>CM056810.1:28550394-38550394 GCA_029852735.1 Persea americana
AAAACCACCAGCCGCATTTACTTGCTCAATGGGCTCTTCTTGAAGAGTTGGGCATATATCTGTTGAATGCCCTGCTATTGAGCAAATTCCACAAACCTTCGCCGTTTGTACATTACCTACAGCCATTTGACGAACAAGAGAAGTTAGACCAGCAATTTGTTGTTCAAGGGAGGAAATATTTACCTCATTAACATGCTGAGATGGAAGGTCAAGCCTAGTGCCAAATTGTTGAGAATTAGCTGCCATATTTGCAATCAAGTTCCTCGCGGCATCGGGAGTCTTATCCACCAAGGCTCCTCCACTAGCAGCATCAATCATGCTTCTATCAGTAGGTAGAAGGCCCTCATAGAAATACTGGATAAGTAGCTGCTCACTAATTTGATGATGGGGGCAGCTTGCACATAATTTCTTGAAACGTTCCCAGTATTCATATAGGGACTCTCCGTTGTGCTGCTTTACGCCACAAATCTCTTTTCGAATGTTGGCCGCCCTTGAAGCTGGGAAATATTTCTCCAAAAACAATCTCTTCATCTCGTTTCATGTGGTAACACTCCCGGAGGGTAAATAATAGAGCCAATCCTTAGCCGAATCTTTCAAAGAAAACGAAAAGGCTCTCATTTTAATTTGTTCTTCAGAAACCCCCGTGGGTTTCATACTTGTGCATACCACATGAAATTCCTTAAGATGCTTATGAGGATCTTCACCTGCAAGTCCATGAAAAGTAGGAAATAGATGTATTAGTCCAGATTTTAATTCAAAAGTGGTAGTAGCCTCTAAGTTAGGAAAAGTTATGCATAAAGGTTGTTGGTTCAAATCTGGGGCAGCGAGCTCTTTCAACGTTCGATTTCCAGCCATGACTTCCTCCTTTTCTAGATCAGAATCGCTAGCAAATAGGGAATCAAGAGCTAGATTGTCCTCTTCAAAATTTCTTCGAGCTTCCCTCCTTAACCCGTGCAAAGTTCTTTCTATTTCTGGATCGTACTGTCAATCACCTTGATTAGAAGATCGAGTTACAGTCATAAGCAATCAAGGAAACCATAAAATCAAATTAGGTAAAACCTAGAGTCATAAAAATAAAAATTTTATGCTAATAAAAAAAATCACTAAAATAAAAATTCTACTCATAAAAATTAAACTCTAAATTTTTTTTCAATTTAGTGTTTTTTTTTTTTTTTTAATCTTGGTCAAATTTTGCCTTGACAGTACTTCTTGCTGACGTCGGTGCTATGCAAAGAACTGCCACTGGGCTTCTAGAGCGGGCGGGCAGGACCTGACTTGAACCGACCCAAGTGGCTTCTGGCTTCTTCTTCACTACGTCTCTGACCTCTTATAGTTCTGTAACAGAACCAGAAAACTACCCTGCGCAGTTTGCTGCCCTTTCTTCTTCTTCTTCGGTGGTGACGACAGAGAACGACGAATTGAAGAAAAACTGATCAAAGGAAGAGATCAAAGAAAAACTGATCAAAGGAACTGACCCCTTCGTCTTCGTCTTCTTTTGGTTTCTGTAACCAGAATCAAAACAAAGAAGAACAAAAAACTTGAGGCAACTGCTGCAGCGGTCTTCTTCGTCCTCTCCGGCGATGCACAAGAAGTTCGGCGATGAAAACGGGAAGTTCGGTGATGGTAGCAGTCCGGATTTTCAGAAACAGGGTTTTTTCCGTTCTTCTCCGTTCTCTCCGTTCAGAAATAGTACCTCTCTAATCCTCACTCGGCCAAAGAGAAACAGGGTCGCTGCTGTCGCAGAAACTCAATCTCTCAGACTCAGGCTTCTTCTCCGTTCTTTGCTTCGGAATTTCTTTGAGAAAGTCCGATCTGGTGGCCCACCACAGATCAATGCAGACTGCTATTCTCGTTTTTCTGCAACGAAGTTTTAGAAAAAAAAAAAACAGGAGATGAAGTTAGAGATATGGAGAGAAATGGCTGACGGATGGAGACCTGCGTGGCTAATTACTGAGACAGAGAGATGGGGGAGATGAGATGATGAGATGGTGACACAGAAAGTTGCAAGTTTGAAAGTTGAAAACGGATTCGAAATCTGTTGAAAGTTGTGGAAAATTAAGAAACAACAGAACGAGAGAGATTCAAAAGAGAGAGTGCAAGCTGTGAAAAAAAAAAAAAAAAAGAAACCGGAAGACAGAGGCGTTTTTTTTTTATATTTTATTTATTTAAATTTTAGCAACCTAAAAAAAAACTTAAAAAAAATCACAAGAAGCAGAAAAGAAAATCAACTAGAATCACTCCCTGGCAACGGCTCCAAAATTTGGTCGTGCTGTCGCAGGCACCCAAAAATAAATAAACCTTTACTCCTAAAAATATATGTAGTAATGCGAGTAAGGATCGTTCTCACGGAGAGTGTTTAGCCAAATTTCATGCTATGTGATTAAAGATGAGTGGTTTTTTTTTTTTTTATGCTGAAAGAAAAAATAAATAAAAGCAAATAAAGAGCAACAAAGTAACAAATTCAAGTAAATGAGCAAGCATTGGTCAAAGTTAACATCCACCATCGGAAATTCAGAACTGATCATTGATGCAAAAATAAATCAACTAACACTTTGAATATTCATCGTTGGAATTAAATTCCTACCTCCTTAATTAGTTAATTAGAAAACACGCGCTCTAATTAACCCTAATTACTAAACAACCGAAGACAAGCGCTTTAGATTTAATTTAGTAACAGCATTAAAATTAGAAAGATCGATGAACCCAAATAACACAAGCACACGCGGTTGCATTTAATTTAACCAAGTGTTCTTCCTAACATCTAACAATCACTGATGCAGTAATTTATTAAACATCAGTTGCTTCGCAAATTAGAGGGATCAAACAATTACGGATTTGATTCCTAATTTAGCAGTAGATTGCAACGAAAAATATACTAGTATGCATCCTAGCAATTAAACGAAACAATCATGAGAACAAATTAAGCATAGAAGAACAACCCATATTCAAAGCATAAATTGAACAATGAAAATAAATTAGATCTTACAGTATTTATTTCGAGGCTTTAGTTTCCTTTGACCAATTACAGAAAATTAGCCACGCAGGGCCATAAAAGAAACTTGCAAAACTAATAAAAGAAAAGAAGAAAGAGAAAAAAGAAAGAGAGAGAGGGAGAGAGAATACGTGGATGGAGAGAGAATAAGATGATGCCTTATCTAGGGTAGAGAATGTGTTGTATTTACAGCTGTGAAGTAGGGTAGAGTTAGGAGAGAAAAAATAGGTAGTTGGGCCCATGTGATGGAGAGAAAAGGAATGAGGGAGAGATAAAGTAGGAGAGGATGAGAGATGAAACAGAGAATAGAAAGAGTACGTTGGAGAATGCACCCGTGAGATTTTAGAGAATTTGAAGTGGAATGGGATTGGAGATGGAATAAAATAATTAATTAAATTCTAACTTAGTCAAAATCTTTTTCTTGACCATATCTTCTCACTCGGGCTTCTGTTGGACTCGACCTAAGAATTAAAGTTGCACCATTTTTCATTCTACACAATATGAGCCCGATATTGGATATGTTTCGACGAACTCCTGATTTCTTCAAATTTACCATAATGCCATTCTGCTTGTTTTTTCATCCATTTAGCATCAGGTACTAGCAGTAACTTCAAGCCCGATTTTGACCTTGATGCAGCCAGTATCTCTGAAAACTCAAAACATGAAAGTTGTAGATCTTTTTCTTGGCGTTCCATAGTATCTTGAATCATCTCAATTGGAGCTCGGAAGAGAGAGTTATGCCCAGATTACAATGTGATGTCCAAACTGTCCAGAATCGCCCAATTAGCTTCGTTTTGCAGTTAATGCCTCTATTTGCACCTAAATAAAAATACAAGAATAATGAGTACATTTAGGCATCAAATAAATATAAAGCACTAAACATTAAGGGAGAAAAATATGACATTTTGTATTCTCATCACTTCACCATGGGTGTTGGTTTAGGAATTTCAGTGTACCCTTGCACACACTCAAAGTGACACAAAAGAAATGTAGCATGTTCACCGAATTACTTAAAACTACATCGAAATGGATGATTAGACACAGCGAGTAATTAGATTAGGGTTGGCTAGTAATGCACTTTGATTCTATTAATCTATTCACATTTGCATACTGAGATTAATTCATTATTGTCCTTAAATATTTCAATAATTGTTATATTGCATTATTCGTATTATTCCACAAATTGTATTGCGGTTGCCTTACAAATATCATCGTACATGGATGTGGTATTCAAACGGAGTAAGATTATGATTCGATTTGAGTGGAAAATGATTCAAAAATTATAAATGATGATAAATGGATTCAATTATAAATTATTTGAATAGAAAAGTCTTACTCCTATTTATTATTATTCGATTTGAATGGTTCAGCACTTCTTAGCTTCCACCTTGTAATGCCCAAAGGGGTTAAAACTTGGTTTAGTTATTCAAGACTACTACAGTAAGTCGTTTGGAGCACCCGAATTACAGAACCGGATAACTAGGAGAACCTTTAGCTGGGTCACTAGTGACATCCCAACTAGATTTGCTATCTATTGGAGAAGATGACCAAAATGTAGCAGCCAACTAGAAAAGTGAGTATTCGATTTATGATTCAATAAAGCATGATTTATTCATAATGCACAATGTGCATAGTTGACGATTATTTGTCATATTTAAATATTCTGTCAATAACTCGAATTTGATATAACATGTGTTGAATCTTAATTGCTCATATATACATTATTGAATCGTCGTATTCAACGTGATACACTTTGTGTCACAGAAATCCAGGATACCTAAGAGGATAACTAATAGTTCTCCAGATTAGAGGTTGGATCAGTAAGGATGTCACTTAGCTTTGATTGTCGAAGAACGTACAAGAGTGATAATCATGGGTTTGGGATTAGATATTCCATCTTATATTAGTTTATGGTTATACATGTGATTAGTTCTGATTTGTATTTGTATTAGGATTTTGTTCATTTTTAGGGCAAGTCATATAGTAGTTCTTCATTAGAGTACTTTGGGTACCATGCATTAAGAGATTGAAATTACTAGTTGTTAATGAAAAATTGTAAGTGTATTATTCAACCTTTAATGGATTGCTCAGGCTTTGATATTAATTATGTGAATGCTTATGCAATTTAAATGTACATTGACAGGTGTCAATGATTAATCTTCATACGTGCAAAGTCGAATTTTCTCCTTCATGAATTCGGACTTGGCACAGAATAGGTGTGAGTTCACGGGAGTACGCGTGTCACACCTCAGGAGCCTCCCTAATCGGGGAATTCTGAGGCTTGAGATGTGACAAATACCAACTGGGATTGCATCTAACAAATCCACTACGCATATTGATCAGCCAACCACTCAAGGCTCTACTCAGATGGCAAATGACTCAAGTAATGCAGGTAACAGAAGTTCAAGTCTTGACTCTGTTGCTAAAGGTCATCACATGAGGACCCAATCTATGGACGACATCTTCAAACCCAAGCAGAAATTTTCTCTGGCTACTAGGTATCCTTTGCCTAGTACATTACAGGCTGTCCGGGCACCAACAGAACCTACGTGCTATACTTATGCCATTAAATTAACTGTCTGGAGGGCGGCAATGGCCCTTGAGTTTGATGCGCTACAAAGAAAAAGGCACATGGTCCATAGTCCCACTTAAACCTGGTAAAAATGCAGTAGGGTGTAAATGGGTTTTTAAATTAAAATAGAAATAAAATGGGACCATTGAGCGCAACAAAGCCAGACTAGTTACTAAGGGATTTCATCAACAACCTGGACTTGACAATAGTGATACATTTAACCCCGTTGTTATACATACAATGCTTCGATTGGTTCTATCAGTAGTCGTTCAATTTGGGTGGCCTGTTCGTCAACTTGATGTCCACAATGCCTTCTTACATGGTGATCTAATGAAAGATGTATACATGGAACAACCTCAAGGCTTTGTGGACTCAGCCCGGCCTAATCAAATGTGTTAGCTCCACTAAGTCATTTATGGGCTTAAACAAGCACCACGGGCTTGGTATCTTTGCCTCACTACCTACCTTCGAAGTCTAGGGTTTCTTGGATCTAATGAAGAGACGTCTTCTTTTGTTCGCAAATTTGGTGGAGAATGTATAATTCTTCTTATATATGTTGATGATAAACTAGTAACTAGCAACAATCCGACTGTTATTCCGAAATTAGTGATAGATCATGGGCGTCTATTTACTATGAAAGATTTAGGCCCCTTTCATTATTTTTTTGGGATAGAAGCATACAGGCTGCATTCCAATTTATATCTCACACAAAGAAGTACATTTGTGATCTACCTCATCGGACCAACACGCAAGATGCTAAGCCTGTCAAATCACTAGTTGATACAACCTCTAAACTCTCCAAACTTGATGATGAACCAATAGCAAACCCCCATGAATATCGGAGTGTTGTTGGGGCACTTTAAAATGTTACACCGAGGAGGCCTGATATTGCCTTTGCATTCAATCAAGTCTATCAGTTTATGCATCACCAAGAACAACTCACTGGATAGCAGTCTAAAGGATTCTAAGGTTTTTGAAAGGGACAATAACTCATGGCCTCCATTTTAGTAAAAGTTCGTTTGCTATCACTGCATACTCAGATGCTGATTAGGTTGGAGACCCATATGATCAAAGGTCCACTTCAAGTTATGCTGTTTTTGTTGGGTCCAATTTAATATCTTGGAATGCCAAGAAACAACCAACAGTTTCCAAGTCAAGCACGGAATCAGAATATAGGTCTCTGGCACTCACTGCAGCAGAATTATTTTGGATTCGGATGCTCATAAAGGATCTAGGGTATTTCTAAAATAAGCCCCCATCGTGTATTGTGATAATCACAACCCCATTGCACTTGTTTCAAATCCATTTTATCATGGCTGCAATAAACATGTGGAGGTTGACTATCATTTTTTTTTTTAGAGAAAGTAATTCGTGGTGACAGACAGGTAAGGTCTTTCACTTCTATTGATCAACTAGCTGATATATATCTTCACAAAAGGATTAAGTTCTGGTCGATTTCAAATGTTGAAAAACATGCTTCATGTCAAAGAAAGACCGCCGTTTCGCTTGAGGGGGAATGTTAGCCCATAGGAATGTAAATGGGTCCCCGATTCTCCGATTACCCGAAGGTTCCGACCCGTTAAAAATCGGGTCTGGTTCCACCTTGGTTCGGACTCGTGAACCTGAGACCCTACATATTACCTCAAAATTTGAAAATCTCACCTAAAATCCATGTTTTTTAAATATCATTCTCTACCTAGACCCGGACCTGGATTCAGACCCGTCCCATATATGGTTCCGGTTCCGGGTCCGGGTCCAGTTCCACCTTCTCCTTAACAGTTCTGGTTCCTGGTCCGCCATGGACCCGGACCGGAACCGACCCGTTTACAACCATATTAGCACACGTCTGATGGACTCTACCCATAAGGAGATTTGCATGTAACTTAATGTAAGATCACGATAAGAAGACTCAAATATTTGTAACTGATCAGTTTTACCATATCCGATCATTTGTGTTTTGTACTATGAATACAAAGATGAATGAGAACCACATCTTCGTGGAAAATATAATTGAATATCTTCTAGGTGGGGTGCCTTTCCAATTTCATCAGATGTCTCCAAAGAGATAGGTGGAGTGCCTTTAACGTGCAGTGTTCAAGGCATCAAGCAGTTTCTTTCTATGATGGTAAATACAACTCAACCAAGGTGGAAAATGTGGTGCAAAGTTGTCTTGCATTCGACTATTGAGTGTGTTGGCTTTTAAATCATATTGTTAATCTAGTGATCGAACATACAATGAGACGAACCTGTGTCTGAAATTTGGTGCACCACACGATCCGGAACCAGGCAATCATTACATATGGCCTGTCACATCCCGGACCTGAATTACCCTGGCCTAGGGTAATTCCTGAGGTGTGACACGCATAATTCCATGTTATTGTACCTGTCTCGAATCAAATACGGCAACACAAAGGATAAAATTTCTATTTCCACATTTCAATCATAATCAAATAACGGAAGCATAACAATAATAATCACTCGAACCATTGCACAATCCTAATTAAAAACTGAATGTTAAGTTTATACAAAACATATTTACACATTCAATTAAAGTGGGGTTACAAAAATCACCCCACATTCTATTACAAAAGAATTTTCAACTATCCAAATGGTGTGACCCACACAAAAAGGGGCTAGTCACACCTTATAGTTTGGTTCCCAAAAAAATAATCCAAGCGCCCTCCGTGGACCCGGACTACATAAGCCCATTATCGGCCCACTCTTCTAGCCCTGGAGGAACCTCTTGGGCCTCCTCCTCTCCCTCCTGGGCCTCCTCAAGGCCGGGGGTTGCACCTGCGTCTGTGACACATGATTAGTATATCAAATACAACGAATTGGCAAGTATAGGCATAAACAAGGAAATACATAATGTATCAAATCGAATTTAGATGACAAGTGATTATAAGGTATCAATATCAAGTAATACTAGGCGGTTATATAATACCGAATAAATTTATGTTTTACAAATCAAATGAATAATAAAACATACAATGTGGCTACTACATTTAGCTCATCCTCTCAAAGAGAGCGAATTTAGTTGGGATGTCATCAGCTGCCCAGCCAAAGGGTAGCTGGCTACCTGGGTATGGAGTTTCGGTGCTCCAAATGACTTACTGCAGTAGTCTTGAATACTAAACCAACTTTATCCCCGTCGGGTATCACAAGGTCGAAGCCAAGTAGTGCCGACTCGATCGAATCGAATAATAATCGAATTTGAGTAAGTTTACATATATTTCCATAATTGAATCGATTAGCAATATCTTACTCACGAATGCTTACTCAATTCCAAATCTCGTCGAATACTGAATAGTTATGCATATAACAACGAATTATTGAATTAGGAGTAAGGATAATCGAATCATAATACAAGAGCTAATCGATTAAGATTGATAGTCAATAGAGAAATCTAATTTCAATATGAAATGCAATAGAGTTAAAGAATTAAATGTTTAGTCCTAACCAATTCTAACCTATCATCCATAGTCCTTAATTGTCCAATACAAGGTAGGTTGAGAAGGCCAACATACTACTCCCCTTTAGTACCACTTAATATGAGAAACACGTTGATTTCCCCAACTAACCTTCATGTCACGTTATTAGACTACTAATTTCCCATTACACCAAAGGGTAAGGTTTTAGGATCCATTTTTTTATAGACATAAGAGTCTTCGGTGTCGTAAGTCCCTAAGGTTAGGTGTGAATCTCTTAAATTGCCATTAGAGAGGATTATTAGGGGGGGGGGGGGGGGGGGGGGGGGTGGTGGTATATAGGGTTGGGAGTGAAGCATCACTCCTTTGAGGGGTCAAAAGGAGACCCCCAATTCAGCTTCAGGTTTGCATGAGCGGATGGATGTTCGCTTGAGCGGACCCCTTCCAGAATGGTGGTAGCTCGAGCGGACCCTCCCAGAGAGCAGTTCGCTCGAGTGGACCCTTCTTTCGTTTGAGCGAACGGTTCAGAATTCCTGAAACCGTGATTTTCCTTCTTCTTCCTTCTTCCATTCATTTCCCAACTTTCTCCAACACTAAACCTGCAATAAATGAGCCTCCTTGCTCCCTCATTTCCACACATAAGAATCCATACATATCTCCATTAAATGGCTCAATCAAATCAAATAAACCCATCTTATACTTTAAGAAACTAGCTCATTAAAGGGATTTGAGAACAATCAATGCATAAACCATCAATGTAAATCCAAACTTAAGCCTGTACTTACCTCAATCAAGCTTTCACAAGCCTCTTCACACTCTTAGCTTCAAAGAGTCCAAAACCCCCAAATAATCAAACCCTAATCACCAAAATCCATGAAAATGCTAATGAATGGGTATGGATGACTACAATAGAGTCTCTTTGACTCCTTTCAACTCAAAACACAACAAGAAATGGTTTTGATCCTTACCTCAAGCAAGAAATCCGAAAATGAGGGTTGAGGAAGAAATGGGTCCTTGCAATCAAGGGTAGGAGGAGATGAAGAAGATGCACTAGTCCCACTCCTTGTCTTCAATGCACTCCCAACTTTCTCTCAATGTATGATGAAGGAGAAGAAGAAAGGGTTTTTAGCTAAAGTAACCTTGGGTAAAGGCTTATAAGGGATAAGAGAGTCCATTTTGCACAAAAGCCCACTGAATTCTGTTATTTCCAATTTGAGCCAAATGAAGGTCCACTTTTTCATCCCTTGGTCAAATGAGATAAAGTCCAATACAAAAATCGACATGCTTGATGAGATACACGCGATGATGCCAAGATGACGTGCATATGATGCAAAAATAGAAAATCGATAATTACGAAAAAGCCCTTGACTTTACCCAACCGAGTCAAATTGATCTTAACTCGTCTATCCAAGATTCCAAGTACATCTAACTCCCTATACAGAACTAATGATCATTAATTACTCTAAGTAGCAACTAAGTACAATTAAATTAACTAAAACTCAATTAATTAATACTAATTAGGCTTAATTTGGGTCGGGGTGTAACATGGCCCAAACTGAGCAAGACCCAACCGATCATAATAGGTCTGTTCACTAGTCTGGATTCATCTCTCAATCCAGGTCTACATACTTCTCGAACCCTTTCAATTTACCAATCTTGGACCCCAAGGCTTCTCAAATCCAGATATGACCAAATAAGTCAAAATCCGATGCCCACTAAATAATACATGAAGACAATTCACACACACATCCATGTGAATACGCATATTCGATTGAATATTATTAACACTCAAAACCAAAAGACATATGGACGAATTTGTTTTCGCACACGACCCACATATAAACATCTGTCTCCTGCATTGCAACACGCTCAGGCTCTAACACCAGCATTCAGTATTCACCATGGGATTAACGTCCATAAAAGGAAAAGTAATGCCATTAAAATCAAATACTGGCTGGCTTTCCAGAATGATAATTAATCAAAATGATCTAATGACACCGTTCAGCTCCACTGATATTTAGATCTTTTTTATTTGGATGGACATTATTTCGGACCAGCACGAGAGTTCACATTATTATGTACATGTGTGGATAAAATGAGGGTTAAAACTCTATACTATAGTAAAGATATTTACGTTATTTATAGGGAAATTTTCATATAAGGCCTTAATTTTTCTTTCCTTATTTCAAAAAAGAATACAAGTTTTAAAAATCTTCAAATTAGTCCCTAGCTTTTCCAGAAGATTTTCAATTAACGACATCCATCCAAGCTATTTTTCGATGAACTTTTCCCGTATTTTTTTAATGAGGATTTTACGAAAAAAATTCCAAAACTTGGCGATTCCTTGCGAAGGGTCCTCACAGGTTGTGCAACACAAACTCAGTCTTCCCCCACCACTTTTTTTTATTTTTTTGCACTTTTTTCTAAGCGATTATAGCGTTGCCCAAAAAAAATGTGAGCAACACTAGCTTACTCCTCACATCTTCTTCTTCTTTGTCTCCTTTCTATTTCTCCATATTTCTCACTCAACCCACCACCCACAATACTTCCATCATCCTTAAGTGTAGGGAAAGGATGATTATCACCTCTCACCATTCTGTCCAAATATCTCAGAATTTCTTGGGTAACATATTTGGGTTGTGTATACACATCGGTGGAAAAAGCTATAAATACAAGTTTTCCACTGTTCATGATGGTGGAAAAGCTGTGTGAATACAAGTTTTCCACTGTTCATACATACTGGTGGAAAAGCTGTGTGAATACAAATTTTCCACTGTTCATACATACTGGTGGAGAAGCTGTGTGAATAAAAGTTTTCCACTGTTCATACATATTGGTGGAAAAGCTGGAATACAAGTTTTCCACTGTTCACATCGGTGGAAAAGGTGCAAATACAAGTTTTCCATTGTTTAATAGGGGAAATGCTGCGAATACAGGTTTTCCGCTGTCCATACCGGCGGAAAAGCTGTGAATTCAGGTTTTCCAAACCTGCAAAGACCTTTCTCTCGCTCGTTTTCTCATGAATGGGTTCATGGGTTGTGGGTACACTCTACATGGTAATGTATGAGCATAAGATTGATCTTCCATATTATGTCTGCATTTTTCTTCTTTCCTTTCTTTCCCGTCTCTTTAACTTTCTAAGATAAATCTTAAGCATATGAAACGAAAAAAAGAAAGAAACTGAGCAATCTTTTTTATAAAGCTGTGATACTATTTTCCCAAATGATTGGCAGAAAATGGAATGGGGGAGATAGAGAAATAGGTGGGAGAAGAGAAAAAAATAAGAGAAAGAATATACAAAAGAGTTCAATGTTTTAAGAAAATCATGTAGAGCGTTGCTAGTATTACTCCTATCAAACACAAGCGACGCTAGTGTTGCTCTCGTCAACATTAAAAAAAAAAAAAAAACAGAGAGAGCCCTAACAGAACCCGTTTGTGCTGCACAATTTGTGTGGACCCTTTACGGTAGGAATGACCGAATTCTGGGACTTTTCCCATAAAATCCTCTTTTTTAATCTACCAAAATCACCCTTTATTGAAATAACACCCTTCACTTCCTTTATATTCTCAAGATGAACCTATCATTGCTTTAAATGAATAATTTAAATATTTTATTATAAAAAATGAGAAAAAAATTACTAAAAATACCTTTTTTATGGCCGGATATTCTTAATTGAGAACTTACTACTGGAAAACTTAGGGACTAATTCCAAAATTCTTAAAACTTGTGTTTTTTTAAAAAATAAGACAAAAACTTAAGATCTTATTTGGACATTTTTCTTATTTATAATCACATGATAAGATAAACACAAAAATATATTATATATTACATGATAACCCTCACCATCTCCACTCCTCCCTCTCTGTGGATTAGGAATTAGACGCAGAAACGAGTTATAATTAAAAAAAGAGACTGTTTTCTATCCCAAAATAAAATTGGTAAGTGACTCAAACCAAGACGTAATGACATTGTTGTTATTCTACTGGGCTGATACATGAAGCAACCTCTTTAATTGGAGTCCAACAGAAACTTCAACTGTACCCTTACTCATTATTCATTTCCAACAAGAAACACACACAAGAAAAAGGAAAAAAAAAAAAAAAAAAGTGAAGTGAAATAAAACAGTATACAATCATATCTTACATCCTACTTATAATCCTTTTCATTGGAGGAACGCTTCCCAGCATCTTCAAGACGTTCGGCTGTAGAATCCTTGGTCTCCTCAGTCTTCCCCACCACTATCTCCTTGATCTTCTGCGAAGTCTCTTTTGCTGCTCCCCATGCATCCTGCACTGTCTGTTTCGCCTTCTCTCCTATGTTCTGGGCCATCTCCGTCACCGTCTCAGCTGCTCCTTTTGTGTTGTCCTTCGGATCCCGTGCAGTCTCCACTCCCCGGCTGGTCCCTTCCTTCACTTTCTCTGTAACCGTCTCCGCCGCTCCCTTTGTCTTGTCCTTCAGATTGTGGGCTGTCTCCACTCCTCGGCTCTCCCCTTCCTTTGCCTTCTCAGCCACCGTCTCTGCTGTTCCCTTTGTCTTGTCCTTCAGGTTATGTGCTGCCTCCTTCCCCCGGCTTGTCCCTTCCTTTGCCTTCTCCCTAGCTGTCTCCACTGCTCCCTTGGTCTTGTCTTTTACATTCTCCGCATGCTCTTTTGCCTTATCTTTAGCCTTCTCCACGGACTTCTTGGTCCTCTCAGAGGCATCAGAGGCCTTCTCTTCAGCTTTCCTCGCAGTCTCCTCTGCATTTTCTGAGGCGTATGACATGCTGTCTTGGCTTTCTTCTGCTGCGTTCTGTGCCTGAAAATAAATTCAAATGGCACCCATAGTTACTTGGGGTTTGTTACACCCCCTCCCGAGCTAATCTTGATTAACTCTAATGGAATCAAAGATTAGTGCTAATTGAGCATGGTTAATTGAGTTAATGGTGATTAATGACCAAAATGAGCTAAATGAGTCTTGGATGATGGAATTAAGCGTAATGAATTGAATTTGAATGGAATTGATTTGATTAGGTTGAGTTTAGGCTCAAACAAGAGAGAACAAGGATTTTTCTGTAAATACGTATTTTTGCGTATTTCGTTGAAACAGTAACCCTTGATACCAACGCGTATATTTCAAAAAGTGCGTTAACTTTCATACTAGACTTGTTTTCATTTGACTTAAGATAGATCAAATGACTTTTCATGTGACCCGAATTGTAAATACTTTAGTAAAGGAGGACTTAAGTGCAAAAAATAACTTATAAGAGGCTTGGAATGAACTCCATTGAGTTCATTCACTCAAAACCCAGCCAAGTGTAGTGGAGAAAACCCTAGACCTCTTTTCTCTTTTTTTTCTTTCTTCTTCCATTCTCTCCATTAATTGTCAAGGTTTAAAGTGGTCTTGAAGAGGAGAGAGCTACTTCATCTTCTTTATCTTCTTCATCTTGTGTTTGGGTTTGTTTGGAGCTAGAGCTTGAGAAAGAACTCTAGATTTCTTTCTCTTTGAGATACAAGTAAGTAGATAGTTCCTTTTGCAGAACTTTGGAGTTCCATTGAGTAGGTTGAAGTAGTTCCTAGCTTTATTAGCTCATAGAACTCTGTTTTTCTTGTTTTTATGGATATAAGGTTTGAAGTTGAGAAGGTTCCACCACAAAGTTGACCTAACAAAGAGGGATTTTGTGAATTTACTTCAAATAGAGGCAAGTATACTCATTTCGTATGATTTTGGATGCTAAAGTCGGTGTTTGAACTCTTAGAGTTCAAATCCAGAAAATTCGTTTCAGAATTTTTTGGAAGAACTGAGCACTGTTTGGCCAGCTGAAAGGTGACCGAACAGGTGGCTGAACGTTTCTGGGTTGGTTTTCTCAGGGATTGGTATCTACTGGAAAGCTGACCGAATTGGGTTCGGCTAGCCGAATTCAAGGATTCGGCTAGCCGAGTGGTGACCGAAAGGTGACCGAATTAAGCTGATGGATTTTCATTAGAATGTGAGGTTCTGAAAAGGTGACTGAGGGGTTAACTGAGTGTGTTTGGTTAACCGAATTTGAGTTAGGAAAATTGAGAAAAAGGTGAGCTTCTGGAAAGCTAACCGTAGGTAGCCGAGTGGAATTCGGCTAGCCGACTTCCAGAATTTGGTTAACCAATAGGTAACTGAGCAGGTGATCGAACTTAGGAAATTACAGATTTGAAGTCTGGTTCTCCTATATAGAAGCCTGTTAACTTAGGATGTTGTTTCAAGACTGTACATGATATTTATACCTTCATATGTGATAATTAAAGGGACTCTAATGTACAAATTGTTTATAATGTGCTGTTAATCGAAAATAGCACGTACATTAGATAACTAATTATTACACCTGAATGGTTGTTTGGAATTGAGAGAGAAATGAGAACAATTGTTCGTTAACTTAATTTTCTCATTGAGTTGTATTCATATCATTGAACTTTAGTCTAATGTGATTGGTGAAATGATCGCTCCTTTTAATTATTTTGACGAGAATTATGGAATTAAATTGAATCCAAAAGTGGATTAAATATTGAATTGTATTAACTCTTGAGTTTATCACTATATAACTATTTTGTTAAAGCTCATTAAGAGCTGAAATGAATTAATAAATGAATGAATGACTTAATAACTATTCCTACTGCAGTAGATGGATTGGGGTATTCCGGAGCTCCGTGGTGATGCTAGTTGTCTCTGGCCCTGACATTGGTAGATCCCACAATATTAAATGATTTCTTCCTTATGGAAGATGGTAAATGAATAATAATGAATAATGATTCATTCCTTATGGAAGATGGTAAATGAATGATAATGAACAATGATTCCTTCCGTAAGAAAGATGGTAAATGAAATGAATGCTAATGTAGTTGCCAATTAGTTATGTGTATTATTGACTTTGAATTCATGAATTGTAGAAAATGTCTAGAATTGGATATTGAGTGTAGAATTGTTGAATTATTTAAATTGAACAGATTTAGTATATGTATGAGCATGTACTATCATAGAACCGTATACATTGTTGAACTATCTCGTTCATTAGTGTTATTGATGACATTACATGCCCGATTGCCAATGCCGGTCCAACAGTGGCCCTAGCGGCAGCGGAGAAAGCTATCATGGTTCCTCCAGGAGGATTAGTTGAATGGAATGGACTGAATACCATTTGACATGGATATCCGAGTGTGAATGGAGTTAGAGACTTTTTTAGGGAAACCTTTTTTGAGAAATTGAATCATTGTCACCCTACATTGTATTTGAATATGCAGTGGTTGACAAAAGTTACATGTATAAAGACCATTTACTTTTGTATAGACTTGTACAATTGTAAATTGATATAGTTGAATGTATATTTCCGCAAACTTTGTATATTTGAACGGTGAATGTATGTTTATCTCTTGTGAATTCTGTTTTAATTTCGGTTAATTCGGAGTTTACGGAAGTAAATATGTGCTCGCGACTCGAGGTTAGCTCGGGGACAATCGGATCTTGTGCCTGGGTCATGACAGTGTTGCAGTGAGATTTGCTTTTCAATTTGTTTGACTCAAAATCTAAGTTCGATGAGCTTACTCGGGGGGTTTTGTTTGGTTGGGGTTTGACACCTTAAACCTTTTTTTCTCAATTTCATGATATAAAAAATTTAGATAATGTCATCATAGTCTCTAACTCTGTCATATTGATAGGATTAATTAATTTATGTATCATTGGCTTTCTACAACCATTAAGAGAATTCATTCTTTTACAGAAAAAATTAGAGAAAAAAATGACATTTTGTGAATATTTATAAATACACATCTTACCACCATTTTTTAGATTCCATCATTTAAACTTTTTTTATTTTTTTTTAAGATGCTATCATGGAGATTCCATCATTTAGAATTTTTTTTAAGATGCTATCATGGAATTTATTCTCTGGTTTTGTGACATACATTGTTCCCATAATATCATGTAATCTGAAGAAAAAAAATAGTAATAAAATGTTCACCAGAGTCGAGCGATAATTTCAATCGTGAAATTGAAAATACTGGATTTAAGGAAGACTAATATATCAAAATCCGAACTTGTTTTTTCTATGCTAACTGAATTAAAAAAATACTACTGTTGAATTCTTATGCACGTGCATACACTCACATGAAACAGGCAATTGACAATCAAAAAATACGAGAGGAAAAACACACAAAATTTATGTGATGTGTCGATGTGCCCAACCCAAAGCTTTGAGTTTGGGGTTGGCGATGTGACCTTGATACAATTACCAATCCCCAAGCCAAAGCCTAATTAACCCATTATTATACATGCAAGACATAAATCCAACAAAATACTTGGTTAAAATACAGTAGATAGGCCTACTGATCGACTATTGATTTATAATACGCAGCTTAGAAAACTTCTTGAAAATAGTTCACCACTACGTTGTGAATCGAGCTAAGACTTTTCCATAGTGAACTACCTGCTATTCCATAGCATTATTAACAATGTAGATAATTATTCTCGAGCTGAGAATTGCTCTGAATCAACTATTTTTTCATTCAAAGGCCCTACCAGAGAACCAACCAAGTTCCCACACACCACTGTCGATACATTAATAAAGAAAGGAAATCGAAAACCATACATCTCTTGATGTAGAAGCAGAGGTGAATCTGACGTTAGAGAACTTGCTGCCAGTAGGAGAGCGGACGAAAGACAAAGAGGGTCCTGATGGAAACGATCCAGACACGTTGAAGAGAGCGCTGTTCACGAGAGCCATGGCTGCAATATTGAGTTCTGTTTTCTTTCTTTCTTGGTTCTTGTTGGTGTTGATGGTGGGGAAGAGGAAGTTCTGGGCTTTGAAATAGTGGCAAGAGAAGGAGGTTGGCAGGTGATTTGGTTGACACGTTTGAGAGAGAGGTGACACCTTACAAAGTCACTGTGTATGGGCGCTTTGGATGATGGGCACCTGTCCGCAGACTGGATTTGGGTTGCCGTTACATCTTCTCTGCAATAATCTCATTTTGGCCGTTGGATGACTGATGAGATTGCTGTGGCAGAGGTGATGCGGAGGAGTCCAGATCCTGTTGGTGTGTCGCTAGAATCCAAAAGTATAAGAGTGGAACTCAAACAGAGGGGGCGTATTATATTATACTAGTGCAATAGTGCTGTGCCCAAAGCAGGTCATAATTAAAAAAATCATTAAAATTTTTAATTAAAAATATTTCTAAATATTTAAATAAATTATAAATAAATATTAATAGATAATTTATAATAAAGATAGAAACTCATTAGAGAAATTTTAGGTAGCGGGAAATATTTAGAGAAAGATCAAGTAAATAGTAAAGATTTTAAGACCTTGATTTGATTATATTTGTGCTTAGCCATAAATTGAATGCCATTTCAGAATTAAATGTGGATTTTGGAATTAATTGGCTCTCACAATGGACCCCATAGATTAATTAATCCTACCAAATGTCCAAAGAAAAGTAGGGAGAAAAATATCTATAATGGGCCTCACAGATAAATCTTATTGAATATTGAAAAGAAAATTAGGAGAAAAAAGTAGCAGAATATAGCTTATGAAAGTGGCCCCCACTCTGATATAAAAAAAAAGCTCTTCGTGTGTTGGTATAAAAAAAATGGCCCTCATCAATTGTGAGTTTGGAAATAAAAAAGACTTGGATTTCATAATGGGACTCATAGGTTTATTTGGTTAAATTAGTAAATATAAATGGTAATAAAAAATTGTGATAAAGATGGAGACTCATAAGAGAAAATTTATTTGGTTAAATTAGTAAATATGAATGATTATATATTAAGTGTGGATTTTAAATTAACTGGCTTCCACAATGGTCCCCATGGATTAACCATATCAAATACTGAAAGAAAAAATAGATAAAAAAGTAGCAAAATACTGCCTACGAAAGTGCCCTAAATTTCTGCAACTTGGATCTGACATGAGGGTCATACAAATTGATAGGAAATAACATTTAATACGTACATGTTCACCGATCACTAAATCATATCTAAAGAGCCTTATTCTATTTTTTTTTGGTTAGTTTAATAATACGTGGGGCCCATTGAAGGTAACTAAAGAGAAGTTATTATTGCATGCTATGTTTTTGGGAAGGGATAAGTATCTTATTTTAAGAATATCTTAGATTTGTATTGAGATATTTTAGGTGATGAGATTATATTAGAAGGGTAATTCCGGGATGTAGCATTACAAAAAGTTTGAGGATGTTCCACGTGTCACTCCCCCAGTAAAGGACCTACTGTCTTTTATTATATAACTAGCACTTTAGGACCCGCGCCCAACATGAGCCTTTAATTCATGGAATGAAAATCCAGTTTAAATTGAAAGTAGACACCTAGTAAACATACAAACTACATTTAATACAATTATATAGAAAATTTAAGATTGGTCACCATCTTTTGGAGAACCCCATATACGTTTATGCCTTCCAATTCATGTAGTGTGGATATTTGATAGAGAGAAAGGTTAGTTGAAAGTAAATTTTAATATAAATAGGAAGTAATTGTTTGTTAAATGCATTTGGGATGCACGATTTTTTTACAAAGGCAAATATTTTAAAAGAATCTTATATATAAATCTTAAATAATCGTCAAAAGGAAAATATCGAATCATGTTTGAGTCAAACTTACCGTGTTCTTTATGGTATCAGTGGCAACGATGCTAGAGTTGCCTATACTATGTAACATATCATGGGATGCAACCGGAGAGGAGGCTGATGTTGATTCTCCAATCTGCAATGTAATAACTAAAATTTCTATTTCCATATACCATGCATGATTGTTATATGAACCATTTTAGAATGAAAAAAAGAAAGGAAAATGATGAGCAAAAATACGAAATAAAATTATTTAAAAGGAAATATTCTAAAGATTTAGTAAATAGAATGAGTATATAAAAAAGCATATAAAAGTACTATGAGATGAAAGGCCAATCAATTAAAATAAAACAGGAATAATGTTTATAAGTCTCCATCAATCAATTCATGATATTTCTTCTCTCCATCAACTCCTTCGATTCGTGTAGTTGTTTCACCCTATCCACTTGTGTCATTTCACTTGTCTCATCTCTTGAACTTGTCTCAGCACATTGACTTGTCCTAGCACCTAATATTTTGTAAGCAACTGCACATGTCTCAGCACCTGCGCTTGTCTCAGCAATATTTTTTCTATTTGGCATTGCTTCCAAATTATTTGCTCTAACATCTTCACTTGTTTCAAGTTCTTGCTTGTTTGATACTCCATATTCAATTTTCACATGAATTAGGAAATGTTAATGGTATTTCATAGAACAAAGCTGAAGATGTCTTAATAAAACTTATATTTTTCAATTTCTGCCAACAAAAATACCGATTCTTTTTTGTAATGTATTTCTTCTATTTTATTGACTGTGATTCCGCTTTCAAATGTTAGTCCGTTCATACTTGAGTCTATGTTTATATGAAATAAATATTGTTTCCATAGTACCTTTTTAATTTCATTTGTCAATAGATCATACCAATTAATCTACAAAATAGTTTAAAAGTTAATGTATACATATACATACATAATGTTTATATATAGAAACATTTAAAATAAAAAACTAATTTCTTTATATGCAAATAAATTTAAAAATACCTTATCCGCTTAGTCTTTAAATGCTTCTTCGATTGCATTTATGAAATTCTTTAGTATTTCATCATGCGTGAATAATGTTGCTTGTTTGGTGTGATCCTCGACTGTTATAGTTGCAATGTATCTGAGAATATAAAAATAAATATTAAAATTAATTGGGCCATAATATTTGCAGAAGGTAGATACGTTATTAATTTAACGTATTATCTATGTACCTCAACTTTGTTGGTATCGTTGAATCATTACAATGAACGCATTTACCATTGTTGACAATTTCATAAATTTTCTTATCCAATTTACTGCAGGAAAGTTGTGTAAAAGGTGTTTCCATATGTAACATTATAACTGTGGCCTTTATTGCAACATATTTAACCTGTATTTTTTTTTATAAAAGAAAAATAAAAGTTAGTCTATAGTACGTACTATTCAAAATTATTTGTATCAATTAAGAGAAGATGTATTTGAGTTTAACTTTACCTCATTGACACCATTTTTCAATAATAAAAATAACTCATGTAATGACAATCTGATAGAGCTTGAGTCATTTAACAATGAAAGCTCATTACTGTAATTCAACGTTTCACAAAGATGTTAGTATTAACAAATAGAGATAAAAAGTTAGTAATAAAGAAGTTAATCGCTTGCCATAAAAGCAAATGTCTTGCCAATAGAATATTAGGGTTGATTTGTAGCTTGGTTCCAGTTGATGGACTGAAATAAATGTTTCCTACACACAACTCATGAAGTTTGTATTAGTTGCATATAAAACTAATAAAAACTATTAGTGAACCAAAACAAATATTTTTACCATTGTATTGCTTAACCATTATAGATGTTGCTATAATAACTCACCTATACTTGAATTTAAGGAGTAAAAATTGTCTAAAGCAAAGTTTCCCCATAGAGTAAGATTATCCTCTTGCAACTACAAAACCAAAATATAAGATTAATAATGAATCTATTTGATCTGAAAAATATAAATAATTTGGTACAATTGAATTTAAAATGCCTTTCATCACATAGTGTGATATCTAACTTTGCAATCTCCGTTTGATCTTTTTTTCTAATGTATAATATGCCACTTATATCTTCGATAACTCAAATGACGTCTGTATCATATTAATGCAATTGAATAGACTTTTGAAGAGATTTGTAACTTTAAGAATATAAATGGTTATGAGAGTTTTAATACCTTGCATATATTTAAATATGTTGAGAAATGAAGGCATATTATCAAGTGAAGTGAAGCAATATGCATAGTGAGGAATATCTACACATTTCTCTGTTATTTGTGAAATGACTGCATCTCTTGCTAATGATAGTCGATATTGATGAGGGGCGACATTATATGTCTCTGGTGCTTCTTTGATTCTCACATTTCTAATCGTATAACAATTTCCTTCCATTATCTGATCGCCAAATTTTGGTATCTCGTCATTAAACAGTGTGAGAAGTATTTGATCTCCCTGAAAGTTAAAAAACGAAGAAAATAAATATAAATGCCATGTATTCAAAAATCAATTTTAAATAGAATTGTATTTTAATTTAGAAGGTCACCTTTATATCAATAAGGATTAATTTATTGATTCACCCCGAGCCTCTAGCATTGCTGTACTGTCTATCTTCAATTATTTTGCTGACTTTTACTTTAATGCACCATTTGTCATTATAAGGATGTAGCTCCTCGAGACGATGAGATTTGGTGGACGTCATTGATGATTCCTTAATAATCTAAAGATGAAAATCTCAAATTATTGTTAGTCTCATAATTTTTTAAATTCTGATAGTGATCATTTTTTAATAGTATTGATAGATGTTTGAGCATATGAGGTTGTTACATAAAAAACTATTTATAGTAAAATGCAATGAGAAATGTATAGAACGACTCATCCGTATCACATCGGTTTTAATAAGAAGAGAAGGAATCGTTTATACCTCTAAGAATAATCTGTGCAATAGCTATTCACTTCATTCAGGACTTCTTTCATGTATACGACATTCTTAGTATATCCAATTGGAATGGTAGTATTCCTCTTCAGTAAAATCTTTAGCCCTGATTTATCCGTGACTCTAGATAGAGCAATGTAAAGTTGTCCATGCGAGAAAACTAGATTTGGGAGATAAATGCCTATTTTTTGCAGGGTTTGCCCTTGACTTTTGTTTGCTATCATCGCAAATGCCAATTTAATTGGAAACAATGTTCTTTTAAGTATGAATGGAAAATTTGTTTCAGCAGTTGACATCACTATTCGTGGAATGAATACATGCTCGCCAGCATTTGTCCCTGTGACCACATCTGCTTCTATTTTTCGTTGTCCCAATCTACTGATAATTAATCTTGTTCCATTGCATAATCCAATAGATTGATCCAAATTAAGTAAAAGCATAATTGGGGCACCCACTCGTAGTTCTGATGAATGATTCGACAATACGACAAATTTAAGAGTGTTTAAGTACTTTGTGGTGTATAACATATCTTGACTGGTTTCTCTGCCCTCAACCTCAACCATTGTATCTGCACTTAGATATGTCTTCTTATTAAGCCCATCAGAAAGCATATTAAGAATTTCATCATTAATCTTGTCTACATAGTCATTCAATGGAGTCAATATTGCTCTATTTCTAAAATATGAATGACTCTTGATATTGACATTTAAGTTATCATAGACAAAGTTGATTAAGGGCGAAATGGCATCATCATCAGCATCTATTCGCAATTAATTCACTTGGAATCTGAATCCAATCATCATTTGAATCCATGTTGGTACACATAGTATTGCAATCTCCATCTCCTATTTTCAATACCCAACTCGCAAAGTTTGCATTGTCATCATTATTAGATAAATTTTGTAGACGCATATTCTCCGTAAGGTTTAAGACTTCACAATATTTCCAAATTTCAGATCTCGTCAATGAAGCATCTACTATATCTTCTCTTTTCCCCCTTTTAACAACAGGTAAAATCTATCTAAAGTCACCTCCCAATGCAACTATTAGCCCACCAAATATTTTTGCTTTTGCCAGTATTATCAGCAGCACTCACTATGTTGCATAGAGTCCTGTCAACCGCATCAAATGCATTTTTATGCATCATAGGTGCTTCATCCTATATGATCAAAGTTGTTTTTTGAATTACCTTAGCCAATTTGATTTTTTGCCAATAGCACAGCATGATGCTTCATGAGTCTGTCATGGTATCTTAAAGCACGAATGTGCAGTCCAGCCACCTGGTAACAACAAAGATGTTATTCCAGATGATGCTACTACTAAAACAATTTTTTCTTCACTTCGGAGTTTTGTAATTATTGTTTTCCATAAGAATGTTTTTCCCGTTCCACCACTGCCATTGATAAAGAAAACTCCGCCTTTGCCATTTAGACATGAATCAATGATTTTGTCGAACACTATGGTTTGCTGCAAGTTTAGTCTCGCATGTAAGACATTAAATTCAAATGCAAGATTGTCGATATTGTATGACATTTCTTCATGTAGCGGGTTGTTTGACATAAAATCATCATGTTCATATTGTGGAAATGACATATCCTGAAACTCTTTTAACGATCTACTATTTTTATTTAGGATTGACTCAATCTCTATAAGTGCTTGATTTTGTAACTCATGGTCTGATAAATCGCGACTAATTGAGTTTTCATTTCTACATAGCCTCATCTCTATATCATCAGAAAGTGAGTTCCAATGTTTGTTCCATACATGCAATGGATTTGATACTTCATAGAACATAAGCATCTCTGCAAACATGTTTCTCAATTGATATGTTGTCGTCCACTGTGATGTTTCTGTTAATGCCATGTCCCACTCATTGTCATCACCTAATAAGCCAAGTGCTATGCATGCCGATTTAAAATAAGTGTGTGTTTCTCCATCCACAGTTCTTAAATCTCCATAGGATGCAACACCTCGTATTATATGAAGCAACATTCTTAAATAATATCTCTCACCTGACGTTGGATGTGCGTAATATAATCTCTGAGTGCAACTTCCATGTTTCCTTCTGCACCACACCTTTTGAGTGCTTTTCCAAGTCCATTTTATTGGAAGGTCAACATATCTTAAATCTCTTACGTCAGGATATTTACGATTTCTTTCAAACCACTGAGTGAACATAGTAACCTCCATTCTAAGTATATTCAACACAGATGCTAAACTATCATAATCATTGAAAACAACGATTTGTTGATTTTCAAGATGATATTGTAAATGCTCAACCGATGGATTTCTACTATGGAGGTTGAACTCAAATATTCTCCAGCATGCTTCTGGAGGTGAAACATAACGACAATCAAAGTATTGTTTGATTTCATCAACCTGTCGATATCGCATTCGGTCTATTTCATCAGGTGGCTGTGTGCTTTCCTCAATAACGACAGTTGCTCTATCTGGGCCTTTGTGAATATATTTGTACAAATACTTAATGACACGTATTTGGCTACAAATCTCAATGTTTAGATGTGCATTATATTTTCTTGACAAAAAAGGATTGTAGGGAACCACCCATCTATTGTCTAATTCAGCATATCCTATATTAATCATCTTTCCATCATTTTGTCGGTCTGAATGTTGGATAACCATTATTGTCAAATGAAGTTTGCTGGTTGAAACGTTTTGGATACTTTTTGCTGCATTTACCGTCAACCATACATAGAGAATTTGGACTTAGCGGATTACATGGGCCATGCATCATACAACACTTAATTGTTTCATACAGCTCTGGATCTGTGTCAAGATCCGGAATTTCGACTGATAAAACATCATCTATTTCTTCAGTTGTAGAAATCTTATCGCATTTATCCAGTGTAATCAATATATGTGCATGAAGAAGGCCCCTCTTTTGAAACTCAATTGCATATATATATATATATATATATATCTGTGAATGAAATAGTGAGATACTTTAGTAATATAAATTTGAGAATTAGAAAAAATGAGTTAACTAGCATTGGAAAAAGAAATTACTTGCAATAACTCTACCGAAAAGCTTTTTATCCTTTACCTCGTCCATTAATTCTTTCAATTTTATATGAAATACCCTATCAACAACGGCAGGACGATCTTTTGCCTTTTGACCTGGGAATAAATCTAAAAAGTGTTGGATTTCCTTCCATCTTGGTTTGCACGTAAATGTTAAAAAAAAAAATATGGGCATCCAGCCCATCAGCATATCGCCATTGCATCTTGATACTGTTGAATCATGTAATGCATGCTTCCTATAAATGAAAAAGGTAATATGTAGCGTTTACCATTTGCTGATGCTCTTGCATCTCCTTGAACTACTGCATCTGAGACACCTTGGAAAAAATCATATCTAAATGTACTCTGGTTATTTCTGACATACGTTGCTCTATATTGCGCAACACATGCAAATGCATCCATAATGAACTGGTGGAAGAGTCTACCAAATAATAAAATCGCCTTTCCTTCATCATTCCTTTGTTGTAACCTGTAACAATAGTACTCTCTTATTGACACATTAGATTTTGACAATTGTGAAAGCTGATTATATACTATGCTGGCATGCCATCCATCTTCTCCATATGGAAATAACAATGGGTATTGCAATGCCATACAACTTGGATGTAGTTCACTTATTCTTTGTAAAGATCCTGAGACAATTTCTAAGATAATATCCCAGTTACTATTTTCCGAAGATCTTTCACCAATTAATAATGCAGCTACCTCATTTGCTGTTGGACGATTATATTGCCTTGGATCCTTATATCTATCATACAATATTCTTATCTTTAGATCTCGTGGATATTCACATCCAAATTTATTTCTCAGTGATCGGAAGCAGTCTACATATGGATTGACACCATCTAGTCCATTTTTTAATGCTTCCATGATTAAATAGTCCAATCCTCCAGATTATGCATGTTGTGTAAATGCAAGATTTCTATTCTGAAGCTCATGTTCTGTATCATATATATATATATAAAGTTGGGCAGATTTTGGAGTTTTCCCTGGCATTGGTAACAACGATCCAATCTTGTGGTAAGCTTGACCATGTATTCTGAATGTAAATGGCCCACTCCACTTGCTACATTGTAGTCAATATTTGCTCCAAATGAAGTAAATGAGAATGCACTGTTGTATGCTCAAATGGATTTTTTGAACTTAGATGATTGTTGAATGTTAGAGTTTTCCATTAGTGATCTCAAATATGTAGGAGGATGTTCCAAGAGGGGTAATAGTATCTTCCCGTCTCTACAACACTTATTGCAAATATATCTTTGATCATTAGCTCCTCCTATAGTTCATTAATTCTTGTTTCCACATCAAAGCACCACATTTAATACAAGTCTCACTTGGAGGGCCAAAGTCTCTCCTTCCAACATTTTGTCCTACATGATAATATCAAGTTAGCAACATTAAATTGAAAAACTTGATCGAAGAATAGGAAAATGTTAAGTATTACTTTGTTTTAGAACATCCACATACTTTTTTGTAAAGAACATCTCGAGCTCATTGATGAAACATGTGATTCTTTGTCATTGACTCTATCTTGTAATGCCAAACTCTCCTCATTTCCTATATGACAATTTATGCCACTTGACACAGTTGATAAATCTCAGCGATTTGATGTACGACGATGTCGTAGCTTCATAGTTCTTCATATTTATTTTTGGTAATAGGGATCTAGAAATTTTAGGGTAATTCAAAGGAAGTCCCTTGCTGATGCCACATGTCATCCTCCCAAGAAAGTCCCTTGCCACCACGTGTCATCCTCCCAGGAATTCACCTGCTGTCTTTTCTATTATAATTATATTAGGTTGAAGGGTTTTGAGGTGATTTTGACCGGGAGTTATAACTTTTCACTTTCAATATGTAACCACTCATCTCCTCTTCCAACATATAACCACTCATCTTCTCCACTTCATGTGACCACCTTTTTTTCCCACTTTCCACTATTATATAAGAATATTTACTTCTATCCCTATCATAATCACCGGATCATTGTCATGGGTATTTAAGGATGATCTTGCATAATCTGAGCTTTTCTTAATAAAGCAGTAAATATATTTTTCAGTTAGTGGTGAACAATTGAACATGCCCTTGCTAAGCACAGGTTCTTGTGCTAGTCTTCTATTAATAACACAATACCTCGAAAGAAGCTCCATCCAAGGGTATGTGATTCCTCGAAATTACAACTCTAATAGGACCGGTCGCATAAAGAGATTGAGATAGGAGCATAGAGCTGGCAAAAACCAACCCGTCCCGTCAATCTAGCCTGACCCTACCTACATATGACCCGCACAACCTGACCCGCATAATATACGAGTCGGTTGCAGGTCAAGCTTTTCTAACCTGCATTTAAATGGGTCAGGTTAGGGTCAACCCGTTTAACCTGCATAGCCCGTTTTTCCTTTTATTTTGATATAATATTCTTTATTTTATGAGAACTTTATTTTATTTCTATTAGCTAGTTTTGCTATTCTATTTCTATAGTCACTATTTAAAAAAAAAATGTATACAATACACATTGTATAAATAATTCCTTCTCTTTCCTTTTTTCAAGTAGACCCCTTGTTTACTTACTCAAGAATACTTTTATGTGCTCTTCTTTCTTAGGAGGATTGTGGATATGAACAAAATATAATAGATATGACAAAAATAAAATAAAATAATCAAGTAATTGTTGAGTTCATGCTAGTTTCCACACTATTTTCTCCATACGGTGACACAAGCTAAAGAGAATGGTGAATTATAGCATCATGGCCCAGGTGTAGGCCTAAACTTTCAATCCAATATTAGTTGAGCTTAGGTCTAATTTAAGAGCCTATATGAAGCAAATTAATATTAGACTAATCATAACCCAAGCAGAGCTTATCCCTGTTGCTCGTCATGATAGGTTTTAAATTGTACTGATAAGATTTAAAAAGTTTAGGATTTTTCATTTAGATCTTATCTCGATTTTATAAATTAAATTATCAGTTTGGGTCTAATTTAGACTTTGGATATGGTAAAACCATTAGAGAACACTTGTTAATAAATTTAATTTTGGGTGCAAGTTGTGCGGGTTAACCCAACCCACAACAACCCGCAATGGTTTTGCGAGTTAATACGGGTCAGGTTAGGTTGACCTGAAGCGGGTGCGGGTTAGGAGTTTCTAATCGTTTAATAAACGGGTCGGTTACGGGTTAAGTGCATCTAACCCATTTAATAAACGAGTCCGACCCGATTAGCCCAACCCACCTCGTTTGCCACCTCTAGAGCATATGAATCATAATGCGATTACAGAGTGTAAGTAATGGTTTACAAGATCGTATTAATCATACTATTCATTATTATATACCCAATCTAGCCACGGATAAACTTTTAATAAAGTTTAGAGAGAACCCATTCATTGCGAGCGCATTTATTTTGAACAGATGAGATTTCAAGAGTAGACCTCACCGCGACATTCGACTCATTTTGCTCACGAATTCTCTAATTGAGACACAACTCATATATTGTACAATGATGCCTTTTTGTTCTATGAAAGCATCAAATGACTTAGGTTATGACTTAGTTCATTATATCTACTATAGGTTTGATCGCCTCTAGCTATAAGATCTCACAATCACGATCTTTATTTTTGATTAATTTTTCACTTATATGTTTAGCATGTTGAAGGCATCTAATACATATTACATTTTATGTAATAAATAGGTGTATATAAAATGTGAGAAATTCTCAATAAGGGTGATGAAATGCTCTCCACTTGAATACAAGAAATGTACAATTTACCACATATATTGGCGTGGATTAGTTTAAAGAGTCTAGAATTCCTTGTTGTCATTTTATCGTTGGTCCTAACTTGATTTTTTTTTATGCAATCACACATGAATGAAAGTAAGTGAAGTCACGATTTCTAAAATTTTATTATTCACGAACCTGCCATCCTCTCTTTAAGATATATTATAATTATTTGTATTATAACATAGATGACTAATCATTAATGACCCTTCTTTTAATTTTTGTGTCTAAACTAATATTTGCTTTTCTGATTATCAGGAATTTTGTAAATATTGGATCTGACTTTAAGGTGTGTTTGGAAACAAGATATTTCAAGAGGTTTTGTTATATTATCTACTAGTTTAGAAAATAGTCTATTCACCAAAAAAAGGAGGTGTTTGGATAACTTATAAAGTATCTTACAATATCTCATTTTCTTTTAAAACCTTTTATATTACATTATTTAAGGATATGATGTATAAAATAATCTTTTGTTACAAAATCTTTCCTATATTCGAAAGAGTTCATGGGCAGCCATTAATTATAATGGCCCATTATAAGTTTTAATATCAAAGATCGTTATAGGAGTGCAACAATATATGACTCCCAATATTAAATTGAACCCTCAATGCTTACAAATTTAATGTAGGGTCCTATAACCATATCACAATTACATAGCCCTTGTTAATTATCAATATTAGATGGGTCTTACTAATGTCTCACTAGGGAGAGTTCATCGTGATTACCAACATTAGGTGAGTCCCATACTACTAAAATTAGCTAGCTTCTTATTAATCACCAAGATTGAATTGTGTGATTGCAATTATCAGTTTGTCATCATTAAATGGGTCCCACTATTTGATAGCTCCCCTTGTGTTAATATGACTACCAATATCAGATGGGCCGCACAATGATTTCTCATATATGGATTCATCAATGATGTTTAACATTAGATTAGGTTTTACCAAAAAAAAGAAACTAGATGAGCCCATTTGTGAGAATCATCATTAGATATATTACACTATGGCTAACAACATTTAGTGAACCTACCTTAATTAAATAACGTTACTTGGATCTCAAGGTTTTAACATTTAATCCTGTGATTTTTTAATAATGGTGGGTTATACCATGATTATTAACACGTGCGATTACTAATTAACAGGTCCTGCATTGGGTAATTGACTACTTTCATTCTATTTCTTATTCGGTATATAATCTTGTGAGTTTTTTAATTTATAAATAGCTAGACACTTCAAAAATTTATTGAAATTTGTGAAAATTGACAAACAACATAAGTGATACAATATAATAATATGACACTATCTTGTTCTATGATAATTAAATCTTACAATATTTAAACTTGTTGATATTATTTTATGCATTTATCCAAACACCCCATGAACTTATGCAAAACATTACACACACATTAACTTTTAATCCAAATATTGTTCTTACAAATGCATAAAATTATAATATGCCTTGGTGTGTGATTGGTGATTTTAATGTCATTCTCATAGCCCACGAAAAACCTAGTCCCCTCCTTCCCCATCTCTGTTAGAGAAATCAATGATTTGGTCCTTTCTTCAAGCTTAAAAGATCTTGGCTTCACAGGAAACTAGTTCACTTGGGCAAATAATAGGGGAGGTCATCCGTATGTTGCTGCGCTTTCTCTAATGCTCAATGGATAAAGAAATTTGGTGATTCAGTTATATCACACCTTCCTAGATTGTGCTCTGATCACTCCCCCTTACTGATTCCTCACAACCCTCCTCCTCCAGGCTAGAACATTCCCTTCAAGTTTGAGCAAATGTGGGCTTCTCACCCATCTTTTTTAGAGTTAGTGGAGAGAAGTTGGTCTGTTTCAGTTGAGAGCACTCCCAAATTTATCATTTGCAAGAAGCTCAAGCTTTTGAAGGAAATCCTAAAGCGTATGAATAAGGATACCTTTGGCCACCTGAAGACAAACATTTCAGCAGCAAAACCTCAAGTTCTTGATTGCCAAGTTGCCCTGGGTAATCCTCCATCAGACCAGCTTCGTCTTTAGCTCAACTCTGCCAAGCCCAACCTTCATTCATGGCTTACTGCTGAATCCACTCAATGGAAGCAAAAATCTAAGGTAAACTAGTTACGTGATGATGAAAAAAATACCAGATTTTTCCATCTTTCGGCCAAGTCCAGAGGTTGTTTCAACAACATTTACAATTGATAGGAATATCATTGAAGATCAACCTCAAATCAAAGCTATGCCAGCCGCCCATTTTTCAAGCCTCTTCCAAGCTCTCCCTAAAGTGGTGGATGAAGGCTTTTTCTATATGGATGGTCCATCTATCTTTGACCTTCAGAATTACATCCTAATTGCCTCTCCTTCCCCTGTTGAAATTAGAGATGCAATTTCCTCCCTGAAGAAAGGTAGTTCTCCTGGGCCTGATGGTTTTTCAGGTGCCTTTTTTCATTCTACTTGGAATATAATTGGTCAAGATGTGGTCTCTGCTGTGACCCACTTCTTCTCCACAAGTCGGTTGCTCCATGCCTCCAACAACTACTTCCTTACCTTAATCCCCAAATCAAGTCCGCCCACCAACTGCACTGATTTTTGGCCTAGTAGCTTATTGAACTTTACTTACAAAATAATCTATGAAATCTTGGCCAATCGTATTTCTTGGATTCTACCTTCCCATATCTCCAACCAACAAGCAGCTTTTACCTTGAGGAAATCTATCCATCACCATACAGCCTTAGCCCATGAGCTCCTCCAAAAGTTAAAGTCCAAATTGAGAATTGGTTCTGTTTGTTTGAAATTGGACATCTCCAAGGCTTTTGCTAAGTTACAATGGGGCTTCCTCTTCAAGGCTTTGGAATTTTTAAGTTTTCCGCCTCTTCAATTAGCCTCATTAAGGAACTCATCAGCAGAACCACAGGCTCTGTTCTCATTAATAGAAGTCCATGTGGATTTTTTGGGGTGTCTTGTGGTCTATGCTAAGGAGATCCCTTATCTCCTTACCTCTTCATTCTTGCAGAGGAAATCTTGAGCTTAAAGTTGGAGTCTCTCAAAATGGCAGGTCTGATTGATGAGTTCACAAAAGTTACACTTTTATAACATTATTTTATGAGTTTTCAAAGATAAAAGAACTCAAAACACTATTTTTAGCGTAAAAATCATAATTTTCCTCCTCATCATGCTTTCCTCATATTTTTCCATTATAGATGGCCCATTTGTATGTATTTATATGAGTTCCAATGGCTTTCATACAAAATATGTTTGAAAATACTCTAAATTATATTAATTTCTCTTTGTAGGTGTCAATTGAAGATTAATTTGAGATTAAAGTTGAGATTTAAGAGTTAAAGAGAGTAAGGATAAGTTTGGAAGGCAATTGGATGAGAAAATGACAAAGTTAGGCCAATAATAAGAAGAAAAATAAAAAACAAGGGTTGGTATTTTGACTATAAAGTTTTACTTAGGTTTTTTATTGAGGTGATCTCAGAAGCATTGGAAAGCTTGTTCAAATATCTACAAATCATATTTCACAATATTTTTCCAAATTCGAAAGTTTCGAGGGTCAAAATCACAAATTATTTTGGGAACTATTTTTTAACACGGAAACACATTCATATGTTCATATTGTCATTCTTGTGAAGTCCCACATCAAAAAGAAACTAAAAGAGAGCAAGGCAAACATTTCTATATAAGGAAGAGAGCTCTAGGAATTAAATAGACAAGTAATGAGAGCCTCCTCCTCTTTACTTTAGCTATTTATGTAATTGAAAGTAATTGTAGAGAGAAAGTGAGGAAAGCATTGTAATAATTGAAGATCTGGAATGGAAATGAAAGTTTTGTCTTCTCCAATGGGTGGCTAATCCCTTTGATCAGATCTTCTAGATGAAGCTAAGTTGATGCTATTCCTTTTGCTTATGTTCTTTATCTTAATTCCCTTATTTATGTGCTTAACATGTTAGAGTAGATTTGTCTTCATTGCATTGTGCAACCTTCCATGTTTATTTTCTATCTTAGCATTCTTTTTTTCTATCTATGCTTAGGTTTGATAAATCATGCTTAGGATTTAGTACTTTTTGATAGTTTATGCTTACTTTTGATAGATAGTCATTATGAATCTTTTCTTTTATGAAGGGAAGAAAGTCTTGGCTATTAAATTATTATTTTCTATCTTAGAGCTTTAAAGCTATATTTTTCAAATCTAAGCATTGATTTGTCATTAGATTTGAGTGTTTGTTTGGGAAAAGAGAAGAGCATTAGTGTTGGATTACTGTCACTTAGTGGGTTCTAGATGGTTCAATCTATCCATTAGTATTGATTGTTGTTTATTTTACTTACTTTAGTTTGATTATATTCACATTCCCACACACTTATTCACTTAATTTATTTCTCATACTTCATTTCTCTATTCACACCATCAATTCCACCTTTGATTTTACACTACTTTAGCACATCTTTTTATGTCCATCCACTCATTTTCTATCTTACTCACTTGTTCTTCTTATTAGCTAGTTTCTATGGATGCTTTTGTTTTCATTTTATCTTGATCTTTCACTTGTTATTTTCACACACTTATTCACTTGATCCATCTAACATTGCTCCATTGTTCTTGTATTAACCTTGTTATTTTTCTTTTGTTATTAACTTTATTACTAACTTGTTACTAACCTTGTTCTTGGTTTGTTCTCACTTGAGTTCTTCTATTTTAACTAACTTCTCTTCGTTGTGTAGTTTCTTGTTTTCTTTGTTTTGCATTTTTTATTTCCCATGTTATTATCTTGTTTCTTGTTTCCATTGTTTTTGTTAGTGTTATCTCCATTTGCATTTGTAATCTATATTTGAGTTTATACTCCTTTTCATTGATCATTTTTCTTGTCACGATTTTCATGGGAACGATATTCGGACTTCCATAGTCTATATTACTTGAGAAAACTGTATACTCGCGGAATTCGCACCACTTATCTCTCTAGTATCCACAGTTCCATCCACTCCATGTCATTTTTTCTATGCAGATGATATCCTTCTCTTCTTCAAGGCTACCAAAAGGAGCTTGGATCATATAGAGAGTCTTCTTCGCATATCTGAACACCTTGTTGGTCAGCAGTTTAATCTCCAAAAGAGTCATCTATTCATTGGGAAATGCAGCATGAGAAGAGGTAGGATGATTTCAGACTTGGTTGCTGTCCTAGTAGTCTCTCTCCCATCTCTGTACTTGGGAATTCCCTTTTTTATTGGTACTCCAAGACATAGCCACTTCTCTAAGCTCTTGGACTTTATGCTGGCCAAGTTTTCTGGTTGGAAATCCAAGTCCATCTCCTTTACAGGCAGGTTGATTATGGTGAAACGTGTTTTGGCTTCCATTCCAATTCACACATCTCTCTCTATTCCAATCCCAAAGAAAACTTGCCTTGTCATGGAAAAGTTGATGAGAAACTTTATGTGGTCGGGAGATGCTAATAGAATCAATTGCAACTTGGTGCGATGGGCTGTGGTTTGCCTCTCTAAATCTAAAGGTGGGCTGGGTATTAAGCGTGTGAAAGAATTCAGTGATGCTTGCATGCTAAAGCTAGGATGGGCATCAGCTACCTCCTCTTCCTCCCTCTGGGCCTCTTGGTTCAAGTGTTGTTACATCATATCGTCATCCTTATGTGGCATCCTAATAGGCCTATGGCAGGATCCCACATTTGGAAACACCTTAGAGTTTTATCCCCTTTGCTCCATTCTTGATATGGGTGGAAGGTGGGAAATGGCTCCTCCATTAGTTTGGAAACACCTTATTTTCAGTTCTCCCAGTTTGAGAGAGTTGCTACCATACTCAATGGAAATTCTTAGACCATTCCCGACTACCTTCCGCAGGAAATTAGGTCCTATTTGCAGCAGTACGTTCAAGGTATTCAGCTTCCCCTTGTTTCAACTTCAGACTTTCTGCTATGGATTGGCAACAACATTGGTCTTTTCTCTCTCAATCAAGCTTGGAATCTCATCCGTTCCCGTGTGCAATCTGTTCCTTGAGCTGATCTATCTATCCTAGAGTTAGTTATGTGATTTGGAAGCTTCTCCACAAGAGAACTCCTACTAAAACTCGGGCTAAAACAAAAGGGATTTCGCTGCCTTCGAGATGCTTCATCTGTCACTAACATGAAGAAACAAAGGTCCACCTATTCTTCAATTGTCACTTTGCTTCATCCCTTTGGACATGGCTTTTTTCTATCAATGGATCCTCTCCCCTCCACTCGATCTCAGTTGCCATCATTTGGACATCTCTATCTTCTAATATAGATGATTTTGGAAGGAAATGTGCAGCTGTAATTTTCTTCCACCTCATCTATATAAATCATCTGGACAGCTAGGAATGGCTCCAAGTTTGACAACAAGAGGACCTCTAATCAAGGAGCAAAAACTCTTTTGGCCGACCGTCTTTCGGATATGATCTCTAGTTTGCCTGCTCGGCTTAAGGTTCAATGTCTCCATCCAATTATGTTGTTTTCGAAGTTGTGACTGCTTAATTTTTTTCTCTTGTTTGGTTGCATTTTTTGTGATTTTTGTTTTTTAGCCTCTTTGTTTCCTGAGGGCATTTGCCTATGTTCTCTTCTCTTCTTATCAATTCAATTTTACCCCTTAGCAAAAAATAAATAAATAAATGCATAAAACTACATGTCCAAAATTAAACATAAATCCATCATAGTCTAATTTTGAAGAAGAAACTAAATTTTTACTAATGATAAAAACATAAAATATGGTGGTGAGTATAGTAGGAATCCAGTGTCCAAAACATGCTAATAAGTCCCTACAGCTGCCATTTTAGATTCATATGATTTTACATCACAATAGACCCATTTCCATCATTTGGAATTTGTCTTGAAAGGAATCCCTGCATATAATTATGCACATGAAAATTTGCTACTGAATCTATCCACTATGTACTAGAAAGTATGTTGACTTGTATGGCTCAATAGAAGCTGGTGATATTGAGTAAGAAGCTAATAGTCTCGGTTGACCTGGCCACGGTACCATGCTTGTTCTACTGTGATTAGAAGTAGGTCTATTATATGTCTACTGTGATTAGAAGTAGTCTACTCTGGGTGTGCCAGGGTTTTGGGGATGATATTATAAATAGAGGTTATGTTTATGATGTACACCTTTTCTGATTGCATAGTAAATTCTTATGTCTTCCCCGTGGACGTAGGCCAAAAGCCAAACCACGTAAATCTCTTGTGTTATTGTGTGTGCTCGATCTTTTCTCGTAGGCCCTAGATCACGACAAACTGGTATTAGAGAATTACGCATGATCAGAAGAGACTTGACGGATTGGATTTCAAAGGGTTCATCAGAGAAGTGTTCAGATTGCCCAAGAGAGAGGATCCAAGGCTCTGGGTTTTGACCAATCCAGAGAAGAAAGCTTGGGTTCTTGACGGCTGGGATCGGATTCTCCATCTTGACTGAAGAAGAAGCGAAGAGCAGGCCTGGGTTTTGTTTTTTGCAGAAAAATAGGACAAAGGCAGCCATTTGTAGGGCGTGGCTTCTGAAGCAGAACCTCACCGGAGAAGGAGAGGAAACTTGCAGGGGTCTTCTGCCACTATCGCTTCTGCCGTTCTGTCGTCGGATCTGCTACTCGACATCTTCGGACCTCAGCGATTGCCAGAGAAGGAGGGACCTCCGTTCCTTCATTGCCAGACTTGAGGAAGACAAGAAGGCTGGGCGTTGGCGCCTTACCATCGCATGAGAGGAAGAAGAGTCCTCTGGACTCCGTCCTTTGTTGCATAAAGAAAAAGAAGTAGAGAGATGGATTTCATCGCTTGATTGCTGCTCTCCTCGCCAGAAGACGCCCGTCGCCGTTGCCACCCCATCTTTACTGAAGAAGAAGAAGACTGCTTCTGGTCTTCTACGTTCCTATTGAAGAATGAAAAAGGAGAAGAGAAGGAAGACCGCTGCTGTCGACGAAGCCCCACTCTACCGTGATGCCTCCCGTTAACAGCCTTGCTCGATCGGAGAATGAGAAGACAAAGGGGTCTCATCTCCCCTATTACAGAACCAGAACCGGAGAGAGGAAGGACCCTGTTAGGGTCAGTTTTCAAGTCGAATTCGGGTCAGGTCAGGTTGACCTCGTCCACTCAGGAAGCCCAGAAGCAAAGCAAAAGGGTATTGGTACAGGGTTAACGTCAGCGAAAAACACGATCAAGGGCAATTTTGACCAAATCGAAGGCTGAAAATTGTTATCGCGATATCTTGACGATCTGAAGTCTGATATGAGATCCGTTTGAACCTGCAAACTCATTGTCAGCAGATCTACGCAGTTGTGGAAGAAGATTGGTTGTTCAACGGTCAATGAAGGAGATTGACTGGTCAGAGCGTAGAAATTTATTTATGTGATATTTTAGCCATCCAGAGTCGGATTTCAAATCCGTTTCTTCTAGTGTCCTCATGGCGACAAGATATACACAGGTGTAGTGAAAGATTCGCAGAATGGCTGCAAAATTTAAAATTGAGAAATTCAATGGAAACAACGACTTTAGTCTTTAGCGTTTGAAGATGCATGCTTTGCTGGTTGAGAATGGGTTGTGAAGGAAAATAATACTTTGTTTGAAAGATTGTCAGATAAAGAGAAGGATGAGTTGCTGGAAAAGGCGTATGATCAGATTCTACTATTTTTTAGCGATGGTGTACTACAAAAGGTTGCTCAGGAGAAAACTGCTGCTGGCATATGACAGAAGTTGGAGAACTTGTATGTCGTGAAGCCTCTCACGAATCACTTGTATCTGAAGAAGAAGTTGTTCACATTATAAATGTTGAAAGGTACGTCTGTGTCAACCCACCTTCATTCTTTCATTAAAGCTATTATGGATTTGGAAAATATCAATGTTGAAATTGATGATGAGGACAAGCTATTATGCTATTGTGTTTGTTACCGCCCTCCTATGAACATTTTATTGATACCATGATGTATGATAGAAATACTCAGTTCAATGAGGATGTAGAGGCAGCCTTAAACTTTAAGGAGTTGAAGAAAAAGACTGTGGCTAAAAATGATGGTTTGGGTGAGGGTTTGGTAGTACAAGGAAGAACAAATGACTCTAGTAGTAAAGGCAAGCATAGATCTAAGTCTAGATTCAACAGGAAAAAATTGAGTGTTATTATTGCCATAAGAAAGGGCACATCAGAAAAAATTGTCCTGAAAGGCAGAAAAAATGGAAAGAAATAGAAGATTTGTCATATGATGATTCAGTCAGTGTTGCAGATTGAATATTAGATTATGGTTCCAACAATGCACTTTCTATGATTGAAAATGGTATTCGTTCCCAGGAGGTTGTTCCTACCACATGTGTCCCACTAGGGACTGGTTTACCACTTATAGAGAAATCAACGATGGTAGTGTCTTGATGGGTAACAATGTTGCATGTAAGACGGTGGGAATTGGAACAATCAAAATCAAGATGTATGATGGAATCGTCAAAACATTGGCAAAGGTTCGATATGTTTCGAATATGAAAAAGTATCTTATTTCTCTTGGTGCCTTGGACTTTGACGGTTGTAAGTTCTCATCTGAAGGTAGAGTTATGAAGGTTGTGAAGGGTGCTTTGGTTCTTATGAGAGGCAATAGAGTTGGAAACTTGTATGTTTTGTCCAGAAATACTGTAACAGGTGGAGCTGCAGTGTTTTCCTCAAATGATCATGAATCTATCTCAATATGTTTATGGCACTTGCGCTTGGGTCACATGAGCGAGAAAGGATTGACAATACTGAGCAATCAGAATTTGCTGTGTGGCACAAAGACAGGCAAGTTTGATTTCTGTGAGAAATGCATCTTCGGAAAGCATAAAAAAGTCAGTTTCAAGACAAATATTCATCACACGAAAGGTATCCTTGATTATGTTCATTCAGATGTATGGGGGCCTTCTAAGGTTTATTCCAAGGGCGGGTCCCTGTTTATGTTAACTTTTATTGATGATTATTCAAGGAAAGTCTGGGTTTATACTCTGAAGACGAAGGATCAGACCTTTGTTACATTCAAGCGATGAAAGGCAATGGTTGAGAAACAGATTGGTAGGAAGGTGAAGAAATTAAGGAAAGATAATGGCAAGGAGTACAGATCGACAGAGTTTGAGAACTATTGCAAGGATCATGGCATAGTTCGACATTACACCACTACAGAAACTCTACAGCAGAATGGAGTTGCAAAAAGGATGAACAGAACGATCTTGGAAAGAGCACGTTGTATGTTGTTTACTGTAGGATTGTCCAAGGACTTTTGGGCTGAGGCAGTAAATGTTGTGGGCTATTTGATAAATAGGTCTCCATACACAACAACGAAATAAATGTAGTCAGGTAATCCTGCAAATTATTCTAACTTGAGGATCTTCAGTTTAGGGTTTAGGGCTGTGAAGTGCATCTTAGTGGGATATGCTTTCGGGGTCAAAGAATACAGGTTGTGGTGTGTACTGATCAGGATTCACCCAGATTTATCATCAACAAGGATTTTCCATTTCATGAGGATGCTTTACTCAATGCGAGAAAACAATTGGAGAAGATAAAAGTATTTAATTAGTAGCAATAACAGAGTTCAAGTGGAATCAAATGTCTTAGTAAGGAATGAGAGCAAATCTGAATCCTCCCGGGATACATGGGATAGTTAGACTTGCAGCAGACGCAGCGAATAGAGCCGCAAATAGGTGGACCTTAGAGAGAAAATAATCGCCAATTAGATACGGTTTCGAGGATATGACGATGTACGTGTCAACATCAGACTGTGGCAGTGATGATACATACGCGTTGACGACTAATTCTCTTGAATTAATCAAAGGGGTGGAAAGTAGTCAACAGGCAGCAACTATGACTAAAGAGATGGAGTCTCTTGATAAGGAAAATCAGGCCATCGGATGTAAGCGGTTCTACGAGAAGAAGGAAGGAACTTCCAGTGCAAGTGAAGTGCAGTTTCAGGTACCTAATCATGTATGTAGTTCGAAGAAATCATTATATGGGTCAAAGCAAGCTTCTGGACAATAGTACAAGCCATTTAGTGCATTTATGATGAATATCTGAGTGCCCTGAGGGGCGGGTGTAGACAGTGAGACGTGATGCTATGAGGATTAGCTTCAATGTTCACCAAGGTAGAGATTTGTTAACTTGTGTGGCTCAATAGAAGTCGGTGATATTGAGTAAAAAGTTAATATTCTCGGTTGACCGCGCCATGGTACCATGCTTGTTCTACTGTGATTAAAAGTATGTCTGTTATAAGTCTACTGTGGTTAGAAGTAGTTTGTTCTAGGTGTACCAGGGTTTTGGGGCTGATATTATAAATGAAGGCTAAAGGCCTTTATGATGTACACCTCTTCTGATTGCATAATAAATTCTCCCGTCTTTCCCTTAGACGTAGGCCAAAAGCTGAACCACGTAAATCTCTTTTGTTATTGTGTGTGCTTGATCTCTTCTCATAGGCCCTAGATCACAACAAAGTATATCAATTAAATTGGTTTCAAAACACAAAAGAGCTCGGTTAAGATTGGTATATATATTCTCAAACAAGTGTCAGGCAATCCTTAAGGTGAGCTGTCTTCCTACAAAAAAAATATTTATGTACTCCACCTTTCTTACTGTTGCCTTTCTTATTTCATCTTTAGAGGAGTCTTCTTCATTTTCTTGTTCTTAAGGCTAAATAGTCAAGAAAATTAACCAAATACTTGAATAAACTTAGGGCCACATCTTCAAGTGTAACATAACTGCTACCAATTGTGCCAAATCTATTAATATAAATGAAAAAAGTGAGAGCAACAAAAAAAAAGGAGAAAGGAAAGTAATGGCCGAGGGATACCATGTTCACATCAACTTTTAAGTAATGAGTTGGGCACCAATTTAGCTACTACATCGGTTAAGCGAAATGACAACATCATAGATTTATGATAAACACCAGTGTTTTTTCTGCAAAGGTTAGCTCCCACTTGCTCTAGCTTTTGCATATGAAAAATGCTTCCATTGGGATCATATGGTTGAAATAGTCTTGAAAACTATTTTTAAAGTTCTCTTGCAAAGAGAAGAATTGAGATAATAAATGGATACATTAAAAAATCAAATATTATGAAATGGGACCTATAAAAACAAAAATTGTCTTACGGTTTATGAAAAAATGCGAGACAATTTATAGATCTTGAAGAAGAGATAGCCATCGAATATCAAAAGAGATCCACAATTAAGAGAGGCGACCCACTCATTGAATGGCGAGAAATTTTCATTCCCATACCCACCTACTCATCCGTCCACTTCTTTAAAAAGTCGTGTACTTCCCCATTGCAAGAACTTAGAAACTTGGCATCAAGGAGATGGAAACGTGAGAATTAAAGAAATTTTTAAAGAAAGAACCAACGGATCTAAGAACAACAAGGAAAAAAGAGTGAGTCTTTAGATTGACACATATTTCTCAAAGAAGAAAGTTGGAAGATAGCTATTACACCATTGCACTGCATAAAAAAAATCCATCAAATAGAAAAACATAAATTAGAATAAAATATGTAGTTGATGAACCATATACCAAAACAACTAAAAGCATTCCATGTGAAAAAGAACTACAATATTTAGTTTATTAATATAAATTTTATTTTACCAGCTTCATACCATCTGGCATGTCTAAGAATTCATGGTGAAGCCAAATCTCCTTTTTTAGAGAATAGCATGGAGAGTGGAGATGATAGAGAGAGTGCTTAAGTTAGATAGTTTGAGAATATCGTTCCATGAATGAAAGTCGATTAGAAAGAAATCATGGGAATGAATAAAGAGATTTCACTTGGTTGTAGGTAAGCATGGTGACTTCTACAAATTAAAGAGATTTTAGGAGATAGAGATGAATAGATTTTAGGATATAGGCTTGGAATATAAATGAATAGACATTTAATAGATTGCCTAAGTGAGAAATTATCTATTTTTAGTTGATTCAAATGTGTGGAACCCTCATCAAACATGGTTAAGAGAGATTTTAGGTTATATGGATGGATTGATTTTAGGATAAGTTTGAGATAGAAATGAATATACATTAGTAGATTACCTAAGTGACGAAACCTACTATTTAGATTTGATTCAAATAACAAGTTTAATAATTAAAGACTAGTAGTCTAGAATGCTAAAACTTTATAGTTTTGGATTTGTTCAAAAGGCTTAAATTCTTCAAGCCTTCTTCTACCAATTAAATTACCATAGATCTTAAACACACATAAAACTGTGTTGTATTGACTAAATAACTACATAACACACATTAAACTACATAATATTGATTAAATAATTGTAGAACATAAATTAAACTACATCATAATACAGTTCCTGTAGAACACAAATTAAACTGCATTGAACACACACTAAACTTCTTTATCGTTGCCGGTATCCTCGTCTCCCACATCTTCTTCTTCTTCTTCCCCACTTTCCTCCTCCTCAGCTTTGTCCCCCTCCTCTTCTTCTTCAGTCTCCTCCTCTGTCTCTCCCTCCCCCTCCTCTTCCTCTTATTCTTCTTCATTCTCCTTCTCTGCTCTCTGTCCCTCCCCCTCCTCTTCCTTCCCTTCCTCCACTTCCCTCCCTTCCTCCTTTGCTCCCTGTCCCTCCCATTCTCCCTCCCTCTCCTTTTCTTCTTCTTCTTCCACCTTCACTTCCTGTTTTTTCTTCAAAGTACGAAGACGGTTGTTGAGTGTATATGTAGCCCGACTGCACCCTTTCACTCCAAAGGCTCTATTTAAATTGGACAACAATCCCTCTCCCGCCAGAATCTGCTCATCTTCCTCCTTGGTAGACTATAAGTTCAAGTTTGCCAAGTAGTAGTTATATCTCGACCTACATGAAGTAGCAGTTCTATCGATTGCCTCCTCGAATAGATTTTTCTATATTAACTGCCATCTGCAAAAAATCAAAAAAGAAAATTAGGAAGAAAAAAATAAGAGAGAGAAAAACTAACATTCAAATTTGATTGATTATACTTGATATTCCCGAGATTTTGATTGTAATAGTAAGAGAGGTGGCCATCCCGCACTTCATTCCAGTGATCCTCCTCTCCCTTCTCCTCATTTTCTTCTCCCTCCTCCTCCTCCTCCTCTCCCTCCTCATTTTATTCTTCCTCCTCTTCTTTTTGACCACCTCCTTGCTGCTCAGCTTTCCTTTGGTTGTAAAGATTTTGCAACCTATAGGTTGGGCGTCTATGCCCTATTTTTCTAAATTCAGCATTCAAATATTTGAATGCTTTGTTCCCATGCGCCATAATCCTGTCTTCTTCTTCTTAGGTAAAGTCTAGATTTAGGTTTATAACATAATCTCTAAGCCTACAATGGTATGCATATGCGCTCTGGTGAATTCCCTCCACAGCCAATTTCTCAAAGATTAACACCCACCTAAAAAAAATAAAAGAAAAATCACAAGTATAATTAGATTTAAAAACAAAATAGAAAAAATGATAATTAAACAAAGCTACTTGTCCCACTAGTTTTCGTAAACGCGGTGGTAACAGTGAAGCCTGTTTTCCAGCTCATTCTATCCGTCCCTGCTCTCTGTCCCTCCCCCTCCTCTTCCTTCCCTTCCTCCTCTGCTCCCTGTCCCTCCCCCTCTCCTTCCCTCACCTCTTCTTCTTCTTCTTCCTTCACTTCCTATTTTGTCTTCAAAATACGGAGACGTTGTTGAGTATATATATATAGGGCAACTGCGCCCTTTCACTCCAAAGGCTCTATTCAAATCGAACAATGATCCCTCTCCCGCCAAAATCTACTCATCTTCTGCCTTGGTAAACTCTAAGTTCATGTTTGCCAAGTAGTAGTTGTATCTGGACCTACATGAATTAGCGGTTCTATCGATTCCCTCCTCGAACAGATCTTTTTATATTAACTGTCATCTGCAAAAAATCAAAAAAGGAAATTAGGAAGAAAAAAATAAGAGAAAAAAAATTAATTTTCAAATTTGATTGATTATACTTGATTTTCCTGAGATTCTGATTGTAATAGTAAGAGAGGCAGCCATCCTGTACTTCGTTCCAGTCATCCTCCTCTCCCTCCTCCTCCTCCTCCTCTGCCTCCTCATTTTCTTCTTCCTCCTCTTTGTTTTGACCTCTTCCCTGCTGCTCAGCTTTGCTTTGGTTGTAAAGGTTTTACAACCTATAAGTTGACCATCTACCCCCTATTTTTCCAAATTCAATAGTCAAATATTTGAATGCTCTATTCCCATGCGCCATAATCATGTCTTCTTCTTCTTGGGTAAAGTCTAGATTTAGGTTTATAATTTAATCTGTATACCTATAATGGCATGCATCTGCGCTCCGGTGAATTCCCTTCGCAGCCAATTTCTCAGAGATTAACGTGTACCTGAAAAACAAAATTAAAAAAATCAAAAGTATAATTATATTTTAAAAACAAAATAGAAAAAAACTATGCATCCCAATGGTTTTCCCAAATGCGGTGGTAACGCTGTCTTTCGCCTCATTCCATCCCTCCTCTACTTTCTGTCCCTCCCTCTCTTCCGGTTCATTCCATCCCCCCTCTACTCTCTGTCCCTCCCCTCCTCTTCCTTCCCTTTCTCCTCTGCTCCCTGTCCATCCCACTCCCCCTGTCCCTCCCTCACCTCTTCTTCTTTTTCTTCTTCTTCTTCCTCCTCCTCCTTCACTTCCTATTTTTTCTTCAAAGTATGGAGACGGTTGTTGAGTGTATATATAGGGCAACTGTGCCCTTTCACTCCAAAGGCTCTATTCAAATTGGATAATGATCCCTCTCCCGCCAGAATCTACTCATCTTCCTCCTTGGTAAACTCTAAGGTCATGTTTGCCAAGTAGTAGCTGTAGCTCGACCTACATGCAGCAACGATTCTAATGATTCCCTCCTCGAACAAATTTTTTAATATTAACTGCCATCTACAAGAAATCAAAAAAGAAAATTAGGAAGAGAAAAATAAGAGAAAAAAAGCTAACATTCAAATTTGATTGATTATACTTGATATTCCTGAGATTCTGATTGTAATAGTAAGAGAGGCAGCCGTCCTACACTGCATTCTAGTCATCCTCCTCTCCCTCCTCCTCCTCATTTTCTTCTTCCTCCTATCCCTCCTCCTCCTCTCCCTCCTCATTTTCCTCTTCCTCCTCTGGGTTTTGACCTCCTCCCTACTACTCAGCTCTCCTTTGGTAGTAAAGGTTTTGCAACCTATAGGTTGGGCGTCTACGCCCTATTTTTACAAAATCAGCACTCAAATATTTAAATGCTCTGTTCCCAAGCGCCATAATCACGTCTTCTTCTTCTTAGGTAAAGTTTAGATTTAGGTTTATAATATAATCTCTATGCCTACAACGGTATGCATCTGCACTCCGGTGAATTCCCTCCGCAGCCAATTTCTCAGAAATTAACGTCCACCTGAAAAACAAAATAAAAAAAGGCACAAGTATAATTAGATTTTTTAAAAAAATGGAAAAAACTACGTATCCCATTGGTTTTCGTAAATGCGGTGGTAACGGTGAAGCCTGTTGTCTTCCAGCTCATTCCATCCATCCTCTGCTCTCTATCCCTCCCCTTCCTCTTCCTTCACTTCCTCCTCTGCTCTCTGTCCCTCCCCCTTCTTTTCCTTCACTTCCTCCTCTGTTCCCTGTCCCTCCCACTCCCCCTCTCCCTCCCTCACCTCTTCCTTTTCTTCTCCCTCTTCCTCCTCCTTCACTTCCTGTTGTTTCTTCCCAAGTAGTAGTTGTATCTTGAGCTACATGAAGCAGTGGTTTTATCGATTCCCTCTTTGAATAAGTTTTTTTATATTAACTGCCATCTGTAAAAAAATCAAAAAAGGAAATTAGGAAGAAAAAAATAAGAGAAAAAAAAACCAACATTCAAATTTGATTGATTATACTTGATATTCCTGAGATTCTGATTGTAATAGTAAAAGAGGCAGCCATCCTACACTTACTTCCAGTCATCCTCCTCTCCCTCCTCATTTTCTTCTTCCTCATTTTATTCTTCCTCTTGGTTTTGACCTCTTCCCTACTGCTCAGCTCCGCTATGGTTGTAAAGGTTTTGCAACCTATAGGTTCGATGTCCACCCCTTATTTTTCCAAATTCAACAGTTCAATATTTAAATGATCTGTTCCCATGCGCCATAATCATGTCTTCTTCTTCTTAGGTAAGGTCTATATTTAGGTTTATAATTTAATCTATATGCCTACAATGGCATGCATCTGCGCTCCGGTGAATTCCTTCCGCAACCAATTTATCAGATATTAATGTGTACCTGAAAAACAAAATAAAAAAAATCACAAGTATAATTTGATTTAAAAACAAAATAGGAAAAAACTACGTATCCCATTGGTTTTCGCAAATACGGTGGTAACGGTGAAACCTGCTGTCTTCCAACTCATTCCATCCCTCCTCTGCTCTCTGTTCCTCCCCCACCTTTTCCTTCCCTTCCTCCTCTGTTCCTTATCCCTCCGACTCCCCCTCTCCCTCCCTCACCTCTTCTTCTTCTTCTTCCTCCTTCACTTCATGTTTTTTCTTCAAAGAACAGAGACGGTTGTTGAGTGTATTTATAGGGCAACCGCGCCTTTTCACTCCAAAGGCTCTATTCAAGTTAGACAATGATCTCTCTCCCGCCAAAATCTACTCATCTTCCTCCTTGGTAAATTCTAAGTTCATGTTTGCCAAATAGTAGGTGTATCTCGACCTACATGAAGCAGTGGTTCTATCGATTCCCTCCTCGAATAGACTTTTTTTATTAACTGCCATCCGCAAAAAATCAAAAAATAAAATTAGGTAGAAAAAACTAAGAGAAAAAAAACTAACATCCAAACTTGATTAATTTTACTTGATATTCCTGAGATTCTAATTATAATAGTAAAAGAGGCGGCTGTCCTGCACTTCATTCCAGTCATCCTCCTCTCCCTCCTCCTCCTCCTCCTCATTTTCTTCTTCCTCCTCTTGGTTTTGACCTCCTCCCTGCTGCTCAGCCCTCCTTTGGTTGTAAAGGTTTTGCTACCTATAGGTTGGGCGTCTACCCCCTATTTTCCAAATTCAGCATTCAAATATTTGAATGCTTTGTTCCCATATGCCATAATCCTATCTTCTTCTTCTTGGGTAAAGTCTAGATTTAGGTTTATAACATAGGCTCTATGCCTACAATGGCATGCATCTGCACTCTGGTGAATTTCCCCTGCAACCAATTTCTTAGAGATTAACGTCCATCTTAAAAAAAATCACAAGTATAATTAGATTTAAAAAAATAGAAAAACATAATATTAAAGAAAAAACTACGTATCCCATTGGTTTTCGTAAATGCGGTGGTAACGGTGAAGCCTACTGTCTTCTAGCTCATTCCATCCATCCTGCATTTGTGAGACTTGTATACTGCTGTAGAATTCAAATCGAATTGGTGATTTTATAGTTGGGCAGGGTAGGGGGAGTTTTCTCGCCATCGTGCCACAGTCTGGAAGTTTCTTGATTTGGGTTTGAATCGTTTCTTTACTCATAAACTTCTCATGAGGAATCATTCTTGATTTGAGTCTGAATTGTTTCTTTACGAATAAACTTCTCATGGGGAATCAAATTTGAGTTTATCCAAAACTTCACGTGAAAAAGATTTGAGTTTATCCACAAGTACAGGGGTGAGAAGCACGGGGTGGGAGGTGTGGAAGGAGTAAGAAAGGGATGGGGACCGAGAGACTTGTGTAATTTTAGGAAAGAATGAGTTTCTTCTGGGGTCTCGATAAAACATCAGGAGCCATTGACTGAACCAAGGTTAAATGCTGCCACGTTCACATCATTTTTAGACCGTCTGATTTCTGCTTTTTCTTTCTAACTTGTGGCCAAGTAAAACATGATCTAAACCATTGGAAGTATTGGAAACCTTAAACAAGGCCTGCAGATAAAATTTTAATGATTGATCTATCACGGATCTCAATATATTTGGGAAAATAGGAGGACAATCGATCTATTTTTTGGTATGTGGGCCTCATTTGAACCATTGATTTTGATCCTTTTGATCTGTAATAGACCAAAACCATTGCAAGTCTTTATGATCCAAAAAAAGGGCCAAGTTCTCAAACTTGAACCATTGATGTGTAATAGATTTTGAGATATTGGTGAAGAGAGCACCACCGTTAATCTACATTTTTTCTTTTTACCTTCGTGGCCACCAAAATCACGATCCAAATCATCTATCCTCTTTGAAAGGATAAAATAAGCAATAGGGTAAAAAAATCAGCCCCTAATTCATTTTATATCTCAATAAATTAATGGAAAAAAAACTATTAACCATTGAACTCCTAAACATCTATTTGAAACTTTTTTTTTGTTGGTGTTACTAAAGGGCCTACTTGTAGAAGATCCATCTCAAACTGCTCCATTCAAGACGGATCTATATCATTGAAACCATTTCATACATATAAGACTTGTCAAACAGGGCCTATATATTTATTTGAACTTATATGTGAATGTCAAAATTGATCAATTTGATTATTTTGACCCTCAGTCTAAAACCCTTAAAATCTTAATTTCTAACCTCTACGATAGACTCGGTTTTTCACATTTTCAGCACAATCAATCCAAGGAGGGAAAAATTTAGCTAATTGTCCAATCAACTATGGGGGAGATGGGGCGATGGTGGTTGGATGGAGAGGTCAGATTTTAATCTCATTGCTTCAAGTTTGACCGAAACAACGAGGATCCTTCATTTTCCCCCTTATTTTCTATTTTAGCCTTTAACAATCAAGACTACCATGGATAGTGCCTAGACATTTATATTGAAAATTTTGAGGTCCAATGCTAGTTCATGGGTGCTAATAATACCATATATAACCCGGGCTTGCTAACTACAGGCCAAATGCAAAAGGTTATATTTTAATTTGTAATAAGTTAATAGACTTAATTAATAGAGGATTTTACCCAAAAAAAAAAACATATTAGGTGACAAGTGGACCGAAATGGTAATTTTAAGTGACCTTGCACCAAATGAGTTATTTTACCCGAAAAAGTTATTTTTTTAGCCTTTTCTACTAGGGTCCCTATCAACCTTTGTTTTATAACGTTAAAGGTCCCTAGCGACCCTGCGGTCCATCGTAACCTTCACAGAACTCCCATGTACTTTATCTCCAGGGTCTCAGTCGACCTTTATTTCTATAAATAAGCGTCCCTATCGACCGAGCAGTGTGCACAAATTAAAACAAAGTAGGGCTTAGAAGCTCATGTTTCTTTGTCAACCACTTCTTTTTTCTTCACCACGGTCGTCTGCTACTCCACGCCCTAACCCAAGCACCGACCCAGCTAGCCAGGGATCTCCTTCTACCAACTGTGGTCCCCTCTAACATCCTCTTTGTCGAAGGTAGGTGCTTTCGGATGCTCCCCTTTGGTCATTTCTAAGTAGTATGTCATGTTGTTGTCGTCGTCTAGGTTGGACCCTTATTGTGTCTCCATCCCTTTTGCTTTGGCCAATGTTTCCTCATGGCAGACATCTACTCTCCACTCAAGAATTACTTTCTAAAAGGGTTTCTTTGTCTTCGTTGTGTAGCATTACCCTGATAGAAAGAAAAATGCCCTAAAAATGGCTGAAGCCCTTTCTAAAAGACAATGGCCAGAGAACCCTAAAGGGGGATTCTATTATTTGCGGTTCTAAAATGGTTGCCAAATACAAATGCATATGTAAATTAGGAATCACATGTGTAGTGGTTATGCATGATTCCCATTGCGCATCACATGCGTAAAGGACAAACGCCCCCTTAGTGTTCCTCTTGGCCGAGGCAATGATGTTTTGGAGCACTCTTGAAAGAAACATTGAACTGCTGGGTGGCTTCTCTAATTGCTAGCTTATGTACATGTGAAAAATGCTTCTCTTACACTTTGAGGCAATTTCAGGGTTCCAAACCATTTCCCCCCCTTTTAAGAGTAATGTAATTATAGTTGGGGTTTATCCACACTAGATGATGGGTTAATAATTTTTCATTTAAGATCTGAGAGCATCCTTTTCCACATCTAGGTTTGCCTTTATTCATTAGTAGTGTCAAAAAAAAAAAAAAAAAACGCAATCACAATTTGTAGGCAAGGGATGGGAGGCAAAAGGAAAATGTCATCTAATGGACATAATGCAAAACTAAAAGTCATGAAGTGCTTGGCATTAGATCTTTTAAGCTAATTAATTTTGCTCTCTTTGTCAAATGGCAACGGCATATAAGGGATGGACCTCAAGTGTGATTGGACCAGATTTTGTTGGATATTATTTTGAAGATATTTTGGTTTTTAACCTTGATGTGAGTGATCATTTAGAGCACTCGAAGAGCATTTGTTTGTCTTGAGGACAACTAATTCATATGTAGGTTTAAAGAAGTGCACGTTTATGGAAGACCATCTCCTCTTCTTGGATTATATGTGGTGTCGGCACATCTAGAGCAATTAAGGAAGACTGCTTGAGGTTGCATAATTTGGCCCCGATGGATCTAGAGTTTGGGATACAAAAGAGTGTAGGACCCTTGTTTACATCTTACACGCACATAATCATTTCACTCTTCTCGTCGGTTACACAGAAGAAAATCGCTGGGAACTCTACAATAGCTCGAAGAGCGACAAGTAGAGAGAGAGAGAGATGGGGGTGAGCCTTGGGTGTGGACGAACGTGACAAAGACTGATATCCCCTATCAGTAGAAAGGAACGAACTGTGGTTTCTTTGCAATTGGATATGCAGAGCACCGCATACACCGTTGCCTAATAAGGTTCATGCAAGCTGACATTTGTTGGCACACACAAAAAACATTTTCATTTGCCCATACATAACATTCCCCGAGGCAAAAATACACATTTTCCATAAAGAAATGATGACATTTGGTTTGACCGGCTACAACAAAAGAATTCTCCAGTGGCTACTGTCTGCAAAACGTCACCTGCTGCTGCAGTCTTTAATATACAGGTTGCCCAGCACAATGAACCACCATTCAAAAGATGACCGTTGAACGATGCAAGGCTGGCCGCTAGACGCTGCACGACCCCACGCATTGTCCACCGAACTCCTTCTTCCTTAGCTGCACGTCGCCCACGATCCATGGTTAGTTACTTCTTCCAACAGCCGCTAGACCTGCAAAGAAGGAACGATTACACGCCCATCAATGGTAGTTCCAAAACTACCTTTACTTCTCCATGATCTCCAGTAATTATGGCCCGATAGAGGCTATAAAATGAAGACTCAAGAGAACAAGACAGGAGGTTGGACAATCGCCTTTCTCGAAAAAATATCATTGCCTTTCGGATCCTGCAAAAAGAAGCCTAGAAACTCTGTCATTTTCGAAACTCTCTCCTTAATCTGTAAGGTGAGAATCAGACAATGGTGGCTGTCTATCCTTGGACCTAGGCGATAGCCTCTGAAAGTCAGCCTTTGTTCCTCTCACCACCAAGGAAGGACCGAGATTGCCTCTGCTATTTTGAAGCAGACTTCTCTGATTAATCCTTCTTCCCCGACAGTGGTGATGGTTATAAAGACTGACAAAGAAGCTAAATTGCAAGCTTTCCAATTTTGTCTCCAGCAAACTCTCGAAGACAGCAAAACTCTCTTCCCTTCCACCCAAGTTTTTCCATTATTTTGATCTCCTAAGTCTGACGAGGGGGTTGTATAAAAATTTGTAAACAACCTACACTCAGAAGGTGAAGCAATGAAGGACCCATGTAAATAAAAGTGGAGATGACCTCATTTTTATAAAATCAAGTTGTCTTCACATCTTTCTGTAATGTTCAATGGATGAAAATGAGAAATAAAAGTTCCTACAAAAGACTTTTTTACCTCTCAATTACTCTTTCCATTTTTTGGACGAAACAACATTCCCTATTACCGACAGAAGATGTTGATTGAGATCTTTAAGAGAAGCCGGCTGATGAATGCTGATAGGCTTCAACTCCCTAACCTCCAAGTTCAATCAAGTTTTGTTGAATTAGACGATGGCAAAGATGTATGAAACCAAGCATTTCACAACATTTGTTTGGGTGTGAAAATGATGTAATGAACTTGTTATTTGGGTGAAATTTATTTGTTGAAGTTGGTGTATGATAAACACATGTTTTGGAAGCATGGAAATCACAGTACAGGTGTTGTTATTCACCATAATTGTAAACAGAAAATACATGTTGTCAATTTAAATGATTTAAAAACAGAAAACCTTACCAGCATCCACATTGACCTACATTAGTTATAGATAAGGGTCCCTAGCGACCCATGCCATAACTTTGAGAACCTTACCAATGTCCCCATCGACTTATACTTGGTGTAGATAACGGTCCCTAGCGACCCACACAGCTTCGAGATCCTTACCAGCGTCCCCATCGACCTATACTAGGTATAGATAATGGTCCCTAGCGACCCATGCCATAGCTTCGAGAACCTTGCCATCGGCCCCATCGACTTATACTGGTTATAGATAAAGGTCCCAAGTGACCCTTACATATTAAAATATAGAGCATATCAGAAGTAGTTTAGATGGGCAAATAAGGTCCATTCCAAATTAACTATATGCAGTGGGATATCTAACAGGGATTGTATTACTTATCGTCACAAGGAAATCCATATAAAGAACATTATTCATCAAGAAGTACTAAGATGCAATATTTTAATGTAAACAACCAAAATGTCATTAACATGTCATTACATTTTTTCTGATTACATTGCTGTTCATATTCATAGACAAGAAGCCATAAAAAAAAGTGATAAAATGCCATTACATTTGTTGTTCGTATGCATAAACAAAACCCATCAAATTACGTATGACATAAGACATAAAAAAATAAAAAACTGGTTCCTCTACTACGGAATGGGAGGATTACGGCAGCTCCCCCGATTGTGTCCCCTCTCTTTACAGTTGGAGCAGGTTACAACCCTTCTCTGGCGGTTGCGATCCTCCACATGGACCCTATTATTCTTTGGCCGGCCATGCTGCTTACTTACTAATGGGGGAAGAACGCGTTCGCAAGAGCATGACTCTCACTGCTTTCTATCATGGGTGGCATGTAAAACCTCGTTTTAGGTTTTCTGATACATTGGCGTATGGTACCAGTGCTCACAATAATCATATAGATCAATATTCCGAACTTTCATTGCAGCCATAGCATGTGAGCATAGGATTCCCATTACTTCTCATTAATGGCACGAGCATGATCTGCACTCGAGATTGATGACATCGACATACTCAGCTGATTGCACCTGAAACTCAAGCAAACCTGCGACACGAACGTGCAGTCTGTGAGATACTTTCATTTCGTTGCTCAAGTACTTCTCTGCATAAGGAGTAAGACGCAATGTAATCTTCTGTAGTTGCGCATGCCGTCTTTCCAAGAATTCCATTAGTTTTGAACATATTTCTTCAACCTGCTTTGTGATTGGTAAAACCCTCATGTCCTTAATAAGGCTATTTGTGCACTCCACGGCGTTCCTAGTAGGCAAGTTGTAACGGCATCCATGTACAAATGTTGTCGCCCAATTCTGACTCCCGATTGCGTCGATGTAATTATAAGCATGCTGATCAACCGACAGTATGTCATTCATGTACACATCGTACTCATAAGGTCTATAAGCCCACGTAGCTTTCCAAAATTTGCTCAAAACACTAGCATCATTGAAGGCTGCCTTAATATTTTCTGCTATATGATGACAACAAAAACAATGGTGTGCACTAGGAATTATGGCTTGAAGTGCGGCGATTAGGCCTTTTTGACAGTCCGAAATAATTGTGAGGTTATTCGATTCACCCAATGACATACAAGTTTGCAAGGAACCACTCTAAGCTATCACGACGCTCTGATTCGGCAAAGGCGAAAGCAATTGGAAATAGTTAATAATTTGCATCATGTGTCACAGCTACTAGTAGAACTCCAGGATATTTGCCATGAAGATGTGACCCATCTACTGTTATCAATGGTCACAGAGAGTTCTAAAAGGCTCGAACGCAGGGACCAAAGGCCCTGAAGAAACGTTAAAAACGGTCATCAGATGTGATGTCGATGTTTGTCACTGTGCCTGGGTTTGTCCTTTTAAGCTCATTACAATACAATGGTAGAATCTGAAACGACTCTTCATACAACCCTCAAATCTTGTGCAGGGCAATATGTGCTTTCTTGTAGCTGATTCGGGTACTAAACTCCATTTGATATTCACTGATTATCTCTTTTGGTCTTATATCATTATTGCACCATACCATCTCTTCAATGAAATCTGCTATAAGCCTCGTAGATGCCTATGGATGAGCTATCTCCATCATAGGCTTTGAGCAAGAATGAATTTCTATGTACTTCCGCACCTTGAATTGTGATCTCGATTCAACCATGGACGCATCTATACTCCAAGGATAATTTGAATCTTTGTAGCGCGTAGTTACTTGCATCATGTTGATGCGCACATCCTCCAACATGAAGTTACTGTAAATTGCAAAGTTTGCAATGCATCTTCTGAAAGCTTCACAGTCGTTAAACTCATGACCCAACCACATCACCCTTATTGAATCAACTCCCTCCTCGGATATGATTGTTTCGGGCAGCATCATGTCCACCATTGTGAAGTTCTGCTTGGTGGTTGCATCATTCAACACACTAGTAATCCACTCGTTCAAACCATGAGATTGTTGCTCCTTGTTTGAACTATCTTCTTCCATGTGTCTTGAAATGGAGGGTATACTCACAGAGTTATGAACATCCTCCGAACAAGCCTTACTTGCATCATTGTCCAAAGCCCAAATAATTGGTTCCTTCTCTCTTATCATACCATTCGGCGCTAATGTAAAATTGAAATCGCAACCGTCATTCAAGTCGATAGTGGGAAATTCTTTCCTGTGTGCCCCAATCACCAACTCTTTTGCTTTGGTTAACCTACTTTCATTGATCAAGGCTTCCCGGAGTTGTTGATTTGTTTGCCTTTTATGGTTCCTGCATAAAAAAACATATGGATCAATTAACTTTGGATTTATATAAACACACTTGTGGATTAAAAATAAATATCACTACATAAGAACCTAGTTTGTATGGTTTTTTTGGTAGCATATGCTTTTCCTTCCCTTCTTACAACGAACAACCATATATTGTTTCTTGGATCAGTCCTTGAAGCTCTAAACATTCCCTTTACATCATTGTCATCATCAATGTCTGTCAATGAAAAAAAAAACTTTCATTGTGAAGAAGGTGCTTTATACATAGGGCTTCCACACTGGCTTCCCAGTTTGATGCTTCGAGTGCAACGTTCACCAGAAGACTATATGTTACGGTTTTCCGGAGATGCTACGTCTTCTGTCTTCCACCAATATATTGAGGACATTTGAGATTAGATTCAAAATCACCATCATAATGTAATATTGTTAGGACATCAACATCTGAGGGAATACTACAACATTAAAACACTTCATATTAGTTGGTAAAATCAATAATAACAAACATGCTTCAATAAACATATCCAATTTGTACCTTAGTGGGTCGACAAAGATATCAGTTTACACGATTTCGATGGGCATTCTCTTCGAGATGCATTAATATGGAAAAAAAATTGACGGGTTAATCAAGTATAAAATATCAGACAATGATGAGATGCATAGTGATTTTCAACTCATTATAGGTTAGCATATGAGTCGATCCAAAAAGACAACATGAGAGGAAGTGAACAGTTGAAGAAAATGAATATAACATTGTATCCAAAGATCAAAATAAGCATATTTTTGCAAGTTAGAAAAAGTTGTTCTAGGGCACTACGGCAACAGTTCGTGTAATGCCCCAATTCCGAATGCTGAGGTTATTGCCAAGGTACACGAAATTGGCGCGCTACTTCCTGGAAAATCTGCGAACTTCCAAGATCATAGTCCGCAGTGAGGTCCAATTTAAAACTTTTGAAACAATATAATGATCAACAGTTAATTGCGGAAGCATAAGAAAGATAGCGGAAGCGATATCAAAGAATAGCAAAAGCAAATAAGGTATCTCGATCATATATCAAATATAGCAAGGCATCTGTCTACTAATCTCAAAGTAGATATAAAATCTGTACATATCAGATGAAAGAAAACCCCTGCTCACAACAAAAGTCACTCAAAACTCTAAAATGAACCGCACTCAAACCCCTTGTGCAAGCACTCCATCCTTTAGCTCGCCTACTTGGTCAGCCGGTCCCCATCAGAAGTCTCCAGCTACGGGCCTCGATGAGAGCGTCATCCTCGGGATCGAGGTCAATACCTAGGCACCAATAATGGGTTAGATCCAAAGATCTGGCAAGGCACAGTATACAAGTAACATAGGATGTATGCATCAAAGGGAATATAGACGGTCGTAATATCATAAGATGTGTCAAATAGAATCATAATGGAAGATAAAGCAGCTAATCTAACCATACAACAATGTGGCACATTCATACATTCTAGACACCGCAGGATATTATGCCGCGGCCCTCTCATACTGTAAACAGTCGCGGTGGGGAAATAAAGTAACAGTGCAAGGGATGACGAGCCCCACCAATAATAACAACATCAATATCAACACCCTCACACTCAATAGACCAGAACCGGTATTACACCGTCCGTCTAGCCATAGCTCATCATGATAGCTCTCAACAGTAATAATATAGCTCTCACTAGTGATGATCAGTCCAAAGGCTAAGCTTATAACAACTGAGTGAATGTTAAAGCCGACTCAATGAACAAATAAAGGTCTATATCTGTCTAGACTTACCTTGCTCGATCAAGGTCCTATTAAGTTCAAAAGAGGTCCAAGGTATAGGTCAAGTCCATAAATACAGTCCAAGTCCAACATTGGATCCACGCTAAAGCCCATCAAAGCCATGGCCATAGTCCCAAAATAGTCCAAGTATAACATATAAGTCCAATTCAATAGTATTCAGTCCATTCCCATTCATAATGGGTCACAAGTCCACAACATCCAACCTCTTCATACTAAGGTATCGCAATATCCATCCTAGCCACAAACACCAGTCATTTAATCACCAATTACAACATCAGGTCACCACTAGGTAATCCTAGGTTCATGTCATTCAATTTTCATTTAATTAACAGATATTAACGATAGAAATGATGCAAGAGTGATAATAAGGAACTAAGTATAATAAACCTCTAAAATCAAGCAAATCAAAGGGATATAGCAAAGGTTCAACCTAAGTAATGCCCCCTTTTCAGGTCCAAGTCCATATCAATTCATTTGATTCCTAAATGAAGTTTCAGATGCCAAGGATATTGTGCTTGGTACTCTAGAAGTTATGGGTATCTTCGACAACATTTAAGGATCGAATCGATGTCAAATCAATACGCTGACCCTACTTAGTAGCCCCCATGAGTTAAGGTTGAGCCACACCATTGACTCATGTTTGGCACATCAATAAAAGTCTATTTAGATGGTCAATAGGCCCCACAATAGATCAAAACATCAGATACTGCAAAACTAGAAATCTCAATCTGCAGGGTATCCGATCGACTTCCCTAAGGGCAGGTCGACCGGGTACACTGGGAGAGTCATGATGTTGACTCCTAAGTCAACATCCACTGTAGTATGTCTAGTCGATATCATAGTCATGATATCGATCGAGTACACATGAATCTGGGTCAAACAACTGGGGGGCAACACTCTGCTTCTGGAAATTCCACAGTATGCCCAGTCGACCGCATGGCCTAGATGTCAACCGGGCACACTAGACTTCTAGGACTAAGAGACAATTCCAGTCTCAGTTAATCTCCTGGGATTCCTTTGTAACCGGTCAACACCCAGTAGGGCCGGTCGATCAGGTACACATGATTTTTGGGACTGAGAGACAATCCAAGTCCCAGTTATTTTTCTGGATTTCCTTTGTATCCGGTCAACATCCCCAAGGGGCAGGTCAACCGGGTACACTACAGATTTAAAATCCCAGAATTCTGCAACTACTTCTATCCAATCCAATTTCCATCAAAACCACCACCAATCTCGTCCATTCATCATGGAAACATACACAAACAATAAAAGCACTTCAATCTTCACCAAACCATCCTCAATTGGGCTATTAATCTTCCAAATGAGCAATCTCATCCATCAATGGCCAAAAACCATGAAAACAAGCTCAACAAAGGTAGATCTATGAAATCAAACATCAATTGAGTTGAGACTACAGAATCAACAGCAAGTAAGCATGCATTCTATACTAAATCAGCATATTCCACTTGCCCCGATCCAATTGTAATGAAAATAGCAAGTAGAAGAGAAAGCCAAGCTCCAAGTAGAAAATCCAAGCTCTTAGGGTCTTCCGATCACTCAATCAAACCCAGAAAAAGCAGATCTAAAGCGATCTCTAACACCTAATCCCAGAACCAAAAGAGAATTACATTAAGGAAGGGAATCTAGATAGAGAGAATTCTATTGGAATTGTACTAGAAGATGAAAAATACCTTTCCTTATAGATAGAGAAGGATCCTTTGAAGAGATGATGACTGAAGTTGTAGATGATCTCCTTCTTCTTGTAGCTAGGGTTCTAAATCTAGGCTTTCTAGAGAGAGAGATGGAGGGAAATGAGGGAATTAGGGGGAAAATGAGAGAAAAGAGAGAAAAGAGAGGGAAATGAGAGATGAGAGAAGTAACATATGTTTGGGAGGTGAGAGGTTAGTTTTATAGCTTATGTTGAGTGGCTAATGACCAAAAGGTCCTTCTTAGTTTAATGGAAAATGAAGATCAATACAAGGGTAGTTGGGTCTTTTTTAATATCCTTATGTGGAAACCCCTCTTATTAACTCTATTTACTAGCTAGGGCCTCTAACTAACTAACAACCTCTAACAATTACAAATGACACCCTATAGAACCTATAAACTATAAAAGACACTAATTCCTAGAAAATAAGCCAAAGTACTACTCCACCCTTACTAATCCCTACTAAATAGTATAATTAGATAATCTATACTTATAATTAATAGTATTCAAATCAAAGTGAGGGTCCACACGCGGTGGGGCCTCACCGTTCGTCACTATCCAAAACATATAGCATGGTCTCCACAAAACCATAACATTCAGCGTGGAAATCTCCCTTTTTACCCTAGCTAATGGGTCCAAGCCAACAATAGAGAAATGCATGCAAAAATGGTCACATGAAACTAGGAATTATGAAAAGGGTTTATGAAAAGTAAAAAATCATGTTTTATGGCAAAGTATAAATTTCACCTTTCCATTGCGTTGCCCCAAACAATATCATATGCACTTTTATGTTCTCCACCAAACAAAAGCATATGGCTTTAATGGTCTTCAAGAGGTGGGAATGACTTATGGAGGGGGAAGCAAGTCGAGTGTCATCATTTTTTTTTCAAGAATAGGGAATGAGGATGACTTTCATTCATTTGTAAGCATAGACCGCACGGTCGATGGGGACGCTTATCTATAAGAATAAAGGTCAATTGAGACCCTACAAACAAAGTAAATGAGAGTTTTGTGAAGGTAACGATGGACCTCAAAGTCGCTAGGGACCCTTAACATTGAAAAAACAAAGGTCAATAGGGACACTAGTAGAAAATGCTAAAAAAATACGTTTTCACAAAAAATGACTGATTTGGTGCAAGGTCGCTTAAAATTACCTTTTCAATACAGTGGTCACCTATCTGTTTTTTTTTTTTTTTTTTTTTGTAAAATCGCCTAATTAGTAAGATCTTTTGTATACATTAGACAGGTAGAATCAGTGAATAAATAGATCTAATAATATGACGAGAATTTTTCATGTTGTTAGAAAATGAGACGGGTGTCGCGACCCCGAACCGGGGCCCGGGACCGCGACGGGGGTGGTGTGGATAATGAACCACCCCTTAATAATAATTGTACATTTCTTTAATTTCCCACAGGTTTCCGCGGTGAGGATTCCTCATACACTCATAGAACATTTATATTAGTGCGGAAGCGTGTAGCAAATCAAACTTTTAATCCATTCACCACAAATAAGACTGTTAATACACAGGCATGACATGATGTCAGAGTGAGCAATGATCTCATTAGCATTCCCAAAAATATGAAGTTAAAGTTTAAACAAAACTCAAGTTAATTTAACATTCCCCAAAAATGAAGGCCAACAAAGGCCAGTACAACCCAAAAGTAAAATCATAGATCAGTCTATAATCTCCCAAAATGTTCGCAGCTCAAAGCTAAACCGAATGCCTAAATGACATCATCAGCTTGCCACTCTACTAGTCGCTGTGGTTCATCGATCGCCACCTCTGGCTCCTCCTCAAAGGCACTAACGGGAGCTGGACCTGAGTACCACAAAAATGGGTCAGACACGACGGTCTGGCAGGTGGGTGAATAGATAATACCGAGAAAGAAATCAAAGTATATCATAGTTATAACGAAAACTGTCATAAAACAGGATGCATAGTTCATTTAAAGTACAGATGCAATATAAATCATGTGGGGTAATCAAGGTACAGGAACTGACTAGATGGCAACCACACTAAAGCTAAATCCTCTCCATCACTAAGGTGATGAGAGCACATTGAGTGCGTTGGGCTCGAGCACACGAAGTGACGAGAACCAACATTATATACATATACATATACATATAGCTAGGCAAGACCACGGCCGCGGAACCGGGTAACGGGACAGTACGGGATCCAAGTTGCAACTGGCGGGAGCACAGGGGGAGACCCAAGTCAGTTGATCAGACTGACAAGGATGTCCAAGCTTAGTGGTGCCGACTCTTAGGTTACATGAGAAATCCAAACATATACAAAACTATATCAATATAAAACATACGGGCAAACGGGGCACGGTGCTCGTAGGCACACATGTCATATTATTATCCGTACATGCATAAACGGGGCTGGGAAAACATATCGGTGTATAAATCGGAATCTGAGACAAAACCATTAAGATCGGGTAATTACATATATAATTTGAGTAAAACAAAACAATAATTTCTTATATCATTAGGGACTAAATATTGAGGCTTCCATATTCAGGCAACATGTATAAGGATCTCGTATGTCCATATTACCCTAATTATGGTACTCGAATGATAGAGGACATACTAAGTTTCCTTATGCGCGTTGATGAATCTAAAAGTCCCAATACCTTTTCCGAAATGGTGTTTCTATCTATGTCAATCTCCTTATGTCATCCCCTGGGTCTTTCCAAGGTGGTAGGGCATCAGAACAACCCATCCGAACCTTTAAATACCATATCTGAAACCAATGGAAAAGACTCAGGAATTCTGGGTAAAACTCGGTCACCTGTCGGTCAGATGGCGGTTAGCCGCCGAGGTGATCGGCGGTTAGCCGCTGGCTGACCGCGGGGCTGACCGCGGTTCCCCTGCTAAAAATGTAGCATTCTGTGTTTCTGACCGCGCATCTCGGCTACCTGGCGGTCACTGGGTTCTGCTCAGCGGTTAGCCGTGAGCTGACCGCGCGGCTGACCGCGGTTCGCCTGTCAAAACACAGCATTCTGTGTTTCTAACCGCATCTGGGTCGGCTAGCCGCCGGTCACCTGTCGGCTAGCCGCCAAGGTGACCGCCCGCTGACCGCCCAGCTGCGGGGACTACACATCAGGTGCAGATTTCAGTGCTTTCTTTCCCCAAACCATTTCACCTCAACTCCAATCATTTCCCAACGTGGAATGGGTCTATTCCCTTCCATTTAACATTTAATTCTTCCCACCAACCACCATTCCACAAATGCATTAATTCACCTACCAATCCAAGTCTCATTTAATGCAAGTACAATACCATTTAAGAAGCTTATAATGACCCAAAATAAACTTTGATGAGGAATGCATATATTCACATAAAACTAACTAAGGGAAAAACCATGTCAATAAATACATCTCTAAAACATTATGGAACATGATAAACCAAATGACATATGAATAGTAAAAATCCACATTTTTGACAAAGTAAGAACTTATTCAAATTGAATCCATTCATCCACTTGCCTTGGTCTCCAAGTATGCTAGTCAAGCTCTAATCACCCTATCAAGCTCAAAATCTACAATCTACACAAAAATCCCCAAAATGCAATCATTACAACCCTAGAATGTCAAAATCAAGCAATAGACGGAGATAGCTTCCAAAAATCAAGGTGAAGCACCTCCTAGGCTAGATGAACACACAATCAAGAGATGAGAAGAAGAACTTACATGAAGAGTCCTCTAATGGCAAGAACTTGCTCAAAAGATGGCTTGGAATGGGACTCTCTCTCAAAAAAAGGTTTCAAGAGGAAGCTCTCATGGAGGGGAAGAAGACTACCACCTCCATTTTGCCTTTAGCAATAGATTGAGAGAGGTTGAGAGATGGAGGAGCAAGGAGCAAGAAGAAGAGTCTAGGGCTGGGCTGGAATACCTTGTTCTCAAGAAATTGCAAGAAGAGGAGGAGGGAAAAGAACTCCTCCTTATATAGACAATGGCTATGGGTCCCACAACTTAAAAGTCCAATCGAGCTAAAACATCAATCTACGGGCTTCGGATGGATTCGACGAAGAAGGAAGGATTGATCGTCGAAATTTCTACTTTCCAAAAAGTATATATTTTACGAGTTTCGGAGACATCGAAAATGGTGTCCAGATTTTTTGTAAAAAGACTGTTTTACCCCTATCAATGGCAAAGTGGGGTTTAGAGGTCTCGAATGGGGACGGAACAAATACGAAAGTTGTTGGGAATCATAAAATACATTCAACGGAGCGATTTACCGATTTTCAGAATTATAACTAAATCCCCAAACTAATCAAGACACAAGAAAAGGAACCCCCAAAGGGCCCCACTAGATCCAAAAGAGTCCCCAAAATTATTCAAAGCTATAAAAAGCTATTCTAATCCAGATTTAACCCATTTCCACTAATCTCACTTATAGCTAAAACACGTCTTAATTAACACTAAAAAGAAACTCTCGGGGCGGGGTCTTACATCCTCCACCCCTTAGGGCATTTGGTCCACCAAATGAAATAAAATAACTAACCTCGGATAGTAGATGCGGATACTTCTTCTGAACTTGATCCCGTAATTCCCACGTTGCCTCTTCAGGTCCGTGATCTTCCCAGAGCACTTTCACCCATTGTATAGTCCTTGTCCTCAGTTCTTGTTCCTTCGTATCGATGATCTGAATAGGCTTTTCGACATAAGTGGCATCTTCTCTGATCTCTAATGGTTCATGAAGGAGTACATGTGACGGGTCGGGGACGTACTTTTTCAACATAGACACATGGAACACATTGTGTACGCCGGAAAGCTCGGGTGGTAAGGCTAATCTGTAAGCCACGTCACCAATCTTGCTCACAATATCATAGGGTCCAATGTATCTCCGAGATAATTTGCCTTTCTGACCGAATCTCAGAGTTCCTCTAGTAGGTGACACCTTCAAGAAAACCTTATCTCCTTCCTTAAAATGTAAGTCCCTTCGATGAGAGTCTGCATAACTCTTCTGTCTACTCCGGGCTACTTTCAGACGTTCTTGGATCAACTTGACTTTGTCGCTGGTTTCACTCACCATAGTCGGTCCATGAAAACTGCGAACGCCTACTTCTTCCCAACAAACTGGAGTTCTACACCTCCTACCATACAATGCCTCAAAAGGCGCCATCCCAATGCTCGAATGATAATTGTTGTTGTAGGCAAATTCGCAAAGCGGTAGGGTCTCATCCCATTGGGTCTTGAAATCTAGCACACACGCTCGAAGCATATCTTCAAGGGTCTGAATTGTTCTTTCCGACTGACCATCTGTTTGTGGGTGATACGCTGTGCTGAACTGAAGCTTTGTTCCCATAGACTCATGCAAAGTCTTCCAAAATCTCGAGACGAATCTGCTATCTCTATCTGAAGTAATGGAGACTGGCTGCCCATGACGGCTGACAATCTCGTTGACAAATAACTCCGCGAGAGGTAACATATGCATTTTCTCTCCGGTCTTCATAGGAATAAAATGAGCTGATTTGGTGAGACGGTCCACAGTTACCCAAATGGAGTTGTTCCCTTTTCTGGTCCTTGGCAATCCCGAGATGAAATCCATGGTAATATGTTCCCACTTCCATTCTGGGATCTCTAGTGGCTGCAATAACCCTGGAGGTCTCTGATGCTCTGCCTTCACCAACTGACACGTCATACATCGAGAAACGAAAGCTGCTATTTCCCTCTTCATGTTGTTCCACCAAAATCTGCCTTTCAGGTTCTGATACATCTTCGTGCTACCCGGATGCATAGAGTATTTCGTGCTGTGCGCCTCTGTCATAATGTCATTCTTCAAATCTTCAATATTGGGCACGCATAGACGATCACGATAGAATAAGACTCCATCCACAATACGGAAATCAGGACGTTCTGCTATATGCTCTGAAATCTTGGCCAACTCTAGATCTTGCAATTGGTCGTCCTTGATCTTCCGAATGAACGAGGGTTCAGACACTGACATGTTGACTAACATCACTCCCTCTCTTAGGGGCTGAAAATCTACCCCCAACTCTTCAAATTGCTGAAAGAAGCACGTAACTCTTAGGCTTGCCACACTGGCTGACTTCCTACTCAAGGCATCGGCTACTACATTTGCCTTTCCCGGGTGATATTTGATCGGGAAATCATAATCTTTGATGTATTCCATCCATCTTCTTTGTCTCATATTCAATTCCTTCTGAGAGAACAAATACTGTAAGCTGCGGTGATCGGAGTGGACTTCGAATTTCTCCCCGTAGAGGTAATGTCTCCACATCTTTAGTGCAAAAACGACCGCTGCTAATTCCAGATCATGCGTCGCGTAGTTCTTCTCATGATCCTTCAACTGACGGGATCCATAAGCAACGACTTTTCTATCTTGCATCAACACACAACCGAGTCCTATATTCGAAGCATCTGTAAAGATGGTGTAACCGCCGCTCTCGGATGGTAAAGTGAGGACGGGTGCTGAAGTTAATCTCTTTTTCAACTCTTGGAAGCTGGCCTCACATTGGTCTGTCCACACATAAGGTGCATTCTTCTTGGTCAACTTTGTCAATGAAGCTGCAATCGACGAAAATCCTTGCACAAATCTTCGATAGTAACCCGCCAATCCAAGAAAACTTCTGATTTCTGGCGCGTTCTTCGGTCTTTCCCACTTCACAACTGCATCTATCTTGGCTGGGTCCACTGATAATCCTTCTTTGGAAATGATATGACCTAAAAATGCGACTTCTTCAAGCCAAAAATCGCACTTAGCGAGCTTCGCATACAATTGATTGTCTCTTAGGAGTTGCAATGCTATCCTCAAATGCTCTTCATGTTCTTCTTTAGACTTAGAGTACACCAAAATGTCATCAATAAATACCACTGTGAATTGGTCTAAGTACTCCGCAAATATCTTGTTCATCAAAGCCATGAATACTGCTGGTGCATTCGTCAGTCCAAATGGCATCACTAGAAACTCATAGTGTCCATATCTCGTCCGGAACGCCGTCTTCGATACATCTGAATCTCTAACTCTCAGCTGATGATAACCGGACCTTAGATCGATCTTCGAAAAGTAAGCAGCACCTTGCAATTGGTCAAACAATTCATCTATCCTTGGCAATGGATACTTGTTCTTGATGGTAGCTTGGTTCAATTTCCGGTAATCAATACACATTCTCATGGAACCGTCTTTCTTCTTGACGAATAAAACTGGAGCTCCCCAAGGTGAAACGCTTGGTCTAATAAAACCTTTATCCAACAATTCTTGCAATTGAATCTTCAACTCTCCTAATTCAGCTGGAGCCATTCTGTATGGTGCGATAGATATCGGAGCGGTCCCTGGTAACAATTCGATGGTGAAGTCAATCTCCCTAGCCGGTGGTAAACCTGGAATTTCTTCTGGAAAAATGTCTGGGAATTCGCAAACAATTGGGATCTCCTCCACCCCTTGGGACCGTTTATCCTCCGTGATAAACGCTAAATAGCATTCACATCCACTTCTCACTAGTCTATCAGCTTTCAATGCTGAGACGAATCTTGGACAAGAATTCTTCCTCTCCCCATGGAACAAGACGCCTGCTGGGGTCTCCTCTAATTTGAACGTGAGGGTCTTGTGGAAACAGTCCATCGTAGCATGGTATCCTGCTAACCAATCCATTCCTAGAATGACATCAAAATCAAACATCTCCAACAAAATGAGATTCGCCGGTAACACCACATCTCCTATCTTAATAGCACATCTAGGATAATACTTCCTACACACAACTTGTTTGCCTACGGGGGTGGACACCGTCAATACGTACTCAAGTTCTCTAGCAGGCATATCAATCAACTTAGAAAATTTTGGAGACAAGAAGGAGTGCGTAGAGCCAGGGTCAAACAAAATCTTAGCTTCAAATCCACAAACTAGGAGTGTACCTTCCACCATGTTATCTGCCGCCTCTGCATCAGCTTGGTTAATTGCATACACTTGTCCTCGCTGTTGAGGCCTGTTATGAGCTTGTTGCTGCCTCCCTTGCTGTGCATTCCTATGCTGTTGAGGAGGACGCTGATTCTGATTCTGTCCTTGCTGACGAGCTTGATGCTGCTGTGGAGGTCTATATTGTTGTTGTGGAGCCTGCTGCTGGAGTGGCCTGGGCTGGTTCTGTACAGCTAATGCATTCTGAGGTGGTGCCTGGCGCTGAGTTCCTTGTTGTTGCTGGTTCTGTCTGTTGTTACCTTGTCCAGCTTGCCTTGGGCAGTCCTTGAGCTGGTGTGCCATGGATCCACATCTGAAACATGCTCCCGTAATCGTACGGCATTGAGCACTCTCATGGTTCTTACCACAGTGAACGCAAACTAGAGCATTCTACACGTTTTGTTCGTGCCTCGGTCGTTTATTCTGTTGGTTCCTTGGTTGGTGATTCTGTTGGTGAGCTGGTGCCTTTCCTTGGATCTTGAGGATCTTGTTGTTCAGGTTCTCGAATTTGTAGGCCCTTCTCACAGCCTCTTCAAAAGTGATAGGTGGTACAACGCCCGTGGCATCCCTTTCAATGATCGGGTTAAGTCCTTCAAGGAACCGCGTTATCTTCTTCTCCACAGTGTCAATTAATTCGGGGGCATATCGAGACAACCTCTCAAACTTCGTGAGGTACTCTTGCACAGTTGTGTTACCTTGTACGAGCTGCTGGAATTCAATGGCCTTTTGCCTCTTCACATGTGTCGGTACATACTTGTCACCGAATTGTCTTTTGAAACTTGTCCAAGCCTCTGCGTCTGCTATGGTCCTATATTCAGCCTTGATTGTCTTCCACCATATGTCCGCTAGGCCGGTGAACATGGAAGCGGTGAGCTGCACTTGTTGTCTACCGGTACATCTGAATATCTCGAAGATGTTCTCTGTCTGCTCCAACCAGTCGTCTGCAGCTAGTGGGTCCTCATGCCCAGTGAACTCCTTGGGACCCCTCTTCCTAAACTTTTCATACAACGCATTGGGATCATGTTCCCTATTGTTGATGACAATCTGAGTGCCTGGAGGTTGCGCTGGTGCCGGTTCAGGTCTCCCTTCCAATACTTCTAACAACTGCCTTTGCATCATAGCCATCTCCCTAGCATGCTCTTTATCCTTCCTGGCCATTTGCTCTTGCAATCTGGCTTGATTTTCATTGGCTTGACGTTGCTGGTCAAGCATGGCTTGCATCATCTGTTGGAATTGATTCTGCATGTTTGGATCCGGAATACCGTTTCCTAGTGGCCCGGTGTGTTCACTATTGCTTGCGGTGGGATTGTCGATTACGGGTCTTTTTCGAGGTGGCATATCACTGTAAAACAAATTGTTAGCACATAAAGTCATATAAGGGTCACACATTGCTCACACGAGTCTAACTAACGAAAAGTCAAACAAGAAGTCTAACGGATCCTCGCCACGTCCTTAGGATTTCTAGTTTCTTTTAATTGCCTGAAACACGTCTCGCTCTGATACCAGTCTGTCGCGACCCCGAACCGGGGCCCGGGACCGCGACGGGGGTGGTGTGGATAATGAACCACCCCTTAATAATAATTGTACATTTCTTTAATTTCCCACAGGTTTCCGCGGTGAGGATTCCTCATACACTCATAGAACATTTATATTAGTGCGGAAGCGTGTAGCAAATCAAACTTTTAATCCATTCACCACAAATAAGACTGTTAATACACAGGCATGACATGATGTCAGAGTGAGCAATGATCTCATTAGCATTCCCAAAAATATGAAGTTAAAGTTTAAACAAAACTCAAGTTAATTTAACATTCCCCAAAAATGAAGGCCAACAAAGGCCAGTACAACCCAAAAGTAAAATCATAGATCAGTCTATAATCTCCCAAAATGTTCGCAGCTCAAAGCTAAACCGAATGCCTAAATGACATCATCAGCTTGCCACTCTACTAGTCGCTGTGGTTCATCGATCGCCACCTCTGGCTCCTCCTCAAAGGCACTAACGGGAGCTGGACCTGAGTACCACAAAAATGGGTCAGACACGACGGTCTGGCAGGTGGGTGAATAGATAATACCGAGAAAGAAATCAAAGTATATCATAGTTATAACGAAAACTGTCATAAAACAGGATGCATAGTTCATTTAAAGTACAGATGCAATATAAATCATGTGGGGTAATCAAGGTACAGGAACTGACTAGATGGCAACCACACTAAAGCTAAATCCTCTCCATCACTAAGGTGATGAGAGCACATTGAGTGCGTTGGGCTCGAGCACACGAAGTGACGAGAACCAACATTATATACATATACATATACATATAGCTAGGCAAGACCACGGCCGCGGAACCGGGTAACGGGACAGTACGGGATCCAAGTTGCAACTGGCGGGAGCACAGGGGGAGACCCAAGTCAGTTGATCAGACTGACAAGGATGTCCAAGCTTAGTGGTGCCGACTCTTAGGTTACATGAGAAATCCAAACATATACAAAACTATATCAATATAAAACATACGGGCAAACGGGGCACGGTGCTCGTAGGCACACATGTCATATTATTATCCGTACATGCATAAACGGGGCTGGGAAAACATATCGGTGTATAAATCGGAATCTGAGACAAAACCATTAAGATCGGGTAATTACATATATAATTTGAGTAAAACAAAACAATAATTTCTTATATCATTAGGGACTAAATATTGAGGCTTCCATATTCAGGCAACATGTATAAGGATCTCGTATGTCCATATTACCCTAATTATGGTACTCGAATGATAGAGGACATACTAAGTTTCCTTATGCGCGTTGATGAATCTAAAAGTCCCAATACCTTTTCCGAAATGGTGTTTCTATCTATGTCAATCTCCTTATGTCATCCCCTGGGTCTTTCCAAGGTGGTAGGGCATCAGAACAACCCATCCGAACCTTTAAATACCATATCTGAAACCAATGGAAAAGACTCAGGAATTCTGGGTAAAACTCGGTCACCTGTCGGTCAGATGGCGGTTAGCCGCCGAGGTGATCGGCGGTTAGCCGCTGGCTGACCGCGGGGCTGACCGCGGTTCCCCTGCTAAAAATGTAGCATTCTGTGTTTCTGACCGCGCATCTCGGCTACCTGGCGGTCACTGGGTTCTGCTCAGCGGTTAGCCGTGAGCTGACCGCGCGGCTGACCGCGGTTCGCCTGTCAAAACACAGCATTCTGTGTTTCTAACCGCATCTGGGTCGGCTAGCCGCCGGTCACCTGTCGGCTAGCCGCCAAGGTGACCGCCCGCTGACCGCCCAGCTGCGGGGACTACACATCAGGTGCAGATTTCAGTGCTTTCTTTCCCCAAACCATTTCACCTCAACTCCAATCATTTCCCAACGTGGAATGGGTCTATTCCCTTCCATTTAACATTTAATTCTTCCCACCAACCACCATTCCACAAATGCATTAATTCACCTACCAATCCAAGTCTCATTTAATGCAAGTACAATACCATTTAAGAAGCTTATAATGACCCAAAATAAACTTTGATGAGGAATGCATATATTCACATAAAACTAACTAAGGGAAAAACCATGTCAATAAATACATCTCTAAAACATTATGGAACATGATAAACCAAATGACATATGAATAGTAAAAATCCACATTTTTGACAAAGTAAGAACTTATTCAAATTGAATCCATTCATCCACTTGCCTTGGTCTCCAAGTATGCTAGTCAAGCTCTAATCACCCTATCAAGCTCAAAATCTACAATCTACACAAAAATCCCCAAAATACAATCATTACAACCCTAGAATGTCAAAATCAAGCAATAGACGGAGATAGCTTCCAAAAATCAAGGTGAAGCACCTCCTAGGCTAGATGAACACACAATCAAGAGATGAGAAGAAGAACTTACATGAAGAGTCCTCTAATGGCAAGAACTTGCTCAAAAGATGGCTTGGAATGGGACTCTCTCTCAAAAAAAGGTTTCAAGAGGAAGCTCTCATGGAGGGGAAGAAGACTACCACCTCCATTTTGCCTTTAGCAATAGATTGAGAGAGGTTGAGAGATGGAGGAGCAAGGAGCAAGAAGAAGAGTCTAGGGCTGGGCTGGAATACCTTGTTCTCAAGAAATTGCAAGAAGAGGAGGAGGGAAAAGAACTCCTCCTTATATAGACAATGGCTATGGGTCCCACAACTTAAAAGTCCAATCGAGCTAAAACATCAATCTACGGGCTTCGGATGGATTCGACGAAGAAGGAAGGATTGATCGTCGAAATTTCTACTTTCCAAAAAGTATATATTTTACGAGTTTCGGAGACATCGAAAATGGTGTCCAGATTTTTTGTAAAAAGACTGTTTTACCCCTATCAATGGCAAAGTGGGGTTTAGAGGTCTCGAATGGGGACGGAACAAATACGAAAGTTGTTGGGAATCATAAAATACATTCAACGGAGCGATTTACCGATTTCCAGAATTATAACTAAATCCCCAAACTAATCAAGACACAAGAAAAGGAACCCCCAAAGGGCCCCACTAGATCCAAAAGAGTCCCCAAAATTATTCAAAGCTATAAAAAGCTATTCTAATCCAGATTTAACCCATTTCCACTAATCTCACTTATAGCTAAAACACGTCTTAATTAACACTAAAAGGAAACTCTCGGGGCGGGGTCTTACATCCTCCACCCCTTAGGGCATTTGGTCCACCAAATGAAATAAAATAACTAACCTCGGATAGTAGATGCGGATACTTCTTCTGAACTTGATCCCGTAATTCCCACGTTGCCTCTTCAGGTCCGTGATTTTCCCAGAGCACTTTCACCCATTGTATAGTCCTTGTCCTCAGTTCTTGTTCCTTCGTATCGATGATCTGAACAGGCTTCTCGACATAAGTGGCATCTTCTCTGATCTCTAATGGTTCATGACGGAGTACATGTGACGGGTCGGGGACGTACTTTTTCAACATAGACACATGGAACACATTGTGTACGCCGGAAAGCTCGGGTGGTAAGGCTAATCTGTAAGCCACGTCACCAATCTTGCTCACAATATCATAGGGTCCAATGTATCTCCGAGATAATTTGCCTTTCTGACCGAATCTCAGAGTTCCTCTAGTAGGTGACACCTTCAAGAAAACCTTATCTCCTTCCTTAAAATGTAAGTCCCTTCGATGAGAGTCTGCATAACTCTTCTGTCTACTCCGGGCTACTTTCAGACGTTCTTGGATCAACTTGACTTTGTCGCTGGTTTCACTCACCATAGTCGGTCCATGAAAACTGCGAACGCCTACTTCTTCCCAACAAACTGGAGTTCTACACCTCCTACCATACAATGCCTCAAAAGGCGCCATCCCAATGCTCGAATGATAACTGTTGTTGTAGGCAAATTCGCAAAGCGGTAGGGTCTCATCCCATTGGGTCTTGAAATCTAGCACACACGCTCGAAGCATATCTTCGAGGGTCTGAATTGTTCTTTCCGACTGACCATCTGTTTGTGGGTGATACGCTGTGCTGAACTGAAGCTTTGTTCCCATAGACTCATGCAAAGTCTTCCAAAATCTCGAGACGAATCTGCTATCTCTATCTGAAGTAATGGAGACTGGCTGCCCATGACGGCTGACAATCTCGTTGACAAATAACTCCGCGAGAGGTAACATATGCATTTTCTCTCCGGTCTTCATAGGAATAAAATGAGCTGATTTGGTGAGACGGTCCACAGTTACCCAAATGGAGTTGTTCCCTTTTCTGGTCCTTGGCAATCCCGAGATGAAATCCATGGTAATATGTTCCCACTTCCATTCTGGGATCTCTAGTGGCTGCAATAACCCTGGAGGTCTCTGATGCTCTGCCTTCACCAACTGACACGTCATACATCGAGAAACGAAAGCTGTTATTTCCCTCTTCATGTTGTTCCACCAAAATCTGCCTTTCAGGTTCTGATACATCTTCGTGCTACCCGGATGCATAGAGTATTTCGTGCTGTGCGCCTCTGTCATAATGTCATTCTTCAAATCTTCAATATTGGGCACGCATAGACGATCACGATAGAATAAGACTCCATCCACAATACGGAAATCAGGACGTTCTGCTATATGCTCTGAAATCTTGGCCAACTCTAGATCTTGCAATTGGTCGTCCTTGATCTTCCGAATGAACGAGGGTTCAGACACTGACATGTTGACTAACATCACTCCCTCTCTTAGGGGCTGAAAATCTACCCCCAACTCTTCAAATTGCTGAAAGAAGCACGTAACTCTTAGGCTTGCCACACTGGCTGACTTCCTACTCAAGGCATCGGCTACTACATTTGCCTTTCCCGGGTGATATTTGATCGGGAAATCATAATCTTTGATGTATTCCATCCATCTTCTTTGTCTCATATTCAATTCCTTCTGAGAGAACAAATACTGTAAGCTGCGGTGATCGGAGTGGACTTCGAATTTCTCCCCGTAGAGGTAATGTCTCCACATCTTTAGTGCAAAAACGACCGCTGCTAATTCCAGATCATGCGTCGCGTAGTTCTTCTCATGATCCTTCAACTGACGGGATCCATAAGCAACGACTTTTCTATCTTGCATCAACACACAACCGAGTCCTATATTCGAAGCATCTGTAAAGATGGTGTAACCGCCGCTCTCGGATGGTAAAGTGAGGACGGGTGCTGAAGTTAATCTCTTTTTCAACTCTTGGAAGCTGGCCTCACATTGGTCTGTCCACACATAAGGTGCATTCTTCTTGGTCAACTTTGTCAATGAAGCTGCAATCGACGAAAATCCTTGCACAAATCTTCGATAGTAACCCGCCAATCCAAGAAAACTTCTGATTTCTGGCGCGTTCTTCGGTCTTTCCCACTTCACAACTGCATCTATCTTGGCTGGGTCCACTGATAATCCTTCTTTGGAAATGATATGACCTAAAAATGCGACTTCTTCAAGCCAAAAATCGCACTTAGCGAGCTTCGCATACAATTGATTGTCTCTTAGGAGTTGCAATGCTATCCTCAAATGCTCTTCATGTTCTTCTTTAGACTTAGAGTACACCAAAATGTCATCAATAAATACCACTGTGAATTGGTCTAAGTACTCCGCAAATATCTTGTTCATCAAAGCCATGAATACTGCTGGTGCATTCGTCAGTCCAAATGGCATCACTAGAAACTCATAGTGTCCATATCTCGTCCGGAACGCCGTCTTCGATACATCTGAATCTCTAACTCTCAGCTGATGATAACCGGACCTTAGATCGATCTTCGAAAAGTAAGCAGCACCTTGCAATTGGTCAAACAATTCATCTATCCTTGGCAATGGATACTTGTTCTTGATGGTAGCTTGGTTCAATTTCCGGTAATCAATACACATTCTCATGGAACCGTCTTTCTTCTTGACGAATAAAACTGGAGCTCCCCAAGGTGAAACGCTTGGTCTAATAAAACCTTTATCCAACAATTCTTGCAACTGAATCTTCAACTCTCCTAATTCAGCTGGAGCCATTCTGTATGGTGCGATAGATATCGGAGCGGTCCCTGGTAACAATTCGATGGTGAAGTCAATCTCCCTAGCCGGTGGTAAACCTGGAATTTCTTCTGGAAAAATGTCTGGGAATTCGCAAACAATTGGGATCTCCTCCACCCCTTGGGACCGTTTATCCTCCGTGATAAACGCTAAATAGCATTCACATCCACTTCTCACTAGTCTATCAGCTTTCAATGCTGAGACGAATCTTGGACAAGAATTCTTCCTCTCCCCATGGAACAAGACGCCTGCTGGGGTCTCCTCTAATTTGAACGTGAGGGTCTTGTGGAAACAGTCCATCGTAGCATGGTATCCTGCTAACCAATCCATTCCTAGAATGACATCAAAATCAAACATCTCCAACAAAATGAGATTCGCCGGTAACACCACATCTCCTATCTTAATAGCACATCTAGGATAATACTTCCTACACACAACTTGTTTGCCTACGGGGGTGGACACCGTCAATACGTACTCAAGTTCTCTAGCAGGCATATCAATCAACTTAGAAAATTTTGGAGACAAGAAGGAGTGCGTAGAGCCAGGGTCAAACAAAATCTTAGCTTCAAATCCACAAACTAGGAGTGTACCTTCCACCATGTTATCTGCCGCCTCTGCATCAGCTTGGTTAATTGCATACACTTGTCCTCGCTGTTGAGGCCTGTTATGAGCTTGTTGCTGCCTCCCTTGCTGTGCATTCCTATGCTGTTGAGGAGGACGCTGATTCTGATTCTGTCCTTGCTGACGAGCTTGATGCTGCTGTGGAGGTCTATATTGTTGTTGTGGAGCCTGCTGCTGGAGTGGCCTGGGCTGGTTCTGTACAGCTAATGCATTCTGAGGTGGTGCCTGGCGCTGAGTTCCTTGTTGTTGCTGGTTCTGTCTGTTGTTACCTTGTCCAGCTTGCCTTGGGCAGTCCTTGAGCTGGTGTGCCATGGATCCACATCTGAAACATGCTCCCGTAATCGTACGGCATTGAGCACTCTCATGGTTCTTACCACAGTGAACGCAAACTAGAGCATTCTACACGTTTTGTTCGTGCCTCGGTCGTTTATTCTGTTGGTTCCTTGGTTGGTGATTCTGTTGGTGAGCTGGTGCCTTTCCTTGGATCTTGTTGTTCAGGTTCTCGAATTTGTAGGCCCTTCTCACAGCCTCTTCAAAAGTGATAGGTGGTACAACGCCCGTGGCATCCCTTTCAATGATCGGGTTAAGTCCTTCAAGGAACCGCGTTATCTTCTTCTCCACAGTGTCAATTAATTCGGGGGCATATCGAGACAACCTCTCAAACTTCGTGAGGTACTCTTGCACAGTTGTGTTACCTTGTACGAGCTGCTGGAATTCAATGGCCTTTTGCCTCTTCACATGTGTCGGTACATACTTGTCACCGAATTGTCTTTTGAAACTTGTCCAAGCCTCTGCGTCTGCTATGGTCCTATATTCAGCCTTGATTGTCTTCCACCATATGTCCGCTAGGCCGGTGAACATGGAAGCGGTGAGCTGCACTTGTTGTCTACCGGTACATCTGAATATCTCGAAGATGTTCTCTGTCTGCTCCAACCAGTCGTCTGCAGCTAGTGGGTCCTCATGCCCAGTGAACTCCTTGGGACCCCTCTTCCTAAACTTTTCATACAACGCATTGGGATCATGTTCCCTATTGTTGATGACAATCTGAGTGCCTGGAGGTTGCGCTGGTGCCGGTTCAGGTCTCCCTTCCAATACTTCTAACAACTGCCTTTGCATCATAGCCATCTCCCTAGCATGCTCTTCATCCTTCCTGGCCATTTGCTCTTGCAATCTGGCTTGATTTTCATTGGCTTGACGTTGCTGGTCAAGCATGGCTTGCATCATCTGTTGGAATTGATTCTGCATGTTTGGATCCGGAATACCGTTTCCTAGTGGCCCGGTGTGTTCACTATTGCTTGCGGTGGGATTGTCGGTTACGGGTCTTTTTCGAGGTGGCATATCACTGTAAAACAAATTGTTAGCACATAAAGTCATATAAGGGTCACACATTGCTCACACGAGTCTAACTAACGAAAAGTCAAACAAGAAGTCTAACGGATCCTCGCCACGTCCTTAGGATTTCTAGTTTCTTTTAATTGCCTGAAACACGTCTCGCTCTGATACCAGTCTGTCGCGACCCCGAACCGGGGCCCGGGACCGCGACGGGGGTGGTGTGGATAATGAACCACCCCTTAATAATAATTGTACATTTCTTTAATTTCCCACAGGTTTCCGCGGTGAGGATTCCTCATACACTCATAGAACATTTATATTAGTGCGGAAGCGTGTAGCAAATCAAACTTTTAATCCATTCACCACAAATAAGACTGTTAATACACAGGCATGACATGATGTCAGAGTGAGCAATGATCTCATTAGCATTCCCAAAAATATGAAGTTAAAGTTTAAACAAAACTCAAGTTAATTTAACATTCCCCAAAAATGAAGGCCAACAAAGGCCAGTACAACCCAAAAGTAAAATCATAGATCAGTCTATAATCTCCCAAAATGTTCGCAGCTCAAAGCTAAACCGAATGCCTAAATGACATCGTCAGCTTGCCACTCTACTAGTCGCTGTGGTTCATCGATCGCCCCCTCTGGTTCCTCCTCAAAGGCACTAACGGGAGCTGGACCTGAGTACCACAAAAATGGGTCAGACACGACGGTCTGGCAGGTGGGTGAATAGATAATACCGAGAAAGAAATCAAAGTATATCATAGTTATAACGAAAACTGTCATAAAACAGGATGCATAGTTCATTTAAAGTACATATGCAATATAAATCATGTGGGGTAATCAAGGTACAGGAACTGACTAGATGGCAACCACACTAAAGCTAAATCCTCTCCATCACTAAGGTGATGAGAGCACATTGAGTGCGTTGGGCTCGAGCACACGAAGTGACGAGAACCAACATTATATACATATACATATACATATAGCTAGGCAAGACCACGGCCGCGGAACCGGGTAACGGGACAGTACGGGATCCAAGTTGCAACTGGCGGGAGCACAGGGGGAGACCCAAGTCAGTTGATCAGACTGACAAGGATGTCCAAGCTTAGTGGTGCCGACTCTTAGGTTACATGAGAAATCCAAACATATACAAAACTATATCAATATAAAACATACGGGCAAACGGGGCACGGTGCTCGTAGGCACACATGTCATATTATTATCCGTACATGCATAAACGGGGCTGGGAAAACATATCGGTGTATAAATCGGAATCTGAGACAAAACCATTAAGATCGGGTAATTACATATATAATTTGAGTAAAACAAAACAATAATTTCTTATATCATTAGGGACTAAATATTGAGGCTTCCATATTCAGGCAACATGTATAAGGATCTCGTATGTCCATATTACCCTAATTATGGTACTCGAATGATAGAGGACATACTAAGTTTCCTTATGCGCGTTGATGAATCTAAAAGTCCCAATACCTTTTCCGAAATGGTGTTTCTATCTATGTCAATCTCCTTATGTCATCCCCTGGGTCTTTCCAAGGTGGTAGGGCATCAGAACAACCCATCCGAACCTTTAAATACCATATCTGAAACCAATGGAAAAGACTCAGGAATTCTGGGTAAAACTCGGTCACCTGTCGGTCAGATGGCGGTTAGCCGCCGAGGTGATCGGCGGTTAGCCGCTGGCTGACCGCGGGGCTGACCGCGGTTCCCCTGCTAAAAATGTAGCATTCTGTGTTTCTGACCGCGCATCTCGGCTACCTGGCGGTCACTGGGTTCTGCTCAGCGGTTAGCCGTGAGCTGACCGCGCGGCTGACCGCGGTTCGCCTGTCAAAACACAGCATTCTGTGTTTCTAACCGCATCTGGGTCGGCTAGCCGCCGGTCACCTGTCGGCTAGCCGCCAAGGTGACCGCCCGCTGACCGCCCAGCTGCGGGGACTACACATCAGGTGCAGATTTCAGTGCTTTCTTTCCCCAAACCATTTCACCTCAACTCCAATCATTTCCCAACGTGGAATGGGTCTATTCCCTTCCATTTAACATGTAATTCTTCCCACCAACCACCATTCCACAAATGCATTAATTCACCTACCAATCCAAGTCTCATTTAATGCAAGTACAATACCATTTAAGAAGCTTATAATGACCCAAAATAAACTTTGATGAGGAATGCATATATTCACATAAAACTAACTAAGGGAAAAACCATGTCAATAAATACATCTCTAAAACATTATGGAACATGATAAACCAAATGACATATGAATAGTAAAAATCCACATTTTTGACAAAGTAAGAACTTATTCAAATTGAATCCATTCATCCACTTGCCTTGGTCTCCAAGTATGCTAGTCAAGCTCTAATCACCCTATCAAGCTCAAAATCTACAATCTACACAAAAATCCCCAAAATACAATCATTACAACCCTAGAATGTCAAAATCAAGCAATAGACGGAGATAGCTTCCAAAAATCAAGGTGAAGCACCTCCTAGGCTAGATGAACACACAATCAAGAGATGAGAAGAAGAACTTACATGAAGAGTCCTCTAATGGCAAGAACTTGCTCAAAAGATGGCTTGGAATGGGACTCTCTCTCAAAAAAAGGTTTCAAGAGGAAGCTCTCATGGAGGGGAAGAAGACTACCACCTCCATTTTGCCTTTAGCAATAGATTGAGAGAGGTTGAGAGATGGAGGAGCAAGGAGCAAGAAGAAGAGTCTAGGGCTGGGCTGGAATACCTTGTTCTCAAGAAATTGCAAGAAGAGGAGGAGGGAAAAGAACTCCTCCTTATATAGACAATGGCTATGGGTCCCACAACTTAAAAGTCCAATCGAGCTAAAACATCAATCTACGGGCTTCGGATGGATTCGACGAAGAAGGAAGGATTGATCGTCGAAATTTCTACTTTCCAAAAAGTATATATTTTACGAGTTTCGGAGACATCGAAAATGGTGTCCAGATTTTTTGTAAAAAGACTGTTTTACCCCTATCAATGGCAAAGTGGGGTTTAGAGGTCTCGAATGGGGACGGAACAAATACGAAAGTTGTTGGGAATCATAAAATACATTCAACGGAGCGATTTACCGATTTCCAGAATTATAACTAAATCCCCAAACTAATCAAGACACAAGAAAAGGAACCCCCAAAGGGCCCCACTAGATCCAAAAGAGTCCCCAAAATTATTCAAAGCTATAAAAAGCTATTCTAATCCAGATTTAACCCATTTCCACTAATCTCACTTATAGCTAAAACACGTCTTAATTAACACTAAAAGGAAACTCTCGGGGCGGGGTCTTACATCCTCCACCCCTTAGGGCATTTGGTCCACCAAATGAAATAAAATAACTAACCTCGGATAGTAGATGCGGATACTTCTTCTGAACTTGATCCCGTAATTCCCACGTTGCCTCTTCAGGTCCGTGATTTTCCCAGAGCACTTTCACCCATTGTATAGTCCTTGTCCTCAGTTCTTGTTCCTTCGTATCGATGATCTGAACAGGCTTCTCGACATAAGTGGCATCTTCTCTGATCTCTAATGGTTCATGACGGAGTACATGTGACGGGTCGGGGACGTACTTTTTCAACATAGACACATGGAACACATTGTGTACGCCGGAAAGCTCGGGTGGTAAGGCTAATCTGTAAGCCACGTCACCAATCTTGCTCACAATATCATAGGGTCCAATGTATCTCCGAGATAATTTGCCTTTCTGACCGAATCTCAGAGTTCCTCTAGTAGGTGACACCTTCAAGAAAACCTTATCTCCTTCCTTAAAATGTAAGTCCCTTCGATGAGAGTCTGCATAACTCTTCTGTCTACTCCGGGCTACTTTCAGACGTTCTTGGATCAACTTGACTTTGTCGCTGGTTTCACTCACCATAGTCGGTCCATGAAAACTGCGAACGCCTACTTCTTCCCAACAAACTGGAGTTCTACACCTCCTACCATACAATGCCTCAAAAGGCGCCATCCCAATGCTCGAATGATAACTGTTGTTGTAGGCAAATTCGCAAAGCGGTAGGGTCTCATCCCATTGGGTCTTGAAATCTAGCACACACGCTCGAAGCATATCTTCGAGGGTCTGAATTGTTCTTTCCGACTGACCATCTGTTTGTGGGTGATACGCTGTGCTGAACTGAAGCTTTGTTCCCATAGACTCATGCAAAGTCTTCCAAAATCTCGAGACGAATCTGCTATCTCTATCTGAAGTAATGGAGACTGGCTGCCCATGACGGCTGACAATCTCGTTGACAAATAACTCCGCGAGAGGTAACATATGCATTTTCTCTCCGGTCTTCATAGGAATAAAATGAGCTGATTTGGTGAGACGGTCCACAGTTACCCAAATGGAGTTGTTCCCTTTTCTGGTCCTTGGCAATCCCGAGATGAAATCCATGGTAATATGTTCCCACTTCCATTCTGGGATCTCTAGTGGCTGCAATAACCCTGGAGGTCTCTGATGCTCTGCCTTCACCAACTGACACGTCATACATCGAGAAACGAAAGCTGTTATTTCCCTCTTCATGTTGTTCCACCAAAATCTGCCTTTCAGGTTCTGATACATCTTCGTGCTACCCGGATGCATAGAGTATTTCGTGCTGTGCGCCTCTGTCATAATGTCATTCTTCAAATCTTCAATATTGGGCACGCATAGACGATCACGATAGAATAAGACTCCATCCACAATACGGAAATCAGGACGTTCTGCTATATGCTCTGAAATCTTGGCCAACTCTAGATCTTGCAATTGGTCGTCCTTGATCTTCCGAATGAACGAGGGTTCAGACACTGACATGTTGACTAACATCACTCCCTCTCTTAGGGGCTGAAAATCTACCCCCAACTCTTCAAATTGCTGAAAGAAGCACGTAACTCTTAGGCTTGCCACACTGGCTGACTTCCTACTCAAGGCATCGGCTACTACATTTGCCTTTCCCGGGTGATATTTGATCGGGAAATCATAATCTTTGATGTATTCCATCCATCTTCTTTGTCTCATATTCAATTCCTTCTGAGAGAACAAATACTGTAAGCTGCGGTGATCGGAGTGGACTTCGAATTTCTCCCCGTAGAGGTAATGTCTCCACATCTTTAGTGCAAAAACGACCGCTGCTAATTCCAGATCATGCGTCGCGTAGTTCTTCTCATGATCCTTCAACTGACGGGATCCATAAGCAACGACTTTTCTATCTTGCATCAACACACAACCGAGTCCTATATTCGAAGCATCTGTAAAGATGGTGTAACCGCCGCTCTCGGATGGTAAAGTGAGGACGGGTGCTGAAGTTAATCTCTTTTTCAACTCTTGGAAGCTGGCCTCACATTGGTCTGTCCACACATAAGGTGCATTCTTCTTGGTCAACTTTGTCAATGAAGCTGCAATCGACGAAAATCCTTGCACAAATCTTCGATAGTAACCCGCCAATCCAAGAAAACTTCTGATTTCTGGCGCGTTCTTCGGTCTTTCCCACTTCACAACTGCATCTATCTTGGCTGGGTCCACTGATAATCCTTCTTTGGAAATGATATGACCTAAAAATGCGACTTCTTCAAGCCAAAAATCGCACTTAGCGAGCTTCGCATACAATTGATTGTCTCTTAGGAGTTGCAATGCTATCCTCAAATGCTCTTCATGTTCTTCTTTAGACTTAGAGTACACCAAAATGTCATCAATAAATACCACTGTGAATTGGTCTAAGTACTCCGCAAATATCTTGTTCATCAAAGCCATGAATACTGCTGGTGCATTCGTCAGTCCAAATGGCATCACTAGAAACTCATAGTGTCCATATCTCGTCCGGAACGCCGTCTTCGATACATCTGAATCTCTAACTCTCAGCTGATGATAACCGGACCTTAGATCGATCTTCGAAAAGTAAGCAGCACCTTGCAATTGGTCAAACAATTCATCTATCCTTGGCAATGGATACTTGTTCTTGATGGTAGCTTGGTTCAATTTCCGGTAATCAATACACATTCTCATGGAACCGTCTTTCTTCTTGACGAATAAAACTGGAGCTCCCCAAGGTGAAACGCTTGGTCTAATAAAACCTTTATCCAACAATTCTTGCAACTGAATCTTCAACTCTCCTAATTCAGCTGGAGCCATTCTGTATGGTGCGATAGATATCGGAGCGGTCCCTGGTAACAATTCGATGGTGAAGTCAATCTCCCTAGCCGGTGGTAAACCTGGAATTTCTTCTGGAAAAATGTCTGGGAATTCGCAAACAATTGGGATCTCCTCCACCCCTTGGGACCGTTTATCCTCCGTGATAAACGCTAAATAGCATTCACATCCACTTCTCACTAGTCTATCAGCTTTCAATGCTGAGACGAATCTTGGACAAGAATTCTTCCTCTCCCCATGGAACAAGACGCCTGCTGGGGTCTCCTCTAATTTGAACGTGAGTGTCTTGTGGAAACAGTCCATCGTAGCATGGTATCCTGCTAACCAATCCATTCCTAGAATGACATCAAAATCAAACATCTCCAACAAAATGAGATTCGCCGGTAACACCACATCTCCTATCTTAATAGCACATCTAGGATAATACTTCCTACACACAACTTGTTTGCCTACGGGGGTGGACAGCAGGCATATCAATCAACTTAGAAAATTTTGGAGACAAGAAGGAGTGCGTAGAGCCAGGGTCAAACAAAATCTTAGCTTCAAATCCACAAACTAGGAGTGTACCTTCCACCATGTTATCTGCCGCCTCTGCATCAGCTTGGTTAATTGCATACACTTGTCCTCGCTGTTGAGGCCTGTTATGAGCTTGTTGCTGCCTCCCTTGCTGTGCATTCCTATGCTGTTGAGGAGGACGCTGATTCTGATTCTGTCCTTGCTGACGAGCTTGATGCTGCTGTGGAGGTCTATATTGTTGTTGTGGAGCCTGCTGCTGGAGTGGCCTGGGCTGGTTCTGTACAGCTAATGCATTCTGAGGTGGTGCCTGGCGCTGAGTTCCTTGTTGTTGCTGGTTCTGTCTGTTGTTACCTTGTCCAGCTTGCCTTGGGCAGTCCTTGAGCTGGTGTGCCATGGATCCACATCTGAAACATGCTCCCGTAATCGTACGGCATTGAGCACTCTCATGGTTCTTACCACAGTGAACGCAAACTAGAGCATTCTACACGTTTTGTTCGTGCCTCGGTCGTTTATTCTGTTGGTTCCTTGGTTGGTGATTCTGTTGGTGAGCTGGTGCCTTTCCTTGGATCTTGAGGATCTTGTTGTTCAGGTTCTCGAATTTGTAGGCCCTTCTCACAGCCTCTTCAAAAGTGATAGGTGGTACAACGCCCGTGGCATCCCTTTCAATGATCGGGTTAAGTCCTTCAAGGAACCGCGTTATCTTCTTCTCCACAGTGTCAATTAATTCGGGGGCATATCGAGACAACCTCTCAAACTTCGTGAGGTACTCTTGCACAGTTGTGTTACCTTGTACGAGCTGCTGGAATTCAATGGCCTTTTGCCTCTTCACATGTGTCGGTACATACTTGTCACCGAATTGTCTTTTGAAACTTGTCCAAGCCTCTGCGTCTGCTATGGTCCTATATTCAGCCTTGATTGTCTTCCACCATATGTCCGCTAGGCCGGTGAACATGGAAGCGGTGAGCTGCACTTGTTGTCTACCGGTACATCTGAATATCTCGAAGATGTTCTCTGTCTGCTCCAACCAGTCGTCTGCAGCTAGTGGGTCCTCATGCCCAGTGAACTCCTTGGGACCCCTCTTCCTAAACTTTTCATACAACGCATTGGGATCATGTTCCCTATTGTTGATGACAATCTGAGTGCCTGGAGGTTGCGCTGGTGCCGGTTCAGGTCTCCCTTCCAATACTTCTAACAACTGCCTTTGCATCATAGCCATCTCCCTAGCATGCTCTTCATCCTTCCTGGCCATTTGCTCTTGCAATCTGGCTTGATTTTCATTGGCTTGACGTTGCTGGTCAAGCATGGCTTGCATCATCTGTTGGAATTGATTCTGCATGTTTGGATCCGGAATACCGTTTCCTAGTGGCCCGGTGTGTTCACTATTGCTTGCGGTGGGATTGTCGGTTACGGGTCTTTTTCGAGGTGGCATATCACTGTAAAACAAATTGTTAGCACATAAAGTCATATAAGGGTCACACATTGCTCACACGAGTCTAACTAACGAAAAGTCAAACAAGAAGTCTAACGGATCCTCGCCACGTCCTTAGGATTTCTAGTTTCTTTTAATTGCCTGAAACACGTCTCGCTCTGATACCAGTCTGTCGCGACCCCGAACCGGGGCCCGGGACCGCGACGGGGGTGGTGTGGATAATGAACCACCCCTTAATAATAATTGTACATTTCTTTAATTTCCCACAGGTTTCCGCGGTGAGGATTCCTCATACACTCATAGAACATTTATATTAGTGCGGAAGCGTGTAGCAAATCAAACTTTTAATCCATTCACCACAAATAAGACTGTTAATACACAGGCATGACATGATGTCAGAGTGAGCAATGATCTCATTAGCATTCCCAAAAATATGAAGTTAAAGTTTAAACAAAACTCAAGTTAATTTAACATTCCCCAAAAATGAAGGCCAACAAAGGCCAGTACAACCCAAAAGTAAAATCATAGATCAGTCTATAATCTCCCAAAATGTTCGCAGCTCAAAGCTAAACCGAATGCCTAAATGACATCGTCAGCTTGCCACTCTACTAGTCGCTGTGGTTCATCGATCGCCCCCTCTGGTTCCTCCTCAAAGGCACTAACGGGAGCTGGACCTGAGTACCACAAAAATGGGTCAGACACGACGGTCTGGCAGGTGGGTGAATAGATAATACCGAGAAAGAAATCAAAGTATATCATAGTTATAACGAAAACTGTCATAAAACAGGATGCATAGTTCATTTAAAGTACATATGCAATATAAATCATGTGGGGTAATCAAGGTACAGGAACTGACTAGATGGCAACCACACTAAAGCTAAATCCTCTCCATCACTAAGGTGATGAGAGCACATTGAGTGCGTTGGGCTCGAGCACACGAAGTGACGAGAACCAACATTATATACATATACATATACATATAGCTAGGCAAGACCACGGCCGCGGAACCGGGTAACGGGACAGTACGGGATCCAAGTTGCAACTGGCGGGAGCACAGGGGGAGACCCAAGTCAGTTGATCAGACTGACAAGGATGTCCAAGCTTAGTGGTGCCGACTCTTAGGTTACATGAGAAATCCAAACATATACAAAACTATATCAATATAAAACATACGGGCAAACGGGGCACGGTGCTCGTAGGCACACATGTCATATTATTATCCGTACATGCATAAACGGGGCTGGGAAAACATATCGGTGTATAAATCGGAATCTGAGACAAAACCATTAAGATCGGGTAATTACATATATAATTTGAGTAAAACAAAACAATAATTTCTTATATCATTAGGGACTAAATATTGAGGCTTCCATATTCAGGCAACATGTATAAGGATCTCGTATGTCCATATTACCCTAATTATGGTACTCGAATGATAGAGGACATACTAAGTTTCCTTATGCGCGTTGATGAATCTAAAAGTCCCAATACCTTTTCCGAAATGGTGTTTCTATCTATGTCAATCTCCTTATGTCATCCCCTGGGTCTTTCCAAGGTGGTAGGGCATCAGAACAACCCATCCGAACCTTTAAATACCATATCTGAAACCAATGGAAAAGACTCAGGAATTCTGGGTAAAACTCGGTCACCTGTCGGTCAGATGGCGGTTAGCCGCCGAGGTGATCGGCGGTTAGCCGCTGGCTGACCGCGGGGCTGACCGCGGTTCCCCTGCTAAAAATGTAGCATTCTGTGTTTCTGACCGCGCATCTCGGCTACCTGGCGGTCACTGGGTTCTGCTCAGCGGTTAGCCGTGAGCTGACCGCGCGGCTGACCGCGGTTCGCCTGTCAAAACACAGCATTCTGTGTTTCTAACCGCATCTGGGTCGGCTAGCCGCCGGTCACCTGTCGGCTAGCCGCCAAGGTGACCGCCCGCTGACCGCCCAGCTACGGGGACTACACATCAGGTGTAGATTTCAGTGCTTTCTTTCCCCAAACCATTTCACCTCAACTCCAATCATTTCCCAACGTGGAATGGGTCTATTCCCTTCCATTTAACATTTAATTCTTCCCACCAACCACCATTCCACAAATGCATTAATTCACCTACCAATCCAAGTCTCATTTAATGCAAGTACAATACCATTTAAGAAGCTTATAATGACCCAAAATAAACTTTGATGAGGAATGCATATATTCACATAAAACTAACTAAGGGAAAAACCATGTCAATAAATACATCTCTAAAACATTATGGAACATGATAAACCAAATGACATATGAATAGTAAAAATCCACATTTTTGACAAAGTAAGAACTTATTCAAATTGAATCCATTCATCCACTTGCCTTGGTCTCCAAGTATGCTAGTCAAGCTCTAATCACCCTATCAAGCTCAAAATCTACAATCTACACAAAAATCCCCAAAATACAATCATTACAACCCTAGAATGTCAAAATCAAGCAATAGACGGAGATAGCTTCCAAAAATCAAGGTGAAGCACCTCCTAGGCTAGATGAACACACAATCAAGAGATGAGAAGAAGAACTTACATGAAGAGTCCTCTAATGGCAAGAACTTGCTCAAAAGATGGCTTGGAATGGGACTCTCTCTCAAAAAAAGGTTTCAAGAGGAAGCTCTCATGGAGGGGAAGAAGACTACCACCTCCATTTTGCCTTTAGCAATAGATTGAGAGAGGTTGAGAGATGGAGGAGCAAGGAGCAAGAAGAAGAGTCTAGGGCTGGGCTGGAATACCTTGTTCTCAAGAAATTGCAAGAAGAGGAGGAGGGAAAAGAACTCCTCCTTATATAGACAATGGCTATGGGTCCCACAACTTAAAAGTCCAATCGAGCTAAAACATCAATCTACGGGCTTCGGATGGATTCGACGAAGAAGGAAGGATTGATCGTCGAAATTTCTACTTTCCAAAAAGTATATATTTTACGAGTTTCGGAGACATCGAAAATGGTGTCCAGATTTTTTGTAAAAAGACTGTTTTACCCCTATCAATGGCAAAGTGGGGTTTAGAGGTCTCGAATGGGGACGGAACAAATACGAAAGTTGTTGGGAATCATAAAATACATTCAACGGAGCGATTTACCGATTTCCAGAATTATAACTAAATCCCCAAACTAATCAAGACACAAGAAAAGGAACCCCCAAAGGGCCCCACTAGATCCAAAAGAGTCCCCAAAATTATTCAAAGCTATAAAAAGCTATTCTAATCCAGATTTAACCCATTTCCACTAATCTCACTTATAGCTAAAACACGTCTTAATTAACACTAAAAGGAAACTCTCGGGGCGGGGTCTTACATCCTCCACCCCTTAGGGCATTTGGTCCACCAAATGAAATAAAATAACTAACCTCGGATAGTAGATGCGGATACTTCTTCTGAACTTGATCCCGTAATTCCCACGTTGCCTCTTCAGGTCCGTGATTTTCCCAGAGCACTTTCACCCATTGTATAGTCCTTGTCCTCAGTTCTTGTTCCTTCGTATCGATGATCTGAACAGGCTTCTCGACATAAGTGGCATCTTCTCTGATCTCTAATGGTTCATGACGGAGTACATGTGACGGGTCGGGGACGTACTTTTTCAACATAGACACATGGAACACATTGTGTACGCCGGAAAGCTCGGGTGGTAAGGCTAATCTGTAAGCCACGTCACCAATCTTGCTCACAATATCATAGGGTCCAATGTATCTCCGAGATAATTTGCCTTTCTGACCGAATCTCAGAGTTCCTCTAGTAGGTGACACCTTCAAGAAAACCTTATCTCCTTCCTTAAAATGTAAGTCCCTTCGATGAGAGTCTGCATAACTCTTCTGTCTACTCCGGGCTACTTTCAGACGTTCTTGGATCAACTTGACTTTGTCGCTGGTTTCACTCACCATAGTCGGTCCATGAAAACTGCGAACGCCTACTTCTTCCCAACAAACTGGAGTTCTACACCTCCTACCATACAATGCCTCAAAAGGCGCCATCCCAATGCTCGAATGATAACTGTTGTTGTAGGCAAATTCGCAAAGCGGTAGGGTCTCATCCCATTGGGTCTTGAAATCTAGCACACACGCTCGAAGCATATCTTCAAGGGTCTGAATTGTTCTTTCCGACTGACCATCTGTTTGTGGGTGATACGCTGTGCTGAACTGAAGCTTTGTTCCCATAGACTCATGCAAAGTCTTCCAAAATCTCGAGACGAATCTGCTATCTCTATCTGAAGTAATGGAGACTGGCTGCCCATGACGGCTGACAATCTCGTTGACAAATAACTCCGCGAGAGGTAACATATGCATTTTCTCTCCGGTCTTCATAGGAATAAAATGAGCTGATTTGGTGAGACGGTCCACAGTTACCCAAATGGAGTTGTTCCCTTTTCTGGTCCTTGGCAATCCCGAGATGAAATCCATGGTAATATGTTCCCACTTCCATTCTGGGATCTCTAGTGGCTGCAATAACCCTGGAGGTCTCTGATGCTCTGCCTTCACCAACTGACACGTCATACATCGAGAAACGAAAGCTGCTATTTCCCTCTTCATGTTGTTCCACCAAAATCTGCCTTTCAGGTTCTGATACATCTTCGTGCTACCCGGATGCATAGAGTATTTCGTGCTGTGCGCCTCTGTCATAATGTCATTCTTCAAATCTTCAATATTGGGCACGCATAGACGATCACGATAGAATAAGACTCCATCCACAATACGGAAATCAGGACGTTCTGCTATATGCTCTGAAATCTTGGCCAACTCTAGATCTTGCAATTGGTCGTCCTTGATCTTCCGAATGAACGAGGGTTCAGACACTGACATGTTGACTAACATCACTCCCTCTCTTAGGGGCTGAAAATCTACCCCCAACTCTTCAAATTGCTGAAAGAAGCACGTAACTCTTAGGCTTGCCACACTGGCTGACTTCCTACTCAAGGCATCGGCTACTACATTTGCCTTTCCCGGGTGATATTTGATCGGGAAATCATAATCTTTGATGTATTCCATCCATCTTCTTTGTCTCATATTCAATTCCTTCTGAGAGAACAAATACTGTAAGCTGCGGTGATCGGAGTGGACTTCGAATTTCTCCCCGTAGAGGTAATGTCTCCACATCTTTAGTGCAAAAACGACCGCTGCTAATTCCAGATCATGCGTCGCGTAGTTCTTCTCATGATCCTTCAACTGACGGGATCCATAAGCAACGACTTTTCTATCTTGCATCAACACACAACCGAGTCCTATATTCGAAGCATCTGTAAAGATGGTGTAACCGCCGCTCTCGGATGGTAAAGTGAGGACGGGTGCTGAAGTTAATCTCTTTTTCAACTCTTGGAAGCTGGCCTCACATTGGTCTGTCCACACATAAGGTGCATTCTTCTTGGTCAACTTTGTCAATGAAGCTGCAATCGACGAAAATCCTTGCACAAATCTTCGATAGTAACCCGCCAATCCAAGAAAACTTCTGATTTCTGGCGCGTTCTTCGGTCTTTCCCACTTCACAACTGCATCTATCTTGGCTGGGTCCACTGATAATCCTTCTTTGGAAATGATATGACCTAAAAATGCGACTTCTTCAAGCCAAAAATCGCACTTAGCGAGCTTCGCATACAATTGATTGTCTCTTAGGAGTTGCAATGCTATCCTCAAATGCTCTTCATGTTCTTCTTTAGACTTAGAGTACACCAAAATGTCATCAATAAATACCACTGTGAATTGGTCTAAGTACTCCGCAAATATCTTGTTCATCAAAGCCATGAATACTGCTGGTGCATTCGTCAGTCCAAATGGCATCACTAGAAACTCATAGTGTCCATATCTCGTCCGGAACGCCGTCTTCGATACATCTGAATCTCTAACTCTCAGCTGATGATAACCGGACCTTAGATCGATCTTCGAAAAGTAAGCAGCACCTTGCAATTGGTCAAACAATTCATCTATCCTTGGCAATGGATACTTGTTCTTGATGGTAGCTTGGTTCAATTTCCGGTAATCAATACACATTCTCATGGAACCGTCTTTCTTCTTGACGAATAAAACTGGAGCTCCCCAAGGTGAAACGCTTGGTCTAATAAAACCTTTATCCAACAATTCTTGCAACTGAATCTTCAACTCTCCTAATTCAGCTGGAGCCATTCTGTATGGTGCGATAGATATCGGAGCGGTCCCTGGTAACAATTCGATGGTGAAGTCAATCTCCCTAGCCGGTGGTAAACCTGGAATTTCTTCTGGAAAAATGTCTGGGAATTCGCAAACAATTGGGATCTCCTCCACCCCTTGGGACCGTTTATCCTCCGTGATAAACGCTAAATAGCATTCACATCCACTTCTCACTAGTCTATCAGCTTTCAATGCTGAGACGAATCTTGGACAAGAATTCTTCCTCTCCCCATGGAACAAGACGCCTGCTGGGGTCTCCTCTAATTTGAACGTGAGGGTCTTGTGGAAACAGTCCATCGTAGCATGGTATCCTGCTAACCAATCCATTCCTAGAATGACATCAAAATCAAACATCTCCAACAAAATGAGATTCGCCGGTAACACCACATCTCCTATCTTAATAGCACATCTAGGATAATACTTCCTACACACAACTTGTTTGCCTACGGGGGTGGACACCGTCAATACGTACTCAAGTTCTCTAGCAGGCATATCAATCAACTTAGAAAATTTTGGAGACAAGAAGGAGTGCGTAGAGCCAGGGTCAAACAAAATCTTAGCTTCAAATCCACAAACTAGGAGTGTACCTTCCACCACGTTATCTGCCGCCTCTGCATCAGCTTGGTTAATTGCATACACTTGTCCTCGCTGTTGAGGCCTGTTATGAGCTTGTTGCTGCCTCCCTTGCTGTGCATTCCTATGCTGTTGAGGAGGACGCTGATTCTGATTCTGTCCTTGCTGACGAGCTTGATGCTGCTGTGGAGGTCTATATTGTTGTTGTGGAGCCTGCTGCTGGAGTGGCCTGGGCTGGTTTTGTACAGCTAATGCATTCTGAGGTGGTGCCTGGCGCTGAGTTCCTTGTTGTTGCTGGTTCTGTCTGTTGTTACCTTGTCCAGCTTGCCTTGGGCAGTCCTTGAGCTGGTGTGCCATGGATCCACATCTGAAACATGCTCCCGTAATCGTACGGCATTGAGCACTCTCATGGTTCTTACCACAGTGAACGCAAACTAGAGCATTCTACACGTTTTGTTCGTGCCTCGGTCGTTTATTCTGTTGGTTCCTTGGTTGGTGATTCTGTTGGTGAGCTGGTGCCTTTCCTTGGATCTTGAGGATCTTGTTGTTCAGGTTCTCGAATTTGTAGGCCCTTCTCACAGCCTCTTCAAAAGTGATAGGTGGTACAACGCCCGTGGCATCCCTTTCAATGATCGGGTTAAGTCCTTCAAGGAACCGCGTTATCTTCTTCTCCACAGTGTCAATTAATTCGGGGGCATATCGAGACAACCTCTCAAACTTCGTGAGGTACTCTTGCACAGTTGTGTTACCTTGTACGAGCTGCTGGAATTCAATGGCCTTTTGCCTCTTCACATGTGTCGGTACATACTTGTCACCGAATTGTCTTTTGAAACTTGTCCAAGCCTCTGCGTCTGCTATGGTCCTATATTCAGCCTTGATTGTCTTCCACCATATGTCCGCTAGGCCGGTGAACATGGAAGCGGTGAGCTGCACTTGTTGTCTACCGGTACATCTGAATATCTCGAAGATGTTCTCTGTCTGCTCCAACCAGTCGTCTGCAGCTAGTGGGTCCTCATGCCCAGTGAACTCCTTGGGACCCCTCTTCCTAAACTTTTCATACAACGCATTGGGATCATGTTCCCTATTGTTGATGACAATCTGAGTGCCTGGAGGTTGCGCTGGTGCCGGTTCAGGTCTCCCTTCCAATACTTCTAACAACTGCCTTTGCATCATAGCCATCTCCCTAGCATGCTCTTCATCCTTCCTGGCCATTTGCTCTTGCAATCTGGCTTGATTTTCATTGGCTTGACGTTGCTGGTCAAGCATGGCTTGCATCATCTGTTGGAATTGATTCTGCATGTTTGGATCCGGAATACCGTTTCCTAGTGGCCCGGTGTGTTCACTATTGCTTGCGGTGGGATTGTCGGTTACGGGTCTTTTTCGAGGTGGCATATCACTGTAAAACAAATTGTTAGCACATAAAGTCATATAAGGGTCACACATTGCTCACACGAGTCTAACTAACGAAAAGTCAAACAAGAAGTCTAACGGATCCTCGCCACGTCCTTAGGATTTCTAGTTTCTTTTAATTGCCTGAAACACGTCTCGCTCTGATACCAGTCTGTCGCGACCCCGAACCGGGGCCCGGGACCGCGACGGGGGTGGTGTGGATAATGAACCACCCCTTAATAATAATTGTACATTTCTTTAATTTCCCACAGGTTTCCGCGGTGAGGATTCCTCATACACTCATAGAACATTTATATTAGTGCGGAAGCGTGTAGCAAATCAAACTTTTAATCCATTCACCACAAATAAGACTGTTAATACACAGGCATGACATGATGTCAGAGTGAGCAATGATCTCATTAGCATTCCCAAAAATATGAAGTTAAAGTTTAAACAAAACTCAAGTTAATTTAACATTCCCCAAAAATGAAGGCCAACAAAGGCCAGTACAACCCAAAAGTAAAATCATAGATCAGTCTATAATCTCCCAAAATGTTCGCAGCTCAAAGCTAAACCGAATGCCTAAATGACATCGTCAGCTTGCCACTCTACTAGTCGCTGTGGTTCATCGATCGCCCCCTCTGGTTCCTCCTCAAAGGCACTAACGGGAGCTGGACCTGAGTACCACAAAAATGGGTCAGACACGACGGTCTGGCAGGTGGGTGAATAGATAATACCGAGAAAGAAATCAAAGTATATCATAGTTATAACGAAAACTGTCATAAAACAGGATGCATAGTTCATTTAAAGTACATATGCAATATAAATCATGTGGGGTAATCAAGGTACAGGAACTGACTAGATGGCAACCACACTAAAGCTAAATCCTCTCCATCACTAAGGTGATGAGAGCACATTGAGTGCGTTGGGCTCGAGCACACGAAGTGACGAGAACCAACATTATATACATATACATATACATATAGCTAGGCAAGACCACGGCCGCGGAACCGGGTAACGGGACAGTACGGGATCCAAGTTGCAACTGGCGGGAGCACAGGGGGAGACCCAAGTCAGTTGATCAGACTGACAAGGATGTCCAAGCTTAGTGGTGCCGACTCTTAGGTTACATGAGAAATCCAAACATATACAAAACTATATCAATATAAAACATACGGGCAAACGGGGCACGGTGCTCGTAGGCACACATGTCATATTATTATCCGTACATGCATAAACGGGGCTGGGAAAACATATCGGTGTATAAATCGGAATCTGAGACAAAACCATTAAGATCGGGTAATTACATATATAATTTGAGTAAAACAAAACAATAATTTCTTATATCATTAGGGACTAAATATTGAGGCTTCCATATTCAGGCAACATGTATAAGGATCTCGTATGTCCATATTACCCTAATTATGGTACTCGAATGATAGAGGACATACTAAGTTTCCTTATGCGCGTTGATGAATCTAAAAGTCCCAATACCTTTTCCGAAATGGTGTTTCTATCTATGTCAATCTCCTTATGTCATCCCCTGGGTCTTTCCAAGGTGGTAGGGCATCAGAACAACCCATCCGAACCTTTAAATACCATATCTGAAACCAATGGAAAAGACTCAGGAATTCTGGGTAAAACTCGGTCACCTGTCGGTCAGATGGCGGTTAGCCGCCGAGGTGATCGGCGGTTAGCCGCTGGCTGACCGCGGGGCTGACCGCGGTTCCCCTGCTAAAAATGTAGCATTCTGTGTTTCTGACCGCGCATCTCGGCTACCTGGCGGTCACTGGGTTCTGCTCAGCGGTTAGCCGTGAGCTGACCGCGCGGCTGACCGCGGTTCGCCTGTCAAAACACAGCATTCTGTGTTTCTAACCGCATCTGGGTCGGCTAGCCGCCGGTCACCTGTCGGCTAGCCGCCAAGGTGACCGCCCGCTGACCGCCCAGCTACGGGGACTACACATCAGGTGTAGATTTCAGTGCTTTCTTTCCCCAAACCATTTCACCTCAACTCCAATCATTTCCCAACGTGGAATGGGTCTATTCCCTTCCATTTAACATTTAATTCTTCCCACCAACCACCATTCCACAAATGCATTAATTCACCTACCAATCCAAGTCTCATTTAATGCAAGTACAATACCATTTAAGAAGCTTATAATGACCCAAAATAAACTTTGATGAGGAATGCATATATTCACATAAAACTAACTAAGGGAAAAACCATGTCAATAAATACATCTCTAAAACATTATGGAACATGATAAACCAAATGACATATGAATAGTAAAAATCCACATTTTTGACAAAGTAAGAACTTATTCAAATTGAATCCATTCATCCACTTGCCTTGGTCTCCAAGTATGCTAGTCAAGCTCTAATCACCCTATCAAGCTCAAAATCTACAATCTACACAAAAATCCCCAAAATACAATCATTACAACCCTAGAATGTCAAAATCAAGCAATAGACGGAGATAGCTTCCAAAAATCAAGGTGAAGCACCTCCTAGGCTAGATGAACACACAATCAAGAGATGAGAAGAAGAACTTACATGAAGAGTCCTCTAATGGCAAGAACTTGCTCAAAAGATGGCTTGGAATGGGACTCTCTCTCAAAAAAAGGTTTCAAGAGGAAGCTCTCATGGAGGGGAAGAAGACTACCACCTCCATTTTGCCTTTAGCAATAGATTGAGAGAGGTTGAGAGATGGAGGAGCAAGGAGCAAGAAGAAGAGTCTAGGGCTGGGCTGGAATACCTTGTTCTCAAGAAATTGCAAGAAGAGGAGGAGGGAAAAGAACTCCTCCTTATATAGACAATGGCTATGGGTCCCACAACTTAAAAGTCCAATCGAGCTAAAACATCAATCTACGGGCTTCGGATGGATTCGACGAAGAAGGAAGGATTGATCGTCGAAATTTCTTCTTTCCAAAAAGTATATATTTTACGAGTTTCGGAGACATCGAAAATGGTGTCCAGATTTTTTGTAAAAAGACTGTTTTACCCCTATCAATGGCAAAGTGGGGTTTAGAGGTCTCGAATGGGGACGGAACAAATACGAAAGTTGTTGGGAATCATAAAATACATTCAACGGAGCGATTTACCGATTTCCAGAATTATAACTAAATCCCCAAACTAATCAAGACACAAGAAAAGGAACCCCCAAAGGGCCCCACTAGATCCAAAAGAGTCCCCAAAATTATTCAAAGCTATAAAAAGCTATTCTAATCCAGATTTAACCCATTTCCACTAATCTCACTTATAGCTAAAACACGTCTTAATTAACACTAAAAGGAAACTCTCGGGGCGGGGTCTTACATCCTCCACCCCTTAGGGCATTTGGTCCACCAAATGAAATAAAATAACTAACCTCGGATAGTAGATGCGGATACTTCTTCTGAACTTGATCCCGTAATTCCCACGTTGCCTCTTCAGGTCCGTGATTTTCCCAGAGCACTTCACCCATTGTATAGTCCTTGTCCTCAGTTCTTGTTCCTTCGTATCGATGATCTGAACAGGCTTCTCGACATAAGTGGCATCTTCTCTGATCTCTAATGGTTCATGACGGAGTACATGTGACGGGTCGGGGACGTACTTTTTCAACATAGACACATGGAACACATTGTGTACGCCGGAAAGCTCGGGTGGTAAGGCTAATCTGTAAGCCACGTCACCAATCTTGCTCACAATATCATAGGGTCCAATGTATCTCCGAGATAATTTGCCTTTCTGACCGAATCTCAGAGTTCCTCTAGTAGGTGACACCTTCAAGAAAACCTTATCTCCTTCCTTAAAATGTAAGTCCCTTCGATGAGAGTCTGCATAACTCTTCTGTCTACTCCGGGCTACTTTCAGACGTTCTTGGATCAACTTGACTTTGTCGCTGGTTTCACTCACCATAGTCGGTCCATGAAAACCGCGAACGCCTACTTCTTCCCAACAAACTGGAGTTCTACACCTCCTACCATACAATGCCTCAAAAGGCGCCATCCCAATGCTCGAATGATAACTGTTGTTGTAGGCAAATTCGCAAAGCGGTAGGGTCTCATCCCATTGGGTCTTGAAATCTAGCACACACGCTCGAAGCATATCTTCAAGGGTCTGAATTGTTCTTTCCGACTGACCATCTGTTTGTGGGTGATACGCTGTGCTGAACTGAAGCTTTGTTCCCATAGACTCATGCAAAGTCTTCCAAAATCTCGAGACGAATCTGCTATCTCTATCTGAAGTAATGGAGACTGGCTGCCCATGACGGCTGACAATCTCGTTGACAAATAACTCCGCGAGAGGTAACATATGCATTTTCTCTCCGGTCTTCATAGGAATAAAATGAGCTGATTTGGTGAGACGGTCCACAGTTACCCAAATGGAGTTGTTCCCTTTTCTGGTCCTTGGCAATCCCGAGATGAAATCCATGGTAATATGTTCCCACTTCCATTCTGGGATCTCTAGTGGCTGCAATAACCCTGGAGGTCTCTGATGCTCTGCCTTCACCAACTGACACGTCATACATCGAGAAACGAAAGCTGCTATTTCCCTCTTCATGTTGTTCCACCAAAATCTGCCTTTCAGGTTCTGATACATCTTCGTGCTACCCGGATGCATAGAGTATTTCGTGCTGTGCGCCTCTGTCATAATGTCATTCTTCAAATCTTCAATATTGGGCACGCATAGACGATCACGATAGAATAAGACTCCATCCACAATACGGAAATCAGGACGTTCTGCTATATGCTCTGAAATCTTGGCCAACTCTAGATCTTGCAATTGGTCGTCCTTGATCTTCCGAATGAACGAGGGTTCAGACACTGACATGTTGACTAACATCACTCCCTCTCTTAGGGGCTGAAAATCTACCCCCAACTCTTCAAATTGCTGAAAGAAGCACGTAACTCTTAGGCTTGCCACACTGGCTGACTTCCTACTCAAGGCATCGGCTACTACATTTGCCTTTCCCGGGTGATATTTGATCGGGAAATCATAATCTTTGATGTATTCCATCCATCTTCTTTGTCTCATATTCAATTCCTTCTGAGAGAACAAATACTGTAAGCTGCGGTGATCGGAGTGGACTTCGAATTTCTCCCCGTAGAGGTAATGTCTCCACATCTTTAGTGCAAAAACGACCGCTGCTAATTCCAGATCATGCGTCGCGTAGTTCTTCTCATGATCCTTCAACTGACGGGATCCATAAGCAACGACTTTTCTATCTTGCATCAACACACAACCGAGTCCTATATTCGAAGCATCTGTAAAGATGGTGTAACCGCCGCTCTCGGATGGTAAAGTGAGGACGGGTGCTGAAGTTAATCTCTTTTTCAACTCTTGGAAGCTGGCCTCACATTGGTCTGTCCACACATAAGGTGCATTCTTCTTGGTCAACTTTGTCAATGAAGCTGCAATCGACGAAAATCCTTGCACAAATCTTCGATAGTAACCCGCCAATCCAAGAAAACTTCTGATTTCTGGCGCGTTCTTCGGTCTTTCCCACTTCACAACTGCATCTATCTTGGCTGGGTCCACTGATAATCCTTCTTTGGAAATGATATGACCTAAAAATGCGACTTCTTCAAGCCAAAAATCGCACTTAGCGAGCTTCGCATACAATTGATTGTCTCTTAGGAGTTGCAATGCTATCCTCAAATGCTCTTCATGTTCTTCTTTAGACTTAGAGTACACCAAAATGTCATCAATAAATACCACTGTGAATTGGTCTAAGTACTCCGCAAATATCTTGTTCATCAAAGCCATGAATACTGCTGGTGCATTCGTCAGTCCAAATGGCATCACTAGAAACTCATAGTGTCCATATCTCGTCCGGAACGCCGTCTTCGATACATCTGAATCTCTAACTCTCAGCTGATGATAACCGGACCTTAGATCGATCTTCGAAAAGTAAGCAGCACCTTGCAATTGGTCAAACAATTCATCTATCCTTGGCAATGGATACTTGTTCTTGATGGTAGCTTGGTTCAATTTCCGGTAATCAATACACATTCTCATGGAACCGTCTTTCTTCTTGACGAATAAAACTGGAGCTCCCCAAGGTGAAACGCTTGGTCTAATAAAACCTTTATCCAACAATTCTTGCAACTGAATCTTCAACTCTCCTAATTCAGCTGGAGCCATTCTGTATGGTGCGATAGATATCGGAGCGGTCCCTGGTAACAATTCGATGGTGAAGTCAATCTCCCTAGCCGGTGGTAAACCTGGAATTTCTTCTGGAAAAATGTCTGGGAATTCGCAAACAATTGGGATCTCCTCCACCCCTTGGGACCGTTTATCCTCCGTGATAAACGCTAAATAGCATTCACATCCACTTCTCACTAGTCTATCAGCTTTCAATGCTGAGACGAATCTTGGACAAGAATTCTTCCTCTCCCCATGGAACAAGACGCCTGCTGGGGTCTCCTCTAATTTGAACGTGAGGGTCTTGTGGAAACAGTCCATCGTAGCATGGTATCCTGCTAACCAATCCATTCCTAGAATGACATCAAAATCAAACATCTCCAACAAAATGAGATTCGCCGGTAACACCACATCTCCTATCTTAATAGCACATCTAGGATAATACTTCCTACACACAACTTGTTTGCCTACGGGGGTGGACACCGTCAATACGTACTCAAGTTCTCTAGCAGGCATATCAATCAACTTAGAAAATTTTGGAGACAAGAAGGAGTGCGTAGAGCCAGGGTCAAACAAAATCTTAGCTTCAAATCCACAAACTAGGAGTGTACCTTCCACCATGTTATCTGCCGCCTCTGCATCAGCTTGGTTAATTGCATACACTTGTCCTCGCTGTTGAGGCCTGTTATGAGCTTGTTGCTGCCTCCCTTGCTGTGCATTCCTATGCTGTTGAGGAGGACGCTGATTCTGATTCTGTCCTTGCTGACGAGCTTGATGCTGCTGTGGAGGTCTATATTGTTGTTGTGGAGCCTGCTGCTGGAGTGGCCTGGGCTGGTTCTGTACAGCTAATGCATTCTGAGGTGGTGCCTGGCGCTGAGTTCCTTGTTGTTGCTGGTTCTGTCTGTTGTTACCTTGTCCAGCTTGCCTTGGGCAGTCCTTGAGCTGGTGTGCCATGGATCCACATCTGAAACATGCTCCCGTAATCGTACGGCATTGAGCACTCTCATGGTTCTTACCACAGTGAACGCAAACTAGAGCATTCTACACGTTTTGTTCGTGCCTCGGTCGTTTATTCTGTTGGTTCCTTGGTTGGTGATTCTGTTGGTGAGCTGGTGCCTTTCCTTGGATCTTGTTGTTCAGGTTCTCGAATTTGTAGGCCCTTCTCACAGCCTCTTCAAAAGTGATAGGTGGTACAACGCCCGTGGCATCCCTTTCAATGATCGGGTTAAGTCCTTCAAGGAACCGCGTTATCTTCTTCTCCACAGTGTCAATTAATTCGGGGGCATATCGAGACAACCTCTCAAACTTCGTGAGGTACTCTTGCACAGTTGTGTTACCTTGTACGAGCTGCTGGAATTCAATGGCCTTTTGCCTCTTCACATGTGTCGGTACATACTTGTCACCGAATTGTCTTTTGAAACTTGTCCAAGCCTCTGCGTCTGCTATGGTCCTATATTCAGCCTTGATTGTCTTCCACCATATGTCCGCTAGGCCGGTGAACATGGAAGCGGTGAGCTGCACTTGTTGTCTACCGGTACATCTGAATATCTCGAAGATGTTCTCTGTCTGCTCCAACCAGTCGTCTGCAGCTAGTGGGTCCTCATGCCCAGTGAACTCCTTGGGACCCCTCTTCCTAAACTTTTCATACAACGCATTGGGATCATGTTCCCTATTGTTGATGACAATCTGAGTGCCTGGAGGTTGCGCTGGTGCCGGTTCAGGTCTCCTTTCCAATACTTCTAACAACTGCCTTTGCATCATAGCCATCTCCCTAGCATGCTCTTCATCCTTCCTGGCCATTTGCTCTTGCAATCTGGCTTGATTTTCATTGGCTTGACGTTGCTGGTCAAGCATGGCTTGCATCATCTGTTGGAATTGATTCTGCATGTTTGGATCCGGAATACCGTTTCCTAGTGGCCCGGTGTGTTCACTATTGCTTGCGGTGGGATTGTCGGTTACGGGTCTTTTTCGAGGTGGCATATCACTGTAAAACAAATTGTTAGCACATAAAGTCATATAAGGGTCACACATTGCTCACACGAGTCTAACTAACGAAAAGTCAAACAAGAAGTCTAACGGATCCTCGCCACGTCCTTAGGATTTCTAGTTTCTTTTAATTGCCTGAAACACGTCTCGCTCTGATACCAGTCTGTCGCGACCCCGAACCGGGGCCCGGGACCGCGACGGGGGTGGTGTGGATAATGAACCACCCCTTAATAATAATTGTACATTTCTTTAATTTCCCACAGGTTTCCGCGGTGAGGATTCCTCATACACTCATAGAACATTTATATTAGTGCGGAAGCGTGTAGCAAATCAAACTTTTAATCCATTCACCACAAATAAGACTGTTAATACACAGGCATGACATGATGTCAGAGTGAGCAATGATCTCATTAGCATTCCCAAAAATATGAAGTTAAAGTTTAAACAAAACTCAAGTTAATTTAACATTCCCCAAAAATGAAGGCCAACAAAGGCCAGTACAACCCAAAAGTAAAATCATAGATCAGTCTATAATCTCCCAAAATGTTCGCAGCTCAAAGCTAAACCGAATGCCTAAATGACATCGTCAGCTTGCCACTCTACTAGTCGCTGTGGTTCATCGATCGCCCCCTCTGGTTCCTCCTCAAAGGCACTAACGGGAGCTGGACCTGAGTACCACAAAAATGGGTCAGACACGACGGTCTGGCAGGTGGGTGAATAGATAATACCGAGAAAGAAATCAAAGTATATCATAGTTATAACGAAAACTGTCATAAAACAGGATGCATAGTTCATTTAAAGTACATATGCAATATAAATCATGTGGGGTAATCAAGGTACAGGAACTGACTAGATGGCAACCACACTAAAGCTAAATCCTCTCCATCACTAAGGTGATGAGAGCACATTGAGTGCGTTGGGCTCGAGCACACGAAGTGACGAGAACCAACATTATATACATATACATATACATATAGCTAGGCAAGACCACGGCCGCGGAACCGGGTAACGGGACAGTACGGGATCCAAGTTGCAACTGGCGGGAGCACAGGGGGAGACCCAAGTCAGTTGATCAGACTGACAAGGATGTCCAAGCTTAGTGGTGCCGACTCTTAGGTTACATGAGAAATCCAAACATATACAAAACTATATCAATATAAAACATACGGGCAAACGGGGCACGGTGCTCGTAGGCACACATGTCATATTATTATCCGTACATGCATAAACGGGGCTGGGAAAACATATCGGTGTATAAATCGGAATCTGAGACAAAACCATTAAGATCGGGTAATTACATATATAATTTGAGTAAAACAAAACAATAATTTCTTATATCATTAGGGACTAAATATTGAGGCTTCCATATTCAGGCAACATGTATAAGGATCTCGTATGTCCATATTACCCTAATTATGGTACTCGAATGATAGAGGACATACTAAGTTTCCTTATGCGCGTTGATGAATCTAAAAGTCCCAATACCTTTTCCGAAATGGTGTTTCTATCTATGTCAATCTCCTTATGTCATCCCCTGGGTCTTTCCAAGGTGGTAGGGCATCAGAACAACCCATCCGAACCTTTAAATACCATATCTGAAACCAATGGAAAAGACTCAGGAATTCTGGGTAAAACTCGGTCACCTGTCGGTCAGATGGCGGTTAGCCGCCGAGGTGATCGGCGGTTAGCCGCTGGCTGACCGCGGGGCTGACCGCGGTTCCCCTGCTAAAAATGTAGCATTCTGTGTTTCTGACCGCGCATCTCGGCTACCTGGCGGTCACTGGGTTCTGCTCAGTGGTTAGCCGTGAGCTGACCGCGGTTCGCCTGTCAAAACACAGCATTCTGTGTTTCTAACCGCATCTGGGTCGGCTAGCCGCCGGTCACCTGTCGGCTAGCCGCCAAGGTGACCGCCCGCTGACCGCCCAGCTGCGGGGACTACACATCAGGTGTAGATTTCAGTGCTTTCTTTCCCCAAACCATTTCACCTCAACTCCAATCATTTCCCAACGTGGAATGGGTCTATTCCCTTCCATTTAACATTTAATTCTTCCCACCAACCACCATTCCACAAATGCATTAATTCACCTACCAATCCAAGTCTCATTTAATGCAAGTACAATACCATTTAAGAAGCTTATAATGACCCAAAATAAACTTTGATGAGGAATGCATATATTCACATAAAACTAACTAAGGGAAAAACCATGTCAATAAATACATCTCTAAAACATTATGGAACATGATAAACCAAATGACATATGAATAGTAAAAATCCACATTTTTGACAAAGTAAGAACTTATTCAAATTGAATCCATTCATCCACTTGCCTTGGTCTCCAAGTATGCTAGTCAAGCTCTAATCACCCTATCAAGCTCAAAATCTACAATCTACACAAAAATCCCCAAAATACAATCATTACAACCCTAGAATGTCAAAATCAAGCAATAGACGGAGATAGCTTCCAAAAATCAAGGTGAAGCACCTCCTAGGCTAGATGAACACACAATCAAGAGATGAGAAGAAGAACTTACATGAAGAGTCCTCTAATGGCAAGAACTTGCTCAAAAGATGGCTTGGAATGGGACTCTCTCTCAAAAAAAGGTTTCAAGAGGAAGCTCTCATGGAGGGGAAGAAGACTACCACCTCCATTTTGCCTTTAGCAATAGATTGAGAGAGGTTGAGAGATGGAGGAGCAAGGAGCAAGAAGAAGAGTCTAGGGCTGGGCTGGAATACCTTGTTCTCAAGAAATTGCAAGAAGAGGAGGAGGGAAAAGAACTCCTCCTTATATAGACAATGGCTATGGGTCCCACAACTTAAAAGTCCAATCGAGCTAAAACATCAATCTACGGGCTTCGGATGGATTCGACGAAGAAGGAAGGATTGATCGTCGAAATTTCTACTTTCCAAAAAGTATATATTTTACGAGTTTCGGAGACATCGAAAATGGTGTCCAGATTTTTTGTAAAAAGACTGTTTTACCCCTATCAATGGCAAAGTGGGGTTTAGAGGTCTCGAATGGGGACGGAACAAATACGAAAGTTGTTGGGAATCATAAAATACATTCAACGGAGCGATTTACCGATTTTCAGAATTATAACTAAATCCCCAAACTAATCAAGACACAAGAAAAGGAACCCCCAAAGGGCCCCACTAGATCCAAAAGAGTCCCCAAAATTATTCAAAGCTATAAAAAGCTATTCTAATCCAGATTTAACCCATTTCCACTAATCTCACTTATAGCTAAAACACGTCTTAATTAACACTAAAAGGAAACTCTCGGGGCGGGGTCTTACATCCTCCACCCCTTAGGGCATTTGGTCCACCAAATGAAATAAAATAACTAACCTCGGATAGTAGATGCGGATACTTCTTCTGAACTTGATCCCGTAATTCCCACGTTGCCTCTTCAGGTCCGTGATTTTCCCAGAGCACTTTCACCCATTGTATAGTCCTTGTCCTCAGTTCTTGTTCCTTCGTATCGATGATCTGAATAGGCTTCTCGACATAAGTGGCATCTTCTCTGATCTCTAATGGTTCATGACGGAGTACATGTGACGGGTCGGGGACGTACTTTTTCAACATAGACACATGGAACACATTGTGTACGCCGGAAAGCTCGGGTGGTAAGGCTAATCTGTAAGCCACGTCACCAATCTTGCTCACAATATCATAGGGTCCAATGTATCTCCGAGATAATTTGCCTTTCTGACCGAATCTCAGAGTTCCTCTAGTAGGTGACACCTTCAAGAAAACCTTATCTCCTTCCTTAAAATGTAAGTCCCTTCGATGAGAGTCTGCATAACTCTTCTGTCTACTCCGGGCTACTTTCAGACGTTCTTGGATCAACTTGACTTTGTCGCTGGTTTCACTCACCATAGTCGGTCCATGAAAACCGCGAACGCCTACTTCTTCCCAACAAACTGGAGTTCTACACCTCCTACCATACAATGCCTCAAAAGGCGCCATCCCAATGCTCGAATGATAACTGTTGTTGTAGGCAAATTCGCAAAGCGGTAGGGTCTCATCCCATTGGGTCTTGAAATCTAGCACACACGCTCGAAGCATATCTTCAAGGGTCTGAATTGTTCTTTCCGACTGACCATCTGTTTGTGGGTGATACGCTGTGCTGAACTGAAGCTTTGTTCCCATAGACTCATGCAAAGTCTTCCAAAATCTCGAGACGAATCTGCTATCTCTATCTGAAGTAATGGAGACTGGCTGCCCATGACGGCTGACAATCTCGTTGACAAATAACTCCGCGAGAGGTAACATATGCATTTTCTCTCCGGTCTTCATAGGAATAAAATGAGCTGATTTGGTGAGACGGTCCACAGTTACCCAAATGGAGTTGTTCCCTTTTCTGGTCCTTGGCAATCCCGAGATGAAATCCATGGTAATATGTTCCCACTTCCATTCTGGGATCTCTAGTGGCTGCAATAACCCTGGAGGTCTCTGATGCTCTGCCTTCACCAACTGACACGTCATACATCGAGAAACGAAAGCTGCTATTTCCCTCTTCATGTTGTTCCACCAAAATCTGCCTTTCAGGTTCTGATACATCTTCGTGCTACCCGGATGCATAGAGTATTTCGTGCTGTGCGCCTCTGTCATAATGTCATTCTTCAAATCTTCAATATTGGGCACGCATAGACGATCACGATAGAATAAGACTCCATCCACAATACGGAAATCAGGACGTTCTGCTATATGCTCTGAAATCTTGGCCAACTCTAGATCTTGCAATTGGTCGTCCTTGATCTTCCGAATGAACGAGGGTTCAGACACTGACATGTTGACTAACATCACTCCCTCTCTTAGGGGCTGAAAATCTACCCCCAACTCTTCAAATTGCTGAAAGAAGCACGTAACTCTTAGGCTTGCCACACTGGCTGACTTCCTACTCAAGGCATCGGCTACTACATTTGCCTTTCCCGGGTGATATTTGATCGGGAAATCATAATCTTTGATGTATTCCATCCATCTTCTTTGTCTCATATTCAATTCCTTCTGAGAGAACAAATACTGTAAGCTGCGGTGATCGGAGTGGACTTCGAATTTCTCCCCGTAGAGGTAATGTCTCCACATCTTTAGTGCAAAAACGACCGCTGCTAATTCCAGATCATGCGTCGCGTAGTTCTTCTCATGATCCTTCAACTGACGGGATCCATAAGCAACGACTTTTCTATCTTGCATCAACACACAACCGAGTCCTATATTCGAAGCATCTGTAAAGATGGTGTAACCGCCGCTCTCGGATGGTAAAGTGAGGACGGGTGCTGAAGTTAATCTCTTTTTCAACTCTTGGAAGCTGGCCTCACATTGGTCTGTCCACACATAAGGTGCATTCTTCTTGGTCAACTTTGTCAATGAAGCTGCAATCGACGAAAATCCTTGCACAAATCTTCGATAGTAACCCGCCAATCCAAGAAAACTTCTGATTTCTGGCGCGTTCTTCGGTCTTTCCCACTTCACAACTGCATCTATCTTGGCTGGGTCCACTGATAATCCTTCTTTGGAAATGATATGACCTAAAAATGCGACTTCTTCAAGCCAAAAATCGCACTTAGCGAGCTTCGCATACAATTGATTGTCTCTTAGGAGTTGCAATGCTATCCTCAAATGCTCTTCATGTTCTTCTTTAGACTTAGAGTACACCAAAATGTCATCAATAAATACCACTGTGAATTGGTCTAAGTACTCCGCAAATATCTTGTTCATCAAAGCCATGAATACTGCTGGTGCATTCGTCAGTCCAAATGGCATCACTAGAAACTCATAGTGTCCATATCTCGTCCGGAACGCCGTCTTCGATACATCTGAATCTCTAACTCTCAGCTGATGATAACCGGACCTTAGATCGATCTTCGAAAAGTAAGCAGCACCTTGCAATTGGTCAAACAATTCATCTATCCTTGGCAATGGATACTTGTTCTTGATGGTAGCTTGGTTCAATTTCCGGTAATCAATACACATTCTCATGGAACCGTCTTTCTTCTTGACGAATAAAACTGGAGCTCCCCAAGGTGAAACGCTTGGTCTAATAAAACCTTTATCCAACAATTCTTGCAACTGAATCTTCAACTCTCCTAATTCAGCTGGAGCCATTCTGTATGGTGCGATAGATATCGGAGCGGTCCCTGGTAACAATTCGATGGTGAAGTCAATCTCCCTAGCCGGTGGTAAACCTGGAATTTCTTCTGGAAAAATGTCTGGGAATTCGCAAACAATTGGGATCTCCTCCACCCCTTGGGACCGTTTATCCTCCGTGATAAACGCTAAATAGCATTCACATCCACTTCTCACTAGTCTATCAGCTTTCAATGCTGAGACGAATCTTGGACAAGAATTCTTCCTCTCCCCATGGAACAAGACGCCTGCTGGGGTCTCCTCTAATTTGAACGTGAGGGTCTTGTGGAAACAGTCCATCGTAGCATGGTATCCTGCTAACCAATCCATTCCTAGAATGACATCAAAATCAAACATCTCCAACAAAATGAGATTCGCCGGTAACACCACATCTCCTATCTTAATAGCACATCTAGGATAATACTTCCTACACACAACTTGTTTGCCTACGGGGGTGGACACCGTCAATACGTACTCAAGTTCTCTAGCAGGCATATCAATCAACTTAGAAAATTTTGGAGACAAGAAGGAGTGCGTAGAGCCAGGGTCAAACAAAATCTTAGCTTCAAATCCACAAACTAGGAGTGTACCTTCCACCATGTTATCTGCCGCCTCTGCATCAGCTTGGTTAATTGCATACACTTGTCCTCGCTGTTGAGGCCTGTTATGAGCTTGTTGCTGCCTCCCTTGCTGTGCATTCCTATGCTGTTGAGGAGGACGCTGATTCTGATTCTGTCCTTGCTGACGAGCTTGATGCTGCTGTGGAGGTCTATATTGTTGTTGTGGAGCCTGCTGCTGGAGTGGCCTGGGCTGGTTCTGTACAGCTAATGCATTCTGAGGTGGTGCCTGGCGCTGAGTTCCTTGTTGTTGCTGGTTCTGTCTGTTGTTACCTTGTCCAGCTTGCCTTGGGCAGTCCTTGAGCTGGTGTGCCATGGATCCACATCTGAAACATGCTCCCGTAATCGTACGGCATTGAGCACTCTCATGGTTCTTACCACAGTGAACGCAAACTAGAGCATTCTACACGTTTTGTTCGTGCCTCGGTCGTTTATTCTGTTGGTTCCTTGGTTGGTGATTCTGTTGGTGAGCTGGTGCCTTTCCTTGGATCTTGTTGTTCAGGTTCTCGAATTTGTAGGCCCTTCTCACAGCCTCTTCAAAAGTGATAGGTGGTACAACGCCCGTGGCATCCCTTTCAATGATCGGGTTAAGTCCTTCAAGGAACCGCGTTATCTTCTTCTCCACAGTGTCAATTAATTCGGGGGCATATCGAGACAACCTCTCAAACTTCGTGAGGTACTCTTGCACAGTTGTGTTACCTTGTACGAGCTGCTGGAATTCAATGGCCTTTTGCCTCTTCACATGTGTCGGTACATACTTGTCACCGAATTGTCTTTTGAAACTTGTCCAAGCCTCTGCGTCTGCTATGGTCCTATATTCAGCCTTGATTGTCTTCCACCATATGTCCGCTAGGCCGGTGAACATGGAAGCGGTGAGCTGCACTTGTTGTCTACCGGTACATCTGAATATCTCGAAGATGTTCTCTGTCTGCTCCAACCAGTCGTCTGCAGCTAGTGGGTCCTCATGCCCAGTGAACTCCTTGGGACCCCTCTTCCTAAACTTTTCATACAACGCATTGGGATCATGTTCCCTATTGTTGATGACAATCTGAGTGCCTGGAGGTTGCGCTGGTGCCGGTTCAGGTCTCCTTTCCAATACTTCTAACAACTGCCTTTGCATCATAGCCATCTCCCTAGCATGCTCTTCATCCTTCCTGGCCATTTGCTCTTGCAATCTGGCTTGATTTTCATTGGCTTGACGTTGCTGGTCAAGCATGGCTTGCATCATCTGTTGGAATTGATTCTGCATGTTTGGATCCGGAATACCGTTTCCTAGTGGCCCGGTGTGTTCACTATTGCTTGCGGTGGGATTGTCGGTTACGGGTCTTTTTCGAGGTGGCATATCACTGTAAAACAAATTGTTAGCACATAAAGTCATATAAGGGTCACACATTGCTCACACGAGTCTAACTAACGAAAAGTCAAACAAGAAGTCTAACGGATCCTCGCCACGTCCTTAGGATTTCTAGTTTCTTTTAATTGCCTGAAACACGTCTCGCTCTGATACCAGTCTGTCGCGACCCCGAACCGGGGCCCGGGACCGCGACGGGGGTGGTGTGGATAATGAACCACCCCTTAATAATAATTGTACATTTCTTTAATTTCCCACAGGTTTCCGCGGTGAGGATTCCTCATACACTCATAGAACATTTATATTAGTGCGGAAGCGTGTAGCAAATCAAACTTTTAATCCATTCACCACAAATAAGACTGTTAATACACAGGCATGACATGATGTCAGAGTGAGCAATGATCTCATTAGCATTCCCAAAAATATGAAGTTAAAGTTTAAACAAAACTCAAGTTAATTTAACATTCCCCAAAAATGAAGGCCAACAAAGGCCAGTACAACCCAAAAGTAAAATCATAGATCAGTCTATAATCTCCCAAAATGTTCGCAGCTCAAAGCTAAACCGAATGCCTAAATGACATCGTCAGCTTGCCACTCTACTAGTCGCTGTGGTTCATCGATCGCCCCCTCTGGTTCCTCCTCAAAGGCACTAACGGGAGCTGGACCTGAGTACCACAAAAATGGGTCAGACACGACGGTCTGGCAGGTGGGTGAATAGATAATACCGAGAAAGAAATCAAAGTATATCATAGTTATAACGAAAACTGTCATAAAACAGGATGCATAGTTCATTTAAAGTACATATGCAATATAAATCATGTGGGGTAATCAAGGTACAGGAACTGACTAGATGGCAACCACACTAAAGCTAAATCCTCTCCATCACTAAGGTGATGAGAGCACATTGAGTGCGTTGGGCTCGAGCACACGAAGTGACGAGAACCAACATTATATACATATACATATACATATAGCTAGGCAAGACCACGGCCGCGGAACCGGGTAACGGGACAGTACGGGATCCAAGTTGCAACTGGCGGGAGCACAGGGGGAGACCCAAGTCAGTTGATCAGACTGACAAGGATGTCCAAGCTTAGTGGTGCCGACTCTTAGGTTACATGAGAAATCCAAACATATACAAAACTATATCAATATAAAACATACGGGCAAACGGGGCACGGTGCTCGTAGGCACACATGTCATATTATTATCCGTACATGCATAAACGGGGCTGGGAAAACATATCGGTGTATAAATCGGAATCTGAGACAAAACCATTAAGATCGGGTAATTACATATATAATTTGAGTAAAACAAAACAATAATTTCTTATATCATTAGGGACTAAATATTGAGGCTTCCATATTCAGGCAACATGTATAAGGATCTCGTATGTCCATATTACCCTAATTATGGTACTCGAATGATAGAGGACATACTAAGTTTCCTTATGCGCGTTGATGAATCTAAAAGTCCCAATACCTTTTCCGAAATGGTGTTTCTATCTATGTCAATCTCCTTATGTCATCCCCTGGGTCTTTCCAAGGTGGTAGGGCATCAGAACAACCCATCCGAACCTTTAAATACCATATCTGAAACCAATGGAAAAGACTCAGGAATTCTGGGTAAAACTCGGTCACCTGTCGGTCAGATGGCGGTTAGCCGCCGATCACCTCGGCGGTTAGCCGCTGGCTGACCGCGGGGCTGACCGCGGTTCCCCTGCTAAAAATGTAGCATTCTGTGTTTCTGACCGCGCATCTCGGCTACCTGGCGGTCACTGGGTTCTGCTCAGCGGTTAGCCGTGAGCTGACCGCGCGGCTGACCGCGGTTCGCCTGTCAAAACACAGCATTCTGTGTTTCTAACCGCATCTGGGTCGGCTAGCCGCCGGTCACCTGTCGGCTAGCCGCCAAGGTGACCGCCCGCTGACCGCCCAGCTGCGGGGACTACACATCAGGTGCAGATTTCAGTGCTTTCTTTCCCCAAACCATTTCACCTCAACTCCAATCATTTCCCAACGTGGAATGGGTCTATTCCCTTCCATTTAACATTTAATTCTTCCCACCAACCACCATTCCACAAATGCATTAATTCACCTACCAATCCAAGTCTCATTTAATGCAAGTACAATACCTTTTAAGAAGCTTATAATGACCCAAAATAAACTTTGATGAGGAATGCATATATTCACATAAAACTAACTAAGGGAAAAACCATGTCAATAAATACATCTCTAAAACATTATGGAACATGATAAACCAAATGACATATGAATAGTAAAAATCCACATTTTTGACAAAGTAAGAACTTATTCAAATTGAATCCATTCATCCACTTGCCTTGGTCTCCAAGTATGCTAGTCAAGCTCTAATCACCCTATCAAGCTCAAAATCTACAATCTACACAAAAATCCCCAAAATACAATCATTACAACCCTAGAATGTCAAAATCAAGCAATAGACGGAGATAGCTTCCAAAAATCAAGGTGAAGCACCTCCTAGGCTAGATGAACACACAATCAAGAGATGAGAAGAAGAACTTACATGAAGAGTCCTCTAATGGCAAGAACTTGCTCAAAAGATGGCTTGGAATGGGACTCTCTCTCAAAAAAAGGTTTCAAGAGGAAGCTCTCATGGAGGGGAAGAAGACTACCACCTCCATTTTGCCTTTAGCAATAGATTGAGAGAGGTTGAGAGATGGAGGAGCAAGGAGCAAGAAGAAGAGTCTAGGGCTGGGCTGGAATACCTTGTTCTCAAGAAATTGCAAGAAGAGGAGGAGGGAAAAGAACTCCTCCTTATATAGACAATGGCTATGGGTCCCACAACTTAAAAGTCCAATCGAGCTAAAACATCAATCTACGGGCTTCGGATGGATTCGACGAAGAAGGAAGGATTGATCGTCGAAATTTCTACTTTCCAAAAAGTATATATTTTACGAGTTTCGGAGACATCGAAAATGGTGTCCAGATTTTTTGTAAAAAGACTGTTTTACCCCTATCAATGGCAAAGTGGGGTTTAGAGGTCTCGAATGGGGACGGAACAAATACGAAAGTTGTTGGGAATCATAAAATACATTCAACGGAGCGATTTACCGATTTTCAGAATTATAACTAAATCCCCAAACTAATCAAGACACAAGAAAAGGAACCCCCAAAGGGCCCCACTAGATCCAAAAGAGTCCCCAAAATTATTCAAAGCTATAAAAAGCTATTCTAATCCAGATTTAACCCATTTCCACTAATCTCACTTATAGCTAAAACACGTCTTAATTAACACTAAAAGGAAACTCTCGGGGCGGGGTCTTACATCCTCCACCCCTTAGGGCATTTGGTCCACCAAATGAAATAAAATAACTAACCTCGGATAGTAGATGCGGATACTTCTTCTGAACTTGATCCCGTAATTCCCACGTTGCCTCTTCAGGTCCGTGATTTTCCCAGAGCACTTTCACCCATTGTATAGTCCTTGTCCTCAGTTCTTGTTCCTTCGTATCGATGATCTGAATAGGCTTCTCGACATAAGTGGCATCTTCTCTGATCTCTAATGGTTCATGACGGAGTACATGTGACGGGTCGGGGACGTACTTTTTCAACATAGACACATGGAACACATTGTGTACGCCGGAAAGCTCGGGTGGTAAGGCTAATCTGTAAGCCACGTCACCAATCTTGCTCACAATATCATAGGGTCCAATGTATCTCCGAGATAATTTGCCTTTCTGACCGAATCTCAGAGTTCCTCTAGTAGGTGACACCTTCAAGAAAACCTTATCTCCTTCCTTAAAATGTAAGTCCCTTCGATGAGAGTCTGCATAACTCTTCTGTCTACTCCGGGCTACTTTCAGACGTTCTTGGATCAACTTGACTTTGTCGCTGGTTTCACTCACCATAGTCGGTCCATGAAAACCGCGAACGCCTACTTCTTCCCAACAAACTGGAGTTCTACACCTCCTACCATACAATGCCTCAAAAGGCGCCATCCCAATGCTCGAATGATAACTGTTGTTGTAGGCAAATTCGCAAAGCGGTAGGGTCTCATCCCATTGGGTCTTGAAATCTAGCACACACGCTCGAAGCATATCTTCAAGGGTCTGAATTGTTCTTTCCGACTGACCATCTGTTTGTGGGTGATACGCTGTGCTGAACTGAAGCTTTGTTCCCATAGACTCATGCAAAGTCTTCCAAAATCTCGAGACGAATCTGCTATCTCTATCTGAAGTAATGGAGACTGGCTGCCCATGACGGCTGACAATCTCGTTGACAAATAACTCCGCGAGAGGTAACATATGCATTTTCTCTCCGGTCTTCATAGGAATAAAATGAGCTGATTTGGTGAGACGGTCCACAGTTACCCAAATGGAGTTGTTCCCTTTTCTGGTCCTTGGCAATCCCGAGATGAAATCCATGGTAATATGTTCCCACTTCCATTCTGGGATCTCTAGTGGCTGCAATAACCCTGGAGGTCTCTGATGCTCTGCCTTCACCAACTGACACGTCATACATCGAGAAACGAAAGCTGCTATTTCCCTCTTCATGTTGTTCCACCAAAATCTGCCTTTCAGGTTCTGATACATCTTCGTGCTACCCGGATGCATAGAGTATTTCGTGCTGTGCGCCTCTGTCATAATGTCATTCTTCAAATCTTCAATATTGGGCACGCATAGACGATCACGATAGAATAAGACTCCATCCACAATACGGAAATCAGGACGTTCTGCTATATGCTCTGAAATCTTGGCCAACTCTAGATCTTGCAATTGGTCGTCCTTGATCTTCCGAATGAACGAGGGTTCAGACACTGACATGTTGACTAACATCACTCCCTCTCTTAGGGGCTGAAAATCTACCCCCAACTCTTCAAATTGCTGAAAGAAGCACGTAACTCTTAGGCTTGCCACACTGGCTGACTTCCTACTCAAGGCATCGGCTACTACATTTGCCTTTCCCGGGTGATATTTGATCGGGAAATCATAATCTTTGATGTATTCCATCCATCTTCTTTGTCTCATATTCAATTCCTTCTGAGAGAACAAATACTGTAAGCTGCGGTGATCGGAGTGGACTTCGAATTTCTCCCCGTAGAGGTAATGTCTCCACATCTTTAGTGCAAAAACGACCGCTGCTAATTCCAGATCATGCGTCGCGTAGTTCTTCTCATGATCCTTCAACTGACGGGATCCATAAGCAACGACTTTTCTATCTTGCATCAACACACAACCGAGTCCTATATTCGAAGCATCTGTAAAGATGGTGTAACCGCCGCTCTCGGATGGTAAAGTGAGGACGGGTGCTGAAGTTAATCTCTTTTTCAACTCTTGGAAGCTGGCCTCACATTGGTCTGTCCACACATAAGGTGCATTCTTCTTGGTCAACTTTGTCAATGAAGCTGCAATCGACGAAAATCCTTGCACAAATCTTCGATAGTAACCCGCCAATCCAAGAAAACTTCTGATTTCTGGCGCGTTCTTCGGTCTTTCCCACTTCACAACTGCATCTATCTTGGCTGGGTCCACTGATAATCCTTCTTTGGAAATGATATGACCTAAAAATGCGACTTCTTCAAGCCAAAAATCGCACTTAGCGAGCTTCGCATACAATTGATTGTCTCTTAGGAGTTGCAATGCTATCCTCAAATGCTCTTCATGTTCTTCTTTAGACTTAGAGTACACCAAAATGTCATCAATAAATACCACTGTGAATTGGTCTAAGTACTCCGCAAATATCTTGTTCATCAAAGCCATGAATACTGCTGGTGCATTCGTCAGTCCAAATGGCATCACTAGAAACTCATAGTGTCCATATCTCGTCCGGAACGCCGTCTTCGATACATCTGAATCTCTAACTCTCAGCTGATGATAACCGGACCTTAGATCGATCTTCGAAAAGTAAGCAGCACCTTGCAATTGGTCAAACAATTCATCTATCCTTGGCAATGGATACTTGTTCTTGATGGTAGCTTGGTTCAATTTCCGGTAATCAATACACATTCTCATGGAACCGTCTTTCTTCTTGACGAATAAAACTGGAGCTCCCCAAGGTGAAACGCTTGGTCTAATAAAACCTTTATCCAACAATTCTTGCAACTGAATCTTCAACTCTCCTAATTCAGCTGGAGCCATTCTGTATGGTGCGATAGATATCGGAGCGGTCCCTGGTAACAATTCGATGGTGAAGTCAATCTCCCTAGCCGGTGGTAAACCTGGAATTTCTTCTGGAAAAATGTCTGGGAATTCGCAAACAATTGGGATCTCCTCCACCCCTTGGGACCGTTTATCCTCCGTGATAAACGCTAAATAGCATTCACATCCACTTCTCACTAGTCTATCAGCTTTCAATGCTGAGACGAATCTTGGACAAGAATTCTTCCTCTCCCCATGGAACAAGACGCCTGCTGGGGTCTCCTCTAATTTGAACGTGAGGGTCTTGTGGAAACAGTCCATCGTAGCATGGTATCCTGCTAACCAATCCATTCCTAGAATGACATCAAAATCAAACATCTCCAACAAAATGAGATTCGCCGGTAACACCACATCTCCTATCTTAATAGCACATCTAGGATAATACTTCCTACACACAACTTGTTTGCCTACGGGGGTGGACACCGTCAATACGTACTCAAGTTCTCTAGCAGGCATATCAATCAACTTAGAAAATTTTGGAGACAAGAAGGAGTGCGTAGAGCCAGGGTCAAACAAAATCTTAGCTTCAAATCCACAAACTAGGAGTGTACCTTCCACCATGTTATCTGCCGCCTCTGCATCAGCTTGGTTAATTGCATACACTTGTCCTCGCTGTTGAGGCCTGTTATGAGCTTGTTGCTGCCTCCCTTGCTGTGCATTCCTATGCTGTTGAGGAGGACGCTGATTCTGATTCTGTCCTTGCTGACGAGCTTGATGCTGCTGTGGAGGTCTATATTGTTGTTGTGGAGCCTGCTGCTGGAGTGGCCTGGGCTGGTTCTGTACAGCTAATGCATTCTGAGGTGGTGCCTGGCGCTGAGTTCCTTGTTGTTGCTGGTTCTGTCTGTTGTTACCTTGTCCAGCTTGCCTTGGGCAGTCCTTGAGCTGGTGTGCCATGGATCCACATCTGAAACATGCTCCCGTAATCGTACGGCATTGAGCACTCTCATGGTTCTTACCACAGTGAACGCAAACTAGAGCATTCTACACGTTTTGTTCGTGCCTCGGTCGTTTATTCTGTTGGTTCCTTGGTTGGTGATTCTGTTGGTGAGCTGGTGCCTTTCCTTGGATCTTGTTGTTCAGGTTCTCGAATTTGTAGGCCCTTCTCACAGCCTCTTCAAAAGTGATAGGTGGTACAACGCCCGTGGCATCCCTTTCAATGATCGGGTTAAGTCCTTCAAGGAACCGCGTTATCTTCTTCTCCACAGTGTCAATTAATTCGGGGGCATATCGAGACAACCTCTCAAACTTCGTGAGGTACTCTTGCACAGTTGTGTTACCTTGTACGAGCTGCTGGAATTCAATGGCCTTTTGCCTCTTCACATGTGTCGGTACATACTTGTCACCGAATTGTCTTTTGAAACTTGTCCAAGCCTCTGCGTCTGCTATGGTCCTATATTCAGCCTTGATTGTCTTCCACCATATGTCCGCTAGGCCGGTGAACATGGAAGCGGTGAGCTGCACTTGTTGTCTACCGGTACATCTGAATATCTCGAAGATGTTCTCTGTCTGCTCCAACCAGTCGTCTGCAGCTAGTGGGTCCTCATGCCCAGTGAACTCCTTGGGACCCCTCTTCCTAAACTTTTCATACAACGCATTGGGATCATGTTCCCTATTGTTGATGACAATCTGAGTGCCTGGAGGTTGCGCTGGTGCCGGTTCAGGTCTCCTTTCCAATACTTCTAACAACTGCCTTTGCATCATAGCCATCTCCCTAGCATGCTCTTCATCCTTCCTGGCCATTTGCTCTTGCAATCTGGCTTGATTTTCATTGGCTTGACGTTGCTGGTCAAGCATGGCTTGCATCATCTGTTGGAATTGATTCTGCATGTTTGGATCCGGAATACCGTTTCCTAGTGGCCCGGTGTGTTCACTATTGCTTGCGGTGGGATTGTCGGTTACGGGTCTTTTTCGAGGTGGCATATCACTGTAAAACAAATTGTTAGCACATAAAGTCATATAAGGGTCACACATTGCTCACACGAGTCTAACTAACGAAAAGTCAAACAAGAAGTCTAACGGATCCTCGCCACGTCCTTAGGATTTCTAGTTTCTTTTAATTGCCTGAAACACGTCTCGCTCTGATACCAGTCTGTCGCGACCCCGAACCGGGGCCCGGGACCGCGACGGGGGTGGTGTGGATAATGAACCACCCCTTAATAATAATTGTACATTTCTTTAATTTCCCACAGGTTTCCGCGGTGAGGATTCCTCATACACTCATAGAACATTTATATTAGTGCGGAAGCGTGTAGCAAATCAAACTTTTAATCCATTCACCACAAATAAGACTGTTAATACACAGGCATGACATGATGTCAGAGTGAGCAATGATCTCATTAGCATTCCCAAAAATATGAAGTTAAAGTTTAAACAAAACTCAAGTTAATTTAACATTCCCCAAAAATGAAGGCCAACAAAGGCCAGTACAACCCAAAAGTAAAATCATAGATCAGTCTATAATCTCCCAAAATGTTCGCAGCTCAAAGCTAAACCGAATGCCTAAATGACATCGTCAGCTTGCCACTCTACTAGTCGCTGTGGTTCATCGATCGCCCCCTCTGGTTCCTCCTCAAAGGCACTAACGGGAGCTGGACCTGAGTACCACAAAAATGGGTCAGACACGACGGTCTGGCAGGTGGGTGAATAGATAATACCGAGAAAGAAATCAAAGTATATCATAGTTATAACGAAAACTGTCATAAAACAGGATGCATAGTTCATTTAAAGTACATATGCAATATAAATCATGTGGGGTAATCAAGGTACAGGAACTGACTAGATGGCAACCACACTAAAGCTAAATCCTCTCCATCACTAAGGTGATGAGAGCACATTGAGTGCGTTGGGCTCGAGCACACGAAGTGACGAGAACCAACATTATATACATATACATATACATATAGCTAGGCAAGACCACGGCCGCGGAACCGGGTAACGGGACAGTACGGGATCCAAGTTGCAACTGGCGGGAGCACAGGGGGAGACCCAAGTCAGTTGATCAGACTGACAAGGATGTCCAAGCTTAGTGGTGCCGACTCTTAGGTTACATGAGAAATCCAAACATATACAAAACTATATCAATATAAAACATACGGGCAAACGGGGCACGGTGCTCGTAGGCACACATGTCATATTATTATCCGTACATGCATAAACGGGGCTGGGAAAACATATCGGTGTATAAATCGGAATCTGAGACAAAACCATTAAGATCGGGTAATTACATATATAATTTGAGTAAAACAAAACAATAATTTCTTATATCATTAGGGACTAAATATTGAGGCTTCCATATTCAGGCAACATGTATAAGGATCTCGTATGTCCATATTACCCTAATTATGGTACTCGAATGATAGAGGACATACTAAGTTTCCTTATGCGCGTTGATGAATCTAAAAGTCCCAATACCTTTTCCGAAATGGTGTTTCTATCTATGTCAATCTCCTTATGTCATCCCCTGGGTCTTTCCAAGGTGGTAGGGCATCAGAACAACCCATCCGAACCTTTAAATACCATATCTGAAACCAATGGAAAAGACTCAGGAATTCTGGGTAAAACTCGGTCACCTGTCGGTCAGATGGCGGTTAGCCGCCGATCACCTCGGCGGTTAGCCGCTGGCTGACCGCGGGGCTGACCGCGGTTCCCCTGCTAAAAATGTAGCATTCTGTGTTTCTGACCGCGCATCTCGGCTACCTGGCGGTCACTGGGTTCTGCTCAGCGGTTAGCCGTGAGCTGACCGCGCGGCTGACCGCGGTTCGCCTGTCAAAACACAGCATTCTGTGTTTCTAACCGCATCTGGGTCGGCTAGCCGCCGGTCACCTGTCGGCTAGCCGCCAAGGTGACCGCCCGCTGACCGCCCAGCTGCGGGGACTACACATCAGGTGCAGATTTCAGTGCTTTCTTTCCCCAAACCATTTCACCTCAACTCCAATCATTTCCCAACGTGGAATGGGTCTATTCCCTTCCATTTAACATTTAATTCTTCCCACCAACCACCATTCCACAAATGCATTAATTCACCTACCAATCCAAGTCTCATTTAATGCAAGTACAATACCTTTTAAGAAGCTTATAATGACCCAAAATAAACTTTGATGAGGAATGCATATATTCACATAAAACTAACTAAGGGAAAAACCATGTCAATAAATACATCTCTAAAACATTATGGAACATGATAAACCAAATGACATATGAATAGTAAAAATCCACATTTTTGACAAAGTAAGAACTTATTCAAATTGAATCCATTCATCCACTTGCCTTGGTCTCCAAGTATGCTAGTCAAGCTCTAATCACCCTATCAAGCTCAAAATCTACAATCTACACAAAAATCCCCAAAATACAATCATTACAACCCTAGAATGTCAAAATCAAGCAATAGACGGAGATAGCTTCCAAAAATCAAGGTGAAGCACCTCCTAGGCTAGATGAACACACAATCAAGAGATGAGAAGAAGAACTTACATGAAGAGTCCTCTAATGGCAAGAACTTGCTCAAAAGATGGCTTGGAATGGGACTCTCTCTCAAAAAAAGGTTTCAAGAGGAAGCTCTCATGGAGGGGAAGAAGACTACCACCTCCATTTTGCCTTTAGCAATAGATTGAGAGAGGTTGAGAGATGGAGGAGCAAGGAGCAAGAAGAAGAGTCTAGGGCTGGGCTGGAATACCTTGTTCTCAAGAAATTGCAAGAAGAGGAGGAGGGAAAAGAACTCCTCCTTATATAGACAATGGCTATGGGTCCCACAACTTAAAAGTCCAATCGAGCTAAAACATCAATCTACGGGCTTCGGATGGATTCGACGAAGAAGGAAGGATTGATCGTCGAAATTTCTACTTTCCAAAAAGTATATATTTTACGAGTTTCGGAGACATCGAAAATGGTGTCCAGATTTTTTGTAAAAAGACTGTTTTACCCCTATCAATGGCAAAGTGGGGTTTAGAGGTCTCGAATGGGGACGGAACAAATACGAAAGTTGTTGGGAATCATAAAATACATTCAACGGAGCGATTTACCGATTTTCAGAATTATAACTAAATCCCCAAACTAATCAAGACACAAGAAAAGGAACCCCCAAAGGGCCCCACTAGATCCAAAAGAGTCCCCAAAATTATTCAAAGCTATAAAAAGCTATTCTAATCCAGATTTAACCCATTTCCACTAATCTCACTTATAGCTAAAACACGTCTTAATTAACACTAAAAGGAAACTCTCGGGGCGGGGTCTTACATCCTCCACCCCTTAGGGCATTTGGTCCACCAAATGAAATAAAATAACTAACCTCGGATAGTAGATGCGGATACTTCTTCTGAACTTGATCCCGTAATTCCCACGTTGCCTCTTCAGGTCCGTGATTTTCCCAGAGCACTTTCACCCATTGTATAGTCCTTGTCCTCAGTTCTTGTTCCTTCGTATCGATGATCTGAATAGGCTTCTCGACATAAGTGGCATCTTCTCTGATCTCTAATGGTTCATGACGGAGTACATGTGACGGGTCGGGGACGTACTTTTTCAACATAGACACATGGAACACATTGTGTACGCCGGAAAGCTCGGGTGGTAAGGCTAATCTGTAAGCCACGTCACCAATCTTGCTCACAATATCATAGGGTCCAATGTATCTCCGAGATAATTTGCCTTTCTGACCGAATCTCAGAGTTCCTCTAGTAGGTGACACCTTCAAGAAAACCTTATCTCCTTCCTTAAAATGTAAGTCCCTTCGATGAGAGTCTGCATAACTCTTCTGTCTACTCCGGGCTACTTTCAGACGTTCTTGGATCAACTTGACTTTGTCGCTGGTTTCACTCACCATAGTCGGTCCATGAAAACCGCGAACGCCTACTTCTTCCCAACAAACTGGAGTTCTACACCTCCTACCATACAATGCCTCAAAAGGCGCCATCCCAATGCTCGAATGATAACTGTTGTTGTAGGCAAATTCGCAAAGCGGTAGGGTCTCATCCCATTGGGTCTTGAAATCTAGCACACACGCTCGAAGCATATCTTCAAGGGTCTGAATTGTTCTTTCCGACTGACCATCTGTTTGTGGGTGATACGCTGTGCTGAACTGAAGCTTTGTTCCCATAGACTCATGCAAAGTCTTCCAAAATCTCGAGACGAATCTGCTATCTCTATCTGAAGTAATGGAGACTGGCTGCCCATGACGGCTGACAATCTCGTTGACAAATAACTCCGCGAGAGGTAACATATGCATTTTCTCTCCGGTCTTCATAGGAATAAAATGAGCTGATTTGGTGAGACGGTCCACAGTTACCCAAATGGAGTTGTTCCCTTTTCTGGTCCTTGGCAATCCCGAGATGAAATCCATGGTAATATGTTCCCACTTCCATTCTGGGATCTCTAGTGGCTGCAATAACCCTGGAGGTCTCTGATGCTCTGCCTTCACCAACTGACACGTCATACATCGAGAAACGAAAGCTGCTATTTCCCTCTTCATGTTGTTCCACCAAAATCTGCCTTTCAGGTTCTGATACATCTTCGTGCTACCCGGATGCATAGAGTATTTCGTGCTGTGCGCCTCTGTCATAATGTCATTCTTCAAATCTTCAATATTGGGCACGCATAGACGATCACGATAGAATAAGACTCCATCCACAATACGGAAATCAGGACGTTCTGCTATATGCTCTGAAATCTTGGCCAACTCTAGATCTTGCAATTGGTCGTCCTTGATCTTCCGAATGAACGAGGGTTCAGACACTGACATGTTGACTAACATCACTCCCTCTCTTAGGGGCTGAAAATCTACCCCCAACTCTTCAAATTGCTGAAAGAAGCACGTAACTCTTAGGCTTGCCACACTGGCTGACTTCCTACTCAAGGCATCGGCTACTACATTTGCCTTTCCCGGGTGATATTTGATCGGGAAATCATAATCTTTGATGTATTCCATCCATCTTCTTTGTCTCATATTCAATTCCTTCTGAGAGAACAAATACTGTAAGCTGCGGTGATCGGAGTGGACTTCGAATTTCTCCCCGTAGAGGTAATGTCTCCACATCTTTAGTGCAAAAACGACCGCTGCTAATTCCAGATCATGCGTCGCGTAGTTCTTCTCATGATCCTTCAACTGACGGGATCCATAAGCAACGACTTTTCTATCTTGCATCAACACACAACCGAGTCCTATATTCGAAGCATCTGTAAAGATGGTGTAACCGCCGCTCTCGGATGGTAAAGTGAGGACGGGTGCTGAAGTTAATCTCTTTTTCAACTCTTGGAAGCTGGCCTCACATTGGTCTGTCCACACATAAGGTGCATTCTTCTTGGTCAACTTTGTCAATGAAGCTGCAATCGACGAAAATCCTTGCACAAATCTTCGATAGTAACCCGCCAATCCAAGAAAACTTCTGATTTCTGGCGCGTTCTTCGGTCTTTCCCACTTCACAACTGCATCTATCTTGGCTGGGTCCACTGATAATCCTTCTTTGGAAATGATATGACCTAAAAATGCGACTTCTTCAAGCCAAAAATCGCACTTAGCGAGCTTCGCATACAATTGATTGTCTCTTAGGAGTTGCAATGCTATCCTCAAATGCTCTTCATGTTCTTCTTTAGACTTAGAGTACACCAAAATGTCATCAATAAATACCACTGTGAATTGGTCTAAGTACTCCGCAAATATCTTGTTCATCAAAGCCATGAATACTGCTGGTGCATTCGTCAGTCCAAATGGCATCACTAGAAACTCATAGTGTCCATATCTCGTCCGGAACGCCGTCTTCGATACATCTGAATCTCTAACTCTCAGCTGATGATAACCGGACCTTAGATCGATCTTCGAAAAGTAAGCAGCACCTTGCAATTGGTCAAACAATTCATCTATCCTTGGCAATGGATACTTGTTCTTGATGGTAGCTTGGTTCAATTTCCGGTAATCAATACACATTCTCATGGAACCGTCTTTCTTCTTGACGAATAAAACTGGAGCTCCCCAAGGTGAAACGCTTGGTCTAATAAAACCTTTATCCAACAATTCTTGCAACTGAATCTTCAACTCTCCTAATTCAGCTGGAGCCATTCTGTATGGTGCGATAGATATCGGAGCGGTCCCTGGTAACAATTCGATGGTGAAGTCAATCTCCCTAGCCGGTGGTAAACCTGGAATTTCTTCTGGAAAAATGTCTGGGAATTCGCAAACAATTGGGATCTCCTCCACCCCTTGGGACCGTTTATCCTCCGTGATAAACGCTAAATAGCATTCACATCCACTTCTCACTAGTCTATCAGCTTTCAATGCTGAGACGAATCTTGGACAAGAATTCTTCCTCTCCCCATGGAACAAGACGCCTGCTGGGGTCTCCTCTAATTTGAACGTGAGGGTCTTGTGGAAACAGTCCATCGTAGCATGGTATCCTGCTAACCAATCCATTCCTAGAATGACATCAAAATCAAACATCTCCAACAAAATGAGATTCGCCGGTAACACCACATCTCCTATCTTAATAGCACATCTAGGATAATACTTCCTACACACAACTTGTTTGCCTACGGGGGTGGACACCGTCAATACGTACTCAAGTTCTCTAGCAGGCATATCAATCAACTTAGAAAATTTTGGAGACAAGAAGGAGTGCGTAGAGCCAGGGTCAAACAAAATCTTAGCTTCAAATCCACAAACTAGGAGTGTACCTTCCACCATGTTATCTGCCGCCTCTGCATCAGCTTGGTTAATTGCATACACTTGTCCTCGCTGTTGAGGCCTGTTATGAGCTTGTTGCTGCCTCCCTTGCTGTGCATTCCTATGCTGTTGAGGAGGACGCTGATTCTGATTCTGTCCTTGCTGACGAGCTTGATGCTGCTGTGGAGGTCTATATTGTTGTTGTGGAGCCTGCTGCTGGAGTGGCCTGGGCTGGTTCTGTACAGCTAATGCATTCTGAGGTGGTGCCTGGCGCTGAGTTCCTTGTTGTTGCTGGTTCTGTCTGTTGTTACCTTGTCCAGCTTGCCTTGGGCAGTCCTTGAGCTGGTGTGCCATGGATCCACATCTGAAACATGCTCCCGTAATCGTACGGCATTGAGCACTCTCATGGTTCTTACCACAGTGAACGCAAACTAGAGCATTCTACACGTTTTGTTCGTGCCTCGGTCGTTTATTCTGTTGGTTCCTTGGTTGGTGATTCTGTTGGTGAGCTGGTGCCTTTCCTTGGATCTTGTTGTTCAGGTTCTCGAATTTGTAGGCCCTTCTCACAGCCTCTTCAAAAGTGATAGGTGGTACAACGCCCGTGGCATCCCTTTCAATGATCGGGTTAAGTCCTTCAAGGAACCGCGTTATCTTCTTCTCCACAGTGTCAATTAATTCGGGGGCATATCGAGACAACCTCTCAAACTTCGTGAGGTACTCTTGCACAGTTGTGTTACCTTGTACGAGCTGCTGGAATTCAATGGCCTTTTGCCTCTTCACATGTGTCGGTACATACTTGTCACCGAATTGTCTTTTGAAACTTGTCCAAGCCTCTGCGTCTGCTATGGTCCTATATTCAGCCTTGATTGTCTTCCACCATATGTCCGCTAGGCCGGTGAACATGGAAGCGGTGAGCTGCACTTGTTGTCTACCGGTACATCTGAATATCTCGAAGATGTTCTCTGTCTGCTCCAACCAGTCGTCTGCAGCTAGTGGGTCCTCATGCCCAGTGAACTCCTTGGGACCCCTCTTCCTAAACTTTTCATACAACGCATTGGGATCATGTTCCCTATTGTTGATGACAATCTGAGTGCCTGGAGGTTGCGCTGGTGCCGGTTCAGGTCTCCTTTCCAATACTTCTAACAACTGCCTTTGCATCATAGCCATCTCCCTAGCATGCTCTTCATCCTTCCTGGCCATTTGCTCTTGCAATCTGGCTTGATTTTCATTGGCTTGACGTTGCTGGTCAAGCATGGCTTGCATCATCTGTTGGAATTGATTCTGCATGTTTGGATCCGGAATACCGTTTCCTAGTGGCCCGGTGTGTTCACTATTGCTTGCGGTGGGATTGTCGGTTACGGGTCTTTTTCGAGGTGGCATATCACTGTAAAACAAATTGTTAGCACATAAAGTCATATAAGGGTCACACATTGCTCACACGAGTCTAACTAACGAAAAGTCAAACAAGAAGTCTAACGGATCCTCGCCACGTCCTTAGGATTTCTAGTTTCTTTTAATTGCCTGAAACACGTCTCGCTCTGATACCAGTCTGTCGCGACCCCGAACCGGGGCCCGGGACCGCGACGGGGGTGGTGTGGATAATGAACCACCCCTTAATAATAATTGTACATTTCTTTAATTTCCCACAGGTTTCCGCGGTGAGGATTCCTCATACACTCATAGAACATTTATATTAGTGCGGAAGCGTGTAGCAAATCAAACTTTTAATCCATTCACCACAAATAAGACTGTTAATACACAGGCATGACATGATGTCAGAGTGAGCAATGATCTCATTAGCATTCCCAAAAATATGAAGTTAAAGTTTAAACAAAACTCAAGTTAATTTAACATTCCCCAAAAATGAAGGCCAACAAAGGCCAGTACAACCCAAAAGTAAAATCATAGATCAGTCTATAATCTCCCAAAATGTTCGCAGCTCAAAGCTAAACCGAATGCCTAAATGACATCGTCAGCTTGCCACTCTACTAGTCGCTGTGGTTCATCGATCGCCCCCTCTGGTTCCTCCTCAAAGGCACTAACGGGAGCTGGACCTGAGTACCACAAAAATGGGTCAGACACGACGGTCTGGCAGGTGGGTGAATAGATAATACCGAGAAAGAAATCAAAGTATATCATAGTTATAACGAAAACTGTCATAAAACAGGATGCATAGTTCATTTAAAGTACATATGCAATATAAATCATGTGGGGTAATCAAGGTACAGGAACTGACTAGATGGCAACCACACTAAAGCTAAATCCTCTCCATCACTAAGGTGATGAGAGCACATTGAGTGCGTTGGGCTCGAGCACACGAAGTGACGAGAACCAACATTATATACATATACATATACATATAGCTAGGCAAGACCACGGCCGCGGAACCGGGTAACGGGACAGTACGGGATCCAAGTTGCAACTGGCGGGAGCACAGGGGGAGACCCAAGTCAGTTGATCAGACTGACAAGGATGTCCAAGCTTAGTGGTGCCGACTCTTAGGTTACATGAGAAATCCAAACATATACAAAACTATATCAATATAAAACATACGGGCAAACGGGGCACGGTGCTCGTAGGCACACATGTCATATTATTATCCGTACATGCATAAACGGGGCTGGGAAAACATATCGGTGTATAAATCGGAATCTGAGACAAAACCATTAAGATCGGGTAATTACATATATAATTTGAGTAAAACAAAACAATAATTTCTTATATCATTAGGGACTAAATATTGAGGCTTCCATATTCAGGCAACATGTATAAGGATCTCGTATGTCCATATTACCCTAATTATGGTACTCGAATGATAGAGGACATACTAAGTTTCCTTATGCGCGTTGATGAATCTAAAAGTCCCAATACCTTTTCCGAAATGGTGTTTCTATCTATGTCAATCTCCTTATGTCATCCCCTGGGTCTTTCCAAGGTGGTAGGGCATCAGAACAACCCATCCGAACCTTTAAATACCATATCTGAAACCAATGGAAAAGACTCAGGAATTCTGGGTAAAACTCGGTCACCTGTCGGTCAGATGGCGGTTAGCCGCCGAGGTGATCGGCGGTTAGCCGCTGGCTGACCGCGGGGCTGACCGCGGTTCCCCTGCTAAAAATGTAGCATTCTGTGTTTCTGACCGCGCATCTCGGCTACCTGGCGGTCACTGGGTTCTGCTCAGCGGTTAGCCGTGAGCTGACCGCGCGGCTGACCGCGGTTCGCCTGTCAAAACACAGCATTCTGTGTTTCTAACCGCATCTGGGTCGGCTAGCCGCCGGTCACCTGTCGGCTAGCCGCCAAGGTGACCGCCCGCTGACCGCCCAGCTGCGGGGACTACACATCAGGTGCAGATTTCAGTGCTTTCTTTCCCCAAACCATTTCACCTCAACTCCAATCATTTCCCAACGTGGAATGGGTCTATTCCCTTCCATTTAACATTTAATTCTTCCCACCAACCACCATTCCACAAATGCATTAATTCACCTACCAATCCAAGTCTCATTTAATGCAAGTACAATACCATTTAAGAAGCTTATAATGACCCAAAATAAACTTTGATGAGGAATGCATATATTCACATAAAACTAACTAAGGGAAAAACCATGTCAATAAATACATCTCTAAAACATTATGGAACATGATAAACCAAATGACATATGAATAGTAAAAATCCACATTTTTGACAAAGTAAGAACTTATTCAAATTGAATCCATTCATCCACTTGCCTTGGTCTCCAAGTATGCTAGTCAAGCTCTAATCACCCTATCAAGCTCAAAATCTACAATCTACACAAAAATCCCCAAAATACAATCATTACAACCCTAGAATGTCAAAATCAAGCAATAGACGGAGATAGCTTCCAAAAATCAAGGTGAAGCACCTCCTAGGCTAGATGAACACACAATCAAGAGATGAGAAGAAGAACTTACATGAAGAGTCCTCTAATGGCAAGAACTTGCTCAAAAGATGGCTTGGAATGGGACTCTCTCTCAAAAAAAGGTTTCAAGAGGAAGCTCTCATGGAGGGGAAGAAGACTACCACCTCCATTTTGCCTTTAGCAATAGATTGAGAGAGGTTGAGAGATGGAGGAGCAAGGAGCAAGAAGAAGAGTCTAGGGCTGGGCTGGAATACCTTGTTCTCAAGAAATTGCAAGAAGAGGAGGAGGGAAAAGAACTCCTCCTTATATAGACAATGGCTATGGGTCCCACAACTTAAAAGTCCAATCGAGCTAAAACATCAATCTACGGGCTTCGGATGGATTCGACGAAGAAGGAAGGATTGATCGTCGAAATTTCTACTTTCCAAAAAGTATATATTTTACGAGTTTCGGAGACATCGAAAATGGTGTCCAGATTTTTTGTAAAAAGACTGTTTTACCCCTATCAATGGCAAAGTGGGGTTTAGAGGTCTCGAATGGGGACGGAACAAATACGAAAGTTGTTGGGAATCATAAAATACATTCAACGGAGCGATTTACCGATTTTCAGAATTATAACTAAATCCCCAAACTAATCAAGACACAAGAAAAGGAACCCCCAAAGGGCCCCACTAGATCCAAAAGAGTCCCCAAATTTATTCAAAGCTATAAAAAGCTATTCTAATCCAGATTTAACCCATTTCCACTAATCTCACTTATAGCTAAAACACGTCTTAATTAACACTAAAAGGAAACTCTCGGGGCGGGGTCTTACATCCTCCACCCCTTAGGGCATTTGGTCCACCAAATGAAATAAAATAACTAACCTCGGATAGTAGATGCGGATACTTCTTCTGAACTTGATCCCGTAATTCCCACGTTGCCTCTTCAGGTCCGTGATTTTCCCAGAGCACTTTCACCCATTGTATAGTCCTTGTCCTCAGTTCTTGTTCCTTCGTATCGATGATCTGAATAGGCTTCTCGACATAAGTGGCATCTTCTCTGATCTCTAATGGTTCATGACGGAGTACATGTGACGGGTCGGGGATGTACTTTTTCAACATAGACACATGGAACACATTGTGTACGCCGGAAAGCTCGGGTGGTAAGGCTAATCTGTAAGCCACGTCACCAATCTTGCTCACAATATCATAGGGTCCAATGTATCTCCGAGATAATTTGCCTTTCTGACCGAATCTCAGAGTTCCTCTAGTAGGTGACACCTTCAAGAAAACCTTATCTCCTTCCTTAAAATGTAAGTCCCTTCGATGAGAGTCTGCATAACTCTTCTGTCTACTCCGGGCTACTTTCAGACGTTCTTGGATCAACTTGACTTTGTCGCTGGTTTCACTCACCATAGTCGGTCCATGAAAACCGCGAACGCCTACTTCTTCCCAACAAACTGGAGTTCTACACCTCCTACCATACAATGCCTCAAAAGGCGCCATCCCAATGCTCGAATGATAACTGTTGTTGTAGGCAAATTCGCAAAGCGGTAGGGTCTCATCCCATTGGGTCTTGAAATCTAGCACACACGCTCGAAGCATATCTTCAAGGGTCTGAATTGTTCTTTCCGACTGACCATCTGTTTGTGGGTGATACGCTGTGCTGAACTGAAGCTTTGTTCCCATAGACTCATGCAAAGTCTTCCAAAATCTCGAGACGAATCTGCTATCTCTATCTGAAGTAATGGAGACTGGCTGCCCATGACGGCTGACAATCTCGTTGACAAATAACTCCGCGAGAGGTAACATATGCATTTTCTCTCCGGTCTTCATAGGAATAAAATGAGCTGATTTGGTGAGACGGTCCACAGTTACCCAAATGGAGTTGTTCCCTTTTCTGGTCCTTGGCAATCCCGAGATGAAATCCATGGTAATATGTTCCCACTTCCATTCTGGGATCTCTAGTGGCTGCAATAACCCTGGAGGTCTCTGATGCTCTGCCTTCACCAACTGACACGTCATACATCGAGAAACGAAAGCTGCTATTTCCCTCTTCATGTTGTTCCACCAAAATCTGCCTTTCAGGTTCTGATACATCTTCGTGCTACCCGGATGCATAGAGTATTTCGTGCTGTGCGCCTCTGTCATAATGTCATTCTTCAAATCTTCAATATTGGGCACGCATAGACGATCACGATAGAATAAGACTCCATCCACAATACGGAAATCAGGACGTTCTGCTATATGCTCTGAAATCTTGGCCAACTCTAGATCTTGCAATTGGTCGTCCTTGATCTTCCGAATGAACGAGGGTTCAGACACTGACATGTTGACTAACATCACTCCCTCTCTTAGGGGCTGAAAATCTACCCCCAACTCTTCAAATTGCTGAAAGAAGCACGTAACTCTTAGGCTTGCCACACTGGCTGACTTCCTACTCAAGGCATCGGCTACTACATTTGCCTTTCCCGGGTGATATTTGATCGGGAAATCATAATCTTTGATGTATTCCATCCATCTTCTTTGTCTCATATTCAATTCCTTCTGAGAGAACAAATACTGTAAGCTGCGGTGATCGGAGTGGACTTCGAATTTCTCCCCGTAGAGGTAATGTCTCCACATCTTTAGTGCAAAAACGACCGCTGCTAATTCCAGATCATGCGTCGCGTAGTTCTTCTCATGATCCTTCAACTGACGGGATCCATAAGCAACGACTTTTCTATCTTGCATCAACACACAACCGAGTCCTATATTCGAAGCATCTGTAAAGATGGTGTAACCGCCGCTCTCGGATGGTAAAGTGAGGACGGGTGCTGAAGTTAATCTCTTTTTCAACTCTTGGAAGCTGGCCTCACATTGGTCTGTCCACACATAAGGTGCATTCTTCTTGGTCAACTTTGTCAATGAAGCTGCAATCGACGAAAATCCTTGCACAAATCTTCGATAGTAACCCGCCAATCCAAGAAAACTTCTGATTTCTGGCGCGTTCTTCGGTCTTTCCCACTTCACAACTGCATCTATCTTGGCTGGGTCCACTGATAATCCTTCTTTGGAAATGATATGACCTAAAAATGCGACTTCTTCAAGCCAAAAATCGCACTTAGCGAGCTTCGCATACAATTGATTGTCTCTTAGGAGTTGCAATGCTATCCTCAAATGCTCTTCATGTTCTTCTTTAGACTTAGAGTACACCAAAATGTCATCAATAAATACCACTGTGAATTGGTCTAAGTACTCCGCAAATATCTTGTTCATCAAAGCCATGAATACTGCTGGTGCATTCGTCAGTCCAAATGGCATCACTAGAAACTCATAGTGTCCATATCTCGTCCGGAACGCCGTCTTCGATACATCTGAATCTCTAACTCTCAGCTGATGATAACCGGACCTTAGATCGATCTTCGAAAAGTAAGCAGCACCTTGCAATTGGTCAAACAATTCATCTATCCTTGGCAATGGATACTTGTTCTTGATGGTAGCTTGGTTCAATTTCCGGTAATCAATACACATTCTCATGGAACCGTCTTTCTTCTTGACGAATAAAACTGGAGCTCCCCAAGGTGAAACGCTTGGTCTAATAAAACCTTTATCCAACAATTCTTGCAACTGAATCTTCAACTCTCCTAATTCAGCTGGAGCCATTCTGTATGGTGCGATAGATATCGGAGCGGTCCCTGGTAACAATTCGATGGTGAAGTCAATCTCCCTAGCCGGTGGTAAACCTGGAATTTCTTCTGGAAAAATGTCTGGGAATTCGCAAACAATTGGGATCTCCTCCACCCCTTGGGACCGTTTATCCTCCGTGATAAACGCTAAATAGCATTCACATCCACTTCTCACTAGTCTATCAGCTTTCAATGCTGAGACGAATCTTGGACAAGAATTCTTCCTCTCCCCATGGAACAAGACGCCTGCTGGGGTCTCCTCTAATTTGAACGTGAGGGTCTTGTGGAAACAGTCCATCGTAGCATGGTATCCTGCTAACCAATCCATTCCTAGAATGACATCAAAATCAAACATCTCCAACAAAATGAGATTCGCCGGTAACACCACATCTCCTATCTTAATAGCACATCTAGGATAATACTTCCTACACACAACTTGTTTGCCTACGGGGGTGGACACCGTCAATACGTACTCAAGTTCTCTAGCAGGCATATCAATCAACTTAGAAAATTTTGGAGACAAGAAGGAGTGCGTAGAGCCAGGGTCAAACAAAATCTTAGCTTCAAATCCACAAACTAGGAGTGTACCTTCCACCATGTTATCTGCCGCCTCTGCATCAGCTTGGTTAATTGCATACACTTGTCCTCGCTGTTGAGGCCTGTTATGAGCTTGTTGCTGCCTCCCTTGCTGTGCATTCCTATGCTGTTGAGGAGGACGCTGATTCTGATTCTGTCCTTGCTGACGAGCTTGATGCTGCTGTGGAGGTCTATATTGTTGTTGTGGAGCCTGCTGCTGGAGTGGCCTGGGCTGGTTCTGTACAGCTAATGCATTCTGAGGTGGTGCCTGGCGCTGAGTTCCTTGTTGTTGCTGGTTCTGTCTGTTGTTACCTTGTCCAGCTTGCCTTGGGCAGTCCTTGAGCTGGTGTGCCATGGATCCACATCTGAAACATGCTCCCGTAATCGTACGGCATTGAGCACTCTCATGGTTCTTACCACAGTGAACGCAAACTAGAGCATTCTACACGTTTTGTTCGTGCCTCGGTCGTTTATTCTGTTGGTTCCTTGGTTGGTGATTCTGTTGGTGAGCTGGTGCCTTTCCTTGGATCTTGTTGTTCAGGTTCTCGAATTTGTAGGCCCTTCTCACAGCCTCTTCAAAAGTGATAGGTGGTACAACGCCCGTGGCATCCCTTTCAATGATCGGGTTAAGTCCTTCAAGGAACCGCGTTATCTTCTTCTCCACAGTGTCAATTAATTCGGGGGCATATCGAGACAACCTCTCAAACTTCGTGAGGTACTCTTGCACAGTTGTGTTACCTTGTACGAGCTGCTGGAATTCAATGGCCTTTTGCCTCTTCACATGTGTCGGTACATACTTGTCACCGAATTGTCTTTTGAAACTTGTCCAAGCCTCTGCGTCTGCTATGGTCCTATATTCAGCCTTGATTGTCTTCCACCATATGTCCGCTAGGCCGGTGAACATGGAAGCGGTGAGCTGCACTTGTTGTCTACCGGTACATCTGAATATCTCGAAGATGTTCTCTGTCTGCTCCAACCAGTCGTCTGCAGCTAGTGGGTCCTCATGCCCAGTGAACTCCTTGGGACCCCTCTTCCTAAACTTTTCATACAACGCATTGGGATCATGTTCCCTATTGTTGATGACAATCTGAGTGCCTGGAGGTTGCGCTGGTGCCGGTTCAGGTCTCCTTTCCAATACTTCTAACAACTGCCTTTGCATCATAGCCATCTCCCTAGCATGCTCTTCATCCTTCCTGGCCATTTGCTCTTGCAATCTGGCTTGATTTTCATTGGCTTGACGTTGCTGGTCAAGCATGGCTTGCATCATCTGTTGGAATTGATTCTGCATGTTTGGATCCGGAATACCGTTTCCTAGTGGCCCGGTGTGTTCACTATTGCTTGCGGTGGGATTGTCGGTTACGGGTCTTTTTCGAGGTGGCATATCACTGTAAAACAAATTGTTAGCACATAAAGTCATATAAGGGTCACACATTGCTCACACGAGTCTAACTAACGAAAAGTCAAACAAGAAGTCTAACGGATCCTCGCCACGTCCTTAGGATTTCTAGTTTCTTTTAATTGCCTGAAACACGTCTCGCTCTGATACCAGTCTGTCGCGACCCCGAACCGGGACCCGGGACCGCGACGGGGGTGGTGTGGATAATGAACCACCCCTTAATAATAATTGTACATTTCTTTAATTTCCCACAGGTTTCCGCGGTGAGGATTCCTCATACACTCATAGAACATTTATATTAGTGCGGAAGCGTGTAGCAAATCAAACTTTTAATCCATTCACCACAAATAAGACTGTTAATACACAGGCATGACATGATGTCAGAGTGAGCAATGATCTCATTAGCATTCCCAAAAATATGAAGTTAAAGTTTAAACAAAACTCAAGTTAATTTAACATTCCCCAAAAATGAAGGCCAACAAAGGCCAGTACAACCCAAAAGTAAAATCATAGATCAGTCTATAATCTCCCAAAATGTTCGCAGCTCAAAGCTAAACCGAATGCCTAAATGACATCGTCAGCTTGCCACTCTACTAGTCGCTGTGGTTCATCGATCGCCCCCTCTGGTTCCTCCTCAAAGGCACTAACGGGAGCTGGACCTGAGTACCACAAAAATGGGTCAGACACGACGGTCTGGCAGGTGGGTGAATAGATAATACCGAGAAAGAAATCAAAGTATATCATAGTTATAACGAAAACTGTCATAAAACAGGATGCATAGTTCATTTAAAGTACATATGCAATATAAATCATGTGGGGTAATCAAGGTACAGGAACTGACTAGATGGCAACCACACTAAAGCTAAATCCTCTCCATCACTAAGGTGATGAGAGCACATTGAGTGCGTTGGGCTCGAGCACACGAAGTGACGAGAACCAACATTATATACATATACATATACATATAGCTAGGCAAGACCACGGCCGCGGAACCGGGTAACGGGACAGTACGGGATCCAAGTTGCAACTGGCGGGAGCACAGGGGGAGACCCAAGTCAGTTGATCAGACTGACAAGGATGTCCAAGCTTAGTGGTGCCGACTCTTAGGTTACATGAGAAATCCAAACATATACAAAACTATATCAATATAAAACATACGGGCAAACGGGGCACGGTGCTCGTAGGCACACATGTCATATTATTATCCGTACATGCATAAACGGGGCTGGGAAAACATATCGGTGTATAAATCGGAATCTGAGACAAAACCATTAAGATCGGGTAATTACATATATAATTTGAGTAAAACAAAACAATAATTTCTTATATCATTAGGGACTAAATATTGAGGCTTCCATATTCAGGCAACATGTATAAGGATCTCGTATGTCCATATTACCCTAATTATGGTACTCGAATGATAGAGGACATACTAAGTTTCCTTATGCGCGTTGATGAATCTAAAAGTCCCAATACCTTTTCCGAAATGGTGTTTCTATCTATGTCAATCTCCTTATGTCATCCCCTGGGTCTTTCCAAGGTGGTAGGGCATCAGAACAACCCATCCGAACCTTTAAATACCATATCTGAAACCAATGGAAAAGACTCAGGAATTCTGGGTAAAACTCGGTCACCTGTCGGTCAGATGGCGGTTAGCCGCCGAGGTGATCGGCGGTTAGCCGCTGGCTGACCGCGGGGCTGACCGCGGTTCCCCTGCTAAAAATGTAGCATTCTGTGTTTCTGACCGCGCATCTCGGCTACCTGGCGGTCACTGGGTTCTGCTCAGCGGTTAGCCGTGAGCTGACCGCGCGGCTGACCGCGGTTCGCCTGTCAAAACACAGCATTCTGTGTTTCTAACCGCATCTGGGTCGGCTAGCCGCCGGTCACCTGTCGGCTAGCCGCCAAGGTGACCGCCCGCTGACCGCCCAGCTGCGGGGACTACACATCAGGTGCAGATTTCAGTGCTTTCTTTCCCCAAACCATTTCACCTCAACTCCAATCATTTCCCAACGTGGAATGGGTCTATTCCCTTCCATTTAACATTTAATTCTTCCCACCAACCACCATTCCACAAATGCATTAATTCACCTACCAATCCAAGTCTCATTTAATGCAAGTACAATACCATTTAAGAAGCTTATAATGACCCAAAATAAACTTTGATGAGGAATGCATATATTCACATAAAACTAACTAAGGGAAAAACCATGTCAATAAATACATCTCTAAAACATTATGGAACATGATAAACCAAATGACATATGAATAGTAAAAATCCACATTTTTGACAAAGTAAGAACTTATTCAAATTGAATCCATTCATCCACTTGCCTTGGTCTCCAAGTATGCTAGTCAAGCTCTAATCACCCTATCAAGCTCAAAATCTACAATCTACACAAAAATCCCCAAAATACAATCATTACAACCCTAGAATGTCAAAATCAAGCAATAGACGGAGATAGCTTCCAAAAATCAAGGTGAAGCACCTCCTAGGCTAGATGAACACACAATCAAGAGATGAGAAGAAGAACTTACATGAAGAGTCCTCTAATGGCAAGAACTTGCTCAAAAGATGGCTTGGAATGGGACTCTCTCTCAAAAAAAGGTTTCAAGAGGAAGCTCTCATGGAGGGGAAGAAGACTACCACCTCCATTTTGCCTTTAGCAATAGATTGAGAGAGGTTGAGAGATGGAGGAGCAAGGAGCAAGAAGAAGAGTCTAGGGCTGGGCTGGAATACCTTGTTCTCAAGAAATTGCAAGAAGAGGAGGAGGGAAAAGAACTCCTCCTTATATAGACAATGGCTATGGGTCCCACAACTTAAAAGTCCAATCGAGCTAAAACATCAATCTACGGGCTTCGGATGGATTCGACGAAGAAGGAAGGATTGATCGTCGAAATTTCTACTTTCCAAAAAGTATATATTTTACGAGTTTCGGAGACATCGAAAATGGTGTCCAGATTTTTTGTAAAAAGACTGTTTTACCCCTATCAATGGCAAAGTGGGGTTTAGAGGTCTCGAATGGGGACGGAACAAATACGAAAGTTGTTGGGAATCATAAAATACATTCAACGGAGCGATTTACCGATTTTCAGAATTATAACTAAATCCCCAAACTAATCAAGACACAAGAAAAGGAACCCCCAAAGGGCCCCACTAGATCCAAAAGAGTCCCCAAATTTATTCAAAGCTATAAAAAGCTATTCTAATCCAGATTTAACCCATTTCCACTAATCTCACTTATAGCTAAAACACGTCTTAATTAACACTAAAAGGAAACTCTCGGGGCGGGGTCTTACATCCTCCACCCCTTAGGGCATTTGGTCCACCAAATGAAATAAAATAACTAACCTCGGATAGTAGATGCGGATACTTCTTCTGAACTTGATCCCGTAATTCCCACGTTGCCTCTTCAGGTCCGTGATTTTCCCAGAGCACTTTCACCCATTGTATAGTCCTTGTCCTCAGTTCTTGTTCCTTCGTATCGATGATCTGAATAGGCTTCTCGACATAAGTGGCATCTTCTCTGATCTCTAATGGTTCATGACGGAGTACATGTGACGGGTCGGGGACGTACTTTTTCAACATAGACACATGGAACACATTGTGTACGCCGGAAAGCTCGGGTGGTAAGGCTAATCTGTAAGCCACGTCACCAATCTTGCTCACAATATCATAGGGTCCAATGTATCTCCGAGATAATTTGCCTTTCTGACCGAATCTCAGAGTTCCTCTAGTAGGTGACACCTTCAAGAAAACCTTATCTCCTTCCTTAAAATGTAAGTCCCTTCGATGAGAGTCTGCATAACTCTTCTGTCTACTCCGGGCTACTTTCAGACGTTCTTGGATCAACTTGACTTTGTCGCTGGTTTCACTCACCATAGTCGGTCCATGAAAACCGCGAACGCCTACTTCTTCCCAACAAACTGGAGTTCTACACCTCCTACCATACAATGCCTCAAAAGGCGCCATCCCAATGCTCGAATGATAACTGTTGTTGTAGGCAAATTCGCAAAGCGGTAGGGTCTCATCCCATTGGGTCTTGAAATCTAGCACACACGCTCGAAGCATATCTTCAAGGGTCTGAATTGTTCTTTCCGACTGACCATCTGTTTGTGGGTGATACGCTGTGCTGAACTGAAGCTTTGTTCCCATAGACTCATGCAAAGTCTTCCAAAATCTCGAGACGAATCTGCTATCTCTATCTGAAGTAATGGAGACTGGCTGCCCATGACGGCTGACAATCTCGTTGACAAATAACTCCGCGAGAGGTAACATATGCATTTTCTCTCCGGTCTTCATAGGAATAAAATGAGCTGATTTGGTGAGACGGTCCACAGTTACCCAAATGGAGTTGTTCCCTTTTCTGGTCCTTGGCAATCCCGAGATGAAATCCATGGTAATATGTTCCCACTTCCATTCTGGGATCTCTAGTGGCTGCAATAACCCTGGAGGTCTCTGATGCTCTGCCTTCACCAACTGACACGTCATACATCGAGAAACGAAAGCTGCTATTTCCCTCTTCATGTTGTTCCACCAAAATCTGCCTTTCAGGTTCTGATACATCTTCGTGCTACCCGGATGCATAGAGTATTTCGTGCTGTGCGCCTCTGTCATAATGTCATTCTTCAAATCTTCAATATTGGGCACGCATAGACGATCACGATAGAATAAGACTCCATCCACAATACGGAAATCAGGACGTTCTGCTATATGCTCTGAAATCTTGGCCAACTCTAGATCTTGCAATTGGTCGTCCTTGATCTTCCGAATGAACGAGGGTTCAGACACTGACATGTTGACTAACATCACTCCCTCTCTTAGGGGCTGAAAATCTACCCCCAACTCTTCAAATTGCTGAAAGAAGCACGTAACTCTTAGGCTTGCCACACTGGCTGACTTCCTACTCAAGGCATCGGCTACTACATTTGCCTTTCCCGGGTGATATTTGATCGGGAAATCATAATCTTTGATGTATTCCATCCATCTTCTTTGTCTCATATTCAATTCCTTCTGAGAGAACAAATACTGTAAGCTGCGGTGATCGGAGTGGACTTCGAATTTCTCCCCGTAGAGGTAATGTCTCCACATCTTTAGTGCAAAAACGACCGCTGCTAATTCCAGATCATGCGTCGCGTAGTTCTTCTCATGATCCTTCAACTGACGGGATCCATAAGCAACGACTTTTCTATCTTGCATCAACACACAACCGAGTCCTATATTCGAAGCATCTGTAAAGATGGTGTAACCGCCGCTCTCGGATGGTAAAGTGAGGACGGGTGCTGAAGTTAATCTCTTTTTCAACTCTTGGAAGCTGGCCTCACATTGGTCTGTCCACACATAAGGTGCATTCTTCTTGGTCAACTTTGTCAATGAAGCTGCAATCGACGAAAATCCTTGCACAAATCTTCGATAGTAACCCGCCAATCCAAGAAAACTTCTGATTTCTGGCGCGTTCTTCGGTCTTTCCCACTTCACAACTGCATCTATCTTGGCTGGGTCCACTGATAATCCTTCTTTGGAAATGATATGACCTAAAAATGCGACTTCTTCAAGCCAAAAATCGCACTTAGCGAGCTTCGCATACAATTGATTGTCTCTTAGGAGTTGCAATGCTATCCTCAAATGCTCTTCATGTTCTTCTTTAGACTTAGAGTACACCAAAATGTCATCAATAAATACCACTGTGAATTGGTCTAAGTACTCCGCAAATATCTTGTTCATCAAAGCCATGAATACTGCTGGTGCATTCGTCAGTCCAAATGGCATCACTAGAAACTCATAGTGTCCATATCTCGTCCGGAACGCCGTCTTCGATACATCTGAATCTCTAACTCTCAGCTGATGATAACCGGACCTTAGATCGATCTTCGAAAAGTAAGCAGCACCTTGCAATTGGTCAAACAATTCATCTATCCTTGGCAATGGATACTTGTTCTTGATGGTAGCTTGGTTCAATTTCCGGTAATCAATACACATTCTCATGGAACCGTCTTTCTTCTTGACGAATAAAACTGGAGCTCCCCAAGGTGAAACGCTTGGTCTAATAAAACCTTTATCCAACAATTCTTGCAACTGAATCTTCAACTCTCCTAATTCAGCTGGAGCCATTCTGTATGGTGCGATAGATATCGGAGCGGTCCCTGGTAACAATTCGATGGTGAAGTCAATCTCCCTAGCCGGTGGTAAACCTGGAATTTCTTCTGGAAAAATGTCTGGGAATTCGCAAACAATTGGGATCTCCTCCACCCCTTGGGACCGTTTATCCTCCGTGATAAACGCTAAATAGCATTCACATCCACTTCTCACTAGTCTATCAGCTTTCAATGCTGAGACGAATCTTGGACAAGAATTCTTCCTCTCCCCATGGAACAAGACGCCTGCTGGGGTCTCCTCTAATTTGAACGTGAGGGTCTTGTGGAAACAGTCCATCGTAGCATGGTATCCTGCTAACCAATCCATTCCTAGAATGACATCAAAATCAAACATCTCCAACAAAATGAGATTCGCCGGTAACACCACATCTCCTATCTTAATAGCACATCTAGGATAATACTTCCTACACACAACTTGTTTGCCTACGGGGGTGGACACCGTCAATACGTACTCAAGTTCTCTAGCAGGCATATCAATCAACTTAGAAAATTTTGGAGACAAGAAGGAGTGCGTAGAGCCAGGGTCAAACAAAATCTTAGCTTCAAATCCACAAACTAGGAGTGTACCTTCCACCATGTTATCTGCCGCCTCTGCATCAGCTTGGTTAATTGCATACACTTGTCCTCGCTGTTGAGGCCTGTTATGAGCTTGTTGCTGCCTCCCTTGCTGTGCATTCCTATGCTGTTGAGGAGGACGCTGATTCTGATTCTGTCCTTGCTGACGAGCTTGATGCTGCTGTGGAGGTCTATATTGTTGTTGTGGAGCCTGCTGCTGGAGTGGCCTGGGCTGGTTCTGTACAGCTAATGCATTCTGAGGTGGTGCCTGGCGCTGAGTTCCTTGTTGTTGCTGGTTCTGTCTGTTGTTACCTTGTCCAGCTTGCCTTGGGCAGTCCTTGAGCTGGTGTGCCATGGATCCACATCTGAAACATGCTCCCGTAATCGTACGGCATTGAGCACTCTCATGGTTCTTACCACAGTGAACGCAAACTAGAGCATTCTACACGTTTTGTTCGTGCCTCGGTCGTTTATTCTGTTGGTTCCTTGGTTGGTGATTCTGTTGGTGAGCTGGTGCCTTTCCTTGGATCTTGTTGTTCAGGTTCTCGAATTTGTAGGCCCTTCTCACAGCCTCTTCAAAAGTGATAGGTGGTACAACGCCCGTGGCATCCCTTTCAATGATCGGGTTAAGTCCTTCAAGGAACCGCGTTATCTTCTTCTCCACAGTGTCAATTAATTCGGGGGCATATCGAGACAACCTCTCAAACTTCGTGAGGTACTCTTGCACAGTTGTGTTACCTTGTACGAGCTGCTGGAATTCAATGGCCTTTTGCCTCTTCACATGTGTCGGTACATACTTGTCACCGAATTGTCTTTTGAAACTTGTCCAAGCCTCTGCGTCTGCTATGGTCCTATATTCAGCCTTGATTGTCTTCCACCATATGTCCGCTAGGCCGGTGAACATGGAAGCGGTGAGCTGCACTTGTTGTCTACCGGTACATCTGAATATCTCGAAGATGTTCTCTGTCTGCTCCAACCAGTCGTCTGCAGCTAGTGGGTCCTCATGCCCAGTGAACTCCTTGGGACCCCTCTTCCTAAACTTTTCATACAACGCATTGGGATCATGTTCCCTATTGTTGATGACAATCTGAGTGCCTGGAGGTTGCGCTGGTGCCGGTTCAGGTCTCCTTTCCAATACTTCTAACAACTGCCTTTGCATCATAGCCATCTCCCTAGCATGCTCTTCATCCTTCCTGGCCATTTGCTCTTGCAATCTGGCTTGATTTTCATTGGCTTGACGTTGCTGGTCAAGCATGGCTTGCATCATCTGTTGGAATTGATTCTGCATGTTTGGATCCGGAATACCGTTTCCTAGTGGCCCGGTGTGTTCACTATTGCTTGCGGTGGGATTGTCGGTTACGGGTCTTTTTCGAGGTGGCATATCACTGTAAAACAAATTGTTAGCACATAAAGTCATATAAGGGTCACACATTGCTCACACGAGTCTAACTAACGAAAAGTCAAACAAGAAGTCTAACGGATCCTCGCCACGTCCTTAGGATTTCTAGTTTCTTTTAATTGCCTGAAACACGTCTCGCTCTGATACCAGTCTGTCGCGACCCCGAACCGGGGCCCGGGACCGCGACGGGGGTGGTGTGGATAATGAACCACCCCTTAATAATAATTGTACATTTCTTTAATTTCCCACAGGTTTCCGCGGTGAGGATTCCTCATACACTCATAGAACATTTATATTAGTGCGGAAGCGTGTAGCAAATCAAACTTTTAATCCATTCACCACAAATAAGACTGTTAATACACAGGCATGACATGATGTCAGAGTGAGCAATGATCTCATTAGCATTCCCAAAAATATGAAGTTAAAGTTTAAACAAAACTCAAGTTAATTTAACATTCCCCAAAAATGAAGGCCAACAAAGGCCAGTACAACCCAAAAGTAAAATCATAGATCAGTCTATAATCTCCCAAAATGTTCGCAGCTCAAAGCTAAACCGAATGCCTAAATGACATCGTCAGCTTGCCACTCTACTAGTCGCTGTGGTTCATCGATCGCCCCCTCTGGTTCCTCCTCAAAGGCACTAACGGGAGCTGGACCTGAGTACCACAAAAATGGGTCAGACACGACGGTCTGGCAGGTGGGTGAATAGATAATACCGAGAAAGAAATCAAAGTATATCATAGTTATAACGAAAACTGTCATAAAACAGGATGCATAGTTCATTTAAAGTACATATGCAATATAAATCATGTGGGGTAATCAAGGTACAGGAACTGACTAGATGGCAACCACACTAAAGCTAAATCCTCTCCATCACTAAGGTGATGAGAGCACATTGAGTGCGTTGGGCTCGAGCACACGAAGTGACGAGAACCAACATTATATACATATACATATACATATAGCTAGGCAAGACCACGGCCGCGGAACCGGGTAACGGGACAGTACGGGATCCAAGTTGCAACTGGCGGGAGCACAGGGGGAGACCCAAGTCAGTTGATCAGACTGACAAGGATGTCCAAGCTTAGTGGTGCCGACTCTTAGGTTACATGAGAAATCCAAACATATACAAAACTATATCAATATAAAACATACGGGCAAACGGGGCACGGTGCTCGTAGGCACACATGTCATATTATTATCCGTACATGCATAAACGGGGCTGGGAAAACATATCGGTGTATAAATCGGAATCTGAGACAAAACCATTAAGATCGGGTAATTACATATATAATTTGAGTAAAACAAAACAATAATTTCTTATATCATTAGGGACTAAATATTGAGGCTTCCATATTCAGGCAACATGTATAAGGATCTCGTATGTCCATATTACCCTAATTATGGTACTCGAATGATAGAGGACATACTAAGTTTCCTTATGCGCGTTGATGAATCTAAAAGTCCCAATACCTTTTCCGAAATGGTGTTTCTATCTATGTCAATCTCCTTATGTCATCCCCTGGGTCTTTCCAAGGTGGTAGGGCATCAGAACAACCCATCCGAACCTTTAAATACCATATCTGAAACCAATGGAAAAGACTCAGGAATTCTGGGTAAAACTCGGTCACCTGTCGGTCAGATGGCGGTTAGCCGCCGAGGTGATCGGCGGTTAGCCGCTGGCTGACCGCGGGCTGACCGCGGTTCCCCTGCTAAAAATGTAGCATTCTGTGTTTCTGACCGCGCATCTCGGCTACCTGGCGGTCACTGGGTTCTGCTCAGCGGTTAGCCGTGAGCTGACCGCGCGGCTGACCGCGGTTCGCCTGTCAAAACACAGCATTCTGTGTTTCTAACCGCATCTGGGTCGGCTAGCCGCCGGTCACCTGTCGGCTAGCCGCCAAGGTGACCGCCCGCTGACCGCCCAGCTGCGGGGACTACACATCAGGTGCAGATTTCAGTGCTTTCTTTCCCCAAACCATTTCACCTCAACTCCAATCATTTCCCAACGTGGAATGGGTCTATTCCCTTCCATTTAACATTTAATTCTTCCCACCAACCACCATTCCACAAATGCATTAATTCACCTACCAATCCAAGTCTCATTTAATGCAAGTACAATACCATTTAAGAAGCTTATAATGACCCAAAATAAACTTTGATGAGGAATGCATATATTCACATAAAACTAACTAAGGGAAAAACCATGTCAATAAATACATCTCTAAAACATTATGGAACATGATAAACCAAATGACATATGAATAGTAAAAATCCACATTTTTGACAAAGTAAGAACTTATTCAAATTGAATCCATTCATCCACTTGCCTTGGTCTCCAAGTATGCTAGTCAAGCTCTAATCACCCTATCAAGCTCAAAATCTACAATCTACACAAAAATCCCCAAAATACAATCATTACAACCCTAGAATGTCAAAATCAAGCAATAGACGGAGATAGCTTCCAAAAATCAAGGTGAAGCACCTCCTAGGCTAGATGAACACACAATCAAGAGATGAGAAGAAGAACTTACATGAAGAGTCCTCTAATGGCAAGAACTTGCTCAAAAGATGGCTTGGAATGGGACTCTCTCTCAAAAAAAGGTTTCAAGAGGAAGCTCTCATGGAGGGGAAGAAGACTACCACCTCCATTTTGCCTTTAGCAATAGATTGAGAGAGGTTGAGAGATGGAGGAGCAAGGAGCAAGAAGAAGAGTCTAGGGCTGGGCTGGAATACCTTGTTCTCAAGAAATTGCAAGAAGAGGAGGAGGGAAAAGAACTCCTCCTTATATAGACAATGGCTATGGGTCCCACAACTTAAAAGTCCAATCGAGCTAAAACATCAATCTACGGGCTTCGGATGGATTCGACGAAGAAGGAAGGATTGATCGTCGAAATTTCTACTTTCCAAAAAGTATATATTTTACGAGTTTCGGAGACATCGAAAATGGTGTCCAGATTTTTTGTAAAAAGACTGTTTTACCCCTATCAATGGCAAAGTGGGGTTTAGAGGTCTCGAATGGGGACGGAACAAATACGAAAGTTGTTGGGAATCATAAAATACATTCAACGGAGCGATTTACCGATTTTCAGAATTATAACTAAATCCCCAAACTAATCAAGACACAAGAAAAGGAACCCCCAAAGGGCCCCACTAGATCCAAAAGAGTCCCCAAATTTATTCAAAGCTATAAAAAGCTATTCTAATCCAGATTTAACCCATTTCCACTAATCTCACTTATAGCTAAAACACGTCTTAATTAACACTAAAAGGAAACTCTCGGGGCGGGGTCTTACATCCTCCACCCCTTAGGGCATTTGGTCCACCAAATGAAATAAAATAACTAACCTCGGATAGTAGATGCGGATACTTCTTCTGAACTTGATCCCGTAATTCCCACGTTGCCTCTTCAGGTCCGTGATTTTCCCAGAGCACTTTCACCCATTGTATAGTCCTTGTCCTCAGTTCTTGTTCCTTCGTATCGATGATCTGAATAGGCTTCTCGACATAAGTGGCATCTTCTCTGATCTCTAATGGTTCATGACGGAGTACATGTGACGGGTCGGGGACGTACTTTTTCAACATAGACACATGGAACACATTGTGTACGCCGGAAAGCTCGGGTGGTAAGGCTAATCTGTAAGCCACGTCACCAATCTTGCTCACAATATCATAGGGTCCAATGTATCTCCGAGATAATTTGCCTTTCTGACCGAATCTCAGAGTTCCTCTAGTAGGTGACACCTTCAAGAAAACCTTATCTCCTTCCTTAAAATGTAAGTCCCTTCGATGAGAGTCTGCATAACTCTTCTGTCTACTCCGGGCTACTTTCAGACGTTCTTGGATCAACTTGACTTTGTCGCTGGTTTCACTCACCATAGTCGGTCCATGAAAACCGCGAACGCCTACTTCTTCCCAACAAACTGGAGTTCTACACCTCCTACCATACAATGCCTCAAAAGGCGCCATCCCAATGCTCGAATGATAACTGTTGTTGTAGGCAAATTCGCAAAGCGGTAGGGTCTCATCCCATTGGGTCTTGAAATCTAGCACACACGCTCGAAGCATATCTTCAAGGGTCTGAATTGTTCTTTCCGACTGACCATCTGTTTGTGGGTGATACGCTGTGCTGAACTGAAGCTTTGTTCCCATAGACTCATGCAAAGTCTTCCAAAATCTCGAGACGAATCTGCTATCTCTATCTGAAGTAATGGAGACTGGCTGCCCATGACGGCTGACAATCTCGTTGACAAATAACTCCGCGAGAGGTAACATATGCATTTTCTCTCCGGTCTTCATAGGAATAAAATGAGCTGATTTGGTGAGACGGTCCACAGTTACCCAAATGGAGTTGTTCCCTTTTCTGGTCCTTGGCAATCCCGAGATGAAATCCATGGTAATATGTTCCCACTTCCATTCTGGGATCTCTAGTGGCTGCAATAACCCTGGAGGTCTCTGATGCTCTGCCTTCACCAACTGACACGTCATACATCGAGAAACGAAAGCTGCTATTTCCCTCTTCATGTTGTTCCACCAAAATCTGCCTTTCAGGTTCTGATACATCTTCGTGCTACCCGGATGCATAGAGTATTTCGTGCTGTGCGCCTCTGTCATAATGTCATTCTTCAAATCTTCAATATTGGGCACGCATAGACGATCACGATAGAATAAGACTCCATCCACAATACGGAAATCAGGACGTTCTGCTATATGCTCTGAAATCTTGGCCAACTCTAGATCTTGCAATTGGTCGTCCTTGATCTTCCGAATGAACGAGGGTTCAGACACTGACATGTTGACTAACATCACTCCCTCTCTTAGGGGCTGAAAATCTACCCCCAACTCTTCAAATTGCTGAAAGAAGCACGTAACTCTTAGGCTTGCCACACTGGCTGACTTCCTACTCAAGGCATCGGCTACTACATTTGCCTTTCCCGGGTGATATTTGATCGGGAAATCATAATCTTTGATGTATTCCATCCATCTTCTTTGTCTCATATTCAATTCCTTCTGAGAGAACAAATACTGTAAGCTGCGGTGATCGGAGTGGACTTCGAATTTCTCCCCGTAGAGGTAATGTCTCCACATCTTTAGTGCAAAAACGACCGCTGCTAATTCCAGATCATGCGTCGCGTAGTTCTTCTCATGATCCTTCAACTGACGGGATCCATAAGCAACGACTTTTCTATCTTGCATCAACACACAACCGAGTCCTATATTCGAAGCATCTGTAAAGATGGTGTAACCGCCGCTCTCGGATGGTAAAGTGAGGACGGGTGCTGAAGTTAATCTCTTTTTCAACTCTTGGAAGCTGGCCTCACATTGGTCTGTCCACACATAAGGTGCATTCTTCTTGGTCAACTTTGTCAATGAAGCTGCAATCGACGAAAATCCTTGCACAAATCTTCGATAGTAACCCGCCAATCCAAGAAAACTTCTGATTTCTGGCGCGTTCTTCGGTCTTTCCCACTTCACAACTGCATCTATCTTGGCTGGGTCCACTGATAATCCTTCTTTGGAAATGATATGACCTAAAAATGCGACTTCTTCAAGCCAAAAATCGCACTTAGCGAGCTTCGCATACAATTGATTGTCTCTTAGGAGTTGCAATGCTATCCTCAAATGCTCTTCATGTTCTTCTTTAGACTTAGAGTACACCAAAATGTCATCAATAAATACCACTGTGAATTGGTCTAAGTACTCCGCAAATATCTTGTTCATCAAAGCCATGAATACTGCTGGTGCATTCGTCAGTCCAAATGGCATCACTAGAAACTCATAGTGTCCATATCTCGTCCGGAACGCCGTCTTCGATACATCTGAATCTCTAACTCTCAGCTGATGATAACCGGACCTTAGATCGATCTTCGAAAAGTAAGCAGCACCTTGCAATTGGTCAAACAATTCATCTATCCTTGGCAATGGATACTTGTTCTTGATGGTAGCTTGGTTCAATTTCCTGTAATCAATACACATTCTCATGGAACCGTCTTTCTTCTTGACGAATAAAACTGGAGCTCCCCAAGGTGAAACGCTTGGTCTAATAAAACCTTTATCCAACAATTCTTGCAACTGAATCTTCAACTCTCCTAATTCAGCTGGAGCCATTCTGTATGGTGCGATAGATATCGGAGCGGTCCCTGGTAACAATTCGATGGTGAAGTCAATCTCCCTAGCCGGTGGTAAACCTGGAATTTCTTCTGGAAAAATGTCTGGGAATTCGCAAACAATTGGGATCTCCTCCACCCCTTGGGACCGTTTATCCTCCGTGATAAACGCTAAATAGCATTCACATCCACTTCTCACTAGTCTATCAGCTTTCAATGCTGAGACGAATCTTGGACAAGAATTCTTCCTCTCCCCATGGAACAAGACGCCTGCTGGGGTCTCCTCTAATTTGAACGTGAGGGTCTTGTGGAAACAGTCCATCGTAGCATGGTATCCTGCTAACCAATCCATTCCTAGAATGACATCAAAATCAAACATCTCCAACAAAATGAGATTCGCCGGTAACACCACATCTCCTATCTTAATAGCACATCTAGGATAATACTTCCTACACACAACTTGTTTGCCTACGGGGGTGGACACCGTCAATACGTACTCAAGTTCTCTAGCAGGCATATCAATCAACTTAGAAAATTTTGGAGACAAGAAGGAGTGCGTAGAGCCAGGGTCAAACAAAATCTTAGCTTCAAATCCACAAACTAGGAGTGTACCTTCCACCATGTTATCTGCCGCCTCTGCATCAGCTTGGTTAATTGCATACACTTGTCCTCGCTGTTGAGGCCTGTTATGAGCTTGTTGCTGCCTCCCTTGCTGTGCATTCCTATGCTGTTGAGGAGGACGCTGATTTTGATTCTGTCCTTGCTGACGAGCTTGATGCTGCTGTGGAGGTCTATATTGTTGTTGTGGAGCCTGCTGCTGGAGTGGCCTGGGCTGGTTCTGTACAGCTAATGCATTCTGAGGTGGTGCCTGGCGCTGAGTTCCTTGTTGTTGCTGGTTCTGTCTGTTGTTACCTTGTCCAGCTTGCCTTGGGCAGTCCTTGAGCTGGTGTGCCATGGATCCACATCTGAAACATGCTCCCGTAATCGTACGGCATTGAGCACTCTCATGGTTCTTACCACAGTGAACGCAAACTAGAGCATTCTACACGTTTTGTTCGTGCCTCGGTCGTTTATTCTGTTGGTTCCTTGGTTGGTGATTCTGTTGGTGAGCTGGTGCCTTTCCTTGGATCTTGTTGTTCAGGTTCTCGAATTTGTAGGCCCTTCTCACAGCCTCTTCAAAAGTGATAGGTGGTACAACGCCCGTGGCATCCCTTTCAATGATCGGGTTAAGTCCTTCAAGGAACCGCGTTATCTTCTTCTCCACAGTGTCAATTAATTCGGGGGCATATCGAGACAACCTCTCAAACTTCGTGAGGTACTCTTGCACAGTTGTGTTACCTTGTACGAGCTGCTGGAATTCAATGGCCTTTTGCCTCTTCACATGTGTCGGTACATACTTGTCACCGAATTGTCTTTTGAAACTTGTCCAAGCCTCTGCGTCTGCTATGGTCCTATATTCAGCCTTGATTGTCTTCCACCATATGTCCGCTAGGCCGGTGAACATGGAAGCGGTGAGCTGCACTTGTTGTCTACCGGTACATCTGAATATCTCGAAGATGTTCTCTGTCTGCTCCAACCAGTCGTCTGCAGCTAGTGGGTCCTCATGCCCAGTGAACTCCTTGGGACCCCTCTTCCTAAACTTTTCATACAACGCATTGGGATCATGTTCCCTATTGTTGATGACAATCTGAGTGCCTGGAGGTTGCGCTGGTGCCGGTTCAGGTCTCCTTTCCAATACTTCTAACAACTGCCTTTGCATCATAGCCATCTCCCTAGCATGCTCTTCATCCTTCCTGGCCATTTGCTCTTGCAATCTGGCTTGATTTTCATTGGCTTGACGTTGCTGGTCAAGCATGGCTTGCATCATCTGTTGGAATTGATTCTGCATGTTTGGATCCGGAATACCGTTTCCTAGTGGCCCGGTGTGTTCACTATTGCTTGCGGTGGGATTGTCGGTTACGGGTCTTTTTCGAGGTGGCATATCACTGTAAAACAAATTGTTAGCACATAAAGTCATATAAGGGTCACACATTGCTCACACGAGTCTAACTAACGAAAAGTCAAACAAGAAGTCTAACGGATCCTCGCCACGTCCTTAGGATTTCTAGTTTCTTTTAATTGCCTGAAACACGTCTCGCTCTGATACCAGTCTGTCGCGACCCCGAACCGGGGCCCGGGACCGCGACGGGGGTGGTGTGGATAATGAACCACCCCTTAATAATAATTGTACATTTCTTTAATTTCCCACAGGTTTCCGCGGTGAGGATTCCTCATACACTCATAGAACATTTATATTAGTGCGGAAGCGTGTAGCAAATCAAACTTTTAATCCATTCACCACAAATAAGACTGTTAATACACAGGCATGACATGATGTCAGAGTGAGCAATGATCTCATTAGCATTCCCAAAAATATGAAGTTAAAGTTTAAACAAAACTCAAGTTAATTTAACATTCCCCAAAAATGAAGGCCAACAAAGGCCAGTACAACCCAAAAGTAAAATCATAGATCAGTCTATAATCTCCCAAAATGTTCGCAGCTCAAAGCTAAACCGAATGCCTAAATGACATCGTCAGCTTGCCACTCTACTAGTCGCTGTGGTTCATCGATCGCCCCCTCTGGTTCCTCCTCAAAGGCACTAACGGGAGCTGGACCTGAGTACCACAAAAATGGGTCAGACACGACGGTCTGGCAGGTGGGTGAATAGATAATACCGAGAAAGAAATCAAAGTATATCATAGTTATAACGAAAACTGTCATAAAACAGGATGCATAGTTCATTTAAAGTACATATGCAATATAAATCATGTGGGGTAATCAAGGTACAGGAACTGACTAGATGGCAACCACACTAAAGCTAAATCCTCTCCATCACTAAGGTGATGAGAGCACATTGAGTGCGTTGGGCTCGAGCACACGAAGTGACGAGAACCAACATTATATACATATACATATACATATAGCTAGGCAAGACCACGGCCGCGGAACCGGGTAACGGGACAGTACGGGATCCAAGTTGCAACTGGCGGGAGCACAGGGGGAGACCCAAGTCAGTTGATCAGACTGACAAGGATGTCCAAGCTTAGTGGTGCCGACTCTTAGGTTACATGAGAAATCCAAACATATACAAAACTATATCAATATAAAACATACGGGCAAACGGGGCACGGTGCTCGTAGGCACACATGTCATATTATTATCCGTACATGCATAAACGGGGCTGGGAAAACATATCGGTGTATAAATCGGAATCTGAGACAAAACCATTAAGATCGGGTAATTACATATATAATTTGAGTAAAACAAAACAATAATTTCTTATATCATTAGGGACTAAATATTGAGGCTTCCATATTCAGGCAACATGTATAAGGATCTCGTATGTCCATATTACCCTAATTATGGTACTCGAATGATAGAGGACATACTAAGTTTCCTTATGCGCGTTGATGAATCTAAAAGTCCCAATACCTTTTCCGAAATGGTGTTTCTATCTATGTCAATCTCCTTATGTCATCCCCTGGGTCTTTCCAAGGTGGTAGGGCATCAGAACAACCCATCCGAACCTTTAAATACCATATCTGAAACCAATGGAAAAGACTCAGGAATTCTGGGTAAAACTCGGTCACCTGTCGGTCAGATGGCGGTTAGCCGCCGAGGTGATCGGCGGTTAGCCGCTGGCTGACCGCGGGCTGACCGCGGTTCCCCTGCTAAAAATGTAGCATTCTGTGTTTCTGACCGCGCATCTCGGCTACCTGGCGGTCACTGGGTTCTGCTCAGCGGTTAGCCGTGAGCTGACCGCGCGGCTGACCGCGGTTCGCCTGTCAAAACACAGCATTCTGTGTTTCTAACCGCATCTGGGTCGGCTAGCCGCCGGTCACCTGTCGGCTAGCCGCCAAGGTGACCGCCCGCTGACCGCCCAGCTGCGGGGACTACACATCAGGTGCAGATTTCAGTGCTTTCTTTCCCCAAACCATTTCACCTCAACTCCAATCATTTCCCAACGTGGAATGGGTCTATTCCCTTCCATTTAACATTTAATTCTTCCCACCAACCACCATTCCACAAATGCATTAATTCACCTACCAATCCAAGTCTCATTTAATGCAAGTACAATACCATTTAAGAAGCTTATAATGACCCAAAATAAACTTTGATGAGGAATGCATATATTCACATAAAACTAACTAAGGGAAAAACCATGTCAATAAATACATCTCTAAAACATTATGGAACATGATAAACCAAATGACATATGAATAGTAAAAATCCACATTTTTGACAAAGTAAGAACTTATTCAAATTGAATCCATTCATCCACTTGCCTTGGTCTCCAAGTATGCTAGTCAAGCTCTAATCACCCTATCAAGCTCAAAATCTACAATCTACACAAAAATCCCCAAAATACAATCATTACAACCCTAGAATGTCAAAATCAAGCAATAGACGGAGATAGCTTCCAAAAATCAAGGTGAAGCACCTCCTAGGCTAGATGAACACACAATCAAGAGATGAGAAGAAGAACTTACATGAAGAGTCCTCTAATGGCAAGAACTTGCTCAAAAGATGGCTTGGAATGGGACTCTCTCTCAAAAAAAGGTTTCAAGAGGAAGCTCTCATGGAGGGGAAGAAGACTACCACCTCCATTTTGCCTTTAGCAATAGATTGAGAGAGGTTGAGAGATGGAGGAGCAAGGAGCAAGAAGAAGAGTCTAGGGCTGGGCTGGAATACCTTGTTCTCAAGAAATTGCAAGAAGAGGAGGAGGGAAAAGAACTCCTCCTTATATAGACAATGGCTATGGGTCCCACAACTTAAAAGTCCAATCGAGCTAAAACATCAATCTACGGGCTTCGGATGGATTCGACGAAGAAGGAAGGATTGATCGTCGAAATTTCTACTTTCCAAAAAGTATATATTTTACGAGTTTCGGAGACATCGAAAATGGTGTCCAGATTTTTTGTAAAAAGACTGTTTTACCCCTATCAATGGCAAAGTGGGGTTTAGAGGTCTCGAATGGGGACGGAACAAATACGAAAGTTGTTGGGAATCATAAAATACATTCAACGGAGCGATTTACCGATTTTCAGAATTATAACTAAATCCCCAAACTAATCAAGACACAAGAAAAGGAACCCCCAAAGGGCCCCACTAGATCCAAAAGAGTCCCCAAATTTATTCAAAGCTATAAAAAGCTATTCTAATCCAGATTTAACCCATTTCCACTAATCTCACTTATAGCTAAAACACGTCTTAATTAACACTAAAAGGAAACTCTCGGGGCGGGGTCTTACATCCTCCACCCCTTAGGGCATTTGGTCCACCAAATGAAATAAAATAACTAACCTCGGATAGTAGATGCGGATACTTCTTCTGAACTTGATCCCGTAATTCCCACGTTGCCTCTTCAGGTCCGTGATTTTCCCAGAGCACTTTCACCCATTGTATAGTCCTTGTCCTCAGTTCTTGTTCCTTCGTATCGATGATCTGAATAGGCTTCTCGACATAAGTGGCATCTTCTCTGATCTCTAATGGTTCATGACGGAGTACATGTGACGGGTCGGGGACGTACTTTTTCAACATAGACACATGGAACACATTGTGTACGCCGGAAAGCTCGGGTGGTAAGGCTAATCTGTAAGCCACGTCACCAATCTTGCTCACAATATCATAGGGTCCAATGTATCTCCGAGATAATTTGCCTTTCTGACCGAATCTCAGAGTTCCTCTAGTAGGTGACACCTTCAAGAAAACCTTATCTCCTTCCTTAAAATGTAAGTCCCTTCGATGAGAGTCTGCATAACTCTTCTGTCTACTCCGGGCTACTTTCAGACGTTCTTGGATCAACTTGACTTTGTCGCTGGTTTCACTCACCATAGTCGGTCCATGAAAACCGCGAACGCCTACTTCTTCCCAACAAACTGGAGTTCTACACCTCCTACCATACAATGCCTCAAAAGGCGCCATCCCAATGCTCGAATGATAACTGTTGTTGTAGGCAAATTCGCAAAGCGGTAGGGTCTCATCCCATTGGGTCTTGAAATCTAGCACACACGCTCGAAGCATATCTTCAAGGGTCTGAATTGTTCTTTCCGACTGACCATCTGTTTGTGGGTGATACGCTGTGCTGAACTGAAGCTTTGTTCCCATAGACTCATGCAAAGTCTTCCAAAATCTCGAGACGAATCTGCTATCTCTATCTGAAGTAATGGAGACTGGCTGCCCATGACGGCTGACAATCTCGTTGACAAATAACTCCGCGAGAGGTAACATATGCATTTTCTCTCCGGTCTTCATAGGAATAAAATGAGCTGATTTGGTGAGACGGTCCACAGTTACCCAAATGGAGTTGTTCCCTTTTCTGGTCCTTGGCAATCCCGAGATGAAATCCATGGTAATATGTTCCCACTTCCATTCTGGGATCTCTAGTGGCTGCAATAACCCTGGAGGTCTCTGATGCTCTGCCTTCACCAACTGACACGTCATACATCGAGAAACGAAAGCTGCTATTTCCCTCTTCATGTTGTTCCACCAAAATCTGCCTTTCAGGTTCTGATACATCTTCGTGCTACCCGGATGCATAGAGTATTTCGTGCTGTGCGCCTCTGTCATAATGTCATTCTTCAAATCTTCAATATTGGGCACGCATAGACGATCACGATAGAATAAGACTCCATCCACAATACGGAAATCAGGACGTTCTGCTATATGCTCTGAAATCTTGGCCAACTCTAGATCTTGCAATTGGTCGTCCTTGATCTTCCGAATGAACGAGGGTTCAGACACTGACATGTTGACTAACATCACTCCCTCTCTTAGGGGCTGAAAATCTACCCCCAACTCTTCAAATTGCTGAAAGAAGCACGTAACTCTTAGGCTTGCCACACTGGCTGACTTCCTACTCAAGGCATCGGCTACTACATTTGCCTTTCCCGGGTGATATTTGATCGGGAAATCATAATCTTTGATGTATTCCATCCATCTTCTTTGTCTCATATTCAATTCCTTCTGAGAGAACAAATACTGTAAGCTGCGGTGATCGGAGTGGACTTCGAATTTCTCCCCGTAGAGGTAATGTCTCCACATCTTTAGTGCAAAAACGACCGCTGCTAATTCCAGATCATGCGTCGCGTAGTTCTTCTCATGATCCTTCAACTGACGGGATCCATAAGCAACGACTTTTCTATCTTGCATCAACACACAACCGAGTCCTATATTCGAAGCATCTGTAAAGATGGTGTAACCGCCGCTCTCGGATGGTAAAGTGAGGACGGGTGCTGAAGTTAATCTCTTTTTCAACTCTTGGAAGCTGGCCTCACATTGGTCTGTCCACACATAAGGTGCATTCTTCTTGGTCAACTTTGTCAATGAAGCTGCAATCGACGAAAATCCTTGCACAAATCTTCGATAGTAACCCGCCAATCCAAGAAAACTTCTGATTTCTGGCGCGTTCTTCGGTCTTTCCCACTTCACAACTGCATCTATCTTGGCTGGGTCCACTGATAATCCTTCTTTGGAAATGATATGACCTAAAAATGCGACTTCTTCAAGCCAAAAATCGCACTTAGCGAGCTTCGCATACAATTGATTGTCTCTTAGGAGTTGCAATGCTATCCTCAAATGCTCTTCATGTTCTTCTTTAGACTTAGAGTACACCAAAATGTCATCAATAAATACCACTGTGAATTGGTCTAAGTACTCCGCAAATATCTTGTTCATCAAAGCCATGAATACTGCTGGTGCATTCGTCAGTCCAAATGGCATCACTAGAAACTCATAGTGTCCATATCTCGTCCGGAACGCCGTCTTCGATACATCTGAATCTCTAACTCTCAGCTGATGATAACCGGACCTTAGATCGATCTTCGAAAAGTAAGCAGCACCTTGCAATTGGTCAAACAATTCATCTATCCTTGGCAATGGATACTTGTTCTTGATGGTAGCTTGGTTCAATTTCCTGTAATCAATACACATTCTCATGGAACCGTCTTTCTTCTTGACGAATAAAACTGGAGCTCCCCAAGGTGAAACGCTTGGTCTAATAAAACCTTTATCCAACAATTCTTGCAACTGAATCTTCAACTCTCCTAATTCAGCTGGAGCCATTCTGTATGGTGCGATAGATATCGGAGCGGTCCCTGGTAACAATTCGATGGTGAAGTCAATCTCCCTAGCCGGTGGTAAACCTGGAATTTCTTCTGGAAAAATGTCTGGGAATTCGCAAACAATTGGGATCTCCTCCACCCCTTGGGACCGTTTATCCTCCGTGATAAACGCTAAATAGCATTCACATCCACTTCTCACTAGTCTATCAGCTTTCAATGCTGAGACGAATCTTGGACAAGAATTCTTCCTCTCCCCATGGAACAAGACGCCTGCTGGGGTCTCCTCTAATTTGAACGTGAGGGTCTTGTGGAAACAGTCCATCGTAGCATGGTATCCTGCTAACCAATCCATTCCTAGAATGACATCAAAATCAAACATCTCCAACAAAATGAGATTCGCCGGTAACACCACATCTCCTATCTTAATAGCACATCTAGGATAATACTTCCTACACACAACTTGTTTGCCTACGGGGGTGGACACCGTCAATACGTACTCAAGTTCTCTAGCAGGCATATCAATCAACTTAGAAAATTTTGGAGACAAGAAGGAGTGCGTAGAGCCAGGGTCAAACAAAATCTTAGCTTCAAATCCACAAACTAGGAGTGTACCTTCCACCATGTTATCTGCCGCCTCTGCATCAGCTTGGTTAATTGCATACACTTGTCCTCGCTGTTGAGGCCTGTTATGAGCTTGTTGCTGCCTCCCTTGCTGTGCATTCCTATGCTGTTGAGGAGGACGCTGATTCTGATTCTGTCCTTGCTGACGAGCTTGATGCTGCTGTGGAGGTCTATATTGTTGTTGTGGAGCCTGCTGCTGGAGTGGCCTGGGCTGGTTCTGTACAGCTAATGCATTCTGAGGTGGTGCCTGGCGCTGAGTTCCTTGTTGTTGCTGGTTCTGTCTGTTGTTACCTTGTCCAGCTTGCCTTGGGCAGTCCTTGAGCTGGTGTGCCATGGATCCACATCTGAAACATGCTCCCGTAATCGTACGGCATTGAGCACTCTCATGGTTCTTACCACAGTGAACGCAAACTAGAGCATTCTACACGTTTTGTTCGTGCCTCGGTCGTTTATTCTGTTGGTTCCTTGGTTGGTGATTCTGTTGGTGAGCTGGTGCCTTTCCTTGGATCTTGTTGTTCAGGTTCTCGAATTTGTAGGCCCTTCTCACAGCCTCTTCAAAAGTGATAGGTGGTACAACGCCCGTGGCATCCCTTTCAATGATCGGGTTAAGTCCTTCAAGGAACCGCGTTATCTTCTTCTCCACAGTGTCAATTAATTCGGGGGCATATCGAGACAACCTCTCAAACTTCGTGAGGTACTCTTGCACAGTTGTGTTACCTTGTACGAGCTGCTGGAATTCAATGGCCTTTTGCCTCTTCACATGTGTCGGTACATACTTGTCACCGAATTGTCTTTTGAAACTTGTCCAAGCCTCTGCGTCTGCTATGGTCCTATATTCAGCCTTGATTGTCTTCCACCATATGTCCGCTAGGCCGGTGAACATGGAAGCGGTGAGCTGCACTTGTTGTCTACCGGTACATCTGAATATCTCGAAGATGTTCTCTGTCTGCTCCAACCAGTCGTCTGCAGCTAGTGGGTCCTCATGCCCAGTGAACTCCTTGGGACCCCTCTTCCTAAACTTTTCATACAACGCATTGGGATCATGTTCCCTATTGTTGATGACAATCTGAGTGCCTGGAGGTTGCGCTGGTGCCGGTTCAGGTCTCCTTTCCAATACTTCTAACAACTGCCTTTGCATCATAGCCATCTCCCTAGCATGCTCTTCATCCTTCCTGGCCATTTGCTCTTGCAATCTGGCTTGATTTTCATTGGCTTGACGTTGCTGGTCAAGCATGGCTTGCATCATCTGTTGGAATTGATTCTGCATGTTTGGATCCGGAATACCGTTTCCTAGTGGCCCGGTGTGTTCACTATTGCTTGCGGTGGGATTGTCGGTTACGGGTCTTTTTCGAGGTGGCATATCACTGTAAAACAAATTGTTAGCACATAAAGTCATATAAGGGTCACACATTGCTCACACGAGTCTAACTAACGAAAAGTCAAACAAGAAGTCTAACGGATCCTCGCCACGTCCTTAGGATTTCTAGTTTCTTTTAATTGCCTGAAACACGTCTCGCTCTGATACCAGTCTGTCGCGACCCCGAACCGGGGCCCGGGACCGCGACGGGGGTGGTGTGGATAATGAACCACCCCTTAATAATAATTGTACATTTCTTTAATTTCCCACAGGTTTCCGCGGTGAGGATTCCTCATACACTCATAGAACATTTATATTAGTGCGGAAGCGTGTAGCAAATCAAACTTTTAATCCATTCACCACAAATAAGACTGTTAATACACAGGCATGACATGATGTCAGAGTGAGCAATGATCTCATTAGCATTCCCAAAAATATGAAGTTAAAGTTTAAACAAAACTCAAGTTAATTTAACATTCCCCAAAAATGAAGGCCAACAAAGGCCAGTACAACCCAAAAGTAAAATCATAGATCAGTCTATAATCTCCCAAAATGTTCGCAGCTCAAAGCTAAACCGAATGCCTAAATGACATCGTCAGCTTGCCACTCTACTAGTCGCTGTGGTTCATCGATCGCCCCCTCTGGTTCCTCCTCAAAGGCACTAACGGGAGCTGGACCTGAGTACCACAAAAATGGGTCAGACACGACGGTCTGGCAGGTGGGTGAATAGATAATACCGAGAAAGAAATCAAAGTATATCATAGTTATAACGAAAACTGTCATAAAACAGGATGCATAGTTCATTTAAAGTACATATGCAATATAAATCATGTGGGGTAATCAAGGTACAGGAACTGACTAGATGGCAACCACACTAAAGCTAAATCCTCTCCATCACTAAGGTGATGAGAGCACATTGAGTGCGTTGGGCTCGAGCACACGAAGTGACGAGAACCAACATTATATACATATACATATACATATAGCTAGGCAAGACCACGGCCGCGGAACCGGGTAACGGGACAGTACGGGATCCAAGTTGCAACTGGCGGGAGCACAGGGGGAGACCCAAGTCAGTTGATCAGACTGACAAGGATGTCCAAGCTTAGTGGTGCCGACTCTTAGGTTACATGAGAAATCCAAACATATACAAAACTATATCAATATAAAACATACGGGCAAACGGGGCACGGTGCTCGTAGGCACACATGTCATATTATTATCCGTACATGCATAAACGGGGCTGGGAAAACATATCGGTGTATAAATCGGAATCTGAGACAAAACCATTAAGATCGGGTAATTACATATATAATTTGAGTAAAACAAAACAATAATTTCTTATATCATTAGGGACTAAATATTGAGGCTTCCATATTCAGGCAACATGTATAAGGATCTCGTATGTCCATATTACCCTAATTATGGTACTCGAATGATAGAGGACATACTAAGTTTCCTTATGCGCGTTGATGAATCTAAAAGTCCCAATACCTTTTCCGAAATGGTGTTTCTATCTATGTCAATCTCCTTATGTCATCCCCTGGGTCTTTCCAAGGTGGTAGGGCATCAGAACAACCCATCCGAACCTTTAAATACCATATCTGAAACCAATGGAAAAGACTCAGGAATTCTGGGTAAAACTCGGTCACCTGTCGGTCAGATGGCGGTTAGCCGCCGAGGTGATCGGCGGTTAGCCGCTGGCTGACCGCGGGCTGACCGCGGTTCCCCTGCTAAAAATGTAGCATTCTGTGTTTCTGACCGCGCATCTCGGCTACCTGGCGGTCACTGGGTTCTGCTCAGCGGTTAGCCGTGAGCTGACCGCGCGGCTGACCGCGGTTCGCCTGTCAAAACACAGCATTCTGTGTTTCTAACCGCATCTGGGTCGGCTAGCCGCCGGTCACCTGTCGGCTAGCCGCCAAGGTGACCGCCCGCTGACCGCCCAGCTGCGGGGACTACACATCAGGTGCAGATTTCAGTGCTTTCTTTCCCCAAACCATTTCACCTCAACTCCAATCATTTCCCAACGTGGAATGGGTCTATTCCCTTCCATTTAACATTTAATTCTTCCCACCAACCACCATTCCACAAATGCATTAATTCACCTACCAATCCAAGTCTCATTTAATGCAAGTACAATACCATTTAAGAAGCTTATAATGACCCAAAATAAACTTTGATGAGGAATGCATATATTCACATAAAACTAACTAAGGGAAAAACCATGTCAATAAATACATCTCTAAAACATTATGGAACATGATAAACCAAATGACATATGAATAGTAAAAATCCACATTTTTGACAAAGTAAGAACTTATTCAAATTGAATCCATTCATCCACTTGCCTTGGTCTCCAAGTATGCTAGTCAAGCTCTAATCACCCTATCAAGCTCAAAATCTACAATCTACACAAAAATCCCCAAAATACAATCATTACAACCCTAGAATGTCAAAATCAAGCAATAGACGGAGATAGCTTCCAAAAATCAAGGTGAAGCACCTCCTAGGCTAGATGAACACACAATCAAGAGATGAGAAGAAGAACTTACATGAAGAGTCCTCTAATGGCAAGAACTTGCTCAAAAGATGGCTTGGAATGGGACTCTCTCTCAAAAAAAGGTTTCAAGAGGAAGCTCTCATGGAGGGGAAGAAGACTACCACCTCCATTTTGCCTTTAGCAATAGATTGAGAGAGGTTGAGAGATGGAGGAGCAAGGAGCAAGAAGAAGAGTCTAGGGCTGGGCTGGAATACCTTGTTCTCAAGAAATTGCAAGAAGAGGAGGAGGGAAAAGAACTCCTCCTTATATAGACAATGGCTATGGGTCCCACAACTTAAAAGTCCAATCGAGCTAAAACATCAATCTACGGGCTTCGGATGGATTCGACGAAGAAGGAAGGATTGATCGTCGAAATTTCTACTTTCCAAAAAGTATATATTTTACGAGTTTCGGAGACATCGAAAATGGTGTCCAGATTTTTTGTAAAAAGACTGTTTTACCCCTATCAATGGCAAAGTGGGGTTTAGAGGTCTCGAATGGGGACGGAACAAATACGAAAGTTGTTGGGAATCATAAAATACATTCAACGGAGCGATTTACCGATTTTCAGAATTATAACTAAATCCCCAAACTAATCAAGACACAAGAAAAGGAACCCCCAAAGGGCCCCACTAGATCCAAAAGAGTCCCCAAATTTATTCAAAGCTATAAAAAGCTATTCTAATCCAGATTTAACCCATTTCCACTAATCTCACTTATAGCTAAAACACGTCTTAATTAACACTAAAAGGAAACTCTCGGGGCGGGGTCTTACATCCTCCACCCCTTAGGGCATTTGGTCCACCAAATGAAATAAAATAACTAACCTCGGATAGTAGATGCGGATACTTCTTCTGAACTTGATCCCGTAATTCCCACGTTGCCTCTTCAGGTCCGTGATTTTCCCAGAGCACTTTCACCCATTGTATAGTCCTTGTCCTCAGTTCTTGTTCCTTCGTATCGATGATCTGAACAGGCTTCTCGACATAAGTGGCATCTTCTCTGATCTCTAATGGTTCATGACGGAGTACATGTGACGGGTCGGGGACGTACTTTTTCAACATAGACACATGGAACACATTGTGTACGCCGGAAAGCTCGGGTGGTAAGGCTAATCTGTAAGCCACGTCACCAATCTTGCTCACAATATCATAGGGTCCAATGTATCTCCGAGATAATTTGCCTTTCTGACCGAATCTCAGAGTTCCTCTAGTAGGTGACACCTTCAAGAAAACCTTATCTCCTTCCTTAAAATGTAAGTCCCTTCGATGAGAGTCTGCATAACTCTTCTGTCTACTCCGGGCTACTTTCAGACGTTCTTGGATCAACTTGACTTTGTCGCTGGTTTCACTCACCATAGTCGGTCCATGAAAACCGCGAACGCCTACTTCTTCCCAACAAACTGGAGTTCTACACCTCCTACCATACAATGCCTCAAAAGGCGCCATCCCAATGCTCGAATGATAACTGTTGTTGTAGGCAAATTCGCAAAGCGGTAGGGTCTCATCCCATTGGGTCTTGAAATCTAGCACACACGCTCGAAGCATATCTTCAAGGGTCTGAATTGTTCTTTCCGACTGACCATCTGTTTGTGGGTGATACGCTGTGCTGAACTGAAGCTTTGTTCCCATAGACTCATGCAAAGTCTTCCAAAATCTCGAGACGAATCTGCTATCTCTATCTGAAGTAATGGAGACTGGCTGCCCATGACGGCTGACAATCTCGTTGACAAATAACTCCGCGAGAGGTAACATATGCATTTTCTCTCCGGTCTTCATAGGAATAAAATGAGCTGATTTGGTGAGACGGTCCACAGTTACCCAAATGGAGTTGTTCCCTTTTCTGGTCCTTGGCAATCCCGAGATGAAATCCATGGTAATATGTTCCCACTTCCATTCTGGGATCTCTAGTGGCTGCAATAACCCTGGAGGTCTCTGATGCTCTGCCTTCACCAACTGACACGTCATACATCGAGAAACGAAAGCTGCTATTTCCCTCTTCATGTTGTTCCACCAAAATCTGCCTTTCAGGTTCTGATACATCTTCGTGCTACCCGGATGCATAGAGTATTTCGTGCTGTGCGCCTCTGTCATAATGTCATTCTTCAAATCTTCAATATTGGGCACGCATAGACGATCACGATAGAATAAGACTCCATCCACAATACGGAAATCAGGACGTTCTGCTATATGCTCTGAAATCTTGGCCAACTCTAGATCTTGCAATTGGTCGTCCTTGATCTTCCGAATGAACGAGGGTTCAGACACTGACATGTTGACTAACATCACTCCCTCTCTTAGGGGCTGAAAATCTACCCCCAACTCTTCAAATTGCTGAAAGAAGCACGTAACTCTTAGGCTTGCCACACTGGCTGACTTCCTACTCAAGGCATCGGCTACTACATTTGCCTTTCCCGGGTGATATTTGATCGGGAAATCATAATCTTTGATGTATTCCATCCATCTTCTTTGTCTCATATTCAATTCCTTCTGAGAGAACAAATACTGTAAGCTGCGGTGATCGGAGTGGACTTCGAATTTCTCCCCGTAGAGGTAATGTCTCCACATCTTTAGTGCAAAAACGACCGCTGCTAATTCCAGATCATGCGTCGCGTAGTTCTTCTCATGATCCTTCAACTGACGGGATCCATAAGCAACGACTTTTCTATCTTGCATCAACACACAACCGAGTCCTATATTCGAAGCATCTGTAAAGATGGTGTAACCGCCGCTCTCGGATGGTAAAGTGAGGACGGGTGCTGAAGTTAATCTCTTTTTCAACTCTTGGAAGCTGGCCTCACATTGGTCTGTCCACACATAAGGTGCATTCTTCTTGGTCAACTTTGTCAATGAAGCTGCAATCGACGAAAATCCTTGCACAAATCTTCGATAGTAACCCGCCAATCCAAGAAAACTTCTGATTTCTGGCGCGTTCTTCGGTCTTTCCCACTTCACAACTGCATCTATCTTGGCTGGGTCCACTGATAATCCTTCTTTGGAAATGATATGACCTAAAAATGCGACTTCTTCAAGCCAAAAATCGCACTTAGCGAGCTTCGCATACAATTGATTGTCTCTTAGGAGTTGCAATGCTATCCTCAAATGCTCTTCATGTTCTTCTTTAGACTTAGAGTACACCAAAATGTCATCAATAAATACCACTGTGAATTGGTCTAAGTACTCCGCAAATATCTTGTTCATCAAAGCCATGAATACTGCTGGTGCATTCGTCAGTCCAAATGGCATCACTAGAAACTCATAGTGTCCATATCTCGTCCGGAACGCCGTCTTCGATACATCTGAATCTCTAACTCTCAGCTGATGATAACCGGACCTTAGATCGATCTTCGAAAAGTAAGCAGCACCTTGCAATTGGTCAAACAATTCATCTATCCTTGGCAATGGATACTTGTTCTTGATGGTAGCTTGGTTCAATTTCCGGTAATCAATACACATTCTCATGGAACCGTCTTTCTTCTTGACGAATAAAACTGGAGCTCCCCAAGGTGAAACGCTTGGTCTAATAAAACCTTTATCCAACAATTCTTGCAACTGAATCTTCAACTCTCCTAATTCAGCTGGAGCCATTCTGTATGGTGCGATAGATATCGGAGCGGTCCCTGGTAACAATTCGATGGTGAAGTCAATCTCCCTAGCCGGTGGTAAACCTGGAATTTCTTCTGGAAAAATGTCTGGGAATTCGCAAACAATTGGGATCTCCTCCACCCCTTGGGACCGTTTATCCTCCGTGATAAACGCTAAATAGCATTCACATCCACTTCTCACTAGTCTATCAGCTTTCAATGCTGAGACGAATCTTGGACAAGAATTCTTCCTCTCCCCATGGAACAAGACGCCTGCTGGGGTCTCCTCTAATTTGAACGTGAGGGTCTTGTGGAAACAGTCCATCGTAGCATGGTATCCTGCTAACCAATCCATTCCTAGAATGACATCAAAATCAAACATCTCCAACAAAATGAGATTCGCCGGTAACACCACATCTCCTATCTTGATAGCACATCTAGGATAATACTTCCTACACACAACTTGTTTGCCTACGGGGGTGGACACCGTCAATACGTACTCAAGTTCTCTAGCAGGCATATCAATCAACTTAGAAAATTTTGGAGACAAGAAGGAGTGCGTAGAGCCAGGGTCAAACAAAATCTTAGCTTCAAATCCACAAACTAGGAGTGTACCTTCCACCATGTTATCTGCCGCCTCTGCATCAGCTTGGTTAATTGCATACACTTGTCCTCGCTGTTGAGGCCTGTTATGAGCTTGTTGCTGCCTCCCTTGCTGTGCATTCCTATGCTGTTGAGGAGGACGCTGATTCTGATTCTGTCCTTGCTGACGAGCTTGATGCTGCTGTGGAGGTCTATATTGTTGTTGTGGAGCCTGCTGCTGGAGTGGCCTGGGCTGGTTCTGTACAGCTAATGCATTCTGAGGTGGTGCCTGGCGCTGAGTTCCTTGTTGTTGCTGGTTCTGTCTGTTGTTACCTTGTCCAGCTTGCCTTGGGCAGTCCTTGAGCTGGTGTGCCATGGATCCACATCTGAAACATGCTCCCGTAATCGTACGGCATTGAGCACTCTCATGGTTCTTACCACAGTGAACGCAAACTAGAGCATTCTACACGTTTTGTTCGTGCCTCGGTCGTTTATTCTGTTGGTTCCTTGGTTGGTGATTCTGTTGGTGAGCTGGTGCCTTTCCTTGGATCTTGTTGTTCAGGTTCTCGAATTTGTAGGCCCTTCTCACAGCCTCTTCAAAAGTGATAGGTGGTACAACGCCCGTGGCATCCCTTTCAATGATCGGGTTAAGTCCTTCAAGGAACCGCGTTATCTTCTTCTCCACAGTGTCAATTAATTCGGGGGCATATCGAGACAACCTCTCAAACTTCGTGAGGTACTCTTGCACAGTTGTGTTACCTTGTACGAGCTGCTGGAATTCAATGGCCTTTTGCCTCTTCACATGTGTCGGTACATACTTGTCACCGAATTGTCTTTTGAAACTTGTCCAAGCCTCTGCGTCTGCTATGGTCCTATATTCAGCCTTGATTGTCTTCCACCATATGTCCGCTAGGCCGGTGAACATGGAAGCGGTGAGCTGCACTTGTTGTCTACCGGTACATCTGAATATCTCGAAGATGTTCTCTGTCTGCTCCAACCAGTCGTCTGCAGCTAGTGGGTCCTCATGCCCAGTGAACTCCTTGGGACCCCTCTTCCTAAACTTTTCATACAACGCATTGGGATCATGTTCCCTATTGTTGATGACAATCTGAGTGCCTGGAGGTTGCGCTGGTGCCGGTTCAGGTCTCCTTTCCAATACTTCTAACAACTGCCTTTGCATCATAGCCATCTCCCTAGCATGCTCTTCATCCTTCCTGGCCATTTGCTCTTGCAATCTGGCTTGATTTTCATTGGCTTGACGTTGCTGGTCAAGCATGGCTTGCATCATCTGTTGGAATTGATTCTGCATGTTTGGATCCGGAATACCGTTTCCTAGTGGCCCGGTGTGTTCACTATTGCTTGCGGTGGGATTGTCGGTTACGGGTCTTTTTCGAGGTGGCATATCACTGTAAAACAAATTGTTAGCACATAAAGTCATATAAGGGTCACACATTGCTCACACGAGTCTAACTAACGAAAAGTCAAACAAGAAGTCTAACGGATCCTCGCCACGTCCTTAGGATTTCTAGTTTCTTTTAATTGCCTGAAACACGTCTCGCTCTGATACCAGTCTGTCGCGACCCCGAACCGGGGCCCGGGACCGCGACGGGGGTGGTGTGGATAATGAACCACCCCTTAATAATAATTGTACATTTCTTTAATTTCCCACAGGTTTCCGCGGTGAGGATTCCTCATACACTCATAGAACATTTATATTAGTGCGGAAGCGTGTAGCAAATCAAACTTTTAATCCATTCACCACAAATAAGACTGTTAATACACAGGCATGACATGATGTCAGAGTGAGCAATGATCTCATTAGCATTCCCAAAAATATGAAGTTAAAGTTTAAACAAAACTCAAGTTAATTTAACATTCCCCAAAAATGAAGGCCAACAAAGGCCAGTACAACCCAAAAGTAAAATCATAGATCAGTCTATAATCTCCCAAAATGTTCGCAGCTCAAAGCTAAACCGAATGCCTAAATGACATCGTCAGCTTGCCACTCTACTAGTCGCTGTGGTTCATCGATCGCCCCCTCTGGTTCCTCCTCAAAGGCACTAACGGGAGCTAGACCTGAGTACCACAAAAATGGGTCTGACACGACGGTCTGGCAGGTGGGTGAATAGATAATACCGAGAAAGAAATCAAAGTATATCATAGTTATAACGAAAACTGTCATAAAACAGGATGCATAGTTCATTTAAAGTACATATGCAATATAAATCATGTGGGGTAATCAAGGTACAGGAACTGACTAGATGGCAACCACACTAAAGCTAAATCCTCTCCATCACTAAGGTGATGAGAGCACATTGAGTGCGTTGGGCTCGAGCACACGAAGTGACGAGAACCAACATTATATACATATACATATACATATAGCTAGGCAAGACCACGGCCGCGGAACCGGGTAACGGGACAGTACGGGATCCAAGTTGCAACTGGCGGGAGCACAGGGGGAGACCCAAGTCAGTTGATCAGACTGACAAGGATGTCCAAGCTTAGTGGTGCCGACTCTTAGGTTACATGAGAAATCCAAACATATACAAAACTATATCAATATAAAACATACGGGCAAACGGGGCACGGTGCTCGTAGGCACACATGTCATATTATTATCCGTACATGCATAAACGGGGCTGGGAAAACATATCGGTGTATAAATCGGAATCTGAGACAAAACCATTAAGATCGGGTAATTACATATATAATTTGAGTAAAACAAAACAATAATTTCTTATATCATTAGGGACTAAATATTGAGGCTTCCATATTCAGGCAACATGTATAAGGATCTCGTATGTCCATATTACCCTAATTATGGTACTCGAATGATAGAGGACATACTAAGTTTCCTTATGCGCGTTGATGAATCTAAAAGTCCCAATACCTTTTCCGAAATGGTGTTTCTATCTATGTCAATCTCCTTATGTCATCCCCTGGGTCTTTCCAAGGTGGTAGGGCATCAGAACAACCCATCCGAACCTTTAAATACCATATCTGAAACCAATGGAAAAGACTCAGGAATTCTGGGTAAAACTCGGTCACCTGTCGGTCAGATGGCGGTTAGCCGCCGATCACCTCGGCGGTTAGCCGCTGGCTGACCGCGGGGCTGACCGCGGTTCCCCTGCTAAAAATGTAGCATTCTGTGTTTCTGACCGCGCATCTCGGCTACCTGGCGGTCACTGGGTTCTGCTCAGCGGTTAGCCGTGAGCTGACCGCGCGGCTGACCGCGGTTCGCCTGTCAAAACACAGCATTCTGTGTTTCTAACCGCATCTGGGTCGGCTAGCCGCCGGTCACCTGTCGGCTAGCCGCAAAGGTGACCGCCCGCTGACCGCCCAGCTGCGAGGACTACACATCAGGTGCAGATTTCAGTGCTTTCTTTCCCCAAACCATTTCACCTCAACTCCAATCATTTCCCAACGTGGAATGGGTCTATTCCCTTCCATTTAACATTTAATTCTTCCCACCAACCACCATTCCACAAATGCATTAATTCACCTACCAATCCAAGTCTCATTTAATGCAAGTACAATACCATTTAAGAAGCTTATAATGACCCAAAATAAACTTTGATGAGGAATGCATATATTCACATAAAACTAACTAAGGGAAAAACCATGTCAATAAATACATCTCTAAAACATTATGGAACATGATAAACCAAATGACATATGAATAGTAAAAATCCACATTTTTGACAAAGTAAGAACTTATTCAAATTGAATCCATTCATCCACTTGCCTTGGTCTCCAAGTATGCTAGTCAAGCTCTAATCACCCTATCAAGCTCAAAATCTACAATCTACACAAAAATCCCCAAAATACAATCATTACAACCCTAGAATGTCAAAATCAAGCAATAGACGGAGATAGCTTCCAAAAATCAAGGTGAAGCACCTCCTAGGCTAGATGAACACACAATCAAGAGATGAGAAGAAGAACTTACATGAAGAGTCCTCTAATGGCAAGAACTTGCTCAAAAGATGGCTTGGAATGGGACTCTCTCTCAAAAAAAGGTTTCAAGAGGAAGCTCTCATGGAGGGGAAGAAGACTACCACCTCCATTTTGCCTTTAGCAATAGATTGAGAGAGGTTGAGAGATGGAGGAGCAAGGAGCAAGAAGAAGAGTCTAGGGCTGGGCTGGAATACCTTGTTCTCAAGAAATTGCAAGAAGAGGAGGAGGGAAAAGAACTCCTCCTTATATAGACAATGGCTATGGGTCCCACAACTTAAAAGTCCAATCGAGCTAAAACATCAATCTACGGGCTTCGGATGGATTCGACGAAGAAGGAAGGATTGATCGTCGAAATTTCTACTTTCCAAAAAGTATATATTTTACGAGTTTCGGAGACATCGAAAATGGTGTCCAGATTTTTTGTAAAAAGACTGTTTTACCCCTATCAATGGCAAAGTGGGGTTTAGAGGTCTCGAATGGGGACGGAACAAATACGAAAGTTGTTGGGAATCATAAAATACATTCAACGGAGCGATTTACCGATTTTCAGAATTATAACTAAATCCCCAAACTAATCAAGACACAAGAAAAGGAACCCCCAAAGGGCCCCACTAGATCCAAAAGAGTCCCCAAATTTATTCAAAGCTATAAAAAGCTATTCTAATCCAGATTTAACCCATTTCCACTAATCTCACTTATAGCTAAAACACGTCTTAATTAACACTAAAAGGAAACTCTCGGGGCGGGGTCTTACATCCTCCACCCCTTAGGGCATTTGGTCCACCAAATGAAATAAAATAACTAACCTCGGATAGTAGATGCGGATACTTCTTCTGAACTTGATCCCGTAATTCCCACGTTGCCTCTTCAGGTCCGTGATTTTCCCAGAGCACTTTCACCCATTGTATAGTCCTTGTCCTCAGTTCTTGTTCCTTCGTATCGATGATCTGAATAGGCTTCTCGACATAAGTGGCATCTTCTCTGATCTCTAATGGTTCATGACGGAGTACATGTGACGGGTCGGGGACGTACTTTTTCAACATAGACACATGGAACACATTGTGTACGCCGGAAAGCTCGGGTGGTAAGGCTAATCTGTAAGCCACGTCACCAATCTTGCTCACAATATCATAGGGTCCAATGTATCTCCGAGATAATTTGCCTTTCTGACCGAATCTCAGAGTTCCTCTAGTAGGTGACACCTTCAAGAAAACCTTATCTCCTTCCTTAAAATGTAAGTCCCTTCGATGAGAGTCTGCATAACTCTTCTGTCTACTCCGGGCTACTTTCAGACGTTCTTGGATCAACTTGACTTTGTCGCTGGTTTCACTCACCATAGTCGGTCCATGAAAACCGCGAACGCCTACTTCTTCCCAACAAACTGGAGTTCTACACCTCCTACCATACAATGCCTCAAAAGGCGCCATCCCAATGCTCGAATGATAACTGTTGTTGTAGGCAAATTCGCAAAGCGGTAGGGTCTCATCCCATTGGGTCTTGAAATCTAGCACACACGCTCGAAGCATATCTTCAAGGGTCTGAATTGTTCTTTCCGACTGACCATCTGTTTGTGGGTGATACGCTGTGCTGAACTGAAGCTTTGTTCCCATAGACTCATGCAAAGTCTTCCAAAATCTCGAGACGAATCTGCTATCTCTATCTGAAGTAATGGAGACTGGCTGCCCATGACGGCTGACAATCTCGTTGACAAATAACTCCGCGAGAGGTAACATATGCATTTTCTCTCCGGTCTTCATAGGAATAAAATGAGCTGATTTGGTGAGACGGTCCACAGTTACCCAAATGGAGTTGTTCCCTTTTCTGGTCCTTGGCAATCCCGAGATGAAATCCATGGTAATATGTTCCCACTTCCATTCTGGGATCTCTAGTGGCTGCAATAACCCTGGAGGTCTCTGATGCTCTGCCTTCACCAACTGACACGTCATACATCGAGAAACGAAAGCTGCTATTTCCCTCTTCATGTTGTTCCACCAAAATCTGCCTTTCAGGTTCTGATACATCTTCGTGCTACCCGGATGCATAGAGTATTTCGTGCTGTGCGCCTCTGTCATAATGTCATTCTTCAAATCTTCAATATTGGGCACGCATAGACGATCACGATAGAATAAGACTCCATCCACAATACGGAAATCAGGACGTTCTGCTATATGCTCTGAAATCTTGGCCAACTCTAGATCTTGCAATTGGTCGTCCTTGATCTTCCGAATGAACGAGGGTTCAGACACTGACATGTTGACTAACATCACTCCCTCTCTTAGGGGCTGAAAATCTACCCCCAACTCTTCAAATTGCTGAAAGAAGCACGTAACTCTTAGGCTTGCCACACTGGCTGACTTCCTACTCAAGGCATCGGCTACTACATTTGCCTTTCCCGGGTGATATTTGATCGGGAAATCATAATCTTTGATGTATTCCATCCATCTTCTTTGTCTCATATTCAATTCCTTCTGAGAGAACAAATACTGTAAGCTGCGGTGATCGGAGTGGACTTCGAATTTCTCCCCGTAGAGGTAATGTCTCCACATCTTTAGTGCAAAAACGACCGCTGCTAATTCCAGATCATGCGTCGCGTAGTTCTTCTCATGATCCTTCAACTGACGGGATCCATAAGCAACGACTTTTCTATCTTGCATCAACACACAACCGAGTCCTATATTCGAAGCATCTGTAAAGATGGTGTAACCGCCGCTCTCGGATGGTAAAGTGAGGACGGGTGCTGAAGTTAATCTCTTTTTCAACTCTTGGAAGCTGGCCTCACATTGGTCTGTCCACACATAAGGTGCATTCTTCTTGGTCAACTTTGTCAATGAAGCTGCAATCGACGAAAATCCTTGCACAAATCTTCGATAGTAACCCGCCAATCCAAGAAAACTTCTGATTTCTGGCGCGTTCTTCGGTCTTTCCCACTTCACAACTGCATCTATCTTGGCTGGGTCCACTGATAATCCTTCTTTGGAAATGATATGACCTAAAAATGCGACTTCTTCAAGCCAAAAATCGCACTTAGCGAGCTTCGCATACAATTGATTGTCTCTTAGGAGTTGCAATGCTATCCTCAAATGCTCTTCATGTTCTTCTTTAGACTTAGAGTACACCAAAATGTCATCAATAAATACCACTGTGAATTGGTCTAAGTACTCCGCAAATATCTTGTTCATCAAAGCCATGAATACTGCTGGTGCATTCGTCAGTCCAAATGGCATCACTAGAAACTCATAGTGTCCATATCTCGTCCGGAACGCCGTCTTCGATACATCTGAATCTCTAACTCTCAGCTGATGATAACCGGACCTTAGATCGATCTTCGAAAAGTAAGCAGCACCTTGCAATTGGTCAAACAATTCATCTATCCTTGGCAATGGATACTTGTTCTTGATGGTAGCTTGGTTCAATTTCCGGTAATCAATACACATTCTCATGGAACCGTCTTTCTTCTTGACGAATAAAACTGGAGCTCCCCAAGGTGAAACGCTTGGTCTAATAAAACCTTTATCCAACAATTCTTGCAACTGAATCTTCAACTCTCCTAATTCAGCTGGAGCCATTCTGTATGGTGCGATAGATATCGGAGCGGTCCCTGGTAACAATTCGATGGTGAAGTCAATCTCCCTAGCCGGTGGTAAACCTGGAATTTCTTCTGGAAAAATGTCTGGGAATTCGCAAACAATTGGGATCTCCTCCACCCCTTGGGACCGTTTATCCTCCGTGATAAACGCTAAATAGCATTCACATCCACTTCTCACTAGTCTATCAGCTTTCAATGCTGAGACGAATCTTGGACAAGAATTCTTCCTCTCCCCATGGAACAAGACGCCTGCTGGGGTCTCCTCTAATTTGAACGTGAGGGTCTTGTGGAAACAGTCCATCGTAGCATGGTATCCTGCTAACCAATCCATTCCTAGAATGACATCAAAATCAAACATCTCCAACAAAATGAGATTCGCCGGTAACACCACATCTCCTATCTTAATAGCACATCTAGGATAATACTTCCTACACACAACTTGTTTGCCTACGGGGGTGGACACCGTCAATACGTACTCAAGTTCTCTAGCAGGCATATCAATCAACTTAGAAAATTTTGGAGACAAGAAGGAGTGCGTAGAGCCAGGGTCAAACAAAATCTTAGCTTCAAATCCACAAACTAGGAGTGTACCTTCCACCATGTTATCTGCCGCCTCTGCATCAGCTTGGTTAATTGCATACACTTGTCCTCGCTGTTGAGGCCTGTTATGAGCTTGTTGCTGCCTCCCTTGCTGTGCATTCCTATGCTGTTGAGGAGGACGCTGATTCTGATTCTGTCCTTGCTGACGAGCTTGATGCTGCTGTGGAGGTCTATATTGTTGTTGTGGAGCCTGCTGCTGGAGTGGCCTGGGCTGGTTCTGTACAGCTAATGCATTCTGAGGTGGTGCCTGGCGCTGAGTTCCTTGTTGTTGCTGGTTCTGTCTGTTGTTACCTTGTCCAGCTTGCCTTGGGCAGTCCTTGAGCTGGTGTGCCATGGATCCACATCTGAAACATGCTCCCGTAATCGTACGGCATTGAGCACTCTCATGGTTCTTACCACAGTGAACGCAAACTAGAGCATTCTACACGTTTTGTTCGTGCCTCGGTCGTTTATTCTGTTGGTTCCTTGGTTGGTGATTCTGTTGGTGAGCTGGTGCCTTTCCTTGGATCTTGTTGTTCAGGTTCTCGAATTTGTAGGCCCTTCTCACAGCCTCTTCAAAAGTGATAGGTGGTACAACGCCCGTGGCATCCCTTTCAATGATCGGGTTAAGTCCTTCAAGGAACCGCGTTATCTTCTTCTCCACAGTGTCAATTAATTCGGGGGCATATCGAGACAACCTCTCAAACTTCGTGAGGTACTCTTGCACAGTTGTGTTACCTTGTACGAGCTGCTGGAATTCAATGGCCTTTTGCCTCTTCACATGTGTCGGTACATACTTGTCACCGAATTGTCTTTTGAAACTTGTCCAAGCCTCTGCGTCTGCTATGGTCCTATATTCAGCCTTGATTGTCTTCCACCATATGTCCGCTAGGCCGGTGAACATGGAAGCGGTGAGCTGCACTTGTTGTCTACCGGTACATCTGAATATCTCGAAGATGTTCTCTGTCTGCTCCAACCAGTCGTCTGCAGCTAGTGGGTCCTCATGCCCAGTGAACTCCTTGGGACCCCTCTTCCTAAACTTTTCATACAACGCATTGGGATCATGTTCCCTATTGTTGATGACAATCTGAGTGCCTGGAGGTTGCGCTGGTGCCGGTTCAGGTCTCCTTTCCAATACTTCTAACAACTGCCTTTGCATCAAAGCCATCTCCCTAGCATGCTCTTCATCCTTCCTGGCCATTTGCTCTTGCAATCTGGCTTGATTTTCATTGGCTTGACGTTGCTGGTCAAGCATGGCTTGCATCATCTGTTGGAATTGATTCTGCATGTTTGGATCCGGAATACCGTTTCCTAGTGGCCCGGTGTGTTCACTATTGCTTGCGGTGGGATTGTCGGTTACGGGTCTTTTTCGAGGTGGCATATCACTGTAAAACAAATTGTTAGCACATAAAGTCATATAAGGGTCACACATTGCTCACACGAGTCTAACTAACGAAAAGTCAAACAAGAAGTCTAACGGATCCTCGCCACGTCCTTAGGATTTCTAGTTTCTTTTAATTGCCTGAAACACGTCTCGCTCTGATACCAGTCTGTCGCGACCCCGAACCGGGGCCCGGGACCGCGACGGGGGTGGTGTGGATAATGAACCACCCCTTAATAATAATTGTACATTTCTTTAATTTCCCACAGGTTTCCGCGGTGAGGATTCCTCATACACTCATAGAACATTTATATTAGTGCGGAAGCGTGTAGCAAATCAAACTTTTAATCCATTCACCACAAATAAGACTGTTAATACACAGGCATGACATGATGTCAGAGTGAGCAATGATCTCATTAGCATTCCCAAAAATATGAAGTTAAAGTTTAAACAAAACTCAAGTTAATTTAACATTCCCCAAAAATGAAGGCCAACAAAGGCCAGTACAACCCAAAAGTAAAATCATAGATCAGTCTATAATCTCCCAAAATGTTCGCAGCTCAAAGCTAAACCGAATGCCTAAATGACATCGTCAGCTTGCCACTCTACTAGTCGCTGTGGTTCATCGATCGCCCCCTCTGGTTCCTCCTCAAAGGCACTAACGGGAGCTGGACCTGAGTACCACAAAAATGGGTCAGACACGACGGTCTGGCAGGTGGGTGAATAGATAATACCGAGAAAGAAATCAAAGTATATCATAGTTATAACGAAAACTGTCATAAAACAGGATGCATAGTTCATTTAAAGTACATATGCAATATAAATCATGTGGGGTAATCAAGGTACAGGAACTGACTAGATGGCAACCACACTAAAGCTAAATCCTCTCCATCACTAAGGTGATGAGAGCACATTGAGTGCGTTGGGCTCGAGCACACGAAGTGACGAGAACCAACATTATATACATATACATATACATATAGCTAGGCAAGACCACGGCCGCGGAACCGGGTAACGGGACAGTACGGGATCCAAGTTGCAACTGGCGGGAGCACAGGGGGAGACCCAAGTCAGTTGATCAGACTGACAAGGATGTCCAAGCTTAGTGGTGCCGACTCTTAGGTTACATGAGAAATCCAAACATATACAAAACTATATCAATATAAAACATACGGGCAAACGGGGCACGGTGCTCGTAGGCACACATGTCATATTATTATCCGTACATGCATAAACGGGGCTGGGAAAACATATCGGTGTATAAATCGGAATCTGAGACAAAACCATTAAGATCGGGTAATTACATATATAATTTGAGTAAAACAAAACAATAATTTCTTATATCATTAGGGACTAAATATTGAGGCTTCCATATTCAGGCAACATGTATAAGGATCTCGTATGTCCATATTACCCTAATTATGGTACTCGAATGATAGAGGACATACTAAGTTTCCTTATGCGCGTTGATGAATCTAAAAGTCCCAATACCTTTTCCGAAATGGTGTTTCTATCTATGTCAATCTCCTTATGTCATCCCCTGGGTCTTTCCAAGGTGGTAGGGCATCAGAACAACCCATCCGAACCTTTAAATACCATATCTGAAACCAATGGAAAAGACTCAGGAATTCTGGGTAAAACTCGGTCACCTGTCGGTCAGATGGCGGTTAGCCGCCGAGGTGATCGGCGGTTAGCCGCTGGCTGACCGCGGGGCTGACCGCGGTTCCCCTGCTAAAAATGTAGCATTCTGTGTTTCTGACCGCGCATCTCGGCTACCTGGCGGTCACTGGGTTCTGCTCAGCGGTTAGCCGTGAGCTGACCGCGCGGCTGACCGCGGTTCGCCTGTCAAAACACAGCATTCTGTGTTTCTAACCGCATCTGGGTCGGCTAGCCGCCGGTCACCTGTCGGCTAGCCGCCAAGGTGACCGCCCGCTGACCGCCCAGCTGCGGGGACTACACATCAGGTGCAGATTTCAGTGCTTTCTTTCCCCAAACCATTTCACCTCAACTCCAATCATTTCCCAACGTGGAATGGGTCTATTCCCTTCCATTTAACATTTAATTCTTCCCACCAACCACCATTCCACAAATGCATTAATTCACCTACCAATCCAAGTCTCATTTAATGCAAGTACAATACCATTTAAGAAGCTTATAATGACCCAAAATAAACTTTGATGAGGAATGCATATATTCACATAAAACTAACTAAGGGAAAAACCATGTCAATAAATACATCTCTAAAACATTATGGAACATGATAAACCAAATGACATATGAATAGTAAAAATCCACATTTTTGACAAAGTAAGAACTTATTCAAATTGAATCCATTCATCCACTTGCCTTGGTCTCCAAGTATGCTAGTCAAGCTCTAATCACCCTATCAAGCTCAAAATCTACAATCTACACAAAAATCCCCAAAATACAATCATTACAACCCTAGAATGTCAAAATCAAGCAATAGACGGAGATAGCTTCCAAAAATCAAGGTGAAGCACCTCCTAGGCTAGATGAACACACAATCAAGAGATGAGAAGAAGAACTTACATGAAGAGTCCTCTAATGGCAAGAACTTGCTCAAAATATGGCTTGGAATGGGACTCTCTCTAAAAAAAAGGTTTCAAGAGGAAGCTCTCATGGAGGGGAAGAAGACTACCACCTCCATTTTGCCTTTAGCAATAGATTGAGAGAGGTTGAGAGATGGAGGAGCAAGGAGCAAGAAGAAGAGTCTAGGGCTGGGCTGGAATACCTTGTTCTCAAGAAATTGCAAGAAGAGGAGGAGGGAAAAGAACTCCTCCTTATATAGACAATGGCTATGGGTCCCACAACTTAAAAGTCCAATCGAGCTAAAACATCAATCTACGGGCTTCGGATGGATTCGACGAAGAAGGAAGGATTGATCGTCGAAATTTCTACTTTCCAAAAAGTATATATTTTACGAGTTTCGGAGACATCGAAAATGGTGTCCAGATTTTTTGTAAAAAGACTGTTTTACCCCTATCAATGGCAAAGTGGGGTTTAGAGGTCTCGAATGGGGACGGAACAAATACGAAAGTTGTTGGGAATCATAAAATACATTCAACGGAGCGATTTACCGATTTTCAGAATTATAACTAAATCCCCAAACTAATCAAGACACAAGAAAAGGAACCCCCAAAGGGCCCCACTAGATCCAAAAGAGTCCCCAAATTTATTCAAAGCTATAAAAAGCTATTCTAATCCAGATTTAACCCATTTCCACTAATCTCACTTATAGCTAAAACACGTCTTAATTAACACTAAAAGGAAACTCTCGGGGCGGGGTCTTACATCCTCCACCCCTTAGGGCATTTGGTCCACCAAATGAAATAAAATAACTAACCTCGGATAGTAGATGCAGATACTTCTTCTGAACTTGATCCCGTAATTCCCACGTTGCCTCTTCAGGTCCGTGATTTTCCCAGAGCACTTTCACCCATTGTATAGTCCTTGTCCTCAGTTCTTGTTCCTTCGTATCGATGATCTGAATAGGCTTCTCGACATAAGTGGCATCTTCTCTGATCTCTAATGGTTCATGACGGAGTACATGTGACGGGTCGGGGACGTACTTTTTCAACATAGACACATGGAACACATTGTGTACGCCGGAAAGCTCGGGTGGTAAGGCTAATCTGTAAGCCACGTCACCAATCTTGCTCACAATATCATAGGGTCCAATGTATCTCCGAGATAATTTGCCTTTCTGACCGAATCTCAGAGTTCCTCTAGTAGGTGACACCTTCAAGAAAACCTTATCTCCTTCCTTAAAATGTAAGTCCCTTCGATGAGAGTCTGCATAACTCTTCTGTCTACTCCGGGCTACTTTCAGACGTTCTTGGATCAACTTGACTTTGTCGCTGGTTTCACTCACCATAGTCGGTCCATGAAAACCGCGAACGCCTACTTCTTCCCAACAAACTGGAGTTCTACACCTCCTACCATACAATGCCTCAAAAGGCGCCATCCCAATGCTCGAATGATAACTGTTGTTGTAGGCAAATTCGCAAAGCGGTAGGGTCTCATCCCATTGGGTCTTGAAATCTAGCACACACGCTCGAAGCATATCTTCAAGGGTCTGAATTGTTCTTTCCGACTGACCATCTGTTTGTGGGTGATACGCTGTGCTGAACTGAAGCTTTGTTCCCATAGACTCATGCAAAGTCTTCCAAAATCTCGAGACGAATCTGCTATCTCTATCTGAAGTAATGGAGACTGGCTGCCCATGACGGCTGACAATCTCGTTGACAAATAACTCCGCGAGAGGTAACATATGCATTTTCTCTCCGGTCTTCATAGGAATAAAATGAGCTGATTTGGTGAGACGGTCCACAGTTACCCAAATGGAGTTGTTCCCTTTTCTGGTCCTTGGCAATCCCGAGATGAAATCCATGGTAATATGTTCCCACTTCCATTCTGGGATCTCTAGTGGCTGCAATAACCCTGGAGGTCTCTGATGCTCTGCCTTCACCAACTGACACGTCATACATCGAGAAACGAAAGCTGCTATTTCCCTCTTCATGTTGTTCCACCAAAATCTGCCTTTCAGGTTCTGATACATCTTCGTGCTACCCGGATGCATAGAGTATTTCGTGCTGTGCGCCTCTGTCATAATGTCATTCTTCAAATCTTCAATATTGGGCACGCATAGACGATCACGATAGAATAAGACTCCATCCACAATACGGAAATCAGGACGTTCTGCTATATGCTCTGAAATCTTGGCCAACTCTAGATCTTGCAATTGGTCGTCCTTGATCTTCCGAATGAACGAGGGTTCAGACACTGACATGTTGACTAACATCACTCCCTCTCTTAGGGGCTGAAAATCTACCCCCAACTCTTCAAATTGCTGAAAGAAGCACGTAACTCTTAGGCTTGCCACACTGGCTGACTTCCTACTCAAGGCATCGGCTACTACATTTGCCTTTCCCGGGTGATATTTGATCGGGAAATCATAATCTTTGATGTATTCCATCCATCTTCTTTGTCTCATATTCAATTCCTTCTGAGAGAACAAATACTGTAAGCTGCGGTGATCGGAGTGGACTTCGAATTTCTCCCCGTAGAGGTAATGTCTCCACATCTTTAGTGCAAAAACGACCGCTGCTAATTCCAGATCATGCGTCGCGTAGTTCTTCTCATGATCCTTCAACTGACGGGATCCATAAGCAACGACTTTTCTATCTTGCATCAACACACAACCGAGTCCTATATTCGAAGCATCTGTAAAGATGGTGTAACCGCCGCTCTCGGATGGTAAAGTGAGGACGGGTGCTGAAGTTAATCTCTTTTTCAACTCTTGGAAGCTGGCCTCACATTGGTCTGTCCACACATAAGGTGCATTCTTCTTGGTCAACTTTGTCAATGAAGCTGCAATCGACGAAAATCCTTGCACAAATCTTCGATAGTAACCCGCCAATCCAAGAAAACTTCTGATTTCTGGCGCGTTCTTCGGTCTTTCCCACTTCACAACTGCATCTATCTTGGCTGGGTCCACTGATAATCCTTCTTTGGAAATGATATGACCTAAAAATGCGACTTCTTCAAGCCAAAAATCGCACTTAGCGAGCTTCGCATACAATTGATTGTCTCTTAGGAGTTGCAATGCTATCCTCAAATGCTCTTCATGTTCTTCTTTAGACTTAGAGTACACCAAAATGTCATCAATAAATACCACTGTGAATTGGTCTAAGTACTCCGCAAATATCTTGTTCATCAAAGCCATGAATACTGCTGGTGCATTCGTCAGTCCAAATGGCATCACTAGAAACTCATAGTGTCCATATCTCGTCCGGAACGCCGTCTTCGATACATCTGAATCTCTAACTCTCAGCTGATGATAACCGGACCTTAGATCGATCTTCGAAAAGTAAGCAGCACCTTGCAATTGGTCAAACAATTCATCTATCCTTGGCAATGGATACTTGTTCTTGATGGTAGCTTGGTTCAATTTCCGGTAATCAATACACATTCTCATGGAACCGTCTTTCTTCTTGACGAATAAAACTGGAGCTCCCCAAGGTGAAACGCTTGGTCTAATAAAACCTTTATCCAACAATTCTTGCAACTGAATCTTCAACTCTCCTAATTCAGCTGGAGCCATTCTGTATGGTGCGATAGATATCGGAGCGGTCCCTGGTAACAATTCGATGGTGAAGTCAATCTCCCTAGCCGGTGGTAAACCTGGAATTTCTTCTGGAAAAATGTCTGGGAATTCGCAAACAATTGGGATCTCCTCCACCCCTTGGGACCGTTTATCCTCCGTGATAAACGCTAAATAGCATTCACATCCACTTCTCACTAGTCTATCAGCTTTCAATGCTGAGACGAATCTTGGACAAGAATTCTTCCTCTCCCCATGGAACAAGACGCCTGCTGGGGTCTCCTCTAATTTGAACGTGAGGGTCTTGTGGAAACAGTCCATCGTAGCATGGTATCCTGCTAACCAATCCATTCCTAGAATGACATCAAAATCAAACATCTCCAACAAAATGAGATTCGCCGGTAACACCACATCTCCTATCTTGATAGCACATCTAGGATAATACTTCCTACACACAACTTGTTTGCCTACTGGGGTGGACACCGTCAATACGTACTCAAGTTCTCTAGCAGGCATATCAATCAACTTAGAAAATTTTGGAGACAAGAAGGAGTGCGTAGAGCCAGGGTCAAACAAAATCTTAGCTTCAAATCCACAAACTAGGAGTGTACCTTCCACCATGTTATCTGCCGCCTCTGCATCAGCTTGGTTAATTGCATACACTTGTCCTCGCTGTTGAGGCCTGTTATGAGCTTGTTGCTGCCTCCCTTGCTGTGCATTCCTATGCTGTTGAGGAGGACGCTGATTCTGATTCTGTCCTTGCTGACGAGCTTGATGCTGCTGTGGAGGTCTATATTGTTGTTGTGGAGCCTGCTGCTGGAGTGGCCTGGGCTGGTTCTGTACAGCTAATGCATTCTGAGGTGGTGCCTGGCGCTGAGTTCCTTGTTGTTGCTGGTTCTGTCTGTTGTTACCTTGTCCAGCTTGCCTTGGGCAGTCCTTGAGCTGGTGTGCCATGGATCCACATCTGAAACATGCTCCCGTAATCGTACGGCATTGAGCACTCTCATGGTTCTTACCACAGTGAACGCAAACTAGAGCATTCTACACGTTTTGTTCGTGCCTCGGTCGTTTATTCTGTTGGTTCCTTGGTTGGTGATTCTGTTGGTGAGCTGGTGCCTTTCCTTGGATCTTGTTGTTCAGGTTCTCGAATTTGTAGGCCCTTCTCACAGCCTCTTCAAAAGTGATAGGTGGTACAACGCCCGTGGCATCCCTTTCAATGATCGGGTTAAGTCCTTCAAGGAACCGCGTTATCTTCTTCTCCACAGTGTCAATTAATTCGGGGGCATATCGAGACAACCTCTCAAACTTCGTGAGGTACTCTTGCACAGTTGTGTTACCTTGTACGAGCTGCTGGAATTCAATGGCCTTTTGCCTCTTCACATGTGTCGGTACATACTTGTCACCGAATTGTCTTTTGAAACTTGTCCAAGCCTCTGCGTCTGCTATGGTCCTATATTCAGCCTTGATTGTCTTCCACCATATGTCCGCTAGGCCGGTGAACATGGAAGCGGTGAGCTGCACTTGTTGTCTACCGGTACATCTGAATATCTCGAAGATGTTCTCTGTCTGCTCCAACCAGTCGTCTGCAGCTAGTGGGTCCTCATGCCCAGTGAACTCCTTGGGACCCCTCTTCCTAAACTTTTCATACAACGCATTGGGATCATGTTCCCTATTGTTGATGACAATCTGAGTGCCTGGAGGTTGCGCTGGTGCCGGTTCAGGTCTCCTTTCCAATACTTCTAACAACTGCCTTTGCATCAAAGCCATCTCCCTAGCATGCTCTTCATCCTTCCTGGCCATTTGCTCTTGCAATCTGGCTTGATTTTCATTGGCTTGACGTTGCTGGTCAAGCATGGCTTGCATCATCTGTTGGAATTGATTCTGCATGTTTGGATCCGGAATACCGTTTCCTAGTGGCCCGGTGTGTTCACTATTGCTTGCGGTGGGATTGTCGGTTACGGGTCTTTTTCGAGGTGGCATATCACTGTAAAACAAATTGTTAGCACATAAAGTCATATAAGGGTCACACATTGCTCACACGAGTCTAACTAACGAAAAGTCAAACAAGAAGTCTAACGGATCCTCGCCACGTCCTTAGGATTTCTAGTTTCTTTTAATTGCCTGAAACACGTCTCGCTCTGATACCAGTCTGTCGCGACCCCGAACCGGGGCCCGGGACCGCGACGGGGGTGGTGTGGATAATGAACCACCCCTTAATAATAATTGTACATTTCTTTAATTTCCCACAGGTTTCCGCGGTGAGGATTCCTCATACACTCATAGAACATTTATATTAGTGCGGAAGCGTGTAGCAAATCAAACTTTTAATCCATTCACCACAAATAAGACTGTTAATACACAGGCATGACATGATGTCAGAGTGAGCAATGATCTCATTAGCATTCCCAAAAATATGAAGTTAAAGTTTAAACAAAACTCAAGTTAATTTAACATTCCCCAAAAATGAAGGCCAACAAAGGCCAGTACAACCCAAAAGTAAAATCATAGATCAGTCTATAATCTCCCAAAATGTTCGCAGCTCAAAGCTAAACCGAATGCCTAAATGACATCGTCAGCTTGCCACTCTACTAGTCGCTGTGGTTCATCGATCGCCCCCTCTGGTTCCTCCTCAAAGGCACTAACGGGAGCTGGACCTGAGTACCACAAAAATGGGTCAGACACGACGGTCTGGCAGGTGGGTGAATAGATAATACCGAGAAAGAAATCAAAGTATATCATAGTTATAACGAAAACTGTCATAAAACAGGATGCATAGTTCATTTAAAGTACATATGCAATATAAATCATGTGGGGTAATCAAGGTACAGGAACTGACTAGATGGCAACCACACTAAAGCTAAATCCTCTCCATCACTAAGGTGATGAGAGCACATTGAGTGCGTTGGGCTCGAGCACACGAAGTGACGAGAACCAACATTATATACATATACATATACATATAGCTAGGCAAGACCACGGCCGCGGAACCGGGTAACGGGACAGTACGGGATCCAAGTTGCAACTGGCGGGAGCACAGGGGGAGACCCAAGTCAGTTGATCAGACTGACAAGGATGTCCAAGCTTAGTGGTGCCGACTCTTAGGTTACATGAGAAATCCAAACATATACAAAACTATATCAATATAAAACATACGGGCAAACGGGGCACGGTGCTCGTAGGCACACATGTCATATTATTATCCGTACATGCATAAACGGGGCTGGGAAAACATATCGGTGTATAAATCGGAATCTGAGACAAAACCATTAAGATCGGGTAATTACATATATAATTTGAGTAAAACAAAACAATAATTTCTTATATCATTAGGGACTAAATATTGAGGCTTCCATATTCAGGCAACATGTATAAGGATCTCGTATGTCCATATTACCCTAATTATGGTACTCGAATGATAGAGGACATACTAAGTTTCCTTATGCGCGTTGATGAATCTAAAAGTCCCAATACCTTTTCCGAAATGGTGTTTCTATCTATGTCAATCTCCTTATGTCATCCCCTGGGTCTTTCCAAGGTGGTAGGGCATCAGAACAACCCATCCGAACCTTTAAATACCATATCTGAAACCAATGGAAAAGACTCAGGAATTCTGGGTAAAACTCGGTCACCTGTCGGTCAGATGGCGGTTAGCCGCCGAGGTGATCGGCGGTTAGCCGCTGGCTGACCGCGGGGCTGACCGCGGTTCCCCTGCTAAAAATGTAGCATTCTGTGTTTCTGACCGCGCATCTCGGCTACCTGGCGGTCACTGGGTTCTGCTCAGCGGTTAGCCGTGAGCTGACCGCGCGGCTGACCGCGGTTCGCCTGTCAAAACACAGCATTCTGTGTTTCTAACCGCATCTGGGTCGGCTAGCCGCCGGTCACCTGTCGGCTAGCCGCCAAGGTGACCGCCCGCTGACCGCCCAGCTGCGGGGACTACACATCAGGTGCAGATTTCAGTGCTTTCTTTCCCCAAACCATTTCACCTCAACTCCAATCATTTCCCAACGTGGAATGGGTCTATTCCCTTCCATTTAACATTTAATTCTTCCCACCAACCACCATTCCACAAATGCATTAATTCACCTACCAATCCAAGTCTCATTTAATGCAAGTACAATACCATTTAAGAAGCTTATAATGACCCAAAATAAACTTTGATGAGGAATGCATATATTCACATAAAACTAACTAAGGGAAAAACCATGTCAATAAATACATCTCTAAAACATTATGGAACATGATAAACCAAATGACATATGAATAGTAAAAATCCACATTTTTGACAAAGTAAGAACTTATTCAAATTGAATCCATTCATCCACTTGCCTTGGTCTCCAAGTATGCTAGTCAAGCTCTAATCACCCTATCAAGCTCAAAATCTACAATCTACACAAAAATCCCCAAAATACAATCATTACAACCCTAGAATGTCAAAATCAAGCAATAGACGGAGATAGCTTCCAAAAATCAAGGTGAAGCACCTCCTAGGCTAGATGAACACACAATCAAGAGATGAGAAGAAGAACTTACATGAAGAGTCCTCTAATGGCAAGAACTTGCTCAAAATATGGCTTGGAATGGGACTCTCTCTAAAAAAAAGGTTTCAAGAGGAAGCTCTCATGGAGGGGAAGAAGACTACCACCTCCATTTTGCCTTTAGCAATAGATTGAGAGAGGTTGAGAGATGGAGGAGCAAGGAGCAAGAAGAAGAGTCTAGGGCTGGGCTGGAATACCTTGTTCTCAAGAAATTGCAAGAAGAGGAGGAGGGAAAAGAACTCCTCCTTATATAGACAATGGCTATGGGTCCCACAACTTAAAAGTCCAATCGAGCTAAAACATCAATCTACGGGCTTCGGATGGATTCGACGAAGAAGGAAGGATTGATCGTCGAAATTTCTACTTTCCAAAAAGTATATATTTTACGAGTTTCGGAGACATCGAAAATGGTGTCCAGATTTTTTGTAAAAAGACTGTTTTACCCCTATCAATGGCAAAGTGGGGTTTAGAGGTCTCGAATGGGGACGGAACAAATACGAAAGTTGTTGGGAATCATAAAATACATTCAACGGAGCGATTTACCGATTTTCAGAATTATAACTAAATCCCCAAACTAATCAAGACACAAGAAAAGGAACCCCCAAAGGGCCCCACTAGATCCAAAAGAGTCCCCAAATTTATTCAAAGCTATAAAAAGCTATTCTAATCCAGATTTAACCCATTTCCACTAATCTCACTTATAGCTAAAACACGTCTTAATTAACACTAAAAGGAAACTCTCGGGGCGGGGTCTTACATCCTCCACCCCTTAGGGCATTTGGTCCACCAAATGAAATAAAATAACTAACCTCGGATAGTAGATGCGGATACTTCTTCTGAACTTGATCCCGTAATTCCCACGTTGCCTCTTCAGGTCCGTGATTTTCCCAGAGCACTTTCACCCATTGTATAGTCCTTGTCCTCAGTTCTTGTTCCTTCGTATCGATGATCTGAATAGGCTTCTCGACATAAGTGGCATCTTCTCTGATCTCTAATGGTTCATGACGGAGTACATGTGACGGGTCGGGGACGTACTTTTTCAACATAGACACATGGAACACATTGTGTACGCCGGAAAGCTCGGGTGGTAAGGCTAATCTGTAAGCCACGTCACCAATCTTGCTCACAATATCATAGGGTCCAATGTATCTCCGAGATAATTTGCCTTTCTGACCGAATCTCAGAGTTCCTCTAGTAGGTGACACCTTCAAGAAAACCTTATCTCCTTCCTTAAAATGTAAGTCCCTTCGATGAGAGTCTGCATAACTCTTCTGTCTACTCCGGGCTACTTTCAGACGTTCTTGGATCAACTTGACTTTGTCGCTGGTTTCACTCACCATAGTCGGTCCATGAAAACCGCGAACGCCTACTTCTTCCCAACAAACTGGAGTTCTACACCTCCTACCATACAATGCCTCAAAAGGCGCCATCCCAATGCTCGAATGATAACTGTTGTTGTAGGCAAATTCGCAAAGCGGTAGGGTCTCATCCCATTGGGTCTTGAAATCTAGCACACACGCTCGAAGCATATCTTCAAGGGTCTGAATTGTTCTTTCCGACTGACCATCTGTTTGTGGGTGATACGCTGTGCTGAACTGAAGCTTTGTTCCCATAGACTCATGCAAAGTCTTCCAAAATCTCGAGACGAATCTGCTATCTCTATCTGAAGTAATGGAGACTGGCTGCCCATGACGGCTGACAATCTCGTTGACAAATAACTCCGCGAGAGGTAACATATGCATTTTCTCTCCGGTCTTCATAGGAATAAAATGAGCTGATTTGGTGAGACGGTCCACAGTTACCCAAATGGAGTTGTTCCCTTTTCTGGTCCTTGGCAATCCCGAGATGAAATCCATGGTAATATGTTCCCACTTCCATTCTGGGATCTCTAGTGGCTGCAATAACCCTGGAGGTCTCTGATGCTCTGCCTTCACCAACTGACACGTCATACATCGAGAAACGAAAGCTGCTATTTCCCTCTTCATGTTGTTCCACCAAAATCTGCCTTTCAGGTTCTGATACATCTTCGTGCTACCCGGATGCATAGAGTATTTCGTGCTGTGCGCCTCTGTCATAATGTCATTCTTCAAATCTTCAATATTGGGCACGCATAGACGATCACGATAGAATAAGACTCCATCCACAATACGGAAATCAGGACGTTCTGCTATATGCTCTGAAATCTTGGCCAACTCTAGATCTTGCAATTGGTCGTCCTTGATCTTCCGAATGAACGAGGGTTCAGACACTGACATGTTGACTAACATCACTCCCTCTCTTAGGGGCTGAAAATCTACCCCCAACTCTTCAAATTGCTGAAAGAAGCACGTAACTCTTAGGCTTGCCACACTGGCTGACTTCCTACTCAAGGCATCGGCTACTACATTTGCCTTTCCCGGGTGATATTTGATCGGGAAATCATAATCTTTGATGTATTCCATCCATCTTCTTTGTCTCATATTCAATTCCTTCTGAGAGAACAAATACTGTAAGCTGCGGTGATCGGAGTGGACTTCGAATTTCTCCCCGTAGAGGTAATGTCTCCACATCTTTAGTGCAAAAACGACCGCTGCTAATTCCAGATCATGCGTCGCGTAGTTCTTCTCATGATCCTTCAACTGACGGGATCCATAAGCAACGACTTTTCTATCTTGCATCAACACACAACCGAGTCCTATATTCGAAGCATCTGTAAAGATGGTGTAACCGCCGCTCTCGGATGGTAAAGTGAGGACGGGTGCTGAAGTTAATCTCTTTTTCAACTCTTGGAAGCTGGCCTCACATTGGTCTGTCCACACATAAGGTGCATTCTTCTTGGTCAACTTTGTCAATGAAGCTGCAATCGACGAAAATCCTTGCACAAATCTTCGATAGTAACCCGCCAATCCAAGAAAACTTCTGATTTCTGGCGCGTTCTTCGGTCTTTCCCACTTCACAACTGCATCTATCTTGGCTGGGTCCACTGATAATCCTTCTTTGGAAATGATATGACCTAAAAATGCGACTTCTTCAAGCCAAAAATCGCACTTAGCGAGCTTCGCATACAATTGATTGTCTCTTAGGAGTTGCAATGCTATCCTCAAATGCTCTTCATGTTCTTCTTTAGACTTAGAGTACACCAAAATGTCATCAATAAATACCACTGTGAATTGGTCTAAGTACTCCGCAAATATCTTGTTCATCAAAGCCATGAATACTGCTGGTGCATTCGTCAGTCCAAATGGCATCACTAGAAACTCATAGTGTCCATATCTCGTCCGGAACGCCGTCTTCGATACATCTGAATCTCTAACTCTCAGCTGATGATAACCGGACCTTAGATCGATCTTCGAAAAGTAAGCAGCACCTTGCAATTGGTCAAACAATTCATCTATCCTTGGCAATGGATACTTGTTCTTGATGGTAGCTTGGTTCAATTTCCGGTAATCAATACACATTCTCATGGAACCGTCTTTCTTCTTGACGAATAAAACTGGAGCTCCCCAAGGTGAAACGCTTGGTCTAATAAAACCTTTATCCAACAATTCTTGCAACTGAATCTTCAACTCTCCTAATTCAGCTGGAGCCATTCTGTATGGTGCGATAGATATCGGAGCGGTCCCTGGTAACAATTCGATGGTGAAGTCAATCTCCCTAGCCGGTGGTAAACCTGGAATTTCTTCTGGAAAAATGTCTGGGAATTCGCAAACAATTGGGATCTCCTCCACCCCTTGGGACCGTTTATCCTCCGTGATAAACGCTAAATAGCATTCACATCCACTTCTCACTAGTCTATCAGCTTTCAATGCTGAGACGAATCTTGGACAAGAATTCTTCCTCTCCCCATGGAACAAGACGCCTGCTGGGGTCTCCTCTAATTTGAACGTGAGGGTCTTGTGGAAACAGTCCATCGTAGCATGGTATCCTGCTAACCAATCCATTCCTAGAATGACATCAAAATCAAACATCTCCAACAAAATGAGATTCGCCGGTAACACCACATCTCCTATCTTGATAGCACATCTAGGATAATACTTCCTACACACAACTTGTTTGCCTACGGGGGTGGACACCGTCAATACGTACTCAAGTTCTCTAGCAGGCATATCAATCAACTTAGAAAATTTTGGAGACAAGAAGGAGTGCGTAGAGCCAGGGTCAAACAAAATCTTAGCTTCAAATCCACAAACTAGGAGTGTACCTTCCACCATGTTATCTGCCGCCTCTGCATCAGCTTGGTTAATTGCATACACTTGTCCTCGCTGTTGAGGCCTGTTATGAGCTTGTTGCTGCCTCCCTTGCTGTGCATTCCTATGCTGTTGAGGAGGACGCTGATTCTGATTCTGTCCTTGCTGACGAGCTTGATGCTGCTGTGGAGGTCTATATTGTTGTTGTGGAGCCTGCTGCTGGAGTGGCCTGGGCTGGTTCTGTACAGCTAATGCATTCTGAGGTGGTGCCTGGCGCTGAGTTCCTTGTTGTTGCTGGTTCTGTCTGTTGTTACCTTGTCCAGCTTGCCTTGGGCAGTCCTTGAGCTGGTGTGCCATGGATCCACATCTGAAACATGCTCCCGTAATCGTACGGCATTGAGCACTCTCATGGTTCTTACCACAGTGAACGCAAACTAGAGCATTCTACACGTTTTGTTCGTGCCTCGGTCGTTTATTCTGTTGGTTCCTTGGTTGGTGATTCTGTTGGTGAGCTGGTGCCTTTCCTTGGATCTTGTTGTTCAGGTTCTCGAATTTGTAGGCCCTTCTCACAGCCTCTTCAAAAGTGATAGGTGGTACAACGCCCGTGGCATCCCTTTCAATGATCGGGTTAAGTCCTTCAAGGAACCGCGTTATCTTCTTCTCCACAGTGTCAATTAATTCGGGGGCATATCGAGACAACCTCTCAAACTTCGTGAGGTACTCTTGCACAGTTGTGTTACCTTGTACGAGCTGCTGGAATTCAATGGCCTTTTGCCTCTTCACATGTGTCGGTACATACTTGTCACCGAATTGTCTTTTGAAACTTGTCCAAGCCTCTGCGTCTGCTATGGTCCTATATTCAGCCTTGATTGTCTTCCACCATATGTCCGCTAGGCCGGTGAACATGGAAGCGGTGAGCTGCACTTGTTGTCTACCGGTACATCTGAATATCTCGAAGATGTTCTCTGTCTGCTCCAACCAGTCGTCTGCAGCTAGTGGGTCCTCATGCCCAGTGAACTCCTTGGGACCCCTCTTCCTAAACTTTTCATACAACGCATTGGGATCATGTTCCCTATTGTTGATGACAATCTGAGTGCCTGGAGGTTGCGCTGGTGCCGGTTCAGGTCTCCTTTCCAATACTTCTAACAACTGCCTTTGCATCAAAGCCATCTCCCTAGCATGCTCTTCATCCTTCCTGGCCATTTGCTCTTGCAATCTGGCTTGATTTTCATTGGCTTGACGTTGCTGGTCAAGCATGGCTTGCATCATCTGTTGGAATTGATTCTGCATGTTTGGATCCGGAATACCGTTTCCTAGTGGCCCGGTGTGTTCACTATTGCTTGCGGTGGGATTGTCGGTTACGGGTCTTTTTCGAGGTGGCATATCACTGTAAAACAAATTGTTAGCACATAAAGTCATATAAGGGTCACACATTGCTCACACGAGTCTAACTAACGAAAAGTCAAACAAGAAGTCTAACGGATCCTCGCCACGTCCTTAGGATTTCTAGTTTCTTTTAATTGCCTGAAACACGTCTCGCTCTGATACCAGTCTGTCGCGACCCCGAACCGGGGCCCGGGACCGCGACGGGGGTGGTGTGGATAATGAACCACCCCTTAATAATAATTGTACATTTCTTTAATTTCCCACAGGTTTCCGCGGTGAGGATTCCTCATACACTCATAGAACATTTATATTAGTGCGGAAGCGTGTAGCAAATCAAACTTTTAATCCATTCACCACAAATAAGACTGTTAATACACAGGCATGACATGATGTCAGAGTGAGCAATGATCTCATTAGCATTCCCAAAAATATGAAGTTAAAGTTTAAACAAAACTCAAGTTAATTTAACATTCCCCAAAAATGAAGGCCAACAAAGGCCAGTACAACCCAAAAGTAAAATCATAGATCAGTCTATAATCTCCCAAAATGTTCGCAGCTCAAAGCTAAACCGAATGCCTAAATGACATCGTCAGCTTGCCACTCTACTAGTCGCTGTGGTTCATCGATCGCCCCCTCTGGTTCCTCCTCAAAGGCACTAACGGGAGCTGGACCTGAGTACCACAAAAATGGGTCAGACACGACGGTCTGGCAGGTGGGTGAATAGATAATACCGAGAAAGAAATCAAAGTATATCATAGTTATAACGAAAACTGTCATAAAACAGGATGCATAGTTCATTTAAAGTACATATGCAATATAAATCATGTGGGGTAATCAAGGTACAGGAACTGACTAGATGGCAACCACACTAAAGCTAAATCCTCTCCATCACTAAGGTGATGAGAGCACATTGAGTGCGTTGGGCTCGAGCACACGAAGTGACGAGAACCAACATTATATACATATACATATACATATAGCTAGGCAAGACCACGGCCGCGGAACCGGGTAACGGGACAGTACGGGATCCAAGTTGCAACTGGCGGGAGCACAGGGGGAGACCCAAGTCAGTTGATCAGACTGACAAGGATGTCCAAGCTTAGTGGTGCCGACTCTTAGGTTACATGAGAAATCCAAACATATACAAAACTATATCAATATAAAACATACGGGCAAACGGGGCACGGTGCTCGTAGGCACACATGTCATATTATTATCCGTACATGCATAAACGGGGCTGGGAAAACATATCGGTGTATAAATCGGAATCTGAGACAAAACCATTAAGATCGGGTAATTACATATATAATTTGAGTAAAACAAAACAATAATTTCTTATATCATTAGGGACTAAATATTGAGGCTTCCATATTCAGGCAACATGTATAAGGATCTCGTATGTCCATATTACCCTAATTATGGTACTCGAATGATAGAGGACATACTAAGTTTCCTTATGCGCGTTGATGAATCTAAAAGTCCCAATACCTTTTCCGAAATGGTGTTTCTATCTATGTCAATCTCCTTATGTCATCCCCTGGGTCTTTCCAAGGTGGTAGGGCATCAGAACAACCCATCCGAACCTTTAAATACCATATCTGAAACCAATGGAAAAGACTCAGGAATTCTGGGTAAAACTCGGTCACCTGTCGGTCAGATGGCGGTTAGCCGCCGAGGTGATCGGCGGTTAGCCGCTGGCTGACCGCGGGGCTGACCGCGGTTCCCCTGCTAAAAATGTAGCATTCTGTGTTTCTGACCGCGCATCTCGGCTACCTGGCGGTCACTGGGTTCTGCTCAGCGGTTAGCCGTGAGCTGACCGCGCGGCTGACCGCGGTTCGCCTGTCAAAACACAGCATTCTGTGTTTCTAACCGCATCTGGGTCGGCTAGCCGCCGGTCACCTGTCGGCTAGCCGCCAAGGTGACCGCCCGCTGACCGCCCAGCTGCGGGGACTACACATCAGGTGCAGATTTCAGTGCTTTCTTTCCCCAAACCATTTCACCTCAACTCCAATCATTTCCCAACGTGGAATGGGTCTATTCCCTTCCATTTAACATTTAATTCTTCCCACCAACCACCATTCCACAAATGCATTAATTCACCTACCAATCCAAGTCTCATTTAATGCAAGTACAATACCATTTAAGAAGCTTATAATGACCCAAAATAAACTTTGATGAGGAATGCATATATTCACATAAAACTAACTAAGGGAAAAACCATGTCAATAAATACATCTCTAAAACATTATGGAACATGATAAACCAAATGACATATGAATAGTAAAAATCCACATTTTTGACAAAGTAAGAACTTATTCAAATTGAATCCATTCATCCACTTGCCTTGGTCTCCAAGTATGCTAGTCAAGCTCTAATCACCCTATCAAGCTCAAAATCTACAATCTACACAAAAATCCCCAAAATACAATCATTACAACCCTAGAATGTCAAAATCAAGCAATAGACGGAGATAGCTTCCAAAAATCAAGGTGAAGCACCTCCTAGGCTAGATGAACACACAATCAAGAGATGAGAAGAAGAACTTACATGAAGAGTCCTCTAATGGCAAGAACTTGCTCAAAAGATAGCTTGGAATGAGACTCTCTCTCAAAAAAAGGTATCAAGAGGAAGCTCTCATGGAGGGGAAGAAGACTACCACCTCCATTTTGCCTTTAGCAATAGATTGAGAGAGGTTGAGAGATGGAGGAGCAAGGAGCAAGAAGAAGAGTCTAGGGCTGGGCTGGAATACCTTGTTCTCAAGAAATTGCAAGAAGAGGAGGAGGGAAAAGAACTCCTCCTTATATAGACAATGGCTATGGGTCCCACAACTTAAAAGTCCAATCGAGCTAAAACATCAATCTACGGGCTTCGGATGGATTCGACGAAGAAGGAAGGATTGATCGTCGAAATTTCTACTTTCCAAAAAGTATATATTTTACGAGTTTCGGAGACATCGAAAATGGTGTCCAGATTTTTTGTAAAAAGACTGTTTTACCCCTATCAATGGCAAAGTGGGGTTTAGAGGTCTCGAATGGGGACGGAACAAATACGAAAGTTGTTGGGAATCATAAAATACATTCAACGGAGCGATTTACCGATTTTCAGAATTATAACTAAATCCCCAAACTAATCAAGACACAAGAAAAGGAACCCCCAAAGGGCCCCACTAGATCCAAAAGAGTCCCCAAAATTATTCAAAGCTATAAAAAGCTATTCTAATCCAGATTTAACCCATTTCCACTAATCTCACTTATAGCTAAAACACGTCTTAATTAACACTAAAAGGAAACTCTCGGGGCAGGGTCTTACAATGGGATTGTGAAAGGTCAATGACTAATGTAAATATTATTCTAGACTATAAATTGTTTGAATAAAGCTATTGAATCGTCATCATCAACAAAGCCTCATCCCTAATAAGTTGGGGTCAGCTGCATGAATTATGTTTCTCCATTTCGATCTATTACGAGTCAGTTTCTCAGATAAGTTGCACTTATTTAGATATATTTTTACTACTTTAATCTATGTTCTCTTGGCCTACCCTGTCCTCTATAATAATTACTCTCATCAAAGAGTGAAAGATTATATAATCAACTCGGTCCCACTTTAGTAGATATATTTAATATCACTTATTAATCTTTATATTAAGAAACTAATAAAAGTAAATTAAAAAAAATGAAAGATTTAAGGTTTTAATCTGTTTAGATGGACCCCATGTGAAGTATTAAATGTAATGATTTTTCAATCTTGTAAGACGTTGGCTGGGTTACCCCTTTAAATTAATCCCTAGTTACTCTCATACTTCAATGTAATGATCTTTTTATCCTTCCAGCCACCAGAACCAAAGGTTTTAGGCAGTGGCGGACCTATGATTTTCATTTGAGAGGTGCGGACTCTAATAAGTAGTTTGGTTGTGGAGGCAAACTGATGATTTTTATGTGGATTTTGGAAGGTGGACCCAAGATTTTTATTGGATTTTTGGAAGTGGATCCCAAAGTTTCATATAGGTTCTGGGAGCTCACCATAGTTTGACTGGTGCAACCGCACCCATGTGCCCTCACTTGGATCTGTCCTTGGTTATATGTGGTAAATTGTTGAATTTCAGGTTTCTTCCTTATGACTGTATTTAGTTGAGTCAAGGGCTCAATCCTAGGAAGGCAGATTCACACACAAGAAATTTTTAACGGGGTGTCACAACACCACCCCCTCCCACAGCACCTCCATCCCTGGAGGGGCAGATTTCCTTCCATGTACTTGCCACTGGGCCAACTCAGAAAAAAAAAAAAAAAATTTCAAGGACAGCCTGGTTGTTCTAGGACAGAAACAGCCCAGATGTGGGGCCCACTTGGTCACTTCTCATCAGCCCAATTTGTCTGTCATTCGTATTTTGTGAGCCCAAAATGATCGTGCAGATAATAGCACCTGGCCTTATCTAGCATCTAAGTCAGGACAACTTGAGAAATTAAAAAAAAAGAAAAAAGAAGAAAGTTTAGGATAACTTTGATTCCCTTAAAAGCCTAACTCTCCCGATGGGATAATTCCAATTTTAGCAAATATGTAGATCATAAATGAGAAAGTTTAGGATAACTTTGATTCCCTTAAAAGCCTAACTCTCCCGATGGGATAATTCCAATTTTAGCAAATATGTAGATCATAAATGAGAAAGTTTAGGATAACTTTTTAATTATTGACCTCAACCCAGCACCCCAGGCCGAGCCCAGGCTGTGATAGGCATGGGCCAATCCGTGCGGCCTGGGCACGGTCAATGCCGTGCAGTTCGTGCCAGTCCTGTTTAGATCCCTTAAAAATCCCAGACGTGAGGTTGAACCCAGGAGTTACAAAAGAATTTCTAGGTTGATGAGGTACGTCCATCTCTCATCTTTCTTTTGTATCTCAGAAACGTCATTGCTCTCTCCCCTTCGTTGAATTCCGATTCATCTTTTTCTCTTTATGAATCTTATCCGAATCTCTTTATTTTACAGAGTGTCGTGAAATAGTATTTGATCTTACATTCCCAATCGATCTGTTTCTAGTCCTTTTCGTGCATATCTGCCCCTTCAGACATCATTCTTTCATTTTCTTTTTCTTTTTCTTTCTTCCCTGCTTTTTGTGCAGGTCCTATATTTGTGTGGAAGCAGTGTACTTTGGATGTCTCTTTTCATGTGATTTCTTTTGCATTTAGTTGTTTGTTTGTGGGGGTTTTGATGATTATAAGTTTCTGTCTGTGTGGAGGGGGCTTCACTTGTAAAAGGCCTTGTAAATTGACACTCTCTGCAATCATTGATTGCACACATCCATGGGGTTTTTGCACCTTTTTGTGTTCTTGAAATATTTGAATTGGACTTTTGTTTCCAAATGCCACTCTGACTTGTCCTTTAGTTTTGGAATGAGTTCACAGAGTAAGAAAAACTTAATTATGGGTTAAGGTAACTAGTTGAAAAATGTGGAGAGCAATCTGTTGAAAATAACTATGACAATATGAAATCCTAATTGCATTGTAACTTCAGCCTAAAATAACTCAAATTTAATCTAGTTGTAATTTAAACTCCACAGTAAACAGTGATTTAAAATTGAAAATGATCCTTGTTCTGTTTCTCAAAATTCTCCCCCAAGCTGGTACATAGATACAATATCCATCTTGGGATAAACTCATAAATTTTTCTTCCTTTCATAACTGCTCATCTTCAGCACATAAGCTTTGGTAGATCTTTAATCTGTTCATCCAACTTGACTGGTGAAGGAGGTGAAAGCTTTAGCTGCTCCACAATGTAAACTTCACACTCAGTGAAACTACTAATTTGACCAAGTAACTGTGGAGTATTTATAGAGTTTTCTTCCTCCGACTCGAATAACCTCATAAGCTTTAAGTTTTGTGACAGAGAAATAACCTGATAATGATATTGTAAACCGAGGTCTTGAATGATCTTCATTTGCAACATTCTGAATATCATTTTGATCTGTTCACAATAAATATAACCCCTTTTTTCTTGGTTGATGTCTTGCTGGAATGTTCATCATGCTTTGTTGATGGTCATCGTCTGCCTGTAGATCCCATCTCTATCCCATCTCGCTCTTTTCAAGTTTATCGGAGTTGATGGCCTTCTAGATCATCTTTTCTAGAAACATATGGATCATGCACCTTGATGAACAAAACGAGCTTGTCAGGCTTGATGAATGTGTCTAGATCTCATCTTCATGAGTGTGAAGTTGAAAACAAATCAACAATTGGAGTCCACATAGCTTCAGAATCTGCGAAAAAATATTGATTGTTGATCTTGGTGAAATTCAAAGCCAAGTTGATTTCTATTGACGTGGGAATGCATTCTGCTCTTTGGGCTTTGGGTTGGATCAAAACGAATTGGACTTATGGATGGGCCCAACTCTCTGCCTTAGGCAAACTTGACCATCCCATTGACTTCATGTTATGTCTCATGGCTTCGGCCTGCTTGCCAAACAAGTAATAAAGATGCTAGATAAAGACATTTCCTGTTTTATCAAGTGTTTAGAAGAAGAGAAAAACAATATTTCCTTCTTTTTTTTTATTTGAAACTCGTAACTTTAAGGAAACTCACACACCAAGGAAAGCCGAAGTCAAGCTCCTTGAAGTTGTAGTCCTTGAACAGATCGAGATGGACTCATTGCATCGATAGACGCCTTTGCATTTCCAATCCTTGTCGCAAATCTTCTCCTTTGATGCCCAACTCAGATTTTCCATTAAAATCACTACTCAATTCTTGTTTGCTAGTAATTTTGTTATAATCTTTTACATCCTCCCAATCAAACTTATCCGTATATAATGAGAGAACTCTATAACTTCTTGCACTTTCAAATTAAGGAAATAGAAGAAGCATTAGTTCTAACAATATTGCCATCTTTACAGACTTGCTTGAAGAGGTCCAGGTATCCTGTCTCCAGCCATGTCTTTCACCACCTTCCAAACAACTTAGTTTTATTGGAAATACTGAATATGGTTGGAAACAAATCACAGAATCCATAGGAAGTAGAAGGCTTTCAGATCAATCTATCAATGGAATTCAGGGTTCCTGCTTTTATCAGACTGCTGTTCACAGCTTCCCGCCTAACTAGGAACTACATGAAAATCAGCATAATTGTTACAGTTTATATGCTGATTGTGATTGGTCTCTATTATGTGTTTAGACCAGATAAAGCTCATACATCTTCATCATTTTTCACTGTGGTTTTGGACTCTGGAAGCACTGGTACGCGAGTTGATGTGTATGAATGGTCAAGAAATGTCAGAAATAGTCATGATCAGCCAATCATGCTGCGTTCCTTGCCTAACAATTCTACAAGAAGCCCTCTTCGACATGATGCATGCCAATATCATTGCATGCAAACTGAACCTGGTCTAGATAAATTTGTTCACAATTTTTCAGGGATAAGCACTGCACTGGAGCCACTGCTCCTATGGGCAGAGCTCCAAATACCTCCACAAAGGCACAAAGAAACTCCTGTCTTCCTTTTAGCAACAGCAGGACTAAGGAGGTTGCCAAGCGAGGATGCTGATTGGATAATAGAGAATGCAATGGATGTCTTGATGAGGCACCAATTTACGTACAGAAGAAGTTGGGTCAGGGTTCTGAGCGGGAAAGAAGAGGCTTACTATGGATGGGTTGCTCTTAACTGTAAACTGGGAAGGCTGGGGAATTCTTTGGAGGTGCCCACTTTGGGAGTTCTTGATTTGGGTGGTTCTTCCTTGCAGGTTGTTATAGAAACAGGTGGATCAAGAGATAGTCAGCATTTTGTTCAATCAAAAATTGGTTCTGCTGCACACCAGCTCTTAGCCTACTCGTTGCCAGCATTTGGTCTAAATGCTGCATTTGATAGGTCAATTGTCATGCTCAGGAAAGATCAACTGGCAGAAGATAGTGTCAATGGTTTGGTTCAACTCAGGCATCCTTGTCTTAGTTCAGGATTCACACAAAACTATACCTGCTATGGCTGTTGGTTAAATGACATTAATCTTCAAAATGTGAGTGTTGAACAAAGCAAACAGTCTTTGCAGTTTTATCTGATTGGTGATCCTGATTGGGAACGATGCAAGCTACTTGCTAGGGCTGCTACCGTCCACCCAAACAATTCAGATTGGTTGCAGTTATCTGCTGATTTGGACTGCAACTCACAGTCTTCTCTCCCTAACAGTGAGTTACCTCATTTCTCTACTCTTTATTTACTTGTTTGTCTATCATCATCATCATCAAAGCCTTGTCCCAACCATGTTGGGGGCTACATGAATTATGTTTCTCCATTCCAGTCTATCCTGGGCCAAGTCCTCAAATAATGATGATGATACTTTTCAGAGACTACAACAGGTCTCTGAAATACTAGACCCAATAGGGCTATTGTGTGAAGATGGTCTCAAGTGGATTTTTGCACACATGCCTGAAAATAGGTCAATGTCCTAAACCATTTCAGCCACATATTTGCATTTACTATGTTTTGTTGGTAGTTCTTTTTCATATCCATATTTGTCACACATGAACCTGATAAGGCTATTTGTGGGCCGTGGCATGGTCATTGGAACCCACATGCTGATATCCAGAACACATGGTGCTTTAATAAGAGCATTCATAAACTGAACACATGGAGCTTTCATGAAACTCAGTTCAGTTTCGTAAAGTACCTACCAATTAATCTTTGGCTTCTACAAATGGAATGAAAAGTCCCAATAGTAGTGACCTTGTTGCAAATAAAGTGACAACTTACCTCAATGTGCTTGGCATGCAGCATGCTCGTGGAAGACTGGATTTGATGCTAAATAAACTGCAGCTTGGTTATCATTGTGCATTGATGTAGGCATCTGAATTGGAAACCCTAATTCTTCCATAAACTGTTTTAGCTACAACAACTGTCATACAGTGCAAGCTATAGCCTAATATTATACTTATTGCACTTGAGGGTGCTGCCACTGCCTGTTTTCTGTCTTTTGCTTAAATGAATTCTCACCACTTGAGGCTGAGTCAGAAAACAAAATCAGTAATTCTAGTGAACAAGAGCAAAATATTGACAAAGATGCCCTACAAAACTGAAAAGATGAAGGTATGGTTCTCTGTCAGAGACTTGCCACTTTCGAAGGAACACTCAGCTGAAAGATCTGGGATTTCTATGGTATTTTCTTGGTATTGAAGTAGCCTTCTCTCAGCAGCAAAACTGCAAAAGTACCTCCATGATACTTTCACAGGCGGACTCACTGATGACTATACTGTCACCACCCCAATTGAGCTCAGTACCAAGTTAGGCACCTCACTAACTACTGTCACCACCCCAATTGAGCTCAGTACCAAGTTAGGCACCTCAGTAACAAATACTGTCAGGTTGCTGGCAGCATAGTTTATCTTACTATTACCCACCCAAATATGACCATTGTTGTTCACTCTATAAGCTAGTTGTTTCTGCCATGGTTCAAAATAGCGGGTGCTATATAGCGTAGCGGCCGCAATATTGGCTATAGCTGTTGAGGCCGCTATGATATTTTGAAAATGGCAGCACTATAGTCTAAAACTTAGTAGAGCCAAGTGGTTTTAATTTAAAACACTGTTTTTCTTATTTCTTCTCCTCAATAGCCTTTGTTAAAGGTGTCTCTACCCTTATATGGTTTTAAATCACTAAAAACCACAAGATTGACCTCTACACAAGATTCAAAGTTTTTGACCATTTAAAAAAATTTGCCGCTACGCCACTATGCATGGCTCTAATCGCTATGTATCGCCTTCTACATAGCATTTTGGCTCTTGCCTGCTGCCCCCGCTCCAACCGCTATTGTGATCCTTGGTTTCTGTTGCCACCATCATTCACTGGGCCGCAGTCTTGTAGTTTCTCTGATATCTACGACAAACTGCATCTCATGGCTTACTTCTTTCTTCTACTAGTTCAACACTTGCTACGAAATGATTTAGTATGGGCCAGAGATAATGTTCCACCGCAGGCTTTTGTATCTTCCCTGACAATTCATTGATCTCTAGGAAAAGTAAGAAGCAATCTGTTATTTCTCGCTCCTCTCGAAGCTGAATATCATGTGCTTGCTCATACTATTGCAGAAGTTGTTGGCTTCGATGCTTACTCTAACATGGGGCTTGTCATTTCTTCCCCCACTCCTCTCTAACATGTGACATTCAAAGTGCCATTCACATTGCTCAATGCTGACAATGATATTTCAGGAGCGCACGAAACAGATTGAGATCAATGCCATTTTGTTCGCCAGCATGTTCTTCTCCGTACTATTTGGGTAGTTATAAGAACTAAGAAGTGGGAGTAGTTATAAGAAGTGAGAAGTTATATTTCACTTACGGTCAAAATCAAATCAAGTGGTCAAAATTATCTAAAAAGCCTCTTAGCTTAATATTGCATAATTGGTGGTGCGGTTCTTGCATTGCATGCATTATTTTGATTGACTTGCATCATCTTATATGCAAGACTGATGATACTTCAAGCAAGATAGTTTGGGATAATAGTTCTTGAATTCAATCTTAAGTGGGGAGATTCACTCTTTTTATTTTGAGATCGCTTCATTTTGAGATTCCAATGTATGAAGACTTGATGGGAATCCTTGGAGAAGTTTACAAGTAATGAGGATGTAAGAATTTAGATATCTTTTTAGAAGGATATTAAGAATGAATGGTAACCATTTTAGGGTTCTTTGAAAGTTGATCCTCTGGTTCTGTCTGGGGTAATCATATTTCACAGTGTATGGAATGTTTTTGTTGTATTGCAGTGAGCAATATTTTCATGCTTCCTCATACCGTCAAGGGTAATCATATTTCAGAGAGTATGAGATGTCTTTGTTGGATGGCAGTGAGTGAATATTTTATGCTTGTTTTTTACTGTTGAGAGTAATCATATTTGCTTCCTCTTACTGTTGATGGTGACTTGTAGAATGTTTTTTCCGGCTTTGATTCGGGGATTAATAATTTGCAGTAACCATTCTGGTGACATTTGGCATATTTCAAGTGAGGGCAATGCATTGACCAATTCTTTTCTGAAGGGGTCAGTGAAATGAACCCTTTGTTCAAGTGGCTTGATTTCTGTATATTTTTGTGCCGAGTACTGGGAAATAGGTCCCATTTGTATATGCGCTATTTGTTAATGTTAGGATCACCAAGTGGGGCCATTTTTGTAGGAAATCTATGCCGTCTTATTGAGGTTTGGATGTATTTTGATCCGGAATGATTTTTTAGTGTCAACATATTGCCTCCATCTGAAGCAATATATGTACAATAAATACAAAAGAAAACGAAAGGAACTTTTAGCACATCCATTATGCAAGTTGAGCTACAGGTTTGGGTTGGAACCAGGTTTTGTTTTGCCCCAAGCTCAGTGTGCCTCTTTCTGAATACCAGGTCTCTGAATACCAGGTTTTGTTTTGCCTCCCTCCATAGCAGTAAATACACAACAAAATAAAAAATAAAAAAGGAGTTTTTTTTTACCATCCCTGATGCAAGAGTTAAGCAACCTGTTCAGGTCTGAACCTGGTTTTTTTTTTTTTTGCCTGAGTTTAGTGCCTTTTCTAGGTTCTTTTAGTGCCATTGTTGGTCCAATTTGATCCACAGAGCTCTCTCTCTCTCTCTCTCTCTCTCTCTCTCTCTCTCTCGCTCATATATCTTAGCATCACATTTGTAGGTACAGATCTGCTTAACCTGACAGCTCGCCGTCCAGCCATTCACTTTCATGCCTTGTCTGGATTTTTTGCTGTCTACAATATGCTGAAAATAAATCCAGAAGACAGCACTGCAGAATTTATGTTGAGGGGACAACAATTATGTTCAAGATCATGGGAGGACATAAAGAGAAACTACAGAACAAGAAATTACATGGAGCAGTCATGTTTCCGGGTGCCATATTTGCTATCACTTCTCCAAGATGGTTTCTGCCTGAATGATTCAGAGATTACTTTTGGGCCTGGGGATATTTCTTGGACATTAGGAGCTGCACTGGTTGAAGGTGAATATTTATGGTCAACAAAAGCAGAATCTCCCACTGGCAGTTTCATTCTGAAGAAGATGAAGGTCGTCCCTTGCCTCCTATTTCTGTTTGCACTCTCGTTGTGGTGTGTAGCCATAATATATTGTTGGAAAATCAAGCGTAGTACAGCACTGTCAACGCCTATCTCAGTCAGAAGAGCTCCCGCAATCGGGGCATCATTTCCATCTTCTCTTCATCCAAAAAGACAGTTGAATTAACCATATATGATTCTTCACAAGATCAGGTGAAATGAGGGAGTTTTGGTTGATAGGAAAGTTGAATTGGTTTGTGGATTGTTGATTATGGGCATTGTTGGGCATTGTCATCATTGTTATCAATTAGATGATGTCCCATAGGACACTGACAGCATTGTCATCATTGTTATCAATTAGATGATTTCCCATAACACACTGACAGGTTTTCGGTTGGGGTCTTTGAGCTGATGCGGTTCGCCCACTCTAGGACATGACCTGTGGATTACTGGGCTAGTCTTTATTATGCTGTTGTGGGGAAGCATGAACTCTTCCAGTTGAAGATACTAGTTTGACAAATGATCCTGCAGAAGATGAGCCACATATGAAGTGTGGAGTTTTATTTGTTTTAGAGATGCAAAGGAAGATAACCTTTACCCTGTCCCTCCTGGGACTAGACGCAGATGCTACAGACGGGCAAAGAAGAGGAGGAAGTTAAAGATGGGCAAGAAAGTAAAGATGAAAGATCTGAGAGGAGCATTTTAACCCTAGCAGATTTAGGTCTTCCTCCAAGAAAGATTTTAAACCTTGCATTTTAGGTTTTTTAATTTTCTTTGTATTTTCTGTATTTCAACCATCATGTTATTCTTTATTCTTTTTTATATTTATTTTATTCATGTATTTTTGTTGCTGTAAGGGTGTAACCCATTTAGATAATTTTTGAAGTTGGTAAGCTATGCATTTGAAGAGGATGCTGCATAATGTACCCTTAGACAAATATGCTTCTCATAAAAATTGAATCTTAATCATTCAACAAAGTTGTTATGTAGTTTTGGTGCTTTTTTTTTTTTACGGAACTTTGGATTGCCTAAGATGCACAATGCACAAAAGAATCTCCCACCAGCAGACACAAGGAATTGTTTGTGCAAGGACAGGATTTCATGCTCCGTAGATTTTTGTTTTCACATGAGAGAAGAATCTCGTATTCCTACCCTTCCTATAGGAGATATTGAAATCCTCTATGTTGAGGAAAATTAGTTCACTTAGGGCATGCTTATGTGGCAGCTTTTCCGTGGAAAATGCATGAAAAGCGGAAACACTTTTCCCTGCACTTAAAATTCCACATTTGGTGCAGACGCTTTTCTTTGAGAAAACCTGAAAAATGAACTTTTTTTTTATGATCCCATGGAAATTCATTTCCAATGGGGGGAGGAGTTGGAAAAGATTTTCCATGGAAAATGGAAATTTTTTTGCAGAAATGGTTTTCTGCAGTGAGGCCATTTCCACTTGGAAAATGTATGGCACCAAATGGAATGGTGGGCTGCACTGAAAATCTAAACGACTTTCAACTCTTGCGGAATTCTCTTTCCGTACAAATACATCCTAAGGGCATGTGTATGTATTCACTTTTCTGCAGAAATAGAGAAGAAAAGTTTTCCGTAGGTAAAAAACTTTTTGGTAGACACTGTATTTTTTCTAACCATGAACTTAACTCTTCAGCGCGGCTTGCTCTTCCGTGGTGTTACACAAATATGCCCTAAAACTTCCAAGACATGCCTTCATCTAACCATAGGGTGGTTTTTTTTTATTAAAACTCAACTGGCCATAGTTATGTTTATATATATGGTTAAAAATGAAACAAAAGCCTCTTAAACAGTTTGTGGTCAGTGGATCTAGCTATAGATGTTTAATCCTGGTCACTGAAAATGTGTGAGTTAGTGAAAATCGTATGAGTTAGTGAAAATCGTCCGAAGCTTGTAATTGTAAATGATTTCATATGGCCATACGGCATACGCACCACATGCAATTTGCTCCCAAAAAGTGCTCCCACTTGAACCATTTCCACAACCATGCATGGGACGCCCATCCTCAACGATTAACCTGTGAGATCAATGGTTGATCTTGTTCTTGTTTGCATTGTTTTGTTAGCTACTCTTCAACCATGGAAGCATCTAATCAGGTTCTATGTCATACATACGCTGTGAAATAGGTCCAACACCTACCAAATCTATCTTATTATCAACACACAAAACTAGTTATTTAGCTGCTAAAAATAAGATTATTTAGATAATAAGCATACAATGAAAATCAAGAATCTCACACTTGTCATCTAACATACATGGTAGCTCCCAATGAATTTGCTAAGATCCTACTTAGACCTTGGCCAATTGTATATGCTCTTTGACCAATGCAATAGCCTTATTGCGGCCAAATTGTCTTGCTAATGATCCTGGATACTACACCATGATTAGGGCATATTTGTATACCTCATTTTCCTAGGAGATGGAATGGAGAAGTGTTCTGATTTTCTGCTGACTTCCTTTCCATCCGAAAAATTCTTTCTATGAAAGCAACTATTTCTAGCTTGATTTTCGCACAATTGGTTTTTGTTGGGCACAAGAAAGGCGGAGTATTTTGCAGAAAAAGAAGCCAATAGGAATAGGAATGCTTTAAGTGTGCACCATGAAATAGATTGCCATCATGAACAATAAAATCTCCTTGCTGCCTTGACTGAATATCCTGCCAAGCACCAAAATCGTATCTCCAAAATACATCTCTACATGTATTTCCACCAATTCACCTCCACTTTAGTGTAGGTGTTACTGCCTGGAGATAAGACAGCCCCTTTTTGCATGCCTTTGGTTTTTGCTTTTGCTTCAAAATTAATTTGTGTGTTTTCACTGTCTCATGGCTAGAATTTTTATTGCATCAATTAAGAAGATGAAGGTGAGAATTTGGCCCAAATAGAGGAAGCAAAGGAACCCTTAATATTGCTTATTTTTTTCTGTTATTAATTTTCTAGTACCCCCTCATTTTTACAAGTATACACAGACTTAATTTTGTCACAAGATTTCAATGGTAGCCTAATTTCCCAGGAACCGATGGACACAATTTTTTAAAGATACTGCCTGGATTAGGGTTTACGATAAGCTCTAAGATATTGATTCCAAATCCGAAATGACCCAACCATAGCCCCAGTATAGATAAAGTTAAACCTTATTTTCAAGTCCAAAACTAGTGCCACTTCTTTGTCTTCTGTCCTACCTTAGTCCTTGATGTCGGACCCATATCTTTAGCCCCCTGATGCCAGATCCAGGTCTAGCACCTGGGTCAAATCCAGATGATCATGTTTCTCAAATGGCTATCTGGTTCAGGACACCATGGAACCAACCCAAACCCCACCCATGCACGTCCTTACTTTATTAAAACTGAAATGCAGTACATATATAGCTACATGATCTATAGCAAGACAAATAAAAAGTCCTCACATAAATTGATTTTATCATGCAAATGAACAATGTTGTCTTACCGTGGAATAGAAAGAACAGAAGAACCAAATTACAATGACTACAATTAAACACAATATAGAAGGCAAAAACTTGAAGCATTCAAGAAACCTGTCACCCTCTCGTGACAGAGATCCATGCACTGATCATTTAGCCTAGTCGCGTTCGACGACCAGCTGCTCGGCCACATAGAAGAGCGTTCCGAGGAATTGGATATTCATCTCTCCATGAGTTTGCGGGGGAATAGACACGAAGATAAAACTGCTGGCCCAAGTATTGGCGAGCCCAGTTCTCTGATCTGATGTTCCACATACCCACATTGTCCAGAGCCATGTAAATGGCAGACCATGACTTGGGGTAAACCTGCATCAAGAAAATGAAAAAATGCCAGCATTAACATTAGAATATATTCATTTCGCCCTTTCCTAATCAAAGCTGTTACATGGGCAGATGGGTTGAAACAAGTATGCTACTAATGGAGAATCAATCCTAACTGTTAAGCAACCTGTAAATGATAAAACCTTGAAAATCATAATATTGGTTAAGTGTTTTTTACCTTATTTTCAATACCATCAAACATGATAATGATGTTCGGGATGAAGGATGATACAACAGATGGAAGGGGGGAGAGAGGAGAATATACGTGGACAGGAAAACATATTCCTAAAATCACAATGCTTTTTATTTTCAAACTTCCAAAAATCCAACTTTCAGCTTATAAAATAAAATGGACTTGAATTTCAGAAATGATCTAAATGGTTTTAGATGGGGCAATTTTCTGTGGAGAAAACAGCCCAGCACAAAATTTTACTCTGGACATTCTCTCCACCTTGTCCCCTCCTCGAAACACTCAAAAGTTACTCTTTTCTTTCCAATGAAGATAATTGCAAAGATAGGATGATCCGCAAAAAAGTGACCATCTAAACATGTTTGAAGGTTTGCATTATGATTTTCCATGAAGACAATTATACTCAGACAAATTTACTCGAAAACAGCATTAGAAAAGGGAACAGAAGTAACAGATAGTTGCTTTGACTTGACTAGGCAGCATATCTTATGAAAGGCAATGATCCAAAATGAACGACTTTAAGTGACCCTATAAGTTCAGAGGAAACATACAGCTGCAAGTAGGGACATTAATTATCCATGTTCGAGTTAGAATCATATCCCATTAAATTTGAGAAACTAATTGTCAATTACAACATGGCTCAGGCCCACTTGGGCCCAACATGGTGCTATCCAATCTCGTTGGATTTGGATTTGGTCAAATCTGTTCACAGTCTTCTTCCTTCCTTAATTAGATTGTAATTAGATTTAGTCAAATATTCTTTCATTAAATGGTAGATTGTAATTAGAGTAGCTGATTTGTAGCTGATTTGTAGAGCTGATTTGTAGCCTTTGATAAGGGATCTGTATTCTATATAATGGGAGAGAACCTCCAAATGTAGGGACAAGAAAATATAATTCAAAATCTCTTTTGCACCATACGATTGTTATGGTATCAGAGCTGGTCTTGTAAAGACAACCAGTTGTTCATCTTCTGCAAAACATCAAGGAATCTATCAGAGAAAAATACTTCTCTCTCTTGTGCAGCAAACAGATCAAGGATCTGTCTTCAGAAAATTCCTGGAAAGCCATCGATCTTCAGCATCTGTGAATTCTGATCGCTGTGGCCCACCTGCGATCAGCCCTCTTGCTCTTGGGAAACACAATCTTGTGTTTCAGAAGCACACAGATCAAGGATCTGTAATCTTGACTTCAACCAGATTAGTGATCTGTGGTTATTGACAGCAGAAGGTCTTCTGTCACGATATTCCAAAACCGTGGCCCACCTGCGATCATCATGACATCTTCAAGAAACTCTACAGCTATGGTCGACCATCTCTTCTGATTATTTTGGTGATTTTTTCAAAATTTTTTCAGGATCAGAGGTATGCTTTTGGACCCCACTTGTAATTTTCCAGTTTTATCAGATCATTTTGATCACAGCCGTCAAAAATCCTGGATTGTGGATGGATTTTAGTGAAACTTGTATTGCTGGAAAGACATTTTGATAATGCTTGCATCTCATTGATCTGATTACCCATCTGATCTAACAGTGGGCCCCACGCAAGAAAACTACACCTCCTGGTAGGGTCGCCTGGACCAATTTTTTTGGGTATTTTACTCACAGACTGCAGTCTGTTGTTCTGCACTATTGAATTTCTCTTTTGTTTCCTCCTTCTCTTTGTTGTGGTTCTAAATGGAGAAGTCTGAGGTTAAATTAATTCAATTTGATGGAAAAAACTATCCAGCATGGGCTTTTCAATTTCAATTGTATCTTGAGGCCAAGGAATTATGGGGATTTGTTTCTGGTTCTGACCCACAACCTACAGAGGATGATAAACAGATTTCTACTTGGAATACAAAAGATGCTAAAATAAAAACATGGATCCTTGGGGCTGTAGAACCTCATCTGATTCTAAACCTCAAACCTTATACGACCTCCAAGGAGATGTGGGGTTACTTGCAGACAGTTTATCATCAAGATAATTCTGCACGACAATTTCAACTTGAATGTGAAATTGCAGAATACAGTCAAGGTACCTTGTCCATTCAGGACTACTATTCTGGTTTCCGCAATTTGTGGAGTGAATACGATGGGATTAAATATGCTTCTGTTCCGAACAATGTTCTTAAAACTATACAAGACCTTCAAGCCTCAAGTCACAGGGACCAATTTTTGATGAAATTGCGTTCTGAATATGAGACTGTAACATCGTCTCTGCTGAGCCGGAACCCATTACCATCTTTGGATGTTTGTTTGAATGAGCTTCTGCGAGAAGAACAACGTATTCGTACAAAAGCCCATCTGGAACAACAGCACACTGCAACTTATCCTGTTGCGTACTCTGCTAAAGGGAACACTCAGTCTCTTCAAGTCTCACAGTCTTTTCCGACTCCTCAGACTCGGGATATGAGCAAAGTCCAATGCTACTCTTGCAAGAAATACGGACATCTTGCAACACAATGCAACCAGAAATTCTGTAATTACTGCAAGAAGAAGGGACACATCATTACTGAATGTCGCCGTCGTCCACAAACTCGGCCTCCCATTGCCTATGCTGCCAAGATGGACTATTCTACTGCTGATACTGCGTCCACATCTGTGCCTTCACAGCCTGATTCTTCTTCCCCTGCACTCACTCCCGAATTAGTTCAACAAATGATCATCAATGCATTTTCTGCACTTGGCATCACAGGTAAAACTAAAATCCCTTCTTCCATTTGGTATCTTGATTCCGGAGCATCAAATCACCTGACTAACTCCAATGCACAACTATCTAACTTGACCAATTATACTGGCAATACTCATGTTCAAACTGCCGATGGCGGACATCTTCCTATCACTGCAATTGGCGATATTTCCAGTTTCTTGCCCTTAAAGAATGTTTATCACTGTCCCAATTTAATTTCAAACCTTCTCTCAGTTGGACAACTTGTTGAAAACAACTGTAATGTTTCTTTTTCTTCCTCTGGTTGTGTTGTGCAGGACCAGATGTCAGGGAGGGAGATCGCGAGGGGGCCTAAACATGGACGCTTATTTTCTCTTGATCTATCTACACCACTTAGGAATAATTCAGCAAATGATTTCTGTTTTTCTGCTCAAAATAATTGTCAATTATGGCATAGTAGGCTTGGACATCCCAATTTTAAAACCATGTCTCACATGGTTAATTCTGGATTGTTAAACTCAATGGGCTTTTCTAGGTTTGTTTCTTTTGATTGTGCTACATGTAAGATGGGAAAAAGTAAGACTCTTCCTTTTTCTGTCTCTACCTCCACTAGCACTCAGTGCTTTGATTTAGTTCATAGTGATGTTTGGGGTATTGCTCCTCATTTGTCTCATGCTCATTATAAATACTTTGTGACATTTATTGATGATTATAGTAAATTTACGTGGGTCTATTTTCTGCATTCTAAAGCTGATGTCTTTACTGTTTTCAAAATGTTTTTAGCCTATGTTGAGAATCACTTTTCCACTTGCATTAAAAGTTTACGTTCTGATTCGGGAGGGGAATATGTGTCTACGGAGTTTCAAAGTTTTTTACAGCAAAAAGGAATAATATCTCAAAAAACTTGTCCTTATACCCCTCAGCAAAATGGGGTCGCGGAAAGGAAAAATCGACATCTCCTTGATGTTACTCGATCTCTTCTTATTGAATCCTCTGTTCCTACCCGTTTTTGGACAGAAGCTCTTAGCACTGCTGTCCACCTTATAAATCGATTACCCTCCTTTTCTTTAGAAAATGAGAGTCCTTTTTATCGATTACACAAAACTACACCATCTTATGATGATCTACATGTTTTTGGATCAGTGTGTTTTGTACATTTACCTCCCCATGAACGGAACAAACTTACTGCCCAATCTGCTAAATGCGTTTTTTTAGGATATGCTAGTCATCAAAAAGGGTTTCTTTGTTATGATCCTCATATACGGCGCATACGTACCTCCCGTAATGTTGTTTTTTTTGAAAATCAATATTTTTTCCAGCAAAATCTTGATTCTTTCGAGTCCCCATCTCTTGTTTCCTTACCTGGGTTTTCGGACAAAACGCCATTTGTTAAATTTGATCCTAAGTTCGTGTATCATAGGCGGAGTAAAATTGCAACCACTGGTAGTCCCCCTAACGATCCCCCACCAACATCTGGCCCACTTGGAGACCCTCCATTACGTCGTTCCTCCCGGATTTCCGTGCCTCCCACTCGTTATGGATTTACCCACACTTCTTTGATGGCAACCATGTCTTCTACTTCTATTCCGAACTCATATTCTCAGGCTGTGCAGCATGAATATTGGAACAAAGCTATGCAGGATGAATTGGATGCTCTTGCGCAAAATCATACATGGGATGTGGTTCAGTGTCCTCCTTCTGTTAAGCCCATCGGTTGCAAGTGGATCTATTCCATCAAACTTAAACCCAATGGAACTCTGGATAGGTATAAGGCCCGTCTTGTCGCTCTGGGTAATCGCCAGGTATATGGTCTTGATTATGAGGAAACTTTTGCTCCTGTCGCAAAGATGACAACTGTTCGGACTATTCTTGCCATCGCAGCATCTCAATCCTGGCCTCTCTACCAGATGGATGTCAAGAACGCATTTCTTCATGGGGATCTCAAAGAAGATGTCTACATGCGCCTTCCTCAAGGAGTTTCTTCTATCATCACGGGTGCTGTGGCCAAACTTCGCCGTTCTCTTTATGGCCTCAAACAAGCCCCCCGGGCATGGTTTGAAAAGTTCCAACATGCTCTTAGCCACTTGGGGTTCCATCCTAGTCCATATGATCCATCCATGTTTCTTCATCATGCTTCTACGGGAATTACTGTTCTTCTTGTTTATGTGGATGACATCATCATTACTGGTACCGATGCAGATATGATTCACCAACTTCAGGCCTCTCTTCATGAATCGTTCCACATGAAAGATCTTGGTCCTCTCCACTATTTTTTAGGTCTTGAAGTTCATCAGTCTGCAAACGGCATCGTCCTTCATCAACATAAATATACCCTTGAATTAATTGAAATGGCTGGACTTCATGGTTCTGCTCCTGTCGATACTCCAGTAGAAGTCAATGTTAAACTTCAGCAAGATAGTGGGGATCTTCTCTCATATCCTACCCTCTATCGTCGCCTCGTTGGCAGCTTGATCTACTTGACGATCACTCGTCCTGATATTTCTTATGCAGTCAATTTAGTCAGTCAATTCATGACTGAGCCTAGACATCTTCATTTGGCTGCAGTCCGACGCATTATCAAATATCTAATTCGGACGCCAACCCGTGGATTATTTTATCCGGCTAACAACTCCCTGACACTGAAAGCATACTCAGATGCTGATTGGGCTGGTTGTCCGGACACTCGTCGATCTACCACTGGATGGTGCATGTATCTAGGAGATAGCTTGATTTCGTGGAAATGTAAGAAACAAGATAAGGTCTCTAAATCTTCCACCGAAGCTGAGTATCGTGCCATGTCTGCCGCTTGTTCAGAAATTCTCTGGCTTCGCGGGTTGCTCTCCGCTCTCGGATTTCCTGCTGATAGTGCCACTCCACTATATGCAGACAATACTAGTGCCATTCGTATTACTGCCAATCCAGTTTTCCATGAACGCACTAAACACATCGAGATTGATTGCCATTTTATCAGAGATGAATACAAGCGTGATGTCATTAGTCTTCCTCACATCTCTTCTGATCTTCAAAATGCCGATATTCTCACAAAGGGTCTTCCGCGACCTCGCCATCAGTTCTTGGTTCGCAAATTGATGCTTGTGGATTCCCCCGCATCAATTTGAGGGGGGGTGTCAATTACAACATGGCTCAGGCCCACTTGGGCCCAACATGGTGCTATCCAATCTCGTTGGATTTGGATTTGGTCAAATCTGTTCACAGTCTTCTTCCTTCCTTAATTAGATTGTAATTAGATTTAGTCAAATATTCTTTCATTAAATGGTAGATTGTAATTAGAGTAGCTGATTTGTAGCTGATTTGTAGAGCTGATTTGTAGCCTTTGATAAGGGATCTGTATTCTATATAATGGGAGAGAACCTCCAAATGTAGGGACAAGAAAATATAATTCAAAATCTCTTTTGCACCATACGATTGTTACTAATCACAAATAAACATTGTCAAATGGTGCATTTAACATGGGGGTCAGCAATTACTCCCAATATTAAAGCTGCAAAAATGACAGACCAATCATGATCAATGAGAGAGCTATATTATTATCATTATTTCATAATTTGACAGAACATTTGATACCAAAATATTTCAAAATAGGCAAAATATCCATAGCATCAAGTACTTCGACTTTACATATAAAATCCAAGTATCCGTTGGTGCGCTACACTACTTGGGCAAAATGGGAGTGCTACTTTTCTCAAAGCAGAGTTGAAATTTGGTATGGGTATCATAAAAGATGCATGCACATTAGTAAATGAACTTCTGAGAGAGAGAGAGAGATGTTTCCACACCTGAACAGTGCAACGAGCAACTGTGTCTCTTAAATTGTAACCTAGCCTGCTTGCAGGCGTCCACTGCCCTCCATCCATCCTGTTCATCAGCCACATTTTTTTTTAAGCTCCAGCATCATGATTTTTTTTAAATTGAAGAAAAAGGATAATATATAACAAGTTTCTTAAAGTTGAGCATCTTACCCTACAACAAAAAAGGAGTAGCCATTAATATGCCACGACTGCACAGTGTCTTCTGAGTTCTCAAACACTATCTCAACATAATCACGGAAATTGGCTTCCATAACAGATGTTTGGAGGTAACCGCCTCCACCAGTAGGGTAACTGGGAATGCTTCCAGGATAAAAAACACCAGAGATTTTGTAGAAGTCAGCCACTTTTAATGGTGTGTCTGCAGGAATGAAAGATACACTGTTGACAGCATATCTCTGCTTGCCATTGATGATGGGGGCAGAGTTTGCAAGCCTAATGGTTCTGCTTGTGTTTATCATCCCATAATGGTAAGAGCCCTGGGGATTAGGCCTGGGTCCACTTGCTGACAGGTTCCACCTGTTTTTCAGTAACATTCAAGTAATGAATATGTAGAAATACTTAGAAAAAAAAATGTCAATAAAGGTAACACTACCAAATATCATCTACTTCTTTCAGGGGCTTCTAGTTGCAGTGAAAGTGAAAATTTGGGATTTTTATACACTGGGCAGGGAAATTGGGAGTCTTTTCTAGAGAATCAAAATTTGACTTATCTACCTTTTGCCATCTAATGGAGAAAGCCTTATTAGGAGAATTTTTTTTAAGAGGAAAGTGTAATTTAGAAAAAGGTTTCAGTTTGTTTACATTCTTCTAATTTATGCAAAAACCATTTGAGTGAGGCCCCTATTTCTACTAAGATATGCAGCCACAAAATAAATCCTAGTCTGAAACAATTTAGTTAACCCATGCTGGTTTCAATGGAGAACAAGTTGGACACATAAACCGGGTTTTATTGTTTTCTACCTTCCCTTGTCACTACAATCAAATGCCCCTCTAACTAAACCAACAGACAATTGTAACTTTGTATTGTCTTAGGAGCATATAGGTTTAACGATTGACTTAGAAGCATAATGGAGTATAAGCAGAACATATAAATAATACTGGATGACAACCAAATTCATGTGGCCTATTGACATCATGCTTTTTGAGCTCCATTTTAATGCTAACAGAACTGCTGAACCAGGATAGGGCTTGGACTGGCACGGCCCATGAGCACCCCTAGTGTCAAAATTAAAGTTGCATATGTTTCGTAAATGTGTTGGAATATGACAACAGTATATGGTTTGATTTAGCAAATACTAAATTCATGGATTTGGCACAATATTCAACTATTAAATTATTTTTTTACTACGAAAAAATTATGCACAAATTCTTCTGTGAATAACCAACAAAATAAACATTTCAAAATTTTAGTTAGATGTCAAAAGCCAAAAAAGAGTAATAATATTTTATAAACTACAAAACAATGTTTTATATGGTAAAGAATCCGTCAAGAATCCAATGCCATAGTCTCAGATACTTGTCCGCATTGGCCATGTTGCTCATTCCAGATATCCAAGAAATACAGAAGAAAATATGAAAGCATAAGTTTTACAGAAATAAGCAAGTAGAAAATGAGAATTTCAGTGGAGTATTGGATGAAAAGCCTTTAAGGAACATCATTATCATTGGTCTAGAATTAATTAGTTTACCCACACTCAATCTGACACTCATGATCACTTGTGGCCAACTTCAGAATCTAATGGCTCATAATCACACCATAACAGATGTTGGATGGACAAACTATAAATCCATGACCCTTAAAGCAAAATACTAACTCCAACCAAAAGTGGATATTAATATAGGAGGAAGTTAAGGAAATACCGGATAGATCTAGCCTGGTTGAGGGACCAATCAATCTGAATGGTGGGTCCTCCTGGTGGGGGGCCTGCAACTCTTCCACCAGAGTTACTGTAATGGAGTATGGAAGTAGATGAAAGGACTGGATTGGTGAAGCGTGTGGAGACAGCAATGTAGTAATCCTGTGGGGGTTGATCTGCTGTGACTAAGACCGAGTAAGTCTGACCCAGATGGATATCTAGAGAAGAGTAGCTATTTTGGAGTGTGTGAGATCCTTCAACCTCTACAAGCTTCATCATGTGTCCTTGAATTCTGAAGTTGATAGACGTTGTCAACCCCACATTTGATATCCGGAATCTATATGTTTTACCTGCACGAAAAATGTTGTAAAAATAAGATTAAGAAAATTCTAAAGTTTTCAACAGTTAAGCAATTTTCAACAAACATTGGATCTAAAATGCATAGCCATTGCAGACAGAGAAATGATAATATGGAAATCCAAATCATAAATTATGTGTGCACAGCTCCCTGGTATCTAATGGTGGATGGTCTGGATGAGTGTGATCTCAAAGTGGAACAGACATTGTCAGACTTGGTGCTTCTCTACTCTTCCACTCTTTCAGCATGGGCATTGGCTTCCCAAAATTAGGTTAATCGTGTGAAGAAAGGAACCAGCCTACATGCTTTTCCATATCTGATTGCCAAACTTGATATAGAATGGGAATACCTCATTGGATTGGGCAACCTTAGTTAAAATAAATTATAAAAAATAGTTACCAAAGAATCAAAAACTCTATGAATTAGTGGCCCCATATGTGGTCTTGAAGGACTACATGTATCAAAGACATACAACATCTAGCAAAAAGGAGGTGAATTAAAGGGAGAACTAATAGAGTAGTCCAACAGAAGCACTTGTAAAATTAGTATATTTACCTTGATCAACTGTGAAAGTATACCCATTTGCTCCTCGGCCATTGATAAGAAGCCCATCAGGAAAGGGAAGATTATTTCCACTGTCTAAAATGTATCTCAAGGCCTGCAATAAAGTAAAAGCAAGCCACATTGAGATGAGAGGGTGATGCCCATAATTAAAATCACATTTGAACATAGAATTATACTTATGCATGTATATAACTATAAAAGTGAACTAAAGGGGCACGACTCTTTGTAGGATAGAACATATAGGAAATTTTGAATGTTTGATTCTGATCTAGACTGCAATTTATATGTAATTTTGTCCCATATTCTGTCAGAATCATATGATTACATACATCACTCAGAAGATAATCCAGGGTAAAACAGTAATCATAGTGAAAAGAATACGGAAAAACCCCAACTTTAACAAAGGAATAGAATAGCCATATATGATTTTATGATTTCGGAAGTTAATACAGTTTACAAATTCATGATGAGATATTAGAATTAAACTGACTACTAGTCGACTACTACTACTGAAAGAAAAGGGCAGGAAGCCTTGTTTGTATAAAAATTAGGAAACAACTGTTTCATGATTTGGCTAGTACGGAGACAAACAAAAGAGGATTTTCTGATCCTTTGCATGGTAATTGCATGAGTCCATTTTTCCAAGAGCACCGTTAGGGTTCTCTAACATAACTGGTGTGCTTTGTGAGGAAGTGAGACTTGAAACTCTCACAATTTCTTGTTTTCTATTAAAAAAAAGCTCCTTGCTATCCCATGAACAAAGGCAAACTTCCCCAAGCTCACAAATCTCTTATATGCTATAATCCCTAGATAAACCAATTGTTAGCAACTTTGCATGGTTATTTCAAAACAAAAAATACAAACCAAGTTTTACTTTCCTGTTAATAGGTTGCTTCAGGTTCTCTACATATTTCATTGTTAAAATGAGATGCATGGTATGGCGACAATTCACTACTGACATGTCTGGATGCTTTTCTACTCAAATTTATTGAAAACAATAAAAATAAACCAAGGCATCCAAATTCCTAAGATAGTAATTTTATCCATTCCATCATGTGCAACGCTTCATCAAAAGGGGCCAAAATACAAGTTAAATTCTGAATATTATCAAACATTATAGATTGATTTCCATTTATAAGTATAATTTATATTTTATGTTATTCTCCAAAAGCAAAGGGAAGAATCCATACCTTTTTCTATCATAAGGAATGACATTCCAATTCTTGTTACTAATTAATGCTTAGATGTTTTACCAAAAAAATTAATGCTTAGATGTTGTGTCACTTGTCAGGAACATTGATAAGCTAGGATGATGCCCATTTCATGGAATAGCACTTGTATGATGATCAAGACTGTTATGTATGAAATATGAAGGGCCATAGAATTTTATGAGTGTTGCAAATTGGTGGTGCAGATGCATTATCTAAACAGGGAGCAAGCAAAAATCACATGTACAGAGGACCAATGATGTAATTTTTCCTTTTAGTGCTTCCTTGTTTGGAACCCATGTTTTGTATACGCTCCCATACCGGATGAGCCTTCTTTTATGACTTCAATGAACCATAAGCATTATTTATAAACAGAAATATGTAGGGCCACAACCAACATGGATAATAGTCAAATATTGCAGCAACCAAATGATTCTAACCATCTAAGCGCCACGAGTTATCTCACTGAATATAAACAAGTTGCTATTATTATTATTTTTATTTGTTTTTTTTTTTTTTATTTCCCTTCTCTTCTTTGGCCATTAATTTAATGGTTTTGAAAACGATTACCATAAATATCCATTTGTACTTGATGCCTATTCACGAAGTAAGAACATCATAGTAGTTCCATAGTTCTAATATTTCTGCTTTTTTTAATTGTTAATTGAAAACTTTATTGAAAGGCCAAAAACAGCAAGAACACATCGCAACAATGAAAGGAGGAACAGACACCAATGCCACAGCTTTCCATCTAGTATAGCCAAAGATCTGAAGCAGAAAAGCCAGCTAACTCTTGTGACCAACACATTGTTCTAATCATCTAGGCATTGCCAATCTCTATTATTTTCAATCCAAAGAAATCTACTTACTGTGTGATTAGACTTGAACCAATCACCAGCCAAAATAGTATAATCCCCGGCAGGAGAAGGGAATGGAACAGGGATCCTTGGTCTGCTATATATTTTTAGCCCACCAAAGCCACCAGCAGCCTTGTGGAAAGCAAGGGAAGGATAGTAGAAGTAGCTGCCAATTTGGTCCTTCACTTGCAGCATATAGGTGAAGTTCCGCCCAGGTGGGATTGGACAGTTTGTTCCATAAACTCCATCTTGCCAAGAATTCCGCCTTTGTTGAATGCCATTCCTGGTTGTGAATCAATAACATATATATCAGTGTACCAGTCTAATAAGAAAATAATTACATTTAGTGGGATTTTTTTAGTGAACCAGTTCCTCATTATTAAAAAATAAAAAATAAAAACTGGGTCTACCTATGATGAATTCAACCCCCACTCAGGTGCCATTAAGTCTACATTTTATGTCTATTTTACTTGAAAAAGATTCTAATAGAGATTATGTGTCTTTTAGACTGTTTTGAAGTTCATACTTGCATCTCTGATTTGATAAGCTTTAAGACCCTCTGCTTGGTTTTCAAAAATTGCAATCAAATAGGTTTATGCTCTTTTTATTTATTACAGATTTGTCAACTTCTACAAAATGAGAAGTTTGCCTTCACTATTTTCAACTTTATTAAAAAATTGTTTCCACTACTTTTACTATAAGACAACTTTGCCGGATAACTTTTCTAGTAAAACAAATTTGCTTTTTATAATTGAAGCAGACACACCAAACAGTTAAGTGAAACAAATAAGACTTGACAAACAGGCCCTTCTAGTGCAGTGAAAGCCAACTCAATTTGGAACTCATGGGACTAATTATATAAGTAAAGAAAAAAAAAGTTATGCAGTTTAATCTAATGGTTGAAACTTTAAAGCTTCTAAACCAAGGGCTAAGATGATTAGATTCGAACCATTTTGGTTCCTCCTTCTACTCAAACCATAGGCCTTTTCCTACATGAACGGACTGCATCCATGTGGGCCCTAAAAATATCATTAACTTCTTCAAAATATTGCAACAGTGCTAGGATAGTAGTGGGCTTATTGATCCCAAGATTTTCCGAAAGGACAGTGAAAAGCAGTAAATTCACAATGTGATATTTTATGATCTCCTAAGTTAGGATCCACTAATGCCCGCAGGGATAAAAGAAATACTGTCTGCAAATAAGAACACACATGCCTAAGAAAATGGACTTGTGACTGGCTGAGGCCCAGACATGGGAGAAATTCATGAGGCTCATACAGTGAGGTCCACTTGCTAAAATTCTAAACTCAATGAATTGCCATGTGAAATTTAGAAAACTTTCAGTGAGTTGGGCCCAGATATAGAACACATGAAATAAAATATGACTCATTTCCTATCACAATGAAACCTGAAGGTGGGACCACACAATAAACCCCACACTCACCCAGAATAAAACAAAGTGTGATGGCCCCCACCAATGAAGGGTGTAAGCTGATCAGCCTTTAATCAATTTTATGTGTGCTGCAACACGTTCTGGATGTGTAAAGGATTTAGATTTTACACATGAAAAGTGAAATATCTGATACAATATGGCCCAATGCTTGCCTATTTTAAAGTACCCAGGAGTCCACATCCTCTAATGCTTTAGCCTAGAGAAACCTTCAGTTAAAAGGAGTGGAATACCACGGTGGGGCCCATCTACTGAAATCCAAATTGTTCAAAGTAGACTACCCCTAAGTTATATGCGGGTATCCTCAAATTTGACATTAATCTAAATTCTCTCCACCGTTGGCTTTACCGTTTGATGAGAACTTGAGAATGAACATGCATAAAATTCAACTCCAGGCTCAAGAGAACAACCCATCCGCCTAGAGGGAGTGAATTTATAACAAAAAACTTAGGATTTGAGTTTGGTGGGCCCCACTATGCAGTGAAAATCCCTTAACCAAAGATTTTTCAAGGCTAACGACTCAGAGGATCCGGTTTCAGCACCTTGACCAAAAGAGATTCTTCTGTCGTCTGATCCAAGGCATGGAAACAGAGACAGCATGAGTGAACAGCTCACATCAACATCTCCTGCTGGCCTGCAGCTAGCAGAGTCCCACGGTGCAGTGACGTTGGTACCATTGATTACTGACCGATCAACAAACCACCCTTCATGTTGTGGGGCCCACTTCATGACCCCACTCCCTCCTCCCCTCATCTGGAAGCCTCCAGGCCATTAATTATGGGACACTTTTTTAGAACTCCATCTTAGGACCCACTTAGAAATTATCCGGACCATTCAAGGTGTACAGCATCCAGCATCCCCCCCCCTATCAATACATTCTCAAGTTTCACTTCAAATAGAGTGGGTCTCATCTACACACCATTATACACCATTATAGAAACTAAGCACGTTGTTTATCACGTTTCCCGTCACAGTGATCAATCATACTGGACCAGTCCTGAGCTGAAAGTAATAATATGTAATCAAAGGTAATAAAATTCATCTCGAGCGGTTGGGAGGTTCTCTTCTGTGTGGGCCCATGATGGAGTTACCGTGTGTAACCGACAAGGAAATGAGGAGGAATCTGTACCCGAATCGTTCACGTGCTCAAAGATGAGCTGCCTCTGCAGACTGCACCGAACCCGTATTCAAATAAATTGAGGGTGGGGTGGAAGTAGGCCCCACCGACTTTATGTAGCAAAGACCAGAAATGTGGCAGGTGGGACCGTTGGGCTGGAAGTAAAACGATTCACATGGGACTTTTGGGGCCTATAAATGAAAAATGAGATCTAACTAAGTAAAAGCATTCAGAGTCTAAAGAAAGATGAATGATGATGACCCAAAATCTCTGACAAAGTAATAGAAGCTGACGTAACATGGCCCAATGCTTTAAATAAATAATAATTAATACAGATACATTGTTTCCCAAATTTACTGTGGGATGCATAGGAATGGGTGCCAAGACCCCAAGGAAATGATCCCAGTTCAGTGCCAGCTATACACAACTTGATCTTAATGGGGCTGGCCCTGTTTATTTTCATTAAAAATACATACTCGATTCGCATGCATTCTTCTACCAAAGAAATTTTCCCCATTCATACGGCATAGGGCATGAGTGGCTTTGATTAAAAGGAAAGGTGAAAAAGGAGATAGGACATGAGTGGCTGTGAATAAAAGGAAAAGTGAAAAAAAAAAAAGTAGGGCATATAAGTTAAATAAGATTTAATCAGCCTCAACACTATAAATCAACCATAAACTTTGGTTATCATCAGTATGAGATTTTTGAATAAATTTCTATCGCCCAGCCCCGTTTGTTGATAGAATAAAATATAAAAGAGTTACGATGATATTCTATCTTTAATGGGCTGATAGTAAATCTTTCTTTCTTAATTTTTATATAAAAAGTGGATGTCTTTTATATTTAGGAGATTTTTTTTCTATAAAAAAAAAATAAAAACTTTATTTCACTTATACTTTATTAGTAAATCTCCAGATTGGAAATTGATCACACAAACCCCTCCTTGGTTGATAAAACCCCCAATAAATGGTTAGAGGAAACTGTATACTTTGACAAGAAAAACAATTGGATGGGCAGGCTCCTCGGAAGACATGGGAGCTTACAGATCAAGAACAGTTAGGAAAGGCAGATATGGTGGGCACAAGTATGTTACAGCTACACATCACACTCACAAAAAGATACAAATCTCTTGCCTAATGTTGAGTGTTTGTTCGATGGATGGGTTTTTCCATTAAAGGGAAAGTGCCATGTGCCCCTTATGTAAAGGCCCATGTGACATCGTCATGGTCTAAGGCCATGTTTATGCTTTCTTGGATTTTATATCCCTAAAAAGTTTGGAACCATGACTTCACTGCTAAAAATACAAGTTGCAGTGACAAAAATGCCCTGCTCCTTTGTACTTGTATTCAGGGCAAATTTCAAAGCTTCGGATGTGTCTGAGCTGTGTGAAACATCCCATGGGCCCCACAAAACTCACTGTCCAATATATCACAGATCCCATGGGTTTTACACAGGTGAATTGAAATAAGAAAAAAGTTACATTTTAAAAACATTAGACTTGCAAGCCATAAATCAAAGGGTTAAGTAGTTAGATTCCATTGAAATTTCATACATAGCCTAGTACCATTGGATATGAGACACCCACACACCTGAGCACACCCAGTTATTTACAGCAGTGTCTGTGCCAAATTTCACTACACTGAAAGCTTTTCTCACTGATCACATGAAAAACAGGTGATTTCCCCTTGTGTATTGTGTATTTGAATCATGTGCCCAATGTCTCAATCTGATGAAGACATATTCTTTGGCATTTTATAACTGGGCCCAACTGCTATACTGGGTCGAAATCAAATGGATCCAACGACCCAACTCATCAAAATTAAATGGACCCAACAGTCTAACCATGTATGTTGACCTCTTCTTCTAAAGCTCATTAATTTCTCAATGTTTCACCCCAAAAAGTCAAAATGAAGTGCCATACCTTCTAAAACATTGAAGAAGAAGAAAAAAAAAAAACAGAGAAGATGCCTTAGAATAGTGGGAGGGAGGACACATTACCAAGAGAGGAGGAAGGGCTCAGTCAAGCTATTGTAGACGTTGATGATGAGGTTGTCGTTGGTCACACACTCAATCTGAGGCCCTGGAAACTGACCATTAATCAAGATCCCCTGTGCCACATTCCCCACCAGACAAAATCCAAACCGTTACATCACAAAAAAAAAAAAAAAAAAAACCCCACATAACGCCACCCCCACAAAATACAAAAAAAAAAAACAAAGGAACCTCACATTCTCACCTGTTGTTTCACACCCAGAGGATAGATATCTCCAAATGTCACATTCCAAGTGAAGAACCTGTAAGGGTCCTCTGCATTGATGGAAACAGAAAAAAGGAAGAGGAAGGATAAGAAAAAATAGGCCCCAATGGCCATCATCTTACTCATCTCTCTTTCTCTCTGTTTGGTTTCTTCTGTTGCGTGGAATGAGAGAGAGAAAGATGGGAACGTATGGAAGAAGAAAAGAAAAGGAAGTGGGAAAGAAAGTGAGTGTGTTTTGGAATCCCGCGCCCTTGTAATGTAATCTTTGAGATCCACCAGCTCCTCTTTTTGAACACTGGTCTATGAGCTGTCAGAGGAGTAAAGAAATGGAGTAGTCAGTATAGATATAGATATCACAGCAGAGACGCTATGCGGTGCAACTTAACCAAGGGTAAGACAAGTGAGTTATGGTCATTGGTCAGTCACCGACACGCCGATAACCAATTATGCCATACGGGTGAAATTTGATGGGCTTCCGAATCAAAATGGGTCACATGTAGATCAGGTCATCATAGCTGCATACTGGAATTTAATTCAAACTGGGGCCTGCGTCGGTGCCTGCACCTGTCCTCGAACTTGATTTTTGTAAATGCATGGACTTGAACATAGGCCCAAATAGTTGAAGTTACGGAGGAATAGTGTCTTTAGAACTTTGTGCTGTCATTTTTATTTTATTTTAAATTTAGCATGCGTGTTTGGATAGGTAAAAAATATAATAGAGTGAAGGTAAATGGTCTCAGCAGTCTAAAACTTAGCTCTACACCGTTTGGATGAATCTAACCCGATAGATAAAGTAACGTTGTGAGCTACATTTACTTCATTTCACTTCAACTCTAAATACTTTAATTTTCTTGAGTACAAGTGGATGAAGTACTCTACTTTAACTTCAACCTACTTCTCATGGCTCCACTCCACGTTTGAAATCTACTTCATATTACACCACTCCTCGTTAATCCAAATAGGCCCTAGCTAAGGGCGTATTTTGCAGTTAACTAGTTAAAGTAAAGTGAATCCATATAAGAAATGACAAGGGGCCATATCAAAAGTATACAATTTCAAAATTCCTCCGAATTTTTCAAAAAAAGTCAAAAAAGAAACATCCTTTCTCCACTAAAAAGACAAAAAAAAAAAAAAAAAAAAAAGTATAAGTTTCTATACAAAAAATAAAAAAGATTACATACGAAGCAACTAAAAACAAAACACTATCGTAACACCTTGTATTTTATTCTCTCTTAATTTGATGCTTCACCTCACCATACTTCAATTCACCAAACATAGGCAAAAAATAGAGTAAAGTGAAATTAAATGGACCCTAATAGTCTAAAATTTCAGCTCTACCCCATTTAGATGAGTCTGGCCCGATAGATGAAGTAATGTTGTAAGTCACATGTACTTCATTTCACTTCAACTCTAAATATTTCAATTTCCTTGAGTAAAAGTGGATTCTAGTCCAAACCTTAACTTCAAAATAAGCATCCAAATAGAGTTAAATGAAGTACTCTACTTTAACTTCAACTTACTTCTCTTCACTCCACTCCACTCCACTCCACATGTGAAATCCACTTCATTTTACTCCACCCCACATGTGAAATTCTCTTGGGGCTGGGACTCAAGAGAGCGCCCGTACACGGGAAGACAACCCACACCAGGAAGGAAGAATGCCCACACAGGTAGAGAGAAAGCCCACATAAGCAAGAAAAGGCGGTGGGGCAGCCAAGTGAAAACTACCGCCCTTCTCCTTGACAAATTCCTCAGTTTATTTTTTCGTGTAAAACATATTCCTGGAGTTGAAATCATCTCAAGCTTCCAATGCGATGCCTTAGTAACTGAATGCAGTCTGAGATCTCCAATATGGATCTAGGCAAACAAGGTGATGAAGATTGGGTCCAGATTTGACTATATCAACGTGGTTGCTACTTGCAAATGAAAGAAAGTTAGGTGAAGAATTTATTTATTGACCGATTACGTACGGGTAAATTAGATTTTTGTATTAAATGAATCGCAGACCATCAAAATTCATTGAAATAAATAGACCATGATTCAGATTAAGATTTAAACCTTTTCTAGCCCAAACATTTATTGCTTGTTATGATGAAGCTCATCGAGGTCGAGATAAAGATACACACACGCCACCTAGCTGGCCTGGATCCATTGATCATAGGACAATGGGGGATCAAAAGATCCAAATGAGATCGCCCTAGATATGAACTTTTAAGTCAACCAATGCCTCTAAACCCTTAATCCATGGCCCACAAGGGATTTACGTCAAATAACAAAAATTTTACCCTCAATCCACAAGTTATGGGCTGGGCCTAATAACTAGATAGTCCATTATTTTGTTTGGTTTTGTCCAATTTGACCATAAAAAGACTTCAAACGACTTCTTTGTTGAGTTACGACTTCTTTGTTGAGTTAAAAGTTAAAAATATAATTTTTCCATTAAACTTTTGAGGACTTAAAACCAAAAGCTTATGATTATTTAAATGATTTTTATGCCTTCCAAAAATGTAAGGAGCCAATTTAAACAGTGGAACCCTCACAAAAGCAGTAGAGAACAAACCAATTCAGCTACACCCAAGATCATATAATTTCTCATTTTTTTAATTTTATATATATATATATATATATCAATATTGGGCTGGGCTGAGCTCTGGCTTCTAGCTCCTTATAGCCCGATTCGGGCCTGGGCCATGCTTGGACATGTAATTTAGAAGTCGGGCCATGTTGGGTCTTCCTTAGCACGGTCCAATATAAGACCCATTGTGTTGTTTGGCTTTGCCTATCCCCTAATACACAAGCATTCGCATTATATGGGCGAGGCTATCACACCATCTTGAATAATTGTCATGGCAAGTGATGATTGTGTTTCAATTGTGATCTGCATGCCAGTAGTTGAGATATTAGTATGAGAATATCGAAGACACTAGAGGTGGGAAAACAGATAGTGATGTAAAATTTACAATTTTAGTAAAACTATATATTAAATTTTTTTTATAGAAGACAATTGGTGATGGAGAAAGCTTGCAACCTTAGGGTGATATTTAGTTTTCATACATCTTAAAATAAACATACCACTATTAAATATATTGGGCGGATTTGGTACCACAAATCACAAAACTCGTTATGAGCTAAGTCAGATATATGACAGGATATTTGTCTGAGTCGATTTTGGATTGGCCTAAAACCAAACCTAATCTAACCCATTTCCATCCCTAGTGTGAAACCCCATCAAGATATTTATTTTAAAACTTTATACCTTGAGATTGTTGCGGTTATTTTTCCTCGTTGAGAAAAAGATGAATAGTGATGGTATTGATAGAAAGATGTTCATTCTCAAAACCAAGTAGAAACCAATAGATATAAATGTAAAAGCCAATTGAGTTTGATATGTGTTGGCTATGATGAGATCTTACTTCATCAAGATATAAGAATGCAAGGCATATACATTACTCCGCCAGAGACAATCCCTGCATTCGGTCTGTGTTTCTTTATATTAGATGAACGAGTCTTATTAAAAAGGTTGGAATTGAAATTTTTTCTTAATGAGCTTGAAATGTTGAGGGATGAGTATCACATCAATGTAGAGAATTAAACATGATAAGATAGATGATACATGTACTATTACTATAATAATAAAATAAATCAAAACAAGTTAGGTTAGCTTAAATAATTAAGTCACGTAAGTCACTTTTTTATGGGTGTCAAAATATTGAATCGAAACACAAGTCAAACGGAGTTCAACATGAACTAATACTTAATAATTAACTAGTAGTAAATTTTAAAAATTTTACCTTAAAAATGCTTAAGAACCCAAGTCAGGAAAAATGCTTCAACATTTTCACAAATAAATAAAACTCAAAAAATTATAATTGCAAATAAACAATAATTACCTAAATTTTCTTTTCAATTAACTTCCAATATTTCAGCAATAAACTCACTTCCCTCAATTTCTTTACCTCATTAATATCATTTCATTAATTTTTTAATGAGAAAACAAAAGATATGTTCTTCATTATTCATGAGTGTAAAAATAAAGTATAACTTATATCTATGAAAGAATCTAATTCTAATTGCAAAATTGACTCTCGATTTTAAATTTGATTATTGATTGGTCCGTATATGTATTACAATCCCTTTTAACCTAAAGAAAGAATAGCAAATGTCTATGTGGTCTGTGTATGTCTCCTTTCAAATGAAGGAAGGATAGAGAGATGTGACTCAGTTTTGAGATAGTATCATGTTTTCTTTTAAAGCTAAATATGTATAGAAACTCGCGCCTATGTCTTTCTTCTACAAATTCCTTTACAAATCTGGATTTTTTTTCTTTTACAAATATGAGACTGATTATCGTTTCTTCACCCCTCTCCTGAAAGAGACGAGAAAATGATTTTCTTAGACTTCACGGGTATCTTTAAGGTATGCAACAATCTTACTTTCTGTATCATTCCTCTTTGGCCAATAACAAAGAAAAGTGCTTAGTAACTTGTTTTTGTAATTTATCCTTATTAGTTTTCTTAATTTATTTTTTTGTGTGATGATATGGTTCCATTTCTAATAAAGTGTTTGATTGAGTTTTGAACACACTATATAATCTTACAAGTTTGCTAGATTTATATGTTATTTATGTTGCAACAATGGAACTTACCAAACATAATTAATCACAATTAACTATTTGATGTGCTCAAATTAATTATCATGAAATCAAAATAAGCAATCTCTAAATATGATGACTAAAAATATATATTTTCAAATTACTGACTGAATCCAAAACTTTTAGAAAATTTACAGTCGAAGATCATTTTTTTTTATAGAATAAAATACTGGAGTAGATCTTTTTAGTATAAATAATTAACTTATATTGTAAATGAATCACTAAAAAATTATTATGCAACCGAATTTATGATATTTTAAAAGATAATAAAATATTGGAGTAAGTTATTAATAAAAGATAAAATTATTTAACTTTTACCTCATTTTCTTCAGTTGTCTCCAATATCTTAATCATATTTTCAACTGTACATTGGAACAAAATAAAAATAATAATAACATAGTTAAAAAAAACTCTATTTGGTCAATAAAATATATTAGTTAAGGAAAAATAATCAAGCCTATCAAAATATATCACAAAGTGTAATATGACTTGAGTAGTACCATTGTTTGAAATGTGCTCTCTGTTTATTTTTAAGGTGAAAATTGAATACAGTTGCCCGTGTGACACTAATGCACACTTGAGTATCAGCCTCACTCACTGAGCTTCAAGTAGCTAAGACCTCAAGCCTCACAAGCACACTAGGAAAAAAAATGACAAAGAGAGCAATTGGGAGAAAATGGTTTATAATGCTCAATTTTTGGATGGTCAAGCAAGTGAGGGAGGCCGACCTCCTTTTATACTAGAAGCCTCACAAAATGAATGACTAAGATATATATATATATATATATATATTTTATATGTATGTGTGTGTGAACTAAAGAATTCTCTAGAATTCTCCAACATGGTCTATACAATCCCTCCTTAAATGAATAACTCTATCAAAAATTTCCAGGCTCTTCTATATTTTTTAAAGCTTATCTACAAATATCTTGGATTTCTAGAAGACTCTTTTGAACTAGGCAGTGAAAAGAGGAAGTTAGGCTTGGATTATGTGTCCGTTTTGGCCTGTTTATATGGGTTAAATTAAAGACTCAAAATCCACATGCATGATAATATGGACGGAAAGACACTAAAATGATCAATAGATGTCTTGAAAATGATATAGATGGAAGTCATACAAACTTTTACTTTATTTATCATGCATAATTTACTTGCGGTGCATTATACATGTATGATGAAAAGCCGCTTTTAATCTTGATTGAGATTAGATAATGGACAATGATTTTCTTTTAATTAGGACCACATCTCTTTTAAAATTAACACTTTAAAAATCTCTAACTAGGATTATCACAGAAATTTGGAGTCCTTCTAAATTTCATGTATAAGGCCAACTCCAACATTCTCTTGTCACATTATTGGAAAGTGGGCAAAAATAAAAGTAAAAATGGCACAACATCAAATATCTTACATGAATGCCATTTCCTTTTAATCCTCTTGCAAATTGATAGAATAAAAATGGAAGAATGTTAGGATTTTTATCTTTTGGTTTTATTGTTATAGACTTCTGAACTCAGATACAAGAGGTAAAAAGTATAGGATTCTAGACTGTAAACCATTCAAAGCATGAATCATGTATATAAAGGTACTATCAAAGTTATTTTTCCATAAAAGTGGACTGTAAACCATTCAAACCATTCTCATAGGAGCACCTCCCTATATATATGGGAGGTGCTCCTATGAGAGACACTCTCACCAAGTTTATGAGAGGGAGGTGCTCCTATAAGAGACACTCTCACCAAGTTTATAAGAGATGGGTGGCGGCCCTCACTTCCATATCTACTTTCACCAACTTAAATGTAAGGACCCCAAATATGGAAGTGAGGGCCCCCACCCATCTCTCATAAACTTGGTGAGAATGTCTCTTATAGGAGCACCTCCCTATATATATATATAGTTTCTTAAAATGGGCCTATGTATGCTTTAAAACTTTTCAAATTAAGGGATTATAGTTGTTTTACTAATGACCCATGATAAAGTTCTTATTAATTATGATAACTTATAAGAGTTCATAAAATCGTCCCACTTTAATTTTAATTGGAAGTTGACTCTCACAGTCACACCTGGCCCAAACCTTATATGTTGCCATCAACCTAATTTATATACTAGCAAGTACAACCACCCATGCTCCGAACAATCGCATTATAAATTAAAAGTTCTAACATTAAAAAGGTTCTGCAAGAGTACCTCTTTCCATCCATTAAGTAAGTTGGATAAATGAAAATAAAAAACCTAGATAAAAAGGGAGTAGAAGAGATGGGGTGGAGCAAGAAACTTAAAAAAGGAAGAAGTGAAGTTAAAGTGGAGAGTAGTGGGTGATTTTATGATATAAGGATATAAGGAGGTAGTTATATGGAGAGAATGTGAAAAATTTTAATAAAGAGGGTTAACTGTTGGTCCAGATTATAACTGACAGTCAAAATTAGATCAGCTTGATATATTTTAATGTAAAAGACATAGAGTTCGATTTTGTAATTGATTGAGAAATTGAACCTCAATTTGCAATTTAAATATTGGCCTGATTTTGACTTAGAGATAAATTTTAGGATCCCTAACATTACTTAATGAACTCAAAATCTTGAGATCTTGGACTATCCATTTATCTAAAGAGTTGGATAAGAAGAGACATTTCGAAATGTACGAGATTATTTAGTGTCAATTGTTGGGGCTCTAGACCTCATGGTTGCGGATCCATAAGGCATTATCACCGAAGGCCCTTAATGGATATGTATTAAATATGGGCTTGTACGAATTGCCTTCTTGAGGTTTGTATTTATGTTTATTTGACACGATATAAATTAATCATTAAAGTTGTAATAAAATTATTTTTTAATTCTTACTTTATATATTTTGTTATCACATATGATTAATGTGGATAAAGTGAGAATGTAAAGTTATGCCATTAAAGTACTTATTAAAATAGGACAGCCATGTTAAGACTCTAATTTAATCTTTATTAAAGACTTGATTATGTGAGAATATTTATGTTGTGATTATGAATATTTATGTTGTGATTATGAATGGAAATGCGCTAATCAAGATATGTCACTCTCATGATTCACATTGGTAAATTTGGCTAATCACGGGTTAAAGAATGACATAAAAGTTGAATGAAAACTATTTTTCAACACTAGTCAAAATCGTTTTCAAAGTTTTCAAATCTAAGTCATTTTGAAATTTCTTTAATAAAATTGAGGAATATGCATGTAGTCACTATATGGACCAAGTGGGAGATTGTTAGAATGCCATTTTGTGCGGTCCATATGATCACCAAATGGACTCTCTCTCTCATTGAATGATATGTATCAATGGCCTCTTGGTTGCCTTTGGTTGTTGTGTTTTGTTTTTGTATCATTCATTATCATATAAGAAATTTAAGGATTGTATCTCTTGATGGAAGAGATGTATGTAGGAATGGGCCTATAAAAGGAAAACATACTGAGTAACTTTCTGCACTTCGAAATATTGTCAAGATACCATCACTTAGATTTATAGAAAGGAATAAGTAGTGGAGAGCCGTAAACCTCTCCAAGAAAGAACCAAAATTAAGAGCTATGCATTCAGGAAGTATGAGTAACTTTAATTATTTAGTTATGGGTCCGGCTCAGGTGCAGCGACGATGCATAATAGTATACTACAACGTCCTGCTCTACCAAATCACGGAATGCCACCTCATCATACACAAGAGAAAATCGAGAACGGCTTTCACTCCTTTCCCTAAGCGAGATTGATTAACTAAAAGAGTCATTCTATTGGCACACAGAAAATAATTGTTCCCACACACTCATTTTTAAAAAAATAAATAAAAAACCTATGAAATTACCTTTTTGCCTACCCTTCTCCCTTTTTCTCCCCCACCTCACCCTTCACCTCCGGCTCCGGCCTCGGCCTGGACGGCGGCAGCCAACCTCTCTCCCCCTTCTCTCCCTCCCTCTCTCCCTCTCCCTCCCCACTATTTCCTCTCTCTCTCTCTTCCTCCCTTTCCCTCCCCATTGTTTTCTCTCTCTCCTCCTCCCTTTCTCTCCCACACCTCCCCCTTCACCTCTGACTCAGGCCTGGAGGACGGCGACCGACCCCTCTCCCCCTTCTCTCCCTCCCTCTCCCTCTCCCTCCCCACTGTTTCCTCTCTCTTCCTCCCTTTCCCTCCCTACTGTTTTCTTTCTCTCCCCCCACCTCCCATTCACCCCCGTCCTGGCCTCGAGATCGAGCTCGTGGAGCTGGAGATGCACGACCTAATGGCCTACCACATTGAGTTCAGCCCATCTCAGCGAAGGAGTACGAGAAGACAGGGAAGCTGCAAGATCCAGGCCAAAGGTGAAGGGGAGGTGGAGGGAGAGAAAGGAGGAGGAGAGAGAGAAAATAGAGCGGAGGGAAAGGGAGGAAGAGAAAGAGGAAACAATGGGGAGGGAGAGAAAGAGAAGGGGAGGAGAGGGGTTGGCTGCCACCGTCCGGGCCGAAGCCGGAGGTGAAGGGGGAGGTGGGGGAGAGAAAGGGATTTGAGATGGGGCAAAAAGGTAATCTCATAGGGTGTTTTTTTTTCAATATTGGTTGCGTGGGAAAAGAAAAAGTTTGTGTGCCAATAGAATGACTCTAACTAAAATTATTTTTTTTACCGAAACTACCTCATCAATTCCTTGATAAAAACTCTTTCCAACAATATCCTTCACAAACTGGAAACTGATCATGTTAGATCCATCACCCCATAATTAGATCTAAATTGCTCAAAATTACCATTCTCCTTTGCTCAAAGTTGGGCCACCATCAAATTGGCACACTTCATTTTTTTTAAACTATTGATTTAACAACATACTTAATTACGAGACCTAGTGAGAAGAGAGTTATTTAGATGTGGGCCTCACGAAAATCTTGAAACCAAAGAACATTCTAAGCCCCATAATCATAGAGAACGGCGAGTCATTTAATTCGTAATATTCACTCATATAAAACTAGACCATTGAAAAAGGAAAGAGAAGCTTTAAAAAGAATTCACTCATCTATTTACCACTCAGTCGGCTAATTTTCCATAATATCTTTCATATGTCAATAGGAATAGGTCCAAACTCTCAATTGGAAATCCAATACATAAAAATGTTTTAAATGAAAATGTCAAAGGCCAGACCATTTGAGAAGGACCAATTTGTATAGATTAAAATGGACATGATGTAAGGTTTTCATGGACGTACGCAGGGGCAGACCCAATAATTTTTCCTTAGTGGGACACTGTATAGAAACAAAATCTTGAGAGTGTCACATATAAAAAAGTGCATATAACTTTCAAAATATATAGGGATTTTTTCAAAATTTGCGGGGCATATGTAAAAACTTATTAGTTTTCCTAAAACATAAGGGAGGTTTCTAAAATTTTGGGGGGACCATGGCCCCTGCTAGCCCCTCCTTGGTTCCGCCATTGGGCCTACGCCCGTAGAAGATATAGAGACTTATAAGTATATGCTTTTGGAAGGTTTTATGAAATAAAAAAAAATTACGAATTTTGAGAGCAAATTTCAGCCCATCTAATAATGGCCCCAATAGGGCCTACACCCTTTAAATATTGGTGATTTTTTTCTCCTTGTTTTTTTCCTATCAGGGATGACTTTATAGAAATCGTGATATCTCCGCTTTTGTTTTGATGATCTGATTTGATATGAGTTAATCGTGAATATCAGATGGCTCAATGAAGGCATTCCTTTTTTCAATAATGATAGGCCTTAGGAATCTTTTGCCCTCATGATTTTTGCGAGACCCACATCTAAAATCACATTCATTTCACTTTTATCAACCCCCACACTTAAGTTTATGGGTAAATTAGCTAAAAGTCTCTCAGATTGGTCTTGTAAGGCCTCCAATACACAACATTACTATTTAAGGCCTAAAGTCCCTTGAGCATGGGATTAATTCGGGCGGTGGTCCCTTAGCATGCCACATCAGATTTTTTTTATGACTTATTTGCCCTTCTAATAGTTTGAATAGGTGTCATGCAATCTAATCCTGGTTTTTAGCTCCAACTCATCGTCGTTCCCTGATTACTGTCGAATTTAAATGTAGTAAGATGAGTTTTCGATAGAACCATATACAACTTAGCTAAAATGATATCAGACTCATCCCAATCCAAAAGCAAAGTTAGATACAACCATAACAAAGTCAGATAAAATCATAAATAAATTCATTTAAATTCACTTCAGATACAGATAATTTTATATCAGATTCAGATAAATTCAAACCAAATCTAGTCAAACCAAGCCTAATCTAATCAGATAATTTTATTTCAAATATAGATATATTCATATTGATGGGACATAACTTTTTTGTGAACTGGTTATGATTTCAAACACAAATAAATTCATATAAACTTACATCAAATTATCTTACATCAAATTCAAATAAATTCACCTCAATCCACTTTAATTCATATCACACTCAGATTAATTGAAGCAAACACAAATAACTTCATATCAAACTTATATAAATTCATACAAAACAGAGATAAGTTTAATTTAAAGTCAGATAACTTCATGCCAAAGTCTAATAACTTTTACAAAACTCAGATAAATTTACAGCAAACTCAGAAAAACTCATTTAAAACAAAGTTGAATACATTTCAAAGTCAAATAAAATCATGCAAAATCCATTTAATTTCATACCAAACTCATATTATTTTATAAGAATCTCAGATACATTTAGAAGAAAATAAGATAAAATCATGTTACAATCAGATAATTTTACTTGGAACCTTTTTTAATTGATAACAAACGCAGTTAATTACAAATTAAACTCAGATACAATCATGTAATATATAGATAAACTCATTTAAAGCCCTTTTTAATTGATATTAGACTAAGACAACTTGAGAACAAGCTTAGATAAATTCACCGCAAGCTTAGATAAATTCACAGTAAACTTAGCTAATTGCTTAGGTTACGGATCGTACGACCGTCTGAAATGTTTTAAGTGGAGCGTGTGTGTTGACGTATAGAGAGGGCGTTTTTGTCTTTTTGACTGTGTCAGTTTTAAAAGAGGACTGCCGCCTCTATGAGAAACTATCTTGGACCCTAGGCTATAAAATGCAATGATGAGGGACCTTCCGCCAAACGCCCCTATGCTTATTAGTAGATCAATAATTTAAAAAGAAAGAGTAGGCCAATTTGTGATGATTTTGAGGATTTAAATCTAATTATGGGATGATGGACTTAATATGATCAATTAAGAATATGAAGACAGTATTAGAAAGAGTTTTGCTAAAGAATTGATGAGGGTAGTTTTGGAAAAAAAATCAACTTTAATTAAGCAACTGTACTTTTAAGGCAAGGAGTTAAGAAGCATTGACCATTTTCTCTTGTGAATACTGAGGAGGCATGGCCTGATATGCTAAGGCAAGACGCTGCAGTATATTATTATACAGCGTCACTGTATTGAGGGCCCAGTCTTTATTTATTTTCTTTGTGTTGTTCATATTAGACCCAAGTTATATTTTGATCCTGAGGTTTCTGGGAATATCCTAACACAATCTTTCCCTTCTCCTTTTTCATGTTCTCCATATATATTCCCACGCATGAAATACATTTACTAGATAATCCTTTTTTCACCCCCTCATTATAAAGCTGAAAGATCTGATTCATCTCATTTGATCTTGAATCGCATCTAATTAATCAGTCCACTTCAAATTCAAATGAACTCGGTTAAGTTTTAAGTTCTATTTAATATTCTTTATGCAGATTAGTACTATTTGCACTCACACTCACGGTGAAGGTATAACAACTCCGAATAGGTGATCCGGACTGTCATCATCTTTGAGCAGTGATCAAGGTATTATTGAAGATTACCCACTTTCTTAAGATAGACTTTCGTGTTGGTTTTTTAAGCATTTGCTAAATACCTGAAATAGAGTGAGATTACCATATCAGTTTATCTATGTTGATATTGGTTCTCAAGATATATTCTTGGATATGCCCGTTCTAAAGACTTCGAAGTTAATTGTCACAGATACTAATGTTAATATATATATATATATATATCTCGATTTTCTTAAAATGCTCTGTATCCATGTTAATATTTGTTCTTGATGTGGATTCTGACTTTTTTTTGTTTCATTTGCTAAAATCTATTTTTTAAATGTCTTCTAAAAATTTTCATTATTTCCTTTGCATTATTAAACTAGAAGTTGCTGAGAAAGAAAGATTTTATTTTGTTTCTTTTAGGTGTTTCTAATTTTTTTCTTATTTTTTTCTTTAATCAATGCTCATCAGTTTTAGCTTAATTATTAATAGAGCACTACCATATATATTAGGTCACTAGCACATTTATTAAAGGCATGAGATAATCTAGTTTGGGTTTAGATTTTATCTCTAGCAAAACACTGCTCTTTTTAACTTTTATTACTCTTCTCTTTTCTATAGATTCGTGGCAGCAGTGGTTATGGATAGGGGTGTTCATCGGCTAGGCCAGCCCGAGCCTGATCCCAACCCAGCCTGCTTTAGGCTGGGCTTGGATATGTAATTTCAGCCCATTTAATTACTGGGCCGGGCTTGGATGAAGTGAATGAAAGAGCGAAGCCCGCCCTAGCCCGGCCATAAGGAGTGCACGTAATTCAACTTAATTAAGCTAAAACTCTTGCTAGAAATCCCACAAAATCGATCAAAAGCCCAGTTCAGCCTAGCTCGACTGACTAAATGGCCCGGCCCGTTCTAAATTTTATGGCCAGCTTCGGGCTAGACAATTGTTTCTAAAGTTGGGCCGGGCCTTCATATGCCTGAGGCCAGCCTGCCTGGTCATGAACACCCTTAGTTATAGATCCTACAAATGGTAACATTGGTTATGGAGAATAGGATACTTAGGCCTTGTTTGGTATCTCTACTCTTTTTTTGGATAAAACAATCAAAATAGAGCCATTAAAAAATGAGCAAAATAAAAAAAGATGTTAGAATCAAAAGAAGTATTTGGTAAGGCAAAAATCTATGCTAAATAGGCTTTTTTATATCAATGGCTGAAAACTTTTCATAAAATTCTCGAGATCCACAAGGTATAGAGGCTTGAAAATTGACCATATAGTATTTAGCCTTCCAAAGAGATCTAACGGTTTAGATCTTGTATTTGGGGCCCACATAATCTAAACAATTACATCCAATGGCTCACTTTTTCTTTTGCACAAATCTCGAGATTGGTGATGATCCAACGAATGAAATTTGGTGTCATGGCCCTATTTGCTTTTTTAAACATTTCCAATGGTTTAGACCTTGATTTTCACTCAAAAAATTAATAAATAGAAAAATAGAAAAACGTTACTACTCATGGATAAATCCAATATTGAGCAATGTACGTCAATGACTGATATTGTTTTGCAAATATCTTGAGATCCACAAGCTACCAAGCGTTGAAAATTGACCACATAGCTGTGTTCAGCCTTCCAAAGAGATCTAATAGTGTGGATTTTGCGTTTGGGGCTCATAGATTTCAGAAAATTGCATTGAATGGCTCACTTTTTTTGCACATATCTGAAGATTGGTGATTATCCAACGGCTGACACTTCGTGTCATGGCCGTTTTTGATCTTAAGAACATTTCCAACGGTTTGAATCTTGATTTACACTCTTAGATCTTGAGGGAAAAAAAATGGATTGGGGCGTGAATGGGCAAGAAAACTGTTCAGCTGCCTCTTTTCTTTCCCTCTACTTTCTACATGCTATCAATGGTATGGTTGGCTGTGGGAAATAGAGGCATTGCCTCTACTTCTCTAAAAAAAAAAAGAGGATGTCGAACACTGTCAAACCCCTCTATTATCAAAATCTCTATCCGATTTAGAGATTTTGAGAAATAGAGGAAAGAATTAGTGATGCCAAACAGGGGCATAGGCTAGTTCTGTTTAGGATGTTTTTCTTTGTTGGGTGCCATCAAAGATGTTAAGCTGGGATCACCTTTTTTTTTTCATTGTTGATTGTTGGAGTGGTTTCCTGGTTTTGTTGGGTTGTCTCCAAATCGTCCATATCCCTTGCATGTACTCAAAAGAAGAAAAAGGGGAAAAAGAAAAACCAAAAGAACATCTACTACTCCAAGTTGATCCATTGTTTACCTATTAGATAGTTTGATGCAAGAAGCATGCTTCTATTTTATTTTTTTTCTTATTTTGATACAATCTTTATTTCTTAATTTTGCTTTTTTTTTTTTAATTAAAGGGACGAACTCTAGAAGCAGTTCTAGGAAGTTCACCTAAAGAGACCATTATATATATTAAAGCAAACGGGGAGGGGGGCCGTGGAGGGCTCCAAGTCATCACCCACACGAATTCTCCTTTCAAATAAATATGGAGAAAAAACATAGAGTGCTTTAAGGTGCCATGTCATCACATGCCACAATTTTCTCTCCAAAAAAAATCTCTCTATCCATATCCTCTATCTCCTAAAGTCTCTCAATCAATATCCCCTAAAATCTCTCTATTTTGCTACAGTTATTCTCTTCCTCAATACCATCTATCTTCCATCTTCTCAAGATTGTCATATTTTTATTTTGTTATTTAGGGCCCACCTTTCAACAATTCATACTGATAAATTTTTCATTAAAAATATCATTTTCTTTTAGTTTCTAAATAGAGCTCTACTCTATTCAAAGATAGTCACATGTGAATGAAAATCAGACCGGACCTTCTGGTAAACCATCTCATAGATGGGTTTGTGATAAAAATGTTTTGATGTTGGAGGTTTTTTTTTTTTTTTTTGGTTGAATCTTATTATATAAACATACGACCGTAGGTTTGTCCAACCATAAATTACACTTCCGTGGGCCCACATGGACTCATAATTAAGAGATATATACATTGATCTAAGGTAGGCCAATTATCACTAGGATCAAATAACACTAGCCTGTGGTTTTAAAGTCTTATAATTTATGGCTTTTAAAGTTAAGATGTTTATACATTTTTAAAAAAATATAGAGCTAAAAAACGGTTTGAACAATTCTAAAATGGTATTGGCGCTACTTCAAAGGGGTAGAAAAGAAATTTGTGTAGAGGGATTGAAATGACCATTGGCCTATGTGAAAATAAAAAAAAATAGTGCATTTGTGCAACAAGTGGATTGCACATTTTTATGATTTTCTTTGTTAACAATATTATATTGTTTGGAGTGATGTATTTTCCTTGCATAGAAGAAAAAAATTGAATCATTTTTCCTTAATAGAGAGGACTTTGATTTTCTACGAAAATACAATATTCCATTTTCATGAGGAATAAAAATCTGCATAAACTAGAATCCTCTTATTGCACAAACAAGTCCAAATGGGGTGGCTTTGTTTTATTAGGCTTTGATCTTTGTAATAGTTTATTATTGATTTTGACCATTTGTATTTGTGATTGAAGATGTGTTTGACTGTTTTTATATAAATATACATGAATATATTTTTATACGTTTATAATTAATTATGATATCTCGAAAATTCAAAAGGTAGTATCTTACTTTTTGCCCCGGATAAGCACGGGATGTTGTTGCTAGTTTCTTGTGTAAGCCATTCACAAATTTTTTCACTTTTTTATTTTTGATGTTTTTAATATGAATGATATAAATATATATATATATATATATTTATATACATATATATATATATGGGAGATGCTCTTATGAGATATATCTCTCACCTTACTATGAGAGATAAGGTGGGGCCCTCACATTCCTATCTAATGCCAACAACTTAAATATATTTATTTATATTGAAATGACATGGATTTGGTCATATTGCTTTGGCCTAATAATGAATACAATAAGGCAATCTTGTAACATAATGAAAAAAGTCTGAAACAGGTTAAATTGTAACTCCTTACTGACATTAGACATTAATCACAGGGATAACAAAAGTTGAATACAAACTACTTAAATGTGAGGGCTCCCATTATATCTCTCATAGTAAGGTGAGAGATATCTCTTATAGCAGCATCTCCCATTTATATATATATATATAATATAATAATGCCTTTAAACTATTAAAATTTAGGGCTATGGATCAAAATGTTAGTATAATCTTATGGGCTCAAGAGTTTGCATGTAGGTAGGCCTGCTTATATGCATCCCAATGGGCTAAACTACAAAAAAAAAAAAAGGCTTGGCGCTCCCGTATGTGTGTGTATATATATATATATATATAATATAATGCAGTCCCTCCGCAACTAAAACCAAAATATGTGAAATTTATAAATTAAAAAATGATTTGTAAATTACGTAATTTTTCCGCACATTCTCCTTTTAAATAAGCTTTGGTATAGAGAATTTTAAAACTGATAAATGATATACACACACACACACATATATATAAATTTATTTTCTTTTCATTAATTAATATCTCATAAAATCGCCTCAAATTGGATATATTTTTATTCTTGGGCCTCTTTTGCTAGTTTTATATTATATTTATACATTTGTAGTGATTTTGTGATAGTTGTTTAATAAATTTATATGAAACCGGTCTAAACTCAATCTATTACAAATGCCCAAATTGGTTTTAAACTTAGATTTTTTGTTTAATACATTTACTATCATTTGGGCACGCATAAATAATTCATTATATAATTATGGCCTGCAAATCAGTAGATCTTTAATTAAATAATCTACAAACGTAAATGATTGTGATCCTTAATTTCTGAATATTATTATATATATTATATATTAAAGTTGTTAATTGTGATAAGACCAATTTTACCCTTTCAATTTCAATCTTGACCTCTAAATTACAATTTTTACATTATTATCCTAATTTTTTTCAATTGTTCATTCATTTAAGGGTAAATTTAGTTATTTTTGCTTTTCAAATATGGTTAAGATAATTGTCTTGTTTGATTTCTAGTCTCGTTTATAAAATAGCTAAAGGAAAAAACTCCTCTGTCTCAAAAATAAAAAATTACACCCATCACATTCTCAATTATTATATAGTATAGACTAGAGATTCGATTTTGAAATTGGAGTCCGATTTTGCAATTGATTGAGAAATTGGAGGTCAATTTCGATTTCAATTTAAACCCGATTTAACTTAAGAGAGAGATTTTAGGAATTCAAGAGAATATTTTGATTTTAGCCATCTAAATAAATATGTTAATCTAAAATGAGTTTCATATTAAAGAGTCCAATCTTCCACGCTCTCTTATCAATCCATTCACTTTTTCGTATCTTTACAATTATCATGTTATCGGGCTTTACAATTATATTTTATTGTTATCTTTCCTTAATTTAATATTTAAAAAATCATTATAATAGTTTATGTAAGTTAAGTGCACGTTTCTTCTTTTTAATAATTTTAAATATAGAATCTTAATGAAGATAAAATAATTTTTTTTTTATTTATATCTTCTTTCTTTCTAAAAATTCTAAACTTATAAATAATTTACTTTTTGTGCGGGTGCTTGCACAAGCTTGCTTTACTAATGCGTACTTAGATTTTTTTATCTAAAGTCATAGGTAATGAGGGGTGCTCATGGCTGGGCTTGAATATGTAATTAGGGCCCATTTTTATAATTGGAGCGGGCTTGGATTAAGTGATAGAAAGCCCAAAGCCCGGCTCGGCCTGAGTAAGGAATGCATGCAATTTAATTTAATTAGTCCAAACAATTTATCAAATTCTCACAAAAGTGATAAAAAGCTCAATTTGGCTTGGCCCGATTGATCAAATGGGCATGCTCGGGCCTAACTTTTACAATCATGTCACACTTGAGCTGGGCCTGGGCCAGTGTTTATAAAGCCTGGCTGGGTTTGGATACGCCTTAGCCTGGCCTAGCCCAACCTATGAACACCCTATAAGTAAGTAGATCCTATCTGATGCCATATTAAAGAGTCTCATCTCATTCAACCCTATCTTAATTAGTTTCCAATTTGATATGGGATTTAATTAGATTTAGACTCTTTACTCTCCCTTCAATCGTGCAGTTCGAATTAACAATAATGAGTGAAACATGAGGGTTATTATACTTGCATTTTCAATTATTTATGCAACAAAATTGTGTCATATATATTTCCTTTCTTAATTTTTTTTCCTTTTTCATGTATTTTCTGGTGTCTAAATATTTTTTTATCATAGTTGTTTTTTTCCACTTTTGATGGATTCTTTTATTTTCCGTTGTGATAGATTTTCATTGATTTATGTTTTTTCTTTTATTTTTTTTTCGACTTTTAGTTTTTAGGCATTGGGTTTTTATGGGTTTATTTGTTTCTTCTAAGTTATTTTTGTTATTAGATTGTCTATAGACTTTTGTTTTCATATAGTATTTTTGTGGTATTTTTACCACTTTTATTTTTTTTAATTATGGGTTACTCATATGATTTCAAAAAAATGTTTGAAGCAAAATACTTAATTGGTTTTGAACAAATTAAACTGTCTCATTTTGAAATTAACCAACTATATTTCTTTGTTATTATTGTAAGTCTTAGTTTTGATTGCAATTTTTACCATCTCAATATAATTTAGATTAAACATTATTTCAAAATTTTATTATTTTGCTAGTTTAAAATTATGAGCAATATACTGTCCACGATTTTATAATTTCTACTTTGATCCAAATAATCTTGAGGATTAATTAACTTTTTATACTTTTTACTCAGTTTGTAAATGGAGCCTACTTTAAGACTCATGCCCAATAAACCCCATTACACTCAAATGGGAATTGGTCCCATCTATAAGATTGATCATGCATATAATACTTGATTAAAATTAAAAGAAAAACCAAAATACTTGATGTGGATTGAATAATTTTTAATGTCACATAGAATTTTTGTTGACTTCTTACTGTCACAAAATTTATAAAACTAGTTATATCTTTAAAATTAAACCATAAAAATAATTATACCTTTGAATTCTTGATCCCTATCAAAACTACTATGATATATTTACATGTCCGTGCTTTAAGCACAAGTCGTACACTAGGTATAATGAAAGAAACAATCATTACAAATTTCTTATTATTAGTGTGAACTTACACATGCAATTTTCAAATTACGAACTTCCTCCAATAAAAGGTGAAATTGCACATGCGATATTCATTCTATCGGGAGGATTTTCACCAAGGAGCAGATTGCATATGTGTAAATGCAGTATCGCTCATGGGGCCCATTTGAACGCTTAACTATCATTTTGGGTAAAATGGATGGAAAGGTCTCCTTACTGATAGCGGTAGAATGGGTTCAAGAAAGGATTTTTAAGGTGATGGGGGTTGAAGGATATAATGTGCAGATGTAGATGGGACATTGATTTTTCTAGTATTTGAATTTGAAATAAAAGGGTGATGGTTGGGTACTAATTTAGCATCTCCCCTTAATTCGTTTTCCATTAAAAGGAAGATAATTTTATGGACATTTATGGATCTTCAGATATGTTTCTACAGTTTTAACAGCGTTAAATACATATTACACGTCCAAAACTGTGGAGGATTTTTTATTTTTTATTTTTAAATGTTGTTCTCTCTTGTAAAACTATTATCATTTCCAAGGAGAATGCACCATACAAAGAAAGAATGTTGGTGCTATGAGAGGAATCCACGGTAGAGATGAAAATCGATCTTATTTTCCATACAACCCTTTTTATTGATTGTTCGGTGAGTTGCAGTTTCCTTATAGGCATGTTTGTGCTTTTGATTTTCCGTGAAAAAAGCATGAAAAGTGGAAATGCCAGTACAGTTGCTTTTCGTCAAGGAAAATCGGAAAAACAAACTAGCTTTTCTGTCATTCCAAGGAAAATAATTTTTTTATTTTCTTTGGGGGAAATGTCAGACAAGGTTTTCCACAGAAAAAAGGAAAAAGCTTTCTATAGAGCGGGTTAACAATCAAGTGTGTTATAATTAACCATTTGGTGGGGCAACAAATTTTCGTAATGGAGAGCTAAGACCATCCCGAAGAACTCCAGAACTTGTCCCTCGTGAGTCAAGAAGAGAGAGTCCTGCTGCACTAATTGGTGCTAACAAGTCTATTCATGGGGTTGTATCTGTTGATGCGAATGGGCACCACTTAGGACACACCCCATTTAAATTAATAAACTAATTGGTGCTAACGTTCATGGGGTTGTATCTGTTGATGCGAATGGGCACCACTTGGGACACACCCCATTGAAATAATAAAATTTCCCCAAAAATATAAATGGGTAGTGGGCCGAGCCAAGTCCAACTCATGCATGAGGCCCAGGCCTAGGCCCGAGCCCGAGCGTGTGGTGGTGACCCCACCTTGGTCTAGGTCCTCCCTCATCCACAAAAGTGGAATGCCCTTTGGGGCTCATCCTATATTACCAAGGTAACCATATTTATACCCAAAGAATGATTTACTCCCAAGCAATGTGGGAAGCAAGTTCACCACTTCCTTTTATTTCCATGTTTAACATGTTCAAGTAGTGGTGTTTAGGAGGCAATTTCTCATTCACTCCTTAATGGATTAGAGCAACCCAATACACGTCCTTAATCTACTCATGGAGCAGATTACATTCCCATGTATTCCCACCTAAAAAGATAAGTGGGTCCCACTTTTATTTTGGCTCAAAGATGACCAAAATAATGAGTCATCTACCCATTTTTCCAACAAAAAATGAAGATTAAAATGTGATTTTCAAAAAATGAATATCAAACAATATTTTTTAGGGAAATAAGAATAAGAAGAAGATGTTATTTGATGCTCATTTTTGAAACTCTACTTTTAAATCTTGATCTTCATTTTTAACCACCAAGTATTCAATTCCTATGTATTTTATTGCATACAGACAGAGCCTTCTTATTTATATCTGCAAGGGTTTGTTTTATTGTTGTGGGGGAAGGTGGATTGTAATGCATAGGAGAAGTTTCCATCAGTTAGTGGGCGACCACCCTTCTGATTTCATCTACTTGTACTTGAGCCAATGGACCCAACAAGCCATGATATGACATTTTTTTTTTTGAAAGGGATAGACTCATAGACAACCCCTTCTCTGTAACCACACCAAGGGATCTTCTTTAAGTGACCACAAGACTCCAACACGACTCCAACAATTATTGATAAAATAACAATGCAAACGCCGCAAGCCTCCCAAGATGTATAGATAGCAACGTTGATAAGAGTCCGATGTCACCCAGTCTAAGTTCAAATTCAAGCTCACACTAGTCAGCATGCAAACCCTCCACATTAACACAACCGAGGAATTTCTTCACCTTCCAGAAGAGGAAGGCATGATTTCACACATTGCTTATTGAGTTGTTTCATCTCCATGGGAACATTTCAAAAGAGTATAAAACTTTTGGCTAATTTTCAACATAGGATATTAAGATTTGACTTAGAGACAGCACCCTCAATTAATGTCCTGGTTAAATGCAGGGAGGGACACCATTAGTGCATTACTCGTCTGGTTCTTCTGGCTAGTCTCCATCAAAACCCACCTGTAGAATTGAAGATCTTACATGAATTTCGCAGTGGGACAGATATGTTGACTATATATAGGGAGGGAAATGACTCTAGAATGACTCTATATATGCATTTTAAAAGGAAAGGATCCAAGTGTTAGATACATTCTAGATGCATCCATGTGATCCAATCTTAAAACTCATCTGTTGGCACATACAAGTAGCAAAGTACACAGCAAATGCTACCTTCTTCTACTGCCTTTGCACGGCATAAAAGAAAGAAAAAGGTTCAGTCTGCTCCGTATTGCTGATTACAGGCATTTCACGATCCAGACACTCCAGGGCATCTGCACGAATAAAGATCCACATTCTGCAGCAGCGAGTACCTTTCCTTTGCAAATGATAAAGATCGAAGGCATTCACTGGGGAGCCAATGTACAATGTTCATGTTGGGCCAACGGTAAATGAATAACGAGAGGACATTCCATTTGCTCTTACATTGTCCTTGTGTTAGCTTCAGCTGGCGTGTTTGTTAGGAATTGTGTGGCCCACCTGCCATAGGACCCGTGTCGGATTAAGCCTGGGGCTAAAACCATGGTTGATCTCCCAATCAAGTTTTAATATGTGACCCTAGGCGAGTTTGGATTGCGATTGGACTTTGGGCAGGACTCCTAATCGGTATATTAACTTAGGTGCAGCTTAAATTCTAGAAGGGGTAGACTTCTATGATGGTCGTGACTCCACGGGATTGCTTTACTTAAATGGGTTAGGAGCCCTTTGTTCATCCATTGAGAACAAGGTAAAATAGATAGTAGCCTCTTGAAGCCGCTGAGATAAAGGTAGTTTGCTACTAACATTGATGCACAAGTTTTTAGTGTGCATGGTCTTACTGTGCTCACCGCACCACCTAGTGGGGCTCACTTTATCACTAATCCGAGTAGACCACACAAACACAATCCCCCTCCCCTCAATAGTTACCTGATTCCATGGGTTTGCAATAATTTAAATGGACTGGACTGGATCGTTGAATCGAGGGTCATTCTTTCTTTTTTAATATAAAGGTATTAAACTTGTGGGCCATACATACATCATGGGGTAAGAAAAATTTTAGATCGACTTGAAACTTCATATTTTGGATGATCCCACCTGGATCTTTTCATCCCCCATGTACGATTATCAGTGGCTCTAGAGGTGGACCCCGTAGCCATCATGGATGGTAGAGCAATGCACGCAGGATGCACATAGGAATATTGCCCATGTAAATGAGCGCAAATAAAACATGATGATGTGTCACCATCATGCAGGTGAATCATTTACATATGTAAATAACTACAAACAAACCACCCACTTGACTACTATGAAGACCTGGGCTTCATTTGAATCCTGGTTGCTTGATTCCAATAGCAGCATATAACTTGTAACTAGACAGAAATAGGTTCGCACAAATTCTTCCATGCACACACACAAAAGAAAAAAAAAAAAAAGGAATAAGTAGATGAAGCGTAATGACTCCTAGGTAAAACTAAAGCTGGTTTGATGTGTAATACAATAATACATTGCCACATTAGACTAACTTGGGGATTTATTTTTTTTCTTTTTCTTACTTGCTACATATGTGATTTGAACTTACACATTACACGCACACATTTATGTCCCTCGCATTTGATACATAAAGCCAGTTTGGCAACTCTACTAATAGAGTCAAGTGAAGTAAAGTTGATTTTGAAAAAAGAATAAAATATAAACTGGTTATGATGGTATTTTATTTTTAGTTGTTTGTTATGGTATCTTTTTGACTTTTTGTATGAAAAAGTGGAGTTTTTTTGTATTTTAGTGGATAAAGGTGGTTGCCTTTTGACTTTTTTTGAAATAGATAGAGGGAGTTTTGAATTAAATTGCTTTTGATGTGATATCTTGTTTGAAAAATGAAGGCTTCACTTGACTTTTACTATGTTAATAAAGTACCAAACTAGCCCTAATCATGGACCGTTGGAATCTGATACAAACTGAAGGGCCTAACTACTGGGCCAGCGACATGAAGTCAAGCACCACGACAGCAAGTTGGCTTGGAATTCATTTTTTTCTTTCACCTTTCAAGAAATAGATCTTAGTTGACTAACACTATTGTTGTTGCTTTTTTTTTTTTTTAAAGTGATTCCTTTAATTCAATGAACATATATTTCCTTCCAAGCCAAAAAGATAACTCCAATGAGGCATACGCCATTCGAACAAAGATAGATGCTTAACAATCAAGATACATATTTAACCAGCCCACATTTTGGGAATAGAAAAAATACAAAGAGATAATCATAAATCATGTAAAATCATCTCTATCTCTATAGGGGTTAACCATGCAGGAGCATGCCTTACCATGTGTAATCCTTCTACTGAAACGCCATCAATGAGGATGCAACTTAACCAAATGCACATAATTATACTGCTGAAGAAATAAGCCCATCGTTCTAATGTCAAACTGATACAACCATGGGGCCGAATATGGATTATTTATAAAACCTATAATTCTTGAGTCCATTTCAAGAGTGAATCCTTGAATATCCAATGGAATGAGTTGAAGACGACCGGAAAGAGCCACATAATAATGCAGAGAAGGTTCCAATGCCCCCCACAATTGGTAATTGCACGTCCCGTCAAAGGACACCAACAAGCACTTGCTGAAATGAGCAAATAGAAAATCTCTAACCTGAATTGATGTTGCCTTGTGTAGAATGCAGAAAAAACAGACCTGAAAATCTTCAGTCAAACCAGAATATATTTCTAAAGTACCAATCAGTTTCTCCAGCAAACACAGTTCTCAATTTCATTAAAAGAAATCTCTAAGAAAAGTTGTCTGCAACCAGCCCACTGGTTTCAATTTATAGAAAAAACATCTGCTGATCAGGACCAGAACTTTTTATTTACAAGTCTTTGAAAAAAAAGCAGTCCTATATATATTGGGATAGTAATAGAGATGAAACAGAAAATTTTATAAAGAAGAAATAAGAAAAAAAAATGGAAAATCTCTTAATCTTTAGTCCCTTCTGCCCAGTTGGGCCAGATTAAGACCTGTTTAGAACCTAACACATCCAATAAGCACACAGCATGCATAATTGTACCTTTTTTTTTTATATTCATTTTCTTATTCCTTGCAGATATAAACAGATTCACAAAACTCTTTCACATAGACATGCACACAAGCACATATCATCAGTCATTGAACCATGGAGCACAATTGAATTTACCGGATACACCTGTGCAAAACAGTGGTTTTCGAAGGGGCATTTGGGAAAAAAGGTCCTTTATCCAGTCACAAGTGACAGATAAAATGGCTACGACAGTGTAATTAGTGTGGCATCCGCAGGCAGCCCATTGGTAGACACTGGCTGCTGGGTTGAGCATACCAAGACAGTGATGGGCAGGTTACAATTTTCGGTCACTGCGTAAACCGGTAAAACCAACTAAAACAATTTACAACACCCCAACCCCTCCAACCAAACCACACACACAGAGAGAGACAGAATACTAATAAAGGAAAAAACCTCCTTGTCAGTATATGAGCATTAGGAATACCGATTACAAGAAAATGTGACTCTATACAAGGTAAAAAAAGTGGGCAAAATACCTGCTGTTGCCATCACACCACCTTCATTGACTGCCATGGCATTTCTTATTGTTTTCTGCTGTGATCTGCATGCAAAACACTTTAGAAGTTAATCATAATGACGGTGACAACTTTAAAGAAATTAAGAGGAGAATAAGGATGGCCACCAAGTCAAAATTTTGAGGGATAATAGGAAAGCCAAAATGAAAATGCTTGGCCTGACTTGAGAAATAAGAAAAATATGAAATGAAATACAACATATTGTACAATCAGGAAATTCATAACCCGCGAAAGGAGGTGCTCAGATAGAGGTATTAAACTCAATCCTTTAACCAAACAAGGATCCAAGGATCATATAATTCCTCTTGCTGACATGATTTTTTAAAACTCGAGTCCTCCTTCACTTCATAAAAGAATTAAACCATTTAAGCAGTACCCATCAAAAGCAAGCATAAATCATCAAAGAAATCTAAGTTCTAAGCATGGCCTATCAAACCTTTGCATGGATAATAAAAACTAGATTTAAACTTTTAGAAGTCAAGCATGGAAGTTGCCTATTGGAATGAAGACAGATCTACTAAAACATTGAAAGCACAAACATATGGAACAAGAAAGGACTTCTTAAGTAATAAGAAAGAAACACTTATCTTCATCCAAGCCCCAATCAACAAGTCTAGCCAGCCATTGCAAAGAGGAACTCTTGATTTGTACTTATAATAATCTCCTTCACTATCTTCTCCTTAATTAATTTTGCTTGGACAAGGTCCAAAGCTGTCTTAAAAAAAAATGTGGAGAACTAGAACTAAAAAACCCTAGAACTAGAGAGGGTGGGGGGAGGGTAAGAGAGGCAGTGGTGGACCCAGAATTTTCATTTGGGTGGGGCTAAGCTTTTGCTAACTTTACTAGACTTTTTTCACATTAAAAATAGCAAAAGAGAAAGTGTATCTATCATATTAAAGCTCAATTTCTATAATTTTGTTGCTATCTACTTTTTTTTTACAAAAAAATGCCTAAAGCTCCAAAGAGCTCAATCACACAGACAATCAACAAAGTGCTTTATGCAAAGGAGGGAAAAAAAGACCAAAAAACAAAAAATAAATCTAAATCAAATAAAAATGTAGGCAAATGCCCCACTAAGCAGAAAAATGCACACACACATATTAAAGATTAAGAAATTTGGATTTCAATGCTTAATCAACTTGGAAATTTAGGGGTTTCGGTGTCCAAGCTTTTAATTTGGATTTAGGGTCTTTGGAAATTAGGGCATACGAATCAAGGGAATTTAGGAAATTAGGGCTTAGGGGTTTCATTTAGAATTTGGTGATTTAGGGCTTAGTGTTTGGATTAGGATGTGCGGATTTAGGGTTTGGAGTTAGGATTTGGAGATTAAGGGTTCGGATTTAAGTATAGAGTAATTAGGATTATACTAGATTTGGGAGGGAGAGAGAGAACCAGGGTTTGATTAGGGTTTCTCTTGTCACTCTCTTGTTATATATCAATTTCTTAAAGAAATCTCACGAATCCATCCTATCAAATCAAAGAAGAAATACTAAAGATATAAAAGGCCAAAGGGGGATGGGGTTCTAATGGAGCTGACTCGTTGTGGAACTGGAGGAAGGGTGATTGCGAGGACTTCATTACAGGAAGTGTTTGGTGTGAACCATGAGAGAGAGAGAGAGAGAGAGAGAGAGAGTAACCACAAGACCGACAACGAGGAGAAGCTCGATCAACGATGATGAGATCATAGACTGGCAACTGCTGAGGCCGAAAAAAGAGGGAGCTTTTCACTGGCCACTGGAGGATTTTTTTTTTCCAAAGTTGCTTTTTCACCATAGCACCGTTGTTTTTTTTTTTAACCAAAAGCTTTTGACATAAGTGGGGCAATTGTTTAGTCATATATGGGGCATCAACCAGGACCCCATTTTAGTCTTTGGTGATTCATGTTCTGACCTGGGGCGGAATGTGAGTCTGCCACCAAAGAGAGGAGAGGGGGGGATATGGGACATCCAAGCCTAAGGAGAAGAGGCATGGGACGTCCCATAGGGGGAGTCCCTATTTATAGTTTTTGTGGCTCCTCTTGGCTTGAGTTGTTTCCTTCTTGAACTCTTCTTCACTTAGCTTACACTCCAAGAAATCCTCCTATCTTATCAATTATTTGAATTTGAATTGATCTCTTACCAATCTTAGCCTGTTGTTGTGCAATTCTGCCCATCTTGGGCTACATTAGAGATCTCCATGTGTCAAGAGATAAAGACTTCCAAAAATTCAAATTTTATGGAGATAAAACAACCCCCAATTGGGCATGCAAGAGCATGTGGGTCTAGACATCCACTTCATGTGGATTCTCTCTTGATTGGCCTCTTTGGCTTGATCTTCTTTCTCTATCTTCACAACTTTGCACTTTTTTGAAATCTCTTTGGAATGCTTTCCATCTTTAACTCTAACTCCTTCATTTAGAAATCTTTTGCTTGAATTTGAATTTCAAATCTTGGAGAGAAGAGATTTCTTAATTTTTGAAAACACTAGAAGATAGGATCTTATGGTTTGAAATTTTGAAAGTGTGCAAAAAAGTGGACCCCACCCCCTTGGGCGCGTGCCTTCAGATTCACGCCCAAGGTGGGTCCCTTTTCTTTCATTTTTTTTCTTTTCTTTCTTCCCAAGCTTATCTCTAATGTGGGACCCAACTCAATGCATTATGGTGCCTAATGGACCATGTAATTATGCCAAAATTGATGCATGTTCAAAATCAAAAGCCTAATTGGTGTGACACTAGGGTGATGCAGACCATTGATCTCACAAAATTCATGCAGTAGATTTTTGAATGATTTTGACTGAAATTCCATCTTTAATGCTTACCTACATGAAATCATGAAATTCTCTGAAATTGAATGCAATTGGTCTTAATTAACTCTAAAATTCTACATAAAATAATGAGTTAAAGTGCAATTTTGTGGACATATCAGTTCTCTTATCAGGGCCCAATAATCTCCATTCACCAACCTCTTCCTAACAAATAGGAGAATGACAACTCCTTCTGTTCAATGCTTCGAAGGGTGCCATTTGAATGATCGAGTGATAGTTGTTATTATAAGCAAATTCCATCAATGGTAACTATTCATCCCAACTACCATTGAAATCCGATGCACAAGTTCTAAGTATATCTTCAAGTGTCTTGTTAGTCCTTTCCGTCCTTCCGTACATGGGTGATAAGAAGCACTGAAATATAATTGAGTGCCTATAGCTCGTTGTAAGCTCTTCCAAAATCGTGACACAAACCTACTATCCCTATTTGAAACAATCGACAGGTATTCCAATCAACCTCACAATCTCCTCTACATATTTCCATGCCAATTTCTCCATGGTGATATTAGCTTTAATAGGTAAGAAATGTACCGACTTGGTCAACTATCAACTCTGACCCAAATCACTTCATTCCCTTGCCGAGTCCTGAGAAATCTAGAAACGATGTTCATGGTGATATGCTCCCACCTCTACTCAGGAATGGACAATGGTTGCAATAATCCTCCTGACTTCCTGTGATCAACTTTTACCTATTAACATGCGAGACATCTAGATACAAATTCAGCTACATCATTTTCATGTCGATCCACCAAAACCGTATTTTTAGATTCTGGTATATCTTCGTACTTCTTGGATAGATAGTATAACAGGTATGATGGGCTTCTTTTAAAATATCATCTTTGCCTTTTAGATTATCTGGTACACATAAACTGCCTCTAAAATACAAAGTGGCATCCACAGTTGAGATCAACTCATTAGAAATATCTACTTCCCTAACCGGCACTAACCTAAACAAAACATCTTGAAAGACATTGGGAAATTCTCTAGCCCCTCAAAAGTCGAAAGGGACCATTTTATTGAAGCAATCCATGACAACCCTATAATCAGATAACCAGTCCACACCCAATATGACATCAAAATCTTCAATGCGTTGTAGAATCAAATTGATTGGCATCCTAGTTCCTCCAATTTCTAGTATGCAATCATAGTATATGGTTCTGGTGTTTATCTGGTCCCCAGTAGGGGTCGACACAATTAAAGCATGGTCTAGTGCAGAAGGGGAAACATTCCACTTTGATGTAAACATGTGACACAAAGGAGTGTGTGGAACTAGAATCAAATAGGGTGTTAGCTTTACTATTAGAGATAAGGATCAGACTGTCAACCACGTTGTCCGCTGCTGCAGCATCTTGTTGGGTACCCTTAGGAAATCTGGTCCTCCAAATTTAACACATACACAAGACAAGAAGAGTACCCGTTACCAAATTGCCAGCTGTTACTTCTTCTTGTTGAGTCATTGCATACACCCGTGCTTCTACTAGAGAATTCCTTCCTTGATTATTCTCGGCTCCATATTGATTCTGACCTTGAGGGCATGCCTGAGGATTTTGCTAATTCCCCGGTCATTGATTCTGTGGATACCCTTGCCTTCGGTTTTGCTGGTACCCTTGTTCTGCTGATATCCTTGTTATCTGTTGTGTAGGTATCCCTTGTGTCTATTCTGTAGGGGGGGGCATGGATTCTATTGTGGATAGCGAACGTGTTGCTGATACTGAATTTTTAGGTGCCCCTGTGGACTATCCTTAACCTTGTGACCTCCCTATCTGCACTCGAACCAGGTGCCCCATTTCCTGCGACACTGGCCTTATATCGTGACCCTTCCCACAACATTCGCACCTGATATTGCGATCTACTGCTTCTTTGGTGAGGAGTTGGTGCCTTGTATTGTTCCAGTTGCTCCAGTTTTCATTCTCAGATTTCTGATTTTGTGGTGGGGATTGAATATTACTTCATTTTCCTCCGGACAGCTTAGGTGAGATAGTCCTGTTGACATCATCGACTGCCTCTTCAGATATAAAAGCTTTCTTTAGAGCTGCAGCGTACGTTGTTGGTTCACTTAGGACGTAACCCATCAATGAACTTGTTACGTTTCAATTCTCCAGTCGCCACCAACGATTCAGCAAAATGGGACAACTTAGTAAATTTATTGGAATATCTGGCCACAGCCTATACCAAATTCTGAAATTCTCTTTTCTTCCTCTCTCAAATATGATCCGATATAAATTTCATTAGGAAATCCCTTTTGAAAAATGCCCCGGTGATTTCATTTTCTGGACCATCATGTCTTTTTGGGGGCTTTCTACCATTCCTTGGCATCTCCTTCCAGCTTAAATGCCGCGAGCATTGTTTTATGATGATTGGTGCAGCCCCCATGACTTGGAAAATCCCCTCCATGTGCTCAACACATTAGTTCGCATGCCACGGATTAGTAGTTTCATCAAAGTACAGGGACGGAATTCGTTGAATTTCTTGTAAAGTCTATCTCTCTCCTTATCCCAGCCTCCAGTAACACTGCCGCCCTCACCTCTGCTAATGCCACTATGCCCATCACCATTGCCATTCTGATGCTATGCAAGGGCTGAAATTTGTTCTTGTACTTGGGCATAGGACTTCATGAAATTTTCAAACATTAGCCGCCTAATTCCTGCATATCAGCAGGCCCCCCAATTTGGTTGAGATTACCGTTTCCATTGTCATTACCATTGTTATTGGCCATTCTTCATCTTCTTCTGCAAAACAATAGAACAACTCTCATCTATGCAAATTCTACACACAACTCTAATGTCCTCACCACGCATATTAAGGGTTTCTAATTCTTTTATTTGCCCATATCTTATACTCTTACACCACTTTATCATGCCCCAAAATCCGAGGCCCTGTCGAGTTTCGGATCGTGACCCATAAGCATCAGACACATGCATAGGTTAAACCAAAATCACATAAAGATTCGGGCATTTACCCACTTAAACCAACTTTCATTAAAAGATCCAAATCTAATCAATAAAGGTAACATTGTCCAAGAAAAATAAAATAACGACATTGTCTTTAAAATTCAATAAAGTAAACTAAAAATCAAAGAAATCTAGTTCACTTCTTCAACTACGTGGCTTTGACAATCAAGTGCACATCCAGAAGTCTATCTCTTGATCCTCACGGTAATCCTAAGTCTCTAAGTTCTGGTTATTTGGAATGGGGAAAATCCATAAATAATATCAGTACAACTGAGTGAATAGATATTATAATCTATTTGTGCATTCAAACAAATGATTAGATAAAATTACACAAAAAATTAAATTAACATCCAAAGCTCTCACTCATGAGTAGGGTTGGAATTGTATCAAAACTAACGACAACCTCCTAACCACCTAATAGTAGAGGCCCAAAGCATATGCTCTACAAAGATGACACATATAACAAAATAGTTTCTCAAAATTCCTTTCAGCACATCACAAAATAATTCTTTTTTGTCCAAAGCAAAATTGACCACAAGGTCCAAAGCTATAAACAAGGCACCACAAAATCAATCTTTCCCAAAAACCATCTAAAGCCAACAGTCATAAAATTGGGTGCCTAAGGGTTCCTCCAAATCCACTAAGTCATCCTAACTCATTGTTCGTCCAACTTCCTAATAATAATTATCTCTTCAAAATTTGACTTTCAACATGTTTTGAACATCTATAATGGGCAAGTTTCATAACCAACCCTTCTCACATTATGATGAATGACAACTAATCCCAAATGCAGAAAAGTCTAAAACTCATTACATGTCTTTGTTATTTGGGGATTTCACATATGTATTCCTTTGATAGGTTATGTGATTTGTATGATTTGTATGTATATCTATTGCGATTAATTTGGTAATTGAATATTTCCCTCAAACTTGTAAAAGGCTAGTTATGTAATTGACCCCTCACACGTCAGTAACCAATTTTGAATTGGACTGGGAAGATTAAATCCAAATCCACATAATGTGAGAAGGATTGGTTATGGAAATTGCCCATTACAGATGTTAACAACATGTTGAATGTAAGATTTTGAAGAGATAATTTTATTATTTGGCATGTTGAATGTCAAATTTTGAAGAGATGATTTTATTATTGAGAAGTTGGAAGAACAATGAGTTGGGATGACTTAGTGGATTTGGAGGAACCCTTAGGCACCCAATTTTGTGAGGATTGTTGACTTTGGATGGTTTTTGGGAAAGATTGATTTTAAGATACCATTTTGATAGCTTTGGACATAAAAGAATTATTTTGCGATCGTCAGAAAGGGATTTTGAGAAACTATTTTTTTATGTGGCATTTTTGTGGAGCATGAGCTTTGGGCCTCTACTATCAGGTGGTTAGGAGGTGGTTGTTAGTTTTGACACAATTCCAACCTTGCCTATGAATGAGACTTTATATGTTAATTTAATTTGTTGTGAAATTTTATCTAATCATTTGTTTGAATGCACAAATAGATTAGAATATCTATCCACTCAGTTGTACTGATATTTTCATGGATTTGCCCAAATCTAGATAACCAGAACTTAGAGACTCAGGATTACCGTTAGGGTCAAGAGATAGACTTCAGGATACGCACTTGAGCGTCAAAGTCACCTAGCTAAAGAAGTGAACTAGATTTCTTAGATTGTTAATTTATTTTACTGAATTTTAAAGACAGTGTCGTTATTTTTTTTTTTATTGGACAATGTTGCCTTTATTGATTAGATTTGCATCCTTTAATGAAAATTGGATTAAGTAGGTAAATGACTGAATCTTTATGTGATTTTGGTTTAACCTATGCACGTGTATGATGTTTATGAGTCACGATTCGAAACCCGATAGGGCCCCGAATTTTGGGGCATGACATCTTAGTTCCTCTAATTTCTAGCATGCAATCATAGTAAAAGGTCCTGTTGTTTATCTGGTCTCCAGTGGGGGTTGACACTTGACACAATTAAAGCATGTTCTAGTGCAGAAGAGGAAACATTCAACTTTGATGCAAACACGTGTCACAGTGGAGTGTGTCGAACTAGAATCAAATAGGGTGTTAGCCTTACTATTAGAGATAAGGATGCCCTTAACCATGTTGTCTGTTGCTGCTGCATCTTGTTGGGTCATGGCGAACACTCTAGCATTGGCTTGGGGTCTCCTTTGGTTCCCTCCATGATTATTTCTTCCCCTATTCTGAATCTATCCTGGAGGCAGATTCTGATAATATTTCACTGGCTGATTCTGCTGAGTTCTCTCCTGCTGATTTTGTTGGGAGCCCTGACTCTGATTCTGTTGGTACCCCTGTTGCTTGTTCCACTGATACCCTTGTTGATGGTTTTGCCATTAGAACCTTCGTGTTTGATTTTTCCACTGTGCCCTGCTTCGCCGAATTCAAGGCATGTGCCTAACTTCTTGCGACATTCACTCACATCGTGACCTTTTCCACAAAGGTCACAGAAGACTCTGGTGTTTGTTGATGCTTGTGTCATGAAGTTATCTTTCCTATTCCCGGAAGGTTTTGATCAGGTATTTCCATACAGTCTCCCATTAGACTGCTCAACTACGAAAGCCTTCTTAAGAGTGGCTGCATAACTTGTTGGTACATGCATGTGTACATCTTTCTTTATACCCGACCACAACCCTTTAATAAATCTGGCCTTCATCTTCTGGTACTTGATGTGGTCAGGACTCGGGAATAAATTTCTTAAAAAATTCCTTCTTAAAGAAAGCTTAGGTAATATGTGTTTCTTAAGGTAATATGTGTTTCTTAGTCCTCGAATGTTTTCTTGGTTACTTTCAACCATGTCTTCGCATCACCTTCTAATTGAAAGGGCATAGAACAACATTCTGTTGATCAGTGCAGCCCATAACTTCAGAAATTCCCTCCATGCGTTCCACACACTCATTAGCATCCCAGGGGTTATTAGACATCTTGAAATACCTGGGGCAGAAGTCATTAATCTTTTAAGGTATATTCTTTTCATAGTCTAAACTCCCGTCAGTGCTTCCATCGCCAAATCCATTATTTCCATTAACACCATTGTGCCCATCTCCATTGCCATTTTGGCATTCTACAAGGATCTTGATCACCCCATACTGCTGTTGGTATACTTTAATGAAGTTATCAAACATCTGTTGGGCATGCTCTGCGATATTGTTGTTATGGTTCCCATTACCTCCATTTACCAAATTGTTGTTATTGCCATTGTCATTCCCGTTGTTAATATTCTTATCCATTCTTCTTCTACTGCAAAAGAGAAGATATTATGAGCCCACAAAACATGTACTTATCTAAGCAGTTCTAAGGTTGTACGCTAACATCCTCACGTGCACCCTAGGTTGCTATTTCTTTTCTTAGCCCAAAATCTTATCCTCTGATACCACTTTGTCACGACCCGGAATCCGGGCCCATGAATACCATGTCATGTGCAATGGAGCATCATATTCACATACATAGTTTAAATAAAAAACTGCATAATAAATTGAGCATTTACCCAAACAATTACACTTATTTAATTAAAATGTCTGAATCCAGATTCTAATGAATCAATCCAATAAAACCTTACAAATCCAAATTGAGAATCTTTAATGTTTGATATGTTGGAAACTAAAAGAATGTAAAACTAATGCTCTAATAGAATTAGTAAGTTTCATCTTCAGGTCCCTCCTGTAACTTTACATTCTGTTTACCTGGGACTCAGCAAAACTCACATATTAGTATTACTGAGTGAATAGAATTCTAAGTTTATGTGTGTGTGCAACAATATGATAAGTAAGAATACTCAGTATGTAAAATAACAATAAAGGAATTCACTGTTAAGTCAGGTTAAGGTTTCTAATTCTAGTCTTAGGGCAACCACCTAACCACCAATTGCACGGGCCTTATAACACATGTATGGCTGACCTTCCGTGAGTAAAACCATATAACTGACCTAAGAGTTGGAAAATAATGGAGGGAAGAGAGGTGGAGAAGAGAGGGAGATATGGGATATCCTTGGCTGGTGGAAAAATGATGTTTTTGAGCCTCCCATGGCAGCCTCCTTTTATAATTTCTGGCTCCACGTGGTTCATTGTATCTAGACTCCTTTTGCAGCTTGGGATTAGGGTTATCTCAACAGATGAGAGGGAGATCTTATCCTTCTTAGCTTGAATGGAGATGAGGTGAGGTGGCAGCTTAGCTAATCGCCAGATGAGTTCCCATAGATGGATGTGCAGCAATTATACTTCAATGGTGCAGATTTTATTTACAAACCCACTAAAAAATGTACATGCAACTTTTTGGCCCCATAACTTTGTCAATTTAGCTCCGATTTGCGCAATCTTAGGCTCCATGGACATCTACTCTAAAACAACTTTACAAAGGTAGGTCGATTGTGCCGATCTGACGCTCAGATTGAGAGTTAATGACCATTTTAAGATAATGCTGTTTTTAGAAAAACGGGATTGACTTTCAAATCTTGAATTGAAAATGGTTTTCTATCTGCACACATCCTGAATTTGAGTCCAATGAATGGGGATCAAGTTGGGTCTCATTCAAAACTCCTTGGCTTTTATCTCCCACCAAAATTATGTTCTTTGAATTATCCAAGAGATTTGCAGCTAATGTGGACCCCGCCATGTGGAACATCTCTTCTGCTTGAATGGTGGGTCCACAAGAGGTCTTTCACTTCAACTAGGACTCGTGGACTTGTGCAAGATGAGTGGACCCTCGCTCTAGTCGAACTTCACTTGTGTGTGTGTGGGGTCCACTTAGTGAATTCTTTAATTTACTTCTTTCTCAACTTCAATTCAGTAATGCAGGGCCCAAGATGACTATGTGCTTTACAATGGGTCTCATAATAGAGCCTAGATGAAACTAGGACTATTCAAAATCCTCCCTTAAGGTTTTGCGGGTCCTACGATTCTCATTTCCTACACAAACTAGCTCAAACAGTGAAGTACTGAAGAGTCCTGATCGAACTAGGACTCCTCCGTGAAGAGTCCTAATCCAATTAGGATTCTTTGAAAGATTGGGAATTTGCATGAAAAGTTGAAATAATGCAAGAAATGTGTATGAAATGCCTGAATTCTCAATTTTGATGAGAAAATGCATAAAGGATGAAATTAAATGAAAATTGATGCATTTAACCAAATTAAGTCCCTAATTCACCCTAAAATGATGCAAAAATGGAGCAATTCCACGGACTTAACACACCCCCACCAGCATTTTGCTAGTCCCTTAGTAAAATTTTGGAGCAAAAAGGTTCGAAGTTCTTTGACCTAATCTAAGAAAAACAAGTATGAAAGCAAAACCACTTTCGCCGGTACTCTCGGTTGCATTTAGCGTATGCAACAAGCTCTTAAACCCCTAGGTTCCCCCTAGTGGACGAGTTGTGCCTCGCGAGGGTTTGCAATGAATATACCCACAAAATTCATTAATCCTAAAAACACTCATAAAAACAACATAAATTTTTTCAAAAAGAAAATCATGTCAACTCGGATATTTTTGACATCTGGAATACCCAAAATCTCATACTTTTCGAAATTCAATTCACTCTTCTAAATTCAAAGATTTTCTCAAAAGTCAAACCAAATTTTTGCGTGCCTTGTGCAAGTGTATACATCAAATATGTTTTGCAAATATTCCACTATAATGTCATGAAAATAGAATTCTCCCGTAAGTTCTCCGACCATCCTAGATTTAGGGGATTATAAGTTTTCCTCTATAAGCTACTATGACGGCTTTCGCACTACAGTTTTTTCAAAGGCCGTGAGATGCAACTCTATATAATTTTATTTTATTTTATTTTTTTAATATAGGGTTCCCTTGGGTGAATTTGGCTTTGTCATATAGGACATGGGAAGCAAACCCACATCTTATGTGTTTTTCCTTTCCCTATTTTTGTACACCCCTATTTTTTCATTTATCATCATTCATTTTTTTTCTACGGTCCCCAACAATAGGCAGTTCTTTTCAGTTCACCCGTATCAATTCACTGGTTTTGGTTGGCCCAACCATCCCGATGAACTAGGTAGACTTATAAGGCTAAATTTCAGAAAGTCTTCCTCTTTTTCCTGAAAAACTCTAAAATCGACACCAAGGGATCCTACCAAAATCTTGACAAATGTTTACGTGTTTCTGTGAAAACAAGGTTTGGTAATCGATACATTTCATCCTTTCGAAAAAAAATGAACCTTCATTTTACTTCCTCCCAAAATTTTCTAAATTCCGGATTTTTTAATATTGTTGAATCATTTCAATTCCTTTGAAAAATTTCTTTTTCTAAAAAAAAAAAAAAACAATTTCAAACATAAAACAAACTGGAAAATAAAAATGGTCTGCCCCGGACCGACATGGGGTCTTTTAACGTCAAGATTCCAGACGAGTTGCCTATTGTGGCAAGGATTAGTTTTGCCTTAGCAGGAATTCGTTCATCTCCCTACTGGCGTAACCTATGTCAAACCAAATTGCTATAGTCTTACTCAGCGGTTCCCGAACCAATAGTCTTCTTTGTAATCTCTCTGCCAAGGGCAAAAATAATCCATTACACTTTTTCCACTTTCTCTCAAAATTGAGTTACAATTTAATCTAGCACAATGGTAGCAACAACCAATCCCCTTAGCACTACAACCAGGGAGCACATTAGTTGAGATAGAGTTTGCTCCCCTTTTTCTGTGCCCGAAATTAATATCATTGGGATGCAGTATCCAATGCCTCACCACTCAAGGGGCATACCCGCATAGTGAATAGATAATCATCAATTCAGGTTTATCTTCTTCAATTCATGTTTAATTGCATAGAGGTTCTTGCCATCGAACGACAACGATTGTATAACCTTCATTTCCTGCTCAAAGGCCTTCCTTCTTTTAATCATGATGATGAACTTGATGTCGAAAGGGACATCAAACAAACCAAACACACTGATGAAAACTAAAAAACTTTGAGTTGTCTCGCAATAAGCGCTAAGTTTAACGTCTTGAGCCGGAAAAATAACTAGAAAACATTTTTTTTTTTTCAATTTTTTTGTGTAAAACGAAAACTTTTCCCTGAAATTGTACAGGTGTGCTTGTTCCCACCCCCAAACCTAAACTAGACAGCATCCTCGACGTCATGCATGTAATGTAGAAAATGATGATGTAACATGAGTAAAAATAAATGGCATGAGGTAAAGGAAGAAATCACCGGATGATTTTGCATTGCAATCTAGGAGGTCCGTGCAAATCTTATGCTTATCTTGTTTTTTTTAGCAAATTTTTGGACTTCTGCAAGCAACTTCTTGGAGCAAATCCACTCAGTACCCTATTTTTGTCAACCTCTTAGAAAAGCAACCTATCCAAAAGAAACTCTAGTTAGTAAATCCTAGGTTAGCAAACGCCCCCGGGCCCACTGTATGGCTGATCTGGACCATGGAGTACGGCGTATACTCCTAGTTGACCAGGGAGGTCATGGACCCAAGGGAGGTGGGCCTTGTTTGGGCCACCATCCACTTGATTTCAGCAGCAGAAGCGTTATTTGGATGAAAACAGGGCAGGTGGTCGACACCATTACTGGGACCCACTGCATGACCTGATCCGAGATCAGGACCCCACATCTTGTAGGGGACCCAAGGGCAACCTATGTCGTGGTGGTCCCATGTGGAGTGGGCCCCATCAGCCCCATCTGTCAGAATCTTCAATTCTGGGAAACGTGAGGCATATTCATGAAATTTTCTGTAATTGTGAAGGCTGCGGGGCCCAGTATGGCTACCTGAAAATGAATCAGAACCATGGAACTTAATGTGGGGCACTGGGCGACCCTAGAGATCAGGTCTGATCATGTATCAGTCAAGTGGGACCCACTGTATGACACACAATTGTGTTCTGATGTGAAACACCTGGTTGTATATGTTTTGTATGCGGAATTGAGGCCTGAGTGAGACTTATAGATAGGGACAGCCCTATACTTGGTAGGTAATTACCATATAAACCTTCCATCCAAGTTAGTTAAGGTTTCTGTGTGAATTATATTAAATTAGTTAGTTAAGGTTTCTGTGTGAATTATATTAAATTGCATGGACTGTTTTAGAGTATTGACCTGATCCAGTCATCTTGTGTAATTTTCTATGAATGTGGGCCACTTCTACAATACCCCATACTTGTCATGATCAAAAGTGGGGCAATAAATATAATGGGGGTTTGTATGAGGCTGGTCTCACCCTACTTAGGTTGATTTTGTAGATGTTTTGCATTATATTTAATGTGGTATGTATGGAATGAGTATTGGTGTACTAGGAATTATTAGTACACGTGAAAGGATGGATTGGTATACAGATTCTTTGTGTTAGACATGGTATCCAGACCAAGTGGGCCATGGAGGCCGTTGTATTGGCTGGTCCTTGGTGGACGTGGATGATGAGACAAGGCCATGGTGGCCGGTAGACGTGTATGATTAGCCTTCGTGGCGTGGTAAGGTGCATGGGGCACGAATATGTAATTGGATGAACTTTTAATTGTACTTGACTTGTTAATTGAGGCTTGTTCGTTTATGTGATAGTGATACTATTTTCGATATTGTTTGTTAATTAGGAAAATTCATTCACCAGTGTTACTGATGTTGTGTTGCCCGCTTCAGGTAATCACATTGCAGGTGGGCCAGAGCAGAATGATGTTCAGCCCATAGACTTCAGCATGCGTGGCTGAAGAGAGAGAGAGAGAGGGAAAAACTCAATTAATTGATAGAGGGATTAGCATTGTTTAGGAAATTTTATTCAATGTTTTAAGGCATCGTTGCTTTGAGTTAGAACATGGGAATTTTGCTTATTTAGTGATTATTGACGTTATTTGACTTCTATTGAAATTATAGTTTGATCTAAATGCCTAACTCCTTGTGGAAGTTATTTGATGAATGTGTGGTGAACGTTTCCAAACTATCACGATCCGGACATCCGACAGGGCCCCGGAATTTGGGTAGTGACAAAGTGGTATCAGAGCATAAGGTCTTGGGCAATTAAAAGATTTAGCAACCCATATGTCACGTTGTGAGGACGTCGGGTTGTCAACGGTAGAGATAAAAGTAGGTTATGTTGTTATTGATCTTTTGGCTCACAATTTTCCTTCTGCAGAGGAACTAAGACAATGAATAACACTATCGGAAACGAGTATGAGAATGGCAATGTTCGGCCAAACGGTGGGACTATGGAAATGCCGGAGTACGCCCGACAAATGTTTGAGAATTTTATGAAGGCGTATGCGCAGGTCCAAGAGCAAACCTCCACTATTCATCATCACCAAAGTGAGAATGGCGAAGGACACAGCGATATCAGAGATGGCTCGGGCGGAGGTAGTAATAATGGGGGTAGGAATCGTGACAGGGATACTCTATATAAGAGATTCAACGAATTTCGCCCCAAGTGCTTTGAAGAAACTACTAACCCTTGGGATGCAAACAAATGGGTAGAGCATATGGAAGGCATCTTCGAGGTCATGTGATGTTCGGAACATCAAAAGGTTATACTTGCAGCATTCAAACTTGAAGGCGACTCAAAGGAATGGTGGAAGGCGGCTAAGAAGTCTTTCAATGGCCAAGAAACAGAGATCACCTGGACTTTCTTCAAGCGGGAATTTATAAAGAAGTTTATACCGGACCATATCACAGCCTAGAAGAAAAGAGAATTTGAAACCGTAGTGCAAGGCAATCTGACAATAGCCACATACGCCCTCAAGTTCACTGAGCTGTCGCACTTCGCAGAGACACTTGTAGCTACGGAAGGGGAAAGGCCGAAACGGTTTGTTAATGGCCTTATAGACCAGACATTAAAAAAGACGTGAAGCTACTTGAGCCGAAAACTTATGCAGAAGCCTTAAGGAAAGCTTTCGTCTCAAAACAAGCAATTGAGGATATAAAGAGAGAGACCCAGCTGGTATCCGCTGAAGGTAAATCAGATAATCTCAAACACCAATTTTCCCATGAGAGATAGAAAACAGGAGCCAAACCAGTTTGCAACCGCTGCGGGGGATCCCATGATACAAATCAATGTCGGAAGAGACCAAGAGTGTGCTATGGTTGTGGAAAGGGAGGTCGTCGGGTAAAGGATTGTCCGGAGGCTAGGGAGAATAATCAGGCCAAGCGGAAGAGCGCATCTTTCGGTTGTGGGCAGGAAGGGCACTAGGTTAAAGACTGCCCCAGAAAAAAGGAAAGGAACCAGACCCGGCCACAAGGACAACCACCTAGGCAAAATTAGCAGGACCGCCAGCAAGAGCGTCCACAGAACCAGCGTCCTTATCAGCAGAATCAGACATATCAGCACTAAGGAAACCAAAAAAACCCACCCCAGGGACAACATTATAATCATGGCAGGAACAATCAAGGGGGGAACGAGGTAGGACAACAACCCTCGACCACATTGTTGGCCGCTTCCGCATCCTAATGAGTCATAGCAAAGACTCTTCCATTCTCTTGTTGTCCTGCTACGTTCCCCCCTTGATTGTTCCTACCATGATTATAATGTTGTCCCTGGGGTGGGTTTTGCTGGTTTCCTCGGTGCTAATATGTCTGATTCTGCGGATAAGGACGCTGGTTCTGTGGACGCTCTTGCTGGCGGTCCTGCTAATTTTGCCTAGGTGGTTGTCCTTGTGGCCGGGTCTGGTTCCTTTCCTTTTTTCTGGGGCAGTCTTTAACCTAGTGCCCTTCCTGCCCACAACCGAAAGATGCGCTCTTCCGCTTGGCCTGATTTTTCTCCCTAGCCTCCGGACAATCCTTTACCCGACGACCTTCCTTTCCACAACCATAGCACACTCCTGGTCTCTTCCGACATTGATTTGTATCATGGGATCCCCCGCAGTGGTTGCAGACTGGTTTGGCTCCTATTTTCTATCTCTCATGGGAAAATTGGTGTTTGAGATTATCTGATTTACCTTCGGCGGATACCAGTTGGGTCTCTCTCTTTATATCCTCAATTGCTTGTTCTGAGATGAAAGCTTTCCTTAAGGCTTCTGCATAAGTTTTCGGCTCATGTAGCTTCACGTCTTTTTTAATGTCCGGTCTAAGGCCATTAACAAACCGTTTCGGCCTTTCCCCTTCCGTAGCTACAAGTGTCTCCGCGAAGTGCGACAGCTCAGTGAACTTGAGGGCGTATGTGGCTATTGTCAGATTGCCTTGCACTACGGTTTCAAATTCTCTTTTCTTCTAGGCTTTGATATGGTCCGGTATAAACTTCTTTATAAATTCCCGCTTGAAGAAAGTCCAGGTGATCTCTGTTTCTTGGCCATTGAAAGACTTCTTAGCTGCCTTCCACCATTCCTTTGAGTCGCCTTCAAGTTTGAATGCTGCAAGTATAACCTTTTGATGTTCCGAACATCCCATGACCTCGAAGATGCCTTCCATATGCTCTACCCATTTGTTTGCTTCCCAAGGGTTAGTAGTTTCTTCAAAGCACTTGGGGCGAAATTCGTTGAATCTCTTATATAGAGTATCCTTGTCACGATTCCTGCCCCCATTATTATTGCCTCCGCCTGAGCCATCTCTAATATCGATGTGTCCTTCGCCATTCTCACTTTGGTGATGATGAATGGTGGAGGTCTGCTCTTGGACCTGCGCATACGCCTTCATAAAATTCTCAAACATTTGCCGGGCGTACTCCGGCATTTCCATAGTCCCACCGTTTGGCCGAACATTGCCGTTCTCATTCTCGTTTCCGATAGCATTATTCATTGTCTTAGTTCCTCTGCAGAAGGAAAATTGTGAGCCAAAAGATCAATAACAACATAACCTACTTTTATCTCTACCGTTGACAACCCGACGTCCTCACAACGTGACATATGGGTTGCTAAATCTTTTAATTGCCCAAGACCTTATGCTCTGATACCACTTTGTCACTACTCAAATTCCGGGCCCTGTCGGATTTCCGGATCGTGATAGTTTGGAAACGTTCACCACACATTCATCAAATAACTTCCACAAGGAGTTAGGCATCTAGATCAAATATAATTCCAATTAACTTATAAAAGTCAAATAACATCAATAATCATGGAATAAGTAAAATTCCCATGTTATGACTCAAATCAAAGATGTCCTAAAACATTGAATAAAATCTTCTAATCAAGAGCTAATCTCTCTAGCAATTATTTGAATCCCCCCCCCCCCCCCCTCTCCCTCTCTCTTCAGGCACACATGTCGAAGTCTACGGGCTAAACGTCGTTCTGCTCTAGCCCACCCGCAACATGATTACCTAAAGCGGGCAACACAACATCAGTAACACTGGTGAATGAATTTTCCTAATTAACGACACAACATAGAACATAGTTTCACATAAATGTACAAGTCTCAATTAACAAGTACAATTAAAAGTCCATCCAGTTACATCTTCGTGCCCCGTGCACCTTACCACGCCACCAAGGCTACACACAAATTAACATGCCAACCTGGCATTATTCTAGTGTCCACGTCCTCCAAGGACTTATCAATACAACGGCCTCCATGGCCCAGATCCCTAATCATAAGCGATCCCAAAACATGTCCACCATCACATGAGTGCTCATAATTCAGAGTGTAATACTCTCTTATCAAATCTGATACCACTGTTATAGAATCAAGAATATGAACAGAAGCTGATATTACTTAGCGCACATTATATGACAGTGTGGGCCCAACCTTAACACCATCCAGATTTATCATTGTCCCCATCTAGACATAACTGGTAGTTGATGGTGTAGAGGTGACCCCACCCTGTCCGTCATTAATCCAATCTAGAATTCTCACAGAATTAATACCCAAGATAATCAAGAGTTTTCATAACATATAATATACAACAGTATGATCCCAAAAGCAATTTCAATACAACAACACAGTTAGTATAAGGTGCTGCCATGTTTTAGCAGAACCTAGATGCGATTGTTAATCAAAACTCAGTAATCTCAGCACACAGAATTCCTCCAGATGATAGTAACAACCAACCAGATTTGAGGGTAAATCAAACAGTGGGCTCTACTGTCCTATTGCAAGATCAGACTTGCCATCCAAGATCGCCCAGGGTCCCACATGTCCCACATGTCTACACATGGTTCAGATTTACCAATAAATAGTCCTTCCGGGCCCCACAGTCCTATTGGTAAAGACATAACATCAAAATAATCCCTCGTGCCTCATGAATTTGAAATTATTGGATGATGGGGTAGGTGGAACCCACTCCACATGGGACCATCACCAACCAGGTCATCCCTAGGTCCTCTTCAAGATGTGGGGTGCAAATCAATGATCAGGTGGGCCCAGTGGTCCCACAACCACTGTCGCCCAGATCTGGATTTTCTCCCCTAGTCACGCATCAGGGGTCTAAAAATTATGGATGGTGGGCCAACGGGGCCCAATCTCTATGGGACCAGTACTGTCTGGGTCACCCATGGGTCCACCTCAGGATCCATGGACCAGATTTCCCATCTGGTGGGCCACACGGTCCCACAACCCCAACTTCTATTTTTAGCACTCCAGTCAGGCTTCTGGTACTTCAAGTTTCATGCCCAAACGATGGCTATTATGGATTAAAACTCCATACTGACAGAGTACTACACTACCCAATAATTTTAGCAATTCAAAGATTGACTAACTCCAGATCGATGACTTCTAGTCGTCACCCTGTATACTTCCATTACACAGCACTCAAACAATTCTCAATACCACACATCCATAGCATCACAAAACAATAATCATGAAGATACACCTACCTTTGATAGAAGATTTCAGCGTTTGCTATGTAAGGGCGTGAGTAGGACATCCGCTAATCGTCTTCTTCTCTAACTGGACATAGAGTCCTATCCAATCTCCTCATATACACATCAATCCTAATTAGAGTTGTTATACAACTCCTTTTCTCATCCAATAACAATTCACGAGTGGCTCTACTAATCTAATAAAAATTAAAACACAACCAAAGTTCTGAGGGTCCCACTTGGGCCCTATGAGTCATTGCTTCCCTTCGTAGGACTCATGTGATCCAGGATATTACACTAACTTATGTACTCAAGTGGCCAGATATGGTTAGGAGTTTCAAAAGTGATCAATTATCCATTCCAATCAACTCTTATCCAATCTTAGCTTTTAGGTTTGAAGATACTAAATTATTAAACCACATAGAGGAAGTAATTTAAATGTTCTAACTAATCTAAATTCAAAATTCAAAGGTTATCAAATTAATCCAAACAACTTAATCTAGTCCTAAAAATTTAAAGCTCTATCTAACCAATCAATCCTAATATAATCCAATTAAATCAAAATATTTGTAAAACTAATCTAGAATCGTTTATTTATTTATTTATGGAAATTCGTAATTAAAAGAAATCTAAAGAATTTTTTATTAATTAATAAATGCGAAAATTCAATTAAATATAACAACTACTACTAATTGCAAAGAACAGCTACGAATATAAACTAGAAGGCTAAACAAACTAATGCAACCTAAATATAAGCATGCATATGAATATAATTGAAAAGAAAAATCAGACTTTTACCAAAAACTGAGATTTGGCTCCCCGGCAACGGCAACGGCGCCAAAAACTTGATGTGAATCAAATCAATCCAATAAAATAACCGCAAGTGTACAGTTGCCTGCATGAGACACTGGCAAATACAGATTGGTCCCGTAGGGAGCATGACTAAGTTAAAAATAAAAATCTGAACCTTTAAAAAAAAAAAAAAAAAAAAAAAAAAAGGTTAAGAAAAAAATTATTGAGATCCAAGAAAAGTAGAGAAGTCAGAAACACAAACTAATCAAAAGTTCAAAAAATTCAATATAAAAAATAGATCGGAACATCCAGAATCCACTAAGCAAGATAATTAATCCATCCATGCAATTATTCTACTTTTTGTCTCAAAATAACTCAGATCAGTAACAAATCAAAATATCTGATCCGGAGGATTTGTCTTTCGCAAAAACCAATTTTTAATAAAAAGAATAAGATCACCACCCAAGACCTCCTTCACCTCATAAAAGAAAGAAAAATCATGAGCATTACTTATCAAATAATGCATAAACTAGCAAAGGATCTCAGCGCTAAGCATAATCTATCTAAATGAGCATAAATCATAAAACTATTTCCAATAGAAATCAAAACAAAGGCAGCCTAAGGCATGAAGACAGATCTATTATTCTAATAGAGCATTCATTTAAAAGAGACAAGAAAGAAATAGAAAAATCACATAGATTAAATCAAAGATCTACTTAACTTCATTTGTGTGCTCCAATCTAGAAATCTAGCCAGCCATTGAAAGAACTTCAGAAGTAATTTCATTGATAGCATCTCCTTTTACAATGGTCTCTTAGAAATCTCTTCTAAAAAATCCTAGTTTCTAGAACAAGGCCCCACAATACCTTTCATTATGGAGGGAAGAGAGGTGGAGAAGAGAGGTAGACCAAATCGGGATGTCCTTGGCTGGTGGAAAAAAAAGATGTTTTTAGCCTCCCATGGTAGCATCCCTTTGTAGTTGATGGCTCCACCTGGTTCATTGTATCTAGACACCTTTACTGCTTTGGATTAGGGTTATCTCCAGAGATGAGAGTGAGATCTTATCCTTCCTAGCTTGAATGGAGATGAGGTGAGGTGGCAGGTTAACTAATCTCCAGACGAGGTCCCATAGATGGATGTGCAGTAGTTATACTTCAATGGTGCACATTTTATTTACAATCCCGCCTAAAAATGTACATGAACCTTTTCAGCCTCATTACTTTGTCAATTTAGCTCCGATTTACGCAATCTTGGGATCCACAGATATCTGCTCTGATAGAGCTTTCCAATGGTAGGTCGATTGTGCCAATCCGTCAATCGGATTAAGAGTTATGACCATTTTAAGATATGTTGTTTTTAGAAAAACGGGATTGACTATCAATAGAAAGACCTTTGTGGGGCCCATCATTCAAGCATATAAGAGATGTCCCACATGGCAGGGTCCACATTAGTTGTAGATTTAAAATAGTTTGAATTTTCTCTTGGATAATTCAAAGAAGGTAATTCTGGTGGGAGATAAAAACTAATGAGCTTTGAATGAGGCATAACTTGATCCCTATTCCTTGGATTCAAATTCAGAATGTGTGCAGATAGAAAACCATTTTCAATTCAAGATTTGAAAGTGAATCCCATTTTTCTAAAAATGGCATATATTAAAATGGTCATAACTCTCAATCCGAGCGTCGGATCGGCACAATCGACCTACCATTGGAAAGCTCTATCAAAGCAGATATCTGCGGATCCCAACATTGCGCAAATTGGAGCTAAATTGACAAAGTTATGAGGCTGAAAAGGTTCGTGTACATTTTTAGGCGGGATTGTAAATAAAATGTGCATCATTGAAGTATAACGGCTGCACATCCATGGGACCTCATCTGTAGATTAGCTAAGCTACCACCTCACCTCATCTCCATTCAAGATAAGAAGGATAAGATCTCACTCTCATCTCTGGAGCTAACCCTAATCCAAAGCTGTAAAGGTGTCTAGATACAATGAACCAGGTGGAGCCAAAAACTATAAAGGGACGCTACTATGGGAGGCTAAAAACATCTTTTTTTCCACCATCCAAGGACTTCCCAATTCTCTCTCCCTCTCTTCTCCACCTCTCTTCCCTCCATAATTTTTCTGATTTTATGTTTTTTAAAGGTATTTTGGGGCCTTGTTCCAGAAACTAGGATTTTTTAGACGAGAGATTTCTGAGAGACCATTGTAAAAGGAGATGCTATCAATGAAATTACTTTTGAAGTTCTTTTCAATGGCTAGCTAGATTTCTGGATTGGAGCACACAGATGAAGCTAAGTAGACCTTTGATTTAATCTATGTGATTTTTCTATTTCTTTCCTGTCTCTTTTAAATGAATGCTCTATTAGAATGATAGATCTGTCTTCATGCCTTAGGCAGCCTTTGTTTTGATTTCTAATGAAAATCGTTCGATGATTTATGCTCATTTAGATAGATTATGCTTAGGGTTGAGATCCTTTGCTAGTTTATGCTTTATTAGATAAGTCATGCTCATGATTTTTCTTTCTTTTATGAGGTGAAGGAGGTCTTGGTTGGTGATCTTATTCTTTTTGTTAAACACTGGCTTTTGCGAAAGACAAATCCACCAGATCAGAAACATTGATTTGTTACTGATCTGAGTTATTTTGAGACAGAGTAGAATAATTGCATCGATTGATCAATTATCTTGCGGATTCTGGATGTTCCGATCTATTTTATATATTGAGTTTTTTGAATTTTTTATTAGTTTGTGTTTCTGACTTTTTCTACTTTTCTTGGATCTCAATTATTTTTTTCATTAATCTTAGATTTAAAAAAGGTTCAGATTTTTATTTTTAAATTAGTGGTGCTCCCTGTGTGATCACCTATATTTGCCACTGTCTCATGCAAACAACTATGCGCTTGCAGTTATTTTATTGGATTGATTTGAATCACATCAAGTTTTGGGCGCCATTGCCGAGGAACCAAATCCGAGGTTTGTTAAAATTCTTGATTTTTTTTCAGTTAGATTCGTATGCATGCTTATATTTAGTTTGCATTAGTAGCTTTTCTTTGCAATTAGTAGTAGTTGTTATTTCACTTTTCTCATTGAAAATGAAAAAAAAAATCTAATTTTTCTGATTTTTTTATTTAATTGAGTTTTTAAAATTATTAGTTAATAAAAAAAATTAGGATTTCTTTTAATCCCGAATTTCAGTAAAGAAATAAAAAAAATGGATTCTAGATTACTTTTAGAAATATTTTGATTTAATTGGATTAGATTAGGATTGATTGGTTAGATAGAGTTTTAAATTTTTAGGACTAGGTTTAGTTGTTTGGATTAATTTGCTAACCTTTGAATTTTGAATTTAGATTAGTTAGAACATTTAAATTACTTCCTCTAAGTGGTTTAGATAAGTTCAGAGTCTTCAAATCTGAAAACTGAATTGGATGCGATTTGATTAGATAATTGGGCACTTTTGAAACTCTACCCATATCTGGCCACTTGAGTAGATAAGTTAAAGCTTTTTTATTTTCTAGATTAGATTAGATAGTGTTTTGATTTTTCCTATTAACTTATAATCCACTTTGGATAGAGTTTTGATTAACTTGGTTATCTTTTGAATTTTCTTATTTCTTTTCCTAGAATAGGATAAGATTGCAATTTTTAGGATAAGATAAGGGGTTTGATTTTGTTTGCTAACTTAGGATTTACTAACAAGAGTTTCTTTTAGATAGGTTTCTTAGCTAAAAGGTTGTAGACAAAAATAGGAAACTGTGTGGATTTGCTCTAAGCAAAGAAGTTGCTCATACAAGTCCAAAAATTTGCTAAAAAAAATAAGATAAGCTTGCATAGGATAAGATTTGCATGGACCCACTTTAAAATTTTCTATCATTAACCCATGAATCTTTATTTGCAAATGGGGTTGGTTGATTTAATTGTGACTGCTTGCTTTGCACACAAACTAAATTGGACCCACACACTTGGTAAAGGCAATCAACCGCAACAAGATAAGGACTGGATTTCATCACTAGATCCTTGCCCACCTAGGTTTAACCAAATCTCACATAGGAACATAACCATTAATTGAAATCAAGTAGGAACGAGACCGTAAGACACGAGCTTATTAGGACGAAGACCACCAAAGGTTGCACCAGTTACGCTCTTTGGTCAAGTCGATGTCTAGGAAAGTCCTGTCCCTCGAAAGGGTGTCCGTCTCTGTTCTAGGAGTTTGGTTTTTAGGCGGGACTATGCCAAGTGCATTGTGACCCCACCATTCAACCTGAGGACTTATCTAATCGATTTGGCTTCATAAGACCGGATTAAAGGCCTAGGTGCACTCTTCAAACCAGTTAGGAGTTATGTAGTGATCTACGCTAACCCTATGACCTTTCTTGTTCTCAATGATTGTGCATGACTGCTTATGCATCATACTAGGACCAGTAGGACCCTACATGGACACTTTTGGAAGATACCGCTGAAAATACATTGCAGTGGGCCTTGATCAAGAGGGAGCCTGCTAGAAAAAAACAATTCCAGAATGGAAAATGTTCAAACTCGAACAAAAAATTGCGGCAAAGGCCAAACTGGTCACATTGATGAGGAGACTAGAAGCCCTTGAATTAGACCATGAAATCCAAAAGCCCACTTCAAAAACTTTGGAGTCATTGAAGTATAGTCAGACTATGAGTGGAGAGATTGACCCAACAACTTTGGGTTAGGCTGAATCAGATGAGGAAGCCAATTCGCTTTATCAAAACACTCGTTTTGATAATCATCAGAGGTATGATCCGTACTCCAATACACACAATTCAGGTTGGAGGGACAACCCCACAAGGATCCAACTCAGGGTGACCCATCACGGTCCACTCAATTTCAGCCCATTCAATCTCAGGTCAATGCCCCACCAGGTTTCCAAAAGCCAAACTTCCACTATAACCCACTGAACCAGAGGGTAAATTCTTTAGAAGAAGCCATGAGACTTATGTCCTAGAGTACTACTCAATTTCAGCAGACCATTACTCAACTTTTGAATGACCATACCGATACCCTTGCAAAATTGGAATACCAAATGGACCAACTGTCCAATTCCTTGAGTGCTAGAAACAAAAGAACCTTCCCTAGTAAACCAGAACCCAACCCCAAAGGCCAAATTGTTCATGATACCAAAGGAAAAGGCCCAGAGCAAGTTAAATCCATAATCACCCTTAGGACAGGTAAACAAGTTGATAACAAGGCGGAACTACCCAAGGAACATGAGGAAAAATCAAGTGAGAATGTGGAAACTGAGGAACCAATTGTGAGTGATGCTGAACCTATGATAAAACCTGAGCCAGTCAAAGAAAACCCAATCATAGCTGGTCCACCATCTAGTGAGCCATCTCCTAGGACTTACATTCTTTAGGCACCATACCCCAGAGGCTAGACCAAGCAAAGTCAACTGCCCAGTTAGATAAAATGTTAGAAGTATTTAAACAAGTGAGGATCAACATCCCACTACTTGATGCTATCCAACAGATTCCGACCCATGCCAGATTTTTTAAGGACCTTTGTACCTTCAAAAGGACTACCAATGTGCCCAAGAAAGCTTTTCTAGCTTAACAAGCTAGCTCAATCATTTCCTGTCCAACTCCAATCAAATACAAGGACCCAGGGTATCCTACCATATCATGCCAGATAGGGGGCCATCACAGAGGGCAAAAGCTTTGCTAGATTTGGGTGCGAGTGTGAACCTTCTTCCATACTTTGTTTACGAAAAATTAGGTTTGGAGCAGTTGAAAAAGACCCATGTGACCCTGCAATTGGCAGATGAATCAATTTGATACCCCCCCAAGGGGGTAGTCGAAGACATTCTGATAAAAGTCGGAGACTTTGTGTTTCCCGTGAATTTTGTTGTTCTAGATACCAAACAAGCACCAGGAATTGAACCCAAGATACCTGTATTCTTAGGGAGACCATTCCTAGCTACCCCTAATTCCTTGATCAATTGTAGAAATGGAGTGATGCAAATTTCATTTGAGACCATGACTATTCCAGTAAACATTTTTAATCTCAGTAAGCAACCTCCTGATGAGGATGACAGAGTATTTGAAGTCAATTACATTCATGAATTGGTGGAAAACTATTTACCCCAATTGAATTTTAAGCATCCGTTGGAGGACTGCCTTGCACATCGTGGTAGTGATATCAATGGCGACGTAGAAAAGGATAATGCTTTGATAGACTCAACCCCATTCGTGGCAAAGAATAGTTGCTGCCTAAAAGAGAGATTTTGACCCCAATTTTGGAGGGACTTTTATTTGGGATCCGGGTGGATTACAAGTTAGTTGGACAGAGATTGCAATGCAAAATCATCGATTAATTTCTTCACTTTACCTCCTTCCATTTATTTTTCCTCATATTACATTATCATTTTTTGCATTACATGCATGACATCGAGGATGCTGTATAGTTTAGGTTTGGGGGTGGGAACAAGCACGCTTATTCAACTTTAGGCAAAATTCTTCGTTTTACACAATTTTCAAAGAAAAAAAAATAGTTTTCTAGGTTTTTCGTTCGGGTGAAGACATTAAACTTAGCGCTTGTTGGGAGGCAACCCAATGGTTTCCAGCTTTCGTCAGTGCATTTGGTTTGTGTCCCCACCTTGATGTCCCTTCCGGCATCAAGTTCATCATCATGATGAAAATAAGGAAGGCCTTCGAGCAAGAAATGAAGGTTAAACAATCGCTGTCATTCGATGGCAAGAGCCTCCATGCCATTAAACGTAGAGCTAAGAGGATTGGTTGTTACTACTGTTGTACTAGATTAAACTGTAACTCAGTCTTGAGAGAAGATGAAAAAAACTACAATGGATTCTTTTTGCCCTTGGCATGGAGATTACAAAGAAGACTATTGGTTCGACAACAGCAAAGTAAGAGTAAAGACATTTGGTCTGAGACGGGTTACGCCACTAGGGAGATGAATGAATTCCTGAGAAGGCAAAACTAATCCTTGCCATGGAAAGCAACTCGTCTGGGAATCTGAAGTTAAAAAACCCCCATGTCGGTCCAGGGTGGACCATTTTTATTTTCCAAGTGGTTTTATGTTCGAAATTGTTCTTTTTTAGACTAAGGAAGTTTTCAAAGGAATTGAAATGATTCAATGAAATTCAAAAATCCAGAATTTCAAGAATTTTGGAAGGAAGTAAAATGAAGGTTCATTTTTTTCTAAAGGATGAAATGTATCGATTACCAAACCTTCTTTTTCACTAAAACATGTGTACATCTATCGAGATTTTGGATAGGAAGCCTCGGTGTTGATTTCAGAGTTCTTCAAGAAAAAAAGGAAAACTTTATGAAATGTAGCCTTAATAAGTCTACCTAGTTCATCGGAATGGTTAGGCCAACCAAAACCAGTGAAATAATTCGGGGAACTAAAAAGGGCTGCCTATTGTTGGGGGCTGTAAAAAAAATGAAAGATGATAAATGAAAAAATAGGGGTGTACAGAAATAGAAAAAGGAGAAACACATAAGATGTGGGTTCGCTCCCCATGTCCTATATGAAAAAGCCAAATTCACCCAAGGGAACCCTATATTTAAAATAAAGAAAAAAGAAAAAAAATTATATAGAGATGCATCTCACGGCCTTTGAAAAAATAGTAGTGCAAAAGCCATCATAATAGCTTATTGAGGAAAACTTAAAATCCCCTAAATCTAAGAAGGTCGGAATATTTGAGGGAGAATTCTGCTTTCATGACATTATTATGGAATATTTGCAAAACTTATTTGAGGTATACACTTGCACAAGGCACACAAAAGTTTGGTATGATTTTCAAGAAAATCTTAAAATTTTGAAAAGTCTAGGATTTTGAGTATTCCAAATGTGAAAAATATCCGAGTTAATTTGATTTTCTTTTTGAAAAAAATTCCTTTGTTTTTATGAGTGTTTCTAGGGTAAATGAATTTTGTGGGTATATTCACTGCAAACCCTCACGATGCACAACTCATCCACTAGGGGGAACCTATGGGGTTTAAGGGCTTGCTGCATACGATAAATGCAGCCGAGAATACCAGCAAAATTGGTTTTGTTCTCATACTTACATGTTTTTCTTAGATTAGGTCAAAGAACTTCCAACCTTTTTGCTCATAAATTTTTCTAAGAGACTAGCAAAATGCTAGTTGGGCAGGTGTGTTAAGTCCATGGAATTGCATCATTTTAGGGTGAATTAGGGACTTAATTAGGTTAAATGCATCAATTTTCATTTAATTTCATCCTTTTATGCATTTTCCTGTCAAAATTGAGAATTCATGCATTTCATACACATTTCCTACATTATTTCAATTTTTCATGCAAATTCCCAATCTTTCAGAGAATCCTAATTGGATTAGGACTCTTCATGGAGGAGACCCAGTCCGATCAGGACTCTTCAATACTTCACCGGTTTAGCTATTTTTCACAGGAAATGAGAATTGCAGGACCAGCAGAACCTTAAAGGAGGGTTTTTCATCAGGACTCTGTTATGGGACCCACTGTAAAGCACACATAGTCATCTTGGGCCCCGCATTACTGAATTGAAGCTGAGAAAGAAATAAATTGAAGAATTAACCAAGTGGGCCCCCCACACACAAGTGAAGGTCAACTAGAGGGGGCCAAAGCGTATTTGTGGCCAAAGAGATGTTAAGTGCATGGAAGTTAGTGAGGAAAATTGCCAAAGGGTATTTGTGGAAAGATGAAAACTTTTAGAGGATATTGTTGTCCAGAGCACCCGTAAATGACGGAGTTCTTCTTTCTCCGTCTTTAGGAAAAAAAAGGTCATCTTAAAATAGCGGCTCCCATCAGCTTATATTTGAGTGCATAAAACTCTAATTTCTAATAAATAAGCTCTTAATTCAAAATGCAATTAGAGATTAATCAAACTATCTAATTTGTGAATAAGTTCTAAATTTCACATTAAGAGCCTATTTTTAGAGTTACCAAACGGGCCCTAATTGTATGCATGAGATGTCACCATTTTATCTAATTTTCATTAATTAAACCAATGGTGAAAAGAAATATCATCATTTCATGTGTGAATAAAAAGTTATGAGAAAATTCTGACTTTCAATGCCAAAAATGTAAAGTTTCATGATTTCATGTAAAAATGTGATTTTTCAATGGATTTTGACTTGAATTCAAACTTTGATGCGTGAAAACATTAAATCATGAATTTCCAATAAAATCAAGCATGATTTGATGAATAAGTCGTTAAATACTAAAAATTGATGGCAAAAATGTGCTTATTCAAGACTTGTCACCCCGCCAAGGAAAAAGGGTAGATCGAACAGGACATAGATGGAAGTAGTAAAGTTAGATCTAAAGAAGTGCATCATATCCGAGGATTTGGCCAACAATAGACCGGAATGGATAAATAGAATTCATGTAGCTGACCCCAACATAGTTAGGACAAGGCGAAGGTGATAAGAGTACAATTCAAGGTTTTAAATCTTGGTGCAGTACTCCGTGCCGGTTCATGCCAGAATTAAAAATCATAAAGATTCAAAAATATCAAGAATAATTAGAAATGATAGAAAGAAGCTACAAGTGCATAAATATGTTGTTGATTTAGTTGCATCTCATCTTGCGAATAGGGGATGCTTTGTTTTTTCTAAGTGTTTATTACTGCTCGTGAGTCATGACTACATGTGTCAAATGTAATCTAACATGTATTCCATCTTTATTTATGATTTTAACCTCCATTAACCTAAAACACACACCAAAAAGAAAAGAAGTATACCTATCTTAAAAGGGCTCAAACTCCAATAGTGGGAACTCAAGTTGGCCAACCTTTAATCCCAAATCTTTTCTTCTAATATAAAATCATCGAGATTAGCTACAAATCGCTAGTGAGAGGAAACAAAGGAAGAAACGAAATGGAAAAAGAAAAAGGAGAAGAACTAAGAAGAGACTACCTTTAGACCCATAAGATCTTGATTTCTAGAATGTAGGAACTAATTTTGGCCAGATCAAGTCTCTAAGAAAGACAAGGAAAAAGAGAAAAATAATTTAAGCAAATGAAATGTAGAAGAAATGAAAAACTAGGCTCGCCCTATATCTTATTAATAAGGCTTTGGATTTGGTTACTATTCTGATAATTATCAAGCAAGCAGAACTTGTTGAACCAAATTGAATTTGTTAATAGAGGTAGTACCTACCTCACATTCTTGGGAATTGGTTCTAAGGAACAATGATATGACTAATACTGGCCCTTTCCAGTTTAAACTTGAGAGGGAAAAGTGAAAAATGGGAGTTCCTATATAAGTTTTTGATTGATTCACTGGATGACTCTGCCCCGTATTGGTCTTGTACCAACCAATGCCAGTTTGTGCCACCCTGATTAGACCAAGCTGGAACTACTTCAGCGTACTGTTGTAAGACTTGTCCTAGCACTGATCAACACCAAGTCAACTCAAGCTACCATTGCGCCATTCCTTATTCCATTGTTTACTTTGATGTATGGGGTCCACTACCCCCACCCACACCCCACCCCCAATTTTTTTGTGTTTCGCTATAAATATCTTGTTTCCTTCATTGACAAATAGAGTAGAACTGTTGTTCTAAAACCAACATTTCATGATATGTCATAAATTTAATGGCGCAATACAATCCAGTAATGTGTGTGAGTTTCAAACAACTAGCACTTAGAGTTCCTCAACCGGATGAGATAGGTAAAGAAAATAGACATCTCCTTGAGACCTCGAGCTCCACTATCAGATATCAAAGTTCCATAAAAAATTATCTCGAATTCATTTTAACTACAACATATCTTATTGATTGGTTACCACCATGACCTTGCAAGATAAAGCGCCGATTGAAGTTCATGGACATCCAACTCCTTTTTGCTCCCAGCAAAGGTATTAAATGAGTTCGTTTTGCGGATATTCTTGGGTCCTAAACCACCACCTCAGCATTGACAGACCTACTATGAAATCACTTCCATCCAAAAAAAAAAGCAAGTGGTTTGCTTTTGAAAAGTGAATTTAAGTCATTTTTTTGCCTCATCAATTTGAATAAATGACCCCAAACATGATCCCAAAATGTCGAGTTTTTAACATCAAGCATGTAATTAACTTCTAAGCCTTTTTTGTTCAACTGAAAATCACTCCTTGTTTAAACTAATGGAAACTCTTCAATAAATTATGTCAATATTCCTAGTTAGGGATTCAACCCATTTGTCAGGCCTTGCGACAAGAAAGAAACATTTTATGTAAGGTTATCTGCAGGGACGCATTGGATGCGCCACTCGTTGACATAGAAACGAGTGAGATGAGTACATGACATTAGCAAACATTACTTCTTTTTTTCTCTAAAAAATACTCTTGAAAACACAAATTGATCACTTAGTCAATTATAAAATGTATACTTAAAAAATAAATAGTACAAAGAGCAATATCTTGTAAAGCTTGTGTAAGTATTATTTCTTTGTTTTGTAAAAGAACAGAGATTATGAGAATCAGAAAAGGCAAGAAGCCTGTTTGAAGTAACTAGGCAAACATGTGTGAGAATGGAAAATAGAAGAGCCCATGACTACTTTCATACTAAATAAACCACATTATAAATGAAAATACACGCAGTAAAAGAGTGCATCCAAAATACCTCACAGAGTTAAGACTTCTGATGAAGTTGCAACCATATCAAGTTGATCTTGTGGAGCTGAAGTGGAACTATCTCGAGCAGCCTCATCGGACAATTTTCTTAAAGCCCCATATTCTGCATGAGTCTTTGAAAAAAATCATCCAAAACATTAGAAAACATATAATGGAAGCAATTCAAGCCATTTTAGCCTTTTCAAAATGTAAGAAAATTCTTAAATGCAAGGAAGAGGAAAAATGCAATGTTCCAATTCTGTATTTATTTATTTGATGGTATTATGACAATGGCCACAATCCAACAGTGACGGGGACTCTTATGCCCGTCCCCTGTGGTGGTACAAACCATGAATACAATCAGCCCCCCTGTAGATGGGAGACCCTAAAATCCCTGCCACCAGTGATCCTACTAATTTATCCTCACTAAATGAAGAACAATAACCACATTTGTCCACTGGTGTAATCAGACAGAAAGGTAGGTACTTTGAAAAAGTAAAATACCAAGGGCATGGCTCATCCACAATGGGCCCCACCAGACGAAAAGCATAGATTATAAATAAATAAATAAATAAAAATGGGTCCACCTATCACACTCCTAGTCAAATGAAATGCACAGTTCCACTCAATAGATCACCATGTGAAACATTATTTAGCAACACTCGCCAATGATGCCATGAGAAAGGTGGTAGAGGCTTCTATTAAATATGAACAAATAAAAAATAAAAAAGGATTAGTCTGAACATTTGATCAATAGAGAGCATAACAACTGAATTCTTGAGACCGTAAATGAGTTTGATTTCACATGAAGGAAACTTAAGTCTGACATTTTTAGCATAGTATAAAATTAACAATCAATATTCATCTACAAACTAGCTGTCTGATGTTTCATACAAAAATAAATAAATAAATACTTGTAATAAATAATCATATATAAAGGAGAGACATGGAAGAGTTATAGAAATAGGCAATAAGCTTATTATTAATCCTCATCAGCTTCTGCAAAAGTTAAAAAATAAACAACAAAAAATCAGGATTTGAGTTCTATCAGTTGTCAAAGGGTGTATGTAAGTGTACCCCAAACCACAAATGAAACCATTATTTTGGCATATGTCGCACAATGTGGTGCTGAATCAAATCAAACAGTGGAAATGAAAAGCAGAGAAAGAGAATCAAAGATTAAAAAAGGGTAAAAAAGAATGCATACCTTAGGGGATCAGGAAGGGCATAGTGTCCATTAATTGGGGAGAAGATATTGAGGCTACGTTTTAGGGATTTGAGACTCAGCTTCTTCAAAGACTGGGTTGCTCAGTTTCTTCAAAGGCTGAGGCCCCCACTGGCACCATTGGCATTTCAAGATCTCTATGGACAGAAATATAGGGAAAATGAGAAACCAAAAGTAACAAGACTATTAACTAAACAACATGAAAGGCAGAAAAAAAAGCAGTCGAATTGACACAAACTGCATAAACAAATTACAAAAAACAACACATTAATAAATAATAATAGCTACATATGCAAATTACAAACATGAAATATGAACATACGAATAAGAAAATAAAGAATTACTCTAAAACTTTAGATTTTTTAATTGAGTACATTCATTTTTTAGATTTTTTGTATATATCCTCTAGGATTTTCTGGGTTTACAAATATGCCCCCGTGGTTTCAGTATTTAGTAATACATCCTTAATTTTTCATTTTAATACCTTACATATCCCCAGTAGGCAACCACAGTTAGTTTTGTGCTGTCTTTGCCCTAACATCCTCAAGCAGAACATGGGTGTCATTGTGTCATAATTTACCAAAATACCTTTCCTTTTATGCCAAGTTGCAACGGTCTCCATCTCATGAACATAGAGTCTATTCATGTGTTTTGAAACTTTCATGAATCAACAATGGGTCGTGCTCGTGCATGGATTGGTGTAAACTATAACCAATTATAAATATAGGGGTTGATTGTCATTATAATCAGCTTGTATTGATAAAATTGGATTTAACTAGGGGTTACTCTAACCACTAAATGTACTATTGTTTTGTAATAAGTTGAGAAAGATAATAATTGTTAATCAGTTATAATCAGTTGATATAGGATATAAAAGTTCTGAGCTTTAGAGAAAAACAAGTCCAATCGAGAACCAATAATCCACACAGCTAAAATATTCAATTCATACAATTCATAAATCTTGAACTATACCAATAATCAATACAACTCACTAGTTCAATCCCAAATGGGCAGTAGCCATTATTTAGGTATCTGCCACATCAACTACTTAAAAGAAAATTTGTTTTCATATGCTCGTGTCTAACGGACGAATTTTTAAGTATTTATGTACATTTTCATTCTAATTTTCCTTTTACTTGTTTTTCGCAAAACATTTTCATTGGTCATATGCACATGTAACCCATTTACTATTACTTATATATGCACTATAACAAAATGGACACATACACATAAAAAATAAAATATATCATATCAACTGGTGTCTTACAATATATGTAATAAACAATTTGGTTTTATGCAATAGACTACTTTATTCATTGTTCTATGTCATGAACAATCATAAAAAGGAACAATCCCTTGTTAATAATAAAAATAAGAAACAGACAAAAAAAAAAAAAAAAAAACAACCTTTTTACATTCCCTTTTAGGTCACTATCTGAAAGTAGATAAAAAAAAAAAAAAAAGTCTCTTTCTTTGTAGTCCCATAACCTTGAAAGCTCTGAATGATTTAAATTGTCTAAACATTTAGTCACATATGGTTCCACAGCAATAAAAACTAGAAAAAGAATGTCACAGTTCCTAGAGAAAATGAAAAATAAAAAAACATGAAATTTACTTGGGGTTTTGCCCATACAGCTGCCCCTAAGACCCAACATTTGCCCCTGAATAGCCGAAGTTTAAATATTTTACACAACGTTGTTCGGTTCGTGAAATAGCATATGACCATGAGATTTCCTAGGGCAGTGCAATATCGCACATATTGCATAATGCGATATCGTAGGGGCATGCGATATTTCACGTTACTTGTATGAATGCTCTGCAGGAAAGATATAAACTTAAACAGTCCCGGGGCATGGTCAAAAAACCCTTCTTACATTCCCTTTTAGGTCACTATCTGAAAGTAGATGGGACCACATACAAAAAAAAGTCTCTTTCTTTGTAGTCCCATAACCTTGAAAGTTCTGAATAATTTAAATTGTCTAAACATTTAGTCACATATGGTTCCACAGCAATAAAACCTGGAAAAAGAATGTCACCGTTCCTAGAGAAAGTAAAAAATAAAAAAAAACATGAAATTTACTTGGGGTTTTGCCCGTACAACTGCCCCTAAGACCTAACATTTGCCCCTGAACAGCCAAGTTTAAATATTTTACACAAGTTGTTTGATTCGAGAAATATCATATGGCCATGAGATTTCCTAGGGTAGTGCAATATCGCACGTATTGCATAATGCAATATCCTAGGGACATGCGGTATTTCACGTTACTTGTATGAACTGCTCTGCCAGAAAGATATAAACTTAAACAGTCCCAGGGCAAAGGGCAGCTGTATGGTCAAAAATCCCAATTTACTTTAACGTGAGAAAAAAAAATGCAGCCGGTTACGTATTATTATGGGAATGTCTCTGTTTCTCTCTCCAGGTGTAGGATGTGACTATGTCACCCCATGGTTGGAAAACTCTCTGAGTTTACTCTTGACTCTCCCGAGTCAACTCATTTCATCAAAGGGCCGGGTCAAAAACAAGGGAGACTCAGCCGAGTCATATCATTTTAATAAGTTTTTTTTCATTCCAAACCATTTAATAGGCAAATATAATTTTAAACAATTAACATTTATTTATAAGCAATTATGCATGAGGTTTGGAGTCAGTAATTTAAAAACAATGACCAGAATGTAATTTGAAACTTATATTTGGTCTTTTACATTCGATATTTGAACTAACAAATTATATAATATGTAATATTTTTTATTTTATCTGCCTTATTGTAGTACTTTTCATGCATATATAAATTTATTAATTTTAATTGATTACCATGAGTGCATGTAAATAAATATATTTTTATTTTTTTATAAGTAATGGATTCATTTTTAAGTACGTTAAAAAAAACTGATTCTTCCGAGTCCCCTCGCTGAGTCACGAGTTTTCCAATCTTGAGTCACCCATGTATGCTCGATGAATGTAAGGGGTAAACTTGTAATTCACGAGAATTTGGCATAATACTACAAGGACCTATTCATAAATCCGGGAAACCATAAGGGGTATATTAAAAAAAAAAAAAACTCCTAAAATTTTCTTTTGTTTTCTGTAAGTAAAGAAAAGGATGAACAAAACAAAAGAGACAATAACCGAACAAAGTTGGGTGAGAGGGAAAGAGAAGCAGATTTAGAACATAAAAGACAAAATCCCAAAGAGAAAGAGAAAGAATATTTAGAGGGAAACTCGGTGCGTTTTCCCAGGAATTGTAAATCTTAGGGTTGGAGTCAACAAGAAAGAAAAAAACTGGAAAACCCTAAAACGTAGTAGTGGAAAGTATAGAGACAATGAGAGAGATGAGGAGATAGAGACGTACCTCAGAGAATGGAGAGGAAGAAACAGCAGCTAATGTAGAGATTGAAGGCCATGTAGACATTTAGAGACGTACCTCGGGCACGGAGACTATGAAGACAGATTTAAAGGTGATGGAACGAGAAAAAACCCCAAATCAGTTTGGATTTGGACTTCTAAATTTGTTAGAACTTAGGAGTTGCCTTCTTTTCCTTGAGTTTGAAAAAGGAAAGCATGACGGATAAAGAATTCTAAAAAAAAAGAGTTTTTCTTTTTTATATACCCCCTTAGGTTTCAAATATTTGTAAATAGGCCCCATGGTTTTAGTATTTGTAAATTTGGCATTTTAATACCTTTCGTGTCGTAAAATATGCCAAATCGATGGTAATGAGAAAAAAGCGTTTAGGTTTAAAGCATTTTGACACTTTTACCTTTGTCTTTATTTTTTATACATAATTCTCAAAATGTCATAGAAAACTCTTTACAAATCGGCAATAATTTTACCATTTTACTTCACTTTTTTTCTCATTTTCTACATCCCCCACTCTAGTGACCACTTGTAGAATAGCAACATTCTCCAAGATCTGTCCATCCTCTTACTTGACCTAAGGCCTCGCAATTGGAAATTGCCTTTTGTTCTTTGGAGTTTAGTTTTTTTATGAACAATCACCATCTGCAAGTGTTTCTCCTCGCAATGGAATTAAATAAATCTATATGGTACACTTTTCTGTTGTTTGCTTTTTTCTTCCCTTTATTCATTTATAACTTTTTATGAAATCAGTTTCCTTTCTTGGCCTCTCGTTTCCTTTCTTTCTTTTAATATAAATCACCCTTAAAAAAATAAAACAAAGCAAAATAAGAATTCGGTTTTCAAAGGATATTTGCATGTTCTCCATCTACTACTTTGTAGTCTGTTTTTTTACTTTTCAAGAATAATAGGCATTATAATCTAATTATAGCTAGCATTTAGAATAATGGAAACGCCCCAATTCCGAATGCCGAGTTTACTGTCAGGTACCCGAAATTAGCGTGCTACTTCCCGAAAAATATAAGAACTTCCAAGAACATAGTCTGCAGTGATATCTAATTTAAGACTTTTAAACAATATAATGATCAAATGTTAAGTACGGAAGCATAAAGAAAGATAATGAAAACAATATCAAATAATAGCAGAAGCATAAGATACCAAATCAATCATATATCAAATGTAATAGGGCATCTACCTAACTAAGCTCAAAGTAGGAATATAATGTGAACAAATCAGATGGATAAAACCCCGTGCTCACAACATATACCACTCAAACCCCAAAAACAAATGCAGTCAATCACCAACTGCAAGCACTCTAGTCTCCAGCTCGACCTCCTAGTCGGCCGATCCCCATCCATACTCGTCTACTAAAGGTACCTCGATGATCACGTCGCCCTTGGGGTCGATGATAATACCTAAGCACCAAATGATGGGTTAGATTCAAGGATCTGACAAGACATAGTATACAAGTAACATAGGATGTATGCATCAAAAGCATAGAGAGGATGACAATATCATAAGAATATCAAAGGTTCAAATACTAGGCAATTGAGCAAGATATAACAAATAGAATCAGTTTGAAAAGTGAAACTTTTAGTCTAACTAACATTAATGTGGCATATTCACACGAGTTGGACACCACAGGATATTATGCCGTAGCCCTCCCATACTGTAAACCAGTAGCTGCAAGGAAAGTAAAGTAACCATATAAGGAATGACGAGCTCCGCCCATAATAATAACAATATCAACACCCTCACGCTCAATAGACTAGAACTGGAATCTCACTGACCGTCTAACCATAGCTCATCATGATAGCTCTAATCCATAACCAATATAGCTCTCACCAATGATGATTAGTCCAATGGCTAACCCTATAACAACTGAGTAAATGTTAGTGCTGACTTGCGGAAACAAGTTAAGATCTGTGTCTGTCTAAGCTTGCCTTGTGCAAACAATGTCCTATATATCATGTCAATAAAACGTCCAAGGTACATGCCCAATCCATAAATACAGCCCAAGTCCAATTCCAACATCAAATCCATTGACAAGGCCTACCAATGCCAAGGTCTTAATCCAAAACAGTCCAAGTATAACATTCATTTTTAGTCCAATCGTATTCAGTCCATTCTCATTCATAAATGGATCGCAAAACCACAAGAATAGTCCTCTTCATTCTATGGTATCATGTCCATCCATCCTTAGGCCATATAATGGCTCGCCTAGCCACAAACACGAGTCCATGATCACCAATCCATAACATTGGGTCACCACTAAGTAATCCTAGGTTCAGGTTATCCAATTTCTATTTAATTAATATGTATTATCAATAAAAAAATGCAAGAGTGACAGCAACAAATTAAATATAATAAATCTCCAAAACCAAGCCAATTAATTGAAAATAGTAAAGGTCCAACGTAAGTAACGTCCTCCTTTCAGGTCTAGGTCCATGTCAGTCGATTCTATTTCTAAAAGATGTTTCAGATGCCAATGATAATTTATTTTACTTCTCCAAAAGTTATGGGGATCTTCGACGACGTTTAAGGATCGAATTGAAATCCATTGAATACGCTAGACCCTACTTTGGTGGTCCCCATAAAACAAGGTTGACCTAAACTATATTACTCATGATTAGTACATCAATAGAAGTCCATTTGGATGGTCAATCGGGCGACAGGAACAGGCGGAAACCCTGCTGCCCGATCTCCCTCCCCATCGGCGGGGGGGGGGGGGGGGAGGGAGAGGAACGGAGAAAGGGAAAGAAAATAAAGGAGAGGGATGGAGAAAGGGAGTGAAAATAGAGGAGGGGGGAGGCAGGCCACTGGCTGGCCGGTAAGGATCCCTCCCCACCGGAGACGAGGAGGGTGGGGTGGGGTGGGGTGGATTAGAGGGAAAGGAAGAGGGTGGAGGGAGAGAGGGAAAGGGAGGAGGGGTAGTTTAGGAAAAGGAATTTTTTTCTTTGCGATGTGGAGAGACAGAAGTGTGGTGCCAAATAGAAGCCCCCTTTTATCTTACCTCTTGAAAGATTTTGTTTTTCCCTGTTTTCAAGAAAGATGATCGTCAGGGTTCTGCTTATTTTGCTATTCAGCATGATTTGCTATTAAGTTGATAAATGGGTCTGTTCCTAATGTCTCTGTAGTTGCAGTTCTTCATACTATACTCGAAATCGGAACCATACCAGCCCCACATATGGTTCTAGTGCCAGTTTCCTAGTTTCAAACCGATTCTGGTCCAGGTCTGGATCTACCTCCTTGATAACGGTTCCAAGTCCGAGTTCACCATAGACCCACACTGTAACCGACCCGTTTACAACCCTAATTTTTAGTGTGTATTTAGCAGCTCTCGAGAATAAGAAATCACTGTCAGATTTGTGTTAATAAAATATGACAACTTTACCCTTACAGAAAATGAGTATATTATTATTTGCAAAGATACCATTAGTTCATCACAACTCTCAATGGAGTCTCTCAATAACCTTTTAACGCATATGAAGTTGAAGTATGTATTTTGAAACTTTCATCAATCTAACAGTGGGCCATGCATGGATTGGATCGATTATAACCAAATATAAGCATAGGCGTTGGTCGTCATTATGGTCAATTGAGATTTAATGAAATAAGCCTTTTATTGATAAAAATAGATTTACATACGGTTACTCTCCCACTGAATGTAATTATTAATGTTATAAGCTTTAGAGAAAATAAGTCCAAACATTTGAATTTAAGCATATAAGGATAAAAGAGATACACAGAAGTGTCATTTTTCTATAAAAACTTTTGGTGGTTGGAAGGCTACTATTTTTGGACACGAAAGGTATTAAAATGAAATTTCAAAGGTCTATCTGCAAATAATTAAAACCTTAGTGGCAAAACGCTCTTTAAATAATTATGGGGTGTTACACACATGCGTAGAGATGGATCCCTATGTCTTCAAGTTTAAAGTTTCATTGTTGACGCCCAAAACAATACAATCATTTTGTTAGACTATTTCAAATTAGAGTGTCAAAAATCAGCCAACTCGACTTAGACTCAACTGAGTTCCAAGAAAATATCAATTTTTGCCCCTTCTTCTTCTTCTTCTTAATAAATCCTTTACTCTTCTCCTCCCCAACAATCCCTCCATTAAATCCTTCTTCTTCTCAACAAATCCTCTCTCAAGTCTCAAACGTTAATCCGAAAGTCCCCTCTCAAACCCCTTCTCAAGCCATCTTTCAAACTCTAACACAACTGATCATCTCTCAACCCCTCTTTTAAGCCCTCCCTTAAAAGTTAGACCCCCTTCCAAACTTTAACCCAATGAACACCTTTTTTTTCTTTTTGAAAGTTAACCCAATGGACACCTTTCATGCCTCTCTCAAACCACCACCCTCCTCCTCTCTCTCTATAAAAAAAAACAAGAAGACTATTAGCGATCAATCAAATGGAAATGAAAGGAAAAACAAAAAGAAGTTCAATGATTGGGACTTGGGAGTCCGAGTCCATTTTTTTTTTTTTTTATTCCCATTCCAAATTATTGTCTCCCCATTAAAGATTACGCCCCTCCAACGCACTTATGGTTGAGTGGCCATAGTACCTCAATGTCACACATCCCTATGCCTTCAGGTTGAGAGTGTCACTTGCGGCTAGCAAGCGAACCTAGCAAAATAATAATAATAATAATAAAATAAAAAAGGCCTCACAGCATTGTGCAAGCCTGGGTCGAGCCCGTGCTTGGTTAATGAGACTTGGGCCTTCTACGGCATACTAATAGACCCAACAGACCTCAGGCTTGTCAATGGTTGGGCCAGTGGGTCCTAAGTTGGCAATGGTCTTTCGGTCCATCAACCGATCTTTCAATAAGTAGGAGTTAAAAAACAGAGAGAAAAAAAAACTGAAAGGTCAGAGAGGGGTACATAAAGAGGTTTGTGAACTGCAACTTAGGCCCATTCTAGTTGATTCTTGATTGTGTATTTACAATCCCATTTGGATTGCTAGAGAAGCTCTTTCCAATTTAATTTGTTACATATATTTGAAAAGGGAGCGTATGATAGCCATAGATGCTGCGGAAGCACGAATCTAAATGAGCTGGCTTCTACAAAAGCGATAAAGACTGCGTCGGCTTGAATCAGGCACTAGTTGTGGAAATCTGTGACTGTCTACAAGAAATTAGTCACATATGATTCACCCTTCAAGATCCAAGGACAAGGATGGACACCCTGGATGTAAAAGATGATGAACAAGTTTAGATCTAATGGGAGGCAGAGGTTGATCTCGTGTTAGGGGATGATCTATTGAGAGTGCCTTCAGCTGCTATCTTTCATGTCTATATATAGCCCTCTGGCTAATGGGTGGTAAGATCTCTGTTCAAATTTGAATGGGGAGATAAAGGATAAAGGGTTTGATCAAACTCTCCCAATTTGAATTTGAATGGAGATATGATAAGGATAGATAGTTGGATAAAACTCAAAGTATTCATATCCTTATCACCATGAGACTCCGTGTGAGGGGTGTCTCTTTGTGAGTGAGGCCCACCCACATGTAAACACAACCATCAAAAATGCCAATAGCGTAGAACCTCATTTGGCAGTAGCGTCGTGTAGCAGGCATACAAATTTTTTTTGTTGTAAAATGAATTGAATCCATAATCCGAAAGTTGCAATAGTGACACTTTTCACTCTGCGAAGGGCTCTTGTAAGGTTTACCTAGCTTCTTCGTCATGTGGTTCATGTCTTACATTTAGTTGATTCTAGCATTGGTTACATGGTAGCTACCCTTTGAAGCTCAATTGTTATAGATTGTGAAATGGCATGCCTGTGTATATTTCTCTTTAATGTTGTGAAATGTGGAGGAGTTGGAGGATTTTTAATGTTTAAAAGGAGAGGACTATGCCCTAGTAGTGACCTACAGGAATGGGTGTTGAGGGGGAAAACTAAATGCCCTTAAATTTGGAGGTGAACAACTTTAGGGAACGCATTTCTAAGAGCTTACGGCTAGTCGTATGACACCTATGGTTAGGCATAAAACCTAGCCTTTAGTTTTGGGAGAGAGATTGAGACTACCTTGGGACGACCTGACTGAAAGGTTGTTTGCGTTTAGTTCACGGCTAGTCATGGCTACCCGTGAGACCCTATGGTTACAGAGGCAAAACCTAGAATTCTGGACCCTGATGTGCTACGGCTAACCTGTGACTAATCGTAGAGGCCCCTACGGCTAACTGTAAGACCCCAATTCTCTTTTTTAAAGGGGACTTCAACCTTGGTTTTTGGACTTAGTTTGGGCACCCTTGGCACTATGTAATAAGGACCAATTGAGGGACCATTAGTGATGGATGTTTGAGGTAACATACCCTTATGGGCTGTCCGAATCTCATACGTTGCAAAAACTACATCGGAGTGGGACGACGTGAGGTAAAGGGTTATCCAACATTGTATTATGCACCAAGGTGAATTGATAGGATATCAATGACCTCATTTCCGCCTAGTATCAAGGGGTGATGACCCAAACAAATAAGGCATTCAATGACTTAAGTTTGGATTTTAATTCTTCCTTCGACTGTTGCATAATCGGAATTGAACTGTGTACTTGAGTATTGAGATCCACATGCCCCAAGCATGTTCTTTAGCTTTGTATTTGTATTGTTGGGATTACATTGAGGATTTATATAGACTTATGATCTCTTTTGTACTTGTACCATTGATTGAGTTGAACCGAGATACTGAGGCTAAGCGGCTTTGATCATAAAGGTTTTGAGAGGACTACTAGTATAGTTTTGGATTGTTTGGACATTGATCGAAAGATTGATAGATTGAGAGTGGTTTCTCTTTTATTCGACGAATCTTGTTTACATAAAATCTATTATAAATTTAATTATGATTTGTAGTTTACTTAAGTTTAGTGCGCTTTTTCTCTTTTTTCAAATAGATTCTCATATATATAGAGTTTTAAAAATAAATAATAAATTTATTTATTTTGGTCTATTTTCTTCCCAATAATATCTCAAGGAAAACGCTTTCTTTGTTTTTTTTTTTTCTTTTTACTCTTGTGGGCACCAAGTTCATGATCCAACCCATTTGACATCTCATACAACTAATTAAACCCAAGGAGTAAAGTTCCATATCTTAGATCTTTGCATATTTTAAAAATATTTGTAAGGTAAAATCTGAAGTTTCATTGATGACATTGATATGTAGAAATCTGTTTTAAAGAGATGAAATGGGCAAAGTATTCTAGTTCTATTGTTCTTCATGTTAATTGTTCTATGAGATTCCTTTTTTTTTTCTTTTTTTTTTGCATAGTTGTAGTGCTATTGTTATAATTTTGTCTATTTTTTTTAAATTTTAATAACGGATTTTCTTTTATGTTATTTTTTTTCAGTTATGAAAAAGAACGTCTTTCTCAAGGAACCACTCTAAATTTCTTCTTACTAAGTTATCTGTGCTAAAATTATCGCAATATTATACCCCACTCATATAATCCCAATAACGATAAAATCCACGTTGTTTGACTCTTGATATGGGTACAATCACTTCAACTAATAGTATTTAAAGAATGTTAAATACGAAAATATAAATCATAAATAATTATATAATTGGTTAATGGACTAGTACTAATGGAAGATATTTCACTTTTCTTTAATCTATTTTTTTTTTATTATTATCATGCTTGCATTTGAGAATCTTGCCTTGTTTTTTGAAAAATGATAATAGATCTGAGGATTTATGATTTTTTTTAGAAATACAAGGATTTATAGATATTTTGAAATTAGAATTAATCAATTCCGATTCTTAGTAACATCTTAGTTAATAGATAAGATATCAGCAATTTAACTTGATACCTTTTCGTCTCCTTTTTACCTAAAAATTATATGAAAAATAAAAAATTTAGTTTGAATTAGTTGACGTTGCTTCTTACCAACATATTAGTTAAGACCCAATTAAGATAGCAATCAGCTTATCTTAATCTCTTTTTTCTTCCTAAAAATTACATAGAACTTTATGAGTTCAAATTTGATTTGCAGTTGATATGATTTTATTTCATGCTTTCTTTTACTTTGAATAAATTTTGATACATAAGATGTTAAGAATGATAAATAACTTGCTTATTTGTTTTAGATCCATTTTCTTCCCTGAATATATATTTATCATTTGGCTTTGTTCTAGTGAGAAGTGTTCTCACAGAGTCACCGTGAGAACTTTATGTGGGCCCCAACTATAGGTCCCATCCTAAGATTGTCCCAAGTAACAAGTTTAACTTCAATCCCATGCCCTAACCCCTGCATCTGCAGCCTACAAGTTAAATTTAACGAATTCATATTAAAAAAAAAATCCAATCATTTATCCAATGGTACAATTGATTCAGATGAGTGCCAAACTTCAGGATTAGTGATTATCAAGGGGGTCTTTGTTTGTGCATGGTTTGAATGGATTGCTAGGTGGGCCCCAGCAATGGCTTCCGTTTATTATTTTTAGAATTGCGATTAGCACGGGCCTCATTTGGTGGTATAAAATATTTTTTTTAAAAATATTTTCCTAACAAGGCAAGACTAAGAGAAGTTCTCACAAGGAAGGTTTCACCAAGATAAAGAGGGGAGGAAACCCTCCTCATCACCAACTCTCAGTCACAATCGATATGGACTCGAGCAATTTCACAAGACACATTTATTAATTTTATACTCTTTTATGTTTTTAGTAATATCCATCATAGACTTGTGTGGCCTATAAGAAAAGACAAACAGAAAGGGAAGTAGGAAAATAAAGCCCCTCCAAGAGCATTATCCACAACATAAGCATTACAAGCACTACTGGAGGAGAAAAAAGGGCAAGATGGGTTGTATATACCATCACTGCTCTCTACTACTTCCTCCTTCATTAGAATCAGGCACCAACAAGAATTCCACAAGGTCAAGAGAAACAGGGGCTTTGTGGCTCAAGTGCAAACCCAACAATCAGCTGCTGGGGATTGGAGGAGGAAAGGGCCTTCTTCTTCAGCATTTTCCAACCAGACAACCCCATCCTCCTAACAGCTCATCTCTCTTCCTTTCACTTACCTCCCCTGCCTCTTCAGGAGACTACTCCATCCTCCTTCCAGCAAGGTACTTTTGGCCTTATAACTATGTTTTTTCTTGCTTTCTTTCTTTGTTTTGCTTCTGGCTTTCTCCCTCCTGGTTCTTAGTCATTCCATGTTCCCAACTTGTTGGAGGTATAATTGTGTTAAAGCATTGAAATCATGGTTAATATTTATTTAGTTATAAAATCAGAAAACTTGGAAAAGCGAGCTAAAAAAATGAAGTTATTATAATATGCTTTTGCTTGAAAGATTGGTGACAAAAAAGTTTGGTTTGAGTGTGAATAACAGCTGAAGATTACCCTATTTTTTCTTGACCCAGTAAACAGAGACACCTCCACGCTGATCTAGTGATGTTGCAGCCAAGGACTGATCACAATGCTTATTGTGGGGCCAAGGAATCATGTTGTGGGTCCCATTTTAGCCACTTGTATGCCATATAATGCCCCTTTTATCCAATCATCCATCATCCATTTCTTACCCAAGTCCCCCCACAATACAGATTGCACAATGGTGGTTCAACCGGCTGGACTCTCTCTCTCTCTCTCTCTCTCTCCATAATTCCTGCTAACTATGAAAAGAGGAGAAATAGGTCTTCTGATAACTCTGCTAGCTATGAAAAGAGGATAAATAGGAGGACCTCAACTTGGTAAACAGACAAAAGGGACCAGTGGCATATTGGAGGCTACTTTGGGGAGGCCAATAATGGCTAAATTTAAGTGGTGGTTGTGGATTTATCCACCTATCAAAATTAGTATAATTGGATATTGCTATCCATCCAATTGTAGATTTTTTACCATAGTGATCAGTACTTCTTGCCCATGCTAATGATTTACATATGTAAATGACTGTTAGATGAATATGAGAGCTAGGCGCAGGAAGTGCCAAAGTGGCATGGGTAGTTTTGCTAAAGAATGGGAATCTGTTTGGCTTGGTGGTTGTTTTGTTCTTTTGGGATATGTCCGGGTAGTGTTTTGGGTTTGGTTCTTGAGGACGGTCGTGTCTGTAATGGACCTGAGGCCTAAACCTTCCATCTGCTTTTCTTTTAATTTCAACTCCTCTTTCTGGCACCACAGAGACCCCATAGAGCACACTTCAACCAAACGAAAATATATCTATATAGGGCACACATAAGTAGCACAATGATTCCACGCTCCACCAAAAAAATCCTCTTCTACACGGGCATTTTCCTCTCTACCACAGACAATCTGTTCAACAACTCATGTTCCATTGGGGAAAAAAACAAATAAATTAATAAATCATTACACCAAACGATGAGAAATCATATGAGCTGACATTACTCTGTCTATTTTATTTTATTTTTTTATTTTTTATTTTTTTGAGATAAACCCAGGGTATGTCCCGCCCTGCCTAGCCCGGTCCAGAAGGGTTTGCCCTAAGTCCGAGGGACACTCGATTTTGGACAGCCAAGAACTAATCCCTAAGGGCACATGTTTCTTTTATATATATATATATATATATATATTTCAATCTAAGAGGGCTATAGCTATTTTCATCCCTGGATCGAAGGAATATTGGAATTAATAACAGTGGAGGAAATGCTTGATGATACTGTCAAGGAATAACACTAACATTTAAAGCTATTTTCAAAAGTATTTTAGATTTGAAGTTTTTTCAATGGGATATTTTATAAGTATTTCACCAAAGAAACTAAAATTACCTTCTAAAAGTTTTTTTTTTTTTTTTAACCTTTAAAAGAGCATACAACATTTAACACGTAGGGCATGTTTGTTTGCATAACATGCATAAGAGTTCATGGTAAAATCATCACAGTGGGAGGATTATGATTTATGAAAGAGATAACAGGTGAAGGTCATGAGATGAGGGGTGAAGGATATAAGGTGGAGAAGTAGCAGGTACCTTGACTTTTTTATGTATTGAATTATTAGAGTGATGGAAAGCATTCATTTCACGTCTTCCTCAGATTCAATTTCTATTAAAGAGGAGGTTACTCGATGGTTATCTTTGGATATTCACGTTTGGTTCTTCAGTTTTAACCACTTGTAGAAATAAAATCCTAAGTATTCAATGCAGGCCCTTTCAGGATACTTAATGAACCAGACAAATGTTCATATGCACAAAAAAAAAATTTGTTCAGACCACTCCACATCGAAAAAAGAAATTAAAAAAAAAAAAAAAAAATACACAGTTGGCCACGACCTGATACTAGATAGTCGTAGAGGTCACTTGGATGTGGAGGAAAAAGGTGGACAAACTCTCTGCAGTACAAATTTTAAAAGCATACAGTTTACTACTACACCATTTTCTCCACCTCCTCCTCAACGAAACAGGCTCAGATTCATCCTAAATCATCTCATACATTAGTATTAGTCCCCTAATTTTCTCCCAACTAGGATTCATAACATTAGTCTTCAGAAGCAGATAAATACAGCATACCTGAAATTGCTACTTTCAGCTGTGCAACAAACAGTATAGGAATAATGAATATTCCATGCCGTATTCTTTCATTGCACATGCATATAGATCAAATCCTTGCATTGAGTAGTCACATCAGCTAGGATAGGTAATCGCTGCGACCATCCACCAGAGGACCCCAATTCAAGTTCCTAGGATTTCCGAGATATTTTTCTGGAGATCTTCCAAACCCCCAGTGGCAGACCTTCAACTAATGGGGAAAAATTGTACACGAGTTGACTCAACAATATAGTCCCAAATGGTTATAACTCCCTTTGATCATCTGCGACGAAGGGAAACAGAAGGGGATAGGGGGAAACCAAGGATTTTGATGAAAGTAAATCAGAGAGGGCTGAAAGAAAAACTAGACCCTAAGGCTCTGAAATCATTTGTGAACAGCAGAACCAAGTATTTGAGATGCTCTCCAATATGTAGATGTTTATCTTATTTGCAAACTTTTCAATGAAGGGATTAAACGCCAGTTAGGAGAATATGCTAATGAGACTACAAAAGAAAAGGGATACCACCTTATAAGAATAATATCTTCAATACAATGCACAAATACTAATCTGTGTAGTCAAATGTACTACAGAGAAAAAGTTCTCATTCTCTACAAAAATGATTTTCAACCCCTCACCCTGTGAAATTGAATTAAGGAATCTGATTTTTACTCACTCAAAATCTCCACCCATGACCCTTAACTCCGTGGACATAATCGCCTCTTAATATCAATTCATAGGAATTCTGTAGAAATTATGCAGATGGCCGCTCGGCAGATTTTTTTTTCTTGAAAGGAGTTCATATAAATAAAAAGAACCCTTCATCGTAAAAAAAACAACTCATTTAACTGAGTCATACCTACATCTTATCAGCAAACTTGATTCATGCTAACACAGAGCGAGCTACAAAGTGAAGTGAAATCTGAAATTCATTTCTTTGCACGTAAATAGTGCTAATCTTCCATTTTCCTGCTAAGTGCAAAACAAACTGCAAAATCGGTGGTCATTATTCAATACAGAATGTCTTCCCTATGCTCCCATAATGTAAAATCTGGGGCTGAAGATTTCAACTTGGTATGCTGAGATGCATGCTATACAATAGGACACAATTTGCCGAATGGATGGATCTGTTGAATTCTGTTAGTTTCTTAAAACATATCTGATCAAGCATATCTTCATGATTCTAATGGAGTACATGATACATGTATTCATCAGATGCAGATGATAGAGATGTAACTCTGAAATCTCATTTTTATACAGTGCAGCACTTTTCTTTGTCTACTGGATTACCAATTTTGTTGTGCCGGACATAATCTCTAAGGATTTTCAATCAGACAGTAAAGGCCAAACACCGGAGGAAGTTAACCCCATGGAAAGTGAAAGCCCAAGGATACCAAATCAAGTCAATTCAAGCAAGCATACAAAGCACAAAGTGACGAGGAAACGCTCCAAATCATCATGATTCATGACACATTATGCAGCAATCACTTCTTTGGATTGATAACAGTTTGTTTTTAAGACCAAATATTGACATTGATAACAACGTGTTTTTTACTTGCTGCCAATTGAAAACTTTCGTTTATATCAATGATGGCATAATTTATCTCTTATAATATGGCCCACGCAGGTTTCTCAATAACATTGATAAGTTCTCATCCAATTTTAAAAAATTGAACCAAATATAAAATCATAGCTATAATATGGCCTACACAGGTTTCTTGATAACATTGATAAGTTCTAGGTCAAGTTTCAATAATTGAATCAATTATTTTATTTTTTATTTTTTTATATCGGAGGGTGTCCCAGCCCTTTTGGTTGGACTAATCCCTTCGGGCCCAAGGGGAGACGAGTAAATCCCCTGTGACCCCAGTGTGGTAGCGCAGTTCCGCACCCTCAACCTCCTGGAGCAAACCGTGGTCCTAGGCCAACTGAACTACCCCTTGGGATTGATAATTGAATCATTATAAAGTCAATGGTGGTTCCCAAAGCATGTACCAAAAATAATAAGATTGTAATAGTTATGAATACTTTTCCATAAAACGTAGAAAATCTATGGAAGAAATAAAAGAAATCTAAAACACTCATTTTTTTGAAATGGCTGGAAATCTAAAATATTATAATATGAACAAATCCTCTTCCATTGCAGTACTCAAAAGTCATATTAAAAGCATATTTTCAAATATGACACATGAATGTTGCCAGTAATATAACAAGAAAATATATATGAAAAAACTATTGCAGAACTAAAAATAAATCATATGAAAGACATTGAAAAATGAACATGGAAGACAAATAGATAATTGCAGAACTACATTGTTCTATACTTTCATTGTTAATTTGTAATAAACGAAAGAATAGACTTTGCTGTACTGTAAACTGCTAAACTTGAGATAAACTAGTGAGTAAAAGTTCAAACTGCATATAGAGATGAAAGTTGATACCTTGTATGCTAAATAAAGGTTAACAGTTTACCAAGAGAATCCCTCTTTTCAAGGTTTCTAAATGTATTTAACATGGTTCGAACAACATACATGACTACCTGGGGGTGGTTTTGGTTGTTTTGGACTGGGAGGGCCTTGTGCAGGACACCCACAGGTGAGGGAAGCACTGGCTAATGGAGAGGAAGAAAGCAAAGAGAAAATAAGGGAAAAAAATTGATGCTTACCTTCAGTTAGGCAAAACAGTTGAGCCCATAAAAGGACTCAAAGTGCCTTCCACTTCAAATACGAAAGTGAGAGCTTGCTCAACCAAGTTCGCGCAATCCATATAAAGTTATTCTAATTGGTCAAATAAGGTAAAAAGGCACAAAAATACTTGTTTTCTGTTTATCTCTGAAGGTGCTTTCTAATGTCAACTTCAGGTTTTCTCCAAAAAAAAAACCCATTTCTATACCAATTTCATTGGCTATAAGGCTATATAAGAATCCCAATAAAGTGCTGGATAATGGAGAGGAAGAAAACAAACAACAGAGGAAAGTACGGCAAAAAATTGATGTTTACCTACAGTTGGTCAAAACAGAAACCTACAAAAGGATTCAAATGTGCCTTCTGCTCCAAATATGAAATTGATATAGCTTGCTCAACCAATTTCGAGAAACCGAATATAGGTTTACTAATTAGTTAAATAAGGGGAAAACAGGTGCAAAAATACTTGTTTTCTGTTGATCTCCAAAGATGCTTTCTAATGACAACTTAAGATTCTCTCCCAAAAGCACATTTCTATACCCATTTCATCGTCTTTAAGGGTGCATGAGAATCCTAATAAACCCTACTCTGCATTATAAATGTAGAAATAATCAAAATGGACGAATAAGCAAACATCCCAAAATAAAGTCGCTAAGTTGATTGGGTTCCAAAAAACTTGTTATCACATGATTTGATATAATAATAGGATTTTTTTACATGGATTTGCAACTGGGTCAAAATCATATTATTTCAAGGTTTATGAAATTTATATATGCAATTCAATTTGTTTGTATATAATCCAATTTGAATCAGTACGATCCAGACCATGAATTACAGGATTTTAACAACCTTGCTCTTAGTCATTCTTATAGAGAGTGAAATGTATGTAATTCAACTTTCATTTATTTATGAGCAGGAAAAGGAATTAAACAACATACTTGAGCCAATTCCAACATCTGACTATTTACAGTTAGATCATGTTGATGTGTATACAGGGGGAGAGAGAGAGAGAGAGAGAGAGAGAGAGAGAGAGAGAATTGTCTTTTAATGGTACCTCAATACAACTTTAAACAATAGTCCAATCAGTATCATCTGGACATGACGGTGCAACAGCCTCCGATGTGCTTAGTCTTGTCTGCTTCCTTGCAAATAATAATGAACTACCATCAAGTAACTGAGATAATAGCGGTGTGTGGTTCTCATCTGTCCTTCTCTCGTCTTTCACCACTGTTTTGCGTGGAGGTTGTCTATCTTTACCAACAAAGTTGAGGTTAATTTTCAAGAACCCGCGCTTCCGCTCGTCAGCGATTGTTTCTTCTGACTGCACCATGGTTTTCAGAGCTTCTTCTGGATTCACTACTATTGCCTCCACTGTTTCATACACCTAAAACATGCATGCGACATAGATTTAGCCAACCATCCTGTACTTTATTACAGTGAAGAATTGGGAAATATATGCTGCTCATCATAAGCATGCCCGTGGTTAATCCTAAGAAGGAATGATTTACATTCCACACACTCCTTCCTTTCTGACATAGGTTGCTTTTGCACTCCCATGTGAGTCTGTAAATGGCTGGGTTCCAGGTTGGATCTATGGGGTACCCAGACAAAATTCTTTACCAGTGTATAAATCACTATATCTATGGCTGGGTTAGGTTTAAAAGAGAACCTGCCAGAGTGGGTTTGGTAGTGTGCTAGTAGGGTTAGGGTATGGTATGGTTTTCCATACACTAACCTGAGTCAGGTTCATAGCGGTTTTGGGTTATGGGTGTGTCCCGCCCCGTCCCGTTGCCTTCTGTAGTGTCCCAGATCTTTATTTTCTTTATTTTATTTTATCTTGGGGCTTACTACGTTGAGCTATTTTTAATTAAATTATCTTGTATAATAAGACGTGGTGTGTCAATTTATGGGTTGGCTAGTGGGCCAAAGGTCTAATTAAAATTTTGTTAGTTGGAAAGGGCCCATGAGACTCAGGTGGTCTGACTACAGAAACCCCAAAAAGGTGTAGTAATTATTATGAAAGCCTATATCAGAGATGACACATCCAAGTATTTGGCTGATTGTAATACTCTTATTTGGACACCCTTTAGTTGCTGAGCACAGTATAAGAAATACTCTTAAACAAGGGCCGATTTGGAAGTTTATTTCTGAATTCAAACTTTGACAATATGAGATTGGATAGGTGTTGAAGAGGGCATTTTATAAGCATGACCTTGTGAGTTGTGCCATGACCTGTTGTGACGTGGGGGATTTTCATTGTTGTGTTGTGCCTATGGGTGACTGTTGAGATTTTGGTGTTGTGGAGGTATTTTGTTGTGTTACGGGATGGTATTGATTTCATATGGATAAGGGAGCTCTGATGTGGAGGTTGCAGGAGTATTATGCGTTGTGTTGGCGTGGTATCAGTTGTGTTATGCATGTGAGGACATGTCAGTTGTGCTTTGCAGCTGGGATGCACTTATGTGAATAATCCATTGCGGGCCCGTGTTGACGTTCGGCTGAGAGTAGTCAACTTGGTGCACCTAAGTCATTGTTGGATCACTACTAATATTTGAAAACTTTATCTTCCTTGAATTATGGATGCATCTCTTAGGTCATACGTGAATAGTGAATACACACACTAGCACGGAACTATGTAGAATTTCCTCTTGCTCAGTATGTACTGATTCCTGGTTTGCCCTTGCCAGGTAACCAACTTATTGGGGATTATGCAGGCTGCGAAGATCAAGAGCTGAACTTCGACATCTGCGGCTGAGTCGTATCGCCATTAAATTCTAGGACTAGCCTCATTTTATTTATTTTAAATTTGAATTTTATGAATAACAAGTTGAGATTATGGTTATTGTTTAGTGAAGTGTATCTCGTTTGTTCTTTTCATTTATTTATGAACTTTAGTATTGGTCATTAGATAATTCAATAAATGCCCAGTTTAATGTTTATGATGTGGATTTGATTTATGTTGGTTTATGATGTTCATTAGTCATGGCCCGGAATCGGGATGGGCCCCAGATTTGCGACGTGACACCTGCACTTTATATATTACTAATTAATGTTGTATATATGAAATTTCATTACTATAAGTGGCATAGTAAAGAGCTGTGTTACATGGACTCGGCATTAGTATCGGATGCGGGTGCGTATCGGGTGCGGGTGCGCCTCAAGAAGTATGTCAAATAACTTAGAAATGAAGTATCGGCATGAGTATCAGGTGCGGGTGCGTATGTGTCGGGTTCGGGTGCGTCATGGTTCTAGACGAGTCCATGTATCATAGGTAAAGAGTGACATCTCCTTAGATGTCATGGGTTCAAATCTTCCCTATTCATTTACTTTTTCACAGCTTTCAAAAAATATTAAATCAACCACTAACAAACCTGACCCGACCTGTGACTGTCATAAGGTAGGTTTCGTACAACAACCATGAAACCTGCCATGGGTCTGGGTGGATATGGGGCAATGCAAATACCAATCACGTTGGATTCAGGTCTGCATAAACCCGAACCCACCATTTCCCATGGCCATCCCTATTCCATCTGTATTTAGAGGATAATTAGGATAATTGGGTGTTTGAAAGGGCCGGTAATTTCCAAAAAAGGCAGCATGCTTTTCGAGGATCATACAACGTGGGAATTTGGATCTATGATTCAGTGGCTTCGTCTCGTATAGTAGTATGAGATCCATATATAGATCATCAAAACTGGACATAGTATGCAAAAGTTATAAGCAACGCAAGGTCACCAATATAAACTGCCTAATTCTGTAATTTGGTCCCTAATACTTAGCCTAGAATATCTAAATGGGCAGATTTGATACAGTTTGAATTTGGGCATGTAACCTAATGTTCCCAATTAAATTTGAAATGCTATTAGAGTCACAATAAACTGAATCTAGGCACCCAACTAGTTTTGCTTAGAAGTTTAGTGAGATGTTTGTTATTTGGTACTTGTAAGGCTACTCAATTTGAAGTATGTAATTTGAGGATATTTGCTTGTATTTTAAGTAGTTCCTTAATGTCATGTTTTGTCTATCGCTATGTCTTGTCGGAACCCTTTGACTTATGATGAGTCAGCACTACAAAGCTGTTAACAATCTAGCATGGCTGGGACATTGCCATGTGGAGGTTCTTACGTTGATTTATACAAACTGTAGATTAGTCTTTTGTTGGAAGTGACCATTGTCACTTGGTACCATACTTGATTTGATGGCCATAAACAAAATTCTATAAGGAATCTTTGGGTACCAGTTTTGCTTTTGTACCCACCACAATAATGGGAGGGTCATATAATATCGTGTGACGACTTTGTTTTGTTCCCGCCACAATAAGGGGAGGGCTGTATAATATCTTGTGGGAACTTATTTCATGTAAATCACCATTTTTGCTTCGAAGTTTGTCATTGTATTAGCATTTTTCATGATGATTCTCATTATGATATGACTCTAGTCTTGCACAATCTAACATTTGCCTATTCTTATCTTTGAACTCATGCGATCATTACCGGTTCTTAATTCTGTTTGTCATTGTATGGAATATTTTGAAGGCTTGCTTACTAGCTAGGTTTCCATAAACCTAATCCATTCCCTTGGGACTTTATAGGTGCGGGAGTAAAACTTAATTCTGAGGAGGACAATGCCTCAGAAGGGAAACCTCAAGAATATAAAGAGTGGAGTGCCGATGACATAATCTAGAGACGTTAAAGCACACTCTAAGAGAACATTTAGATTGCTTTAGTTTTCTTTTTTCTTTTTCTTTTTCTTTTCTTTTTTTTTAATGGTATTGCTTTAGTTTTCTTTATAGTTAAACAGTTGTAATAAGCCGTTATTAAAAAAAAAAAAAGTAGTAACAAGGCCCTAGAATTGGCGAAGATCTTATATGGTTTTAATTTAGCATATATTTGATTAGACAATTGGAGTTAAATTAATAAATTATGTTAATTATTACTTCTGCTCTGTTGGGAATGTCTGATGTTTGATGTTTTGAAAGAAAAAAAAATCTGTTGCAATTCAATTTGACCTAATCTCATAAATGTAGAAATTACATCAGCAGCACGAAAGATAAATTAATAAGAAATCCGGGTATTGGGTCATGACAAACCACTTTTGCAAATTTTCCAGTTTTTAAATGAGAATATTTTGTTGTCCAAAAAGGCATATTTTGTGGTAAGTCTAAATATGCTATAAATCATTTCAGTATAGTTGAAAACTGGAAAGTGAATCATAAGATACAAAAAAAATACCTGGCAAAGATCATCAATGCTGGCATTGCAGAGGTCACCCTGACAAGTGCTAATTACAAACCCTTTGCAATCATAGAATAAATTAGAGAACATAATGTCATTACAAACTGTGGCTTCTGCCACTATGAATCCGGAGCTGAGCTGAAAGTTTCAAAGGAAGAGGATTTCATTAACAAATCAAAATGATCCACACATCAAAACTAGTAAGCACAGGGAGATTACTCATCAAAAAACAGTTGAACTAGCATTGGTCATCTTGAAGAATAAAACTATTACATATCAAGCAAACTGGATGTTGGTTTTTTTTTATAACAGTTAAATTTATTCACCAAAAAGAAAAAAGACAGCCAAAAATACAAACTGAAAAACAACAGACAGCTAATTAAAAGAAAAACAACAAACAAACAACATGAGACATCAAAAAAGATAGAATCTTGATAAAGTCCTTCCTTTGAAAAACCATCAGTTATTGCATTGGCCTCTCTATGAATGTGATGAAACGAAACATGAAGCTGCTTGAAAATATCCTGTATCTCCACCCAATCTGCTAATCTCCAAGGTTGCGACCCAATCTGCTAATCTCCAAGGTTACGAGGTCCTTCCTGTTAAGTTAGTTTGATGCACCTTTAACGCCTACGCATTTTGGGTATATTGGTTAGCAACTTGAGATGGTATTAGAGCCAACATGTCCCGGGTTCGAATCCGAGCAGGGCAAAGAAGGCCCCATGCCACGTCTTGTGTGTGGGCACATGTGCGCAGGGCAAATGGGCCCCATGAGGCATCATGTGCGGGCGTCTACTTCGAGTCCGGGCGACATATTGCTCATGGGGGGCCGCCGGGGTGGGCTAGTAATTAAGTAGTCAGTTTGCCACACCTTTAACGCCTAGGCATCTTGGGTGTATTGGTTAGCAACTTGAGACTCCCTGATCCCCACAGAATAGTACAAAAAAATCTCCTTCAATAAGAGATAAATAACCACTCAACTTAAGCGATTCCCGACAACCAACATAGCAAACATTTCAGCTTTATTAGCATCAGAGACTTCCATTGGCCCAGAAAAACTCCTAACATGACCAGACTGATCCCTTATGACACCCCCTATACCACCTCATGGAGAAGATCTGTGAAAGCTCCCATCAAAATTTATCTTTAGAATGCCAATAGGAGGCAGCCAATAGATTCGACGAATTAACTTAACACGCCATCCTCCTTTTAAAACAGCAGCTCAGGACCTATTAAGATCATCCAAAGAAATTCCTTCAAACACATTTGTCTTACTCACCCGTTCCAAAACGGCCCTGGAAATGATCTCAACAATCACTTCCACTGTTCTACTTTTGTTCTTGAATATTATGTTATTCCTCTCCAACCAAACCTTCCACAAAATATTGATTCATGACCACAGTGGTATAAGAAACCCAATTATAAAGGACCACGGTGGTATAAGAAACCCAATTATAAAGGACAAACTTTAGAGGACGATGTTTTTGCAATGCATGGAAGGCAGCCTAACATCCAGGCCATTTTGAGATTTTTTATTTCATACGCAGAATTTATTTAATGATCTCAAGTCACAGCAGGGTTGCTGTACAACATTCTGCAGCTCCTTTTTTTTATGTTTCCAATTAAAATAATCCCAAACCCAGGCACCCCAAACATGAAATAGACAGATTAAAAGAAAATGCAACTCATTTATAACATCAAGTTGATCTAGTTTAGCACCTTTAAAAGTAAGTTGGTTGATATCTTCAAAATAGTAAATTCTAAATTTAACATGATGGCTAACAAATGTGATTAAAATAAAATCTTATGTAATTAAAATCTTTCAGTCATGTTATATTAAAATAAATTGACTTGAACATTAGGTTCCAATAAAATAAATTTTCTTGAACATCATTGAATTAGTTAAAAATTGGTACTGGGTAATTGTTTTTATAGATGCAAACAGGGAATTGTTATAGTGACTACAGTCACCTCAATTTGCTGCTAACATGTGTAGAGCAAAAAATGGGGGGGCTATATTTTTGTATCGTTTATAGCCATGAAAGTACTCTCTGCATTTTTTAAATAAGTTTAATTTCAACACTCACTAAGGAAAATCTTGAAAGAATCAATAAAACAACTAAGAATAGCTTCAAAAGAAATAAAACGATAACGTTCAATGCAAATTGTATCAGCCAATATGTATTGACAATCAGCTGAGACCATGCTGATATCTAATGTCATTGTTCACCATTGTACCAGCCAATGCAGGCCTCAGGACATAACATCTGACTTGCCAAAGCTGAGGGAATGAAACCATGGAGTGGCATTGGACCTAGAACTTTGAAGATTTCTGAACAGACAGAAGCCATGGTGTGATAATCAGCCTCAGAAGAAGATTTCCACACTCTATATGCTTCTTGCATTTCCATGAAATAATCAATTTGCCTAAACATTAGACCAACCAGTGGCAGAGCGGCATGTGTTAGGGCATCCAGCCCAATCAGCATCCCCATAAACAGTCAGTTGGAGTGGAGTGGAGAGGTTGAAGTAAAGAACAACTCTTGACCGAGAGGGACACGAAGATATAGGATGATGCAAACATAGCTGCTAAATTAAGATGGTGTGGTGTAGGCATAAAGTGGCTTACAATGTCTACGGCATATCAAATATATGGCTGAGTCGTCATCAAATAGATTAGACTACCAATCAATTCTCTATACAAAGTTGGCTCCAAAATCGGATCACTATAATCCTTGAGATATTTAACATTGATCTCCATGAGTGTATCCACGCCTTCCACGGGCTTAGAATCAGCAAGTCGAGCTAGGTTGATCAAATCTTTAGTATATTTGGTTTAAGCATAATCCGATGTTCGGAACGATTGACTTCGAGTCCAAGAAAATATAAGTGAAGAGTCTGTTGCAACTTTTGAATGCTGACAAAATCATTTCTAGAAATAAGGGAATCATCCATGTATAATTAAGAGAATGTAAGGCTGTAGGTGTCCATCGAAGAAAAAAGTGAATTGTAAGATTCAATAGAGCAATTATGCATCATAAAGGTAAATAGGAATCATTGTATAGATATGAATCTTATTCCCCTAGGATTTGATACAAATCGTATTCGGATCTTATCTTAAGATTTAACAACAATGGTTAATACCAGTCATACCACTATTGCAAGGTAGGTACCACATTGATATGATAAAGTATATTTGTATTGACATTGCCGAATCATATCGCAAGTATTTGCCCACATTATCAACCAGTATAGAGTATAGACCAATATGGAGTGATAAACCTTCTTCCCTCCTCCCCAAACTCTAGAAAGGTGGATTACCATCGAAAAAGGGAGTTTGGTTCTCAGAAGTTATGGAGCGCCAAAACACAAGGTTTATAAGGATGGATCCAGATCCTCAACAGCTTCAGTAGCAATACACTCTCTACTGCTTATTTAAATAGGACATGTGGTACAATTTGCGGGGCTATTGGTCTCACCAAAACAAGATGGCTTTGGATCTATCTATAAAGAATTGTGTGGTAGAGTTGGTCCCACTAGAACAAGAGGGCTTTGGGATCTATCTATCTATAACAGTCAAGTCCATTTCATGTTGCCAATTGTTTGAAAGAGATCATGGCTCCCACTGTTCCAATTAGAACAAGAGGGTTTATCTATCCATGTACAAAAAATCACGCCCACTAGTTTCCACTAGAATAAGAGGGCTTTGGATCTATCTGTCCATGAAAAATCAGGTCTACTGGATGTTGTCAATGCATTGGTCTCACTAGAACAAAAGCGCTTTGGGACCCACCCTACTTAATATAGGTAAAACAAATGCAGGCCTTTCAAAAACAAACAATGCATGTGTGCTTCTGCACACCAGTGTTGTCAAATGAGACCAAATGGATGTGGGTTCTAATTCTTCATTGAGGATACTCATTGAAGCGTATGCAACTAGGTAAAAGATAAAGGCACATGCCACCTATGGAAGTGAACATACTCATGATCAGTTTTCTAATATGGTAGAAGATGAAGCTAATACATCTAGTACCTCCACAAGTTGGAAAGACTGAACAATTGATGCGGATGGTCTTGAAGATCAAGTGGTCGAGAAGGCTCTGTCATTCATAGAGGCATTCGATCGAACATATGGGCTCCAAACCCATGTTCCACCTGCATTAAGGAGCTCAAAATAGCCCTGATTTTCTAAATTTATACTCATACAAGCTGTTTAATAATTCCATACGCCACAGGGGTGTATTTTCAAAACTGCTACATTGAGCTCATAAGGCACACATAGCAGGGGCAGAAAGTATGCCTGTTTTGGGCTGGTGATCGTAGGGCCCAAATGGGTTTGCTTGAGCCCAGCACCCCCAGGTGCGCCCATGGGTTTGCTTGCCTAAGGGGCTGGGGCTACCTACTCAACAAACAGCCCATGTGGTCCCCACTCCCCATCCGCATTTTCGTACAAAGGGTCTGAAACGACCCAGTTTTGGTTAGCTTCATCAAAATCTTGATTTTCTTCACAATTTATTGCTAATTTCTCTCCATTATGATCTATCAAGTTAGAAAGTAGTGATTAGAGTCTAGAATTGTGGGTTTTCTTGCTTGCAATTGGGGTTACTAGTCAACTGTCACAACTCAGTGAACAGTCGACAGTCAATTTCTTCAATAAAACTTGAGAATTGCCTCTTTTTATCTCTGTGAAGTCCTCTTTATCTTTGGTGCTTTGTCCATGCTGTTGGGTGGTGAATACTGGTATTCAGTGATGGTTTAATCTCTCCATTCTGTTCAAACAGTCGTCAAGTCCCCCTACGACTGTCATACTTACTGCTGTGTTGCAGTATCTGATTGGTTAGGCACTGTCTGCAGGTTTGTTAAATACCTGGGGCTACATCAACAATTGACAACAAATTAGATGAAGATCGCATTTTTCCATCACCAAATGGTTCATGGGGCAGTATGAAGGCACCAAACCTAGGTCTGGATTCAGAACAGATCAGAACAAAGTGTGGACCCATGGAACAGTCTAAAATAAATACAGTTCAGAAATAGTCAGAAAATAACTGTTCAGTGGGCCTTACTCAAATGCACCTTATTGGGCCCAAACCATAGTTATCAAATTCGTTTTGGTTCGGACGAAATGTCCGAATTTGTTCATTTTGAAGTCAAAACCGAACCGAACATCCTAGTTGAAGATGTTCGGTTCAAATTTCATTTGATTTCGCCCGAAATATAGGGTTTCGATACAAAACCATTAATTTTGGACGAACTAGTTCAAAATCTGTTGATTCGGACGAATCAAGGAGGTCAATCAAACATTAAAAGAAAAAAAAAATGGATTGGCCATTCGAACGAATCTGAACAAAAATAAAAAAAATCATGGTACATACCTTTTTTCAGGCGATCGTTCGTTCCACCTTCTTCAGTAGCATAGAACCTTTAAAATCTCATTCCATCTATAAATTGGACTCCAAACTGCAAATATCAACCACAAAATCTTCTCTTTCCCTATTTACTTTTGAGATTGTTCATTACCGAAGCAAAGGTGTGAATCCTTGCCCTAGCTGAGACTATCTACCTGCATTTCCTCCCTCGCCAAAGGTCGTCACTGCTGCCCAAGTCGGATTTCCTTGCAAAAATCTCGTCAGAGCGCGAAGAATGTCAAATCTCGACGTCTTCTTCCATTTCTTCTTTTTTCTACTTTGTTTCTTTCTTTCGTATGTTTTGATAAAGGGACTAAGGGGGCCAGAACTCGGGACGCTATCTTTATAAAGGCATTTCTATGTTGCCTTTGTGAATGAGGGATTGAGGGGTCGTCATGAGTTCCGGAAAGTGAGGCCCACTGATTTTTAATTGCTGGAAAATTCTTCAAAGGTCCACTTCTATTTAATCGATGATAAGATTGGAACGATACTTACTGTTGAGTATTTAAGAGGCCCACTTAATAAAAAAATCAAGGGACCAAAAAAGAAAATGCCTATAATCAAGGCCCATCACGAGTTACAGTAACGTTTGGTGTTATTAAATATTTTATGAAAACATTTAAAAAAATATCAATCTAAAGCGGGTCATTTAATTTGGGTAGAGTAATAAAGTTTAATTAGTATTGTTTATGCAGAATTAAATTGTTTTGATTTTATATAAGTGGCCCACTGAAAAATTCGATTAGCAAATTGAGCAATGGGCCCTGGCTCACCACCTTTTGAATGGAATTTTGTATATATTTTCAATAAAGACACATATAAATGAATTTACGAATTGAAAAGCGAAATGCCCGAATCGGCCGAAATGTTTCACTTCGGAGACAAACTGAAACAGGGTCCGAAACGAACTTGACAACTATGGCCCAAACCCATTGGACACCAACTCCAGCATGGTTGCCTGGGGTCCACCTGGCAAGATGGAGGGCCGCCATGTGGGCCCCACAACCAGAACATCACAGCTGTTATGGATGTCCAGCAACTTGCCCATTTCACTATTATTTATTTTAGGGCCTGTTTGTTTGCATGGAATTGAAAACATAGTTATTTATGGTCAAATGGGCTCCAACAACGATTATTAGAGAGGATGGGGGAAGGGGAGAGGAAGGATACAAGGTGGCAATGTAGATGCAATCCTCACTTTCCTAGGGTGGTGCATGGGCATTCATTCCGACCTCCCACTTGATTCATTTTTCAGTAGAGGGGAGATAATTTGATGGCCATTTTGGGAAAATTCATATGGTTTCATTAATTTTAACTGTGTTTAGAAATACAAGTCCTGCAATTCCTAAGTATACAAATACATGAAACAAACAGGGATTTGAAAGCATGTTCCAATATATTTAGATTTCTTATTACTTGGAAAAGTAGTTGTTTAAAAATAAAATGTATGAATTGGATTTAAGTACCTATTTTTCAAGGTTCTTTCTAAAAAAGAAAAAATTTGGTTACAGGGGTGACACAAACTTGTACACTCTCACTCACACACCCATGTCCCTAATGGCCTAACCAACTGAGCTACAACAGAGGGACATCATATCGGACAACTTATACCAGTTCATTCAGAGATTTAGTAAAACTTATATTTTCTTATCTCTCTCCATGGGATTTATTTCTTCTCCATCGAATTGATGATTTTTGCAGCAAATAACCAGTGGTTAAAGTTAGTCTTTGTTTTCTTTTTTAATTAAGTTTTCTCTATATCTTGCATTATGGGTTTTGGGACATCAAGAATTATCAGAATCAGGTTTTTATTCCAGATTACGTCAACAATGAACTGATTTGTCCAAAATATATAGAGATGACAGTGGAAAATTTATATTTTCAATAGTAAAACACATACTAAAATTTATATTTTCTTATCTCTCTCATGAGATTGATGATTTTTGCAGCAAACCAGTGGTTAATGTTAGTATTCATTTCTTTTTTAATTAAGTTTTCTCAATATCTTGTATTATGGGTTTTAGGACATCGCGGATTATCAGAATCGGATTTTTCATTCCAGATTATGTCAGGGATGAACTGATTTGTCCAAGATACATCGAGGTGACGGTGGAAAAGAATTTACTGAGAATATAGTGGCATATTTGAGTAAAATGAAATTATAAAAAAAAAAATTCTTATTCACATACTAGCACAAAATCCCTCTAAATCTTTTTTTTTTTTTTTTATAAAAATCTTCATAGCTTTAGTTGCCAATTTATAGAAATCTGAAAAATCTTGCATTGCAAAAATCTTTTGGTTGTGTAACAAGTTTTCAAAATACCTTTTTCAGTTTTCACATTAACTATTTATATAATTGTCTACAGACATTTCATACATATTCTCCCAAATAGTATCATGCATGGCAAATACAAAAGAGATCATAGATAAGAACAGCTATGAAAAAACTTACTATAGAAACAAATAGCTGCCTGAAGAGATCAGAAGGTGAGATGTTCTCAAATACATTTAAAATGCTTTCCCTACAAAAAAATAAATCCATATAAGGGTTCGTCAAAATGAATTTTTCTTTTTTGGTTTTTCTTTTCTCAAGTAAGAATCAGAAGTAGCACAAGAATTCCTACTTACACTGCTAAGTCCTCATCAAAGAGTGGTGCTTGTCTAACAGCAGGCAATGGCTTAGCCGTTTCCCATAGCTCACGCCACAAATTTCCTGGACAATGTCAAGGAAGCATTGACTATGAAATTCCTATTCAGAAGTCATCATCCTCATCTGAGCTTTATCCCATCAGTCTAAGAAATTCTATTGTGTCCGTAAATAATTCAGTTATGTTCTTATGATTTTTGGTGTATCAACATTTTGGAGTTCAGTAATTAGCAGTTTTCTGATGCAGAAGCTAGCTACCACTCCTCAAATGAGAGAAAAAGAGACAAATGTTGATTAAGACGAGTGCATTTCTTAGCTGGGTTCCACTGAGGTTGCAAATGTAGCACATCTACGGAATGGTGCACGACGAAATAGTCAAAAAAGAGCTTCAGTATGAAAACTCTCATTGATGCGTGAACCAATTGGATTATTCAATTTATGCCAGAATCTATTTCAAACAATAGTTTATTCTTTTTCAAATGCAGCTGTAACTAACCAACCACCAACAAGAAAATATTCACAAAGCAGTAAGTTATGCATTAGGAGTCAGATGTCCCAAAAGATGTGAGGTGCCATACTAAGACAATGTTTAAGCTCTAAGATTCAAACATGGTAAATTCTAACATTCTTACTTATGTATCATCATGAAGTTAAATTTTAGCTTGAAAAGTCTAAGGACTTCGTACATTCTAGCAATCTCAAAAGAAGAGCTCAAATATGCCGTATTTGTCATTTTTATTTTTATTAACGAATCTGAAAATATATTAACATTGTGATCCTCATAAAGTTAAAGTGGATTAAAGAAATACAGTTTTAATAATTTACTTAGACAAAATTTACTGTGTTTCTTATTGAGATGAGAAGAGCTTGCCTTCTTTTTGCATTCTAGTACTTAGTTGACCTCTCCTAAATGACGTGTCTTCTCCATCAAGAGAATCTTTAGTGTCATTACATGAATCAGCACCTGTCCAATCTGGGGGAGAATGCCATCTTATGAAATCTTCTAAAATGCATCCAGGATTTGCAGCCTAATACCAATATTTAATAAGAGCACAATTAACACGGATCATTCAAAAAAAAAAAAAAAACAGAGAAAAAATAAACAATATAACTATCACGTGAAGCCATCGGCAACCTCCAAATAGCATATAAATTTGACTGAAGTTTATCTTCATAGCTTGACTTTACCTTGAAAGCCTGCATATCAGAGAGCAGTTGAGAGCATCCAGCACCGACACTGAGGAAAAGAAGATATGAGATCTATAAAAATATGTCCATTTTTAAGTAAAGAACATTAAATAGAACAAAGACAAACATAACCTAAAAATGAATGAAAAGCAACACTACCAGCAAAAGAAAGTTCCCTAAGTAATTCCCAAGTTGCCATCTATGAATTCATATGCAAAGTTATCAAAATCATACTATTCAACTTGAATTATAAAATTCAAATTACATCATAATGAGAATTATGCAGATCATATGTATAAATTGCATGTTTTAAACGAATAAAAGAGGTTTGAGTAGCCATACAACAGCAATCAAAGTTGTGTGTCAGAAATGATAGCTAAGTTTTGAATCTAAAGCATACTCTTCAACATCTAAGATCAAAGTTATAATCTAACCCTCCTTGTTCATCAGCCTCCGCCTGTCTGCTTGGATCAGACCGAGACAGCAACCTTCAAGCCCGTTTTCTCACCTTCCCAGCCTCATCTCCAGCTCATCTGCGAACCTGGATCCTCCATTCCACCTGAGAAAAATGGAAAGTTGGCTTGTATTGGCCAGCAATCAGCCCAGCAAAGAGCCATTGGATTTCAAAAGAATTCCCCTGTCCCGTTCTAAGGCAGGCTCTGCTTCTGGAGACAAACAATAACCATCTTTAGTCAGAAGCCTATCTATTGATTCAGCCAAGAGATCCAACCATATCTTCAAACAAACTTCAGCTTATGGAACTGCTCGGCTAAATTCAGCAGCAACTATTCCCACCAATCCAGGCTCAGGTACTGCTACTCATTCATTGAATCTTTCTTCCAAGGACACTGTTTCTGCAACTACCACAGCCAAAGGGTGGTCTTCTCTTTTTGCCCCAAAGAAAAAAGCTTCCAGGGCCCTTAAATTCATTCAACCAAACCCAGAAAATTCTCCCCAATATGATTTTCAGACACAAAAGGACGATGTGCTTGCTTCTGCAAAAGAATGGGAGATTGGGAGTCTCTTGTGGGCTTCTTATTGGAAAAATACCCTACTATACCGCAGTCAAGAACACTCTGACAGCAATTTGGAAAGCCTCATGCTCCACTGAATTCTAGTCGGTTTCTACTGTGAGAATTATGTTTGGGTTCTGCCTCTTGATACTTCAAGTTATCAAATAATTAATTCTTGAGTTAGCTTGTTGGTCTCCAGTTGGGCGACAACTTTTCTTAGTGCTTGGAAAATGTAGGACTGTAAAAAAATTCCAGATTTAAGAAGTATCCTACGGCGTGTAAGAGCTATGCATTTGGTAGTCCCATGTTTGAATCAACAATACTCTAATAAGGAAGGTAATCTGATTTCTTGTTCTCCGTATTTTCTCAATCATCTCCTTCACCTTGTCCATTGCTTCATACAAACAGACCATGGCAAACCTATCTTCACTAATTAATGGTTCACCCACCTTCAAGATATGCCCTAAATTTCCCTAGAATGAACTATTTAGGAGAATATCACAAATCCCTAAGTCAATTGGAGAAGATGCATAGCTCAAATGCACCAATACAACACTGTTTCCTAAGTTTCCCTTTAAACTATAAAAACATTGTAAGCTGATAAAGTTCGACGCAAATCTCGTGATGCTTGGCCAGATTTTAGTCTCTGGCTTTTGTAAAAAAATTCTCAAAATATTCAGAATCCATATATGGTTACAAATGAACGTTGGAATCTTTCTAGCTTTCTCAATAGTAGATGCATTGATTTGAAAGAGATCAAGCTTCGCCATTATCTCGAGAATTAAATCTATGCGGTGAACTGCGCAAGTTGTCCAATAAAAAGTACCACGCTTATCCACTAATTTCCATCGAGCTACTCTATAACTATCTTAATTTTCAGTTGTGGATTGTACACATTAGCCAACAAATATTACATCATCAAAAATTCGAAACAATGTGTCCACAATTTTCACAGTTCCACTTGCATCTACAGATTTCAAGAACATAATCCCTTTACAACAAGTGACCAAAACTTTACTCAATGTGATCTGTTTCACATCTATCCATCCATAAGCCATTATGGAACATCTGGTTGTACTCCAACTTTCTTTTTAGTGACTTATGAAGTCGTTCGCTTCAGTCACATTGTTTCTCAAGAGTTTCATCACATTGTTTCTCAAAAGTTTCCCTTAGATGATGATAAGAGGAGATTTTCTATCTAGGACCTATTGATAAAATAGCATCTACCATGGGTTACTAAAATTTAAAATGAGCAGCATTGAAAGCAATGTTAGCATCAAACCACCACCAACTTATGATCATATCAGCCAAATCAACCATTTCCTTTGTTGCAAGAGCAGATTCAATGCTCTTGGGTTAGCCATCCATGGTACATGCTGATCGAGCCCCATCACTTGATTACTTTCTTTTTAATTATTCCCTGTACAGGTCCTCTTATCGATCACTTCTTCCTTTCCTCTTAGACTATTTGCACTTGGAGTTGGTAATAGACTTGGATAACCCCCTTCTTCATATTCCCCTTCTTCTACATCCATTGAGGTCCCATATGGGTTACCAATCTCTGAATTTGTATGCTTTTGTTTTGTTCTCTTTCTTACCGGTTATTTAACATTTTCTCCATTTGCAATTTTACATTTGCATCACCTGGGAGATGGTGCAGTGTCACCTTTCATCCTGACTAGATGCTCTTTAAATCATGTGTTCCCCCTTCCGTGATGCATTTGTTTAAAAATATGCAAATTGTTTGATTATTTTTCCCAAGCACTAGTACTGCTTAATTCCATGCAGGATCAACAGACCTAGCGAGGACTGAAGTTGTTAAAGATGATACCTGCCCAGTACTAGTTGCATCCTGAGATAATGAAGCACTCATTGCAATAATATTATCATATTATCAAATAGAATAACCTAAAATAGAAAAAAGATTAAATATATTTATTAAAAAAAATAAGTTATTTTCATGCATATGTTGTACTAGAATTGCATATCACAATCAAATAAAAGAACCAAAAATAGAAAAAAATAGATTTTAAACCATATTTAAAACTAAAAATGAGTAATTTTCATGTATATGTCTGTACAAGAATTGCATACCACAAGGACCCATTTTAATTCACATGAATTGCTCATCTCTCTCTCCATAAACAAATGGTGGGGATCATCAGTAGAGTGAATGGGCGCTTTGGACGAATGGAAGGGATCACATGGACCCATTTTCATTTTAAGTTTTCATGATAAAATGGGAAGGATCACATGGACCCATTTTAAGGCTTCACACATGCATAATGATGGGGAGTAAGGAAAAGGCACATCAGAGGAGAGAGAGAGAGAGAGAGAGAGAGAGAGAGAGAGAGAGAGATATGGGAGCAAATATGCAAAAAGAGGACTCGAGGCTGGAAACTGAGAAGAGGAAATTAAGCCCTAAGGAAAGGGCTTTTATCTTCTTATTTGAGTATAAGGGTCATTACCCTTCCACCTCTCAAATAAGAGAAAAGCCCATTTAAAGGGGTAATTGAGGCAGAAAAGTCTTATAAAAATCGGTGGGCCAGCAAGTGGGGTAGATCTAGGTCTGTTCTAGCCATAACTAACAAATTTCGGTCATTCCAGCCAAAATTGGCCACAGTTTTGCCTAGAAAGTTTGAACGGAGGCTTCCGCTCTGCCCCAACCCAATTATGGAATGTCCTGGCTGCAATTAGTTGGAATAGAATGGAATTGACACTCGAAACTCGAAAGTACACAAGTAATAGGACCAATCATAGAAATCCTTTTGTCCAAACCATATCCCATAAAAAACACATCAAACAAATTGAGTAGTCAATATTTGTTGTTCATATAGCAGAAGACGCATCCAATTGTACTAAGATCATAATTTGTATGAATTTTTTAAGGAAGATAATAAGAAGTTTCATAAATCAACTCTGAAGAAGTCTTATCAATTTATTAAATGAGCGATAGTTCAAACAGCTTCAAACCAAATAGAATTAGGATCAATAAAGAACAGCTAAGCTTTCTGGTATTACATGGCATTAAAATTGCCATGTTCTTTATTGAGAATTAACCTTTTACATTGAGAGTCTACAAATACTTATTCAATTAGTAAGTAATGACCAACAAAGAATAATCTAGATTTTCATGTGTTCAAATGTACTCCAATTACAGTCACAAACCATTGAATAAGTATTATAATTGTCGCATAGGAGGTCCATCTCTGTTGCTTTAATTAATGAATTGATTGCTTGATGAGTATCTTTGTGCTGGCTGATATTCCCCAAACATTGAAAGTACCGGTCGATCAAATAGGAAGACCATGATAATGTAGGAAACCACAGGCAACATGATAATATTCAATTTCTGAGGAAGTAATCTGTCAAACTAAAACAACATTTGTTAAGAGACTGACCTTCCTGTTCTCAGCACAAACTCCTCTGTTTCTCTGATAAGGTCTTCGGTAAGAATTGGGCCCTCCTGCATATACCAAGGAGCAAAATTCAAATAAAATGAATCAAGCCAAGGAAACAATAATCTTGTTGTTGAGAAAGATCCCACAAACCTGGGTCACTGGACAGTATACTGGTTCACCAGTTTCTAACATGGTTAAACCTTCAGCTGGACAATCAGCTCCAAGACGAAGAACAAGATCCCCACTGTCGATCCTAGCATAAATTATTGAGCTTAAAGATGAGTTGCATGGACAAACACCTAAATCTTCATTTGTACAATTGTCTTGTTTCACTATGGAATCTATTGACTCAATCGCAATATCGCGGCGCCTCTTCCTTGCAATACAACAATTAATAACCTGCAATTGCTGATGCAAAAGACAGTAATTTAGGTCTGGAGTCTCATCCAATGGCACATGAGGTACCGGCTGTCCTTCATACCACAATCTTCTCAGCTGCATTTATAAGGAATTCATTAATGACCACATGAGATCAAGCTCCACAACAAATTCACACTTCATGGATCATGAAAAATAAAAATACCAGCAGTGGTCAAAATGAAATGGAGGATTATAACCTAGGGTACATTGTACACGATAAAAACCTTCATTTCTAAATTCTAAATAAAATTGGACTTCTAGAGGACAGCCAGGACTCAATTTGATAAAACAGCATTTCACGGATAATGACGAAAACAACACCATTGGTTAAAATGCAATAGAGGATGATAACCTAGCATGCAGTGTACAACTTAAAATTCTTAATAAAACTGAACTTCTAGAGGACAGATGGAATGCGGTTCGAAATAGTTTGTATTCATATCCCCTGGATATACAGCAATGGCTAAAATGTAATGGAGGATTATAACCTAGGGTGCAGTGGACAACTTGAATTCTAAATAAAACTGAACTTTTAGAGGACAGCTAGAACTCAGTTTGAAATAATCCGCATTCATATCCCCTGATAATACCAAACTTCAAGCAAAGTTTATCCCTTTTACTGTTACAAAGATTATCTCATCAGGCAAACATATTTGATCCAAAGGATGAATTGACACTCAAATAAAAAGAAGCCTAAGCTTCTCACTGTAGCACCTATAGCAACAACAACAATGAATAAATGATGACAAGGATAACAATGACAAAAACAACAATAATTACTAATTTGGATAGAATAAAGGAAAAGATAAAAATAAAAGTAAAAGGGGAAAATAAAGATTATAAACTAGAGGAAGAAGTGATTAAGATAATAATCACTCTTTCACCCCTAGTAAGCATACCACTACAAGATTTTTTTTCTTTTTAAAGTACAACAATACTATAAAGAATGACGCAACCTCCCAACAACTTGTGAACAGATACTTTTGTAAGGATACACATGAGACACCACCGGATTGAGTACATATACATACTGCCAACCTCATATCCTGCAGGATCTTTCAAACTATAGTGCCAATACCAATTGAGTTGTATTGGTGTCATAACCATAGTTTTCCAGCCTGGTGAGTTGACAACGAACTCGGCCAAGTCAACTTGGCTAAGTGATGTGCCAGGCCAATGGATCAGGTTCAACTTGTCTGGGATGAGCTTTGGTCAAAACCTGGCTGACCAAGCCAAGACAACTCAGGACACGCTCAACTCATTCTGGTTGTGATGAGTCATCTAGGTCGGGCAAAGGGCACTATAGTCATGTGGAAAAGTAAAAGAAAAAACAAAGTAAGTAATATTTAAGTTATGGTTTTGAGTTTTTATCAGCCCTATAGGTTCCTTCCCATCCCAAAATCTATCCTGCATGTAGAAGATGACTCTCTCAAACATACGCGAGGGAATGAGATACAACTCTCTATCAACAACAGAATGAGTAGTATTTTTCCTTTTCTGCACAGACATTCTCAATAATTTACAGAATACTAGTTTGAGCCCAGATCCTTACTTCAGCAACAATGCTGCACCAAAATGATGCCATTTTCTGTAGGGTCTTCATACGACCAATTATTTCAGAGAGTCGAACGACAAAGCTTTCTGGAGGTGCACCATGGATGTCTCTTGGCAAACTTGACGTTGTAAGAGTAGCTGTACCAGAATCATCGTTCCTTCTGGGAATAGGATCTTCTGCAAACATCTTGCTTGCAGATATTACCATGGAAGTGGAAAATCACCAAGGAAAAATGGATAACATTTAAAAGAAAACTACACGTCAGGAGAGAAAAATTATGTCTAGTCAAAAGTTATATTTACCTGTATTAAATAACAAACGGATCAAAGAAGAAATATCCTCATAATCACTAAGGTCACGAGTCAATTTCTCCTCCTTTTCACGAAGCACTAATGACTTTACAGCAGAAAAGCTTAAGCTTGACCTTTCTTTGACAGGGGAGGAACCTCTGGCTGATTTTAGGAGATCTTTTAGAGAGTTAAAATTCTTTCCATTCCTGTTAAAAGAGAATCAGTGGTTAATAACAAAAAAATAAAACTGAAATGAAGATTAAGTTGAAAAATACACAAGAAAACTGGAAAGTCATAGAAGGTAATGGCATTATATATATATATATATATAAATATCTGTGTGCGTGTGCATATATTAGCATCAGAAAGTAGTGAAAGAGGACCTAAATCACCGAGGATCAACTTAAATGAGTTATAATAAGGTCTTTTTCCTTCAGTAACAATATTTGCAATAATTGAAAAATATTATAATTGTACTGTATGAGTTGTGAACTGTATTGTGAGAGACATCAACAGTTACCCATGTGTCAAAAAAATTGCAATGGCAATGAGTTTCCCACATAAATATCATCCCTAAATATTTTTTTTTTTTTTTTTTTTTTTTTTTGAATGGTTACTTTCATTGAAAAAGAGCAAACAGTACAAGAGATAAGTACCGATAGCAAAAGACTGGAAGCAAGGAAACACAAAAACCAAAACAAAAGGCAATAAACTAAGGCCCTACATTAGAAAGGGCCAACTCTTTCCAGTGATACACTATTTGTTGTAAGGAATATCCTCTAAAAGACGGGTTGATAGACACCCAAAGAGTCACAAGAAACTTTGAATTCTCCACCAAAATGCTTTCGCTAGAGGCTAATCCTTCAAAACATCTTGAATTCCTTTCCTTCCAGATTGTCCAAATCACCGCCAGAAAAGATAACCTCCACATCACCTTTCTTCTAGAGTCCCCAATAGGGTTCTTCCAAGCCTGAAAGAGCTCGATAAGAGAGTTAGGGAGGGCCCAGCTGCAATCAAACCAACCCACCACTAACATCCAGAGAGACTGAGCTATTCTGCAATTCAGCAAAAGATGGTTCACAAATTCCTCGTCTCTTAAGCACATGGGGCAGCCATTAACCAAAGTCATCCCTCTCCTCCTTAAGAGGTCCATAGTAGGAATCCTATTCCTTAGGGCCAACCACCCAAAAACTAGCACCCTTGGGGGAGCCTTCAACTTCCAAATGCTGCTCACTGTGCTCCTCTCCCCCAAAGTATTATGGATTGTCCTAAAGAAGGAGGACACTGAAAAGGATACATTCTTTGAGGTTTCCCACACCCTAACATCTTCCCCTCTATCTTGAATATTTACATCGCTCAGGAAGTTAAGGAGAGACATGAATTGAGCTTCCTCATTATCCTTCAGGCTTCTTCTGAAAGTCGGACACCACACCACCTGACCTCCACTTGAAATCCTATAAAAGCTAACTGTTGCTTCCTTATCCTGCACACACTTGAATAGATCTTGAAATTGAGCATTCAGAGCCCTTTCTCCAATCCATCTGTCTTTCCAAAAGAGAATCCTCTCCCCCGATCCAGCTTGATATCTAATGTTCTCCATGAAAAACCTCCTAACCAAGAGGATTCCTTTCCATACTACATACGACCTCTTTGGAGCTTCCTGGACACCCCAGCCATGTCTTGGAAGATTATACTTCCTTTCCAACACCTTTCTCCAAAGCCCTTCTGAACCATCTCCAATCATCCTCCACAACCATTTGCCCAAAAGGGCTTGGTTCATCTGCTTGAGAGGCCTAATTCCCAAGCCACCTTCTTGCTTGGGTTTACAAATGGAAGCCCAATCTACCAAGTGTAACTTCTTCTAAGCACCAGTTCTATTCCATAAGAAATCTCTCTGCAGCCTGTCTAGTCTCTTAATTATTGATGCCGGGCACTTAAAAATGGAGAAGTAATAAACTGGCAAATTGAACAGAACCGACTTGATGAGGGTGACCCGTCCTCTAATAGACAAGTAATTAGCTTTCCATGTCGACAGCTTCCTCTCAACCCTTTCCACAACCGTGTTCCACATTGATGGCGTTACCCGGCCCGAGCACAAAGGCATCCCTAAATACAGAGCTGGCAACTTTCCAAACTTACACCCCATTATTTTTTAACACTTAAGAAGCAGCGGGTGCTCCGTTCTTAGCCCGATCACCTCACTCTTGAAGAAGTTGACTCTCAGGCCTGAAATTGCTTCAAAACATAGGATAGTGGCTTTGACATTTTTAACCTAGTCTTCTTCAGCTCCACAAAATAAGAGAGTATCGTCCGCAAACTGCGAGTGGCTAATAGCAGGGGTGTTTCTAGCCACTTTGAAGCCTTCAAATAAACCTGCACTGACTGCCTTTGATACCATCCTACCCAGCACTTCTGCCTCTATCAGAAAGAGAAAAGGGGAAAGAGGATCCCCTTGTCTTAGCCCCCTTTGTGCCGGAAAGTATCCCTTTGGAGAACCATTCATCAAAATCAAGAACCTAGCTGTTGAGACACACTCCCTGATCCACATCCTCCACTTTTCCCCAAACCCCATTCTTCTTAACATGTATTGAAGAAACTTCCAATCCACCCTATCATAGGCCTTCTCCAAGTCTAGCTTGCAAATAATACCTGGAAGCCTCTCCTTGAGCCTAGAATGAACGCACTCATTGGCCACCAAGATATCATCTAAGATTTGCCTTCCCTTAACAAAAGCCCCTTGCTCGATGGATATAACCTTCAACATAACCTTTTGAATTCTCCTAGCTAGGACTTTGGATAGAATTTTGTTGAGGCTACCAAGAAGACTGATAGGCCTATAGTCCTTAATGCCAAGGTCTCCTACCTTCTTTGGGATTAAAGCGATAAAAGAGGCCCCCATATCTTTAGACAACTTACCCCGCTGGTATCCCTATATAAAACTGCTTTGCTAAGGAATCTGGTATCCCTTTCACACTCATACATGCGAAAAGGATACCGACAAGTCCGCAATGAAATGAATATTACAACCAACTCAAACTCATTTTCTTCTTTAGACTTTAATTCCACTGATGATTATGTTCGTTCCAAAGATTGGAAGTGTAGAAATATATACAAGTAAGGAATACATTTATAACCATTCAAAAAAAATAAAAAAGTAGTATAGAAAGGGAAAAGAACCCTGATAAAGCAAGTCATGGGGCATTTTACAAAAGAGGTGGGTAAATTTTCAAGATCATCCCTACATAGAGGGCAAGTTGGTGGAATCAAATTAAAAAATGTATGCAAGCACTCCCTAGTGTTAAGCCACCCAAGCAGAGCCCTTCGCGTGAAAAATCCAACCTTAGAGGGCATGCAAAGTTTCCATTATTTCTTCCACCGAAAATATGGGCCAAAATTCAGCCGGTGGATCTGATGGTAAAGGGCCTTAGAAGGGTGCAAGTTCCCACATTTCATCTTTACAACTTGGACAGTTTCGACCCCCAAGAGGAATAGAAGATGCAGCGTGAGCTATGTCCAGATCCCACCAGCAGTGGATTTTTAGCATGTCCCAGTTGAGTTATATTTAATCATTTGGTACAAAAAGGTTAATGTGTCAGCAAAGAGCAATAGCGCTGACGAAAAGCATAGAACACTGTAATATCTGAAGTATCAGTTTCAGCAAATAAGAATGAAGAGGCCTGTTATGTCTTGTTAGAGATTTTTTTACTGGTTAAAAAATAGTTTTTGTTAAAGAGACTAATGTTGGACTGAGAAAAATAAGTTTTAAGTACTTATCATAAATAAGAAGAAAGTCTTACTCAGTAGCTATTGCCAACTGTTTTATGATAAACGAAGGAGGAATAGTATCAAATTCAGAGGCACGTGAACCATCTTCAAGTGCTCTTGAACACTCCACAGCCTGAAAATGTGGATACCACACACAAAAAGTAAGCAGTGAAAAAACTTGTCAGAAATACTATTTGTAGGTCAAAAAAATAAAAAATAAAAAAAAGGTAAAACTCATTGCCTCTCAACCAGTAAAAGTAGCAGTGACAAGGAATGGAAACAACAGATTTCTAAGATATATTTAGCATAGAAAAAGTAGGGTTCAGAAAATATAGAGATACCACTTCTGTGTCCTCTCTTTTTAAGAAAAAATCTGAACACTTGCACGTGACTATATATATTTTATCAGTATAAGCTGCATTGATGGATGCACTCCAAAATTGAAAATCATGTGTATCAGCGTATGATTTTAGCATAGAGGACTATATGTCTCTGTATTTAGATCTCAAGCCGCACTCCAGCCATATAATGTGAAAGATTACACATTTTAAATGTCTTTCACCTCAGTTTCATGAACATTCCCCAGGTCAATGTGATTAAAGTTTTTAGCACAAGCAGTAGTGTCAAAAGTAGTTTTTTCAGTTTCATCCTTCTCTTCTCCCGAGTTTCTTCCTTTCTTCATGCTCTCAAAGCAATGATGCCAATCTTGATTCTTCCCAAAGTGTGCAGGTTTCCATCTTGCATGCTTGAATTCATGGAAAAAGAGGATGATCATTAAATAATTTCGTATCAAGAATTTTGAAAGATGGTGTTTTAGAGTAACTGAATTAAAAATAATAAGAAGAAGAAGAATCATCTTTAGGGTGAATCTTTCATGGTAGAAATTGATAGGCTACATAGAAATAGAATTACGAGAACCATGGAAACAGAACAATGCACTAACAATATTCATTTTTATTTAAAAAAGAAAAAGAAGCATACTAACAGAAGGTACTCAACAGGCAAGCAAAAACAATAGTAAAATGGTATCTCAACTCAGACTGTTTTCTAGGGTGTTTTCACTAACAAAGGTCTCACATCATAGACTTGAATAAACAACCTAAAGATAATCAACAAACAAGAAAAAAAAAAAAAAAAAAACAGAAAATCACCATCATCATCATTAAAGCCTTGTCTCAACTATGTTGGGGTCAGCTACATGAATTCTGTTTCTCCATTCTTATCTATCCTAAGCCAAATACTTGAATATGTTGCACTTCTTAAGATCCAACCTTCCTACTTCCATCCGCGTCCTCTTCTAGCTAACGCCTTCCCCTTGCTAGGCATCAACCTACATAGAAAAACTTTTCTTCATCGGTGCCGTTGAAAAACACAAGCAAAAAAATAAAAAATAAAAACCCACTCCAAGATACTTTCAACAAAATTACATGGAGGAAATTGGCATAGTATCAGCTTTCTTCCACATAGGGAATCATATGGCTCTCTTCCGTTCCCCAGAGCCATCAATTATTTTCTTTTCTCCAGAGATTTGAACACATTACGATGCTGCTGAGTTAGAAAACTCCTCATATATCCTCCTTGACCCTTCTCCGACAGCCTTTGTTGCTGCCAAGTTTCCATCTCCATGTTAAAACAATCAAGCATAGTTTTCTGGTGTCACTTTTAATTTCTAACAGTGATCTCATCCTTAATAAGTCCACTAAATGTAGATAGCAGCATTCAAAACATCTTAATATATCATAGAACCCATTCTCAGCTTATTGCAATCCATATAGTTGGCAGATATTTCCTCCTATTTATTCTTCCTTTCGCTCTTCCTTCTTTTTCTTTTTTCTTTATTTTCCTTTCCTTCTTTCTCTGTCATCTTCTTCTACTTTCTTTTCGGTCTCCTCTCCCAGACAAATCCTCCATCCTAGGGCTGACCTCAGCCACTTTATGCCCTCCGACAGCGGAACTTAGATATATACCCTCATTCAACAACATTTATCGAAAAATTCACTGAATGTTCCCCTATTTTCCTTGTACTGATGGCTTTTTTTAATGAATTTTATTTTACCATTCAAAAAACAAATGTTCCTCTATTTTCTGAAAGCAATTGAAAGGTAAACAGTCTCTATCAGGGTGAAAATTTAGGGGAAAAAATAATGCAAAAAATTAGTTTCAGTTCAAGAGAATATCAACTCTGCAGGGGGGCTTGCAGGAAAATTTTCTTCAATAAATAGGTCAGTACAGACATTTTTTAAGTCGCCCACACTTTGTTTCATGTTGATGAGACAAGAAGCAAATGCATGCCAATCATTCTCTCATCACGCTAGTAGGAGCTAGAAATTGTTAAAAAGAGTTTGTTTTTATGTATCATGGACCCCTTCATAGACATAGAAGAGACAAGAATATTGAGATGAATATGTGGTAAATCTAGTAAAGATAGAATAAGAGATGAACGCATTTGGGAACATCTAGTGGTAGCTTCGATAGGTTCTAAATTAATAAAGATTTGTTTAAGATGGTTTGGACCTGTCCACTGCTAGTCAACAATGGCAACAATGAGGAGAAGTTTCTCCATGGAGGTTGATGGCCCCTCAAGGAAAAGGGGTAGACCAAAGAGGAAATGGATGAAAATAGTAAGGATAGATCTGAAGAAGTGCAACTAGCTGATGATTTGACCCAGGAATAGGATAGACCGGAATGACAAGATAGAAGCCATGTAGCTGACCTAAAAAAGTTGGGGCAGGGCTCTGATGATTATGATGATGAACCCCTCCCTAAAGAATGTGGTGCATTGCTGTTACTGGAGATTTCTATTTTACTATTGGGTATTATAATTTATAAGCGGATAGTTTGTGGTGTCAGTACTAGTTGTGAAGTGTTGGTATCTGCAGTAAACAGTTCCTGTTACATATGGTTTTGAAGAGTATTTGAACTGAGCAGTTATAAGCATCACCATCATCTGACTTTATTTGACCAAGAGCAGTTGAAAACAAGGCTGCTGAGTTTTGATGTCTCAATGGAAAAAGAACGTCTCAATGAAATGAGGCACAGCTGTAGAAAAAGAAGGTTTGTGTGTAATTAACTTACAGGCCCAGCTTTCATTCTGATTCTTCTACATTGACTCAGACTATCTTATAAAAAAAAAAAAAAAAGCAGCAATGTAGTGTACCCTACTTTCAAAATGCTTCATCATTGGGTTAAAAGTCAATATCCAAGTAAAACAAAGTTCTTTGCAGTGATAATGATAGAAAATGCATGTCCCATGAACTAAAAAGCAACACAATAAGCATTGAATGAAAAAAATACAAACTATATGAACTCATTACATATGAATGGTCAGGATATGGCAAGCAGCATACCTCTTCTTTGTCTTTGGATTTAGATTTTGTAAACTGTTCTTTATCTGCGGCTTTCTTCAATGTCTTGTGTGAGTCTCCCTCTCTCTCTTCATTAGATGATAGACATAAGCAAAAGCAAAAGAGCAAAGTCCTTTCAAATAGGTAAAAAAGAATCGTTCTACGGAAATGGAATAGAAAGAGAGGGGTTTTGAGAAATGAACCTCGATCATTCTTGAAATCGGTTTTGATGTCGGTGAGGACTTTCTCGGCCTTGGCTGCGGCGGAATGGAAAGCCGTTTTGGTTCTGGAAACGAGAGAAGAGGAGAAGTCCATAGGAGGAGGAGGAGGAGGATCGGAACGAGGAAAGCGGAGTAGGTGCGCCGGCTTCGGATTACGAGATTCGCCGACAGACGGAACACACACATGGATTCCAACGAGGAGGAGACTCTTGGAGCCTCTCTATTTTTATTTTTATTATTTTCTTCTTTCTTGTTTGGTTTTTCAACTGTTGTTTTTTTCGTTTTTTAAAGGTTGCAACTTGCGTGTAGTGGCTATCGTTGCCGGATTTTGGGTTTTTTTTTTTGTCTTTCATATGGGGCTGCATCTAAAATTTGGGCCATTTAAATATTCAGGCTGGACTTGGATTAAGTGATAGAGAGTCTGAAATTCAGTCGAGTTTGCTGTCGTACTGATTGTAGTTTAGCGACCATTGCCGGAGCACTGATAAGTTATGGGAAGCCCAATCGGCCAAGCCCGATTTGACCAAATCGGTGGGAGCAGGGACCTTACATGTTTCCGGTGCGTTGGGCTTGGGCCAAGGAATTATGGCTTGTAGCAAGCTTGGATCAGATAGGAGCTTGGAATTGGGTTTCTAAAGACGAGCAGACCTAGATATGCATCGAAATAGCCTGATCCTCCAATGAAAATCCCTAGTTTATGATTGTCCCACAATTTTCTTGATTAGGCTTGTCCTTTATAAGCATTGATTTTGGCCATTCGATTTGAGGTGATGATTTATGGCAGACCATTGCTAAAAATGCCTTCAAATTTCTCTTTATCTTACGGGTTTTTTTGAAATTTAGGGGGGGTGGAAGCAGTCATACACATGTTCCTAATTATAATTTAACGATTCAACCCTAGCTAGCAAGTCAATAGAGTAATATGTTTGAGTTGTGATTGATACCTAATCCATGACCCCTTCTATTTCTTTTTTCTCCCTCTTTTGGGCACGTTGGGTAAGTCTTGTCTATTTTAAATATGAGTTGATCTGAATGGTTGTTTGAAATAGAGCTATTTCGTTGAGACCTTGTATCAGTAGCTGTTTTTGGTGTGTTTGATACAGTTAGAACATGTACATTGGTAATATTATATATGAGAGATACGTGGGCAAAATTGTCTTATAGTAAAGTAATACTAGTAAATTTGAGGCCTCATTTAGGATTGTCGTTTTAGACCTTACAATGTCTCGAGCCGGCCCTGGACTTCCTTTGGCCATGTTGCAATATACATAGGGGTGTAGCAGAGGGCAGAAACCTTATGTACAAGTATCTGAATCTTCATTTTAATGTTGGCCATGATCTTTCAATGCAGCCTACCATTTGGATGGTTGAGATGCCACGTCTGGGTGAAAACAGAGGAAAGGTCGTTTTGGTAGGGTATCCACTGAAATTTTGTGGTGGATTCTTCTTTTCTTATAAAAGATACATGAAGTGTATGGAGAGCCTTCTTGTTGCCAATTTTGCATGACACCCAATCCATGGATGGTCTGGATCTGATGCCAAATTTAAATTGGGTGATGACATGTGGGATACATACAGTAGATTTCTAGTTTCTGTACTACGTTGAAAGCCATACAATAGATTTCTAGTTTCTTCACCACACTTTCCTCGTCTTCCGTTTTCTATAAGCATGAGAAGATAAAGTTCATCTAAAAAAACTTTATATGTCAATATGAGATTTCACCCAACAACAAGAACTCTTTGCTACATGAGTCTTTGATTGTTTTAACAATGTGGCCGTCTTAGGAAGGCTACATAAGACTAGAAGGATTTCTTGCAACAGCAGAGTGTGGTGAAGAAGCATCAGTGCTTTATGCCCATCATGCAAAAGCATCCATGAGAGGAAATACTCCAGCTTTAGATATGGGTTCTACTGTTGAAAGTAGGTGGGCCTTCTAGATGAGTTTTTAAAAATATTTTTCCCTATAAATGTAAGGATCAAACACCCAAATGGCCAAGAACCTAATCTCAAGATCTAAAAACTCTTATCTCACGTCTTAAGGTCATAAATCTATCAGCAAATGACAGATCTAAACAAGCACAAACAAGAAGAAAAGATCTACAAATGTAACCGGTGTAGATCTATACCTGAGGAGCTTGGTTGCTCTCAAATCGAGAAGTCGATTGATCCCACGAAATCCTTTCACAGTTGTGATCTCCTAAACCTTGCGATCTTCCACGCTATGACCCTATCGTAGAGAACTTCTCAAAGAGAATGGGAGGATCTAAATTGAGAAGAAACCATAGGCACTCAAGTGGAGAAACTAGAAGAGAAAAGGAAGAGGGGAGAGAGAGACGTACATATTGGACGTCCTATCTTTGGGCGTGCAAGAGAGAGTCTGTGAGGGATGTCTAGCCCTAGGCCTCATATTTATAGTTTTTGCAACTTCTTCCCCTGTTATTTTTAGAAGTCTCACTTCTAATTCTTTAATATACCATACTCCTTCTTTCCCTATGAGTTCCAATTGGAATAAAACTTTCTCTTCCTTACCTATTTGGTTAGAGGAATTCCTTATAGGAAATTGGACTTATTGGGGATTTATGACATGATATGATATTTTGTCCCATGTGCATTCCAAATGCTTTATTTGATCCAAGAATTCATAATTTCAAACCACTTTAAAAATGCACTTTTAGCCTTAGGAATTCCCAGAATTCCATAATTCCAAATGCTAGAGGGGGTTTGAGCATTTGGAATTCTCAGAATTCCGGCAAACAAGAATTCCCAAAATTCTTCTAAACAAATAGGCCCTTAGGGCTAGCATGGGGACCACTAGGGATTCCTTAGATCTGGCTCCAATTGAACTATATGGACCTCACATCTCATGTGAATTTCGGACCTACAGTTAATTGCATATAACTCCACTAAATAAATGCAATTTTACTCCAGTCTTAGGAATTCTACAAGAAGACCCTAAACTTTTCAATTACTACAAGTAGACCCCTCCATCAATTATATCTATGGATCCATTGGAATTAAACTATCCGACCAAATTGGATACACCACTTATTATCCTTGTGACCCAATTAATCACACTGATCATCGATACCATCTAATTAACTCTTAATCAAGACCGATGGGCATTTATCAACAAACACAGGGGGTATTTCTCTTTTAGAGGACAGGTTCCTTCTTAAGAATATATGTTCCTACAGTCCCACTACTATCTATGCAAGTCACCAAGGTGTTGGCCTACAGGTGACTTCACACATTGGTAAGTTAAAGTAAATGCATAGCAAAACTTGAATCCATTACTCTCTCATGATTAAGGGCCTATTGCTTGAAAACTATTAGAGCTTTCCTTAATTGAAGACAGCGATTTATATAAGGTATTACTCCTAGTCCTTCAGTACATTCAATGCACTAGTACAACAATCCAGAGTCTTCCACTCTGATGGTCGAGACAAACCACACTATCTCATAGCAATTGCAGTATTACAACCTTTTCAGATGAGATGCCCATTCTCATCAATGGTTGTGAAAAAACTTAAAGTATAAGACTAGTGATCTATGTCTCTTGCATGTGAATCTTATTCACACACATGTCATTTTGTATTAATTATGTGCAACCATAAAATAAAATCCTCATCTCATGAATGACGCATGAAATTATAAATCAACTATGATAATAAATGAATTTAATCACATCATCCACTGGATTGAGGACATACATTCTAACACCTGCAAGTTGGTTGTTGGTTATAGGTAGAGCAAGAGCCCCATGATCAGAGCACCATCGTGACATGAATTCTTGCAACCATTTGAGACTTTAGTTAATCATAGTCTCTAATGGAGAAGCTTTAAAGAGTAAATCATTTTAACATAAGGATCCAAATCTTCATTAAGTGGAGGGTAGAGTCTTCCTTGACCGAGGAACCAAATCTCTATTTTAATGAAAAGGAGGTGATGGAGAATATGAAGATGATGAAATGCAATGGAAAAGAGGATGGAATGAAGGGGATGTGGTGGTTGGAGGGTAGATCCTTTCTTCAATAACAGCCTATATCTCATTTAAAGTTGTGATGAGGTGGTGATGAAATGATGAGGCGGAGGAGTGGAGATGATGAAGTGAAGATGATGCTTAGATGATGAAAAGGGAAACTGAAAGGAAAAGCAAGTTTCATTAGGGCACGTTTGTGTACAAGCAATTTCCATGAAAAGATGAAATTGCCAAATAAGCAAATCTATGGTTTTTAAATACCTCGAAAAAGGTTTTCCATGGAAGTTAGAAATTCATGTTTGGTGCAAACTTCTTTTCTTCGATGAATTGGTGCTAATGTTGTTTGATGCGGCTGCAGATTCTTTATTGAAAACTAGTATTAAAGAGGGGAGTGATGAAATGATTTAATAAAGAGGGGAGAAGTTTTTTGCGGAAATGGACTTCCCATATCCCCGATAGGAACTCTACTTTTATATTATTCAAGGAAAATGCTAACGTGATGAAAAAACATTTCCACAGGAATTTGTCGTACCAAATCATGAAAAAATAGTTTTCCATAGAAAAATAGTACATTATCTGCAGAAATGGGTTACACAAACGTGCCTTTACATTCTTCCTCGTTTCCTCTTTGTCAAATGATACTCATTTAAAATTTGAGCAGCAAACCCCCTTGTGTAACCTGCATTTGAATTTAAGAAGCAAAATAGCAAACCCCCTTGTGTCACCTTTAAGATGAATTTAAGGAGCAAAATAGTATGGTAGGGAATTGAACTTTGGACCTTTAAGATGAAAGCCATTGACTTTTGCCATGTAACCATCACTTGCTTGTTTATGTTATATTTATCGAAATATTATTTTAACAAATCATTGATAACTCAAGGTATTGGACAATGGTGATTTAATGGACTTGGGCCCTATTAATAACCGGAAACACCCAAAGCTCGAGATCTTCGTGTTACTGGTTATTAACTTGGAATCAGGGACAGAGGTCACGAGTTCAAAACCTTTAGGAGGCATGTTACCTCCATCTGTTTGTCCAATCTGTTACCTCCATCTGTTTGTCTAGACAGGGTTTCGAATTTGAATGGTTTCCCATTCGAGGGGAGTTGTTGATATACATTGTTATGTCGCTCACTAACAGCTCGAGCTTTTGGTGTTACTGGCTATTAACATAGTATTAGAGCTAGAGGTCATGAGTTCAAAATTCTTGGGAGGCATGTTACCTCCATCTATTTGTTCCGTCTGTCTGTTGGGTTTCGAATTGAACGACTTCCAGTTTTTTTTTTTTTTTGTGGTGTGTGTGTGTGTGTTACCGGTTGAGAGGCATGTTAGCTCCATTTGTTTGTCTAGTTTGTCTGTTCTGTCTATCTATTGGGTTTTGAATTCGTGACCTCTAACTCTGATACCATATTAATAACCGGAAACACCAAAAACTCGAGCTCTTGGGGTTACTGATTATTAATAGGCCCAATTTCAGAATTTATTTAAAAATGTCGTCATTTTTTATTTGACAACCTTTTCAATTGTAATATATAATAATTTATACTCCTAATCCATCAAGAAAGTTTCCTCCAAGGGTTCATGTGCATTATGCAACTTAGCTAGACTAAAAAAACCTCGGGATACAATGTATGTGGTTGTTGGACTAGACACTTACACAAGAGAGATGATGAGAAACTATTTATCATAACGGTAATAAAATTGATAATAACTTCCACATACTTATTCGTGACCTTCACCCTTAATCCCTTTAGGGCATGTTTGGTAACATGTGAGAAAGCCATGATAGAATCTACAAATTTGAGAGTTTTACACTGGCCTTGAAGCATGGATTCCTCACCAAGGATTTGTATGGGGGGAGACCTTGTCTTCTTTTTCTCACTCTCATGTATTAATTTTTTTAGTTTATATATATATATTAATTAATACAGTTATAGCAAGAATGGAATTATGCATGGAAATGCTAGAAATGTTGTTTGCAATCAAAAGTTGTAATATGTTCGGCATATGTAAATTTCACATAATCAAAACTTAGATATGCAAGATTTTCATATTTACATATCATTTGAGGAAAAAAATTACATATGTATATAAGATTTACACTTTTCATGCTTAGAAAACAAACAAGCCCAAGGAATTGTGATAATTCAAAGTGAATATAAAAAAAAGAAGGCCCAACGAATAACCTACCCTTTATTGGAAATTGAATCAAACAAAGTTGGAAAATGAATACCTACATTACCCTAATAATTCAAATTCTAGAAAGTTAGCGTCTCATCTAGATCTCCAACTAATTTCCTGCCCTTCTCATCTCATATCCTTCACGCCTCACTCTTGTCCTTCATGAAGCTCGTTTGTCCTTAAATTCCTATGTAATCTAATGAAAATAAACGGGCTTTTGGATATCTATGATCAAACTACAAAAAATAAATTGTTGCCTTCTCATTTAGCAAGTAAATTTTGAGTAAAAACACATGGCATCTTATAGGATTACCTTACTCAATGCACAAATAGATCATAGATTAAGGCTATACAAAAATATCCATATAAGACACTCCCAACTTGAGGTTTCAAGGCACATGCATGTATGTCAAAAGGCCATCTCATTTATAATAAGCCTTATAAGAAGGACCTACTCACCTTAAGAATACATTTTAAGCCTAAGTCAACCCTTATAAGATGTTGTTAAGATTTTTAAGTTTGGAAATACATGCAACCAAAGCCTGCCTCCTCATTTAGCGATCTATTTCTTTCTTTTCTTTTCTTTTTTTTTTTCTAAAAAAATGCAACATCATGCTAAGATCCAATTGGTGTAATAGATGCATATAAGTCTAACACATGGAGTAGAATTTTGGCTAACCAGGAAATAACTCATTAAAAATGAGCATGACAGAGATGAGAGTGCTGAGATGGATGCATATAAAAATTACGAAAGATATATAGAATCACAACTAAGCTCATTTGAAAGCATTTGAGAGTAGCATCAATAGATGATAAAATAATAGAGACTAATTTGAAATGATTTGGACATGTCTAATGAAGGTCAACAACAATGCGGGTGTGAAAAAGCTTCTATACATGGGTTAATGGCCCTTTAAGGAAAAAGGGCATGCCTAAGAGGACGTGGATGTCAATGGACAAGATGGATTTTAAGAAGCACAACCTATATGAGGATTTGGACCATAATAGAGTTGGATGATAAGATAGAATTCATATAGCCATCCTAGACATAGTTAGGACAAGGAATATAATTCGTATAGCCGTCCTAGACATAGTTAGGACAAGGCTTGATGATGATGATGAAGATCTTTCACCGTCATTAAATGTATTGTTAGTCTTAGGGCATGTTTGGCAGCGGTCCATTAGTCAGGATCCATGACAGTTTTCCATGATAGCAAAGAGAACTTATGTCTAGTTGGCTTGTGGATCGTGGAGAGGAAATCTGCTCTTTCTACACTATCGTGCTTTTCAAGAGTTCCACCACCCCCCATCGGATACCATCAATCCTCAGTTTTAAAGGGTAGGGTATATAAAGTCAGTCTCTGTGCAGAAAACGCAATGAGTCCTTTTTTTTTTTTATCCCCAACCCCTTTCTCCCGACCTTGAAGGCTCGAACCCTCTTTTCTGTTGCTACTACGATGGCAAGTTGCGAAAGTTTGCTGTAACTGGACTCCACTGGCTACAACAACGATGCTCTCCCTCACTGCTCTCCTTCTCTAGACAGTGATTGGAGGCTCCAGAGTCTGTTGCTGCTACTATTGGAGGCTCCTTCGACATTGCACAGTCAACCACTCTCCCTCACTCCTCTCCATCTCTCGTCAACGACCACAATCCTCTGTGCTACAACCCTCCTCCCACCGTTTGACTCCACATGCCTTCTCTCTTCTGTTTATTTGTTCCTAGCCACAAGCCAGGTTAGGGCTTTTTTTTATTGTTTTCATTTTATGCCATATTTTCCTCCATCTTGCCTCTTTTTTTGTGGTAATGGAAGATTTGGAATTTATGCAAAAATATGCACTTCATTACTGTCTTACCTCATGAATTAGGATGGGCCAAAACCATCTTTCAGTTGTAGGATATAAACAAATGGAAAAGGGCTCTCTATCATTTTATTTTCCAAAATATTCACGTGCCCTGCAAATGAGATTTGGCATCAACTTGTTTCAGAGCCGGTCACTACCTAAAAGCTTTTACATTATATTAGAGTGTTGTTTTTTCCCCTTATCTTTGGTCTTTGTCTTCTCACTTTTGTTGGGTTTTGAGATAAGAAAATGGGTTCTAATTTCCTTAGAAGCCATTATTCGTTTTAATTAAAAATGCTCTACATAAACATAACCTAAGTTCCATCAAATTCTGGAAGCTATGTTTGCGGTAAAAGTCCGGTACAGCAGTGCTTGCAAGAGATCAATTGACCCTTTTAGATATACCCCAATCACATGTTTTTGGAATGTGTGTTGTATCCAAAAGGAGATGAAATCAATTTAGCTTTGCAGTAGCTCTGTCAAATACCATTTGTGAGGCCCCACCCCTTGTGGGCCCTCAATTTTTATTTGAATAATTATAAATAGAGTATTAGTTATCTTATTATGCTATTTAATAAGGATTAGTAGAATAATTTAATATTTTCCTAGGTCTTAGGTTTAGGCTCTTGTATATTTCTTTATAGAGGTAGAGTGTTTATTGTAATTTGATTAGGATTTAGTTAGATTAGGCCCTAGCTAGTAATCAAGTTTTAGTAGGAGGGGTGTTGTACTTGGAAAGCTTTTAGAATACCTAAAAATGACCAACTTACCCATACCCTTATCCTCATTTTTATTTAAACCCAAAGGGCTTTCTAGTAATCAATCAGCCACTAACCATAACCTATTTAAACTAATTCATTTTCCCCAAGCAAAACCCTAGCTCATCTCTCATCTCTCATTTCCCCTGCCACTCTCTCTATAAACCCTAATTCTCAACCCTAGCTACAAAGAGGAGTAGAGGATCATCCTCAATTTCAGCTACAACCCAACCTTAGGAGCTTGATCTCTCTTTTACATTCAATTTCCCTTTGCAATTAATCTAAATCAAGTACCTTATGCTAGTTATCATAGAATGCATGCGTTCTTTCATTTGATTATGCAATTTCAATTCATTTGATGCTAGATCTATCATTGAGCTTGTTTTATGGTTTTTGGCCATTTGGTGGATGAGTTCTCTCATTGGGAAGATCAATGGCCCAATTATGGATGGTTGGAGATAGATTGGAGTGTTTTGATTGTTTATGTATGTTTCTGTGATGGATGGAAGTGATTAGATGTGTTTTTGTTGGAAATTGAAAGGAATGAGAAGTTGCAGAAATTCTTGAATTCTGGGATTTCGATGTACCCGGTCGACAAATACAAAGAATTTCCAGAAACTAATGTACCTGGTCGACCAGATACAAAGGATCTTCAGAAAATAATTGAGACTTGATTTTTCTTTCAGTCTCAGGAATCTAGTGTACCTGGTCGACCAGATACAAAGAATTTCCAGAAACTTACTGGGAACTGGAATTCTCTCTTAGGCTTAGAATTCCAGTGTTCCCGGTCGACATCACGGCCATGATGTCGACCGGACACACTGCAGAATTCAAAAAACACAATGATGCCCCCCAGGTGACTATCTCCGGTTTTTATGTGTACCCGGTTGACATCACGACCACGATGTCGACCGGAGACACTACACTGGATGTCGACCTGGGAGTCAACATCCCGGCCTCCCCTGTGTACCTGATCGACCTCCCCTGGGATGATGTCAACTGGATACACTGTGAACTGAGATTTTAAAATTTTTCCAGTTTTTAATTATTGATCTGTTGTGGGGCCCATTGACCATCCAAATGGACTTACATTGATGTACCAGGCATGAGTCAATGGTGTGGCTCAGCCTTGACTCATGGGGACTGCCAAGTAGGGTCTAAGGAGTGGATTTAAGGTTGATTCAACCCTTAAACATCGTTAAAGATGCTCGTAACTTCTGGAGCACCAAAATACAACATCCATGGCATCTGAGACTTTGTTTAAGAGTCAAATTAACTGATGAAGACCTGGACCTAAACAGGGGACCATTACCTAGGTTGGACCGTTGCCTTTTTCCATTTGATTCTATTACTTGGAGGTTTATTATACACTGTGATTCTCTTGTATCCTTGTTATTGCTATAATCCTGTTAATTAAATGGAAGTTGGAGGACCTGAACCTAGGATTACTTAGTGGTGACCCAGTGATGTTAATTAGTGATTAATGACCCGTGTCTGTGGCTAGGCAGGCACTCATACGGCCTAAGTTGGGTGTGTAATACCTTAGAATGGAGAGATTGGTTATAATGAATTGTTGACTCATCTATTAATGAGTATGGATTGGTTACTTGTGGAATGAAGTTGGATACTGTACTTGTATTGTTTTAGACTAAGGTCATGATTTGTGGGCCTTAGTATAGGTCCAATGATGAACTTGGACTTAGATTGTATTTTATGGATTGTAATTATACTCGGACCTCTTAGGGACTTGGTAGGACCTTGCTCGCGCAAGGTAAGCCTAGACAGACACAAAACCTGTATTTGTTTCTTTGAGTCGGCATTAGCATTCACTCAGTTGCTTTAAGTTCGGCCTTTGGACTGATCATTACTGGTAGGAGCTATATTGGTTGTGAATAGAGCTATCATGATGAGCTATGGCTGGACGGACGGTGTGATACCGGTTCCGGTCTAATATGATAAAGGGATGTGATCGGTGTTTTATATTGTTGATAAAGGGGTATGATCGGTGTTTTATATTGTTATTAGCAAGGCTTGTTATCCATTGCATGGTTACCTTACTTTTCCTCGCCGCGACTATTTACAGTATGGGAGGGCCGCAACATAATATCTCGCGGTATCCAGCTTGTGTGAATGTGTCATGTTGTTGTCTGTTAGACTAGATTACTTAACTATTATGATTCCAACTGTGATATACTGTTTAATTGCCTAGCTTATGTATCATTGTTATCCTTATGATTAATTGACCGTCTCTATTCCCTTTTGATGCATACATAATGTGTTATCTGTATATGGTGCCTTGCTAGATCCTTGGATCTGACCCATCTTTGGTGCTTAGGTTTTGACCTTGACCCCGCGGGTGACGCGATCATCGAAGCACCCATAGCAGGCGACTATAGATGGGGACCGGTTGACTAGGTGGTCGAGTCAAAGGATGGAGTGCCCGCACAGGGTGTTTGAGCGTAGTTCACTTTTGGGATTTTGGGTGGTTATGTGGTGAGCAGGGAGATAAATTGATATGTATAGACTTATTATTCACATTTTGAGATTTAAGCTGGACTTCAACCCTGCTATACTTGATTCATTTTATATGATACCTTATGCTTCTGATATTGACACATTTGCTTCTGCTATCTTTCTATGCTTCTGCAATTTAACTGTTGATTATTTTATTGTTCATAAAGTTTTAAAAATTTGACCTCATTGCGGACTATGATCTTGGAAGTTTTTGGATTTCCCAGGAAGTAGCGCCAAATTCGGATACCTTGGTGGTAACCTCGGCATTCGGAATTGGGGCATTACACCATTTATTTATTATTTCCTCTGACCAGTTAAATGCAATGGTAGAATGTGGAATTCATTTGTAAAAGTACAAACTAGATATATCTTTTTTTATATCATTTTTATATGTTAATATGGCCATGTGACCTTTTTAATAGGGAGAGATGGACTGACTCATAAAATGTTGAATGATATTCACAATCATCAAAAGCATGCTGAAATTGTTACTTCTACTTTAATATAATAGTACAAGGTTGAGACTGCAATAAAGAAACTTACATGGGGCAACGAAAAGAACCTATAATAATCATTAATGAACTCATGGTTGAGTGGGGTTGGCCGAAGATTGTTTAAGAACCACCACACACATGCCCAAAGATCAATCATGGGTCTTCTAGTTGAAAGTATCTCTACTGACCAGTAGCAAAACTTAGCAAAAAAAAAAAAAAAAAAAATCTTAGTAATCATTGAGAAATACTATGATTTTTCTCTATTAATTCCGCATGGGCTTTTTCAAAAATAAGGAGTGAAACAATTTGATTTATTGTATTGTCCTTTTTAAGGTTTTGGCCCATGTCATTCACAAAAATATTCCTGTCATTTACGTTGGTTCTGGATTTATGTTTTTTGCATTTGGAATGTGAGTGTCAATTGAAAGGGTTGGTATCTTACAAGCAGTAAATGTTTGGATTGTGTCATGGTGGTTGTGTTATTCTAATATGAGTTTTTCATTTGGACTGATAAGCGAATTTGAAAATGGCTGTGATTGTGGAATAATGGTTTTGCATATGGAATGTGGCTTCAGTTGAAGCTTTTGGCAACTTTTTATGAACTAAATTGCAAGGTTTTGCTCAGTTTGATGATATTTGTGTTGCTTTGATGTGGGTTTTTCATCTTGTTTTAATTTAAGAGAATTTGAAATTGGGTGTGATTCTGGATGTTTAGCCTATGTTTGGGTTGTGATGTCTAGTTGACATTGTTGTCAACTTTTTATGAAGTGAATTTAGGTTTTTAGTAGAGGAAGCTAAACTACTTCCATATCTATTGTATTCTTAACGTTCGATGGTGCCTTCAATGTTTTTTATGTGGGGTTTACTTCTCATGTTGATTTAAGTGGATTTTTGAACTAATTTCGGTTCTGGAATACTTGTTCCACATTTGGTTGGTTGGGTTTATTTTGAAATTGCATGTGTTCATGCTGTGATGATTTGGTCTTCATATATATTTTTTTGGTTTGGGAATTTAGTTGCATTTTTTCATCCAATAATATTATTTGGTAGCTACACAAGATGTCGAAATCATGGGTTACACTATTGGTTTCAAATTTTTTTGACTACCAACATTGTGAAATAATATCGGTGGTGGGTATGTTAGATCATTTTTGAGAAAGTCAAAGAAATATGAGTCTTCTCTCTAATTCTAGATGTGGAAGCTATTTGAATGTGGACAAAGAGAAGGTTGACAGTTTGATAAAGTTAGGTGTATCGACAACTAGGGAGTGAAGAAATAACTTCACAATTTCTGGCCTTAGACAATGACTACCGCAAGATCTTTATACTTAACTTTCTTAACAATATTTAATTTGATGTTTTGGTTGTTATCTTGGACTTGTAATCGTGGTTTTACTTGCAAGGTGGGACTCATTTATGCTTCTTTTGTTGGTATGTCATGTATGTTTTTATGAAGACATGGGATGTTTAGACAAGGAATGTCTTTTTGTTCATTTTGTTGGAATGTGATGAATACTTTTAGTAATTTGTAGGATTTGTGGAAAAAAATGACTTCCATTAAATTCTGTTGAATGTCATAATTTATATTTATTGGAATATTTTTGTGTTCACCCACAGCACGGATAGACAAGATCCTGTGTTACTATTAACTAATGTTATTACATCAACATGTCTGTTATGGTATCGTTACCAGTATCTCACCAACAGTAAAATTTATATAGTTGCACAGAGTGGAAAGACTTATCTCAATGAGATCTTGACTAGACACCCCAATAAATGTCTTGACATATTTCAGAATGAGTGGTGGTTGTTTCTTGTTATTGGCCAATGAGCTAAAATGTAGGGGCCTTCCACGAGACTCACGTACAATGATGGTGGAGGAGCAGTTGTGAATAATTTTATTCACCGTTGGCCATAGCCAAAGAAATTGAGTGATGCAAAACTTGTTTCAACATTCAAGAGAGACAATCAACCGATACTTTAACAAGACATTGAATGCAATCATAAAACTCGCATCATATTATGTGAAGCAATCCGACGGGGAGTGTCCACCTGAAATAACAAATAATCCTTTCTTCCTACCATTCTTCAAGGTAACATTCTAATGAGGCTCAAGGTAACATTATAATGAGGAAACAAATATAGATCTAAATGATATATTTTAATACATGTTGTATTTGTTTCTAGGATTGTGTTGGAGCGATACATGTTACACATATCCCCGCATGGGTTAGACCTGAAGACCAAGTCTGTTATCGCAATAGAAATGGTGGATTATCACAGAACGTTATGGTTGTTGTATCATTTGATATGAGTTTTCAGTATGTCTTTGCTGGATGGGAAAGATCAACCTCAAACTCGAAGATTCTTCAACATGCAGTGTGGAGACGGGCCCAAAATAGATTACGTGTTACAGTTGGTAGTAAACTCTAGGTCTTTGTTATTAAATGTATTAAGCTCTTTCTATTTAAGTCATAACAAGAATGTCCCATTAATGTTTTACGGGAATTTTCTTTCTAGTAAATACTAGTTATGCAAACACGTGTGAGTTTTTAGCCCCATTTCGCGGCGTCTAATATCATTTAAAAGAATAGTCTATAGCGCAAGCGCCTAGTATTGAACATGAACTGTTCAACTTGCGTCTGCAAAGTTACGCAATATAGTGGAGAGAACATTTTCGATCTTGAAGCAACGATTTACCGTTCTGCAAACTGCTCCACGATATCCTATGAAGACACGAGTGAAGATCGTCATGGCATGTTGTCTGTTACACAACTTAATCCATCAATGGAATCTTGAGGACGATTTGTTTAGGGAAGCATTTAATGAGATGGTGGAAGATGATGATCTCGTTGATGAAGAAGATCAAGATATTGAAGCGGACTATGTTGTAGGCCCTAGTGATGTAGACATGCAGTTTGTGATAGACTTTAGAGAATGACTATCTAAAGATATGTGGGAAGCTAGGGGGCCAAGGAGAGTTTGATCACGTATATTAGTTTCATCAATGTTTTTTGTGGGTACATAAGTTGCTTCTATGGTATTTCTCTTTTGTGTATCTCTTTTGGGTATTTTTTATGGCCCAGCTGTGGGCATCATTTTTGCGTGGTACAACTCCACCTTGATTGTGTCTTTATGATATGGGTGTAAGTGGGGTGGAGTTGCACCTCATTATTTTGTATATTCAGCCCTTAACTTTGGAAATATATACTTGCTTTTCATAAAAACAAAATCTTTACTTTATGTTAATGGATTGGTTGCATGTTCAGTTTCCATATTCAGGTGCTCTTATTTAGGTTATAGCATAATGTTGTTTTATTCAACTTCTGAATTCATAATCATGTTTCAAAAGCTCGGCCTAAGCCACTCAATTGCAGGTGTCATCATGATATGAATTACGCACTCTGTCAGGTGAGCTAATCTATCCAACGAGTGTCCTACATAATGCGTGCTTTTGATAATAATGAGTGGTTTTGACAGTAAGTGCATAGGAAGAAGGAAACTGAGGTAGTCTATAGGTAGCAGGAAAATGAATGGTTTTTTGAATAAGTAAGTTTACTGAGTGGTGTTTTAAACCAGAATGGTCTAGAACTGCTACAGTCCAGTGAGACAAATGATAAATTTACTATTGCCATTGCACGTCATTTTGACATTTGGTTGGACTATGATGTAAGTTCTAGTCTGATGGATGCATGTATAATACTATATTGATTTGTGGTCTAGTTTTTATCAAATTGCTATATAAGCTCTTACAATTTCGAAATTCTATGTACAAGAAAATACTCGATTGAATGATTGGTTCTGGAGAAGGTTCTGCAGGCGCTGTATGAAGGCATCTTATTATTATTATTATTTTACTTTTCGTTGTGGCATGAAATTTTTGGAGAAGGCTTTATCAGAGTGGGATCTACAAGTCATCCCACTAGATTGCCTTGTTGCAAAGCCAGAAAGCTTGACACCGAACACCCCCCCCCCCCCCCCCCCCCTCCCCCCCCCCCCCCCACAATCTGGACAATAACTTCATCTATCATCTGCAGGAGCATTGGTTTTGCATTAGAAAGGTGGATGGTGAATGGTACAACTTTGACACCCTCTATGCTGCCCTTGAACACCTCTATGAGTAGTACAACTTTGACACCCTCCGTGAGAGAGGAGAATGGGGAGTGTTCCTTATTTGTTTGTGCATTCAGTTCTCTAATAATTGGAGACTTAGTTTGCTTTCTTTGTTTAAAGGAAGATTAATTTTGTTTGCTTTCTTATATCCTTCACCCCCATCTCATGTCATTGTCAATTCACTTCTTTTTTTTCTTATGGTGCTGACCATGAATTCCTATGCATTTTAATGCAAACAAATATGCCCAAAGCAATCCTGACTCAAATTAAGTCCCTTAAATATGGCTATTTAGCACCCCCTTGGTTGTGTTAATTGGCTTTAAACCCCATTTTCTAAGCATAAATAATTCTCCTCATTTGCTATAACTAGGAGCTTTGTGTTATAGATTTGTAGTGGATAGAAATTCAAGGTGGAGTTTTTTTGTGGTACCAACAAGGGGGCTGCGATACATGAGAGACCCTAACAATGAGGAAAGAAGTCTACTTCCGTAGAAAGAGGAACCAAAGGATCAAGTATTGGATAGTTAGGTGGGAAACGGGGTACCCATCAAACTGGGCAAATCTCATGTTTTCAACATAGACGAAGTTGATGCTTCTATAGACTTGAACTTGATCTATAGCTGGATTTCTACAAGGATAAAGCCCAAATCTCAAGCTATATTTGGCCTCCCTTTCATGGCTTGTACGGCCGGCTCGAGACAATTTGGGGCCTAAAGCGACAATCCTAAATGAGGCATTTTCTATGTTTTAATATTATTATAAATATTTTACTTAAAATTTATTTTTCTTGCTTTTTTGTGATACAAAAGTACTAATTAAGTTTTATATTCAAGTTTTGTTATTCTATCTTTAGTCCACCTCCAAAACCCAGATGAAAATTCCGGGCCCATCCTAAAAAACTCACAAAAACTCACAGAGAAATCTCGAGTCACAAAATTCAACTACCTATTTGGCACCACTCTCTACAAATAAAAATCTTGAGTTTGCCATTGATGGGCTCGGAGCATTTTCACCTGCGCATGGTGCGCATATGAACCATGAGTCAGGACCATCCAAGATAGACTTCAGAGGCATGCCCCACGTATTGGATGTTCTAGATGCACGATGCTCATATGCACTGTGGGCAAGTGAATAATTCCGACAGGAGCTCATTGTTTATCTTAAATTTTAAGATTTATTATCATGGCTGAAATCCCAAGTTATGAATTTATTACAACCACATCATGGATTAAATCTGAATGGCCCTTATTGAAATAGGATACACAAAAATAATGAGAAAGGCTTACAAAGCAAGTTCATGATTTAATGTATAGTTGAGATTTGATGCACATGGACTGCTAGAAATATAATGGTGTGCTAAAATTAATTGTACTACTAGCAATAGGAATATACGGTTTATATTTAGAAATATAATAGGCCATAAATGACACATTAAGGCCCCAAGAAAATCTTGATAGTATCTTCACAAGAGAGAGTTATTATGGGGCTTACATTTTGGGGGAAAAAAAAGGGATGACAGTTGACAAGTTTGTTTTTTTGGAACTTTAAAAGATGTTAACTGCTATTATGTGGCCTTTTTTTTTTTTTTTGCCTAAAGCAATGGCTTTGTTGGCTTTATGGTAAAGCCGGCCCTAATGACCTGTCCTATTTTTCAAGGCCCTTTAGCCTCATTTTCAGGTCTCCATTTCCTGTGACTTTAGTGCCTTTTGGAGTCCCTACAACCTTCTACAAAACCCATCTCCAACCATTCCTGAACAATCATTTTTGGTATATGTAAGACCCCGACCCCGACCCCTAATTTTCGTGATTAGTGTGTTTCTAGCAGTGGGGTAGCTCCCTAAGTGAGATTTGAGCCTATTCGAGTTAGATTGTAGTTAGAATATTTTTCTATAGCTTTGGGGAATTTTGAGAGCGGTTGGACCGGTCGGATTGCCCGGGGATGCCTTAGGCTGTACGTGTCAGCGTGGCGGATGGTTCTTGATTTTGAAAAATTACAATTTTGGTTTATCTTGATAGATCAGATTAACCCCAACAACTTTTGTGTTTAGCCCAATCCCATTCGAAACCCAGAAAATCAGTTTTTTAGCCCAGAGGGCAAAACAGTCTTTTTATATTGAAATTTGAGTACAAATTTTGAAATTTCAGAACCATGTCAGAAATATACTTTTTGAATACTAGACTTTATAAGGATCATTTTTCTCCTCTTCGTCGACTGCATCCGAGACCCACAAAAGGGAGTTTTAAAGCCCTAAAGTTTTATAGCCAAATGGGACCCACAACTCAGCCCTTTTATAAATCCAACCCATGTTGACTAACTTCATCTTCCCCATTTCATTTCCTGCAACGAGCCAGGGGAGTCTTCTCTCCTTCTTCTCATCTTCTCTCCTCTTGCATGTATGGCAAACCAACCCAAATTGGAAAACAAACTACACAAATCTCTTCCTCACCTTCCAAGCTCTCCCTAGACTCCATTTTCGTGTGAGGAGCAGCTGGACAGCCCCTTGTTTGAGCTGTTCCTTGCTGGTTGGAGATGCTACAAGTAGACCTCCCTTTCATTTCTTAATATGAGGTAGGGCAGCCCCTAGGGAGTCTTGATTTTAACATGCAAGCTCTAAATCTAACTCTTTCCTAGATTTCTAATTTTGAGCCACTTTTGACTATGTTTCAGGAGTCTTTGTTCAATAGGTGTGCTTATGTCTAATTGGTGAGGTTTTTGGGTAACCTTGGAGTGTTAGAGGTAAAGGCAAGTGATCTTTTTAGTCCATTATGCATGCATTTTCTTGGTACATTGTGTTTGAAAATAATGCATTGTTCATGCATGTTATACCTTTGCAATTATTTGATTGTTAACCAAGCTTGATTTGGTTTCAATTTCTGTACATGCACTTGGTGTTGGTTATCTTCTAAAACTCTGAATTTCTATTCATAATGGGAACTTGTGTATTGTTTATAAATTGAATGGTTTTACTAAAATGTAGAAATGTGTTGGAGAATGGAGGAGTTGGTGATGCGGAATTTTGACTTTGGAGTCTTTGGAGGAGAGCATGTAGGCTCTGGAAATGCAATGGTCTTGATAATAATGAAGGGTAGTGAAATGGGGGAAAAGAATGAAGGACAAACAGAAAAAATCTGACTTGAAATGAACTACCCGTACATGGTCGGTCGGCTGGCTAACCGATAGCCCCGTCTCGGTCGACCGACAGCCAACCGAATCAGTTTGGCTCCATTTCTAGAAGCTTACATGGCAACAGAGGAGTGTCGATCAGCTGTCGGCTAGCCGAAAACCCTGTCTCGGTCGATCGACAGCCAACTGAGCCCCCTCTCGATTCCAATTCCAGAATGATGCTTTTTTCTGACCTGAGTTTTGACGGTCAACCGTCGGTCAGATGTCGGTTAGCCGACATGCACTCTTCGGCTAGCCGATAGGTAACTGAAAGCTGACCGGATTTCAAGATTTGCCTGTTTTGTGGAATTTTCTAGGGAAATGAGAACCAAAACATGTTAGGAGACTTATATCTTGTTATTATGCACTTGAAGCTTGAAATAACTAATAACTTTGGAGCACCAAATTATCTTTAAACACCCATGTTTGGGCTTCAAGTACACAATGATCAAATGAAGGGTCTTAGCATATACTTGAAAGTTTGTTTTGAAAAAATTAGCCTTGCCACGAAGAATATTGTTTTGTACTTGTTTTGACTTACAAGCATTGGTTTTGTCCTGGATCTCATTTTGCACTTGATTTGACTTGCAAGCATTGGTTTCGTTCGGGTATCATTTTGCACTTGTTTTGACTTGCAAGTATCAATTTTGTTTCGGGTATTGATTTGCACTTTTTTTTATTTACAAGTATCAGCTCTGTATTTCGACATACTTATAGCTTATGCTACCTTGTTTTATCTTGCGTGCACCATCCACCCCGTGTGGTCGATGAGGGAAATGTGAGAACTTGGTCAGGGCGGCACCCTTAACCACGAGGCATAACGTGTCAACCACGAGCCTCAAACGGTGAGTCTCCATTAGTTTTGAGCATTCAAATGTGGGAACTTGGTTCGGGCGGCACCCTTAAGCATGGGGCGTAATGTGTCAACAACGGGCCTCAAACGGCGAGTCTCCACTAGTTTTGTGCATTCATGAATTCCGTTGAATACCACTGAGCTTGGACTGCCCTCTCAGTCTGATCCACTGGTTAGGGGGTCCTTAAACATAAGGACTATCTGCAGATAAGTCGTGTATTTATACACATTTTTGTTCTGTTCCGGTTCCACGGCCGGTTTTCCCGCCCACCTTGTGTGGCTCGGGCTCTCGTTTCGTTTCGCTTGTCTTGCTTTGTTTTTTGCTTGCTCTTGTCATCATGTATGACGGAGAGAGGATGAGCTCAATGTGGAATTACTAATCATGATGTTTTCTCATAATCATGCTAGCTTTGTCCTGCTTTTGTTCATGTACTGTTTGTAAATTCATTAAATGGTTTTAAACACTGGACCGCATGTACTCATTATAGTTTTGTCTCATATCTCGTTCGTGGACTTTTGTTTTCTTGAAATGTACATCGTTCAAGCATCGTTTCAAGATTTGTAAACTGTTTTAAATTTAGTATATGGTTTCTTATAAATTTTAAATGATTCAAACTAATGCTTAAATTAATCACCTGCCAGACTGTTGTGTCTGACCCTGTTTGTTTGATGCCTTAGGTAGTAGGTTCTCGTCTTGAGCTAGTACGTGTGCATATGGCTGTGAAGCCACGAGTTTTGCAGAATTATTATTGTCAGTGATGTCATGTAGATGTCGTGCGTGACTCCGGAGATTTGTACACACCTGGGTAGTATTTGTTTTTAGCTTGTTGGTTTGTAAGGCTTTTCTTAGCCTATTTTCTCTTGGGATTGTAATTAATGCACTTGTTAAATTATAGCTTGAATATGCTTAGGTAATGATAAGCCTGACACTGTCAACTCTGTATATTTTGATAACATGTTTTGTTCCAGTCTGAGTATGAGAATTGTATGACAGCTTTATGCTGACGGGTTGAGTGCGACACGGAATCTGATGGCCACGGGCTCCGGGTCGTAACGCCAAGTAAGCTTCCGCGAAATGCTCTTGATGTGTTTGGAACTTTTGTCTTCCTCACACATGCGGATCTTGGGGAGAAATATTATTTATTACTTACTTCCCAATTCGCGTCCCTGAGGTCGGACCGCTGCAAGGATCCGGGTTCGGGGGCGTGTCAGTATATCTTGTCATTTTGCAAACACGGGTGATCTCACACATGCTTCCAATGAATATTAGGAGTGGGAACATGAGGTTCACATTTTAAAATACTCGAGTTGGTCAAAATGAAGTCCCTCCTCATGTATGGGCTTTTATCGATAATTCACTTTCAAGGATTGGTCATTCTATAAGATTGAGCATGTGAAGCACAAGCTAATCTTGTTTGTTTCGCTTCTATATCTCATGTTCTCTTCAACAAATTAGAGATTTTATTTTGCAAAAACTTTTCAGTTGGTATTTGACCATGTCACTCTTTTAAGTTTGTGGGGAAAGAATGGAATATTTGGAGCATGTATTAAATGCTGAAAATGGTGTGGCAAGTTCAGCCTCATTTTTCTGTGTACTGTGATATCACTCTTTAGGTCATGTTTGGTAACGAGAGAGGAACCCTGTATTTAAAGGAACCTTTGCATCCGCGGAATCAGACTTTCTTATTTGAGGATTTATGAGGGAATGATTTATCGCATTCTACGTTTGGCGAGCACATAGGAATCAACGATGATTCCTTCATATCCAATTTTGGTAACAAGAGAAGAATCCTAAGAAAAGGACTATCATCTCCATCTCAAATTCATTTAACATAATCCAAAAGATATTGCATATCCTCTACTACATCCTAAAACACCATTTTATACACATGAAATAACTAAGCAAAGTTTTGACAGAGTCTCACCTTAACAGGAGGGCATTTTCCTTACGACCTATTTAGGTACCTGTTGTCAGACCCTGACCCAGGTTTAGTATCAATTTCATGGCTTTAGTCGATGATTAGTCTCTAAGTGGGATTAGAGGACGATTAATTTGGGTTTTAGCTAGATTAGAATTTTGAATAGCTTTGGGAAATTTTGAGAGCCACTGAGCTTGGTGTATGCGGCCCGTGGTGGCCTGTGCGAAGCGTATCCATGTAGGAATTAATCTTTATTTCAAAAAATTCCGATTTCGACTTGTTTTGATTTGTCGTATCTGACCCTACAACTTTTATGTTTGCTCCGTATGTGTTAGAACCTCAGAAATCATGTTTTTTCTAGAAAAATGGCAATACTGACTTTTCACACCAAATTTGTACATGAATTTCGATATTTGCAAATCATGAGGAAAATATACTTTTTGAAAACTAGATATTTCGACGATCTATTTACTCCTCTTCGCTGATCTCATCAGGGACCCACAGAGGAGGTTTTCAGTCACTTAAAGCTTTGGGGCCAGTGGGGCCCACAACCCACTTAAACTCCTTCAAAAGCCACGTTTGTTTTCTCCTTCCCATTTCCTTGTTTCAGTTCAGAACCAAAGAGAGGTTTTCCTCTCCTACCCCCTCCTCTTTACCTTTGCATGCCTTCCTTTTAGTGCCCGAAGTGAAAATTTGATTTCACTATCTTCTTCCCCATCTCTAGAACTTTCCAAAGATACTATTTTTTAAGGTTTTCAGTTGTGATCATCTTCTTCTTCAAGCTTCTCTTCTTGTTTAGAGCTTTTAAAGGCAAGCAAAGGCTTCCCTCTTGCAACCTTGGTTTCGCTTGATCCTTTAGAGCCTCTTTGTCATGCATGCAAGGTCTTCTATGGAAAAGCCCTTTTTTTTTTCTTTCAAAATGTTGAGTTTTTGAAGTGTTTCCATGGGGGTTTTATGTAGATTGGAGGTCTGCTGTGTTAGAGGAGTGCTTGGACTGTTTTAGGATCCTTTTGGAGTCAAGGCAAGTGAATATTATGATAATGAATGCATGCCACCTAATTTGGTTTTCCTCAAAATTTAGAATTTGAAATGCTCATGCACTCAATTGTTTCTACATTCATAGATGTTTGTTTTCAAAGAAGGGTCAATTGCATGGCTTCTGAGTGTGTTTTCTGTGAATGGTTCTTTACAGCAATATGGATTTTTCCTTGCCAAATTGTTATCTTAAGTTATTGGAATGCACTCCAAAATTTCATATTTCTAGGATTATACTATGTCTTATGAATTTGATTTGGTGATTGGAATGGGTTGAGGTGTTGGAGGTTGAATGGAGTTTGTTTGAAGCTAAGGGAAGCTCAAAATGATCAAGGAAGGGGGAAATGAATGAAGGTGAATGGAGATCTGAAACCTTGTAAAAAGCAGAGTTTTCTACAAAAGAACGAGCCCAGGCAGCAGCCTAGCTCGCTCGAGCGGGCCAGGCCACTGTCTGGTGAAGGGCAAGTCAAAAGACCTGCCCGCTTGAGCGAGATTGCCTTACAATGTCATTCTGTTATTTGCCTTATTTGCTTGCCAGACCGTCATGTCTGATACTCTTTTATTTGGTGTCAGATATCAAACCCGTTGCCCTTAAGGCGGAGTGAGCAGAGGACGTGTTAGAGCCGTTGGTTGGATGAGAGTGGCAGCCCGACGATCTCATTTAGACATCGGGTTGGGCCATGAGTCACATCACATTTTGGGGGTTGATGTTTATTTTGGGGAACTTGTGTCACTAGCCTTTATTGGCTTTTTACTTGGAAACTGTATAACTTTAACTTACTTTTGTGTGTCGTGTTAAAACTGAAAAAATAACATGGGGGTTTGCTTATGTAAATATTTCTAATTTTCATGCCAGGCTTGAATGTCTTGTTATGCTTTCTATTTGATAATGTGTTTGCTACTTGCTTCCGCGCATATATGTTCATCGTGGATTTGATTGTCAAATTGTGATGGATTGCATTGGAATCCTCACCGCAAAAACCTGTGGGAAAACAACAAGCGCGCGTAGGCGAAATTTTCCTGCCCGCCGCGCCGCGGCTCCGGATTAGGGCCTTGGTCTGGGGTCGTGACACCTGTAATTTCAAAAATTATATAATCACTTCATAGAAACAATCATTTCTTTCACTATCTTCAATAAATCAACTCAATCCATAAAGCACAAAAATAACATAATAAGAATACCTCAAAGACCACAAGTTTCTATTTCAAGATTCAGGTAATGCATCTAATCGTCCATACACATCAATAAACGTTCATATTAAACAACCCTCATCAATAGTAAAACAGGATCTTTCACAATCATCAATCTACATAAAAAGTCGCAACAAATAGATGTTTTTTAATGTTTTTTCCTAAAGTTTTATTAAATAAGAGAACATTCATTAAAAAGCCTTACAAAATAAGTTGGTACAAAATTAATCCAACCCTACAACAAATACAAAATACTAAACATCACTCCACGGCTGAAGCATCTTAGGTTGTATAATCACCACTAGTATCTATTTGGCCCTTTAAAGTACTGAGTTCTTTGTAATAAAGTAATGAAAACAAATATATTTGCCAGCATGAAAGTCATTTCTGCAAACTGCAAAAAAAGTAGACAAATTGAGTAAGACTACCTCAAAATAGTCAAGCTGACCTAAAGCACATCAGCTCAATGGTCCACCAAAAGCGGACTATAGCGCTTTTTTCTCGATTTTGACATTACATGTGCCCTAAGACTTATCTTTTGCCCTGCATGTGTTGACATTTAGAATATCCTTGTACAATAGTTCACACAAAATAGATAGGTTAAAAAGTAACAATATGCCATTATATCGTGCAATCTAAAGGAGAGAAATGCCTACCTAGTTTATATATAAAAAATAAGTTAATGTAAAAAAGCTTTGATAAACTTAATGGTGTATCCTTTGATGCATAATCATTGATCCAAAAATATTGTTATAGTTCTTTCAACAGTAGAGGTGTCAATAAGCCAACCTCCCATAGTAACTTTTTTTTTATCGGTAACGGTAAATTAAACTAAGGATAAAGCAACAGTACAAGAAAACCATCATTCAGAGAATATTGAAATCTCCAAGGACCCCTCTCCAACTTAGACACCCACCTGATAGCATTCGAACAATCACTTTCCACGATTAAGCTTTCCTTGAATGTAGAAGAAAAAAATCCTTAAAGCTTCCAAAATAGCAAGCACTTCCACTTCATTAGATTCTTTTATACCAACATTCTTGGAGAACATAAACAACACTTCACCCTTATCCTTCCTAAGAACTCCACCAATACCCGCTGGCCCGGACTTGCCTTTAGCCGCACCATCAACATTAGATTTTAAGCAACCCGATGGAGGACGCCAACACACCACTTTCCTATCCTTGGACGGACCACATGACATGCAAGCTTCCCAATTCTGAAGTATACAATCTAAATACATTCAAATAAATTCCTTTCTTAAAAGTGTCCATTATACTTCTCTAACCTCCACGAGCAAAACAATATCTTCCGGCATCTAAGGAGATCTCCTAAAAATTCTATCATTTCTTTCCTTCCAAAGAGACCACACAAAACTGCAAAAGGAATGATCCTCCACAAAATTAAGCCACAACCAATAAAAGAACTAACCCTCCACTCTTCCACCAACTAACATAAGGAGTATAGGATGCACCAAAGAAAACCACACCTCCTTAAGAAATGACTCCAAAGATAGGTCGCATAATCACAATAAAAGAGGATATGATTAATTGACTCACCATCCTTCCCTCACAAAGAGCAGCAGTCCACTAAATCATCTGACATCATTCCTCTCCTGTGAAGGTTATCAACCGTAGCCACTTTACCGGAAACTGCCAGCCAACAAAAAACCTCTACTCTAGGAGGTAGCAAACTGGTCGTGCTATTGCAGGCAGCCAAAAATAATAAAACCTTTACTCCTAAAATTATATGTACTAGTGCGAGTAAGGATCGTTCCCACGGAGAGTGTTTAGCCAAATTTTTATGCTATGTGATCAAATATGAGGGGTTTTGTCAATGCTGAAAAAAAAAAAGCAAACAAAGAGCAACAAAGTAACGAATTCAATCAAATGAGCAAGCATTGGTCAAAGTTAACATCCACCATCGGAAATTCAGAACTGATCATTGATGCAAAAATAAATCAACTAACACCTTGAATATTCATCGTTGGAATTAAATTCCTACCTCCTTAATTAGTTAATTAGAAAACACGCGCTCTAATTTACCCTAATTACTAAACAACTTAAGACAAGCGCTATAGATTTAATTTAGTAACAACATTAAAATTAGAGAGGCCGATGAACCCAAATAACACAAACACACACGGTTGCATTTAATTTAGCCAAGTGTTCTTCCTAATATCTAACAATCACTGATGCAATAATTTATTAAATATCAGTTGCTTCGCAAATTAGAGGGATCAAACAATTACGGATTTGATTTCTAATTGAGCATTAGATTGCAACAAAAAATATACTAGTATGCATCCTAGCAATTAAACGAAACAATTATGATAACAAATTAAGCATAGAAGAACAACCCATATTCAAAGCATAAATTGAACAATGAAAATAAATTAGATCTCACAGTATTTATATCGAGGCTTCAGTCTCCTTCGACCAATTACAGAAAATTAGCCACGCAGGGCCATAAAAGAAACTTGCAAAATTAATAAAAGAAAAGAAGAAAAGAAAGAAAGAGAAAGAGAGAGGGAGAGAGAATACGTGGGTGGAGAGAATAAGATGATGCCTCCTCTTGGGCAGAGAACGTGTGGTATTTATAGATGTGAAGTAGGGTAGAGATAGGAGAGAAAAAATAGGTAGTTGGGCCCATGTGATGGAGAGAAAAGGAATGAGGGAGAGATAAAATAGGAGAGGATGAGAGACGAAAGAGAGAATAGAAAGAGGACGTTGGAGATGGAATGCACCTGTGAGTTTTAAGAGAATTTGAAGTGGTGTGGGATTGGAGATGGAATAAAATAATCAATTAAATTCTAACTTAATCAAAATCTTCTTCTTGACTATATCTTCTCACTCGGGCTTCTGTTGGACTCGACCCAAGAATTAAAGTTGCACCATTTTTCGTTCTGCACAATATGAGCCCAATATTGGATATGTTTCGACGAACTCCTGATCTCTTCAAATTTACCATAATGTCATTCTGCTTGATTTTTCATCCATTTAGCATCAGGTACGAGCAGTAACTTCAAGCCCGATTTCGACCTTGATACAGCCAGTATCTCTCAAAACTTAAAACATAAAGGTTGTAGATCTTTTTCTTGGCGTTCCATAGCATCTGAATCATCTCAATTGGAACTTGGATGAGAGAATTATGCCCAGATTACGAAGCGATGTCCAAACTGTCCAGAATCGCCCAATTAGCTTTGTTTTGCACTTAATGCCTCCATTTGCACCTAAATAAAAATATAAGAATAATGAGTACATTTAGGCATCAAATAAGTATAAAGCACTAAATATTAAGGGAGAAAAATATGACATTTTGCATTCTCATCACAAACCAAGCCAAACCTACAAAAAAAGGAGCTTGAGCCTCCATCGAAGAGTCCATAGCCTTATAACAAGACTTTGGAGAAAACTAACTAGAGGGATGAGGCTTCCAAATGCGCACGTCTGGCTCATCTCTGCAAATAAAGGTTTTAGAAAGAAGACTCAATAATGACTCATACTGATACAACTCAGACAGACGCAAAACTCTCCAAAACAGCACAGACCAAGACACATTGTCCCATCCCCCCCCTAAAAAAAAATGACAATCTTTAACAGAAGACTCTTTATTAGATGCCACCCGAAAGAGTCTAAAAAATAAAAGACACAAACGACCCCCACCCAACCAATCATCCAACCAAAATCGGACACAACTCCCCTCCCTCACATTGATGCCCACCCTTTTTTTAAGCACATTAGCCTTCTCACTAGACTCGTCCCCCAAACTAGAAATGACTCTCTACAACCCAAAGACACGATACAAAGGAACTTTAGAAGGAACTCGCCCCTAAGAATCCTCACCATATTTAGACACGATAACTTTCCTCCATAAAGCATCTCTCTCTTCACCAAACCTCCACCACCATTTAGTTAAAAGAGCCCAATTCTTTAGCCCAAGATCACCAAGGCCCAAACCCCCCGCCCACTTTGGTTTCACTACTCCACTCCATCTTACAAGATGCATTTTCTTTTTATTGCTTTGGCCTTCCCATAAGAAATTCCTTCTTAAACGGTCTAAATTTTCAATCACAGCCTTTGGCACTTTGAAAAGAGACATATAGTACACAGGCAAGTTGGAAAGAGTGGCTTTAATCAAAGCAATCCTACCCCGCAAGGAGAGATAATAGCTCTTCCACTTGGACAACTTTCTTGCAAATTTCCCTATCACAGGAGTCCACATAGCCTTTCTACTTGGATTTCCACCTACCGGCATTCCAGGATACTAAAAAGATAATTATCTCCCATAACCTCCCATAGTAACTAGGAAAGGAAGATTATCTCCTACTGGACTCATGCATGGAAGCATACCAGGATTTTCAATGGGCGATTTTAATTTAGGGGGCACACTTTTGTGGATGGTGGAGATTGAAAATTTCGTACCATTCCTTTTATGGATTCCAGAAGGAGAAGACTTTTGAATAAAAAGAATCCAGACTTTAATTTAAGATCTGGTTCCACACCATATGCTTAGCGGATTAAAGGACCTCCAGAATTTGGGCTTCCTTTGGCCAACGCCAGGCTTTAATAGATACTGTAACTAAGCCTAGTCTAGAATTTTCAGCCCAGTGGGCCTAAAAATCCAAGCAAAGAGTCATTTTGTGGGCCTAAAAATAGGCATGGGAGGACAATTGTATTTCAAATTGGCTTAGATTCAACTATTTATATTGATGCCAGACTGAAAAAGCTTAAGAGGATGTTTGGTAACAGGTGAAGAATCTATAGATCTAATTATTCTTCACTACCACTACAACAAGAATTCCTCGTTGGGGATTTGTATAGTTGGGATTTCACATTGATATTGGTGTGTATCGATGTATATAGCTGAGAAAAATAGAGTTTGATGTGCAAATCCACTTAAGTGAAGATTTTCAAATCTTCGGAAGGGTGGTCGGATCTGAAAGTTCTAACTAATGAAAATTTCTATTATTCCAAATCCTCACGAATTTATAATTGTAAAACATGGATTTGCAACTTTAAAAAAACCAAAAATCTTTTCCCTAAGGGCATGTTTGGCAACGGTCCACCCTGGGGATTCCTCGCATATTTTCCGCGCTATCGTGGATTTATCACATTTGGTTCAGAGCAGATTTTAAGAGGACAGATGATGGAAATTAGCAGAAACAATTATTTCTGCTTTTCGACATTCCCCATCGAACTCTAGAAATCCGCAGAACCAAAGAAAGGCGAAGCTACAATGCCGATGTACAGTAAAAACGGTAACTTTGACCATAATAGAATTTTGCTTTGGAAACCTATCTTTTGGGTCGCACAACCAAGATCCAAACCATTAATCATGTTTAAACCATTAATGAAATATCAACCGTTGATTCATCATAGATTTCAAGTTATTTGCAATAAAATCTTGACCATTGGATCATCATTTTTGAAATTCTGTGGGCCCCATTTGTAAAATCCAAACCATCCAATCTCTTTAGAATGCCTGCAACGGCTATGTAGTAGTCAAATATGGTAGCCTAATTCATTATGGATCACAAGAAATTGGCCAAAAACTACTGGCCAGATTTCACATAGTGCAAAAAAGGGGATGAAAAATAGTGTCATTTGTTTTTATTTTTTGGTTTATGTGGGGCCCAAAATCATGATCTAAACCGTGAGCCATCTCCATAAGGTCAAAAATGGATAGCTGCCCAAAATTCAACCATTGATCCTCACCAGATTTCTAGATATTTACAAAAAACGTCTAGATTTTAAAATATTAATTTTTTGTTTTGTGAGCCCCCTTCACACGATCCAAACCATTCAAATACTCTAGATGGCCAAGTACAACTTTAAGTAAAAATTTGAGGTCTTGATTCTTCATGGATCTTGAGTTATTTAAAAAAAAAACTTACAACTATTTGATGCAATATTCTACTAATGGTAGGAATCCTCTTTCAATGCCAAACCTAGAATTCTCAATACAAATCCTATATATCTTTAGAGGATTCCCTCCATCTACTAGAATCAAGACATCCTCAATACAAATCCTAAGGCATGTTTGGCAAATAGAGCATAATCCTCTATTTAGAGGATTCCCTCCATCTACTAGAATCAAGATATCCTCAAAAAGGAATTTTATTGAAAGTTCCAGGTTTGGTAAAAAGAGAGGATTCCTACAATCCATAGGATATGTGACCCAATGGTTGTAAGATTTTTGTAAATTTCTCAAAATCCATGAAAAAACTAGACCTTAGATCTCATCCCTTAGCCATTGTTGTCCATCTAGATAATTTGAACGGTTTGGATCATTCAAGGGGGGCCCACTGGAATAACAAATTAATATTTTATAATTTAGATTCTTTTCCAAATGACTCAAAACTTAGGTAGGATCAACGGTTGAAAATTGAGGTCGTAGTAGTGTTTGGCCTTCCGGAAATGATTCACGGTTTGAATCATGATTTCGGAGACCACATGAACAAAAAAAATTAGAAAAATCGTCCTGCCCAAAAATCTAGTTTTAACATTGTGGCAAATCAACGATTATAATTCTTTTGCCATTATCTCGTGATCCCGGATGAATTACACATCCAATTTTGGACCCATAGCCGTTTTATGTTTTCTAAGTATAATGACCGATTCAGATTTTGTAAAATGGCCCCACAAAACTTCAGAAATTGTGATCCAACGGTTTGGACGTTTTTGCAAATATCTTAAAATCTAGAAAGAATTAACGGCTGATATTTGGACTCTCAGCCGTTTTGGGGATTTTTCAGATGATGAACGGTCTGGATCTTGATTGTGGGTCGCAGGAAGACAAAAAATTAGAAAAACAGGTGACCCAATGTCACCGCCCAAAACACTGTACACTCTTGTAGCAGCGCCTTTCTGTGTTGCCATGCACTTTAAGAGTCTGATGGGGGGGGGGGGGGGGTGCGTCTGACGAGTGAAATAACCTGTTTAGTGGAACGTGGAAAGCCTTTCTCTGGTTTTTTGCAGTCCACCAAACATGGGCATTCCATGCAATGGAAGAAAATGGGGTGGAAATCAACGGCGCTAACGGTTACCAAACATGACCTTAATTTCAGGAGATGGAGGGAATCCTCTAAACAAAGGATTTACCTCTGGTCACCAACCGTGCCCTAAGTCTCATTCATCTGCCATGAGAGTGATGGATTCCCACCGCTTGCTCGCTCACTCACTCACTCAGAGGATATTCCTCTCTCCTCAACCACAAGTTGACTTGACCAGACCAAGTTGACCCCACAATAGATAACTAGACAATGGGCACATTTCTCTAGCGCCACGGAAACAGTCCATTGATCTCAATTTTTAGAATCCGGATCCCCTGTTTCGTTGAAATAGGGCGAGACTGTTTGGATCAGTCCCCAGGTGGCACACTTGTCACTTCAGCTACGGGCCTGTCCTGAAATGAATACAAAAAAAAAGGGTAAGGACTTTCTTACAAATAGAAAACCAATCCCCTTTCCCTGCTCAGAGAATGCACTCCTGATCATGTCCCCCCTCCAACTCCAACTGCCCTTGCCTCTCCAAATCGAAACCTAGCCTCCTCGTCAAAGCCTCCCAGCTTGAAATTAGGTTTTTGAGAAAAAACCATAAGAATTTCTCAGTAAAAAGACAAAAGAGAAGAACCCAGAGCAGGTAATTCTTTTAATACAAAGATAAGAAACTCGAACAACTAATCTTATTAAATAGAAATTAAATGCTCAAATAAGAATAAACACAGGCCACCGACATGTGGAATCCAAAGATTGTGAGAAAAATCATACAAGAAAAAAAGGGAAAAGATCCCCCTGAAAGTCCCCTCCACCATCCGCCATCTCCCCCGAAAGCCGCCGTCATCTTCTCTGGCCGCGACATGATCGGATTTGCATTCTCTGGGCAAGGAAAGGGGCTTGTTTTTCTATTTGTAAGAAAGTCCCTGCCCTTTTTTTGGTATTCATTTCAGGACAGGGTCATAGCTAAAGTGACAAGTGTGCCACGTGGCACTTGGGGACTGGTCCAAACAGTCTCCCCTTGTTTCAACGAAACGGGGGATCCGGACTCTAAAAATTGAGATCAATGGACTGTTTCTGTGGTGCTAGAGAAATGTGCCCATTGTCTAGTTATCCATTGTGGGGTCAACTTGGTCTGGTCAAGTCAACTCATGGTTGAGGAGAGAGGAATATCCTTTGAGTGAGTGAGTGAGCAAGTGAGCGGTGAGAATCCATCACTCTCATGGCAGATGAATAAGACTTAGGGCACGTTTGGTAACCAGAGGTAAATCCTTTGTTTAGAGGATTCCCTCCATCTCCTAAAATTAAAGATATCCTTTGTTTAGAAGTAAATCCTTTGTTTAGAGGATTCAACCAAAGGTCAACTTGTGGTTGGAGGAGGGAGGACGTGAGCAGGAGTGCTTTCCCTAGACAGGGAAAGGGGCTTGGTTTTCTATTTCTAAGAAAGTCTCTCCCGTTTTTTTCTAATTAATTTCATGATATGGTTACAGCTAAAGTGGCGAGTGTGCCACGTGGCACCTGGAGATTGGTTGAAACAGGCTCCCCTAGTTTCGTTCAAACAGAGGATCCGGGCTCCAATTTTAAGGATTCTCAAATCTCAACCCCCTCAAATTTCTAGTCACCATCATCCATACACCAAATATCCAAACCAACGTGTTGCCGACGTTCAGCTCACCTACTACTCTCTCTCTCTCCATCCCCACAACAACAACCACACCGCCACCTTCCATCTTCCTCTTTCTGTCAATCTCTCCGTCTGAAATTCCTGCAATGGGTCTTCAAATCTCTCTCTAGAACTCACCCCAAAAACCCCTTCTCATGATTCTACTTTCCCACCAAACAATCACTCAACAAGAACCCTCTCTGTCTCTGCCTGCAAAATGGCTCTAACAAGAGTCATTGTTTCTTGGGGTTCTTTTCCCCATCTGGGGTCGATCGATTTCGACACAGGGCGCTGCGATTTTCCTCTTAAATTGAAGAATGAGGCCTTGGAGATTGGAAAAGGGGCGTGTCCTAGCGTTTCCAGACGATGGTCTGCTCATCCAGCAACGCCTGTCGAAGACGATAACCCACCGTCATCGTCGGCCGTAGAGTTGCAGAAGGTGGTTGATATTGGTGCGGATTCAAAGAAATTATACAAAGACTCGACCTCTCTTCCAAGTGGGTGTTGTTGATTTCTTTCCTTCAATTGGATTTTATGAAATGGAGGGAGGAATGCGGTTTTTGGGTCTCCCGCCATGTGTTTGTTTAAATTGCCATTTGTTTGTGTACTGGTATATGCAGTTTGAGATATGCATTTTTAGTAACTTCTTAAAATATCATGTTAATTCTGCTTGTTTAGTGACTCTGAGTAGTGGGGCACTTTACATTGATATCTGTGTTGCTGAAAATTCAACTTTGTTTGATTTCTTAGTGTAAGGTGTATATGTAAAGATCTGCTGTATGAGGAAGATGCGTGTAGGGCTATAATTTCATGAGCACTATTAAAATTAAACCCTTCGATTGAAGGGAATGATGCAATTAGCTAAAATTAGACTCTCAGAAGTCCGTAAGAACTGATACACATTATCTTCCAGTGTTTATGTATCATAATTTGCCACATAACATACAGGTTCAGAATTAACATCCTTCCCTTAATGATATAGATGCCCCCTTAGACGATGGAAACGATAATCGCCTTCAAATTCTCAGCAGTTCTTTCAACGACATCTTTCTGCTCTGTTGATTGTTCCTTTTGAAGCTGCTGCATCAAGGGACCCACTGATGCTTACTGAGTAAAAGAGTTTCCAGTAGTGATCTGTATTTTTGAATTGCCTTCCTCCCTCCACCTTTTTTTTTTCCATTATTGGAGTCTGCCTTTGCTATAAGGTCTCCTGCAAAAATTTTCTTTGAACAATCTCAAACCTTATTTTAATGCAACAATTATGGCTTTATCTCATTGGGTGTCTATTGTTTTCTCGTAGTGGTTCTATCCTTGTAAGGTGCCCCTTGGTGAGTGTTGTGGGATTCTTTCTTTCTGTTTCTTTGGTGTGTTCTTTTTTGCATTAGGAATATAAATTTCAATATTTGAAAATAGAAAAAAAAAACTGATAATTTCCAAGAAGTCAATGTAACATAGGATCTTGATACTTTATTAAAACCCATGAGTGAAGAAGGATGAGAAGTTGTCAAAGGAGGAGAGGAATTCTCTTACATCTTTAGAGTTTAGTCCATGAAATCTTGTTAAATTCAAATAGAAAATATAACTAATGAGATAGTTACGCTTTTAGCAATATAGCCACCATTGTCATAGCCCATCATTTAGTTCTTCTATTTGACCATAGTCACCATTGATGGTTCTCAATTGTTCCTTTTTTAAAATTAAAAAAAAATTGTTCGTCAAATATAGTACTGCTGCCCCATTCCTATAGTTATCCTCATTCTTCTTTACTTAAAGAATTTCATGGTTTGATTCCTTCTATAAATTCCAGGACCATTATCTGTAACTGATCTTTATGCCTTTCCAAGCCCTGGTTCCAATGTACGTGTAGCATATCAGGTGTGTTATTAGCTATAATATCCAGACTACAGTTGTTTCATTTTACAATGTTTGATCTTTCATCATGCTTGCTAATTGCTATTCCTATAATGTTCTTTTTCCCACTAGTGTAGGGTGTACCAGGTGCATACAGTGAGGCAGCTGCCCTCAAAGCATACCCTCAGTGTGAGGCAGTTCCTTGTGAGCAGTTTGAAGCTGCATTCAAGGTTCAGAGTGCTTCGATATTATTTAGTCAGTTTGTTATTCAATCTATCTACATTCATACAACCTTTAAGTAACTGAGTTTGGTTTTGCAGGCAGTTGAACTCTGGCTGGTTGATAGAGCAGTTCTTCCTATTGAAAATTCTTTAGGTGGAAGCATTCATCGTAATTATGATTTACTCCTTCGTCATAGGCTGCACATTGTGGGTGAGGTGCAGTTGGCTGTTAACCACTGCTTACTGGGATTACCAGGTGTGAGAAAGGAGGAGCTAAAACGTGTTTTAAGCCATCCGCAGGTTGGTTTTTTAAATTCTTATGAAGGATAAATTTCTGAGAGCTTGATAGATCCTTTGGATGCCTCCCTCTTGGGTCTGCTTTGAATGTTTCAAAGTGATCCTTTCCCAATACGTATTTAGGATGGTACAGAAATTGGAATGCACTGGGTGACATGCAGTTTTTCTTGGTTTTCCACTCATCTTTAGTTGTGCTGATAAAAAATGTTATTTTAAAGTGGAGAAAAATTAAAAAGAAGTATTTCACCTGTTAGGAGTGTGAAAAATACTTGCAAACAATACCTGACAAAATACTCCTTTATACCACCACACATTAATGAGGTCTACCTTACTATTGTGTTGTTACTATACCACTTTAGAATATTATAATTAGTGATTGTAGGTTGCAATTAGATCTTTTAGATAGGAAAGATTGATTGTAATCAACCCCAATTAAGGGGTAACCGATTTGTCTTTTTTGAATGTACATAGGTAAGTGTAGCCTCTCACATTCAGGACACGATCCCATTCACAAAAACTCTCTTTTTTTTTTCTTTCTTTTTTACCATGGCATCAGAGCCTAAATGCTATCTTTGAGTGGGCCCTCTTGATCAAATCCACTAAGAGATTATTTGTCTGGAAAGTCTCTTATGGTAAAGGCTTCTCGTTAAACCTATTTCCAAGAAGGTATGCATGTTAGGATCTTGCTTCTCATCTCTGTTCAAAAGTATTGCAAGAAGACTCTTCATGATCTCATTCCCAATGACCATCAATTCTTCTTTTAAGGTTCTTTGAGGATGAAGCCTCTAAGGCTCTTGACTCTTATCTAAAAAGTCAGATTTCATAAACCAATCTCTGGCCTTTTAAGATCAGGAATTTGACACTAGATCTTCTCCACGCTATTAGGAATTTGGCACAAGACCCAATGATACTCATTCGAGCATTCACAACTTTAAAGGATGAGAGATGGAATTCTACTTGTAGAAGTATGGATTTATCAAAAGATAGTAGGTGAACTTATTTACTTTCCTATCATTTGAATAGTGATGCAGGCCCCAGGGTTAGGGCTTGCGTGGAAGTGCCGAAGCACGTGTCCGCATACGCTTCCATCGGTCTCTGCAGAGACAATAACGAGGACGCACCTCAATGGGAAAGCCCAATTCAATTAATCAACTCTGAGAACTTCTTCTCGACAATTTCATATAAATAATAACATGACTTAGGGCCTAAGAAACCTAATTAAACTAGGAAACTAAATAATATTGGAAACCTAATCCTAATTACAATAAAATTAGAAACTAACATATAATTAGTGAATTAAAAAAATTCCTAATTCTATGTGGGCCCTACACGTGGCGTGAGGTTTATCTGCATCATTCTCCCCGACTTGGAAAGAACTCGACTTCGAGTTAAGTAAATGTCCACATGGGTCGAAGATCAATTTGACGAACTTTTGATTCGTTGTTCGATCTGCAGCTTCTATGTACAACTTTATGCATAACATCTTTTGATGGCCGGATGTTGTGTGGATGTGAGATCAAGCTCTTAGGCACTTTGTGTGTGGAATTCGCACCATCAAATCACAATTTTTGACTATCCGCCATTCATCTCCAAAGATGATGTCAATATGGGGAATATCAATGGCTAGATCTTCTTGTGAAAACACACGAACAACTGATTTGTTTTCCTGATCAATGATTTGATCTCCATTTGACATATCCTCTACATTCAGATTTGTGATCAGATTTTCAGCAAGTTGATCTTCTTCTACATCTTTATGTTCAATTTGATAAACTTCGGACTCTTGTTCAGACCTTTCTTGAAAGTCCGATATATCTTCCTTAATGCTAGTCTTTATTTTTTTGACACCTCTTGATAATATGCGAGAGCCTGTCATTGAGATCATTTTGAGCCAAATTTTCTTGGATTTGAGATTTCACCAAGCAAGAACCTTTGCCAATCTCTTGTCATGTACATCGATAACTACTCCCATGGCGATCATTTTCTAAATTGGTAAGTCTGATTTCCATCCTTGCACTAGTTTCTTGGATTTGACTGGCTGCAAATTTGATTTGATTGATAGATGTGGATAATTGAGAAAATGCTCCAGTAAATTTCTCCATGGATGAAGATGAAGACTCCACCTCTACTTGCTTCTTAGGAGACATTTTTTTTCTTATACAAACTTAAAAAATTTGACTGACCTGATTTGTAGATCTGCTTTCCACGAGCACAGAGAAGAAAACGAATCTGAAATCCGACAGCGATGGCTCCGATATCATGAAAAGAAGATTCAACCGTTGATCTGGTCAAATCTGGCGTTGACCGATTCTGGTGATGCAGTGATGATGTTAGCACAACTTGTTGAGCCTTAAGGAGGGTCGGATTGACCAGATTTCAACCCAAATTGACCCGAATCTGAACCTAGTCCGAAGCACGTTTTCAAGAGTTGGCACATGTGAACTCTCTTTAGCTTCGATTCCAGTGCCTGGAAAGAAGAAAAAAGGGTTCGAAGCCCTTTTCTACTATTGCTGATATAGAGAGTTGTTCACCGATGGGGAAGATGAAACGATGAGGATGATGATGATGATGAAGGGCTCTGCCAATGATGACGATAGTGATCGTGAGGCTGTTGATGGGGCTGTGATCTTACGATGTTGATGACTGGTGTTGCAAACTTGAGGGCGGGGGGTACTGATGGTGGCACGCTCGTTGACGAGGGATGTGCACTCGAAGATGGCGACGTGCGATGATGGTGCCTAGTACACTTCGACAATCTTTCTTCTCATTTCTACTCCTCTCTTTTATAATTATTTTCTTCACTTGACAGGAGAATGGGTGTGGGGGCCGAGGGGTTGCGATTTGTTTGGCGATAGTGGATGAGATTTTTGGGCTCGAAAGGGTTGGAATGGGGTTCGATTGCGGAAAGGCTTGGCCGATGGGTTTTGGGGTTATGGCAAAGGGGTTTCGAAGGGTTTGTGGTCGGGACTGTGGGTTTAGTGGTTTGGGTATGAGGTGCTGACGATGTGGGTTTGGGACAGGGATCGATGATGGTGGGGTTCTGTTTGGATGCGATTGGGTTGCGAATGGGGTTTGGGTTGTGAAGGGTCTGTTGGTAGGGATGGATTGGAGTTTGGGTTGGGTTCTGGGTTTTTGGGATGAGAGTTGCTGTTGGTTGGGGAAAGAAGATGGGATTGGATTCTATTGGAATGGGAGGGGCAGATTCGGGATCTAGGGTGATGGGTGAATGGTTGGATAAGGGTAATCCTGCCGTTCGATCGAGGGATCGTTCAGCTCTGATACCAATTGATGCAGGCCCTAGGGTTAGGGCTTTCGTGGAAGTGCAGAAGCACAATTGTTAGACACTTCAACCAATCTCGACGTTAGGGAACGCACCTCAATGGAAAAACCCAATTCAATTAATCAATTCTAAGAATATCTTCTCTACAATAGTACAATGTCATATAAAAAAAAAAAAAAAAAACGTAACTTGGGCCTAAGAATTCTAATTGAGTTAGGGTACTAAATAATATTTGAAACCTAATCCTAATTAGAACAAAATTAGAAGCTAACATATACTTAGTGAATTAAAAAAAATCCTAATTCTTCTTGGTCCCTGCACGTGGTCTAAGGTCTATCTGCATCAAATAGTCACATGTTAGTATTGTAAGTCAGCATATTCATTCTAGGTTTGCCCATTTTAAAGCTGAATGGTGTATTCTATGGTATTTTAAGAGTTCACCTAACAGAGGAATTCTTTTTAGCTATTATGAAAACCTTGATATTACAAGCTGCTTCGTTGTCAATGGGATAAGCGCACCAGATGATTGTCATTCTACATCTGGGTACTGCACTTTCGTTCGTTAAAAGTTTAGACAGAAAATGAGAAAGCAGTTTGTGGATGCTAGAAAAGTGTCAACCCATGTCTCACGTCATCGGTTAAACTCCTATTTCTCTGCATTGTGATAATTAGGTGACAATTCCTCTAGCATCTAATCCAGTTTTCCATGAACATACCAAGAGCATAAACTAGATTGCCACTTTTTTAGGAAGATCAATAAAGGTCAAATTTATTCTCCTTTTGTAGGCTTCAAGAATCAGCTAGCAGATATATTAATGAAGGCTCTATCATGGGATCAGATTCATCGTGTTTTGAGCAAGCTTGGATTGATAGATATTTAAACACCAACTTGCAGGGAATTTTAGGAGTATCTTTACCATGTTCCTTTTGATGCCTTCATTATTGTTTTTGTGCTTTTACTTTGATGCCTTTTACTAATTCCTCAAGTGAGAGTATTGTTTGTAATTCTGCATTATCAATATCATTATGAGAAAGATCCCTCATTTTGGGGTTTTGGTTGAAAATCCTAGACCTTGTGCTGTTGACAAAATTCACCTAATTTAATTTCCAATTTGTGTCACCCGAAAAGAATAGGAAATGAGTACACAATTTTTCGCCAAACTATTCAATTACTTTTCGTCTGGCATACATCCAAACTCATCCTAGAATATTTGCATCACCATTTTACATGGAAGTTTCTTGCTTTCAGGCTCTTTCTCAGTGTGAGGCCACTTTGAGTAAGTTAGGTGTTGTTAGAGAAAGTGTGGATGATACTGCTGGGGCTGCTCAGGTTAGCTGAAGGATGACTCTTTTCACTTTTTCTTTTTAATTGTTATCTCTGTGTATTGAGAACCCAAATAAGGTATAACCATTTTGTGGGGTCCATCTGGGACCACCTACTGGAGGTGCAGTGGGAAGGACTTTAACATGAATTTCAGATGGTCCAGTATCACATAGATTGCGTGATGATAGCCATGATTTCAACATCATTCAAATTTCAAATTAACGGTTTTTTTTCTATCGATTTGCAAGTGCCTAATCCATTAGTTCTCATCATCAGTTATTTGTCATATTGGTGCCTTCTGCATCTATGGTGGGTCCTTCCTATCCCTTTCCCACTGACCTTGGAGGTGGTTGCAGGTGTCAGACCCGCAAAGTGGTATCTTTCTTATTATGTATGACACCCTGGATGCTTCAAAATAGGCAACATTTCCATGTTGTTATGAGATCTGATGCTTCATTTTTGTGTACAACCCGTATCTCTGACATACACAAGGCATGTCCTTGCCGTATCCATCTTGCATCTGGGCATCACAGCTTTATGTGATTGTTGTCTCTTACACATTGCTACTAGACAATATTCTATTTAAATCAAGATATTGGGCCAGTTTGTAGCTTCCAATGACCTGAGAGATGCTGGAGCAGTTGCCAGTGCTCGTGCTGCAGAGATATATGGCCTTAATATACTTGCAGAAGGAATCCAGGCAAGTGGTTTTATATTTCTTTTCACGTTCATGTCATTGAAAACTACTCATGAGGAATGTTTTGTTGTCATGAATCATTAAAATTCCCAAATAATGACTTTGCAGGATGACTCTGAGAACATTACACGGTTCCTTATTCTTGCCAGGGAACCAATAATTCCAAGAACAGATAGGCCCTTTAAGGTAGAACTTACACCCATTTTATTCAAATATATTTGTATGAAGAGCTTTCGCAAAACTTACACTTTTCTATTCAGACAAGCATTGTCTTCACTCTTGAAGAAGGCCCTGGAATAATATTTAAAGCATTGGCTGTGTTTGCTATGAGGAACATTAATTTAACGAAGGTATCTTGGAAAGAGTCTAATACTGTTATTTTGGGCTTTCTGAAATCATTTTTAATCTTTTGTTGAACGTTTGATATCCACCCTTGCATTCAAGTGCAGATTGAAAGCAGGCCACAAAGAAAGCGACCATTGAGGGTTGTTGATGACTCTAATACCGGAAGTGCCAAGTGAAAATCGTTTCCCTTTCTTGATAATGCTATATTTCTATTGATTATATGTTCTAATATCTTCAGTTGATCACTGTTGTAATGTTACAAAATAATTGGTCTTGAGAATACAAGAAAGCTTTCTATTTGGTGAAATTTCTCCTTACAATCAGAGTGTTACTTTCTTGATGCAGGTATTTTGACTATCTTTTCTATATTGATTTTGAAGCATCTATGGCAGAAACTTGTGCACAAAATGCTTTGGGCCATCTACAGGTCTGTAATTGTTCATTTATGGTCTATAAAAAAAATGATGCATTTATGTCTTTTAGCATTTCTGAAGCACATTATAATTATATACTTACTATTTAGTATGCATTCAGTAGTTTTTGTTGAGGTTTATGATGAAATATTGACGCAAAATGGATAGGCCCACAAGTGAGACCATCCAAGATAGTTTAGGAATAATTTTTTATTTCCTCGTATTTCCCTAATTATTAGTTAGTAGGTTTCTAATTTTATTGAAAGAGTTGTAATTAGGTTTTCTTAGCCCCTGAGTTTACTTCCCCTATTTAAATTGCATTGTAGAGAAGGAATTCTCAGACTTTTGATTAATAGAAATTGTGTGGGTAGTATCCTTGAGGTGTCTTAGTGAGAAGTCTCTGTGGAGACGTGTGATAGCCACGCAAGCATTAGTTTGGTATCAGAGCGATCCTCTTCGATTGGTCAGCATGATTACCTTGATTACTCTTCTGTATCCGAGCCCATCCAGCCATCTCCCATTGAAACCCCATGTCCAATATACCCTAATCCACTACATTCGAACCCTTCGGCTCACTGCCCTATCACGGACATCAATCGAACCCCATCTCCTGGATTCCCTCTCCAACAACCGAACCCAAAAAATCCTAATCGATCCCAAATCTCATCTCTGCCAAAATCCCAGAGCCAAATCTGATCCCCAATTACCCAAACCCTAACCTCCAATCCCACATTCAAAACCCCAAATCTTCCCAAACTCCCGAAGCCCTTCTTCCTTTCATCCTAGAAAAAAAACAGCAACCAGCCCCCAACAACTCCACCTGAGAACCTAGATGGCCAGCCCCCAACACCCCATTGCCAAACTCCAACCGAACTTCACTATCGACCCTAAAACCCTTTCGACCTACCCCCCATCTAACCCTGTACACCGACCAAACTCACCAAACCCAAAATTGGAAAAAAAAAGGGTAATAGAAGGAGATCTGAAAAAAATAAAAAGGAAAAAATTGTACCATTTACCAAAGCAGTTGTCGTTGATGCTGCATGCCATAGCCCACCATCGTCAAAGATCGCCAGCCTCCTCTTCGTCATAAACAAGCAGCAAGAGAAGACTTCAGTCCCGAAGATCTCATTCGAAGGCAAACAACAAGCAAGAATGGCTTTCCTTTTTTATTCTTTTTCTGCACCAAGTCCAAGACAGAAATGAAAAAAAGGAGAAAATACTCTCTTTCACACGTGTCTATCTCAAGTGACACATCTGAGTTATTTGGCGGGCCTGAATTTCAGATCCAGATCGGATCAGGTTAGTACCAACCTGAGTGCCAAGAAGAACCCAACCAGCTTTACTGCTGACATCAGCAGCAACTTCTGGTCACACTGCCAGATTTGACCACATCAAAGGCTGAAAATTGTTTTCATGATATGGGAGCCATCTAAAGTCGGATTTTGCATCCGTTTTTGCCTTAGTGTTCATGGAGAGCAGATCTACACATCAGGTCAGTCTAATTTTTTAGATTGCATAAAAAAAGGCTCATAAGAAGAAGACAAACGTGGAGTCTTCATCCACGTCCCTAGACGAATTGACTGGAACCATTGCAAAATTATCTGGAACTGTTGCTTAATTATCCACAATGATCGCTCAAGCTCCAAAAGACTGTTGTTAAGGATGGATACAAGAAAAACACATTTAGAAAAATAATCAGCATACAAATAATCACCGAGATGGAGGAAACACTCGGAATCAACGTGATCAACTGGCAAACAATGTTTATAGAGATTTAGGGATTAAACTCGTAATTCCAGAATACTATGAAAATTTTGAAACCAAATGAATTTAGGGATTGGTTAGCGTGTGTGGAAAGTATTTTCATGCATAAGCCAATGAAGGATGACCATAAAGTCACCCTGGTGGAAACTTGATTTCACAATTATGCTGCGATATGGTGGGCTGAGTTGCAAAAGAAAAGAAGACAAAATATAGATCATGTTGAGGCGTGGATTGAAATGAAGAATCTTTTAGAACAAAAGTATCTCCTAGTCAATTACTCGAGATCTACGTTCAAGATTTCAAGATTTAAAACAAGGATCTCGGTCAATTGTTGAGTATTCTGAAGAGTTTTTGACAATGCAAGCTAGATGTGCTGTGAGTGAGGCCGATGATGTTTTAGTTAACCGATATTTTCATGGGCTGACAGTAGACATACAACATATCCTTGCATTCAAGAACTTTGATAATGTTGATGAGATCACCCAACATGCCATCAAGGCTGAGAACATTGCAAAGTATTAAGCCCGAAAATTTAGTGTATCTAAATGGACTGCGCAAAAGACTCCATCAGACCCCATCAATGCTAGATTCTAAACCAAGCGGTGGTTCCTTGGAAGAAGTTTTCACCAAGCCTGAAGGCTCGAATAGGATCACACATTTTCATTGTAAATAACAGGGGCATCGATCATTTGAATGTCCAAAACGCATAAACCTCATTGAAAGTGATAGGTACACCAAATAATTCTAAAGGGATCGAGGAATTAGAGATTGTCGGTCCCTATGGTGGTGAGCCTCTCGATGGCGATGGACTTCAAACTCTCATCGTTCTCAAAGAGATTTCACCTATTGGTGAGAAGAAATGGTTGTGTAAAAATATTTTCCGTTCATATTCCAAGCTCTTGGGGATTGCTTGAAGCTGAAAGTTCAAAAGCATTATTGTTCCTATTTTGTCAAAGTGGCTCACAATAGGTGATATGAAATGCAAACTCAACATATGTGCCGAGTTACTTTTGCAATTGGTGAAGATTATAAAGATACAGTCTAGTGTGATGTGCTACCAATGGATAGTGGTGATGTCTTGTTGGGTTGCCCACGTTCTTGCGTGGTGGAAAGCTAGTCACACACTCAATCCAAAGAAGCCAGAACCAGCAAAGAAAGGATCAAGATCCAGTGTCATAAAGGAAGCTCTTCAAGGACACTATGTCTATAGAGGCAACGTGAAGAAGACCTAAGTTCGAGGTCAAACTCTTCTTTCAACTTGTGGGGAATGACACAGAATGGATAGGCCCACAAGTGGAACCACCCAAGATAATTTAGGAATATATTTTTTATTTCCTCTTATTTCTCTAATTATTTGTTAGTAAGTTTTAAATTTTATTGAAAGAGTTGTAATTAGGATAGTTTCTGGATTATGTTTTTTTAGCCCCCAAGTATGCTTTCCCTATTTAAATTGCATTGTAGATAAGGAATTCTCAGACTTTTGATTAATAGAAATTGTGTGGGTTTTATTCTTGAGGTGCGTCCTTGTGAGAAGCCTCTGCAGAGACATGTAATACTGTCTATGGACATGTGCTTCAGCACTTCCATGCAAGCCCTAATCCTAGGGCCTGCATATGAAGCTAGGTATCATTTGTATGGATACTTAACTAATCAAAGCATTAAATGTGTGATTGTTGGATCCTTTGTTGAATCTATGATTTGTGAAGATAGTATGCTGAAAATGATAAGTTTTGCTATGTTCTAAATCTAATGGTGACTATCACTTTGATAAAGCGGGGTTCAAGTTAAACCCAACTGCAAGCCAATTTTTGAAGAAAGCCTACAGAAATGATAGATCTGAAATTGCGTTCTTTGAATGGCTGAATGTTGTAGAAAGAGTAGAATCTCGTAGATTCATACACCTCCAATTTGCTACCAGTTTGGTACCAACGGTAGTGTAAAGGACATTTCTAATCGACCATTAGAGGAAGGTCGGTCTAAAACGGGCCATGAGCACTTAATGGAAGACCTATTAGAAAATGAGAAAATGGACCAGCATCCTATGGAAGATCTTATGTTGCAAAAATTTGTAGGAAGAAAATTCACAAACTGAATGAAAACAAAGTTGAAGATCATATCTATGATAGGAAAACCATATCTTAAATAGAAGATCATATCTATGATAGAAAGTTCTGATCATGGACATGAAGACAAAGTGAAGAGTTGCCAGTTGAAGGATCCACACTGAAGCTCGACAATCTAGTTTCAGTAAAGCATGAATGCCAATCCTTCAAATCACCACCTCCACCACCATCACCATTGACGCCTTCTCCCAACTATGTTGGTCTCTCCTCTTGCTCCTTTTCGAGAGTTATTTTGTATCCCTTGTTATTTTATCTCGTTCTTTTTGTTGTTTTTTTGGGATGGGGCTTGGGTCCATTGTTTTTTGGTCTAGTCCTTGGTTTGCAGCATTCTTTTGTCTCAGTATACCCCTCCTATGTTGTGTAGTTTTCTCCTTTTAATACAACCACCTTTTCAAAAAAATAAATAAATAAAAAACAATGTCGGGGTTAGTTGCATGCATTATGTTTTGCATTCCAGTCTATCTTGGGCCAAATCCTTGGATAGATTGTAGTTCTTTAGATATATCATTATCCTTATTACTTCCATCCATGTCCTCTTCGGCCTACCCCTTTTTATTGAGGGGCCATCAACCTTCATGGAGAAACTTTTCCTCACTGGTCCATTGTTGGCCTGCGTTGGACATCATGTCCAAACCATCTAGAACGAGTATGTCTTAATGTATCATGTATTTATGCTACCCCTATATGCTCCTGAATGTGCACATTTTGATTCTTTCTTTTATAGTTTTACCACACATCCATCTTAAGATTCTCATTTCTGCTACACATTGGTTGCACATGTTGCTTCCTAATTGGCCAACATTTTACTCCATAGGTCATAATTGGTATAGTTGTCTTCTTATCTAATTTAACTTTTAATCTGTTGATATGTACCAATCACAATGCATTCTAGAAGCAAGTCTCTACTTCAAACACCCAACTCTAATCTTATATTCGACATCCTCCTCAATCTCCCAGTCCTTGCTAATTATAGAGTCAAGACACGTAAAGGCTCTTTGTAGTATCCCTTGAGCTTCAATTATCATAGGAGTTGTTGCATCTCTTTGCACATTCTCACTCATGTTGCAATTCATATATGTAATCTTATGACTTATATTAAAGCCCTTGGGTTCTAAAGCCTCTTGCCATCTCTCAAATTTCGTATTCATGTGATCTCTTGATTTGTCCTCCAACACTATATAATCTGCAAACAACACACACCAAGGTGCCTCGTGAATATGAGCGGCTAACTCCTTTATAATCAGTGTAAAGAGACAAGGGCTTAAAGTCGACTCTTGATGCAAATCTATAGTCACTGGAAACTCTCCTGTCTTCCCATAGATAGCCTCACACTCATTATTGGTCCCTCATAAATGTCTTTAATAATGTCAATTTAACATCTTAGGGCACTTATTTTATTTAAAACCTACAAAACCAAATCTCTAGGTACTATGTCTTCGTAGGCTCTCTCTAGATCAATGAAGGCCATATGAAGATTTTCTGTATTCTCTTAGTATTTTTTTCATTAATTATTTAAGTGAGAAGATAGCTTTTATAGTTGACCTCCTTAGCATGAAACCAAATTGATTTTTTTAGATATCTGAGTCTTTTTTTCCTTAGTCTTTTTTTGTTCCAAGTCTTTGCTCCATGACTCTCTCCTTTAGTTTCATAGTGTGACTCATAAGTTTAACGTCACAATAATTGGTGCAACTTTGTATATCTCTTTTGTCCTAGATTATAGGTACTACAACACTTCTCCATTCATTCAGTATTTTCTTTGTCCTTAATTTCTTCTTAAAGAACCTAGTCAACCAAATGCATCCAATTTCTCCTAAGTATTTCCAAGCATTTACCACTCTGCCTCGTAGCTTCCTTGTCTTCATTCTTACCAATGCTTTCTTTACTTCTGCTATCATAATTCTACGGTAGAAGGTACATCCTGCTAATAAAGCATCTTTTCTTGTTCCTAAGCTTCCTGTGGAATCTTTATTTAAAACTTCGTTGAAATATTCTCTTAACCTTTCTTTCATATCATTGATCTAAATCCCTATCTTTTCTTTTCCTCAGTTTTGTGGGCCTGAAAATGTCTCTTTACTTCTCTTGTTCCTAACTTATTATATGTGTATCCCTTGTTTTGGTCTTTGCATAATTTACCAATTTTCTTAACTTCTTTCTTTGCTTTCATATGCATTTTATATTTTTCGTGTTCCTAGTTCCTTGGCAAATTTTGCAGCAACATCTTTTCTTTCGAATAGCTTCCTGAACCTCTATACTTCACCACCAGGTTTCTTTATTAAAGTATCTTTTCCATTTTGACTCTTCATGCACCTTTTTTGTAACCCTTATAATGTAATTAGTCATTTGATTCCACATCACCATAGTTTCTCCCTCTAAATTCTATTTTCCCCCTTTGATCACTTTATGTTTAAATGTTGTTGCCTTTAGTCCTTTCAAATTCCCCCACCTTATTTTACCACACTTATTTATAGTTAAATGCTCATATCTCTTTTAAAAGTGGGTGTTTGCTGTTACAAGGTCAAATGCTAACATTAATTGCAAGACGACGTTGTCTCTGAATTCATTCTTTTCTCCGAATCTTGTCCTCCATGCACTCTCATACCCTTGACTATCCTCCTCCACCCCGAAAATCTTTTCACTATTCGAAATTTCTCGTATTAGAATATCTATCTCCTTCCAAAATTGTTTCTCAACACTTCCATCTGATCTTGTTGGGGTGCATAGGCACTAGTAGTATGTATTATCATGGTTCAAAATAGTGTAGTGGTCGTGTTATCGGCTGTAAAGGTTGAGACCACTATGCTATTTTGATTATAGTGGCGCTATAGTCTAAAAGCTAGTAGAGTCAAACAATTTTAATTTAAAACATTGCTTTTCCTTTTTTTTTTCCTCCTCAATAGCCTTTCCTAAAGTTATCTCTACCCATATACGTTCCAAATCACTAAAAAATACAAGTTTGGCTGCTACACAAGATTTGAATTCTTTTGACCACTTAAAAATTCACACCACTAAGTTGCTACGTAGTGCTTTGGCTACTGGCTTCTACGCGCACTGCATCCGGTATTTTGATCCTTATGTATTATATCTTCCTTTAACACTAGTTTAATTGTTATAAGGCTATCTTCCAATCTCTTTACTCCACAATTTTCCTTTCAAGTTCTTATCTGCTAGTCTGTTGCGATACTTATTCCATTTCTGGCATTTTTCTTTCATGTGTAGTAGAGTTTGTAGCCATTAGTAGAAGATTGTTCATTATTCCACAATATTGTCCGTTATTCCCTTTTCACTGTGTTTCCTTTAAGCATGCTACATTAACTCTGCTTCATTTCATTGTATAATTCAATATTACTGCCAGTCAAAGATTCTATATTCCAAGTAGTAAGTCGAAAACTCTTATTCTTTTGGACTAACTTTATTCGCACTTGTCCAAATTGGTGCCAGAACCCTTGCCTGTTTTCTATTGCAGTAGGGTGCTGCTGCAGTGCGTTGATTATATGGGTTACACCCGAACATGATCAAAGGAACCCTTGCCTACTTATTGTAATAGGGCATAGCTACAGCACGTCGCTTATAGCGGGAATGTCCTAGCTTGATCATGGAACAATGTCTTGAAAGGAGTTTTTTTTTTTTTTTTTTTTTCTCTCTCTCTAATGGTATGTCTTAAAAAGGAGTTATAGAAGCAATTGAAACAATTAATAAGAGCATATGATTACAACTTTCCAAGGGAACAGATCCAAAGCGATCCTTCAATTTAGATGAGCTACGATCCAACAATTAGTCCTTGATCAATGAATTTAATCTCAATCTTGCTTGTGACTGTGTCATTGGACATCAAAATGCTATAAGGAGAAGAATCAATAGTTAAGTGGAGACAATACACTAATCTAATGGTCAGATATAGTTGACAAGGATATAGTCTATCATCCATGCCTGGGTCCTAGCAATATTTCCGTATCACAATCATATCTTTATTTTGATTGTTGTATTGAGATTCTTAGGCATATATAGGGGTTTGGTTGAAGCTTAACGATCAAATTATTATTTTTTTACTGGGAAGTTTTCCCAACACTAGTTGTATGTTTAATTTTATAGGTACTTGAGGATATTTGGTTGGAGTTCTCTTGTTGTTCTGATCTAATTTCCTATGTGTAATGCTATCAAGTTGTCATGGGTTGACCAAATTCAGGGTTAGTTGGTTATGATGTGATTTGTGGCACGATTTTAAAAATCAGTCGAGGTAGAGTCAACTCTTGGACTTGACCTTGAGGCCCCCTCCTCGATATATGTATATATAGGAGTTAGGACTTGAGTGAGTTCCACCATAAGACTTGGCCTATATATGAGCATTAGCATAGTCAACATAATGCTTGCTTCAGCTTGGACTATGACTTGGTTGAACCTTAGTGCGCCCCTCCCTCTTTAAGTTCTTGGATGTGGCGTGGGAGTGGGATTTATTGACTTCCTATATGGATATGGGGCCAGAGGACAACCATGTGGAGACAGGGATGATTACAACAATTAAAAACCTGAACTCAAGACCTGATTCGATCCCCCTTGAGTCATGCGCTAGGCTGAGTCGCACTGAGTCCCTCCTAAATCCTAACCCTTCACACCCCACCCCCAACCCAAAAAATAAACCTTTGAAAAATCTTTGAAAATTGGAAAAAAAAAAAAAAAACCAAAACAAAAACAAAAAAGCCCCACCTATATAAACTCTCACTCTTGACTTTAATACCATGATTTGGTTGTATTTTGTGACTCAGTCTATTATTAAAAGAAAATTTTGTTGTTTTTTAGGTGTTATCAAGTATCAACAAATGATCAGAACTACTGTGAATCAATTTCTTTTTCTTTCTTTGGTGCCATTCGACATTATAATATGCAAAATAAGAGTTATGAGCTGAACATTAGATTTCAGGTCAATCAGCAATATTAGTAAAGAACTAAAGATTACACAATGTAACTTAAGTGAATGGAAATTTTTATAGATCTAGGTGAGCAACCATAGGTTTACAACTCCCATATTCCAGGCAAGAAACCATATATCTACACACTACATTACTATGTTATGTCTCTATATAAAAATATTTAGAAAAAAGAAAATATAATTTTTACATATTTTAAAATAATAATTTCAAAGAAGAAAAATTATTTGTGGGTTTACATGCATAGATTTAAGCTTTAAACCACAGATCTATGAGGTGGATGCTCCTCCATTTCAAAATCTAAAAAAAATACTCAAAAAAGGTCAATTTTTTCGTAAAAAAGAAGCATTTGAATGCTTGATAATTCATTTTTTAGGCAAATATACTGTAAAAAAATTCATTTTTAGGGAAAACCTACATCACAACATTTATTCCCATCTTTGTATACAGGTTGCTACATGAAAACATAACTTAAACCTCTTTAATTCAGAATCTTCTTTTGGATGGTGCTTTGAGCTTGAGTTGATCAGATCTCTCAAAATAGTGGGATTTGATCTTAAAAACGCTATATTTGAGCTCCCCTTTGCCAAAAAGACCCCTTCCTCATACAAGACTCTCATGTAAAGAATTGGGTTTTCCTGTGAAAAGAAGCCCCTTTTATATTCAACCGAGTCACATGACATCTCATATGACTTGATTCACTCACCCAAGTCACATGGGACTCGGTTGAGTCCTCGTACGACTTTCTCGAGTTGTTTGGTACTAGGCCAAGACCCATGTGACCCAACTTGTTCATAATCAAATTTAAGTCTTGGGTGAGCCTACTTGGACACAATTGAGTTTTTAAGCCATGGATGATGATGATCATAGATTAAAGCCACCATGGAACTCTGTAATAATGACTAATGAGTGATGCCCGTTACCTTCAGATGTTGAAGTATGGTTTTTTTTTTTTTTAAATTTGATTATTGGTAGTGGTTATGACTTGTAAACTCATAATTTAGTCATATTTTTTTAATTGCATTTTTTATTTACTAAATTTCAAAACTTAAAAATGGATCTTGAGTGAAATTCACAAAGATGATTAAAACACAAGGAGTCCTTCAATTCTATACTCAAGAGGACATTTTCCCCAGTTTTAGTAATTTTTTCCACTCTTTGAGGGTTTTTTTTTTTTGTTTTTTGTTTTTTTTTTATTTTTAGATTTTGGGTGGGGGTATCATCAATAGGTGAAGAATTAAGAGGGATTCATTTCAGACGGTTTGGACATGTCCAATGGAGGCCAACAATAGTGCCGTAGAGGAAAAGTTTTTCTATGCAAGTTGATAGCCCACCAAGGAAAAAAGGTTGTCTATAGAGGACATGGATGGAAGTAGTAAGGATAGATATGAAAAGTGCAACCTATTTGAGGATTTGGCTCGGGATAGATTAGAATGGACAAACATAGGTCATGTAGCCAACCCCAACATAGTTGGGAGAAGGCTTTGATGATGTTAGTCATGAAACATTTTGTAGATTTAATTGTGCTTGGGTGGCAGTCCGTATGACTATGCTGACATGACTTCACTCAAGGGTGATCAAGTTGCACCCTTGGTCCCTGTTTAAAAACTTTGTCTGGTCATGTTAGAACTATTGTGAAACAAGGGTTTTTCTAAGATAATCTGCCCCTTCATTTCACAACTTGTAGATTTAATGGTTACTCAATCAGCCAAGATTTATCTCGAAGGTAAAAACCAAAAAAAGAAAAGAAAATAACAAAGGCTATGTTGATAAACTGAAAATTACAAAGATGATAAGGGCTGCTAATTAGGATGCTGAAGATTAGATGATTATGTCCAATGTCACCCCATAAAAACCGAACACTTACGTTCTCTGAGACTTTTTATCACAATTGGTCAACATGAATGCATGTCCATTGCACAGGCCTAGTACAGTTCAGATTGGATCTGGAAGTATCTGGTTGAAGCTGGACTATTGATCACCAGCCCGCTAATTCTAAACTAGTTCTAGTTCCATCTATATTTTTGACTAGTTTACATCTTTAATCCTAGAGGAAATGAGATGGACAAGCATCAATAATTACATGGAAAGGATGCTTATGCTCCAAAGCGTAGTTACCTGATTCACTCCTCTACCTTATGAACCCCAAGAATAATTTGGGATTCAATTCGGTGGGACTTGAATAGTTTGAAAATTTCTGGTTCAGAACAGTTTTGACTCCTTGTTCTTCTAGGAACAAAAAAAAAGGTGGAAATTCATCCTTTCTAAAAATAGAAAATACAGATGTATATAAAAAGGAAAAAAAATGCCTATAATCTCATTCTCCTCTCATCATCCATTGATGAGCTTGAAGCCGTGGTGTTGAATCATGCCGTCTCCCAAATCGGCTGTGGACCTTCTATTTCATATCTTCTATTCCATGTTTTAGAGTTTTGTGTCGCAGAAGATATAAGAGGGAGAAAGAAATTGCTGTACTTAGGAAGAAGAGAAAAGATGGAACGGTGAAGAAGCAAAGATCCCATCGTCCAAGTCCTTTCCATCCAAGGGAGAGAGAATTTAATATTTTAATAATACTTGCCTTTCCTAACCGTCCTTTTTACCAATGTAAGTAGTATTTAATGGTTGCCTATGCACATGTCTAGAGAAAAAATAGCTTGCAGATTGTACATTTCCCATCCCTTCCCTCTCTCAAGAATCTGGATCCTATGAGGCTTTAACATGTAGAAATCCAGAGTCAGAAGAAAGTAACCCTACAACGGAGCCTATACATTCCAATCGGAACCATTCATAACATACTCCTTTCAGGTATATTTGGTACCCTCAAATTTTATATTAATCAGAAAATTTTCCCCCATTGGATTGACTGTTTGATGAAAAACATTTATAATGTTTCTCATGGAACCATCAATCCAATGGTGGGACATATTTCTCTGTCTCATATTCTGCATGAAATATCATTATCTATATATTTAATAAAGTATCTAAAATTCTAATAATATATGTATAACTATTTATAGATGTTATTGGCCTTTCAAATTAGTACATCGAATTCATCAGAACTCGAGATTGAAACATGAATTAAGTAAACCTACTCAATCGAAGTTTTGAATTTATGTAAGCATCGAACTGCGAATTGCGAACTCAAATTTGAACTGATCGAATTGCGAATCAAGTAACTTTGCTCCAAAGTTCTTGGCACCGACGAAATAGAATAATGCTTCTTTAGTGTGCTTTTGGTTTAATTTTGGATATGGTTTGTTAAATCATAGCCATTAGCAATCAAACCTCTCTTGGTGTGTATGATATTGACTGCATGTGCCTGTTTATTATCATCATCGGTTTTGGTTCAGCTTGTTTTAGAACTTTTTGACATTTTTCCTTCAGTTAAAGCATATTAACAACAAATGACATTCTTGTGACTCAACACTGTGCAGGAGTTTGCAACATTCCTCCGAGTTCTTGGCTGCTATCCCATGGATACAGCTCTATAGAGGTTCATCCACAGTTTCAGTTTGGTGTTTCAAGCCCATAAAACAAGGATGCATGATCCTTATTTCCTCTTAATATTTTAGCTCCTGTTTAAGCAGTTGGAAGTTGATTATTCCTTGGGATTGATGCCCAGGACCTGCATCTCCAGGAATAGATGCATGCGAAAAGGATCAGCTTCTATTTCTTTTGACTTTTTCAATTGGTTCAGGTGCAAATGGTGTGTGATCTATTAATCTTGTGTGTTCTCTGTAAATGAGTCTGAAGTTGTACAGTTTACAGTGGCTCAAGTCGGTAGATCATTATTATGGTATCTTACTATAAACAGTTTCTAGAAACGTAGGAGCTATCATCGATTGGACACGATACTCTTTTTCCATTCTTTCAAGCATTGGCTTGAATCTTGTCAGTGATGTAATTTTGAATGAAGAGAACTAAATAATGGAGTTTAAACTCCCCAGGATTGCCTTGAGTTAATGCTGTGCCAGGGCTGAATGTCCAATCTTGTGCATTCATATGTTTTCATTCTACGTCATTTATCTCCCCAGGAGTGACTACTAGAAGTTGCATTTGTGGGGACAATGCTTCTCGAGGTCCATATTCTTATCTGCATTGTCAAAAACATGAAAACAAGTATGCATAGTTTTCTCTCTTTCATTGAGGTTGATTAAGTCTAATCACAGACATTCTTATTTGGAATGTGGTGTTCATGTGTTTGCAGTAGCATTTGTGCCATTGGCGTAGATTTCTGCATTCTGCCTGTTCTGCCTATCCTCGGGGAGTTGCCACCATTTCACATTCTTTCTTGTTGGCCACAATGGTAGCTGAAATGCTTGGAAGATCATGTCAGGGGTGGACTTGATCAAGAGCCTGAAGCATATATAGATTGATGGCAGCTTTGGTAATTGTTATATATTTTGCTCACTCTCTGGAAAATTAGTAGACCTGTGGGTTTGTGTACTCATGGGCCAAGCTTTCCTGAGCCAACCCAAATCAACACACATTGGACTGGATATGGCCTGTGTTTTAACTCGAATCTAGGCTTGTGCCACATAATTCATATCCAGGGACCCAGGTGCCCAATGCCACCGCCAGGGATGCTCATGGACCAGGCTGGCCTGAGCCCAACCCGGGCCTAGCCCGCATTGGGCTGGGATTGGGCGTTCTGTTTGAGTTCTCGGGCTGGACTTGGATAACAGCTTGGGCTAATTTATTATATGGGCTGGGCTTGGATTAAATGGCAGAAAGCCCAAAGCTGGCCTAGCCCGAATAAGAGGGATAATAAGAATTGCAAGAGCAGCAACTTGACTTCCCTTCTTTTTTTTTTTATCAATTTTCAGTTCCCTATTAATAGAGAAAATAAATGAGTTAGATGAAAGGAAATCAAGGAATAAATTAAGGGATCTCATCTTGATTCAATCCTATCTACAAAATACAGTTGCGTCTAAAAGACAATCTCCTTAAAGCATGTAAGTAATTTTAATCGTATCTCAATATCACTTAACACTCCTCTTTCTATGTAATCATGCTTGACCGATCCACATTACATTTTAAATGCAATTGATTAGATAGGCTTTAACGGGTCTAAGGCCCGATTAACTAGATGGGTTTGGCTTGGGCTTAACAAATTTTGGGTGGGCTGGGTTCGGGCCACAGATGGCTTGGGCTGTGCTGGGATGTTCATCAGCCCGGCCTAGCCCGGCCCATTAACAACCCTAGCCATTGACCCATTATATATGTGCACACTGTGTGTATATTGATGGATGATCCAGTGCATACGATGTGCACAGATCTTACGATGCACACCATGTGGCAAGGGCCTACCTAATCACTCATTTGAGCGGACCACAAAACGGGGATCCCCAAGTCACCAGATCCCGAGTTTTGCACCCATCCAAAAGGGACTAGCCCGTTGGATTGACTACACTTTTTTTTAATATAAAACCGTTGAAACTTGTGGGCGTCGATCAAGGGATTAGGATGATTGGGTGTCAAGCACGAGGATCCAAATTTCTCCCCAATCTTGAGGTGTGACTGTCATAGCCGGGCAAAGATGGTAAAATGCAATAGTTAAACCACACTTCTTGCATGGCGTCTTGTTTGTAGTTATTGCAATAGCATGGCCTCCTTGTGGAGGTATTCCTTTGACACATTAAGGCCTCTTGTTTGTCAGCGAATGCGCTTGTTGTTGTTTTTAGCACTACTCATGAGCAAAGGATAATACCCTTGATCTCAATTGGTGTGCAAGTACTTAGTCCCGTAGGTGACTCTTGGGCTTAGAATTTGGAGACTGTAGATTGATTCTCAACGTTCTAGTGCCCTTCTAGGAGCTTACAAGCTACAGTGTTAGGATGCAACCGGGTCAATTCTAATCATTCATTGTATGTTCAGGGAAGACCCATGGCATCACACTACCATTTATACATGCTTGTGATGCCTATAAGCAGGGGCTATATCAAGTGATTAGAGTGTTTTGGAAAGCAAACAATTTTTCACAGGGTAGTTTTTGAGAATTCCTTTATATATATATATATATATGGGAAATATTCATGTACATTTATCTCTTACCATGTTATGGTGAGGGACAACATAGTAGGGTTTACTTTGTAACACATTTAAATCATCCACACACATAGGACCACCCCCCCCCCCCCCCTAAGTACACTAGACCCATTGAATTTTCATCTATCTAAATGGATTGGACTGTTGGATCGATGGTCAAATTTTTTCCTCTAATAGAAAGTCATTAAATTTGTAGGCCACGGATGAAGGAGTTAGAGGCATGGGATTGACCATAAATTTGATATATGGTCTTATCCAAGATGTCTCTTCTCATCCCCTATAAGTCCCATGATCAGTGGGTCCCTGGTGGGTCCCATTAAGTTTGTCCTTCACCATATGGTGAGGGAAGGATGCAAAGAAATATCATATATTTATATATATATATATATATATATGAGCAGGGCTCTCCTAAGCTAAAGCTTACTTTATCCTAAACTGAAATAGTGCTGGCCCCACAAACCAAAGTTAATTGTATTTGTTTTTTACATGATGGAATTGGAAAATCCAGTTCTAATTTGGATCTTTCTTGATTTTGGAGACGATCATCATGCAAAAAACAACGATAATCGACTTTTATTTGTAGGACCAGCACTGTTTCAGCTTACGATTAGGTAAGTTTCAACTTAGGAGAGCTGGCATATATATATATATATAGATATATATATATATATATACGTGCGCGCGCGTGCACACACACTTTGCTATTACAAAAAGGTATATGTACATATTTTAGTTTTGAAAGAAAAAAAAGTGTGCGAAACTGAAATTACTTGATAAGCTGACTAAAGCGTGTATGCAAGTTGACCATGAATATGACTATGGCTTATATTTTGGTCTAGCATGGCCATGTGAGCGTCAAGAGAAGGTGAATGTGTTGGTAACATGGTTCAGAATCACAGAATTTGTCGTAGTATCGGTCAGCCCAAAAGGATGATACAGTATTAGTATCGGTTGCGGTTATCGGTCCACCCCCGTCGTCATAGTGTGAATTTTTTTAGTAAAAAAAAAATCACAAAAAAATTCAATTTTTTTTAGAATATTAGAAAATGCTATAAAATAATATTTTTCTCCATTAGTAACAATAATAAATTAAAGTATCCATCCCCCTAAGTCATGAGTCCTGTGTCGTTGTCTTCTCCGGTATTTCATAAAATGTAACCATTATTTTGGCTCATAATCTATTTATTAGTGTGAAATCTAAGAAAATCAAGACTGTTTGTTTCTAATAGATCTATCATCTACAAACTATTAATAATCCATTAGTATAATAAATAAACTAGCAACAATTATTTTTAAGGAAGGTAGAAGATTTCGAAAAAAAGAAAATTCCATTTCCAAGACCCCTAATGTATAGATCTAGCATAAAAGTGTGTAGATCTAAGAGGATCTACAACCCACAACCAAAAGTGAGATGGAAATGGTCATCTATTTCATTTCTAAGCTCTTTAAACAAAAACAAAAAAATAAACACATAATAGAAAGAATAATGAAGTCTTGGTTGATTTTTTCTTACCAAATCCTTGAATAAAATGGGTTTTTGAGAAGTTAGAGAGTTGTTGGAGGTGAGGAGAGGAGTAGGGGCTACTAAGGAGATGAGGATAAAGGAGGAAGATGAGAGAAAGAATGGGAAAAGAGGAGAAAATTAGGGTTTTTTCCTTTTCGGCCGATATTTTGAATTTATCGGCCGATATATCGGCTCGGCGATAAATTCACAATATCAGCAGATATTGTATAAGGATTTGGGCATAAATTGGCCATTGGTACGGCGGTATCGATACCGATATCTTGGGCCGATATCGGATCGGTATCAGCCGATACGAAACGGTATTGGCCAAGATTTTGAACCATGGTCGGTAAGGTAATTTGCGGCAGTCAAATGGCAGCTTAGTATACATGCTCTTTGAGAATAAGCATTGTGAAGGTCTGATCCTTCAAGTCTAATCTATATATAGTAGGATCTGATGATCATAATGGATGCCTGTGATTGAACAAGTTCAATGCGTGTGGTAGATATTCTGTAATGCCACAATTTCTGGAAACCTAAAATTCGGAGAGTTAATTTCAATCACAATGAACTCGGTAGATCTTGTATTGGAGTCTTTTTTAATTTATTTAATTTTCTGAATTATTTAATCAATAACTAATTTAAGAAAGTAATTATGTTATTTAACATTGACATAATTCTATGCATAACATCTCAATTCTAAGCATCAAATCGGGTTTTATGCTATTTTATGCATGAGTTTAGCGAAAAGCATTCTTTCACTTATTAGCATTTGTAACATGGGGCCTACATGAGACCACATGTAGTAGAACCCTAAAGAAACAGATATTACGCCCCCTCATTTAAGCACATAACTAAATTGTTTGATTATTCAATTTTTTTAAGATAACCCAGGATATCTTCCGCCCAACCCAGCCCAGAGTTGATTATTATATTTCTACGAAGTTTAGATCGTAAAATCTCTCTAAAATAAAGTTTTGTAAGTGACTATCTCGCGAAAGATAAGGAAACAAATCAATCAAAATCAAAACAAATCCTCAAAGAAGGGGTTGGATGTTCCATTCCTTCCGCCCCTAATAAGCCATCGAATGATTTGGAAAGGAAGAGAAAAGAAAGAGAGGAATAAGGATTGGAAACCAAACAATCAACTCATCCAAGATTAATCAGAACAATCTTTCTTCTAGTTTGGCGATGAGAGTTCATGTTAGATGGTCTAACGATGCTCATGATCAAGCCACAGGAAGTGTCAAAATTTATTAAATTAAATGAAACACCTTGGACACTTTTTTTAAGTAATCAGACGAAGCTCAAATGGAATACAAAACTCATCTTAATGCATTGGTTGATTGCATGCAGTTTCTTTTACATCATAGATTAGCTTTTCATGGTCGTGATGAATCTAGACTTGAACAATTAGGGAAACTTTCTTGAACTGTTGCAATTAATTGATCACAATAAAGATAATAATAGTATTCTGTGGACAAAAACGCTTCTAAATATATTAAATTGATCACAAAAAAAAAAAAAAAACCAACATTGTGATTATAGTTACGATTGAAATCGCTAATGTTATCAACAATGAGCTTGGAGATGCTCTATTTACTATCTTTATTGATGGATCTCATGATATACCTATCAAAGAGCAGTTAACTCTTGGACGACAATTTGTAGACAAGTGAAGATGTATAATTGACCTTTTTTCTAACCGTGGAAGTCATGAAAACCAAAGGTGTTATCACATAAAGCGACGATCAAGCACCTTTTGGCTAAGAAGTGTAGTATCTGTTCTTATCAGTTTAGTATCTGATACGTGGCCCATTGGGTCACATGATATTAAATTAATTTTTTTGGGGGGAGGGCCCACCATAGTAGCTTGCTGCTGGGGTCCTCATGCGTCGCCCATGTGTTGCACTACTCCAGGGGCCTCGCGCACCCCTACCAAAAAACAATACAAAAAAAAAAAAAAAAAGATTGTGTCGACCACGTTATGATGGGGATAGTAAGATGCTGGGTGGATTCAATGGCCTTAAAACACTCATCATGAAAGAGAACAAATATGCAATTTATGTTCATTGTACTCTTTAACTTGGTTTCCAGTGTATTGAATGTTGTAAGAGCCTCATGCAAACACCGATGCATACTTTGAGATACATAAGTTCCTAAAGTTATTGAAGGGTTTAATAGTGGTGAACTTTCAAGTGGACAACGCTTGAATTAGGAGACGGTCTACCAATACACATTAGGGTTTACATTATGGTATACGTATTAGCTTAACTATCATGTTTTCTACTATGATTGAAGTCCTTGAGATTATTGTGGAAGATGGCTCAGACTTGGAACAAAAAGCCGACCCATGTGTACTATTGGATTCAATGCTATCACTTGATTTTGCATTCAACTTAGATATGATGAAGAATATATTGAGAATCACTAATGAACTATCAAAAACATTACAATGCAAAGAATTGGATATTGAGAATGCAATGACCCTAGTCAAAATATATAAGCAACGATTGCAGATAATAATAGATGATGAATATGATTCTTTTCTCAATGAAGTTGCTTCATTATTTACCAAACATGAATTTATTATTTCCAACATGAATGATAAGTTTGTAGCCCAAAGGTGACATTGCAGAGCTCAAGAAATCACAAACCCACACCATTATTGTGTTGAATAGTTTAACACTACCATTGACTTGAACTGTTACACCAAGGTAGACACTGAGTTACTTCTTTGTGTCGCATGCCTAAACCCAAGTGGTTCATTCTCGGCATTCGGCAAGCAAAGACTGGTCTATCCCATTCAGTTCTATCCATTTTCCACACTGGATCTTATAACACTTGACAATCGACTTGAGACTTATGTCATGGATATGCACTCCAATAATGAGTCTTCAAGAGTGAATGGGTTGGCAGTCTTGCCAAGAAGATGGTTGAGACGAAAAGGGACCTATTTATATGCATTAATTTGCTTGCTCGTAACATTGGCACTAATACTAATCTTATCAATTGCCACTACTATTGTTGAGAGAGCATTTTCTAATATGCATATTGTGAAAAATCATTAGCATAAAAAAATGGGATATGAATTGATGAGTGATTGCTTGCTCACATACATAGAAAAAGATAATTTTGATAACGTTGCTGATGAGGCAATCATGCAAAGCTTTCAAAACACGAAAGTGCGTTGAAGACAATTAAAAAAAAAATCACTTTTACATAATCGAATCACTAATTAATGTACAACTTGCTCATATTTTTTCCAACATGCTACGTTTTTTTATACATCTTTTATTTAGTGAGGGTTTCTAATTCCTCTGTCCCCACTAGGAAAAATTCCTAGCTCCATCACTGTCTACCATTTTGACTTCTCTAGTTCTTATGGCATATTTGTGCAAGAAAAGGATTCTATGTTCCACATATTTCTATTGCTACATGAGACAAATCTTGCTTTCCTATTTCTCCCATAGAAAATCAAAATCCTCTATATTGAGAAAAATCAATTTATTTAATTTTCTTCTCCACACAGAAAGTGTGGCCCAAAATATTGAAAGAGTTAGTACGAGAAAAGAAATTAGAACCCACTCTATCGCAAGATCCTCTTGCTACACAACTGTACTCAAATGATCATTTCATGCAAGCAAACAAATTTCAAAGGAAGCCATTTACATTCATATTTAAAGTGGAATTGTGTAAAACGTCAAGTCCAAGCCCAGATGAAACCTGAATTGCCAGGTCCAAGTCTTAATGGAAAATCTGAGTTGGCCTAGCCCAAGTTAACCTGTACATAATCTTTCTCTCTGTGATAACCCAGGGTATCCCCCACTCCGCCCAGCCCAGGAGCCTTTGGCCCTAAGCACGAGGCACATTCGATTTTGGACAACAAAAAACTAATCCGTAGCGGCACATATAAACCCTTGTATCCACATGCACTTGATAAAACTATGGGAGGTGCCCAATGGAGGTAGGTGTCGAATACTAGACCCTCTCCGCTTCATCATGAGGGGTAGAGTCCTTGGCCAACTGGGCTACCACTCGTTAGAAGATAGACTTTCCGTACAGCTAAAGATGGAGAGGTTAATATTTCTCCTGAAATCCTATTATAACTCCGTCTTACACTTGTAGAGGGCAAGCATTAAGATTAAAGCAGACCTTTTTCATCTATTTTTCCACCGTTGATTTAGCTACCCACAGAGAAAAGAAAAACACAAAAAACACAAATCCAAATTATTACATGCCTATCTTGGTCTCTTTCAGCCAAATAGACTCTTGAGGGGCAGTTTGTTACATGGAATTGAATTCCTAAGGATTCTAAAAATTGCATTCCTCTAGGTGAAGATCCACATATCGCTATTAAAGAGGAGAATGAATTCCCAACCATCAACCTAGTAGATCAAATCTTATAAAAGGCAGAATTCCATCTTCTTCTCCACCTTATATCCTTCACCCCTCGGCCCTCATCTCTTTCATATTCCTTCATTTGAACCCTATTTTAACATGAATTCCCAGGATTCCAATTCCATGCACAAATGGGTCCCAAGGGTCCACCGAAAGGTTTCCATAGGTGAAACGGAATTGACCACTCTGGTCTAATCACTCAAAAAGGGCCACCTACTCTACTCAGGCCTTTGTACACATGCAGAGGCCAAGAGCAAACCATCTAGCCATTGGCCCAGAAAGTCGGGTATGGTCAAAATGACAGGTCCAGTCTCCAAACAGAGCATCTGATTGAGTACAGACCCAGGCCCACCCAATTAGATTATGTATGGAACCATTCCACGAGCCTCAAAGCACACAGCCCAAATCCAGCCAACGTGGGATAAGCTTACAACCCTAGCAGAAGAACTTAGTTTCTTTCAAGTATACTCTACCTGACCTAATGACGGATGGAGTCTCCACACATCCACTATGGATGTTTAGCCTTTTGAATCATCACCATTGGCAGCCTAAGACGCTTCCGCACAGGGAAAAACACTTGCCCAATGCAAATTCACAATAAGAGAATACAAAATTTGCAGAAGATGAAAGAACAATCCTGCCTTAACAAATTCTAAATAGGATTCTCTTCACCCCATGAAATGATAACATGTCAATCTCTTTACAATACATAGGATTTCTTCTCTCTTATTGATTAATGTAAATCAATATCTTGTTAGATCTTCTCAAGATTTCCCAAGCTTAGAAGGTATATCTACAAAAAATTTGAAAATCTGCCAAGTATATTTAGGAGATTTTATTGAAAATATTTACACTATAAAAGTAGATATAGTTGTGCCAATGGACTGACTAACCATGGGCTAGGCTGTGTTAATGATCTATGGACTTGACTCAATGGGGAACCCCACAATAACTTAAGGCCTGACAGCCAACTAGACCCAATGGGCCTATTCTTTGGCCAGCTTGTGTAGACATTAAGGCTAATCATGTACTTGAACAAAATCAAAGTAGGACATCTGAGAACTGCAAGCGGAAGCCAAGAAGCTATTGCATTGGCTATTGGAAGAGCTTGCTACAAGGTTCACCAGAAAGCACACGGAACTTGTGCTTGCAGCCTGCAAGTCTTAACTGTTCATCAATATTCACAAGGCAATTCGAAAAATAGAAACACTAAACATAGGCATATGCAGCAGACAATGGGATTTCATTTCCAGTTATCGAAGATACAGTGTAGAACATATAAACAAATCAACACCATCCAGTATTGTGCAATGGCGAAGAGATTCCAATAGGCAACAGAAATTCAAGCAGACCACATGGGCACCACTTTACACATGAAATTTGCAAGGGAGTTACTAATCTCTTAAGAATCATTTCTAGGGCATCTGTTATAGCCGATTCCTAGACATGAGAGGTAGGTCGCGTACTACCTCCAAACAGAAGCAAACAAAGTTTTGGTTCAGGGCTTCTAACTACCAACATTCAGTAGGTCTTCTAAATACCAACAACCAGAATGACATCAAGCCCCCACCAAATATGGAAGAAAAATCCACAGCAGTACATGCAGATGGGACAACAGAATGAGGCTTATGAGGCACCAATGAAATGCTCACATAATGTTTGCTTGGAGAAAGGGGCCACAGAAGGAGAGTCATCTCAAGGATGGTCAGGCAAAAGGACTGGGACCATCATTAATCCACTCATGCACATCAGAAATTAGATGGTGAGACATTTGGTTACCTTGTGAGAGTCAAAAGTTAAAATCATTTCTACATGAAAAACAATGATTTTTTTTTCTCAATGGTTAAAACTCTTTTAAAGTTAAACCTTTATTTAGTTGATTTGTATTAACTCCCAGTTTAGCGGTCATTCCAATTCACTTTACAGTAAGGATTGGATTATTTTGGAGGAACTCAACAGATACAGAGCTGTTGGCACAAAAATTTCAGTTTTATACGAATGAATATTTTAGGGATAAAAAAATACAGCATAAAGCTATTACATGTGAAGCATAACAGTCCTTGAGTTGCAATGACCTTATTTCCATGGCCATGAACCTGAGATAATTTTGTGATGATTCAGTGTTGTATGACTGCCTGCAGATCTGCTTGCAAGCACCTTTAATGAGTTCGTTTCCAAGTCTCATTCCAAATTGATGGAAACCCTGAAGGTTTGAATTATAAGTGCCAAAGCATGGAAAAGATGTCTCTAAGATGCTAAAATAGAATGAACCTCAAAAGGGAAAAATGAATCCACAAAGGAAATTTTTATTAATCTCCAAAAGCTGCCTATAATGTCTAACAATGCTCGTATATATAGGAAAACAGACCCTACAACCCAGGATCCCAATGAAACGAGGAAACTCATCAAAGAGTCCTACTAGAATTAAAAAATTGATCCTAGTGACACCTCATCAAGAAATTAAATAAATAAAAGTCTAGGGAAATAAGGATTCCTTTAGCTTTGACCATCCACTCATGAGTCCCTCTTTTGGGCCTACAGTCAGGCCTCAAGCCTGGCTAGGTTGGACAACATAATTTGCATCAGTAAGGCTATATGGAAAATGTCGGGGTGTCGTTTTAGGTCTGGAACAGCAACAGGGCACTTTCTGTTTCAGTCTTAAATGGAGGCTGGCTAACAAGATAATGGACCCAAAAAGGTGGCTTTATTATTTGGATGCACTGAGGGGCTGGTTGGGGACTGATTTGGTTAATTTACAAAAAAAAAAAAAGGTGTTGTTTGATCAGATATGGAAAGGAAAGGCAAGGGGTTTTATAATAGGTATGGATCAGGGTAACTTTTAGGCAAAAAACTGAAAGGTTTTTTATAAGGATTTGATGGTGAGAATTTGGTGTTCTTTTAGGGTGAAGGGAATAAGGTATCAGAATTTTTAGGTTAATTGAGGTTTCTTAGGTTCAAAGGTTCTAAAACTGGAAGGGATTGGGATGATTTATTTTCTATTTTCCCAAGGTTTATTGGATTCTACTTCTATTATAAAAGGCCATGAGATGATAAGGGATTGAGCGATAGGGGCAGAAGGGTTGAGGTGCTGAGCTGGTTTAAGGTGCTCAAAAGGATGTAGATGAGGGTAAACCAGTAAATGGATGAAGTAATAAAGAAGAAAAAAAAGAAAGAAAAATTCATCATTGTCAAAGCCTTGTGCCAACTATGTTGGGCTCATCCACATGAATTCTTTTTCGCCGCTCCAGACTATTCTGGACCAAATTCTCGGAATAAGGAAACAACTAAGATAAAAAATTATTCAAGGACAAGAAAATGATGTTGATTCTAGAATCAACTGGTTGATAACAGACTAAAGGTGGACCTCAACACAGTCTTACCCCTTCTAAAGACCAAATTATTGCAACGAGACTGATGCACACTTTTTTTATTCTTTTACAAGATAATTTCATGATTTCACACCAAGAAGGAAATGAAATTGCACCAGCCAAGATAAAATAGGGAAACCTCAACTTTCACCAAGTAATATTCACAATATCATTTTTTTTTTTTTTTTGCAGAAAAATTTCACAATATCATTAAGGTTGATCATGAGTAGTGTAGGACTTACTTGGGTACTTTCACTAGGGATAGAATCCCCTTTGGGATCATTTGTTTGTAGTCACTTACATACGTAAATGATTCACATGTGTAATAATTACACATATAAAGTTTGTTTCCGCTAATATGTGCCAATACAGTTTCACACGGTGATTGTATTTGGTTATGCAATTTCTCATGTGATCAAATCTCATAAACCAATCGTTCTTTTAATTCCTATGGGCCCCATATTTGTAATCCAAACAGTTCAACTTGCTCATTAAACTAATAGACCCCAAGACTTCTAAGTTTATTATCTTAAATCTTGATTGATTTTGACTAATTTGTCAAAAACTATCCAAAAAATCCCAACCTATAGATCCAATTTTCTACACTTTTGTGGGGCCCCAGCTCATGAAGAGAACTGTTCAATATTCTCACATTAATGATAATCATTAAGACATTTAGTTTCATATCTTAAATATTCATGGATTTTGAGAAATTTGTGAAAAATTTCCAAAACATCAAACACATATAAAACCATGGATGTACTCATTTACAAGTGAAAATGGTGGTTTTGACGACGACTAATGTGTTTCACATATGTAACACTTGCATATGTAACATTTACATATTTAAAACCCATTTTCCTATTCCATGTGCAAACAACATCTTTACACGATGACGTTGAACTCTTAAGGAAATAGAAACCTCATACATGGACTTCTAACATTAAAAGCAACTAAAACAACTAAATTTGTACCCACACCAAATGGCCTGCAACTTCTCTGGTACATGTCATAATTGCACAATCTTGGCTCCTTGGATAGGTATATGAATAACTTGTCAAATGCACCCTAGTGTCAATCGGACACCTTTCACATATAAAACATGTCCATCTCCGAAAAAACAGAACATTATATTCTAAAACAATATCCATAAATCTATCTTATGTGGGATCCTTGTCAAGTAGCTGTGGCCCCTGTAGAGATCCCCCAGGGCTATCGACTACACCAATATGTTGTATATGCAATGGGGACATCAACCCTAATTCTCCCAATTCCTTCAAGCATAGTTTTCAAAATCAGAATTGTATCGCAAATCGTCCATACCCATGAATCGAGTCAAATCGCGAATTGCAGGATTTTTTTATTTTTCTAATAAAATGAAAAATATTTAAAAATTAAAAAAAGAAAGAGAAAAGTAATTATTCATAACCATCCATTTTCCCATTTATAGAAATATAAATATAATAAGAAGTAAGTCTTTCATACAATCAGATCAAGATCATGACATATATTAATATATATATGAAATAAATGATGTATAAATAGATAAATAAGTTTAAAGTATCAATATTTTTTTTCTTATCTTTAAATCGAAATATAAAAATAAAAATAAAATCCAAACCATCAATCTTACACAGTAGGATGTCTCTTGAAGTTTTTTTTTATTCTTTAAAGGTGACGTCTCTTGAAGTTAAGAAAGTGTTCATGAATAAAAAAAGAAGATATAGACAAGGACCATATCTACAGTCAAATGTTTTAGTTAAATGCATGTTATTTACTCATCTTTAAAATATCATCAAAGCTACAAAAAATTCTTAGGAGGTTTTGTTAACTACTAAATAACATTTTAAAAATAAAAGCGCTAAAAAAAGAACGGATAAAGAAAGAAAAAGGTGAAGCTGACAGAGTCCCTCATCAAAACAGTTGATAGAGGAAGCAGATATATGATGTTAATTACAAGCTGAACATAGTATCCATGAACTAGTTGGAGGGGAAGTGTTGAGATTCGAGAATACTAATTTTGGGTCAATAGGTTAATTATGAGTGTAAGTTTCCTAAATTAGGATTAGATTACGTTTGATTATTTTAGGCTAGAGTTATAATGTGAATAGGATTTCTTATTATGATGTAATTAGATTTCCTAGTTTGGGCTACATCTTGATACAATTCTTTTATCTATATCATCATGAATAGTCGTAGACCCAAAATTTCAACTAGAAAAATGGTCATGCGCGACAAGACCTGTGTAGAGGATCAAAATGTTGCTGCTGCCACTATGCTTAGTTGTTATCGATCTATCATCTGGTCTCAATCAAAGAAGAAAATTATTAGTAGAGATGAAAGAAAGATTTTGTAGGTAAGATTACTGGAGTATCATCGATTTTGTAGGTAAGATTACTGGAGTATCATCGATTTTGTAGGTAAGATTACTGGAGTATCATCAGTAGACAAGGACGTGGATGTTGTAACCATGGAGAGACAACTTTAGGATAGGATAAAATTGTCGTCTTTCTAAAAAGTGTAAAAGAATGATCATGAGCAACGAGACCTATGTAGAGGATTCAAATGTTGTTACTGCCCACATGCAATGACCCATCTATTGACTGGCTCTCAATCAAAGGCGACAATTAGAAAAGATGAAGGATTGACATTAGTAAGATTGCAGATGTATCTTTGGTACATAAGAAGGTTATCTAAATATGGGAGACAAATTTAGGACATATAAAATTGTCGCCTTTGTAACATGAGCAATTGATGACCCACAAGGTCATCATTTTTAGGTTCCCAGTTGGGGATGCATTTCCCTTTTAGAGCAATAAAGTTTCAGAATATTTGATATATATAGATATAGACGTGTTTTTCTTAATATAGTAATATAGTTGTATGGACATGTCTGCAAAGTGGGCTTCTTGAAGTTGCATAGTTGTGACATTTGTTTCGTCTCAGACCAAATTTCCGAGAAATTTTATTTCAGCCAACATACCGAAACAAAACGGTCCTATACAACTTTTCGGCTAACTATTCAGTTGATTTTGATTGATTTTGGAAATTTCGGTCAGTTTCGGTGGATTTCAGAAATTTCAGCCAAAATGATTTTTTTTGTAAAGGACGTGCTTCAATTTTATTTTATTTTTTTCTTCCTTTTTTTTCCTATGCTAGGCAATCTCAGTCCAATAAGGCCCACACACATCTCATTGAAATTTGATCCACTCAGTGGGCCTCACCATATTTGAGCCCTAAACTGAAATAAAAATTCCACTAAAAACAAATCCCTAATCAATGCCCTAATCAAAGTTCTATATATATATAAATTTTTTTTTTTCAAAACATAAGACCGAAAAGTTTCGCCAAAACTTCTGAATAGGCCAAGAATTTTCATTTGGAGGCCAAATCCGAAACAGTGTTCGAGACGAAATTCACAACTATGTGAAGTTGTCATATTGGCAGACTCATGTCCTTGTCCCTTCCTGATACCCATGTCATTGCCCAAGTTGCATAGTGAAAAACTAATTAAAACATGAATCACTCATCCCAAGCATTCTTGAATCTTGAAACCATAATGTAATATTTCACTTTTGATCACAAATACTGCCTGGTATTTTCCACCTGGTTTTAGCATCTAAAGTCAGCCCCTAAGAACGCAGGAATTCTAAAGGCCAGAAAAATGAGCAATTAAATAAAACTTGGCTAATTAAATTATCATCAAGAGAGTAGTATAGCACTTACATTGCATGCAGAATGAGAACCAAATAATTCCAAACATATCGAAGAGACCTATTGAAATAGGAAGGGATAGAAAGGTATCTAACACACATGGGAGGTAACGGAATCAAGAGGTCAACAAGTCAAGGAAACATGGGTAATTAACTACAACTTATTTGATTTGATTATTTGAATAGCCATCATGGGAACAGTGGTACCGATCAGAAAAAATCATGGGAACAGGAGTGTAGGACCTATAATGCATGTATATTAAGAACCCGATAATATCGAATATCACCCAAAAAAAAAGGTTTAAAAAGTAGGATGTGAAGAGATATTCAAGAAGCATGAGAGAAGGGTTTGATTCAATTGAAGTAGAATGGACTAGTAACACATTCTTCTTCAAGGTCTCCAGCCCTCATAGTCAAGAAAGGAGAGTTCCAAGGAGTTTTACACGAGGGGGAGATTCTCCAACTACATGAGAGAGTCCGAAAGCAGATATTTCATTCATTTGAGAGAAAATAAGGGATGTTGCATCCATATAGAGTAATAGATCCTGTAGGGATGTTCTACTACTATTATAACTCTTAGCTAAAAGACTAAAATTCATAGCTAGATGATCAGCCATGATTTCTCCTAAATTAATCATGTAAAAAACGCATGATCTCATGCATCAATGAATGAATAGAAAACTGAATAACCTATCAAATGCAACAGCTCAATATAGACATAGTTTGACGAGCAAAATCTGCCGACCTCTAAAGACATGGGACTTTGACTCTGTAAGACTCCTAACATGACAGAAATTGATATAGAACTATTTGACACATAATTAGTGATGTGACGAATAACTCCACTTAGGCATTGAATTATGCATGTGCATAATTCAAAACTTTTGATGCAGCAAAAAGAAAGCCCTATTTGAATGGAAACAAAAAATTCCAACACTAAACTAAATCAACAGCAACCAAAACAAGAAAACAAGGAAAAAACAAGATTACTCACTGTTATTTATGAGTAAACCGTAAGCCCATGATATCTCCAATCGCAAGGAGACTGTCTCAATCCCAATGGAGAAGAAAGCCCCAAAATATTTTATATTCATCATCCTATTCATATAACATTCACAACACACTCTTAAAACCCGCATTTAATCTCAACCATTGATCTATGATCTAAATAATTATGTCCCCTAACATTTAGAAGTCCTAACTTATGGGAACAATAGGAAGAAAAACTGGAAAACTCAAAACAAAACTGACTTGAACCACGTACAGGTCAAACAGACCTTATTGATGTTTGTGACTGAGGCCCCAGGTGGTACACTATCTAGATAAGTGGGCCCCATCAGTATATACTACACTGATGAGCAACAACAATGATATCTATCTTGTTTGGATTGGGCCCATTTGGACCCATTTATTTAAGGCCCAAAAACAGACTGTTTGTTGAAATATCTACAGGAATTTCAGATTTTTGCAGAAAACCCCTACAGTCTTCTGTTATAATTAAACAGCCCGTCACATAGATTTCATCAAATATTTGGGACTGTTTGGCTCATTCTCTGATCTGAAGAAATCAACGCCCTGACCAGCCCTTTTTGGCCCTTTTAGAGCCGTCAAACTGTTCCAAAAACCTTCCATAAGTAGAATTATGTGATCAACATCTGAATCTTTATCAATCTTCCCCGGCTAGGAAGTACTCACCCTCGAGTTTCTGTCATGCACTCATGCTCAACATTGAAGGATTTGGCAGCTGAAGCTTCACCAGCATATGGCATCAAATCTACAAAGTTGCAATGTTTGAATTCTGCATGAGATGGAAATTTAACTTGATATGCATTGTTGCTAATCAGATACTTGATCCTTCATGGTCCAATCTTCCTGTCCTCTAGCTGCTTGTAAGTTTCAATGGGAAATCTCTTTTCACAAAGGAAAACCCAAACAAGGTCCCCATTTGCAATTCCTGTTGTCGTTTGGCTATGATCTGCCTCAGCTTTGTACTTTCTGTAGCTTGCTTCTGTTCTCTTCTGAACCTCTTCAGGAATGGCCTTAATCTCACGGGCCATTGCATTGGCATCACCACTTACCCGTCCAGGTTTCTCAGTGGGTACTTATCCAACATATCTGTGGAGTTGGATCTGTCTGCTACCTAAAATGGGCTCATGTGGGTTGACCTATTCCTTGAGTTGTTATAGTAAATTCAGCTGACTAAGATTTCGTCCCATTACCACGGCTTCTTGCTAATCGAGCAATGCAAGAGATTGCCTAAGCTTTGTTGATGGACTCCCATCTTTCCCTGGGTATTAGGCACTACTAATTCACAACTTTGTCCCAAGTTGTTGCCATAAAGTCCACCAAAACTGGCTCATGAATTTAGGGTCCCTATTTAAAGTAATCGTCTTTGGGATGCCATGTAGATGGACTGCCCACTTAAAATAGAGATTAGCAACATAGGTCGCATTGGACGTCTTATGGCATGGAATAAAATGAGCCATCTTCGAGAACCTATCCACGATAGCAAAAATAGAGTCCATAACTTGTTCAGTCTGTGGAAGATCCAACACTAAGTTTATGTTTACATCCTTTCAAGGAGCCAAAGTAACAGATAATTACGTGTAAAAACCTGTGTTTTGTGACACTTATTTCACAACATGACAAATTCAACACTTGAAGATAAGTCTAGCCACATCCCTTCAATGACTTAGCCAACAGATGGCTTGTTCCATCAAGGCATCCTATATAGGACAGTCACCATGCGACCCTCCTGTATTGCAGACTAAATCTCACCAAAGTATAAATCATTTGGATACATCACTAGGAAAAAGAATTGATCCAATCACCCTATTGCATAATTCAAAATTGGATTTGGTTCAGCTGAAATTGCAGAATAATTTTGATGCAGTCAGTGGACCAAATTGGACAACTCCCTAGAAAAACTCTGGCCTGGATTTCAAATCCAGACCATTTCAGATTTCGGCCAAAATCTATGGTTTCAGCCAATTTAAAATAAAATAAAATAAAACACTAAAAACAGATACAGGAGGGCTGGTTCTAGGAAAAGGAAAAATGAGAGAGAAGGAAGAAAATGAAGGAAGGAGGGATATAGAGAGGGGGATGGTACCTACATTGCCATCCCCTTCAGCCACTACGGCCGCCGTCCCTTGCCGCCACTACCATCACTGTCTATGTTGCCATCCCTTTCCATTGTCTTTTCTTTTTTCCTTGCTCCGTTTTTTCTTTCTCGTGCAAGTTTCGTTCAGCTTCTTCGTAAAAAGGGCTAGGGCTAGCGACCTTTTTTATTTATATTGTTATGCGAAGGTGAGGGCTGGTTGACTTTATAAATGGATCTGGCTGATTTTATAAAAGGGATTGGGCTGAGGCGAGACTTCAAAGGGGCTGAGCAACTTTTATAATGAGTCATTTATTTAAAAGAAAAAAAAAAACTAGTTGAGTTAAAAAAAATTGGAAATAAGGCCACTCATTTCCTAAAAAAATTTCATGCGATCTATATTGGAGCCCACCCATTAAAAATCAGACCATTTTAAATTAAATGCCTCACTTATATATGGGTCAAGCCAAATTTCACTCTAATAGGTATTTCCAAAATTTTCACTTCTATTCATGTGTTATCTTTAAATTTTGAATATTCTTTTATATTTTTCCGAAGCACAACTGTGAAATGTTTTGCCGAAATTCTGAATCAGGCGAAACATTTCAGTTTGGCTGCCAAATCGAAAGAGCATCCAAAACAGAACTCACGACTGTGCCCTATTGCCAATGTAGTCAACAGTTACAGCGCATCCTTCTGACGTAGTGCATCGGCCAATTTGTTATGTGTACAGTGTACCTGTCTTTTGTTTTAAGGCAAATGTATATTCTTGCAAAGCTGCACCCCACTTGGCATGTATCAAATAATGTCACCAATCTTGCAAGGCTTCGATTATGACATAGACTTCTATGTCATAAGTTCAGTACCTCATTTGTGCACCATTTAGCTTCACGCTAAAATAAGCTATGGGAATGTCTTCATGACATAACACAACACAGTTCAATACCAACATACGCTGCATAACATCCAACTTGAATGAGATTATCAATATCTGGCAATGCAAGTATGTGGCTTTTCATAATTTTTCCTTAAAAAGATTTTAAAGCTAGCATCTGCTTCTTTGGTCTATACAAAGTCAAATTTCCTCATGCAATCTGTAATAGAAGCAGTAATGGTACTAAAGTTCCTCATGAACTGAAGGAAAATTCACCAATCCATGGAAGCTTCGCACCTGATGTACATTTGAACAAGTCGACAATTCCCTAATAGCCTTCACCTTCTCCTCATGAACCTTAAAGCCATCAGCCAAAACAACATAGCCCAAAAATAATACCCTTTCGGTCAGAAAGCCAATTTCTTAGTGTTGGCAAATAAATTTTCTTTTTATAGCACCTTAAAAACATCACATAAATGCATCAGGTGGGTATCAAGTGTGGGGATATAAGCAATAATGCCGTCAAAATAGACTACAAGTTTACCAATGAAGGGTCTCAACACCTAGTTCATCACATGCATAAAAGTATTAGGTGCATCGGACAAACCAAAAAGTATCACCAACCATTCATATAATCCTTTCCACGTTTTAAATGCAATCTTTCATTCATCTCCTAGCCTTTTCCATATTTGATGGTACCTATGACGTAGATCAATTAGACTAAAATTATCTACCCCAGTAACACGTTTAGCATATCATCCAACCATGGAATCGGAAAACGATACATGACCATAATCCGATTGATGGCTCAGCTATCAATGCACGTTTGCCAATTCCCCTATTTTGTGTCAACAGGGCGGCACTACACAAGGGCTCATGCTCTCACAGAGATAATCTCTTTCCAACAATTCATTTACTTTGATAATTTAATTCTTCATACGCTAGGAAGTTATGCTCCACTATTAGGCAAACTGAGGTCGTTATGATATTAAATATCCCTCATCGGTGGCAAATGGCAATCTAGTGAAATTAGAAAAAAAAAAAAAAAAATCCACCAATGACGATCAGAATAAGCGCAATGTTATTGGCCTCCTTTACACAGCATCAATGGTCTCACTTTCTGATGCTTCTTCAATAAATTTTGATTCCGAGGGAAAATTTGTGTCCCTTATTAAAGTGAATTTCATTAGAATCTTCTTTCGTGTGGATCCTAGTACAATCTTAACTTTGTCCTTCATAGAGGTGAATGTACTTTTATATTGGTCATGTATAGCATGATGATCATGCTGCCATGGTCTCCCTCAATATGTGGCACACATCCACGGGCACAACATCCGATGCAAGACAGACACATGGCCCCCATGGGTCAACCAGCATGTGGGCCCAACCCATCTATCTCGGCCAAGTTCTTTGGGCCCAGCCCATCTATTTTCATTTTTTATTTTATTTAGATTTTTAGTCAATGCCATTTTATGGTTTATGTTTTTAGTTGGATATTTTAATCCTGGCCATCAACATGTTTGGATGGTCCAAATTAGTTGTACATTTTTTATTTTCCCATATAAGGATGTAAAGCCTCTTGGCTTTAGGTAGTAGAATGGTTAATGATTATGGAAATTGAAGCTTTTGTTGTTTGTGTTGACTTTCTCATGCAACTTAGCTTTTCGGAGGCAATAACATTTTATCAAGCGCTCAATAAGAATTGCTTCCCAATATGCTTCATGCATCTCTTTGCAGACTTTCATATTCTTCAACTTTACTCCCCAAGTTTTCTTCGATTTCTCTTTCGTTTCTTGGATTCAAGTTTGGCATGAGGCTAAGTTTCAGGTTCGTCAGATCTACCCACTATCTCTCTCATCATCTACCTCGCCCACCCTACATATCTCCTCCGTTCCGCATTAATATCCCACCATATGTTGTCATGATATTTACCCCACATAAAAAAATGAAACTAATGCACATAAAATAACTATTACTTCATTCCCTTTCTTGAACAATGAAAGCTTGTAAGTTATAGGGTAATTCTCACAAGGAAACTCCAACTTGTCAACGGCTTCTTGGGAGATGACATTCTCGCAACTCTTGCTATCCACTATGATGTGGCATTTGCAATCTCCAACTCTTGCTATCCACTATGATGTGGCATTTGCAATCTCCAACTATGCATGTCATGCTAAAACCACTAGTGTGAAGCTAATCATCTTTCTTGGGTGCCTTCAGAGTTACAAGTCTTCTGAATCACTAAGGACTGACCACTATCTCCGTACATCATCCCATCATCACCATCGTTGTTTGGTTCCTCATTGTAAACCAAATCCCATCTTCACCATCATAAGCTGCCTCATCATCATCATAATCAACTGGTGCGTTCTTTGCGATGTTCATCATCTGCTTTCTGCAATCTATTAGAACAAGTCCTAGCTTTCCGCATTTAAAGCATTTAATGACAACTTTACCCATGTCACTCTATCAACCCCTTGTTGTGGCTCAAGCCGCTTCTGAACAACCCCGATCAAAACTGCTTTGTTGTCCTCTGCCTGTAGAACTACCGACAACCCAAAAATGTCCCCTTTGAGCCGATTAAACGAAGAACCAGCAGCTTGCTTGGCCATATTTTGGTAAATTTTTCAATTGTTTCTGCACATTAGAAGGCCTCATCATTCAAATAAAATGAGTGCACGGACAAATCACCTTACTTACTGACACATGATTCATGGCGATTAAATGGTAGAATTCTTCCCTATATTAATCAATAGTCTCATTCCCTTGTTGTATGGTTCGCAATCTCATAAAAAGGGATTGAGCAAATTTTAATGGAAGAAAAGAGCCACCATATTTTTTTTCTTTTTTTTTTTTGCCACAAGTGATCGGATCTTTTCCCATAAGTTGTCTCATCCGTTTGTTTTGATTCCTCTAAGTGGCTGACAAGCCGCTCAATTTCAAAGCCACCAATTTTGCTTTCGTATGGTCAGAAATTTCCTTGTAATAAAAAACAGTCTCTATGGCGCAGCCCCAGGTCCTCGTTTGAAAAATAGAAATCTCTCAAGGGATTGATCAAATCCGGAGATGGATTCCAGCACTAGGGCACACTCAAAATCATTAACACACCATAATTAAGCAAAAATCAGAATCAAATAAGCATATGCAACTACAATGGGGACTCAACTATTAATAGAGTAGTAGGATTGTTTCTTAGCAATCAAGACATTCTAAATAATATAGGAAACTATATAATCCTATTCAAACAGGAAATAGAAATTAGAAATAGACTCTAACTGAATGAAAATAGAAATAGGGATAAGTTTAGATTCCCATAGTAGCTCTCGGTCACAATTGGGCTATGGGCTGAACCCAATGGATTGGGTTGGCCTATGGTCAATGGGTTGGCCCAGTTGTCTTCTTGGGCCTCGTATTGGTCCAGACTGCATCACTCTATCCACTCTAAACCACTGTAGAAAATCAATGCTGTCCATATCGCCATTAAAATCATGGATCTCTCTCTATCTTTAGCCTAAGATTCTCATGTTATTACCCTTTTCATGACTCCTTTCTACATATCACCAACTTTTAATTAGCGATCGATTGTAAAATGGATTATGAAACCCTATCTCAGAATCTGATTCCTCATTAAACCACTAGTTTTGAGGTTCTTATTGTTCCAAATCTCAACTTGCTTCAGGTGTCTTCACTTTTGAGGTCTCCTGAGGTCTCTAGGGTCCCGTGCGTTTTCTCGCTCATTTACACACTAGACCTATGACCACATACTCTACAGGGAGCCATTTTGATAATGGGGAATGAAATCAACAAACAATGAGCTCGTTTGGCTCTAGTACCAAATCTAATGCAGCCAAAAGAAAGCCCTAATTGAATGAAAACCCAAAATTCTAGTCTTAAAACAAATCAACAACCACCAAAGAAAAAAAAAAACAAGGAGAAAAACAAAATTACTCACTGCTGTTTATGAATATATATCCCATTATATATCTTCAATCCCAAAGAAAGTTTCTCAATCCCTATGCAGAGGAAAGCCCCAGGATTTTCTATATTGAAAACTGAAGAAAGCTGAGAATAGTCAACTATCACCCTTTTCATATCACTTTCACAAAACACTCTTAAAACGCTCAATTAATCTCAACCATTGATCAATGATCTAGCAAACCAAGTCCCCTACATATAGAAGTCCTAAACTAAGAAAAAATGGAAAACTCACAAAACAGACCTTATTGCACATCTGTGTGTGGAGCCCAGGTGGGACAAGTGGGCCCCACAAGTATATCCTACACTGATGAGCAACCACACTGATATCTATCTTGTTCAGATTTGGGCCCATTTAGACCCACTTGATTCAGACCCAAAACCAGCCAGTTTGCTATAATTTCTGCAGGAATTTCCAGATTTTAAAGAAAATCACCCGCAATTTTCCATTACATTTAAACAGCCCTGGTCACATAGATTTCATCAAATATTTGGGACTGTTTGGCCTATTCTCTGACCTGAAGCCATCAATGCCTCAACCAGCCCTTGAGGGCCCTCTTAGAGCCCTCAAACTGGTCCAAAAACCCTTCTGCAAGTAGAATTATGTGATCGACATCGGAATCTTCATCAACTTTTGAGTGACATGTAGGCCTCTCTATAATCTGGACATCAATTGGAAAATTGAATTAGACATGTGGATTCTTAGGCCTGCTGCCCAGAAAATCTGAATGACTATGGTCTTGGAGTGTACCAGAATTATTTTGACACCAATCATTATCTGACCAAGAATCTCCTTGCATGTTTGAAGTAGTTCAATGAACAAAAACAGTATAAATAAATAGTAAATAGTGAAAATAAATAGCATACATCACAAAAGCCCAAACCACGAAAACATGTTACTGAAATTTAAAAAAAAAAAGGCTAAATATCTTGTAAATAAAATCAATCATGTCTCTGAACCGTCAAGTTGAAAATATATCACATGCAGACATTCTGAGACATGGGAGTCAATCTTGTATATGTTAAACAACAAAAATAAAAATCCTACCATATATTCCTTAATGTGCACTCTAAGTAGGAACAAAAAAAATTATTCACGGTCGATGAAGTCATGACAAAATCCACACATACCATGAGTGTCAGCCCTCAAAATAGCCCCTTAATGTCTATGTTACCATCACATGCAACTGAGTGTACAGATTCAAATCCATTAAGCCATTGACAGCTCAAGATTTGGCGTACTTCTCAATATAACCCTGCAAAAAAAGGGGGGTGGGGGGAAAGCATGTGCATATCAGATGTTGAGACACAAAATATCCTAAAATTCTAAGTTTTCAACAAAAATATTAACACGGTCCAGCAGACTTACCTCCACAAGCTTTTTAAGTTTTGGTCGGGATGACGAAAGATATTCTTTAATTGATTCAGTAGTATTTGGAATTTGATGTAACCGCAATGTGCTAAGGACTTTATCAACTGCCTTTTTTACTATCATTTTGTGAGAATTCTTGCTCAAATGACCTTCACGCCAAGATGGTTTTACCAGTTCTTTCACAAAATCAACAAGAGCAGCATGAAAAAGTTTTGTTGCCTTCGCATTTTTGCTGTGTCTACTTTTCTCCATTTGATGTTTGGCACTGCCATCAAGGTCCACTTCATCTGTATTTGCAGAGCTAACTTTGTGATCATGGTCTCCCAATGATTCCACAGCTTTGGCCACAGAAGTTCTGGTTTCCACATCAGCTATATGAAGTTTTCCTGTCGGTTCTTCCTCAGTGCTGTACCCACCTGTTCCCTTTCTACAAGCATTCTTGTCAAATGAGCCTTCACGGGATTCATTGAAGGAATACAAGCACTTCTCAGCATTGTATTCTGGGCTGCGACTTCTAGCTGAGGCAGCATCACCATTTGGTTGGTGTTGTGTTGTATTATAGCTTAGTGTCCTTTGGCTAAAAGTGGAAGTCTTAAAAGGACTGCTAATACTATCAACAAGAGGATCATATTGGCTTCCGGGAGAAGATTTACGAGGTGGTGGATAATGGAAGGATGATCGAAAGGGTACAGATGGCTCCCAGTCATATAAATGGAACTTCGATCCAAGACCCACAGAAACTGGAAGATCTTCTGATTCAGATCTTGAGTATGGTGAAGAACTGCGAGGCAATGAAGCTGACCTAGAATCAATACATAATCCTTTATCGTAATCCGAATGATTTTGGGTACTGAAGTGCTCAGCACTAAAAGAAGCAGATCCACAGGTTGATGTAGTTCCCAGTCGTGATGGTGAAACATATATGGATCGAAGAGAAGTGCCGAAACCTGGCATCAACGAACTGTTTAGAGTAGATGCGTGACCAGCAGTAGGGAGTGACATCTGGCTTTGTTTGTTTTGAATAGTTGAATGTGGCATATAATTGTCATCACCATAGACTCTTGATGGAATAAATGTGCCACTTGATAATGGTCTGCATCCGGGAGTGGCTTTGTGCGTAGGTGAAAATAAAGTTGAACCTCTTGCAAAATGTTCATGATTCAAATGCTCTCCTTTGGGTAGTTCATGGTGCATCCTCGCTGTTGGGTAGTTTCCATGGAAAATATCATGATTGCCCAATTGACTCTCATCTACAGTGTTCAAGTGAGGGTCAAATTTCTGGTATGAGGAAGGTGTCCCAAAGGACCAACCTTTGCAACGACTATCAAATTTCAGAAAATCAGCTTGAATGCTCAAGGAACTGTTACAACTGTGAGGAAAGAAATCCTCTCTCTGAAACAACGACGATTTGCCCCCTTCATGAAACATATGGTGTAGTCGACTTTGGCCAAACTCATGGGGTAAAAACCTCTCTGAAAGATGTGGTGGGTTATCAGCATTTGACAGCTCAATTGATGGTCTCGATCTCTCAGCTCCGATTCTTAAACCTGAACATAGAACAACTGGACCCATCAGAGGTGTTCACGAAAATAAAAGGTGCACATCAGTAAGAGAAGATCATGAAATACCTGCATAATCACTGCCCACTAGGTCTCCTGTCCCAGCAACATTTCCTTTAGTCCACTGTCCCGCATTGTCAAATCCAGGTTTCTGATGAAGAAACTTACACGAGCTCCCCTTGATGCACCAACCCCTAGCAAAAAAGTCACATAGAATTGCTGGTCGTTTACTTGTGTTATCCAATTCATCATCAGGGGTCAAACTTCTAGGCCTTTGCTGAGGAGTTTGTGATCTGAAAAATTAGATCAAATCCAAATTAGTTTTAAAAGAGTACTTGGACCCACGTATAAGTAAAATTCAAGCGATCAGCAAAGAAGTACGGCCACACCTAGATGCATTTAGCTTTATGTCATCTGCAGACTGAACATCATTTTCCATTTGCGAATTCTTCATCTCTTTCTCAGAACATGAAATGCCTCTAGGCTCGCAATCACCAGAGCCATCTCTGGGCAAAGCTCCAACTGCTACCTCATCCTCTTTAACACATAACAATTCAGTGTTGTTAGCACTGATAGCAATTCCATCATCTTGGACACCTTTATGAATTTCACTAACATCATTTTGGAAAATATTGCTGGAAGCTCCAGTGGACATTCTCGTTACCAGCATCGATGCCTCGTTTGTTTTCTCCAGAAGCTTGTTTTCATCAGGAGCTATAGATGTCCCTAAAATTGCAGGAATGAAATTCTTATCATCCACATTACAAACCTCCTCACACTGCTTTTCTGCCAGCTCCTTTGACTGATTTACACTAGGTAAGTCATCACCACAGCCCCCAATGTCCTGGCCATGAGACACAACGCTCATTCTGGATTTATCCAGTGTCAGACTAGTAGCTCCAGGATCCTCATCATTCTTATCAGAATCTACATTTTGGCCAGTATCTATGCAAAAGAAGAAAAACCAATGCCCACAAGCAAAAATTTTAGAAACCTAACTAAAAGCTACGTACTATTGGATTAACTCTGTTATTTCATTTTCATGACACATTACAAAAATTATTTGACTGTAGTTGCACAAAGGCAAAACCATGAAGAAGTGCAACACTCAAAAGATATAAGTTGCATCATGGGTCTAAGACAAAGCCAAGTTGGCAGTCAACAGGACAAGCTGCATCTATGAAATGCAACACTCAAAAGACATAATTATTGTGCTTAGTCATCAATGTTTATTCTGTACTGGCTGTCGTCCACTATGGAACAATAAAAGTTTAAGTTAAATGAGTAAGTTGACCTAAATGGAGAGAGCACAAGATCAGAAAACCCATTAGAAGTTTGATAAAACATTTTTGGAGAACATATACTGAGTATATGAAATATAAAGTGACAGCATATTTCTGACAAATACAGAAACAAAGAATTTGTTGAAGCATGAAGCAAAAAGAGAACAAGAAGGACTCTCCTAAGAGTCTGAACAACCCACTCCTAGCAAGAGCATCAAATCCTTCAACAAACAAAATACATGTGTAACAGAAAAGGTCATGAACTTACAAGTACGTCTTTTCCTTTCGTTCTTACAAACATTTTCTTTCCTTTTTTTGGGGTTTTTTTTTTTGAGAAGCAAAAAAAAAAAAGAAATATATTATTAGACTAAATAAAAAACGTGCAAACTGTGATCCATGCAGTTTAATAAGGTACAGAGCAGCAGTCAACTGAAATAAAGATACCAAAAATTGTCAATTCTGATATGAAAACCCTAACTGAGCAAGTTGATTTGCCTCCCTAAAATATTCCATTCTCTAGGAATATGTGCGAAACAAAGTAAATACCATGGATCGTAGGAGTCCAATCTCCTTCACAGAATTCACCATTCTCACATGGTGGTGGACTCAATCCTTAAGACCACCCACAATCATTTTCTAAATCTGTCTCAATGTGCAACAACCTGAACTGCCAACAATTCCACCCAACTGGATCAACCAGGCCTAAGAAAGCCAACTTTCTCTATTGTTCCTCCCATTTCCAATGAGTCTGATTTCCCTAATGCACTTCCATTTGCATTTGACCACCCGACCCAGTAGAACGCTAATTCTCTTAATTCGTTTTGCAAAGGGACACCCATTTCCCCCAATGATGACATCCCATTCTTTTTCCAAATCCAATAAAGATATTCCCCAGACTTCTTACTCCTTATCCCCATTGAGAGATCCCAAACTTCATTCTATCCACCATTGTTCTTAATGAGGATATCTTCCTTCGAAGATCGTAGCTTTTTTTCCTCTTCTTCCACATACACCACATCACAGCCAATGGTATTAGTTCAATAATGTTTGGCCTCTTTTCAAAAGTGACCCTTGAACCACTCCTCTCATAAGCCCGGAAAAGGAAATGACAGAGCAGTTCTATAAAATAAAAATAAAAATAAAAAGACCAAATCACTCTAGGTCTCCAGCCAATGTACAATGGATGAATAAATGATCAATGAATTCCTCCAACCACCAACATAGGAGGCACATATTTTTCATGTTTGAGATTATTCACAATTAGAATTTCATAGGAACCTGCCAGCCACAAAAAGGATTTATTCTAGGTGGGGTTTAAGAATTAAAAAAAAAATAAATTAGAAAGTAAGTAAATAAATGGGTTACTGTTAGAGATATTAGGGTTTTTTTTTTTTGGAATAGATGTGATGAGATTGAATTTCTCACCTTTAAGTCTTCAACATATTCAATCTTCCACATTGCTTTCCTCGTCAGAATACACAACCCTAAATGTGGGTGAAATCTCTCCAAAACTGCATCGTTACATGGTATCATACCCATCACCAGTAGCAACCTCACAATTGGGCTAGCCATGGTCCTACCTCCTACACTTCTGGAATAATCTCACCACTTAGTTTTTCTTTTCCTCTTGAATAAAAATCAAACATCTCCTCTCATGCATCCAAGCCTCACAATCTCATCATTTTCATCAAACCGAAGCTTCTAGTAGAGATAATGACAGATCTAATCAACAAGAAAGTGATCACTAGTAAAGCTAGAAGGAATTTTGGCAGGGCATCAATGAGATAAAGTTGTTTGATTTGATATGACCAATTGCATTGTCCTTTCTTAGAAGGACTGCTCAATCACTAGAGAGTGTTAGAGACATTATAAAATAATGCGATTATATTTCTCATCGGTGATTAGATCAATTTCTCATCTTTATAATATTAAGATATTCCACATCTCTTGCTTTCCTTATCAGATTACACAACCTCAAATGTGTGGAAAATTCCTCTCAAGTTGTGTGGTGTCACCATTACAAGGTGCAGAAGGCTTTTAATCAGAAAAAGCCTAAGGGAATAATACATCCATATCTTCCTATTCTCCCAACAGTAGGACCGCCACTTTTCAAGTCTCCATAGGTTCATTAAGGGGTCATTTGTCTTTTACCCATGGGATACAAAATTGGGATTTACATTATGTTGGTTTTAATAAGTGAAACATATAACCATGTTTCTTTGGAAGCACGATTTTGATGTGAGTAAATGATATGGGGTTTTTTCACATTTTCCTCAAACACCAAAAGGATCTAAGATATATTTATTTGAGAATATTGAACGGTTTGGATCATGAATTGTGCACCCATAAACTGCAGCTGTATAAGTTGGGGTTTCTTTGGGCACTTTCACATATTTCTCACAATCCATGGAGAATTAACAGGTGAAACTAAATGTCTTGGGGCTTATTACTAAATCCATGAAGAAATTCGAATGGTTTGGTTTGCAATCGTGGCGCCCACAGGACTGCAAAAAAAAAATGTTGCTTATAGGTTTTGATCCCACGACACATTGCAGGGAGTAATTTTACCAGTGCCTCTTTGAGGTGTGAGGTATATAATGGTTTCACACTAGGAGAGGTACACAATTTTGATGTAAAAATGGATTTACACACCAAAATCTAAGCATGGGATGAATAAATGAGTGCAAGCAAGCATGTTCATGTGTAAATGGCACACATATAAATGTGTGCAAATAAACAACCCCTAAGCATTTGTAGTTAAAGAACCCTCAACTCTCTTCTAGAAGGAAGTTGCCACTATGTTCTCTTTGGAAGATCTCAATAGCTCTTGGGCTTCTGTTTTAAAAGGGGATGTCGTTCTAAAATCATGCATAAATTAATGTGGATTCATCCACCTTTTGGAATTTTTAAGTTGAACTTGGATGGTAGTTTTTTACAAAGTGCTCAGCAAGGAGGAATTGGTGGCATCATTAAAGATTGGAATGGAGTCATTGTCAGGAATTCTTTTGGGCCTGTGGATTGTTCAGACGCCAATGATAATGAAGTGTTTGCTCTCCTTATGGGGTGCCATGACTCGTGAGTTAACTAGTATGGGAGGCCTTAATTCTATTTTGGAAGGTGATTCTTTTTCATCTATCCAATAGTGTTCAGGGAAGGCTATTCATCCTTCGAGGATAGCAGATTGGGTGGAGGAGATGCAAGATATTTCAAGTCATTTAGGTGCTTCTTTTCAGCATATTCTAAAAAAGGCTAATTCAATGGCAGATGGTCTTGCCAGGAAAAGAGTTGTTCACTCTTCTATTTCTTTTGATGTACAAGTTCTTTTTGTTTTTTATTTTCTTAGTTGTGGTTTTTGCTGTCTATTTTGTCTTTGTCGCACTTCTTTGCTTTGGTGAAATAAAATTCTATCTGTTATAAAAAAAATATTATAATTACTTGAATATCATGGAAATATGAGTTTGCTTCTCTTTTATGTTTCAATGAAGTTGAACCCCAAACCTTGTTTTCTTGCTTGAAAATTGTGGTCACTTGAACTCTATTACCTTATTGATAACATTAAGTTGTTAGTATCTACAATTTGATAGGTTTCATAGTCAATGAAGGGAACAAGCCATTTCCTAGCAATGACCAAGAAACTAAAAGCTCTTCTTGTGGCAAGTACCCTAAGATCCCCAACCGCTGAATCTAATCTATCTTCTAGGTGGTCCAAAGTTCCCCTATGAATTATTTTTACAATAGGATCCCAAAGATCAAAGGAAAAGGAAAGGAAAAGTTCTCATTTGTGGTGGTGTTGGGTGGGCGGATAATATGAGCTCCAATGGTGCCATGCTTGAAAAGGGCCCGTGACCACATGTGGACTATGTGATTATCCAAGTAAACAACAACCATTTCGATGATCGGGTCTACAAAGAGCATGTTTTAAATCTTTCAATGACCACCCAACTCAACAGTTGGATGCCCTTCCACTTCCACACAGTCCAAGTACCAAAAGACTACAATCTATTCTCCAGACAGGAAGCACTCAAAACAAATCCCATCAATACAATTAGTATGTGATATTAGAGAAATAACACTTAGAAACAATAAGTACTGCCACATTACTACTTCCTTTGAAATGTATCCCATTTCAATCTGTCCGAAGACAAGAAGAAGGTTAGATAATCCAAAGCAGATGGTAATAGAACACAAGACAATTACAATGTGGAGTTCAATCATTCATCAACTGGTAACAAATTCTAACACTGAGAAAAATAGGGGGAAAAGAAGATAAAGAGATATAAAATAAATAAACTGCAATTCATTTTGATCTCAAAATCCCACCACATGCAATGAAATAAATATACAAAGATGACCATCATGGTACATACGCTTATGTTTGTGAGATAGATGTACATATGTTTTTGTGTGTTATAAGAAGAAGAGATTTGGCAGGGGGTTTACCTTCAGATGATTGCGCGCTCTCATCTCCTTCCTCTTTCTCATGTCCTTCTTCTTCATCTTCGTCTTCTTCTTGTTCTTCTTCTTCATCATCATCTACGCCCTCTTCCTCGTCTTCTACGCCTTCTTCCTCCTCTTCTTCTTCCTCTACTTCTTCTTCTTCTTCTTCATTGTCGTCGCTGCCTTGGTTTTCATCAGAATCGGAAGAAGAGGCTTCAGGAGCAGGAGAGGGCTTGGCCATCTCGTATCCGTAGTCTTGTTCGAACGCGGAAGACATGGATGAGGTTCGATATGGGATTCCCTTCCCGTGATGGAGGGTAGCGGAGGGGAAGATGCTTTTTTCCGATCACCGCTAACTTCTGTTGTCTGTCACACCACCTCTTTCTTTCTTCGCTTTCATGGATGGAGATGGAAAAAGGGTTTGTTGATTGAGTGAAAGAAACCAGAGATACAACAGTAAAACTATGCACGAGCCAACTCTATATAAGGCCACAATTTTATCAGATGTAACATCCAAATGACGGAGAAAAATAATATTTTATATCTTCAACTTTTTTTTTACTCCATCCTAGATGAATACACATCTCAAAATTCTTGTTTAGGTTGTCACAAGTTGGCAACATCATCAAAATAAATTCATGTTTAGATTGCGATAAATTATACACTCACTGCTATCTACTTAATGTAACCCTCCCATTTTAATCGGGATTCAAACTGGCCCTAAAATCAGATAAAGTTTAATTAAGCGGAGTTTATCATTGTTGATGGCCATGGCTATTATAGTTCTCATTTGGAAGGGTTTATGCTTTTGTTCGAACAACCCATGCGCACTACACATGAATGCATCCAAATTTCAATTTTCCTTCAATTGGAGTAATATACATTGATTTAGGATAAAGTGAAACTTTGGCAGCTTTTTACGTGCATGGAGACATGTGATATGAGCGGAGAGATCAAATAAACATGGGAATCTTGTGCAATGATAATTATGATTGAATGACGACTAATTGAATGTTTTACTTTTAAAGAGGTTAATGCTGTAGACACTTAAGATCAAAAATTTTAAATGATTGTATATTTCAAGAGTCTAAATCGTGACTCTGAGGTATTTCCCTATGGTGACCGTGAGGAAGCCAATCACGCTCCGCCACGTCATCATGGGGATGCTGGCCATGCACTTGGGGTAGTGGTGCCTGCCGTTAAGGCAGGCATCCCATGGTGATGTGGCAGAGCCTGATTGGCTTCCTCACGGTCACTGTGGGGAAACGCCTCCGACGATCCCGATTCATATATCAATTGTTAATTTTGGCTGTCTCATTGTTTGTCTATAAGTTACAAAATAAGGGGTCATTTATTTGCATTCATTTCCATGTGTAAATGACTCACTTGCATAATTCATAGGCATTACCGCGCTTGGTTGCACTCATTTATGCATGTGATATAGAAATGAGTGATGAAAACTACGTAAATGAGGCCATTTATACACCAAGTTTTCACACATAAATAGGCGTAAAAATCATTTTCACAACTGTCTTGCAAAAGGTGCTAGTTGGTCTCTTACACCATATGATATTCTTGTGGGGCCCTTCAACTACCTTTAATTTTCTTTATTCCTATGGGCCACGTATTTGTGATCTAAACCGTTCGATCCCTTCTTGAATTAGTAAATCCCAAGAACTTGAAGCTTATTATCTTAAATCTCCATAGGTTTTGCATAATTTATGAAAAAGACCCTAACCTATAGATCAAGTTTTTCTTTACTTCAGTGGGCACTAATCCATGACTGAACCATTTAATTCTTGCATTAATGGTAAATATTGAGACATTTAGTTTCAAATTTTAATTTTTCATGAATCTTGAGAAAATTATGAAAAACTCCCAAAAAATCTAAATACATCTAAAACCATAAGATAAACTTATTTACTCATGTGGACATGGTGATTTGACAAATATAATAAAGAATTTCACATGTGCAACATTTGCATGCACATGTATATGTAGGGATCGCTCACCTTTTACACATGGGATAAGCAAATGAGTTTTACATACATATGTAACATTTACTTGTGCAAGTATTACACATGTGAAAAACCGTACTATGTTTGTCAAAATCACAATTTCATGCATAAATGAGTATATCAAAGGATGTTAAGAGTACCATGGATTTCTTTGGATTTTTTTTTACAAATTTCTCAAAATTGATGAAGAATTAATATATGAGAATTTACCTCCTAGATGTTATTAACCAATTAAAAAGGACAACGGGTCATATCATGAATTGGGGGCCCATAGAAGTGTGAAAAGTTTGATTTTTATGTATGGGATTTATCAAATATTTTTTACAAATCTTTCAATATCTTTGAGGAGTTAAGACCATAATTTTTTCCTCCTGACCATTCTTAGCCATACATAGGAGATGAATAGATTGGTTAGAGCCCACAAAACAACAACAAGAAAATAATGTTATTGGTGAGACTTAAATTCGAGTCAACTAAGCGTCACCATGTATACTCGTGCTTTACTAAGTATTGTTATTTACATACCATATTCACATCTCATTTTATGCATCACATGTGTAGTGCAAACAAACATAAGTGTATGTAACTATTATGCATGCATAATTTTTACATATATAAATGGTAGTAAACAAATGACCTTGAAGGAATTTTAGGCCCTGTTTGGCATCGTTCTCGCGTTGTTCCCAATTTTGTGCTCAAATTTTGTTGTGTTGAGATTGGGTTGTGCTGAGACTATACTCCACAGAACTTGTTTGACAAAATTATATTATATTAATCTAATGCCGTACGAAACTTGTTTGATAACATTATAAAAGTTTTGCTGCAAGGAGCAAACGTAGAATTTACAATGTGGGATCCACCTATAGAAATTACAACCAACCTTTATAAATTAGAACCTGGAACCTATATTCATAGGATTTACAGTGTGTGCCCACCTTTATAGGAATTATAATATGGGGCCACCTTTTGTGAATGTAATTATGAGACTTAACCTTTAGAAATTAAAACATAGTACCACCTTTAGAAATTAGAATATGGGGCCCACATTCATAGGATTTACAATATGGGGCTACTTTTTGTGATTGTGACTATGTGACATTTAGAAATTAGAATGTGGTGCCCACCTTTAGAAATTAGAATATGGTGCCCACATTTAGAAATTAGAATATGGGGGCATCACATCCATAGGATTTACAATGTGGGCCCACCTTTATAGGAATTATAATCTTGGTCCATCTTTTTTAGTGTGAACACGGGCCCCACCTTTAAAAATTACAATGTGGTACCCACCTTTAGAAATCGAAATATAGGGCCACATTCATAGGATTCACAGTGTGGGCCTACATTCATTGGATTTACAATTTGACTATACATTTTGTGATTGTGACCATATGACCCACCTTTTGTGATGTTACTGAAATTTGGAAGCAGCTGGAAGTCATCTGAACTCATTTCCCAAACATTGGCCTCCTATGTCTAACAAAACACAAACTATTGGACATCGCAAGCAGTGGTTCAATTTGGCCCGCTTCTGTGAGTCAAATCACGATGAGATCTTCATTGATGACCAACAACAAGTTCCAAAGAGGTTCCCTGCAATTCCGAGGTCATTGGAGACCATTCAGACCAAGATTCAGTTAAAAACAAAAGTGCTCAAACATAGAGGCTAAAGGTCACTTCCATAAGTCAAATGATGGTAAAACCCTCCTCAGAGCCCAAGGATCATCCCAAGAAGAACTCCCCAAAGTTTCAGATCAATCGGAGGGCATTTCTACCCACTTTCTATGTATTGGCCTGTTATGTCCGACAAAAACACTGTCGGTCCGACATAGCTTCACAGAATGTGTTTTGGCACATTTTTTGAATTGTAACTCCCTGGAACCGCTACAACTTCCTTCCATGTATATAAATAGGTTTCCTAGTCTTCCATTCAAAGGGTTCCACTCCTTCCACACACTTTAGAACCCTCATACTTCCTCCAAGACTTAGAATTTTCAAGTCATCTTTTTCCCTATGTGGATCGCTCTTCAAAAAGGTGAGATTCTACTTTAAGGCCCTTGAACATAGACATTTAGCCTCTTAACTTAGTCTCCAATGCTCTAAAAGACTCCTTCAGACAAAGAGACTGAACAATCATGGACTTCCCACCCCTTTTCAATTAAAACTCATTACTACTCAATCATTCTTCTTTCTTTTTCTTACTCAAAGGAGTATGAGTTTCCTTGTTTAAGGCTCTGTTGTGCAAGCCCTTTTTTGTTTCATTTTGGTTCTTCGTACTGGAATGGCCCAGAATGACACAACCCCAAACACCCACTAGTATACAAACCAGTAACTCCCTTGGACATACACAGTCTTTGATAAATGAGTGATGATCTTCAAAGATTACTGTCAATTAAAACTAGTTTCTACTGATCCAATCACTCAGTAAGATCGTCCCAAATCACTAACGAATGCATCTTAGAGTCCTGGGGATGAATATAGAATGATAGGAAGAAAAAAAATAGGAAGATAGAAGACTCTGTCCGACCAAATTCTATCTGGTCAGACAAAGGCTCAAAATTTTTTATTTTTGCATATTTTGTTTTTATCATGTACAATTTCTTTAAAGTTATTCATTTTGTTCAATTCAAAAGCATTTGAGGCCAGATGGAGGGGTTGTAAAAGTGAATTTATAAACAACCTACATCCGCGAGGCTAGGAAACGCGGACCTATGTAATATAAGTTGGAGGAATGAATACAAATTTTCTCTTATTTTATGTGTTAGAATTTTGTGGACACTCAAAGTTGTTTTCACAATTTCCCACCAACAAGCTTGAGTGCAAATCTCCATATGCTCCTTTATGCTCATCTTGTCTACTTCCTGTCTTGTTAAGAACACTTGTAGTTTTTTGTGTGCTAACAATACGATGTACTTTTATACCATGTTTATACGTGTGTTGTTAGCATGCATCTCACTTATATAATTTGAGTCACTTATCATACTACTTGACTTACCCGACCTTAGCCTATTGATTTGGGTTTTAGCAAGGATTTATTTGTTCGCTTTCCCCCATTAGGTTAAAGGGCCTTTGGTTATGGTGTACTATGTCAACAAGTGCGCATTTGATGCACTGCTGCCTTCCTGGTCACCCAGATTTGACTTATGCCTTTTTTACCCTTTTGAGTTGGACCATTTCATGTCGAAATGTTGTCTCACTTTCCTAGTTAAGTAGGCATTGTCTAGCCCTTGTGCTCATTCCTATTATGTTTAAATTGTTTAGATTCGATCAGTATTAGTGTTTAAGCATATTTATGGTCAAGTTATACTAAGTTTATCAAGTTTAGTTGGTGTGAGATTTGTTAAGGAAAACTCAATGAGATTAAGAAGTCAGTCAGATTTGCCAATTGCTCGGAGTAGTTTCCAAATCATTGGTATATTTAGTCAAAGTTCAACTAGATCAATTTACTTTGATTTATAGAGTCGGCACCACTTAGCTTCGATCCTCTTTCATTCGGCTTCGACTGCTTTGGGATTTAGGTTTTTTAGCACCACTGTAGTTAGTTTTCAGTAAACCCATTTACCAGTCATGCCACGGCAACTATCACGACCCCGAACCCGATTAGTAATTAAATCAGATCCGGGGTGTGAAATTTAGGGCTAATTAAAAAAATTTACCCTTAGTGCCCAAGGATCGAAGTCCGCTGTGAGGATTGTGCAGTTGAGCCTCATTAACAAATTAATTAACAGGACTCGTCCGGTAAACTCATTAGATAACCTGTAGAGATATCAAAGCAAGTGTGATATTCATCCCATTATATATTCAAGTTTCAAAAGGTCAAAACATATAAAGTTTATAAACATCAGGACCATCCCAAAAACTTAGGTCCTGGTCCAAAAGATATACAAAAGATCTAGAGCAAAAGATGAAATGAGGTGGCACAATGAAAGATATCCCCATGTAACGCGCACTAGTGCCGAGAGTGATGACGCTAAGCTACGCCATCGACACCTCACTCTTGTACCTCGTCCTCCTCCCCCAGTTGAGGATCCTCTGGGATTGCCTCGGCATCCGGGTCGGCGTAATAGTAGGTGTCCTCCGCACACCAGGGAATAAATGGTCAACAATATGTTGGCAAGAAGATAAGCAATATACATTATTCACAACATGTTTCAAATGAGAATAAAGATAAGTACATGATTATGTGATATCAAGGTACAGGCTAGGCATGAAAGCATGAGTAATTAAGCGAATCAAGTAACAATATAAAATCCTAGCAAGATAAACAAGAATAATCATCCATGAAATGCAATACAAGCAAGAGGAGACTCCGAGGATGTTCAAGCCATCTCCCGGGGGTATAAGTGACGTCCAAGCTGACTACGAATACCCAAAGTCCGGCTTTAGGGGAATCTTAGCTCCCGGTCCTAGGAATAGCAGCACGGTCCTATCCCACTCCCAGCTATTTGCGCCATGGACGTCGTCCAAAGCCAATTGCCCACCCTAGTGTCCGGTATCCAGCCCTTTTAAGAATCATCAGACTGCAGCTGGTCATGAATGCAAGATGGTGATGATGGTTTCTACACGACACAAGTTCCAAGATAATACATGTGGATAGGTTTCCAAGTACAAGATAGCAAGCCGAGGGCTACTCCAAGTCAAGCCAAGTTCCAAGTTCCATGAGTTGTCCCCTTTCAAGTCTATCCACGTGTGTTCATCAATACAGGACAAGGAACCTAAGGATACCTCTAAATCCGGTCAAATCCCATTTCTACAAGTTAAGTTACAAATTATACAAGTATACAAGATAGAGTGTATAAGGTACGACAAAGTACGGATACAAGATTTGCGAGTCAAGAGTGAAGAATAAGCAAATCCTAGGTCAAGAGTTGTCCAACATGTATCGAACATGCCCCCAACGGAGTACGTATGGAGAATAAGTCAATGGTGTCCTAATTTGGCAGGCCCATGGTGTACGAAAGTTGTTGGGCACCGATTGACTCATTTCCACACCCATTCGGCCAAGTTACGTAGATATACAGAAAATCCCGGATAACTGATGAAGCACACCAAGCCAAACGTGCTCCGTTTTCATCTCCCCCAACTAGTCATGCAAGGGTAAGGTCAATGGGTGTTAACCTAAGGGTCTAACTAGGTTTAGAGTCCCTTTCCAAAAGAGATAAAGGCTTGGTTCATTGATCCACTACCCACTTTCTTTCCCAATCTCTGATCATTAAGATATGTATACCATTGGATTCTATGCTTCAAGAGTTTTCCAATTGTATATAGAACTCCAAATTCCGATGAACGGGTCAAAAGTTATGGGCGTTTCAAAATGGTCACCTTTTTAATACCCCCTGTAGGTTCCCGGCATCCGGACGCTATAAACCCTGCATCCGGATGCCCGACACCAGTCAAGGCGCCCAGAGACACTGCCTTCTGGCATCCGGACGCCCAAACCCCAGTGTCTGGACACCCGGAGTCAGCAAACTCCTGAAATTCCCCTGTTTATGGTCAATTTTTAAGCTCTTCCACCCCATGTCATTCTCTTCCCTTCCTAAGCCTTTCCAAAGGTTAAAACCTACACCAAAGAGCCTCCATGCTCTCCTCCAAACCACAATCCATTCAATTTACCAACCCACCCATACAAGTCCATTTAAGTCCTTTAACTAAATTACCTATTTAACATGTGAAATCCAACATTTATAATCAAGCTTGGCATTAGATGGAAATCTAAGAAATACATTAACAAGAATGAAAGTAAATATACATGCATGATCAACACATAATGCTATTGTACTTGCGCAAGTACGTAGAATCAAGTGACTGTTAAGAACAAGTACCTGTTACCAAGGATTGATGAGCTGTTCGATCAGTTGTAGGGAGCTCAATTCTTTTCGAAGAGAGATTTGCGTTCTGGGTACCATCAGTTGCAAGTCAGAAAGGAGGATGTTCATAAGACTGCATTCCGGACGAGATATAGTCACTTTGAGTTTCTAGTGATGCCTTTCGGGTTGACTAATGCACCAGCAATTTTTATGGCATTGATGACAAGTTCCACGTGTCGATGTTGCGCAAGTACGTTACAGATCCCACCCACGTGTTGTCACACCAGCCACTACAGATTCAGCCCTACGCATCTTACGTGGAGCAGCCAGCGTAGATTATAGACACCAAGGAGACAGTTTTGCGAAAGAGGACCATTCCATGGGTCAAGGTTCAGTGGGAGCACCACCGTCTAGAGGAAGTTACGTGGGAACTCAGGGACCAGATCAGGAAAGCCTATCCTCATTTTCTTCCTGAAATGGTATGTTTAGGCATTTGGAAGACCAAATGTCCTTTTTAGAGGAAAGGGATGTAAGGTCCCCGACCTTAATAGGGTGTTTAATTTTCTAATATTGGCGATTAGCCTAATTAATTGTGATTTTTGCTAATTAGGAGGGTTTAGTAGCTAAGCGAGTTTCTTTTATTATTAGAAAGATGTTCCCGAAGTTTCGTTTGATTCCGAGTGCGATTAGTCTTAATAAGGGGGGTGGATTGTGACGCCTCGGAGTCCCACATCGACTATAGAGAGGAAAGTAAATGGGTTTATATGTAGAGCTTACACCCTTACCTTACATGAAGCCTTTTGATGGGTTTTGACCCATCAGAAACAAAATCGTGAGGCCCGTGGGCCAAAGCAGACAATATCATGCATGCGTGTAGGGTGAGACGTTACAAATAGTATCAGAGCCGACTCTCGACTAGTTCGAGTGTGGGTTCCTTGCCGTGGTTTGGTGTAAGTGGGCGGGTTTCCATGTGGGTGGGCCAAGAGGGCTGGCAGGCTACATGGAATGGCAGGCTATTGCACAGGGGCGTGCAGCCCTAAGGGGGGTGGATTGTGATGCCCCGGAGTCCCACATCGACTATAGAGAGGAAAGTAAATGGGTTTATATGTAGAGCTTATACCCTTACCTTGTATGAGGCCTTTTGATGGGTTCTGACCCATCAGAAACAAAATCGTGAAGCCCGTGGGGCAAAGCGGACAATATCATGCATGTGTGTAGGGTGGGACGTTACACCAACCGTGTAAGTTTGGAATTAGCCTCTCCGCGATCATACCCATACGACCACAGGAGGTGGGCAGTTTTAGTGAGCTCTCTCCACAATCACGCTGTGAAATCGTACAGTTGAGAGAATTCGAATGAAGTGGTTTACCACTTTGCTAAGATTGTATATTGAGTTAGATTTATCTTAAAATAATTCTTTATGCATTTGTTATTATTATTTAAGAATGATCTGCCTAATTGACTTGCATTGAATTTTTGTTAAATCCATCTGTTTAAACATAACTGAATTGATGCTAACTGAGAGTGTAAGCTTGTGCTGGGCATCGATATTGCCGCTCCTAAAGTTAAATAAATGCCAATCTGAGAGTGTTAGCCTGCGCTATATCGATGCTTATATGAGTCTTAGATCACCAAATCGAGACCAAACTGAGAGTGTAAGCATGTGCATCGATATTGTTGCTTGTAGTGTTTAATCGATGCCAATTTGAGAGTGTTAGCGTGTCTTGAGCATCAATATTTGCCACTCAACAAATGGTAGGGAAAAAAACCTCTGACGTTCAAGGATCATCACAATGTTACAATCATAGACCAATCCTACATCAATTAATTCACATAAAAAATCATGTCTTGCATGCACCTAAACATTCAACATTATATTCATCTCCACATGCACCCTTCACAATGCTTAGAGATGCAGTATCCAAATTGCCACATTCGAAGTATTCAACAATCAAACATTGTTACCATCGTAACCTCATTAGGTTCCCAGCCTTCTGAAAACATTTGAACAAACATTGCCATAGCCTCTTGGGACCTCCCATTATGAGCATACCCATAAATTAAAGTTCTCTAAACAACCACATTTCTTTCCGGAAACTTCTCAAGCAACTTGTGTGCTTTATTGACGAGCCCACAAACCACATAGAGAAGCATCGGAGAATTCTTTGTCATGAGATTGGGTTCGGTGCCTTACTTCACAACAGTTGCCCGTGAATCTACTTCCCTTCTTTAATTCCATAAAAGGAAGCATGTGCCTTTAGAAGAAAAGGGTATGTGTAATTGTTGGGAAGGATGACATTTCTAATCATGTAGTGGTAGAGGACCAATGTTTTGTGACGGAATGAAGATGATGAGAGGGCTTGGAGGATGATGTTGAAGGTCAAGAGGTTGGGATATTGTAAATAGGAGAAGAGGAGAAGGGCATAATTGGCGTTTCTAGATGGGGACCACGTGCAGAACCTGATGAGGTCTGTTTCAGCCATCTTGGGAGGAAATGGAGGAAAAATGTTGGGAATATTAGTTATCGTTGCCATGGCGTCCACGCGTGTCACAAGGAGAAAGAACAAAGCAAGGAAGAGTGAAGAGGTTAGGATATTGTAAATAGGAGAACAAGCCAAGGAAGGTACCAACACATGGTTGGAAGAAGTGAAGAGGTTGGGATATGCAAGTAGGAGAAGAGAAGAATGGCATAATCGGCGTTTCCAGATGGGGACCAAGCGCAGAACCTGATGAGGTCTGTTTTGGCCATTCTTGGGAGGCAACGGAGGGCAAATGTTGGGAATGTTGGTTTTCGTTGCTGTTGCATCCGCATGTGTGTCACAAGGACAAAGAAGAAGGCAAGGAAGATACCAACACACGCTTGGAAAGAGTGAAAAGGAGAAAGAAAAACTAAAAAATAGTGTATTGGATGGGCCAGAGGACCACCACAAGTGAAGAAGAACGTTACAATCGATGTGGGAAGAAGAGATGAGGAAAAGGAAGAAAAGTTCGTGTAGATGAGCAGCAATATCGCTGCTCAATGAAAAAAATAAAATAAAATACCGGAAAGGACCCCTGGGACCAATCCGGGCCATATAAATCTTCTGCGTCCTTTTTGTCTTCCATTGGTCCAAGGGGATTTTTCCAGTAAAATCCCCTATTATTTTTTATAATTCTCAAGTTGAATTTGAATAGTATAATGTTGACGTAGCCCAAGTGGATTATCCTTATGTGGTGGCCTCTTTTGAGTCTCTTTCCACAACACTACCACTCAGGCTAATAGGATGGAAACTCCCTCTCCTTTGCCCCAACTTTTTAGGCATTAAGGCAATGAAGGAAGGAGATAAATTACATCTTCATGAAATTCGGCCAAAAGATCCATAATATCATCTTTGATGTCTAGCCAGAAATCTCTTAAAAAAATCTTAGGACTAGGTGCCCTATCCCTACCCGAACCAAAAATTTCTTTCCATCCATGAAGAATTACCGGGAGTCGATGACGATTAACTTCAAATTGTCTAAGACTAGGCGGAACCAATCTTCCTTTGAGTACAAATCTTCAACAAAAGCGAACAATATGCTCACAAACCTCCTCTTCTTCCTAGCACAACAAACCTTCAAGAGCTACCACCAAAGGAGAAAAGCCCCTTACTCGATTCTGTCGAGCTTGTTGAGGTCGATACGGAGATAGACCTTTTGTCTCTGTTGCTTGACAGAACTTTTGCAGATGAAGCTTTTGATGTATAGAGTGAAACACGTCTCTTTCAAAAAGTGCTAACCCAAGAGGTACTGGGTCCAACCATCCTCCAACGCATGAGTCAGTCCATAGCCCACTAGATCCAACTCATGTTGAGCTATAGGTCCACGACCCTCCAAACAAAGTTCTCCTATTATATCCTGTCACCCATGTCCCTATCTCTGTCAGCTATCTGCTAGGAGGCAAAACCAACAAAAGCGATTCCTGTTTGGTAACTTAACTTCTAGAGTGAAGTGAGGTGAAGCCTCAAATCAAGAGAAAAAAAAAATGAGGGAGTCTAATCATAATGTGATGGCCCTTTGTTTTTAATGGCTTGCTAATTAATCTTTTTACTTTTTTGTGTAAAAAGTAGATGGCCTTTTGTCATATAGAGGCTTGAAAATGTTACTTTTTGACCTTTTTTTTTTTTGAAAAAAAGTGGGCAATTCTGAATTCTTGTACTTTTGGTATGACCCCTTCTTCTTTTCATGTCTCTTAGAGGGAGGCTTCACCTCATTTCACCTTAGTAGTGAAGTTACCAAATAGCCCTAAGAAACTACTCCTTACCCTTTGTCTACGATCTTCTTCCTGAGCTAAATAGGCTTCACCTTACTTCTCCTTAAGGGGGCTATGATCTTCTTCCTAAACCTGCTCTTCCCAAGAAACTACTCCTTTCCCTTTGTCTTTCCTTGCCTTTTCCTTTCTATTTCATTCTCTCCATATTCATCTGCTCCAAACATGCTTTGGAAAATATGCGTCATACAATAAGATGGACACTCTAAATGCAAGTCATGCCTCAGACTTAAGGTGCAAGTCGTTTTGGAGAAGCCTTTCCCTGAGGCGACCCCCGACCTCGAGGCATCTAACTTTTTCCTAGACCATTGTGTTTTAGGATCTAAAGACGGGAAAATTGGTGGGGTTATCAAAAGAGTAGGATATAGATATCAACATACAATCCAAAGTGCTACATGTTATCTTAATGTGAGTAATGATGGTAGTCTTTGCTGATGCCTTGCAGGTTTTGGTCATTCCAATCTCAGTGTGGAAGTCCTTGCTTGCCCCTTAATGCGAGTAAACCAAAACTATGTTGTTTTAAATGTGAAACATGCCAATTGTGAAACCATTTTTGCAGCTCCTTTCAAGAAAGTATGCGTAAGACAAGTGATAACTACTGGTTTCTTCAAGAGTGAGGTGACTGGATTAAGAACTGAGAAGCTACTGCTCCTTAAATGTTTAGAAATTCTGGGTAGCAAGATTGGGGAACTACCAGTTTAGTACTTAGGCATGCCGTTGTGCTCAGAGCAAGTAACTAAATCGCAATGGAACCTAGTCGTAGAAAGGGTAGAGAGGAAGTTATCTACATGGAAAGCAAATTACCTATCTATAGGAGGAAGGGTAACTTTGATCAACTCTGTTCTCTTGAATTTGCCAGTTTATTACTTCTCCATCTTTAGGTGCTTGACCTCAACTATAAAGAGGCTCGAAAGGCTGCAGAGAGAGTTCTTATGGCATGACACAAGTTCGCAAAAGAAGCTTCACTTGGTAGATTGGGACTCCATTTGTAAACCAAAGGAAGAAGGAGGCCTGGGAATTAGACCCCTAAAGAAGATGAACCAAGCTCTTTTGGGCGGGGCCAAGTAGGGTACCCTCTCAACAGGGATGTAAATGGCTCCCTGATTTTTCGATTACCATGAGGCTACGACCCTTTAAAAATTGGGTTTGAGTCCTTATTTAGATCCCGATAAGTAAATGGGGCCGGGTCTGGGTTCACCTTGGTTTTGACCCATGGACTAGAGACCCAACATATTACCTTATTTTTCTGGAATATTTCCAAACAGCTAGGCATTTTTTTTTCTTTTCCTTATTATCCGCTATTAGACTCGAACCCAGACCATATATGGTTTGGGTTCCTGTTACATCTTCTCATTAACAGTTTTGATTCCGAAACTAAGAAGCCAGTTTCGATTCCGAAACTAAGAAGCCAGTTTCGAAACAATTCCGATTCCAATTTCGGATCGACCTCCATATTAACGGTTCCGATTCCAAGAATAAGACCACCATGGACTTGGACTTGGATCGGATCCAACCCCTAGGGAGTGCTCAATTCACATCCCTACCCATGAGCATAAATAAATTAACACTCCGAACGTGTGGCTCCCTTTGTACGTGCGTGATTCTTGATAAGTGTTGATAAAGGTCTGTTTTCAAGGGTTGATGTTCCTTCTGAGAGAGAGAGAGAGAGAGAGAGAGAGAGAGAGAGAGATGGCGATTTCATTGTTAACCATTACGAGCAGGCCTCCTTCAGCTTCCCTTGCTCTGCTTACTAACAGAAGGTCACTTAGTTTTGAAAGTCCAAGATCCGAACCCTAGAGGGGGGTGAATAGGGTGAGCTGCAAATTAGTAACCAATTATGACCAATTTTAAGTTCTTTAAATTAAATTAGCCACTAGTGATGATTATCAAATTAATGCGGAAGCTAATAAAAACAATCACCACAACTCAACCACAATTCAAAGATTTATAGTGGTTCGGCCTCAATGCCTACATCCATTACCGGCTTGTGATCCTACACCTCACCAGATTTCCACTATCTATGCTTTTCAATAGGCTAAGCAATAACCTTTACAAAATGCTTTTCAAGGCTAAGCAATAACCTTACAATATGCTTTCCAAGGCTAGGCAATAACCTCTTAGGTTTTATGGTTCACCCCTAACCATACACTTATGCTTTTCTAAGGCTAAACAATAACCTATGCAACCAAAATGTTGGTTCTCTTTCTAAGTAGTGTCTAGAATACACTTAATGGAGATACAATTTTAGATCAATTACAATGCCTCTTAATTAGGCGAATATGAAAGTGAAAATCTAATTCATACACACACACACTATGAATGCAAAGATGAATGCACAATGTATATGTATGATGTCCTCAATCAATTTGAAAATAAAGGCTCATAAATGTATGCCAAAGGCTTCTAAAAGTATTATCTCATAAAAACATTTATGATTGAGGAAAGAATGCTAATCACATGTTAAAAACAACTTGTAAAAGATATACTTATTCAAACCAAACAAGTTGTGAACTTTTAAGAACAAAACATGTGATGCATGAGGTCTTCAATCAAATTTAACAATGTAGCTCAATACATGTATGCTTAAAAGCATTTGAAAGTGTAAAACACTAAAAGGTATTTGATTGAAGTGAAGAGATAAATCATATGTATTTAAAAATTCAACTTGAAAATGATATACCTATCAATGCTACGCAAGTTGTAAAACTTTAAAACAAAAGTACATACGATTTGTGAAGTTGTTGAATCCAAAACATAAGATATATTTGAAAGTGATTTTCTTATGATGAAAAACAACAATCAAATATTCAACCAAGTATAAGAATCATGTTACATATGATTTCAAAGATGATTCCAAAACATGATTCACTTATATATACCAATTTGAGTCCTACTTGGTTTGAATCAAGGTGATGCATCCAAAACAATAAATCAATTCAAAGCATATACATGTTAAGGACACAACAAATCATAGTTTATCATGCTAGAAAAAAATTACTAATAATTAAAGCAAAGCATGAAAACATATGATAGGGAAAACCAAGCTTACTTAGATGATTTACTCAAGATTCCAAGCTTTAGCTTCCCTTTATGACCAACTAGCCTCCCTTAGCTCATTCCCCTTTGTTTTGCCTCAAAACACCTCAAGAAGAGCCTCTTGGATCCTCAAATTTGGCCTAGGAATGATTTCTTTATATAGAAAAAATGCTCTAACGGCTAGCTTGTCGGTTAACTGACTTCAAGTTCGGTTAACCGAACTTCCAACGGTAAAAAAAGGGCTAGTTTTGACCATTTTGGAACGTGAACCGAAGTGGGTTCGGTTAGCCAACATCTACAGTTCGGTGGACCGACATCCAGTTTGGTTGGCCGACATCACTGTAGCAAATTTATTGTAGCAATTCACTGTAGCAAATTACTGTAGCATAAAAAAAAATTTCTTTAAAAAGAGATTAAGCAAAGAGCTACACCAAAGTAATTTGCTAGTGGGAGTTCTAGGTCATTGAATCATGCCTAGACTCATGTTTTAATCAATCTAAAAGTGTTTTCTAAAACATGAACCTATCAAAGCCTAAGATGATTTAAAACTATAGGTCCAAAGGCTTGAATGATTCGAAAATCTTCTTTCCAAAACTTAATGCATCCAAGTTTAAAATCCAAAACATGCATGTAACATAAGTTCAAAAAGCTTTAAAACAATGCATGTGAAAATCAAGATTTCAAGTTTCAAATTCAATGCTCATGTGAAAATTCGAATGATACTAAAATGATAATGCATCCATAAAATTGCAAAACACAAATCCCTAACAAGTTTCAGTAAGACCTAAATGCGTGCTGGGTCCCTTCATACTTCCTCCTTCATCTCCCTGTCCACCTCTCTCTCTTTTCCATCTTCTTTTTCAGGTATCAAAATATCATTTCCCCCCTTTCTTGATGAACAACAATCATATTGAAGTCCCTTTCTTGAAAATGTAGTTGGTCTGACATTTTTCTCAAAAACCCATCAGCATTTTATCTTTGTTTACTGATTTTCTTGTTGTTTGAATATTTTTTTCAGAAACCCATCTCCCATTTATATAATCTCATGCACCCATAACTACCAGAAAAAAAAAATGTATTTGGTATGACATCTTTTACAAAACCCATCAACATTTTCTCCTTGATTGTTGATTTTCTTTAAGTTTGAATGTCTATTTTCGAGACCCATCTCCAATTTGAATTAATTTCATTGACTAGTAATAAGTGTTTTTGTTATTTAGGTGCTTTATTATTATTATTATTATTATTTTTATGTCGGGTTGAAATCTAGATACATATAGGCTTCTGTCAATTTATACTTTGCTATATTTCACTTGTTGTTGTCTCTATAGGTGGAATAGGTTTTGTGTTTTTGTTAATTCCACATGTTATAGCAAGCGCCCTCTAATTGTTTGATGAATTAGTGTCAACTATAGCCAGTAATGTCATTTATCTAAATATTGCATTAAATTCCCAGATACATGTAGGTTGTTTTTTGTTATATTTCTCATCTATGCAGGCAGGTGGGATGATAGGTCTAGTATTTTGTTAATTCCAAATGTTTTGGCAAGCACTCTCTAATTGTTTGATGAATGTTTGTCAATGATTTTTGGATTTATAGATTTGAGACTAGTAATGTGATTTGAGATTATCTAAATCTTGCATTAAGTTTCTTCTTGAAATCCTCCCAAGATTGTAATGGTCCCCCAAACCGCCCACCCTGCCAAAAAAAGGTTGATTCCACCAACTGTTTATTTTTCTCAAGCGTAAAGGGTTTGAAATGGATGTTAGGAACTGATATCTTTCTTTGAATCATATTCATATAGTTTTCATCCAAAATATTACTGTGTGTTTTTATATGTAACTCTTCCATATGTTTTTCTTTTAAGCTAGAAAAAAAAGCATTTTGAAAGTCGATTTATAAAATGGATAGAGACATGATGACCTACTTGGATGTCTCTTTTGCAGTCGTGGGTGAGAAAACGTTTTTGCTTCATGTTATTTTTGTTTTCCCTATGATTTTTATTGGGATATTTCTCTTTGTCCTTGTTTGGAGGACTAAAGTTTGAGAAAAAGTAGTTGGAGGAAACTTTTCGTGACGCAATTGACCCCTTAATGTTCTTTGCATGTTGGCTTGATTTGTAAAGACAATTGCTTTCTGTCGTTTGTAATTGTAAAAGCTTTTCCCGGTTCCACAAGAAAAGAAGTGGCTGATGTTTTTCAAGCATACCGTGGGAAGAAGGGTTAGTGACGAAAACTTGCACTCGAAAAAAGCACCATTGTTGGCAGTGGGTTTTATCATTGTGGGTGATGGTGTAATTAGGAAAAGAAAAGCAGCTTCTAGAAGAAAGATTTGGATGATCATCTATGAAGATACCTTATATACTGTATAACATATATTGTACAATACATGATATGTATACTATATATATATTTTGAATGGTAACATGACTTGGACTCTTGTACATTTATTGTACTGTGTAAAGTATATTTTCTTTCTAAATTTTATACCCTTTAAAGTGCAAACCGAAACATAGAAACTTGGAAATTTGACTGAACCCAATTCAAGAAGAATTGCATTAGGGGTAGGAGATTTAGAATTCCAGCTAGACTCTGTTTGGATTTATTCGGGTTTCAATCTTTTTTTTCCCCAGCCAAGGGGGTTCGGACCCAAGGTAGCCCATAGGTGGGGAAAAGAGAGCCCACACATGTGGGAAGAGTGGCATACTCGGGGATCGATCCCTGGGTAGCCAGATGACATCCGAGGTTGCCAACCAATTGAGCAACTTCATGTTGTCATCCTAGTTTGGGTTTGGGTTATCCCTGGGTAGCCAGATGAAATCCGAGGCTGCATGTATTGAAGGGTTATATGTTTGAGAAACTAGGAAAAAGGAGGAGACTAGTAACAAGCTTAATGGAATAGTGGGGGAAGGCATGATGAATCGTAGAGTTACTGAAAATATTGTGCAAATATGGTTGAATGGAAATGTATAACTCACAAAGCTGACCCAAAATAGATGGGGCAAGGCTTCTATAATAATTATGATGGTGATATCAATTCCAGATGTCCTATCAAGTTCTCTCTAAGCTTTAAGATAATTTGATTTGAAAGCAGTTTAAATTGGAAATGTGAATTTTCTCTAGAACAACAAGGTTACCTGTCAATCACATGGACATTGTTTATGGATTTTCATAGTGTAAAGCATGTTCTTCTTGCAAATGATCGTCTTTTTTGGATTGAGATTTGAGTGAAGCGCATCTTATCCAATTAGGAAAGCGTTGACATCCAACAATTAACTTATAAACCTTTCTTGGGTTTGTTTCTCATTTTCTCTTTCAGATATGTTTTTGTCCTTTACCAGATAATTGATTGAGTTTCATTTGGCTATTTCCAAATACTTTATTGAGTTTCATTTGGCTATTTAAGAAAAGTTTGTTAGGTCTGCCTTGAACTCTTATCTAGTCTCAACAATTTTGTGTTCTACCTTTACATAGTCAAAGGGGAATTGAATTACAAATGATGAGTTGAGTGCCCCTTCATATGTGTCTTGTGTAATTTAATATAATCATCAATAATGCAATTTTCTTTTTCCTTTTGATCCCGTCAAAGTAACTACTTCGGCTCCCTATTATAGTCCTTTAAATCAATAAATCTCATACGTGAAGTTTTCTTCTTCTCTCTAGACTTTTATGTGAGTTGTTTCAATATGAAAATACTTTTGTAATAACCACCTGGATTAAATCCGAACTCGTTCTCTTGATATATTTGATGCTTTTCATAGGTATTGCATTTTTACTTTACACGTAAAATATTATAGGTTGACTTTTTTTCCCTAGTAAAGTAAATATGTATAGTCTACTAAGTAACTTGATTCATTCTTTGGTGATGATAAGAAATATGAGAAAAGAAATATGTAAGTGTAGCAGCATAAATTACAAACCATATTCTCAGCTAACCAAATATTGTAGTTGAGTTTTTTTGCACTTGACCATCTAGGTTTGTCTTTGAGGGCTGATTTCAATTGCAGAAAAGTGGTTAAGGAGAGAAGTAGAGTTGCCCAGGTGAGGGCTGTGAAATATTCTCTTTGTCAAACCAAAAGGAATAGGTCTCGGAAATCCCTAGCCCGCACTCATGGCTTTTGCAGGCGAATGAGGACAACTGTTGGGAGAGCAGTGTTGAAGCGTAGACGTGCCAAGGGGCGAAAAGTTCATTGCACCAAGTCATCAAATCCTAACAGCGGAAAAATTAGCAGTGAATAAATTATTCATTGTCTATTACTGTTGTTTATGTCAGCTATTCTTACATTTGAATATTTGTTCTGATAGACATTGTTTCTTGTTTATGCTTGAAACTGTCTGGTAGACTTTTTTTTTAAGATGATTCCGTTATCTCTCTCATTTGAATGAATGTGGCTATTGATTATTCAATGTCTCTTGCAGTTAGTAGAAACTAGCAAAATGTGCAAGAGACAGTCTTTGTGTAGGAAAATAACTAATTACATTAATAATATAAAACTTTGACTGCGGTCCATTAGATTCTATTGAATATGCCAAGTTCTTAGTATTGTAAGAACACATCAAGATTGTGATATGAAACAAAATAATAGAATCTAAAAACTCAAGAACTCCTTCCATATAAAATGCATGTATAGATATCAAAATAAGGAAACGAATTCAAAACCTATGTTTTCAAGAACTTAATTGAACATTGGAAAGCTTATTCAAAGGAAGAAAATATTTTAGGAATGGAAATGTAGACTTTTTTTTTTCAAGTTAATGAGAATGACAAAGAACGAATATAAAAGAAAGATGTCAAAACCACCAAAAAATATAAAATAAGATTGAAAATATATAAATGTTATTTTTTAGTATTTTATCAAGAGAATGAAAAATGGGGTGAATGTTCAATTTCATAAAAGAAAAGAATTTTTGGAGAGAGAGTCTTCAAATCTTACTTTGGTAAAGTAAGTGAAAGCTTAAAAGATTGTAAACTTGAGTAAGGGAAATCAAGACAAATAGATGATTAAAATAAGAAATTAAATTAAGTATTTACATTTCATGGACTTAAAAAAATTACATTAGAAAGAACAAAAAAGTATTCTTTAAAAAATAAAAAAATTGTTCAAAAGGATAGTATTGAGTCCCTGACTGTAAAATTATAAAAAATTCAAGAGGTATAACTAAATGACTATCACCTAAGAAGGAATACTTGTAAAGTCATAATTGTAGAGATATAAGTTGAGTATAAAAATAGAAAACTACTCGAATGAAAAACAAGCAGACAAATTTTTCGAGAACATCAAGAAACAAATTTTTAGCAAAAGCATAAATTTCTTTTCCAAGAATCTACTTCAAAAAACAAAAGCAACATAGATCATGATCATCTCAAGAAAATAGGACGGTAATCTCATACCTTGATCTACTATAAGTCCCGAGCAAATGAAAAAGACAAATAATCCAAAAAGAATAAAAAATCTAAAAACCAGTAGCAACATAGATCCAAGTATTTCAGAAAGTAAAGATAGTAATCTCATACCTTGGATCTCAGAAAGATTTGTGGTACCTAATCGACGGATAAGCACCTCGTATCAAATGAATAGTCCTAAAACAAATCTGAGGCCACCGTTCAAACTACTATGATCATGTAAAAGAAACAAACAGATTTAGTTTGATCGGACGAGATAGATCATACAACTAAATTATCCAACAGGTGATCCATCAACCAAAAATAATTAAAAAATCATTAACTAGTTTCATTGTATTACTTATTAAGACCTATGAACTCATTCGGATCACCAGATCCATGACTTCCAACCATTAACAATATCTAATCCATGCAGACTAAGCTAATTAAAAAAGTCCTTGTAAGATCAGATGGAAAGGTATTAACAATGATAAATCATAGTAAAAATGCTAATATACAAAAATACACAAAGATTGATTTTTGGCTACCTACCTTCTGACTTTCAAGACCTATGATTTTATACATTAATCTTACCATAATAAATTCAAGCCCAGAATAAAAATAGGAAGCGCTGAGATTGGAACAGTACCATTCATGTTGGACACTTCTCTAGTTGATGTAGATGATATACGAAGAATCTTGCAATTATTTAAAAAATAAATAAAATAAATCAATTGTTGTAAATCTCAAGCTGGCTTTTGCACCTTTGATGAGAAATCAATGTGTGCCCAAGGACATTACTGAGGTCTAAAAATGTCCCCATATTTATTTCACTGCTGAAGTAAACAGGAGCTTACATGACATCATGTGGAAATCACAGAAATTTGTTCCCATTGGTAAACAGGAGCTTACATGCACAATAGCTCCCGTCATGCATTTGACTGTGGGAAAGAATCACTATGGACATTCACAGCGGGAGTCCTCAAAACTAGCAATGGAGATTGGAGGTTAGATACAATGAGAACACATTTTTCTACAATGGTAAGTATGCAAGAGACTACATTTAGTGAAAGAGATATATTTAGAGGAAGATGATTATGGGCACCTCTCTCTTACATATAAGGGTCGTTTCCCTTTTGCAGATGTCATGGTAAAATTGAGATTTACATATATATATATATATATATATGTAAGTGCTACATATGCAAATGATCCGCACATTATCTTGTTTTCTAAAATCACCATTTTCATATGAGTAAATGAGTACATCCTTCGGTTTTAGATTTATTTGAGTTTTTGAGCATTTTTTTCACCAAGTTCTCAAAATCCATTAAGAATGAAGATATGAAACCAAATATCTTGATATCTATCATTAATACAAGAATATTGAACGGTTCAAATCATGAATTGATGGCTCACAAAAGTGTAGAGAATTAAATTTATAGATTGGGACTTTTTCACAAATTACTCAAAATCTATATAGATTCAAGACAATCAACTTCAAGATCATTGGGCTTATTAGTTCAATAAACGTAGTGAACAGTTTAGGTTACAAATATGGGGCCACAAGCATGAAAGAAAATAAAGGCATTTGAGGGGCCCCACAACAATGCAATCACCGACTTCTAATGTATACTAGCCCCTTGTTTGCAAGAGCATGTGAATTAGTTTACACCTTTACTCACATGCATCAATAATCGATAATAGACATGATTATCCGTTATCATTACGAATGTAAATCATTTACATATATAGATCATTGCAAACAATGACCTTTAAAGATAATATGTTAGAACCCTGAATGACAATGACATAGTTCAAAAAGAGTCTAGCAAAACAAATGCATTCATTAATATAAATAATCATTTGAATTTTAAACTCATGTTCACAAATTGACGATACTACTTTTTTTTTTCTAAGTTGGACTACATGTCAGGAGTGATGAAGCCTTGCTCCACATGTGATCTGTTTCTAGATCTCGGACTTGTGCCTCTTAATGGTCATCAATAATTGTCCTTGGATGTGGGTTGTCAAACCTCTAAATGGGATAGGGCCAACTTTAATTTCTTTTGACCTAAAACGACATATTTTGAAACCTCTAAACAATCTGGAGGAGGGGAGAGGATACCAGCTTCTGGCCTGCGACACGCCCTAGCTCTGAAATCGCTGGAAACTCTAGGTCCGAGGGAAAACTCTGATCTCCTCTGCGATATAGAGGAAGATGAGGAGATGGAGATGGAGAGGAGAGGCTGTAGCCGGAGAACCTGGAGAAGAGAGGAAGCCGCTCTCATCAATTGGAATGGCTGAAAGGGGAAGACGAAAAGGGCTCTCGATTTTGGAACGAATGGAAAGTGGGAAATGAAAAAACTTGGGCACCCATTTCTCAAAAGCTATCATTATATAAAAAACGTGGTAGCTGTTGGATCCACTTTGACGATCCAACAGCTGTTAAGATACTTCTCACATATAATGTGAGAACAGGGGAAATATTCAGGTGGGAACTGTTCAATGAAAATTTTTGGTTCCATGTGCTTATCATATGATGCTGCAAATATTTTGGTTGCATGTACTTGTTTTAGTATTGCACATGACAACTCCGAGGCATTCAATGAAAATGAGGCATTGGAGAGATCCTCTGAGGACGAGTCGTTGACACAATTAGAAGGTATACATTTTTCCCTTCTTATTAATCAGTCCATTTTTTTTTTTAAATTTTATTCTCATAGTAGTGGTTCCTTTACATTACTATTATCATACTAATTAGTCCATGTTTGGTGGCGGGATTAATTGATGCTCATGTTGGATCCTCTAATATCTAAAGGTGCTTCAGGCTATCGAGTTATATTTGGTGCAGTTGGTTCAACTTAGTTGTATTCTTTAGTGGCAGAAAGAATTATGTATTTTGTTTGGAATGAAACATTCTTCCCTGTGTGTTAAACTTTCATTGTAATTTAGTATGTGTAATTCTCATTTTGAGGCATAGAAGATGTCGGATGTTGAATTCATGTGATTGCAAATGTATCATATGGAGTTTGCACTTTTGAAAAGGTATGAATGAATGATGTTACAGTTATTGAATTGAAAAGGAATGAATGGATGGATGAATCGAATTTGGGTGTCTGACATTCTACAGGTTATTATTGAAAATGAATGAATGAATGGATGAGTGGATATTGATGTTGAATGGATGATAATACAGGTTTAAAATAGGTGCAGTTTTGATGTGTTTGATCAATGCGTCTTATTTGGCCGACAAACAAAGTTATCATTGGGGACTTTTGATATGGACTAGCCATACAAGAGGGTGTGGATCTTCATGAATTAATTCATTTGTACCACAAATTGTATCTTCATGAATGTAGGCCTCAATGGATTCCCATGTAAAGCACTCAGGTATGTTACACACATGACACGTTTGAATCACACACATGCTATGGGTTTACTTTTCTTTATTACTATATCTGTGTTTTTTCAATATGATTTTATCAAAGCTCTTTTGATTCAATAGTTAAGTGTCTCTAAACATTTCATTTTTGTTTCTAGTATCATTCCAAGTGCCAATATCTTCTCTAGAGTTATAGGCCATAGATAATCATTATTCCAACAAATTTAGCTTGGAGCAGTAGGTGCCATATCCTTGTCAGGACTTCAATAGTAGCCTCGAAGTAACTTTCATACATACAGCTTCTAGTGACAACTCTGGAAGACTCATATCTGAGAGCTCGAAGAGAAACTCATCTCATGTGGGGATGCAATATGCCTTGGAGCATTTTGAGGGGGAGGATTTTGTTGCCTCGGTGGAGTACAACTTGGAAGATGCTGTGGAAGACGAATTGATGGATTTTTTTTCTTCTTTTTATCTTGGGTCATTAGTTATTACGCAACAGAATGGAAGAAGTCTTTAGGTCTTCTGTGCTTATCCAAATAACTAGAACTTAATATGTGCACCTGAAACAATACCAGCAAGGAACAACTGATCAATTGAAATTTCTATGATTGTTGAGTACTTGACTGAGAGTTGTGACTCGATCAATTGATATCATTGAGCAGTTACAACTATTTGTATATCATAGGGCAGTTACAGTCTCTTGCCTCTCTAACAAATTAACAATACCAATTCCATTAGTAGAGAAGTTTTGATTCAGCATATTAAAATGTGTGTTGAACCAATCCCATTAACAGAGAAGAGCTTTGATTGATTGTGCATTCAAAAACATTTAAGTTGTGGAGATTTCCATTTCATAACAGCAAGTTGAACTTGAACATCATACATATCAACATGGTCATCAATGAATATGGCTTGAACAACTTGTATAAAAATTGAACAGCTTGATGGAACATCCACACTAAACATGAACATCAAAGATTGGCCTAGATGGAATATCAACAGTGGACCTCACATTTACATAACATTCAAATAAAAAACTAATACAGTTTGTTGCTCACAATCTGTTCCAATTCAAGTACATGAACATGGCATACAACATCTCCAACAATACAATTTGAACTACAACATTCACAGAAAAAAATCTTCTCTGCAACAATGCTTAAGCAGTGTGACAGAGGCTTCACATACTGTGCCATCTTTTCCGCAACAGTGCCTATGATCTCCACCGATATATGGATTCTGGATCCTTTGATTGTCTCTATTACTCATGTTGCAGCTATTATTGTTGTTGCTTGATTGTCTCTATTACTCATTCTGCTGCTATTATTGTTGTTGATGCTTCTCTCATTCATCAAGAGGAGAATACATTTGGCAAAGAGGGAAATTTCTCTGTTTCAACCCAAACCTCAATATCGCCAACCCTTGCTTCCATTTTTAATAAAACTCAGAATCTTCCACCCTTAACATCAACCCTTAACAAAAAAATAAATAAATAAATAAAATAAAATAAAATTGAAAGGAAAAAAACTTTGAGCACAAAAGGAGAGGGAATCGATTGGGCGAGGAAGAAGGACGAGATCGAGAGACTGAGAGTGGGAGGGCATGGAAAAGGGATCTCTTCTTTCCTTCAAAACAGAAGCTTTGTGAAGAGATCTCTATGACCGGGCGAGAGAGGAGAAGATGAGGCAGAGCTCTGGGTTTTCTTTCCATCTTCTGATTTGAGCGAAGAGACGAGGAAGAGATTGAGTTTCTTCCGATTTTTCGATTTTCTCATTTCGAGCTTTGGCGACTGTAACTGACCCTAACTAAACGGACTCTGGCATTTCGCCAGGAGGCGAGGCGGGAGATCGGAGATTGCAATGCTTGCCCCAAATCTCCCTCTAAAACCTAACATGGGTGAGGAAAGGATCGATCGCTCCCTCTAAACCCTAAACACGGCACAACTCCAGCGCCCGCCCCAGATCTTCGGTGAAAGCATGACTGGAGATCCTCGACCGGTGATGGAGATGGATAATATTCGGGTGGGAATGGAGGTATATGGGTAAAAAAAAAAAAAAAAAACAGAGAGGATGCTGCAATCATTGGAGGATCTCTAGGTTCGAACCAGCTATGAAATCGTTGGAGGTCTCTCGGTCCAAGGGGAAACTCTGATCTTCTCTACGATATAGAGGAAGATGAGGAGATGGAGATGGAGAGGAGAGGCTACAGCTGGAGAACCTGGAGAAGAGAGGAAGCCGCTCTAATCGCTTGGAATGGCTGGAAGGGGAAGACGAAAGGGGCTCTCGATTTTGGAACAAATGGAAAGGGGGAAATGAAAAAAGTTGGGCGCCCATTTCTCAAAAGCCATCATTATATAAAAAATGTGGCAACCTTTGGATCTACTTTGACGATCTAATGGTTGTTAAGACACTTCTCACATATAATGTGAGAACAGTTCCCACATGAATATTTCTCGTATATATTTATATATATAATATGAGAGATGCTCCAATGAGAGATATCTCTCACCTTATATGAGAGGGTGGGGGCACTCACATTTTAGTTGTTGGCATTGGATATGGATGTGAGGGCCCTTACCCAATCTCTCATTTAAGGTAAGAGATATCTCTCATAGGAGCATCTCCCTATATACATACATACATATATATATATATATATAAAGTGGGGAGTCCGGATCACCTATCGTAGTTGTCATTCCTCCTAATTCTTAAGCCATCATGATGCCATTTCAAAAATAAGTATAATTTCAGTTTCAGACTGTAACACTTGTGGTAGAAGCTGGTATGTTAACCTTGTCAAGCCCTCGGCTGGAATGCATTAACTCTTATCTATGGTCCAAGGTCTGCTTGGTGCAGCTTTTATATTAGTGATTGGGGTTAATAAATGGTCTCCGTCCAAAGTGTGGCTTCTTGACCTGACATTTGTGTCGCTGGACTATGGTTTTCACCTGGTCAACTAGGTTGCAATGACCTCTGGGCACGCCTCTTGCATTGTCAAGCGGTTAATGCATTTCCTTTATACTGTATCAACAACCAGTTTTCGAGTTCAAGGCTCTAAAAAAAGGGAGTGGTGGTTGACTTGTTTCAGAGACTTTTATACTTTGCAAGTTCTAAATAGACTCATTGTTTGCCTCGTTAGTTCTCCAACAGAGGAGGCAAGGTTGTCTTCCAAATTGTTAGGGCTAATTCTCCATAATGAGATTGCCATTATTCGGCGCCTTGTCTTATATACCTTCCCAATGGAACCGGATCCCCTGATTCGTCCAAACAGGGCTCCCCTGTTTGGACGAAACAGGGGATCCGGACTCCTTCCCAATGGATGATGGGAAGGCCTTCAATAAGAATCATTAGGAGGCTACTTTCTGAGTAGGTTGATATAGGATTTGTGTAAGAGCTTGGGATATTACGCTTTAGCTCTCAGTTGAAGTGGGGCATTATTTTGCAATCTGAGAAATTATTTAGAGAAATGCCAAGGTGTGGAATATTTTTTACATGCTTGCTTGTGGCTTGAGGCCTAAAAAGTAAAAGATCTCTCTCTCTCTCCATATTGGAATGATTATAAAATGAAGGGGAAAGGTAAAGGTTAGATTGAAGAAAAGCGTGTGTTTTTGGGTAAAGTGAAAATAAATTTGTTTCCATAAGGCAAATTAGTTCGAAGTGAGATGCAAAGTAGACAAGTGGTGAAGTAACCACTCTACATGTTTTGTGGAGTAAATTATTTTGGCCGTACATAAATTGAAAAGAGAGTTTTTAATGAATGCGACTCTACTTTCCCACTTGTGACGAGCCAAACTTGGGTGAAGTTAAAAATCTGGTGGCTGAGATTAATTTCCCATGAATTCTGTATTACCACTTAAAAGAAAAATAAACATTGCTCTTGGGCTGAAAAAATAAAATATATAGAGGGCCTGTTTGGATAGGCAAAAAATAGATTAGAGTGAAGTTAAATGGGCCATAAGACTCTAAAATTTCAACTCTACCCCGTTTGGATTAGTGTGGCCCAATAATTGAAGTAATGTTATGAGCCACATGTACTCCATTTCACTTCAACTCTAAATACTTCGATTTCCTTGAGTAAAAGTGGATTTAGCTCTAAATCTTAACTTCAAAATAAGCATCCAAACGGAGTGAAGTAAAGTACTCTACTTTAACTTCAACATACTTTTCTTCACTCCACTTCACTCCACATGTGAAATCCACTTCATTTTACTCCACTCCTTATTTATCCAAATAGGCCCTTATGTGAAACGCGCCTCTACTATTGGCCCTAGGGTTGTCAATGGACCTAGCCTGGCCCAAATCACCCAAGGTTGGGTATGATAATTGGGAATTTAGAGTTTGCAATGGCCCAAATGTGTTGACAGTCATTATCTGGCCCAGATTTGGTCGACATTAGATCTAGGTAGAACACGGGTCATTCACAGCTCTACTGAGCCCACTTGGATCAATAATAACCACAAACAATAAGAGACTGATTAAATCTTTTATGTGATCAGGTCCAATTGGAGGTAATCACCTTTAAGCTACATTACAGAATATTTCAGCCACACAGATTCAAGCTGGACATGCAGTTTAAAAACTCGGTCAGTCCTTCCGGTTGCCCAAACTGGGCCAAGATACTGAGCTTTCTATCAAACCAGCCTAGCGAGTTGAACAAGTCTGGCCTTTTGTGACTGAGTATTCTCAGCCAGACCAGCCAACTTACCCACCCTGGCTACCTTCCAACTCAAGTTTTTTCCCTGATTTGGTTTCCAGTCCGGGCTTAAATCTAATTCAAGAGTCTGGTAAGGTTGTGTCAACTCAGACCGAGTAAGGTCCATTACCTGGACTTATAGGGGTGTTCATAGGGGCTTGGGCCTTAATATGGACCTTTCCTGTCAGGTCTTTACCTGGACATGGACCTGGTTGTATTTTATTCTTCTTTTGGATTGGGTCACACGGGTCTTGAGTGGGATATGACCCAATGGCAGTATGGCTCAAAGGATCTAGGAGTCCGAGCCACCCTTGATATAAGCAAGAGTAAGATATTATAGTTAATAAAACATGCGGACTAGTGACGTTTTTGCCCCAACATAAGTGGGACGAAGATATGATGATGATGCTGGCCTAGACATTTTCATGGTCTCCACGCCCAATGTCCTTCTTCCAGAAGGCTAGATCAATGACTGAGTAAGATTCATTCTGGCCGGGAGACAAATCCGCTCTATCTATTATGGATTGGGTCTCAGTTTATGGCCCATCTAATGCATATGCGGTCTTACATCAAATGAACTCGACACATCGTTTTTTACATCTCTGTCACTCAATTTGGCCGGAAACATTCTCTTAGCCGTAATAATCATTAGCCTCTTTCAAACAGAACTATTGTATACCTATTACATTTAGGCATTGTACCCTCCTGTCCAAGCTTCAAAGACAAGACCATAACTGTTAGGGATATATTGGGGCAAACTTACATGATCAATCATTACAAGGATTACAGGATTGTAATCCTTGTAATGATTGATCATGTGTGTTTGCACCCCCACCCCCCAAAAAGAAAAAAGAAAAAAAAAAAAAATCCCTAACATCTGGTATCAAAGTTCCAAAAAGTGGTATCAGAGCCCCAACAATAACAAGATTTTAAGAGGGAGATCAAGAAACTTAGTGATTGGATAATCTTTCAGCAGATAGATTACTTAATATATACAGAAGGTCTAAGAACTTAAATTTGTTTTTAGATTAGATTATCCAACCATAGAGAGGCTACTCAATCTTTCTTCTTGAAAGACAAGACATAACAAAATTTTATGAGTGTTTAGATAATCTAATCTTACTAAGCAGTGGTGAAATGCAAAGCTATAGCCAATCAGCTGTCCTTTTTATATGCGAAACTCCTCAAAGTGGCATATTTTTCAGGTGATTTTATTCACCACACATTTCAACTTTCAAGTAGAAGAAAATTAAAAAACCAACATGAAGATCTAAACTAACAAAATAAGTCTTTAAAATGATTGTTTATCTTTGATTAAGCACGAAATGATAATGGCCACGAGGAGCTACTACATATGTGAATGAAACACTACAACTTCCCCAAAGGGATTACTGTGGAGCTAAGTTCGGCATTTATGTAAGAGTAATACACTAAACAAAGAAACCCATTTGCTCAATGAAATCAAAACATAACATCCAACAAAAATAGACGAGGAACAATGGTGTTCATATAAATATCAAATCTCTATTCATTGACAGACAGCCAAGCTTAACAGAGGAACAGAGTCCCAGTATATTGCTGAAGACACAAATAGTTTTGTGATAGAGAAGGAACCTTTCATAACAACACTTGACTAATCCTTATAATTCGAAAGTATATTGCTGAAGACACAATTAGTTTTGTGATAGAGAAGGAACCTTTCATAACAACACTTGACTAATCCTTGTAATTCGAAAGTATTTAAAGAAGCACGGTCACCTTGCTTATGATCTGTCCATATCATGGGATTCAAGAAACAAAATAAATTATGGTATTGGTGTTCACAAGGACAACAAAAGATAGTTTGGCGGAAAACTCCATTATGTGAGATGGCATATGTAATGTACCTGAATCTCTACGACCAAATCAATACTTCATGATAAAAGTTTATTCATCCTAAATATTTGTTTCTACTTATTGAAGCCAAGATCATGAAAGTAAACCCTGGAGATGGAGAGCAGAAGTAAACCATGGAGATAGAGAGCAGTTGATCCGATAATATGGATCTGACGTGATGTCAGATGCCCCAATCATCTAAGCCCACTCAATTGTTCAAATAGTCAGCTAATTCTTTTATTTTTTTAAACAACAATCATGTATAAGCAACATTGCCCATTCATATATCAAATAAGCCAAGCTCATAACTATAAATAACAATCTATCAATTGTTACATCACCAAAAAAAAACTTCCAAGTGAACTAAGTACAGGATAAATTAATTACATCAACCCCAATATAAACTAATAAATTCTTAAACATAATTAAGTTTAATATCTTAAATCCTCATAAATTAAACATCTTCATTTTGACCATCTAGAATGGGACCATTATAGTCATACTATGGCACAAGTTTGTGGTCCTCATCACCGTCAATCCCAAGCTCTAGCAAATCCTCACCCTCCTACATGTGGTGGTGGAATAGAATGAGCACATCGGTACTTCGCAAGATACCAATTACTAACAATAATACATATCATAAAAATGAATAAGATAATAATGATAATGCACATATGATATGAAATAAATGACATGACACTATTACAATGAAAACTTTGCATAAAATTAACATTATGGACACTAACATTTCTTGTAATGTCATTTAACATAAGTCACTTCCCAATAAGGGATTTAGGGTCCCCAACACTACACTTAACCACTCATTAAAAAAAATGTGCCAAAACACTACACTTAGCATTATTCACTTGCCACTTAGCCATTTAAACACTTTGGGACCCTCCATTTCATATTGGTCAACCACTCACTTAAGAATTATTATAAAAACATCCATCCCTACACTAAGTTGGGTATTTGTCTCACTGGCTAGTCCAACAATGCACCCATCTGTGAAGCTTAGAAAGTACTTCAAGCAGGCCAGGAAGGATGTCTCGGAATTTAACCCCTCCAAGATAAGGGTCATTTTTGGAACACCCACCATAGGTAACCGGTCACTAATCACTACGTTGCACTACACTAAACCTCCACATAGTAAGACATCCTCCCATGGGTGTTTTACGACACAGTGGGGCTTCAAAACTAGGGTCCCTACTTTTGTTAAGTTTCTAACATTTCATTTTATTTTAATTAGTTTAGACCAAATTGGAACAAAACATATTATATACATACTTATCCCTAAGTGTCCGATACCACATGACTGTCATATGCACTCATGTGATTCATCTCTTTCCATCAATCTTGTTAATTATTAAATCTTATGATCTAAGGTGGGGTCCACGTGATTTCTAAAGTGTCCTAAGGTCCATAACAACACCTAATAGTACTATAATGTGAAATTAAGTATAACACATCAGCCACTAAATAACACCTAGGCTTATCAACCAACTAGCCAATTACAAGTAGTCAAGGTTTGATGGCTATGGCCCTTATAAATATTTGATCGGGCCTCTTAATCTCCACTAATAAAAGGATTTAGCTCACTAACCAGCGGCTTAAATAAATCAAATAATTAATTGTTATGGCCATGTTTAATTCATAAAACCCATTTTAGCCGCCACAACACATAGACCTAGCATAACCAACTAGACTAGTCAACTAGCCTAGTCAAAACGGCTTCTAACTTAGCCAAGCATTTGGCCACACTTCCTAAGTAATTTAAAAAGCTATTAATACTTTAGCTTAGTCCTCCAATTAAATTTAATATATAAATAACAAAAAATAAAAATATCACAATTTGGCTATATGTCATCTATTGGTGCACTGGGGTTAGGTTTTGGGCTTAGCCCATTAAACCATGACTCATTTAGATTTAAATCCAATACTCCAGCACCTTAACACCATTCGAGCAGAACCTTAAGGTTGCTGGAATTTAATTACTTTTGTACCAAAATTATTATCTAACTCAAGATCAACAATCGGTGCACCAATGGGTCATATAGAATCAAATTGGTTAACCCAAAAGGGTTCTAATGATCTAACACCACAAACTATGATCAAAACAGTAACTAAAAACTTAATTAAAAACCTTATTTACTAATTATTTCAAGGATCCAAATAATTAAAAACTCTGCACATATCAATGGAAAATCTATTAAAACATTTGGGTTCAATCCGACCGTTGGTTTGCCAAATCCAAGGGTTCCAAAATATTTTTCCTTAATCATGGATGTTTCTCGATATCAAATAATCCCTTTTCTTATCTCCTTTTTATTCCCATGATATGGATCTTTAAAATAAATTAGATTATAATAGAATGGTTATAAACATATCAACTTTTTACAATGAAAAATAAGACTTTAATAACAAAGAAGAAATAAAACAAAGAAATAAAACAATTATTACACCCTATGATAATTAAAACCAATAAATCTAACTCTAATGGTTCATTAAAAAAAGGAACAAAAGAAATACATTCTCCATAACCTAATCCCCCAAAACACCTAATCCATATTATGATCTCACCATTTTTCCTATCCAAACATGGTGATCCAAGCATAATAAATAATTGAAAACATAAATTTGGATCCCCTTTTCCTTTGGCCAATCCCATTAAAAGAAAATAATACCGGTATTTTTATTGTCAAGCTTCATTGCTTCATCATGGTGCCAAAATAACACCATTAATGGTTATGGAACATGAAAGCTATTAGAGAAGAAGATGGTGAAAAATCAAAGAATAAAATATACTAAGAAAATGAAAAGATCATACCTCGAGAAGTCCACGTCCGAGCTAGCCTAAGTCTCCTCTCTTCTCTCTTCTCTTTTCCTTTTTTCTTCTTTTCTTTTCTTCCTCTAGCCTCACGTCCAACTTTTTCTCTTTCTTTTGAACTCTCAAGCATGCGCACACACCTACACACACGATGGTGGAGAGGAAAGGTTCCTAACTAAATAAAAAGCCCAACTCATCTCTCCCTTAACTATGGAAACTAGTTTAAAATCAATCCTTTGATAGGATCGAAACCTATCACATCACTCCATTTAAGTCCTCCAAAAATCCTAGCCCTAGATTAGTCTCCCTAGATCCCACACTATCTCCATCTATAACCAATCAAGGGTTGCTGACTAGGAGAGAAAATCTCCATCTCTCAATCACAACTAGGTGAAACCAATTAGAGATAAATTAATGGCCCAAATTTCTAATTAGATTAATGATTAGTAATTATTTAGTAAGGTTACTAATTAAGTTTAAAATTCAAAATAAAATGGAAACTAAAGAGGAGGGAAAGAAGATGCCCCATCACCCTTCACTTGGCACAAGTCCAAGTGGGGCCCTGAACACACGCCCTCCACATGGACTTTTCATCATTAGCATTTATCATTTTTTAAAACAATGAGTGAGGGCACACTAAATTAAATTAAAGCATTGATTATAGAACTCTCCAATCCAATTAAAATAGCACTTTACTTAGCAACATGTGAATGGATAATAATTCATGAAAATGAAAAAAATAAAATAAAATGCGCCGACAATTAAATAAAATGCATCAAAGCATAATTCAATGAATGCAAACAATAAATTAAATACATGTAATAATAATAATTAGACTTCTAATAAAGTAATTACCATGAAATAAAATGAGAAAAAGCACCCTAGTCACAAAATCATCTGACCCCGTCCTAACCTTATAAATCCACGCCCTGACACTGTTGTTAGACCTGAATCTATATAATACAACTAATACTATGAAATGATTTTCCTCTTCCTAATAAAATGCCAAACTAAAGAGATTGAATCTCCTAACCTATGAATTTTGCATTACCACTTAAAAAATAAACATTTATCTAGGGCTGAAAAAATAAAATATATAAAGAAATATAAAAGATCACTTGAAGAAGATCGGAACCCTCTCTCCTTTACTCGAAATCTAACGTCTCTCACCAATTGAACTGTCATTTTTTTTGTGAAAAATAAATAAATAAAGAAAATTAAAAAAACTGTAACCGAAATGGTTCCTTTCTGTTCGGTTTGAGCACATGGGCAGTTCGGTTTGGGAAAATAGAAAACCGATGGGTGCGGTTTGGATGATGATTTTCCCTCTAAGCCGTTCCGAACCGCCCATGTGCAACCCTAACCTTGCACCATCTCATTTACACTGCACTAACTTTAAGGCATGAAGACTCCATATACGAGATGTTCATAAGAGAAAAAAAAAAAAAAGGAAAAAAAATAAAAAAATACAATGGATTCTGCAACCTGCAACTTCTTCAGAAAGATGCCTTGAAGATTGGGTTGAAATCTATTTTGAGCTCAATAATGAGGCACCTCCCTTTCCATTGAAACTACTATTGCCATGATCGCAGCGCGGATCCTCAGTTGTTTATTCAAGTAGGCTTTGTGGGCGGTCCAAGGATGAGATTGGGGGCTGTCCTTATCTGACCCTCAAGTCATACAGTTCCCGACCATGGTGGGTCAAAGCCCTTATTCTACAAGCACTATATACTCCCCTTGTGGAGCAGGTCTCTGATAAGAATGGGGTCAAAACCAAGGATAATATTGGGGGCTGTCCTTATCCGACCCTCTAAGTCATATAGGCCGGACCATGGTGGGTCAAAGCCCTTGACCAACCATGCACTATATAGGCCCTTGCTCTACCCTAGCAGAGCAGGTCTGGGCTCACGCCTTGAAGAGGAACTATACCCAATTTTTATTTCTTATATTAATCAATTGGACACTATTTACAATTTGGATGAGACATGCTATTTTTGTTTGTAATGTTCATACGTAGACCAATTAAATAATAATCCTCCACTATTTTTTAGTGTTGTGCCTACCTCAATTCATAGGGGTTCATGCCACACGAATGCAAATTACTTGATTCAAGCCAAAAAAAATAAAAATAAAATAAAAATAAAAATTCAATAATGCTGTATTACACACTTTTCAAATCTAATATAAAATATACTAGTTATAATTAAAGCAAATCGCCTTTCTTTCTTTCTGAAAATTGAGAGACAAAAATTAGAAAAAAAAGAAGAAGAGAGATTTTGATAAATAGAAACAGTGTTATGAAAAAAAATGTATGAATTTAATTCACTAGTCTAATTTTAGCCTTTTGAATGCTTCATTGATACTTAATTAACGGGTCCGGATCCCTTGTTTTGTTGAAGTAGGCCCACCTAATCCAAATGGACCACATAAATCCACACTCCCCCTATATGTCCATGCATCGATCCATTAGAAATGGGCCGTTGGATTAACTCTAAACTTTTTTTATTTAAAAATTATTTAACTTGTGGGCCATAAATGAGGATGTCAGGATCATCGTATTAACTTGAAATTTATTATCCTGAGTGGTCCCACTTGGATCTTTCTATTCCCACCACTTCATAATCAGTGGGACCCCAACAGCTAGTATGTTCAGGAGCACTTCTCATGTTAATATATTTATATAATAACAACAAATATGAGTGGCTGGATTGGGCTTGATATTGTCCTAGTTCAGTCCTCAAATTGGCAGGCCTGCAAAAATTCTTCAGGGCGGGGCCAAGCCGGGTACCCTCTCAATAGGACAAAAATTCCATTCAAGGTTTAAAAAAAAAAAAAAAAAAAAAACTTTAGAGCGGCTGGGTACCCTCTCAACATGGATGTAAATGGGTCCTCGATTTTTCAATTACCATGAGGTTACGACCCTTTAAAAATTGGGTTTGAGCTCTTATTTAGATCCCAATAAGTAAACGGGTCTGGGTCTCGGTCCGGTTTCACCTTGGTTCTGACCCATGGACTCGAGACCCGACATATTACCTCGTTTTTCTAGAATATTTCCTAACAGCTAGGCTTTTTTTTTTCTTTTCCATTTATCCTCTATTAGACCCAGACCCAGACCATATACGGTTCGGGTTCCTATTACATCTTCTCATTAATAATTCTGATTCCGAAACCAAGAAGCCAATTTCAAACGATTTTGGTTCCAATTTAAGATCGACCTCCGTATTAACGATTCCAATTCTAAGACCAAGACCAAGACCAAGACCACAATGGACCTGGACCTTGACTTAGACCGGGACCAACCCCTTAACATCCGTAACTCTCAGACTGAGTACACAGGAGTGCTCAATTCACATCCCTACCCATGAGCATAAATAAATCAATACTCCGCACGTGTCGCTCCCCTTGTTCCTATGTGATTCTTGACAAGGGTTGAGATAAAGGTCTGTTTTCAAGGGCTGATGTTCCTTCGGAGACAGAGAGATGAAGTTTCATTGTTAGCCATTACGAGCAGGCCTCCTTTAGCTTCCCTCACTCTGCTTACTAGCAGAAGAAGCTCACCCAGTTTCAGTAAGACCCAAACGCATGCCAGGTCCCCTCATACTTCCTCCTTCGTCTCCCCATCCACCTCTCTCTCTTTCCCATCTTCTTTTTCAGGTATAGAAGTCTCATTTCCCCCTTTCTTGATGAACAACAATCATATTGAAGTTCCTTTCTTGAAAATGTAGTTGGTCTGATATCTTTCTCAAAAACCCGTCAGCATTTTATCTTTGTTTATTGATTTTCTTGTTGTTTGAATATTTTTTTTCAGAAACCCATCTCCCATTCATGTAATCTTATGCACCCATTATAACAAAAGATAAAAAATAAAAAAAATTGTTGTTGGTATGACGTCTTTTACAAAACCCATCAACATTTTCTCCTTGTTCGTTGATTTTCTTTTAGTTTGAATGTCTATTTTAGGGACCCATCTCCAATTTGAATTAATTTCATGGACTCTTCTAGTAATTAGTGTTTTTGTTATTTATGTGCTTTGTTATTATTATTATTTTTATGTTGGGTTGAAATCCAGATATATATAGGCTTCTGGCAATTTTTACTTTACTATATTTCACTTATTGTTGTGTTTGTAGGTGGAATAGGTTTTGTGTTTTTGTTAATTCCACATGTTATAGCAAGTGCCCTCTAATTGTTTGATGAATTAGTGTCAACTATAGTTAGATTTATAGGCTTAAGACAGTAATGTCATTTATCTAAATATTGCATTAAATTCCCAGATATATGTAGGCCGTTCTTTGTTATATTTCTCGTCTATGCAGGCAGGTGGGATGATAGGTCTAGTATTTTGTTAATTCCAAATGTTCTAGCAAGCACTCTCTAATTGTTTGATGAATGTTTGTCAATGATTTCTGGATTTATGGATTTGAGATTAGTAATGTGATTTGAGATTATCTAAATCTTGCATTATGTTTCTTCTTGAAATCCTCCCAAGATGGTAATTGTCACGCCCCCGAACCCGATTAGTAATTAAACCGGATCCGGGGTGTGAAATTAGGGCTAATTAAAAAATTTTGCCCTTAATGCCCACGGATCGAAGTCCGCTGTGAGGATTGTATAGTTGCCTCATTATCAGTTAATCAACAGGGCTTGTCTGGTAAACACATTCATTAAACCTGTAGAGATATCGAAGCAAGTATGGATTTCATTCCATTATATTTCAAGTTTCAAATAAGAACATATAAAGTTTATAAACATCAGAGCCATCCCAAAACTTAGGCCCTGGTACAAAAGATATACAAAAGTATGGTGATTACAAAATGTTAAACCAAAAGATGAGACGAAGTGGTACGATGAGAAATATCCCCGTGTTACGCGCGCTAGTGCCGGAAGTGATGACGCTAAGCTACGTCATCGGCACCCCACTCTCGTATCTCGTCCTCCTCCCCCGGTTGAGGATCCTCTGGGATTGCCTCGGCATCCGGGTCAGCGTAGGGGTAGTAATAGGTGTCCTCTGCACACCATGGGATAAGGTCAACAACATGTTGGCAAGAAGATAAGCAATATACATTATTCATAACATGCTTCAAAGGAGAGTAAAGACAAATACATGATCATAAGATAACAAGGTACAAGCTAGGCAATAAGCACGAATAATACGAGAATCAAGTAATAAGATAAGTCCTAGCAAGATAAACAAGAATAACCATCCATGAAATGCAATGCAAGCAAGAGGAGACTCCGAGGATGTCCAAAGCCATCTCCCGGGGGTATAAGTGACGTCCGAGCCAACTACAAATACCCAAAGTCCGGATCTAGGGGGATCCTAGCTCCCGGTCCTAGGAATAGCAGCACGGTCCTAGCCCGCTCCCAGCTATTCACGCCATGGACGCCGTCCAAAGCCGACTGCCCACCCTAGTGTCCGGTATCCGGCCCACTCAAGAATCATCAGACTGCAGCTGGTATGAATGCAAGGTGATGGTGATGGTTTGTATACTACACAAGTTCCAAGACAAATACCCGTGGATAGGTTTCCAAGTACAAGGTAATAAACCGAGGGCTACTCCAAGTCAAGCCAAGATACAAGTCGAGTCCAAGTTCAATGAGTAGTCCCCTTTCAAGTCTATCCACACGTGTCCGTCAATACAAGGCAAGGTACCTACGGATACACTCTAAGTCCGGTCCAACCCTAATTCTACAAGTTAAATTACAATTATACAAGTATTCAAGATAGAGTGTACAAGGTACGACGTACTACGGATACGAGACTCAAGAGTCAAGAATGAGAACAAGCCAAACCTAGGTCAAGGGCTGTCAACCGTGTACTAAACGTATCCCCAACGGAGGACGTATGGAGAATGAGTCATTGGTGTCCTAATTTGGCGGGCTTATGGTATACTGAAGTTATTGGGCACCAATCAACTCACTACCACACGCATTCGGCCAAGTAACGTCAATATACGGAAATCCCGGACAACCAACGAAGCACACCAAGCCAATCATGCTCCGTTTCCATTTTTCCCAATTGGTCATGTAAGGGTAGGGTCAAGGGGTCCCACATATAAAGTCAAGACCTAGGGCAGAAGTCCCATTTTCAATAACAGTTTTCTGAGCAGGCGGCTAGCCGCCTGGGATTGGTCGGCTGACCGCTAGGTCGCCGAGTGGTGACCGATGGGTCACCGCGTGTAGTGCAGACACTACTGGGTTGGGATTTCGTCAGGTCGGCCAGCCGCGCGAGGACCGCTGGGTCACCGCGGGCGAGACAGAACCTGAAGAGGTTCTGTTCTGATTAGGCGGTCAGCCGAGAGCTGACCGCGGGGGTAGCCGCGTGAACAACTGTCTCTAGTTTCTATGTAGGCGGTCAGCCGCTGGGCTGACCGCGTGGTGACCGCCCGTGCAGAACATGTAGTTTCTGAAGCTGTTCTCAGTCAGATTTCGAGATACCCTACTGAGCTTCAGAGACTTCACATGCCATACCTGTAAACCATGTATATCATGTAACAAAACATCCATCCATTCCATCTAAGTCCATTAACATTATTTACTTAATCAACATGTGAAATCCAATGAAACATTAACAAGCTTGGAATTTGGGGATTTCTATCAATTGCATTGCCAAGAATGAAGTAAACATACATGCATGAACAATACATAGAGCTAATCAACTTGCCTTCACCAAAGGGATGGAAGAGATGGAGATTAGAGAGAGAACTTGAGGAGGAGAGCTCCCTACACACTCTAGCTAAACCCACCTTCCAAAACTCTTCTCCTACACCCAATAAACACCAAGGGAGAAGAAAAGAGAGAAGCCATTAACATGCTACCCATTTGCAGCCATGAAAAACGAAATGGGGAAGGAAGGAGAAGGGGAAAACTCACCAAATTTAGATCAAGAGGTAGAGGAAGAAGAGAGGAAGAAGATGGTGTGCTTGGTTTCTCTTGGGATGCTTTCAATCTACACTTGCAAGGAGAGAAATGAAGAAGGAGGAAGAAGAAGAAGCTCCAGCAGCTGAATGAAGAAGAGAAACGAAGGGTAGGGCTGGGTTTTAGGGTTTAAATGAGGGTTGGAGGGGAAAAGTCCAAAATGCCCCTTTGAGTGAAATGAGAGAAAATCAATTATTTGAGGGACACGAGCCAAGAACGACAGATGACGAGCGCGACGAGATCTTTCCAACGAGCCCAAATTCGGCGAAAACGGAACTTTTCGGAAAAATACCCAATTTTCCTATTAATCACAACCTAATCCCTTATTAAGACTAATCGCACTCGGAATCGAATGAAACTTCGGGAACATCTTTTTAATGATAAAAGAAACTCGCTTAGCCACTAAACCCGCCTAATTAGCAAAAATCACAATTAATTAGGCTAATTGCCAATATTAAGAAATTAAACACCCTATTAAGGTCGGGGACCTTACAGTAATGTTCGTCAAAACCCCCCACCCTGCCAAAAACAGGTTGATTCCACCAAATTATTATTTTTCTCAAGCGTAAAAGGTTTGAAATGGATGTTAGGAACTGATATCTTTCTTTTAATCATATTCATATAGTTTTCATCCAAAATATGACTGTGTGTTTGTATATGTAACTCTTCCATATGTTTTTCTTTTAAGTTAGAAAAAATGCATTTCGAAAGTCGAGTTATATAATGGATAGAGACATGATGATTTACTTGGACTTCTCTTTTGCAAATGTGGGTGAGAAAACGTTTTTGCTTCATGTTATTTTTGTTTTCCCTATGATTTTTATTGGGATATTTCTCTTTGTCCTTGTTTGGAGGAGTAAAGGTTGAGAAAAAGTAGTTGGAGGAAACTTTTCGTCACGCAATTGACCCCTTAATGTTCTTTGCATGTTGCCTTGATTTGTAAAGGCAATTGCTTTCTGTCGTTTGCAATTGTAAAAGCTTTTCCCGGTTCCACAAGAAAAGAAGTGGCTGATGTTTTTCAAGCATACCATGGAGAGTAGGGTTAGTGACGATAACTTGCGCTCGAAAAAGCACCATTGTTGGCAGTGGGTTTTATCATTGTGGGTGATGGTATAATTAGGAAAAGAAAGCAGCTTTTAGAAGAAAGATTTGGATGATTATCTATGAAGTTAATGTATATACTGTATAACATATACTGTAAAATACATGGTATGTATACTCTATATATATTTTGAATGGTAACATGACTTGGACTCTTGTACATTTATTGTACTGTGTAAATTATACATGCGTTCTAAATTTTATACCCTTTAAAGTGCAGATCGAAACATAGAAACTTGGAAATTTGACTCAACCCAATTCAAGAAGAATTGCATTAGGGGTAGGGGATTTAGAATTCGAGTTAGACTTCGTTTGGATTTATTCGGGTTTCAATCTTTTTTTCCCCAGCCAAGGGGGCTGGGACCCAATGTAGCCCACAGGTGTGGGAAGGAGAGTCCACACAAGTGGAAAGGAAGCCCACACATGTGGGAAGAGTGTCATACCTAGGGATCGATCACTGGGTAGCCAGATGACATCCAAGGTTGCCAACCAACTGAGCAACTTCATGTCGTCATCCTGGTTTGGGTTTGGGTTATCCCTGGGTAGCCAGATGAAATCTGAGGTTGCCAACCAACTGAGCAACTTCATGTTGTCATCCTGGTTTGGGTTTGGGTTTGGGTTTGAGTTTAAGAACGTACAACTTGGTTCGGGCTTCGATTGAGGGAACACCCAATCTGGTCCGACCAAGTTACAACCTAGTCTGGATCAGCCCAAATTGGAATACATGCTGGACTTGTCGGCAATAGTAATGAGACACATATGTCATATATTGACTGATATTTAAGACCTTTCTCTAGCCTTATGTTTTGTAGATATGGTCTAGAGTATTGTTTTGGTCGCTTTAGCAGGTAGTAGATATGAGTCCCTTTTGCACATGCTGAACTTAGCTTCTTGTTGATAAATGATAAGGTGCTTGTTTTCAAGGGCTAATGTAGAGCGATGATTTTGTTGGTGGCTCTTTTGAGCATGCCGCCTTCAGCTTTATTGACTTTGCTTATGATCAGAAGAAGCTTAATAAGTTTCGATAAGATCCAAACATGTTCTAGTTTCCTTCATGCCTCCTTCATCTCCTCCTCATCCACCCCACGTCTTTCCCCCTTCCTCCCCCCATCCTTTCTTGACTTTGCTTATGATCAGAAGAAGCTTAATAAGTTTTGATAAGATCCAAACATGTTCTGGTTTCCTTCATGCCTCCTTCATCTCCTCCTCATCCACCCCATGTCTTCCCATGCCCGCTGACCTCATACTGATAGGACAATGTTATGATGAAGAGCCAATCCATTGGTAGTTCAGTTGGTGAGGCACCTCTCTTCTGCAGAAACAACCACAGGTCAATCATTGGATGTAGCTCTGATTGTGAGGGACTTGGTTGTGTGTGTGTGTGAGTACTTACCTTTCAAACAAAATAAATAAATAAATAAAATAAAAATAAGCTTTCTTTCTCTTTTGAATATCTTGTTGCTCTGTCATCTTTGTAGAAAACCCATCAACTATCTCTTCGCTCATTGAACTTCTTGGAGTTTGGATGCATTTGTAGAATTGGCCCATGTAAGATGTATTGAAGGGTTATATGTTCAAGAAACTAGGAAAAAGGAGGAGACTAGTAACAACCTTAATGGAATAGTGGGGAAGGCATGATGAATAGTAGAGTTGCTGAAAATATTGTGCAAATATGGTTGAATGGAAATGTATAACTCACAAGTCTTCAATCACCTTGTGGTGTTTCTTGCGGTAGAATTTCTTCAGAGTAACGAAGCTTCTTTGCGTAGAGATTTCTTCAAGAATTTTCTAGCAATTTTTGGGGGATTTTTTGGGACAATTTTCAGGACCCTTTCTCCTTGGAATGACCGCCTATTTATAGGCTTTTGGTGGCCATTAGATGAGTTTATGAGAATTAATGCTCAATGATGGGAGGAGTTACAAGTGTTTAATACTTGATTTTGTAACTCCTTTTTCTTAACTTTTGATTGGTCGATGGAGAATGATGAGCATTTAATCGCTTTTAATCTCCATGATGAGGGGAGCTACATGGTTTAATGTCATGATTGCTTGGATTTGTAACTCCTTTTTCCTTGCTTTGATTGGGCCGTCCAAAGTAATGAGTTAATGACCGCATTAACTTGTTAAAAACGGGTCAATTAACAGCATTAATTGGTCGCCAAGTCACTTGAAGAGTTGCGGGCAGCGCCGTGTCTTTTGGAATTCTTCTTACGATGATCGCCGATGGATCTACATGTTGTTTGATGTCGGATGGCGATGCAATTTCAGATATTGGTTGACACCAATGGGCCTGCAACATCTGTCCAGTCGATTTCACGATCGGTCGGGCAGAAAGTGTGCTTTCTTGGTCGGCCGGTTGGCGATCCCGAAGCGTTGGATGATGATTTCATGATTTAGACGGCGGATCCGTGATGTTGATGAAGATCGACGGATATCATGCTAAAAAAATAAGATTATGGAAAAATCACAGGGGCCAAACAACTCGAAACACAAAAAAACCCCAGAAAAATGGGTTTTCGGGTGAGATCCGGTGACCATGCACCCATGGTCGTCGGTGACCAGGGGGCCGGCGACCATGGGACCTTTGTCCCTTTTCGGTCGCCGATTTTCAGTCTTTTTCGTTTCTTTTTTCACCTGTATTTTTCTTGACATCTTTCCTCACTTATTGACTTGATTTTCTTGAGGAAAACTTGACGAGAAGCCTCACAAATCAGGACACAAAGTTTCCTATTTTTTGAAAAGCCGAACACTTCGCAACCGATTTTCCGTTAAGAGTCGAAACTAGGTTAAATGATGTCGGAATGACCTGAAATTTGAGGTGAAGCTACCTGAGCAATAGATAGGACCAACCATGGGCTTTTGTTTGAGTTTTGAAGCTGTTTGGGGTCCCGTCGATGCTGGACTTGATTTCACCGCGAGGAAGATGTCAAGCTTTGATGTACGGTCAACCGATGTCCGATTGACTTGGAATTTGACAGGGAGTCTATTGGAGTCATTTTGAGATGATCCATTAGCTCCGATTTGGATGCCATAGTCCCGGGGAGCTCCACCGCCGGTAGGCTTGATTTTGCTGCTCGAGAGTCGATGGAGGGTCAAACGGTGTCGGTTTGACTTGAAATTTGACGTGGAGCCTTTTAGAGGTATTTTGAGACTATCCATAGGTTATGATCAAAGATTTGATATCTTCGACAATGTCGCCGCCGGGAGCTCCTGCTCAGCCGCTGGAGGAGTGAAGTTAGGCTAAACGGTGTTGAAATAGCCCGAAACTTCATGTATACCCTTCTTTTGGCTATTTTGAAGGATTTTGCAGTTTTTGTTTGATCTTGAGAAGATCTGATGCTTGAACCGGCTTTGCCTGTTTGCAGTAGGATGCGGCTCCATGTAGCTTTTGATGTTGAAGAGGCAAAGTGACATTTTTGGTGTCAACATTCAATGCGATCAATATCCAGCACTTGACTTAGAAGATTAGGTGTAATGTCGAGTTCATGTTCTCTAACAAATGTCTTGAATGAATTATTTGAAACTTCATGCATGTTGGAGTAGAATTTCCTGACCCAATTAACCACTATTTGGTAGCCAAGGTCATATAGTGTAAACCATCTCATCTGCTGCATCCACACACCAAAATCAGTATCATGCAGCTCATTGTACACGACAATTCTTTCGGGCACTATAGAACAGTGCTGGCACTTGTTCATAAAGAAATTTTGGGCAGCTTCGTTTAAAAACCAAGACTGATCAAAGGAATCTCTATGACAGGTTTGAGGAGTCATGTCTACTAGCAGAATCTGCAAGGAACAAGATACTAGAATCGTCACAATTATTATGTGAAAAGAGAATATAGCGATTAATCCCCTGTGGTTATGCCAAAAATGGGTGCATGATTCTTTCCATAAAAAAAAATGGAGTTAAAGGAGATATTCAGTCGAGGGCTTTAGATGGTAGTGGATTTGTTACATGCATGTTGGTATGAAGTTCACGTTCATGACTTAAACGAGTTGCACATGTGAGTCAATGATGCCCTTGAAGTCCAATTATTAATAGCTTCATTGATATACAATCAGTACTTCTATCAGTTGATTTACAAATACGGTAAAATTGAATTTCATCTATAATGTATCTATTAGTTTGTTCTGATCACTACTAGTATAAGCTTTAAATTCCTACTCTTGATTGATTAGTTTTTGGTACTTTATATCACTTTCGAGAATGAATTGTCCAGTCATATCTATTTGTGATTTGAGAAAGCTTCAATACTAGTCACAATAAGAGTTATCCTAATTATGGTGAACACTCCATGTTATGCCATCAGGACCTGGTTGTCACATGTTTTAATTTAGAACATAAACTGTCAGGGTAACCTATTCCTACTCTTTCATAATAAGGGCTTTACACCACTCCCACTCCCACCCTATTACATGAAATGCACCTATTTCTACTCTCCATTTTTCGTTTGCGTTTGATAAAATTCATTGGCTATTTGTCTTGTAATTCTGCTTTTTCCTCAACCAATCAGTGAGAATTCTTATTGTGTATGATTGGTGTCATCCCAAACAACTTTATGATTCTGTTAAAAGGGTGCTCAGCTTCGTGCTTTTGTTAGTATGTATTGCTTTCAAAACAGGATATTGGCCTCGCATGTTGAGCTAACACTGGAGTCCATGGATTTGAAACTATACATATAACCTAATCAAATTAGCCATTTCTGGATGGCCAAATAAGTGCCGATGTCAGCACACTATTGTTGTTGAAGTGAGTCTAGGAGTGTTGGTGTCAGGCCTAGAGATATCCTATGGATGGGTAGGCAATCTTATTAGTTCAGTTCAGATTCTAATGTGCACTGAATACTCTTTAATCTCCCTGCAAATTAACTTTGTATTGAAAACCCATTGCTCATCCCATCATTCTTCTTGTCTTCGACCGTTTGGGATTTCCTATTATTATTAGAGTTGTAACAAGGACGGAAAATGGGGCATAAAATAGAGAAATGGAACGAAGAAGAGCAAGAGAACATGTTAGGTTTTCAGTGAAACAATTTGAAGAATATCACATGGGAACGAAACTTACCTTTGCAAATGAAGGAAAATGGCGATGCAGAGATCCTAGAGGAAGAAGGGCGCGGATGACTTTGAAGCTCCTATGGAACCTAGGGTTTGTTGCTATATCTTTATCGTCCAACTTGAAGAGCGATTTTCGTGTTTTCACGAGTCAATGAGGACATCTAGGTCACAACTGGGACAAAAGGACTCATAATACACGAGTTCGAACCATTGGGCTTTCTGGAAATCGGCCCAGCATGTTTAGGCAGTAAGGGTTCGAACCTTAAATCCAAAGGGTTCAAACCATTCGCCTCTTTGGAAAATGGCTCAGCTTGGTCCAAACTCAGTGGTTCGAACCCTAAATGCAAGGGTTCGAACCTTGAGCACCTCTAGAAAATAGCTCACCTGGGTCAAAAACATAATGGCTCGAACCATAATTGCAAGGGTTTGAACCCTTAACTCCTAGAAAATGGCTCAGCTGGGTCAAAAATCAATGGTTCGAACCTTAAATCCAAGGGTTCAAACCGTTCGCCTCTTTGGAAAATGGCTCAGCATGGTCCAAACTTAGTGGTTCGAACCCTAAATGCAAGGGTTTGAACCTTTCTCTCCTCTGGAAAATGGCTTAGTTAGTGCAAAAACACAATGGTTCAAACCTTAAATCCAAGGGTTTGATCCGTTAGCCTCTCTGGAAAATGGCTTAGCTTGGTCCAAACTCCGTGGTTCAAACCCTAAATGCAAGGGTTCGAACCTTGAGCACCTCTGGAAAATGGCTCACCTGGGTCAAAAGTTAATGGTTCGAACCATAAATGAAAGTGTTCGAACCTTTTGCTTCTCTGGAAAATGCCCCCGGAATTGCTTAACTTCAAGGTTTGAACCCTACAAGCAAGGTTTCGAACCTTTGGGCTGTATGGAAATTGGCCTAGAATACTGCAAAACTAGAAGGTTTGAAATCTAGTTTAGATCCTTTTCTTCCAATAACTGATCGTTAAAAAGTGAAACGAGTTTCTTTCAGCATAATTTGACATACACTTTCATTTTGCATGAACCATAATGGAAATTTCCAACCAATGTTTTTCCTTAAACCAATTGAGAAGTACTTGACCGTAGGCTTCAATTTTTTTTCCCGACCTAATTTTTTCTATTTGCCAAGTGACGAGATGGAACTTGAATACATGGTTTGTCTATATGGGAAGGTCCAAATTATGGGGCGACAACATGTAAGTTATTTAGAATTTTTCGGGTAACGATATCGTTACGATCCTTTGTAGCTGTTTCAATTCTTTACAATGTCCGGCAACGAGAACGATCCTAACTATGTACTGAGATTCAATGCGGTGGAAACATGCTACCGACAGTAATCTAAAAAGTGTAAAATTTGCTGCTCGAACAACGACGATATCGTTACCATGATCTCCAGTGAATAATGCAACCACTTCAATGTCCGTTGACTACTTTAAACCAATCAAACTACAATAGTTGTATCTTTTCCCCTTGTCCGATTCAATGAACCTAGCAAATGCTCTTGACCAAATGACTGGGGTTTAGAAATGTACTGGCCAACCACTCATAATAATTTGCTTCAACAAAGAAAATTTAGGAATTACACATTGTTTACATGTCAGGACACCAGCAGATAATCTCCTGTTCATAAAGGACAACGTGCATGGCATGGTTTGTCCCCTTTTGCACGCAGCTCTTGTTCAACGATGTGATTTTCTTAACCCCTGCTTGAGATCTGATAAATGCCATTCACTGTTTATAGGCCACAACCACTGTGATTTAGAGCCTTGATGATCATAACAATGCTTGTAATTTATAGAAATAAGAAATTAAAACGCATGAACAAATCAAAGACTTCAAAGAGAGTGAAGGTTGTTATATACCCCATGAGAGTTGGACAAAAAGAATATAATCCTCAATTGATATCAGTAATCCATAAAAAGACTTGGAAAGCCTTCTCTGAATAAAAGAAGATATTTCATAGACATTTCATAGTCGCTTGCTCTTCCCTGTAGCTTCTCCGGACGTTCCTCTATGCAGCCTTTTGCATCAATTCATGGGATTTGGATCAGATAATCGACTGCGTGGGATAATGATGTGGAATTATCCACCTTTCTCATCCAAACCTTCATCAACCACATATGCAGAACATGGTTTGGGGGTAGTAGAGTTAGAAAATTCGTTTCCTCTTCATCTACCAACGGTTTTAAATTATGTTCCCCAGAAACAATAGAACGCAACCATTCTTTCTCCCAAGTATATGAACTGCTTGTAATAACTTGATGAATTTATCCTCTTGCACAACAAGTTCATGTCAGATGGCCACGAATCTCACTTAAAGTTTTTTCAGTTGTTTCAAATAAGCGTTAAAAGAGATGTGACAAATAACTATTGGCAAATAGAAATCAGAATGTAGCACCCGCAAAAGATATGTATTCAAAATTCTTGCCATTGACATTAGCAATTCCACCATTGGAAAGAGTGCATGACCAAACTCATTTTGATCAAGAAGCCCATTAAATGTTACACAGCAGATTGATCAGGAAGTGAATCGTCTTGATTCTTCTGCTTCCAACGCGCATATTGGTTAATGTAAAGGTCAGAGACGATCTTCGCACGGAAGTAGTACATATCGCTCTTCATGAACTCCATCGGCAGATTCAATGCAATGTGTTGTGCATAGGCCATGACGAAAATTTCACAATACAATGACCTCTGGAATTTGAATATGAAGGTAATTTAACCGATGATTGCATGACATGTTCTGTACACAGCAATACACTCAGATTTGGTGTATTAAGTGAATTTAACCTGTTCGACTGCATGGGGCACTCCATTTGGTGTTTTTTCCACATCGTTGGATCGCTCCATCCGAATTGCATAAAGCGTTCGTTGATCCAGTCAATCTGTAGAACATACATATGTCCCACCTCAAATATGTGTTAAAAGAATACGATGGTTGGATTACACTTGTCTGAGATAAATGGCAACGATAAAACTTACATAGCCTTCAAAGAATAGGTAATCTCCGTCTCGATTCAAGCTGTTATAGTACTCCCATTGCCGTCCGCTAACCCGACCAACAATCAGAAAGAAGTGGTGGTTGTTCCATACTGGGAAGAACAAGAACTCCTTCTCCGTCATGTTGTCAAGCATTGCTAGTCCAAAGGAGTTTTGAATGAGCTTCTCACTTGCTTGAGCATGCACGTACCAATCCTACATGTTTGTATGTTAGCATTATGTCCAACCGCAAAGCCTGCAAGGATACGGAGCACTGATCCCCATAAATTGAATGTCCTAATTTTTATAGCACTTACTGATAGAGCACATTAAAAAAAATATGACGATGCAGCCTACTTCTTTAGTATCTGAAACCAAGAGTTCATGGTCTGTGACAATGGAAATGAGTTGTATCTTAGGTGATGAAATAACCTCGATGACGGTGCATTCTTACAGTCAGAAATGTAAAACTAGGAAGAGCCAAGAATCACTAACCCAATTGTCCATTCATGCACCCTTAAGCAACTCCTTCATGGTATCGGCAGTTACAAGCGTACAAAACTCCTGTAACTCTGTATTCCTGAAAGGGTGCAGCATAGCGAGAAGTTAATTAAAAACCTAGATACCAATAATGCATTTAAGGGTGATCAAACAGAAAGTTATACTCCGCTTTATCAGCATATTCATTCTGAAAGATGGTGAGGATACCATGCTCCTCTATCGTGAGCTTATACTTCGGATTTCTCATCCACACTTCAGTTGTGTAGTCAGCCATCTATAGAGGCGGCTTCGGATCTCTAAAGCGTGCCCTGACATTTAGGATCATAGAGGAGATCTTGCTAAATGGGACATGCTTATCCCAAATTTGGGTTGCATCGAAGGTGGTGTACTGTCCATTTCAGGCACTGACCAAGGGCTGGAAGTGAAAGGACTTTTGGAGAAGGATTCATTCCTGCTGCCATGGCCAACTACTTTAATAGGGCATTTTGGAATCTGGTGGGTATGGATTAATCTGGGAGATCTTCGGGGTGATAACGCTATGGGACTTGAAGGCCCCTTGGATATGACGGGCCCCTTTGAACTTGTGGACTTGGATGCATCGGGTGGTTGTGCTAATTTTTCGATCAGGTGTTTGGATCTTTTGGGGGGATTTGAAACCATTGGATTGCTGGTGTTGGATGGGGTGGAGGAAAACTGAGCCACTTTGCCTGCGCTTTTCCGTTTCTTGGGACTAATTCCTGCAGGAGCTTTTGCCGAGTCTCCTTTGCCACTCTATTGAAAAAGATGCATGAAAATTAGTACAGAACTTAATGGAATATACAGAGTGCATGAGTACTTAATTTATACCCTTAGGGATGGCTCTTTGAATCCGACATTGTCTCTGCCATCTAAGTTAGCTGACGCAAGATCAGACAAACACACATCTTTTAACATCAAAACATCGGCTCTCACGGCTTCAATGAAGTTTGAGAAATCTGCGGTGGATTTGTCTTCTAATTGAGCTGCATCGCCACATGATGCCAGGATTTTCTCGCTAAACTTCATGATCTATATTAGGCAATATGAAAATAGCATAGGAGTTAAAATTAATTATATAAAAAATTAACTATATAAACAGGAGGTTTATACTTGTCTGAGGAGTTAGCAAAGTAAGATAGAGGAATCTACTTGAGATTCAATGGAATTCAGGTTGAGGCCAGAACCGGAGGTTGGACGACCGATGGGAAGCCGAGTGATGCTTCTATACTACTGGAAGCACGCATCCGTGTGCGGGCCAGTATCGCCCTCCTCTCTTTAAGTTATTGCATCCATCCTCTTATTCTATACACCAGAATAAATGGCTTATATTTTGTATGTTTATTGTCACCTATTGGGACCATTTCATTCCGCGGGAATGGCCTTTGGAAACAGGGTGGCACAACTTGCTGTAAACCAAATTTTTTCATGACTCTCTCCGGACAGTGTCGCTCCACAATCCAAAAGGAAATCAATGCCGTGTTAGATCGGAAGAGAGGATCATCCGCATCGTCTATTTAGTCCTGGATGTTTTCATAATCTGCATATGGAAGCTAGTTGAATTGCAAGAATATAAATTCATCATTAAATCCATAACTGTATTAAAAAACAGGAAAGAGAAGGACCACAATAAAGAGAGTTTAATAAAGTAACAGCCTGATGAGACCCAAATATGAAATCAATGACTCCAAATAAATAACCAATACCCAGCTATGTCCTAATTTAATACTTACGGTATTGACTTCCATAATATCCAGATGTCGTATGGCATCCTCAAGTCTCGTCTGGAAATGATGGGAACGCAATCTATTGTACCAGGTCAAGAGAAGAGGAAACTCAACATCTGTGTCCCAATCAGCTTTCCGACGGATCGGCTTGCCAATTGTCATACATGAGTATGCCTAGACCTGACCAGTTGTAGAAAAATGATGATTCCAATTATAGAATAAATAAAATGTTAAATCATCATAATTCACGCAGATCATATACTAGATTAATCACCTGTAGTAGTTTTAGAGGACCCATTATTGTCTTGATGACTTTTCTTTCTTTTGACATAAAGATACCTTGGCAAGGCCTCTGTATAGATTTGCCAGGCAAGCCGTTCACCAAGAGCTCCTTTCAAAACGCCTAAATAATTCAAGGATGTGGGCTGGAGCCTTGGTACCCGAAGAGGTCCAAAAAATCTGACCGGCAACAAGCCAAAGTAGAAATGCACGTGTTCGCCGAACGTCTTGATCTCGCAGTCGGCTCTTGGGCTCTAACCCAAAATTCTCTCTCAACCAAGTGAACTTAATCTGCACTCTGTAGCAGTCATAGTTCATGTCCGGTACCATCCTCAACAGTTCTTCATATAATTTGACCATGGTCAAGGGGGAAGAGAATGTGCGGCCATTGACAGGGAGACCATCAATGGGGAGGCCATATATGTAAGCTACATCCTCCAAAGTATCGGTGGCCTCCTTACTGTTAAGGTGGAAGGTGTTTGTCTCTGGCCTCCACCGCTCAACCAAGGCAGTTATTAGGCCATGATCGAGTTCGATTTTTTTAATTTTTGCCAGTTGCTCCAAACCGGCCTGACGTATTAGCTCCCATATATGGTCATTGATTTCCCAGCTGTCGCGATTTGGCGTGGGAATGCATCATAGTGGGCCGGCTTCTTGCAATTAACAAACGATGAGGAATATATAAGCTTACAGTAATGTCATAGTTGTAAAGACAATACAGTAAAACATCTGTATTTCAATATATGCTCACCTTGCCGTGCCAGACTCGTTCTGAGATATGGTTCTCTTGCTCATATAGAATGGAGTTATCCATAGGACCGGGCAATAGAATGTCCATCTATAATCCATAACAAGTTTAAAGTTAGCACAACGTACATATATCAATTCATAGAGTTCTAAAATGAGGTTTCTAATAGACACAAATGAGACTTGGCAGGAAAAATATAATAGTGGCTTGTGTACATGTGAATGCAATTGTAACGATATCGTTACCACCATTAATAGTTCCTACTACAATTCTCTTTTCTCAGCTAGTAATTAATGATATATTTTATATTGAGATGCATAAACATGCACAAATATATAACGACATCAGTCATAATATATTTGTCAAAGTTTCGCAATAACGATATCGTTCTGTTGATTTTCAGATTACTCGGCCCTTTTTTTTGTATCCAACAACAAATTGGCAAAAAGTTTATAATGAAATGCATAGACGATGTGTAAGACTTATGGGAACCTGAGAGGGTATTTTTTTAACATATATATTTATGTTTACCTATATTTCAAGCAGGATATAGGTTTGATTCAATCTAAAATGGATTACACATACATGGATTTGGGGTGTAAAAGAACATATATATTATTTTTTTAACATATATTTCAAGCAAGCTCCATACACAAGCCTTGGTTTCAAGCCACCCCAAATGGATTAACCTCCCCAACATCTCAGATTCTATTATTTCAGATGTGGTCTCTCTCTATATCTCACACACACACACACATACAAACAAAACATCCTAGGCAAATGTAACTCATTTTTTGTCTCCCTTTTTTGCAGGAAGCATTAGAAACAAAGGTTTTCATTCTAGTGCCCGGGGGACTAGTAGAGCTGTTTGTTGCTAAAGAATAACAGTCTCCTTCTTTATTATTTGTCCTTTACAACAAATCTTTTGTTTTGTTTAGTTATAATCATTTCATATCTCAATGATCTTTACATGATGACCCATTGGCCTTAAACAAACAAAACAAACAATTAAGACAGATAATACTCACACCCCTTGCTTTTAACATAAAGGGGTGTAGATATAAGCACCCCATGTAGATGTGTATATGTGTGTTTGTGTGTGTAAAACTGGTTGTGTAGTGGGTGAAATTGAGGAAATTACAGGCACCAAAAGAGCAGCATATCACTGAGTTTGTCATGGCTAAGTGTAGCCCATCATGGGAGTAGGAAGCCATGCTTGTACGCACAGTCAAAGGCATCGACAGACCATGTATGAACCATGGGTTCACCGGTGATTACCCCATCAACCACCCGCCAGAACCTTTTCCCTCTAATGTGTATGAAACGAAGAGCAAACCCAATCATTTCCAGCCATGGATTGCTCCCACCAATGATAATTCAAGCTTGCCTTGGAATTTCTCCATTGACCAAATCCACCTTCGCAATTCACCAATGAATTTCTTCAGTGGGACGTCTCTACCGCCTACTGATGACCGTCCCAAGAACGATATCCTTCTCGAGGGAACTCTGGACTCAATTCGCAAGCCACCTTCTTTCAATCCAGCCATTGATGATGGATTCTTGGATATGTCTGCTATGCAACGGTCAATTGGGATCGTCACTTCCAACATACACCCATCGCTCGCTAAATATTCAGTGACTAAGGAGCTTGGGCACGATAAGGATTCGATTAAACAGGAGATGGGACAAGGCGATTCAATCTATGATTGTAGCAATCAGATGGAGGATGATGATGGTCACAAAGCAGTGAGGAGATCTGGAAGGCAGCAGCAGTCGAAGAACCTTCACGCAAAGAGGAGGAGAAGGAAGAAGCTCAATGATAGACTCTATAATCTACGTTCTTTAGTCCCCAAGATCACAAAGGTATTTGTTGTTATAACTTGTTTCTCACTAGACCCCAAATGTGGAAAGTTCTCAATTGTTTCTCAGCCACGATATACATTTATTTCTTTTCATATTCGATTATCTGCAGATGGATAGAGCATCAATCTTAGGAGATGCAATTGAGTTTGTGAAGGAGTTAAAGAAACAGGAAAAGGATCTTCAGGATGAGCTGGAGGAGACGCCGGAGGATGAAGAACAAAAGGACAATTGTAACAACCATGACAATGATCAATTGGAAGTTCCAAACCAAAATGTGGCTGGCCATGGAGATGGGGAATCGCCGAACGGGCTGAAGACGATGATGGCGGACCAAGGAACCAGATGCCTGTCTAGTGACAAAACTGGGGACCTTGCTAAACATAATCATGACTCCATGAGTACTGAAGATAGGGCACACCGGACGGAGATAATCTTGATCATGGAAGTCTTTCCAACGCCCCAATTCTTTTGTTATGCCATGAATTTTTGTTGTATATCCCATGATTCTCTTCTAGTTTCAAGCAAGATCGAAAATGTTTAATTGCTAATCTCATATAAGATATGAGGGTGACAATCTAAAACTATTTTTTAAACTAATTCCCATGTAGAAGTAAGTTGAAGTGAGCCAAGTCAGCAGGAATGAGTTCCTTTTGTGGGTCCTCTGGGAGCCAAAGTGGGGCAGGTTTGTGAGGTTGATGGAGGCCATTAATTCTTTAGGTCTTGAAGTTACCAATGCCAATGTCACCACCTTCGGGACCTTAGTTTTGAATGTTTTCAAAGTAGAGGTAAGATGCAACAGAGGTTCTATTCACTTCAGTGGAGGATTCCTATCTGTGCTTGACCTATTTATGAATGTTTTCTATTAGTCCTTGTATCACATGTATTTGATTTTCTAAATCTAATTGTCAATCATTTGGTTTCATAGAGGAATTGGATTTTTGAAACAGAACATTAAGATGGTTAGAGCTAACATATGGCATGTGTGTGGTCCAAAAAAGAGATAATGAAGTAGTCCAAGCAGATCAAGTGAGTGACTCATTGCTTGAGCTAACTCGCAATCCAAACGGAGGGTGGCCGGAGTCTGGACGTGTTGGAGAAAATGGTGGTGGTGATTATCTCCATCATCAGCATCATCAGCAACACTAACACCATCAGCGCCATCAGCACCGCCTCAATTTCCCACCACGATCCTCACCATCTTCATCACGTCCACCACCAATCATAACTGTCCATCCTCTTGGGTGAAAGTTACACATAAACTTCTCTTTCAATATAATTTCAAGATTATAGCTTTTGGATTAAATATAGCTTTTGGATTATATATACCTTTATATTCCCAATAAAAAAATCATTATTACAATATAAATGAGACAAGTATGGCATTCCTTAGTTTTAAGTTATGCTATTTATATCTTTGAGCTGTATATGTTAGTCAAAATGGTCCTGTTATTGGTGGTGTGGACACACTAGTTGTGTTCATACTTCAAACAAAATTCCCTTATAATATATAGGAAAAAGAAAGAAGCACATCTGAAACAACATATGAAAAAATTCGCTCTAGAAAAAATTAGAAAAAAATAGAGGTTGATCCATTTAAAGAAGAAAATTGTGTGCTCCCTACAACCTCAATTACATTTAGAATGTTAAATGTATCTCCTACAATATATTCTTGTTGGTATGATTCTTGTTGTTATTATTGTTGTTGTTGTTGTTTATTATTTCCTGGGGGCTTGGGAGGACTCCAATCTAATGTGCATTTGACCCAACAAGGACTATCTTCTACCATAACTAGTCATACACATTTAAGTATGATTTGTGTAAATGGAGAAAGATTATGTAAGTTTCACCACAAGTTGTGTTCAAGTAAGATTGAATCAAATCCATATATGTGTAATCCACTTTTCAAAGATCCAAACCGTTCTACAGTATATCAGCCTGTGTTTACCTATGTATATCCATGATTCACTCAAACAGTCATTGTTCCAAAAGTCAGTTAAATCACATATTAATTGAGTTATAAAAATGCAAGTTACCAATCTAAAATTTGGATACATCAATCTTACATATGTAAATCTTACATGCAAGGGAGAGGAAACAATCCAAATGCACTGTGAGTAATTGATTATTTTTTCTCTCATTTCTTCATGCAAACACAGAATCAAACAAACAACATCTTTATACATAAACACAATTAACAAAGTTTTTCCATATTCTCATTTTCCCACTGAATATGTAGGTAACAAAATGACCAAAAGAAAATAAAATACTCAACCAAAGAGAACAAATGCAGGCATTACCATATACTCAAGGTAAAAGAAAATCCAAGACCACCGGAGAAAAACTCAGAGATCTCAACAATATGCATTGGACATTTTCTATAACTGTTGTATAATGTGGAAAAAATCACTCAAGCAGTTAAAAGATGGAAAAAGATGGAAGGAGGAAGATCACTCCAATGGTTATAGAATTGAAAATGAAAAGAAAACAAGCAAATAGAGACTGTGGAAGAGAGTAGAACCGAAAAAATTACGTTCACTGAAATTTCAAATGGAAGGTGACGTAGGAGTAGTATACGCGAGTTCCGCCGGAGGATCTGGTCGGAGTTGCTTAGATCGTAGGGAGCGGAGGGGGAGGACACAAGAGGACGTCGGAGAGAGTGAAAGAGAGCACAGGGAGCGGAGAGGGAGAGGGAAATAGAGAGCAGCGAGCGGAGAGGGAAAGGGAAAAAGAGAGCAGGGAGAGTGTTGAGGTGAGGAGAAAGAGAGAAAGGGGCGGGAGAGGAGAAATTTTGGGGGAGAAGAGATGAACGAAATCGTTCGATTAAAGAATTTAGGGCTAATATCATGACGATGTCGCCAGCAAATAGAGGGATAAAACCGTCCAAATGGGCTGTACGAACACCAAAATTGGAAAATACGTGTATTTGTGTTTAAAATAGGCTAATACACATTTAAGCACACTTTTTTGGTAAAATTCCCTTTATTTTATGCAATCTATGCCTATACCATATCCATGGTGTGTCCATGCTGTATTTGGGCATCATAGCTATGCAATAGATTGTTTCCGGAGCTCAATTGTTTTTTTCCGATTCCAAAGCATTATGAAAGGCCGCTATTACATTTTGGTTAAAAATATTTAACGTTGGAGACAGAGAGCATGATTAACTTTGTTGAGAAACTGTACTGATGCAGATGCATGTTGATTTTCACAGCCAGGCATGGAAAGACGCAATTGCTACTCATACGAACATTATTTGCCGACTCTTTTTCATGTTAGCACATCAGACTTTGTACTACTGTCTTTTGACAATTATTTTGTTTTCTCGCTGTAATCCACAATACCAATTGGTGATTCTTTATATTTTCCTTTGCAGATGATTGATCCCAGTGGAATTGCTAATTGGTCAGTCACGTATGTATATTGGTCTGAACGAAAATGGCATCCAAAATCCTACAGGGCTCAGGATGTGACATTTGAACTTCTAAGGAATATAACATTATGATTCTGCTTTTGCATGGGATCACTCTTTTCTTAGTTGGGACAATTACTGTACAGACAGCCTTAAAACTGATAATTATCGTAGAACAGTTGAAAAAAGTTTATTTACCGCAAAACAGTCCGATCCGTAGGATATCACAAGCTGCGATATCCCATAGAAGTAGGATATCCTACAGTCAAAAGCGGAAAAATTTAAACAGTTAGTTTTTTTATTTTTTTCCTTGACTGTGGGACCACCAAACCACCATCTCAACCGTTGGATAGCTGTATGAGTGTAAAAGCTAATATCGCACCAAATTTGAATAATTGTAATATCACGGTTATCTAGAAATTTGCAAAAAGTCACATTGTTTTGCAAATTATAAGAACAAATTATAAGCCATTTTTTTTTTTTTTTTTGCAAAATTCTAGATAACTGTGATAGATCAACGGTTTAAATTTGGTGCGATATTAGTTCTTACACTCTTACAGCTATCTAACGGTTTGGATTGTGGTTTGATGGTCCCACAGTCAAAGAAAAAAAATAAAAAAACTAACTGCTCAAATTTTCCCACTTTTGAGTGTAGAATATCCTACTTTTGTAGGATATCGCAGCTTGCGATATCGTACGGATCGAACTGTTCTGTGGTCAATAAATTTTTTCCAACTGTTCTGGGGTAATTGTCAGTTTTAAAGCAGTCCGTACAGTAACATTCCCTTTTTATTTCTACATTGCATAATAGCGTACGGCTACATTTAATTTCTAACTGTCCGTTGTTGTTTTTTATGTGCAGTTGATTGATGTAAGTGTCCATGTTACAAGTGGGGACAAGGTACATAATCTACTTCATATTCAAATGTAATGCCTTTTATCCAGCGATATTAATTGTAAATCAAGGTTCAGGGACCATCAGTATTACCATTGTCCTCTGGTATTCTGTCAGTTATAAGTATGGTTCTGGAGATTTTACATGAGATGATAAACGTGGTTCTGGAGGTGCATATGGATGTGATATCCTGCTGGATTGGTTTTTGCAGAAAAACCTGACTGATAAGGTCTAAATTCTGATGGTGGTAGGGTCAGTAACACACACACACTCCCGCACGCACGCACGCATGCGTGTTTTGAAGAAAATATCTGCCTGATACTATCTAAATTCTGATGGTGCTAGACACACGTTCGGGTTACATGCTATAGAAACTGTCCAATTTTTAGTCGTTCATACTAAATCAATTATATATGGAGATAGGTGAGATCAACTGCTTATATAATTTGGAGAAGAATGAAAGTTTCTTTTGCACTTTTTTTATCATTACAGGATGCATCACTCATATCATAATAAAATAATAAAAAAGGGAATGTATTACTCAACCCAAACCCCAATCCACCTCATTTATTTATTTAATTTTACTATGTTGGGAGAGTGGTACACAACTTGTGAAGCTAGCTACACACCCAGAAATCAATTCGTGGGAACCTTTAAAAGATGAGAGGGCCCATTCCACTGGGCCATCTCCTGTTTCTCAACCCAAACCCACTTTAACAAAAGCTGTCTGCATATATTCTCTTTGAAACGTCACATCTATTGGCGATGATTGTGACACAGGATAGAATAGTTACTTTAATCATCTTTAGAGTGTTAGGGACTTGGTGAGGGAACCGGATCCCCTGTTTCGTCCAAATAAGGGAGCCCTGTTTGGACGAATCAGGGGATGACACCTGCGGGGGCGAAGGGGGGCGGAAGAAAGAAAAAGTGAAAAGCCCTGTTTGGACGAAACAGGGGATCCGGACTCTTACTTTTAGGCGTCCGAGCTCAATTATTGCGGATCCATGGGATTTTGCTTCTTTCTCAGCCTTGAACCGTCCGTTTCTTGTCACCGAACATCACAATTCCACTGCTGCACCACCTTACCTGCAGTGTGATTTTTCACGAACTTCGGTCAACGACTTGTCCTCAAAATATCATATTAAGAAAGAAGTGAGAGAACTGTAGCTTACAACTTGAAATACAGGCACTGCCATGGAAGAGAGTTGTAGTTTCTCACTTGTGCTGTCCATGGAAAAATTTTGACTTCTACTTCTCCAAAGCAGAAGAGAAAGATGGCTTCTGAGGCTGTTGTCTCCTTTCTTGTAGAAAGGCTGGGTGATCTTCTCATTAAAGAAGCACAACTCCTCCATGGAGTTCATGACCAATTCAGATGGATTCAAACAGAATTGGAGTCCATGCGGTGCTTTCTAAAAGACGCCGATTCCAAACGGAAGGAAGATGCAGGAGTGAAGAATTGGGTGGCACAAATCACAGACATTTCTTATGATGCTGAAGATGTTATTGAAATCTTCATCTACAGTCAAAGGAGGAGGCGTGGAGTTGTAGGGCGTGTCAAAAGATACATCTGCATCCTCAGCGAGCTAAGAACCCGCCACAAGGTTGCCCAGCAAATTAAGGAGATGAAGCTGAACATCAGTGACATTTCAAGGAGGAGGGAAACTTATGGCATAACGAATATCAATGAAGTTGAGGCAAGCTCTTCAAGTCAAAGTTTGCAAGAACGTAGGAGGATTTACACAGGGGTTGAAGAATCAGAAGTGGTTGGTCTGCAGGACGAAGTCAACCATGTGAAGAAGCAGTTGATGACTGGGGAGCCAAGGCGTTGTGTGATTTCTATATTCGGCATGGGCGGTTTAGGTAAAACTACTCTCGCTAAAAAGGTTTATCATGATGTTAAGAATCAGTTTGTTTGTCATGCATTTATTTACCTATCTCAGCAATTTGCAATTAAAGATGTCCTCATGCGCATTATAAAAGGCGTAATGAGCCCATCTAAAGAGAAGATAGAGGAGATAGAGAAAATGAATCCTGAGGAATTGGGTACGACGCTTCATGGCTACTTGAAGGAGGAGATATCTGGTGGTCATTGATGACATATGGTCTATAGAAGCATGGGACACGATAAGTCTCGTACTACCAGACACTGGTGAGAGCAAGAGTAGAGTAATGCTTACCACTCGTTTGGAAGAGGTAGCTTCACATGCATCTGCAGCATCTGGACATCCCCACAAGATGCGTTTTCTTACCTACAATGAGAGCTGGGAATTGTTTGTGAAGAAGATATTTCCAAGAGAAAATCCCTTAACAGCCTGCCCTTTAAAAGAGTTGGAGAAAACTGGGAGAAAGATCCTTGCAAAATGTGGAGAGCTGCCGCTAGCTATTTTGGTCTTAGGAGGTCTCTTAGCAAGAAAAGAGAAGACTGAACGCACATGGTCGAAAGTTCTCGAGAGTATACCCGAAAGCTCTAAACAATGTATGGATATATTAGCTTTGAGTTACTGGTATTTGCCTCAGTACCTAAAACCATGCTTTTTATATTTCGGTCTTTTCCCAGAGGATTTTGAAATCAGTTCAGGGAAACTGATTAGGCTGTGGATTGCTGAAGGTTTCATTCAGCAGAAAGATAACAAGCTCATGGAAGATGTTGCAGAAGGCTACTTAGAGGAGCTGGCCAGCAGGAGCATGATTCAAGTAGCAAGTAAAAGGTCTAATGGATCAATTAAAAAATGCCGCATCCACGATCTTTTACGTGAGCTCTCCATATACGAAGCTACAGAAAACAATTTCTTCTCGGTCCACAACGATAATGACAGTAGTTCATCTTCAACTAGGGTGAGACGACTGGTAGTCTACCCCAACATTTATGGGGATGAGACTAAAAATCACTCAATTGAGACCCTCCGTTCCATATTGTACTTCTTCGACTCTGAAGTTGATGTGTTAAAATTGTCGAACACAAGTAGCAAATTACTAAGAGTGATGAATGCTGAATCAAAAAAAATTTCAGATGTCTCAGTACCTAAGGAAGTCGGAGAATTTGTTCATTTAAAGTTTTTGGAATTTTCAAGTGAACATAGATTCCGTAGTATTCCACCATCCATTGGCAACCTGTCAAGCCTACAAACTCTAAAAGTAAAGTTCGGTATTCCAATCTTAGTACCGAATACAATTTGGAATTTCAAGGAGTTGAGGCATCTACATGCTCCTTTTCGTATTAAGGGGAATCCACATATCAGCAATCTAAGAAACCTCCAAACATTATGCTTAATTGCTGGCAGTTGGATAAAAGAAGGCTTAGGCAAGCTAACTAATCTTAGAAAATTGAGAATATATGGATATATGAGTTCGTACCAGGATGCATTGCCCTACTCCATTGAGAAATTGCGCAATCTCCGATCGCTTAAACTAGAGAGTTCGGACCTAATCCCGCAACTTATGCCATTTACACATCATCTAGATCTGTATAAGATTTATTTGGATGGATGCATAAAGAAACTACCGGAGTTGCCACTCAATCTTGTCCAACTGTATTTGAGAGGTTCTGAATTAGATCAAGATGCCATTTCTAGATTGGAGAAGTTGCAGTACCTTAAGATTCTCACATTAGATGTGGGATCGTATCTTAGCAGGAAAATGATTTGCTCTTCGGAAGGATTTCCTCGGTTGGAATTACTAGAAGTCGATTGCTTGCCTCTAGAGGAGTGGATTGTTGAGGAAGGAGCAATGAGATCTCTCAAAAGTTTCAACCGCGGTCTTTTGTATGAATTGAAAACTGTGACTCTTCCCGCTCGAGTCCGTGCTCTCTGGAAGTAAGGAGAACTAATCTAATGAAGAAGAGAAGCAGAGCGTAAATGAAACCGGAAGAAAACCAGGTAACTTATATTTTCAATTTTATTTTATAAGTTGAATATTTATGCTTACAAAGGATCCAAAACCTCTACTGTTTCAATGTTTTATCCTGTTATCAAACCCTCTTGACCTACGTGATAGAAAAGTGCTTTTAGATCTATTTCTTTTAAGGCCATTGGTTGGAAGGTCTGGAGTGGGAGTTGATTATATTTATTACTCTACTCCAAACCAAGGTTTAAAAAACCGGACTCGGGACCCGACTCGTTCAGGGCCGAGTCCGAGTCGACTCGCCCGAGTCGGGCCGAGTCCTAAAATCAGAGGACTCGGCCGAGTCGACCGAGTCGCTCGGCCGAGTCGACTGAGTCGGCCGAGTCGCTCGGCCGAGTCGACCGAGTCGCTCGGCCGAGTCGGCCGAGTCCCTTGCGACTCGGCCGAGTCGCATGAGACTTGGCCGAGTCGCACGATTTGAGTCCGAGTCTCATGCGACTCGGCTCGGTATGTGCCGAGTCCGAGTCGACTCGGACTCGGCCGATTTTTTAAACCATGCTCCAAACACATCCCATATACTTGGTAGGCCAGTTGGCTCCAAAATGCCTTTCCACCTATTATATTATAAAAGACATCAGAATATTCTCGCTGGGCCCAACGTTTAAATGGGATGTTTATATATATCTTCATTTTTTTTATTATCTTCAAATGTCTCTCATTCAAAACTTTTTTCCGTTTTCAAAGGTTCCTTTTTCTAGAAAAGATGAGAAACTGCAAATGAACCCGATCGAAGTCCTAGCCCATTGAGTTCTACATATATTTAAATGTTTTTTTTAAAGGACAGTCGATGCAACTGTGGAATCCCAGACAAACATGAAATACATTTGAAACCATGGTGAGATTGCTTAATATATTAAATATCTAAAATTGGGTTATATGTTGTTATCTCAAGGCCAATTGAATTTGCTGTATCATCATATTATTGCACCAATCCTAGAAAAGGAAAACATAATCCTCACATATAGGAATGTTGTGCGGGATTTTGCATCCCCACCTTTATTTTAGCAGATTCCACTCATGTAAACTACATTCCATTTGATATTACTACTAGTGAAAAAAGCGTTGTGCCTGCATGTCCATGTCATTTTTCATTTCCAAACACATTGTTATCCAACTATTCTAGGATTCCTCTCATTGAACTGCTTGTAAATTTCAGAACTCTAGGATTTTGTATCATTCTCAACTTGTATTAACGAATTTTATATGCAATATCATGCCTTGCAGGTGATATTTCAATACCATATGCAGCAACTAGTGCTTTGGATTCAAATGAACAATGGTGGCAAGAAATCTATTTGTTTTTCTTTTTCTTTTTCTTCAGCATCTTATTTTATACCTTGTTTGTGAACTATGTGAAAATTGTCACTGTGTAATTCTAGACTGGGTTTGTACCCTTAACTATCAACTTATCGATGTGTTGTTATTTTCCTTGCTTGATTTTCATTTATATAGTGTTGGATGGTGTGTTTTCTATCTATATAATGTTATGTTGTCCTTTACTTTCTCTTCTTTATGGTTGTCAATGAGCTTAGCCAGCTCGGCTCAGCTCAATTAGGCTCAAGCTCAAGAAGCTAATAACCAATTCAAGCTCATGAGTCAAACTTGAGCAATGGCGTTGGTTGCTTGGCTTAGTTTAAGTTTGCTAGGTGGTTGGTTCAACCTATGCGTGAAAGGAGACAACAAAGATCTAAAGAAAGAGAAGATCAACGGCTTGCTTCATTTACAGGAAATATAGGTGTGGGTTGGATGAGACCGAGAATGACAAAAAAGCCATTGTGGGTATTTGAGGATCTGATGGTGAAGATCTGTCCAGTGTGCAGGACATACATGGAAATGACAATCAACGCCATCTACAAAAAGATTGGATTTTTTTTTTTGGGATGGTTTTAGGCAAAAATGTGTCTTTAAAATGGTAGTTCATGTGGCTTTTTGTGGAGTTTTCTAGCCTGACCCCTAGTTGGTGTGTGGTCATAAGAGCTTTGAAGTGGTTTTGTGCAGGCACAGGAGTTTTTAAAGCGGGTTAGCTCATTTTGGGGTGATCTCATTCTCAAGAGAACCTATTTTGGGGGATTTTGGGATCATTGTGGCTCTGGATAAAAGCATTCGGGTGGTTTTGGTTCAGAGAAGTATTCATGATCATGATATCAGGAATCACCTTTTTTTTTTTTTTTTTTTTTTGTTCTTCTTCTTTTCTTTCTTTTTTTGTTGTTGTTGTGTGCGCACTCACACGCCCACGTGGACACTCACCAAGGAGTCCGGATCCCCTGTTTCATCCAAACAGGGGAGCTCTGTTTGGACGAATCAGGGGATGACACCTGGGGGGCGAAGGGGGGCGGAGGAAAGAGAAAAGAGGAAAAGCACTTTTTCTTTCCTCCGCCCCCCTTCGCCCCCGCAGGTAAAAGGAAAGTTGTCTTGCAAAGACGTGTGGGCCCTAGAATGCCATGTGATCCACAGAAAGATGGTTTTACGGTCTCTTGAGTGAAATTAGGTGCAGCATTCAAGTAATTAAGTGACAGGTCTGTTAAACATTTGATTTTCTTAAACAAAATTTATAAAATCATTGCATAATTTAAAAATAAATGAAAAGTTATAAATAGGAGCCAAATAATATGTAAAAGGTAAAAATATAGGTAAAGAACTAAGCATATGTAAGTTTTTCACATTGATGGAAATGCATATTTGTTTATGCTTGAAAATGATTTAGAATTAGACTTTTTTCCTATGAAAACTCTCATTACACACCCCCCTTGTTAACCCATCAGTACAAGTTCCACTCGGGAAAGGCCACATTACCTGTTTAAAATTTTTATTTGCACATTAAACCCAAATACATTCAATTTTGTATATTAAATCTTTGTTGATTTTGAGATGTATGAGATTTTACATATGAAATCCGAATTGTTCAATGCTTACTCATGTAAAATGGTGCTTCAAAACAAAATTGGCTAATGTGTTTTACATTGAATATATATAAATTTTACATACATAAATCTATCTCGTTATCATATCCCCATGCGTGACAATCGAAGGTTTAAACTTTCTATGTGAAAATGGGATATCAAAATGTGATTTATGTCACATGTGAAACACAATACCTAATTTTTTTGGAATTACTTTTTACATGAGTAGATGTTAAATTGCTCATAATACACATGTTAAATTGCTGAGAATTTTGGAGTTTATTGGGCCAATTAGAAATTTGAACAATTTTGAATTAAGAATTTGGGGGCCATTATGGCTTGTAAGAAGTATAAGGCCATCATGGTATTTGATACTAGGACCTGCCCTAGAGGGCATTTTGAGGAGGGATGTGTGAAAACATTCATGTAGAGATGACGTTTTCACACTGGATTTACAAATTTGAGCTCAACCACCTGTTTTGGAGCCCCAACGGTCACCATAATGCGAGCACCTGCCCCAGCTAAGGTTTATTTGCTCCACCACAAAAGCTGAGAAAGGTACCTTCACACTACAACCACATGGGCTGACATCTCAATGGCACTACCTGTTAATTGAGAATCTGAACAGTGTGGGGCTCACCTCCTCACATCCTTGGAGAGCATTTGCTTGGAATACATTGAAGTTTAAGAGGGATTTGAAACTCCTTATCTGATTGTTAGGTCTCCAATAAAGGAAGAGACTTTTGAATAGTACTCATGGCCTTTTAAAAATTCTGTCTGAAAGATTAAAAAAAGTAGATGCTTGAGAGCTGGAGGGGGCAAGCATATGGAGAATTTAGAATTCTCCACTTGTTCAAGTAATTTACAAAATAGGCAACATAAATAAGTAAACGCCTGCTTTTGGTTTTCTAAGGTATAATAATTTAAAGTGATGGAAGTTAACAATTCGGCTTGTTTGGTAATTCACTTGAAAAGTGAGTTCAAAGCATATGGACACTTTTAAAAGACAAGAAAAGAAAATGAGTTTTATAAAAAAAATATAAAATTTCAAAAATCACTTCTTTTTTTTTTTTATAAAGGATTTTAAGGGAAAAATTATGGAATTTGGCAATAGGAGCATTCGCGAGGAATGGCCAAATTTCAGGATTTTTTCCGTAAAATCCTCTTTTTTTTAAAGTAATAAAGTCCATCTCTCATTCCACTAAAATACAAAATGGCCTATTCTTTTTATCCAAAAAGTCAATAAAATCCATCCACATACCACAAAATGACAAAAAATAATTACTTTAAACTGACCCTTAAAAACTTATCTTCTTTTCTTATCTTTTTAAAGTTACCATTCACTTTGCATTCACTTTAAAAATAATCAAATGTTACATGATTAGGAGCACATAAAAGACTTCAATCGTTCAAGGATTAGTACATCCTCTTCTTTATTAAAAAAAGGTAAACTATGTTTTAGAAGAGTAAAAATAAGCCTTTTTTTTTTTTTTAATGGTTGAAGAAGGAAAGGCATATATTTTTTCTTCCCATAAAATCTTACTGTTCTACTTACTAGTGACCGACCCAAATGGATTAAAGTATTTCTGAAAAAGAACAGGATAAAGTAAAACTACTGGCAACTGGGATTCCTTAATTTCCTTCATCTCGTTTTATCTCTTGGAAGAAAAAAAGAGCGCCAAATGATTTATCCGTCTTCTAAACGTGTTCTAAATGGTTAATATTACAGGGATATCTTCCTTCTAAAAATGTTTGGCTGAGGAAAGTAAAAAATTACATGGAGAAAGAGTTATATAGTTGTTGATATCTCTAGCAAAAGATATAACATAAATGAGAGAGAGGGACACTTGCATTTATATAGACTCCAAGAGGAAAGGTAACTACCACCGCACAATCCCATCTTAATATCTTATTATCACCGAAGTGGCCCACTCTCCAATAATTTAGCTCCAAAAATTTCTTTATTTATTTTTGTGAAGATAGCTCCGAAGTCCGAGATAAAACAGTGGCGGGTCCCTCCTCAAATCCCCAAACATTATATATCTCCCGGCAAAAAGTCTGTATGGATGTCTTACAAAATGTCCTTTTCCCGTACCCCAGTCCTGAGACCTGACATACCCCTGTGAACTGCTTAACCCTATGTTTGGGAAGGGGGGAGGGGAGGGGAAATATGAGGGGGAAGGAAAATGAAGGGGAGGGGAGGGAAAAAAAATTTCCCTTCTTTTGTTTGTGTAGTAGGGGAGGGGAGGGAAATCCTTGCTCCTCCTCATTCTTTCCCCCCAATTTTGAAGGGAAAATTAGGGGGTAAAATTTTCAAAATTTTACCCCCTAATTCCCCTCCCTCATTTTCCCTCCCCCTTCCCAAACAGCCCCCATTTCCACTTTCCCTCCATTTTCCCCTCCTTTTTTTCCTTCCCCCAATTTTACCCCCTTCCCAAACATAGGGTAAGTTTCTGCATTGTCCGTGTGATTCCCACCATCTCATCCCTTTCCCATGTGATTCACGCTGCGGAAGGTCCAGCTCCACAATAATCGAGACCCAAATGTCTACGGTAAAATGTCAAAATTGTCAGTAATAATTTGCAGAGGTGTGGTCGATCATGGGGCCACCAGTGCAGCACGTTAGATATTTGATTTTCAAAAGATAAAATATAGAGGAAATACAAAAAAAGCCATAGGTGACCACTAATCGAAAAACAGGCCACTAGTTAATATTGTATGGAAGTGATTTTCCGTAACCACTTTCATCTTTTTTATTAAAGATTTAAGCATATGACGACATCGTCACTTAAATGTCCCATTTAAACGTGTGACGATATCGTCGCTTAATCGCTTAAAACTCCATTTTTTCATTTTTCCCTTCTTCTTCTTATCGTTTTCCCCCCCTTTCTCTAGTGGTTTCCTTTTCCCCTTTCTTAGACTAGTGCTTTCTTTCAAACCCATAGAGTTAGTCACATTTGAATGGGATGTTAGAGTAGGATGGGTTCTCAATTTGCAGAAGCTGGGTGAGCTGTGGTTTTTGTGTGTGTTGGGGAATATGAACGCAAGGTGGGGGTAAGGAGGGGTGCCTTATCATAGGTGGATGTTCACATATATCTTTCCCTCACCATAGGGTGATGGACACTCCCATTTTTGGACATTTTCAAGTACAAAATGTACTTTTCAAGTACATAGGGTGATGTACACTTCCTTGTCTTCATGTGCAAAAAGGGAAGTATCCCTCACCCTATGGTGAGGGAAAGATGCATATGAACATTCCTCATTGATAATAATAATAATAATAAAAAAGAGAGAACAAAAGGCAGCTAGTTTTTGCCTGCTTTTCTCTCAGATTATCATTCGTCAATTATAATCCCTTCTCCCACTTCATATTCATTACATCTGCTTTTGCACTTCCTCATTCATTGATGGACATTTAAGACATTTGAATGTGACTCACTGTTTTATTTATTTCCTTTTATTAGTCTAAGAAAGGGGGAAAGGAAACCGCCAGAGAAAGGGGAAAAATAATGGGAGGAAGAAGGGAAAAATGGGAAAAATGGGGTTTCAAGAGATTAAGCGATGACGTTGTCACACGTTTAAATAGGACATTAAGTGACGACATCGTCACATGTTTAAATCTTTAATAAAAAAGACGGAAGTGGCCACATGGAACTATTTCCGTGCGATATTGACCAGTGGCCTATTTTTCGATTAGTAGCCATCTAAGGTCCTTTTTTTGGTAGTTTTCTCAAAAATATATTTATTTATTAATTAAGACTAACTATATTAAAGAAATAATCAAAAGATAAAATAAATAAAACTAAAATAATCTAAGAGTAAGCTATAAACTAAATTAATATTTATAAACACAAGAATTATTGCATAGAATCTAAATAATGAAATAAAATAAAAGGTAAAGCAATATAAAAGGGGTTTTATAGGATCCCATAGTCTGAAATGTCTCTCACGTGCCTAAAAAACTAAAATTAGAAAAACTCCATACGGTCAAATATGCTTTGTGGAATGATCAAAATGCACAAGTTGCAATCGATCGCTTATTTACTTTATAAAACTTATTTTTACAAATTATTCTTTGTACATATAGTATCAAGAGAAAGGTGACATGTTGACTAAGTTTCACACATTATAAATGAGTTCCAATCCGATGTTCCGTAAAAACGGAGAGATACCGTTTCGTTTAATAAGGAATAGCCAACTTTGTAAAATCTCATGCTAGCTAATGCACTAGCTTTATTGTTTGCTTGAAATGAAAAAAAAAAAAAAAATCAAAAAAGAGATTTTAGGTAGTTGTCTAATTTTGATTGGACGAAACAATATGTCCTTATTTCTACGAAACAAGGGATCCGAACTCATAAATATGTGGTGCCGCAAAATTTGGTAGACGTTAATCTTGTTGCAAAAATTTGACTACTTTCGTCCTTAATTTTGATCTCAAAGATGAAAAGAATGTCGCCATATAGGTGTTTTACCTTTGACATATATATATATATTTATATATATGAATTATTCTATTCGCACTTATTTTGTTCTGTTTTATAAATTGAAGAGGTTTTATTAATAAAGTTAACCTGAAACCTAATGAAATGTAGCCCCTTAATTTTTCATGTGGTGTTGCAGTATAGCCCGATGGAGATCTTGCATCAAGCTACACATGCTCCTCCCTCTTATGCAGTAGCGGACCCACATTATGACCACCCCAAGTTGGACATAAAATTCTAAAGCATTCATAGAGGCCCCAGCTCATACCGCACTTATATCAAAACTAATTGTCCTAAAAGAGTCCCAAAACCCTCATGAAAACCCCTAATTGCCCAGATCTTTTTGTAGACATACAGCAGTAAATAAGACGGACAATTTTGCAGTCCCGCAGGAGAATGTTAGAATGGATTGCTTCAATGGTCTGCCCCAACCCTTATTATTATTATTATTATTATTATTTTGACGGGGCTTTAATTCTTTTTTTAATATGAAGCATCTTTCTCTTTTGCACGTGAGAAGTTTGCATTTGATCACTGAGTAGCATACATAATCTCCTCTGTACATGTGGCATGATTGATTGATTCTCCATATGGAGCATACTCCCCCAATGATCCTCCTCTACTATGCACTTGTATTTTGCAACTATAACTTTGTCAGTGGATCGTTTCCAACACATTCATTATTGAGTGGTGTTGGCAAATCCGTTTGATTACACCCCAATGGCCCACTCCCCAATAATCAACTCCAAAAGTATAAAAGTAAATGTGACAAATGATTACACGCAAGTAGCCCAATCCACACTAATCGACCTCCAAAAATCTAAAAATCAAATGTTACAAATGATTACACTGAACGGGTCACCCCACAATAATTGAGCTCAAATAATGTCAAATTGTCTACAACGATTTAAAAAAGACAACAAATTCTTGAAAGAGCCCTTCGTACTTGTGGGTCAATCTCCAATTCGGGACTTCATCGGAAACCCCGAGATCTCTGTGTGGGTTGGATTAGGAAGTAATAAAAGAGGTGAAATAACAACGGAGTAAAGGTGAAAAATCTACAAAAGGACCACGAAAAAAAAACCCACGGTGTAGGAGAAAATCATAACCCGGCCGTTTTAATAATGAACCTCCTTTTAAACCAAAAAAAAAAAAAAAAAAAAACCAATGAACGTGCAAAAAGTGAACTTTAATTTGTTTCCATCAGTTGCCACCCTGGCTAACTCTTTTTTTCTTTTAGTGTTGCCCCTGGCTAACTCTCTTTCCATAACAAATGGAACCTGTGCGGAATACAGATAAAAAGCAGGTTGTCTCTTTTGTTGCAGAGTATTTTATAAAACGGAAAATGCTGCAGACTAAAGTAAAGTTAGTAGGCATGCAAAAGTAGGACACAAGTGTCAGTCAAAACTTATTGGTAACATGAAACAAAGATTACCAAATTATCTTAATGTAAAACGTCAAGTTGTCTATTTGGTTGCAGATGTATTTGATAGAAAGTAAAAATGCTGTAGGCGAGAGTAAAGTTAATAGACACGCTGGTAACATAAAACCAAGATTACCAAATCACCTTCCCCCAGCAACTTCCCGTGCGGAACAGAAAATGTAAAAAGCAAGTCGTCATTATTGGTTGCAGATTTTTTGGTAAAAAGTAAATGTCCTGCACCAAAGCCAAGTAATATCGTAGAGCTGCGCTTTGACCGGGTATTTGTCCATGGTCAAAAGTAAAAAGAGGAAATTACCGAATAAATTCATATAGGTCCCGTACTACTCCTGGGATTTCAATAAAATCGTATTAATAGAATAGGTCCTTATGGTGCGTTTTTGCATTTTTTTTGTTGTGTAGCGATATGGCCGATATCGGTCTATATATTGACCGCTATCAGCCAGTTAAATCTGTGCATGCCACTTTAACTGAGAGTTAGGAAAACTCAGGTTCAGTTGCAATGGCTGATATCGGTCTAAAAATATACCGATATCGGCTAATTTATACCCACTAACTGGGATCATTGAGAACTCAGGTTTTGTAAAATATGCCGATATCGGTCTATATCTATTTTTAAATCAAATAGCTTTCACTCTAACAAATTTGAGTTTTCTAGCGTTTCTAGCACCAAAGACTTCAAAAACAGCATAAAAAACGAGATTCGAGAGCCTTTTTTGTTCATTGTTGATCAAATAAGATCTCTTTTTGCCACGGTTTTGAGATTAGAAACCAGACGAAAGTTCACCTGTTTCAATATAGACCGATATCGGCCATTGCAACTGAACCTGAGTTTTCTCAACTCTCAGTTAAAGTGGCCTGCACAGGTTTAACTGGCGATATCGGTCAATATATAGACTGATATCGGCCATATAAAATGTAAAGACACACCATGAGGACCTATTCCATTAATACGGTTTTGTTGGGACCTCAGGAGTAGTATGAGGACCTATAGGGATTTATTCGGTAATTTCCTCAATTAAAAATTTTTGCTCATGTAATATTGTAAAGCCGTTCCATACAGTACATAGTACATACCATAATGATATATCAAATGTTACTGTATGCAATATTTTAGGTTCGTATAATATTTAAAAGCGATATCTTTGGGCAGTTCGTATTGCTCTATGCTTGTAAGAATAATTCTGTAATTTTTTTTCAAAGTTTAAGATGTAATAAGATGTAAAACCAGCCCAATATCCCTTTCAAAGTGTTAGCCAAAAGGGTTTTTTTTATAAGAGGATTTAACCGGAAAAAGCACTTAATGCGCACATGTTACGCATTCAAACACTTTAGCACTTGGGGCACCAATTCGAGCAATTGGGCCCGATTTGCATTTTTTTTATACATATTTGGCATATCGTAGGTGTCGACTTTATTTGTACTGAATAAGGTCGGTGATGACGTTGTCCGCGAACCATTTTTTTTAACATCGTCGGCACTTCATCGGCGCCAACCTTATTTACACTGAATAAGGTCGGTGATGACGTTGTCCGCGAAACCCATATAATTCGATTTCAAGCTTCATTCTTCCCACTTCTCCAAAATCGCAGAGTCTGTTTTCTTCCTTCAGAGAGAGGTGTTCTACGATAGTGTGTTTGCCCACCATTGATTGTCTTATTAATTTTCGATCAATCTCCTCTTGCTATTGGGTCTACAGAAAGGAGGTAATGAAAACTTTTCTGTTCAGACGATGGAACCCTAGAAATCAATCTCCTCTTTCTATTGACAACGTATCATGCATATAGTATCATTTAATGCATGGACAAATAATTCTTAGGCAGAATACATTTTCTATTTCAATGTATGCTATTTATTGTTTGTTTCATTGAATATGATATATGTTGCACAGGAGCCCTATTTACTCTTTTGGAATCCACAATGATGGTCCAACTAATTTATCTATTTTATGATGTTCTAATATAGCATGTCAGACGTTGAGCACCTAGTAATCTTTCACTATGATGGTGAGTTTGAATTTGAGCTCAATCATCCTCAATACAAGGGTGGAAGGCAGAAGATGAGATATCTCTCGAGCGGTGTCACGTTGAACGAGTTGTGCAAAATCGCTTTGGAAGCTTTGAATTGGGCAACAACTTCCAATCAGATAACTCTAAAGTATCTTCTACACAATGGGAAATTTTTTTTGATGATAGATATCGATGATGACAGTGATATCAATGGTTTATTAAAATCGTTAAAAAACGAAGCAAAATGGATATTATTATTTGTGTCAAGAAGGCTATCCGATGAATGCACTTTCCAACACAATCATAGCAATATGTATGTTCTGAAGTTAAATATATATTTCAACTCATGGCAATAGGTATGTTTTGAAGTAATTTTTTTGTCATAACTTCATATTGCAGATCTGTACAGGATGAAAGAAACGAAACCATTCGAGAAGCTCCGAGCATTGGAAAGCCGGATATTAAATTAAAGGTCACATTACCATTGTCACCTCCATCTTTGAAAGATTTTCCCACGATTGATATACAGGAGGATGATGATATCATATTCCCAACAACATTGTCCTATTTTGCGGACGATGATGAGTCCATGTTCGAAGAAGTCAATGTAGAACTGCTTGATGTGAATGGAAGCGAAAGTGTACGCAGTGCTCTTGCAACTAATGTGGATGTGAATGGAAGTTCAGCAGCTGCTCAACTAATTAATTTAGGTGTCCAAAGAGATACTACAAGCAGAATTGAAGAAGAAGGCTTTTAAAAATCCCCCTTCGTGGACACCATGATCCCTGAAGATGTCGTGCCCGAGGAAGGGACCGGTTTAGCTAGGGAGATGTGGCTAGGTAGGGAGTTTCCTGATCGCGAGGCTTTTAGAAGAGCTATAGCAAAGTACGCAGCATACAACAACTTCACCTTCAAACACGAGAGGACTAACATGAAGATGGTCACAGCAAGTTGTAAAGGAGTCGACTGTCCCTGTCGTATACATGCCTCCATGGTAGATTCTGGTCCACACTTCAGAGTTCAAAAGTATAATTCCACACTTATTGACACAAAAAATGTCACTTTGCCTCCTCAACATCAAAAGCTGCATGGAGCCGCATCCTATTACAAACAGGCAAAGCTGCTTCAAGCATCAAATCTTGTCAGAATCAAACAAAAACTGCAAGATCTTTTAAAATAGCCAAAAGAAGGGTACACATGAAGTTTCGGGCCACTCCAACACCGTCTGGCCTAACTTCACTTCTCCAACAGCTGAGCAAGTGCTCCTGGTGATGACAGTGTTGAAGATATTAAATATTTGATCAGAGCCTATGGATAATCTCAAAATACCTACAAAAGGCTCAACGTCAAATTTCAAGTCAAACCGACACCGTTTGACCCTCCATCAACTCTCGAACGACGAAATCAATCCTCTCGGCGACAAGAACCTTTGATGTAGCCACTCATCAAACAAAGTGTATGGGTAGCTTCTACATGCTTCCAAAGGGTTGCACATCAAATTTCAAGTCATTCCGACGACGTTTGACCCGGTTTTGACGCTCGGAAGCAAAATCAAGCCTACCGGCGGCGGAGCTCCCCGGGACCATGGCACCCAAATAGGAGCCAATGGATCATCTCAAAATGACTCCAATAGGTTCCCTGCCAAATTTCAGGTCAATCGGACATCGGTTGACTGCACATCAAAGCTCGACATCTTCCCTGCGGTGAAATCAAGTCTAGCATCGACGGGACCCCAAACGGCTTCAAAACTCATATAAAAGCCCATGGTTGGTCCTATCTAATGCTCAAGAAGCTTCACCTCAAATTGCAGGTCATTCCGACATCGTTTGACATAGGTTTAACTCCTGGCGGAAAATCGGCTACAAATCCGTCGATCTTCGTCAATATCACGAATCCGCCGTCGAAATCATTTGATCATCATTGGACACTCCGAAACCGCCAACCGGCCGACCGAGAAAGCACACCTTCTGCCCGACCGATCGAGAAATCGACTGGACAGATGTTACTGGCCCATTGGTGTGAACCAATGTCTGAAATTGCATTGTCATCCGACATCAAACAACATGCGGATCCATCAATGATCATCGCAAGAATAATTCCAAAAGATGCGGCGTGGCCCGCGACTCTTCAAGCGACTTGGCGACCAATTAATAAAGTTAAATGACCTTTTTATGGCAACTTATTACCGTCATTAACTCATTATTCTAGACGGCCCAATCAGAAGCAAGCAAATGGGAGTTACAAGCCCAATTAATCATGACAATTAACTATGTAACTCCTATCATTATGGAGTTTAATCATGGTAATTAATCATGAAACCCCCATCATCATGGAGATTAAATGCCCATTATTCTCCATCGGCCAATTAGAATCCAAGAAAAAGGAGTTACAAAATTATGAAATCAAATCTTGTAGCTCCTCTCATCATGGAGCATTAATGTCATTAATGCCCATAAACCTTCCTAATGGCTACCAAAAGCCTATAAATAGGCAGTCATTCCAAAGGGAAAGGGTCCAAAAAAATTGTCTGAAGTAGTCCGAAAAAATCATCTGAAGAGTTCTAAAGAATTGTCCTAAAAATCTCTACACAAAGAAGCTCTTTGCCCTGAAGAAACTCTGCTGAAAACACTACAAGGTGATTGAAGTCCTTTGGGGGGCCACCCCCCAAGGTTTCCCCCTCTTCTTCTATCCAACATGGCCTAGATGTGGTTTTTCAGCCTGTTTACTCAGTTTTTTTTATTGGATATAGGACCTTCTCTTGGTCTTTGTCCTCTAAAAATCTGGGGTCCAAGCCAAGCCAAGTGAACTAAAGCCTCAAGTGTTCTCATTTGAAGGACGATGGCGGAGTCCATACATGACTCGCGATTGTCGATCTGAACGAGTCGCCACAATCTCCTGAGAAGTCTGATCCCTCTTTCTTTCTTTTCTATTATATTCTGTGTTTTTTTAAAGAGACAAAAAAATCACAATTCTTGTCTTTCATCATTGATGAGATTTGTAAATGGCCTTTCATGGCAAAATTCCCTTCTACGGCACAAAACCGCCTTTCACGACCAATTAAAGAAAATCGCCTTTCACGGCATTCTAAATCTGTCTCTTTCTTTAAAATATATGTGCAATGGAAAGTTAGAAAAAAAGTTTGATTTCTTTTCTACTTGTGAAGGTGAATCTACAGATCACCATTTCAAATTCCAAGTAGAATAAAAAATCTGGCATACCCGTACAAAATGTTAATGCTTGCTTTTTTTTCGCCCCGCCGCACCCCGGCGGACCCGGGACGGAGGAAGGTAAGAAAAAGCTGAGTCCATCAAGTTAGCACACCCGGTGGGACTCGTTCATTTGAGAACACGATGCTTAGACTCCTTGGCTCCTTTTTAGTTGGTGGCCTATGTTGGATTTTGCATCTAAAAAAAAAAAACAACATGAGAAGGGATTCTCTGGAAATTCCTATCTTTGAATTTGTTTCCATTCTTTCTCTTCTAAAAAAAAAAAAAAAAAAAAGAGTTTTTTTTTTTTTTTTTTTTTTTTTATCATTGGATTCAGATTTGAGAAATTTTGGTTTCTTCCCTTTTGGATTTAGCGCTCGCAGAAATCGTTGAGCCTTTGTTCGGATTGGAATACCATTTCTTCTCTTTTGTGAATCCAATTTTAACTTTTTTTTAAAAAAAAATTCAGATTTCTCTTTTGGATTCAAATTGGAGAAACTTTGGTTCTTTCCTTTTCGTATAATGGCTTGCGGAAATCGCTGAGCCAGCGTTCGGATTGGGAGGGGCTATTTTCCTCTCTTTGATGGATCCATTAGTGATCATTCAAAAGAAAAAAAAACACATTAAGGTTGCATCAATTGCGTTCTTTGACCGAAGTGAATTTAAGAAAAGCCTTGTCCAGAGTGTGGAGGTAGCTAGACTGTTCGAGGCAAGGGTCCTTCAAACGAGTTCATTAAGTAATCCTACCCTTACCTGGGGGCCGATCTATCCACTAAGGTTTCATAAGACCAAATTGGAAGACCTATGTGCACTTTTAAAAAAAAATCTCTCTTCAAAAAAAAAAAAAAAAAAAAAAAAAAAAACATCTGTCACCATTGTGTTCAGATTCGAGAAATTTTGGTTCCTTCCTTTTCGAATTTAGTGCTCACAGAAATGTTTAAGCCTGTATTCGGATTGGAATACCATTTGCTCTCTTTTATGAATTCAATCTTGACTTAAAAAAAAAAAACCTTCCGTCATTATTGGATTCAAATGTGAGAAATCCTGGTTCCTTCCTTTTCGGATCTAGCGCTCGCGGAAATCGCTGAGCCTGTATTTGTATTGGAATACCATTTGCTCTCTTTTGTGAATTCGATCTTGACATTTCAAAAAAATCCCATCTCGTGTCATTTTCAAGGATGCGAGTTGCAACATTTGTGCCTAGCGGATCTAGTACACCCTTTTGGGTCTACTGTATTCGCAACCGACACATTTGTATCTCCAACCTTTTATCATTTTACCTCGAGTGAGCTTCGCTTCTCGGTAATTTAAATTAAGGTTTACAATTGCTTCTAGCAATCACTGGAACGCTCATTTCGAGTCGACCATACTTGCATTCAGAATGATTGTAACCTCTATGGCCTTTTGCGTTCTTCATTACGCTCAGAATGGGCCATGTGCCTTGAGCGATCTGAAAAGACAAAACCATAGTGTTTTCCATTTATGATCACCATATTCTTGTGATTACTAATGGATATGGTCTTGTTTTAGAAGCTTTTAAAAAACTAACAATGGCAGCTTCACTGACCATCACCTTTGGCGAGAACAAGTATCAGCTCATGCTTCAAGAGAAACAAAGCAAGCGCACTTACAAGCGCCCTGCCAGCTGCTGAAGCGTCACCTCCCTCGGCAACTCTCAAAACACTGGGTCGACCTCCACTCCCTGGACTATTGTCTTCGGGTCACTGGGACCATTCCCACTACCCGTAAAAGAGACGGCGCCTGCTAAGAAGTAGAAGATTACCCCTGATTGTGTCGCTGCCCCGACACCAAAGGCGGTCACCAAGAAACCTGAGGCTCGTGGCAATCCCGTGAAGCCTCAACCTGCAAAAAACCAGGTCTGCCCCAAGACTTGGTCCCCGAGATTTTCATCAAAACAAAGAAGGTCTCGGACATCCACAAAGCCAGCATACTTGGCCCCTCTCAAGGAGAACATGTTCTATCCTCTCACTTATATGAAAGGGGAGAAACCTACCCTCCACTGAACAACCAAAACAACTCAGCACGAGTCGGCTTGCTCCTACAAGCCCAAAATCAAGTCGTGCATCACAAGGCCTCGACAAGAACTTTCAGGGCCTGCTCTCCTGCAACTCAACCCTTCATCTCAACAGGGGCCGAGCTTGAAAAATTTAAAGCTTCGCTGCGACAGGCTAAGGACCGTGTCTAGATCCTGTCCATGCCAGTCTTCAAGGAAGACAAGCTCGGTTGCTGCGCACAAGGGACCACATCCTTCATTGCCAGAGCATAGCCCGAGCCAACCGAAGCTCAAATCGCTCGTTGTATACGTCGTCGCGCGGCATATCGACAAAAAAGACTCGAGAAGCAAAGAACCCAGCATTCTGAGCTTCTAGTCTCCCAAAAATGGGTCGAAAAAGAAAGACCCGACCAAGTTGCTGTTGTCCACATGGTTGCCAAAACCAAAAGATACCAGAAGTTAGCAACGAAAATACATGTCAGACGGTTGGTGACTTGCAGTGTCTCCCTGACGCGAAGACATCAGGAGGACTCTCCTGCTCCTTCAAGCCAAGGACATTGGAGTGACCATTCCTCGGGCTCTTCATCTAGAAGAATGAGCTCCAGCTCAATCACTAAGACAATATCCTCATTCGATTCTCGAAGGATGAATGTCTTGGTTACGGACTCTGAGCAACCTCCGCCACAGGACGACATAGCTCTACGCATTCAGCAGCTAGAGCAAGGACAGCAGAGAATAGAGGTCCTGATGGAAGGCCTCCTTCTCACTCTCCAACGTCCGCCAAACAATTATGTCCCTCCAAATGACGAGGCAAATGGTGAAGAAGATGAGTCATGCGCCCTTACTAAAAAGGACGTTGACAATATCCTCGCCAAAGCAAAAGAAGAGGATACATTGAAGGAGCATGGAATCAAGCCACCATATCCCTTATGGATGGACTTGGTTCCGTTTCCTGTAAAATTCAAACAACCTCTTCTCCCAACATATATGGGGAAAGGTTCAGCTAAACAGCATGTCATCCACTTCAAGGTCCTGACGGGAGCTATTGCGGATCAAAATGCCCTCAAGATTCATCTCTTTGCAAGCACCCTGAAAGGTACAACCTTTATTGGTACTCCACTCTGCTAGAGGATTCCATTCAAAACTGGACCATGCTAGAGACACACTTCCTAACCCATTTTAAAGGTGAGGATCATCCTGTTACTATGGCTCAACTCTGCAGCCTAAAATAGGGAGAGAATGAGTCAACATACGACTTCATTCACAAGTGGAAGGCAATGGCATACAAATGCTCAGATGTGCTGCCACAACGTCGCTGGTCGGCATCTGCCGAAACAATATTAGAACAAGGATCCACTCCATGATCATCGGCAACAAATCAAAATACCTAGGAGAACTCCTAGAAGCATCTATGGAGGCTGAAACGGTGATCAAAGACCTCAACAGTCAGAAGTCATCAAAGAAAGAGTCGACCGCGATTCCGACCACCAAGCCAAAGAAAAAGGAGGTTCTCAATGTTCAAACCAAGTCAGCTCCACAGCCACCAAAGAAAGCTGAAAACAAAGCTGCATGTAAGAGACCTGAACTCTCTAATGCATTTAAAGAACGAGTAGAAAAGAAATAGCCGTTCGATGAAGATGTTGAAGAAATACTTGGGGCTCTCTTGGCAAATGGAAAACTCTCCTTGCCTGACCCTAAAAGACCGGGAGATGTTGGCAAAACCAACGATCCCCGATATTGTTCATACCACCAAATGGTCTCGCATCCTCTCAACCAATGTTTCGTTGTGAGAGAGAAGATCAATGAGATGTGGAAAAATGGAGCCATCACATTTGACAAAAACTACGGGTCTGCCTCCGTTAACATTGTTGACACCTAAAATGTCACTTTGCCTCCTCAACATCTAAAGCCACATGGAGCCGCATCTTACTACAAACAGGCAAAGCTGCTTCAAGCATTAGATCTTGTCAGAATCAAACAAAAACTGCAAGATCCTTCAAAATAGCCAAAAGAAGGGTGCACATGAAGTTTCGGGTCATTTCGACACCATTTGGCCTAATTTCAATCCTCCAACGGCTGAGCAGGAGCTCCCGGCGGTGACAGTGTCGAAGACATCAAATCTTTGATCAGAGCCTATGGATGGTCTCAAAATACCTCCAAAAGGCTCCACGTCGAATTTTAAGTCAAACCGACACCGTTTGACCCTCCAACTCTAGAACGACGAAATCAAGCCTCCCGGCGGCGAGAACCTCCGATGCCGCCACTCATCAAACAAAGCACATGAGTAGCTTCTGCATGCTTCCAAAGGGTTGCACGTTGAATTTCAGGTCATTCCGACGACGTTTGACCCGGCTTTGATGCTCCGAAGCAAAATCAAGCCTACCGGCAGCAGAGCACTCTAGAACCATGGCATCCAAACCAGAGCTAATGGGTCATCTCAAAATGACTCCAATAGGCTCCCTGTCAAATTTCAGGTCAATCGGACATCGATTGACCGCACATCGAAACTCGACATCTTCCGCACGATGAAATCAAGTCTAGCATCGACGGGACCCCAAACGGCTTCAAAACTCATATAAAAGCCCATGGTTGGTCCTATCTAATGCTCAAGAAGCTTCACCTCAAATTTCAGGTCATTCTGACATCATTTGACCTATTTTCAACTCTTGGCGGAAAATCAGCTACAAAGTATTCGGCTTTTCCAAAAATAGGAAACTTTGTGCTCTGATTTGCACGACTTCTCGACGGGTTTTCTTCAGTGGAATCAAGCCAATAAATGAGGAGAAATGTCTAAGAATAATATAGGAGAAAATAGAAGCAAAAAAGCCCGAGAAGCAGCCAAGAAATGGCGACCGGACGGCGACTGAAAAAGGGACAAAAACGGAGTCAACCAATGTTTCGTTGTAAGAGAGAAGATCAACGAGATGTGGAAAAACGGAGTCATTACCTTTGACAAAAACTATGGGTCTGCCTCCATTAACATGGTGTAATATGGACAAACATCCAAATCACCAAAGGAAAAAATCACTACTTCCTTCTAGGTGATAAAAATGACCCAGACGTCCCAAGAGCTGGTGCCTTACCCAACACTAGATAAACACCCCATATGGGTACATCCTGATCTCCTAGAAGATGAAAATTGGGAGATTGTCAAAACAAAGCCGATCGCTCAATAGCGAAGGCAAGCCAAGAGACAACTCTGCAAGCTCAAACAGCAGGAGAAGGCTCAAACAAAACAAGAGGTCCCTGAAAAGGCAGAAACCTCCTCTACCGCTTCACTGAGGGCAACAGAGGAGTCCCTCCCCAAAGCTCCAAAAGTGATAAGAAAATTCACTCTCAGTGATTTTGATGCCACCACGAATGGATACGAGTCCAGTGACACTGCCAGTGACACAGATGAATGGGAGGAATCCCTTGAAACCGGAGAATATCTCTCCGATGAAGAATGGATTCCAGAATCCCACCTTATGCCAGTAATTTGGTATAACCCCTTCCAGCCACAAGGATCCTGGTCTGATGATGATGAAGACCAAGAGGCTGTTCAAGAAAGTGTTGTCAACCCAGCGTAAACAAATGCTCTAGTGGATCCCAACCAGGTTGAACCACAAGGGGCACATGAAGAAGAAGATTTGGCTCCTATGCCCGATCTTGAAGAATATGCAAGGATCTTGTAGCGTCTTGCCATAGAACAAGAGCAGGATCGCATCAATCAGCTTCATCAAAATCCAGAACCGGAAGTCTCGGAGAATCTACAAGCATCTCCTCCAGTGACTCCGGAAAATGAAGAACGTTGCTGGATTGATGATCCTCTTACATCGGAGGATGAGTCTGATTCCTAACAGTCCATTGGGGAGGCATCTTCTATTGAAGTTGCTTGCAATGTGATAGTTCAGGATGATAGTCCCTCTAAAGCTCCATCTGCTGAGGCCACGAACTCTCAAAATGCATCCGGCAGCATATCCTCTGGAGCTACATATTCTCGGGTGACTTCCACTGAGATAGCATCTTCTCAGCCGTCGTCTCTTGAAACGGTGACATTGGAATTCAAGCCTCTTCCGACTGATCACTATGAAGAAGCTCTGGTTGATGAAGTCTTCAAAGAAAACCCAGTCAATTGGTCCCAGGTACCCAATCTCATAGGAGATGTCTGAACCGATGAAATACTGGACAAAGAAGAGAAGTTGTTGAAAGCTGTTCAAGACTTGTTCCCGGAAAATGCTCCATGCAACGTAATAACAGAAGACGGCAATGCTGCTACAGAAGCGTTTTCAGCAAATGGGGAGGATCAGCCCCTTGAGCCCGAAAGAGGTCTTCCGAAAGAAAAGCCACCTCTAGAAGCTTTTGAAGTTGGGAAAGGTACTCGCTCTGGCCGGGATTACCACAAAAACTACAACCTACCTTCTTCTTCTTTTTATGTAAATCCTTTGGGAAAACAAGCTGTAAATGCCCCAAGCGACAATGATAATGAAAATGTAGGCCCCAAGGAGGCTTTCAAGTATGACTTGATCGAGTACTTCAAACATATACCTGCACGACTATACATCCTAGACTTATTACGAATGTCACCACAAACTCATGATAGTCTCATCTCAGAACTACAAAGACTGAATGTGGATGTCGACAAACATGCCCCACAAGTCCTACAAATTGAAATGGACTATAGGGCCAAAAAGTCAAAAAACCTCCTCAAAGGGAGAAAAGAAAGAAACTAAGGGATCTTGCACTGAATGCCTCTTGGTCCAAAAAGCCGCAAGTGCCGCCATTACCTTCAATATGGAAGACCTCCTGCTAGGTGAGACAAAGCACACCGACCCTTGTACTTCATAGGGTACATCAAAGAGATGCCGATACACAGAGTCTAGATCGACCCAGGTTCTGCACTGAACCTCATCTCTACTAAGGCACTTGAAGAGCTGGGTATCCCACCTAGCAAGCTGAGCCACACATCTGTGTCCATCTTTGGATACGATGGGAGTGCTTAAAGGCCCATTGGCAAAATCAGGTTTAGGTTGCAAATCGGCGATCTAATCTCTAAGGTCACCGTGTATGCAATAAAAACCCCTTCATGCTACAACATCCTTCTCGGACGCCCTTGGATACATGAAAACGGTGTCGTCCCTTCAACTCTACATCAGTGCATCAAGTTTGTTGGCAACGACGGCTTGATACATCGAGTGTTTGCAGACAAAAAACCCTTCAGGGCCTGTTTGGGGGATTTACTTGTAGAGTTGAGTGGTTATTTTAAAGAAATAATAAAATATAAATGAGTTATGATGGTATTTTGTTTTCAGTTGTTTGTGATGAAATCTTTTTGACTTTTTTTTATTGAAAGATGGAGTTTTTTTGTCTTTTAGTTGTTGCTTTTTGACTTTCTTGTGAAGAATATGGTGGGAAATGAGAAAAAAGTACTTTTGATGTGACTTGTTTTTTAGAAATGGAAACTTTACTCTACTCAACTCTACTAATAGAGTTGCCAAAAAGGCCCTCAAAGGCAAAGAAGTCCATTTTGTAGACTCTTAAATGTACAAGGATGAAAAAGAGGAAAAGGAGGAGAAAATAACACCCTTTGCTGGCAATCTCCAAAAATATAAAGGCAAGGCTCCTCAGCAATCAACGGAAGAAAACAAACCTTCTACCAAACCCGAAGAGAGCAATCCGTCTCCTTTCTTTGTCTCCTTCAAATCTTCCAAACCTTTGGTAATCACTACTAAGGCAAAGAAGACAAGGCAAAAGACTGGGGGCAAGTTTGCTGTTTCCTTCGTGTCTATCATACAAGACACGGATTCAGATTCAGAGACTGAAGACGATACATCGTCAAGCCAAGCTGATGTTCAGCAAGTTCGGCTTGCCCTCGCTCCATTGGAGACTCCTGCTGACGTAGAAGATCCCGTGTCTGCTGCCTTCATCGTTCCGGCAACGACGGCAGAAGAGAAGCCAATCTTCTTCCATAGATCGGACGCTTCTTCATCAAACTCCTCGCTTGAACCTTTTCAAAATGAAGATATGCCTCAACTATCCTTATATAGTCCAATGGCACAAGCTATCATGAAGAAAATGGGCTATGACGCTCAAAATCCAATTGGTTTGGGAGGTGGCCGTGATATTCTTATACCCTTGGAACCCACCCTGACCAAAAGTCAGCTGGAAGATTAGAAACTCCGCTGTCGCATAGACAAGTCTTCATACGGATTGGTCTATGATCCTGACACTCCGATGAGATAGCTGACACAAAAGCTGCAAAGTCGTTTCGCCGACCAGGCCTCGACATCTCGTGTCGATGAAGACATCGATCTCCCTGGATATCTCTTTGAAGAGTTACCCGACAAGGACCCAGGAAGCTCATCAAATTGGTACGATTTCTCTGAAGATGAAGAGGAATTGTCCGATGATACAGACGCACGGTTCTCTAATTTAGAAGAGCCATCATCTCCAAAAGAAGTGCCTTACTTCGACCCAGTTTCAGCAGGTGATTGGGATCATCTCATAGCAAGTCTTGAGAAGAGTACCGATCGAAAAGATTTGTGGACAGAAGCGGACCCATGGTCTGAAAATGCCCATGGAAATCCAGAAGGTCTTGTTGAGTTGGAAGCCTCTGAAAATATTATGGAGGAACCACCTTCAAACCTTCCAACAGAAGATTCTATTCAAAAAATAGACTTGGGAACACCTGATAACCCACGTCCTGTATTCATAAGTAAGAATATAAAGGATGATACCCGAGTATGTCTCGTTTCTTCGTGAGTTTGTTGATTGTTTTGCATGATCTTACGCTGAAATGCCTGGCTTAGATCCCAAAATAGCAGTTCACAAACTCAACCTGCAAGAAAATATCAAGCCTGTCAAACAAGGCCAAAGAAGATTCCGTCCTGATGTGATGGACAGAATTGAACAAGAAGTTCAGAAACTCAAAAACGTTGGCTTCATCTGCGAGGAACAGCATCCCGAATGGTTGGCCAACATCGTCCCCTTAACAAAGAAAAATGGGCAAATTAGAGTCTGTATTGACTATAGAGACCTAAATAATGCTTGCTCCAAAGATGAATTCCCGCTCCCCATACCGGAGGTAATGATTGACAGCACCTGCGGGTTTGAGCGAATGACTTTCATGGATGGCTTCTCTGGCTACAACCAGATAAAGATGCATCCCGAAATGAAAGGCATACATCATTTCGGACCCCATTTGGCGTGTATTGCTACACTGTCATGCCATTTGGTCTGAAAAATGCTGGTGCAACATAACAGAGGGCTATGATGAAGATATTCCAAGATATGTAGCACAAGACGGTCGAATGTTATGTTGATGACCTCACCGTCAAAAGCAAAAGAAAAGAAGACCATCTTGAAGATCTTTGAGAAGTCTTTCTCCGGTTTCGCAAACACAAATTGCGGATGAATCCCCTCAAATGCTTCCTCAGTGTCTCATCGGGTAAGTCCCTCAGATTCATAGTTCGGAAAGCTGGAATAGAACTTGACCCCATCAAAGTCAAGGCAATTGTAGAAATGCCATCTCCAAGAACCCTAAGAAAATGGCTTCAAGGAAGATTGGTATACATCTGACGGTTCATCTCCAATCTATCAGGAAAATGCCGTCCATTTTCTCGCCTGATGAAGAAAGGCGTGGACTTTGTTTGGGATGCTGAATATGAAGCCGCATTTCAAGACATCAAGTCATACCTGACCAAACCTCCGGTGTTGGCTGCTCCCACAACTGAAAAACCATTCATCCTGTACACAAGAGCTCTTGACTATTCTTTAGGCGCTTTACTTGTACAAGAAAATGATGGAGGAAAAGAAGCTGCTCTATACTACCTCAGTCGCATATTGGTAGTGCAGAGCATCGCTACTCTCCAGTCGAAAAAGAATACCTGGCAGTGATGTTCGCCGTGCAAAAACTACGTCACTATTTGCTGTCAAACACAGTATACCTGATTTCGAAGATCAATCTCCTAAAGGTCTTTGTCACAAAAGCAGGTTCTCTCAATGCTCGACTGGCAAAATGGTTCATCCTTCTGTCATAATTTGATATTAGGTATGTACCACAGAAAGCAATCAAAGGCCAAGCTCTGGCAGATTTTCTTGCAGAGCATCCGCTGCCTAAGGATTCTTCGCTTAGGGATGATCTCCTAGACGAGCCTGTTTACAGCGTGGAGACCTCCTTATCAAATGCCTCCTGGAATATGTACTTTGATGGTGCAATCGGGACAAATGAAAGAGGAAAGCTGATATCGGGAATTGGCATTCTTTTTTGTAGCCCCGACAAATACATGATCCCACATGCATTCTCGCTACTGGAACCATGTTCAAACAATGCAGCTGAATACCAAGCCCTGATCATAGGATTGGAACTCGCCCTCGAATCCGGTATTTCCATGCTTGAAGCATTTGGGGACTCCCAACTGATCGTCAACCAGATGAATCAGAAATATGAAATTAGGAAGCCTAATTTGTTGCCTTACTACAACAAGGTACAATCGCTTCGTCAAAGGTTTGACATTTGTCACATCACCCACATCCGCAGAGGTGAAAACATCTGTGCAGATGCCTTGGCTAGACTTGCTGCATCTATGGCAATCTAAGAAAGGGAAAACATGCAAATTATAGTGTGTCAAAGAAGGATTCTCCCTTCTCTTAACACACACCAAGCAGTTGCTGAATGCCACCGAGTGGTCGGAAGTCGGATTTTCATCCTTAAACCTCCAATCGGCGATTGGAGGGATCCGTTCATTGATTACAGTATGTTCGGAATCCTACCAGAAAATCCAAAAGAGCGGGTTAGTATTTAGAGACGAGCCCCAAACTTTCATTTGGATATTCCCTCCAAAATGCTTTACAGAAAATCCTTCAATGGAGTACTTCTACACTGCTTATCACAACAAGAGGCGAAAAAAACTCTAAAAGAAGTTCATCCTGGTCTTTGTGGAGCCCATCAGGCTGGTCCTAAGCTCTACGATCAGATAAAAAGGTTGGGTTACTATTGGCCTACCATGGTGGTTGACGCGATGCAATTTGCTAAACGTTGCCAACAATGCCAAATTCATGAAGATTATGTACACATGCCTCCAGAATGGCTACATCCTATAGCGATCTCATAGCCCTTCGAAGCCTGGGGTATGGACATCATAAGTCCTATCTCTCCCCTGTCAAGCTAAGGTCATCGCTTCATCTTCGCCGTTATGGATTATTTCTCCAAGTGGTCATAAGCATTTGCGTTCAGTGAAATGAAGACCTCGTCAGTCCTTCAATTCTTACGAGCCCACATCATTTGTCGCTTCGGCATACCTAAAAGATTCGTTCATGATAACGGACCACAATTTTGGGATCACAGATTCTACAGGTTCTGCGACAAATACAAAATCTAAAGTTGTCCTTCGACTCCGTATAACCCGGCAGCGAATGGACTAGCAGAAGCCTTCAACAAGACACTCTGCAAGATTCTCAAGAAAATGGTCTCTAGTCACAAAAGAGACTGGAGCGACAAACTGCCTGAAACTTTATGAGCCTACCGGACTACTGTTCGAGGACCAACCCATAGCACACCATTTTCCTTGGTCTATGGATGTGAAGCAGTTGTTCCCCTAGATGGACAAATTCCTTCCTTAAGGGTATCTCTACAAAATGAAATGACGCAAAAAAGCAATGTCAAATTGAGACTCCAAGAACTAGATAATCTTGATGAAAGACGGCTCGAAGCTCTACAAAGCGTTGAGCTTTACTAAGCACGCATGGCAGGATCTTTTGATAAGAAGGTCGGCAACGCCCCCACAAAAAGGGTGACTTGGTTCTTGCGGTGAAAAGACCAATGGTTTTTGCCCACAAATCCAAGGGCAAATTCGAACCAAAATGGGAGGGACCCTTCGTCATCGACAAAGTCTTCTCCAATGGCGCATATGCTCTTCTAAACATGAAAGGTGACAGATGTATGCTGCCCATCAATGACAAGTTCTTGAAGCGGTACTACCCTTGAAGACTTCCCTACAACGGGTCAGATCGATGCCTGCATGGACAAAGCCTATTCCTAGGTACTTGCTCGTCAAACCCACCCCTTTTAGAGTTTTCATCCCTATGTTGAAATTTCTAAAAAACCAAAAAACAATGTTTACTTTCAATGTTCATTGTTAAAAAAAAAAAAAATCAAACCCAAAATCCAAGTTTAGGAGCCTTTTCCCTAACTTGACCAAAAGTTTCTATCCTTGAACCCAAAATTCATGGTTTGAAACAAAAATCAGGACTCAGGAATTTCCACCCTAGTCCGCCCCAACTTTTACTGCCAAAAATGGTTTTGAGTCAAAATTTATGACCCTCGTGTCTTTAAACAAAAAAAATGGTTTTTCAAAAAACCGTGGGGAAGCGATGTTTAGTCGATACTCACACAAAACCCAAAAATTGGAAGGATGCGAACCCCATTCGATACTTCCAAAACCTCAAATCGCAAGGAAGTGACACCTCGTCAATACTTACAAGATTCCAAAAATCGTGGAGACACAACTTTCCAGTTGATATCCACAACCCAAATTCCAAAACAAAAACAAAGGTTCGAAAAAACCTCAAATTTCAAAAATTGTGGGGAGGCGACATTCCATCAATACCCACAAAACCAAATTTTTGAGAAAAAAAGCAAGGAAGCGACATTCAGTCAATACTTGCACCCAAATCCGCGAGGAAGCGACATTCCATTGATACTCGCAACCGAATGAGCAAGGAAGGGACATTCCATTGATACTTGCAATACTATTCAGCAGGGAGGCGACTCTTAGTCGATACTTGCATTTTTGAAAACAAAAAACTTGGCTTTCATGCCAAAACCCGGCCTTCATGCCAAAAACCAGGCTTTCACGCCAAAACCCGGCTTTCATGCCAAAAATAAAAAATCTAGCTTCGATGCCAACAAAACAAAACTTGGTTTTCAAAAAACTCGGCTTCTATGCCACGAAATCTGGCTTTCACTCCAAACAAAAAAAAAAAAAAAACCGGCTTCCATCCCATAAACAAAATTTTGGCTCTCATGCCACAAAACCAAAACTTGGCTTTCACGCCACAAAAATCGGCTCTCATGCCAAAAACCGGCTTCCATGCCACAATCAAAATTTGGCTTTCACGCCATCCAGAATTCGGCTTTCAAGCCATAAAAAAACCAGGCTTTTTGCCACAAAATCTGGCTTTCATGCCCAAAACAAACTTTTGACAAAAGATTTTCAAAAAATGACAACCTTTTGATCAAATTCTCAAACAAACATTCCCATCCAACTTCTTACTTACTTTCATAAAAAAAAGGAATTTAAGTGAAACGAGGGAATACAAAAAAAAAAAAAAGAGTGCAAAAAATGTTTATACATGGAGGTACCAAAAGAAAAGAAGAAAAAGTTTGTTACAAATCAGGAGGCTAGTCCGACATGGTCTTCAGCCAAAGACTTAACTCCTCAAGTGAAGTCTTGGCCTTAGCCTCCAAAGCTTCCAAGCCGCGTTTCTTCAGAATCTTCCCATAAAATGCGGTAGGCCGTCGCGATCCATCTTCAGCATGAGGAAGCTCTTCCCAGAAAATCTGCCATTGTTCATATTCCCGAGTCTTCCTCCGGAGATTGCTTTCGACCTCCTCAACTTGGAGAATGAGAGTCCTCTCTCTATTGCGAGCTTTCAAAGTAGCAGCCCACTTGGCAGCGGCCTGTTCTTCCAATAGCTCAAGGCACTGCCCGGCTTCAGTGACCTCTCTGTTAAGACGGTGCTAGTCCAGTGTCAGCTCAATAATAGCCAACTCGGTGACGTTCCTCTCCCGAACGAGCTGCTTCCGAATTTGCGAGATCTCATTCAGTTCAGATTTGACCTCACTGGAAAGCTTCAAAAACATCTCGTTGAAGAAGTTATCATTGAAAAGCTCTTGGTCTCATTCCACTTGTTGCCTAGAGTGATGACTTTATCAACAAAAGCCTTGGCTTCTGTAATGTCCAGACCAACTTCTTTGCTATTGACAAGAATGTCCTACACATGCTTAACCATGCCGAAACCAACTTCCAAATGGCTAGATGAGAGAGTCTCGACCCATGTGCTCAAAACTCTCTTCAACACCTTCCTCGCAAACTGACAGGATGGCTTAGATGAAGACTCGCCATGCTCCGTTGGTCGACTGCCCATGTTAGGCACCGTTGGAAGAGTAATCAAGAAACTCTTTCAATTAGAGCCGTTGAAGAAGGAATATCAGCAGACGGACTCGCCTCTGCCTCATCAAAACTGGTGGAAGAAGCCCCTACTCTTGGATTAGCCGCGGGCACCCCCTGCTCTGGCTCTGATCCCCTGCTCTGGCTCTGAGAAAAATAAAGGAACTTCTTCTGTCACCTCACAACCTGCCAATGAAAGATGAAAAATGTATGGATATAATCTTGTCAAAAATCAAAATATCGAGATTATCACTACAAAGTACCTTCTTCGACGACTGGCGGAATGCTTTCTGCCTCTATAAGCTCATCCGAAGCATCATCAAAAGTTGCATCCATGGATGGCTCAAAGTCGCGGAATCCTCTGGCAAGTCAGCAGGCAAGAAACAAAAAAATATGTCAGCAAGTGGCGGTAAAGAAAAACAAAGAAAAGAAAAAAGAAGAAAAGAAGTCATACCAGGAGGAGATTCTGGATCTACTTCAGAATCTCTGGGTTCTTCCTCAGATGCCACAATCGGATCCGTCACCGCCTCATCGGCCGGAACCTCAGGCATCATCAAATCATCATCTTCTGCCAAAAGAAAGAAAAGTAGTAGATCAAGAACAAAAGCCTCATAAAAAGAAAGAAGCGGAAAAAGAGAGAAGAAGGGTCATACCATCACTACTGATCTTTCTCCCTCGACTCCTCTTCTCTGGAGGCTCATCATCATCCCCTGATGCCTCCTCAACAATGGTGGAAGGAATTTCCAGATCAGGAGAGTTTTTGTGTCGTCTCTGACTTCGGTGCCGTCCTCTTCTCCTCTTGCTCCTATGGAACGAATTGCTGGAAGTACCCGCCCCACCATTGAAATCGAGCCTCTCGCTAGAGTCCTCACTGGATGGTCTACTCTTGCCGGTAGACTCCATGGAAGCCTTTGCTTGCTCGGCTTGTATCCAAGCAGCAACCTCTGCCTCCTCCTCTACGAGCTGTTCCAAGACCTCACCAGGTATTTCTTGCGCAGCTCCCAATCTGATGACGTCCTGGTCCTCGAGAAAACCTATTCTATGCTTTTCTTCAGAAAGGAAAGCTAGAACTTCTTCTCGGCGGACGCCATTTGACTTCCCAAGACCCTTTCCGGAAGACTGCTTTACATCGAGCTCCTTCTTGGAAAGTCCCCAGTACACTGAAAGGCTCTCCACGAACCATTTTATGAAGCCAATAGTCCGGAAAGTAGGCAACTCAGGATAAGAAATCATGGCAGTAGTGTCTTCCGCACTATAAAACGCCCATACATTCCTCTCATCCTGCAGACCTCCAAAATGCTTCACCTTGCTCGAAGGTGCTCCAACGACGCCTTGGGAGAAGCCCAACTGCATAACAAAACGTGAGGGAACATACGGCTGGATGTCGACGAAAAGATGTCTACAGTACACCATCGTGCAGACACGAATGTTAAAAAGCCAACTTCTCTCCGCATTTGTCAAAGAATAGTGTCTCCCTGACCCTGCTTTGGTGGAATCTCGGGAGACACGAAAATCAAAAGCCTTCTTCCGTAAGCCCGGAGAAAGCTTCACTGAAGACTGCCCCATCTCGACGACCCAAAATTGTCGGATCCTCAAGCGGGCAGATAAAAGAGATTCAGAAACAGGATTCCCTCTCGCCAACCTAATCATAAACGGATCATCGTCCTGAGCAGTACCCAATAGGGGGAGATTGGGATAGTGGTATACATACCACGAATAGAAAATATGGACTGAAAATACCCTGTTCATGGGAAGTCCAAGCCGAACCAGGATAGCAGCAGCCTGCAGTTCGATGCATAAATAGGAGTAAAGAGCAGGCACCAAAGCAAGCCACTCTTCATACGCCATCTGACAAGCCGGAAAAATACAGTGCGGCCTGATGTGCATTCAATCTCCTCCGGCAAAAACAGCCTCACCCAGCCAATAAGTGAGGTAAACAGCATGATCTCTCCGCAGCGCAACGTCAGAATGAATGGCATCTGTGTTTGCGAAGAATTCCTTCAAACTCTCTCGTATGGCGGAGATCTTCTTCGAATTCAGGTTCTTAGCCCTGGCTTCCTGGGTCGTACTCTCAAAAGACTCTCCGCTGTCAAAGAAGTTGGAAGACAAAAGGCTACCACTCCTCCAACTGCTACACCAGACTTTCGAGCCCTCCTTCTCCTTAAAAAAATCGTAGAAGGCGACGAGCTGAAAGTACAAAAGCCTGAACTCCTCAGACTGCTCCTCAAGGACGCTGTCGATAGGCATGAACTCCTCATAGAGATTCCCGAGGATGGGCAGCTCGGTGATGGCGCTTAGTTCCTTTAAAGAAAAACCAATCTCACCGTTCGTGACAACGAAGGTGTTGGTTTGTGGAAGGAACGACTCCAGCATGGACATGAAGGCCTCATCGGAGAAAACCACGGTTTGCCGAAAAACGTGAACCGCATAAAAAATCTCGGCCTCCTTCAGAATGGCACTGCCAACTTGCAGGATGTGATCGGTCCACGACTCCCAGCTCGAGTCAGCACTGAAACGGCAGCGAAGTGGAAAAGGCTTCACCCAATTGCTGCCATCGCCCTTGAAAATGCCAAGGCCCACTGGTCTCAAATCGATCGAAGGATGGTCTGAACCTTGGTAGCCGCTGGTTGGCATCAAAATGTCCATACGGGCAGGCGACTTCTCTTAAAAACCAGAAGGGCCGCCAACAAAAACCCCAGTCTTGATCACGTTTGTCCTTTTCACCTAGCTTGGAGGATCTTCCCTCTTTGAGCATGTGGGGGAAAGGCTCATGATCGAGATATTCCAATTGAAGGTTGACCAGGTAGAAACAGTTCTCTTCTAACCATCAACTGTGAAAGAGAACTGAAAGCATCTTCTTTGGTATGTTGAATCGTCGGGGATGGCATCACCAAAGAAGAAGGTAGGCTTAGGCACAATGCTCTGATCGTCCGTGACCCAAGGACGGTTGCTTACCATAATTTTATAATACTCCTCATCCTTGAGGGCAATCAAACGTTGCCTCATCTCATCTCGGTTGAGTGAGTCACACTCTTCCAAGTTCCTTTTGACATACTGAACCTCTTCCCAGGCCTGCTGTACGGCCACATTAGAGGATCTGGTAGAACGGCGAGGTGCATCAGCGACAGGCTCCTTACCCTTGTTCGTTCTGGAGGAACTACCTGCACAGGTTGGAAAAAGAGAAAATCAATCATCAAGATGATAGAGTTTTGCTATAAAAAAAAATTCTAACGAAATCTTGGCATGGTTCCGGGACAATTCCGAAGAAAAAGGAAAACACTCCGAAAGAAATAGGAGCTTGAAGATGGGCTCAACACCACTGCAAGCTCATAATCAATGGAAAATTCTCGAAGAAGGCTTGAACTCAAACATTGTTGTGAGATCAAACCAAAGCTTCTCAAATATCCGCAAGTTTGGAAAAGGGCTCAACATTGCTGCGAGATCCAGAATCCAAAACTTGCAAAGCTCCTTAGTAAATCCCCGCAAGACCAAGAAAGGGCTCAACATTGTTGCGAGCTCCAAAGCCCAAGAATTCTTGATCTTGAAGCACTCTTGAAGACTTTTGCAAAAAAAAAAAAGGCAATAGGAGTAAGAGATCCAACCTCCCCTTGCTTTTATAGAAAAGAGAAAACCAAAAGAGGAAAGGAGGAGGAAAGAAAGGAGGTAAGTGCTCATGGATATTCTTTCCTAATGAGGAGATTCTTTGAGAAATTCTCTCCAAAAAGAGAGGGATTATGAGAAACTTTCTCCCAAAGAAAGATATTTTGAGAAAATCTCTTCCAAAATCAAGGAAACTTGAGAGATTCTCTCCAAGTAAGAATATTTTTAGATATTCTCCACCAAAAAGAGATATTTTTAGATATTTTTCACAAAAATGACACCACATGAGATCTAAGCCATCTTTAAAGCTTAAGGTCCCATGGGCTAGCCCACATGAGCCAGGTTTGACCACCTAGGCATTAAAAGTGGCTTTTAGTCAAAATCCCTCTAACCAAGAGCATACAAAAATAGTTCCATGCCTCCTTTGAGTTGATTGGACCAATTCAAAAAAAAATCCAAGCCTCATGAGTTTCCAAAAATCCAAACCATCCCACCTCATGAACCAAATTAAGCCAAAACCTTTAAATTGACATTCCACAAAAAACCAAACCACTCCAATGGACCCAAAATTGTCCCAAAGAGTGACAAAAAACCAAATTAAAGTCCCCTAACTTGCCACATACAACTTGTTAGGTCACAAGACTAAAAATCAAAATTCAAAATCCTACCCCCTAACCTGCCACATACAGCTTGTTAGGTCACAAGGTCAAAAACCAAAAACCTTCTTAACCGCCTGATGCGCCACACAAAGCCTTTAAGTTTACAAGGTCAAAAAGAAAATCCGAAAACCAAAAACCCAATCCAAATGTCATTTTCAAAATTTTGTCGTGAGATGGGACGTGATCTCTCTCACTGCCATAAAATCCCCTTGGAAACTCAAAAGGCTACTCTATTAAGAAAAATGCTTAGAGACTCTTGGTCAAGTCGAAAGTTCTCCTTCAAAGTTTTCTTCGAGGCACATCGACTGCAAAAGCTGTGCAATTCGTCGCTGTACCTCAAAGGGGCATTTGTTGACACCAAAAATGTCACTTTGCCTCCTCAACATCAAAAGCTACATGGAGGCGCATCCTACTACAGATAGGCAAAGCTGCTTCAAGCATCAAATCTTGTCAGAATCAAACAAAAACTGCAAGATCCTTCAAATTAGCCAAAAGAAGGGTACACATGAAGTTTCGGGCCTAACTTCAATCCTCCAACGGCTGAGCAGGACCTTCCGGCGGCGACAGTGTTGAAGATATCAAATCTTTGATCAGAGCCTATGGATGGTCTCAAAATACCTCCAAAAGGCTCCACGTCAAATTTCAAGTCAAACCGACACCGTTTGACCCTCCATCAACTCTCGAACGACGAAATCAAGCCTCCTTGCGGCGAGAACCTTCAATGCCGCCACTCATCAAACAAAGCACACGAGTAGCTTCTGTAAGCTTCCAAAGGGCCACACGTCGAATTTTAAGTCATTTCGACGACGTTTGACCTGGCTTTGATGCTCCGAAGCAAAATCAAGCATACCGGCGACGGAGCTCCCTAGAACCATGGCATCCAAATCGGAGCTAATGGATCATCTCAAAATGACTCCAATAGGCTCCCTGTCAAATTTCAGGTCAATCGGACATCGATTGACCGCACATTGAAGCTCAACATCTTCCGTACGGTGAAATCAAGTCTAGCATCGACGGGACCCAAAACGGCATCAAAACTCAAATAAAAGCCCATGTTTGGTCCTATCTAATGCTCAAGAAGCTTCAACTAAAATTTCAGGTCATTTCGACATCGTTTGACCTAGTTTCAACTCTTGGAGAAAAATCAGCTACAAAGTCTTCTGCTTTTCCAAAAATAGGAAACTTTGTGCTCTGATTTGCACGACTTCTTGACAGGTTTTTGTAGACACCTCGTTTTGGCACCCTATGAGGGGCAATTCAGTCCACCCTATTTAATGATGTCCTGATTAGGCCCCGAGTCAAAAGTCACCTATCGTCTCTAGGTCTCTGATCACCCAGGGAATTGGCACATCGTGATCTACTCGTCGAGAGCTTTCTGCCCATATATAGAATTCCAAGATCTGACGGGTGGATCAAAAATCATGACAGCGGGTCCCACAACCCGGGGCGCCCACGTGAAAAATCACCTATCGTCTCTAGGCCTCTGATCACCCAAGGAATCGGCACATCATGATCTACTCGTTGAGAGCTTTCCGCCCATATATGAACTCCAAGATCTGACGGGCGGATCAAAAATCATGACAGCGGGTCCCACACCCCCGCTACACCCGCGTGAAAAATCACCTATCATCTCTAGACCTCCGATCGCCCTGAAAATCAGTTCATGGCGACCTACTCGTCGAGAGCTTTCCATCAATGTGTAGAACGTCGAAATCTGACAAGCAGATTGAAATCTACGAAACCTGCGCCCGACGACAACAACTTGACCAATCTCCACCAGGACACCACCTTCTGGTCCCGAACCTGCTCCTTTCAAACTCGACTCGAACTCGTCATTCCAGGCTGAATCCAACCCAAACCCACTCAAGCCCAACCTTGGACCCAACTCACATAGAGTCCAACCCAAACCCAACTCACCCGAAACTCGATCTCAAATCGACCTGACCCAGCAACCTGACCCATCAACTTGGATAAGGGATGGAGCGTCCCAGATCTGGGAAACTCAGAAACCTCCCTCAAACCTCGTCTTCCCCTCTCTATCTCCAGGCCCTTGTCCCAATCTCTAACCTTCAATCCCCATCCCTATCTCTCCCAGGACTCTCATCCTAGACGTAGATCTCCTCCAAAGCCCATCTTATACGCTCATCTCTCTCCCAACCCCTGGGATCTCTCACTCCCTCTCGATTTCAAACTACCAGGCTCTATCCCCACTTCACCGGGGATAGAACAAAAAAAAACCATGTGCAGAAGCCCCTGGATCCGCCCTCTCTCCCTCTCTGCCCACTCTCCCCTCTCGGATCTCCTTTCTCCCTCTCTGCCATCTCCCTCTCCGCTCTGCCCTCTTCCTGCACCCTGCAACCCATCTCGCCATCATCCTCCATCTCCATCTTCACACAGAACTCCTCTCTTCCCTCCTCATCTTCCCCTCCATTCCAGATCTCTCGCAGCACCCATCTCCCTCTCTTCTTCATTGTCGCAGCAACTCCATCTCCCTACTCAGCAGCGTCACAACACCGCCCCTTGCACGCACCGCCATCCTCTGTAGCACCTTTTTCATCCTCGCAGCACCGCCTCCTCCGCTTCCCCGCCAGACTCCGGAACAGGTACGCCCCTCCCCCTATCTCCTCCCTGCATCCTCACACACACCCACGCAGCACCCATCTCCCCCTGCACCAGGTACGCCTTCTTCTCTTCGGCCCCACCACCTGCACCCACTGCACGTCTCTCTCTCTCTCTCTCTCTCTCTCCCCATCTCTCGCTCACTCTCTCTGTCTCTCCTCTCTCACGCTCTTTCTTTTCTTCCTCTCTCACCTGCACACCTTCTCCTCTTCTTCTTTCATTCTTTCTCTCTCTTTTTCTTTTTTCCTTTCTTCTCTTCCCCTGCCATCATTCTCCTTCTCCGCTCCACCCACCTGCACGTCTCTCTCTCTCTCTCTTCCCATCTCTCGCTCACTCTTTCTGTCTCTCCTCTCTCACGCTCTTTCTTCTCTTCCTCCCCACCACCTGCACCCACTGCACACCGTCTCTCCCTCTCTCTGTCACACTCTCTCTCCATCTCTGCACCCTTTCTCCCACTGCGCACCCTTCTTTCTCGCTCTCGATTTCTCCCTCCACTCTCTCTCCCTCTCTGCTCTGTCTGCCCTTTCTTTTCTCCATCCATGTTCCCTCTCTATCTCCCTCTCCCCCTGCTCTGTCTCTCCCCGCACCCACTTGCTCATCCTCTGTCTCCCCTGCTCCTTTTTCGTCTCTTCCCTGCGCAGCCCTCACCTCTCCTTCAGACCCCTTCACAGCCACCTTCTCTTCCCTACTCCATTCCCTGCACCCTCCCAACACACACCACCTGCACACCTACTGCATTCTCCTCTTCTTCTTTGTTTCCTTTATTCTTCTTTCTTTTCTTCTTTCCCTTCTCTCGATGTACCTCCGCCACCTGCGCACCCACTGCACCTATCCTTTTCTTTCTTTCTTTTCTTCTTTCTTCTCTTCCTCTTCTTCCCCATCTTCTCCATGACCCGCAAGCAGCACCACAGCACCCTTCTTCCACCACTACACTCCGCCTGCACACCCCACCAAGCCACCTTTTTTTTTTTTTTTCTTTTTTCTCTCCCTCTTTCTTTCCCTTCTTCTTTCTTCTCCTTCCTTTCCTTCTCTTCCTCATCCCACCTTACCTTGCACCCACCTGCGGCACACCTTGCTTCCTCCCTGCACCCATCTCCACTGGACACTCCTTCCTTGCCACCACTGCACTGCACACACCCTCACTACTGCACCCACTTTTCCCTGCGCCCCTCACCCAACTATTGCGCCCACCTGACTAGCCCATTCATCTAAACCGAACATGCCTATTTTATTTTCCTGCATATTTGTTTATTGTTTCTTTTTATGATTTCATGCATCTTAATATGCCCATGCATGTGGTCAATTTTCAGTTTCATTGTTTATTTTAAATCATTCCTAGCTAGCAGCAAGCCCGTCCATGCACCTTGTTTAATTTTTTTTTTTAGTCATTTCATCATCTTTTATGCATAAATTTTGCGCATGCATTTAATATGCTCATTCATTTAGATTGGCATTTTTCTTTCCTTCTATCATGGCTTATTTTAATTTGTTCTTGATTCATGTATTAAAATATGCTCATGCATTCAACCTGCCCATGCATTTTAACTTAGTTGCATTTTTATTTCATATTCTTTTAGGTGCAATTTAGGACTGCATCATTTATTAAAAAAATAAATAAGTAAAAAATAAAAAAACAAACAAAAACCCCAAAACAAAAACAAAACCAAATAATAAAATAAAAAAGTAAAGATTAAAAATAGAATTTTAGCTACCCTAATAATTAGAAATAATTGGGCTAAATCCAATAATTGACTTCTCTTCTCTTCCCCCATGTCATTAGGATTAGGAGATCTCATTTAGGAAACTTCAAATAAAAATTAGAAACTTATTACTCCCTCCTCACCCCCATTTCATTAGGCTAAATCAATTTAGGATTTAAGGCTTAATAAATAAATACATAAAAAGAAAATAAAAACCGTAAAAATAAAAAAGACCAAAAACAAAGTAAAAGATATTAAAAAAAAATAAAATATTAATAAATTAGAGTTAGAAATTAGACTACCCTAGTTTTATTAATCCCAACTGATTAGGTCCCTCTCTCTCTCCGGGCCCCACTAAGGGACCGGGAGAGCGGATGTGGATGGTTAGGACCTTAGGATAGGGTAGAGATCCATTAAAGAAATGGAACAGTTAGATTGAATCCAAGTAGGAACTCCCCTAGTTAGGCCCTACTAGCCCCAATTATTAAAATCCAAAAAAACTATAAAACCAACAAAACCGATCCCAAAAATAGTTTCTTTTCTTTTCCTCCACCTCCGGTGCCAAATATATATCTGAACTCAATGATTAAAGGGAATAGAGGCTGATTCTGAGAACCGGAATTAATGAGAATGATGAAAGGAGACGAGTGACTTCACACACCCCAATATCAGCTTATTTACTACCGGCTCATCATCAGCCACCCTCAATCAATCCCGGCCCAACATCGGCCATTTTTATCTTACTTCTGGCCCATCATCGGCCATGCACTTTTATCACCAGCGTATCACACGCAAACCCACAGAAATCACAACTCGAAGTTTCGTCTGCATCATTCTTTCGATTCTAAGAATCTACCTTTAAACCCTAGGTCGTCAAAGGACATTAAAGGGGGTACCCAGGAATGGGGTTGATCCTCTTCTAAATATTTGGCACCTTTCCCCTTATTTTCTTAGTTTATTTTCATTTTAATTCGCTTATCCCCTAGAATACTTGGATTTAACTTTAATTATTCTGTTCAACCCTGGATGTTGATTTCCCCTGCCTAGTTCATTATGTCCCATCTTGAAGCCCATAATTTGACCCTTGACCCAAGTTCGACCCGAATTGAAAGACCCAAATTAAGTGACAAGACAACCGTCGTGTGTCGCCGGTGGCACATTAGACGAGAGAAGAACTCACCCCATTTTCCTCCCGCATTCTTTCGGCTTTCGTCGAAGGACGGTGTTACGGCCGAATCCGTAACTGGCGATCGTGATCCGTCGATTTTGAGGGTAGTCGGAATCCTCATTTTCAATGTATTTGTTTTATCTCACACTGTTGAATGGCGATTCCCCTCTCGGGGGGGGGGGGGATCAAAATTCACATCCGACAGTTTTCTTTAGTGGAACCAAGCCAATAAATGAGGAGAAATTTCAAAGAAAAATACAGGAGAAAACAGAAGCAAAAAAGCCCGAGAAACGACCAAGAAACGGCGACCGGACGGTGACCGAAAAAGGGTTAAAAGCCCCATGGTCGCCGGCGACCATGGGGATCCGGGCTGCCAAAATTCACCTGAAAACCCACTTTTTCGGGTATTTTTCGCGTGTCGCGACGTTTGGCCCTTGTGATTTTCTCAAATTCTGATTTTTGAGGCATGATATCCGTTGATCTTCGTCAACATCACGGATCCGCCATCGAAATCATTTGATCATCATCGGACACTCCAAAACTGCCAACCAGCCGATGAAGAAAGCACACTTTCGCCCGACCGATCGTGAAATCGACTGGACAGATGTTGCTGGCCCATTGGTGTCAACCAATGTCTAAATTTGCATCGTCATCAGACATCAAATAACATGCGGATCCATCAATGATCATCGCAAGAAGAATTCCAAAAGACGCGGCACGGCCCGCGACTCTTCCAACGACTCGGCGACCAATTTATGAAGTTAAATGACGTTTTTATGACAACTTATTAGGGTCATTAACTCATTATTTTGGACGGCCCAATTAGAAGCAAGCAAATGGGAGTTACAAGTCCAATTAATCATGATAATTAACCATGTAACTCCCATCATTATGGAGATTAATCATGGTAATTAATCATGAAACTCCCATCATCATGGAAATTAAATGCCCATTATTCTCCATCGGCCAATCAAAATCCAAGAAAAAGGAGTTACAAAATTATGAAATTAAATCTTGTAACTCCTCCCATCATGGAGCATTAATGCCATCAATGCCCATAAAACCTTCCTAATGGTCACCAAAAGCCTATAAATAGGCGGTCATTCCAAAGGGAAAGGGTCTTGAAAAATTGTCGGAAGCGGCTCTGAAAAATTGTCTGAAGCGGTTCGGGAAAAATTGTCTGAAGTGATCCTGAAAAGTTACCTTGAAGAATTCTCTGCAAAAAAATGAAGCTCTCCTGCCCTGAAGAAACTCTGCTGCAAGCACTACAAGGTGATCGAAGTCCCTTGGGGGGCCACCCCCCAAGGTTTCCCCTCTTCTTCTATCCAACATGGCCTAAACGCGGCTTTTCAGCCCGTCTGCTTGGTTTTTTATTGGATATAGGACATTCCCTTGGTCTTTGTCCTCTAAAAATCCGAGGTCCAAGCCAACCCAAGTGAACTAAAGTATCAAGTGTTCTCGTCTGAAGGATGACGGCGGAGTCCATACATGACTCGCGACCGTCGATCTGAACGAGTCTCCACAATCTCCTGAGAAGTCAGATTCCTCTTTCTTTCTTCTCTATTGTATTTTGTATTTTTTTAAAAGAGACAAAAAATCACAATTCTTGTCTTTCACTATCGATAAGATTTGTAAAATCGCATTCCATGGCAAAATCGCCTTCTATGGCACAAAACCGCATTTCACGGCAAACTAAACAAAATCGCCTCTCACGGCATTCTAAAATCTTGTCTCTTTCTTTAAATATACATGCAATGGAAAGTTAGAAAAAAGTTTGATTTCCTTTCTACTTGTGAAGGTGAATCTCCGGATCACCATTTCAAATTCCAAGTAGAATAGAAAATCTAGAATACCCGTACAAAAATGTTGATGCTTGCTCTTTTTTTCTCTTCGCCCCGCCGCACCCCGGCGCACCCAGGATGGAGGAAGGCAAGAAGAAAAAGACGGGTCCATCAAACATGGTGACATATGGACAAACATCAAAGTCACCAAAGGAAAAAATCATCACTTCCTTCAAGGTGATAAAAATGACCCAAACGTCCCAAGAGCTGGTGCCTTACCCAACACCAGATGGACAACCCATATGGGTACATCCCGATCTCCTAGAATATGAAAATTGGGAGATCATCAAAACAAAGCTGACCGCTCAACAGCGAAGGCAAGCCAAGAAACAACTCCGCAAGCTCAAACAGCAGGAGAAGACTCAAACCAAGCAAGAGGTCCCTGAAAAGGCAGAAACCTCCTCTATCACTTCACTGGGGGCGACAAAGGAGTCTCTTCCCAAAGCTTCAAAAGTGGTAAGAAAATTCACCCTCAGTGATTTCATGCCACCACGGCTCGGAGATGAGACTACGCAGGGGGCATCATACTTTTGCAACTTGGTAGTCAGATTCTCCATGAATGGATACGAGTCCAGTGACACTGCCAGTGACACAGATGAATGGGAGGAATCCCTTGAAACCGGAGAATATATCTCCGATGAAGAATGGATCCCAGAATCTCGCCTTATGCCGGTGATCTGGTATAACCCCTTCCAGCCATAAGGATCCTGGTCTGATGATAATGAAGACCAAGAGGCTGTTCAACAAAGTACTGTTGACCCAGCTCAAACAAATGCTCTAGTGGATCCCAACCAGGTTGAACCACAAGGAGCAGATGAAGAAAAAGATTTGGCTCCTATGCCCGATCTTGAAAATTATGCAAGGATCTTGCAGCATCTGGCCATAGAGCAAGAGCAGGATCACATCAATCAGCCTCATCAAAATCCAGAACCGGAAGTCCCGGAGAATCTACAAGCATTTCCTCCAGTGACTCCGAAAAATGAAGAAAGTTGCTGGATTGCTGATCTTCTTACATCGGAAGATGAGTCTGACTCCCAATAGTCCATTATAGAGGCATCTTCTATCGAAGTTGCCTGCAATGTGACAGTTTAGGATGATAGTGCCTCTGAAGCTTCATCTGCTGAGGCCGCAGACTCTCAAAATGCATCTGGGAGCATATCTTCTGGAGCCACATCTTCTCGGGTGACTTCCACTGAGATAGCATCTTCTCAGCCGTCATCTCCTGAAACGGTGACATCGGAATTCAAGCCTCTTCCAACTGGTCACCATGAAGAAGCTCTTGCCGATGAAGTCTTCAAAGAAGACCCGGTCAATTGGTCTCAGATACCCAATCTCATAGGAGATGTCTGGACCGATAAAATCCTGGACAAAGAAGAAAAGTTACTGGAAGCTGTTCAAGACTTGTTCTCGGAAAATGCTCCATGCAACGCAATAACTAAAGACGGCAATGCTGCTGCAGAAGCGTTTTCGTCAAATTAGGATGATTAGCCCCTTGAGCCCGAAGAGGGTCTTCCAAAAGAAGAGCCACCTCTAGAAGCTTTTGAAGTTGGGAAAGGTACCCGCTCTGGCCGGGATCACCACAAAAACTACAATCAATCTTCCTCTGCTTCTTATGTAAATCCTTCGGGAAAGCAAGTTGTAAATGCCCTAAGTGGCAACAATAATGAAAATGCAGGCCCCAAGGAGGCTTTCAAGTATGATTTGATCGAGCACTTCAAACACATACCTGCACGACTGCACATCCTAGACTTATTACGAATGTCACCACAAACTCGTGATAGTCTCATTTCAGAACTGCAAAGGCTGAATGTGGATGTCGACAAACATGCCCCACAAGTCTTACAAATTGAAATGGACTATAGGGTCAAAAAGTCAAAAACCTCCTCAAAGGGAGAAAAGAAAGAAACTAAGGGACCTTGCACTAAATGCCTCTAGGTCCAAAAAGCCGCAAGTGCCGCCATCACCTTCAATAAGGAAGACCTCCTGCTAGGCGAGACAAAGCACAACCCTTGTACTTCACAGGGTACATCAAAGAGATGCCGATACACAGAGTCCAGATCGACCCAGGTTCTGCACTGAACCTCATCTCTACTAAGGCACTTGAAGAGCTGGGTATCCCACCTAGCAAGCTGAGCCACACATCTGTGTCCATCTTTAGATACGATGGGAGTGCTCAAAGGCCCGTTGGCAAAATCAGGTTTAGGTTGCAAATCGGTGATCTTATCTCTGAGGTCACTGTGTATGCAATAAAAACCCCTTAATGCTACAACATCCTTCTCGGACGCCCCTGGATACACGAGAACGGTGTCGTCCATTCAACTCTACATCAGTGCATTAAGTTTGTTGGCGATGACGGCTTGATACATCCAGTGTTTGCAAACAAAAAGCCCTTCAAAGGAAAAGAAGTTCACTTCGCAGACTCCCAGATGTACAAGGACGAAAAAGAAGAAAAGGAGGAGAAAATAGCATCCTTTGCTGGCAATCTCCAAAAAGATAAAGGCAAGGCTCCTTAACAATCATCAGAAAAAAACAAATCTTTCGGCAAACCCAAAGAGAGCAATCCGTCTCCCTTCTTTCTCTCCTTCAAATCTTCCAAACCTTCAATAATTACTACCAAAACAAAGAAGACAAAGCAATAGACTGGGGGCAAGTTTGCTATCTCCTTCGTGTCTATCATACAAGACACGGATTCGGATTCAGAGATAGAAGACGATACATCGTCAAGCCAAGCTGATGCTCAGCAAGTTTGGCCTGCTCTCACTCCATTGGAGACACCTGCTGACATAGAAGATCTCAAGTCTGCTACCTTCATTGTTTCGGCAACAACGGCAGAAGAGAAACCAATCTTCTTCCATAGATCGGCCGCTTCTTCATTAAATTCCTTTCTTGCCCGAAAGATGAATTCTCGCTCCCCATACCGGAGCTAATGATTGACAACACCTGCGGGTTTGAGCGAATGACTTTCATGGATGGCTTCTCTGGCTACAAGCAGATAAAGATACATCCCGAAGATGAGAGGCATACATCATTTCGGACCCCATTTGGCGTGTATTGCTACACTGTCATGCCATTTGGCCTGAAGAATGCCGGTGCAACATATCAGAGGGCTATGATGAAGATATTCCAAGATATGCGGCACAAGACGGTCGAATGTTACGTTGATGACCTCGCCGTCAAAAGCAAAAGAAAAGAAGACCATTTCAAAGATCTTCGAGAAGTCTTCCTCCGACTTCGCAAATACAAACTGCGAACGAATCCCCTCAAATGCTTCTTCGGTGTCTCATCGGGTAAGCTCTTCGGATTCATAGTTCGGAAAGCTGGAATAGTACTTGACCCCACCAAAGTCAAGGCTATCTTAGAAATGCCATCTCCAAGAACCCTAAGAGAACTAAAAGGACTTCAAGGGAGGTTAGCGTACATCCGACGGTTCATTTCCAACCTATCAGGCAAGTGTCGTCCATTTTCTCACCTAATGAAGAAAGCTGTAGACTTTGTTTGGGATGTAGAATGTGAAGCTGCATTTCAAGACATCAAGTCATACCTAACCAAACCCCCAGTGTTGGCTACTCCCACAACTGGAAAACCATTTATCTTGTACACAAGAGCTCTTTACTATTCTTTGGGCGCTCTACTTGCACAAGAAAATGATGGAGGAAAAGAAGCTGCTTTATACTACCTCAGTCGCATGTTGGTTGGTGCAGAGCATCGCTACTCCCTAGTCGAAAAGGAATGCCTGGCAGTAATGTTTGCCATACAAAAGCTACGTCACTATTTGCTGTCAAACACAATATACCTGATTTCGAGGATCAATCTCTTAAAGGTCCTTGTCACAAAAGCAAGTTCCCTCAATGCTCGACTGGCAAAATGATCCATCCTTCTGTCACAATTTGATATTAGGTATGTACCACAGAAAGCAATTAAAGGCCAAGCTCTGGCAGATTTTCTTGCAGAGTATCCACTGCCTAAGGATTCTCCACTCAGGGATAATCTCCCAGACGAGCCTGTCTACAGTGTGAAAACCTCCTTATCAAATGCCTGTTGGAATATGTACTTTGATGGTGCAACTAGGACAAATGAAAAAGGAAATCTTATATCAGGAATTGGCATTCTCTTTGTTAGCCCCGACAAATACATGATTCCACACGCATTCTCGCTACTGGAACCATGTTCAAACAATGCAACTGAATACCAAGCCTTGATCATAGGATTGGAACTCGCCCTTGAATTCGGCATCATTATGCTGGAAGCATTCAGGGATTCTCAACCAATCGTCAATCAAATGAATCAGAAATATGAAATCAAGAAGCCTGATCTGCTGCCTTATTACAACAAGGCGCGATCGCTTCACCAAAAATCTGACATCTGTCACATCACCCACATCTGTAGAGGTGAAAACATTCGTGCAGATGCCCTGGCCGGGCTTGCTGCTTCCATGGCAGTCCAAGAAGGGGAAAACATGAAAATTACAGTGTGTCTAAGGAGGATTCTCCCTCCTCTCAACACACACAAAGCAATCGCTGAATACCACAGGGTAGTCGGAAGTCGGATTTCCATCCTTAGACCTCCGAGCGGTGACTGGAGGGATCCATTCATTGATTACATTATGTTCGGAATCCTACTTGAAGATCCAAAAGAGCGGGTAAGCATTCAAAGACGAGCCCTAAATTTTCATTTAGATATTCCCTCCAAATTGCTTTATAAAAAATCCTTCAACGGAGTACTTCTACGCTGCTTGTCACAACAAGAGGTAGAAGAAACTCTAAAAGAAGTGCATACTGGTCTTTGTGGAGCCCATCAAGCTGGTCCTAAGCTCTACAAACAGATAAAAAGGTTGGGTTACTATTGGCCTACCATGGTGTCTGACGCGATGCAATTTGCTAAACGTTGCCAATAACGCCAAATTATGGAGATTATGTACAGATGCCTCCAAAATGACTACATCCTACAGCGATCTCATAACCCTTCGAAGCCTGGGGTATGGACATCATAGGTCCTATCTCTCCCCCGTCAAGCAAAGGTCATCGCTTCATCTTCGCAGCTACAGATTATTTCTTCAAGCGATCAAAAGCATTCGCGTTCAGTGAAATGAAGACCTCATCAGTCATTCAGTTCTTGCGAACCAACATCATTTGTCGCTTCGGCATACCGAAAAGATTTGTCCATGATAACGGATCACAATTCCGGGATCACAGATTCTACAAGTTTTGCAACAAATACAAAATCCAAAGTTATCCTTCGACTCCGTATAACCCGGCAGTGAATGGACTAGCAGAAGCCTTCAACAAGACACTCTGCAAGATTCTCAAGAAAATGGTCTCTAGTCACAAAAGAGACTGGATCGACAGACTGCCTGAAGCTTTATGGGCCCATTGAACTACCGTTCGAGGACCAACCCATAGCATGCCATTCTCCTTGGTCTATGGATGTAAAGCAGTTGTCCCTCTAGAGGTACAAATTCCTTCCTTAAGGGTATCTCTACAAAATGAAATGACGCAAGAAAGTAACGTCAAATTGAGACTCCAAGAACTAGATAATCTCGATGAAAGACGACTCGAAGCTCTACAAAGCGTTGAGCTTTACCAAGCATGTATGGCAGGATCTTTCTACAAGAAGGTCAGGCAATACGCCCACAAAAAGGGTGACTTGATTATTGCAGTAAAAAGGCCAATGGTTTCTGCCCACAAATCAAAAGGCAAATTTAAACCAAAATGGGAGGGACCCTTCGTCATCGACAAAGTCTTCTCCAACGGCGCATACGCTCTTTTAAACATGGAGGGCGATAGATGTATGCTGCCTATCAACGGCAAGTTCTTAAAGCGGTACTACCCTTGAAGACTTCCTACATCGGGTCAGAGCGATGCCTGCATGGCCAAAGCCTACTACTAGGTACTTGCTCGCCATACCCACTCCTTTTAGAATTTTCCTCTTTACGTTGAAGTCCCTAAAAAACTTCAAAACAATGCTTACTTTCAATGTTTCATTGTTTTAAAAAATCAAATCCCAAAAATCCAAGTTTAGGAGCCCCTTCCCCAACTTGACCAAAACTTTCGATCCTTGAACCCAAAACTCATGGTTTGAAACAAAAATCAGGACTCAGGGATTTCCACCTTAGTCCACCCTGACTTTTACCACCGAAAATGGTTTTGAGTCAAAATTTACGACCCTCGTGTCTTTAAACAAAATGGTTTTTCAAAAAACCGTGAGAAAGCGACGTTTAGTCGATACTCACACAAAACCCAAAAATCGGAAGGATGCGAACCCCATTCGATACTTCCAAAACCTCAAATCGCAAGGAAGTGACACCTCGTCAATACTTGCAAAATTCCCAAAAAATCATGGAGACGCAACGTTTCAGTTGATATCCACAACCCAAATTTCAAAAAATCATGGAGACACAATATTTCAGTTGATATCCACAACCCAAATTTCAAAACAAAAACAAAAGTTCGAAAAAACCTCAAATTTCAGAAATCGTGGGGAGGCAACATTCCATCGATACCCACAAAACAAAATTTTTGAAAAAAGCAGGGAAGCTACATTCACTCAATACTTGCATCAAAATCTGCGAGGAGGCGACATTCCATTGATACTCGCAACCGAATGAGCAAGGAAGCGACATTCCATCGATACTTGCAATATCATTCAGCAGGGAGGCGACTCTTAGTCGATACTTGCATTTTTTAAAACCAAAATCCTGGCTTTCACGCCGAAACCCGGCTTTCATGCCAAAAACCTGGCTTTCATGCCAAAAAATCAAAAATATGGATTCCATGTCGACAAAACAAAACTTGATTTTCAAAAACTTGGCTTCCATGCCACAAAATCTGGCTTTCACACCAAACAAACAAAAAATCGGCTCTCATGCCAAAAACTATCTTCTATGCCACAAACAAAATTTTGGCTCCCATGCCACAAAATCTGGCTTTCATGCCAAAAAAATAAAATTTTGGCTCTCATGCCGCAAAACCAAAGTTTAGCTTTCACGCCACAAAAATTGGCTCTCATGCCAAAAACCGACTTCCATGCCACAAACAAAATTTTGGCTCCTATGCCACCAAAACTTGGCTTTCATGCCATTCAAAACTCGGCTTTTAGCCATCAAATGACCAGGCTTTTTGCCATAAAATCTGGCTTTCATGCCCAAAATAACCATTTGACAAAAGATTTTCAGAAAATGACAACCTTTTGATCAAATTTTCAAACAAACATTCCCATCCAACTTTTACTTATTTTCATCAAAAAAGAATTTAAGTGAAATGAGGGAATACAAAAAAGAAGGTGCCAAAAAATGTTTATACATGGAGGTTCCAGAAGAACAGAAGAAAAGTTTGTTACAAAATCAGTAGATTAGTCCGACATGGTCTTCAGCCAAAGACTTAACTCCTCAAGCAAACTCTTGGCCTTAGCCTCCAAAGCTTCCAGGCCGCGTTTCTTCAGGATTTTCCCATAAAATGCGGTAGGCCGTCGCAATCCATCTTCAGCACGAGGAAGCTCTTCCCAGAGAATTTACCATTGTTCATATTCCTGAGTCTTCCTCCGGAGATTGCTTTCAACCTCCTTAACTTGGCGAATGAGAGTCCTCTCTCTATCGCGAGCTTTCAAAGTAGCAGCCCACTTGGCAGTGACTTGGTCTTCCAATAACTCAAGGCGTTGTCTGGCCTCAGTGACCTCCCTGTCAAGACGGTGTTGGTCCTGTGTCAACTCAATAATAGCCAACTTTGTAACGTTCCTCTCTCGAACGAGCTGCTTCCGAGTCCACAAGATCTCATCCAGTTCAGATTTAACCTCGCTAGAAGGATTCAGAAACATCTCGCTGAAGAAGTTACCATTTGGAAAGCTCTTGGTCTCATTCCACTTGTTGCCTAGAACGATGACTTCATTAACAAAAGCCTTGGCATTCGTAATGTCCAGACCGACCTCTTCGTTATCAGTAAGAATGTCTTGAACATGCTTAATCATGTCGAAGTGAGCTTCCAAATGACCAGAAGAAAGAGTCTCAACCCATGAGCTCAAGACTCTCTTCAATACCTTCCTCGCAAACTGACGGGATGGCTCACACGAAGACTCGCCATGATCCGTTGGTCGACTGCCCATGTCATGCATTGTTGGAAGAGTAATAAAAAAACTCTTTTCAATCAGAGCCGCTGGAGAAGGAATATCAGCACGTGGACTCGTTTCTGCCTCTTCAAAACTGGTAAAAGAGGCCCATACTCCTGAATCAGCCGTAGGCACCCCCTGCTCTGGCTCTGAAAATGATAGAGGAACTTCTCTGTCGCCTCACAACCTGCCAATGAAAGATGAAAAAGGTATGAATAAGATCTTATCAAAAATGAAATATCAAGACTATTACTATATACCTTCTTCGACGACCGGCGGAATGCTTTTTGCCTCCATGAGCTCATCTGAAGCATCGTCAAAAGTTGCATCCATGGATGGCTTAAAGTCGTCGGAATCCTCTGGCAAGTCAGCTGGCAAGAAAAAAATATATGTCAGCAAGTGGCGGTAAGGAAAAACAAAAGGAAAAAAAAAGAGATCATACCAGGTGGAGATTCTGGGTCTACTTCAGAGTCTCTGGGTTCTTCCTCAGATGCCACGATCGAATCCGTTGCCGCCTCGTCAGCCAGAACCTCAGGCATCATCAAACCATCATCTTCTGCCAAAAGAAAGAAAGCAGTAGATCAAAACAAAAGCCTCATAAAAGAAAGAAGTAGAAAAAGAGAGAAGGAGGGTCATACCATCACTACTGATCTTTTCTCCTCGGCTCCTCTTATTTGGAGGCTCATCGTCATCCCCTGATGCTTCTTCAGCAATGGTGGAAGGGACTTCCAGATCAGGAGAGTTTTTGTGCCGTCTCTTACTTCGGTGCTATCCTCTTCTCCTCTTGCTCCTATGGGACGAAGTACCCGCCCCACCATCAAAATCTGGCGTCTCTCCAAAGTCTTCACCGGATGTTCCGCTCTTGCTAGTAGACTCCACGGAAGCTTTTGCTCGCTCTGCTTGTATCCAAGCAGCGACCTCAGCCTCCTCCTCTGCGAGCTATTCCAAGACCTCAGTAGGTATCTCTTGTGCAGCTCCTGATCTGATGACGTCCTGATCCTTCAGAAAGCCTATTTGGTGCTTTTCACTTGAAAGGAAAGCCAAAACTTCTTCTCGGCGGACGCCATCTGACTTCCCAAGACCCTTCCCGGAGGACTGCTTTACATTGAGCTCCTTCTTGAAAAGCCCCCAGTACACTGAAAAGCTCTCCACGAAGCACTTCGTGAAGCCAGCAGTCCTGAAGCTGGGCAATTCAGGATAAGAGATCATGGCAGTAGTGTCTTCCGCACTATAAAAGGCCCATGCATTTCTCCCGTCCTGCAGACATCCAAAACTCTTCACCTTACTCGAAGGCGCTCCAACAATGCCTTGGGAGAAGCCCAACTGCAAGGCAAAATGCGAAGGAACATACGGCTAGATGTCGATGAAAAGATGTCTACGGTACACCATCGTGCTGACATGTATGTTGAAAATCCACGCTTTCTCTGTGTTTGTCAAAGAATAGTGTCTCCCCGACCCTGCCCTGGTGGAATCTCGGGAGACACCAAAATCAGAAGCCTTCTTCCGCAAAACCGGAGAAAGCTTCACTGAAGACTGCCCCATCTCGACGTCCCAGAATCGTCGGATCCTCAAACGGACATATAAAAGAGATTCAGAAACAGGCTTCCCTTTGGCCAACTGGATCATAAAAGGGTCATCATCCAATGTAGCACCCAATCGGTGGAAACCAGGATAGTGGTATACATACCACGAATAAAGGATATGGGCTGAAAATACTCTATTCATGGGAAGCCCAAGCCGAACCGGGAAAGCTGCTACCTGCAGTTCGGTTCATAAATAGGAGTAAAAAGCAGGCACCAAAGCAAGCCGGTCTCCAAACGCCATCTGACAAGCCGGAAAAATGCAGTGCGGCCTGATGTGCGTTCAATCTCCTCCGGCAAAAACAGCCTCACCCAGCCAATAAGTGAGGTAAACAGCGAGATCTCTTCGCAGCGCAATGTCATAATGCATGGCGTTTGTGTCTGCGAAGAATTCCTTCAAATTTTCTTGCATAGCGGAGATCTTCTTCGAATTCGGGTTCTTAGCTTTGGCTTCCTAGGTTGTACTCTCAGAAGACTCCCTACTGTCAAAGAAGTTGGAAGACAAAGAGCTACCACTCTTCCAACTGCTACACTGGACTTTCGAGCCCTCCTTCTTCTTCAAAAAATCGTAGAAGGTGATGAGCTGAAAGTATAAAAGCCTGAACTCCTCAGATTGCTCCTCAAGGATGCTGTCGATAGTCATGAACTCCTCAAAGAGATTGCCGAGGATAGGCAGCCCAGTGATGGCACTCGGTTCTTTTAAACAAAAACCAATCTTTCGTGACAACGAAGGTGTTGGTTTGTGGAAGGAACGACTCCAGCATGGCCATGAAGGTCTCATCGGAGAAAACCACGGTTTGCCGAAAAGTGCAAACCGCATCAAAGATCTCAGCCTCCTTCGGAATGGCACCGCCAACCTGCAGGATGTCATCCGTCCACGACTCCCAGCTCGAGTCAGCACTAAAATGGCCGCGAAGTCGAAAAGGCTTCACCCAATTGCTACCATCGCCCTTGAAAATACTAAGGCCCACTGGTCTCAAATCGACCGACGGATGATCTGAACCTTGGTATCCACTGGTCGGCATCAAAATGTCCATACGGGCAGGCGACTCCTTTGCAAAACCAGGAGGGCTGCCAACAAAAACCCCATTCTTGATCACATTAGTCCTTTTCACCCAGCTTGGAGGATCTTCCCTCTTTAAGCATATGGAGGAAAGGCTCTTAATCGAGATAGTCCGATCGAAGGTCGATCGGGTAGAAACAGTTCTCTTCCCACCATCAACTGTGTAAGAGAACTGAAAACATCTCCTTTGGTATGTTGAATTGTCGGGGACTGCATCACCAAAGAAGAAGGTAGGCTTAGGCACAATGCTGTGATCGTCTGTGACCCAAGGACGGTTGCTTACCATAATTCTATAAAACCCCTCATCCTTGAAGGTGATCAAACGTTGCCTCATCTCATCTCGGTTGAGCTAGTCACACTCTTCCAAGTTCCTTTCAACATACTAGACCTCCTTCCAGGCCTGCTGTACGACCACATTAGAAGATCTGGTAGAATGGCGCGGCGCATCAAGGACAGGCTCCTTACCCTTGTTCGTTCTAGAGAAACTACCTGCAAAGGATGGAAAAAGAGAAAATCAATCATCAAAATGACATAATTTTGCTAAAAAAAATTCTAGCAAAATTTTGGCATGGTTCCGGGACAATTTCGAAGAAAAGGGAAACACCCCAAAAGAAATAGGGAGCTTGAAGATAAGCTCAACATTGCTGCAAGCTCATAATCAATGGAGGATTCTCGAAGAAGGCTCGAACTCAAACATTGCTGCGAGATCAAGCCAAGTCTTCTCAAATATCCGCAAGATTGAAAAAGGGCTCAATATTGCCGCGAGCTCCAGAATCCAAAACTTGCAAAGCTCCACAAAAATCCCCGCAAGACCAAGAAAGGGCTCAACATTGCTGGGAGCTCCAAATCCCAAGACTTGTAAAAGATTTCCAAGTGTGCACTATCATCTTTCCAATTCCATTAAAAATAATGCATAAAAGGAAAGTCGTCATGCATGCGCGTCTCGAAATCCGGGACAAAAAGAAGGAAAAAAAGAAAAAGAGAATCTCTTTTCAAAAAATAAATAAATAAATAAAATAAAAATTTTGCCCACAGGCCACGTGGCCGTACGACCATGACCGTACGGTCACACAAAAAAAAAAAAAAAGAAGAAAAAAAAGAAAAAAAGAAAGAAAAAAAAAAACACACGGTAAAAAAAAGGGGGGGAAACCGTGAGAGAAAAAAAAAGAAAGTAAAAAAAAGAAAAAACAGAAGAAAAAAAAACGTGTGAAAATAAAAAAAAAAGAAAGAGAGAAAAGAAAAGGAAAAGAAAAGGAAAGAATGAAAACTTTTTCTATTTCTACATGAGGTTTCTTAAGAAAAAAAAGAAACTTACTTGAATCCATTGATGGAGAAGAAGAAGAAAGAGCTTGAAAATCCTTGAAGAAGGAGAGTTCTTGATCTTGGAGCACTCTTGAAGATTTTTGCAAAAAGAGAGCAATAGCAACAAGAGATCCAACCTCCTTGCTTTTATAAGAGAGAGCAAACCAAAAGAGGAAAGGAGGAGAAAAGAAAGAAGGTAAGTGCTACAAATTAGCAAACTTCCTAAAAAAAAAGGGATCATGGGATATTCTTCCCAAAAGAGGAGATCTTTTGAGAAATTCTCTCCAAAAAGAGAGGGATTATGAGAAACTTTCTCCCAAAGAAAGATACTTTGAGAAAATCTCTCCCAAAATCAAGGAAACTTGAGAGATTCTCTCCAAGTAAGAATATTTTTAGATATTCTCTACCAAAAAGAGATATTTTTAGATATTTTTAACAAAAATGACACCACATGAGATCTAAGCCATCTTTAAACTTAAGGTCCCATGGGCTAGCCCACATGAGACAGGTTTGACCATCTAGGCACTAAAAGTGGCTTTTACTCAAAATTCCTCTTACCAAGAGCATACAAAAATGGTTCCATGCCTCTTTTGAGTTGATTGGACCATACAAAATTCTCCCAAGCCTCAAGAGTTTCCAAAAATCCAAACAATCCCACCTCATGAACCAAATTAAGCCAAAACCTTGAAATTGACATTCCACAAAAACCCAAACAACTCCAATGGACCCAAAATTGTCCCAGAAAGTGACCAAAAACCAAACCACGGTCCCCTAACTTGCCACATACAGCTTGTTAGGACACAAGGCCAAAACCAAAAACCAAATCCCGGTCCCCTAACTTGCCACATACAGCTTGTTAGGTTACATGACCAAAATCAGAATCCAAAACCCAACCCCCTAACCTGCCACATACATCTTGTTAAGTCACAAGGTCAAAAACCAAAAACCTTCTTGACCGCCTGATCCAAATGTCATTTTTAGAATTTTGCCTTGAGATGGTATGTAATCTCTCTCACTGCTATAAAATCCCCTTGGAAACTCAAAAGGCTACTCTATATAAAAAAAATGCTTAGAGTCTCTTGGTCAAGTCAGAAGTTCTCCTTCAAAGTTTTCTTCGAGGCACATCAACTACAAAAGCTATGCAATTCGTCACTGTACCTTGAGGGGGCATTTGTTGACACCAAAAATGTCACTTTGCCTCCTCAACATCAAAAGCTGCATGGAGCTGCATCCTATTACAAATAGGTAAAGTTGTTTCAAGCATCGGATCTTGTCGGAATCAAACAAAAACTACAAGATCCTTTAAAATAGCCAAAAGAAGGGTACACATGAAGTTTCGGGCCATTCCAACACCGTCTGGCCTAACTTCACTCCTCCAACAACTGAGCAGGTGCTCCCGGCGGCGACAATGTTGAAGATATTAAATCTTCGATCAGAGCCTATGGATAATCTCAAAATACCTTTAAAAGGCTCCACGTCAAATTTCAAGTCAAACTGACACCGTTTGACCCTCCATCAACTCTCGAACGGCGAAATCAAGCCTCTTGGCCGCGAAAACCTCTAATGCCGCCACTCATCAAACAAAGCGCATGGGTAGCTTCTACATGCTTCCAAAGGGCTGCACATCAAATTTCAGGTCATTTCGACGACATGTGATCCAGCTTTGACGCTCGGAAGCAAAATCAAGCCTATCGGCGGCGGAGCTCCTCGGGACCATGGCACCCAAATCGGAGCTAATGGATCATCTCAAAATGACTCCAATAGGATCCCTGCCAAATTTTAGGTCAATCGACATCGGTTGACCGCACATCAAAGCTCGACATCTTCCGCGCGGTGAAATCAAGTCTAGCATCGACGGGACCCCAAACGGCTTCAAAACTCAAATAAAAGCCCATGGTTGGTCCTATCTAATGCTCAAGAAGCTTCACGTCAAATTTCAGGTCATTCCGACATCATTTGACCTAGTTTCAACTCCTGGCGGAAAATCGGCTACAAAGTCTTTGGCTTTTCCAAAAATAGGAAACTTTGTGCTCTGACTTTCACAGCTTCTCGATAGATTTCCTTTAGAGGAATCAAGACAATAAATGAGGAGTAATGTCAAGAAAAATACAGGAGAAAAAAGAAGCAAAAAGGCCCGAAAACCGGCCGAGAAACGTCGACCGAAAGGCGACCGAAGAAGGGACCAAAGTCCCATAGTCGCCGGCGACCATGGGTGCATGGTCGCCGACGACCCTGGAAATCTGGGTTACCGGATTTCCGCCGAAAGGGCCGATTTTTCGATCACCGCTAACTTCTGTTTTCTGTCACACCACCTCTTTCTTTCTTTGCTTTCATGGATGGAGATGGAAAAAGGGTTTGTTGATTGAGTGAAAGAAACCAAAGATACAACAGTAAAACTATGCACGAGCCAACTCTATAAAAGGCCACAATTTTATCAGATGTACCATCCAAATGACGGAGAAAAATAATATTTTATATCTTCAACTTTTTTTTTACTCCATCCTAGATGAACACACATCTCAAAATTCATGTTTAGGTTGTCACAAGTTGGCAACATCATCAAAATAAATTCATGTTTAGACTGTGATAACTTATACACCCACTGCTATCTACTTAATGTAACCCTCCCCTTTTAGTCGAGATTCAAACCGGCCCTAAAATCGGATAAAGTTTAATCAAGCGGAGTTTATCATTGTTGATGGCCATGGCTATTATAGTTCTCATTTGGAGGGTTTATGCTTTTGTTCGAACAACGCATGCACACTGTACATGAATGCATCCAAATTTCAATTTTCCTTCAATTGGAGTAATATACATTGATTTAGGATAAAGTGAAACTTTGGCAGCTTTTTGCGTGCGTGGAGACATGTGATATGAGCAAAGAGATCAAATAAACATCAGAATCTTGTGCAATGATAATTATGATTGAATGACGACTAATTGAATGTTTTATTGTAAAGAGGTTAGTGCTGTAGACACTTAAGATCAAAATTTTAAAATGGCTGTATATTTCAAGAGTCTGAATCGTGACTCTGAGGTATTTCCCTATGGTCACCGTGAGGAAACCAATCACGCTTCGCCACGTCATCAAGGGGATGCCTGCCATGCACGTGGGGTAGTGGTGCCTGCCGTTAAGGTAGGCATCCCATGGTGATGTGGCAGTGCTTGATTGGCTTCCTCACGGTCACTGTGGGGAAACGCCTCCGATGATCCCGATTCATATATCAATTGTTAATTTTGGTTGTCTCATTGTTTGTCTAGAAGTTACCAAATAAGGGGTCATTTATTTGCATTCATTTCCATGTGTAAATGACACACTTGCATAATTCATAGGCATTACCGCGCTTGGTTGCACTCATTTATGCATGTGATATAGAAATGAGTGATGAAAACTACGTAAATGAGGCCATTTATACACCAAGTTTTCACACATAAATAGGTGTGAAAATCATTTTCACAACTGCCTTGCAAAAGGTGCTAGTCGGTCTCTTACACCATATGATATTCTTGTTGGCCCCTTCAACTACCTTTAATTTTCTTTATTCCTATGGGCCACGTATTTGTGATCTAAACCTTTCGATCCCTTCTTGAATTAGTAAATCCCAAGTACTTGAAGCTTATTATCTTAAATCTTCATAGGTTTTGCATAATTTATGAAAAAGACCCTAACCTATAGATCAAGTTTTTCTTCACTTCAGTGGGCCCTAATCATGTCTGAACCATTCAATTCTTGCATCAATGGTAAATATTGAGACATTTAGTTTCAAATTTTAATTTTTCATGAATCTTGAGAAAGTTATGAAAAACTCCCAAAAAATCTAAATACATCTAAAACCATCAGCTAAACTTATTTACTCATGTGGACATGGTGATTTGACAAATATAATAAAGAATTTCACATGTGCAACATTTGCATACCCATGTATATGTAGGGATCGCTCGCCTTTTACACATGGGATAAGCAAATGAGTTTTACATACATATGTAACATTTACTTGTGCAAGTGTTACACATGTGAAAAAACCGTACTATGTTTGTCAAAATCACAATTTCATGCAAAAATGAGTATATCAAAGGATATGTTAAGAGTACCATGGATTTCTTTGGATTTTTTTTACAAATTTCTCAAAATTGATGAAGAATTAATATATGAGAATTTACCTCCTAGATGTTATTAACCAATTAAAAAGGACAACGGGTCATATCATGAATTGGGGCCCATAGAAGTGTGAAAAGTTTGATTTTTATGTTTGGGATTTATCAAATATTTCTTACAAATCTCTCAATATCTTTGAGGAGTTAAGACCATAATTTTTTCCTCCTGACCATTCTTAGCCATACATAGGAGATGAATAGATTGGATCATGAATTTAGAGCCCACAAAACAACAAGAAGAAAATAATGTTGTTGGTGAGACTTAAATTCGAGTCACCATGTATACTCGTGCTTTACTATAGTACCAATTGTAAACCACTCAACCACCTTTTCAAATACGTAATCCTCATGCAAAAGTATTGTTATTTACATACCATATTCACATCTCATTTTATGCATCACATGTGTAGTGCAAACAAACATAAGTGTGTGTAACTATTATGCATGCATAATTTTTACATATATAAATGATAGTAAACAAATGACCTTGAAGGAATTTTAGGCCCTGTTTGGCATCGTTCTCGCGTTGTTCCCAATTTTGTGCTCAAATTTTGTTGTGCTGAGATTGGGCCGTGCTGAGACTATACTCTAGAGAACTTGTTTGACAAAATTATATTATATTAATCTAATGTCGTACGAAACTTGTTTGATAACATTATAAAGTTTTGCTGCAAGGAGCAAACGTAGGATTTACAATGTGGGATTCACCTATAGAAATTACTACCCACCTTTATAAATTAGAACCTGGAACCTATATTCATAGGATTTACAGTGTATGCCCACCTTTATAGGAATTATAATATGGGGCCACCTTTTGTGAATGTAATTATGGGACTTAACCTTTAGAAATTAAAACATAGTACCACCTTTAGAAATTAGAATATGGGGCCCACATTCATAGGATTTACAATATGGGGCTACTTTTTGTGATTATGACTATGTGACATTTAGAAATTAGAATGTGGTGCCCACCTTTAGAAATTAGAATCTGGTGCCCACATTTAGAAATTAGAATATGGGGGCATCACATCCATAGGATTTACAATGTGGGCCCACCTTTATAGGAATTATAATCTGGGTCCATCTTTTTTAGTGTGAACACGGGCCCCACCTTTAAAAATTACAATGTTATACCCACCTTTAGAAATCGAAATATAGGGCCACATTCATAGGATTCATAGTGTGGGCCCACATTCATTGGATTTACAATTTGACTCTACATTTTGTGATTGTGACCATATGACCCACCTTTTGTGATGTTACCAAAATTTGGAAGCAACTGGAAGTCATTTGAACTCATTTCCCAAACATTGGCCTCCTATGTCTGACAAAACACAAACTATTGGACATCGCAAGCAGTGGTTCAATTTGGCCCGCTTCTGTGAGTCAAATCACAATGAGATCTTCATTGATGACCAACAACAAGTTCCAAAGAGGTTCCCTGCAATTCCAAGGTCATTGGAGACCATTCAGACCAAGATTCAGTTAAAAACAAAAGTGCTCGGACGTAGAGGCTAAAGGTCACTTCCAGAAGTCAAATGATGGTAAAACCCTCCTTAGAGCTCAAGGATCATCCCAAGAAGAACTCCCCAAAGTTTCAGATCAATCAGAGGGCATTTGTACTCACTTTCTATGTATTGGCCTGTTATGTCTTACAAAAACACTGTCTGTTCGACATAGCTTCACAGAATGTGTTTTGGCATATTTTTTGAATTGTAACTCCCTGGAACCGCTACAACTTCCTTCCATGTTTATAAGTAGGTTTCCTAGTCGTCCATTCAAAGGGTTCCACTCTTTCCACACACTTTAGAACCCTCATACTTCCTCCAAGACTTAGAATTTTCAAGTCATCTTTTTCCCTATGTGGATCGCTCTTCAAAAAGGTGAGATTCTACTTTAAGGCCCTTGAACATAGACATTTAGCCTCTTAACTTAGTCTCCAATGCTCTGAAGGACTCCTTCAGACAAAGAGACTGAACAATCATGGACTGCCCACCCCTTTTCAATTAAAACTCATTACTACTCAATCATTCTTCTTTCTTTTTCTTAATCAAAGGAGTATGGGTTTCCTTGTTTAAGGCTCTGTTGTGCAAGCCCTTTTTTGCTTCATTTTGGTTCTCCATACCGGAATGGCCCAGAATGACATAGCCGCGAATACCCACTAGTATACAAACCAATAACTCCCTTGGACATACACAGTCCTTGATAAATGAGTGATGATCTTCAAAGATTACTGTCAATCAAAACTAGTTTCTACTGATCCAAACACTCAGTAAGATCGTCCCAAATCACTAACAAATGCATCTCAGAGTCCTAAGGATGAAAACAGAATGAGAGGAAGAAAAATAGGAAGACAGAAGACTCTGTCCAACCCAATTCTATCTAGTCAGACAAAGGCTCAAAATTCTTTATTTTTGCATTTTTTGTTTTTATCATGTACAATTTCTTTAAAGTTATTCATTTTGTTCAATTCAAAAGCATTTGAGGCCAGATGGAGGGGTTGTAAAAGTGAATTTATAAACAACCTGCATCCGCGAGGCAAGGAAACACGGACCTATGTAATATAAGTTGGAGGAATGAATACAAATTTTCTCTTATTTTATGTGTTAGAATTTTGTGGACACTCAAAGTTAATTTCACAATTTTCCACCTACAAGATGGAGTGCAAATCTCCATATACTCCTTTATGCTCATCTTGTCTACTTCCTGTCTTGTTAAGAACACTTGTTGTTTTTTGTGTGCTAACAATACGATGTACTTTTATACCATGTTTATACGTGTGTTGTTAGCATGCATCTCACTTATATAATTTGAGTCACTTATCATACTACTTGACTTACTCGACCTTAGCCTATTGATTTGGGTTTTAGCAAGGATTTATTTGTTCGCTTTCCCCCATTAGGTTAAAGGGCCTTTGGTTATGGTGTACTATGTCAGCAAGCTTGCATTTGATGCACTGCTGCCTTCCTGGTCACCCAGATCTGACTTATGCCCTTTTTACCCTTTTGAGTTGGACCATTTCATGTCGAAATGTTGTCTCACTTTCCTAGTTAAGTAGGCATTGTCTAGCCCTTGTGCTCATTCCTATTATGTTTAAATTGTTTAGCTTCGGTCAGTATTAGTGTTTAAGCATATTTATGGTCAAGTTATACTAAGTTTATCAAGTTTAGTTGGTGTGAGATTTGTTAAGGAAAACTCAATGAGATTACGAAGTCAGTCAGATTGCCAATTGCTCAGAGTAGTTTCCAAATCATTGGTATATTTAGTCAAAGTTCAACTAGATCAATTTACTTTGATTTATAGAGTCGGCACCACTTAGCTTCAATCCTCTTTCATTCGGCATCGACTGCTTTGGGATTTAGATTCTTCAGCACCACTGTAGTTAGTTTTTAGTAAACCCATTTACCAATCATGCCACGGCAACTGTCATGACCCCGAACCTGATTAGTAATTAAACCAGATCCGGGGTGTGAAATTTAGGGCTAATTAAAAAAAATTTACCCTTAGTGCCCAAGGATCGAAGTCCGTTGTGAGGATTGTGTAGTTTAGTCTCATTAACAAATTAAATAACAGGACTCGTCCGGTAAACTCATTAGGTAACCTGTAGAGATATCAAAGCAAGTGTGATATTCATCCCATTATATATTTAAGTCTCAAAAGGTAAAAACATATAAAGTTTATAAACATCAGGACCATCCCAAAAACTTAGGTCCTGGTACAAAAGATATACAAAAGATCTAGACCAAAAGATGAAATGAGGTGGCACGATGAAAGATATCCCCGTGTAACGAGCACTAGTGCCGAGAGTGATGACGTTAAGTTACGTCAACGACACCCCACTCTTGTACCTCGTCCTCCTCCCCTGGTTGAGGATCCCCTAGGATTGCCTCGGCATTTGGGTCGGCATAATAGTAGGTGCCCTTTGCACACCAGGGAATAAATGGTCAACAATATGTTAGCAAGAAGATAAGTAATATACATTATTTATAACATGTTTCAAATGAGAATAAAGACAAGTACATGATTGTGTGATATCAAGGTACAGGCTAGGCATGAAAGCATGAGTAATTAAGCGAATCAAGTGACAATATAAAATCCTAGCAAGATAAACATGAATAATAATCCATGAAATGCAATGCAAGCAAGAGGAGACGCCAAGGATGTCCAAGCCATCTCCCAAGGGTATAAGTGATGTCCAAGCCGACTACGAATACCCAAAGTCCAGCTTTAGGGGGCTCTTAGCTCCCGATCCTAGGAATAGCAGCATAGTCCTAGCCCGCTTCCAGCTATTTGCGCCATGAACGTCGTCCAAGGCCAACTGCCCACCCTAGTGTTCGGTATCCGGCCCACTCAAGAATCACCAGACTGCAGCTGGTCATGAATGCAAGATGGTGGTGATGGTTTCCACACGACACAAGTTCCAAGATAATACATGTAAATAGGTTTCCAAGTACAAGATATCAAGCCGAGGGCTACTCCAAATTAAGACAAGATACAAGCCAAGTTCCAAGTTCCATGAGTAGTCCCCTTTCAAGTCTATCCACACATGTTCATCAATACAAGACAAGGTACCTAAGGATACCTCTAAGTCCGGTCAAATCCCATTTCTACAAGTTAAGTTACAAATTATACAAGTACGACAAAGTACGGATACAAGATTTGCAAGTCAAGAGTGAAGAATAAGCAAATTCTAGGTCAAGAGTTTTCCACCGTGTATCGAACGTGTCTCCAATGGAGTACGTATGGAGAATGAGTTAATGGTGTCCTAATTTGGCAGGCCCATGGTGTATGTAAGTTGTCGGGCACGGATTAACTCATTTCCACACGCATTCGGCCAAGTTACGTAGATATACAAAAAATCCCTGATAATTGACGAAGCACACTAACCCAAACGTGCTCTGTTTTCATCTCCCCAAGTTAGTCATGCAAGGGTAAGGTCAGTGGGTGTTAACCTAAGGGTCTATCTAGATTTAGAGTCCCTTTCCAAAAGAGATAAAGGCTTGGTTCATTGATCCACTACCCACTTCCTTTCCCAATCTCTGATCATTAAGATATGTATACCATTGGATTCTACGCTTCAAGAGCTTTCCAACTGTATATAGAACTCCAAATTCCGACGAATGGGTCAAAAGTTATGGGCGTTTCAAAATGGTCAACTTTTTAATACCCCCTGTAGGTTCCCGGAGTCCGGACACTATAAACCCGGCATCCAGACGCCCGACACCAATCGAGGCACCCAGAGACACTACCTTCTGGCATCCGGACGCCCAAACCTCAGCGTCCAGACGCCCGGAGTCAGAAAACTCCAGAAATTCCCCTGTTTCTGGTCATTTTTGAAGCTCTTCCACCCCCATGTCATTCTCCTCCCTTCCTTAAGCCTTTCCAAAGGTTAAAACCTGCACCAAAAAGCCTCCATCTCTCCTCCAAACCACAACCCATTCAATTTACCAACCCACCCATACAAGTCCATTCAAGTCCTTTAACTAAATTACCTATTTAACATGTGAAATCCAAATTTATAATCAAGCTTGGCATTAGATGGAAATCTAAGCAATACATTAACAAGAATGAAAGTAAATATACATGCATGATCAACACATAATGCTATTCTACTTGCGCAAGTACATAGAATTAAGTGACTGTTAAGAACAAGTACCCGTTATCAAGGATTGATGAGTTGTTCGATCAGTTGCAGGGAGCTCAGTTCTTTTCGAAGATAGATTTGCATTCCGGGTACCATCAGTTGCAAGTCAAAAAGGAGGATGTTCGTAAAACTGCATTCCGGACAAGAAATGGTCACTTTGAGTTTCTAGTGATGCCTTTCGGGTTGACTAATGCACCAGCAGTTTTTATGGCATTGATGACAAGTTCCACATGTCGATGTTGCGCAAGTACATTAAGATCCCACCCACGTGTTGTCACATGAGCCACTACAGATTGAGCCCGATGCATCTTACGTGGAGCAGCCAGCGCAGATAATAGACACCAAGGTGACAGTTTTGCGAACAAGGACCATTCCATGGGTCAAGGTTCAGTGGGAGCACCACCGTCCAAAGGAAGCTACGTGGGAACTTAGGGACCAGATCAGGAAAGCCTATCCTCATCTTCTTCCTGAAGTGGTATGTTTAGGCATTTGGAGGACCAAATGTTCTTTTTAGAGGAAAGGGATGTAAGGTCCCCGACCTTAATAAGGTATTTAATTTCCTAATATTGGCGATTAACCTAATTAATTGTGATTTTAGCTAATTAGGTGAGTTTAGTGGCTAAGCGAGTTTTTTTTTATCATTGGAAAGATGTTTCTGAAGTTTCATTTGATTCCGAGTGCAATTATCTTAATAAGGGGGGGTGGATTGTGATGCCCCGGAGTCCCACATCAACTATAGAGAGCAAAGTAAATGGGTTTATATGTAGAGCTTACACCCTTACCTTGCATGAGGCTTTTTGATGGGTTCTGATCCATCAGAAACAAAACCGTGAGGCCCATGGGCCAAAGCAGACAATATCATGCATGCGTGTAGGGTGGGACGTTACAAATGATATCAGAGCCGACTCTCGACTAGTTCGAGTGTGGGTCCCTGCCGTGGTCTGGTGCAAGTGGGCGGGTTTTCATGTGAGTGGGCCAAGAGGGCTGGCAGGCTACAGGGATTGTCAGGCTACTGCACAGGGACGTGCAACCCTAAGTGGGGTGGATTGTGACGCCCCGGAGTCCCACATCGACTATAGAGAGGAAAGTGAATGGGTTTATATGTAGAGCTTACACCATTACCTTGCATGAGGCCTTTTGATGGGTTCTGACCCATCAGAAACAAAACCGTGAGGCCCATGGGGCAATGCCGACAATATCATGCATGTGTGTAGGATGGGATGCTACAGCAACCATGTAAGTTTGGAATTAGCCTCTCCGTGATCATACTCATACACCGCAGAAGGTGGGCATTTTTAGTGAGCTCTCTCCACAATCATGCCGTGAAATCGTACAGTTGAGAGAATTCAACTGAAATGGTTTACCACTTTGCTAAGATTATATATTGAGTTAGATTTATCTTAAAATAATTCTTTATGCATTTGTTATTATTATTTAAGAATGATCTCCCTAATTAACCTGCATTGAATTTTTGTTAAATCCATCTGTTTAAACATAACTGAATTGATGCTAACTGAGAGTGTAAGCCTGTGCTGGGCATCGATATTGCCGCTCATAAAGTTAAATAAATGCCAATCTGAGAGTGTTAGCCTGCGCTATATCGATGCTTATATGAGTCTTAGATCACCAAATCGAGACCAAACTGAGAGTGCAAGCCTGTGCATCGATATCGTTGCTTGTAGTGTTTAATCGATGCCAATTTGAGAGTGTTAGCGTGTCTTGAGCATCAATATTTGCCACTCAACAAATGGTAGGGAAAAAAACCTCTGACATTCAAGGATAATCACAATGTTACAATCATAGACCAATCCTACATCAATTAATCCACATAAAAAATCATTTCTTGCATGGACCTAAACATTCAACATTATATTCATCTCCACATGCACCCTTCACAATGCTTAGTGATGCAGTATACAAATTGCCACATTTGAAGTATTCAACGATCAAACATTGTTACCATCGTAACCTCATTAGGTTGCCATCCTTCTGAAAACATTTGAACAAACATTGCCATAGCCTCTTGGGACCTTCCATTACGAGCATACCCATAAATTAAAGTTCTCTAAACAACCACATTTCTTTCCGGAAACTTCTCAAAAAACTTGTGTGCTTCATCGACGAACCCACAAACCACATATAGAAGCATCGGAGAATTCTTTGTCATGAGATTGGGTTCGGTGCCTTACTTCACAACAGTCGCCCGTGAATCTACTTCCCTTCTTTAATTCCATAAAAGGAAGCATGTGCCTTTAGAAGAAAAGGGTATGTGTAATTGTTGGGAAGGATGACATTTCTAATCATGCAGTGGTAGAGGACCAATGTTTTGTGAGGGAATGAAGATGATGAGAGGGCTTGGAGAATGATGTTGAAGGTTAAGAGGTTGGGATATTGTAAATAGGAGAAGAGAAGGGCATAATTGGCATTTCTAGATGGGGACCACGTGCAGAACCTGATGAGGTCTGTTTCAGCCATCTTGGGAGGAAATGGAGGGAAAATGTTGGAAATGTTAGTTATCGTTGCCATGGCGTCCACGCGTGTCACAAGGAGAAAGAACAAGGCAAGGAAGATACCAACACATCCTTGGAAGGAGTGAAGAGGTTAGGATATTGTAAATAGGAGAACAAGGCAAGCAAGATACCAACACATGCTTGGAAGGAGTGAAGAGGTTAAGATATTGCAAGTAGGAGAAGAGAAGAATGGCATAATCGGCGCTTCCAGATGGGGACCAAGCGCAGAACCTGATGAGGTTTGTTTCAACCATTCTTGGGAGGCAACGGAGGGGAAATGTTGGGAATGTTGGTTTTCGTTGATGTGGCGTCCGCATGTGTGTCACAAGGAGAAAGAAAAAGGCAAGGAAGATACCAACACATGCTTGGAAGGAGTGAAAAGGAGAAAAAAAAAACTACAAAATAGTGTATTAGATGGGCTAGAGGACCACCACAAGTGAAGAAGAACGTTACAATCGATGCGGGAAGAAGAGATGAGGAAAAGGAAGAAAAGGTCATACGTTGTATATAGTGTAGATTAACAGTAATATCGCTGCTCAATGAAAAAAATAAAATAAAATACCGGAAAGGGCCCCTGGGACCAATCCGGGCCATATAAATCTTCTGCGTCCTTTTTGTCTTCCATGGGTCCAAGGGGATTTTTCCAATAAAATCCCCTTTTATAATTTTCAAGTTGAATTTGAATAGTATAATGTTGACGTAGCCCAAGTGGATCGTCCTTATGTGGTGGCCTCTTGTGAGTCTCTTTCCACGACACTACCAATCAGGCTAATAGGATGGAAACTCCCCCTCCTTTGCCCCAACCTTTTAGGCATTAAGGCAATGAAGGAGGGAGATAATTAAATTACATCTTCATGAAATTCGGCCAAAAGATCCATAATATCATCTTTGATGTCTAGCCAGAAATCTCTTAAAAAAATCTTAGGACCAGGTGCCCTATCCCTACCCAAACCAAAAATAATTGCTTTAATGTCTCCTTCAAAATTTCTCTCCATCTATGGAGCATTACTGGGAGTCGATGACGATTAAGTCCAAATTGTCTAAGACTAGGCGGAACCAGTCTTCCTTTGAGTACAAATTCATTCAACAAAAGCAAACAATATGCTCACAAATCTCCTCTTGTTCCTAGCACAACAAACCTTCAAGAGCGACCACCTAAGGAGAAAAGCCCCTTCCTCAATTCTGTCGTGCTTGTTAAGGTCGATACGGAGATAGACCTTTTGTCTCTGTTGCTTGACAGAACTTTTGCGGAAGAAGCTTTTGATGTATACACGTCTCTTTCGAAAAGTACTGACCCAAGAGGTACTGGGTCCAACCATCCTCCAACGCATGAGTCAGTCCATAGCCCACTAGATCCAACTCATGTTGAACTATAGGTCCACGACCCTCCAAACAAAGTTCTCCCATTATATCCTATCATCCATGTCCCTATCTCTGTCAGCTATCTGCAAGGAGGCAAAACCAACAAAAGTGATTCCTGTTTGGTAACTTAACTTCTAGAGTGAAGTGAGGTGAAGCCTCGAATCAAGAGAAAATAAAATATGAGGGAGTCTAATCATAATGTAATGGCCCTTTGTTTTTAATGGCTTGATAATGAATCTTTTTACTTTTTTGTGTAAAAAGTAGATGGCCTTTTGTCATTTAGGGGCTTGAAAATGTTGCATTTTGACCCTTTTCTTTTTTAAAAAAAAGTGGGCAATTCTGAATTTTTGTACTTTTGATATGACCCCTTCTTCTTTTCATGTCTCTTAGATGGAGGCTTCACCTCATTTCACCTTAATAGTGAAGTTACCAAATAGCCCCAAGAAACTACTCCTTACCCTTTGTCTATGATCTTCTTCCTGAGCTAAATAGGCTTCACCTCACTTCACCTTAAGGGGGCTATGATCTTCTTCCTGAACTTGCTCTTCCCAAGAAACTACTCCTTTCCCTTTGTCTTTCCTTGCCTTTCCTTTCTATTTCGTTCTCTCCATATTCATCTGCTCCAAACATGCTTTGGCAAATATGCGTCATACGATAAGATGGACACACTCTAAATGCAAGTCATGCCTCAAACTTAACGTGCAGGTCGTTTTGGAGAAGCCTTTCCTTGAGGTGACCCCCGACCTCGAGGCATCTAACTTTTTCCTAGACCATTGTGTTTTAGGATCTAAGGACGAGAAAATTGGTGGGGTTATCAAAAGAGTAGGATGTAGATTGTAACGCCCCAATTCCGAATACCGAAGATAACGCCAAGGTACCCGAAGTTGGCGCTACTTCCCGGAAAAACCGAGAATTCCAAGATCGTAGTCCACAGTGAGGTCAAATTTTAAAACTTTTTATACGACATCATAATCAACAGTTATACGCGGAAGCATAACAAAAGACAACGGAAGCAATAGTATCAAGTATATAAATCAGATGTAAAAGTGCGGAAGCCTGATATAAATCTCAAGTGTAAATATCAAAGTGTTTATACATATCAGTAAGTCTACCCATGTCTCACTACGCAAACACTCTCAAATCCAAAAAAAAAAAGATCTGCACTTAGTCCCCATGTGCAGGCTCTCCATCCTCCGGCTTAACCACATGGTCAGCCGGTCCCCACCCGTAGTCACCGACTATAGGCGCCTCGAAGATCGCGTCACCGGCGGGATCATGGTCTGGACCTAAGCACCAAAGATGGGTCAGATCCAAGGATCTGGCAAGGCACCATATGCAGATAACACAAGATGTATACACAAAAAGAGTAATGACAGGTACATAATCAAAAGAGTAAACAAAGTCCAAGATCTAGGCAGTTGAGCAGTAATAGCAGTTTAGAATCAGAAATGTAAAGTACACTAATCTAAACAGACAACAAGGAGCACATTCACACAAGCTAAATACACCGTAGGATATTATGCTGCGGCCCTCCCGTACTGTAAACGTCCCATACCATAAATAGTTTGCGGTGGGGAAAGGGTAATAACCATGCAAGGGATGACAGCCCTGATAAATATAACATACAATATACATAACACCGATCACACTTCTTTATCGCAACGATCACACCCCTTTATCTCACCGATCACACCCCTTTATCATATTAACCCGGTCACAGTTTCACACCGTCCGTCTAATCACATCTTATCATAGTAGCTCTAAGTAACCAGAACATAGCTCCTACCAGAGATAATTAGTCATCTGGCTATGCTTAGAACAACTGAGTGAATGTTCAATGCCGACTCGGAATCTAAGTACGGGTCTGTGTCTGTCTAGGCTAATCTTGCATGAGCAAGGTCCTAACCAGGTCTCTAAGAGGTTAAGGTGCAACATGGAACACAGTCTAACAACAAGTCCAAGTCCAACAACATTGGATCCACTCCAAGGCTCACAACCATGGCCTGAGGTAACACAAGTACCATACTATGTCCATTCCACAAACCTTCATCCTATGCTCGTACACAATGAGTTAACCAACCATTAAAGACTAACCTCTCCAATCTATGGTTCCACATTCCCAATCTTAGGCCGTATGAGGGCCCGCCTAGCCACAGACACGGGTTAATTATCTCCAAACACCACATAGGGTCACCTATAAGAAATCTTAGGTTCAGGTCCTCCAATTTCCATTAATTAATAAGTTGAGACAATAACAAGGACAAGAGAGAATAATAACCCAAGAAATTCTTAAAACATGGAATCAAATGGAAATAGGTAAAAGACCAGTCCTAGGTAGTGGTCCACTCCTGGTTCAGGCCTCATCACATGCTTGGATCCCCAACTGTAGCCTCAGGTGTCCAAAATGATAAATCTGGTGCTCTTGAAGTTGTGGACACCATGGACTACAGTTAAAGTTCGAGTCAATGATGATTCGAATTCTAAATCCTCAATTGGTGGACCCCACGAATCAAGGCTGAGCCATGCCATTGATTAGTGTGTGGCACACTTGATAGAAGGTCATTTGGATGGTCAATGGGCCCCACATGTGATCAAACATCAAACTCTACAGAATTCTGAAATTCACTGATCCTAGTTTGCCCGGTCGACATCACACCCTGGGACGTCGACCGGGTGAATTGGATGTTGACCTAGGTCAACATCCTACAGTGAACCCGGTCAACATCATGGACGTGATGTCGACCGGGTCCACTGGGACCTGGTGTCAACCAGCTAGGGGGCTCTGCAGGAAAACCAGTGTATCCGGTCGACATCATGGCTGTGATGTCGACCGGGTACACTGCATTTCTGCTCTTTTTTGAAAATTCAGGTTTCAGCTATCTCCTGTGTTTTCCTGTGTGCCCAGTCAACCGAGACAGGGTCCAGTCGACCGGGTACATTATCTGTGCACAGTTTCAGGAAATGACTGAGACTTGTTTTCAGGCATTTTAGTGTGCCCGGTCGACCGAGACAAGGTCCGGTCGACCGGGTACACGTAAATTGCAGAATTCCAGATTTTCTGGGATTTACCCTTTTCAATCAAATTTTCATCCAATCTCTTTCAAACCTTCTCCATTCATCACATGAACAAGAAGAAACATAAAAACACTTCTATAATCCATCCCTCCATCAATCCATCAATCCATCCGGGCCATTGATCTTCCAAATGGAGAAACCCATCCATCAATGGCCAATTTCCCATAAAAATAAGCTCAATAGAAGATCTAAACATGTATTAACATCTAACAGAACTGAAATTACAAAAACAAAAATGAGAAGCATGCATCTAATGAAATTGCATAAGGTACTTGCCTTAGTGAAGAAGAAAGGGAAATTGAAATGCAAGAAGAGATCCAATAGAGTGTTGATTGCAAAATGGGAGAGTCTCTAACCTCCTTGTGCTGGGATTTGGGGGAATTAGGTTGCTTGGGGAAGAAGATAGGTTAATTGAGAGAGATGAGAGGCAATTAGGGTTTAGGCTATGTTTGCAATAGCTTAGGTTATATAATTTAGGGTTTTAGGCTAATTACATAAAGGGTATTTTGGTTTTAAAAGAAAATAACATGGGGCCATGGGCATTTGGGTAATTTGGTGGGTTCTAGAATGTTCCACTCTCAAGCCCTTCCCATTAGTGCTAATTATAATTAAATTCTAATCTAATCCAACCTATCAAATGAAATAAAAGCTACATCTAAAACTTAGGAATATTAAAAACTATACTACTAACTCCTAATAATTAGCTCACTAAAGATAGAAATTACCTTATTAATTATTATTAAATTCAAACTGAGGGCCCTCCAGGGGTGGGGCCTCACATAGATATCAACATACAATCCAAAGTGCTACATGTTATCTCAATGTGAGTAATGATGGTAGTCTTTGCTGATGCCTTGCAGGTTTTGGTCATTCCAATCTCAGTGTGGAAGTCCTTGCTTCCCCCTTAATGAGAGTAACCAAAACTGTGTTGTTTTAAATGAGAAACATGCCAATTGTGAAACCATTTTTGCAGCTCCTTTCGAGAAAGTATGCGTAAGACAAGTGATAACTACTAGTTTATTCAAAAGTGAGGTGACTGGACTAAGAACTGAGAAGCTACTACTGCTAAAATGTTTAGAAATTTTGGGTAGCAAGATTGGGGAACTACCAGTTTAGTACTTAGGCATGCTGTTGTGCTCGAGGCAGGTAACTAAATCGCAATGGAACCCAGTCATCGAAAGGGTAGAGAGGAAGTTGTCTACATGGAAAGCAAATTACCTATCTATAAGAGGAAGGGTAACCCCGTTCAAATCTGTTCTCTTGAATTTGCCGGTCTATTACTTCTCCATCTTTAGATGCTTGACCTCAACTATAAAGAGGCTCGAAAGGTTGCAGAGAGAGTTCTTATAGCATGGCACAAGTTCCCAAAAGAAGCTTCACTTGGTAGATTGGGACTCCATTTGTAAACCGAAGGAAGAAGGAGACCTGGGAATTAGACCCCTAAAGAAGATGAATCAAGCTCTTTTGGGCGGGGCCAAGCAGGGTACCCTCTCAATAGGGATGTAAATGGCTCCCCGATTTTTCGATTACCATGAGGCTACGAGCCTTTAAAAATCGGGTTTGAGTCCTTATTTAGATCCCGATAAGTAAATGGGTCTGGGTCCGGGTTCACCTTGGTTTTGACCCATGGATTAGAGACCCGACATATTACCTCATTTTTCTGGAATATTTCCAAATAGCCAGGCTTTTTTTTTTTCTTTTCCTTATTATCCTCTATTAGACCCGAACCCAGACCATATGCGGTTTGGGTTCCTGTTACATCTTCTCATTAATAGTTCTAATTCCGAAACCAAGAAGCCAGTTTCGAAACGATTCCGGTTCCAATTTTGGATCGACCTCCATATTAACGGTTTCGATTCCAAGACCAAGACCACCATGGACCTGGACCTGGACCGAATCCAACCCCTTAAAATCCCTAACTCTCAGACTGAGGACTCAGGAGTGCTCAATTCACATCCCTACCTGTGAGCATAAATAAATCAACACTCCGCACATGTGGCTCCCCTTGTACGTGCGTGATTCTTGATAAGTGTTGATAAAGGTCTGTTTTTGAGGGCTGACGTTCCTTCTGAGACAGAGGGAGAGAGGGAGGGAGGGAGAGAGAGAGAGAGAGATGGTGATTTCATTGTTAGCCATTACGAGCAGGCCTCCATCAGCTTCCCTCCGTCTGCTTACTGGCAGAAGGTCACTCAGTTTCAGTAAGACCCAAACGCGTGCTGGGTCCCTTCATACTTCCTCCTTCATCTCCCCATCCACCTCTCTCTCTTTCCCATCATCTTTTTCAGGTATCAAAATATCATTTTCCCTTTCTTGGTGAACAACAATCATATTGAAGTCCCTTTCTTGAAAATGTAGTTGGTTTGACATTTTTCTCAAAAACCCATAAGCATTTTATCTTTGTTTATTGATTTTCTTGTTGTTTGAATATTTTTTTCAAAAACCCATTTCCCATTTATGTAATCTCATGCACCCATCATTACAAAAAAAAAAAAAAAAAAAAAAGTATTTGGTATGACATCTTTTACAAAACCCATCAAGATTTTCTCCTTGATTGTTGATTTTCTTTAAGTTTGAATGTCTATTTTAGAGACCCATCTCCAATTTGAATTAATTTCATTGACTCTTCTAGTAATTAGTGTTTTTGTTATTTAGGTGCTTTATTATTATTATTATTTTTATGTTGGGTTGAAATCTAGATATATATAGGCTTCTGTCAATTTATACTTTGCTATATTTCACTTATTGTAGTCTTTACAGGTGGAATAGGTTTCGTGTTTTTGTTAATTCCACATGTTATAGCAAGCGCCCTCTAATTGTTTGATGAGTTAGTGTCAACTATAGCCAGTAATGTCATTTATCTAAATATTGCATTAATTTTCCAGATATATGTAGGTTGTTCTTTGCTATATTTCTCGTCTATGCAGGCAGGTGGGATGATAGGTCTAGTATTTTGTTAATTCTAAATGTTCTGGCAAGCACTCTCTATTTGTTTGATGAATGTTTGTCAATGATTTCTGGATTTATAGATTTGAGATTAGTAATGTGATTTGAGATTATCTAATTCTTGCATTAAGTTTCTTCTTGAAATCCTCCCAAGATGGTAATGTTCCCCCAAACCGCCCACCCTGCCAAAAAAAGGTTGATTCCACCAACTTGTTATTTTTCTCAAGCGTAAAGGGTTTGAAATGGATGTTAGGAAGTGATCTTTCTTTGAATCATATTCATATAGTTTTCATCCAAAATATGACTGTGTGTTTGTATATGTAACTCTTCAATATGTTTTTCTTTTAAGCTAGAAAAAATAAAAGCATTTCGAAAGTCAATTTATAAAATGGATAGAGGCATGACGATCTACTTGGACTTCTTTTTTGCAGTTGTGGGTGAGAAACCGTTTTTGCTACATGTTATTTTTGTTTTCCCTATGATTTTTATTGGGATATTTCTCTTTGTCCTTGTTTGGAGGAGTAAATGTTGAGAAAAAAAAGTTGGAGGAGACTTTTCGTCACGCAATTGGCCCCTTAATGTTCTTTGCATGTTGGCTTGATTTGTAAAGGCAATTGCTTTCTGTCGTTTGTAATTGTAAAAGCTTTTCCCGGCTCCACAAGAAAAGAAGTGCCTGATGTTTTTCAAGCATACCATGGGGAGAAAGGTTAGTGACGATAACTTGCACTTGAAAAAAGCACCATTGTTGGCAATGGGTTTTATCATTGTAGGTGATGGTGTAGTTAGGAAAAGAAAACAGCTTCTAGAAGAAAGATTCGGATGATTATCTATGAAGATACTGTATATACTGCATAATATATACTGTACAATACATGGTATGTATACTCTATATATATTTTGAATGGTAACATGACTTGGACTCTTGTACATTTACTGTACTGTGTAAAGTATATATGCTTTCTAAATTTTATATCCTTTAAAGTGCAAACCGAAACATAGAAACTTGGAAATTTGACTGAACCTAATTCAAGAAGAATTGCATTAGGGGTAGGGGATTTAGAATTCCAGTTAGACTCCGTTTGGATTTATTCGGGTTTCAATCTTTTTTTCCCTAGCCAAGGGGGCTAGAACCCAAGGTAGCCCATAGGTGTGGGACGGAAAGCCCACACAAGTGGGAAGGAAGCCCGCACATGTGGGAAGAAGAGTGGCATACCCGGGGATCGATCCCTGGGTAGCCGGATGACATCCGAGGTTGCCAACCAACTGAGCAACTTCATGTTGTCATCCTGGTTTGGGTTTGGGTTATCCCTGGGTAGCCAGATGAAATCCAAGGTTGCATGTATTGAAGGGTTATATGTTTGAGAAACTAGGAAAAAGGATGAGACTAGTAACAACCTTAATGGAATAGTGGGGGAAGGCGTGATGAATCGTAGAGTTACTGAAAATATTGTGCAAATATGGTTGAATGGAAATGTATAACTCACAAGTCTGACCCAAAATAGATGGGGCAAGGCTTCTAGGAGAATTATGATGATGATATAAATTCCAGATGTCCTATCAAGCTCTCTCTAAGCTTTAAGATAATTTGATTTGAAAGCAGTTTAAATTGGGAATGTGAGTTTTCTCTAGAACAACGAGGTTACCTGTCAATCACATGGACATTGTTTATGGATTTTCATAGTGTAAAGCATGTTCTTCCTGCAAATGATCGTCTTTTTTGGATTGAGATTTGAGTGAAGCGCATCTTATCCAATTAGGAAAGTGTTGACATCCAACAATTAACTTATAAACCTTTCTTGGGTTTGTTTCTCATTTTCTCTTTCAGGTATGTTATTGTTCTTTACCAGATAATTGATTGAGTTTCATTTGGCTATTACCAAATACTTTATTGAGTTTCATTTGGCTATTTAAGAAAAGTTTGCTAGGTCTGCCTTGAACTCTTATCTAGTCTCAACGATTTTGTGTTCGACCTTTACATAGTCAAAGGGGAATTGAATTACAAACGATGAGTTGAGTGGCCCTTCATATGTGTCTTGTGTAATTGAATATAATCATCAATAATGCAAATTTCTTTTTCCTTTTGATCCAGTCAAAGTAACTACTTCGGCTCCCTATTATAGTCCTTTAAATCAATAAATCTCATATGTGAACTTTTCTTCTTCTCTCTAGACTTTTATGTGAGTTGTTTCAATATGAAAATACTTTTGTAATAACCACCTGGACTAAATCTAAACTCGTTCTCTTGATATATTTGACCCATTTCATAGGTATTGCATTTTTACTCTACATGTAAAATATTATAGGTTGACTTTTTTTCCCTAGTAAAGTAAATATGTATAGTCTACTAAGTAACTTGATTCATTCTTTGGCGATGATAAGAAATATGAGAAAAGAAATATGTAAGTGCAGCAGCATAAATTACAAACCGTATTCTCAGCTAACCAAATATTGTAGCTGAGCTTTTTTGCACTTGACCATCCAGGTTTGTCTTTTTGAGGGTTGATTTCAATTGCAGAAAAGTGGTTAAGGAGAGAAGTAGAGTTGCCCAGGTGAGGGCTGTGAAATATTCTCTCTGTCAAACCAAAAGGAATAGGTATCTGAAATCCCTAGCCCGGACTCATGGCTTTTGCAGGCGAATGAGGACAACTGGTGGGAGAGCAGTGTTAAAGCGTAGACGTGCCAAGGGACGGAAAGTTCTTTGCACCAAGTCAAATCCTAACAGCGGAAAAATTGGCAGTGAATAAATTATTCATTGTCTATTATTGTTGTTTATGTCAACTGTTCTTGCATTTGAATATTTTTTCTAATAGACATTGTTTCTTGTTTATGCTTGAAACTGTCTGGTAGACTTTTTATTGAAGATGATTCTGTTATCTCTCTCATTTGAATGAATGTGGCTATTGATTATTGAATGTCTCCTGCAGTTAATAGAAACTAGCAAAATGTGCAATAGACAGTTTTTGTGTAGGAAAATAACTAATTACATTTATAATATAAAATTTTGACTGCGGTCCATTAGATTCTATTGAATATGCCAAGTTCTTAGTATTGTAAGAACACATCAAGAGTGTGATATGAAACAAAATAATAGAATCTAAAACTCAAGAGCTCCTTCCATATAAAATGCATGTATAGATATCAAAATAAGGAAATGAATTCAAAAACTATGTTTTCAAGAACTTAATTGAAAGTTGGAAAGCTTATTGAAAGGAAGAAAATATTTTAGGAATGGAAATGTAGACCTTTTTTTTTTTAAGTTAATGAGAATGACAAAGAACGAATATAAAAGAAAGATGTCAAAACCACCAAAAAATATAAAATAAGATTGAAAATAAATAGCTAATATATTTTTTAGTATTTTATCAAGAGAATGAAAAATGGCGTGAATGTTCAATTTCATAAAAGAAAAGAATATTTGGAGAGAGAGTCTTCAAATCTTACCTTGGTAAACTAAGTGAAAGCTTAAAAGAATGAAAACTTGAGTAAGGTAAATCAGGACAAATAGATGATTAAAATAAGAAATTAAATTAAGTATTTACATTTCATGGACTTAAAAAATTTACATTAGAAAGAACAAAAAACTATTCTTTAAAAAATAAAAAAATTGTTCAAAAGGATAGTATTGAGTCCCTGACTATAAAATTATAAAAAAATTCAAGAGGTATAACTAAATGACTATCAGCTAAGAAGGAATACTTGTAAAGTCATAATTGTAGAGATATAAGTTGAGTATAAAAATAGAAAACTACTCTATAAAAAAATCTATAAATGAATAGCGAATTAGAAATATATACAACAATGAAATAAAATACAATAGTGAGAAAACAATAAGAAACAACTAAAAAATAAAATAAAATCTCTCTCTCTCTCTCTCTCTCTCTCTCTCCCAAGAATGAAAAACAAGCGGACAAAATTTTCGAGAAACATCAAGAAACAAATTTTGAGCAAAGCATAAATTTCTTTTCCAAGAATCTACTTCAAAAAACAAAAGCAACATAGATCATGATCATCTCAAGAAAATCGGACGGTAATCTCATACCTTGATCTACTATAAGTCACGAGCAAATGAAAAAGACAAATAATCCAAAAAGAATAAAAAATCTACTAAAAAACCAATAGCAGCATAGATCCAAGTATTTCAGAAAGTAAAGATAGTAATCTCATACCTTGGATCTCAGAAAGATTTGTGGTACCTAATCGATGGATAAGCACCTCGTATCAAATGAATAGTCCTAAAACAAATCTGAGGCCACCGTTCAAATTACTATGATCATGTAAAAGAAACACACAGATTTAGTTTGATCGGACCTGACAAATCATACAACTAAAATATCCAACAGGTGATCCATCAACCAAAAATAATTAAAAAATCATTAACTAGTTTCATTTTATTACTTATTAAGACCTATGAACTCATTTGGATCGCCAGATCCGTGACTTCCAACCATTAACAATATCTAATCCATGCAGACTAAGCTAATTTAAAAAGTCCTTGTAAGATCAGATGGAGAGGTATTAACAATGATAAATCATAGTAAAAATGCTAATATAAAAAAATACACAAAGATTGATTTTTGGCTACCTACCTTCTGACTTTCAAGACCTATGATTTTATACATTAATCTTACCATAATGAATTCAGGCCCAGAATAAAAAATAGGAAGCGCTAAGATTGGATCAGCACCATTCATGTTGGACACTTCTCTAGTTGATGCAGATGATATACGAAGAATATTGCAATTATTCAAAAAATAAAATAAAATAAATCAATTGTTGTAAATCTCAAGCTGGCTTTTGCACCTTTGATGAGAAATCAATGTCTGCCCAAGGACATTACTGAGGTCTAAAAATGTCACCATATTTATTTCACTGCCGAAGTAAACAGGAGCTTACACGACATCACGTGGAAATCACAGAAATTTGTTCCCATTGGTAAACAGGAGCTTACATGCACAATAGCTCCCATCATGCATTTGGCTGTGGGAAAGAATCACTGTGGACATTCACAGTGGGAGTCCTCAAAAATAGCAATGGAGATTGGAGGTCAGATACAATGAGAACACATTGTTCTACAATGGTAAGTATGCGAGAGACTACGTTTAGTAAAAGAAATATATTTACAGGAAGATGATTATGGGCACCTCTCTCTTACATATAAGGGTTGTTTCCCTTTTGTAGATGTCATGGTAAAATTGAGATTTACATATATATGTAAGTGCTACATATGCAAATGATCCGCACATTATCTTGTTTTCTAAAATCACCATTTTCATATGAGGAAATGAGTACATTCTTCGGTTTTAGATTTATTTGATTTTTTGAGCATTTTTTTCACCAAGTTCTCAAAATCCATTAAGAATGAAGATATGAAACCAAATATCTTGATATCTATCATTAATACAAGAATATTGAATGGTTCAAATCATGAATTGATGGCTCACAAAAGTGTAGAGAATTAAATTTATAGATTGGGACTTTTTCACAAATTACTCAAAATGTATATAGATTCAAGACAATCAACTTCAAGGTCATTGGGTTTATTAGTTCAATAAATGTAGTGAACAGTTTAGGTTACAAATATGGGGCCACAAGCATGAAAGAAAATAAAGGCATTTGAGGGGCCCCACAACAATGCAATCACCGACTTCTAATGTATACTGGCCCCTTGTTTGCAAGAGCGCGTGAATCAGTTTACACCTTTACTCACATGCATCAATAATCGAGAATAGACATGATTATCCATTATCATTACGAATGTAAATCATTTACATATATAAATCATTGCAAACAATGACCTTTAAAGATAATATGTTAGAACCATAAATGACAATGACATAGTTCAAAAAGAGTCTAGCAAAACAAATGCATACATTAATATAAATAATCATTTGAATTTTAAACTCATGTTCACAAATTTACGATACTACTCTTTTTTTTTCTAAGTTGGACTACATGTCAGGAGTGATGAAGCCTTGCTCCACATGTGATCTGTTTCTAGATCTCGGACTTGTGCCTGTTAATGGTCATCAATAATTGTCCTTGGATGTGGGTTGTCAAACCTCTAAATGGGATAGGGCCAACTTTAATTTCTTTTGACCTAAAGCGACATATTTTGAAACCTCTAAACGTTCTGGAGGAGGGGAGAGGATACCAGCTTCTGGCCTGCGACACTCCCCAGCTCTGAAATCGTTGGAGGTCTCTCGGTCCGAGGGGAAACTCTGATCTCCTCTGCGATATAGAGGAAGATGAGGAGATGGAGATGGAGAGGAGAGGCTGTAGCTGGAGAACCTGGAGAAGAGAGGAAGCCGCTCTCATCAATTGGAATGGTTGAAAAGGGAAGACGAAAGGGGCTCTCGATTTTGGAACGAATGGAAAGTGGGAAATGAAAAAACCTGGGCACCCATTTCTCAAAAGCCATCGTTATATAAAAAACGTGGTAGCCGTTGGATCCACTTTGACGATCCAACGGCTGTTAAGACACTTCTCACATAAAATGTGAGAACAGGGGAAATATTCAGGTGGGAACTGTTCAATGAAAATTTTTGGTTCCATGTACTTATCATATGATGCTGTAAATATTTTGGTTGCATGTACTTGTTTTAGTATTGCGCATGACAACTCCGAGGCATTCAATGAAAATGAGGCATCGGAGAGATCCTCTAAGGATGAGTCGTTAACACAATTAGAAGGTATACATTTTTCCTTCTTATTAATCAGTCCTTTTTTTTTTAATTTTATTCTCATAGTAATGGTTTCTTTACATTACTATTATCATACTAATCATTCCATGTTTCGTGGTGGGATAAATTGATGCTCATGTTGGATCCTCTAATATCTGAAGGTGCTTCAAGCTATCAAGTTATATTTTTGGTGTAGTTGGTTCAGCTTAGTTGTGTTCTTTGGTGGCATAAAGAAGGATGTATTTTGTTTGGAATGGAACATTCTTCCCTGTGTGTTAAACTTTCATTGTAATTTAGTATGTGTAATTCTCATTTTGAGGCACAGAAGATGTCAGATGTTGAATTCATGTGATTGCAAATGTATCATGTGGAGTTTGCACTTTTGAAAAGGAATGAATGAATGATGTTACAGTTATTGAATTCAAAAGGAATGAATGGATGGATGAATTGAATTTGGGTTTCTGACATTCTACAGGTAATTATTGAAAATGAATGAATGAATGGATGAGTGGATATTGATGATGAATGGATGATAATACAGGTTTAAAACAGGTGCGGTTTTGATGTGTTTGATCAATGCATCTTATTTGGCCGACAAGCAAAGTTATCATTGGGGACCTTTGATATGGACTAGCCATACAAGAGGGTGTGGATCTTCATGAATTAATTCATTTGTACCACAAATTGTATCTTCATGAATGTAGGCCTTAATGGATTCCCATGTAAAGCACTCATGTATGTTACACACATAACTTGTTTGAATCACACACGTGCTATGGGTTTACTTTTCTTTATTGCTATATCTTTGTTTTTTCAATATGATTTTATCAAAGCTCTTTTGATTCAATAGTTAAGTGTCTCTAAACATTTCATTTTTGTTTCTAGTATCATTCCAAGTGCCAATATCTTCTCTAGAGTTATAGGCCATGGATAATCATTATTCCAACAAATTCAGCTTGGAGCAGTTGGTGCCATATCCTTGTCAGGACTTCAATTGTAGCCTCGAAGTAACTTTCATACATGCAGCTTCTAGTGACAACTCTGGAAGACTCATATCTGAGAGGTCGAAGAGAAACTCACCTCATGTGGGGATGCAATATGCCTTGGAGCATTTTTGAGGGGGAGGATTTTGTTGCCTCGGTGGAGTACAACTTGGAAGATGCTGTGGAAGATGAATTGATGGATTTTTATTTTTTATTTTTTATCTTGGGTCATTAGTTATTACGCAACAGAATGGAAGAAGTCTTTAGGTCTTCTGTGCTTATCCAAATAAGAGCCTAGAACTTAATATGTGCACCTGAAAGAATATCAGCAAGGAACAACTGATCAATTGAAATTTCTATGATTGTTGAGTACTTGATTGAGAGTTGTGACTTGATCAATTGATATCAGTGAGTAGTTACATCCATTTGTATATCATAGGGCAGTTACAGTCTCTTGCCTCTCTAACAAATTAACAATACCCCTTCCATTAGTAGAGAAGCTTTGATTCAGCATATTAAAATGTGTGTTGAACCAATCCCATTAACAGAGAAGAGCTTTGATTGATTGTACATTCAAAAACATTTAAGTTGTGGAGATTTCCATTTCATAACAGCAAGTTGAACTTGAACATCACACATATCAACATGGTCATCAATGAATATGGCTTGAACAACCTGTACAAAAATTGAACAACTTGATGGAACATCCACACTAAACATGAACATCAAAGATTGGCCGAGATGGAATATCAACACTGGACCTCACATTTACATAACATTCAAATAAAAAACTAATACAGTTTGTTGCTCACAATTTGTTCCAATTCAAGTACATGAACATGGCATACAACATCTCCAACAATACAATTTGAATTACAACATTCACAGAAAAAAAATCTTCTATGCAACAATGCCTATGCAGTATGACAGAGGCTTCACATACTGTGCCCTCTTTTCTACAACAGTGCCTATGATCTCCACAGATATATGGATTCTGGATCCTTTGATTGTCTCTATTACTCATGCTGCAGCTATTATTGTTGTTGCTTGATTGTCTCTATTACTCATGTTGCAGCTATTATTGTTGTTGATGCTTCTCTCATTCATCAAGAGGAGAATACATTTGGCAAAGAGGGAGATTTCTCTGTTTCAACCCAAACCTCAATATCGCCAACCCTTGCTTCCATTTTTAATAAAACTCAGAATCTTTCACCCTTAACATCAATCCTTAACAACAAAAAAAAAAAATCGAAAGTAAAAAAACTTTGAGCACAAAAGGAGAAGGAATCGATTGAGCGAGGAAGAAGGACAAGATCGAGAGACCGAGAGTGGGATGGCGTGGAAAAGGGATCACTTCTTTCCTTCAAACGGAAGCTTTGTGAAGAGATCTCTATGACCATGCGAGAGAGGAGGAGATGAGGCAAAGCTCTGGGTTTTCTTTCCATCTTCTGATTTGAGCGAAGAGACGAGGAAGAGATTGAGTTTCTTCCGATTTTCTGATTTTCTCATTTCGAGCTTTGGCGACTGTAACTGACCCTAACTAAACGGACTCCGGCGTTTCCCCAGGAGGCGAGGCGGGAGATCGGAGATTGCAATGCCCACCCCAGATCTCCCTTTAAAACCTAACACGGGTGAGGAAATGATCGATCGCTCCCTCTAAACCCTAATGGGGCACAACTCCAGGGCCCGCCCCAGATCTCCGGTGTAAGCATGGCTGGAGATCCTCGACCGGTGATGGAGATGGATAACATTCGGGTGGGAATGGAGGTATATGGGTAAAAAAAATAGAGAGGATGCTGCAATCATTGGAGGATCTCTAGGTTCGAACCATCTATGAAATCGTTGGAGGTCTCTCAGTCCGAGGGGAAACTCTGATCTTCTCTGCGATATAGAGGAAGATGAGGAGATGGAGATGGAGAGGAGAGGCTACAGCTGGAGAACCTGGAGAAAAGAGGAAGCCGCTCTGATCGCTTGGAATGGCTGAAAGGGGAAGACGAAAGGGGCTCTCGATTTTGGAACAAATGGAAAGGGGGAAATGAAAAAAGTTGGGCGCCCATTCCTCAAAAGCCATCGTTATATAAAAAAATGTGGCAACCGTTGGATCCACTTTAACGATCCAACGGCTATTAAGAAACTTCTCACATATAATGTGAGAACAGTTTCAACCTGAATATTTCTCATATATATTTATATATATAATATGGGAAATGCTCCAATGAGAGATATCTCTTACCTTATATGAGAGATAAGGGTGGGGGCCCTCACATTTAAGTTGTTGGCATTGGATATGAATGTGAGGGCCCTCACCCAATCTCTCATTTAATGTAAGAGATATCTCTCATAGGAGCATCTCCCTATATACATACATATATATAAAGTGGGGAGTTTGGATCACCTATCGTAGTTGTCATTCCTCCTAATTCTTAAGCCATCATGATGCCATTTCATAAATAGTATACTTTCAGTTTCAAACTGTAACACTTGTGGTAGAAGCTGGTATGTTAACCATGTCAATCCCTCAGCTGGAATGCATTAAGTCTTATCTATAGTCCAAGGTCTGCATGGTCCAGCTTTTATGTTATTGATTGGGGTTAATAAATGGTCTCCGCCCAAAGTGTGGCTTCTTTACCTGACATTTGTGTCGCTGGACTATGGTTTTCACCTGGCCAACTAGGTTACAATGACCTCTGGCCAACTAGGTCTCCGTCCATAGTGATTGGGGTGTTGGTTGTTAAAATGGACAATTTACAAAAAATTAGTCATTTTTTGCCGTTGGATGGGTTGACCGTTATGGATGGGTCGGCCCACAGCGTGCCGTACCGAAACGGGCCGGCCGTACCCATTCCCTCGGCCCAATGCGGCCCATGGCACGAGCAGTGCCTGGTGGGCGGCCCGAACTGGCCCATTTGACATCCCTACCACTATCTATGAGATGTTTACAATATCTACAGTTTTCCCAAAAAAGAAAAAAAAAAAAAAAGAAACAAAAGAAAAGAAGTAACAATAAAAAAGTAAACCAATGAATCTCAACACCAATTAAAAGGGATATCTTAAGTAATTTAAAATAGTAGTATGAATAATTGTCATACCTTGCCAACTCGAAATTTGGATCAAAATATTTTTTTTAGTCTAAAGATTTATTCATTTATATATATTAGATATGCTAGTGGGTTTATGTGTTTCATTCTTTATTTTTAAGAAATGATTTATCTGCAATTTCACTCATCATACCAATAATGTCTTTGAGAGGCTCGTCTAGGTCCCAAAGCTTCGGGTGGGAGTTGTGGTATTTTATGTAGATTTATATCATTCATAACAGTTTTTTTATTATATAAAGAGAGCTACAAAACTCCTATTTTCCATCCTTTATCTACTTTTTCTATTTTGTGAAAAATACTTTCTTTTATTGTCTCTACTCTACTTGGATGCATGACGACAGAGATAAGTTCAAATTTGCAGAAATAATCAGTCAATTAGGTATCCTTTTGGTCAGCCCTTATCATAAGTTTTGGAGTAGTGAGTGCCAACCCATGTCATATAAGGGCAAATGTGTCATTTTGACTTCTGACAAACAGAAGCGGTTAAGTGGTCCAAAAGATCAAAGGTGTCCAGAAGATCAAAGGTGAAGAGTAGGAACGAGAAGATAGAAATGAGAACCAGTGCCAAATAAAACAATACATGAAAGTATTGATCGAAACCAAGGATCCCCAACTAACCAAGGATCCCCAACTAACCCTACTCATTAGGCTTTCTTGCGCAAACAAGATTCAATAATCAATAGAGAAACTACTTTACTTCAATCAGATCAGACTACAAACAGATTTCGGGCATCAATAGTAGTTCTCTTTAAGCTTTACAATCAAAGCCGCCTAATCTCAACACTTCATACAGATCTCAGAATAAACGGAACATCAAAGGGGATCCTAAGTCCATCATCTAAGTTCTTCATGTAATCCCATAACGAAATAAAGTAAACGAAGCTATACAACATGGACATTACATGTAGATAGTACCAGATGGTACGATTCAAAATCAGAAGCGATAAACAATCCAAACCTAAGTCAAAAGTTAAACTCAAGGCATCGTACAACCTACTCAGTCAATGAAAGGAATAAGGTTCGTGATACCCGGACAGACAGTCTTCGTGCATAGAAATAAAGAATGGTATCCCGTTGTCCCGTACCGTTCAAGATTGAATAAGATTGGTACCCGATGCCATCGGAATAACCGTGAAGGATGTTGGCTTAAAACATCTTCACATGTAGTCAAATGAGTCCAAAAAGGGTAGTCAAAGTTCCACCTAAAGGCATCTAAAGATGGCAGAAAAGAACCTCAAAAGAGGGTTCTTGCAGTTGACCCGGTCAACCTGGCCCTTGGCCAGTCGACCGCATAAACAAACTATCCGGTCGCCCGGTCGACCGCGTACACTGAAAACCTGTCGACCTGCAGGGGACAGGTCGACCCCCTCCCTGTGTGCCCGGTCGAACGGCAGTTGTAACAAAAAAAAGAAATACAATGACTTCGTCAGGTTCCAGAGAACCTGAATCAGTGTCGCCGGTCGACCGGGCACACTGCGGAAATAGAACCCAGGTTCTGTTTCTGCAGTGAGCTGGGTCCAAAATCTTCCCTGATTTCCCTGAACCTGATATGCAAGCAAATCAAGTATAAAGGCAGTTCAAACTCATTCCCTAGATCCATCTAATCAAGCCATTAACATGCTAATCCATTTCATTAAGCAACTAAATAAGATTATCATGTTTTCAAACCTTAAACCATCAAATGAGTAAATGCCATCTAAATCAACATATTTCTATACAAATCAAGGAAGACAAACATATCATACACCAACATATTTATCTACTTCCCTTAGATGAAGAGCTTGTCAATTTCAAGAGAAAAAATGGGGGAAAGACCCACTCAAAGCTCAAACTTGGGGGAAATGACCCTCAATCCCAAATAGAACCTACAAATGCTTGCCAAGGGTGAGAATGAGTCTTCCTAAACCATTTCTAGCCAAAGAGGAAGAAGAAGAAAATGTCTACAAGCTTTAGAAGCTTTCTAAGAGATGGGTTGTGGGTAAAAAACTTAGAAAATGGGATGGGTGGACTCGTGGAGACTTGAGGAAGAAGAAAGGAAGCTTCACCGGCGTCGACGGAGCTCTGGGGATCGTCGACAGTGAGGAGGCAGTGAGGAGGCTGAAGGCTTGGAGGCAGCACAGTGAACGAAGGGTGAAAGAAGAGAATAAGAGATGGGTGAGGCTTTGGCTTATATTAGGTTAGAATTGAGGCCATATTACATTTAAGTCCTTAGGTCTGCTAATAGTGATTTTTGGGCCTCTTTGATGCATCAGATCAAAAAGCGATAAAAGACTAAAGTTCGTGAAATGTCGGAACCTACCCGATGCACCCAAACTCACAAAACTCTTAATTTCATTAAAACCCCTGAAAACTTTTCAAAATTGCAAACCACCCCCTACTGTACCCAAACGAACTCAGACTCACACGAGACTCCGTACGTGTGATCCATACGCCAAACCCGACTCGCTAAGACTCTAAACACGCTTACTAACTAATCACGTAATTAATTATAATAAATAGAAGATTAAAAGATGGGGCATTACACTAATCAAAGAGGATGAAGACATGTTCAAAGCCTCTTTTAGCATCATCTCTCATGTGGCCAACCACTGCCAAAGTCTTATCATCTACTCAGATTGCAAGATACTCATAGAAGCATTTTTTGATCCATCCATATCTCCTTTACAGCAGAGATTCAAAGCTAGGACTTTAAATGCTCTAATCAAGAACCTAAAAGTTGAGGTCTTTAGTAAATCTTTTGAAGCTGGGACCCATCTTTCTCGTAGAGCCAGTAGCTACGGAAGTAATGGCCAATCAACTGGATTTGTTGATTAAGCTTGCTATGCTCTTCCCATTTCACTCACATTGAAGCTGTGTTTCTTTGGTCTTTCTTATATTTTTGCCCTCTCCTTTCGCCTCCTTGTATGGCTGCCCATTGGGTTAGGTTTTTTTTTCTTGTTTTTAGTAGGCGGGCTTGTGGGTGGTTTCACAGCTGGTTTGGATTCTCTCCCTTCTTTTTTTTTTTGTCAAGAGTAGGTAAGCGATCTTGGAACTACCTCTCATTCTTTTGTTCTTTGTAATCTCTCTTTGGAAATATAAATTCGTATCTTTCCAAAAAACAAAAAAAAAGTCCATTAAGAAAAAGGGGGAAATACAAATTCAACTTTGCTTAGACCTTTGTCCATGTTTAATTTACATTTTCAGTTTTACTATAACTTTTGTTAGGAAAACAAATTTATGACTCTACTAAGGGATCAAGCACCCAGCTCATGAAATCACGGTTGCCAGCCTCATTCTCCTTGAACTTGTTTCCTTGGCGAGAAAATGGCACTGATCTTTGTAAGGCTTGTTAGTCGTTGATGTTGTTGGATCGCTTGTTTGAATGTGGCCCGCGTGACCACAATGAGAGAGAGGATCAGTCACCCCATTTAATCTTTTGTTCTATTTTTTTTTTTTTTTTCTCTTGGTTGACCAAGATTTAAGATTATTACTATCTTTGCTAAGATTAAGGGGTAAATTTTATCCATCCAATTATAATATATTAAGCTAAAAGGTTTTGGATCTAATTTTAACTTTATTTTTTAATTTTGACCAGAAGTTGTTTTCAATTTCTACAACAACTACTACCAAGTTACAATACTCTCCCTCCCATTTCCACTAATATACTTATCCTACTTATGGACTCCAATATTTCCCTTTCTAACATACATAGAATCTTATTTTTTTCATGCATACCCAGGATTAGTATGGGTTTTTGTGATAGTTCTCTTGATGGGAAGAAAGATTTTGAAAATCTGGATCTATGAATAGGAGCCCTGGGGTAACTCTCTTGACTTATAGAATCCCACAAGAAGGAATGAAAAGTCACAAGAGAGTTGTAAATCCCTAGAGACTGGTGAGACTTTACATTTAAGATTCAATATATTTAATTCATGGATTGTTGGATTGATCCTAGGAGTCCTGTGAATCGCTAAGGGCCTATTTGTTTACTAGCATCCCTGATAGGAATTCAGGCTGCAAGGGATTTTGAATTCCTGTTGGTAAATGCTTTGTTTGTTTGAGTTTCAAGTGTGGATATGTGATACCCTGGTATTCCGGAAGTAGCTATCGATGGGGTTTTGAAATGCTGGGATGGGGAGGAGTATTTGAGAATTCCAATTGTTGTCATTCATTTCGACGAGAAAAGGATTCCCCAACTGTAAGACCCTGACCCCGCTTAAATGTGATTAGTGCCTAATTAATCTTGGTTAGATGCCTAATATTTATTTTGGATGATTTTATGATGGATTTAGGTAGATTAGTGGGGGTTCTGACCAGGTAAGGTAGTATTTTGACCTTTTGAATAATTTAGGGTCGCCCTTATGTTAATAGTTTTTATAAGTTTTCATGTGCATTGCATAGAGCATTTCATCTTGAGTCATCTTCATGTTTGGACCTAGATCATTTGAGCCCAACTTGACCCCTTTCCAGGCCCATTTATAGCAAAAGGTTCTTTTCTCAGATTTCCTTTAAATGAATGGGCTCGCATGCAAAACCATCAAAAGTTTCCCTTAAAGAACCAGCCCCATTGATCCCCTTCATTCGTCCTTCTTCATTCATTCAACTGAGAGACTTTTTTCTCCTTCTTCTTCACCTCATTCTCCTAATTCCATAGCAAGGGGTAGAGAGTGATTGCATGTGAGAAATCCCAGCTCATTTCACCCTCTTCCTCATCTTCCACCATTTCTACCGGCTTTTCTTCTCTCCACACAATCCTGAAATGGAGCCATGTTCCTCACATCTTTCTATTGCCATGGATGACAGATTAGAAGCTGTAGAGGGCTGTATTTGTTGAATTTGAGCAGAAAGGAAACATTACCCACTTCCAAGTGCACCATCCCCTTCATCCCCAAGCTTATTTCTTCATCATTTCCTCTCTACACCATTTCTTGGTAAGATTCTTCCCTCTAATGTGTATTCTAGATTAACAACAGTGGTTTGGAGTCAATTGAATTGTATGCATGCTAATTAGATTCATCTATTGACATTCAGTACCATTGTAGGAAATGAGTATGAGCTTAGAAATTGAGGGGTTTTACTTGACTTCAGCCAAAGGAAAAGATTAGAATGAAAAGCACCAAAAAAGGCAAGTATTGAGCAATTTAGAATTTTGCATGTGAATGATCCATTAACCTAATATGGTTTTACTTTTGAATGTTATTTCAACCTCTTCATTTGGATGGAATTCATCTTAAGAAATGGGTTATGTGTATATGAGTGTTAATGGATAATGGAATGAATGAGGGTTGATAAAATAGCTTGTACATGGAGCTTTGGATGCTCAAATCATGTTTAGTATGGTCTAAGGATGATTGGTAGTTGAAATGGGAGAATGAATGACTGAAATTGGATATTTCAGACTCAGAAATAGCCCAGAATTGGGACAGCCGAATTGGGCCACTCGAGCGGGTCGGCCCATTATGCCCAATAGTGTCAACTTTGAATGGCCATAACTTCTTACACATACATCCAATTTTGGATTTCCACATATCATTGGAAAGATCTTGAAATGTAGAATCTAATGGTGTGCATATCCTAATGAGCATAGATTGGGATTGAAAGTGATATGTGGACCATTGAACCGGGTCCTATCTCTTTGGAAAAATGGACTTTAAATCTAGTTGGACTCCTAGGTTGGAACCATTGGCCTTTAAAGGAGTTAATCCCACTTCAAAGGCCTAAACTCTTCATAATCAATCCCTGAGGATGGTTGTGACATAAATATTAAACTAATAAGGTTTTTAGGTTGTAAAGGATTGACCTTTTAGGTCCATAGAATGGTACCCATTACCGATTATCATAGTCCATTGGGAATTGTAACACATGAGAATCTTGAGCTGAGATTATCTCACATGCTTATCCGTCTCGTTTAGAACTTCGCCATGGTTGTTGATTTAGAGGGATTCAATATATCTCACATATACACAACGTGACATCAAGAAAATATAGTACGTGTATTGAATTATCTAAAACTATATCGAAATGGACGGTTAGAGACGACAGGTATTTATATTAGGTTTGGCTTGTAAATCTCCTTGATTCTATTAATCGGATTGCATTTGCATATTGCTATTGACTTGTTTATTGCCCTCAAGTATCTCAAGAATTGCTTATATGCATTTTTCCTATTGCTTCTAAATTATTATTGCAATTGTCTTACAAATGTATCGTCATTGATATGAATAACGGGTTGAGTAAATATTACCAGTTTGATTGAAATGAATTGAATGGAATCGAAAGATTCGAAATGAATTGAGTGTATAAGTCTTACTCAAGTCCTATTGATTGAATCGAATGAGTCGGTACTACTTAGCTTCGACCGGACGATACTCGACGGGGTGAGTCTTGGTTTAGATTTGTGTACATCACTGCAGTAGACAGTCTGGAGTACCGGAACTCCGGAACCCAGGTAGCCAGAAGGACCTTTGGCCGAGCCCCTGGTGACATCCCAAAACGCATGCTCTCTATTAAGGGAGGATTAAGCTGAGGTAGTAACCAACTAGAATGTAAGTATTTGTTTTGTGATTCGATAAAGCATGATTTATTCTTAAATGCACAATGTGCCTAGTTTTCCGATTATTTGACATATTTTAATCTTCTGTCAATAATTCAAATTTGGTATAACATGTGATATATCTTAATTGCTCATACATTGTTGAATCGTCGTATTCATGGTGCTACACTTGGTGTCACAAGGTTTCAGGTTACCGAAGAGGATAATTGATAGTGCTTCAGATTTTCGTAAGGTTAATGGTTAGCTTTGACCGCGGGAGTACGTACAAGTGTGGTAAGTATACATTGAAACTAGATAGTTATTCTTGCACTTAGATTAAGTATACATTGAAGGTTTAAATTATTAGCTTTATTATAGACTGATGGTAATATAATGGATTGATTAATAGACTGCTCATGGCTTTGTTATTGATGATATACATGCTTTCGCAAGCAAATGTTGTTTAACATGTGTCAGTGAGTAATCCTCATACGTGAAATGTGAAATTTTCTCCTTCGTGAATTCGGATTTGGTCTGGAACAAGTGTGAGTTCACGGAAGTACCCGTGTCACACCTTGGGAACCACCCTAATCAGGGGATTCTCGGGTCTGGGATGTGACACCAACGATCATCTACAGATTTAAATCCAGACCTTCTTTCTATGATTTTTTCCCGGGTGAGCATCTCCCCTTTCTCTTTCATCCCCTGTTCTATATTTTTTTCTCAACTTGAATGTTTACAAGGCAGGATGATGGGGATCTCAGATAAAAAGAGATGATTTCTCAGTTATGTGATTTACTATTCCAATGGTTTCTTGCATGCTTGGGTTTGATAATGAACTTGAGTAGAAAACCCCTTACTCTCGTGTTAGGGTTTGGTGAGGAACCTAGCAAAAATGACGCATCTTCTTCTCATCTTTGATGGAAATATTGTAGATGGTTGGTAGCCGGCGGATATTCTCAAGTCCTATCAAAATGTGGATGCCACTGTGTACCCAAAACCTTCAATATGTATAACTTCATAGGAAAAACCCACGTTCCCTCTGCAACTCCTTTTCACCTATTTTTTGTCTCTCTCCAACCTAGTACGTTGTACCCTCCTCATTTTTGGTTTCAAGTTGGGTGATTTCTTTTTTAGTTGTCTTCAAGATTATGGTATGGGACTATCGGGTTTGTTTTTGTTTGAAGAAGGGTTTTGAAAATGGGGATCCAAGAGTTTTGTGATTTCAAGGGTCTGTGCTTTTGATGCTGCCTTTTTTTTTTTTTTTTTTTTTTTTTTTGAGGCTTTCCCCCTCTTCTGAAATATAGGGATTTGGTGATTCTCGTGAAAATTTTGATTTGTTTTAGGATTCTGGAAAGTTAAGATTTTGCATTATCCGGTGGACATTTTTGAGTTAGTTGGGATATGGTTACTGCAAATGATGTAGGATGAGGTTTTGGCACTAACATTGTAATTTTGTTATTAGCCAAGTAGCACTTCTAGTTGTATGACAGTTTTTTTGGCTGCTGCGGTCATGCAAGCAGTAATTTGTGGGTGCTAGAAATTGTAATTTTTTGCAGCTTCGATGCATCGCTGTAGTATTGCACTACTCCACTGCTCTGCTCCCCATGTCTGAGCAAGGATATTGTTAGTTCAACTCTGAAAGTGCTTCAAGTAGTATTTGTTTTCCTTAGCTTGATATACATGCCTGCACCATCATCAGTTTCTCTTATTTGCTTCCATTTATTACTGTTATAATATTTGTCTTATCTGGGCATATTGTTTCTTACCTATGGTGTAGCCTTTGTCTTTAACCTAACTACTATATGCGTCGTGTGCTTACTCTTTAGGCATGTACGTTGAAATTAGGAGGCTTAAGAGGTGCATTGGTGGACACTGACTTTGCAATTCGTGAAGGAGAGGGTAATGTCAATCTATTTTCCGTGGATTCTGTGGTTGTTTTACATCACTATCAGGATGATGTAGATGGGTCAAATATGTGATGAAGGCTTTTGAATATGCTGTAAAATTCTAAGTATGAAAACAGGTACACAGGCCCAACTTTACTTTACTGTACGACCTATCTAACATGAACTAAACTTAAATCGAATGGCTGGAATCAATACTTTGATGATGCATGAACACCACCAAAAAAAAAAAAAAAAAAGTAAAAAAAGACTTAAAATAAAAAAGATATGAATGCAACATGATGCTTACTTGAACCAGTTATGCTGCAGAAATTCCGATACAACCTTGCTGGGTACCCCTATTTAGACCATTGGTTAACCCACTATATGGATGGATGGATGAATCTCTGCTTGTGTAGACATTTGGTTGTGGATGTCATTCTAATAATATCATCTGTAGGCCATATATTATTATTTGAACATTTTATGTAGATAACTTGATGAATAATTTTATTATTATTTTTATTTAGGCATAGATACAGCATGTTTTTGTATGGTAGTTTGAAATGGAGCCCTTTTAAAGGCTTGTCATGGACTTTGACTCCTCAATTGTAAATGAACTCATGCTTGAAAATAGACAGACAGGTAGAATGTTCTTGATTTTAAAACCTTTTTATGGTGTGGCCTTTATCAAAGAACTCATGTACCTCAAAGACGAATTGGGCAGCCATATCTTGATTCAAAGCTAGGCCAAGCTTAATTTTAAAGGGAGCTGAAAGTGCAACTTCCCCTTGTTGGACTCAGCGTTCTTAGATTATTAGCATGCAAACGCATGATTGGAATAAAATCTGTGTAAGTGCAGTAAATCAACTACAATTTACATCTTTAACAAGTAATTGATCTGATGGTGGGCCTAGCTTTGACGAGAGTTGGATGTGGTAGTTACTCATTAAAACAGTTTGTTAGACTAATACTTATATGATATTACCAAAGAGTCTATTCTCGGTAGATCAATATGATATAACAATGCCAAACAAGTTCTACATGGCTTAATTTAAGCACAACCCAATTTCAGCACAACCTAATTTTAGCATGGGATTAAGAACAACATGGGAACGATACCAAACGGGCGCTTAGGTTCATAGTTTTTATTCTCAGAATCGTCATTCCATTTGGCATTTAGGGCTTTACCCAATCGCTTCTCTTTTCGATTGCCACATGTAGCAGTGGTGTGATGATATCCTTGAGACTCAAAGCACTAAATACCCTTTGAGGAACTCTTTCCAAAAGGTTTATCAGACTTAGGCATGTAGTTATTTCGGTTTTGTGACTTATTTTTTTTATGACTACATTTGAGACCACTTTTTTTTTTATCCAATAATTTCTTAAATTTCCTAACAAATATGGCTTCAAAACCCTTATCATCTGAATCACAGTTTGATTCAACATCAGAATCTACATCTATAGTGTTAGTTGATACAATGGCAATTCACATAGATTTGGTAGGTGGCACTCGGGGTATAAAAGAAAACTGAAAAACTGTTTAACCGAACCGAACCGCAGTTAATAACAGTGTTTCGCAGTTTTGTTACGATTACAGTTTTTTAAATCAGAAAACTGCGCTTCACGGTTTGGTTACTGTTTTTTTCTTGACTTACGGTTATTAACCGAACCGTTAACCGCGGTTCGGTTAACCATGTTACGTTTCGCTAATAAGAAAAAAACTTGAGGCCCTGAATGAAAATTACTTTTTTTTACAATAACATATTATGCCATTCTCCAACTATGTTTTTTTTTTTTTTTTTCACAGTAAGTTTGATTGGTAAATGGAAAAATTTTCACAAATATTTTAAAGTGACAATTAACCATAACCAAACCGTTAACCATGGTCAATCGCAATTCGGTTTCTAACGGTTTTTCATGGTTCGGTTATGGTTATGGTTTTTAAAAACCGTGAAACACGGTTCGGTTAACAGTTTTCCCAAAAACCACGGTTAACTAAACCATTAATCCCTAGGTAGGGGTGAAAATCTGGGTCGTGCCGGACCAAGACCGGGCCCAATCGTGCCCGGGTCAGGCCGGCACGGCCTGTGTCTGATATGTGGGCCGGGCCGGGCCAGACCAACCTCTTGGGGGTCAGCCCAGCACGACCCTGGTCGTGCTGTGCTAGGCCAGGCCCTAGTTGGGCCTGGGCTGTGCAGCCCATGGGCGGCCCACAGATCCCCCTTTCTTTTTCTTTTTTTTTAATTTTTTTAAAGTTTTTTTTTAAAATTGGACGGACACAAAATCACAAACTTAGACTTAGACTCTTGGACCAATTTCATTAAGCTAAAGAAATTAAGAGAAATAAATAAGTAGAATAACACTAATGATATTAGGGCCTCAGCAAGGACTTGGGTTGCGCATAGACATCGAAGAATGTATGTTACACTGGATGGAGTTAAAATGGTGCGCGATTACCATGAAGGGAAGGACTGATCATGTGAGCCCTGCTTGTTGCTAGATCTTCAAGTGTATGGTCAAAAAGTCCTTTGGTGACGATGGTTTTGAGTTCAACTATGACTTTAACCACTATTGTGGATTAGGGAAAGCACTTGCACCTTTTAACCATCTACAAATATAAACCCAAACCATAGGAGTTTGGATACATCTGATGTTTCTAGCCGAAATAAAAATGGAGATTTTCTATTATATTTGCATGAAAGATCTCTCTTTATTGTTTGAGTCAATGTGAATCTTTCTCTATTAAAAAAATTACTATTAATGTACTATGTGCACTGATCGGCTTGCTTTTCTTATCAGCTGCTATGGTCATTACACTCTCCCCCCCTCCTCTCCCCTATGTGTGTGTATATGTGTCATGTCAAGGGGGTTTTTTTTAACAAAATGACCGTTGGGGAAACATCGGGCAGGCCGGGCTGCTCGCGGGCTTGGGGGGCCCGGCCCAGCACGGCACGAGTTTTACTACTCGTGCCAGGCCGGGCAAGGCCTCGGGCCTGGCAGCCCTGGCCTAGCATGACCCACTGGGGCCCGGCTCGTTGACTAAGTCAACGGGCTCAGGCACGGCCCAAGCATGGTTTTTCAGTGCCGGGCCTGTGCTGGGCTTGGGCCGCTCGGTGGTGATGGCGTCTACACCCCTATCCCAGGTGGTGATGGCGTCTTCCACAAATATTCTACACCCCTATCCCTAGGTGGTGATGGCGTCTTCCACAAATATACGGTTGTCTCAAGTAAAATGACAATGATAAATAAAAATGACAATAGATTATGGAAGTCCGAATATCGTTCCCACGATGATCATTACAAGGAAAATGACAATAATCAATGAAAAGAAGTATCAACTCAAATATAACTAACAAATGCAAATGGAGATAACAAAAACAAAGAAAACGTGAAATAAGATAATAACAAGGGAAATAAAAATGTAAACTAAAATAAAACAAAAAACTAGATAACAAAGATATATTAGTAAAAATAGAATGACTCAAGTAAGAACAAACCAAGAACAAGGTTAGTAATAAAGTTAATGACAAAAGAAAAATAACAAGGTTAATAAGAAAAATGGAGCAATGTTAGATAGATCGAGTGAATAAGTGTGTGAAAACAAGTGAAAGATAGAAAATGAGTGGATACAGATAAAGAAATGTGCTAAAGTAGTGTAAAATCAAAGGTGAAGTTGATAGTGTGAATAGAGAAATGGAGTGTGAGAATTAAAATATGTGAATAAGTGTGTGAAAATAACAAGTGAAAGATAGAAAATGAGTGGATAGAATCAAACTAAAGTAAGTAAAATAAGCAACAAGCACTACTAATTAATAGATTGAATCATCTAAAATCCACTAAGTGACACTAATCCAACACTAATGCTCTTTTCTTTTCCCAAAGAAACACTCAAATCTAATGACAAATCAATGCTTAGATTTGGAAAATATAACTTTAAAGCTCTAAGATAAAAATTAACAATCTAATAGCCAATATTTTCTTCCCTTCATAAAAGAAAATATTCCTAATGACTATCTATCAAAAGTAAGCATAAACCATCAAAAGATATTAACTCCTGAGCATGATTTATCAAACCTAAGCATAGATAGTAAAAAGAATTCTAATATAGAAACTAAGCATGGAAGGTTGCACAATGCAATGAAGAAAAATCTACTCTAACATATTAAGCACATAAAACAAGGGAGAAATAAAGAGCATAAGCAAAAGGAATATCATCAACTTAGCTTCACCCAGATGATCCAAACAAAAGGATTAGCCACCCATTGGAGAAGATAAAGCTTTCATTTCCATTCCAAATCTTCAATTTTTATAAAGCTTTCCTCACTTTCTCTCTACAATTGCTCTCAATTACATAAATGACTTAAGTAAAGAGGAGGCGGCTCTCCTTGCTTGTATCTCTAATGCCTAGAACTCCCTTCCTTATATAGAAACATTTGCGTTGCTCTCTTTTGGCTTCTTTCCAATGTGGGACTTCATAAGAACGGAAATATAAACATATGTTTGTGATTCCCGTTTTAGAAAACAGTTTCTAGATTGATGTGCGATTTTGACCCTCGAAATGTCCAAATTGGGAAAATTATTGTGAAATGTGATTTTTAGATCTTTGAACAAGATTTCCAGTGCTTCTGAGATCACCTCAATCGGACCCCCGAGTAAAAGGATATGGTCAAAATACCAACTCAGGTCTATTATTTTTCTTCTTATTATTGGCCTAACTTTGTCATTTCTTCATCCAATTGCCTTTCAAACTTATCATTACTCTCTTTAACTCCTGAATCTTTACTTTAATCTTCAAATTAATCTTCAATTAACACTTACAAAGAGAAATTAATATAATTAAAAGTATTTTCGAACATATTTTGTATGGAAGCCATTGGAACTCATATAAATGCATACAAATGGCCATCTATAATGGAAAGATATGAGCAAAGATGATGGGGAGGAAATTTATTATTTTTATACTAAAAATAGTATTTTGAGTTCTTTTATCTTTGAAAACTCATAAAATAATGCTATAAAAGTGTATCTTTTGTTAACTCATCAGGTGGCACATGATTTGCCTCAAAAGTCTGTAAATTACCTACAACTCATCAACTCTAAGGGTATTCAAATCCTTGTTTTCCTCAATTGCAATAACTTTCGCATGGAATAATTCAGGTACAGATCTTAAAATTTTCTTAACAACATTACTTTCCAGGATTGGCTCACTCAAATTGAAACTAGAGTTGACAAAGTCACCCAGTTCCACATTAAAATCGTCAAATCTTTCAGATTCCTTCTTTCTCAGCGTTTCAAACGCAGTGGTAAGATTTTGGAGTTTAGTTTGTCTGACCTTGTCCGTGCCCTTATGAACAGTCAGAAAAATATCCCAGGCTTCCTTAGCCGTGGCGCAAGATAAGATTCTGTGAAACTCTGATGCAATAACTCCATTGAAAATGGCATTAATCGCCTTGTTGTTGCAATTTGAGGCCCCTTTTTCTATTTTTGTCTATTGAGTTTCTGGTTTGGGAGCCGCTTATCCATCTGCAACAACCGTGGATTTGGCATAGCCATCTTCAACGATCCCAGACCTAATCGTCAATGGATCGGAGGAAGCCAATGATTCTAACATTCTAATAAGCATAACTTCACCCATCCAACAAGGGATGCTTGGTGGTGGAAGTACCCTCTTTGTTGAATTCCGTAGGAATGATCTGATCGATCAAATCAAACGTGGGATGAACAATTGTGTGACCCTGCTCTAATACCACTTGAAGGTTTAAACCCTAAAAAAGGTTAATTAGGGTCCCAAACTAGATCTTTGATATGCAATTTCAAAAATAGGAAAATAATCAACAATCAATAACCATCATTCATCCACACAAAGATACGAACACACGGATATACGTGGAAACCCTACTCGGGAAAAAATCACGAATCCTGGAACCCTATCCAGGGAAAAGCTAAGCACTATAAATAGAAGATTATAATAATTACTTATAACCCTTCCCTAGCTACAACTCAGCCTAAGGGACCGCAAATCTTCTCGCCGGCCACTAGCCATTCACCTTCAACTGCACTTGAATCAACCGCCTACCACTTCGAAGCCTCTTTGAGACGAATCGGCGAATGGAAAGAGGATGATTGAATCTTTAGAGCATGGATCTTTAGCTCTTCAATGGTTGAGGCTCTAGATCTGATGAGAGGTCTCTCTTATGGATTTCTAGGGTTTCTTTATTGAGAGATAACCTGTAGGGTAGAGAAAAAGAGGAATATATATGCCGTACTTTGTGAGGCACAAGAAAAGGTTTTTTCACGCAACTCAGGTTGAAAATCATGGCTTCTCATTTGAATGCCCAGACACCCCGTTCAAAAGCAAATTGTCTTTGGTTTTTGGCTTGCATATTATTCAGCTTTCCAAGCCTCTGTTCGAACGGATGGCATATTCATAATTATTTTGAAAACTTTCCGAGACCATAACTTTGTCATTTTATCTCCGATTGACATGGTCTTGAGTTCTACGAATATCTATTTGAAAAGATCGTTCCAATGGTACCTAGATTACTTCGATCCAACGGTCAGTTTGAGATATATGACCATTTTTCTCCAAGCACCTTCATCATGTGATCCAATGAAGTATGAAGCAGTTCAATCTAAAAAGTGAAAAATTACAAATAATATTAAACCTAAGTTTTGTCCAGTCCCATAAATATGCCAACACTCTAAAAACCTTACAACATCAATAATGTGAAACACATAAAAGTATAAAATTGAAAAAAAGTGTGCCTTAATCCCTTTGCAAATGATTTATTTTCAATCAAAACACAGTAGAAAAAAGGCATATAAGTTTCTTCTAGGCATAATCTGAAATAGATGGTCTAGAAAAATTCTTTTTTCTTTTGGCTTTAGCTCATAACAAATTATGAGTTAAAACATCATGTTATGTAATTCTCATTATGTTTTAAAATGAATAATCTATAAATGTTTAAATGAATTTTCAAAATCTATAGACCAGATAATGCAACAATGGAAGGAGTTAGCTTTTTCTTTTGCAGGGCTTATGGAATCTGGTTATAGGGGCATGTCCTTTTCTTTCCTGTTTTCCTTTGTTCTGATTTTAGCCTATCCATATACATATCTTGTACTACTTGCTTCTTTTAATGAAAGTAATCATTAAAAAAAAAAACTTAAAACTGCATTAAAAGTGAATTTACAAAAATATTGAGGAAAAGTAAATTCATTTTGTATGAAATGATTAATGATTTAAGAATATTCCATTATAGAATTAGTAAAACATTTCGACTATACATATCATTGAAAGAAGATATAAAAGTTGAAGAATATACCATAATCACTTTGTTGACATATTGGAATTGAAACAACCAAAATACAACATAAAGAAAATATATAAAGTTTTTCTAGGCACATATAAAGAAAGAACATTATAAAAAAATAAAAATAAAAAAAATAAAAACTGAATCATCCTCAATAACTCGTGCAAAAAAATCGAAAAAGCAAGCTTTGAATTTGATGGCCTAAAGCAACTAAAAAATAGAGAAAAGATTATCTTCTTTCTAGTCGCAATTTAATCCAACGGGAGTATAATTGAAAATTAAAAAAAAAAACACTTCTGTAATATGAAATATATATATAAATAGTTATCAAACTTTAAAATAAAATTAATATGAAAATTTAAACAGTTGCAAATTTGGCACAACAAAAATGCATGTTTCAACAGATAATTACCAAAAGACATTAATTCAAGTCTCTTAATCCAATTAAAAAATAAAGATGGGTGTAAAGATTTATATGAATAATTCCCTTTTAGTCAGTATTGTAAGACAACCTTTAATTTTTTTTTAAAAAATATAAAGATGTAAATAAATCTGACCTTCAAACTCCACATGTCCGTTCTTAAAAAAATATAGATGGTTAATCTGAAAATGAGAGCACTTTAATATGTTTAAAATTAGTTGAGTATTTTACTTCAAATATTCTTTTGATCAGTTCAGAAGAATAAAGAAGAATAAGCCCACAATAAGAAATGAAATTGATAAAAACACAACAAAAATACCACATGAAAATAAAAGTCTATAGCCAATCCAATAATAAGAATAGTGTAGAAGAAACAAATAAACCAATGGAAACCCAATACCTAAAAACCAAAATTAAAACAAAAGAAAAGAGAAAAACCATAAATCCAAGAAACTAAAAATGAACCACGACAATCATAAAATATAAAAATAAAACAAGGCTATGATAAAAGGCAAAAAAAAAAAAAAAAATCATTAAACACCAGAAGATATATAGAAAAGGAAATATATATAGAAATAAGAAGCATGATTTAGAAGAAATAAAAAACCCATGAGAAACCAATTAAAAAAAAAAGAAAATTAAAACTAAAAAAGAAAAGATAAAAAACCATCAAAATTGATAATGATAATGACAATGTGTGGTTGCTCTATTAGTTGGCAACCCTACATGTCATCTTGCTACCTAGGAAAAGATAAAATTTGCCTATGACATTAGATAATAGAATCTAAATATGCACTGATTGATTAGAGGTGTAGAATATTGGACTCTTTAAAAGGAAACTCATTTTAGATTAGACTCTTTATTTAGATGGCTAAAATTATAAATTTCTCTCGAATCCCTAAAATCTCACCTTCAAGCTAAAATTGAAATGCGACCGTGCTAGTCACATAAAAGTATTTACAATATAATTATTTTATATTTTTATAGCAGTAGTAAAAATATGATTTTGATTTATCTGAGATTTTTTTATTTATTAAATGAAATCAAGAATAGAAAATAGATCCACCAGTGCAAAAGGAAAATAAAGGAGAATTTTAAGGTGAAACTAATAAAAAAGTTCACTTTAAATCTTATTTTTATAATTAACACAAATTTAAGGTGGAATTTACCATTATTAAAGAAAAAGATTCTTTATACATTTAAGAATAGGGATGTTGACACACAAAAAAAAAAAAAAAAAAAAAGTCTTGATCTATAATTTAATTTGCTTGATAAATAAGTTATGAGCCAAGAATTCTTAACTATGGCTCACAAATAGGAAAAAAAAAGATAAATATTGATAAAGTAACCGTCATGAGTACTTATTGGACTTGGACCAGGGTCCATCGATTACGTCAATTCTCGATGGCTCAGGTCCAATATTTCTTTGGACGAACCAATAGGCTAATGCTTCAAACCTACACTATTGCTAATAAATCCTACCATGGGTCCTATTAAATTCATTGCGCCCAATAGATAGCCCTTTCCATAAATGGCTTCTCATTTCTAGCTGGCCAATGACAAAATTTTCAAATGAGTGGGTCTTATGTATAACCTCATCTAAAAAAAATACAACCAATTAGAAACTCAAATAGGTGGGTCCCTTGTATAACTCTATTCAAATAAGAAAAATACATCTCTTGAGAAATCTTCAAAAATGGGTAGGCCCCATTTGCCCCTCCTTGTTCAATAGTTTGAACTTTGAAAAGACAGTGACATATTGTGGCATTCAGCACGGGCAATATGATCTATAATATAAAATTTAAAAAATTTAATATTCAGAATTTAAAACTACTTAAAAAAAATTTATAAGTATATCTTAAAGTTGAATAAAAACTCAAAAGCTAATAAGAATTTATAACATATTTCTTATATTTAGTAAAAGATTTAAAGTGTTTTATAAGTAATCGTGTTTCAACAAAGAATATTATATATTATTTTTACCATTATTATATATTAAAGATACTTTACCTTCCCTTCCAGACAGGTCTCCCTCCGCTGGCCAGATCGTTGCCACCAAAATTCTCTCTCATATTGATTCATTGGAGAAGATGACATGCACAGTGTTGTGTAAAGAGAAACTTTGTTTTATAGCAACTCAATAAGTGAACATATGGCATCTAATTAAAGACTAATCCAAACCGTTGAAAAAATAGAGTGCAATGAGCACTATCAAACAATCCTAACCATCCATAGTATTAATTGCAATTTAGTGGTATAATATTGGTCAGTGGATGGGTAATTAAGGTGTCGGTACAAAATCTTGCATAGTAGAAGATACACATGGTAGGAAAGCGCGAAAAATAGGGCTCCCTAGATTTTATAATTATATTTGAATTGCAATTCTCCTTAGATTAACTTTCTAAGGTAGAATCTCTCATAATTGATGTGACAATTTGAAAAGAAACTTCTCTTCAAATTGGTTAAACTAATCTAATTGATAAAATCAATTGCAAAATTGGAAGCCGATTTCTCTGTCAGTTTTGAAATTGGACTCCAATTTCAAAATCGAATCCTATCCCTATAATATATATATATAATAATGTATAATAGCATCAAATAATGGGATCCAATTAGGAAATCGAAGAACGACCAAAATGTACGATCATCTTTAATCACTTGAGACCAGAATAGGATATCTTAGTGCATGTTTCCTAATTAGACTATAGTTATCTACCAGAGGTGATGTCTAGTCTCTTTACGTTACATGATTCTGCATGTAATAGATCTATTGCGATGATTGGTTTATCTAAGATAACCAATTCGTATGTCCTCCTTTGGTCCAAAGGAGGAGGATAATGATAAACGGTTACTCATTATTTAATTTATGGCTTTTGAATTTACGTGGTTGCGTGATTATGTTCAAAGCATTATTATGTGATGTGAATGTTCATTTTCTATTCAAGTTTCTAGCTAGATTTCATAAGCTATCTAGAATCGGACTCGACTTTAGCACATCTTATGCCTCTTATATCCGCCTTTTAAACTTAAGATAAATTGATCGTAAAGTGCGATCGGGAGGCAAGAAGCTAGACTAAAAACTTAAGTTCAGTTAGTTCTTAATTTTTATCTTCCATAAAATAAAGTAGAGAGAGCACTATAGAAATGCTTCTTTTGTGGAATATTAGACCATTTAATGTAATGATAGAATTGGTTTGAAAAAGGAGATGATTATAATAATTTAACTTAAAATTGTTCTAAACCAATTCAAGATAGATTCCAATTGACCGTCAGTAAATTATCATTACAAAGGAATTGACCAGAATAAGCAGTCATAAACCATTTCAAATTCATGAATGAAGATTTTCTAAAGAATCATAGAAATAATGGAAATAATTAAATAAGAAATGTGACGCATATGGTGAAAATCGAATTCTCATCTTTCTTAAGATCATAGCAACTTGATAAATATGTCCATTAACGAGGGAGATAAAATTAACGAAGAAGAATGTCCCAGCAGCATTAGAAAATATTAATATATCCATTCGCATATAAAATTATATATATTAAAGCAATAGGGGAGGTGGGATGTGAAGGGTGCCACGTCAGCAGGAATGAGTTCTCCTTTTAAAGAAATATGTACAAAAAACCCACATTGTTTTAAGGTGCCACCTCACTTTGGGCTAATATTTCTCTCATAAAACCTCTCTCATAAGAGATTTTTACGAACGTTTGAATTTGAGTCTTATTTCTTGCCATTATCCAAATTTTAAGCAAACCTTTACAGTCAGTTTCTTTTCTTTTCCTTAGATTTTCAATCATCAATGGGTCTCATGTTAAATATGTTTTGTGGGCCCTATCGATGAATGAAATCTAAACTGTTGCTCCTTTACTCTCCTTTCAGTTTTTTCCCCTAAATGGATTGATCCAGTAGTGGGCACCAGTTCGTATTAAATATATTTCAAGATTGGACTCCAATATTGGATGAAGTCCCAATGGCCTTCTCTTAACCCGTTTTTTTAAGAGTGGGCCCCACTAATGGAGGGAGGGAAGCATGTTGGCGTTGTCTGGTTTCTTAATGGACGCAAATCAATTAGTGGGCCCCGCACATTTAACTTATTTATGCAACAGGACCCACTCATGGATAATGCATAGATATTAGTTTTCTAGGTAAATATGTATCCATAGTGGGCAATCAGACTGGGTTGGTATCATGCACAAGCTTAATTTCTTTGATAATTGTTTGGATGTGATTTGTGTGTGCATGTGTTACAACTATTAGAAACATACTATGATAACTCATATCTATATTTATGTACACTCATCCCATGCAATGTACATCTTTTATGTTTTTCTTCTTCTCTTATGCATGTTCGCCCCCCTCTCTTTCAATTTTTTTTCTTATACTATCAATTATCATGCGCGGGGGGGCGGGGGGGTGGGGTGGGTGGGGGGCAACTGTTCCATCACCATAAATCTAGATGTCGTGTGTGGCCCATTAAGGATGAAAATTTCCTTTCTTCTTATCTTCCCTTTTTTCTTGTTTGGATGCAAAGCCATCATTAGGTCCCACACATTAAAAACATTTCAAGGGTGGCCCCCGTTGATGGATCAAACATGTTAATTTTTTTATCTCTTTCTTTTGGTTCTTTTTAGTAGATGTAGATCCATCCAGTTTGTTTTCTTTTCCTTATATTTTCAATCATCAATGGGTCCCATGTTAAATATTATTTGTGGGCCCTACTGTTGCTATCCCGGACCCACTGGGAATTGGAGAGATCTTGATTTTAAGTTCATTGTGGTCATACTTTTGAATTTATTTCAAATAGAGTCAGATGAAAATCGTAATCTCATGTACAAATTATTTCCTCGCTTTGAGATTTCAAACAGTCAAATATGGAATGTGTATTTCAAATAGAGTCAGATGAACATCATAATCTCATGGTATTATATATCCAACCCTATCTCACAATATTGCACATCAAGATGTAGCTCCCTACTTCCCATATCTTCTTCCCCTTGCATGATCCATCCTTTCTCTCCTCATCATAGGCAACAAAGGTCTCCATCTCTCCATCTCATTACCCTTTTTACATAATCATTAGTTTCTAATGCTTGCATTTTTATTATAAAAAAATACTTACATTTTTCTTTCTTGTATTCCCTGCAGTTAGATCACCATGGAGATAGGCTATCCTTTCTTGCAAGTTTTTTTTTTTTTTTTTTGCGCAATATACACATTTCTTGTATTTTTTTTTATAGTAAAGCTAGGGAGATGATTTGTCATCTTATTGAAGACTGTAACTTTCCAGCATTTAACTTTCATTTGATTTGATCATAATGGTGAAGTTTTAGTTTTTCTTCCTCAAGTGGATTAATCTTTTTAAAAAAATTATATTGGATTCTGTGTCCGATCCAAACCTTCCAATGTGTTTTAATTTTTAATCCGAAACTTTGTATTTAATGGATGCTTCCCATAAGTATACATACTTTACAGTTGCAGTGCTAGAGTATATTATTTATAATTGTTTATTATTTTGTTCTTCCCCTCCCATGATCCTTAAATATTGGTGGGACATTTTATTTTATTTTATTTGAAAATAGTATGACTTATTTTATGGATAGATGATCTGGACGTGTATATATAAATGAGATGGTCGTAATGGTCAATGCCTTTAAATTCAAGGGGTCATCATGTTATGTAAATTTACTTCATTTTATATTTATTTTATCTTAACAATATTTCAAAAGAATTCTTAAATTTTAACATATTTTCATTTTTGCCTGGGCTTAGCATGGCCTTTGTTGCTAGAATTTAATCATTTTGGAGGTGTTTAGATACTCATATTCACACTTTGCTAAATGCCTTGATATTGGAAAATCTATTTTTGAATATACATTTTCCTATTAATAAAATAGGTAGTTTTGTGAGGAATGGAAAGCCAAAGCTAGTCACTACATCCACATGTAAAGTACGTGGCGTGCTTTGAAATCACAAGTTCATATTATGAATTGTTAAATATTTCAAAATCTTTCTACTGCACGACAACCTAATTGGCAATGATGACATGTGTTATAATAAATCAAAGTTTGTGAAAGTAAACTATATTGTCATTAAGCATATATAAAAGTATGAATATAGTCAATGTAGGAATCCCGATGAGTCATGATTGATGGTCCATTATTGATGGCATTGGCGCCAAAGGCTTCTAAGTAACATGTTAAGAATGTAAGAAAAACGATTTGTGAAAATGTTTTGTTACTCACTTTCTTGCTTTAGAGAGTGAGTGTAGGCCCCACCCGTTGTGGGCCCTCATTTGAAATTGAAAATTATAAAGTATATTATTTATAGTCTAATTATACTAATTAATAGGGATTAGTAAGGGCAGATAAATATTTTCCTAAGTCTTAGCCTACTTTCTAGGAACTAGGCTTTTGTTTAATTTATAGGAATCATAGGGTGTCTTTTGTAATTGTTTTATGATTTTAGAGGTTTGAGGCCCTAGCTAGTAAATAAGGTATTGTAGGAGGGGTTTCCCCCACTTGAGAAGCTTTTAGAAACTCTCCAAAGGACCAAAATGCCCATGGCCTTATCCTCTTTCCCATTTAAGCTAGAATACTCTTTTGGTCATTTCTCAAACCCTAACCTATATAAGTTAAACCCCCCTCAGATTTCCCAAGAAAACCCTAATTCCGAAACCCTAGCTCATCTCTCATTTCCCATACTACTCTCTCTAGAAATCCTAATTCTCAACCCTAGCTACAAGGAGGAGTAGAGGATTATCCTCAATTTTAGCTACAACCCAACTTTAGGAGCTTGGATCTCTCTTTTATATTATTTTCCCCTTGCAAACCCAGATTAAGGCAAGTGCAATATAATCACTTAGCATAGAATGCATGATTTCTTTGTTTGATTATGTTATTTTCAATTCATATAGTGTTAGAATTGCTTAGATTACCTTTTGAACTTGTTCTATGGATTTTTGACCATTGATGGATGGGTTTCATCTCATTTGGAAGATCAATGGCCCATGGTGGGGGATTGGATGTATATTGAAGTGTTTTAATGTTTGATGACGGTTCCATGATGAATGGACAAGATTGGGATTGATTTGGATGAAAATGGGATTGAAGAGAGGAATTCCAGAAAACTGGATTCTGTTGTAGGCACGTGCACCCGGTCGATCGACCTGTGGTACGGTCGACCAGCTGCACTAAACAGCTGGGAAAGCAAGTCTCAGTTAAATTCTCTTAAGCGCGTGCACCAGGTCGATCGACTGCACTAAAAACTGAGAAACTTAGCCTTCGGTTATTTTCTTTGGAGATAAACACAGTCCTGTGTGCTCGGTCGACCGGACCATGTCCAGGTCAACCGTATACACAGAAAAGCTCAGAAATAATTGGGAGTTGACCTTTTCCCTCAGGCCCAAAAATTCTGTGTGGCCGGTCGACCGGACCCTGTCCAGGTCGACCGGACACACTGTAAACTGCAGAAGTTGAGATTTGTCCTAGACTCTATTGATTCAAGTAGACCTGTGTACCAGGTCGACTGGCTGGCCACCAGGTCCATCGGATACACTAGAAATTCCAGAATCCAAGCCAAGTCCCAATCCTTATTCCTGTGGATCAAGTCGACCCGACCTTTGCCAGGTCGACCTGCCCCACTGTGAACAGTAATTGTTGGGTTCAGCTTGTTTTGTGTTGTAAACAATTGTGGGTTCCATTGACTATCCAAATAGACTTCCATTGATGTGCCAAGCACGAGTCAATGGTGTAGCTCAGCCTTGACTCGTGGGGACCACCAAGTATGGTCTAGGGTTTGGATTTGATGTCAATTCGATCCTTAAGTGTTGTCAAAGATGCCAATAACTTCGGGAGCACCAAACACAGTATTCATTGGCATCTGAGACTTCATTTAGATATCAAATTAACTGAGATGGACCTGGACCTGAATGTGGACCATTACTTAGGATGGACTTTCGATATTTTCCTCTGATTCTCTTACTTGGAGGTTTAATGCGCTTATTGCATCACTGTCACTCCATTGTCTTTGTTGTTGCTTATAATTATTAAATAAATAGAAAATGGATGACCTAAACCTAGGATTACTTAGAGGTGACATGGTGATGTGACTGGTGATCAATGACCCGTGTCTGTGTCTAGGCGGGCGGCCCTCATACGGCCTAAGTTGGGATGTATGATACCCTGGGTGAAGAGGTTTGATTAGATTGGACTTGTGACTCATTGTGGATGAGAATGGACTGATTGGTATTTGATGGAGATTATGATCTCACCTAAACTGTTTAGACTAAGGCCATGGCTTGATAGGCCTTAGTATGGATCCAATGATTGAACTTGGACTTGGACTTGGATTGTGTTTCATGATATTGAAATGGTATTTGGACCTCTTAGAGATTTTTTAGGACCTTGCTCGCGCAAAGCAATCCCAGACAGACACAGACCTGTATTTGTTTCCCTGAGTCGGCACTAACGTTCACTCAATTGTTCTAAGTTCAGCCTGTTGACTGATCATCACGGGTAAGAGCTATTTTGAGTGTTGAGTGATGACTGAGCTATCATGATGAGCTATGTTTTAGAAGGATGGTGTGATACCGGGTCCAGTCTCCCTAGTGATGAGTGTGGTGAGGTTGATGAGTGTATTTGCGGGGTTAGTCATCCCCAGCACTGGTGAGTTTTCCCTTTGCGACTATGTTCAGTATGAGAGGACCGCGGCATAATATCCCGCGGTATCCAACTTGTGTGAATGTGCCATGTTGTTGTTTGTTAGACTAGATAACTTACTTATTCTTATTCTAATTGCTTTATCTTGCTCAACTGCCTAGTTTATGTATCATTGCTACTCTTATGATTATATAATTGTCTCTATTCTTTTGATGCATACATCCTATAATATTATATTTTTATAGTATCAGAGCAGGCAAGTCTCTAGGAAATAAAACACACTATAAACTTTAGGACGTAGTGAGGATTTTAGTGTTAGGATACTTGTAAGGGCGATGGGTCGGGTAACATCAGTGTAGTCCTAAGTGTTGGACTCGAACTGACACAATTCCCTTCTCTTGGAAAATGTCGGGAGAAGAGGCACCACTTGGAGCACCAGCTAATGGCGATCAGCCCACCACGAGCACCGATTCCAGCAATTCCTTCAGGCCTTCCTCGCATCACAGAAGGCCCAGGCAGCGATGCATCAGCGGCAGATTGATGACTTTACACAGTTCTAGATGCAAGTCCTGGATGTGATTGAGAGGGTAGTGCAACCGGCCCCAGCAGATGTGCCCATTCGGGAGGTGGACCTGAACGTCATATTTGAGAAGTTCCTCAAGAGAGGACCACCAAAGTTCACTGGCATGGAGGATCCCTTGGTTACCAACGATTGGATTGTTCGGATAGAGAAGATCTTCAGAGTCTTCGAGTGTTTGGGACGCCAGAGGGTGCAGTTAGCAGCCTACATGTTCCGTGGCGTGGCCAAAGATTGGTGGAGGGTCATGCAGCGTCCGTACAAGATAATCGGAGATGAGGTCGCTTGGACAGCCTTCAGGACGGACTACCTCAAGAAGTTCATTCCAGCTCACGTGAGGAAGCGGAAGCTCAGGGAGTTCTAGATTCTTGTCCATGGTAGCATGACTGTTTATCAGTACGAGCTCCGCTTCACTTAGCTTTCTCATTTCGAAGAGGCTCGATCACGCCTAAGTCCGTGAGGATTCGGTGATTTGTCGACAGACTGAGGGAGGATATTCAGCTCAACATGCCTTGCATCGAGCTACTTACCTACGAGGAGGCCTTGAGGAGAGCTTACTGGGCAGAGGAGCACATTTAGCGGTTGGAGGCCACTCAGCAACAGAAGCGACTCCAGACCGCCATGATCAAACTGCAACCCGTGGCCCAGCAGCAGTAACTGTTCCAGAGGCAGAGGCCAATAGGCCAAGTCAGGCAATATCGTCAGCAGCAGCAATACCGTGAGCCTAGAGTGTGCTTCGACTGCGGTGAGTAGGGACATATATCTAGACACTGCCCACTCCGCGGAGAGCAACCCCCGATGCTCTAGCTTCCGGCACTTCCGAGAGCTCTAGCTCCAATCGCTACATAGCCATTCTTAAAGAAGTTTTAATCGATGAGATGACAGGTGTAGTGTGGGATTTGTGAAAATAGTGTTGAATTCACAACAATCAAAATGAAGAAAATATGAGAGACAATTGTCACACAAAATAGTGTTTTTCATTCATTCACAAAATTATATTTACATGGGTACATGCTCTGACCTTGTGGATGCAAATTGTTTAAAAATTCATTCCTTACAACTCCCCTATCTGACCTTAGATGATCTTAAATTGAACAAAATACATAAACTGAACAGAAAAACACAACATTTGCAATGTTTGAATTTGTAAGCCCATGTCCGGCCAAACAAACACTGGTCGGACAAGGGTCTCTGTTTACTGCCTTTCTTCTTTTTCTCTTCCTTTTTCTCCCAAACTTGGCTACCAAGGTTTTTTGTACCCTCTGCCACTAATTTGGGATGGTTTTACCAAGTTGTTTGGTGGATATAAGATGGTTTTGATTAATAGTAATCTTTGAAATCCATCACTTGTTTTTCTAGGACTATTGCTATATAGTCCAAGGGAGTTGTTGGTTTTTATAACATTAGATGTCCAGAGTCGTGTCACCATCACTCGTTTAAGTGAAAAAAAATTCAAAGAAATGGCTGAAAACTCATGGATTTTGGGCTGTAGAGGGTTAGTGAGACCATGAATTATTGGTTCTTTCCTTTGGGGACCACTTCCGAGGTTAAAGACCAAGTTTCAGAGGCTAAGAAAGGGTTTTTGTAGATTTCTAGGGCAGAGCATCACCTTTTTAAAAGAGGTTTTGGAAGAGAGAAGGAAGAATCTAAGTTTCAAAAAGCTCTGTGCTTCAAAGGGGTTGCCAATTGTGTTGCTAGAGGCCCGAATGGTGATCCAAGGGGTATTTATAGGATGAGAGTGCGGTTAGAACTATTCTAAGGAGCTAGAATTTGAACAAGGAGGGAAATAACCGACAGAACGCCATGTCTAGCCAAATAGGCACTAGCGAGACATGGGGAACCAATACATGTGCTTTGTCTAATTTCATGTCCAAATGAGCTCCAATTACTTTGAAAATTTGGGTGACACTTCTAGGACAATTGTCTTTGAATTTCGAGGTTACTTTTGAAAATTGGTCAAATGTGAACTTTAGCCTCCATGTCTGGACACTTGGATTATTTTGAGTTAGATTCGTGTCCAAATGGCCTATAATTACTTTCAATTTTGGAAAATCCTTTTGAAACTTGTTCTTAAGCTTTAAGAAAGATTTTGTCTTCATTTGACCTATGGAAGTTGGTCAAAGTGGGTCCCAACCTCTCATGTTCGAACAATCCTATATTAGATTATTTTTAGTTGTATTTTGTTTGAGTACAATTGGCCTTTATTTGTTTTGAAGCTTGGAGTAATGTTTCTTGAACTTGTGCTTGACCTTCTGGAGCAGTTTCATCATCTCTTGACTTTTGAAAGTTGATTGGATGCTGAATTTCGATCCATGTCTGGGCATTTCAGGTTCGGCCTATCGTAGAAAATCGAAGTCCTCTCTATTAAGAAAAATGATTCATTTTTTTCTTCTATGCAAGGAAAATACTTCACACCAAACAACATAATATTGTTAACAAAGAAAATCATAAAAATGTACAATCCTCTCGTTTCACAAATGCATCATTTTTTTTATTTCACATTGGCCAATGGTCATTTCAATCCCTCCGCACAGATTTCTTCTCTACCTCTTTGAAGTAACACCAATACCATCTTAGAACTGATCAAACCATTTTTTAGCTCTATATTTTAAAAAAAATGTATAAACATCTTAACTTTAAAAGCCATTAAATATGAGACTTTAAAACCATAGGCTAGTTTTATTTGATTCCAGTAATAATTGGCTCACTTTGGATCAATGTATATATCTCTTAAATATGAGTCCATGTGGGCCCACGGAAGTGTAATTTATGGTAGGCCAAACCTAGGGTCATATGTCTATATCATGAGATCAGAAAAGAATGCCTATAAGATTCGACACAAAAAACTCCAGCCTCAAAATATTTTTATCACAAGCCCATCCATGAGGTGGTCTACCACAAGGTCGGGTCTGATTTTCGTTCACATGTGACAATCTTTAAATAGAGTAGAGCTCTATTTGGAAACTAAAAGAAAATGATATTTTTAATGAAAAAATTATCAGTGTGAATTGTTGAAAGGTGGGCCTTAAATATTAAAATAAAAAAATGACAATCTTGAGAAGATGGAAGATAGATTGTGTTCAGAGAGAGAATAACTGTAGTAAAATAGAGAGATTTTAGGGGATATTGATTGAGACACTTTAGGAGATAGAGGATATGGATAAAGAGATTCTTTTGGAAAAAGAATTGTGGCATGTGATGACATGGCACCTTAAAGCACTCTATGTTTTTTCTCCATATTTATTTGAAAGGAGAATTATTGGGTTGCTGAGGTGTCACCCTTCACAGCACACCTCCCCGTTTGCTTTAATATATATAATATATAATGTAGCTAAGGTCCCTGCCTGTTCGGTACTTCTTTTGACATCTCTTGAGAAAGTTCTAGACGCGCAGGGACCCTAGCCATATACGAGATAAAAGATTCAATTCATGTCACAATTGCTATAGGAAAACATGCACCATATAATTTTTGCATTTCATTTCTACGAAATATAAGGATTCCATTGTTGAGAATAGTAATTGACAAACATATTGACACTAGTGACTTCATTTTATTTTGTAAGGGAGTTTTTGACTTAGTGGAGCTGGCTTTAACATTTTTTTCCTTCGGTAAATACTCATGCACATGCTACACGTCCCTAACCAATAGGTCAACACTATCGGGATTGATCTATGGTCATTACTATGCAGAGGGAAATGCCTTACAACTGAGCCCATAATGGATAGGCAATTGGCTTTAGATTTTTTAATTTTAATTATAGATTTACTCGAATAGTTATTATTTTTGCTCCATTTTTGTATTCAATCATTTTTTGTAACAATGTGTAAACCATCTTTACTATGGCCCTATTTGGATCTCTGGAACTCTGGTTGCACTGCACACAGTTCATCTGTAAATTTTATTGCTTGTAACTTTATTTACTTGTAATTAGTTACGGCAAAGAACAATATGGTTGTCACTTAAAATTAACTCAGGTTACTCAAATGCAAGAATCCTGATTTATGCGTAATCTGAGTCACTTGCATTCGTCTATGAAGAGCTAAACAGATCATAATAGAGATGCTGTTGCTGCTTCTTTTTTTCTACTTTTTCCTTCTCTTTTTATGTAACGTTAAATTGAATCCATTTAATGCATTCATTTTGTAGACTTCTCTTTCATCTCTTGAGGAAGCAGCTGAAGAGGAGGAAGAAGATTTTTTCTGTGATAATGACGATGATGACGATGATGATGGGCTTATGCAGCATAATAGTACAGTTCCAATTTTCCAAAGATGATCTCTCTGCATTTTCATTTGCTGCAGCACTCTATCCCTTCTTAGTGCTAATGGAAATCTAGCTGAAATGTCCTTGCTCCAAGTTATCTGAACACCCCAATTCTCTTCCTTCCCGCTAGTCAAAGCATGAGAACCATTTGTCTTTCCTTTTCCAACTCTAGTGGGAAAATCCAACTTGTTGGGTTCCTTTTGCATTCACAGTTAGAAGCCTCCTTTTCATCTACTAATTCACCATTGCCCAGCTTGTGATCACAGCCATGATGGTTCCATTATCATCAATTTCAAGCACAACTGCTGCATATGATCTCTTGTTTTCATAGTATGAATGCACCATGGAGTCGCAATGGGACCTAAAGCAGGGGGAAGTGAGCTGCGTATAACACCGATTTTGATGCTGCTGGATTATCTTGCATTGTAGTTTTTAAATTTGCAGCTGTTATATCTGAATGTGCAGGTGCAAAAGCTTATGAAGTTTTCTAGTCATCTAATGCCCCCTTATGTCAAAATGTAAAATCAAGTGGCTTAATGTAAAAAACCGCTTCTCAATATTCATTTTTTTGTATCTTTACAGAATTAGGAGGGCGAGAAGAGTTGCTCAATCTCTTCATGTTTAGAGTTTTTGATCATTTTACCATTTAAATTACTTCTTTCAGAATGTTCATGGGCTGGGCCTGCCCAAGACCAACTTGAGCGCAACCCACATTGAGCTAGAATTGTGCTTGTCACGCCCCGAAACCTGACTTTTGCGGCCATCCGATCTCGGGGAGCGTGAGATTGGATTAAGTAATAGTTACATTTCTCTCTAGGATCCGTGTGTGCAGGGATGTCAAAATTCCATTACAACATGAATATTTTCGAGGAAGCTTACATGGTGTTGGCGACCCGGAGCCAGTGGTCATCGGATTCTGCATCGCACTCAATCGTAAGCATAAAGCTTTCATATATGGCCATAATCAGACTAGAACAAACTATAATCACAAGAGACAAAGCTGACAGTAACAGGATAGTACATTTCCCATATAATCACGTTTTAAGTTATAAAAGTGCATTAATTACAATCCCAACGAAAATGCTAATAAAAGCCCTACAAAATAACAAGCAATAAACAAATGCTACCCCCAAATGTGATGTAGTTCCAATGGCAAGCTCAACTTCTACATGACATCATCGACACTACAAACCTGTAAACCCATGGGTCCACAGCCCATAACATGCACTCCAGCTCGAGACGAAGAAGGACATGCTACCTAGAGCACCAATTGTAGTATATCAAAAACGACGGTTTGACAAGTAGTGTAAGACCCCGACCCCGCCCAAGTTTGATTAGCGCTTAATTAATCTTGATTGAATGCCTAAATTGTGTTTTGGTTGGTTTTGTGAAGGATTAATTAGATTAGTGGGGTTTGACCAAAGTTAGTTAGAGCTATGACCCTTTTATAGTTTCAATCATGTATGTGAATTTATAGCTTTAGTGGGTCTTCATGTGCATTTCATCAAACATCTTTCCTACATCATTTCCACATTAGAATCAACTCATTAGACCCAAATCAGCCCATCTCCAAACCCAACCCAAATCCAAACCCATTTAAACACAAAAGCCCTTTTCTTAGATTTTATTCAAGAAGGTGGGCTTGAAGGCAATGGAACAAAATTTACCACTTAAAATGAACCCAGCCACCGTCCCCTTCACTCTTTTCATTTCATTTGGCAGAGACTCTTCTTTCTTCATCCATTCTAGTCTAGGGCTTCTTCTCTCCTCTTCTTCTTCTCAAAGCATCAAAGGGGAGCTCATGCATGTGGGTGCTTTAGACTACATCTTCTTCTTCAACATCATCTGTAACTCCTACAAGCTCTCACTCACCTCTTCCAACCCACTACACAGTCCATTGGTAACCATATTTCTCTCCTAATCACTTAATATTGCTTGAAATGGTAATTAGGATTTTAAGAAGTGCATACATCTTCTTCTCTCTCTTTCTAGCTGTAACCATTGTAGAATCTCATCTCTTACATCACCATCTTCTTTCTTTTTCTCCATTGGTAAGAAACCAACTTTTAAATGACCCTCCAAGCTAAAATGGGTTGTAGAAATCCTTAGTTGCACATATGCTAATTAGCTCTCATTATTGCATTTCACCATTGTAGGAATTTATGATTGAGTAAGCATTTGGAGGTTTGCTTACATTTGAGCTTAGAGATAGGGGATTTTACTTGATTTGAGCCAAAGGAAAAGATTAGAGTGAAAGAGACCAAAAAGAGGCAAGTATGAGCAAATTGGATTTATGCATGTTAATTGATTCTTTGATTGAATGCTATATTTCTCTTGGATATCAAAATGCAGCCTTTTTATTTGAATGGAATTCATAATGTGAAATGGGTTCTATATATATTAGTGTTAAGGGATAATTGAATGGATGTGGCTTGATGAAATAGCTTGTATATGGAGCTTTGGAGGCTCAAATCACGTCTAACATGGTCTAAGCATGATTGGTAATTGAAATAGGAGAAGAATGGCTGAAATTGGGCATTTTCATACTCAGAAATTGCCCAGATTTGGGCCAGTCAAGCAGGCCCGACATGTCAACTTCGAATGGCCATAACTTTTTATCCGTATATCGGATTTTGGAGTTTCACATACCGTTGGAAAGCTTTTGAAGTGTGGAATCCACTGGTATACACCATGTAATGACCAGAGATTGGGAGAGAAAGTAAATATTTGGACAATTGAACCGGGCCCTATCTCTTTGGGAAAAAGGGACTTTAAATCTAGTTGGACTCCTTGGTTGGAACCATTGGCCACTAAGGGAGTTAATCCCACTTCAAAAGGCCTAAACTTTTCATAATCAATCCCTGAGGATGATTGTGACATAAACACTAAACCAATAAGGTTTTTAGGTTGTAAATGATTGACCTTGTAGGTCCATAAAATGGTACCCATCACTGATTATCATAGTCCAATAGACATTGTAACACATGAGAAATCTTGGGCTGAGATTATCTCATGTGCATATCCGTTTGTCTAGCAATTTACCATGGGTGTTGGTTTAGGGATTTCGGTGCATCACATATATACACAAAGTGACACCAATAAAATGTAGCACGTGCATCGAATTACCTAAAACTACATCGGAATAGATGGTTAAATAGATTAGGGTTGGCTAGTAAATGTCCTTGATCCTATTAATATATTTCCATTTGCATATTGAAATTGATTTATTTATTACCCTCAAATATTCAGTTACTTGTTATATGCATTATTCGTATTATTCCACAAATTGTACTACAATTGCCTTACAAATGTTTCATACATCGATGTGTATTCGAATGGAGTAAGTATATGATTCGATTTGATTGAAAATTATTCAAGATTATGAATTAAATATAGGGATTCGATTAGAAATGATTTGATTAGAAAAGTCTTACTCTAGTCTTATTATTATTCGATTCGAATGGTCCAGCACTACTTAGCTTCGACCTTGTGATACCCGATGGGGTTAAACTTGGTTTAGTTATTCGAGACTACTGCAGCATGTCATCTGGAGCACCAGAACTCCAGAACCGGGTAGCCAGGAGAACCTTTAGCCGGGTCACTAGTGACATCCCAACTACATTCGCTTTCTATCGGAGAGGATGAGCAAATGTAGTAGCCAATTAGAAAGTAAGTATTCGATTTTTTATTTGATAAAGCATGAATTATTCATATTGCACAATGTGCCTAGTTGACAATATTTGGTCTCTTTAATTTATTTGTCTTTAAATTTGAAATTTGAGTAATATGTATTGAATCTTAATTGCTCATATATCTTGTTGAATCGTCATATTCATGGTGTTACACTTAGTGTCACAGGGATCCAGGACACCAAAGAGAATTACTAATAACCATTCAGATTAGAGATTTGATTAGTAAGCATATTGGTTAGCTATGACCACCGGAGTACGTATCAGAGTGGTCATCTTGGGTTTGAGACTAAGTATTTCATATTGCACTTAGCTTAAGGTAATACATAGGATTAGTTTTATTTTGCATTTGTATTAGGATTATGTTCCATTGAGATAAGCATCTAGTAGATATTCATTAGAGTATTTGTGTACTATACTTTTAAGAGGTTTAAATTATTAGCTTTGTTATAAACTAATGGTAATATATTTGATTGATTAATAGACTGCTCATGGCTTTGTTATTGATGATATACATGCTTCTGCAAATAAATGTTGTTTAACAGGTGTCAGTGAGTAATCCTCACATGTGAAATGTGGAATTTTCTCCTTCGTGAATTCTAATTTGGTCCGGAACAGGTGCGAGTTCACAGGAGTACGCGTGTCAAATATTGTTTCATGCATTTTCCAGGAAAGAAAAAAGAAAAAGAAGAAAAATCTGCTTTTCCAATTCAGATTCTTTGAAAACATACAAACACATACAAACCAAGTAAGCACCAGAACCCACAAATTGAACTCTATGACTGTAAGTTCCAAAAACGGCACCCACTTAATTAGGAGGAAGTAGAACTTGATAACGGGAAAGACCGAACGCCCAAGACCTGAAAGTGAAGGAGAGAAACTGGGGTCAGAGGCCCTAGCTGCCGTCAGCCGAAGGCACTCCGATGCCTGAGTTAGTGCTGTCACTAAGCAAAGGATGAGTGGAGAAGAGAAGTGAGTATGAGTTTGTGCGTGTATATTTGTGTACCTTCATGGGGCTGACTCCCATGTATATTTGTAGATGGAGTTCTCCTTGGTGAGTGGAGATAGGTGGGGGTAAGGTCCCATCAGGCCTTACCCTGACAGCCAGTGGTAGGTAAAAAGGGAACATCCCATCGGAAGTTTCCATTCCCCTTGGACAGCTGACATGATGGAGTGATAGATTCAACTTCTTATCTCCATCACGCGCCACCCTATCTGTCAGAGTATGTTCGTACTTCTCATAGGAGTGTGATGGCCCACTTCCGTCCTCTAGTACTTTTACCGAGACTAGGAGTGGTCATGCTGTGCTGACACTCTTTCCCGAGCTGACGAGCTGACTAATCATGGGTTACCGAGACCAAGCGAACTAGCTGGTACTGTTACCGAGGTTCAGCTTACTCTCTGTATTTTGGCATTTTCCCACACAATTGCCCCCTAGCTTTTGACCTCTTAGAGTTCTCCAATTCTTCAAGGTCGGAAGCTAAGTGGTCCTGCCAAGCTGGTACTACTACCGAGCTGAGTATGGTTGCCGGTACTGATATCGAAGCACAAAGGCGAAGTGCCGTGATGGTGGAGCCTTCTTGAGTGATAAGTTCGGAGCGGAAGCTCTTCCTTATCTTGATGACGGTTGCTGACGTCCGGTTCTTATCAAGATATACCCCTTCGTTTGCCCGAGGGATTTAATAGCCTTCGGGGAAAGCGTCGCTGGCGCCACGCGTCGTCCCCTTGGCTACCGCCCAATCGCTTCGAAGTGGCATTAGGGTTGCTCGAGGTGACGCCTCGTACGACTGTTTTGAAAATCGAAACGACGCCTTTGTCCCTTATAAATTAGGGCGTCTTCGTCTTGGTCTTCTTCTTCTGCGTTTCTTGGAGAAGAAGGATTTCTGCTGGAGAAGAAAACTTCTTGAGTTGTCTCTTCTGTCCGTAAGCCGTTTTCTTCTACGCATTCCCCTCTCTAGGGTTTCTGCTCTCTTCCTTCCCTTTCGTCTTCTCTAAGTTCTGAAAATGGGGGTTTATAGATACTGGCTAGAAAACCCATAGGCCATAGCAGACTTTAGGGTTAAGTATAAGATCCTGGACAACATCGAGGTCAGGCTAGATAACCATGAGGACCCCTTCGACGTCCTTACCTTCCGCAACGGTTGGATGTCATTATGGCTAGTCACAGTGATAGAAGGTGGGGTTCGGTTCCCCCTTCATCAGCTTTTGAGAGACTGCCTCAGAGAGTGGAACCTCTGCCCCTACCAACTGATGCCAAACGGCTTCAAAATAATCATGGGGGTTCTAGAGTTGAATAGAATCCTAGGGATCAACCTCGGCGTCCTGGACATAGAGGACGTATATGATCTCTGCAAGTCCGGGGAAGGGGACGTCTACTACCTCCGGGTGAGGGCAAAACGGTCCAGCTTCTTCACTGCCTTGGAGGACTCCAACCTGTACGCAGGAGACAATCGAGTGTTCGTCTTGGGCGAATGGGAGTTCGGCGAGTCAGAGACGTCAAGATTAGTCCGGATCCCTCGTCGCCTTGGGACCCCTCTAAGTAAAGACCAAGATCTTTCGGCTTCTTTTTCTTTTTGCCTTTATTTCTGCCGGGCTGACATCTTTTGTTTGTTGTGTAGGTTTCCATCAGAGAAGACAGACAGCCAAGAGAACCGGCTGGGTTAGAAACGACGCCTGGCTCCAGCAAGTGAAGAGCTACCACGGACACAACACCCGAGCCGCGTGGTTGCTCCTCGGGTACGAACCGAGGTACAGCTCCTTTAACAAGAGGAGAGTGACCGGGATAGATTCCCTACCTTTTGGAAAAGGAATGAACGGGGAGCAGGTGACTGTCGCAATCCCTGTCGGGCGTCATATTGAGTCCGGTGAAAAGGCTTCTCTGTCCTGCTCAGACCAGGGGCCTACCGAGATGGCCGCAGCAGCAGTCGGGACCTCTTCGCGGCCGAGGAGACGAGTCGCGGTATCCGCTAGCTCTGAAGAAGAAGAAGAGGAAGAAATGCTGCACCAACGTCGCCCGCGCGTCGTGGTAGAGGACCTGGAATCCCTGGCTTTCGGGGACCAAGCTCCAGATACCCCCCAGCATGCCGGCGATGCTCCGTGTTCGCCGCCTCCTGCTGCTGCCGTCGTGGCCATCTCTGCCCCCACTTCCCTAGATGCCATCATTGTTATTGACTCGCCCCTTGCGTTTTCTCCAAGTGCAGGAGACCGGGAGCTACCCTCCGAGGTCTTGGAAGAGGGGGTCAGCCAAAAAAGAGGCCCAGAATCGAGGCCTTGCCCAGCCCTTCTGCCGAGGTGTCACCCAGCGAGGCAGCACCTCAGTCCCCTCAGCTAGACATATGGAGGCCGGACCTCGAGGCCGTGGCTGGGAGGCCATTGACCACAGCGGACTGTGTATCCAACAGTCCCTTCATGGTCGCTGCGCTGGGGTGAGCGTTCGCCTTGCCTCTGGACATGGAGAGGTGGGGGAAGATGGACAACGGGACACTACTGCTTTCAACAATGTGGTCGGCTATCTCAGTAACTTCCTAACAAAATCCCTAAGTTTTTTACTTTGGTTTTTATTTTCTGATGCGTGTTTTCTTCCGCAGGTGGTACAAAAATGCCAACTTGGCATTGGGAGGCTGGCGAAGGCCGAAACCAAGGCCACCGAGTGGGAGGCAAAGAAGGAGGGGCTCCAGAAGACCTTGGATGCCAAGGACGAGGAGCTGAGGGAAGAGGCAAGCAAGAACGCCGGTCTTGCCGCTGACCTCGAGAAGGCACTGGCCGAGGTGGAGCAGCTGGAGGAGGACATGCACCATCAGAAAAGGGCGAATGTCAACCTGGTTACCGAGAGGAACAGGGAGAAGGCTGCGTACTGTTGACACCAAAAATGTCACTTTACCTCATCAACATCAAAAGCTATATGGAGCCGCATCCTACTACAAATAGGCAAAGCTGCTTCAAGCATCAGATCTTGACAGAACCAGACAAAAACTACAAGATCTTTCAAAGTAGCCAAAAGAAGGGTACACATGAAGTCTCGGGCCATTTCGACACCATCTGGCCTAACTTCAATCCTCCAACAGCTGAGCGGGAGCTCCCGACGGCGACAATGTCAAATACATCAAATCTTCGATCAGAGTCTATGGATGGTCTCAAAATACCTCCAAAAGGCTCCATGTCGAATTTCAAGTCAAACCGACACCGTTTGACCCTCCATCAACTCTCGAACGGCGAAATCAAGCCTTCCGGAGGCGAGAACCTCTGATGCCGCCACTCATCAAACAAAACACATGAGTAGCTTCTGCATGCTTCCAAAGGGCTGCACGTCAAATTTCAGGTCATTCCGACAACGTTTGACCCGGTTTTGATGCTCCGAAGCAAAATCAAACCTACCGGCGGCGAAGCTCCCCGGGACCATGGCACCCAAATCAGAGCTAATGGATCATCTCAAAATGACTCCAATAGGCTCCCCGTCAAATTTCAGGTCAATCGGACATCGGATGACCGTACATCAAAGCTCGACATCTTCCGCACGGTGAAATTAAGTCAAGCATCGACGGGACCCCAAACGGCTTCAAAACTCAAATAAAAGCCCATGGTTGGTCCTATCTAATGCCCAAGAAGCTTCACCTCAAATTTCAGGTCATTCCGACATCGTTTGACCCAGTTTCAACTCTTGGCGGAAAATCGGCTACAGAGTCTTCGGCTTTTCCAAAAAATAGGAAACTTTGTGCTCAGATTTGCACAGCCTTTCAACCGGTTTTCTTCAGAGGAATCAAGCCAATAAATGAAGAGAAATGTCAAAGCAAAATACAGGAGAAAACAGAAGCGAAAAAGCCCGAGAAACGACCAAGAAATTGGGACCGAAAGGCGGCCGAAAAATGGACCAAAGTCCAAGGTCGCCAGCCCCATGGTCGCCAGCGACCCTGGAAATCCGGGTCGCCAGATTTCCCCCGAAACGTCCGTTTTTCCGATTCTTTTCGCGTTTCGCAATGATTGGCCCCTGTGATTTTTTTAAAATCTGATTTTTTAGGCATGATATTCGTCGATCTTCGTCAACATCACGGATCCGCTATCAAAATCATTTGATCATCATCGGACACTCCGAAACCGCCAACCGGCCGACTAAGAAAGCACACTTTCTGCCCGACCGATCAAGAAATCGACTGCACAGATGTTGCCGGACCATTAGTGGAACCAATGTCTGAATTTTCGTCGTCATCCGACATCAAGCAACGTACGGATCCATCGATGATCATCGCAAGAAGAATTCCAAAAGACGCGGCGCAGCCCGCGACTCTTCAAGCGACTCGGCAGCCAATTAATGAAGTTAAATGACCCTTTTATGGCAATTTATTAGGGTCATTAACTCATTATTTTGAACGGCCCAATCAGAAGCCAAAAAATGGGAGTTACAAGTCCAATTAATCATGACAATTAACCATGTAACTCCTATCATTATGGAGATTAATCATGGTAATTAATCATGAAACTCCCATCATCATGGAGATTAAATGCCCATTACTCTCCATCGGCCAATCAAAATCCAAGAAAAAGGAGTTACAAAATTATGAAATTAAATCTTGTAACTCCTCCCATCATGGAGCATTAATATCATTAATGCCCATAAGACCTTCCTAATGGCCACCAAAAGCCTATAAATAGGCGGTCCTTCCAAAGGGAAGGGGTCTTGAAAATTGGGTTCAGAAAAAATTGTCTGAGGTGGTCCTGAAAATTGTCCAAAAAAATCATCTGAAGAATTCTGAAGAAATTGTCCTAGAAATCTCTACACAAAAAGAAGCTCTCTTACCTTGAAGAAACTCTGCTGCAAGCACTACAAGGTGATCGAAGTCCCTTGGGGGACCACCCCTCCCCCCCCAAGATCTCCTCTCTTCTTCTATCCAACATGGCCTAGATGCGGCTTTTCAGCCCGTCTACTTGGTTTTTTATTGGATATAAGACCTTCTCTTGGTCTTTATCCTCTAAAAATCTGAGGTCCAAGCCAAGCCAAGTGAATCAAAGCATCCAACCCATACATGACTCGCGACCGTCGATCTGAACGAGTCCCCACAATCGCTTGAGAAGTCAGATTCATTTTCTTACTTTTCTATTGTATTGTATTTTTTTAAAAGAGACATAAAAATCACATTTCTTGTCTTTACATTTTGATGAGACTTGTAAACTGCCTTTTACAGCACAAAATCGTCTTCTACGGCACAAAACTGCCTTTCACGGCAAATTAAATAAAATCGCCTCTCACGGCATTTTAAAACCTTGTCTCTTTCTTTAAAATATATGTGCAATGGAAAGTTAGAAAAAAGTTGATTTCCTTTTCTACTTGTGAAGGTGAATCTCCGGATCACCACTTCAAATTCCAAGTAGAATAGAAAATCTGGCATGCCCGTACAAAAAAAAAATGTTGATGCTTGCTCTTTTTTTCTCTTCGCCCCGTCGCACCCCGGCGGACCCGGGACGGAGGAAGGCGAGAAAGAAAAAGACGGGTCCATCACGTACGAGGCTTCCCTGGAGGAGAAGAAGGCCGAACTCGAGTCTGCCCTGGCGAAGTAGAAGGCCGAACTTGAAGATAGGTTTGGGGCCTATGAGGAGGGGATCCGGGAAGTGACTGCAAAATACAAGATGCAGATACAGAGGATTCGCAAGCGAGCCTGGGAGCTTGGATGGAAAGCCGCCTTGATGAAGGCTGGAGTTCCTGAAGATGATCCTGCTTTTAGGCATCCTCCCATGTTTCAAAGCTCGGGTTTGCCCCCTCTTTCAGTGCTGCTGCGATCCCTGCATTTGACCCGACCTCCGAGGCTCCTCCAGTGATGAATGCTGCGCCCAAAGCGCATCCGGCCATCTCTGAAGCCACTCCAGTCGACCCTAAAGCCCTTCCGGAGGCCACTGATAAGTCCACAAAATTGTAGCTTTCATTCATCATTTCATATGCATTTGTGGACTTAATTAAGTTAATTGCATAGAATTACACCTAATTTCATGTTTTCATGCATTTGAGCATCAAAGTTGGAATCTTAGTTAAATTTGGTCAAAACTCATTACATTGCATGACTTTTGTGAAATTAGGAATTTTCATCTCATTCATCACCCAAAAATTAGTTCTTTTAGCTTCACTGATGCATACCTGCTAATTTTGACACCGTGTGTTATTTTTGGAGAGTTGGGTATTTTTGGTGCATTAAGTAGGCATGTAGGGTCCCATTCATAGTCCATCTAGATTCCTCACACTTGATTATTATTGACATTATTTAATTTTATTTTTTAGGAGAAATCAAGAATGGAACCTGCATTGATGAAATTTGAGATAGATCATAGGCGGGACACGCTTCATGGTGGGCCCACATATCTTGACATCTTGGTGGAGTTGGAAAGATTGAAAATTCTCAAAGATGGAAAGGGAATCAAATAAGCAAGCAAAGAAAGAGTCAAAGCATGCCTTGGACGTCCAACATGGGTCCCACACATCCCATAGCATGCCAAACATAGAAGTTTCCTTAATTGCACAATTATTCCCCGATTTTTCAGGGGCGGCAAATTGAAATGGTCATAACTCTCAAAGCCAGTATCGGATGCACTCTACCTATCGTTGGAAAGCTCTTTTCGAGTAGATATCCGTGGAGCCCAAGATTGCATAAATTGAAGCTATATTGAGGGAGATATGACCTCGGAAAGTTACCTGTTATAATTCTATGCGGGAATTACAAGAAGTTTTCAAAATTGGCAACATAAGAGATGTTTGAGAATTTCAATTTGGTAAGACTTGGAGCTCAAGACCACACTTAGCAACAAATCATCTCCAATTCAAATTCTTTCTAAGTGTGAAGCCTAACTTGAGTCCTGAGCAAGAAATCTCTCCAAATAAGGAAACAAGTCCTAAAAGAGAGGAGATTCTTTTCTAAAAAGGAGGCATCAACATCTATAAAACCAACCCAAAAGGGGATGCAAGAACACACACATCCAGCCCTCTCTCCAATTCCCTTCTTTCTTTTCTTCCTTTCTTGTTTTCCATTAGTACTTTCTTTATTTATTTTATTTTGATAGCCTTGGGCCATGTCCAAGGATTTATTTTGAAGGAGAATTTTTGTGAAGGAGAAGTTGTAAAGACGCAATTTTTAATGACAAATCAAGAAGCATTCTTTGCAATGGCGGGCTAATTTTCTTGATTAGAGCTATGGATGAAGGTAAGTAACTTCTTTTAATTTATTTAGTAATTCTAATTTGTGTTCCATGATTATGTGCTTAATGATTAATAGGCTTGTCTTCGTGCCCTAGGTAAATCTCCATTCTTAAATTTTGAAAATAAAAATTGGTTTTTGACTATTCATGCTTAGGTTTGATAGGCCATGCTTAGGATTTAGATCTTTTGATGGTTTATGCTTACTTTTGATGAGTAGTTTTTAAATTATTTTTATTCTTTTATGAGATGAAGGAAGTCTTGAGTTTTGAATTTTTATGATTGAAAAGGGATTTTAAAAGTTAGATTTTCCAAATTAAAAACATTGATTTGTCTTTGATTTGAAGTAAAAATTGGAACAAATTAGGATTACTTGATAAATAATTTGCAGATGCTTATTGGATTCCTATGCTCTAATCACTTTTATTAATTTATAGTTTTTCATCTTTCTAAATTAGTTGCTTGATTTTATATCTAAATACTCAAAACTTTCCTTGATTGTAGTTAATTAGTTTTCTTAATCTAAAAGTTTCTTTAATTAGCTCCTTATGGGTTCGACCCATTCTTGCCATTGTCTCATCAAGACATCCGTGCACTTGCAGTATTTTATGATTGATATTGATCACATCAGCCACAGCTACACAGATGGAAATCAACTGCAATGTTGCAGCTGCTACTCCTTGAGCTCTTTTTTCTCCTTTTGTATCTCTTTTTTGATGTAATGAAATTTCAATTCAATAAAACATCATTTTTCCCATGTTCTGGCTCAAATATCATTTCTCCCATGTTTGAAAAATGGCTGTCAGTTTTTGCTTAAGTAGTTGGTCTCGATTCTCTAACCGAACTCCTTGCGTACTTAAAATAGGACTTTAGCTTAAGTAATTGAGCTCGGTTCAATAACCGGAACCCCAGGAACCTGTAACCATAACCATTGGGAGAACAAGTTGGGTCAGATCTTTGACTTGATTTAAGAAATTCGCCTTGGTTCTCCAACCCAAGGTGTTCTTGGATGCCTAGGTCAATGCCTTGAACATTTTCCCTTTTTGGTGGTAGAGTACTTAGTTCTGTAACCAAGCGTTCTTCCGAGTGGCGGCACCGTTGCCGAGCTATAGCTAGTGCTGTCACCGAGCCAGAGATGACTGGTACTGTTACCGAGCCGGATATAGCTGGCACTATTGCCGAACTGTAGCTGGTGCTGCCACCGAACTGAAGATGGTTGGTACTGTTACCGAGCCAGATATAGCTGGCACTATGCCGAGTTGTAGCTGGTGCTGTCACTGAGCTGAAGATGGGCGGTACTGTTACCGAGCCAGATTTAACTAGCACTATTGCCGAGCTGAATAACTTGAAACATTTCTCAAGAATGAGAGAGACAGATCATTTCTAAAAGAATATTGTTTTCATTGATATCCAAACTTTGAATACATTTTTAGAAATAGTACTTCTTGAGGTGCATCGCATTCCATGGCCGTGGTAACTCTTTACCCTCCATGTCCTCGAGTTTGTATGCGGATCACCCTGCAACTTAGAGCACTTTGAATGGTCCGTGCCAGTTAGGTGCCAACTTACCTTCATTTGGGTTTTTGTCCCCTGGGAACATTTTCTTTAGGACCAATTCTCCAACCGAGAACCCCCTTTCTTTGACCTTCCAATTGTAGCCCCTAGCCAACTGTTGCTGATAGGCAGCTAAACGGATAGTTGCTGCTTCTCTTCGTTCCTCGACGAGGTCCAGCTCTCGGGCCAAGTTTTCTTCGTTCAGTCCTTGATCGCAAAGCTCGGATCTCAAGGTTGGGAGGCGACCTCAAAAGGGATGACTACTTCCATGCCATAGGCCAAGGAGAATGGTGTAGTTGAGGTGGAGCATCTTGGAGTTGTTCTGTATGCCCATAGAACACTCGGGAGCTCTTCTGCTAGCTCGGTTGAGTCTCTTCTTGAGCCCATCGAGGACCACCTTGTTCGAGATTTCAGCCTGGTCGTTGCTTTGTGGGTATGCCGGGGTGGAGTAGACGTTTTTTATGCCAAGCTCCTGGCAGAAGTTTCTGAAGAAGTTGAAATCAAACTGAGTCTCGTTGCCTATCAGAGTTCGTGGGATCCCAAATCTTGTAATGATGTTCTTCCACACAAAGTTCTTCGTGTCCTGCTCGGTGATGGAGGACAAAGGTTCGGCTTCAATCCACTTATTGAAATAATCGTAGCCACCTCTTATTCCCGGGAGTTCAATGGAGCAGTCCTATAATATCCAAGCCCCACTGAGCGAAGGGCCACGGACTGGAGAGTGAGCTCAGATCCTGCATTGGCTGGTGGAGGGAGTGTGAGAACTTCTACGACTTCTCGCATTTCCTGGCGTCTAGTTAGGCGTCCTTTTGCATGTAGGGCCACCAGTAACCTTGGCTGATAGGTCGGTACGCAAGTGACTGGCCTCCAATGTGACTGCCGCAGATTCCCTCATGAATTTCATAAAGGAAGTCTTCGACTTTGTTCGGGTGGACGCACTGGAGGTAGGGTCCGGTGTATGACTTCCTGTAGAGCCTGCCATCCGGGGATAACCAAAATCGGGCTGCTTTCAGCCTGATCTTGTGAGCTTCATTCTTATCTTCAGGCAGCCGGTCATCTCTCAGGTAGGCAGTGATTGGGTCCATCCAACTTGGACCGAGATCAACATACATGAGCTGTTGAGGTGGCTGGAGCTCTATGCTTGGCTTTTCCAGTGTTTCTACTTCGACAGTTCTTCTATTCCCGGCTTCAACAGCAGAGACGAGGCTAGCGAGGGCATTAGCATGACAATTGGACTCTTTGTCGATCTGTTGGACTTCGGCTTTTTGAAACTGAAAGAGGAGTTCTTTCGCATAAGTCAGGTAGGCCGCCTTCCTGCCGTCGCGAGCTTGGTAGTCTCCGCTAAGCTGGCTCGTCACCAGCTAAGAGTCGCTGAAGACCACCAGTTGCCGAGCCTTCAGGATCTTGGCGCTGTTCAGTCCGGCAATGAGTGCTTCGTACTCAGCTTCATTATTAGATGCCTTGAAGCCAAGTGTCACGACTTGTTCGATGACAAGGCCCTCCAGAGATTGGAGAACTATGCCAGCGCCAACCCTTTTGGATGTTAAGGATCCGTTGACGAAGACCTTCCAACCTGAGTCAAGGAACTGTTTCCAAGACCGCTTTTGCTCTGTCTCAGTGACTTCTTCCTTATCCTTATTGCCCCCAGTTCGGTGTCGAGCAGGCTTGGTGCCGAACTTGGAGAGGTGAACTCCACAATGAAATCTACCAAAACTAGGCTTTGATGGTCGTTCTGGGTTGATATTTGATATCATACTGTCCTAATTCGACAGTCCATTTTGAGATTCGTCCAAAGAAGTCCGCCTTTCTGAAGAGCGTCTTGAGTGGATGTTCTGTGACAACCACTATAGTGTACGTCTGGAAGTAGTAGGAGAGTTTGCGGGAAGCACTAACGAGTGCTAATCAGTGTTGTTAAATTCGGTTCGTTTCGGACGAATTTTCCTAATAATTTTGATTCAATCCCTCTACCGAACCGAACAACCCCCTGCAAATTCGTTCCAGAATTTGGACCAATTCGGACGAATTTCAGAAATTCGCAGCGAATTCCAGTTATTCGCCCGAATTGGGCGAAATCCTAAGTTTCGTCCGAATTATGTTTATTGACTTAAAATTAGAAAAAATAAAACCTAAGTGTGTTAAATATAATTTTTCAACTTAAAACTGAAAATAAAAATACTGAAGGGGTTAAAACATAATTTTTTGTTAACTGGAATTGTAAAAGTAAAAAATAAAAGGCCCTAACCCATATCCTATCCCATTTCCCTTTGACGAAGGGCTTTTCGTTGACAAATCTTGACAAAGGAAAGGAACGAGAAGAAGGAAGAAGCAGAAGAAGAAGAAGCAGCACAAGAAGAAGCGAAGAAGAAGAAGCAGAAGACGAAGAAGAAGAAGAAGCGGAAAAGAATAAGAAGAATAAGCAGAAGACGAAGAAGAAGAAGCGAAGAAGAAGAAGTAGAAGTAGAAGAGGAGGCGTACCTGATCTGGTTGTTCTCTCCACCTTCTGGTCGTTTGCTCACTCAACCCAGCTGCTGCCAGGTACTGCTTCTCAACCCAGTTGATGTATTTTTTTTTTTCTTCTTCAAGCTTCTGCCCACTCGCTCGACCCAGTTGTTCTTCTGCTTTCCTCGTTTGCTCTCTCTGCTTTCGGTTCCAATTTATTCACCAGGGCTGCTTTCTCTCTGCTTTTTTCTCCTTTTTCTCTGCACGTTTATTCTCTGTTGTGGCCCAGAGAAGAGTTTTTCACTCTATAGTGGTCTGGACGCTAGTGCTTTTAAGAGTATTTCAACTTACTACTGTCGTGACCCACTTGCTTTTTATTTATTCCACTGAATCCCAACCACCCATTTGTTTTTCTTTCCTTTTGACAAGTCGGCCTTTTTCTCCTTCCCTTTTGACTAGTCTGGGTATGGTCGGGGTATGCTGGACTTTTAATATGAGTATTTTCTTTCTTTCTATTTTTTTAACTACTGTCTGTTTGACCGGTCTGGGTTTTTGGACTGTCTGGGTTTGTTGGCTTCTTTTTGTTTTTATATGAATTGTTGTCTGCCCTTTTTTTTTTAACATGCTAGCTCCTGGACTGGTTTTGTTTTTTATAAACTGTTAGGATGCTGGGCCCTTCGCTATTACTGTTTTTTTTTTTCTCTTCTTTTTTTCTTTTTTATCAACTTCTTTTTTCTCAACTGTTGTCTATTGGGCTGAATTTACTTTTTGTGTTGTTTCATGTTTACCATTGTATCAGGAATTTAAAACTGTGTGCTATCTTTTTGCCTGTTATAATGAGTGGGGCTGGAAAAAGTGGTCCACCTGCATCATCACAAGATTCAATTGGACTAAGTGCACCTCCTCGATCTGCAAATTGTTTGTATGTATGGATATATAGATCCAAAAAACAATAAACAAGTTGTTTGTATGTATTGTGAAAGGGTCATCAAAGGGGGTAGAATTACAAGATTGAAAGAGCATCTTGGTGGGATTACTGGGGAGATTGCAGCATGTACCCCCTGAAGTTAAATGGCAAATGGAGAACTAGTGATGGAAACCAAGAAGAACAAGGAAAAAAAAAGACAGCTAAATGAGGATATTGGAAATCCTTATGGGAATGAAGATGAAGAATTAGGAGAAGGCTCCGAAGATACAGATTTAGAAGAGATAACTGCTCCCCCAAAACGTAGAAAGAGTCAAGAACTCCAAATTTCATTTTCATCGAGCCAAAATAAAAGAAAGGACATTCCACCAAAAGCACCCCAACCTCCAATGAGTAACTACTTTCCACCAAGAACCACTCTTGGATCACAGCCAAGCATTAAATCTACTATGGCAAGTAAAGAGATCAAAGATGCAGCAGACATGACTATAGCTCGTTGGTGGTTTGATGCAAGCATCCCCTTCAATGTAGCAAGGTCAAATTTTTTTCAACCAATGGTCAATGCAATTGCTTCTATTGGAGCAGGATATAAAGCACCATCTTATCATGATTTTAGGGGAAAGCTCTTAAAAAAAATCAGTGGAAGAAGTTAATCGTTTAATGGTGCATTATAAATCATCTTGGAGTGAAGCGGGGTGCTCCATAATGGCTGATGGTTGGACGGATGGCATACAAAGGTCTTTGATAAATTTCCTTGTTTATTGTCCTACAGGGGTTTTATTTTTGAAATCTGTGGATACAAGTGCCATACGAAAGAATGCAGATGCTTTGTTTGGACTTTTTAATTAGTTGCTTTATCTGTTGGGCCAGAGAACGTTGTCCAATTTATAACGGACAATGATGCTACATATAAATCAGCGGGAAAGAAACTAGCAGCAAAATATGGAACATTTTATTGGACCGGTTGTGCAGCTCATTGTATAGACTTGATTTTAGAAGATATGGCAAGGCCTAATTTGTTTCCAAGAAATGCAGAGACAATTGATACAGCAAAGAAAGTTACAAAATATATTTACAATCATGCATATGTGTTGAATTGGATGAAAAGAGATTTTACCAATGGGAGAGAGCTGGTTCGCCCAGCCATTACAAGATTTGCCACTAATTTTATTAGCTTGCAATGCCTTTTTAAGTTCAGAAATGAACTAAGACAAATGTGGACAAGTACTGCTTGGGCGGAATCTAGCTATGCTTCTACTCCTATTGCAATGGACATTGGTAAAATTCTTTTAAGTAATCAATTTTGGAAGAATATAGAGCACATTTTAAAAGTTAGTGAATCTCTTGTAACTATTCTTCGCTTGGTTGATAGTGAAGATAAGCCTGCCATGGGCTATATATATGAAGCAATGGATAAAGCAAAAGAAGTCATCCAGAAGAGGTTGAAGAAAAAAAGTGAGTACTTACCTTATTGGAAAGTTATTGATAAAAGATGGGATAGTCAGTTGCATTGTCCACTGCATGTAGCAGCCTACTACTTGAATCCCCAAGTCTTCTTCAATCCCAATGCGGACAGGAATTGTAGAGAAATAAATAAAGGCTTGAATGATGTTATCATGAGATTAATTCCTGATGAAGATATTCAAGACCTCATTCTCAAGCAATGTGATGCTTATAAAGATTGCAATTATGAATTTGGGGCTTCAGTTGCCATATGCAATCGTACCAAGATATCTCGAGGTAATCAATAGTTTACCATTCTTTAACTTTTATTAATTATTAGACAATTAGCTCATACTTTTAATATGAAAGTATTATGTTGTATTTAAAATCTCAACAAATAGATGGTGGGCTAGATTTGGAAATGACACTCCTGAGTTACGAAAACTTGCAATTCGAGTGTTAAGTCAATGCTGCAGTGCTAGTGGATGCGAAAGGAACTGGAGCATTTTTGAGCATATCCACTCTCCCAAAAGAAATAGACTAGAACATCAAAGATTAAATGATCTAGTCTTTGTGCACTATAATTTGAAGTTGCAAGAAAGGTATAACTTAGCTTAAGTCTTACATTAAGAATAAATATTGATATAGTTATATGACCTTTTAATTTATGTAAATTGTAGGGACATGATTAAAAGAACTGGAAAAAATGCTTTGGACCCCATTAGCCTCGAGAACATTGATATATTGGCTGATTGGATAGCTGAAGAACCAACTCTCATGACCATCGATGAGGTTGAAGGTTGGGCAACTATAGAGGTTGGCTCGGCAAAAGAGGACATTCCCGATTTTGATGGGGGAGAGTAAGTGACTGTTGCTATTGTAGAAGAGGAAGATGATGATGATTACGATGATCTTTGAGTCTCTTTGGGGATTGTTAATCTTTTCTTATGACTGGGGCTTTTGGGAGATTTTTTTGAAGCTTTGAACTTTATGGTTGACTTTTGTCTTTTGATTTTTTATAGATGTATGATGTATCTCTAAAATTTATGGTTGGCTAGTTTCTTTTGATTTTTGAGAAATGTATCATGTATCTCTAAACTGTATAGTTGTGGTGAATATTTGAACCTTTGAATTTTTTGTTTAATGATTATGGGCCACATTATACATATATGCCATATTATGAGTTGTTTTAGAAGAATAAACTAAATGCATGAAACTAGATTTTGAACTTACTCTATTAATCTTATATTTTTTTCTATATATATTATATATTTTTTATTTTTATATTTTTCCGAATCATAAATCCAAAACGTTTCGCCGAAATCCCGAATCGGCCGAAATATTTCAGTTCGGAGGTCAAACTGAATAGGTGTCCGAACCGAATTTAACAACACTGGTGCTAATGCAAGTTTCTCCAGCTGTAAGTACCTGGTCTCAGCATCGAGGAGGATCTTGCTCCTATAGTAAATAGGCCTTTGTTGCCCGTTTTCTTCTCTGATGAATACCGAGCTCACTGCATGATCCGAGACTGCCAGGTACAAGTACAGCACTTCGCCTTGCGTTAGTGTGGACAGCAGGGGTGGTGAAGATAGGTAATTTTTGAGCTCTTGCAGAGCTCGGTCACAGTCCGGGGTCCATTGGAACTTCAAGCTTTTCCTCAATAGCTGAAAAAAGGGTCGGCACTTGTCAAAAGTTCGGCTGATGAAGCGATTGAGCGGCGGCCATGCCAGTTAGTCTCTGAACTTGTTTCGCTGAGGTTGGACTCTGTACTTCTTGAATCGCCGAGATCTGGTCCGGATTTGCTTCAATCCCTCTTCTTGTGACCAAGCTTCCCAGGAATTTGCCAGAGCCGACGCCAAAGGCACATTTGGAGGCATTCAGCTTCAGTTGGAACTGCCGGAGGATGTCAAATGTTTGACTTAGGTCTACCAAGTGGTCATGTAACCTTTTAGACTTGACAACCATGTCATCAATGTAAACCTCCACCGTTTTGCCAAGCTGGGCCTGAAACATCTTGGTGACCAGCCACTGGTACGTCGCTCCCGCGTTCTTCAACCCAAAGGGCATGACTTTGTAGCAGTAGATGCATCGGGGTGTGATGAAGGCGGTTTTCTCCTGGTCGGGCCCGAACATCGGGATCTGATGGTAACCTCGGTAAGCATCGAGGAAACTCTTCCAGCCGTGCCCGGCAGTGGCGTCAATCAGCTGGTCAATCTTTGGAAGGGGGAAGCTGTCCTTGGGGTAGGCTTTGTTGAGGTCGGTGAAGTCTACGCAGACCCTCCACTTACCATTCTTCTTCTTGACCACCACTGTGTTGGCCAACCATTCCGGGTAGTGGACTTCCTTGATCGCCTAGGCTTCTAGTAGCTTCTAGACCTCCTCGATCACGGCCTCAGTTTGTGGGATCCTCGTTTTGCGAGCTTTCTGGATCACAGGTTTGTGCTTGGGGTCCACGTTTAGCTTGTGGCACATGACTTCGAGACTGATGCCAAGCATCTCATAGGGAGTCCACGCAAAGACCTCTTTGTTCTGTAACAGGAGTTTCAGCAACTCGGTCTTCTCGGGCTCGGAAAGCTGACTCCCCAGCAGAAAAACTCTGTCAGGGTCGTCGGGGTCGATCTTGATTTCTGTGAGGTCTTCAATGCTCTTTTACGCTGGGGCCGGCTGACATCCTCGAGCTCGGCTTCTCTGTCTAGCTCGGCCATGTGAACTTGTGATGACTCGGCTTCGCCAGGCAGCACGGCCATCAGGCACTGTTTGGCCAAGTGCTGGTCGCCTCTGACTGTAATCACCTCTATTCAGCCGTTCTTGCTTTCTAGTGGAAACTTGAGCTTCTGGTGGAGGGTGGAGGGCACGGCTTCCATACCATGCAACCAAGTCCTACCCATTATCACATTGTAGGGGGATGGTACATCGACCACTAGGAAGTCGGCTTGCATGGAGGCGCCTCCGACTTGGACTCTAAGGGAGATCCTACCCTTAGGGTACACGGGCTTCGAGCTGAAACCCACCAGAGGGGTGCAGGCTGCCTGGAGATCCTCATCCTTGAGACCCATCTTCTTGAAGCAATCATAGGAGAGGATCTCCGACGAGCTCTCGGGATCCATCAGGACTCTCTGAACCAAGAAGTTCTTTAACTTCAATGTGAGAACCAGAGGATCGTTGCAGGGGAGCTGGACGCCATCCAGGTCCTTATCTAAAAACCAGATTTTGGGCCTCTCAGTCCGAGCTTTCTTTGCAGCAGGCTCCAGCTCGGCAATCATCACCTGCTTCTAGTGGGAGGCCCTCATGGCCTCGGCACGTGCTTGATTGCTCCCCTTCGGAGAAGGGGCGAGGTGGATGACGTTGATGATGCCCTTCGGTTCGTTGTTGTCCTGATCACTATCTCGACGCCGAGCTCGGCTGTTGTCTCCGCCCTCTTCCTTGATGTAGTCCCTTAAGTGCCTGTCCTTGACGAGCTTTTCAAGGTGAGCCTTGAAGGCCTTGCAGTCCTCAGTTCGATGCCCATTCTATTTGTGGTAGGCACAGAACTTGTTCTGATCTCGGGTGGATGGGTCACCTTTCATTGGCTGCAGCAACTTGAAGAAGGGCTGTGACTTGATCTTGCTGAGGAGCTTGTAGATCGGCTCCTTGAAGATCATGCTTATAGCCTTGTAGGTGGTGGCTTCTGGCTTAAACTTCTTGTCGCTCCCCGAGGTCGGAACCGAGGCCACTGCCGAGGTCGACAGGGCCTTATGTCGATCTGACTCCTCCCTCCTGGAGGATCTTCTTCTTTTTGGGAAGGTCTTTCCTCCTAGTAGAGGCCAAAGCTCTCCCGGGCTCGAGCCTCGTCTTCTTTTGTTTTGATGAACTAGTAGTTCGCCCGGGCCATCAATGCTTTCATCGTGACGACGGGGAACCGCACCAAATCCTTCCACACCTCGATGCCCGGCAGCAGAGCCTGCTGAAAGGACTTAACAGCCACCTCGTTCGAAGCGCCTTCGATCTGACTGTAGATCGTCCAGAATCTCTTTGCAAACTGGGTGACATTCTCCATCTACCTCATTCTCAGAGCCATGAGGTCCGCGTCTGTTTTGGGGATGACCCCATGAGCCTGGAACTTCTCTAGGAAAGAGTTTCGGAGCTGCCGCCAACTTGAGATCGAGTCGTCGGGAAGCACACAAAACCACCTTAGGGGGAGGTCTCCCAAACTGGAGGATAAGACTCGACAGTTCAAGTAATCCTCGTCACCCCATACTGACATCCTCTTGATGAAGTGTAGAAGATGCGCTGCAGGGTCTGAGGTTCCATCATAGAGGACGAACCTCGGGACGTTGAACTTTTCTGGAAGAGAAAATTTTCTAACCTCCTGAGAGAAAGGAGACGCGCCGAGATCCTCTGCTTCAAATGTGTTGAACCGATCTCGGGTGATACCAGCGATCTCCATATTTTGATGAATCGTCAGCTTGATCTGATGGTCAAGCCATTCCTTCAAGTCGCCATCGTCCTCCGGCTTTTGGCTCAGCTTCTTGGATCCTTTGCTCAGATTATTGCTGCTCAAGCCCTCATCATAAACTCGGTCACGCCTTTTGTTATTCAGGACGTGCCTTAGATCCCGCTCAGCCGAAGGGGGAGGCTGGCTGCGTCTGGGAGGTGGACTTGGAGCCTACCCGCATCTGGGAGGTGGACTCGGAGCCTTCCTTCTCTCCCGGAGCTGCTGTCGAAGTTGACGGATGAGCTCGTCCTTCTCTTGGATAACAAAGTTCTGGGCCCTGATATCCTCCAGGAGCGGGTCATCGTTGCCGTCAGGGTTGGCTTGATGATGGGATTGCGACTTGGCCAGTGCTGACGCCTCACCTTACTTGGTGGCTGATTTCTCACCTCGCTTGGTGTGTTCCTTGCTCTGGCGGGGTTGTTCTAATGGTGGAACGTCTCGACGGGGAGGTGCTATCACCCACCTCGATGATGAGCCTGACTGGACCATGAACTCTCCGATGCTTGCAGCGCCAGACCTTCCCCCGGACCTTCTTTGTCGAGGGACCGGAGGTGGTTGTAGTTTCTTTGACGACGCAGGTGGTCGGGACGGATCCTTGGATGATCCTTCGCCATTTTTGGTCTTTGGAGGCATGGTGTTTACAGATTTTTGTTCAGTTGATCCCCATAGACAGCGCCAACTGTAAGTGCCAAAAACGACACCCACTTAATTAGGAGGAAGTAGAATTTGATAATGGGAAAGACCGAACGTCCAAGACCTAAAAGGGAAGGGGAGAAACTGGGGTCAGATGCCCTGGCTGCCATCAGCCTAAAGCACTCTGATGCCTAAGTTAGTGCTGTCACTAAGCAAAGGATGAGTGGAGAAAAGAAGTGAGTATGAGTTTGTGCATGTATATTTGCATACCTTAATGGGTCTGACCCCATGTATATTTGTAGATGGAGTTCTCCTTGGTGAGTGGAGGTAGGTGGGGACCTTACCCTGACTGCCAGTGGTAGGTAAAAAGGGAACATCTCATCAAAAGTTTCTATTCCCCTTGGACAGCTGACATGATGGGGTGATAGAGTCAACTTCTTATCTCCATCATGCGCCACCCTATCTGTCAGAGTATGTTCGTACTTCTCATAGGAGCGCGATGGCCCACTTCCGTCCTCCAGTACTTTTACCGAGACCAAGAGTGGTCTTGCCATTCTGACACTCCTACCGAGACCAGGAGTGGTCTTGTCATGCTAACACTCCTTACCGAGCTAACACTCTTTGCCGAGCTGACACTCTTTGCCGAGCTGCCGAGCTGACTAGTCATGGGTTACCGAGATCAAGCAAACTAGCTGGTACTGTTACCAAGGTTCAGCTTAATCTCGGTATTATGGCATTTTCCCACACAATGACAACCAAATCCTTCCACTCAAAATCTTAACAACAAAAAATACAAGAAGCAGTCCAAGAAAACAAAAGAGAAAGACTTAACCCTCATGCCACTCACTTAAAATGCTTTTCTGCAAATTATGGACGAATGAGGCCAAAATGCCAAAATGATAAAAAAAATTTCTCACAAAAACACATTGTACCAAAAAATTCTGTGGATTTGTGGACAAATGAGGCCAAAATGATATATATATTTACATTGTACCAAATAATAATAAAAAATGGGAGTTTTTTCCTTTTTCTCTTCTTTCAGAAAACACATTACAGAAATGTTTTGTCGAGAGCAATGCATTAAACCATAGGTTTCATGATCACATACATTGAGGCCGTTTTGATTTTTATTGATCCATTCTCTTCAAATCATTCCTTGAATTTTTGGCAATTGATGAGTGATTTTTTTTAATTATTAAATAAAGCAAGAACATGAATAAGTTTTAAAAGTGAAATATGTGAATTAACCACGTGAGTGTGATTTTGTTCCACATGAACAGTGGATTTATTTGCCCATTGCTGCAGCCTTTTGCCCCCACATGCTTGTTTTATGAAGAAAATAGAGACAAACAAGCTAACTCAATTGAAGGGTGTTCATAGGAATTTCTGATGGGCATTTTGAAACTCCCTCTTTAATTAGTGCAACCTTAAAAAATCTCACTTTTGGTCTTTCAGGACCAGCAGATTGTTTGGGCGCTGCTATTAAGAATTGTTAAAAAGGTGTTAAAATCTTTAGTCCAACTAATATCATCCATTCATCTGGTGGGACCTGGGAGCTGTGGGAGCTGTGGTGGAATGTATATTCCACTCGGTAACAAGAGCATTGTTTAAAAACCCGTTTGTATCAATACCAAGTTAAACTCAATTCAATAAAAGTAACAAAGGCTTGCCCATTTTACTGGGCTAGATGAGTGTCCCACTGGGACAGTCTAGAAGTCTTTCTTAATTTTTGAACTATGGTAAATAAGGTTTCAATCAGTTAGAACCAGACAGGTCCAGCCTACTTTGTGTTTTCGGGCCGGTGGGCTGGACCTGCATCTATATATTTGACGAACGATGCTTGGACTAAGGTATGCCCAAAGACCTGGAGAGACAACTCAGGTCAGACCAATATATCTAATGCTAATGGATTTCATCACTTAAATGAAAGGCATTCGCCCTGAGTTTGACTCGGACCCGTAGGCTAGATCCAAGCATAAATATGTGGTCTAACATTTAAATGGGGTTGGACATGGGATAGCTCCAACAAAGCAAGGCCCACAGCAACCCTACTGGTAAAAATACGCATGCAAATCCCAAGGGCATTTACTTGATCTCTCTCAGCGAATGCATGTCACGACCCGGGCCCGAGATTAGGATTACCTCGGCCAAACCCTAAGTCGCGATCTCCATAATTACTCCCGTAAACCTCGCATTAACCGAGGTCAATACGAAATTCATAATGGATATCATACATATCTGTCAAATGTACATTTTTGCAGAAAATATATATATATACATTGACAATTCATTTAACCATATAAGTTCTTTACATAACAGTAAAGTTCATTACATATACATTCCACCTAATGTCCAAGTCAACACTGCATATTCAAAATACAATGCGGGTGACTACTATTTACATCCAAAATGAATCTACATGTATTTCTCAAAATATTTCAAAACACTCTAATGTAATTGCCCTGAACCTGATGGGCCTCCTCCATTGGCGGCGCGGCTTCTGTATCATCGGGACGGGCAACTTGGCCTGTAATATCATCAATAACATTGTGAACACGACGATTCAACAGTATATACACAATTTCATGCTATAGTTTGTTTAGCAATTCTAAACAATTCAAATCAATAAATAATTACATTCATTTAATTCTTTCCTGAAGGAAGCATTCAATTTCAATATGTTCACTTCATTAAGTGACTTTTCATTGTCCTCATTGGCAAAAGGCGAAAGGCCACACCCTCCATGACCTAGCCTTAAGAAGGGACTCATTTCATTTCCATATTATACACTTTATTAAGTGGCTTTTTAAATATGTGGAATTTACCAATATCTTGATCAGAGATCACCGACAACACCACGGAGCTCCAAAACACTCCATTCCATCTACTGCAGTAGGATTGTTCATTAATTCATTTCATTGGTTTGTTTATTTCATTTCATTATTCCTTTCACTCCATTAATTCAATTCATTATGCATTTCAACTCAAAACAACAAGGAGCGTACAATTGTAAGACAATGCTAATAAGAAATCCAAGTAAATTTCCCTAAACCAAACATTCGGGTGAAACGTTCATTATGTATGTGTTATTCTAGATGACGTCACTTTTAGTGTAATTTACATGAACATAACCTTAGCTAACACCCATGAAAGTTTAGGAAAATACTATTAACACTAGCCTTAGCAAATAGGCTTTTACTTCAAGAAATCAAAAATCAATTCTGAATTCTCCTCAAGTTCGGTCACCACGTCCGTCACCTGTCGGCTGACCGAACTCTGGATTTCGGCTAACCGACCTCTGTCCGTCAGCTTTCTAGAAGCTCAGTTTCCTGATATAAATTCTGACATTTTTCCCAAGGAACTTCAATCACCTTGTCGGTCGACCGAAGTTACAGTGTCGGCTAACCGAACTTGGTTCGGTTAACCCCTCAGTTCCAATTCCAGAGAGCTCATACGAGATCTTAGACCACTCGGTCAGGTAGTTCGGTCGACTGTCGGTCGGCCGTGCTGCCACTTCGGCTGACCGAACTCAGTTCGGTCAGCTTCTCAGAAGTTGTAATCTTCTGCGAATTTCAGCCCAGAAAGGGTCGGTCAGGTGTCAGTCAGCCGACATGCTCCAGAAGTTCAGAAAAAATTCTGAACTGAATTTCTAGAATTGAACTCTTTGAGCTCAACCAAACCTATTTACATCATTAATCATGAGAATTGAGTACACTTGCCTTGTTTGGGGATTAATTAGCAAGAACCTCCTTTGCTAGCTTGAATTTGAGATGAAAACCCCCAACTTGAAACCCTCTTTTGAACCTAAATCACAATCACATCCACAAATGGAACTCCAATGAGTTCTCTGTGCTAGAAATCATTCCAAATCATCAAGGAGAATTGAGAAATTCTATAAGCAACCTAAGTCACTTACTTGTAGTCTTTTGTAGGAAACTCTTGAGATCTTCTCAAGCTTTAAACTTCAATAAAACCAAAGAAGAAGATGGAGAAGATGATGAAGATGGGCTTCCTTCAAAATCACCCACAAATCTTCACTCTTTGATTGAGAATGGAAGGAAGAAAGAGGAGGGAAAAGAGAGAGAGATGGTTGTGCTGGGAGATGAGAGAATGAACTCAAAAGAGTTCATCCTCATCTTATAAACCACATTTTTGCATTCAACCCCCCCTTAATTCCATTAATTACATTTTGAGTCAAATGAAGTGTTATTTGATCCAATTCACGTGGAATGGAATCGCTCCTAGTACGGAAACTAACGTACTCCTCGAGATACACGTGCTGGTATCAAGAGTTTCCGTATTCAACGAAATACACGAAAATTCATATTTACGAAAAGGTCCTCGTATTCCTCAATCTAAGCCTAAAATCATTTCAATTCCCTTAATAACATCCATTACCTCTTCATTATGCTCAAGTTGATCATTTGAGACCATTTCAACTCAATTTGTCATTAATCAACATTAATTCAATAGAACATGTTCAATTAGCATTAAGCCCGATTAATTAGAGTTAATCTTGATTAACTAGGGACGGTGTTACAATGCATCCTGAGAGCTTATTGCCAGTTGCAACCAGTTTACATGCAAATCAAATTTCTCGAATTGTCTACCCGTATAAATTGGTTGTGAAATAGAACAAAACCCTAAATTATATAAGGTCAGCTAATGTAAATGAAGTGCACAGGATTATACCGCCTATGGTTAGCGTACATTTACAAATAGTCAAATATGAGGAATCATATCGCCTACAGACGGCAATAGTTATCCTACATTCCTACCCCTTCTCATAGGAAATCCAAATCAACACTATTATGGAAATTCAATTCATTTTTTTATTTTTTTTGCTGCACCAGATGGGCTACATGGAAAATGAGAATGATGTTCCTTTGCAATGGAATGCTTTCGCCACATAACTGTGTATCCTTAAAGTCATAAAAGTTCAATTCAAATGACCATACGCAAACTGCAAATCGGTGCCAGCTTAAAATCCAGATGATACTAGGGAAGAGGAGTTTATAAACAATGATTAGCATGCACTTGTATTTCAGAAGGAAATTGATAAAGATATTATTGTTTTTACTTTCTAATCTGAACTAATGTGTAGGACTACTTCCTTTCTGACTATAGGCACAAATGATGACAAAATCAGCCACACAATTTGTGTGGTAAACTGTTTCTCTAACAGAAGATTTCTAAACACAAATTTGAAAAATGAGTGCCTATAGAGCGCCCACACTTACTTCTTTGACTGAGAATTGCAACCAAACATGTGCACAGGAACTCTCTAAAGTTCATCCTGCAAATGTAAACACAAATTGAAATAAGTAAGAGAAAACATAAGAATGGCACTTAATGAAAGTTGGACTAATCTTAATGCATCCTGTAAATGTAACAAAATGATACTCTTAAGAATATGAAGAGTAAGACAAGAATGAAGCATACATGCACATCATCATCGACTTTATCTTTACTAACATCCTCATCATCAGCCACATTATCATCTTTCTCTTCCTGCCGTAAACATAGCAGCCAGGCAATCATACAACTGAGTCATGAAAAAGAAGAAGAAGAAGAAGAAGAAGAAAATATATGGTTTTTTTTTTTTCCTGTGCTTCCATTTCACACGGTACTGTGTGAGGTGAATTCTGCTGGGGCCACATAGATCATGGGACTCGGAGACTGAACGAGAGATATCAAGGTTCAATTCAATTCAATGCCCCTAACCCTTAGATCCGTGGCCCAAAAATCTAACGGATTTATATTAGAAAAAAGGACCCGCAATCCAACGGTCCAGTAAGAGGGAGGGGAGGAGGATGTTGGTTTGGATGGTCCATTCGGATTAGTGCATAATAGGTGAGCCTCACATGCTCCCTCACACAGTAAGACCGTGCGAGGTGGATGCGCAGGAATATTTTCCATATACGTGTGTATCGATCTTTGATGTTTGTACAAGAGGATCTTACTTCTAAATCATCTTCATCTTTGTCTACCTGGGATATAATGACAACAAAGTTACAGACAAGAGCAGTTGAGAGTTTTAAGAAGACAACATAAACACTCATATAAATAAGATTAGGAACTCCCTTGCTGTACAATAGTTAGCAGTCTATCAGAATTCATTTTAGGTCGGGATAATATAGCTCCCTTCGCCTGAGCACCCATGAGCACCACATGGTGGGTCCCACCAATCATGGGGAAGGTGGGGGATCGGTTATTCTTGATGGGCCCTACCTCTGTAAAATCTTGGGCCCGTTAAATCATTCTAACCCTTGATCCGTCCCCTCAATTTTAACAGTTTTAGAAGGCACAATTTTTTGACAAGTTCAATCCAACGTTCAATTCCATTCAAACCGGTGTAAAACTTGAGAGATTGGTGACATTCAGGAGGAGAGGGGTGACAGGCTTGGATGGATTATGGTGGGCCCCACCTAGCCAAAAACGCCCGTGCTTATATAGGGGTGCTCAGATGATGGATTTCCACACACGTATGTGTGTATTTGCTTTACAAGGGACTCAAACACATTCACCCACACACTATATATGCCCCTAACCAGCTTACCAACAGCCCCGGAGAAAACATCCCACCTATCCACCTACCTTCTTGGCACTAATTGATGGACCCTAAAGAAACCATACAAAGCTTAATACCATGTTTCATCACTCATCAACTTAGTTAAGTCCTACACCATACCTCTTTTTTCTTATTTTCTGACTTATTAAATGCTTCCTTCTCTGCCTGCAGATTCCAAATTTCGAGATAAACTATCAGTTCAAGGTGTGCACAAAAATTAAATGTCAAATGAATGGAAAACCACTTACATCCTTGTGTTCCCCCCATGTTTCTTCAGCCAGCTTCTTTGCATATTCCGGATCATCACAAACTAAAACATTATCGAACAGAGTTCCTGATTTCACCTAGCATGGATGCATCGATGGAATCAGTTATCAAGGAAAACATGAAATTTTGTAATAAGCAGACCAACAAAATTTACCTGCCACAACTCAATAGCAACATATTTCAAATTGGAGCAAACATAAATATCTGGATCATCCTTGAAATCTGGAGTTTGACAACAGGTCAGACTGAAATAATACCAGATAAAAGCCGACAATTAAAAATGGAATAAATTAAAACATAAATTTAGAATCAACTACCACCTGGATTATCAATCATTGGAGCCTCCCATTTTCCCTTATAATTTGGATTCTTAATTCGCTGCCAACAAATGAAGGATGATTATCATAAAGCTACAATTAAGATTTCTATGTTAGTATTCACTGCCAAAATAGTAACTCATAACACTGCCATTAAAAAATAAAGAAAGTAAAAATAAAACCTTGGGCTCCCATGGTCCTTTGTAATCAGGATTAGGAATGGTTGGCGTGGTCCATTCACCGTCTTCTTCATCGTCCCAGTCCTCTGGCTGTGCACCAAACACATTCCAGTGACATAGTTCAAGATTGATGCAACTAAGAGTGAAGCAACCAGAAACATTTACTTCTAGCAATCCAAAAAGCATAGTATTGGACATGAAAATTGCAACTGAGCTACCTTTTTGGCTTCATTGTCTGGTATCTCCATGGGAATGTCATCATAACCCTTAAATGCAGAAAGAATGTGTCAGGCCTTAATGAAAAATGCTTATTTGAAGTCTACAAGAGAACACATTAAAATCATGCAAACAAGACTTTCAAGATTCTACCAAGAAGGATTACATAGAAACACTGGTCAGAAGTTACAAATTTTAATGAAGAGGATATTGCTTGCAAAAGAATAGTCATGACAACCTGATCAGTGGGATCCAAGCACTAACTAAGCAAGTTGGTAAAAAAAAAAAAGTGTTCAATGCAATAAAAAGGAAAAAAGACACTGGGAGCCAGTGCTAAACATAAAACCACAAGGAACTTGATTTGATATTGCATGTAACTTAGAAACATGTCATTTTATTTTTATTACCTGATTGAAATTTGAAACAAGCAAGAGGACATTTTAAGAATGTATAGAAAAATTTTTGGTCAAAGAATTTCATTAAGCATCCCTATACCTTAACTCAGTTTGTTTAGAACCTTTCCAAAGAGAGTCAAAAAATAAACAAAAACATTGGTTACAGTTCCCCTGACAGGTATGCTGAATTAGCAGAAAACAAACTTGGCATGCGCCCTTTAATCCAGGAAGTTTATGTTATGTACATATACGAAAAAATTGATAACAGAACAAGGCAAAAGAAACTCTGATCAGAACCTTTGTGAAAGGTAAAAAAGGTGAAGTTTTATGTAAGATGGGGAAGCACACCTCTGGCTTTTTATCTTCAGGATCAGGAATATACTCCTTGTCATCCCAATCTTCAGGCTGCAGATTAGCACATGAGCAATCATTAAATAAAAATCCATTTAAAATTGAAAATGAAAGTAAAACTTCCTACTGGAAACATTACCTTTTTTGCATTAGGATCAGTGATTTTCTTTGGTGGGAGAATGTCCCAATCAGTGTATAAACTCCCTGACCTTTTCTCATTGTTGTCAATAAGAATGCTGTATGTAGCATCTGGGCGGACGATCAAAGTGTAAACATGAGTCAGCTGATCAGTCTCACAAGGAACATTTTTCTTGATCAAATGGTTCTGTCCATTGCGAGAGAAAATGGCATGGACTTTTCTGGTGCTGTACCCACATATATCAGGTCCAAACATGATGCTGCAGTTCCCAATATAGATGTTTTTCAGGTAAAATCACCCAATTAGAGAAAAACAAATAACTCAGATACCAGGAGCACATGTGTTGATTACCTATAAGGAGTCTCACCACCAAACTTTTTCTGGTCAACTTCACCACTGAGCAACTTCATGTAGCCACCGCCGCAATCAAGCTTCTGTTCATGCTTAACTGAGAACTGAAACACCAAGGTCTTGTCCTTGTTACTGAATTCAGGGAACACAGCTGAGATAGCATAGAACCTGAAGTCTTCAGTGGTTTGAATACCTGCAGTAAATTAAAAGACTAAAGTCATCACAAAGAAACCAAAATAAATGGAAGAAGGAATTAGCGATGATATATGACAATGCTCACAGTCACAAAGCAATTGACTACATGTAGAAAGATCCCTCTTTAACATATTTTTTATAGAACTGATTTTTGTTTACATTCAGAAAAACAAGAAATCTTATAGTTACTGATTAGTAGCAAAACCTTCAACAACATCATTAAAATTAGAAAATGCTTGCATCTGGGAAGAGAGAGAACCTTTGTCATTAGGATCGCCATTCCATTTCCCAGAATTGTGGTTCCATTCACGAGCCATGTTCTCATATTTCTTCCAATCAGACTTGACCCATCGATTTTCCCACCCATCTTCAATTTCCACCATGAACAGAAGTATTAATAAATATCACGAAGGAAGAAGCAAAACATTCAATTAAATCACCAAAAATGAATGTATATTGGCTACAAGTTTGCAACTTAAGAAGTGCTCAAACCATAAAAAGTGATTTTTTCCTGACAACAACATAAATTTCTTTCTTCCTAAAATCAGAAACATGAGAGATTCATTGTTTCATTGAAGTGAGAAGGATCCTGATTCCTGATCAACGAATGGTTACGTGTACAAAAATCATGAAGTTAGAAGCACAGTTATAAGTAGCTGGGAGGTAGGGGGATTACCATCTGCTAATTACAATGTTGGAGATGCAAGATTTGGTGCCTTACACATTTGAGCTAAGGGGTCGTTTGCCTTTTATGCATGAGATAGGAAAATGGGTTTTACATATGCAAATGCTAAAGATGAAACGTTATAGATGTGAAACACATTATTGTCAAAATCACCATTTTTCACATGAGTAAATGAATATATCCAACTATTTAGATGTATTTGGTTTTTTCGTATTTTTTTTTCACAAATTTCTCGTGAATATGAAACTAAATGTCCTAATATTTACCATTAATATAGGAATATTGAGCAATTTGGATCGTGATGGGGGCCCACAGAAGTGCATAGAATTAGATCTATAGCTTGGGACTTTTTCACATGTTACTGGTTTTAATCAGCTTCAAGATCTTGGGGTTTACAAGTTCAATAAATAGATTGATCTGTTTGGATTACAAATATAAGGCCCACAGGAGTAAAGACATTAAAGGTGGGTGATGGGATCCACAAGAATGCAATCACTGTGTATGAGACTATACTACACCTCTACAAAGAGGTGTGAAACAAACCATTTTCTCAACAACCAGACCATCAAAATCGAATGTTGATCCCTCTATGAATCGATCATATCCACAAATCAGTGCCTACTAGTCAATCCTCACCTTTCAATTAGAAGCCATCCATTCCACCAATTAATGTAAAAGAAAATAAAATTTTCTCCAATGTGAGGTTTTCAGCCCACAATACATCAGCAAATGCTGTGTTGTGAATCAGTCTCCAGCCTTTTACAAATAATGGGGCTCACATGATGATAATCTGAACCGCTCATCTTAAATCACATCCCCTAGAGTGACATTTCCTTATATTTCACTCCATTAGAAGTTCATCCCACCCTCGGATTGTGCAAGTGACTGATAACGTGATTAGCACAATTAATCCAAATATCAAAAGAGACAATAACTCCTTTTGAAGTGAAATTTGAGGATATGTCACCATTCAAGATGAACGGTCCAAATTATCATCACAGGAGGGCCATGGTGAAGTTCAAGGGACAAAATTAAGCACATTATAGTAAATCATCAAATGAAGAGAGAAAGAGAGAGATTGGAGAGAGATATTACGTGGTGTAAGCTCAAGAAAACTACAGATCTCTTCGGGAAGAACTCTATAAATCATTCATGGATGCAAATGCAACTATATAAATAAGCACAAAATTGGAAGATGGAGCGTACCATCGAATTGTTCTTGGAAGAAAACCTCAGCGCATGCAACTGATAGAAGAAAGAAGAGAAGAAGAAGCATTTTTCTCCAAATCACCATCGCTACTAGATGAGAATTGAGAGAGTTAGAAGCATTCAGATGAAGACGAGAGAGAAGAAAGAGAGTATTATTTATGCAATTACTACCCTCGGTAGATATAGATGAGTCAAAGGACACTCATCCATTTAACGGATGATGAGAGTTTTAAGGTGGTAAATTCACATTTGTGGGAACCACATTTGGTAAATTCAGTTGAGATTAGGGGAGGCCACTTTGGATTGATTGGATTGAACATCAACACTCGAGTTTATAGTTTTCAAATCCACTCCTTTAGTAGCCATTCATCAAAGGAGTTAATCATCTGTACATACATCATATTGTCCGGATAAAGAAGGAGAGCTGCATTGGATAAACTCACATCGAATGTAAAAAATCTGTCGTAATCCAAACTCCAAAATCCTAACATGATGTATATAACTATTGGAGAACGGATATACTTTTTCTAACTAGTTGAGCAAAGGTTGTAAGAGACGACACCAATTTAGAAATTTTTGAAAACGCGGTGAATGTGGGTTGATCGGATGAGCATGCATTTTTAAAGTGAAGGCTTTCATGTTGTTTGCATGTACTCGTAAGTCTTGCATTGCATCTCCTCTTCAATGGCTGTTATCAAAATCACTGCCGGGCGTGTGATCTTCGAGCGTCCCCACGCGTGACTTTGCCAGCGGGAAATGCATGTTTCTCATAACTTCGCAATTCTATTGTTGCTTTTCTGAACCTCTACGAAGGAGTGAAACTCACACTTGGGTCCACTCCATTGAGAATCCGAGCCGCTCAAAACAAAAGTTCTCGCCGTTCATAAGATGTTCTTACATTGTACTCAAATAAGAGTTGGTACCACCGTAAGATTAAGCCAGCAGTGAATAATTTGATTAACATGATGTTTATCATATTTATAAATCGCGTAATAGTCATGGGGTTAATATCATGGAGGGCCGAATAACTATTTCAGATTTTCAGTAAAATTGGGGGACATCCTAGGGCGTTCATTTTAAGTGGTTTTTCAATATAAGATGGACCCCACTATGGGTTCCACTCCTTCAATTCAGAATTTCTCTAATTAAGAGCGTTAGATGATTAGATTCGTTTGGTCATTGGGCCTTCATATCATATGGGCCATTCTTTGGTGATATTTTCTTTTAACTTGGTGAGGTATGATTTCTGGCCTCTAAAAATGGACGGTTAAGATAGAAGGTGGCAATGGTTTCTTCAATGTTCCATTTAAGCTGGCTTTGTCCATCACTTCTGAACATTTTTTTATCTTTTTTCAAAACGAGCAACAAGATCTTTCATTAAGTTCAAAAAAGTTTATATATATATAGGGAGGCGGTCCAGTAAGGACCGTCCTTATGGTTTATGGCACGGACCACCTATTGGGACCCACCGTGAGACCTCACTGGTCATGGGACAAGGGGGATTGAAAGATCCAAGTGGGGCTAACTTAGATATTAAATTTGAAGTCAATCTAATATCTCTAACTCCTTCATCCATGGTCCACAAGATTAATAGCTTTATATCCAATAAGAAAAATTGACCCTCAATCCAACGGTATAGTTCATTGAAATCCATGCAAATTCATGGGATTCAGTGCCTATAAGGGGGCTATAAATGAGTGGTCAATTTGGATGGGTGACAAGGTGGGCCCCAGTGGACATTCCGAACGGTGCCGACCATAAGGATGAGAGTAACTCCCACACTACGATTAGAGTAAATGCTCTGATGAGAGTAACTCCCACACTACAATGAGAGTAAATGGGTCCCTACGATGAGAGTAAAAGGGGGACCCATTGAATCGATATCCAACGCTTGTAGCCTAAATATTAGGTTCCTCCCCCATTACTCCCATATATATATATATATATACACACATGTGTACACATGTGTTTATGTGTGTGTGCGTGTGTGTATCTTAGGATAAGATAAGTTGAGGTCAGCTCAAGTGTATAGTGGGGCCACATGGGGATGAGGGTGGAAAGGATTTCAAGAATTTCATGGGACCCTCCTCTTTGTAAAAAAGCCAGCCCAAACCGTGGTGTCTATATGGGAACCAAAAGTTAAATGGTCTACAGTCCATTTAGATCGGTACAAACTCGATCCAACGGTCTAGTAAATTTGAATTTGATCGAAAGTTGGTGGACATGTACAGTTCAGGGGGACCGTGTGTTTAGTCCATTTGGATGGACCAAGTGTGGCCCCACAAGCATGAACTTACGGAATTTTATCCTTATATATATATGAATAGGGCTCTCCTAAGCTGAAGCTTACCTTATCCTAAGCTGGAATAGTGCTGGTCTCACAAATCAAATTTGATTATATTTGTTTTTTGCATGATGGAACTAGGAAATCCGGTTCTGATTAGATTTATCTTGATTTTGAAGATGATCATCATGCAAAAAACAACGATAATCAACTTTGATATGTGGGACCAGGATTGTTTCAGCTTAGGATAAGGAAAGCTTCAGCTTAGGAGAGCTAGCCCCTATATATATATATATATAGGGGGACATTCATGCACATTCATCCCTCATCATAAGGTGAGGGACACTTACATGGCTTTCCCTCTTTACATATGAATATTCCTTTTATACATATGACCATATATGACTTTTCCTCTTTTGTACATGAAAATTTCAAATTGTGGAAGTGTTTCTCACCCTATGGTAAGGGATGGATGCACATGAATATTCTCCATATATATATATATATATATAGCCAGCCCTCTCCTCAGCTCAAGTGGATAAGAGAGGGTTGTCCACTGCCTATGGTGGGGCCCACATTTTTGTCCATCCAAATGGACCACACACAGGGCCCCCCTGAATTGCACATGTCCATCAAAATTTGGCCCCATCCGATTAAACTGGACCTTTGGATCAAGTTACACCCATCCGAATGGATTGTACACATTTAAGATTTTGTGGCTTAGATGGAGATGATAGAAATCAAGGATAGGACTTTTTTTTTTCTTTGGGAGAGAGGAGGGCCCTAGTATGTCCTTCAAATCCCCCTACCCCATCCCCATTCCCATTCCCATGTGGGTCCCCAGGTGGTAGGGGTGTACACGGATTAGATTGGTGCAGATTGGGCCAAATCCATCACCAATCCATTACTTACGGATTGACGGATTTGGAATCCGTCACCCATCCGTGGTTATTAAAATCCGATCTGATCCGATCCGTGGAGAACCGAATCGGATCGGATTAATCCGTTCAATCCATTCCTGTATATTACATGGAAAAAAAAAACCCATGAATTCTTGTACACTACATATCAACATAGCAGAAAAAGAATTACATCCGATTGTAGTAAATTTGTAGCAGATGACAACATAAATACTAATACTAAAATCCAGAAATTTTGACCCCTTACATTTTTTTTTCTTATTTTATATTTTGACCCTTATATGTTTTTTATTTTTTTAATTTATATTTAATGATAACGGATCGGATCGGATTGAATCCGTGGATTAAGAGTAAAATCCGCCACCGATCCATTGCTAATGGATTACAAAATTTCAAATCCGCCACCGATCCATTTGCCTTCAGATCGGATCAAAATCCGCGGATCGGATCGGATCAGATTTACAGATCGACGAATTTTTTGTGCACCCCTACCAAGTAGGCCCCAGCCGATTGAACGAACGTCCTTATCCTCAGCTCGAGTGGGCGCACACATGCATGATGTGGTCGATAGTTAAGTGAAGAACTAGAACCCACAATGAAAATGTTAAATCAATCACTTTTGTCATATTATCAAGATCTGCTTCCATGAGACAGTGAATGCAAACCATTTACTTTTTTTTTATAACGGATGGTGTCTCAACCCATTGGATAGGACTAATCTCTACGGGCCCAAGAGGGACCGGATAAATCCCTTTGTGGCTCTAGTGCGGTAGTGCAGTTTCGAACCCTCAACCTCCAGTAGCAAACTGTGATCCTAGGCCAACCGAGCTACCCCTTGGGATTATATAGTTCACTTTACACTATCAAGTAAATCAACATAATAAAATAAGTTAGGGGTGGGAACAGTCATTTTGGTGTAAGGATGGAAAGGTTTCACCGTGCCCCATCAGTTAATCTTAACTCTAGATTTAATAGTCTCGAAATTTAATGATCCCTTAACCATAAGGTTTTTTTATTCAATCCAAGAGGGGGAATGAAAAGTCAAACTCATTGGTTGACCATTTACAGCATGTAGTGATATTGGGGGAGATATTCCTCCTCTTCCTCCTTTTATTCTTCTCATTTGTTTACAAGGCGGCGGGAATGGAGGAAACCAACGTAAAGTCACTTTACTTTTTGTCGGTGGTTCGTAACTTTACCTATAGAATGAAGTGAGGTGAAGTCTCAACTGAGGTGAAGTCTCTCCTATTACCAAACGTCCCCTATGACGTAGCATCATGCGAGCAACTGTCTTCAAAACAATGAATCATATCAAGCCAAAAATATCTTTGGAATGAATTTTAAACTTTGAAAAGAAAATAGCAATGACTCATGTGATATTTTTTCTTTGTGTTTTTTTTTTAGCTAAGTTAGACTACTTACTCAAAAGTGATACTTAAAATTGAAATACTTAAGTAGCGTTTGGTTCGCTGGAATGGTTTTAGGTAGGAATGAAATGGAGAGTGGAATAAGTCTGGAATGGAACAAGGCAGGAATAGTGATTCTCATTCTAACGTTTGGTTTTCCTGAAGAATCAATTCAGTAATAGAATGATTATTCCTATTCTTGTGTTTGGTACGCTGGAATGATGCTCGGAATGGAATAAAATTTACATAAGAAAGACCAAAATACTCTCCTCCTCCTCCTCATCCTCCTTCTCCCCCGTCCCAGTCGCCGGCTGGGAAGCAGAGAGGAGGATCCACGCAGAACACCGTTCACTTGCATCTCTCTGCATATCTTCTTCCCATTCCACTTCCTCAAATCTCTCTCACCTTTTCCCCTTTCGCCTAAGCCCGGAGCGGCCCGTGGGCTCCGGCTACCTTCTTGCTGGAGACGGTCTGCTCCCTCCTAAACCCAACCTTATAATCCATATACGCGTTCATTCCTCTATAAACCTTCTCATCGGCTCTCTCCTTCCCCTTCCCCTTCAGACTCTCATCTGCTTGCTTGAGAACCTGCTCATGGATTGCGTTGGCATCTCTGTTGAACTCGGTCTCAGTTTCGAGGGTGGCAGTGGCGCGGCTGTCATTGTGGACTTGGATCTGGCTGGAGGATTCGAAGAGGAAGACGGCGGTGGAGGAGAGGGGTTGGTTGTCTTCGTCGTTGGAGGAGGGTTTTTCTTTGGATTGAGAAGGTCGGTTCTTGGATGAGGTGGTGGTGGAGGAGAAGTGGAGATTGGTGGTGGGTTTTGAGGGTTTTTGGGTTTGTGGGGGATGGAAGAGGAGGGGTTTTGTGAGGGATCTTCTTTGGCTTCGGCGTCGGCATCGGTGGTGTCTAGGGTCCATTTTCGAATGTTCTTGTTCTTGTTGGAGGGTCTTCGAAAGAAGTTGCAGACTGAGAAGAAGAGAGAAAAATAAAAGGAACCTAGAATGTTCTTGTTCACATCTTCCCCTTTGGAACCCTAGCCCTGGCCGGGGTTGTCGCCGGGGCCTTCCGGCTGGTCTCCTTCCGAGCCGGCGACTAGGAGGAGGAAGAGGGTGGAAGAGGGAGGAGGGGTTGATAAGATAAAAGGGGCATTTTGGTTTCAAGGATAAAATATAAAGGAATGGAATGACCATTCCTTCCCCTCCCCAGTGGAATGATGATTCCCTTACATAAAGGAATAGTAATTCTGGATGTAAAGGTTATTCCATTATTTTTTTGCAAACCAAACGCAAGAATGATCTTTTCGTTGGAATGACCATTCCATTCCAACCTTCGTTGTAGCGAATCAAACGCTATGGGATAGAACCTTGGGAATGCATGGGATATTAGGGGCCTGTTTTGCATTATGCAATTTGGATATTTCCATGTTCCTATGAGATAATATAGTGGAAAATATGTTTGATAAATGTTAATATCATTTCAAATTTGATTTGGCCCGAAAGACCCTTATAAACTTGACCGCTAGACTAAGAAATCTGAAACAATGCAACTCCAATTTTTTTAAACAACTTGCAGGCATAAGGACGTCTTCCACTTGTCTCCCACTTTCTAACAATATGATCCTAGTAGAGTGGCCTACCAGATGGCTAAAACCCACTAAGGGAAAGGGTGTCGTGTGGTATACACATGAAATAGAGAAAGCAATAGATTGTCGTGTTCATTCTCAGAGAAGAAAATAAATACATCAAAGATCCCACAGCTCCTCCACCAATCTTGGTGAGGTTGATCCACTAATTGAATGTGATTATTCTTTTCGAATCATACATACTAATTGATCACTATTATTCTCCTCATATCCTGCAGCCAAAGGTTACAACTCATAGTAAATAAGAAAAAAATAAGGACACTAAGAGTAAGGAAATTGCCAAATCGGGATGGACCGTAACAAATCTCATATTCACCATCGCAAAAGGTAGCCCCACTTTGTAAATTCTAAATATAGATTACATATTCACAATCACAAAAGGTGAGCCTACGTTATAATTCCTATAAAGATAGGGCCGCATTTTTGTAAATTCTATAAATGTGGGTTTATGTTCTAATTCCTAAAGGCGGGTCCCGTGTACAACAATTCCTCCGTGGGTTGTAACTATTGAAGGTGGACCAATGTAGTAATTTCTAAAGGTGAGCCCCATGTTCAAATTCCTAAAGTCTCAGCACAAAATCAAAAACAATACTGGAATGGTGCCAAACATGTCCTGAGGTGCCTACACCAGTCAATTGTGTGTTTTGGCGATTGATGCAATTTATTATTATTATCATTATATGTTTTTTTTTTTTTTGGGAATGTTAATGTATATATATATATTTTTATGTTGGGCTACTAGTTGTTAGTGATATTTTAAATTTGAAGACTCAAGGATCGAACCCACGGCATCATGTGAAATTAAGGTGCCAACACCATTCAACCATTGGTGCATTGGCAAATGTTTAAGACTATGTAAACCATGGGGGACAAGGTGTAGGGCTAAAGTTGAACTAGCCCGACTCGTACTTGTTCCCCCTTGTGATTGAGTTAATTGGCGTGGGTTTTGGGTTTGCACAAAACCAAAGTTAAATTACATATTTTTCATTCCATATTGGCATATTTAGACTTACAATTTCTCAAACTCACACTTTCAAATATCATCTTCCTACTAAAACTCAACTCGCCCCAAACTTGAATAGGAGTGTTGTAACACCCATTTAACCTGACCCATTGCCATCGCTAAAGTAGAGAAGACAAAGCATAGGGCTAAATTTGAACTAGCCCAACTCATATTTGTTATGCCCTATAACTGAGCTGGTCGGGCAGGTATTGGATTTGGCAATCCAAATTTGCCCTATGATGGGTATGGGTTGATACATATTTCATAATAGAAAGTTTTTATTTTAGAATCTAGTAATAAAAAAAAATTGCATATATTCTATTGCACATTGACATTTTTGGACTCACAATTCCTCAAATTTACTCTTTCAAATATTGTCCTCCTAGTTCCTACTACAATTCAACCCGCCCCGAACCGGAATAGGATGGGTGTGCCATCATTTGACCCAATCACCTAATCGGTGGACATTGCTAACTGTGAAGTCTATCTATCCATCTATGCACTACGAGGACATTCTGGAATTTTTCACCAAAACCAGGGGTAACTTTGTAACTCTCCTAATTTCTCTTTGCAACACTCCACTCTCCTAATTTCTCTTTGCAACACTCTTTCTCTTTACACCCACCGCTAAACTTAAAGAATGCAAAACTTACTATCTACACCCCCCATAATACCTAAGTTACCCTAACCTCAAATACCTCATTTCTCTGGACACCCCCTTCCTCACCTGTACTCTCTGCCCCCTCACTCTCTTTGCACTCATGGTATGTCCTCTCCCCCTCCATCTCTTGCTTATGTTTTGTTGTAGTTTTTTAGATTTCTTTTTTGGGTTACTGGAGGCCTTCTGTGGTGGTTGTGTTGGCCTCAAAATGGATTGAAAGGGTTAGAGAGAGGCCTCCTCTCTCCCTCCCTTGACTCCTTTCTTTTTTCCTTTTTTTTTTTTCTTTTTTTTTTTTCTGTTTGGTGCCTGTGCAGCCCTAAAAGGCCAAACGGACGCATTTTGTTCGGCTATCCAATCAAGTCCGAGCAGACATTGTGTCCATTCATTTTTTTCAGATTATTGGTTCACTTATCAATTTCTATGTACTCTTTATCAAATATGGATGTGCTCGGTACTTCTAGAATTTGATCTACGGCGTCCAAACAAGAGATGTCATGCTAGAGACGTTGAAGTCGATCTTACAGACTATCAACATCTCGAGGTCGAGGAGGACACTGAAAATGTCCAGATTGAGCCCACTGCCACTAAAGAGATGATTGGACCGTTTGCTAGGGTCCAATCAATCCTTCATTGTTGTTAGTTTCTGAACAAATGATATGCATAATATACAGAAAAAAAGTTTTGTTCGTGGATGTTACTCCGACAATTTCCAACAGGGGCATGTGATACCGATTGGTCTTATAAGTGCAATCAATTATCAAAACATGCGGAAATGCACACAACAAATCTAAGATAGTAGATAACAAGTCGGTAATAGCCTTTGTATCGCCGCATTTCCTATGACACTCAATGTATTTATGCTCCGCCAAGTGTACAAAGAGTTGCTACATCTAAGTTCTCCCACCCCTCTCGGCAACTTTAATAAACCTATGACGTGCATTGTAGATCGTCTTCATTGTGCTTATATTTAAATCACGTCTTTATATCAATGTAACCAATATCTTTTGGCTAAACTATACTCTTAGACATGTCAACCAACAATAAAGTTTCATCCTTTGATAATCTCCCTGCATATGAGTGCCCCTCTAAAAAGTGTATAGCCGGATGATTATGCACACCACATATCGCATGCAATATCCAATCATCGTTTGTACCCAAAATTATGCTCCGTAATGAAAAAGGGCATCCACATCTCTTTAAACATTTCAGCCTCATCTTTTTCTTTATATTTACCTCTCTATTCTTCATCGTGTCTCTATGACACACGCTCCTTTAACATTCAACGGTAATTCTAGGTTTTTTACTATGATCACCCGCATCTGATGTCTTAATGACAATAACAAACTCATTTCTCTCCCAACATCACGAGCCCACTTGATTAAGGCTTCTCGGCTCTTGAATATCTACATATAACATAGTTAAATTAGATTACACTAAGTGACAACATTAACATAACAAATAATTCAACTCCATCTCTTACCTTTTGAGTGATAAATTCACTACTATAGTCCCTTACACATTCCGAGCCAACCTTGATGCATTGAGTAGTCGCATCATCCTACAATAGCCTGATTATGTTAGTGGGGAAAATATTAAATTGTTTCGGACACTTAGGGCCGGACAAAATTAAATTGTTCGGAACATAATTAATATATTCGGCCACAAAAGGGCCGGACATAATTAAACTATTCAGTCTTGAGTGTCCGAATAGTTTAAATATGTTCAGCAACTCAAGGCCGAACAGATTGCGACACAATTGCTTCAAAGTGATGAAATTTTCCCCACTAAAAGCACCTTTTCGCTGCTAAAAGGATCACAAGCCATGATTTGCTTGGTCATTGCTCAAGAATGATAAATGAGCTAGCACGAGAGATGAATGAGATGAAGAGTGAGAGATGAATGTAAATACGGGTAAGAGATGAGTGAGAAGAAGAGTGAGGGATGAATATTGAGAGTATGAGTGAGATGAAAAGTGGGTGAGAATGTATGAGAGGAAGATGGAGAATGGTTTTTGCGAATTGGAGGGAGAGTTGAGAGTTTGACGGTTGGTGCGACTAGAAAGAGATTGGGGGTAAGTTGAGAGTTTGTTAATTGTCATTTTTGGTAATGTAACATGAAACTTAGAGAGCCGTTAAATGCACACTGGTTTTTACTCTATCCAAACTGGTACTATATAGACTCCCAACATTTAGTCCACACACACCTTGTTTTGCACACACTCCTTCTTCCTCTCTTTGCCTCTCCCTCTCGCCCGCCATCGTCCGCCCGCCCGCTCCCCCTCTCCTTGTCTCTCTCCATCTCTTTCTTTCTCTCCCTCTCCCTGCCTCTCTCCCCCTTCCATCTCGGTCACCGCCCTCCCACTCTCCCTCTCCTTTGCTGCCCATCTCCCTCTCCTGATTTCTCTCCATTTCTTTCTCCCTGTCTTTCTCCCTCTCCCTCGCTCAATCTCTCCCCCTCTACTCCACCCACTCCTTGCTTCCCCCCCCCCCCCCCCCCCCCAACCCAATCCGTCCCTCTCTCTTACTCCCTTCTCCTCCAATGGTGTTACCGGGGGCGGCGGGGGTGGGAGAAAGGAGGGTGGGTGTAGACAGAAGTTGGGAGGAAGAGATATCATTTTGGGTAATTTTACACTAAGGTACTTTAGCCAGTAGTGCACCAAACAGGGAATCCGTACATAAAAAGTAACTTTTTTCACCATTTTTTGTTGTGATTACATTCAACCTTCATTTTCTGTGTTGAGGGTCAACTGCAACCCTTGCTATAACAAATGAAGGTCGCATTCAACCCTGAGCAGGCATAACCTCTTCATCTTCTTCCTTTTTCCTCGAGTGTTTGAGTTTTCAATTAAAGGAAAAGAGAACTGGAAATTTACCAAAAACTTGAAAACTTAAGGAAGAAGGAAGAAGATGAAGATGTTAAGCTTGCTCAGGATTGAATGCCACCTTCAACATAAAAAATGAAGGTAAAATGCGACCACAAAACAAAAATTGTAAAAAAAAATTCTTTTTCTACACTGATTTCCTATTTAGCGCACTGCTTACTAAAATTCCTGCGGTTACTTAAAATTATAGATTTTTTATAAGTGCATACTGCGTGGTGAGGAAAAACTTAAAACGGTGGACGTGCAAGGAGAGAAACGGGGCTTACACTTGGAAGCTCCCGAAGTCTACCGCCATGAGCCTGTCACTCACAAGCCGCAGGGAGAAGAAGGTAAGAATTCATGCAACGTTTATGGCGATTTAGGGTTTGCAATTCCTTCCCACAACTTTATCTCCTCCCAATCCCCCTCCTCCTTTATTCCTTTACGTAATACTGAGAAGTCGACTATAAGAATGCAAAGAGAGAAGCCCTCATCTTCGAAATCCATGCAGGTGACTACTCTTGGACGATTGTACAAGCTTCCTCTCTTTCCGTTAGAAAAGAGTTTTTTTTTTTTTTTCTTCGCTTTTTCAGATTCATGGTTTGATTCCATGTTACTCCAAATGTAGAAACTGCTCAATTATAAGTGCCCCCAAAACCAAGATGAAGGGAACTAAGGATCATTATTCACCGTTCGATTGAACTGCAAAAATTAAAAAAAAAGAGGAGATGTTATAAATCAACGGTTAGGATGATTTGCTGGGATCATTTTTGGCCCAGCCCCACTCTACACCTAGATCTTTCTATCTTCCCCTAACCCCCTTGATCAGCATCCATCTTGCTGGGGTTTCACTGCTTTGAAGCTTAAAGAAATAATTCCTACTTTAAAAATTCCTTACAAACATTCTCAATGTTGACACTTAAAACTTTTTTCAAAAGCTTTATAGTTTAACGGTTTTTAAGTGCTTATAAAATCATTAAACTTTGGGGCCCTTGAATGGATGGTCAAGATCATTACAGTATGTTGATTTTTATCCATGACAGGTCCATAACTTCATTATCCTCCACTTTTTAGTATTATGCTCGAAAAGACCCCCATTACATGCAATGTGCATCTTTTTTTTTTTGTGTGTGTGAGTGAGGATTGTTGTCATCCCATTCTCAGTATGTATTATTTTGTGATTGATTGCTTCTGTTGGATTTTACTACTCTATCATTTTGGTTTTGAAGGTCTTCTATGGTAGCTTCTATCACTGTGCTTCTGCTAATGGTTTGTTAGTTTGAACTTTATCTAACTACCTTCCTATTTATCAGCGTGTTAAAGTCTACCATATGAATGATGATGGGAAATGGGATGACAGAGGAACCAGGCATGTAACTGTTGATCGTTTGGAGGTTTGTCTCTTTGTTGCTGCTGTGTCTATTCATTCCCTACTTATTAAATCTTTTTGAGGTTACAATACTTACTTTTCATTGCTGAATACAATAAGATACCCTCACCTAATTATTTTATCAATGTGCCATCTAAAACAAATTGAGCAGCTGTTGTTGTCTCCCAGCATGTACATTATCAAATCCCTTCGGTAGCAATACAATATACGTAACTCTTACTGAAGCTGAGCCTTTCCCCTTGTGGTGACGGCTTGTACTTGTGACACCAGGCTGAACCTTGTCATTCCCAATAAATGTTCCACATTTTATGATGATTGGGCATGTCGTGTTTCTGGAGAGTATGTATGACACTGTTCCTGTTCTTCTTGGATTAATATGGGTGCATGTGAGGCTGTGTTCAGCTCTTTCCACATTGACAATAAGATCGAGATTGTCCAATGCAGTATGTTATGAACTCTTCTTGGCAAACCTTCTGCTTCCATAACAAAGTCAGACCGACCTGCTACATTATGCTCTGGGAAACCTATTTTTCCTATTAAATAGCTAGGTATCTCGTGTTCCCTTTGTTGATTATGCAGCAGAGGCAATGTGTGATAAGGTTCAAGCTTTCTATTTGTGTTCTCTAGCTTTTAAAGTAATACATTGGTTAGTCATGTCTCCTCAGAAGAGTAGACCTGGGTTTGAGCCTGCGGCAGAGCTTCCCATGCAAAATATGCCATACAGTGTGTCAGGCCTCCAGAATTAAAGGAAAGCACATACTCTTTTTCATTGGTTTGGATTGATAATAATGTTTTATCCACAGAGATCAGAAGATCTTGGTTTTTTTGTAATTGGCGATGAAGATAACTGTACATTACTCGTGCACCGTAGTTCTTCAGATGAGATCTATAAAAATCAGGAAGGTACTGATCATTTGTCTTTTGTGTGATATTACTAACTGCTAGTTCTTGTGTATATATATATATTGCTTACCATTTTGTGTTTATTTTTGTTGTCGCAAGACGCAATCATTTCATGGAGTGATCCTGAATTTTCTACAGAATTAGCTTTAAGCTTTGAAGAGGCTACAGGCTGCTCTTATATATGGTTTGTTATTCCATCTTTTCATATTCTTCACATTGGGAAATGTTAACCAGCATCTTTTGTTCATTTAATTCTATTTTTCTCCATGTGTTATTTTATAGGGATCACATGTGTACCAAGCAGAGAAACCTTCATTTTAGCAGTTTTGATGGTAAGTTCCTACTTTATTTCTCATGCACCCATTTATTCCTTCAGCCATCTGTGATTTTTCCTTAGAATCTTGTACTGTCTTGTTTTCCTTGTAGATCTTCAGAGTGACCCTTGTTCAGTGTCAGACATGCCAGAGACATCTGGGACATCGCAAGAAGATGGTACTTCTCTTGATTCTTTTCCATGATGTTGCATGTGCACAACTATATATCATCATGACTTGATTCTTTTAAGCCTTTTTCTTGCCTGATTCATAAACTGATCTGAATCTCATGGCCACCTTTTACCATAGAGCTTGCTTTTTGTAGACTGAGTTCAATGCATGCAAATCTTGTTGCTATAAACAATGGAATTGGTGAAATGCAAAATCAATGCAGTTTTACTTATTTGCCACTATTATTACTATCCTATGAGCTAAAAATATTGGTTAGGATAGAGGGCTTTACTCTTTTGTTATTTTTGCAGCTGAGGCATTTCACAGCATTAACAGTGATTTAAGTGAGTTGCCATCTGTTGACTTGTCCACACTTCCCTTGATTTTGAAGGTACTAACGAACTCCTAGACTCCTAATTCTCTCTTTTGCATTTTTTTAAAGTGGCCTTGTTGTTTTGTCTGGTATCTTTTTCTTGCTGTTCAAATTTCAGTCATATCCTAGCAGTTTAGGGCACGTTTGTGTAAACGTAATTTCCATGGAAATTGGAAATTGCCACATCAGCAAAATCCATGGGTTTCAAATACTTTGGAAAAGTGTTTCCGTGGAACTCAAAAAATTATGTTTGGTGCAAAAAGTTGAACATTGGATGGGAAATGGGTAGGAAAAGAAGTTTATAAAGGTGGGGTGGGGAGTTTTCTGAGGAAATGGACTTCCCATACCCCCCCATGGGAAGTCCATTTCCATAGTGAGGAAGGAAAAAGCTGAGTTGGCAATAAAGTGATTCCTAGGAAAAATGCTGCACCAAACATACAAAAAGTAAGTTTTCTGCAGAAAACTGTTTCCATTTCCATGGAAATGGGCTACACAAACAAGCCCTTAATGTTGCTATGTGGCCTGTAGACTTCCGTTGTATTCCATCCCTTGCACCAGTGCGGTATATTTTGCTTTACGAGAGTGGTGTGGTACCACCATATTTCTCTCTTTGTAGTCATAGACCACCTGGTTTTTCTTGTAGACTGTCTTACTTTTTTTAGAACTTTCTGGAACACTACCTAAAAATCTTGAGTATATATATGCTTGAGTGTTGGTTTAATGCCAATTCCATGTTTGTAAGGAGTTTGTCATTGGAGAGAACTGAGAGCGGTTAGCAGTGTGACCCGTTCTCCATTTTTTCTTACTCTGTCTTTTTATCATGGCAAAAATCAAAATGGAACTTTCTATTGAGAAACCGAGTGCATGGAACCATATATCGCTTATGCTTTTCAGAAAATGATTGGGTGTGGATGTGAGCCTACAACAGACATTGTAGGTGATATGCTTCTCAACTGAGAAAAACATCGTTTCATATACTTGCAGGCATATCCAAGGAAAAATCATTGATTGCGTCTCTATTATTAAGCGAATCCAGAGTTCATGAAAAGGATATCCACACTAGGCCTTGAAGGAACGCAAGCTTTCCCCTTTGAAATAGGACCTTGTGTCCTCCGCTTCTCGATCTTTGGATTCATGAGGGAGGCCCTTGGATGCTCTAGGAGGCCTTTGAGAGACTATTAGATGCTTCTCGATGGATAAATATATAGGTGTAGGTGTTGATAGATCTAGAACTTTAAGATGAAGAGAAGAAACTTTGGAATTGGATGATCCATTCGATCAGTCCTACCTTTACTCATAGAATATTGGCCTTAATCAAGGCAAATTACAATCTTTGTATGAGGAAAGAATATAAAGAATATGTGATACAATCCTGTGTATGTGGAAAGAGAATAACAATAGATTGGTTTAGTCAACTAATCCCTAATCCCACGTGATGTATGAAAATGGGCTTGTGGGCCTGCCTATTGTACATGGGTCTTGGGTTAGCTATTGTTAACACCCCCCCTCAAATTGATGCTGGTCAAATAGGAGCAATTTGTGAATCAGGAACTCATGACGTGGCCTAGGCAGTCCTGTGGTCAAGATGTCTGCAAGTTGGAGTTCACTTGAAACATGTGGAAGACTAATGACCTTGCGATCATATTAATCTCTAATGAAGTGACAATTCACCTCGATATATTTTGTGCGTTCATAAAAAAAATGGATTCTCAGTGATACGGATGGAACTAGTATTGTCTGCATGAAGTGGGGTAGCGGAGGTCTGAGGAAAACCAAGATCTGTAAGTAAGCCACGTAGCCAAAGGATTTCGGAACAGACAACGGACATAGCACGATATTCAGATTCAGTGGAAGATCGAGAGACCCGGTCCTGCTTTTTGCATTTCCAAGAAATGAGTGATTCACCCAAATACATACACCAGCCTGTGGTGGATCTGCGAGTATCCGGGCATCCTGCCCAGTCATCATCAGAATAAGCAGAAAGTGTCAAAGGGGTGCCAGCCGGAAAAAACAATCATTGTGTCGGCGAACCAAGAATGTAGCGAATGATCCGTTTGACCGCAACCATATGGTGATGCTGTGGCGCGGTCATGAATTGACTAACAACATTCACAGCATAAGAGATGTCTGGTCTAGTAATGGTCAAGTAGACCAGACTACTGACCAAGCGTCTGTAGAATGTGGGATCGGATAGGAGATCCCCATCATCTTTGCTGAGCTTCACATTGACTTCTAATGGAGTGTCCACAGGAGTGGCATCAGTTAGGCCAGCAAGGTCATAGAGGTCAGAAGCATACTTAGATTGATGTAAAAACAGTCCCTTCCTAGACTGTTTAACCTCAAGTCCCAAGAAGTATGTTAATGGACCCAGATCTTTCATATGAAATGCAGCTTGAAGTGAGGATTGAAGACGATGAATCATGTTACTGTGAGTGCCTGTGATGATGACATCATCCACATATACAAGAAGTATAGTGGTTGCTTGAACAGTTTTATTCAAGAATAATGAAGGATCATGGGACTTTGAGTAAACCCAAGGTCCAGTATGGTAGAACGAAAATTTTCAAACCAAGCTCTGGGTGCTTGTTTGAGGCCATACATCGAGCGACGGAGCCGCGCCACCTCATTTTTAGATGAAGCCTCATATCCTTGAGGGAGATGCATGTAGACTTCCTCTTTAAGATCTCCGTGGAGGAATGCATTCTTCACACCCATCTGATGCAGGGGCCATGAGCGTGATGCTGCAATAACAAGAATAGTACGCACAGTTGTCATCTTGGCGACCGGAGCGAATGTTTCACCATTCTCAATACCATACTCCTGACGGTTGCCAAGTGCCACTAACCGAGCCTTATAATGTGCCAGAGTACCATCCGGATGTAGCTTGATAGAGTAAACCCACTTACAGCCAATGGTTTTGATGGACGGAGGACATTGAACAGCATCCCATGTGTGATTTACTTGGAGTGCTTGTCAAGTTCTTCTTGCATGGCCTGCCGCCAACACTCATGGTGCACTGCTTGGGAAAAATGATTAGTTATATGATCAAAAGACAATGTAGCAAGGAAGTTTGAGTAAAGCCAAACCGATCAGGGGGGCGGGAAAGCCGAGATGATTGACGAAGAGGAATGGTCTGGGAGATGTCTGGAGCAGGAGCTGGATCAAGTGCCGAGGAAACTGATAAATCCGGAGGCTCAGGTGTAACCGTGTGTTCCCGTCTACACCTTTTATACACAAGAATAGGCTTGATATTTTCCGTAGGCGGATCAGGAGGATCATCAAAGTCAGGAACAAGTGAAGACACAGGAGACGGAGCACGATCTAGATGATGACAGAAAATATATTGGTTTTCAAAAAACACAGCATTACGAGAAATCTAGACACGTTTTACCTTTGGATCATAACAGAGAAATCCTTTTTGGTCATTCGCAAAACCTAAAAAAACACTTCAAAGATTGAGCTGATAGTTTTGTCCGTTCGACCGGGGGAAGAAGAACAAAACACACACCCAAAAACATGGAGATGAGAATAAATAGGATGTTTATGAAATAAACGAAAATAAGGTGTTTCATGATTTATGCGCGGTGAGGGTAGCCGATGTACAACATGAACTGCTATGGACAGAGCTTCGGGCCAAAATTTTGGTGGAACAGATGATTCAAAGAGGAGTGACCGAACAATGTCCAGAAGATGTCTGTTTTTCCTCTCAGACACACCATTTTGTTGGGGTGTATAAGGTCATGATTTTTGAGAAATGATCCCTTTGTTTTGCAAAAAGGTCTGAAACTCATTAGAAACATATTCACCACCTGAATCTATGTGAAGTGTTTTAATGGATGTGGAGAAGTGATTTTCCACAGAGGCTAAGAAAATTTTAAATGTAGCAAACACCTCCGATTTTGAATGCAAGAAGTAGATTCATGTAAAGCGACTATAATCATCAATGAATGTAACAAAATATTTAAAATGAAAATGGGATATGACAGGTGCTATACCCCATACATCACTATGCACAAGAACAAAACATTTCAATGATAAAGAACTACTGATGGGAAAAGGAAGAGTCTTGCTCATTTTACAACTAGAACAATTAAAAGAAACATCCTTAATAGAAATTTTATTATCATGTAGCAACCCAGACTTAAACAAAGATAACAAAGGATGAGAATGAGGATGGCCTAATCTATGGTGCCATAATTGGCTCTTATTTGAACTAGAAGCAGAAAACAAGGCGGAGGCAACCAAATTTCTATCCTATGTAGATAGCGTTAGCGGAAAAAGACGACCACACTTAGGCCCCTTCGCTATCACCTTCCCCGATGCTTGATCCTGAACAACACAACCAGAACGAGAAAAAGAGACAGAACAATGATTATCAACTAGTTGTCCAACAGATAATAAATTTGTAGATAAGCGAGGAGAAAGAAAAACATGACTCAAGGGCAAGGGATGTGAGATCTCACCGACGGCAGTAATGGGAATACTTCCACCATCTGCTGTATTGATTCGGAGACTTCCATCATAAGGCTTTAATTGAGATAGATTTTCAAAGAGTGGGTCATATGATTAGAAGCCACCGAATCCATATACCAGGTAGAGTTTGACTGTTTGGATTTACCTGAGAGGCCAAGAGCAGAAAAAGCGTTTACGATCATCTGTTGAACTATTTCAGGGGTGAGAGAAGATGAAGAAGCAGGCGGAGCAGGCATCATTGCATTGGTAGCAGGACTCACAGCAGAAGGAGACACATCCAAAGTTGCCAGATTGGCTTTCTGAGAGGTCTAAGCACGACGCCGACACTCAGGAAGAACATGGCCCTTGCATTTGCAGTAAGAGCAGTATTTTTTATTGCACTGAGTGGCAACATGTCCATATTTCTGACAACTATAACACTGCCCTTTGGTCATATCTCTGTTCTGCTGGTGGGAACATGCAACATAGGCCGTAGTTAGTGGACCGGTGGAAACTGCTCGTTGAAAAGTAGCCTGGGTTGTCAGACGTTGTTCCTCACGAAGAAGCTCGCCAAAGCAAGAATCAATAGATGGGGAGGGCACTCTGCTCATCAGATTTGAACGTATTTGTTCAAATTCTGGTCTAAGTTTCATCAAGAATTGATCCCTCTGACTAGTAGAATGAATGTTTTGAACCACTGCAATTGAGGCATCAGGGAGGCTAGAGTAAATAATCTCAGCATAGTCCGTCCATAAACGAATAAAATGAGAGTAGTATTCTCGAACGGACAGTGTTCCTTGAGTAAACTGAGAAAGCTCATGTTCTAGGTGGAACCGCCATGCAGAGTTATCCTGTTGATATACCTGTTTGAGGTAGTCCCACATGCCTTTTGCGGTTTTGTAAGGTCTGAGATTCAGGATGTATTGGGGATCCACAGACCCCAGAAGCCAAGTCATGATTTGGGCATCTTTGGTTTTCCATTTGGAGATAGCCTTTACATCCTCTACAGGTTTAGGATCAGTCCCATCTATATGACCCCATAATTCTTTTCCTTTAAGGTATATCTGAAATTGGAAGGCCCAGGATGTATAATTGGTCCCATTAAACTTAATCAGTGAATGTTCACTTTTGTCCATGATTATCACCGTAGGAGTTGGCGCAAGTTACAGCAAAATCTCAAACCAGATCTGTAGAGTGAGTTCTTCTTTAAATCAGGAATTGATTCAGGATATCTCCAAGCAGAAAAAATGGAGCTCTAGTGGTCTGGGAATGATTTGAACCCAGAACCAGGTCTGTCGACCTGTTTCTACCAAAAAAAAGGTCCCTGACGACCTTGCTTTTGTGCTCTAAGAGAGGAGGTGGGGCCCAGTAGATGATCTGATGATCAATCAGATCTGTTGGATGTCTAGAACTCCTATTTTCCGTCCAGGCAAGCCAAGATTCACTCCAAACAGTTACAGATCCATGATGTTGTGTGCATTTGATGAAAACTTATGCACCAAAACAAGAAACTACTGAATCGATCAGAAATCCTACCTCTGATGAGCCAAAAAATTCTGAAAAATGTCCAAGAAATCCAGGATGAGTGGTCGACTAAGATGGTGTAGTTTGTTGATGCTGTTGTGTTGATCTGAGGTGGGCCCCTGATGAGTTGCTCCAGACGGCTGACGAGATTGGTTCCCAGAACCCAAAATACTACTCAGAGTTATCTGCTGAGTCAATACAGAGGTCCACCAGTCTCTGATTAACTTCCGATCAAGATAGAATGATGTCTTGGGCTAATCGAAGGTGGGCCACCAGTGATCAGACGTCAAGATGTTGATGAAGCACTATGCTAACATGCACGAACAGTCATGGAGTGACTATTATATCACCAAAGATTCGACAACCAGGTCAAGGATGAAAGCTAGAAGAAGAAGAAGAGGAGGCTCTGATACCATGATAGATCTAAAACTTTAAGATGAAGAGAAGAAACCTTGGAATTGGATGATCCATTCGATCAATCCTACCTTTACTTATAGAATATTGGCCTTAATCAAGGCAAATTACAATCTCTGTAGGAGGAAAGAATATAAAGAATATGTGATACAATCCTGTGTATATGGAAAGAGAATAACAATAGATTGGTTTAGTCAACTAATCCCTAATCCCACATGATGTATGAAAATGGGCTTGTGGGCCTACCTATTGTACATGGGTCTTGGGTCAGCTATTGTTAACAGGTGATGCAGAACGGGCCCACAAGTGGTCCTGCCCAAGATAGTTTAGGGATATTTACTTTATTTATTTTCTTTCCCTAATTATTAGTTAGTAGGCTTCTAATTGTAATTAGGATTAGATTTCCTATTTCCTAAGTTGATTTTATTTACTTTCCTAGTTTGATTAGGTTTCTTGGCCACCAAGTTTTGTCTTCCTATTTATATGCAATGTAAGATATGGAAATCTCCGATGTGAAGTTAAAACAGAGACACGTTTGAAGTGTTTGCAGACATGTGCTTTGGCACCACCACCTTGCTTCGACACTTTCACGTAAGCCCTAAACCTAGGGCCTGCATTAGTTGGTATCAGAGCCGAATGATCCCTCAATTGATCTACATGTGATTACCCCTATCCATCTATCCATCCCCCACCAACACCATCCTTCCCTGCTGATCCCAAATCCCATCGCAGACCCCGTTTTCCCACCCCACCAGAAAACCATAACCCATTACTGTCAGTCACCAAAAGCCTACAACTGAAGTCCTACCTGCCTTACTAGGCATCTAAACTTCAAAAACCTTTTGTCTGAGTCCTCAAACCAAAATCTTGAATCAACCTCCAAACCCAGCCACCCAACAGAACCCCTTGTCACTGCCGCTGCCAAACCCATTGAAACCAAAGTCCCATCCCTGCTTCCCAAAACCAAATCCATGAACCCTAAATTCCCAAATCCGTAAGCCCTAATTTCCACTCCCCACTTCAATCTGAATTCTAGAAAATCTAACCCCTGTTGCCCAAACCCTAAAGCCCCAACAACCCCCGAGTCGAACCTTAGCTTCCAATCTCCGACTTACTCAGACCGTTACCTGAGGAGGAAAAAAAAAAAAAAGAGAAGCAAAAGAGAAGAGAGCAAGCCCTGAGTTCAAAAAGTGTATCTAGACCTGCAATCTTTGAGTCCGCCAGATCCTCGCACCTGCGATCTTCGATCACTATTTTTTTTGGGTCCTTCCCATCGGGTTTTTGATCTGCTTTCCAGTATACTCCTTTTCTACTATTAAGCTTTTGATTAATACAAGTTATTAAAAAAAAAAAAAAAATCGTCATCACCATCACGGTCGTCGTCAGCTCTGCCATCATCGTCGTCGTTGTCTCTTAAAGGAAAGAGGGCCTCACCATTCAGTCTCCTTGCAGAAAACAAAAGATGAGAAATGGCTTAGTTCCTTTTTCTTTTTTCCTCCGACACGAAGAACGAGGCACTCATACATGTGGTTCGGCTTACCAACACGTGCTAAACCCAAAGTGCTTTGGCTTGAGTTCGGGCTAGGGCAAATCCGAATCTGACTAACCCATTTGCAGAGAAATCCAACAGCAAGGGTGTTGTTGACATCAATCCATCATCCTTCAGCAAAAGCCAGTCAATAGAGGGTTGACTAGACCAAGGGTAGAAAATTAATTTTTGAGATATTGGGCCTATCTAGAGTCAGATTCTAGATCCGTTTTCGCATGTGCTTTCGACACATTAGGTCCGTAAATTTTTTAAATTGGATTAAAAAAATGGCTCAAAAGAAGAAAGCGGAAGTGGAGTCTTTAACCACATCCGTGGAAGAATTGGCTGAAAACATTACGGAATTATCGGGAATTGTTGCTCAATTATCTGCAACAGTCACTCAATTCCAAGAAACTGTTGTAAGGATGGATACCAGAATAAGAATTTTGGAAAATAATTGACGTGGGGATGCAAACCACGATGGAGGAAATATTCGGAATCAACGAGATCAACCTGCAGTCAATGTTGATCGAGATTTAGGAGTTAAACTCGTGATTCCCGTATATGATGGTAAATTGAAAGCAGATGAATTTATGGATTGGTTAGTACGTGTGGAGAATATTTTTGCAAACAAGCCAATGATGGAGGGCCATATAGTTACTCTAGTAGAACTCGTTTTCGCAATTATATTGTGATACGGTGAGCTGAGTTGCAAAAGAAAAGGAAGAACCAAAACAGAAATCCTGTTGAGATGTGGATTGAGATGAAAAAAATTTTGAAACAAAAGTTCCTTCCCGTCAATTACTTGACTCGAGACCTACGTTCAACCTTTCAAGACTTGAAACAAGGATCCAGGACGGTTGTTAGAATATTCTGAAGAATTTATGACAATGCAAGCTTGTTATGGTTTAAATGAGGCCGGTGTTGACCGATATTTTCATGGGTTGCGAATAGACATCCAACATATACTTGCAATATTGATGAGATCATCCAACACAAGGCCAAGGACATTGCCAATTATCAAGCCTGAAAATTTATTCCATCTAAATGATTGCACAAAAGACCCCATCAATGCAAGATTCTAAACCAAGTGGTAGTTCCTCAGAAAAAATTTTCTCCATCCTTGAAGATCAGAATAGGATCGCATATTTTTATTATAAACAAAAGGGGCATTGTTCATTTGAATGTCTAAAATGAATAAACTTAGTGGAAGGTGCACATGATGAATCGGACACACATGATCCTAAGGACAAAGAAATAGAGGAAGTGGAGGAAATAGAAGCTGAAAAGGATGGTGAAGCTCTCATAGTCCTCTAGGAGACTACACCCACTGTTGAGAAGAAATGGCTGCGGAAAAGTATTTTTCGTTCAACAGGTACAGTACATGGGAAAACTTGCATAGTTATGATTGATGATGGAAGTTGTGAAAACATCATCTCTCAAACTCTTGATGATCACTTGAAGCTGAAGGTTTATAAGCGCAATCGTCCCTACTTTGTCAAATGGCTAATGACAGGTGGTGAAGTGCATGTGCGACATACATGTCAAGTTACTTTTGTCATTGGTGAAGATTATAAAGATACAGTTTGGTGAGATGTGCTACCAAAGCATAGCGGTGATATCTTGTAGGGTCGCCCATGGATGTATGACAAAAATGGAACTCAGGGTATGCGCGACAACACATACATGTTCATGCATGGTGGAAAGCAAGTAACACTCCATCCAAAGAAGTTAGAAACGCCAAAGAAAGTATCAAGATCCATTGTCACAAAGGACGCTCTTTAAGTACACCATGTCTACAGAGACAATGTAAAGAAGACCCGAGTTTGAGGATGAACTCTTCTTTCAATCGGGGGGAATGATGCGGAATGGGCCCACAAGTGGTCCCACCCAAGGTAGTTTAAGGATATTTATTTTATTTATTTTCCTTCCCTAATTATTAGTTAACAGGTTTCTAATTATAATTAGGATCAGGTTTCGTATTTCCTAAGTTGTTTATATTTACTTTCCTAGTTTGATTAGGTTTCTTAGCCACCAAGTTTTGTCTTCCTATTTATATGAAATGTAAGAGATGGAAATCTCAGACTTGAGTATTGGAGTAATAATTATTCCCTCGGAGGGGTACTTCCTCATGTTAAAGTCTATGCAAGGACGCGTTTGAAGTGTCTGAAGACACATGCTTCGTCACCACCAACATGCTTCGTCACTTCCACACAAGCCCTAACCCTAGGGCTTGAATCAAGATTCCTTATCTCGTGCTTGGAACCCCTGCTTAGAGGTGGGAGTTACAATTTAAGAAGTAGAATCAAAAGGAAGTGCCGCTAGAAATTTGGATCGCCAGGAGAGGATGTTAGCAATGTCCTTTGTGCTTATCTCAGTTCCGTCTCTTCCTGTAGGGTGCTGGTGGGCCACGGCAGTTTGATGCCCTTTTCTTTATTGTATTTCTTGGGCCCAATTTTCCTCAGATGTCAAGATTTTTAAAGGTTATAATCTCCAAAAGGTCCTGAATTCCCGCAAATGCAAGAAAAAATAAAGGGGGAAGAAGGGTAATTATTATTATTATTGGTTTTGGGTTGTTGTTGTGTGTGGGTGTGGGTGGGTGGGGTTTTGTTTGTGTGTGTGGGGGGGTGGGGGGGGTTGTTATTGGGGGACATCATTTAGCTGCATAATTGTCCTCCTTGTTATCTAGGGGGACAAGGACGAATGGAATTTGAACCAAATGACTATCCTGTCCAAGCTTGAATTTTGATGCCCATAGAGATAGTGTTCTGATATTATAAATATTTTTAATACGAGGAGCACTTGTAAACGCCTGGGGAGTTTTTTTTTTCTTTTTTTTTACAGGAAGGCCCCTCCCGATGGGGCCCACTATGGTGCATGACTACCATGAAATGCCATTGGATGGAAAGATCTAGATTAGACATTGACCTACCTATGTGCAGAATTTCAACTCCATTAGATCACCTTATCCCCTTGATCCATGGCCCTAAAGTTAATGGTTCTAAAGGCATCATTTTCTTAGGATTTTAATCCAACGGTAAGTAAAAGTTGGATGAGTGTCAATTTTTTTTTTTTTTGGTTGGGGTGGGGTGGGGGTGGGGTGGTGTGGTTGTGTGGCGCTATAGTTAGTGTGCGTGAAAAGATTGAATTGGCTCAAGGTGGGCTCCACACCCTAAAAAAATGGGGGAGCAAAAAGGGACTTTTTTAAATGGGAAGTTTTTTGCGAATTTCTTTTTTAATATTAGTCTGGCGCTAGTAGTTCGTGATTATTTTTATTGGTTATCATGTAAAATTTCCAGTTTCTCATTTAATTGGCTAATTCTTGTCTCAGCTTTACCATGTACGTTATTATTTACTGAATGATTTTGAATCACAGGCAGTTGTGGAGAGTGGCGTTGTGACTCGTATGCGTGTTGCGGATCTTATACTGCGGGATGTAAGCTTTACTTTGGAATATATTCTCTCCCTCTTGAGATGAAAAGAAAATATGAGTAGCTATTGCTTTTTGGGATATAATATTATCTGTTTCTAGAAAAGCCTGCTTCTGATGTACAAGTTGTTGAATGTATTCCATAATCTTGCCTCTGTATTTACACATTTTATGAAAATGTTCTCTGGAAAAAATTCCACTTTATTTGCATGGACTTTGACAAACAAATAATGCGTATCTGATATTTGTCATTTAAATTTGACAAGAGCCTCTAGCACAGTTGGAAGGTGCTCTTAATTGCAACCACAACTTACAGGTTTGTTTAATGTTACCAATAAAAAAATTGGCACTTTAAATAGTAAAATTGACAGAAATTTTCTACCGATAGACAGTTTTTTAATACCACTTGCTTATTCCAAAACCCCCTTTCATTTTTTTTTTGCCTTTCTCCTCTACTTGCACAGTTCTCCTTATGATAGATTGGGTCAGCCGGTAATGTCTTGAGGGCCTTTAGGCCATTCCTCTAATATATGCAGTTTGGATTGTAAAACCAAATAAGAGGATGGGGAGAGAAAAAAAAAAAAGAAAAAGAAAAACCTCCGTCTATGATTTTGTTCCCTTTTAACATATTTGTGTACTTATACACTGCAGTCCACACTCTCTAGTTTGATGCAGGAGCAGGACCATCAATTGTATAATCCTTTATAGTCACTAATCTGAATTCAGATCATTAGGTGCGGCCCATTACAGATTATCCCAGTATTTCAGAAAATAAAATGGGGTTCCAGTTGTTGGAATCAAGCGTTTAGAACAATCAGATCCAACAAAACTTGTGAATATATTTTGATAGTTCAATAATGAGAAGCAACTAAAATGATTTAATAATGAATTTCACGTGCATAATGTAAATGCAGCAAGAATCTAAACATAAGAATCTAGGAGATCTTTTGAAGGTACCAAGAAGCGAAGTTCCAATGGCCCAGCCTTTTCACTTATCAGGCAAACTCTCCCTGGATTCCATCATGCATCATTAGTTTTGGGTATGCAAAGAGAAAGGGACATTATTTGTTTGGCTACCTTGCTTCTTAAGATTACCATTCTTTTCTCTGTGGTCTGCACAAGAATGCTTTTGCAGCAATACCATACAACTTGTTTTCTTGAACAGTAAGTAGCAATTTTTGTGGTTCTATACAAGAGGACTAAGAGTAACATGTATCATTAAGTGACAACATGTTCTGTCATTGTAAGCATCCCCGGGAATGGATGAAAATGGCGGTACACCCGCCGCTAAACCGCTACGAAGTGGGTGCTATGTAGCGTAGCGGGGCTACGTAGCGGCGCGATTTGACAAAATCGCCCAAAAAATCTGAGAAAATCTGGAAAATTGTAAAATGAAAGAAAATGTGTTTCTTTTGCAAAAGTAAGTAAGAAAAAGGGGGCGTAGCGGTGCCGTCAATATATGAGGTCCTGTATCGCTGTATAAATAGAAAATAATAGTAATAAATAGTTTTTCACAAGTATTCATGTTTCTTAGTCATTCTAACTTAGAAAAGTAATGAAAAGCTCATAAAAAAAACTAAAACATGAAATAAAGGCATAAGACTTAGGAGTTAGCTCCTAGGGAGTAGGGATTCAACAGCAAACAATATCTAATGAAGTTTTGTGAACATTGAACAATCAACACTTCAATTCTAAAGGTTCAAATTCAATCAAGTGATCAACAACAATTTAGAAATGACATAAAGAGTAGAGAGTTGGTGAAGGAATACCTTATACCTTAGTCACCACCAAAAGGAATGTCTATGGAATAAATCTGAAAATAAAAAATAGAGAAAAATCAATAAACATTCAAAATGTGATGGATTGATCTATGGGAAACATAGATCTATCATTTACAAGCAATTTCCAAGTTGCTTCATTGGTTGTCCTTGAGTATTCACATTTTTTTTCTTCAAAAAATAAACGAATCCTAAAATAAAAAATAACAAAAAAATAAAATAATAAATCCTCCCGCTGCGTAGCGGGTGCCACGCTACGTAGCGGAATGTAGCGTAGCGGCTGCTATGGTGCACTACACGCTTTTTTCAAAAAAGCGTGGCGGCCGCTGATATATCACGTAGTGGCTGCTATTTTCATCCATGTCCCTAGGAACCAAGATATTGTGGTTCGCACCTGTCATGGCATGAATTTTCATGTCCTAAAAGAAATCTGAAAAAATATAAAAAAACCTGGAATGTTGTAAATGCTAGAATTAATGTTTCTTTTTTTTTTATTAGGGATATTATTAGTAACTTATCAGTCCCAAGTCAAGTACGTCCTATATCACTTGTCTTCTCTAAATCACATTCGTTTTAGCATTTATGATTAGGGGTGTAAAAAAAAACCGAAAAACCGTCTAACCGAACCGAACCGAACCACGGTTAATAACCGTATTTCACGATTCGGTTACGGTGACGGTTTTTGAAATCGAAAAACTGCGCTTTACGATTAGGTTACGGTTTTTATCTCGACTCACGGTTATTAATTGCGGTTAACCGTTAACCACGGTTCGGTTAACCCTGTTCGGTTAACCATGTTCCAAAAACACACGGTTAACCGAACCGTTTTGCTAATAAGAAAAAAATTTAAGGGCCTGAATGTGATTTTTTTATTTTTTTATTTTTACAGTAACATATTATGCCATTCTCTAACTATGATTTTTATTTTCACAATAAGTTTGATTGGTAAATGACAAAATTTTCATAATTTTTTTTAAGTGACAATTAACCGTAATCGAACCGTTAACCGCAATTAACCGCGGTTCGGTTTTTCACTGTTCGGTTACGGTTACGGTTTTTAAAAACCAAAAACCGTGAAACACGGTTCGGTTAACCGTTTTCCCAAAAACCGCGGTTAACCGAACCAGTACACCCCTATTTATGATTGTGTGAAATATATTTGCTAAAAGTTGTAAGAATATCACTAGCACAAAACCATTTGATATGCAAATAAAGTAAATATCTTTAATCGTTCAAAAAGAATAAATATCTGGTAAGTGATAATATTGTGTCGTGTCTTGTGTGATTTACAAGATTTGCAGCATACTAACATTATTACATTGGGTCATTAGAAACGATATTTCGAGTTAGGCCTGAAGAGTCAACGCTACAAAAAGATCTATAAAAACCCAATTTGCTAAACCTTGTGGACTAGAGATTCATATGGTTTAAACGCTAAATCTATGAAGGGAAGTTTATTAATCACCTTTTTTTAGAGTAATTTGAGAAAAAACAAAAGATTTAAGAAAATCTCCAATTTGCCTTAGCAAGTAATGCAAAATATTAATAAATCTTGGCTCAAAATCACTATTTCTAAGACAAACTAACGCTCAAGGGCCGAATTAAAGCCACTCTTAAGTCTTAACACATGCATGCGTGTATCAGAAGCATTTAAAAAAAAATCATAATTTCAGATATAATACATAAAAATTCAAAAAAATTGCTAAATTTTCTAGATTAGGTTTTAAATCCCCAAATCTTTCATATATTGCTTAAAAAAAGACAAACTCATTCTAACCAATTTCTTGAAGAAAATAAAATAGAACAAGAGTAAACATATCCCTTTAGGGTGCTTACTTGAGCTGAAGCATGTGCTCATTGAAACTACATAGGTTTGGTGTTTTTAGCTGAAAAATCAGTTCTAACATGGTGTAAAGGAGGCTAGAGAAGTGTGAAGTGTTTCTCTCACAAAAGAATCTTAAAATGGGCAAAATAGACCTTAATTGGGATGCTGACTGAGAATTCCAAATTCTCAGCTGTAGCAACCAATGTTCAAAAAATTTATTTTTTGAATGGTTATATTTTCAATTTTTCATTGATATCCACATTTTCAAATCAGTGGTGTATCTGCCTGATATCTATGATATGAGCCAAACCAGGTATAGATAATAATTATGGTACTTCTTGTATCGATGGATACCCGGTACATATCACCTGACACATATCACATTCTTTGATATTTTAGACCATGGGTTACAGGCAATTCCAAGCAATAAGATGCTTTCTTGCAATTCTATCCTTTTCTTGTCATTAATCTTCTTCTTTATGGTTTTATTCTGTAATTTATATGGTTTGTGATTAGGACTTCAATTTAAATCAAACCAATATTTTCACTTTGGACCTTGGTCATTCTTGCAGCAAAATTTTTTCAGCAAGCTGGTGGATTTGTTTCGGATTTGTGAAGACCTTGGCAGAACTGATAGTCTTCACATGATATTCAAATTGGTCAAGGGCATCGGTCAGTGCTCATATCTTTTTAAACTTTTTTCTTTACTTATGATCGATCAGCCTATGGTTGACATTAGCACTTTGGTTGTTGATTGGCACCTGCAGTTTTGCTTAATAGCCCTCAGATCTTTGAGAAATTATTTGGAGATGAATTCATCATGGATGTTATCGGCTCTCTTGAGTGTAAGTTCTTTTTTTTTTGTCGGTTAAGTTTTGTAGTCCTTCCCTCGTTGTGTATATAAAGAAAGGAAATCATTTTGTGCTAAGAAAAATTGTGCTGCTTGAATTGACATATGCGGGGGCCTACCCTTGCTTGATCCAATCTGCTCATATGTGACTGATTGCTACCCCAAGTGTAGGACCATCACGATGCAGTAATAATATCAGTGAGTCCGAGGTTGATCCACAGGGAATGTTGTAGCAATGCACTTGACCTAACCTATTCAAAATCTAAACTTAGCCTAACCAAAATCTATACATCAACTGGGTTTTCAAATAAAATTAATTACATGAATTACATCCCAATTAAAATAAATTCCTAATCTAAAAACCTAGAACTGAAAATCCTAATTCAAAAATTAAGCTGCAACTGAAGAAAACTCAATTAAAACAAACAATTTCAAAAAAACAAAATTAAAATTCAGAACTGGAATTAATTAAATAAACAAGTAAAATAAAAGTTCCAGGGGTCCAGGGATCAATTTTCCTCCTAATAATTGGAAGTGGGAGAAGCCTCACACCTCTTTTTCCAATATGGGTTGTCAATCCATGTTTGAAAAAGAACAAATAAGTTATTTGAAATAACTAATTTCTAGAATGGTTATTCAAACATTCCATGCTCAATGGATCTTTTTGCCCAAATCCTACATTGATTCTAGGCATGCTATATATATAATGAACATAAGACATCATAGAATTTATAGAATTAAGCAACTATCACCAAAACCATTCCTTTATATTAAAATTGCTAAATAAATCTAATTTTAGTTTTATCTATGCACAAGACCAATGAAATTACAGAAAATATCATCCTTTTCCCTGAAAAACAAAAACTAGCCTGTCATAGTCTTTATCTTCAAAACTTGAAAAATCCAGCCGTTCCTTCCTTTGCAAGCCTTGGAAAAGAAGCCAAGAAATGAGGACTAGAAGGTGGTAGTGGTGGTGGAACGGGCCCAAAGTGGTGGTTGGCCAAGTAGGTGGCCCTTTGGGTGGGTACAATGGTAGAAAGAGAGGTGGAGAAGGGTGAAAAAAAATGGGCTGTGAATAGTGCCCAATCCCTTTTTATAATGTTTTGCAAAGCCTTTGGTTGCAAGGAATTATAATTTGAGAGGTTCTTTGCTTAGTCTCCAAGCTAGGATAGGTTGATGGCGAGTTTAGGAGAGTTTCTAAGGATTTTCTAGCTTGTTTCCTTGTATTTCTTGGTGCACAAACCTTCCAAAAATAGGACTCTTCTTTCTAGCTTGCAACTCTTCACACTTGGGCCCCCATCTTGAATTGAAAATTTTCCAAATCTGAAATTCAGATTTCTATGCAATTATTTGAATGATGGTGGACCCCACATGAAGCGTGCACAACTTGGAATCACCCATGCCTTTGACGTCCCATGCTTAGCACACAATTTCCTTTCTTGGAATTCTTTCTTTCTCTTCCTTCTTTCCTCTTTCTTTCTTCTTTCTTTTTTCCTTTCTTGAGATAAATTTGAGTTTTGAAATTTTGAAAAGTCTTCAACACCTAAGGAGGACCCACCATGTCTGCCCCCGACCTTGGAATTCACACTCAAGGTAGGTGGGTCCCATGGTGTGTTCTTCATCAACTTCTTTTTAATTTTTCGTCTTTAATTTCTCTCTATGAGAGCCCCAAAATCTGATTTTTCCTGCACAAAAATAAAAAATAATTAAAGAATAATTTTTCATGCGGTAAAAGAGTAATGGAATGCATGGGATCTAACTCACAATGCATGCATTTATGTGAATATATCACGTTGACTGAAATTTCATGAACTATGCAGTGATCAAAAGAAATCATGCATGTGAACATGTGAATTTTGGATGATTTTATCATGAAATCAATTTTAGATGCCCAAATGCATGCTCTCATGAAATTCAATGTAATTCGATGGAATTATCCTACTAAAGTCCATAAAATTAAATGAAAAGGCATGAATGAAGTGCAGTTTTACTCATTTAAAAAAAAGAAGAAGTGCAGTTTTATGGACGTATTTTTTATTTATAACGATACAATTTTATTAAACAACAAAAAGAAACAAGACAGGACTTAGCCACAACTTGCCAGCTCAATTTTTTTTTTTCTTTTATGTGGACTTATCAGTGGAGTTTATTAATCGGATTGTGAGGGGCCTCCCAACTAAACCAAAACCAGAAAATTCCAATAAATAATAGGGTTTTGCAGAAAATTACAGCAAATTCCAGAAATTAAATAACCAAGGAACAAAGTAAATTGAACGCACAGCTGACATTAGAGGCATTCTCAATTATCTGTTTTTTCTCTGTCTCCTTTTTTATTGTTGTTGTCTGATTTTATTTTAATTGTCATTGTTCTAAAGACGACCCTGAGGTCCCTCAAGTCCAGCAGCACCGGGCTTTTCTCAAAGACCATGTGGTTTTCAAGGAGGTAATTGTATTCTCCATTTGGCTTATTGGGGTATGAATGCCTTGTACTAACATACCATCGCTACTCAAATTCATCTAAACCTTTTCTTCTCTATTTGCCCAGGCCATCCCTATAAAAGATCCCGCCATATTGTCAAAGATTTATCAAACATATAGAGTTCGTTATATAAAGGTTTGGAAAATTGTACTCAACATTTGGCCCAAAAGACTTTTTACATAATTTTTAATTGTGTCTAAACTCCATTAACTCTAATGTTAGGACGTTATTTTACCAAGAGTTTTGGATGATCCTACAATTGCAAATCTCAATACCATCATTCACTCAAATAACACTACAGTGAAGATTCTCAACTCTCTCTCTCTCTCTCTCTCTCTCTCTCTCTCTCTCTCTCTCTCTCTCCAGGATATTTCTCCCTGACCATAGTTTACAACATGCTACTGTGTTATAGGTTGTTTTTTTGTTGAAGCATGACGGTACTTTTATCCAACAACTATTTGCAAGGATTAGTTCACCAACCACTCCCATTGAATTAAAAAGGAATCTGGTAATTTTGATAGTATTGTAAATCCTTTAATATCTTTATCTATGTTTGTAAGCTTTGGAAACTGTCCTCATTTCTCTTCCCTTATTGAATTGTGATTATTATTTCAGTAGGCAAAAATTGGAGACAAGGTGTTCTGCATCTTCATGCCTCACAGTTTTCCTTTATTTTTTCAGTGAAAAAATTGATAATGATGAAAAATAAATAATTGAGAAATGCGAAAAGAGAGAAACAAAATGCGAAGACTGAAGACCATAGACTCATGATAATAATATCGTTCACAATTACACCCCTCTGTGCCACTTAGGTAAAAACTGAAGATCACAGCGTCTATGAACTTCCCATGTTACTAAACACAACGGTAAAATACCAATTAAGATTGAAAATGATAATTTCATTTATTGCATTAAGGTGTAGTTAACTAGTAAGTGAAGCTAAGATGCCCCTTCATTATTAAAAGGTTTTAGGGGGCCCAATGTCAGCGTTGAGGTGGCATACACCTTGATTGGTGAGATGCATGCAAGGTTAGGTACATGCATTATGCACCAAATTTTGCTACATGTTTGGGGTTCATGCTTCTCCTTTTTGGATTCTTATAAACCATGTCATTTAGTGAGTTTTGGACTGAGTTACTGGAAGGCATAACAAAATCTGTCCGCACAAATATGTCTTGCGATTTTAAAAATTGACCGACTCCTGGTTGACACAGCCAAGTTAACTCAGACTTGGCACCTACCAAGTTGAATCATCCCTCGGGTCTCCTCCAACTGAGTCCCATGGGGAAAAGGCCAAAACTAACATTTCCCCCTATTTTCTTGTGGGAAGATGTTGCAGGCTTTTGGTTTCCTTTTGCAGAGAGTTTTGATGAAGGGAAAAAAAAATCTAGAAGAGGTGGAACAATAGAAATCTGTTTTTTCTTTTTTATTTTTCATTCCACTGCTATTTTTGCAGTTACATAAATTTTTTAAACACCCCCTTTAATCAATATTTAAGAAATCTGTTTTTTCATTCCACTGCTATTTGCTAATGAAGCTACATAAACTTGGGCCCAGCTCGACTGACTTTATTAGGTCCAAACAAACAGCATGTTTGCTGTATTTCCCTGCAAACAGAATTTCTGAAAATTACAGAAACCCCGTTGCAGTTACAGTAAATTTTGAAACAGCTTCTTTAAGGAATATTTATAAAATCCATGGACCTTTTATGGCTTCCCAGCTGATCTGAACCTTTCACACATGAGTTTGAACCCATGTGCAGGACGCCTCAGTTAATGATAGTGGTTGACCCACTATGATTTTGATGATCTTCTAGGCGGATGCTTGCCGGACCCAACACCCTTCTACAGGGGAGCCAGATGTCATGCCTATGGCTCCCTTGTAGAAGGGCGTTGGGTCTGACTGGCTATGCACCGCTCCACATGAGGCCTCTTGGTGGGTTGACGCCCACCAGAAATAAAACTGTGAGGCCTTTGGGCCAAAACGGACAATATCATGCATGCGTATGGGGTGGGTCGTTACAAATGGTATTAGAGCCGACTCTCGATTAGTTAAGAGTGTGGGTCTTGGCTGTGGTTTGGTGCAAGTGGGATGGTTCCCATGTGGGCGGGTCAAGAGGGCTGGCAGGCTACAGGGAGTGGCAGGCTACTGCATAGGGACGTGCAGCCCTAAAGGGGCTAGGATTGTGATGCCCTGGAGTCCCACATCGACTATAGAGAGGAAAGTGACTGGGATTATATGTAGAGCCTGCACCCTTACCTTGCATGGGGCCTTTTAGTGGGTTGAGGCTTACCAGAAATAAAACCGTGAGGCCCGTGGGCCGAAGCGGACAATATAATGCATGTTTGTGGGGTGGGGCATTACACATGAGGCCTTTTCTCATGGGCTGTTGGGTTAAAGCCTTCAAGGAACTTTTACGTATCTGTATTGGATGTCAGTTGACGCATGAAATATGCTAATCCCTGCAGAAATTGAAAAACTTGATACTAAAGACATAAAATCCCTATTTTATGTATTTAGGCACATGGTGGACTTCATGTGCTAGTTATATGGTCCACTTGGACTTTCCAAGCCTTTGAATTTACATCAAGATGTAAGGAGAGTCTTCATTTGCATGCCATGTTGGGGATCATAGTGAGAATATGTAATGTGCTATTTGGTACGCTTCTTCAAATGTTGACTACCCATGGCGAGATTCTTTTTGGGTAGGACTCAAACTTGCACTCTTACCCAAGGGTGGTTGTCCTCAACTAGCTGAGCTACATCCTAGGACCCGTGGAAAGCATTTGATTGGAGGAAGAAATTGAATTTTTGCCTTTTCAGCCAAGATTAATAAAGCTTAACCATGTCGGGTCAAATATCACGTGGATACCCTCGTTGCAAAAAAAAAGAAGTTATCTGAGAATTTGGCTCAAGATAGATCAGAATGGAGAAACAAAATTCGTGTAGCCGACCCCAGCATAGTTGGGACAAGGCTTTGATGATGATGATGATGAATGACCCTCGTTGCAAAAAAAAAAAAAAAGTAATAAAGCTGAATCACGTGCTTCATTCAGCTAAATCTGAAAGTAAATATTTTGCTAGAAAAAGTAGAGTTCCAAGAGAAGCAAGTAATTCCACCTTTTTTTAAAGTGGTGATTAAAGAGTTTTTTTAAAGTGGTGATTAAAGAGTTTTCTTCTCTCTCTCTCTCTCTCTCTCTCTCTCTCTAAATTATTTTGTTATATTCTTTTTTTGTTGGGTCCGATCTTGAGTTGGTCCTGGGAGGCTGGGACCTGCGATGGATGTCTCCTTATGGGACAATGACCAAACCGGCTCACTAGATGCGTGCTGTCAACTTGTCACTTTCTAGTATATTTTCTTATACTTTTTTTTTACATGAAATTGCAAATCTATTGAAGCTTATCCTGGCCAATGATTTGTGTGCTGTTTCTCAACATCTGTAATGATTGTGTCAAGAATATATCATGCAAAGAGAAAAATTACTAAGTGAGCAGTCAATTAGTCATAAGATTATATAAATTTACTCTTTATCTTTTTATTGTTTTGACTTTGTAAGGATTCATCTTATAAAACACTTTCTGCTACAGACATTGTTCTTGCAAGAATTTTGTTGTTTAAGTAGAAGCCTTCATTTGGTCCAGCAGCTGCGACTGTTTCGGTATGAGATTCTTGGAGGGTGTGCAGTTTGATTTTGATATGCTATTGTTTTATCCATTTCGTTAATCTGCCAATGTTGCATTTCTCAATAAAACTAGCATTTTCATTTTGGAGTTTATGGTTGTGAATTCATGTTTGGGTTGTGACAAAAGTTATACGTTGGCTATCATTCTACCTAAGGCAACCCTCCTCCTTTGTCCGGGCTTGGGACCGGCAGTACCACCTGTAAAATAGCGAAGCTTAAACCTGTGGAGTTTAATCTGACTCATGATAGACTGCAATGGAGAAACATAATTCATTTAGCTGACCCCAACTTATAGTTGGGACAATGCGCTGATGATGATGATGAGTTTATGGCTGTGAAGTAGCAGACTCAGTTTTGTGCAGAAATCCTTACTGTTGAACTTACATTATACTGTCACATCTCCTACAGGGATCTAGCAAATGAAGGCATCTTTCACATCATTACTGATGCATTGCGGAGTCAGGATGAAAGGCTTGTTTTTGCTGGGTATCTGATTTTCCCTATTGATTCATTTGGACTTTTGCTGTGCTTCTCTATTCATTTTCTTTAGTATTAGGAGTTAATTATATGTTTGCTAACCTGGGGATTTACTGGAGATGCAGGACAGACATCCTTATACTTTTCCTTAACCAAGATCCAAACCTTGTACGAGCATTTATCATTCAGCAGGAAGGCAATTCCCTCCTTGGACTATTGGTATGCAAGTTACACAGCCCAAGCCTTAATTATTTTGCAACTTCTAAAATTAGAAAGTCCTAATTATTTTCTTTTTATTTTGAATGGTAAGAGGCCCAATTATTTTTTATTTTTGTTCTGGTTATATTAAACAGTGACGGTTCCTTTTGCAGGTCAAAGACATGATAACGGATTTTGGGGAGAACATGCACTACCAGTTTCTTGAAATTCTTCGCATTTTGTTGGACTCACAAACAATGTCTGGACTAGAGGTCTCGTGTATTAGTTATTTGATAGTTTTACTTCTTTATCTACTTTATTGGATGGTCTTTGCTTTGAATGAAAATCTTCTGCCATCTAATTGCGTGGATATTTAGGTGGCTTGTGCCTGTGCGCGTTAACTTTTAAGTTACTGCATTTGCATTGTTTAAATCTGGAATCTGTGTCTGTTTATTCTATTTGCGTTGTTGGACTCTGGAATCTGTGTTATGTTACTCACCTGCGTTGTTGGAATCTTGAATGGTACGTGCGCGTTAAAGTTACTGTCATTGTTTGAATCTAGAATGAGTTGTCCTTGCTCTAACAAAATGGTCTTCAACAGTTGAAGTTTTAGATCTTACTCTTAGTTGATCAGAATGGCAATTGTTTGAATTCGGAATGGCTTGTTTAATCTAAAATGTTGTCTTAAATAGTTTAAGATTGAGATCTCTTTTTCAGTTGATTGCTCATGCAGGGCTGACAAGGGTGTCACCATGTGTATATGCATGTGTGATAAAACAATGGATGGTTGATGCAGGCCGATCCATGACCAGGACCCGCAGGCCCTGATGGACCAGCTTGATGGGGTCCACATGATCTCTAATTTTGGGATCCCTATCATTAGTTTAGATAGTCTCTAAATTAGTAGAGTTGCTTAGTATACTTGCTTTCTAAATTCTATTTTGATTAAGATTAGGTAGTTTCTTACTTTAGAATGTCTTGGTTATTAAGAAACATTTTTACCCTATATATAGAGTAGTCCCCTATTGTAATGCTTATGCTTTATTCTATCAATTCGAGTATCATGAGTTATTCCCATGAATTCATGGCTGTGGTGGTTGTTTCATGTGGAATCCCTTTGTTGGATTCGATCAACCTCATCTGAGAGGTTGGTCTATTCGATTGAGGATCCGAGGCTGCGCTAGATTGGTATCAGAGCCGAGATCTGATAGCCGGGGGAACAAGTGTCCTCCCCGGATCATCTCCACCCATCCCTTCATGTCTGTCCATCACCATCTTAGACGAATCTGCTATTCAATCAAACTCAGCCAACCCGTAACCATTCTTTTTTCCAGCAGCCCAAACCAGCCCGTCAGTCCCCAACCCTTCTCCTCGTAACCGTAACCCTGCTAACCCCAATCCACCATATCACCACCAGCGAAACCCCAACCCAGATGACCTCCAAACCCACCATCGAACGTAACCCGTCAACCCAAATCTCCAAACCAGCCCTGAACTTCCCAATCCATCCCCTAGCCCAACCATAAAATTCCTAAATCCCATCCCTACGAAACCAAAAACGCCAAATTCCCCAAATCCCAAGCCTGCCGAAACCCTTCATTTCAGGGATAAAAAAATCGGACTCGGAGCCGAGTCCGAGTCGACTCAATCCGACTCGGCCGAGTCTCATGGGACTCGGCCGAGTCGGTCGAGTCCCCATATTTAGTATAAAATAAAATAAAAAAAGAAGGAAATTTTTTTCTCCTTTTTTCCATCCAATCCATTCATAATTCCATATATATAGTTTTACTCTCTTCATTAATCATTCTAATACGTTATTTAAGGATAGAAATATAGAATAATAATAACATAATCGCAAGCCATTTTATAATTTAATTGCAATTAAAATTTAAAATTTAAAACTAAAAAGTAGAAAATACAATATACATGTTTCCAACTTTCAATATCCGCTCTCAACTCTTAAGTCTCAATTTAGTCAATTATCAAGTCAACTAGTAAGATCAATCATCAAAGATGTAACTAAGCTTCAAATTTCAATTATATTTATAGCATATAAAAATGTAAAACCATACCTTAGCTCTTTTTTTTTTTAAATTTAAATGCTAATTCCATGTTGAATGCCTTGCGGGTTCTAGATCTTCATTTCGTCGTTATTTTGACTTTGACGATAGTATTGAGCAACATCAAAATGAAAGGACCCTTGCCCCGCTCTTGGAGTTATAGGACATTCTCCGTAGTTTGATGATGGAGCCATAACTTGAAGCTGAGGATATTCATATTGCGGTTGCACTTGTGGGGGTGTGGCCATAGGTACTAGTAATACTCCATACTGTTGTTGCCCATACCCATGCGAAGGACCATCGTATCCACCATACCGCTGCGGCTGTCCATACTCGGACGAAGGATCATGAAATTGATCTCCATATCGTTTCCCATATCCATATGAACTATTAGAACTTGTGATCCAAGGGCTTGATGCCATTTGATGCGGCTGAGGATATTCATCCGTTGGCTCACTTCATTCACCTCTGCCCCACCCACGTGACCCACCAGCAGGCTCACTTGGACTATAATATACATTAATGTTGTCATGTCCACCACCACGTCCATCATCACTACCTTCGTATGCCTCCTCGTTCTGGCCCTGTTCACCTCCTTCTCGTGAGCCACTCTTGCTAGAAGATGATGTTTTATGCTGTTCATCTTCTTCTTCATGAGTGGCCAACCTTTGGCTTTGTCTTGTCTTTGCATGAGTGCTCTTATCCTTTAACTTTCGCGTGTATTGGAAAGTTGGTTTTGATCTTTCTCTAGCCCCCTCGACACGTTCTGAAGTAGAGCGTGTCAACTCTGGACCACGGTTATGACCACGTCCCGAGCCTTGCGATGACGAAGTTGCTACACCCTTACCCTTGTCGCGCGCTGATCATGGTTTAAAATCTCGGTTTCGGTCGCGGTCTCGGCCAGGCCGAAAAACCGATATGATATCGGTATCGGTCGCGGATATCGGTCCGTCGCGGTGGTCGCGGTGTGAATTTTTTTTTTAATCCAAAAAAATTCTCAAAAATATCCAAAAAATCCAGAATATTAGAAAATGCTAGAAAACAATATTTTTTTCCATTAGTAACAACAATAAATCAAAATCTCGGTCACCTTAAGTTATGAGTCCTGTCTGTATCGCAGACTCGCAGTTCATTGTCTTCTCCAGTATTTCATATAATGCAACCATTATTAATGCTCATGATCAATTTATTAGTGTAAAATATAAGAAAATAAAGATAACATACCAATCATCATTTAATACTAACTCAATCAACAAATAAGTTAAGAAATTTAATACCATGAGTGATTGACAGATTGATAGTCTAATTCCAAGTGGAGTGTCGCCCAGGCTCGATATCATCATCATCATCATCATTTCTCCGGTATTGGTTAAAAAGATATGCTCCATACTGTTTTGCAGCACTATCATACCCATGACCATAGTCAGATTGTTCCTGATAAGATGATGAACTATGTTGATCCCCTGTAGATTGAGATGGCTGGTTGTAATCCAATGGCATGAAATAAAAATGAGGGGCATGAATAGGTCGTTGGGGAAGTTGTGGGGGAAGCCTTCCTTGCTCAATTAATATCTGTTCGATAGAAAGTATCGGTGTTGGTGAAGGGGGTACCCAATTAGGGTCATATGAATAATCCCCATACTGTCCATACATAGCACCTTGTTGGCCAACATAACCCCCATAATGACCATGAGTACCTTCCCCCACTCCTTGTCCAGCAGGGCCCGTCCCACTACTACTCCCTGCCTCGGTCCCTCCAACATGCCTGACATAACCACGACGAGGATCTAACTCAGTAGCACCAGGAAAATGCTCAACTGTCTCATAAGTGAGAGGCTCATCATCTCTATAATGACCCTCATCCCCGGGAGAGTCAGGTGGAATTCCTGCTGATGATGATGAAGTAGAAATACTTGACTCACTCTCCTCGTCCACCTCCTTTCCCCTTGGTTGACTTGTATCAGGTGCGCGCCCCTGTTGCATTGTCAAGTTTATTTCTTCCATCCTTTCTGAGGCCCTTACTGGCTCAGGGCCTATCCCCAGTCAATTCCTCCATCAACTCCTCAAACTCTGGGTCTTTATCTAACATTGGTTCTTCTTGTTCCTCCAACCATTCACCTAACACTGTATCCTCTTCTGAAAAAATGTAGTCCAAATTAATTGGACAAAAATAATCCCGTTGATCCTCAAACTGTCTTCTCTTTCTATTTCTACTCCGGAGCTTGAGGTTGTAATGGATGTAGACCAATTTATTTAACTTCTGCATTGTTAATCTATTTCTTGGTCTTGTGTGGATAAATGAGAAGGTGCTCCAATTTCTTTCACAATTAGAAGACGATGTAGTTTGACTAAGGACTTTAATAGCAATCGTCCTTAGTGCAGGAGCACTCTCTCCATAATTCAACCACCATTCAGCTGAAAATAAAAATAGAAATGATATTAGAGTCAATAAAATAATAATTAGAGTCCTTGAATAACATAGAGATGACATTACAATTTACAATCAATACCGGGATTGGTCTGCGTGATGGCTCTTCGCGCAGTGATCGTTCCAAAGCTTCCGGCACGTACATTGTATATGTCAATCTGAAGACGTTGAAGTAAAGAAATAAATTAGAGAACTTACATTCTTACAATGTTATACTTTTTCGGTTTTTCCCTTAATTAGCATACTGCCTACCTGATTTGTAGCCCAAATTGCTTCATCTGTATTCTCTGCTAGTCTTTCAATCACATTTTTTAGTCCCAAACGGATTTCATCAGATATGTGCCCATTCGTAAATTGTGGATTAAAGAAGTATCCTATAAAAGTGTAAAACCAATGAATTTTAGTCAATGATAAATTAATATAATGAGAAGAATTGAATACAATAATTCAAGTATTAAAGGAAATAGCCTTCACTTAACAGCAGAGTGTAAATCATGTTTCAATTGTCGTCCCCATCGATCGTCAATGGTCTTCCAATACTTTTTATAATATCTACAATCTGCTTGAATAGCCAACTTTGATCTTTCCATGGCCTCATGTAAGAAGCCCATTGTTGGCTTATCATCGCCATCAACCAATCGAAGAACCTTTATTAGGGGATCAAAAACATTCAAAACACCCTTCACATGAGGCCAAAATTTGTTGGACTCAATTGTTTTAAATACTTCTTTTGTAATGGGACTTGGCCTCTTTCCCCATTTTGAATTCATGAACTCTTGTGATTTTATCAATTGAAGAAGTCCATCTCTATACTTGTAAACACATTCGATGGCAATGAAGTGGGTGGCAAATCTAGTGATGCCAGGCCGCAGTAGTTCATGGTTGTCTGTATACATTTTCATCATAGAAATGAGTCTATATGACTGATAAAAAAAATTTGTGATCTTCTTTATCTTACCAATCACTTGCACCATGACTTTTCCTTTTGCAATATCTTCAAGCATTAAATCCAGGCAATGTGCTGCACATGGAGACCAGAAAATCCTTGGCCTTTGTTTCATAAGCAACATTCCTGCAGCCTTCATGTTTGCAGCATTGTCAGTAACAACCTGAACTACAGAATCTGCCCCAATTTCTTTAATCACCTCATTCAATAACCTATTAATATATTTTGCATCTTGGATGTAATCAGTTGCATCAACTGATTTGATAAACACTGTGCCCATAGATGAATAAACTAGAAAATTCAAGAGATGACGATGTGTGATGGTCGTCCACCCATCGCACATTAGTGTGCAACCTCTTTCCCTCCATGCCTATTTGAAAGTTTGCACCCAAGCCTGCAATTCCTCATACTCTTTCTCAATACAGACATGCCCAATCTCATAAGGAGTGGGTGCCTTTATACCTGTACCATGTTCTGCAGCCGCATCTAACATGGTGGCGAAATAAGGAGAAGATGCCTTGTTGGGTGGGATGCCTCCATGCAAAAAAAACTTCCCAGTAGCCCTTACTAGATGTTCTCTTGCTTTACCAAACTTGCCCTTTAGAGCTTTCATAATGTCAGGCTGCTTTGAAGTTGGTTTTCTATAAGCAAATGGGTCTGTTGGCCTCACCACATCTGGCCTACGAGGTGCATGTGTAGGAGGTTCAACCTCCTCAATGTCTGGATCTTCACGGACACGGGGTTGTTTTTGACTAACTGCCCGACGCAAACTCGCTGCCCCTAGTCCAGATGACCCACCACCATGCTCATATTGGCTACCTCTAGCGGCTGCTTCATATTGCATTCTTCTCCTCTCTTTCTCCTCTTGAAGTGACCTCACACTTTCTGTCCTAGCCCTCCTCATTTCTGGGTCTTCATCGTCATCATCGGAGGAACCAAATATTTCTTCTCTGCATGCATCAAGTTCCTCAGTTATTCTTCTTGCTTGTACTTTTTTTTTTTTGCAGATGCGTCAAGGAGCTCATGCATTTCAGCCCTCACATTTGGTGGCACTTTATGACATTTTGTCACCTGTCCTGATACATGTGCCAAATGTTGTTTCAATCGGGTAATCCCCCCATTGAGCACTCGTCCACAATAATTACATTTTACTTTGTTTTTGCTTCCGACTGCTTCACCATGTCTCCAACCTGGATCTAAGTCACGCACCATTGTGGCTAACTTCCTATAAAATAAGAAATTCATGTAATAGTAATACTCTAACAACAATTATTTTTAGAAAAAGTAGAAGATTTAATAAAATCATTTTGAAATTCCTAAATATTTAGATCTAGCGTAAAAGTATGTAAATTAATCATGTATACACCACACAATGATCATGAATCATTAAAACAACATATTTATGATGAAATCCCCAAAAAATTATATATTATAATTCAAATATTGAAAAATCCGAAAATAAAATAATTAAAATAAAAATCTAAATCATGTTTATGACTATGAGTAGATGTAGATCTATCATCTACACACTATTAATAAGCCTTTGGTATCATAAATGCTCTAACAAGTAAAAAGTAAAAACAATTATTTTTAGAAAAATTAAAATTTAATAAAATCATTTTCAAAATACTAAATATATAGATCTAGCATAAAAGTGTGTAAATCAATCATTTATAAACCACACAATGATCATGAATCATTAAAACAACATATTTATGATGAAATCCCCAAAAAATGATATATTATAATTCAAATATTGAAAAATCCGAAAATAAAATAAATAAAATAAAAATCTAAATCATGTTTATGACTATGAGTAGATGTAGATCTATCATCTACACACTATTAATAAGCCTTTGGTATCATAAATGCTCTAACAAGTAAAAAGTAAAAACAATTATTTTTAGAAAAATCAAAATTTAATAAAATCATTTTCAAAGTACTAAATATATAGATCTAGCATAAAAGTGTATAAATCAATCATTTATAAACCACATAATGATCATGAATCATTGAAACAACATATTTATGATGAAATCCCCAAAAAATGATATATTATAATTCAAATATTGAAAAATTTGAAAATAAAATAATTAAAATAAAAATCTAAATCATGTTTATGACTATGAGTAGATGTAGATCTATCATCTACACACTATTAATAAGCCTTTGGTATCATAAATGCTCTAACAAGTAAAAAGTAAAAACAATTATTTTTAGAAAAATCAAAATTTAATAAAATCATTTTCAAAATACTAAATATATAGATCTAGCATAAAAGTGTGTAAATCAATCATTTATAAACCACACAATGATCATGAATCATTGAAACAACATATTTATGATGAAATCCCCTAAAAATGATATATTATAATTCAAATATTTTAAAATCCGAAAATAAAATAATTAAAATAAAAATCTAAAAATCATTTGTATGAGTAGATCTAGCATGAAAGTATGTAGATCTAACTTCTAAGTGGAGAACACAACCAAAGTAACAAACCAAATGATTTCTATGCTTCATCTAAAAATAAAAAACAAAAAACACATAATAAAATGGTATAAATTGATTTTCTCTTACCTTAAGGCTTGAATAATATTTCTTTAAGAAATAAATTTGAGATTTGAAAAGATACAAGATGGAGAGTAGTTGCACTTGCAGCCCCTAAGGAGTAAGAAGATGAGAGGAGAGGAGAAGAAGAAGAAGATTGGGGATTTTTAAAAAAGTAGGGTTTTTTTCCATTATATATCATCTCGGCCGATATTTTGCAAAATATCGGCCGAGATATCGGTTCTGCCGATATTTTCAAAATATCGGCAGATATCGCCGATATTTTGGCGATATATTGCCTGCGATACCGAAACCGGTATCGCAGGCAATATCTCGTATCGGTTTCGGCCGATACCGATTCATATCGGCCGATATGAATCGGTATCGGCCGATTTTTTAATCCATGGCGCTGATCACGGTGTAGAAGTAGGAGTAGCAGATCTAGAACTCGGATACTGCGGTGGGGAAATATGTCCTTCATTTGACTGAAATTCTTCAACATCAGCAATTGCTTCATCGATGAATGTTGTATCGTTTAATACTGGCTCCTCTCTTTCAGCCAACCCTTCATCAAGAGGGTCATCTTCCTCGAATATATAATCCTAATTAATTGGTTCGTAGTCGCCGTTGTCTCTTCTCATCAGATTCCTTGCTCGTAATCTCATGTTGTAATGGACAAAGACCAACTTCTCCAACTTAGCCATAGTAAGGCGATTACGGGTCTTAGTGTGTATCAAGCTGAATGTGCTGCAATTCCTTTCACATCCCGAAGATGAGGCTGTTTGGCTCAATATTCTTTTTGCAAAAGATCTTAAATGGGGAACCTCATCACCAAATGTAGCCCACCATTCAGCTGTGTTAAAAGACCAAAACAATAAAATCAATTGTTTGTTATAATTCATAAATTACTATATTTCATCTAATTTAAGTATTGAAATTTGAGAATAATACCTGGATCCATCTACTTACGACCCAATATGGCTGCTTCTGATCCAAAACTACCTAGAGTGCCCTTGTAGTTTTTCAACTATAAAAGTTAAGATTTAAAAGTTAGCACTTAGCAGTTAGCACTTTTTCAAATTTCAACTAATTTGTGAATAATAATGTCATGATCTATGACATCTTTACCTGGTTAAGAATTGTAACTTGATATTGCGCGTTATTTGTCATAGCCTCTAACGTTTTTTTCAAGCCACGAAAAACTTCTTCATGGTTAAAAAAGTGTTTGCTATAGAAGTAGCTTGGGTTCAAGTAGTACTTTGCATGCCATGATGTCATTAAGTAATAAGTATTGATTATTAGATTCCAAAATAAAGTAATAAACAATAACTAGTTAGTATTCTATTTATAATAACCATAATAGATTAATAGTCAAAAATTACCTGCCGCATGTATGTCTTGATGCATCTGGTTGTCCCATCGATTATCAATGATTTTCTATAACTTCTTATAATAAGTCTCATACTTTCCTCTGGACCTTTGCTCTATAGCTAGCTTTGTTCTATCCATGGTATCAGGGATGAAAATAGCGGTAGCGGCGGGCGTAGCGGCCTGCTGCCAAAACGCTACGTAGCGGGCAATACGTAGTGTAGCGGCGCTACGTAGCGGCGTAGTGGTGCGATTTGGAAAAATCGTCAAAAAAATATGAAAAAATTCTAGAAAATCTAGAATATTGGAAAATGAGAGAAAATGTATTTTTTTTGCAAAAGTAACTAAGGTAAGGGGGCGTAGCGGTCCCCTCACTATATGAGGTCCTAAATCTCTGTATAAATAGAAAATAATAGTAATGATTATTTTTTTCACATGTGTTCATGTTGCTTGATTATGCTAACTTAGAAACTAATGAAAGGCTCAGAAAAGAAAAAACTATATCATGAAATCAAGACTTAAGAGTACCTAGAGAAAAAAATACATCTACCAAAGGGGGTGTCTAATAGGATGTACTTAGAGAAGAACTCTCTGTATCGACTGTAATTCGGCGAGATCATGTGCTTTTTGGTGTTCTTTTAAACATAAAAGGGTAGAAGAGTTGTGTAGAATGTTATTTGAAGAGAAGAAGAAAAGAAATAATTCTTATTATGTATTTTAAAAAAAATTGAAAAGTAGGAATTTTTCTCACCCTGTAGCGGCCCGTAGCGGGCCTGTAGCGGCCGCTACGGGTGCGGCGGCCGATAAATCAGCCGTAGCGTAGCGGTGGCGGCTGCTACGGCCGATGTAGCGTAGCGGCCGCTATTTTCATCTATGCATGGTATCATACACAAAGCCCATTGTGGGCTTCATATCAGCACCCACTAGTTTCAAACCATGACAAGAGGCTCGAGTAAGTCAGTAATTCGTTCTGCCCTGTTCCAAAAATCCTCCCCAAGGACAATCTGTTGTACTTTGCGTGCCAAAGGTTGACATGAAAATTTTGATTTCACATATGCTGTATTGGTCCACATCTGCATTATGTTAGCCTTGGCACGACAAAGACTCTCAAGGGCTACGAAGTGCGTAGCAAAGCGTGTGATACCGGGCCTCAAAATCTCACGACCCTCGTACATTTCTCTTAACAGATCTGTCATGAACTGATGGTTATAGATCAAAGATGTCACCATCTTTCCCAAATCAATAGTCTCACGGACATCATCTAATTTGCCAATGTCCTCCAACATGAGATCAATACAATGTGCCGCGCACGGCACCCAAATAATACCCTTACCCTTTTCACGCAATTTCTTCGTTGCAGCCTTAAAGTTAGGCGCATTATCTGTCACAATTGCAACAACATATTTGTGCGAATTGTTAACCATGCCCAAGGTATCATCAATTAAACTGTACAAATATTTAGCATCCATTCTATGTCCGCTTGTATCTACAGACCTGATAAAAACTGTTCTCGTTACACAGTAAGCCATGAAATTAATAATGTGCCGCCTATTGTTGCTTGTCCACCCATCACACATAAGCGTGCACCCATACTCCTCCCAAGTTTTGAAGTGATCTTCCTAGTATCTCCAATAATTAGAAACTTCCATGTCAAGATACTTTCCGCCAATCTCATAAGCGGATGGAGGTTTAACTTCGGGCCCCACCTCAGCTATAGTATCAACCATGGAGCGATATTATGGTGAATTAGCAACATTCGGTGGAATCCGATTATAATGGAAGAACTTTGAGATGGCTCTCCCCATTTTCATGGCTCTAACTTTCATATCGCCCATGATAGAGCTACTAATCTTTGGTTGTTTTGTACTTTGAGACCGATGTAAGAATGGATCCATTGTCCCTCTCCTTGGTGTGTCCCGATAAGGGTCAGGAGGAGCTTTGGAAGAACCAGCCCCAGCCCGTGTCTCATTCATATGAGCCTGCTTATAAGCAAATTGTTCATGGCTCACTCTCATACCCCTCGTTAACTCCCTCGCCTCAACATCGCCATCACCGTCAGACTCATCCTCAGAAGTGTCAATTCTCTGCATATTTACAACCCTCTCATCAAATTTTTTCTTCTTTTCTTCCTCATTCTTCTTTTCAAGCAACATGTCTCTCATTTGTTTCCTCACTTCAGTGGGGACATTTGCACATGGTTTAGCTTCCTCTTGTATACCTGCTAGGTGGTGTTTAAATCTGTGGATCCCACCACTGAGAATCTTATGACACCATTTGCATTTAACCTTATGGCGGTCTCCAGCAACCATCTCCCCATGTTCCCATCCGGGGTTAACTTCTTTTTCTTTCTTTTTTGGGGCCATTTGTGATATAATTTAACTATCTGAGTGATAGTAATCTGTACAATCAAGAATTCAAGATTCTACACAATCAAATGTTTATTTATACTTTAAGAATGTAGAAACAAAAAAAACATATTATTAATTCATAGATCCATTTTAGATACACTCCCAAAATAATAGTCTCATACAAAAAACATAAATAAATAATGAAAAAGAATTCGAATTTTTAATTTTTTTTTTTAAATTACATCATAATCATCAAAATCACATTCTTTTAACCAAACAATAATTGAAATTTCATCTACAAACAACCCACATATGTAATCATCTACTCTACATAATTTAAGAATGTAAAATGCGAAAAATCCATATTATTAATAATTATTTTTACAAGAAAAAGTAAGGAAAATATTATTATTGCACATATATGCATAGATCTAGTGTTAGAATCATAGATCCATGTTATACAAACCCAAAATAATAATTTCATACAAAGAACATAAGTAAATAATAATAATAAATTCGGATTTTTCAATTTTTTTTAAACAATTACATCATAGTCATGAAAATCACATTCTTTTAACCAAACAATAGTTGAAATTTCATCTACAAACAACCCACACATGTAATCATCTACTCTACATAATTTAAGAATGTAAAATGCAAAAAAACCATATTATTAATAATTATTTTTACAAGAAAAGGTAAGGAAAATATTATTATTGTACATATATGCATAGATCTAGTGTTAGAACCATAGATCCATGTTATACAAACCCAAAATAATAATTTCATACAAAGAACATAAGTAAATAATAAAAAAAAAAATTGGATTTTTCATTTTTTTTAAAAATTACATCATAATCATGAAAATCACATTCTTTTAACCAAACAATAGTTGAAATTTCATCTACAAACAACCCACACATGTAATCATCTACTCTACATAATTTAAGAATGTAAAATGCAAAAAAACTATATTATTAATAATTATTTTTACAAGAAAAAGTAAGGAAAATATTATTATTGCACATATATGCATAGATCTAGTGTTAGAACCATAGATCCATGTTATACAAACCCAAAATAATAATTTCATACAAAGAACATAAGTAAATAATAATAAAAAATTCGGATTTCTTAATTTTTTTTAATAAAAACGACCCAAAATTTTTAAAAAAAATGCATTTTTAGAAAAAATAATGATCCTCCAAACCATCTTTAAGCAATATCTTCATCTTAGCATCTTCTCTAAACCATATATGCATGTAGAATCAAGAAAACAAACCTCACAAACCTCAAAGTTGAGAAATAAAAAAACCCTCTTTGATGTGAATAGTGGTTGGATTCTTTGGTAGGCTTGATCTTCAAAAATGGATGGATTTGATGATGTTTGATGCTTGAAACATAATTTGGAGGTAGTTTCCTTCACTCTCCACCAAGTAGAATAAGAAAAAAAAGAGGATTTTAGGGTAAAGCCCCCACTTCGTCAGTCGGTGGACTCGGACGAGTCCCCCTGGACCTGTACCGAGTCCAGGGGACTCGGATCGGTCCAGGCCGAGTCCGAGTTGACTCGGCCGAGTCGACTCGGACTCGGCCGATTTTTAATTCCTTGCCTCCGTCCCTTCACTTTGGTTCAAGCATCCCCGTCCCAGAGAATATAAAAAAAAAAAAAGGGACAGAGAGAGGAGACCTAAGTCGTCAGGCGTACCTGGCACTGGACGAGAGACTCCACTGCACTGGCGGATCTTGCTAGCGGTTCCATCATCACACAGCAGCCAGCATCTTCGCTCCACGAAGGCCACTTCGTCACCATCTTAGCTCCATCCCCATCACCAGAGCTTTCTTTTATTTCATTGAAGTCAAAACAGTAAGCATCTCTCTTGTTTTTATTTTCTTCCTACACAAAACCCAAAGCATAGCCAAAAGAACCTCTCCCACGTGCCTAGCATTACGAGTTTTAGGCCTGACTTGCAGTCTGGGCCTAATCTGAGTCCAGACCCAACCCAGCCCACTAGCTTAAAAAAAAGAGAGAAAAGTCCATTTTTTTAGAGAAGTTAAATTTAAATTTCCTTGCATCCAAATCACATGAGAATTTTTGGACACTCCATTGAAATTCAAAGAATTCAATATGAGCGCAAATATGGCAATTGGTATTTTGAAAATGAATTCTATTTTGAGGAATTTCTCAATTTGAAGCAAGAAAATCTGACGGTTGATGAATATACCCGCCAATTTCGAGAGTTACAAGATATATGTGAACTCGAAGAAGATGAGATACATGATTTGGTTTGTTATATCCGACGCTTGCCACCAAACATATTGGAGAATATGAATTTTTGCAAAACCAGTCAAGAAGCATAAACTTAGAAGCTTTCCATGTTGAGCATATGCTTAGACGATCTCACATGCGACAATGTAAGCCTGAAGAAAGAAAGTCTCAAAGACCAAGAGCCCTTGTTGTGGAGAGACTTTTTGTAGGAGAAGAAAATCCCACTCTTGTCATTCACAGACTCCTCAATACAAATGAAAAGGAAGAAGAAGAATGGAGACCGGCTCAGAAATTTCACACATGAGTAAGAGTCAGAGACAAGTCCGTTAATGTGATTATTGACAATGTTAGTGCAATAAATTGTCTCACAAGAGGCTATTGACAAACTTAATTTGCCAACCGAGAAGCTTCCTAAACCCTACCAAGTCACATGGACTGATGGTCATGTCATCCCTGTGACTCAGAGATGTTTGGTATCATTCAAAATTGGTAGTGCCACTCAAGAGCTGCAAAGGGTTAAGGAAGTACAAGGTCAAGCAAATATTGAAGACTCTGACCACGTTAGCAAAAAGATTGAACATTCGGTAGATCTCATTGTCATGCACTTCTAGAAAATCCAATTGCATCGTCGGAAATCAAATCAGTTGTCCCAGTGGTTTCACAAGAAGATCAAGTTATTGAAGTTTCTCACATTGACTTCATTTTCGGGGAGGCACGATGGACATTCATTTATCATGATCTGTTGGTACAAAGGCAACACTTGAAGCATCTAATAGTCAGATCACACATCCGAATTCACTTCATACATCAGCAACAAAGACACCTCCAACGTACTTCTACATGGAGGAAAAGATCGCATCAGGCTTCCAAGCTATGTCATGCGAATGCAGATCAAAAGAAAAGACGAAAGTTTTTGCTCTTGATTTTCGACCTAGGAGGACATTTCCCGAACTTGTGGTCGAATTCTTTCTGGCATTATCAAGTTGTCAACTCGCCGGAGTCGATTTCTTTCAAGCTGGGGAGAGTTGATGCAGGCCGATCCAGGACCAGGACCCGCAGGCCCTGATGGACCTGCTTGATGGGGTCCACATGATCTCTAATTTTGGGATCCCTGTCATTAGGTTAGATAGTCTCTAAATTAGTAGAGTTGCTTAGTATATTTGCTTCCTAAATTCTATTTTGATTAAGATTCTTTGGTTTCTTATTTTTAGAATGTCTTGGTTATTAAGAAACAATGTTACTCTATATATAGAGGAGTCCCCTATTGTAATGCTTATGCTTTATTCTATCAATTCAAGTATCGTGAGTTATTCCCATGAGTTCATGGCTGTGATCGTTGTTTCATGTGGAGTCCCTTTGTTGGATTCGATCAACCTCATCTGAGAGGTTGGTCTATTCGATCGAGGATCCGGGGCTGCGCCAATGGTGACTGGTAAATGTTGGGCCAAATGGTTGCTTCACGGGGGAGGGTGACGTGATCTTGTGCTATGGGTGGTTACTATGGAGCCAAATTGGTGTCTCCCAGGGAATAGTGATGGATCAGATGTGTGGATCTATGTTTGGATGCAGATTGATGATCCTATCCACCTAACTAGGTAAAAAGGGGACCATCAAAATGTGTTCATGCGCGTGCATCTGTGTAGGTGTGGGCATGTCCTCGTGAGTGTAAGCGTGTGTGGGTGTTGGTGCATGAGCACACATGCTGTGCATGTGTGTAAATGATTGGCGGTGACCGGGGCTCAAATGGGTGCCTCTTGAGGGGGATGAGGGGATGTGTGGGTCCATGTTTGGATGCAGGTGGATTAAGTTTCATCCTCATCCATCTACTACTCATATTGGGTAGGAAGTGCACTATCAAAATCTTGGCCACTGTAAAATTTTAACTACTGAGATAAAGGGTCTGGGTAGTTGGATGGGGTGAAATGCCAAACATAGAACACCCCAATGAGGGTAGTTGGATAGAGTGAAGTGCCAAACACCCCAATGATTTTTCCTCTCTTTACTACCCGTGCATTCCCCTCCCCCCCTCCTCTTGAGTTTTTCAACCATCCAAGTGGGGGCCACGGGTCATGGCACCATCATTTCATTGCATGATATCCCTTAGGCAGTCCATTAGGGTGCAAGTTCTTGTGTCTGACCTGTGAAGGTTTCAGATCCTAAGCATGGGTCCAGGTCTGTGACTGTCGGACCTAAAATCTTGTCTAGACTGGTCTTAATTGGATCTGGTCCAGTTTCATCTAGGGTGGATATAGGGTCCCTCTCTCACCATCCTGCCCAGGGACCAAAATCCAAATCTCTAGGCGGGTAGTTTTAGGTAGTCACCCTATTATGTAAAAAAAAAAAAAAAAAAAAAGAGATTCTGATGGAGTGATTCTGTGATGCTCATTGATCTATTGAAGCACTCTATTATTTCAGCAGTAAATCCTCGGGCCATAAATCAATTCTGTATTTGATCCTCTCATGTCCTCATTGCTGCACAGATGCCACAATGTTTTCATTGTTTCTGGGGTTTCACTTCAAACCTTGTTTTTGTGAAAGTACATATCAAGACTGCTTTTGGTATTATGATATTAATTTAATCTTCCGTTATGCGAATACGCAAATTTCTAAATGCACATGTTTTTAGATCTCGTTGTGATTTTTCTGTTATAATTAGAACGTCAAACTGTCAATTATATTTTTCATTTTATACTTTATGCTGAATGAGATTCATTCATAGTTTTATAACATAAGGATATAATGAGCTTCTTGTTGGCTGCAGGGAGATATGATTATAGAGATTTTCTATGAAAAATATTTGGTTCAGTACATAGATGTTATTACAGCATCATGTCCTCCAAAAGGCATTGCTGAAACCCTATATAAATCGACTCGTTCTGGTGGAAGGGTTGAAGCTCAGATTTTCATGAAGCCTGAAATTTTGTTAAGCATCTGTGAACTTCTGTGCTTTTGTGTTCTTCATCATCCATCCAGGATAAAGTATAGATCTTGTATTTATTGTATCTTTATTATTTATTTATTCTTTTAAGAAGAAAAGAAGAAAGTTCCTTTCACTCTTTTGAACTTACTGTAAAAGAATGTGCTTTTTTTCCCTCCAGGCACAACTTCCTTATCAATAGTGTGATTGAAAAGGTCCTGTTTTTAACTCGTAGAAGGGAAAAATATCTGGTGGTTGCTGCTGTTCGCTTCCTGCGGACTATTATTTCGAGGAATGTGAGTATTTAGTTTTTTTTTTAAATGAATTGTCGAAATAACAGATCTTATTATCATTCTCAGTAGTAATTCTTCTTATGTGATTAGGCAATCTATTATTTTGTTGTTTTGATTTCCCATCTATGATTTTTAATGATTTAAAATTTAATAAAAAAGTTCATGTAATTTTTCAATTAAAATTTATCTTATCTGTCCCTGCACATTTTGTCTGAGTAGAATTGTTTCTACGACTTTTCCATGTCAACTGAGAAGTTAATATCATGGTGGGACAATAATATATGCTTGCAATGCATCTAAAAAAAGAAAAAAAAATGAAAAAAAAAATTGAAAAAAAATTGTAATGAGTGTGAGCTTTTTTGGTGGATAATAGGGCCATTAACAACTTCCTGAAATGTTAATTCTACTCTTAAATAAAACATGTAATTTGTGTAAGGCAAAATCTCTGACCATGCATACTAGTTATCTGCAGGTAAGTAGAAAATTGCAAATGCATTTGTCAAGGAGCATCAAGGTAGTAAGAGAGGATTCGTGTGGTGAGAGGAAGGGTGGGGGGACCACTCCCCCTCCAGTTAATTCGACTTGACTGCAAGGATTAAAAAAGCAGACTCAAGACCTGACTCAGTCAGGTTGAGTCTGAGTCTAGTCGGCAGACTAGGCTGAGTCGGGTTTGAGTCCCAATTTAGGGTTAAAAAAACTATATAAAATACTAAAAAAAAAAAAGGAAAAAAAAAACATGCCAAGTAGCTCAGTTATTGTGTGGTGTGGAAAATTACTGCTTTAATTGAACATAGGATTCAATTGGTGGTTTTCTAGTGATTGTATTGGGAACTGAAATTTGTCGCACTAAACAACGCCCCACCTCCTGTGGGGTTCACCTTCACCTGAATTTATTAAACAGAAAGAAGGCAAGAGATAGATAGATTAGGGCACAGATATGAGGGGCTGGGATGTTGGTCTTATCATATGATCGAATTATTTAAAGTGCTACATTTTACAAATTCATTGTGATAAAATTAAGGGTGACTGGAATAGTGTCGCTAAGTACAATTAGGTTTTGGTGAAAAGAATGGATGGATCATAAGTGGGCCCAGTTCAAAAGCAAAGAAGAAAAGGACAATAAAGGCGACCCATGACCCATCAGAACCTAGAAAGTCACTGCAAAATGCAAACGGAGCCACTGCAAAGAAGGTGATTGTTCACTGGCCGAGTTGGGTCCGAGTGATTGTAGACCTGACTCGGCTGAATTTTTAGTGAGCTGAGTCCAACTCTAAAGCCCAACAACCTTCAAAATGATAGTTTGATATGATAAAAAAAATTTAAAAATTAAAAATAATGTCCTACGGCTATACAATTTTAAGAATCATGATGTTTTAGTTAGAATGGATGAATTTAAGCATAATAGGCGCTGGTGTTTAATAGAAATATGATTTTAAGAATCATGATGTTTTAGTGAGAATGGATGAATTTAAGCATAATAGGCGCTGGTGTTTAATAGAAATATGATTTTAAGAATCATGATGTTTTAGTGAGAATGGATGAATTTAAGCATAATAGGCGCTGGTGTTTAATAGAAATATGATTTTAAGAATCATGATGTTTTAGTCAGAATGGATGAATTTAAGTATAATAGGTGCTGGTGTTTGTTTTTCACTCAAATCAGATGAACAGTGCTTCATCCAATCTTTCAATGCTTAGATCTTCCACAAAGTGGGATTTTAATCTCTAAAATCAATATAAAAGATCCTCAAAAGCCTCCCAAAGCTTCTTCCAACTGGAAAATAGGGGGAAAATGATGTGTATGTAGCCTTTTCTATAGAATCAGTTAGGGAGAAGGGAGGGGCTCATACTCGGTCAATTGTATATTCATGAGGAGCATCTAGGCAATGGATGTGGATCCACTTGGATGTCCCCTGCCAAGCAGAGCAAGATGCATTTTCACTCAAAATAACATCTGACCCCAATGCAACAGTTTCTGATTGGTTTGCAAATGTGGAATACTGGCATCCTGCCAGTGTGGTTCCTGTTTTCCGTACTACTGGTAAACATGAAGGAGTGATTGCTTACCCATACTGCCAAAACTCTAAAACTATGTTAAATTGTATAAAATCATTTCACTTATTTAAGGAATCATAAGATTTGATTATCTTAAGACTCAAATCATAGACTGAATGATTTTCCATAAAGAATATAAGATTCTTAGAGGAAGGAATTCAAACATTAGGTTCAAAGGAATTTAAATTAATGATAAATCATAACAATGGTGGAAGCTAAATGGCGACGGTTGCTTGATTTGGAATCTGGTTGTTTCCATTGACTGAGAATCTGGTTGTTTCAATGATACGGAGGAGCTGGTGTTAGCTTTTTCGGGACTTGTGGGGCCCGGAGATGAGAGACTAGAATAAGGGTAGTATTTTGGCCATGATGGAGGGAACTATCATTTTTGGAAATGCATATCTTGGTTTCTTTCAGAAATGAGTGCATTTGGGATCGCTTAGGGATAACATCTATAGGCGATAAATTAAGAGACTTGTTGGAGATGGTTTAGACAGGTCCAATGCAGACCAACAACTGGGAGAGGAAAAGTTTTTCTATGTAGGTTTATTGCTCCTTAAGGAAAAGAGGTAGGCCGAAAAGGATATGGATGGAAGCGGTAAAGATAGATCTGAAGAAGTGTCGTGACCAGTGTAGTGAAATTCGATTCAGATGCCGTTTCGGTTTGGCCTCCAAATTGAAATATTTGGCCGTTTCGGGATTTCGGCGAAACGTTTCGGATTTATGTTTCGGAAAAATATAAAAAATTAGGAATATATACACAGAGAAAAAATATAAGATTAATATTAAAATTTAAAAATAAGATTTGATACATTTAGTTTATTCTACTAAATCTACTCATAATATGGCATGTAATGATATACATACCACTTTTCCAACCTCAGTCATGATAATTGACAAATAAATACCACAATTCTAAATTATGATATACCATCCATTCCAATTTCGGCCAGCATAATTTAATGGTAAACAACACAAAAAAATAAATTTCGGCACTACTACCAATTAAACCCAACGTCAACACCAAATAACTCCAACATTGCTTATGGGTATGCATAAATGAAAAATAGCAAAAATGCAAAATGGAAAAAACTTGCAGGAATGCTGCAGCAACAAGGAGAGAAGAAAGGCTCAGTGGGAAGATGAAAAAAAAAAAAGCCCAACCGAACAATGGATGATAGCGGATAGGGAAAAAAAAAACTCAGCAGCCCAGACCAGACCAGCAGCAAACCCAGCCCAAACCGGCCTAGACCAACATTAAACCCAGCCCAAAAAGAGGAGAGGGGAAAAGGAAGAAAAGAATTAAGTTGAAAAGGCAGCTGTCGAAATCAAGCAGAAGAAAAGCAGCTGTCTGCTCTCGAAGTGGCCAGAGAAGAGTAAAGGAAAAAAAAAGGGGGTAGTGGAAGATGAAGAAGAATAAGTACATGAGAAAAAGCAGCAGCAGCTGGATCGAGCAATGGCACAACAGCTGGGCAGAGCAAAAGCAGCAGTAGCTGGGTCGGGCACTCAAGGTGAGCAACCACAGCAGCAGTGCTCCAATAAGAACAGGTGGTGCTTCTTTTTCTTCCTCTTCTTGTTCTTCTTCTTTCTTTTCTTCTTCTTTCAATTTTTTTTAGTTGGTCGGACAGGCTGTGCAGCAGCAGCAGGAGGCTCGACTACTGCCTCTTTTTTTTTTTCCTCCTTCTACCTTCTTTTTTCCATCAGTACTTCTTTGTCCAGCGAACGGGGCAAACGAAAGGGCTTTCACATTTGGGTTAGGTTTTTTTTTTTTTTTTTTTTACGGTAAAAAGAAATTATGTTTACCTTACCGTGTTTTGTTTTTATTTTTATTTTTTAAGTCAATATACCAAAAAATTTACGTTTAAACCCCTTGGTTTTATTTTTTCTAATTTTTATCCCTCTACTCTGGTCGGACGAATTTTGGAGCTTCGCCCCATTCGTTCGAATTCCCTCATTTCAGTCTGAATTTTGGAAATTCGGCCAAAACAAACCGAATCTCGTAACACTGGTCGTGACTCAACGCAGGTATGGGAAGAATAGCCAAAGACTATTCTCCAAGCCAAAGGCTTAGGGATAGGTTGTTTAGGTCTCACGAGAGAGAGAGAGAGAGAGAGAGAGAGAGAGAGAGAGAGAGAGAGAGAGAGAGCGCTGAAATTCTATTCAATTTGCACTGATCTAGTGAAAGTGGGATTACATCTCTTTTAATAGGCTAAGCAATGCTATTGTTTGGAAACATATAAAAATAAAAACTATCTAGTTTATTTCTAAATCATAGCAATTACTAAAAATTAGGAAATCTAAGAAATCTTCAAGAAATTGCAAAATAAGGATGGTGTCTTTGAAGACATGTTCTGAAAGATTTTCCATTTATTGCGTCGTGTTGGACTTAAAGCTTCGGGCATAGGGGTGCGGCATCAACTCTCCCCTGCTTGGAGAAACTTGACTCCGGCGAGTAAATAGCTAGGTATCGTGGGTGGCGCAGGGGGGCGCTTGGAGAAACTCAACTCCAGCGAGTTAATAGCTTGGTATCTCTAGTGCAAATCTGGATCGAGTCACTGGAAGTCTCTGGCGGTGATCCATGTAGCATCAGAGAAAGTTCTTCCTTTTCATTTGACTAAGAACTTGTGGAATCCATCGTTCTTTGTTGATATCACCTAATCATTAAAGACATCTTCAATTTCTTCTCAGGAAGGTGGAATCATGGGAAGCATGAATTTTGTTCTTCAAATGATTCATCTTGATAATGCCCTTAATAAATTGTGATATCTTCGACATTGAATGTGGAGATGACATTCATCTCTGATGGAAGATCGAAGACATAAGAATTGTATCTTATTTTCTTTAGAATCTTCAGGAGACTTGTGCTCCATGGGTGTTGCTTCTTGTAAGTGCCTGGTGGAGACCATTCAGGCTTCATTCAAACCATTACCATATCTTCTTCATTGAATTCGACATTGCGCCTTCGAGCGTCCGATCTCTGTCAGTTGGTGTTGGCGAGACAGAACTTTTGTAGCTAACCCAACATTGGTGGGACAAGGCTTTCATGGTGACGATATCTTGGTCTTTTGTCAATTGAAGGTGATTAGGCAGATGCCCTTTATCGGGCTAAAGGGAGTAGTGGAGGCTTCTTATTGATGAGGAGTGGGCTACCAAGTGCGGGGCGGGTAGAGATGGGGGGTGGAAGGGATAGGTCGGGCTTCCGCCTGAAAATTGGCCTCACGCCAAACTCCCCATTGTGGGCATGGAAGAAGAGAACTTGGAAAAGCCCAAAATCACTCGAGAGAAATTTCATTAATTATTCACTAAAGCCAAATGAGGCATTACAATGCTTAAATAGAATAAAGACTAACCATATAACTAATCTCAACCATCTAACAATACTATGGTTGAGGTTAAAACATCTCAACTTAGATAAAAAAGAAAGAAAACATTTAAAATGGTTCTAAATAAGATAAGAATAGGTGGGTTGGGCCCAAAGGCGGGTTGACCCATGGAGAGCATGGGTTTGACCACTCCTGCATCAGCTCTCCCCTTCCCTTTTTTGGAGAATACTCGACCACGAGTTTTGTAGAAATCCTCCAGGATTGAATGTTAAGCGTATAAATCCTCGATGTTCTTCTCACTCTTCAGGCTCTTCAAATGGTTTGGACGCTTGATACAACCTTCTTAACTTCATTCTGGTCTTCCACTTAGAAGGAGAAAGGAGGTATTGATGCTTCTGAAATTGAAGATTTGCCTGGATGTGAGATCTAACCATTAGATACTTCAAATTCCGAGTCTTCAAAATCCCATTGCAATGTTCAAGATTCCATCGTTGATCCCCAAAGATAAAATCAATGCAAGGGACCTCAACTGATGGATCATCTTGTGAACCCTCTACACTAACTGAGTTGTCCTCCGATGTTCCAATTGTCGTTTCTAAAAGTTGCATGACGATCAAATCCACTTGATGTTCAATTGGCTTATTGACCATGTCCAATTCTTCAATGTTCATGATTTCTTTTGCTGCTTGCACTGGCTGATCAACGTTGTCAGTCTCTTTGTTTTCTGGTACTTGCATTTCATTGTCAACTTTGATGTCCTCTACCATGGGTTCCACAACAAGTGGTGTTATCTCATGGGACTTTCGCTCTTGCCACTTAGCTTTCCGCAAGCGAGAGCGTTTTATCAAGTGCTCAACACGGATTGCTTCTTGATATCCTTCAAAAATGTCTTTACAATCTCTCATGTTTTTCAAAATGTCTGGTCGTAAACCTCTGAGGAAGCAATCAAAGTCACAGTTCTCGCTCTTCACTTTACATACACATTGTAGCCTTGAGAATTCCTCAATATATTCATCCACATTCAATTTTTCTTGCCTCAAGTTAAGGAATTGGTCAAAGTAAACGCTATTCTTATAAAACAATGTTCCATATTTAATTGCATACTAAAGCCTTTTTAGTTGATCATTAAGGTTACTGATTTAGAAGTTCATGCTGACTTGGATGAGAAAGTGATGTATAACTCAATGCTCTTCAAAATTAAATCAAACTAACCAGATTTGTCAAATCATCAAGATATCAAATGTTAGATCGCAAATGAAGACAGATCGTCGACCGAATGTCAGATCATCAAGATATCAACAAACAAAATTCTATCCGTTGGAATTTGATCAAATCTGCATTGACTGGGCAATGATGTTAGTTCAAGGCCCTGCCTGAGTGAGTGATCCGTTACTGGGGCAGACCCTGACTGAAACTTCTTTTTTTCCTCTTTTAGAGGTTCAGGCCTAACCCGAATTGAACTCAAGTCCAATAGGGGGGGCTCAACACAACACCTGTCTTTGGTGGCATGTGTGAGGAGAGAATTACTCCTCTTTAGTTCATGCGTCGACCTTGGCGCCATGGTTTAAAAAATTGGCCGAGTCCGAATCGGGTTGGACCGACTCGGTATCGGGGAAGTGGGACTCGGGCGAGTCCACACAGACTCAGTTTGAAACATTGAAAAAGAAAACAAAGAAAATGAAGAGAGAGAAGAGGGCATCCCTGGAAAAAAAAAAAAAGAAGCATACTTCTTGTAGCTGTAGCTGCCTGCCAAAAGTTGGGTTGTTCTGTTACTTCTGTAGCTATGTTGTAGCTGTACTACACTGCTGCTGTAGGTCTGCCTGCCAAAAGTTATTGTTACTGCCTATTCCTTTGCTGTAGTTGTAGGCATGCAGTGCAGCTGTCAAAAGTTGTTGACTTGCCAACCCACTTCTCGATGCAGTGTTGCCAACTCACCTTTTTTTTTTCTCTCTTATCTCATGAGTCGTGTCACCTTTTTGAAGACAAAAAAAAAAAAGGAGACCTTGCTTGCTGTTGATGTGTAGCTGCTCTGTTGTGCTGTTGCTGTGTGACGTATGTTGTATAATGGGCTGAGCTGGGCTCTTCTCCTCTCCCAGCATATCTTCATCTCCCCTCTCCCACTCTTCCTTCTGGTTTCCCCCTTTTCTATTTCCAGAATATGTGAGTTGGGAGTGACTTCCAAAAAAGATGGGTTTCTCCTTGTTTTCTCTTTTTTTTTTCCTTTGTTTTTCAACATTTTTTGGGACTGAACCCGCCTCGCCCGAGCCAGGCGAGTCGACTGGGACTCGGCACTAGTTGAGACGGGTCCCGAGTCCGTGTTTTTAAACCATGCTTGGCGCCAGAGAAGGTGAAAAGGAGAGGGTGGGGCTTCAATGTTCTCCTGCTTCAAAGAAATGGAAAGGGCTGATGGAGCTTGGTGGGGATGGTGAGGGATTTCAGAGATTGCATTGAAGAAGACAATGAGGGCAGGGAGATGAAGCAAATGGTGGTGGCTGGGCAAAGGCGCTGTTGCGGTTGATGGGTGAGGTTGGCGTTGGCACTACAGATGAAGGCAACGGCGTTGCTGCTGTTGGAGAGCGTTGATTGTGACGTTGTTGGAGACGGGTTGCTGCTGATGGTGCTCTGAGGGAGATGTGAAGAAGAGGATGATGGCGCCACTGCTACTTGATCGCAACAAGGTGTTGCGATGCGATTACCCCTGCGTGCTTAGCTGCCGAAAGACTGGAGCCTGGTACGCACAGCTCTTTTTTTTCACTTTGGTTCTCGTCCATGCTTCTTTTTTTCTTCTACTCTCTCTCTCTCTCTCTCTCTCTCTCTCTCTCTCTCTCTCTCTCTCTCTTTTCTGAAATTGGGAAAAAGATGGGTTTGGGGTTTGGATGTTGGGTTTTGTCAGGAATGGGTGGATTCAGATTTGGGGATTTTCTGTGTGGATGGTGGGGCTTTGATGATGACTGGGGTGGGGTTTTAGGTTCTGGTGGTGCTCAATTATTGGAAATGTGGAGAAAAGGGTGTTTGGGCATTGGGTTTGGTATTGGTCAAAGGGGATTTGGAGAATCTGGTTTTAGGGTTTATACCAAAGATGGTTAGTTGGTTGGGTTGGTTGGGATAAAGTGGTGTGGCGATTATGGGTACTAGTGATTGGGATCGATTTAGATGGAGGATTTTGGATGGTAACTTGGCTTTGATACCAATTGATGCGGAATGGGGTACTAGGTGCGGGGTGGGTAGAGATGGAGGGTGGAAGCGATAGGTCAGGCTTCTGCCTGAAAATTAGCCTCACAGCAAACTCCCCATCTCGGGCAAGGAAGAAGAGGCAACTCGGGAAACCCCAAAATTACTCGAGAGAAATTTCATTAATCATTAACTAAAGCCAAATGAGGCATTACAATGCTTAAATAGAATAAAGACTAACCATAAAACTAATCTCAACCATCTAACAATCCTATGGTTGAGATTAAAGCATTTCAACTTAGATAAATAAAGACATAAAACATTTAAAATAGTTCTAAATAAGATAAGGATAGGTGGGCTGGGCCCAAAGGTGGGTCGATCCATGGGGACCATGGGTCTATCCTGCATCACTTCTTGGGTATTCACCTATCGTAAATGAGATATGGTGCTTGGCTTTGGAGGTGGCTTTGCACATGTTGCAAGCGAATGTAGCCCCAAAGTGGATGCGTTGGCAAAAGCTAGTGGGTTCTTTCCTTATTTGTGATGAGGCTGCCTAGCTAGTGGGTTCTTTACCTTTAAGTGCTTGTGCCTGTTGTATATTGCTATATTTAATGTCTGTAACTATACTGGTATACTTTCCATTAGTCTCTCTCTCAAAGCAGCGATCTTTTGTTGCTGCTTAAAATTTTAAATATTGGCACCCTAAAAACATTTGATGATCTGTAGGATGAGCATCTGCTCCGCCATATAATAAAGAACAACATTCTAGAGCCAGTAGTGGAGGCTTTTCTAGATAATGGAAATCGTTATAATCTGTTGAACTCTGTTGTTCTAGAACTTCTTGAGCACATCTGTAAGGTTCGTATGGTACTCATGGGCTGGTTCTCTCCTAAAATCAAATTCTTTTTTTCAGTTTATTCTTAAATTGAACTGAGATGTACTTGTTTTGCACAGGAAAATCTCAAAGTGTTAATATTGTACATTGTCAATTGTTACTGGGCTCAATTGGCAAAATTTGAGTACCTTTCCACAATTCATTCACTCAAAGTCATTTACGAGGAGGTAAATTCCTTTTTTTTTATAATGATGATGAGGTAAATTCTTCTTAATGAAATATACTGTTAAGGTCCATGAAGCTTTGTGAAAATTTTAGCAGTTTGTGAAAGACATTGTAACATAAAGGTTAAGTGGATTTTGAACTCTTTGATTTCTTTGAAGTGTCCAAATTATCTAATGAAAGGTACCATTCCTGGTTGGAAACAATAATATTGCAAGAGCAAGCTCGATTTGTGGAATGAATTTCCATTCACTCAGAGAGGTTTTTTGACCTACCAGTTCCAACTTCCCATCCTTTTCTTTCTGCTTTTGCTCGTGTTTTTTTCCTTCAAAAAAGAAAAAATAAAAAAGGAAAATAAAAAAAAGAAGAAGAAAACTTGTATTTCTCTGCTTTGGGCCAAAGGGACTGCCTTGTTCATGCTCTTTGGTCTCTCCCCTTTTTTATTACTCTCAAGTTTACATGTCTTATACTGTACAGTTATTCCTTTACACTTCCTCTTACCATTCTAAAATAAGGAATAGTATGGCAAGATTTCTGCCTTCCAACAAATATTGTGGCATCAATATGTTTCACTCAGGGTTGATTATTGCAGTTGTTGCCATTGTTAATGCAATGTTTGGTCAAAAGGTATAATCCTTAAATATTTTATAATTGCAATATTTGGTAGGAATCAATTTTCGAATATTGCAATATTTTACCCATTGTGTTTGTGCAGCTGTCACCAAGACAATTTGTTGACCTATATGACAATTTCAAAATATTGCAGTATAGGTTTGTCCAAATGCACCCTATGCTTTGGGCTTTAGTTTTACAAGTTGACGAGTCTGGTCTGGTAATTAAGCAGCTTGACTGTTGGGTTCAGTTCATCTTTGATTCCTGAAGTGTTGCATTTATTAGTCTCCAGAGAACTCTGAAACAAAAAGCACTATTAAGTTGGTGGACCCCAGAAAGCGGATGGATCATCCTTCTCTTCAGAAGGAAGTGGATTGCTCCAATGAGGATAGGTATGTACCCTATGTATTCGCTGATACAGCATGGATAGCACAGGGATGCACATTTTGCACAAAATGACATGATGCCATGCAGAAGCATCCTAGATGCAGTATTTGGAATTATTGCCTTATGTATCTAGTGGCGTGTTTGTAAGTGGTTTTATCTCACTGCCACTAAACTGTATTATTTTCAGTGAGGAAGAAGAAACTGCATGTGCTCACACATCATATGCTTTGAAACGACCAACAGAATCTGTTTTGCCAAATGGAAGAAGTGTTTGCTACCCTTCTTCTAGGTATAGCTGCATGATTTTTTTCTCCATTAGTGCCTATGCTTTGTGAATCATGCATTATGTATTGTCTGTGCGTGTTCCATCTACGTTTTGTAGGCCAGGATCTGCTGGACATGACAATGAAAATCTTATCGATGAAGGTTACATTCCACCCACAAGAAAGCAGGAAACCTCTATTATAGATGACGAAATAGTCTCTACCAAATTGAAACGTAAGTTAGCTTCTAGCACCAGCAGCAACAGTGAAGGGCTTGAGCTCAGCCAGCTGACAAAGAAACATGTGCCTGATACGGTTTCAAATGGTGTTGCTGCTGCTGCTGCTTGTTCTACCTGCATTCCTGCGGATTCACCAAACAAGATGGCGGTTGTTCCTAAAACAGAAATGACAGTTGAGAACAGCAATTGTAATGAACCATTTAGCAATAAGGACTACACTCTGACACAATGCTGCTCTAACTGTACACCTAATGCTGTGGATTGCAGAGACTCCTGTGGTGAGGACTGCGTGAAGGCACCTACCATTAACTCTACATCAGATATAACCATCAATGGTGATAATGTAATAGGTTCAGAATCATTGAGCATACAATGACTTAGTTTAGTTTTTCATAATATCCACATGTCAGATTTGAAGAATTTTTAAGTTACAATCATACCCTATATATCTTGTTTTGGGAAAAAGAAATGACTGGAGGGTGAATGCATGCCACTCGCCCTCTGCCATAATTAAGGGATCTACTTAGTACAAGGTGCTGGTATAGCTGCAGACTAAATCAAGCAATGTATATATTCTCAGCTGATCAGGGACATGGCCATAGTATTCTTGCTATTCTCTTTTCTTAGCGTGGCCATCTTGTATTTTCTTTCAGCTATGATATGGAGCACCCACATCTCCACCCCCCATGTAATTTTTTAGATCGTCATATTTCTCAACTTTTGTAGGCTGTTGCCTTGTGGGTGGGAGATATTACCACTCAAGGAATCTATCTAATATCTGAGCATCAAAATGCACCCTCCAAAAGTTGAAGATTAAGCTGGGTCTGCCAACCTGAAGTTTAAGTTGCAATGGGATCTATCATTTGGCATAAATCATGGTGTTTATTGCTTGCTAGACAAATATCAAATGTAGGTTATTACATTAAGGAACTATTGGTGTATTTTAAAGATCACACACATTCATCTAAATCTAAAAATCACAAAGTGAACCTAACACCAGAATATTAGTTGAGAACAATAAGAAAATGAAAATTTTATGCCCTTTAAAACAACTACATTTGAGGGACTCATAGATCAGTGGGTGGGACGGTTGAACAGTGTTGAAATCTTCCACACAGGTGGATCCAGGGGCTGACCTATGTATATGTTCCAGGCGGCTTCAGCATTTAAACAGAAAATAGCTGGATTAGATTAGAGATCAGGGAGAGACATGCATCTAATCCATCATTATTGTTTTTTAGATACCGATGCATGTTATTGATTGTAGCTATTTTTATTTAATTTTGATGCAAAATTTGGTTGTTTGTGATTGTTATTCATGTTAGGGTTTTAGGATGAGTTTTATGAAGTAGTTTTCGTTTTGATTTGAAAAACAAATGAATGACGAGCAGAGGGTGTTTCGATTCGAAGTTCATTTCGAATCAATGTGCCCAAAATTCACGAAATCCTTTGTTAGTTATTCTTTTCAATAGACTGTATGAATTTGTTTTTAACAGACTTTTCGAAGTGCCCAATCTCCAATTTTTCTACTATACAGATTAGAAACTTGATTAAAAAAATAATAATGAGAAGAGAGGTATTTATACTTTGTACCTCTTGTAATAAAATTGCTACATATGCAATTTGACTAAGAAATAAAAATGGATCGAATGTTTTTTTATTCTGGGGCAAATGATAAAACAGGAGTTAATTACCGAATGGGGTTTCATCATCTATCAATTTTTCAACCCCTTTTAATTAGATGAAAATTTTCAGTTCTTACTTTCTCATGTTGCTAAAAAAAACCCTTAATACCTTCAAGAAGAACTCTTGTACCGCACAAATGAACACAATTGACTTGTTTGCATGTTGCTTTTCCCCGAGGGCTTGATCATGTTGTTCGAGGGATGAATACAAATGCATGATTAACTTGTTTTGTCTTTTGCCCATGGTAATGTGAAGAACGTACGGTAAAAGAACAATTGACCTTTTTAATTGTTTATTGTTAGTTGCCCGCGCAAGCCCTCCCCTCTCCCTTTCGAATGAAAATCCTGGGTCCGCCACTGGGTGAATCTCATTTAGATCATTTGATCCAACCTCCCCATGATTGGTGGGGCCCCACAAGCAGTATGTATGGTATTTTGTGTGAGACTTCTGCACAAGATATAAACCATAAATGGACAAAGGGAAGCTTAGTTGGCCAAGGACTTCTTGTGCCTCAAAAGGCGAAAAAGTCATAGTTTTATTGGGTGCATGTGGATAAGGATTAGTTTTCGGCTGTTCAAAATTAAGTGTCCCTTACGCTTAGTGCCAAAGGTTCTTTGGCTAGGTTGGACGGGAGATTCCCTAGGTTATTAACATACACACGTGCATGTGCTGCAAAAGCCATCACTAGCATGCCCTTAGCTTAGCAAAGGGAACTATTTGCCACTGAAAAATCCATAGAAGGGCTGGTGATAACCAGACGAGATTGTTTCTTACATGACCTTTTTTACTATGTATTTTATATATATTTTTTTTCTCATAGATCTAACCTACTGAAATACTACTCAAAGGAGGTCAGATCTCACTAACAACACCAAAGAAATGGCTCTCCAGATTATGACAAACTGCATGCGGGATCAAAGTCATTAATTCGGTGCTCACAACTCATGTGGTCGCTTTTCAACCAAAAAGTATAGAAGTAGAAAAATAAAACTCTCCGCAGCATTTCAAATCTTCAATTTGGTGAGCATGCTTTTCCTCTATGAAAACCAGAAAAATAAATTAACTTTTCCACAATTCTACAAAGAACCATTTTGGATGGGAGAGGTTGGAAAAGGTTTTCTCTAAAAATGGAAAAAAGAAATTCCACAATGCCACACACACGTGCCTTAGATAAGTTAAAGGCACATTTGCTAATTTGGCACTTTACTAATATAGTAAAAGTCAAGTAAAGCTTTTATTTTTCTTACAATATGTCACATTAAAAGCACTTTAATTCAAAACTTTCTCCATCTTTTTCAAAAAAAGTAAAAAAGCAATTACCTTTATACACTAAAATAAAATAAAAAACTCTCATTTTCCATACAAAAAGTCAAAAAAATTCCATAACAAACAATTAAAAATAAAATAAATTATAATCCACTTATATTTTATTTTTTCTTTAAAATCAACTTTACTTCACTTGACTCTATTAGTAGAGTTGCCAAACTGACCCTAGTAAAGATAGAGCTAGATTTGCCATTTCTAAACTGATTGGGAACTTCGATTGGCACACAAGAATTTACTCTCCCAGTAAACCTGGCCCAAGCAGTAGTAAACTCACATAGCAAACGCATGTTAGGGATTAAAATGACTATATAATGGGTATATAAAAAAAAACGTTTAACCGACTAATCGAACCGAACCGAACCAAACCGCGGTTAGTAACCATGTTTCACGGTTTGGTTCGGTTACAATTATAGTTAATAAAATCTAAAAATCGAACGGTCTAATTTAGTTACGGTTTTTCAAAATAATTCGCCGTTATTAAGCGAACCGAACCGAACCAAACCAAACCGTATATTAACCCTACGCTGTTAATTGTAGCATTTACAAATATTAAAAAAAACAGAGAGAGATAAATAAAATACTTCTTATCTTATGTATAGGAAGCAAAACCGAACCCTAGCACCTTTCACGTCTCTGACCTGTCTCTCAAGGGGAACCCATCATCCTACGCAGAAACCATCCCAGCGCAGAACCCATCTCCCTCTATCTCTCCTCTCCATCTCTCCTCTCCAGATCTCTCTCACGCCTCCCCTCCTCCATCTCCCCTCTCTCGTCCACGCGCACGTTCGCCTGCTACCACCTCCGCCAGACGCACGCAGCAGCCCCGACCCACGCGCAGGACCGTCGCCGCTCTCCCCCTGCACACAGCGTCGCCTCCTCCCTCATCGCCAGGTACACCCCTCCCCTCTTCTCTGCCACCTGCACACACGTCGCACCCTCTCCTCCCTCCTTCTCTTCTTCTTCCTCTCCTTCCACGCCGCCCTCTCCCCTGCCTTTCTATCCTCCTTCTTCTTCCCGAAACCCTTTCCCTTCCTCAAACCCCAAATCACCCAAATCGCTTATATCCTCGCTCGAAGAGCTCTTGCTCGAACGAACTCCTCAGTCTCGCCCTCCTTCAGTTGTTCCCGTTCAAGCTCCAAGCCTTCGGTGGTCCAGCTCTGTCGCTCCGGCATAGAAGCAGAGGGGTGTGGCTTGGCCCTAATTCCTCCCAGCCTCTCTTTTGAGCTCTTTGTTCTCTTTTCCTTTTTTCTCTTCTCTGATTTTCCTCCTCTGTACCTATTCCAGTTTTTAGATTTTTGCTTTGTTGTATATTTATTTATTTTTGTGGGTTCTTTAGGCATCTGATTGTTAGGGAATATTATGTTTCAATGGCTAGTTTTGTGGTTTTTGGTTTTGTTGGTATTTGTTTGAATGTCAGCTGTGGTTTTGTTGTGTATTTATTTTCTCTTTAATCTTTGATCAAAACCATGTTTCAACTTTCAGTGTTGTTTTATGATTGGGATGCAAACTTGAGGTGACAATCAGGGCATTTGTTGTTCTAGATCGATAAGGATGTATTTAATTGAAGACAAATTTGGGCATCTAGATGTATATCAGTACATGGGAACAGTGAAGATCATCAATTACACTTCTTAGATTTGTGTACACAATTGAAGAATTGATAATGCTATACTCTGTTTGCATCCTCTTTTCTTCCTATTACTCAAACTGTTTTAGTCCTTTGTTGAAAAGGTATCCAATTGCAATATTATATCCAGTTGCCAGTTGGGATGGACATTCAAATTTGGGCTCTCTCTCCCTCTCTGCTTTCTCCCTCTCGCTCTCCTTTTAGCTCATTCTGTTTGGGGCAATTTTTCCACGGTTATTAACTGTAGCCGAACCGTTTAATACGGTTAACCGTGGTTACTGTTTTCCACGGTTTTCGTGGATACGATTATGGTTACGGTTTTAAAACACAGAAAACTGCGGTTACCGTTGGGTTAACGGTTTTTCCAAATTGACCGGTTAACCGAACCATTACACCCCTACGTAATCCTATCCTATAGATGATTAAAAGAAAAAACTCATAGCAAAAGCATCAACGGTCAACCCAAATGACCAATATATCTTTCGTGGATGCTTGGTGCTTGTCTTCTATCTTCTAGATAGAGGTTATTATTGATCTTGATCATGAGATACATCCATACCTATATGTACTAGTCATCATGTCTTGGACTGCATTTTTCAATCGGGCCTGCTCTAGAAAGCAGGCTCTTTGTGTCTGTCTCTCTCTCGATTGAAAGGCATGATTTTTCCCCCTTTTTCAATCAATCTCAACCCTTGTTTTCGAATTTTGCTCGCTTTCAATTCAACTTCTTGCGGCTGATTTTCGAAGATATGATCTATAAGGTCCCGAAAACGTAGGCGGACTAGGGTTAGGGCATTGAGTTGTGGGGTTTTGCACAAACTAGGCACTTTCAAGTTTCCAACTGCAATTTCAGAAGATTCATTATTTTTTAATGATTGTCGGATCTTTGGCTGATGGATTGTTTGTCTGCATTGGAATTTATGATTCTCTAATTTTCTTTAAGGGTTTTTGGCTCGTGGTGTTTTGACTTTTCTTTTCTTTTCTTTTTTTTAAATCTAGGGTTTCTTCTTACTTGATGAAAATTGGGTTTGGGTTTGTATTTGATGTTAGATATAATGGTCATTTGTGTTGACCGTTGATGCTTTTGCTATGAGATGCTCTCCATTTGGACTGATTTTTTTTTTCTAATATGTTGTGAATTATAGGCTCCTCCTATATGAAATTGAAGTTTGTAGGATCTCTGTATTGGTCTTTTAATATCTATCCAGCAAGATCTCTCTTTCATTAGGGTCAGGATTTGAATTAAAATTTGGGTTTCCTTTTGTGGGGTTTTGTGTTGTTGAAATTCAATCCTGGGTTGTCAAAATGAAAACTTGAATCAGAATCCTGAGGGTTTGGGTGGAGATTAACGGATAATTTTTTCTCTCTTTCTTGCAGGATAAGTAAATTGGGGAATTGTGGTATTAAATTAGTTGCAGCTGAGAAGTTCTGCAACTGTTGATTTATGAGTTGGACCTTCCACTTGGAAAATGTCTAGCAAGAAAGAAGAGAAAGCTCAGGCTGCTGCTGAGCGAATTAAGGCAGCAGCGTTGACAGCTGCAAAGGGTCTTAGCCGTGCTCAGGCAGAACGAGCAGCAGCTGCCGCTGCCCGCAATGTAAATGCTTATGGTCAAAAGGAAGAAGGGCCGAGCCGATGGCAGGAGCGTAAAGAAGCCAAGCGGCAGATGTATTTGATGAGCACTGAAAAGGCCGTGAAGTTGGGGGAAAGAAAAGATGTGAAGACCTCAATGACTTCTGCTGGAGTTGCTGCTCAGTGCCAAAAGTGTTTTCAGTCCGGTCACTGGACCTATGAATGCAAGAACGAGAGGGTCTATATCTCACGACCCTCTCGAACCCAACAGCTGAAAAATCCTAAGCTGAAGATGAAGCTTGCGGTCTCATATGACTTGGATAACCCTGATATTCCAAAGGTGGAGAAGGGTGAAAAGAGCAGTGCAAAAAGCAAAAGAAAGCATCGCTCGGATAGTGAATCAGGGAGTGACACCAGTGAGGCTTCTGTTTTTGAAACTGAAAGTGGGTCATCCGTGACAGAGTCAGATTACTCTTCAGGGGAGAGTAGCTCGAGTTACAGTTCTTCGTCAGATTCAGAGGAGGAGCGTAGGAAAAGGAGGAGAGGGAAGAAGCAGCAGAAGAAAAGGCGGCATCGTAGGTACAGTTCATCATCAGATTCCTCTGATTCAGAGTCAGCTTCTGATTCCTTTTCAGATGAAAAGGGCAGCAAGAGGAGGAACAGAAGGCATAGCAGAAGGCGCTGAGGATCAGAAAAAAGATTTTGATGTTTGCTCCTGGCAGTAAATTTCTATAATGATGTATGCATGTGCTCCCTCCATGTTGTGGCTCTTTCTTTCATGTTTGTTTCATTTCTAGTAGGTAGAATTATAGAAATAGGTTTGAGAACTTGTTCTAGATTTCGTCTCTTAAGTGCATCTGATCTTCTTGTTTTTGAGTTGATTATCGTCTTTGGGCTGATTGTTCTAGTGTTGGTTTTGAACTTACTTTCTCTGCAATTGTCAGCTGTTTAATCTTTATAGATGCTATGTGAAAGTGGAAGGTGTTTCACATAAATATTAAGTGGGGTCATTTCTTTTGATGCACAAAAGTTCACCTTTTGTCTCTTTAACCCTAGCTAGAACTTCAATACTTCTCAACTTCTCCTATGCTTGTCTCATTCAATTTGTTGCTACTGCCATAATTGCATTTGATCAAGCAAAACTCTCTTTCTTTCACAACTGTCATCTTCTTTGCCATTAGTCATTGATGCAGCATTTTAACGTTTTCTTCCTAATTGTGTGCAAAAATGGTTATAGTCATAAAGCAGAACTCGACACATCCACGTCTTGATGGGCACTTCATATTATCCTCCCTCTAACCATAATGATTGAAAAATAAAAAGATCGAAGATGCATAATGCATTCTTTCCGAACATGTCCATTTTTTGCTCTCCAGGGTGTTCCATGTTCTGTATTGAAGCCTTCTTAATCACTTTCTTTGATCCTGTTTTGAAGTTAGAACATCAATGTAGAAACAGTGTAACATGTTTCCCATATTTTTATTTTTAAATTTAAGGTGAAATTAGTGCCAGAGATCTGATCTAATCTGAAAGGCCTTGTGAAAGGTAAGAGTCGACCGGATTTCAATGGATACAGTGTTGTTTGCTTAATAAAAATATCTATTTGAAAGGCATTTTAACCAAAAATAAATAAAGAAATAAATAGACACTATTTGAAAGGCTGGTACTGTTGCATCGACCCATCCATGCAGGCTTGATGCATCCATGGTAGCCCTTGCTAACTGATCCTTTTGAAGCATGCACCAGAAGAATCTTATTTTGTTGTTAAAAAAAAAATCACCCACAACCCCAAAAGAGTTTGTATTTTATTGTAAAAAAAAGAAAGTACAACCCCAGATGGAAGGTGCTCATTGCCTCAACTAGGTTGCAGGTACTCATTTTACCTTTAGAAAATAAAATTTTATATATATATATATATATATATATATAAACTGCCCATGTCCATACCTTTTTGAGGTCATGTCCAATACCCTTTTTGCCTGGGGAGTAATACTAAATTAAACTAGCCTTCGTGGACTCAACCTCGACTCCTCCCATGAAGAAAGAGCACGTTAGGCATGGTCCAAGCAAGAGGATTCCTCTTGGTTTTCCCGAGCTCCCATGGTGGAAAAGGGCAGTACAGAGTCGTCATCCCGCTTCCAAATATTTTGACAGTCAGACCTCTTCCATCTGACTGTGGCAATCAACGGAAGAGAAGAAAGCAGAGCTACAGTGATATTGGGCGTTAATTTGAGGTTACTTCTTTTGTACGTGGAATCTTACCTTTTGGGTTCTACAATAAAGATTCCAAACTGTTAATGATGTTTAGAAGGTACAAAATGGCTACCAGGTCAAAAACCAGTCATTGGTTTGTCATATAATTTGACATTTGTGAAAAAAAAAAAAAAAAAAAAAAACACACTCCAGACTGTTGGATCATGGTATCTGAACTTCTATGGATCCCTTATGCGAAAACCGAACCATTCAACTTGGCTATTTTTTCAATTCTTTGATTCCTGTGGGCTCCAGAATCATGATCCAGACCGTGCATCATCTCTAGAAGACCACACGGTTAGGGGCTCAAGTCACAACTGGTGATCTGTCTGGATTTTGAGATATTTGTAAGAAAATTCGTACCCTAAAATATTAATTATTTATTCCTATGGGCCCCCCTTTGCACGATCCGAACTATTGAAATTTTCTAGAGAGCTAAAAACTGCTACGTGTTTAAAGCTCAAGTCTAGATTTTTCATGGATTTTGAGAAAATTATATAAAAAAAAAAAACCTTTTCCCTGTTGGATCACACTCACGCGTCCTGTTGTAGGAATTATCTCTTTGCTGAACCTGGAACTCTCCTAAAAAATCCTCTTTATGGTTAGTTTGGTTCTAGTTGAACGAATGAATCTCTCTATTTGTGGAGATACTTTCAAAGTATCGTAAGAGTTACTCTCACACGAGCATATGTTGATAATTATTATTGTTTTACTCTCACAGTATCGTGAATTTATATTGCTAAGTTGGGCTGATTAGTGGTGACACTTTCAACGGGAGGACCCGGGAATCGATCCCTGAGCATATCTGTTACACTAAACGCCCATTTGGTACCGTTCTTGATTTTGCACTGGGATTGGATCGTACAAGATTATATCATATTGTTCTATAGAGAATAGGCCCTGCACAACTTATATTTGGTAACACTATACCGTTACTGTAATAAGAAGTAAATTCAAAAGAAGAATGTTTGGGAAAGGTGTTGAGTTTAAATCTATAATAAATGTTTATAAATCCACTAGACTAATTAAAAAATAAAAATAATTATTAAGAATATTCACACATCCATATCAAACGGAGATTATTTGAAGAAGAAAAAAAAAAGATTGTTGTTAAATAAGAGGCTAGCAGGTCCAAGCTGAAGTCTTTGAAATACAAGCCTAGCCCTTCATTATATGGGATTATCTTTGACTAAAATGTCTATCCAAGCCAAGTGGTCATTCAGAATACCACTTGCCTACACTATTTTCTATTTTCTACTAAGTGATTCAAAAAAAGTTATTCATCCAAAGTTTTCTTGATGCTCTGGACGAAGCTATGGACATAATCACATCAGTCATGTCCATTAAATTTAGTGCTGTCACAAGCAATACAAAAGCAATCTTCATGCGACAATTACAGTGCTAAAAGACTATAGATGAGTGAATAATCGTTGATTAATGGCCCCATTGGTCATTTCAATGTAGGGTACAATTATACAAATAGAATCCTTGGACGCATCCAGATATTTCTTTCGAGAAAAGAATGTTAGTCGTTCCATCTTTCCTATGCTAGCGGGTTACAATTTTTCGGATTGTTCTTGAGATTTTAATTTTGAGCCGGCTCACAAAAGTTATCCAAACGTGTTCCCACATCTTTTGTCCCGTGAGAATGCGAGAACAACCCACCGGAACAATACCAAACAGGCCCTCAGGTGCCAATAACACTCAACCATGAGTGTTAGCTGTTTGATAGGAAATTAATGATCCCTTGACGGTTCACTCCCTACACATTCAACTGCCGTTACCACATGGTTCGACTTTTGGATTGGGAGATACTCCAAACAGCAGCAAGCAGCAACTCTGCTGCCTTTTTGCACTTCTCATTGTTGTAAAGTTTGGTTCTATATTCTAATGGCTTCTTTTCTTTCTTTTTTACCCTTTTTGGGAAAAAAAAAAAAGGCATTTTTTCTTCTGGCAAGAAGCTGAAGGTTTCTCTTCTCAAATTTCAACTCCCAACTCAGCTTCTCCTGTAAAATCCACCTAGTGTGGCAGTCACCCCCTCCATCCATGGTAGGTCCACAGATGAATGTCCTAATCACTGTCTGATGTCATGTGTAATATGGAAATGTCGTTACAGTATGACGGATATTTGGCTTTCTAGTACCAAATTCTCATAGCTTTGCTTCAAATTTCTAATACTATCCAATATTTAGCACAGGAAATCACCATTTCATCAATAGATGAAACATTTAGTATTGTATCTATTTGAATGAAAAAGATAAAAGATAAAAGAAGAAAAGAAACAAAAAGGAAAACTGACATGGAGAACTGAAAAAATGATAAATTTATATTTATGGAAAATGTGTATACAAAAATTTCTGGTGGGTGATTTTCCACAACCAGCTCCCGAGATTCCCCTTTTTTTTTTTTTTTTTTGAGAGGACTCGCAAAGAATTGCTAGGGTGCAATATGAAGGGAATAAAAATGAGAAAAGAAAGGATACATACAACAATCAGCAGGCTCCAATACAAACCTGATACTTCGCAAAACTGTTCTGGACCTACAATGATGATAGAGTACACGTAATCCGATCTGACAACCGCTGTATCTTTGATGCAAGCTCTGCATTCTTTCCAAAGTAGGATTTGGCATTCAGTAGCATCACCATAGTATCATGTTTGACAGCCTCCAAACTACGATAATAGTTCTTCTCCAGTCTCCTCTTTATCACTTCAAGAGACAAGGGAACTGCAAACCTATGAGAATTCAGCCACAGATCATATTTTCAGATCATCTCCTCATGTTTCAACCAGAAAATGAGAATTTCACCAGGCAAAGATGAAGTAGGCAGACGCAAACAGTCAATTTTCAGTTTTTACTAGCTCTTCCATGTCAAATTGTCAAAGCTCAGTTGAGTAACAGAACAACAACATGCAACTTCTTATCCTCACCGTCACAGGCTGAGTATTTGATAGAAAAAGTAAAATTTACTGTTGCATATTGGGTACCAGACCAACAGTCCTCCCTCATTTTCATGAGTTGTCGTCTATTTTGCGAAGTTGGCACAAGGTGGCCTCTTCTTTGATGACCTCCTCCATATTAGACAAGTCAGTTTCCCCCCTCCATTAGGCTCTTTCTCAAGCTCAATTTCAATGGAAGCGCAGTCGGTGACCTGGGTCATGTGGGTTTAAGAGGTGGCATCCGTGGGAGTGCAAGTGAGACCATTCTATCCTTCTCTAGCCCAGCAGGATTTGTTCAGTTAATGAGGCAAAAATGTTGGCTCTGAGGACTGGCCTTCATGAAGCCTTTTGCTGCCATTTCCATCTGCCCTCAGTGGAAGGTGATTAGATTTGCACCAATGGGCTTCAGGTCTTTCTAGGACACCTTGGGACATGGAGGACGTGGTTTAAGAAATGCTGACCTTACAAAAGCGTCTTCCGGCCCCACGTTCTCATTTGAAGTGTTGGTGTGAATGCAATGGCTTATCAACTGGCCAAGGAGGGTGTTGTCTAGCATAAGCTTGGTTATTTCATATTTTCATGCATTACAGTCCTCTATATTGTTTATGTCTATCTGGGTTGATTGTTGTCGTTGTTGTTGTTGCTTTCTAGGTTTGGGCTGCGGTTTGGTTCCTGTCCTTTGTGGCTTTCCAGTATATTCTTCCTTTACCGTTTAGCTCTCTTTATTAAAGAAAGTTACCATTCAATAAATAAACAAATAATAACAACTACATGCAAATTGAGTTTTTATTTTATTTTATTTTATTTTAATAATGTGTAGTCTTGCTCAGTTGCATTTAATTCGTCAGCCTCACATGAAATTACATATGCATATTTACTTGAAAAAACCTTAAAAATAAGAAAATTATTTGCACTAATACAGATGAAATTATGCAGATACTGTTGTCCATTAAAAGACACACAGCACCAGATTAGCCCCCAAAAAGGGGAAAAATCAGCAAATCAAATTGCCTTGCAAGGGACAACTCGAAGAACAAACGCAAAATCCCATTCTTGTGCTTCCAAAACCAATAATTTCAAGTATTTAAAAGTAATTCCTAAAGCAATAAGATTCAGACAAAGATTACCTGTTTAGAAAATCAGATTTCTGGGCCACCTGTTTTAACTTCTGAATCCCATAATAGTCCTGCAATGCTCAGATAGAATATAAATCACTAAGTTCTAGCCTTTACCTATGATTTTTAAAAAGAAGCTTCACTCAGAATGGAGACCCATGCAGTTAGCATAGAAAAATTGACCTGATTCCTTTTCTGTTCTATCTTCGCAAAACAAGACAGCAGCATCTTTCTGCTCAAATCATCAAGATGAGGGTGCTCCCATCGACTATCTAGGTCATTAAGCTCCCATGGACTATGGAGATGCTGCTCAGAGGTATCACTTTTGTACTGAATTACATATCTTTCCCAAGGACTGTCAGGAAATTCAGGAGATTTGGGCTTCACTGACAATATCCGACCCTCCCACCAACTCCCACCTTCGTCATACTCATTTCTCCACCAGACTTGACATTTATCCCTGGGTGTCCAATTTCTCGTGATAGCAGCAATGTACCGTGACCTTTCAACAATGAAGTCCGGAAAATCAATCAGCTCAGGTAGTGTCAATTTGAAGGTCTCACCACATATGTTGGAAGAAGGATCTACAAATTCCAGGCTGAGTTTACAGCAGCTTTCTCCAGATCCAGGAAGTGTTGAGTAATCAAGACCATTAACTTTGCAAAATTCAACTGCCCGTATATGGCCCTTAATTGAAATCCATGGACCTACTTCATGGGAACGGCTCCACTCTACATACTCCCGATGGCCCTACACAGTTTTTTAAGCCAAGGTAGAACATTAAAGCACTGAAGTTTGAGTGACAAGAATATATCAGTAACAATTATGATACCAACAACCTGTAATAATTGATAGAAAAAAAAAAAAAAAAAAGATAAGGCCGTCAATAGTAAAGACCTGAAAAAAAGTAGACAAGGTATTCCATCTGCATGGACTTGGCAGACAAGATAAGAAAAAATCCAGCTCATTCATCTGTCGGATTCTGCCAATGACGGGCCCCTAAAAACCACACCTGTTGGATGATCCTAGAAATCAGAGGATATTTTCCCATGAAAAGTGGAATGTTGGTCCATTTTATCTTTAATCTGCTTCTGGTTATGATGGCTGGGAGCCTCATACCATCCAAGTTGTGGATTTTGGGCACTAACCATCCATTCTAGGATCCAACAGATGAAACTGGTCTTGTAATGTGTAAATCTCTTACATGTTCACAACGATGCTATGTTTATATCCTAGATAGAAATGCTAACATCTTATCTTTCTGTAATACGAAGTTATGCCTAGATATAAGTAGAACAATATCTTTTCATTATTTATGAATAGTACCTGTATTAAGTATGCAACTTCATCACCTTGCTGGGGAATATATCGGTAGCTCTCTTCATGCTCTGGTAACATCAACCATGATGGTTTTCTCACTGAGTAGTGTGTATATCTCTTTTCTATATGATTTGGCTCAATATAATGATAATTTCCTCTCCTCTGTCTCGTAGACCTTGATCCAGCAGTCACTTTAGAAGAAGACTTCCATTCATCACATAAGATTTGTTCGTGCTCATTAAAGGCTAACTTTTCCGCATTTCTCGACGTCCCCGCAGATCCATGACCTTTCCTCATCTTGAAGTTATGGATCACAGTATTTTCAGCGTAAGTCGTGGCCTTCTTGCCCATGGATCTTGTTCTATAGACACTGTCAGCAGAAGCTTCAGGAAAGTCAATAGTCTGATCAGTATTACAGTTGTTGATGTCCAAGTCACTTTCTTCCTCACCCAAGACATTATCTTCTGCATTCAATGTAACCCTGCATGAGTTTGGTCTTTTAGAAACAGAATTATACATATTACCATCTGCACCTGAATGCAACATCATTGAATCTTCAACATCAGATGATTTCAAACAATTGTAAACCTGTCTCTCTGATTTTTCCGACAATCATTCCAGTTTCCATGGCCTGGACCAGATCTACAGATAGCATCATCATCTTCAGGCACTCCTGAAATTAGATCTTGCTTCATTTGCATGTGACTTTTAGACATTAAATCTAATCCAGAGCTCGTCAAATCTTCCGCAGAAGTAACAGTGTTTAGCTTGGAAGATGGGCCCTGGGGTTCCTTTGTACTTCTCTTCGATATGATCTTTATCTTTTTAATAATGGGCTGAGTTGTTTCCTTCACTTCCTGAATCTGGTCAGTGCTACTATTAAAAATATAATCAGATGCACTTTTGTTATCAGTTAACATGCCAAGCCTTCCTAAGGGCTCAGCGTAAACTCGGCATTGGCTAGTGCCAGGAAGATCTTCATAATCATTGCCTGTGCGCCAGGTTTCAGTTTTGTCTTCAGGGGATGTCCTATTCTCCCCTTGGCCCTCTATTGAAATATTGTCAACCACTAAAGACTTGTGTATATAGCCAGGATCAAGTTCGTTATCTTTTCTCTTGTCCAGTATATCTGAACTGTGAGCTCTTTTCTCATATGCACAAGCTGAAGTCCTGACCATTTTGCCTCCATGAGTTCCATCCACTGAATTGGGGGCCACCATTCCACGTTCATCCCCTAATTTTGGACGCCCATTGGAGATTTCCTCCTTCGAATTATGGCCATCTAGATGTATGTTTGAAGCAGGACATGCAGCTGTTGTATCTGCCGAAGAAAAACATTTTGACATGCATCTCCATCTGATTTTGGTTCCACCACAGCTTTGAGACATCAATGCACCATCTGTTTCAACATAAGAAGGAACTGGTCCTTGGGAACTTGAATGGGTTTGGTTTTGAAAAGTTACTTCTGAAGGAGATTTATCTGATAAACCTGTTACATCACCCAGCTCACTGCGCTCAGGCTTTCTATTTTCTGAAGGAGCAACCATGTTTGGAGCACGAACATGCAACTTCAAGACCAATCTCCTGTTCCCAGTGTTGATCTGTGGGTCAGGCAGTATGGGACGCTTTACCTGAGTTTCAATCTCATGTATTGATGCTTCATTCTCCCTTGGATGTTTCTGTAGCACTTTCTGCAATGCTCTATCAGATTCGTTGCTCCTGTTAGATGTGGAATCGCTCCTTGATAAATCACTTTCAGAACTCTGGTCGTCTTCTTCATCTACAGACGCTCCATTGATTCGAGAAAACAAATTGAGGGCATTGCGTGCAGCAAGTCTCTTAGGACGCAGAGACTTTGATGTGGAAGATCTTCTCTTCTTTGAAAATGATTTTCTATGTTTTGGGTTCTTTCTTCTGTTGTTCTTCAATGACATACCATCACATTCATACAACTTTCTCCTCTTCAGACGCCTCAGAGAATTAGCAGTGAACTGAACCTGAAACAATGGAAGAGTAAAATTCAAGGTACAAATGGGAATCTGAACCATTTTGTTTCAGCCCTACAAACGGTATATGTAGGGGGGAAATTATTTTGGTGATCATAACCCTTTTGTGCAGAAGCAGCAACAATGTAAAATTTTCAGTGAAAATATGTAAAACTAAGATAGATGTTATGGAGAGAATGGGAAAACCTTATATGCAGCTGTCACTCATAAATCACTCATAAATAGGCTCTGTTATTGCGAAAGGTGATGAGAGGCCCCAAAAAGCTCCCCCACTGGATGATCCACATCAGTTTTGACATATAATAATAATAATAATAATAATGAGACTATTTGTTATGACTGTCCATTTGCAAGGAACCAATCAGATGGCTAGAATCATCTCAGCCCACAACATAAATGCCTTAAATTGGAAACAAAAGGGCCCATCTGTATCTTTGCTATTTAAAAAGATAATCATAATAAATACATCTTTTATCACAGCCAAGCATCATAAAATAGCATATGGCAAGGAGTTTTCTTTTTTTTCTGTGTGTGTGTGTGTGTGTTTTCACTTACTTTCGCCTTGAGTTTTTGTCTTTTTGATTTGCGAAGGCCCTCCTTGACACTTTGGTCATCTTCACTGTTTTCATCACTGCAATCTAGAGATCTGGAACAGGCGCTTACACTTCCCTGCTCTCCTTCAGTAGCATACTCCTCAGGAACATTATATTCTGAATCTGTATCATCACTTTGAGCATCATTTTGTTGTTCCCAGTCTATGGTGTCTACAAACTCCGGTAACGGCTCAACCCATCTCTCTAAGTCTGGAAGTGGAAACATTTGATAATCTTGGAGGGTAAGATGAGGGTTATCTGCATGGCCCGAATTGAATTTTATGGAAGAAGGGCGCCACTCAATACCTAAAGCACCCAGTCGTCTTTGCTGATAGATGTTCTGATATGGTTCTGGGTAAGGACTCATGCCTGTCATTGCCCATTACAGCAACATCAAGAGACAATTTTGATTGAAAAAAAATAAATAAATAACATATTAAAAGGTGACATCAATCCTGGATAACTACAGGGTTATAAAGTTATTTCAATGTGACCCAAAATCACAGGTGTTTGGATATTTTGAAAGAAGATCAAAAAGTGAGACGATGAACAGATGCAAGCACAGATGGAAGGTGCTCATTGTTGCAACCTATGGTACCAAGATACTTCAAAATAGACAATGTATCAGCATCGTGTCATATCCAATACTTCAGTTTATATGTAAATTATGTGTCCTCACCATATCCATGGAGTGTACTTGCATATCCATGCCGTCTATGGGCATCGCAGGTGCCAACCATAAGGTTTTGGTTCCAAATCAATTTACCTTTCAAAAAAAAAAAAAAAATCCATTTTTCTGTGTTTGAGGCAACATAAGCATATTAGGGAGCAGACTGCCTTTTCCTCCACATATCATTATAAACGTTTATGGAGCTGATAATTGATTGAAGTTGAAACTGCTGGATGCCAGTATGGCACTCAGATGTGATTTGTGAAATTCAAGCTACTCCAAATGCATAGTGAAATGAGTAAGTATCTGTCAGACCCCGACTCAGATTAGCACGATTAGTGATAATTAAGTAAGTGTTTAGTCTTAAGAGGGTTTAGTGTTCGTTGGGTTAAAATATGGTTTGATTTAGTCATGAAATTAGCTTTGGAAATTTTGAGAGAGTTGGTTTTAATCAAACACACTCAGGGATGCCTTGAGTGCACGGGTGAGCAAGGGAGAATGATTCTGGATTTTTTACTTAAATTGTGATTTTGATTTATTTTGAATGGTCTTATGATTTCCTACAACTTTAGTATTTAATCCGTCCTCGTTCGAAGCCCAAAAATCAGTGTTTTGGCCCAAAAAGGGTAAAAAGGACTTTTCACACGCAAATCTGGACACAATTTTCGAAATCTCAAAAATATGTCAAAAGTATACTTTTTGGAAACTAGATTCTTCGAGAATCATTTTGTTCTTCTTCGTCGATTTCGTCCAGGGCCCACAAGACGATGTTTTAGCCATTCCAAGTTTTGAACTCTAAGGGGCCCACAACTCATTCACCTTAATAACCTTTCTCCCTCACTCACCCACGTTTCAGAAACCATCCTTGTTCCCTGCAACTATTTTTCAAGAGAGAGCTAAGAGTCCTTCTCCCTCATCTTTTCACCTTGCATGCCATAGCTAGAGGGTTCCAAATGAAAACCTGATCTCATCTCCTTCTTCCTCTCATCTCAAGCTTTCTATTGCTACCTTTTTTCTTGGTGATTCCAGCTAGGCTACCCTTTCTTCTTCCTCATTTCTTCTTGTTTGGCTAGCTTCAGGTAAGGGTTCTTCTTCATCTCTTCAAGGGAGATTTCTTAGCTCCTAAGGATCATGCCATTTCGAAATGGGTTCTTGTTTTCAAATTTGGTTGGATTTTTGAGATGGTTTTCTTGAGATTCTTTGTAGAGTCCGGTTCGGCTGTAGGAGAGGGCTTTGGAGGAGTTCTTGAATTGTATTTTTGGATAAGCAATTGGCAAAGGCAAGTGATCTTTTTAGAGGTGTTGTGCATGCAAAGTATTTGGATATTTTAGTTTGCAAGTATATGAGGTTATCTTGGAATTGTGCTCATGAACATGTTTCAATAAGTTTCAGTCCATGATAGCTTTTGTCAAATTTACTTGCTAGTCTATTTGTTTTGCTTTGGAAAGTCTCCCTCTTTTGGTTAAGTCTGAGATTTGTTTTGGCAAATGCTTTGTTTTGAATGGGTTGTTGGATGGTGATGGTGTCAAGGAATTTTGAGGGATCTGATTCTTATCTTGATTAATTGGTTGGAATGTATGGAAATGATTCTTGGTGAGCATGTAGGCTCAGGGGATTGGAGAGTTCAGTTCAGTGAAGGGAAGAAGAGAGAAGAGATCAGAAATTTGCAAGAAGAAAGAGAAATCCCTGCACAGCTCGGGTTCAGGTAGAGGCCTGTCCGCTCGAGCGGAGCCTGGGCTCGCTCAAGTGAGCAAGCTTCTGTTTGGACGGGGACGCTGCCAGAAACCTGTCCGCTCGAGCAGATCCTGGGTGAGCTCGAGTGAACACACTTCTGGATGCGGCCGCTCGAGCATACTGTTCACCACTCGAGCGGACCTGATGCTATTCTTGAACTAAATACATGAAGCAGAAAAATTGGATTTTTGGAAAGATTTGTGTGAGGATGAAAACGAGACTATGCTAAGTGGCTTTTAGCTTGATATTGTGCAATTGAAACTTAAAATATCTTATAACTTCGGGGCACCAAACTATCTCTAAACACTGATATTTGGGTTTCAGGTACACAATGATCAAATGATGGGTCTTAGCATGGACTTGACTAGCCTGTTTTGAATCTCGATTTCCGACACAATGAATATCGCTTCGCACTTGTTTTGTCTTGCCAATATTAGCTTTGTTCTGAATATCAAATACAAGGTGGCTCAGGCCCACTTGGGCCCAATATGATGATATCCAATCTTGTTGGATTTGGTCAAATCATTGCACAATTTCTTCCTTCTTTAATTAGATTGTAATTAGATTTTAGATTGTAAATTAGATTAGCTGATTTGTAGCTGATTTGTAGCCTTTGATAAGGCATCTGTATTCTATATAATGGGAGAAAATCCCTAATGAACGATAGACAAAATCATAGCTCAAAATCTCCTCTTTTGCACACTACGATTGTTATGGTATCAGAGCACTTGATTTTCGATCATCCAAGGAGTTAATCAGAGAGGATCCACTCTCTCTCGTGAAGAAAAACAGATCCAGGATCTGTTTCAAGACATCATCGCTCATTCAGGATCTGCGACAGTCTCAGATCTACTGTGGCCCACTTGTGATCATCAAGGCATCTTCAACAACCATTCCAGCCAAGGTCGTCTGGGACTTCTGAGGTTATTGGTGATTTTTTCAGAATTTTTTTGCTCTTCCAGGTTAGTTTTTAGATCATTCTTGTGTTTTTTCAAAATCTTGCACAAGTTTTGATCAAGACCGTCCAGAATCTTGGATCTTCACTGGATTGAGATCAAACTTGTTCCAATCATCGAAGAAATAGGGGTCTTACTCAGATCTATGATCTGATTATTGTTCAGATCCATACGTAGGGCCCACGTTGAGAGTTTTGTGCAAAAATCTTGGCCATTTAGAGCAATTTTTGGGCTTTTTTGGTGATTTTTTGGTTCTGTTGGATTTCCATCAGTGATCTATATATCCCCTCGTTGGATTATTACATCCTTACTACTGTTGCTTGAAACAGCCTTATTTTGGTGATCATACATCGTCATATTTTGCAATCACAGTTGCTGGATAACTTTGTTCATATTTTTTTTGCCACTGCCCTCTTAAAAATGGAGAAATCAAAAGTTCAATTGCTTCGATTTAATGGTAAAAACTATCCAGCCTGGGCTTTTCAATTTCAATTATATCTTGAGGCCAAGGAATTATGGGGTTTTGTTTCTGGCTCTGAACCGAAGCCTACAGAGGATGATAAAAAGATTTCTACTTGGAATACAAAAGATGCGAAAATAAAAACTTGGATTCTCGGGGCTGTGGAACCTCATCTGATTCTGAACGTCAAACCCTATACGACCTCTAAGGAGATGTGGGGTTACTTGCAGACAGTTTATCATCAAGATAATTATGCACGACAGTTTCAACTTGAATGTGAAATTGCGGAATACAGTCAAGGCACCTTGTCCATTCAGGACTACTATTTTGATTTCCGCAATTTGTGAGGTGAATATGATGGGATTAAATATGCTTCCGTTCCAAACAATGTTCTTCAAACTATACAAAAGCTTCAAGCCTCCAGTCACAGGGACCAGTTTTTGATGAAATTGCGTCCTGAATGAGACTGTAACATCGTCTCTGCTGAGCCGGAGCCCATTACCATCTTTGGATGTTTGTTTGAATGAGCTTCTACGAGAAGAACAATGTATTCGCACAAAAGCTCACCTGGAACAACAGAACACTGCGACTTATCCTGTTGCATACTCTGCAAAAGGGAACACTCAGTCTCCTCAGGTCTCACAGTCTTCTCCAACTCCTCAGACTCGGGATATGAGCAAGGTCCAATGCTACTCTTGCAAAAAATATGGACACCTTGCAACTCAATGCAACCAGAAAATTTGTAATTACTGCAAGAAGAAGGGACACATCATTACTGAATGTCGCTGCCGTCCACAAACTCGGACTCTCAATGCCTATGCTGCCAAGATGGACTTCTCTACTGCTGATGCTACGTCCACATCTGTGTCTTCACAGCCTGATTCGTCTTCCACTGCTATCAGTCTTGAATTAGTTCAGCAAATGATTGTCAATGCATTTTCTGCACTTGGCATCACAGGTAAATCTAAAACCCCTTCTTCCAGTTGGTATCTTGATTCCGGAGCATCAAATCATCTGACTCACTCCAGTGCACAACTCTCTAGCTTGACAAAATATACTGGCAATACTCATGTTCAAACTGCCAATGGCGGACATCTTCCTATCACTGCCACTGGAGATCTTTCCAGTAACTTGCCCTTAAAGAATGTTTATCATTGTCCAAATTTAATTTCAAACCTTCTTTCAGTTGGACAACTCGTTGAAAACAACTATAATGTTTCCTTTTCTTCCTCTGGTTGTGTTGTGCAGGACCAGATGACCGCGAGGGGGCCTAAACTTGGCCGCTTATTTTCTCTTGATCTATCTACTCCAATTAGGAATAATTCAGCAAATGATTTTTGTTTTTCGGCTCAAAATAATTGTCAATTATGGCATAGTAGGCTTGGACATCCTAATTTTAAAACCATGTCTCACATGGTTAATTCTGGTTTGTTAACTTCAATAGGATTATCTAAGTTTGTTTCTTTTGATTGTGCTACTTGTAAGATGGGAAAAAGTAAGACTCTTCCCTTTTCTATCTCTACCTCCAGTAGCATTCAGTGTTTTGATTTAGTTCATAGTGATGTTTGGAGTATTGCACCTTATTTGTCTCATGCTCATTAAAAATATTTTGTGACATTTATTGATGATTATAGTAGATTTACATGGGTCTATTTTTTGCATTCTAAAGCTGATGTCTCTAATGTTTTCAAGATATTTTTAGCACATGTTGAGACTCAATTTTCCACTTGCATTAAAATTTTACGTTCTGATTCAGGAGGTGAATATGTGTCTACAGAGTTTCAAAATTTTTTACAACAAAAAGGAATAATTTCTCAAAAATCTTGTCCTTATACCCCTCAGCAAAATGGGGTCGCTGAAAGGGAAAATAGACATCTTCTTGACATAACTCGATCTCTTCTCATTGAATCATCTGTTCCTATACGTTTTTGGGCGGAAGCTCTTAGTACTGTTGCCCACCTTATAAATCGATTACCCTCTTTTTCTTTAGAAAATAAGAGTCTTTTTTTATCAATTATACAAATCTACACCGTCTTATGATGATCTACATGTTTTCGGATCAGTGTGTTTTGTACATTTACCTCCTTCTGAGCGTAACAAACTTACTACCCAATCTGCTAAATGCGCATTTCTAGGATATGCACGTCATCAAAAGGGGTTTCTTTGTTATGATCCTCACATACGGCGCATTCGTACCTCTCGTAATGTTGTCTTTTTCAAAAATCAATATTTTTTCCAACAACATCTTGATTCTGTAGAGTCCTCATCTGTTGTTTCCTTCCGTGGTTTTTCGGATAACATGCCATTTGTTAAATTTGATCCTAATTTCGTTTATCAGAGGCGGAGTAAAACTGCAACTACACATAGTCCCCCTAACGATCCCCCAACTGCATCTGGTCCAACTGGAGATCCTCCCTTACGCCTTTCATCTCGGATTTCAGTGCCTCCAACTTGTTATGGATTTACCCACACTTCCTTAATGGCCACATGTCTTCTACTTCTATACCAAACTTATATTCCCAGGCTGTGCAGCATGCGTGTTGGAATAACACTATGCAGGATGAATTGGATGCTCTTGCGCAAAATCATACATGAGATGTGGTTCCGTGTCCTCCTTCTGTGAAGCCAATAGGTTGCAAGTGGATTTATTCTATCAAGCTTAACCCTGATGGGACTCTGGCTCGATATAAGGCGCGTCTTGTTGCTCTAGGTAATCGGCAGGAATATGGTATTGATTATGAAGAGACGTTTGCTCCTATAGCAAAAATGACAACTGTTAGGACTATTTTTGCCATTGCACCATCCCAATCTTGGCCTCTATACCAGATGAACGTCAAGAATGCATTTCTTCATGGTGATCTCAAAGAAGATGTGTATATGCACCTTCCTCAGGGGGTTTCCTCTATCATCACGGGTGTTGTTGCCAAACTACGACGTTCTCTCTATGGCCTCAAACAAGCCCCCCGAGCATGGTTTGAAAAATTCCAACATGCTCTTAGCCACTTGGGGTTCCATCCTAGTTCATATGATCCATCAATGTTCCTTCATCACACTTCTACGGGGATTACTATTCTTCTTGTTTATGTGGATGACATCATCATTACAGGCACCGATGCAGATCTGATTCACCAACTTTAGGCCTCTCTTCATGAATCTTTCCACATGAAAGACCTTGGTCCTCTAAACTATTTTTTAGGTCTTGAGGTTCATCAAACTGCAAAAGGCATCGTACGCCATCAACATAAATATGCTCTTGACTTAATTGAAATGGCTGGCCTTCAAGGTTCTACTCCCGTCGATACTCCAGTCGAAGTCAATGTTAAACTTCAGCAAGACAGTGGGGATCCTCTCTCTGATCCTACTCTCTATCGCCGCCTCGTTGGCAGCCTGATCTACTTGACGATAACTCGTCCTGATATTTCTTATACAGTCACTTTAGTCAGTCATTTCATGACTGATCCTAGACATCTTCATTTGGCTGCAGTTCGACGTATCATTAAATATCTAATTCGGACACCAACCCGTGGATTATTTTATCCGGCCGACAACTCCCTGATTCTCAAAGCATACTCAGATGCTGATTGGGCTGGTTGTCCGAATACTCGTCGCTCTACCACAGGATGGTGCATGTACCTGGGAGATAGCTTGATTTCGTGGAAATGTAAGAAACAAGATAAGGTCTCAAAATCTTCCACCGAAGCTGAGTATCGTGTTATGTCTGCTGCTTGTTCAGAAATTCTCTGGCTTCGCGGGTTGCTTTCCGATCTCGGATTTCCTGCTGATAGTGCCACACCACTTTATGCAGACAATACTAGTGCAATTCGTATTACTGTCAATCCAGTTTTCCACGAACGCACTAAACACATAGAGATTGATTGCCATTTTATCCGCGACGAATACAAGCGTGATGTGATTAGCCTTCCACACATCTCTTCTGATCTTCAAAATGCTGATATCCTCACAAAGGGACTTCCGCGACCTCGCCATCAGTTCTTGGTTAGCAAATTGATGCTTGTGGATTCCCCAGCATCAATTTGAGCGGGGGTGTCAAATACAAGGTGGCTCAGGCCCACTTGGATGGCTCAGGCCCACTTGGGCCCAATATGATGATATCCAATCTTGTTGGATTTGGTCAAATCGTTGCACAATTTCTTCCTTCTTTAATTAGATTGTAATTAGATTTTAGATTGTAAATTAGATTAGCTGATTTGTAGCTGATTTGTAGCCTTTGATAAGGCATCTGTATTCTATATAATGGGAGAAAATCCCTAATGAACGACAGACAAAATCATAGCTCAAAATCTCCTCTTTTGCACACTACGATTGTTACTGAATTGTTTCAAGAACGTATAATGGGGATCACTTCTTCAGCTTCATGTTAATATAGCTTATGCTATTCTTGTTAGTCTTGCCTTGCTTTGTTTTGATAAGTGTATACCCCTATTTTCGATATGTTTTGTATAAGTATCATTGTGTTCTGTGCATTCATGAATTCCGTTGAATACTACTGAGCTTGGACTGCCCCTTCAGTCTGATCCACTAGTTCAGGGGTCCTTAAACATATGGACTATCTGCAGATTAGTAGTATATTTATACACATCATTGCTTTGTTCCGGTTCCGCGGCCGGCCTTCCCGCCCACCTTGTGTGGCTCAGGTCTTTGCTTTGTTTCACCTTGCTTTGCTTTGTCTTTGCTTGCTCTTGTCAGCATGTATGACGGAGAAAGGATGAGCTCAATGTGGATTTATGAATCATGATATTTTTATATACTCATGCTAGTTTGTTTTGTATATTGTTCAAGTACTAAACGGTTTTTAGCATTGTTTACCTTAAATTTTAAAATGATTTATATTTATGTCTAAATTGATCACCTGCCAGACCGTCGTGTCTGATCCGTTTGTTTTGGTACTCAGGTGCAGGCGCAAATGCCTTTGAGGAGGAGCACCAAGAAGAAGCTGTTAAGCCACCCCCAGCCCGCGAGTGGCAACCCGACGACGTCATCTAGACGTCGGGTGGGGTCTTGAGATGCGATGCATTTTGTTAAGGGTTCTTATTTTGAATTCTTTTGGGTTGTATTGGCCTCTGTTGGCCTCTTATTTTTGGGATGTAAATTTTAATCCAACATACTTTTGTTAACTTTGAAAATTGAACTGACTTGGGAAATGCCATGTTTATATTTTCCCCTCCGAATATATGTCATGATGTTTTATTTAATCTAGGCATTTTGAAATTTATTTTGATATGTATTGATGTGATTATTACACGCTTCCGCCAACCATTGTTCGTGTGAATCCCGTGTTCAGCTTGGGGATCCTCACCGCGGAAACTTGTGGGACAATTATAATTGCACATCAGTCGCAGGCCCGAGTCCGAAACCTCGGTCCGAGGTCACGACAGTATCCATTCTGCCAAAAGATTCAGAGCATATTGAATTTCAAGAACATCCAAACACATTTTAAAGGAATGATAGGCACATACTTGAATCACATAGGAGATCTTGAATGTTTCTTCTATATGGAGCAAGCTGAGTCTCCTGTACCAAATAGAGAAACAAAAGACAATTTTACTCATGAGAAAACTAAGCAAGTCGCCATCCAGTGCCACAAGGGAAAGCATTATTATTTATAAAACAATTTAACATGTTTTGTGATACTCATACGGACCAAAATTTCACTCCAACGGGAGGCCCACTGCTGGATCAATCACATGATCAACTCCATTCAGTCTTAACCACATTTTTACAAATAATCAATCCGACTTTAGGCTTCACACTTGTGTATAGTAGAGTGAAATTTGGGCTAATGCCAATAAATTATTGGTTAATCTCAGTTGATCAGTTTGAATTTAAGGTATGCCCTTCTCAACCAATGAGGGGAAGAAACATGATAGTGCAATGTTTAGAAGTCCAGCAGCACAGAGTCCAGGCTATGCTGCATCTCTACTGATAAGTTATTTCTACAGCAATGTGAAGATTGTATGCAGAAACATGTAAGAAAAAAAATCTACGTAGTAGAAAATAGAAAGAAGGGGGTCCAGCTAACCTGATCCAAAACATTTCCTTGAGCGTCCTGGATAAGGGGACGGTAATCTCCAAGGAAGAACTGTAGGAAAGATGGGAACAGATACAATCAGAAAACAGTGACAACCGACAAAAGCTACTTTACTAGTAAAGAATATAGCCATACTAACTGAAATTTGAGTATACCTGATCATACATGGCAGCCTTGTGGGACTCCCCTTCTCCTGAAGCTAATATGTATATTTGGCCAACATCATCAGAAAGCAAAATCGATGTCCCATCCCTATAATATGGAAAAAAAGTTAAATCCTCAGAGAGACACAAACAACCATAGTAAAGCATGGAAAAAACTAAAAGTGTAGCATCAATAGCATTTACGTACGCATGCAGATCCCCATGACCAGCATGCAATGTATTGAGATTATACCTTTACATAGATAATACTATCTATGTGCTGCTTTTTTAAGATGATAACATAATTATTAAATAAAGATGGGGAAAACCCTAGTTATTCACTAATAATACAGGATAACATACAAACCCCCAAAATATATCATCAAAGAAAGAATCAAGAACTGAATAATTTAGCATCACCATACCAGTCACCTCAACAAAGATCAAGAAAAAAAAAACCCTACAAACTAGTGGCCATGGCCTAAGAAATAATCATCACTTGGAGCAGTATCATAAGCAAAAGTCGCCTTATTTTTACAATGTTCTCCCTTTTTTTCCTATCCAAGACCACAACTCCACAATGTAGACCCTGTTGGAGAAGTGTACCAAAATGCCAGCTTTCTAACAAAGCTTCAACCGAGTGAGGCATTACCTAATGCACACCAAGAATTAGAAAAAATAACTCCAAATTGCTCTTGCAAAAGAGCAGGGCATAAACAAATGGGGAGTACTCTGCGCATCTTGAAAGCATAACCAACTTCTCATAGAAGAATTTAATACAAAAACTAACACTGCTGCCTGACTCGAGAAATGATAGTCATCACCTTCTTTCTGAATATGAATAATGCAAGATCTGCTAAAAAGTCAAGCAACAACTTAATCTCCACTTTCATCAAATAATCAGAAAATAAAGCCCTTAGAATTTGAGGAAACAGAATAAAGCAAGGAGTAAACTTCTTATCTTTTCTTTTCTTTTCTTTTTTTTTCCTTCTCTGAAATGAAAGCAATGAGTGAAATTTTCCCAAAGGATGAACATACAACCACCTGTTCTCCCAGAACGAAACTCGAGATCCATCCTGAACTGAATAGGAAAAATTTGGAAAGAAAATACCACTGATAGAAGCTATCACTTTCCAAAAACTGGACATTCAGGTTGTCACATCATGCACCATTCACCCATAATCACCCAACTTGTATCTATAAATAAGCAACTTGCTCCATAAGCTATCCACCTCTTTACCAACAAAACATAGTATTTCCTCAAAAGCTCTAACATAACCCCTTTTAATATCTATAGTACCAAGCACTCGTTCCAAAATCAGTTTATAAACCATTTTCCAACCAACTATATGGTAGATTCCTTCTTTTTCTTTTTCTTTTTTTTTTTTTTATAAATATTAACATTCATTGAAAAGGACTCACATTAAAAGAAAGATATACTGAAAAGCCAAAAAAAAAAAAAGAAAATTCCACAAACGACAGAACCCACAAGCAGGTCTTCCCTACACTACGCAAACTATAGGGACACAAAACAACTCACTTATAGACGCATTCACTCATAAGGTAGGGCTAGCTCCCTCCAATTCCTCGTGATAAGATCCAAATGAATCCCTAGGAATTGAGGAAGGAGAGACACCCACAATGCAGTAGTGCATTTGAGCCTATCAACGAGAGCGTCAGCCAGAGAGAGAGAGAGAGAGAGTCCTCAAAACATCAACCTTTCCTTCCAAATGGTCCATCAAACTGCCAAAAATGCAGTCCTCCACATCACCCTTCCTCTATCCAATCCAACCTCCATATGCCACACCTCAAACAACCCATGGGTAGAGCAAGGATGAACCCGACCACAGTCAAATTAGCTAAGAACTGCCAACCAGAGCCCTTGGGCAACTTTACAATTCAATAAGAGATGATCAACTGTTTCCTCATTTGCCAAACACATGGGGCAGGCAATAACAAGGATCTTCTTACGACGGAGAAGGTTGTCCGTGTTCAAAATCCCACCACACAAACAACCACCCAAAGCAATATCTCTGGACCATACCTTCTTCTTCCAAAGCCTAAACAAAGGGCTAGTTTGAGAGGAGCCCCCAGAAATTGCTGAGAAGAAAGAAGCTACCGAGAAAGTCCCTTGTTTTGAGGCCATCCAAACCCTGCAGTCCTCCACATCCACCAATATAAAGACCTGACTGAGAATATCCAGAAGAGAAAAGGTAATAAACATCCGACTCTGTTGAATTTCTTCTAAAAATAGGGCCCAATGCAACTGACTGTCATTTCTAACCAAATAGCTCGAAACCATCGCGTGGCAATTTCTGGCGCAAATAAATAAGTTATGAAAAAACTCTGCCAAGGACATATCTTCAACCCAATTATCAAGCCAGAAAAAAAAAATCCGCAAACTAAACTCTATATTTTATATTAGCAGCAAAAGCCTCCTTAAACGAGATAATTCCTCTACACAGCAACTGCACCTCCAACGAATGATATCACAAGGTTTAACCACACAGAAGTGTGTGTGTGTGTGTGTGTGGGGGGGGGGTGGGGGGGGGGGCCGTGGGTTTGTGTTTGAATACGAGATTGATATTAAAAGAATTTGAATGTCCATCTAATTAACATGATTTTACCAAAAAATAATAATAACAACATAGAGCAAATAAAACATATGGAGGAGACATGGATAGTCAATGCACCACTACAAGTGACTTCAGAGAAAAGCAAAGCATACTGACGGTAAGAAAATTAATCAATGTGATCAGTTAAAGGGCAAGTCCATGGTGAATATTCAATCTGAGCAGTTTTAACTTACGGAGCAAACTTCCCATCGACCAACTTGAAGTGCCCAGTTTCATATATGCGAACAGGTGCACCCTCCCAGATCTATAAATGGCAAGTATCAAGATGGTCATTGTTTAAGAAGCATTAAGAGAATAACAGTGTGTGAAGGAGCTTTAAGCACCCGAAACTCACATCCCAAACTATGGTTTTTCCATCATACCCAGCGCTCATTGCTATCCTGGGGTTAAAAGGATGAACATCTAAAACATATGCCTGTTAAGAATACATAAAAAAGAAAAGAATGTCAGAAACAAGATGCTCTGATCAGAAAATTTAAAAAAAAATAGCTGTAAATAAATAGATAATTAAAGTGAAAATAGGAAAGCAAATTTCATTAGAGAATAATGGAAACAAATGAAAAAGTGTCTGCATTATTATAAAGGAAACTAGGGACAGTGTGTAGCCTACAAGTGAGACTTTCACCTGTTTTTTAGAATCAAGAAAATGACATTCAGAATCTTAAGCATTTGTAATAACCCTGGAGAGCTCATTTGAAGGGTATATGGGGTTCAGAGAATTCAATGTTCTTTGAAGTGAAACATAAGATACTACAGCCCAAAAGGGTGGAGTAACTACTTATAGCCTAAATGATGGGTTCAATAATAAACAGCTCAAAGGGAGTTCATAAAATAAGCACTGTGAACCCAAAACATAAGGGAAAAACTTCAAAAGAAAGACAGTTTAATGCAAAATCTTATGCACATACACATTACTCCACTTGTATAAATATATATTTATGGAATCACAAATGAAAATAAACATGTAATAAATGTCTAGTTACTAAGAGACACAGACCTAAAAAGGATCATATTGTTATGAAGCAACAAAATACACATCTAGCAACACGCCCAATGTGCGTAGCATAAGTATCATAGCTAATACCCCCAAGTGCCCAATGTGTCTATTCAACACATGAATTCAAAAGCATGAAGGAATTTATCCTTGATCCAAGTTTGATACAAAAGAGCCAAAGTTTGAACACTTAACAGACTCACTATGACCAGTTAAAGAGTGAACAAGGCTACCATCAGCTGCATTCCAAACACATATTCTGCAGTCTGCAATAATACAGAAAATTATACACTATGGATAACAATTTCTTAAAAATAGATTAGAATAAGGAAAATCATTCCGTAGTGTGAAGATAAGGCCTATGAAAATATAATGAGGGCTTCTTTGGTTTCAAATTCTACAAATGTAATTGACAGACTACGTGACCAGGGCTACTACAACCCACAGCTTCATCATGTTGCTTTGCAGAACACTCCCCCAGAAGTTACAAAAAAGATCCCAAGGGTCAAAAGTAAATGGAGAAAAGCTGGGGGCAACACTCATTTGAGTCATGACTTGGAAGCTCTAGGCCTAGTGCAGTTTTAGGAATTTTAAAGCCAGACAAGCCCAAAAGCATGATTACAAGCAGAGTTCACACGAAAGATGTCATTGCATCAAGTAGAAAAATGTTTTTATCAAAATAAAATGGTGTGAATTCAGTCAACAGAATGCAGGATACCAAAGCAAGTGGTACAGTTTCAAATTTCAAAAAACCAGGGCATCAGCAATAACAATGTCACACTCACTTGGAGGGAATTGCTGCTGCAAATGTCACACTCACACAGCTGACAAATTCACCATTGCATTAACATTCCCTCTAACATGGACAAAAAAAAATTCCACAAAGAAGATTCTAAACGACCTCGTTAAATATGATGAATAATCTCTGATGACTTTTAGGTTTTCTTTACTTGTCCAATCTATGATAATCTGCTAATTAGCTACCACCTCCACCAATTTATGACACTGCAAACTGATCCTCCAGCCATTCACGAAAATAAATACCTCCTCTCATTGCCAACCGTCCAATCTGAGCATCCACACATTCCATCTGGGTGGATAAAGAGAGCAAAATCTGCCCAAAATGACCACAAACAACTGCACCTACTCATCCCCTAGATTGCCCTTCAAAGCCTCATCTAAGTTAGTTTAAAAACAATAAGGAAAAAACAGCCAGAGAGAGGGATTCTCTATCTATGATCACAAACAACTCTGCCTACTCATCCCCTAGATTGCACTTCAAAGCCCCATTGATGCAGGACCAAGCAGTCAATGTGATGTGCCAATCCGGTGACTTGATCAAGAAGGTTGAATCCCAAGCCTAAAGCCTTAAATAGATCTAAGATCAGCAGCCAGAATCAAGCATAACCCCATACATTCACCACAATGGAGAAACTCAAATCTTCATTGATTGAATAACACCACACTTCAGAGAAAAAGAGTATAAAGCCTTAAATTATAGATGAGCAGGCGGTCAGCCATCCCTATTTGGGTTGTCTTGACCAGCCCTATTCTTTCTAACTTGGATTCTAGAGATTCTAGTTTCCTAATTAAAGCTAAGTATATCTCTTGCATATTTGTTCACATGATTCCTTACTTGACTACGACTCCTAAACTTTTAAAATTTTCAACATAAGTCTCCCAGAAATTAGATTTAAAATGGAACATATATTTACTAAACTTGCTGCCATGTGGGCTCCACAGTCAACATGCAATAAATGAAAACCAAATCATGGGTTCCATAATTGAGTTTCCACGACAGGGAGAGATCATGGTCCTTCCCCTAAGAACTAATGTAATATGAGGCCAGATCGGCTATTATCCTAGTGGGCCTGAGGCCCCTTGGATGCTCTCATTCTCAGAGCCCTTTAATAGGATCTTGTTAGATCGAAAAAATAACCACTGTCGGAGCTTTAGTTGATTTCTTTTCTCAACCTTCCTTTCGCTGACCTTGCCAACCGAATGATTAAGATTCTCCACCTATTGTGATTACCCTGCCATAGCCCAGCCCCCTTCCCTCAATGATGAACACGATAGGGTACAAGTTGTCAACATTCACCCAATGCACCTGATAAGTGCTTATATGTTTATAATTTGAGCCCTAATAATTGGTTTATCTTGTGCTAGTTCATTGTTATTTTATTTGTGTTTACATTGTCTTTTTATTTTTTTATGAAAAGGTCAAAAGGAGCCAAAACAGAAGAAATTTCAGTAATTGATTAATTGAGAGATTCCGGTGGGCCCTCCCTATTCTTTTTGGGGATTTGAAATTCGAAATTAAAGTGGAGCCCTAGAAGGAAAGTGTTGGAGACTCATAGCATAAACCAAAAAGGGAAGTGAAACAAAGAAAGAAAGAAGAAAAAAAACCCTTCTATGCGTTACACGCCCAAAGGGGGTCCCACATCTATTACAATACTTCCAAGAATTTCAGAATTTGGAAACTCTTCTCAAGTCCAAGTGGCGCCCATGCGTAGAGAAGAAAAAGGAGAAAAAGAAGGAAATTCCCAAGAAAGAGTCCAAGTTAAGCTTAGAAGTCCAAGAAAGGGGTCCCACACTCCATGTTGCACGCCCCATATGGGCCCACTTTTGTGATCAAAGATTCAGATTTAGTCCCTTGAAAATAAATCTCAGATTTGTGGGTCTAAGTGAAGAACTTTCAAGAAGCTATAAAGTGGCACCAGAATTAGAAAGTCTTGCACATCAAGAAAAGAGACTTCTATTCTCATCTAACTAGGAAACCTACTTATAAACCAAGCAAGAGATCTAATGATAAAAGGAAACAAAGCCCAAAAAGGAGTAATACTTGCTAAAGATTGCTTTTGCAAAAAGCATAAAAGGGGAGCAAAGGCATGGACGACCAGCACCCATACACAAGCCCTAGCAGCCATACAGCACCACTTTGAGGAGCTTTTTGGAGCGGGGAAAAAGCAAGCAAGCTGCTGGCCGTGTCTTCTTCTTCATCAAGCTTCTAGTTTTTTTTCTTATGACCTTATTTTCTAAGTTATTTTCAATTCCAAACATGAGTAGCTAAACTTTTAGGGCTAGGGTGTGGTTGAAACCCTAGCCTAATTTTATGTAGTCCCTTTTGGCATTCTTTAATTAAGATTTCAGTTTGTTGGTTGAGTTTCTAAACCATGTTTTTAAATTGATGAGTTGTGTATATGCCATGCCAACAATGCCATGTTCAATTAAATTTAAGATTAGTTAACTTATCTTTGATTGATCTTGATGTTAAGCATCTAGGGTTTAGAACCATGAATAATCTAGATATATGCCATGCTGAGACTCATGCATTTATCATTCCCATTGTTTTTATGCATCATGCTTGTATTGACTAGGACATATGCCATGCTTAGTTTTAACAACTTGATGAATAATTCATGTAGTATGCCACTCATGCAATAGGTTTAGGGGAATCATAATCTAGAGACATATGCCATGATCTAGGTTGATAAATGTCACCAATAATTTTGATTTTTGATTAAAGGATAATAAGGGACATGAATAAGATAGGTCAGGGGAGTAGATGAAACCCTAGTTCATTCATTCTCATCGTTTTTAATCCTAATAGTAGTTTCGTGTGTTAGGTTACTTTTCATTAAGCTTATAGTTTAACTTACTGTTTTTAGTAGTTTCATTCAACCAATCAGCATTCAATCACTTTTTCATTCATTTAATATTCTGAATTTATAGTTATTTTTTATATTGTTTTATCACAAATCTTCGTGGGATCGACCTCATACTTACAATTCATTATACTACATAGTGATCTTGTGCGCTTGCGAGTTTTAAGTTGTATGCATATTAAGTAGTTTATTTCTATGTTACTTGGTGCATACCGTACCACACCCCACACACACTTCTGACGAGAAAGTTGATTTGTGGCTGATCTATTAACCAGTGCTTATATTCCAACCTGTATTCAGAGAATGGTTTGATATAAAGGTCCAAACTCGGCCAATTACAAGTATTATGCCAAATTGTGTTTTAGTCATTTAGAAAATAAAGAAAATAGAGAAGGAAAGAATGGACGGACATTTATAAGGAGGCATTTTATTCCTTGTAAAGATAATGAGACTGATTGTAAATAAAGGGAGTGGTCTAAATCAGGAACCATATAATGTATTTAGTTTTATTCTCTGAGTTGCCCTTGTCAAAGTGAGCATTTATAGAGAAAGAGCCCCTCTTCCAGTTACCAACTAAAGAATGACAACTGTCCCATTAAGCAATGATCAGCAAACATTATAGCTATTGGCCATGGCCAAGATGACAAGGTGTTTATATTTTATTTTGGTCCCATTGAACCATAAGCAGCTTACTTTTAAGTTATAAGCCATACCCAAGATGGCAAGATCATATATCCATGCCAATCGCCAGTCGAGGCATAAGCTAAATCTAAATAGAACAGGGCAAATTACATGATGAGATTGGCATAATTGAAAAGGAATGTTTCAAGCCTGATTATGATGCCACTTCAATTGCCTTTAATATACAGATTTGCATGAGCAAGAGGTTTCACATCACACTCCCAAAAATCAAGGTTTAAACCATAAAGCAGATTTTGAATCTTGGATTCATACGTCCAGATCTCAAAAAATGAATGGCCATGGATCAATTTAGGTTTTCAGGATCTTGGCCCTAATTTATGGAGGAGATGAGAGAATGCTGTAAAGATCACCCTTATCCAGGAGGTTTTCTTCCTGTAAGGCTAATTATCTATATTTGGGAGGAAGGATCACCCTTATCCAATCCGCCTTGTCCAACCTCCCGGTCTATTTCATGTCCTTATTTAAATGCCCTATCTCAATTATGAAGAGAATTGAAAGATTGCAAAGAGGAATTCAGATAGGAAGTTCCACTTGGTAGATTGGGCATCCATTTGCAAACCAAAAAAAAATGGAGGTTTGGGTATTAGAGCCCTAAAAATTGTCAACCAAGCTCTACTAGGGAAATGGCTTTGGAGAATTGTCTCCAGATGATTCGGAGAGTCTGTGGAAACAAATCATTCTAGCTAAGTATGGCTCCTTGAGATTGGGTTGGGACATCAAAGCCCCAAGTTACGGTTGTTCTGCACTGTGGAGGGGTATATCTGCTATGAAGGAACCCTTCTTAGAAAATAAAAAAATACAGAGTTGGATCTGGAGCAAGGATCTTCTTCTGGCTCGACACTTGGGTAGGAGAGCGACCATTAGCCTCCAAATTCCCTAAGCTTTTTAATTGTTCTATGGATCGGCAAGCCAAGACGCAAAACTATTTGGAGAGAAATCGTAACGGGGTGGTTTGGGTCCCCACCTTTAGACGCAATTTATTTGAATCGTGGGAAAGACAGTTTTGTGACCTTATGAATATTTTAAGTCTTGTCTTTGTTCCTGAGGAGGGACAAGATAGAAGAATATGGGCAATTATTGAAGATGGCACTCGGTCTCTTCATTCTTCTCAGCTCTTTGGGGCAATCAGAATCCACCAAACACTTTGCATTTTCTCTGGAAGATAAAAGCTCCTCCTAGATTGATTGCTTTTGGGTGGTTGGCGCTCCGTGGTAGAATTCTAACCATGGACAATCTTTGGCGCCAGAGAATAATCATAATCAATGCTTGCCCCATGTGCTTGGTTGATCATCTCCTTCCAGAGTGTAACACTGCTTATGGCCTCTGGATCTCAGTGCTTGGTTAGTTTGGTCTCAGTTCGGTCTTTCCAAAAACCCTTTTAGACCACTTCAAAGATTGGAAAATGATGTCAGGCGTAACTAAAGGCAAACATTTATGAAGGGCCTCCTTCCGTGCCACCCTATGGGTTATATGGAGAGAGAGGAACTCTAGATGTTTTGATGGAAAGTCCTCCAGTATGGAGAGTCTTCTAGATCACATCAGATTCGAAACTGCTACCTGGGTTTCTACCAGTCCACAATTTAGGGGCACTCCAACTGATATGATTGTGCAAAAATGGAGAGCTTGGGCCTTTCCCTTAGCTGATGTTTAGTCTGTTCTTCTTCTTCTTCTTCTTCTTTTGTTATTTGTTTTTTGATAAAACTTTCTAGTATGGCTCTCTTGTACTGTTTTGCTTTATTAATGAATTTCGTTAATTTTCAAAAAAAAAAAAAAAAAGAATGATGCAAGGCAGTCTTTAAGTAGCTCTTTAGCATGTCAAGGATGCTGTGTTGTATTGGTGTTTTTCTAATTTAATTAATCAGTCACCATTCCAAAAGAAGAAGAAAATGTCGTAATTTTAGCCTTGAAACTTAACAGAGATAAACAAGTCATGTGTTTTAGAAGGAGGTGGGTGGGGGTTTCTTACATAGGGCTTATAGAGCATAAAGAGTGAAAAAATTCTAAGAAAGAGCTTGGGATGAGATAAAGCAAGGAGAAGATATGAATCCTGTGCAGAGTATCGTGGGAACATTTTCTTTGTTCGTGTGGTACCTGTCGCTGGGATGAGTGCGTGCGTGGGTAGGTGGGTGGATGGAGGTGTGTGTGTGTAAAATGTAAATAGATGTGCATTTCTTCCCTCAAGGAACAAGTTTTCTATTTTTGGAATAAACGTGGCACAATTCCACAAGAGAAATGATGTTATATTTGTAAAGTTTGACTAGCCAATACATCCAAAAAGCTCAAGCGGTTAGAAAGTGGAAGACAAATCTGCACATGCACACACACACGAAAGTGACGCTGTTAGAATTCGCAACCCACACGTGCCTACCCACGCAACCTAGGGGAATAATGCCTCCCTGGGGTTCAAACTTGTGACTCAGCATTGGCTTTGATACCATATTAAGTTTGACTAGCCAATACATCCCAAAAGCTTAAGTTGTTAGGTAGAAGAAGACAAATCTACTTGACAATATTAGTTGGCTAAGCCATGTAAGCTGCCTAAGCCACTTCCAAATCTTTAACCTTAATTGCTCACACCCATCAGATTGTCAAGGATGTTCATTTGACAGTCTTGCAAAGAACTCAATGATTTTATTGGCTGAGAAAAAGGGCATAAATGATCTGAAAAATGGCTATGCTTCAAGATATTATGTTATAAATCAATAGACATATTGCCAAGTATGTGTCATTGTTAGGTTTGCTTTCAGATGTCTTCTTATGCAAGGAAGAAGCAGATGTTCGTATTTGGAAGCCTAACCCATCTGCTCTATTTTCTATTAAGTTGTTGTACAAGACATTAGATCCTTCTTCACCTCCTCTAATGTGGATGGGATTGGCTCCTCAATTGGAGGCCTTCCGGTGGTTGGCTGTGACCTGACCATTTTGGCTTTGGGATGGGGAAGAATAAAAACACAACACCATCGTGGTTAACTATACCTAAATCTTGTATAATATTACCTTACATTTATTTTTTACTTTACCATGGACAGATATCAGGGATTGAACCTGCATCTTTTCCTAGGCAAGTGTCTACGGTGGATGGTCCTAGGAGGGGCATCTCTTCCTATGTTATTCCAGACATTGGCATATGTGCAGCAAGGAGGGTGAGACGATTAGTAATTTGCTTCTGCAAAGTGATTTCACATACGACATTTGGCGCTTCTTTTGGAAGTATGTGGGGTTTCTTGGTGAAAGTGAAAATCTGTATGTGATATACGTCTTTGAGGGCGGGACCGTTTTATGGGTGCGGGTAGGCGCTTTGGAGGCTCATTCCCTATGTTATCCAGTGGTCCATATGGAACGAGATGAATGCTAAGATCCCAAAAAAAGAGATGGTGTTGTTCCATGATATCTTAAATTTGAGGATAGGAAAATGTGCTTTGCTAAATAAAGAATTTAAGAATATTGTCATTGTATTCACAATGGGAGACGTGTTTGGCTTGTAGCCCCTATAAGGATAGAAGGCAGTACAGGTGGCCTCCTTCCTCTGATGGTTTGTTGAAGTTCAATGTGGATGGAGCAGCTAGAGGCAAGCCAGATTTAGTCAGAATAGGTGCAGTTCTCACCAATCCTGAAGGTGTTTTTATCTCCAAATCTGTTGGAGCTAAATATCCGAATGAAGCAGTGATTTTTGTCATCCTTTAAGAGATTATATGCACCATCTTTCCATGAGCCCTTGACTATGGGAAGTGATTTGCTAAAATGCAGTTCTTGGGCTGCAAATTCAGTTAGGAGTCCAAGGAGGTTCCATTTCAACCTTGACGAAATCGAGTTTCTTCTTTTGCTTTGGAGGTAGCTTTCCAGCACATTCTCTGGTCTGGAAATGAGGCTGACGTGCTAGCTAAGATACTTCAGTATCTAGTGGCTCATTTTCTTTGTTTTTTCTTCTTCCTTTTGGTTTCTTTCAGCCTGATGTATGGAGGTATTGCGCTCTTATACCTTCCAAGTTTTTCTCATCTGTCTTCTCCTTTTTTGTTGACATTGTACCCTTCTTTTTGGCATAAAATATTTTTCAATTACGGATAAAAAAAATCAATGTATATATATGGGGTGAGAGAGAGAGAGAGTTTCCTTGTAGATAAACACAAAAGAAATGGTAAATTTTTACCTGTGATAGCTGCAAGCACAAAGCGATTATCCAAGCTCCAAACAATCATGTTAACACCACGAGGCGTCGGAAGAAATCTCTGGTGTGGACCTCCACAAGGAGGCAGTGGAGGGAGTGGAACTTTGAGATGATATGTACGCATCCAATGCCCAACCTTTCCCTAATACCAAGCAACAAGAAAAAAAAAAGAAATAAGAAAAAAAGAAAAAAAAAATCTTAATATCAAGTGTATAAATTACTTATGGCATACATTTATTGTATACAATTATGTACAGCAAAGCTTCTAGAGACCAGGCCCTTATTTGCAAAACAAGAATCCTTTTGTGGTGCCTACCAAATGATCGATTTCAACACTCCATACCCCCCTAACCGCATCTCCCACTGCCCTGTCTGGTTGTGTTAGCAGGATAAAAAAAATTGGCACTCATATATATGGTCAATCACCATTGGCTTGAAGAGCTAACAAGCCATTTTAGTGAAAGGTTGAAAATTGTTGAACTTTGGTCTCTGAGGAACATTAATCAAAGGTTAGGATGATCTAGTGGGACCTTTTCCAGTTCACATCTAGTGAACCAAGATCTTTATCATCCCCTCCATCCACGTGTAAATAAGTGCCCATAGCTCTAAGAAGTGCCTAACATATAAATTTGTTTACAAAAACTCCAAAATCAGAGTTTTTACTAAAAGCAAACCTCATACTAAAAAATCTTGTCCATACCCATTGTTTGATTAAAAAAACCCATTATTTGATCAAGTTTTAACTTGTAGATATGCTAATCAAAGCACGTAGTCAAGGTACATTAAGAAAGTTAGGCATGTATGATGTATGACATTGATGCTCCAGCTTGAGGAGGAGTATTGACTATTGAGAGTAAGAACACTTCCATTTGATAGCCATGAAAAACGTTTATACCATTGATACACAAAAGAAACATTATACCAATGAATTGTCTTAAACATCTTCATCTTATCTTCAAGAGTATCATTAGTTATCCTTCAAAATCTTAAAGTATGATTAACATCCTAAGTTACTATAATTATGCTTATAAAAGAAAGGACCCTCTCTCTCTCCTTATTTTCTTTCTTTCTCCACATAATCCAATGATTAGTCACCCACAATGTGTACATTTCCACAACCCATGATCTCTTGTTAAATCTTGGTTGCATTCTCTTCCACCATCTCCACCAGTTTGGACGTAAGCACCATCACATCTCCCTGTAAAGGTGACAAAAACTGATCAATAGGTAATATTAGGAGAGGAGTGGAGCCTGTAAGAGAACTCAATGAACACAAGCTATATTACCAGTTGATGGTAGTTATCCTGGAATATGTTCGTATTAAGGTTTAAATCGAAGGAATCAGAAATTCCTCATGCTGCATTCCTCGAGGATCAACCAACATCAAGCTCTTCCAACATACCATGAAGAATACTATGCTATTCAGCTCCAATTAGCCCAGAAAGGAATCATCTTGGGTAGGTTTTCTTACATCTTTGTTTTTGAGGATTGCTAAATGGGCTTGTGCTAGGAAGGAATGCAAGGACTTGAAGATAGATAATGTTATACACAATTGGGGAGCTTGCATGAGGATGGGAGTCTCAAAGAGAAAAAAAGGAAGCTTCTTTGTGTGCTTCTCTATTCGGAGTCCTAAAGTTTAATGTGGCAGGAGAAGCACGTGGAAAACCAAGTTCAGCAGGCATTGGCAGTGCACTAAGAAACTATAAAGGGGAAGTGCTACATATATTTTCAAAACATGTTGGGATTAAAGATTCTAATGAAGCAAAAGTTTTGGCTATCTTGGAAGCGCTTCACATCTATCGTTCATCCTGTAAGGAAAGTCTTATAGTGGAGAGTGGTTATTTTAATGCTATTTCTTGGGTAAAATCTTGTAAGGGCCCATGGAAGATGAAGTTCTACTTTAATGAGATTCATTATCAAGCATCTTCATCTCAAGTTTCATTTCAGCATGTCAGTAGACCTGCCAATGGAATGACAGTTTATTTTTATTTTTTTCAAAGCAAGGGTCGATCATTCATGTAATTTAAGTGCTTCTATTATGTGGAGTTGGCGGGTGAGATATATACCCGCACACTTATGTAAGGGTCTTGGGAATTGGAATTATGTTTGGTTGTAATTCCTTCTTCTTCTTTTTTTTGCTTTGGCTCACTGGCCGGGAGGAAGGAGGTTCAAACCTCCCACCAGGGATCGATCCCTCGTGGGAGGGATGGGAGCGGGATGCCTTGCCAACAGGCCATCCCTATGTTCCCTTGGTTGTAATCCCTTTTCTTTTTTATATAAGTAATTGTTTTTGACAAAAAAAAAAAAAAAGCCTAGCAATGAAGAAATATATCATGGTATAGCTGATGAGTTAAATATATATATATATATATTTATTTTTTTTGTCAAAGGAGTTCATCTGCTCCAAAGCTGACCAAATTTCCTCAGCTGTATCTGGAAGCATCACTGTGTCACAAACTCAAGGTCCCATGCTATTCCACAGCAATGTCACCATTTGGAACTTTTCCAGAATTTACTCTTCAAACTTTCCCATTTGCAGTAAGAAAAACCTTCACTGACTTGATCCATTGAAGTTAGTTTGGTCCATTTACTTTAAAAGATGTCACGGGAATTCCAAGCAAGATAGTATAGTTCTGGTCTTACTGTCAGTACCATTACCATTAGTGGCCATTGAACTATCTAGACAGCCAATAAACTATCCAAGAAAAAGATCAATGACCTTAATAACATAAGAAAATCTCCAGAAAAATGCAAGCAATATGCCCAGGCTAAAAAAACTTGCACATAAAGCCTTCAGAAATTGCATATACTATGCCAGGAACTGTATTGAGTTTCAAGCAGTAAAAAACGGATAAGAAAAGGAGACCCAAATATCCAATATATTCAGTGAATGAACAGCACAAGATATGTTCCAGATCTGTTATTTTCACAGGTCTGAGATGATAGCCATCTTCTCAAAAAATCAATAGAGAAAAGTGGTGACCCACCCAGAAATTCAAAAAATCCACAGCTTTAAATGGCCATGATGAGAGCAGGCAGAGTATTAAACGACAAGTAGAGCTTGATGCCTAAATGCTCCCCAAAACTTATCAAACACATTTGAAAAATGTACTCCAGTCTCAGGGCCACTTTGGCTACACTTGGCTCTGACCATGTATAATAGTAAAATTATAAAAAAATAGAAAAAAACAGGAGAGAGAGAGAGAGAGAGAGAGAATCTCCATATTTCCATTCACAAGAGACCTAGTTGCCTCTTAAATACGAGAATTTTTCTAATTCAAGGGACTAACTAGAATCATAGTATGGTAATTCTAAACTAAAAGATTGAATACAGTTTTTTTTTTTTAACACAAAAGATGAAATAAAAGGAAACAAGTATTCTTGATATGCACAAATGTGGTCTCCTTTCTTTGTATGGTATGCTTAGGAAGCACCATTGTGTCTACAACAATGAACCTAAAATCAGTTACCAACTAAAAAAAACTTAGATCATTTGTCATTATCATTTAAGCCTAATAAATCTAACAGTTACTTCCAACTACTTATCCTATGTCTTAGTTTGTCAAACAAACCCCCACCCACTTTTTTCTCCTAGTTCCTTGTATTTATAACACTTCAAAGCAGTATTTACTGCAAATTCGTAATATAATAATTATTTTTTGAAATAGTAATTCATGGAAGCTGATGACCCACCAAGGGGAAGGGGTAGGCCGAAGAGGATGGGGATGGAAGTATAAACAATAGATCTGAAGAAGTGCAACCTATCCGAGGATTTGGCTCAAGATAGATTTGAATGGAGAAACCAAATTCATCTAGCTAACCCCAACATAGTTGGGACAAGGCTTTGATGATGACTTTTTTGAATGGTAATTCATAATATAATTATCATAATTTAATGTTTGCTGCATTACTATTATCATTACTAAATTATGCCCTAAATATCTTTAGCCAGAAAAGGTACGCCGATGTCTAGAATTGTCCTAGAATGTCATGTATATGTATTCATGTATGGCTGTGGACACAGACAACTGAATAAAAGTTACCCAAATATAAGGCTGACTCCGGGATGAGTAACAAAATTCCCAACTGAAAATTTTACTACTTAATGAATGGAGGATCAAAAAGCAACTCTCAAAAGATAAACTTAATGAAAATGGGATTGAGTTTACTCCAATAAGCATCAACAGAATGCAAAAACCATTCAACAACAATAATAACAGCAACAACAACAACAATGATAATAATGATAATCAAATGAACAGAATGCATAATATAGTGACAATCCATTTCAATAGGTGGCTCACATGTGATTTACGTGACCCTGGAATCCAAATAATTGCACTTCCATCACGAGAGCAGGTAACTAAGTTGTCGTGTAAACCTAGTAAGCACAATGCACACAATGATGTTAAAATATAGAAGACATGCACTGATAAAAAACATTTAATGTTGAATCAGTTGATTATGAGTTATTTTGATGAAGCTGACATTAGGAAGGACTGGATTGTATCTTGGACACTCGATTATCATGGTGCGTTAGAGAAGTCCAATCAATCCAAATATTGGCGCTTTTCCCATTGGCATCATGAAGAATAAAAGGCTCCAAGGTTGACACTCAGCCCATGGTGTTTGGTGCGAGAATTATAAAATAACACAAGTAACAAAGCTGTGTTTTATGGGGCGGATTGAAGCATATTTTAAGTGACTTCTGCTTATTTATTTGAGCATTTCTAAATCATGAGTAACTTAAGTTGTGGAACACCCTTTAATAGTATTAAATTATTTAAAGCATGAAAGGATGGCTTTATATTATCTAAGCCACTATAAAGAAGCATGGTTAGACTGATTTTGACGCATTAGTGCTACTGAAGACCCTTATTCGTGAAGGATAGAATAGATGCCAATGTTCAAAGCTCTTCAAATCAAAATACTGAAACTTGTGCAAGTCCCTTTTAGTGGAAATGTCTCTCTTTTGTAAGAAAAATAGCTTGGGTGTGTGGAACCGTAAGGTAGCATAGGCCTTTTCACTCTGTGCTGCCTTGTTTTCTATCTTTAGCATCATTTGGATTGTATGTGGAGGAGGCATTCAGTCCAGATATCGATTGGACTCTAGACTTGAGGCAAGTACTATCCAGGTTCACTCAAATTGAACATTTTTGTAGAACTTGTTTTGTCAATAATTGAAAAAATACCGATATAAAAATTGAAAATATTAGTGACTAAATCGAATGAGAATGCAAACAACATACAAGGTAATTGCAATAGAGAAATATGACCTACCAGGAGTTTTTAAACTTTCGAAGGTACTCCTCCTTTAAAGAATCAGATGTAGAGGATCTAGATGGCACTGCACAGCCACTGCATAAAGAGGCAGAAAGTAAGCAATTAAGATTAGCATATATGGACAGGAAAAATGAAAATGGCCATTGTGACTCATATGACTTCAGGCCTAGGTCACCACTTACCGGGACTCAGGTTCTATTTTTAAGCCAATGGCTAAGCTTGGATCCACCTTTAGGTGGCAAAATAAACAGAGAGAGCCTGCCCACATTTGGCGATTTTTAATGTGGGGCCAGATCAAGCACAAATCCACATCCATTTGTAAAAAGTCGTGGGCTAGAAAGGTCTGTTTGGGCCCAATAAATAAATGGTCCGACCTGGACCAGAATATTAACGACATGTAACTGAAAGAGCCAAGCTACCCAAACACTACCTACACACATTCCACTGCTACCCTTACGAGCCTGTTCAGTTGCATGCTTTGTAGCAGCCATAATCCATTTTTCTGCATAGCACAAATTGTTTCCATGTGAAGCCAGTACCTATCTTTCCTCATTTTCATGCCTAAAACAGTGCTAGAGGAAACCCCTCTTCATCCTCTTTCGGGTTTGATAAACGTATTTACCTCCATTGTAATTTAACCAAACAGGCCCTAAAATAACGAGATTTTGTGGTTAGAAAGAGTAATTACCTGAATTGCACATAGTTGAGGTCATTTTCATGGCCAGATAAGACATCCATCTCATGATTTGGTTGGTTGAAATCCTCCTGATTGCATTTGACAGCATTCCAGACCTACAAGCAACTACCTCTTGATAAAGAAACCCAACTACATTTAACCATATATTCGTCCATAAACCATATTAGCATGAAGGAGATAATAGAACATTAAAATAATATAAATTCAAGCAGAAGATTAATTCAATAAGAGAAAAAAATTGACTCTTAAGAATATGAAGAACAAACACACAGCCACTTTACACATGGCATACATGTATATCAATGCAACTCACCCAAATACAGACTCCTATAGCCAGAAAATGCCCTAAAGTCAGACTGATTGGACAATCAAAATCCCTCATTAGTGGTCATTTGTGTTCCATTTTGATGCAGCTAGTGTGACAAGGGAACTCAATCCAAGTAGGCCCAATCAGGGATGGAGTAGGTGTTGGGCAAATTCCAAATCCAAACTGCGCCCCATCACCCCCACTCCCTTCCTCCTTTCCAAAAAAAAAAAAAAAACTTAGGGTTCACCCATACTACAATTAGAGGCATGGAACTCTGCTGTGGGGTTCACCTAATGACAATTTGAACTGTTAAAAATGAAGATCCTCCTCTTTAATGGGTCGACCCCTAATTTTACAATATTAGGAGTTGGTCCCACTGTAAAATTGAACATATGGCATTCTTAATCATATACGCTCAATCTTATGGTGGAACCAACTCCACTGGATTAAAATTTAGAAAATCTTCACTTAAGGGGAGAGTTCATTTTGAGTTGTTCGGATATTAGGTGGCCACTGTGAAGTTCCACACCCCTCACGGGAAGAGTGAGTGAGACAATCGTTGCATTATCATAACATTTACACCTTCTGCGAATGGCTTTAAATGCTGCCATCCCAACCATCCATGCCTGCCACAGGGCAATGTGACCCATCAATTGATCAAGTGTAACCAATAAACAAATTTTCATTAATCAACAGTAGGTGGATTGATTAACATGCAATCATTTCGGCATGGGTCCTACTATGATTAGAATGAGATACAACTCTAAATGCTAAAACAAAGAGAAAACGATAATTTTGAGCAATTTGGCTTCATCATGGTGAGCCCTATTATTTTCATATTTTAACTGCCTTTACAAAGTTGTGGGATATTTTGTCTTGAAATATGTTGGGCATTTTCAAATTTAGGATTTTTCTTCTGATGTTATTAAAAAACATGAAAAAAAAAAAGTTTGATTTTAAACGATTAGTAATAAATCAATAAATATAAAATATTATCAACCAGCTATCACTTGCCCCCTGCAAGAAAACCCTCACTCCGCCACAAGGCCCAACCTGATTCCAATGGTTGATTGAAATTCCTATCTAGGAAAGATTTTTCATTCTTTTTATATTTGATGAATTGTTAAAGAAGTGTATGACTGTTTCAAATGCTGTTTCAGTTTCATTGGGAGATCAGGAAAGTTTGAAGTGCTCATTTGTGTGTTTGTGCAAGGGGATGAATGAAGATTGAAGACAATCAAGATTTGGAGCAAGATATGTTTAGTTCATGAGTTTTCTTCTAATAGGATGCTAACCTTGCAAAGGGTTTTCCCTATTTTAAATGTGGGAAAAATGAGATCAGCTTTCATGATCTAGTATAGAGAACAAAGTTCTGAACACATCGGGGTGAAAAAAGAAATGCCCAGCACAGTTTCTTTTGATTATTGGAGACTACATTCATCAAGTCATTGTTTTGATTATCTAGAGGACAAACCCAACCATCTGATTGATGGGAAGCACACGGTACTGCAATACAGGCAACACTAAAAAGAGATCTGTGATTGCTTCAATCAGTCTAAGGAATGTGCAAATAAACTGCAGCGGCATTTTATTCTTTGGTTAATCATCATGTAGCTGATGATGTCCACACAATAGATGTCGAGATAGGAGTTCTGCTGGGAAGCCCAAACAGTCCCTTAAATAGTGGCCACCTGCCAATTCTACAAAAGAGTCCTTTTGCAAGGGCTATCCAAACAGTTAATGGTAGTTTAGCCATGCTTAGAGGCCTTTTGGGCCTCTATGATTTGTGCCACGCCACAGCTACTGCCATGCAGAACAGCCTGGGTGCTGTTTTAAAATACATAAAAATAAAATTAAGTGGGGCCCAGCAGGCCCAACCTAATGGGAGATGGCCCAGACGAGGTCACATAGGCCTGTACCAGATGTTGGTCAGGTTGCCAGTCCCCACATTGGAGTCCACATGAGTTTCAAAACCCACAGTCATCTTTGCTGCAGGCCAACTCCAACTGTCATGAATTTTGAAGACAAATTGCTTAGTTTAAATTGTTTTACTATGGATAGGATTAGAGGATTATAAAGAGAGGAAAGGAAAAGATTAGAATATATTTGAATTGTTTTGTGAGGGCCTTATAAAAAGGGGAGAGGACTGACTATGTGGGGAAAAAGGAAAGACTATAACAGCAACTGCAGAAAATTTCTAAGCCCGTCTTTGCACTCTCTCTCCTTTGGATCAACCTTCTCTCCTTAGGACTGAGAAACTAAATCTTCCCTGAAGTTCAATATATATTTTGTTCCTTTATAAATTTTGAATTTCTTTGCAAGTTGGATGGCCCACCAAGAAAAAGGGGTAGGACAAAAAGGACATGGATGGAATAAATAAGGATAGATATGAAGAAGTGCAACCTATCTGAGGATTTGGCTCAAGATAGATCGGAATGGAAAAATAGAATTAATGTACCTGACCCCACCATGGTGGGGACAAGGCTTTGATAATGATAATGATTATCAATTAAGAACTGTTTACTATAGATCCCTATAATAGGAGAGTTAGGATTGAGATATATGTAGAAAACTTTTTGGAAAATAAACGGAAATCTACATCGATTGGCTGTACATATGCGTGCGCGCACACATATATATAATCATACAAAAGCTGATTAAAAAAAATCTTCTAGACATAGTATTTAAAAGTACCCTAGCATAATTGTCCGAGCTTCCAGTAACAAAAAGAGTTCCATTTGCATTGTAAGCACAACACACTATGCGATGCTCTGATTGAACAGTACTTGGAAGTTGGCCATCGCTCTTTCCTGTTGTTGGTTCATTCCTCTTGTCAGCAGTTCGCAATGAGCCAAATCATATTACCATACAGAAACAGCAAACTAACCAGCTATAGCATCTGGAGGCTTTGGAATGTAAACTCGTGGTGCACACTGGGAGTTCCTAGCATCCCAAATTCGACATGTTCCATCATCAGATGATCTGCAAAGACAACAGAGTCAATCAAAGCAGCTTCAACTGCAAGAAAGCGTCCAAGAAAGTAAAAAGGTGACTGGAACTGTAGGATCTCAATCCTAAGGTGACATGCAACTTTCCTGAGCTGTGGTTTCCCTTTTTAAGTGAGAACCAAGTAGGACTGTTTACAGTTACCAAAACGTCGTAATGACAGGTCCAATTGTAAATGAGGAAAAACAAAACAGAGATTGGAATTAAAAAAAGAATCTTTTTTTGCTTTTTTTCTTCTGGACCATATTATCTTCCTTTCAACTACTTTTAGGCCATCAATCAAAGGCTTATGATTTTCAAATCAAAGAAATTTAGAGACCCCTATCCCATTGGGGCTGTCATTTTCAACAATGAAGAAGCAGGATGATATCAATATATAGATGGTGGAAAATAAGGGTCTGAATCTTCAAATCCTATATACATCTATGCTTGCAACATTCAGATACGGGAAACCCCTACCTTTTAACCTATTTGTAAGAAATACATATTATATACATAGTAAATACTAAATAATGATCTTTGACTATTAAGTAAGGACATTTTATTAAGGACATTTTATTAGGTCTTAATATAATTGAGCAACATAAATATAAGCAAAAAAATACTAAAATGACCTATATGACAATAAGGGTTTGATACTCTCATATATTTTAGTCACTACTGAAAATAAATACTAAAATACAATATTTTATGATATTCTAAATTTTTTGGATATTTTTAGATATTTTTTTAACCTCAATTTAAATTCACGCCTATAACTAATACATTTCACACAATACATACCATTTGGGGGGGGGAGGTCGTTATGCCTTCCACAACCACTTTTTTTTATCCTCAAGGTATAATGCTTTTATACAAAGGACCCTTTTTTTTTACTTTGTCTCACTATGTTCTAATTTGTACCCATCTTTATTAATATAATCTATTTATTGTTATCGATGAAAAAAAGATCTGGGTTGTTGCAATCACATTACAATCTAAGGAAATCTCTAGCATATGATATAGCATCAATCTAAGAATGTCTGTAGGATATGATACACCATGGGGAATTTTCTCCTGCAGAAGTTCCTGCATATGGATGTCTGCATTGCCACGGTCAGTGTCGTGAAATTCAGTGCGGTCTGATTGTTTGATGAGGGCCCCACCAATATAACATCCAGATCGAGATGTATGCATGAGAAGATTTCGCTATACACCATATGGTACACTTTAGTAGCATAAATGAAGAATGTTTCCTATCTGGTTCATGTGTTCTGCAAGACTATTTACACTACAATGAAATACAAATATACATGGTAGTAAATGGAGTTCAACATCAAGGGTATTTCAAGTTGACTTTTCGTAGCAAGCAAAAAGGAGTAAAAATCTTGAAAACTTCTAAGAAGATATGTTTTGCATACATCTATGGTAATTAGATACATCATTATTTTCCAATAACACATTCATTTTGGAAATTGCATACTTCAAAATTTCGCACGTTCCTTTCTAAAAACAATTTGGCATGCAACAAGAAGCAAAAGTTAATGAAATAGCAATTTCACGAAATTCCACAAGATTGCATCTGCCATATGAAGAGAGAAAAAGTCACTAAAAGGATATAAAACTTAAGCTCCTGCAAGTTCCCCATGATAAAAAATACCAAGGTATTTTAGATTAAAAAAATATCTGTTGCAAGTAACTCACCCAGAATTCCAGAATTTTGCAATGAGTAAACAAAAGAAACACGTCCAAGAGACTAGAACCCACAAAAGCTGAGAAATTGGGTAAGGAAATAGGAAAGCAGAAAGATATTGTATTGGTGTGAAGTTTAAAAAAAAAGGATCTATTAATCCAACAAGCTTTTGTGACCATAACTGCAACAAAGAAAAACCAGAATACAAAAACTGACAGCGAAAATTAGCAATCACAGTTCCACAATAGAAGTGAGGGGTCAAACTCACGATAAAAGATGGTAAACACCGCCTGGCCTTGGACTAAATGCGATAGCAGTAACAGCTGCAGTATGTCCTCATAAGATTGAAACTGGCAGCCCATCAGGTAAATGCCACTGTATAAGAACCAAAAGTGTCAAAATATCAAAGCTACACAAAAGCAGAAACTACACAAATTACATTTCAATCAACAATTGAAAATAATTTATGAAATCGAAAGAAAGCTTACAACTCTAATATTGTAGTCATTTGAAGAAGAAGCCACCACAGCATTATTTGAACTCACGGCCAAGTCAGTAATGTCACCCTTCAATAATAGGACAATAAAGTAACTAACAAAAGAATATATGGGTTTATAGCATATGTCTACATTTGGATAAGCCTAATGTTCAAACACTTTACAGTCATGTATTACAATCTAGCAACAATTTCACATTGTCATATCAGTGACTATTACTGATTAAAAATAAAATAAAATCAGTGACTATCCAAATGAGAAGGTAAATATACTGAATGTCGCAAAAAGTAAATAGTTCAACGGCGAGTATTTCAGCATTCAAATATTTCAAGCTGGAAACCTCACAACAGGAAACCTTCCCAAATGTAAGTCACCCATAAATAACTGTCTAGAGTCTAGAAGCTTCCGAAAGGAAACAGTATCAAGCATAAAGAACAGTCCACACTCACTTCGTGTCCACGACAGCTGGACAAGCAAAATGCAGTCTCCATGGACCAAATCTGCACAAGACGATCATCTGAACCAGTAATCGCATACCGCCCAGACCGGTCAAATGTGGCTACAGAAAACATCAGCCAAGAAAATGTTACTCATAGTTTTCCATACTAGAAAAAGGTTCTGCCAATGAAAAACTATTGATGCCACTTAAAAAGTAAGAGTAACAACATCAAGATAGTAATATCATAACCTATTTAGTCATACATCAAACATCAAAACATGTCATGGAGAGATGCATTTTGTTCTAAATTGGGATTTTATACAATTTTCACTGCTGATGGGATAACTGCTCAATGATGATTATTCAAAAAAAACTGCTCAATGATAATGATGGTGCATAATCATAACCATGATGACAACAATGATGATTGGCTTAAGACATTGACATAAAAAAATCCTAGAGTAAATAAAATAAAATAAAACACACTAATTTTACATTTAAAGGAAGAAATAAAATCTATTTACCACAATAGACAGCAGCTCGGTGCCCTCTTAATTTTTTAGTTATATCCATATTTTGCACCATAGTTGATGGTTTAGCAATGGCATAACATGCTGCACGAATAGATGGCGCGCGATGATGTTTTCTAAATTCACCTCCAATCTCCCTCAGACTTGACCCTCGTACTTGATCGGCCTGCAAGTGAGGCCAACGCAAGTATATTGGCAATCGGGTGGCTTTCATGTCTTCTCTATTCTTCTCAGCTGCAAAAAGAAGAAAATTAGTTGATGTCATGCAAATAAAAGCATGGGAACTGGAAGCCTAAAATCAGCTAAAAGACAAACTAAAATATATTAACTTTTTTTTTATGACGTGGGTATCCCCGTGGCAATTTTACCCGACATGACTATTCCCTCTGATCAACAAAAGGCTTATCAAATTATAATTATCAAATTCAAGAATGCTATAGCATATAGTGTTCAGAGAGGGAAGTTAAGTGCCCGTACCCAATATAAAATTTGGGAATTTGTCAGTCACTACAGCAGATTTTGAAGGCCAAACATTTTTTGCTATGCCATGGAAATTTGGATAGAACTCCCCACATTGTTTCACCAACAACATTCATGTCAATGTATACAAAATGCAATGACATTTACATATCCAGGTATTTTCTGGTGGGTATATTATGGGGTAGATTCAAACAGCACCTAAAAAAGTAAATATCTATTTTTATATGTTTCCCCACCGGCAATGGAGATCACCTATAGGGAGTACAAGCAAAATTCATAGAGGTTCCAACCTGTACGCCCGCAACCCTCTATAATGGAGGTATGTCCTACCATTGCACCAAGTGTCAGGGCTCAGAAGACAAAACAAACACAGTACTTACAGTCCAAAAGTGACAAGGAACCAGATCCCAGGAGCGTAGGAACATCAGCCGCATTTGGAGTGTTTCCCCCAATCATGCCATGTAATGAAGGGATGGTATTGCTTGCTAGCAATTGCTTCAGGAGTTTTATCAGGTGATCCTTTTTTATGTGAGGGTGTCTGAGTAGTACAAAAGTAGGGATGAATCAGTCCAAATGCAGAGGATTTCTCACGTAGCATAATCAGTATTTCCTTATCAACATGTGCAAGATAGAATCAAATTCGACCAGAAACAAATCTTCAATTCGAACTACAGTAAACTTACGATATTCACAGTTAATATGCAATGCCTGTATACATACCTCTCATACTGTATTAGTTATTCTATTGTCTGCCATTAATGACTTCTTCCAATAAAAAATAAAAAAATTTGGTCAAATTGCTGACAGCTATTGTTTACCACATTTGAACCAAGAGAGCTTGTAGGATGTTGGATGCTTTTCTATTAGAAGCTTGAGTTTGTTGACAACTTCTCGCTACACTACATTCTCACAACTGCCTCCATCCACGATTAAGTGATACTTGTGGTCTTTGATGATGCATGTGGTGTGGAAGATACTCATACAAAGCTAGTCATCTTCTTCTGGTACCTTCCGAGAGAAAGTAGAGTTTTCTTTTTCGAATCATCAATGATCTACCGCTACCTCCTATCAGTTATAGAGATGAAAAGAATTGTGAAAATAGGTGCTCAATGCAGTCCCCTCTTTTGGACGACTGTTCTTCTCATTATAAAGGGGATGAAATCCCTGATTACACTAATCAGATCCATGATAAAGGGGATGAAATCCCTGATTACAGGTGAGTATCACTAATCAGATCCTATAAAAACTCTTTTACAAACTAAGAAGGTTTGACTAAGTAATATGTGAGGTGTGGGCCCAGAATGGGCCTGGGCTTGGATTGACACCCCCCCTCAAATTGATGCTGGGGAGTCATAAAGCAGCAATTTGGAAACAAGAAATTGATGTCGAGGCCGAGGAAGTCCCTTGGTGAAGATATCTGCAAACTGAAATTCTGTAGGGACATGAGGTAAACTAATGACATCCCGCGTAAATTCATCCCGAATAAAGTGGCAGTCAACTTCAATATGCTTGGTGCGTTCATGGAATACCAGATTTTCAGTGATGCGGATAGCCCCAGTATTGTCGGCATGCAATGGAGTAGGAGAGGTTTGAGTGAACCCAAGCTCCGAAAGAAGGCCCCGTAGCCATAGGACTTCAGAACAGGCAGAAGACATCGCCCGATATTCAGCTTCAATGGAAGATCTGGACACACGTTCTTGTTTCTTGCATTTCCAAGAAATGAGCGAATTGCCAAGGTACATGCACCAACCAGTAGTAGAACGACGTGTGTCTTGACAGCCTGCCCAGTCAGCATCCGCATAAGCAGTTAGATGAAGAGGATTATCCTTTGGATAATATAAACCACGAGAGGCAGTTTTTAGCAGATAACGGATAATGCGCTTCACAGCTGTCAAATGAAGGTGTCGAGGAGCGGTCATGAACTGGCTCACAAGATTAACAGCATAGGATATGTCAGGTTTAGTGATAGTGAGATAGACAAGACTGCCCACCAGACGCCTGTATGTATGAGGATCAGGAAGAAGGTCTCCATCATCTTTACTCAGCTTGAGATTTACCTCGACGGGTGTATCAACAGGCGAAGAATTATTGAGGTCAGCCAACTCGATAAGGTCTGATGTGTATTTGTGTTGATTAACAAAAAGACCTTTGGGAGATTGATGCACCTCTAAGCCCAAGAAATAATGCAAAGGACCCAAATCCTTCATATGAAAGGAAGTCCGGAGGGAAGCTTGGAGAGATTTGATCATACCATTATCCGTGCCAGTGATAATAATATCGTCAACATACACCAGAAGTATAGTAACCCCTGTAGATGTGTGGCATAGAAAGAGAGATGGATCATAAGGGCTCTGAGTAAACCCACTTTCGCATAATCGACCCTTGAAGGTTTCGAACCATGCTCGAGGAGCTTGCTTTAGACCATAAAGTGATTTTCTCAGCCGACAGACAGACCTCCTGGAGGGAGAGGGGACACCTTATGGGATACGCATATAGACTTCTTCTTGCAAATCCCCATGGAGAAATGCATTTTTGACATCCATTTGGTATAATGGCCAGGACTGAGATGCAGCAATGGCGAGAAGTAACCTAACAGAGGTCATCTTTGCCACAGGTGCAAATGTCTCCTCGTAGTCAATGCCATACTCCTGTCTGTTCCCGAGGGCCACAAGTCGAGCTTTGTATCGATCAAAGGACCCATCAGATTTAAGTTTGATCGAGTAGATCCATTTGCAACCAATGGGCTTAACCGCCGAAGTACACTCCACAATATCCCATGTGTGATTCAGATCCAATGCATCTAATTCCTCCTTCATGGCCTGGTTCCAACAATCGTGTTGGACAGCCTGCAAATAAGAACTTGGGATAGAGATAGAAGAGAGAGTGGTCATCAAAGAAGTATGGGTAAAGCCATACCGCTCAGGCGGTCTAGAATTTCTGGAGGAGCGACGTAAAGCAGGAGTAGGCGTGGAACCAGTTGTCAGTGGAGGATCAGGGGGAGGGTCATCTGCAATGGGAGGTTTATCCCGTCGGTGGTAGACAAAATCAGGATTAAACCTAGTAACAGAGGTTTGATCCGAAAAACCTGGTAAGAGAGCTGGTGAAGAGGGGTGAGGACAATCAATGTGAGTTTGGAAGAAATATTGATTTTCAAAGAAAATAACATTTCGAGAAACCCTAATACGACGATCAATAGGATCATAACAAACAAAACCTTTTTGATTAGTGGCATAGCCCAAAAAAGCACACCGGCGAGATTGTGCTGTTAGTTTCGTTCTTTCTGTGGGAGGTAGATGAACGAAGCAAACACAGCCAAAAGTATGTAAGTGATCAAACACAGGATGATGACCAAACAATTTAAAATGAGGTGTTAAATGAGCAATGGTAGGAGAGGGAAGGCGGTTAATGAGATAGACAGCCGTTGTGAGAGCTTCAGTCCAAAAACGAGGTGGGACTGATGATTCAATCAGAAGAGTCCTAGTGACATCAAGAAGATGTCTGTTTTTCCGTTCCGCGACCCCATTTTGTTGTGGAGTATACGGACAGGTACGTTGAGATATGATTCCTTTATTGTCTAAAAATGATTGAAAATCTTTGGAAACATACTCCCCCCCTGAGTCTGAGCGCAAAGTTTTAATGCATGTAGAGAATTGGTTTTCAACATAGTTAACAAAAAATCTAAATGCATTAAGAACATCAGACTTCGAATGTAATAAATATATCCAAGTAAATCTGCTGTAGTCATCAATGAAGGTGACAAAGTATTTGAAATGACTATGGGAAAGGGTCGGAGCAATGCCCCAAACATCACTGTGAATTAAGTAAAAACACACAGTGCTCCGTGTGTGAGAGTTTGGAAAAGGTAAAGTTTTACTCTTTCCTAATTTACAAGCATCACATTCAAAAGAAGCAGAATCAAGAAGTTTATTTATTAATCCAGATTGAAATAAAGTAGACATGGTAGAAACATTCGGATGACCAAGTCTTTTATGCCACAAACGAGAATTAGGCTGAATTAAAAAACAAAATAACTGATGGAAAGCTTGATCATGAATAAATGAAGACACCGGTAAGGAAAAAAGTCTGCCACGCTTAGGCCCCCTCGCGATCACTGCCCCCGACTCCCGGTCCTGCACAACACAACCAGAAGAAGAAAAGGAGACATTGTAATTATTGTCAACAAGTTGACCCACAGAAACCAAATTGGTAGCAAGATGAGGAGAAACTAAAACATTGGTTAAGGGTAAGGGCCCAGGGGTATCACCAACAGAGGTGATGGGGAGATGATCTCCATTGGCAGCTTGAACAGTAAGATGACCAGTGTAAGGAACGACATTTTGTAATTTTACGGGGGAAGAGGTCATATGGTTACTTGCACCAGAATCTAAGTACCAGGTATTAGAAAGAGAATACTCAGTACCTGCAATGTTCATAGAGGCTAAGGCATTGATAATCATTTGGTTTACCATCTCAGGGGTAATAGGAGCTGGGGATGCAGATTGCATGGAGGAACCAAGGTGTGAGGAAGAATCATACGGCATAGCACTGAATTCAGAGGATGCATAGCGAGGAGTGGTGACTGTGTAAGCACTGGGAGCTGATGGCATTGTGTAAGGTCCAGAGGCTGACGGCACAGAGTTGCGGGATGTAGAATTGCGACCCTTCTTCCGGCATTCATCAATGACATGACCAGTAGCCTCACAATATCGGCAGATCTTGGCCTTGCATTGATTGGCATAGTGACCATATGTCTTGCAATTATAGCACTGAACTTTACTAATATCCCGGGAAGATGGTCTGGTGGTAGTAACATAGGCAAGCGGAGCCTCAGTAGAACCCTGTTGTTCCAGAGTAGTTTTCGTGACCATACACTGTTCTTCCCGCAGAAGCTCCTGAAGACAGTCATCCAAGCTGGGAAGAGAAGCCCTGCTCATTAAGTTAGATCGAACTGTCTCAAACTCCCTACGAAGTTTCATAAGAAACTGATCCCGATGGCTACTCTGCTGTAAGGGAAGGAGTTCAGGTAGGAGTGCGTCAGACACCGTGGCAAACTTAATCTCATCATATTCCGACCACAGGCGGCGAAAACCATTGTAATACTCTTGAATAGACTGGGTGCCTTGAGTGAATTGAGAAATGTCAAGTTCTAATTGAAATTGACGGGCAGCATTGCCTTGTTGATAGATCTTCTTGAGATAATCCCACATCTCCCTGGCAGTTTTGCAAGGTCGGAGGTTGAGGATAAAATGGGGCTCAACCGAGCCCAGCAACCAGGTTTTGATTTTAGCATCCTTAGTTTTCCAAGCTAAAATCTTTTTGTCATCTTCCGCTGGTATAGGTTCAGATCCATCAATATATGCCCAGAGTTCCTTGCCTTCTAAGTAAATTTGAAATTGGAAGGCCCAGGAGGTATAATTGTTTCCATCAAATCTAACCATTTTAATTTCAGATTTGTCCATGATGAGAAGACAAACAAATATTCTCACAGTTGCTGTATCTAAGAAGGGAAAATGAATTGTCTCCAGGTACAGAACTGTAGCAAAAAAACAGAACGAACCAAAAATAGAAATTCAAGTCGTCCCTGCCGTTTAGTGGGTAGAGTCCCACGTGAGCCCCAGCAAATGATCAATGGCCAGATCAGAGGATGGAGATACAAGGGTGGACAATTTCGCACCTAATGGAAGTGGTCCCAGGCTGAGCCAACAAGAATCCAAAAATCTGGACGGCTGAGATGAAAACAAGTGGATAAAACTGAACTTCCACAAAAAATAGCAGAAGGCCTACCTCTGATGGTTCATAAATCTTGAAAAAATGTCCAGAAAGAAGAAGAGAGCCAGGCGACCAAGTTGAGCTGCTTCCACTGATATGAGGCTGAAGATCGCAGGTGGGCCACGGCTGATCGGAGATGATCAGGGATGATCACAGACGATCAGGTGGCAGAAAATGTCTTCCATAGAAGAAGATGTGTTTGATAATGAAGAAGATGCACAAATAGAGACAGTGCAATCGAAACAGTGCACAGATCTGCACTAAAACTGACTGACGACCATTCCGTCAGTATCATTCCATAAACGGAAGCCCCACCAGATCATCATAAGAAAGATCAGAGGTCGGGGATGAAGGCACAGCATATTTTCGCAAGTGAGGGAAGAAGATTCAGCCAAAAATAACCAAGATCCTTGATTTTGGACGGCCGATATGAAATCAGATCGAGAAATCTGACTTACCACAAATTGCAATGGAAAACCTACTTCGGATGGGAAATAAATTCTTGAAAATTCACCATAAATACCAGCAATTCCAGTCGACCAACATGGTCTGGTTCCGCTGAGTTGATGAAGAAGATCTCCGGTGGGCCACACCTGATCGGAGATGCACTGAGTGCCTCCAAACGTGGAAGATGACTTGACTAATCTAGATATCAAGGCTCTGATACCATATCAGTTATAGAGATGAAAAGAATTGTGAAGATATGTGCTCAATGCAGTCCCCTCTTTTGGACGACTGTTCTTCTCATTATAAAGGGGATGAAATCCCTGATTACACTAATCAGATCCATGATAAAGGGGATGAAATCCCTGATTACAGGTGAGTATCACTAATCAGATCTTATAAAAACTCTTTTACAAACTAAGAAGGTTTGACTAAGTAATATGTGAGGTGTGGGCCCAGAATGGGCCTGGGCTTGGATTGACACCTCCTTAGATAACATCATCCTTAGTTGTGGCTTTTGGGCTTTTGTCTAACACCAGCTGATCATCATTTGCAGCATGAATTTGATCATCAACTCATCTTCTTTTTTTCTGATGATATATGGCCAATTTCGTTGAAGTTAAAACAGGGGCATGACCGCTTGCTCTTGAGATGATCATATAGACCCATATCCCACCAACCCCTCTAATTTGAGCAAGTTGATGGGCCACCAGCTCCATCTTCAGTGGATCGCTATCTTATAACTCTTTGGTCTAGACTAGATGTAAGACAATTGGATTGCGAAATTGATGATCTAGAAAGGGAATCTCGATCTTTTGCAACTTTTCAATGGCCGTTGCACGTTAATAGGCTTCTGTCACAATGTTACATGGATGAACAGTCATCGCCTTCAATAGAACCGTAGTCCACCCAGATACTGGCCCACCAGCTGGTCTTCATCTTCAAATGCATCACTACCAGCCAATATACTTATCAATGCAGTGACCACCTTGTTTGAGACATTGCAATCACATACATAGCAATTGTCTAAAAGTGGGAGTTACTTTCGAATGATTTTCATCTTCTCGCAAGAGGTGATTGGTGGTTTACCAATGCGTGTTGACGGGATTCTTAAAGTCATTCCTGCCATACTTAGGCCTTGACAGAACTATTTACCATTTGGGACATTGCGATCGTAGATTCCTCTATTGTGTAGAACGTCAAATAAAACTTTTTTCATTCATTGGTTGACCCTTCGAATACGACATATACAAACTGATACATCATGTAAAACCCATAATAGCCATTATACGTTGAGCAATAAATCCTTTTATACAACGATATCATTGATGATATGTAACTGAAACCTATCCTCGAACACAAGTGTCATTAATAACACCAATCCAATGACACCAATTAAATTTAAAGATTTTGTTGTATATAGTAAAAATGATAGATGGTAAGTTGTTGAATTGCCTTTAGAGAAATTCTATATGCACCCACTGGAAGTGTTGAACACACCCACGATTTAAAAAAAATTTAATTACTAAAATGGCCTCGGGTGAAAGGACGAAATCGCTCTTACCGTCAACATCCATCTTCCTCTTTTGGTTCAGCAGCAGCAAAGGGTCTCCTAGTCTCTTCTCTTCTTCTTCTTCTTTCTCTTCTTCTTCTTCATTCTCCCTTTTGTCCATTCCCTTCTCCACTCCTTCTTCCTCATTGATTTTCATCTCCTTTGTTGTCATTTTCTCCAACTTCTTTCTAGTATATTATCAAATCTCCTCCATTTCTTGAACGAGCTTGGAAGTACAAATATCCCTACATCACATTGTGTATTTAAAGTAGGAGATTTGCAATATGGACAAGCAGTTGACGATCTACGAAAACGAGGTATATACGTTTTGACTTTGTTTCGTTCATTTTCTTTATTTTTTCTCGCGTCCTGTACGGTATTCCAGTACTGTGCATTTAATATATGCTCGGTTTTCATAAGACATGCAACATTATATTGCACGGCCTATATATACCGTGCAATAGAATTTTGAACGGCCTATATATACCGTGCAGTATAAATTTGCACGGCCTATATATATCGTGCAGTATAATTTTGCACGGTGATAATTGAGTGTGCAGTTATAATTTAAGAATTTGTGATATATTTGCAGGAGGTTGAATCAACCGGTGCCAATGAGTGCCTTTTGGATTTTACAAATGTCTTCACCACTGACATGATATTTAGAAGCCGAGTGGGCCTAATCCAATGGACAAAGGATGTTGGAAAGAAACATGGCTTGGTAATTGTAATTAAGACTTCGGATGCCAGTGGAGATGGAAGGAAGTCAGGAATCGTTTTTTCTTGTGAGAGAAGTGGTAGTTACAGGAGTCCATCGAAGGTCTTCGAGAAGAAAAAACCTAACAAGGCAACGGGAACGAATGAGTGTAGTTGCCCTTTTGCTTTGAAGGGCCGAAAGTTGGCAACTGACGACGATTAGATGTTAACAGTGGTTTGTGGGGTGCACAATCATCCAAATGCACAGCATCTCGAGGGGCACTCGTTTGCTAAGAGGCTTTTTGCGGAAGAGATCAACGTTTTGATTGATATGTCTAAGAGTTTGGTGAAGCCGAGAAACATCCTTCGAACATTGCAGGAAAGGGATGTACACAACACTACTACGGTTAAGAGTATCTACAATGCTCGCCAAAAGTTAAGGGTGACAGAGATGGCCGGTCGATCACAGATGCAGCAACTCATGATGCATTTGGAACGGAACAACTACATTGAATATCACACTAGCAATGACGCTACAGATGTTATCATGAACCTATTATGGGCACATCCATCATCTATTCAGTTATTACGTGCATTTCCAGAAGTTTTGATAATGGATTCCACGTACAAGACTAATAGATATCGACTTCCCTTGCTTGAGATTGTTGGTGTCACATCTACTCAACTTCTCTGTTGCTTTTGTGTACCTTGAATCAGAGAGGGAGGCCAATTATAGATGAGCTTTGGAGAGGCTTAAGGAATTAATGGATGGATGCACTCCGACCCATGTAATTGTCACAGACAAAGAATTAGCGATGATGAAAGCAATAAATGTTGTTTTTACAAATGCAGCAAACTTATTATGCAAGTGGCATATTTCTAGGAACATCTTAGCAAATTGTAAGAAGTGTTTTGAGACCAACGACAGATGGAGTGCATTCATCTCTTGTTGGAATATGTTGGTAGTCTCTCCAACTGAAAGTGACTATACGCAAATGCTAAGTGCTTTGGAACGGAATTACGCAGGGTATCCACATGCTGTTGATTATGTGAAGACCTCGTGGTTGAATAAGCATAAGAAGCAATTTGTGGCTGCATGGACGGATCGGCATATGCACTTTGGGAACGTCACTACTAACAGAGCTGAGAGTGCACATGTAAAATTAAAGAGACACCTAGGCACATCGAGCTGTAGCTTTGATTCGTCCTAGCAGGTTATCAATGCCTTGCTAGAGTTGCTCTTTACAGAGATAAAGGCTTCTTTTGAAAAGAGTTTGAACACCGTGCAACATAAGTTCAAACCGGCACTGTTTCGTAAGTTGAGAGGATTTCTATCAAGGAATGCTTTGGATATAGTGTTAAATGAGTAGTTAAGGGCTAGTGATATTGGTCCAGATTCTGCCGCATGTCTCCATATCATCCGACGGACCCATGGCTTGCCATGTGCACATGAAATTGCCGACTACATAAGGGTAGGTTCTCATATACCACTGAGTAGTGTCTATCACTTTTGGCAAAAGCTCAATTTAGAAGCCACTATGGTGAACGAAGCCCCTGAGTTGACCACAACTTCAGAGTTCGAGTTGATTAGTAAGAGATTTCACAGTAGTGATCAGAAGGGTAAAATACAAGTATTGAGGAAACTTAGAGAATTGGGGAGTCCTTCGTCTACTTCTCTTACTGAATCGGACATAAAATTGAATACTCGCAGTCGGTCATCATCTAAGAAGAAGTTGGATCGGTCTACGTGTCGGGAACCATCTGGTTTTGAATATGCAGTGTCGATAAAAGATAGCGTTTCGGCTAGATTAAGCAATACAACTGTAATGAAGAAGAAGGAGAAAATCACTGTCCGTCGCACTCAGTCATATACGTTTCTGCATTTGCTTCCTGAGTCTTTGGGCCCCTATATCCTCACTGTTAAGGATGTGGTAGCTGATGGTAACTGTGGATTCAAAGCTATAGCTGGTCTTCTAGGCATGGGCGAGGATAGTTGGATGCATGTTAGAATGGATTTGAGCAATGAATTGCAGAGGTATCAAAATTATTATGCATTGGTCTATGGAGGAGAGGAAAGGGTTGGGGAGTTGTATTATGCATTGTCTTACTTTGAAAGCAATCCTTCATTTGATCGATGGATGACAATGCCGGACATGGGTCACTTGATATCTTCATATTATAACGTTGTATTGGTCCTTCTTTCATTGCAGTAGTACCTTACTTTCTAGCCTTTGAGATCATCTCCGATTCCATCCAGTTCTCACAAAGTGCTCGCGGTTGGTTTCGTCAATAGAAACTATTTTGTTCAGGTCTTCATGAAACCCGAAGCACCCATGCCTTCCATTGCTACAAATTGGCATAGACACCACCATCCTGATGCAGACGGATGGCAGGTCCCATATGCAAAGAGCATCGAAAAATTCAAAAAATCAATTGGAAATAGTGTCGCAACACAGGAGTCAGTCAATCTTGATAGCGATTGATTATTTGCACCCTCGATTTGATGTAAACAAACATATTACTTGTTTTTTAACAGATGACTGATAAAATCGATGAAAGATTTATGTGTTTATGTTATGTGTTAATTCATTAATAATATTCCATAAAATGTGTTAATGCATTAACCACTGTTCGGTTAAACAGGGTCGTGCAAATAAGGTTCTGCACGGCTAATAGGTTCCGTGCAAATGGATAATGCACATTTGTAAGCTGCCGTACAGAAAGTATTTGCACGAGTGTCATGCACATGATATATGCTCGGAACATGATGGCCATGCAGTGTATTACATAGAGTTTTGATGGGAACCTAACGAGAACGGGACCTTCCCCATGAATTGCACATGTGGAGTGCGTCCTTATGCAACGAACATCGAGCAATTCACATAAATAGCGATTGACTTTGTCGAACTTTACTTTGTAGCCCAGAAAATGTTATGTTATTATATATTCTTAGTGAAAAATTGGATCACCATTTCTACCTTAATCTAAAAAATAAGGAATTCTTACACTTAGGTAACCATCTTATGAAGAATACTCTATTATCCATAATTTTACTTTACTCGGTTCCATAGATCCGTGCAAATGTTCCCTACATGGCCCACATGTTCCGAGCATATATTATGTGCACAGTAATATAATGCCGTGCATAATGGTTTTGCTCGGAGCATGTTGGCCGTGCAATGCTCATACTTCTCTAACACAGTTTCATCCCATTCTGATCAAAATTATACAAATTCCAAGCCACTATTCCCACAAAACCTATACAAATTCAACCACTTCATATAAATCCAACAATAACATACAAGTTCATCACATTCATAAAAAAACCCATACATTCCAACATTCTCGTAAAAAAAAAGGGAAGTGCAACATTCATTTACAGAAGACCGGAACATATCCACCAATACATATAAAAAAAAAAAAAACCAATCCAACAGCCTTCATCTCATCATTGGTGCGTGCGTCGTCGGTATGTCACCGGCAGACCATCCAGGATCTCAAGTGTGGTATGTAATTCCCGGTAATAGAAATCAGCAGGCTACTCCGTTCGCGCAATCATGGCACGCAGATGGTTCTTCGCACGAAGGATCTGTAAGAAACAATAAAATGTGTCAGTACTTACGATAGTTTACAAAATTTGATCCATAAAGTATGAAAAGAAGTCTATATCCTCACCGTTCTTGAAGTCGGGTCATCTCTACCCTCATTGGGGTCATAGTAGGAATGACAATCGGGGTTTTGTAATCGGGGGTGTGAAATCCTAGAAAACTACTTGAGGTAGTCGATTAAACACTCCCATGCATGTTGTACTCGATGGTCGCGGTGCGCTACAGATAATACATGATCCTCCCAAGTAACCCAGTATTGGTTTAGAAATCTATAGGAGACCTTATATTTTCCAGCTGTAGATCCCCGAGATGCACGAATTGGGCCGAGCGGTGCGGGTGGGATGGTCTGTACATAGCCAAACTGTCCGAGAACCCTATGTGGGTGGTAGGGTTCAATGACATCTAGCGATCTCAAGCAACCATAGAAGAAAGTTATCTGATGGAATGGATGCTGAGCCCAACAACAGTGTACGGATCCCAAACCACCTGTGCCAGGTAAATGAAACAATATATTAATATAAGAAATTGTATTTTGTTTTAAAAACGTAAAATATATATGAAGGCCTCTATTGGATGCTCACCTCACTCGCGTGTAGGGCATCCAACCTCTCAGGCAACAGTTGTGTGTTCTGCCTCGGAATCCCGGAATCCTGACCAGGATGCCAGCGGCTCGCTAAAGGCATCCCAGCAGTATATCCCCAATATGAAGGAGGATGGACAAATGGGAAGTGCTCGTACACCCAAGTCTGCAAATGATACCAATTATTAATCCTACAATTTAAAGGTTCAATTACGAGGGAACATGTATATATAAAAGGTATACACATTTACTGTGAGCAACGACAGATATCTAGCAATCTGTCTCACATTTGTCATCGTGGCGGTCCCCAATTGCCGAGATAGATATGCCAGTGCGGCGGCGCCCCATGCATAATGACGGCCCCGTCCCAAGTCCATCAGTAAAGATAGGTAGTAGACGGGGACTCTAGTGGATGACTTGTCGGTGAAGAATGTGCAACCTAACAAATACAGAAGATATCATCTTGCTGCACACTCTACCTGCTCAACAGACGATGCATGAGTCACATCGCCGCACACCCGTTTGATCCACCCCATCCTAACTACCCCACCACACGCCGCTCTCAACTCAGCTGACACAGATGCCCTATCTACGCCTAGTCCAAGCTCAAGTAAATCTACTTGCTCGGTAAATCCCATACTTGTCGATGCGTGAATAGGAATACCCGTTACTGGGATGTCGAGGAGAGTACCGACATCATCTAAGGTGATCGTCATCTCACCAAATGGCATGTGGAAGGTATTTGTCTCAGGCTGCCATCTCTCTACAAAGCTAGATTCCAAAGGGCTGGAGATATATCGATAGGCGAATCGCTTCAGGTCTGTCAATCCAGGCTCTTCAATAATAGCACAAAACTGAGGAACATGAATATCATCCCCATCCCCGCGCAGAGGTATGTACCAATCCTTCAACTTATTCCAATGATTGATACATTTGAGGGGGTCACATTCCTGCACATTATAAGTAAAAATCTTCATTAATATCTGTTATTATAGACTTGAACACATCTTATTTGAAAAATGATTAATCAAAACAATAAAAGAATGCAAATGTACCTCCCCGTTCCATATGGATACGGCTATGTGCGTCCTAAAACTTTTTAGGATAGATAGATCCGCCGAACCACCGGGAATATGACCCTCCTCTGCTGCCTCCCCAGGAGGACTAGACGGCCACGCCTCCTCGTCTAAGGAATCATCGGAAGAACTGTCAACATCCTCCTCTTCCGGCTCCGGGAGTGGATCCTGCTGCAATCGACATCTTCGTTCAGACGCGGTTGGCCGTTGGCGGCCGGCGGTCGAAGAACTGGCATGGACACCCCCGTCCACCGGTCATCTGTGCGCTAGCACCAATACGGCGAGCTGGTCTTCTTGGCATTTCTTCCAATCTGTTAAAAATGAAAAACAATAAGAAGAAACAGCGTAATAATAAGGTATCATATTTTTTTGTACTGCTCGGTTAAAATATACAGTGCAAAATGCTTCTGCACGGCGCAATGGAACCATGCATATTCGTGTGTGCACGGTAATATGGAACCGTGCATATTTCATATGTTCGGCCATTACATGCCGTGCAAAATATATATGCACGGTTTATATGTGCCGTGCATATGTTTCCTGCACGAGTTCAATCCACCGTGCATATAATCCCTGCACATCTTTGGATTGCCGAGCAGATCGCAAACAATGACTCATGTTTTCAAAAATGGAAAACATTGGAGTTTGAAACTACCATCCATCTCTCATTAGGGACTTCCTTATTTGTTGCAAACGACTATACTCACAACTATACTCTCTAATGCATAACTTACAACTTAAACAAATTTGTGAAAATGATAAACCTATAAAGAAGAAGAAGAAGAAGATGAAGGGCTTACTTGTTTGAGTGTCCCTAACAATGGATATAATAACTGCAGCTCACAAATGATCCACGACGGTGATGAGAGCTCTGAAGTGGAGAAGGTCGACGACTCCGAAATGGCCAGAAATTTTAAAACTCTTGACGAGGGAATGAGTTCAGGAAACAGAATGAAATGGAATGACGACTATGGTGAGCTTGGGGGTATCTTGGGTATTATGGTGGGTGGGCTCAGCAAGATCAAGCCCAATTTAGAATGGGTGTGGTGAGCTCAGCAAGTGGGTCTGTTCAGGAAAATAGGTGGGTGCATATAGAATTTGCCTTGCCTTTAAGAATGGTTAAGCAATTTGCGTTGGAGTTGTGTTTAAGGCCTAGAACTTTAATATAATCAAGATAGATATACAAAGAGCTCATCTAAAATAATCTTAAAATGCTTAATTTTGTTTGATCCCAAATGTTGAAAGCGGATTTGCATTGCTCGATTCCACTCACTATGGCCTACAGTAGCTTGAAAATGACTTGTTCTTCTGCCATTTCATTTCTTGTTGACCATAATAGCATGTCTGTTTTGAATATTTCACGTAATTCCACGAACACACCAAGCCTTATGCAAAGTAAAAACCAGATGGGTGGATAAGATCCATAATAAACTGATGCCTATAACTATTTGAGTGAATGTGCCATGTCCCATAGGAATAAAAGGGAAACCATTAATGTTGTTAAATACTCATCCATGAATTCTTTGTTGTTCGAATTTATCAATATCGGTGTTTACTCTTCTTGTCCCTATGGTACCTTCACTCGAGATAGAAGAGGCTTCATAAGAAAATGAGGTTACAAGTTGTTGTCTACGCATCAATTTGTTCAGGATCTTATTCACGAGCATGTTATATTTTCATACGTTTACTTTGTATGAGGCTTGATGTGCTTGTAGAGCTATGTGAATATTTAAAACAAACGGACTCCTACAATCAACAAGAAATGTAATGATAGAATGATAAGTTTTCATTTTTCTAGCTAATGTATGGTATAGTGAGTGGAATCAAGTAATGTGAATTTGGCCTCAACATTTGGGGTCAAACAACCATTAAGTATTTTAATGTTCTTTTAAATGCACTTATGCATATATGTCTCGATTATAATAAAACTTCAAGCCCTAAACACAAGTCAGATTACTTCAAATCCAATATTTTACCCATTCTTCAAAGTAATTCAATAACTTAACATATGTCATTTTTTATTATATACAACAAAATGTTTAAATTTTGTTAAAGGGGCCAACTATGTGTGTAACTTAAATGCTATCGTCATGTAGTTAGGACTGGTGTTGGGTATATATCTCTTATACCATTACATCAGTTTTGAGATGTTTCATTTGTATTTTGGGTTTCCTGGTTGTATCTTTCAGTCTTTTTTAATATAATACTTTGTTACCGATAAAAAAAAAGTCAATATTAGTTGGTGTTGTACAATTGCATTGATGTCATTGATTACACTTGTGTTCTACATGGGTTTCTATTAAAGATCATCAACGATATCGTTGTAGGAAAGGATTTATTGCTCAAAATATAATGGCTATTGTGGGTTTCGACATGACGTTTTAGTTTGTATGTGCCAAATTCAAAGGGTTGGCTAATGATCCAAAAGTTTTATCTGACATTCTGCACAATAGGGAAATCTACAATCTCAATGTCCCATATGGTAAATAGTTTCCCCATATGAACAATTTAGTTATCATGGATGCTGGTTAAGGTCATGGAAAGGTTTCAGTGGACCTTATCATAATACTTGATATTAGTTCATGGAGAATGTCACTAAAGCATTGGCTCCCAGGACGCCTAGCGAGCTATTTAATCTCCAAAATGCAAGTTTAAGGAATGTTGCTAAAAGGATGTTTGGACTATTAAAGGAACGTTTTCCAATTTTGATGTATACCTAGTAAAAATTACAAATGCATGTGTTGTATCATAGAACAATTGAAAAGGACATAGTAGACTTTTCTAAATTATGTTAGTGAGCTATTTAACCTTCTTGTGAGCATGATAATATAATTTAAATGGATGACACATGGATAAGGATACTGAAAGTGGAAAAGAATTGATCATATACCTCTCTACCAATTTATTGTAGCTCAAGGGAAATGACAGGCCATTATCACCCTCATGACCACTGTGTAGCCCACTCCTTGAATACCAAGCATGGTATCTTCTAGGCAAAAGTTGATACTCTAAAAGCTCATTCAGAAAATGACCATAAGTCATGCAACATGGCCCAAATGATAGAAAATGCATGATAAAAAAGTACACTTCTCCAATATCAATATCCATGTCGCCTTCCATAGGAGGGTCTGCAGATGACTCCTGCTCCTTTGATGTAACCCTTTCATTCACCTTTTCAAAACAATTCACAGGCTCCATACTGGGAAAAGTTGCGTATGTATAGCTGAATAGACGGGAAAAAAAGAGGGTTAGAAGAAAGCATCTCAGCCCTCAGGTCGACATTTAAAATCTAGAACAAGTCATATTGAGTTCATAACAAATAATGACTTCTTCAAAGAAAAGAAGGTGATGCCTCAGCATAAAGAAGGACTTCCAAAAGCATATAAAAAATCAGTAAACAATAAGAATGTACATCATAAAATTACATTATTTCCATATATAAGCAATAAAAGGTATGGATGGATGAAAAGGCACAACAACCACCAATTAAACCGTGCAACAAAAAAACAATCAGAGGAGCACAATACCATTCACATCAAGGAGGAATGATCAAATGGCCAAACAAGGGAGCAAAACCTGGCACTCTAGTTTGCCATGGTAAAAGGACTGGAGTTCATGGGCCGACAACATAGCTAAAGTTGACATACTTGAGACCAATTGGCTAATACCACGCCTTTATGCTGTGAGCTTCTCCTTGAGCCCAATAGAGACATCAAATCGCCATATGCCTTCCCATAGAATCACGTACTACAGCTAGTTGAGTGAATTAAAGTAGAAAATTAAGGGAGATTAATCATCATTGAAACCTTGTCCCAACTATGTTGGGGTCAGCTATAGGAATTCTGTTTTGTCATTCCAGTCTATCCTGGGCCAAGGAAGGGAGAGAGGGTAACAGAAGAAATAGAAAGAGAAGGTGACGCAGCATGGGAAAGGGAGAAAAACAACAGGCTAATCTCCTAGCCAAAGGGCTTTCGGTAGGATGTCTAGGTCTCACACCAAAGATAAGAAACAACTCACGATAGGAAAAACTCAACTTCTATTCAATTGTAATCTATCCCAATAAGAAGGGATTACATCTCTTATAAAGTTTAGCCAAACCTGTAACTTGGAAATCAAGTTTTAATAAAATAGAAACTACCGAACTATCATAGTAAGTGCTTAAACTCGGAAATCTAAGAAGCCTTTTGGATATTCCTAAACATGGACAGTGTCGTTAGAGAATTTCCCTTCACTAGGCCTTGTTGGACTTGGGCCTTCGGGAATAAACTTTAATGAGGGGCCCAATAGAAGGGAGAGAGGAACATGAGGAGAGAGAAAGAAAGAAAAAAAAGGAAAATATGGCTGGTTGTTCCAGTATATATGATTGAACGGTCCACTATTTATAAGAGTGGAAATTTGATGTTCTCAGATTTCCCTAAATATGTTTGGTTTCTCTTTCATTTGGGGAAAATAAGCAGGGTGAAGATATTTTTACATAGAAATGAATTTTTACTAAAAAAATAATGTAGAAATCCAATAATTACCAACAAATGACAAAGATTTAAATTTTTGCCAAAGAGAGATTTCCGAAGTCTAAGGCATTGTGAAATGATAGAATTGCCCATCGGTCGCAATATCTTTTAACATTGCCAACCCTCCTTTTTCCCTCTCCATTCCCCTTCCACCTCAAAGAAAACCCTAAACTTCACCGTTTTACAACCACTGTAACTCCTCTCTTTCCCCTCTTGTTTACATTTTTTTCCCTTATTTTCCCTTCATTTTATTATTCATTTCCCTTATGCACTTAAACACAAATGAAACACCAATTATCTTAATAATAAAGAACAAGATTTCTCTTAAAACATCAAGGAACCCATCTCAAAATCAATTTAATGGTAGTCCTAATCCACCAGGAGCTGAGATTAAATTTCTCATAGAAGATCTTCAACGGATGTTACACAGACATACCATAAGTTTTTGACATGTATAATAATGGCTGTCTATTTTGAATTCTATTACATGTATCTTTTTTTTTTTTTTAATTCCATGCCTCTCAATTTTGGGAATCAATCATTATTAGGAATTGAAAAAAAAAATCTTTTTTATTTATTGTACCATTATGGAATTTATAAAGAATACCTTTTTTCTTTTAATTTTGACAACCTCCACCATAAATTTCTATTAATTTTTTTACCTAGGATAAAATTTAAGTTGAACTTTGTATTACTTTCACGTTAAATTCTGCATTTTTTATTTTTAATTATATTTTAAAAAAATCTGATTCCTATCAATACTACTATGATTCATTTGTATTCTTTTTTTTTTTTCTACATATATTCCCAGTGTTTTAAGCATGGGATTCAAGTGCCCAAAGAGTTTTCAAATTATGTTAGTGGCTAGTTAGTGCACTACTCAAATTCAAACAAGTAAAAAAAGAAAGTCATAGCTATTCTTGTCGCATGCACTTGGCTAATACACGAAATGTGGAAGGCAGCTCGTTGGAAAAAAAAAAAGCACATGTCATCAAAGTGATATGATGCTCCGGCATCTCTTTGTTTGCATGGAATTTGGAAGGGGATGATGTGGAGCTTATAGTTTTATCAAAATGTAAAAGATGTAAACGTGATTGTTCCAATTTTCATGTTCCACATATTGAAGCAAATGAGTTGGATTGAGGATTCAAATTCACCCAAAACCCTCCTCAAACGGCTAGTGACGTTGCACTTCCACATTTCCCAAATGTTGTGAGATTTAGAAGGGACGATGTGGAGCTCTGAGTGTAGTTTGACATCTCTAAAAGTAAGACTTGCTTGACTTAAATCTATTATGTTTGAGTGCTTTATACTATTTATGGATAATAGCAAAATACCTACCTGGACTTTGGTCATATTTCAGACTATCCTTGCACTTTTGTCTTTTGTACTAAACTTACCTGTAGTTCTAATTAACATGCAAAACTCACGGATTCTGTTAGTATTAATAACGTAGGTTGTATAAATGGCATATGGTGCATACTGGTGGCAAATTACTCACCCAAAAAGACTTATTTGCCACTCGGAAGAAAAAATCCCAGGCCCGCCTTTTTTTTCCCCTCTCATTTCCCCCTTTCCAAATTTCTGAACCTAATCAATCTGCCACTCTCCCTCTCTCCGGCCAGATCCATAACATTTTCGGCCTGCGCTCCGCCCTCCGATTCCATCTCCGGCCATCTTTTCTCTCCCAAGGGGATCGCAGGGTGGCTTTTTCCCGATTGAAACTACAAGGGACACCCAGCCAACATCCTTTACACTCCTCCAACTTTGCTTGTTTCTCGTTTGATTTTTAAAAACAACAATTCAATCTCACCACCCCCCCTCCCTCTTCCACACATTTCATCCGTTCTGGTTCTGGACACTTCTGAACAGTTCTGGAGAGATGCTTTTCCTCGGAAAAACGCCTTATATGTAACATCTAGTTGAAAGATAAAAAGAAAAAAAAAACTCTCAAAAGATCTCGGATCCTTGGGTAATGAAAGGACCTCCTGCGATGAAAAGGTGGCGATGAGCTCGCTAGAGGTTGTGGATGGTGCACTCTCCACTCCTCTGCTTTCTTTCCTTCTTTTTTTTTTTTCAATTTTTAAGGTTCTGCTCCTCTGAGTTGAAGGGTCTGATGATTTTGAGGGTTTGGGCTGCGAGGGAAAAGGTGTTGGTTTTGATGTGGATTGGGGTGTCTGGGTTTAAAGCAGGTTTGAGACTTTTGGTTTTGGTTCAACAGTATTTGGGAAGAAAACATATCTTCTTTCCTAGTCAGTTTTTCCTTGGTATGTTGTATGACTTAGGGTTTCTATTTGCACCATGTTAATGGCGTGCTGAATTCTATAGTAGTTGATTAAATTTGAATCCGACAAGTGCCCTTGCACTTGGATTTGAATCTACTACAAGCCAGGTTAGTACCTTGCTGAGTCTGGCTCCTAAATGTTTTTTGGATATTTGGGGTGTTTTATAACGGAAGATTGGATTACTGCTCTGCATATATTTCTTACAGATAATGGGGAGTTTTGCTGATGAAATAAGAGGAAATTCACAAATGTTGTTCCTTAGAGTTTGATTGGTGACCTGTGGATTGATTGATCCTGCCTGATGGAATGAACTGTGTCCAGTTGATTGTGAAGCCAAGGCCCCACTTACATCCTTAGAACTCAGTTTATCCAAGGAATGAATCATCAGTGCAAAAACTGATTTACCTGCACATGGTTTGTGAGATTCAAATGGGCTCTGAAGTTGTCTGTAGGGGTTGGAGAAGAGTTGATATGGATATGCAAATGAGAGAGGGAGAAGAGTTAATTTGGGGAAATGCCAAGACACATCTTATATATGGAATGGTAAATTTGTCATTCTATATTTTCCATCACGGTCGTCTCTATTTGCATTGTGATTTAAAATACAAGTAGGTTTAGTACAAAAGACCAAAGTAGGGGTGTAGCCTGAAATATGACCAAAGTATATGTAGGTATTCTGCTATTATCCATACTATTTATTTTCTACTTTTACTGTATTATCATTGAGATCATTTTCTTCCTCTTTACAAATTAACTAGAAGGGAAGCATCCATTCGGACAACATCTAAAACAATAAGACAACTTTTGGGTTTTCGGGCATGCCTATTGTTAATATAACTTAAACTACCACAAGTACCCTTTTCAATTGATCGGACAAACTATAAATGTTCAAGTTGTAAAATACTCGGCTTGTTTGTTTGTATGGATACATAAGAATTCACAGTCAAATGAGCTTTACCAAAGGATTATAAATGAGGTAAAAAAATGAAAGTATATGTAGCTTGACTTTTATAGGATTTGAATTACTAATGTGATAACCGGGTAATTATTTCTCATATCTCCCTGATTTAACTTCCATTAAAGGGGAGGTGATTTGACGATTGATTTGTCGGGTATTTAACTTTGATTCTTCATTTTTAACTACTCATACAAATACAAAGTCTATGAATCATTGGGTATGGACTTATACACGAAACAAACAGACCCTATTTGAAACAACTTTATTTCAACCAACAAGATGTCAAGATGCAATCCAATTATCTCTTATTTCAAACATATCACTGTTTCCAAACAGTTTTGACTTTCATATTTGGCAGATGAAAGCAATTAAACCCAATGTAGGATCCATAGTCACCCATATCCTCCAAAGAAGTTCTCCCATTAAACAGGCCAGACCCACAGGCCCATTGACAGCTCAATCAAATCAAATAAGAAAGCTCCCCTTAAACAGGCCAGACCCATGGAGGGCCATTGACAGCTCAATTCATCAAATCAAATAAGAAAGAAGCTTAGATCAAACCTTCCTCTTTTAAGCAGCACCACCAAGGTCCACCTGAGTCAATTTGGAGCAAAACCCTAGGGTTTCTTTTCTTATGTGTTTCCTCAGCTGCTCTCTCTCTCTCTCTCTCTCTTCCAAAGCTATATATCTTTCGTCATCTTTGTTTAAAACCCTAGGTTCCATTTCTCTCCCTCTCTCTCTCCTCATACTCCTTTTGATAATCCGATCTCCAAAACTCGATTCTCTAGGTTTTGCTCATCGGCCATGGATCTGCAAAACCTAGCTGTAATCCTTCAAGCTGCTCTTAGCCCTCACCCAAATGAACGTAAAGCTGCCGAGGAAAGCCTCAATCAGGTCCAATTCTCTCTCTCTCTCTCTCTCTCTCTCTGCTTCGATCACAGAACAATCTGGTTTCTATCATTTTGAATTTGATTCTCTGATGAAACCGCTCCCTGTCTTTCTCTCTCTCTCTATATATATCATATAGTGGTTGGATCAATGTTTTTTGATTGAATGATTGTTCTTTGGGTCTGTTTGGATGTCTCTTGAAAATCGAGTAGATACTGATGATTTCAGAAAAGAGAAAAAGGCATAAATGGCGGCGTATCTGATACGCTTGCTGCTTTATGCGTTGCCAGAAGTGCATGGCATTAGAGTAATTGAAGTTCTTCTTTTTTTGGCCAAGATATTGGTGTGGATGGGTGGGCTTTTGAGGTTGATTGATGTTTCGTATCGATATGACTTGATGTGATTGGTATTGATTGTAGGGGGAATTCTTTCTTGGATCTGTTGGTTTTTAGAACTCGAAAGATCAGCACGATTTGTCATCAGCACCGTGGGGAAGCTGGGTGTTTGTGTTAGTCTTAATTTCATGTGCAAGCGGGTTGGGTTTTGTTTGCGTTCGATTAAATAAATAATATATGGTAATTAATTGACTTGATTTTGATGGGATTTTTGGTTTGTGCAAGAAATCCTAATTGTGGATTGCCATTAAATGGTCTTAGCAAAAAACTAATCTCCGTGTGTGGCTGTGCGTACATATATTTATGTCTCACACAACACACGCATTTGGAGTTCTGAATGTTAGATATTGCTTTGTCTAAGTGTTCCTATTAGTGGGCTAGCACAGTTGTTAATTAATTAAATTAGATATGTGGTTATTATCTGTTTATTTAAGCTTTCTGATTTTGAGTATTGTTACTGCTTTGTGTTTAGTATTTGGGTCATCATTTCCAAATTTCTTTTGTAGTGAGGCTCGAGGTATAGATTTTTGGTAAAAAAAAAAAAAAAGATGCAGTCAAATGTTGGTGGAAACCTTGTATTATCAGACATATGATTTGTCTCTGATTCCTTCATCCATCACTCACGAGTTTTTTTTTTTTTTTTTTCATTGTTTGCAGTTCCAGTATGCTCCACAACATTTGGTCCGGCTGTTGCAAATCATTGTTGATGGCAATTGTGACATGGCTGTACGGCAGTTTGCCAGCATTCATTTTAAGAACTTTGTCGCAAAAAGTTGGTCTCCTCATGAGCCAGGTATGTCTACCTTGTCGGATAAAGTTTTCAGTTTTTAGATTGCATAAATAGGGCTTTAACAGATTCTATTTCTATTTGTTGCAGGTGAGCCGCAGAAAATATCCCCCGGTGATAAAGACATGGTCAGGGACAACCTTCTTTTATTCATTGCTCAAGTTCCACCCTTGTTGAGGTACAGAAAAATGTGGTGATTGTTTGCAAATATAATAATTAATATTCTCTGTTAGTATTTTGATGGCAGAAGCTATATGTTAAATGAGTTATGGGTTGTGTTCTGTGTGGAATTCATTGTTTATACCGATTCCTTGTTTCTGGTTACACAATTTCATGCAGTTGGCTTGTTTTGATGGAAGTTGTGATGCAGCCTGCAGGCCAGGCTCATGACTAACCCCTACTTGGAATGTGCTGGTCCATGAGCCACTGGGCCTCCAGTCCAGCAGGCCATAACCCACCTAGGCCCAAAGTTTATGCAGGGAGGAGGCCTAACAGCCCTCCTTATTCTCAGCTGGGTTTGTGACACTAGTAATGTTCAATTTTAGCACATGGCAAGTCATACATGTGGGTCCACTTGATTTTATTATTTCCTCATTTACCTTTTTATTTAAAAGCATTAAGCTTTGTTAGAGAATAAGAATCCTATTTATTTTTAGACTGATTGTTCTTAGAATGGGAAAGTATATTAGGAAGCTATATCCAAAGGGGAAATTAGAGGAGTCTTAGTGTTAGGACTCAGGACCACCCCATTCTCTACGAATTGTTTTTGTATTCCCTTAATTAGAGATTATGCCATTGATTGTTAAAATTTAGAATTTTATCTTACGTGAATATATGTGGGAGTTGTCTAGATCTTGGGTGTGGAATCCCAGATCATCTTCAAGCCTAGATTTGGTTTTCGACCTTTTGTTCCAATACTATCTCCCACCCATACCAATTGGTATCAGAGGGAATATCCTCATCTGAAATTCAGCAAGTATTTTGTTTATTTTTTTTCTTTTTGATTTGATTCCCCATTATAGGTGTGTATTCCATCTCTTTTTTCTTCCATTCTCTATTTTCCCCTTTTTCTGAAGTTTACTGTATTCATCATCCTTTTGCTGAACCCTTCGTAGCACAAAATCTGAGGAATACAGAAACAACTCCTTGCAGTATATGCATCTTGCAGAAAACATTCCCTATTGCCATCCTTCTCAGCCCCTCGAACCCACCTTAATTCCAGCCGAACCAAACCATGCGTACATCTTGACCTAACTGATCTGTGAAATACTGAAAAGCATCCAAACCACCCATAAACCATGTCCAAACCTGAATATGTACCTTGCAGCCTGTACCTGACCCAACAGTTCCAGATCAGCCTAAATTTAAACCCAATTTAAAGCCTAAATGAAACCCCCATGACCCTATTTCTGTCTAGTCCCAATTTTAACCAGCTCTTACCAAACCTGAATTGAATTTCGTCCAAATTCAATCCAGATTTCGCTTATCTGTTACCATATTTCGGCTGTCCTAAACTTCTCTGATTTAGGAGACTCACTTCAACAAGTACTGTTCCTAACCAGTCCTTGTTGAACCCTTGAACCAATCAGACCCTAACCTAATTCTACCGTTGGCCATTTTCCTATATCCACGCAAACTACGAGTCCTGATTTAAATCAAACTACTCTATTCTCTTACGAGCATACTGCATTCTCCTCGTATGCAGTTCAGCTTGTGGGGCCCACTTACATGCCGACTAATTAGTGGGGTTAGGGAAGGTCTCCCTATGGAGAAGGTCAACAACAACAAATAAAAAATAAAAAAAATCAGCCCTTTCAGATCATCCTAGCCCTCAAATTAATAGCCACAAAATTTCGTGGTCTTTCAACCATAGAATTCTTAGAGATTCAATCCTAGGGTGGATAAAGGTTTGATGAGAGTAAAGATGGGCCTAGTGCCAAATAACGGGAGGATGAGAGGGTGAAAGGGCCTGCACTAACTAAAGGTGGGACCAAGTGGACCCCACAGAGCTGGACTGCATATAAGGTTGCTTGTAGGAGAACATCTCTCTCTCTCTATATATATAGAGAGAGAGATTCTCAAAAACTCCCCTTGTCAAAAAGGGGCGTTCACACCCCTATAAAACTTCCAATAACAGTCGTTTACTACTCTATTTATTGTTGGGTATGATGTTGGATTGAATGTCCTGCTGTATAAGGAGACATAAAGAGAAAAATAAGGAGTCATTGAACGTCGGCTATGCAATTTTTTAGGGACTCATTTATTTCTTTCTTCGTTACTACCCGTAAAAATATGTAACCTTCCTCCATGGGGTCTCCAAATCGATGAAAACAAATGGACTGATTTTTATGAGTCCCCATTTACACAAATACGAGTTGTGCCCACTGTTAGATTATTAACTTTCAAGTTTCCTATAATAATCATTCTAATGGTGGGCCAATCGTATTTGAATAAAGTTTTGCGGGCCCATAAAAGATTAGGGCACTTATTTTGATTGAATTATATATTTTTATAAGTGTGCGCGTAACAATTTGTGCAATTCACCATCTGTTTTATCATTAATCTTTTTATAAGTGGGTCCGTAGCGACTTGTGAAAATCACCATTTGTTTTGATCATTTTTCATTTTTATAAGTGACCCCAACTGAAGAAATGACTTACAAATGATGAATGGGCGTTACTTCTAGCTGTTTTGGTAATACAAACAATGTAACTTCTTGAAGCTAATATTTAGGCATTAAAGATGTGCAAGTATTTAAATTTAGAGAGCCCCCTAAGAAATAGGATTCATCATTATCTCCAATTTACCAAATTTTAGGCATTTCAGATATGGAAGCATTTGAAGTTGTAAAGTCATTAAAAAAGGGAGAAAAAGTAGGCAATAACTCCATGTCATTCGTTAAACATGGGGAGTTTTGGCTTTACAAAATGCCTGGGGCATTTTGTAGCTCTCCTCATGCACGCACACACAGATATCCGCATGGGGACGCTCATGTGGTCAACCATGTGGGCCCCACCTGGGCACTGATCTGAATGGAGATTCCAAACCGTCACCTCCTTTTGACATCGAATCCATTGGATTTGCATTGAATCGAATGGACTGGATTGTTGGATCGAGGGTTATTTTTTTTTCTTTATATAAAGCCGTTAAATTTGTGGGCCACCAATCAAGGGGTCACGATGATCTGATGATGGACTTACAATTTTGTACATAGGTAGGTTACATCTAGATCTTTCAATCCCCGACTTCCACAAAGATTGATGGGGTTTCATGAACCACTTGATAATGCCTTGTAACTTGTAGATCTATGTTCCCCATAGATCGATTTCAAATGGTTTGGGGTGGTGTTTTTTTTTTGCTATTTATCTTAGGATTTTTGAGGATTTTTTTTAAAATGTGCATCCTAGTCCACTCTAGGCCTTGTTTGGCATCATTTTGGTAATGCTTCCTTCCGAGAATGAATGAAGAAAAACTTGTTTGGTAAGCATTTTCTCTCTTTCTGCACAGCTATAAAATCTCCCCTCCTCTCTGGCTCTCTTACAAAATGCCTGTCAAACAAGTTTTTCTTCATTCATTCTTGGAATAAAAAAATTCCAAAAATGATGTGAAACGGGTTCCTAACTTCTAGAACTATGTTGATGAAGATCTACACCTCCAATGGTGAGATCGAGTCTTCTGACTCAAACCCTAAGATCATTTAGGGGAAAATACTCAAAACTCACCCACGAGAGCAACTTCTTGAATTGTATTAGAATATGGCATGAACATTACAATAAGGAGCTTCTCTATATATAGAGTAGCATTGTTGCTAAATAAGCAATAAAGGAAATAGCTAATCCTAATCAACATATAAATTAGAAAGGAAATCTTCCTAAACAATTAAGCAACCTACTAATCTAGAAGTAATTAAATAAAGTAAACTACTAATCTAGAAAAAATGTGGAATATGTGGACCCCATCAGACAGGTCCGTCAAAGCTTGCGGGTCATGTTCTTGGATTGTGAACGGGCTGCATCAACTCTCCCCGGCTTGGAAAAACCCGACTCCGGCAAGTTAATAGCTTGGTATCTCTCATAAAGATCGGGATTAAGACGCTGGAAATTGGTAGCTGGAATCCACGTGGCATCGGAGATTGGACGATTCTTCCGGCGAACAAGAAACTTTTGAGTCCCCCTTGTCTAGTGGAGACAATTTTGATCATCAAGCACATCAACAATTTGAGCTGCAGGGGCTGGTGAGAGTGGTAGCTGAATCTCATGTTCTTACGACGGATTGTCTTGGTCATGTCCCTTATAGTGTGTGAGATCTTCAACATTAAAGGTAGCATTTAATCCAAGATCTGGTGGTAAATCCAACACATGCATTAGGACCCATTTTCTTGAGAATCTTGAATGGTCCGGAATTGCGGGGGTGTAGCTTTTTGTTGGCGCCCGGCGGAAGGCACTCTGGACGATTACGAAGCATAACCATATCTCATTCCTTAAACTGAACGAAACGACAGTGCTTATCTGCATGTTCTTTATAAGAATCATTGCTTGTTGAAATATGGCGTCGAACTTCATGAACCTGCTGCATATGGTGAATAAAACTGTCTGCATCAACACTTGGTCTTGCTTCTACAGGAAGGGGAACAGGATCAACTGGCAGATGTGGTCTGGTGCCAGTGACTGCTTCAAAAGGAGAAATTCCCGTGGACCGGTTGACTGAGTTTTTATAGGCGAACTCAGCCATAGTCAGAACCTGATCCCATGTAGTAAGATGGTCTCGCACTAAACAACGCAACGGATTCTCAAGGCTACGGTTAACGACTTCTGTCTGACCATTAGTTTGTGGATGATAGGCAGTAGAAAATTTCAGCTTTGTTTTGGACATGCCCCACAATGTCTTCCAGAAATAGCTAACGAACTTTGTATCCCTGTCGGACACAATGGTCTTTGGAAGTTCATGCAGACGGACGACTTCCTTAAAGAAGAGTTGTGCAACTTTGTAGGCATATGCTGTGTTGAACAAGGAATAAAATGAGCCATTTTTGAGAAATGATCCACAACCACAAATACAAAGTCCATTTTTCTGTGGGTCATAGGCAAACCAAGTACAAAATCCATGCTGATATCCTCCCAGGGGCCCTGGGGAACTGGCAACGGCTGATAGAACCCTGCATTCTTCTTGCTTCCTTTGGCCAACTGGCAAGTACGACACCGCTCATAGATACGAGAAACATAGGGTGTCATGTGTGGCCAATAGTATCTATCTCCGACAAACGCGGAGGTCTTATCACGACCCAATAGTACCCACCATCGCCGACCGGCAGAGTTCCCGCTTTCTCTGCTCTTTTTTTCTTTTTCTTTTTTTTCATAACTTGTCTTGGATTGAGGGGTATCGATGGGATGGGGAAAAAAGGGGTCATGAGGGGTGAGATTGGTTTCGGTGATGGTGGCTGGTGGGGTTTAGGGCTGAGGGTTTTTCGGCAGGGCTGGGATTAGGGATTTTGGGTTTAGGGTTGACTAAGACATATATATTTAGGTTGGGCGATTGGGAGGCGAAGGGGTGTATGGGGTTCGACTGGGTTGGACGCAGGTAGGGAGCAGGGTGGTGTGGGAGAGGCGGTTTATGGAGGAGGGTTCAGTAGTCTAGGGAGATGGTGTGGGTAGGGCTGCTGGGACAGCGAAAGGATGGCGATGGGGATGGGTTGGATGGCTGGATTACAGGACTAGGTGGCTGGAATGGGTTTTGGGTGATTGCAGAGATGGGTGAATGACAGTAGATGGATGATAACGGACGGGTCACCTCGAATTGGCGATCGGAACGGCGATCCGGTATCGGATCTTCGCTTTGATACCAATTGATGAAGATCTACACCTCCAACGGTGAGATTGAGTCTTCCGACTCAAACCCTAAGATCACTTAGGGGAAAATACTCAAAACTCACTCACGAGAGCAACTTCTTGAATTGTATTAGAATATGGCATGAACATTACAATAAGGAGCTTCTCTATATATAGAGGAGCATTGTTCCTAAATAAGCAATAAAGGAAATAGCTAATCGTAATCAACATATAAATTAGAAAGGAAATCTTCCTAGACAATTAAGCAACCTACTAATCTAGAAATAATTAAATAAAGTAAACTACTAATCTAGAAAATATGTGGAATATGTGGACCCCATTAGACAGGTCCGTCAAAGCTTGCGGGTCTTGTTATTGGATTTTGAATGGGCTGCATCATATGTTTTCCTTCAATCAATCCCAAAAGGTTTGATATTTTTTTTTCTATTTTTTTTCTTTTTTTGAGTTCTTGGGGATTTTTTTAGATTTTTCCTGGTAAATCAAATCACATCATTATACATTCTAGCTTGTAGATCTGTGTTTTCAAGTCTCAACAAAACTACACTGTTCCATTGATGAAAGATGTTTTGTTGTTTGTGTTTGAGTTTTTAACGTCACTTTATATAAACCTTTACTTTATATATCTTGTGTTATGTGCAATTGTGCTAAATAGCTTATTTGAATTTAGAATTTAGAGGTGCATAATAGTGATGGGACTTTGATGACATTGTATGATTATTGGTGTTTTATTAGTTTCTAATTTAATAGAGCTGATCAACATGAATATGTGGACAAATCGATCAATACAGTTTTTTTTTTTTTACAATCAGACAGTATTACGACACCTCTATTCAATGATGGTTGGCTAATCCACCCTATGTTAGTTACTATTAAATTTTTTTTTTAAATTCTAGCATTTTCCAATATTTTTGATTTTTTGGATATTTTTTTCCTTTTAGTCAGCCACATTTTCAATTCACACCACTACTTTTTCATTGCAACCGCTATGCTTCACCCGCTACGTATTGTTTTGGTTGCCGGCCGCTATGCCCACCGCCACCGCTATTTTGAACCATGAGAAGAGGTCTACCTGTCACATGTACTACCATTGGGGTTGACTGAATGATGTATCCTTCCTGTGTAAGCAATGAAAATGAAACAAGACTCTAGTATGCTGTTTTTTTTGTACGTTGATGAATTCTCTTGGAAGCCTCTATTATCTTGTAATTTGGTAACTGGTGGTTGTGAGACTCTGTCTAGTTGGCTTATGTTTATTTTCTTAACTCTTGTTCCTATCATCTTTCTCATTTTTCAGTTCTTTTTTGAGGGTTATAAAGTTTTGTGGTGGGGATGCAACACTTGATTTATATCTCTTATTCAATGTACAGATCACAGCTTGGTGAGTGCATCAAGACGATTGTTCATGCTGACTATCCTGAACAATGGCCAAGCCTTCTTCCTTGGGTTAAGCACAACTTACAAGATCAACAAGTTTATGCGGCTTTGTACATATTGAGGATTCTTTCCAGGAAATACGAGTATGTATGGATCTAATAATATTTCCCACTCTGCTATTGGTTCTGTTTGGTGAAGATAATTTTTGCACAGTTCGGTAATTGTTCTCTTTACTTCTGTACCATTTCATTTGACAATGGACAGGTGTGTTGTTTTGCAATGGAATGTGTTCTCAGTATAACACTAGTAGAAAAGCTTTATGAGCGGCTTGAATTTTTAGACTGAATTTTGAATGAACATTGTGAAATCTGGCAAAATCCAACTGAGGTTGCTAAAGGGCTAAATGGAACTGATTACTCCATCATAAAATGTCCTCCAAGAAATAATCGGCTTGTTTTAGGTGCCATATTTGAAGTACGACCTGGTCTTTATGTCTTTATAAAAGGATACTCTAAGACAACGTAAATACTCTGAAGTTTAGAATGGTGTTTATGCGAATAAAAAAATGTCAGAAGGAAACATTTGTATATATGAAGGTAAAAAGGCTGGACAACTGAATTCATTTTGTTGCCAATAGGACTATCGTCATCATTAATATCATAAAAGTCTCAGTCCATCTATTTGGCCTTGACTTTGTGAGTTCTACTTTTCTACTCAATCCTATCTCATTCTTTTAGTTGCCGTCATTTCAATTTTCCTTTTCACAAACAAGAGTTTCATTTTCTTTATAAGCTCTCACTTGTTTCCATTGTGCAAATTTAAAGCATTTTATCAGAAGATGAAGTTGTCTTTGTTGCTAGGTATCTTCAGCATCTTGAACTCTTTCCAACTGATTGGATTTAGTGAAGTTAGTTTGCACATCCTTTTTGTGTGGATTTTGCATCTTTCCTCCTTGAGTTCATTGTGTTATTAATCGAACAATCCCTCGTTTGCAGGAGAAGTTAACTCATCTATTGGGTGGGTGAACTTCCCCAAAAACATCTAGTGCTTTTGGTTGGTTCTATAAAAGATGGTGAAATTTATTTTTGTGAATCCAAGTTTGATGATGCGCACCTTACAGCTGATAAGTGGACGCTTGGGGTTGGCATTAAACTTATTTCATTACTCGAGTAACATATTAATGCCGGCCCCAAATTGATGAGATAAGACTGAGAATCTGAGATTACGATGCAGATGAATCTTGACGCTTAGCTGGTTAATTATAACCCTCTTTCGGACTGTCTGTGTTACTATTACATATATTGCTGCATTTGTTTAGCCCAATTGCCCTTTTTCCTTGAATTGCCTTTTTAACAAATCTTTTATAATTATTATGGTTATGATTATTTCTTTGTTATCTAAAGGTTCAAGTCAGATGAAGAACGGACGCCAATCTATCTCATTGTGGAGGAGACATTTCCACATCTACTTAGCATATTTAACAGGCTTGTTCAAATTCCCAACCCCATGCTTGAAGTAGCAGATTTAATCAAACTCATCTGCAAGATATTCTGGTCATCAATATATGTATGCATCTAACCTAGCTTTATGAAATTGCTAGTTATGTGTGATTTGCTATGGCTTATCTTCAAATTTGCTCTTTTTTCCAGCTGGAGATTCCAAAACAGCTATTTGATACCAATGTGTTTAATGCATGGATGATTCTGTTCTTGAGCATATTGGAGAGGCCTGTCCCTTTAGAAGGCCAGCCAACTGATCCAGATTTAAGAAAATCATGGGGATGGTGGAAAGTAAAGAAATGGACTGTTCATATTTTAAACCGATTATTCACTAGGTTAGTGCATGTGTAAATTTATTTCTATAGTTTGGCTATTGCTTTGTTAATTATTTTGGTGATTATGTCCTTAATCTCACAGGTTTGGAGATTTGAAGCTTCAAAAACCAGAGAACAAAGCTTTTGCCCAGATGTTTCAAAAGAATTATGCTGGGAAAATTTTAGAGTGCCACTTAAAATTGTTGAATGAAATTCGCGTGGGTGGATATCTCCCTGATAGGGTTGCCAACCTTATTCTCCAATACTTGAGTTCCAGGTTGGTATATTACATGGTGAACCTGTTATTTGTTATTCTTTTCCTTAAGTGGAAACTCAAATTTATACTTTTGATTCCATTGGAAGGTTCATTTTGTTCTTATTGCAACTATGCTATGATTGACTTCTCTTGGGATTGATATTTTAGTCTTTATGAGTCACAAGTATCAGGTTTTGTAACCTGAGAGATATACCATTTCCAGATATTGATAATTTAATGCTGTAGTTTATTTTTGAATCAGATGTGAAACTCTAACAATAATGTAATGTTTGAACATGGCCCCTGTTATTAGTTTTACACTGTAGTGTATTTGCAGATGTAAAATACTAACAATACTGTGATGTTCGGCATGGTGATCATTGGACTCATGGTCTGAAACTAGTCAAACAGCTCAAAATTGATCCACATTGACCTAATTTTGTGAGGTTTTTTTTTTCTGTTCTTTTTTTTCTTTTTGTAATTTTTTTTTTTTTTTTGTTGTGTGTGTGTGTGGTTTTTTTTTTTTTTTTGGGTGCGTGGGGTGGGTGGGTGGGTCTTGATGATTTGAATTGGTCAGGACTTGTATTTGTCTTGGTTTGCCTAGAGGGGTGGGTCTTGATGATTTGAATTGGTCAGGACTTGTATTTGTCTTGGTTTGCCTAGACTCTAATTAGCGGCTCTACACGAGTCACATGCCCTGTGAAAACAACAATCCTGCAAAACTTATTTTCCCCATGCAAAACTTCTTTTCCCCATATATTTCATATACAGAACTGGGATTTCTTCTTCTTCTTCTTGGCGCGGCTGCGGATCTGCGATCGAGTAGATCAGTGCCTCAGATGGGGTTGATCTAATCCAACAAGGGGATTCCAAACAAGAGAGCATTCACAACCATGATAATCACCACAATAGGGTAGAAAACTCACGACAATTGAATTAATTGATCATAGCATGCCTTACAATGAGACACTGATCAACCATATATAGGTGCATATGACGGTGGATCCCTCTTAGTTAAGGAAAGTCTTGTGCAGCAAGATAATCCTAGCACAACTCACAATGGAAATAAAATTAGGAATCAAATTACAAAACTATCTAATTTCTACTAATTTAGAAACTATCTAATTAAGGGATAGGGATCTCTGATCTTGGACAGATCTTTGATCATGTGGGGCCATCATGGCCTACGGGCTTGTGATCTGAGCCGGACCTTGGGTTGGGCTGGATCACTTCTTGTATAGCAAACATTTTGGTCAATTGAAGTTCTCAAGCTTTTAACTAGCCATACAAAACATAACTACTTTGGATGTATCTGTGTTTCTAAGCCATATAAATAATATCCTATTCGGTGCTCCTAGAATTTCAGTCTGGGAATAACTTTATGGAAAATACCCCTTTGAGGGAGTTGTAGCCTTTATATATGATGGAGAGACAGAGGAGAGGAGAAAAAGGAGGAGGAGGAGGGAGAGGGGGGGGGGGGGGGGAGATTCCATAGAAATGAAATTTAGGAATATTATGGATATTTTAAACTGTAGAGTTACTAAAAACATGGTTGCAAAATGGATTGAGTGGAAAAGTAGGATGGGCAGGGCCAACTGAAAATTGATGAGTTAAGGCTTTGATGATTTTTTTTTTAACTAGTGAATGGTTAGGATTTAGTTGTTGATACTGGCTATTATGTCAAGGTTTCCTTTTGGTTTTGCTTATAAAATGATTTAAAGAAGAAATATAATTTTGGAGGTATTTGTTCTTTTTGTTTCTGAATGGTTTATGTATTTCTTCTACGTTGGAATTAGTTCTCTGAGATTTCCCCTTTTATATAATCAGTTTCATTCTTGCAAATTCCTTTGCAATAATTAAAATCTAGTTCACTTGCTTCTTCCCTCTAGAGTTCTCTTTGATTTTTCTTTTTCTTTTTAAATGTCTTGATTTCATGTGTCCTTTTAAGTTATAGTACAAATTCATCTGTTCTTGTCAAAATGATTTGTTCAATTCTTTGTTCTTGTCAAAATGATTTGTTCAAGTCTCACTTTTGTTCTATTTCTACATGCATTCACAGAATGCGTTTTGTCTATAAATTTAGTTTGAATTTATTCCATTGAAATCAAAATTGGTGAATAACCTTTAGGTTACTATCAGTCTAAACCCTAGTGAACTGAAATAATTTATATTTTCGAAGAAAGCTTTAATTTCTTCTAAAGAAAGCATGTAAGGGTATCATGTAAGGATAGGCACAAAATCTTCCTTTTTCTTGAGAATTATTAACAGCTAAACTTACTTTGTTAGTTGGAACTTGGAATCTTTTGTAGCAGACTTTTGTTTGAGTTTAAGAGGAATATCTTCATTTTGTTTGTTATTTTCATCTGTAGCATTTCAAAGAATAGCATGTATCAGTTGCTGCAGCCCCAACTTGACATTCTTCTTTTTGAGATAATTTTTCCACTTATGTGCTTCAATGACAATGATCAAAAGTTATGGAATGAAGATCCTCATGAATATGTGAGGAAAGGTTATGGTAAGCCTTTATCATCCAATAATTTTACTTCTATGATTTTCTAATTGTTTCCTTTAGTTTCAATGTTAATATGCATACTTGGTATAAGCTTGTAATGCTTTTTGTGCAGATATTATTGAAGACTTGTATAGTCCTCGAACTGCTTCCATGGATTTTGTGAGTGAGTTGGTCAGGAAACGAGGTAAAGGAAACCTTCAAAAGTTTGTTCAGTTCATTGTGGAGATTTTTAAAAGGTAATACTGCTGTTTACTGCCAACTTTGAGCCTTCTTTTATCAAATCTGGTTAAGTATTTCTATTTTTATAAATTTGTTTCTTGTGTTATACAGATATGATGATGCATCTGTAGAGTATAAGCCATATAGACAAAAAGATGGTGCTCTTCTTGCTATTGGTGCACTGTGTGATAAATTGAAACAAACTGAACCCTATAAGTCTGAGCTTGAGCGTATGTTGGTGCAACATGTTTTTCCCGAGTTTAGCAGTCCTGTTGGTCACCTTAGAGCAAAGGTTTGCGACTTCTATTTCCCTTTTTTTTTTTGTGTGAATGCTGTAAATTAATTGCTCTGAATGCTTGCAACTGCAATATATGTTTGATTATTGCTGGCTCTGCAGGGTGAGAGAATAATTAACTATTATAGTTGTGATATCTCACAAGTCTAAAATGGTTGTAATTGCAAAGATAGATCCTTTGTTTCTTTTCTAATGCTAAAGGGTGTTTGGTATTTCAGTGGGTCCATTACTGGCAAAAGAATGTGCAAAAGGAATTGTGAGCAGCTTTTGGAATATTGAATATGTGCATTCAAATTTCAAAACATAAATTATTTTTGTTACTAGAAGCCCTCATCTGTTTTCAGAAGTTCCAAAATTTCAGAGGATTCACAACACGAATTGCTTTTGTACCGTAAGACTGAAGTAAGAAATTCAGTTCTTCCTTAAAAGATGATATTTTCTTTTAAAAAATTGTCACTATTACCATCTTTTTTTATGATAACCTTGCCAATTTTAGTTAATTAGTTTGTTAGGTCCGTAGTCAACTTCACACAATCGTGATCAGTCCCACTTTCCCTCCACACACACAAGGAGAAAATGATTCATGCCGTTGATTGGCCATGGAGGATTGTATCTCAAGTGAGTTGTAACATGCTGCTTGTATAATTGCTAGGAGAACATATTACACGCGATGGAATTCTTTGGGTTATGGCTTGTACAAAAGAACTTATGTGGTTTTGCTGGTTATTTATACCTTTGTAGAGTCTTGGAAGTTGCTGCTATCATGAACTAGGCAAAAGTCTAAAAATAGTTACCATGTAATCAGTACACTTCGATTGGTGGTTTATAATTTGCGAGCTGCGTTACTGATGAGCTCCGCTTTTTTGACCAGTAATCCAATGTCATTTCCTGATCAAAAGATTTAAGTGTCAGCTGAGTTTGACTTTACATCTTGAGAGTTGCAGACCTTCTCAAGTTACATAGGACTTGCGTGACAAAGTTCGAATCGTACAAACTCAAGTGTCTTTATAACCATGAAGTTGTACTCTCTCTCTCTCTCTGTGTGCGCGCGCACGCGCGTACTTGTTTAGACCTGTGCAGTATGTTAGAGCAATTGTGAGATATCAAAACTCGATTTTTGTTAGATTCAGGCATTCAAAATCAAAGATACTTTTTTGGAAAGAACTGAAATTTGGGGAGATAAATTTATGAGCTCTATTTTATATCATCAAGCCACCAGATGCTATAGAAATGCCAATAAGATCCAAACTTAGATTCCCGTCATATCAATAAGCGTTAACCAATATGCCCATCAAACACCCAAATGATACCCCTAACACGCTTGAAAAGATCAACATTAAGCTCATTATGAAACTATGTAGATGGATTTCTCAAGCCCATTTAACAGTTGTAATTGATGGAGCTTCTAAGGTTATAGAGTTATTCCCCTACTGTCATCATTTTTGTATTGCTGAAATCCCGTGAATTGCTATTACACCCCTTATCTAAAAGTACTTTAATGAACCATCACATATCATCCTCATGATCAACAAAAAAGAGTAACCTACGGCTTTCTGATTGGTAACATATAATCCTACGCAAGCATATTGTAATTAGTGTTACACCCTTTATCTAAAAGTACTTCAATGAACCATCACATATCATCCTCATGATCAACAAAAAAGAGTAACCTACTGCTTTCTGATTGGTAACATATAATCCTAAAACATATTGTTATTAGTGCAAACAACCTCTTTCTTAATCACTGACCAATGCTTGATCAACCTGAGTGCAAATCTGAATCACCTGCAGCATGGCCATGGGCTTAACCATCCTCTTCTCTGACTTGATCAATCCAACAACCATTAAAAAAAAAAAAAGACTTGATCAATCCAACAGATATGAGTTGTCTCTAGCAAAAAACTCCTCTAGTGGCATAGGAGAGCAAACACTAACACAATTTAGATATTGTGTTTTTCCTTTGATCTGTAGGTTGAGACGTTATGTTTCTAGCTAATTACAATGTGATTCAATGGACTCCTTGGGAATATATTCTTTAGACTTACCTTTTTTTTTTTGATTGGTAATAGTAAAATTTCATTAAAGAGAAAGAAGGTACAACTCAGAAAAATGATACAATAAACCTCTCATAGGTGAACCAGTACAAGAGAAATATACCAGCCACCAATTACAACTACATTATAGGAGCACTAAGATTACATGACCCATCTACCTCTTGCTTAGCTAGACAATCCACCATTTCATTTGCCGATCTACTTACGTGCTGAAATGAAACCTGTAAGCTTGCTACTAGAAGATTAATTTCATTGAGAAGGAATTGCATTTTCCAAGGTCCTTTCATAGATTTCACCTAGGAAATGGCATTTGTTGAGTTGCTCTCCACAATTAAATTTTGTTGAAACATGGTATGATAAATGCGAAGAGCTTCCAATATGGCTAGAACTTTTGCTTCATTAGAGTCTTTGGTCCCAACGTGCTTGGAAAACATATAAATACCATCCCCTTTGTGATTTCTTAGGACACCCCCAATGCTAGCCAAACCTAGTTTTCCTTTAGCTGCTCCATCTACATTGAACTTTAGAACTCCGTACGGAGGAAGGCACCAACAAACTTTCATTTTCTTTTGAAACCTCCCATCTTCAAACATCCTCCTCGACTATGCATGATGTTATCAATCTTGATATTTGCAAATTCCTTTCTAACACAAGCCCATTTGGCAATCCTTAATTGCACAAGAGCCAATAGCTCCTCCCTTGATGATTCTTTACAATGGAAAATTCTATCATTTATGTCTTCCAAATTGACGAAAGGATAGAAAGAGGGATGATCCTCCATAAAGTTATACCGTTTCCGACCAATGGCATCCCCTTCCAAGCCTCAAAAAGCACCGCTACAGAATGTGGAAAACATCAACTCACACCATATGCTTTAAGGGGTCATTTGTCTTTTACGAGTGGAATATGTAAATACAATTTACACATGTAAATGATGAATATTCAAATTTTAAGTATGTAACATTTACACGTGTTTTTTTTTTACAACGTTTGTCTAATACCATTTTCGCATCTTTTACACGTGATTCATTTTACCATTTTTGTTTTAATGGCATGTGTAGATCTATTAGATGATTTTGTAAATGATATTAAATTCTACTGTAATGATATGAACAAGAGACAAAAAATGATTTTGATTCATCTTTCATTTGGTCAAATTAGTTCTAGTAAGTATCATTTTTGCTGTTTTTAAAATGATCAATATTTCAGTTAAAAAATGGCGATGCACAACTACAAGTCTATAGACTCCAACACTTGTGAGGAAAAAATGACTAAAGGTTTCTAGGCATCCACAAGTCTATATGCATCTACCATCTCATGTGTACTGCATATATGCATATGCAAATTTTTTACGAGCATTGTTAGGAAAGTTCCCCCACCATGAATAACCAACTAGCATTGTATACCCAACTCTAGAAATCAAATGAAACTGTCAAACAACAAAACCACATGCGATTCAGGATTTTAAAATGAAACATTCAAACTACATGTACAAAAGAAAATCAGAAAGGAATAGATAATCAAACCCCGAAGGATTTGGAAGAAGCGAGATTATGAAAGAATAAGCCTAGAATATATATATTTTTGGTATAGCAAGGCAAGAGAGAAAGAGAGAGAGGTTTTTTAGGGTAGGTTTTTCGTTCGAGTGTTTCTTTTATTTTGAACCTTTTTTTAATGTGTTTGAGGGCGGTTTCGAACCCAAAACCTATTTGATGGAAATGCCCAAAACCAAACCATCCGCCACCAACGGTGTTGTTTAAAATCACGTGTTTTGGTATTCTCTTTTTCCCACCTCAACAGGTGTTTAAATTTTGGTGTGGAATTCTTCAGTTTTGAAGCTTTTGTTAATGTGTTTGAGGGGGGTTTCGAATCCAAAACCTATTTGACGGAAATGACCAAAACCAAACCATCCGCCTCCAACGGGTGTTCTTTAAACTCACATGTGTTCTGGTATTATCTTTTTCCCATGTTATCAGGTGTTTAAATTTTGGTGTGAAAATGAGCTCATTTTTCACACCATTTACACATCTGAGTGACACACAAGATGCTTAAATAATTGTAGATAAACATGATTAATGCGTAAATGTTACGTATATTCTCCATTTACATATGTAAATGGGTGTAGACAAACAACCCCTAAGGAAATACCTCCAAATAAACGAAGCGACATGGCAATGAATAAACAACTGATCTACTGATTCCATCTCCCTCCTGCAAATGCAACATGTCAGAAATATCAATCAACGTCAACCCCCTTCTTCTTAAGTTGTCCACTGTTTCGATCTTGCCCCTTACTGCCAACCAAGAAAAAGCCTTCACTATGGGAGGGCCAAGTCCCATCCAAACTGAAGCATATATGGGGTCTGAACTGCACTTGATGGATCAATCTCCTGGTAGAAGGACCTCGAGGAAAAAGACTTGTAACTGCCTGCCAAATGAATGTATAGTATGTGGATCCACATGTAATCTGGCATTTGGTTAATTATAAGGCCTGATGGAAACATGAGAAAGAAACAAATCCTTATATCAATATGCGGGGGCAGCTTTATGAACTATTCATTAAATGTTGAAGACCACTACTAGTATCTTGAACTTCATGCAAAACTTTTAAGGGGTCGTATGTCTTTTATGTATGTGATAGGAAATAGGTTTTACATGCATAGCATGTGCACATATGCAAGTGTACACATGTGAAACACATTACCATGTTTGTCAAAATCACCATTTTCACCTAAGTAAATGAGTATATCCAATGGTTTTAGATTTTGTTGGATTTTTTCACAAATTTCTCAAAATCCTTGAAGAATCAAGATGTGAAACTTTGCATCTTGATGTTTACCATTAATACAAGAATATTGAATGGTTCGGATCATGAATTGGGGGCCATAGAAATCTAGAAAATTAGATCTATAGGTTGGGACTTTTTGACAAAGTACTCAAAACCTATGAAGATTTAAGATAATCCAGCTGCAAGGTCTTGAGGTTTATTAGTTCAATAAACAAGTTGAATGGTGTGGATAACAAATATGTGGCCCACAAGAATTAAAAAAGGTCTGTGATGGGCCCCACAAGTGAAAGAGAACCTTCTAACTCACTTTACGAATGCCTTTTTGGTTGAGGGGGTGTGAATCTCTTTCCTACCTCTACCGGTGTGAAAATTTTGGTGTGTAAATTACACCATCATTACCCCTCATTTACGCACCACATGCGTAAATAAGTGCAAATAAATGTGACGATGTGTAATCATTACACATGGGAATCATTTACGTATGTAAATGAGCGCAATCAAACAACCCCTAGGAGTTGTGGACCTCAAGGTCCCCTTTTAACTAGGTAAATTTGCATGAGCTAGGTAAGGTATGAAAATTGGGGCAGCTCCTCTCTCTCTCTCTCTCTCTCTCTCTCTCTCTCTCTCTCTCTCATTGAATTAGAAAACCCTTGCATGAAAATCTCCCTAATCCTGTGAGATAGAAATTTCTGCAAGTGGGAAATTGATAGTGCGAGGTGCCTGCACTTAATTGTATTCTTGCAGACCACCTCTGGCCAGATCAGGCCCAACTAGTATCCTATTCATAGTAATATTCTTTTATAGATTGGATCACAGCAATACCCTTAAATCCATACACGTCATCATTATGCAAGATCACGTTTTTTCGCGAGGCTTCATTTGTATCATCATCATCATCATCATTTGTTATTAGGGTAGTGATTACATAAGGTTGAGCACCATGTGGTCAAGTAGGATTGAATTGAACTTGTACATGTGTGGTACACTTTATGAATCGTTCAAAAGATTGCCCGCCCTCATTACCTATATAGGCTCACAATTTACTTCGGCAATCACTGTTTGTTTAGGACAAATTTCAAAAGATGTGGTTAAATCAAATATTAATCATGTTTTCTTAAAAAAATAATTTTATACGCAACGAGGACTGGATAACATGGATCCGTGCATCGGTACACACCCCAAATTTCGTTTCAATTGGAGTGAGGTTCAGTTGGACACATGTGAGAAACACGGCTAAATTGCCATTTTCCAATCTAATGGTGAATGCAACTCTTATTGAATTTAAGCTATGCCTGCAATTATGTCTATATATAAAATCAAATTTTCTATTCAATGTGTATCACATTATATGCGTCTAAATCATCAGATAGTTCCTTGTCTCTACACACTCCAAATTTCAGGCTAACTGGAGTAAGTTTGACCACTTAATTGGACATGCATGAAAATATGGCTAAATTATATTTCTCCAATCTAATGGAGAGTGTAAGTCTAAGTGGATTGAAATTTCATGTATTTGTGGAGGATGAATTGCACATCTATTGTACAGTCCCGATCACCATAGGTGGCCCCATTGTGCATGTAAAATAACTGTATTAATGATTCATTATTAGTAACTGCTTTAATCACAGTTTTTCTTCAGTCAAGGGTCGATGTTGCTTTAATCTAGGGAATACAAATTGTAGGAAAAATGATTACCTCAAACTTTATATGTGTTTCCGTAAGAATCTATCTTTTCTCTTCTTTCTTTCTTTCTTTCTTTTTTTTAATCCTTTGTATTATGTGATGCTGCTTTAGAGGATAATTCTGGTTCTACTACTTATTTTGGTGAACCTTGATGTCTGGATCTTATTTTAATTCATTGTTCACCCTTGCCTTGTCTTTATATGTTAATTAAGCTTATATTCCAGCAAATTGATACATCTAATTCATGGAATATTAGGCTGCGTGGGTCGCTGGCCAGTATGCTCATATAAACTTTTCAGATCAGAACAATTTCCGCAAAGCATTCCATAGTGTTGTTTCAGGATTGCGGGATCCAGAGCTTCCAGTACGGGTTGATTCAGTATTTGCATTGCGCTCATTTGTTGAAGCTTGTAAAGGTCTGCTCTTGCAATTGTTCTTCAACCTGTGTGCTTTCTTAACATCTTTGAACCTTTGGATTCCAATAATTCCCATCCCCTCTTGCAGATTTGAATGAAATCCGTCCCATTCTCCCTCAATTACTTGATGGTACGTGGGCTCTTACTTTCTAGTTATATTACTTGCAATTGATTTCTACGTGTCTCATTTGCATTAATTGGAATTCTGCAGAATTCTTTAAGCTCATGAATGAGGTTGAGAATGAGGACCTTGTGTTCACACTTGAGACTATTGTGGACAAGTTTGGGGAGGAGATGGCTCCTTTTGCTCTTGGCTTATGCCAGAATCTGGTACTATTTTACTTCCATGGTGTTGGACTACGTTTGTCTGGGTAACTGAATTCCTTTCTATAATGTGCTCTCCACAATTCTGGTTTTTTCCACTTTTAGGCTGCTGCGTTTTGGAAGTGTATGGATACCTCTGAAGCCGATGACGAGGCTGATGATCCAGGTGCTTTGGCTGCTGTTGGTTGTTTGCGTGCTATCAGCACAATTCTTGAATCTGTGAGCAGGCTTCCTCATCTTTTCCCTCAGATAGAGCCTACTCTATTACCTATAATGCGTAGGATGTTGACTACCGATGGACAAGGTATGTATATACATACTCCTACATGGTCCAGTTTGAATATTCATGCATTCTAGATCTGTATGCGCACTCTAAATCCTCCATTTTCATTTTTGTTCTTATTTAATATATTGTACAATGGATTACATTTTCTTGGAAGGCTGAATTGTTTATATTCTCCCGAAGTTAGAGAAATGAATATGTGCTACTGTAATTGTATTGATTGATAAATTTTTCTTATGGTGCATGCTTAATGAAAGGACTCGCATATGATACATGATTGTATTTAGGAGAGAGATGTTTTATTCCTAAATAAGCTTCTTATACAGAACTTCTATGCACTGAAGGAACTTGTACACCCCCTATCTTAGTCACTACTGGAAAGAAAAAAAAAAAACAGCAAATTCTAACATTTTCCAATATTCCGGAATTTTTGGATAACTTTTCAAAAAATCTTGACTACCTTTTCGATTCACACCGTTGTGCCTATGTATCGCCCCACAGCGTAGCGTTTTGGCCGCCGGCCGCTTCACCCACCTCAGCCGCTATTTTGATCATTGCTGCAAATTCTACATCAGTTGAGACATTCATATCTTCAACTTTGAAGATCACTACAATAAGACTCAGATGACATGGATCGTCTTGTGAAAGCTCAAGTTGTGATTGATGGTTGAATACTTTGGCAGTGAGATATTTCTAGACAGGCCATTAGAGATTGTTCAAGTGAGGATTTTCAGATATAGTAAGCGAATATGTGAGAAACAGATGATTTGTAACAAAGATTCAGTTATATAAAAAGAACTGTCAATTGTCATTTGATGACGGTGACATAAAGAGTGCCTATTATTTTTAACTAGGTAGAGAATTATTTATACAGCCTACTCGACCACATTCATTTCCCCCCTGATTTTTTGATTCCGTTTACAACTTCTTTTGTATTATTTCAATTTCTATTGGTCTTTTTTGAATTACCTCTATTATTTCTTCTTTTGCAGAGATATTTGAGGAAGTTTTGGAAATTGTGTCATACATGACATTTTTTTCTCCTACGATTTCAATGGAGATGTGGAGCCTTTGGCCTTTGATGATGGATGCTTTGGCGGAATGGGCTATAGATTTCTTTGAAAGTAAGCTATCATTCGGTAGAATTTTTTTTACCTGCAAAGTGCATTTGTCTTAGTTCTTATCATATGGAGTCGATGTTGTATCTTCTCCTTTTTTTTTTTTTTTTAATTTAGACATTGATACCTTTTTGTAATTATTTAGGTGTCGATATTTTTAATTGATGCCAGCATGTTCAGAAAATTGATATCATATTACAAATCATTCAAGGGATTGAATTGAATAATATCATGAATTTTTTTTATGTTTCTTTTTTTGAAATCATATTATAAATACTGCAACTTGCGAAATACAATGAATTGTATCGTCAAAATTTTTTTTCTTGTAAAAAAGAAAAAAATGAAAATTTAAAAATTATATAATGAAATTAGTCCTTCATAATCCACCATTTTTCATCGGTAGAAGCATCAATATGGTGTGAAAGACTGATTTGAAGAACATCATTAATATATGCTGATATATCATAAATGATGTGTGAATGGTAAAAAATATGATTAGGATATCAACAATACTAGTGAAATAAAGGAGTTACAATGTTTTCTTTTGGTTCTTTAAGTCAAAATAAAAAACAAAATTAACGTTATCAACATTACATTGTTACCTGAATTAAAGAAGTTTCCATAATGAAAACATGGGAAAAAAAATATAAAAAAAGAATGTAGGACAAAACCCATTCAGGCAGTCAAACACAACATTCTCATGCAAATTCCTTATTTGTTAAAAACCTCTTCAAAATCCCACAAATGATAAGAATTGTTTTTAATCACTAGATCATGGAACAAAATATCGGTTGAATCAGCCAAGACCGCTTTGCTTTTTGCAATTCATCGGTAGCGGATAAATTGGGTGTATCAGTCGACATGCCCTGATATGCATCAAATGTCCCCAAGAGGCCCTCTTTTCTATGCTCTTTTGTAACGGGAAGATTGTGAGGAGAGTTGCATTCCATAGATCAACCCTTTGGGCGTGTTTGGATCTGCATTGAAGTGAATGATTGTAAAGTGAAGTGTCAAATCAATGTAAAGTGGGAGGAACTTTATTGGTGAAGTTGACTTTGTCAGAAAGAATACTCTGTTTGGTTGCTAGTGGTAAAGAATGGAACTATACTTCACCGTGTTTGGACAGGTGTCAAAGCAATGTAAAGTGGGAGGAACTTTATTGGTGAAGTTGACTTTGTCAGAAAGAATACTCTGTTTGGTTGCTAGTGGTAAAGAATGGATCTATACTTCACCGTGTTTGGACAGTTAATGGATTGAAGGTGCAACACACAACTTATCTGTCACATCAGTGTAAGTGGTGGGTCACTGACCAGCCTAAGTTGACTCCATATTAGTAAAAAAACGTGTTTGGGTTCTCTGGGTAGCATAGTGCAATTTCCCTCCAATGTTTTTGTACTGCATTCTAACCAATGCTTCTGAATTATGCAGAAATGTTCAAACTTTGGAAATAAACCATCGTTAGTTAACACATTTTATTACACACATCCATCTTGCTAAAAAAAAATGCGGCCCACTCACAAATTAAGTACAACTGGCGAGTAAACTATAGCGTCCCAAACAGCCATGAGGATGGGGCCTCCAAATCATACTCCTTAATTAGGTAGCTGGATACACAACTTGACATCCCAACAGTACATTTTAAACATAATCATGTTTTTAATATCTAGGCAACCTCATGCTATCGGTAGCATTCTGGGATGCATAGACATAAACCTCCGACATGTCTGAGTTAAAATTTTATCAACTCAGCCATACATACCAGCCAGCATAGTCTCAATTAAATAGGTGGAATCAGCCCTACTTAAATTACACATAACATTACATTGTCACAAATAAGTTTACATTCATGATAGATATTCATAATTCTCAATCGTACTTTATCCAAATTTGGCAATCTAATTATTGATGAAAATACATAGGTCTGTTCTGTACCAAAAAATAGGTTTTCAATAAGAAATCCCTTCATATGATGGTAGTAACTAACACTAATGAAACAGGTACTGGTAAACAAAGTGACAACACTGGCTGAAGGATTAAAAAAAGCAATTTAGGAGAGGATAGAGATCTTTTTAGAAATCCTAGTTACATGAGTAATCTGATGCGATATCTGCCCTACCATTGTCTGATCTATCCATCCAGTTACATGCAAAGGTGGACAAACACATCCTGCTGCACAGTAACTGAACAAATCCACACTTCGTGCATTTCATTGGCTACCGTAACAACACAGGAATTGAATAATAGCCCATTCAAATATCTGCAACAATGAAATTTAGAGCATTAGGTCCACATTAGGAGAACACTCCATTGTCACAGCAGTGGTTGGACCCGGAGTAAAAGACCTGGAACAGTCAAGCTCTCTCTGAGCAGCATCGGTCAGCGAGAATGGTAACTTTCCACAGCCAGATGCAACTTCATGCGGGCTGTAACCTATAGCATCAGAGAAAATGTCGTCTTAGTCCACAGCCTTGTACTAAAAAATTTCAGCTCCAACTTCTTCTCAGAAGCCTCGCAGAGAACCCAATCGGAGATGAAATTAACCAATTCCTCATGCCTTTCATGCCATCAATTTCTCTTGCAAAATCCAGATTGCAGTTGTCGGGTGGTCCTCTGCACCATGAATACAGCCACAACACAAAACAATGTTAAGCATTAATGCTTAAAATATTATAAATAAGGGGGGTTTATGCTTCATTTCCATGGTGGACAGGGAATGGATGTAGAGAAACACAAGATTTTGATTTGTTAGTTAAATTTATATAAAACAGGGAATGGATGTAGAGAAACACAAGATTTTGTAGCCAGAGGAGATTGTCCCTCTTAGCCAACACCTAACATCCCTGAAAAATTGGTTGCCACAGATTTCATTTAGCAAGCAGAGATCATTATGACATAGTGCATTATGTCCGATTTAGCAATTTATTTCATAGAACAAGGGATAATCAATTAATATAATCTATTTTAATAATTGAAAAATAGTAAAAGATTGTATTAGATGGACTAAATATGGTGTTGGGCATGGAAAGGAAATGTTCAGACTGTTAGCTGATCTAGGAAAAAATAGACAAGGCAAAACTCATCTACTGTACAGCAATAACAGGCAAGATGAAGAAGATGACCTGTGAGAGATCTCCTGGAAGCTTGAAACCCTTATGCCACTGTAATCTCCACAGCCAAGCCACCAGCCAATTTATAGAGAAGAGATAATGAACGAGAGATTGAATGCACCCAGGGAAGGGTTGTTGGGAGAAATAGGGCACACTTACTCCATCGCCCTAATTTGATATTGATTTTGAATGTCGAGAGGAATGGCAGTATGGGGGTCGTACTCTACAGGCTGTAACACTTCCAGCCCCTACCCTCCTTGCCCCCTATTGTATCGTATCCACGAAGCTAGATGGATGGGCTCTCCAGATCTCATTTGAGATTTTCTTTGAAAATTCTCAAGTCAAGGTGAGGTGAAACGACAATCACACAATCCTTTTCTCTTCCTTTGCTGGAGATACTTGTGTGTAAGATTTTCAGCCCTTACAGGGTCTCTGATGATGATAGCTGGAGGTGTGCTGTTGCAAATCTCCTCTGATATCTTCTCAGCCAGGATTGAGTTTACTGCTTGCAAGATACGATGGAGAGGGCGGATTTCTTGTGGATGGGGTCAGAACTCCAGAAATCGTCTGGTGGACGGGACGTTGAAAGTCTCTACAAGTCATCTCTGCCTTTACTACTTGAAAGACACGATGGCGAGGGAGCAGTGGAGGAATATTTAATGATGTCCATCCAAATGAAGTGGGGCATTTTTTCATAACATTGGCGTACATAGAGTTGTAAAAGGTGCACTTAGGCGCAAGGCGCAACGAAGCCCCACTGTTACGCCTCTAACACCTCAAAGCGAGGCACTTTCATTGAGGCTCCTCCTCGCGATGAAGTGGGGCACATTTTCATAACGTTGGCATACATAGAGTTATAAAGGGCGCGTAAGGCGCAGCGAAGCCCCATTGTTGCGCCTCTTAACACCTCAAAGCGGCGCTTTCATTGAGGCGCCTCCTCGCACGCGCCTTGACTCCAGGCTCACGAAGTGAGCGCCTCTTCAGAGTCATGTGGTTGGATTAAATTAGAAAAAAAAACTTTTAAGGGGCTAAATGTAATTTTTTTATGGTTTAAAATTAGAAAAAAAACTGTTAAGGGGGCTAAACGTAATTTATTTTTACTTAAAGTAAAGGGCACCAAAAGCCCTGCCCCTTGTTTCCATCGAAACAGTAAAAGATAAATGGTACAGCTTCTGGAGTTCCATTGAATGAGGAAGAAGAAAAACGCTTCGCTGCAGTTCGTCCAGCTGTCTCCATCTACGAGGTGTAGATGTTGAGGATGACTGTTAGGTCCTCCTTAGGACCAGTTGTTTTGTTGCTTTGACTTTGAAGTTGTATTGTTGTTTGATGGTTTTTTGTACTTTTGTTGAATGCTTAGCATTTAGAGTGATGGATGCTTTTATGACTTTTAGAATTCTTCTAATATTCCTTGCCTCTTTTGTTATAATTTGTAATTTATTTTCACTTTGCCAATGTTGAATTTTGAATTATCTGTCAATACCAAAATATCTATTTTTTTTAATCTACAATGTGTGCCTCGCTTCAATGAAGCCCGCACCTCGCCTTGCGCCTAGGCCTTAGGAGACCTTAGTGCCTTGATGCGGCTTGCGCTTTTAAAAACACTGGGCATACAGTCCCCTTCACCTCACCACTCCTCACTAGTAATCCAAACATGCCCTTAGTCATTAAATTCTAAGTATTGAGCTCTAACTACCAAGTAGTTAGTAGTAAGTATTAAATGAGTATGAAATGGTATCTAAGTACAAATATACTGCATACTGCTTAGTACATCGTTCATGATTGATGATGTCATGAATCTGGATACTACATATTATATTCATAGTAAATGCTAAATTATGATCTTTGACTGTTAAGTTTTAACATTTAATTATGTCTTAATATAATGAAGAACTTGAATACCAATAAAAAAGATAAAAAAATAAAATAAAGCAACATGAATATAGAGCTGAACAAATCTATCAATAATCTTATTTTAAAATAGTATAGCGATACAGGATCTATATGATAATGAAGGATCTGATACTCCTTTATATTCTAGTTACTAATGAAAATAAAATTTAAAATATAATATTTTCTAATATTCTTACCATTTATATTTTTTTCACATTTCTAATCTCACTTTAAATTCAAGTCGATAATTGATATGTATCATTTTGGGGAGGCGATACACTATCCACAACCTCCTTTTTTATCCTTGCACTTGATAACCTGTTAAAAATAAAAACACTAAAAGAAAGAAAGAAAGTAAAAAGACTACTAACATTAGACATTTGGCTGCGTCTTATTAAAAACATATGACGCTGCTTATTACTACTTAAACTCATTCTTAACAGTTAAAACAGATGAAGGAAAGTGAAAGACTACTAACATTAGTCATTTGGTTGCGACTCAATAAAAAACTAATGAAACCGCTTAATACTGCTTAAACTCATTGTTAATGATTAAAAAAATTAAACATATGTATTAAAATTTTAGATTCGCAACTCGCAAGGCACCATTCTCTCTCTCTCTCTCTCTCTCTCTCTCTCTCTCTCTCTCTAAATCGTGTATAATTTTTTTAGAGGCTTTAGGGGCTTCGAGGTGCGAGTAATTGGACTTGACTGAGTCGACTTGACTTGAATGGGCCCAAGTCGCCCCTCGATTCTGAGTTTTAAAAACTTGGATAAGCATGTAGGGTTGTTTGTTTTCCTTGTGACATGTGAGATATGGGATTAAGTATATTTTCTCATGATTTGATGTTCATATAGTCATATTTCATTTGTTGTCTTTTTTAGATTGTTTCTTTGTCTAATTTTTTTTCTGGTCTTTTAATTTTAAGTTTGCTAATGATTTGTTTGGCCGACTTGAATAACTGCATTGCTGATTACTTCTCTCTTTTCAATATTTCAAACTCGTTCTCATGCACATTGTGGACGTATATCAGGCTTGAAATCTGGTGGATCCAATAGACCGTATGCTAACATTCACGCTGTCCTTTGCATTTTTACTGTCTGAGGTTGGAACCAGTCATTGGTTGCCTAGCCATGGATCAGCCATATTCTAAATTAGGTTTGACTAGAGAAACATGAGCTTTTGATATTCTGTGACAGGAACTGCAGGTGTGGAGTTTCTGCAATTGCAGAAATTGGGGAGAATTTGAGTAGCCATCCAATGGGATTTTTAGGGACATCTGGTAAAAAAGGGGCTTTTCGAATAGGGAAGATGAAGGCAGGGTTTAAAAGGCTAGATGGTGGTTGAATAGGGCTTACCTTGTCTGATTGGGGCTGCAAAAGGTGCAGCTGCCACGGTTGCAGTGTTGGCAGTGCAAAGCATATGTTTGGCCAAGGGTTTGGACTTTGGAGGGTTTTTTTTTTTTATGCCCCTATCAGATATCTCAAATAGGGGAGCTTATAGGTGGTTTAAGATGCTTTTTTTTTTTTTTTGTGTCTATTAAATGTCCTCGGAGCATATTGAGTGGATCAGATGGGAGGCGATAAGGTTACAGTTTGGTCCCAATATTGATCCAATCGATTGGCGGGTTGATGGGTTAATTGAAGGGAAAGAAGATGAAAATGGATCTGCAAGCAGGAGGCGTAAAAAATTGCGAAGTTGATAGAGAACTAGAAGAAAGAATCGTAAGTTTGTAACAGCAATGTTTTGGAATCAACAGAAAGGAACCGAGTTCTTGGAATTGAATTGGATCTTTGCTTTGGTACCGAGTTTGATAGAGGATGAGATGGTTTGATCTAAAAATTTAAATCCCAAGCATAAGCTTGAATATAACCCAGGATTCCTAAAACAAGGTCGTGCACAGACAAGCATTCTAAGTGCTACTTGGAATTTTTTTCCTAAATTTTTATTGATTGCTATGATCCAAAAAAGGAAAATGAAAGATATATGGGTGGGAGTGGACAACCAACCCTTTTCTGGTTGGTCTAACTTTAGTGATGGAGCCCCTGGACACTGCCTACATGGGGTTCCACCAAATAGGTTGACAATTGGAAATCTTTTACTGTGGCCTGTTTCTTTCCCAGAACTCCAAGAATTCATGTCTGGAGAATTTTAAGTTCAACAAAAGCTGCCCCCCTTGAACTTATATTCCAAATCCTTCTTCTTGGTGGAGCATTTGAAATTCCAACAAAAAGCAAAGAGAATGGAATTCCAGGAATTCCAAAAGATCATTTGAGACCGTTTTAGGTGGCTAGAATTTGAAATTCTGGTAAAAGAAACATGGCATTTCCCATAAGACAAGCGCTCACATCATGTCCAAAATACCCCAACATCCCAAATTCTTGTCATAAATTCTGTAAAGAAACAGGCAGTAAATATTACTCAAGTTCAAATTGACACTTTTCTCTCTTAGGATTCTATTATTATTTATGTTGTATAGTTAGGACTTAGGAGTCACTAAGAAGTTTTGATAGGGCTTAGCCAAAATTTTTGGAGATATGACCATAAATGCAACCATTTAGATTAGACTATATTAGGAGTCTTAGTGTCCTTTTAGATTGGAGATCTAGATCTTTCAGGGTCTCAAATGATTTCCCATTATTTATAGAGGCCTAATGGTAAAAATGCAGGAGTTGAGTGAGAATTTTTTTAAAGAACAATTATGTTCTGATTTCTTCTTTGACAAGAAAATTTATTATTTTCTGATTTCTTCTTCAAATCAGATCGTGCATGAGCTACTCTTTCTTTTTTTTTTTTTTTGAATGGCATCATGCATGAGGTACTCATGGAGTAAACCCCTAGATGCGAGGCCATCATTGATCTCTTATCCTTTCTTTCTTCTTGCTGCTTCTTTTGGACCATGTCTGTTGATGCAAAGCTTATGATTGTGTCAATCAGTTTCAGATCCATCTATTTGTATCAGTTTGTGTTTGGTTACCCTTTTTAAAAGTGCTTTTTTTTTTTTTTGTGTGATTTTGTTTTTTGAAAACACAAAAGACCTTAAAAGTCAGTTTGGTTATTACATTTTCAAAAGGACTTTAAAAAAAAGTAAGCCAAAACTGCCAAAACTTACTTTTCTACAAAGCAAGCATTTACCCACTTATATTTGAAAAGTCTTTTTTTTTTTTTTTTTTTTTGTGGGAAGCAAGGAGAAGTGTTGGGAAGTGGAAACTTTATGTTCTTCCTCTCTTTTTTTCCCTTTCCCCCTTTTCCTCTCTCCACTGGAGTCAATTCTGCCTCCCTATTAAAATCTCAAGTTTGTTTGGTTGGACCTTTTTAAAAAGTCACGAGTGCTTTCTTATACATAGCTTTTGTTAAAGCTACTTAAGGCCATTTTTTTTTTATAGGAAAAGACTGTTTTGTTAGCGCGAATTTTATATGGTTTTTTCCGGCAAAAGCTCCTCAGGTGGTTTGACTAGGACATTGAAGAAAAGGAGCTTTAGCATCTGGTAATTAAATAATATATATTTTTTGAGAGCGGTAAAATGTAAAATAATAATATATAAAATATTCAGAATGGAAAACCGTTACATAATATAAGACTTATGTAGGCAAATAAAATGGCCCTTCATAAAATCCTGTGTGTCACAAGGCACGTGCCATGTGATATTACTGCTGCTGTTATACCATTCAAAAAATAAAAGAAAATAAAAAAAAATAACCCCTGTTGTTATCTCACAGAACAAGAACATATGGGGACATGCATCATTTGGTTCTCTATCCTCGAGCATATGAATCTATTAGAAGGGCCCATCTAGGAAAATCCAAATCACCCAAAATTAAGAACTCTTACATTGGTGCTTTGGTAGAAATTTGACTTCAGTCCGAGTTTGGCCCACCATTAGATTTATTGCATGGCAGCTCACTCCATTTGATTTATGTATTTTTAATCACTTTTTAACAATTGATCAATTTGATGATCGGACTAAATTAGATTGGAGTGAAATATAACCTAACACCAGTATGTAGGATGATCTTGATAGATTCCATGGATGGACCCCATGGATGGGTAAGCTTATGAGAGTATTTCACTCCTAAGTATGCATTGATGTGTAGGGATATCTTTCACAAGGTAAAGACAGCCATCCCACTGCTCTGAGATTACTTACCACCCTTTTTTAAGAGACGGGCGCTGTGACATTTTATGGTAAAAAGAGAGAGGGATAAGGGAAAGAAAAAATGAAAAACGAAAACTCCACCCTTTCCTTTCTGCTTTCCCGCCACCCTTTTGCTCACTTTGCAGTTCGCACAAAGGTGAAGAGGTGCCTTTTGAAAGTAAAGTAGGTCGCCAAAATATTAATTTTGGCTTTTAGTTAAAAAACTCCATCTTATAAAATATAATAACCAAACAGGCTTTTGAGGGCTTTTAGGCTTTCGAAAGCCAAAAGCTTCAGAAAGAACTTGTAGTTAAAAAAAAATAAAAAATTAAACCTGAGTTTTTTCCGTGAATTTATTTTTTTACATTAGGTTTATTTTCTACAATTTTTGCGGAGAATAGATTCAGATGCCCAAGCTAGAAGAGGTTCAGTTTCCACATCATGGTCGAACCCACTTTAGAATGATTCCTGCCTCTTAATTGAGACTAGCTTAAGTTTCACATGGCTGTGGAAGTAGATAGTGGGGACAGATGGGGATGGATTCTACAAGGACAAGAGGACTGTTGTTGGGCAAATGTGTTACTCTCTTGAGAGGCAGTCATGATTCTTGTCTTATGAATGCCACCCTCCTAACCATATTACCATAGTTCACAGACATCTGTATACATTTCACTTACTCTCCCACACCCAACCCCCCACAACACCCACCTGAACCCACGCGTATAATTGACAATCTTACTATATTTTTTATGGTAGGATTTTTCTAAGCCCACAATATCATCCATGCAATGGTGGCTCTTAGAATTCAAGACATCGCACCCCTCTTGATCATCAATTATACAAGCATGATGGAGTGGTGTTCCACCCCATGATATGGTACTGTAGGGGCGCCATACAGGCAGTGTTCAAGTGGAGTTCAAGTAGGATAAAAATTCTCATGCTCTTTACCCAACTCTGGATCTGGACTTGACATGAGTTCCCTTTAGACCCCGATCCAACTCTTTTTCATATAGGGGATCCTAATGTAAGGAGAACTGATAAACCCTCAAGAGAGAAAGGAGCCTGCAGCCACTGCCAATGCCTACATAAGGTAGAGGTTGCTGATAGGTGTTGGTGGTGAGGAGCAGAGACACAAGAAATTAGGGAAGGGAAGAATTGAATGTTGTGCATCTGGAGGCAAATGGAAGAGTAGGGCTCGTATTAACCTAATTGATCTGGTTGTTCCAATGCGGCACCCATAAGTTTTGAGTTTGAGCTAGGCCTGGCCCATTCAAGGTAGCACTCGTGTTATATTTCATTACTGGATGAAGCCCATTTATAGTGGCTTGTAATAGGCTGATAAAAAGGTTGACTATGGACCGTGAAAGCGGATTGAAACATCCTCGTGAAGGGTTGCAAAAGGCACTTGAAAAAGACACTCCTAAAACTAAATTATTTATTTATTTATTTGAAGGAGGTTGTATTATATACTTCCAGAAGTAAGGCGCATTCCTCTTGGATGAATCCAAAGGCAACATTATATGAGAACTCTAATTTTTGAAATTACTTTCAGTAGAGACTGCTAACCCCAAGTTGTTCTAGTTGAGGTGCACATGAAATGACACATCTTGAATTTTAGGTGGGGCTGTTTCATTTACTGACAAGGGTTATGTTATATTGTATAATTATTTTTTCATTGTAAAATATTCAATATATTATATAATTATTATATGCTAAAAGCTACTTTTTACGTCCTAAACAAATGACCTCGAGTGCTTTGCTGATGAAAAGCAGGCACAAGAGTGTTACCTAACAAATGACCTTTTCTGCATTAAAGCTGCTTAAAAAATGCTGCTTCTAAGATGCTACTTTTAAGAAAACACTTTTGTGAGTTTTGTCCTTTAAGAAACCCAAGCAAACACTCTCATTAGTCAGTAGCAGAACAAATTATGATCTTATTGTTGTTAAGGGTAAAAAAAAAAAAAGTTTGCTCACGATGATTAGGAGAATCCTTCCACCAAGTCATCTTTTGGATCATTGTATGGATGATTCTAACCGTTCGATTTTGTGGAAAGAGGATTGTGCTATAGTAGAAGGAACGCTGTAAGAAATCTGTGATTTTTTTTGATCAAGTGATCATGTTAATTAACTATGAATATATTTACTAATCACCATCCAGCCGATGATGTCGATCTTGGGCAAGAAGATCCTATTATAAAACAGGATCAGACAGAAGGAAATCTTGTGGACTCTGATGTAAATGATTAACTAGCAGTGGTTGATGATCTTGAAGCCGTTGTTTTTGTTATTAGCACTTGAGATCAACAACCAAGCATCCGTAAATCATACCTGCAAGTGAGTTCACTGGATGAGTGCAAACATCCCTTGATTTTGATGGCCAGATGGAGGTAGATAAGAAGTAGTGTGATCTGCTGATATATATATGGCAAGGTCTAGTCATTTAATGGTGCCGTCCAACTTGATTGATCAAAAGAACGAAGGGTTCTTTATTCATCTGCATGCAGGGTCACTGATTGAAAATGACTGAAGCTGCAAATCTATGTATGCCTTGTACCGACTTTAGAGGGTTCGCCGCCGCCGCGCCCCCCCCCCCCCCGCCAACACACACACACCCCGCGGCCACCCACTCACTCCTGGATGCGCTAGTGTTTGAGAAATAGATGCACTAGCCATTGGTGAAGGTTTAAAAAAATGAAGAGCAGTATAACTTGTTTAGGCATTGTCGTGCTTCACTTTTGATGAAAACCTAGTGGTCTTTTACTAATTCAAATGTACCCTAGCATTTACGACTTGTTTTCAAATTCATTTCCTGTATTTATGTGGGACATTGCATAGCTATCCCTATCGCTAATGCCTTTGTGCTGCTATTTTCCTTGCATTGATAAAATGTAAGTGGCATTGACGCTGATTACTTAGTAGTTAGTAATATCCTTCAAAAATTTTTTTTTTTTTTAATGATCCTCTAATTTGTTTTCTTTCTCATTCATCTGAAAAAAAAAGTTGTTTTGGTTACTGAAAGTTTGGTAATGCACTTAAATCTGGCTTGATATCATTTATTGCAGTTGATTCCAGTTTTGAGAAAAATGTTCTGGGTTGAAAGTTGTGTCTAGATATTCCATGATTCACATTTCCTTTGTGCCTATTTTGTTTTAGGATGAATGCTGGATACAAGTAGTCAGTGGGACCCCGCCTAGTGGCTATTATATATTGAACCGTTGCACAAAACTAGACTCTTTTTAAGCATTTGATTGTGGAAAAATCACAACTGATCAAGTACTGAAATAATTAATTGCCATATATTTGCTTTGTGGCCCATGTATCTAGGACCATGCTGTGAAGCTTTTTTCATTCGAATGTTAATATTAAAAAAGAATTTCCTATTTTTATACTAATTCATTTATGAGTTCCATGGTAGATGAATAGAAACTTGTGTAAATCATCTGTATCTGGCAATTTTTTGTAGAAATCAATTCTTACAAGTTCTGTTGGTCTCCATTAATGCAGACATTCTGGTTCCACTGGACAATTACATATCCCGGAGTACGGCACATTTTCTCTCGTGCAAGGATCCTGATTACCAACAAAGCCTTTGGAATATGCTTTCATCCGTGAGATTGTGATCATATTACTGAATTAGAAAGATGTTTTTTTTTTTTAACCCAGCTTTTCAATACTAAGAAAAAGCTATCAGACAAGCCAGTCGATAGAGATTGTTTATTGCTATACAGTGTTCTGTGTGATCTGAATTGTGGTCACTTGTAATGCACAGGTAATGGCGGATAAAAATATGGAGGACCATGATATTGAGCCTGCTCCCAAGCTTATACAAGTGGTGTTTCAAAATTGCAAAGGTCAGGTGGATCATTGGGTTGAGCCATATCTGAGAACAACAATTGAGAGGTTGCGTCGAGCAGAGAAACCATACTTGAAATGCCTTCTTATACAAGTGGTGAGTTGCATTTTCAAATCCCTGGAGATATTCTTTTTCTGAAGCAGCTTTTAGTTTAGACCTAAGATTTTCTATGCTTTGTCCATCTATGAAGATGCTGGAATCTTGGGAAGGTGGTATATTTAATTTAATGTAAACATTTTTATCAGCATAGTTTTGAAGATGGTCCATCTTAGTTTCGACCTAAGATTTTCTATGCTTTGTCCAGCTATGAAGCTGCTGGAATCTTGGGAAGGTGGTATATTTAATTTAAAGTAAACATTTTTATCAGCATATTTTTGAAACAGGGTTCCCCTTCTGTGAAGAAAATATCTTTTGTGATATTCCCCTTCTGTGAAGAAAATATCTTTTGTGATATAAACTAATTCATTCCACTCATTTGATATGTAACAGTTATTTTAGCAGTGTTTGGGCCTTGCACCTCGAGGCTTGCATAGGCGGGGTTCAAAAAGACTCCCACGCCTCAAATCTCACACTTTCAGGGTGTACATCTTACTCTCACTAAACGAGGAATATTTGAAGCGTACATCTAAATGAAGCATGTGCTTCACTTAGGCTCCATATTGTAGGGCATATACACCATTGATACATCTTTATCTTTAAGAAAAAGGATGGGGCAATCTGTAGTTTAAGAGCTTATCATTACTATTATTTTTTGTTTTATATTTTAGACTATTCTAACTATATTAAACTTAATTTAATCCTAGTTGACTCAATGAAAGGGTTAAAATTAAAAACAACCAAGTTTATTTATTTATTTATTAAAAGATGTGCGCATGAGACTTACACTCAATGTTTTGAGGCTTGCATCTGACGCTTTGGGCAACTAGAACGCATTGCCTCATGCATCCGTGCTTTAAATCTGTGATATGATAACTCAGAGCATGTATTCATCTGCAAAAGGAAAAATAGAAAATGAAACCATGTTACTGGGCATGTGAAACCTTTCATATGGAATGTTCTTGTTCCAGTATTTGGGAGTGAAATATGAATTAAGAGATGCTATGAGGGTGTAGAATGCCTTGGATGATAATAGTTGCCAGAATTCCATGTCTGTCAAGTTGTTGTCACATCCTGCATTGATCATAACATTTAAAGCTGTATGCAAGTCTGATGTGTGGACGAGTTAGTTCGTAATAATTAAAATTTTCTTTTCTTTTCTTTTCTTTTTTCTGACTGGCAATACAACAGTGTATACAGCCCATTAGTTATAGCTTCCATTGAAAGCCTTTGCTTGAGTTGTTATAGTAGGTTACGTTTTTCAGAACATGCTTGCATTTCTCTGTTTAAAATTTGAAATACCACTAGAATAAATTCGAAATGGTGTTGCTATCTTTGGGGGATCATCTATACCCCACAACGGCCATTTGGCTGCACGCCAATGTGGATTGGACGTGTTGGCCATCATAGAAGTAGGTTGCTTTTAAGTTTTAATTGTTTCAATAAGCAACCACTTACTAGAATGGTATTTCAGTGTTAATTGTTTTGTCCAGACAGCTAGGTTTAATGCATCTTAGTTTACACCCTTGATTATGTCTAGGGATACAAATTGACTGCAGAGTCGCATGCAAATTAGGTCAGTCAACCAGCTCAAGGGAACTGGTTTCTTCTGCTCTAACAGTGCGTGAGCACCATATTGTGCATTTACTTTCATGTTTGAAGGTTGGACATGTCTCTAATGGTTTTCTACCGTGATTTGTGAAGTTTAAATGTTGGTTTTTCTGTTTCTCTTTACTAGTTGCTGTTACATTATGTTTTGGTGGTGATTCAAGTACCAAAGAGCTGTCCTAGGATAAGTACAATCACTTTTCTTTGTTATTCCACTCTAGATTAGTTTGAGGTACAGGGGATGAGATGAGAGGATTATGTCCATCTAAGCATGGTTTGGGTGAGCGTTTGGTATGAATGTGGTTTGTTTGTTGGAGTTTTGTCTTTAGTGTTGATACTAATGTACAATAATTAATACTATCTTTACCGTTAAGATAAAAATAATAAGCTATTATCATTATCTGTATTGGCATTAATAAGTCCCATTCTGAAACAAGGTTGTTTTAGTATTTGCTGGAAGAGGGTACCTTATTATGCTCAAAACTGATAGGGAAAAATCTTTGACTGGCAATCTCTAATAGGACAGTGATCTCTCTCTCTTTCTCTCTCTCTCTCTCTCTCTCTAATTAGTCCCATTTCTCTGCATTATTTGGTAAGAGGTGTGCCCTAAATAAATGCAAACCACCCCTCAGACATGAGGCGTCAGGGGTGATGTGTTTTGAGAAGCCCTTCCCCAAGGCAAGTCTCAAGGTGTAGGTCCCAAATATTCCTAAAAGCACCAGTCACATCTCCACGGCAATTGGTGCATCAATCAAAATTGTGTAACCGTTACAAAGAAAAAAGACAATAAAAGAATTAATGCTTGAAACAGGCTAGGGACATATATGTCAATTGTGTGGATGTGTACATTGAACTTAGTGATATAAACATTCACTATGTCGTGTAAATAAACTATGATGCCCTGTGAATAAGGACATTGGCATGGACATGAGGTCTGAGGGTATGTATCTGCACTAAACAAATTCTAGGGTATATATGTGGATACAACTATTTATATCCTTAACCTAAATTTCATATTTTATATTACGATTTTTATATAGTACTACTTTCACCAATAGTACTTTTCTAAAATAATGAAATTGTGCTACTTATAGTCCATCCTGGGGAATAAGTGTGTATATATAGATATATATGGAAACATACAATTTAAATTAGGTGTTGCTGAACTTGCACAGTGCATGTAAATTGCAACATAGTTTTTTTTTATCGGTTTCAGTCAAATTTGAACAAGAGAACCTAAACTTGTACAAGGTCAAGATTCCTCAGAGTTTTTCGGTTATAACCATTTATTAGCATAGTTGTCAATTTCTTTAAGGATTATGTTTTTGTTTGACTCCAAATTGAAATGTTTCAGTGATTTCATCTTTTCAATGTTTCATTTCTGAGTTGTTTTCAAAAAAGAACTTAAAAAAAAGATATGTACAAAATTTAGAAAACCACATAGAAAACTAAAAGTGAAAATAGCATATAAACTTATATATTAATTCACTCTACCAAGTCAACAACGTAATATGTTATATCTACGTGCTGAATAAATGAATATCCAAGGCCAAGTATAGTAGAAAAATAAGCAGCTATATGAAGTGAACTGCTTCCTGCGAATGGCCCTGAGAGAGCTAAAAGCCCTTACTTTTGAATGAAAAAGACCTAAATCATGCATACTCAGCCTTAATGAAGGATATATTGGTCAAGAACCAACTCAGAAAAGAAAAAGAAAAAAAGAGAGGAAAAAATTCTCGCCTTCGTTTGTTCAATGTGGAATTTTAGCTTGTTCAAAATGTCCAAATTTGAAACCTAGTCGAGTATTTCGACCAAACTGGACCGAGATCCCAACATAAATCTGACTGGGGTGTTTATTTCAGCCAATTAACAAAAGCAAATAGTTTCGTCCATTTCAGCCAAAACAAACCGAATTTGACAATATGTTTATTAGTCTGGGTTTTTTCACTCACTTTATAAAACTGTACTAAATATATTTATAACCCTACTGGATCTAATAATTATTATGTAAATGGAAAGTCCAGAACTTTTCTGGATTTCATGTTAATGTGCTTGAAGTTTGTTGTCTGTTGATATGTGTTTTGTCGGATCAGATGATGTTTCATTAGGAAATTGGAACTTTGTAGTTTGAATTTTATGAGGACTGTTAGGCATGCTAACATGCTTGTCGGCCCCTTTCTAGTTCTATATTGATGTTGTTAGGGTGCATTTGTCATATTTTACTGTTATCTTATTGGTTAAATTTTTTGTCATTACCATTTAAATCATCATCATCATCATCAAAGCCCTGTCCCAACTACGTTGGGGTAGGCTACACATTCTGTTTCTACATTTCGATCTATCTTGAGTCAATCCTCAGATAAGTTGCACTTTTTCAGATCTATTTTTATTACCTCCATCCACGTCCTCTTTGACCTACCCTTTTCTTTGGCGGGCCATCAACCTTCATAGCCAAACTTACCGGCGCCATTGCCTGCCTCCATTGGACATGCCCAGACCATCTCAAACGGGTTTCTATAAGCCCACTGAAGTTACAATCCATATATTATGTCTTTGTACGGCTTAATTTAAAGCCTTTGGATTTTAAAGCCTCCCTCCATCTCTTGAGTTTTGCATTCACACCATCTTTTGATTCATCTACCGACACTGTATCACCTGCAAATAACATATGCCAAGGTACTTCTTTTTGAATATGGGCAGTTAAGCAGTTAACTCATCCATAATCAGTGCAAAGAGATAAGGGCTTATAGCTGACCCTTGATGCAAACCTATGGTAATTTGGAACTCACCCGTCATGACCAATTATATATATAGTCATTATCTTCTTGAATTCTTAAGCAATTGAGTATGTTTGCTGACATGCTATTTCCATGTGAAGTTTATTTTTGGTCTTAAAAAGTCATAGGAGATATCAAAGCTTATAGTTGGAGAGCATTTTATTGAATATTTCTTCCCTGTCTGGGTTCTGGCTTTAGTCATTGGATCCAAGTCCGGGTCCAAATCTAATACTGGTGCAGCATGTACCTGGACCCGATGTATGATTCTTCTTGATTAAAGATATGGAAGGCCTGACCTTGTCTGGTAAAGGGTTGAACCCATCTACGATCCAAACTAAAAAATCTGGACGTGGGGAGGAGGAGATGTTGTTGTTGGATTTTTTTTTTTTTTTTTTTTTTTTTTTTTTTTTTTTTTTTTTTGCCCTATTGCTTCTTTATCACCTTTTACTACCAATCCAAAAAAATGTGTAGCTGAAGTCCTGAGGGCATGGGTCTCGTCTCATGGCCCAAATCCTTCCTAATTAGGGATCAGGAGTTGGGACCCTGGACCTGGATCATATTCCTAGCTTGTTTGGACTGTTGGACAGTCTGGAATCTGTTGTTATCTTATTCAGGTTCAGGTGGATAAGATTTTGCATCAATGCCCCTATTCTCTATAGGGCACAATGGTCCAAAGAAGTCCTCTATGGCTTGCTCTTTTCTTTAAATACCTGTCATCATATATTATGTTATCTTATTTTTCTAAAATGGAAAAGAAATAAAAAAAGATCCTTACATGGTCATTTATTTACAGATTTTGTAAGGAAAAATCAGTGTCTTATGGTACTTAATTTTTTTTTCATTTGTAGGTTGCAGATGCGCTTTACTATAATCCAAGTTTGTCCCTTAGCATACTTCATAAGCTTGGGGTTGCTACTGAATTTTTTAATCTCTGGTTCCATTTGCTGCAACAAGTTAAAAAAAGTGGTGTACGTGCGAATTTTAGAAGGTAACCATACACTTACATATTGTTTTATTTTCACATGGAGAACCTTCAGTGCGGTTTGATGATCCTGTGGTTGCAGGGAGCATGATAAGAAAGTTTGCTGTTTGGGTTTGACTTCACTTCTTGCACTTCCTTCGGATCAATTACCGAGGGAAGCACTTGATCGTGTTTTTAAGGCAACACTTGAACTACTTGTTGCTTACAAGGAACAAGTTGCAGGTGCTACCTTTTATTCCAAGAGCTATTTTTCCTCTGTTATTGATGCTGAATGTGTTCCTTTTATTTTTGTGCTTTTGGCCATAAAAAATTTATTGGATTTTCTTGGTCTTCATCCTTCTTTTTTTTTTCTTTGTTTCCTTTATATTTTCATGTTCAGAATCTGCAAAGGAGGAGGATGGTGGTGATGATAATATGGATGGCTTCCAAACTGAGGAGGATGATGATGAAGAGGATGACTCTGACAAGGAAATGGGAGTTGATGCGGATGAAGCTGATGATGCTGACACACTTAAACTTCATAAACTAGCAGCTCAGGTTTGTAAATTAGTCATCACAAATAAGGGGTCTTGATTTTTTTTTAGAATTAACTTATTATTATTATTATTGGTTATGACTTTGTATGGCTATGATCAAGTGTCTATCTCGTCCTTGAATTATTTTCTACTTGTCCTCTAATTGCCAGGCAGGGGAAGATTTAAAAAACTGTGCCGTTTGAGATCGCATGTGGCCTCAACTGATCCCATGTGCTTTTGGTTGTGGGGTCAATCTTGTGAAATATAGTCAAATAAAATCCGTACATGTGGGCCACTGTCCAAATATCTGAACTATTCAAGTTGTGTCTCCATCCTTTTTATCGATATTACGACTGTGTGGATCTTTGAGGATGGTTTACCATCCAGCGCAGCCCGTACCTTCGATCGAATAGACCAACCTCTCAGATGAGGTTGATTGAATCCAACAAAGGGATTCCACACAAAAGAACACTCACAGCCACGAAGGAATAACTCACATTAATTAATTGATTGAATAAAGCATAAACATGACAATAAGGAGCTACTCTATATATAGAGTAGTATTGTTCCTAAATAAGCGATAAGGAAATATCTAATCCTGATCAACATATAATTTAGAAAAGGAAACTTTCCTAGACAATTAAGCAACCTACTTAGACAATTAAGCAAATAAAGCAACACTACTGATTCTGGATAATCATGTGGACCCCATTACGCTGGTCCATCAAGTTATGCCGAAGGTCCTGGTCTTGTATTTGGATCAGGCTGCATCAACTCTCCCTGGCTTGAAAGAACTCGACTCTGGTGAGTTGATTGCTTGATAGCGTTCATAAAGATCGGGATTCAAGTATTGAAAATCTGTTGCAGTGATCCACGTAGCATCAGAGAGAAGACGATTCTTCCAACGGACATAGAACTTTTGAAAACCCCCTTGACGAGTGGAAATAAGTTGATCATAAAGCACATCAATTATCTGATCAACAGGTTGAAGATTAAAAGGTAGGGCAATAGTTTGCTCTTCATTTTCTCCATCATTGTTATGACCACGATAGAGCGTAAGATCCTCGACATTGAAAGTAGAACTGACACCCGAATCAGACGGGAGGTCTAGCGCATACACATTGGAGCCAATCTTTTTGAGAATCTTGTATGGACCAGTATTCCGTGGATGCAACTTTTTATAAGTGCCAGGATGTATACGTTTTGGATGGATACAGACCATGACCATATCCCCTTTAGCAAATTCAATAAATCAATGATGCTTGTCAGCATGCTGTTTGTGAGTGGCATTATGGGCAGATATATGCCGGTGGACCTCATTGTGCACTTGTTGCATGAGTTGAAAGAAGCTTTTCGCATCGGCACTAATTCTTGCATCTACAGGCAAAGGTACAAGATCAACATGTAGTCACGGGCAAACTCCTATCACAACTTGAAATGGAGAAATACCAGTAGACTGATTGGCCGAGTTATTGTACGCAAACTCAGCCATAGGTAACGCTTGATCCCGAGTTGTGATGTGATCACGAACAAGGCAGCGTAACAACTGTCCAAGACTTCTGTTTACCACTTCTGTTTGGCCATCAGTTTGCGGGTGGTAAGCTGTAAAGAATTTGAGCTTGGTATTGGACAACATCCATAAAGTCTTCCAAAAATAACTCACGAACTTTGTGTCACGATCAGAAACAATAGTCTTTGGAAGGCCATGTAGACGTACAACTTCCTTGAAAAAGAGCTTGTAGGCATCACTAGTTGAAGTACATGGAATAAAATGAGCCATCTTTGAGAAGCGATCAATGACAACAAAAATAGAATCGACTTTTCTTTGAGTCTTTGGCAAACCGAGCACAAAAACCATGCTAATGTTTTCCCACGGAGTATGAGGAACAGGCAAAGGCTGATAAAATCCAGTGGCTATCTGGCATGTCCTACATCTCTCGCAAACGCGAATAATAGTGGTCTTCATGCGGGGCCAGTAATATTTGTCGCTTCCAAGAGCAAGAGTTTTGTCGCTTCCCAAATGGCCACTACATCCTCCAGAATGCAACTTGCGGACAACATACTCGCGAATGGACGTGGCAGGAAGGCAAAGTTGTGTACCTTTAAACAAGAAACCATCACGAATGCTATAATGAGAATGCTTACCAAGATCACAAGCAGGAAGGTAGGACCCTTAAGCTTAACCTTCGTAAAGGCTATCCGCTGCTCATCATTCATGTTATACCAAGCAAAATAATCTTCCAGATAATTAAGCCAATCAACAAAAACTTTCGGACTGACATCTCCATAGAAATCAGCCACATCAATTTTAACCTTATTTGTGGTATCATCGTTGCGGGGTGTAACCGGGGGACCCGAGGTGTCTCGTTCCACGATGAGACGCTATACAAAGTCACGCATGGATTCACGTTGCTCAGGCCGTTCTGTGTGGATGGGTGTGATTATTTGTGAGGTAGTGGAAGACCCTTCTTTTGCAACCAACTGTTTACTTTGCAATTCAACAAGTGCGGTTTCTACGGTGCATAGACGATCCATTACCTCGTCAATATCTTGGCCTAGTTTGAATAATTGTTCATCACGTTTCTTGTCTGCAAGCCAATGACTGAGATCATTGCCTCTTCTAGGCATGGCTGGAAAAAAAAAAAAAATTTTTTTTAAGTGAGCTGGGTCTGGTCTGGACTCAAATCGGGCCCAAACTGCAGATCAGGCCCAAAACTCAGGCCCAGTGCAGTGCTGTCAATCAAAGGCCCCATGCAGGTCTCCTCTTCTTTCCTCATGCTTTTGTGCGCAGAGCAAAATAAAAGAAAAGGGCTGGGCTGTTTTTGACCCACCAGAAGGAAACGGAGAGCTGCGGTTGGTGTAACGGCTGACAATGGGAGGAAGAGAGGACGATGGAGCGACAACTACACGAGATCCGGAGACGACGGCGAAGGGGATGGCAATGCTTGGTGCTGGCGGTCGTGGTCTTCGGTGTCAGGTGCACTATATATTTTGTTCTGTTCTCTGAGGTCTCTCTTCTCTTCTCTGTTTGTTTTTTTGTTTTTATCTTCTGGTTTAGGGGCTTCCGACGAAGGGTCTAGGTGGCTGATGGGTGGGGTTTGGTGGCGGGAGATGGGCGGAAGGGTTTTCTGGGTTTGGGGTTGTGGTGTGCTGATGCTGGAAGATGAAGGGGAGTGCGTTGGTGTTTCGTATGTGGGGAGTCAGGGCTGCTAGGGTTCAGATTTGGGTCTAGGTGGCTGATGGGTGGGGTTTGGTGGCGGGAGATGGGCGGAAGGGTTTTCTGGGTTTGGGGTTGTGGTGTGCTGATGCTGGAAGATGAAGGGGAGTGCGTTGGTGTTTCGTATGTGGGGAGTCAGGGCTGCTAGGGTTCAGATTTGGGTTTTTGGGGTTAGGGAACTAGGATTTTGGGGTTTCGGTTTTCTGTGGGGAATTAGGGTTGGGGATTGGGGCGTGAGGGATACGGTTGGGTTTGGATTTGATATCGAATGGTGGGTTTTGGCAAAGAGAGAGGAGATGGAGAAGGGCACAGTAGTGACGGTGGCAGAATTGGTGGATGAAATCCGAGGAAGACAGTCGTTTCGCCGGCGATTGGATCTGGGCTCTGATGCCAATCTGGCGCAGCCCAGACCTTTGATCGAATAGACCAACCTCTCAGATGAGGTTGATCGAATCCAACAAAGGGATTCCACACTAAAGAACACTCACAGCCACGAAGGAATAACTCACGTTAATTAATTTGATTGAATAAAGCATAAACATGACAATAAGGAGCTACTCTATATATAGAGTAGTATTGTTCCTAAATAAGCTATAAGAAAATATCTAATCCTAATCAACATATAATTTAGAAAAGGAAACTTTCCTAGACAATTAAGCAACCTACTTAGACAATTAAGCAAATAAAGCAACACTACTAATTCTAGATAATCATGTGGATCCCATTAGGCGGGTCCATCAAGTTACGCTGAAGGTCTTGGTCTTGTATTTGGATCGGGCTGCATCACCATCGCATAGAAGAAAAACACAAGCACTAATTATTAATGGTTGTTGGCACCCACATGGATATGACCTGATTCAAACCACATTGGGATTTTAGAAATATGTATCATGAGAAGGAAGGAAGAATGGGGTGGGGTGGGTGTGTCTGCCTTGACCATTTTTCAAACCAAACCCCCCAATGCACCCAGCAAGGATTAAAAAGAGGAAAGAAAGAAGAGACTCCCCACCTTTTATAACACTTTTTTTTTAACTTTCGATCTGTTGAGTCCTTAAAATCTTAATCTATGGGGATAGGTTGATACATGGAGTTCTCCTATCCATGCACAAGCATTCCCATTGCTTGTCTTACATTTTTTTTTTTTTTCGGCCCAAGAGAGGGTGAGAGGAGGAAATTATCTGATATTCTCTCTATTTATCTGTTTATATGCATGCAAACATTCATATGAAAAATGGTACATATTTTTGTTGTGTGAAGGGGTAACTTGATCATAAGGAGGCCAGGTGGCCCCTAAAATTGGGTGAACCACATGGAAGAACCATATCGATGGTGCTCATTTGAATATTTCAGCAACATAGATAGATAGATTGATTTATGAGTGATGGTTCACCATATCATTTGGTCATGGTCAAATCATATACATAGATGGTAATATTCATGGGCATCCAGTGCGCACGGTCTTACCATGCATTGCGGCTTCTGGGGCCCACATATCATGGGACGAGGGGCTTGGAAAGATCCAAGCATGATGGACCCGGATATTAAACATGGGGTCAATCTCATGCCTCTAACCCCTTGATCCGTGGCCCACTAGTTTTAGGGATTTAGGTGGAGGGGGGGGGGGGGGGGGGGGGGGGGGGGGGGGTCCTGTGCATGCGAATGGCTCGGATAGATCTTAAGATGGCTCTACTATGTTGCCCTAACCATAAAATGGTGAGAGTTCTCGTAGGAAGATTTTCCATATATATTTATATCGATCTACCTTTCAAAGATTCAAACCTTTAAAGTTGTGGCCCCACCCTGTTAATCGTTGGGGCTGGAGCTCTTCAAATAAAGCAATAGCTTATATGATTCCAGTATACGAATGCGGAAACGGACATGGGGATGGTGGTTATGAGACTACAATTTCAAAAATCCAAGGCACATACTGATACGACTGGCCTAATTTTGTTGGAACATTTCTGAATTATTTTCTTGCATTTTTATTTTGAAAAATACAAAAACTAAATCAACTATATAAAATTAAGGACTTGGTGAGTAGGACATGCTAAACTTGTGTTCTAGAAGTATCAGTGTAGTATCGAGTACTTATACAAGTGTCATATCAGTCTAATATGGACGTGCTGGACATGTAGAAGTATCCGGGTATCGTATGATACCTACCATTGGATTGAAGAAAAAGCATGATTAATATGCTAATTAGTGATGGTTTCTTAATATTTTTTTTCTTTGTGTATAACGGGGCTCACCTTTTGGTGATCCAGCTTGTCCGTTGGAAGTGCAATTTTCCTCTCCTATAACTGTAAAAATTTCCAGTCCAGTTGGAGTTATTTTCACTGTAGGATAGGTTGAGCACAATCTCATGACATTATTCATGTGTGTGCAATCCAATGTTCAAGGCTTCAAGCTTACACCGGTTGATTTGAAATTTGGGGCGTATACTGATGCATGGAGGGAGGACTGAATAAAAAATTTGGATTCATGTTACATGATCCCCATTGTAAACAAATTTTATTATTATTTTATAATGAAATATGATTAAATTGTAATTTAACTCAACTGTCCTCATCAAACGGTGACTATTGCAGTGAATCATGGACCCGCCTGGGTAAACATAGGTGGTTGCATGTCTGGAATGGTTTGCTTCAAATCGTGGAATGCAATTGCAGACCTCATTCTTAAACGTGTTGCAGTCAACATTATGCCATCATTCACACATGCATACAGACAGGCGCACACACCATCATATTTAAATTTGTATATTAGAATTGTCTACCTGTGAGATACTTTGGGAATTCCGGTCCCTTGTAGTCAACTAGTGGAATGTGATATCTAATCTTTCCACACTCACTCAGACACACAGACATGCACACATTCGCACACACAGGCAAAAATCCACATCAAAATCCTTGATTTGCCCCCAAAATTAAACTACCTATTAGGGTCCGCACCCCTCAGACGAAATTCCTAGGTCCGCCACTGCTCACACTTATATTCATATACTACAATCTTCTGCTGGGAGGTACCTCAGGAATTCTGCTGGAGGTTATACAGACGCATGCACACTCACACCCCTATCATCAGTCAAACCCCTTCACACTTACTAACCACCCAAAAAAAAAAAAAAAAAAAAGAACAGTTGGATAGAACCTATAGGAAAAATGTTGCTCAAGTTGTTACAATTTGACAATCTTGAATCAGGTTTTGGATGACCCAACAGGCATGATTTTTACTTTCCCACAAAATCTTATCCACAATGAAACCTCTTAGTTGCCCTGTTCCCCACACCATGGGCGATGGAAGAGGTTGAAATCATGAGAGGTCCTTTTTGGCAGAGGATTCTCCACACACAGACACATGCATGCTCTATAGAATAAATGGGCTTGACTCGGGAATAGTCGGGATCAAGAATGATGTGCGTTGTTTTCATGCCAATCTCAAGCATAGCTTAGCGCCGGTAGTTCTTCAATGCTCTGTGAAGATGAGCTTAAGATGGCTTGGTTGACGTTAAAGCCAAGCTCAAACTGGGATAAGCTTAGCTTGGGCTAAAGACTGATATGCATTGTCATGTTAAACTCAAGATTAGCTGAGCCTGGTGAAATTTCTAGTCAGGTTGGGGCTTATCAAGTGAGCTTAAGATGGTTTTAATGTTAAGGCCAATCTCAATCTAGGCTAAAAGCTCATTGCGCCTCTGAAAGCTGGCTTGTTTTATGTCAAGAGTCTAATCTTGCAGGTAGATCACACTTCATTTTGACTCTTGTTGACATAGGTTCAAAATAGCGATCGATACAGTGTATTGGCCGGATCATCAGCCTTATTGATGGGGGCGAATACTCCATTTGTAAAATAATGCAGCTCTCATTTGTAGCGGCCCAATTTTTGAGGTATCGGCCAATACTAATATATATCACAGCCAATACGTCTTGGCAGACTAACATGGGGTATGAACCCCCTTTTCAAACTCATTTCTAGGGCTTTTTCAGCCATCTCCACCCAAAAGAAACATCCTTCACCCCTTCTTCACCTTTCACAGTTTAAAAAATATAAGTCACCGACCAACGCTTGGTAGCTCCGTTGGTTGGGGCACTCCGTAACCACACGAAGGTCTCAGCATTGAAGCCCGCCAATGTGTTGGGACCCTAGGCTATTATATAGCCTGACGTACCTGGTGAGTGGAAACGGGGGGAGGCCACCACCCCGGGGGATTAGTCAGGTGCTCAAAGAGGCCTTGGACACCCCCGGTCATCATTAATAAAAAATAAAAAAAAACCATCAGTCACCGGATTGAAGACAATATGCAATGCTCTTCTCAAGGGAGGATCCCTGGGTATGAAGAATTTCGTTTTTAATCAGATGTTTTTGCTTCTTTCACCCCTTTTTTTCAGGAATCATGTTGACATGATGAAATCATCATTGTGTGCATTGTATGGGTAAATATTTTCAATTCTTGAGCATTATTTGTGATATGTTAAGTTTTTTTTTTTTTTTTTTCAGATTTTAGGTTTTTTTTTAAGGTCTTTCATATAGACCAACAAAATCACTTGAAAATGCTTTTAACTTGTAGTTATATGTTTCCCATAGACCAATCCCAAATGGTTTGAGGATTAGTTTTTTTCCTGCTATTTATTTTCTAATATTAGAAATCTTAAAAAAATTTCTACTAATGAGGGGAAAAAAAATCAAATTTTGGATTTTTTTTTCATATTTTTTTACCTTATTTTTAAGTCGCACCTCTATGCTACTATGTATTGCCCGATACTTGTCATTTTGGCTGCTGACTGATATGTCCATTTCAATTGCTACTTATCGCTTGATACGTATTGTTTTGGCTGCCGGCCAATACGCCCATTGAAACCACTATTTTTTTTTTAAATTTTATAACGGAGGGTGTCCCAGCCCTTTGGGCCCAAGGGGAGCTGGGTAAATCCCCTGTGGCCCCAGTGTGGTAGCGCATTTTCGAACCCTGGTCTTGTTCTTATTTGATTGATACTTCTCAAAAAGGAGAGAAAACCTTATTGAATAGCTTTGGCTTTGGTTTAGAAGTGTGAGAAGTAGATTCTGGTGTTGCTTTGTCTTTTTAGTATGTGAAGTCAATTCTGATCTCCCCTTTACTTGCATTTGGTTAATTGAATCTTAGGCAAAGGCTTTCCAACCAAATGACGAGGATGACGATTCTGATGAAGACTATAGCGATGATGAAGAGTTGCAGTCACCAATTGATGAGGTGGATCCCTTTGTTTTCTTTGTGGACGCTGTCAAAGGTAATATAGCCCAAGCTGATGTTTAAATCTGGTGTTTTATAATTTTATAAATTTATTTTTCTGACATAAATGGTTGGTCAGGTGTACAAGCATCAGACCCTGCTCGCATACAGACCTTGATGCAAAGTTTGGACTTCCACTATCAGGCACTTGCCAGTGGTATTGCTCAGCATGCTGAGCAGAGGAGAGTGGAGATAGAAAAAGAAAAGCTGGAGAAGGCAGCCACTTCATGACTTAGAAGTGTCAGCGAGGCTTAAAATTTTGCTTCTGTTTGTTCCTGTCCATCCATTTCTTTAAGTTCGAAGACAAATATTGGTTGCTGATCATCCCCCATAGAGTTTGGTCGGCTTTGGTATCAGGTTGGTGGGCCAAAGGTGTGTCCCAGGTTCTGGAGTTGGTGCTAGGTCCTGGATTTAGTCGCAGTACCCAGATCTTGAACATCCGCCACAAAGGGAACACAGAGGGATGTGATACTGGGAGTAGTCTGTTGTATTTGGTATGGCATCATGCCATAGGGTGTCTCACTGCCCCTTTCGGTTGGTCAGGTGGGGAAGTTGGCCTGCCCCACAGGTTTTGTTTTTGTCTTGTTGTATGAGTCCAATTTGATTGGGAAGAATTTCCCTTCTGTCCGGGTCGATTATTTTTACTGGGAGAGTATATGAAGATTGGTCCAGGAAACCCTTGTTCTGTTTTTGTCAGGCAGAAAGGGGGTTTTCACATAGAATGTATATGATTGATTGTTTTCATCATGCAAGTAGGGAAAATCATGCATGCCAGACGGTTATATTCATTTATTTTGGTGATGGTTCAGCTTAGAAGGGGTTGAGTTCCTTTGTTGGTTCTGAATGGATGATGCCGCCTTTATGGTGGGCTGGCTGTATGTAAACAAACAGATTTTTATCCTTTTCTGTACTCCTTTTTTTTAATGGATAGGAAAATGGGGTTTTTGGGTCTTAGAAATTGCGTCTTCTGCTACAATGAATTTTATGGCCGTCTTGTAATGGCTTGAGTTCCATCGTCTGCCTGGCAATGTGAATCAATAGGTTGGGACTTCTGAAAGCAAACCTAGAAGAACAACCATCCACAAAATGATGGGTCGTGTCGTGGATCCTAGTATGTTGGGGCTATAAATGTTGCTTGGTGGAAGCTGTGGTGGTTGATTTCTTGCTGAGCTCGTGATGGCCCAGCAGTGGTTGGGTTTGGACCTGGTATAGTGCCATTGGCTCTAGTATCTTGAATCCTTATGCCCACGATAAGCTCTAATATCCTTTTAGACAGCGAAATTGATGTTGTTCGCGAGGGTGTAGAGCTCGGCCTATTATTGAACTAGCTGGTTCCCTGAGTCATGGCTCGGCGCACGACAGTGTTTGCAGGTTTGCACCAAGTTCAGTGTTTTTTTTTTTTTTTTTTTCCCTTCAAACCAATAGCTGTTAGGACTTGGGATTAGATTAGCTTCTCTGTACATAATGGGGGCAGCAGTATCTAGTTGTAATTAAGGACCTTATCTCCTCTAACCAGCCCCATCTAATTTACTTCTTGTTTTCTAATGTTGCAACATACGAGATTTGTGGAACAAATTTGTCAGATATGTTTGCAGTTATATTGATAGTTAAGCCTAATACGTGCCTAAGACGAGGTGCTTGCATTGCCATTATTTTCATTTTGGGCCGGCGGGCAGTTTTCAGCCTCCTCAAAAAGTAATTCGATGCATGCTACTATTCGGACTACATAGATATAGATACTGGCACATAGAGTGAGTTACAGTAGTGGCAATTCTCTCTGGTCACATAAATTGATAGCAATAAACCAGCAAAACAGCTTGGTTTTAGCATAGAACCAAAACAGCGCATAGAATACACAAGGAATTCATGATAAAATGATTTCCAACGAAGGATTATCATAGATGTGAGAGTTAAAGGATATAAGGTATAGATATCGATGGGACCTTCATAGCATTTGAATGATTAGGTTGACGGCTAGGTATTCATTTCCTATCTTCCTTTATTCGATTTTTTGGATATTTACCTTTGACTCTTTGTTTTTCGCCACTGAAAATCATAAAATCTTAAAATTTCTAGGAATTGAATTACACAAAAGGGGCCCTCATGATATTGTAAACTTTAGTTCATTATTTATCTTTTTTTTTTTTTTTTAATTTTTCCTTCTTTAACTTGTCCCCGTAAATGATAATCATGCGGGAAACAGGGATCAACTGTATGACTAGGTAAATCAGAAATGCCAGATTGTCAAATAGTTTTTTTTTTTTTTTTTTTTTAATTAGTGTTTATTTAGATCTTGGACATCATGAAAGTTTGTAATAAGACCCTTTGGGGTTAGATTCACTATTTGACATTATTGGTGTTTTATTCAATTTTGAAGTTAAACAAATTGGTTAGTTTGTACTCTACTTACCATGGAATGATATTTGTTTAACACAAAAGCATTCTGGTGAAATTCATTTTGACCTTTCTCACATTATGCAGATGTAGAAATCCGGGTTACGGATGGTGATAGAGAGTTCTCATTTGTTCTTACAAATGTTTTAGACCAATAACGTAGAGGGTTGCATGGGAATAGATTTGGTCTTCCTCATAGTTAAGTATTGAAGGATCAATTGTGAAAGAAGAGAAAAAGTAATCCTGGTAAAACTGCCACTATATGATTTTATTGAAGATGACCATGTTAAAAACTCTTAGTAGGATTCGAAGAAATTGAAAGTTGTCAAAAAATGGGGTCTCCCGAATCAACTGTAGCAACGCTATATTAAAACCAACAATTCATTGGGTGAGACCGTGATAGAAACATGATTGCCAAGGCCAAAGCATCATAGTGATTAATGGTTAAAAGCATAGTTAACATGCATTCATAAAAGGAAAAGGTTGAACCTTGTAAGGAGACTGTTCTCCTTACGAGTGGACTGGCTGTGTAGATTGGCTCACTTGAGCCCACCTTTGATCAGTACAGCCCCTTTGATACTCTTATCATCTCCCATGATTTGGCATCACGATCAATTTTACATCGTTGAACCCTCACTCATAATTGGATTAAATCTTCAAAAAAAAAAAAAAAAAAAAAAAAAAAAACCAACAACTAAGGTGCCTTTAAAATCAAGGGTTAGGATAATCTGGTGGGTCTGTTTTTTCGTCTCCTCCCAATAAGAGAGACAAGTCTAAGTGGGCCCTGATAGCTGGACTACATATAAGGCTGTCCGGTAAGTAAGGATATTGTTCTTTCAGTACACTGCATGTGCAGTCTAGCTCTATGGGGCTCACTTGGGTCCCACTTTAATTAGTGCAACTCACTTTGATACTCTTGTGATTCCATGTTATACTCATCATGTAGAGCATCATTAACTCTCTCGACGTTGTTGACACTTTATTTGAAAAAAAAAAAAAAAAGACGACGTTGTTGACACTTTAAAGTTTGCCATTGCTAATAAAAGTGGACATTAGATGAGGCAAGAAAGCATGTTTGTCACGAGGTCATGGCCTAAGCGGTGCGATGGTGGGGTCTGACACTAGTTTGGAGTCACGTGAATCTCATGATTGTTGAAGTAGTAGCTGAATCAATGGATATCTCGGAGGGTCCAGAAGAGGATTGTCTTGAATCATATGTAAATATGTGAATAAGAATAGAGTGGGTAAGTGCAGGAACAAGGCAGAAGTTGCTGTGGATGTTTTTCGTCAGTTGAATGAGTTGCAAGTGGCATAAATAAGAGTTTTTGGATTCATTTCTAACATAGCAAGTAATCAAGAGTGCAGCACGGGCTTGGATCAAGTGGAACAGTTCGCCGATGCAAAATTCGGGTTGTACATAAGGTTGCGCCCTGTAGTATCAAAAAGGATCAAGTCATGGGCTTTTGTTTGGATGCTAACTCGTTCTAAAAATGAATCAGACTTCATGGACCTGCACCGACACCGGTTAAGTCGACTCGTCATGATTCGTACAAGATATAGACATGGTTTTCTTTATGTTATTTTATTTTTTATAACATCAGAGTTATATTCTAAACTCTAATTTATGACAGTGGAGTAACCTACTGAAATGAAGAACTTAAAAGTACCAATAAATAAAAGAGAGAAATATTCCAAGTTTCATCTCATCTCAATCATTTGAGATTTACTATTTCAAAAAAATAGGAATTAATACAATTTTATGCATATTTATCTTCATATTTTCTATTAAATGACAAATCCAGTGAGATCAACACACACTCATAGAGATAAGATTCTAGGTTATCCAATATATCTTCAAGAAATTTAAAATTCTAGCTTACCCAATATATCTTAAGCAAATTTGTTTTGAACGATTTGGATTTCAATAGTTGGGGCCTAATTTGGTTTTACTCTTCCTCAACTCATGATTTGCGTAAATCAAAGCCTTAGAGATTTTGGGCTAAAAAAGAACTCAGCACGAGCCACAATAGTCCCATTTTGCATGCAAGGAAGAAAACTCCACCTTTCTTTTTTTTTTTTTCTTGAGGAAGGAGCCGAGAGCCTGAAAATGGAAGAAACACGGATCTCTTCTTAGTCCAACTTATCTTTCAATCTAAACCATGAGATCGCACAGAGAAAAATTAAAAGATTTTATACGATCATCTCTGATATATGTATATTTTGAAAATAAATATAAAAAGAATTATATATATAAATATTTTGAAAATAAATATATAGTAGTGTGAGAGTTATATATATTATATGAGAAATTCTCAAAAACTCCCCTATCTCAAAAGGAGAGTCTAGCTAATGATTTGTTAGTATTTTAAGAGATCCACATTTGTAGGATAATATTTAGAAGAGAAAATCGGATATGTGTATCACTGATGACACGTCTCACACTTTTATTGGCTAAAAGAGGGGCCTTTTTTTTTTAGAATAAAAGTGATCCTATGAGGCGTGAGGACCACCTAGTGGGGCCCACCTTAGGACCCCACTAATCATGGGACAAAGGGAGATCAAACAATCCAAGTGGGGCCAACCTAGATATCAAATTTGCCTCTAACCCCTTCATCTGTGATCCACAAGTTTAACAACTTATATATATATATATATATATATATGAGCCAACTCTCCTAAGCTGAAGCTTACCTTATTCTAAGCTGAAATAGTGTTGGTCCCGCAAATCAAAGTCGATTATAATTGTTTTTTGCACGATGATCTTCTCCAAAATCAAGATAAATTTAATCAGAACTGGATTTTCCAGTTCCATAATGCAAAAAACAGATATAATCAACTTTGATTTGTGGAACTAGCACTTTTCCAGCTTAGGATAAGGTAAGCTTTAGCTTAGGAGAGTCATGCTCATATATATATATATATATATATTGCAAGGCTCTCCTACTCGCGAGCTTAAGATAAAATTTTATAAGCTTACGCCTGTGGAGCCCACCCTTGATTGCCCTTGCTCCATCCAAATGAACCAAACACACAACCCTGCTGAATTGCACATGTCCACCAACTTTCAATTAGATCCGAATTTGCTGGACCATTGGGTCAACCATGTACCGATCCGAATTGACTATTGACCATTAAACTTTTGGGGCCCAAATGGAGATGATAAAAATCACGGTTGAAGCTGATTTTTTGTAAAAAAAAAAAAACAGGTCATAGGGAGTCCTTGAAATCCCCTCATCCTCATGTGGGTCTCCAAGTGGGGCCCACCACACATTTGAGCATACCTTATCCTAAACTTAAGCTTAGGAGAGCTGCACCCATTATATATTTATTAAAGCAAACGGGGAGGAGGGCTGTGAGGGGTGCCACGTCATCACCTATATGAGTTCTCTTTTCAGAAAAATACTTATAAAAACACATAGAGCTTTGGGTTTAATGTAGGCCACTACACCTCCCAAATCTCCTCCCTAAATCTCTCAATCTCTCCCTTTAAATCTCAAAAAAATATTATACACTAATAATTTCACCATGTTATATATATTGAAGCAGCAGGTGGTTCTCTGAAAGAGCGACACTTGGCACAACCTCAAGCTTTTTGCACCGCTTGATTCCAAAATTGCCCCTCCATCAATCTTTCTCTCTCCCTATCAATTAAAAAATTAAAAATCTAATCACATTTCCCTACAATCTCTCTCTACCATCTCTCTCTCACTACACGTTTTCTCTCCTTCTCCCTAAAATACCATAGTTTCAAAAATCTCTACAATCTCTCTCTCTCTCTCTCTCAAATCTAATCACACCACAAGTTTTCATGTAGTTTAGGTGGGCCCATAACCATAGTTCCACAACCTCTCTCAAATCTAACACTACACGCTTTCTCTCCTTTTCCCTAAAATACCATAGTTTCAAAAATCCCTACAATCCCTCTCTTTCTCTGTCTTTCTCTCTCTCAAATCTAATCACACGTTTCCATGTATATTAGGTGGGCCCATAACCATAGTTTCAAAAATTACATTTGAAGTTCATTTTTAATTGTGTTTGTATTATGAATTATATATTAATTTTTATTTATAATTTATTTAAAAGTAGTAAAAACCTCTAATAAAAATATTATTTACTTTTTATCATCGTCTTCATTGGGTGTCTTGAGATCTAATTAAAATATCTTCTTATACTAAATATCTTCTTATAATGATTTCTTTATAGGTGTCCTAAGAAATTGTTGGTATAACATTATTTTCTATATCTGGTTTTTTTTTTTTTTTTTTGTTTGTTTGTTTGTTTGTTTGTTACATTGTTGAATGGATTTCAAACTTTGTATAATCCTTTTAGATTTATTTTTTAATCATATTTCTAATAGTTTAAATAGAGATGTTTATATCTAATTGATTCTATTGGTTTAGGGTTTAGGTGATTGATTGGGTTGGATTGATCACGTGGACCAGCCTGCAGATTTTATCTAACCCAGAACTACATAGTGACATGTACAATACAACTATACACCTCCACTTTTAGAGTGTGTCACTCTCTCTCTCTTTGCCTCTCCCGCCCTCCTTTATACATTTCTTAAGTGGGTTTCATAAATGATAGAAATCCAAGACCTTTAGTTAGGCTCATATTACATATCACAAAATCTTGGGCTGTCATTATGGGCATACAATATAGTTTTTTTTTTATTACTCACTCCACTCTATTAAATCTTTAGTTTGATTTTTTCTCATTAAACAAATGAAGAATATCTACTAAAGAGACAGTTCATTCCTATGGTAGAACATCAACAATCAGGGGTCCTATGGAAGAACATCCACAATTAGGCATCAATTGCTCTTAATAATCTGTTCTACTATCTTTTATTGTATCTTTCTTACTGTATGTTTTTAAAATTTTCATTTCATGCTTTCGTTTAAGAAATATAAAATTTTATATTATGAACTCCAATTTCGAAAAAATCTCATATTACCAGTGAAAAAAATAAATTGGTTGGTCTTTTTATAGCTCTAAGTATGACATGGTCAAACTTTAAATCGGGTTGATATTAAATGGGTTCAAACTTTGTAACTTTCATTTTCCTATTTTCCTTTAGTTTTCCATTTTAAAATTGTAACGATCACATATTAATTCCTTTTTGTTTTGCATGAATTCTATAGGTGTTTGTTATATAATACTAAGAAACAAATATCTTCCTCTCGTATATTTAATTAAGAATGGGACATCAAGAAGATATGAATCCTTCCAAGATTGCAAGGCAACGTCGAACTCAACTTTTACGGAAGAAAAGACTACGTCAAATGAAAAAATGATAACATCTACTGGTGAAAACATATTCAATAAAATTTGTTTTAATTTTATATTACATAGATTTAGTTTATTGATATTTGTTATAAGTCGTTCTATGGAAATTTTTCATTAAACAGGTGCACATAATGTGCTGAGACAAGTGCAGTTGCTGACAAAATATTAGGTGCACGAATCAAAAGAGTTGATGGACAGAAGAAATATCATGAATTGATTGATGGATACTTATAAACATTATTCATGTTTTATTTTAATACATTGGCTCTTCATATCATAGTTCTTTTATATGCTTTTTTATATACTAATTCTATTTACTAAATCTTTAAAATATTTCCTTTTAAATAATTTTATTATTTCTGCTCGTCATTTTCCTTTCTCTTTTTCATTCTAAAAAGGTTCATATAACATTCTTGCATGGTATATGGAAATAGAGATTTTAGTCATTCCATTGCAGATTGGAGTGTCAACATTAGCCTCCTCTCTGGCGGCATCCACTGATATGTTACATAGCATAGACAGCTCTGGCATTGTCGCCGCTGATACCATAAAGAACACGATGAGTTTGACACGAACATAATTCAATGTTTTCCTTTTGACGATTGATTTAGATTTATATATAAGATTCTTTTAAAATATTTGCCTTTATAAAAAAAATCATTCTTCCCATCTGCATTTGACCAACAGTTACTTCCTATTTATATTTAAATTTACTTTTAACTAACCTCTCTCTCTCTATCAAATATCCACGCCATATGAATTGAAAGGCATAAACGTACATGGGGTTCTCCAAAAGATGGTGACCAATAGTAAATTTCTTATATAATTGTATTAAATGTAGTTTGTATGTTTACTAGGTGTCTACTTTCAATTTAAACGGGGTTTTTCTTTCATGAATTAAAGGCTTGCAGGGTGAGGGCCCTCACACCCATATCTAATGACAACAACTTAAATATGAGAGCCTCCACCTTATCTCTCGTAATAAGGTAAGGGATGCTCTCATAGGAGCACCTCGCTATATATATATATATATTTATAAATATATATATATATATAAATATATACACGACCCGTATGTAGGTTAAATGGGTCAATCCCAACCCGACCGACCCGTATTTTGATCGGGTTTGGCAGGTCAAATAATGGTTGGGTTATGGTCAGTTAGGTGGTTGGGTTACGTTTTGCCGCCTACATCAAGATTGAGGCCCATGAATCATTACCTAAATCAGGCCATTCTTTTCATATGGGACGCCTATAACCGGTCCATTTCACTCTTTTAAGGGAGTAAAAAATTGTTCTTCATTTCCTTATATCCCTTGTAATGTTCACATTGGGGCTACGTGAAAATTTAGGGGCCTTTCTGTTAAAAAAATACAATAACACTAACGAAAAAATGAACATGGTTAGAACTACAGGGTTGTTCGTTAGCAGGACATGCAAGAATTCCTGTTGGTAGGATATCCAAATTTCAAAACTCAAGTACCTCCTGCATTTTGGAAGCTCGGATGTGAAGAATTTTACAAGCCAAAAGTTGGGGAACTGACATTGCAGTGAGAAATCACGCATACAGAATTCCCATCAATCCTTTCCTCCAAAGGGTTGTTAAGAAGTTAAGATATAAACATGGTTATGAGAAAAATATCTTTCGTCTGCTTTTTTGACCTCCTGTATTCACCCAAACGGACCCTTGGTTTGTTCATTGGCACTACAGAGGTTTTGATCTTTTCTCTACATAATGCAAACATATACAAGATCCAAACCAGCGTACCTCATTTGTCATGAGTCTTAAAAAAGGGTGATAACTTTATTGCTCTCCAAACAATCCATCATCTGACAGTTCTATCCCATGAATAAATACGCTTACATCAAAACCCATCTGACAGTTTAATCTCATGAATAAATAAACTACAACAGAACCAGAGGAAAGAGGATTTCGTTTTAGACAAACAAGATGAAAGAAGAACCCATGTAACCTCATGCAGAGCCAGCAGTCTTCCAGAGCTGGACCCATTCCACCATAGCTTTGGCTGCACGCTCAAAAACAGGGTCCAATGGCCCCAGCCGCTCCTTCACCATCCCTGCCATCTCTAGCACACATTGCTCGGCTGTGACTGTGGTCCGTGGAAACCGGATTGATTGGAAGAAGGGAACCACCTCCTCCATCAGCTTCACCCCATCCCACTCCCTCTTCAAGCTCTCCATAGCACTGCCTCCCTCTTCCTCTTTTCCCCTCCACACGTACGGAAGCCCACTCTTCACCCCCAGTCCTAAGTGATCGCACACCACCTTGGCACACATCCCACACCATATGTCCTCCATTGTCTCCCACCTCTGCTTCCCCTCCCCTGACAAGCGCAGACCTGGGAACATTGTAGGGCCTACTACTTCCCGGTTGAAGGCCACATTTATCCCACTCACAGGCATAGTTGCTCCTACGGGCACCGTGAGGACAGCATCTACATATCGACTGTTTCGCTCCTTGGGCTTCACAGCCTGTGTTGGTGCATCATAGTCTGCTAAATTGAGCCAGAGGCCACATGATAGGACACATTCCACCCCATTGCGCAGGCTGAATGGGTACCCACGAACAAAGTCTGTTCCAGGGCGGAATGGGTCATAGAGTGTGTTGAAGAAAAATGGCGTAGCAGGAGTACCAAGGTTGGCAATGTGCTGCACTGCCATGTCAACTAATCGACCCTTGTCATCCCTTGCTGGGGCACAGTCATCATCAACGGAAATTATGTACTTCTTGCGTGAGACAAGGTAGCCAAAATATCGGCATGAGTAACCAGAAAAGCAAAGAGCAGGAGCAGTACCCACAGCTTTTTCTATGTCAGCTTTAGTGTATACTTGGTGGTCGAACCCTGGCGGGATCTGGAGATCAGACTCAAGGTCAGGATCTTTGACTATTATCAGGTGGAAGCGGGAGAAGACCTTTCGCCAATCCTCCATAAAGGATGCGAGATCTGGTTGGATTGCTGCAATCACGATATCTACTTCACTGTCCTTGATCGTCTGAGCCATTTTTACACTTCTAAATGAAGCTTAAAAAAAACGGTTCTAGTGTTTTAAAAGCAGGTGAACGAATTATTGTAGGTTTTGAACAGAAGTTCTAAAACTTCTCAGAGCATCCTGTACATTGCAGTTTGGAGTGTAAGAATGCAGCTGTCAAGACACTACAGCTTCTAAAAAAGATGAGTAATTTCAGTGACCAGTCATCACTTACTGGTGGGTAGGACGGGAGAGAGAGCATGCTGGATATTGAGGGAACGGATAATGGAGAGGATCTTTTCATCACCAGTCGCCATGAACAACTTCAGTACCTTCTCAGTAAGCTTTCCTGCATTCAGTGTTCTCTGCCCAGAAAAAAGATAGATTAGTGGCAAGGTGGCTGCAATAAAATTTCAAGTGAGCCAAAGTACGTAAGCATTTTCTATCCGGCTAATCACTTTAGTAGAGAAATGATATCTTATATCAGCACTTTGTTATGACATGATGGGCTACTCATCCTACCACACAGAAATAGACACTATCCACATGATATTGTCCGCTTTGACGGAAGTCTCACTGCTTTAAAACATGTCATGTAGGTTTAACGTCAGGCCGCACATATATACCCAGGGTCAGGAGTTGAATGTTTCCGATGTGGTAGTCCAAAGCCCCTTGGAAGACAAGAAAGCAAACAAGACAAGCAGGCCCAAGCAAGTAGGAACTCGCACTCTCCCCTACCAGAAACAGAGTTGTCCTCAACTCTAATACCATTCTCTGACAACCTGGACCCACTATCCATATTATTTTCCCGCTTTGAACGAAGTCTCACGACTTTAAAACGTGTCAAGTGGGGCTAACGCCAGGGTGCACATATATGCCTAGGGTTAGGAGTTGGATATTCCTGATGTGGGACTTAGTGTAGTCCAAAGCCCCCTAGGAGACAACTGAGCAAACAAGACAAGCAGGCCCAATCAGGTAGGATCTCTTGCTCGACCTACGTAGCATTGTACACTACTACTCAAACCACCAGACATAAACACCTAGTCTGGTTGTTCAAATTGACTAGTAAACTTTCTTTCTATTTCTGCTTCTTTTTCTTTTTTACTACTTCTGTTTCTTTTCCTTATTCTTAAATGTCCATTTTACTGTAGGTTAGTGAGTTCAGTGAACTGTTTGTCATTAACATGGTGTAAAAGGGCAGGCAAGCAGGTGTACTGTGTACACAATGAAGCATGAGTGCCTGAAACAGATTCAGGTGAAGTTATGGTTTAACTGATATGTGGGACAAATGGGCAATTTAATCATCAATGTGGACCTTACAAGCCCTGGATCCCACTGTGAATTTACCTAAAAAATAAAAAATAAAATAAAAATTAGAAAAATTATCTGATTAAATGAAACAAACTGCTCGATTGGCAGATTGCAAATGGGCCACTAAAGAAAACTATTATGTGTTAGATCTCTTTGCCACTGATTTAATAAAAAGAATGTTATCACCACAACAAATTTTAGTTGGTAATTTAAAGCAGAACTGACATGATGGTCTGTCCATATTCGCAGGACATCAATCTCTCCCATAATAAAAGTTGCATCACAATCTGAGTGAAAGAATGGAAAGACAAATGTAGAGGTCATTGGCAAAAAGCTCATGGCAGAAGGAATTAAAAGAAAAAAAAAAAAAAGATCAGCTTAATATGGAGGACATGGTCACACTATTTGTGGACAACTTCATGCAAACATCTTACAGTGAGGCTAATTCCAGATGTTTCGGAGACATGGATATGATCAGAATTTGTTCATCCCTACATGAGAAAGAGACAGGAAATTCTTGTTATGCTATTATTGATTTTGGGGAGGATGGGAAGGATGCGGAGTTAAAACAGGATACCATGTTTAAGGTTGAAGAATATATGGCAAAGAAGAAAAGACTTTGGACCCAATTCGAAACCCACACACACAGACACATTACAAAGTCCAGGGGTCAAAGATAGTCGCAAAGTCAAGCCTCTACCACCAGCACCACATGCATTTGCTGGTCAGTTATTGCATAAATAATATTAATATAGTATTTACTAAAATATACTTCATATTTATAACATTAAATGAGTATTACTAATTTAACCAAATATTCAGATATTAATCGGATCCAAAACGAGATGTCCATACCCAGATTTTTCATGTTGGGACCCTCAGTTACCAGGTAATGAAGGGCCTGATTCCCCAGATAAAAGGATCAATCATATGAGTATGCTAGGGGATAGCTGGTGTTCATGAGATTTGATTCAGAACATTGGGCAGCCAAGTTATTTAAAGGGGAAGGAAGAATCCAAAGGGAGGCCTTCAATCTGTTAGACCCATCAAATCCATTAATTAACCATGGAAGAAGGAAGTTGTGACTTTCAAGAGTATGAATTGGAGTCCAAGATGATCTGGACCTAGACAAGTTACAATCCAAACATTATAGTTTTTTGTTGAAGTCAAGCATCACAAAAGCGGCTGTGGAGAACAGATATTGCCACCCCCAAAACGGTACATATTGGTTGTGGCTATTCATATCGGGTATTGGTGTGAATTTAATTTGAGACAAAGAATATCCAACAAATGCAAAATCTTAGAAAATGCTAGATTTTGATGTTTATTTTCATTAGCAACTAAAATAAGTGTATATAGTGGACCCTTAATTGTCATACAAGTCCTGGATCGTTATATGATTTTAGAAGAACAATATTAGCAATTACATGTTTGTTCACCTATATTCATGTTATTCAGTTATATTAAGTTAAAACAAAATTAAATGATTAACGGTCAAACAGTTGAATCAAAATTTGATCACTATTTAGCATTTACTACGTATATAATATGTAGCTTTATGATATCATCAGTGCGCAGTATTCTAGTATTTAGTTACTATGCTGTACATATTTAATACTTACTAGTAACTACTTAGGACTTAGAAGTTAGTGCTTACCACTAACTAGTTAATAACTACACTTAGATCTAAAGGATTGATCTATGTAATACAAACCAATTATGTATGGTGGACCCTTAATTGCCATATAAATCCTGGATCGTTGTATGATTTTAGAAGAACAATATTGACAGTTTTGTTCACCTATATTCATGTTATTCGGTCATATTAAGTTAATATGAAATTAAAAGATTAACGGTCAAACAGTCAAATCAAAATTTGATCACTATTTAGCAATTACTACGTATATAATATGTAGCATTATATGGGATGGCTTCTTCTAGGATGGCTTGGTTCTTTCATGGGATGGCTTGGTTCTTTCATGGGATGGCTTCTTCTAGGAGGAGAGTCAATAGAATTTCATCCCTCATGGTAGGAGATATCAAATTGGAAAGCAAGGATGATATAGTCCAACATATTCAGAAAATTTTTATCTCTCTTTACTCCAAGGATCAGTGGAATAGACCATCTTTCGATAATCTAGATTTCGCCACATTAGAGTTTAAGCAAGCTCAATGGCTACAAAGGAAGTTTGAGGAGGAGGTTCGGGCTGCTATCTTTGCTCTTGTTGGAGATAAAACCCCAGGTCCGGAAGGCTTTCTATGGCCTTCTTCCAGCGCTTCTGGGAAGAAGTGAAGGAGGATGTTATGGGTTTCATGTAAGAGTTTCATTCTAGAGGGAAGCATCTTAAAAGTTTAGGGGCATTGTTCATCTCACTTATTCCTAAAAGAAAGGGAGAGATTGGCATCAACAATTACAGACCTATAAGTCTCATAGGGAGCTAGAAGTCAGAGGGTGCTTCCGAGTATCATATCCCACGAGCAAGAAGCTTTTGTGAAGGGGAGGCAGATCTTGGATGGCATGATTATAGCCAATGAATGCATGCATTCTAGAAATAGAGAGAGGCTTCCAGGGCTGATATGCAAGTTGGATTTAGAAAAGGCTTATGATAGAGTGGACTAGGATTTTTTGGACTATCTTTTGCTTAGAATGGGGTTTAGAACAAAATGGAGGGCTTGGATTAAGGAACGTGTTTCGTCAGCTTGCTTTTCAATTTTAATTAATGGGTCGCCAAAGGGGTCTTTTCAGCACAAGGGGATCCTCTTTCCCCTTTTCTTTTAGTTACTGTGGCTGAGGTTCTGAGTAGGATGGTTTAGGCAATGGCTTCTGCAAACCTGATGAGAGGCTTCAAGGTGTGTGAAAGTGTTCCTCCTATTTCTATTTTACAGTTTGCTGATGATACACTAATCTTTTTGTGAAGCTAATGAAGATCAAATTAAGAATGTGAAATCTACCCTAATATGCTTTGAAGCGGTGTCGGGCTTAAATATTAAATTCTGCAAGAGTGAGCTGATTGGGATAAGAGTAGAGGAGGATTTGGTACATCACTATTCTAAAATATTGGGATGTAAGGTGGGTCATCTTCCCACTTTTTTATATGGGCCTCCCCTTGTGCCTACGCTCGCTAAAGAAGTCTTTGTGGAATCCAGTTGTGGAGAGGGTTGACAACAAGTTAGCTTTGTGGAAAGCTAATTATCTTTCCATTGAAGGAAACGTAACTCTTATAAAATCAGTTCTATCCAACCTTCCTGTGTATTTCATTTACATTCTTAAATGTCTGGTTTCGGTTGTCAAGCGCATAGAAAAACTTCAAAGGGATTTTCTCTGGCATGGGAGAAACAATGTAAAGAAGTTTCACTTGGTGGATTGGGCTTCAATCTGTAAACCAAAGTTAGAAGGTGGGTTGGGTATTAGACCCCTAAGGGAGATGAATTGAGATTTGCTAGCCAAGTGGCTTTGTAGGATTGGGGATGTGTTAGAAGGGTTGTGGAGACATTTGTTGTTAGCTAAATATGCTGGCTCTAGGAAGGGATGGGATTTCAAGTCCATTTCCTATAAAAGCTCGGCCATTTGGAAAGTGATTACATCAGTAGAGGAAGAGTTTAAAAGGAACATAAAGTATCGGGTAGGGTCAAGGGAGAAGGTTCTGTTTTGGCTTGATAATTGGGTTGGCAGCCACCCGTAAGCAACCCAATTTCCAGAATTGGTGACCTGTGCAATGAACAAGAAAGCAACTGTTAATAGTTACCTAGAGAGGCATGGGTCGGGAGGTCATTTAATCTGGAGCCCCATCTTTAGAAGAAATCTAAAGGAGAATGAAGGAAATCAAGTAATCTCTCTCCTCAATATTCTGTCTTCGGTTTCTATCCTGGGGGGCAAGACAAGAGAGTTTGGACTCATTCTAGAGACAGCAGATTCTCAGTATCTACCTTCTTTAAGGCATTGACAGGGTGGACTAAACCAAGAAGCACCTTGGGAAGGATTTGGAAACTAAAAGCTCCTCCTAGAATCTTGGTGCCCTCACAAACAGAAACCTGACAATGGATAATTTAAGAAGAAAAGGTATGGTTGTGGTGAATGCCTGCCCCTTGTGTTTAGAAGATGAGGAGTCCATGGAGCATCTTCTTCTTAAGTGCAGCTTCATCCATAGGATTAGGAATGTGGTGCTGGATTGGTTTGGGTGCAGCTGGGTTCTCCCAAATTCTCTTCCGGTCCTATCTAAAGAGTGGATTAATCTTTCTATGGCGCCTAGAGGAAGAGAAATGTGAAAAATGTCATTCTTGCTGTTATATGGACTGTTTGGAAGGAGATAAGCGCCAGGTGCTTTGAAGGGATTGCTTCAAGTGTGAACTTAGTGTCCAATAAGATAAAGCTTTCTATTTCTCTTTGGGTGTCTACAAATCCTCTTTTCATGGGATTTCGCTGGACCAAATTATGCTAAATTGGAAGGATGTTGCTGTGTCTTATTAGTTCTTTCCCCTCTTCTTTTGTTTTGTTTCTTGTGTTCTTTCTATTGGTCTTGGTTGTTCAGTCTCGGGTGCTGGATATTAGCTTGTCAGCATAGTTCTCTTGTACTACTAGCTTCCTTTTAATGAATTTTAACTTAAAAAAAAAATTAATATATAGCAATATGATATCATCAATCATGTAATATTTACTATGTTTGTGTGCAGAATTCTAGTACTTAGTTACTATGTTGTACATATTTCATACTTACTGGTTACTTACGACTTAGAAGTTAGTGCTTACTACTAACTAATTAATAACTTCACTCTAAAGGATTGATCTATGAATTACAAACCAAAGATTACATTTAAAAAAAAAAAAATCAATAAAAATGATCTTTGTGAGGAAACTTTAAAACAATTTCTTATATTTTAAAAATCTCCAAAAAATCATAGATATTTATGAGAATAACCAAAAAGAAAAAAAAAAAAGAAAGAAAATAAAAAATGCCCAAATAATGCATAAGAGTAAATTTATGCCCAAACATGCATTATGAATAATTTTGATATTATGCCTACCCAAAATAAACAAAAAAGACCTAACAATCGTGCTCTAGTTTGGATTTTCTATACTTTAAAGGAAACTTTTCTTTTTTTTTTCTTCTTTTGTGTGTGTGTGTTTGGTATTTCACTTTGAAAGGGGTCATCTGATCATTTGGAGTGCATCGGTTGACACACCCGATAAAAGGACCAACACGCCTAACAAGTCAGCCGATACACAACATCTTGGAGCATATGGGTTGAAATGCTTTGATATACATGTGATAACACCAATAAAAAGCACAAAAGGCAACATGGTTTCAAAATACAACCAATTTTATTGGCCACTACAATATGTTTATGATGATATATTCATACATGGTGTAAAGTTGAGTGCAAGGCTAAGTATCAACATGGCTCGTATTACTTGCAAATTACTACAGTTGAGGAAATTCATAGAGCAATTGGGAATTGGGATTTCACTCATCCTCCATTCCAACGCTTTGTGATAATCAAACGGCTGCCACCACTGCATCCAATTCTATTTTCCATCTGTGGAATAATCACATTGAAGCGGATTGTCTTGTATTGGAGAGAAGATCACTAGTGTGATGATTTGCACACCTTTTGTGAAGTTCAAGTATCAGTTAGCAAGTATGTAATATGCATACAAAGGCTTTATCAATGGAAGATGTGCATGACTGATTATATGCTTCAGGTTGGAGAGTGCAGAAAAACACTATTATATGTTTAAACCATAGGGGCTATTGTACCGTATTGTTTTCTTATCTATTTCTAATTCTTGTAATAACTTTGAAGTCACAAGTGGAGAAGCTATGCAATTAGCCAAAGCCATTTCTTAATGCTCTTAATGAAACAAATATGATACTGTAGCATGTGGTTATGACCTAATAAACCAACTGGCAATAATGGATAACTGATGGAAGTTTCCAAAAATTGTTTATTGTGTTTTGAGCTATGGAAAGTTTGTCATGATTTATAAACGTTGGTGAAAAGCTCTTTGCAAAATTCCATTCTTAGTCCTTGAATGGTGCAAGGATTGATTTCTATGAGGATATACATGGTGTGGGAATCATCCTCTACAGTAACAATTCCCAATTCTCCCCAATCCAGCAACAAATCCAGATTTTCTTATTTGAGATGATTATCAATTTCATTTTAGCAAGGTAGTCTACACTCCTTGGTTTCAGTGACTTTCAAATGCTTTTAAAGTCGTTTCTTTGATATGATGATTCATTGGACAGTGTTTTCCTTCTTTCTTTCTTTTTTTCTTTTTTTTTTCTAATGATTGTTGCGTTTAGCGGTCAAATACTAAAGTTATTTGCAGCTAATCTTTCTTTACAGAGATGCATTAACCACAGATTTCAAAGGATGAGTTGTCTAATATTTGGAATATAAAGGCCTCACCCCCAGTTCTCGCATTTTGTTGGTTTGCTACTTTGGTTAAAATCGTTATAGTTGACCAAATTAGAGGTAACCAACATATTATAGTGAACAGGCATCTTTTATGCCTCCAGAGTGCAAAAGGGATGAACTTTTTTTTTTTTTTTTTGTGGGTTCAATTTTTCCTACGTGGTATGAACTGTTTCAAAGGTCGGTATTATTAGGTCATGCCTACTCTCTCCACCAACTTGTTTGATATCAGCATTTGGGAATTTTCTCTACAAGGGATCTTAACTTGCGTCACCACACACACACAGAGGGAAGAGGGAGCTCTAATTTGGTAGAGAAAGAGAGAGGTGTGAAGAACCAGCCACATTGTTGGACATTAACACGGAAATTTTTATTTATTTATTTATTTTTTTGAATGGTTAACTTCATTAAAGCAAAAGGTACAAGAGACTTGTACTGAAAAGAGAACGACGGCATCGGATCCCTAAAAACAGGGACAAAAGGGACCAGCCCTAGAAGCATGGGAACAGGAACCCCTAAACAGAGCTACAACATAGCCACTTCCTTCCAGTTGTACAAGATTTGGTCTACAGAAATATCTCTGAAGATAGGATATATCTCGGAAAGAATTTAAAGGTGTATCTACTGTGAGGGTGACCATCCCTGGGAACTAGAAAGAAAATGGTACAACCACAAATTTTTTTCTTCTTTTTCTTTTTTAAGTATAATTTGGTAGGGGGATGAGGTATGAAAACTCAGCCACATGGTGATAAGTTGGACATCAACATGGAAAGAGTTAGTGGCATATCTGATGCAAACTTTTGGCAGTGCTGTGAGTAACTGCATTCAACTCGTGTTTCTCTGGAACTAGATATTTGACAAGAGTGCCATTCAATGGGTTTGGTAGATTGGTATTGGGGTCTCAATAGAAATTAGGAGATTACTGTGCTGAGGTGTCATTCAAGACTATTAACAGATACGGATTTAAATGAGGCAAAAGTGCTTCTTTGTTCATTAGGTGTCATAAGTTTGTGAAGGTGGAGGCGACAAATGCAACAACAAAAATCAACTCTACCAACTATTAAATGAGCATCCAGCATATCAGTTTCCCATGGAAGCTATGTCAGTAGATAGATGAAATTTTGCATTTGAATGTCTCTTGTTGGCTTATCATTCTTTCATATAGTAAAGAAAGGAAATCAAAACACAAAATGCTTAAGTAAAGTGCTACACTTGATGTTAGATTTTTCTGGTTTTTTCTTTTTTTTCTTTTTTGCTCACTATTGTTGTTTTTGTATTCTGATGCTAGTTGAACAAAATCAATACCATTTAATAAAACAACATGACCAACGACAATAGTGTCCAAAATGCAACACTCTATCCTCATGACTGCAACCCAAATCCTGCCTGAAGACAAGCCCTTGAACCACAATTGAAAGAATAAGAAGTCATTATTTTGGAAAGGAAATGATAGGAAGTCATCAAAATTAATAAAGGTGGAAAAGAACCTGCACATAGTTAGAAGCCCATTGTCACTGTACAAGTTCAAGTGGGCTTATATATATATATATATATATATATGGGAGATGCTCCTATGAGAGCATCTCTCACCTTACTATGAGAGCTAGGGTGGGGCCCTCACATTAAGGTGAGAGATGCTCTCATAGGAGCATCTCCATATATATATATATATATATATGCACCATCATCAAAGCTTTATCCCAACTATGTTGGGGTCAGAAACATAAATTCTCTCCATTCCAGTCTATCATGGAACAGTATTTTTGCAGAATTTATGTTGGGGTTGTGACAAAAGTTTTAAGCCGGCTGCCAACATACCTGATGCGACCATATCCGCCTTTATTTGGGCTTGGGAGCGGGAGTTAAAACAACTGGAGGAGTTATATTAAAAACTTTATCTTTGTTCTTAAAAAGTTTAAAAGTCTATCATACATTAAAGGGAATAAGGGCCTATCCACACCAAACTCAACCCAACCCATAGCCATCACAGGCAGGTTTGGTATCAAATAATCCTAAACACAACTTAGAAATGATCAAGTATGAGCTAAACCAAGTGTTAGCCGGGCAGGATAAGGATTTACCTAGACGCGTACTAAACCCAACCTATGGCCATCCCATTAGGGACTAAGACCAATGCCAAGCCCCTCAATCAAGGGCTTATCAAGAGGCTAAGAAAAACAAATTGGTTGACTCTTAACATTTCAAAAAAATATATAAGTAATACTGGTAATTTCTAGATTTGGTCAGATTATGAAAATAAGAATACTTGAAAACTGATTGCAGAGAACCAAAGGTAAAGATGTGAAGAGGATACACCAACAATCCCTTCGGCTCAAATAGAAGCATAGTCAACGATCTTGACAGTATCACTCAGACAACCATCTAAATATGATGAAAAAGGATTTGGCATACCATACACGTACTCTTTAGCACACCAAGAAGTTTTCAACATAGTTTTCAATTTCATTTTGTGCCCCGTTTCAGTTTCGCTCCATACTGAATTGTTTGGACAATTTTACATCGGGTGCTTCATTTTAGAGTTCAATTTCAGTAAGAATTACATAAATAAATAAAAAAATTGAATGGTAATTACATAAATAAAAAATATACACATAATTAGGAAAATATGAAAAATAAACAATGAAATTAATAAATATATTTAATTCATTCTACTGAATAAAAAAAATGCAATAAGTTATTCCTACATGTCAAATAAATAATTTATCAGCCATGTGTGTTGAGACAATATGAAATTATGACATCTATTTTGAACTCTCATCTCCAACAGTTTCATAGCCACGACAAAAATAAAACAAACACATTCACATAAGCACTACACCATCGTACAACAAACTAGTACCCAAATAAATATGAAGATATATTTTTTTTTGCTTTGAAAATAAAAAAAAAAGTTCACTATTATCACTGCTCGACCGAAATATAGACATTTAGGTCTGTTAGGTTTGTTAGGCCAAACAGACCTAAATCTTAACAGGTCCAAAATTTGGACTGGAATAATTCATAGGAACCTGACCGAATTGAATAATTTCAGCCTGTTCGACGACCAAACCGAAATTGAATACAATGGTTTTGGATTGAGAAATAAGATTAAAAAAAGTTTGACATGTCTGACTAAACTATATTAGGTACAACCAAATTTGGGGAATCTTCAGGAGGGAATGCATTGTCAAAGCTCTTTGAGCTTCCTTCTTCAATCATAACTTGGTCATTGGAAGTCGAAGGAAGATGGTTATCTAGTCTAGTATACCAAACAATATCTAACAAAGAAGCATTATTGATGTGGACAGCAGATCGAGATGCGGGGCAGGTAAGATAGAGATGGGGCGGGTGGGGGGGTTAGGTGAGGCTTTCATCTGAAAAATTGGCCTCACGCCCGGAAAAAGCTTCATTGATGCTTTAATTAAGCTCCAAATGAATAATTTTACTTTGAGGAAGTCTGTACCGATGTTGCAAATCAGGCCTACACAAAGAGATTAGAAAGGAAAAAAATAGCTTCTTTGTGTAGAAGGAAGAGCAGATCTGGAAATTTTTATTAGATTTGTTTAGGTGATTGACATAAATCAATCTAGATCTCATTAAGAAATGGAGGAAAAACAGAAAATCATAAATAAAAAAATAAAAAAAAATCTCAATATATCAGGTGGGTCTGGAAATGGCAAGATTCAAGGTGGCCCTTCAACCAAAATGTAGTAGGCTAGCCATCAGATATGCCATTTCCTCAATCTGAAAATAGTCCTTGGACCATTCCTATCTTTCGCAGTCCAGTATGGCATAAACATGATATAGGGCTGATCACATACACTCAACCTTTTCAAATTTTATCATAGATTTGAGCAAAACAGTACAATGGAACCAGGCAACAAACCTTTGGATCTCAGCCTACCCATGACAGATAATGGCCTAAAGGTCAACAATACAGGAGTGATTTTCATTGTGGATTGAAGTTTTGCTACAAGATCAACTCCATTATTTGAAGGCACCCTTTAATCCAACGGCGGATAGCACTCTCCTAAAGATCATCAGCAGCGATCATGTTGGAAGATTGAGGTCCACAGTTCGACATGAATGATTAAAAGGGGGTAGGGTCCCCATATGCATGAATTTGACTCAACCTTTTACACAAGGCCGAGAGTCTCTAATCACTTCCCAACCTAACGATATTGAGCACATAATCAAAACAAACCCTAAAATTGAATTCAATTCACCTCCCAAACTCACCCAAAGGACTCTAAGAAAAAAAAAAAGGGTATTTCAGAGACTTCACAAAAGATAACCCTAGCACTTCCTATTGGCCTAACTTCCTCTAAGCCATTATAAGCTTCATTAATTTGGGTTTTATGTAAAAAAAGGCACAATCAGATCCACAGAGAGGCAAAACAAAAGCAACATACAAACAACAGATGCATCATCTAAACATAGACAGAAAAGAAAGTACAATGGCAAAGCATCATAGGAAAAAAAAAAAAAAAAACCTACTGATAACAGGAAGATTGGGGCCATAGACAGAGACCCGTCTACTGAAAAAGCCAAAAAAAAAAAAAAAAACATGGATATAGAGAAACCCATCTACTGAAAAATCAACAAAAACATAGAGAAAGACATAGAGATTGATTTAGAGAGATAGATAGAGAGAGAGGAAGAAAAAGGGAGCATACCGAGAAGAGGGTGATGAGGATGTGTTGGGGAACGGGGGAGAGATCGGAGAAGTGGGCGATGTTATTAAGAGCCGAGTCAATGGTTAGGGAGAGAAGAGAGGGGGGTTGCATTCATACGTGCCCAGCTCACCAACACCAGACACACCTTTGTTTTCTCCTCTCCAAGCCAATAATAAAATAATAAGTATGCTCTGCTTTCTGTTTCTCCGATGATCAAGGATTCTATTTTTGACTCCTCTCTCTCTCTCTCTCAAAAAGAAGCGAATATGCCCGTGCCTGCTGCCCTCCGTATTAAAGTAAACAATACCCATCAAGGAAGAAGAATAATCTTGACTCCTCTCTCTGTCTCTCTCTCAACTCTCAAGTGAATTTGGCCGTGACCAATGGATTAAAAGTAAGGAACACCCATCAAAGGATGATTAATTTGTGGAGAGCCCACCTGGATGTAGGTCGATTAGGGGAAGATGAGATGGATTTGTTTGGATTAGGGGTGATTCAAGATTTCCACCTGGTCAAATTATTCCATTCCTTTAGCACCCGTTTGATAATTTATCGTAAAATAAAGGTAAAATCAAGAAAATATAGTATATAAGAGGGTTTTGACGGTGTTTTATTTTTAGTGGATTGGTAGTTAATCTTTTTTACTTTTTTGTGTAAACTAATCAAAAGATGATTAGTTTGTGGAGAGCCCACTGAAACGTAGGTATTTTTTTTAGACAACGGAAGGTGTCTCAACCATTTGGACCGAACTAATCCCTTTTGGCTTGGGGGAAGCCGAGTAAATCCCCTGTGGCTCAAGTGTGGTAGCGCAATTTTAAACATCCAACCTCCGAGAGCAAACTATAGTCATAGACCAACTGAGCTACCCTTCGGGGTTTAGATGTAGGTCGATAAGGGGAAGTTTGGATATTTGTATTGATCAGAGGAAGTTCAAGATTTCTTTTTGGTCAAATTATCTCAATCCTTTTGAATTTCATTTGTTTTGGTTTTGTTTTTCGCATGTAGGACTTATGATTTGTCCAACTTAATTGGGCCTCCCATGTAAGGTAGTCAACTGGTTAAATTTGGGCCGGACATACCTTTGTTTAGGCTCGAGTCTATTTTCGATTGAAGAGTCTGGGTACGACACACATCCTAGAGCTTGAATATGAGTTCTTCCTATTAAAGGCTTATTAGTACACTTATATTGGATTTGCCACCATAATTCAAAGACGGCCAACTCAAGTAACTGTCTTAGAATTGAAAAGTCCCTTGGCTAAGCAAGAAAGTGCAAATGGCTGGTGTTTCACTGAAAGCAAGGAGGAGGCACTCTTTCAAGCCAAGGGAGAAGTCAAAATAGTAAGCAATGAAGGCAGCAACAACATAAATCAAAACAGGGTCATCAACAAACCAAAGTCAAGTAATCATGAGCAAGATCATAATTCAAAAAAGGACTTGTCATAATTGTGGCAAGTTAGGTCATTTAGCTCAACTAAATAGAAAATACAACTAAGACTTTAACTAAAAATTAAAAAAAAAATTAGAAGGACCCCAAGAAGGCACATAGGCACCACCATATAGCGCCTATCTTGGTTAAATATCCCAAAAGATCAACATTTAATCAAAATTCATTAAAATGACATAGAAATCGCCTGACCTAAAATGCAATAAAAAAAAACACAATAAATCCAACCATTAAAACAAAACTAACCCATAGTTAATAAACAAATAAAAAATTAGTAAAAATCACCAAACAAGCCACTTCGGTGGCACAACCCCTTCGCTTGGGTTGTCTGCATTCTAGGAATAAACCGGATTTCACCCGTTACATAAAATAAAGTGATAGGCTTCGTCCCATTATTTTTTGTATTCCGTTTTAGCGGACTAGAAAGGTTGATGTAGGCGGTTTGAGACTTTAGGTTATGGTTAATTCGAAGATCATTAAAAGAATTAATTAACATATTTTTCAAGGAAAAAACCCTTAGTTAGGCCCTTCTACCTCCATTTATAAAAAAAAAAATCATAAAAACTAGAGGGGACATTTACTAAAAAGAATCCCCTTAAATAGGGTAACCACAACTGTGGTCCCCAATTTTTTTAAAAATAAGCCAAGGACCTCCCGCCCAAATCCTATTTTTTTCCCATTTTGCCATTTCTTAGTTGATGTCAACAAAACCCTATTTCCAGGAATCGTTCTTGTCTACCAGATTGACAGAAACATAAAAAAACAAAAAAAAGAAGAAGAATAAGAAAGGGGAGAAGGAGAAGAATGATTGCACGCCCTTCTCTGGTGGTAGCAGAAATCTCCTTCATCGGTCAAATCAATTGCATCGGGACATAAGGGAGCGATTGCACACCCATCAGTCTCTCTCCTCCTCGTGCTCCTCTTTTCCTCTACATTAAGATCCAAGCCCTAGAAGAGATCCTCAAATCTCAAGACCTAGTTTTCTAGGTAAGACATTTCCACACATTCAATTCCTTACTTCAATTGCAAAACCTGCGATTTCCATGAATCATTTCCACGTAGGGCTGACAATATGGATTTTCATGAATATGAAGGATCTTATAAAAAGTTTTAAATGGTCTGTTTGAGAAGGAACTTTGCATCTTTTTGCGGACCTTTTTTTTCTTATTGTACAACTCTTGTTGAACAGGATAGGGAACTCAATTCAGTTGCTGAACTGTAACTCTCTATGACATGGAAGCTGGTGGTGTAGACAAGTTAAAAAAGAAAGGAAACGAAAAAGGGGCGGGTCTGACTAAGGAAGCCAACATCGACCCCACGATCAGACTTTGGGAGAAAGAAGAGGAGGTTGCCCAACCGAGTAGTGAAATAAAAAGGCAGTGCCCTACCTCCACGTTTAACAAAGGCGGGGAACGAAAATATCTGACCTCAAAGGCCTTGCCTCCGTTTAGAGTGGATGAGATAGAGATAAGAAAAGGGAGATGGGCCCCCTCGCCTAAACAAGGGGTTTAAATCTCCTTGATAGACAAAGGCAAGGGTGACACGTGCGGAGATTGCTATGAAAGAAGAGACGTTGATACCAAGGAGGGCAACAAAAAGTGAGGGAAAGAAAGGAGTGGAAGATGGAAACTTCTCTCTAGGGGAAAGGGAAGAGGCTGAGCGAGTCCTCCATGATCTTCCCTTCTTCCCAAAGAGAAAGTGTGTACTCTCTAATTTCTCTATAAAAAGGAGTACTGACAGTCTAAAGATTGAATATACCATAAGCTTAGTGTAAGGCCCAGTGTTTCCGGTTGTTGAAATAAAATTGCCATACACACACTCCACCTTTTAGCATCTTAATTTTTTTTTTTTCTGTTTACATTTTCTGACGACTCCGCTGGGGACCCGTGGCTACCACCGTTAGTCAACTCTAACACCACAGAAAAATTGGAGAGGATGACGGTAACAGGATACCCTCCTCCCACTTCCAGGATGGAATTCCACTCCTTCGACAGTGCCTGACACTATACGGTGGTTCGACTAATGCCCTCTGGCGCTCAGGCAACAATGCCAACTGCTAAGGGGGCATTGTTCGAGGCATCGCGCGGGAGGGGATCAGCCGTCCTCAAGAGAAACAACCCCTATCAATCCCACCATCAAATGATGTTTCATTCCAGCGACTCCATTACTGCAGGAATCCCGTCAGCCAAAGAGTCCTCGGCCAAAATGTCACGCGAGAAAGGACTGTCCTATACGGGTGAACGGAAGCGCTCTAAGGGAACAGAGAGCACACTAGCCACAGCTAGAAGGGCGTTGGCACACGTGCAAGATGCATTCACCACTACGCGAACCGTAGTATAAGCAATGGGGACCGAACAAATATACAAGAGCAGCTGAAGGGCTGGCCCGTACCGTGAAGAAAATACAAAGCTTGATAGCCCCGGTCGTGATTAGAAACAGGGTTCCTAGGGTGCAACCCAGCAGGAACCCTGCCAGACTAGAGGGCAGAGGCTGATCGGTTCGCCTTACGTCAACAGAATGAGCGGAGTTCAAACGGACCCCTTTCTATAAGAGGGTCCGAAAGAATGCCCGTTGGCCGTAGAGATAAAATCACTAGGGGAGACCGTTTCGCGCAAGGAGTCAAATCACCCTAGCGGGCACAAGCCCAGAGATGAAACCATCGACGACGAAGAAATCGGCGATGGGACCGGCTCGTACCACGATGGGAGGGTACTCTAGTGGGTCGTACGCCCAAAATAGGCTGATAAAAAGGGAGACATCAAGAAATGGATTCTATAAAAAGGTCCCAGAGGAGATTCCCACCATCTCAAGTGAGGCACGGTCCTTCAATGTTCGCATGGCCGAAGTAGACAGGGAAAACAGTTACGAAAGCAACTCGGGGAGGTACCAGCAAGAAGAACCTCTCCAGTATCGCCTGGAAAGGCAGGACAATCAAATAGGAAACCAACTGGGAATGTTGATGGAACTAAAAAAGAAATTGAAGAATGCCCTAGAAAAAAGGAATGTAGAAAAGGAATCTGCCAGGTCTGATGAAGGCCTCGCCAAAGGAGTGGTCCCAGAACATAAAATGGAACCCTTCCATACCCGACAATCTGACGAATGCTCCAGAGGATCACAGAATCTGGAGGGAAAAGCGGTAGCATCAAAGGCAAAGGTCCAAGCCGAGGTATATAGGATTATGGCAGAAGTTGTGGGTATCACCCCACTAAAGGAAAACCCTATCCAGAATGGATGGAGAACGTACAGTTTTCCAAGAAATACAGGAGACCGGACATACCTACCTTCGACAGATACGGGCTGGCGATGCAACATTTATGGCACTTCTCCATAAGAACCGGAGGATTGCTTGAGAACTACTCCCAGCGAATAAAGTTGTTCGCTAGTACGGTTGTTGGGAACGCATTCTTATGGTTCGAAAGGCTCCCTGAAGGATCGATCCAGTCATTCCAGGATCTCCAGACAGTTTTCACAATGCAATCTCAAGCTGAAACTCCGCCTGTAACATCGAAGGTGTTACTGGAAACCCATCAGGGGAAAGACGAGTCAGTCAAGGCGTACCTCAGTCGATGGAGGAATCTCTCTATGCAGTGGCAGGAAAACAATTAGAAAACAATATTCGACATATGTGTGCAAAACTTGAGAACAGAGTTTCAAAATTATTTTGTAACTATAAAACCCATCTCATTCGCACAAATATCAAAAGTTGCCGTAAACGCGAAAGCAGTAATCAAAAGAGAAAAGCAGGAGGCCGAGCATAAGAGGTTTTCATTCCAAACCCTAGTGGCTCCTTCAAACAAAAGGAAGGATTCCTTGACAGTAGTTTCCACCCAATATGAAAAAAAAAGAAAAAAGATAGTTCTGAATACAGAAGGACGGCCAGCGGAAGGAAATGGCCAAGAAACAGACAACCCCGGAAGTTCGACTTTGAAGACCAGGAGATGGACGGAATCTACGACGAGCTTTTAAAGAAGGGGAAGATCCAACCCTTCACACCCAAAAGATCGGAGGAGGTAGGGCGAGTTCATGACCCGAAATACCACAAATATCATCAAATTATGGGCCACCCTCCCGACGCCTGTGGTACTTTGAGGAACGCCATCTAAGATCTCGCCGATAGCCTGATCCTCGAGTTCAAGGAAGAAGGGTCCCTACACATGGTGTACACTGTCTACCTTGCATCGGAGGAAGGAGTCTCCTATCACACGGCGGCCATGGGGCGGGAGGTGCCACCTCCCCGGCATGTCATATGTAAGCATTGCCATGCACCGGTGCGCAAATCATTGAACCAGAAGACGCCTTAGGAAAAGAGGTACACCATACCCGTTTAGGAAAAGATTTCGCCAAGGACTATTCTAAGAGCGCAGCCGCGTGGATCGGTCAACCTCAGGTCGACGAAGAAGTAGTGACTCCGCAAAAGGAGGACTTTTGCTACGACATCATCGATCACCTATCTCGTGTTCTAGCAAAGGTGTCGCTGCTAACCTGATCAAGATGGACAATAACGTAAGGATGTCTTTACTGGAAGCCTTGATGGAGTGGAAACATGAGTCAGAACCAACGAATCTGGACTGCCTTGTGACTCGGCTAAAAGAAAGCATCCCCATCACCTTCGATCAGGAAGACATGTTCTTCGGAGATTGCAAGCACGGCAGACCCCTTTACTACGCAGGTTACATATAGGAAGCCAAGGTATCCTGGATACAGATTGACCCGGGTTCGGCCATCAACATACTTCCAATCCAAACAATGAACAGTGTCGGCCTAACACCGAGGTCACTGAAGGAAACCAATGTGAGAATCCATGAGTACGATGGTCAAGGGAGCAAAGCATTAGGGAAGATCAAAATCAAATGCCAGATCGGTGACATAATAGTGTATCCAGACTGTTATGTGGTAAAGCTTGCACCACCTATAACCTACTACTGGGAAGGCCATGGATCAACAAAAATCATGTGATCCCGTCTATGCTGCATCTGTGCTTCAAATATGTAGATAGCAACCCCACTGTCCGAAGGCAATTCGCTGACCGAACGCCGTTTCAAGGGGTAGGTGTATACTGCTCAGCGCGGCACTTTACGAAGAAGGGGAACAACTATCGGCCACCTCATCGGAAGAACCAGAAGAAGATGGTATCGATGAATCCCGAAAAGGGATCTTGCAAATCATCGAAGGACAAATCAAGCTTATCGATGAGATCGGGCCCTTGCCTCTTGCAGCAGAAGACGACACCAGAAGAAAATGGGAAACGAAAAAGGGGTGGGTCTGACTACGAAAACCACCGTCGACCCCACGATTAGACTTTGGGAGAAAGAAGAGAGGTTGCCTAACCGAGCAGTGAAATAAAAAGGCAGCGCCCCGCCTCCGCGTTTAATAAAGGCAGGGGGAACGAAAATATTTGACCCCAAAGGCCTTGCCTCAGTTTAGAGCAGATGAGATAGAGATAAGAAAAAGGACATGGGCACCCTCGCCTCAAAAAGGGGTTTAATTCTCGTTGATAGACAAATGCAAGGGTGACACGTGCCGAGATGGCTATAAAAGAAGATGCGTTGATCCCAAGGAGGGCAACAAAAAGTGAGGGAAAGAAAGGAGTGGAAGATGGGAATTTCTCTAGGGGGAAAGGAACGAGGCTGAGCGAGTCCTCCATGATCTTCTCTTATTCCTAGAGAGAGTGCATCGTCTCTAATTTCTCTGTAAAAAGGAGTACCGGTAGTCCAAAGACTGGATAGACCAAAAGCTTAGTGTAAGGCCCGAGGTTTCTGGTCGTTGAAATAAAATTGCCATACACTTTTTACTCCACCTTTTAGCATCTTAATTTATTTATTTTCTATTTACAGGTGGCAATCTGACAAATATTGTAGTTATGTTATAGTTTCGGTGGCACCTATTTCCAAAAAGTGGGGCAGACTTTCTCTCCTATTTTTCTTCTAGTTGGGAGAATGTTAAAGGTCACAAACTTTAACCATTGATGATTGCACCTCTAAAGAAGAGAGGGTTTAATGGATAGGATAATCATTTGATCATATACTCATAGGATATGTTTGAATGTTAGTTTTGGCCAATTTCAGTTTTTTTACGGTTGTCATTTGATTGTATGTCTGGGATACACTTGTAGCTTTTGGTCTTTGTAAGTGTTGGATTTTGAAGGGTTATAGCCCTATTCTAAGCAATTTATGTTTAGGAATGTTTCTAGCTTAGCCCTTAGCCCTTAAGTAATGATGGGTTTTGGATAGTTTAGTGCAAAAATCTTGGTGCTTTGACTGCTTTCCCACTTGGAATTTGCTTGTTTGTCAAGACCTTTTAAAATTAAAACTCTTATTATGGCTAGCTTCTCTAACACTTGGGCCCCACCTTGATTTAAAAAAAAATCCCAAATCTGAATTTGGAAATCATGTAGCTCATGTGAATAAAGTGGACCCATATTTGGACTTGCAACACCATGTGGATGGCCCACATGGGACGTCGAGGTTTGGGTTGAGAATTCTGAATTTCAAACTTTGAACACATGATGAGTGCAACCTTGGACGTGTCTTGCTCTAAAAAGAGCCCCACCTTATCAGGACCAAGCAGTAATCCACCACCACTCTTCACACTCTTCACATTTGAATAATATTCCATTACGAGGCAATGACTATTTTCATCTGTGTCAATATTTCTGGATAAAGGCACTAGCATGATGTGGCTGGATAAGGAGGATTATAGGTTTTTTATGTGTTCAGCTTTCATTTTGAGTTACTTTTAAAATTACTTTGGTGTGTTTCTTTTATATTTAACTGGTTCTCGTTAGAGATAATTCTTTTTATTATTATTAAAAGAGCAATGATCATGTTTTATACCATTATGTGTGGATGGATCGGGATACTCCATTTATTGATGAGAACTTGTTATACCATCAACATGATCATGTTTTCGAAGTGATTTGGCGAGGAGAGGTACATCCAATCATTTACTTTTATATTTACACCCAACGTTATATTTATTTTTATGTCTTGAACCACTTCATACGTACATGAGTTTGTAATATTATATTTATTTTTTAACTGACATTTATAGGAATCACCGAAGTTTAGAATAGTTCGAACTACATATGACAAAAATAGTTGGCATCTCACACGCCAACAAAAAGACTATGTGCATGTGTGGGTTGGAGCACTTGTCGAGCATTGAGCAAATGACAATAGATCATCCTTTGATAAGAGCACCGGTAGAAATATGGAGGACAAAAACGAACGCCTTCCATCTTCCCTGTGGAGGGGCTACAGTGACCTTAGAGGATGTGGCATACATAAACGGACTCCCTATAGATGGATCGATAGCGACAGGAAAAGCATTGTATCATAACAAACGAACATCGGAGATATGCCTGAATCTTCTGGACATGGAGCCGGTGCCAAACTGAGATAGCATCAGCACATGGATAAACTTTTCTTGGATGAAAGAGAACTTCAAAGGAAATAAAAAGAAGAAAAAATAAAACGAGCTTCAATAGAAGTGTAACGCCAGAGCCTATTTATTTTGCTTGGTGGGAGGTCAATCATTGGAAACTCATGCGGTACTTCCACGTGGGCTTGGTTGCTTTGTTTATTTAGAGAATTTAAGAGATATGCATGGGCCCTTGTATGCTTGGCGAACTTGTATATGATGCTAGGTAAGGCAACAATGCTTTCCAGGTATGATGAAGAAAAGAAAGACAAAGAGGGTAAAAAAGCTAAAAAACATAAAGCGACGGATCCATCAGATACTTTGACTAGCCCACTACAATTGTTGCAGGTAACATTTTTATTTTGTTTAATTGGTTACATTGAATCTGAATGTTTTTCAATTGACTTGACATTGTTATACTCTTCATCTGCAGATTTGGGCATATTCCAGAATGGAATTTTTATAGCCAAGCGACGTCTATATAGATGTATCGTTGGATCTCGATTTCCCGCCATTTGACTTGACATTGATATACTATTCATCTGTAGATTTGGGCATATTCAAGAGTGAAATCTTTGTAGCCAATCGACATCTATATAGATGTATCGTTGGATCTCGATTTCCTGCTGTATAAGCCGTGGGAGAAAACCATAAAAAAACATAGGCCTCTAGTGAACACCGGGGAGCGTTAGGAGCAAATTAACAATATGAAAATAGAAGAAGTGAGTGTAATTTGATTTCTTTTTAATAGAAATATTTATGGTTGAAATCTAATTTATGAACAATAAATTCGTACATAACTATCTACGGTGTAGTTTATTTGGACGTCGTATGAAGATATCATTAATGAACTAGCTGAAGTAGTTCCTAGAAAAGAGAGGGATTTATTCACATCTAATATAGTTCTAATATTTTACTGGATTGTCAAACGTCACAACTTCGAATGGGTAGTGAAGTAGTTCAGCTTGAGACAGTTGCTCCTAGTTGTTTTCCGCATGCCATTTGAAAGAGTTGATAAAGTGAGGAAAACTAGTTATGATTATAGCAGATTGTTGAAAGAACTCGTTGCCATTTGGGATGTAAGGCAGAAGATGATACTACTGAGTGAAAAACTTGATGATTCACCGATTCAGAACGATTGTTATATGAAATGGTATTCAGTGGTAACAAGATTGTGAATCTCAAGGCCCCCAAAGAAAGAAGGTGATGATGACCATAAGATACCTCCAACACAACCCACCTCCAAAAAAGATGATGATGAACTCATCCATAAAAGGCCAATAAGTGGCATGGCAACATAGTTGTCAAATTCAAATTATTACATCATTTTTAATATTTATGAATCACTTGAATTTATTGGCACATGTTCATTTCTTCTTGGATGACCTTATAACCACCTTGGCTGGCAAGAAAAGAACATTAGAGAAAATGAATTCGGAGGATATGCTTTGTGTAGTGCGTACCAAGGTGTAACACTTTTAATGAAGCCTTTGAAAATGATTTTATGGAATTTTGGTTTGGCAAAGTCAACCCAAGCAAATCTCTTGAAGATACTAAAGTGAGTCAAAGACAGAAGATAGTTTTGAGGAAGAAACTAGACTTTGCCACTAAATCACCTAATTCAAAGGAAAATACTCCACTCGAATCCTCCAAAAAATTAAGTCTCACAAGTCCAAGCACCATGGTCTCTCCTCAAAGGTCTCTTAGGTTCAAAACATCCACCCGTTCAAATTATTCTTAATAGTCCTCCCCCCAAAACCCAACAAGAAGCCATTCCGTGGAGTCTCCTGTAAGAAGGTCGCCTCAGTCGTTATTCGTGTAAAAAGTGCAACTAGGGTGAAAAAAGTGCCGTGTAAATTTAAAGGTTTTAGTACTTCCCTTAATTGGACAAAAAATTCTACATACCGACTGACAAAGGAGGAGACTAATATTCTATACATGTTATGGGAGGACTACTACGAAAGGTATGCAAGCCTTACTGTCATGATACAAATTATGAAGATTTTCTTGAGACATTAATATGATATATCTTTCCTCTTTAGGTTTAATTTCCTCGCCAAGGTATGTATTAGCCCTAACCTAATCCAGAAAGATTGAAAAAGAGATTCCTATTAAAAGAATGGACATACACAGAATTATTGCAGAATTGGTTTGATATTTATATGAAGCCCAAGACACCACATACGTACTTCATTGACATATAATTCCAAAAATACTTTCAATATATACTCCGTATACTTTCAAAATATAATTCCAAAAAATTGTGTCGAACCAGGCTCTGGTCTTTTTAAGATCTGGACCTTACCCTCTGCTTGGGGTTTGGGAAAAAGAATCAAAGTATCAAACCCTAAACCTATGTTTCCGGACTTTGGGGGGTGCGGACTAAGACTGAAAGGTCCTTCTGGTCCCAATCCCATTTCATAAAAGAAAGGACTTGAGTGGATAGCTTCAAAGAGCCGATTCAAGCCAGCCGAGCCAAACTCGTCTCTCGCTCGCTCTCTCTCTCTCTCTCTCTCTCTGTCTCTCGGTTTCATCGACTGGCGTCTTCTGTCGTCTCCCCTCTCTGTTTTCTCTCAAGACAAAAACGGAAACGGATTTTCCAAATTCCCTCGTCTCTTTCCCTTTCCTCCCTTTCCTTTTTTGCACCTTACCCAAACACTCACAAAACCATCCCAACACAACACACACACATAGATTGAGAGAGAGAGAGAGAGATGGCATCTTCTTTTCCAGCAGCCTCGGCTTCTGTTCCGACCACCGCCCGAATCTCCTCCTCTTCTAAGCGCCACCACTTACATCACTCCAAGCTCTCCTTTCGTCTCTCTTCCAAATCGAAACTTCATTTCTCAACCAAGGTAAGGCAAACCCCCACCCTCTTTTTCTTCTCTATCTCAACAAGATCTCAGTTTGATTCGTCAAACTTTACTGGGTTTGTATTTCTTTCAAGTGATTGTTTTTGCATAAGCATTTCCATGGACTTTGATTTATTTGTGGGGTGTGTGTGTTTGTGTGAGGTGAGGATTTGTGATGGAGAGGAAAGTAGTCTGGTTTTCCAACATTTTGAGTGCTACATTTTTACGCTGAACTTGAGAAACCTCATTTTTGAGCTTCATTTTCAGTTAGAGAGAGGAAAATGAAATCTAATGGAGGGTGGTAGAAAGTCGAGTTCGGGCGCAGAAAAGGAAGGAAATTCGTGGACTGTGGAATCCTTGTGTGCGCAATTGTGTTGGGGAGATGAGGAACTCTTCCCCTTTTGTGTGAATAGCTCAGGTCATGTTAGGCAACTAAAATCCTTGGGGAATCCTCACTGGCCAGTTTGCAAAGCCAATGGAAATCCTCATAATTGAGGATTCTCAAGTCTGAGCTCTCCCTGTAGGATTTGAAAATTCTCCTAATTGAGGATTTTGGGCCAATAGCATACATCTTGCTTCCCACTGTCAATGCATAAGGAGTTATCGCCTAATCGGTTATCACAATTTGCTTCTTCTCACTTGAAGGGCTTTGAGTAGAACTCAACTTGAAATGGCTCGGAAGAGGTGTTCCTATTGGCTTTACATTTTTCAAGCTGAACAGATCTGATAGTTTTTCAATGTACTTCGCTTGCAATAAGAAAGCCTTCTAGCTACTTTATCTTAAGAGATTTGTATTCGCAAAATTTGCTTGGCTAGTCCATGTGCCCCACAGACAGCTAAATAAGTTACAACATATACCGACACTTTAGAAGTACCTTAAAAGTGGGTTGTAGGGCGGCCGCAACTGCTGCGGAGGGTGGCAGTTTAGGTGGAATATATTTTTGATCCTTTTGCCACTTAGCATTGCATTAATCGTAGTATGTTAAAATACTGATAAATAAGTCATGGTTTATTAAAATGCGCAAATTATGGTATCCTTGCTGGCTGTTTCCAGCATAACATTTTCAAAATTTAAATTTTTTAGGTATTGATTAAATTTTTTTAAAGTACTGCAATTTTTTTTTATCATGATAATAAATAATGGATGTCCGTGTTAATTTTAGGCTTCAAGGATTAATTGGAATCGTTCGGTTGTTACGAGAGCCCAACTGAATGAGGTAAGAGACTGACTCAAAGATTTGGTTAATGCTTTTATTCCTCTTGGGACTTGCTTTTAAGCCATCAATTTTGTTCAAGGTCTCCATTGATGGATCTTCAAATGCTTCCACATCTCCCTCAAAAAACTCTGAAGCACCTGCATTGGAAGACAAGGATGCCAATGAACCATCTTTGGAGGCACCAGTCTCGGAGGAATATATCTCAGAATTTATAAATCAAGTTGCAAGCCTTGTTAAGTGAGTCCCTTGGCAATTGTTCCTTATTTTAGTCTAGTATTAAGCTCTGACAGTGCATTGATTATTTGGCTGTAGTACAGGCTAGTTGACTCGAGAGATATTGTCGAGCTGCAGTTGAAACAACATAACTGTGAAGTGATAATCCGTAAAAAAGAGGCCTTGGCTCAACCACCAGGACCAGCTCCTGTAGTCATGATGCATTCACCCTCCCCTCCAGCAGCTATGCCATCTCATTATCCACCTCCACAACCTGCCACTGCACCAGCACCCGCTAGCCCTGCCCCTTCAACCTCAGCTCCTACAGCCCTAACTGCAGCCAAGTCTCCAAAGTCATCATTACCACCTCTGAAATGCCCCATGGCAGGAACATTCTATAGGAGCACAGGACCTGGTGAACCTCCATTTGTGAAGGTGATCCTGCTCTGCCAATCTTCCCTTGGAAAGGAAGGCTAATCAAGATTTCAATCATCACTTCAGTATTGTTTATTTCTTGTTTGGCTTACAGCGATGTCTCTTTCTCTAGGTTGGAGATAAAGTGAAGAAAGGACAAGTGTTGTGCATCATTGAAGCTATGAAATTGATGAATGAAATTGAAGTAAAGCTACTCTCATTCTTTTGTTATTATCTTATATTCATTTGGGAAACACGTGCTTATAGATTTCTGCCTTATTAGTCATTGCACTATGACCTCTATTTTCTTTGAACTGTCTTTCCCCTAATTTGCAGGCGAGACAAGCAATTTTCTAGTCTATATAGTTATTTGCTAGACTTTTGAATTTGAATAGATGGTACATTTCTGCCTTGATTGTGAAGACTGAAGAGTAACTAACTCAATGGGTTGACTCCACCCAATGGGTCAACCCAACTGCATGGATCATGAATCCATGGATCCAGTTAATTGTACTAAATGTATATAATATGTTCTCTTATTGTGAAAAAAATGTTGTTTTCCCTCTTTAATTCATAGATTAGATTACATTAACTGTAATTATTCACTATGCATATGGCAAGGCTTGTATTATAAAAGGACAGCTGTAATAGAAGGAACAGCACAGTTCCTCTTTCAAAATTGTCTTCTTTCTTTTGTTATTGGTATCTCTCACATGGTATCAGAGCCGTAGGGCTGCTGAATACCCTTTGGTTGATCCAGGAGGGATCTTTCTACTGCAATAGATTGAATTAGACTGGAGGTCTGATCTTATAGTCATTCATCCCTTCCTGGTGTCTAGAAGAGGCCACTATAACACCATCTAATCCAAATAAAAACTCAAGGAAGATGTTCGTCATCTTTTGTTGAGCTCTTGTTGCAATTTCAACCTCAGATCTTGAAAGACTAGACTTATTTTGAAGAAAACATTTGGACGACACTGTAACAGGGTTGAATCCCTGGTTTTCTGATTATGTGGTCTATTGAAGATTTCAGTAACCAAATCCTGTGGCATCTTGGTTGTGTATTATATTGAGAAATTTTGGTAAATTCTCTGCAATTTTTAGATATCTGGTTTTGAAAAATCCACTCAGACGACATTGTACCAGAGTCAAATCCCTGGTTTTTTTTTTAATTGTGGGGCCTACTGAAGTTTTCAGTCATCGGAACCTGTAGCACCTTGGTTGCCTATTATATTAAGGAATTTTAGTTCTTTTTCTGGATTCTTTCTGCTGCTCATTTAGCCCTTTTAAAGGTACTGTTTTCATCTGAGCCATTGAAAATTTTGGATTCTTAATCTTTTCTTGTGATGTCAACTCCAAGAGGAAGAACCTTTAGACAAATTTTCAGCTATGTGATCTGATTGGCTGTCTGAAATCGATCATAGTTTTGACAAATTTCCAGATGCCATATACTGATTTTCTGCATATTGGATACTTTTGTGTACTGATTGCTCTAGATTAGTCAATCATGTGTTCTGATAAAAATAACGGGATAAACATTGTTTTAGATGGTTCCAATTACGCTCACTGCTCACATCTAATGCAAAATTTCTTGAAGGGGCAAATGTTGTGGAAATATTTAGCCAGTAATATTGATTGCCCTGGAGTATGAGCAAGTAAAAAAGAAACCTCATTTCTTCATTTCCGAGTGGAGCTGATGATGCTAGTGCAGTCTCAATTTTCTTGGCTTTAAGATTAGCGATTTGCTGGAGAAAGCTGTGGCCATCGTCCTTGATGGTGATCTGGAACGGGGCCGATCCAAGGCCATTTGTGATGGTGAGCATGACGTGCGCATCTTGGACTTGAACTCTTGGAGATTGATGGTGCCGCTGTGATCGCAGTTGAATTTCTCGAAGATGGAGTCGTAGAGAGTGGTGAGTTCTCTGGGTGGAGGGGTGGCAACGTCGTCACTGAAGTATGTCTCGAGCAGATAGAATGACTCAAAAGGCACGATGGAGCTCCGATCGGGAGAGGACGGTCGTCGCTGTTGAGATCCAGCGCAACGAATCGCTCCTCCACGCTCTTGTTGAAGGCCGCTTCGTCTAAGATGAAGGATCGGACTATTGATCTGTCTATTATCACCACACCCATTGGCCTTTTGGGATTTTTTCTTTTTTTTTTTTTGGTTTCTGGTTGTTTTGATCTTATGCTTCTTTATTCCTTTGTGGTTTTGAAGGGGCATTTTTAAATAATTAAGGAACAAAGTCGCTAGAAAAATACCTTTAAATGGTAAGATGTCCTTAATTGAAATTATGGGCTGCAAGATTGGGGATCTTCCTATTTCGTACTGCAAGATTGGGGATCTTCCTATTTCGTACTTAGGCATGCCACTGTGCTCGGGGCGGGTTGCTAAATCTCTTTGGAACCCAGTTGTGGAAAGGGTAGAGAGGAAGTTGTCTACATGGAAAGCCAATTACCTATCTATTGGTGGAAGGGTAGCCCTCATCAAATCTGTCCTCTCCAACTTGCCAGTCTATTACTTCTCCATCTTTAGATGTCCGACCTTAATTATAAAGAGGCTCGAAAGATTGCAGAGAGAGTTCTTATGGCATGGCACAAGCTCTCAGAAGAATATTTACTTGGTAGATTGGGAATCCATATATAAGCCGAATGAAGAATGAGGCCTGGGAATTAGATCCCTAAAGAAGATGAATCAATCCCTTCTGGGCAAATGGCTGTGGAGGATTGGAGATGGTTCACTAGGTCTTTGGAGACAGGTGTTGGAAAGGAAATATAACCTTCCAAGACATGGGTGGGATATTCAGGACCCCCCTTGGAATTCTTCTGCTATATGGAAAGGAATCCTCTCGGTTAAGAGACTTTTCATGGAGAACATCAGGTTCCAAATTGGATTGGGGGAGAGGATCCTTTTTTGGAAAGATAGGTGGGTAGGTGAGAGGGCGTTGTGTGCTCAATTCCTAGACCTTTTTAGGTGTGCACAAGACAAGGAAGCAACGGTTAGCTCTTATATGAGTACTATTGGAGGCCAGATGGTTTGGAGTACTACTTTTAGAAGGAACTTGAAGGACAACAAAGAATCCCAGTTCATTGATCTCCTTAATTCCTTGAACAGTTTTACCATTCAAAACAGCAGAGGGGATGATAGGGTGTGGATTGCCTCTAAGAATGGATTCTTTTTAGTGTCTTCTTTTTTTAAGACAATCCTAAACAATCCCAGGGATAGGAGTGGGGTGTATGGCATATGGAAGATGAAAGCTCCTCCTAAGGTGCTTGTATTTGGGTGGCTTGCTCTTAGGAAAAGGATCCCTACTATGAACCTTTTGCGGAGGAGAGGGATGAAGATGTGAGTGGATGCCCGATGTGCTTGAGGGACGAAGAATCCGTGGACCATCTTTTGCTAAATTGTAAATCAGCTTAGACTATATGGATGGCTATAATAGGAGGGTTTGGTTGTTGTTGGGCTCTTCTTCATTCTTTCCCCAAGCTTTTCCAAGCTTGGAAGGTTCCAATTGAGGACCCTAGAGGCAAAGTGATGTGGTGGTTGTCTGTTCTGGCAGTGATCTGGACGATTTGGAAGGAAAGAAACTCAAGATATTTTGAAGGAATTGCAGTTAGTGAAAGCAGATTGGTGGAGAAATCGAAGTTTTTGGTAGCTTTTTGGGTGTCTATTCTCCCTTCTTTTATGGGATACTCCTTAGATCAAATTGTGTATCATTGGAAAGAGGTGGCCTTTTCTATGACAGGGCCTTAGTTGGCTGCTGTTAAGGTTTTTTTTGTTTGTCCTGTTTTGTTTTCTTTTGCTTTCAGTGCTTTTCTCTTGTATTGTTTGCTCCTTTTAATGAAAGTAACCATGCAAAAAAAAAAAAGAAAAAAAAAAGAAAGATGTCCTTAATTGAAAACTTACTGTAAAATTTAGGGATTAATTTGTAAAATTCTAAAACTTATGTCCTTTTTTGAAATAAGGTAAAAAAAATTAGGGCCTTATTTGAAATTTTCCCTAAATGAAAACTGTTAACTTCCAAACAGTCTTGGACAGGTGTGATAGGCACTTTTAGAATTTCAAATGATGTGGCTACCTCTTATTGGATGGAGGAAGTTGCTGCAGCAGCGGCGGTGAAGCCACAAGGACTTCTATTGGAGTTCGCAGTCCCGGATTTCTATTGGAGTTCGGCCACGTGGAGGGTACCTAGTGGTCCTTTCAACTTTTGAAAAATTGATGAGATCCTCTTCTTCACCGTACTTATAATCATCTAGTCATAGATCTAGGCGCCATATGGTTTCTAAGATTACAAAACTAGGGAAAACCACAATGTACGCAAGTAAGCTTGAATATCTACTCACCTGGTAGGTATAGAAGATCGTGGCTCTATAAATATACATCAATTATACATATCCACAAAAAACGTACCCATTACCACATTGCTAGCCACTGCCGTTTCTTGTTGAGTTATTGCATACACCCTCGCATTCGCTTGTGGGTTCCGTTGATTCCCACCTTGATTATTCCCAGCTCTATATTGATTTCTGTCCTTGGCATGGAGCCTATGGATTTGGCTGGCTCCTTTGTTGTTGATTTTGTTGATACCCTTGTCTCTGATTCTGTTGATACCTATGGTTCTGTTGGCATCCTTGATTGGCTGATTCTGTTGGTAATCTCGGTGGTGGATTTTGTTGATACCATTGTTGTTGATTATGCTGCTGGTTTTGAATTTCCTTACACTTATTTGGGTGCTCTCAATATTTACCAGGCTGGCCACATTCAAAACAAACCCCCAGTTTCTTGCCAACACTGGCTCACATCATGAGCCTTCCTGCAAAAGTCGCTCTCTGGCATACCTCCAGTCTTGTTTCTTAGGTGTCTGGGTTGGCTCCTCGAAGTTGTTCCGATCGTTCCTTAGTTCGATCTCAAACCTCTATTTTTTGGTGATGGTGGCGCTTAATAATTATATTCCTTCTTCCTCCTGAAGGCATAGGCTGGATACTTCTGTTAACCTTGTCAATTTGTCTCTTCAGATACAAAAGCCTTCTTAAGGGTTGCGACATAAGTTGTCGGTTCATTCAGCCTCACAACTTTCTTGATATCTGCTTGCAACCCATTGATAAACTTACCGAGCTTCAACTTTTCCGTAGTCACCAATGCCGCTACAAAGTGTGACATTTTGGTGAATTTATTGGCATACTTGACCGTTGTCATTCTGCCTTGGTCTCAAACTCCTTTTTTCTGTCCTTGATGTGATCCGACATGAATTTCTTTATGAATTTCCTTTTAAAGAACGTCCAGGTGATATTGTAGGATCTTACACCTCATTGAGGTACCACTTATGCCAAAACCAATTGGTGATAGGAAATGGCACAACAATAGTTTTATGGTGAGGGCGAGGGCTCGACCACAACTATGACCACTCAGAAGCGAGGGTGGACGTTGACCTCAACAACGGCACACCCTTGCTGCGAACTCGCAAAACGCGTGTCCCGTGACTCGAACACCTGACCTACCAGGCTCTGATACCACTTGTAGAATCTTACACCCCATTGAGGTACCACTTATCCTAAAACCAATTGGTGATAGGAAATGGCACAACAATAGTTTTATGGTGAGGGTGATGGCTCGACCACAATTATGACCACTCAGAAGCGAGGGTGGACGTTGACCTCAACAGATATCCTCCTCTTGCCTTTTAAATGTCTTCTTGGTAATCTTTCACCATAATTTTTGCCCTCCAATTTAAAGGCCACAAGTATAGCCTTGTTATGTTTTGAACAACCCATAACCTCAAAAATTCCTCCCATGTGTTCCACCCATTTGTTGGCATCCCACGGATTATTAGTTTCATCAAAGTATCTAGGGCGAAATTTGTTAAACCTCTTGTGAAGTGTATCTTTTTCACGATCCCTGCCCCGGGTGTGCTTCTACTGCCAGAGCCATCATTTCCATTAACTGTACCACTTTGTTCCTCACCATTGCCATTCTGATGGTTTATGATAGTTATGATCTGTTCTTGCACTTGGGAGTAAGCTTTCATACAATTTTCAAACATTTGCTGGGAAACTGCGGCATGTCAGTTGGCCCCCCATTCTAGTTGGGATTACTGTTCCCATTGCCATTCTCATTATTGTTAGCCATTCTTCTTCTTCTGCAAAAGATAAAACATGTAATTCCACAAATAACAATTCTCATCTAGGCAAATTCTACACGCTACTCTAACGTCTTGACCACATATCCTAGGGTTGCCGATTCTTTTAGTTGCCTAGAACCTTACGCTCTGATACCACTTTGTCATGACCTGAAACCTGGGGCCCTTCGAATTCTGCGACACGACTTGTAAAAGTATCTCATCGCATTCTTAAGTTAAATCAAAATATTCTGATAAGAATTCAGGGCAATCCTTTTAAATAAATTTCAATATAATTTAAAGTCTGAAGTAAAAAATATCAGCTAAACAAAACAACTATACTTAATAAAATAAACAACTACAATCTTCAATGTCCAACTGAAATAACTGAATAAAAGATTTAATTCTCTTCAATCTTCTAGGTGAGTCTGTCGCTTAAGTATGCATTCTGAAGCCTATCTCTTGATGATCACGATATCCCTCATTTCTAAATCTTGGTTACCTACAAGGGGTAATCCAGGAGTCAGTGGAAACTCAGTGAATAAACATTCACCTCTATTTTTTCATACATGATCTTCATATTAAAAACAAGAGCACAAATAAATTAAAAATTATTTCACACATATGAGAGATGCATGCAATTACAACGTCCTGATTATAGTTCATATCACTGGTCAAGGTCTCATCTCATTAACCTCCTAACCACTAGGTAGCACAGGCCAATGAGGATCAAGTACCCAAAGGTACAGGATCATCATGGTACCTTCTCAAAACTTATGTGCACATACTCTAGGTGACCAATCAAGATCAACATCAACACGGTGGTACCAGAGAATTTTAATTTCTCCTGAGAGCTGACCCAAAGCCTGTCACACATTCCTGAAGCTGACCTGAAGTCAGATGGTAATTATCCGAGGCTGACGTATGTCCGGCAACTTCATTAACACGGGGCCTTTATATCGTGCTTAGTGGTCTAGGGTGTCCGAGGGTAACTCCAGATTGTCTCTAAGTTCTTAGATTTTACACAACATTTCCATACTTCTTTAATCAATTATCAAACTCAGATTTATTCATTTATACTTTTCCAACATCCATAATTGAGTTAATTTCTGTAATCAGCCCCATACACTAATATTTAGATTTAAGCTCCCCCCACCAACTTCAGTATTGGTATCCATGGTGCATGAGGGAAATCACATAACCATCCCTTTACAGATGCAAGAACAAACCTTAATTAACACAGCGTGACACATATTGCACCATCAGTTACCAAGACACTGCATAATTACATCGTTAATCCAGCGATGCAGAGTCTCATCATGGATAATATGATACATATAGTATAAGACTAGTGATCACTTTTCAATCATACAACAATTCTTTGGTGTCATAAAGGAGGAAGAATCATCACTATCTATTCAACATGATGCATATTCATGAATAAGGTTCACTGTTTGACATTCATCCAATCTTAGCCTTAGGATTTGGTCAACCAATTCCTAGGTCCAAAGTTCAGCTGGGACCAAACCCTAATCAGTGCAAAACCCCTAATTTAAATTCTAGGGTTCACTCAAGCCACAATTAGTTCAAATTACATGAATTCCTAATCATAACATATAGAGATCAAATTCCAACATCATATTCATTATTGTTATACCTCTAAATTGAAATACACAATAGGCAAATCAATCTATAAATATATGAAAGTACTCATCCAAGGTTCAAACCTAATTCCCATATTCGACCCATCAAGAAAACCTTTATCTAAGGTTCAGCTGAACCCAAACCTCAATGTTTGGGTTCACCCAATCTGAAATCCTTGACAAAGGGGTACAGCCTATTCATTGGAGTTTGGCCAACCAAAAACTCCCTTAATTAGGAGTTGGCCAAAGAGAATTCCTATTCTTCAGAAAGTCTGACGATCACTGTCCAAGTAAAATCATATTAGGTGAGGTACACATGACACATGTCTTAGAACAAAACCCTAGACTCAAATCAATAGTCAAATGAGAGAATCCATTAGGCGGCTGAAGTAATCATAGTTCCAAAACATATCAGAATTAGAGATCCATGAATAAACATCATTGCGTACCCTAAACTTCATCAATGCACATCAAATCAAAGGTTCAGCTGCGGTTTAAACTCCATGGATGGAGTTCGACCAATGGGTAGGAACCCATTCTTGTGTTCGGCCAAGCCTCACCTACAAGGGTGTGTTAGGCGAACATAAAACTTCTATTAGGGTTCAGTTAGAGTTTCACTTTCACCTATCTTTGATTCAAATTCCATTAGTAATGACCCTGATGAAAACCCTTCCATTAGACGTTACTTACTTTCCAAGACATGGATCCTTGCACATACAATTCTTAAGAAAACAAAGACTAGAACTAGTATTCACACAAGTAGAATTCAATGTCTACTCCCCTCAAGTAAGCTAGGGTTGCGCAATTGACTTGGGGAAAAGAATATGTCATCAACAAGGGCTGTCGTCTGCTGGTCTCCTTCTCCTCCTTGTTCTCCTTTCTATTCTTCTAGATCTTGCTATTCGAGCTAGGGTTAGGGTTTCTATTTGATGAAGAGACGAGGAATAGAGAGAGCAAGGTTGAGTCGCATGGATTAGGGCTTACAAACAGTCTCTAATTCTTAAATAGATCATGTGACACAAGTACAGTTGGAATGGGATTCGGAAGTAACTCAAAGTCACTTTGTAACATGTGCACACAACCCAATTTTTTCATGATATGTGCGTACCCCCTCCCCCCTTTTGTTAACAATAAATTTTATTGAAAAAAGGAACAAAACAAAACAGGGACACAACCAATGAAAACAAAAGAAAGAAATCAAACGACAAGATTAAACATCAAAAGAAATGTGTAATTGAAAAACTCCTTCCCTAGCAAGACCATCTGCCATAGCATTCGCCTGTCACAAGACATGGTTAAAAGTAAGATGCAACTGAGAAGAAATATCTTGCACTTCCTCCACCCAATTTGCCAATCTCCAAGGAAAAGAAGATTTTCCTAATCCCCACTAGATTGCAGAAAAAGACTCTCCTTCAATGATAGCATTATAACCGCCCAACTTCCGCAATTTCTGACAACCCACCAATAAAGCATAAACTTCATCACAATTAGCATCCAAAGAATTAACGGGACCTAAAAAATTATTCATAACTTGACCTGACCAATCACGAATAACACCTCTAACTCCTCCCATGCAAATTTAATTAACATAACTACCATCAAAATTCAGCTTTAAGATACCTTCTGGAGGAGAAAGCCAACAATAATGTGGAGTTGTAGTAGTGATTTTCATTTCGTTTATGATTATTGTTCACCGATCTCCTCTGCCTTTGGTTCATGTTGCCTTATCAGAATTATTAGCAAAATAACAAAATAACAAACCCAAGATTTTCTTGCCAAGATCGGTAATTGTTGTAAGTAAATGTGGAGTAGTAGTAGTGATTTTCATTTCGTTTTGAAAAGAATTTTGAAATGAGGCATGGATATTGGAAAATGGGTCAAAAGCGTTTTTAGATCCCTCCCAATCTTTTAATCAATTAAATGGGAGTGTTGAAAACATGTAGAGATTGGAGTCTTGGAAGAAATATATGATCTGGAAGAAATATACGACCTTCCTTGTGCTTAATATTTGAGGCTTTTATCCCATCCATTTGGGTGTAGCGTTGTTAGTAATATATTTTTTTTTCACTCAATCTTTCTACAAGTGTGTTTTTAGTAACTCCATAGTCCATCATTATCATGCCTTTTCTCACTACTTCATTTAAGGTCTTTAAGAATCACCCTCTTTTGTTAGTTCCTTGATGCATCCACGTTGGAGTAGTGGCCTGGATTTAATGGACCGTTTGATTGATCCGGCTTTAGATTATTTAGATCGACTTGATCATCATGATCATCTTCAAAGCCTTGTCCCAACTATGTTCGGATCGGCTACATGAATTTTGTTTCTTCATTTCGATCTATTTTGAGCTAAATCCTCAGATAAGTTGCACTTATTTAGATATATTTTTAGCCATCCACGTTCTCTTCGGCCTACCCCTTTCCCTTGGTAGGCCATCAACCTGCATAGCCAAACTTTTCCTTCCCAGCATTGTTGTCGGCCTGCGTTGGATATACCCAAACCGTCTTGAACGGGTTTCTCTAAATTTATCCCCTATTGTTGCTACCCGTTATTGCTCTTGAAAGCGCTCATTTCTAATTTTATCCTTCCTAGTTTTACCACACATCCACCTTAACATTCTCATCTTTGCTAAATCTATTTCGTGCATATGTTGCTTATTGATTGGCCAACATTCTGCTAGATTGGTCTGGTCTAATCGCTGTCTTGTAAAATCTTCCCTTCAATCTCGTTGGCATTCAGCAGTCACAAAAGCATCAACTTCAACCATTCTGCTTTTATCCTATGTTCGACATCTTCATCAATCTCCCCATCCTATCTTCATCTTATTTGATCAACTTGATGTATCAAAAATTCAAGATCCATGTTACTTGGGGAAGAACCATAAATTTAGGTCAAAACATGGAATGAAAAGTCAGGATGGATGCAGATTGGATTCCAAATTAAATCTAAAATATTTTGAGTTATTTGGGGAACCAAATCATAGTTAGTGGATCAGTTGATTTCATCCATAAATTCCAATTTGACTAAAAAGGGCCTAATAATGCAGGATTTAATGAACAACAATTTGTGGATTGGACCCAACTATATGCGAGCTAAACCAGCCCCAAAACCATTGTAACCCATCTCACATTGGATCCCCAAGCCCAGTCTACAAAAACACCCATGAGAGTGGTCCCAATGATGCCGTACACGCCCAAATCCCCTTACTATAGTACATCTGATAAATTCCCTTACAAGCAAATATCATAAATTTTCAAACCCCCTAACCCACCCCACAAAAAAAAAAAAAAAGGGTTCCTTGTCCACAAGGATCATCAAGGAATTTCGAAAGAAGATGAAGATGCATGAGTTAGGAAGCTTACTAAGTACAAGAAAGCAAGTGGAGCCATAAAAGGAAGGGGATGTCCAAGCATAAGAGGATTTTGCTAGCAAGACTTTCTATTTTCTTATGAGTTTTGCATTGTGATAAGTACTATAATAAATTGATGGCTGAGATTAGAGAGAGATTGAAGCTATGGTTTTTATGGACAAAGATTATACAATGCACATGATATGATTCGTTCAATTCTATGTTGGCTTATCATTCTCCCCTTTTTTTTTTTATTACATTGTTGCAATTGTTATCTTCTTCTCCTATTGGTTTGAGAGTGTCTTATAAGGATTGAATATTATTCAAGTGGCGGATTATGGATTTGGGCTAAGCCCTTATGTTTGCTCGAGTTTCGATTAATTTGGTTTGGGGATTGGAGTTGAGTTTTACAATCAATTAATGCTTACCCTTTTGATTGCATTAGTTGGCATCAAAGGATGCAGTAGCGCTATCCATCTGTTGGGGCAAGACTTATGGTCCAATTATGGGACCCAAGGAAGTTTAGGAATTCTTTATTAATTGTTATTAGTTTATACTTTTTATTTAAGAAGTTGTATTTAGGACTAGTTTTTAATTTGGATAGGATTATTATTTGGTTTCCTAGTTTGATTAGGATTGATTTCTTAGCCCCTAAGTTTCTTTTATTATAAATATAGCATTGTAGAGATCAATGATCTCAAAGATTTGAGTTAATAAGAATTTTCCCTTTGTGGGTTTATCATTGGAGAGTGCCTTCATCGTGTGATTGTTCCCGTGGGAACCCTAATTGTGCTCCGGCACTTGCATCCTAACTCTAGGATTGCATCATCAAAGCAATCCCATCCATTCGTTTGATTGTTTGGTTTCGTCTCCCTAATCATGCCTCCCTAATGAGCACAAGGTCGTAGGGAATTGGTGGAGAGCAATTTAGTGAATGAATCTTACCTTGGAGACCTTGAAACTTAGTACTTGTGAAAACAAGTTGAGATTTCGATTCCACCAATTTACTGCCGTTCTTAAGCCCGGATAAAGGAGTGTTGCATTAGGTTGACAGATGGTGTAAAACTTTTGTCATGTCTACAACATGAGCTTTGAGACATTGCTCTATGATCATGCTATGATGTTCTTTGTAACCTATCTGAGGATTTGGCCCATGAAAGATGAGAATGGCGAAACAAAATTTATTTAGCTGACCGAACATACTTAGGACTAGGCTTTGATTATTATGATGGTTGGAATGAGTCAAACCTCGAGACTTGTATTTTTATGAAGGATACAACTATTATTGAGATTATGGTGATAGATTATATGCAGTGATTGTAATGATGGACTATATGATGATGATGATTACGAGTTACGATAATGAATCAGATATAAATTGTGATGGTGCAGTAGTTGTTCTATCAATTGGTGACCATGGCTTTGATCAAAGACTTAATTTTGGTATGAATGGTGAATTTGACTGTAACATGCTTATGGAAGAGTCGTCTTCTTTTATTTGTGATCTTCCGACCATTATTGTGAACCAAAGAAAAGCAGTTGTGGATGGTCCAAAACAATAAATATCCAGAAGACGAGGATGACACATTGAAATTTGATGTACATGATGATGGTGGTGTTGTCCATTTTCAGATCTTCGAAAAGGGTGATGTGGATCGAGCTTATGAAAAAGAAATCTCAGACTTTAGTTAGTATCTGCACGTAGAAGTTGGCGGTTCAACGTTTACATGGATGGAACTTACATGAGAATTTTGAGGGAAGGTGTGAACATCATTTTCTCAAAGAAATTTTGAATTTCAATCTCACATGGCAATATTCAAAACTTCGAAGATCCATTTGATCAAGATTAGCAGCTGGAATTTAATCTATAGCTGATTAAGATTTGATATCACAACATTTGATTACATCTCATTGGGCGAATTGGATGGATAATCTAAATGGTTTTGGCAAGTACGCCACGGATAACAAATTTAGAGTTAGAATGTCTTAATGAGATTGATAGAGATATAGATTCTAGATGATTGTGGTGGTACATTTGTCGAGGTGGTCTGCGACATGATGACACATGGCCATATGCATCCAAATCCAGAGTTTCAAGAAGATCCGATGCCGGATGAAGTCTAGCCAGAAGAAAAGAAAGCGACACAAGATAAGACATTGAAATGTGAATATTGACTTGATGTTGAGTCTTTTTCAAGTGAGGGAGTCTGATGTAGGAGCAGATGCTTGGATTTAATTGGCGCTATGATTGATCAGGCTTTTGATTATTTGGATTGACTTGCTCAGTCAAAGAAATTCAAGATCCATGTTAATTGGGGAGATTAATTACTTTGGGTCAAAACATGAAATTAAGGGCCAAGACAGATGCAAATTGTATCACAAGTTAAATCTAAGATTTTGAGCTATGAAGGGATCCAAATAAGGAAATTAGTGTATAAATTGATTCCATTCATTAATGGAATTTGACTCAAAAGGGCACAATAATGCAGGACTTGATGAACATCTATGTAACGGGTTGGACCCAACTAAACATGACCCAAGCCATTGTAACCTTTCTCACATGGGACGCCCAGGCCTGGTCCACTAGAACACCTTTGAGACTGATCCCATTGATGCCATACTTGGGGCCCACAACACCCTTACTATGGAACATCCAATCAATTCCCATGCAAGCAAATATCATGAATTGACAACTTTCCATAAAAACAAGTTCCTTGTCCATGAAGGATCTTAAAATTAAGAAATTTCCAAGGAAGATGCATGAGTTAGGAAGCTTACCGAGTACAAGAAGGCATACGAGGGGATGTCCAAGTGCTTGAGGATTTGCTAGCAAAACTTTATATTTTAGTTTTCTCTCTTTATTATTTGAGTAATGGATTGTAAAAAAGGACTCTATTATTAGTATCTTTCTTTATTATTTAGATATGATGGATGGCTATATGAAAAATAATATAGATATATATATATATATAGAGAGAGAGAGAGAGAGAGAGAGTTTTAAAAACAAAGATTTGCCCCCAGCCTTGCCCTTTTATAAAATTTGCCTCAGGCCCTAGGCTAGTTTTATGAAACCTGCCTAGGCCTAAGGCTCAGCCCATTTAAAAAAAAAAACTGCCCCATGGCCAGCCCGGACCCAATCCCACCTATGCCCCTTTCTTTTTTGTTGAATCCCACCGTGCTCTTTTTTTAGCTGAATCCCGCCCCATGCCCCCAGCTCCAATCCCGCCCCTATCCTTTTAATATTCCCCCTCTTCCCGAGAGCGTCTCTCTCGTATTGAAGTTAAATGAAAACGGATAAGAAGAGATGAAAGAACGAAGGAAAGAAAGAGAAAGAAAGGAAGAAAGAAAGGAGGAGGAAAAAATAAAGAGGAGAGGAAATGGAGAAGAGGATCGTGGTGAGTGGCTGCAGCGGGATATAAGCGGCAAGTAGCTAGCAACGACGAGCGATGACAGCAGAGGTGACAACAATAGCAACGACAAGGCACAAGTAGATCCGTCTCTTCTTCCCCTCCATACGACCCTCTTTTTTCAAGGATAGGACCCTTTCTTTCTCTTGGTCACACGAAAGAGGGAAAAGGCTTAGAGTGTTTTTATTATTATTATTATTATTATTATTATTATTATATTTTATAAAATGAGAGAAAGCCATATCCTCAAATTTTGCACTATATCCTAGCCGTATCTTGCTGTACCTGTATCCATATCGTACTGTATCGGTATGGGTACAATGGGTGAAATTGTTGGTATGAGGAAGAATGAGAAGAAGATTGGAGAGAAAGTTGATGCATCCTTGGATGATCGACTATTCTATTTATAATCATATTAGACCTTAATCAAGGCTCTAAATATGTCAAGAGTACAAATTAGAATAAATAACAGGATAGAAAGAATCAATCCTAATCTATACAAGGAATACAAGTAGAGAGAAATCAGCTATACGCAACTATACAATCTTTGACTAAAACAACCCGCGTGTAGGAGGCTAAAATGGGCCTTTGTTGGGCTGGGCCTAGGGCCTGTTAACATACAGCCTTATCTTCTAGACTCCCCCTCAAATTGATGTGGTAAGGCATAAAACATCAATTTGCTAGTAAGATCATGATGACGCTTTTTGGGAAAAGCTTTGGTGAAGATATCTGCCCACTGGTTAAGAGCAGAGACATGAGGTAGAGTTATCTTCTCAGTAATATGTTGTAGGATGAAGTGACAATCAATCTCAATGTGCTTTGTCCTTTCATGAAAGACCGGATTGTTGGCAATTTTGGTAGCACTGGTGGTGTCCCCATGAAGAGGTGTAGAACTACCAACAATGACACCAAATTCATAGAGAAGACGGCGTAGCTTGATGATTTCAGCACTAGCAGGCGACATCGCACAATATTCGGCCTCCTCAGAAGACTTTGAAACTGTAGTTTGCTTTTTTCACTTCTACGAAATCAGAGTCTCCCCAAGAAACATACACCAACTAGTGGTAGATCGCCGAAAATTAGGGCAACCAGCCGAATCGGCATCCGCATAAGCTGATAAGCGCAGAGAAGAACCAAAAGGGTAGAGGAGACCATGGTTAAGAGTGCCTTTAACATAGTGGAGTATGCACAAAGCAGCAGCAAGGTGGGGTTTGTGAGGATTGCTCACAAATTGGCTAACCGTATGATCTGCATGAGAAATATTAGGCCAAGTCATAGTTAAGTAGTGCAAACCTACCAACCATCCGCTAGAAAATAGAGGGATCATCCAGGGGAGGGCCATCATCCATACTGTGTTTGCTATTCAATTCCGTAGGCGTATCAAAAGTATGAGCACCATCAAGTCTTGCTGAAGTGATCAAATCGGTAGCATATTTACATTGATGGACCTGAATGCCTGATTTGTTACGCAAAAACTCAAGCCCCAGAAAGTAGGTGAGAGAACCAAGATCCTTCATTCTGAAGTGGCGAGTGAGAGGGTGTTCGAGATCCGTAATGCCGACAGCATCATTGCCACTGATAATCATATCATCAACATAGACCAAAAGGAAGGTGTAGCCCTTTGGTGTCCATCGAAGAAATGGGGAGCTATTAGAATGACTGATGAAATCCAGCTTGAAGAATTGCTGCCCGGAATTTATCAAACTAAGCCCTGGGAGCCTGCTTAAGGCCATAAAGAGATTTCCGCAATTTACAAATATGCTAAGGAAGACAAGCATATCCCGAAGGAGGTTTTAAGTAGATAGTCTCTTTCAACTCGCCATGAAGAAAAGCATTTTTGACATCCATTTGCCATAGAGGCTAGTTGCGGGCTGCAGCGAAACAAAGAAGAGTACGAACGGTGGTCATCTTGGCCACTGGTGCAAATGTCTCTTCATAGTCAATTCCATACTCCTGCTTGTAACCCTGCGCAACCAATCTTTCTTTGTAGTGATCAAGACTCCCATTAGAGTTAACTTTTACAGAGTAGATCCATTTGGTGCCAATCACATATGGTCTTTCAGGAGTTGGTACCAAGTCCCATGTCTGGTTTGCCTCAAGAGCGAGCAATTCCTCATTCATAGCATCCTGCTAGTAAGCTATGTTTGAGGCCTGTGAATATGAGGTGGGATTAGGAGCACTATCTAAAGATGAAAAGAGAGCAGGAAATCCATAATGGTTAGGGGCAACGTAAAGACGACTAGAGCGTCGCAGTAAGATGGTACATTGGTACTATCAGAAGGAGCATGATTATATGCTGGTTCAGTAGGAGGCACTGGGAGAGGATCAGGAGAGGGAGTCACCGTAGGAGGAACTGTGTTGCGCCGGACATAGACTTTGGAAAGAGATGATGGAGAAGCTGATTCCTAGAATTGTGGCAAATAGAACACAGCAATAGGATGATGATCCAAGCGTAAGGAAAAGAAAGGAATCTGTTCCAAGAACATCACATTGCGAGATATGAGCATGCGTTTCTCGAACTGATCATAACACAAGAAACCGTTGTGTTCATTATTGTAGCCAAGAAAAATGCACGTGGCCACCTGTGGTGATAACTTAGAGCGCTCAGTAGGGGGAAGATGAACAAAGCACAAGCAACCAAAAACACATAGGTTATGACCAAAGAGAACTTCGCAAGGAGTAGTCTTTCCCAGAATAGTGCTAGGAAGACGGTTGATAAGATACACAACAGTCTGTGCAGCATCACATAAAAATTTTGGGGGGACTAACATGCAATTAAAAGAGCACGAACAGTTTCAAGAATATATCTGTTCTTTCTTTCTGTAATCCCATTTTGTTGAGGGGTATGTGGACAAGATTTTTGGTGAAGAATGCCTTTATCAGAAAGGAAGGCAGAGAATTCATGAGACATGTATTCTCCAACGGAATCTGATCTAAGAATCTTGATAGCTTTCTGAAATTTGGTTTGGACCATGTTATAAATTTTTTGAAAAATGGATAAGACTTCATATTTCAAGCGCATAAAGTAAATCCAAGTATAATGAGAATGGTTATCGATAAAGGTCAAATAGTATGAAAGCCTATCCTACTCAAGGTAGGAGCAATTCCCCAAAGAATGAATAATGTCAAATGATGGTAATGCACGAGAATTATGAACGGAAAAAGGCAAAATGTGACTTTTACTTAAGCAACAAGTTTCACACTTTGATTGAGATAAAGAAGACATCATTTTATTATCAATTGTAGAATCGAAACAACCAATCTTAAATAAGGAAAGCAAATGGGCATTGTTCACATGACCAAGACGTTTATGCCAAACAGTCCACAATTTATTGAAATTATTAGAAGAAGAGGCAAAGAAAGAATGGTGCCCAATGTTCAGCAAGAACAGGCGTCCATGTTTACTCCCTGTCGCGATCACCTTCCCAGTTTGTCGCCCCTGTATAACACAATCAGAAGAAGAAAAGTGAACAAGATAGCCATCATCAATAAGTTGTCCTACAAAAAGTAATATGGCTAATAATTTTGAAACAAAGTAAACATTGGGAAGGGTGATGGATTGGCTAGAGACACTAGATAAAGTAATCGTACCAACTCCAGAAATGAGTAGTTGATCACCATTAGCAGTTGTTATTTTCTCTTTTCCAAAGTAGGTGGGAATCTGTAAAGCTATATTCTACATATGTCATGTGATTGGAGGCTCCTGGATCTAAGAACCATGTGGATGAAGTGATAGGAGAAGAAAGAGAAGCAGAAGAATGGAATGCAGGAAAAGCTATAGAGGAATGAGTTTCATAGCGGCCACTAGAAAAGCCCATGGACGCATAAGCAGAGGTAACCGTGTTTTGGATTAGTTCTTGAATCTGAGCAGGAGTCATGGATATAGCCCCGGAGGAAGTGCTTCCTATATTAGATAACGGTGCTTGAGCCTGAAATGCAGCTAGAATGTTCTGGCTTGCCATATTGGAGGGAAGCTTCCTAGACTGTGTCTCATTCCGTTGCTGTAGGCTGTGACAGTCATCAATAAGATGACTGGACCGTTTGCAATACCTACAAACCAATTTCTTGAGGCAATTTTTGGCAATGTGATCGAAGCCTTTGCATTCATAACACTGAGTCTGCTTCAGATTTGGGCTTGCCAGAAGAGCCGAGTCAGGAGGAAGAGGCGCAATGAAGGCTTTTGGTTCTTCCACAATAATACGCTGGGAGGTGAGACGAATTTCTTCACGAAGGACCTCTTGAAAGCAGGTATCAAGATTATCAGAATTTTCTCTATTCATGAGAGTTGACCGGACATTCAAATTCTGGTCGTAGATTCATAAGAAACTGGCTTATGTGAGTTTCTTCTTGCAACTTGAGAGCCTCATATAGAAATCCAAAAGAGACTATTTGGATCAACATGAAATCCCTTTTAGTCCATAAGTTGAGGAAACCATTAAAGTATTCGTGCACAGATTTATCCCCTTGATTATATTTTGCAATTTCACTATCCAAGTGAAACTTCCGGGCCTTATTGGTTTGGTGATAGACTTTCTTGAGATGAGCCCACATGTCAACTGTGGTAGTGTAGGCTTGAAGAGCCACAGCAAGAGATGGATTAATGGAGTTAAGGATCTAAGTGATCACTTTAGCATTTTCTTTGGACTAGGTGGCTTAGATTTTGGAGTCGGTGGTACTTGTAGTATGTGGCTTAGAGAGCGATCTATCAAGATAACCAAAAAGCCCTTGTCCTTCAACAAAGTTCTTTAAATGGAAGGACTAGCACATATAGTTCTGCCCATTAAATTTAATCGGGATAACATCATACTTGTCCATTTGCAGAATGTAATAGGACAACAGTCAGTGGACAGCAGCACAATATAATCAGCAGTGTGGAAAACAGCCCTTAGCAGCAAAAGATGGTGAGAAAGCAACCACAGAGGTAGAAGACACCCTAAACAATAGTGGCAGAGTCTTCTAATAGAGAACAGCACACAAACGTGCAATTTTGGGCAAAAAAAAGGAAAAAAAAAAAAGAAAGTCCAAACGAACTGAAATTTGAAGGGAGAATCCCAGTGTGGGGCCCACAGATGGATCTGATTAGTGATCAAATGAGTAGCTAGGAAGCAGTATCAATTTTTCTTTCCAGCAGTACAAGTTTCATCCAGATCCGTTCAGAATCCAAAATTTTGTGCGGCTGTGATGAAAACTATTTCAAAAAGTTTGATAATGACAAAATAGATTGAAAGGCCTACCTCTGATCTCTGAAAAATGCTGAAAAAATCTCCAAAAAGACAAGGAGAGATGGGCAACCAAGGCTGGAGAGAGACTTCTGGATTTCGTGATGATCGCAGGTGGGCCACGGTGATCACGATGATAAGACAGTGAGTCTTCACTCACGTTTTGCTTCCAAAAAGCCTAGATCCGTGATCTGTGTTGCTTAGATGATGTAGATGAGGTCTCCAAGAGATTATGGCTCTTATACCATGTTAGTATGAGGAAGAATGAGAAGATGAAGATTGGAGAGGAAGTTGATGCATCCTTAGATGATCGACTGTTCTATTTATAATCATATTAGACCTTAATTAAAGCTCTAAATATGTTAAGAGTACAAATTAGAATAAATAAAAGAATAGAAAGAATCAATCCTAATCTATACAAGGAATACAAGTAGAGAGAAATCAGCTATACACAACTATACAATCTTTGACTAAAACAACCCACGTGTGGGCGGCTGTAATGGGCCTTTGTTGGGTTGGGCCTAGGGCCTGTTAACATATAGCCTTGTTATCTTCTACAGAAATGCTGTATCCAGGTATCATAGGTGGCGCAAACTCATATCTGCGATCGGAAATAGATCAACCTCCAAAGGGGTTGATTGAATCCAAAAATGGATTCAGGCACGAGGGCACACTTGAAGAGAAAACTCAGAAATCTTTAATTGATAATAAGCATGAATTACGAAGAGGTTGTCTATCCATATATATAGAGCATGACCGTTCCCTCTCTTGCTTGGACACTAATACTTTCCTAAACAATTAAATAAAACTAAATAAAAGAGAAAGCTCAAATATTAGCATTCCTAATCAAACAATGATAGAAAATAGAATAGGATAAAAAGGAAATGCCACAATAGCTCTCGGTCAATATTGGGCATGTAGATTGGACCCAATGGACCGGGTTGACCAATGGGTCAATGGGTTGGCCCAATTGACTTCGTGGGCCTAATCCGTACTGCATCACTATGATTAGAGAGAGATTAGGGCTTTGATTTTTGTTGACAAACATTATATTAGTCATATGATACGGGATGTCCAACATGAAGCTGGCTTATTATTCATCTTTTATCAATAAAATTGCATTCTTGCAATTGTTATCATCTCCTCCTATTGGCTTGAGAGTGTCTACTAAGGATTAAAGACTAATAAAGTGGTGGGTTGAAAATTTGGGGTAAGCTTTCTACTACTTTTCTTCTCGTGTTTGCTTGATTTTCTGTTGATGCAAGCTTAAGATTGGAATTGGGGTTTCCCATCAATTGGGTCTTACCCTTTTGGTTGCGTTATTCCTTGAAGATGTAAGAGCTTCAGTACATCTTACATGGGTTGTTTCGTGTCTTCTGTGGTGTCCTGGTACCCTTTCAAACGCCGTTTAATTTTCTTCCCTCTTAATTTGAGCTATCTGTACGTCTCCTCTTATGTTCTCATTCCTAATTCTGTCCTGTAACTTAACATCTCTCTCTTAGCATGGTTTTTTTCACCACATGAACTTTCCACTATTATCTTTCTCAAGCATGGAGTTTTTTGTTAGTGGAAATTGAAGTAAACCAATTTGACTAGAGATGTAAAATGTTAAAAATGTCCTTTTGTATTTCTAGGCATAAAAAATTCAAAACATGCCAAGGAAGCCATCTGCCCTATCATAAAAAATTGTAAAATTGCATGTTGATAACTGAAAAGAAGAAATTTCACCTCGAAAATGGCTTCAAATGAGTGAGTACACCTGTTTGCTATCTCCTTGTTAAGATCTTCCCATGTTATATAATACGTAAAAATGTGATGGACGAATCATAAAGATATAGTCTTTGGATGTTGGCACTGTGGAAGGATTGCACCAAGTCAGCTGCTCGCACAGTGGCCTATGCCTAATTTGGTGTTAAATTTGGCATTTTAGCCTTTCAGGGCCTGTTTCGCTTCAAGCATTATAGGATTTCTTGTCTTGGAGCATATCGAGAATTCCAAATGCTGTCCCACTAAGTGGAATTCTTGAATGCCCAGGGCTGATTAGCATTTCAAAAAGTGGATATATAAGAATTTTACATGGAAAAACTATCATTTGGAATGCCTCCAAATGCTATGCCCCCAAGTGGAATTCTGGAATGCCAAAGGCTGCTTAGCATTTCAAAAAGTGGATATATGAGAATTCTACATGGCAAAACTATCATTTGGAATGCCACTTTAAATAACTATTCTCAAATCAAACAAGTCATTTGGAATTAGGGGGAGACAACACCTGCACTCTTGTTGAAAAGTAGACATAGAAATCCTGGCAAAAATGCTTGCAATCAAACAGGCCCTTTAGGGATTTTCCCCGATTTCCATTTCTTGCCTAAGCCTTTCTTTTACTTTCAGGGCATCCTCAACTTTCCTCAATTTTCTTTGGAGAACTCGAGAACCAAAACTAAAAGGGTTTTCATTCTCATTTGTTCTTGTGCCTTTGAGAGATTGTAAATGGAATATTAGGGACCTTGGACTTATAATCAGAGGTCCAGCGATTATCTAGTGTTATATTATACTCAGATTTAACATTCTATAAAATAGAGACTTATTTCTCTCTCTCTTCCATAGTTTTTTTTTTTTTTTTAATATTCGAACAAACAAATTTTTAGTGACTTCACTAGGGATACTAAGGCAAAACTCTCACTTAGTGGCCCAGTCTTCCTCTAGTTTTGCGAAGCAATGATTTCTCGTCTTTCATAATTTCCAGTACCAAGTAGTTCACAGATTATGATCCAATTGTCATGCAAACCATGTCATTAAGGAAAGCTAGTATCTTGAACATCCTCAACCAAAATAAGCATTGTAGGTCATCTTCAGTCAGTTCGGACCTCCACTTAGTTTCACCCAAGCTCATCCTGGTCATGGATAGATCACCTAGGTTCGGGTCCATAGGCAATGACAATTACCCTATGAATATGCGCTTTTGCTACGGCTCTAGTGGGTTCCCTTAACCAAGCCACTGCCTAAGAGTTGCTGGCTCATTCTTGAACAGGCATGCGGTCAGATATTTCTCCTCCCATTGCTTTGGGGCTCATAGTTTCATGTTCTATTTCACTTCTTGACGGGGGCTCTTTTGAGGGAAATGGATTTAAGTTCAACCCAAAATTGAGTTCCCTTTCGAGTCGGGGCCACATGGTGCAGCACGTGGCACAGGACGCACCGCGAGCTATCCACCATGCTAATCCGCGAGACATCTCTCTTCCCCTTGGTTGATCCCATGAGACATCTGCTTGGTTGATCCTGCAGTACAACTCTCTTCTCCTTATGTTTGCTATTCCAGGCCTTCGTGCCATGCTGGTTTCTGGGTAATTGGTCCTAGGCAGACACCTCGTTGAGTGTGCTTCTGGTTTTTGTCTTCTGAAAAAGTGAATTCGCATAAATGGACTTGGGAAGATTGAGATTGCAAACCTTTTTTTGTTGAAGACACTTGTGAAAAGATCTTCACTTGCGCTCCTCGGGTCTTCAAACTACAACGCCTGATAGTCCCACTAGAGGACTGTGTCATTATTGGAGCGTTGGTCTTCAAACTAGAGGACTATGTCATTCTTGTCATTCGAGTTCAGGTTCAAAATTCTGTTTCTAGAGGTTTGGCCAACCTTTCCACTTTCAAATGCCAAGGTTTTTCCCAAGTCTTAGAAGCTCATAAATTTTATTATCCAAAAACTTTTCTAAAACACAAAAGAGCAGTAAAAATGTCTCACATCTTGCCTTCTAAATAGGATAGCATTATTTTTCCAAGTTTTTGTTTGATTGAGTTTTTAATGTAGGATTAGACTTTTCTCCCCTTTATTTTCTTCTTCTTCTTCTTTTCTTTTCATTTTTTTGTTTAGGTATTATTTACACCTTTTTTGTATTAATTAATCACTTAACTTCTTAGTATGATGTTGGGTTATTACACCACCTATGAAAAACTTGAGCGGTTTAGATTTTTAGTAGATGGGGCCCACTATGGCATCTACAAAATTCCAAATTTTCTTTTTAAATTTGTAACGCACTAACAGGGCCCACATATGAAAAATAATGAACCGCTCAAAATAAATGTCCCCTCTTGAATGGACCCTCAATAGATTTTACTCAAATTGGAGTTGGGTACATTGTGAAATTGATCACTTATAAAACATGTTAATAAAATAATAAGAAATTTCAATTGTTTTATAGCGGACAATCTGATGATGGGCCCGAATCTTGGAGTAATTAGTCCTTTTGTTTTCTACTTTTACCCACCCTTCAAATAAGGCCCGCTTATGAAAATTCTAAGCCACTCAAAATAAATGCCCATCTAAATGCTCTCTCTACAAATTATACTGCATTAAGCATTGGGCCTACTGCTATATTGATCACATGTAAGACATGTGAATAAAATGTCAAGAAAAATTCAAGTGTTTTATAGTGCTTTAGTCCAACCATGGGCCCAAGTCCTATTGGGGTGAAATTGTGTCTTACCAACTGTCCATTTAAAGTCACTAAATGGACTGTAAGCAAAGTTTCTATCTTTGGACCGTTCAATTAATGTTCTTTTTATCAAATAGATGACAACAATTAATGAATCTGATTTTTTCAAGATTGTTAGATCCTGAAATTTTGTATGTGATATTGCCAATTATAATCATGTGACATGGTTAATTTGATGGTAAGCCGAACTCAAATTGGAGTGACATCTTCCACAAAGCTAAGGGTTGATGGTTTATTTTGAGTGGTTTGGATTTTAGATATGGGGTAATTGATAGATTTATGACTTATAAAAGATCAGTCCAAAGGTTAAACACTAAAACTTAATATATTTAATAGTTAAAAGATTAAACAGTGATACAAGATGTTATGACTTAAGGAGATCAATATTTTTGTTTATAGTGTTCCCTTTGAACTGAATGGGCTGGGTCCAAAGTGCTGGTCGACCCATGGAACATGGGTCAGTCCTGCACCAATAATATCCCGAGAAAAATGTTAAGATTGAAAATATCTCAATGCTTCACTCGCATGACACATCCCTAAAATGAGATTCGTGTTCTTAGAAGAGTCCTTTTCTCTAAATTTAGTGCAAGATATGTTTATTCATGATTTTTTATCCTCCGAGTATCTCACTTAAGAGGGTCCCCCGTGGGAAAGAGTGGTACTCCACAATGTTGTCCACCTATTGAAAATTTTAGCAGCTCAATATCAATGCCCTTCCTTGTGTATGGGATGACACTTTAAATTTTACTATAATATGAGTTGGTCCCACCATAATCACATGCTCAATCTTATGGTGGGACCAACTCCTATTGGAGTAAATTTGGGGACATTCTATTTGTGGGAAGGGCATTCAATAGGTGGGCCCCAATTTGGAGTTCCACTCCTTCGAGGATCCTCTGAGTGTGACAAATTCATTGTGTTTCGACATCTTTCATTTCTGCAGTATATCTAGTGATTTATATGTTTTGTTCCTGATTTGAGTCTCCTATGCTTAATTCTTTATCCTTTAAGCTGATAGGATCATCCTCTCTGATGTCCATTTTCTTACTGCTTGGGACCTAACATTTACTTGTACCAAATCCTAAAGAGATTCTATTCTTGCGTAGGCTGATCAATCAGGAACTATAGTAGAGATCCTTGCTGAGGATGCCAAGCCAGTTAGTGTTGACACTGTAAGTTTTCAAAACTGGATGGGAGATTTAGTTGCTTCTTACCTATTGTGTTTCCTTTTTGGAACCATGTATTAATATTTTCTCCTCTGTTTTCAGCCCTTGTTTGTGATCGAACCCTGAAGCAAGTTCTCATACTCAACTAGGTGTCGTAAACGTAGAGGTTGTTGTGGTAATATTTTTTGGCCAGTCTTTCTTTGTGATGGGATGATTTTGGATGACCGAGATATGAAATAATGTTGAGCCTTTTCACTAGACCAACTAGATTTGAGACTGAATTTAATGTTTTCTATCATTATATTTGTGAGGAATAATGTCACATTTCGTTTGAAAGTATTATGGCTTTTTTGTACTCAATTTAAAGAGAAGCGATTATACTCAGGTAACAGCACCATCAGCAGTGAACCCTGTTGAGAAAACCACTTCTCTGTGTTTTCGGGTGGATTCAACATCACCAAAGTGAGCATTACATTGGTCAAGTTTTGGGAATGGGTTGGAAATGTCTAATCTATTTAACAGATGGGTTGAATATGAGTTGGGCCTCACCTTGCGAACCCTTATTTCCACCGACTCATTTGGACCCAACCTGACCCGACATGACATGTTCGCCTCTCTGCCTACATCACAGCTTGTAGTACTGGAGAGAGTCACAGACACTAGAGCGGCACGTGCTCTTCACATGGGTTTCCAGGTTGAACATTTGGAATGTTTATTATTTTCAAATTCAGAAGAACTTGCTCCTCTTTACATCTTTTGAAGATTAGGGCCCATGTGGCGTTATTTCTGATATACTTTATTTCTACACCCAAAAAAAAAAAAAAAGTCAATAATTACGGATGTCAAATTAGAGTAGATTTTAGGCATACTTGCATTTGTGCCTTGAACTTGAGATTGGATTTTCAAGATGAGGGTCTAATCTTCTTCTAGGCATCTCTTTCCCTTTATACCAAGGACCATGAATTCAATTGCTGAGTTGTGAAAAACTTTATACTTTTTTGAAACATTCGTGGGGGTGTTCATGGGCTGGGCCGTCCTGAGCCCATTCTGGTCCCGGCCTTCTTTAGGCCGGGCTTAGATTAAGTGATAGAAAGTCTAAAGCCCAGCGCGTGTAAGGAATGCATGTAATTTAATTTAATGAGCCCAAACAATTGCTCAGATGCCCATGAAAGTGTTAAAAAGCCTGGTTGACCTGGCCCAATTGATTTAATGGGTGGGCTCAGGCCTGACTTTCACGGCTTGTGTTGGGCTTAGGCCAGGCCTGGATATGCCTTAGCCCCGCCCAGCCCATGAACACCCCTAAACAGTCAAATCATTATACACTTTTTGAAAACGAGCCAAATCTATATTGCCTCTACTTGAGTTGAAAACACATTGGATTTATTTGAAATGAGTCCTAACACACTATATTTTGTTTGTTCTACTTCAAAAAGAACCCCCCATCATGTTAATTGGATACCCACGAGGGTTAGGGCAAGGGCCTAAGTAGTGAGAGTGGGTTATATGTGGAAAGGGTAAGGCCAACCTGCCCTTTGACAGCGCTACTTCACTGCAATCAGGCTATCAGTAGGATTATTGAGTGAACTCAGGGTAGACCTGATGTTAAGCCGATGGTGGGATTCATCCTCTAATTGGATCTAAATAGATTTTACATGTGATCAATTTAGTGGTGGGACACACACCTGTTGGACTAAAATTTGGACTAGGTCTACCAATTAGAGTTCTAAACTTCTTATTTTGGCATCCCACCCCTCCCATCGTATCTTTGTTTTCCTCAAGGACTTGAAAAGAACCTCATTAATTGATTGAAACCGGTTGAAAGATGAAAAGGTTTCTCTTTCCTCCCTTATTGAGATGAGAGACTATTGTCTCCAATTATTAAAAAATAGGGGCATTCGACGACGGGTCTCTGAACATTCTATTTTATGGCCTTAGATCCACAATCTTTTTTCGTAGAGTGATAGGTCATTTTTCCAAATTTGAAAACCTAAAATGTCTAATTTACCATTTCTTCAAATCATATCCCATGATTAGTGTGTTATGCCACTAATAATTGTCAACTACCATTTAATTGGCCACGATTAATGAAATCCCATTAATAAGGTTTTTAAATAAGTTTTAAGAAAACACAAACAAATTTCAAAAAATACAAATAAATTTCAAAATAACGCAATCAAATTTCAAAAAATGCAATAATTTCAAAAAACTCAACAAATTTAAAAAAGAACGCAGAGAAAATTAAAAAAACGCATTTAAATTTCAAAAAATGTAAATGAATTTCAAAAGACGCAAATAAATTTCAAAAGATCCAAATAAAATTAAAAAAATGTAAATAAATTTCAAAAGACGCAAACAAAATTTAAAAGCGCAAATAAATTTCAAAAAACACAAATACATTTGCCAAAACTAAGATAAACCAATTTTTCAAATTTCAGAAAAATTTTACAAAAAATCAAGTATTTTTGCCAAAACTCAGTTAGATTTATTTCAAAAATAAAATAAATTTGAAAAGAAGTAAATAAATTTCAAAAGACACAAATAAAATTAAAAAATGCAAATAGATTTAAAAAAAATGTAAATAAATTTGCTAAAAAACTCAAATAGATTTTTCAAAAACTTAGATAAAATTTCCAAAAACACAGATAAATTTGACAAAAACATAAAGAAATTGCACTAAAACTCAGATAAATTTGACAAAAGCTCAGATAAACTGAGTTCTGCTGAACTGGGCTTCTACAAAGTGGGTCGGGTTGAACCTGGTCAACTATGGCCACTAACAGTATTGTTGGCGTGACTTTGCTGAACCGGGCTTTCTAAACAGGGTTGGGTCGAACTGACATGCAATTGATCCGGATTCGACCCGGCTTGAACTGTTGTAGTGAACAATTGTCTTCTTCGCAGCGACAGCCAAGTCTTAGGCTGCATCTTCTTAGCAACGATCTCGTTCACTAAGATCAATCCTGAACTTTCGTGCTGCTCCGATCTCCTTTTCACCTTTCGCGACGAACGCAGTTTGGCTAATCTCCTCTAACCAATCAAGGTTGTGGACCACTGTTGTGATGGGGCTATTAGATGCAAAACCGACGATCACTGTCTTCTGCTGTTCGAATTGCACAGAGATCTGTGTGTCTTCTTCGATCAAGCAGTCGTGGCCCACTCTGAATTTCAATCGAAAACTGAGAAACCAGATCCTTTTGAGACTTGCAGAAAACATGACAAGGAAAGGTCCTCTCTGTTTGCTTCAAAAAAGGAACCAAATCTGCAACAATCCGATCTCACTGTTCGATCAACTACAACTCCGATCTTTGTGGCCCATTGAGGATCAGTCCGATCCTCTGACTCTATCTCTCCTTCTCTCCTCTCTGTTTCGATCAATAAGTTCCTCTCTATTTTGATGATGAAACTGATATGATCTCAAGCCCTTGAGATCTGATCCGAATCGTGGATTGAACCAACATCCTCTTTCTTCTTTTTAACGGTTTCTCTACGAATCTGTGAATCCGTCGCACACTTCTAGATTGATATGCATCGGGGATCAATTTGCTGGGGAATGGAAGATACGGGAAGCAGAAGAAAGAGGAGGGGTTCTTTTGGGTAGCGTAGATCGAGAGAGGGAGAATAGAAGATTTGAAATTTGAAATTTCAAAATTTTATGCTCAAACAGTGGAAATGGTAAATTAGTCATGTAAATATCTGATGTGGTGTTTCTAGGGACCTCTCGTTGAAATATGTCGAGCTATATGGACTATGGGCTTTAGAGGAAAAGTTGGCGGATTGGAGGCCTTACAAGACCACTAGGAGGGACCTTTTGTTAATTTACTCTAAAAAATATAGATATTCCAACAACAATGGCGATGACTCCTGTACAACAGTTCTTGACTTTCTTACCCTTGTCCATCTACCTGCAGACAATAACCTTTTGTTGCCCTTTCATAGAACAGTAAATCCATAAAGCCATCAAATTCATTGGTCTGAGCATTACAATGGGCTCAAACAAGTTCACAACCCATTTTATACACAAGATATTTCTTATGGAAAGATCCCAGAGGGAATAAATTTCAAGGATTTTTTCCGTACAGTCACAATAAGTCATTGATAACCCTTCATTGTTACCAAACTACACAATTTTACCTACACATTTTTCCGTACCGTCTATACCATCCGGAGGGAAGAAGTCTTTTTTTTCTGGCGATATCACAACATATTATGTGATATCGCAAGTACATATTGCAATATCGCAAATTAGTAGGTGCAATATCACAATTTAAGTATTGCGATATTGCATAAAGTTTCATATTAAAAGTCAATGAATGCATTTTTGTTTATAATTTCATTTCGTTCTGTAGCTTTCGTCGTTTGCTTGGGTTCTTTGCTTTCATTCTTTGCAAGTGAATCTCTTCCATTGTCATATATAGCATTGAGTCTCCTGTCACATCTTTCTATACCACATTTGTGGTATTAATTCTCTATTTCCCACTATGTATCTCTCTCTCTCTCTCTCTCTCTTTTCTGGAAGGTAGTTAGGGTACAAGGAATCCCACATGTAGAAACATTTGAAACATTTTGTATAAATATTAGTAGTAACCTTATAGGGGACTTGTAGAGCCTTAGATGAGGAAAATGTGGGCATTCAGCCTTATGTCTTTTGATAGTCTATCGAATTTCAATTACGTTTGAACATCCAGTTGTTGATATATTAAAAAAATCCTCTTGTTCTCATATCATGAATTACCACTTTAGGATTTGGATTGGGCATCTAGTTGCAACAAATAATGTGGGATGTCTTGTTGATACCATCTTGTGGTGGGTCCCAGCAAAAACTCGGAATGTCCATAGGTTTTTTTAACCTTTTCCTATTAATGTGACATTACAAACATCATTTTCGATCATTATCTTAAACTGCTAATAATCTTTTTTTAATGTTATAAATAAGTAAGCAAACGATTAAATGGTTTAGATTCTTTAAGAGTTATCCATCAATGGTGATTTTCATTAGATGAATGGTTAAGACATCACAACTGTGCCATGCTCTATTGTTCCACGAACTCAGAATGCTTTTTTTTCTTTCGGGGGGGTGGAGGTGGTTATTGATTTCACAATTGAGGCATGACTTTGTAGCTAGACTGGACAATAGTCAAAGACATTTGTGACCATCTAACATAAAAATCCCAAGGATATGGCAAAACTGACCATTCCCCATGTTGTCACTATTATTTTATTTAAAAGGGTGTTTTATGGTATAGATACTTTTGCCAAATATAGAAATTAGTACCAATGAGTTGTAAAATAAATATTGCTACAAAATCTAGGTGTAGAATTGATTAGGATAATGCATTATTTTTTTTAACAGATAATGCATTATTATTTGGTTGTTAATGTTATGGAAATATGTAGCTTCATGCTATCCTAAATGTCAATGCTTTGATTTTCCATCTACGCATAGAGTAGTTTTTTCTTTTATATTTAACAACCTTCAAATTTCAGTAATTCCAAACATTCATCTTATTTACTAAAGAAATACTTATTCCGATATTTAGTTTCACACGTTAAATTTATATGGATTATGCAAATGTTTGTGAGTAATATCAAAAAGAAATTGAAGTAAATCTTATTATTGTGTTCTCCTCAGTAGGATGGAGAATATTGAGATTTGTATAATATGCCAATTTAATGGTACATTAGATGTAAGTAATCCACTTCCAGTCTACAATGGTGGCGAGCAAAAGGTAATATGGGTCGATATCAATGTAACTTTGAATCAACTACTTCGAAAGATAAATGAAGAAACTGGTTGGGAGCTTCATAATGAGCATATAAACATGCAATATCAATATCATGATGCCTGAAACTTCCTAAAACCCACCATGAGGTTTCTGTTAATTCTGAAAAGCATCCTCACCGAATTTTAAAAGGTTCTTAACTTTGATTGACCATTTTGAGAGTTGTTGTTTCCTTGTTTGGATTTATGAGAGATGAGTCTGCTTTCTTTTTGGGGATTTTGACAATACGCATTTAGGATTCCGGATCCCATGTATCGTTGAAACAAGGAAATATTGTTTTTCTACAAGACTTCAAGTACCCAACTTAGCTTAGTTCTATTTAATAAATTAGATAAAAAAAAACTCCACTAATTATGCAAACAGCAGACCTCATTCAATATTTACATGGTTTCATCTCTAATTCACTAAAAGTAGAGACGCATCACTTTGATGTTCTAGAGTTCTACTTCTTCTTTCTTGATTTTTGTCAGAGAGGGTTCAAGAGCATTTAGGATTTTCTAAACCCATAAAGAGAGATAAATAGAGAGAGAAAGAGCTAAAGGGAAGAGAATACCAGAATCTTGCTAGAAGGGGGAGGGAAGAGAATACCAGAATCTCGCTAGAAGGGGGAGGCAACAACACCAAACTTGGGTCCGCCCAGATTCTGAAACAATGGAGGCCGGAATCCTTTGCTGATGGAGGCAATGGAGACCACACTGCTTTGTCGACGTCAAACGGATGCGGGGAGCCTTGCATATTTGCAAATAGGTTGACGAGGGAGGAGGAGAGTGAAATCGGCTGGGGCAGAGAGTTACAATAGGTGAAAATGAAGAAAAGTCGAAGCAAGGAGGGATAAAAGGATGAAAAGGATTTCTCGAGTTGTGATATCACAATACTTAAATTGCGATATCGCACCTACTAATTTGCGATATTGCAATATTTAGTTGCGAAATCGCAAAATGTGTTGTGGTATTGCAAAAAAAAAAAAAAAAAAAAAGAGGCTTTTTACCTCCGGATGGTACAGACGGTACGAAGAATGTGTAGGAAAAATTGTGTAGTTTGGTAACAAGGGGGGTTATTGATGACTTATTGTGACTGTACGGAAAACCCCCTCAATTTCATCGACATGATTTTTATCCTGACGCATGAGGGCTTGGCTGAACCTAAAAACTTCGGCCCCTCAACATATGTTGTCCACCAATAAAACTATTTACAAAATCTTTGTGCAATGTTTCATGGGCCATGTCCTTCCTATGTTTATTACAAAGTCTTAGATGACTTAATTAAAAGCCAAAAGCCTAAATCATATCATCAATATGTAGACTTTATGCATTTGTTTTTCAAAAAGCCCAAAAGCCCAAAAGGGTGTGTTTGGTTGGGCTCTCTAAAATGACTTTTTGGGCTTTTAGATTTCAAAAGGCCAAATTTCTTAAGAAGTATGTTTTGTTATTCCATTTTTAAAAAGTACTTGTGAAAAAGGCATAAGTGAAAATCTGCTTCCCATAGCCCCTACCAGGGATTGCCAGGGATCTATCCCTTGCAGGGTGTTTTAAACTGCCCTCTCCTGGCCACTGTGCCAACTAAGCAACCAAAAAAAAAAAAAAATCTGCTTCCCAAATAAGCACCGAGGGTTTGGCTTCAGGTTGGAGAGTGGCTTTTTTGTTGTTGTGTGAAGCACATGGGGTGATTTACGGAGATCAAATTGGAACCTGGAGTGAGTTTTTTTCACAGATAATTTCCTATCTTCCTCTCACCCAACCCTCCTTCCCACTACGATACTCTAATATTTTTCTCCCTCCTTCCCTTTGCAACCCTATCTTGAGCATGTCTATATTTATTTGTTCGACCATTTATGGATGATTCTGCCACCATCTTTCTGAAGACAAGTTTCCTCTCTGCAGCTTATTCTTTCTTCTATTTTTTTTTCTTTGTACTTATCTTTCTAGGCTAACTTCATTCCATCTTCTATCTGTCAATCATTGGCTTTGGAAAACCGTGGATTCCCCCTTTTTCTTTTTTGGTAACAGTGGATTGCTCCTTTTATTTTACTTTAATTTTTTTTATATTGAAACTTGGAAAGAACTTATGTTTCATATTATTTAGGCTGGAGTTCCCATCCAAAATTCAGGTTGGAATTTGTAGGAAACGCTACAGAAAAGGGGTTGTTGTCTATTAAAAATTAATCAAACAATAATACGATTGAGGAATCTTGCAACTGCAGTCTGATGGCAAAAGTCAAAGAGCAGTGGCTATGTGGTCGAGGCACATCTGTTTGATGACACTTTCTTTTAGGACGAGTTTCACCCCTAGGGATGAAACCCCTTAGGACGAGTTTCACATCTATTTGATGACATTTTATTTACCTATGAGGCTCGTACATAATTTATATATTTTAATAAAAAATTATATAAATTATTTGATTATTATATGTTTAAAAGAGGTTTCTATATGTCTAACCAAACAATCTTAAATGCTTTTGTTGTTATAATAAAGTAAGTACGAAAGCTGAGCTCAACGACATTCTCTGTTGATACGTTGCTTTGATGAAGTATATTGCCAAAAGCTACATTAAAGAAGGGATGTCTGGTTTTTAAGAATTTGAACCAAACAAGCTTTAAGAAATGACTCACCAAATGAAGCAAAATCATCATGGTATATCAAACTGTGATAAAGAAAATCTTATAACACTCTTGAATGATTTTTTAATACTAATTTATCCTTGGATTCCGTGCAAAATTTACTCAACGGATTCATGGTTGTATCTTTTCTGCATTTTTTTCCATCCTTGGTAACAATGGAGAATCCATTCTACCAGAGGCCTTCAACACGGGGATTCCCTCTCCCTTCGTATATTAGTTGTGGGAGGTTCCCACTTTATTTTTTTAACAAACTCATGAGTAGAGAGAATTGTCATTTTCCAGTTGCTACTTGTTGCCAGCATGGGGTACTTTGCAATTTACATATGATACTCTTATTGTTATCCATTTATATCACTTCTCAAGTAATATTATCAACAATGCCATTTCCATATGAACGTAAAGTGAGTCAATACATAAGGATAAATCCCAAACCACATTCTCCAATAATACCACTAACAATACACACATAGCACGGGTTGTGTACGTATCTACAGGTCAATCAACACAGCTTTATATTTATGAGATGACCCCCTTGAAGAATTGTAACACCTTGTCCCGAGTTAATTACGATTTGCTCTAATTAATTGGGATTAATGCTAATTAAACGTGTTTTATTGAATTAATGTTGATTGATGGCCAAATTGAGTTGAAATTGTCTCAAATGGTCAATTTGAACATAATGAAAAGGTAATGAAGGTTATTCAAGGAATTGAAGTGATTTTAGGCTTAGATTGAGGAATATGAGGACTTTTTCGTAAATACGAATTTTCGCGTATTTTGTCGAATACGGAAACTCTTGATTTCTGCACATGTATCTCGAGGAGTACGTTGGTTTCCGTAATAGGCGCGACTCCATTCGACGTGAATTGGTTCAAATGACCCTTCATTTGACTCAATATGTAAATAGTGGAAATGAGAGGAGCTTAAATGCAAAAATGTGGTTTATAAGATGAGTTCATCCTCTCATCTCCTAGCACAGCTCTCTCTTTCTCTCTTTCTCTTCTTCTTCTTTCTTCCAAATTCCCTCCATCAAGTGTGGTTTGGAGGCTTGACAAGTTAATTGAAGGGGGACTTCACCTTCATCATCTTCTCCATCTTCTTCCTTGGTTTCTTGGAGTTTGAAGCTTGGGAAGATCTCAAGAAATTCTCCAAAGAGGCTACAAGTAAGTGTGTTGAGTTGAATTCAGAACTTCCAAGTCTATTCAGTGGTTTTGGAATGGTTTCTAGCACAAAGAACTCATTAGAGTTCCATTTGTGGTTGATTGTGATTTTAGGTTCAAGAGAGGGCTTCAATTGGAGGTTTTATCTTGGATTCAAGCTAGCAAAGGAGATTCTTACTAATTAGTTTCCAAACAAGGCAAGTGTACTCAATTCTCATGATTAATGGTGTAAATAAACTTGTTTGAACTCAAGGAGTGCAATTCAAGAAATTCCAGTTCAGAAATTTTCTGAACTTCTGGAGCAGTTCGATTAGCCGACAAGTTGACAGACACTTGATCGACGCTTTCTGGGCTGAATTTCGTGTAGAATTTCAGCTTCTGGAAAGCTGACCGAACAGCCGAAGTTGTGAGATTGGTCGACCGACAGTCGACCGAACCACCTGACCGAGTGATTTGAGACCTCATTTGAGCTCTCTGGATTGTGAACCGAAGGGTAACCAAATTATGTTCCGTTAACCGACACTGTAGGTTCGGTCAACCGACAAGGTGACCGAATTCCCTTGGAAAAAGGTCAGAATTTGTATCAAGAAACTGAGCTTCTAGAAAGTTGACCGACAGAGTTCGTTTAGCCGAAATCCAAAGTTCGGTTAGCCGAAATCTAAAGTTCGGTCAGCCGACAGGTGACCGACAAGGTGACTGAACTTGATGAAATTGCAGATTGATTTCTACTTTCTTAGAGTAGAAGCCTATTGGCTAAGGCTAGTGTTAATGGTATTTTCCTAAACCTTCATGGGTGTTAGCTAAAGTTATGTAAATGTAAATTTCACTAAAAGTGATGTCATCTAGCATAACACATACATTACATAACGAACGTTTCACCCGAATGTTGTTTTAGGAAAATCTAATTGTTTAATTGTTTTATTGTTTGAATTGACTTATTCTCTCACGTCTAATACTGTCTTGTATTGTTATGGTCCTCGTTGAGCTACAATTGAATAGTGCATCAAATTAATGAAACGAAGGAATTAATGAAATGAAATGAATGAATAATGAACAATCTTACTGCAGTAGATGATATAGAGTGTTCCGGAGCTCCGTGGTGATGCCGATGATCTCTGATCAAGACACTGGTAAATCCTACACATTTGAAAAGCCACTTAACAAAGTGTATAATATGGAAATGAAATGAGTCCTTTCTTAAGGTTGGGTCATGGATGGTGCGCCCTCCACCCTGTGCCATTGAGGACAATGAAAAGTCACTTAATAAAGTGTACGCAATGCTATCAAATGCTTCATTCAGGGAAGAACTAAATGAATGGGTAAAAGTAATGTAATTGTTTATTGATTTGATTTGAATTGTTTAGAATTGCTAAATAAGTTATTAGTATGGAATTGTGTATACATTGTTGAACCGTCGTGTTCACAATGTTATTGATGACGTTACAGGCCAAGTTACCCGTCCCGATATTGCAGAGGCCGCACCGCCAGCGGAGGAGGCCAATCAGGTTCCTCCAGGAGGACTAAATGAGTGGACATAAAGCGGAGGGCAATGATTTTAGAATGTTTGGAAATATTTTGAGAAATACTTGATATCCATTTTGAATGTAAATAGTAGTCACCTGCATTGTATTTTGAATATGCAGTGGTGGACTTAAATAGGAAATGAAATGTGTAAGTAAACTTTACTCTTATGTAAAGAACTTGTAAGGTTTAAATTGATTGTCAATGTATATATATATTTTCCGCAAAAATGTACATTTGACAGATATGTATGTATGTATGATATCCCTTGTAAATTTCGTATTGACTTTGGTTAATGCGAGGTTTACGGGAGTAAGTATGGAGCTCGCGACTCGAGGTTTAGCCGTGATAATCTTAATCTCGGGCCCGGGTCACGACAATAATGTAGCCAAACACAAGAAGAACATAATAAGATTTACAAGGTATGATAGTATGTTTGTGCATCCATGGAGCAATAAGGGCAATTTCCACTAGCCCTAACAAATTAGAGTTACAAATTTATGGGGTTTTCCTCTCCTTACGCCTCTCGAAATAGACTAATTCTTGTAATCTTAACCAATCCACTTCAAGAATATTTATAGTCAGCACAAATTATCACTCTTCCTAGCCTCCTATTAAGAACTAGTGTATAGTATTACCTAGAAGATCAATCACCACAGAATACAAGACATTTTTTTGCTTTAGTGACATTTATTACAACATCAGAAATGAATAATGATAGGGTTTATAAAATTCTATATAAGTTGGATGTCTAACTCTTTTTCTTTTTTCTTTTGGGAAAGATAAGTGTGTACATTTCCAAAGAGATTGGATATCAAACTTGAAACCTGAAAGCTACCAATCTATCTTTAATTGGCATACTCTCACCTAATCTATACATTTACATACTCCATTATTGGATTGGCAATAACTTATTTAACCTATTAGTTTTGGTGATAGGGTCGAGTCAATCAACAATATCAAAATCTCGACTCCCAAGTCCGAAAACACATGGCTTTTAAAAAATTTGAGCCCAGGAAGCTGGGCTTGGACAATTATTTGAAAGCTTGGTCAAAATAGGATTGGGAATGGGTAGAGCATGCCCAGCCCATCTAGGCTCAGCCTGGCCCGCCCGCAAGGTAAGTTTACTAATTTTTATATATCTCAATGGGAACCCTCTAAAAACTCCCTCCAAAATATCCTTTCCCTCAATCATTTATCATGAATTCAATCCCTTCCCACTCCACAACCAAAACCCTCTTGTCTCCCACCAATTTCAGTCATTTCTGCACATCATTTGTTGATTTGGGAAGTACACATTTGGTGTTTCATGGCAAAAGCTGCAAGAAGAATTTTGCGGTTAGAGTTAGTATTGGGGTTAGGGTTTCTGACTCTTAGCTCAAGGAGACCTGGCTGGACTCTCTATCTTGCCCCATTACGAAGAAGTGGAGTCATCAAGGCTTCGATGGCGAGGAGGCAGACAGCGCTGCTGCAAGTGAATTTGTGATCGGAATCAATCCTGATATCTCATGGGCGTTGGCATGGGTTTTTTGCTTGGGGTGTGAGTCTTGTACCTGATTACTTAAGAAACACGTATAATGCCTATATGGAATTGTTAGTATTATGTCTGATTAATGGGGTAACTTATAGAGTGCCTATGTGGAATTGTCTTTGTATACTAAATTAATCCCATGAGGGCCATTGGTCATGAGACTTAAATGAGCAGCAACTCAAACGGGGCATATCTGAGCTCTCAATCCTCTACTAACACTTCTTCTAGCCATGAATTGATAGTGGACTCAATTTAATACTTGGACTGGATCCACTATTGAGTTTAGGTTTGAAAATTTTGATATATTTATCACCCTTCATTTTGAAGACTTAATATCTACTATCTAGTATCTAGACCTTTTGAAATTTGATCAAGTTGAAATTTGGTCCAACCCATGTCCGGCTATCATTATCATCTTTATTAGTAGAGCTTCACTCATTAAGAAGAAAAAAGAAGTCTCAATTGATGAAAATGCTAGAGCCCATGCCCGGCTCCACACGGAATGAAATTTGACATAGGCCTGCTTAATTTACGCCCGGATTGGAGAACCCTTGGCAGGCTCGTCCAATATTCAGGACGGGATTGGACAATCCATGCCTAGGCCTGGCCCGTCCCATTGACAGGCCTAACTGAGTGGGATATCAATAGGCTCCGCGGTGGAGTTCAAGACATCCCACTATGGGACACGATATTGGGTCTAGACTCCGAACTCATTAAAATTATAATTGTATATCACATATTATATATGTAATGATAGCAACCCTCTCTATGAGGGTGTGACACGTGGCGTTTTCTTTCTTCATTGTGGTCATGCCACATGGCATTACTCATCACGTCCTCTTAAGAATTCAATACTTGTTTAAAAGCTACTCATAACAACCGTGCATCCCATTTAACTTCCCAAAACCTTATCAACAAAATTAAATCTACCAATTCTTCTCTAAAAAAACAACATCCCATTTAACTTCCCTAAAACTTATCAATAAAATTAAATCTATCAACTCTTCTCTAAAGAACTATTTTAAATCTCTCACAAAAGTACTGTCCATCCCATTTAACTTTCTCTAAACCTTATCAACAAAATTAAATCTATGGAACTATTTCAAATCTCCCACAAAACTATTTCAAAGTTAGTAGATGCTTGAGGAATCGGCCTCTCAATCTCAAAAGGCTTTTGCTGAAATAGAAGTCAAATGCTTCTACTGAAATTGAAGGCAAAGGCTTCTAATGAAATTGAAGGGAAAGGCTTTACAACTATTGTAAGCTCACCATCTCTTTCTACTATATATGTCTTTGGATTTGAAAACTACTATTTTTTGTGATTCTTTTTCCATTATTTATGTCACGCAAATTTCGTTCATTTCTCTCTCCATGTTCTTTCATTTCCCTCTCCGTTTTTATCTATAAATGCACGACATTGACCCTATTTGGATATTTGTCCTCTAGGCAAGAAACTTCAGATGATGGTAAATAAGAAATTAGGGAGGATGTACATATGGTCAAGACTCTCAAGTTCTACATGGGAAGATCTTTGAGACCCACTAGCTTTTTCTGATGGGTTATGTTTCCAACCAACTATTGTGATTGGATTTTTATATTCCAAATGGTATTAAATTTGAGATATGGGTTATGTTTCCAAATGACTGTTTTGATTGCTAATGAAGAAATGGATTGCACTCCTCTTTGCAGACTGATTACATCCGGGCTCTATCATATTTGCCCAATGGCCTACAACCTTTTCAAATAAATGCTTGAAAACACTTTCTTAAACATATATTTTGTAAATGGTTTTGATCAAAGGTTTGTGGGCGTTGGATGGAGGGTTGTATTTTCACCAACTATTGTACAAGTGAGTTGCTTTCTATCATCTTACTTCCCTCTTTAAACAATGGTATTTCTTAAGTGGCTGCAAGACCCTTAATACAACTATTTTCCCTTCCGTGAGGTGGGCCTTACTTTCAGGAATGAGAATGCCAATATCAAGTTTATGATACGAGTTAGAACTCTTTGAAACGTTCTAAAGAATTGCGCTTTCTGATCTTCTCTTTAGTAATTGAGGATTATATGGTCCATCTAATTAAATTTACTAGAGTTTTCACATTCAATACCACATGGACAGCTCTCTTTGAATTTCTCTTAAACTAACTATTTCCTAAACTTCTAAAAGTCATAATTTGGTGGGCCTTATTTGGTCATTATCTCCCAACTAAGATAACATATGCATGTCATATTTTTAATGATGACATTCCTTACTCTATTAGCCCACTCACATATGCCCCTGGCTAGAAGCCTTCAATTCTACCATTTTTTCAAATAAATCGCATGCCCACAAGAGCACTTTCAAATGTTTCTCCCAGGAAAATTCTTTTTAAAAACAGCCAGAATATTCATTTTTACATGTATTTGGGTGTGCCTGTTATCCATGGCTTAGCCCCTACACACGTATCAAACTTGAGTTTCATTCTACCAAATGCGTACTAATTGGTTACAATCTCAATCACAAAGGTTATCGTTGCCTTGACCCATGCACCGGCGTGTGTTTATCTCAAGCCATGTTGTCTAAGCCATGTTGTCTTCGATGAGACTTCATTTCCTTTTCAGAATCAGCCGCATGCTTCTTCAAGTTATTGTGGCCCCCTATGTTCTCTGACCCCTACAACTGCAACCACAGCTATCTCTTCCATCAATACCCACCCCATGATCACTCGTGCCAAGGATCCATTTAATTAAAAATGGCAGTACTCTCAAGCATCAAGAAGTCACCCATTTAATTATAACCCATTTATTCATTTCCATTGGCCCGTTTGGTAATTTTACCGTAAAATAAAGATAAAGTAAAGCATCAAATCAAGAGAGAATAAAATATAAGTGTATTATAATGACATTTTGTTTTTAGTTGTTTGGTATGGAATATTTTTAACTTTTTGTATAGCAAAGTGAAGATTTTTTGTCTTTTAGTGGTGAAAAAAGGTTGCTTTTTTACTAATTTTTTTTTAAGGATGAGAAAATTTTGAAAAAGTATAATTTTGATGTAACCCATTCTCTAAAAAATGGAGGCTTTACTTGACTTTTACTTAACTAGTAAACTGCCAAAAGGTTAGGCAGGATGCACCCCGTTCCATGAGTGCCAACTACAGGCAGATTACTCGGCCAGTGCCATTAGGATCAGGGTATACACGGGGTGGATTTTGTTTGAATGTTGCCCACCTTATTTACAAATTTCTGTACACCGAGCTCAATGGAAATCCACAGCTTCAACAAATCCAACAAATTCATCTCATGTCATCAAGCAACCCAAGCTATCATTCGGAAAACCTCAAGCACCTGCTAAGTCTAGTCCAAAACCCAATCCTCTCCAATCCCGGTTCACTGACAGACTCCTTAAAATTGGCCACTTCACTTAGCTCTTCAAATGAATCAACAACATTTTGAAGCCTAGCAACAAATTCAATCAAAAGTGACGCGAAAGTCGCCAAAGACAAGGCACTTGCACTTTCATAAGTTTGTGACTCAACTTCACTAGAGGCTCCATCCGAACGGAAGGATTGTCGTGGGGGCCACAAGGGATGTTTCTGAAACTTTGTTTCAGGGGACCCTTCCAGCTGTGTATAGGAATTGGAGATCATGTTAACACCCCAATTCTTGGAAAGTGAAGGTGGTCCAAGATCAAGCACTTCTTCACTTGTGGACTTTGCAGCAAGTGGTTTCCTGTCATCTTGCATAGCGTTAAGATCAGCTTTAGCATCTTGAATTATCACAGTTCGGTTACCAATCTCCCAGCAATCTGAATTGACAAGAAGGTATGATTGTCGGTCTATCTTCTTTTGCAGCTCTTCTGCGGCCTCGTGCACTACAAGGAGGATGTCTCCAGGATTCAATTTCACCATTGCCTTAACTTTGTTGCCAAGCTCACGCAGAACTTTGGCACCTTCAATGCCAACTCTCCGCAGCTCAGCACTGAAAACCTGTCTTCTTTCTGGTGGAGCCTACAAAAACAGTTTCCAATATATTTAAGACAATTCGACTGTGGTGCCTGGTTAATTAACTGTACATGCTCTCTGCATGCAGATGTCAACATTTTGCAATACCAACACTGTCACTGGGCACTTGGAGGATGCTTGTAAAATATGATCCAGGCAGATCATGCAATACTATGACTATGAAATACAAACTTCTGGAACTTGTTACTAATATTCCTAGTCATTAGGAAATAAAAGGAATGTTAACAGATTTGTTGAAAATTAGCATGTTAGACATACTAACACAGACTTCCATGGAAAAAGTTATCTACATTGGTTTCGTTGAAAATTTGCAGATAGTTTATCTACATCAGAATGGCTTGCCTGCAGTGCTCTTGAAGATACTCCCATGGAAAAAGGTCACTTGCTGCAATTAGTCATTTCACTATCCTTTCAGCATTTGACCTATGGAGTAGCTTCTTGACACGGAAAAAGGAGCCTTCTGCAGCCCACAAAGAAGAGTTTTTTGCCCCCTTCCTCTCATGCATTAAACCTCCAGTGATAACTTCTATTTATTCTGTTTCTATAGTAATAAACATAAAGCAAGAGGAAAATAGTGCATTCACAAAATATTTGAGGCAGGCAGCAGTTAGTTGGATCAAATGTCCCTCAAGATAGTATGTGCAGACAAGGTCAGGTAACATAGCCTCGCATTGGAAAAAATAAGTCCAGAGACAACAGAAATACCATTACCACATTGGTTTGTATCATGTTTCCGTAGTGTGAATTTTATGTATAATTATTTATGAAGCAACGTTAACATAAGAAAAGTCTTTCACGGTCATTCAGTAGAGCACAGGCTCGTGGAAGGATACGAATTACATTATATGAGCAAGGAAAGATAAAGGTATAAGAATGATCTCCAAGGCTTTGGCATCATTAGATGACAGCCCATAGAAATTTCATCATAGAAGAATGTAAGTATTGGAAATTGGATCCAGTGTCCAATCTGCCTGCCTTTTGTTTTGGATGAGTAACATGACTCATAACGTGCAACCTCGTGGTTGCACCAGTGAGCTCCTTCCAACTGCTTTCAACAGAAGGGAATAAGTGTTTTTCAGAAAAGAAAAAAGAAGCGGGGTGGCAAATATATGATGGTGTAGAGTGAGGTAAGGGATCTTACATTTGTGGTAAAGAAATCCTGAGTTTAGTCCTGAGTTTGAGACTCTTCAAACCAAGTAGACCTTGAGATTATGAAAGAAAGATTCCTTGTCGGGGATAGCAAATGGATCCTTTTTTGGAAGGATTGATGGCAGAACTCCTCCTAGCTACTCGATCTGAAAGATTATTCTGCCTCTCAAATTACTGAATGCAGTATTTGGCAAGCTAGACTGAGTCCAAAGATCTGCAGCAATTCAACCGCAAGGTAGATTGATTCTCATTTATGCTTTAGGTGGCAAGGTAGATTGATTCTCATTTACACTTTAGGTCGTTTTTTCTTTCCTTGGCTTTTTCATTGTCTAGTCGCTCTGCTCAGCTCGTCATATCTTAGTGTTTCTTGTGCTGGGCAGGGGGGTTCTCTTAGTTTTGTGCCTGAACTGTGAGCTTTATCTTCTTCTTGGAGGCCCTGCTATACCTCCGCAGCTTCCAAGTGTGCTGCTCGAAGCCACTTGACTGCACCTGATCCTAGCTCTCACTCCATTGTCAATCTATTAGATCATCATCCCTTGAATATTTCAGTCATTTCCCTTTTGGTAGTTAAAAGTATAACTAAAATAAAAAGACGCAATCAGAAATTGAATTGAATGACTGGGGGGAAATGGGTGTGAAATCCCACATCCAAAAGGGACCAAATGGATACCAGAATTGATATTTTGGGATCAATCTTCAATTTAGTTAACAAATTTTTCATCCCTCAATGGGTTTTAATATTGAACCAGGGCACATGGGTGTTTCTCTTGTTAAGTAGTTAGTTTGCCGCACCTTTAACGCCTAGGCATTTTGTGTGTATTGGTTAGCAACTTGAGATGGTATTAGAGCCAACACATCCGTCTTGTGTGTGGCCGCATGTAAGCAGGGCAAAAAGTCCCCCTGCCGCGTCTTGTGCAAGCGTCTGCGTTGAATCCGCGTGGTGTCCCGCTTGACACCCTCCTAAAGGGTGGTGTTAAGTAGTAAGTTCGTCGCACTTTAATGCCTAGGCATTTTGGGTGTATTGGTTAGCAACTTGAGATCTCTTAGTAAGGGAAGTTTTCTCCACTTAATCTAGTAAGGCCAGAATCTCTTTTTCTGATTTAGAGATGGAACGATTAACATTCATCAATGGACTTTCAGTAGTGCTCGTCTCCCTTGTAAAGCCCAGTCCTCATGTTGATTGGCCAGTGGAAGCCAATTAAACATGAGAGCTCATTGACCATCTAGGCTATGCTGGACCATATAATAAAGAAATGGAAATCTGATCATCGCATAAACTAAAATTTGCTTTCAGAGCCGTGCTCGGATTGAATTGCTCAAGCCTCCCTGATGAGGAATAAGTGGGATATTCCACTATGATCATCTCATTAAAATCAAATCAATAGTATTAGACGTGGACACCTCATTTGTTCACGTTCTAAGAAAGGAAAAGCAGTAGCAGATTTTCAAAGCATACCGCATGAAAGCAGAGTATTTTATTGTCATCAACACCACTAGATGACTAAATGAAAGAGTAATACCTGTATCTCTGATAGTAAGCATCCATGCAGTGCCATCACCATGAATGCACTATGCCTGAGTGCTCCACTTACTTTAATGTAGTTCTTCCAAGGATATCTCATCATCTTATAAGGGCCATGGGGTGGCTCCCAGGTGGCAAAACCCCCCTGAACATGAGATTTTCAAATGAATGGTACATTAACAAATTGCCATCAGTGGACACTTGTTTGTGAGACAATAACCATACCAAATTCTCTTCTTGGCTAGCTGATTCCACTGCTGTCCTGTAGTCTTTGTAAAGAGGATCATCCGAAGCTTGGTATGTAAGAATCTTCGAAGGAACCCTCTCATATTCGAGACATTGAAGATACCCATTAACACAACCTAAGAAAATCTACTAGTATCAGCTAAGGATGTCCAAGAAACAAATGTGGCATAAACATAACAAGACAAAGTCATTCATTCACTACCTTCGAGTGAGTTGGCGACAACCATGAAATTTTTCACCACCAAATTGTGCAGTTCCTCACCTGACCAGATGGGATAAATGCATATATTTACAACCAAAGAAACACTAGCACCAAGCGCTATGAGCAAGGATCGAGCCACTGCCATATGGATAAATTCCCTTGTCTCATAACAAGAGACCATTATGATGGAGTATGTCAGCATGAAAATCCGGAATCCATATTCGTATGGCTTCAGTGTCGGGTAAAATTTCATGAACGTTGCAAAAAAACCTGAAAACACAATATGAAGAAAGAAAAAGCCTTTCCCTTCAGAAATACTTACAAAAAAATGTGAATCTTAGATTGCATTTAATGGGTAAAAGGAGTTCCTTTTACACCAAAAAAACTGCCTTTACATTCTCTGCTGCTGCTGCTTCTTTTTTGGGATTCAAATACATTAGTAAGGTGCCAAATTTCATGATTTTCAGGGCAAACCGACTTCTGCCAAAAAATTCCATGGATTAAAAACGAAGACATTACCTGCAATGAAGATGCTGAGAAGAATAAAAAGTTCCTCATAGCGTCCTGTCAGTATTGATAATTCTGCAACGCCAAGAGCAAGCCCACCTCCAATCATCGTCCCCAAAGCTCGATTAAGTCCTCTATTAAGCGTCTGTCCTACAGATAGTGGGGGAGGGGGGAAAAAGGTTTACTCAGAAAGAACCAAATTCTTGAATTCTTTCACTGTGTTTGGACTTTGGATGCATTCCATTTGGTTGTCTTATATATGACTATGAATATATTAATCTTGTGTGTTTAGATCATAGGTAGGATGCTGTTCCTCTACTTTCGTTGGTCCAAATCATTACCATCAAAATCACCATTTGCAGAGAAAAGAAAACAGTATCCCTGACCCAACGTAGTTGTTTCCAGTATCCCCACATATATAAACTGAACTATTCAGATATGATTTCCTTGATTCTGGAATTCCAGAGCCCACTTCGTACATAAGCATTGTGGGGAAATTATGAGGGAGACAGCACAGCACAGAGAATTTTGTAGGAGAATCTGGGATTCCCCCAACAAGAATTCCTCAAAGTTCTCCTCATCCATGATCTGGGTGGATCCAAATTCACCTCAAAAAGGCCGAGGTTACCACCAGAATCCAGAAAAGAAAAGAAAAGAAAATATATGGAAAGCAGAGATCTCGTGATAGTGATCTTACTTACCAATGCTAAATTCGAAGACGAGGGGGACGGTGATGATGGCCCAGACGGAGTAACGGCTGGTGTCCTTGTCGGAATCTTTCCAGAAGATGAGAAGAGAGATGACAGTGAGAGCCAAACCCATCTTGGCGGAGAAGATGACCTTCCTAGGATCTGAACGCCCAAATTCCCAACATATAGTGATGAGATTGCGCAGCTGCTTCCCCAGCTTTGAAATCCATTCTCTGAAGCTCGAGAAACAGACGAACTTTGATCTAATGCCTTGTTCAGAATGGTACCCAAGGACGACATCTCTCTCAAGGAGCCTTTCCTTCATCTTCTTCTCTTCGGAATTATGTCCAAAGGTGCCAACTTTCTTTCTTCTTCTTCTTCTTCTTCTTCTTCTCCTTCTCCTTCTCCTTCTCTTAGAAACTGCAACTTGGATAGGAGATGGGAATCAAAAGGAGAGAAAAGGCAGTTTTTTGGAATTTGGTATGAAAACCCAATCAAGAATCCTGTTTCTCAGATAGTTTTCTCTAACTGTAAGAGAGAGAACTAGTCGTTGGAAGGTTGTTACGAATAGTGAGAAGCGGAAAAACGAGCACGTTTGGATTATTTCATTTCTCTTCTTTTGTTTTACTCCCCACGGGACGTAAAGGCATTAGACGTGCGGGTCCCGTGTGAGGTGGACCCTGTTTGGCCCACCATCCAGCAACCTATAAGAAGGACCGGCGTGGGAGTGTGGAAGAATTGGAACTATTCCGTTTTTGGGATTGTGGGGCCCAGGTGGGCCACCGATGGCAGATCGGGTCCCCACATCTGGTAGGGGACCGGGGGCAACCTTGGGGGAGTGGGCCCCATCTTGCCCACCACCATCTATTGGCTCTAAAAATTAGGGGCGTGAATCACTTTGAGGTGGTTTTTCTTTATTTAGTCATGATGTGGGACCCACTGGATGGCTTGATTGTGGATTTGTTCCACTTCACTGGCCGTACAAGGCTGGGCGACCTTGATCTTGAGGTTTGGTCAGTGGGGCCCACTATCCAGCTCACCCTGCATCATCGTTTTTTGGTTGGGGCCTACCCGTGTTAAAATATGGAGCCCATCTGATCCATCCTTACCCCTTCATCAATGGCCAGCAAATCTCAGCCCTTTAAAATCTGACCCGTTGATCCAACGGTACAGATCATCCAGATGAGTGTGAAAATTTGAAACCGGTATAATTTAGAGGTGTTTCATGTGTGTGGTCCATTCGGACGGATCATCGGGTAAGCCCCACTATAAGGTGTGCTTGGTATGAAAAAGAGGTGTGCACTGGATAACTACTCGATCAACATATATTCTTTTTCTTTTTTTCGTGAAAGTCTGCATATATGAAATAGTTTGTTTTTATTTTATTTTATAAACTAGGGAATTTTACCAAATAAATGTCCATAAACTTGTATTATCCCATTTTAATCACAAATACATATAAACACCCAAATCGATGTTCGTACAGGCGTTTTGGACCATTTTACCCCCCATCTGTAGAACGACATCGTCATCTAATTCCCCCAAATCCTGAAACGATCGAACGATTTCGTTCTCCTTCTTCTACAAACTTTTTCCTCTCTCGCCATTTTCTCTCATTCTCCTCCGCTCCCTGCTCTCTCTTTCCCTTTCCCTACGTTGCACTCCTTCTCTCTCTTTCCCTCCCACTGCGTTGCGGCTGATCCTGCTCTCTTTTTCCCTTTCCTTCTCCACTCCTTGCTATCTCTTTCCCTCTTCCTGCATTGCGCTCCTCTCTCTTTCCCTCCCACTGCGTTGCGACTGCTCTTGCTCTTTTTTTCCCTTTTCCCTCTCCGCTCCTTGCTATCTCTTTCCCTCTCCCTCTCCGCCCACTATTCTCTATTTCCCTCTCCCTCTCCGCTCACTACTCGCTGTTTCCCTATCCCTGACGTCTCGGCTCCTGCTCTCTCTCTTCGCTCCTTGCTCTCTAAGCGATTCCGGCCAGATTCACCAATAGAACTCCCGATGACTGCTCCATTGCCATCTTCCATTTGAGATTTCAGTTAAGGTGATTCTTTCGGTTATTATCTCTTCCACCTTCTTCATTTTCCTGTTTTATTTTCATTTTTAGTAGTTATAACAATTAAGGTGACAGGCTTGGTGTATATGACAGGTTTGGGTTATTTTCCAGACTTTTTCCTATTTTTATCTTCAATATTTTCCTGAGATTCCACTTAAGGTGAAGGGTTTGGGGTATTTGCAGACAAATAGTCGTCTGGAAGTTGTAGCTATGGAAAAAACCCAAATACTTGTGTCTCCATCTTACTAATGTTAGTAATTTGAGATTGATAGAAAATAGCTATAGTGTAGATTGAATTGATAGAAACCTCTGACTGTTGTTTTTTGATGATAAGGAACCCATCAAAAGTAGGAAAACTAGATCTAACTTCTTCCAATTGAAACCTTTTTGATAACCTCTAACCGCCCGCTTTCATGCGTAAAGAGAAAAAATCAACTAACTTCATTTTAGTAGCTGAGTAGGTCAGATTAGAATAGAAATTAAATGTTAATGTGTCGTTTGCCTTTTACGCATGAGATGCACTTAATGCAGTTTACATATGTAAATGCGTCATATGTAAATTTCACATATGTAAGCTTTACGCGTGTGTTTCAGTTTACAACATTTGTCTACTGTTGCCATTTTCGAATCATTTACGTCTGTGAATCATTTTACCATGTTTGTTTGATCTACATGTGAAAATGTAAGAAATTTAATTTGTAAATTATATTTAGATGCTTTTATCTTGATATGTTCCATGCTAACAAGTAGGCTCATTTTATAGTAATATTTTTATGTATTCCAATTCCTTGGAAACAAACATGCCCATTTTTCATCATATATAAAAACATGTCCTTTTAATGAATTCATATTTTGGTTACATCCTATGATGAAAGTTTCAAGCATTGAAATCATATTTTGGTTACCAATGTCAGGCCCATACTTGGCCTGGTTTAAACCATAAGCAAGCCCATTCACAACAAGACAGCTGCATTTACCTTAAATCCAAACAAGAACTACATTCAAAGATCAATAAATTGAAAGTCAAATATTTAAAAAAGAAAAGAAAATGGGCATCAAATAAAGCTCACAACGGTAAGCAAAAAGAGCACACCTACAATTTGTTGAACAGTGAATGACTTTACCCTGTAAGGATTCACAATGTAGCCATTGTAAGTATTAAAAACTCTATTAAAATGGAAGTTACAGGTTGACCAGTCTCTGGAAAAAAAATAGTGAAAAATAGGTTATTGATGGTTGTGCGTGTCCCCAAAATTGATGTGATCGAATTTGTTTTGTTGATCAAGTTGGAATTTATGTCATCTAAATCAACTTGGAGTGCTTGAGAGAGAGATGCATTACAAACCCGATACAATCGTATTAAGGAAACAGAACATGGGAAAATTGATACATACCAAAAATTGTCAAGATGATGAAATCGAGGCCCATAAAATCCATAGTATACAAACAGAGCAATGGATTTAGGGCAATCTAAACATAAAACTTCAAAAGGAAATGAAGGAAGGGCACTGCCATGCACTTGAAAAAAAAAAATGGATACTTTATGCAAGTTCTCACCTTTTTGGCTAGAGAAACCCTCTTTTATAAAAAAAAAAAAAAGATTTTCTACATCAACTCCGGCGATGAGAGAGCTTCGCTGGCTGCTTGTGTGAGAGGATCCGGCCGGAAAGGAGTTGATTGGGCGAAACCGGAGGGGAAGAGGGAAAGAGAGCGCAGGGAGACGAGATGTTTGTGCAGGTGAGAGGGAAGGAGAGAGGAGGGACCGGAGAAGGCATGCGAGGGAGAGAGCAAGGAGAGGGAGAAAGAGAGAAAAATGCATGCAGAGAGGGAAAGCATAGGGACAGTGAGAAAGAGATAAACAAGGATGCAGAGAGGGAGAGCGCAGGGAGAGGGAGAAAGAGAGAAACATGCATGCAGAGAGGGAGAGCCTAGGGAGAGGGAGAAAGAGAGAAAAAGGCATGCAAAGAGGGAGATCGCATGGAGAGGGAGAAAGAGAGAAAATAGGCGGGAGAGAAAAGCTACCGCGGGATCAGGATTAAGTGAGCTGATGATGTTGTTTAGCATTTGTGGGGGTAAAGTCGTCCAAAACATGCATACGAACACCGAATTTGGTGTTTCTTTGTATTTAAGGCTAAATCAGGCTAATACATATTTAGGGACATTTATTTGGCAAAATTCCCTATAAACTATTGTTATTCATTTAGCGCAGAAATCTCCATTTTGTATAAACTCTTGTCATCCATGTTGTCTAGATGTAAGGATCTTCAAACTCTTCCAATAAGATGTATAGACATAAATTGACCTCTGACCTGGCTCACCCCTCATCAAGGTGTACCATTGAATCAAAGCAGACCTATGTGACCCACAATTGGGCTGCTTAACTAGAACAATTACAACTATTTATAGGTAGCTACCTATGTAGAATAATTACATGAAAGAATTAAATGATCAGATGATCAACAAAATTTAATTGGTTACCACATGAATGAGTGAGAAACCATGATCATTAATTCACCTCAATGCAATAAATTTTTTTTTTTTTATAATGCAGGGTGTCCCAACCCTTTGGACTAGAATAATCCCTACGGGCCCAGGAGAGAAAGCCGGATAAAATTTCCCTGTGACCCCAATGTGGTAGTGCAATTTCGAGTCCACAACCTTCAGTTGCAAACCGTGGTCCTAGGCCAACTGAGCTACCCCTCGGGATTTGAATGCAATAAATATGAATGGTTAGAAAAACTCTAGCTTCAATGTGTGAAATATCACCAAATTTAGTAGTGACAAAATAAAAACATACAACCTATGGGCAAAATTGCCTATATTCCATTTCATCAGGCGAGGAAGCGACTCTTAACTAATGGGAGAGAAAGCAATGGAAAGAGCATGAACTAATTTTTAACTAATAGTGTTAAATGTGTCATTTTTGTTATAAGATATGTATCTTGGGTGGATGCTCACTTAAGATGAGTCAGGGTTAGAATTAGGGTTCCTCTCTAATGAGGTTACTTTGCCTATAAACAGGCATCTCTCTTTGTATTTGTACATTGTTATGAGATAATAGAAAAGCTCTCTACTTTTCTCTCTAATCTTCTCTCTTAGTCTCTCTCTCTCTCTTTTCTAACACGTTATCAGCACGATTTGCATACGTTTGAGGAAAAAAACACCATCAGTTTGCTCCCTTCGGTTGGCGTGTGTGACCAAAGATCTTCTTAGATTGCTTTCTGTCACGTTTTCTATGCCTCGGTTAGCGTGCATAATCCAAAGAACCTTGGCTCTTGTTTCATTTTCTTTGGTTCCCCACAACAAATCGCCTCGGGTCACGCGCCAGTGACTATTGGTTCACGTGCGTGCAACAAACCGTGCGTCTCTAACCTTCCTGCATCGACTCCTGCTTCAAATGACTTTACTTCGGTAAGTGGTATCTAAATCATAGTTCAAATGCAATCTATTAGAATACATAAAATTAATTAATACTTATATCCAGTAATCATAGTGTTTGGTTAATGTTCATCGTTTTACATGATTTTTTTAAATTTAAGTTTCTCAATACTATGAATGGATCACAAAATAGAACCAGAAGTTCTAAATTTGAACCCGAAGTTCACTGATCTATGGATCAAAAGTACTAGAAGTTTGAATACTGATATGAACCTACAGATTCGTATCAATAAAATTATAAGGCCATGAAACTGAACCTGAAGTTTTGACAGAACCGGAAGTTCTGATCAATTGTTAAAACCAAAAGTTCTACTTCAAACCTGAAGATTTGATAGATACTGCAGTTCTAATGAACCTGAAGTTCCAAATCAAGCCTGAAGTCTCGGCAGAACAAGCAGTTCTGATTCTCAAAGTTGAGAACCTGATGTTCGAAGTTTTCATTGGCCAATTTATTTGTCATATTTAAATTACTTCCTTAATTTACTTCTGATGTTAAGGTTTCTTTTTTTTTTTTCTTTTTCTTCCTTTTACTTTATTGATTATCTGCATATGGTTAACTTCATATATAAATTTTTTATTATAGTTCTTGTGTGATGTCAAATCTGGCTAAACTTGACTTTAAGGCACTTAACATAAATGGGGACAATTACTTATCTTGGCAATTGGATGCTAAAATCCACTTGCAATCCAAGAAACTAGGAGAGACCACAAAGGAAGGTAAGAAGATGTCCCCTGAGGAAAACGCATTAGCCCTCATCTTCTTGCGCAATCACATACATGACGACCTCAAAAATGAATATCTTACTGAGGAAGACCTAGCAGGCCTATGGAAATCCCTGAAAGATATGTATGACCACCAGAAGATGGTCATACTACTAGCTGCCCCGAATGAATGGTTAAACCTGAGGTTATATGGTTATAAAATAGTATCTGAATACAGCTCTTCCCTTTTCAATATTGTTTCCAGATTAAGACTATGTGGTAAAAAGGTATCGGAGGAGCAGATGCTGGAGAAAACATTATCCACTTTTAATGCTCCGAATGTCCTCCTACAGCAGTAGTATCGAGAGCTACGTTTCTCTAAATATTCATAACTTATCTCATATCTCCTAGTCGCTGAACATAATTGCATAGTATTAATGAAAAATCATAACTCCAGACCAACTGAATCTTCGACAGTTCCTGAAGCAAATGCCAGTTTTAGTACAAACAGCTGCAGAGGAAGGGGGAATGCAAGACATAAATCCTTCAGTAGAGGTGGAAGAAATAACTCCTCCGGGTGAGGTGGTTTTCTCAAAATTCTAGATTATTACAGTGTCTTACACTATGTTGTTTCTCTCCACAATTTGTTGGTTTGATTTTTGAAATGTTAAGTTTATGGTTTATGTTTATCTTCCTATAAGTTGTTTGTTTCAACAATATGGATTTTTATTGTCAATTGATGATCTCTAGATCATTAGTCAATGCATTTCGGAATTCTATGTTTCTTAGTGACTCGAAAACTATACCTATATCCAATTTCTGGAATTTGAAATGGGTGGTAATGTTGGAGGTTAATTGGAGTTTCTTTTGAGGCTACGAAAGCTCAGGATGGTGTATGAAGGGAGGTGGAAATGAATGAAGGTGAATGAAGCCAGAAACATGAAAAAGAGCAGAGAAATCTGCAATGGACGAGCTCAGGCAGCATCCTAGTTCGCTCGAGTGGGCCTATGGCTACTCGAGTGGAGCAAGCCACTGCCTAGTGAGGAGCAGGCTAGAGAGCCAGCTCACTCGCTCTAGCTAGTAAGCTTCTGGGACTGACAGAACCTCGCTCGCTCGAACAAACTTGGGTTCGCTCGAGCGAGTGGTTCTCTGGAATAGTCCACTTGAGCGGATGTTCCCCCGCTCGAGCGAACCTGGGTTCTATCCCAAGGTGGCTTCCTGCACCCTGTTCGCCCTTGTTTGGATGTGTGGGTCCCCTGAGGATTCATGGAAGCTTGGGAATGAGGATTTAAAATTCGAAACACTTTGTATAATGGAAATCCAAGGGGAAATAAGAGGAATGTTCAATATTTGAATTACCAAGGAAATTATTTCAAGCCTTGATATACGCCTTATATTCTCAAATGTCGGAGACCTTCAGAGGCACCAAATTCTTCATTCATAAATTGACATTTGGAAACTGAGTGTATAACGAGATGGCCCTTGTAAGCCAATCAACCACTACACCTTACCTCATTCCAAGTTAGAAGATTTTTACATTTTTCTTATAAATCGATTTGAAATAGCTTTGATTGGTTCGCCACGTTGGAAAATATCGGTTAGGCTACTCATTTGATTTGCTTCGTATTTGTCCGTTTGTACCTTGTTTAGAGTAGTCCTTTTATCGATTAAAATGTGTTTAAGTGATTTGATTTGTATCGAATCAGATTTTGGCCGGCACTACTAAGCTTGGGTCGCCTAGTCGGGCTGATCACCGGCTTGGGATCTTCAAATATTTCGCCAACTGCAGCTTGATTACTTTGTTAGTTTGTTATCCATTCCGCGGCGGACTTTTGTTTGACACCCATCTATATTGGGTTATTTATGTATTATTCATTTGTTCCGGCTATTTTATATGGCAATAGTTTTTTTTTTTATTGCTCTTGTTACTTCAATAATAGGAGAATATAACTCAATGTGGGTTGCCATTGTTTTGTTCAATTCTCGGTATTCTTTTAAATGTTTCGATACTAATCATTTGGTTTCAATGATTGATTTCTTTTACCTCATTGTCACTTCTGTTTAACTTTCAAATATATTATTATGTTTAATATAATTCTGTAAACACTTGTCGTAGTCTTATCTGCCTTATCCGCTTACTAGACCGTCATGTCTAATACTCATTTGTTTGGTGCCAGATGTCGACCCCGTTGCCCACGAGGAGGAGCGTGAAGAAGAGGCAGTTGAGCCGCCGGTAAGGATGTAAATGGATCCCCGATTCTCCGATTACCCGAAGGTTCCGACCAATTAAAAACCGGGTCTGGGTCTTTATTTAGACCCTGATAAGTAAATGGGTCCGGGTCTGGTTCCACCTTGGTTTAGACCCGTGGACCTGAAACCCGACATATTACCTCAATTTTTGAGAATCTCACCTAAAATCCATGTTTTTTTAATATCATTCTCTACCTAGACCAGGACCCGGATCCAGACCCATATGCTTCTGATTCCGGTTCCAGAGCCAAGAAACTGGTTCCGAAACGGTTCCGGTTCCGAGTCCGGTTCCACATTCTCCTTAACGGTTCTAGTTCTGGGTCCACCATGGACCCAGATTGGAACCGACCCGTTTACAACCCTAGCCACTGGTTGCTAGAGAGTAGCAGCCCAATGATGTCATCTAGACATCGGGTTGGGTCATGAGTTACGTCACACTTTGGGGGTTGATGATTATTTTGGGAACTTATATCACTAGCCTTTGTTGGCTTTCTTTTAATGGGATTGTAAACTTTAAACTTACTTTTGTGTTATGGTAAAACTTGAATTAACCTTGGGCTTGCTCACTATGTTTCTCACTTTGATACAAGGCTTGAATACCTTTTTATGTCGTTGGATTTTAATTGTGTGTTTGCTACATGCTTCTTTGCATATATGTTTATTTTTATATGATTGACAAGTTATGGATCTTGAGAATCCTCACCGAGGAAACCTGTGGGAAAACAGCGCGAGAGGGTGAAAATTTTCGGCCCACAGCGCCGCGGCTTTGGATTAGGGCCTTGGCTGGCTCGGTCCTGGTCCGGGGTTGTGATAGGACTGGTATCAAAGCGAGAAATGTTTTAGGTAATTAAAAGGAACTAGAAACGTAGGGACGTGGCGAGGATTCGTTAGAGCTTTCGTTAGTTAACATTGAGTGTGATTGTGGGTACTGTTTCTTTAATCTATTTTGTTGTACTAACATATGGTTTTGTAGCACCATGCCTCCACGTAGAGACCCAGCCAATGGAAACCCTTCTGGAAGTAATAGTCATAGTGCAGGCCCATCAGGGGATAACCAGCTTCAATAACTCATCCAAATGATTATAGAACAACAACAGAGGGCAAATGAAAATCAGGCTAGATTGCAAGAACAAATGGCCAAGAAGGATAAAGAATGGACTCAAGTGCAGAGGCAATTGTTATAAGTATTGGGAAAAAGACCGGAACCCGTGCAGGCTCCACAGATGGGTACACAGATTGTCATCCAAAACCGGGACATTGACTCTAACGTGTTGTTCAAGAGCTTCCGAAAGAGAGGTCTGAAGGAATTTACCGAGCAAAAAGACCCTTTAACCGCAGATGATTGTCTAGCTCACATAGAGAACATCTTTGATCTCTTCAGATGTACAGGCAGATAGCAGGTTCATTTAGCAGCCTCCATGTTTACAGGACTAGTGGAGATTTGGTGGAAGACAGTGAAGGATGCTTATCAAAATATAGCTAATGACCAAGCATGGACTACATTTAAGGATCAATTCAGTAAGAAGTTAAAGTCAAGAACCAAACCCTAGAAGGGGGGTGTGAATAGGGTGAACTCAAAAACCTAGACCTATTCTTTTTAATCCAATGATATTTATGCTTAGTAAATCCATTATCTTGATTATAAGAGAAGTTTCTAATAACAAGTAAAGAAACTATGCAATCACTCAAACTTGACATTAAGAAGAAACATTGATCATAAGCACATCGTCCACACATCTAAACATCAATCACCATAACAAGCAAATTTATAGTGATTTGGCCAAACAAGCCTACATCCACTCCCGACTTCCCTACCGGATTATCCACTATCAACTTAAGGTTTTAGGCTAACCTCCAACATTACAACGACATATGTTGTTACACTAGGCTAAGCAATAACCTTTACAACTTCATATGCTTCTCAAAAGGCTTAGCATTAACCATTACAACAATATATCTTTTCTCAAATATTTATGCCTAAGTAAGCACAATGTGAGATACACTTAAGTACATTTTGATGCCTCTAAACATACGGTGATAATAAAATGAAAGACACTCTAAGACATATGCATGATAAATGCAAAGATCTAAAATAGATGCATATGCTTAAAAACCCTCTAACTCCTTTTGAAATTGAATGCTCATAAATGATGCAAAGATAAAAACCATAAATGAAAGGTAGAGTGTTAAAACATTAATTTACTAACATGTGAAATACTATTCAAATGATGAAGTTCAAATGATAAACATATTTGAAAATCAAAGCATGTTTAAACAATCAACATTTGAACACTTTGAACACTTTAATCATGCCATTTGATGAAAGATAAAGTTTAAAGATAAGCATGAATAAATTTAAGTTACGAGGAGCAAACGCATTGAAGAATCAAATGTTTGAAATGATTGATTTGCCCTCCTAGCTTCCTTCTAGCTTAGCATGAATGTCCCACCTTCCTTGGCCCTCAAAACTCTCAAAAGTGATGGCACAAATTCCAAGGAATGGTTCATTTTATAGGCAAAAAGCCTCCAACGGATATATTGTCGATTAACCGACATTTGGAGTTAAGTTAACTGAACTCAACAGTCATATTCCAACAGTCATATATTTTGAAATTTGCTGACCGAAAAATGCCTATCGGTAAATCGAACTGAAGGTCGGTTGATCGACATATGACCAACAGCTGACCGAAGTTCCTGATCTTAACATTTTTAACATCTGAAACTGGAATCGACAGCTGAACGAACTTGGTTCAGTTGACCGAACTCTCCCGGATATAAAAACTTGTAAAAATGATTTTGAAGAGGGAAATTTCATCTTGGGGAACTAGGCTTGACTAGAGACTAACATGTTTGTAGAAATGATTTTTTAAAATGCAATTCAAAACATGTTTGAGCATGCCTTTACAAAAATTTTTTATGCTAAGATTAAAAACTAATAATGCATGAAGATTCCAATATTTTTAAAAAGTATGAGTTTATGAGAGTTCAAGCTAAATAAAATGAATGCATTCAATCAAATTGCAAACTAATGAAAACCCTAACAAGAAGTATGTGCCCTATCACATTAAGAGGCAGAAGGCCATAGAGTTTCAATAGCTCAAGTAAGGAAACATGATAGTCCTCAAATAGTCACTAAGTTTGAGAGATTGTCCCGGTATGCCCCAAAACTGATCGCACCGGACAGAAGAAGATTACTAAGTTCCTGGAGAGCTCAATCCTATCATTGAGAGGGATGCTACCAGTGTAGTGCCATCGGCCACATTCCAGGAAGCAGTCAAGAAAGCCTATAAGTTTGAGAACATCAATGACAAGATCATTCAAGATTCTCAGAGAAAGCATCAACAGCAACAAGATCAGAGATCTTAGCAGAACAAGAGGCCAAGACGAGATCAAAATCCTCCAAGACAAGGTGCCTGTGAACAAGGTGGCAAGAGTCATCCTTCCAACCAATGCTACAAGATCACTGGTGGATGCTTCAAATGTGGTGCTCTCGACCACATGGTGAGGGACTGCCCACTCAATAGAAACCAAGTGTCGCGACCCCGGACTGAGACCCAGGCCCACGACGAGCTTTTCCCACAGGTTTCCTTGGTGAGGATCCCGAGGGGTAGGAATACGCCACCCTATCATGATTTGCGGAAGCGCGTGGCAAATCACAACGAGACAAAACATAATTATATATCACATATATCACAAGATGCATAAGAAAAATCCAAAAGACATCATTTCAGAGGGGGAAATATAAACAAGGCATTTCCTGAATCAATTCAAGTTTCAGGGTTAATCCAAAAGTGAGTTAGTTAAGTTTACATTCCCAATAAGAGGCCAACAAAGGCCAATACAACCCAAAATAATAAAAGGTGAATCCCATGACGAAATGAATCGTGTCTCAAGATCCTGCCTGACGTCTAGATGGCGTTGTCGGGCTGCCACTCTCTAACTGGGGGTGGCTCAACAGCCTCCTCCTGGTGCCCCTCCTCAAAAGCATTGGCACCTACACATGGGCACCAAAACAAAGAGGATTAGACACGACGGTCTGGCGGGTGATCATTTTAGGCATCAATATAAATCCTTTAAAGTTTCAAGGAACAAGGCTTTGAACTATTTACTGAATTTAAAACAATTTACAGGATTTAAAACAATGCTTGACAAATATACTTATCAAATACTGAAGTTCCGTGAACGAGAAATGAAACAAAAACAGCATGAGTACATAAAATATCATGATTAGTAAATCCACATTAAGGTCATTCTCTCTCTATCACACATGATGACAAGAGCAAGCAGAGCAGAGCAGAATAAAACAAGACATGACATAACAGAATTCCACGCTACACAAAGTAGACGGGGACCAGCCGCAGAACCAGAAACAGAACAGAAATGTATATAAAAATATACGACTAATCTGCAGATAGGAACATATAATTTTCAAGATGGAATATATTCTCCAAGTGAGGAATATCCCCTTGTCCCAATTAATGAATTTTGTCATTGGTAAGTGCGCACCCGTCTCGATGAAGAGTTAATCAGATGGTACTGATGATCATTGTAATTAATTGGGTCATAAGGATAATAAGATGTGGGTCTAATTAGGTTGGACAGGTTTAATCCAATGAATTCATGGATATAATTGATCAGGGGTACTACTCGCAGTAATTGGGAAGTTTAGGGCCTTCTTATAAATATTTGTAAGACTGGAGTGCAATTGCATTATATATAGCGAAGTTATTTGTAATTAACTATGGATCAGGAGTTCACGTGAGATGTGGGTTCCAAATTTCTAGTTGGAGCCAGTTTTTAAGGAATCCCTAGTGGTCCCCATGCTAGCCTTAAAAAGAGAATGTTACTAAGCCAATTGGAACTCTTCAGGAAGGAGGAGTAGGACATATACTACTAACGGAAGTAAGACTTCTAATTATGGACCAAGAGGAGGTTTACCAAAACCTATAAATAAAAGGAGAGGGGTGTTGGATGTCCCATGTTATCCACGCCCAAGCCGAGACATCAACTCCTCTCTCCCTCTTCTTTCTCATCTTCTCTCCTCTGGTTTCCTACTAGTGTGCCTAGGGTTTTCTTCTTAATTGAGATCTCACAATTCTCTTTTAAGAAGTTCTCCAACTAAAGGGTAATAGAGTGGAAGAACACCAAGGCTAAGGAAATCAAATCTACGAAAGGGTTTCGTGGAATCAACTTGTCTAATTCTCGATTTGAGCATAACCAAACTCCTAAGGTATAGATCTACAACTTCTTTGTTTTAGTAAATCTTCTTAATATGATTGCTTGTTATTCTTGATCTGTCTTTTCTTGATGGATCTCGAATCTTAATGCATGAGATGAGGGCTTTCGATCTTGGGATTAGGTTTTTTGCCTTATGGGTATTTGATCCCTACATCAAGTGGGTCAAGAGTTTTGAAAACCTATCCACGAGGCCTAATGAGTCCTGAAAAGCACACATTTTCATACACATTTTGGATCATTTTAAGGGCTTATTGATATTAAATAGCTTCATTTAGTGTCAAATCATGTTTTTATGCATTTAGGATTCATTGTAGTGCATTCATGCATAATTTTCTCAAAAATCACAATTTTTGCATAAATTTATGAAAATTGCTATTTTTGGAAATCTATTTTTGGAAAGTCAGCTATTTTAGGCGCATCAAGTAGGGTCTCATGCATTATCTATTCAAATTCCTCACATGTGATTATTGTTGAATTTGTTTATTCCAATTAGTGTAGGAGAAATCAAGAATGGGACCCACATTGCTGAAATTTGAGAGAGATCAGGGGTAGGACACCTTTCACAGGGGACCACATATCTTCGTATTTTTGGAGAGTTTGAAAAGTCAACAATGGAAAGCTAGATTTGTGATTTCAAGAAAGGAAATGAGTGCTAGAAGAGTTGACTAGTCAATCAAAGAAGCTTGGAAGCAACCCAAAGATGAAAGGGGAGTCAAGAAACAAGGAAAGAAAGATCACAAGATCCCTTTGGACGTCCACATAGGTCTCACACATCCCATTGCACTACTAATTAGAAGCTTCAATATGTGTACAATTATTTTCTGATTTTTCAGGAACAACATGATTAATATGGCCATAACTCTTAATCCGACCATCGGATCGGCACAGTCTACCCACTGTTGGAAAGCTCTTTTCTAGTCAATATCCATGGACTCTAAGATTGTGTCAATCGGAGCTAAAACGAGGAAGATATGGCCTCTGGAAGTTGGTGCGAAACATTCTACTCGGGATTGCAATTTTGCACGTGGAAATAAAAAAAATCTCTCACTCACCCTGCTATTTGTTTGAGGACTTGTTGGCCAAGGAAGGGACTTAGCATACAAAGAAGAAAGCATGCTACAAACTTAGAACAAAGAAGGAAAGAAAGAGATGAAAAATCTATAAATTGATGGCATAGGCATCCCTCTTCTCTCATGGGAAGATAGACCACCTCTCTAGAATTACTACTACACTCCATCTTCTTCCTCTCTCTTTCTCTCCATTAAAGCCCTCAAGGAGATTTGGCCCGGAAATCACACTACACCCTTGGGTTTTTCATCTAGAAAAGGCTTCTCATCCTAGTATGTAATTGTCTTTGTTTATTTTCTTATCTTATGTAAAGACTTTGCATATTAGTAAGATTTTTTCTTTCTCTTTTCAATTTTTCTTTTTTGTACTTGGGTGATTGGTGCTTGTTTTATGTTTCTTTTCTTATTGGTGTTTGGATTGACGACCCAAAGGCCCTAAGAGCATGATTCAAATTATGACCCTCCATAGAAAAGAATTTTGAGAGAGAAGAATACACTTCCACACATTTAAGTTTATGTTCTTTCACACATTTAATTTTTTGTTAAAACCACAAATTTACTTTTCTTGTTTTTACCACACATTTAAATTCTTAAACTTTTGTTTATTGTCTTTATTTTTTTTATTTTTTTTGATCAATTCAATTTTCTGGCTATTTTGTGCATAGTTTATGATTGGAAGTAGTGATCATTCCATGCATATTCATATTGGTGGAGTTTAGATATTTTAAGTTGTTGGTTATTTGAGTATTCTAAACTTAATCGAAATTGGAATCGGAGTTTTAAATTGAATAAGCAAGAAAAATCAGAGATTTGAGTTAAGAATCTTGGCCAAATATTTTTTGGAAATTCGGATCCAAACATAAAGTGCACAATTCTGCACATTGTTGCAGAAATTTCAAGACAGATTCTGAGTGAAAAGTTTGCGATTAGAAACCTGATCAAAACACATTATTTTTCAATGAAACTTGGAGAAATTAAAGTTTGATCAATGTACTTTCAAACCCCAGAATTTCAAGAAAAACTAATTTTGAAAAGATGGTGAACCAGCGGCTCAAACATGGATGGTCGGACCCACCTGTGTGCAGAATTTCTGCACAGTTTCAATTTTGAGGTCATGTTCATGCACTCATATCCCATTTGTTTTAAATCGTTTTCCACTTCCCTTTTTTTTATTTGATTCATGCATCATTATAGTTCAAGACCCAACCATTAAACTCAGTTTTAGGTTGCATTAGATTAGGAGAAATCATGCATAAAAATAGTCCAGCATACTAGTTTTCCATACTTAGGATTTTTTTTAGCATAGCATAGCACGCATTGCATTACTAACTTTACTAACTTTCTAACATTAGTATAGTTTCTAATTTTGTTTAGTTTTATTATTTTTCTATTTTTGGAAGTTCTAACTTGTGTATTATTCTTAGCAAGTTTTGTTTTTAGTTTAAGGTTTTTAGATTTAAGAAGTTTTCTTTTCATTGGATTGTAATTAATTTAATTTTTGAAAGGTAGGAATGAAAATGTAACTTTTCTAGCTTTTTAGGCTAGATTTAGATTTCTAATTTAGGGTAAGTACAAGTTGAAGAGTAACCTTAATTTACATTGCTCCCTGTGGATCGACCTGGTCTCACCAGTTTATTACTACATCGCGGCTCTACACTTGAAGCTCACGATCAAAGCCCACCTACTTCCAACACCAAGTGTAGCATCATCGAAAAAACTAGCAGGCAAATATATATGGATAACAAGTATACCATGTGCTAATAGGAATCAATACATAAGAAGAGACATAAGTAATAAATGAACAGAACATAACTACTCATCACAGTAATTAAGCCCACCACATAAGTTAACAAAATGAATGCAACCCATGCGAACCCGGTCAAAATGAATGCACTTAGGCGAACCCGGTCAACCCAGACAATCTAGTTAGAATGATGCAACTGAGGCAAATCCGATCAACCCAGATAAGCTGGCCAGGATGATGCAACCTAGGCGAACCCGGTCAACCCAGAGAAGCTAGTATTGTGGCATACGACCACCTTCCGATCTACAAACGGAAAGTACAAAACCAGACACACACACTCACACTCCCAACACATACATGCACACATGCCCAAAATAAGGTTCTGGCTAGTCTTGCATTGGGAGTCCCCCCACCAAATCGTCAGCAGAGTCACAAGGGGACCACCCCAGTGAGTGAGTTGGGTATATGCTTCGATCATGTAATGTACGAAGGGTCCTACGCTAACCATAACGAAACCATGACCTACAACGAAAGGCCAACGAAAGTAGGAACTAACCAACCTAGGGTTAGGGTCAATCACCACACTAGGGGCCATATAGTCTAACATGGTGGTTACATTGTTCCAGAATGCCTTCCACATTCATTTGGTGCTTCTGAAGTTATTGGCACCCCGGTGGTCCACTATGCCACCCACTTAGCTCAATATGGGCCCGACAAGTAAAACATCTTACAGAAGAAGCAGTAGGGACTTGCAAGGTTTTAAAGGAATGGGAGAAAGAATAAAAAAAAGTGAGAGAAAGAGGATCGGTTGGGGTTTTCAAAAGCCCTACCACTTGAGAACATTTTCATCATTTCAAAAAAGAAAAGGGAGAGAGGTTGCTAGCAGAGAGTGAATTTGTTTGGATGTCCTTAAATCGAAAGATGGCCTTCTTTAAAAACTACAAAAAAATTCAAGGAAATTTTGAGATTTTCGTATTTTGTATATCCTACCTTCACCTTAATGTGATCCCCACTAAATAGCTCATAAGCAGAGACATTTCGCTTCCAAGGGACGACGAGGGTTCAATCCCTGGTATCATCAGTACTACAGATCCAAATAAAAAAAATGTGATCCATTATATGCAACCCACTTAACCAGCTCATCCTTTATCTCCAATATATGGTACCCATCACATTCAACTCATTTGCCCTTTTATAGAACCCATGGATCATGTATTTCACTATGGATGTAGTAGGTAGGTAGATTAGTTGGATCATATGGGTATCATGTGGGCCCAGTATCATTTAAGAGAGTTCCACTATTAGCAAACTATTTATGTAAACCCACAATTATCAAGTTATTGAGTAGGCCCACCTTAAGATTTAGTTTAGTTTTTAGTTGAAGAACATTTTCACAATCCTAGAATCATCTTCTCATATAAATAGGCTAAAGAAGAAAATATACTTACGGGGTGGGGGGGGGGGGAGGACATTCATGTGCATCCATCTCTCACCATAGGGACAAACTTGAAAGGGCCCACCTATGGCCCCACTGATTATGGGACTTGAGGAGATGGAAAGAGACATCTTGGATGGGCCCATACATATCAAGTTTTGGGTCAATCCCATGAGTCTAACCCCTTCATAAGTGGGCCACAAATTTAACAACTCTATATTAAAGAAAATTTTGACCCTCGATCCAACGGCCCAATCCATTCGATCAAGTAAAAACTCGATGGATATTCCCAAGTAATATAGGGGGTCTCGTATGTTTAAATGGTTCGGATGGATCATAAAGTCGGCCCCACCATGTCATCCATTACCATAATATGGTGAGGGATAAATGCACATGAATATTTCCCTACTTGAAAGTTCAACTTTATATAAACATTTAACTAAATGTATAAGTAGTTTTAGCTAGAAGTATCTTAAATAATTTATTGATATTTACTTATATATTGTTGAAGCATTACATATGGATTTACTTTTAATTAATTATGTTATAATAAGAATATATATTTTGATTATTACAAAAATATATTTATCATCCCATTAAATCATATATTTTTATTTAATAATATTTAATTTGGATATCAATTTTAAGGTCTTATTCAATTTGAATGAGATTTAACCTGTTTTTCATATGGGCTTTATGCTAGTGAGATATGAAATGAGATTTACTTATGTAAATCCCTTATGTAGAAGATTATATAGAAAATGTATTCCAATGTTTTCTTAAAAGCACCATTCTCACACAAGTAAAGGGAAGTTAGTGGGTTTCATGATCCCAAAACTTTTCTACTAAGAAAAATATTGGGTCTCAAAACACAGTGAATGATTCGGATTATGAATCAAGAGCTTATGAAAGTCCATAAAATTAGAAAGTAAAATTAAGTTGTCTATCTATTATGCATATTTCTCAAAATCTATGAGACATGAAACTTCATTGCATTGGGTTTATCATATCTATTAGGATATTTAAGGGTTCAAACTTCATTGGGGCCCACACAGGTGCTGACCATTAAAAAATGGGCTGGTCCTTTTGTAGATATTTGGTGTATTGTGGTGTTGTTTTCTTATTTTCTTGGGCCTGTTTGCAAGAGGGATAGAATAAGTGTGGAGAAGTGTCACATTATGCATAAAGTAAAAGGGGAGTGGGTTGAAATGAGTAGTGGGTTACTTTGCATGTGTTTGGATGGTTGGTGTAAAGTCAAAAAATAAGAAGGTTTTAAATGAAGAAGATGGAGTAAAAGGAACTTTATTATATATTGTGGGAGCAACTCTGAGTAGAGTGAAGAGGAATAAAAGAGGAATCCATATTATAAGACATGTTTACTCCACTTGTCTCCCCATGGCCATCAAGCATATTAAGAAGTAAGATTTTCTATTGGGCCAATTCCACTCCTCTTTAGTGAAAGGGGTGTGGTATAAGGCTTTTGTACCTTTCCTCCTTGTTTTTCTTTTATTTCCTTTGTTGTGCTCTTTTGATCTTTTCAATATATGTTTTTATTACTGATAAAAAAAATTGGTATTTATATGATTTTGTGCTTTTCAAGTATTTTTCAAACTATGATGATCTGCATTTTATCATTTATAAGATAATATTAAATGGTTAAGATCATAAATTGGAGCCCACAAAAGTGAGAAAAAAAATTGTAGGATTAGGATATTTGTTTACATTTTTTAATATTTCTCAAAACCTATGAAAATTTAAGGTATTAAACTAAACCTCTTGGAGTTTATAATTTCAATAAAAACTATGAATGGTTGATTTTACAAATTTGGGGCCACAAGACTGCCAAAAAAAAAGTTGAACGATAATCTTTGTCGTGACCAATTGTAGGCAAAATGAAGTAAGAGATGTATTGGCACATTTTGAGGTGTGAGCTAGGTGTGGAAAGGTTTAGAGTTAAATGGTTACCTACCATTTTCACACCTCATTTATGCATTTTATACATAAATGAGGACAAGCAAATACGTATAGGTAGTGAAATATTTACACACACACACACACATGGGTGCGAACAAACGACCGTTAGGACACGTTTGTGTGAGAGTTTCTGTGGAAGTGGAAATCTCATTTCCTTTCCATGTCAATAGAAAGGGGAGATTTTATAGGCTTTTCCCTCGCGAGAGAAGAAACCTAAGTTTGACTACTCATTTTTGGAAATTTGTTTCTGCAAATGAGGAAACCAGCAGCTTTACACAAGCAACCACTTAGGAGGTATTTGTGCAATGCCCCCTTCCATGGAAATGGAGGAAGACAAGGTGCCAAGTTTTCCGACGCCTTCCTCCTTTCCATTTGGCCCTTCTTTTTGGTAAAAGATATATATTATAACTAACACGAAGACAAACAACAACAAAGAAGGAAGAAAAAATAACCCCATCAAAACATCACATGAAGGGGCCGGCTCAACGAACGAGTCTGGGCAAGAGTTCGACCACTCAACATTGCAATTAAAAGATTGGCAAATTTTGGCCATCCAACGTGACGCCTCATTTAACCTGCTAGGGATGTGATAAAGAAACTATATTATAGTCTTTGGAGCTTGAATAAATATCTGCAACGATTCAGATTAGTGCCCAATTTTCACTACCATTAACTGCTTGGATTGCCTCCATCACATCTTACAAAACTTGGCATTTTCTTACGCCCAAAACTTTGGCTCTATTCAAAGCAACGAGGATCGCCCTTATTTCGGCCTCTTTTGATGAGATACATCCATCTCCTCTAACTCTTGCACATATGATAGATCCATTAAGCCATAACATGTACCCAAAAGAAGCTTTATGATCCAATCTTCTAAACAGAGCATCAGGAAAATTAAATTAAAACCACATCTTTTCTAATAATCGCACTAAGGCTTGGGGTCTTTCCATTAGATCTCTCCTTTACTTTCCTCGAATCAGAAACATCAAATTCTTAATTTGATCGAGAGATTTAAAGGGGTTTAATTTAACAGTACCCTTAAATACATAGTCATTTCTGGCCATCCAAATGGCCCCGACTCCTAATAATGTTAAATTTTCAAATTGAAGCCCAAATAGTTGAAATTTTTGCTTTTCACTGAGGCAACCCTACATGCCAAAAATCCAAGCATCCATTGATAATAGAAAGTGTCTTTTTAGCATCGCCCCACTTACGATGGTCAATTCCCCACCACATACCAACCATAGTCACCGCGCTTCTCATGAAAATTTGAAAACTCATGCCATAATCTCCACCAAAACTCAAGAAAATTGAAACCCTGAGGTTAAGTTTTTGCACCAAAATGGACACTCAAACTCTCATCAAATCCACAACATTATCATCCAATATTAGAGAAAAATAAAAATAGTGACTAAGAGAAATATAGAAGAATTGGTCAGATTGTACCAAAACTATACTCTCCAGAACTTTTTCGGCAACATTATATTAAATTGTTTTGTTGAGAATATGTTGTACGGAACTTGTTTAGTAACATTATAAAGGTTTTGTTCCAAAAAACAGAAGCAAGAGAATCATAGAATTTAAAATATGAGACCCACCTTTAATTATTTGTGGCACTCTATTATAATCGTATATGGGACCTACCTATAAAATTATAATGTGGTATCCACCTTTAAAAATTAGAACATTGGGCCCATATTCATAGGATTTACAGTATGAGCCCACTTTTTTAGGAATTATAATGTGGGGCCACCGTTTTGTGAATGTAAATATAGGACCCATCTTTAGAAATTACAACATCGTACACACCTTTAGAAATTAGAATATGGGCCCACATTCATAGGATTTACACTATGAGTCCACCTTTTGTGATCATGACCATGTGACCCACATTTAGAAATCACAAAGTGGAACCACATTTTTTGTGATTGCGGACACAAGACCCACCTTTAGAAATTCCAATGTGGTGCCCGCCTTTTGAAATTAGAATGTGGGGGCACACTCATAGGATTTACAACATGGGCCCACCTTTATAGAAATTATAATGTGGGGTCATCTTTTGATTGATTGTGTATACATGACCCACCTTTAGAAATTACAAGTGGTGCCCACCTTCAGAAATTAGAATATGGGGTCATATTCATAGGATTCACAATGCGGGCGCCTGCATTCATAGAATACAATGTGGCTCCATCTCTTGCGATTGTGACCATATGACGCACCTTTAAAGATTACAAAGTGGGGCCTCCTCTTTTGTGATTGTAGACACGAGACCCACATTTGAAAACTACAACGTAATGCCAACCTTTAGAAATTAGAACATGGGGCCTTATAATGTGGTCCCACCATTATATGAATTATAATATGGGCCCACCTTTTGTGATTCTGACCATGTGACCAATCTTTAGGAATTACATGGGGCATACCTTTAGGATACGTGAGAGGATTTGAAATCTTTAAATAACCTCTTTAAAAGTCAACAGATAACAGATTAGTAGAAAAACCAACTATGGCAGCAAATTGTTTCTTAAAAAATTTAAAGTTTTTTTTTTTCAACTTTCTTATTCCAGCGGGTTAAAATTTTGGGATTCCTTCTGGTGAGAAATAAATTAGGAACAATGATTTACACTAACAAACATGTGTTTCACAGCCTTATTTTATGAGAACATAGGAACATCCGAATGGCACGCCGTGGGACCTCCTTTATATAATCGAATCAATATTGAAACTTTATTTAATATTATTAGTCCAAAGCAGAGACAATTTTCAAATTCTTCACAAAAAAATTACAAGTGGTTATATGTTTGTCCATTTGAAAAACACTAGAAGATAGTTAATTAATTTTCATATTAATGGCACAAATCCTCCTCCCTCGGTGTTCACATTACAAAGAGACGCCACGCCACTACTATGAGGACAGTATATGGCATGCACTGGCAAACGTATACATGAAACTACCTTTAACTACTGTTCATGTGGGTCCCTTGAGCATGCATACAAGTGGGCCATGGTCATAATACATACACTCTCTGGCTAATAATCTCTATATACAATGTCTATTTCTTGGTGAATGCAAATTCAATGGATCATATGAGGTAGCGATCGAGTGGAATTCTTTCAAATCAAAAGCATGACTATAGTGGCTGAAAGCATTGACATTATTTGAAATGGATGATGGTAGTAGAATGGAATAAAGAGTCAATATAAAGTTGATAGGAGTACGAGAACTGCATGACTTGCCTCTTTCTCTTATCCAAGGCATGGGCCATCAAGATCATCCATCTATGTGTTCTATTTCATGAAATCAAAGATTTGTTTTTCAAGGAGAATTTTTGCATCTTCTTCCCTTTACAAGGTCAGAGTCTCCACCTCTACTGCATTGGGAGAAATCAATGGTTAGCATTAAATCAAGAGGTCCTCAGTTGGCCTTTGGGAGAGGTAAAGGGTCACTTGATGCAACACAACTTGTCTTGCAAATATGCTCTCTGTGGGAGTGCCAATTAATCCTGGCCCAATCCAACCAACGTAGACCTTTCCTAGTAATTCAGTTTGCACCCAACATGCAGCTAGCTAGAGGTAGCAATTGGTCGGGTCGGTTTGGGTCAGGCCAGCCTAGGTTGACTGCACTTCGGGAAACAAGTATGGGCCCAACCCAAACCCAAATGAGGTCCACGGACTGATGCAGTCATTACTATTGGGCCTTAAATAAACATAATGAGTCAGGTAACAAGTGTCAGTCCAAATATGAGGGCAGAAATAGCTCCAACCCATCACAATCTCGATTCTAAAACACGTCACCTCAAAAGTCACCGAGTCGTTCTCTCAGATTGGGGAGTTTTGCATACTCGCGTAATCAATTTAAATAACAATAAGGAAAGGTTTCATTTCCAAATTTTATTATCACGCAGCCACCTTGTGTTTGATTAGTTAGCTAATGAATTTCCCTTGACATGATTTATAAGAAGAATGTTACACTCCGTCCCGAGTAAATCAAGATTAACTTTAATTGATTGAAATTAATGCTAATTAAATATATTTAATTAGACTAATAATTGTTAATGATTAAATTGAATTGAATTAGTCTCAAATGGTTGATTTGAACTAAATGAAATGATAATGAATTAGATTGAGTGATTTGAATTGATTTTAGACTTAACCAAGTAGTACAAGGACTTTCCCGTAAATATAAATTTTCGCGTAGTTCGTCGAATACAGCTACTCTTGATACAAATGCATGTATCTCGAAGAGTACATTAACTTTTATAGTAGACTTAATTACATTTGACCTCAATTGGATCAAATGGGTCTTCGTTTGACTCGAAACATAAATAATAGAAGTGAAGGGGGGGTTTTGTGCAATATGGGGCTTATAAAGGATTGAGATGAACTTAAATGAGTTCATTCCACTCATTCCAGCACAAAGGTTGCCCTAGACTCATTTATCTTCTCCTTCCTTCCATTCTCTCAATCAAGGGTGGAGCTTTGCAAGTGGTTTCTTGAAGAGGAAGTGTAGCACTTTATCTTTTTCATCTTCTCCTTCTTTTCCTTGAAGTAGAGCTTGAGAGAGAACTCAAGAATTCTCTTCAAGAGGTTTCAAGTAAGTACCTTAAGTGTACTTATAGAACTTCCAAGTTCTATTCAGTGGTTTTAAGTGTTTTCTAGTACAAAGAACTCATAAAAGTTCTATTTATGAATTGGTCTTGATTTTAGGTTCGAAAGGGGTTTCAATTTGGGGATTTCATCTCAAACTCAAGTGAAGTAAAGGGGTTTTTGTCAATTAATCTCCAAACAAGGCAAGCATACTCATCTCTTATGATTTAAGATGATATTGAACTTGTTTGAGCTCAAGGAGCTCAAATTCTGAGTTTCAGTTCAGAAATTTTCTAAACCTCTAACCAAACTGCTCATCGACAGCTGACCGACCTATCTGGATTGATTTTCGCAGGAAAGTTCAAGTTCTAGAAAGCTGACAGTGAGCTGATCAACAATGTTTGGCTAACCAAACTCAGGAGTTCGGCTAGCCGAATGGTGACCGAAACACTGTCAAGATTTTCCATCAGAAGTTAAGCTTCTGGAAAGCTAACCAAAGGGTAGCCGAAATGTGTTTAGCTAACCGAATTCGAGGGCTGACCGAACAGGTGACCGAACTTGATAAATTTATCAGAAATTGCAAGGTTCTAGAAAGCTAACCGACTTGTGGTTCGGTTAGCTGAGTTCCAAAATTCGGTTAGCCGACAGGTAACCGGCAAGGTGACCGAACTTGAGGAAAATTCAGATTGAGGTCTAATTTTTCTGAAAAGAAGCATATTCACTAAGACTAGTGTTAATGGTGTTTTTACTAAACCTTCATAGGTGTTAGCTAAGGTTATCATAATGTGTAAATGTCAATTAAAGTGATGTCATCAAGAATAACACATACATTAGATAACAAACATTTAACCTGAATGTTGGTTTAGAAGTTGAATAGGTTTATTGATTTGGTTTGATTCCCGAGTCTGGCACTACATAGTAGTTTCTTAAGCTCGTATAGAGCTGAAATGAATTATTGAAATGAATTAATGGAATGAATTAATGAATAATCCTACTGCAGTAGATGGACTGGAGTGTTTCAGAGCTCCGTGGTGATGCCAGTGATCTCTGAACAAGACACTGGTAGATCCTACAAATATTGAATGATAAGCCACCTAATAAAGTGTAATCATTGAGAATTGAATGAATAATGAGAAACATTACTGACTGAATCCGTTAGGCGGATAACTGAAGGCTTCCTTTTTGGAAGAACTGAATGAAATGTATACTATTGTAGTTGCCAAATTTTAGTAATTGTTGTCACTTGACTCAAATTTATAGGTTACTATTATTGATTTGAATTGTCTAGGATTATTGATGGTAGAAGTGATGAACGGATTTGTTAGCATGTACTATCATAGATCTGTATATACATTGTTGAACCGTCGTGTTTACAGTATTTTTAATGACATTACAGGTACAGTTGCCCGTGCTAGTACTACAGAGACCGCGCCGTCTGTGGAGGAGGCCAATCAGATTCCTCCAGGAGGATTGATTGAGTGGACATAAATCGGAGGGCGAATGAATTATAACATTTTGGAAACAATTTTGAGAAATGATTGTATATTCATTTTGAAGTGTAATTAGTCGTCACCTACATTGAATTTTGAATATGAAAGGTGTGACATGAATAGGGAAAGAACTGAACCTTAATTGTATATAAGGAACTTTACTTTTGGTAAAGCAATCATGTAATATTTTGTCAATGTATATATATATATATATATATGTGTGTGTGTGTGTGTGTGTGTGTGTGTTCCGCAAATTGTACATTGGCAAGTTATGTATGTTATCCCTTGTGGACTTTGTTTTAACTCCGGTTAATTCGGAGTTTACAGAAGTAAGTATGGAGACCGCAACTCGGGGTTTGTCCGGAGTAATCAGAATTCAGGCTCGAGTCGTGACAAAGAAACATACAAATTTCACTTAAATATGAATCCATGTCTCTAAGGACGAGTTGGATTCATATGGGGTACATATCCCGTGAAACTGGCCCATCCTGGCCTAGTTGCTTCAGAAAAGATAGTGAGAAAGATTAACAAACAATTCAATGTTCCCCGTACTTCTTGAGAATAAATTCCTTATGGGTACCAATGTATTGAAAGTTTGAGATGAGGTATAGAGGAAAAAAAAAGTCAATGGATGAGGCATGGCAACCCATTCTCCTTCTTGCCCGCATTATAAATAGAGAGAGGCTCTCAAAGGGAGGATGGGAGTCACACATATACAAGAATGTGGTGAAAGGAAGACAAGCCTTACATGAAGATGAGAGTCTTGTTTGGTAGCCAAGAATGACTTACCTATATCAGTCTGTCAATGATTTTACATATATGTGCTGTTCATATCTTAAATTTATGTAGATATGGTTCACAGGCTAGTCAATCTTAGTTAGTCTGACTGTCTCTCATCTTTCATGCCAGTCTTGTTTTCTTCCTAAAAGAGCTTCAAGTAACAGCCAACTTTTATGGCATCTTGCGAATTTTTGATAACTTCATAACTTTATTCATTTTTCCATGCATTGATTTATTTAGAGAAAATGGCATTGTTACACACCGAGACCATCAATCACCACGGATGCACACGAGGGTTGTATCAAGAACCAAACAATCCCCCCCTCACTGGTACCACCCAAGAGGAGACTCGAACCCCCAACCTCTGATGCCACTTGTAGGATCTCAAACCCCATTGAGCTACCACTTATCCCAAAACCAATTGGTGATGGGAAGTAGCACAACAATGGTTTTATGGTATGTTGGTTATGTTAGGAAGGCATTCGAGCATCACTCCACCACGGGAGCACACAAGGATTGTACCAGGGACCTAACAGTGAGTTTTACATCTATTAACCCTATTTGGAGTCGAGTGAATTCTTTGCTTGATTCACTCTTGACTTATCTCAACCGGTAGGAATACTTTAGTTATAAATCCATCACCTCCTTGTATCATGAATCTTGTATCCATAGCTTGTTGTACCTTGTACACTCTATCTTATATACTTTTATAACTTGTAACTTAACTTGTAGAATTAGGATTTGGCCGGACTTAGAGTATATCCTTAGGCACCTTCATCTTGTATTAATGAACATGTGTGGATATACTCGAATGAGGACTACTCATGGAACTTGGGAACTTGACTTATATCTTGGCTTGACTTGGAGTAGCCCTCCGCTTGTTATCTTGTACTTGAAAACATATCCACGTGTATTTGTCTTGGAACTTGTGTCGCATACAAACCATCACCATCATCTTGCATTCATGACTAGCTGCAGTCTAATGATTCTTGAGTGGGCCGAATACCAGACACTAGGGTCGGCAGTCGACTTTGGAAGGCGTCCATGGCGTGAATAGTTAGGAGCGGGCTTGGACCGTGCTACTATTCATAGGACCGAGAGCTAAGATCCCCCTAGATCCGAACTTTAGGTATTCGTAGTTGGCTTAGTAGTTGGCTTGGACGTCACTTATACCCCCGAGAGATGGCTTAGACATCCTCAGAGTCTCCTCTTGCTTGCATTACATTTCATAGATTGATATTCTTGTTTATCTTGTTAGGATTTATATTGTCACTTGATTCTTTTAATTACTCATGATTTATACCTAGCTTGTACCTTGCTATCTTATGATAATGTATTTGTCTTTATTCTCTTTCGAAACATGTTATGAATAATGTATATTGCTTAACTCCTTACCAACATTTTGTTGATCGTTTATTCCATGGTGTGCAGAGGACACCTACTACCATTACACCGACCCGGATGCCGAGGCAATCCTAAAAGATCCTCAACTTGGGGAGGAGGACAAGATACGGGAGTGGGGTGCCAATGACATAGCTTGGCGTCATCACTCCCAACACCAGTGCGCATTACACTGGAATATCTCATCATGCCACCTCATTTAATCTTTTGGTTTAGATCTTTTGTACTTGTCTATCTTAGCCCTGTATATCGTTTGTACCAAGACCTAGGTTTTTGATATAGTCCTGATGTTTATAAATTTATATATTTTATCTTTTGAAACTTGAACAAATATATAATGGGATGAAATCCATACTTGCTTTGATATTCTTATAGGTTTAATGGATGTGTTTACCGGACAAGTCTCATTGGTTAATTTGTTAATGAGGCTCAACTGCACAATCCTCATAGCAGACTTTGATCCTTGGGCATTAAGAAGAAAAAATTAATTAATTAATTAGCCCTAAATTTCACACCCTGGGTCCGGTTTATTTACTAATCGGGTTCGAGGACGTGACAGCGAGTATGCTAGAATTGTTTGGTTTGGCTATTGTATTGGTTTCCTCTCTCATACAGATAGGAATATTAACACAATGGGTTTGTGGAGTAATATTATGGAATTGAATGATGAAGCTAGATTGCAAAAGGATCCCTAGCTTACTTATATTGCTCTTGTGATATGGTGGGTGGCGTGGAAATCTAACAATAATTTCATTTTTAGAAGGCAAACCATTTGCCCCAAAAAAGGCATTGCTCTAGTTAAAATATATGCAATTCCAACTTTTTAGAAGAAGGAGAAAAGCACAATTTTCACATTTTCTCCCACTGACCATATTTGGAGAACTTCTCATGCTTCTTATTGTAAATTCATGATTTTTACCAATAGAGTGTTCAGGGCTAAGGATTGTAGGTCTTCCTATGTAGTTTGTATAATGAAGAACAATATCCCTCTTATTGCAGGTGCTCATTATAGGTCAAGGGTCTCTTCCTCTAAAGAATCAAAAGCGCAAGCTATCCTCTTTGCATTATATATAGATATATATATAAAGGGGCCTGCTCCCCTGCACTGCAGTGGAGCTTATTTTCAGCTGGGATCGTGCGGCGGAATGCAACGTGCGGGCGAAACATATCACACTGAGTTATCTAATTTCACTTGCAACTTAGCCTTACAATTGAATCTTGTTTCCATTCGACGTCTTTGAACAAGTTCCTTACCAATCCAGTGTTTCCCATCTGTTTTACCCTCCTTTGAGCAGACAAATCGCTTCCATACAACCTCCCCATCTTTACCTCTATTACTAGATTCTTTTCTTATACTAAATCCAGCAAGTTTTCCATAAGCATTGTAAAAGTTATAAGCTTCATCTAAATCATCAAAATGCATGCCCAATCTTGGTGTCATGTTTTCATCTACAACTGGACAGTGGACAAATGATGAGGAGGAGGAGGTCATATCCATATGCAATCTGGATGACAAATAATTAAAATTGGTCATGAATAACAGACCCAAATAAAGAGTTCTAAAAACATGCCTACACCATGACATGCAATGCATAAATTTACACATAGATTACTGGAAGGGAAGGGGAATTATTAAGGGATTGTACTTTCCATTTGCCCAGAAATCTGATAGGGACATGCAGCCTGGCCAGCTATTGTATTTAAACATCGCCTTAGACATGTAAATTTGTGAATACTTAATTGACAGCACCCTATCGAAGCAGGAGGATGCATTACATTAATATTATGAGTTTAATGGAGGAGTGGTGTGTATCTATGGTGCAAACAAAGATCAAACGTGGAAACATAGGAAAAACAAAAATACATGTTCTCCCCTATTTTTTTTTTCTTGAAACTTGTCTCTATTTCTAATATTCATGCACAGGCGGCCTTCCAACATTCCAGCGAGAATTTTGGAAATTCCCTCCACATTGTAGGGCTTTTCAAATCTGAATACAATGGTAGAAATCATCAACAGAAATGCACTGTTTCCAGTGACCCAATATTTCTCAATGTACATACACCATTCCAGGGGTTTCAATCACTTTCTACTCTTTCTATTTCTAGTTTTCTCTTCAAATCGAATCGACGAGAATACCTGCCTCTTGGGGCCATCCTTTAGATAAAATCTCACAAGATTCAATATGGCAAATAAAACTCTTTCGGGCGTCTCAAAAGATGAGACAGACAAAATGAAATGAAATATACAGGAACCCACGGATGGCAGCAGAGTAGGGGTGCTCAATCATCTTTCTGATCTCCAAAAGCAAGCAAGGAAATCCCATTAATTTTCTATAATCCAAATTCCAAATGGTCCACCACCCCAGAAACGAAAATAAATGATTCATTCACGCATCCTATTCCTATATATATATAGGAATGCATTGACTAATGTCATGCCTACACCATGACATGCAATGCATAATATTTAATCCATAGCTAATGGATGGCTCCCTTTAGTTGGACGCTCAATAGCATCTAATTCCAATAATGAAGTGCAGGTTAAGGAAGCAATGTTCAAGACTCATTTTTCAAACCAATTTTCTTACTTGGAAGAGTTGCTGGACCGTTGCAGCAAGCCAGAGACAAGCTCGAGAGCGGGAGAGCGAGACAGAGAGAGGCGCAGCGAGACAGTCGACGGGAGAGGGAGATGCGCGCAGTAGCAGCGAGATCAGGCGAGAGCAGCAGCAGCAGTGCAGCGTTTGGGGAGAGAAATGCGGGCAACAGCAGCGAGATCAGGCGAGGAGAGAGAGATGTGTGCAGCAGCAGCGAGATCAGGCGTTTGGGGAGAGAGATGCGCGCAGTAGCAGCAGGGCAGCGTTTGGGGAGAGGGAGATGCGCGCAGCAGCAACGAGATCAGGCGAGGAGAGAGAGATGCGCGCAGTTCGGCGAGGGGAGAGGAGAGCAGCGCAGCAGTTCGGCGAGGGGGAGAGATCAGGCGAAGAGAGAGAGATGAGCGCAGCAGCAGTAGGGCGGCTAGGGGGAGAAATCAGGCGAGAGAGAGGGAGCACAGTAGCAGGGCAGCGAGAGAGAGGAGAGCAGCAGCGAGGGAGCGTCCGGCGAGGGAGAATCGTCGAAGGGAGAGAGGCGCAACGAGATCTGGTTGAGAGAGAGAGGCGAGATACAGAGACGCGAGAGACAGGGGAGATAGAGATAGAAGGGAAAGTCTCGCTGGTCCAAATGATAAGGGGGGAAACATTTCAGCTTGGCGGGCTCAGCAACGTCTCACTCAAATTCCCACACGCTCTCCCTCTCCACACGTTCCACAGCTGATGGTAAGGGGGGCTGCAGCTCAGGAGAGCAGCCCCCATATATAAATATATATATATATATATAAAAGCTTGTTGAGAACGTTCGCCGAGATCAAGCTTTTGTCAGCCGGATGCCAAGGAAGTTGTCGACGGAATCAACAAGAAAGAAGATTGGGCTATTAAAAGCCTATTATATATTTTAGACATTAAGTCACTTAATAGTGATTCGTGTGTATATGTTGACTTTTTCTATGCCCTTAGGACTAAAGATGAGGCTGCTCATTTGCTGGCCAAGTATTGTTCTTGCCTTGACAAGAGTTTTGGTTGGGAGGGTGTTTGTCCGAATTGAGTGAGGGGATTGTCGATCCCCTCCTATTCCTATTTTGGTCTTTTTGTTGTAGCTTTTGGTTAATGAAATAATAAAACCCTATTTAAAGTCATATTCCCTCTAACTTAGATACATTACCATGCCTTATCTTATATGCAAGTGAAAGCCGCGTCATAGATGCATGAACGTGAAAAATTCTGGCCAGCCCGACCCACAAGTGTGATGGGATTGATATGATTCAGTGTGGCATCTATGATAAGCCCGAGCTTTTGTTTGTCATATCACGTCAGTAGGGTGCTCATGGGCTGAGCCTAGTATGACCGTGACCCAACACGCCTAGCCTGTATTGGGTGGATTTGGACTCAATTTGTAGGTATGGAGGCCAGCCTGGCGTCAACTTTCCAGCCATGATTGTTTAATGGGCCATGTGTGAGCCTATGTATAAAAAAAAGGCAGGTCCTGGCTCAGCATGTTTAACACAATGGGGTGAATATATTTCCAAATGTGCATGGTGTGGGTCAAAAGCCCCAACTGTCAGCTTCTTTATTGAACTAATAAATTCCAAAATCCTGATGTTGATTACTTAATGTTCATAGATTTTGTGTAATTTGTGAAAAAATGTGCAAAAATAGATCTAATTTTCTACACTTTTGTGGGCAAACAATTCATAATCCAAACTGTTCAATATTCTTGTATCAATTATAAGCATTAAGATATATAATTTCATATCTTGATTGGTCATGGGTTTTAAGAAAATTTTGAAATGCGTCCAAAAACTGCAATTATATTAAAACCATTGGATGTACTCATTTACTAATGCAAAAATGGTGATTTTGACAAATATGATAATGTGTTTTACATGTACAACATTTGCATACGTGACATTTACATATGGGTCATTTACCAATCTAAAATCCATGTGTAAAAGGCAAACGACCACTAATAAGAATTTCAAAAGAGTTGGTCAAAATGAGTGACCATATAATAAGCTGAACCTATTGCTCTTCCAATGCACTTCAGATTTAAACAACTCTAACTCAAGACAATCGATTTGCTACTCTCTCTCTCTCTCTTTCTATACTCTAGCCAATGAGGTTGAGACCCAAGAGAGATCCTGTATATACACGGGAAGACAGCCCACTTAAATGGAAAAAGAGCCCATGTAAGCAAGAGGAAAGCCACATAAGCAAGAAGAAAGCCTACGCAAATGGAAAGTAAACCTGCACACATGGAAAGAGGTGGTGTGCCCAGGGTTCAAACCATTGGCAGACAGATGAGAGCTGCTGTTCCTTATCACTCAAATAACGAGCCGTTCTCAATCAATTTGCTACTTGCAAGAGCTAGTTGTAGAGCACTGATCCCCGAAAACCATGGTCTTTTCTTTTTATTGCTCTTAATTATGTACGTATGTGACCTCACAATGGTTTACACTCTAGGCTGGTCTTTTATTGATGAGTGTGATTGTGCCAATTTAATTCCATCATTAGATAGGTCCCATTAGAATTGCCGTCATTGAGTGGGTCTCACCATGATTTTTATTGTAAGATATATAGATTCCGCTGTGTTTCCATCATGAGGCGTGCCTACTATAAGATGACTTTAGAGATAGCCAAATAAAAAATCAGAGTTACCAGAAACCTATATAAATCGATGCAAAAAAAAAAAAAAACTAAATGATTTGATCTATCACCAGGGAGTACCTTTTCATCTGTGGGGCTTCTCCACAGATCAACACAGAGATCTAAATCTGAGAGGAAAAAATATTTTGGAAATAAATACACCACAAAGTGAGATCCACATAGAGATCTAAATCTGGGCCAGATCATGGATCGAAAAGGAAAGTGAAAATTGAAAGAGTCCATTTTGCATTTGCTTCTGATTAGCTAACTAATTTCTATCCATTTGCCACAGCAGCACTACAAGTTCACCTCAGGTCAGGCCCAGCCCCATGAAAACTCAGCTTAGACTTAGCATGGCTTGGACTTATGCCAAACCACACACATATACCATGCTAACATAGAAATATATACTTAAAAATATAGCATACTCTTGTCATATAATATAATGTCATCTATATTGTGGAGTGATTATCAGTATTTATCACTGCTAAACACATGAAGTGGCCAGGTAAAGTAAAATTAAATTTTCATAAATCTAGACCGTTCAAGTTGTGGTTCCACTTTGTTTACCTGCACTAGGATTTTCTTCTTGAAAGGAAGTGTTACTAATTGTTGGAGTAGAGAAAAAGTGGTTCTTGCAAAATTAGAAATAAATTTAATTTAATTTTCATCACACAAGAATGCCTAAGAATGCCCATCTTTTTTTGGTAATTCAAGGTGTTCATTGGATGTGCAGTTCCTCCCATTTAACTGCATATGACTTCATTCTAATCATGGTTTCACATGTGTCCAATCCAATGGTCATGAGTGACCTGAAATTTCAGTTGCATAGCAATACATGGATGTAGGATTGAGTTGATGATGGCTAGGATAAATGTTATGTTGGCCCTGTTGCATGAAAAAATTTGGCTGACATGTGATTAATTGATCTATATTTTTGGAATTTATTCAATTTGAAAGGCAATTGTTGCATTGAATCATGGGTTTACATGTTGTTGAACATGGATGGGTGCATCTTTTGAACAGTGTGATTGACCTTACTTGACCACATGACTTGATTAGTTTCAGTTACTGATGAGTGTAATATTTACATGAAAGGAAGCATGTCACTGAATGATGTGTAAGTGTCATGATTCGTTTTGTAGTTTTATTCAATCATATTGTTGAAAGATCAGAAAAAAAAAAAAAAAAATTTGATTAGTTGCTTTTAAGGAAAGTGGTCGCCAGTGAGAAAATTACGAAATGATGTATGTGTTCCTATGGGTCAAGTGGGAGAATTAATGTTAGACTTGACTTATGAGAGAGTGTTGCCCACATGACACACGCCCAATTTGTGGCCCACTTGGTATTCAAATTTGAGTTTGTACATATTAGGTAAGCTCTCTTGGCTCTACAGGTCACACATATCTCTATTGATGATGCTAACCCACCTATGTCCTATTTTTCTCTTTTTCTCCTTTGCTCATCTCAGGAGATGGCTATTATGAATCACACAACCGTTGGCTCGAAAAGAAATAAACCAATCGAGCAGTACTTCAAATTTTGAAGAATGTGTCCCACCATTAAAAATCGTCTCTTACATGTTGTAGTCCACTTGCAATTCATTTCCATCGTAACTGCTCGTGAAGCTTGAATATAGGAAAAATATGATTGATCTGGAAAATGAAATTGATTAAGATAATAATGATTTTTGTCCTTGAGTTGATTACTATGGAACAACAACATCAGATGGATAGTGCATTATGAAGGAAAATTGTAAATGGATGGTTGGAAAGTCCATTGTTATCACATTAACAATATTAAATGATAATAAATATCACAAGTCCATGTCATCACATTAGCAGTCAATATGAGAATAACATTGCATAGACTTTCTTCTCTCTCTGTCTCTCTGTTCTTTTTCTTTTTTTTCAAATTAAAGCTTCGTCATGTTTTAATTTATCATCTTTTGAAATATTAATGAATGGCCAAACACATAGATTAATAATACATTGAAATGTTCTGTAATTTCCAAAAACTGAAAGTAGTAATTTCTTATAATATATAAAAACTACCAAACAATAGAAGTGGCATAATATTATAATATATTAATATTGTATTTCGCCACATCTTAAATCTATATATATATTATTCTGCATGTGCCCGAACACTAGGGCCCGTTTGGCATTGTGCCAATGGGAATCTCTCACATTATCCCTAGAAACAATTAGGATTTCCCCAAGACCTTCCCGCTAAGGTTGCAAGAAAATCAATGCATCGGCTCCTGATACTATTATGTGGTGACCCCCCCCCCCCCCCCTCCCCGCCGGAGCTTTCCTTGAGAGGTGCTTGGGATATAGTCCGTTCAAGATAAGATATTAAGCCTTGGGCACACTTAATTTGGAATTCCCTAATGAATCCTAGAGTCTCTTGCTTCTCTTGGAGGGTTTTATATAGAAGAATCTCAACCCATGATTGGGAGCAAAAAATTGGTGTCAACCTCTTCTCTGTTTGCCCTCTCTGCAATTTGGATGGAGAATCTATTGGTCGCCTTTTTTTCTCCTGCCTCTATGCTATAAAGTTATGGTCGTGGATTCTCAAGGCTGCTAGTTGCAATTCAACTCGTTTCACCCCATCTTACTTATGGTCTTCTCTCTCATCTGGTTCTGACAAGCTCACCAAACAAAAAATGGCAGTAGTTTTCTTCTTCACCATTTATGTCATCTGGAAAATCAGGAATGAAGTTAGATTCTCGAACAAACTACCTTCTCAACAAGTATCTAAAAGGCTTCTTTGGATCCAGCTAAATTCAAACTTGTATCAACTGAAAAGGCTTTTCCATGGTCCTCTTTCCTCTTTCATTTATTTTTTGAGCGATGCTCCACTGTAATTCTTTTCCTTCTCTTCCTCTTCTTCATTTTCATTTTGGCTCCTCTTAAAGTTTGTTGAGAGCAAAGCTCCTTTTTTTGTTCCTTCTGTATTTTTGGGAAGTCATTCTTCACCTCTTTCCTTCCCTTTTCTTCAATACAATTTTCCTTCTAAGCGGAGAAAAAAAGTTCCCGTGAGATAACACCAACATGAATGTGTTTGGTAAGTGTCGTTCGGATTTCAAACTTTGGTTTTACTAGCACAATCGGTAGAAATACATCCCATCAGACCAAGATTCTCGAGATGATCTAACTTCGTTTTTTATTTGGAACATCTCGCTGGACCAAGCTTCTTCCACAAGAAACCCTTTGTTCGTCCCTTCTCCAAAAACACCATCCCTAAGGTATTTTATAAACCTATTCTCTACACCCCTCCATCTCTTCTCTCTCTCCCCCTTTTCCAAACTCCCTCACACTCTCCGCCTTCTACTCAAGCTATTTCTCCGTCTCTCCTTCTCTTCCATCCCCCCCTATTTTTCCCAAATTCCCAAATCCAATCATAACCCTAGCCTACCCAGCACCATCCAGATCTCTTTCTTTTCCCCTTCTTGCCCATTCTCTCCCTCTCTCTCTCTCCCTCCCTCTCTCTCTCTCTTTCTGTTGGGTAGAGGCATACCACAATGTCGCTCCTTGCAACCACTCTAAAAGCAGGTCTATGGGCACAATGTCAAATGCCATATAAAACATTGAGTTGTGCCTCTTCCAACACCAATTGGTTTTTAATGGGACGGTAGCTCAATGGGCGCATAAAATCCTACAAGTGGTATTAGAGCTCCAGGTCACGAGTTTGAGTCGTGGGAGCGCCATCATGAGGGGGTATCATTAGGCAGAGGTGTGCCACAATGCCGATCCTATGACCACTCTAAAAACAGGCCCGTGGAAGCGATCTCGAATGCCGTATAAAACATTAAGTTGTGCATCTTCCATCACCAATTGATTTTGGAAGGAATTGTAGTTCAATGGGTGCATAAGATCCTACTCTCTCTCTCTCTCTCTCTCTCTCTCTCTCTACATTTTTTCTACCTAGACCGAACTCTATCCTAGCCTGCATCCTATGACCACTCTAAAAACAGGCCCACGGAAGCGATCTCGAATGCCGTATAAAATATTAAGTTGTGCATCTTCCATCACCAATTGATTTTGGAAGGAATTGTAGTTCAATGGGTGCATAAGATCCTACTCTCTCTCTCTCTCTCTCTCTCTCTCTCTCTCTCTCTGCATTTTTTCTACCTAGACCGAACTCTATCCTAGCCTGCAAGCCCCATCTCCATTTTCTATCATCGCTTCTCTCAAATAATTGTCCGATGATAGTCTCATATTTGCAAATGAATGAATAGTACCATCTCTCTCTCAAATAATTGCTATCAATATATTGGACCATTTGTTTGTCATGAAAATGATGATTATGATGTTGGCTTAGACAGACGTGCTCTGGATCCCACCTAATGGGTTTTCCTTTTTTCTTTTTTCTTACACGGAGCGATCCTTGCAAATTCCTTTTAAATTGTGAGTCGTTGTAAAGCACGATGCTGCTTGATTTAATCTCCACTACCCACTCGATGGTGTTGATTGAGTCCCTAAAAAATAAATTGTTCAAATGATACCAAATTAGTTCCACACAGTCCCTTCTCAACAGAACAATTTTACATAATGTGTCCAAACAAGATCTCTACAGCATACCCTCGGCACAACCCAATCTCAGCACAGAATCCTGCACAACCAAGAAAAGTTGCCAAACAGGCCCTGGGATTCTTGTTAGATAATCCATGAGGTTTTCAAATACCTAATAAAGGATAGATTCCAATGATGGGAAAGGAAAACCACATGGCAGCCATTTGATGGTTCAAGTATGCATTTATGATTCAATATCAGGTTGTGTTGTCCAAATCTATCCTAGTTTTGAAGGCAAATATATAGTGGGACCCGCCTTTTTAAGTGATCACCCAGCCACTGGCCTAAAACCCAGAGCACTAAGCCTGCAGACGCTGAGCTGACATCCAAAATTAGAAACCTATCTCAGCTTAAATTACGAAACTGAAAAAACTACTTCTACAGAACTTAGTTCACACCACATGCAACAATATATTCAAGTCGCAGATTCCTGGAAACTCGCCTTCTTGCTATCCCAACCCCGTTCTTCCCTTTAAAAGTGCATTAATTTACATTGCACAATCTACACATGAACCTCTAAAAGATTAAAGAAAGAAACCAATAAAAGAAAACTGCAAGCATCAAGAATCCATACACTTCACTTCAATGGCTTCTCTGCTTCTCCTTTCTCTTCTCCTGATGATTGCTGTCCCCTGCCTTTCTGCAACATGTTCTTCACAGAAATTCCCCAGCCACAAATCCTTTGATTTGTGCAATGGTCTCCCAACACTCAATTCTTACCTCCATTGGATCACCTCTGATCCATCAAGATCATCATCCCTTGATTTTTCCTTCATTGCTCAGCCAGCCCGATCCAATGGCTGGATTGCATGGGCCATCAATCCCACAGGCACGGGCATGGTCGGATAGCAGTCCCTCGTTCGTTGGCTACCAACAATCCAACGGTTCTATGATTGTCAAAACCTTTAATATCAGCGGCTACGGCTCGATTAAGCCATCACCAATTATGTTTGAGGTGTCAGACGTGAATGGAGAGTATTTAGATGGCATGATGAGGATCTTTGGAGCCATGGTGCTGCCGAAAAACATGTGGATAGTGAACCATGTGTGACAGGTGGGGGCCTTTGTGACAGATGGGATCTCTGATAGGCACCAATTTGGGTCAGAAAATTTGAATTCTAAGGGGAGGTTGGATTTGCTGAAAGGGCAAAGCACGACTAGGGGCACAACAGATTCCAGGCAACAACTTAGGAACGTGAGTATTGTTGTTCAGATTTCACTAGTTTTACTTGGTATTTCATGACAGTTTGCAATTGCATTTGATCAACTGTAAAGTTAACAAAAAGAAATGACCGAGTTTGAGATACTATTTTTAGTTTTTTTTAATTTCATGAGAACTTTCTTGGGTTCATTTGGTTTCATAATTGTTTGGGACTTCTTTTGCTTGTAAATCTAATATAACTAGTTATTCATTTTTATGCGTATTGAATTTGATCTTTTGGGTTACGTTAGTGGCATATAATGGTTTGTCCCAAATATGTTAGAGTCGGATACATGAATTTTGTTTCTCCATTTTGATTTATCTTAAGCCAAATTCATCTATATATATATATAATCATTTGTGCGTTTTGTTTGACTTATTGTTCGTTTCTAGTTTTTTATGCTCTTGGGATTGTATTTTAGGTTTATGATTTAGTCTTTCAATTGCTATTTGAGATTGAAATGTGATTGAGCTCTGGTTATAGTTAAATAATGTTTGTTTATTAATGACATTATATTTTTGGGTTTATTTTTCTATTTATTGAAGTTTGAGGAGGATTAAAAAATTATTTGTGTTTAAATTCAATTTGATTTTTGACTTAAAAAACCAAGATGTAGTTTAATGGAATGTTTTTTCACAAAAGGCTCTTACATTATAATAATCCCTCAAAAAGGACCCGGAATCATTTGTTTTTATGAAAGCCTCACTTAAGTAATGGTTAGGAAAACGAGGGGTTGCCTGCTCGCCCTCACCATAATGATCGAGGATTAACCTTGGTCTCCTTCTTCCTCGCATGTGTGAGTTCTCATTCCCCACACGTGTGGGTTCTCTTTCCTCACATGTGTGAGTTTCACTCCCCACGTGTAGCAATTCTTTCCTCACAGGTTCTCTCCTCGAGTAGTCTCTCAAGGTCCAACCTCTTGCTAGAACACCAAAAAAAGTAAAAAAACTAATGGTTAGACTGGTCAATCTTCCTTGGGTCTATTTGGGAACTTCACATGTATAGTGGAGTGAAGTGTTTTTTTTTTTTTTTTTTTTTTTTTTTGAAATGGTAACAAAAATTAATAAAAGAAAAGCCAAATACAAGGATAAAAACCAAAGAAAGAGAAAAAGGGTGATGGTACAAGAGCATTGTACATCACACCACCCCGATTACATTACCACACCCACCCAAGGAGACAATCTCATTGCCCCTTGCTTAGCTAACACGTTTGCCATAGAGTTTGCAGATCTAACCTCATGATAAAAGGAAACAACGATACTAGCCGAAAGCTCCTTGATTTCATTGAAAATAAATTGAGATTTCCAAGGTCACACTTTCCGGTTTAATTCCCAAACTATCGCATTAGAAGAATCACTTTCAACCACAAGGGTGCCTTCATTAGAGAACATTCTAAGACTTTCCAAAATAACTAACACTACCCCTACTTCATTAGAGTCACATACGGCTACATTCTTAGAGAACATAATTAGCACCTCTCCTTTCCAATTCCGTAGCACTCCTCCAATTCCCGCCAGCCCCGGCTTACCCCTCGAAGCTCCATCAACGTTGAATTTATACACCCCAAAGGAAGGGGGAGACCAAGCGAATATTCTCCTCACCTTACAAGGACCACAACCCATACAAGCTTTCTAGTTGTGAAGAATATCATTTAAGCTGAACATTGAAAACTCATTCTTACTTAAAACCCACTTAGCAATCCTTAGGGATGCCTAGGAAATCACATTTGTTGTCGTAGAAGAAGAGCCTCTAAAGATCCTATCATTCCTTTCCTTCCAAATGGACTATAAAATTGCAAATGGAATCATCCTCCATAAGATGCGCCCACAACCAACAAAACACTCACCACACCAAGAATCTACACCCTCTACAATATTCTTCGGACAACACCACGCCAAACCGCATCTCTCTATAAAATTGCACCAAACTGTGATTGCCACCTCGCAATGAAGAAATAGATGGTTAACTATCTCCTCCTCCTCGACACACATATCACAAAGGTCTGAAATATTGGATGATGTCATTCCTCTCCTCCTTAGATTATCAGTTGTTGATACTTTCGCCGCAATTGCTAACCAACAAAATGCTTCAGCCCGAGGAGATGCTAGCCCCAACCACACATGGGAATAAGGAGCCTTAAAGGTGTGACTACCCTCCAAGAGCAAATAGAAGGACTTTGCCGAGAACTCCCCGGAAGTGGAAAGCTTCCAAATTCGAGAGTCCTTAGAATCCCTGCAAAGAAACAAGTTAGTAAGAATACATAACAATTCCTCATACATACCCCCTTCCAACTGTTGAAGTTTTCTTCTAAAAGGCACAACCCACACCCTAGAGCTACTACTTGTCTCAAGACAATCACCTATAGAAGACTCCTTATTAACCGAAAGTGTAAAGAGCCTTGGGAATAACTCACACAATGGCCCTGCCCCCACCCAATCATCCAAGCAAAATCTAACGTTCTTGCCATTTCTCACCACAAAACCAACCCCTTTGTACAAACCTTGCCCCTTAACATTAGTCTCATCTCCAATAGCAGCAATAGCCCTCCAAATACTAAATCTATGAGAATTGGGCCCTTGCTTAGGCCACCACCCCCACTTATCCTCACCATATTTAGAAGCAATCAACCTACACCAAATAGCCTCCTTTTCCTCCCCAAACCTCCACCACCATTTAGCCAACAACGCCAAATTACTATTTTCCAAGCTACCAATACCAAGGGCCCCATTGGATTTAGGTTTAATCACCTCACTCCACGTCATCAAGTGTAATTTCTTCTTGTCAACCTAACCATCCCATAAGAAATCCCTCCGGATGCAATTCAGCCTCTCAATCATTGCTTTTCGCATTTTAAACAGAGACATATAGTAGAGTGAAAGATTGGATAAACAAGCTTTAATGAGAGTCATTCTCCCTACCAAGGTTTAGTACGATTTCTTCCACGCAGAGAGTTTCTTCTTAAAATTCTCAATCACCAGATCCAATAAAGACTTAATGAGAGTAGAGTGAAGTAAAACCTCAAATAGTGAAATAATAAAATATAAGTTTGTTATGATGATATCTTGTCTTTAGTTGTTTGGTATGGAATTTTTTTCACTTTTTGTTTAAAGAGTGAATTTTTTTTGTCTTTTAGTGGAGAAAGGAGGTTACTTTTTTATTTATTTTTTTTTTTAAAGGAGGAAATTTTGAAAACATGTACGTTTGAAGTGACCCTTTATCTAAAATTGGGAGGCTTAAAGAACGATATCTTCTACTATTTCTTACTTGAGAATAACCCATATGATTGATCTTCTTGGTCCTACATTGTATTCTTTCATTTATAAAATAAGGTGAAAGTAGGATTTATTTTTCAACTATTACTAATGACAAATACAAGCCTCTTATTTATTTTTTTTCTTTTTAACGAAACTATCTATAAGATTTGTGAGTTTGAGTCTATCATGTGAAGGCTTAATCAGATATGTACATCCACGGTCCAGCATTCAAAAAAATGTGCTCTCTTGTGTTGACCCACGTCCTGTTACTACTAAATAAAAGCAGTGGTTTTTTTTGTTTAAGAAAAAGAAGAAGACATGAAAGTAATATTTATTTTGCAACCTTTATTAAAAAAATGCAAGCATCTAACATGATTTTATTTTTTATTTTCAAAGAGAACTATCCATAGGACTTGTTTCTTTTACAATTAGTTCAACTTGTCTACATTAAAATAGTTAATAATAGTTTAATAATACATAGGGGAGGCATTAGGTTGACCACATGCTATGGTATCAAATCATATCTGTATGTATATTTCCAAGATTTGAGCCTTCGCTTCATATCGCTACCTTATTTACCTAAGCGAGGTACAAAAAATTACAGGGCTTCTTTTCGTATAGTTTTTAAGATAAGTAAGATTATATTCCCAAATCCCAAAATAAGGGCCGGGAAACCCTTTGTAGATACCACATTCTGGCAGGGCCGGCTCTACCATGAAGCAAGGAAAGCCCTTGCTTTAGGCCTCAAAAAATATGGCACCAAAAATACAAAACATAAGGCCCCATAATAGCAACTGGTATCTTTTCAAATTCCAAAACAACAACTGACATCCTTTTATTTCTCCCTAAAAATAAGGCCCGATAGTAACTTTTTCTCGAGAAGATGCAATCAAGATCTTCATTTCCTCTTGCCTAACCAATTCCAAATCACCGACCGCAGAAATATTTGTCAATTTCGTGTCTTCCAGGCCCTCTCTCTCTATGTGCATTTTCTTGCCTCTCTCTATCCACTTTAAAAAGGTTTGACCAATGCTTGAAGCTTTAGCTTCTGAGAAAGTTGTGACTTAATTACTAATAGCAAAACATAAGGCCCCATAATAGCAACTACAATCTTTTCAAATTCTCAAAAAAAAAAAAAACAAAAAGAAAAAAGAAAAAAAAAACAACTGGCTTAATTAGTAATTTTGCATCACAAAAAGTGAGAAAAATAGATTTTGAGTAAAATATTTATAAGAATATTAAAAAATAAAAAAAGGCCTCATTTAGGATTCTTGCTCCAGGCCTCAAATTGTCTTAAGCCGCCCTGCATCCTGGTGTCACCGCTATGCCGAAGCAAAAAGCAGCAAAAAAAAAAAAAAAAACAGAGAGAAAAGAAAAAAATGTGTTGGGAAGCAGCCTACAAATAAGAAGGCTAGCTGACAAGGAGGAAGAACAAGAAAATAAAACAACAACACAAAACCCAAGCTGGGCAAGAAGATAACTAAGAAATAAAGGGATCGAAGATAACGACAACAAGCCAAGTGGCCAACAACCCAAGCAACAAGGGCTGTTTTTGTTCTACGCACTCTTCTTCTTTCATCCTATTTTCTTGAGAGTAAGAGAAAATTTATAGATTCACTTCAAGGAGAAACTTGACCATCCAATAACTTATGAAGAAATTGCTAAAAGATATGATATCTCTTTCATTAATCTCTGTCATCTTTAAATACAAGATACATGCACTTATAACTACCACAATTTGACCCACTCTTTATAACTAACACACAACTTACCACAATTTCATCCACTACTTACACTGCTACAAATAACTGCACCTACTACTCACACTAGTACAAATACAAGAACTACTCCTACTCATAGACAAACCAACTAAACCCCCATGTCTGAAGAACAACTACCCACACCTCATGGGTAACTCCTCATAACTTTCTTGGCCGCCACAAAGGAATGATCATACTTGTGTAATGCAAGACACGAGCCAAGCATGGCAAGGTTACGACTTGAGCAAATAGAGATAGAGATAAGCTCTTTGGCTGCAAGTCAAGAACAAATACTTAAAGAACTACGGGAGATCTTCGCAGCAATTAACACCAAGTTCGACAGCTTATTTGCGAGCCAAACTTTGGAACACAGAGAAAGCTCTTTCAACCAACATATAAATGGTGGTGGAGAAAGCAATAACTGCTCCGAGGAAGGACATTTTGGTATGTATCAACCTAAGTTTCTTAAGTCTGACTTTTCCCGTTTCAATGGAGGGGAAGATCCAATGAGCTGGGTTTGTCACGAGTGCCAATTCTTTTACTTCGATTGAACCCCCGATGGAAAACGTGTTCCATTAGCTTCCTTCCATTTGGAGGGTGATGTTCAATTATGGCATTCAATTTTAAAGAGAAGGGTGATGGCTTGGTTATTTTAACTCCAAAGAAGACTTTCAATCTTAGGATGGTTAAATGGAAAAATAGATGGTGGAAGTTCTCGTACAATCGCAAGGAAAAGATCATGAAGATATCATGTGGGGTCCATTTCGGGGTTTTCAGCAATGTAACCCAAATTTCAACCTCAAGGACAAGGTTGGTCTAAGAGGGGAGGAATGATGTGGCCTTGCATTATTCAAGTATAATCGTTCCTATGTGGGGGCATATAGCAACAAGAAAGTTATGAGGAGTTACCCATGATGCACGGGTAGTTGTTCTTGAGTCATGGGAAAAGTAATGAGTCATGGGGGGTTGTTGGTTTGTCTATGAGTAGGAGTGGTTTTCGTATTTCTAAACGTATGAGTAGTTGGTGCAGTTATTTGTAGGAGTGTAAGTAGTGGATGAAATTGTGGTAAGTAGTAGTGTTAGTTATAAAGAACGGGTTAAATTGTGGTACTTATAAGTGCATGTATCTTGTATTTAAAGATGATAGGAATTAATGAAAGAGATATCCTATCTTTTAGCAACTTCTTGTTAAGTTATTGGAAGGTCAAGGTTCCCCTCGAAGTGAACCTACAATTTTTTTTACTCTTAAGAAAATAAAGTGAAGGAAGAAGTGTTCACATAACCACTTTGTACGAAAAAACCCTTCATAAATTATCATGAAACTTTGAAACAAAGAAAGCAAAGAGTTTGCTTTTTCTAGTCACAAATTGCTCATAAAATCTTAATAGACCTCTGTTCTTTCTTCTCTATTTTTTTTTTTTGGGTACTGCAGCCAAGGGGGCTCAGACGCAAGAGAGACCCCACATACACATGGAATGGCAGCCTCCTCAAATGGGAAGGAAATCCACTTCTTCCTTCTCTATTAAGTGTTTATGGAAATTTAAAACTATCAAAACAATATAGTATAGGGACACCAAATATAGTATAGGGACACCAAATAGGAAAAGCACACACCACAAGGGACACCAAATATAACGTGGAAAATACTAACTAAATGAAAAAAAAAAACAGATCCGAACTGGATCAACAATCAAGCACTATGAATCTCACAATTACAAAACACTCACAGACACCTCCCCAGATAATCTATACCTAAGGACTGTAGTTACCTCTTGTGTAGCTTCATGCATCAACAACTTCACACGTTGATTGCAACAGATTCAATCCCACTTGACTCTTCAAATCTTCTACAAAAGAAGATGATCTTTTACAAGAGAAGTAGAAGAATCTGGCTCTCTAGATGATCTCTGCAGCACAACTCTTCAAATAACTCTCTAGAGAGAATACTCTCAACTATGGTCTCTAACTCAAAACTTTGAGAGGTGAGGTGATGTCTCTTTAGGGTAGCCCACGACTCCCTTAAATAGGCTTAGAGACGTGCTTAATATTGCCTAACTTGATTAGGACTAAAACAAGTAGTTTTGGCACAATTAGAAAAGGCAGTTCTAATTTTCGTTAGACTCAGCTGCGTCGTCCGCTCGAGCAGATGGAGGCTCGCTCGAGCGGCCAAGATTTTGTCTTAGCATTTGGCTACTTTCTGACTACATATGCTCGAACAGATTAATGGGCGCTCAAGTGGGCCCCTATTCTAGTTGATCCGGAAATTCAACACTTCTAATTCTTTCTTATTTCTACATCTAAAACTTTCAAACTTTTTTTTCTCCCTTCAGCACACTTCTAATTCTGTCTTATTTCTCACTTCTAATTATGTCAGACTTTCTTCTTTAAATCCTTCCCGTCTTCTAACTTCTAATTATTGCAATCTTTTAACTCCAGAGTGTCACAGTCCTTTTCTAAAAATAAAAAATACAACTCAATGGACCCAGAGTTTTGTACAACCTACGAATTAGCCAACACACAAAAACCTAACAATGCTTCAATAAAATTTTCGACAGTTGGAATAACTTTCCTATAGATTTCACTTTACCGCCTTGAAAAACAAACACAAACATAAGGTTACATTCCTCTACAATTGAACAAACGTTAGACTATTTTAGTAACATGTACATTGCTACCTATTTAGAAAAATATGAACATTTGGCTCACTTCTCCGATCATGGGTCCATTGTTGGATTCATTCAAAATTTCTTTTAACTTCTCTTTTGCCATAGCCTTTGTGAAAATGTATGTCACTTATCACTGGTCCTATTTTTGAATTAACACCACTAATCATTTTGCTCTATGCACCATGTGATGAACAAACCTACGTGAACATTCCTCTTCTGCAAATAACCATATATGGCTTTCCCTCTTTTTCACACAAATATTTTCAATTATGTATGTGTCCCTCACCAAAGGATGAGGGACACTTAGGTGGCTTTCCCTCTTTGCACATGAACGTTCTTCTTCTGTATATGATCATATATTGCTTTTTCTCTTTTGCATATGAATATTTCCAATTATGTAAGTATCTCTCACTCTATGCTAAGGGATGATATATATAAATATATTCCCGATCCAATGCATGTGGCATACATTGAATGGCTTTGGAGCCCACCTATTGGCCCACTTCAAGATAGGAGGGATTTGAAGATTTGGGTGGGGCCTTTCTATGTAATAAAAAAAAAAAAAAACCAGCCCCATCCAATCATCATCCTAACCTCTCATCCACATCCCAATAGTCCAGTCCATTCATATGGGTATATAGTCAATCCAAAAGTCCATTCCATTTGGATGGGTGCAAACCCAAGGGCTTGTGACCTATAGGTTTGGGAGGAGCGGGTGCGGTCCACTAACCATAAGGTGGGGCCCACCATGGGCGCACACTATGTGCACGGCACGCATAGGATATATATATATATATATTTCTGTGTGTATATGAGAGATGCTCCTATATAAGCTTCCCTTACGATCTTATGGTACAAGCTACTAACTGGTCCATCCGAGTGGACCATCTAAATCCACCCCTCCTATTTACACGGGTCCCACTTGATTTTGATAGATCCAAATGGAGTGAACCGTTGGATGAATGGTTAATTTTATTATTTTATATAAAGTCATTACACTTGTGGACCGCGGATGAATGGGTTAGACGTATTAGATTGACTTCAAATTTAATATCTAGATTGGTCCCACTTGGAACTTTTTATCCCCCCACATGTTACACATCATTTAATGATGGAGGGAAATGGAAGACGTTTGAAAAGAAAAATAAGGACAATTATAGGTGTTTTGCAAAAAAAAATCTCTTGGCCCAACCTGTTCACTTTGGAAGTGATGAGATAAAAGTGGAACATGCTTTTAGTTAGATGTTACAGATAGGAAATTTGGAGGACATATTAATGGAGTCCACAGATGGAAAAAACCAATTTGATCAAAATAAATAGCTTTTATCTTTTATTGCCCCCACTAAAGTTAACTTTATTAGCAGTTGAGCCCACCGTTTGATTGAGCACCATGGAAAATTTAAGATTCTAGTAATTGGATGGCGGGCCCAACTTTTATTGAATTGAAGTAAGCTCATTTCAAGGACTAGACGTGACTTCCTTTCGTTAGAGGTTACAAGGGGCCATAAACGTCCCTTTTCTAAGGAGGCAGTTTGAGATAGGGAAGTTTTTGTGAATCTCTCGAATATATATATATATATATAGGGAAATTCTCCAAAACGCCCCATTTTGCGACCCTTCTTTTTTTTTCTTTTTTTTTTTCATGGGACCCATATTGTGTCAATCAACTCTTTTTACCACCCCCCCCCCCCCCAAAATGAATAGTCACAAATCCAAGTTTGACATTCATCCAACTTTTCCTCATCGTTGGATTGACATCATAATAAAATGATACCACTAAACCATTAAATTTTAGGACCATGGATCAAAAGGTTAGGATTATCTTATGGGCTCAAGATTTTACATATAGGTAAGCCTCATATGGATCTTTCCATCCTATAAACTTCCATGATCATCATGCATCCTACTGGGCCAAACTAGAAAGGGTGTTTTTTAGAAAAAAAAAATGCATGGGCGCTGTGTAGCGCTCCCCATATATAAATAAATAAATATATATATATGAGGAGTTCTCCAAAATGCCCCATTAATAAAGGGGCGTTTTTGCCCCTCTTTGAACAACCAATGAAAATATGACAACTCCTTAGCATTGATGTCGTATTTGCAAAACATGGAAAGTAACTCCCAGTTCCCAGTAGCATTTAATTCCTAGAGAGAACTTCATATCTCTCTCTTTCTCTCAAATTAAATGGACCCATTTGGGATGGTCCCTTACCAAATTCCACTCTTAATAGTAGTGAAGCCCACACTTATTTAATGATAAATCATACAGGAGGCCCAACACTTTCTTAAGTGAAGTTTGGGGTAGCCCCATATGTGCTGGGGCCAATTTGTTTTGTTTGCTTTTATTTTTCAAGTTTCTCCCACTGATGGGCATCATGATTTCTCTTTTTTTTTTATCTATTATCATATTATGAAGTTTCAAATTTTATTAGTGATTGATCAATGGGTAACACTTATTTAAGTGAAATTTAGGGCGGCCCGTATGAGATGGTGTGATTTGTTTTGATTGCTTCTGATTTTTAAGTGGATCCCACGAAGGAGCTGCATCATGAATTTCTTGTCCATCATCATAATATTATGAAATTTCATGTTTTTTTAGTTATTGATCAATGGTGGGACCAACTCCTATTGGATTAAAATTTGGTGAAATCATATAATAGGTGGACTCATTGATCTCAAACTTCTCATTAATCTCCAAAGATATGAAACCAGTCCTTTTGTGCTAAAAAGATTACCAAACATCTTGATTTGGAGAAAAAGTAGGGAAAGGTTGAATTAATCTTATCTAGAGAAGAGAAAAATTAGGTAGGAGCTGGCTTCTTACCCAAGTGGATAATAACTCCACCTAATCAATTATTTTCATTAATTCATTTGTATCCTCATTGGATGTAGGAAGGGGGCGTTTTTATCTTCTAAACTACCCGGGCGTATTCTAGCATGCCCCTATATATATAATATCGAGAAATTTTCAAAAACTCCCCTATCTCAAAAGGGAGTTTCTGTCTCTATCTAATTGCCAATAATTTGTAAATATTTTAAGAGAATTTATAAAAATATCCACCTTTGTAGGAGAATGTTTAGGAGAGAGAATGGATAAGTGCATCATTTATGACACCTATCACACTTTCATGGGCTAAAAGAGGAAAAAACGCCCGGGAGTTTTTTTTGTAAAAAATGCCTGGGGAGTTTTGTAGCGTGTATATATATATATATAATAATATAGAGAAATTCTCAAAAACTTTCCTATCTCAAAAAGGGAGTTTCTGCCCATATCTAATAGCCAATGATTTGTTAGTATTTTAAGATATCCACCTTTTGTACGAGAGTATTTAGGAGAGAGAACAGGATATATGTATCACTGATGACACGTGTCACACCTTTATTGGCTAAAAGAGGGGCTTTTTTTTAGAAAAATGCCCAGGGAGTTTTGTAGCGTAACAAATATATATATATCAGATGACGAATCTAGCATCTCGTACAAATTTGAAGATAATTATGCTTTTGTTACAGAATTCCCTCAACTGTTGGGACCCCTCTCGTCCCTCTCTAAGACAGACTATGATAAAGAAGACACCCTTCCTCTTTCTTCTTTATTCAAGGCCACTGAAGCAATTGATATTGAAGACAAAATCCCTTTGTCTCAGCTTTTCCAGTGCTACATGATGCAAGCAAGGCACTCCACTACAGTTACAAACACTCCTAGCTTGTCTGTATTTCATACCTCCCTATTAGAAAAGGAGGCACAACTGACTTCTACAATAGAAGTCCATTTCCCACTTATAAAAAACGAAGGTCTTTATATGGTATCCTCTACCCAATCACGACTACTTCATTCAGTCAAACAAAATGAAGTCAGCATCGGCGTCCAAGGAAATGGAGTACGCCCTGTATTCCTACCTTTCTTTTCCGAAGCAGAAATTATCAATTGGAGAAAAAAAAGGTTACAAATTTGTCCTCATTGGCCAAATTGATTTTCTCATTAAACCTCACTTCAAATATGAGCTAAATGCGGAATATCTCATTTCTCTGCTTGATGTCCGGCAAATTGAATGGCAAGACGCTCTCATCTGCTAGTTTCGCGGCACTCTAAACAAAGATGGTCTGTGTGCTGTTCAGCCAAACTTCACACTCTCTCTTCATGATCAACATCTAGCGCCTTTGTTTGTCACCTGCATCCAAATCAAAGGAGTGTAGTTACTCCCAAATAGCATCTATGCTATGATTGCTTTCCGATGTATTTTCAATTTACTCGATACTACCGTGTCAAGATTCAGACTTGACTATGGTATGCAGCTACCTGTCAAACTCATGCAGAATGTCGAATCCTTTGCTCCTTCTCTCAACAACACAGAGTTCTTGCAAGGCTTTTCTACTATCAGCAAATACCTCCAACACCAGGAATTCCAAGAAAAGGAGCTCTCTAAAAGCTTACTCCCTTCTTTTTCTAAATTCCCTACAATCCATTCTTTAAGACAATCTGTTCTTTCTTTAATCCCTCCCGAATTGCCAAGATCAAAATCCCATCTACCTCCTTTACCCATTATCCTTGATCCATCCCCAAGGCCCTTAACATCATCCCCAAACCAAGACTCTGCATCTGCTACCTCGACTTCAGCCCAATCATATATGATGCAAAGTAATCTCTCTGTTTCTAGTACCACTCCAGGCTCCCCAAAACTGATCACAATAGGCCAATGGCCTCTGAAGGCTACTTATGCTACCACCACACTAGATCAACTCATTTCTGGTGAACCAAAGCTGAAAGCTGATGTGAGCTATTTGCGCCTCCATGACATCAACTCCAACAAACAGCAAGATGATCATATTCGACGGCTAAATTATATCATCCACTGGACTTCTTATGCAGAAAAGCATTTTGCCAAAATAAAGCAGTAGTTGGACCAGGTCCAACAAAACCTTCAGTGGCCTTGAATAGAAAAGAAAGAGGAATTGTATCTTCTTTATCACTGTCTGTCTTAGAAAGGGAAGAAAGGGGTCCCAACAGTTGAGGAAGTTCTGTAATAAAAGCATAATCATCTTCAGATTTGTACGAGATGCTAGATTTGTCATCTGGATTTTCTTCAAACTCTGGGCCTTTGTTAAGCCTACAGACTTCAATAGAGATTGCAGAGAGACATGCAGATGCATCATCATACCAACCAGATGGCCTAGGCCAATTTGTCAGTAGTGGAATGCTCTCGTGGACCTTATAGGCACTGAGGCCTTGAACAAAGATTTGATCATCCCATCTTGCTGTGATGGTATCACCAACAGTGTGTGGACACATAGCTTGGATGATATCAGCATCTGTTAAGCAAGTAATTGGGCTAGAAGGCTCTGGAGGAGTCATGTTGGGAGATGACTCGCTATCAGCAATGTAAGCCAAACCACTGGGAGGTGGTTGGTTTACAGCTTTGATATAAATTTCTCTGCCTTCGTGGATAGGAGTGTAGGTGATTTTTTAAAAAACTGGAACAAAATGGTTCCTACTGTTGGACAATGGAATCATATGAGACAGAGCATAAACCTGTTGAGTATCTGAGCTAGTCAGATATGCACCCCAGCTACATATTTGTTCAATAGGATATGGGTCAACCATCCATTCCTCATATTGAACAGTTGGATCAAAGGTAGGTAGCAGAGGGATGTAGTTGGGTGTGTTAGTATTTTTGTTAGCTAATTCATGGGTTGGACAAAACTCTGGGTCCATTGAGTTGTATTTTCTATTTTATTTTAGAATGGACTGTGGTTGTGTTGCCGGAAGAGCTGAAGCGAAGATTAGAAGAAAAAAGAAAACCGGCCAAATCAACCCAGGCCTGATTGATCAGAGCCTCTGTCTGATCGATCGGACAGAGAATGCGCCTCAGTTATTTGGGATGTCCGATCGATCAGATGCACTGTCGATCGATCGGACAGGCGGCGCAGAAACGGGAAAGTCTCCTTTTCTGATTTGGAATTGTTTCCTTTTGAGACTTGTCTTCCCAATTTGATTCCTACTTGTGCACTAAGTCTAAGGCACGAACTTAAGGCTATAAATAGGGTGTTGCTCTCAACCCTAAAGAGTGCGTGTGTGTGTGTGTGTGCGCGCGCGCGCGCATATTGAAGATTAGAAACACCACCTCTCATTAATCTAAGTCAGAGATATCTAAGAGAGAGAGATTGAGAAATCATTCTGAATGGCTGCTCTAGAATATTATTGCTGCTTCTACCTTCTTGTAGGAGATAGTTTCATCTTGACTGACAATGTGCGAGGAGATCAAGTAAGGAGAACGGGGCGCGGTGGATGTCGTGTTCGTGGATTCTTTACAAGAATAACTACAGTCCTTAGGTCGAGGTACAAACTGAGGTAAAGGTGCTTGTGAGTATATCATGTAATCGTTCGTGAACTCTTGATTTCTGGTTCGTGGTTTTTCTCCTTAGATAGGGTTTCCACGCTAAAAGTTATGTTTGTCTTCTTGTGGTGTGTGATTGGTAGATAGCTAGTTCTATATTCTGATTGGTTATTTCCGCTGCATGTTGATTGGTTAATTTAGAACTAGTATATCCATTCTAGTAGCCTCTGCAAAAAACTATCAATTGGTATCAGAGCGGGTTACACTATTTTATTGTGTTGATCTAAATCTTGTTAGAATGGATATCTACCGCAAAGGCACTTCTACCCAAATCCCTAAATCTGTTGTGAAGAAGAAATCTTCTAAAGGGATTAAGCGCTATAAGTGTGAAGGTTATGGACACATTGCTAGTGACTGTGGTAATAGAAAATCAAAGACAAAGGCTTTTAATTTGAAAAGATCTGAATCTGAGAAGCCTGACACTAGCAAGAAGAAAAACATCGCTTTCATGGCAACTTCTGGTTATGTTACTCCACAAGTTTCTTCTAATGATGGGACTGATCAGGATGACAGTGAGTCAGAGACAGTACATGATTGGCAAGCTGAATATCAGATATTGTTTGCAAAAACCATGAAGATGTTGAAGATAAATGAAAAGGTGGCTACAAGCTGGAAAGAATCTGAAGAGCAGAATACTTCTTTAGAAGCTGAATTGTTAGAAGCTCTTACAAAAGTGAGTCACTTAGAGGCAGAAAATAGCAAATTGGCAGATAAGTTATGTGTGCCAAAGCTTCACACCCCTGATCTGTAAGATCAAACCCCCGCCCCAATGCTGATACGAAGATCATATTGAGGGGGAGTCAATGTTGAGGGGGAGCTACAGAATCCGGATTGATAGAAGCTGCTTGAAAAAAAATTGTTTGTCAATGATGGATAACAAGGGGGGAATAATGAAGCTAGGGGGAGAAAACAAACATAGGTCTACAGATGCTGAGATTTTTTCCTAGGGCCAAAAATTCATTGTATTTTGGGTTTTCTTTTGGGTAAATTGTTTGTATTGTCCTAGGGAGTTTTGTTCATGAATTGCCAAAGAGTGAAATTGTTTGTATTTTTGTTGGCTAATTCATGGGTTGGACAAAACTCTGGGTCTATTGAGTTGTATTTTCTATTTTATTTTAGAATGAACTGTGGTTGTGTCGCCGGAAGAGCTGAAGCGAAAATTAGAAGAAAAAAGAAGACCGGGCAAATCAACCCAGGCCCGATCGATCAGAGCCTCTGTCTGATCGATCGGACAGGCGGCACAGAAACGGGAAAGTCTCCTTTTCTGATTTGGAATTGTTTCCTTTTGAGACTTGTCTTCCCAATTTGATTCCTACTTGCGCACTAAGTCTAAGGCACGAACTTAAGGCTATAAATAGGGTGTTGCTCTCAACCCTAAAGAGTGCGTGTGTGTGTGTGTGTGTGCGCGCGCGCGCGCATATTGAAGATTAGAAACACCACCTCTCATTAATCTAAGTCAGAGATATCTAAGAGAGAGAGATTGAGAAATCATTCTGAATGGCTGCTCTAGAATATTATTGCTGCTTCTTCTACCTTCTTGTAGGAGATAGTTTCATCTTGACTGACAATGTGCGAGGAGATCAAGTAAGGAGAACGGGGCGCGGTGGATGTCGTGTTCGTGGATTCTTTACAAGAATAACTACAGTCCTTAGGTCGAGGTACAAACTGAGGTAAAGGTGCTTGTGAGTATATCATGTAATCGTTCGTGAACTCTTGATTTCTGGTTCGTGGTTTTTCTCCCTTTATAGGGTTTCCATTCTAAAAATTGTGTCTGCCTTCTTGTGGTGTGTGATTGGTAGATAGCTAGTTCTATATTCTAATTGGTTATTTTAACTGCATGTTGATTGGTTGATTTAGAACTAGTATATCCATTCTGGTAGCCCCTGCAAAAAACTCTCAGTGTGATATAGTCGTACTCATAGGATTTAATAGGGAAGGCAGGTTCAGGTTGTGGATCTTGTTCTTTGTAAAGGCAAATCAGCCTGTTTGGTTCACGAGTATAGTAACAAGCAAGGGAACGGGTAGTCAAACCATCTGACTGGTATGATGAGAGAGAGAGAGACGCATGTATATATCATAATGCTCCCATAGAAAAGAGGCATTTTTGCCCCCTTAGAACACCCAAGGAAAGCAAGTCACATACCTTGGTTTCAAATAGGCATTCCTTTCGGTCTTAAACCTAATAGAAAAAAGGCATTTTTGCCCCCAAATAACATCCACGGAAGCAAGTCGCATACCTTGGTTTGAAATGGATGTTCCTTTTTGTTTAAAATGGATTACAATTGTCTATACTCACCTCTTAACACTCAATTCATTAGAACCCACTTTGCTTTGATTCCCTAGAGATTCTAACAAAGAAGGTAAATCAGCCCAGACTATTCAGTGGACAGGTTTCATACCTTCCTGATGGAACTCTATTTTGGTGTCACAGGTTTTCGCATTGTATCTGAGGCCTAAGAAAGACCACAATTACCGGATCTACTGGAACATCTACCACCATTCAGTGGGATATACTGTGATCGTCCTGAGCATAACCAATGTTTTCAAAGGTCTAGACATCTTGAGTTCAAAAGATCAATGGAGAATTGCTTATGTTGTTGTCATCATCGTCTTCGGTGCAATTGCACTTGCGTTGGAATTTGTTACATAGATACGAGTTTTGTGGGGAAAGTCCCACAACTCTACTGTGGTTTCTTGTGGTTCTAACAACATTGCTTAGTGGACTTTTTCCTTTCGAAATCCATAGTTCTCATCTAGATTTTTTGGGAATTTAGTTTTTTCATGGATGTTTGCCATTTTTCCTTGCAATAGTATTTTCTTGAGGATTTTACTAGAAAATTCCCATTAGGTGGAGGTTGCACAAAATAGTGCCCCCTAACTCTGGCGGCACAAAAAGTATTCCACCAGTAGTTATGAGGAGTGATGCTAACGTCGCTTAATTAGAGACGTGTCGCTCCTCTCAACTACTCGTTCGTGCTACCCAAGCTAAGAGGCACTATTTCGTGCAACACCCACCTAATGGAAATTTTTCAGTAAAATCATAATGTCTATAGGTTAGGTAATCCAAACAAGCTTCCACAGGACCTGCAGGACCTGTACTTGTACCTTTATTAGACATTGGTTTGGGAAGTGGGATATAAAACCTGCACCCTTAACTTACTGACATTTAGTGACATATACCCATATCTTATTGATATTTAATGACCTTTTTAGACCTACTGGTGAAATGGTTTTTAGATTGGCTTACTTATGACTATACAACAGCTTTGTTTCAACTCAAAACTCAAACGCCACTAGCAAACTGCAGAAACCCTAGCTGCTCCTTTTTTTTTTCCCTCTTCAGGTTTGATTTTTCCAACTTCATTAGTGTGAAATACCCAACATATCAGCCCCGACACAGTTGCCTGATCCCACAAGGGGAGTTCATCAGCTGTCCAGCCTTAATCCAACCTAAGCCCAGCTTATATTGGCCCGGATTTTTCTGGTTTATAGGGCCAGTGGCTAGACCCATGTCCATTTTTGCCCAATAGGTATGCATGTAAGGCCTGGGACTTCATATTCTTATATTCTCAATCCAGCTCGAATATTTAACACAGGTTTTATATTTACAAACGGGAGGGCCTGGGGCAATTTTCAGCTGTGAAATGGATCAAGATCTAAATATTAGGCTCAACCAGAAGAGGAGGGAAAGGTTTGGACATTCTCTGGGAATCTCATTGGGAGCGCTCCTGCGTGGATGTCTTGCACAGGAGACAATGTGAGACGACCAGTGGGGTACACCTAGAGCCCCACCAATTATAAGTGAGGCATGAGATATAAGATCCAAATGGAACCAATCTATATATAAAAAATTCAAATCAATCCTATCCTATTCTCTTGATCTATAGCCCTCAATATTAAAAATACACCATTTCCTTTTTATTTTCAATCCAACAGTTCATTTTTATTTTCAATCCAACAGTCCAGTCCATTTGGATCACCACTGTACAAGGGAATGGTTTAGAGCGACACGATTGCACTGATCACATGAAACACACGTGATCTCGCCCGCTGCGAGAAATCTACACATGATCATCTGCCATGCATATGTATGACTGAAGCGTTGGATTTAAATAAAAAAATGATGGATTCTAAAATTGTTGCTTGGGGGCCACAGATCAAGAAACTAGTATGATGACATTATCTTGAAATTTTATATGTAGTCTGGTCCCATTTGGATCCTTCAATCATCAACCTCATCCAAGATTGATGGGACCCCAGGAGGACGAACCCACAATTGTCTCGCATAGGAGCTATGCCGCATGGACATGCACCTACCTAGTGAGACCCACCTGGGACCCCCTCTGATCCATCCAACCCCATCACCCACCATCATAGGACCCACGGTTTTGAAGCCCATCCAAAAGAAACTTGACCGTTTGAATTAAAATTTCCACAAATGATACCATACTCGAGGGCCATCAATCAAGGGATTAAAATGATCTGATGGATGTGTGGGTTGGGGAGGCGGGGGGCCGCAGGGGGCGGAGGCCCACATAAGTGTGCGCAGTAGTATGTATGTAGCTATAAGACCCTAAAAATCAGTCTGCCATATGACAGGCTAGGGTAATATGATGAGGGCTGATCCTTTGCATCACTCTAATCCAAAATCAGACATCTCTATTCTCCTAATTCGACTGATTGATAGACATGCATCTAGGCCAGCTCCATGAGCTAAAAGCGCATACCATCAGTAGGAGGTTCTCTTGTAGGACAAAACTAGCCCCATCAAAAGATTTACTTGGATACATAAACAATAAAAATCAATACATTGCACCAGTGAACTACAGAGGAAATAAGCAAGTACCCGAAGGTTGGGTAGCTAATGGGCCCCACGGTTGCAATGCTCTGGGAGGGAATATCCAAACACTTCAATTGGTGCCTAGAAAGGAATTACATTGACAATCACATTCATTAGGCAAGGGGGCGCTACATGCCAGATGGGAGAAAAGCCAAAATTGAGAGACTTTCCTCTAGGGGATTCTCCACCCCCATTTACAGCTTACTTCCAGCACATCGAAGCAACTCCTAAGATCCAAGGAGATTCTCTTTGGATAGGCAACCACTTGGAATTCTGAAACAGAACTTAAAATCTGAACAAACCCTAAATGACAATAAAAGCCTCCATTATCCAGACAAGAAAAGAAAGCTTCACCTCACTTTACTTCAATTCACCATACATCCAAACACCCAACAAAGGTAATAAGCACTGCGTATGCCTATCTACAAAAATGCCTAAGCAAGTAAGCATTATTGATTGGAAATACCACAAGAATTATACAATATAGAATTCAACAATAAAAGCATTAATATGGAAATAGCTAGAGCAGAAATTAGTTTCTTTAATAAGGATCACTTTCACAAATATAGACTACAGTACACTCATGCAAATTGTTATTATCAAAATTGGCATTACATGTAATACACGGACCTTAAATTATTCATGGCTAGGAACAACAGTCTTTAGCTCAACACCACTTGGGCCATATAAGCAAAACCTTAGATCACCTTGGAGCAACGGCTGATGAAAGTGACTTCTATACAAGTCCCAGAACTCATCGCTGCATAGAACACAAGTAAAATAAAGATTGTTCATTTGGTAATTTAATTAGAATAATCATATAAATTACTTGACAAAACCATTTGCCATGCTTGACAAATGTTGTGCACATGCATAAAAAGAAACCTGCAATTGACAATCAACCAGAGGAAGAAATCATACAAAGAATTTACGTGGTTTGGCAATAGGCCTACATCTACAGTCAAAGAGTAACCTTTTTCATTCAGTATGTAAAGATCTTGGTCTAGACTCTTTCTACAGCCCTAAGAAAGCCCAGTACAATTACCAAAATACCCCTAAGCCCAAAACCTAGTCACTAGCTAACCAAATCAACCAATCCGGTTAACCCAGAATATACAAGAAATGGACCCAACAAAGCTTGGCTTAGATGCTATAGAACTTGAGCCAATTAAAAGATAAATGTCAACATCTTCGATCACTCATACCTTGTTGAAAGCTACATCCCTACAATCACTCGCACTAGGTGCAGCCTTCGCTCTTCAATGTTGAGTGACATTAATCAAGTCCAAGTAGAACATATTTAGAACATGTTTCTTCATGAATGCCTCAAATCGCTTCTACCATTATACACAAGCTTGCTTTCAATCTGCATACATGATCTTTCTAACGATAAACCTGAAACCCCTTTGCTAACGCACGTAGATTTGCTCGTCTAAATTATCATGGAGAAAGGCAGTCTTCACATCAAGTTGCTCCGACTTAAGGTGAAATGTTAGGGATGGCAGTTTTTAACCCACCCAGCCCCAACCCGGAGTGCTAGCCCCCACCCATACGGATTTTCCCCGCCCCGACTCTCAGACGGGGCAAAAAAACATACCCCGAATCCGGGGCGGGGCGAGGATGGGTCTGTTTCTTGACCCGCCCAGCCCCGCCCCGCTGACCCCCCATGCCCTGCCCCGTAACCTGCCCCGAAATTAATAATCCTCTTGAAAATATATATATATATATATATATTAGATTTCTTTTATAATAAATAAACATATTTATATGTAAATGTATATATTGATTTTATGTTGTTATTAAGGGTTAAGTAGATTGATTGAAGACTTTTTTTTAAGTTAAATATGTAATTGATTGAACCCTAGACATTATAAAAGCATATAATATGATCCCTCTAATTCAAATTTAATGAAATTAAAGTTTTTAAATAATCTACCTAAGCTTATTTGACTTTAATCATATATAATGTTAAATTGCAAGATGATAAATCATATTAAATAAAACGAATATAATAGAATGCTAGATCGTGCTTTAAGCTTATAATAACATATATGATTAGAGATAGCAAGGTAAATTATAATTGGTACGATTCTAATCATACTAATAACAATATAAATTATACTAATTTGATATAACATTACAAGATATATCATGCTATACGCTTATAATAACTTATATGATTAGAAATAACAAGGTAAATTATAGTTAGTAACTTAATATGATTCTAATCATACTAACAATACTATAAATTATACTAATTTTAATTATATGTAATCAACCTTAGTATGGAAAGACATTGCACCACATCGGGGCGGGGCCCCGGGGGGTAGAGACAGGGTATTTAAAATACTACGAATTGCGGGGCGGGGCAGGGCGGGGTGAATCCCATGAGGTTCGGGGCGGGGACAGGGCAACCCAATTCCGCCCCCTATCCGCCCCGTTGTCATCCCTATGAAATGTTACACTAAAGAGAAGAGTAGACGTATAAATGTATGCTTCACAACCGAACAAAACACCTCAGAATCTATGAATAACCTATTTACTACAAGACATGCCCCATATCTGACTCTACCTGTGGCTAGAGTTACTTTCTTTTCCTTGTAGATCCACTTTCAACCAATGGCCTAATGTCCTTAAGAAAGCCTCACAAGTTCCATAGTCTGGTTTTTATAAAGAGACTATCTCCTCACCAATAGTCTTTTTTCCCTTCCACTACATAGCTTACCATATTCAACAGCCAATTCATATCCAACCATATCATCAAAACCACTCTCTAAAGTCAATACATAGGCCACCGTCTCCTCAAAATCAAATCTGATTGGTGATTTCATCGCTCTCTGAGGATTTAATTGTCTACTCTAACTCATGCATCTGTTGCTCTGCCTGACCGTCCTCTATATACCAAAAGGATTCAAACGCACTCTCTTACCTATCTAGGACGTATTACTCCACCAGAGTGGTGCCACGCTAAATGCATCTGCCTACTCCACCTACTCCCTCACATCGAGTATAATGTGCTCATGAAATTTCACATCGTCCTCATGATATTTCACATCCCTTCTAATCATGAATTTGGGTGAATCTTGGTCAGTACACCACAATCAGTACTCTTTCACCTCATTAACATATCCCATGAAAATATACTTCATTGTCCTTACTTTTAACTTACCAATTTTAATGAGTATAAACTAGAAAAACAAGAACTCTCAAGTTATAGTAATCAAATTGGATAAACCTCTTTCGTTGTCCTGCAGTCTATCACTATGTGGGGAGAAGACCTGTTATTCAAGTACGAAACCAGGTTCACTGCTCCACCCAAAATTCATTAGACAATCCTGCAGTAAACAACATACAGTGTACTCTCTCTAAGAGTGTCTTGATCATCCTCTCTGCAACTCCATTTTGTTGTGGAATTTTTGTACTTTTGTAGTACCAAACTACAACTGATCTTTGCAACAGCTCTCAAGCTCTGTCAATCTGAATTCCTTGCCACATTGAACTTAACCTTATCACCTTCCTGCCGGTCTATTCATCAACCCTAGCCTTCCACCACTTGAATGTGACAAAGGTCTGAAGTTTACTCTTTAGTGTATAAATCCAGACTTTACTCAAGTAATCATCAATGAAAGTCAACATATATCGAGATCCACCCTTGGAAAGAACCTTAGGACCCCATCTGCACTGTTTCCCGAAGATGCATTTCTCACAGAACTTGCATGTGCTTGTGCCACATAACAAACCCCATTTGCTTAGCTCTGTTAATCTACACTCGCTCATGAGAACCATGTGCAAGTGTCAAAGATGCATTGAGAAAGAATCATGGTCATTTGAGGAAGACACCAACTGCTCCACCTGTAAATGTATTCCCAATAAAATAAAAAAATTAAAAAAAAAATGCAAGTTTCCGACCATCTTACCTTTCATAACTTAAGCACCCTTCAAAACCTTCATTACTAGACCCTCAGCTAAGAATGTATAGCCATTGGAAATTGGAATACAAGGCACCCAAAGAGATAAGATTCTTTTTCATATTAGGCACATGTCAAACCTCTATCAATGTTCTAACAATTCCATCGTACATCGTGATTTTGATTGTTCCAATCCCAGCTGTCCTACAAATCAAATTATTACCCATCAAGACATTGCACCATTTTTTTATTTCTCTATGGGTGATAAACCAATCCCTATTGGTACATGAGAGGAGCAACCCAAATCAAGAATCCATTCATCTTGAGGATGAACAAAGTTTGCAGTCACAAATAAAGCACTATCAGCATCAAAATATGATCCATACTCAGCAACACTAGCTGTATCAAAGGATTCATCATTTATCTCTTTTCCTTTCCACTTAGGATAGTTCTTTTTAATGTGCCCTTCTAATGACAGTAACAACATTCAATATTTTTCTTATCTATTATAGACTTGAATCTATGTTGTCCTTGTTACTAAAGACTATATCTTTTGTCCTTGTTTGTGCCACCAAGTCCTCCACCTGGGCATCATCATCTACACCCTTCTTCCTCAACTCATTTGAAGAAAGGATGAAGTGGCGTCTTCCATATCAATCTTAACTTTCTCATAAAGAAAAGTGGTAACAAATGTTTATATGACGAAGGAAAAGGAAGATAAAAGGAGTAACGTCATATTTCTTTTTTAAGATTGACATCAATTCTCGGTTGTTCACATATGATACTATTAAATTCAGAGAGATGATCATTGATTTGTTCGCTTCATAGGAAGTGTACAATTGTTAGTCTAGATATAACCAATTTTGAAGTGACTTCTTCGTGTAAAGGCTCTCAAGTTTATTCGATAACTCCTCTACAGATGACACATTCATGACTTTATACAACACGCGATGTGTAAGAGATGAGCACATTATGGCCCCCAAATCCAGGCCCAGGTACTCCCAATCTTCATCTAACATACCAGAAGCTTTTTTTTTATTATTATTATTTCCCCTTCAATAACTTATGCAAACCCTGTTAAACGAGCAGATCTGGAAGCAAGACTTATTACAAGCCAAAGTTTCTTTGTCAACCAAATTTCGCCACTTCGAGCTTGGCGTTCGAAGCCTTCATCGACATCCAAGCGTATTCTGAACTACTCCTTACTCAACCATCAAACAACCCTGATTACCGTATCACCACATAGATTTGGCCACCAGAAGCTCATAGGCAAAAACGGATACGAAATCCAAATCCAAATGGCTCCAAAAAATAAAATAAAATAAATAAAAACTAGACCCCTTGGTCAAATATGGCTTTTGGCAATGCTTGCATGGCACTGACTTTAAACCACCTATGTCACGTGCTTCTAGATGACTGGGTGGGTGCTATGGCTTCGGCTATTCGCTCGAGAACAGACTAGTATCCTGTACAGATGTTGTTTGATGACTGTACAATGTTGGCAGCAGTTTGCGGACTTGGAGGTTGTCACATAGTGGCAGAAGGTCCTAGCACAAAGTCCAAGCACACATCACTCACGGCACAACTGCAAACATAGCCTGTCAATGCATTCCTATGGCAGAGGTCAAGATTATGTGAATGGTCAGCGATATAGCTACATGGTGGCAAGAAAATTGGAGATTGATGTTGCTTCTAGGCCCGTCACACAAGTGATGTGGACTGGCATCTCTCAATCAGTCTGGTCAACAAAGATATCTGTGGCAGTCATGCTGTCAGGCTGAGGTTCACACGTACGACAGGCGTGGACTATGTCAAACATCTAATGAACCGCATCCTTTTTTTTCTTAAGCTAGCCCTTTGTCATTTTGTTTTCTTCTCTAAAATGAAGCCACACCTATCTCTCTTTCGGATACAGAAAACGACCCTTTGCTTTGTTCTTCAACCACCAAGAAACCGAGCCCTTATTTACAGCAACCAGTATTTTTTGCCTAATGCTATCCTACCATGCACTCCTCTACTTATCGCTAAAATCTCGTTCGCACCAATCTAAGTATCTAATACCAAATGTCTTGTGAGTGCAAAAGCACAAAACTGCACTCAATAATCAACCACACAAAGGGTGAAATCACACAAGGCCTACGTCCACAAATAAAGGGCAACTTCTTTCATTCGCTCTTTCAATCTCTTGGTCAAGTCTAGGGTTTATAGGTTACATCATATACTTATAACCTACTCTTTCAAAAGCCCAAAGAAATCCCTTCAATTACCAAAATACCCTTCGACCCAAAACCTAGTCATTAGCTAACCCAGTGGAAAAATCCAGTTAACCTAGAATATAAGAAATAGCCCCCAACAACAAACTATTCATGGGCACAATTTTTGGTGAACCAAACCATTCATAGCATGGTTTAAAAAATCGGCCGAGTCCAAGTCAAAGTCGGTTTGGGCTGACTCGGTATCGGGGAAGCAGGACTCGCCTCGCACTATGATGGACTCAGCTGACTATATAAGTGACGAAATGGGCCTTTTTCCCCATTTCTCTTGCTGGAAACACTTGGATCTAAGGTTTGAGAGGCTGCTAACTTCATTTCTTGCTAGTGGGAAGATCAAATCTTTGTATTTTGAGAGATCTAGCTCACAAAATTAGCGGATATACTATTCATCCAAAAGAGGGGTTTTCCATTATTGGATTATGAGGTATGTTTTCTTGTTTATTTATGATTAGATGGTTTAGAAAAAAGGATAGGAAGTATGTTTTGCTTATAGATGATTTTTCCACCCATGACTTATAGAAAAAATGGATTTTTTTTTATAATTTTTGGTCTTTTTTTTTTAATAGGAAAATATTTTTTTTTATTTTTTACTTTTGCTTTTTGTATGAACTTAAGATTTTGGGTGTGTACCACATTGATCTATGGTTCTAACCCTAGATCTATGCATGTACCCCCAAAATTTGCAACTTCTTCAATTTTTTCTATTAAAAATATGTTTCTTTTGTTTCTACATGCTTAAATTGTTTAGAATAGAGGATAGGAAGTATGTTATGCCTCTAGATGATTTTTCCACTCTAGATTTATTAAAAAAAAAATGTATTTTCTTTGATTTTTTTTGTCTTCTAGAAAAATAGAAAAATAAAAAAAAAATTATTATTTACTTCTGTTCTTTTTTGTATGAGCTTTGCATTTTGGGAGTGTACCACATAGATCAATGGTTTTAGTCATAGATCTACGCATGTTTCTTAATTAGAAAATAATATTTCAAATGTGTAAAAATCTAAAAAAAGCCTTCTTTATTTATTTGGAAAATTTCCCGACTTTAGAAACATAAGTACTATAGAGTGTAGAACTAAGGATCCTCACCTAGATCTATACATTGTTATGCAAATAGTCAATATTTTCACTTGCTAATAAGGATGGAAATTACAAATTTTATTTTTAATTTAACATTTTTTGTCTTAAATTATGATTAGGAAGAATATTACGGTTAGGTAGTGTATATAGCTATGAAACTCGGATACGGCTGTTGACCTATGGTACCCGTACCAACACGGTCCTATACGGATATGGGTACGGGATACAGCAAGATACGGTTTTGGATAAGGCGCCCAATTTCAGGATACGGTAGAGTTGTGGTTTCCATGCCAAGACAAATCCTCAATCAAATAAAGTGTGGAGGAAAAAGAAAAAATCAGAAAAGGAAGAATACGGCAGAGTTAGGTCATTCAAGTGAGAATAACAAAAATTGGTTGATTATAGTGAAATTGACAATATCAGTCACGCTCAAGGAGGAAAAGGGCAGAAAAGTGAAGAAGAGGAAACAGGAAGAGGAGCGTACCTAATGCCAGGTCGCAGTTGCATTTCGTCACTGTTCACTGCTGTGTCTCTATTGCTAGTTGCTGCTGCATCTCTCTTCGCCACTCCTCTTCTCCGGGTTCTCTATTTGCTCGGTTAATTGGGGCGATATGCATTGGGGTTTTTCTTATCGTAGAGGTAAGGGCATCGGGTTGAAAGGGGCACAAGCTTTCGCCCTTTTAATAGATCTGAAACTAACGAAAATGTGGTGGACCAACAATATTGGGCCCATACCATTAAAAATCTAAACCATATAGAATCTACAGTGAGGCCCATTAATTAAAAACCTAAACACTTAAACTAAATCTTACTCAGATATGGGCCTTAACTAAATTTCACTCATATATAAAATGGGCCCCATCTAAATTTTCAAATTTCACACATAAAAATAGGGCCTAGCCAAATTTCACTCTAACAAAAAAATAGGATCATGGCCAAAATATAAAATGGGCCCTAGCTATATCATGATGCCATACCCGTATCCGTGTCCTAAATTTTTTAAGATGCCGTGTCGAGCCCCCCCGTTCCCCGTATCTGTGTCCGTACCCGTGTCTGTATCTGGACATCATGGGTATATAGTATGCTACATACATGAGAAAATTGAGACATTCCATTATTACAACTTCTGAGTAGATTACTATGTTAATTGTTAACTGCTAAGTATCCTTATTTATTAACTTATTTCTCTAATTGTGCAGATTACAACCGCTTAGATCACAATGGCACCAAAAACAGAGAAAGAAGTTGATCCCAAATGAGAACATGGAGATATGGTTGGTAGGGACCATCATAAGGTCAAATGTAAATGGTGTCATAAAATCATGAGTGGTGGAATTCGTAGATTTAAAAACTTGCAGATATATCAAGGGATGCAAAAGGTGGTCCAAATGTCCCCACTGAGGTAAGGAAACAAATGAGGGAAATTGTGATAGGAAAGAAGACAGAAAAAGAAAAGAAGAAAAAATACGAAGAGAGGGTTGCTAGAATGGAGAGGGTTGCTAATGATGATGATGATGATGATGATGATGATGAAGATGATTCGGATGATGGTTATGATGAGGAGAGGGAGTTAAGGAGGATAATGAGAGTAAGCCGTGAAACTTATGAAGCTGAGCAGGCTCGTATGGCCGTTAGATGGGGTGGGGCAGGTTCTTCAAGAGCTCATTCTAACCCCCATGAGAACATAGTGAGGAGAGGGTCCTTGGATCCATTCCTACATAGGACCCAAAGCATAAAGCAACCAAAGATTTCGAGTTCTATTATGGGTGATATGAAAATTGGAGCTTTGAAAATGGGTCGAGCAATCTCAAAAGTTCTTCCACTATAATCGGATTCCACCAAATGTGGCTACTTCACTATACTATGGTGGATACTATAGCTTAGGTGGGACCTAGAGTTAAACCACTTTCCGCTTATGGGATTAGCAGAAAGTATCTTGATATGGAGTATGACCATTATACGAGATACTTGGAAGACCACTTCAAAACGTGGAAAGAGTATGGGCGCATGCTTATGTGTGACATATGGACTAGCAATAATAGGCGGCACGTAATTAACTTCAGTGTTTATTGTGTAACAAGCACAGCTTTATTAGGTCAGTAGATTACATCCAGGCATCGTATGGATGCCCAATATTTGTACAGCTTGATAGATGAGACATTACATATAATTAAAGTATGGGATGAGTACATTATCCAAGTTGTGACGGACAATGCGGCTAACTTTAAGGCCATGGGGAAGATATTACATGATAAGATGCCTCATATTGTATGGGTGCCGTGTGCGGCACATTGTATTGATCTTATGTTGGAGGACATAGGTAAATTGGAAGATGTCCAAAAAACAATTGATGAGGGAAAGATAATTATATGCACAACTTACAATCATCAATTTATGACCGGTCTCCTGAGAGAAATTAATCAAGGTCGTCAACTCCTAAGGCTAGGTATTACAAGCTTTGCTATGCATTTTGTGGCCCTTGAGAGTCTTTGTAGTGCCAAGGCAAACATAATGCAGATTTGGACGAGTGGACTGTGAACTCAAACTTTTTCACATCCATCTTTGTCACAACGTGTACAAGAAATTGTTCTCGGTACAGAATTCAAGTATAGGGCGGAGCAAATTACATACTTACTCGAGCGTCTTGTGTTGGTGCTGAAATTAGATGGTAATACGAAGCCTACAATGGGCTAAGTGTATGATGCCATGGATCGGGCAAAGCTTGCTATAGAGCAAAGATTCAAAGAAAAGTATGGGACTTATTATAGGAAGCTATGGAAAATTATTGACCATAGATGGGACAACCAATTACATCAAAATATACATGCAGCCGGTACATGATTTTTTTTGTATTTTGAATCATTGTAATAGAGTATTTATTTTAGAATTCAATGTATTGCTAAATATGGTATTAATTATACTCTTTCATGACATCATGCAACATACTTCTTGAACCCATCATGCTACTATAGCAAGGGCTTCTCCAACTTTGAGGAAGTTTTTCGATGCTTCAAAAAAACTCTAGAGACAATGATTAGAGACAAGAATAAACAAATTGATATTCTTAATCAAGTAAGACGTCAAATCACAGATGGTTTATTTGATTGTCATAGTCTTAGTTTCGGTCATAGTTACTAACTTTTCAAATTTGACTTTTATAGTAGAGAAACTATAAAGGCGCTCTTGGTTGTTTTGGTTCCAAGATTTGTAGAATGCTTCATACGAGGATGGAACCAAGTGTATTTCTATTATGAATTATGATCATTCATGTTTTTTCTTACATGGATTATACTCTTTTTTTTTTGGAGTGATGATGGATTATACTTTATGACACTTGACTTTATTTAAATACAGCTAAATGGTGTAACAACTTTGGCGATGAGTTTCCCAATCTTAGAGATTTTGCAAGAAAAATTGAGCCAAATAGCATCATCGTTCGGATGTGAGAGAAATTGGAGCACATTCAGTTTGATCCACACTAAGAACCAAAATTGCCTCACAATGCGATCGTTGGAGAACTAGTTTTTGTCCACAATAGCATCAGGTCAAGGGCACGGAATCTCCAAAGAAGAGACAATAGAGACTATCATTCAATTAATTTGGATTATATATTCGAAAAAGATGGCCCTCTAGATAAATGGTTGGCCGAAAGAGATTATGCAGTATTGCCCAATACAGATTTCCTCGATGAATTCATGGTTGATGTTGACGAGTCGGATTGAGAAGAATGACGTTCTTCCCCACTCCAACCTCCCCTTTGCAGATCTGCTATTGTGTGGGAAAAGGGCAAGAGTGTAGCAACACCATCATCACAAGGCTCACAACGTCAGCAACAAGGTCATAGCCGTGAGCCAAAGATGACACGTTCTAGTTCGGAACATGTTACGGGCAGGGTTTAAAAAAACAACCGTTACTGATTCATAACGGCCGTTATGAGACGGCAACAACCCTTGCCGTTACGATTTATTGCATATAATGGAAACGTTATGACTGGGAGGAAAAAAAGGCCAAAATAACGGTCCATCGATATATCGGCCGTTACGGACCGTTCATAAAAAAAATTTTAAAATAAATAATAATAAAAAAAAAAGATGAAGGCAGAGAAAAATAGGAAGATTTGCAAGGAAACAAATCCACACATATCAAAGGCAGAGAAATAAATCGATCACCATTTCATTGCATAAGGGAAAAATAAGAAAAATAAAAGAAACCGAGAAAGAGCTGTGGACTGAACGACTGGTACCTGGAATCCGTCCGCCGCCTGCTACTGCTGCCTCCGCCATTCCAGCCGTCGACGTTGTGGTTGCCGCAGCCGTCGACGCTGCCAGCACCAGCCATCGCCACTTTCATCTAACTCACCGCAGCCGTTGTTGTTGCCTTCTTCCTCTCTCTCCCTCTTCTCCTCTATTTCTTCTCTTCTCCTCCTTTCCTTCTCTCATTCCCTTTTTTTTTTTCTTTCCCCCCTTTCCTACTTTTTTTATGTTGAATGGGGATGTATGGCGCAGAAACACATGAAACCGCGTACCAAAGTTTTTAAACTTAGTCATGGGGCCCATATAAAGATAATCCTGACCGTTAAAAATGAATTCCTTTCCCTCTATACCCAAAACCCCAAGTTTCAGTTCAAATCTCAAAAGGAGTGGGTCCCACCATCCCATTTTATGATTAGTCAAAATTTTAATTTAAATCAAATTTGATCAATCTGGTTGAGGGTCATCTCCAATCAAAATGAAATGTAGCTGGAACCTATAAAAGACAAGGGTAGTTGTTTAATGGTTCAGATTTATAATTGATGAGCTTCATTATACAAATTTATTGTGGACCTTCTCTTTTTTTAAAAAAAATTAGCTGTCCCTAAAATGGATTTCACTTGTAAGTGGCTCTATATTTGATTAGGCCCAAAATAAATTTCACTCCAATAGGACTTGGACCTAATATTATATTGATGTTTTATATGCTAATAAAATATTAAAAAAGAATAGGTGCTTAAGAATAGGCGATTCGACAATCGGCCCAATCCTATAAAAATGAAATTTTGCGAATATCATATTAGAGGGCATTTATTTTTTATCATTATTTTGAGTTGTTTAGATTTATATAAAAGCCACATTGATGGTTTTATAAATTATAATGCTAGAAATAAATTAAACAATAGAAAGTTAACATATTTAATAGTTATACATTAACAGCGATACATGATGTAATGACTTTGGGGGACGTTATTTTGCTTTAAAGTATTTACTAATGGAAAAAAAAAAAAAAAACATTGTTTTCCAGCATTTTAGAGTATTCTGGATTTTTTGGATTTTTTCAGATTTTTTTGGGTCTAAATAAAAATTCGCACCTCGATGACCGCAAACCATGATGCGATGACTACGAACCACAACGCGACAACCGCAAACCACGACACGATGACCACGACCGCGATTTTGAACCATGGTTGCGGGGGCTAGAGATGAATCAACATCACGTTCAAGCGGTGCAAATGCAAGTGACCCCCTCTTTAAAGCAAAACAGTTGATTAAGGACCCAACTCTCCAATACAAACAGAAGACAAAGGGTAAGAGCACCCATACACAAACTCAAAGTCAGAGGTTGGCCACTCATGAAGAAGAAGAAGAACGCAAAACATAATCTTCTAGCAAAAGCGGCTCACCACAAGGTGATCACGGCCAGAACAAGCGAGCACAAGAAGGTAGTGATGGTGGTGAGGGAGAGGACAATATTATTGTCTATGACCCATTACATTGTGGTCAAAGTGAGCCTGCTGGTGGTTGGGGCAAAAAAGAAGGAAGAGAGACATCAGAAAATTTTATTTCAACCACATCAAATGGCGTTAAGTCCTTGGCCCACAGATTCCACTACTTCATACGGGAATGGGCAGCAGTATGGACACTCACACCATGATCCTTCATATGAGTATGGGCAGCATTATGGTGGGTATAGTGGTCCTTCGCATGGGTATGGACAGCAGCAGTATGGAATCATTATGGTACCCCCACAACAACCACTGCCACATGCATATCCTTTTCCCGTGGGTCAATTTGGAGGACAGTACATCTCGTCCTCATGTGTCAATTTCGCTATGGTCATCCAGACCCATCAAATTACAGACAAGGTCCTCCAAGAGGGGGGCAAGGCTTCTTTGATTTTGATATAGCACAATACTATCGTCAAAAGCAAAATGACGATGACGACGAAGAAGGCATCCAACCGGCAAGGTAGGCTAAGGTATGGTTGCTATTTGCAAATTGATACTTGATAATTGATAATTTATATGGAAATTGGAACATGGATTTGTATTATAAATTTTAATTGCAATTAAATGGTTTTTGTGTCATAATCTTAAGGTGCGCCATATATAATAGTAGGTTACCATTTACTAGTATACAGTAATAGTAGCAATAGCATGCTTTAGAATGGAAGAATTTGTTGTTAAAAACACATAAGTAATAGGGAAGATAAAGGACTCTATTCTATACTCTATAATTTCAGCAAAATCTATCGTTACATAAAAGAATAAAAAGATTCAACATATCTACATGGATGGGGGGGACTACTAGGCTGTCCCATTTTATTTTTCCCCTTTTTTCCTGATTTTTCGTTATTTTTAATGTTATTTTTTAGGTTTGTTGGGACTCGAACCGACTCAGCTGAGTCCCATACAACTAGGCCAAGTCAGGCGAGTCGAATCACGAGTCCGGGTTTTTAAAACCTTGGTTCATAGATGTGCCCTACCATGGAAATGCCAAAAGAAGTAGTAAGTTCCCCCATCAAATGATCCTTACAATCCAATTTAGTGCTCATAAAAAATGTTAACTATTGGTTATGATCACACATTTATCATCAGATAATTGAGTCTCCCACATGAACTGCCAAGATACCCAAATTCGACACCAAGAGCATCACCAAACATTTTGCTCCACAAATACCAATTCAATAGGATACTTCTGAACAGCTAACCTACATGGATGGTAGTAAGATTAATTCTGAAGAAGTGGAATGTATCCAAAGATTTGTCCCAAAATAAACCGGAATGGAAAAACAGAATTCATGTGGCCAACTCCAACATTGTTGGGATAAGACTTTGACAGTGATGACGACAACAACAACAATGATAACGATGATGATTATTATGTAGCACAGGCTTTGAAAAAGCTTTTTTACATTTCCCTTCAAGCTTAAAACCAAAACATAAAGCACCATGTTATTGGTAGTAATTTGTTTCCATTTAAAAATAAAGTTATTGTGGTTCGCTTTAGGAGTGAAAAGCTTTTTGAGATGACTTGTCTCTCCGGGGCCTTACAATAGATTGCGGCTACAGCAGCCCCAAAGCCCCCCAATCAATCACCTTGCCAAAAGCCAAAAATGGAAACCACCCCAAATTGAAATGCGATATAAGTCACAAGGAAAAGGTCATCTCATGTTAAGAGCATCATTTCATGGTCCGAGTCCCAGGTCGCTGAGATTTCATCTACGCTGGTTCTTGTTAATGAGGTGGATGACGGTTTATGATGATACTACAGGAGTTTGGATAAACCTTTTGCTCCTACGTTCAGTATTTATTTATTTTTTTTATTTTTTTATTTTTTTTAATGGTAACTTTCATTAAAAGAGAGAAAAACAGTACAAGAGAATTATACTGTCCACCACACCACAAGGAACCAACCAAAAAACAACCACAAACCAAAGCAAAAACAGCTACCAAGACCACATGAGAGGACAGAAGACTCTAATCAAAGGCAGGCAACTTCTCTCCAATTTCTAACAATCTGGTCTATTGAATACCCTTCGAAGGAACTGTTAGATGACACCCAAGAGGCAACTGTGAATTTAATTATACCCTTCAAAATGCTATCTTCCTCTGCAACCCTATTAAAACATCTTGAATTTCTTTCCTTCCAAATGATCCAAATTACCGCAAGGAAAGACAATCTGCACATCTCCTTTCCCCTTGGTGACCCTATTGGGCTTCTCCACGATATGAAATGATCCAGAATGCCATTTGGGAATACCCAGGTGCACCCAAACCAATCAGCCACCGAAGACCAGAGCATTCTAGTGATGCTACAGTTAAGTAGAAGATGGTCGACTGATTCCTCATTTCGCTAGCACATAGGGCTGCCGTTGACTATTATCTTCCCTCTTTTCCTTAAATTATCCATTGTGAGAATTTTCTTCTGAAGCGCTAGCCACCCAAAGACAACAACTCTTGGCAAGGCCTTAAGCTTCCAAATGTTTGCCACCGAGTTCCCGATCCCATCCCTTTTATTGATAACCTCAAAGAAAGATTTGACAGAGAAGGAGCCCTCCTTGGAGGCATTCCATCTTCTTTCGTCCACTCCCTCCTGAATTTGGGCCCACTTAATAAGATAAGCAGCAACGTATATTGATCCAGTTCGTTGCCTTTGAGATTTCTCCTCAAAATAGGGTTCCAAACATAGTGATCACCAAACCTCTCCATGTAGCAATGAATTTTAGCCTTCTTATCTGCAGCACAATTATAAATGTCTGGAAATTGTGTAGCCAAAGCCCCATCTCCAATCCAGTTATCCAGCCAAAGCTCTTACGTTCATTATAATATGGCATATTTTGAGATCTTTAATGAAGCAGTCATGGTTTATGATACTCGGTACCCTCTAGACCAAGAGACACAAAGCTACCTCCCACCAGCATCCCTTGGAAGCACATCTTTCTCTTATGACTAGGATCTTACAATAAAAAGATGTTTTTATCTTTTTTATTTGTTGAATACAGCAAATTTAGTTAATATCTATGAACAATATTCATTGTAACCATGATACATCCCACAAGCATCACTCAAATTACGTTTTCCTCAAGACTTGTCATACTAGTTTGTCAGTACAGCATGAAGAAATTCCCTGGCACATTTTCCCTCATGACATATCTTACAATGATACAATGCTTTGTAATTTCTTTATATATTTTTATTTAACTTTCATACCTGACTTGTGGAAGAGTTAAAAGGGAATAGCCCTTCACATCTGTGTGCATGTCCAGAAAAACCAGTGCCAAGCGTGAAAGCCCCAAAGCATCCATATCCATCAACTTCTTTATCCTGGAAATACGAATTGAAAGAAGCAAAGAAAATAAACTGAAGGAGAAGAGAGAAGCAGAATATATTCAGACCAACATTGACTCTAATGACTCATCTCAGAAGGCAATCTCTGCTTACAAAACAAATGAAGGTAAACCACAACCCTATGTAATTGGTCATGCATCCTATTTTTCAGTTCTACATGAGCTAACACGTATAGCTGTTACCAACATCATCATACCCCCAAAACCACCCAAAAAAAAAAAAACCAACCACAAACCACAGGCGCATTTAACACACCAATTTAGATTGCAGGTTGCTTCCCTTTAGTTTGTAATCTGATTCATGACTGAAGGATATCCAATTTGCACACCATGTTGCAAGATGAATTTTTTATCGATCATACCATTAAGACTTTCAAAGCCATGACACAACATCATTTAAAGAGTGCAATGAACCTAATATTTATTTATACTAGTGTTGTCCAATGTATATATTGATCCAAAACTGTTGATACTATGATCCTAGTAGGACCTAATTGTCTTTTTTATCTGAGAATGTAATTCTTTTAGCCTCAAACTGAATGGGATGGTTTACACCCCTAAGCAACACAGGTGGTGCTGCGATCAATTCGATTTGGGCCTAATCAGGCCCTGCAATCCCCATCCCAAGAGGCCCATGCATCAAGCCTCTTTCACAGTCTGTTTCAAAATTTCAATTGAATTCTTCTCTTTTTTTTTGGAAAATACACCCTATGGTATATTGAAATAAATAAACAGGCCCTAGATTAAAAAAAATCCCAGTAAATGTGGGCTGCTTTGGGCTCCCTAACTCAAGAAGGATCTTCACGCATGGGTTCGGACACCCCGTACTTGATCATATGCCTCCATGAATTCCAACGCCTGACTAACCACACGATCTTCAGGGCCATCTGTATCATGCAAGATATTCTACATTGAAGACATCAGAAGCTTTCACATGATCCAGTAGTTCGATCTTGTGGCAGTTGTCGTTAATCTTCTAAATAGCCCAGCATAGTCCAATCTTTCGGCCAATTAGGTTGTTGTGGATTCCAACCAAAAATCTTTCCCTCCACAACTAAACCTAAACATAGTCTGCAACAACAAAAATTGCATTTGACATCCTCGATCAGTGTCGTTTTTGTACTTTGCATTGCTTCCTGCAATCTTCTTTTGCACTTCATTATGGATTGATTTGATATGACATTAAAATCAAAAAGAAAAAAAAAATGAAAAGGTTGACTTACTCAAAACCCAATTATGGCATCCCTTCTCTCACACTTCACACCTCAAAACGTACTGAGGGTTAAAGAAGTGTCCATTATATAAAAAATAAAATAAAATAAAATGTAGGATGAAACTCATACATACAGACCCATACATAGTCACATACCTGCTTATATTTATCTCTAAAACATCCCCAAAATCCCAAATTTTTAAGTTGTTTCGTCAATAACTAGATAACCTCTTGAAAGCAGAAACACTAAAAACAAAAAAGTAAAATACTACTTATATTACCTTTTGGTCATGGTTGTTCCCACCTTACAGCAATCGCTTGAATTATAAGATTCGATGAAGTAGACATCAAATCGTAAGATTCACACCTGAATTCTGACTCACCTATAAATGTAATTCGTGTGACTTATACCTTAGGATTTAATCTGAATCAGACAAATCCGTGGATTTAAACAAAATGCCAACCTTTAGTTCTACTGACTTCCAGAGACATCCATTGTCTTTCAAGAGGCCCCAGAGATCTAGAGAAGCTTCAAAACTTATCCAAAAGCCCCATGTCCGTTCGTTTGCCCTCTAATGATTGTAAAAGGGATAACAAGAACTGTTGATCTTCGGCCCTTAGTTCATAAATGTCTAGTGCCATCATAACCCAGGCATAAACATAAGTTAGATTCAAACTTTCTTAAATTTTTGTTATTTGTTTTGCTAAATACATAAACGTTCACTACAATCAAAGCCACTAAAGTGATTAAATATGGTCAAAGGTGATAACAAAAATAACCGCAACCCACTCTCTTTCATCACATGAGTAATCTGTTGATGGATCACATTCAAACGATACAAAACATTCTTAGAACTTCAAAAGGTCACAGATTAGAGGATTAATCCAAGAACAAGAAAATGCTCTAGTATTCTCCCCTTTTTTTCTTTTGAGATCCAATAAACTTTCATCTCTCTTTGTAAAACCTTCAAAACAGTCGCCCTGTTTATATTTCATTGTAGTCCAGCAATATGCTCAAGGATCAAGTGATCCACTTATGTAGAGAGGAGAGGACACATGTACCAAGTAGTGATAACTATTATAATTTAATTGATTGAAAAAAAAAAACAAAGAATATGAAGATTAAAACCAAAGAATACAGTAGAAGAAGAAAGAAGAAAGATGTTTAAAGAAGAGAAAAGGGATTTATGTATGTCAAAGTCCCAAAATTCATTTTACTCATAGATTAATAGACATTTCTGAATAATAAATACCATTAGTCAACATAAGTACACATGATCCCTCAAACAATAAATACACTTAATTATTATATTTTTCTAGAATTTCTCCACATTCCTTTAGTGAGAGTACAACTCACAAAGCCAACCCCTAACACATGGAATAAGGCTTTTATGATAATGACGATGATGACAACAATAAAATTCACCAGCTCATTTGTGTCAAGAGATCACTTCAGTGATTTTGATGCAACTCTAGATGAGAGGTCATCCCCACTCTTTTCTATTACTAAGTATGTTCAATAAAGACTCTTTTCCAATGCTAGTACCAAAGGAATCTACTGGAATGACTATTATAAGAGCAAATAATGAAGAAAACAATAAAGTGATAAAGAACCTAAATATAGGAATAAGAAAACATTGTCACCAAAAACATGAAAATCCAAAGCAAAGCTATAAACTCTCACCTGCTTGGCGTTCCACAAGCAATATTTACTCGGCTGTTTAGCAAGGATATCTGCATCAGAAGAAAACAGAATAGATAAAATATCTGGTGTGGAAAAATAGGAGAGAAAACCATTTGTGTATCACTAAGGGAAAGAAAAACTAAGCTAATCAACCTGCGCTATCAGAAACTATTTACCTTCAGAATAATACAACTCTAAAAATAACAATAATAATAAAAATGATAAGAAATAAAATAAGGGCATTCTTAAGATTCATTGCATTGCCGAAGTTACATATAATAAATGTTCCCACTAGTTTTATTGCACTTTCAATGCTCACTTTGTTGACCATGTAGTAACTCAGGAGCCTCATTTTACAGCTGATTTAAGATAAATTGTTCATTGCCTAATTCTGTTTTTATAGCTTTGCTTTCCTTGCAAGTTGCAATGGAAAGTCTTTATGAATCAACAAAAGAAAGGGGGTTCTGGAACCAGAAATTTTCTCTGTCATGTTCCAAAGAGAAAATAAAAGGAGAAAAACAGAAAAAGAAACCTTTAATCACGAGACAAAGATACGTTCATATCTATGATGCTCAAGTACGAATATGGGTACGGACACGGATATGGGGATCGAGGATACGAATCTGCACTTGTGAAAATGTAGGACACTGATACAAATACAGGTGTCCTAATTTTTCCTTTAGATCACATTTGAATTAATGAAATTATAATTGTTTATGTTCCTTTCTAACAATTTCTATGTTGAGAAGTAAGAAATTTTAAAGACCTAAATGAAATAATGGACTTGCTAAGTAGGATGTACAAGTATCCGGGTATTATAGGTCCATATACATTGGGCTTGTACAAGTATCCGGGTATTATAGGTCCATATGCAACATCAGACCAAGAGTTCAGGTGCAGATGATAAAATCTATTTTTTTTGGTGAATTTATTATGGGTGGAATAATGTTGAAATAAATACCACGCCCCATAAGTCTTAACAGTCTGCGATAGCAGTATCATGGGACAGGCACATGTTTAGAGTAGATTAGATGAGTGTCAAATCGGCATGAGAGCCAATTCAAGAGTGGGGGGAGGGAAAGATTCTTCACACATGGACCCAGATGGGCACCACAGGGCAATTCACATAAGACCATATATGTAAACTGCCCTTGCGTGAATATTTATGCATGTAGTATATTAATGCAAACCAATTCAAAATATATATTATTTAATGCAAACCAATTCAAAAGAATATTTTGTCTCAACATATTTAAATGCTATCAAACCCAACTAACCGTAGTTGAAACTTGTATCAATCAGAAATAAGGCATTCTACTCTTTATGTGAATTGACAGTTAGCCAAGAATATATAAGGCCCAAACCAAACAATTTGATTTAGGTCAGAGACTCAGAGTGCAACTTTGCAGCTACTGCAGCAGTAGTGCAAGCTTAGATGGACAGATTAGTGAGGATCATGTGTTTAGATCAGGGTCTAAAAAGCCCCTCCCCTTCCCGCGGGATCGTGGTAGAGGCATCTCTCGATTGCCAAAACCAAAAACCCTTTCTCATCCCTTTTTTTTTGCATCGCCGCTAGAAACCCTTTCCCCTTTTCACCTTTATATTTCTCTCTCCCCCTCTCCCTCTATTTAAAGCGATTTTACAAAAATAACCCTCTTTTTATTTACTTGAGTCGAGTCCGAGTCATTATAGACCCAACTCGGTAAGTGCCGAGTCAACTCGCCCAAGTTTACATCGGATCTATCAATGGGATTTTTAATCCATTTTTCCAAGGGTCTGATAGCGGACCCATGAAAGCAGGGCCCAAAACAGGCTCAATCCACGGAAAACTGTAGCCAGTCTGGTCACACAGACCTGTCAAGAAGCTTGGAACACTCGGCATTAGTCCCTAATTGGCCAACTTCTGCTCCTTACGTCATAGCCGCTCTACTCACTTAGTATCCATGTTTAAGTTGCGGAATAGTTTTAAGCCAGCTGTTACAGTTACACAAACTGGCATAGTAAAAAGATAAGTTAAAAAGGCATATGCTATGAGATATGAAGCATGAGTGGAGCAACCATTTCATATGGGGTGTACGCCTCATTTGATGGAACATGTGCTTTAAATGCAATCCACATCTAAGACTTACGGCGGAAGTGTACTGCACAGGGCATTTTCCTGGAGCCCCACCCAAAAAAGCCGTGAGCTGTGATTTCAAACACTAAGAAAAAAACAGTGCATCAAATAAACTGGGAAGACCTATACAACACATAAGAATGAATTCTTGATGCCATGGCATTCAAAGCAGCATCATCGTAGTTTAGTGGTATAGAAGCCAACACCTTTCATGATAAGCGCCGAGGATATTACCCCAATGTGAGCATCCTCCGCAACCACATTTGTGTACATAAATCGAATTCAAAAACTCTCCTACTCCTTTCCATCTAGACAGACTATAAAATTGCCACAAAAGTAAAACCACAAAGCAGGTTAGTACCTCTATTAGAGCCATCTAATGCAACACATGGACCCATCACAACATGGATGCCACAAGTACTGAATTATATGATCCTGTTGGACACTGTTTTTTAACAAATCTGTAATATATTATCATTGACTTTAGATTGAGCTTATTTGCCCCATTGATGCAGATTTTGATGGTATTCACTCCAACCAGAGGGGATACACTTGCTGAAACTTTTGAGGTAAAGAATGGACATAGAAATGACCTGATCCTCCACTTTAATGTGCTTCGCAAATAGCTTTGCCGGACGGCATTCTTTCGTCAATGATCGTACGCCTCTAGTGGACATCCATAAAATGTCAGCACGTTAAAACCATACAAAAAAAGTGATTTTGATCATCTTCATACTAATACATAAGTTCATATAAAACATGAGCATAGACACCATTGAATACATAACTAGCTTCACAGTTATAGTAGCTATAAAATAAATAGTATAAAGATACTCATTTCATTGAATCTTTCTGTTCAGATTGTTAACCATACACATCAGTTGCAAATTCACATTGAAAGACCTTGGTAAAACTTAAAAGCACTAATAATGAAGGTATGCCAACAAGTAACTTTGATAAGAAACAAATCAAAGAAAAGTTGCAAGAAATAAAAAGACAGAAAACAATAAGATTGAAGGAAGAAATTAATGAAAAACAAATATTTGGAGAGGAAAATAAAGTCGAATACATGAACAAGCTCAAGAAAAAATTATGCAAAATAATCTAGAATAAGCTACAAGTTTCAAAGCCCACATTGTTGTCAATTTGCTTCACACTCTCAAAGAGAGAGGTTTTATTATCATAAATGCCAGAAAGACTGAGAAGCTGTAGTTATCTCTACATAACAGGATATTCTGATCTTGAATAAAGTTGACTCAGCAAATTATCATTAATTCACCAATGGTTGTTGCGCATTTGTGTAGCTAATCTAATTGAATGTGTTGGAAGTCATCTTTATTTCATATTTATGTTAGTTTCATAGTTTTTGTACTTTTTTAAATTTTCATGAATTGTAAGGGCTTTATTTATAAATTGTCAGAAGTTATAATACAGCATGTTACTAAGTTGAGTGCGCAGTGTTGAATGAGAGGTGTTGAATTCAAGGAGCTTATTTGCAATGATATGCTTGATTCAGAGGTGAGTTCTTGTTTTGTTTAAAGAGATTCATTGTTTTAACTGAGATCCAGAGGTTAGTTTTCGGCACTATTGTTGGAACCTCTTAAATCAGCCCAGTAACTGTTTTTAAGTTGGGAGATCCATCTAACAATGTTGGATTTACTGGGGCTGGTTTTATTAGGTTATCAATTTCTATTCAGCTACGAAATTATCCGACATATCCTCTGTACTGTGAATCAAGGAGAAATGTCCCGTGCTAACATTAATTCAGAAAACCCTAGAATTCAGATTACTGCCTACAAATTTCCTATATTGGCCACAGGCATTTGAGATTTTTCTCAAAGGAAAGAACAAATTTGGGTATCTTCAGGGTAGCAAGAAAGGACCTAGTTAGGATGACCCTAAGAATGACAACTGGTCCTCTTAACAACTCTTTAGTTGTGTCTTAGCTGATACATTCCATGGAAGATGATATAAGGAATCATTTCTCTTGAAACTGCGAAGGAAATATGGGAAACAGTGAAGCAAACATGCACACATAAAATAATAAGGCTGGAATTTATCAGTTGTACCAAGAGATTGGAAACTTCAACAAGGAGACAAAGCTTTTGCTCATTCACACTAATTTGAGATTTTTATGGCCAGAGCTCACATTTTTGGATGATGTTCAGTTTCATTGTTTGTCAAACTTGGAGACAACTCATGTTTGCCGAATAAGTCATCCATAATATGAGCCAAAGGAGCACGAGTTGAATGAAGGGTAAATATGGGAGAGCATGAAGCTATGTTGATGCCAACATTGCGGGCACCAAAGGTGGGACTCAGTGCATGTGTTTTGATATTAGAACCATAAACAATCACTGTCAAGTTTCGATTTCTGAAAACTCCTCTAATCTCATCTTCAAATTTCTCTCTCCTTTTCTTCAACACCAAAGTTTTGGAACAAGCTTCCTAGGAATCGCACTCATATTGTATATCAAACTGATTTTCCATGGTCCCCTTAAATCCACATTCTCGTTAAGCAATAAATAACTACTCCAAAACAAGGTAGCAGTAGTTGCATAATGAAACACTGGCATCACTTCACATAACAAGTGGACACCCAAAGACATATTTGAAAATTTTACTTCTAATGGTAATTGGTCTTATATATCAAGACAAATACATATAGTAAAAATTCTCTTTTTCTTTTTTTTTTTTTTTGAAATGGTAACTTGTAGTGATATAAGAAAAGAGCTGTACAAAAGGGCTTTACAATATAAAAGAGTTATACTGAGAAGCGGCCGGGCAAAAACCCCAAAAAACAGCCACCTCCCTAGGGAGGGGGGGGGGGGGGGGGGGGGGGTGGGGTGTGGGGTGACAAAGAGAGGGAAAGAGAGATGCAAATCAGATTGAAGTGACTTCCCTCCAATTCAACATATATTTAAAATTCTAGAAGTTGTAATCAATCCAAAAGAGAAGATAGTAAAAAACCTAAGAAGTTCCAATGATCTTAAGGCCGATGTACTGATAATAAGAACTGCTGGACTCCCTACGGAGATCTTTCCTTCCAAAACTTGACTTTCACAAAGCACTTCATTCCATGAATTCCCAAAAGTAGCCTTCAAATGTTTGCTTAAATTGCCAGCATCCTGATTTAGGCCTTCAGAGAGCTCCACCATGCATGTATCTGCTCATATCAAATGCCACCATGCACGTTATCTATAGATACATAAAAGAAAACAAGAACCAATAAAAATACAATAAATAAGATTCACCTACATGTTTAGGCAAAACGATCTAGTCTAACTGTGGTTAGCTAGTGGGGAAATTCTATTTGCACCATGGAAATAACTAAGCACACCCACCTTTTTAAAAAAAATTATTACCAAAATACCCATGTGTGAAATGATGAAAATACCGATGAGCTTCATCTTCTCTGCAAGTGCGCGGCTGTGAAATCCCATGCATATCTCATGTGCACGGCTGTGAAACGCCGTGCACATGATATATGCACGGGGTTTCACAGCCGTGCACCTCTTTATGTGCACGGCCCTGAAACTCCATGCGCTCCACCAACGAGCGATACACGTGAAGAAAGAGGAAAAGATGGTCGATGGTGATGGTGATGGTGATGGTGGGGCAGATAGGAGAGCTGGCCAGAGGGAGAGATGGTCGTCGGTGATGGTGGGGCAAAAAGGGGCGCTCGCCGGAGGGAGAGATGGTCACTAGTGATGGAGCGGATGTCTGGGTTCAGTCACTGCTGGTTGGAGGGGAAGAGAAGAGGAGAAGGTGAGAAAAGAGGGGCGCTCGCCGGTGAGGAGAAAGGAAGAGGAGAAGAGGAGAAGAGAGTGTTTTGGGTATTATTGGGGGTGGGCTCAGCAAAAATGACCTTTTTATTTTTTTAGGTGTGGTGAGCTCAGAAAGTGGGTGGGCTCAGCAAAGCATGTGGGTGCAAATAGAATTTCCCTAGCTAATGACCGAGGTTCTATATACCTAGATTAGGATGAAATAGAAAACTGACAAGTCTACCCTCAAGAGGTGCATAAAGAAAAAGTAAATTAAGACTTCCAGTGGTGAACTCAAAAAGTAAGCACATTAAGACTTTCAATTGCATGAGACTGAGAATTAAAAATCTCAACGGCTCAAAATTAATGTCCCCTCATGTATGGGACTGGCCAAAATTCGATCTAATAAGAGACGGCTCCATTGTAATGCTTGATTGATCAATTAAAAAAATCAAAATTGCTGAAAAATAAATGGCCCCTTCATGCTTTAACTCAATCAAATTTCGCTCCAATAGGCAATAGGCACAACGTCAAATTGATCAAGGGACCATAGAAGAGAGGGTGCATTATTTATTTTGGTCGATTTAGAATTTTTCAAAATGTGGGCCCTTTGTGGAACCAAAGAATTTCTTGGGGATCCAAGTTACAAAGAGCCGACATAAAAGGCTCTTAAAGGGGCATTCGCCCTTTCATTGCCACCGAAAGAGAAAAGCAGGGAAAAGAGAATAAGAAGAGGAAAATAAGAGAAGAGGAAGGGGGGGAAAGAAAGAAAGAAAAGCAACAAAAGCCAAGGTAACCCCCCCCCCAACTCTCTCTCTCTCTCTCTCTCTCTCTCTCTCTCTCTCTCTCTCTCTCTCTCTCTCTCTCATCTCTGCAACCTAAAATCTGCATGCACAAGCTCTATGTCTCTTGTTTCTTTGTCTTTCTTCTCGTGCATAGATATCTTTGTTTCTGCTCTTCCTCTATGAAAATGGGGAAAAATAAGTGGAAGAAAACAGGTTGAAAGGGTCATTGGTCAATTGAAATATCAGCTGATTGAAAGGTTGTTAACGTTCTTTGTTTCACTTTGTTTCTCCTTGTTGCTTATGTAAAAGTACACATTTACCTTTCCACAATAATTCATGCGCAACAATTTCTTTTGATATTACTCAGCCTGATGTCTAGGCACAGGCATGTGTTAAGTAGACAAGGCTTAAAATTTGTGACCTTCATTGACGATCACACAAGATATACTTGGATTTACTTTCTTTAATATAAATTGGAGTTATTGCCATTTTCAGTATTTTATGTCAAAAGATTTCCACTCAATTTGATAAAAAAGATTGAGTGACTTCATAATGATTCATCATCATCAAAGCCTTGTCTCAACTATGATGGGGTCAGCTACACGAATTCTGTTTCTCCATTCCAATCTATCTTGAGCCAAATCCTTAGATAAGTTGCACTTTTTCAAATCTATTTTTACTAGCTTCATACACATCCTCTTTGGCCTACCCCTTCCCCTTGGTGGGTCATCAACTTTCACAGCCAAACTTTTCCTTACCGGCGCTGTTGCCGTCCTGCATTGGACATGCCCAAACCATCACAAACGGGTTTCTCTAATTTTATCTCCGATTGATGCTACCCCTAACTGCTCTCAAAAGAGCTCATTTCTAATTTTATTTTTCCTAGTTTTACCACACATCCACCTCAACATTCTCGTCTCTGCTGCATCGATTTTGTGCATATGTTGATTCTTGATTGGCCAACATTCAAAAGTAATTATATGTTGAAATTAAATGGTCTTTAGAATTTCCTCAAGGAGTATAGAAGTGGCCACAGAGATCTTGTCCTCATAACACTAAAGAAAATGAGATCATTGATGATGTTAAAATTGTCCACATAATTATCCTAGAATTTAGTTTTCCCCTAACCTTTTCATGTGAAGCTACACATAAAGCAATATAGTTAATCAATCGGCTTCCTTCAAAGTTCTTAGCTACAAGTCTCTATTTGCATGCCATATCCAATATTCCCATGATTTCACTTTAGTTCGAATTTTTTGTATTGCCTTCGTTTTATACAGTTGCCACCTTTAGAGAGAGGGAAGAGATTTCCTAAGCAGTCAAATGTGTATTTCTTGAACACAATGATCAAAGGAAATGGATTGTTAGTTGGGTATATTCACATCTCCAACATTTTCGCCTTTTTGAATATGTGTATTACTTTCCTGTCAAAAGGATTCACAATTTGAACCGTGATGTATGATTGTGTCGTCCTCTGTTTCCTAAGTCTACTTCAGCCATTCCAAAATATGTTCAAAGAAAGAAGATGCCTTCCATGCAACCCCTTGAGGCTTTTCAATTGTCAAATCATGCACCGCTTGAGTCATCCAGTATGTTGTTGTTTAGCCTATTATCTTCCTATTTTAAGGCAATCGCCACATCTCCAAACCATCTAATAGATTTGGTTTCTCATCTCTTTTCACCACTTTGCATTGTCGATCCCTTGTTAACAGGCACCTAAAGAAAAGTGCCGGGAAGATACTAAGGCAAAATAATGTCAGGCTCTTGAGGCCATGGAGACAAGGACCCGGTTATAAACCTATATAGAAGGAGCTATTACAGGAAGCAGATGGGACTATTCAATCACAGTGATATCCAATGGGAAATTGGATCTTTATAGGGGTAGCAGGTACAACAGCCGGGATTGACCAGGATAAGGCATTTCCTCTTCTAGCAGAGATGAAAATTGTGCAAACCTTACTAGCACTTGCAGCAATTAGCAAGTAATCTCTTCTTCAGATGGACGGAATTACGGAAAAACATCTTCATTTTCAGTATCAGGCCCTGCTTGTTTGCATCAAAATACATTGGAAACTCACCTTTGATCTTCATTTTTAACCACGCTGTCAGTATCAGTATCAGTTCCTATGTATTCTAATGCAAACCCACAAGCCCTTGGCTTAGATTCAATGAACATCAAAGTTTTGTTTTCAAACGACGCGGTTAAAATACAAAGGTATAGGTATAGGTATGTATGTACCTTTAAATCCTTCGAGCTCGAGAGAAGAGAGATGGATTCCATTGGCCGATTGGAACCGATCGAGAAAGAAGTGCAGCTGTTGAGAAGCAGAGGCGTTCGAGGGAAGAAGGGGACGAGATTTTGGGACTGGTTCTGCTCCGCTTTTCACTTTCTCCTTGTTCGTCTTGGCTCTATTATTTTTGCCGAGAGGAATGTGGTTAGGGTTTTTGAAGATTGGGGTCTTGGGGTTGCGTGAGAGGGATTTCGAGCCAAATCCCTTTCGAGGAGGCTTCTGCTTTAGTGCTTTGTTAGGTTTCCCGCTCGCCATGAATGAGAGAGGGAGAGAGAAAGCGCGAGAGATAAGAGTATTAGGTTTCTTCTTCAAGAAAGGGTTTCCTTTTGGCGCTCGGTTGTAGCGACTTGTACAAACGTTCGGGTTTTAGGCGAACCTTTCGAGCGCGTTTGGATCGCCTGAAATGTCCTAGAAAAGCGAAGACGCCCTTTCTTGTCCTTCTATACCTTTTAATTACCATTATATTAGATTGAAATAATATTATAAGAAATTGACCCTTCTAAAACCACTAACTTTTATGGCCATGGATGAGAGAGTTAAGATGATCTAATAGACTCATAAGTTTTATATATGGGTAAGTCTAATTCAAATATTTCCATCTAATGGCATTGTATGGTTGTCATGCATTATAATGAACCCCCATTTTTCCAAAAAAAAAAAAGCACAAGGCATTTTCTAGTCTCGCCCAGGTTGTTTCTAGGCTCCCCTATAATCGTTGTATCATCATAAGTGGCTTGCAAGTGCCAATATTTAAGTGTCTACAATTAGGGTTTGTGCTTGACATTATGAATCACATGCTTTTATATGATTAAGCACCTTATGTGAGTGATTAGGCTCAGGTTTAAGGTGCTGGAACTTCAAATTTGAAAGTTAGAATTCTAAGGTATGACGTTTCTAAAATTTTTGGTTTTAGCATAAAAAAAAAAAAAAAAAAAAAAAACTCTTTCCATTGATCTATAAATTGAGACCAGCAAATGACCTCCTAAATTTTTTAAAAAATTAATATTTTGACTCCTTGGTTCAAAGCACCCCAAATATGAAAAATGCACCCCATGTTGTAAAATAAAGCACCAAGAGGGAGAGAGAGTAATACGGAGGAAGAGAGAGGTTCTTCTATTTTTTCAAGTGTGTACAAATATAAGTGAGGAGGCCTATTTATAAGCAAAATAACCTCCTCATTGAGAAGCCCTAATTATAATAGGATTCTAACCCTAACTCATCTCATGTGGGCATCCCCACCTATGATACATATCTTATAACACTCCCCCTTAGATGACCACCACTCAATGACAGTTGCCTCATTAAAAACCTTGCTAAGAAAAAACCCTATGAAAAAAAAAAAACAAAGCGAAGGGAAAAAGAGTGCAACATTCTTCAAGATCATTGAATTGGTGTTGGACGTATACAATGTTGCCTCGTTAAGACAATAACTAGGAAAACCCAGTGAGATAAAACCTAGAAAAATAAAAAGATTACAACGCACAGATGTCATGGGTAGCATATTCAGTGCTATATGCTTAGTATTGTCTCCTTCAATGAAATTTTCTCGAATTTATTTTATGCATGCTTTATTATCTTCAAAGATAATATTTAGGATACTGCAATAGAAGGTAATTGACAAAAATTTCGAACATGCTGAATCAAATATTTCAGTCATCCACATTCCTTACTGACTTCATAAAGGGCTAAAATCTCAGCATTATTGGAAGAAGTAACTACCAAAGTCTGTTTAGTAGAGCACAAAGAAATGGTGGCATTACCATTAAAAAACACATAGCCCGTCTGTGATTGACCCTTATGAGGATCAGAGAGATAATCCGAATCTATATATCCTACAAAACTAAAATCACTACAATCATAAGAATAAAATATTCTCAAATCAGTTGTTCCATGTAAATATTGTAGGAAGTATTTACTACCAGTTCAGTGCCTTTTAGTTGGTGCGGATCGATATCTGGCAAGTGAAATAACAGAAAATGAAATTTCCAATCTAGTGCATTATACCAAGTACATCAGGGCTCCAACAACACTTAAGTATGGTACTTCGGGACCCAACACTTCTTCATTTTCCTCAATGGGACAGTAATTGTCTTTTTTTGTACCTAGAGACCGAGCAACCATGGGGTACTTAATGGATGTGCCTTTTCCATACCAAGTCATCTTAAAGCCTTTTTGGTATAATTAGAGTGATGGACCAACATCCCACTAGAATTTCTCTTGATTTGCAGGCCGAAATAGAATTTTGTTATTCCAAGGTCTTTCATTTTAAATTCTTTATTTAAATAATCAGCAATTTTTTCGAGCCCTTCTAAAGTCCCTATCAAATTTCAATCATCCACATAAACTGCTATTATTGCAAATCCTTTCAAGAATTTCTTTAGGAATAGACACGGGCAAGTGTGATTGTTTTCATACCCTTCCTTTGATAAGTATTCACTAAGACAATTGTACCACATTCTTCCGAATTGCTTCAAGCCGTACAATGATCGTCTTAACTGGATTGAGTACGTACTCCTTAACTTTGCTTCAGGCAAAGCAAATTCTTATGGAATTTTCATATAAATTTATGCATCTAAGTCCTCGTACAAGTAAGCAGTTACAATATCCATGAGTCTTATTTTTAGATCTTAAGAAACTGTTAAACTTATTATATATCTTAATATTGTTGTATCTATAATAGGGGCGTATGTTTCTTTATAATCAATCACAGGTTCTTAAGGAAATCTTATGCCACTAATCGTGTCTTATATCCGGTAATTTCATTCATTTTTCTTGCAAACACCCACTTATAACCTACGTGGTTAATACTGTTTGGAATTTGTACTATAGGTCTGAACAGACCACGTTTATTAAGAGACTCTAACTCTGCTTTGATGACACTTTCTCGTTTTGGCCAAACTTTCCTTTGTCAACATTCATTTATAGTACGTGGTTTTCTATCCCAATCGTCATCATTTTATTTTGATATTTGTGTAGCTACCGTATATACAAATGTGTCATCAATGACACTGTCATTTCCATCTCATCTCTCTTTAATAATTGTACAATATAGAGATCTCGTCATTATCCAAAGTCTCATCAGGGACTTCCATTATTCTAGAAAGAACGAATTTTACTACAACCTCTTCAGGAGCGTTACGTGCCTCTTCGGAAGGAACCTCTTCAAGAGCGTTATGTGCTTCTTCGAGAGGACATGATAATGATTGTTCATTTCTCCTTTTCCGCAAATCTGAGTCCTTTGAACCTATAGGTCTGCCACGCTTCTGGCATATTGCAAATTCTTTTGCTGCCGTATTTTGATTTTGTCCTACAGGGACATTAATCATATCAGATACATTCATAGCTGGCACATATGACTTTGTCACCTTTGTTACATCATTAAATGTATTAGGTAATCTATTTGCAATCTCTTATAAATACATAATTCTCTACACTTCATTTTTACATTGTCAAGTACGTGGATCCAGATGAGACAGAGTGGAAGTATTCCATGCTAATTCTTATCGTTCTTCAGGAACTATCTTAACTTCTCGGAACGGCGGAAATATTGTCTCATCGAATTGACAATTGGAAAAACGAGCAGACTATTATTAAATTATTTATTTAATTTCATTAGTGATTCAACTTAAAGATTTAAATGCTTGTGTCATGATCTTGTATTTAATTGATGTCATTAAATATTCTTCTGCAATACTCCTAATCTCACATTGAAGATTTATTGAACCTCATGAACTGAGTTTTTAGAATTCAATTTTCAGAATTGTTTAAAAAAAATGGCCCGAGAATTGGGGTCATAATAGGATGTTATCAAAGCACAAGTTCCTAGGGTAATAAAACACTCTAGAAACTTTTTAGGCATGACTATGACATGCAGTGAGCTATAGGTAATGCTCTTAGGTGGGGAGGAAAAAATATATAAATATATATGTATGTATTTATTTTTAGGTATTTTTTGTTCATTTTAGTTTTGTAAGAACAAGTGACTGTATGAGGATTTGGTTATGGTTTTGGTACAATAGAAATCAACAAAAGTCCGAACAATGTCATCAGTCATGACAGCCTACCAATGGCAAATGCAATCTCAAGTAAAATTTCATATGCAAGTTATAGAAATAATCTATCTATTCTTTTTCTCTTTGTAGATAATAGGTGCAGGGATGGGTTATAATTAGAAGCTATTTACCGACAAAGGTGTTCTTGTTAATTATCTATCTTAGTTGCCTCGTTAATTTTAGGAATCGGTCTCTCTTTACAATAATGATAATATAGCCCTTTGATTACATAAAAATCGAGAAAGAAATGAGAACAAGTAGGGAAAGTTGGGAAAAAATAGGCAAAAGTTAGATTTTAGACTCTTTATACCCCTGTTCAATGTTTGAAGTAAGCTAGATTCTTAGTATTTTAGTATTCATTGAAGTACAAGCAACCATTTTCTACTGTACATTTCATCTTTCTATTGTGCATTATTTCTTGTATGGTGCAATGCCTTTTGTAATACCCATTAAGTCTCCTATCTGACTTTTGGGTTATTTTATTTTAGGCTTTTGCTCATTGTATAGTTTTGTGATACCTGAATATAGATATTCACCGTACTCATGTTGTGACGGTCCGATATAGATCTCGGTACAAGATATGACAAGATACAATTTGGATATGGTGCAGAAATTTATGATACAACTATCTCTTATTGTATGGAAAAAGTAAAATTAGAAGAGTTTGTAAGAAATCGAACAAAAAAAATGATAATTATTCAAAATCTTCTAATTGCCTTAATGTGATTTTTTTTTCTAGTAAGATCTCATGTCATTTTGTTATAACTTAAAAGGGAAAAGACCGAATAGGTTTCCCCCTTTTGTACGACCACGAAAAAGAAAACTAACATACAAAAGAAGAAGAAGACGACGATGATGACAAAGAAGAAAAAGAAAAGGAGGTGGAAGCTGAGTTCTCTAATCGACTGCTTGACTAAGTGCAACAATCCGGTCTCAATGAAGCAGCAAGTAACGACAGAGAGGCGGGTGGTGACATGAGCACGATAGGAGGAGGAGAGGAAGAGGGTCTTACAGGGTTGTCATCATGGGTAGTGGCTTTGATGATGGCCACCTTGGTCTCCTCCTTCTTCTTCTTTCCTCTTTTCCTCATTCTTTCTTTTCTCTCCGTTGATGTTTTTTTTTTTTGTGCTTGTCAACAATGAATGGAAAGGGGCCTTAAAAGGACATTTCATTTTTTACACTGCATTACTGAAAATATAGTCCGCCTAATATATCCATTTTTACATTCAAGCCCCTTTTATTTTATTTTAAGAATACTAAAGTCGAAAACCAAATAACTGATATACATATTGGTGTTGGCATACTTTTTTCACTTATTTCACTATCCCCACCCCCCCACAAAAAAAAAAAAAAAAAAGAAATTTTTTATCTCTCATGTTTAAGAGCTCTACTATTTTATTTATATTTGTTTGTACTAGATTGGGATTTGAGAAATTGTCTTTCTTGTCATGATGTCCTCATTTTCTTTTTTTAAATCATATTTTCCCTTGTTCAAAGAATCTTCTTTGCCACATAATTTTAATAATTGAAAGCTTGGAACTTGAAGGTCTTTAGGATCATCACTTAACCCACTTTAGAATAAGATTTTCACTGACCCACTTCTAGTAGTTATGCACGTATCATATATAACTATGCATAGAATTGGCACAATTTAAGCCAATAACCATATGGGCTTAATCTGTTAGGAGGCCCATACTAAAAATAATGATATACATAATTAGAATGATTTCGATGTAAATAATAGTATTTTAAAGATACAAATAATAAGATGATTCATCCATACCATGCCCATACAAATACTTAGTTATATTATACTATACGTTTATACCATAGCCTTCAAGTAGTACTATACAAGCTCTCTATTAGTCATCATACTCGTCCTTTCACCTTACCCACATGCACTAAATGCTACCCCTGCGTACTAAATGCAAGTCATGCAAAAGTAGAAGGTGTGATGCCTTTCAATAGGCAATGCTTGTTTCAAAGCAACCTCTTATGTAATGAGTCTATCACATTTTTAGATGCTTCCAAGTGTATTAATATATTGAGTAAACATGCATGCTAAATTATGGAAGACAAGCATACAACTGAAAAGAGCAAAAAAAAAAAAAAGGATGAAGAAAGAAAGAAAAAAGAATTCATTATCGGTTGCTCTCTTTCTCAACTCTTCCCCACCATTACTACATACCCCATCACATATTCATATTCGAAGAGCAAAAAAGAGAAAGAAAGAAAGAAAAAAGGGAGTTGCTACCTGCACTGCAAATGTCTCTCCACACACTGCAATAAATGGAGGCTAAAATACCCACATGTAAATTTACCAAAAAGGACCCCAGCAAGAAGTATTAGCCCCTCCCATCTACTTTCTACACTCACATGTTTTCCCTCCATTACATACATCGAAAGACTTCTCTCACTAAACGACGGCAATCTCCATCTCATTGCAACAAAAAATCTATTTTCAAGCCATAAAGCAGCATTTCATTCTCTTCTCACTCACATTGCTATCCCCTCTCCTTCATCTTCTCTCACAGTTTTAATCTTCACCTCATCCTCTATTTTACTTCATCTCATTAATCTTGATTTCATTCAAAGTTGTTACTGTTAGAAAAGAGTTTCCACCATAAACCCTAGATATTGCATACATATCAATGTGGAAATAACTTTAAACGAAGATGATCAAAGACCATACCTGTGAGATCTCTCTGATTTGAACTCGGTCTTTCTGATCCGATCTCGGTCTTGCAGCAGCCCAAAAATCTCAAGATCTTCTCCTGTATTCCTCTATGTTCGAACTCGCACAAGGGAGTAGGCCTCTTATGCGAATTCTCTCTGCTCTCTAAAACAGGATTTTTCTTGTTCTTGACCTAAAGAGCAATAGCGCATATTTATAGGCTACAATAAGGACCTTAAGAAGTAAATAAGGATAGGCTCCTTATGGAAGCAGGAAACCCTAATTCAACCAAAATTAGAATCATAGTTCCATAAATTACAATTCAACCCACTAGAAAATTTTAATTGCACTCCTGTCCTTATTCTCAAAATAATATTTCGAGCTTCATGTTATTAAATGCTTATTAATCTCCCTACGTTAAGATTTCAGATATCCATCGATTAAATAATTACCGACATCTATATTTAATCGATATATTTATAATTTATTGAGACCTTACACTTAACTTATTTGATATGTCGGATACAAAGTCCACCTGCGGGGTTTGACATAATCAAAACTTAAAAGCTTCATTAATGGGATATCATCAATCCCAATTATGGGACGTGGATTCCGTCAATAAACTAATATGCACCATACACATAGTGTAGTCATCCAATTTACTGATATTATTGACCCATAAAAGATCTCACTCCATTGTAAATCAAAATGGCAAACACTAAATGTATGTGTATATTATTTATGTTAGGATTAAGAGTACAAGCACTCATAATAACCATTTAGATGTTAATTATCTTATATTGTCAGTAAAAAGATAATAAACCCAAAAGCAGTCATGTTCAATATACATAAAGCGTACTAGCATAATGAGTCGAAACTATACCGTTTCCTGCAGCCAAGACAAGCCTATTAAAACATCATGCTACAATCGTACTGATGGCGTGTCTAAGTCCATCTAGATTGTGAGCAACAACTTATATTCTATAAGAATCGACAAATAAATCCTCCGTATATAAGTAGAACTCTACACACCAACTTGTCTACTTTATAGAATAAAAGACACACACATGCATAATTATAAATAATGCAACCATTTGTCCATACAAAATCTCATTTAGATGAAAAGACAAAATATACTAATTAATGAATTAGTCGAAGACAAATACATAAAAATATGCTTTTAATATAAATTTCCAACAGTTACCCATTGAACTAGCATTCTTAAGCAATGGACGAGCCAAAGGACAAGCAAATCACGATGGCTCCCGACCATTCTAGCAATGACAAGGTAAGCATATTCATCGCGATTTGTTGAATTATTCTGAGACGGACGTTCGGCCCTGCATATCTGTTCCGTTGTACTTTGGGCGGCATCACAGTATCGAACAGTTCGCCATTGAATGGCACTATAATGTCGTACAGAAAGATTTAATTCAGCCATTCACAACTGAACAAAACCAATGAATGTGGTTATATTTGGCTGAACAATTTAATTATGTTAAGATATTCAGAGCTGTGCAATGGTATATTTACATACTCTAACAAAATTGGTTCCATAGTAGTGGAATGCGCCTACTGAATGCAACAAGGTTGGCTCGGAATGTGTAGTGGACTATAGCAATGAGTTTATTACCCAAGAGGTAATAAATGTAGATGAATCATTCGACATTTAAATTGATGTTGTCACTTGGTTCAAGCTAATTTTGTTTAGTTATGTGCAGATATTCATAAGCCAAGAAGCCCTAATTAAGTGGGCTCGTGATGTTGGGAGGAGAAATGGTTTCATTGTTGTGATTAAGATATCAGCAGCGCCCAACAACAGAAATAAAAAACCAAGATTGACCCTTGGGTGTGAAAGGAGTGAATCTTACAGAGACACGAGGATAACTAAAGATGGGACTGTAGGGAAAAAAATTAAAGCTAACTGGTTCGAAGAAATGTGGATGCCCATTCACGTTACAAGGCAAAGTGGTGGGCTCAAATGATGAATGGATGTTGCATGTAGTATGTGGTGTGCATAATCATTCAGCTGCAGATTTCCTAGAAGGGCACTCATTTGCAGGGAGATTAACAGAGGAGAAAAGTTCATTGCTGGTAGACATGTCCAAGAATATAGTCCGGCCAAAGGATATAATGGTAACAATGAAACATAAATGTGGGTTAAATGTAAATACAATGAAGACCATTTATAATGCACGTCATAGGCATAAAGTTACAGAGAGGGCTGGATGGAGTCAGATGCAGCAACTATTTGCGCAATTGGCGAAGCATAAGTACTTCGAGTGGCATAGGAACTGTCCCGAAACAGATATTGCCATTGACTTGTTCTTCATACACCCTTCCAGCTTAGACTTATTGCGTGTATTTCCTCATGTGTTGATGATGGATTGCACTTACAAGACCAATCGGTATCGTATGCTCTTATTGGAGATTGTTTGGGTGACATCCACAGAGAAGACTTTTTCTGTATGCATTGTTTATCTCTAGAATGAACGCGAAGATAGATACTCATGGGCATTGAGTATATTGCGTGCCATGATTAGCAAGGGTGCTCTTCCTCGCATTATTATCACAAATAGAGAGATTGCTTTAATAAACGCTAAATCTAATGTTTTCCCCAGTGCCAAACATCTTTTGTGCATATGGCATATCAATAGAAATATTTTGGCTAAATGCAAGAATTGTTTGAGACGAAGGAAAAGTGGGACCGGTTTATAATCAGCTGGAACATGTTGGTTTCCTCGTCCACAAAGGAACATTACAATTTGCAATTCAACTTGTTTCTGAATGAGTTCATCACCTATCCGGCAACACTTCAGTATGTTAGAGGATCTTGGTTAGATACCTACAAAGACAGATTTGTGGCTACATGGACGGACAAGGTTATGCATTTTAGGAACACTACAACAAACAGGGTGGAGAGTTCACATGCACAACTGAAGCGGCATCTTGGATCAAGCCAATGGACTTTTGAAGACTCTTGGAGGAATATTGACAACTTACTTCAGTTGCAACTTACAAATATAAATGCATCATTTGAAAAAAGTAAGACGGTTGTGCAACATAATTTCAAGCCTTCAGAATTCAAGGAACTTCGTGGTAATATGTCTATAAGTGCATTAGAGAAGATCTTGGCCGAGACGAAACGAGCCTCGTCAGTTGGTATTGATCAAGATGAGGGTGGATGTGTAATTTGACTCACACATGGTTTACCGTGTGTTCATGAGATCGCAGAATACATAAGTGTCGGGCACCCTATTCCTATAGATTGCATACATATGCATTTGCGCAAGCTTGACCTGCTATCAACCGCTTCTGCAAATAGCTCAAGCCTTGAGTTAGATTGCATGCCAGAGATAGATTTAAAAGTTAAGAGGATATGATTCGAGCAAAAAGTTACAAATCTTGAATAAGCTTAGGGAGCTAGCAAAGCCTGAGACCACCTCATTGATTGAACCAGACGTGAATACTAAAGTTAGGGGCGCCCAAAACTGAAATTACATAATTCTACTAAATGTGACCCCTCTGCCTTTTAATTGGTCGAACCTCCCTAGGACAGTTATTCCCTTTCTTTGACTAGAGATACTATTGCCAGTAGTGGCACCTCATTTGTGCCCAAAAAGAGAACAATGCCTAACCAAAAGGTCATTCGCACAAGCAATGTGAAGCCAGTTTCATATACTCCTAGATGGTTTAAGGCCTTATGTTTCTCATGTAAGAGATGTTACTGCCGATGTCAATTGTGGCTTTAGAGCCATTGCAGGGTTGATGGGACTTGGTGAAGAGTTGTGGCAATAGGTACGGAAAGATCTTACCATAGAGTTAGTGACTCATTTAGAACAATACAGACAATTGTATAGATCACACCAAAGGGTTGATGAACTTCTCCACATCATATCGTACCAAAGGGATTGCCCTCCTTATGATCGGTGGATGACGATGCCGGATATGGGACATCTTATTTCATCGTACTATTACGTTGTCCTATACTACCTGTCAGTAGAACAATGCTAACTTTTCTTCATCTTCGATTAGTGCCTATTCCTACTGCTGTTAGGCGGGAGATCGCAATCGGTTTTGTCAATCAAAACCACTTCGTTCAGGTGATAACAGTATATGCGTTAATGTGTCAATTCTTTTTAATGCGAAATGTGCGGTTGTGACTCATTTGATTCTGTATTGACTCCAATTCTTTGTCTTGTGTAGGTTTTCCACGTTCAAGGTCATCCAATTCAACCCATTGCTACTAATTGGCAGCGTCACCATCACCCTTGTGCAGATGGTTGGAATGCAGCTTAACAATCTCGAACACAACTATTTAGAGAAATTATCAGTCCATCAGTTGCCACATGCGAAATGATCGAGTTGGAATGATTATTTTATTTTCTAAGGAGGTAGAATGATGTAATCGTTTTTTTTTTCAATGAAATTAAGACTTGTTGTTACTTTCTCACTTGTATTGTTATAAAGCAGGTTCCATATATTTTAATGATGCATGGTAAAACTTTGCTTTCACATATGTTGATTGCTACTGACTGCACGGTCCTGAGACTCCGGAGAATGTTTATCTGCACAGCCTTGCATAACCAAAAAAATATCAATATGTTCGATTTCATATGACCGAACATAAGCCATATGTACGACGCAATAACTTCGGACATGCTTCCTATATTCGGCCCTGAGGCGCCGGACATAACCGGGAGATGATGAAAATTAATCCTGGAAAGAAATAAACTTCAGAACCCAAATGCAAAGCCATACATGAAATTGTACCAGATCACACACCACGCAAATATAAAGATAAAACAACCATATTAAATTTAGCTAACTTCAGATCAAGATTTGTACAATAAACATACTTGGTACCATCCTTAGTACCCAAAAACCATAACATGTTACATCATTCAAGTTCAAAACAAAAGATAATTGGATGAAAAAAACTAGATGCCACATCTCCCGCTACGGCTATATATACGTGTCTCTCTACGAGTCGGTCTTTGACGAAGATCTTCCGGATCAGCTCCATTTAGCAACCTGTTCACATCCTGTAAGGCCACGTACAGCGCATCAGGATTTCGGGCTCTCAAGCTATGCCCCCTCCTTAGAATCGGTTGAATAATACTTTAAGCATTCACGATGCGCTGTTCATTGATCACATAATTTACGAATTAGTAATACTGTTTTAGATTCAGTTATAATATATACAATAGAAGTGCTTAGGCATCATACCAGTCGGAGATCTATAGAAGAACTGCCCTGAGAATCTTGAACACGCGGATTATACATGGAGCGATGTTCAGGGTTTTGAATGATTGGGTGTAACACTCGTGCGAACCATTCCATATAATTGGGTGTGCCGTCCCACGAATGTGCCACTGGCACACTACGCTCCATCGAAGACAACATGTGGTTATGCCATCTCTCCCATATTTGGTCCAAGTAATGGTACGTAATCTGTTACTGATTTGAATTGGCACCCATTGTGGCGCGTTGTGGAGCTAATGGAGTGGGAGGAATGGGCTGGACCCTATGAAACTGCCTAAGCACCTGATTATGATGATATGGTTCAACAATGTCCATGCATTTTAGACAGCCAGTGTAATAAGCAACCTCGTAAAAGGGGTGATATGCCCTGTGCTCTCGATAGGGGACCCACACAACCTGCAAGCAAACAACAAATGCATTATTTAAAGGTCTGTGACTTATATACTCATTTTTATGCTATAAATTGTAAGGCCTTACCTCATGGGCTTAACGATCGTCAAGTGCCTCTCGTAATGACTGTAGGTCGGACATACAGTCTCCAAACTCTCTACGTGGCACCCAACGATGCACCCGAGGTAGATTTTCTATGTATGTGCGGTTGGGATTCGGCTTGCACCTGGGGAAATGCTCGTATATCCATGCCTCTAGAAGAGTCAGATACCCCGTAATCTGCCTAACGTCGGTCCGAGTCACAAATCCCAACTGTCGGTATAGGTTCGCCAGCGCACCAGCACCCCAAACATATGTGCGTATTTGGTCAAAGTTCATTAACAGCCTTAAGTAAATCACTTGGACCCTAGTGCCACTCTTATCTGTGAAGAGTGTACAGCCCAATATATACAATATGTATGCTCTAGTGGCATGCCTAATGTGCTTTTCTGGATCCGCATTGGTTACAACTCCAAATTGGTCCTTGAGCCACTCCAGTCTAACTGACAAGCACCGCACAGCTGCTAACTTTTCGTGTGCCTGCTGGGATGTGACCCCAAGACCATGCTCTACAAGAACCAAGGCTCGCTCAAACAACAGTTGCTCGACGGATACTGATTTTCTCGTCACCGGTATCCCAAGAATGGTGCCTACATCATCAAAGGTAATCTTCATTTCACCGAAAGGCATGTGGAATGTGTTTGTCTTAGGCTACCATCTTTCCACAAAAACTGACACCATGTTCCTGTTGATAAAACAATAGGATGTCACAACCAGTGGTGCCAACCCTGAACGGCCAATGAGTCCACTAAACACTGTATTTTGCATTCCTTCTGCATTCCATGCCCATTCATTGATTTTTTGGGCATGGCTTAAGCATTTAAGTGGCAGCCTCTCTTGCAATGCAGAATAAAAAAAATTAATGAAGGTATAATAAATAGTTGCAACACGTTAATAAGGATTAATCACAAACCTGCTGTTGCCGCCAAATACTTGCAGTAATATGCGTCCGGAAGCTGTGTAGTAGCGACAAACTTATAGGCCCCCCAGGAATTTCTCTAGTCCTTGCTTGAACAGCAATTGAAGTTCATTGCCAAAGGCCTGCCTGTTCATGGACTTCTGGTTGCTCTTGGGCTTCAGGGTGTTTTTCGACTACTTCTTCAGCGTCCACTGAATCCTCGGCCTCATCAGTTTCACTTAGATCATTAGCAACAAACCTCTGACGCGGTCTCCTGTTTGACGCTGTGGGTTGAGTCCTAGAGGTACTGGGCACATCCATATCTGAAAAAACAAAAGAAAATCAAGCAAAAATCAGTATAGGAAATTAGACATTGAACCGTTCGGCACCCTGAAACATTGTTCTGCCCCGATTAACCGTGTGGATACTGTTTGTTCGGTATTACTTCACCGCGATCATGTGATTCGTTCGGTCATATATGGCTGTCTAAATCCTATATGTTCGAACTAGTGATGCTGCAAAGATACGAAGTAATTGTTGGCCAAATGCATATGGGAGGCATGATTTTTTTTATAAAGGAAAATATTTTAAAAGAATCTTATATATAAATCTAAATCAATCATCAAAAGGAAAACATCGAATCATGTTCGAGTCAAACTTACCGTGTTTTTTATGGTATCAGTGGCGACGATGCTAGAGCTGTCTCTGCTATGTAACATATCATGTGATGCAGAAGGAGAGGAGGCTGATGTTGATGCTCCATCCTATAATGGAATAACTAAAATTTCTACTTCCATATACCATGCATGAATATTATATGAACCTTATAAGAATGAAAAAGAGAAAGCAAAATGATGAGCATAAATAAGAAATAAAATTATTTAAAAGAAAATATTTTAAAGATTTAGTAAATAGAATTAGTATATAAAAAAGCATGTTAAAGAACTACGATATGAAGGGCCAATGTATTAAAATAAAATAGGAATAATATTTATAAGTCTCCTTCAATCAATTCATGATATTTCTTCTGTCCATCAACTTATTTGATTCGTGCAGTTGTTTCACCCTATCCACTTGTGTCATTTATATTAGTTGTCTCATCTCTTACACTTCTCTCAACACATTGACTTGTCCCAGTATGTAATATTTTGTCAGCAACTGCACTTGTCTCAACACCTGTGCTTGTCTCACTAAAATTATTTCTATTTGGTATTACTTCCAAAGTATTTACTCCAACATCTTCACTTGTCCCAATTTCTTGCTTGTTTGATACTACACGTTCAATTTTCACATGAATTAGGAAATGTTAATGGTATTTCATAGAACAATGCTGAAGATGTCTTAATAAAACTTACATTTTTCAATTTCTGTCAACAAAAATGCCGATTCTTTTTTTGTAATGTATTTCTTCTATTTTCTTGACCATGATTCCACTTTCAAATTTCAGTCTGTTCATACTTGAGTCTATTTTTATATGAAATAAATGTTGTTTCCACAGTGCCTTTTTTATTTCAGTTGCCAATAGTGGATACCAATTAATCTGCAAAATAGTTTAAAAGTTAATGTATACATATACATACATAATGTTCATATATAGAAACAATTAAAATAAACAATATAATTTATGTATAAGCAAATAAATTTAAAATACCTTATCCACATAGTCTTTAAATGCTTCTTTAGTTGCATTTATGAAATTCTTTAGTATTTCATCATGCATAAAATCATCGACTGTTATAGTTGCAATGTATCTGAGAATATAAAAAGGAATATTAAAATTAATTGTTCCATAATATTTGCAGAAGCTAGATATGTTACTATTTTAATGTATTATATATGTACCTCATCATTGTTGGTATCGTTGAATCATTACAACGAACACATTTACCATTGTTGACACTTTCATAAACTTTCTTATCACATTTACTGCAGGAAAGTCGTGCCAAAGGGGTTTCCATATGTAACATTACAACTGTAGCCTTTATTGCAACATATTTAACATGTATTTTTTATAAAAGAAAAATTAATGTTAGTCTGCACTACATACTATTCCAGATTATTTTGATCAATTAAGAGAAGATGTATTTGAGTTTAAGTTTACCTCATTGACACCATTTTCCAATAATAAAAATAACTCTTGTAATGACGATTTGATAGAGCTTGAGTCATTTAACAATGAAAGCTCATTATTGTAATTCAACGTTTCACAAAGATGTTAGTATTAACAAATAGAGATAAAAATTTAGTAATAAAAAAGTTAATCGCTTACCATAAAAGCAGACGTCTTGCCAATGGAATATTAGGGTTAATTTGTAACTTTGTTGCAATTGATGGACTGAGATAAATGTTTCCTACACACACTTCATGAAGTTTGTATCAGTTGCATATAAAATTAATAAGAACTATCAGTGATCCAAAACAAATATTTTTACCATTGTATTGCTTAACCATTATAGATGTTTTTATAATAACTCGCCCTATACTTGAATTTAAGGAGTAAAAATTATCTAAAGCAAAGTTTCCCCATAGAGTAAGATTCATCATCTTGCGACTACAAAAACAAAATATAGGATTAATAATCAATCTATTTGATTTGAAAAATATAAAAAATTTAGTACAATTGAATTTAAAATACCTTTCATCACATAGTGTGATATCTAACTTCGCAAGCTCCATTTGATATTGTTTTCTAATGCATGATATGCCACTTATATCTTCGATAACTCCAATGACGTCCGTATCATATAAATGCAAATGAATAAACTTTTCAAGAGATTTGTAACTTTAAGAATATAACTGGTTATGAGAGTTGTAATACCTTGCAGATAATTAAATCTGTTGAGAAATAAAGGCATTTTATCAAGTGAAGTGAAGCAATAGTGTAGTGAGGAATATCTACACGTCTTTGTTATTTGTGAAACGACTGCATCTCTTGCTAATGGTAGTTGATATTGATGAGGGGAGACATTATATGTCTTTGGTGCTTCTTTGATTCTCACATTTCTAATCGTATAACAATTTCCTTCCATTATATTATCGCCAAATTTTGGTATCTCATCATTAAACAGTGTGAGAAGTATTTGATCTCCCCGAAAGTTAAAAAACGAAGAAAATAAGTATGACTGCCATGTATTCAAAAATCAATTTTAAATAAAATTGTATTTAAATTAAAAAGGTCACCTTTATATCGATAAGGATTAATTTATTGATTCACCCTGAACCTCTAGCATTGTTGTACTGTCTATCTTTAATTATTCTGTTTTCTCTTGCTTTAATGCACCATCTATCATTATAAGGATGCAGCTTCTCGAGACGATGAAATCTAGTGGTGAGCTTGACCATGTATTCTGAATGTAAACGGCCCCACTCCACTTGCTACATTGTAGTCAATATTTGCTCCAAATGAAGTAAATGAGAATGCACCGTTGTATGCTAGATGGATTTTTTGAACTTAGATGATTGTCGAATGTTAGAGTTTTCCATTAGTGATCTCAAATATGTAGGAGGATGTTCCAAGATGGGTTACAGTATCTTCCCGTCTCTACAAAACTTATTGAAAATATATCTTTGATCATTAGCTCCTCCTTTAGTTCCTTCTTGTCTCCACATCAAAGCACTACATTTACTACATGTCTCACTTGGAGGGCCAAAGTCTCTCCTTCCAACATTTTGTCCTATATAATAATATTAGGTTAGCAACATTAAATTGACAAATTTGATCGAAGAATAGGAAAATGTTAAGTATCACTTTGTTTTAGAAGGTCCACATACTTTTTGTAGAGAACATCTCCAACTCATTAATGAAACACGTGGTTCTTTGTCATTGACCCTATCTTGTAAAACCAAACTCTCCTCATTTCCTATATGAGAATTTATGGCACTTGAAACAGATGATAAATCTCGGCGATTTGATGCATGACAACGTCGTAGCTTCATAATTCTTTGTCTTCGAGCAAGTTTATAGACATAATGCTGATTTTGGGACGACAAACTTTGTTGATTGATAACAATTGGATTATGGAACTCACGTTGCTGTGTCGAGACTTGATCACTACGTTCATAGACTAACGATAATAGTAAACAATATATTAATAATTATTTTTAAATAAAATGTAATTCTCTAATCACATTTTTATAAGGAAATAATTAATAATATATGTCCGGAAACTTCCATTTGGCTATTTAAATTTGTCTTTCTTGTGCTTAGATCATTTTGGAGCATTTGAATGTGGCTATTTGAAAATGGGGATTGACATCCATTTGGTGCATCTAAACGTTGGGAGTGACATCTTGTCATTCTTCTCATTTTTGAAAGTTGATATTCACTTTTACGTGCAGCCATTTAATGACAAATTTCCATAGAACGACTTATAACAATTATCAATAAACTAATTTTATTTAATGTAAAATTAAAATAATATTTATTGAATAGGTTTTCACCTGTAGATGTTATTGTTTTTTCATTTTGACATAGTCTTTTTATCCGTAACAGTTGAGTTCGACGTTGCCTTGCAATCTTGGAAGGATTCATATCTTCTTGATGTTCCATTCTTAATTAAAGATAAGAGATGAAGATATTTGTTTCTTAGTATCATGTAATAAACACCTATACCTTGTATATGGAAACAAATCTCATTTAAAACAAAAGGGATTAATATGTGATCGTTAAAATTTTAAAATGATAAAATAAAGGAAGATAGAAAAAGAAAATTTACATCAATATTTAAATATTAACCATGTAAATAAAGTGTAAAATGTCAAAATAATAACTAATGGATCTTCCTCTCCTTCTGGAGGGCATAGGCAGCAGTCAATAGAAAACATCATTAAAAAAATCAATGGATACACTGGATACACTTAGAAATCACACAGCATTGATTTCTTTATTATTAGAAAGGAAGCCTTCTGTTGAATAATTATTAAAAGGGCCTATATTTTTTACTCCATCTATCTCAAATTAAAAACACTAATAAAAAAAAATCTGAGAATGGGTTGAAAAGTGAAATGAATTGACATCTGATATAATAAATCACATCCTTAATAGTAAATGACATACTAATAGGAGACCTATTCATAATCTAATGCTAGCCTAATATATCTCAAAATCTGATCTAATCTATCAACGTAGCTCTTGATTTTCATATCTCAACCTTCTTTATAATATTATCTATTAAATAGAATGTGAGTTTGCCTTCTGAAGCAGTCTATTTTTTTTTTTCTATTCTTTGCAAAAAGTCCTACATATGATCGATTCAAATTGTTTATTCTTGGAAGTCCCACTGGATGACAATATGAGAAATATGTCATTCATCAGGATATATGACCAAATCGGAATTGGTTTTAGTAGGTCAGCTCTTGGGCTGGGCAGAAACTGCTCCAATAAGTGGGGGCCAGTAAGTGGATTGCATATGGGCTGAATTCACGGTGGATCCAGATATAAATGGAGATCTTGGGTCCTGAATATCTGGACCCAGATTTGGATTTATGTTGGATCCTAATAACAATCTGATTATACTATAACGATCTGGACCCAAATGCTGATCTAATTTAGATGGGCTTGGATCTTTGTCTGTCCAAATAAAAACCCAGGTTTCAGCCATAATCTGCTAGTGGATTGGATCACAATTAAACTATAGTTATCAACACCACCAAACTTTGAGTCTCTAAACTCAATTATTAAAAGTACTTAACTGTGCTACGATAGTGATATCTAGCTAATTCCACGTTAAATCCTCTTATCAATTGACATTTCGAAGGGAGGGGTTGGAATTTGCATATCACCCATTCCATGGACGTGCCCGAACAAACTTTAGTCACTTTAATTATATTTATAAATAATGTGGAGTCAGGTTAGAAAGTGATTACAAATCTGATTCAAGGGGCCAGGACGTTAAAAAAAAAAAAAAAAAGAGAGAGCAAAAACTCATAGCAACTTGGACTATAATCCTGCTAATTAGAGATCAATGAATGTTTAAATGAATATAGTGCATAAACACCATTGAAGAAGACATAAAAAATAAATAAAAATTATTATTATTTTATTTCAGCATGAAAACAAAGAAGACATGAAACAACCTAAAAAAAAGAGGGAAAATCCAGTGTATGCATCACAGCAGGCCATTGTGGGTTCAAGTCATGTTAACAAGTGCATGTAATTTGCTACCCAAGTTTGTATTGGTTTTCCATGCAAAACAGAGTCCCCTTGCTCAGGTTCCAAAAAAAAAAAAAGTTACTTACAAATTAACAAAACTGGTTGGAGAACAGCAATGACACAAAATAATGAAAGAATAGAACTGCAAGAGGGAGATGCTATTGACCTCAAAGACGTCGAATTGTAATCCTCACAGCCCAACTGGCCTATCAAAGTTGGCGCTGCTCGAATATTCACGCTGCTAATAGGTGCTATCAGAGAGGATCGTGTGAGAGATAGAGATAGAGATTGAGGAGGAGGCAGAAAAGAATAGCGAGGGGAAGAAGAGGGTTATTGAGATTGAAGAGATTCTATAAAATTGGAGATATTTGAGATCCTATTTTGTAGGAAATTTATAAAATAGAAAGGGCAGAGTGAAGTGAATCCTAAAATTGGGTACATCTCTGTCAAAGCCTTACCGTGTGGTCCCCATTCGATGGGCCCCACTTGTACGAAAATATGTGCACGGCTATTATTCATAATCTAATGCTAGCCTAATATATCTCAAACTCTGATATAATCTATCAACGTAACTCATGATTTTCATAGCTCAACCTTCTTTATAATATTATCTGTTAAATAGAAAGTGAGTTTGCCTTTTGTTACCGTCTATTTTTTTAATTTTTTTTTTCTATTCCTTGCAAAAAGTCCTACATAAGATCAATTCTAACTGTTTATTAATTCTTGGAAGTCCCACGGGATGACGATATGAGAAATATGTCATTCATCAAGATCTATGACCAAATCGGAATTGCCTTGAGCAGGTCAGCACTTGGAATGGGCAGAAACTGCTCATCTTATGTAGGAAAATTATCAAATAGTGGTTTGGTGAGATTAGATGAGAAGGGCAATTCCGAAATATGGCATTATAAAAAGTTTGAAGATGCCCCACGTGTCATCCTCCCAGGAATTCATCTGTCTTCTATTATATAAGTTTTTTAACTCCCATCATGTGTACAGTCCTTGTGACCGTTGCAAGCATTCTTCAGCGCCTCGCTGTCCTGTGGGTGTCTAGGAGCTGTGAGCATGTGATACACAGCTATTAATATAAATATATATATACATATATATATATATATATATTTATATATAAATATAACTCGACCCTCTTAACTGCAAGTGGAAACCAATCCCAAAAACGCATGATCATGCCCATAGATTATGTACTCACCCAAACATGTTTTATTTCAACAAAATGGATCTTTTACCTGCTACAACCCTCTGAAGAGTTTTAGTGCCAAAATTAACCGAATCAAGAAATCGCAAAGTAACAGTTCCAAAGGGGATGACTACTGCTCAAAGGGCTCTTGTAGTCTTCTTCTCTCTCTAGTAAACACACTCGCCCAACTCCCTCACCATCAGTACTAGAGTGAGGAAATAATCCCTGGTTCCTTCTGTGGAAGGGAGGTGCCTAACCACTGAGCTACCAGTGGACTGTTCTATATATAACACTGCTGCGGCCACCACCACCATCAAAGAGTTATCCTTCCTTCATGGAGTCAGCTATGTTAGTTCATCCTTTTCACTTGAGCCTATTTAAAGCCATTCTGTATTGCTCTGCCTTCCAACTCTCCTTTTTCCAGTGTAGCTTCAACTCAAATTCTTCTATCCTTCCATTAAGAGGCCCTGATAGCACTACCATGGTCCATGACCACCCAATGCAATGCATGGACAGCCATCAGGAGTTGCCCCACCAGTAAAAGTCGTCTACATCGACGTAGTTTGGGTCATCAGGTCTCATCATAGTGCTCCAATCTCCTCTACAGGCATACCCCTCATGATAGAATGCATAAGTTGAATCCCTCCAAATAGTAAAACTTCAGAACGATAGTCTTCCCCAACATTTGTTCCAAAACATATCTATGCAAGAGTCAAGGCCAACAAGAAAAACATATCTTGGAAGGTTCACATTCAGATCGGATATTTGGATTTTACCCTGGCATGCTATTTCAAAATAAATTTAAGCAGGCTGGAGACAGGCAACTAAAAAAGTTGCTCAGTTGCCAGATCTTTTACGGGCCCCAGTTGGAATTTCTTGACAAAGATGGTTGGGAGTTTGATCTTTTCCACCTGCAACTTCATTCACTAACCAAACTTGTACCCAACTAGTACCATTTTTCAACTGGCCTCTGCTGGATTTCCAAGAGATCTAAGTACAGCTGACAAAAATCTTTTCTCCTAACATGTACCCAACTATCACCATTTCTCAACTGATCCAAGCAGGATTTCCCAAGAGATCTGTTTTTCCCAATGTTAGGATAGGTTTAGGCAGGCCAAAATCAGTACCACCTGCATGACTCTTAAATTTCACTCCCTGGACCCTGTACTCTATACAGGACCTAGCAAGGATCTACATGTTTGCAATATGGCCCAGACCTTCACATTTATGGAAGATAATGAAGATACCGACTTCACATGGATACAAACTTTGCAGCAGCAGCTCATGCGCAGCCAGAGAAATCTAGCCGTTTTACACTTACACATAACAAACATGCACTTGAATTCAACAGAGATGTTATTCTCCGTGAGGGTTTAATGAACTAATGATAGCTTGGTGAGGAATTAATGATCTAGCAATAGCTCCCCCTGAAGATCTCCTATGATTGCTTCAATCCATTCATTAAACTTCCCAAGGGTAGCTCTTCCTTCTGTGGTCCCTTGCCATCTGACCCTTTCTCCCAGCAAACATTTTGTGAACACTGCATCGGTCCCTCATATGCCATATTTTGTTACCTAATCTCTTTTTACTGTCCCATTTCTGGTAATTCCTTCATATGAGTTTGGCATCGATATGTGGTGGTCTGAATCTCATTAAATGGAGGGTTGACATCAGACAATGGGCCAAAGATCTCATTAAACCGATTTGGAGTCTATTCTGAAGAAAAGCATCACTTAACTTCACATTGATGGGGTAATGCCTACAGAAGATAGGATATGATGCATATTGTTTAAGCAGTAGTTAAAATACAAGCATCTTGGGTGGTAGATGGTGCAGATGTATGAAGGATCAAGCTTCCAGAATATGCCTAGTTTGAAAAAAAAAGGCGGGCCCTGTTTTGATCCGTATAAGTTGCTATAAGTTTGCTCATATCTGCATACAATAAGTGGCGACAACCAACAAAAACTCTCCACTAAACATGTAGCTCAGGTTATCCAATTTATGAAGCTCATTTCTGCATAAATTTTGTGTGCGCTTGGTTTGTGAAGGTCCAAATGGGGCCAAAGGTTTAGCTTAGACATTAGGCACTTGAGTCTTTGTGCAGTATGTGTCACAAAAGAACACCATGAAGATAGATAAATATTCCTAAAAAATGCATCCATGCATGTTTACCTGCTTGAATGCTTACTTGATAAAACAAGAATTGCCCGCGTGAGTATTGTGATAAAAGTAGGAATGCAGATTGGTGCTCTACAAGATGAACAAATATTCCTACAAAAAAGCAATGATGCATACATACCTGTTTAAAACATATACCTTCTACGGTAACAATCTTTTCTTACTGAAGAGTTTATCTTTATACTGTCATAACCAATGACAAATATGTAACTTCAAGCCTCCGTATCTCCGATTAGAATTTTGTGCGTGTGTGTGTGTGTGTGAGAGAGAGAGAGAGAGAGAGAGAGAGAGAGAGAGAGAGAGAATCATTAGCAAAAACTATCATGAGCAGTTCAATGGAGAGGTAACATACAACATAATTTACAACCTGAGCCACAAGCAAGAACTATTACCAAGGTTAGCCTCAAGAGACAAAGCTCACTGCCTAGCACATTTTAATGCTATCTTTCTTTTTATAAATAAAAAAGAGACCATCATTCTCACCACAGAAGAGGCCAAATTCTCAACTCTCATTAGCTCTAGTTGATTGATGAAGCAAAAGAACAAATGAAAAAAATAAATAAATAAAATAATTAAAAAAACCCAGAAAAGGAAGAAAAAAGATTTCAGTATAAATCACTTCTCCCTTCTCCCACCCGTTCACCATATAAGAAAGCGATCCAGAAACAAAATTCCTAGAAAACTAAATCCTCACGGGCAGCAGATATGCCAATGCACTAGCATGGACAGAGAAAGCATTCTTTCCTCCTGTGAAGATATGTGCTTCTTACCCTAGTCTAACATATTCAGAATAATACAAAAAAGACAGATGATTCCCACATCTACAGAGACTTGATCCAGCACTCACTGTAGCATGACTAACAGCCATTATGGTATGGACCCAAATGAAGAGACAGCAGAGACAGCACGACTCTACTATTTAGACAAAAGATACATCCTTTCAAAGAGCATATTATATAAGTTAAAAATGGACAACCAACATAGCTTTATGAGAACCATCAACCGAAATCACCTAGACCCGAGACTCCATCCGTATCAACCCTTCTCCTCCTCTCATCTCATACTAATGGTAGTAGAGATCCTCTCCTCTCGGTCAAAATTCTCCTCGCACAGATGGAGCGAGCCTGACTAATCTGCACTCTACTGCAAGCACACACGATGGAAGGAAAAGACCTGCCAAAGCAGACTCTGAAACAGTCTTTAACTGGAACGGAACCCCAAGGTTAAACTATCCAGACTCCATGACAGCACAATCTAGATGACGTCCCTCTCTTCTTGATTGAGTTTGTAGAGTAGCTTTCCAGGTTTACTCTGTGGAATGCAACAGGGAGTTTAACAGTTAGACAATTGATTGCATACAGTTTCACAACAATGGATCTTGAAATAAATTTCAATAGACACACAAGTATTCAAGCCAATGAACAAATAGTAGATAGGAAAAGAAGCTTGAGATGGATTTAATGTGCAGAAAAATTTGCACAGACCACAAGCATAAAAATGAAAAGTACCGCCACAAAACAATTTCAGTTGGGACCAATCTCATAAACTAAAACAACAGGAGAGTTTATGAGTCCATTCAGGAAAAAAAAAGAGTGGATTAGAGGTCTATGAGACAGTGGGTCCGTTCATTGCACGTTTTTCTTTCACTAAATATCACTCTAATCAGATCATCTTAAACCTTCATTTCAAATTCAATGATGTCTAACTTCTAATTAAATATTTTATCATGCTTCAATTTGAAGGTGGATAATAGTTGGATCAGTGTCAAATTTTGTATTTGTGTAACAATCATGGGGATGGGTGTGCGAGAGGGTTTGGATTGATTCATATGCATGTCCCACTTTATGAGCTTGGCATTTTTTTAAGGTCTTTCTTTTTCCTTTCTTCATTCTTCTTTTCTTTCTTTTTCTTTTTTCTTTTTTTAAAACTTAAAGTTCTTAAAGCCAAGTTAGTTAGGGCCCACCACAGATAGACAAAGAAACCCATATGTGATGATCTGACCATCCAATTTTAGAACTTTTCTACAATGAATGTGGGTGTTGAGAGGGGCCTTTAATCATAGGGTTTTTGAGGTATGGTGCATACACCAAATTGCTTATCACTCAATGTCATTTATATAATAAGTCATGTATGCTGCAATGGAAAAGACAGGCTCAAAGATATCATGGAACTCATCCATATTGGGTTAGATATTCAACTTTGTTTGAGCTCAATCCCCCCAAATGACCTCATGGGTATTTTCGAAAATTTAAAATAAGGGTAGTAGACAACTTGGATCAAACTATGTTTTGGGTTGACACTTCTAGAATTTGTGTTGGGTTTAACCTAACTCAACCCTCCTGAGTTGCAACCACACACACACACATATATAGGTGACTTATCTGAGAATTTGGCTCAAGATAAATCGGATTGGAGACACATAATTCGTATAGCCGACCCCAACATAGTTGGGACACGCGCGCGCCCGCACACATATATTTCATCCGTGGCCCAAAAATTTAACGACTCTATATTGAAGAAAAAAAATTGACCCTCCATCCAATAGTCCAATCCATTCGGGTAGGTGATAACTCAACGGACCCAATGCAATTTATGGGGTCCCGTGTGTAGATGGTTTGGATGTATTATAAAGTCGGCTCCAGTATGTTGCCCCTCACCATAATATGGTGAGGGATGGATGCACATGAATATCCATACATATATATATATATATATAGAGAGAGAGAGAGAGAGAGAGAGAGAGAGAGATAGAAAAAAAACTCTATATGTTATACTCCTCTTCATATTTAACATCAAAAACAGATGACAGGCCATTTGAGTGATTGGTCCAAATAGTTTTTATTATTTAAGAATAGAAAGGGGTATGCATCATAGTTCAGATGGTGAAACTTCTTTTATTTTCCTTTCTATTTATGCTGATATACATAAGTGGCAGGTCAAATGTAGAAGTTAAGTGATACAAGGATTTATAGTATTGAAATTAGCAAGAACCCCATGCAATGCATGGGTCAGGGTATCACTGAAAAGCTCCTAGGATGATGCAACCCTCAAATGAATAGTTTTAAAAGGAATATTATAATCACCAAAAAGTGTGAAAGAAAAAGAAGAAGAAGAGAGAAGAGGAAGAGGAGGAGGAGGAGAATACAATTCCTGTACGTGTTACTCATGACAAAAAAATCATACAATTCCTTGCCAGATGTTAGTGACAGGTTTTCATTTGAATTGAAGAACTTTAGATTATGTATCAATGAGAAGAGCTAAAAAGCAACGTGTGTAATAAATTCATGTCATTGATATAACCATATAATCATCTATCATCATTTTCTACGAGGTTACAATGGAAGACTAACATCATGTGACTCTGAATGAAATTATGGTCTAAAGCACAATTTTTTTGATCCATTCTATGCGATTGAATTCCCTGATGTTGCTATCTGTGTGTATGTTTTTTTTTATTGGTAAATCAGTGTATGCAAGCAAACAGTTTTTGTGTGAGCCATGCACAATCATGGGCTAATGTTCATTTATTTGCATGAAGATATGTTATCTGATGATCAATTTTATTAGGTTGACTGCTAGTTAGTTTGCAAATACAAAGGTATTACTAAAAATGAGAAATGACCAAATGATGCATCTCAGCATCGTAAGTTGATGGTGGAGTGACTAAAATTACAACAATATTTTTAAAATGGCATTGCTGTACTTTGCTGTGCCATTGCATCTTATGAGAATTGAACTGTTGTACGAGGTTTATCATACACAGTAGTCGCACAAAAGCTCTCACCTTGGAATAAAAAAGAACAGGGAACATAGAAAACGCCACTTCCTCTCATTCATAATCTCCTAACTATGGATAAGATGTAAAATCAGTCTCCTAATGATGTTTCTTTTTGCAGGTACAATCCTAAAGACACAGAGATATTTTGCCATCTATTAATTTAAATACACTCACATGGATGAAGAGACCACTAGTAGGATGAATTTCTTAATTGTGTGTGTGTGTGTGTGCGAGAGAGAGAGAGAGAGAGAGAGAGAGAGAGAGAGAGAGAGAGAGAGAGAGAGAGAGAGAGAGAGAGAGAGAGAGAGCAACAGGAGAGTTAGAAATGCATTGAGAGAGGGGGTATGAATTACAGTTGGTAGGGAGCATTTTCTATAGAGGAGTTTGAACACAAATGAAGATCACGAGCTTAAAAACAACCCAGTACCATAACATTTTCAGCTAGGAGCAATGTGGTCCCATTTCCATCAAAAAAATTCACAAAAACCCTATACTCTATATCACTAGAAAGAACCCCCTGAAATCTCCCCAATACTGCTTCCTCTTGTATTCGAAGAAGTCATCCACCGAATCAAGCTTCCAGATCTCACCCCGACCACAACATGAGAAGGAATAAAGGCCATGTCATTAACTCTTCTTAATTCCCAATAGATAGATCCACCCAGCATAGAAAACTCTGGTGCCCTCCTGCTCACTCCAGCCCAAACAAAGCTCTTTTTTTTTTTTTTTTTCAACTCATGACGAGAGCAAAGCGAATCCGATCACATATCTACTATCCCCACCAGAAAACACTCTACTACACTCGAAAACAATATGTTTGAACCTTTTCTTCCCATTAATTCAGATATCAAAATTCAATCCAATGTGCAACTGCACCCTGCTCCAAGATTCTTGAATCAAAATCCAATACCTATGAACCAACATCTACATTACCCAACCATTGCAACAATCATGGCATCATTTCCTTTAAAAAAATCCAAACAGTTCAATTCACCAACAGCCAAACAAACAACACCAGCGATCTAAATAAATCAAGAATGCCCGCTTGAACGCGATCAAATCAATCACCACTCACTCACTCCAAATCAAATCCAAAATCTCGAATCAAAATCCTACACCACCTCTGCCAGATCAGAGAGTGCAGAGTAGATGCCAACCTACTTCAATTCAATTCAATACAAAGATTTCAAATTTCAACTCTCATTAGAAGATTAAAACACAACCAAAAACAAGAAACCATCACGGGGTGATAGAAACAGTTCTAAGAGATCTAAAAAGAAATCACCTTCTCCTCGACGGGATCGGCGGCGGTGGGATCGCGGCATTCAGGCGGGGTCTCGAAGAGGGATAGCGAGAACTGCTTGTAGATGACGCCAACGTCGAAGTAAATGAGTCCAGAGCTGGGAATATCTACGCGAATTCCTTTGACTGGGAACCAGAGAAAGAGCTCCTGAGCGGAGATGCCAGACAATGCGCCCATCTGGCCGTAGCTGAGCGTGCCCGATACGTTGCGTTCGTAGTGCACCTCGTTCTCGAACTTGGCCATGCAGGGCTTCTCCAGATGCGCCTCGAACCTTCCGCTCTCGTCGATGCTGAATTCCGTCACTCCCTTTGGAAGAATCCCCATCGGCAGCCCGTGCGATCTCAGAACATCATAGAAGCTGTTTGTGCCGGCTTGGACGGTCAGAATCATCATAGAAATGATGGTCATGATATACATAGATAGAGCTGCAAAATCATCCATGTTGCTTCTTCTTCTTCTTTTTTTTTTTTTTTTTTTTTTGGTTTTGTTTCTTGTTTGGTGGTGGTTGGAAAGGGACGGTTAGGGTTGGGAAAGATCAAGAAGCATATTGTAATTGTAATTGTAATGGGAAGAGTGAGGGGGAGAAAGAGGAGAGATGATGGAGGAGGTGGAGAAGAGTGGAGGAAGAAGACAGGGATGCCAGCCAGAGCCTGCTAGGACAGGAGGTGGAATAAACAATTATTGAAGGGTGGGTGGGGGCTGCTGGTGGGACCCACATTCAAGACCTCTCCTTCTCTCTCCCTTGTTTCTAATTCCATATATGGAGGTGGGAACGCAGTGCCCGCCTTGTTTCAAGCCGGACCGCATGGCTAGTCAAATGGGTGGGTTGGACTCTGCTCAACGCTTGGTCTAGCCCATCTTTTGCTGCTGGCTAGCACCTAAAATCTCCAATCAGACTGGGAGTTTGATGAAAGTCAAGGAAGTTTGTGGGTCTAGACCGTCGTTTGAAGTCATTTTGACTTCTTGCTCTAGTTGTTGAGCTTCCAAGTTAAGATGTGAACAGTTAAAAGAAATAGGTTGAGTTTGGGTTGGATCGGATCATGTGGTACAACCTGGACTTGAGCTTAGAGCCATAGTTTTCGAGTGCTCAATTGGACCCTGAGCCGAATTATTTGGCTAAATGTTACATGATTGATAGTATATATATAATTATGTTTGTGGGGATTGATTGTATGGAATTCAAGTCAGGTCGAATCTGATTCGTACATGTGTAGTGTAGTCGGTCTACTTTGTGAAGATTTTAGATCATTTAGAAGATTTGTCTGCTCATCTTGATCTCTATTATGCAGATCCATGATTGGATTGGACAATTTTTTAAGAAAAATAATAAGGTCAAGGAAAGTCACATAAAATATGAACATGATCAGCTCATTTTGTGAACATCCAAACCGTTTCAGGATGTATCAGTCTTGTGTTTACCCTTGTAGTGTAGGCCATGATTCATCAGAACAACCAGTATTCACTTCTTATCAAATAATAAAGAAAAATTAGTATTTACTTCCCTACCGTTTGTGTTTGAAACCACCTCAAATTTACATAGTATGCATTTGAATAGGTTCAGCAGATGAATGGCATGACCCAAGGGAGCACCTGGGCCATCCTTATGCTCGCATCAATTAGCATACAAACAAATTTGACATTCATTCAAGTGTTCAAAGCCTGGGATTGGTCCCAACACTCAACTAACCTAATTAATAGTTTTGACTCGAACAACTTTGAGAACTTTGAAGTGTATCTCCCGTGTGTTGAGAACTGTGAAAATTGTGTATTTAGATTCCTCAATGATCGATGATAGAGAATATGAAGAAGGATACTTTTCACAAATTTTTGTTTTCCCCTTATTTATCAAATTTATATTACATGAGTTCAATGTTCGGACTTTGTGGGTGCAAGTTGTTTATATTTAAATTTTTACAGCTCCTCATCTAGCCTTAAATGGCCTCAAAATGATTGAAAACAAAAATTGTTAAAAAATAGAAACAACCAGACAATCACTGTAGTAAGTTGTGGGCCGGTACATTCAAGGGGTAGTATGGATGAGACTTGGTTTAGCCAATTAAGCATCTTTGAAGTCCATCACTTGCATTTCTTGAAGGCAACGTGCAAATCCAAGGGAATTGTGGGGAATAAGCCCAATGGAGTTTCCAAGTTTGTGTCATTTTGGGGCAATGAGTGGTTGCCGGAATGAAGCCAAAATAGGCATGCACAAATGTATTGGGATGGTCATGGACATCTACACTCCTTAACCCTTTGTTTGGGAATGAAGGAAAGTGGGGGGAGGAAAAAAAAAGAGGGGAAAATGGAGGGAAAGTGGAAATTGACGGTGTTTGGGAAGAGGGGAGGGAAAGTGGGGGTAAATTTCTTGTAGGGCCCACCTTAAAATTTTCCCCTCAAAAATAGGGGGAAAGTATGAGGGAAAGAGAGGACTCTTTGTAATTTTACTAAAATGCCCTTATCACTTTTTTACTTTTTCACAAAGTAAGGGTAAATTGGTAATTTTCTCTCTACTTCACAAACAAACAAAACCCTACTTTTTCACTATCCAAACAAAAGGAGGTAAAATTAATTTTTCCTCCCCTTCATTTTCCTTCCCCCTCAAATTTCCCCTCCCCTCCCCTCCCCTCTTCCCAAACATAGGGTAAGTGAGGAAGCAAATAAAATCCTAAAAGGTAATGGCATTTATGGATGTCAGGGGCTTGGTTCAGCCATAGTACTAAGTTGAACTGTTTGGAGAGATTCTCAGGATGTTAAGTGCCTTGAAATCAAGGTTGAAGAGGTTTTGGAGAAGCTTTGATAGAGTTTCCTCTTAGAACGGGATGTTTTGGGAATTGTGAGAGGTTTTCTTGAAGTTGTCTCTTCTTGTGGAATATGGTTCTTCAAAAGCATTCGTAAAAGGAGTCTATTTATAACCTCCACGAGTGGTTGCAGCAATTGGAGTAGATCTGAATTTAAAATGGGCACTCAGGAGCCATTTCTCACTTATCAGTCAAAAATGACATTAAACAATCAACAGGTGCAACGTCAGAAACTGCTAAAACTACAATCGATCGATGTAGCCACCTATTGCACTGCTGGCGGGGGGGGGGGGGGGGGGGTGTGGGGAATGAAAATTTTGCATTTTGACGGTTTTGTGAGCTTGTTTGACTTTCATTTGTATTGAAACTTTTGGAAAACCTCCTTAGACATGTCTTCTTTATCCTTTTTTGAACTCTGCATCATGTTTTGGATCTTGAAGTTGACCAAAATTGACCTAGATTATGATTAGCAAAAATGTGACATTTTATAAGAATACTATATTAAATAGGAGAAAGCGGGTAGAGCAGATAGATAAGGATAGCATCGGTGACACTATTTAAGTAGAATTAGGCATATAAGAAAGGAAAAATAGTGCATTTGACTCCTCTTAACAGGCAGAGGATGGAAAAAAATGAACAGTAGATACAACAAATATAACAATGGATGCAACAGACAAGGAAACCCTAGAGAATGAGGAAACTGCTAGATTATTTTAGCGATATATAAGATATTGAAATCATTGCCGATTATTTTTTTGGCTCCTCGAATTCAATGTAATCAAAGCACAGGTGGAGACTCTTGGCCCTATATATTGTATCCTAGTTTAACCAAACTGGTTCATTGAGTTTGCTAGGATCAAGTTTTGGGTTAGCAATATTTTAGTAAATGTATTGCACTTTCTTAGAGGCCAAAAACGAGAAAGTTATAAAAAAATGATGTAATTTGTAAATCTTAGACCTAATAGTGTAATCAGTAAAAAAGATGAGAGTTATCTTTAGCCGAGGATATAGGTACATTGTCGAGAGATTGGAGTGTATTGAAACTATAAATATCATCTCCAATAATATATCGGATGCCCAGAATCCAGCCTCTCCAATGCTGAATGTACCATAAAAAAATAAAAAAATAATAAAAAATACCCTTTACAAAATAAATCTCAATACATCAAAAGCTTCCCCTATTGGATGATAAAGTTTTGAGAAACATACGGGAAAAACCCTTGTGCAATTGTAAACACACACATTTTTTTTTTTTTTTTACATTATCCAAAAAAATAAATCAAGCTGCAGCATCTTGAACCTCTCATCACATGGCAACTGTGTTAGATTAGTCTAGCTTACCCAAATTAGAATGATCGCCGTACTGTAAATGAAGATTCACTATAAAGAAATTACTCTATTACTCCTCCTCCACTCCGGTTTTTCATCTTCTTTCATTGCTTTCTTCCTCTACTCCTCCTCATCTTCTACTTCTTCTCCAGTTATATTTTCTAGAAAGATAAATGGTTTATGGTGAGCTTATTTTGTTTTATCTCATATTATTTTCAAAACCTATATGTTTCTTATGGTTGTTTTTTTGTTTTTTTTTTGTTTTAAGGAAACGAGCATTGAAGCCTCTTATTCTCGCATTTGGAAATGAGTGTCTGCTCTTGCATTCCCATCGAGTTGCACTTATAAGATTTCTCCATCTATAATTTATGAGTCCTAATTCTCGTTCTCGCGGGCCTTAGCATAGAGAAATCTTGAGTTAAAAAAGTGGAGGCATTGTTCTAAAATTTAAACCGATTAAAATAAATGCTTTCCAAATCAAGGGCAGATCCAGAAAATTCGACTTGGGGGCTAAATGTAAAAAAAATTATTGGGAAAAGGGGCAAATGTAAAAGAAAAAAACAGATTCTCAGAATCCTGGAGAGAGGTTTCTAAAATATTTTGACTTCTTCAATTTTGGTGGGGTTCCAGCCCCTAGATCACTGTACCAGGGTCCGCCCATTACAGGCGAGGTATCTCAAATCTCACATAAACCCTACTTTTCTTTACATTTGGACTGAATTTTTTATGAAAAGCTTGACAATGAAAATTGTCTTACTCACATTTTCATTGAAAAGACAATTAAATAGAAGAACAAACTTATAAAATTTTGAGACTACCATAAAAATTAAAGAGGAATTATTTTAAACGGTTGGGATTTAAATAAGTGGGCCCACCATGGAGTTCCACTGCTGTACCTCTGGATTTTCTATGTTGAGCAAAGAACCCTGACTGGTGTAATATTTATGTTGATTGCATAGGATCCTCAAAATGGGACACCAGATTATCTACAGCACAGTATCGTCACAATATACACACCCGTATAATACCAGAAATACGCCTACCTCTCTCCCGACAAAAGTCACTGAAACTCGTAGGAGAAAACCTGCCCACTCTCCTCCTCATTTCTTCAGATCTCTCTCTCTCTCTCTCCCTCTCCCTCTCTCCCCTCTTGTTCCTTTCTTTCTTGTTCTCTTTCTCTCCTTTTGAGGAATGGCGGAGAAATCAAGCCGGAAAAGATGATGAAATCCGGCGGGCGTCAGTTTCCGGCAATCATCTCCTCGAAAAACCCAACTCCCTCTCCCAACTCGGATCTTCCAGATCGGAGAAACGAACGGAAGATCTACCGGCGGCGATCCCGAAACCCTAGCTCCTCATCAGGAATCCGGCTGAGAAAGGACGGACTTTCTTCCGGGAAACGAAGCGGCCCGGCGACTCCCCTGCTGCGGTGGAAGTACAATGACGGAGATGTCTCCGTCGACTCCTGCAAGGAGCCGGAATCGGGGAAGAGATCCCGCCGGAAAGTGAGGAATGCTGGAAGCTTTTCGGTTTCGGCGCGGAAGCTTGCTGCTGGGCTCTGGCATTTGCAGCTTCCGGAAGCTTCTGTCGGTGGGCAGGGCCTTTCAAAACCTTCACATCAGTTGGGATTTGAGGTATTTCTCTCTCTTTTTGCTTGAAAAAAATTAGGGTTTCTGCAATTAATTCAGCTGAGTTAGGGGTTTAGAAGCAAAGATCTGTTTTTTTTTTTTTTTTTTTTCTTTTTTTTTTAGGGTTTCTAAAGAAATCTGTGAGGAATGTGTGTATTTGTCTAGAGCATTGATCAGAGGGGGTTAAATCTCTCTGCTGTTGTATGAACTGTTTTGAGGTCTTGAATGGAAGGAAGACTTGAGCTCAAAATGATTTTAGATTGATGTTGCCTTTGATGCTCTTCATTCTTTCGTCAATGCCCTTTGTTAGTTGAAGAAAGAAAGATTTTGTTTCATTATTTTCTACCTGATCTGCAGTAGTTGTAGGGTAAACTGAAACAAATATTTGATCTTTCCCAGGCTTGAGTGTTCATTTAGTTTTCGCAAAATGCATGCTGTTGGTTAAGGTTTATTTGAACAAAATTCTTGCCTTTCCCTTGTTGTTACAGTGGTTTTGTTCATTGTCAGGTTTTGGAATCAGATGTTCAGTTTTCTAATTGTGATCTTAGGAATTCATTGTAAAGTGGGTTCTAAATTAGAAGTATCAAAGAGGGTGAGGAGGGAAGGACAGAAGCTCAAGATGTAGGTCAGACCTAACTGTCCTAGGGTTTGATCTGCTGGGTCTATAGCTGGGCCATCAGTTACTACTAAAGGGGAGACTACTTGATGGCTCTTTATGGATCTTTACCTTAATTGTTTGATAGGAAGGCATTCCTTCAAAGTACCAGTCGAACTGGTCCTAACTGTTTATGGGTTGGCATGGTGATTGATCCACAACACCATTTCATAACATCTTTGTGAGTCACGGGCTGATAATTTGCCCATTTGGAAGTTCTTTATCTTCCAACTTGTACTTGGTTAATTTGGAAGGACAAGACTGTGCACTGGGAATCATTAGAAGAATGGTTTGAAATGCCTGATTGCTACAAAATCCAACCAATGGCCCATCTACGATGTAAGCTTCCAATTAATCAGTTTGTCATCCAGAAGATTGATATCTCGGTCAAGTTACAACTTATAGGTGCCATCTGTGTGGTATTTGAAATTTTAAATGCACCAATCTTGTGGATCAACCCTGTTTCAAATTTTACTTTCTGTTTTGATTGTACCTGTTAGATTTTTTATATTGGTTATTGCGTCTTTATTGTTTATTTCCGTTTCTTTCCTTTTTTTACTTTCTACTGTGTTGTTTTCCAAGTCGGATTAATTCATTTTGTAGAAGAGTTTTAGGGCCAATCATACTTTTGTAGTTCTTTTATTGGTTCCAATTTCCAGGGATATTGTAAATTATGGTTTCTTAATAGACATAAAGAATATGATGTGGGAGATGCATTTAAGTTGCCAATCTAGTGTTTGTTTTATTTAGTGTTGTTGCTCATTTCTTTTCTTCTTCCTTGTCACAGTCTGTTGCTGGGCATGTAGGAGGTCCGCATCTATGCAATCCCAATAGCACAGAGTATGATTTGGCTATGAAGGATCAGTCATGGAGCCTTCTTTCTGTTTCTCATCCAAAGAATGGTTTTAAGGTACATTGTCTTTTCATTTTGCATGTGTGCTCCTAAAATTGGATCCTTGTTCTTTTGCTTGATCTGATCCTTGAACTTTTTAATTATCTTGGTTTTAGCTTGAACCTGCTGCTAAATTCATCAATTCTGCAATGGAGAGGGCAACAAAATGGGATCCTGAATGCACGGAAACATCTGATGATGTTTACCGTTTCTACAGTCACTTGAAGCTCCTTGAAGACCATCAGATCACTTCTGTTTCAGTCATCTCGTCTCTGCAGGCAGAGCTTGAGCAGTCTCGGTCACGCATTCATGAGCTCGAGACTGAGCGCCGATCCTCCAAGAAGAAGCTCGAAGATTTCTTGAGAAAACTCAGTGAGGAAAAGGCAGCATGGAGGAGCAGAGAGCACGAAAAGATGCGATCCATAATTGATGATGTCAAGAACGATTTGAAACAAGAAAGGAAAAAAAGTCAACGGCTGGAAATCATGAACTCCAAATTGGTCAATGAGCTTGCAGAGGCTAAGCGCTCTGCAAAGCGGTTCTCGCAAGACTATGAGAAAGAATGGAAGGCTAGACAGCTCATGGAGGAGGTCTGTGATGAGCTGGCAAAGGAAATTGGGGAAGACAAAGCTGAAGTTGAAGCATTGAAGCGGGAATCAATGAAGATTCGTGAGGAAGTTGAAGAAGAGAGGAGGATGTTGCAGATGGCTGAGGTTTGGCGTGAAGAAAGGGTTCAGATGAAGCTGATCGAGGCAAAGCTGATCCTGGAAGACAAATATTCCCAGTTAAGCAAACTTATAGCGGATTTAGAGTCTTTTCTAAAATCAAGAAGCAACACCATTGATGAAGTGGACCTGAGAGAAGCAGCGGTGCTCAGAGAGGCAGCCAGTTCTGTCAAGATTCATGACATCAAGGAGTTCTCTTATCAACCTCCAACTTCCAAGGACATCCTCTCCGTCTTAGAAGATCTCCATGGAGGTGAAGCTAATGGGAGGGGGATCGAGCAGTGTTATGGTGACAGTCCTGCAAGTCATACCTCCAGGATACATACTGTAAGTCCTGAGATCAATGCGCTTGACAAGAACTCAGGGAAGAGATATATGAATGGTGGAGCACATAGGAACGGGGATATAGATGAGGATGGTAGTGACTGGGAGACCGTCAGCCATGGTGAGGAACAGGGCTCCAGTAATTCACCGGAAGGGAGTGACCCGTCTGTTAATGGTCTCTGTGAAGAGAGTAATGTGTCTGGGAGTGGAACTGAGTGGGAGGAAGTTGCAGATGATGATATGCTAAATACCGAAATCAGTGAAACTTACTCGGCATCAGCAAGGCAAGCGAGGAAAAAAGCATCGTCCATATCTAGGCTTTGGAGATCGCAACCAAATAATGGTGAAATCTGCAAGACAATCTCAGCTGATGTGACAAATGGAAGGCTCTCTAATGGAATATTGTCTCCCGACAAAGGATCGAGGAATGGAGCCTTCAGCCCACCTAGTATGGGGCATTGGAGCTCACCTGAATCTGGAAATCATCATATAACTCGGGGGATGAAAGGGTGCATTGAATGGCCTCGGGGAACGCAAAAGAATAGCTTGAAGGCAAAACTTCTGGAAGCAAGGTTGGAAAGCCAAAAGGTTCAGCTGCGCCAAGTTCTTAAACAGAAGATTTAAAATGTATCAGATATCTATGTGCCTGAATTGGGTTTCTTGATTTTGTATGTGCTCCATCTTTTGTACAACAAGTGACTCTTCAGAGAGCCTTCTATCTGATTAATTGGGCTGCATGAGGAATGCTGAACAATCTGTAGACAACACCTGGTCAGGCTTGCTTGCTAAGTTTTGTACTATGAAGAATTATTTTCAGCTCAGATAAGATCCTTCAGCATCACTGTCCAATCTCCCTTTTCTTTCTGTCCTATGAATCTCCCTGTTAGTAGCAGTAATAGTTGCAGATTTTGGTTACTAGCAGGTATATCCATCCTATGATGCATCAAGTTCATCAACTGTCCTGCAATGTTTACTGCATTATATACTAAAGGCCTTGCAATAAACAAGGGATGGGAATTGGTGACCCTGATTTGTTTGATAGGGAACTTTATTAAGGATTTTTTAAGCCATTTTACACTGGAAGACCAACTTAAGTCCAGTGAATGCTTCACCTACCTGTCCAGGGTTTGAACATGTGCAGACACCTTTCCTCACCGGAGCCTTACCTACCTCACCAAGACGTCATATCTCCTCACCCGAGGTCTACTCTCCTGGCCAGAGGGCTAGGGGCCGCAGCCCCCTTAAGCTGGGATACCCAAAAAAAATCCGATGAATGCTTCACCTGAAGTATCATGCTGTGGTCCTATTTGCGGGGCCACTGAGGATAAGAGCTAATCTCGTTGGGGTAGGGCGTCTATGCATGATGGTTTCGATCTTGAATAGCATAAGTGGTACGCTCTTCGTCAGTGACCAGTCAAGGTGGATTCCATTGGATAGATTATTATTTTGGTCCACAATGGCTGTAAGGCTGGCCGGGTTGGCCTGGGCCAAAAGTTGTTCACTAACCAAGCATTTAGTTATTGATCCAGCCCATGTACCGAAAGACGGCCTATGTGTCAAATTTCAACCCCTCTCTGTGTTGATTAACCAACTGTCTACCCATGGGACCAGGAAATAAATAGGCTGGGGTAAACATAGCCAAAGTCCACCCTCATGCTTGGCCCTCCCGAAACAGGCCTGGGTCAACCCGGACGGACCTTGATCGGCCCAAATAGAATGTGGGGTTGACTGTGATTTCTCTCCACCAGCCATGGATGCATTGGATCCTCCTCACTCTTGTGAAAACTGATATTCGATCTGCTGCTTCTCCATCTCCGTGGCATGTAAGGGTTCCACGTGAGTCCGTTGACCAACTGTAATGTAGGAAGATGTGGGAAGGTACCCTATGAAAGGGGATGGAATAGTAAATGGCTGGAATGGGTGGTGTAGCGTTAGGACCACATGACTCGAATGAAAAGTTGCCACGGATCTGAAGATCAAAATTTAAAATATCCACCCTTGTATACTACGTCTAGACTTGGAAGTAACCTAACAAAATGCATAATTTGTATTCAGATTTACATTGTCAGGTACATAGATTCGTATTGCTGCCGTTGTTGTTGCCATGTTCTCTCTCTCTTTGCATCTCATTCACAGTATGTTTCTGTTTCTTTCTGCAAGTATAAATATTATTTGGTGACATGCGGCAGTGATCCAAGCACCGTGCCTGGGGAATTTGGTAAGCGCGCTGCGGGACCCTCTGGATTGAGAATAGTGGGGGCGGTGGAGAAAGATCTGATTTCTGGCTAGATCTATGGGAAAAATCAGCCACGCTAGCTTGTTGCTCATTTTAGAAGTTTGATTAGCTAGACCACTTGTTAAAAAAGAGCTGTATATGCATTAAAAAAAAAAAGAATAAAAGTCATTAAAAGGAGGTTTTTCTCTTACTTTTTTATTTATTTATTTATTATCAATATGCATCTGTATTAAATTACCTAAAAGGATATCTATCAAAAGTCCCTCCCTCCCCAACTTGTTTCTACACTCACCCACCCTCATCCCCGCCTCCACCCCGGCCACCATCGGCCCCTCCGGCAGCACTGCCGAAGGGGGAGAGGGAGAGAGAGAGAGAGGGAGGGAGAAAGGGGGAGAGCGGGCAAAGGGTGGGCAGGGAGAGGGAGAGGGAGAGAGGGAGGGAGGGAGGGGAGTGTAGAGAGCAGTTGAGAGAGAATACGTTTGGCTAGTTTAGGAAAAATGGAGTGTGTAGAGAGTAGTTTTGTTAAGTTTTAACTTAAGTGGTGAGTTTAAAGAGAAACAGTGTGGGGAAATAAAAAATCAGTGTGGCTTTAGCAGCTCTCTTTTCCTAGACTTTCTATATGTTAAATGGGAAATGACAAAATTCCCTAACCCTTCTTTTCTTGAGCCACCTCCATTTCTTTCTTTTTAACTTTTTTTTCTCTATTGGTATAATTTGTCTCTTCTTTTATCTACCAAACCTTTGGTCATTGCAACATGTGTAGCCCACCTTTGTATGTGCAATTCACCTTTACATATTGAAGTGAAATTTGATACAACAAGCATATTTGGTATGGTTGTTCATATGACCAGCTTTGAACAATGAAGTGTGGGCCATGAGTAAGATAAATTAATTATTTCTCCATTTCTTTTTTTAATAAAAATTGCTCTTTTTTCTATGATCTGAAAATGTATATTTTTTGGTTCCTAACACCAAAGATTGCATTGATTGATAGAAGGTGAGTATGGAAGACTAATGAAAATTTAGTTGTTTGTCTTGCTTAGGGGCAATGTGCTTTCTTGAAAATAATTCTTTCGAATTATAAAGAATCACTTTACCATTAATTTCTTATTCTGAGTGTATAGCAGGGCTTGTTTATATGCATTGAATTGAATTCCGAAGGATTTAAAGAAATGAATTCATTATCGTTAAACTAAATTGGGCTAATTTATTAGTATGAATCTGAATTTCTAAAAATTATGCCATGAAAGATAGGACCTATTTGTTCACATGAAATTGAGTTCCTACAAATTGAGAGGAGCTCATTTTACCATGAGATAGCTTATCCTGAGGACTTTTATAACAGATTTCTTTGCATGAATAGAATTCTTAGAAAATCAAATAAACCCACTTTATCATGAATTCCTTATCTTGAAAATATAATTTGCATTATTTTTATTTTCATAGAATTGAATTCGTAAAACATGTTGTTAGATCCAAACATTTCCTAAGATCCAAAATAAAAATTAAGAAAATGCATGTTAGATCACCACTCCTCATTTACACCGATGCATCTTCAGCCCACAAATGCAACAATACAAGTTTGAATGTTTTCATTGACCAAAAAACCAAACCCATTTAGAGGAATGCATTTTTCTTATGCTATAGCCCACACTATCATCAGACGATCTATGCATTCTTGAAGAGTCTTCATCCCTACAACTTGCCAATCAATTCTACTCCTGGTTGTTAAGCCTTTAATGAGTAACCTATGCTCGGATACCATGATGAATCAAACCGCACAGGAATGATTCCAATCACAAATACAACTTGATTTTGATGGTGGGGGGTAGGAAAGGATATGAGTTTTGATTTAAAGGAGAACACTTGCCTCTTGACAAAGTCTTGAGAGTGTTCTTTGAAGCTTGAACTGCAGTTGAAGCTTTGACCCCTTGAAAATTGCTTGGTGTAGATGATGATACTCTAGAGAAGTGCACAACCAAGTAGAAGATGTTTAGGTTTAGGGTAATAAGGATTTCAGTCTAGAGAAGCAAGATACTCTAGGTATTCTTCCACCAATCACACGCTTTTTGAGCTAAGAAAGCGCTTGGATTTGCCTAGATGAGGTCTAGTGTGTTTGGAAGAAGTTTTGAGAGCTTAGGATTGATTGGTAAGTTGTATGGATGAAGACTCTTCAAGAATGCATGGATCATATGATGAAAATGAGCTCTGATATTTAAAAATAGGGCTCCAATGACTAGTTGTTGGTTAGCCCTCTTCAAAATTCGGTTAACCAAAAATTCCCCAATGGTCGAAAACTTGAATAGCTGCAATTCTGCTGAAATTCGGTTGACTGAATTCCAATTCAATTGACTTAATTGATGACCGATAGTTGACCGAAAATAAGAATTTGGCTCTATCAATTTTTGGTTGACCGAATTTTGGCAGAGGCTTTTCCGATTTTCTTGACAGACTTTGGTTGACTCTTTTCCAGTTTCAGTTGACCGAATGGTGGACCGAATTTTTTAGGAGACTAAACCTAAGTTAGATGGCTCAAAACAATTTTAAACCCTACAAAGTTTATAACCAATCTAAGGGTTAAAAGGTCCATTCAATGGTCTAGTTTTGGTCTAAGATACCTGACTAGGTTAGCAACCACATCTTGACGACGAGCTTTGATGCATTCACAGCTTCCAAAAGCTTGACAATCTTCTTAAATTTGATCTTCCTTGAAGTACTTTGAGAGGCAATGTCTTTGAGCTCTTTTGGGACGGAATTGACAATACAAAAACAGTGCTCATGGAATTGTGGCACTAACAATTATAGATGTAGAGAAATATTCAAACTTTAGGAAGGGGAGGGAAAAGTCATCTCTAGAGGTAATCTATAGGGAAAAGGCTCTATTAAAAGTGGTCAAATCTTAAAAAATATAATTAGAAAAGTAAAAAGTATTTAAAAACATAATGTGAAGTTGATACAAAGTCCACTTTTAATATCTTTCCACCAAAGAACGTAATATCAGTTTAAGGTGAAAGTTTCCAAAATTAAAAGAAAAGGTATTTTATGTTCATTTGAAATTGGGTAAAAAATTGAAAAGGGGAATTTTTTTGCAAGTGCAAGCCCGGGTAATGGTAAATGTCCAAAATATAAATGTAGAGAACAAAAAAAAAAAAAAAAAATGTGCCAATCCATTGGAATCTCAGTAGTGAGGCACCTCCCCTCAAAAGAAACAGCTAGGGGTCGATCCATGATTGTAGTATTGATGATAGGAATTTGAGTTGTTTATGTTAGTATTTATGGGAGCAAAAAAAGAAAAAAAATACGAGGAAGGAAAGATACATGTAATAGAATACATATATATGTCTATGCATACATGTATACATGTACATGTGTGTGTATGTGCATACATGTATACATGTACATGTGTATGTATGTACATGTATACATACACATGTATATGTGTATATATATATATTGGGAGATACACTTATAAGTGATATCTCTCACCTTATATGAGAGATATGGGTGGGGCCCTCATATTTAAGTTGTTGGCATTGGATATGGGTGGGGCCCTCATATTTAAGTTGTTGGCATTGGATATGGATTTGAAGGCCCCCACTTAATCTCTCATTTAAGGTGAGAGATATATCTCATACGAGCATCTCCCACACACACACATATATATATATATATATGGGAGCCCCTCTCCTCAGCGTTAGCTGAGGAAAAGCTCCACTCAACACGTGGGGAGTTCTGCAGTTTAAAAGGTTTTCATCAAAACATCATTTAATGGCCCGCCCAAATTTCCAACAAAACTATATAGTGGCCCGCCCATTTTTTCAAGAACACATATGATCTTCATCAATGAGCAATTTAATCTGGTATGCTATGTAAGGTCCGCGACCTTACTGGGTCAACTGGGCCCAATAGCAAGCCCGTTGACCCGTTTATCTTGTTATTATTATAATTAATCGTATTATTAGATAATTAGGAGGGTTTAGATCATGAGTGAGTTTCTTTTAGCATTAGAATAGTGTCTGCGAAGTTTCGCGCGATTCCAAATTCGTTTAATCATAGCAGGGGGGTAGTTTGCAATTTAGGGAAATTTGAGTGTTTTTTCAAAAAATTCTAATCGCCATGATTTTGGGTTCGTTGGAAAGGTCTAGTCGCGCTGATAATTTTTGTCTCTTGGCTTGTCGCGATCCGAATATCAGAAACCCTTCCAGTGGTCCATTCTTTCACCAGACCCACTTAAGGGCAATTTAGTCCTTTTTCCTCACTTCTTCTCTTAAGCAGGGATTAGCCCTAATCCTATTACGAAACTCTACAACGAAGAGCTACAGCAGCCCCTTCTTCTTCCTCTTCATCTTTTCAAGCCCAGAACTTTTGGGAGAGACCTTCTCGAAGATCCGAACCGCTAGTCTTCTTCTTCGCAATCTCCTCTTTCCATTGATCATAGTTTGGTAAGATTTCTCTCACCCTCGTCTTTCAATCATTTTCTATTTTGGTTAGATTTAGGTTTGATTTCGATCTTTTCTTTTTTTTTCTTCTCCTTTGCGTTCTAGGCTGCGTTTGGTTGGGTTAGATTCGTGGATTTCATGATAGAAGGCTTCTCCTCGAATTTTTCTCAATTTCATCTCTTCTTGGTTGAGGCAAGTAGATTTGCAATTTATAATTTAGCATATGTGTATGTTTCTTTATTGATTGCAATGATTTCTTATTAGAATACCCAAATTCCAAGCTATGGTTATGTATTGATTTGGGATTAACATGCTAGATTAGGTTTTTGAAATGGAATGGATTAATTATTAATTGGTAGGTTTAGATGTTTTAATTTGATAAAATGCATGGAAATGGTGATTGTGATGAATGGGGAGCATGGTGGCTCATTTTCTGCAGGATTAGCTATGGAATGGTATGAGGAAGGAGAAGGCAAAAAACCCAATTTCGGGGTTCAGGTCCGCTGTCCGATCGATCGGTCGCTCCGTGCGATCGATCAGACAGAGGATATGCCTCAGTTAACTGAGGGTTATTCACTGTCCGATTGATCGGACAATTTGTGCGATCGATCAAACAAAGGAAAAACCGCAGCTAAATGGGAGTTGTTCAGTGCCGATCGATCGGACCTTCTGTCCGATCGATCGGAGGGTGTAGGTTCACTGGATATGACCACTTTGAATCTCCGCAACTTGTAATCCGCTCGTTGGATTTCTACGTATAATATATCGTTGGAAAGCTCTTGAGATGTAGAATCCAATGGTTTTAGTTTCGTTACGATCGGAGATTGGGAAGTGATGTAAATACTTAGATTATTATTTTAGCTCATATTTTATTGGAAATGAGACCGGTAACCTAGGTTTGGGCCTTAGTTGCTGGAAAACCCTTAACCTACTTCATGTGACCATTAATGGGGATTGAATCAAAGCATGTGACTTGGTATGCTTTGATAGGTGCCTAGGTATTCGTGTATTAAAATATGGGTTAACCGAATGCGTATGAAACTGAATCAACAGATGATTGACATGATTGTACACCAAGGAATTTTAGAAGCATCATTGATCCAATTCCACACGTACTCTGTTAGAACATGTTGAATACATGGATGGTACAACTTGCCTAGGATTGGATTGTAATATCTTTCTTGATTCGTAAATCGTATCCATTGTAATTATTCCTTGTACACTCTCTTGGCATAATACACTTAATGAATTATGAAACTTAAATCCTTGTAGATTAGCACTTGGACCTGACTTAGAGTGTGCCCTAAGATCCTGTGTCAAGAATTGATAAACATGACTGGCTAGTTATGAGGGATTATCAGGTGTGTTTGGACTTGTCTTGTATTGTTTTGGAAGTGATAATCCCTATGATCATGTCATGCCTGTTAAACTAGCCAGACTTGCTTGTCTTGCCTTTCCCTGTGTCAGCACCACTTGGTTGTGTTGCATGTTATGGCCAACTGCAGTTTGGGGTTATTATTGATGGGCCGGTTACTCGGACATCGGGGTGTGCAGTCGGCTTTGGACGACGTCCATGGCGTTGAATAGTTGGAAGCGGGCTTGGACCGTGCCACTATTCTCAGGACTGGGAGCTTGGATCCCCCTGGAGCCGGACTTTGATATCAGTAGTCTGGATTAGATTGTTACTGGTACCCCGGGAGATGGCTTGGACATCCTCGGAGTCTCCTTCTTGTTACTTACATTGCATTGCTTGTATAGTGGTGATTGTTAGTGTTACTAGGATTCCTATTATTGTTTCGAATGGTTATTTATTCATGCTTTATGCCTTGCATTGTTCCTTGTATTCTCATGACTATTATACCTGTCATTATTCTAATACTTGATGCATGTCATGTTTATTTATATTTTGCTTAACTATTGCTCAACATGTTGTTGACTCTGTTCCTTGGTGTGCAGACACCCTAGGTGACTACTATGACGACCAGGCAGGTGAGGAGATCCCAGAGGATCTCCAACCAGTAGAGGAGGAACGAGAGTGGCGTGCCGATGACGTAGAGTAGTGTCATCATACCTGGCACAAGAGAGCCTCATGGGGACTTCACTAGATTTTGATTTATTCATTTATTGTTTCCTCGTTGAATCTTTATTTCATTGACTTCATTTGTTTAATGGCCTTAGTTATTGGGTTGGCCATTGTAATTAGGTTAACTTTTGATTAGCTTTAATTGTTCTTTGCAACTTTAAATTAATCAATGAGATTTGTTATTCATTATTTTGATAATTAAACTATACCTCGAATTGTATGAATTCCACGATTTTATATTACTTGAAATTTGAAATGCAATATCCTCACAGCAGACTTGCGATCCTTGGGCCTAAAGGGTAAAATTTTTAATTAGCCCTAAATTTCACTCCCCTGATCTGGTTTATTTTCTAATCGGGTACGGGGGACATGACATGCTGTAAATGATTTGACTATTTTTTTTTTTACTATGAATGTGATGGATTTTTACCATGAATGAGCAAGTGAATCTTATGTTCTCAAATGTGAGAGCACATAAGATTTTGATGTTAGTGCATGGCTTTATGGAGTTCTTAAAAAGGCAACCAGTTGGATGGTTTTAACTATGAATGTGATGAAATTCGGGGTCAAATGAATGGCTTGATTACCATCTTCTTAGAGGCACACTTGATGTGACCAAGCTCTGAATGTTAAGACTGATTTTGTGTTGATCTGCAGGATGAGGCCCTCCATATTTTAGAAAGTGGTACTTTGAAGGCTCTTGCTGCCCAAATACTTGCTCACTTGGATGTGCTTCCCAATCAGTCTTCCTTCTTCTAAAGTTGGATAAATTAGACATTAACAAAGCATGGTCTTTAAGCATAAACATGACTACCAAAGAGGGTATGGGTATGTAGTGTGAAGCCCAGACATGATAATCAGGGGAGTACTTTTTTTTTTCTCTTTTTTTTTTTTTGGGGGGGGGGGGGGGGGGGGTACTAGGTTTAGTTTGTGTGTGGCACTGTGGCAGACATTTATAGACTCAATTTGAGTCGGAGTTGTTTATTGAATGGCTTGAAAATGACAACTCGGAACTTTAATTAATAGGTTAGGATCGGATTTGGTTGGAAAGTCCTATTGCAATTAGTAACATTCATGGTCAAGTAAGAGGTCAAATAGCGAAAATGCACTCAACCCAAACCCAGCCCTTTTGTTAAGCGGATTACAAGCAATACGAATGCAACCCAATAATAAAATAGGTCAACCTGAGTCACATTCAGGAGAAGCTACCAGTCCCTTCTTTTGGAGCCAAGAGAAGAAAAAAAACAATGCAGAAAGAAATGAATCGAAGGGCCTTTAAGATTGTAGGGGCTATGCCTGCTATACCACAAATTTAAGTGGTTGGCCATGAAGACTGGAAAGTGGGCTGTGCCTTGTATCATTTTCTCCTTTCCATGAAGAAGAAAGCACTCACATGACTTAGTCATTGATGACATCACCTCAAGCAACTCAAAAGTTCAGTCTTAAAGTGTATCCAAGGGCATGATAATGTTGTCTTATATGGTACAAAGAGAGCAAGAACTGTATATGAAGAGAAATTTCAGTCTGGATTTTGTTGAAGGAGCATGACTAAAATTCACCAAGTTGGGATAAAAAGAATGACACAGTATATCAAGCCAACGTTTGATTTTTTTGATTAAAACTGCACTAGAACTTCTTAACTACAAACAAGCTTAGGACAAATGACAATCAAATTGGTCAATCATATTCCAAATGATCCAAACAAATAATTTTGTTCTTTCTTAAACAAAGCATCCCTGCGCAACAAGCAAAATAAAACAAAACGCTCTTATGCCTCCCATAAGAGAACAATGTCTACATCAACTCAAAGAAATAGGCATGCCCATTTTGTCCACACCACATGTACGCTGCAAAGAGGAGAAGAATTACAATAAAATATGCACGGCCATTTTTGCATCTACTTCCCTTAATTTGAGTCTCTATACTTTCACTCAAATGTCTTACTCCTAGGCGCAGCTCTTCAATTGAGTCTTTCATTTCTTCTATTCTCATTGCAATTTGGGTGTGGCAAACATTTGACATCGGTACACATCGAGTTCCGACTTCATCCATCCAAATGAAAAGACCACAACCCTTTCCTCCTTGCAATCAAATTCATCACGATATAATGAATATTGGAGAACAAAATAAAAATATTAATGAATGGAGTTGGAAAGATAGAAGCATACATGTAAATCTGAACATTTCCGAAATTTACGACCAGGGTTGGATGTAGTACGAGACGTCTTTAAAACCATATACCAGTATCCACATGGGCACTTTGGAGCCCATTCTAAGTTTCGTGATAGAAATTAGGATGACTTGCCTATATATTCTTGACCTAAGATCTCAGGCCAAGTAGATGAATTCAGGTTTAATTACAAATACATAGCATTTATTTAAAGAAATAGTTAATCTCATATCACATACTTGAAGATGACATGGGAAGTGAGGATGATGACTTATATTATTTCGCCTCAGTTCACATACTCTGCAAAATCAAATTTAAGTCAAGGAAACCACAGCAAAAGGAGTCTTACTCCTATATTTGCCATTAAGAAGCTCATAGAAATTCAAACCAAAGATAACTTTTATAGCCCCAAACCAAAGGATTTGAGCTAAAGTATCTTACCAATGGAAGGAAAGGGTGTTGTCTTCTACACCCTTTTGAGCAGAGTGGATGTTGTGTTTGGAGAGTCAATCTGTATTTTTGATACTCCATATTATTTTGTTTCCATTCAACTAATTATCACAATGTATAAAAAAAATTTAAAAACAACGCAAAGTCCAATGTAAGTCAAGAACCAGAGTTGGGTAATCCAAACAACAAACCTTCTTATATGTCAACCTCCTCAAAGCTATGCTGCTTATAAGAAGAGCAAAATAAAAGACAGAAATATATTCTCTCAAAACTTAGAGGCACATTTGATAGACATTTAAACAATGAAATAAATTACAAGACATGACACACTTTAATATTTGGAAAGGTGCATGAGCAAAAGAAGTGACTTCCACCTAGAACTGCTTGCTTTGTTTAAGGCTTTACATAAATGATCATGCCTTCCATTTAGATGGAAAATAAAAATAAGCAGCAGCTCTCCTAGATCAGCTTTTACTTTCCATGACATTTCAGTTTGGGGCAGCTCGCTTAATCATTATTTTGGGTAACATCCACATGCACCCCAAAAAACCATCCTACAAGTTCAATTCGGTTCAAACAGCAAATAGGAAACCAATGGCCTGTACACTATCTGTAACAGATTATGTAGAATTAATACATTCACCCAGACGGCATAAGTTGAAGAGTTGGCCATGGATGCTTGATTCCAACGCAACAGAGTACACATGACAAGCACAGCGACTGAGACAGCCAAACTAACTCCTAAGGCGAGTCGGCTAGAATCTCTGAAAAGTTCATTCAGCTTGCTGTGTAAAAATGAATTTCAGATTGGCACTAACAATTGCCATTGGCTGTTCAATACTAGAGTGTGTGCCTATCGGAGAAGTATGGAAAGTAAAAGTAAATCGTATTCTCTATACTAACTAATAATTCTCATTAGAGGTAAAGACTAACCCCATGATTGGAACAATGGATGCCTTCCAACTATGCGACAGGTTCTTGTTAATCACTATTATTTATTTATTTTTCTTTTGAACTGGTAACATGACTCGAACCCCAAACCTTTTAGTTGCAACAATATACTATGGGGGTACTTTTCTCTATTTATCATTGTTAACACTCAAGGAGCGACATCACCAGAAAAATTAGAAAGAAGAATAATGCTGCAAAGCCAAGTGGAGATTAACAAAATAATTTTCTTGACCAATTTATGTCACTATTTTTAACCACTCGAGTCAAGATTTAAGAACCATTGGATTTCATGTAAGTAGAGAACGCCCAAATTGGTCAAGGAATGCTATGTACACAGAAAGACCCCGGCATAGGTAGACAATTGATGAGAGCTTAAATGTACCACTAGAACACCTCAATGATGACCTTGTTACATGGCTGTTGTAACATCACAGAAAAACATCTGGAAAAAGCTATTTTGAAAACATTATCCGGATTCTAATGATTTTTACAGAATCATATGCTTTTGCCAGATGACTTCGGTGTAGCTCTTCTAGTAGAGGGGTTTTTTTCCTACGTATGGATGTATTCTCTGGGCTATTTTTCAAGATCAGGACATTGAAGGAGAAAATCTTGCCTTCTCATAGTAACACCAGCGGCCGACGACTCAGATGGTAAAAAACCAGAGAGGTCGGGGAGGAGATAAGGAGAGAACAAGAGAGGGAAGGAGAGAGGGAGATAACAGGAGAGGGAAGAATTCCTCCCCTAGCGCGCGCCGTGGTACTTTTCGGACAGACGGGAGACAGATCGTTGATTTGGACATGCTTTTTGGACGGATGATCGCAGGAGAGGGTGCGTCGCTCGCTAGGGCCTTTCCGGATGGACTATTGCAAGAGGCCGAGGGTGGACGAGGGAGCGGGAGCTTTTTCTTAGGCGAGGGTAGGGCTGAGAGCACAGTGGGTTTGATGAAGATCATATGTGTTCTTGAAAAAATGGGCGGGCCACTTGATATTTTCGTTGGAAATTTGGGCGGGCCATCAAGTGATGTTTTGATTAATACTTTTCAAACTGCAGAACTCCCCACGTGCTGAGGGGAGCTTCTCGTCAGTGTTAGCTGAGGAGAGGGGCTCCCATAAATGTATGTGGAGATTCTAAAAAATGCCCCCTTTTCCACCCCTTTGATATCTTTTTTGTCATGGGTCCCATGTTGAGTTGATTTTGTCTTTTCACACACACTACCCCCATGAATACTCACAAGTTTAAATTTACCACTCATCCAACTTTTCCTCACCGTTGGATTGAAATCATGATAAAATGATGCCTTTAAATCATTAAGTTTTAGGGTCATGGATCAAAAGGTTAGGATGATCTTATGGACTCAAGATTTTGCATATAGGTAGCCTTTATATGGAACTTTCCATCCAACGGACTTCCATGGTCATCATTCATCCCTGTGGACCCAACTAAGAGGGGCATTTTTTAGAAGTTGTGTAGCGCTCCCTTACATGCCCTACAACCTATATACTAGAGGTACATTTGTATAATATATGTGGAATATCCTTCGGGAGAAATTTGCTCTCAATTCTTACCAGCCCACCATTAGATTGATTTCTTATACGGCACGATAAAAATACACAAAAGATGAAAAATAATCAGTTTTAAAATTATAAAGATAATAAGAATTATGAAAAAAATAAAAATATAATGGATCAATGTAAAGCCGACTTACCGTGAGAAAAACACTATCAGGAATAAAATGATGTCATGGGTTCTGATGAGGTTTTTATTTTTATTTTTATTAATGATTATAATTGTTGGATCCTTATATTTTATAAAAATGCATTTAAGAAAATATGCCAATGATAGCAAATGTCCTTGAGTAAGCCATGACATGAATTGTAGTTGAGGCCTTGCCACATCTATAATTGCTTTTGACACCTTTTAACAAATTCTTTTATAAAATTTTACATGATGCAAAGATAAGGATAGCCTTTCAAGAGCACTAAGGAGTGAGAGGTTGTAAATTCAAATGTTTGCTTGAATTTTGGTGGAAATGGCTTATCATCCATCCAGGCTAAATAGGGTGCAGTTGTTTCTTTTTTGGATGATGTTGATCATGTAGTAGTATTTTCAATAATCTTCTAGATCTCTTCAGCTGTGATTCAAGGTTTACTCGATTCTTCTTCACCATCATTATGGTCCCTAGAGTCATTATGATCATGATTATCTCTTTGGTCACATCTATTTGATTACTTTGATAATTTTGCCCGGACTCCCTTTGGCTTATATGGTCCTGAAGAGTGACCATCATCATCATCTCTTCAAAATCGTTTGTTTGTGTCTTGGGCCTACTACATGAAACCAAGTGGGGGATAGGACTCTGACACTTCTTGGTTATCCCCCATGCACTGTCATATAGACAAGAGCTACACTTGATTATGATGAAATGAGCTTCATTTGCTTACCTAAAGCCTGAGATGTTTTTGGGGCATGCTCATTAGACGATCCTCTGAAATTTGAGTCAAACATGAGCAGATTTGTCTCCATTGATTTCTTTACTTTAGCCGTCACGATAGTTCTTATTTGTGGTTGTTGGGGATCGAACAATTCAATCATTTCCTTAGCACAGGCAAATGGCTTTTCTTTTTCTTCCCTTTTTCCGGCTATTTTAATGGACAACATCAATTCTTCATGCTGTTTAGGTACGCACATATAGGTTACCTTTACTTTGTGCATTTGGGTCAGCTTCCTCTTTCTCTATACTATTTTTTGTTGTATTTTCTTAACCATTTTTGCACCATGCATGCCTCCTTTTACTCGAATCACTAAAGAAGGTGAAATATTTTAATTTGTGATAGGGAGCGACAAACGGTCCCATACAAACATATTTTTGGTTTATGAGAGAGTCCCTCGGGAACATTAGTTATCTCCGAGGATGAACAAAACTCTTTTTGTAACTTTAGTCGAGTAAAAGCTCCACTCATAGCATTCTAACTTGCAACTATCATTGTTACACAACTTGCAACTAGCAAAAGTACAACGCTTACTCGGGTTTCCACCACAAACTTCAAGCACATAAAGGCAACCTTTTGGAGTATGTTTGGTAATAGGTGAGGAATCCATAGATCTAATGATTTCTCACTACCACTGGAACAAGGATTCCTCGCTGTGAATTTGTATAGTTGAGGATCTTACATTGATATTGATGTGTATCAATGCATATAGTTGAGAAAAATAGGGTTCAGTGTGCAAATCCACTTAAGTAAGGATTTGCAAATCTTTTAGGGGACGGTCGGATCTAAAAATCCTGATAAATGAAGATTTTCATTCATCCAAATCCTCAGGTATTTATAATTGCAAAATATAGATTTACCATAACTTTAAGAAAGACGAAAATCTCTTTCCTAAAGATTTGGTTGCTAAATGTGACCTTAGGAATTCATTGAACTTTGATTTTCGAAAGGGTATGACGAGTTTAGTTGCCATTACTGTAGCTTGGTCGGCTAAAATCCATATTTAAAAGAAATAGTTAGGAAAATTGGTCCCACTAGGTGTAACAATTTTTGCAGAGACAACTCTTGTATTGATATCATTAAGATATTATAGGAAAACCCTCTTTTTATTGGGACGGATTGCAATGCTCAAGACATAAATATATATTTATATTTATTTATTTATAGAGGAGGACTAGAAAACTCCTAATGAGTTTTTTTTTTTTTTACAAAAGATGCCCCTCTTAGTGGGGTCCACTATGGTGTATCAAAACCATAGAATGTCGCTGGATGAAACAATCTAGATGAGGTCTACTTATGTGGAAATTTTCAACTCCATTAGATCATCTAAACCCCTTGATCCATGGCCCAAAGTTTCATGGTTTTAGAGACATCATTTTCTTATAATTTCAATCCAACGATGAGTAAAAGTTGGATGAGTATCGAACTTGGGCTTTCTTCCAATTCACGGTGGAGTAATATGTTTGAAATGATTAGATTAGTTCAAGGTGAGCTCCATGCCCTAAAAACATAGGGGAGCAAAAAGGGAGTTTCTAAAATGAGGAGTTTTTGAGAATTTCTCATACACATACAAAAAGTCCTAATCCGATAATAAGCTTGCGTTTGGTCCATAACTTGTTTCTATTCTTTACAAGTACAATAAAAATAACTACATAAATGGCCAATTTGCATCATGGCATTTGGCTTGTCAATATCTTTATTGGCATTAAAAAAAATCACGAAAAGATCAAGCCAAAGACAAGCACAACAGGGGATAACGGACCACTTGAGGGTCAAAATTCGGTCAACTCCTAATGTCATAGCATGTGTCAAAGCTCAAGGAAGACTAATCAAATGGTTAAGAAGGTCTCTTCAAAATTTCAAGACAAACGAAGGTCAAAATAAAAAGGAAAAAGGCCAAGTTCCTTCACTGCTCCAGACCTTCGGCCAAACTGCTCCTCACAATCGACAGGCAGTGGCTTGGGACCACCGGGCGCACGACCCGGACCACCGACATCAACCAATTCAAACAACTGGCCGACCGTTGCTAGACAGTTTTCACAAGTTGAGATAGTAATTGCCCACGATGGCTGATTCAAACCACCAGACTCACTCCAGAAACCCAGCGGTCCATGACAGTGCATGATTTTTGCACCCCACTTCACCCCACTTTCTCTATTTTCTCTACTTCCTCCACTCCTTTAGTTCGAATGACTACTTTTACTCCCTGGAGGGTATAAATAGGAGTTCTTGGGTCGCACCTGGCATCAATCATCATCGCCACTTCACCCAAACTTTGTAGAAACTCCGGCAAAGTTCGAATCTAGGGGAAACTCCGACTAATTCTCTTTAGCACCTTCAAGCTCCAACACGAGGTACTTAACCTCTAGAAATGCAACCAAAGAATTCAAAAGCAGTGCCTAGAACTATGACAAATCCTTAATATATCCAAAACTCATAGTCTTCTAGGACGTTCTTTGTTTTCTTCACTTAAGGAGGGATGAGGTCCTTGACTCCGTTGTGTTCATCGTTCCGGCCTACCATACAATAGCTCCGGAGCGACACAACCTTAGATTCTCTCAGCTGGTAAAAAACCAACAACTTCCCCACAATTCACACTCTGCATCCACGAGAAAACGAGTGATAGGCCACAAAGATTGCCTAAAGGACATCTAAACCCTCCTACCTCCATATTCCGAGTTTCACAGCCCTTAAAAGGTCCACTTAGGCATTTTCTGACGACTTCAGAAGAAGAAAGAAACAATCTAAAACTCTACAATAGATTGCCGCCCCCAACTGCCATCTCTACAGAGGACTGCCGGCCAAGCCAAACATCGCCCGACAGCCCCCCATAATGTTATGTTTTTTTCATTTTCATGTATCTTCTTGGCATTTGATCTCCTAAGCCGAACGAGGAAATTGTAAAATAAATACATGTAAACAGCTTGCACACCAGGAGGTGAGGAATGTAGAACCCACGTTTAAATAAAAATGGGAAAGAAATAAAGGTGCATTTTTTACATTTTCTTGTGTAAATCTGTTTCTTATCGTGTTTTCTTTTTGTTCTTTAAGTTGTGGCTGTTAGTGCCATAATCGTATATGTACTACCCTTGCGTTGTCAATTCCGTGTCAAATGTCTAAGACCTTGCTTCTAGAGTCTCTCCATGGAAGATCAAGTTCAAGGCAAAAGTTCGAGTCTTGGAAGGCCAGTGGTTCATCAAGGAATATCTTCCAATTTGTGCCAACCTATCCAGGTGAATTGGACCCTAGAAAAACCAAGAAAAGACCCCCATAAAACCCTTAGATCAAATGGTTAAATTAATTGGGTAAATTGACTTAATTGAGCAATGGATTTTACTCAATTCAGGAGCATAGATATGGTTAACCGTGAACCTCTACAGTTAGGTCATGGTCAGCTTTCTAGTAGCTAAATGGTTTCAATTTTAGTACTCTCAGTTCGCTCTCGGTTGGCCTCACGGCTAGCCATAAATGCCCTACGGCTCAACGTGAAGCTAGCTGTAGAACAAAATCTCTATTTTTTGTACTGAGGGTCAAGCTAGCTATTGGGCTTGGCAATTAACCGTAAAATATAGGCTAAGCGTGGGCCAGCCATTGGAAACTCATCTATATAAATATATATATATATATATATGAGCTCATTCCAATGGCCACATCTTTGGAATTTTGAGACCTCTATTCCAACACAAAGTGTCCACTAAGTAACAACATATTAGAGCTCCCAAAACCCAATTCCACTCACACTTAGGCTCCTAATAGGCATATTTTAGAGCATTCAAATCTTTATTTAAGCTGATTAGTGGAAGCACTACCCTAAGGAAACTTCAAGCCTATCAAGTCATAACCCTCACTCATCCTAGACTTAGACTCCCAATTCCTCTTGGTTGAGCACTCGTTGGAGCATCATCAACACGAAGGGAGCAAAGAAAGGAGTCAAAGCTTGGAACTTTAGTTCAAGCATCAAGAATAGTGTCAAGAAATTGGTTTTCGTCTAGAGACAAGTGTTCTAAAGTTAATTTCATTTCAGTATCATTGTAAAGTGGATCAAACCTTCTTAATCAAACCACTATAAAAATAGGTGTTGGTAGATTAGATCTTAGTGATCAAACCGTTGTATCAAAAAATTGTATGCGTAGGTGATTGGAGGTGAGCTTGTGTAGTGACCTCAAATAGTGGAACCAAGAGTATTGAAGCTCTTGAGAGTATATGTAGGTCTTGGACTGAACAACTTTAAAATCTCTTTGCATTTATCTCTCTACATGTTTTACTCTTTTACTATTATACATAGAGATTCAAGTGTTAGATTCTTACATCTTAATTGAATTAACACACACCCACTTGTGCTAAATCACCTTCAACATATTGGAATACTGGTAAGTGTTTGTGCAATTTAAGTGAACTTGTGCCTGTGGTTTATTGGACTAAGGTGACTAATTTAGTTTAAAATTTTAATTAGTTCTATTCACCCACCTTAACCCCCACCCCACACCCCCCATCCTTCCCGGACTTGCATAGGTCTAGCTCGCACTTTCAATTGGTATTAGAGCAGGTTACTATGTTAAAGTTTAATAGCCTGGAGTAGATCCTTATCAGCTAGAACCATGCATAACCCCGAAAGGAGTGAGGTGATTAGGCCTCCACTATTCGATGGAACTAACTATGCATCTTGGAAGGCCTGCATGACCATATTCCTAAAATCCATTGATTTGTCTATTTGGAAAGCGGTTGAAAATTGATGGTCATTGCCCATGGTAAAAGATGATGAAGATGGGACCAATTAGACCCTTGAATCCTCTAAATGGACCTCAAATCATAAGAACCTCAGAGCCAATGATGCTAAGGCTTTTAAATGCCATTGTTTTTGCGATGTCCCATGAAGAGTGTAAAAGAATAATTATGACATGCACAACAGGGAAAGAAGCTCGGGACCTTCTAGAGACCACTATGAGGGAACCTCATTAGTAGAAAGGTCCAAACTCTAAATGCTCATATACTTCCTCAATTCCATTCATGTAAGAGGAGAGAACTAATTCTTTTTTTAATTATAAATTTTGCAAAAGGTAGGAGAATTTTCTTCTCTCCTCAATGGAATGTTTTTTCCTTAGTCAAATTAATTCTATCTCATTAAAAGTGATATTTAATTTCTAACAATTAATTTTAATTTAATAAAAAAAAGTTCTATTTTTAGTATATGGTTCTAATTTTCTTTCCTACATTGTTTTCTTTCATCATATCCAAACAAAGTACTACTGACTGTAACATGATTCTCCACCTTTTTTTTTTTCAGCATCTATCCGCCCTATGGAGAACCCCCTATTTTCTTCATATTATCCAAGTAGGCTCCAACAGTTGGGTTTGTTAGCTTTATTTGGCCTGAGAGGTGATCCTATTCAATGTAATATGTAGAAACAAAAGAGCTCCTTCTTAGATATTTTGTTACTAGCAGGTAGAGCAGGCAAAAGCAAATTCGACCCGACCTAATCTACATATGACTTGCACAACTTGACCCATATCATATACAGGTCGGTCGCGGGTCAAGCTTTCCTGACATGCATTTTAATGGGTTCGGTTAGGGTCAACTCATTTAACTTGCATGACTCGCATAACCTGTTTGTCTATTTCTTGCTGCTAAAACTTATACTCAATACTTAATTATATGAAGTATATATTTTTATTTTAATATGACGTTTTTGAATTTTTATGAAAACTTTATTTTATTTCTATTAGTTTGGCTATTTCTAAAGTCACTATTTAAAAAAAATGTATACTATACTCATTGTATAAATAACTCCTTCTCTTTCTTTTTTCTCAAGTAGATCCTTTGTTAACTTGCTTATAAATATTTTTGTGTTCTCTTTTCTCTTAAGATGATTGTGGATATGAAGAAAATACAATGAATATGACATAAATAAAATAAAATAATCAAGTAATGGCTGAGTTCATGTTAGTTTCCACATTATTTTCTCTTCACGTTCTCACAAACCAGAAAAAATGGTGAATTATGGCATCAGGACCTAGGCCTAGGCCTAAATTTTCAACCCAATTTCAGTTGAGCCAAGTTTTGATTTAAAATCCAATAAGAAATAAATTAACATTAAGCTTATCCTAACCCAAACAAAGCTTGTCCATATTGCATATCATGATAAGTTTTAAATTACACCAATATGATTTAGAAAGTTAAGGATTGTTGATTTAGCGCTTGTCTCATTTTTATGAATTAACTTTTCGGTTTTGGTCTCATTCAAACTTTGGGCATGGTTAAAGCCATAGATGATCGTTAGTAAATTTATGTTTTGTTGCAAGTTATGAAGGTCAACCCGACCCATAGTAACCCGCAATGGTTATGCCGGTTAACATAGGCCTGGTTGGGTTAACCTGAAGCGGGCACGGGTTAAGAGTTTTTAACCAATTTAATCAACAGGTCATATGCGGGTTAGGAGCATCTAACCCATTTAATAAACGGGTACAACCCTTTTAGCCCAACCTAATCCATTTGCCACCTCACGAGTAACACAGGGCACTTGCTCAATATTGGATGAAAAAACAAGGTCTGTTTTAAAATTTTCCATCGGGATATGGAGCTCAATGGAACATGCCCCGGCATTTGCATATCACAGGCTAAGGAGAGACTCTATTTAACTTTCGATTTGTTCACTTCTGCATTTATGTTTTACAACAAAATCTATTTACCAAAGGGTAGAGAAAAGGTCTGTTTCCTCCTCCTTTCTTTCTATTTGTACTTCTTGATGTTTTCTGTGTTTTTCACCCCCTTAAAATGTCGGAATGAATGAAGTTCTGACTCGAGTTTCTTCCTTCAAAAATTCCCGAAAAAGCTTAAGGTTGAATTGGTGGGTTGGGTAAAATTAGGGTTTTTCTACCTTTTGGAAGGGAATGAATATCTGGGTTTTGTAAAGGAAGATTCGACGGAATGGAATTCGATGAAAGAAATTTCATTTCAAGGATGGGGTTTTCTTTTTTGGGGTGGGATTAGGTTTTTGTTATGTCCTTTTTCTTCTTCTTCAATTTGGAGAGATTTTGATGTGTGGGGTTTCTGGAAATGATTTAATGGTGAACATTTGTTGAAAGGAAGTGTTGGATTCAAACGCAAACTGAACTCTTGCTTTGTGAACATATGATGAAGGTAATTGTCGTGTTGAATTTAGATGTTTGTGAAGAACATCAGTGATGTCTGTGATTTAAAATGAAATCGGTAATTTTGATCTTCTTCTCTCGGCATATATTCTGGCAGGGATGGAAATGATGTAACTTGATGAAATTTAGGATTTTGATTTTCGTATGAATGTTGAAATACATAATTATCTGGCTAGAGATAGAGTTTCTTTTTGATGACGCTTGAATTTGATGGTGTGAATTTATATAATTCTTTTCCTATTCTGTTTTGGATTTTAGGTAGAGATGGATTTGGTTTCTAATGATAAGATCTTGGAAGTGACTGATGATCTTAAAATGGAGAAGGATTCTGATTTTAATGGAACATTAGATCTTAACCTTGTGGCAAGCAAAGATCAAGAGGCAAATGGTTATAGTCGTCAAAACTCTGTGCAGAATGATAGTAGGCATGAAATGGAAATGGATTTGAACCAGGATCGTCAATGTTCTCCCTTGTTGCCTCTTGATGGCAGTGTTCCAGGAGGAGAATCTCCTAAAATAAAGCCCAGTTTGATGTTCCCGTCAGAATCTCCGGATACTGACTGTTTGCATCATGTGGCAAGAAAGACTGAGGAACCTCCTTTGCTGATTCCGAGCAGATCTTACCTCGATGATGTGGAGGAGAGAAATTTGGGGCGTGGTCTGAAGAGATTGCCATCTCCACCTAAGGATAACCATTCAAGTGGTGAACCAGAGGTCGTTAGTTGTGGTGATTATTATGGTAAGTCTTCCTCTTCATTGCAGAGGGAAGCATGCCGTGATGAGAAGAAAACAGAAGATATTTTGTTATCAGCGGTTGCAAATGCAAAGAACGAGGGGTTGGTGGAAAGTCATGACATGCATGGTGCAGAATCTCCTCTTGATGGGCAAGTGAATAGATATTCTGATCACTTTTTAGGGAACCCAGAGGTTCAGAAGGTGAACTCTGCGTCTGCATGTGAGAGTGAGATTTATCATTGCACTGGTAAAGATGAATCCTCCCTGAGGGCTGTAATGAAGAAGGAAAATTGTCAGTACTCAGATAAACTACCCACTGAAAACGGGGAAATAGAAGCAGGAAATTCAGATTCCCATTCTCCTAGAAGATCCTGTAAACGATCAGTTTCTCCAGTGAAGCTGCTTTCAGGTTCTCCAGATATCTCTCCTTACATCCAACCATATTCAGGGAAGCACCTGTCTTCTCCAGTGAAGGCTGTTCAAGAATCATCTCATTCTCCACGTTTGTCTAGAGAGAGACATTCAGCTTTTCATCAACAACCTACTATGGATAGTACAAGAGTTGGTTCACAGGAGCATTTATCTCCTTCTGCAGAAGGGGCATCTACTTCTCCACGGAGAGCAACCAAGATTTCCCAACGGAAGGATCATTCTCCTCATAATGGTTTGTCTGAGTCACCAAGAAGGCAACGTTCACCTATAGGGCATCGGAAACGGACCAGATCAACATCACGATCGCCAGTTAGGCGGAAAGCTTCTCCTCGTGGGAGAGACTACCGTGATAGGTCTCGATCAAGGTCCCCACATGTACGGGATCGTCGCAGACCATCAAGGTGATTTTTTTGTTTGAATGACTTAATATATATCTATGTATTTATGTTCTTCTTTCACTATAGAAGATGGAGAAGGTTACTGATGTTGAACTTAACACTTTCATTCTCTCTATCTCTCTCTCTCTCTCTCTGTCTGTCTGTCTGTCTTTGTTTTTTTTTTTTTTTTTCCATTTCTAATTTTAGCTATCTCATGATTGTGATCTACCAGGAGGGGGTATTCCCCAAGCCGCAGGTCTCCTCGTGGGCATCATTCTCGTCACTCTCCAAGGAGGAGGCCTTGGTCACCACCTCCTAACCGGAGCACTGGAGTTGGGAGACCTGGAAAGAACTTATTTGTGGCAGGTTTCAGTTTTGTCACTACAGAGAGAGACTTGGAAAGGAAGTTTTCTAGGTTTGGTCGTGTGACTGGTGTTCGTATTGTTCGAGATAAGAGGTGACTTGATTTGCATTTTGTTTATTCTAATTGATGAACCAATGCACTGATAGCATTATAACTGGCTGGTTTTATATGTGCTCTTTGTTTCTTTTTAGAACATGCGTTTTTAATCTCTTATTTGGTAATGCGTTCGTGATGGATGGTGCTTTTTCATTCTTGGTGCCAGTCGGTTTCTGCATTGAGATATCTTTCTCCAAGGCTATTATGATTATTAATTTTAAAGTGTATTATACGATGGATTATTATCACTATCACTGTTATCAAAGCCTTATCCCATTCATTGGGGCCAGTTCTCTGAGCATAATTTTTTAAGTCACCTCTATTAGGGTTAACTTCTTTGCTGTTGTGCAGTGAAATGTGTTTGTTCTTTTTATTTATTTTTGGGTGAATGATGACAATGCACGTTACCACTTAAAAGAAAAGATACTGATGCAAACCTATAATAAAATGCAGCTGGTACATATCACTGTCATTGTCGTTTTCGTCATCACCATCGTCGTTGGTCTTATCCCATTAATTGGGACGTGGCTAAAATACTACTGTACATATATGTTGCAATTGCAAGATGTCAATAGAGAAGTGGACGGTATTTCTATTATCAAACAAAGATGAAGAATATCTTATGTATTTACTCTTCCGACAAAGCGCAAAGCGCACTGATGATAGAAGTCTATTTTGTGATGGTATCTGCCTCATATTTTGTTTCCTTGTTAAATGCAGAAAAATGTCTTCCCCATAGAGACTATGGTTATAAAAAAAAAAAGGAAATCTCTAAGTACCCATATTGATTCAGTCCAGGACACCAGAGCCGTTGGATGGTTATTCAACCTACTCAAATATCACAATAAATACGAAAATGATATCTTATGGAAGTCAGGAAGTAGAGGGAAGAGAAGTTACATAATCGAAATAGATTGGATGGAGGAAACTATACATAATAGAAATAGATCAGATGGAGGAGACTATGTTGATATGAGAGGAGAGAAAGTGATGAGATCATTCCACCAAAGAAGAGGAAGAAATGTGAGCAAATAATTTTCTTTAACAATTGATGAACTACTACTGAAAGAACCCTCGGACATTTTTGTGTAGCTCGTTCAAACTTTTATTTACAGACATTAATTCTATACAAATAAGAAGTTACTAATACCCTAAATTCTTGTTCTTTACCTTAAACAAATAAACTTAGTTGTTCCATAACTTAACATATTGGACTAATAAATTCTAAAGCCCATTTCATAGATACCTAGAAATCCATCCAACTACGCAATTTGTGAGTAGGCTTTAAAAAGTGACTCATAAAATCAATGAAAAAAACAATTAATTCTAACTCTTAAAAGTACCTAATAATAGACCTTTTCAAACGAGACAAACGCAGTGCATCCTTCTCACTTGGCTTGGAGAGAAGCCCTTGACTTTAGATCTTCTCCATTTGGTGAAATACTTTATTTTCATTTAACTTGGATTGATCTTATTGAATGTATTCTGGATCTGATATTTATTTCCATTTGATTGAGTCCAATCATATTCAATGTCTTTAGCCTATGGTCGAGCCCTTTCCAGTTAATACTTTTGTGCTTTGTACTTTTTTTCTCAAAAACAAGGAAATTTCAACCCTATTCTCGTTTAACATTAGAAAGGTTTCATCATTGATAAAGAGTACATTGTTCTTTTTAAATTGGAACTTTGGAGAGCAACTGGGCCTTGGAATTTTCTTTCTTCGGCTCCTCCCAACTCTTCTTTAACAATTCAAGAGTTTTTCTAGAATACCTATAGAATCAACCTTTAGTTTTGTTTATTGAAAGGTAGCAAGAAGCATTTGAACATTAAAAAAGTAGACAGGTTACAACCAAAGCAAAAAAAGGCTATAGGAGACATATATCAAAATACAAAAAGTACAACTATACCTCTTTAGGTGTAATTCTAACGAACCCTTGCTTTGCCAAAGTATTCGCCAACACATTAGCAGACTGAACTTCATAATGGAGACGGCCTAAAGACAAAACCCAAGGACTTGATCTCATTGAAATAGACGTGGAGCTTCCAACTTCCAAGGCTTGCATTTATCATGAATAACCCAAGAGATTGCGTTGGAGGAATCACTCTTCACTATCAAGTTGGAAAGACCGAGAATAGATTCTCAAGGCTTCCATAATTGCCAACACCTCGGCCTCATTAGAATCTCTGACCGCTACTCCTTTAGAGCATAAGCACAATACTACACCTTTATCATTGAGTGCAATACCTGTTGGGTCTGGTTTACCCCTCACTGCACCCTCCACATTAAAACACACCGGGGGAAGGGGACAATGAAGAAACATCCTTCCTCCTGTTGCTCAAACCATACAACATACAAGCTTCCCAATTAAACAACATGTCAATCATGTTGAGGTTATCAAACTCCTTTTTTTTTTTTTTTTAAACCAAAGCCCCCACTTAGCAATCCTAAGAATAACTGCTGAGATGAGAACCAAAATAGAAAACAAAGCTTCCCTGAAAATCGTATTATTCCTTTCTTTTCATACTGACCCCAAAACAGCAAAAGGGAAATCCTCCAAAGGGTAAGAGCACATCCAAGGATCAACGCCCCTCCTCCAAGACCCGGCAAGCTCCACTAAGGACCCTGGAGCTCACCAAGCAATCCTGCACTGTTGGAAGAGATGGCTCCAAATGGAAGAGGCAACCTTTGGATGAAAAGATGGTCAGTCGACACCTACTCAGATCAGTCTGAGATACCTTTAGACAGAAAACCTCTCCTCAGCATTCTGCGGTAGACACCTCTCCGCAATTGCCAACCAACAGAAAGCCTCCACACGAGGGAGAGCCAAGCCTGCCCAAGCTAAAGCACAAGATACTCAATTGGTGGTTATTCACAGCTTTTAATGATAATTGGGTTTTCAATCTATAGTGACAAATTCTTGACAACTTGCTCAATGGACCTCTATTGATGGTTATCACTACTTCAGGGGATTGAAGAAATGATAGCAAACCAATGGGTAGATATGAGGAAGTGATGAAAAACCGGTGGGTAGATCTTTCAAACATTTAGGTTTGCCTAGGTTGTCCCTTGTGCAAATAATGCCATTTATAGAGAGGTTGGTTGAAAGAGTTCAGTTTGTTATGATTGTTAGTCTTGACCTTCATGACCCATCACTCACCGACGTTTCTTCTCATTCTCCAATCCCATCAATTCAATCAGAACATTTTTTTTTTTCATTAGAAATTATTTGCAGTCATGAAGACTACCATACCAAATACTACACAACTAGGCTTCGAAAATTCTGGCCCATCATATGCAAATGTTTAATGGTTTTAAAGGCATAAATTTATTGACTTCCAATCTAGTGACGTGTAACAGTGTTTAGGGTCTAATTAGGGTGACCGGCAATTATAGAGAGTAGCGACTGTTTTTTTCCCTTTTTTTTTCTTTTTTCCTTTTGGGTTTGTGGGTGTGGGTGGTTGGGTGGTGTGAGGTTTGGTGTAAATGGGTCACAGGCTGGCAAGGTGATCAATGGGTGTCAATGGGTCACAGTTTGGCAAGGTGACCAATGGGTCACAGGTCTGTGTGGCTCAGCTGATCAAATCCAAACCGTCATTCCCCTCCCTCACCACTTCTTCCAAAAACAACAAAAAAAAAAAGAAAAAGAAAAAAAGAAAGCCAAATATGCCATTGGATCCCATGGGGTTTACACCCATCTGAATGGACTGGACTGGACTGTCGGATCAAAATTGATAATTTAATTAATTAATTAATTAATTATTTTTTAATGGTGAATTTTTTTTATTTTAAAACTGCTAAACTTTTGGGCCGCTGATCAAGGGGGTTTAGGATGATGGGATTGACTTGAAACTTCATACATGGGCTGGGCCCAATTGGATCTTCCCATTCATCATACGCAACATATTTTTATTATCTGTGTTTTTTATGGTTACAGTCCCATTGTGTGACGAGTCAGCCATTACACTGAAACAATTGAGGAACCACAAGAACTTTTCTACTGATAATTGACTGAAGATAAACACAAAAGTTGCCAATTGAACCTAAAACTACCTTAAGACCTCACTGTTCTATTGCACTTTCCACAAACCAATCTTCAACAGATCTGATAGTAGCCTGGCTGAATCTGCGTGCTTGTATAGATCAAACAACTTCATTAGGACCCTACTGAATCAAACAAATCTTGGAACACGTGTTTTGTTTTTTCTAATAGAATTTGCGAACTCAGATTGCAGCCCTGTGGGACTGGTGGTTGCTGACAACTCCAGATATGTACCAAACTATTCCTGGCGACCTAAGAGCATGGTCTAACTGGACCTGTGCCTCTAATGCGGGATGAATACGATTCTGCTTTTGCCCATAGATCTGTGCAGGCTATTAGACCTTTATGGGTCGTATGCTGGTCGGCAGGAGACCAGATGTAAAAGAAAGAAACGGAGAAAGATAGGAAGCATGTAACATGATTAAGTGGAAATTGTGAGTCTAACCTAATATTCATCCAATTTATATAAAGCGGACATCTACAAAATACAAAAGGGTCCCTGTAGAAAAGGGGGAAATAGTAAAGGAAAAATAACGAAAAGAAACCATATAACACAATGTTGGAGCATGCGAATCGTAGTCTTAACATAACCAGAGTGGGATAGTGCAAAGCCCCATACGTCAGTGTGAACTAATTCAAAATAACGGCAAGACCAACCAACATGTAGAGGAAAGGATGAGGTCTTACTTTTTCCCACAGTCCAATTGTCCCTAGAGAAGGAAACATTAGATAAGACCAAATGATAATTATGTTGAAGTATTATTCCCAACTTCCTCATAGATCATACTTTTGGGATTGGGATGTCCTAGAAGAGAATGCCATAGTTTGCACAGATCTGTTGTAGAATTTGAAGAAAGAGAGAACCATTAAAAAGAGGAAAGAAAGAGAGATGGCAGGAAATATAAGTATAGGGTTGTATAGTAGATTTCATGTTGAGATAAAAAAGTCAACCATCCTTTCCCCTCTTCAGTGGTCTCAGTTGCCTGGTCCTGTATGAGAAACAAGAACAATAGACTTTTTATCAACCAAATGTTCAATAGAAAGTAAACTACCAGATAAATGGGGGTCTTTCAGGTCTATTGGTTTAGATGATGAAAAATTAACTTTTCCAAGAACAGTAATATCAAGTTTCTCCCTGTCTGCTGTATTGACTTTAGATTGAACCGATATATTTTTCAATAGCAGAGGAATTTTGTGAAGACAGATAATCTAGTACCAAAATGATGAATATGATTGTTTCGATATTTTTTTTGTTTTTTGAAAAAAGTCGCCATGTGCCTCGCATAGCTGGTCTTACCCCCCCGCCCCCCACCCCCCCCCCCCCCCCCCCCAACCCCACCCGCAGAAAAAAAAAAAAAAAAAAAAAACTGCACTTGCCTTTCCTTCAAAATAGTTAGTTCCTTTACAATATTGATAGGAAAATGCCCGAACCCCTTGCAGGAGCAACATTTTTCTTTCATAGAAGCAAATAATCAACCCAATTTAACTGGTTCTTAATAATATGCAAAAGGACAGAGTCATAAGAATTCAGATAAGTGCCCAAACTTCCGCATTCCTTAATCAGAACAAAAGATTCATTACCAAGCGGTGAAAAATTACCAAGCTAAATTTGCATCAAAGGGATATACTTTTATCAAAGCAGATAAAAGCACATGTTGTCATAAAAGCTATGATGCCTAGATACGAATATTGATGCGGACACTGATACGGGGATCGGGGATACGATTCCCCACTTTAGTAAAAACTAGGACATAGATACGGATACAGGTGTCCTTATTTTTTCTTTAGATCACTTTTGAATCAATGAAATTATCATTGTTTCATCCCTTTCTAGCATTTTTTATGGTGAGAAGTAAAAATATTAAAAGAACTATATGAAATAAAGGACTTTATAAGTAGGAATATAGGATATGTTAAACTAGTTCCCTAGAAGTATTGGTGCAGTATCAGGTACCTCAAATCTGAGCCAAGCCAAATTCAAACAGCGACTGCCAATGGCAAAAGCTCTGATAGGAACCCATAATAGCCCGCTCACAAAAACCCTTTAACTGTACCTGTAAGAATGTCCTCCCAACAAATAAGTGCTTATGCACAATTTACCAGTCGATGAAGAAACTCTTCTGCAGGAACTGGTCTGATTGGAGGGTCCAGTTGAGTTATAAGGAAGGAAGGTTATACAGTCGAGGATCAAGTCAGAAAAAAATTATCCACAGGAACTGGAAGCAAGAATAAATTTTCTTTTGGTTTCTGAAAGGAACTATCACAACAGAGAATGTAGATGCAATCACATCAGATCTGGTTTCTGCAAAGAATTGCACAGCCTCTTAAAAGTTGAACAAATCTGTAGATGCGAATGCGATAAACTGAGTAATGCGATCTGCAGATGTACAGTGATACTTAAAGAAAATCATATTTTGAGGATAGAACCTTCTGTTCTTATTAAGGGGACCTTGTTTGTAGGATGTTGGGGGATCATCAAACTATGTTAAGGTCAGCATCATGAATTCTTGTTTGTAGGATGTTAGATTTATTTGTATAATTAAGATGATCATTTGGATCTGATAAAATTTAGAGAGAATCTAAATAGGCTTAGGATTGGATTGTGAAGGATATCCATTCTTGTATTCCTTGTAGTCGTTATAATGATGTTCTCTTAATATAATTGTTCTGAAAAAAAAGTTCTCTTAATATAATTAGACAATGAAGTTTATGAAACTTATCTGTAATTCTCATGGTATCGGAACTTGTTTGATACTAGTCATTCATTGATATGAGAATCAATCAATCAAGCTTATCTCAGCCCGTTGGTCACCAGGTAACCTACGGGCGGCCCTGCAGATCTCAATTTTGGTTGCTGCTGTGTGTGTCTGTTTTTTTTTTTTTTTCTTCACCACCACAATCAGGTGCTGCTCATTTTCTGCTGCCAAACTCTTTGTTTCGATCTGTCTTTTCTACAGTAGTATGCCTTCATCTCAAGATCAACAGATCCGCCATGTTACTGCAGTGTCCATGTTGAAAACTTTCATTTCTGCAGACTTATTCATTTGAATCTTGGCCACCTCTCCTGTATATTTTCTGAATATTCTTTATAAACTCTTCCTCTTGCAAATTGTAACAGCCAAGCAAGCACTGACAGGTAACACCGCCATCTCGCATTATCTCTTCATTCTCATTCGTTTGCTGCCATCTCATCCTAAACCAGAGCTCTTCTGCGCAACGAGGTTGTTCCATTGCCTCTTGTCATCACTTGCTATTCCCATGGCTTCTGCTGTTCTCTGCTGCTATTAATTGCTGCATCACCCCTCCTGGTTCATCCTCATCATCGTTGCTTGTTACTGCAGCTCCCGCCTTCCAGTCACCAGAACCCCATGAAGATCTGGTTTGATTCTACTATTGCAATATGATCAGGATCTATGCAAGATCTGATCTTCTACATTCTGTCATCCATTGATCAATCTGCTGTGATGACAACCTATTCTCCACCATTGAACTTACTGCCATTGCAGTGTTTAATGACATTTGTCACCTCCTTGGGATCCGTTTTATGCATTTCAACTTTCAGCTACAGCCTCCCAATTTTCACTCCATCTCTGATTCAGATTGCCATATCTTTTCAGACATCATTTGCCACCTGCTTCTGCTTCCAGATTCTATCCGTCCTTTCTTGCTGCATCTTGTTGCATCTGGTCTCCATTCACTGCCTCATTTCAGCCATAGATGACAGGAATTGTTGTTGCCACTGCAGCACATTCAAATCCAAGCTCATTCTATATAATTTGCATGGGGTAATTTGTCTCTGTGTGCTCCTCTCCAATGTATGTATACTGGATCTGGTTACTCTTCCAACTTGACTGAATTTGAAGATCCTCTTTGTAGTGTATTTCTGTGGCTTCGTCATTTTCATTGCATACCTCTACTTGAACTACTTACTACTTTTCAACTTCGGGGTAACATTGTATGACAATTATTTAGACTGATCAACTGTTACATAGATTAGGTTTCAGACTTGGATCTTCATTTTCACTTATGTCTCAGCAGCTGTTTGGTTATGGATCATTGACCACATGGTTTTGATGTTTGAACATACTTTGGATCTGATTTTTGAATTCAATAGTCTGGTTGGACTTGATTCGGGGTTCATATGTTTACCGGATTCTTGCAGGCTCTAATAATTTGGAACTGGATCAGATCTCTTCATTGGTTTTTGGATAAGATAACTATATCTGATATTTACTTTTGGATAAACTCTTTTAATCTAGTTGTCTGTTTCTGTTTTTTTTTTTTTTTCCATCTGCCTTTGCAATCTGTTGGATTTACATAGATTCCTTGTTTGGTGGTCATGATCATCTGCTACTCTCACCGTTCAAAAAAAAAAGAAAAAAAAAAGAAGAAAAGATCTGCTACTCTCATGCCTGTATCTTTTTCTTGATGTATATGCTTCATCTCATATGAACCTTGGTATCATCAGCGTTATTATCAGCTAGGGACGTATATGGGTGTGGTCTGGTCTAGTCTATGTCAAATTTGGACTCAGACCTGATTAAATGTTTAGGTGGCTCCAGACTCTGTTGTATCCAATTGGACCCAGACCCAACTCTGGGTCTAACACAAAATAGTATTTATTTTAAGTATAATGGCATAAGTGCCATTGGGAGTTGAATATAGGATCTTGTGGGTCCGGCAGGATGCCTCTACCATGCATCATATCTGCATTTATTTGTCTATTATTAAGTAAAATAATATTAAAATGTTATTTATAAATGTATTTTATCTTTTATAATATTTTGTACATATTTGTCGGGTTACCTGATATTTTGGTATGGACCTGATTATCAACAGGGTTCAAAAAGAGGTTTGCGAACCTTTGGGTAGTTGGGTAATTGTAGATTCATTGACATTTTTATTATCAGCACTGTCGTTCTTCTGCACTATCAATCTCTGACTTTATATATAGGCCATGGTTTAGTCAGCCACATCTGTAAGCGTCAGAACTCCTACTATGCAGAACTCCTACTTTATCATACAGAATGTGACAGGGTGTTGGATATTTTAGAGAGATTCTAATGGGGCTAGGATTGTATTATGATTGATCTTTAATTATCTTTGGATATCTACCCATGTAATCCTTGTAATCTATATAATTTATGATACTTGGATAGTGTATATGCCTAGTGTACCTATGTCACACTGATATGATACTCCTGGCACTCAATACTGCGCTGCTACTTCTCGAGTACAAGTTCAGCATTTTCTACTGTAATTAGTCTCTCCCTTTTTTTTTTTTATCTCTTTTTTCTTTTTTTCTTTTTTAAATTGGTAGCATGACTTGAATGCATAAGTCACAACCTTAAGATTGCACTAGTGAGCACCTTCCACAGTTCCTAGGTCTCTTGTTTAATTCCAGCATTTTCTACTGTAATTAGTCTCTCTCTTTTTTTTTTCTCTTTTTTCTTTTTTTGTTTTTTCAATTCGTAGCATGACTTGAATGCATGAGTCACAACCTTAAGATTGCACTAGTGAGCACCTTCCACAGTTCCTAGGGCTCCTGTCTAATGGCTCCATTTTTTCACAAGTTCTATTACCTTTCCTACTTTTTAACATTAAAAATGTAATAGAAGAATGTAAACAATGATAACTTTATTAATTTAGAAATGTGTTTCTTCATTAACTTAGAAATGTGTTAAAGGGAAAAAATAGTGCTTTGTATAAAAACCCGAATCTAAGGTATGGAATTTCATGTTATGAATAGGACATCCGTATCCCTATCTTGCTCAGAGTCGTTCGTACCTCTGATATTTGTATCCGTGTTTGTATCCATACATGTTTCTGGGCATCATAAATGTAATGGTGTTCTCTTAATGTAGTCAGACAATGAAGTTTATGATATTTCTCTGAAATGGCACCTGGAGAGGTGGCTTCGTCTGTGGGGGGTTTTCACAAGCAAACCCTATGTAAACTTAGGGAGATGGTGCTGGTTCGCAGTTTTGGCAAGTGGTCCAAAATACTCGCAAGAGTCCTGGCTTTGGAAAGAAACCTAGATGAGATTAGGTTTTGGCGTTGTTACCCAATCCCATTACTATGGCTAGAAAAGGCTTCCAGCCAAGAAGTTTGCAAGTGACAAAAGAATGGCCTTAGCTTCATTTCAAGGTATAAATTGGGGGCCTATTAAGGAAACACACAAGAATACACGATCTTCATCACAAGGAAATTGGAAACCAAAGCAAAACACGTAAGTCATATGTAGGTTGTGTTGATGAGGCTTATCTTAGTAAATCAAGATAGAGGCCCACACACCAATTCTAAGAAATAATCGCACTACTTTACTACTCTGATATTAGAACACAAGAGTGAACAGAGTTGGGTGCCTATGACATGCGCACACACAAAGACGGAGTATAACAAAAAGAAAAAAAAAAAAAAAGATAGAAGGAAGAGAGGAAAGAAAAGAAAAAAGATTTGGGTTCCTTTCCTTTATATACACGATTCATGAGCAACTCATTGCTTTGTCAAGGGATTTCAATAGTCATATCTAATCTTAGAGATTACAGTCTAATCTAAAAGATTGCATGTAGTACGGTACATCTCTAGAGTACAAAACTTAGGCTTGACAATAGAGCCATAGTCAGAACCCCTACTAGAGACTCGCAGGGCTGGATCTCCGTACAATAGAAGCGAGAGGAATGTCAACTCCTTGCGAAATGGGGATCCAGGTCAGCTCCTCCTTTGGGTTGAGGATCAAAGACTCAGCAAGCCAACAAACTTGGGGGAGTAGAGAGGGCACTCACCTTCAGTCAAGTGCAACGGCATGCTGAGACAGGCCTAGGTATGTTCGGTTTTGGAGGGTTTTCTGGGGCAGGGGAAGATCTCAACAGTCATGAAGGGAGTTCCTATGGGGAAGAGGACGACGGCGAGTTGCAGTTGACGCCTCAGGAAATTGTTCATTGTGCCCAATCTATTGGAGTAACAGTTGAGGGATCAAGCGATGGATGGAATCCATTAGTGAAGGTAGTACAAGGCCGGGAGAGGCAAAATCGAGTAGAAAGGAAGGGCAGCAAGTCCATGAGGAAGGGGGTCAGGGAGCTAAACAATTTAAACCGTTCAATTAATTATGATAAAGCCAAACCAGAGGAGGCACAGGAGAAGGCTATCCGGAAAGAAGAAAGGGGGGGGGGGGGGGGGGGGGGGGGGGGGTGGGTGGGGGGGGTGTGGGTATTGATTTAGGGGGCTCTTTCAAGTCCTAAATGAAGGTGCTCTCATGGAATGTCCACAGGCCTGGGGGAGTCTTGCGCAGATTGGTGGTGAAAGAGATAGTTAGAAGTAAGAAGGCTCAAATAGTCATCCTGCAATAATCAAAATTGAAAGAAGTCTCTGAAAGGGTAGCAAAAGAGGTCTTGGGAAGAAGACATGTAGATTGGGTTGTGGTAGAAGGAGCGGGTGCTGCAGGAGGGCTGCTGACTCTTTGGGACACAAGGACAATGTTAGTGGTTAGAAATTGGGTGGATGTTTTCTCCCTCTCCCTCTTAGTCTTGGTGGAGGACCTTCTGAACAATAAAAAATGGCTCCTCACCTCAGTGTATGGTCCAAATAACAGTTAGAGAAGGGACGAGTTTTGGAAAGAGTTGGATATGATTAGGGGGAGATGGAGTGGGGCGTGGTGTATCGGTGGGGACTGGAATATCACTAGATTCCCAAGTGAAAAACGGGGAGGGAAAAAACAAAGAGAAATGAGGCGCTTCTCTGATTGGATAAACTCTCACTCTTTGGTGGACTTGCAAATGGGTGGAGCTTCGTTCACTTGGTCTAACCATCAAAGCAATCCTGCTATGTCTAGGCTGGATAGATTCTTGGTCTCCACAGATTGGTTGGAAATCTACCTGGAGGTTACGTAGATTGCTTTGCCTAAGCCAGTTTTGGATCATTGCCCGATTTTGCTAGACTCGGAAAGTGAAAGATGGGGACCTTCACCCTATCTTATGTGGCTAGAGGAAGAGCAATTCCCTAAGCTGGTTCAGGAATGGTGGGAGGAGATTAAGGTGGAGGGATGGGCGGGTCATAGATCGGCTACAAAACTAAAGCTGTTGAAAATCAAAATGAAGGAGTGGGCAGAGGAGCACTTTGGGGATGTGAAGCTCCAAAAGTAAAAAGTTCTAGCAGAAATCCAAGCTTTAGAAGGGAAGGAGGAGAGCGATCAGCTGTCCCGTGAAGAAGAAAAGAAGAGGTTGGAGTTAAAAGATGAATTACAAAGAAAATTGAGGGAGGAGGAGATAAGATGGAAACAAAGATTGAGATGCAATTGGTTAAAAGAAGGGGATAAAAGTACAAAGTTATTTCATGGAATGGCTTCATCGAGAAGAAGGGCAAATAGGATAATAAGCATAATGGATGGTGGAAAAAGGCTAGAGAAAAAAGAGGAGATAGTAGTCCACATAATAGACTACTTCCAATCACTTTTCACTGATGAAGGTTGGGAGAGACCCTATCTGGGAAATTTAGCCTTAGAAGTAATTGGAGAAGAAGAGGTGAAGTTGCTAGAAAGGAGTTTTGAAGAGGAGGAAGTTTGTTAAGCGGTCTTCGATCTAGCAGGAGATAAGGCATAGGGCCCATATGGGTTTCCGATAGCCTTTTTTCAGTGCTTCTGGAAAATGTTGAAAAAGGATGTTATGGATTTTGTGGAGGAATTCTCGCAAAAGGGTAAATTGTCCAAGGGCTTGGGGGCTTCTTTCATTGCGTCAGTCCTGAAGAAGGTAGGAGACCTTGGCATCAAGGACTACAGACCCATCAGTCTTCTAGGAAGTCTCTATAAAATCCTTACCAAAGTTCTAGCAGGGAGAATGCAAAAGATTATGCCGAAGATAATTTCCAATGAACAAGGGGCTTTTGTAGAGGGAAGGCAAATTTTAGATGATATCCTGGTGGCTAATGAGTGTGTGCTCTCAAGAGTCAAGACTCAAGGAGATGAATCCGGGGATCATCTGCAAGCTAGATCTGGAGAAAGCATTTGATAGGGTGGACTGGAAATTTCTTCATTACATGTTAGGATGAATGGGGTTTGGGGAAAGATGGAGGATGTGGACTCAGGAGTGCATCTCTTCAGCTTGGTTCTCTATTTTGGTGAATGGGTCTCCAAAGGGCTACTTCCAGGCTGGCAAGGGGCTAAGACAAGGGGATCCCCTCTCTCCTTTTCTCTTCCTAATTGTAGCTGAAGTGTTGGGAAAAATGATATAAAGGCAGTGAGTGTAGGTTTGTTCGAAGGCTTCAGAGTGGCTAGAAACTCCTTAGAAATCAGCCGCTTGCAGTATGCTGATGACATTCTCGTATTTTGTGGAGCAGAAAAAGATCAAGTTAGAAATGTTAAAGCCACAATCCTACGTTTTGAAGTAGTGTCAGGCCCAAAAGTCAACTTCTTCAAGAGTGAGGTGATTTGACTAAAAACCGAGAAGCCTTTGCTCCTTAAATGTTCAGAAATACTGGGTTGTAAAATTGGGGAACTTCCAATTTCGTACTTAGGCATGCCATTGTGCTCAAGGTGGGTAACTAAATCTCTATGGAACCCAGTTGTGGAAAGGGTAGAGAGGAAGTTGTTTTCATGGAAAGCAACGTACCTATCTATAGGAGGAAGGGTACCCTTGATCAAATATGTTCTCTCGAATTTGCCGGTCTATTACTTCTCCATCTTTAGATGCCCGGTCTCAATTATAAAAAGGCTCGAAAGGCTGCAGATAGACTTCTTATGGCATGGCACAAGCTCCCAGAAGAAGCTTCACTTGGTAGATTGGGAATCCATTTGTAAACCGAAGGATGAAGGAGGCCTAGGAATTAGACCCCTAAAGAAGATGAACCAAGCTCTTCTGGGTAAATGGTTGTGGAGGATTGGAGAAGGTTCACAAGGCCTTTGGAGACGGGTGCTGGAAAGGAAATGCAGCCTTCCAAGGTGTGGTTGGGACGTCCAAGACCCCCCTTTGTATTCTTTTACTATTTGGAAAGGAATCCTCTCGGTAAAGAAACTCTTCATGGAGAACATTAAGTACCAAATTGGTTTAGGGGAGAGGACCCTCTTTGGGAAGATAGGTGGGCAGGTTAAAGGGTGTTGTGTGCTCAATTCCCATACTTGTTTAGGCGTGCACAAGTCAAGGACACAACAGTCAATTCTTATATGAGAACAATTGGAGGCCTTTGGGGTCCCACTTTTAGGAGGAACCTGCAGGATTATGAAGAATCCCAGTTCATTGCTCTCCTTAACTCCCCGAACTGTCTAATCATTTATAACAATAGGATAGATGCTGGAGTGTGGATAGCCTCTAAGAATGTATCCTTTTCTGTGTCCTCTTTCTTTAAGGCTATCCTAAGTAATCCTGGGGAGAAGAGTGGGGTTTTTGGTATTTGGAAGTTGAAAGCTCCACCAAGGGTGCTTGTTTTCGGGTGGCTGGCTCTAAGAAAGAGGATTCCTACTATAGATCTCTTAAGAAGGAGAGGGATGACGATTGTGAATGGCTGCCCTATGTGCTTGAGGGACTAAGAATCATTGGACCATATCTTGCTTATTTGTAAATCAGCTCATGCAATTTGGATGTCTATAATTCGCGAGTTTGGCTTCTGCCGGGTCCTCTCTCTCTCTCTCTCTCTCTCTCTCTCTCTCTCTCTCTCTCTCCCTCTCCCTCTCTCTCTCTCTCCAAGCTCTCTCCAAGCTCTTCCAAGCTTGGAAGGCCCTAATTGGGAACCCTAGAGGCAAAATGATGTGGCGATTGTCATTTTTGGCAGTGATTTGGACGATTTGGAAGGAAAGAAACTTAAAATGTTTTGAAGAAATTGCATCTAGTGAGAGCAGGCTGGTGGAGAAATCAAAGTTTCTAGTAGCTTTTTCGGTGTCTATTCTCCCCTCCTTTAGAAGATATTCCTTAGATCAAATTATGTACCATTGGAAAGAGTTGGCCTATTCTTAGGGCTCTTTCTGTTTTTCCTGGTTTGCTGTCTTTTGCTTTCAGTAGTTTTCTCTTGTACTGTTTGCCTTTTTTTAATGAAAGTAACCATTAAAAAAAAAAAGTGCTCCTATACTGTGAGTATAATGGTCCACAGGACTACCGTATTTCTTTCATAGATTGGGCGTGAATTCCCTTCTTCGCCACTTATTATTCACTTGCTTTCTGGTCTGGCTAATTAGGACCACTTTGTCAGAGAAGAACATACATCATGAAACATTATCTTGATATCTGTCATTACTTATCCATAACCAAGGTAAATAAATGGATGCTAAAAAAGGACCTTATGCAATCCAACTCCTGCACTGAAATTACAACCCTGCTCACATTTCATCAACACACTACTGCCCTTTTGTACATGTCTGTATACTTTGGATTCGCTCAGCAGGGATGCCATTTTTCATGAATCGCCCTCAAATTATCTACCCTTGGCATCTTGCCATACGCCTTGTGCAGTCAACCTACTTGGCATAAATCAAAACCATTCGTAGAAATACTAGATCTTGTAGGTGTATCACTATTATTCTCTGCCAAGTTTCACTGTATGACTCATAATATAATAGCTTTGGAGCTTGCGTAGTTCTGAATGTCACATTTGTTCTACCTTAATGTGTAAGTTTACATTTTTCTCTCGCAGAGATTTGGAGGAGATTAATATAATTCAATTATATATATATATATATGATGCTCCTATGAGAGGCACTCTCACCAAGTTGGTGAGAGATGGGTGGGGGCCCTCACATTTATGTTGGGGGTCCTCTCATTTAAGTTGATGAGAGTGGATATGGAAGGGAGGGGCATTTATGTTGGGGGTCCTCTCATTTAAGTTGATGAGAGTGGATATGGAAGGGAGGGGAAGAGAGGGCCCCCACCCATCTCTCACCAACTTGGTGAGAATGCCTCTCATAGGAGCATCTCCCTATATATATATATATATATATATATATAGCTATAAGCTATCATATATACAAATAATAGTCTGCTTTATTCTCCTGTCCCAAAGCTCATGTAAGCCCAATTGGTCAAGTGCTCTGCCTTTTTTTCCTCAATGAATTTGGTTTTGGATATCTTTCAATGGACAATATTCTCTTATGAGCAGATTGCGTGTGCAATCCAGCTCTATGGGGCCCACTTGGGCCCACCTTTTATCACTTCTACTCTTTTCACACTCTTATCCTCCAATGATATGCAATCATGCCCAATTTTATGTTCACCAAACCCTTACTCACAGTTGGATTGAATCTAAAAAAATCTATCTTTTAAAGACCGTTAACTTTTAGTCTGTTTAATCAAAGGTAAGGATAGTCTGATGGGGTTGATTTTTTGCATGACCCTTATCCATAAAGAGGCCTTTCTATCCATCCCAACCCTAATAATGAGAACGCATCAAAGTAGGCTCCATGAGCTGGACTGCACATGCAGCATGCTGTCTGAGTGAAAATCTTCAATCTTTTAATTATTAGCTGGCATCCTGTCTGTAAGACTTGCAAATGACTGGTTGATAAGAAATCCTGAGTTGTCTTTTGAATTATTCATTACCGTTTTCTGATCTGTTACTACTGCTAATCCTGGATGTCTTCTCTTCTTTTTCTTTCAGGACGGGGGATTCTCGTGGTTTTGGATTTTTGTCGTTGGAAAGAGATGAAGATGCTGATGCAGCTATTAGAGCTCTTGACCAGACACAGTGGAATGGTCGAATTGTTCTTGTTGAGAAATCGAAAACATCTGCTCGCTGAAGCTTTTATTTGATTCATTACATTTGCAGGTGGATTAAGCTATAGAATATTTTCTCAATTGTCCCAATTTTGTTCGGTAAAATATTTTCTCCAACAATACAATATAGGTTTTATATTATACATGAGAAGTATTAATAAAATCGAGACTCTGGACATCACTATGTTTGACACAATATTTATTTTTGTGCTTCCCGGAAAATCTCAACTATAGTTTAGGATAAATGTACAAGCCAGTTAATTAGAGGAAGACTAAAAGTACAAATAGAAAAAAAAAAGTTTCATTGGCGATTTTCGACAGTAGATCTAAATGGCTATACAAAGCTGTTTATCATGTCTTCATTGTTTGTTTACATCATTCAGAGCATGCTAAAATAAACAGGAAAACAAAAGAGAGGAAGGAAACCTTCAAGGCGCATTACTGAGCTTCCCTTAAGGTGATTTTTTCCATAATTGGGTTGAACCAGATCCACCACAAGTGAACCCTCAACTCTAGGGTACAATGAAGCCCAGTGATTGTGTGTTAATTTGCAGTCTGCTGAATCAAGTATATTTTCAACATAATTGAAAGGGCGTGCTTAATAATTGTCCATATGTTGATCATGAGATCTCCAGTGTTGATTACAATAACATCACCATGACGAAGGAATTTTTATCTACTGATTCTCATTGGTAAAATATGGGGATTGCTAAAGTTAAATTACATATGAACATTATGAAAAATGGTAGCAAGTACTTTCATCCCAGATGCATTACATAGGATTTTATGAAGGCAAATACGAAACTAACTTAAAAACAGAGCATCATATTATAAGTAGAAATGACATGAGAATTATTAGTATCTCAATTTGTGTCATACATTGTGCTGAACCCTATATTTTTATGTCGTCGATAAATTCTAATAATGCTAATTTAATGCATTAGAATGTCAATGGGAATTCTTAAATATCTTTACAAACTATGCATTATATTGAACTGTGTTAGGTATCCTCTGATTCTTGGTAAGATATGGTGATGCTAAGATCAAATAAAGATTCTGATGATGGTAAATCCATGAGTACTATGATATACACCTTTGGAGGGGTTGCGATAACATTGGGGGTTTAAGAAACAGATCTATATGAATTGACTGGTTCCACTATGGGGCCCAAGTTTATATACCTCTTGCAACCAAGAAAAAAGACAGAAAGAAAAAAGACAGTGGGTGCGTTGTTACTAAAATTTTCGGTTTGGCGAAGATAAACGTTGCCAATTTCTCATGTTGTGGTATTTAGGCTATGGGAAGTCTAGGCGTGTTGAACTGAGATATAGCAATGTGAGCGGATTGCTCAATGCCAAAGTAATTCCAATTGCTCAATGTCATCAAATCAAAACTTGGCTGACCCCTTAACCTGGGGCTCTCCAAGAGAACTAATATAGAAAACTTTCAGAGGGATGAGTTAAAAACACCACAGGATTTAACCATCCATGATAACAACTCGATTACTTTGACATTGTATTTGTGATATGGAGAGTTCATTTAACAAAGCGCCGTAGGTACACGATTAATTGAGGTGTAGGCTCAAAGGCCTATTTATTTACATGTACGGAGGAGTAAAGATAAAGTCGTCAAATCATGAGAAAAGTAAATATGAAGTACTGCACTACTTTTTTATCGCACTATTCTTGCAATAAGAAAGAAAAGGTTTAGGAGAGGAGTAAAAGGGCAAGTGGCTTCTTCACTCCACTTTTGCGTCTAAATAAGTTTAATTAAAAAACATCGGTGCTCCACTTTTACTCCATCCTTACTGCTCTTTTTGCCTAACAAACAGGCCTAGCGGATTGAAGCCCAGACAGCATGGATCCAGATACAAACCCAGCCAAGCTGAGGAGTAAGCACTGAACCAAGTCCAAGCACCGTCAAGTCAACAAGGCCGTGCCCCAAATTCAGTGCCCAAAGGGAGGCCATCGTTGATGTGTTTGCAGGTTCAGAAGTTAGACAAAAGTTTTTAGTCTAATCGTTCTTTTTGTTCCTTCTTTCATTTGTTTAGTGCTATTGAAACTCTTTCATTATGAAATTAGTCTAATGGTAGAGATTTAGTTTTTTATGGTGATCTCCAATGGTTTAGATTTACTAAGGATTTTTCCATTACAGCCACCATTAAGTTATGGATAACTCCTCCTTATGACGAAAGTTGAGAAAATTACCCAGACGTTGTCCATTTTGGTACCTTTTTGAGATATTATAAACTTTTTAATTGGATTATGTGCTATCGCATAAAACTGCCTTATTGTTCTCTATATTTCAAAGGCAGTTTTATGCGATCTCACAAAAATATTTTGTGATATTGTAAAAAAAGTATAAGTACGGAGAGTATCTGAGAAATTTTCTCAACTTTAATCACAAGTGTGGGTTATCCATAACTAACGGTGGCCGTACGGAAAAAAAAATCATTTATAAAAATATTTAAGTCTTAGAATTCATGGGAATCAAATTACATGAATCACACAGGACTGAAAACATATTTTTGCTGCAGCTTCAGTGCACCATTAAGCATTTCACAACTTAAATGGTTATTTTTTACCAAAAAAATTAAGAAGTTTAAATGGTTATGAAGGGAAAAACTGTCTGACACATCAGAAAAAAAAAAAGATATTTTATTAATCAATTAAGGGACTTGTTTGATTCATGCTTCTTCATCTCCAGGGTGTACCTTTCCAAAATCTTTACCAATAGTTGACTCTTTTTCTTCTTTTTTTTCAATTGCCAACGCTTCAATCGTTTTGACGCATGGATGATGATGGCTTGTATTGGAAAGGGTCGGCCAAACCCGGAATTTAACTTGATTGATGCGTCTCTATGCTGTGCTCCAATGAGTGATGTAATGTAGTTATGATTTGTGATACCAAACTCATTCTTCAGTAGCATTTTTATTATTAAAATTTTATGTATGAAATTTGACTCATTAATTTGAATATTAGTCACAAACAAGGGGAAGCGGGTTAGGGGCAACTAAAACCTAGGAGCACGTTTGGTATTAGTCGATGAATCTATAAGGCACTTGCAGATATGAGAATTCCTTATTGCGGGTTCCTCATTAAAGATTTGTATAGATGATGATTTTACATTGATACTAATGTGTAATGATGTATATAACTGTTGCATAAATTTTCGTAAGTGAGGATTTCCAAATCCTATTAGGAAAGGTTGGATTTAAGGTTTGTTCACGGGCCGGGCCAGCCCTTTCTACCGGTTGTTTGGATAAAATATATTAAATTACATGCACTCATTAGTGGGTCTGGGCCGGACCGGGTTTGGGTTTTCTTTCACTTAATCTAATCCCGGGCCAGATACTAAATGGACCCATATTATTTATCCAAGTGGGCCAGGCCTGGATAAGGCTTTGGGTGGGGCCTATGAACAACCATAGTTGGATTTGGTGCAAATCCTTAATTACATTGCCAAAACGTGGGTTTTCCAATTGAAGGCAAAAACTTTTCTCCGATTAGAGTGCGGCTCTGGTTGTGTTAAACTGATGATGAACACTCAAGTGAACCACCTTTAATAAGAGTGAACCCACCCGTAAACCCGATAAACCATCTAGTGAACCCACCCTTAATAAAATTGCGGCTCTGGTCGGGTTAAACTGAAGATGGATAATTGTCCTGAGTGTCCCACTGTTCTATTTTAAAGAGTGTCCCACTTGAAAGTATTGCACTAGATGGAGCATATCCAATAGGACTCATTAGTGTTGCTGTGTATGCATAATGATACGATGGTGGTCCCAACTCCTATTTAACTGAAATGAAATGTAGATAAGACCTATACAGGATGGGGCCAATTTCATTAGAGTTGAGATTCTTATTGTGGGCCCCAATTCTGTGTCATATGAACTATCGGGGCCTTCTTTGGTTAGTGACCGTCTAAGGTTATTTTTCGGGTAAATTCATCTATATTTAAGATACTTTATGGACTTTTAGGGGTTCTTAACTTGAAAAAAAAGTTGAAATTATTACAATAATTTCACAAAACATTGATGCTAGTTTATAATTCAATAATAAATATTTAATTATTTAAGTTTTATATTTTATTTAAATTAAAAAAAAAACAAATGTTTTATATATGGGCCATGCCATACCTCTATTCAGGCACCCTGACCCGGCACGACTCATCTTTTTGGTTGCACCGTGCAGGCCCGGCCCAGACAACAGGCGGGTAATGAATCCGGGACAATTTTTTCCGTGCTGGGATGTACCCTATTGTGCCTGGGAGGCCGGCCCATTTTTCACCTCTGGGGCAGGCTCTTCTTAGTAATTAATTTATAAATAAAAGCTTAACAAGGTTATAGGACGTTGGACTTGGAGAGGAAGGTTTGAGTAACCAAATCGATTCAACCCTATTCTGATCGTACTGCTAACATGAAATAAAACATACCAGTCCAAAACAGTATCAACCAGCGAGCCAGCTCAGCTGGTATTAACCGGTTCCAAGTCCTAACCAGTAACCATACCCCAAGAATTATAATTTAGAAGGAGCCTCACCTCACCTCACCTGTGCCTTGAAAAATTTCTGAGAAACCCGCGGCACCACAGCGATGGTGTGCGAGAAGTGTAAGTTGTTTCTTCTACTTCTTCTCTCTCTTGCGTGCGTGCGTGGACAATTACATGTAGTCTGTCAGATATTTATATGAAGGAGAGAGAGAGAGATTGATTTGAGTTTTGTTGTTGTTGTTTGTTTATTTTGATTGGAAGGAGCAGGCGAGAAGAAGCTGTCGAAGGTGATCGTTCCTGACAAATGGAAGGAAGGCGCCAGCAATACCACAGAAGGCGGTGGCCGAAAGATCAACGAGAACAAGCTCCTCTCCAAGAAGAACAGGTCTCTTCTTTGATTTTAGGGTTAGGGTTTTTCTTTTTTCCCATTGTGGATTCAATATGCAAAATCTCAAATGGACTAACATAAAAACAATGCTTGGCACATCATAATCACCAATCCCAACACTGGCAGGCAGGCAGGCAGGCCGTTCTGTATAATTGAATCTCGAATTAGAGGGGACCTGTTTGGGTGCGATCATGTCCTATGAGAAAATTCTGGCATTTAGGCATGCTTGGGCGAGAGCAGTACTAAGATGCCGAGAAGCCCTAGTGGTTTCCCCTTTAGGTAAACAGTTAGAAAACAAGGGGGAAAAAGATAATAGAATTGATAGGAATGTAGATGGGACCTTGATTTTTCTAGGATTTAAGGTACTAGGGTGATGGCTGTGCATTTATTCCCCATCTTCTCTGACTAGGGTTATATTTGATGGTCATTTTAGGATATCACCTTTGAGTCTTTAGTTTTAATCATTTATAGAACTACTAAGTCTTAGGTTACTTGGAACTCAATTACATGAAACAAACAGGCCCTTAGTGTCTATGGATTAGAAGAAAATGTAGAAGGAAAATTGAGTGAATGGTTGATGTTCAATTGTAGAAGATCCACAGGTCTAGATTGTTAAAATTGTGGATTTTGTGTGTCAATATACACTTGTCTCTTAGCCAGCAACCCCAACTTCCAAATTCCAATACTGCTAGCTGTCCAGCATGTAAATTGATATGAATTAAAGAAAATTAGAGAATCGGGGAAGTTATGATCAAAATTTATGGATGAGGTATCATCTTACGAGGGGACGGGGACATATTAATATATATTAAGTATGTTTGGTGTTTTGGACTTCTGCAGCAAGGTTTCTATTATTTCGTGTTCCATACTAGTTTAAATTTATAGGTCAGTGAGCTTGGTTAGGGTCCTTGTTGAAACTGCTGGCCAATTGCTTGAAACTGTTTGGTGTTATCCTCTATCATTAGCCTAGATCAAGGGGCTTTTGTATCCAATAGGTAGTAAGTGAATGGGGAGGTTACTTCTAGCCAAAGAGATTATGTTAAAGGGGAAAAAACTTTGAAGAAGGAAGGAGTTATATTCTAGATATATGTATGGAAAAGGCTCATGACTTTGTAGAGTGTGATTATAGAAGGGGAATGCAAGAAGAAAGGAAATCCCAATGAATTGAGTGAGTCCCAAGGGAGTTGAGTCCTCTTTCTTATAGGGGCGTGTCCATCTAATTGAAGTAACTACATCCAATCTTATCCTCTTAAATGGGGTGATATATTCTAGTAATTGGGTTCCTATCCTAGTCCCATAGATACACTAGATTACAGATGCATGAAAATCTTGGTGGTCCCCATCTTCACAAAGATGGTGGTCCCCAGTCGCACATTGATACTCCTTCTAAATTGATGATTGTGAATTAACCAACATCAGTTTTGCTAGTAAAGAGTAGTGAAGATATCAACAGCTTGGTGATTAGTAGTAACATGAGGAAGAGTGATGCAGGACGATTTGAGACCTAATCTATTATGGAATTGTGAGATCAATTGAGAATTAATAATCCAATTAAGTTATAAATAACGCCATGCACACACAATGTAATGTTGAGAATTTGGGGGAAGATTATGTAATGATCCAAGGCGCTATCACAAGTCTCACAATAATGGTCCCTCAAGTGAAAAGTGATGGATCTAATGGAAGGTAGAACTTCCACTTGCTTAGGGATGAGCGGATTCAATCAGATTAATCGCTCCCTTTTTGAGGATTTGAAACAATGCCTTAACTCAAATAGGGCGCTGGTGTTCAATATGTGGCATGGGATTTTAAAAAATATGTAGATCTGAAATTAAATTCCCCTGGCAATATCAAAGCACAAATACATGTCAGATTTGAGATTTTATCGTAATTAAGGGATTGTGATAGGAAAAGGTGAAAGAGAAGTAGAATTAAGGATTGTAGGATGTCCAGCTATGGTTGATGGGAATGGGATTGTGTTCGGCCAGGGTGTAGATGGGTTCAGTTGTAGTGGGATTTAATTTGGCCCTGGCTGGTTGGGCTAGGATGGTATTCGGCTAGAGGTAGACGGGGTCTTTGGTGGTTCGGCTGGGGTATGGATGCAATGAGATGGGTGGCTGATGGATTTTAGTGGTTTAGGGTGGTCGGCCAATTGGATCTAATGGCTGGTGACTTGGATCTAATGATTTGATGGATGCTGGTTGAAGGATAGATCTAGGGTTTTGGAAGTGTTGGTGAAGGGTAGATTGATGAAAGGAAGAAAATAAAGAGGATTACTTGTAATTGGTCTTGTGCCAAAATCTGATCACCGGAGGCAAGAAGATCTCATAGAAAACTTGAAGAAGAACTTGAAAGAGAACTGAAAAATCAGTTTCATTGCCATTAATCATTAAGAAAAGAAAACAATACAAAATCTTTGTCTCTGTCTCTCTCTCTATGTTTGTTTTTGAATGATAACAATACAAAATCTCTCTTATAACATAAAACCTAACTACTGATGACATCATCATAAGAAAGAAAAGAAAAGAAAAGAAAAGAAAAGGAGGGGCATGTTGTGCATGGGGATGTGCCCACGATTTCCAAAGTCCTCTCGGTTAAGTTTTGGTCCCTCTTGGGCTCCTCTTGAAACTTCTTCTAAAATCTCTTTAGCCCCCCTTGATATGTCTTTTGATGAGTCCTGAAAAGTGCTTATTTTCATACACATTTTGGACCATTTTAAGAGCTTATTGATATTAAAGAGCTTTATTTTGTGTCAAATCATGTTTTTATGCATTTAGGATTCATTGTACTGCATTCATGCATAATTTTCTTAAAAATCACGCTTTTTTGCATAAATTTATGAAACTTGCCATTTTTGGAAATCTATTTTTGAGAAGTCGGTTATTTTAGGTGCATCAAGTAGGGTCCCATGCATAGTCCATTCAAATTCCTCACATGTGATTGTTTAATTTGTTTATTCCAATTTGTGTAGGAGAAATCAAGAATGGGACCCACATTGGTGAAATTTGAAAGAGATCAAGGGTAGGACATCTTTCACGGGGGACCCACATATCTTGATATTTTTGGAGAGTTTGAAAAGTCAACAATGGAAAGCTAGATTTGTGATTTCAAGATCAAGAAATGAAACTTCAAATTTGGTAAGATCTAATTCTTACTAAGTTTGAAAACTCAAAAATCAAGAAAGAAATTCTAGAAAGGAAATGTGTGCTAGAAGAGTTGACAAGTCAATCAAAGAGGCTTGGAAGCAAACCAAAGATGGAAGGGGAGTCAAGAAACAAGGAAAGAAAGATCCCAAGATCCCTTTGGGCGTCCACATGGGTCTCACACACCCCGTTGCACAACTAACATACCATAGGCGTACAATTATTTTTGGATTTTTCAGGGGCAACAAGATTAAGATGGCTATAACTCTTAATCCGACCATCGGATCGGTGTAATCTATCCACCGTTGGAAAGCTCTTTTTGAGTAGATATCCGTGGAGCCCAAGATTGTGTACATTGAAGTTGGTGCGATAAATTTTACTCGGGATTGCAATTTTGTACATTGAAATCACAAAAGTCTCTCATTTACCTTGCTATTTCTTTGATGACTTATTGGCCAAGGAAGGATCTTACCATACAAAAAAGATTGCATGCTACCAACTTGGAACAAAGAAGGAAAGAAGAAGATGAAAAATCTATAAATTGATGGAAGAAGCATCCTTCTCCTCTCATGGTTGAAATCGTCCACCTTTCCCTCTAGCTTAATTTCATTACATCTCTCCCTCTTTTCCCTTTCATCTCAAGCCATCAAGGGAGTTCTTCTGACCACACCACCACCCTTGTTTTCTCAACTAGAAAGAGGGATTCTCAATCATTATTTTTGTAGTTTTTAATTCTCAATCTTATGTACTAAATTGCATACTAGTATTAATAAAATGGTTTCTTTTTAATTATTGTATTGATTTCTTGTGAATCTTGATATTAGTTTTGTGAATCTTGCAATAGGGTTAGTCCTCATTTTTGGTTAAATATTTTTAATCGGCTTGGAATAATTACTAACAACTCACCTTAGCATCCTCACAATATACCTTGTTTTCTACGGATACATGGTATTTTTGGAGGCAATACAATGTGAAGTTGAAGAGGGTTGACCAAGAAAGGTTTAAAAATACAAGTCTGAAATTTATTTATTAAAAAGTGAGGACTAACCCTATTGCAAGATTCACAAAACTAATATCAAGATTCACAAGAAATCAATACAAAAATTAAAAAAGAAACAATTTTATTAATACTAGTATGCAATTGAGTACATAAGATTGAGAATTAAAAACTACAAAAATACATACTAAGATGATTGAGAATCCTCTTTCTAGTTGAGAAAACAAGAGTGGTGGTGTGGCCTTTGAGAAGAACCCCTTGATCCTTGATGGCTTGAGATGAAAGGGAAGAGAGGGAGAGATGTAAAGAAATTAAGCTAGAGGGAGAGGTGGACGATTTCAACCATGAGAGGAGAATGATGCTTCTTCCATCAATTTATAGATTTTTCATCTCTTTCTTTCGTTCTTTGTTCCAAGTTTGTAGCATGCAATCTTCTTTGTATGGTAAGACCCTTCCTTGGCCAATAAGTCCTCAAAGAAATAGCAAGGTTTTCAATGTACAAAATTGCAATCCCGAGTAGAATTTATCGCACCAACTTCCAGAGGCCATATCTTCCTCGTTTTAGCTCCGATTGACACAATCTTGGGCTCCATGGATATCTACTTGAAAAGAGCTTTCCAACGGTGGGTAGATTACGCCGATCCGATGGTCGGATTAAGAATTATGACCATCTTAATCTTGCTGCCCTTGAAAAATCCAAAAATAATTATACACCTATGGTATGTTAGTTGTGCAACGGGGTGTGTGAGACCCATGTGGACGCCCAAAGGGATCTTGGGATCTTTCTTTCCTTGTTTCTTGACTCCCCTTCCATCTTTGGTTTGCTTCCAAGCCTCTTTGATTGACTAGTCAACTCTTCTAGCATACATTTCCATTCTTGAATTTCTTTCTTGATTTTTGAGTTTTCAAACTTAGTAAGAATTAGATCTTACCAAATTTGAAGTTTCCTTTCTTGATCTTGAAATCACAAATCTAGCTTTCCATTGTTGACTTTTCAAACTCTCCAAAAATACCAAGATATGTGGGTCCCCCGTGAAAGATGTCCTACCCTTGATCTCTTTCAAATTTCACCAATGTGGGTCCCATTCTTGATTTCTCCTACACAAATTGGAATAAACAAATTAAATAATCACATGTGAGGAATTTGAATGGACTATGCATGGGACCCTACTTGATGCACCTAAAATAACCAACTTTTCAAAAATAGATTTCCAAAAGTGGCAAGTTTCATAAATTTATGCAAAAAGTGTGATTTTTTGAGAAAATTATGCATGAATGCACTACAATAAATCCTAAATGCTTAAAAACATGGTTTGACACTAAATGAAGCTCTTTAATATCAATAAGCCCTTAAAATGGTCCAAAATGTGTATGAAAATGTGCGCTTTTCAGGACTCATCATCTTTAAATATTTTATTTCCTCCCATGTGGCACTACCCAAGGTGGGGCCTTCAATACGATTGCTCACATGGTCCTTCAATCCTTAAAATGTCTGATTGGAAGAAATCTAGCTGTCGATTATTATCAGAATAACAATGCAGCAGTGGATTTTCTCTGTCATGTCTGTCAAAGCTTGGACATGCGTCATTCATCGACAAATTTGGTTGATCCGCAACCCTACCCTTTGTTCTTTGTAGAGCTTAAAGAAATTGGGGCCGATGTGCCTATAATTTCCCCTCGGCTGAGAAGATCTCACCTCTGGTGAGATAAAACTATCATACCACTCAAGTAAACCTAGATTAAGATGCTGCGATTCATCTCTTTTGATCCATGTGCTGTCATGTTGCGGCATGTATTTCAATTTAACATGGAACTTTTGAAAGCCTCCTTGTCTGGTAGAATCTAGTTGGTCATCTAAAATATCTTCAAGAATTTCCTTCCTTTTGAGTTTTAGGTGGCGGAGGTGGGGAAAGTTATGGAAATTGGTTAGGTGAAAAACATGATTCAGAATTTTGGTCAGGTCCATTGGCCACATTAGTAGGTGTAGCTCGGTAATTTCCCTGCCATGCTCTATGCTAGCCTCCTGTAATCAAAATGTGTTTGTCTGCAAAGATCCCTTGATCACTTGAAATGGGTTTGTCTAGAAAAATCCCATTTCACTTGAAATGGGGTTGGCTGTAAAATTCCCATTTCTGTAATCGAAATGGGTTTGGCTTGAAAAATCCCTTGATCACTTGAAATGAGTTTTGCTGTAAAAATCCCATTTTACTTGAAATGGATTTGGCTGTAAAAATCCTGCGTCTGGAATGAATTGGATTTGCCAAGCTCTAACATGCTAGTTCTCCTGTTCTCTGTTTCACTGAATTACTTGAAATGGGTTTGTCATGGGCCATTGTAGAAGATGAGCAGACCCCTCTCGTCATCTCTTCCATCCACCGGGACATCCATTTGAAGAAGAAATGTATTGGAAAATGTGAAAAAGTTGTGATATCGTGACTTAAGGGACTTCTCTCTTTTTGCATTGCGTACTTAGTGTAAGAGCCATCCTGTTTTAACTGTTAAAACTAGAGTCCTTAAACACAGGACAAAGATTTTGAAAGAACATGACTAAAATAACTAAAACTCATTTATATGCTAGACCCTACCAAATACCAATAAATGGGTTGATAGGTCATAGGTGTCAAAATTGCAAAAACTAGGGCTCATTGGATAGATAACCTATCATACATTATGACATTCAAACATCATTTGACAGTTAAGACATAATATATTCTTATTTATTTAATAATAATTATTTTTTTCTTATTTATAAAACACAAAAATTCACTATAAATATTTTAGTGTCATGGCGGTGTTGGTCTATGCATGAGATGTTTGGCACTATCTTTCTTGGTCCCTTGTATTAATTTTGTCCATCTTCTTCTGCATCACCTTCATTTTAAGCAGTAGAAATTAAGGTTAGGTTCATGTGGATCTATGCCTTTTCAGAATATTTGAAGTTCATTGGTGATGGATTGGTTTTTGTTTGCACTCCTTGCCATTTTGCGCTATTTTGATTTGTTGTTCATATTTTTTGTCCATTGTTTTGTGGCAAGCTTCAATTACAGTCTTAATTTGGTTCATGCTAAAGGACTCTTTTGTTTTATTATTGTTATTATGATTGCTTCTTGTAGTGAGCTTCAATTGGCTTTATTTTCTATGCTTAATTTTGAAAATCCTTTTTCAATTTTGGTCGCTTTGCAGATGGACTCCTTATGGAACAACTAAGTGCATAATTTGCAAACAACAAGTCCATCAAGATGGAAAGTACTGTCATACCTGTGCGTACACTAAAGGTATATTTAAACAAAAATAAATGTTGCTTATTCATTTGCATTTTGATGCCCATATTTCTACACTAAAGTCACTCATCAAGTAGGCCCACCATTTTAGATCCTTTGGCCAAAAAAAGAAGGCTCATTGACTTATGAAGTAAGCCTTCAACTACAACAGATGACGTGTGTGTAAGGCAACTGCAAAAGTCAGGGTTAGTTAGGTAAAAGTATGCCGAAATAAGGAAGAGCTTGGTGTTGTTTAAGTGTAGATTAGAAATATCCTAATCAGGGAGTGATTCCTACTGAGGGCCATGCCTCATTTGGGGGAGGGGTATGTGAAGATGTCAATGAGATGTAGGGACATCCAATACGTCAACTCCATTTGATCATCCTAACACCTTAATTTGTGGCCCTCAAGTTTAATGATTTTAAGAGGCATCATTTTCTTGTATATGATCCAATGGTGAGTAATAGTTGGACAAATGTCAAGGTTTTTTTTTTTTTTTTTTTTGTTTAAAATGGTGACTATTCATTGGTAAAAAAAAAAAACTGTATAGTATGAGAGGACTATACTGACCAAAAAGTCCCTAGAAGATGAGACAAATGTCAAATTTGGATTGTGCCAATTCATGAGGGTTGTGTGTGAAGGGGATAACTTGATCATACATTGTCCAGGTGGCCCAAACAATAGGGTGGATTGAGTGGAAAAACCACTTGAACGGTCCTCATTTGAATGTTGTATTTGGGCCATGCTTTGTACATATACCTCTCACAGTATTATCATGTGAGGTAGCCGGATGGGGCCCACCTAGGGGACCACTGATGACCAGACCAGGGGATGGGAAGATCATCATGATTGGCCCACATATCACATTTGGGTTCAATCTCGTGCCTATAACCCCTACATCCGTGGCCCACACAGTTTAACGGTTTTACATAATAAATAAATAAATCAATAAATCAATAAAAACTAACCCTTGGTCCAAGGTTCCAACCCATTCAAATGGGTGCCAAACCTCAGGATCAATGACTATCGTGGGGGGCGGGCGCGCTTATTTGGTGGTGGGTTTGGATTGGTGATAGGTGGGGCGCGCCATGCTACCTTATACTAAAAGCTCCATACTCGGTGCATGTACGAGGATATATATATATATATATATATAGAGAGAGAGAGAGAGAGAGAGAGAGAGAGAGAGAGAGAGAGAGAGAGAGCCTTCTGGGGCCCCACCAATTCATGGGAAGGTGGGGATTGATAGATCCGGATGTGACCCACCCATGTCCAAAATTTCAAGTCCATCAGATCATCCTCAACCCCTGATTTGTGGTTCTTGATTTTAACAGTTTTAGAATGCATCTTTCTTTTTTCCTTTCAAATTAAACTGTCACTTCCCATTCGAATCAGCACAAAAAGCATGGGATAGGTGGCATTCAAGGGGGTTAGTTGTGTGTGTCCCAATTGGATTTATCATAAAATTAATTTTCAGGGGGGTTGTGTGCATTTAAGCTATTTTTCACAAGAGCTTACTAGAAAACTTCTGTATGTATTATGTGTATATATTATTTGTTCTGTGATCATGCCAAGTGGAGGCACTGTAGTGGTGCCAGGTTGCAATGGAAAGCAGGTAAGGGCCTATTTCTTTAGGAGAATTCCTAATAAGTTTTTGGAATGTTGGGGTTTTTTGGACATGATGTTGATGGCTTGTGCTCTAGCTTTTGAAATACCATTGGAATTTAGGAATTTCACCTTAGGGGACAACTTAGTCCAGAAAAAGATTAGGGATTCCAACTTGCTCCTTGAGAAATATAGAAACTTTAATAGGCAAGACATGTAGTTGGTCAATACAATGAAGTGGAAAGGGAATAAAGCTAATGAGCCCACTGAGGACCACAAACTCTACTACACAGGAAAGAATAATGTCAGAATTGGAGTATATATAGTAGTAGATAGGGATTTGAAAGAAAAGATTGTGGAAGTGAAAAGATTGGGTGATGGACTTGTAGGATTTAAACTGGTGTTGGGGGACGATGGATGGTTAGTTGAAAGTGTGAAGAGAGAATTTTGGAAGGAGATGGATGGTTAAATATGGAAAAATTTTCGTAGGAGGGAACTTAAATGTGCTGCAGGAAGTGATAGTATAGGGTATGAGAGAGTGCATGGAAGACAAGATTTGGAGAAAGGAATGGGCTAGGAGACACTATGATGGAATCTGCATTGGCATTTCCCCTTGTAATAATAAACACCTAATTTAAAAAGAGAGAGGAGTTTTTAATTACTTATAAGAGTGGAACTAATGACTTGGATGGATTCTTTTCTATTTAGAAAACATGACTGATTAACTCATAAAGGTTGTAAGGTTATTTCTGGATAGAGTTTGACCATACAACATTGGATAATAATTTTAGCCATTTGCGTTAGAAGTAAGAAGAGAGGTAGTAATAAAAAAAGTTCTCTAAAATATGGTGGGGGAATTCAAGAGGGGAAATGACAGTAGCATTTAGACATAGTGACCAATGGGGGAGAATGCGATTTGGAGGGATAAACTGCTGTGATGTGAAACTGAATGGTTAACTATATTAAATTGTTTATAAAAGAAGTGATTGGAGAGTTGAGAAGGAAATGGCACTTCGAGAAAGAAACATGGCATTGAAGTGAAGAGGTTTAGGAAATTGTTCTAGAAAAAACTCGTTTCCACAAAGTTTAGCAGGGAACTGAAAATATGGAAAATTATTGGAATGTATACGAAGGCAAAGAAGTAGAAAAAGTAGTAAGTGATACAAAGTCCAAAGCTTATGATAACCTATAGAATAAGTTGGGAACAAGAGGAGAGAGACTTTCAAGCTTGCAAGAATGAGGGAAAGGAAAAGAAGAAAGTTAGATCATGCCAAATATATATCGAGATAAAATTTTTAGGGAAGAACAATGATATTAAAGAAAGATAGATAGAATATTTTAACAAACTTTTAAAATGAAGATTTTATAGGAGGCTAAGGAACAAGAGAGCAAAAGTGAAGGAAACATTGGCAAGAATGAAGACAGTAAAGGCTTTGGGGCCAGGTGGCATCATGACAGCGGCTTGAAAATGCCTTGGAGAAATTGGATGGATTTGGTTATCTAGGATTTCCAATATGATAGAAAGAAGTGTTGGATGAATGGAGAAGTGTTGTAGTAACTATATATAAGAACAAAGGAGATATACAAAATTGCAACAAATATCATGGGGTTTAACTTATGAGTGGCACAATGAAACTATGAGAGTAATGCAGAAAAGACTTAGATATCTGAAAATCAATTTGGTTTTAAGCTAAGTGGTCAATTATGGAAGGTGTCTTCTCACTTAGACAATTAATGGAAAAAATACCGAGAGGAGAGAAAATCTTCACATGTGAGAAAGCCTATGACCTATGATACCTGGATAGTTGTACAAGCCCAACGTATCCGTATCAGACCGATACGACACTTATATTGGTACTTGATACTGCACTAATCCTTCTAGGAATCAGGTTTAAGTGACATATCCTACTTACAAAGTCATTTATTTCATATAGTTCTTTTAATATTTGTACTTCTTACTATAAAAAATACTAGAAAGGGACGAAAACAATGATAATGTCATTGATTCAAAAGTGAGCTAAAGAAAAAAATTAGAACACTTGTATCCGCATCCATGTCCTAGATTTTCAAAAGTGGGGAGTCGTATCCCCGATCCCTGTATTAGTGTCCATACTCATATCCATATCTGGGAATCATAGCCTATCACAAGGTACTAGAGATTTGATTTGATGGGTTTTAGATAAAAGGAGTGTCCCAAGAGGTTATATTGGCTTCATTAAAGTCATGTATGATGGAGCGGTAACGAGTGACACTATTAAAAAGAAGAAGAGCGGTAACGAGTGTAAGACTACTCATGGAGAGACAAGTGAGTTTCCAATGATAATAGGTTTGCATTATCGCTTTTAGCCCTTATTTCTTAGCACTGATTTTGGACAAGTTAACTTCTCATATTCAAGAAGAGGTACCTTATTGTATGTTGTTTGCACTTGCTGATCATATAATGTTGGTGAATGAATCGAGAGATGGCGTGAATGCGAAATTTGAAAGATAACGGAGGGCTTTAGAATTTGAGAGCCTTAAAATAAGTTGTACAAAGATGGGAAATATGAATTGCAACTTTAGTAGGGATGTGCTCGGGGATGCAATTCTTGTAAGAATTGAAGCTCAAGATATACCACAAAGAGAGTCCTTTCGATACCGTAAGCTCTATCATTAGTAATGATGGGGAAGCTGAGGATGATGTTGAACATATGATAAGAGTTGGATGGTTGAAGACTTGAAGTGGAGACTTGCTTCTAGAGTGCTTTGTGGTGGGTGGATGATAATCTGTGTCCATTCGAAGAACTACTCCTATCCATTCTCTCTTGAATCCCTTCATAGCCACCTGATCTAGCACAACCCAACCAGACGAAGAGAAGGTGACTTTGCAATTATTGTCCACAAGTTGACCAACAAAGATAAGATTAGTAGATAAATGAGGGACATAATAGGTATCACTGAGGTGGAAAGGCTGGTTGTGGCAATTGTATTGCACAATCATATTAGTGCCAGAGATAGGCATATGGTTACCATTGGCGGCTATACGGCTATAAAGCGGCCTTTTCCAGTGTAAGTTTCTTTATGATGAAATGTAGTTTTGATGGAAGTTATGTGGTTGGATGCTCTTGAATGTATGTACCTTGATGTGGGATGAATTGTAGATAAGCAAGGTAAGGAAGAGCTACTGTACCTACACTTAAATTGTTCGTGCAGTTAGGAAGTCTAGTAGTGAGCTGGATGGAGGTCCTGGCTTCGAACCGTTTGGGGCCTTATTCGATACACAGTGCTAGTGGATAGTGTTGTGTATCCGGGGTTTTACCAATGATCAACCGCAAGGGGGTCGGCGGGTTCCTCGTCAAAAAAAAAAAAAAGAGAGAGGAAGAGCTATTGTATAGTCCCATAGTAGAGATTTCACTGTGCATAGATTCAACAATAGAACTTTCAATGGGTTCTTAATTTGCTTTGGAGTTGGGGAAGGAGATCTGGAGATAGGAACAGACACAACATCTGTAATAACTTGGGCCTACAGCGCTATTGGTCTTGGATCATTCCTCTGAGGAAAACATCGAGGAGCCTTGCGTGGACTGAAAGTCTAGGATCCGAACCCTCAGTTTTTTTTTTTTTTTGGGGAGGTGGTGTTGAGCTTGAATTAGTGACCAATCATGCCAAATTTTAATTTTTATTAAATGAATAAAGTATAGAAGCTATAAACAATCACCATAAAGCATACACTATTACACAATGATTTATAGTGGTTCGGCCTTAATGCCTACATCCACTACCAGCTTGTGATCCTACACACTACCGAATTTCCACTATCTTATGCTTTTCAATAGGCTAAGCAATAACCTTTATAAAATTCTTTTTAAGGCTTAGCAATAACCTCTACATATGCTTTTCAAGGCTAAGCAATAACCTTATAATATGCTTTTTTAAGCTAAGCAATAACCTTTAGAACCCTAAGGTTTGTCTCTCTAGATTATGTCTAAAATACACTTGGAGAGATTACAATTTAAGTTCAATACAATGACTCTAATAGGCGGATATGAAAGTGAAAATCTAACTCACACACATATACTATATGAATGCAAAGATGAATGCTCAATGTGTATGCATGATGTCCTCGATCAATTTTGAAAATGAAATCTCATAAATGTATGCTAAAGGCTTTTTAAAAGTTTTAGCTCATAAAAACATTTTTGATTGAGGCAAGAATGCGAATCACATGTTAAAAACAACTTGTATAAGATATACTTATTTAGTCCAAGCAAGCTGTGAATTTTCAAAACCAAAACGTGTGATGCATGTGATCTTCGATCAAATTTAAAAATGTAAGCTCAAGTATGTATGCCGAAGGCATTTGAAAGTGCAAATCACAAAAAGATATTTGATTGAAGTGAAAAGAAAAATCACATGTAATTTAAAAACCAACTTGAAAATGATACGCCTATCAATGCTAAGCAAGCTGTGTGAAGCTTTAAAACCAAATACATGTGATATGTGAGTGTTGTTGAATCCAAAACAAAGAATAGAATGAAAGTTATTTTATTGTGATGGAAATCAGCCAAAGATTCAACCAAGTATATGAATCATGTTACATGTGATTTCAAAGGTGATTCCAAAACATAATTCAATAAGATATGCCAATTTGAGTCCAACTTGGTGTGAATCAAAGTGGAGCATCTAAAACAATAAATCAATTCACAATCATATTCATGTGAAGGACATAATAAATCATAGTTAACATGCTTAAAATAGATTTATCAATAATTTAAACATAGCATGAAAACATATGATGAGGAAAATAAAACTTGCTTAGATGATTTAACTTATGATTCCACGCTTTAACTTCCCTTTTGACCATCTAACCTTCCTTAGCTCATTCCCCTTTGTTTGGCCTCAAAACACCTCAAGGAGTACCTCTTGGTTCCTCAATTTTGGCTTTGGAGTATGCTAGTTTATATAGAAAAAGATGTCCAACAGCTATTTGGTTGGTTAGCCGACCTCCAACGGTCATATTCCAATGGTCATGAGAATTGCAGGTCAGTTAGCCGACTATGAAAATGATTATGACAGATTATGACAGCCAATAAATATGACCGAGAGGTGACCGACTTGCAGGTCGGTTAACTGACAATTCCCAGAGGTTTTGACTTGAAAATGATTTCCTAAGAGGGAGTTTTTGGCCATGGAAGTCATGCTTGGTTTCATGTTTAAATCAAACCCAAAAAGATGTTTTCTAGATATAAACCTATTAATGCCTAAGATGATTTTAAAATTCTAAGATCATAGGCATGCATGATTAAAATCAATTTATGCATCCAATGTCAAAATCCAAGACATGCATGAAACAAAAGTGCTAAAAGTTTTAAAACAATGCTTGTGAAAAATCAAGATTTCAAGTTTTTCAAAATCAATTTTCACGTGAAAATTCGAATGATGCATCCATCAAATTGTATCACACAAAATCCCTAACATGGAGGGAAGCAGGTGCATTATGAGATGATATGACCACTTCATTTGCTGTAGGATCATTCATGGCACTGAATATTGCAGAAATCTTTGCCTTTGGTGGTAGTTATCAAGGCAAATGTGTCTGGCGTAGTAGATATCATGAGCGGGGATCTTGGTTGAGAGAGGATTGGGATTGCAGCATCAGTTCCTGGACGCATTTGTCAATACCAGGAGCTGTTTCTTGATTCATATGGGCTGCTTGAATAGATTCAAATTCCGGGTGAAATTCATGACTCTGATTTATATGAGATTCTTCTTGGATGCGAAGTACATCAGACAGAGCGCGTTGTGGAGTTGAATGCAGTATCATGGAATCCCTTTCAGTCCAAAGTTTTAGAAACGCACTGTAGTATTCTTAAACCAATTTATTTCCTTCATAATTGGCGGGTTCAGTATCAAAATAAAATTTCTGGGATTTATTGACCCAATGATATAATTTCTTTAAGCGGGTCCGCATTTCAGAGGCTGATCTAAAGGAATGAAAAGACAGTCCCAACATGTTCAATAGAATTCAGTACCCAAGTCACTAATTTGGAGTTTTTCTGATTCAAGTAGCTAGTGCTTTTCTTATGTTGTAGTAGTTAATGTCTGTCTTAAGTGGGCAGAGGCCATAAGAATTATTTCTTTGCATTGAGTTTGATTTGAATGAGATCACTACTTTAAACCAAGGGAGGATTTAATTTATTTTTAATTACAGCCAATGGGCCTCCAGAATGCCAGAAAGGAACCCAAACACTGATCCGATGAATGATCAGATGATAGGGAGGTGTAGGGCAGCCACTATTGTACCTCTGTATGGATTTCAGCAATGATCAGGCAAGATTTGCAGAAACCGGGTGGTGGCCCTGAGAAATGGTCCAGAAAATCTGTCGACCAGAAAAGCCTTCCAGGGCACTCATACATTGGTAAAAAAAAATAAATTGAAATAATCCTCGGAAGATTCAGGGGTCTGGGTGACCCTTATTGTTTGGACATCTGGTGTGGGGCCCATGTGAATCATACACGAACTCAGCAGTGTGGGGGCGGTATGATGAAATAGCACAACTACTCGGATATCCTTCTTAGGGAATGATCTTGATGCATAGGTCCAGTGAAGCTTGTATTCAAGCTTCTATTCAGCAATTGGATGGTCAGGAGATCCAAATAAAAAATGCATAAAGAATTTTGACAAAAAAAAAAAAAATAATAAATAAAAAAATCTGCCAATCAACTTCTCTGTGACTGTAGAATGTGGTTAGGCAGGAAGTAAGATTGCAAGGTGGATCGATTAAGAGCAGGGCTCTGATACCATATTAATCTAGATGAATCACAAAGAGATGGAGAAGTGTTATTTATGTTCTCAAATGTGTTGGAAGTTGTCCACATTACAATGTGTTGCATATAATACGGAGGCCTCGTTTGTTACAGTAAAGAGAGGATAAGGGATAAGATCGACTCTGTCAAGCACTAACATTAGTTGCTATTGTTGGGTCATTTGTGCTTGGGCCTGCTGATAGGCCCGTTGAGTTTGTTGGGTCTCAGACAGTGTTTTGCAGATGATCACATGAGTGAGGTCAATCTTATAGAAAAAAATGAGCTATACTCCTGTTGGACTCACAAGCCCCGCCCCTCCCCCCACCCTCATTATACTTGCTACTCTTCTGTGATTGATTTTTTGTTTCCTACTTTTAAAAGTGAGATGCTCCGATTTTTTTAAATCATGGAAAGGTCCATATATTATAAATCAAACTTGCTCACACCACATGCTACTCTCCCACACATCCCCTTCACTTTTCATAACCATTATTTACATGTGATTAAATCCAATGGTATTTTATTCTCTGATTGAGGTTATTTTAGTGGTGCCTAAACATCCACCGGTGTGTGAAATGAATAATAGCTTAGATTCATGAACGGATGGGCTGAATGTATGAGTTCTGAATAACTGAACATACTCCACTTTCGAAAGTGGGATGTATATAAAAGAATTTGGAAAACATGGAAATAGAAGGTGAAAAGTCGTGTGCTAGTTTCTTAGCAGTTGGCACTATTATCAATCATCATCATTATCAATCATCATCATCATTATTAGCATCATTTGTTCGTCGTCATCATCATCGCCATCAACATCATCATTATCAGCATTTGTTCATACCTAATAGTTCTTATTTATATGGAGATGGGACTTCCTTGCACTGTAGCAGGCATTCATATGTGGAAGTATCTGTCTTTTCATATCTGCTCGAAGTTTCTGACAAATTTTATGTTTGTCCAGGAGTCTGTGCAATGTGTGGCAAGCAAGTAATCGACACAAAGTTGTACAAGCAAAGTAATGTGTAATTGTGAATTTGTGATGGATGAGTCACGCTTATCTACATTGGGTTGGATCTGTAAGTTTAACAGCTCACGTTCCCTTGACAAACAGAAGGATAATGGCTAATCTATTGCATTCTTGAAGCTTGGTTAGGCATTGTCTAATTCAATGTAGAGAACTCACTGATTGTTTTTACTGGTTGAGCAGTTATCTTCTTAATACCAGGGGAGTCTCTCTCTCTCTCTCTCTCTCTCTCTCTCTCTCAGCAAATATAATAACAAAGGTTTCTTCTTTTTTGTATTTTATTTTTAGGAAGGAAATATAATTACATTAGGTCAAGGTTAATGTAGATAAGAGCCTTGCTCATTGCCTCAAATATGATATAGTGAGTTCATGTCATTTACTCGTTTTTTTTTTCTTGGTTGGGGTCATTTACTCATGTCACATATCAGGAAAAGGACATTAAGGTTGGTGATTTTCCAATGCACAAACATATCCAGACATCTCTCTTAAGCATCTTGCATACCCGACTGCATTTTTTTTAATCACATGATTAAATGGTACTCAAGAGGCAATCTGGTCTTGGTTCAAACCATCCAAGTTAATTATTGTTGTTTGTTCACTATCTGAAGATCGGTGCCCTATGGAAATATGTTCTCCCTGTATTTGTAGGGTCATCTTTTAATTTTCAGCTATGATGCAAAGATATGGCTTGGATACGGAGAGGACACGGCATGGGTATACGGATTTTACACAGAAAAAGTGAAGTATAAGATATGATACAATATGGTACATTGCCCATTTTGTAGTATCCATGCACAAGGGTGGACCCATGATCATTTGACCTCTTAATCTCTAAATCTGAATCCAAAACTTAAATCACGAAACTCTAAATGAAATCCTAATCCCTAAATCACCAAATCCTAAATGCAAACCCTAAGCTCTAATACCGTAAATCCCCTCATTCCCTTTTTTGGGATTTTCTCCTTGGACTATAATATGATGTACGTGATTATTTTAATAATGTTCATTTGCAAATATATATGGTCTCATATGAGAGAGGAGCTATTAGGAGCTTAAGGAAATGATAAAGACTAAAAAGACACTAATTTTGACAATATAATGATTATTACTTTTTTGGGGCTCTCTAGTTCTTGAGAAATTGAAAAGGCTTATTTATGAATTTGGTGTTAGTAGTAGGGTTTCTTACAAAAAGAAAAACTTGTTTAAAATCATGTCTTTAACATATGCTACAAATGAAGATTTTTGGCAGTTGACAATGATTTTGACAGAAGTGACTTTATCTTTGATATGATAAAATAACGAAAAAAATCAACTGCTAATCTATTTAAATGCATTAGTTTTTCTCTTTTAATTGTTATTGTGTGAAAAATCTAGTAACATAATGATTGACCTTTTCAATTGAGCATTGTCCGCTACTGTCCGTGCATCATAGATATTCATGATATTACTGTGGATGTTTTGTGAAAAATAAAGCTGAATTTCAAGTCACAAAAAACAGGCAGGAGTAGCTTCATTAGGGAGTGGTTTCCTTCTCCCTCTGCTTGAATCCCACATTGGGGTAGAAAGCGGCACGGGACATTGTTACTTCTTTGCACTATTATAATAATAAAAAGAGCCAAGTATGTAACTCGATCTGTGTGGCCCTTTTACATCCCAGCCAGCATTCCACATGGACGTATTGATGTCTTTGTGCTGGGGAAATGTTCTTCTACGAGATAGATGCACCATATGCAGTACAGGGCCTACAGGCTCATTCACGCTCACACCTCGTGATGGAGTTTCATTTGCATCAACGTTTATCCACTGTTGGATTAAATCTCTAAACTGTTGGATTGAATCTTTAAGAAATTTATGATTCTAACACTTATAAAAATTAAAACTATTAAATCAAAGGCTAGGATGAACTGACGCGGCTGCATTTTTTATCAACCCTTATCCTTTAAGGAGCCCATGTAACCACCCCCTACTAAAAAGAACGCATCCAAGTAGGCCGCAGAAGCTGAACTGCATACAACAGCTGAAATTTGCTTCCCAACAGTTGAAATATTAAAAAAAAAATGCTTGCAAAACCGTTCATACGGCAAAGGACTCTGCGAACATCACGATATTGCCCTTAAAAATGTGCGATATCCTACCCCTGTTTGTTAAAGAAAAGAGTTTCACTGCTGCTCATCTGTTTTGTTTCTCATCTTTTTTCTTCCTTTTCACATTCTCCCATCAAATTTCCCGAGGTAAGGATCTAATTCTTGTTATGTTATTTTACATTTTCCAACCATAAAAAAGTAAATTTTTTTTTTATTTTTTTATACCACATAAGATTCCTTTTTTACGTCTTCAAAGGATGAGTGAGATGAATGAACTGGATAATGGTACATATTATTCTAAGAGCTCTAGGTTAGGGTTTCTACAGCAATTAGGCATTATGCAGAGGAAACAAAGTTTTTGAATGTGGGGATTTGGGGGAAAAGATAAATATGTGTGATATCTTATGGATATAGGATATCGACCAATGCGATGATATCCTACAATCATAGGACATCTCACATTTTAAGGCTCATTCCAATGTGTATGCTACTTTTCCCACTTATGTGGGCTCTCTTGTGTCCCAGCACAGAAATTACGATTTTCATTTAATTGACGACTAAGCATGCTTCCAAATATCTCATACTAAGAAAGCTGAACAATTTCATTCTGGCAATGGTAGAAACATGTTGCCAAAAGCCTCTATTATCAAAATCTTTACCCGCTTCAGAGATTTAGAGAAATAAAGGCAAAGAGTAGCGATGCCAAATCGGAGTTTAGTTGATATGTAAGAGAGAGAATTTAGCTATCAACCAGGCATAAGTTAGTTGGTGGGGCCTGTTATAATATGTAATGAGATGAGAGGAAGAAGGAGACAACAATATTGGAGAGAAAACGAATGCCTCAAAAGGGAGGATCGTCCATCATTTTATAATCTCATTATACCCTAAAATCAAGGGCTTTACATGCTAACAATATAAATCAAATCTCCTATGCTATACAAGGAAGTATTATGAGACAAATTAGCATAATCAAAACAGCTACATTTGATCCCATGTATGGGATTGTATACAGGCTGTATTTTGCCTTAATGGGCTGGGCCTAAACCTTGTTTTACAGGGCCCATTATCTTCTACACTCCCCCTCAAATTGATGTGGTAAGGCAGAAAACATTAATTTGCTAGTGAGATTATGATGACGCGTTTTGGGAAGAGCTTTTGTGAAGATATCCACCAATTGGTTAAGAGTAGAGACATGAGGCAAAGTTATTTTCTCAGTAACAACATGCTGACGGATGAAGTGGGAATCATTCTCAATATGCTTCGTTCTTTCATGAAAGACCGGATTGTTTGCAATTTGGGTAGCACTGGTGTTGTCCCCATGAAGAGGCGTAGAGCTACCAACAGTGACACCGAATTCACAGAGAAGACGGCATAGCCAGATGATTTCAGCACTCGCGGATAACATGGCTCGATATTCTGCCTCAGCAGAAGATTTCGAACGGTGGTTTGCTTCTTGCATTTCCAGGAAATTAGAGATTCCCCAAGAAACATACACCAGCTAGTGGTAGATTTCCGAGAATCCGGGCAACCAGCTCAGTTCGCATCCACATAGGCTGATAAGTGCAGAGAAGCGCCCGAAGAGTAGAAGAGACCATGATTAAGGGTGCCTTTGACATAGCGGAATATGCGCAAGGCAACAGCAATGTGAGGTTTGTGAGGATTGCTCACAAACTGGCTAACCGTATGAACAGCATGTCAAAAGTGTGAGCATCATCAAGTTGTGCCGAAGTGATCAAATCTGTAACATATTTCTGCTGATGTACCCGAATGCCAGATTTGCTACGCAAGAACTCCAGCCTAAGAAAGTAGTTGAGACGACCAAGATCCTTCATTCTAAAGTGGCGAGTGAGATGATGTTTGAGATCCGTAATGCTGGCACTATCAATACCACTGATAATCATATCATCAACATAGACTAAAAAGAAGGTGTAGCCCTTCGTTGTCCATCTGATAAATAGTGAGCTATTCGAATGACTCTGACGAAATCTAGCTTGAAGAATTGCAGTCCGAAATTTATCGAACCAAGCCCTGGGAGCCTGCTTAAGTCCATACAAAGATTTCCGCAACTTACAAACATGCTTAGGAGGACAGGCATATCCTGGAGGAGGTTTTAAGTAAACAGTCTCTTGCAAATCCCCATGAAGAAATCCATTTTTGACATCCATTTGCCATAGAGGTCAGTTGCGGGCTGCAGCAACACATAGGAGAGTACGGACGATGGTCATTTTAGCCACTGGTGCAAATGTCTCCTCATAGTCGATTCCATACTCCTGTTTATATCCCTGCGCAACCAATCAGGCCTTGTAGTGATCAAGACTCCCATCGGAGTGAACTTTTATGGAGTAGATTCATTTACTGCCAATCACAGAGGCTTCTTCAGGAGCCAGTACCAAGTCCCATGTTTGATTAGCTTCGAGAGCAAGCAATTCCTCATTCATAGCATCCTGCCAGTAAGCAATCTTCGAGGCCTGTGAATAGGAGGTAGGTATAGGAGCACTATCTAAAGATGAAAAGAGAGCAGGAAAGCCATAGCGGTTAGGGGCAATGGAAAGACGATTAGATCGTCGCAGAGAGATGATATGATTAGAAGAAGCTTGTTTACCTGTAGGAGCAGTAGGCGGCACTGGGAGATGATCAGGAGAGGGAGGCGCCATAGGAGGAACCTTGTTACGCCGTACATAGACCTTGAGAGCAGGTGAAGCAGTCTCCGGAAATTGTGGCAAATAGGACACAGCAATAGGATGATGATCTAAACGTAATGAAAAGAAAGGAATTTGTTCCAGGAAGATCACATTATGAGAGATTCGCATGCGTTTTTCAAACTGGTCATAACACAAGAACCCTTTGTGTTTAGAACTGTAGCCAAGAAAGATGCATTTGGCAGCCTGTGGAGATAGCTTAGTGCGTTCAGTCGGTGGACGATGAACAAAACACAAGCAACTAAACACACGTAAGTGAGAGTATGAAGGAGGATGGGCAAAAAGAACTCCATAAGGAGTAGTCTTGCCTAGAACAGTACTGGGAAGACGATTGTTCAGATATACCGCAGTCTGTGCAGCATCACACCAAAATTCTGGAGGAACAAAGGATGCAAGTAAAAGGTTGCGAACAGTTTCAAGAATATGTCTGTTCTTTCTTTCCGCAATTCCATTCTGTTGAGGAGTGTGCGGACAAGATTTTTTATGAAGGATTCCTTTATCAGAAAGGAAAGCAGAGAATTCATGGGACATGTATTCTCCGCCGGAATCGGATCTAAGGATTTTGATCTCTTTTTGAAATTGGGTGTGGACCATGTTATAGAATCTTTGAAAAATAGAAAATACTTCAGATTTGAAACGTATGAAATAAATCCAAGTATAACGGGAATGATCATCAATAAATGTCACATAGTACTTGAATCCTGCCCTACTCAAGGTAGGAGCAATGCCCCAAATATCAGTGTGAATGATGTCAAATGATTCTAATGCACGAGAATTATAAACAGAAAACGGCAAAATATGACTCTTACTTAAACAACAAGCTTCACATTTTGATTGAGATAAAGAAGACATCATTTAATTATCAATCATAGAGTCCAAACAACCAAGTTTAAACAAAGAAATTAAATAGGAATTGTTCACATGACCAAGACGTTTATGCCAAACCGTCCACAGGTTTTTGCAATTATTAGAAGAAGAAGCAAAGAATGAATGATGTCCAATGTCTAGCAAAAAAAGGCGCCCATGTTTACTCCCCATCGCGATCACCTTCTCAGTTTGTCGCCCCTATATGACACAACCAGAGGAAGAAAAGTGAACAAGATAGCCCTCATCAATAAGTTGTCCTACAGAAAGTAAATTGGCTGATAATTTTGAAACAAAGTAGACATTGGAAAGGGTGATGGGCTGGCCAATGACACTAGATAAAGTAATGGTACCAACCCCAGAAATGAGTAGTTGATCACCATTAGCAGTGGTAATTTTTTCTTTTCCAAGGTAAGGGTGTGAATCTTTAAAGCTATGTTCTACAGATGTCATGTGATTTGAGGCTCCTGAATCTAAAAACCATGTGGAAGAGGTGATAGAAAAAGAAAGAGATGCAGAAGAATGAAAGGCGGGAGATGCTATATGAGAATGAGAATGATACTGACCACCAGAGAAGCCCATAGACGCATATGCAGAGGTGACTGTGCTCTGAATCAGTTCTTGAATCTGAGCAGAAGTCATAGAGATAGCCCCGAAGGAAGTGCTGCCTGTATCTGATACGGGGGCTTGAACCTGAAATGCGGAAGTAACATTCTGTCTTGGCCTATTAGAGGGAGGCTTCTTAGGTTGTGTCTCATTCCGTCGCTGCAGGCTTCGACAGTCATCAATCACATGGCCAGTCCGTTTGCAATATCTGCAAACCAATTTCTTGCGACAATTTTTGGCAATATGTCCGAAGCCTTTGCATTCATAACATTGAGTCGGCTTTGGAGTTGCCAGAAGGGCCGAGTCAGCAGGAAGAGGCGCAAGGAAGGCTTTGGGTGCTTCGGGTGCATCCAAAATAGTGTACTGTGAAGTGAGACGAAGTTCTTCGCGAAGGACTTCTTGGAAGTAAGAATCAAGATTAACAATATTCTCCCTATTCATGAGGGCAGACCAAAGAGATTCAAATTCAGGGCGTAGATTCATAAGAAACTGGCTGTTATGAGTTTCTTCTTATAACTGGAGAGCCTTAGATAGAAATCCAGAAGAGACCGTTTGGATCAGCATTGAATCCCTTTCAGTCCACAAGGTGAGGAAACCATTAAAGTATTCCTGCACAGTTTTATCCCCTTGACTATATTTGGCAATTTCACTATCTAGATGAAATTTCCGGGCTTTATTGGTTTGATGGTAGACTTTCTTCAAATGAGCCCACATATCAGCTGCCGTGGTGTAGGCTTGAAGAGCCATGGCAAGAGAGGGATCAATAGAGTTAAGGATCCAAGTTACGACTTTCGCATTTTCTTTGGACCAGGTGGCTAGGCCTTTTGAGTCAGCAGTACTTGTAATCTGAGGCTTGGTTGTCAATCTATCAAGATAACCAAAAAGGCCCTATCCTTCGACAAAGTTCCTTAAGTGGAAGGACCAGGACATATAATTCTGCCCTTTAAACTTAATTGGAATAACATCATATTTTTCCATTTTGACCAGTTGCAGCAAAGAGAACACACAAACAAGGAGCACGGAAGAATAACAACATAGAAAAACAGTAACAGAGAAGAACAACAGCAGCAGAGAAGAGCAAATCACAGTCTACAACAGAGAAGAGCAAAGCACAATGTAGAGGACGATGTAATCTGCTATGATTTTCAGTAACCAAGCATGAAAGATGCTATCAGATTTGTTGATATATGAATACAACAGAAAACACCATAGAAAATGCCAAAAAAAGAGCCAGACGAACTGGATCTTCAAGTCAGAAGTGGTGCGTGGGTCCCACAATGTTGTCCAATCTCAGATAAGAGTATATGATCCTGGAAGGGATCAAAAGTATGTCCTCTAGTCCAAGTTTGATGAGACTTGGATAAAGATCCACAAATCTGGATGGTGGTGATGAAATCCTTTTGAGAAAGAGAACCCAAAACCGTCAAATGAAGAAGTGGTCGAACAATACCTTAACTGATGAAGAAAAAATCCAGAAAAATCTTCAAAAAATCCCTGAAGACTAGTTGATCGTAACCATGTATGTTGCTGGCGACAAATGATTGATCAGAGGTGGGCCACCTTGATCAGAGAACTCCAGACAGAGTCAGCAGAGAGAAGGAAAGGATGAAGATACACAAGGGAGAAGCAGTCGATGATGTTTTTGGAGAATCTCTCAGACTAATGAAGGAAATATTCTCATAACCTTGGCTCTGATACCATGTTATAATCTGTAATGAGATGAGAGGAAGAAGGAGACAACAATATTGAAGAGAAAACGAATGCCTCAAAAGGGAGGATCGTCTATCATTTTATAATCTCATTATACCCTTAAATCAATGGCTTTACATGCTAACAATATAAATCAAATCTCCTACGCTATACAAGGAAGTATTATGAGACAAATTGGCATAATCAAAACAGCTAGATTTGATCCCACGTATGGGACTGTATACAGGCTGCATCTAGCCTTAATGGGCTGGGCCTAAACCTTGTTTTATAGGGCCCATTATCTTTTACAGGGCCCACTTATATGCATGCATGTTGTGGGGTTTTTACGTTTAGGTGCATTTGATTTTGAATGTCTCAATGTGGAATTGAGGTATTCTTGTTATGCACTCAGCGGAGTGCCGAAATACAGAGAGTAGGAAAACTTGTGCTTTCCCCACCAGCAATGGGGGACGATTAAGCCAAGCGGCCTCCACACATCAACAAGGCAAGCGAAATGGTAGCAAAGATATTCTCAGAGGGCAAATACTTCGCCCACCCCACTTTTCCTCTATCTCTAAAGGCTGAAGGGCTAGTTTGTTTGCATTAGAATATATAGGAATTGAATGCATAAGATTTATGCCGTAAGTAGTTAAAATTGAAGACCATAGGCTAATTTATAAAAAAAAAAGAGCATCAAACAACTTTTCCTTTTATGGAAATATAATCAAATTAAAATGAGAAATGAATAACTAGTCGTCACCGATAGTTAATCATTTTTCATCTTTCTTTAATTCTATTTCCATAAAAGAAAAGCTTATTTGATGCTCAGTCTTTAAAATTCACATTTGCTCTTCATTTTTAATCGCTCATGGCATAAACCCCATGAATTCATATGTATTGTAATGCAAACAAACAGGCTATAAATGAAATTAGTGTTCAAATTGCAAGGGTAAGGAATTGTTATAATGTTCATCAATCAATTAAAGCCTCGTTCCACTGTCACATTGATCACTGCAATAGGAGTTGAGCTTTTTGTCAAATATGAGTCTTGCCAATCACACTGATAGGATTTCAACCTACCTAGGATTGATCACTATAAAGTTCTTGAATTCTCCATAATATTTTATTTACAAGTTTTATGGATATTATTCTGATAGCGGCCAACTCCTATTCTATGTGAACTTTGGCAAGGACCCAGATAAGAGGGGCATTTGCTTTGAGCATTTTAGAATTTTCATGGTCCTAACAAACTGCCCACCAATTTCTAGCGAGTCCGAAGCCTTAAGAGGGCTGGGTCTCAGTTTTAGGCTAAAAATGTCTTAACTTGTACGCCATCGAATTGCAACCCCCTCTCATCTCAGTGACCTGAATGCATGCTAGTGGGTCCTAAACTGGTAGAAGGAGCTTCCTGCAAAAGGCTTGCTCTTTGGCCATGGACGTTTCTACTGCTTTGTGCAACAACTCCTGCTCCTTAAAGAGTCAAGTGGTAGGAATCAGCCAAATGACCCAATACAATGAAAGAAAGATGAAAGAAAGAAAAGACCAGCCTTCGCTTTCTGCATTGGTTTGGGCCTCTAGAGTTTGTAGCTGCATAAGGAACAGTAACAGAAGCATGTAGAGTAGCCAGTGTATCTTATTTTATATTGAAAGAATGTAAAAATAAAATTGTAAATAAATAACAGAAGCCATGTGGCCCACTTTTTGCAGCACTCAACAAATTAAGCTCAGCATCATTACAAAAAGTAAAACCAGTACTGTAATTCCCATCTCCAGATGGTGGGAAGAGGAAATATTATGGTAACCAATAGCATAAGTTGCCCCAGTCTTGTCATCCTTCACTTTGATACTTGAGGAGCCTGAGATCAAATACGACCAACTCAATGGTTAAACTTTGGTTTGATTGCCCATCAAATACATTTCCAAAAGAGAGAAAAAAGGCATGATCCAACGGATAACAAACAAACAGAAGAGGAAAAAAAGAAAAGAAAATTAGTTTATACTCTGCACCGCTCCTCTCCCTTCTCCCAGAACTAGAAACCTCATACCAACAGACAGGATAACTATAACACACGCACAACTACAGAAATCTGTAGTCCTTTTCAGTCCTTTTGTGTCTTTCAGTTTTGTAATCCCTTAAGGAAAGAAACAGGATAAAGTTTGTTTCAAGTATTACAAAAGAAGAAACAAGATCAAGTCGTTTCTAGGAGTAGACCTTATAGGAACTCAAATCCAACTGGATCATTTGTTTTTTTTTTTTGGAGAAGGTCACAACTAACTTTTAAAAGAAAGAAAACTCGATTACAACCGCTCCCACAAGGGAGAAGGGGTATAAAAGACTTACACCCTGAAAACAAAAGAACTACAGAAACTTCCCAGGTAATAACCCTAGTAACCCCTGCTTAGTTAAGGCATCCATGAACCCATTAACCAACTGAACTTCATGATTAAAGACACATTTAAGAAGCCAAATCCTTGATCTTATTGAAGGAAAATTGGAGCTTCCATGGCTTATTTCGAGGCTAACCCATGAAATGGCATTGAAGGAATTGCTCTCCACAATCAATCATTGACGGAATTGCTCTCCACAATCAATCTTCCTTGAAAGGAGCGAGTAAAGATTCTCAAAGCCTCCTACATTGCCAACTGGACCATTTGTATTAGTAAAGAATGTATATTCTGCCTGAGATCCTCCACCTATGATGATGTCTGACCAGATATGGCAACTATTTTTAAAGAAGGTTGCAGCAAGGTCTGCTGCTCATCCCAAAAAATTGCACCTCTCTCTCTCTCTCTCTCTCTCTCTCTCTCAGAGACACACAACACACAACAAAGCCAATACTTCTGGCAATGATATTTCATTAACGGATGTCTTCAAAGGATCATCATCATCATCATGGATTAATGCAAAGGAAAACAATCTGGAGTCTTTATTCAAATAAGGCATTAAATACACCACAACTTCAAGCCCCTAGATATTAGGAAACCTCCTAAAGGCTACAATAGAACCAACCATGATGTAACACTCTCATAAGCAAACTAATAACTACAATACTACCATGGATAACCATCTAACACTCAGTATAACGAACCACTACTAAACACCACTCACATAACATGACCAAATCGAAAAGGAAAGGCGAGTTCCATATGAAAGATTTAGGGCCATTGATCTATTTCTTGGGATTAGAAATTCATCATTCTGACAAAGGTTTAATTCTAGATCAGTACAAATACGCATTGGATCTTATTTAGATGGCTGGTTTACAGAACTCTACACCTGTGGACACACCACTTGAGATTAATGCTAAATTGTCTCAAGATATGGGTGATCTTCTGGATGCCACATTATATCGGAGATTAGTTGGCAGTTTGATATATCTCACGATTACTTGCCCATATATCTCCTATGCAGTAAATCTTGTTAGTCAGTTTATGACTCAACCTCGTCATCTGCAGCTAACTGTTGTTTGGTGTATTATTCGCTATCTTCTTGGCACTCCGAATCGTGGCTTGTTGTTTCCAATCGCCAATACTCTCTCTCTCTCTCTCTCTCTCTCTCTCTCTCTCTCTCAAGGCATACTCTGATGTGGACTGTGCAGGTGTCTAGACACCTCAACGACCGGCTGGTGCATGTACTTGGGAGAATCCTTGATTTCTTGAAAATGTAAAAACCAGGATAAAGTGTCCAAATCTTCCACTGAAGTTGAATATCGTGCTATGTTTGCCGCTTCTGCTAAGATCACATGGCTTCGTGGCTTGCATTCTGAGCTTGGTTTACCTCAGACATCTCTAACACCTCTTTATGTTGATAATACAAGTGCCATTTGATCCTGTTTTCCATGAATGTACAAAGCATATTGAGGTTGACTGTCATTTCATCCGAGATGAGTATAAATATAACACTATCAGACCACGACATCAGTTCTTGGTTGGCAAATTGCTGCTTGTTGACTCAACAACATCCGGGGGGTGGGTGCGGGGTGTTAAGAAGCCCAGCCCAACTCACTTGTATTATACATTTACAGGCCCTAGGCCCAGGCCCATTACAGCCTCCCACACGTGGGATTTAGTCAATCTTTGTATATCTTTGTATAAGCTGATTTCTCTCATTATGTATTCCTTGTATAGACTAGGATTGATTCTTTCCATTCTTTCATTATTCTAATTTGTACTTTTAACATATTTAGAGCCTTGATTAAGGTCTAATATGATTATAAATAGAACAATCGATGATCCATAGAGACATCGACTTTCTCTCCAATCTTCTTCTTCTTCATCTTCTTCACATTCACATTATAATCCCAGCCCATTTGTATCCAGCCCAATCATAACATATAAGGGATGCAGTCAAACTTGTACAGCTCATTACCGTGTGAGTATGTTTAGGGATCTTTTAAATTGTAATTGCTATTTTGTAGTCTAAGCAAGGCAAGTCAGTCTTTATATGATGGAATGGAAAACCCTAAGTGGGATATATACAGTTTTGGACCCATGTTTCTTCTCTCATCTGTACGTGACAATTATATCTGCCCAGCAATTTTGGGGCACTAGTAGGCCACGTTTTTATGATTTTGCCCATTTTTCTTCCTTTCATAGTTTACTCATATTTTTAGGCATGGATTCTCACCGCTTGCAGCATAATCACCAAAATGTTTACAGAAAAGAAAAGATATAAAGTGAAATCTCATTCCCATCATCAGGCCATGAAAGGACCTCTATAATATCTCTACGAAGCTAATGCAAGAGCAAAACGCTCGATTTTAGAGGATGCGATCTTGCCCTAAAATATTTAGACCAATTTGACTGATCAAATGGGGTCACATTCACCTTACCATGGGTTTCATTATTGAGAATGGGCTAAATCAAAAGTGGGCGGTCAGGATGGGCCCAGAACAAATCCCAAAACTAATTATAAATGTGCTGAGAGCATCAATTCAGGTCAGTTCTAGCCCATTTGGAACAGACCAACAGGTTATTCTAGGCCAATATGCATCAAACAGGCCTAAATATGTGGACAGCAAACCAGCTGATTTTGACCCATCAAACCTGGGCCCAAATTGTAATATCCCGTACCAAGTGGGGAATTGGGATGGGAAACAATTAGTAGAAGGGCCCAGGTGGGACCCTTAGACCTTGGTTGTTTTTAAATTAGTTGTTTTGAATCCTTAATGGATTAGTAGAGGCCACGTGAGTTAAGTCTTAGGATAAGAGAAGACTTATACATCAACTAAACTTACTTAGTGGCTTACGTGAGATGTATTTGAGCAAAGCTCGAAGTTCTATTTGTGAAGGACTCTACCTTCACCCATTTTGCATGTATATAAGCAAACCATCGACCCTACTAGTGGCATTCGCAACCTTCTCCTTCATTTCCTTTGAGAGAAAAATATGAGAGAGGGTCTTGTTGGCTGGAATTCAGGGTAACAAGAAGGCAATCAGCAGAGGGACGATTAGCACATCGCGAACGCAACGGTCGTCTATTGAAGGTGAGTGGATCTTCCTAAATACCCTAGATGATTTAATCGGACGATTGATAATATGGCTTAACTGTTGCGCAAGGCTATTGTGTTTAGGGATTAGATACAGACTATATTTTGAGTCATGGAGATCATGTAAATCCTGTTTATCATAGGTAGATGATTACCAAGTGTTGTTTTCTTCTGAATCTCCAAGTGTTATGAATATCAGATATGGATTTCATGGAAACAGACGTGGACGTCAACAGTGGAATGGACACTTTGGGGTTGTGGGACCCCATGGCCCATTAGATAGGAAATCTGGTCCATGGATCCTGAAGTGGACCCATGGGCGACCATGATGATGCTAGAGTCACAAAGATTGGGCCCCGTTTGGGCCACCATCCACGTATTTCAGATCACAAATGCGTGAATGAGGAAGAAAATTCAGATTCGGTCGGCAGTGGTTGTGGTCCCACTGGGCCCACTTGATCATTGATCAGTACCCCACATCTTGAAGGGGGCCCAAGGGCGACCTGGTTGGTGGTGGTCCCATGTGGAGCAGGCCCCATATGCCCCACCATCCAATAAACTCAACTTCAGGTGGCGTGAGGGCTTATCTTTGGGTTATTTCTTTATTAATAGGACTGTGGGGCCCAGAAGGACTAATCAATGTTAAATCTGAACCATGTGTATTCATGTGGGGCCCTGGGCGACCGTAGGGAGCAGACCTGATCATACCTTAGGTCAGTGGGACCCACAGCATCTTAAGCCAAGATGTTTCAGGCGCGATTTTCTTTATGTCTCTGTGTATGTGGTAGAAGTCTGAAAAGAGTCTGTAATTGGAGACAGCCTTGGACTTTGGGTACCACTACAATTTATCCTTATGCTTAGATAAGTTGAGGTTTTTGAGGATTATGATAATTTTATAGATTGTTTTATTTGTTGATAGTGTGTACTGTCCTGTTTATAATTAAGTGGGCCACCCTACACTTATCACTACCAGTCATGACTAGAAGTGGGGCAGCGACATGTAAATTGTGCAGGGGGCTGGTCCACACTGTTGATTTTGTGTAGGTTATGGATATTTAATTGAATTCTGGTTATTGTAATGTTATGACATGTCTAGAAAGATGAACATGGAAATGAAATGTTGTACACTGGATCCTATATGTGGATGTTGGACTTGGTGTCCAGATAAATTATGGATTTGGGCCATGGTGGCCGTTGTGTTGGCAAATCCTTGGCGGACGTGGTTAATGAGTTAATGCCAGAAGGGGCTTGTGAACATGTATGATCAGCCTTGGTGGCATAGTAACGTGCACGGGGCGCGAAGATGTAGATGGATAGACTTTTAATTGTACTTGACTTGTTAATTTAGACTTGTGCGTTTTATTTGATGTTATGTTCTATGCTATATGGGTAATTAGAAAAATTCATTCACCAGTGTTTGCCCCCTTCAGGTAATCACGTTGCAGGTGGGCCAGAGCAGAATGACGTTCATCCCATAGACTTCTGCATGTGTGGCTGAAGAGAGAGAGTGGGAAAATTCAAATAGTTGATAGAGGGATTAGCCCTTGTTTAGGGAATTTTATTCAATGTTTTAGGACATAATTGATTTGAGTTAGAACATGGGAATTTTACTTATTTAGTGATTATTGATGTTATTTGACTTTTATAAGTTAATTGAAATTATAGTTTAATCTAAATGCCTGATCCCTTGTGAAAGTTATTTGATGAATGTGTAGTGAATGATGCCAAATAATCACAATTCAGAATCTGACAGGCCCCGGAATTTGGTTCGTGACACAAATCTAACCCAGCTGAGAGAAAATAGTTAAAAGCTTGGTCGTCCAGACCTGTGAACCAAATGGAAATATGAAGTGAGTCCCATAGGATCCCACACCGGACAGTCTTCCAAATACCCAAGACCTCAAGGAAGTGTAACAATATACTTGTTTTTCTCATTCATTTATTTTTGAGTTTTTTTGAGCTGTTATCATTCCTCTTTTATACCTATTAGGATTCCTAAAGATGAGCATTTCAATTGTTTTAATGAATGGTTTTACAAGGATAACAAGTGGAGCCCACAAGGCCTAGAATATCTCACATCCCAGGTCATCCCTAGCAACCTCTGGACTTTCACTTTGATTATTTTGCTTGTTTAAAGACTTCTTTCCCTATTAAGGTGTAATAGGAATCTCTTAATCTAGAGCTTTATTACAGATGTATGTTAGAGATCATGAGAATAAGTATGGTTTAAATAAAGTTGCAATTTACATGCATCTTTCTCGCTTCTTCTCCCTTGGTTTGAATATCCTCCCAACGAATCGAGAAGACATAACAGTGGATTGGAACTAATCAGTAAGCATTTCTCCTTGATTTATGTTTGATTAATTTATTATTGATTGAAGATCGGGGTTCTTGGGTTCACAACCGATCAGATTTGGCTTCCTCACTTAGAAGCCAGAAAGGTGAAAGACATTGAAGTTCGGGCCAAATGGTCACCTCATCTAGATTTGAAGGCTTTGATACCTACATGCATTCTAATTTCAAAAGAGATGTCAATGTTGCAAGTTTCACAAGTTTTTGTGGGTGCGCATGTGCATGCGTGCGTTGCATGGGTGTGCATGATTGTGCTTTTTTTGTTATTCTCATTTCAGAAAAGATATTGTTGCTTTGATCTAGTCCAGCAAAAGCTACTTCACTTGCATGGGGAAAGCACAATGAAGAGCTGTCCGATAAAATCTAATTTTTTGTCCTTTCTTGTTAAGTGTTGTACATATTGCTCTAGATATTTTTAATTTCTCTTTTCAAGGATTTAACATTTTTCCATCGACGGTTTTCCATGACCTATAACAACATCATTTCATACTTATGCTTCATCTTTTCAAGAGAAATGGTAACCTAACTAGAATGACATGACTAAATTCTAATATTGGCTAGGGCCCATAGTAAATCAGGTGTCAAGAGTTTATCTAGTGGCTATCTCTCCCTTTAAACATCAAACAACACGACAGAACAAAATCAGAAATCACAAAACTTAGTCAAACCACCAGTATCCATCTTATGGCTCGTCGAACTTAATAATTTAACTGCTGATCATTAAAAAAAAAAGAAAAAGAAAAAAAGGAAAAACACCTTCAACAGAATCAAGCATAAGACAAATTAAAAATAAACAAAATAAATCACATATAATAACCCAAAAGTGGAAACGGAGTGCATATACTCACAGTTGTAATCAGTCCATCCTATTACTTGTTTTTCAAGATCATAAACAACAAGCTTATTCGATAACACTAGATCTGCACAGACAACAAAAAAATAATGCGAGATCATGAAGGGTGTAATTTCTATAATTGTTTTTATAATATTTTCAAGTTAGTTAAGCACTAGGTCATCAAAATCTAGAAAACTTATATGTAGTACTTACCATACTGCCATGTAAAACATCAAACTAAAATCATTACTCAAGTTCAAAACCACTGTGAAAAAAACGAGTAAGATTACATGTCGGTCACAAAGTACAACATTTCAAACATACAATTAAATCCCTGAACTGGACCATTGAATTATTCGTTCTTTTGATGATTATATATATATATATATATACATTAAAATGACATGGATTTGGTCATATTGCTTTGGCCTAATAATGAATACAATAAGGCAATCTTGTAACATAATGAAAAAAGTCTAGAATAGGTTAAATTGTGACTCCTTACTGACATTAATTACAGGGATAACAAAAGCTTAATACAAACTACTTTGAATATGGAATAAGTAGGTATTGTCCGCTTTTGAATTTAATATAATAAGAGGCCAATTAAACAAAATAAAGTTAGGTAATCCTCCATGCATGACTACTGTTTACATGTGTTCTTACTTTAATAAAAACCCTAAGTTCTAATTGAATAATATATATTTTGAATGATTACTTTTGTTACCGAGAAGCTTAACAATAAAAGATAAATATACGGATAAGCTTACAACCAAGGGCGAGAGGCAGAAGAAAACTGAAAGGCTGTAATATCCTGAGTACCTGGGCCCCAAGACTAGCTTGGCCCAGGTAGGACCTTTAGTTGATTATTTATAATTGGACTTAGTATTTGCCTCACGTGAATGGTTTTTAGAAAGGAAGGGAGAGGAGTTGTATTTCAACTCTAACTAAAAAAGAGGAAGAGACAATACAAAAGAAGGAATAGGACTCTCCTTGTATATATAAGTAACCAGCGACCCTTAGATAGGCTTCTGTTATTCTTTCCTTTGAGAGAAAGTGAGGAGGATCTTCTTGATTGCAATCCAGGAGAAGAAGAAGAAGGCGACGATCATCGGATGTCCTATTCGCATCCACACATTGCAAACGCAACGATAACGTACAAACGGTGAGTGAATCTTCTTAATTAATTAGTGATCAAGTTAGCTATTAAGTTAGATGATTGATTTTGTAATGTGATTTGGATACTCTGTGTTAAGAAGCTCTGTCGATGAATCATATGTTATGAATATCCGGTATTAAGAAGATCTGTTGAATCATATGGATATCCTGTAGTAAAAGATCTGTTGAATTTTATGTTGATAGATAAGGGAATGCTACAAGTAGATAGGCTGTAGTTACATGAAATAAGATTGAAAATCTGTTGAAAACAGAGGCTGTCGACGTGGTGATAATTGATATTGGAGGGTTGTGGGACCCCATGGCCCACTAGATGGAGAATCTGGACCATGGATCCAAAAGGGGACTCATGGTCGACCCATAAGGACTTGGACCCCTGAGGAGTGGACCCCATCTGGGCCCTCATCCAACTACTACGATGAAATACATGCGACTGTTGCAGAAACTGTGGGTTCTCGCCGTCAAGCCCTTCTGGGACCCACCTGGCTGCCTGATTGAAAATCAGATCTGGTCATCTGATGTGGGACCCTTAGGCGACCTTACAGATGGTGGCATCTGTGATTTGGACCAGTGGGACCCACTGTCCAATTTACTCAAATACTCCCAGGCGTGAATGAAGTGCAGGTTGCTATCAGCAACTGTTGGGATCTGTGGGCCCTGGGGAGGGATCCGATGGTGAATCAGATCCCATAGTATAAATATTTTCTCTTGAGCGACCATGGAGGAGTGGAACATCTGTGATTTGGATCAGTGGGACCCACTGATCAATGAATACAAAAACAGTCAGGCGTGACTTAGTGCAGGAAACAGCAGACACAACGGTTTTGATTTGTGGACCCCAGAATATGGTTTGATGATGGATCAGATCCAAGGGATTGAGGGTGTAACCTTGGGCGACCATGATTTTGAGGTCTGATCTTGTTTTGCCAAGGGGGGGACCCACAGTATTGTATAATTGTGTGCTACAGGCATGAGATACTTGTCGTTATGTACTGTGTATGTACACACGGCTTAATGGTTTCTGTGATTAAAGAGAAAGTCTTAGACTTGATAAATAATTACCATTTCACCCTTCTATTCAATTAATTTAAGGTTTTGTGTAATTTATGATGTGTTATAAGGACTATTTGGTTTCTGTTATTTATATACTATGCTGTGTAGGTGGGCCATTCCTATATCATTCCTTAACCTATGATGATCAGAAGTGGGGCACTAATTTTGATCGGGACTTGAATGGGACTGGTCCCACACTACTGTTGTGTAAGATTGTTAATAATAATGGAATCTGGTTGTTGTGTGATCATGAGATATTGTGTATTGGGTCCCAGACGTGGGATGTTGGACTTAGTGTCCAGGCCGTTATAACGGCTGGCCCTTGTGGACGTGTCAGATGAGACAGGGTCATGGTGACCGGTATACATGTATACAGTGAGCCTTGGAGGCGTGGTAATGTGCATGGGCACGAATATATTTATGAATGTATTTTTTAATAGTAATTGATTCATGTATTCAGCTTTGTTGTGTATATGACATTATGTTTATGCTGTTTATGTAATTAGGAAAATTCATTCACCAGTAATACTGATGCTGTGTTGCCCCCTTCAGGTAATCACGTTGCGGGTGGGGCAGAGCAGAACGACGTTCAGCACGTAAATTTTGGCATGCGTGGCTGACGAGAGAGAACGAGAAATATTCAAATAGTTGATGAAGGGATTAACCTTGTTTAGGGATTTTATTATATGTTTTAAACATTTGAACTGAATTAGAATATGGAATTTGGTTTACTCAGAGATATTAATTTTGTTCAAACATTCATAATTTAATTAAAGTTATATTTTGATCTAAATGCCTGATCCCTTGTGGAAAACATTTGATGAATGTATGGTGAATATTTACTAAATAAATCACGATCCAGAGTCCGATAGGGCCCCGGAATTTGGGTCGTGACAAAGGCCATGGTAAACTCCATTCGATCAATTGAGGCTCCCACTTGATGGAGTCTGCCTTCAAACCACCTGTGGTTTCTTTCCTTCCAAATTATCTAGATCACTGCCATAAAGGAGGAGCCCCACATGATCTTTGCTCTCACTGATCCCACTCCCATTCTCCACACCTTGAAGAGATCCACAGGAGAGTAAGATGGCAACCAACCACACTCAAACCAACCCGGAACTGCTCTACACATCTCTTTCCCCTTGACAATTAAGGAGATGGTCCACTGTTTCCTCCACTGCTAAACACATAGAGAAAACAAATACTACTTATCGCTGACTAATGTTATCCATTGTGAGAATGCTTCCTCCAAGACCCAACCAGCCAAAAGCAACAGCCATTGGATTGGCCTTTGTCTCCCAAATCCTAAACAACGGCCTAACTGAATGAGACCCACTTAACGGCATTGAGAAGAAGAAAGCCATAGAGAATAAGCCATCCTTAGTAGGAGTCCAAAGTCCAAGCCCTCCTATCCTAATGCGGGACTACTTGAAATAGATTTATCAACCTCGGACCCTATAAAACGGCGAAAGGAATGTGGAACTACTTGAAACATATTTATCAACATGATAACTTGGCCCAACGGTTTCACTTGGAACATGAGCTTTCTCAATTTACTAAGGGGACCATGCCCATTCAGGAGTATTATTGTATTATTCTCATTTCATTCGTTTATGGACGGATTATACTAAGATTATTTATTCCAGTTTACCTGACGTTTCAATTGCAGTACTTCAAAGCATTCATTCCACTAGTTAGCAAGATCAATTCTTGATGAAACTCAGATCTGAATTTGAACAAGTACATTCAAATTTGATGAGCCGGGTGCGCCCCCCCCCCCCCCCCCCCCCCCCCCCCCCCCATCTATTAATAATTGCTTAGGAGAGCTCCTTTGTAAAGAACAACATCTTGCAACCCAGGTTGCTCTTCAACAAGGAATTTCCACCAGTCCAATGAATGCTACCTATGTTGCACAACCCAAACAACAGAACAGAGATATGACTAAAGTACAGTGTTATTATTGTCAGAAGTTTGGACATGTTGCCACTCAATGTAATTAGAAGTTCTACACTTACTGTAAACGCAAAGGTCATGTCCTTCCGGAATGTTGGCGACATCTCCAGGATCCATCCCAAAAAGCTCACATGGCAACTTTAGATGATTCCTCCTTTGCTAACATAGTGATGCCTGCAATGCCTAATGCCAATGCAATGATGCCTGCCATACCTGCTCCCTCCTCTTCATCTCTTACCCCAAAAATGGTCTAGCAAATGATAGTAAATGCCTTCTCTGCACTTGGTCTCTCAGGTAACACCAAAAAATCAGCCACCACATGGTATCTAATCATATGACAAACTCTTCCAAACAATTGTCTAAACTCAAAGTCTCAAACCCTATGATGGAAATCTCCGAATCAACACTGCAGGTGGTGGGAGTATACCCATTACTGTCATTGGCGAAATCTCTCACCCATAACCTTTGAATCATGCGTTTCTTTCTCCACAATTATCTACAAATTTATTATTTGTTGGACAACTAGTTGACCATAATTGCTCTGTCTCCTTTTCTCATTCTGGTTGTGTTGTGTAAGATCAAGCCTCGGGGCAGGTGATAGTGAAGGGACCTAAGCATGGACGTCTTTTCCTGTTGTAGCTGTCTACACAAGATAGGCATTTAGTTGCTTCTGCTTTGTTCTCATATTCTAGTTTTAATAAATGTCAGATGTGGCATAATAGATTAGGCCATCCTAATTCATGAACTTTGCTTTCTTTATTTAAATTTGGTTTATTACTTGACAATATAGTTTTTCTTCAAGAGGTTTCCTTTAAATGTTCTAGTTGTAAAATGGGCAAAAGCAAGACTCTTCCTTTCCTCCTTCATGCATCCTTAGCATTGAAGTGCTTTGATCTTGTACACAGTGATGTATGGGGAATAGCACTTGTGACATCGCATTCTCATTTTAAGTATTTTGTCACATTTATAGATGATTACAGACGATTTACATAGATTTATTTTTGACATTCCAAAGCTGAAGTGTTTACTACTTTCAAAGTTTTTTTGGGATATGTTGAGAATCAATTTTCCACTTCCATTAAAACACTTTGCATAGATTCTAGGGGTGAATATATATCAAATGATTTTAAGAATTTCTTACAACACAAAGGGATAATTTCTCAAAAAACATGTCCTTATACACCTCAACAAAATGGGGTGTCTGAGTGGAAAAATAGATATCTCCCGGACATTGTTCGTTCACTACTCCTCGAGTCATCGGTTCTTGCAAAATTTTCGCCCGAGTCTCTCTCCATAGCCGTTCATATTATGAATAGACTACCTTCACCTAGAATTCAAAATGAAACACCTTATTTTTATTTTTATTTTTCAGACGCCTCCCACGTATTCTCATCTACATACTTTTGTCTGTATAAGTTTTGTTCTTCTACCTTCGGCAGAACGAACAAAACTCTTTGCCCAGTCCTCCAAGTGCGCATTTTTAGGTTACGTAAATGACCAAAAAGGCTTCTTATGTTATGATCCCAAAGTGAACTGTATCAGGGTTTCTCACAATGTAGTGTTTTTGAAAATCAATATTTTTTACAACATCATCATGATAATGATCAATTTCCTTTGATTTCATTGGTTCCTAACTTTGATGAGAATCCTATTCTCCCGTGGATAATACTAAGCCTATTTGTGTGTATGAAAGACGTAGACGGGAAATACTACCGTGCCCGAGCCTCCCAACAGTATCATTTCCCCAACCCCCGATCCTGCTCCTGCACTGAATATATCTTAGTTTGTTTAACTTTGCCGCTCTTCTCGCATTTCTAAGCCTCCTGATAGGTTTGGTTTCACCCACACATCATTACTCACTACTCTTTCGTTTGTTCAAATACCTAATCATTTTCCCAGGCAGTGTAACATGAGTGTTGGCGTAACGCTATGCAAGAAGAACTTGGGGAACTAGAAAGAAATCATACATGGGATATTGTTCACTGTCCTCCATTAGTCAAACCCATTGGATGTAAATGGGTTTACCCTATCAAGTTGAATCCTAATGGGACCTTGGCTCGTTACAAACCTCGTTTAGTGGCTCTCAACAACCGTCGAGAATATGGCATTGATTACAATGAGACATTTCCTCCGTTTGCCAAAATGACAACAGTACGAGTCATCCTGGCTATTGTAGCTTCTCGGTCATGGCCACTCTATCAAATGGACGTGAAAAATGCTTTCCTCCACGAAGATCTTAAAGAAGAGGTTTACATGAGCCTCCCTTCGGGTTATAAGCCTACCTCCATAATTGAAGTGGCTAGGCTCCGACGATCCTTACATGGTCTCAAACAAGCACCCAAGGCCTGGTTTGAGAAGTTTCGATCTACTATGCTTCATCATGGCTTTGCTTAGAGTCCTTATGATCCATCATTGTTCACAAATATTACTCCTCAAGGTATTACATTACTTCAATCTGCATTCCATATGGAGGATCTTGGCCCATTAACATATTTCTTGGGTCTTGAGGTACAACAATCCCAAAAAGGACTCTTTTTGCATCAATATAATTATGCTAGTGATCTCATTGAACTTGCTGGACTACATGAAGCCACACTTGTGGACATTCCATTAGAGGTCAATTTGAAGCTCCGAAAAGATGATGGCGATCTCCTCTCTGACCAAATATCTTACATATGCTTAGTCGGAAGTCTTGTCTACTTGACTATCACTAGGCCAGACATCTCTTATGCAGTAAATGTTGTTAGTCAATTCATGACGGCACCATGCCATCACCATCTGGTGGCTGTCAAACGGATCATACGATACATTCTTGGTTCTCTGACACGAGGATTGTTTTTTCCCGTTGGCACACCACTTACACTTAATGCTTATTTTGATATCGACTGGGATGGATGCCAGGATAGTCGCAGATCCACCACAGGCTGGTGTGTGTATTTGGGAGAATCACTCATTTCATGAAAATGCAAATAGCAAGAAAGGGTCTCAAAATCTTCCACTGAATCTGAATATTGTGTTATGTGCTTTGCTTGTTCCGAGATTCTTTGGCTTCATGGTTTACTTATAGATCTTGGTTTTCCTTAGACCTTAGCTACCCTTCTTCATGCTGACAATACCAGTGCCATACGTCTCACTGAGAATCTAGTTTTTCATGAGCGTACAAAACATATTGAGGTGGATTGTCACTTTATCCGGGATGAATATGATCGCAACATCATTAGTCTCCCACAAGTTTCCAGTTAACTCCAACTTGTAGACATCTTCATAAAAGGGTTACCTAGGCCCCGCCATGAGTTCCTGGTTCGTAAATTGCTCCTGTTTGAACAGCATCAATTTGAGGGGGGTGTTAACACTAGCTGGCCCACAAAGCCCACCAGGCACATTCCATGTACAAACTGACCCATCAAGTGGGATAATTTAGGTTGACTAATCTAACTGTAATATATCCTCTTTCCATGATCATAGCCTTGTAATATATTTACTTTCCATATACATAGATTGTATTAGATTGTAATTGCCTTGATTAAGGCTGAAAGAGATTATAAAATGGAGCAAGGATCGACCAAGGGATCCATCCAAGTTTTCCACAAGTTTCTGTTGTCTCTTCATGGCCGTGTCAGTTCCTGCTTAAATTGCTGCTAAAGTTAAAAAAAAAAACACAAGTTTGTGCTGCATGAAGGAAAGGGAAAAGGAAGATAGGGAGGTTAGAAGCTCCACAGATATACAAATAAATGTTCCAGACAAAATTTTGGCATTTTCTTCTCTCAGCAATGATGAAGTTTATGGAAAGACACGATTTATTTCTAAGTATCTTACAAGTTTACATTTCAATTTTCAATTAAATTGGCTTTACGTCCAATAGATCTGAGTCCAGGTCCATTCAAGTACACTATTGGAATTCAAATGCGAAGATACTTTAAAGAAATGGAAAGAAAATAAAACTTCAGAGATGCATATATAGTTTCACTGAATACCTCCCAAAAGTATCATATCTTTTGTTTCCGCGGATTGCGTGCCACTGTTTTGCCAACCAATACACCAAATAGCGTCCTGCACCATAAGAGAGAATATGTGAATTGAAATGAAAGCTATCATTATGAATAGATTCTAACACAAATCAAACATCATAGTATAGCTGGTAATGGACGTAAAAAGAAGTCTTGGGGGAAGTAGGGGTAGTTATGTTCAAATATCACTCTTCACCTGCCTAGCATGGCTAGTAACAGAAGTAAAAGGAGCCATAGGGAGCAGGGGTAGCCAGGTTCAGCCTTGGCTGGAACAGGAAGGCATCAGCCAATAGCACTCTTAGTAAATTAAGGATAATGAAGACACACACAACACACACAGCCTTGGCTAGAACACACACACATATATGGGAGATGCTCTTATGAGAGATATCTCTCATACCTTATATGAGAGATAGGGGTGGGGGCCCTCACATTTAAGTTGTTGGCATTGGATATGGATGTGAAGGCCCCCACCCAATCTCTCATTTAAGGTGAGAGATATCTCTCATAGGAGCATCTCAGAGAGAGAGAGAGAGAGTGAGCGAGAGAGAGAGAGAGAGAGAGGACACACACACACACACACACACACTTAATACCAAGGATCAAAATAGTAGTTGTGGCAAGCATAACGGTCAATGGTCAAAATGCTACGTAGCAGGCAATAAGTAGCTGTTGCAGTGATAAATAGCGGCGTAGCGATGTGTATTATTAAGTTGTCTTAAAAAATTTGAATCTTGTGAAGCAGCCAATCTTGTGTTTTTTTAGTGATTTGGAACCATATGAGGGTAGAGACAACTTTAAGAAAGGCTATTGAGGAAAAAAAATAGAAAAAAATAATGTTTCAAAATTAAAACTTCTATGCTCTACTAGGTTTGACTGTAGCACCATTCTTTTCAAAATAGCATAGCAGGCTTTGTAAGGTGTTCTTTTTAATAAATTCCAGAAACTCGTTAGCTGCCCTCATATTCTCATTAATAAAATATTAGCTTGGTGACTAGAAAGACACAATTAGTTTTCTTTCTCCAAGCAGTCTTTGTCTTCTCTTTTGTCCAGTTTCCCTCTTCTCCATTCCTCCTCGTTCACTTTATTCTTTTTTCTTCCTTCGTCAACCCAAATAAACCTTCTCTACTCGGTATCAGAGCTTGCAAGCCGCAAGGAGCAGATTCAACTGATCTACAAGGGGTGCCCACATCATCTAAGGGTGACATCCAGATGTAGCCAAAGAAAATCCCTAATTGAATAGAGAACCAAATTTCCAGCCCTAAACCCAATCAACAGTAACAAAGCAAGAAAACTAGGAGATGAGATTATTCACTGCTATTGATGAATAATCTACTGTTTTCTTCAATCCCAAGGAGACTTCCTCAATCCCAATGGAGAAGAGGGCCCAAAGTTGTTTGTATACCACTTCAAGAGAAAACTGAAACTATCGAGTATCGACATGTATTATCTTTAGCAGTCGGCTGTTGTGATCTCTACTTAACAGTCCAAATCATCGAAAACCCTAATAGACTTGCTAATTACATGTCATATTGCTAATAGAAATCTGCTGGTTTCTCAGAATCTGGACGTCTCGGTCATCCTGTGCAAATCTGGCTGTGAGCCCCACATGGCCCACTTGATCATGGAACAAACCACACAAAATTGGAGAAGATCCCTGGGCAACTTTATCGATCAGAGTCCCATTGGATTTGGACTTGGTTTCGTCCATAAAACTAAGAGCCTAAACCCCTGCTGGACATGCCCTGTTTTTTGTTACAGAATTATCTGAAATTTAAAATAAAACCCTACATTCTTCTACTATTACTACCATAACAGGTCCTGACTTCGAATTTTATTGACCATTGGGGACTGTTTTGTCAAATACAAGATGGCTCAGGCCCGCTTGGGCCCAATATGATGCTATCCAATCTCGTTGGATTTGGTCAAATCTTTGCACAGTTTCTTCCTTCTTTAATTAGATTGTATTTAGATTTAGTCATATACTCTTTCATTAATAGTAGTTGTAATTAGATTAGCTGATTTGTAGAGCTGATTTGTAGCCTTTGATAAGGCATCTGTATTCTACATAATGGGAGAGAATCTCCAATGAAAACACACAAAATTCATAATTCAAAATCTTTTTTGCACGCTACGATTGTTATGGTATCAGAGCTTCTCTTGTAAAGGCTACCAGTTGTTCATCTTTTCAAAAACCTCAAGGACTCTATCGGAGAGAAATTCTTCTCTCTCTTGTGCAGCAAACAGATCAAGGATCTGTCCTCAGAAATCTGGTTCCAGGAAAACCAAAGATCTTCAACATCTTGAAATCTGATCGCTGTGGCCCACCTGCGATCAGCACTACTGCTCTTGGGAGAAACAATCTTGTGTTTCAGAAGCACACAGATCGAGGATCTGTAATCTTGGCATCAACCAGATCAGTGATCTGTGTTTATTGGAAGCAAAAGGTCTTCTGTCACGATATGATCAATAGTGGCCCACCTGCGATCATGACATCTTGAGGAAATTCTACAGCAATGGTCAACCATCTCTACTGATATTTTTGGTGATTTTTTCAAAATTTTTTCGGGATCAGAGGTAGGCTTTGGACCCCACTTGAGATTTTCCAGTTTTATCAGATCATTTTGATCACAGCCGTTCCAAATCTTGGATTGTGGATGGATTTTAGTGAAACTTGTATTGCTGGAAAGACATTTTGATACTGCTTGCACCTCGTTGATCTGATTCTCCATCTGATCAAACAGTGGGCCCCACGCAGGGAATCAACAACCACTTTTAGGGTCACCTAGACCATTTTTCTCTGTGATTTTTGTTCAGAGACTACTGTCTGTTGTTCTGCACTGTTGCATTTACCTTTTGTTTTCTACTTCTCTTTGTAGTTTTTGGCTGGTACATTTCTCTTGTACCGGTAATACTTTGTAAGTTGTTCTTTTGGCTGTTTTAGTTGTTTTGTAATCGTCTCTTCTTTAATAAAATTCTTTTGTTACCGATAAAAAAAAAATGATAGAGGTGATCGCTCCAACTAGAGCTATATATAAGTACATCATAAAAAAAAAAAACCCAGTGCAAACTTCCTTAAGAAAGGTCAGAAAACTTCGTTCATCAGACTTTAAAATGTTGGGGGAGCTTGAGTCCAAAAGGCATTACCAAGAATCCATAATGGCCCTCATGTGTTCTAAAAGCAGTCATGGTGATGTCGGCTTCATGGATCAGAATTTGGAGGTATTCGGAACGTAGATCCAATTTAGTGAAGTATTGGGTCCCATGGAACTCACCCTTCCAACCCTATACAGCCCACAGGTGAGAGGGAAAGGGCTTTCCTCTTATGCTAACACAAGATTTAGAGTAAAATTGTTCTTGTTTTATTTCTCATTTCAGAGAATTACACACATAGAGATGGAAGCTAGAGCACCTCAAAATAAAAGGAAAAACAATTGGACATGACCTACCTATGGATATGCATGGCAGTTTAATGCTGGAATGAAAAGCTAGGTTGCTAAATATGCATGGATTTGCATGATGGGTGGATATGCTAAATATACATGGATTTGCATGATGGGTAGATATACTAAATATGCATGATTTGCATCCCAGGAAGGATATGTATGGGTTATTTACTAAATATGAATGGGCTGGTGGGTTTTTGCACAGGTTGAACATGTGCATGGCTAGGACTTTTGCATGGCCAATCATATCAGATGATGAACTGGTTGGAGAAGTAGTTCGACTGTCAGTTAAATATGCTGCGGAATTTTGCATCTTTAGTATTTCGTTGTGGTTCAGCTCATCAACTGGCACCATCAGTTTTCTCCGTTGGTGTTTGAGAAATGACAATGACTTCCCGTTCATTGAAAGTCTGCTCATTAATGAGGCGCTGTTAGCGGCACGTGGTCACTGATGATGGCTGGCAATAGGTCAAGTGAGTGGAGAAGGGAAACAGAGAGAGGAGGTTGGTGGTTGGGTGGGTGCAGGGGTGTTGGGTAGGTGGCTGGGCTGTTGGAATAGGAAAGGGGGAGAGAAGAAGAGGAAAGAGGAGGGAGGAAGAGGAAAGAGGGCATTTTAGCCATTTTAGGAAAAAAGGGTAGCGAGGTCGCCCATGGCAGGTCATTTTTTCTGGATGTCCTTAATTGAAAATCCCAATCAAAACTTAAACCTTAATTTGAAAAATCAAGCTTTTTAAGTCCTTGAAAACTTCCAAAAACTTGAGGCCTTTTTTGAAAATTTCCCTCATATTATTGTTCATTATTCTTGAATTATTTTGAATTATCACTTCAATAATTATTTCGATGCCCACCATCATTTTATCATTGCTATTATCCTTCTATAGAGAATAATTAATAGATATTTCAGTGTTGCAAATAGGGATTGTGTGGTTAAGATAGAGGAGTTTGAGCTGTCAGGAGATCTCATTCTTTAATATATGAATGACTTTGACATTATTCTGGGAATGAAGTGGTTGGCATCCTTTCCTGCTAGTGTGGACCGTTTTATAGTTACTTTAAGAAAAGAAGGTCACCCAGCTTTTCAGCTCAGGGGTAAGAAGGGAGTTGTTAGAGCCCATTTGATCTCAGCTTTTAAGGTAGATCGCCTGTTAAACAGTGGATGTGAAAGGTTAGCTTGCCTTTGTGATGGAAGAGAGAGAAGTTTGTTTGGACAGTTCCCTATAGTTAGGAAATTTTCATGTGTTCCCATAAGATTTACCGGGTTTGCCACCTCTGAAAAAATCAACTTCACCATTGAGTCAGTGCCTAGGATGGCACCAAGTTCTAAAGCACCTAATCAAATGGCACCCACAAAACTTAAGGAACTTAAGGATCAATCACGAACTTTTGGACAAAGATCTTTGAAGATAGCTTTTGGAGATATGTGGTGGTATATTGCTTGGAAATGTAGCAAATGAAGGGGTCATTCAGAGCTACTGGATCCTCGGTGGCTTTATGCAAGACCCGGCAATGAAAAATAAACCAGGCATAGAAGTAACGAACGCCATACCGAAAGAAAGAAGGATGCTAGTCAGCCACATATCTCACATGGCCCCCAAGAACATCACACTTCAAAGCCACCATCACGGAACATAGGGTAGATGGAAGTCCACAAGCAAGACAGCAGGCAGGGGAACAACTCTCACATCGGATCTAGTTGACACGTCAGCCCGGAAACACAGCACAACATGGCCGCAACACCAGATAGGCAGCTAAATGAGAACGTGTATCAGGATGCCTTCTGACAAAAGCTTCATCATGTGGCCTCCCATTGACTAGATAATATGGGAAAGGATTGCGACTCTTCCAAATTTTGAACTTTTACCCTCTTCCCTGCCAAAGTTTACCATTGCAGGTCCTCTAGAGTTCATTATCGGAATGAAGATATTCTTCATGGCATTTTCCAATGATGGGAAAACTTGTGATCTCCTTCATCTCAATTAGACGCATGACCACCACTTTCGGAACTCCAGATCCTCTGAAGTTCACTTACAGAATGAAGATATTCTTCATAGCATTCGCCAAGGATGGGTGAACTTGTAATCTCCTTCATCTCGATTAGATGCATGCCCAACTCACCAACAGGAATAAAGCAAGAGTTTCTCAATGGAGAAAAACTACTCAACATTGGGATGTATCTGCTTCTGTTGATGGGAAAACGCATACATGTGGTGCAAATAGCACCATACAGCTCAATAGACTGAAGGAATGGCTAGTAGAAGGATAAGAGGTGGTTGGACCAAGCTCCCCATTTATCATTAAAATTTGAGCACCCCTTGGGTCTAAAAGTGGATGGTCCAACAAATCCAAATTGGGCTTGATACACTGGCAGACCCATTGGGCAAACTTCTTTCTTATCCTCTATATCAAGGGAAGTGACTTTGGCTGGCATCAGAATCCAAAAGAGAGGAATGCTACCTGTCCATTCATCCTTTGAGTGGTCATAATCATTGAATTCCACAGGTAACGCACCTGGAGAATTTTTAATCCATTTGAAGTGGGCAAACTCTTGAAGCACTAAGGGAGGGATCCTCTTATATACTTTCATAGAAATGCTTCAAGAAAGAATGAAGTGCTTCAGCACATCTTCAGTAATAAAGTGCCACTTGTTATCCGGAATTGGATAAGTATCCTCCATATGAAACCCATAGGTGAAATCAGGGGGCGGTAAACTTGTCCTACCATACCCCAATAGACGACCATCATTCATCAAGTTGCAATATAACCTCATTGTTCTTTCTTTCAAGGCGAGCACAATTTGGCACTTAGACGCCAAAAGTTGAGCTTGCCTTTCGGCTCCATCGACCAGAGGCATCAAAGAACTTGAAGTAGTAGCTTATGGTGGATTAGTAAAAGGGGTGGCATTACTACAAAACCGGTGTTCTTTGTTAAGAAGAGAGAAGGATCCGTGAGAATTTGCATTGACTATAGAGAATTGAATTAAATTACGATGAAGAATAGGTATCCATTACCTAAATTAACGAGTTGTATGATCAGTTGCAAGGTGCTCAATATCTCTCTAAGATTGATCTAAGGTCAGGTTGTCGTCAACTCAGAGTCTGAGAAGATCGTTTGAAGAGAGCCTTTTAGACAAGATATGGACAATAAGAGTTTCTAGTTATGCCTTTCGGGTTGACCAATGCACCAGCAACATTTGTTGATTTAATGAATCGGATCTATAAGCCTTACCTGGATCAGTTTGTGCCTTGTTGTAGTGTTCACGGATGGCAGTTTATGGATGACATTTTTTATATACTCCAAGCCATGAAAGGACAATGAAGAGCATTTATGGACTTCTTTGCAGCTTGTAAGGGAGAAAATGCTTCATTCTACGTTTAGCAAATAAGAATTCTAGTTGGAACAGGTTGCATGTGGTTTACCAATGAAAGTGTGTCAGTAGATCTAGCAAAGATGAAGGCAGTAGTCAAGTAGTCAAGTGGGAGAGACCATCCAATGTGCCAGAGATACGAAGTTTCTTGGGACTAGCAGGTTACTAGAGAAGGTTCGCCACAGGATTTTCTTCAATAGCAACATGTTTGACTTGCAAGAGTCTCCCTTTCAAGTGGACTGATGAACGTGAAAGAAGTTTCAAAGAGTTCAAAATGAGACTCATATCAGCATCTATTCTAACTTTACCTTTAGGAAGCTGAGGATTTGTGATATATAGCGATGCATTCCGCCAAGGATTGGGATGTGTTCTCATGCAGCAAGGAAAGGTTACGCCTTATGCTTCAAGATAATCAAAGACCCAGGAACAGAATTATCCAATTCATGATTTGGAATTAACAGTGATAGTATTTGCCTTAAAGATTTGGAGACATTATCTATATCGAGGACAATTTGAAGCCTACATAGACCACAAGAGCCTGAAATATCTTTTCTTGCTAGAGGGAACTTAATAAGAGACATAGGAGAAGGTTGGAATCTCTCAAAGATTATGATTTCTCTATTCATTACCATCTGGGTCAGGCCAATGTTGTAGCAGATGCTAACAAGGTTTTAGGATGAGTTTTGAAGATGATACAAATTTCAAAGTCGCTATTCATTGGGACAAACGATAAACCTCAAAACCAAACATGGTTACCTACTACAACCACTACATTCATTAAAAGCAATTAAATTATAATGTGAGTCCGTAAATTCTATAATTATTAATAAGATTGTTTTCATTTGTTTTCATTTTATATATATTTTTCATATTTAAATTTAAGTAGTTTCATAGGTTCTAAGTAAAACTTGGTCTACTTGGCTAAGTTGAATTGACTCGAGGGCAAGTGAGTCGCACCTTGAATCCAACTTTTAAAACCTTGTGCATATATAGAGACCTTGAACAAGAGTTCCTAGATGCAAATATGCAGGAACGCCTACTTAGAAGAAGAAGAAAATGCAAAAAGAATAATCTTGAGATGAAATTCTAAACCATTCGCCCAAGACATTACCAAAATGTAAAGCACTTAAAAGAATTATAAGCATGGCACGTTGAGGAAGAAAAGTGATTAACTAAAAAGATTTAGATTACTAACCTGGATTTGGAATAGATAATCATGTGGATAAACTATCAATGAAAGTGAATCTTCAAATTGTAAGGTCACCTTTGAAAATCCACCATCCACACTTCAATCAAAAAAAGGAAATAAAACCACTAGGAAGAAAAATGCATGTAGCCTGAAAATTTTATTAATATAAAAAAAATCCACAAAAGCTACAACATAAGTGTCCAATTGTGCAACACATCTCATGAAAATAATTTGGCATGAAAGTAGCACTACAAGAATGTGATAAAATAGCAAAGTAGCAAAAGGACACTTTTAGTGAGGTGATACAAATGATACAATCAATAAGGTACAAAAGCAACAACATAAGTGTCCAATTATGCAACACAGCTCGTGAAAATAATTTGGCATGAAAGTAGCACTACAAGAATGTAATATTGTAGCAAAGTATCAAAAGAACATTTTTAAGGCACGATGAAATGATACAATCAATAAGGTACTACATCGGCTAAAGTACTTTTTTAAAGTTCAACGATCTTACTTGCATTAACAAATAGATTAACATTAAAAATCAACTAAATCAAAGAAATAAAGGGATCGAAATGGTTGATCATCATTAGTGGAGCCTTACACCCATGGTCTAAAATATCGGCTAATAGATACTATCGGCCGTATGTAGCGGCCACCAACAAAAAACAACTTTATTAGAAAAATATTTTTCCAAACCGAGTTGCTAAACCAAGGTCCGCTGTCAAACAATGTTATCCAGTTAGTTATAATAATCCACCGATTGGTGGGGGGAACTGGACATGTCCAAATGCGATTTTGCATGAGCAGAGTGGGTATTATGACTGTTCTTAGTCATCTCAGGAAGGTTCTTCCTCATGTGAGCTCTTTTTATTTTCGACACATTAGGCATATGAAGGGGATAAGAGAATGATTCTTACTAATTACTATAACTGTCCCAACAATGATGATAATATTGATATTCAACCTATACAACATTCCACATGGCATAGAGCTCCACTAATCTAGGTAAATTCTCACCAACAAAACTACTTTACTTGTCCTGCAAGCTTTTATTAAGTGAAACCGTTGTTGTAATCATAATAAATTTAATACTTATTCCTTACCACCATGTGTACTGATAGTGCCATGTTGTACACATAAATCTAGAATTATTAAATAATACTTTTAATGATGTTAATTAATTTGCATTATATATAAAGTTGTAAACTTGAATCTATAATTATTAAATAATATTTTTAATGATGTTAGTTAATTTGCATCATATATAATTTTTATAGTGAAATTTCTACATCATTTAACATATATATGTCACTTTGTCCTTAAATTTGAACAAAAACTATCACAAGGATACGATAGAAAAGTGAGACGATGTAATGGGAACAATAATTTGGTTTACAGTAAGACGCCGTGCATAATAAGAAAAAATAGACTAGCATTTTCCAAAAATCCAGATTTTTTAATATGTTTTAAAGATTCTTTTCGTCGAAGAATAATTCATGCCTAGACAGCCATGAATTGCAATGCATCACGCATCACCACAATGTTTTCTTTTTCTTTGGAGGTTGATCATGACTGCGATTTTGGACCATGTCTATACCATCAATAAGGGGTTAGCTAAATTAGAACTACTCTAGAACTCCTCACTTCGAAAAAAAAAAAAGAGTAATAGCCCAATTACTCCCAACAAATGTAAGGCCACGAAACCTACCAAGAAAGTATGAACAAGGATGCCAAGTCTCTCTCTCTCTCTCTCTCTCTCTCTCTCTCTCTCTCTCTTCATGTACTTCTGCATAAGAATGGGAATTTCTCACAGCCCATATGACACAATGATGCATCCTATAGATTGTTAAACTCCAACTAGCTAACAAATACACCTACTCTCTTCAACATGGCGAAAACCATCCACCAAGAATAGACGTTGTGGGTTTTTCTTTTCCACTAAACCGCATTGAACACCAAGATCTCAGTTACTCAACATAATTCCATGTCATTCCTCACTGCTTCACTAAAGGCTTTAAATGACCTCCCCCAATAAATGGTTCAACAGAAAGTAAATAACATTTTTTTGGGGGTAAATGAGAGTAAATAATCATTACACCTAAACCTTGCATGCAACTCAACAGCATGACAAACGACCAACAAATAACAAATATTTTAAAAGCTACAAGAAACAGTCACAAACTAGCAAATTTTTTTTCCAAAAAGTTAACATGAATCTCTAGAAGCCAGACCAAAAGTAAAAAAAACACTTCAAATCAAGCATTGATAAAAATAATGTGGTGGAGCAACTTTATAATCAAAACCAGTAAACAGCCACCGTGCTTGTTTAAATATTGCATACCTTTCAGTAAATTGAAAGCATAGAAATCCCTGAATTTTTTGCAATTTCAAATTTGGTTGGGAAGACATAATCTAAGAAAAACATTAAACTTTGTTAATAATTTTCATAACTAAAATGACATCTAAACCATCCAATGTCATGAAAGTTCCATACCGCATTTATTAAAGGAGTATAAACAGTATCCGGAAGATAAGCCAAAGTTGTACCACTATCAATGATCGTCCCTTTCTTGTCTCCACTAACAAATACATCAGAAGGGAGTTGAAGTACGTCAGTTCCAACCTCGATTGCCTTCAGATTCACATTGTAATGTGGCCTTCAAAACAGGATAAATGTATAAAAAACGAGGAGCATTCCAAATCAGAGGAAAGTTGATTGGAGAAAAGAAATTAAAACCATTAACAAGAAGAGATGGTACGGTAGTATCAGCTCTAGTGATATGGTCATGATTACAGAGTGTATCAAATCTTAGAAATAATAAAAAAAAAAATTACAATCAGTCCAAAACTTAATACAAATAAGTTAATTCAGGTCATAAGATAAGGTACCAGAGTTCCAATGGCAGTTAGATTCGAATTATGTTAGGGACCTATAGAATTCCCATGCTTGGGAAGGGTTACTTACACTTGCATCATTTGCTATTTACCATTTCTAAATACATCACATCACCTACATCATTTGCTATTTACCATTTCTAAATACACCACATCACCTACATCATTTGCTATTTACCATTTCTAAATACACCACATCACCTACATCATTTGCTATTTACCTTTTCTAAATACACCACATCACCTAGAAAAAAACAATCACATAGCATCAAAAGCATCATCCACTTTTGACATTTTTTTTTTCTTTTGTTACTTTGTAGGAATGAGCATTAAACATTTGCCTTTTAAACAGCAGCAAACTATACATGATTTTGAGTTTCTTGAAGAACCTTTACTTCATTCTTAATACCATTCTGTGATATTTGTTGAAGAACTAATTAATAAAGAAAGTTCTCACCATCTGGGAGAGCAATCTCAATTTTATGCCCCATTCAATGTTGTTTCTTAGTATGGCATTAGAGAATGGATCAACCTAGGGTTTGATTGTAAAACAACTGAAAGACTGCAAAAGAAGTATTAAAAAAAAAAACACTACGACGTATATTCATATAGATAGCATTTTGGAAAAATAGGATACAGTATATCATATGGGATTACAGTCCCTATAGGTACACCATGATCTAGGGCTGCTGTCAACAGATTTCGTGGACTCTGGACATACTCTGCTTCCTTCGAGATACTATTCAGTTTACACTGACGGACCATTGGGATTGGTACTCTTTATGTCAGAGCTTAGATGGAACATAGTTTTCTTTATGCATGTGGTGTACCATAAAAGGATTTTTTGGGGAATCATTAGAAAAACCCTTTACTTTTGGCCTTTTTCCATAGAGGACCCCTAGGAATTGATAATTTCTAAAAAGCCCATAAGTTCCCACCCAACATCTCTATGAAATCTAATGCAAGTGATTCTGTTCAAAAGTCAGAGTGATTATCACATGCAACAAGAGTCACCAATGTCAGAACATCTCAATTCCTCTTTTCCACTAGCTCGATGCATGTACTGTCTCCACAACTTACGCTACATCCATCACCAGCCCTTGGGTCATTCACTTAGGAGCAACAAACCACATATCATGTACTATGAGTCCTTTACATCACCTTATTAGCGATTCTAGTCTTGCCAATGTGAAGATGGCTGATGGTACCCTAACACGTATAGGAGAATGGATAGTTCCAAATCTCACCATTATTGTCCTTGGCTTTTGTCTTCCATGTCCTTAATCTTTATTTTGACATTCTATTTGTTAAAAGGGTCTTACTAAAAGTTTGAACTATAGAGTGACAATCTTCCTTCCTCAGTGTTCCAAGACAAGCAGACAGGATCTAATTGGTGGTAGACGAACTTACTTTTTTAAATCCTCCTTATTAAAGAAAAGTAATTAGAATTTATAGGTGTCACGACTCGAAAGTAAGCATGTCATGAACAGTAAGCATCACAATCACATTCATAAGTCAAATCAAAATTCGCATAATAATTCTGGCGTTTACCTAAATAAATCAAATCCTTTATTTAAAAGTCTGAAACCAATATTAATGAATTAATCCAACAGTGGTAAAGTAAAACCATACAAATCCAACTGAAAGTCTTTAATTTTTATTTAATAAAATAAACTAAAACCAACAAAGGCTAATCCTCTAATTAACTAGTGAGTCTTGATGTCCCTCACCTGCAGATATCAAATCCTATCGCTTGAACAACAGGACCCTCCTGTATGTAGGTATTATGGCTACCTGGATTGGGGGAAATCGACAAAGCAGTACAACTGAGTGAATAGAGAACTTAATTTACGTGTGTCTACAACATATTAAACAAGATAATACTGCAGCTGTAAATAACATTAATGAATTTTATTAAAGTCTGATTAAGGTTTACTAAAACTAGCCCCCAGACAACTACCTAATGATGCAGTCATGGAAGCAATAATCCCAATTGACGGTGAACCCAACGATACCCGATCTTCAATCAACTTAAACGAGGAGAAAAAGTAGATTTGCTCACCGTTGATCACGAAATTCTACCATTGATCTTCAATCCTTTGGGAGACACGCCCTCAATCCAACCGAGAAGAGAATAAAGGAGAAACCGTGCATCACTTTAATTAAAAGAAACAAATCATCCAAACATGGGTTGGATGTCCCATGTGCAGGGTATTTATAATCTTCAATGGATAAGTAGTCCCAATCTACTTTCTAATATTATAAGATAAGTGTCCTAAATGGCTAAGGAAAGAAAATTAATATAAATAGTCCTTACTGATTACATCATTACTTGATAATTAAGAAAGAGAGAAAATAGAAAGTTGGGTTGGCTTGAATCTCATGGTAGAGAGAACTTCTTTACTTTCTGTCTTTGGTTTCCAAATCCCTAAAAGTGCTCCTTGTTTTAAGGAGTTTCAATCTCTTTGTTGCCTCCTTCCTATTATTCGAAATTGTCTTCCTATTCAGATCTAAGCTCTTGTTTGATTGGGGCCCAATTTAAATGGATCAAATAGCCATTGCACCGATCTAATTGGGCCAAATAGGTCAAGGCCTGATCCAACACAGGATCCATTATGTTTGGACCTCTAGCTCCAACGTCAACTCCACTGCTTGAAAAGGAATCTACCTCAAGCCTGCATCTGCCACTCACCACTTTCCTTTTCGCTTCCTTGTCTACTTACGCTTTCGCTTTTGATCTTTTGGTAGCATTTGAATAGTTGGAGATTTGTCATGAATTGGCTTGAAACGCAGGGTGATGCAATTCACCTCGGCCTGCAACTCAATATGTGGTACATCTCGCCGTTGGATCCCTTCCCAGAAAGGACTGAATAACAAGTCAATGGCATATATACTAACCGCAAATCATTTTGTCCATTATTTGCATAATCTATCACATGCGCACCAAGATACGATCCACCACTAGCATGAAGCCCTTGTGATGCACAGGTTAAGTCTCGTGCGACCTAAATAATATATTAAAATTAATATCCCTTCCATATAATTCCACATTTATAATAAAATAATTAAAAAATTCAAATCAACCAAAAAATTAATTATTTGCATAATCTATCACATCCGCACCAAGTTTTGATCCACCATATCCACACCCTCTAATGCATCTATTGAATCTATATCATCCAATATGTTGATCTGCTCACTATTGATAGTTAAGAGTCTCTTCATCATACTCAGGATACTCATAAAAAAATATTTTCTCCTCAAAACCGCAATCTTGAGACATATCAAAGATCTGATCATAGACATCATTATCATCTTCATATACATCCCAGATTGGTGTGCCAAGTACGTCATCATGATCTTAATCCGACTCATCATCATAAATCATCAGATCCTCAAAATCACCATCATCATCCAATCTATCACAGTAAACCAAAAAATCGCTGTCACCTTCATAGGATGACCTATTAAATAACTGACCTCGCGGTTCGGTTTGATCCAAATGCTGAGTCATGGTCTCAACTTGCCTACACAGATTCTGAATTCCCAGATCTTGTGGGTCAGGTTCATTCACCACGTCACTCTCAACCTCTTGCCTATGACCACACTCTCTTCGGAGAGGCATGATGAGGGAGGACTCACAACAAATCAGATCTAAGGACTGATTTGCTCTGATACCAACGGACGCAGTCACAGGTATAAACCGAACCTGTAGACAGCGTTACGATGTTCAATGTTACTGTTGCAGCAGTATTTAGAGATTAGTCATGCTTCTTTCAGACTTGACAATGCAAGATAATAGTAATCGATTTCCTCTGAATGATAAAACCACCAACAAACATACCAATAGACAAGAGACGTTGACAGAAACTTCACACATCAGAAGAAACACAGAAATAAAAGGCTACAACTGTGCCTTATTCCATAAACATAAACTATTGTTCAAAAGCTAAAACCACACTGTGTACCCTCCTCATGTACATATAGTCAAACATATCCTAATGACAGCCAAAGCTGTTGGATATTTTCTAAAAACCCACAATTAAAAAAAATAAAATCTCAATAGGCACTTGAGACTAGATGTGTCTTTTCAATTATTTTGAGTTTCATGTTTTTTCAAAATTAAGTGTTTTGTGCCCTTTGGATGAGATGTGTCTCGTGGGCCCATTTGAGTGGATGTGACCCAATCCTTAGGGCCCGGCCCGTTTGGCAATTTACTAGGTTAGTAAAAGTAATGTAAAGCCTCCATTTTTCAGATAAGGTGTCACATCAAAAGTATACATCTTCAAAATTCCCTCCTTTTTAAAAAAGTAAAAAATCAACCTCCTTTCTCCACTAAATGACAAAAAAAAAAAAAACACTCACTTTTTACACAAAATGTCAAAAAGATTCCTTACCAATCCACTAAATACAAAAATACCATCATTACCCCGTTAGATTTTATCCTATCTTGATTTGATGCTTTACATTACTTTTACTTTAATAGTAAATTGCCAAACGGGCCCAAGTTTGCTAATGTTTATCTGAACAATAAGACATTTATGTCAAATTTGTTATCTTCATTGTTTAGCTGATGCATTAGTATTTTTTTTTCTTATTTCTAATAAACTTCGTAGTATTGAAGATTAGTTCAATTAAATAAATGACCTGAATTCTCTTGTTTATAATTTATTTGATTTATGATGTGGATTGATATACATTTAACTTACGACCCAGGATTTTGGGCCCGGATTCCGGGGCATTACAACCTGTTGCACGATTTTGAGACTGTTTACAATAAAATAATTTCACAATGTTATTTATTGCACATAATGGGCTATATGATGGTTCTAAGACGTGGCGGGGATTATATGGGATCGTTCTTACACAAATTGGGTACCAGTTAAGAGAAGGGAATGGGGCATATAAAACCTGGAATCTGTGTAATGGCTGATTGCAAGACCACCTCGTCATAGTAATTCTGTTAACATGATAAAGTGAAATTAAATGGACCGACCCATTGGACACCCCTACATCACCAGCACCGTGCGACGTCGAAGTCCTCGCACTAGAGCCAATATTTTTGTTAATGCTGGTTATCAGGCCAGGCTCCTTGATCAACCACAGGTCAGCTCTATTTATATGTGATTACTTGGCTACTAGGATCAGCGATTTTACCTAGCTAGTGAGTCAAAGGTTTCCTAACTATAGGTCAGCCATTTGACTGACTATAGAATACCTCCTTATGTGTGGAGCATTCATGAGATGCAAGAGATGGGCAAGTGCATTTGGTTGGTTAGGTGGTCGTCCTAAGGATAGACTCTAAACTTTAAATATCATTTTATTGATATGCATTGAAACCTTATCACAATGTTGTACGCACATATAGATTTAGATTTCTATTCACTCGGAGTTATTGATTTGTGTTTTGTCGCCCCAATACCAGGTAACCAGAACATAGAAAGACAGGAGGATCCTGACAATGAAGATCGATATCTGCGGCTAAGCGACAATGTAACACAGATCAAAAATTAGAAGTCTAGTTTAGATAATTCAGTTAATTCATTTAAAACATCAAAGACTATTTCAGGGAGATCGTATATTTTTATTTCTTATTCTGAGTTATTCTTTAACATTGAGATTTGGATTTATTATTTAAACTAAAGATGGAACTAATTAGGTACATGCCTAGTTATTTATGCTTGTGATGATTTGGTTGATGATGATGATATGTTACTCTTTGAAAATGACACGGAATCCGATAGGGCCCCAGACTTCAGGTCATTACATGAGCAGCCACTTTGCGCAAAATTGCCAAAGTTAAGGTCTATCTCCAGTCTGGACCTTCCTAGGACCCTACTTCGGTGGGACCCACACTGGGTAATGACCTTTTACAGGGACCCTAAGATGAAATAATGAGAAAGAATGTATCTCAAGACTTCCGGTTATATTCCTATCATACTTGAAGGACAATGGTATTAACTCTTTGCCAAAACTCCCAACAGAATGGAAAGGCCGAGAAAGAACAGTCACCGATTAGAGGTAGCTACTCATGTTAGTTAAAACGTCTGTTCTGATGTCTAATGCTAAGCGTACTGATATTATCTCATTAATAGGCTCCCCACAAGCCAGTTCAGTACTTTGAAGCTCAAAACTATAGTACTGATTTGAAACTGTCTTTGGATAAACTTGGTTTGTTTTAAACTTCAACCCAGATAGGAACCTTTCCAGCTAGGAAATTATGTGTCTGAATGTTGGTGATTCTAACCCGAAAGTATACAATTATAATGATTATATAATATGCAAATGCTACATGTCAGTGAGTGCTCATTCTTTGAAGACGTGCCCTATTTCTCTACCAGTGTTAAAATTTATGCGTCCCAGGAGGAGCACTCTAGTATGATTCTCCCCAACACTACAAGAGACAATGTTGATAAGGGAACTTCTAAGTTCTAACTAATCTTCAGCACTCAGTGTGTTAGAAAGCACGCTCACTCTCAACAAATTCTTGGAGGTTTACAAAGCCAATAAACCAAATAGACACAAATTCAATTGGTATAAACTAATCCAAAATAAACCAATCAATAAAATTTAGGGAAGGCATTTGAACATAGAACCAAAGACAAAAAGAAAAGGGCAACATAAAAGTATAAACTCCTCTAAGATATATCACATACTGATTTGGTACCAGTGGTGTCGTGCTCACGTTGGGTTGCACGACCTGTCCAATAGCAAAGATTCCCCCTCCATCTACTGAATCTAAGCAATGAGCAAACATCTTCTTCACTTTTCCAGAAGAGGCAAGCTGTGAAAGCATAGACGTGTTTGATTGTCCAAAGCCAAGTATTCCATCAACTGCTTGGTTAGATGAACCTAAATCTCCAGATTGTTGGGCACCACACCTATGGTTAAAATAAAAATAAAAAAAAAATTAAAAGCACAATTCTCGATAATCATACATCAACACAAGAGGGAAAAAGGTGTCAAGTGAAAGCTATCAAGGTCAGATAAGGTGATATGACACTCCTACAAAGATTACATTAAATTTAAACTATTGACTAAATCTAGAAGCAACCAACAAATGATGGTGTTGTAGACATCCATATCCAAAATATTATAACTTACTGATAAAAAAATATATTAAACTTATTTTATATTAAGCATTATTTATTACCCAAAAACCTTCTAGTAGGGAGAAGCTAATGAGTTAATGTGGAAATATTCTCATAAACTTTCAGAATACAATGCCCAAAGCCCAAAAGGCGTGAGAATAGACAATTAAGGACAAATAATCCTTCATTGTAAAATATAATATGCAACAAGATGAAACTCGAAAGGTAAAACATAATGCAAGAAAAAATATTAACAAAATAAGAATAGAACTTAAATACTTTGACTCATAAGAATCAACCGAACTCCAAATATAAACCATGGAAAAGTATTGGACCAAACCACTACTCAATTGGAGAGATTGATCATCATGAAACGACGGATTCTCCAAATAATTGTTAAGTAATAGAAAAAAAATGATATTCTCCATTTCATGAATACTTATGTCGAGGGATTATTTGACATTGATGCACAAGAAAATGTACAGTATAATGATCCTGCATATCTATTATAGGACCTACACTTTGGTCAAACAAACTGGTCATCAGCTGGGGCAGTAACCCTTGATGGTGAATTTCACAGAAGCTCCAAAATTAGGAGATTCTAAGCATTGGTAGAAAGCCTAAATTAACAAAGGTTGAACGGCTCTGATCTTTTATTATGGAAACTATTAATGCCTACCTCTTTCTCGCCATTACCTAAGTTCAGGATCCAATAGAACCTTCTCCCACTACTTTAGATTCCATAATAGCAACTAACTTTGATTACTCTTCCTCTTTTTGAATGAAAATCAGTCCTTTTAACAATACTTGAATCACTCCACAAACAGCCTTTATGGATGTACACACATACAAAACAATCAAAATAATCTTTCATGAATCATGATGATCACACATGCATCCAACAAATAGGACTGATTTTCCTCTTTAAAAAAAAAAACCCTATTCTAACTACAGAAAAACCTCAAATATACATCAAACTGTAACCTGATTCATTAATGTAACAGAGCAATCCTATTGCTTTCTCATAACTCCACAAACCAGCCTCAGGATCAGAGCTAGAAGGAGCTGGCATCAGCAAGAAAGTGCTAACGTCAAATGCTTTAAATCCTCAAGAAGTCTCTCTCCTGCAGTTCCTTGGTGAGTCTTCTTTGATCTGAGTAGCTCCAGTACCAAGTTTGATTTTTACATGTAAAGAAATTTCAGATTAAATCAAAGGAGGAAAAAAGGGAATAGGGTTTTAAGAAGAGAAGTTTGAGAAAAAAACAGATTGTGGCAGGTATCCAAATTAGGGTTGCTGAATATAAAGAAACTGCCTCCATTTTCTTATAATTAAAAACAATTCCCTGAGTACACTGAGAGTACAAAAATGCCCCTTACTATTTCTGACCTTACTATGTATGACCAGAAAAAACCTTGCATTGATCTTATAAACACAGCATTTTATTTATTTATTTTTTCTCTTTGTAAAGATCATGACTTGATCCTTGTTTCATGGGGACCACTATCAAAAGCTTGTTCTCATCCAACTGCAAATTTAAGGTTCAATGGATTGGCATAGGAAGAGAGTGATAAAGGAGGGGAATAGGATATAAATCTGAATCCTCATATGGAGCACTGTATAATGATGTGCAGAAATAGGTAGTCCCTAGGCCACTAGGACTACCATACCTGTAACAGGTATTGGATTTGATTATTTACCAAGTTATTCTCTATTGTTGTAACAACCCCCTATTGTTGCAACAAACAAGCCACTTAATGGCTATATAAAAGCCTTTTTTTTTTTCTTTTGAATGGTAACTATCGTTAATAAAGCTTAGCAGTACAGAGATAGATTCTAACAAGCTAACCACGCAAAGGGAGAAATGAAACAAGAAGGAAACAGAGAAAACAACCAACAAGATAAGAATCAATAAAAAAAGGTAGCTATCATAAGAAATAAACGAAACTCTAGAGCAAGACTCTATCCTTAGCTAGACCATTGGTCACCCCATTAACTAATCGCTTCACATGGTAGAAGGAAGCATTAGAATTTCTAATTAAATTCAGGCATCCAGCACCAGGTCACACATCTGCCAATCACCAAGGAGCTTTACAACAACATAAGGCCCAGCAGATGACGCACAACAAATCATCCTCCACCAGTAATCCACAAATATTGAAAAAACTTCTCAAAGACCCATCCTTGGCCCATTTAGCAATTTTACTTTTAAAATCAAGTGAAATGAAATGAAGTAAAGCATCAAATCAAGAGGGAATAAAATATAAGTGAGTTACGATGGTATTTTGTTTTTAGTTGTTTGGTATGGAATCTTTTGGACTTTTTTTTATGGAAAAGTGGATTTTTTTGTCTTTTAGTGGATAAAGGTGGTTGCTTTTTGACTTTTTTTTAAAAAGATGGGAGGGAATTTTGAATTAAAGTGCTTTTGATGTGACCTTTTGTCTGAAAAATGGAGCCTTTACTAGACTGTTACTATTTTAGTAAAGTGCCAAACAGGCCCAGGGCTAGCAACTCTGCATAATTAACAAAACAAAGACTAACAGGGACTAAATGAGAAGGAGCATGCGACATGTTACAATCCCGAATTGTTCCTTCACTACCAACATTTCCGAGGTTGCCAATAGCACTCCCATAATAATTTGCTTTTAACCAATAAAAAAATTGCTTTAAAGCAACCCAGTTGGGGAAGGGACCAACTAGGCCTACCCTAACTTGGAAGAAAGGAGGAATAAGCCACCTCCTTCCAACTCACCAAAATAATAGCAATGGCAAAACCTTGAAATTGACAAAAGAGGAAGTCCGCATGGCAACAATGTATTTCAGCCTATCAACCATAGCTTCAATAGTAGAGATTTTACCTTCAAGGCATTGCATATTTCATTCTTTCCATAGCCTGGTCAAAAAGAACATTCTCCACATAATTCTACCCCAAAGAGAGCCTAAGGCCATCATCCAAGCCTCAAAAAAGTGGAGGGTCCTCGGCAAAACCCACCTACAATAACTCGGCCTAGCACCAAGCTCCACAATGAGCACGCCATCTAGAATTGAGGAACAAATGATCTACAGTCTCCTCATCTACAAGGAACATAAGGTGGGAATTCACAATGATGCTATTTTGCTACAAAGATTATCAATAGTGAAGACCCCACCCTGAAGAGCTAACCACCCAAATCCATTGACCCTGGAGGCAACTTAACTTTCCATAAGCAATACAAAGGGCTAAACATTGGAGAACCTCATGTCAAAATTGAGAAAAAAAAAAAGTTCACTAAGAGAAAACCATCAGGATCCCTATTCATAATCTTTTGTTATCTTGGTTGTTTGCACCCATTTATTTATGTAAATGTTACACATGTAACATTTATGCATACAAGAAGTTTGTTTGCATTTTACATATCAGAAGTGTAAATGAGGAGTGAAAATGGTGTAATTGAAGCCATTTTCAGCCCACAACTTTCACATATCAAAAGATGTGAAAACACTACACACTTCCCACCTCAAAAGGCCCCAGTACACCTCCCACCACATTTCCACCTGCAATGGGTCACAAGATTAAATCCCATCAACCGTCTTCTGATTTTTGTAGTCCTATGGTCCCCAAATTTAATCCAAAACAGTCAATTTTTTTATCAAACTTGATGAACTCTTAAGATGTTTAGTTTCGAAACTCAAATCGTAATAAATTCTGAGGAATAGGTGAAAAAAGAAAAACATTATCCTAAATATCTGATTTTATGCGCTTCTGTGGGCCCTCAATACATGATTCAAACCAATCGGTACTCATATAAGTGGTAAACCTCAAGACGTGAAGTTTCATATCTTAGATCCCTACAGATATTGAGAAACATGTGAAAACCACAAAACCTCAAAATCCCACTTTCTGATTATTTGCACTTATGCGGGCCTCCATTCCATAATCCAAACTGTTCAATTCTCTCATAGATATGATAAACCTCAATGCATAAAGTTTCATATCCACATGATTTTGAGAGATATGCATAAAACAGAAAAGCAACTTAATCCCACTTTCTAATTTTATGTGCTTTTTGAGCCCCCAATTCATGACCCAAACAGCTCACTGTGTTCGAGACCCAGTATTTCCTCTATAGAAAAATTTCGGGGGTCCTAGAGCCCGCTAAAGTATAAAATCAGATATTAGATCCTCTCTCTCTCTCTCTCTCTACCCCCATATCATTTACTCGATGTGAAAATGGTGCTTCCAAACAAACATGGAAATATTATTCACTTATGTAAATTCCATTTTCATATCCCATCCATAAAAGGCAAATCACCCCTAAGTGAATACATCTACAGAGTAAAATAAAATAAAATAAACAAAAAGTAGCCCCACATGGCCAACAGGCCAACATATATTCATTCATTCATGTATAACTGCATATTTATTATCTTGTACATCTCCGACACTAAGAATTACAACTATACACACCTCTATAATAAATAAAAGGATATCATATTTTCTAACAACAGATGCTGTGTGGAGCGTGGGCATCCAGATTCCACTTTATTCAGAATGTTCTTCTGTCTACAAGCTAAATATTTGAAGCAAAAGCTCATCTTCTGGAATGCTACCAAACAACAAAAGCTGAATTTCCTACACCATGCCTACTCCAAACTCATAATATGCTCATTAACTAGAAAAGGTGGCATTTAGTGCCACCCATTCCATGATTTCATTTAAGATGTTTGCAAACATCCCATAAACTTGAACTCCCATTGCTTTGATTGTCTTTTCTTATGTAATTTTTACAGCACATCATCATTTCTAAAGTATCCAACTCATTGATTGAATTAGTTTTGCATCCTTCCAAGGAATTCCTCCTTTCCTTTTCTTCCCAGCTGAATATTCGTTTGCATGGTTTTGCTATTAAATTATCACATTCAGTCTCGGTTGTCTTCATGTTATAGTGAGTTTTAAGTCAAATTCCATGATCCCAGAGTAGATGTACACAAGATCCCCCGAACACATGGGTTCAAGAATCAACACTCAGAATCTCCATAAACATTCATGACTCAGACAGGTTCAAAATGATTGGGAAAGGGCAGATTCAATGGATGAAAGAAAATTCGACAAATGAGGGCCTGTTTGGCATCTTTTTATGGGAACATTTCTTCGATCTCTAGAAAGAGAAATTTAGGAATGATTAAAAATTGTTTCTAACCCAAGAATGAAGATCCCTTCATCAACCTCGCCCATCTCCTGCAATCCCAACCTTACCGTCACTATTGTTTGTGCCGTCTTACCCTTCAGTCCACGGCACAAGCTCCCCTTCTAGAGCTCCTCCGACCACTGATTCCCTCCTGATGATGACCACACTCACACCTTCTCCCACCCCACCATCTCTCGCCTCTTCCAAGACTCCTTAGTCCCTCCAGCCTCCTTGGACCTTTTTATCTCCACATTCCTTTTAAGATCCGATGGCCTCTCTGAGATTTTCCTTATCTGGTAGTGATTACGGACATTCAAACCTGAAAATTCTGCCTTTGCCTTTTTTACATATGATCATAACTAAAACAACAACTGCATGGACTAGCGCAGTATTTCAATATTTCATAATAGCCTGATACAGGATTTTCTCACTGTAAAAGAGATGAAGGTTTAAATTTCAGTACTATGGCCATGATGATATGTTAGCAGAAATGGTAATGTAAAGGGTATATTATATTATCATCATCAAAGCCATGTCCCAACTATGTCGGGGTCGGCTACATGAATTTTTTTTTCCCATTCTGATCTATCCTAAAGCCAAATCCTTAGATAAGTTACACTTCTTCAAATCCTACTTTTACAACCTCCATCCATTTCCTATTCAGCCTACCCGTTTCCCTCGGTGGGCCGTAAACCTGCATAGCCAAACTTTTCCTTACTGGCGCTGCTGCCGGCTTGCATTGGACATATGCTCAAACCATCTCAAATAGGTTTCTCTAATTTTATCCCTTATTGATGCTACCCCTAAATGCTCTTGAAATTGCTCATTTCTAATTTTATCCTTCATAGTTTACCACACATCCACCTCAATCTTCTCATCTTTGTTACTTCCATTTTGTGCATGTGGTGCTTCTTGATTGGCCAACAATCTACTCCATAGGTCATAGTTGGTCTAATCATTATTCTATAAAATTTTCCCTTCAATCTTGTTGGCATTTGTTGGTCACAAAGCACTCCAGAAGTAAGTCTCCACTTCAACCATCCCCATTTTTTTCCTATGTTCGACGTCTTCAACAATCTCCCCATCCTTACTAATCATCGAGCCAAGGTAACAAATTGAATCACTTTGCGGTATCCCCTAGGCTTCAATTTGCACAGCAATTTGCAACTCTTTGTATGTACCCATAAAAGCTGCAATCCATGTATTTTGTCTCTGTGGTATCTCCTAGACTTCAATTCGCAAAATAGTTGTAGCTCTTTGTATACACCCATTAGACCTGCAATCCATGTATTGTCTTTGAACGACTTATTTTAAAGCCTTTGGATTCTAAAGCCTCCCACCATCTCTCGAGTTTTTTATTCACATCATCTCTTGATTCATCCTCCAACACTATATCATCTGCAAAACAACATACGCCAAGGTACCTCATCTTGAATATGAGCAGTTAACTCAACCATAATCGATGAAGAGTGATAGGGGCTTAGGGATGGCCCCTGATGCAAACCTATCGTCACTGGGAACTCACATGCCTCTCCACAGGTAGTTCTCACACTCGTTACTACTCCTTCATACATGTCTTTAATAATTTCAATATAACCCCTTGAAACATGATATTTATTTAAAACCCACCAAATTAAATCTCTAGGTACCCTTTCATAAGCTTTTTCAAAATTGATGAAGATCATATGCAGATTTTTCCTCTTCACTCAATATTTGTCCATTAATTGCGCCTGTTTGTTTGTAAGGTAGAGTTAAATGAAATGAAATAGAGTGTCAAATAAAGAAAAAAAAAAAAAGATAGTGGAGGGAGTTGGTTCTAAAAGCACAAAATGACAAAAAACTACGTATAGTTACATAAAATGACAAAAAAAGATGCTCTAAAAAGGCACAAAATGACAAACTATACTCTTACAAGGCATAAAATGACAAAAGGGTGATTTTACTCCCAAGTCCCAACTCCCTCCACTTTTTTTCTTCTTGATTTGACTGACACTCAATTCTATTTTATTTTACTCCACCCTACAAACAAACAAGCCATAAGTGGGAAGGTTGCTTCAATTGTTAACGTCCTTGGCATAAAACCAAATTGATTTTTAGGTATCTTGGTCTTAAGTCTAAGTCTTTGCTCCATTACTCTCTCCCATAACTTCCTAGTACGACTCATAAGTTTAATCCCACCGTAGTTGGTACAGTTTTGTATATCTCCCTTGTTCTTATATATAGGTACTACAATACTTCTCCATTCATCTGGCACCTTCTTTGTCATTAATATGTTGTTGAAGAGCCTAGTTGACCAAATCCCCCCAACTTCTCCTAAGCATTTCCAAGGCTCTGTTGAAATGTAATCCGGACCTATAGTCTTTCTTGTCTTCATTTGTTTCAATGCTTTTCTCACTTCCACCACCCTAATTCTGCAAGAAGAAGTATGTTCTACTAACAAAGTAACCTCTCTTGTTCTTAAGACTCCTACATATTTTTCATTTAAAACTTTGCTAAAATATTCCCTTTTACCTTTCTTTGATATCGTTGTCCTTCACTAGAACTTTTGGTCATTGCTTTTAATACATTTGACAAAATCTGAGTCCCTACTTTTTCCTTCCCTTATTTTTGCAAGCTTGAAAATATTTTCTCTCATTCTCTTGTTCCCAACCTATTATATAGGTTATCATATGCTTTGAACTCTGCATCACTCACAACACTCTAAGCTTCTTTTTTTGCCTTTTATACATCTCATAGCTTTCCATAGTTGTAGTCCTAGTCCCCTGCCAAACTTTGTAACGTCTTTTTCTCTCGAACAGCTTTTTGAACCTCTACACTCCACCACCAGGTTTATTTATCATAATGTCTTTTCCCATTCAACTCTCCGAGAACCACTTTAGCAACCTTTCTTACATTTAGCCATTTGATTCCACATCATTGTAGCCCTCTCTTTCTACTACGAATGCAAAAATCTAAAACTACTAGCCTATGTTGTGTGGTCAAGCTCTCTCCTGGAATAACCTTACAATCTTTACAAGCCAATCGGCATATTTTCTAACTATGAAAAAGTCCATCTGGCTCCTCCTACTTCCACTTTTACAGGTAATTAAATGCTCATCTCTTTTTAAAACAGGTGTTTGCTATTACAAGGTCAAATATTAATTCAAAATCCAAGATAATGTCTCCTAAGTCATTATTTTCTCCATGTCTTTTTTGGCATCTTCAAATCTAATGAAACGCCTTAAGTTCAATTGATTTCAGATTGTTTTAGAGTTTTACAAACTTGGATACATTCTTATGACAAGATAAAAGAGTTTTAAAAAATAGGGATTCTTAATTGCATTTTGATATTGTCACGACTTAAAATTGTCATATGATACATGACCATTGTTAACATCATGTTAATTTCTGTCCACTAATGATGTTGAACATCTCTTTTTGTCTGGTGTGGTATTATTCAGCTAACGCTCTATTAGCCTAACCAGGAAGAAAAACATGATTCCAATGATTCTATTCTTGGGAACAATTTTGAGAAAGCGTTGCCAAACAAGTTTAGCACAACCCATTCTTAGAATAGAAGCATTATCAGCACAACTCTAGCTTGAAATATGAATATTCTAAACACAAAAATGATGCCAAACAAGCTCGAGTAACCAAAAATTAAAGCCTTGATTAACCAAAATTTAGAAGTCACAATGGCCAAGATCAACTTACATGATCGATATTGCATGGAGAAGCAGATCATTCCAGGAAACAAATAGTACATGCGAGAAAAGGGGGTCAAATCAATGAGTGCAATGAGGGCCAGTTTGGCATCTTTTGGTGGCAAATGAAGGCCTGTTTGGCATCTTGTTAGAGCCATAGTCATATATGCCCACCCTTTTATTGTCAATTCCGTGTCAAAAGAGTCCAAGCCCTTGCCTCTAAGAGTCACTCAAAGGAAGATCAAGTTTGAAGGCAAAGTTTCAAGTCTTGCAAGGCCCGGATTCACCAAGGAAGAACGCCATGTATGTGCCAACCTATTCAGGTAAATTGGACCATAATCCAACCAAGAAATGGCCCCTAGAACCCTTAGATTAATCGGTGCATTTAATAAAGCTTTATTAGCTATTTTGAGCAATGGATAGTGTTATATTGTATGGAAGAAGAAGAAGAAGAAGAAGAAAAGGAGAGTTGGAGGGAAGGTCGTGCCTCAATAGACGATAAACTACCCATATTTATATTATCATTATGCCTTAATCAAAGGCTCTAAACATGCTATATTTACAATCAGAATATTGAAAGAATATATCCTAGTCTATACACGGAAGTAAGAAGAGAGAAATCAGCTATACATCTTTGACTAAGTCGCACACGTGGGATATGATGAGATTTTATATAGGCTGTACATGGACCTTGTTGGACTGGGCCTAAACCTTATTTTATAGGCTTGTTATCTTCTACACTCCCCCTCAAATTGATGTGGTAAGACACAAAACATCAATTTACTCGTGAGATCATGATGACACGTTTTGGGAAGTGCTTTTGTGAATATATCCGCCAACTGGTTAGAGACATGAGGCAAAGTTATCTTCTCGGTAACAACATGCGGACAGATGAACTGACAATCAATCTCAGTGTGTTTCGTCCTTTCATGAAAAACTGGATTGTTTGTGATTCTGGTAGCACTGGTATTGTCCCCATGAAGAGGTGTAGAACGACCAACAAGGACACCCAATTTACAAAGAAGACGACGTAGCCAGATGATTTCAGCACTAGCGGATGACATCGCCCAATATTCTACCTCAGTAGAAGACTTTGAAACGGTGGCTTGCTTCTTGCACCTCCACGAAATCAAAGATTCCCCAAGAAACATACACCAGCCAGTGGTAAATCCCCAAGAATCTGGGCAGCCACCCCAGTAAGCATCTGCATAAGCTAATAAGTGCAGAGAAGTACTAGAAAGGTAGATGAGACCATGGTTAAGAGTGCTTATAACATAGCGGAGTATGTGCAAAGCAGCAGCAAGGTAAGGTTTGTGTGGATTGCTAACAAACTGGCTAACCGTATGAACTACATGAGAAATATCCGGCCAAGTCATAGTTAAGTAAAGCAAACTACTAACTATCCGCCGGAAAACGGAGGGATTATCCAGGGGAGGGCCATCATTCGTACTGATTTTGCTGTTCAATTCTATAGGCGTATCAAAAGTGTGAGCATCATCAAGCCTTGCCGAAGTGATCAAATCTGTAGCATATTTAAGCTGATGGACCACAATGCCTGATTTGTTACGCAAAAACTCAAGCCCCAGAAAGTAGGTGAGAGGACCAAGATCCTTCATTCTGAAGTGGCGAGTAAGATGGTGTTTGATATCCGTAATGCCAGTAATATCACTGCCACTAATAATCATATCATCAACATAGACTAAAAGAAATGTGTAACCATTCGGTGTCCATTTAAGAAATAGGAAACTATCAGAATGACACTAACGAAATTCAGCTTGAAGAATCGCTGCTCGGAATTTATCGAACCAAGCCCTAGGAGCCTGCTTAAGTCCATAAAAAGATTTCCGCAACTTACAAACTTGCTTTGGAGGACAAGCATATCCCAAAGGAGGCTTTAAGTAAACAGTCTCTTGCAAATCCCCATGAAGAAATGCATTTTTTACATCAATTTGCCATAAGGCCAGTTGCGGGCTGCCGCTACACAAAAAAGAGTACGAACGGTGGTCATTTTAGCCCCTGGTGCAAATGTCTCCTCAGTCAATTCCATATTCCTGCTTATAACCCTACGCAACCAATATGGTTTTGCAGCGATCAAGACTCCCATCAGAGTGAACTTTTACAAAGTATATCCATTTACTGCCAATCACAGATGCTCATTCAGTGGCCGGTACCAAGTCCCATGTTTGGTTTGCTTCAAGAGCGAGTAATTCCTCATTCATAGCATCCTGCCAGTGAGCGATCTTCGAGTCCTGTGATTATGAGGTGGGTATAGGAGCACTATCTAAAGAAGTAAAAAGAGTAGGAAATCTATATCGGTTATGAGCAACGGAAAGGCGACTAGAGCGTCGCAAAGAGATGATACTATCAGAAAAAGCATTATTACTTGAAGGTTTAGCAGGCGGCACTGGGAGATGATCAGGAGAGGGAGGCACCATAGGAGGGACCATGTTACGCCGGACATAGACTTTGGGAAGAGTTGATGGAGAAGCAGACTCCGGGAATTGTGGCAAATAGGACACGACAATAGGATGACTATCCAAACGAAAGAAAAGAAAGGAATCTATTCCAAGAAGATCACATTACGAGATATTCGCATGCGTTTTTTGAACTAATCATAACACAGAAACCCTTTTTGTTCATTACTATAGCCAAGAAAGATGCATTTGGCAGCCTGTGGTGATAACTTAGGGCGCTCAGTAGGTGGAAGATAAACAAAACTCAAGCAACCAAAAACACGCAAGTGAGAGTATGAAGGGGTATGACCAAAGAGAACTCCGTAAGGAGCAGTCCTTCCTAGAACAGCACTAGGAAGACGATTAATAAGATACACAGCAGTCTGTGTAACACCACACCAAAAATTGGGAGGAACTAAGAATGCAATTAGAAGAATACGAACAGTTTCAAGAATGTGTCCGTTCTTTCTTTCCACAATTCCATTTTGCTGAGGAGTATGCGGACGAGGTTTTTGGTGAAGAATGCCTTTATCAGAAATGAAGGCAGAGAAATCATGAGATATTATTCTCCATCGGAATCCGATCTAAGAATCTTGATTGCTTTCTTAAATTGGGTTTGGACCATGTTATAAAATCTTTGGAAAATAAAAAATACTTCAGATTTCAAGCGCATGAAATAAATCCAAGTATAACGGGAATGATCATCAATAAAGGTCACATAGTACTTAAATCCCACCCTACTCAAGGTAGGAGCAATTCCCCAAACATCAGTGTGAATAATGTCAATGATACCAATGCACGAGAATTATGAATAGAAAAAGGCAACATATGACTCTTACTTAAGCAACAAGTTTCACACTTTGATTGAGATAAAGAAGACATCATTTCATTAGAAATAGTAGATTCCAAACAACCAATCTTTGAGAAGGAAATTAAATGAGCATTGTTCACATGACCAAGACGTTGATACCAAACAGTCCATAATTTATTGAAATTATTAGAAGAAAAAGCAAAGAAGGAATGATGTTCAATGTCAAGCAAAAAAAGACGGCCATGTTTAGTCCCCGTTACGATCACCTTCCCAGTTTGTCGCCCCTGTATAACACAACCAGAGGAAGAAAAATGAACAACATATCCATAATCAAAAAGTTGTTCTACAGAAAGTAAATTGGCCGATAATTTTGGAACAAAGTAGACATTAGGAAGGGTGATGGACTGGCCAGAGACACTAGATAAAGTAATGGTACCAACTCCAGAAATGAGTAGTTGATCTCCATTAACAGTGGTTATTTTTTCTTTCCTAAGGTAAGGGTGGGAATCTGTAAAGCTACGTTCTACAGATGTCATGTGATTTGAGGCTCCTGAATCTAAAAACCATGTGGATGAGGTGATAGGAGAAGAAAGAGATGCTAAAGAATGAAAGGCAAGAAATGCTATAGGAGAATGAGTTTGATATCAACCACTATTAAAGCCCATAGATGCATATGCTGAGATAACCGTGTTTTGAATCAGTTCTTGAATCTGGGCAGGAGTCATGGATACAGCCCCATAAGAAGTGCTTTATGTATTAGATAAGGGTCTTGAGCCTGAAATGCAATTGGAATATTCTGTCTTGGCAGATTGGAGGAAAGCTTCTTCTGTTATGCCTCATTCCTTCGCTGTAAGCTGCAACAGTCATCAATAAGATGACCAAAGCGTTTGCAATATCGGCAAACCAATTTCTTACAACAATTTTTAGCAATATGACCGAACCTTTGCATTCATAACATTGAGTATGCTTTGGATTTGGGGTTGCCAGAAGAGCAGAGTCAGCAGGAAGAGGCACGAGGCAGGCCTTTGGTTCTTCAAGAATAGCACGCTGTGAGGTGAGACGAAGTTCTTCTCAAAGGACTTCTTGAAAGCAGGTATCAAGATTAGCAGAAATTTCTCTATTCATGAGAGCTGACCGAACATATTCAAATTCTAGTCGTAGATTCGTAAGAAACTGGCTAATCTGAGCTTCTTCTTGTAATTTGAGAGCCTCAGATAGAAATCCATAAAAGACTATTTGGATCAACATAGAATCCCTTTCGGCCCATAAGGTGAGAAAACCATTAAAGTATTCCTGCACAGATTTATCCCCTTGATTGTATTTAGCAATTTCACAATCCAAGTGAAACTTCCGGGATTTTTTGGTTTGATGGTTAACCTTCTTGAGATGAGCCCACATATCAGCTGCTATACTATAGGCTTGAAGAGCCACGGCAAGAGAGGGGTCAATAGAGTTTAGTATCCACGTAACCACTTTAGTATTTTCCTTGGACTAGGTGGCCAAGGGTTTTGAGTCGGTGGTACTTATAGTAGGAGGCTTAGTTATTGATCCATCAAGATAACCAAATAGCCCTTGTCCTTCTACAAAGTTCTTTAAATAGAAGGACCAGGACATATAATTATGCCCATTAAATTTAATTGGGATAACATCATATTTTTCCATGATCACCAATGCAGCAGAATGTTTGACAAAGAGAGATAAAGCAGAAAATCAGCAAGCAAGAAGTTATGTCCTTCACTAATCCAAGCAGAGAGAGAGGCATAGGGGACTGAACAACAATCAGTCAACAATAAACAGCAAAAGAGTCTGAAATTTGGTTCAGATATGTTATTGGAGCACAAGGATGAACTCCAAAAGGAAAAAAAAAATAACACACAATAAAAAGGGCCAAAGCAGGGCCAGACGACCTCCTGTTTGGTGCTGGAGTGGTCACATGGGGCCCATAATGAGATCAGATCTCTAATTAGTGCGTGTAGTCCTCTTTGTTATACTTCCTACTATCTTTTAGATCAGATTGCATGACAAAAGAATGAAAATCCGCAAGATGGGACAGATCTAATGAAAAATATCCTAAAAAGCTAGGAAACCAAGAATTGCAGTAGTTGGCCTACCTCAGATTTGCCAAAAATTCTGCAAAAATTACCATAAATCCTAGAGAAGAGGGGCGACCCTTGTGGTGGTGTTTGTTTTTTTTTTTTTTGTTGGAGGGGATCAGCTAACCAACAGGATCCTCGCGGTCGCTTTTCCAGAAGCTAAACCTGCATTTTTGCCTTGCATTTCGGTTACCTTACTGTTAGCTCGCGGCTAGCTGTAAGTCCCCTACAGGTAGCCGTGAGCTCGCCATAGAGCAAATTGGCAGTTTTGACCAAAAGTCAAACTAGCCGTTGGAGATTGCGGTTAACCGAAAACTGGAGGCTAATAGGCAACTAGCTGTTGAAGAGCTATCTATATATATATACATATATTTGAACTCCTCCCAATGGCCACAACTAATGTGATTTTGAGACCTCTCTCCATAGCAAAGTTCTCTCATAGTTAAACCTTCTAAGAGCTCCCAAAATCCAACTCCACACACTTTAGCTCTAATTAGGCATGCTTAAGGAAGCTCTATTAAAGTGTGTTTAGTGGAATCACTTTTCTAGGGACCTTTCTAAGTCAAACCTTCAAATCCCTAGATCTAGACTCCCAAACGCCCTTGGTTGTGCACATCTTGGAGCATCATCATCATCAAGGAGCGAAGGAAGGAGTCATTGGTTGGAGCTTTGCATTCAGGCTTCGAAGAGCACCCTCAAGACCAAGTCAAGAGGCAAGTGTTCTTGTTTAATTTGTAAATCATCATTGTAAAGTGGATTAGATCTTCGTGGTCGAACCATTATAAAAAATAGAGTTGGCGGATTAGATATGTGTGGTCAAACACCGAATCAAAAAAATAGGTTGTGTATGTGATTGGAGGATTAACTTTGTGGTTTGCCTCATTATAGTGAAACCAAAAGTGGAAACTCTTGAGAAGTGGATGTAGGTCAAGGGACCGAACCACTATAAAATCCTAGTGTGCCCTTATCTCGATTGTGCTCCATGTTCACTTACAAATTCATTGAGATACATGTGTGAGCTAGATAAAGACTTTTTGTTTTGGCACACAACTCGCTTACACTTGTGCTATCTCACATTGAACATATTGGTATATCTTTGATTAGTTAGCACATACCCTATTTGGACCATCTCACTTGGTTATTGCGCTCTTGGACATTCACATCTTCTATTGGAACATCTTTCTGTGCAGAATTAACCAAAATCTTACAGTGCAATGAACCTTGGAGCTGCCCAAGGTTAATCAACAACTGTTGATGATATGAACCGTATGCTGATGAATGACCATGATGTATTAGTGTAATCTGGAAAAAGAAATAAAACCCACCCAAATATAACACTCGCATTGGCTGTTGTCGTTTGGAGATCTCCAGATGCTTGATTGTATTGTAAAGAATCTTTCACATAGTACCCCGCAGTTGTGCTTCCATCCCCATATGTCACACTGTACGGGCAGAGGGCATTTGGCTCACATCCCTCCATCTGGCCACTATATGCCATAGAACAAAAAGGTTGCTCACAAGTAACCAAAGATCCACTTGCTGAATTATGTATATCATATAATGACAGTTGTATCTGCATAAAAAAAATCCACCCAAAAATTAGAGTGCAAAGATAATATTGAAAATCCAACAAACAAAAGGAAGCAAGATGAATTCTTTTTTTAGCAGGAACAATAAGATATTATTAGTAGTACGAGTCAAGAATGAAATATCAACTAGCTTTTGTCAGATTAATGTGAAATTCAAGGTGGGAGAACAGGGGAGTGAAAGATAAATCTTCAAACGCAAACACTGAAAAAAAAATAATAATGTTAAACAAAGGGGGAAGACGCAAAAAATTAATGCATTAAAATCAGTAGCTGATTAAGTTCCCTCACAAAATTAAGTATAATAACAGTGAATAATGATAGTCTGGGTAAGACAGTACATGTGAAATGAAAGCAATGGATCCACATTGAGAACAGGAAGGTCTAGACCGAATTCTGTCAGGAGTGTGCATCATATCAACGAGCAGGAGCTAATTGAGAAGAATGAAAGTAAGATTTGGAGGGAAGAATTCTGGTCCCACTTCCATACATGAAATATTCCTCTTCCATCTTTCTATTTGAAAATATAAGTTCAGTCAAAAAATTGTGTTTATCGTGTCAGCATGGAATTTCAGATTGGAAAGCAAGATTTGGAGGATTTGGTAATAATAACAAAATCCAATAAAGGATTAAGAGATTTATCGCCCCTGCAGCTCAGAACCGATGTCATGCACTCATTCTATTTTACTTTTTATCAAAATTTCGAAGAAAAAAAAGGTCAGTTTAACTGTTCAGAACTAGAGAGCATTATTTTTTTCATATTTCAGATAATGATAAGGACAGAGATGTTAGTCAACACTGCCACTAAAAGAATAAGGTGGTCATTTCTAAAGAGAAATACTCGCCTTTTTGCCTTTGGCCTTTCCCAATATCCAGTTCAGCTTTAATTTGTATTCAATATTACATTTAAAAAATTGACTGTATAACACGATGATGAGAGTTTTTGCAATAGCATGCCTGAAAAGAAATAAACAATTTAAAATTGAAATAAAAAGGACCCTAGGATTAGGTTGTTTTTTATTGGTTAGAATTAGGTCTTGTTTATAACTACATTAGGGTTTTAGATTGCAGCTCTCCCCACTGCGTATTGGGCATGCATCAATTGGTTGCTATTTTATTGAGAAATAGTATTACTAAAGAAAAAGAAGGAAAGAGATGAAAGAGATAGAAAATGGAGAAGAAATAACATGAGAAGATCTCCAATCTGGAAGTCATCTTCTTATACAAGGAGCCATCAGAATCCCTTAAGGTCTACAATCCAGTCTCTATTTCATCAAAGCATAGAGATCCCTATCAGGTTGAACAAATCAATCTAAAGCACTCTCCTTTATTGGAATTGTATTGGAATTGGCAATCTAATGTAAATGGTCCCACTATTGTTTCATGTAAGCGACTAGAGGGGTTAGGAGTCCATTTACAATTATGATTTAGAAGTACATTAGGATTTCAAGTTTGTTCATGCCAGGATACTATTTTGACTTTTAATATAAAAGGTGAATGGGGGCGTGTGCATTGCATACAATCTCTCTCCCTGTTTTCTCTGCCTCAATCTCTCTCCCTCCCTTTCTCTCACTGTCTTCTCTCTTACATTCTTCCTACTTCCACTCTATTTTCAATTTGGTATCAGAACAGTATTTCCAGGGCAACCCATTGGATCTGGAAGGCTGCAATTCAGTCGACCTACAGAATCATGTAAACCCAGTTTCTTGCAATTGATTGGATCTGGAAGGCTGCAACTCAGTCAACCTACAGAGGTTCCTAAGAGTCCTAGATCATCTGAAGACTATGCAATAGATAAAAATGCCTTCTTTGGGGATCAACAGAGATAGAGGGACTTCTAATCATCCGTGTGGTTGCTGCCCTAATTCCAGCAAATTTTGATCCAAGGAATTCATAGACAACTGCTCACAAAGAGGTGAAAAGGGGCTCTTCGGGATCAGTGACTATCGATGAGGTTTTTTTTTTCCTCTTGTGATGGTAAAGGTATCATCGATCAACAGAGTCTGTGATGTGATCTCAATGAAGGACTTCAGAAATTGATTGGAGTCTTTGACCGTAAGGCTCGACTAGAGGGCTTCTTCAAAGAACAACTTTTCTTGACACCAAAGTCCTCTTCTGCAGAGACGAACATACAATGATAAGCTCTAACCCTTCCTTCGATGAAACAAGGTATTCTTACTATTTCAAGATCGACGGGCCTTGAGTTCTTGTAAGTTGACCATTCACTGGTCAACTCAAGTTCAGGAGGAAAGCTCTCAAAGGTTGACTTTCTAAGCAACACTATTTCAGTTCCAGAATCTTCAAACCAGTGTGCTTTTTTAATTACTCCGAGTATTTTCTTCTATACTTCTTTGCCATCGCTGCAACCTGTGGTGGCATTAAGAATGAAGAAAGGTGTTGCACAAACCAAAGGAAGGACCGGAAACCATAGTTTAAAATAACAGCCGTTATGAAACGGTAACAGCCTATACCGTTATGATATTTACAATATAACGGTCATAAAGGTCACGGTGTTGTGAAAATAACGGTCCATAACGGCAGATATTTTGAAAATATCCGTCAACACTGTTTTTTTTTTTTTTTTTTCTTTCCCGTTCTTTTTCATTTCTTTCTTTCCCAAACTATTTGTGATGCTTCTTAAGACTATATTAGAACTTCTTAAGCTTATTTTTTCACCAAAACTCAAGTGATTTGCAAGATTTTGTGGATTCTCATATAATGGATTCTTCTCTTCGCAACCACAATACCCTTATGTTCATACTCCGATATTTTAATTAATTAATCAATCTTGATGTAGTAGTAAAACTTGAAAGTTGAAATTCAGGCACAATTTACTTGGTTATTGAATAATTGAGTATTGTACATCTATACTACTAGTAGTAGTTTCTTGACTTTAAGTTTTTAACACTAATGAGTAGTTTAAAATTATGGTTGCAGTGCATACTATAAAATTTATGATTTTTTGGGCTTATTTTAATATATACATGTAAGCCTATTTAATTCATAGCAATCTTTATAAAAATCATATAAGACAGTGACGCAGGATGTAATGACTTAGGGGGGGCTGATATTTTGCTTTAGAGTTTTACTAATGGAGAAAGATATTGCTTTCTAGTATTTTAGAATATTCTGGATTTTTTGGATATTTTTTAGGATTTTTTTCTAGGTAAAATAAAAATTAGCACCGCGCTCGACCGCAAACCGCGACGCAATGACCTCAAACTGCAATACGATGCGATGGTGACCGCAACCGCGATTTTGAACCATGCTGGAAACACTAGAGGAAACTCTTTTAAATTAACAACAGTAGATTTCAATGGGTCAAATTATCTTGAATGGTCCTACTCTACTAAGATTACACTTGCTGGAAAAAGGAAACTTGGGTGATGGGAAAATTAATCCCCACAGAAGATGATCCCACCTGTAGCAATTGGGAAGCCGAAGATAATGTGGTTATGTTTTGGCTTCTTCAATGTATGGAACGCTCTACTACAAGGACATTCATGTTTTCCAAATCAGCAAAAGATATATGGGATGGGGTAGCAACCTCTTACTCACAAAAGAAAAACTATGCTAGAATTTCTGAATTGCAGACGCTAATAGCCAAATTCCAACAAAGTAATCAGACTAATTGAAACTATTTTTATGCCTTAAAAGATATGTGGGAAGAATCAAATCACTATCAACCTCCTCCTACCACAAGTGGGTGGAAAGAGTATACTAAACATAAGCATATCTACGATCTTCTCAGAAAATTAAACCCAGAATATGAGTCTCCGAGGGCAGACATATTAGCTTCAGAATCCTTATCTTCTCTGGAAACTATTTCATAACTTTTCCAACAAGAACGTAATCAATGAATCATGAAAGCTACTGACTCGCAACCCAAAAGGTTAGCCTTTGTAACCAGAAAACCTAAATGAAGGTAAGCAGCAACTCACACAAGAAGACAAAGATGAACTACTCTGTTCTCACTGTGGAAAAAAAGACAAACCAAGGAGACTTGTTGGAAACTGATTAGCCGTCCACAAAAATTTCAGAATCGGTAAAAGCAACAACAAAATTCTCATCTCTCCACATTCTCCTTTTTTCTCCACCCTTTTTTCTCTTTAGTTAGAAAACCAGTGCATAAAGTTTGGATTTCTTCCTTCAATTATTGCATGTCTGCTCACAAAGGCCCACCATAGATAAATGATAGTGATCCAGGTGAGCCGCTTGCAAAAAAATGGTGAGGATTTGTGTGGAGAAGTGGTTTGAGATGAAGAATGACGGAAGGTGGAGTGGGATTAGCAGATCTATGGATGAGGATGATTAGCGGCAGTGAGGTGTTTGAGGGCTGGTTTATGAGAAGATGGTTACTGGTGCTGAGGTTTGTAGTGGTTACTAGAGATGTTGCGCAAGGGTGCACGGCAGGATTGGACAGCAGATGGGCAGTGGGGGCTTTGATGATGGGCTGGGGATGATGGTAGCCAAGTTGGATGTAATGAAATTTGAGACAGTGGGGTTTGGGATATGGTGAAAATTAAATCTGACAGATATTGGTTTTGATAGTCAGAGGAATGGAATCTGAGATGGATAAAAGACGAAAAAGAAGAACTATGCAGCAAGGAAAAAGAACTGCGCAGCAGCATAGCCGTAGAGTCAGGGCCATGGCCGGCTGATCGTAGGATCACTTTGCAACTATGCAACAGGGAAGAAGAACTTTGCAGCAGCGTAGGGTCAGGGCCATGGCTGGCTGATCATAGGATCACTTTGCAAATTCTTTGATCGATTTTATTGAGAATAGCCAATGGTTATTTATAAGATTACGACTAAAGACATGAAATCTAATCATACCTATAACAGGAAGCCCAATCAAACAAAAAATATTTAACATAATCAGATATGATTCTAGCCTAATATAATCCAAATCCATTATAATCTAATCTCATCCTTGCCAAATCCAACCTTCTCTAAAATATTCTCTAATAGGAAAAACTCATAATGTTGTTGCTGCAACAGTCATAACATTGTTACTCATAATATTTGGATTCATTTTTTGTGGGTTATGTTTTTAAGTTACTTAAGTGGATGTTTTAATCTCGACCGTCAATGTGTTTAGAGGGTTGAGATTGGATCTAGGTTTAGTTTTATCCTATAAAAGCATTGTAATGCCTCTTTAGCTTTTAGACATTGATCGATGAAAAAAAGAATTTGAGGGACTCAACAATCTCTCATCAATCTACCCTGCGATGGGAATGGCATGAAGCCATGGGTGTGAAACCTAAGAAGTCCGATGGTGAAGGCCCTTATCGATTCCATCTTCCCTTGCCTGCCATGCATCAATCCCCGTTCCATATCACCTTGGATTACAAACCCTCCCTTTATCTCTCAAGTTTCACATTCACACCTTCTCTCAATTCATCCACCAACACTATGTCATCCGCACACAACACACAAGGGACCTCCTCTTGAATATGAACAATTAACTCATCCATAATCAATGTAAAGAGTCCCTCCACAAGTAATTACAAACTCGTTACCGCTCCCTCATACATGTCTAATGATTTCAATATAATCTCTTGGAACACTTCTTTTATTTAAAACCCACCAAATTAAATCTCTAGGTACCTTGTCATAAGACTGATCATAATCAATGAAGACTATATGCAAATTTTTCCTTTTCGCTCGGTATTTTTCCAATTAACTGCCTAAGTTAGAAGATAGCTTTCATAGTTTTTTCCTCCTTGCCATGAAACCAAATTGATTTCCAGATATATTGGTCTTTTGTCTAAGTCTTTGCTCCATTACTCTCTCTCCCATGGTTTCATACCTTGACTCATAAGTGTAATCCCATGATAGTTAGTATAGTTCTTATGCCTCATTTGTTCTTGTAAATAGGTACTACAACACTTCTCCATTCATCCAGCATTTTCTTTGTCATTAATATCTTATTGAATAGCCTAGTTAACCAAATCCACGCAATTTCTCCTAAGCACTTTCAAGCTCTATTGGAATGTCATCCAGCCCCTAGACTTCCTTGTCTTCATTTTTGTCAACGCTTTCTTCACTTTTACTACTCTAATTTTGAGGTAAAAGGGATGTTCCACTAACAAAATATCCTTTCTTGCTCTCATGCCTCCTATAGAATCCTTCATTTAAAAGTTTGTTAACATATTCTCTCCACCTTTCTTTAATATCATTGTCCATCGCAGAAACCTCTGGGTCATCACTCTTTATACATCTGACATATAAGTACCTACTTTTACTTTCCTTTCTTTTTTGCAAGCTTAAAAATATCCTTATCTCCTTTTCTTGTTCCCAACTTACTAGATAGGTCATCATATGCTTTGACCTTTGCATCACTTACTACTTTCTTAACCTTTTTCTTTATCTTCTTATACATTTCATAATTTTCCATATTCCTACTTCATTGCCAAACTTTGAAAGTCTTTTCTCTTGAACAGCTTCATGACCCTCTACAATCTACCACCAAGTTTCTTTATCAATGTTTTTTTCCCTTCGACTCTTTAAGCACCTCTTTTGCAACTTCCCTGATACAATCAGCCATTTGACACAACCCAAACATTAATTCTGAGATAATAGCACACCATAATCAATGGTTTGAATTTTACAACACTTTTGTCAATTTACTACTTAGAAGGGTGTAAATTTAATACTTAGAAGAGGTAAGTGTGGTACAATGTAGCACCAATGACCTTTTAATTGTTAAGGATAATATCAATTTTTTAATATGCGAAGATATCAATATCATTTACATATTCAAAAAACCAACTTGTTAAATCCAAATAAACTAGAAAAGAAGTCATGAAGTTGAACAACTTAAAAACAAGTGAGAGAAAGAAAGAGAGGCTTGCAATTGTACTGCTTGGTTTTTTAATTTATTGCGTAGTTACCATGAGAGAGAGGGGGGGCCAAAGGGTTGCAACCTAATACCTTTTCCTAAGCTATGATACCTAATCCTTTAGAATAGGCAATGTATCGTGTCATACTACACCTGATACTTCACCTTTAATGTGTAAAAATTAATCCATCTCCCTACCATATCCATGGTGTGTCCCTACTATATACATGTCATATCAGGACATCATAGTTCCTATGCCTATTAAACCTCCACATGAGGGTAGTCACAGCGGAGATCTTACTAATGACTTCTTCCAATCAGAATTGCTGAGGATATAATTATTTGCAGCCAGCCTTGTTAAGCCTTGTTAGACATTGAACTAGTGTTCCATGTTAATAACCGGTAACACCAAAAGCTCGAGCTGTTAGTGAACGGCATAACAAATTATATCAACACCCCCTCTCAAACGGGAAGCCATTCAAATTCGAAACACAACAAAAAGACGAAACAGACAGACAAATTGAGGTAAAATGCCTCCCAAGGGTTTCAAACTCGTTACCTCTAGCTCTGGTACCATGTTAATAACCGTTAACAGCAAAAGCTCGAGCTGTTAGTGAACTGCATAACAATTTAGATCAACATTCCACATGTAAGATCCATTGAATAAGGAGTTACTAGGGAAGCGTCGGGAAAGGGATTGATTCAGAAAGTGCATATCAATGTCTAACTACATGTTAACTCCAACATATGCACACATCCCAAGGGATACGCACGTTTCAATTATAATCATTAAGTACTCCAATTTTTCTCCTCTCAGCTTGAAGCCCTACAAGCAACCCCATTGTAACAAAGAAATAATCTCCTTAAACAACTTTAGCCATGAGATATCCATTGGTAGGCACTGACATTTACATGGGCAGACCACACTCTTCAGCCGTGAGCCATCTAGGATGTTAGAAGGCCAACTCTATTGTGTTCTAGTGCCCCTGCACTTGATGAAAAACAGATATTGAACCCACTGGGCTTTACTCTATTTTAACATAAAGGACCTGTTTGTTTACGTTTGTGGAGGAGTAAAGGTAAGGTGGATGTCGAATAATGGAAAAGGTAAAGGTAAGGTATGTTAATGTAAAAGTAGAGGTGTGATAAAATCCTTGTTTGGATAATATGAGGTTAAGTGATAGATACCAATTATCTAGCATTTATCACATATGCAAGGATTATGCAAAAGTATTCACTACACATACAAAAATGATGCAGGAGCATTCACTGGCCTTCCAAGAATCATGCTAGACTTAATTGTCCAGCATTGTAGCATTTATTTTTTTGCTTGTTTAAATAAAATAATAGTTATGGCTATCCTTGATTTATGCTTTAACTTAAGAATGTTTAGTTATAAAAAGAGTAGAGTATAGGATTGTAATTAAGCTTTGAGAATTATTCAGAAATAAAAGCAAGGAAGGAGTCCAATCCTACTTGAAAGGGTCATCTTCCCATCTCTTCTTACTTTTTCTTTCATTTTGTTGAATATCGACTGATAAGATACGGGGATCGTATCAATTGATGCCAGAGCACCACCAAACCAGCAGCATCCATTTTCCCACCTATTTTCCATGGCACCTACAGTTAGAGAGCTGGAAAATGATGTGAACAAAGTTAAGAATCTCGTTGGAGAGATCAGGAATTTCTTGGTAAAATTAGAAGAAAAGATTGATGGTCTTTCAAACACCATCAAACCTTCTTCTAATGAGCATGTGCAGTGGGAGATCAATGATCTTAGATCCCATCATGATGAACGGCAGGATCATAGAAGATCTCAAGACCGCAGTGGTCATTCAGTCGAAGCCATGGTCATTCAACCTTGCACTAAACAGCTGGATTCTCCACAATTTGAAAAACAAGAACCAGCTGCTTGGGTCAAAACAGGCACTTCAAAAGGCTCAACAATCTCTAGAATGACCAAATGGTCCCCATGGCCCCTCTCTATCTTAGCGGCAACAGTATAGAATGGCATCAAGGGATGGAAAAGACAGTTGGTGATCTGACATGGGGCCAGTTTATTCAAGCCCTTTGCCTCCGCTTTGTCTGTGTGGACTATAACAACGCCAGAGGAGGCGCACTCTGAAAACAATCAAGAACTTCAGATCTTGGTCTATATGATCCCACAAGAGATTTCAACATGTGAACCCTTGAGGACAAGGGTTCGTTTAAGGGGTGGGGAGTGATAGATTCCAATTATCTAGCATTTATTGTAAGGCACCTGGCCTTAATTAGGGGGTTAGCGTGATTAATTAAGGTTAGTGTTGGTTAATCTAGTTTTGTAGCATAATTAGGTGCATTGAGTAGCTTTCATCATACATGGCATTCATGTGTTAGACCCATCATACGATTGGCCCAAAACCCACCTAGAACCCATTTAGAAACTCACCTCAAAATGATCCTAAGCCCTTCTAATCTCCTAAAACCCACTTAACAAATAGGCTAGGCCCTTATTAGTATACCCCCACAAACTATCTCTACAAATCTAAAATCATTCACTTCTCTTTCATTTACATTTACAATTCATTTCATTTCCCTTTCATTTACATTACATATCATCTCACTTCTCTTTCATTTACACTTCATTTCATTTCACTTCTCTTTCATTTACATTTCATTTCATTTCACTTCTCTTTCATTTACATTTACAAGTCATTTCATTTCCCCTCCACTTCTCTTCATTTCATTTCATTCACAACACTTCATCTTCTATTCTCTACTCTCCCATCTCTCTTCTTCTTTCATCCCCTTCCAACCATTGTGCAAGTTTCCAAGGCCAAGCCAAAGCTCCCCAAGCTTCCCTAGAGCATCATCTTCACCATCCTCATCATCTCCTTCCCCATTTTCATCTTTAGGTAAGTATACCCATTTTCAATCTCCATGTATTTGTTTCTATTCATTGTAGAACCTTGCATCCATGTCTTAGGTATGTTTTTCTTCTCATTTGGCATCTAGGGAAGTGCTTTTAAGCATTGGATTAGAGTGGGTTGTGGTGGAGATCAAGATTTGGAAACCCTAGGCACCAAGAAAGAGGGGTTTTGTGCAATCAAGCCAAGGCAAGTACATAGACATGAATAATAGTGTGTACATGCTACATTTGTTGGTTTTGATGCTTTAAACATGTTCAATATCTCTACTAAATCCTTTAAATGTGTCAAATATCTCTACAAATACTTTAAATGTGCTAAATATATCTACTAATGCTATAAATGTGTTACATATCTCTAACATGTTCATTTATGATAATTGGGTTGGTGGGTATGGATTTAAAATACACTAATGGTGGAGCTATTAATGGATGTTAAAATGGTGTTAAATTGGGCTGTTTGGATTAGTAGGTGTGGACCTGAAATACATTAAGGGTGGAGCTATTAGTAGGTCTTAAAATGGTGTTAAATTGGATTATTTGGGTTAGTGGGTGTGGATTTTAAATGCATTAATAGTGGAGTTGTTATTAGGTATTAAAATGATGTTAAATTGAATGGATTTGGGACCCATTTGCCCTTAAAACTTGGACCTTGGCCCCACTTGACTTGTGAATATGAATTGGACCTCTAGTAAGGAGGTGTGTGGGCTAGCATCTCCTTGTGGGTTGTGAGGTAGTATATGTGGGACCCATATTGGGCTAAGTGGGTGGCATAGTGGAACTCCAAGGTGCGAACAACTTCAGAAGCACCAAATGAATATGAGAGGCACTTCAGACCCGCGTAACCACCATGTTAGACGGTATGGACCCTACATGTGATGAATGACCTTAGCCCTAGGTTGGTTAGTGCCCACTCCCCTTGGCCCTTGACTATAGTATTTGTATAGGCTATGGTTAGCTTAGGACCTCCCAAATATTACAAGACGGGAGCATACACCCATTCCGTTACTCAGTCTAATACCCTCCATTAATATGCTCGCGAGGTCGGCTCCCTTGTGGCTCTATTGACAATGTGATGGGAGCACCCTATGTAGGATTAACCAAACCTCTTGTTTAGGAGAGAGTGTGTGTGTGTGGGTTTGTGTGTGTATGTATAGGTTTGGGTCTGCATGTGTATGTGTGGGTTTGTGTAGGTTTGAGTTTGGCTATACGTGTAGGCTTGGGTTTGTGTGTGTGTGGGTTCAAATATGTGTATGTACATGTGGGTTTGTGTGTGTGTGTGTCCATGTATGGTTTTGTACTTACGGTCTGCAGATTGGGAGGTGGACGTACGCCACCATACCAGCTTGTCTGGGTTTGACCGGGTTCACCTGGGTTGCATTTGTTTGACCAGCTTGTCTGGGTACTAGGTTCGCCTGGGTGCATTCATTCTGATAGCATAAGATGGTCTGTTATTTTGTTAGTTAGTTATGTTTCCTTATCCATTATTTATGTACTTTCTAACATATTGGTTTCGGTTGACACATATTACACTGTTACTCATATCTATTTACTTGGCAGTATATATGATGCTGCTACATTTGGTGCTTAGGTAGTGGGGCCCAGTGTGTAGGTGGTTGTGGCGGTCTTACGAGATTCACTAGTTGAGGGATTACCCCTAGTGGAGTGTGGAAACAGTGTGGTGTTGCTGAATTGGTACATGAGAGCCTCACTTTACATTCCAGCTATGAGCATAGGTGCCTCTTGCACAGGTCATTATGGTGATTTAGACATTCGTTAAAACTCTAATGCAATTTGTAATTGAAATATAATTAAATGCCTTTATGTTATTTGCATCAACTCTGATGTTATTGTATGTTATATTTGTGACCATCTGCGCAGATTGTATGAATCGTTGCTTCCATGTTTGTTTATGGTGACTAATCACCACTCATAACCTCACTATGGACTTCGATCCACCTGAAATTGGGGCCGCAAATATATTTAAGGGAAAGATTTTAATTGGCCCCGATTCTTGTGCCCTAATGATGCGGTTAGGATCCAATCGAATTTTTGGGGCGTGACATTTATTACATATGCAAGGATTATGCAAGAGTATTCACTACACATGCAAAAATGATGCAAGAGCATTCACTAGCCTTCCAAGAATCATGCTAGACTTAATTATCCAACATTGCAGCATTTAGTATTTTGCTTATTTAAATAAAATAATAGTTATGGCTATCCTTGATTTATGCTTTGACTTAAAAATGTTTAGTTATAAAAAGAGTAGAGTATAGGATTTTAATTAAGCTTTGAGAATTATTCAGAAATAAAGGCAAGGAAGGAGTCTGATCCTACTCGAAAGGGTCATCTTCCTATCTCTTCTTACGTTTTCTTTCATTTTGTTGAATATCAACTGATACGATAATGGGATCGTATCATAAAGAATAGGTGAGAGAGGGAGTGAAGATTAAAAAGCCCTTTTTTCATAAAGTTTACTACACCACACTTAATCACACTTTTTTGTGGTAAAAAGAATGAGGAAAGAAAGAGGCTTGTGGAGGAGTAAAAGGAGTGATTTCACATCATAAGTTCACTTCTCCACTCCGTTTTTTCACCCAAACTAGGTGAAAGAGGAAAAACACAAGATGTTAAAACAATTACCCCAATTAAATATCCATAATATTGGTGGAGGAAAGGAAAAAATTCCCAAAATAGGAAACTAATCGGGCATGGCCCCAAAAAGATGTAATTTTCTCTACATGTTTTATGCATGGTTTTAGGGTGTTACCACTGGTCAGCATGTTTGGGTCCCATTATTTCTTTCCAACTTTCTAAATATTCTACTACTTTGTGCGTCAGAATTTGATATGTAGGGTACACCCTATATCAATTTCTTATCAATGACATTTACAAAGAAATCATGTGATAACAGTATCTGCAAGCAAAAAAAAAAAAAAAAAAGGTGAGAACATATCAGCATTCGGCACACAAGGGATTTCATAGGAAAAGGTCCCAGAATTATAGGGGCCAAGGGAGGAGGTTGATGGTTGAAGATGTAGAAGTGACCATCAAACATCAATTTTTTTTATTCAGTTTCAAACAGTAAAGCAAGAAGATTAGAGAACCATTTTCTTTTCCATTTAATTTTGTGTTCTAACCAACCATGGATAGCCTTAATTGACGAACATTCTACCCCAATCAAAATCTTCCTAAAAAAGAAAATGCAAAACATGCCCAAAGCTACAACAATGTTAATGAGAAATGAGATTTAAAAGAACAACAGAGATGGTAAACGATCAGCATATGGATGAAAGTCAATGAAAAAAAAAAAAAAGACTGTAAGTAAGATTCAAACGTACACCAAGGTCACTTTTCCTAGGACACCGATTGCACTCAATACAATTCACCCACAAAATGTCGCTTCCTGTATCAACTTGAACATAGTAGCTCTTCGAGGGAGTCCCTAACCGAATTTCTGCAAAGTAAAGACTAAAACACATCCAAAGAAGGGAAACATAATTCAAAACAACATACTAAATAAAAAAAGGTCAATGAATCCATAAAAACCAACAATTTCAGAAAGAAAACACTGCCGGATAACAGAACATGTGTCCAATAGGCTTTACCATAGAAAACACCAGATACCCAAATCGAATAATTCAATACTTTCAACAAATTCAGATAGAGATAGCAAATAAAAGCCCATAAGAGAAAGCAAGAGATTAAATGGATGACCAATTTTGCCTAATGGGAGATTGACAGCAGTAAGAAAGCGAGAAAAACAGATCCAAATATGCGAAAAATTCAAAATTGAATACTAATTCAATGACAAAATTCAAAATAGTATACAATTCAAGAGAAAAAAGATGGTCAGACCCAAAAAGAAAGCATTTTTCCCTGAAACCTGATATCAACGTGGGCACCCAAATCGAGAAATCCGATGAATACCCAAGACCCAAGATCAGATAGAGATGAGAGAAAAGAGAAAATGATAAAACTAGTAGAGATGCACAAGGCAACGCACCCAGCTTCTGATGGGAGGCCGGTTCCACCCAATGGGATATCAACAGCACCGAGAATTCGACCATGGCGACGTTGATCATGAGCCTTGAAATCGCTGAGAGACCTCTCCTTTCCTGCGAATTTGTGATGAACCCTGAATACCCCAGTTGCCGAAACAACAACAGAAACATAAGAGACAACCACCACAAGAAAGAGGAAAGGAAGACGTTTCATCATCAGATCCATTGAATTGCTTCTTCCACCACTGCTGCAGATGAAAATCGAACAAGTTTTCTTCTTTTTCTTTCTCTCTTTCTGTTGGTGTATCTTTGTCTCTCTGTTTTCGTTTCTTTTCACATTTCAAAGCAACCGGGGGGGCTCGAAATGCAGCTGGATGGTGATGAAGAACGAGGAGTGACGACGGGGAAAATGTAAGAAGTCGTAAGAAAGACAACTTCGACCGTTTCAACGACACGAAACAAAGACCTCTGGCTCTATCTCGTCTCTTGGCAAATAATCAATGAGTTCAGAATCAGATCCCCTCTGTGGCACCAACTCGGATCGCACGTTTTCCCCGAGTTGGTGCCATAGAGTGATTGAGTGAGGTCCTTTTACATGGCGGGGAAAATGAGCGAGTTCCACCGTCGAGGACGGGGAATTCGAAGTTTCGAACAAGTCAAATACAAGGGGCCGGCTACATACAAATGACTATTTTTATCCGTTGTCGTCTGTGATTACAAGTCAATCCTCAGGTAAAGATAAATTTTTATTTTTATTTTTTGGCCTGTTTTTTATTTCATAGGTTGTAAATGGTCTGATTGCTATCACGTAAAAAAAACTTCTTTAATGCTGTCAATATGCGCTAATTACAAATTACTTTATTTCTACCGTTCCCCTTTGATTTGATGTTTGGTGCCTACCACAATCTCTCCATCCTTTAATGATTATCGAGCGAAAGTATTGAAATGTTAAATTTCTTTGGATAGATCAATCTTCAATCAAGCAGAGAATTCACTCAATGAAGAGAAAATAGAGATTCGTTTACCATTGATCGTAAAAATCCACCATAGAAATCCAATGGGAGCAACTCAAACGAGGGCAAAGAAAATTCAAATTGCATTAATCCTAAACCAGTGATTTTATACATGAAGTAATAATTGATAAGGACTAACAAAAGTTGGGTTGGACGTCCCTTTACCTATATTTAAATAATACATATACAGACTTAATCCCTAAATCATATCATCTAATCACTACAAGTGACCAATCTTTAGATTTAGAGGATTTTACAAAAAAAAAAAAATTACTTTAGGTGGCCATTGAACCAAAAAGGTCGCTTTAAATAAATCCACAACAAATCAACCTTCCTGCCTAAAAATCCTTCTTTTTTTACCGCTTTTTTCAAGGGTTGACGTTGACCCTAACATTTACATTCTGCGAAAGCAGAAAGTCAATACCTGCGTCACTATCGACCCTGGCAATGTCAAGAAGATTTGAAGGTACTCTAAATTTAAAATTAAGAATTGAAGTTTGATTGAGGTACCACATTCATTCATACAAGAACACTGACGGCTTGACCAATCACATGATCCATTAGAATATAACACAATCCTTCAATCCACCATCAAATTAATTGGTTATAAAAAAAGAAATAAATGGTGATCAATCTAAAGGCGAGGGTAAGAGTGAATTTGACAATCCGTGTCATTTATTTTAAGGATGCATTTGTGCAGCTTTAGAATTTTTTTATAGAACTACCAAAAAGTGGTCCTATTCTCTCCAATAAATTTTAAAAAAAAATGTTTTTCTTTTTGTGGCCGTAAAAATCATAGTTTAATGTATTCCTCCTTTCATTAGGAAAGAGTGTTGCATCAAACAACACAAAGACTGATAACACATGGAATTCTCTTACTACCGGAGAATCCTTAGCATAACACAAATATGATTTTAATTTGCGCAATGAAAAGCTTAATCATGCATACTTAGTTTCTTACCCCTCCAATATAAAATTAAAATCCACTATTAAAACTAGAGTTGAGAAGTGCAATCCCAAATAGCTTCCTTAGATAGGTGCTTCCTGGGATAAAACGGTAGATCCTTATCCCTTTTACCTCCTAGTTTGGGAACAGTGCCTTAGAGCTTGAACCATAATGATGGAAAAATTAGAATAAATTTTCTCATGGAGAAACGCATGCAAGAGTGTTCATATATAATAAAAAAACATGAATAAAATAAGTGAGCCATATGGAGCAGCCTCAGGAATTTTCTCCTTACACCGAACCTCTGAGGTTCGGCAGTCATGGTCAATGTTTTCTTGCGTTTTCACCATTGCGCTTTTCTTCACTTCACCTGAAAATGTTGGCTAGTGTCCATATATTCTATCTCTACAAAGACCCCCAGTTCATTCTCCATTTTCACATTCTTTACACTAGGCCATCAGCGCTGGCCATCTAATGGGCTGTACAAAAGAACCATAGGCAGGCCATTGGATAAAAGGGCACTGCTTGCAATAGATCCTCATTTTTATTGGCATACATTCATTCGACTGAAGAGTCGAATAAGACCTTTTGAAATCTTAAATCATAATTAACTTACATTGTATTATGAAAATATGTAAAAAACCTCAGGTGAGCACCACATAGCTAGATATCTAATGGGGCCTAACTGGTTATGCATAAGAGTAAATCATAAAACAGGGACCTCCTCTGCTAGTCACTGATCTCAGTCTTGGCACCCATTCAAATGAATTGGATTGTTAGATCGACCATGTACTTATTTTAGATGGTTAGATCGACCTTGTACTTTTTTTGGATGGTGAAAAGCTATCGACCGTTGATCTAGTGGTTGGGATAATTTTTTGAGCCTCCATCATATATATAATTAGTTAGATGGGAGGGAGATCTTTTGATCCAATCCCACGCACCATGCTCGCCTTTTCATGACCACCGGTCCTCAGGTTAGGAAGGCATTAAAAATAGATTATGCTATATGCAAATGGCCTTCTTGAATATTTAAGAAATTTCAGCCTTTCCTTGGGAAAAAACGTGAAAGGCATTTAGTCGCCTTGTTTATTTTTGTTGCAAGTTACCATTCTTTATAATATTAGACATCAATTCAGCATTTGATTTGGACTCTCTTGTTTTCTTTTTCTTTTTCTTTTCTCATTTCATTAATAAAATCAAGATAGTCCACATTAGTGGGTCTTGAGCATGAGGTACTGTTAACCTAGCGAAAGCTTGAGTCAAAAAAGTGAAACTCCTCAGTGGGCCCTACCTATTGAAACCCGAACCGTTCTTCAATCATACGGAGTATATTCAAATTTTATTTCTATCCACGGTTGGAATGACCAGTTGATAAAAATATGATTAATATAATCTCATTCATTTTCATTATCACATTTTTTTATCAATCCAAGGGTGGGACAAAATCTAATTAATGTAAAATTTTAGGATACCCCCACATAACTGAAGTGCATTTATTTTGAAAGCTTTAGATTTCACTAGATGGAGCCTACTATAGAGTACCATTCTTTAACTCAAGATTCCTCTAGGTTAAAGATGATAATAAATATCAAAAGTTAGACAACGGTTGCAATTAGCTTCTACAACCAAACCTATACTGGACCCAGTGGTGCAAAGACCCGGTCTCTTTTCTTTGTTTTTTTTGGTTGGGTATCGTATCCCAACCAAGGGAGCTAGGACCCAAGAGAGGAGCACATGTACGAAGAAAGACCACACATGCACTGAGTGAGAACACCTATATCCAAGAAGTGAAAAAAAGACGAGTGTCAATCCCTACCCCTGTAGGTGAGAGGTGAGGGGTGGGGTTGCCTGCCAATAACTAGGCAACCACTCGTTCTCGAAGAGACCCAGTCCATCATGCTCCAGCAAATGACTTTGCGGACAGGACATGTATTTTGTTTTTGAGTAAATGGTGGAGAGGACACCAAGAAGGTCATCTATTCTATTCTATATAATATTCTTTCCGGTCTTGAAAGCATCGAGCCCAAGGTTTTTGTTTGTTTTATGATTTTGGTGAATTGTTTTAAGGCCTCGTGTGGCACCACCAAAGTTCCTTCTAGTGTCATCTTCGACGAAGTTCACCACTTTCATAACTGGAGGTAACCTCCAAAGGCAGGAATTGTTAATATCTAGGGTTAAACAATATAAAATACCACTATTGGAGCCCATCTCTAAAATTTAAGCCCCTCAAGATTGTTATCCTATCTTCTTTTGTTTTTGGGTCCAATTTTTCTTTCTGGGGAAGGTGGTTTTTTTTTCTAGAAGTTCCCAGGGATGTTCTTAAAAAATGGCTAGTTCATGTCAACCCTTCCAACTTTTTAATGCAATATCTACGCCATCGCATGCATCATCACCTATGTGTCGACTAATCATAAGTCCATCTAATGGTGAGACCCTTCTAATTTATCCCCTTCACTACAATTTAAGGAGATTTCGCATCCCATTATAGAGTTCAGATCGCTTGTTTCAACGAAGAAACAAGAAAATATTGTTTCAGCATATCCTACGAGTCACCTAAATAAAATATCATCTTTGTTTTTTTTCATTCCAAGGAAGTAATTGAAAGTGTGCAATTAGTTAACATCACATTATATACGGACTCCATATTATTATAATATATTAAAGCCAAAGGTTTTAAATTCAATTTTAACCCGACTACTTTTAATTTTGACGTTTTTTATTGAGCCACCATGGTAAAATTGAACTAAAAGTTTATAATATTGATCTCATGACCTCTTATCTTTTAAATAATTAATTTAACTAACCATTGCACCAAACAAAACTCATGTGTGATTATTTGTCAATACGGTGTCAAAAGTAGTTAAACAAAGCGAGGACCCTAACCGCGTAGGCCATGCCGTATTGTGCTAGTCTCTATATCTTCTTAATCCAAACTCATGTAATTTTTTAAACTCATACAACTGTTCAAAAGCTTGGTTTCCACCTAAATTTTAGTATCACCTAACATTTGAAAAGGGATTGTACATATCTTATTAAAAGCCTAATTAGGGTGGCCCTTCAATATGTGGCTCTTTTATCTATATTGTTATATTTAATTTTTTTTAATGCTAATGCAAAAATATATTAAGAAAAAAGAAAACTTACATCAAAAAAGAAAAAAAAGGAAAAACCATGCTTTAAGTATAAGAGACATATACGCAAACATTAGAAACAACTACATAAGAGAAGCCTCCAAGGCCAAAATCCTAACAACCCCTTGCTTGGCTAAAGTCTCTGCCATCAAATTAGTTGATCAACTCACATAAGAAAATGTCACCGGAATGGAGGAAGAAAGAGATTTTATCTCATTCAAGATAAACTAAAATCTCCATGGACTATTTTTAGAATTAACCCATGAAATGGCGTTGAGGGAATCACTTTCTACAATTAAATCTTTTAAGAATCTTCCAAAATATGAGCAAAGAGCTTCTAAAATAGCTAGAATCACGGCTTCATTGGAACCTTCTCTCCAACATGTTTGGAGAACATTAGGGCTGCACAGAAAATCTGGTATCACCGCAAAACCGGACTGAACCGGGCAGTTCAGATCGGCTTATTGTTGATCAGTTCAGTTAACGGTTTGGAAATCATAAAAATGCTTACATCGGTTCGGTTAACGGTTTGGATATCATAAAAACCTATTAAACCACACCGTTTGTGTACATCAACTTAAGTATTGCTTTTTTACTATTTTAGCCTTAGGGTATCGTTCATTACTTTCATAGTTACATTCGACTTATCATTCTTATATGAACTCAATATTGCCTATGTACCTCATAGTTGATCGGTTATGTGTTAGTTCTTTTCCCCCTTTATTTTCAACTTTTGAGATTTTCTTTTCTTGGTTGGATTGTAGAATTTATATTCTATAATATGATTGTGTGCTTGCGTTTAGTCCAAACTCTCCTTTTAGAGTAGAATTATTTTTTATATGGATCACTGGAATATTAGATTTTTATGTTTGCACTAAACATTAGAATAAATACAAAGGATGAGGTCTCATCATTTTGAAATTTTCAGTGTTTGATTAAAAAAAAAAAAAAACAACGGTTTAACTAACCGAACCGAACTGTTTGGTTCAGTTCAGTTTGGTTTAAGTCCTCTCCATCGGTCGAATCGGATCGATTAATTAAAAAACCGACAGATTCGGTTTGGTTATTGGTTTTAGTGTTAAACCGATCCGAACCGCCCATGTACAACCCTAGAGAACATGAATAAGACCTCCCCCTTGCAGTTATGAAGAACTCTTCCAATACCAGTTAGACATGGTTTACCTCTCGCTGCAGCATCAACATTGAACTTTAAGGAACCAATGGGAGGGGGACTCCAAGAAACTACGACATTTCCCTTAGATGGACTAGGCATCATGCAAGCCTTCCAATCTCAGGCAATGTCATCTAGCTTCAAATTTAATTGATATATTTAATTGGTAAGCATCTTTATCTATTTCATTGACAAAAAGTTCTTTAATTATGTGTTTTTAGGGTGTCCCACATCAACCGTGAGGCCCATGAAGTATGGGCTACTTGGTACATTGAAAATATGTGATCCAGACTGGATTTTTGGTACAACGACCAAGGGGCTTGGGTTCCAAGAGAGAGCCCGCGCGCATGTAGAAAAGGAAGCCTGTAAAAGTGGAAAAGGCGGCATATCATGTTGTTCGAACCCTGTACAGCTAGGTGAGAATTGTTGAGGAGCCATTCTCATGTGATCCAGACCATTAATCCTATAATGAGGCAGTTGATTGGGGCGTCTCATAATGTGATGCAGTTGTGGTATTTGACTGAGCACTGGAATCCAAGTCTCATGGATACATGAGGTCTACAATTTTGGTGATACAGATTTGACATCATAATGGGTAGATAATTCCTAAATATCTCTCATTATAAGGCTGAACTGAGTAATCTCTATCCCTCTCTCTTATTAAAATCTACAACGACCAATCCCCCATCTTATATTTATGTATGCCATATAAGCTCTAGAGAGAAATTATTTCTTGTAGTGTCTTATAGAACTGAGTAACATTTTTTTATTTATTTTCTCTTTCATAAGTTGCAACAAAACAGCTTGGAATCACGTTATCTAAAAAAAAAAATTCAAGTTCAGCTTGGTTTAGGCTTGGCTAAGTCATTTGAAATGTCCAAGCATTGGTCTTCATCATTTTCACAAATAATATCAATATTTTGAGAATATCTCTATATAATTAAGAAATTATCACAAAATGTGCAGCTTTCTTTCTACCATTCAAGAAATATTATTTAAAAATGTCAATCTTGAGGTAATGTTGCTATACATATTTGTAAATATCAATCAACAAAATTAAACCTCTTAAGAAATAATATTATTTAAGAAATAAATTCGAATTTGAATTGTTCTTCATGTTTGATTACAAAGACTAATCTCACCCTCACTTAAAACTGATCCTAGCGCCTTATCATGATTGTCTCAGCATAGGTCCCATATCATTGAGTGGGCCATGGGGCCCCTTAATTTTGTTGCATAATTTTCTCAATTTCTTTTATTTATTTTTCTTAACGCATTAAGGATGTAAATTTATGTCGAAAAGTATAGTGAATATTATATGCAAGATCTTAATAATAATAAAAGAAATTATAAGCTCTTAGATGGGCCATGAGACCCTTCACAATGCCTACTCAGCTAAACATTGGTATCAGATCCATCAGATTGCCAATGGGACCTCATTATTTTGTTGCATCGGTTTGTATATTTTGTTTGGTTTTTTCAAAGAATAATCTGGGTAAGGCCAGGATTCTACTGGGTTATTCATTAATTTTTCATGCTATAGAGAAAAATGATATCCAAGAGATGGATATTGGCATTCCATATTTTACCAGTGAAATTGTTATTTTATTTGTGTGGACTTGTTAAACAGAAAACCAGACTGATTTTCTTCTCTTTTTTCCTTTTTTTTTTCTTTTTTAACTGAAGAAAGCATAGTTGTAGGAGCCAATCTTATCCCTAAAACAAAAATGTACAAACATGAAACAAAAAAATCCAATTGATTTTCTCAGATTGGGATTCTCCTATAGAGAGAAAAGCAGTCCGGATCCCCTGTTTCGTCGAAACAGGGGAGTACTGTTTCGACGAAACAGCTTTTGCCACGTGTAAAAACGTGTCATGTCAGATGGAACTCTTTAATTGCTACTTCGTAACGAAAAAAAAAGAAAAGAAAAAAGAACGGGGTGCTTTTTATAAATACAGTGAATTTTGTGGAAAAAATACCTACACCACCGTTCTTCTCGGGGAGAGAACCCTACACCACCGTGCTTCACCAAGAGAACCTTTCCTTCCTCTTTTTTCTACAAAAGGCAGGAGGTCCCAACACACCCACCCCACCCCATGTGTTTTTTTGATTGATCTGTTTCTCTTCTTTTTTTATTGATCCGTTTCTCTTAGATCTTTTCTTTCAATTTTTTTATTCATTTATATTTCATGATCTTGAAATGTGGGTGATCTTATGAGTACTGCCGAGGCAGTGGGCATGATTACAAGCGACTAGAAAAAACAGAATGCTAAATAGTCCTTTTAGGAATCGAGCTACACACCGACCATCTGGCCATGGTTTTATATACATTCAATCTTCTCTAGTGTCTGTTTTAACAATTACTGACTTTAAGATTTAGTCATGACTTTCCCCTTGCATTTGTTGAAATTTTCTGGACCAATCTCAACTATTACCACAATGGAACTATTTGCTAATAATACTGAATAGTAGAGTTGACTTTAATACCAATCTTCGACAATATAGCTTTTTCTTTATTTATTTGATAGACGTGTAATCTGATGATAAAATATTGAATCCATACCAGCACCCCATCACAGACAAAATAAAGTTGATCTATTGCATCGCCCTGTTCCATGATCACTTCCCCCGGGAGAAAAAACTTCATATGTAATATGATTACCTGATAGATCAGAAGAAACCATGAGATAGAATTTCACTACTTTTACATGAAGATGAACCCACAATGTTGTCATACTATACTTGGCCAACTTGATGTGTAAATGCACAAGATTGACCTACTGGTTGTTAGTATACACTATGCAGTGGGTTAGACCCTATGATGCACGGATACTTCAAAATGGGCAACGTATCGTGTCGTATCGTATCTGATACTTCACTTTTTATATGTAAAATCCGTGTCCCTACCGTGCTTATGGCCTGTCCTTGCCGTATCCATGCCGTATCTGTGCATCATAGGTTAGACCTAAAAGACAAGTTTACTACTTCAAATACATTTAATTTATTTAAGTTAAAAAAACTGCAGATTTATGTTAGCTTGTTCTTCTGATGGAGACATTACGACATAACATAAGATAAACAAGCAGAAGAGAGGTCAAAGAAAGTAGTTTTAAATTACTTCGCATCATGAATCTCGTCCAAACTGAATTTCATGAATTTAAGGGCAGTGTACTAGTAAAATATACAACCAACAAGATTCATTACTACTCCATCACATTCCTACTTTTTTTAATAAAGCAATTAACTACAAAAAAGATGCCGTGGCAGCTCCTTGCCCAGCAAGATCTCTCACCAAAATATTCAAGTATTTATCTCAGATGACCCATTCTTAGTGATTATCTTCTTTTAAGAGTAGTAGTTATTTCAGAAAAGTAAGTTACAAAACTTTTTTAATCTATCAAAATGTTCTGCAATCTAAATTTAATTTATCTTACTAGACTAGTTTACTACTTCAAATACATATAATTTATCTTATCAGCAATCTACATTTTAAGCCAGCAAAAATCCAACTCCTGCACAATTGACAAAGCACACAAATCGCAACAACCTTTATAAATTCCAAACCAATCTAATCTCAAGCAGCACTATATCAGTTCCAACTCGAAACCCAACCTTATAATTGAGAGCTGAAAAAATAGAAGAAGGAGAAGGAGAAGGAAAGGAGTTTTCATGAAAAACACTTCCACCAGACTGCATCGTTGCTATAAAAGGCCAGAAATCAGAGCTGGAGACGAAGAATTTCAAAGAAGGGCAGTTGCCGCTTTTTATGTAATCTTCTTGCTTGCTTAAACTAATAATGTACAAGATGTACAAACTTTTTTTTTTTTCTTGAAATGCAGTTGTGCGTTGAATAAATAATGATTGAACATGCTAAGCCCTACAATGCACAGACGACATTATATTGCTAAAGATATGTTATGATATAATTGAGTTTAGATTCTCAATTTGCTATGAAAGAATAATTGATGTATTTTAAAACTTCTCTATGAATTTTAATTGATTTTATATTTTATTGAAGGTCAATGGATATTAAAGACCTTCATGAACGTGAGCTACCGACAGAAGCTAACATTCTTCCTCAAGCAAGACGGAATCTAGACTTTAATTCAGAGGTGTTCAATCAGGAGGTAAATAACTCTACTCTATTGGCCAATAACGGTAAAGATGATTGGTCCCAAAAATTAAAGATTGGGATAGAGTTTGAAACATTAGAAGATGCTTACAACTTATACAATGAATTTGGTGGTTCTAGAGGATTTAGTATTCGGATAAGTAATAGGACTCAGGACCCCAAAACAAGTGTTGTGAAAAGAAGACTATTTGTTTGTTCTAAGGAAGGGAAGCGTCAACCTGATAAACGAGACCATATATATAAGCATCATCGTGATGATACAAGAACTTGTTGTGAAAGTCATATGGTGGTTAAGTTGGGAATGAATTGTAAATTTTATATTTCAAGTTTTAATGATCACCACAATCATACTCTTGTATCTCCTAGTAAAACTCATATGTTAAGATTGCAAAGAAAATTTACCATTGCTCAAGCTGCAATAGCTGATGATTGCGACAAGTCTGGAATACGACCAAAATCGACATATGACTTGTTAAGCCGGGGGTGGGGAAATGTTGGATTTCTTTCAGTCGATTATAAAAACTATCTAAAAACAAAAAGAATGAAAACATTGGGGATGTTTGATGCTGGAGGCCTTATTGGATACTTTAAAAGAAAACAACTTGAAGATCCAACATTTTTTTACTCTATGCAACTTGATACTAAAGATTTTATCACAAATATCTTTTGGGTGGATAGTAACTTGAAGATCCATAGGTTTTGAGATGTTTTGTGAGGCAATGTCCGGAAAAATGCCTAAAACTATTTTAACTGATCAAGACAAGGCAATGTCGGGTGCCATTGAAAATGCATTACCTGGAACAGTTCATCGTATTTGTGTGTGGCATATGTTTCAAAATGCCTTAAGACACCTTCAACATGTTTTTCATGGTTCAAAATCTTTCCTGCATGATTTCAGTAATTGTATATATGATTATGACATGGAGGAAGAATTTCTTGAAGCATGGGATGATATGCTTGAAAAATATGATCTTCAAAAGAACGGATGGTTGAAAAAACTATTTGAGGAAAGAGAAAAGTGGGCACTGGTCTATGGTAGAAATACATTTTGTGCAAACATGAAGAGCACGCAACGCAGTGAAGCCTGAACAAAGGGCTAAAGAATTACTTGGATTCCAGAAAAGTTATTATCAACTTCTTTGGTCATTTTGAAAGATTGTTGGAAGATCGAAGATTTGCAGAATTAGAAGCCAACTTTTGAATGACACAAACATTGCCAAATATTAAGGTGCAAGTTCCCATCTTGAAGCATGCGACAAGTGTTTATACGCCAAGCATATACAAGATGTTTGAAACAGAATTTATAAATGGTTTAAGTTGGCAAGTTGAAGAACAAAGTGATGTAGGGACAATAAAAAATTATATTGTCTTCAATGGAAAAAGGTCATAGGCACTTTGTTACAAATGACCCAATTGATGAATATATCACCTGCAGTTGCAAAAAATTTGAGTTTGTAGGAATTCTGTGTGGTCATTCATTAATTGTGACAATCCATATATTAAAGCAAATTCCTAAAAGATGCATTTTAAAGAGGTGGACACGAGGAGCTACTTCATGTTCGTTGAGGATTCAAACCTAAAAATGAGAAGAAACATATCTCAAGAAGATACAATGTTCTTCTTCGTAATTTTGTGACAATAGCAACAAAGGCGTCCAAAAGTGAAAAGAGATTTCAAGAAGCATTTAAGCTCTCAAATTCGATGTTGCACAACATTGAGAAAATACCATTTAAAGAAATCTTGGATGATAATTCAAAGGGTGCTAAATGCGAGGGTGATGTTGTGTTAAAAGAGGATAAGAAAGATGAATTACCTGCGGTAGTAAATGCAATCAAGAAGAAGGTGGATAATTGTCGTGGTAGACGGAGGGTTAAGAGTTGCCTTGAGAAAGGTTCCAAAAAGAGACAGAGAAGACATGGTCAACAAGTAAAAAGTAACACTATAACACCGTATAATGCCTTGAGCCAACCCTCTATCTTACAAGTACTGAAATCACCACATGCGTGACTTTAAAAGTTGTATTCTTATGATAGTTTAAGATTTCTCCTGACATGTTATCTACTCCATTCATGTAGGGACCCTCTGATGTTGGGACAAATGCAATACAATATCCTCTAACCCAACTATTGAATCGGTTGCCAAATGTATGTCTATCATTACATTAGTTTTATTATGACAATATTTTTCACATTTTGTGAATGTTTTAATGAATTGAAATTCCTTTGATGATTGTACAGAGATCATTTGTTGCTGAACTAATACCGACATCTTCTAGCGATTAATATAATTCTTCTTTCTATCCACCAACTATGACGTCACAGGTATTGTAAATCTATGAGATGTTAACTAGTTGAAAATATCCCCTAGATGTTTTTTTATATCTCATTATTTGTTCCTTAGAAGAATAAACTTTAATTTACCATTTTATAGGGACCATATGGCTATGGAATGAATCCCCTGTTTTCTCATGGTCAGTCCATTTTACAAATGCCACACCGCATGCATTTTTCGCTTTTGGGACACCTGCCAAGAAATACATTAAATCAACCAGCTGAAGTGACTCCGTCCTTTGGAGCAACCATAACTAACAATTACACAAATGATTCTATACAAGAGCTAGCTTCAAGAGAATTCACTGGGTAAATGAACCTCAATGTGAGAAGCATGGTTTCTTATCTTGATACTTTCTTGTTAACTTTTTAATGCTTAAAATTTATTCAAGTTATTTTGTGTTGCAGGATCAACTTTTAATAAGCGTTTCTTCACATTTTGATGGCTATACGAGCTTCTTTTGAAGTATTTTCCTGGCAATTCATTGGAAGTTCTGTTGCATATGCCTGGCAAGAAATGCTAGATACGATCATCCGAGCAAGGGTCTCAGATCCATAATGTGACCCATTAGCCTGTTCATCAAGAACAATCTTTAAATTTTTATCTTCACAAATAACCACATCTACTAACCTAAAAGCCTCAGCCACCTTGACCATTTGTCAAGTCCACTGATTGAATTGTTATTTGGTTTTTTTACTCGATTCTTAGAACTTCATGAAAAATATAAATATCTTTGTATTTTAGAATGAATGTAGAATACTCGGAGAGTGGAAAAGCTTTCCTTCTCTTTGAAATTATTTTTGTATATTATAAACTTCTTAATATATTTTGAAATTTGATTTAACTTTTAGAGATAACTTATAACTCTTTATTTTGAAGGATCTTATTTATTTTTTCTTTAGAAAGATTTTGATTCCTGAGAAAGTTATTCTATTTTTAAATTCTAATTTTTCTGAAGAACAGATTTTGACTTACTGTGATACTCACTTTGCACAAAGGATGATTTGTCTTTGGTTATGAGCTAAAAACTTTGAATGCATTTTATGAGAAATTTAAAAAGTATTTGAAAATGTGATCGGCCATTAAATAATTCTCATGATTCTAAAAAATAAGTTGAAAGTGAATAGTTTTAATTGACATTTTTTTTTTAATTGGCCCGGGCCTCCTTAGCTAGTATAATCTTCAATGAATTTCACCAATTTTATAACGGCTAGGTATCCTCCAAAGGCAGGCCTTATTTATATCTGAAGTTAAACAATATAAAATCCACCATTGGGGCCCATCTCTAAAACTTAAGCCGCTCAAGATTGTTATCCTATCTTGTTTTGCTTTTGGGTTTAACTTTTCTCTTGGAGGGATTTTTTGTTTTTTTGTTAGAAATTCCTAGGGAAGTTCTTGATAAATGGCTAGGTCAGGTTGACTCTTCCTACTTTTTCAACATAAACTTGGGACTAAATTGACCGTCATTCCTATTTCTTTGATGTTTGTTTAAGTGTGTGAAGCAATAAAAGGTGATTGTAACATCCTATAGCCAGTGACGAACTCAGGATTTCCGTTCGATGGGGTGGACCCAAATAGATAGTTGGATTTTGATGCAACCCAAGTTTTCATATAGGTTTTAGGGACGAACCAAAGATTTTTCACGTGAGTTTTCAAAGTGGACCTAAAATCTTCAAGTGATTTTTGAAAGCAAACCCAGGTCTTATGGGAGTGACTGTTACCAAGACAGTGTAGGCAGGTCCGCCCCTGAATAGTGGTAAAGGGACGGTAGGAAAAAAGATACAAGGGTATGGTACAATCCTTATTTGATAGTATGAGATCACATAAGAAATGTTGCATCATGGCAAGAGGTGAGAGAGCGTGCTTGATTTAAAAGAAGTATTTGCCTTATAATTAAACCTTAATACAATGTCTCTGGACTTAAAACTATTTCTATCCATAATAAAAGACCTCCCACCAAATTTCTCTTTTTTCTTATCTACTTTATTGCCCCTGTTCATTGATATGGATGCATGTCTATCCGGTGACTAAAAACTCTATAGCCTCTTCTCAGATGGCACATTAGAACTCTTTAATAAAAGAGGAAGGAAAGTACGTTAGTGACTCGATTGTCTCAAGCGGAGATGGGTCAAAGTGGTTTTGGCGGGGGAGATGGTTCGGATGGCATGGTGGACATGGAGAGGGGGAAGGTGGGCAAGGGATGAGTGGTGGGGAAATCTGATGGATAGGCTTTCAGCTTCACTGAAGAAGAAGCATCTTTGGGTATACATTATCTTCATCTTCAATGGGGTTTTGAAGTCTGTCAGGTACAGTTGGATTGGGAGCTCATCAATAGTACACGTCCATACGATCTGAATGTAATTAAGAACGTACCATTCGATCGATTCTTTCTTGAAGAACAAGATGATGACAAATTTAGTCAAGAGGAGATTGGGGAAAAGAAGAGGAAATTTAAGAGATTCTTTTGTTTGGTAAATAGCGGTAAAAATTCAAAGAAATACAGATAATTTGGGTTCACGGCTGTCTGGTACAGAAGGGGAAGGGCGGGGGCGGTCGCCTCGTGTAAAATCCTCTTAATCTTCAAAGCCTCCATCAAGTTATCAGGCCAGGAAGAAAACTAATATGGAATGTAATGAACTTCTCAGGCCAGGCAGCTGCCACTCTCAACGCAGCTACCATGGAATGTAATGAACTCCACTACACTCCATCATTTGTTTTCTATGGTAAAAATAAAAGAGGGTTCTAGAGGACCCCACCAGCCCAACCCGTTTGCCACCCGCTAATATATAGGTTTTATCTATACATATATTTTGCTCATGAACAATTAAGAGCAGACAGACAGCATTGTTGTCTCGCGGCAATAGCTTTTCGAATGTAGTAAAACTCCCAGCAAATATCAATACATCCACAACACAAATATAAAGTACTGAAAACATAAGGGTAAGGACTCATAACAGGACACTGCAATTATTTATAACATAGATCTAAGGTAAGTTCATAGAAGTCCTGAAGTATTTAGGCAGCTTTTTTTGGTTAAGGTATGGGTAACTGTTGGCCAACATAAAGCAGCACAGATTTTGCTCAGAAACCATGAATTTTGATGTGGTCTTTCTTCACAATGCCAGCCTGAACACGAAATGAATAAAATATTTCAGTTGAGTATCAATGGTACTTTCAAACCAAAGAAGAAAAATAAACGAGTTCAATGACATACCTGAACAAGGAAAGTGGAAACATTTTTACGCTGATCACCTTGCAGCTGAATAACCTGTGCCACATCAAACGTTAGAAAAATCACACCCAAAAAAGTTAAAAGTTCATGGTGCAAAAAATCCCTAAGCAGGCAAGGATTATAGCCTAACATCTATATGCTGGTAATAAATATATCTATAGAACAATCTCAAACATCCCACAATAAAGATTTCAGAGTAGAATATGGATAGTCTGCCATAATTATCTGTCCGTTATTTTCAAAAAAAAAAAATTCAATTTTTTTTTCTGTCTCTGTCTGTCTGTCTACATGCTTGCAGGTTTTTAGAACAAAGTTCCCTCCAAAGTTGGAACAATCTCAAAGATTCAATAATAAGGGCCCCTTTGCTTGATATTAAATTCATGGAAATTCCAAGCAATCCCTTGCTATCGAAAGGGCTAAAATAGAAATAAGACCCCATTTATTTGTTTGGTCTTGACTTCCCAAGAATTCATGGTCAATAGGACTCCCAACAAAGGAACATTGGCTTGTTTGGTAACTCTACCAATAGAGTCAAAGTAAGGTAAAACCCCCATTTCTAAAAAAAATATTTCCCATCAAAAGCACTTTAATTCAAACTGCTTACCATATTTTTCAAAAAAAAAAAAAAAGTCAAAAAGTTATCTCATTTCTCCACTAAAAGACAAACTCCACAATCTATACAAAAAGTAAAAAAGATTCCATAATAAATAACTAAAAACAAAATACCATCATAACCCACTTATATTTTATTCTTTCTTCAAAATAATCTTCACTTTACCCAACTCCATTAGTAAAGCCCCCAAACAGCCTCATAGACAAGAAAGATGGAAAGTGGAAATGCAGATGGGACCCTTGCCTTTCCTACAAACTTGGTTTTACTCACATGATGGCTGGGTATTAATTTCCCTCCACTGATTGACTTTCCATTAAAGCAGAGGTTATTTGATGGTCATTTTTCAACTACATGAAAAAGGAAGCCCTAAAGTGATCTATAATATAATGGTCATCAAACAGTCTCCTCTTTGGTCCCATCTATATCGGCCTCTTATGCCCCACTCTACACTTGTCTTATATCCCTTCATTATACCTTAACTTTGAATTCCTAGGAACTCAATACCAAACAAGCAAACAGGCCCCTCACAGTTGAATATGGCAGTCGGTTGCAGTTTTCTACTCCTAACTATCCAGTGGCTGCAAGCCTCAGAGACTTGGAACAAAATTCCATTCTAAAGAACATTCTCAAAGATTCTGCTGGATTTCTACCACTGAGTATTGTCGGGATGGTTTCTTTCAACCATTCAGATGTCTTATCATTATGTCTAATGGGGAAGCTCTTTGCTGCATCAAAACCATCAAGAGTAAACAATTTTGGGGAGTGGGAGAGATGTCCCCCACATGAAAAAAAAAATAAAAAATGAATAACTTAGAGTGGGGCCCAAACTGTTATCACAAAAAATGCTAACCTGAATAAATTTTAGATCCTATCAAGGCAAGCATTGTATACATTCTCTCCATAGATCAGTGAAAGAGTAATCTGACAATATGAGAAGATCGAGCTTCTCATGCTGAGCATTATAGATGCACCCAGAGTCATCAGTTAATATTCAAAGAGCATGCATTTATGTATTACCTGGCCCAGCTCTGGGTCCTGGACGACCGTACCATTGCAGCAAAACTCCTTCTTGAGATCCTTCAAGATTTTGTTGTAGCTGAACTCTTTCTTCAATCCTTGAACTGTAGTCAGGCTCTTCCTTCCGTTTCTTTGCTGTATGCGGATATGCACATACTCCTTTGACCCAGCACTGGAGTCGTCAGCATTTGCATCAGCGAACGGATCTGATTGCCCCACCAAAAATGAGATCCATAAAGTAGAAATAGTAGGTGATGAGAACTTCAAGACAAAGGATGGTATAAATTTCATTACGTATCTATAAATGAAAGAGACTGTCCAGCATAAAAAATATATGCTCATAGGATGGCGGTGGGGTGCCACCGCCCAACTACCAAAAATCACAAACCAAAAACCCTCAGCCTAGAGGAAAGTAAATCACAGCCGCTTGGGTACTATAATGCCAGTGGTGATTGCCTACATCCTAACATCTTGCTTCGGTTTTCCAGGTGAAAGAGGATATTGTCATTAATTAAATAAAAAAGGGCTGGTAGACATTCATGAGCAAGAGTAGAAGCAGTAACATTTGTTGAAGTATGTAATTAGTCAGAAAGAAAGTTGTGTGGGTGATTGGCGGGTGGTTTGGAAAGGGAGAGTAGGACTTCGTGCCACAAATAAGGGAATGTGATCAATGGAACTTTAGAAGGCCTTCCTGCATTTTTAAAATGAGTTTGATGATGAAAGTTTTAGTAAGTCTATGCTAGACATCTTAAATCTTCTAGTCTACGATGCCAACTAGAATAATCTGGGATGATATCATATTGATCCTGTTAGAAAATTTCTCCTATTTTCTGTACCATAAATGTCCTCTTTTCTTTAAGGAAGTGCTTGTGCACGTGTGGTGCCGCGTAATTAGAATGGAAAAGACGCCTGAAAATCCAGCGCTTTCCTCAGCGACATGTTTGGTGCAGGTAATGAGTGCCGAGGAAAGTGGTCCTTTCATACTTGTTTGGACTCACGTTGCCACAGAAGAGGAACCAATCTCCCTTTCCTCTTCGATGGACACTGCACAAACAACTCCTAATGGTAACTATCAATTGAAATCCACAACCTATGCATCTAGAATATCCAGGATTATTCATGTAATCTGGTAAGATAATTTTCCTATTTTTTGTACCCTAAAATTCTTCTTTTCTTTAAGGGTAATGCCAATTGAAACCCATAACCCGGTGGCTTTTATTTATTATTTAAACAAAGCTTTTTTTATTATTTAAAAAACAACAACATACTACTACAAAAATACAGACAAACAAAGTCTAATAACATCATCTAATGTACTATACTAAAATATTACTTTTTTTTAAAGAAAATAAATTTTGTTCATATGTAAGTACCAAAGTGACTCCCCATTAGATTAAGGGGGGAAATTATACAAATATGTGAAACTACAATGCCATAGAATCAATTCTACATCCCATAAGAGAAAAAAAATGATCCCCCCTCTGCTCCCATTTTATCCAATTTATCTGCTTTCATTGTACTCGCTTGGCATGTGGCAGAAAGATGCAATACCACCAGTACTAAGTACTGTTACTATCACGTAGCCGTGTGTGTGTGTGTGTGTGTGTGTGTGTATATAAAAGAAAAGTTAGAAGGGCAATTGGCTAATTCAAACACGTTCAAGGGATTCATGAAATGGAAATGATATCATGAAAGATGTCAAGACTCAAGAGCAAAGTTTGCTATCTCTTGGCAGAAACTCATTCTATTTGGGGAATGGGGTCAACAGGTTGAAAATTTAGTCCAAATCAACATAACAGCTCATGTAATAGGACCAGCACGCTTAAGATTCTGCATAACAAGTAGGCCATCTACCTCCATCACCTTAGGAGGCCAGTGTCCTTAAAGGTAAGGAGAGCCTGCATTCCAGCTTCAACCAGGGATGAGGTAATGATTGTTCGGCATATGCTGTCACCATAATTCCCTTTAAATCTTTATCCAGTTCGGCATGACAGCCCAAGATGACCGGCACACTCAAGGTTCTCCATCACAAATAGGCTCTCTCTCCCTCCAACACCATCCTTGAAATGACAGGGTCCTTGTGGGTAAGGACAAATGATGTACGACTCTTCTCCTAATGCATCCTAGAGGGTGAAGTTGATTAGACAAGAGCATGTTTCAAAATTGTGATAGCGATTGCCTTCACGGTTGATCCCAAAAAATGATTTGTACTATCATTTTTCAACATACTATGAAAAATAAGTTATTTTAGATATTTTGGTTTCATACTATGATAAGTTATTTTCTGTGTTACATGGACTCGGCATTAGTATCGGATGCGGGTGCATATCGGGTGCGGGTGCGCCTCAAGAAAGTATGTCAAGTAACTTAGAAATGAAGTATCGGCATGAGTATCCGGCGTGGGTGCGTATGTGTTGGGTTCGGGTGGGTCATGGTTCAAGACGAGTCCATGTATCATAGGTTAATTTAGATATCTCGGTCTTTTGCCTTCGCATCGCATCATACTATCATTTTTCAACAGCGAGAAAATTTGAAACAATATCAAACAAAAAATAGATATTGGAAAATGCTAGAAAACATATTTTTATTACACTATAAACCAAAATATTGGTCGCCCTAAGTTATAACCCATATCGCCGTGTAATATTTACTGTAAATATGTTAAATTTTAGTATTTAATCTTTGAGCCCATCACTACAATTTATACCATCAATACAGCCTTCATCATCTCGTATATTAGCTTTCTGAAAAATAACTTGTCATAGCATTAAACTTATGATTAATACTATGAAGCTATGGGAGAGAGTACTGAAGTAAAGACTTAGGCAAAAGGCCAAGATATCTAAAAATCAATTTATTTTCATGCCAAGGTGGTCAACTATGGAAGCTATCTTCTCACCTAGGCAAGTAATGGAAAGAATCAAGCGAAGGGAAAATTTTTGAATATGATCTTCATCGATCTAAAAAAAGGTTATGGAAAAGTACCTAGAGATTTAATTTTGTGAGTTTTAAATAGAAGGAATGTTCAAAAATGTTATATTGAAATGATTAAAGAAAAGTATAAAGGAGCAATAACGTGTGTGATAACTACCTATAGAAATTAGAGAGACAAGTGAGTACCCACTTCCCAGCGACCATACGTTTTCGTCAAAGGTCAACCAACGCTAAGCCCTTATCTCTTTGCCCTGATTATGGATGAGTTAATTGCTCATATTCAAGAAGAGGTACCTTGGTATATGTTGTTTACAGATGATATAGTGTTGATGGATGAATTAAGAGATGTTGTAAATACAAAACTTGAGAGATGGTCAGGCACTGTAGAATCCAAGAGTTTTAAAATAAGTCATACAAAGACAGAATACATGGATTGCAACTTCAGTGGGCATATACAAAAAGCTGAAACTAATGTGAGAATTGAAGCCCAAAAGATACCACAAAGAGTCATTTTGTTACCTTGGCTTGATCATTAGTAAGGAAAGAGGGATTGATGAAGATGTTGAATATAAATATAAAGGTAGGATGGTTGAAGTGAAGACTTTCTTTTGAAATGCTTTGTGATCGGCGCATGCCAACAAGATTGAAGAAAAGATTTTACGTAACAGTGATTAGATCAGCTATGAGTCTGACACATGGAGCAAAATGTTGGTCAATCAAGAACTTGGATGTAGCAGAGATGAGAATGTTGAAGTGGATGTGAGATATGAGAATGTTGAAGTGGATGTGTAGTAAAATTAAGAAGGATAAAATTAGAAATTGGCGCTTCAGAGAGCATTTAGTGGTAGCATCAATAGGTAATAAAATTAGAGAAACTCATTTGAGATGGTTAAGGCATGTCCAACACTGGCTGGCAATGGCATTGATGAGGGAAATTTTGGCTATGCAGGTTGATGGCCCGCCAAGGGGGAAGGGTAGGCCGAAGAGTACAAAGATGGAGGCAATGCAAATAGATCTGAAGATAAGCAAATAGATCTGAACATGTGCAACTCGTCTGGGGAGTTGGCTAAGTATAGATCGGAATGGATAAATAGAATTCACATGGTTGACCCCAACATTGAGACAAGGATTTGATGATAACAATGACAACGACAGTATAACACTTGATTTTTGTTCATTATTATTCATAATTCTTCAAGTTTTGGTCAAATCGATCCAACAGCCGAGTCACATTCAACTCAATCAAGTCAACTTGAATCCAAGACGGCTGAGTTGACCCAAAATTCCAAGTTTTAAAACCTTGATCGTTTGAAGGTTCGCTTTTCTCCAACCAACAAAACATATATAACTCCTAACCAGATTTTGAAAACCATTTTCGCAAATTTAGTCAACTTGCTATATTTTGATAAGAGAAAACATATATTTTCAGATCTTCAGGCATGAGCATGAATAATAAATTTGTTTTGAAAAAATTAAAATCATCGAGACAACGTACCAAAGGCAGTAGGAATTTGGATATCCAAATCAGACATGAAACTTGTCTGTTGAAAATACGAACTCAGAACTAATTCGGCCTTTCCCTGTACACTCAGAAGCAAAAAAATAGACTCCGTGAGCAACAACAAAACAAATTAAATATTGAAACACCATAAGATTTGGAAACAAAACTTAGGAGCTACAACATAGTAACTAATATGAAAAAGGTAGCACCAAGAATAATGTGACGATGGTGTTCCTTTAGATACCCAAGGTACCAAACGCGAGGAACTGATCAAAAGACTGCTGTAGAACACATTGCACTTCAACAGGTACTCAAAAATTTTCAATTTAGGTCAAATTCGCAGATTTAACCGATCCCAACCTAGATAATAGATGGGTCCAATATAGTAACCAGTCCCCTTCCTCCTATGAGTTTGAGTCCAGCTCTAGGTCCACAGGTATGGAATTATATAAATAATAAATCCAGATCCCAGGCCCAAATATTTTTCAGGTCCAGCTCGGCAAACCCAAACCCCTACCCAAAAATTAAATGAGTCCAAAATGTACCAAACCCTCTTTTTGTGGGTCAGGTCCAACTCATTCTAGTTTTTTATTGCGGGTCTAGAACTACATGGACCTAAATCCGGGCCCAATAGTTTCCGGTCCAATTCAATAGTTCCCAACCCAACAAGTACTCAAACTCATAAAGACCATTTGAATAAATCTTGGAATTCATTATGCCTGTTTTAAAAACATTATGGAGGCATTTGCGTTATTTTAAATAGTTTGGAAATGTTGCTACAAATCTATGACCAGAGTTAAACTGATATTGTCCAAAGGAACTAATAATCTTTAACAAATTGTAAAAGGCTTAGGACTAGAATATTATCTTGAATACAACGACGAATACTAGACAATGAGGTCAAAAGCAAGAATGTTTGTAGAACACAAATGACCATTTCCAAAATGAAGGTAACCCAACTCAAATATTTAAATAACATGAATCTAACTTCTAGCATCTATTATAATTATGAACTATAATGGAAATGATTAGTGATCATCATTGAAGCCTAATCCAACATATCCAATGTAGGCTTTGTGAGTTATGACTTATGAATTTCCACTGCACCCTATTTAAAGCCAAATAAGAGAAATAATTACATTACCAAAGCTCAACAACATACAATCATTTAACCAAGCCACCATTTCTTATTCAATTATGGAACATTATTGATACAACAACATACAATCATTTAACCAAGCCACCATTTCTTATTCAATTATGGAACATTATTGATACATGGAACCTACTAAACCAGAAAGCATCTGTAAGCTTTGACTATTTGATGATAAAATTTGTTTTAAAATTGCATGCCGACAAATGACTTGCACAATGATTATTAGACGTGAAAAATTGCAAGTCATAGTCCACAAAATAAATCAAACGGTGAGTTAGATGCTCTTCATATCAACTAAAGTAACAACTTCTCCAAAAAAATATCAAAATAAGACAAATATTCACAAGATGAAACTTACAAGACAGAAAACAAACAATCAAGGAGCTCAATGAAATATTTCCACTTGCCATTCCCAAGATCCATGTGAGAGATCATATGCCAAAAAGCACATAATTCGAACCTAAACGAAAGAGAAAATCATGTCTACTCAAAGTACAAGTTGCATACTGTTCATCTAAGTTGGTTTGATAATGTGTCAACAAGCACCAAAAAGCACTGAAGATACACACAAGTCATGCAGAAATAAAAGAAATCCTACACCCATAGCATTTTCATCTCTGACGCTGCACTGGTTTCCATCAAGCTAAACTTTGCAAGTTTCCCCTATTTCAGTGCTGATCATTGGGAGAGGTGCAATAAAATTCAACTTAAAAACAAAATATGCAAAAGAAGAAATTATTGTGTAAAACTTCATGTCAAACAGTCATAAAAATTCACAAATCCCCAATCATCTGGAGGATCTCAGCTAGGTCCAAAGTGATCACTGCTGAAACAGGAATAAATCATTCAAGACTGGAAGACCCTAAACGGATAACTAACAAAATTATTGTAGAAAGTTCATTAGAAGATAACTTCAATTTCTTACAAGTTAAAACACATTAATTAATGAGCTACTATTATCAGATAACCAGGTGGGAGTAAATTATTCATTTTATTTCATAAGTTTCTACACAGAGAAAATGACAAGTGGTAGGTTGACAAACGAGGAGACATTTAACAGTGGGCCTGGAGAAATCTATGCACAAGAAAAACATATTCAAATTTACACACAATAAAAAACATTTAAATAGTTTAATTCAATTTAACTATCCAAACTCAATCTCACAAGAGAGGGTTTTTTTTTTTTCCTTCCCTCCACCCACTTCTTGCCAAAAGTAGTTAAGACGGAGAATTAGCTTTTCTTCCCAATATAATATCCAAACATGAGAAGAATGTTTTATCTAAAAGAAAAGATTTTCTCCACATCCAAACAACCCAAAAGAGGAACCCTTCAGTAAGCCTACCCACCTCAAAATAAGTTCTAACTACACATATGGAAAGTGAATGACCATATAGGGAAAAAAATCCTATAGTAAGAATTAAAAGGTATGAGAGGAGGAGAAAAATTGATGATGCTCAAAAGAGAAAAACCCAATCTGCTAAAACCGTAACACCCACTAATCAAACCACAGACGTCATGAACAGAATTCACATAACTCAATACACAGAAATTAAAAAAAAAAAAAAATCGCAAAAACATAATTCCAAACTGCAATTCAAACGAAATTGAGACCAAATCTACAAAATTATTCCACAATTCAGTACCTAACATCACACTATCACCCAAACCCTATGCCCTGTTTGGATCTTCATTAACTCTACTTCCGAGTAAAAGCGGATCTAATTCCAAGGATCCAAACCTAACGTTTGATAATCTAAAGAATTCACGAACATGATTACCAGACAAGGAGATTTTCAGAGGGAAAATAAATGAATTACCTGATTTGGATGTGGCATACGATCGACCGTAGAAACCCTAATCTGGAAACTGCCGAACAGTGAGAATTTCTACGATGGCTCGAGCTTTTGCCTTCGATTGCTGTATTTATAGCGGAGGGGGTTGAACTTAACCCTAGGTAGACCCGGGTTAGGGATATGGAACCTGGGTTAGAAGATGGTGTCTGTACGTGGAGGATTTGGACGGTTTGGACTGGATGTGAACATTCGTACGGTCCAGATTAAAGCATCCGTGTTTGGAGCTTGCGTTACTTTCAAGTGAGGGAAAATCCGAAACCGAATCCGAATTCGAATCCTAATCCAACAGTGGCATGGAGTGGAGCTCTAAGTGGGGCCCACAACCCACGTGTTAACATCTGAACCCTTCAAAGTAAACGCCCTGCGATTTTATTGTATGTGGTCAAGTTTTAAATCCATTTTAGTTTTGATCCACTGTTGATAGACTGTTAAATGGAAAACGTGATTAATAGAATTTTTTGTGTAATTATTATTAAGTTTTTCATCGAAAAGTTAATCCGACCGTCGAGAAATCTTGAATTGTTTTAAAATTTGATAGCACCACATAAAACTGAAGGGCATTTATCTTGAGTGAATTGAATTTCATAAGGTGGGCCTTACTATAGAGTTCACTCATTTCGTAACTCAGGAAAAGTTTTTTGGTAATTCACTTGTAAAATAAATTCAAAGTAAAGTGATACTTTTAAAACATCGAAAAGATGAGAGGTCTTATCAAAAAGTATAACATTTAAAAACTATCTATTTTTCTCTAAAAAGAGGTCAAAAGGTCAATGTCTCATTCCATAAATAAATAAATAAGACTCTTATTTTTATGAAAGAGTGAAAAAAACTCACTCCACTTGCTACCAAAAGACAAAAAATCATTAAATAAATTTTAAAATTTTATACTTTCTGTTAAGATCCCTTATCTTTTATTGTCTTTTAAAATTAACCTTTTCCTTTGGATTCACTTTATAAGTGAACTTCCTATGTAATGTCACAGTCTTTTAATATATTATTCTTACCAACTTAGTTTTCAGATATAGAACGCGGGATACAATTCTTGCCTCAAACACTTCATCCCATTCCCAAGTTATGATCACTTCCCTTGGTTTTTTCGCCCTTTCTGTTACAATAGTTAATCAAGATTAATTCTAATTAATTGTTATTAATGTTAATTAACCATGTTTAATTGGGCTAATTATGATCAATAGTCAAATTGAATTAAATTTGTCTCAAATGATTAATTTGAGCTCAATGAAAGGATAATGAATGACATTAAATGATTTGAATTGGTTTTAGGCTTAAACCATGTAATGCAAGGACTTTTTCATAAATACGAATTTTCGTGTATTTCGTCGAATACGGTCACTCTTGATACCAACGCGTGTATTTCAAAAAGTACGTTTACTTCCGTAAAGTCACTCTTGATACAATTGCATTTAACTTGAAGTGGATCAAATGACCTTTCATTTGACTCGAAATGTAAATAATGGAAGTGTAGGGTGGTTTTTGTGCAAACATGGGATTATAAGGATTTGGATGAACTCAAATGAGTTCATTCCACTCATTCCCAGCACAGCCAAACCTAGTCTCCTTTCTCTTCTTTGTATGTGATTTTTGAAGAAGACTGCCTTTACTTCATCTTCTTCACCAAGATCTTCCATTTGTTTGGAGTTATAACTTGAGAGAAACTCAAGAATTCTCTTCACAAGGTTCCAAGTAAGTGCTTTAGGAGTGTTTAAAGCACTTCCAAGTTTCATTCAGTGGTTTTGAGTGTTTCTAATACATAGAACTTATGGGAGTTCTATTTTGTGAATTGGTTTTATATTAGGTTCAGAAAGGGTTTCAATTTGGGGATTTTCATCTCAAGCTCAAGCAAAGCAAGGGGTTTTTTGCTAATTAGCTCCAATCGAAAGCAAGTATACTCATCTCTTATGATTTAGGATACTATTGGACTTGTTTGAGCTTAAGGAGCTCAAATTCTGAACTTCTAGAGACAGCTTAGTCAGCTGACAGGCTGACCGACAACTGACCGACCCTTTTGGGTTGAATTTCACAGAAAAATTTAGTTTTTGGAAAGCTGGCCGAACCAAAGTCAAAGTTTGGTTAACCGACAGGTGACCGAACTGGTGATTGAACTTATATGGAGCCATTTTCCATGAATATGGGCTCTCTAGATTGTGAACCGACAGGTGACCGAACTCAGGTTCGATTAACTGACAAATGAGTGTTCGGTCAACTGACAGGTGACCGAGTATAGTTCCAGAAGTGTCAGAAAATCTGAAGCTTCTGGATTACGAACCGATAGGTGATCGAGTGGTTAAACGACATCGAGAAGCTGACCGAACTTAACTGGGCGAAATTTTGGGTTTTGTTGGAAACATAGGTGTTTTTTAGGTACATAAGTGTCCTCTAAATTAACTAAACCTTCATAGGTGTTAGCTAAGGTTATCAGAATGTGTACATTTCAATTAAAGTGATGTCATCGAGAATAACATACACATTAGATAACGAACATTTCACCCGAATGTTTGGTTTAGGAAATTGTATAGGGTTTAATTCTTTGATTGATTTTGTGAGTCTGGCACTGCATAGTAATTCCTAAGCTCGTTATTGAGCTGAAATGAATTAATGAAACAAATTAATGAAATGAAATAATGAAACGAATTAATGAACAATCCTACTGCAGTAGATGGAATGGGGTGTTTCGGAGCTTCGTAGTGATGCTAGTGATCTTTGATCAAGACACTGGTAGATTTCACATATATTGAATGATAAGCCACTTAATAAAGTGCATTCACTGAAAACTGAATGACTAAAATAACTGAATAATTCCTTTCTTGAGGCCTGAGTCATAAATAATGCGCACTTCCGCCCTGTGCCCATGAGGACAATGATGCTGAATGCTTCCTCTTAGGAAGAACTGAATGAAATATATACTATTGTAGTTGCCAAAGTTTAGTCATTGTTACTACTTGACTCCAATGTATAGGGTATTGTTATTGAATTGAATTGTCTATAATTATTGATTATAGAATTATTAAGCATGTTTATTAGCTTTTACAATCATAGAATTGTGTATACATTGTTGAACCATCGTGTTCACTGTGTTATTGATATTACAGGCCAAGTTGCCCGTACTGGTAATGCAGAGGTCACGCTGCCTGCGGAGAAGGCCAATTAGGTTTCTCCAGGAGGACTGATCGAGTGGACATAAATCGGAGGGCGAATGAATTAGAACCTTTTGGAAATATTTTGAGAAATACTTGTGTATTCATTTGGAAATGTTAATAGATGCCACATGCATTGTATTTGAATATGCAACGGTTGACATAGTTAGGAAATAAAATGTGTATATTGGACTTTACTTTTATATAAAGAACTTGCACTATTTTAATTGTTTTGTTAACGTATATATATTTTCCACAAAAATGTACATTTGACAGGTATGAATATATGTTATCCCTTGTGGATTTTGTATTAACTTCGGTTAATTTGGAGTTTACGGGAGTAAGTATAAAGATCGCGACTCGGGGTTTGTCCGAAGTAATCCTAATCTCGGGCTGGGTCGTGACACTCTTACAACTCTCCCTTGATTTTTCGCCCTCTTACAACTCTCTATCCTAATCAAGTTGTTTTTAGTACTCTTCTGCTACCATAGACCTGATTGTCAGCCACCATAGACCTGATTATCCGTGTACCATAGACTTGATTATCAGCCACCATAGACTTGATTATCTTTATATTCATAGGTGGAGAACATGAACTGCAACTTGATTCGCTTCATAGATGCAGAACTTTGAAAAGAAACACTTTCCATCAATGTTAATCCATGCCATGAAGTGATGCGGACCACGCTCACTTTGAGAAATAACCTACGGAGGCCATAGGTCATCCGATGATAAGGCATGAAGGTCCTTAGATTGTCACTTCCATAATCAGAGTTGTAGAACTAAAAGCGGTTTTTAGAGCATATTTGATCACCTGCAAAAGACGAAAGATAAAGCCATTGAATTCAATTAAATAAATAAACCAATGACACATAAAGGGATGGAACGGGCACACAGGTGTAGACTCAAATAGAAATACGGTTTATTAAATCCAAGTGTTTTTGACAAATTCATATCATCAAGAATTAACTATGATTTTACAGCAACACATGAGTTAATAAGATGTATCTAGGTAATTTTCCATTTCACAAGGGAAAATCATTCCTTGTCTTCTCATGTGTACGGGCTTAGTGGTGGAGTTATAGGAATTGTGATATAGGTCGGCCCAAACACTTGATGCACAGACTCTAGTAGCTTCATTTTCCTACTTACAAGATAAAATGTCTTCGCAGAGGGGAAATTAGTAATAAGGTGTTTATGTGGAATCTATTTTAGCTTCCAATGATGTGGGCACTGATTTATGCACACTATAATTTGCCAAGGCTAGTAATCTTGTTGATTTATATTGATTTGAAACTCTTTAAGAAGAAAAAATCTTGAGCGCAAAAAAGAAAATAAACTACCTAGTGTAGTTACAAAAACACATCAAAAGCCATTTAATGGTATGAAATGAAAAGGTGAACTAACTGAGAATACTGTTTTTTTTTTTTTTTTTCTCTTTTGTAAAAAGGACTCAGAATAGTTTCTAAAAGAAATTATAACTAGCTTTCATTCATAACCATAAACAAAATCAAAGGCTAAGATCAACTCAAGAGACCCTAGATGAGGAAAAGGGCCTGATTTTGGTCTTGGAGATTTATAAAGTGAGTCCCACCTAATGCATGATTTGGGAAGTGATAGTAGGGAATGGTCATAGCCCACCACTGAGTTATTGTTATTATTTTATTTTTCTGAGAACTACAAGATAGCCCATTGGTAAAGGGCATTGCATCTCACAGCAAAGATGGAGCGTCCTATGGGGTGGAGTACAACGGCAGACATACACTAGTCGAGCACGGAAGGAGGTCCTTTGTTGGAGCAATGAAGTGGAGCACTCTAGGGATGATCCCTAAGACTTAGTCTAGGCTAGTTTAGGATCAAAATAATTTATCATTCCCCCCATGTACGTGCAAAAAATAAAATAAAATAAAAACAAGAAGAAGAAAGAAGCTATTTTTAACCATTCACAAGGAAACAAGGTATGGCATCAACATTTTAAAAATACCATACCCTTTGACTAGTTTGCAATGTCATGATCTCCTTGACAATTTTTAAGCATCACAAGTTGGCTCTTGAGGAGCAAGAAACTGAGGTGGACCAACTCCGGCCATTTTCTATCACGTAACAAAGATGGAGTTAAGGAAGAATGCACCTATAACAAATAAACAACTTGAATGGAGATTTGCAACTAACTTGCCTACAAAAGAGAGATGAGTGAAAAGATCATTCAGCTACGTAAACATCTACCGACCATGGGTCTTGCAACACACCATCTACATCTATATATAGGGAATCAAAACAGTCTAACTTTTTAAGAATTTGAACTACAAAATAATCTTTGAAAGATTTTGATTCTTAATGCATTACTCTATTTACCTAAAAAAATCATTAATGCACTGATTGCAACAAATTAGAGATAAGGTCATGAAGACTGTAAAAGATATGGTTCAAATATTTTGCTTATACATGTGGAGTGTAGGATGCAAAATAGTCTAAGTAATTCCCCCAAGATTTGAACTATAGGAAACGTTTGAAAGATTACAATTTGAGCTACAAAATAATCATGGAAAGATTTTGATTCCTAACGCATTACTCTATTTACTGAAAAATCCAATAAAACACTTATTATAACATATCAAAAATAAAGTCACTGAAGAATGTAAAAGATATGGTTTAAAGAGTTTACTTCTACATATAGATCAGTGTGGGATGCAAAATCGTCTAAGTGCTTCTCTTGGTTTTTTTAAGAATTTGATCTATAGATAACTTTTAAAAGATTTTTATTGCTTTATTGTAACATATCTTGTGCATTTCAGCAATAAGGTAAATGAAGATTGTGAAAAATATGGCTTAAAGATTTTGATCCAACATATGGAGCATGGGGGAATAGAGGGCTAGCCTTGTGGATAAGGTGCCCGCTCCCATTACTCCCACAAGGTTTCGAACCTCGTGGGAGCCCAGTACTTCCTATGTTATGGCCACTGTGCCAACTGAGCAAACAAAAAAAAAAAAAACAAACAAACAAACATATGGAGCGTGGGATACAAAATTATCCCAAGCCCATCCTCTTCCTATTCCAAGATTGTGATATAATCATTGGAGGATCTTGATTCTTAATGCATTGATCAATTTTCTGAAAAACCTAGTATTGCTCTAATTATTGTTTCATATCTTGTGCATATCAGAAGATCAGGTAAATGAAATTTGTAGATGATATAATTTGGAGATTTTTACTCAATCTATTGAGTATGGGATGCAAAAGAGTTTATGTTCATTCCCTTGTTATTTGAAGATTACGAACCACAAATAATGTTTGAGAGATTTTGGTTCTTAATGCATTAAACATTTTTTCCTCATTTGATTTATGAATTGGATTATCGATGGTCAATAAAATTTCATTTTCTTTCAATTTTACCATCAATTTCATCACTTTAGATTGAATTGGTGTAAAATGCAATGAAGAAGATTTTTGGTACATCAATAATCTATAACTGCTAGTGCATATATGTAGGGCACTAGAGTGACAAACACGATGGCTGAGCAAAAATAGAGTTAGGGAGAGGATCCCAAATACTTTGAAAAAAAAATGAAATTTGGGGGAAGATCCCAAATACTTCATTGCTAGGTAAAAATAGAGTTAGGGGGGAGGATCCCAAAAATAGAGCATCATGTGGCGTGGAGTACAACAGGGGACATACATTGGTAAAGCACGGATGGAGGTCCTTTGGTGGAGCAATGAAGTGGAGCACTCTAGGGATGATCCCTAACACTTAGTCTAGGCTAGTTTTGGATTAAGATAGTTTACCATTCCCCTGACATATGTGTAAAAAACAAAACAAAAAAAGATGAAGAAGAAAGAAGCTATTTTTAATCATTCACAAGGAAACAAGGTATGGCATCAACAGTTTAAAAATGCCAAACCCTTTGAATGGAATGATTTTGAATATCGATTCCTTAGTAAAAAGCTTTTTCCCACTTTTGAATTGTCAACTTAATAAATTTGTGTAAGAGTAGAAGTCCTAAAGGGAGGATTGGGAATTTTTCTGATAGGGGATATTAAAGTTTTTCCCATTATAATGGTCCTAAGGTAGTGAAATCACTTATCAGGTAAGTTCCAACCCACACGAAAGGCCTAAGACTTGAGCACTATTTCGGAGAGAGGCTCGGTGAAATTGACATGTCTATGAAGATGCAAACTACATGCACGTGGATAGAAAGAACCTATGAAGCTTTAATGTTCCCTGGGATTGGCTTTCGGCCTTTCCTGCGCAGCTTAGGTTTTATATCAAACATTTGAACTCGTATTTAGGACCACTGACGCAGATGGATGCATCATGAGTTCCATACAGATTACTTCTCAAAACAATTTATTTCAAATTCATTAAAGTTTTATGTACTGATTCTTCAATATTAACTATTGTAGAATATTCATGTGATACCTTTTCGTCAAACCTATTTCTAAATTCAATCGAAGCCCAAAGAAATTAATATGGTACCCAAATAACGATAGATATGTAGAAAGCATGTATGATTATGCCTATTATTAATCCTAAATGGAATGTAACGATGTAGGGATCCATATGTAAACATAGTATCTATTTACATATGCTCGAATGACTCTAAAATTTGGATGAAGGATTCATGGCTATACAATGAAGTGACAATAGGTTTCCGGCAGGTCATGGGCAACCAAGAGTTCGATGAAGTGATCATGGGTTTCCGGTAGGTCATGGTCCTTCATGACCTCCTACTACACTTTTTCAAAGAATCCATAATTAGGGAAATCAACAAACAGGTGTGTGGTGTTCAAGAAATATGGTTTGATGATAAATGTGTCTCATAAGAAAATATTATGCAGGGTTGGTAGTGATGGACACTCTAATGTCACATTTCAAAACCAGATCCTCGGGGAAAAGATTTTTACTTTCCACAAAGTTGTAAAAGACCCATATTTAACAATTTTAAATCTTTGAGGATTTAGGCCATCTGAGAAAGTCATGTTTCAAAAGAAATGAGGAAGCTCAAATCTATAAACTCCTAACATGTTACCAAATGTGACTGAACTGTTTCATCCATATCATCAATAGGGCTGCAAGTAGCTTAGCTCTGAAATGGAACCATCTTGTATCTAGATCCAAGATCCGTTGTATAATGGATGGATTTGGATTTGGCTGAAACCTATCAAATGGATCTAGATTCTTTTTTTTTTTTTTTGGGGAGGGGGGGCACCATAAAAGGAGAAAAGGTCATCTAATAGATTTTAAAGGAAAAATCATTTAGCGAGATAAGGAGATATTTCATAAAGCAAATAAAAATTAAGATATTCCAGTAGAGAGAGAAGATATTACATTAGATGAGTAAGGACTGCATTATGTTAAGAGCCCTTATGTGGAGATCATCCTTTGATCGTGGATTGTGTTCTGGAATCCCATATCCATCTCATTTCGCATCTTCGCCTCTTATAAAGGGAAGGCTTTGAGAGGGAGAGAAAATGAGAGATTATAGCAGAGAGAAACTTAGCAGCATTAAGAAAAGAAGAAAAAGAAGAGATGTATGAAAGAACCAACTAGAAGTATAGTCATTTAACCATTTCCAAAGGATATGTTGCTCATAATTGTATAGGCATTGATGATGCATCCACTGCACCAGAGGAGTGCTAGCTGTCATTAGTAACTTTTGATGTTTACTCCACTCTCTCTCTCACTAGTGCCGGCTGTTTGATCTACAAGTAGAGATGTAAATGAGTTAATTATGAACCAAAATCATACTAGACCCAGAACTGGAACCATTTCATAAAGACGGATCTGGTTTTGGGTAGGAACCTTTTTTTCCTTTAGAACCTGATTTTCTAGTTCCGGACTCGGTTCCATTAAGAGCACTGGTTGCAACTTTTTTTTTATTTATTCTTAAAATAGGAATATCATTCAAGACTAGAAATTCAAAAAGGGGTTTCTTTCAACCGAATAACATTATATTATTCTACCTTCCCCAACTAATATATCCAAATACCTTCAAAACTAATATATAGGTCGTTACATGAAGTTTTTACATTAACCTATTCAAAGTCTAGAACCATATCTTAGAAGCTCACATCCATGTACTATGCTCTGGGTCCATGAGATGGACCTATTTGTTTGCATGAAATTTCTATGAATTCAAAGGAACTCATTTCACCATGAATTCTTTGATCTTGGAAATATATAACACATTTCTTTGCATGAACAAAATTCTTAGGAAATCAAAGGAATCCATTTTACCGTGAATTTCTTGTCTTGAAAATATAAGGGGATTCTTTTGTTTTCGTGGATTGAACTCCTAGGAAATGTTGTAGTCAACTTCTCATTTTTTTAAAGAACACTGAAACAAAAATCACAAAGTTATTGGCCATTTATTTGATTTCAATGTATGTTATAATCTGCAATAACTATGAAACAGTCCTGTTCAGAATCTATCAAATTTTTAAGAAACTACGAAGCGACAATAATAATGCAATATTGTAATGTTTCAATAGTTTATTCTATAATATCTTATTATGTCAATGGTTTCAGTTTTTCTCTTTTTTCCCAAACAAACTATATTTATTCCCCAACTTCTGGTTAATATAGATCTGAGCAATCCTTCCATGTAGTGTGCATAGGTGGTGTAGACTAGACACCCCAGAAATTCCATTCTATCTTAAGTGGACCGCTATATCCAAACTATTATTCAAACAAAATTTTGTTTAGAGAGGCAAAGAGGGTCACTTTCAAACCTAAAAGTTTGTTTGAATTTTGGTTATTTTTCCTTTAATAGTGAAGATATCTTGATAAAGGATGCTCTTGAGATTTTGTGATCCTCCACTGGATGGTTCTTCCATCTGCATCTGTTCTGGTGGTTCAGTTGGTTTACTAGCAGCTTGTTGTCTCATATGTCACGACTTTCATTGATAACTCATTTCCAAACTTAAGAGAAGTAGTCAGTTTAGCATTATTGGGGCTTGTTCCTCTTAACAAGAAAGACTACTATCACCTTTTCCAATATTCTCTCTTTATGTTCCCATCCACCACTAAATGATATATTATCGACAATATCACAATCCTTTAAAATATTGCGAGAAAATCACGTTAATATGCAAAGGAAAATTGATAAAATGTGGACATCTAGAAAATGGGTTTCTTTGGTACCTTTGAGGTCAAAGGATCATATTTTATAAGTTGTGACATTTTTTCACCATAATGGTTCTCGACTCTTAGTGTTGAATGCAAATTAAACAACATTTGGATTTATGAGTCTTTTTCTTTGCTTTTGGTTATGTTATAAAGATTTTGTTGGTGTTGTCGCTGTTTTGAATTATTGCTAGATATTCTACCACATCTAACCGTTCCCTAGTGATACTAGTGACGTTTAGCATAACTATTTCCAATCAACTTGTACACTAGGGACGTTTAGCATAACTATTTCCAATCAACTTGTAGTGATTTTCAACCATTTTTCCTTTCATGCTAAGCATATCTCCCTTAAAAACCTTGTAGACTCCACCCATTGTAGTTTACTTGAAATCATTTGACTATAGGCAGCTAAATAAAGTTTTTCTTCCATTTTGAACGTGTCTCACATCTATTAAGATTCAAATTGTTTCGTCAAACAATGAGTTTTAGTGTTCCTATTTCAATGGTTGTATTATTCCTTATTAGACCATTTTATATATATATATATATATATATTAAAGCAGCAACCTTGTTCGTGAGAGAGTGACACATGACATTCTCTTTTGGGGTTTCGTGGTGACATGTGGCACAACCATTTCTTCCTTACCATATCTCACATAATTTATCTTAAATAATCTCTTTTCGTCCTTATAACAAATGTCGTTTCTAATCATATCCTACTTCAACTTCAGCATTATCATATCTCCTAAGATTTCTCTTAAATAATCTCTTTCTATCCTCGTCACACATATCGTTTCTAATCATATGATTGATGGCCCACATAATAGAAACTCACTCAATTACAATATAAATTGATCTGGGCCAAACGTGACACTTAATCTATGTTGCCTGTGCCCGTGCCCAACAGTTTGCCATTGCTTGTGCGCAATATTATGAGTAATATTGCCTACTCATGTCACCTAAACATTATGAGTAATATTTCAAATTTATACACAATGAGTAATATCGCCTACTCATTTCTGTTGGCACATGAGTAATGTTGCCAACAATTTTTATTGGAGATATTTCAATGCCCACATAATGGCAACAAATGTGATATTGGTCGGTGGCCAGAAAAATATTGATAAATAATAATATTGTATCTTATGGCCCATGCCCAAAAAAGTATTTGTAATCTATGTTGGATCTTAAGCAACACTTTGCCATTTAAATTAAAGTTGTGAATTTACAACAACACTAGATTTTCTTAAAATATTATTTATAAGTATTATTTTCTACCATTTTTAATTTCTTTCCTTTTTTTCTTTTTTGGCCATTCCTCCTGAAGCTTTTCAAGTCAAAAAAGTTGAGACCCAGTTTCATTCGTCACCTTAACATCAACTAGGTGTGTCAAGTGTGGCTCACTTCATCTAGGTGTGGGGCTCACTTCCAATCATCAATGGGATACATGTGCCACGATGGAGGATTCTTATAGAATTATCTTGCTTAGTATGCATTTTTTGCACTCAAGCATTGGTCTCCACCCCATATGCAAATTAAGAAGCTTGATCTTGTGCTTGCTTTTTGGCATGTGATTTCAAGCTTTACTTACATAGTTTAATTATGTTATTTTTGAATTCTTTTACAAATGGTTGTTTATTTTAGAATAAATTTTAAGTATGATTTTTTAAGCAATATCATAGTTGGAAAGTTCGAGCTTTTCTGATTCTATTTGTGATTTGATTTATACACGTTCCTAAAATAGACCTCACAAATCTTACAGAGATATGCATCTCTCTTTCAATTGGGTTTATTTGATATGCACAGATATTGCTTTTATATTAGAATATATGTTTTTTTTTTCCCGTGCTGGGCACGGGTCACGAGCCTCTCACACTAGTTCTCTATTATAGGACCTGTAGTGTCACATCAATCTCTTGTTGGGCACATGTTAAGTACAATCAAAATCAAGAATCCATGAAAAACTAAGTTGATTAATTCCTGTTGAGACGTAGAGCTACTTGTCATCATCCTGGTTTGACATGTTTGCCAAGCTTATTTGTTTTAACTATATTTCTTTATTTTTCAAGTCCTTTAGGTTTGACAACAATCCTTCTCAAGATGACCTCCATTATCACAGTAAAAACAAGTGAACTTGCTTCTCTCTTTTTTTTATTGGGAGATCCCATGTTTACTAGCTAGTCCCTGTTAGGCCAATAGTCAAACTGCACTGACAAAGCTCGTTGGCAGAACTGAGACAGTGACATGTCTCGCTAGAGCAAGACTTCTTCTCGCTATTGCGAGAGTGGAGAGTGATGCAGGCGCGTTCCAGTAGCAGGTCTCGCTATAGCGAGACTAATGTTCGCTATAGCGAGCCTGGGCGGTAAAGAACAGTCTGATCCGAACTCTTATGAGAAGTTTGACACAAACTGCTATTCTGAGTGGATTATAATTAGGAGCCTTATGCACGAACTTGAGGCTATTTATTGGTTGTTTCTCTCAACCCTAAAGGTGACCGCCACTCTCTTTAATCTGAGTTAGAGATATCTTTGAGAGAGATTATTCTCTAGAGCCATTGAGAGATCGTTCTGAAGGGCTGCTGTAGAAGGTGTTTGCTGCTTCTACTCTCTTGTAGAAGATTGATCATCTTGTTTGACAAGGTGTGAGGAGATCAAGTGAGGAGAACGGTGCACGGTGGAAGTCGTGTTAGTGGATTCTGTGTAAGAACAACTGCAGTCCTTAGGTCGAGGTACAGACTGAGGTAAAGGAGCTGTGAGTATATCTTGTAAACTGTTCATGAAATCTTGATTTCTATATCGTGGTTTTTCTCCCTGGAAAGGGTTTTCACGTTAAATTTGTGTCTGCCTTCTTGTGGTGATTGCTTGGTAGATTTATTTGCTAGTTCTATATTTTGTGATTGGTTACATCCGCTGCATTGATTGGTTAAGTTAAAACTAATATCCATACTAGTGGGTCCTGCAAAACCTCAGTCCCAATTTACATTACTAGCTTTTGTTTAATCTTCACTCGTTTATTGTTATGTTTATTTAAAATATTTTTTTTTTCATAATTATTCCTGATAGTGCCCCAAGTAAACCCTGATAGTGCCCCAAGAATACCTTTATGTTTTCAGGTATAGATATTAGTGGCAATGTTCAATGTTAAGCCATAGTAGTTCTGATTTAAGCAATATGAAGGCTGATGTTTCCAAGAGGAAAATATTCTTAAGAGTATTTCTTACCTTCCTTGGCGGTCACTACGCCCTAATCTAGACTCGAGTGAATTTTGAAACTTGTAATAAAAAGTCATTAAAATGGATTTTGAAATTTTATACTTTCTATGAAGACCCTTTATCTATTATTTTCTCTTAAAACGAACCTTTTACTTTGAATTTACTTTTCGAGTGAACCTCCAAACGGGTGAGTGAGGGTGAGAGTGTTTGTCCAGATTCTTTATACAAAAGCAGACACGTGACATTTGGGTGGACCATGTTGGGATGCTTGCTGGTCCCTTAAAATATTCTCTATGTGGATAAGCTATTATCATGTGTGGATAAGCCATTATCATGTAGCAAAAGTGAAACAATCTCAGGCTTGCCCACAAGAGTGGGCAATGATCATATATGAGAATTCTAATTTGAGCAGATTGTATAAAAGAAAAAAAAAAGGTCCCCACAAGAGTTAAATATGGATTTTGAGCAGCTTGAGATCATTTCTCATATGAAAATCATTGATCTGATTATATCCAACCATCTAAATTGTCCACATTAAAACAAGGGATCTGTTCATGATCACCCTTCTATCCAATTTAGTTGGATCCAATCTTAATTGGAGACAATGATCACATATTAAGGGGGCTCAGATGATCTCAGCAATTTTTATTTTGAAGGGGGCCCTTGTATTGGAATTGAATGCAATTAACAGATACTTTATATTCTGGCAACGTATCTTGTTTGGCCAGGACAAGAGCGGTGCCTATCATGCACGCGACGGAATCCCTTTGCCGGGTCCTTGTTGCTTGACAAAGTGAAAAGGCCATGGAAATATGCGGTCAAAACTCTCAAGCAATAGCTTAGAAAAAAAAAAGTTTTGTGCATCCTTATCTTGTATCACATCGCTGTTGGAGCCCGTGTGAGGAACCACTTATCTTGTCAAAAGGGAATTAAAAGACCCAAATGGGACCACTTGGATATGAAGTTTCCAGTCAATCCAATGTCTCCTTGGCCCGTTGGCCATGGTACATAAATTTAACGGACCCTCAATTCAATGGTCTAGTCTATTTGGATAGGTGCAAAACCATTGCATTGGTGACTATTGGGGCTGGACGTGACGAGTATGTGCATGGCCCTTTTGGATGGATTAAATGGAAAGGGATATTTGCCTACATATAAATGTAGAGACCATATCATAAATAGGTATATGATTATTCAGAATATCCAATGTCTCCAATCCCTAGTAAATGAAGTAATTTATAGAAACTATTTTTGCAGTTTGAATCTAGATGCAAAATACTTGGATCTACAAGCGGATCCTAGTATGTTCCGAAGGTGGATTCAGATCTATGATGATTATATTCACATACTTAATGGAGTTCATGGGCCGGGTTGGTTCCGAAGGTGGATTCAGATCTATGATGATGATATTCACATACTTAGTGGAATTCGATCTGTGATGATTATACTCACATACTTAGTGGAGTTCATGGGCTAGGTTAGGCTCTGCTGAAGAATATCCAAGGTGCTACAAGCCTAGTCCAGGCCCGAATTGGGCCATAACCATTTGGCCCTTGCCCGGCCCACCCAAACAACATTAAGCCTTAGCCCAAATCGAGTTAGGCTTATAATTTAAACACTGGTAGTTTACACAGTGTCAAAGGTAGCGTGATTGGTTTGGTCATGTATTTATATGTCCTTGCATAGAACCTGTGTTTTTTTTTTTTTTTTTTATACTTTGGAGGGGGGTTTCCACTTCTACGGACCGGACCACCACTTAAGCGCGCACAAGAGAAAGTTTCACTTCATCTAATGATGGGCTAAACTCTGGTTAAATTGAACTTTGGATAGGCATCATGCAAGAGATCGAAGTAAATTTGTTTTGAGCAGTATATATTTATAATACTAAAGCCCAATAAAGAGTCTCGCAAATATGAGTTCAAGCTTGAGAGAGTACTAACTCATTAAAGCATTATGGTCATATCAAAATTGTAAGTATTATTCCAAACACTCAACTAAGCTTTAATCAAATATGGATAGCTTATCAAGCCATGTGCGGGCTGTTTCAAGTTCTCCTTAACGTTTAGAGTTTGGATGTACATGTAGAGTTTGGATCGGGGGTGGGGTGGGGACTTAGGGTTGTAAACAAGTCGGTTCTGGTCCGGGTCCATAGTGGACTCGGAACTAGAACCGTTAAGGAGAATGTGGAATCAGATATGGACTCGGAACCGTTTCAGAACCGATTTCTTGGTTTCGGAACCGGAACCGAAACCATATATGAGACGGGTCTGGATCCAGATTCGGGTTTAGGTAAAGAATGATATTAAAAAACGTATAGTTTTTAGGAGAGATATTCGGAAATTGAGGTAATATGTTGGGTCTCGGGTCCATGGGTCTGAACCAAGGTAGAACCTGACCTAGCCCCTTTACTCATCAGGGCCTAAATAAGGACCCAGACCCGGTTTTTAACGAGTGGAACCTCCGTGTAATCGGAGAATCGGGGACCCATTTACATCTATAGGTGGGGTGGGTTTAAGCATACTTCGAGAGAAAATCTCACCCCTTTTAATGATGGGGCAAACTCTTATTGAATTGGAACTTGGATAGGCATCATATAAGAGAAGTAAATATGTTTTGTGTGGTTTATATCTTTATATAACTAAAGCCCACTAAAGAGTCTCTCAAAATGAGTTCTAGCTTTAGAGAACACTAAGCATTATGGCCATATCAAAATTGTAAGTATTATTTCAAAAACACAACAAAGCTTAATCATCAATTATGGATAGCTCATCAAGTCAGGTGTGGGGCGTTTTGAGTTTTCCTTATCATGTAGAGTTTGGATCAAGTCCAACTCAAACACTAATGCTATGTCTGACAACCAAATCTTTGAGGAAAAGATTTCTGCTTTCCACAAAGTCATGAAAAACCCACATTTGGCAATAAATCCCGTGGGATTTAGACCAATGGAAATTCTCTTATTTTAGGGATTTTAGATCAAACCTTCTCCCATAGGATTTGGAATTCTCCACTTTTGTGGATTTGCACACTTAAAGAAAACTTTCTTATCTATATTCAACATTATGCACAAATTATATATATGATTTCCGGGCGATTTGAATTGGAGATTGAGGTTCAATTTGGCAATTGATTACTCAATTGAACTCTCAATTTCTCCCTACAATTATCTCATGCTATTAATTAGGGAGATTCCTTATCTCATGTCTTGGAAAGATTTAGGTTTCTTATGAACTCTTAGGTCTCTTAGAATCTATCATGAGCCCCGCATAATGATAATCCAAATCGTTTAAAATGAATATCTACCCCTCTACTGACATATGCTAAAATTAGTTTCAATAGATGTGGATCCCACTGTTCGATTGAGCACATGATGGAAATGTGATTAAGTGGTGATGAATACAAGTTTAGTTCTCTATTTGCAACTATTATATTTCTTACAAGTCTCCGGGAATCTATCAAGGGTCCCACGTAATTATAATCCGAACCGTTCAAAACAGTTTCAATCACTCCAATGATATTTATAAAATTTTTATTTCAATAGACACGGATGTCGCCTTTTGATTGAACACATGATAAAACTGTGATCAAGTGGTGGATGTTTAGTTTGCAGTTGTGATTAACTAAAGTATACCTCTATTCTTTATGGAATAAATTTTTAATTTATAGTCTTTATTGTTTCAATATGTAAAATTTTAAATGAAAGTGCAGAAAAAAGATAATGTGTTCGATTTGATTTGGTTTGAAAATTGAAGCTCAATTTGGTAACTGATTGCTCAATTGAAATCCCTTATATGATCTAGATTTCTTAATTCTTAGCAAGGAGGAGTGATCATGGACCAAACTACCTTGAGTCTTAGATGTTGAAACACGAGCCGACCAGGCTTAGATGTTTGCAACTATTATATCTGAATTTACAATTCTTCGGAAATCTATCATGGGTCCCACATAGTTATAATCCGAACCGTTCAAATCAATTTCAATCACTCCAATGACATATCAAAATTTTACTTCAATAGACATGGATCTCGCCTTTCGATTGAACACATAATGAAATTGTGATTAGGTGGTGGATGTTTAGTTTGCAGTTGTGATTAACTAAAGTCAAATTCCTCTATTCTTTGTGGAATAAAATTTAAATCTATAGTCTTTATTGTTTCAATATGTAAGTTTTTTAAATGAAAGTGCAAGAAAAAGATAATGTGCCCGATTTTGATTCGATTTGAGAACTGAGGTTCAATTCGGTAATTGATTGCTCAATTGAAATCCCTTATATGATCTAGATTCCTTATCTCTTATCAAGATGGGGTGATCATGGACCAAACTACCTTGAGCCTTAGATGTTGAAACACGAGCCGACCAGGCTTGGATTTAGTGGTAGAGAGCCAAAACCCCGGCTTGACTTGGATAAAATAAAAATAATTGCTTTAGGTAGTAAGTATAAGATATTTTTTTTAATAAAAACATAGTCAACCCAGGCTTGGGCTTAACCTTTTCAGGTGGGCCGGACTTCATCCAAGCACTTATGTCATTTTTTCATTATTTAATTTAGTTTAAGCCCCTATTTTACAATTTATTCTATTGTTATATGGGAGGTGCTCATGTGAGAGATACTCTCACATAATACATGAGAGATGGGTGGGGGCCCTCACATTTAAGTTGGGGGTCCTTGCATTTAAGTTGGTGAGAGCGGATATGGAAGTGAGGGCCCCCACCCATCTCTCATATATTATGTGAGAGTGCCTCTCACATGAGCACCTCCCTTGTTATATAATTTAAAATTTTAGATCTTTTTTAGTTTTTTTTTCTTTTTCGTTTAAGATTTCTAAATGAGTTGGTTGCTACAAACGCGATAAGGATAGTGTTGGCTTCTATCAGGCACTAGTGTGGAGATTTGTGACTGTCTACAAGAGATCAGTCACGTACGATTCACTCTTCAAGATCTAAGGAAAAGAATGGACACCCTATATATAGAAGATGATGACGGGGAAGTTTAGATCTAGTGGGCGGAAGAAGGTGATCTCGTGTTAGGGGATGATCTATTGAGAGTGATTTCAACTGCTATCTCTCATATCTATATATAGCCCTTTGGCTAATGGGTGATAAGATCATTATTCAAATTCAAATGGAGAGATGATAAGGACAAAGTCTTGGATCAAATTCCCATAATTTGAATTTGAATAGGGATATGGTAAGGATAGAGAATTTGATAAAACTCAGACTATTCTTATCCATATCACCATGAGACTCCTTGTGAGGGGTATCTCTTTGTGAGTAGGGTCCACCCACATGTAAACACAAGTGGGCCCTGTTAGGGATTTTATGTGTTGCAATTTGATGGATGCATGATCATTTTAGCATCATTTGAATTTTCACGTATGCATTGATTTTAAATATATTGAAATCATGAATTTTCTCATGCATGGTTTTATAACTTTCAAAACTTGTTTTTCATGCATGATTTGGAGTTTTTAATCTTGGATGCATAAGTTATTGAAAAAATTAGTTTAGTCATGCATGCCTATGAACTTAGAATTTCATATCATCTTAGGCATTGATAAGTTCATTTTTTGAAAAACACTTTTAGATTGATTTAAACATGAATCTAAGCATGATTTCCATGGCCCAAAGCTCCCACTAGCAAAACACTTTGGAGTAGCTCTTTGCATAATTTTGAAAATTAGTGCCACAATATTTTGATATAGTACTTTGGTACGGTGTTTTGCTACTGTAAATTCGGTTAACCAAACTCTGGATATCGGTTAACCGAACCTTCATTGAACTCAGTTTGGTTCAAGTTGCAGAATAGTCAAAACTAGTCGTTTCTTTACCGTTGGGAGTTCAGTTAATCGAACTGTAAGTTGGTTAACCGACCAAAGAGCCGTTGGAGGCCATTTTGCTATAAATCTGAGCCTCTTCCTTGGGATTTGGGGGAATACGATTGAATCTTTTGATGTGTTTTAGAACCTAAGGAAGGAGAATGAGTAAAGGAAGGCTTGAGGGTCATTTGGAAAGATAAAGCTTCGATTCATTAGTAAAACCAATCTAAGTAAGTTTTATTTTTCCTATCATATGTTACATGTTTTGTTTAAATTATTGGTAAATCAATTTTAGCTTGCTAACTATGATTTGATGAATCCATTACATGTATTTCACTTTGAATTGCTTTGTTGTTTTAGATTCTTCATTTAGATTCAAACCAAGTCAGTTTTAACTTTCATATCATAATGGTTTCATACTTGTTTTAAAACATTGATTTCTCTCATAGCATGACTCTATTACTTGGTTGAATCTTTTGTTGTTTTCAATACCTTGAAGCATATGGTTAAGTTAGTTTGTTTTGGGAACAACAACTTCATAAATCACATGCTTTAGTTGTTTCTAAATTTCATACAACTTGCATAACTTGATAAGTCATATCTTTACAAGTTGTTCATTTGAATTATATGTAATTTGTATTTTCACTTCAATAAAAACATTTGTGATTTAAGCTTTCAAAAGTTTTAAGTTTATATTCATTGAGTTATCATTTTTAAATTTGATTGAAGTTTTCACACGAACATATTGAGCATTCATCTTTGCATTACATAGTATGTTGTGTGAGTTAGATTTTCACTTTCATATCCGCCTAATTAAGAGGCATTGTAATTGAGCTTAAAATTGTTTCTCTTCAAGTGTTTTGTAGACACATCTTAGAGACAACCAATTTTGGTGAGCTTAAAACCGTTGTGTTATGGTGAATGCTTTGTGGTGGTTATTTTTGTTAGCTTCCACACTTTAGTTTCATAATCATCACTTGTGACTAATTGATATAAAGAAGTTAAAATTTGGTATAATTAGTCACTACTTCAAGCTCACCCTATTCACCCCCCACCCTCCCCTCTAGGGTTCAGATCCCGGATGTTCAGATCCCATCACAAATGCAAACATCTCCCACTCACACCGAACAAGATTCATCCCATTAGGTCACTAATTTCCATCATCAAATTCAACAACGTAAGAATGGACTTGAAGAGTAGGACCTCCACGATGCCTATCCATAGAGAGAATGTAAACTAAGTCGTCATTTGATTAGAATATACCAACTCACCGACACATCAGTCTGCCCTAGGCACTCGCATGACCACACCAGATTGGATATTGACTCATACCTTTGAGTCGTGTTTAACTCACATACGTGCTTATTCAACTTATTGAGTAAAAAACTATTTACAAACATTTCTTTTTATAAAATAACATATTTATACATATATATATAACTTTTTTTTAAAATTTGTTTGCCTTAAAATTCTCAAAATACTCAATATGGCCCGTGCTGATAAGCATCGTAAGCACGTATAAACTAGAGTGTGATGTCAAGGGGTCATCTCATAAACTTACGAGGGTCGGAATCAACCAAGCAACTTTTCCAACATGGCGGCTCACGCAGCTAAAGTAGAAACACCGATCTCATCTTTCCAACGTAGAGGTTGGTATAAGGGCACAAGAGCTTTAAGAATTGGTTTACATAATAACCAACTCCAAGCTCAAGAGTCACCTACGGGACTAACTCTCACACAGCAAACGTGATTCTAGGGTATTATCCCGTAGCTCGTAGGTAGGTCCTTAAAACACGCGTGTCCGTAGACATGCGTCGTAGTGTGAAAGTGCATTAGCTCCACAAGTGAACCCATGCTAACATTGCACCGATTTACTACTACGCAAGCAGATTATCACAAAGACAACCACACTTGATTTTTAAAACAGACTATTGGACTAACTAGGGTGTGATTTGTCTGACGATTAATGCTAAGTCTCATTCAGTCTTGCGATCCACATCACCATAATGCGACTGAGTCAGTGTTCCATACATCTGTAAGCACCAATAAGATCCATGTTGGCTTACTCAGCATATCATACAAATGAACGCACCTCATCCTATCTGTCACTAGGACATCAAGGGCGGTTTTTATCCGTGCGAGGGGATGACCTCACCTGTTCGGTGCCACGTGTGCATCAATAGCTTGACTTGATCTAATCTTTAACCTAAAAACCCACAAAATTGAGACCAAATAAAAGTTGGAAAACTCGTGACTCAAAACTCAACTCTTCCAATGCACAAAAAATATGACTTGGATAGAGTCAACACGGAGACTCAAGAGAGTCATGCTTTTTAAGATAATTCCAAAATATTTAACAATGAATCAAATGCTTATAAAATATAAATAAACATTATTTACATTCATTAATGATAATCAATTCAAATCAGTAAATTTATACGTGCTATATATGCAAGAAAAGAATATATACTATAATAGGGAAATAAAAGGAAAACTATTAAATATGACGTAGTTTGTTTGTCCAAATATGAAGTGTAAAAGATAAAATATAAGTTTCAAATTACATTTCATTCATCATTCTTAAATTACTGAATGAGTCCAACGAAACAGGGAGATATTATTTCATCCAATTAAGATTTGCCAATTATATAAAATCTCATGCCAGCTAATGCACCATCTCACTTGCTTTTTTGAATGAAAAAAAAGAAAAAAAAGAAAAAAAAAGAAAAGATGAGATTTTATACAGTCGACAAACCTTGATTGGATGAAATAGTATCTCCCTATTTCAACGAAAGAGGGGATCCAGACTCATTACTGAATCCAAACCTTGTGTATAATTACTTAGAAATAAGCATTAATTGTTTAAGTGCAAATAATTTGTTAAAATGAGGTGCCTCAGCTGAGTCTCCCCTTTATTGGACTCGGTCTTTCATCAAAATAAGATGACTCGGGGGAGTCAAGAGTGAACTCGAGAGTTTTCCAACCTTGGGACCAATAGATAGTCATATCAAAATGATTGTTAGAATTATAATCCTATTATAATTAGTATTGGCAAATTCATTGGGTATTGGACAAAACCTGGGATTTATTTAATTGTAATTTTAGTGGGACTGCTCAAGGAAGATGGTTACAGGATTTTTGCTGTGGAGTTTTCTATAGTCATCACGTGGACCATCATATGGGAATGCATCTGTGGACTACCATAAGGAAATCAGCTACAATCACATGGCTGTAGTTGCATTATGATGATGTCATCACAAGTTGCCCCTTGTCCCACGTGGAAGTATTTCATCCTTCATGACATTTGACATGATGACACTTTTGGATTAAAAAAAAAAAAAAGAGTAAAAAAAGTCAAAGAAAACAAGCTTCATGTCTTGTCTATGCATGTCTTGTCTCCATTATAAAAGAGTGAAATGTCATATGGTTTTGTGCAACGACAGAGGAATGAGCGCTTGATTTTCGTGCAACATCACAGAATACATGTCGCTCGACCCATCTTATGGCCACTCGAGCGAATGAAGACAGGATGTCATCCGCTCGAGCGCACACTTATTTGCTTGAGCGGTCAATGCGCAGAAAGTCCGTTTTGAACAGGAAACTGCCTTCTATTTTGGTTCAAATTAATTTTTTTGAGTCTTACTTGATCTACAAGTATTGAGGCACGAATTAAAGCCTACATATGACCTTCCTCTCTCAACTCTACGGGACCACTCTCCCATCTAAAAATCTAGAGATCTATTAAGAAATTATTTTCTTCTCTAAAGCTTTAAGTTGCTGTGTTGAAGTTCAAGCTTTTGGAGGTTTTTCTACTATTTTTCTGAAGTGGATTCATCTGGAAGAGGCATTCGAGGTGGTTGGTTTAAGCGCGGTGAAGGTGCATGGCGAGCAGTCGGCAAGATCAAAGCAGTCCTTAGGTTGAGTTAGCAACTGGGAAAGGGTTGTGAGTTTTCTTGTAACTTTCAATTTATAGTGCTTGGTTGTCTGTTGGCCTAGACGATAAGGCTCGTGGTTTTTTCCCAAGTTGGGTTTTCCACGTATAAATCCCGTGTCATTCTCTTTGTGTGGATTGCTTATTTTTAATCGGATTTAGGATTAATCACTAGTTTAAATCACGGTTATTGAAATCTAGTAGAGATTGGTTGATTGGGACCCAAGCCTGTGTTAAGGCTAAATTTTTTTTCAATTGGTATCAAACCAGGTTACACTAATTTATTGTGTGATCTTTTAAAAACTGATCTCTAATGTATTTCAATAGAGAAGGAACGTCTACAAATAAGCCCCCTCTTTTAGATGGAACCAATTATCCTTACTGGAAAGTAAGAATGATTGCTTTTCTTAGGGCTATAGATGATCAGGTCTGGGATACTGTAGTGGAAGGATATGTTGATCCCACTGTGGTTGTAGATGGCCAAATTGTCAAGATACCAAGAGCCCAATGGACTGCTATTGAAAATACCAAGTCCAACTGCAATAACAAGGCCATCAATGCTATTAACAATGGCATCACCCCGGCAGAATTCCATAGAATTTTTACTTGTTCTACTACTAAGGCAGCTTGGGACTTACTTCAAACTGTTTATGAGGGAACAGACACAGTCAATCAAACCAAACTCTAAAACTTGACAACCGCTTTTGAGACGATTCGGATGAAAGATTCTAAAACTTTTGACGAGTTCAATTCTAAATTGAGTAAAATTGTGAAATCAAGTTTTAATTTGGGAGAACCTATACCCCACCACAAAGTTGTCAAGAAAATTTTGAGGTCTCTCCTAGAAAGGTTTCGTCCATAGGTAGTTGCCATTGAGGAGCATTAGGATCTCAATTCCCTCAGTGTGGAAGAGTTAGTTGGTAATTTGTAGACATACGAAGCTAATCATTGTCTTAGCAAGAATGGTAAGGAAGTTGCACTCAAGTCTTCGAAATCTGTGGACAGTAGTTCTAAATTAGAGTGTGACTCAGAGGACACAGAGTTTGAAAAGTATTTCATCAAAAAATTCAAAAAGATGTTGAAAAATAGAAAGGCTAAGAAGGATGGTAACAACAAGGCACCCTACAAGACCAAATCTGTGCCGGAAAAGAACCCATCTAAAGGGTCCACCAAGCCTATCCAATGCTTTGAATGTCAAGGTTATGGTCACACTGCTACTAAGTGTGCCAACAGAAAGGAAAAGAGCAAAGGTAAGGCTCTTAATGTGTCTTGGGAAGAGGATACAGATGAAGAAAAGAGTGAGCCCGAATCTCTTGATAATAATTTTAAAAATTGTGTTGCTTTCATGGCTTTGTCTACTGTCTTTTCTATGCAGGGTTCATCTGACAGGGAGTCAAAGTCCGATGACATTTTAGATTCTGATAATCTTTCTGATGATGACAAGGACTTGGAAACTGCATATAAGAAATTGTTGCAAGATTCCATATGTATGTCAAAGATCAGTAAGAAAAGAGTATTAAAGCTAAAAGAAATGGAATATCAAAATTCTTCTCTTACTGCACAACTGGAAGAATCACGAGCTAAGGTAAGCCAGTTAGAAGATCAATATATAATCTTGTCTAATAATCTGATTGCTGCAGGTAAAGAGAGTAAATTATTAAAGCGACAAGAGCTAAAAGCAAAATCTGAGATGAACAATTTAAAGAAAGGGTTGAGTGAATGTAAAGCTGGAAATGAAGATTTAAGAGGAAAGTTGAAGATGGCTCTCACCGAACTGGATTCCGCTACAGCATCAATCAAGCGGATGAATACTGGGTCTAAGAAACTTGATGAGATCCTTGGAGGCCAAAAGACTGACATGTCTAAATCTGGAATTGGTTACACTCATGGAGCTTCGTCCTCAAATGATAAAGGTAAATCTGTATTTGTTCAAAGGCCTACTGCGTACTCCATGACACCCTTAATTCATAAGGCTCCACCCTTGTAACCTGTGAATGCTACGAATGTGCATAAGCCAAAATTCACCCCCACATGTCATTTTTGTGGAATTAAAGGACACATTAGACCACACTGCAATAAAAAAAGAAATCATATTAGAAATCAGACGAGGAAGAAACCTTCTCCTCAACAGGTCAAGACTAAAGCTGTTTGGATTCGTAAAGCTGTTTGGATTCGTAAAACTGACCTGAGCTATAATGTGGTCTATACTGCAATGTCTAAATCAATTGAGAATGTTGATGTTAATCCCCCTTTGCAAGCTCCTAGGCATTGGCCTACACCCCTAATCCTCAAATCATGTTTTGAATAGCACATGCATACTTTTTCGAGCTAATTTTGAGATTATCTAGCATGTGACATACTTTGATTTGTTGGATTTTCGAACTGATTTTGATTATGTCCACACGTACACGATGACTCACTTGGACACTCACTTAGGGTCAATGAGACACTAGGATTGACAGGATTCATGGTCTTAGTGGTTTTATACCTATTCGGAGCATCGATTTTGATTTTCCCACTTACACCTATGCTCTCTTCTTAATGTCAATATCGTATATGTGACCCAAAGTGCGTAGAGATTTCTATAGACCAACGCAATGGAATTGTATCCTATAGGGTTCAGAAATTTCTAAAAAAAAAAGAGCACTCGAACTTGTGCATTATTTTATGCCGGGAAGTTCATACAAACAAAAAATCTTGAGTTGGGCTAGTATATAAAAATAAAAAAAATCTTGAGTTGGGCTAATATATAAAAATAAAAAAAATCTTGAGTTGGGCTAATAAAAAAATGTGTGACATTAAGGGGGAGCTTTGCACCTTATTTATGATTGGATCGATTGTTTTTGAAAGGTGTGAAATTCGCTATGTATTTGATGATTGTTGATTTGTGGTCAATCTGCAATTTTTTTGTGTTTTTTTCATTTGAGATTATCTTACACACAATTAACACACATGACAACTTCTCCAAAATTGTGTTGCCTCATGACTAGCAAATTCTAGTGTTTGATCATCGAAGGTTTTCAATTGTTGGCTTGATTGAGTTTTGCATATGTGCATTTTTTATCGATGATATAGATTATCTGATTTAGGGGGAGTATGAGCTTTGTCAATTATGAACAAAAAGGGGGAGAAGCTGAGATAACTCATGAGATTTCATTTGCTGATTAGTGTTTTGTGCGTTGATTAGTGTTTTGTTAAGTTTATTTTATATTTAACATTTATTTTATTTCAATTTTCACGATTTCACGCTTGATCTTTTGTCAAACTTTCGTGAACAGGCATTGCAGAGCTGAATTGAAGAAAAGTTCTTGAAATTTATTTTATTCTTTCTTGGTAGAATTTTTCTTGTATTTAGGTGTTTTGTCCATGAATTGCCAAAGGGGGAGATTGTTAGAATTATAATTCTATTATAATTAGTATTGGCAAATTCATTGAGTATTGGACAAAACCTGGGATTTATTTAATTGTAATTTTAGTGGAACTGCTCAAGGAAGATGTTTATAGGATTTTTGCTGTGGAGTTTTCTATAGTCATCACGTGGACCATCATATGGGAATGCATCTGTGGACCACCATAAGGAAATCAGCTACAATCACATGGCTGTAGTTGCATTATGATAACGTCATCACAAGTTGCCCCTTGCCCCACGTGGAAGTATTTCATCCTTCATGACTTTTGACCTGATGACACTTTTGGATTAAAAAAAAAAAAAAGAGTAAAAAAAGTCAAAGAAAACAAGCTTCATGTCTTGTCTATGCATGTCTTGTCTCTATTATAAAAGAGTGAAATGTCATATGGTTCTGTGCAACAGCAGAGGAATGAGCGCTTGGTTTTCGTGCAACATCACAGAATGCATGTCGCTCGACCCGAAGTCAAAATGTCATCCGCTCGAGCGCATACTTTATTCGCTCGAGCAGTCAATGCGCAGAAAGTCCGTTTTGAACAGGAAACTGCCTTCTATTTTGGTTCAAATTACTTTTTTGAGTACTACCTGATCTATAAGTATTGATGCATGAATTAAAGCCTATATATGACCTTCCTCTCTCAACTCTATGGGACCACTCTCCCATCCAAAAATCTAGAGATTTATTAAGAGATTATTTTCTTCTCCAAAGCTTCAAGTTGCTGTGCTGAAGTTCAAGCTTTTGGAGGTTTTTCTGCTAGTTTTTTTAAGTGGATTTATCTTGAAGAGGCATTCAAGGTGGTCGGTTCAAGCGCGGTAAAGGTGTACGGCGAGCAGTCGGCAAGATCAAAGCAGTCCTTAGGTTGAGTTAGCAACTGGGAAAGGGTTGTGAGTTTTCTTGTAACTTTCAATTTATAGTGCTTGGTTGTCTGTTGGCTTAGACAATAAGACCCGTAGTTTTTTCCCGAGTTGGGTTTTCCACGTATAAATCCTGTGTCATTCTCTTTATGAGGATTGCTTATTTTTAATCGGATCTAGGATTAATCATTAGTTTAAATCACGGTTATTGGAATCTAGTAGAGATTGGTTGATTGGGACCCGAGCCTGTATTAAGGCCAAATTTTTTTTCAGATGGATATATTATAACATTTTCTAGCTCTTGCTAAGAAAAGCTGTAGGCCTGAAATTGGATGTTCTGGACCTTAAACTTTGTATTGGTCTGGATCTGGACCTTAGTTGCATGAATCTGGTCCCAACCATTAACCAAATGGGGCCTATTTCTCCCACTTTATTGTGCTTGATTTGAATAGACTATTAATCAACCTGAACCTTATTTTTATTATTTTCTGAAATCAAAACCCCAGTAGTCTGGTTAGAACATCACAATTTTATCTAGCAAAAGAGAAAAACAAAGGGTTTGCATACATTTATGCATCATTGTAGGCCTAGTTCTAAAAAAACTAGTTCAGATTTCACAATTAGTAAGCCTACTGTAACCATAAATTTGATCGACACTTGACAGATCTTTGCTTGATTCTTGTCCAGACACAAACCACTACTAAAAGATCAATGTTATAATGGTATCCAATAATAACCTAGACCAACATTTAGCAACCCGGTTGAGTTTGATGAGTTCGAGCTCAACTTTGACCCCAAACTTAGAATGAGCACGATCAAAAACAAATTGCAAAAAGGAGTTGTCTTGAACACTTGCTTAAGTGGGCTCTATATCTGAAAATTTACTTAATCTAAATGGTTTAGCCCAACTTAAATGCACAAATAGACCTACACCTCTTTAGAAATTGAATATCGTATACCCATCAACTGCAACTGGATAAGCTGATAATGGCCGAGTCTTAAGGTATGGGATCAAAGCCATTGGTATATACCTATGTGGGCTCGGTGTGGTTGAACTGAGCCCAGAATTTTGTGCTTAGCTTGTAACATATTTTTAGGTGTGATTTCCAACCATATAGGATCTAAATGTCATAGATAAGTTCACTTTAGAAGGTATAACTTATAGACCAAACCAGATGGAAAAACTGACCATGTAGTAGTCCAAATAAGCAAGTGAAACTAATGGCCATGTGATAGTACTAAATATGAGATCTGAACTCGTGTTCACTTCATGGCCACTAATGTTCATTATTATCTTTAAACTGTGATGATCGTGTTAAAAAAACTGAGAAAATAATACTTCACACTAACAAGAAGTGATCGTGAAAACCAGGCGTTGGCAAGCGATGCGTGAACTAATTATTGGATCCGATTAAGCCTAATTGACAATCCTTGTACCTCTAACAAGCTTAAGAACAATTTCGCACCACATAGACGAAGTTTTTTCAGAGAACTTTTAAAGGCCAAACTTCATGAATTAAACAGGCGAGATGTGTATGTGAAACCCAAGCTAAATGTGTAATGGGCCTTGTTATATGACCCAGCTAATTCATAAATGAAAACAGGGCCCTAAGGTTCATGCGTCCAAATATGGTCAGGTCTAATATAAATATGTTACAAGCCTTATTAGGTTGACATGAAATTGGCTTTAAAGAGTGTAAAGTTGGCCTGAAGTAAACGAATTAAGGACGTGTAACCTAATCCCAACATATCCTGAACAATGAACATGGGCCTGAACGTAGGCTCCTAACTTCCCAGGTTCATATGGAATGACCCACCCAGAATCAATCAAGATTGGTCATATGGCTTAGGCCAAAACAAATGGACCCCATCAGCTAGAATTGTGATCAATGCCACGCAATCGAGTCAATCATTTGCTTCATAGTGATTTTTTACTTCATTCTCCCCAAAACAAATGTAGGTAGGTCCATAGGCTTAGCTATTTGAAAGAATGTTCCCCCTTGATCAGACCAAGGGATGGCTTTGAACGACATTGACTTGCTTTCATTTGAAAGGCTAATAATGCATAGGATTACAAAATAATGTGGAGATTTCATGTGCCCATGTTGTGGCTTAATGGGAAGTGGTCTTGAATCAACGAATATCAGGCCCCACATGAGCAAATTTGAAGTTTGAGGCAAGTCATTCATATGAAATTTCTGTAAGCTGTTTCAACAATGAGGTCATATGGCTTATGCCAAACACTGGCTTGGACCTAGATGCGTGCATTGGACCCAATATGAAATGGTAACAAAAATTGGCTTGGACCTATATTAACTGGACCCAACACACTGCCACATAAATCTAAGAGAATTTGACGGGACCGGCAGGTTAATTGGATAAGGACCCATTACTCATAGGGTACGTAATGATAAGGGGTGTGATTATGACACAAATAGGTCGCCATTCATGGACTTGGGAGTAGGCCCAATGGCTAAATGGATTTAGCCTCACTCGATCATGATTGGACTTGATTGGGGGCAGGCCCAAAACATTGATGATGGCCTACATTTTTTTATCTCCCAAAACTGCCATCGTAGAAATTTATTGCACTAAAGTCAAAACACAAATGCAATAGGATTGGACTCTACAGTGTTGATGGAAATAATCTCTATAGCTTTATATGTGAAGTAACAGGACTTTCTTTTTTTGTTTTTTGGTAAGGAGTAACAGGAGTTGAATACTATCTCTATTGCCTATCCTTGATCCGTCCAGACCCCATTTTATTAGAAAATTAGACGGATGCTTTGACACCAATAGATTGAAAAAGAAAAACAACAAATAACCGCAAGCTAAAACGAGAAATCACGTTATAAAGAAATCCAAGATGGTGAAAATATTTAAAGGCATGTTTCTTTACTATAATTTTTGGAATTCATGTATAGAGGCTGTTTGGGAATTCCAAATGTTAGAATTCTGAAATGCTACTGAATTCTGTCATTTCAAGATTCTTCGTTCGTTCCTATATGAATTCTTGTGTGAGGATTTTTAAATTCCTGAATTCCATAAACTCCCTGTTTCATTGCTACATAAATTCTTTACTGGAATTACACATTTTATACATCGTAGCACATGGGACCCACCTTTGTTATTGTGAATTTGGGATGAGATGGTAAGAATTACAATGTGGATCCACCTCAGATATATGGTACATAGGCCCATTTTTTAGAAACTAAAGCATGGAATCCAAGTTAAAAAATCTAAATATGGATCCGTCTTGACAAGACTTGCATGGGCCCAATTCTTGTAATTGTAAATATCGGGCCCACATTTTGGTAGGTAAGATCGGTGTCCTTTGTTGGATGCTGGAATTCCAACTAAACTTCTTGGAGTTTCAGAATTTTGAAATGCTCTTTGAGGTGCTAACATTTTGGAATTCCACCTTTTTGGCATTTGAAAATTCTGGCTGCCTTGAGTATTGGGAATTCTACCAAAAGAACATTGAATATTTGATATGAATTTTTGAATCCACAGACAGCTTGAATTCTTGTAAAAAATGCTTGTAAAGAAACCGACTCTAAAGTTCAACCTCAAGATAACCACATTTATAGAGAAGTTGTGAAAACTCACCTCGTCATTTCCTTCGGTTGTAATTTTTGGAGAAGGGTGGCAATGAAGAATGACTTCGGCCAGAAGCTTCGCAAAGAGAAATGATGAAAAGACTAGCGGAACGAGGAAGATGGCTCTAGATGAGTGGGGACAGTAGCTTACCCTCTTTGGTGGGCGAATGGAACGGCAACAACCAGAGTTGGTAGCAGACACAAAGAGCAGAGAGGAAAGAAGAAGAGAAAAAGAGGGATCGGTAGGGTTTTAACATTAGGGTAACGATATCATTAGGGGCAAACTGGTAACGATATCATTAGGGGCCAAATTAGTAGAAAAAAATGTACGAACCCCAATCGTTGGTTTTTATGTATTTGTTAATAAATTCGTATAATCTGGGTTTAAGGAAAATTTTTCATAAAAGTCCCTAATAATAATAATAATAATAATAGGACACTATGGCATTTTTGTGTAGCCAGTCTTTTGTGAATATAGTGAGGATTATGGAAATTAATTCCGTGCTACAATAAATTTCATGTTTGGGCAGCCACTTTTCCACAGGGAAAAAATCGAGTTTTTCATGATTCCATAGAAAATAAACTCACATGTGAGGAGGTTGGAATTTAATTTTCGCAGATCATTGAAAACTTTCCACATAACCAGTTTTCCCAGCATGCACATAAACGTGCCCTAAAGGCCATTTCTTTGCTGAATTCTGGCTTTTTGAAAACTCCTTATTCTTTCAGGAGAATTTTGAAAATTTAGATTCTTCAAATGCTCAAAATGAAGCATTTGCAAATCCCATCTCACCCTCTAACATTTATGACTTATGGAATTCCAAGTTTCCAATGAAATTCTTGGCACACTCAATTTCTAAAGGTGGATCTATGTACCGTAATTTCTAAAGGTGGGCCCTACATTGTAATTCCTAAAAGATGGGATTGCTATTATAAATTTAAAGGTGAACCCTAAGTACCACGATTTTCTAAAAAGGTGGGTTTCATGTTGTAATTTCTAAATATGGGTCTCACTTTATGATTTAAAGATGGCCCATATATGACAATAATTCTAAAGGTGCACTTCATGTTTTAGTTCTTAAGGTGGATCTTACGTTATAATTTCTAAAAGTGGTTCCAATATACAAGAATCTCTAAAAGATGGAGGTACATTGTAATTCCTTAAGGTGGACCCATGTTGTAATTTATAAATGTCACAGATTCATAATTATAATTGGTGAGGGTCAGGTCTCACTTCACTCTTGTAGTGCATAAATTCTCAAAGGGATCCCGCCCCCCCCCCCCCCCCCAATTTAAATGGGTTGGGCTAGCTAGGGTCAACCTATTTACCCGCATGACCCGTATAACCTGATTTTGTTTTTCCTATAACTAAAATTTATGCTCAATACTCAATTCTATAGAGTGTATCTCTTTATTTTGATATAGTTTTTTTATTAAGACTTTATTTTATTTCTATTAGTTTTGCTATTCTTTTTTAATAGTTGTTATTTATAAAAATACTATACTCAAGGTATTAAAATAAGGGATTTTTACCACACAGGATATAAAAGACCATGAATTCTTCAAAATGGTGTTGACGAAAACTATATCCTAAATGTGGGTACTGTACATGGGACTCCAATTTCCTTTTCCAATTCTACCCATTTTGTGCGATATCGCACAATCTATGTGATATCACACAAACTGTTCGATCTCCCTCTTATATTTCCCTCCGTTTCCATCTCCTAAAGCACTAAACCTTCTTTTTTTTTCATGCGAACTTCTCGTTCCTACTACTTTCTCGATCGTTAAAAAATGTTTCCAAAAAGAGTAGTCTTTCATTCTCTTCACCTAAAGATCATTCATGAGAAGCAATTACCAAAAAGCCTACATAGACCGAAAATTTTACAAGGTATTAATATTGTGGATCCATCCCTTGTCCTCAGGGTAAAGTTATCAAAACAGGACAATGACCAAATGGAAAAGAAAAAGGAAGAGGAGTCGTGGAGAAACCTTGAGATACTTTTGGATAAATAGAAAAGCAACGGAGAAATCCTATTGAAAACATTTTTTAACGATGAAGAAAGTAGTAGAAACGAAAAAAGTTGCAGAAAGAAATAGAGATTTAGTGCTTTAGGAGATGGGAATGGAAGAAAATATAAGAGGGAAATCGATTACTTTCACCTTCGGTTTGTGAAATATCACATAATATGGGTAGAATTGGAAAAAGAATATGGAGCCCCATGTACAATAACCACATTTGGGATATAGTTTTGGTCAATCCCATTTTGAGGAATTCATAGTATTTTATATCTCGTATGGTCAAAATCCCTATAAATAATTCCTTCTCTTTCTTTTTTCTCAAATAGGCCCTTTGTTAGCTTACTTAGGAACATATTTGTGTGCTCTCTTCTATCTTTGGAGGATTGTGGGTATGAATTGAAGAAAATACATTGGGTATGACATTAATAAAAATAAAATAACCAAGTAATGACATAGTTCATGCTAGGTTTGGCTTAAGATCCTATAAGAAGCAAGTAAACGTTAGGATTATAATAACTTAGACAAAGCTTGTCCATATTGCCTATCATGCTCAGTTTTAAATTGCACAAATAGGTTTTAGGAAGTTAAGGATTATTGTTCATTTAGGTCTTATCTCCTTTTTTATGAATTAACCTACACTAAGCTTGTCCATAATGTAAACTTTGGGTATGGTTAAAGCCATGGAGGACTCTTGTTAATAAATTTAAGATTGGATGTGGGTTATGGGTTAATGTGGGTCGGGTTGACCCCCAGTGGGTGCGGATTAGAAGGTCCTAACCCGTTTAATAAACGGGTCAGATGAATGTTAGGAGCATTTGAACCATTTAATAAATGGGCCCGATCTGGTTAGCACGAATATACGATGATGATGCTCAAACACATAGATATTATATATATATATATATATGCGACAGAGTGACATGTGGCTGATATTTGACTTTAGTAAGTTAAAAATTGGTCACCAAATTGATTTTTTTTCCCTTTTATCATCCCCACTGTGCATTTAACTAATTTGGAAAGCATAATAAACTTACCACTAAACGGATAACAAGCCAGGTCATTTAGATATTTTCACTCTCTATCCTCTTTAAGAATCTCTTTCCCGATACCTATCCTCAATCCACTCCCCATCCTCTTTAAAGATTCTCTTTCCCAATACCTATCCTCAGGCTCAATCCACTCTATAACGTACAAGCCCTTCCTACACAAGTGCAATCATATTCCCTATGTGGTTTTCCTACAGATCTTCTTCTTCTTTTTTTTATCAAGCAACAAAACATTCATTCCTTGAATAATGAGATTATAAGAAAGGTATGAGAAGAGAAAAAGTACAATTGTATTGTACCCTCACCCACTGAATACATATAAAATACACCACCCAAAACTTACATAATCATACACTCTCAAGAAGAAGACCTCTCGACCCTATCCTACAAATCTTTGTTAATCTACTGTTGAGATGGAAATTGAAAAGTTTGGAGCTAAAAATATTCGATCATACACTTTTATAAATAGTGGGTCCCGAGTTATCAGCCTCTCCTTCCTTCAGGATCTCTTAGTTTCTTTTTTTAATCTATGGCAGCCATATGCTTCAATTACTACTAATATCAGTTTTTTACCAAAAAAAAAAAAAAAAAAAAAAAAACAACTAATATAGTTTTTGAGGGTCCACCATGTGATCAATTATGTATAAAACAAATAATGTAATATCCAATTGCAATTCAATAGTTCATCACTTTATGTAAGTTCATTTATTTTCTTCTCTATATTTTGATACAGAGAAAGTTTTTTAAGAATGATAGATTATATATATTTTCCTTTACAATATTTCTAAAAAACTTTAAATTTTAATATATTTCCATTTAAGCCCGGGCTTTTGTTGCTAGTAGTGCTATAGATCATTCTTGTTTTAATTTGCAAGTGGCGTCTGGTTTTAGATCTAACATTTTTAGCCATTGATATGATTGGCTCATGTAGTCATGTTCCAAATCACTATATTTGTGATTTCTACGTTGAGTTATGGAAATTTGGATGACAATCAAGGAGGATGATTGATGATTCAATCCTGAGCCTGGATTATGTAGATCGGCTGATAATATGACACAAAGTGCTGATCGTTGATCTTAGGGTGGACTGGCTGCAGAGCCCATTTGAATGCATGAAAATTATAAGGGCTGAAAGATGAAAAATAAATTCTCACTGCAACAAAGGGGTCTGAAAATAAATTAGCCCTATTATTTTATCCTAACCAATCTATGCCCTTCAAAGTTTTATAACTTTAAAAGGGGATTTCAATTAAAGGATGGGTGTGAGAACTACTGGGTTATTGTCTTGTATCTCGGTTTAGCTGGGTCGGTTTGTTAGGGTTATCCAAGACTGAAAATTAGGGTAAGGGGTATTTTATTCATTATGTATGGGATTTTTTGGAGGCCAAGAAAACGAGGATTATATATAATGATGTATTGTAATCCTAACTCTAAGAATTGAGAGGGGAGAACGATGGACGATGTCTTTCTTCCCCGTGGATGTAGGCAGCGTTGCCAAACCACATAACCACATAAAATAGTTGTGTTCATGTGTGTGGTTGCTTGATGGTATGATTGTGTGTGTGCATCGTGGTAGACCGTCGATCACCGGTATTTTCCGCTTTGCCACTTTATCCAATATATAAGTGGTATTAGAGTGAGGTGGAGATCACTTGGGATCACAATCTACGGTCTACCACATGGACTTTACATGGTTCGGCAATGCTGCCTACATCTACGAGAAAGAGAAACATGGTCTATCGTTCTCCCCCCTCAATCCCAAGAGTTAGGGTTATAATACATTATTATATATAACCCCCGCTTTCTTGGCCTCCAAGAAAGTCTTTCTTAGCTCCCAAGAAAACGCCATACATAATGACTAAAATACCCTTGACCGTGATCCTCAGTCTTGGCTAACCCAAACGAACCAGCCCGGCTAAACTAGAATATTAGACAATAACCCAACTATTTCCACGTTGGCTTGAATTCCGTAAATTCTTTAGCATGGCTTCATGGGCTTTGATCCTTGGGCATGCTCCCTTCCCTCGTCCAAGGGCCCCTTATCTCACTCGAGGTCTCCTTCTCTCGCCCGAGGACTCTTCCACTGCTGGCGGGCTCAATGGGTTCCCAGTAGCTGGGTTACCAAAAAATACTAATAATGAAGGACAAAAGAGTGTACCATAAAAGATAACAAAGTAAAAACAAGTATTTTGTATAGACCACCTAAGGTTTATAGAAATTCTAAATAGGCCCTTGTGGTTTAAGTATGTAGTGATACATCCTACTTTTTCATGTTACTAACTTCCATACGCCCAAAATCAATTGTCCGAATGAGAATGGCAACCACATGAGGTTTGTTGTAAATTTTTTAGAAAATACAATTTTGACCCTATTAAAAAAGTATCATTATTTACAAAAAAACACCATTATTTTATCGTAAATACCAACTGCTTCTCTCCATAACTCTCTCATGAACATGAAGCCTAATCATATATTTCAAAACTTTTATTAATTTGCAGTGGGTCGTGTATGATTGGGTCAATTATAACTAATTATTAGTATAGGTGTTGGTTGTCATTATAACCAAATTGAAGTAAATGAAGTAGGCCCTTTATTGACAAAACTGAATTTATGTGGGGTTACTATATTTTCCAATAAATGCACTACAGTAAATATCGATGAAACGAGCCTTAGAGAAAAAAGTCTAGGCTTTTCAAATATGCATACTGAGATAAAAAAAAGAAAGGCAAAAGTATAATTTTGCTCTAAAAACTTAGAGTGGTTGAAAGCCTACTTAATTTGAGGACGCAAAGGTACTAAAACCAAAAGGCGGGAACGTGTTACAAAAGGCCACCCAGCACTAATCCTGATCACGATAAGGCGAGCAGACTTTTTTATGAGGCCCACCTAGGGCGGCTCCACCTGGGGATGGGACTAGGGAGATTGAAAGATCTCCCCATCCTACCTGTGCTTGGTGGCGGATGCCCCAAATCTTCATCCTAACTAGTTCATCAATAGCTTTGAAGTTTTCACCGTCCAATTAAAATACACAGCTGACCCAATGGTTCAATCCATTCAAATAGATGCCAAATCTGAGATTGGTGGCTATCAGAGGCACATCCTTATTTTATGATCCACTTGAATGGATCATAAGGTGGTCCCATTAGGTATTTAGGCATCAACACTGGTGCTCAGCGGAGGTTTTTCTATTTCTAAATACTGAAACAATGCTAACTAAGTGGGGAAAGAATAAACAGCTGGATGAGTGAAATTTACGCGAGTCTTGCTATAAACACCGGCCATACATGTAGGTGGGGGTTGGAATAAGGAGTAGGCCAGAATATAAAACTGTAAACGTGTCTTCTCATAAATTAAGGTCACGTAGCCTTCTCACATGCAGTCAAAGATGACCTACATGCAAGGCAAAGACGAAGGCTACCAGCACATGCTGATGCAGTTAAAAATGACCTACATGCAAGGCAAAGATCAAGGCCACCAGAGCATCTTCATCAAGACAGAATCAATGAATAGCCACTATATCCTCTATCCATGCCGAAATCTCTTGAATTTTTGCCCTTCTAGAAGTGGGTTCAAGCTTGGGTAGGTAACCTAACCTAACCCACTAGAATTGCACCTAGGCTTCAAATGTCTGGGCTGTCGCAAAGCTTTTGGTAGTTTGGCTTGTGGGAATGCCTGAAAGCCGTCGTGGGTTGCAAGACTTAGAAAGATACCCATGTGACAACCACTATGAGGACATGAAAGTTGTACAAATCCCAGTTGTTTTACAGAGTCAGATGGGTGCTAATATTTATTGAAGGCCCTTCCCTTTGATAGCCCTAATCCAAACATGCCCTAATACCCCTTGTATTGACTTTATGGGTCTGTTTGTTTAGCAGAATTCCAACAATTCTTGTTTGGAGAATTAATAAATTCTCCAAAAGCTATCCATCGGGTGGAATTTCTGAATTCTCCTTTCCACCAAAGCATCTAAAACTGTCAATGAGATTGGAATTCCAGCAAGAGAACACAACATCCAAAAATTCCATGGGAGAATCATCGGATCATAACCTTTGAATTTTCCACATGAAAATTTTCAATAAAAATTTCTACTAAAGAAAATGGCCTCGTTTAAAGCACTGCTCAAATTATTAATATGACCACCATAATCAAGGGGACATGCTATTGGCACACAAGAAATCTCCCTTCTCACACACACATTAAAAATAAAAATAAAATAAAAAACTATGAAGTTACATTTTTGCCCACCCTCCTCCTTCCTCTCCCCCCACCTTCCCTTCACCTCTGGCGCTAGCCTAGACCGGCGACGGCCACTGGCACCGGCCCGGGACGGCGGCGGATCCCTCTCCCTCCCCCTCCCCCTCCCCCACCGTTCTCTCTCTCCCTTGTCCCTTTTTCTCCCTCCGCATCTTCGCCTTCGGTCTAGACCAGCGGCGGCCACATACCTATCCTCCCTTCCCTCATTCTCTTCCTTCCTCTCCCTCCCCCACTGTTTTCTCTCCCCCCTCTCCATGTCTCTCCCTTTCCTTAGCCGTTCTCAAAAGCCCGATTAGTTGGGTTCCCAGTTTATCACCCTACTACCCAGTTGATATTCTACTTGTGCATTAGCCAGCAAGTGGGTTTCTCCCAGCAGCTGTTGAGGTTTTAGACCCCTTGGTTGGTACCCAATAAAAAATAAAGAAAGTTGGAATCCTATGAAAATGGTGGGGGAGGGAGAGGGAGGAAGAGGGAGGGAGAGAAGGGGAGGAGAGGGAGTGGCCGCTGCCGGTCCAAGCGGGAGCTAGTGGCCGCCGTCGGTCCAGGCCATAGGCGAACATGGGGAGGGAGAGAAAGGGAGAAGGGAGAGAGAAAACAGTGGGGGAGGGAGAGAGAGGGAGGGAATGGAGGGAGGGGAGGGAGAGAGAGAAGGGGAGGAGACGGATTCGCTGCTAGTCCAGGCCAGCGGGTGTGCAAAAATGTCATTTCATAGGTTTTTTTTTCCTAAGTGTGATTTTTTGAAAGAAGCTGCTATTGGCACACAAAATTTATCTTTTCCAACACAAATTCTCTCCACACACATCACAATAATTTAAAAATTACATTACTTCTTTCCACACACACCAAAAATCCCCATTTTACCCATCTCTCCATTTCCCTTTTTCTTCCCACACACATCTTCTTCCCTTTCTTTCTACACAAATCTAAACCGAACTCTCCACTTCTTCGGTGTCTTGGTCTCTCCTGCATTCCCAATCCTCTACACCATCTCCTCTTCCAAAGGTAAATCTCTATCTTCACCATTGCCATTTCATTGATTGCCATTTCATTTTTCTTCACCATTTATTATTTACAATTTTCTCCATCTTAGATTACCTTTTTTTCATGAAAATTTGTTATGGGGATAGATTTTCATTCAATGTAAGATTTCACAAACAATGGTAGAGTTTTTTCATGCATTTGGGCTGGTTTTCATCCATCATCGGCATCGCAACCATTTTTCGCAAAGAAATCGTGATTGTTCGGTCTTTAAGTGGCCGAACAGAGTACAATTGTTTGGACCTCAACATCCGAACAGGGTCCAATTGTTTGGACATGAACATTCGAACAGTATACTGCAAACACACATTATGTTATCCTACAATGTTTATATTTTTATTTCAGATATGGACTAACCGAGCTCTTCTAGGGTGCGACTTACCGCTTCAAATAGAAGGCGCCGCCACTGAGTGGATGAGGTTGTAGAAGAACCGAATCTCAGTGAGGAGGATGTTGAAGAACAACCTGAGATGGAAATGCAACCAACTCCGGGGCCACAAGATAGGTCCTTATTGATCAGCTTTGATACACATATAGCGGGTACATTTGGAGTCAACAAGTGTGTTTCGTTTGTTTCTTATCAAGGTTGATTGATTGATTTAGTTGTGAATTTCTTCGATAATGTATCAATGGTTGAATGCAGGATCGAGGAGCACTGAAGTGTCTAAGTCATGGTCAGCCATTGTGGCAATGGCAATTGAATGAGTCTGATAGATTTAGGGAGTTGATGTCCAGGTCCAGATTGGCTCCCTTAGCGACTGCATCATACCGCTCCGTCAATAAGATTATTGTATCGGGTTTTGTGGAAAGGTGGCAACTTGAGACTAACATCTTTCACATGCCATTTGGTGAAATGACCATCACTTTAGATGATGTTGCATCCATCATAGGCATCTCAGTGACGGGGCGGACTGTCTCGTATAATGAAAGAATGATATATGAGGAAGCTCAAGCACTCCTTGTTGATGCACTAGGAGTAAAATCTATAGAGACACATGATGAGCTGATCCAGGTGCGGGGCCAATCTATTAGATTGGAGTGGTTACGGGAAAGGTTTGCCAGTGTATTTGACGATGATGGGCAGGAGATGGTTGACTGTGCAGTAAGAGCTTACCTTCTGTACTTATTGGGATGTACGTTGTTCACAGACAAGAGTAGCACATGGGTGCCAATCATATTTCTTACACAACTGGTGGATTTGGTTGATGTACGTTCATATGCATGTGGTACTGCTGCACTGGCATACTTATATAGGCATTTGGGGTTAGCAACCCAGCATGAAGTTAAACAAATAACCAGTTACTTGACTCTACTGGAAGCTTGGGTGTATGAGCACTTTGAATATTTGGAGAATGTTTGGCTCCAACTCCAAACATTCACTATCAGCCTGATTAGCCCTGGGTCCATTGATGGATCCCTCGTAGGGAGTCTGCTCCTTTACAAGCACTACGAGAGATACTTGATTCCATGACCACTAACTTGGTAATTACGCATATTTTCATACTCATTTTCTATCACATGAAGTTTTTATTCTGTATTATGTATTTTCATATCTTATGCTTGCATTCACTATTTTCAGGTCACTTAGGGACCCATATCGTGATATTAGGCGCTATTACCCTTTCAATGAGGTAACAAACTATTGCGGATGCATTAAGTGCTTGGATGTTGTTGAGCCTTATCATCCGGATAGTGTGCCTAGACAGTTTGGGAGAGTACAGACTATTCCTCCACCACCATTAGCCCCCATTCGCACTACGCGAGGTCCGACTGCCCTGACTACCATATCACATATCAATACATCAATCAAGTTTGGGAGGGATGGCCTAATTACCTACTGTTTGCATTGAGCAGTAGTCAACCAGTAAGGCATCCTGCAAATTGCGTACCTGGGTATATAAATTGGTATAAACGAGTCTCGTGGAGGATATTACAAAACCCAAACTTTCACTCTAATTTTGCGTCCCGTCCCGAAGAAACACAGCCTAGCAGTATGGTGTACTATGAGCAGCGTAATTCAGATGCACTGTTCATTCTTGATGAAGTGATGAGAAGGGCTGAGGACCATTGGGTTGAAGACCCTCAGGAACTATATACCCATCTGAATCAGGTGACCCATGTGTTACGGGGAAAGTCAATTGCTAATGCTCAACGAACAATTCGACATCCCCACATGAGTTCACAAAGCTACACCCACAACAGGTCAAGGAGGGGAAGGAACACCTGAAGAAGTTTGAAGACATGTTTTTTACTAACAAAAACTCTAAATTGTATTTCTTTTTATGTTTCTAGTTTGGATGGTTGTTATAAGACTTGAAACCTCTTTAAAGTAGTTTTTACTTTGGAAAATGGTTGTACTTTTTGAGTAGTTTATATGCATTTTGATTATGTTATCTGTTATTACTCTGGACCGTTGCATGAATTGTTATAGATGTACAGGGTGAAATCATTTTTGGATACAAGTTGAACTGCAGGGTTCGAATACACAGTTCAGAACATGGTGACTGTATTTGGATACACAGGTCTGAACATTATTGTTATGTTTGGATATGTGTATCTAAACATTATTGTTCTGTAATGTTCGGATACACAGGTTTGAACAGATGAAATTTGTCCTGCACTGTACATCTAAACGGAACAATAACTTGTACATTCAACACAAATGTGTATAACACTTCACTTTGACAATGCTCATAAAGAAATAAAAACATGTACAATCAACTCCACGAAGCTTATTGACAACAATAACACATTCTTGATTTCATTTCAATGCAATAAAAACTTGTTACATGCAAACTTGTTACATTCAATCCAAATCTATTGTCTCACATGTTGAGACGTCTGGAGTTACAAGCTCTTTGAATTGTTTGATCCGATCCCTGTACGATAACTCCCAACTATCCGCACAAGAATGGTGAAACTGTCTCCACTTATTTGCAATAGGTGGAATTGGATGACCAGGTTGTAAGAACAATTGAACAAAATAATTTCGATTAACAAAACCTATTGTTCTCTCATTCCGGGAAGGAATAGGAACTGGCACAGACCGCTATAGGAGGAAAGTCAGACATTGTTCTATGCTCAAGTGGTATAACACCAAATTATAACGAGACACTATGAGATGCCCCATGTCAGGCATAGTCATCCAATAGTCCACTGATGGGTTGTCATCACAGTATGATAATGTATCAATAAATTCCTAAACTCTGTTCTCCACCCCATATAATTGTTTGTAGTGGTCTATATGTGCGAGTAGCTCCTGTAATAAATCTCTCCTTACTTGTCTCCATCCATCCTCGGTTATGCCAACCAATCCAGTGATGGCTCTAAAGCAACAATTACCATCAGTTGAAACGTCCTTTACATGTCGAATATAAGGTCTCAACCTCACGGGAAATGAGAGCACATAATTATTGATGACTTTTGACCTTGTACGAACCGCCCTAGCCTTTTCTCTTATCTTTGTTTTGTATTCCAGCCATCTTTTATCTTTTGTTTCTATCTTTGAAATTGATTTAGGAGGTTAGCTATCCCGTGCAGATGGTACTAACTCAAAAGCGCTTGGATCTCGTCGAGTTAAGGTGTCAACTTTCATAGTTGGTCTACCTTTTGTTCTTGATATTACTTCGGGTTCTATCAAATGAGTACTATTTGGCATAGATAGCTCTCGTATCTTCTTTAGAAGTTGCAGTTTTCTCGTGGAATCATACTCATTGAACCGTTGTTCAAGTAACTCCAAATCTGCCTTATAATCCAACCCCATAAAAGAACTTTTTGGTGAGTCAGTTGGTAACATATCAAGCTTATACCAATGCGGATGTATACAACTTAGAGGAATAGGCCGCCCTTGACTTATATATTTTGCAATCTCCTGCGCACAGGGTAATCCATGTGTGTGTCGGATAACACAATCACAAACACTGGCGTTAATTCCAACTAGGTTGACTCTCTTGGTTTCTGTTAAGATTTTTTCAAGTGCATTTTTTGAGACATTACCACGAAGCTCTTTGTATTCGGCTTGAAATTATGTCACACAATTGTCTTACTTTTCTCAAACGAAGCTTTGATACCGATATGCTGCAACTCAAGCAAACTGTAGATTTTAGTCCAACAAGCTTCAAAATTTCATTGACTTGATCCAAGTTGCTTCTTGAGTTGTGCATGTAAACTCTTGGCACGCATAGAATTGTTAAGAGGTGAGGCATAGTAATTAATAGGCATAAATCAAATGATTAGTAGTCGTTAAAAAGTACCTGTTTGATGTAGTATTTCCAAAATGGATACATTTGTTTGTCCATGCAGAGACAAATCTTTCCTTGCATGCATCCAACCAACTACCTTTCACTTAATTTAGTGCACCGAGATACGTATTGGATTCTTGATTTAGCTTACAGAGTTGTTCACCAAACTCCTCATCTGTGGATGAAAACACCAACATATTGCAGTTCATAATAAGCCTGTTCCATTTTCTTTTATTTCGAACAATTCTTTGCATCTCGCCAATACGTTTCTATTAATGTGCCATTTGAATAATAAATGAGTAGTACCAGGGAATACACTGCTAATGGCTTTCATAAGTGACAATTCTCTGTCCCTCACAATTCACTTTGGGAAGATTACCATCACCAATAAAAGAACGCAATACACCAGTGCCCATGCATAATTATCTTCACGTTCCGTATGAAGGTATGCAAAGCATACATGAAAGTTCATGTCTGTGGATGTGACTTCAACAATCTCCAACAGAGGCATGCGATAACGATTGGTGTGAGGCCCCACCCCTTGTGGGCCCTCAATTTGATTTGAATAATTATTAATATGATATTATCTATCTTAATATGCTAATTAATAGGGCTTAGTAGAATAGTTTGTTAATGTTCATAAGTTGTAGAATTAGACTTTTATTTAATTCTTTATAGATATAGAGTGATCTTTGTTATTTATTAAGATTTTAGTTAGACTAGGCCTTAGTTAGTAATTTAACTTAATTATGGGAGTGTTAGCATTAAGGAACCTTCTAGAATCCCTCCTATTGACCATCTTGCCCATTACCCTACCATTTCCCCTAATTAAACCCTAAGGACCTATTAGTAAACAACCACCAACTCCAAACCTATATATTCTAACTATTGCAATAACATGAACCCTAATTCACTCTCATCTTCCCTATCTCTCCCTAAGAAACCCTAATTCCCCAAATTCCAGCGCAAGGAGAAGTTAGAGATCACCCCCAATTATACTATCAACCTCTTAGGAGCTTGGTTTTCTCATCTCTTTCTCAACTCTCTTTGTAATTTCGAATTGAGGATTGAGGCAAGTACTCTATGCTAATATCATAGAATCCATGATTTTCTTCTCTTGATTCTGCAAATTCAGTTCAGTTATGTATATATGCATGTTAGATCTACCCTATGAGCTTTGTATTATGGATATTGGCCATTTGATGGATGGGTTCTCCCATTTGAAAGATCAATGCTCCGGTTGGATGATGGTTGGAGGGTTATAGAAGAGTTTTTATTGTTTTTTTTTTTTATATTTTTGTGATGAATGGAGGAGATTAGGAGTGAATTTGATGAAAAATGGGTTGAAGAAGGAAAGTTCCAAAAATTTGGAATTTCACCTCAGCGCATGTACCCGGTCGACCGGCCTCCAGCTCGGTCTACTAGGCACACTAAAATTGGAGAAATTCAAGTCCCAGTTAATGTCCCTGTAAATTTACAGTCCAGTGTACCCGGTCGACCGGATACACATGTTTCAGTAGGAATAGCTGAGACTTGAAGTTCCTCAGACAGTCAAGAAATTCTGTGTACCCGGTCAACATCTAGGCCACGATGTCGACAGGATACACTGCGAATTTTGAGATACCCCCCAGCTATTTGGCTCTAGGTCCTTGTGGACCAGGTCGACATCATGGCCATGATGTCGACCCGGGACACTGCCAGGATGTCGACCTGGGGGTCAACATCCAGTGTACCCGGTCGACATCCTTGGGGATGATGTCGATCGAGCATACTGTGAACAGTGATTTTTCCAGATTTCAGTTCTTCTGATGTTTGATCAATTGTGGGGCCCATTGACCATCCAAATAGACTTCCATCAAATGTGCCAAGCACGAATCAATGGCGTGGCTCAACCTTGACTCGTGGAGTCCACCAAATGAGTTTTTGGGTCTTGAATCATCAATGATTCGACCCTTAAATGTAGTCAATGATGTCCGTAACTTCAGGAGCACCAGACATATCATCTTTAGACATTTGAGACTACAGTAAGAGATCCAATTACATGATGAGGCCCTGAACCAAGAGTGGACCATTACTTAGGATTGGACCCTTGTCTATTCCACTTGATTCTATGATTTGGAGAATTTCATGTATTGTTCTTCTCTCCTATCTTTATTATTGTTATAAACCTGTTAACTAAAGGGAAATTGGAGGACCTGAACGTAGGACTACTTAGTGGTGACCCAATGATGTATTTGGAGATAAACGACCCGTATCTGTGGCTAGGCGGGCCCTCATATGGCCTAAGATTGGGTATGTGGAACCCTAGAATGGAGATGTTAGTTTTAATTGATTGATGGCTCATTGTGTATGAGCATGGGATAATTACTTGTGGAATGAACATGGTATTGTACTTATATTGCTTCAGGCCATGGTTATGGGCCTAGTGTGGATCCAATGATGATGGACTTGGACTTGGATATTGGACTGTGTTCCATGATATTATACTTTAACCTCTTAGAGACTTGGTTAGGACCTTGCTCGCGCAAGGTAAGCTTAGACAGACGTAGACCTGTACCTGTTCACTGGGTCGGCACTAAACACTCACTCAGTTGATCTAAACTCAGCCAGTTGGCTAATCATCACTGGTAGGAGCTATATTGGTTATGACTAGAGCTATTATGATGAGATGTGATTAGATAGATGGTGTGATACCGGGTCCGGTCTAATCTGATAAAGGGGTGTGATCGATGCGATAAAGGGGTGTGATCGGTGTTATATTTATATATTGTTATTAGCAGGGTTGTTATCCCTTGCATGGTTACCTTACCCTTTCCCCACCGCAATTGTTTACAGTATGGGATGTTTACAGTATGGGAGGGCCGCGACATAATATCCCACGGTATATCCAGCTTGTGTGAATGTGCCATGTTGTTGTTTGATTAGATTAGATTACTTATATTTCTGATTCTAAATTGTTATTTACTGCTCAAGTGCCTAGAGCATGTACCGTTGTTACTCTTATGAATACATACTCGTCTCTATTCTCTTTTGTTGCATACATCCTGCGTTATTTGCATATGGTGCCTTGCCAGATCCTTGGATCTGACCCATCTTTGGTGCTTAGGTCCTGACCTTGACCCCGCAGGCGACGCGTACCATGAGGCGCCCGTAGCTGGTGACTATGGGTGGGGGCCGATTGACTAGGTGGTCGAGCCGGATGACGGAGCTCCTGCACAGGGGGACTGAATGCAGTTTATTTCTGGGTTTTGAGTGGAGTTGTGGTGAGCAGGGAGGTAGTCAGTTTTGTATAAACTCTTGATAACTACACTTTGAGATTTTGTTAGAGTCCAGCCCTGTTATCTTTGACTCATTTATATGATACTTATTACTTCCGCTATCTTTTTTTATGCTTCCGCCATACAACTGTTGATTATATTATTGTTCAAAAAGTTTTAAAAATTTGACCTCACTGCGGACTATGATCTTGGAAGTTCTCAGATTTTTTCAGAAAATTGCACGCCAAACTCGGGTACCTTAGTGGTAACTTCAGTATTCAGAATTGGGGCGTTACAATTGGTCTTGTAAGTACAATCCATTATTAAAACATGTGGAAATGCACGTAACAAATTTAAACTGCTTAGGTGCTTCCAAATCAAATCAGTTACAGTCTCGCTATCCTCACAATTCTTATGCCATTCTATGTAATTGTGCTTTGCCAACTTCCTAAGCAGTTGTTGCATTTGACTTCTTCCACCCCGCTCATTAACTTTATATCTATAACGTGCATTGTATATTGTCTTCATTGTGGTTACGTTTAATTCACTTCTTTGTTTCAACGTAACCAAAATTTCTTTTGGTTTAACCATGCTCTTGGACATATCAACCAGCAACTTTGTTTCTTCCTCTGATAATTTGCCTGCAAATGAATGCCCCTCTAAATGTTCCGCGGCCGAATGATTATGCATGCCACATACGATCTCCAACATCTAATCATCATTTGAGTCTAACTTTTTGCCCCTTAATGCGAAAGGGCATCCACATTTTTTTGAACCTATTTGTTTGATCATTTTTCGCTTCTGGCCATGTTCATGCTTATATTGTCCACTTCTCTCTCATGCAAGGAGTACTCTAGCTTTGACACCTACTCGAGCAGCATTTGAAACCTTTATAACAATGACAAAGCCGTTTTTCCTTCTTACACCACGAGCCCAATTAATCAATGAATCCGGATTGTGAAATATCTACAATAAACAAATTTATTACGAATTTAGTAACGAATAATTGTAATTTGAGTAATAAATTTACAGTAGGTCTTACCTCTTGAGTTATAAACTCGCTGGTATAATCCATGATAAAGTCTGATCTAACCTAACTTTCCTGTGTAGAGACCTACAGAAGAAATGTTCGGAGTCAAACTTCCGAATTAAATGATACTGTTCGGTATCATATGTCCGAACTAAACTGAATTGTTAGGAAACTAAAAACCGAACATAATGCATATGTTCAGACCTGAATATCCGAACAGAGTCAATTTGCTCGGACCTGAAAGACCGTACATACCGAGAACTCTAACTCGTTCCTAGGTGAGAAAAATTTCATAAAAGTGGCAAAAATACGAAAAAATAACATAGAAATGGACATTTCCACTGTTGCTCTGATTGAAATGTACCATTTCATTGTTCTTTTATTCCTTCATTGCACTAGAAAGATGGAATGAAAAAAGTTAAGTACAAGAAGAAGGAAAGATGAAGGAGATGGAGGAAAATGAGTTGGCTAAGAGCAGAAAATGGAGGAAGATGAGTTGCTAAAAAAAACAATGAAGTGGAGAATAAGAAGTGGAGAGTGAGAAGTGGAGAGTGAGATGGGTGAGAGTATATTTTAGGGAAGAAGATGAGTTGCGTGTGAAAAGAAAATATGTTCTGAGTTTTTGTGGGAGTTTAGATTTTTTTTGGTAATTTCATAAAGGGGTTAAAATGTAATTAAAAAAAAGTTAAATTCCTTGTGTGGTAAAAGATAAATTTTGTGTGCCAATAACAACACCCTTATTTTATTTTATTTTTACCAAAAAAAAATTACTTTCCTTTTTTTTTTGGAAGGGGTCTCATCTTGTGTAAAATCCAACGATTAATCCAGCAGTTGGCCCCAATGAAATTTACCTTTACTATGTAGATTAAGTCAATACAATGGGTCTGAGGGCATGTAGATTGTTTGCATTTTCCAAAGGTGGCCCCCACTTTGTATACAATATGGGTGGTGCACCATATTATAATGAAGAGACAGGAGTTCTTGTCATTGACTTGGGTGCTCTGAATGATTTAGTTTGCATATTTATTAATGATGAAATGGGTGCTTTCCAATTAGAACTGATAGGATAAACAATAGGCTGTTTGGTGGAAGTCCGTTAAATACCACAAATGTCGAAGTGGGTTTCTCCCAAGTTTGAAAGTCTCTAAATGAATAGGTTTTGTTAGTTGGCAATAAAAGCGCTATAAATGTTGGTATTTTCAAGATTAAGAGTTATTAATGATGGTTTTGAAATCATTACAAAAGAAAACTGCTATTAGTGTGTGTTTTCTATTCGGAGGGCTCCTTTTTTTACTCCAGTATTGAATTTTGTTGAATTTCTATGATTTGTTAGTAGAGGTTGTATAAATACTTTTAAATAATCTCTCTCGGGTAGAGCCGACTCTTCAACACTATTCTAGATATCTCTAACATATTCCTATTATTTCTAACCATACATATGAAATTGCATCTACTAGCAAATTGAATATGACACAAGATCACTATGATAAATTCTAACGGTGAAGAATAACTGAAATAGTAAAAAATTATTATCAATGCCAATTCAATCAAAGGAGTGTTGATGAAGAGATTGGATTGATCAGGGATAAGACTATGGAGGTACTGAAAAAATGGGTTCCTCCAAAACAAAACGAAATGTTACCTAGAGAATTTTCCATGATACATGTATCTCTAAATAATCTGCTACCAAGAATCAGCCAATTTTCCCAATTCAAGGCAGCAGGACTCATTGACCATTGATGTTACTATAGCAAGCATACAAGAGAGAGAGCGCTTGCGAGGCCAAATTGATTTGCCAAATGCAGATAACCATGCTGGAATGCACATGATTGATTATCAAACAGCCTACCAACCCTTCTTGACTTCGAATGCAAATGAACATCATCACTTCTAACAGATTTTCACAAAGTTCTTTCCTGGAAATTATGGATTACATGACTCTTTGAGATTTTGACCCGGAACACGCTACGTCCCACAAGGTAAACGCCACGCTAGTACTACTTTTATTGCTTAGAGAAAACAACCAACAATCCAAAGAACACAACCAATACAGAAAACTGGCAACAACTAACAAACCAAAGAACATAACCAACTCAGAAAATTCAATCCACAAAACATCCACTAGTGAAAAACCCAAACTAGCAAAATCTTTAGAAAGATCTAAGATTTTCAGCAAAACTGATTAATTGACCATTCTCCAGAACCGTAATTAAAAAGCTTTCACTGTTCTCAGCCTGTTCCAACACACAAGCATCATGTTGGTCCCTCTAATCTTTAATCCATTTTTACCATTCACTAGATCGCCTTGCTTTCTGCTTTCTTTTATTTTTAACCCACTCAAAGAGGCCGAAGGAAACTACATTGAAATAAAAATGCGCCCCTAAAAAGTTACCATTATCAATGAAAATCTGCCCTAACACTTCTCTGGGCCCCACATTCGCAACGATGAATCTGCTAGACTCTACGTCCACCACATGCCCTGGTGGACCCCACAGGCTACGTTAACAGCTATTATTAACAGAGAGCGACCTTGTCCCCACTACAGAGTCATAGGTGTGGGCTAAAGATGATAAAATCCACTACATCCAACATATATATAATATACAACATGAATCAATGACCTCACATGATGGAGACATGGCCACTTTTTTCTTTTTCATTTTCTACTAGGCGACAGCTCATTCAAAAGCATAAATCATACCCTTTCCACCTCAATCATCCAAATGGAAACAGACAAAAGCAAAACAAATCACCGTCACTTCCACTACACTATTCTTGCATTTAATGTTATTAGAATCAAACAAGAACAACAATAGAATATATATATGTGTCCACATCTAATATCATTTTACAGAAAGGAATCACATGAATTTCCATCTGTTTCTATTCTTTCCACCTCACCCACAAATCTAATCTAATCTAAAACCAGCATTCAAAAAATACCAACCATTACAAGAGGAGCAAGTATCCAATGCTTTACAATCATCATGACCAGAGCTCATATATATGATAAATATTTCCTTGAACCTCACCTTCAGTTGATCTGACCCGTTTACATCATGCCACTCAAGTTTTCACTTTAATTTGAGATATATACCATTGAATTTATTACATGTATAGAGGTGAGGAAAAAAACTGAATGTATTTTACACACCTAAATCCAATGTTATATATTATTAAATCAAAGTGAAATTGGCGATGCTGCCTATGAATACTTGGCATGTGATGCAAGCAGATTAGATCAGGTAAAGGGTGGCTGTATGTACTCCGGTCATGAATGGTACTGGCCGTAGTATCATCTCTCCTGAAAGAATACACAGCACAAAAACAATACTTCAAAGGGTCATTGGCGCGTACGCTGCAGCCGGGGTCCAATAGTCTTGAGTTCAAATCTCTTCACCAACGCAACTGTAGTTCGGAGGGTCTCATCGAGGACGTATGGTACACCTTCAAAAGTGAGCTCAGTGGTGTTCACAAACTCTCGGCAGGGCTCACGCCGCTCGGCGATGGTGCCGTGGTAGTGGAAATACTTGATTTTCTTCTCGGTCTTGTGGGTAGTCTTCCCCACAAAATTCTGTGACATGTGCACGCCAGTAGCAAATACATTACGCGGCTGGATTGCATATTTCCGGTCTCTCCTTATTCCCCTCTTCACGTCTTTGTACACCAGCTTCTCGAACCCCCACTTCCTGTTACCATTAAAAAGAAGTTGAAAAAAAATAAAAATGAGAGAAGTTTTCTTTATTTGTTTTCTCATTAAACTAAGCTTAGAGGTAGATTCCTGAGATGTATGCGTTGGTTTCACAAGACTTTAGATTCAGTCTTTGGACCTAAGATAAAAGGAAGCTTGGAAGACCAGGTTAGTGTGTGCCAAACAAATGTCTCAAAAAGAACATGGTTACGTAACGCACAAGATAACGAACCCACAAACATAGAAGACCACATTAGGTGTGCAAAGCCCAAAACAACCGGCTCCTAAGAAAATGGCCAAGTAGCTTGTTGATTAATCAAATAAGCAATCCTAAGCAACATATATGTTGACAATGTCAGGATTTACATAAACTATGTTAGTGCCCAGGAAGGCCCTTAATTTGTATTAATGTTCACAAAGTATATATGTTGTCTCTCACCATAACATGGTGAGGGATGGATGCACATGAATATTTCCCTCCCTCCCTCCCTCTCTCTCTATATATATAAATATATATATACATGGGGGATGCTCCTTTAAAAGGTACCTCTCACCTTACTATGAGAGAAATGGTGGGGGCCCACACATCAATATCCAATGCCAACAACTTAAATGTAAAGAGAACAACTAATTTACAAATAGTCATTTACCCAAAAAAAATAAAAATACAGATAGTCATCTAGAGAGAGTTAAATTAGTAGAGATCTCATACTCCACTGGTATACTGTGATTAGTACTCTCTTCACACTCCCCTTCAAATTGATGCAAATCATTACAAAGGATCAATCTGGACACCAATAAATTATAGTGATCACAAGAAATGGCTTTAATAAACAAATCAACAATTTTTTTGTTGATTAACAAATCAACGTTGCTGGGGTGAGACATGTGGGATTGTAATGATGTCATCTACATAGTATTCACAAATGAAATGATGATCAACTTTGATATATATATCGTCCATTCCTGAAATTCTAGATTTGCCAAAAGTCTTATAGCACCTTTTTTGTCTACATAGGGGGGAGTAGGTGCTGAGAGCCTGAGACAAATGCATTAAGTTCCTTAACTAATGAATCCAAAATAATAGTCCTGAATATATTTATTACCATGCGTATATTCCCCAATCTTGCATTCAAATTGAAATCTCCTAGCATGATTTTCTTAATGATATAATCTCTTTAAATGGGACCAAATGTTGTAGGCCGTTGTGTAGGCACAAAGAGAAAGAGATATATAGGGCTTAATGGAACTAAAAATCCAACTGATGACTTTGGCTTTATTTGCTTTACATTTAGTTACCTTTTTTGTGTCATCGGGTTTTTTAAATGGATCCCTCTATAAAGCCTCATAATTCTTTTCCTTCCATGAAAGTGCGAAGGTAGAGTTCCTAAAGAAAATAATTTGTACCATCAATTTTGACACGTAAAAACTTACTTTTATCAGTAATTATTATTGTTGAAGAAGAACATCCTATGATCAAATAACCAGAACAGAGGAAGGAGCAATCCAAAGAATGTCAAAGTCGAGTCTTCCACAAAGAATGCGGAAGAAAGAAACAAAGATACTTTGCCACATCAAATAATCAGAACAAAAAAAGAGCATTCCGGAGAAAGCCAAAGTCGAGACTTCTGCCGAGGATGCAGAAGAAAGAAATAAAGATATTCTTCCAAATACGTAAAGAACAATGTATAAAGAATGATCTTGCGATCGAAGAAAACAAAAAAAGAACACCTTGTCCCAGAAAAACCAGCAAAAAGAACACCTCATCATAGAGAAACCCAGAAGCAAAGAGGATTTCTTTGTAGTGCTCAGCTCTGATCTTAGAAGATGATTGTGGAAAATGAAGGCAAACAATAATAGAAGATGAATGAGGCAGAGATCAATACAAGATCTTCTGTGGAGTTGTTGAGATCAACAAAGGAGGATCCGGAGTTTCCAAAAAAAAAAAAAAAAGTGAAGAAACCCTAATTGAGCAACAAGTAGAAGACGATGATAACTCCTGAGATAACTCATGAGAAGCCATATATGATGTATAATCTCTTGAGGCAAGATCAGGTCAAGTGATCCTATAAGCCAAGAGAAGGGAATCCATAGGGGTAAGAGTGGAGTGCTTCGGTTAGCACCGTGCGGCTTTATCCAAGTCCCACATCGGAAATATCCAAGTCCTGACCCTGGGCTTATAAGTCAAATCCCGTCTTAACTCAACATGACACATTTTAAAGCTGTGTGGCCCCCGGATCCCATAAGAACTCCAAAGTTAAGTGTGTTTGGACGGGAGAGGTACTTGGATGGGTGACCACCTAGGAAGTCATCACGTGTGCACGTGGGCCAAAGCAGACAATATCATGCTAAGTTGGACGAGGTTGTAACAATAGGTATCAGAGTCGATGACGCATCTATTTCTGGTGGAAGAGAGTGTGAAACCCCAATACACCTGGGTAATCCCTTGAGGTAAGAACCATCAAGTGATCTTGTGAGCCAAGAAAGGGGAATCCATATGGACCCTGGGCTTATAAGTCAAACCCTGTCTTAATTTAACATGACGCGTTTTAAAGTCATGCAACCCCGGATCCGATAAGAACTCCGAAGTTAAAGTGCGCTTGGGCAGGAGCAATACCAGGATGGGTGACCGCCGAAGCGGACAATATCTTGCTCTGTGGGCGGGGCTATGAGATCTACACTCTTGAAGAAATCTCAGATGGTGAGATTTCCTATAAACCCTTACACAAGCAGAGAAGAAACCCCATGATGAGAATAAAGGGAGACCCTTGTCGAGATAAAAAAAAAAACCCATAAAGAGAAGAAATCCCGAGAGGAAGTCGAGATAGAGCAGTGGAGATGCCACAGACATCAATAGATCAAGAGGGCCTAAAGATGACGAAACCCTAGAACCCACTTGCTACTTTCACTGACAAAAAAAAAAAAAAAAAAAAAGGACCTACGGGGATGGTATCACGGAAGAAGTTGACCAACTATTGACAAGGCGAGGGTTTTGGAAGAAGTTGACGTCAAAAGACGAGGGTTTTGGGAAAAAAGGGGTTTGACTTGATGAGGTTGATGCCAACTCTAATGTAAGGTTACCAAAACCCTACATGAAAGTGATGGAAAAAAAATGATGCTTTGACATCATGACAATGCTAGGATCTATGCAAAATATGTCGTACCTTCTTGGAGGGAGGGCACTGTATTATGCTAATGTTCACAAAGTACAACTATGTTAAAACCCTTTTTCGAAGATTTTAAAAGAGTTAATATACGTTAGCAGAGAGAGAGAGAGAGAGAGAGAGAGAGAGAGAGAGTAAACAAGGTTAACCTGGGAACAACAAACTTACAAGCAGTGTTATCTAGAATTTACAAGCTGTTATCTAGAGGGACTCAGATTTGTGGAGATATCATGCTCCATTGGTGTAATGGAGTCGATACTCTCTTCACATATGCATGATACCAAACTTCTGATTTGACAAAATAAGAGATAAACACAAACAAGAACATGTTTGTTTTCTAGCATTTAGATACCGATGGTCAGTGCAATTGTTCTTTTATTATTATAATAATAATAATTATTATTATTATCTCCCTTTCTTTAATTATCTTTTGATTATTTTTGTGTGTTTTCTCTTTTGTCCCGATCCTGTCTTTTGCTTTGTTTAGCATGCTGGTATAATTCTCTTATACTACTTGCTTTGTTTTAATGTAAGTAGCCATTCTCATGCATTGCGATGACATGGCCGTTTTTTAGAATTTAGATACCAATACTCTCTCATTTGTGATTCTGTATTTGGTAAACTGTAGAAGAATATTGCAGTAAAGAAGAGTGAAAAGTGTGTTTTAAGTGAGGAAGGAACACGAAAGAAAAAAACGGAGGATGCATCTCCATTGGAGTCTCAAGGTGCATTGAAATGATTTTTTGCTTGATTCAGATGTTAAGCTAACATGAGTTTCAATAGAAGATTTTCTTTGTATTTCCGTTAAGAAATGTAGAGCTCCATCTTCTTCTTGGTGCATCAGTCCTTGGTCACTAATTTCATAGTTCCTCATCATATCCGTCTTGAATCCTTCAAGCATCTTGTTCAAAGTAATAATTAAAGGATCAACATATACAAAAACAATGAGGATATATCATGCATGTTGCGCCCTAGGTTTACTTTTGCCCATCTGAAATCCTCTAATGGACAAAGTGGTAGTCAACTGACTGTACAACACTAAGCTGCTTGCTCAAGGGTAAATAAATTCTTTTAGCCTATAGATTTTGCCTTTTTTTCGTTTGAGATGGTTTGAACATGTCCAAAGCAGGCTGGCAACAACGCCAGTAAGTAAAAGTTTGGCAATGCAGGTTGATGGCCCACTAAGGCAAATGAGTAAGCTAAAGAGGACATGGATGGAGGTGATAAAAATAGATCGGAATGGAGAAAGAATCCATGTAGCTGACACCAACATAGTTGGGGCAAAGGCTTTGATGATGATGATGATTTTGTCTTCTTGTCCTCCAATGATGAACCCTTGAGGTTATCCAAAATAGATTTCAACATTTGGAACTCCAAGTAGACATGTTGATTTCACATCGAGCTGATAGATAAACCACATCTTTTGAGTTGCTAGAGCTATGCAAGTTTTGATAGTTTAATCTTGCAACAAGAGCAGGAGTTTCACCAAAGTTGATCTTGGTTGTTAGGAACGAGCTTTGCCTCGTGCTTTCGAATTGAGCCAACAATGTCCTATGCATACAAAATTACAACTACATTGCCCCATAAGAAATTCCAAATCTTGTTTAACAGCAACTGACCCGCAGAATTTAAATTTATCTCATAATGGGAATGATTATAGCATCTTTCAAGTATAGGAGTTTTCAAGAGTGTAGTGGACCAGACATATGTCATTACCAAAACACATCATACAACATTTGTTCCATTTATAGATGCTCAAATCTCGAATTTTATTTCCTTGAATTCTTATCCTGGCGATCACACGGAAATCCACAATCAATTCACCGGTTGTGTTTGTTTAACCTACTGAATCACATTTACCACCATCTACAGATCACAAGTCTTTTGTGCCATTAGATTGTGCTTCCATTATTTGGACCAAATCCTCAACCCTTGATCCGTACATTAGATGTCTAGCGGATCAATTAATCATACTCTTGACTGCTCATGGTAATGCCTAGTTACCTTCAAATGTTTTCGTAGTGCTTCGTCAAGGATTTATTGAAAGAAAACATACATCCGATTTTATCATAACAAAATATTGCACATCATCCGGTCCTAAGGCACCCAACCAATGTCTCCACATGGGTAGGTTATTCCTGTTGAAGGTATTGCTTCTTACAAGGTCATACAATGCAATTCTAAACAACATATTCCGAAATCCAAATAAAAAAGTTAAGTCTGTTGAGGTCAACGTCCACCCTCTCTCCTGAACGGTCATAATTGTGGTCGAGCCCTCGCCCTCACCATAAAACTATTGTTGTGCCGTTTCCTATCACCAATTGGTTTTGGGATAAGTGGTACCTCAATGGGGTGTAAGATCCTACAAGTGGTATCAGAGCCTGGTAGGTCGGGTGTTTGAGTCATAGGACACGCGTTTTACGAGTTCGCAGCAGGAGTCGTGGCAGGTGTGCCGTTGAGGGAGGGATTGTTGAGGTCAACGTCCACCCTCTCTCCTGAACGGTCATAATTGTGGTCGAGCCCTCGCCCTCGCCCTCACCGTAAAACTATTGTTGTGCCGTTTCCTATCACCAATTGGTTTTGGGATAAGTGGTACCTCAATGGGGTGTAAGATCCTACAAAGTCTAGATACCATTTATCATTATCACTAACCATTGACCAACACCTTTTTGAACAATTGGATTGTCTTTCATTGTCACTGCGTAGATTTAGTCACAATGATTCCACGAGTGAAAATTAACTACACTTCTAAGCAACGATGGCTTAGAGCCTTAGATGTCGTAGATAAAAGCTTGACGATAAAAAATCACTGCCTGCGTTAGTTGTGCATTCATCAATGTACTCGTTGTGCCCACATCACCGCCTGCCTAACATTGCATCAGCAATCATGTTGTGGCACCCTATTGCAGGAGAGAAGTGGGAGAAAGAGGAGGCCCTCTAACAAGGCGCGTCCTACATGTTGGCTGTGCTAACTGGTAAGGGTAAAGCTGAATCCCTTCCTCTCTTTTTTAGAGTGACTGTAGTCCACTAGTTGGTTCTACAAGGTCTCTTGCCATAGGCTGGAGATTCACGAGCCGCCCTCAGTGGCTCAAAAGCCAAAATGTTTTTCTCCTATTTGGAGGCTTTATCTCTTTTCCTTTGATATGACAAGTGCAAAGTGGTTTTGTCCTTTTCTCTTTGAGGCTTTCTCTATCATCCTTTTTAACTCAAAGAGATGAGGACAAAATCACTTTTCACTAGTCAAAATCAAAGGGGAAGTGATAGATGATAAAATCAAAGTCAAGCCTCTTCTCTTGGCTTGAAATGTGTTCCTTCTTGGCCTTCGCACAAAGAACTTGTCTTCCCCTCTACTTCTTCCTTCATCCCATTGAGTTGCCGAGACACGTAGAAACAGAAGAAGAGATGATGACCTCCAGATCTACAAGATCCGTAATGCTATCACATGATCAGAACCGTCGAACATGATGAGACTATGCTCTGATACCAATGGATGGTCCTGACGGGATCGATATAAGATCTGTTCACGGTATCTTTGTGCGCTCCACCAGTTTGGAAGACTTGGCGGATCTCACTGCGACTGCCATACCTCTTAATTAAAAGGGCTCCCATCTCCCTTAATTAGGCAATCCCAAGTAGTCATGCTTAAATTACAGCCTTGTCCACCAAGAAACCCACGTCCCCTAACCATCTGGGAGGTTAACCAAGCTGGGATAAGATCAAATCTGCTAATCTGAGATTACTATGGATCCATATCTTACCTCAACAGATCAAGTCTTATCTCTGAGAGATCTTATCTCGTATCATGGCCTTTGCCATCTGCTTGATCTGACGTGGGACCCATGGTATGCGGGCCACACGATTTCTTACACAAAGAACCCATTCTAATTGTAAGAGCATTAGTCCACAGATGTCAATCTGTGTCAACCCCAGTGATGCTTTGACTCTCCATGATTTGTTTGAAGGAATGAGGATCCATGTTATTTCTTAATTGCACTACTCCCCCAAACTTCTTTATGAAATATGCCTGGAAGCGCATCCACAATATTTCTTTATGCATTAATGCCAGACCTTGAAAATTCAAATATCCAATCTTTTGATGCGGTAAGTGCACGCCATCTTGCTTGTGCCTTCATAGTTATGTAGACTCCATATCAAAATTAGATAGAAAATTCCTGAATTTCTCCATATTTACTTAGACTATTTGTAGCATCTTTTCATTCTATCATTCAGTCCATGAGTCAATTAAAGTAAAGCACTATTTGCCATGCAGTCAGACGACCCTAATCCAATGCAGGACTAGAACCAAATCTCCAATATATCAGGCTCCTTTCTGGAATTTTATGGCAATTGTACATGTTTTGCCCCTTGGCTTGTAGCACTACCTCCTGTCTTCCAGTTTCCAGGATCTATCAATGTCCATCAGATATTCTCATCTTCAGTCAATTGGATGCCATTCCTATGATCCATGAACTAGTTTTTTTTTTTTTTCTTTTTCTTTTTCTAACTTATGAGATAAGATGACATGCAACAAACATGTTTATGAATTCTTTGTATATTTAGAATAATTTGGTTGACAAAATTCAAAATGTCAATTTCCTTCGGTCTAACCAAATCTTTGCTATTGAATATATTGTAAAGAGGTGTTTTATATCAACTCTACCTGAATGGGTGTTTTATATCAAATCTACCCTAAACGGGTGCTTTATATTAAATCTACCCTAAATAGGCGCCTTCTATCAAATCTACCCCCATCGGATGCAACGGTTGTCAAATTAAAACCTGCCGAGTGGGCTCATGCCAAGCTTGGGCCCTAATAGAAAATAATTGAGCGGTGAGATCCAGAAAGTTAGGAAAACGAATGAAAATTGTATAAAAAGGCAAAACCTAAGGTTCAATCAAACTTCATCCAAGCGGTTGTTCATTCCGGTCGAACCATGACAATAGCATGAAATCATAACTATATAATGAGTAAATAAAAGAATAAAAGAAGTTTTAAAAGTACATTTAAAAGATAAAGAAAAAGCAAAAATATGTAAAAGGTTTTAACAATAATGCTTGAATTTTAAGATATTATATTTTCTAATATGAAACAAATAAAAATTTAAATTTTAGATTTACTTTGTACAAATTTTTTCAATTTACTTATTGGGGAGTTTCTAGAGATCTGCGGCTGACAGTCCATCTGGGGGTAAGGACTCTGATCAGAACCTCAACAACAACTAGTGCTTTCTGCTTCGTTGCAAACATTGATTGCATTTCTGAGCAAAAATTATGCAGCCATTTTACTCTATGTCCAGAAATAACTCACCGGACAGCTGCCACTTAGCTAGACTTGACTCTATTGTAGTGATCTACAAGACAAGCCATTACTATCTAAATCTGAGAGAATAAATGAACATTTAGGATCTTGTCCACAGGAAGTTCTGACATTTAAATAAAGTCAGATAGGGAGTTCGGATATGTTGAGAGGAAAAAATTGGAAAATCCCTACCCTTCCTGAAGATATAATTATAAAAGCAGGTTACCATAAATGTTCATTATAATTATAAAAGCAGAGCACCATATATATTAATTATAAAAGAGGAGCTAAAAGAGAACAATTTCTCCTGTTTGGCTTGTCAGTCAAGAAAACCCTGTGAAAGAGAAATACCCAAACAAAAAACCCACAGCAGGAAAATATCACTTTCCATACTTAAAAACCCTTTCACACATCTGACAATCCTCTCTCTCGTGTGGCTTTTACTAACCCAAACACAGGGGACTTTTCCATGGAAAATTAGTGGTCCTTGCATATATGTGTAAATATCATATTGGGTGTGAAGTTTTAATTTGGATATCATCCACTATTTCGAGAATTGTGAAGTTTCCATATCTAATTTTTTCCTCTAACCAAACAAAACTTGCAGATTCTAATAGGAAAAGAAATCAAGCAAGGTGCTAAAAGAAAAGAATCTCAGAAAAAAGACAATCAATCATAACATAAAACAAGAGAACATATATACCTCGCCGTCTTCCCTTGATCGCTGCCAACACACAGCTTATTGGACATAGGCATCTGCTCAATAGTGAACTGTGTATGATCCGATAGCGTAGCAACCATCGAATGAATGGTGGTCCTCGGAGGCAAATAGATATACTCATCAATGTCAAAGAAGAACATCCATCTCGCCATGAATCTATACCGATGCAAGCAATCATTCACCACCATGAACTGATTGTGATAGTACCCATCAAATCTCTCCTGCTCTCTAATATCCTGCAGAGTCACAAACCCCCTCTCCATCCACGGCTTCAGCACCTCCAACACCTCCCTATGAACCCCACCAGCGTCATGTATCACAAAATGCGCCTTCTCCCCAAACAGCTTCACATGGTAAGCAATCCACTCCCTCGTTCTCTGCGGGCTCAGATTTCCATACAGAGACGACCCACAGTAGAGATACTCGTATTTAGGCGGAGCAGTGAAGATGGAGGAATTCAGGCTAGCAGGTTCTTCAACTAGAGCAACTATCTCCTCCTTGTGCCGGTCTCTCTCGTCGCGCCAGCCGGTCGAAGCGTGGAGGATGAGCTTGCCACCGGAGCCGTCGGCGCCGACGGGTTCAGGGAAAGTGCAATTGACGACCACGACGGTGTAGACGCGGCCATAGCCCCAGTCTGGGAGGATTTTGTAGCCAGGGGCGGTGATGGAGCCATTGGTGGGGAGCGAATCGGCGGTGGGACGCCACTCGCATTCGTATGTGGGCTTGCTGTAGATGTGGAGTGGCTTGGAGGAAAGCCCGACGATGGCGAAGGTGTTGAGACCGCCTCTGTAAGCTCCCATCTGGATGAAGAGGTAAGCTGCCCAGCCGTATGCGTTGAATGCGCGCTTGATGACGCCATCTTCGCTTTGGGTCTCTTCTTCAGCTTTGATGGAGATGGTGGTGGGCGAAGTTGGTGGGGAGGAGAGATTCTGAGGTGGTGGTGAAGAAGCAGGAGAAGAAGCGAGATTTGAGAGGCAGAGACGGAGATCGAAGTTGGAGAGAGAAGGTCGAGACGAGAGGAACTGGATGAGGGTCGCGAGAGAGCAGAGGAAGAGAAGAGCAGCGAGCAGGAGCTTCATCTCAGCGCAGCTCCAGATGATTCCTACCAGCATTCTTTTCTCTTTCTCTCCATCCTTCTCTTTCTCCGTCGGCATTTCAGCAATGGAAAAGGGAGAGAGATGCTGAGAGGAGATACAGGTGCCTTTTTTCTTCCCCCTTCTCCTTCTACTGCCCAACTTTCGTCGGTGCTGGAAAATGAGGAAAGGTTAGTAAAGAAGGGAAAAGTAGGACTGTAGGAGGAAAATGAATCGAAAGGAAATGTTGTTATGATGAAAACTATTTTCCTGGTGTGGAAAAGAGACTTGCATGATGTTGACACGTGGCGGACATTTTGGAAGCGGTGAAGGACGTATGTCGGCTGAGTCCTGGTTTTGGTTGGATCCGGAATTGCACCTCCCCCTGGTAAGCCCGGAACTGCTCTTTCGTAGAAAGCCACATGGGGGATTTCTATTTTCCTTTCCACCGTTTGACGCAAGCTTCCTTGAAAAATCTTTTCTATAATACAGATGCGTAAAATAGCTTTGATGGAATCCTTGGACAATGATTATGTTAACTTGGAAAATAAAGTGGCCTTCGTTAATTGAGATAAACCATAGGACTGAAAGAAATGTTCAATAAGATGATATTCACTTCCTGCTGTAACAGGCAGATGATATTCACTTCCTGCTGTAACTAGCAGAGAAGTAAATGGTTGTGGCTGGGGCTGAGTCGATGCTAGAAATGGACTCGATCTTCCATCATGGCTACACATAGAGACAAAGATAATTCAGACCATTTAAAATGAATCACACGACTGACCACAAGTGGTTGGCAATCATGTATGTCACTTTTACCAAGGATGAATAGGGGTGTAAACAAGGCAGAAACAGGAATCTCTTTCCTTTTTTTTTTTTTTTTTTGATGGGGGGGGGTGAAAAAGTCCATTAAAAATTTATAAAATTTAATAATTAAATACATAATAAATAGCACTCAAAAGTGAAATGGCAAAGTAAAAAAAAATCCATTAAAAAAATTACAAAATTTAATAATTAAATACATAATAAATAGCACTCAAAAGTGAAATTACATCACTCTTATTTAGAAAAATCAAAATTTTAGTAGTTCATGTCATAACCCTTGTCAATTAGCACCTAAAAGTGAAATTATTGATTATTATTTTGGAACAAACAAATATACCCACTATTATATATTTATGAGTAGGACCCATATTTAAAATCTAGAGCATTCAAAAGGTTGGTCCCACTAGTTTTATCTCATCAAAAGAATTTATTTCAATCAGATTTATTCTAACATAGATAATCATAATTAAAAGATAACTATTTAGAATTGCTTTTCCTCTTTCCTTTCTTCATTTCCTTTCTTTTCTCTTTTCTTCCATCATTCAAACCAACCAACCCCCCCCCCCCCCCCCCCCCCCCCCCCACACACACAAAAGAATCAGCTACAATTTTATTCCTTTTTTTAGAATTATTTATTTCCTCCTTCCTTTCCTTTCTTCCATCATTCTAATATTTCTTCCCCACAATCTGCTATGATTTTGTTACCTTTTTTAGAACAAAAAACTAGATCGACTGATTAATATTATAAGGAGGGGCTATCCATAGAAGATGACAGGGTCAAAAGGACCATAAACCCCACCCTGCCCCCCTCCCCACCAATTCCGCCCCTGTTTGTAAATGAGTTCTCGATTTTCCAATTAACTCCGAAGGTTCCAACTCGTTAAAAATGGATCAAAGTCCGAGTCCTTATTTTTGGACCTGTGACCTAAATGGGTCTAGGTCTGGTTCCACGTTGGTTCTAACCCGTGAACTTGGGACCTGACATATTATCTCAAATTTCTAAACATTATGTTATTTTTATATTATTCTCAACTTAGAACCGGGCCTAGATCCAAAACTGTGTTATATACGGTTTCGGTTCCTTCTTCTCATTAACGATTTCAGTTCCATAACAAACAAAAATAAAAAATACAAAATGAAAGATTTCGGTTTCGGATCCGAACATAACCAACCTGCTTACATCCCTATGATCAATCCCTTGGAAATCTACTCTTACCATATGTGCAGGATATCATTCCCACTTGTAGAGGCTCTCGTGTCCCTACCTACTTCGGGTGCCATGAAATAAAAAATGAAAAAATCACATACCCTCCGGGATGTTTCCTAATGTGTTTAATTGGAGGGTACAAACCACCCACGCCTGTTGAATTGGAATTTTTGGATACATTCTCTGTGGGATGACAGTCTTCTTGACTGGTCAGGACCATAATAAAGCTCCTGGCCTGTGTTACGCGTTGGCGTGTTAACAGCTATGAATGGGTTCCGGACTTGCAGGAATAAAGTCTAAGGAGCCAGCTTCATCTTTGACAACCCATCTGGGCACGAAATCCACTGTGAGTCCAACATAAGATTTCTATTATAGTATTATTACAAATCTCATATATTACTAGGACTAGGATGTTTCATGTATATTAAAGATGTACAGAGACTAGAGGTTCCCCCGGACGACATCGCTCCCACCTGTTTTTGGGCGAGATAAGGCCCGCCTAGGGGCCTCAAGCCTGAAACAAGTTCCATTGGATCATCAAATTTCTTTTAGATAGTGATTCCATTAAACATCAAATTCAACCAATCTATCATAATCATTGGTATTAGCCCTCCAAGAATCAACAATCTGAAAAATGTTGGGACTTCAAAATCGGATGGTGAGATCAATCCATACTATTGTCAAATTAGGTTCCAAGGCAAAACATGGGAGAGTGACTAAGAGAGTCAACATCAAAAAAAAAAAAAAAAAAAAAAAAAAAAAAACAGAGAGTCAACATCAAAAAAAAAAAAAAAAAAAAAAAAAAAAAAAACAGAGAGTCAACATCATAGGGTGTCAACCGTTGGGAGATTTCACCGTAGGGAACAAATCTCCCGTGATTTTACCATGGGAACAACTCTCTCTCTCTCCCTCTTTTTCTCTCCATCTATTGCATGCTTTTTGGGTACTAAATGCCAAGAACACTGTGGGGCCTATATGATAATCCAGACTGTTTATCTTGCATCTCATTCCTTTTAGGGACATTTTTATGTCAGTGCGAAGGATGATATAAAAGATGAGCGGTCCATATTATCACCATATGAGCTTCACAATAGAGTTCCAACAGTATATTACAGGAAAGCATGTAACAGACGCAACAGGAATCCAGACTCCAAGTGGCGGATGATCCTTTAAACAACAAAAAGATATGGTACATAATAAGTATCAGTATAATTTCAATTTGAAAATTAGAAAGTACAACTAAAAGTTTGGTTGAAATGGTAAAAAATTAGATACACACGTTTCCGGTGACACCGAATACGTGTACAAATGTGTGTTTGTATAATAAGTTTCTTTTAATAATTAGTGCTTTAGGTTTTTAATATAACCTTTTTCATATTTACAAATTTAGGTCCCAATGCCGCCCTTGCTATGGAACAGGGCACTATAGGCATATCTATCTAATCATATGTAATCTGCAAGCTCAGTTTCATCTCTCTTCATATGTGTGTGTATGTAAACCCGAGGAGCACTAGAAAACTCTTAGAAAGTCTTTTTTATTTATGAATAACCCATTTTAGTGGGGTCCATTATGATGTATGACAACCATGGAACACTACTGGATGGAATTCTAGATGAGATCTACCTATGTGGAAATTCTCAACTCCATTGGATCATCATAATTCCCTTGATCCATGGCACGAAAGTTTAATAGTTTTAAACCATGATTTTCTTGTGATTCCAATCCGACGGTGAGTAAGAGTTGGATGCGTGTCAAGTTTGGGCTTTGTACCAATTTATGGGAGTAGTATATTTGAAATGATTGGATTAGCTCAAAGGGGCTCCACGCCCTAAAAACATGGGGGAGCAAAAGGAGAAGTTTTTAAAATGAGTTTTTTAGAGTCTGGGACGGAGAAATTGAAAGAATTGGCTTGGCCCTATCTAGATACAAAATTTGGAGCCCACCTTATTATTCTAACCCCTTGACCATCCCCTAGTTTTAATGGCTTTATATATTTATATATATATATATATTTTAAATCGCAGTTTATCCAATAGAGGCTGTATATACCAACTCAAAAGCTTCTGATTCGTGGAAGGCCCGAACAGTATATGAAGCCCTCTCAAACCCTTTAGTGGGCAATCCAAGTTGAAATTAATGGACTAAATCTTGAAAGAATGATTTTGACACAAATTTCTTAGGCGATTGCATTAAGAATAGCCAATGCCTATTTATAAAATTACAACCTAAGATATTGACCCAAACTAGGGAACATAATCAACAATACTTATCCCATCACAAGTAAACACAATCAGCAATACTAATCCCATTACAGATCTATCCTAAAGTAAATCCAATAATTGCAGATAAACCCAAATGACCCAAGTTACAAATAAACCTAACCATTTTTCAATGTTCTCAACACCCACTAGTTGGTGGTGTGTAGCTAAGATTCATACAAACCATGTGCACCGTCAATTCAAAGAACATCTAATTTGAAGGTGTATTTGGATGAAGCTACATGGCCTCTAATTGGTGGTGAAAGTCTGATGTCTTGGGTTGGTAGAAGAATAATGTAGCTAAGTGTCGTCATGGGACTTGGATGGCCAGTGATATTCTGGCCATTACAATATCCACCGTTTCATCAGAGTTTGCATTCAATATTGGAGGTAGGACAATTGATGGAAACAGGAATAAATCAATCCTAGAGATAGTAGAGAATATGATATGCCATCAAGATTGGTTGAGAAATTCAAGAAAAGTAATTTATATTTATCCTTTTGTGTGATTTCTATTTTTTAAACTTTCATTGATTTTCAGTTCCTTTTACACGTTGACAAACACCGCCAATTTTGATGCAGAAGATGGTGAAAGTATTACCTCTAATGAAGCTGAGTCATTCTGTTTGGGATGAATGGTGAGTTGTTTTAGAGTCTGGATCTCCTATTTCACTGAAATAAGAGATACTGTTTCGTCCTATCATAACATGCCAACTATGTTTCTCCCGCTCCTGACTCGTTGTTCTTTATGTATTGTTGTATTTACTTCTTATGAGATTTTTATCAACTCTTCTTTTAAATGTATAGTTTGTATGAGAAATTTATTAACTCATTCTTTTGGATTTTTAGGGTGAAGCATGCCATAAACAATGTAGTTGTCAAGAATGGACTCCAATTAGTGCGATGGTTTGATATGGTGCTTGATTTATATTGTGATGATTTGGATGTGAAGAATTCTTCAGAAGTTTATTGTCCAATGGTTTACATTGGGAGTTTTTATGTGAGTTTTAAAATTTTTATTTGTAATGATTGGAATTTGGATGTGAAATTTAAACTTTTGATTTGTGAAAGTTAGAGTTTGGATGTGATTTTTTAACTTTTGATTAGAAGTGCAGGCTATTGATAGAGAGAATATCTTTAATGTTTTATTATTTTTCTATAGGTGGTAAAATTGAACCTTTGATTTTTAAGATAAGATAGCTATGATTAATTGTCTTTTTGAGAAAATAGCTGGAACCACTGACAGATCCTCCTGTTCTCTTTCTTTCCTCTCTATTTTGCAGCCTTGCACAATTGTGGGTTTTCAAGGTAGATTGAGATGGTGCTAGGGAAGACTAAAAAAAATGGATGATCAATTTACTTTTGCAACCGTCCGGGCTGCCAGCCCGTGGGCTCGTTCTTTTAATTTCTTGATAAATTGAAAGGGTTTCCAACTCGAAATAAAGTTGAAAAGCAATTAAATAAAGGCACAAACATTAATGTTGTTTTCCAACTTGAAATAGAATTTTCAACTTTGATGATAAGCCTAACTTAAAACAAAATTTACAAGTTTGGTGATAATTCCAATGTAAACAAAACTTACAAATAATAAAAAAATCACAAGTATGATAATTTCCTTGAAATAAAGTTTACAAACAACTTTGACGGAAATTTCCAACTTTAAATAAATTTTAAAAATTACAACTATAATGACTTTTGAATACTATGATATTTCTAATGCTGAAAAGTTATCTTCCATCTCTTCTTCTAGCATCAAGTTTTGTTTCCTCTTTTCTATAAAAAAAAATCAGTCTCATAGGCACATACATGTCTATACTGCTTATTCTAATAAACTTGTTCTCTTGTTGTCAATAAGTCCTCCATCTACACTAAAAGCTTGCTCCGATGCAGCTATAGACGTTAGAGTTGTTATTAAATTATGAGTTATTACGGAAAGCAAATGAAATCTACTTTCACTTACTCTCCACCAAACTAAAAGATCAAAACCGGTGTAATCATCTACGACGTCAACCGGGCCAATCTATACATACACCATTAATTCATTCATAATTTAATCGGATCCAGAAGAACTGTTGCCTCAAGAGCTCCTAATAAGATTCTATGAGGCTTTCTTTTTCCCTACCAGTGGTTGGGGAGATAGAATTATATGCTATTTTTTGTCTTTTATCCAACTGGGTAGAAAACTCCGTAAAAAGTTCTTATAAATAAGATTTGATAATAGAAATATTATTTCCATTAGTGGTATTTGTATTTTTATTTTTTGTTTCAAATAAAGTTTTCTACACTTATTTAATTTTAACCTAGGATCTAATATAAAAAGCTAAACAAAATGTTAAAGGGGTATTTCTCCAGTATTGTGAAAATCACATTTTCATTGTTGTACACATATCCTTGAAAGACTATATTTCTATATTTTACAAATGTAAAATTAATTTCATAAAATTTATTTAAATCTTAAGTTGAGGTGGGATAATATACCCTAGAAAAAAAAAAAGGTTGCATGATAAAAAACTTCTAAAAGACCTCTTTTTATTTCAAGAACTTGCCAATTTCCTTTACCTATAAAAATTTCTGCATGTATTAAATATAACACACAATATAATTGATTAATTACACCTTTTCTGATTACAAGTTTCTCTTAACATTTGCAAAGTAAAATTTCCCCTATGCATTACATCTGTTTGTATTTTTTTGAAATTTTTATAAAGATGTCTATATATTTCCTTCTAATTTTGTTTCCTTGAAGAAGACGAAAAAAATGTAACCTATAATGTATTTAATAACTTCTGTTATAGGCTTAATAAATCTTAATGCTTCTTGTACTATAGGATTTAACATGTGATATGCACATCTATATATTATGAAAATTAATTCCATTTAAATTAAGTTGAAGCGGAGTTTTTAGTATTTCAACAGCGCTGAGCTTGTATTATCTAAAGTTATAAACATTATTTTACTTTAAACATCATATTTTCTAGTTTTTCTGGGATAGTGGACCATATCCTAGCGCCAGTATGTGGGCAGTCAACTAAAGAGAATGAAATAGCTCTTTTTTGCATAATCTAGTTCTTATCAATATAATGTGCATTTATTAAAATATACCCAATATTTTATTTGGAGGTCCATAGATCCGAAGCTAACCCTTTTTTTGCCGGTATGTTTTGATGAATAATCTTTAGATTTATGTCATAGTCCCCCAAACTTAGTATGAAATTGTTGACTTTAGCCTACATGCGCACGCGAGGACTTCCTAGGAGGTCAACCATTACGCTTAACTTCAGAGTTCTTACGATTTCCGGGGCCGCACGGTTTTAAAAGACTCCCTCTTGTTGAATTAAGACAGAATTTGACTTATAAGCTCAAGGTCAGGACTTGGATATTCAATGTTGGCTAACAGAGATTCACCGTTTGAAGCCTGTGGCTGACACGCTACGCCCCGTAGTTAAGTGTGCTGCCCGGACCAAGTTCTCACAATTTATGTTTTCTTTCACTACATCATTTATGGAGTATTTTTATAAGAAAAAGGGGGGTTGTTGTTGTTGTTGTTGTTTGGCTTCCTTCACAAATTCTTCTAAGGCTTCATTCTCAGCATTAATTAGAAATGGTAATTGATTAATTACAGAAAAATAATAATTATAAATTGGCATTTACCATTAGAAGGATCATAATTAAAAACTCTTAAAACTACTAGATGAAGAACCTTGAGAAAGTAGAGTCTGCGTGCCACTACCCACTGCTACCGAATCAATATTTTCGCCAGTATGTTTGGGGACACATTTGTGCATGTGTCTATTAAGGTTACCAATGCCACTGATCACTTATCTTTACAATAAATGCATTGTGCCATTTCCACTATGTTTCCAACTAGATCTTTAATCTGATCAACTTTCTTTCAATATATTTAAACTCACGATGTTAATTTTCGTTTTCTCAGTTGAGGCTTGACCTTAGGCAATAAATTTAGGATTGCTTTCTACCTCTATATCTTGATCTAAACCTAGATTTGCAACAACTGAGACATTTAGAAACAAAATCATAGTTGTACTCTTGTGATGGTCCAACTATTTCTCATAAACAAAGTTTATAAAAGAACAAAATAAAAAATTATATATAAATATTTAATATATTTTCTGTGATACTTTATATGAGTAAAGGGGGAAGATAAGACCTATTATATAATATTACCACGCATATACTAAATGAAATCTTAAACTTAAATATATAAGTACTTTGAAGAAAGAGAGCTATAGAGAAGTTCCTAGAGAGAGAAAACTTCTTAATTAGATCTTGGTCCTAAACCAACTAATTTAACTTCATACCCTTTGAAATGAGAGCTTTTTGTGCCTTTAGAGACAGAGTGAGCTTAGAGAGCTATAGGGAGAGAAGCATAACTTAGAAAGCATAGATGGGTGTTGAGAAAGTGAGGGGAGAATGGTTATTTATAGTTCTCTTAAGTGTTGAAATAACCCAAAATATCCCTTTTATGTGACCCTTTTTGGTTGGGGGAGGGTTGTTTGTTTCAGCCAGGTCTTCTGCTCATGCTAAGCCTGTCAACTTTCCGGACTGGGCTGCAGCACATTGACCGGTTGCCTGGCCCAATTGACAGCTTTACCGAGGTAAAACACCACTCAACTATGAATATATTGGACAAATGTGATCGTGTTATGTTAAGTGTGTCCTATATAATTTTGGCGGCAGTAGCTAAACCTTAACATGTGATTCCATGCATAATTGTTGAGGTCAAGATCTCACCGCCTAGGCGGAGCATATTGTCCATGCGATGCTGGAAATCATCGGTACACGCATGTAAATGTGGCACACAATTGAGCTCGGGACTTCATGTCTCATTTATTATCGAAAATGGACGGGTATGAAACTGTCCAACTATCTCCACTTGTTTTCAATGATTCTGTAGCTCTTCCCATCAAAATTGACACTGAAAGAGGAAGAATGGCTTTGAATGTTAGCCTAGTCCAAGAAGCCTGGTCACTCCAAGCCGCCTTCTTCCGACCTAGCTCCATTGGAAAAGGTCAAGACTGATAAATTCCTTCAGGTTTCTAGTTGTAAGAAAACTTTATAATAATTTTATAGAAGATCTATTCTAAGTTTCTAACCCATCAAATTAAACATCAAAGGATAATATTCATCCAAATAGATTAAAAATATATTTCATATGAAGATACAAGCAATCAAATGATTAGAGATAATATTCATCCAGGTAAATTAAAACCAAATGCGAGCATCTGTTATGACTTAAATTAATTCTAGACAATTAAAAATTATTCAGTTTAAATTTATGTGCAATTTTTTCTATTTTTAAAACCTTTTATTTTTAGGCATTTTTAGATTTTTTTGGTTGTTGGTGCTCCTTTGTCCAACTTGGTTGAGTTGAATTGACTCGAGAAAGAACGAGTCATCCCTGCATAAAAGTTTCAAAATGCTTAGAAACAAGAAATTTTATTGATTTGCTGCAAACTAAAGGGTCCTTTGCTTTCTATGGAAATGATTCAAATAAGTAAATGATGCACATGTGAATCATTTACCTATGCAACTAGCACCATTTGCGCATGAATTTGAATAAATATAATGGTTCAACGTGTGTTTTGATTTTGGTACATTTTTTTCTTCAGAAACTTCTCATAATCCATGAAGATTTAAGATACGATATTTGACCCTGTAGCCGATTTTAGCTTGAATAAAAAAGAATGGTTTGGATCATTAATTAGGGCCCCACATAGGTCCACAAGACTGGATCTAATTGTTTGAAGTATCTCATAAAATTTTTAAAATCTTTGAAGAATTAAGACATGAAATTTGACCCCCTAGCCATTTTAGTCTTCTAAAGGAAGTGAACAACTCAAATCATGAATTACAGGCCCACATGAATGAAAAAAAAAATTACATTTTTATGGGCCCTAGAAGTGAAAAATGTCATGTTCAATTCACTAGAGCTTTGCCTTTGGCAAAAGGAGGTGCGACTCATTTTTCACTCCACCCATGTGAAAAAAAAAATGCACGAATTAGGGCCTTTTTTGGTAGGGAATTTTCACATGTGAATCTGATTCACAAAAAAATAAAATAAAAAGCTTGGTATATGCCTAATCGTTACGCATGCCAGCTCACTTACATATATGTATATGAACACAGACATTGTTTCTTTAATCAATGGGCCGGGAAGAATTTTCTTCTATGTACAACCAAGTCAAAGATTCCAAAGAGGAAAAACATAAGAAAAGATCTTCTTAATCAATTCACTAAATAGACATAATTGCGCTAAAGTCATTTGATCACAGTAGTGATGGACCTCAATGTCATCAGTCTGGAAAATCCAAATTGGTGACTTCTGTAGATGGTTGTGAACTAGGAAAAACCGGAAAAGATGATGATGTTAGCTAGCCTCATTCCCCAGCGATGATGAACCTAAGGAGTGGCAGGTCTAATTTGGCTGCTCAGGGTTCGAACCCTAGATACGCCACCTCTCCCAACAGGTGTGGGCTCAAGCTTTCTTTCCGTGTGTGCGGGTCCTTTCCCAGTTAAGTGAGTTGTTTTTCCGTGCGTGCGTTTGAGCTCTCATTTGGGTCCCAGCCCCCTTGGATGAGTTATCTAAAAAAAAAAGAATGAAGTGTCTTTTTGGTAAAGATCTTTTATTAAAGAGTTTTTTTGTATGTACCCCCCTAAAGTTTGTATGATTTGCAAATAGGCCTTGTGGTTTTTGTATTTGTAAATAGGCCCCTACTCTTTCATTTCAATACCTTTCATGTCCCTAAAATCAATATTCCTAATGAAAATGGATAACCACTATGAAATTTGTGTTGAACTTTTATAAAAATAACAACTTTGCCCTTACATCCATTAAACAAAAATGAGTATTATTATTTATAAAAATACCATTATTTTATCCCAAGTCCCAGTTGTCTCTCTTAATAACTCTTTAATGCAAATGAAGCCTAATAATGTATTTTGAAACTTTCATCAATCTAACGGTCGGTCATATATGGATTGAATCAATTATAACCAACTATATGCACATGCTTTCATTGCCATTTGATTGATTTGAATCTAATCAAATAGGCCCTATACTGATAAAATTAAATTTATGTGCGGTCATTCTCTCCCATTAAATAAAATTACTAATTTTACAAGCTTCAGAGAAAAAATAAGTCCAAGCTTTTAAATTTGTACATATAGGGATAAAAAGATGGGCAAAAGTGTCATTTCACTTTAAAAATCTTTGGTGATTGGAAGGCTACTGATTTTGATGATACGAAAGGCATTAAATTGAAAAAGCAGGGGCCGATTTATAAATACTAAAACCATAGGAGTCTATTTACAAATCCTACAAACCTTAGGGGGTATATGCAAAAAGCTCTTCATTAAATGTTGAAGTGTGCAAAGATCTCAAGTTCAAATATCTCTCTCTCTCTCTCTCTCAAGTAATTGAGGACTCGCAACTGAGATGATAACTCCATAACCTCATGCTATGAAATTTGGTTTTCCTTCCAAATTTAAAACGGGTGGAGCGGCCCTATCAAATGCCCAAAAGACTTGAAGTAATAGAAAAGAACAAAACTAAGAAGAGAGATTTTCTTTTAGGAATCCTGATCAAGATTTGATGCAAGCAATTTAAGCATTTCATCATCTAACTTCACAATTAGAGGGTCCATCCTTGACCTCAGATCATGTGGAGTGAACCAGATCAAGTCAATCTCTAATAAACAAGATCGATCTTCAACCTCCACAGCAGGTGCCTGATCTTATTGAATGCACAGTTGGTATTAGGGATGTAAATGGGTCTCCATTCTCTGACTACCTAAAGGTTTTGACCCGTGAAAAACTGGGAGTCCGGCTTCAAAATCCTCTTTGGACCGTACCTAAACGGGTCCAGTTCTGGATCCACCTTGATTTTGGCCCATGTACCTGTGACCCCGAGAAAGGATGAGATGAGAGAAAGTGAAGATGAAGTGGTATAAGGTGACGGTATGCTTGGTTGGATTCTAATATATATGTTATGAGGGTAGTGGGTTTTTTAGGTTGGTGTTGATGATGGGGTTGTAATGTGGCCCGATGGAGATGACACTTGACTGGGGTGTGTTGGGTTCTATGATCCTGTTTACAGGTGGGTGCTTGGATGGCGCGATGTCGTGGATGCGAGAGTGAGTTTGGTTGTTGCATGTTGTAATGATGGAGTAGATTGTCTGGTTGGATTTGGATGGAATGGAATGTGGATAGCCTTTGAGTGCAGGTTGGTTGTAATTCTTCTTTAAACCCACCCACTTTTCCTTTTGCTTTGTCGATTCTTGGTCTCGGGATTGTAATGCATATTCAAGAAAATATCAGACATGAGTATTTTTATTTTTATTTTTTTTAATATATTTCTTGTGAGGTTAACTCCATTTTTAATTTTTTGGGTTTTCCTTTTTCCATTTCCCGAACCGAATCCCGCTAGACTTATTGGTTTCACCATGGATTAGAACTGAAACTAACCGGTATACATCCCTATAGATGTGTAGTCACATTTGTAGCTGATTGATCCATCTCGATGAAACCTCCAAGCCTTCTTAGGCTCACTCACACAAATATTAAACTGAGATTGATTACTTTTAACTAGAGACTTTGTCTTGTACGAGTTTGCATGTGGAAGTGAGAGTACCTGCAATCGACAACCAAGCCATACACAGGAAAAAAAAAATCACATGAGAGGCGATGTGCCCATGTCCATGGCAAAAACCAACTCACTATTTCTTTTTTATTCCACTATTAGGTGGAGTTACAAGTTATATGATATATGTAACTCAATACCCATGACCCAAAGTCCGGCCCAACTTTTTTGATAGGGAATCTTCACACGTGAGTCTGATTCACTCCAAACAAACATGGTATGTGCATAATCATTACGCGTGCAATCCACTTACATATATAAATGCAGACAAACAAGTGATCCCTAAAGACTAATAGTTTCTTCAATTAATGGGCATGGAAGATTTTCTTCTAAGTACAGCCAAGTCAGAAATCCTAAAATGGAAAAATATACGTGAATATCTTCTTAATCAATTCACTCATTGCTTAGGTTATCGACGAAATTGTAGAAAATTCATTTTATCACAGTAGTGATGGACTTTTTTCTTTTGCTTTAAGGGTAATTGTATTGAAAAGAAAGAAAAGGAAATTAAAGAAGAAGAATATACAAGGGCTTAGAGAGCCCCCACTGATGGAGCTAAAGCATAAGAATCAGAAGGAAAGAGCAAGAAGAGACTACGGAGTGAATTGTTTGAACCATCTGGAATTCTCAGAAAAAGGAGAATTGATCTTAGCTGATTGCTACAAAAAGGTTTGGAGAATTTTCCCAAGAAGAAAGAGAGCTTCCTATAGATGTTGTTGAATGACGTTGAGAGGGATCTTTTGAGCTTCAAAAGTGGTTGTGTTCCTGGCCTTTCATAGAGCATGAATTACGTCGATGAAGATTGCAACCATGTGTTTGGAGCTTGTCGAGTCATTCCCTCTAGATAGAGCCTCCCAGATTGATGTAGCTGAGAGGTGGAAGGGGGCCTGAAGCTCGGCTGAATTGAAGAACTAAAGCCAGAGAGATTTGGTTTGCTCACAATAGAAGAAGAGATGGCCAAAAGAGTCTTCCTCTTGGCACTAGATACTGCATCTAGAGGCTAAGGAGAATCCTAGGTGCTTTAGACGAATTTCTGTAGGAGTTTTGTTGTGCATCGGGCGCCACCCAAAGCAGCTAACTTTGTGAAGGTAGATGCCATTCCAGATCAGGCTAGGCCAAACCTGATTGCAAGCTCTGGATCTGATGAGATTACAGGTTGCCTTAAGAGAAAGCTGATCATCTGGAGTCTCTCTTTATCTTAATGTGTCTCTGGTAGGGGGGACTGGAGAGAGGTTGGAGATGGAAGTAGAGAGATGGTTCTGAACTAATGTGTGCAAATTAGAGGGGATGGACCAGGCTTCAGATTGAAAAAGGGAAGATAGGCGTTGATCCTCTGGAAACTGAATGGTGGGAAATCTTGCTGAGAGAGCTATATTTTTGGTCCAAGAGTCATGCCAGCTATTGTTGTCCTGGCCATTTCCAAAGATTTAGGAGCTGCCTTGATGGATGTATAGAGCTAGATGCCAGATTCTCTTCTAAATGCAAGAGCCATAGAGAGTGTTTGCCGGGCTCCAGATTGGGTTCTATTTGAAGTACTTGTTCTTGAACTAGCGAGACCGCAGGGAGTTTGCCGTAGACGCCTGCCATCTGAGTTTGATGAAAGAAGCTTCATTAACTTCTGTTATTCTTCTAATGCCAAGACCACCTTCAGCCTTAGGGAGGGTGACAATGGCTCAGTTGACATAGTTGATTTTGGAAGAGGTCGCATTGCCTGACCATTAGAATTGTCTCATCAAGCTTTCAAGTTCTTTACAAATGGAGGCTGGGAGGAGCAAGGTTGCAGCTAAGTGGATGGCCATACTGGAACGCACATGTCTGATCAAAATGAGGCGACCAACAAAGGAGAGAAATTTGGCTTTCCATGCCAATGGCCTTTTATTGACAGGGTCTATGAGAGGAAGGAAGCGTGATCTTCTTGGTCTACCAAAAACAATTGGGATATCCAGGTAAGTTAGCTAAACCAGGGACTCTTGGATTCCTAGAGTAGAACAAATCCTTCTATTTCTTCTGTTTCCATACTTACCAAAATGAAGATGACTCTTTTGGAGATTAAAAAATTGACCTGAAGCTAATTGGTAGATCTCAAGAAGGTCCTGCAAGGCTTGGACGCTGGAGCCAACTCCTTTCATGAAATTGAGGATATCATATGCATATAGCAAATGGCAGGGTGTGGAGGTAACTTTGAGAGGGGGTGAAATATCCCTCTAGTTTGGAGATTGTGAGTATGGAGGCTCAAGATTTCTTCTGCTATGATGAATAGATATGGAGAGAAGGTGTCTCCCTGTTTGAGGCCACAAGAGGAGCTAAAGAAACCTTAGGGGAGGTGATTGATGAGAATTGAGCATCTGGCTGTACAAACACATTCTTTGATTAAGGAGATCCAAGTGTCTGAGAAATTGAAGAATTTAAGTGTTGAAAATAAAAAGGACCAGTTCATTTTGTCGAAAGCTTTGGAAATGTCCAATTTAAGGTAGAAAGAGCCTTTTCTGAGATTGGAGTTAAGGTTCTGGTATAGTTCATGGGCTAGGGCTGAATGTTGATTAGTGTTTCTGCCTTTGATGAATGCGGCCTGGTGGGGGGGAGAGATGAGGTTAGGCAGGATTTTGGTTAGTCTAGTACCTAGGATTCTTTAAATGACTTTGTATGAGAAGTTTAGCAGGCTCATTTGTCTGAGATCTGCGAAATTTTTTGGAGATTTAATTTTAGAGATGAGGGCTAAGAAGAAAACATTGGAGGCTTTGGGTAGTCTTTTTGAGTGGAAAAAGTGCTGCACTGCTATAGTGGCTATTTGGCCTATGGTGCTCCATATTGAATTAAAGAAAACTCCATTAAAATTGCCTGCGCCTGGAAAACTATTTTTCTTTAAGGCAAAAACTGCTACTTTGATTTCTACATCTAAAGGCATACAAATGAGGGAGGAGTTATTAGAATTTGATACCTTGGGGCTGTTGACTTGGAAGAACAGGGGGCTGGGATGATTTTGGTGAGACTTGAAGAGGTTGGAATAGAACTCCACTGCTGCTGCTTGGATGATTGCTGTATCTTTCATAGTGCCGCCAGCTACTGAAATGCGACTGATTTTGTTGAATGCACTTCTGACTTTTGCTGATTGATGAAAGAACTTTGTGTTTTGGTCTTTCTTGCTTAAGATTTTGCTTCAAAGCTTCGAGTTTTTGAGGTAGAATGAATTGAGGATTGCCATTAATTTCAGTATCCCAGCTAGATTTAACTATTGCTTGGAAGGATGGGTGAGTAGCCAGTTGTTTTCGAACTTGAAAGGGTCATTGGAGGTAGGGGTTGGGTTGTTGTGAACTAAGAGGATTGGACTATGGTCTGAAGAGATTCTAGCAAGGTGGAGGACTATAGGGTCGTATGACTTGCCAACCAATGGGACTTGACTAGGGCTCTGTCTAGCCTAACTGCAGCGTAAGAGAGGCCCTACCTGTTGTTGGACCAAGTAAATTTGTTCCCTGAGAAGTTAATGTCCAACCGGCCAGCTTGCATTACTACTGATTGGAAATCTTTGCGAGAGGAGGGGTTGGATTGGCGAAGGTTGAGCTTTTCTGCATTGGATAGGATTGCATTGAAGTCTCCAAGGACACACCATGGTAAGGTTGTTAAGGATGAGTCAATTAGTACTTTCCAGAGGTCTCTCCTTAGGGTCGGGTTGTCGGAACCATAAACCCCTGTAATGAGGGTAGAAGAGCCTAAAGTTGGATTAGAGAGGAGCATTGTAAGGTGTTGGGAGGAGGAGTCGAATATAGAGGTTGTGAAGTGGTGTGAAGATTTGGAGATGCACCAGAGGTTTGGGTTACCTGAGTGGGAGACATTAGAGTGGAAAATGTCAAAGCCATAACTACTCAGCCTAAGGGAATGACTGGAGGAGAAGGAGGACATGGGTTCTGAGATGGAAATTATGTCTGGGGAGTGTTTGTGAAGTTGATTTGCCGTCACTCTTTTGGTAGGGGTATTGGCAATTCCCCTACAATTCCAATAGAGAGCTTTTATCATGGAGATAGTTTGGATGTTTTCTTACCTTTAGACCTCCTAGTGATCGGACTAGAAACTGAAGCCAGAAGAGCTTTTTTCCCTTTGCATGGATAGTTGTTTTGGCAGAACTAGATGTGTTTGGTCCTTCTCCTATAGCCTATTTGGGTTTTGAAGATGATTGATGGACTAGTTGTGTAACGCCCTGACCTTAATCCTATATTAATTATAATTAGTTGTTTGATTAGTTAAATAAGTGTGTTTAGAGTATTAGTGAGTCGAGTTTGACTTGTGGATCACTCGTGCAAAGTCTCGCGCAAGTCCAAGTGCGCTTGGATAGAGTAGGGGGTTGGTTTGCAATTTTGAAAATTTTTCAGGGGTTTTTATAAGATTATGAGTTTTTGTAAGTTTGGGTACATCAGGTAGGTCTCGACATTTTACGAACATTAGCCTTCTGTCGCATTTCAACTCGACGCTTCGAAGGGGCCCAAATATCCTCATTAGTGATCCAAGGACTAAACCATAACTTTCATCTAAGTCTAACCTAATATAAACCCAACACCCATCTCTTATTCTATCTCTTTCTCATTTCACTCTCTAACTCTCCAACACTCATCTCTTCATTGCCTCCTCACCTTTTCCTTCCACCGGAGCTCTAACGTCGCTGTCAAGCACGTCCTTCTTCCTCAAGCTTCCAAGACTTAACCCATCTCCTTTTCAAAGCATTCCATTTACAACCCATTGTTAGGTAAGCCTCCTAAGCTTCTAGGTATAAGCCTTTTTCATTTCTTTGCTTAGAAATGGTTATAGAAAGCTCATCCCCTCCCATTTCATTCATTTTGTAGAGAGATTTTGGGTTGTGAGGGCTTTTGCACAAGTTTGAGCTCAAAGAGGATTTTCCCCAAAATTCTTCTTAGTTTTTGTTAAAGCTTTTCATCAGGGCAAGTTAATACATATATTTATGTTGGATATGTTTGTTGTCCATTGATTTGATGATTGATGAAGTTTAGATGACCATATGCTCTAAGATGGATTGATTTTGATTAAAACATGATAAATATGCTTTATTGATTGAATGGAATTGATTGAAGTTTGAAATGACTTGAAGAGGGGGTTTTATGTTGTATGTGGAAGAGGGCAAGGCCCTATATGATTTGTCTGGGTGGGTGGGTTTCTCCTCAAAACTGAATTGAACAGAATTCGGATTTAGAATTCTGAAGCTCACAGTGAGCCATAAATTGCACTACAGCTAGCAGTGAATGCCTCTACGGCTAACCATAGAAGCCTGGGAGCTTGCTGTCAGGGTTTTTTATTTGACAACTTTTGTTCTACAGTGACCTCAGGGCGAGCCAATGGCCGGGCTTTTCTCCCGTAGTGATTAGCATATGTGGACTGCCTATTTTGTTAGATGATTATGTTAGATTGATTATGATTCCAATGCTATGCATTTCTTATGATCTTGTCTATTGTTTGCTCTATTTAGTACTGCATATCTTTGGTGATTTATGTATCTATCTGCTTGCAGACCGTCGTGTCTAATGATACTACTCTTGGCACATGGGTACCGAGCCCTTCTACCCTGAGGAAGAGACGACAGAGGAAATTCAGACAGATTAGTGATAAGAGCCTAAAATACACCATTTAGGCCCCTCAACGAGGATTTTGTTATACCTTCAGTTGATATTAATTAGCATCAATTATGTTATTTTAATGTTTGCAGGTGATTTAGGTGCATTGAAAAGAAATTGGCACAAGATGGAGAAAATGAGAATAATTTAGGAAAATTAGAGTTGACCTGGAGGTTTTGCCTCTGGGCGTCCGGACGCCTGGGAGTTAAAATTTTTTTATCAGGCGCGGAGTGTCAGACCCCGACCCAGGATTTAGTGCAATTAGTGTTAATTAAGTGAGTGTTTAGCTTTAAGAGGGCTTAGTATTCGTTGGGTTAGAATATGGCTCGATTTAGACTTGGAATTAGCTTTGGGGAATTTTGAGAGCGCTTTGTGTTAGTTAGACACGCTCAGGGAGGCCCTGAGTGTACGTGTAAGCTTGGGAGGAAATTCTAGTTTTCCGATTTTAATCGTGATTTTGATCTCATTTTGAATGGTTTTATTTCATTTCACAACTTTCATTTTCAGCCCGTCTATGTTTGAGGCCTAGAAACCCAAGTTTTGGCCCAAAAGAGGTAAAAATGTCTTTTCACACCAAATCTGGACCCAATTTTTGAAATCTCAAAAATATGTCAAATTTATACTTTTCGAAAATTAGATTTTCGGTGATCAATTTTGTCTTCTTCGTTGAATTTATTCGGGGCCCAAAAGTTTATGTTTCAGCTGTCCCAAGTTTTGAGTACAATGCGACCCACAAAACCCACTTGACTTATATCACCATCTTCCCCCTCACGTTCATAACTTCTCCCTTTTTCCTGCAACTGCTTTCAAGTGAAGAGCTGAGAGAAGAAGCTCATCTTCCTCTTCCTTCTTCATCTTGCATTTCCTAGCTACAAGGCTCCAAATGGAAATCTAAGCACATCTCCCTCTTCCCCTCATTCCAAGCTTCCTATTGACACAATTTTCTTGGAGATTCCAGCTAGATAGCTCCTTCATTTTCTTCTCTTCTTCTTGTTTGGTTAGCTTTAGGTAAGGATTCTTCTTTTCCTCTTAAATGGTGTCTTTTGGATCCCAAAGGAACCCATTCTTCTAGCATGCAAACCCATTTTTCAAAATGGGGATTTTAGTTGTTAAATATGTTGGTTTTTTAGAGGATTTCTTGGGGTTATTGTAGATTTTGGTTCAGCTATTGAAGAGGATCTTTGAGGAAATTTTTGATTGGCACTTTGGAATAAGGCAAGTAACCAATCGAGGGGTGCTATTGCATGTGTGTTTTGGATTGTGTTTTCATTAAAAATGCATCATTGTGTTATTAAGCTTGTAGTCTATGCTACTCCATACTTCTTCATTTCAGTTTTCATCCTATTTATATGTATTGATGTGAATTGTCTTTTTAATTTATGAAATTTTGATGTTGAGTTACAAGCCATTGGTTGATTGGAAGATGTGATTTAGTTGAATGAGGAATGGAAATATGGATGTTTGAATTTTGATATACATGGTTTAAAAAGTTTGAAGTGATCCCTTGGAGAGCTTGGAGGCTCAAGGGAATGCAGGTTGGTTTAGTTGTGAAAGAAGGGAAGGAGGAGTCAAAAATTTTGTAAGAAGAATGTGCATTTCTACATTGTTCGCGTTCAGGCAGATGCCTGTTCACTGGAGCAGACCCTGTGCTCGCTCGAGCGAACAAGCTTCTTTTTGAAAGGGGTGAAGCCAGAATGCTGTCGGCTCGAGCAAACTCTAATGTGAGCTCAAGTGAATAACCTTCTGGATGGGGCCTTTTGAGCGAACATTGTGCAGGCTTGAGCGAACAGGTTTCTAGAAAGGTCAGCTCGAGCGGACTGTTGATTGCTCGAGTGAACCTGGGGCCATGATTGAACTTAACACATGAAGAAGAGAAGTGAAGATTTTTGGAGAGAATTCTATGAGAAAGAAAACCTGAATATGTTAAGAAGCTTTTAGCTTAATATGGTGCACTTGAAGCTTAAAATATCTTACAACTTTGGAGCACCAAATCATCTATACACTTTGATATTTGGGTTTCAAGTATATGATTATTAAATGAAGAGTCTTGGTATATACTTGTTCAACTTATTTTGAAGTCTTGTTTTCTAGCACAATGAATATTGTTTTCGCACTGTCTTGTCTTGCCAAGCATTATCTTGTTTTGACTCGTTTCAAGAGCTATAAAAAGGGGTTCACTTCTTAAGTTCTGTATGCATATAAATTATGCAATCTCGTTTAGTGTTACCTCGTTCGTTTTGATAAGTGAATTCCCCTCAATTTTGACATGCCTGATGTGTTTACCGCCGTATTTTACGCATTCATGAATTCAGTTAAATACCACTGAGCTTGGACTGTTCCTTCAGTCTGATCCACTGTCCGGGGGTCCTTAAACATGTGGACTATCTGCAGATTAGTTGTGTATTTATACACATCGTGCTCACTCCGGTTTCGCGGCCGGCCTCCCCGTCTACCTTGTGTAGCGTGGGATCGTGTTTTGCATATCGTGCTTTGCTTGTCGTGCTTACTCTTTCCATCTTGTATGATAGAGAAAGGATGGGCTCATTGTGGATTTACTGATCATGATATTTGTATATGTATCCATGTTAGAATTGTTTTGTTTATCGATTATGAACTCTTATTTTTCGAGAATGCATCTAAGAACATATTTGTTTCCGGTTTACCAAATTGTTTTACATTTATTTCATTCAAATGTCTTGATACATGCCATGCCTAAATTGATTTCCTGCCAGACCGTCGTGTTTGACCCGTTTGTTTTGGTGTTCAGGTGTAGGCGCAGATATCCTTGAGGAGGAGCGCCAGGAGGAGCCTGTTGAGCCACCCCCAGCCCACGAGTGGCAACCCAACGACGTCATCTAAACGTCGGATGGGGAATTGAGTTGCATCACATTTGGTTCAGAATTTATGTTTTGTCATTTTGGGATGTGATGGCCTTTGCTGGCCTTTTCTTTTGTGGGAATGTAAACTTAACTTTGTTTAACATACTTTTATCATTTGAAACTTGGAACTTAAATTTTGGTAATGCTATGCTACATTCTCCCTTTGAAAGCATATGTCCTGATGAATTATTTATTTAACTTATGCATCTTGGAATCATTTGATCTATGCATCTGTATTAATGTTTTGATATGTTTTAATATGATTACGTACACGCTTCCGCAAACCATTGTTCGTGTGATATTGTTCCATACTTGTTTTGGAATCCTCACCGCGGAAACCTGTGGAATAATTATATCACACATCAGTCGTGGGCTCGGGTCTCGGTCTGGGGTCGCGGCACTGAGTGTTCTGTTTTCTGGCGTCCGGAAACCCGGACAGGGTGATGTCTGCCTCGTGCGCGTTTTTGACGAGGTTTTCATCCGAAAAACCTATAAATAAAAGCCCCAGTCTCGTTTTAAGAGAATTAACATATGGGGAGAAGATCTGGAGGCTGGTTTGGGAGCTTTGGAAGAGCGCTTATGGAGATTTTGTCAGAGATTCTTCATCAACCTCTCGCCATGAGTAACTAAATCTCTATCTTAGGGTTGTGATGAAGCCCTAATCTAGTGTTTATGGTGATGTATAGGTTCTCGGGTTTTACTTTGAACGCTTTGGATTATATGACTGGATGTTATCTATTAATTGGATTTTATTTCTTTAATGTAATCTCTTTCTTTGGTATTTTAATCTTGTAGATTCGAATACTAGGTCATATAACGGTGTTTGAATGAATGTGTTGTTAGATCTAGGATAATATATGCCATAGAGATAGGTTATGCCCCGATTTACTTCAACATCCCTTATTTGTTGACTCTGTGAAGGTTTGTAACCAGAACGAGTCTTTTTAGCATTGATAGTGAAACCCTGGGTCTATACTTGCCATTGTGTAAGGTTAGAGCGGATTTGTACCTTGAGATATTTTCTCTGATTGAATCAAGACCTTGTCTTTTAATTTGTTAATTTATAAATTAAACTCATCAACCCAATACTTCGTATTCTAATTAGATTAGTTTAGGAATCAACACTTTATTTTCTATTATGATTAGTTTAGGAATTTAGGAACCAACACAGCTTAGCCTTTTTATCCCAGAGGATACGACACCCGGTTAACATCTTTGCTTTCGTGAGTAGAGATAGTAGCGAGGGATAATTTATATTTGCAAACCCTATTTTAGGACTAACAAATTTTGGCGCCGTTGCAAGGGACAATAAGCACGGTTGTTTGTCTCTTTTAATTCTAATATTAGATTTGCTTTTTCAAAATCTTCTTTCATTTTTTTATTCTTTTTTATCGTTACTTACATCATTTACTATCCTTACTGCAGGGTATTGGTTCTAACACAGAATCCTAGAATTTGTGCATGGATCTATGAGAGTTCACAAAGTTTTACTAAAAGAAACCTCTCTTTTCTCCCTAAGGCATGGTAAGTCCTAGACTTTCTGAATTTTGTTTCCTTTTTACATAACTTGCAGTAGGAATTGTGAGTGCATGTCTGGTCGTTGATCTTGTCATCCATATTTGATATCTCTAGACCAAAATTTTGAGCGAGCCCTTAGGAAAGTTATATCATCTAAACACTCTGCTGACTCCTCACACACAAATTCACAAATGGTAGAGAAAGAAAATGAAGAGGAGACCCCACCCGGTACACTCCCTCCTCCCCCTCTCCGACCCTTGAAGGAGCACTATACTCCTTCGGAATACGCATCACCATCGTGTATTCAGCTGCTTACTGTATAGGCAGCTCAATATGAAATTAATCCTAGCACAATCAATTTTTTTTTTATGGATTGAACAATGAAGACTCGTACAATCACATTCATGAATTCTTGGTTATTTGCTCCATAGTGAGAATAAATAATTTCAGTAGTGAGGCCTTAAAGATGTTTCTCTTTTTGTTTTCACTGAAGGACAAAGCTAAGTATTGGCTAAGTACCTTACCTGCAAACTCCATTACTACTTGGGCCCAACTACAACAAAAATTCTTAGATAAATATCTCTCCGTGGGTAAAACCAATCAGTACAGGAGATCTATCACATCCTTCGCCCAAACTGATAATGAACAATTTCATGAGGCGTGGGATAGATTTAAGGATCTCATTAGAAAATGTCCTCATCACCAAATCGCCAAGTGGCAATTGGTTCACCACTGGTGGGGGATCAATTATGTTGAAAAATGAGGATGAGGCATGGGAGTGGAATCTACGAACACTGGATATTCTTTTAAGCTGGCTGGTTTGTTGCCGATTTGAAAGGCATTGACCCCTCCATCTGCATGCATAGGATTCATTTTGAAGATGACTCAAAACCATCACGTGAAATGCAGCGTCGTTTAAATCCTCACATGAAAGAGGTGGTCATGAAAGAAGTACTGAAACTTCTTTATGCGGGTATTATATACCCAATTTCTGACAGTAAGTGGGTGAGCCCTACTCAGGTGGTGCCAAAGAAGTCTGGCATCACGGTTGTGGAAAATGAGAAAGGAGAGATGATCCCCACACGCACCACTACTGGGTGGCATGTGTGCATCGATTATCGAAAGTTGAATTCCATGACCCGAAAAGATCATTTCCCCCTACCATTCATTGACCAAATCTTAGAGCGATTGGCTGGCAAAAGTTTTTACTATTTCCTGGATAGTTAGTCAGGATATAACTAAGTGGCCGTCTACTTGGATGATGAGGAGAAAACAACTTTCACATGTCCTTTTGGTATGTTCGCCTACCGACGGATGCCATTCAAACTTTGTAATGCACCCGCGACCTTTCAACGGTGTATGATGTCCATATTCTCCGACATGGTGGAGAAATTCTTAGAGGTGTTTATGGATGATTTCTCTGTTTTCGGACTTTTATTCGATGAATGTCTCCATAATTTAGCAAAGGTGCTGAAACATTATACGGAGACAAACTTGGTCTTGAGTTGGGAGAAAAGTCATTTCATAGTGCGTGAAGGCATCGTTTTGAGGCATATCGTTTCCGAGAAGGGAAATGAGGTGGATAAAGCCAAGGTTGACCTTATTTCCAAACTTTCGCCTACCTCTTCGGTTGGGCAAGTTCGATCTTTCTTAGGGTACGCGGGGTTTTACTGCCGATTTATTAAAGACTTTAGTAAGATTTATCGACCCTTGTGCGCTTTGCTCGCCAATGATGCCCTTTTTGTCTTTAATGAGGCATGCTTGCAAGCTTTTGAGAAGTTGCGTGAGGCCCTGTCCACAACCCCTATCATTCAGTCCCCCGATTGGACCCATCCATTTGAGATTATGTGCTATGCTTCCGACTATACTGTTGGTGCAGTCTTAGGCCAATGGGTGAATAAGGTTCCACATGTCATCTACTATGCTAGTAAAACCCTCTCCGATGCCCAACTGAATTACACTACAATGGAGAATGAATTGTTAGTAGTTGTGTTTGCCTTGGATAAATTCCGATCTTATTTATTAGGATCAGAGGTTGTAGTATTCACTGACCATGCTGTGTTGCGGTTCTTACTGTTGAAAAAGGACACTAAGCCAAGATTGATTAGGTGGATTCTATTACTTCAAGAATTCAACTTTGAGATTCGGGACAAAAAAGGTTCAAAAAACTATGTAGCTGACCACCTCTCCCGAATTTTGGTAGAAGATACGGGTGACACCTTACCCTTGCATGACTCATTTCCCGATGAGCAATTGTTCACGGTGTCCCGAACTCACCCTCCCTGGTATGCCCACATTGTGAATTATCTAGCAGTAGGGGAGATTCCTTCAAATTGGTCCAACCAGGACAAGGATCGTTTCTTCTCCTAGGTAAAGATGTATTTTTGGGAAGACCCCGAACGTTTCGAGTTCTGCCCAAACCAAGTGATCAGGCCATGTGTGCCCGAGAGTGAATACCAAAGTATACTCAAATTCTATCACTCCCTTGAGTGTGGAGGGAATTTCAGTGGGAAGAAAACTATTGCGAAAGTTTTGCAGAGTGGCTTCTATTGGCCCACCCTTTTTCAAGATGCCCATCAGTTTTGTAAGACTTGTTTGCATTGTTAGCAGACAGGGAACATGTCTAGGAGGAACACGAAGCCCTTACAATCAATTTTGATTGTAGAAATCTTTGAAGTTTGGGGCATCGATTTCATTGGACTTTTTCCGCCGTCCTTTGGTTTTGAATATATTCTAGTGGCGGTTGATTACGTGTCCAAGTGGGTGGAAGCGGCAGCCACTAAGACAAATGACCACAAAGTTGTGGTCCAATTCCTACAAAGCAACATCTTTTGTTGCTTTGGCTATCCGCGGGCAATTATAAGTGATGAGGGAACCCACTTTGTTAATAAGCACTTTGAGGCACTGGTAAGGAAATACTTGATCACACACAAGGTGGTTACACCTTATCATCCTCAAACCAGCGGCTAGGTCGAAGAATCTAATTGGGAGGTGAAGCGTATTCTGGAAAAAATGGTGAGGCCCGACCGCAAAGATTGGTCTCTGTGGTTGAACGATGCTTTATGGGCATACCATATTGCGTATAAGACTCCTATTGGGATGTCCCCCTACCGGCTAGTATTTGGCAAGGCTTGCCACTTGCCGATTGAACTCGAGCACCGAGCCATGTAGGCCATCAAGCAGTTCAATATTAATATGGCCGCTGCAGGTTCCACTCGGAAACTCCAACTTAATGAGTTGGAAGAAATTCGGAATGAAGCCTACATTAATTCCAAAATCTATAAGGCTCGGACTAAAGCTTTTCATGACAAACACATCTTACGGAAGTCCTTTGAGCTGAATCTAAAGGTATGGCTTTTCAATTCTAAGTTGCGACTCTTTTCGGGTAAACTGCAATTGAGATGGGATGGACCATTTGTGGTAACCAAGGTTTTTGATCATGGTGCGATCGAAACTCGCAATCCTAACAACACTGGGGGTTTTCTTAAGGTCAATGGTTAGCGATTGAAACCCTATGTAGAGGGTATTACTACAGGTGAAGTGATGGAGTCCATCACTTTGATGGACCCGTCTTATCTCGTGGACTGAAGGTCCTCGGCGTCTGGCTGACGACGTAAAACCAAGCTCCTGTGGGAGGAACCCCGAGTTTAGTTAATGTCATAGCGTAGGAGCTGTTGTCGTTTAGTCCTTTTTGTTGTCGCATTTGTGTCCATTTTGAGTTGTTCATGTTGCAGGGTGGGAACTTTGAGGTGGTTATATCCTAGCCACAGAGAGAAAAAAAAATTTGGGCATCCAAATGGGCATCATGACGCCCATACGAAAATACTCAGGCAAAGCTTTTATCTCCTGGTGTCCGGACACCTGGGAGTTGTATTTTGTTCCATCAGTTGGTTTGCTCTCTGTCTTCGGGTGTCTAGATGCCCGGAACTTGGCATCTAGAAACAGGAGGCGTTTAAAAAAAAACATGGGGTTGAAAGGGCTGCTCCCTTCCTCTCTCCCACTCACTCATCTCTCTTTCTCTCCCAGCACTCTTTCTTCCCCCTCTCGCACACACTCACCCTCCTCCATCCACTACATCATTACCACCATCCCTTTCCCATTTTCCCCACCACCATTTTCTTCCTCCTTTCCCTTTCCATTTTATCTCCCTCTTCACTAAGTCAAGTGCCGCCGGAGCCTACATTCTCTCCGGCAAAATCCAAGCTTTCCGGATAGATCTACAGGTGCTCGGACCTCTCAAATCGATTACAACACTTGGTTTCTCTTACCCACGAGCTCCTCTATGCGTCGGTGGTGTCCGTTTGTCTTCGGCCAACTTTTCCGGTCATCTTCTCTGGTGACTTCACCGGAGCTCCAACGTGCAATTTATGGGTAACTTTATTTATTTATTTTTCCCTGCTGGTGTTTATTTATTTCTTTTGCAATTGTGATAGGGTGTTTGTAGGTTTGTTTTTCTTTTTCTTTTTCCTTTTAGTTTGCAATTGTCAATTAAAAAAATGTCTAGAAGGGAGAGAAGCAAATCAAAGGCCCCGCGGATGTGGGCTCTTCTAATCCGCAACCCCGTAAATGGAATGCATCCTCTCCTACTCGAGAACATCCGGATGCGGATTGGGCCGATCGACCATTAGATAGACGAACCGTCTTTGACCTGCATTTTTTCGAAGCCGACCAAAACACATGTTTGGCGGTTTAACAATTACATGTGTCAATTGACGGCTTTGTGTGGCCCTTTTGCCTTGGCTTACCCCAGTTTGGTACGCCTTTTCTACCAAAATTTGGAAAAAAAAGGGGTGTTATGGAGATATCCTGTCCTCCAGTATTGATGGACATGCCTTTTCTGTAACTGAGAATGATATTGCGCATACCCTAGGTTGTCACCCCAATGTGAGTGGCTTCTCCCATTTTCCAGCCACCCCCATTGTGGCCAGTATTACGAATGAGATTTGTGGGGGTCGTTTTAGCAAAGAGAACTACACGATTACTCGTCGTAGTTACCTACCTCAGAGGATGTGTTTAATTGATCAAGTCTTGCATGCAAATGCATTTCCCACGCATCACAAAGATGAGAGGAGGGGGGACTTCCTCGATACTTTGTACGCTATCCACTCTGGATAAGCGGTATCTCTTCCACGAACGATTTTTCAAGAGATGTGCAAACATTATAAGCTCTTTAAAGATTCCAAGAAAGATCCGGAGAAGAAGAGGCCTTTGCCTTTTCCTCAGTTTCTCACCATGCTATTTTTCCATCAGTTTGGACCAATGGATGTCCCCTTTCCCATTCCCTCTGATGAGAAGTTTGTCCAGTGCTCTGACATGTACGGTGAGGTGCGTTGGATGCAAAGCGTCCAATCAATTCTTTGCAACATGCAGCACACTCACCCTACTATGATGCTAGGAGTAGACGCACCAGTGGTTGATCCACCCGTGCCTCCTCAAGCCCCTCCTATCCTCCACCCTCCTGTGGGGCATGTTGGCCCATTCTCCATGTCCTTTGCCCAATACGAGGCTATCATCCAAGGTCAACAGGCTCTCCATTCCCGTTCAGTGGCTTTTGAGTCCCACTTTGAGGACTTTGCCACTAGTACCACAAACTCTCTCTTTGAAACGCGGTCACTAATGAGAGGTCTGAGTGGACTTTCCCCTCCCCATAGAGATACTCACATGGGCCATGGTAGTGGGAGGGCTGACCATGATGGGGGCGGGGAGGAAGATTAATGTTGTTTTCTTTTTAGGTGACCATTTTTTTTTTTTGTGTTCCTGGATTGCCGCTAACCAAAATGTCACTTTGCCTCTTCAACATCAAATGCTATATGGAGCCGCATCCTACCATAAATAGGCAAATGCCACTTCAAGCATCATATCTTGTTAGAATCAAATAAAAGCTGCAAGGTCCTTCAAAATAGCCAAGAGAGGGGTACACATGAAGTTTCGGGCCATTTCAACATCATTCGGCCCAACTTCACTCTTCCAGTAGCTGAACATGAGCTCCCGGCGGCGGTGAAGCCAGAGACCCTGACACACAAAACTGAGCACACAGTTGGCCTCAAGATGCCACTAGGAGGCTGTACATCAAGCTCCAGGCCATTCTGACATGGTTTAGCCAAAAAAGGAAACAGCCATAGCATAGTCAGTTCTCCAAGCGGCGACAGCGTTAAAGACATCAAATCTTCGATCAGAGCTTATGGATGTTTCCAATGTACCTCCAAAAGGCTCCATGTCAAGTTTCAACTCAAACTAGCAACGTTTGACCCTCCATTAACCCTCAAGCAGCAAAATCAAGCTTCTCGACAGCGATAACCACTGAGGCCATCACTCATCAAACAAAGCATATGGTGGCTTCAACGTGCTTCCAAAATGCTACATATCAAGTTTCAGGTCATTCTGACAACATTTGATCTAACTTCGATGCTCCAAAGCAAAATCAGATCTCTACGCAGCGGAGCTCCCCAAGACCATGACATCCAAATCGGAGTTGATGAATTGTCTTAAAATGACTCCAACAGGCTCCCTGTCTTTAGGTCAATCGGACATTGGTTGACTGTACATTAAAGCGCGGCATCTTCCTAGGGGCAAAATCAAGTCTACTAGCGACGGGACCCCAAACGGCTTCAAAACTCAAACAAAAGCCTATGGTTGGTCCTATCTACTGCTCAGCAAGCTTTACCTCAAATTTTAGGTCATTCCGACATCGTTTGACCTAGTTTCGGCTTCTGACGGAAAATCGACAAACTCTGCATGACCAAGTCTTCGGCTTTTCCAGAAAATAGGAAACTTTGTGCTCTGATTTGCATGGCTTCTCGTCAAGTTTTCTCCAAAGAAATCAAGATAAATACATGACAAAGAATTTCAAGAAAAATATAGGAGAAGAAAGAACTAAAAAAGATCGAGAAATGGCTGAAAACCGGCGACCAAAGGGGTAAAACCACGGAAATCCGGGTCGCCAAATTATCGCCAAAAGGGTCATTTTTCCGACCTTTTTCACGTTTTGAGTTGTTTGGCCCTTGTGATTTTCATAAAATCTGATTTTAAGAGCATGAAATCCGTCGATCTCTGTCAACATCACGGATCCACTGCCGGAATCATTGGATCGTCCTCAGATGCTTAGAAATCGCCAATCGGCCGATCAAGAAAGCACACTTTCTATTCGACCGATTGAGAAATAGACTAGACAGATGTTGCCGGCCCATTGGTATCAATCAATGTTTGAAGTTTCATCTCCATCCGACATCAAATAACATGTGGATCCATCGACGATCATCGCAGGAAGAATTCCAAAAGACGCGGAGCAGCCCGCAACTCTTCGAGTGCCCTGGCGACCACTTAATGCAATTAAATGACCCATTTTATGACAAGTTAATGCGGTCATTAACTCATTATTTTGGACAGCCCAATCAGAAGCAAGGAAAAAGGAGTTACAAGTCCAAGCAATCATGACATTAAACCATGTAACTCCCCTCATCATGGAGATTAAAGGCGATTAAATGCCTATTATTCTCCATCGGCCAATCAGAAGCTAAGAAAAAGGAGTTACAAAATCATGAATTAAAAACTTTTAACTCCTCCCATCATGGAGCATTAATGCAATAAATGCTTATAAACTCTCCTAATGGCCACCAAAAGCCTATAAAAGGCGGTCATTCCAAGGAAATTGGGATCGGAAAAATCCATTAGATAAGCCAGAAAAATCAGAACTTCTGCAACTGCTGCAACAACTTCCTCACCTTCGAAGAAACTCTGCTGCAACAAGCCCCACAAGGTGACCGAAGTCCCTTGGGGGGCCACCCCCTTGAGGTCCCTTCTCCTTCTATTCAACATGGACTAGATGCGGCTTTTCAGCCCGCCTATTCGGTTTCTTATTAGATATAGGACCTCCCCTTGGTCTTTATCATCGAAAAATCTGAGGTTAGAGCCAAGCCAAGCGAATCAAAGCATTGTATGTTCACATTTGAAGGACGATGGAGGAGTCCATATGTGACTCGCAGTTGTTGATCTGAACGAGTCCCCACAATCTCCTGAGAAGTTAGAATCCCTTTTCTTACATTTCTATTGTATTTTTTATTTTTTTTAAGAGACAAAAAAATCATAATTCTTGTCTTTACATTTTGATGAGATTTGTAAATCGCCTTTCATGGCAAAATCGCCTTCTACAGCACAAAAACTCGGCTTTCACGACACAAAATCGCCTCTTACGGCATTAAAAAAATTATGTCTCTTTTCTTAAAATATATTGTAATGGAAAGTTAGAAAAAAGATTTATTTCCTTTTCTACTTGTGAAGCTGGATCTCTGGACTACCACTTCTAAATTCCAAGTAGAATAGAAAATTTGGCATACCTGTACAAAAATGTTGATGCTCGCTTTTCGTCATCCGGACCCCGGCAGCCCCGGGGCGGAGGAAGGCAAAACCCCGAGCCATCAAGTTGGCACACACGGTGGGACTCATTCATTTGAGAATATGATGTTTAGATTCTTTGACTCCTTTCTAGTTGGCGGCCTTTGTTAGATCTTGTATCTAAAAAAAACATGAGATGGGATTTTTTTTGGAAATTTTTATCTTTGAATTTATTTCCATTCTTTCTCGTTTCAAAAAAAATATATAAAAAATAATCTTCAAAAATTCTTTTTCGTCACCATTGGGTTCAGATTCGAGAAATTCTAGTTTCTTACCTTTCGGATTTAGCGCTCGCATAAATGTTTGAGCCTTTGTTCGATTTGGAATACCATTTTCTCTCTTTTGTGAATCCATTTTTGACCTTTTAAAAAAAATTTAAATTCTCATTTTTGGATTTAGTTAATTTTGAGAAACCTTCATCCTGTCCTCTTAGGACTTCATAGCTCACAGAAATGTCTGTAGCTATTGTTCGTATCAGGGAATGGGCCATCTTTTCTCTTTGATGAGTTCAAAGGGATCTTAAAAAAAAAAAATTCTGATTTCAAACTTTTCAAATCTTAAAAAAAAAAGTAAAATTCAAGTTTCTCTCTTTTGGATTCGAATTTGAGAAACTTTGATCCTTTCCTTTTCGAACTTGATAGCTCGCAGAAATGTTTGTAGCTAACATTTGGATTGAGAGGGGCCATTCGCTCTCTTTGATGGATCCATTAATGATCTTCCAAATAAAAAAAAGGGGGCAGCTAAGAACACTAAGGTTGTACCGATTGCGTTCTTTGACTAAAGTTGATCTAAGAAAAGCCTTGTATAAAGTGTGGAGACAGCTAGACTGTTCTAGGCAAGAGTCCTCCAAACGGGTTCATTAAGTAATCCTACCCTTACCTGGGGGCTGATTTATCAACCGACGTTTCCTAAGACCGAATTGGGAGACCTCAATGTGCTCTCCAAACTCTAAAAAAATATCTTAAAAAAAAACTTCCGTCACTTTTGAGTTCAGATTTAAGAAATCTTGGTTCCTTCCCTTTCGGACTTAGTGCTTATAGATATGTTCGAGCCAGTGTTCGGATCGGAATACCACTTACTCTCTTTGATGGATTCAATCTTTACTTTTCAAAAATAATAAAAAATAAAACCTCTATCACTTTCGGGTTCAGTTTCGAGAAATTCCGGTTCCTTCCCTTTTGGACATAGTTCTCGCAGAAATGTTTGAGCCGGTGTTCAGATTGGAATACCATTTTCTCTCCTTTACGAATTCAATCTTGACATTTCAAAAAATTCCATCTCGTGTCCATTCCAAGGATGCGATTTGCAATATTTGTGCCTAGCGGTGCTAGTACGCCCTTTCGGGTCTACTCTATTCGCGACCTACATATTTGTTCCTCCAACTTTATATCATCTTACCTCGAGTGAGCCTCGCTTCTCGGTAATTTGGATTAAGCTTTACAATTGCTTCTAGCAATTTCTGGAACGTTCACTCTGAGCCTCCCATACTTGCGTTTAGAACAACTGTACCCTCTATGGCCTTTTGCCTTCTTCATTTCGCTTGGACGGGTTCATGTCTCCTCGAGTGCTTTGAAAAGACAAAACCATAGTATTTTCCATTTATGATAACTATATTCTTGTGATTACTAATGGATGTGGTCTTGTTTCAGAAGTTTTCTAAACTAACAATGATAGCTTCATTGACCATCACCTTTGATGAGAACAAGTACCAAGTCATGCTTCAAGAGAAGCAAAACAAGCACACTCATAAGCGCTCTGCTAGCTATAGAAGCGTCATCTCTCTCGGCAACTCTCAGAACACCGGGTTGACCTCTACTCCTCGGATTATCATCTTCGGGTCGCTGGGGCCATTCCCACTTCCCATAGAAGAAACTGCGCATGCCAATAAACAGAAAACAACCCCTGAATGTATCACTACCATGACACCAAGGGCAACCATCAAGAAGCCTAATGCCAGCGGCAACCCCGCGAAGCCTCAAATAACAAAAAACCAGGTATGCCTCTGGACTTGGTCCCCAAGACATTCTTCCAAACAGAGAAGGTCGCGAATATCTACAAAACCAGCTGTAGACACCTCGTTTTGGCACCCTATGAGGGGCAATTCCATCCACCCTATTTAATGATGTCCTGATTAGGCCCCGAGTCAAAAGTCACCTATCGTCTCTAGGCCTCCGATCACCCAGGGAATTGGCACATCATGATCTACTCGTCGAGAGCTTTCTGCTCATATATAGAACTTCAAGATCTGACGGGCGGATCAAAAATCATGACAGCGGGTCCCACACCCTCGGGACGCTCGCGTGAAAAATCACCTATCATCTATGGACCTCCGATCGCCCTGAAGATTGGTTCATTGGGATTTGCTCGCCGAGAGCTTTCTGTCGATATGTGGAACGTCAAAATCCGACGAGCAGATTGAAATCTACGAAACCTGGGCCCCATTAGTGATAACCCGACCAATCTCCACCGGACCCCACCTTCTAGACCCAAACCAGTTTCTATTAAATCCAAACCCACCAGGCCTGACCCAATGAACTCTAGCCCAAGCTGAACCTGACTCGGTCCAACTCATTAGGCCAAGTCCAGACCTCACTTGACCCAAACACAACCCAAGCTTGATCCAAACCTCTTGACCCGAACTTGACCCATCCCACGAGGCCCATTAGCTGCATGGGAGAGGACAGTCCATGAGATCTGGACTCTCGCCTCCCCCTTAAACCTCTTCTTTCCCTCTCAATCTCTTAACACCCAGGCCTTATCCCTCTCAATCTCTAACACCCAGGCTCATCCCTCTCAATTTCAAACTCCCAGGCCTTATCCCTCTCATCCATGTGCATATCTCCGGATCCCACCCATTCCAGATCCAGGGATCTCCATCCAGCGCCCATCGCCCTCTTCCTCATCCCTTACAACCCATCTCCTTGAAAACCCATCATCTCCATCTCACGAACACCCATCATTCCCTCTCATCATCTTGCCATCACATGCAGAACATCCCCCACTTCATCTTCCAGCCATAACCTGTACACAGCGACCTCCCTCAGGCAGCACCCCATCATCATCTCCATCTCACGACGCCCATCTCCCCTCTATCCATATCACCACTCCTTTCTTCATCACCACCACCATCTCCATCTCCACGCAGAACCTCACCCAGATCTCATTACAGCGCCAAACCGCCCCATCTCCGCACCACCATCTGACCTCTCTCTGGCCACAACCCATCTTCGACTCCATCCCATCATCTCTCCCCTTCATCATCACAGAACCCATCTCATGCATCTTCTCCATCTCACCATCTCGCCCTCCATCTCTCCCAAACACAGGTGCAGATAACATGTCCATCTCCTTCACCCAGACAGAACTCCCTTCCCCATCTTCTGCTCCCTAACCCGCTCCTCCAAAACCCATCATCTCCATCTCCACGCTCACCATCTCCCTCCATCTCAATCCTCCAGACGCACGCAGCAGCAACCCCACGGAAGCCCGATCTCCCCGCAGCAGCACACCCGCCCATAGCAACATCGCCAGCCACAGCAGCACGTTCCCTCGCCATCTCTCGCCGCTGGACTCCGGAACCAGGTAGGCCCTCCTCCTCTCCTCGTGCCCATTGCATCTGCATCATCACCCCTTTCTTCTTCTCTTCCTTTTCTTTCTTTCTCATATTTCCTCCTCTCTCCCTTTCTTTTTCCTCACCCTTTCTTCTTCTCTCCGCCCACTCCACTACACCCATCTGCTGCACGCAGCACCACGTCACCCTTTCTTTTTCTCCACGCCGCCTCCTCCTTCCTCGCCAGGTACGCCCTTCCTCCCCTTCTCTGCCACTTGCACTCACCACATACATCTTTCTCTCTCCCTCTCTGCTCGGTCTGCCCTTTCTTTTCTCTATCCCTGTTCCCTCTCTGTCTCCCTCTCCCCCTGCTCTGTCTCTCCCCCGCACCCACCTGCTCATCCTCTCTGTCTCCCCTGCTCCTTCTTCCTCTCTTCCTCTGTTTTCTCCCTCTCTCTCTGCCTCTTGTTCTTCTTCTTCATCACTTTGCCACACGCACCACCGCCACCCACCACCCACCTTCACCGCCCTCTACACACACCTACACCTGCACTGTGAGACCCCACCCCTGGTGGGCCTTCAGTTTAAATTTTATAATAATTAATAAGGTATGTTCTATCTTTAATATGCTATTTAATAGGGAATTAGTAGAATAGTTTATAATATCCCTAAGTTTTAGATATAGTTTTAATTTAATTTATGTTAGGTTTGATTAGATTAGAGATTAATTATAATTAGCACTAATGGAATGGGCTTGAGAGTGGAACTTTTTAGAACCCACCTAATTACCCAACTACCCATGGCCCCATTTCAATTCCATTTAGAACCAAAATACCATTTAGGTAATTAGCCTAAAACCCTAATCTATATAAACCTAAGCTATTGCAAAAGAGCCTAAAACCCTAATTGCCTATCATCTTCTCCAATTAACCTACCTTCCTCCCCAAGCAACCCCAATTTCCCCCAAATCCTAGCACAAGGAGGCTAGAGACTCTCCCCATTGGCAACTATCACTCCATTGGATCTCTCTCTCACCTCAATTTCCATTTTCTTCTTCACTAAGGCAAGTACCCTATGCAATTTCATTAGATGCATGCTCTTCTTCCTTATTTCTGTAATTACATTTCAATGCTTTGATAATGCTAGTTTAGATCTTCTTTTGAGCTTGTTTTCATGGTAAAATGGCCATTGATGGATGGGTGTACCCATTTGGAAGATCAATGGTCTGAATGGATTGATGGATGGTTGGGCATTGAAGTGATTTTATTGTCTTGTATATGTATGTGATGAAATGTGATGGATGGTGAATGGGTTGAAGGGAAATCCAGGATTTAGCTACTGTAACCGTAGATGAAACAGTGAAGGGGTGAATGGGTTGTTTATTCAGTTGATACCGGGACCCAGGTGGGCCACCCGATGATCGATCCGACCCGTAGATCTGAAAGAGGACCCACGGGCGATCCTATAAGTAGTGGACCCGTGCGAGGTGGGCCCCGTTTGGCCCACCATCCATGCACTCCAAAACTAGGAAGCGTTAGTGAAGGGGAGAAACTCAGTTAGGCACAGGCCTTGGTGGGACCCAATGGTTGATTGGATCGCAGATCCGGTCCGTCCATCGGGCCGGATATGGTGGGGCGACTTGGACCATTAGGTTTGATCTGAACTTGATCAGGGAGGGGCCACAATCCATGTAGTGAACACCCAACTATTAAAACCCAAAACCGAGTATGGAGTTATTCCGTTTTTGGAAACTGTGGGGCCTAGGTGGGCCACCTTTAGTAATCCGGACCACCCATCATGTAGAGGAACCTTGGGCGACCTTGAGGGTAGTGGTTGATCTTGAGCGGGGCCCAGTGGGACCCACCATCCAAACCTTTCAATCGTTGCAGGCGTGAGGCAGCAACCACGTTCTGTGTGAGTTTTTCTCGGGCCTGACGAGTGGAAAGATAAGAAAGAAAAGTGGGGGAAGGGATAAGGTGTATGGTGGTACAAGGGAGTAGGGAATTTAGAAAACTCCTGGGCAGATTTGGGTAGATTTTGTGGACTTTGTATCGTGTGTGGGGCCCACTTGATGACCTGATCCATGATCAGGTCCGGTCACAAGATCAGGGACTGCTGGGCTACCTTGATGGTGGCCTGATCGGAACCTTGATTAGTGTGGCCCACTTCCCAGAAGGGCCTGATGCGCCTGACGAGAAACTGCTCATTGCCGAATGGGTTCTATGTGAGGCGTCTGCTGTGAGAAAGAATGGAAGAAGAGAGGAAGGTGGTGACGTGTAGGGATAAGAGAAAGGACCTTTTGACATGATTTTTGAATTAAAAAAATGGGTGAGATTTGACCTGGGAAGATGTGTGGGATGAGTGAGTATGGTAGCTTAGGAGTGCATGGGAAAAAGTGAGGAAAAGTAGAAGATAGGATGGAGATGACACGTGGTGGAATAGAAAGAGAGGAGAGAGAGGAATTTTTGACATGTGACATTAGTATATTCATGAGAATAAAATAAAGAAAGAGAGGGAGTGATGGCTGGGGCGTGTTTTGGATGGGTCCATTTGTTTTGGACTTATTTTAAATATGGGCACAACATATTATTAGTGAATTAATTACCTAACAATTAGTTTAGGAAATTAGAAATAAAAGACTCATTAGTCTTTAATAGAACTAATTGGAGTTTAGACCCTTAAGATTTTTACTTTTAGGAAAATTATATTAGATTTTAGAATTAGAATAAGCCCTGAGCATTGTAGGAACCCAATTGGAATTCTAGTGTATGACTTGGATTTTCCCTCAAACCCAAAGTTCAGTGTGTGGGGTCGACCGGACACACTGAAAACTGCAGAAGTTGAGATTTGGCCTGGAATCTGTTGATTCAGGTAGACCTGTGTATCAGGTCGACCGGCTGGCTACCTGGCCGATCGGGTACACTGGAAATTTCAGAATCCAAGCTAAGTCCCAACCCTGATTCCCGTGGAGCAGATCGACCCGGCAACACTGGGAACAATAAGTTGTGAGTTTAGCCTATGTTTTGTGATTGATCGATTGTGGGGCTAATTGACCATCCAAATGAACTTCCATCAATGTGCCAAACACGAGTCAATGGTGTGGCTTGACCTTGACTCGTGGGGTCCACCAATTGAGGTTTTAGGATTCGAATCATCATTGACTTGAACCTTAATTGTAGCCCATGGTGTCTATAACTTCAGGAGCACCAGATTTATTATCTTTTGATATCAGAGGCTATAATTAGGGATCCAATCACATGATGAGGCCTAAACCGAGAGTGGACCATTACCTAGGATTGGACCTTTGTCTATTTCCACTTGATTCCATGATTTTGAGGATTTCATGTGATGTTCTTCTCTCTTATCCTTATTGTTGTCATAAACCTTTTAATTAATGGGAATTGGAGGACCTGAACCTAGGATTTCTTAGAGGTGACCCTATGGGGTGTTTGGAGATAATTGACCCGTGTCTGTGTCTAGGTGGGCCCTTATACGGCCTAAGATTGAGAATGTGGTACCCTAGATTGGAGAGGTTAGTCTTTAATGGTTGGTTAGCTCATTGTGTATGAGCATAGGATAAATGGTTGAGGAATGGATATAGTATGGTACTTGTGTTACCTCAGGCCATGGCTGTGAGCCTTGGAGTGGATCCAATGTTGTTGGACTTGGACTTGTTGTTAGACTGTGTTCCAGGTTGTACCTTAACCTCTTAAAGACCCGGGTAGGACCTTGCTCACGCAAGATTAGCCTAGACAGACACAGACCCGTACTTAGTTCCCGAGTTGGCACTAAACATTCACTCAGTTGTTTTAAGCTCAGCCAGTTGACTGATCATCTCTAGTAGGAGCTATGTTCTAGTTACTTAGAGCTATCATGATGAGCTGTGGTTGGACGGACAGTGTGATACCAAGTCTGGGCTAATCTGATAAAGGGGTGTGATCGGTGTTATGTATATTGTATGTTATGCTTATTATCAGGGTTGTCATCCCTTGCATGGTTATTACCCTATCCCCACCGCAAACTGTTTATGGTATGGGACGTTTACAGTATGGGAGGGCCGCGACATAATATCCCGCGGTGTATCTAGCTTGTGTGAATGTGCCTCTTGTTGTCTGTGTAGATTAGATACTTTATCTTTCTGATTCTAAACTGCTATTACTGCTCAACTGCCTAGATTATGTATTCTGTTCACTCATATGATTATGTACCTGTCATTACTCTCTTTTGTTGTGTACATCTGGTGTTATCTGCATATGGTGCCTTGCAAGATCTTTAGATCTGACCCATCTTTGGTGCTTAGGTCCAGACCTTGATCCCACGGGTGACGCGATCCACGAGGCACCTGTAGTCGGGGACTACGGATGGGGGCCGGCTGACCAGGTGGTCGAGCCGGAGGACGGAGAGCCTGCACTGGAGGGTTAAGTGCAGATGTGTTTTGGGATTTGAGAGTCCATTTTTGTAGTGAGATTGGGTAGGTTAGACTGATATGTATATACACTTGATATTCACACTTTGAGATTATTATCAGGCTTCCGCACTTTTACATCTGATATATATACTTGATACCTTTGCTTCCGCTATCTTTTATTTCGCTTCCGCATATAACTGTTGATTATGATGTTGTTTAAAAAGTTTTAAAATTTGACCTCACTGCGGACTACAATCTTGGAAGTTCTCGGTTTTTCCGGGAAGTAGCGCGCCAACTTTGGATACCTTAGCATTATCTTCGGTATTCGGAATTGGGGCGTTGCATGCACGCACCCCTCCTCTCTCCCTTTCCTTTCTTTCTTTCTATCTTTCCTCTCTCCCTTTCCTTTCTTTCTTTCTGTCTTTCCTCTCTCTATCTCTCCTCTCTCTCCTGCTCCCTCTCTCTCTGTCCCCACGCTCTTTCTCTCTGCCACTCTCTTTTCTGCGCTCTCACTCTCACCCCTCTCCCTCCCTGGTCGGTCTCTCTCTATCTCTCTTTGCTCCACCTCTCCCTCTCGTTTTCTCCTCCCTCCTCCGCCTGCACTCTCACCCTCTCTCGTTCTCTCTCTACCCTCTCAGTCCCTCTCTCCCTGCTCTCCCTATCTCCCTACTCTCTCAGTCCCTCTCTCCCTCACCTTTCTCTCTCCCTCTGCGACCCATCTCCCTCTCTCCCGTCCACTCTCTCTCATTTCCTCTGCTCCGCCCACTCTCTCTCTCCCGTTAGCACACCGTCCCTCTTTCTCTGCTTCCCTTTCTCTCTCTCCCCATCTCACCTCTCCAGCTTTGTTCTCCCCCACTGCGCACCACCCTCTCTCTCCCTCTTTCATCTCTCCCTCGCCACCTCTCTGCCGCCCCTCCCCCTCTGTTCCCTCTTTGTCTCTCCGCCCCCTCTCTCTACTTCTTCTCATCACACCTGTGCACATTCACGCACACCCCTCGCGGCACCCACCTGCTTAGCCTGTTTATCCAAACTGAACCCATGCATGCCGGGTCCCATATCTTCTTTTCTTGCATCGACTGAAGCTCTCTATTTTGTTTATTGTTTCTTTTTATGAAATTTCATGCATCTTAATATGCCCATGCATGTTGTAAATTTTTAGTTTCATTGCTTATTTTAAATCGTTCCTAGCTAGCTTCAGGCCGGTCCAGGCCCAAAGTTTAATTTTTTTTTTCTATTTATTCATTTCATGATCTTTTTATGCATAAATTATGCCCATGCATTTAATATGCTCATTCATTTAGATTAGCATTTTTCTTTCCTTCTATCATGGCTTGTTTTAATTTGTTCTTAATTCATGCATTAAAACATGCTCATGCATTCAATTATAACTTAGCTGCATTTTTATTTCATATTCTTTTAGGTGCAATTTAGGACTGCATAATTTATTAAAAAAATAAAACAAAAACAAAACCTAATAATAAAGTGAAAAGTGAAAATAAAAAATAGAGTTTTAACTATCCTTTTAACTAAAAATAATTAGGCTATATAGAATTCTTTTTTCTCGTCCATTCTCACTAGGATTAGGGATCCCTATTTAGGGAACTCAAGACTATTTAGGATAATTAATTAAATTAAAAATTAGAAATTCATTCTCTTTCCCCTTCCCATTTCATTAGGATAAATCAATTTAGGATTTTAGGCCCTATGAATAAACATAAAAAGAAATAAAAATAATAAAAACCCAAAATACCAAAAACAAAGTAAAAGATATTAAAAAACTAAAATATTAATAAATTGGAGTTAGAAATTAGACAGTAGCCTAGAGTGATTAGGTCAGACCCCGGACCTAGATCTAGGTCTCCCCCTAGCCAGCTTAGACTACCATAGTTTTATTAGTCCCAACTGATTAGGTCCCACTCTTTCTCCGGGCCCTGCTAAGGGACTGGGAGAGCAGATGTGGGCGGTTAGGACCTTAGGATACGGTAGAGATCCATTAGGGAAATGGAACAGTTAGATTGAATCCAAGTAGGAACTCCCCTATTTAGGCCCTTCTAGCCCCGATTATTAAAATCCAAAAAAACTATAAAACCAACAAAACCAATCCCAAAAATATTTTCTTCTCTTTTCCTCCACCTCCGGTGCCAAATATTTATCTGAACTCAATGATTAAAGGGAATAGAGGCTGATTCCGAGAACCTGAATTAATGAGGATGACGAAACGAGACGAGTGATTTCACACACCCCAATATCAGTTTATTTACTATCGGCCCATCATCGGCCACCCTCAATCAATCCCGGCCCAACATCGGCCATTTTTATCTTACTTCTGGCCCATCATCGGCCATGCACTTTTATCACCTGCGTATCGCATGGAAACCCACAGAAATCACAACTTGAAGGTTCGTCTGTATCATTCTTTCGATTCAAAGAATCAGCCTTTAAACCCAAGGTCGTCAAAGGACATTGAAGGGAGTACCCAGGAATGGGGTTGATCTTCTTCTAAATATTTGGCACCTTTCCCCTTATTTTCTTAGTTTATTTTCATTTTAATTTGCTTATCCCCTAGAATACTTGGATTTAACTTTAATTAGTCTGTTCAACCCTGGATGTTGATTTCCCCTGCCTAGTTCATTATGGTCCCATCTTGAAGCCCATAATTTAACCCTTGACCCAAGTTCGACCCGAATTGAAATACCCAAATTAAGTGACAAGACAATCGTCGTGTGTCGCCGGCGGCACATTAGACGAGAGAAGAACCCACCCCATTTTCCTCCCGCATTCTTTCGGCTTTCGTCGAAGGACGGTGTTACGGCCGAATCCGTAACTGGCGATCGTGATCCGTCGATTTTGAGGGTAGTCGGAATCCTCATTTTCGATGTATTTTTTTTATCTGACACTATTGAATGGCGATTCCCCTCTCAGGGGGGATCAAAATTCACATCCGACAGCCTGGCGATCGTGATGGGACTTCTTCTGTTGTCTCATCACGAGTTTGGGTCTTTTGCAGGTCCCACGATCTCCATGCCAACAGCCTGGCGATCGTGATGGGACATCTTTCGTTGTCTTATCGTTTACTTGGGTTTTTTAGAAGCTTTATTATGGAACACAAACCTTCGATCAATAACCGAATGTCCGTGTCTCGTTTATTTAAGGGTCATTATGGGTACAAATCAAATATGAACTGGCGTCCGCATAACCGCCCGCTGAAGCTCTCCCCTTTACAACATAAGAGCCTAGCCCTATTAGTCTTTCTTCTTTCTCGCATTAATCCCATAAAACATTCTCTTCTTTCCTAAATTCTTTCCATTCTCATCTTTTCTAAAGTCTTTCTCTTCTCACCCCCACTTTTTTACAAATGGCGAATCTCCCATGGGGAATGCCGGACATTCCTCCTATTTCAGCCCCGGGAGCAACTCAAGCCATCGGTGAGGCTTATTTCCCCCCATTAGATACTGAGATCTCTAGATCTCTTTCTACCCCATTATCTGAACCGCGCTATTCCCCAAGCATATCGGGCCCTTCGATTGTCGAACGGGTCCTTTCTCCCATGAACGCAGTAGTCGCGAGAAAAAGTCACTCTAGTCCTCCAACTCCAATAAGGAGGGACTCATACTCTGCCGACTCTCGAGTCACGTATAAGGATTTGGTCGGATCGAGCAAACAGACGGTAGAGCGTAAGACCTATGCCAACATCACAACACGGGCTCGCGTGTGCTTCAACCGGTCACTTCATAGGTCATCCATCATTCAGCTACGGTTACCCGAACTGAACCGATTACCTCTATGGTCCTCCAATATAGAACACCTTTTGATACATCCATTGTGACCACCACTAGACAAGCAAGACAGCAACCAGGCCCGATCCCATATGCAAATACACGCCTCCATATAGGCCAAGGACAGGTGGGCCTGGCTTGATCACTCACGCCGAGGGTCCTACGGCGAAGCCCTGCTGTTTACACCAGCGCACAGAACGCACCCATAATCCACCATCAATACCAGCATGAGGTAGTCCAACCCCAACTTCAAGCAATGACTCCTCCGACTGTCTCCGTAAGACGATCGATCCCAAACTCATCTGGCCTTAGGCTGACCTATCATCAACTGACGGGATACGAAAGATCACCTCTAACGTATCAAGATCAATTAACTCCGGCTTACGAAATGTTAGACGAGGAGCAAGGTCCCCCACTCTATTATGATGAAGTTGCGGACGATGTAGACCCTCATGAGCTTCACGAGGAACATCGGTCGGACCATCCAGCCCACAAGCTCTCCCGCCAATTGACTTACGTGGGTCAACGATTAGGATTAGCTCATGACCTGGATAGAACTCGAAACCAAACCCAAATTCAGGCCCCTAGGAGAACACGAGCCGAGGAAAGCTACCAATATGCGCCTTTGGGACCCCAACCGGACCCTCAACACGATCTTGTAGAACCGATTTATTATCGAACCCCAGTTGAGGCCCCGAGACATGGCCAAGCGCACGAAGATCAAAACCCTGATTCCCAGGCAATTAGAGAAATGTGGAATGAAATAGAAGGGCTGAAGAGTGAAATTAGAAAGAAGTCGCCGTCACGACAAGGCAAAAGGTTAGGGTTCTATGACTTCACGAAGAAAGAAGAGATCAAGAAATCACCCTTCCCAGCTAAAGCCCCAAAGTTCGTAGCGTATGACGGGACTACAGACCCTCAACACCATTTGGTGTCCTTTTGCAGTAAATGCCGTATAATCGCTGACGACGATGCCCTCCTCATTAATTACTTTCAAGAATCGCTAGCCGGAGATGTGCTAACTTGGTACACATCTGTGCCCTCACACGAGATCAATACCTTCGAGGATGTGATAGAAAAATCTCTAGTGCGATACCATCACACGAGATCAATACCTTCGAGGATGTGATAGAAAAATTTCTAGTGCGATACCAACACCTAACTAAGAACAAACCCCTGTGGCATGACTTAGCCAACTTAAAGCAAAAGAACAATGAGGATTATGAAGAATTTGCCGCGAGATGGCTGAGTCAATTCACGAGGTCTGACTGCAATATGAAGGAGGAGGAACAAGTCAGGATGGTCATTTCAAACATGAAAGAATCGATGAGGACATTGATGACGATCGGGGAAGTCATGAATTGGAGTGGCCTGCACCATCGATTGTCGAGAATGAAACAGAACCTAGACGATGGAATATTGAATAACCTAGGCATCTCCGATCAAAAAAGGATTGTTCGTCGCGTGACCAATCAAGTCGAAAATCGCACGACCCCGGAAGTAAACTCGACCCAAGAGGTGGTTTATCGCCCATATAATCCTGGACAGGAAATGAATTTCAACCAACAGCGGAATCAGGGACAAAATCGGGATGTTAATTTCCAAGGGAGCACACAAGGCTTCCGGAACGATCAGAGCTACCGGGATCTTCCTCGGAATGATCAAAGATATAACCAACAACCACATGACCAAAGGGGACCCGTTCATCCAAGGCAAAACATAAATCCGGCACGACAACTTGTGAATCAGCCAGTGATTCCTCAAAACCAGAATCAGAGCACTAATCCTCGGCCGAATTATAACGCAGTCTCGTTCAATTATAACGACAATTCAGGCCAAAACAATGACGGGAACAAGAGAAGGCATGGACTGAAAAGGGTTAACCACCTGCCCCTCCCTCAACCTTGGATCACTGTTTTCTGGTCGCTCATAGAACAAAACGCTATCCAGCTTCCACCAGAAAGACAATAGCAATGGCCAGACCACCTTGATCGGATGAGATTCTGTGCATACCACAGGATGTCGGGACATGACCTAACCCATTGCTATACGGCCAGAGACCTGATCTACGACCTCAGTGATGAAGGGGCGATTGAGTGGAATAGCATCAAACCCATGGGAGTCTACGGTCCGCAGAAAATGCCACAAGCCCAAGGTTCGTTTACCGGTACGACGCAGCAAGTGCCGAACATGCAAATCTACACAAACCCGATGCCACAACACGCTGCGTCAACCTCGACACAACCGTTGCAGGGACTGTCGGCCAATGTCGCCACCGTGTCACATCAATCAACTGATTTCCCGATCCAGCCATCCATTAGTCAGACTCAGCCCTACTGTGATGAATTTTTTTGAAGATGATGACTATTGGAAATACGTCAATTGGGATGGGAAAACTAAATTCAGACTAGATAACATCAAAACCGGCATGGTAATCGACTCCCCGGACCTCTACAAGGTGTTCTTTGACAATGATATCGCGTACGTGGGGTCTCGGACCAGCACTCACTCCCAATTTAATCACCCTCAGGATGTTGGGCCATCACAAGCACACCTCCGATCAGGACGGATCCGCCCACCGCGGCTACCTCCGATCACCAGTGCGCCGGATCCGGGCTTACAAATCCCCAACGCGCAGACCGAAGAGGTTATCGAAGAGAGACATCATGTTCAGCTGGAGACTGGGATAAAGTATGATCTCCTAGGGCATCTAACGAAGATACCAGCTAAGGTGTCAATCCTCGATCTGATCAAGACTTCCCCTATGCATAAAAAATAGCTGATGGACGCCATCACCCACTTACAAGTTCCTGAAAATATAACCCCAGAGCAACTACGGGCGTCCATTGCGTCCTTGTTGTCTAAGACATCCTTGCCAATCCTCAACTTTACCGAGGAGGAACTAAAAGAAATACCACCTGAAGCGAGGACCTCACCCCTACATCTCACAGTTAGGGTGGCCGAGAAGGAGATATCCAGCGCTTTGGTAGACACAGAGGCATCCCTAAACATCTGTCCACTGAAAACATACAAGATGCTAGCTCTAACTGCCAAAGACCTAACCCTAGCTCCATTGGTGGTGACAGGATATGACGGAAATAGGAAGAACGTTTGTGGGAAGATCATGTTATCGGTGCAAGCAGGCCCGATCTCAGTACCCGAAGAATTCTACGTCATGGATATCCCAGCGACCTTCAACTTGATATTAGGGCGTCGCTGGCTGAATCACATGAAAGCGGCCATGTCCACTGGGCACCAATGTATTAAGTTTCCCCACTTAGGAAAAATCGTGAAGCTAATGGGGGACCCGCCTGTGATCGAACCAGAAGGACTTCAGATACTTCCCACCTTGCGATCGGCCCCTATCTCGCCTGGAACCAAAACCCATGGATACAGGGTTGATCCCACCATTTCCCTGACGGACATCGATCCCGTCCTGAGTATGACACCAGATCCGGTCCCTTTACCTGAACCTCCATTAAGAAAAGAGTGCATACATGGCTGGAACCTCATGAGAAGACTTGGATATCAGCCCGGATTGGGGCTAGGTAGGAATGAGGATGGGATTCTTGACCTCGTTATCCTGGAAGCAAGGATAGGAACAGAAGGACTGGGATTCAACCCGTATGATCAGGTAACACTCTCCAGAAAGGATTGGAAACTAGGGGAACACTTCGTCAGGCATAGCAAGCTCTTGGATCCCAATGAACCTCCCAACGGAGAAAGATGCCATCAGATCCACCCCCAGGAAAAAGGGAAAGAACTCTTGATAGAAGGTATGACTTATTCGTCGTCTGACAACGAGGAGGTCGAAACTTACGAAGACATCTTTGGCACCTGGGAAGAATTCCATAAATCTGATGAAATTAGGGGTTCAAGTTCTCCCCTGGAGGAAAGTTTCCAAATGCTGTCTTGTAACATGATTGGTACTAGTGATTCGGTGAAATTCCCAAAAAAAAAAAGTCGATTTTCGAAAAGAGAAACGACTATGAAACTTGGGAAGTCAAAGACCCCGATAGCCAAGAAGTAGTATACTGGCCAGCTGCGTGGCGACACTGGAGAGCAGGACCTTCAGAAGAAGACAACAAAACCTGGGAGATCGAAAATCCCGAAGGCGACGAAGTGGTGTATCGCCCCGTAGTTCGGCATTGCCCGGGGCAGGGATCTTCCTCCTTAGATAGCCCCTCCTCAACCCAACCTGTACCATATCATTCTAAAAACCCAAAAGAATCACAAAACCCCAAAATCCCAAAAAAAGTAGAAAACCAAAAACCCAAAAATGTAAGTAGTTTAGGAGTAGAGACCTTTGACTATTGTAGGGCCATAAGAAGACCTGAGCGCTGGAAAATTCCCCCGGTAGAGCAATCACGGCTAGAGAAATCATGAGCCAAATTAGCAAGATAGGGTCTGAGTCGATGCCCATTATTTCAGAGCCAGAATCATCTCCGGGAACCGAGAACGTAAAGGATGAGATGGGCGTTTACGATTTAGTAGATGCTGAAGGAGAAGACGATGAAGTCTCGGAAGAGTTCCAAAGGGTCATCAAGAGGTTTGACGAGAAAACTCAGTCGACGATCGAAAAGACAAAGGAGATCAACTTGGGGACTGAGGAAAGGCCCAAGCTAGTCCAGATTAGTGCATGCTTGGAATTCGGTGAAGAAGAAGAGATCCTTAGAGTCCTGGATGAATATCAGGACGTATTTGCGTCGGACTACCATAACATGCCAGGACTAGACCCGCTTCTGGTAGAACATCAAATTCCATTGAAAGAGAGTGCGAGACCGGTTAAACAGAAGCTGAGAAGAGTGCTCCCTGACGTCGCGGTGAAGGTGAAAGAGGAAGTTGACAAACTTCTCCAGGCCAAATTCATCAGGGTAGTGCTGTTTCCTCAATGGATTGCTAACATTATCCCGGTCAAGAAGAAAAATGGATGTATCAGGGTCTGCATCGACTTTCGGAACCTGAACAAGGCCTCACCTAAGGACGACTTTCCCTTACCACACATAGATGTGCTCATCGACAACACCGCTGGGCACGCAATGCTCTCATTCATGGATGGATACTCGGGGTACAACCAGATAAAGCTTTTAGAAGAGGATCAAGAAAAGACCTCGTTTACTACCCCCTGGGGGACTTATTGCTACATTGTCATGCCCTTTGGATTGAAGAATGCAGGTGCAACCTACCAAAGAGCCATGATGGCGATATTCCACGACATGATGCATGATTGTATGGAAGTATATGTCGATGACGTCCTAATTAAATCCCAAAGTCGTGCAGACCACGCCACAACTCTGAAGAGGGTCCTCCAAAGGTCAAGGGAGACAAAGTTGAGAATGAATCCGAAGAAGTGTGTCTTCGAGGTGTTGTTATGAAAACTTTTAGGGTTCATGGTTAGCAATCGGGGAATCGAAGTCGACCCCTCGAAGGTGAAAGCTATCCTCGAAATGCCGCCCCCGAAGAACCTCAAAGAATCAAGAGGCCTCATAGGGCGACTATAGTTCATTAGAAGATTCATTTCACAGCACTCGCAAAGATGTGAGCCGTTCTACAAATTGCTAAAAGGAGGCGTGGAATACCACTGGGACGACGACTGCCAGAAGGCATTTGAGGATTTGAAGAAATATTTATTGAGTCCCCCTGTTTTGAAGCCCCCTGCTAAAGATAAGCCTCTCATTTTATATGTGTCAGCGACGGAATCCGCGATAGGCATAGTCCTGGGTCAACATGATGAGACTAGCCGGAAAGAGAATGCAATTTATTACTTGAGCAAATCTCTCCTGCCATATGAGCGGAAATACTCCTCGATAGAAAAAACGTGCTTAGCGGTGGTTTGGGCTGCCCAGAAACTCAGACACTACTTCTTAGCCCATTCAGTCAAACTCTTGGCCAGAATGGATCCCTTGAAATATATCTTTGAGAAACCTGTCACTTCAGGACGAGTGGCACGATGGCAGATGCTCTTGGCAGAATTCGACATAACATACGTAACTCAGAAGTCAATAAAAGGGCAAGCCATCGCTGACCACCTTGCACATCTCCCCCTACCACAGTATGAACCGGTCAAAACCGACTTTCCAGATGAAGACGTGCTATGTGTAGACATAGAGGAGATAAAGGACCCCGAGTCGTGGACGACGTACTTCGACGGTGCCTTGAATCAGAATGGAAAAGGGATTGGGATAGTGCTTTTGTCCCCCGAAGGAGTGGCGATACCGAAGGCCTTCAAAGTCGGATTCCCAGCCACCAATAATGAAATGGAGTACGAAGCACTCCTAGCAGGTTTAAGAGAGGCCGCGAAGTTGGAAGTTAAGAAACTCCGAGTTCTCGGGATTCAAAGGTGGTCATCCCAAGTGGCCGGTGAATGGAAGGTGAACGCCCCTAAGCTCGCTCATTATCATGACAAGGCCAAGAAAGCTATGTCTCAGTTCAAGAAAGTGTCCTTTCTTTATATCCCGCGATCTTTAAACCGGCTGGCCGACTCGTTGTCCACCTTGGCCTCGATCGTGGAAGTCCCCCTCGACAAGGGATCCGAGACCTTTCACATCCAAAGGATAGACACTCCCTCGGTTGAACTAAAAGACTTGGCCCTCGGAGATCCAAATGAGATTCCATCCAAAGATGAATGACCGAAAGGAAGGAAAGCGAAAGGGAAAGAGACAGAGGCAGAGGAACCTAATCGAGAGCGGATACTCGCCCCCCTACAGCATGACAAAGAACTCACAGACGACCATCCGTGGTACTTCGATAGCTGGAACTACCTGCGCGATGGATACATCCCTGAATAAGCCACCAAATCTGACAAAATGGCACTGAAAGAAATGGTTCAAAGATACGTTGTTGTCGGAGGACTGTTATATCGCTGATCATTCAGTGGGATCCTCCTGCGATGCATGACGGTTGAGGAAGGATGAGAAATAATCGAAGAGGCTCATTCCGGCATATGCAGAGGACACGTAAACGGCCTGATGCTCTCCAAGAAAATCATCCGGTTAGGATATTACTGGCCGTCATTGGAATCAGACTCCGTGGACTACGTCAGAAAGTGCAAGAAATGTCAGCTGCCGCTGACTTGATTCACGCTCCTGCATCTTCATTGCATCCCACTACTGCTCCGTGGCGTTTTTCGACTTGGGCGTTCGATATCATAGGACCTTTAGTCCCGACCGTGGAAAACACCTAGAACAAAGCTTTCATATTAACGGCAACGGAATACTACACCAAATGGGCAGAAGCTGAGGCATTTATCCATATCAAAGCATCTACGATGGTCAAGTTCATTCAAAAGAACATAATAGCTCGGTTTGGCATTCCGAAAGTGTTCATAACTGACAATGGCCCCCAATTCATATCTCAGGTAATGGAGGATTTGTGCACAAAATATGGTATAGAACTACATCATTCAACCCCTTATTACCCAAAGCAAACGGACAGGCTGAAGCTACAAACAAGACACTACTCAAGATCATTAAGAAGACAGTGGAAACAACCAAGGGCAGTGATTGGCCAGACCGTTTGGTCGAGGCATTGTGGGCATATCGAACCTCCATTAGGACTCCGACAGGTGAGACCCCATATGCATTGACTTACGGGATGGAAGCAGTCCTTCCGTTCGAGCTCCTGCACCCATCTTTGCGGATCTAATTAGATGAAGAGATGACAGAAAGCCAAAGACGAGAAGCATTGCAAATACAGTTGGACCTCCTCGATGAGAAAATGATGAAAGCAGCAGAGCACGCTCAGGTGTACAAGAAGCGAATCGCAAGAGCCTACGATAAGCATGTCATAAAGAGGAAATTCAAAACAGGTGACCTTGTATTGAAACGCATCACTCAATCACAACTCCCACACATTAAAGGCAAATTGTGACCTAATTGGGAAGGCCCATATGTAGTTAAAGAAGTATATTCTGGCAATGCATATAGACTGGTAAATGCAGAAGGGGAAGAGCTCCCCGATCCATGGAATGCTATGTACTTGAAAAAGTACACCACATGACCCTTCTCCACTTCTTGCGGAGTATGACCCTCGGTCTCTTGATATGGCTGTATAAATCCCGTAGGGAAGACCGAGGAGAGGTGCAACAGCCAAACTTGGAAGTCAAACACACACTGGCAAAAAAAAAAAAAAAAAAAGAAAGGGAGGAAAACACTAGAATAGTGAGTCTGCCCCCACACAATGTTCTGCACGGTTGAAGCCATTCAACGCAAAAGTTTATAGGCGAGCTTGCCCATGTCATGAAAGCTTCCCCTTATCACTCACAAAAGAGAGAAAAGAGAAACTATGGTGGAGTTGCATGAGATGTGGGTGTGGTCCCCATGCCTGATGCTTCAGAAGCCAAAACCCTAGGCACCCCTCTCCCAAACTAGTCCAAAAAAAAAAGAAAAAAGGAGTTTAGTTAGAAGTCCTGAAAAAAATAAAAAGTTTTATGACTAGTTTGGGTTTGTAGCCTTTTTAACCTGAGTCAGTAAGCCCATAGGGGTATTTACATACCTAGTGCCCTAAAGCCATTTGGTTTGGGAGTCATTGGCGTAACGCTCGTTACATGGGTTAATAAGAAAGCTTAAGGGACCCAGGCATTACACAGTCACAAATCGAAAAAAAAAAAAAAACGAAAAAAAAAAATCGAAAAAAAAAAGACAAAAAAGTGAATAAAAAAAAAGAGAGCAAAGGGCCAAAAGGCGAAAGAATGGAAAAGCATTCATAAAACCCAAGCCCGCTCGAATGACATGGGCCCTTGCCTAATGAACCAAACGAAGAGTGGCCGGTAACCACAACACTGAGGAACCACGGTGACTCACTGTCTCCCACACATGAAACTCGTGCTCACACATGAATTCTAGGGGCAACCTAGCGCTCTCCAAAGTTCAACTAAAAGGATCAAAACGACTGGAAAAGAATCATGAGGGATCGATCTCCAAAGGATAGTTGGGGAAGGTCGTATCATAATCAAACTAGCAGCCATGGATCAGAGAGCTAGACCACCTTCACTCTCTCACTCCCAGCCAGAAAACACACCAGCTTCACGCCTGGGCATTTTTATATATACATATATGTACATGCGTACACGCACACGCATATGAGTACTTACTTATTCTGCACGGCTTCCTAATTCAGGTCCCATCACATGCACAGTTGTCACAAACACTCACCAATCCACACACTCTCACCTCGTGCATGCTTTTGTTACTAATGCCTTATGGTTGAATGCAGGATAGGTTATACATTGTTCTGTTTCAGGGATCGTTCACATATGTCACCCCATATGCTGGGGCATTTTTTTTTTTTTTTTTATATATGAACCTACGTAAACATGCCTCACACCTCCCTGGTTAACCCTTGATCCAAAACCCCACGCGGATACCATGTTTTGTGCACGACTCCTCTCGAAACGAGATATACTATCAGTCGGAAAATGATCACCCCTTTGTTTCGGATTAGCCAACAACGATTGGCCTCTAGTCTTGGTATTGGATGTGTGCTGTTTCATGCTATGTGTGTGCTATGGATAAGTTTTAGATATCTTTCGATCTCAATTTCCTACTCGATCTACCTACATCCAAAGGATGGGCCCCCGCTGTTTATCCTTTATTCTTTTTCCTTGCATGTGGTGGATGCATTTCTGTTATTTTCTTTTATCTCTAATGACTATCATGGTAGTGGTTGATTGATGTCATGACTACAGGATGATGTCGAGGACATGCCTTGCATTAGCACTAACATTTTAAATTTAGTCTGCATCACAATTACAAGCCTTCTTAACATCATCACATGCATAACACACACTTGGCACGTTTATGTACTAACTTCAACGCAAGGCGAGCCGTTGCTCCCTTCTTTCCTTCTAGCCAGGATTTATTGCAAGTGAAAATGTGAGGGCCACCACACTGAAAGGAACAGGATCCAAGAGGTAAGTGTCGCTGAACTGAAAAAACCCAAACTTAATCTTCCAAACTTGTGCTCTTACATTTAATATCATTACCGTAACATGCTCTTTCAGAATCTTGCTTTGACACTTTGTGCACCCCCCGAGTAGGATGATCCACTTTGTAGGGATTTAATTTTGGGTAGAAAATGGAAAGGCACGAGGTGACATCCTCATATCACGTGATCAAGCTCATACCTAAAAGGAGACTTAATTAACTGGATGGCCTAGAACAACCTTATCCCGATTCCCTCGAGTCAGTTCGACCTCATCCTCATCGGCTGCCCCTCCCTTGAGCCCAAAGGCTCAAACGGAGGCATGAGTATGTGTCTATTTATCTTTGGAGAATAAGTCTGTACGTGTTGTCCTCCAAAGAGGGGCATACTGTAGACACCTCGTTTTGGCACCCTATGAGGGGCATTTCAGTCCACCCTATTTAATGATGTCCTGATTAGGCCCCTAGTCAAAAGTCACCTATCGTCTCTAGGCCTCCGATCACCCAGGGAATTGGCACATCATGATCTACTCATCAAGAGCTTTCTGCCCATATATAGAACTCCAAGATCTGATGGGCAGATCAAAAATCATGACAGCGGGTCCCACACCCCTGGGACGCTCGCGTGAAAAATCACCTATCATCTATGGATCTCCGATCGCCCTGAAAATTGGTTCATCGGGATCTGCTCGCCGAGAGCTTTCCGTCGATATGTGGAACGTCAAAATCCGACGAGCAGATTGAAATCTACGAAACCTGGGCCCCATTAGTGATAACCCGACCAATCTCAACCGGACCCCACCTTCTCGACCCAAACCAATTTCTTTTAAATCCAAACCCACCAGGCCTGACCCGATGAACTCCAGCCCAAGCTGAACTTGACGCGATCCAACTCATTAGGCCAAGTCCAGACCTCACTTGACCCAAACACAACCCAAGCTTGATCCAAACCTCTTGACCCGAACTTGACCCATCCCACGAGGCCCATTAGCTGCATGGGAGAGGACAGTCCATGAGATCTGGACTCTCCCCTCCCCCTTAAACCTCTTCTTTCCCTCTCAATCTCTTAACACCCAGGCCTTATCCCTCTCAATCTCTAACACCCAGGCCTCATCCCTCTCAATTTCAAACTCCCAGGCCTTATCCCTCTCACCCATGTGCATATCTTTGGATCCCACCCATTCCAGATCCGGGGATCTCCATCCAGCGCCCATCGCTCTCTTCCTCATCCCTTACAACCCATCTCCTCGAAAACCCATTCCATCTCACGAACACCCATCATTCCCTCTCATCATCTTGCCATCACATGCAGAACATCCCCCACTCCATCTTCCAGCCATAACCTGTACGCAGCGACCTCCCTCAGGCAACACCCCATCATCATCTCCATCTCACGACTCCCATCTCCCCTCCATCCATATCACCACTCCTTTCTTCATCACCACCACCCTCTCCATCTCCACGCAGAACCTCACCCAGATCTCATTGCAGCGCCAAACCGCCCCATCTCCGCACCACCATTTGACCTCTCTCTGGCCACAACCCATCTTCGAATCCATCCCATCATCTCTCCCCTTCATCATCACAGAACCCATCTCACGCATCTTCTCCATCTCACCATCTCGCCCTCCATCTCTCCCAAACACAGGCGCAGATAACACGTCCATCTCCTTCACCCAGACAGAACTCCTTTCCCCATCATCATCTTCTGCTCCCTAACCCGCTCCTCCAAAACCCATCATCTCCATCTCCACGCTCACCATCTCCCTCCATCTCAATCCTCCAGACGCATGCAGTAGCAGCCCCACGGAAGCCCGATCTCGCCGCAGCAGCACACCCGCCCATAGCAGCACCGCCAGCCACAACAGCATGTTCCCTCGCCATCTCTCGCCGCTGGACTCCGGAACTAGGTAGGCCCTCCTCCTCTCCTTGTGCCCATTGCATCTGCATCATCACCCCTTTCTTCTTCTCTTCCTTTTCTTTCTTGCTCATCTTTCCTCCTCTCTCCCTTTCTTCTTCTCTCCGCCCACTCCACTACACCCATCTGCTGCACGCAGCACCACATCACCCTTTCTTTTTCTCCACGCCGCCTCCTCCTTCCTCGCCAGGTACGCCCTTCCTCCCCTTCTCTGCCACTTGCACTCACCACATACATCTCTCTCTCTCCCTCTCTGCTCGGTCTGCCCTTTCTTTTCTCTATCCCTGTTCCCTCTTTATCTCCCTCTCCCCCTGCTCTGTCTCTCCCCCGCACCCACCTGCTCATCCTCTCTGTCTCCCCTGCTCCTTCTTCCTCTCTTCCTCTTTTTCTCCCTCTCTCTCTCCCTTTTGTTCTTCTTCTTCATCACTTTGCCACACGCACCACCGCCACCCACCACACACCTTCACCGACCTCTACACACACCTACACTTGCACCTACACCTGCACGCACCCGTCCTCTCTCCTTTTCCTTTCTTTCTTTCTATCTTTCCTCTCTCTATCTCTCCTCTCTCCCTTTCCTTTCTTTCTTTCTGTCTTTCCTCTCTCTATCTCTCCTCTCTCTCCTGCTCCCTCTCTCTCTGTCCGCACACTCTCTCTCTGCCACTCTCTTTTCTACGCTCTCACTCTCACCCCTCTCCCTCCCTGGTCGGTCTCTCTCTATCTCTCTTTGCTCCACCTCTCCCTCTCATTTTCTCCTCCCTCCTCTGCCTGCACTCTCACTCTCTCTCGTTCTCTTTCTACCTTCTCAGTCCCTCTCTCTCTGCTCTCCCTATCTCCCTACTCTCTCAGTCCCTCTCTCCCTCACCTTTCTCTCTCCCTCTGCGACCCATCTCCCTCTCTCCCGTCCACTCTCTCTCATTTCCTCTGCTCCGCCCACTCTCTCTCTCCCGTTAGCACACCGTCCCTCTCTCTCTGCTTCCCTTTCTCTCTCTCCCCATCTCACCTCTCCAGCTTTGTTCTCCCCCACTGCGCACCACCCTCTCTCTCCCTCGCCACCTCTCTGCCGCCCCTCCCCCTCTATTCCCTCTCTGTCTCTCCGCCCCCTCTCTCTACTTCTTCTCATCACACCTGTGCACATTCACGCACACCCCTCGCTGCACCCACCTGCTTAGCCCGTTTATCCAAACTGAACCCATGCATCCCAGGTCCCATATTTTCTTTTCTTGCAATGACTGAAGCTCTCTATTTTGTTTATTGTTTCTTTTTATGAAATTTCATGCATCTTAATATGCCCATGCATGTTGTAAATTTTTAGTTTTATTGCTTATTTTAAATCGTTCCTAGCTAGCTTCAAGCCCGTCCAGGCCCCAAGTTAAATTTTTTTTTTCTACTTATTCATTTCATCATCTTTTTATGCATAAATTATGCCCATGCATTTAATATGCTCATTCATTTAGATTAGCATTTTTCTTTCCTTCTATCATGGCTTGTTTTAATTTGTTCTTGATTCATGCATTAAAACATGATCATGCATTCAATTATAACTTAGCTGCATTTTTATTTCATATTCTTTTAGGTGCAATTTAGGACTGCATAATTTATTAAAAAAAATAAAAAAAATAAAACAAAAACAAAACCAGATAATAAAGTGAAAAGTGAAAATAAAAAATAGAGTTTTAACTATCCTTTTAACTAAAAATAATTAGGCTATATAGAATTCTTTTTTCTCCTCCCTTCTCACTAGGATTAGGGAACCCTATTTAGGGAACTCAAGATTATTTAGGATAATTAATTAAATTAAAAATTAGAAATTCATTCTCTTTCCCCTTCCCATTTCATTAGGATAAATCAATTTAGGATTTTAGGCCCTATGAATAAACATAAAAAGAAATAAAAATAATAAAAACCCAAAATACCAAAAACAAAGTAAAAGATATTAAAACTAAAATATTAATAAATTGGAGTTAGAAATTAGACAGTAGCCTAGACTGATTAGGTCAGACCCCGGACCTAGATCTAGGTCTCCCCCTAGCCAGCTTAGACTACCCTAGTTTTATTAATCCCAACTGATTAGGTCCCACTCTTTCTCCGGGCCCCGCTAAGGGACCGGGAGAGCGGATGTGGGCAGTCAGGACCTTAGGATAGGACAGAGACCCAATAGGGAAATGGAACAGTTAGATTGAATCCAAGTAGGAACTCCCCTAGTTAGGCCCTTCTAGCCCCAATTATTAAAATCCAAAAAAACTATAAAACCAACAAAACCAATCCCAAAAATATTTTCTTCTCTTTTCCTCCACCTCCGGTGCCAAATATTTATCTGAACTCAATGATTAAAGGGAATAGAGGCTGATTCCGAGAACCTGAATTAATGAGGATGACGAAACGAGACGAGTGATTTCACACACCCCAATATCAGTTTATTTACTATCAGCCCATCATCGGCCACCCTCAATCAATCCCGGCCCAACATCGGCCATTTTTATCTTACTTCTGGCCCATTATCGGCCATGCACTTTTATCACCTGCGTATCGCATGCAAACCCACAGAAATCACAACTTGAATGTTCGTCCGTATCATTCTTTCGATTCGAAGAATCAACCTTTAAACCTAAGGTCGTCAAAGGACATTGAAGGGGGTACCCAGGAATGGGGTTGATCTTCTTCTAAATATTTGGCACCTTTCCCCTTATTTTCTTAGTTTATTTTCATTTTAATTTGCTTATCCCCTAGAATACTTGGATTTAACTTTAATTAGTCTGTTCAACCCTGGATGTTGATTTCCCCTGCCTAGTTCATTATGGTCCCATCTTGAAGCCCATAATTTAACCCTTGACCCAAGTTCGACCCGAATTGAAAGACCCAAATTAAGTGACAAGACAACTGTCGTGTGTCGCCAGCGGCACATTAGACGAGAGAAGAACCCACCCCATTTTCCTCCCGCATTCTTTCGGCTTTCGTCGAAGGACGGTGTTACGGCCGAATCCGTAACTGGCGATCGTGATCCGTCGATTTTGAGGGTAGTCGGAATCCTCATTTTCGATGTATTTTTTTTATCTCACACTGTTGAATGGCGACTCCTCTCTCTGGCGGGATCAAAATTCACATCCGACACCAGCATACCTGGCCCCGCTCAAGGAGAATCGATTCTATCCTTTCGCCAACATGAGCCGGCTTGCTCCTAGAAGCCCAAAATCAAATCATGCATCGCAAAGCCTCTGCAAGAACCTGCTAAGGCCTGCACTCCTGCTGTTCAACCCTTCATCTCAATGTTGACATGGAAAAAGTCACTTTGCCTCTTCAACATCAAAAGCTATACGGAGCCGCATCCTACCACAAACAGGCAGAGCCGCTTCAAGCATCAGATCTTGTCAGAATCAAACAAAAACTGCAAGATCCTTTAAAATAGCCAAAAGAAGGGTACATATGAAGTTTCGGGCCATTTCAACATTGTCCGGCCTAACTTCACTCCTCCAACGGCTGAGCAGGAGCTCCCGGCGGCGACAGTGTCGAAGACATCAAATCTTCGATTAGAGCCTATGGATGGTCTCAAAATACCTCCAAAAGGCTCCACATCAAATCTTAAGTCAAACCGACACTGTTTGACCCTCCATCAACTCTCAAACGGCAAAATCAAGCCTCTCGGCGGCGAGAACTTCTGATGCTGTCACTCATCAAACAAAGCACATGGGTAGCTTCTACATGCTTCCAAAGGGTTGTACGTCGAATTTCAGGTCATTCCGATAACGTTTGATCCGGCTTTGACGCTTGGAAACAAAATCAAGCCTACCCGTGGCGGAGCTCCTCGAGACCATTGCATCCAAATCGGAGCTAATGGATCGTCTCAAAATGACTCCAATAGGCTCCCTACCAAATTTCAGGTCAATCGGACATCGGTTGACCGCATATCAAAGCACGACACCTTCCACGTGGTGAAATCAAGTCTAGCATCGATGGGACCCCGAACGGCTTCAAAACTCAAATAAAAGCCCATGGTTGGTCCTATCTATTGCTCAAGAAGCTTCACATCAAATTTCAGGTCATTCCGACATCGTTTGACCTAGTTTCAACTATTAGCGGAAAATTGGCTACAAAGTTTTCGGCTTTTCCAAAAATAGGAAACTTTGTGCTTTGACTTGCAAGGCTTTTCGACAGGTTTTCTTCAGAGTAATCAAGCCAATAAATGAGGAGGAATGTAAAGAAAAATACAAGAGAAAAAGAAGCAAAAAAGCCCGAAAAACGGCCGTGAAATGGTGACCGAAGAAGGGACAAAAGTCCCATGGTCGCCGGCCCCATGGTCGCTGGCGACCGTGGGTGCATTCGCCGGCGACCTTGGAAGTCCGGGCTGCCGGATTTTCGCCGGAACGACTGTTTTTCATATTCTTTCTGCGTTTCGAGATGTTCGCCCCCTGTGATTTTCTTAAATTCTGATTTTTGAGGCATGATATCCATCGATCTTCGTCAACATCACGGATCCGCCATCGAAATCATTCGATCATCATCGGACACTCCGAAATCGTCAACCGACCGACCAAGAAAGCACACTTTCTGCCTGACCGATCGTGAAATCAACTGGACAGATGTTGTTGGTCCATTAGTACCAATCAATGTCTGAAATTTCATGATCATTCGATGTTGATCAACATGAAAATCCATCGATGATGATCGCCAAAAGAATTCTAAAAGGCGCGGTGCGGCCCGCGACTCTTTAAGCGACTTGGCGACCAATTAATGCTGTTAATTGACCCGTTTATAACAATTTTTTGCGGTCATTAACTTATTATTTTGGACGGTTCAATCAGAAGAAAGTAAATGGGAGTTACAAGTCAAAGAATTCATGGTTTTTAAACCATGAAACTCCTCCCATAATGGAGATTAAAAGCAATTAAATGCTCCTAACTCTTCACCAGCCAATCAGAAGCCAAGAAAAAGGAGTTACAAAATCAAGAATTAAATACTTGTAACTCCTCCCATCATGGAGCATTAATGCCATTAATGCCCATAAACCCTCTTAATGGCAACCAAAAGCCTATAAATAGGTGGTCATTCTAAAGGGAAAGGGTCCGAAAAAATCATTCGAAGAGTTCTGAAGAATTGTCCTAAAAATCTCTGCACTAAGAAGCTCTCTTGCCTTAAAGAAACTCTGCTGCAAACACTACGAGGTGATTGAAGTCCCTTGGGGGGCCACCCCCCAAGGTTTCCCATCTTCTTCTATCCAACATGGCCTAGATGTGGCTTTTCAACCGGTCTACCCTGTTTTTTATTGGATGTAGGACCTTCCCTTGGTCTTTGTCCTCTAAAAATCCGAGACCCAAGCCAAGCCAAGTAAATTAAAGCATCAAGTATTCTCATATGAAGGACGATGGCGGAGCCCATACATGACTCGCAACCGTCGATCTGAACGAGCCCCCACAATCTCCTGAGAAGTCAGATCCCTCTTTCTTCCTTTTCTATTGTATCTTGTATTTTCTAAAGAGAAAAAAAAATCAGAATTCTTGTCTTTCATTATTGATAAGATTTGTAAATTGCCTTTCATGGCAAAATTGCCTTCTACGGCACAAAACCGCCTTTCACGGCAAACTAAAAAAAATCGCCACTCACGGCATTCTAAGTCTGTATCTTTTCTTAAAATATATGTGTAATGGAAAGTTAGAAAAAAAGTTTGATTTCCTTTCTACTTGTAAAGGTGAATCTCCGGATCAACATTTCAAATTCCAAGTAGAATAAAAAATCTGGTATACCCGTACAAAATGTTGATGCTCGCTTTTTTTCTTTTCGCCCCACCGCAGCCCGGAGGACCCGGGACAGAGGAAAGCAAGAAAAGTCGGGACCATCAAGTTGGCATACCCGGTGGGACTCGTTCATTTGAGAACACGTTGCTTAGACTCCTTGGCTCCTTTCTAGTAGGTGGCCTATGTTGGATCTTGCATCTTTTAAAAAAAATGAGATGAGATTCTTTTGAAATTTTTGTCTTTGAATTTGTTTCCATTCTTTCTCTTCTCAAAACAAAAAAAAAAAGCTATTTTTTTTATCGTTGGGTTTAGATTTTAGAAATTCTGGTTTCTTCCCTTTTGGATTTAGCACTCGCGGAAATCGCTGAGCCTTTGTTTGGATTGGAATACCATTTCTTCTCTTTTGTGAATCCAATCTTAACTTTAAAAAAATAAATAAAAACGATTAGATTTCTCTCTTTTGGATTCAAATTGGAGAAACTTTGGTTCTTTTCTTTTCGTACAATGGCTCGCAGAAATCGCTGAGCTAGTGTTCGAATTGGGAGGGGCCATTTCCCTCTCTTTGATGGGTCCATTAGTGATCTTTCAAAAATAAAAAAAATCAGATTTCTCTCTTTTGGATTGAAATTGAAGAAACTTTGGTTCTTTCCTTTTCGTACAATGGCTCGCGGAAATCGCTGAGCCAGCGTTCGGATTGGGAGGGGCCATTTCCTCTCTTTGATGGGTCCATTAATGATCTTTCAAAAATAAAAAAATAAAAAAAATCAGATTTCTCTCTTTAGGATTCAAATTGGAGAAACTTTGGTTCTTTTCTTTTCGTACAATGGCTCACGGAAATCGCTGAGCCAGCGTTCGGATTGGGAGGGGCCATTTCCTCTATTTAATGGGTCCATTAGTGATCACTCAAAAAAAAAAAAAAAACACGTTAAGGTTGCACCGACTGCGTTCTTTGACCAAAGTGAATTTAAGAAAAGCCTTGTCCAGAGTGTGGAGGTAGCTAGACTGTTCGAGGCAAGGGTCCTTCAAACGGGTTCATTAAGTAATCCTACCCTTACTTGGGAGCTGATCTATCCACTAAGTTTTCATAAGACCGAATTGAAAGACCTATGTGCACTCTTCAAAAAAAAAAAAAAAAAAAACCTTCTGTCACTATTGTGTTGAGATTCGAGAAATTTTGGTTCCTTCATCTTCGGATTTAGTGCTTGCAGAAATGTTTGAGCCTGTACTTAGATTGGAATACTATTTGCTCTCTTTTATGAATTTAATCTTGATTTTTCAAAAGAAAAAAAAAAACTTCCATCATTATTGGATTCAAATATGAGAAATCCTGGTTCCTTCCTTTTCGAATTTAGTGCTCGCGGAAATTGCTGAGCCTATATTCGGATTGGAATACCATTTGCTCTCTTTTGCGAATCCGATCTTGACCTTTCAAAAAATCCCATCTCATGTCCTTTTCAAGTATGCGATTTACAACATTTGTGCCTAGCGGTGCTAGTGCGCCTTTTCGGGTCTACTGTATTCGCGATTGACACATTTGTATCTCCGACCTTATATCATTTTGCCTCGAGTGAGCCTCGCTTCTCGGTAACTTGAATTAAGGTTTACAATTGCTTCTAGCAGTCACTGGAACGCTCATTTCGAGCCGACCATACTTGCGTTCAGAACAATTGTACCCTCTATGGCCTTTTGCTTTCTTCATTACGCTCAGAATAGGCCATGTCCCCTGAGCGATTTGAAAAGACAAAACCATAGTATTTTCTATTTATGATCACCATATTCTTGTGATTACTAATGGATGTACTCTTGTTTCAGAAGTTTTCCAAAAACTAACAATGGCAGCTTTGTTAACCATCACGTTCGATGAGAACAAGTACCAGCTCATGCTTTAAGAGAAGCAAAGCAAGCACACTTACAAGCGCCCTGTCAGCTGCCGAAGCGTCACCTCCCTCGGCAACTCTCAAAACACCAGGTCAACCTCCACTCCTTGGACCATCGTCTTCGAGTCACTGGGACCATTCCCACTACCATTAGAAGAGACATCACTTGCTAAGAAGTAGAAGACCGCCCCTGAACGTGTCGCTGCCCTGACACCAAAGGCGGTCACCAAGAAACCTAAGGCCTGTGGCAATCCCGCGAAGCCTCAACCTGCAAAAAACCAGGTCTGCCCTAAGAGTTGGTCCCCGAGATCTTTACCAAAACAAAGAAGGTCCCGGACATCTGCAAAGCCAGCATACCTGGCCCCTCTCAAGGAGAACCGGTTCTATCCTCTCGCCTACATGAAAGGGGAGAAACCTACCCTCCACCTAACTACAAAAACTGCTCAGCACGAGCCGGCTTGTTCATACAAGCCCAAAATCAAGTCGTGCATCACAAGGCCTCGACAAGAACCTGCCAGGGCCTGCTCTCCTGCAACTCGACCCTTCATCTCAATAGGGGCCAAGCTTGTAAAATTTAAAGCTTAGCTGCGACAGGCTAAGGACCGCGTCCAGATCCTGTCCATGCCAGTCTTCAAGGAAGACAAGCTCGGTTGCTGCATACAAGGGACCACATCCTTCATTGCCAGAGCACAGCCTGAGCTAACTGAAGCTCAAATTGCTCGTCGTATACGTCACCGCGCTGCATATCGACAAAAGAGACTGGAGAAGCAAATAACCCAGCATTCTGAGCTTTAGGTCTCTAAAAAATGGGTCAAAAAGGAAAGACCCGACCAAGTTGTTGCCGTCCATATGGTTCGTAAAGCCAAAAGACGCCAGAAGTCAGCAACGAAAATACATGTCAGACGGCCGGTGACTCGCAACATCTCCCGGACACGAAGACATCAGGAAGACTCTCCCACTCCTTTAAGCCAAGGACATCAGAGTGATCAATCCTCGGGCTCTTCATCTAGAAGAATGAGCTCCAGCTCAGTCGCTAAGATAAAATCCTCTTTCAACTCACGAAGAGTGAATGTCCTAGTTACAAACTCTGAGCAACCTCCACCACATGACGACATGGCTCTACACATTCAGTGGCTAGAGCAAGGACAATAGAGAATAGAGGTTCTAATGGAAAACCTCCTTCTCACTCTCCAACGTCCACCAAATGATGAAGTTCCTCCACACGATGAGGCAAACGGTGGAGAAGATGAGTTACGCGCCCTTACCAAAAAGGACGTTGATAATATCCTCGCCAAAGCAAAAGAAGAGGATACACTAAGGAGCATGGAACCAAGCTGCCATATCCCTTATGGATGGACTATGTTCCATTTCCTGCAAAGTTTAAGCAACCTCTTCTCCAAACATATCGGGGAAATGTTCAGCTAGACAGCATATCATCCACTTCAAAATCCTGACGGGAGCTATTGCGGATCACGATGCTCTCAAGATCCGTCTCTTTGCAAGTACCCTGAAAGGTACAGTCTCTGATTGGTACTCCACTCTGCCAGAGGATTCCATTTAAAACTGGACCATGCTAGAGACATGCTTCTTGACCCACTTCAAAGGTGAGGATCATCCTGTTAATATGGCTCAGCTCTGCAGCCTAAAACAGGGAGAGAATGAGTCAACATACGACTTCATTCACAGGTGCAAAGCAATGGCGTACAAATGCTCAGATGTACTGCCACAAGCGTCGCTGGTTGACATCTGCCGAAACAACATGAGAGCAAGGATCAGCTCCATGATCATCAGCAACAAATCAAAGAATCTGAGAGAACTCCTAGAAGCGTCTATGGAGGCTGAAACGGTGATCAAAGACCTCAACAGTCAGAAGTCATCAAAGAAGGAGCCGACTGCCATTCCAACCTCCAAGCCAAAGAAAAAGGAGGTTCTCAATGTGCAAACTAAGTCAACTCCTCAGCCACCAAAGAAAGTTGAAAACAAAGCTGTAGGTAAGAGACCTAAACTCTCTGATGCATTTAAAGAACGAATAGAAAAGAAATACCCGTTCGATGAAGATGTTGAAGAAATATTTGGGGCCCTCTTAGCAAATGAAAAACTTACCTTGCCAGAGCCCAAAAGACCGGGAGCTGTTGGCAAAACCAATGATCCCCGATATTGTCCATACACCAAATAGTCTTGCATCCTCTCAATCAATGTTTCGTTGTGAGAGAGAAGATCAATGAGATGTGGAAAAACGGAGTCATCACCTTTGACAAAAACTACAGGTCTGCCTCCGTTAACATGGTGTCATATGGACAAACATCCAAATCACTAAAGGAAAAGATCACTACTTCCTTCAAGGTGATAAAAATGACCCAAATGTCCTAAGAACTGGTGCCTTACTCAACACCAGATGGACAACCCATATAGGTGCATCCCGATCTCTTAGAAGATGAAAACTAGGAGATCATCAAAACAAAGCCGACCGCTCAACAACGAAGGCATGCCAAGAGACAACTCCGTAAGCTCAAACAGCAGGAGAAGGCTCAACCCAAGCAAAAAGTCCCTGAAAAGGCAGAAACCTCCTCTATCGCCTCATTGGGGGCAACAAAGGAGTCTCTCCCCAAGACTTCATGAGTGGTAAGAAAATTCACCCTCGGTGATTTCATGCCACCTCGGCTCGGAGATGAGACTACACAGGGGGCATCATACTCTTGCAACTCGGTAGTTGGATTCTCCATGGATGGATATGAGTCCAGTGACACTGCCAGTGACACAGATGAATGGGAGGAATCCCTTGAAACCGGAGAATATCTCTCTGATGAAGAATAGATCCCAGAATCCCACCTTATGCCAGTAATCTGGTATAACCCCTTCCAGCCACAAGGATCCTGGTCTGATGATGATGAAGACCAAGAGGCTGTTCAACAAAGTGCTGTTGACCCAGCGCAAACAAATGCTCTAGTGGATCCCAACCAGGTTGAACCACAAGGAGCAGATGAAGAAGAAGATTTAGCTCCTATGCCAGATCTTGAAGAATATGCAAGGATCTTGCAGCGTCTTGCCATAGAGCAAGAGCAGGATTGCATCAATCAGCCTTATCAAAATCTAGAACCAGAAGTGGAAGACCCCGCCTCGAGAGTTTTCGATTAGTGTTAATTAAGATGTGCTTTAGTTATAAGTGAGATTAGTAGAATTTGGTTAAGTTTAGATTAGAATAGCTCTTTTATAGCTTTGACTTATTTTGGGAACCCTTTTGATTTAGTGGGGCCTTTAGGCGTTCATTTATTTGTGTTTTGATTAGCTTTGAGATTTATTTTGTAATTATGGAAATCTGTAGTTTGCCCCGTTTAATGTATTTTATGATTCCCGACAACTTTCGTATTTGCCCCGTTTCAGTTTGAGACCTCTAAACTCTACTTTGCTAGTTATAGGGGTACAACAGGCTTTTTGCACAAAATCTGGGCACTAATTTCAATGTCTCCGAAACCCGTGAAATATATACTTTTTGAAAACTAGAAATTTCGACGAACAATTCTTCCTTCTTTGTCGAATCCATCCGAAGGTCGTGAGATGAGGTCTTAAGCCCAAGTAGTTGTTAAGTTGTGGGACCCACTCATGTTAGCTATATAAGGGAGAGTCTTCTTCCTTCCTCCTTTTCTTACAACTTTTCCTTGAAGAGCTAGTGAGTTCCAGCCTAGGGTTCTTCTTGCCCTCTTCTTGCTTCTTCATCTCTCAATCACTCCCAATCTATTGCTAAAGGGAGAATGGATGCTTCAATCTTCTTCCTCTCATTCTAGGCTTTCTATTAGTGCTATTTTTAGAGAAAACCCTCCACTCTAAGATCTTCTTTGAGCAAGCCTTGTGTATTTGGAAGCCTTCCATGTAAGCTCTTCTTCTCAACTCTTGGTTATGTGTTCTTCTAGTCCTTGAGATGCTCCATCTTGGTTATTGGAAGTTATTTCCTTCTATTTCTTGTTTTGCCATTTTAGGTTTTGTGATTAGTTGCATTTTGGGGATTTTTGTGTAGATTGTGGATTTTGGACTTGAGAGTGTGCTTAGAGCCTGATTAGCTTAATTGGAGACCAAGGCAAGTGGATGAATAACTTTTTTGAATGATTTCATGTTTAATGAGAATTTATGGATTTTGCACTATTAATCTTCTCTTATGTACTATGGTTAGCAATGATTTTTGAAATGTTCATCTTGTTAAGTTATTTTCCATTATTGGAACTTTTGAAGAATGTATATGCATTATGTTTGTGAAAGCTTGTTTTTGGACCACATGTAGTTTGTCATTAATTTGGTGGTTGTGCATTGAATGGGATTGGAAAGGAGAAATGATGTGATTTTAGTGTTAATGGATGGTTGTTGGAGGACTTGAAGGGGATAGAAGTTGGTAGGTGGAGAGCTATAAATATTGTGTGAAGTGTTGGCTGAAATGAAGTTTTGAAGAGAAGGGAAGATGGGGTTCGGACTGCTGAAACAAAGAGTTTCTGAAGCAGGTCGCTCGAGTGAACCTATATTTGCTTGAGCGAACCCTTCACAGAACCTCTATTGCTTGAGCCAATCTCTTCATTCGCTCGAGCCTTCCTGTTCTGGAGCAGTTCACTTAAGCGAACTCATACTCGCTCGAGCGAACCCCTCACAGAACTATGTTCGCTCGAGCCTCCCCATTCTTCGCTTGAGCCCTCCTGAACTGAACTAGTCCGCTTGAGCGAACCTCCTGTCCGCTCGAGCAAACTGTACAGAATTCCTGGGTCTTTTTCATTGTGTCTAGATATGATGTTCTAAGGCTGGGACGGGTTGTTTTGATGCCCTACCACCTTGGGAAGGCCTGGGGGATGACATAAGGAGATTTACTTGAAAAGAAGCGCCACTTTGGAAATGTATTGGGAATTGTGGATTTACCAAACTGTACAAGGAAACTTGGAATGTCTATCATCATTCGAGTACCATGTTAAGAGTAATAGTAGGCATACAAAGTCCTTATACATATTGTGTGAATACGGAAGTCCCAATACATAGTCCGTAATTGTATAAGGACTCATTGCACTGTTTCACTCAGATTACACTTGTTTTAACCCGGTTTCTCCCGGTATCACTAGTTTCACCTCAAACTATGATTTATGCACCCGACATGTCCTGCCAGCCCCGTTTACACATGAAAAGATAGTGATATGAAATGTGTGCCTATGAGAAACATGTCCCGCCTACTTGAGTGTTTTATACCGATATTGTTTTGGTAAATGTTTTGATTTCTCATGTAACCTATGAGTCGGCACCACTAAGCTTATACGTCCCTGTCGGTCTGATCAACTGACTTGGGCCTCCCTGATAAGTCCTTAAAAATGCAATATTTTCTTATCATTTTAGAGTAATTAAGGACTTAATCATCAAATCATGGACCATTTTAGTAAAAAAATTATGAATTTATGTTTTGAGCATCAAAGTCTAAATTTGAGTCAAAATTCATCCAAAAATTGCATTTTCACATAAAATCATGAATTTCTCTATTTTTTTACATTGAAAGTCACAAATTTCCCATAACTTTTTATTCACACATGAAATGATGAATTTTCTTTGTACCATTGATTTAATTGAAGAAAACTTGATAAAATGGTGACATTTTATGCATTTATTTGGTGTGAATTGGGACCGCATCTTGCATAATTCCTTACCTATATGATTAGATTATTCTTTGATCTTTGTTTTTATTTTTGTAGGGAATTTCAGAAATCGGGGCCCACGGAAGAGAATTGATGAATCAAATGCACCATGGACCCACCTTCCTTTGGCATGGAATCTAAGGTAGGGGCGGCCATGGTAGGGTCCGCTCTCATATGCAAGAAAAAAATCAGATTTAATCTCTTGAAGATAAGTTCCAAATTTGCGGGCCATGAGATGATGAGGTGTCATATCTACTCTCCAACAAATCTTGCTTACATGTCAAGATGGATGGCTAAGATTCAAATCAAGCAAAGAAGAAAACAAAATTACAAAAAAGAAAGATCCCTCCAAGGTGAGGACGTCCAAGGCAAGAGAGTCAAGGCTTCTACACTCAAGTGGGGTCCACACGCATTCAAGAATTGCACATCAAATCTGAAATTTCAGATTTAAATTGATTCTTAACCCAAGTGGGACCCAAGAGAGGGAGTTGCATGAGATAAGAACAATCCTAATTTTACTAGGATTGTGAGCCAACCCTAAGAGAGGGAGTTGCAAAAACTTGATCGTAGCCCCAAGTGCAAGGCCGCGATTGTAGTAATAACCGGTGAAACCGGATCGATCCACGGAGAGTTTATTTATCGCAAAACCTGTCCTAATAAAAAAACTAGGTCTAGCCTAAAAAAAAACTATACAAATCAAACTTTCTAATTGAATTAAAAATTAATTACAAATCTGAAGTATTAATTACAACCAAAGAAAATTAAAATCCTAATCTAGAAACCTAATCTAACCACTACATCACCATAAGATTCATTAGCCCAACCAATTGCAATAATTGTTAAGGTGCATAAAATAAAGAATAAAATCAAATCAAATCAAATAAAATAAAATCAGAGAATAAAGAAATTAGATTTTAATTCTAAAACTTTGCAATAATTACTTTGCTTAATGCCATCAAGAAAAATCAAGACCACCGCACCAAGTGCGCACTGTCACTACGCACAAAAATTCAATGTTGACTCATTGGTGAAGACCAAGACCACATAAACTTGATTTATTAATGAAAGACCCATTACAAGCAAATAACCATTACAAAATTCTTTTAATAAAAATAAAGTGCATCCAACCTTACCATAGACACAAGAAACACTAAACGGAGGAGAGGGACTCGCGGTCTTGAACGGCGATCCAACCGGCTCTCGTTTCGCGATCTGAAATCCAAGCAAAGGAAGATGATTCCAAGGATGATCCAATGGTGGAGTGACGATAGCAACGACGGCGGCGCGATGGCGTAGAAATCCAAGTGGTAGTGTGCCTTAGGGAAGACCTTGGACGAAATATTGATGGAAGGAGAAGAGATGAAGAAGAATTAATGGAAAAAGGGAAAATTCTTGTTGCTGGTCGTCCAAGAAGGTTGGGGAGATGGTCATGCACGTCCAGCCCTCTCTTGGGTTTATTTATAGATTTATGATAGCTTGGGTTGCAAGGTTTTTGATTTTGGTAAGCATTAGTAGTGTGTGGTCCAAGTTGGATTAGGATTAGGAGAGTTTTTGAGAGATTTTCTAGGGGTTGGCTCACAATCCTAGTAAAATTAGGATTGTTCTTATCTCATGCAACTCCCTCTCTTGGGTCCCACTTGGGTTAAGAATCAATTTAAATCTGAAATTTCAGATTTGATGTGCAATTCTTGAATGCGTGTGGACCCCACTTGAGTGTAGAAGCCTTGACTCTCTTGCCTTGGACGTCCTCACCTTGGAGGGATCTTTCTTTTTTGTAATTTTGTTTTCTTCTTTGCTTGATTTGAATCTTAGCCATCCATCTTGACATGTAAGCAAGATTTGTTGGAGAGTAGATATGACACCTCATCATCTCATGGCCCGCAAATTTGGAACTTATCTTCAAGAGATTAAATCTGATTTTTTTCTTGCATATGAGAGCGGACCCTACCATGGCCGCCCCTACCTTAGATTCCATGCCAAAGGAAGGTGGGTCCATGGTGCATTTGATTCATCAATTCTCTTCCGTGGGCCCCGATTTCTGAAATTCCCTACAAAAATAAAAACAAAGATCAAAGAATAATCTAATCATATAGGTAAGGAATTATGCAAGATGCGGTCCCAATTCACACCAAATAAATGCATAAAATGTCACCATTTTATCAAGTTTTCTTCAATTAAATCAATGGTACAAAGAAAATTCATCATTTCATGTGTGAATAAAAAGTTATGGGAAATTTGTGACTTTCAATGTAAAAAAATAGAGAAATTCATGATTTTATGTGAAAATGCAATTTTTGGATGAATTTTGACTCAAATTTAGACTTTGATGCTCAAAACATAAATTCATAATTTTTTTACTAAAATGGTCCATGATTTGATGATTAAGTCCTTAATTACTCTAAAATGATAAGAAAATATTGCATTTTTAAGGACTTATCACACCCCCCAACCAGCTTTTTGCTAGTCCCGAGCAAAATATGCAAACTATGGTAGGTCTTCTGGCCTAATCTAATCTAAACTAAATGCAAAGACAAAAAGAAAAACGCCACTTTCGCTGGCACTCTCGGCTGCATTTAGCGTATGCAGCAAGCCCTTAAACCCCTAGGTTACCCCTAGTGGACGAGTTGTGCCTCGTGAGGGTTTGCAGTGAATATGCCCACAAAATTCATTTTCCTAAAAGTGAAAGAAATTCAATGGAAGGTTTTTCAAAAGAATATTGAGTCAAATCGGATGCCTCGAATCCTCGAATAATCAAGATTTCAGACTTTTCAAAATCCGGTTCACGTTTTTTTTTTTTTTTTTTTTTTTTTTTTTTTTTTTTAAATTATACCAAAACTTTGAGTGCCTTGTGCAAGTGTATACATCAAAACAAAAATTTTAAATGTTCTACGATAATGCCATGACAACAGAATTCTCCCTCGGAATTTCCAACTTTCCTAGATTCGGGCAAAATACAAGTCTCCTCTCAAGGCTACTATGATGGCTTTCGCACTGTTGTTTTTCAAAGGCCGCGAGATGCATCTTTTTTTTTTTTTTGAACACACGCATGTGACTGTGCAATGCCTAGGTCCCTTAAGCTTTCTAATTAACCCATATAATGAGCATTAGGCCAATGACTCCCAAAACAGATGTCTTTAGGGCACTAGGTATATAAATACCCCTACGGGCTTACTGGCTCGGGTTAAAAAGGCTACGAACCCAAACTAGTCACATAATTTTATTTTTTTTTATTCTTTTCAAGAGTTATAACTAAACTCTTTTTTTTTTTTTTTTTTTTTTTTTTTTTTTTAACACTTATTTGTGCATCCCTTGGCAATTTTTTTTCTTTTTAAACGGTCCCCAACAATAGGCAGCCCTTTTCAATTCACCCGAATTAATTCACTGGTTTTGGTTGGCCTAACCATGCCGATGAACCAGGAGTACTCATATGGCCAAATTTCAGAAAGTCGTCTCTTTTTCTCTCTTGAAAGAACTCTGAAAATGACACTTAAATCTTTTTGTCCAAAACTTTTGAAATGATGTACACGTGGTACTGTGAAAAACAAAGTTCGGTATTCTTTTTATTTTTTAGAAAATAATGAACCTTCATTTTACTTCCTTCCAAAAAAATTCTGAAATTCCAGATTTCTAAGCATCTTCAAATCGTCAAGTTCTTTTGAAAACCCCCCTTTTTTTTTTATTTGTTTTTGAAAAGACTACTCAGAAATGAAAAAAAAATTGTCTAAAATTGGACAAGTGTGCTTGTTCCCACCCCCCAACCTAAACTAGACAACGTCCTCGATGTCATACATGAAATGCGAAATAAAATGTAACATGAGGTGAAAATGTAAAAGGAGGAAAAAGAGTAGAAAGCACCTGGAGTAATGAAGCTTTTGTGTAGAAACCTGTCCAATGTAAGACAAATAACACACAAAGAAAATAGAAAAATATATGCATAATATACAAAGGTATGGGCCACTGTCAGATCCAGTGCCCATCAATCCTGATAGATAGGATCGATCAGAGGAATTACATTTTCCTCTGGAGGAATAGTCTCCAAGAATGGTTTTAAACGTTGTCCATTGACTTTAAAAGAGGTACCATTCGATGGATCAATGAGGGTCACTGCCCCATATGGAAATACTTCTTGAACAATGTAGGGGCCTGTCCAACGAGATCTTAACTTTCCAGGGAAAAGATGAAGTCGAGAATTGTACAAGAGGACTTTTTGAGACGGATGGAATGATTTTCTTAATATCCGTTTATCATGAAAGGCCTTAGTCCTGTCCTTGTAAATTCGTGAGTTCATATAAGCCTCGTTTCTCAATTCTTCTAATTCATTTAGATCAAGAGCTCTTTTCTCCCTAGCCTTGTCTAAGTCAAAGTTCAGTTGTTTTATGGCCCAATAAGCTTTATGTTCCAGCTCCACCGGAAGGTGGCAAGCTTTCCCATATATAAGCCGGTATGGAGACATCCCAATTGGGGTCTTATATGCAGTGCGATAGGCCCACAATGCATCATTTAACCGCATTGACCAATCCTTACGATTCGGTTTTACCGTGGTCTCCAAAATTCTTTTAATTTCCCTATTTGAGACCTCTACCTGCCCACTTGTTTGAGGATGATAGGGGGTAGCCACTTTATGTGTAACACCGTAATTTTGAAACAAACTCTCAATAATGCGGTTACAAAAGTGAGTGCCCCCATCACTAATGATGGCACGCGGAGTTCCAAAACGGGAAAAGATATTGTCCAAGATAAACTTTTTTACCGTTTTAGCATCATTGTTCCTACATGGGATTGCTTCAATCCATTTGGAAACATAATCAACTGCAACGAGGATATAATGAAAACCAAAGCTCGGGGGAAATGGTCCCATAAAGTCTATACCCCATACATCGAATAACTCGACGACCAAAATTGGGTTTAAAGGCATCATGTTCCTTTTGGAAATTGAACCCAATTTTTGGCACCGCTCACATACTTTACAGAAATCATATGCATCTTTAAATATAGTGGGCCAGTAAAAACCAGATTGCAAAATTTTGTGAGCGGTCTTTTTAGCAGAAAAATGGCCACCACAAGCTTGAGAATGGCAAAATGATATAACACTGTTCATTTCATGGTCTGGAATGCATCTCCTAATGATTTGGTCTGGGCAGTATTTGAAAAGGTATGGGTCATCCCAGAAAAACTGTTTCACCTCAGTGAAAAACTTGTTTTTATCTTGTTGGGTCCATTCTTTTGGAATTTCACCCGAAGCTAGATAATTAGCAATGTCAGCATACCATGGAGAATGGGAAAATGTGGCAAACAAGTGCTCATCAGGGAAAGTGTCCTGGATTGGCAAGGGTTCTAAAGCGTTGGAAAGGACAATCCTAGAAAGATGATCAGCCACCACATTTTCTACTCCTTTCTTATCCTTGATTTCGATATTGAACTCTTGGAGTAGAAGGATCCATCTGATCAGTCTGGGCTTGGCATCTTTCTTAGAAAGCAAGTACTTCAGCGCAGAATGGTCAGTAAAGATCACAATTTTGGATCCAATTAAGTAGGAACGGAATTTATCCAGTGCATAGACCACAGCCAATAGTTCTTTCTCTGTTGTAGAATAATTAATCTGTGCACTGTTTAAAGTCCTGCTAGCATAGTAAATTACATATGGCTTTTTGTCCCTACGTTGCCCAAGAACTGCCCCAACTGCATAATCGCTAGCATCGCACATGATTTCAAAGGGTAGGCTCCAATCTGGAGGTTGCATAATTGGAGCAGTCGTCAACATGTCCTTAAGCTTGGTAAAAGCCAATTGACATGCCTCCGTCCACTCAAATTCTGCTTCCTTTAGCAGAAGGTTGCATAATGGTCGAGAAATGACACTAAAATCTTTTATGAACCTTCTGTAGAATCCAGCATGCCCTAAGAAAGATCTTACATCTCTTACGGTTTTTGGGGCGGGCAAATTGGAAATTAGATCTATTTTGGCTTTGTCCACTTCCAATCCTTTAGATGATACAATGTGGCCAAGGACAATCCCTTGTTGTACCATAAAATGACATTTTTCCCAATTTAGTACTAAGTTCTTTTCTTCACACCTAGAGAGGACCTTAGTTAAGTTGCTCAAACAATCTTGGAAAGAATCTCCAAAAACGGAGAAATCGTCCATGAAGACTTCGAGAAAACGTTCCACCATATCACTAAAAATACTCAGCATGCACCTTTGAAAGGTTGCAGGAGCATTACACAGCCCAAAGGGCATCCGTCGGTAAGCAAAGGTGCCAAAGGGGCATGTGAAAGTTGTTTTCTCTTGGTCTTCCGGGGCGATCTCTATTTGATTGTATCCAGAATATCCATCCAAGAAACAATAATACTCGTGGCCAGCTACCCGTTCTAAAATTTGGTCCAAGAAGGGTAGGGGGAAATGATCCTTTCGTGTGACAGCATTTAACTTTCTGTAGTCGATGCAAACTCGCCAACCTGTGGGTATACGGGTTGGGATGAGCTCATCATTAGCATTACGGACTACAGTTACGCCGGCCTTTTTAGGTACAACTTGGGTAGGGCTGACCCATTGGCTATCCGAAATTGGATAAATGATACCCACATCTAGAAGTTTTAAAACTTCTGCCCTAACCACTTCCTGCATGGTGGGGTTTAACCGGCGTTGCATCTGACGGGAGGGTTTTGCATTCTCCTCCAAATAGATATGATGTGTACACACGAGGGGATTAATTCCCTTAATGTCAGCCACGGTCCAAGCAATTGCACCTTTGTGCAGTTTGAGCACTTCTAAGAGTTGGACTTCTTGGTCCTTGTCAAGGTGTGCAGAAATTACTACAGGAAATGTTTCATTTTCTCCAAGGTATGCATATTTCAGGTGAGAGGGCAAGGGTTTCAACTCAGGTTTGGGCGGCCTCACCTGAGATGGAAGAGACAGAGTACCAGTTGGTAATAGCTCTTCAAAAGAGAGTCTGCCTATAGTGTCGACCATTTCAACAGTGTTATCAAGTGTTTCTTCACAGAAGGTCAGGCCCTCAATTGACTCAATGGAATCAGAGATTGTTTTTGTAAAAGTTTCTGCTGTAAGAACACTGATCAAATCTACTTCTTCAAGGTCAATGTTATCATCCCGTGGTTGTTTGCAAAGGTCAAAAACATTTAGCTCTAATGTCATGTTACCAAAAGATAGCGTCATTTTTCCATTCCGGCAATTGATCAATGCATTGGATGTGGCTAAGAATGGTCTCCCCAGAATTACCGGAATCTGAGCATGAGGATCTGCCACAGGATGAGTGTCTAGCACAATGAAGTCTACTGGAAAGTAGAACTTGTCAACTTGCACAAGCACATCCTCTACTATCCCTCTCGGTCTTTTGACTGATCGGTCTGCGAGCTGCAAAGTAATCTGGGTGGGTTTGAGTTCGCCTAACCCCAATTTTACATAGACCGAGTAGGGTAGTAAGTTGACACTCGCCCCAAGATCAAGCAGTGCTTGTTCAATTTGACAATTTCCAATAATGCACGAAATCGTAGGGCATCCTGGATCTTTGAATTTAGGGGGAGCGTCATGCTTTAAAATTGCACTAGCTTGCTCAGTGAGGAACGCTTTCTTTTGTACATGTATCTTACGCTTCAACGTGCACAAGTCCTTAAGAAACTTTGCGTAAGATGGGACTTGTTTGATTGCGTCTAACAACGGGATGTTAATTTTAACCTCTTTAAGTACATCAAAGATTTCCTGGTTCTGTATAGATGGCTTGGCAGGAGCTAATCGATTGGGAAAAGGCGGTAAGGGCTTGAATCCCGGAGGAACTTGGCTTTTTTCCTTGATAGGAGGGACTTCATTTTCTTTCCCTTCCTGATCTGAGGATGCAGGTTGTTTATTTTTTTCCAGATCAGGCTTTGCAATCTCTTTACCACTACGTAGAATAGTAACAGCTTGAACCTGCTCCTTTGAATTTGACGGACCACCTTGATGAACCTCAAATTGCCCTTTTGGATTGGGCTGTGGTTGGGCTGGAAAAGCCCCCTTATTTTGTGATTCAATCAATTTACAGAGGTTCTGCATGGTGTTCTGTAAATTCTCAAAGTTCTGATCATGTTTTTTATTGATGGACTCTTGATTCATCATAAACTTAGCCACAAGTTCATCCCAAGGTGTCGTTTGTGTTGTAGGGGGTACCATTTGCTGTGTGTTTTGAGCATATGTACTAGGAGTACCCCCAAATGGATTTGACATTTGGTTGAAATTGGGCTGAGTAGCATTTGGGCCATTCCTCCAACTAAAGTTGGGGTGATTCCTCCAATTAGGGTTGTATGTGTTACCCAAAGAATTGTTAAACTGCCGGTTGTATGTGTTAGTGGCATTTGCTTGCTCGTGAAACGCTTCTTGAAAAGCAGGGAGTGTTGGGCACTCCGAAGAAATGTGTTTATCACTAGCGCAGATGCCACAAACTATAGCAGGTTCCTTATTCTTCACAAATTTCAAGGACTCAACTTCTCTTGTAAGATAGGCAATTTTTGCTTGAAGATCATCGCTTTCTTTTAATACATATAACCCCCCTCCTTTGGCCTGACTCGACTGCTTTACGGGGTCTATACCTTCAGATGTGTCCCAATTTTGTGCACTATCTGCCAAAAACTGAAGGTAGGTCCATGCTTGATTTGGGTTTTTCGCCATGAACTCCCCATTGCACATCATCTCCACGAATTGACGTGTTTCTGGACTAAGTCCATCATAAAAGTGACCAATTGTATTGTGCAATTCAAATCCGTGGTGGGGACATGCAAGGAGTAGTTCATTAAAGCGTTCCCAACACCTATAATAAGACTCCTTGTCTTTTTGTTTAAAATTCATAATATTCCTCCGTAAGGTGTTGGTCTTATGTAATGGGAAAAATTTCTTTAAAAATTCCCGGACCATGTCGGGCCATAGAGCAATCGAATTTGGTTGTAAGGAGTGAAGCCATGCCTTAGCCTTATCTTTGAGGGAAAATGGAAACAAACGAAATTTGATAAGGTCTTCCCTCACATTGTTGAAGTGTAGTGTTGCACACACTTCTTCAAACTCTTTAATGTGCAAATATGCACTTTCTGATTCAAGTCCATGAAATTTGGGGAGAAGTTGGATTACTCCCGGTTTGATATCAAATTGACCCGTACCTGCGGGTATAACCATGCACGACGGTGTGGCTTGTCGTGTAGGGTGAAGGTAATCACGTAAACTCCTAAGAGGTTGATTCACCTCCCCATTATTATTGGGTCCATTCCCATTACCGTTCTCCTCGTTATCACTCTGCTCATCAGCCATATTGGAAATCCTAAGAGAACCAGGAGATCTAGATTCGTAGAATTTAATCAAGCTCTTGACAGGTGATTCCTTCCTTACTAACCGATTTGAGGAGTCCCTCTGCCAAGAAGATGGGGGTCTTTCCTTCTTTTTTGGAATTTTGAAAAGTTTTTATTTATCTCCTTTTTTTCTTTTTCTTTTTTTTTTATAAAGAAACCTAGAAAGAAAAACTACCTAAGGTCCGTTCTTAGATTTAAAAGAAGATTCTCAAATTCTTGCAAAGTCCTAATCTTAGAGAGTTTAATATCTCTAAGGAAAGTTCCCAAACTCAAATCTATGAAACTGGCCCGACCAGGTAAGTCCCCAGATCAGTGGTGGGGTCACGATGCGTTGCAAAGGTCCCGCTTAAAAACCACTTTCTAGAACAAGAGACTTGTCTCCCTTATCTATTGGGACAAGACTTGCCTAGACATCGAACCAATTAAGAAAGGCAGTTTGTTCGGCTTCCCAAAGAAATAACTAACCTTCTTAGAAAAAAACTCCAGCAAGTTTTTAAGAGTCCTTTTAAATTTAAAAACAACTAATAAAACTGAGTTTCCAATGAAAGTTCTGAAATTTTCAGATTTTTGCAAGTTTGGTGGCCAAAAAGCCGAATTTGTGCGATCTACGACTTGCTTTTGTGAGGGAAAGTTCCAGAATTTTTTTGGAAACTTTAAAAACCTAAAAATATGAAAAATAACTGAATTTAACAGACCCTAATTAATCCTAATCAGCAACAAAAAAAACGAAAATAAATGACCTAAACTAGTCCAAATTAGAACAAGTAAATTAGGCAATTTTCAGAAATTGGATGTGATTTTTGAAAAATCAGAAAAAATAATTTTTCAGATCTGAAATAGTTCCAATTTTATCAAAAATCAGAGATTAAAAATCCACTTTTTAATGCAATAGGGCTGGTCCAAACATTCCATGCGTGCTACCCTTAGATCTAGAATGATTGCGGAATAGTAAAGGCACACCCACAAAGCAATTAAAAAGATAGGTTGGAAAAAATACCTTAAGCGAAGAAAAACTCCCCGGCAACGGCGCCAAAAACTTGATCGTAGCCCCAAGTGCAAGGCCGCGATTGTAGTAATAACCGGTGAAACCGGATCGATCCACGGAGAGTTTATTTATCGCAAAACCTGTCCTAATAAAAAAACTAGGTCTAGCCTAAAAAAAAACTATACAAATCAAACTTTCTAATTGAATTAAAAATTAATTACAAATCTGAAGTATTAATTACAACCAAAGAAAATTAAAATCCTAATCTAGAAACCTAATCTAACCACTACATCACCATAAGATTCATTAGCCCAACCAATTGCAATAATTGTTAAGGTGCATAAAATAAAGAATAAAATCAAATCAAATCAAATAAAATAAAATCAGAGAATAAAGAAATTAGATTTTAATTCTAAAACTTTGCAATAATTACTTTGCTTAATGCCATCAAGAAAAATCAAGACCACCGCACCAAGTGCGCACTGTCACTACGCACAAAAATTCAATGTTGACTCATTGGTGAAGACCAAGACCACATAAACTTGATTTATTAATGAAAGACCCATTACAAGCAAATAACCATTACAAAATTCTTTTAATAAAAATAAAGTGCATCCAACCTTACCATAGACACAAGAAACACTAAACGGAGGAGAGGGACTCGCGGTCTTGAACGGCGATCCAACCGGCTCTCGTTTCGCGATCTGAAATCCAAGCAAAGGAAGATGATTCCAAGGATGATCCAAGTGGTAGTGTGCCTTAGGGAAGACCTTGGACGAAATATTGATGGAAGGAGAAGAGATGAAGAAGAATTAATGGAAAAAGGGAAAATTCTTGTTGCTGGTCGTCCAAGAAGGTTGGGGAGATGGTCATGCACGTCCAGCCCTCTCTTGGGTTTATTTATAGATTTATGATAGCTTGGGTTGCAAGGTTTTTGATTTTGGTAAGCATTAGTAGTGTGTGGTCCAAATTTTACTAGGATTGTGAGCCAACCCCTAGAAAATCTCTCAAAAACTCTCCTAATCCTAATCCAACTTGGACCACACACTACTAATGCTTACCAAAATCAAAAACCTTGCAACCCAAGCTATCATAAATCTATAAATAAACCCAAGAGAGGGCTGGACGTGCATGACCATCTCCCCAACCTTCTTGGACGACCAGCAACAAGAATTTTCCCTTTTTCCATTAATTCTTCTTCATCTCTTCTCCTTCCATCAATATTTCGTCCAAGGTCTTCCCTAAGGCACACTACCACTTGGATTTCTACGCCATCGCGCCGCCGTCGTTGCTATCGTCACTCCACCATTGGATCATCCTTGGAATCATCTTCCTTTGCTTGGATTTCAGATCGCGAAACGAGAGCCGGTTGGATCGCCGTTCAAGACCGCGAGTCCCTCTCCTCCGTTTAGTGTTTCTTGTGTCTATGGTAAGGTTGGATGCACTTTATTTTTATTAAAAGAATTTTGTAATGGTTATTTGCTTGTAATGGGTCTTTCATTAATAAATCAAGTTTATGTGGTCTTGGTCTTCACCAATGAGTCAACATTGAATTTTTGTGCGTAGTGACAGTGCGCACTTGGTGCGGTGGTCTTGATTTTTCTTGATGGCATTAAGCAAAGTAATTATTGCAAAGTTTTAGAATTAAAATCTAATTTCTTTATTCTCTGATTTTATTTTATTTGATTTGATTTGATTTTATTCTTTATTTTATGCACCTTAACAATTATTGCAATTGGTTGGGCTAATGAATCTTATGGTGATGTAGTGGTTAGATTAGGTTTCTAGATTAGGATTTTAATTTTCTTTGGTTGTAATTAATACTTCAGATTTGTAATTAATTTTTAATTCAATTAGAAAGTTTGATTTGTATAGTTTTTTTTTAGGCTAGACCTAGTTTTTTTATTAGGACAGGTTTTGCGATAAATAAACTCTCCGTGGATCGATCCGGTTTCACCGGTTATTACTACAATCGCGGCCTTGCACTTGGGGCTACGATCAAGTTTTTGGCGCCGTTGCCGGGGAGTTTTTCTTCGCTTAAGGTATTTTTTCCAACCTATCTTTTTAATTGCTTTGTGGGTGTGCCTTTACTATTCCGCAATCATTCTAGATCTAAGGGTAGCACGCATGGAATGTTTGGACCAGCCCTATTGCATTAAAAAGTGGATTTTTAATCTCTGATTTTTGATAAAATTGGAACTATTTCAGATCTGAAAACTCCCCCTCGTGCTCCCGCCGGTTGCAACTTGGATCCTGTCCTGTCCCGTTACCCGATTCCGCGGCTGTGGTCTTGTCTAGCTATATATATATGGATATATTGTTGGTTCTCGTCACTTAGTGTGTTCGAGCCCAATGCACTGAATGTGCTCTCATCACTTTAGTGATGGAGAGGATTTAGCTTTAGTGTGGTTGCCATCTTGCTAGTTCCCTGTTCTTGATATCCTGCATGTTTTACTTTATATATGCATTTTGACAAACGATATGTCTTGTTTTATAGAAATACACGTGTGTACAGATTTCAACGTCTTTTAATTCTTATCTTTCGATTTCTCTTATTGTATTATCTATTCACTTATTTGCTAGACCGTCGTGTCTGACCCATTTTTGTGGTACTCAGGTCCTGTCCCCGTTATTGCCTATGAGGAGGAGCCAGAGGAGGCGGTCGGTGAACTGCATCGCTTAGTAGAGTGACAAGTTGACAATGTCGTTTAGACATTTGGTTGGGCTTTGAGTTACGAACATTTTTTGGAGGATTATTGGTTTACTTAGATTTACATTTTGATTGTACTGGCCTTTGTTGGCCATTATTTTTTTGGGGAATGTTAACTTAAATGATCTTTTGTTTAAACTTCAAATGTTATATTTTGGGAATGCCAATGACACCATTACTCACTCTGACACCATGTCATATGTATGTATTTATCAGTCCTGCATCTTGGAATGGATTACGAAATTGATTTGCTACACGCGTCCGCATCAATGTAAATGTTTTGTGAGTGTCTGTGAAATCTTCACCATGGAAACCTGTGGAAAATTAAGTGAATGTATAATCATTGTTAAGGTATGTTCACTTAAGCATCATCGCTCGCGGGCCCAACCCCTCGGTCCGGCGTCACGACAGGAAGTCTTGGAGAATCTACAAGCATCTCCTCCAGTAACTCCGGAAAATGAAGAAAATTGTTGGGTTGATGACCCTCTTACATTGAAGGATGAGTCTGATTCCCAATAGTCCATTATGGAGGCATCTTCTATTGAAGTTGCCTGCAATGTGATAGTTCAGGATGATAGTGCCTCTGAAGCTTCATCTGCTGAAGCCACAGACTCTCAGAATGCATCCGATAACATATTTTCTGGAGCTACATCTTCTCGGGTGACTTCCACTGAGATAGCATCTTCTCAGCCTTCGTTTCTTGAAACTGTGGCATCAGAATTCAAGCCTCTTTCGACTGATCACCATGAAGAGGCTTTGGCTGATGAAATCTTCAAAGAAAACCTGGTCAATTGGTTTCAGATACCCAACCTCATAGGAGATGTCTGGACCAATGAAATCCTGGACAAAGAAGAAAAGTTGCTGGAAGTTGTTCAGGACTTGTTCTCGGAAAATGCTCCATGCAACACAATCACTGAAGACATCAATGCTGCTGTAGAAGTGTTTTCGGCAAATCAGGATGATCAGCCCCTTGAGCCCGAAGAGGGTCTTCCAAAAGAAGAGCCACCTTTCGAAGCTTTTGAAGTTGGGAAAGGTACCCGCTCTGACCGGGATTACCGCAAAAACTATATCCAACCTTCTTCTTCTTCTTATGTAAATCCTTCGGGAAAGCAATCTGTAAATGCCCCAAGCGGCAACAATAATGAAAATGCAGGCCACAAGGAGGCTTTCAAGTATGACTTGATTGAGCACTTTAAACACATACTTGCACGACTGCACATCCTAGACTTATTACGAATGTCACCACAAACTCGTGATAGTCTCATTTCAGAACTACAAAGGCTGAATATGGATGTTGACAAACATACCCCACAGGTCATACAAATTGAAATGGACTATAGGTTCAAAAAATCAAAAACCTTCCCAAAGGGAGAAAATAAGAAAACTGAGGGCCCTTGTAATGAATGTCTCTCGGTCCAAAAAGCGGCAAGTGCTATCATCGCCTTCAATAAGGAAGACCTCCTGCTAGGTGAGACAAAGCACAACTGACCCTTGTACTTCACAGGGTACATCAAAGAGATACTGATACACAGAGTGTAGATCGACCTAGGTTCTGCACTTAACCTCATCTCTACTTCGGCACTCGAAGAGTTGGGTATCTCACCTAACAAACTGAGTCACACATCTGTGTCCATCTTTGGATACGATGGGAGTACTCAAAGGCCTATTGGCAAAATCAGGTTCAGGTTGTAAATCGGTGATCTTATCTCTGAAGTCACCATGTATACAATAAAGACCCCTTCATGCTACAACATCCTTCTCGGACGCCCCTGGATGCATGGGAATGGTGTCGTCCTTTTAATCCTACATCAATGCATCAAGTTTGTTGGCAACGACGGCTTGATACATCGAGTGTTTGCAGACAAAAAGCCCTTCAAAGGCAAAGAAGCCCATTTTGCAGACTCTCAGATGTACAAGAACGAGAAAGAAAAAGAGGAAGAAACATCATCCTTTGCCGGCAATCTCCAAAAAGATAAAGGCAAGGCTCCTTAGAAATCATCGGAAGAAAACAAACCTTCCGGCAAACCCGAAGAGAGTAATCCGTCTCCCTTCATTGTCTCTTTTAAATCTTCCAAACCTTTGGTAATCACAACCAGAGCGAAGAAGATGAAACAAAAGACTGGGGGCAAGTTTGCTGTCTCCTTCGTGTCTATCATGCAAGACACGGATTTAGAATCAGAGCCCAAAGACGATACATCGTCAAGCCAAGCTGATACTCAACAAGTTCGGCCTGCTCTCACTCTGTTAGAGACTCCTGCTGGCATAGAAGATCCTGTGTCTGCTTTCTTCATTGTTCCGGCAACAACGGCAGAAGAGAAACCAATCTTCTTCCATAGGTCGGAAGCTCCGACATCAAGTTCCTCGCTTGAACCTTTCAAAAATGAAGGTATGCCTCAACTATCCCTGTATAGTGCAATGGCACAAGCTATCATGAAGAAAATGGGCTATGACGCTTAAAATCCAATTGGTTTGGGAGGTGGCCGCGGTATTCTCACGCCATTGGAATCCTCCCTGACCAAAAGTCAGTTGGAAGATTGGAAATTCCACCGTCGCATAGACAAGTCTTCATACAGGTTGGGGTATGATCCTGACACTCCTATGAGACAGTTGACTCAAAGGCTGCAAAGTCATTTTGCCGACCAGGCTTCAACATCTCGTGTCGATGAAGACATAGATCTCCCTAGATATCTCTTTGAAGAGTTACTCGATAAAGACCCAGGAAACTCATCAAATTGGTACAATTTCTTTGATGATGAAGAGGAATTGTCCGATGACATAGACACACGGTGCTCTGATTCAGAAGGGCCATCGTCTCCAAAAGAAGTGCCTTACCTCAACCCAATTTCAGCAGGTGATTGGGATCATCTCATAGCAAGTCTTGATAAGAGTACCGATCAAGAAGAGTTATGGACAGAAGTGGAGCCATGGTCTGAAAATGCCCTTGGAAATCCAGAAGGTCATGGTGCGTTGGAAGCCTCCAAAAATGTTGTGGAGGAACCACCTTCAAACCTTCTGACAGAAGATTCTGTTCAAAAGATAGACTTGGGAACACCTGATAACCCACGTCCTGTATTTAGAAGTAAGAATATAAAGGATGATGAGTTACCCGAGTATGTCTCTTTTCTTCGTGAGTTTGTTGATTGTTTTGCATGGTCTTACGCTGAAATGCCTGGTTTAGACCCCAAAATAGCAGTTCACAAACTCAACCTGCAAGAAAATACCAAGCCTATCAAACAAGGCCAAAGAAGATTCCGTCCTGATGTAATGGACAAAATTGAACAAGAAGTTTAGAAACTCAAAAGCGTTGGTTTCATCCGCGAGGAACAGCACCCTGAATGGTTGGCCAACATTGTCCTCGTGACAAAAAAAATGGTCAAATGAGAGTTTGCATTGACTATAAAGACCTAAATAATGCATGCCCCAAAGATGAATTCCCGCTCCCTATACCAGAGGTAATGATTGACAACACCTGCGGGTTTGAGCGAATGACTTTCATGGATGGCTTCTCTGGCTACAACCAGATAAGGATGCATCCCGAAGATGAGAGGCATACATCATTTCGGACCCCATTTGGCGTATATTGCTACACTGTCATGCCATTTGGTCTAAAGAATGCCAGTGCAGCATATCAGAGGACTATGATGAAGATATTCCAAGATATGCTGCATAAGACGGTCGAATGTTACGTTGACGACCTCGCCGTCAAAATCCAAAGAAAAGAAGACCATCTCAAAGATCTTTGGGAAGTCTTCCTCCGACTTCGCAAACACAAACTGCGGATGAATCCCCTCAAATGCTTCTTCGGCGTTTCATCGGGTAAGTTCCTCGGATTCATAGTTCGGAAAGCCGAAATAGAACTTGACCCCACCAAAGTCAAGGCTATCCTAGAAATGCCATCTCCAAGAACTTTAAGAGAACTCAAAGGGCTTCAAGGGAGGTTGGCATACATCCGACGGTTTATTTCCAACCTATCAGGAAAATGTCGTCCATTTTCTCACCTAATGAAGAAAGGTGTGGACTTTATTTGGGATGCTGAATGTGAAGCGACATTTCAAGACATCAAGTCATACCTGACCAAACCTCTAGTGTTGGCTGCCCCCACAACTGGAAAACCATTCATCTTGTACACAAGAGCTCTCGACTATTCTTTCGGCGCTCTACTTGTACAAGAAAATGATGGAGGAAAAGAAGCTGCTCTATACTACCTCAGTCGTATGTTGGTTGGTGCAGAGCATCGCTACTCTCTAGCCGAAAAGGAATGCATGGCAGTGATGTTCGCTGTACAAAAGCTACGTCACTATCTACTGCCTAACACAGTATACCTGATTTTGAGGATCAATCTCTTAAAGGCCCTTGTCATAAAAGCAGGTTCCCTCAATGCTCGACTGGTAAAATGGTTCATCCTTCTGTCACAATTTGATATTAGGTATGTACCACAGAAAGCAATCAAAAGCCAAGCTCTAGCAGACTTTCTCGTAGAGCATCCACTGCCTAAGGATTCTCAACTCAGGGATGATCTCCCAGACGAGCTTGTTTATAGCGTGGAGACCTCCTTATCAAATGCCTCCTGGGACATGTACTTCGATGGTGTAACCAGGACAAATGAAAAAGGGAAGCTGATATCGGGAATTGGCATTCTCTTTGTTAGACTTGACAAAAACATGATTCCATACGTATTCTCGCTACTGGAACCATGTTCAAATAATGCAGCCGAGTACCAAGCTCTGATCATAGGATTGGAACTCGCCCTCGAATCTAGTATCACTATGCTGGAAGCCTTTGGGGACTCCCAACTGATCGCCAACCAGATGAATCAGAAATATGAAATCAGGAAGCCTGATATGTTGCCTTACTACAACAAGGCACAATCACTTCAACAAAAGTTTGATGTCTGTCACATCACCCACATCCGCAGAGGTGAAAACATTCGTGCAGACGTTCTGGCTGGACATGCTACATCCATGGCGATCTAAGAAGGGGAAAACATGAAAATTACAGTGTGTCAAAGGAGGATTATCCCTCCTCTCAACACACACCAAGCAGTCGCTGAATGCCACCGAGTGGTCGGAAGTCCGATTTCCATCCTCAGACCTCCAGGCGGCGACTGGAGGGATCTGTTCATTGATTACATTATGTTCGGAATCCTACCTGAAGATCCAAAAGAGCGGGTAAGTATTTAAAGATGAGCCCTAAACTTCCATTTGGATATTCCCTCCAAAATACTTTACAGAAAATCCTTCAACGGAGTACTCCTACGCTGCTTGTCACAATAAGAGGCGAAAGAAACTCTTAAAGAAGTTCATGCTGGTCTTTGTGGAGCCCATTAGGTTGGTCCTAAGCTCTACGATCAGATAAAAAGGTTGGGTTACTATTGGCCTACCTTAGTAGCTGACGCAATAAAATTTGCTAAACATTGCCAACAATGTCAAATTCATGGAGATTATGTACACATGCTTCCAGAATGGCTACATCCTATAGCGATCTCATGGCCCTTCAAAGCCTGGGGTATGGACATCATAGGTCCTATCTCTCCCCTATCAAGCAGAGGTCATCGCTTCATCTTCGTCGCTACGGATTATTTCTCCAAGTGGTCAGAAGCATTTGCTTTCAGTGAGATGAAGACCTCATCAGTCCTTCAATTCTTGTGCACCAACATCATTTGTCACTTTGGCATACCTAAAAGATTTGTCCATGATAACGAACCACAATTCTAGGATCACAGATTCTACAGGTTCTGCGACAAATACAAAATCCAAAGCTGCCCTTTGACTCTGTATAACTCGGCAGCAAATGGACTGGCAGAAACCTTCAACAAGACACTCTGCAAAATTCTTAAGAAAATGGTCTCTAGTCACAAAAGAGACTGGAGCGACAAACTGCCTGAAGCTTTGTGGGCCTACCGGACTACCATTCGAGGACCAACCCATAGCACACCATTCTCCTTGGTCTATGGATGTGAAGCAGTTGTCCCTCTAGGGGTACAAATTCCTTCCTTAAGGGTATCTCTACAAAATGAAATGACGCAAGAAAGCAATGTTAAATTGAGACTCCAAAAACTGGATAATCTCGATAAAAGATGACTCGAAGCTCTACAAAGCGTTGAGCTTTACTAAGCACGCATGGCAGGATCTTTTGACAAGAATGTTAAGCAACGCGCCCACAAAAAGGGTGACTTGGTTCTTACAGTAAAAAGGACAATCGTTTTTGCCCACAAATCCAAAGGCAAATTCAAACCAAAATGGAAGGGACTCTTCATCATAGACAATGTCTTCTCCAATAGCGCATATGCTCTTCTAAACATGGAGGGTGACAGATGTATGATGCCCATCAATGGTAAGTGCTTTAAGCGGTACTACCCTTGAAAACTTCCTACAATGGGTCAGAGCGACGCCTACACGGCCAAATCCTATTCTTAGGTACTTGCTCGTCAAACTCACTCCTTTTGGAATTTTCTTCTTTACCTTAAAGTTCCTAAAAAAAACCTCAAAACAATGCTTACTTTCAATATTTCATTGTTAAAAAAAAAAAAAATCCAAAATCCAAGTTTAGGAGCCCTTTCCCTAACTTGACCAAAACTTTCGATCCTTGAACCCAAAATTCATGGTTTAAAACAAAAATCAAGACTCAGGGATTTCCACCCTACTCCACCCTGACTTTTACTACCAAAAATGGTTTTGAGTCAAAATATACGACCCTTGTGTCTTTTTAAAAAAAAAAATGGTTTTTCAAAAAACCGTGGGGAAGCGATGTTTAGTCGATACTCACACAAAACCCAAAAATCGGAAGGATGCAAACCCCATTCGATACTTGTAAAACCTCAAATCACAAGGAAGTGGCACCTCGTCAATACTTGCAAAATTTTCAAAAAAAAAAAAAGAAAAAAACGTGGAGACGCAACGCTCCAGTTGATATCCACAACCCAAATTTCAAAAATCGTGGAGATGCAACGTTTCAGTTGATATCCACAAAACAAAAATAAAGGTTAAAAAAAACCACAAATTTCAAAAATCGTGGGGAAGCGACATTCCATCGATAACCACAAAACAAAATTTTTGAAAAGAGCAAGGAAGAGACATTCAGTCGATACCTGCACCAAAACCCGCGAGGAGGCGACATTCCATCGATACTCGTAACCGAATGAGCAAGGAAGCGACATTCCATCGATACTTGCAATACCATTCAACAGGGAGGTGACTCTTAGTTGATACTTGCACTTTTAAAATCGAAAAAATCCGGCTCTCATGCCAAAAATAAAAAATCTGGCTTCCATGCCAACGAAACAAAACTTGGTTTTCAAAAAACTCGGGTTCCATGCCAGAAAATCTGGCTTTCACGCCAAACAAACAAAAAATCAGCTTTTATGCCACAAAATTTGGCTCCCACGCCACAAACAAAATTTTGGCTCTTATGCCACCAAAACTTGGCTCCCGTGCCACAAAATTTGGCTTTCACGCCACAAAAACCGGCTTCCATGCCACAAACAAAACTTCGGCTCCCATGCCACAAAATTTTGGCTCCTATGCCACCAAAATTTGGCTTTCACACCATTCAAAACTCGGCTTTCCTGCCATCAAATAACCAGGCTTTTTGCCACAAAATTTGGCTTTCATGCCCAAAACAACCCTTTGACAAAAGATTTTCGCAAAATGATAACCTTTTGATCAAATTTTAGAAAAAACATTTCCATCCAACTTTTACTTATTGTTATAAAAAAAGAATTTAAGTGAAACGAGGGAATACAAAAAAGAAGGGGCCAAAAAAATGTTTATAGATGGAGGTGCCAGAACAAAAGAAGAAGAGTTTGTTACAAAATCAGGAGACTAGTCTGACATGGTCTTCAGCCAAAGACTTAACTCCTCAAGCAGACTCTTAGCCTTAGCCTCCAGAGCTTCTAGGCCACGTTTCTTCAGAATTTTCCCATAAAATGCGGTAGGCTGTCGTGACCCATCTTCAGCACAAGGAATCTCTTTTCAGAGAATTTGCCATTGTTCATATTCCTGAGTCTTCCTCCTGAGATTTCTTTCAGCCACCTCAACTAGGTGAATGAGAGTACTCTCTCTATCGTGAGCTTTCAAAATAGTAGTCCACTTGGCAGCGGCTTGTTCTTCCAATAGCTAAAGGCGCTGTCTGGCCTCAATGACCTCCCTGTCAAGACGGTGTTGGTCCCATGTCAGCTCAATAATAGCCAACTCGGTGACGTTCCTCTCCCAAACAAACTGCTTCCGAGTTCGCGAGATCTCATCCAGTTCAGATTTGACCTCACCATAAGGCTTAAAAAACATCTCATTGAAAGAAGTTACAATTTGGAAAGCTCTTGGTCTTAATCCACTTATTGCCTAGAGCGATGACTTCATTAACAAAAGCCTTGGCACTTGCAATGTCCAAACCGACCTCTTCGCTATCAGCAAGAATATCCTACACATGCTTAATCATGCTGAAGCCAGCTTCCAAATGGCTTGAAGAAAGGGTCTCGACCCATGAGCTCAAGACTCTCTTAAACACCTTCCTCGCAAACTGACGGGAGGGCTCAAACAAATACTCGCCATGCTCTTTTGGTCGATTGCCCATGTCATGCACCATTGGAAGAGTAATTAAGAAGCTCTTTCCAATCAGAGCCGCTGGAGAAGGAATATCAGCCTGCGGACTCTCCTCTGTCTTATCAAAACTGGTAGAAGAAGCCCCTACTCCGGGATCAGCCGTAGGCAGCCCCTGCTCTGTCTCTAAGAAAGATAGAGGAACTCCTTTTGTCGTTTTACAACCTGCCAATGAAAGATGAAAAAGGTATGAATATGATCTTGTCAAAAATCTAATATCAAGACTATTACTATATACCTTCTTCGACGACCGGTGGAAAGCTTTCTGCCTCCATGAACTCATCTGAAGCATCGTCAAAAGTTGCATCCATGGGTGGCTCAAAGTCGTCGGAATCTTTAGCCAAGTTAGTTGGCAAGAAAACAAAAAAATATGTCAGCAAGTGGCGGTAAAGAAAAACAGATGCCACGACCAGATCCGTCACTGCCTCATCGGCTGGAACCTCAGGCTCACCAAACCATCATCTTCTGCCAAAAGAAAGAAAACAGTGGATCAAAACAAAGGCCTCATAAAAAAAAAGAGAGCGAAAAAAGAGAGAAGAATGGTCATACCATCACTACTGATCTTTTCTCCTCGGATCCTTTTCTCTGGAGGCTCATCGTCATCCCCTGATGCTTCCTCAGCAATGGTGGAAGGGACTTCCAGATCAGAAGAGTTTTCCTACCGTCTCTTACTGCGGCGTTGTCCTTTTCTCCTCTTGCTCCTATGAGACAAATTGCTGGAAGTACCCACCCCACCATCAAAATCTGGCCTCTCGCTAGAGTCCTCACTGGATGGTCTGCTTTTGTCGGTAGACTCCATGGAAGCCTTTTCTCGCTTCGCTTGTATCCAAGTAGCGACCTCAGCCTCCTCCTCTACGAGTTGTTCCAAGACCTCTCCAGGTATCTCTTGTGTAGCTCCCGATCTAATGACGTCCCGATCATCGAGAAAGCCTATTTTGTGCTTTTCATCAGAAAGGAAAACTAGGACTTCCTCTCGGCAGACGCCATCTGACTTCCCAAGACCCTTCCCAGAAGACTGCTTGACATCGAGCTCCTTCTTGGAAAGCCCCCGATACACCGAAAAGCTCTCCATGAACCGCTTCGTGAAGCCAGTAGTCCGGAAGGTGGGCAACTCAGGATAAGGAATCATGGCGGTAGTGTCTTCTGCGCCATAAAAGGCTCATTCATTCCTCCCGTCTTGCAGACCTCCAAAACGCTTCACTTTACTCAAAGGCGCTCCAACAACGCCTTGAGAGAAGCCCAACTGCAAGGCAAAACACGAGGGAATATACGGCTGGATGTCGACGAAAAGATGTCTACGGTACACCATCGTGTCGACACGTATGTTGAAAAGCCAAGCTTTCTCTGCATTTGTCAAAGAATAGTGTCTCCCCGACCCTGCCCTGGTCGAATCACGGGAGATACCAAAATCAAAAGCCTTCTTCCGCAAGCCCGGAGAAGGCTTCACTGAAGACTACCCCATCTCGACGTCTCATAATCATCGGATCCTCAAACGAGTAGATAAAGGAGATTCGAAAACAGACTTCCCTTTAGCCAACCGAATCATAAAAGGGTCATCGTCCTGTGCAGCGCCCAATTGGTGCAAACCAGGACAGTGGTATACGTACCATGAATAAAGGATATGGGCTGAAAATACCCTGTTCATGGGAAGCCTAAGCCGAACCAGGAAAGCAGCAGCCTATAGTTCGGTACACAAATAGGAGTAAAGAGCAGTCACCAAAGCAAGCCGCTCTCCAAACGCCATTTGACAAGCCGGAAAAATGCAATGCGGCCTGATGTGCGTTCCGTCTCCTCCAGTAAAAATAGCCTCACCCAGCCAATAAGTGAGGTAAACATCAAGATCTCTCTGCAGCGCAATGTCAGAATGAATGGCGCCTGTGTTTGTGAAGAATTCCTTCAAATTTTCTCGCATGGCGGAGATCTTCTTCGATTCCGGGTTCTTAGCCCTGGTTTCCTGGGTCGTACTCTCATAAGACTCCCCGCTGTCAAAGAAGTTGGAAGAAAAAGAGCTACCACTCTTCCAACTACTACATCGGACTTTCGAGCCCTCCTTCTCCTTCCAAAAGTCGTAAAAGGTGACGAGCTGAAAGTACAAAAGCCTGAACTCCTCAGACTGCTCCTCAAAGATGCTGTTGATAGGCATGAACTCCTCATAGAGTTTGACGAGGATAGGCAGCCCAGTGATGGCGCTTAGTTCCTTTAAAGAAAAACCAATCTCACCGTTCATGACAATGAAGGTATTAGTTTGTGGAAGGAACGACTCCAGCATGGCCGTGAAGGCTTCACTGGAGAAAACTACGGTTTGTCGAAAAGCGCGAACCACATCAAAGATCTCGGCATCCTTCAGAATGGCACAGCTGACTTGCAGGATGTGATCAGTCCACGACTCCCAGCTCGAGTCAACACTGAAACGGCCATGAAGTAAAAAAGGCTTCACCTAATTGCTATCGTCACCCTTGAAAATGCCAGGGTCCACCGGTTTCAAATCGACCGAAGGATGGTCTGAACCCTGGTAGCCGCTGGCCGGCATCAAAATGTTCATATGGGCAGGCGACTTCTCTGCAAAACCAGAAGGGCCGTCGACGAAAACGCTAATCTTGATCACATTTGTCCTCTTCACCCAGCTTGGAGGATCTTCCCTCTTTCAGATGTGGGAGAAGGTCGACCGGGTAGAAACAGTTCTTTCCTTACCATCAGCTGTGTAAGAGAACTGAAAACATCTCCTTTGGTATGTTGTATCGTCAGGGACTGCATCACCAAAGAAGAAGGTAGGCTTGGGCACAGTGCTCTGATCGTCCGTGACCCAAGGACAATTGCTTACCATAATCCTATAAAACTCTTCATCGTTGAGGGCGATCAAACGCTGCCTCATCTCATCTCGGTTGAGCGAGTCACACCCTTCCAAGTTCCTTTCAAGATACTGGAACTTCTCCCTGGCCTGTTGTACGGCCACATTAGAAGATCTGGTAAAACGGCGAGGTGCATCAGTGACAGGCTCCTTACCCTTGCTCGTTCTGGAGGAACTACCTACAAAAGATGGAAAAGAAGAAATCAATCATCAAAATGATAGAATTTTGCTAAAAATTCTAGTGAAATTTTGGCATGGTTCCGGGGCAATTCCAAAGAAAATGGGCTCAACATCGCTGCAAGCTCATAATCAATGAAAAATTCTCGAAGAAGGCTCAAACTCAAACATTGTTGTGAGATCAAACCAAATCTTCTCAAATATCTGTAAGACTGGAAAAGGGCTCAACATTGTTACGAGCTCCAGAATCCAAAACTTGCAAAGCTCCTCAATAATTCCCGCAAGACCAAGAAAGGGCTCAACATTGCTGCGAGCTCCAAATCCCATGACTTGCAAAAGATTTCCAGATGTACACTATCATCATTCCAATTCCATTTAAAAAAAATGCATAAAGGGAAAGTTGTCATACATGCGCGTCTTGAAATCCGAGAAAAAAGGAAAAAAAACATAGAAGAAAAGAATCTCTTTCAAAAAAAAAAAAAAAAAAGGCAGGCCACGTGGCCGTACAGCCATGACCGTACGGTCCTGTCCGTACGGTCACACAAAAAAAAAAAAAAAAGAAGAAAAAAAAACAACACATGGTAAAAAAAGAGGGGGGGGGGGACAGTGAAAAGAAAAAAAAAGAAGAAGAAGAAAAAGAAAAAAAGAAAGAAAAAAAAAAGAAGGAAAAGAAAAAAAAGAAGAAAAAAAAAACGTGTGAAAAAGAAAAGGTAAGAAAAGAAAGCACGTGAAAAAGAAAAAAAACAGAGAAAGAGAAAGAAAAGAAAAGGGAAGATAGAAAACTTTTTTGTATTTCTACATGGGGTTTCTTAAGAAAAAAAAGAAACTTACTTGAAGTCATTGATGGAGAAGAAGAAGAAAGACTTTGAGAATCGTTGAAGAAGAAGAAGAGTTCTTGATCTTGGAGCACTTTTGAAGATTTTTGCAAAAAAAGAGCAATAGCAACAAGAGATCCAACCTCCTTGCTTTTATAGAAGGAGCAAACCAAAAGAGGAAAGAAGAAGAAAAGAAAGGAGGTAAGTGCTAAAAATTAGCAAACTTCCTAAAAGAAGAGGATTATGAGATATTCTCTCCTAAAGAGAAGATTCTTTGAGAAATTCTCTCCAAAAAGAGAGGGATTATGAGATATTCTCCCCCAAAAGAAAGATACTTTGAGAAAATCTCTCCCAAAATCAATGAAACTTGAGAGATTCTCTCCAAGTAAGATTATTTTTTTATATTCTCTACCAAAAAGATATATTTTTAGATATTCTTCACAAAAATGACACCACATAAAATCTAAGCCATCTTTAAAGCTTAAGGTCCTATGGGTTAGCCCACATGAGCCAGGTTTGACCACCTAGGCACTAAAAGTGGCTTTTTAGTCAAAATTCCTCATACCAAGTGCATACAAAAAATGGTTCCATGCCTCTTTTGAGTTGATTGGGCCATACAAAAAAAAAAAAAAAAATCTATGCCTCATGAGTTTCCAAAAATCCAAACCATCCCACCTCATGAACCAAATTAAGCCAAAGCCTTGAAATTGACATTCCACAAAAACCCAAACCACTTCAATGGACTCAAAATTGTCTCAAAGAGTGACAAAAACCAAACCATGGTCCCCTAACTTGCCACATACAACTTGTTCGGTCACAAGGCCAAAACCAAAAACTAAATCCCAGTCCCTTAACTTGCCAAATGCAGCTTGTTAGGTCACAAGACCAAAAATCAAAATCCAAAAATCTGAACCCCCTAACCTGCCACATGCAGCTTGCTAGGTCACAAGGTCAAAAATCAAAAACCTTCTTGACTGCCTGATGCGCCACATAAAGCCTTTAGGTTCACAAGGTCAAAAAGAAAAATCCAAAACCCAAAAACCCAATCCAAATGTCATTTTCAAAATTTTTCCTTGAGATGGTACGTGATCTCTCTCACTGCCATAAAATCCCCTTGGAAACCCAAAAGGCTACTCTATCAAAAGAAAAATGTGCAGAGACTCTTGGTCAAGTCAAAAACTCTCCTTCAAAGTTTTCTTCGAGGCACATCGACTGCAAAAGCTATGCAATTCGTTGTTGTACCTTGAGGGGGCATTTGTTGACACCAAAAAAGTCACTTTGCCTCTTCAACATCAAAAGCTACACGGAGCCATGTCCTATAACAAACAGCCAGAGCCGCTTTAAGCATCAGATCTTGTCAGAATCAAACAAAAACTGCAAGATCCTTCAAAATAGCCAAAAAAGGGTATATATGAAGTTTCGGGCCATTTCAACACTGTCCGGCCTAACTTCACTCCTCCAACGGCTGAACAGGAGCTCACGGCGGCGACAGTGTCGACGACATCAAATCTTCGATCAGAGCCTATGGATGGTCTCAAAATACCTCCAAAAGGCTTCACGTCAAATTTTAAGTCAAACCGACACCGTTTGACCCTCCATCAACTCTTGAACGGCGAAATCAAGCCTCTCGGAGGCGAGAACCCCCGATGCCGTCACTCATCAAACAAAGCACATGGGTAGCTTCTACATGCATCCAAAGGGCTGCACGTCGAATTTTAGGTCATTCCGACAACGTTTGACTTGGCTTTGACGCTCGGAAACAAAATCAAGCCTAGCTGCGTCGGAGCTCCGCGAGACCATGGCATCCAAATCGGAGCTAATGGATCGTCTCAAAATGACTCCAATAGGCTCCCTGCCAAATTTCAGGTTAGTCGGACATCAGTTGACCTCATATCAAAGCGCGACACCTTTCGCGCGCTGAAATCAAGTCTAGCATCGACGGGACCTGGAATGGCTTCAAAACTCAAATAAAAGTCCATGGTTGGTCCTATCTATTGCTCAAGAAGCTTCGCATCAAATTTCAGGTCATTCCGACGTCGTTTGGCCTTGTTTCAACTCTTGGCGGAAAATTGGCTACAAAGTCTTCATCTTTTCCAAAAATAGGAAACATTGTGCTCTGATTTGAACGGCTTCTCGACAGGTTTTCTTCAGAGGAATCAAGCCAATAAATGAGGATAAATGTCAAGAAAAATACAGGAGAAAAAAGAAGCAAAAAAGCCCGAAAAACGGCGACCGAAGAAGGGACAAAAGTCCCATGGTCGTCGGCGACCATGGCCCATGGTCACCAGAGACCATGGCCCAAGGTCGCCGGCCCCATGGTTGCTGGCGATCTTGGGTGCATGGTCACTTCCAGGGTCGCTGGATTTCCGCCAGAACGGCCGTTTTTTCGATTCTTTCCGCGTTTTGCGATGTTTGGCCCCTGTGATTTTCTTAAATTCTGATTTTTGAGGCATGATATCCGTCGATCTTAGTCAACATCACGGATCCGCCGTCGAAATCATTCGATCATCATCGGATACTCCGAAATCGCCAACCGGCCGACCAAGAAAGCACACTTTCTGCCCGACCGATCGTGAAATTGACCAGACAGATGTTGCTGGCCCATTGGTACTAATCAATGTCTAAAATTTCATGATCATTCGATGTCGATCAACATGAAAATTCATCGATGATCATCACCAGAAGAATTCTAAAAGAGGCGGCGTGGCATGCGACTTTTCAAGCTGCCGACCAAGAAAGCACACTTTCTGCCTGACCGATCGTGAAATTTTGACTGGACAGATGTTGCTGGCCCATTGGTACCAATCAATGTCTGAAATTTCATGATCAGCCGATGTCGATCATCATGAAAATCCATTGATGATCATCACAAGAAGAATTCTAAAAGACGCGGTGCAGCCGGCGACTTTTCAAGCGACTTGGCGACCAATTAATGCTGTTAATTGACCCGTTTATGATAACTTATTGCGGTCATTAACTCATTATTTTGGACGGCCCAGTCAAAAGCAAGAAAATGAGAGTTACAAGTCAAAGAATGCATGGAATTTAAACCATGAAATTCCTCCCATAATGGAGATTAAAAGCAATTAAATGCTCTTAACTCTTCACCGGCCAATCAGAAGCCAAGAAAAAGGAGTTACAAAATCAAGAATTAAATACTTGTAACTCCTCCCATCATGGAGTATTAATTCCATTAATGCCTATAAACCTTCCTAATGGCAACCAAAAGCCTATAAATAGGCGGTCATTCCAAAGGGAAATGGTCCGAAAAAGTCATCCGAAGAGTTCTGAAGAATTGTCCTAAAAATCTCTGCACAAAGAAGCTCTCTTGCCCTGAAGAAACTCTGCTACAAATAGTACGAGGTGATTGAAGTCCCTTGGGGGGCCACCCCCCTAAGGTTTCCCTTCTTCTATCCAACATGGCCTAGATGTGGCTTTTCAGCCCGTCTACCCGGTTTTTTATTGGATATAGGACATTCTCTTGGTCTTTGTCCTCTAAAAATCCAAGGTCTAAGGCAAGCCAAGTGAATTAAAGCATCAAGTGTTCTCATCTGAAGGATGAGGGCGTAGCCCATACATGACTCGCGACCGTCAATCTGAACGAGTCCCCACAATCTCCTGAGGAGTCAAATCCCTCTTTCTTCCTTTTCTATTATATCTCGTATTTCCTAAAAAGAGAAAAAAATCACAATTCTTGTCTTTCATTATTGATAAGATTTGTAAATCGCCTTTCATAGCAAAATTGCCTTCTACGGCACAAAACCGCCTTCCACGGCAAACTAAAGAAAATCGCCTCTCACGGCATTCTAAATCTGTCTCTTTCCTTAAAATATATGTGCAATGGAAAGTTAGAAAAAAAGTTTGATTTCCTTTTTACTTGTAAAGGTGAATCTCCAGATCACCATTTCAAATTCCAAGTAGAATAGAAATCCGGCATGCCCGTACAAAATGTTGATGCTTACTTTTTTTTCGCCCCGTAGCACCACGGCGGACCCAGGGCGGAGGAAGGCAAGAAAAGCCGGGACCATCACTCAACAAGGGCCAAACTAGCAAAATTTAAAGCCTCACTGCGACAAACAAAGGAGAACGTCTAGATCCTGTCCATGCCAAGCTTTAAAGAAGATAAGCTCGGCTGTTGCGCACGAGGGACTACATCCTTCATTGCTAGAGCCCATCCAGAGCTAACCGAAGCTCAAATTTCTTGTCGTATACATCGCCGCGTGGCATATCAACAAAAGAGACTAAAGAAGCAAAGAACCCAGTATTCTACGATTCAGGTCTCTAAAAAATGGGTCGAAAAAGAAAGACCCGACCAAATTGCCGCAGTCCATATGGTTGGCAAAACCAAAAGCGCCAGAAGTCGGCAACTAAAAATCATGTTAGACGGCCGGTGACTCGTAGCGTATGCCGGACACGAAAACATCAGGAAGATTCTCCTGCTCCTTCAAGCCAAGGAGACCAGAGTAAACATTCCTCAGGCTGTTCATCCAAAAGAATGAGCTCTAGCTCAGTCACCAAGACGTTATCCTCATTCGACTCTCGAAGGGTGAATGTCCTGGTTACAAACTCTGAGTAACCTCCACCGCATGATGACATAACCGCACGCATCCAGCAGCTGGAACAAGGACAGTAGAGAATAGAGGCTTTAATGGAAAGACTCCTTCTCACTTTCCAGCGTCCACCAAACAATGAAGCTCCTCCGAGTCATCAAGATGATGAGGTAAATGGGGAAAACAATGAGTCACGCGCCCTTACCAAAAAGGAAGTGGACGATATCCTTGCCAAAGCAAAAGAAGAGGATACACTAAAGGAAGATGGTATCAATCTACCATATCCCTTATGGATGGACTTGGTTTCATTCCCTGCAAAATTCAAACAACCTACTCTCCAAACATACACAGGGAAAGGTTCAGCCAAACAGCACCTCATCCACTTCAAAATCCTGACGGGAGCTATTGCGGATCAATATGCCCCCAAGATCCGCCTCTTTGCAAGTACCCTAACAGGTACGGCCTTTGATTGGTACTCCACTATGCTGGATGACTCCATTCAAAATTGGACCATACTAGAGACAAGCTTCCTAAGCCAGTTCAAAGGTGAGGATCATCCTGTTACTATGGCTCAGCTCTGCGGCCTAAAACAGGGAAAGAATGAGTCAACATACGACTTCATTCACAAGTGGAAGGATATGTTGTACAAATGCTCAAACATACTGCCACAACCGTCGTTGGTCGATATCTGTCATAACAACATGAGTGCAAGGATCCGCTCCATGATCATCAGCAACAAATCAAAGAATCCAGGAGAACTCTTATAAGCATCCATGGAGGCTAAAACGGTGATAAAAGACCTCAATAGTCAGAAATCATCAAAGAAAGAGCCGACCGCCATTACAACCTCAAAGCCAAAGAAAAAAGAGGTTCTCAATGTGCAGACTAAGTCAGCTCCTCAGCCGCCAAAGAAACCTGAAAACAAAACTGTAGGTAAAAAGGTTGAACTCTTTTATGCCTTCAAAGAACAAGTAGAGAAGAAATACCCGTTCAATGAAGGTATTGAAGAAATCTTTGGGGCTCTCTTAGCAAATGGCAAACTTACTTTGCCAGACCCCAAAAGACCGGGAGATGTTGGCAAAACAATGATCCCCGGTATTGTCTATACCATCAAATGATCTCGTATCCTCTCAATCAATGCTTCGTTGTGAGAGAGAAGATTAAGCAGATGTGGAAAAATGGCACCTTTGATAAAAACTACGGGTTTGCCTTAGTCAACATGGTGCCATGTGGACAAACATCAAAGTCACCAAAGGAGAAGATCACTACTTCCTTCAAAGTGATAAAAGTGACTCAAATGTTGCAAAAGCTAGTCCCTTATCCAACACCAAACGGACAACCCATATGGGTGCACCCCAATCTCCTGGAAGATGAAAACTGGGAGATTATCAAAATAAAGTCGACCGCTCAACAGCGAAGGCAAGCCAGGAGACAACTCCGCAAGCTTAAACAACAAGAGAAAGCCCAAAAAAAAAAAAAAAAACAAGAAGTAAGTGAAATGGGAGAGATCTCCTCTACCCCCTCATTGGGGGCAACAGAAGAGTCCGTTCCCAAGACTTTAAAAGTGGTAAGGAAATGCACCCTCAGTGATTTCATGCCACCACACCTCAGAAATGAGACTACGCAGGGGGCATCATATTCTTGCAACTCAGTAGTTGGATTCTCCATGGATGGATACTAGTCCAATTACATTGACGAGTGGGAGGAATCCCTTGAAACATGGGAATACCTCTCCGACGAAGAATGGATTCCCGAATCTCACCTTATGCCAGTAATTTGGTATAATCCCTTACAGCCACAAGGATCCTGGTCTGATAATGAAGAAGTCTAAGAGGCTGTTTAAGAAAATGTTGTTGATCAAGCACTTGCCAATGCTCAAGTGGAACCCAACCATGTTAAACCACAATGGGTAGACGAAGAATAAGATTTGGCTCCTATGCCCGATCTCGAAGAATATGCAAGGATCTTGCAGCATCTTGCCATAGAGCAAGAACAAGATCGCATCAATAAGCTTGGTCGCAATCCAGAACTAGAAGACCCAGAAAATTTACAGGCATCTCCTCCGGTAACTCCGAAAAATGAAGAAAGCTGCTGGGTTGATGATCCTCTTATATCTGAGGACGAGCCTGATTCCCAACAGTCCATTTAGGGAATAACTCTTATCAGAGTAACCTGTAATGCGATAATTCAGGATGATAGTTCTTCTGAAGCCTCACCTGTTGAAGCTACATACACTCAGACCACATCTAGTAGTATATCTTCTGAGGCTACATCTTCTCATTAGACTTCCACTGAGATATCACCTTATCAAGCTTCGTCCCCTGAAACTGTGACATCGGAACTCAAGCCTCTTCCGACTGATCACTTTGAAGAAGCTCCAGCCGATGAAGTCTTCTCCAATGAAAACTCGATCAACTGGTCCTATATGCCTGACCTTATAGGCGATGTCTGGACTGATAAAATGCTTGACAAAGAAGAAAAGTTGCTGGATAATGTTCAGGACTTATTCCCGAAAAATGCTCCATGCAATCACTGAAGACGGCAATGCTCACATAGAAATGTCTTTAGCAAATGAGAAGGATCAACCCTTTGATCCCAAGGGTGATCTTCCAAACGAAGAACCTTCTCTAGAAGCTCTTGAAGTTGGTAGACGTACCCGTTCTGGCTGGGATTACCACAAAAATCACAACCAACCTTCTTCTTCTTATGTAAATCCTTCGGGAAAACAAGTTGTAAACGCCCTAAGTGGTAACAATAATGAAAATGCAGGCCCCAGGGAGGCTTTCAAGTATGACTTGATTGAGTACTTCAAACACATACCTGCACATCTGCACATCCTTGATTTATTACGAATGTCTACACACACTCATAATAATCTCATTTCAGAATTACAACTACTGAATGCGGATGTTGACAAACATGCCCCACAAGTCCTACAAATTGAAATAGACCATAGGGTCAAAAAAGCAAATACTTCCTCAAAGGGAGAAAATAAGAAAACTAAGGGATCTTGCATTGAGTGGAGAAAATAAGAAAACTAAGGGATCTTGCATTGAATGCCTCTCGGTTCAAAAAGCAGCAAATGCAACCATCGCCTTCGATAAGGAAGACCTCCTACTAGGCGAGATAAAGCACAATCGACCCCTGTACTTTACAAGGTACATCAAAGAGATGCCAATACATAGAGTCTAGATTGACCTGGGTTCTGCACTCAACCTCATCTCTACTTCGGCACTCAAAGAGCTAGGTATCCCACATAAAAAACTGAGTCATACATCTGTATCCATCTTTGGATACGATGGAAGCACTCAAGGGTCTATCGATAAAATCAGGTATAGATTGCAAATCGATGATCTTATCTCTGAAGTCACCATATATGCAATAAAGAATCATTCATGCTACAACATCCTTCTCGGGCGCCCCTGGTTACACGAGAATGGTATCGTTCCTTCAACTCTACACCAGTGCATGAAGTTCGTTGGCAACGACGGCTTGATACATCGAGTGTTTGCAGACAGAAAGCCCTTCAAAGGCAAAGAAGTTTGTTTTGCAGACTCTTAGATGTACTTGGACAAAAAAGAAGAAGACGAGGAAAAAATAGCATCCTTTGCCGAAAATTTCTAGAAAGATAAAGGCAAGGCTCCTCATCAATCACCGAAAGAAAACAAATCTTTCGGCAAATCCGAAGAGAGCAATCAATCTCCCTTCGTCATCTCCCTCAAATCTTCAAAGCCTCTGGTAATCACAACCAAGGCAAAGAAGACAAAACAAAAGGCTGGGGGCAAGTTTGCCGTCTCCTTCGTGTCTATCATGCAAGGCACGGATTCTGACTCAGAGCCAGAAGATGACACATCGTCAAGCCAAGCTGATACTCAGTAAGTTTAGCCCGCTCTCACTCCATTGGAGACACCTGCTGACGTAGAAGACCCTGCGTCTGCTTCCTTCGTCATTCCAACGGCTTTGGCAGAAGGAAAGCCAATCTTCTTCTATAGATCGGCAGCTTCTTCGTCAAATTCTTTGCTTGAACCTTTCCAAAATGAAGGTTTGCCTCAACTATCCCTCTATAGTCTGTTGGCACAAGCTATCATGAAGAAAATGGGCTATGATGCTCAGAATCCAATTGGTATGGGAGGTGGCCATGGTATTCTCAAGCCGTTGGAACCCCCCTTGAACAAAAACCAACTGGAGGATTGGAAACTCCACCATCATATAGACAAGTCTTCACATGGGTTAGGGTATGATCCTGGCACTCCCCTGAGACAGTTGACACAAAGGCTGTAAAGTCATTTCGTCGGCCAAACCTTAACATCTCGTGTTGATGAAGACATCAATCTCCCTGGATATCTCTTTGAAGAGTCATCCGTCAAGGATCCAGAAAGATCATCAAATTAGTACGATTTCTCTGATGTTGAAGAGGAATTGTCCGATGACACACGGTTTTCTGACTGAGAAGATCCGTCGTCTCCAAAAGAAGTGCCATACTTCGACCCACTTTCAGCAGTTGATTGGGACATTCTCATAGCAAGTGTTGAGAAGATTACCGATCAAGAAGATTCACGGACAGAATCAGAGCCTTGGTCTGAAAATGCCCTTAGAACTCCAGAAGGTCTTGTTGATTTGGAAGCCTCCGAAAATATTGTGGAGGAACCACCTTCAAACCTTCTAACAAAAGATTTTGTTCAAAAGATAGACTTGTGAACACCAGATAACCCATGTCCCGTATTCATAAGTAAGAATATAAAGAATGATGAGTTACCCGAGTATATCTCTTTTCTTTATGAGTTCGTTGATTGTTTTGCATGGTCTTATGCTGAAATGCCTGGTTTAGACCCCAAAATAGCAGTCCACAAACTCAATCTGTAAAATGATATCAAGCCTGTCAAACAAGGCCAAAGGAGATTCCATCCTGATGTGATGGACAAAATTGAACAAGAAGTTCAGAAACTCAAAAGTGTTGGCTTTATCCGCGAGGAACAGCATCCTAAATGGTTTCCTAACATCGTCCCCGTGACAAAGAAAAATGGGCAGATTAGGTTTTGTATTGACTACAGAGACTTGAATGGTGTATGCCCTAAAGATGAATTCCCACTCCCCATACTAGAGGTGATGATTGACAACACCTGCGGATTCGAGCGAATGACATTAATGGATGGCTTCTCTGGCTACAATAAGATAAAGATGCATCCTGAAGATGAAAAACACACATCATTTCGGACCCCATTTAGCATGTATTGCTACACTGTAATGCCATTTGGTCTGAAAAATGCTAGTGCAACATATCGAAGGGCTATGATGAAGATATTCCAAGATAAGCAGCATAAGACGGTCGAATGTTATGTCGATAACCTCGTCGTCAAAAGCTGAAGAAAAGAAGACTATCTCAAAGATCTTCGAGAAGTCTTCCTCCGACTTCACAAACATAAACTGTAAATGAATCCCCTAAAATGCTTCTTCGGTGTTTCATCGGGTATGTTCCTCGGATTCATAGTTCGGAAAGCTGGAATAGAGCTTGACCCTATCAAAGTCAAGGCTATCTTAGAAATGCCATCTCCAAGAACCTTAAGAGAACTAAAAGGACTTCAATGAAGATTGGCATACATCCGACGGTTCATTTCCAACCTATCAGGGAAGTGCAGTTCATTCTCTCTCTTGATGAAGAAAGGTATTGACTTTGTTTGGGATGCTGAATGTGAAGCTGCATTTCAAAACATCAAGTCATACCAGACCAAACCTTTAGTGTTGGCTGCTCCCACAACTGGAAAATATTCATCTTGTACACAAGAGCTCTCGACTATTCTTTGGGCACTCTACTCGCACAAGAAAATGACGAGGGAAAAGAAGTTGCTCTATATTACCTCAGCTGCATGTTGGTTGGTGCAGAGCATTGCTACTCTCCAGTAGAAAAAGAATGCCTTGCAGTGATGTTTGCTATACAAAAGCTACGTCACTATCTGATGTCCAACACAGTCTACTTGTTTTCGAGGATCAACCTCTTAAAGGTCCTTGTCACAAAAGCAGGTTCCCTTAATGGCGGGTTGGCAAAATGGTCCATCCTTCTGTCACAGTTTGACATTAGGTATGTACCACAAAAAGCAATCAAAGGCCAAGTGTCGGATGTGAATTTCGACCCCCCCCCCCATTTTCCTCTCCAAGAGAGGCATGGTTTGGGGAAATCTCCATTCATCTATATATATGCTATTTAAATTTTACATCGAAAATGAGGATTCCGACTACCCTCAAAATCGATGGATCACGATCGCCAGCTACGGTACGGCCGTAACACCGTTCTTCGACAAAAGTCGAAGAAATATGGGGAGAAAAATAATAAGGTGGGTTCTTCCTCTCTTCTAATGTGCTGCCGGCAACACACGACGGTTGTCCTGTCACATTTAATTTGGGTCTCTTTGGGTCTCTTTAATTTGGGTCAATTCAGGGTCATGAGTTAAAGTCCGAATAAAAGTTAATCCTCACATAGCATAATCGTAGTATATCCAAGTAAAATAAAATAACTAGAATAAAGAAAATAAACTAAAAGAGGGGGAGGTGCCAAATATTTAAGAAGAGGATCGGTCCCGTTCCTGGGTACCCCCTTCTGATCCCTTGGCAAAATAAGGTTTAAAGGCTGATTTTTCAAACCAAAATGATGATGCAAATGAGACTTTGACTTGTGATTTCTGTGTTTTTCATGTGCGATACACGAGTGATAAAAGTAAAAGGCCGATGGGCCGTAATTGATTTAAGGTGGCCGATGGGCCAAAATTGATTAGAGGTGGCCGATGGGCCAGTGTTTGTTTTAGGGTGGCCGATGGGCCAGTGTTTGTTTTAGGGTGGCCAATGGGCCGTGATTGATTAGAAGTGTGTGTGAAATCACTTATCTCATCTAGTTATTCTCATTTATTCAATTTTAGAAATCAGTTCTTTATTCCCTTTTATCATTAAGTTCGATTAAATATCTAGCACCTGAGGTGGAGGAAGAAATAAAGGAAAAATATTTTTGGGTTTATTTTGTTGGTTTTATAGTTTTTATGGCTTTTCAATATGGGGGCTAGAAGGGCCTAACTAGTGGATTATACTTGGATCTATGTGATTAGTGCTTTACTACTGATCATCGGATTAACCCTAACCTAAGGTCCTAGACCGCTCACATCAGCTCTCCCAGTCCCCTAACGGAACAGGAAAAGTGATGGGGCGAAGCCTAATGTGCTAAGCTACCTAACGGGGAAATCCGATTTAATCCTAGGGTATGAATAGCCTGAGTTTGATGGTTCAGCGCCTAAGCAATTTATTAATTGTGATTTTTAATTGGTTCGGTTTGTTTTGAGTTGAAGATTAATTAAGAGGTGGATTGGATGTATTTTGGGGTTCCGTTTAAGTTGTTTAAGGTTTTGGAATTTATGGTTTTAATTTAAAACGTGAAATGATGTCAAAATCCGTGAAATAGGGTTGGCAAAAGACTTGGACGCCAGGGGGGTGGCGCCTAGGATATTCTGGTGACTTGGGCACCCAAACAGTGGCGCCTAAGTAGCTTGGCTAGCAACGCTGGTATCGATGTTATTTTCGGAATCCGAGGAGTTCTTACTTGGTGAATTTTAATGTTTCAAATTGTTCTAATTCTCTGATGTTCAAATGTAAAAGGGATTCAGATCTGGATTTTGAAACAAAATTTAGAATTCGCGTTTTAGTGCAAATGAGAGGATGGGCGCCAAGGGGGTAGCGCCCAGGTGGATGGCTTGAGATTTTCAGGTATTTCGGATGGGATTTGATATTGGTTTTCGGGTTTAGAGACTATTTTAGGTTCTGGTTTTAGTTAATTTAAGTGGTAATGTGTTTAGCTATTCGTTTTAAATTGAAGTTGTGAACTAAGGTTAGAGTGTAGGATAGGCGCCACAGGGGTGGTGCCTAGGTGGTTGTTTGTTGGTTCATAAGGGCTTTGGGTGCTAAGTCCAAATCGATTAAAGTTTCAAGTTTTTTAAGTTAAAAGTATTTTAATATGTTGATCGGGATTGGTTTGAATGCTAATTAATTGTGTTAAGTTGTCGGTTGGAATTTTTATGAAAACGGGTAGGCTGGGCGCCCAGGGTGTGGTGCCTAAGTTGATTTGGTAGGATGGGCGCCCAAGGGGTGGCGCCCAGGTAACTGTGCTAAGGTTCGGTCGGTTCGGTATTTTTTAGGTCAATTTAAGTTTAAATTGGTTTAAGGGCTTAGTGTGTTTGGGTGTGGGATGCTATTCGTATTCAATTGGGATTTATTTAAACGCCAATTAATTGGGCTAAGTTGTGAATCGGGTTTTTCCGAAAACAGGGAAGCCGGGCTCCCAGGGTGTGGTGCCCAGGTGGATTTGACAGATGGGCGCCAAGGGTGTGGCGCCTAGGTGGATTATTCTGTGGTTCGGTTCGGTTCAGTATTTTTTGGGTTGATTTGCGGTTGAGCTTTATGGTTTGATGTATTTTAAATTAAAAATGTTCTGTTGCGATGATTACGATTAAATTTCGTTTCAATTAATTTGGCTTTAGTGACGGGAGAGGCTGGGCGCCAAGAGAGTGGTGCCCAGGTGGAGGTTACAGGATAGGCGCCCAGGGGGTGACACCCAAGTGTCTGCCTTGTGCGTCCGAGTTGATTCGATGTTTTAAGTCTATTCGGGTTTATGGTTCCGATTGTTTTAGATTTCAAGGATGTTCCGGTGTGTTGATCGTGATTGACTTCGAATTTAATTTCAATTAGGGTTTCCTAGTGATTGGATAGGATGGGCGCTAGGAGGGTGGTGCCCAAGTGGATGCGGAAGGATAGGCACCAAGGGGGTGGCGCCCAAGTGGATGCGGAAGGATAGGCACCAAGGGGGTGGCGCCCAAGTGGATGTTTTGTGATTTATTCGTTTTGTATTTTCTAAGTTGGCTTGAGTCCAAATTGATTAAGGTTTCGAGTCTTTTAGGTTAATAGTGTTTTAAGGTGTTAATTCGGGTTTAATCAATTAAGTTTAATTAAGTGGTGGTTTCTAAAGGAATGTGATAAGATAGGCGCCAGGAGGGTGGTGCCCAAGTGTAAAGGCAAGCTGGGCGCGCACGGGGTGGCGCCCAGGTGTCTGTTTTGTGGTTTCGGGTTGCTGTTGCGTTTTTAGGTTGGTTCAAGTCTAAGTTGATAGAGGTTTTAGGTTTCTTAAATTTAAAAGTGTTTTGTTATGTTAACTAGGATTAAATTTGGGTTGTGATTAATTAGAAGTTTTAATTAGGGGTTCTTTAGAGACGGGATAGGATGGGCACCAAGAGGGTGGTGCCCAGGTGGTGGCGCCCAAGTGGACTATTTTGGAGTTTATTGGTTTTGAGTTTTTGAGTTAATTAGAGATTAAGTTAATTAAGGTTTACTTATTCTAGGTTTAAAATATTTTACTGTGTTGATTCGGATTAGTTTAAGGTCTTAACTAATTAACTTAAGCTTTAACCGGGGTGTCTTAGGGAATGAGTAGGCTGGGCACCCAGACGGTGGCGCCCAGGTGGCTGTGGAAGGATGGGCGCCCAGGGGGTGGCGCCCAGGTGGCTATCTTTTGGGGTTTTAGGTTTTTTGTGTTTTTAAAGTTCTTAATTACTTCTAAATCTGAATTAATTAGGGTCTTAAGGTTTTAGGGTTCTTAATGATTTGATGTTTCTTAAGTTAGCTAATTATGATGTTTTAATTAATCTTATGATTTATCCTACTTAGGCGCTAAATTCAATAATCTAGACTATCTAATTAATCTTTTAGGGTTTTCTAGATATCTTTTAATTTGTTTTTGGTTTCTCCTCTAATTTACTAGAGAGTAAGGAAAGAGAAGAAGGGATTTTATGATTTTATGATTTTTTTGTTAGGTTTTTCTATGGTTGTGTGATTCAAATGATATGATGTGAAGTGTGACAAAATGGTAAATCAAAGTTCAGAACTGATCAAACAAACAAACATATCATCATCATGCAGTTTCTAAATGAACTAAATGCGGACGATTTGAAGTTGTGCACAAAAGTGGAGAAATCTACTTGGGCGCCACCCCTGTGGCGCCTACCCTGCTCAGTCAGGGTTTTCAACGGAACACAACGAACGCACAAGAATCTTAGTGTTTTCAACACAACTTCCAATATTCAGCGACTGATGCGAATGTCTTAATTCGAACTACTAGTGATGCAACTAACGAAATTATAAGCAAACGATGCAACGGGTAGAGATCAAGAACCCGGACCCTGTCTCAGAAGGGTAGGCGCCCAGGTGGTTCCGGAGAGGGCAGGCGCCCAGGGGGTGGCACCCAGGTGGTTCCGGAGAGGGCAGGCGCCCAGGGGGTGGCACCCAGGTGGTTCCGGAGAGGGCAGGCGCCCAGTGGGTGGCGCCCAGCCTTTCTGCCAATGGTTGTTCGCGATCTTTTCAATATAAATGATGATGATGATGATGCTAATGCGGGATCTGATCTAACTATGCAATTAGAACTACTAAATGAAAACGAATCTACTATATTAGAATGAACCTAAACATGTTACTAACATGATGATGCACTAATACTATTTTTTATCACAAGCTAATGTAGATCTACGATGCTCAAATGGTCCTAAGTATATTTCTAAGAATGAATGGTAATGGAATATAGAAAAAGAAAGGAGAGATCTAGGAATACCGGTATATGACGCGTTCCTCAAGTTCCTAAAACGAAGCTTTCGCAAAGATCCATAGCTCCAGTTGAAGATATGGAAGCCTTCTCCTCTCTTTCTCCTTCCTCTACTATAGATCTGAAGTTCTTCTCTAATGGTGGCCACCTTTCTTCTTCTTTTTCTATTCTCTCCTTTTGCCTCTTTTCTTAGGGTTTTTGGGTAGCCTCCCTTGTAAATGAAGTTAAGAGGGATTATATAGGTTTTGGACGAGTTTAGAAGGACTAGGGCTTCATTATTTCGGGTTTCTAGAAGGTCTCACGCATCCCTAGGCGGCTTAAGTTGTTTTAGGGTGAACTAGGGTTTGGAGGGAGGATGGGCGCCCATGGGGTGGCGCCCACATGGCCTGCGTAGTCTGGGCACCCACAGGGTGGCGCCCAGGTGATCCTGGAGAGAGTGGGCGCCCACAGGGTGGTGCCCAGCTGGTTTGTGTTTCGCTTTTGGTCCTTGGTCCCATTTGGAGTCGAGATTGAATGGATATATCTTCAGCTGGGGGGGACCTACATTAGCACTTAATAGGCTGGGCGCCACATGGGTGGTGCCCAAATGGACTTCAAGGCTGGGCGCCATAGGGGTGGTGCCTAGGTGAACTTCAAGGCTGGGCGCCACAAGGGTGGTGCCTAGGTGGTTCGGTTCGTCTTCAATGCTTGGTCCTTACATATGAGTGGTCCCGGTCTAATCTCGAACCAAACTAGTAAATTTTAAGGTGGGCGCCCACCATGGGGTGCCTAGGTGATTCTAGGAAGTGTGGACGCCACAGGGTTCGTGCCTATGTGGAACTTAGTAGGGTAGGCGCCACATGGGTGGTGCCTAGGTGGAGTCGATTCATTTTCGGAGTTCGGTCTTTACGTTGAGTGGTCCCGGGCTATTTTAAGGCCAACTAGTGAAATGTGGAGGCTGGGCGCCCACCATGGGGCGCCTAGGTGGTCCTGGGCTGTCTGGGCGCCTAGCATGGGGCGCCTAGGTGAATTCCTTAGGGTGGGCGCCACATGGGTGGTGCCTAGGTGATCTCTTCTTAGGACAAACTTCAGAAGCTCATAACTTTTGACTCGCTTATTGGATTTGGACGTTGTACATACCACCAGAAAGCTCTTGAAGTGAGGAATTCAATGGTCTAAATGTCTTGACAAATAGGGGCTGAAAAATATGGGGGATCTCTGGACCAATGAATTCGATTTCCTAACTTAGGCTAATCGGGTGACATTTTGGCAAACTAAGTATGGTCTTTGGAGGGATTGGCCTAAGCATGTCTTAAGTGGTCCGTAAAGGGTTTGAGTGGTGTCATGGTTCACTCCTTGTGTGAGTAGTGGTTTGGGCTGAAGATCTTGACGCGGCTCGGCTTCTCTCTCACGAATTTCTAGAAATCATTGAACTAAGTCTAAAATTAGCAGCAAGCATCTTCATCGTCATTAATTAATCTGAATTATGTCATTAATCATTCAATTATGGGTGAAATGGGGGCATCTCTATCAATTATGATAGGTATTTAAGGCTATCATAGGGGCCAAATGAGGTGTCTACACCAAGCTCTAGCAGACTTTCTCACAGAGCATCCAATGCCTAAGGATTATTTTTTTTACAAATATATGATTTCACACGCATTCTCCCTACTGGAACCATGTTTAAGCAATGCAGCTGAGTACCAAGCTCTGATCGTAGGATTGGAACTCGCCCTCGAATCCGGCATCACCATGCTGGAAGCCTTTGGGGATTCTCGACTGATTGTCAACTAGATGAGTCAAAAATTTGAAATCAGGAAACCTGATCTATTGCCTTACTATAACAAGGCGCAACCGCTTCGACAAAAGTTTGACATCTATCATATCAATTACATCCATAGAGATGAAAACATCCGTGCAGATGCCCTAGCTGGACTTGCTACGTCTATGGAAATTCAAGAAGGGAAAAACATGCAAATTACAGTGTGTGAAAGAAGGATCCTCCCTCCTCTCAACACACACCAAGCAGTTGCTGAATGCCACCAAATGGTTAGAAGTCGGATCTCCATCCTTAGACCTCCAATCGACGACTGGAGGGATCCGTTCATTGATTACATTATGTTCGGAATCCTACCTGAAGATCCAAAAGAACGAGTAAGCATCCAAAGAAAAACCCCAAACTTTCATTTGGACGCCCCCTTAAAAATGCTTTATAGAAAATCCTATAACGGAGTACTTCTATGATGTTTGTCATAATAAGAGGCAGAAGAAACTCTTAAGGAAGTTCATGCTGGTCTTTGTGGAGCCCATCAGGCTGAACCTAAGCTCTGCGATCAGATATAAAGGTTAGTTTATTATTGGCCTACTAAGGTAGTTGACGCATTGTAATATGCTAAGCTCTGCCAATAATGCCAAGTTCATGGAGATTATGTACACATACCTCCAGAATGGCAACACCTTACAGTGATCTCATGGCCTTTCGAAGCCTGGGGTATGGACATCATAGGTCCTATCTCTCCCCCATCAAGCAAAGGTCATTGCTTCATCTTCGCCGCTACAGATAAGTTTTTCAAGTGGTCAGAAGCATTTGCGCTCAACAAAATGAAGACCTCATCAGTTCTTCAATTCTTGTGCATCAACATTATTTGTCATTTTGGCATACCTAAAAGATTCGTCCATGATAACGGACTACAATTCCGGGATCACAGATTCTACAGGTTCTGCGACAAATACAAAGTCCAAAGTTGTCCTTCAACTCCGTATATTACAGCAGCAAATGGACTAGCAGAAGCCTTTAACAAGACACTCTGCAAAATCCTCAAGAAAATAGTCTCTAGTCACAAAAGAGACTGGAGTGACAAACTACCTAAAGCTTTGTGGGGCCTATTGAACCACCGTTCAGGGACCAACCCATAGCACACCACTCTCCTTGGTCTATGGATGCGAAGCTGTTGTCCCTTTGGAAGTACAAATTCCTTCCTTAAGGGTATCTCTGCAAAATGACATGACTCAAGAAAACAATGACAAAATTGAGACTCCAAGAACTTGATAATCTAGATGAAAGACGGCTCGAGGCCCTACAAAGCATTGAACTTTGCCAAGCATGCATGGTAGGAACTTTTGACAAGAAGGTCAAGCAACGCGCCCACAAAAAGGGTGACTTGGTTCTTGCAGTAAAAATGCCAATGGTTTTTGCCCACAAATCCAAAGGCAAATTAGAACCAAAATGGGAGGGACCCTTTGTCATTGACAAAGTCTTCTCCAACAGTGCATACGCTCTTCTAAACATGAAGGGTGACAGTTGTATGCTACTCATCAATGACAAGTTCTGAGCGGGAGCTCTCGGCGACAGTGTCAAATACATCAAATCTTCGATCAGATCCTATGGATGGTCTCAAAATACCTCCAAAAGGTTTACGTCGAATTTCAAGTCAAACTGACACCGTTTGACCCTCCATCAACTCTCGAAAGGCAAAATCAAGCCTCTCAGCGGCGAGAACCTCCAGTGCCACCACTCATCAAACAAAGCACATGAGTAGCTTTTGCATGCTTCCAAAGGCTTGCACATCAAATTTCAGTTATTCTGACAACGTTTGACCAGGTTTTGACGCTCCGAAGCAAAATCAAGCCTACCTGCTGCGAAGCTCCCCGGGACCATGGCATCCAAATTGGAGCTAATGGATCATCTCAAAATGACTCCAATAGACTCCCTGTCAAATTTCAGGTCAATCGGACTTCGGATGACCGTACATCAAAACTCTACATCTTTTGCACGGTGAAATCAAGTCTAGCAGCGACGGGACCCCAAACGGCTTCAAAACTCAAATAAAAGCCCATGGTTGGTCCTATCTAATGGTTAAGAAGCTTCACCTCAAATTTCAGGTCATTCTGACATCGTTTGACCTATTTTCAACTCTTGGCAGAAAATCAGCTACAGAGTCTTCGGCTTTTCCAAAAATAGGAAACTTTGTGCTCTGATTTGCACAGACTTTTGACGGGTTTTCTTCAGAGAAATCAAGCCAATAAATGAGGAGAAATGTTAAGAAAAATACAGGAGAAAACAAAAGCGAAAAAGCCTGAAAAACGGCCGAGAAATGGCGATCGAAAGGGGACCGGAAAATGGACCAAAGTCCAAGGTCGCCGGCCCCATGGTTGCATGGTCGCCGGCGACCCTGGAAATCCGAGTCGCCGGATTTCAGCCGAAACGTCCATTTTTCCAATTCTTTTCTTGTTTCACGACGATTGGCCCCTTTGATTTTCTTAAAATCTGATTTTTGAGGCATGATATCCGTCGATCTTCGTTAACATCACGGATCCGCCATCGAAATCATTTGATCATCATTGGACACTCCGAAACCGCCAACCGGCCGACCGAGAAAGCACACTTTCTGCCCAACTGATCGAGAAATCGACTGGACAGATGTTGCCGGCCCATTGGTATCAACCAATGTCTAAATTCGCATCGTCATACGACATCAAATAACATGCGGATCCATCGATGATCATTGCAAGAAGAATTCCATAAGACAAGGCGCGGCCCGCGACTCTTCAAGCGACTCGCGACCAATTAATGAAGTTAAATGACCTTTTTATGACAACGTTTTAGGTTCATTAACTCATTATTTTGGATAGTCCAATCAGAAACAAGCAAATGGGAGTTACAAGTCCAATTAATCATGGTAATTAATCATGAAACCCCCATCATCATGGAGATTAAATGCCCATTATTTTCCATCGGCCAATCAAAATCCAAGAAAAAGGAGTTACAAAATTATGAAATTAAATCTTGTAACTCCTCCCATCATGGAGCATTAATATCATTAATGCCCATAAACCTTCCTAATGGCCACCAAAAGCCTATAAATAGGCGGTCATTCCAAAGGGAAAGGGTCCGAAAAAATCATCTGAAGAGTTCTGAAGAAATTGTCCTAGAAATCTCTGCACAAAAAGAAGCTCTTTTGCCTTGAAGAAACTCTGCTGCAAGCACTACAAGGTGATCGAAGTCCCTTAGGGGGCCACCCCCCAAGGTTTCCCCACTTCTTCTATCCAACATGGCCTAGATGCGGCTTTTCAGCCCATCTACTTGGTTTTTTTTATTGGATATAGGACCTTCCCTTGGTCTTTGTCCTCTAAAAGTCCGAGGTCCAAGCCAAGCCCAGTGAACTAAAGCATCAAGTGTTCTCATCTGAAGGACGATGGCGGAGTCCATACATGACTCGCGATTGTCGATCTGAACGAGTCCCCACAATCTCCTGAGAAGTCAGATCCCTCTTTCTTTCTTCTCTATTGTACTTTTATTTTTAAAGAGACAAAAAAATCACAATTCTTGTCTTTCATCATTGATGAGATTTGTAAATCGCCTTTTACGGCAAAATCACCTTCTACGGCACAAAACCGCCTTTCACGGCAAACTAAATAGAATCGCCTCTCACGGTATTTTAAAATCTTGTCTCTTTCTTTAAATATATGTGCAATGGAAAGTTAGAAAAAAAGTTCGATTTCCTTTCTACTTGTAAAGGTGAATCTCCGGATCACCATTTCAAATTCCAAGTAGAATAGAAAATCTGGCATACCCGTACAAAAATGTTGATGCTTGCTCTTTTTTTTTCTCTTCACCCCGTCGCACCCCAGTGGACCCAGGACGGAGGAAGGCAAGAAGAAAAAAAGGTGGGTCCATCAGAGGCGACTCTTAGTCGATACTTGCTTTTTTGAAAACAAAAAACCTGGCTTTTATGCAAAAAACCTGGGTTTCATGCCAAAAATAAAATTTTGGCTCTCATGCCGTAAAATCAAACTTGGCTTTCACGCCAAAAACCAAAAAACTGGCGTTTATGGCAAAAAATTGGCTTTCACGCAAAAAATAAAAAATCTGGCTTTCACGCCAACAAAACAAAGCTTGGTTTTCAAAAAATTGACTTTCATGCCAAAAACCTGGTTTTTACGTTAAAAATCAAAAGCAATCTGGCTTTTATGCCAAAAATCGGCTTTTATGCCAAAAACCCGGCTCTCATGCCAAAAAAATCTGGCTTTCACGCCAAAACAAAAAATCAGCTTCCATGCCAAAAATAAAAAAAAATTTGCTTTCACGCCAACAAAACAAAACTTGGTTTTAAAAAATCTAGCTTTAATGCCAAAAATCAAACAAAACTAGCTTTCACGCCAAAAAAATAAAAAACCGTTTTCATGCCATTCCAAAATTTTGTCTCTCATGCCATCTCAAAATTTGGCTTCCATGCCACAAAAAAAAAAAAAACCTTTTGGCTCTCATGCCATTACAAAATTCCGGCTCTCATGCCATCCCAAGACTTGGCTTCCATGCCGTAAAATTCCGGCTCTCATGCCATCCCAAAACTTGGCTTCCATGCCGCAAAAGTTTGGCTCTCATGCCAAAAACAAAATTTTGGCTCTCATTCCATAAAACCAAACTTGGCTTTCATGCCACAAAATTCGGCTTTCGCACCACAAAAATTCGGCTTTCGTACCACAAAAGTTCAGCTTCCACGCCATCTCAAAATTCGGCTTTCAAGCCATAAAAAAACCAAGCTTTTGCCACAAAATCTGGCTTTAATGCCAAAAACAATCATTTGACAAAAGATTTTCACAAAATGACAACCTTTTGATCAAATCTTCAAACAAACATTCCCATTCAACTTTTGTTTATTTTCATCAAAAAGAATTTAAGTGAAATGAGGGAATACAAAAAAAAAAAAAAAATAGAGTACTAAAAATGTTTATACATGGAGGTACCAAAGAAAAAAAAAAGAGTTTGTTACAAATCAGGAGCTCAATCTAACATGGTCTTCAACCAAAGATTTAGCTCCTCAAGCAGACTTTTGGCCTTAACCTCCAAAGCTTCCAGGCCATGCTTCTTCAAAAGCTTGCCATAAAATGCAGCAGAACGCTGCGACCCATCTTCAGCACGAAGAAGTTATTCCCAGAGAATTTGCCATGGCTCATATTCCTAAGTCTTCCTCCGGAGATTGCTGTCGGCTTTTTCAACCTAGCAAATAAGAGTCCCCTCTTTAGCACTAGCTTCCACAATGGTAGTCCATTTGGCAGCAGCCTGTTCTTCCAACAGTTCAAGGCGCTGCCTAGCTTTAAGGACCTCCTTATCAAGACGATGCAGGTCCTATGTCAACTCAATGATAGCCAACTCGATGACGTTCCTCTCCCAGACAAATTGCTTCCGAGTCCGCGAGATCTCATCCAATTTGGATTTGACTTCGTTGGAAGGCTTCAAAAACATCTCACTGAAGAAGTCACCATTGGGAAAGCTCTTGGTTTTAGTCCACCTGTTGCCCAGTGTGATGATATCATCAACAAAAGCTCTGGCACTTATGACATCTAGACTACCCTTTTCACTCTCGGCAAGTATCTCCTACACATGCTTGATAATGCCAAACCCAGCGTCCAAATGACTAGAAGAGAGAGTCCTGATCCAGGAACTCAAGACGCTCTTCAGCACTCTCTTCGCATATTGAAGAGATGGTTCGGATGAAGTCTCACCCCGCTCCATCGGCTGACTGCCTCTGTCATGCTTCATTGGAGGGATAATCAATAAGCTCTTTCCAATTGAAGACGATGGCGAAGGAATCTCATCATGAGGTTTCACCTCTGCCGCACCAAAACTGGTAGAAGAAGCCCCTACTTCTGGATCAACCATGGGCACCCCCTGCTCTGGCCTTGAGGTGTTAGATTATATGGTCTCAATCCAGTTGATGATGTAATAAATTGATTTATTTCTTTATTTATCAATATAATCATGCTTTCCTTTCATGAGACGAAGGGTGTTTTATTTACATAATTGCACATAACCAATACGAATAACATGATAGTTCATGAGATGAACTGGAGTCCACAAGTATATTAGATGTAATACCTGTGTGTGGATGTGATCCACAAACAGGAGACATGTGTTACAAATCTTATACTCAAAATTGATTTACAACCGGTGATGAGATCGGGCATCTCATCTGACAAGGTTGCAGTATTGTGATCACTATGAGATAGTGTGATCTGTCTCGATCATCGGAGTGTAAGACTTTGGACCACTATGCCGGTACATTAGATGTATTGAAGGACCATGAGAAGCACTTTATGATACATTGTTTTTACTTTAAGTTCCGCTCTCATAATTCTCTAAGCAATAAGCTCTTAATCCTGAGACATTAATGAACTCAAGTTTTTATCTATTCATTTGCTTTGAGTCACCAATGAGTGAGGCCAACTGTAGGTCAACACCTTGGTGCCTTGGGTACGTGGTAGTAGGACTATGGGAACATTTATTTGTCAAGATGAAATCTATCCTAATTATCCCCTTGTGTCAATTAATGGATTTATCATTGTAAGTGTATACCTATCTCAATTATGAGTTAATTGGATGGTACTAATGATCACTGTGATTAATTGGGTCTCAAGGATAATAAGATATGGATCTAAATTGGTGGGATAGTTTATCCAACTGATCCATGGATATTGATGGAGGGGCCTACTTGTGGTGATAGGGAAGTTTAGGGTCTTCGTGTAATTTATTCCTAAGACTGGAGTTTAATTGCATTTATTTAGTGGAGTTATTTGCAATTAACTGCGGGCCCGGATTGCACATGAGATGTGGGGTCGCGGTGTCCTAGTTGGAGTCAGCTTTCTATGGAATCCCTAGTGGTCCCCACATTAGCCCAAGATTGGATCATTACTAATTTTATTTGAACTCAAAAGGGAAAGCTACTATTTCTATTTGAAGTGAGACTTCTAATAGTGGTGATAGTAGGAATAGAGAGTTACTAATTATTATTGAAGTGAGACTTCTAATAATAAACAAAGAAGAGGATGCTCAAGCTATAAATAGAGGAGCTATAGGGCTGGATGTCCCATGCTAATTCCACCCTAGGGATTCACGCCCAAGCCCCCTTGTGCAAGAGTTGCACTCCCCTCTTCTCCTTCTCTTTTCTAGTTTCTCTTTCGGTTTCCCTTTTAGGTTCTAGTTAGTTTTTCTCTTGGAGAATCCACCATCTTCTTTGAGAAAAGAGATCTAAAGCGGGTCATAGCGTAGAAGACAATTGGGTATTGGTGTTGGAAGTGGGTGGAACTCTAGGATAGGTTTCAAAAAATTTTCACCAACTAGAAGTAGTGAATACCTATCCAAAAGTCAATAAACCCCAATTCAGGATGCATGTCCCCAATATCAGCCATCATGATCAGCAAACAAACCTAGCAAGAAGATAGAAACAGCACCTAACAAGCAACCACAAAATTCCACAACATACACGGAGTAGAAAATACCTATGGAGCTTTGTTGTGCTCTAATGGAGAACTTGATAAAACTCTTTGATGAAGAGCTCTTCCACAATCAGAATCTCCAATGCCCAATCGTCTTCCACACTATGACCCGCTTCAGATCTCTTTCCTCAAGAGAGATGGTGAGATCTCCAAGAGAAAGACTAACTAGAAACTCTAAGGAAACTAGAAGGGAACTAGAAGAGAGAGAGAGGAAGAGGAGAAAGTGCAACACTTGCACTCAAGTGAGATGGGCGTCTATCTCCAAGGGGTTTAGGGCAAGTGGGACGTCCAAGGTGCTCCCCTCCTCTCCTTTAAATAGTTTTGCAACTCCTCTCTTTCTTTATTATTAGAAGTCCAACTTCTATAATAATTAGTAACTCTTCATTTCCACTATTACCACTGTTAGAAGTCTCACTTCAAATAGAAAGAGTAGCTTTCCTTTTTTAGCTCAAATAGAATTAGTAAAAATCCAATCTTGGGCTAGCGTGGGGACCACTAGAGATTCCATAGAAAGCTGGCTCCAACTGCGACACCACGACCCCACATCTCATGTGCAATCCGGGCCCGCAGTTAATTACAAATAACTCCACTAAATAAATGCAATTGAACTCCAGTCTCAGGAATAAATTACATGAAGACCTTAAACTTCCCTATCACTATAAGTAAGCCCCTCTATCAATATCCATGGATCAATTGGACAAACTGTCCCACCAATTTAGATCTATATCTTTTATCCTTGAGACCCAGTTAATTATAGCAATCATTAGTACCATCCAATTAACTCTTAATTGAGATGGGTGTACACTTACTAATGATAAATCCATTAATTGGCACAAGGGGATAATAGAGATAGATTCCATCTTGACCATTAAATGCTCCCACAGTCCTACTACCACGTACCCAAGACACCGAGGTGTTGACCTACAGTTGGCCTCACTCATTGGTGACTCAAAGCAAATGAATAGATAGAAACTTGAGTCCATCAATGTCTCAGGATTGAGAGCCTATTGCTAAGGAATTATGAAAGCAGACCTTAAAGTAAAGACAGTGTTCCTAAGGTGCTTCTCATGGTCCTTCAATACATCCAATGTACCAAGATGATGATCCAGAATCTTATATTCCGATGATCGAGACGGATCACACTATCTCATAGTGATCATAGTACTGCAACCTTGTCAGATGAGATGCCCCATCTCATCACTAGTTGTGAATCAATTGAAGTATAAGATTTGTGACACATGTCTCCTGTATGTGGATCTCATCCATACACATGTTTTACATCTAATACACTTGTGGACTCCAGCTCATCTCATGAGCCAGTATGTCATTTGTATTGGTTATGTGCATTTAAGTAATTAAAACACCATTCATCGCATGAAAGGAAAACATGAATATATTGATAAATAAAGAAATTAATCAATTTATTACATCAATCTTAATGGATCGAGACCATAAAACTAACAATTAGAGATTCTGATTTACTTTGTGAAAGAGTTCTTCATCAAAGGGATTAATCAAATTTTCCATTAGAGTACTACCGAGCTCCGAAGGTATAATCTACTTCCTTGTACGTTGTGGAATTCATGGTTTCTTGTATACTGCTATTTCTATCTTCTAGGTAGAGTTTTCTACTGTACATGATCATGAGAATGAGGCCATGGATCCCGGATTGGGTTTTGTTGCCTTATGGATACTTGATCCCTGAGTCAAGTGGGTCAAAAGCTTTGAAAACCTATCCACGAGGCCCACCCACTTCCAACATGAGGAAAACAGAGGACCTTCTCCTGTTGCTTCACAACCTGCCAATGAAACATGAAAAGGTATGAATATGATCTTGTCAAAAAAATTTCAATATCAAGATTATTACTACAAAGTACCTTCTTCGATGACCGGCGCAGAGCTTTCTGCCTCAATGAACTCATCCGAAGCATCGTCAAAAGTTGCATCCATCTATGGTTCAAAATTGTCGGAATCCTGTGGCAAATCAGATGGCAAGAAAACAAAAAATATGTCGACAAACGATGGCATAAAGAAAAACAAAGGGAAAAGCAAAAGAAATCATACCAGGTGAAGATTCTGGAACCACTCGAGAGTCCCCTGGTTCTTCTTCAGACGCCGCTATCGAATCTGTCACCACCTCATCGGCTAGAACCTCGGGCATCACCAAGTCATCATCTTCTGCTAAAAAGAAAGAAAGCAGCGGATCAAAAAAATCTTCATGAAAGAAAAGAAATGGAAAGAGAAAGAAGGGGAATCATACCATCATCAGCGGTCTCTTCTTCTCGGCTCCCTTTTTCGGAGGCTCATCAACATCCTTTGACACCTCCTCAACAATGTTGAGAGATACTTCCAGATCGGGAGAATCTTCATGCCATTTCTTATTAAGGCGATACCCTATCTTCCTCTTGCTTCTATGGGTCAGTCTGCTTGAAGTACCCGCCCCGTTATCAGAATCAAGCCTCTCACTTGAGCCCTCACTAGATGGTCTGCTTTTGCCAGTTGACTCCACAAAAGCCTTCATTCGTTTCGCTTGCATCCAAGCGTCAACCTCGGCTTCCTCCTCCTCTAGTTGTTTCAAGACCTAACCAGGTATCTCTTGTACAACTTCTGATTTGATGACGTCTTGTTCACTGAGAAAGCCCATCCTATGCTTCTCTCCAAAAAGGAAAGCCAAAACTTCCTCTTGTTGGACACCATCTGATATACCAAGACCCTTTCCAGAAGACTGCTTTACATCAAGCTCCTTCTTGGAAAGCCCTCGGTACACTGAAAAGCTCTCCACCAACCATTTCGTGAAGCCGGCAGTTTGGAAAGTAGGCAACTCAAGATAGGAAATCATGGCGATAGTGTCCTCTGCACTATAAAAAGCCCATGCATTTCCTCCCTTCCTACAAACCTCCATAACACTTCACCATGCTCGAAGGCGTTCCAATAATGCCTTGAGAAAAGCCCAATTGCAATGTAAAACGCGAGGGGAAATACAGCTGGATGTCGACAAAAAGATGTCTACAGTACACCATTGTACCAACACAATGTTAAAAAGCCACCCCTTCTTTGCATTGGTCAAACAATAGTGTCTTCCCGACCCTGCCTTGGTGGAATCACAGGAGACACCAAAATCAAAAGCCTTCTTTTGCAAATCCGGTGAAAGCTTCACCGAAGACTGCCCTATCTCCACGTCCATAAACCATCGGGTCCTCAAACGTGCAGACAAAAGTGATTCAGAAACGACTGTCCCTCTAGCCAGCTGAATCATTAAAGGGTCATCATTCTGTGTAACGCCCAATCGGTGGAAACCAGGACAGTGGTGTACATACCACGAATAGAAAATATGGGCTGAAAATGCCCTATTTATAAGGAGCCCAAGCCGAACCAGGAAAGCAACAGCCTACAGTTCGGTGCACAGATAGGAGTAAAGAGCAGGCACCAAAGCAAGCCGCTCTCCAAACGCCATCTGACAAGCTAGAAAAATGTAATGCGGCCTAATGTGCGTACCATCTCCTCCAGCAAAAATAGCCTCACCCAGCCAGTAAGTGAGGTAAATAGCGAGATCTCTTCGCAGTGCAATGTAAGACCAAATGGCATCTGTGCTCATGAGGAAGTTCTTCAAACTTTCTCGCATGATGGAGATCTTCTTCAAACCCAGGTTCTTAGCCCTGGCTTCCTGGGTCATGCTCTCAGAAGACTCCTCGCTATCAAAGAAGGTAGGAGACAAAGAGCCGAAACTCTTCCAACTCCTGGACCTGACTTTTGAGCCCTCCTTCTCATTCAAAAAATCGTAGAAGGCGATGAGCTGAAAGTACAAAAGCCTGAACTCCTCCGACTGCTCCTCAAGGACGCTGTCAATGGGCATGAACTCCTCACAGAGTTTGCCAAAGATAGACAGCCAGGTAATGGTGCTCAGTTCCTTCAAAGAAAAACCAATCTCACCATTTGTAACAATGAAGGTGTTGGTTTGTGGAAGGAATGACTCCAGCATAGCCATGAAGGCTTCATCGGAGAAAACCACGGTCTTTTGAAAAGCGCGAACCGCATCGAAGATCTCGGCCTCCTTCAGAATGGCGCCACCAATCTGCAGGATGTGATCAGTCCACAACTCTCAGCTTGAGTCAACACTGAAACGGCCACAAAGTCGAAAAGGCTTCACCCAATTGCTGCTATCACCCCTGAAAATGCCAAGGTCCACTGGTCTCAAATTGACCGACGGATAATCAGAATCTTGGTAGCCACTGGCCAGCATCAACATGTCCATGCGGACAGGCGACTTCTCCACATATATGAGAGGGCCACCAACAAAATCCCGGTCTTGATCACATTAGTCCTCTTCACCTAGCTTGGAGGTTCTTCCCTCTTGGAGCATGTTGGAGAAAGACTCATGATCGAGATGGTATGATCGAAAGTCGACTGGGTAGAAACAGTTCTCTCCTCACCATCAGCTGTGTAAGAGAATTGAAAACATCTCCTTTAGTATGTCAAGTCATCAGGGACTGCATCACCAAAGAAAAAGGTAGGCTTGGGCACAATGCTCTGATCGTCCATAACCCAAGGATGATTGCTTACCACAATCTTGTAGAACTCCTCATCCTTGAGGGCAGTCAAACGTTGCCTCATCTTATCTCGGTTGAGTGAGTCGCACTGTTCCAAGTTCCTCTCCACATACTGGCCCTTCTCCTAGGCCCGCTGCACGGCCGCATTGGAGGATCTGGCAGACCGACGAGGTGCGTCAGTAACAGGCCCCTTACCCTTTTTCATTATGGAGGAACTACCTGCAAAGATTGGAAAAGAAATGATCAAACACCAAAATAACAGAATTTTGCTAAAAGAAATCCTAGCAAAATTTTGGCATGATTCCGGGGCAATTCCGAAGAAAAGGAAAACACTCCGAAAACGATAGGAAGCTTGAAGATGAGCTCAACATCGCTACGAGCTCATAGTCAATGGAGGATTCTCAAAGAAGGCTTGAACTCAAACATTTCCATGAGATCACGCGAATCTTCTCAAATCTCCACAAGATCGGAAAAGGGCTTAACATTGTTGCGAGCTCTAGACTTCAAAACTTGCAAAGCTCCTCAAAACCCCGCAAGACTGGAAAAGGGCTCAACATTGCTTCAAGCTCCAAATCTCAAAACTTGCAAAAGATTTCAGGTATGCATTATCATGCTTCCAATTCGATTTACAAAAAATCTTGCATAAAAGGAAATTGTCATGCATTGGATGATAAGAAAACCTTGACAAAACGGTAAAAAAAGGGGAAAACTGTGAAAAAAAAAAGAGAGAAGAAAAAACCGTGAGGAAAGAAAAAAAAAGAGAAAAGAAAGAAAAAAAAACAGCACGTGAAAAAAGAATGAAAGAATAACGTGTTAAAAAGAAAGAAAGAAGAAAACACATGAAAAAGAAAAGGAAGAAAAAACAAAAAGAAAAAAGGAGAAAAGAAAAGAAAAGAAAGAAACTTTTCCTACTGCTACATGGAATTTCTTGTTGAGGAAGAAAACTTACTTGAAGCCATGGATGAAGAAGAAGGAGAACTTGAATATCCTTAAAGAAGAGAAGATCTTGGAGCACTCTTGAAGACTTTTTGCAAAAAGAAAGCAACAAGAGCAAGAGATCCAACTTCCTTTGCTTTTATAGAAGAGAGCAAACCAAAAGAGAAAACAAGGAGAAAAGCAAGGAGGTTAGTGCTAAAACTTAGCAACCTTCCCAAAAGAAAGATTCTTTGAGAGATTTTCTGCCAAAAAAAAAAAAAGATGCTTTGAGATATTCTCTCCCAAAAGAAAGGAAACTTGAGAGATGCTCTCAAAGTAAGGATATTTTTAGATATTCTTTACCCAAAAGAGATATTTTTAGATATTCTTTACAAAAATGACACCACATGAGATCTAAGCCATCTTTAAAAGCTTAAGGTCCCATGGGTTAGCCCACATGAGTTGTGTTTGATCACCTAGGCACTAAAAGTGGCTTTTAGTAAAAAATTCCTCTTACCAAGAGCATACCAAATGGTTCCATGCCTCTTTTGAGTTGACTGGACTATACAAAAAATCCAACTCTCATGAGTTTCCAAAATTCCAAACCATCCAACCTCTTGAACCAAATTAAACCAAAATCTTGAAATTGACATTCCACAAAAAACCCAAACCACTCCAATGGACCCAAAATTGTCCCAAAGAGTGACAAAAAATGAAATCATGGTCCCCTAACTCACCACATACAGTTTGTTAGGTCACAAGGCCGAAACCAAAAACCAAATCTTGACCCCCTAACTTGCCACATACATCTTGTTAGGTCACAAGGTCAAGACCAAAATCCAAAACCTGACCCCCTGACCTGCCACATACAGCTTGTTAGATCACAAGGTCAAAAAGAAAAACCAAAAACCCAGAAAACCAAATCCAAATGTCATTTTTAAAACTTTGACTTGAGATGGTACGTGATCCCTCTCACTGCCATACAACTGTTAGTGTCACATTCCTGTGAGCACTATTTTTGGTTTGTCAATTCCGTGTCATTATGTCCCAAAGACTTTACATCTCGAAGAGGTTCAAAGATGATCTACTTTAAGGATATGTTCAAGCTTTTGGAAGACCTGGATGTGTCAAAGAAGACTCCACTTGTGTGCAAATCATCTCAGGTATTTTGGACCCAAAATCTTTAACTAACTGGACCCTAGGAGCATTACTTCCTTAGCCTATAATAGGTGTTTCTTTTAATGATTATCTCCATTTTGTTCTGTCCAGAAATAGGGAGTTCGGTGACCTTCGGTCACCTGGCGGCTAGCCTCTTTGCAAAAAGCGGCTAACCGCTAGGTAACCGAAATACCACGGTTACATTTCCAGAATGCTGTTTTCTGTCAGAAATATTTCGGCCACCTTGCGGTCAGAATTCAGCTAACCGCTGTATGAACTGGCGGCTAACCGCCAGGTAACCGAGGTTCACGGTTTCATTTCCAGAATACAAACCTCTTAACTGTTGTGAAAGCTCGGTCACCTCGCGGCTACCTTTCGGCTAACCGCCATATGGCTGACGGCTAACCTCCTTGTAACCGAAATGCCTCGGTTAGCTTTCCAGAATGCTACAGGTTTTTGAGGTTCAGATTCGGTCACCATGCGGTCACCTTACGGCTAGCCGCTATGTCTACTGTCGGCTAACCGTGAGCTGACCGAATTAGAAAAACTAGCCGTTACCTCAGAGATATTGAAATGAGGCTAGCCGAACTACCAAGAGGCTAGCCGCCAAAACTAGCCGTTGGGAATTTCTCTATAAATATCTGGAACTCGTTTTACACTGTAGCAAGCAGATTTTTGAAGAGCTTACCTTCCCACTTCTTCCCATCTTTCCTAAGCTTTTAAAATCATCTTCCAAACACACTATCAACCTGATCTAGAAAATGAATGAGAGATGTTAGTCTCTAAACAAGTGTGTTTGGAAAAAGGATTCTAGTTTGTTTTTCAAGTTATACACATTTAGGAAAATCTAGAACCCAACCTCTTGTCCCTTGATTGAGCACAATATTGGAGCATCATCATCGATATCAAGAAAGCATTGCAAGAGGCATAAAAGCTTGGAGCTACGGTGACAAGCTTTGAAGAGCATCCTCTGGACTTCATCAAAAGAGGCAAGTGTTCTTCTCCCTCACTTCATTAAAATCAGAGCATTGTAAGAGTGGCTTATCTCTTTGTGATTTAACCACTATAAAAAGTGTAAAGGGGAGTAGATCTGTGTGATCGAACCTCATGAACAAAATTGATGTAGAATCATTACTTGTGTAGTTTTGATTCATCATAGTGGAACCAAGGGACTGTGTGGACCTTGTGAGTGGATGTAGGACATATGGTCCGAACCACTATAAATCTCTGTGCATTTACTTATGTTGTTTGTCTAAGTGTTTTGATCTAGTTTACAAGCCTTATTCATCATTGAACATTGCTAGATTATCATACTTAGTCTACATATCACTAGATCCATCTTAAATCTTAATTATTACTTTAAAATTGGATTTAAAGTTTTGATAAACCTATTCACCCCCCCCCCCTCTAGGTTGAGTACATTGGCCCTAGGTGAACTTTCAATTGGTATCAAAGCCAGGTTACTCCTTTAGGCTTTACATCCCGGAGTTGATCTATTCTTTTCTTGTGCCAATGTCTAATCCAGAAGGTAGTGCTGTAAACAGACCACCACTATTTGATGGTATGAATTATGCCTTTTGGAAAGCCCGAATGTCTGTATTTCTAAAATCCCTTAGTGGAGAAATATGGGATGCTGTTGAGGATGGATGGACTCCTCCTTCCTTCACAGCTGAAGATGGCACTGTCAAACCTCTCCCAAAGGACAGATGGACAGCTAATCAAAAAGCTATGAGAGACTATGATGCAAAGGCATTAAATGCCATAACCTGTGCCATGAATGCTGAAGAATACAAAAAGATTATGACATGTAAGACATCTAAGCAAGCTTGGGAGCTTTTGGAAACAAATTATGAAGGAACAACCATTGTTAAAAGAGCCAAGCTCCAGATGTTAACTTCTCAATTTGAATCTCTAAGAATGAGAGAAGATGAAATGTTTGATGAGTTTCGAACAAAACTAATGGTAATTGTTAATGAGATGTGGTCGCTTGGTGAGCAAATCCCTGAAGGCAAAATTTGTAGCAAAATCCTTAGGTCCCTACCTGAAAGATTTCACCCCAAAGTAACTTCTATAGAAGAATACAATGACCCTGAAACTATGAAAGTAGAAGAACTAACGGGTAACATTAGAACCTTTGAGATGAAGATGAACAATGCTTCTAACAAATCCAAAGATAAGAAATCAATAGCCTTAAAGGCCTCTCAACCATCTCCACCTAAAGAAGAATCAGGGAATGAGAATGAAAGTGATGCTGAAGCTGTTGCATTGCTTACTAAAAGGTTTTTAAGACAATTTAAGAAGAAGACTTCAAAGTTTAATAGAAAAGAGAAAGAGAAACCATTTGATAAAGGTAAAAACAAAGTCAGCTCCTCCTCCAAGTATCAATCTAGAAATGTGAAATGCTATAACTGTCAAAAGTTTGGACACATATCTACTGAGTGTCCAATGGAAAGGAATGTAACGAAAAAGACTCTTGTGGCTACATGGGATGACTCATCTGAAGCCGAAACAGATTCAGATGAATCACACAAAGATGAGACAGAAAATTACACTGTATTGATGGCCAAAACTGTGTGTGATTCATTACTTGAGACAATGGAAAGTTCTAAAGAAAATGATGTTGAAAGCTTGGAGGGTGAATCTGAATTTGAATATGACAGCTCAGATAATGAAAAAGATGATGAAGATTCACAAGTAACATATGATAGACTCTATGAGGAGAGTTGCAAATTGATTGAAGTCTTGAACAAACAAAAATCCAAAAACAAAATCTTAAAAGACAAAATTGAAACATTAACTAATGAAAAGAATATCTTAGCAAGTGAACTAAATAAAAGTAATTCTAAATTTCATATTGCTAGTGAAGAACTCAACAAGATCAAGAGTTTTGAAAAAGAAGCTGAAAATCTAAACAAGATAAACGTACTTTTAAGAGATGAAGTCTCTCAACTGAAATGGTTCAAAGTAAAGTATGAGTATTCATTTACCCATGGAGAAGAAAAATTTGAAAGACTTTTTAAAATGGGAAAATATCATAGAGACAAAACAGGATTAGGATACAACAAAATAGACAAACATAATCCTAATGTCTCTACTGTGTTTGTGAAAGGAGAAACTTCCTCCAGTAGTCAAAACATTTCTGAAATTACATGTCATTCATGTGGAAGCAAAGGACATGTCAAGTATGATTGCAAAATTGAACAAATTAAAAGACAGACCGCTAAGACTTATGTCAATTTTCAAACAAAGAAAAATGTTCATAACAATACAATCAAATACTCTGTCACTCAACAATTAAATGAGATGATGAAACAAATTGGTCGTCTAAAGTTACAAATCAACAATCACATAAAACCTATTAAATCAACTGAAATCTACTCTAAGAAACATTTTCATCAACAAAATCATAACAAAGCTAAACCTCAAGGTGTTGGTAAAACCCCTATCACACAAAGATACATTTGGATTCCTAAGAACAAAGGCTTGTTGGTGCACACAGCTTTTAAAGCAGTTGATCATTCCTTGTGGTACCTAGATAGTGGATGTTCTAGACACATGACTGGGGATAGAGCATTCCTATCCACAATAATTGAATATGAAGGTGGAACTGTCACCTTTGGTGATGGAAATATTGCTAAAGTAGTTGGTAAGGGTACTTTGAATGTTCCAAACATGCCTGTTATTGAAGATGTTTTATATGTTGATGGTTTGAAACATAACTTGCTAAGCATTTCTCAAATATGTGATAAAGATCATATTGTTAACTTTAGTAGTCTTGGTTGTGAGGTTTCCAAAAATGGAAAGATTATTCTAAGAGGTCTTAGAACCAAAGAAAACTGTTATGTTATCGGTGATCAGAAAGAATCATCTAGTTCAGCCTGTTACATTGCTCATCTTGATGAAGCTCAACTATGGCATCAAAGACTTGGTCATGTAAATTTTAGGGACTTGTCCAAACTGGACAAGTATGTAAAGGGTCTTCCTAAAATCAGCAGGAAATCAAAAACAATATGTGGAGAATGTCAAAAAGGTAAACAAATTAGAAATTCTCACAAAAAATCCAAGTCTCTAAAAACCTCTAGACCTTTAGAACTTCTTCATATGGACTTGGTTGGTCCAACTAAGAAAGAAAGCAGGGGTGGCAGAAAATACTTCCTGGTTATTGTAGATGATTACTCTAGATTCACTTGGGTTGCGTTTCTAAGAGAAAAATCTGATGCATATGTTGAATTTAAAAAGATTGTAAAAAGAATCCAAGTTGAAAAAGGAAGAGCAATTTCTCGGATCAGAAGTGATCATGGTGGTGAATTTGAAAATATTAAGTTTGAAAATTTTTGTGAGAAATATGGAATTCACCATGAATTTTCTGCCCCTAAAACTCCTCAACAAAATGGTATTGCTGAAAGAAAGAATCGTGTCTTACAAGAGATGGCCACCGTTATGCTTCATGGAAAGAATGTTCCTAGAGATCTATGGGCTGAAGCAGTTAGCACAGCATGTCACATCATAAACAGAGTATACTTGAGAACTGGCTTGGATAAAACTGCTTATGAGTTATGGCATGGTAAAAGGCCCAACATTAGTTATTTTAAAATTTTTGGTAGCAAATGCTACATACTTAAGGACAGAGAACATTTGAGCAAATTTGATTCAAAAAGTGATGAAGGCATTTTCATTGGCTATTCTCAAAACAGTCGTGCATATAGAGTGTTGAACAAAAACACTGGAGTCATACAAGAATCTATAAATGTTGTCATTGATGACAAACAAAATGATTCCAGATTTCAAGAAAACTCTGATTTTGATGAGATAAATGTCCAAACTGAAGAACTCAACAAGGCTCCAATCTCTAGTGATTTGGTGAATGTAAAACATCATCCTATGGACCAAATTCTGGGAGATCCTTTGGCTGGTGTCAAGACTAGAAGACAATTAGAAAATATTGTTAGCTATCTATGCTTTACTTCTACTCTTGAACCTAAAAATGTGGATGAAGCTTTTACCGATGATAATTGGATAAATGCAATGCAAGAAGAGCTAAATCAGTTTGCTAGAAGTGAAGTGTGGGATCTAGTGCCTAGGCCAAATGACAAAAATGTTGTAGGTACTAAATGGATCTTCAAAAATAAACTTGATGAAAATGGTACTATTGTTAGAAACAAGGCCAGGCTGGTTGCCCAAGGATATTCTCAAATTGAAGGAATAGATTTTGAAGAAACCTTTGCTCCAGTTGCTAGACTTGAGTCCATTAGAATCTTACTTGCCATTGCGTGCTCTTTAAAATTTAAATTATACCAAATGGATGTCAAAAGTGCCTTTCTAAATGGTCTTTTGGAAGAAGAAGTTTATGTGGAGCAACCTAAAGGATTTGAAGACGCAAAGAAGCCCAATCATGTTTATCTTCTCAAAAAGGCCCTCTATGGTCTCAAACAAGCCCCTAGAGCTTGGTATGAAAGGCTTACACAATTTTTAATTAATCAAAATTTTGAAAGGGGAAGTGTGGATAAAACTCTTTTTATTCAAAAAACCAATGATTCTATTTTGATTGCTCAAATTTATGTTGATGATTTTGTGTTTGGATCTACTTGCAATAGTTTCACAGAAGAATTTGCTAATCTAATGAAATCTGAATTTGAAATGAGCATGGTTGGTGAACTTAATTTCTTTTTAGGATTACAAGTCAAACAATTGACTGATGGAATGTTTATTTCCCAAACCAAATATGCAAAAGAATTGATCAAAAGATTTGGATTAGATTCAGCCAAACACATGAACACTCCCATGAGCACCACTCTAAAATTGTCTAGAGATTCGAGTGGTAAGAGTGTTGATTCCAGTCTGTATAGGAGTATGATAGGCAGTCTATTATATCTTACAGCTAGTAGACCCGATATTGCCTTCAGTGTGGGAGCTTGTGCCAGATTTCAATCTGATCCCAAAGAAATCCATTTGAAAGCAGTTAAAAGAATCATTAGATATGTTTCAGGAACTTCAGGATATGGTTTATGGTATCCTTATGATTCATCTACTTGTATTGCTGGATACTCAGACGCCGATTGGGCTGGAAATGTAGATGATAGAAAATCTACTAGTGGTGGATGTTTTTATCTAGGAAACTGTTTAGTTGCTTGGCACAGCAAGAAACAATCATCCATCTCTCTATCTACAGCTGAAGCAGAATATATAGCAGCTGGTAGTGGATGTACCCAAATGCTTTGGATGAAACAAATGCTCACAGATTATGGTATTGAACAGTGTAGTATGAACTTGTATTGTGATAACACTAGTGCTATCAATATTTCCAAAAATCCTGTTCAACACTCTAGAACTAAGCATATTGACATTAGACATCATTTCATTAGAGAATTGGTTGAAGAAGGAGTCATAGTATTGGAGCATATATCTACAGAGAAACAATTAGCAGACATTTTAACATAACCCTTGGATGTTTCAAAATTTGAAAATATGAGAAAATCCCTTGGTGTTTGTGCTCTTCGATAAAAATAAAAATTAAAAAAAAAAAAAAAAAAAAAAAAAGGGGGGAATTTCGGCTAGCCGTGGACCCTCTCGGCGGCTAACCGCCGTGGCGGGCCCGTGTTTTTTAAAAACTAGGTTTTTCATTCTTTTCGTTGTTTCTTCTTCTCTCGTCTGGTTCGTCTCCCTCGTGGCTGTGTCTGGAGTTAGGTTTCGTCTCTCTTCAAGGTCGTTTCTTCTTGTTTCCCTCCTTCTCTTACTTTGCATTTTCATGTTTTCCTTGTTATTGTGCATTTGCTGTTCTTGTTATTGTGCATCTGTTGTTCTTGTTTTCCTTCCCTTGTATCTGCTGTTTTCAATTCTGTGGGCACTCCAACTGTTTGCATCAATGCCTCCTAGAATGAAATTCGCTGTAAATCGTCCCTCTAAAAGAGGACGCTCTATTGGAGGCTCCTCGTCTCGTCAAGAGAGACCTCCTCCATCACCCCCATCTTCACCTTCACATTCATCTTCTAGTTCTCCTTCTTCTTCTTCTCTTCCTCCTACATCTATGCCTATGAGTCTCAAGCCAAATGCTCAAATGTTAAATGACATAAAAAAACGGTTGATTATGGTTGAGCGTCGCACCCAACGCACAGTTATTGAAGGTCATGAAACGGCCATTATACTTGCTCAAATCAATTGAACTAACATTCTGGATTGGGGGGACAAGGCTTATCCTTCTCTTGTTTACAGCATGTATGCATCCATTACTGATGCTGTTTCTACTATTGACTCTTGCTCCTTCAATGTAGCATTTCGAAATCAAGTAGTCACAATTGACCCCGATCGTATTTCCTCTATTATGAACATCCCTGTTTGTGAAAATGGCCTTACTATGGTTGCTGACTCACTCACTGAGGCTGAAAAGGCTGAAGCTACTCTTCGTCTTTGCGGATTTAATGCTGAGTGGAATCGTAAAAAGAATTTCCTTCCTCTAGGTTCGTTGATTCCCAAGTATAGACTCCTTCACAATCTGTTCACATTTAATGTCTATCCTCGTAAAGGCAATAGGACCGAATTAACTGCCTATATGGTCAATATCCTTCATAAAGTCATTACCGGTGTTCCCATATGTCTTCCCTCGCTGATTTGTCGTACCATCGTTCGGTTTCACCTGTCAAATGCTACAAAGACTGCTGCCCCATTTGGATTTCTTATGACTCAGCTGGCTCGTTCTTATGGTGTCCCGCGGCCGACTGATACTCCTCTATACCATGCTCCTTTTGGAAGAGCAAACCTCATTCAGATGAATCTTCTTCCTAACGCCGAAGCTGGGCCAGTTCCGCCTCTTGCAGATGATCAAGTTCCACAACAGCCAGCTCCATCAGTGCCTCCGGTGCCAGTTCGTGGGGTTACTTCTTCTAGTGCATCTCGGAGCGTAGGAGATCGTTTGGATGCAATAGAGCAACGGCAGTCCAAGACAGAGAATCTATTGAAAAAGACTCTACGATACTTAGGGGCTTTGTCCAAGGGCTGTCGAAGACATGATTTCAATGAAATGCCTCCCTCTCCATCCCCTCCGTCTGATTAGTTATGAGTGGGTCTTTTAGCCACTTTTGTTTAATTGGTTCTATTTTTGGTGGTGTTCTGTTGACAAGTGGCTGTCCTTTCTTATGGGTTTAAGATACTTATGTTACTTTCTTTTAACTTGGGATGTATGAACCTTCATGTCTAATTTTTATATCATATTTCTGTTATGACTTCCTGATATATTTGTTCTATTGTTCTCTTTCTTATTGCTTGGTCCTTCCCTTGTCAATTTGTGACAAAAAGGGGGAGAATTATCAGGATTTCCGATTTTCAGATACATTCTAAGGAAGAATGTGTGAATGCTTCTAACTTATTTGAATATGTCATTTTTGACTAATGATTAAGGGGGAGTTGCAATCCCTCCATAGAATGTGTTTCTTCTGTCCTATGCAGGTAACTCAGTCAGATTCAAGCACATTTTTAGGGGGAGTTTTTATTTGAGTTGTAATTATTGCATCTCCTTGTAAGGTTTTCATTCTCTTGTAATATTGAGTGTTATTGGGTTCATTTATTGTAAGAGTGTATAGAATAGGTGTTTTGCCACGAAATTGTCAAAGGGGGAGATTGTTAGTGTCACATTCCTGTGAGCACTATTTTTGGTTTGTCAATTCCGTGTCATTATGTCCCAAAGACTTTACATCTCGAAGAGGTTCAAAGATGATCTACTTTAAGGATATGTTCAAGCTTTTGGAAGACCTGGATGTGTCAAAGAAGACTCCACTTGTGTGCAAATCATCTCAGGTATTTTGGACCCAAAATCTTTAACTAACTGGACCCTAGGAGCATTACTTCCTTAGCCTATAATAGGTGTTTCTTTTAATGATTATCTCCATTTTGTTCTGTCCAGAAATAGGGAGTTCGGTGACCTTTCGGTCACCTGGCGGCTAGCTTCTTTGCAAAAAGCGGCTAACCGCTAGGTAACCGAAATACCACGGTTACATTTCCAGAATGCTGTTTTCTGTCAGAAATATTTCGGCCACCTTGCGGTCAGAATTCGGCTAACCGCTGTATGAACTGGCGGCTAACCGCCAGGTAACCGAGGTTCACGGTTTCATTTCCAGAATACAAACCTCTTAACTGTTGTGAAAGCTCGGTCACCTCGCGGCTACCTTTCGGCTAACCGCCATATGGCTGACGGCTAACCTCCTTGTAACCGAAATGCCTCGGTTAGCTTTCCAGAATGCTACAGGTTTTTGAGGTTCAGATTCGGTCACCATGCGGTCACCTTACGGCTAGCCGCTATGTCTACTGTCGGCTAACCGTGAGCTGACCGAATTAGAAAAACTAGCCGTTACCTCAGAGATATTGAAATGAGGCTAGCCGAACTACCAAGAGGCTAGCCGCCAAAACTAGCCGTTGGGAATTTCTCTATAAATATCTGGAACTCGTTTTACACTGTAGCAAGCAGATTTTTGAAGAGCTTACCTTCCCACTTCTTCCCATCTTTCCTAAGCTTTTAAAATCATCTTCCAAACACACTATCAACCTGATCTAGAAAATGAATGAGAGATGTTAGTCTCTAAACAAGTGTGTTTGGAAAAAGGATTCTAGTTTGTTTTTCAAGTTATATACATTTAGGAAAATCTAGAACCCAACCTCTTGTCCCTTGATTGAGCACAATATTGGAGCATCATCATCGATATCAAGAAAGCATTGCAAGAGGCATAAAAGCTTGGAGCTACGGTGACAAGCTTTGAAGAGCATCCTCTGGACTTCATCAAAAGAGGCAAGTGTTCTTCTCCCTCACTTCATTAAAATCAGAGCATTGTAAGAGTGGCTTATCTCTTTGTGATTTAACCACTATAAAAAGTGTAAAGGGGAGTAGATCTGTGTGATCGAACCTCATGAACAAAATTGATGTAGAATCATTACTTGTGTAGTTTTGATTCATCATAGTGGAACCAAGGGACTGTGTGGACCTTGTGAGTGGATGTAGGACATATGGTCCGAACCACTATAAATCTCTGTGCATTTACTTATGTTGTTTGTCTAAGTGTTTTGATCTAGTTTACAAGCCTTATTCATCATTGAACATTGCTAGATTATCATACTTAGTCTACATATCACTAGATCCATCTTAAATCTTAATTATTACTTTAAAATTGGATTTAAAGTTTTGATAAACCTATTCACCCCCCCCCCCTCTAGGTTGAGTACATTGGCCCTAGGTGAACTTTCAACAACCCCCTTAGAAACTCGAAAGGTTACTCTATCAAAATCTTTGCTCAGACTCTTGGTCAAGTCAAGAAGCTCTCCTTCAAAATTCTCTTCGAGGCACATCGACTGCAAAAGCTATCATCGCTGCACCTCGAGGGGGCATTTGTTGACACCAAAAATGTTACTTTGCCTCTTCAACATCAAATGCTACATGGAGCCGCATCCTACCACAAATATTCAAATGCCACTTCAAGCATCAGATCTTATCACAATCAAACAAAAACTGCAAGGTCCTTCAAACAACCAAGAGAAGGGTACACATGAAGTTTTGGACCATTTCAACATCATTCGGCCCAACTTCTCTTTCGAGTAGCTAAACAGGAGCTCTCGGCGGCCGTGAAGCCAAAGACCCCAACACACTAAATAGTGTACACGGTCGGCCTCAAAATGCCACTAGGAGGCTCTACATCAAATTCTAGGTCATTCCGACATGGTTTAGCCTAAAAAGGAAACAGCGGCAGTATAGTGGCGACAGTGTCGAAGACATTAAATCTTTTATTAGAGCCTATGGATGGTCCCGGTATACCTCCAAAAGGCTCCATGTCAAGTTTCAAGTTAAACCGGCAACGTTTGACCCTCCTTCAACCTTCGAGCCGCAAAAGCAAGCCTCTTGGCGGCGAGAACCACCGAGGCCATCACTCATCAAACAAAGCACATGGGTGGCTTCAACATGCTTCCAAAAGTCAACGCGTCAAGTTTTAGGTCATTTCAACAACATTTGACCCAACTTTGATGCTCCGAAGCAAAATCAGACCTCTCGGCGGCGGAGCTTCCCAGGACCATGACATCCAAATTAGAGCTGATGGATTGTCTTAAAATGACTCCAATAGGCTCCCTATCAAATTTCAGGTCAATCAGATATCGGTTGACCATACATCAAAGTGCGACATCTTCTTCATGACAAAATCAAGTCTACTGGCGACGGGACCCCAAACAGCTTCAAAACTCAAACAAAAGCCTATGGTTGGTCCTATTTACTGCTCAGCGGGCTTCACATCAAATTTCAGGTCATTTCGACATCGTTTGACCTAGTTTCGACTTCTGACGGAAAATCGACACACTTTGCACAACCAAGTCTTCGGCTTTTCCAGAAAATAAGAAACTTTGTACTCTGATTTGCATGGCTTCTCGTCAAGTTTTCTCCAAAGAAATCAAGCCAAATACATGAGGAAACATCTCAAGAAAAATACAGGAGAAAAAAGAACTGAAAAAGACCGAGAAACGACCGAAGACCTGCATCCAAAGAAATCCGAGTTGCCGGATTTTTGCCAAAAGGGACGTTTTTCCTACCCTTTTCGCATTTCAAGTTGTTTGGCCCCTGTGATTTTCCAAAAGTCTGATTTTAATAGCATGAGATCCATCGATCTCCATCAACATCGTGGATCCACCACCGGAATCATTGGATCGTCATCAGGAGCTTTGAAATAGCCAATCGACCGACCAAAACAGCACACTTTTTGTCCAACCGATCGAGAAATCAACTAGACAGATGTTGCCTGCCCATTGGTATCAATCAATGTCTAAAGTTGCATCGCCATCCGATATTAAACAACATGTAGATCCATCGACGATCATCGCCAAAAGAATTCCAAAAGACGCGGTGCGTCTCGCGACTCTTCGAGCGCCCTGGCGACCACTTAATGCAATTAAATGACCCATTTTATCAAAAGTTAATATGGTCATTAACTCTTTTTTTTTTGGACGACTCAATCAGAAGCAAGGAAAAATGAGTTACAAGTCTAAGCAATCATGACATTAAACCATGTAACTCCCCTCATCATGGAGATTAAAGGAGATTAAATGCCCATTATTCTCCATCGGCCAATCAGAAGCCAAGAAAAAGGATTTACAAAATCATGAATTAAAAACTTGTAACTCCTCCCATCATAGAGCATTAATGCAATAAATGTTCATAAACTCTCCTAATGGCCACCAAAAGCCTATAAAAGGTGGTCATTCCAAGGGAATCGGGATCGGAAAACTCCATCAGAAAAGCCAAAAAAATCAGAACTTCTGCAACTACTGCAACAATTTCCTCTCCTTTGAAGAAACTCTGTTGCAACAAGCACCACAAGGTGACCGAAGTCCCTTAGGGGGACCAACACCCCCCCCCCCCACAAGGTCCCTTCTCCTTCTATCCAACATGGACTAGATGCGGCTTTCAACCCGTCTACTCAGTTTTTTATTGGATATAGGACCACCCCTTGGTCTTCATCCTCTAAAACTCTGAGGTTAGAGCCAAGTCAAGTGAATCAAAGCATCGTATGTTCTCATTTGAAGGACGATGGCGAAGTCCATACATGACTCACAACCGTCGATCTGAACGAGTCCCCACAATTTCCTGAGGAATTAGAATCCCTTTTCTTACTTTTCTATTGTATTTTGTATTTTTTTAAGAGACAAAAAAACTCACAATTCTTGTCTTTACATTTTGATGAGATTTGTAAATAGCCTTTCACGGTAAAATGGCTTTCTACGACACAAAAAATCGGCTTTTACCATAAAATCGCCTTCTATGGCACAAAAAATCGCCTTTCACGATACAAAGTCGCCTCTTTCGGCATTCAAAAAATTATGACTATTTTCTTAAAATATATGTGCAATGGAAAGTTAGAAAAAAGATTGATTTCCTTTTTTACTTGTGAAGGTGGATCTTCGGACCACCACTTCTAAATTCCAAGTAGAATAGAAAATCTGGCATACCCGTACAAAAATGTTGATGTTCGCTTTTCGTCCGTAGACCCGGTAGCCCTGGGGCGGAGGAAGGCAAAAGCCGGGTCCATCAACTATCTCTACTCGCGAAATCAAAGATGTTAATGGGGTGTCGTATCCACTGGGACAAAAGGCTAAGTTGTGTTGGTTCCTAAATTCCTAAACTAATCCTAATGGAAAATAAAGTGTTGATTCGTAAACTAATCCGATTAGAAAACGAAGTATTGGGTTGGTGAGTTTAATTCCTAAATTAACAAATTAAAAGACAAGGTTTTGATTCAATCAGAGAACAGATCTCAGGGTACTAATCCATTCTAACCTCATATAATGGCAAGTATAGACCTAGGGTTTCACTATTAACGCTAAAAAGACTCTTTTTGGTTACAAACCTTCACAGAGTCAACAAATAAGAGATGTAGAAGTTGATTGGGGCTTAACCTATCTCTATGGCATAGATTATCCTAGATCTAACAACATATTCATTCAAGCACTGTTAAATGACATAGTATTCGAATCTACAAGATTAAAATACCAAAGAAAGAGATATTGCATTAAAAAAAATCTAATTGATGGATAAAATCCTGTCATATAACCAAAAGGGTTCAAAATAAAACCCTAGAACATATACATCACCATAAACACAAGATTAGAGCTTCATCGCAACCTTCAGGTAGAGATTTAGTTACTCATGGCGAGAAGTTGACGAAAAATCTCTGACAAAATCCCCATTGGTGCTCTTCCAAAGCTCTCAAACGAGCCTCCAGATCTTCTCCCCAGATGTCAATTCTCTTAAAACGAGACTGAGGCTTTTATTTATCAGTTTTTGGGATGAAAACCTCGTAAAAAACGCGCACGAGGCGGACATCACCCGGTCTGAGCATCCGGACGCCGGGAAGAAGACAGAACACTGAGCTTGATAAAAAATTTTCAACTCCCGGGCGTTCGAACGCCCAAAGGCAGAACCTCCGGGTCATGTTTGAGTTTCCTAAATTTTTGCCATTTTCTCTATCTTGTGCCAATTTCTTCTCAATGCACCTAAATCACCTACAAACATTAAAATAACATAATTAATGCTAATTAATATCAACTGAAGGTATAACAAAGTCCTTGTTGAGTGGCCTAAATGGTGTATTTTAGGTTCTCAACGAAAGCACCAAAAATTTGTTCGTCCTAAAATAGGGTTTGCAAATATAAATTATCCCTCCCTGTTATCTCTACTCGCAAAAGCAAAGACATTAACCTGGTGTCGTATCCACTGTGACAAAAAGGCTAAGTTGTGTTGGTTCCTAAATTCCTAAACTAATCCTAATAGAAAATAAAGTGTTGATTCCTAAACTAATCCGATTAGAAAACGAAGTATTGGGTTAATGAGTTTAATTCATAAATTAACAAATTAAAAGACAATATTTTGATTCAATCAGAGAAAAGATCTTAGGGTACTAATCCACTCTAACCTCTCACAATGGCAAGTATAGACCTAGGGTTTCACTATCAACGCTAAAAAGGCTCTTTCTGGTTACAAACCTTCACAGAGTCAACAAATAATGGATGTGGAAGTAGATTGGGGCATAACCTATCACTATGGCATAGATTATCCTAGATCTAATAACACATTCTTTTAAGCACCGTTATATGACCTAGTATTCAAATCTACAAGATTGAAATACCAAAGAAAGAGATACTGCATTAAAGAAATAAAATCCAATTAATGGATAACATCCTGTCATATAACCAAATGTTATCAAAGTAAAACCTTAGAATCTATACATCACCATAAATACAAGATTAGGGCTTTATCGCAACCGTAAAGAGATACTACAAGTAGAAATGATTAAGACGGCTTTTCAAAATCTCTTTTCGTGGACACCATGATCCTTGAAGATGTCGTGCCCAAAGAAGGGACCGATTCAGCTAGGGAGATGTGGCTAGGTAGGGAGTTTCCTAATCGCGAGGCTTTTAGAAGACCTATAGCAAAATATGCAATATATAACAATTTCACCTTGAAACACGAGAGGACTAACATGAAGATGGTTACAGTGAGTTGTAAAGGAGTCGCCTGTCCCTGGCGTATACATGCCTCCATGATAGATTATGGTCCACACTTCAGAGTTTGAAAGTATAATTCCACACACTGTTGCTCCAAACCACTTATGGGAACTGCACATCAGCAAGCAACAGCGAAGCAAATACCAGATTTCATTGAAGAGAAGGTGTGATCCAATAATGATCTTAGGCCCAAGGAGATCATCAATGAATGTCAAATTGAGTTTGGGACCCGCATTACATATAGGCGAGCACATATGGCAAAGGAGCTTGCATTGTGCAAGGTGCGTGGATCATACGAGGAGTCTTTTATGATATTGCCGCTCTATTGCAACGAGCTTCATAGAATCAACCCCGGTTCGTACACTGCATTGGACATCAGGCTGGATGACCAATTTAGACGCTTCTTTTCGTCCTTCGGTCCATGCTTAAGGTCATTCCAAACCTCTCTAAGGCCACTGATAGCGGTGGATGGATCACACTTTCGTGGAAAATATCCAGGAGTGCTAATGTTGGCCGTAACACATGATGAGAATCATCAACTGTTCCCCATTGCATTTGCCTTTGCCGAAGCAAAGCGACATGATAGTTGGGAGTGGTTTCTTGCAAACTTGTCCTTCTTGTTGGGTGAGCCAAAAAATCTCACAATTATATCCGACCGTCAGAAAGGTCTGATTCCTGCAGTACAAGCCATGATGCCAAGTGCAAAGCGTTGTTTTTGTTGCCATCATATAGTTCAAAATATAAAGGCGACTTTCAACGACCATGGCATTCTAGGAGAGTTTTGGAGGCAGCGAGGGCATACCGCCCTTGTGAGTACGATGCTTGCATGAACCACATAAAAAGTGTAGATGAGCGTACATTTAATTACATCCATTGTAAGGTCTACGACCTTATTGGGTCAGTGGGCCAAATAGTAGGCCCGTTGACCTGTTTATTTTTTATTTATTATAATTAATTGTATTGTTAGATAATTAGGTGGGTTTAGATCATGAACGAGTTTCTTTTAACATTAGAATAGTGTTGGCGAAGTTTCGTGGGATTTCAAGTTCGTTTGATTATAGCATTGGGGGGTAGCTTGCAAATTAGGGAAAATTGAGTGTTTTTCCGAAAAATTCCAATCGCCGTGATTTTAGGTTTGTTGAAAAGGTCTCATCGCCCTGATCATTTTTGTCTCTTAGCTCGTCATGATCCGACGATCAGAAACTCTTCAAGTGGCCCATTTATTCACCAAACCCACTTAAGGGCAAACTTGTCATTTTTCCTCCCTTCTTCTCTTAAACAAGGATTAGTCGTAGTTTAATTATGAAACTCTGCAACGAAAGAGCTACAACAGCCCCTTCTTCTTCCACTTCATCTTTTCAAGCCCAGAACTCACCATCTCGAATATCTGAACCGGTAATCTTCATCCTTGCAATCTCCTCTTCCATTTGATATCAGTTAGGGTAAGCCTTACTCATATTTGTATTTCAATCATCTTTCCTTATGATTAGATTTAGGTTGTTCTTGATTATTTTCTTCCATTCCCTCTTCTCTGCGATTTAGGTTGTGCTTGGTTGGGTTAGATCGTGGTTTTCGTGTTCATAGAGCTTCTCCTCAAATTTCCCTAATTTCATCTTCTTCTTGGTTGAGGCAAGTAGATTTGCAAATTACAATATAACATGGATTTTGTTTTATTGATTGATGATTATTACATGATAGGATACCTTAATGCCAAGCTATTTGGTTTTGAATTGAGAATAATAGATTAGATTCGATTTTGGGTAATTGCCTTGATTTAAATTGTAATGGATACTTTTGAATTGATGTAAATGGATGGAATGAATTGTTAGGAGAGCACGGAGGCTCATTCTTGTGCAGGTGCTAGCCTTTGGAAAGGCTTAGATATGAAGGAAAAAATCAAATGGTATGGAAGAGTTTATGAAATGACCTGAAACAGAGCTGTTCCTGTTCAGAACGCTTCGGTTCGGTCAGGTGTCGGTCGACCGAACTCCAGTTCAGTTCCGAATCTAAAGAGCCGTTTTAGCCTCTGATAAGGTTCGGTTAAGGTTCAGTTAACTGAACACTGGAGTTCGGTTAACCAAAGGTGAATTGACAACTAACCGAGTGGAAGCGGAATGATCCGGAAATTTTAATCACGCATTGGATGAGCCGTCTGAAGTTCGGTCAAGGTTCGATCAACCAAACTCAGCCTCGGTTCCAATTCCAGAGAGTAGGTTTAGCCTTATATCTGTGTTCGGTCAACCGAACTCAAGGTTCGGTTGACCGAATAGTGGAGTTTGGTTAACCGAATGTCGACCGAAGGCTAACCGACCTGAGCAAGTTATCTGTTTATTTGGAGACGAAACTGATAACCTAGGTTTGGACCTTAGATGTTGGAAACCATGAATCCACTCTCACATGACCATTTTTTAGATTAAAATCGTAGCACGTGGCTTGGTGTGCTTCGATAGGTTGTCTAGGTATTCCTGTATTACGCGTAGTATAACCGAATGCTTATGGAATTATCTCAATAGATGCTTCACATGACTGTACACCAAGGGATTTTTTTAAAAGCATCATTGATCTAATTATACACGTGCTTTGTTAGAACATGTGGGTACAGGGATGACACCACTTGCCTAGGTTCGATTGTAATTCCTCCTTGACTTGTGAACTGTATCCATTGTAATCATTCTTGTACACTCTCTTGGCATAAAACACTTAACTAATTATGAAACATAATTCCTCGTAGAACTAGGATTTGTACCTAACTTAGACTGTACCATAGGACCCTGTGTCATGTAATTGATGAACATGACTGGCTAGACTGAAGGGATTATCATATGATTGGATTTGTCTTGTATTGGCTAGAATGAGATAATCCCTCTGAGTATGTCTTGTATATTGGGCTAACCAGACTTGCTTGTCTCGTTTTTCCCTCGTGTCAGCACCCTTATTATTATTATTATTATTATTATTATTTGCATGTCATGGCCAACTACAGTTTGGGGATTTATTGATGGGCCGGCTACTCGGACATCGGGGTGGGCTGTAGGCTTTGAACAGCGTCCATGGCATTGAATAGTTTGGAGCGGGCTTGGACCGTGCTACTATTCCCAGGACCGGAAGTTTGGATCCCCCTGGAGCCGGACTTTGGTATCAGTAGTCCGGATTGGATTGTTACTGGTACACCGTGAGATGGCTTGGACATCCTCGGAGTCTCCTTCTTGTTACTTGCATTGCATTGCTTGTATAGTGGTGATTCTTAGTATTGCTAGGATTCCTGTTATTGGTTCTGATGGTTATTTATTCATGCTTTATGCCTAGCTTCGATTGCTTGTATTCTCTTGATTATTATACATGTCTCTATAAGAATAGTTGATGCATGGTATGTTTTATTGTACTTTGTTTATCTATTGCTCAACATGTCGCTGACTTTGTTCCTTGGTGTGCAGACACATCAGGTGAGTACTACCATGAGGAGCAGGCAGGTGAGGAGATCCCAGAGGATCTCCAACCAGTAGAGGAGGAGCGAGAATGGCTTGCCGATGATGTAGATTAACGTCATCATGCCTGGCACGAGAGTGACTCACTGTAGGACATTCATTAGATTTTGATTTATTCTTTTATTATTTCATCATTGGACCTTTATTCCATTGACTTCAGTTTATTTAATGGCCTTAGTTATTGGGATGGCCATTGTGAATAAATTAATCTTTGTTTAACTTTAATTGTTCTTTTGCAACTTTAATTAATATATAAGAATTGTTATTCGTTGTCTTGATATTTACCATGCCTTTTATTGTATGATTTCCGCAAAGTATTATATTCTTGAGGCTTGAAATGTAATATCCTTACAGCGGACTTACGATCCTTGGGCCTAAAGGGCAAATTTTTTAATTAGCCCTAAAATTCACTCCCCGGATCTGGTTTATTTTCTAATCGGGTTTGGGGGACATGACAGAATGGTATCAAAGCAATGGATGGTTTCTCAGGGTAAAAATTGTAGAAACCATAGGACACATGTGAGGATTCTGTTAGTTATTAGGTTGGTCTTGTAGTCCTTTTACCTAGTATTGGGTTGTTAGCTCGAGGCATGTTAGGAACTAACCTTGGATATTTTACAGGACTATGGCTGGAAGATCAACCCGATCCAACAACAGTGGGCCTAATCATGAGGCTAGTTCTTCTCAGAATGGCCCTTGGAATCAATTCCACCAACTCATGACAGCATTTCTTCAGTCCCAGAAGGACTTGGCCGAGTAGAGTACTAGGCAGAATGAGAATCAGGCTGTATTCCAAGCACAGATGCTTGAGGTAGTGCAAAAAGTGGGATAACCCCAAGCTAAGGAGTTCGACCTCAACGAGTTGGTTGAGAAGTTCAGGAAGAGGTTTTCACCTGAGTTCCATGGCATTAAGGACCCCACTGTTGCAGATGAGTGGGTTGTCCAAATGGAGAAAATATATGAGGTGTTCAAGGGCACTGGTGTTCAGCAAGTGCAGCTAGCAGCCCACATGTTTCATGGGGCGGTAGAGATATGATGGAAAACCGTCAAACACCCCTATGAGACAGTGGAGGAAGAGGTAGCCTGGAAGACATTCACCGAGCAGTTCCAGAAGAAGTTTATCCCTGAGCATTACAGGGATCAAAAGATGGAAGAGTTCGAGAGATTGGTGCAGGGTGACTTGCCAGTACAGGAGTATGAGATCTCCTTCACCCATCTATACAGGTTTGCTGAGAACTTGATTAAGCCAGAGTCAGAGAGGGTTAGGAGATTCATCAAGGGGTTACGAGCTGATATCAAAATGCAAGTTCAGCGTAGCCAGCTGACCGATTATGATGATGTTGTCAAGGAAGCATACTGGGCAAAGGAGTCCTTGAAGGACGTGATTGCACTGGAGTAGCAGAGGATCTTGGCGTTGATACCTCAACCCAAGGCACAGAGTTCTTCGTCCCAATACTATCAGCAACCAGCACCCAAGAGGCTACAAGTTGAACCAATGCTTAGATAGCTGCCACAACGGGTCACTTGCACTTTTTGTGGAGGAAGTCATCATGTTCGTGATTGTAGAAAGCAGACTGGCGCATGTTTTCACTGCGGGGATACAGGGCATAAGGTACGTAGTTGCCCAAGAAAGACAGGAGTGGCACCACCTACATTCCAAGCTTCGGCGCCTAGACCACCACACCCAACACAGCCGTTGAGACAAGTGCCTCCTGCACAAGTTAGACCCCAACAGCAGCAGATGATTGTTAGACCACCTCAGCCACTGCTGCAGTGCCCTCCAGTACCACAGCAGCGGTACCAACAGAGACCTCCGGCACCACCTAGATTCCAGGCTCGTGGTCCTAGGCCACAGCAGCAGTATCATCAGCAGCAACCCCAACAGGCAGGAAGAGCTTATGCTCTGGCTCATGAGGGAGTCGAGGCTGTAGGCAACATCATAGAAGGTACACTTTCAATTAGTGGATTTGATGCTAAAGTTCTATTTGATCCTGGATCCACACACTCATTTGTTGCACTAGCTTTTTCACTTCATTTGGGGGAGGATAAGGAGATGCTACCCTATGATTTGATAGTAGCTACTCCTATAGGTAGATCAGTACCTTGTAATGTGGTCTATCATAGATGTAGTGTTCAGATTGGAGAAGTTCAACTGATTGCTAGTTTGATCATCTTATCGATGTCGGAGTTTGATGTGATCCTTGGTATGAATTGGTTAGCAACGAACCGAGCAGTGTTAGACTGCTTTAACAAGACCGTAAGGTTGCGGGATACAGACCGTAGTGTTGAATTTGTTAGAGCTAAGAGGCCCACATCCACTCGGTTGATTTCTGCATTGAAGGCAAAACGGTTGATAAGGAGCGGTTGTAAAGGTTTTATCACGTTTATCGCGGAAGACAATGAGTCCAAGACAGTCGATGAGATTCCAGTTGTGCGAGAATTCCTGGATTTGTTTCCGGCTGAGATTCCTAGTTTACCACCTATTCATGAGTTGGATTTCATGATAGAATTGCAGCCGGGTACCACACCTATTTCAAAGGGCCCTTATAGGATGGCCCCAGCAGAATTGAAGGAGTTAAAGACTCAGATAGAGGATCTGTTGGACAAAGGTTTCATTAGGCCTAGTGTTTCACCGTGGAGAGCTTCGGTGATATTTGTAAAGAAGAAGGACGGGACTATGAGGATGTGTATAGATTACCGACAGTAATCAGGTAACTGTAAAGAACAAGTACCCCTTACCGAGGATCGATAAGTTATTCGATCAGTTGCAGGGAGCTTAATTCTTTTTGGAGATAGATCTTCATTCCGGATACCATCAGTTGAGAGTCATAAAGGAAAATGTTCCTAAGACTGCATTCCGGACGAGATATGGTCACTTTGAGTTTCTCGTGATGCCTTTCGGGTTGACTATTGCACCCGTAGTTTTTATGGCATTGATGAATAAGGTGTTTGCTCCTTTCCTGGATTAGTTTGTAGTAGTCTTCATCGATGATGTATTGGTGTACTCAAGATCTAAGGAGGAGCATGAGCATCAATTGAGAACGTCATTGCAGCTTTTGAGGGATAACCAATTGTATGCTAAATTGAGCAAATGTGAATTTTGGTTAGAGAAAGTGACATTTTTTGGCCGTATTATTTCGAAGGATGGATTGACAGTGGACCCTAAAAAGGTGGCAGCAGTTGTTAATTGGGGTAGTCCACGAAATGTAGCGGAGATTTGCAGTTTTCTTGGACTTGCAGGCTATTACAGGAGGTTTGTGAAAGGGTTTTCTACCATTGCTTCTCCACTCACTAAGTTGACAAGGAAAGATGTTTCGCTTGTGTGGACAGACGAATGTGAGAAGAGTTTCCAAGAGTTAAAAACTCGGTTGACTTCAGCACCCATACTTGCCTTACCCTCTAGAAGTGGAGGATTTGTAGTTTATACAGACGCATCAGGGATTGTTTGGACTGTGTTCTAACGCAGAATGACAAAGTCATAGCTTATGGGCCGAGGCAATTAAAGGATCATGAAAAGAAGTATGCTACACATGACTTAGAATTGGCAGCAGTGGTGTTCGCATTGAAGTTGTGGAGGCATTATCTGTATGGTGAAAGATTCGAGGTGCACACCGATCATAAGAGCCTGTAATATCTATTCACGCAGGGTGATCTGAATAACAGACAACGGAGATGGATGTAGTACATAAAGGATTATGATTTTCTGATCAAGTACCATCCCGGGAAGGTGAATGTTGTGGCAGATGCCCTCAGTCGAAAGGCGGCAGATGCCCTCAGTCGAAAGGCGGCTTTCAGTGGATGTGTAATGCCAGAATGGAGATGGATGGAGCAGTTCAGGGATAAGGATGTGGAAGTATGGCCTGTCAATGAGAAAGTGTTAGTTGCCACTATGGGAGTTTGGGAGCCATAAATAGTTAACAGAATCAAGGAAGTTCAGAAAGATGATCCAGAGTTGCAAAAAATCATTGATCACATTGATGGTAACCCAAAGTTCAGACTGATTGATGGATTTCTGTACTGCAAGGACATGTTGTGTGTGCCAGATGTTCAAGACATCAAGTCAGAGCTGATGACAAATGCGCACCATACCAGATATTCGGTTCACCCAGGGAGCACTAAGATGTATCAAAATTTAAAGAACCACTATTGGTGGGTGAAAATAAAGAAGAAAATTGCAGAATTTGTTTCTAGGTGTATGACTTGTCAACAGATTAAGGCAGAGCATAAGAAACCTCCTGGTTTGCTTCACCCGTTAGATATTCCTCAGTGGAAGTTGGAGAACATTACAATGGATTTTGTGTCATGATTGCCGAACACTAGGAAGGGCAATGATGCTATTTGGGTAATTGTTGATAGATTGACAAAGTCAGCGCATTTCCTGCCATTCAAGACTGGTCAGTTTTTGAACAACATGACTACGTTGTACAGGGACAATATAGTCAAGCTACATGGAGTGCCTAAGTCCATAGTATCCGATCGAGACCCTAAGTTTGTCTCTCGGTTTTGGTCTACATTTCAATCATCTATGGGTACTCAGTTGAAGTTCAGTACAGCCTACCATCCTCAAACAGATGGACAGTCTGAACGTACCATCCAAACTTTGGAAGACCTTCTCAGAGCATGTGTTTTGGATTTTAAGGACAATTGGGATGAAAGCTTGCCTCTATGTGAGTTTCCCTACAATAACAGTTATCATTCAAGTATTGGTATGGCACCATTTGAGGCACTGTATAGACGAAGATGTAGAACTCCAGCATGTTGGGAGGAAGTAGGCGTTCGGAGTTTTCATGGCCCTTCAGAGATTGCTGACTCTAGTGAGAAAGTCAGAATTGTTCAGATGAGAATGAAGGAGTCTTGTGATCATCAGAAGAGCTATGCAGATAAGAGGCGGAGACCCCTAGAGTTTCAGGTGGGAGATAAGGTGTTTCTGAAGGTATCTCCGATGAAAGGTGTTATCAGATTCGTGCAAAAAGGGAAGCTTACCAAGAGGTTTGTGGGACCGTTTGAGATTAAGAACAGGATTGGAGACATGGCTTACATCTTGTGCTACCGCCTGAGCTAGCAGGTGTGCATGACGTATTTCATGTCTCAATGCTTCGAAAGTACATTCTAGATCCTACTCACATGTTGCAGCACAAGCCACTTCAACTATAGGCAAATGTAACCTACGTAGAGCGACTAGCGCAGATTATTGACACAAAGGAGGTAGTGTTGTGTACCACGACCATCCAGTGGGTCGAGGTACAATGGGAGCATCACACTCCGGAGGAAGCTACGTGGGAGCTCAAAGACCAGATGCAGAAGATGTATCCCTATCTCTTCCCTGATGAGGTATGTTTAGGCATTTGGGGAATCAAGTGTTCTTTTTAGAGGTGAGAGATGTAAGGTCCGCGACCTTACTGGGTAAGTGGGCCCAATAGTAGGCCCGTTGACTAGTTTATTTTGTATTTATTATAATTAATTGTATTGTTAGATAATTAGGTGGATTTAGATCATGAACGAGTTTCTTTTAGCATTAGAATAGTGCTGGCGAAGTTTCGTGCGATTTCGAGTTCGTTTGATCATAGCAAGGGGGTAGCTTGCAAATTAGGGAAAATTGAGTGTTTTTCCGGAAAATTAGAAAGTTCATTTAATCACGCATTGGATGAGCCGTCTGAAGTTCGGTCAAGGTTCGATCAACCGAACTCAGCCTCGGTTCCAATTCCAAAGAGCAGGTTTAGCCTTATGTCTGTGTTCGGTCAACCGAACTGAAGGTTCGGTAACCGAATAGTGGAGTTTGGTTAACCGAATGTCGACCGAAGGCTAACCGACCTGAGCAAGTTATCTGTTTATTTGGAGATGAAACTGATAACCTAGGTTTGGACCTTAGATGTTGGAAACCATGAATCCACTCTCACATGACCATTTTTTAGATTAAAATCGTAGCACGTGGCTTGGTGTGCTTCGATAGGTTGTCTAGGTATTCCTGTATTACGCGTGGTATAACCGAATGCTTATAGAATTATCTCAATAGATGCTTCACATGACTGTACACCAAGGGATTTTTTTTGAAAGCATCATTGATCTAATTATACACGTGCTTTGTTAGAACATGTGGGTACAGGGATGACACCACTTGCCTAGGTTCGATTGTAATTCCTCCTTGACTTGTGAACTGTATCCATTGTAATCATTCTTGTACACTCTCTTGGCATAAAACACTTAAGTAATTATGAAACATAATTCCTCGTAGAACTAGGATTTGTACCTGACTTAGACTGTACCATAGGACCCTGTGTCATGTAATTGATGAACATGACTGGCTAGACTGAAGGGATTATCATATGATTGGATTTGTCTTGTATTGGCTTGAATGAGATAATCCCTCTGAGTATGTCTTGTATATTGGGCTAGCCAGACTTGCTTGTCTCGTTTTCCCCTTGTGTTAGCACAACTTATTATTATTATTATTTGCATGTCATGGCCAACTGCAGCTTGAGGATTTATTGATGGGCCGGTTACTCGGACATCGGGGTGGACAGTCGGCTTTGGACGACGTCCATGGCATTGAATAGTTGGGAGAGGGCTTGGACCGTGCTACTATTCCCAGGACCGGGAGCTTAGATCCCCCTGGAGCCGGGCTTTGGTATCAGTAGTCCAGATTGGATTGTTACTGGTACCCCGTGAGATGGCTTGGACATCCTCGAAGTCTCCTTCTTGTTACTTGCATTGCATTGCTTGTATAGTGGTGATTCTTAGTATTGCTAGGATTCCTGTTATTGGTTTTGATGGTTATTTATTCATACTTTATGCCCAACTTCGATTCCTTGTATTCTCTTGATTATTATATATGTCTCTATTCTTATACTTGATGCATGGTATGTTTTATTGTACTTTATTTATCTATTGCTCAACATGTCGCTGACTTTGACTTTGTTCCTTAGTGTGCAGACACATCAGGTGAGTACTACCATGAGGAGCAGGCAGGTGAGGAGATTCCAGAGGATCTCCAACCAGCAGAGGAGGAACAAGAGTGGCGTGTTGATGACGTAGAGTAGTGTCATCATACCTGGCACGAGAGTGACTCACTGTGGGACATTCATTAGATTTTGATTTATTCTTTTATTTTTCCATCATTGGACCTTTATTCCATTGACTTCAGTTTATTTAATGGCCTTAGTTATTGGGATGACCATTGTAAATAAATTCATCTTTGTTTAACTTTAATTTTTTTTTTTTGCAACTTTAATTAATATATGAGAATTGTTATTCGTTGTCTTGATATTTACCATGCCTTTAATTGTATGATTTCCGCAAAGGATTATATTCTTGAGGTTTGAAATGTAATATCATCACAGTGGACTTACGATCTTTGGGTCTAAAGGGCAAAAATTTTAACTAGCCCTAAAATTCACTCCCCGGATCTGGTTTATTTTCTAATCTGGTTTGGGGGATGTGACATCCATGCGATTGGCCTTCAGTTCTGGGCAACAGCGTTTGCTCATGGACGCATATATAACATGCTTACCAGCAATGCTGCAAAGTGCCCAAATAGTCTCCTAAAAGACACCCGAGTTCTACCGATGACAAAGCAAGTGGAAAAGATACATACAAAACTGATGGAGTTCTTTCAGAGACGGTCAATGCAAGTACAAAGCATCACTTCAGTACTAACTCCGTAAGCAGAGAAGTACCTAGCCATAGAGATGGAGGAATCACGAAGGCTGATGGTACGGGTAGCGGCATTGAATGAATATCAAGTGCAATATGCAAAGTTTGTTGATGTAGTTAATCTAGATTGTAGGTCATGCTCGTGCCGCAAATGGGACATAATTGGGATCCCATGTTGCCATGCTGTTGCAGCCATGAAAGCGCGGAATATGAATCCATATGACTATTGCGAGCAGTGGTACCTCACAATCACGTACCAGAAGACGTACAATGCTATCATTCATGCTATCCATGATAGAAAGCAATAGGAACAGCACATTGTAACCGGGAGAGTTCTCCCACCATTGGCTAGCAAGCAACATGGTCAACCAAAGAAGAGCAGGATCTGAGTTGAAGATCAATATCGCCAGTGAAGAGTTGTAACTTATTCGTATTGTGGGGAGAGGGGTTACAATCGTGGGAGTTGCAAAAATCCGCCAGTTCAACAATGACGTTGTGTTTTGGTTCCACTCATGTAATCATTTTTGTTTTTGGTCTATTTTTTTATACTTTATGTTGTATGTATGCTTGTGGGAAGTTTATGAATTAAAATGGCAGTAATGGTTTTTGCATTTTTTTATGTTTGTGTTGAAAAGATGTGTGGAACCCACTATTTTCTTGTGGAAGATGATGTAAGCCTTTACACAACATAAGGAATCTGTATGGGATTTTTTTTTCATGCACGTGGAAGTTTTCAGTACAGGGTCGGCGGTGACCTTATTCGTGTTAAATAACGTCACCACTGACGTAGGTTTCCAAATATTTTGACCAAAGTTGTAACTTTTTCCTAGGATTATTCATTACAGCGTCGGTGATGACTTTAGCTGTGTAAAACGAGGTCACCACCGACGCAGGTTATGTATTTTTTTAAGAAAAAGTTGTAACTTTTCCAAGCGACTTTTTGAAAAAATTCTAAGTATAGGTCGGTGATGACCTTAACTGTTTAGAATAAGGTCACCAATGACGCAGATTATGTATTTTTTTAAGCAAAAGTTGTAACTTTTCCAGGCAACTTTTGGAAAAACTTCTAAGTATAGGTCGGTGATGACCTTATCTGTGTAAAATAAGGTCACCACCGACGCAGGTTATGTATTTTTTTAAGCAAAAGTTGTAACTTTTCCAAGCTACTTTTTGAAAAAATTCTAAGTATAGGTTGGTGATGACCTTAACTGTTTAGAATAAGGTCACCAATGACGCAGATTATGTATTTTTTTAAGCAAAAGTTGTAACTTTTCCAGGCAACTTTTGGAAAAACTTCTAAGTATAGGTCGGTGATGACCTTATCTATGTAAAATAAGGTCACCACCGATGCAGGTTATGTATTTTTTTTAAAAAGTTGTAACTTCTCCAGGAGAAAATCCAGTACAGGGTCGATGATGACCTTATTTGCTAATAAGGTCATCACCGACCTTATTTTCACTACTTTTTACTGCTACAACGTCGATGGTTACCCTATATAAAGAAGGAAAACAAATTTAGTGTTGGAGTATGACATGTTATTACATAAAAATACACCTATGTTCTTAAAAAAAGTTGAGGTTGTATTTAAATACAAACAGAAACATTTCATGTATTCAATTTATATTCAGTCATTCAATCGATCAACATCCCATATAACAACTTTAATTACAACCGACGTCGGGATCAATATCGAACAACACATATTTGCACAACATAGGCAGGCGAAGGTTCATTGCAAATTGGGTGGCAACACCGGGAGTGGAGGGAGGTTAAGGTTTGAAGCATTTCGAATCCAGTTCTGCTCAAATATGTCGATGACAATTCTCCACCGATAGTATGGAATGTCTGACTGGGTGAACTCGATGGGGCAACGATAAATGCAATGTTCAACGAACGCACAAGCGAACAACCCGAAGTCATTTCCGTTAGCCTGAAATGGGCTATCCGTGTTTATGGTAATCGTCCACATCATAGGCGCCAACTACCCAAAATCCACGAAGTGCTACTGAAGCCACAATCTCTGCTCAAACATAATGAAAATTAATGATACTTCAATTTTGAAATTTATTTACTATCGAAACATCATACTACCAAGGCAAGAGAAGATACTTACGAATCTCTCACAGGTCTTGCGGCCCTAGATCTCTCCCAAGGAACTATTATAGTACTCCCAGCGGTTCTCATCGACATATCCGACCAATAAGGACCAATGATTGTGAGCGTGCAATACGCAGACTAAAGTGTTGCACTCCTTCGCGTCCATCACACGTTCTCCCTTTGGCCCAAAGGCAATATCATCCCCAGTCTTTAGGCCCTTTTCCCAGAAACTCTGCAAGACAAGCATCTCAGACATCAAACAACTAAGACATAAACCTATTGAGTGAAAACTGGGGAGGCTTTAATCTTTTATTGCACTTACGCATATACTAGGGTCAGCTAAGTATGTATCCTTACACCTTTCCCGTAGCACTTCGAACTAGTAATATATGATCGTCGAATCCATCCAAGTGCCCTCGTCCAATAAATCTCTGAGGGACTTAGAATCGATGCATGAGATGATCATATCCAGCTTCTCCTTCCCGTCAATGCAATGAGTTAAGTGAAATTGAATTAGTAAAAAACCTAACAACTTGATAATTACTACGAAAGTGTTTTCAATAATTGCAATTACCTATGTGTGTAATATTTATAGAAATCCATCAAAAGCTCCTTCTCCACTTCCGTTAGAAAATAACCCGTCTGAGGCAATGGATGTTGATAATCAAGAAACCTATTGGGGATTTTCCTCAACCTCAGTACGTGCTTGCTCCTCCATAGCATTGAATCAATTGTTGCTGGTGAAGGGACTACAATGACTGCTTGGCAAGTGACCTTCGGAGGTGTGTTGTATCATTGAGGACCGGGCAAGACAGAGATAAGATCCTCGATAGGGATGTCATCCACGTCACCAAAGGCTGCTTCAGAATGCTGGCATTAACGTCATGTGGTTGCTCCTCAGCCGAAGTGTGAGAGGCTGATGCCTTCATGAAGGAGTCCTCTATCATTAAGGGAGCATCAACACTAAATCAAGGCTTCGTTGCGGGGCTTTTTTAGGACCTCACCTTAATTCTTATGCATTTTGGCATTCTGACAGCCTGCAAAATGAAGCAAAGTATGGTGAGGAAATCACATTAACTAAAAATTGTAACATATTCATATCCTTGAAATTTATTTATATACACTTACCAGCGGGTCATCATCTTCCGAAGCGGAAGTACTACACGTCTCGATGTACTCCTCGTATATAGTCCCAAATGTGGACCTAAATCTATCGACCTTTTTCTTAATTGAAGTTATGAAATGTTTTAGGTCCACATTTGCAACGATCGAACGATCGCATGACCGTATGATGTGGTCGAGGAAGAGAGTGACCTATAGTCCACATATTGAAAGGATCTCGTTAGAAAATATATTCACAAAATCAATGTGAAGCAAAGTAAGGGATACAAAGGGTGTGAACGTGGTAGGAGAAAGGGCATCGGGTTGTGAGGGAGGATCCCTTTGTGGCTCGTTGCGCTGCCTGACACGGCCAATACGCATGATGGTATTTGCTTCATACCATCTCATGTACGCTTCTTCATCCTCCTCCCCGCCTTTTGACTTTCCTTTTCTCTTCAGCACATTGTTTTCCCGTGCTTCCCATGACTTCACCTCTTCCTCATGCACTAGACTCCAATTTATAATGGATCTCCCCTTATTTTCCTTCCTTACGATGGGCTTGACGTAGCGTGGAGACACTGTTTGTCTCAAGCCAAACTGACACTTCAACACCCAATATGATATAAGGGGAGTGTCTGTCGTGAAAAGTGCTCTATCGACCTTAGAGACGTGCTTAAAAACTCCTTCTCATACTTTCTGTACGGCCGCCACTTAAACTGTGTATGAAGCATTGGATAAATTAGAACACATAAAGCAAATATGAAAATGACAGGAAATTTGAAATGAACTAATTCCACCTCTTTAGACGTGAGGTAATTGAGTTGCTTCCACACTTCTCTCACGGTCGTCGGCTGAGTCATTCCTTCAAGTCGGTTGGCCCATTTAACCATCAACAGAAACTGTATGTCATAGTTCAAACGCTGGTTTGGACTTAAACCTCGACCGATCTTCATTTGGGTGTACGCCCTTATCTATTAAAAGAGAGGGAATCATTAGAACATTAACATATAAATAGTGAAAGGATGAAGAAGAAATATATCGACCTCACCTGCAGAAGCTGGAAAGGGCCAGAAAGAGACTTATACTTCTTCTCAACAGCATCGCCCTCATTGGTAGGGTCGGCATCTAACGCTTCTTCAGCCATTCCCAATGAACTCGCTTATTTAGCATTCTGTACAGGTTGGCTAAACAAGCAGAGGCCCATGAGTAGGGCCTAAACTCTCTAAACAACTCTAAAATATAAAGAATTACAAAGAATCTATCCAGCAACAAAAAAAAAAAAAAAAAAACAAATAGGCACGAGTTCTGTACATCTCCTCGGCCTCTATTATCTTCTTCTTCTTCGGCTGTCCCTTGCTTTTTCTTTTTTCCCTTTTGCTTGGTCTTCTCCTTCTTCCTCAACTCCTCCGAGTGGGATGAAAGACACGTTCCAGTGATGTAAACTCGAGGGAAACCCCATTGTAGTCTTCTTTGGGTTGGGGGACAACACCGAGCAGCTCTTAACAAAGCTCGTCAATCTGATAATGGGTATACGTACGGCCGGTTATGGGCGGACCATCTATAGGAAGGTCGTAGATATAAGCTACATCCTCCAGTGTGATGGTGGCCTTCCTGGATGGGAAATGGAAGGTGTTTGTCTCTGGCCTCCACCTCTCAACCAGCCCCATGATCAAGGCATGGTCGATCCTCATCCATCTCATTTGAGCAAGATGATACAGCCCAGCGTCCCTTACCTACTGTATCTAATGCTCATTCAGGTCCCACTTCCCATAGTCGGGGTTAGTGGGAAAGCATCTGTAGGTGTAGACACCTCATTTGGCCCCCATGATAGCCTTAAATACATATCATATATAGCGGTACCCCCATTTTACCCACAATTAAATGGTTAATGACATAATTAAGATTAATTAATGACGATGAAGATGCTTGTTGATAATTCTAGACTTAGTTCGATGATTTCTAAAAATTCGTGAGAGAAAAGCCAAGTCGCGTCGAGATCTCGAGTCCAACCCACTACTTACACTACTAGTGAACCATGATACTATTCAAACCTTTTTCCATACCACTTAAGACATGCTCAGGCCAATTCCTACAAAGACTGTGCTTAGTTTGCCAAAATGTCACCCGATTAGCCTAAGTTAGGAAAATGAATCCATTGGTCCAGGGGTCACCCTTGATTTCCAGCCCCTATTTGCCAGGACATATGGACCCTTAGATTCCTCGCTTTGAGAGCTTTCTGACGATATATAGAACGTCCAAATCCGACCATCGGATCAAAAGATATGACCCTCGGAAGATTGCCCTAGCGGCCCCACTCAAGACACACATGGGCGCCACCACAGGTGCGCCCATGTACTTAAGCACACACACAGGTGCGCCCAGGTCCCCAGTAATGTTAAAAATGAACTTCGGTATATACTTAGGTGTGTCCCACTCTACTCTTCGTAGTTTTGACTTAGTTTAGACCAAAAAACAACCCGAAACCGAACCCGAGACCCATTAGGCTTTAAAGTTGGACATGGGCGCCACCATGTGGGCGCCCAACTCATGGGACCCACTTGGGTGCCACCACAGGTACGTCCAAATCCCCAGAAGCCCTAATCCGGCCTTGGGATGCGAGAACCCTCTAGAAATTTGTGCAAACAGCAACCCTAATCTCTCTTGCACGCTTTAAACCCTTATTTAAGGATCTCTTAACTTCATTTACAAAGAGGCTACCCAAAAACCCTAAGAAAGGAGAGAAAAGAGAGAATAAAGAAGAAGAAGAAGAGAGGAAGCCACCATTAGAGAGAGAAAGCTTCAGATCTAGACAAGAAGAAGTGGAAATGGAGGAGGAGGCTTTCATACCTTCAACTAGAGCCATGAAACTTTACGAAAGCTTCGTTCTAGGAACTTAACAAACACTTCGCTACGCCGGTATTCCTAGATCTCTCTTCCTTTATTGCATTCCATTGCTATACATGCTTAGAAATATGTTTAGGACCATTCATATATGGTAGATCTTCATTAATAATAGTAGTTTCACGGTAGATCTGATTTTCAGCAGTCATCTATTATTAGGAACATGCCTAGGATCAATCATAAGTAATAGATTCGCATCATTTTCATCATCCTGAACTCGTGATTAGGTTAGATCTTGCATCCATATCATCCTCATTAAGAAAAATCCGAACTTGAAAGAGAAAAGTGCAAAAAAAGCACTTGGGCGCATACACAGGTGCGCCCAAGTCCCAAGTGCTGGGTTTCAACCCCATTTTCCATTTTACGTGCATTTTGTCTCTCAAATTCGGGTCCTTCTTCATGTAAGTTGATATCAGGGCCTTCGGATCTGTAACGTCGCGTTCTAAATTGCATAAAAGGCATCATAAGAATACATAAAAATATTACAAAAGAAGAAAAGAAGGGAAAAAGTGCAGAAAAGCACTTGGGCGCCACTGTGGGTGCGCCCAAGTCCTAGGAGTTGGGTTTTAACCTCATTTTCCGTATTACTTGCACTTTATTTCTCAAATACGGTTCTTTCTTCATATAAGTTGATATCAGAGCCCTCGGATCTATAAATTTACATTCTAAATTGCGAAAAGAGTTGAAAAGATAAGCAAATACATTACCAAAAGGGAAGGAAAAGAAAATAAAAACAGAAAGAGCACTTGGGCACCACTGTGGGTGCGCCCAAGTCTCTGCCAAGGGGATTCACCCCTTTAATTTAGATCCTCATGTCATCACTCTTAGATCCGAAGGTTCTGACATTAGTAGTTAACATTAGGACCCCGCATTTAGTCATAAAGTGTTAGAAATTGCGTCGAAGTGTCGTCAAAAGATACAAGTGCATCCCAACCCGCAAGGAGATACTAGGGAGCAATTGTGTGTGCGCCCAAGTCCCCAGTTCATCGTCAGGTCGCGTTTTTCATATTTTGCTTTTTCATTTAGCTTGTTAGTGAATTTCTGTGATGAACATGAATTATTGCTGAACTTCCGAACTCTGAATTGCTAAATCATCACACTTTAGTCTAGGTTGCATCACTTTTGCATAAAACACCAAAAAATCACAAAATCATGAAACTCTTGGTGTTAGAGAAGAGAACAAACAAAAAGAACAAAAAGAAATAGAAATATCGAAAAAAAAAAATAGAGTAGATGCTTCATAGGTGATCCTAGGTTATTGCACTCGTGCCTAAGTAAACTAATTAACTCAATCAATCACAATCTAAAACACTTAATTCAAAACACCTAAGTAAGAATGTCCAATTAAAATCCATAGACTTAAATTAATTAAACTTTAATTAATCAAACCTTTAAAGCCTAATTAATAATCCCTAATAAAACTCCAATTAAGCAAAACGCCACTTAGTAAAACCCTAATCAATAAAACTGTTGACATAAAAAATGTCACTTTACCCCCTCAACATCAAAAGCTACATGGAGCTGCATCCTACTACAAATAGGCAAAGCTGCTTCAAGCATCAGATCTTGTCAAAATCAAACAAAAACTGCAAGATCCTTCAAAATAGCCAAAAAAGAAGTACACATGAAGTTTCGGGCCATTTCGACACCATTTGGCCTGACTTCAATCCTCCAACGGTTGAGCGGGAGCTCCTAGCGGCGACAGTGTCAAATGCATCAAATCTTCGATCAGAGCCTATGGATGGTCTCAAAACACCTCCAAAAGGTTCCACGTCGAATTTCAAGTAAAAGCGACACCGTTTGACCCTCCATCAACTCTCGAACAGCGAAATCAAGCCTCTCGGAGGTGAGAACCTCCGATGCCGCCACTCATAAAAAAAATACATGAGTAGCTTCTACATGCTTCCAAAAGGCTACACGTCAAATTTCAGGTCATTCCGACAACGTTTGACCAGGTTTTGACACTCCGAAGCAAAATCAAGCCTACCGGCGGCGAAGCTCCCCGGGACTATGGCATCCAAATCGGAGCTAATGGATCATCTCAAAATGACTCCAATAGGCTCCCGATCAAATTTCAGGTCAATCGGACATCGAATGACCGTACATCAAAGCTTGACATCTTCCGCACGGTGAAATCAAGTCAAGCATTGACGGAACTCTAAACGGATTCAAAACTCAAATAAAAGCCCATGGTTGGTTCTATCTAATGCTCAAGAAGCTTCACCTCAAATTTCATGTCATTCCGACATCGTTTGACCCAGTTTCAACTCTTGGCGGAAAATCGGCTACGGAGTCTTCGGCTTTTCCAAAAATAGGAAACTTTGTGCTTTGATTTGCGCACCCTTTCTATAGGTTTTCTTCAGAGGGATTAATCCAATAAATGAGAACAAATGTCAAGAAAAATACAGGAGAAAACAGAAGCGAAAAAGCCCGAGAAACGGCGACCAGAAGGCGACCGAAAAATGGACCAAAGTCCAAGGTCGCCGGCGACCTTGGCCCATGGTCACCGGCCCCATGGTCGTCGGCGACCATGGGTGCATGGTCGCCGGTGACCCTGGAAATCCGGGTCGCCGGATTTCTGCCAAAAGTGTCATTTTTCAGTTCATTTTCACGTTTCGCGATATTTGGCCCCTGTGATTTTCTTAAAATCTTATTTTTGAGGCATGATATCCGTCGATCTACGTCGACATCACGGATCCGCCGTCGAAATCATTTGATCATCATCGGACACTCCAAGATCGCCAACCGGCCAACCAAGAAAGTATGCTTTATGCCCGACCGATCGGGAAACCGACTGGACAGATGTTGCTGGCCCATTGGTGTCAACCAATGTCTGAGTTTGCATCGTCATCCGACATCAAACAACGTGCGGATCCATCGATGATCATCGTAAGAAGAATTCCAAAAGACGCGGCGCGGCCCGCGACTCTTCAAGCGACTCGGCGACCAATTAATGCTGTTAATTGACCCGTTTATGAGAAGTTAATGCGGTCATTAACTCATTATTTCCGACGGCCCAATCAGAAGCAAGCAAATGGGAGTTACAAGTCCAATTAATCATGACAATTAACCATGTAACTCCTATTATTATGGAGATTAATCATGGTAATTAATCATGAAACTCCCATCATCATGGAGATTAAATGCCCATTATTCTCCATCGGCCAATCAAAATCCAAGAAAAAGGAGTTACAAAATTATGAAATTAATACTTGTAACTCCTCCCATCACGGAGCATTAATACCATTAATGCCCGTAAAACCCTCCTAATGGCCACCAAAAGCCTATAAATAGGCAGTCATTCCAAAGGGAAAGGATCCTAAAAAATCGCCTGAAAATTATCCTGAAGAATTCTCTGCAAAAAGAAGCTCTCCTGCCTTAAAGAAACCTTACTGCAAGAACTACAAGGTGATTGAAGTCCCTTGGGAGGCCACCCCCCCAAGGTTTCTCTTCTTCTATCCAACATGGCCTAGATGTGGCTTTTCAGCCCGTCTACCTGTTTTTTTATTGGATATAGGACCTTCCCTTGGTCTTTGTCCTCTAAAAATTTGGGGTCCAAGCCAAGCCAAGTGAACTAAAGCATCAAGTGTTCTCATCTGAAAGACCATGGCGGAGTCCATACATGACTCGCGACCGTCGATCTGAACGAGTCCCCACAATCGCTTAAGAAGTCAGATCCCTCTTTCTTCCCTTTCTATTATATTTTGTATTTTTTTAAAGAGACAAAAAAATCACAATTCTTGTCTTTCACTATTGATAAGATTTGTAAAATCGCTTTCAATGGCAAAATCACCTTCTACGGCACAAAACCGCCTTTCACGGCAAACTAAACCAAATCGCCTCTCACGGGATTTTAAAATCTTGTCTCTTTCTTTAAATATACATGCAATGGAAAGTTAGAAAAAAAGTTTGATTTCCTTTCTAGTTGTGAAGGTGAATCTCCGGTTCACCATTTCAAATTCCAAGTAGAATAGAAAATCTGGCATACCCGTACAAAAATGTTGATGCTTGCTCTTTTTTTCTCTTTACCCCGCCGCACCCCGGCGGACCCGGGACGGAGGAAGGCAAGAAAGAAAAAGATGGGTCCATCAAGTTGGCACACCCAGTGGGACCAGTTTATTTGAGAACACAATGCTTAGAATTCTTGGCTCCTTCCTAGTCGGTGGCCTATGTTGGACCTTGTATCTAAAAAAAAACATGAGATGAGATTCTTTGGAAACTTCTTTCTTTGAACTTGTTTCCATTCTTTCTTTTCTCAACAAAAAAAAAATAAGGTTTTTTTCTTTTGGATTCAAATTGGAGAAACCTTGGTTCTTTCCTTTCCATACAATGGATCGCAGAAATGTTTGAGCCAACGTTCGGATTGGGAGGGGCTATTTTCCTTTTTTTGATGGGTTCATTGGAGATCTTTCAAAAAAAAAGTTAAAAAAAAAAAACATTTTCAAATTCCTTTCATTGGATTCAAATTAAAGAAACTTTGGTTCTTTCCTTTCCATACAGTGGCTCGCAGTAATGTTTGAGCCAATGTTCGGATTGGGAGGGGTCATTCTCCTCTCTTTGATGGGTCCATTGGAGATCTTTCAAAAAAAAAAGTTCAAAAAAAAACCTTTTCAAATTCCTTTCTTTTGGATTCAAATTGGAGAAACTTTGGTTCTTTCCTTTCCATACAATGGCTCGCAAAAAATGTTTGAGCCAACGTTCGGATTGGGAGGGGCCATTTTCCTCTTTTTGATAGGTCCATTGGAGATCTTTCAAAAAAAAGTTTCAAAAAAACCTTTTCAAATTTCTCTCTTTTGGATTTAAATTGGAGAAACCTTGGTTCTTTCCTTTTCGTACAATGGCTCGCAGAAATGTTTGAGCCAACGTTCGGATTGGGAGGGGCCATTTCCCTCTCTTTGATGGGTCCATTAGAGATCTTTAAAAAAAAAATGCATTAAGGTTGCACCAATTGCGTTCTTTGACCAAAGTAGATCTAAGAAAAGCCTTGTCCAGAGTGTAGAGGCAGCTAGACTATTCGAGGTAAGGGTCCTTCAAACGGGTTCATTAAATAATCCTACCCTTACCTGGGGGCTAATCAATCCACTAAGGTTTCATAAGACCAAATTGGAAGACCTATATGCACTCTTCAAAAAAAAAAAAAAAAAAAACCCAGAAATGTTTGAGCCTGTATTCGGATTGGAATACCATTTGCTCACTTTTATGAATTCAATCTTGACTTTTCAGAAAAAGAAAAAAACTTCCATCATTATTGAATTCAAATTTGAGAAATCCTGGTTCTTTCCTTTTTCGGATTTAGGCTCGCAGAAATGTTTGAGCCTATATTCGGATTGGAATACCATTTGCTCTCTTTTGTGAATCCAATCTTGACATTTCAAAAAAAAATCCCATCTCGTGTCCTTTTTCAAGGATGCGATTTACAACATTTGTGCCTAGCGGTACTAGTACGCCCTTTCGGGTCTACTGTATTTGCGACCGACACATTTGTATCTCTAACCTTATATCATTTTACCTCGAGTGAGCTTCGCTTCTCGGTAACTTGAATTAAGGTTTACAATTGCTTCTAACAGTCCCTGGAATGCTCATTTCGAGCCGACCATACTTGCGTTCAGAACAATTGTACCCTCTATGGCTTTTTTGCCTTCTTCATTACGCTCAGAACGCGCCATGCCCCTGAGCGATTTGAAAAGACAAAACCATAGTATAGCCCATTTATGATCACCATATTCTTATGATTACTAATGGATGTGGTCTTGTTTTAGAAAAGTTTTCCAAAACTAACAATGGCAGCTTCGTTAACCATCACCTTCGATGAGAACAAGTACCAAGTCATGCTTCAAGAGAAGCAAAGCAAGCGCACTTTCAAGCGTCCCGCCAGCTGTCGAAGCGTCACCTCCTTCGGCAACTCCCAAAACACCGGGTCGACCACTCCCCGGACCATCGTCTTCGGGTCACTGGATCCATTCCCACTACCCGTAGAAGAGACGGCACCTGCTAAGAAGCAGAAGACTGCCCCGCAACGTGTAGCTGCCCCGACACCAAAGGCGGTCACCAAGAAGCCGGAGGCTCGTGGCAATCCCACAAGGCCTCAACCTACAAAAAGCAAGGTCTGCCCTAAGGCTTGGTCCCCGCGATCTTCACCTAAACAAAGAAGGTCTTGGACATCTGCAAAGCTAGCATACCTGGCTCCGTTCAAGGAGAATCGGTTCTATCCTCTCGCTTACATCAAAGGGAGAAACCTACCCTCCACCGAACTACAAAACCAACTCAGCACGAGCCGGCTTGCTCATAGAAGCCCAAAATCAAGTCGTGCATCACAAGGCTTCGACAAGAACCTGCCAGGGCCTACTCTCCTGCAACTCGATCCTTCATCTCAACAGGGGCCGAGCTTGCAAATTTTAAAGCTTCGCTGCGACAGGCTAAGGACCGCATCCAAATCCTGTCCATGCCAGTCTTCAAGGAAGACAAGCTTGGTTGCTGCGCACGAGGGACCACGTCCTTCATTGCCAAAGCACAGCCCGAGCTAACAGAAGCTCAAATTGCTCGTCGTATATGTCGTCGCGCGGCATATCGACAAAAGGGATTAGAGAAGCAAAGAACCCAGCATTCTGAACTTCAAATCTCCCAAAAATGGGTCGAAAAAGAAAGACCCGACCAAGTTGCTGCTGTTCACATGGTTGGCAAAACCAAAAGAAGGCAGAAATCAGCAACAAAAATACATGTCAGACGACCGGTGACTCGCAGCGTCTCCCGGACAAGAAGGCATCAGGAAGACTCTCCCACTCCTTCAAGCCAAGGACATAAGAGTGATCATTCCTCGAGCTCTTCATCTAGAAGAATGAGCTCCAGCTCAGTCACTAAGACAATATCCTCTTTCGACTCACGAAGAGTGAATGTCCTAGTTACAAACTCTGAGCAACCTCCACCGAACGATAACATGGCTCTACGCATTTAGCAGCTAGAGCAAGGACAGCAAAGAATAGAGGTTCTGATGGAAAACCTCATTCTCACTCTCCAGCGTCCGCCAAACAATGATGAAGTTCCTCCACAAGATGAGGCAAACGGTGGAGAAGATGAGTCACGCGCCCTTACTAAAAAGGACGTTGATAATATTCTCGCTAAGGCAAAAGAAGAGGATACATTGAAGGAGCATAGGATCAAGCCACCATATCCCTTATGGATGGACTCGGTTCCTTTCCCTCCAAAATTCAAACAACCTCTTCTCTAAACATATACGGGGAAAGGTTCAGCTAGACAGCACGTCATCCACTTCAAGATCCTGACAGGAACGATTGCGGATCAAGATGCTCTTAAGATCCGTCTCTTTGCAAGTACCCTAAAAGGTACGACCTTTGATTGGTACTCCACTCTGCCAGAGGACTCCATTCAAACTGGACTATGCTAGAGACACGTTTCCTGACCCACTTCAAAGGTGAGGATCATCCTGTTACTATGGCTCAACTCTGCAACCTTAAACAGGGAGAGAATGAGTCGACATATGACTTCATTCACAAGTGGAAAGCAATGGCATACAAATGCTCATATGTGCTGCCACAAGCGTCACTAGTCGACATTTGCCGAAACAACATGAGAGCAATGATCCACTCCATGATCATCGGCAACAAATCAAAGAACTTGGGAGAACTCTTAGAAGTGTCTATGGAGGCTGAAACGGTGATCAAAGACCTCAACAGTCAGAAGTCATCAAAGAAGGAGCCGACCGCCATTCTGACCTCCAAGCCAAAGAAAAAGGAGCTTCTCAATGTGCAAACCAAGTCAGCCCCTCAGCTGCCAAAAAAAGCTGAAAACAAAGCTGCAGGTAAGAGACCTAAACTCTCTGATGCCTTCAAAGAACGATTAGAGAAGAAATACCCGTTCGATGAAGATGTTGAAGAAATATTTGGGGCTCTCTTGGCAAATGGCAAACTCACCTTGCCTAACCCCAAAAGACAAGGAGATATTGGCAAAACCAATGATCCCCAATATTGTCCATACCACCAAATGGTCTCGCATCCTCTCAACCAATGTTTCGTTGTGAAAGAGAAGATTAACGAGATGTGGAAAAACGGAGTCATCACCTTTGACAAAAACTATGGGTATGCCTCCATTAACATGGTGTCCTATGGACAAACATCCAAATCACCAAATGAGAAGATCACAACTTCCTTCAAGGTGATAAAAATGACCCAAACGTCCTAAGAGCTGGTGCCTTACCCAACACCAGAAGGACAACCCATATGGGTGCATCCCGATCTCCTAGAAGATGAAAATTGGGAGATCGTCAAAACAAAGCCGACCGCTCAATAGCGGAGGCAAGCCAAGAGACAACTCCGCAAGCTCAAACAACAGGAGAAGGCTCAAACCATGCAAGAGGTTCCTGAAAAGACAGAAACCTCCTCTACCGCTTCACAAGAGGCAACAGAGGAGTTTCTTCCCAAGGCCTCAAGAGTGGCAAGAAAATTCACCCTCAGTGATTTCATGCCGCCACGCCTCAGAGATGAGACTACGCATGGGGCATCATACTCTTGCAACTCGGTAGTTGGATTCTCCATGAATGGATATGAGTCCAGTGACACTGCCAGTGATACAGATGAATGGGAGGAATCCCTTGAAACCGGATAATATCTCTCCGATGAAGATTGGATCCCAGAATCCCATCTTATGCTAGTAATCTGGGATAACCTCTTCCTGCCATAAAGATCCTGGTCTGATGATGATGAAGACCAAGAGGCTGCCCAAAATGTTGTTGACACAACACAAACAAATGCTCTAGTGGATCCCAGCTAGGTTGAACCACAAGGAGCAGATGAAGAAGAAGATCTGCATCTTATGCCCGATCTCGAAGAATATGCGAGGATCTTGTAGCGTCTCGCCATAGAGCAGGAGCAGGATCACATCAACCAGCTTCATCAAAATCCAGAATCGGAAGTCCCGGAGAATCTACAAGCATCTCCTCCAATGACTCCGGAAAATGAAGAAAGTTGCTGGATTGATGATCCTCCTACATCGGAGGATGAGTCTGATTCCCAACAGTCCATTGTGGAGGCATCTTCTATCAAAGTTGCATGCAATGTGATAGTTCAGGATGATAGTGCCTCTGAAGCTTCATCTGCTAAGGCCACAGACTCTCAAAATGCATCTGGCAGCATATCTTTTGGAGCTACATATTCTCGGATGACTTCCACTGAGATAGCACCTTCTCAGCCGTCGTCTCCTGAAACGGTGACATCAGAATTGAAGCCTCTTCCGACTAATCACCAGGAAGAAGCTCTGGCTGATGAAGTCTTCAAAGAAAACCCAGTCAATTGGTCCTAGGTACCCAACCTCATAGGAGATGTTTGGACCGATGAAATACTGGACAAAGAAGAAAAGTTGTTAGAAGATGTTTAGGACTTGCTCCCAGAAAATGCTCCATGCAATGCAAAATAACTGAAGACGGCAATGCTGTTGCAGAAGCGTTTTCAGCAAATAGAGAGGATCGGCCCCTTGAGCCCGAAGGCGGTCTTCAGAAAGAAGAGCCACCTCTAGAAGCTTTTGAAGTTGGGAAAGGTACCCGCTCAGGCCGGGATTACCACAAAAAATACAACCCGCAAAAGTGTCGGAATGAAGTGTCGTCAAAAGTTACAAGTTCATCCCAACCCGCAAGGAGATACTTGGGAGCAACTGTGTGTGAGCACAAGTCCCCAGTTCATCGTCCGGTCGTGTTTTTCATATTTTGCGTTTTTATTTAGCTTGTTAGTGAATTTCTGTGATGAACATGAATTATTGCTGAACTTCCGAACTCTGAATTGCTAAATCATCACACTTTAGTCTAGGTTGCATCACTTTTGCATAAAACACCAAAAAATCACAAAATCATGAAATTCTTGGTGTTAGAGAAGAGAACAAACAAAAAGAACAAAAAGAAATAGAAAATCCAAAAAAAAATAGAGTAGATGCTCAATAGGTGATCCTAGGTTATTGCACTCATGCCTAAGTAAACTAATTAACTCAATCAATCACAATCTAAAACACTTAATTCAAAACACCTAAGTAAGAATGTCCAATTAAAATCCATAGACTTAAATTAATTAAACTTTAATTAATCAAACCCTTAAAGCCTAATTAATAATCCCTAATAAAACTCCAATCAAGCAAAACCCCACTTAGTAAAACCCTAATCAATAAAACTGTTGACACCAAAAATGTCACTTTACCTCCTCAACATCAAAAGCTACATGGAGCTGCATCCTACTACAAATAGGCAAAGCTGCTTCAAGCATCAGATCTTGTCAAAATCAAACAAAAACTGCAAGATCCTTCAAAATAGACAAAAAAGAGGTACACATGAAGTTTCAGGCCATTTCGACACCATTTAGCCTAACTTCAATCCTCCAACAGCTGAGCGGAAGCTCCCAGCGGCGACAGTGTCAAATACATCAAATCTTCAATCAGAGCCTATGGATGGTCTCAAAATACCTCCAAAAGGTTCAACGTCGAATTTCAAGTCAAACTGACACCGTTTGACCCTCCATCAACTCTCGAACGGCGAAATCAAGCCTCCCGGCGGCGAGAACCTCCGATGCCGCCACTCATCAAAAAAAATGCATGAGTAGCTTCTACATGCTTCCAAAAGGCTGCACGTCAAATTTCAGGTCATTCCGACAACGTTTGACCAGGTTTTGACGTTCCGAAGCAAAATCAAGCCTACCGGCGGCGAAGCTCCCCGGAACCATGGCATCCAAATCAGAGCTAATGGATCAACTCAAAATGACTCCAATAGGCTCCCTGTCAAATTTCAGATCAATCGGACATCAGATGACCATACATGAAAGCTCGACATCGGATGACCGTACATCAAAGCTCGACATTTCCGGTCAATCGGACATCGGATGACCTCAAATCAAGTCAAGCATCGACAGGACCCCAAACGGCTTCAAAACTCAAATAAAAGCCCATGGTTGGTCTTATCTAATGCTCAAGAAGCTTCACCTCAAATTTCAGGTCATTCCGACATCGTTTGACCTAGTTTCAACTCTTTGCGGAAAATCGGCTACGGAGTCTTCAGCTTTTCCAAAAATAGGAAACTTTGTGCTCTAATTTGCGCACCCTTTCGACAGGTTTTCTTCAGAGGAATTAAGCCAATAAATGAGAAGAAATGTCAAGAAAAATACAGGAGAAAACAGAAGCGAAAAAGCTCAAGAAACGGCGACCGGAAGGTGACCAGAAAATGGACCAAAGTCCAAGGTCGCCGGCGACCTTGGCCCATGGTCGCCAGCCCCATGGTCGTCGACGACCATGGGTGCATGGTCGCCGGCGACTCTGGAAATCCGGGTCGCTGGATTTCCGCCAAAAGTGCCGTTTTTCCGTTCTTTTTCGCGTTTCGCAATGTTTGGCCCTTGTGATTTTCTTAAAATTTGATTTTTGAGGCATGATATCCGTCGATCTTCGTCGACATCACGGATCTGCCATCGAAATCATTTGATCATCATCGGACACTCCAAAGTCGCCAACCGGCCAACCAAGAAAGTATGCTTTCTGCCCGACCGATCGAGAAATCGAGTAGACAGATGTTGCCGGCCCATTGGTGTCAACCAATGTCTGAGTTTGCATCGTCATCCGACATCAAACAACGTGCGGATCCGTCAATGATCATCGCAAGAAGAATTCCAAAAGACGTGGCGCAACCCGCGACTCTTCAAGCAACTCGGCGACCAATTAATGTTGTTAATTGACCCGTTTATGACAAGTTGATGCGGTCATTAACTCATTATTTTGGACGGCCCAATTAGAAGCAAGCAAATGGGAGTTACAAGTCCAATTAGTCATGACAATTAACCATGTAACTCCTATCATTATGGAGATTAATCATGGTAATTAATCATGAAACTCTCATCATCATGGAGATTAAATGCCCATTATTCTCCATCGGCCAATCAAAATCCAAGAAAAAGGAGTTACAAAATTATGAAATTAATACTTGTAACTCCTCCCATCACGGAGCATTAATACCATTAATGCCCATAAAACCCTCCTAATGGCCACCAAAAGCCTATAAATAGGCGGTCATTCCAAAGGGAAAGGATCCTAAAAAATCGCCTGAAAATTATCCTGAAGAATTCTCTGCAAAAAGAAGCTCTCCTGCCTTAAAGAAACCTTACTGCAAGAACTACAAGGTGATTGAAGTCCCTTGGGAGGCCACCCCCCCAAGGTTTCTCTTCTTCTATCCAACATGGCCTAGATGTGGCTTTTCAGCCAGTCTACCCGTTTTTTTATTGGATATAGGACCTTCCCTTGGTCTTTGTCCTCTAAAAATCTGGGGTCCAGGCCAAGCTAAGTGAACTAAAGCATCAAGTGTTCTCATCTAGAGGATGATGGCGGAGTCCATACATGACTCGCCACCGTCGATCTGAACGAGTCTCCACAATCGCTTGAGAAGTTAGATCCATCTTTCTTCCCTTTCTATTGTATTTTGTATTTTTTTAAATAGACAAAAAAATCACAATTCTTGTCTTTCACTATTAATAAGATTTGTAAAATCGCCTTCCATGGCAAAATCGCCTTCTACGGCACAAAACCGCCTTTCACGGCAAACTAAACCAAATCGCCTCTCACAGCATTTTAAAATCTTGTCTCTTTCTTTAAATATACATGCAATGGAAAGTTAGAAAAAAAGTTTGATTTCCTTTCTACTTGTGAAGGTGAATCTCCGGATCACCATTTCAAATTCCAAGTAGAATAGAAAATCTGGCATACCAGTACAAAAATGTTGATGCTTGCTCCTTTTTTCTCTTCGCCCTCCAGCACCTCTGCGGACCCGGGACGGAAGAAGGCAAGAAAGAAAAAGACGGGTCTATCGAAAACTCCAATTAATCAATAATCCCTAATTAATAAAACCCTAATTTAATAAATCCTAACTAAACAAAAATTAAATAAAATAAAACCCTTAATTAAGCAAAACTCTAATCAGTAAGTCCCAATTAAGATCCTAAACAACAAACCTAATCAATAAGCTCTAATCTATTAAGACCCTAATCAACGAAGTCTAATTAACAACCCCAAATTCAAACCTTAACCAAACCTTAATCAAACCTTGATTACCAACTTTTAAATTAAATCCTAATCAAAACCTAATTAGAACAATAAATCAATCACATTCCGAAAATAAAAACATCTCCCAACCAAAACCGAAGCCAAATACCCAAAGCCAACTTAGAAATACCCTAGAAACCATCAAACCAGAAGCCACCCTAGTAAGCTAACACTAAGGCGCCACCACAGGTGCGGCCAAGTCAAATTTTACTCCTAGGGACTATCGTATCCCTTTTCACTTCGCATCTCAACCCGAATCAACATTCGAGAACCTTTACAGAATCAATAGTAGCCTCGGGATTAAAAATTTAATCAACTTAAACCCATCCAGAACCTCGAACCAAAGTTAGAGGACCGAAAAGCATCAAATCAAGACTTGGGCGCCACTGCTGGTGCGCCCAAGTGCACAAAATCACTTAGGCGCCCACACAGGTACGCCCAAGTCCTCTGTCTCGCCTGGGCTGTGAATCTCAGTCGTGTTTCGAGTTCCGAACTTAAGTCAATACAATAAAACTAACCAAAACCTAAAACAATACCAGAACATAAACCTACCCTAAGTAGAAACTCTTTGAATTCCGAAATTAGCACAAATACCATCACCATAAGCTTAACCACACAAAACCAGACACTTGGGCGCCATTATAGGTGTGCCCAAGTCACCAGAGTGACCTAGGCGCCACACCGGGTGCGCCCAAGTTCTCCGTCAGTTCCGTTCATCCAATTTCGACATTATTTCACCTTTTAAATTCAAACCTTAAATTCCAGAACCCTAAAGTATTTAAAAACACATTAATCAGAACTCCAAGACACTCCTAATCCATCCCTAAACCACTCCTAATCAGCTCATAACTTAAAATAAATCAAACCAATTAAAGTCACACCCAACAAGTTGCTTAGGCGCTGAAATCACCAAGCTTAGGTTGCCCACACCCCAGGATTAGATCGGATTACTTAGTTAAGTAGCTTAGAGCATTAGGCGTCGCCCCACCACTCTTCCTGTTCCTTTAGGGGATTAGGAGAGCTGATGTGGGCGGTGTAGGACCCTTGGTTAGGTTAATCCGATGATCAGTAATAAAGCATTAATCACATAGATCCAAGTAAAATCCCTTAGTTAGGCCCTTCTAGCCCCATATCAAAAGGCCATAAAAACCATAAAACCAACAAAATATACCCAAAAAGATTTTCCATTTGTTTCTTCCTCCACCTCAGGTGCCAGATATTTAATTGAAGTGCCAGATATTTAATTGAACTTAATGATAAAAGGGAATAAAGAACTAATTTCTAAAATTGAATAGATGAGAATAATGAGATGAGATGAGTGATTTTGCATACACTTTTAATCAATCACGGCCCATCGGCCACCCTAAAACAAACACCGGCCCATCGGCCATTTCCAATCAATCCTGGCCCATAGGCCTTTTACTTTTATCACTCGTGTATCGCACACGAAAAACACAAAAATCACAAGTCGAAGTCTCATTTGCATCATCATTTTGGTTTGAAAAATCAGCCTTTAAACCCTATTTTGCCAAAGGATTTCGAAGGGGGTACCCGGGAACGGGGCAGATCCTCTTCTTAAATATTTGGCACCTCCCCCTTTTTATTTTCTTTATTTTAGTTATTTTATTTTACTTGGATATATTATGATTATGCTATGTGAGGATTAGCCTTTATTCGGACTTTAACTCATGACCCTTAATTTACCCAAAATTAAAGAGACCCAAAGAGACCCAAATTAACGTGACAGGACAACCGTCATGTGTTGCCGGCAGCACATTAGACGAGAGGAAGAACCCACCTTATTTTTTTCCTCCCCATATTTCTTTGGCTTTCTCTGAAGAACGGTGTTACGGCCGTTACCGTAGCTGGCGATCGTGATCCGTCGATTTTGAGGGTAGTCGGAATCCTCATTTTCGATGTAAAATTTAAATAGCATATATAAATGAATGGAGATTTCGCCAAACCATGCCTCTCTGGGAGAGTGGGGGTCGTAATTCACATCCGACAGCCTAGCGATCGGGATGGGACTAATTTTTGTTGTTCTGTCACTTATTTGGGTCTTTCTGGGGTACTATTATAGGACACGAACTTCTAATCAATGATCAGATGTCCGTGTCCCATCCAGTTTAGGGTTGTTATGAGTAGTCCGAAAACTAAACCTAAGGTCTAAGTATACCGCCTACTAAAGCATTCCCTAATTATAATATAACAAATAAACCATCATTAAAACTTCCCCTTTTGACACTATAATAAAAATTAATTCAAAAAATTCAAAAAAAAGAGAAAAGAATTAAAAAGAAATCTCTCTTTCCTTTTCCCTTCCTTCTAATTCAAACCATAAAAAATCTATTGGTGCTACATGACATTGTTGAACAATTGCTTAGGAAACCTAATATAAGATGGCCTATCAAAATCTACATCGAACAATTGCATCCCAAACATCATACATGCTCGACTAAAATTACCAATCTTACATGGACCACATGACTCAAGATTTTCAAAACTTAAACAACTCATACACGAATATAAACAAACACTACCACAACGAAATACAAAACTATCGGTACCTTTCCAACCAAACTGTAACGAGTCAAACCTCTCCCCTCAGATCTACGTAATACCTTTATGTAAACGAAGACCTAAGCAATCACGCCTCTTACGAACACACGAGACCAAACCATGGCTCAATCCATCATCCCCATTCATATCAAACCACTTCCCAACCAACTCAACAATATTACACTCAATCAAATGAAAACATAATGCACACAAATTTAAACAACCAAAACATTAATCATGGCATAAATCAAAATTTAAACCTTAATAATCAACGAATCTACATCCAAAATACACAGTATATAACGACAAACCAAATCCTAATCCATCATGTTCAAGACTACCAATCCAACCAATCCATCCCATCCAATCAGACTCCTTCGCCTAGCCAAACCTACCAATCCATCCAAACCATTCCATTCAATCAAACTCCTTCTCCTAATCAAACATACCGGCCTATCCCAACCATCCCACCCAATCAAATTCCTTCACCAATCCAAACCATTCAACCTCCTATGACCATCTCGCACAATCAAACCCCCTCACCAATCCAAAGCGTCCGATCCAATCAACCTTACCAACCTATCCAACCTTCCATAATCATGCATCCTTATCCGACCTATCAATCATTCTAATCCACGCCATCCAATGAAAGCCATCATCCCACCCAACCCTCACCATTCAACCAAACAACACCACCTGCCATGATCGTTGACCAATTCCAGCCACGCCCAACCATACCATCCAACTCAATCCATTAACCAACCCAATCTCCAACGATCATATATCAACAATCCACTCACGCTCCGACCAACCAACTTAGTCAAACATCCAATCAGAACCAAGACAGAAATTCACCCACAAATGTGAAAACCCAAAATCCATTTTTACCACCCAAAACCAAAGTATCTCGAAAACAGATCCATGAAGAGTTTGCTAGAATGGTGGATATAAATGAGCTAGAGTTGAACAACCTCGACTGGTTTAAGAGCATCACTCTGAAGAATGATCCATATGCAAATACAGGGAAACCCCCAGAAGAACAATTGATAGGTGGTGAATACCTAGAATGGGAACTTGGATTAATCTCAGAAACTCTAAGAAGACTTATGACTGAAGAGATCAAGATCCCAACATTATGGAAAGGCTATAAGGTTGAAGAGGGGATACGAATTCTTAGAACATATTTTGCTCCTTTCCATCAACTCAAAAACGAAGAAATCATAGATACGCCATATCCCATAGTTAATTGGCCACCAGATCATGTTCTCAAGAATTGGACCTATGATCCTCCATATTTGACAACTTTAGCCCTCGACGTAACCTATTATCCACCAAATGATCAAACTTCTGAATCTTCTGACGAGATTTACGACCCCATCTTTAAAGACATACCTCCTAAGGAGTTTTATGACATGCTTGATGAAAATTATGAACACTGCGAAATACCTTGGGATGGTAAAACCCAGATCACCACACATCCAAAGAGCGAACCAAATCAATCACAAAAAACCGTCCCATCAGAATTACCAAAACAGCAAATGCCATCTCAAACACAAACAAACGAAGATCACCCAACACGACAAATAGAAAGCGTGACGATTCAACCGATGACACACGAGACAATACAACCTAATGATTTACACGAAGAATCTGAATTCACGACGACTATGAAGATACTTGATCATCAAATGGAACGAGTGGATGAATTAATTAAGGATTTTGATGTCATAAGATCTGAAACACACGAACCAATCATGTTTGAATCGAATGACTTTGAATCAGGTGTGGAAACCCATAAACTAGTTAAACCATCTTCATTCGAAATAAAACACCAAGCACAAACAAATAAAATCATGTGTTCCAAAACCTAAGTCTAAGATGAATACAACCAAAAGACATAGACCACAATACAAATGAAAGGACTTGGATCCTATGCCATCATGTAGAGCCAAAATTATGGTCCAAATGACAACAAACACACAGCCAAATGATAAACAAAACCACCCTAAACCAAAACCAACGCATCCTGAACCCATTCCAACACTAGCTAAACCAAGAAAGGTTGACAAAGAGTCTGGATTTGAATTTCTAGATCTGAACATGTTTAACGAATTACAAGACATAGAGAAACTCAAATCTGAGGTTAGAAAGATGCCAATTAGGTCGAGCATGCCATTAGAACGAGTAAATCCATTTGCTCCCATTAATCCGAAGCACCTCCTGAGAATCAATACCAAGAGATTGTTAGGCCTGCCATTGAAATCCAACAAGGAATCCCTCAATTAGACCCTAACTACTCATTAGAAAAGACCTTAAAGAAGGAACCGCAATCATATGATGTCTTGACTAGTGAGCCAAATGGGACAAACCTCCTTAGAAGATCAAAGGATAATGGTATGATTGAATCAATTTTAGAGGACAAGCATAACTTCCACAATGAAATAGAGCATAATCATGTCTTAGCCCTGATTAAGGCCCATTTAAATGCGAGACTGAGACTTTAGAGTATTCTAAAAGGTTTACCATGCCCTCCCTTAACCAATCCAATAATCATGAGCCAAGATTACATAGAATACTTTGAGAAGAGACAACTACCAAAAGTTGATTCAACTCGATCCTTCACCTAGAATGGTACCTTGCCCATAAAGAGAAAAATCGAAGCACAACAGCAGAGATCATTCCCAAACTAGAAATCCAAATAGAGTGTGATCCAATTAGTCTTCATGAAAGGAATGAGACCACTCCTGAAGCTTTAGGAAAGACCTTTGGAGACTGGACCATAGAAGAACTTTCTGGTATTTGCCCAAATGTGCCGCCTATGATTCCAATAGTCCCAAAGAGCAATGTAAAAATCCACACAACTAAAGGAAGTCTTGTCCCACATGACCATCCAGTTGTGGCACAACCAAAATGTCAAAATTACTCTCTCGCTCAAAGACTCTTAGGATGTAAGTCTGCTAGGTTACAATGAAAATTTAGAGCACGCCTAGCAAAACATGGACGAACTACATTTAAGGAAGCTAAACGCACTACAACAAAACCTAGAGCTCGAAGAAAGGGAGAAAGTCACATGATTGACAGAAAAGACAATGGTCGAACAATTAGGAAAACAAATGACCAGAGATCATCAAGGAAAAATAGAAAACCATCATTTAAAGACTCCAAATCCACTAATTGTTTAAAACTCTTTAAGGCGAAGGCCCAAATGGCGGAGGTCTAAAACATTTCAACGCTCTCGTTTTCGGCGAGAGCAAACTAAAGATCCCCAATATAAGAGCCTAATCTCAATGCATCAACGAGTGAGAACATATCCACATTATCAAAGAAATCAAGATAATGAGACACACATAAAACCTTTTAACATGAGACCGAGGCTCAAGTGGCGGAGGTCTAAAATATTTCAACGGTCTCGTTTCCGGGTGGACCAAAATAAAAACTCGTGGGCTAAACAAATTATCCTAACATCTCAACAACAAAGAACATACCAAAGCTATCAAAGAACATACCATAATAAAATGAAAACGAGATATATTATCATCAGATCAAGGCCCAAATGGCGGAGGTCAAAGGTGTTTCAACGCTCTCGTTTCCGAAGAGAGCAAAATAAGACCCAGACCAAACACCCATTGATAAAAACACGTAGGTCGAGAGGTCTTAAACACGCACGTTTTCGAATAGTCAAAATATTCAAGGTGCGCACCACATCACTAGCACACATAATAGAAAATCATAAGCATGCTAAACAAATCCCCGACTTCTTGCCAATGAAGGGCTGCAAATTCAAGCAAGCCCACACAAATTAGCTATTACTTAGGATTATTACAAAAAAAAAAAAAAACCATAAAAATCACAAAACCCTAAAAACCCCAAAAAATAAAAATCATAAACCAAAAAAAAAAAAAGTATAAATAATATAAAAACACAATTGTTTGAACATCATAAAAGGCATAGGTGAACTAGAACATTGCAAAATCCTTCTACTGGAACAATCGCGACTAGAAGAGTTCATGAGTCAGATTAATGAGACAGATTGTGAATATTTTCCCATTACTTGAAAACCAGGACTGCCCTAGGAGCAATGATTATTAATGATGGATGGGTGTCTTTAAATTAGTGGATACCAAATAGGGTGACTTAGCATACCGCATTAGAGATTTAAGAACTGCTCGGGGCATTCATATTATTGACAACAACTAAGGCATATGTCAATATCAAAGCTAATACGATAGTCAAATTCATTAAGAAAAACATAATAGCTTGACTTGGCATCCCCAAGGTGTTCATAACAAACAATGGTCCACAATCTACATCCCAACAAATAAACAAGTTCTGCACAAAATATGACATAGAACTGTATCATTCAACCCCATATTACCCCCAAAGATAGTGACTAGCCATACCATTCGGTCAAAGCATTGTAGGCATGCCAAACTTCCATGAAAAAAACTCCTACAGGAGAAACCCCATACTCTTTGACTTACGGAATGGAAGCGGTCCTTCCCCTCGAAGTCTTTCACCCGTCGCTGCACAACCAGCTAGATGAAGATATGACAGAAGACCAGAGGAGAGAAGCATTGCTACTTCAGCTAGACCTACTTGACGAGAAGAGAATGAAAGCAGCAAAGCATGCACAGGTATACCGGAAGCGGATTGCCAGAGCCTACGACAAACATGTTAAAGAAAGAAAATTCAAAGTTGGCGACTAAGTGCTGGAACGTATCACTCCATCTTAGCTTCCACATCCCCGAGGTAAGTTACGACCCGATTGGGAAGGCCCTTATGTAATTAAAGAAGCATATCCTGGAAATGCATACAGACTAGTAAATGCAGAAGGGGAACACCTCCCCAATCCATGGAACGTTATGTACCTGAAAAGGTATACAGTATGACCCTTCCTCACTTCTTATAGAATATGACCCTCCTCGCCCTTTGGCATAGTTGTAGAAATCCTGTAGGAGGACCAAAGAAATGCACTCTGATCAAGCTTAGAACTCGGACACACACCAACACTTAAAAATACACAAATAGGTGAGTCTGCCCCGCACAAATTTCGCACGGTTAAAGTCACTCAATGTGAAGGTTTGAAGGTGAGTTCGCCCATGTCATGAAAGCTTTTCGACCGTTTGCTAAAAAAAAGAAAAAAAAAGTGTTTAATTAGAAAGCCCTAAAAAAAATATTCATAACTAGTTTGGGTTCATAGCCTTTTTAACTCGAGCCAGTAAGCCCGTAGGGGTATTTATATACCTAGTGCCCTAAAGCCATCTGGTTTGGGAGTCATTCGCCTCATGCTCGTTACATGGGTTAATTAGAAAGCTTAAAGGACCTAGATATTGAACAGTTACATGTTGAAAAAAAAAAAAAAAAAAAGAAGAAGAAAAGAAAAGAGAGGAGAGAAGCCACGATGGAGTCGCACGAGGTGTGGGTTTGCTCCCCATGGCTAATGCTTCAAAAGCCATAACCCTAGGTTCCCTTTTCCTTTCGACCTCCTTTTACCCAAAAAAGAAAAAAAAAAGATTTCTGTTAGAATTAGGCCCGCTGGAGTGACATGGGTGCTCATCAGGCAAACTAAGCAGAAGGTAGTCAAAAACCACAAAACTAAATAAGCATGGAGACTTACCACCCCCACACACGGACACAATTCACGAATGAGCCCGAGGGGCAGTCAAGTGCTTTCCAAAGTTCAGCCGAAAAGACTAAGCAGCTACAAAAGGGGGCTTGTGAGGGCTCGACCTCCAAATGATAGTTAGGGAAGATCACGTTATCACCAAGGTGACAATCATGGAACGAGGGTACATTCTTGCCCACGGCCAAAGTAAACACTAGTCTTATGCTGGGGCATTTTTTTTATATAAATGTATATATGAATATCTATTTATCTCAGGCGGCTTCTCAATCTGGGTCCTCATCGCATACACAACTGCCACGAGCACTCAGTAGGTTGCACACACACTCACTTCATGCATGCTCTTCTTACTAATGACCTTTGGTTGGATGCAGAAAACATATATCCCTAAGGTCCCAATTCCATCTTGTTGTTTCCCAAAGCTTAAATGCTAAAACAACCCCCTGACATTTTTACCGAGAAAAAAAAATCTTGCTTCAGACAAACCACGCAGGGGACGAAAAATACTATGCTCACATTCTTGTTTTGAGACCTTTGCAGGAAAACCAACCCCAGTCATATTCAAAACACCCCTCAAGCTGGGGCATTTTTATTTATTCTCTTTGAGATCACATCACGGGTACTATTTTGTGCACAACTACCTATAACTTGAAATATAATAATGATTAATGGAAATTGTGGATCATGTCTGTTTGCTGGCGTAGATTGAATTTGACTACTATTTATATACCATGGACGATGTCTGCCATGGGATTTTATGATAAAATATGATAATTGTTAGCATATGCCTTCACATCTATAGCTGATATTGTGAATGCCTCGAAACATAGAATTGCCTAGGTTACAAATGTCACACACTCAAGCACTCCTTGTTGTTTGAGAACCCAATTCTATGTTGCTTATCAAGTTTAGACCGATGAGAGACTGTGCTTATTTTATTTTTATTATATGAATCTCACTTCATTAACTCCGAACTACTGATGCTCCCTTCATGAGACTCCTATACTTAGGCACAAACTTCAAGACTCTATGAAGAGATTTCGCCAAAGTCTCCCTTATTTTTTTTTTAGACCTTGAAAAATCATCGGGTACAAAACTTGTCACTTGTAAGCAGAGAAATACTTCATTTAAGTCCTCAATACCCCTCATAAGCATCATTTCATCATCATACACAACCATGGCACCCCTAAGTCAATCATCACAACCATTATCAAGTCATGAATCACATGTTCGCATCATGGATGTCACATGCACTTGTGCACATCATATACATCATAATACATACATCAGAGTGAAAGAATGGACTTAGAAACAACATCCCTCCATCATAGGTATAACACTAATGATCAACATCAATCATAACTACTACACCAACAACAATAGGGCCTTGATCGTCTCTACACAATTCCCAATAGAATAGGAGGCCTTGCAAGAGTATGACTCTGAGAGTATGTACTAGTATGAAAAATCCCTCTAACATCTCATGTAATTCCCCGATGCTCCGAATTCATTCTTAAGTCTTTAAGGGATCCATCCCAAATAAAATCGACTCATGATAGCCTCATCAACCGAAATGACCTTATATTGCTTTAGCTGTCATGCGACCCTGTTAACGACATGCCTAATAACAGTCTGTGGTGCGTGGAGCCATCTATCCATCTCAAATAAATTGTATCCCTCCAGTACTGCAATCAATTCATCACCCAAGCCACCTTGATAAGGACGCCAAGTGACCTACAAAATTAAAATTTCATAAGAGAAATCAACTCACTAAGTGAAGAACTAAAACCAAACTCAAATTTATAATTAAAACCAAACTTGAACTTAAAACTAAAAGACTTAAAATTAAAATTAAACTGAAACTTAAACCTAAATTAAAGGCTCAACCCAATTAAGCAAAGCAGGAGCATGTACACCTCGTAGTTCCCAAGCTTATTCAAAATGAACTAGTGGCCCTACTACACTCCTCGCCCCTCCATGCTAAGATCAATTAGGATTGTCATAGGGCGTCCTCCACTCTTCTTTTACTCTACAAAAATAAAGATTAACAATCAATAAAAATCCATCAACCAACCAATGATAACGAACTTAATAGACGCAACAAAAAAAAAAAAAACCCAACTCACCAATGATAAACTAAAAACAAACCCGACTAAAAAAAAAATGAATAAACTAGCAAATAAACTAACTAACTAAAACCACATTAAAAAAAATGAAAAACACCGACTCAACCACCTAAAACATAAACAACAAAACTTAACCAAAAAAAAAAAAAAAAAATGAAGACCAATTAACTCACAACCAAACAAAAACAAACCAAGAAAAACCTAAAACAACATAAAGCATAAAGTAAAAATAATAAACTAAAAAAATTAAATTAAACCTAAATCATCGTTTAAAACCAAGCAAATAAAATTAAAACAAAACAAAACCAATTCTAAAATTCAATTAATCCATAACAAAGCTAAAAGGCAAAGTTAAAATACACCTCATAAACACATTCAGCAACAAATGATAATGAAACACACATATTTAATCCAACTCAACAAAACCGACATTAAGTTCAATTTTCAACGGCTTGCATGCATACATCATTTATAGGAAATAGAACTTTACCACTCCGCCACACATCACACATAAGCACACACAAAAAAAGGAGAATCAAAACTGCCCCCTTAAATCCAAAAAAAAAACACACACACACACACATCTAAAAAAAAAATCACCAAAAACTGAATCTAAATTAAAACACTCAACAAACCCAATCACACCAACTAATTTCATTAATTTCCAAAAATTGCACAAAATCTCCTTTTTCCCCAAACCTCGCCCAAATCCAGCTTGGTCTTGATCTCCCCAATCTCGAACTGAAACGAGCATTTTATGAAGATCCATCACCTCTAGATGGAAAACTTAGAGGTCTATGCCATTGAATCTGATCAAGCCTAACCCATGGCCCACTCCTATTAGTTGTCTTTGATCAATAACTACCCATCTTACATAGTTAGGACTAGAACACTTGGGTTGATAATATTTTAGGAAAAAAATGATGAAAAGTGAAAAGAAAAGAGGGAACCATGTCCAATTCATGAACAAGAACATAGACAATCTAAAAAGTGCAAACCAATTCAAAACAACACTAAAATAATAATAAAAAAAGTTTAAGGAACATAAATATGATAAAAGCCACCACACACATCCCAAAACCATGAATCTAAAACAAACTAATTAATCAAACCTAAACAATTGACTTAAACGAAAAGAATGCTTACTTAGGAACAAGAGAGAGAGACCAAACACCTTGAAATCCGAAATCTGGAAGAGTGGAAAGTGTGAGAAGACCTATAGGTAGCGCTTCCCTATATGGGTTAGTGTCCCAAATCGAAAAGGAGACGAAGTATCACTTGGGCGCACACCCAGTGTCGCTCAAGTCCCTCCAACTGTCTGATTCCATTACCTACAGAACTTCCCTTCTTAAAGATTTCGAAACCAAGTAGAAGACTACTTGGGGGCACACACAGGTGCGCCCAAGTATCCAGAAACACATAGGTGCCACTCCATGTGTGCCCAACTCTTTTTCTCAGCCCGAAGAGCCTCCCGAAGCTTGAATTTGAGATCGAGATAGCTTGACGATGATCAGTAATGAAACCTTAAAAAAAAAAAAAAGAGACAAAACAACAAAAGAATAACAAACAAATTAAATGGTGAAAGCTCGCACATCAAACATCATCCCATCACATGAAAGCTCATCATATGCACTTCGGTCCCATCACGCATACATCGTGCATTATATCTCAAGCCATCACCATCGGTAAAATTGGAATGATTACCTCCCAAATTATGGAAATCATATACTAATGACAAAGAATGCAGAATTTTCTTTTAGTGTTGGTTCAAGACAGGTTCCCAAAGTGAAAGCGAAAACACTAGAGGTAAAGGTCCTTTAAGCACACCGATGCAGAATGATGACAAATGCACAAGCTTCGGCAAACAAATGATGAAAGGAAGTACTGGCAATGATCCTAATGTTGGATTTACGGAAAGCTCTTGAGGTAAGTACCACTAACTATGATTTTCATAATTTTACCCCACGTCTAGAAATTGAGCCGCCTTAGGCCTCCCTTAAGTGCTTATGATCGGTACGGCAACCATAATACCATGTTCTCACGAATTGTGTGTTCGTCGACTCAAGTCTTGACGTTGGGAGATGGAAACCGTGTAACTTGAAACTCTCCATGATAAGCATAAAAAAAAAAAAAAAGACTGAATCTATTCTAGGCTCTCATTTAAGCTTGGGTGAAGACCAAGATCCCTAGAGAGTGACGGTTATTCCGGTGACCGTCTTTCGTTGATTTAGCTTTATCGATGCATACCTAAGGTTCAAAATCAAACATCTTTTAAAAAAAATGCATCTCATTCTCATATGCACCTCACACTATTGCTTGAACTATGTTTGTGATTGCCTTCAAGATCCCCATTATTGCTAGTTAGTTTTAACTATGCCTTCAATATTCAACTGTGGATGAAAGTAAAAAGATGCTATATATGATTTGAATTAAACTCTATTGCATGAACAAAGGAAATTCTAATAGTAACCTAGCCAATCAACTTCAACCCATCCAGAACCTCGAACCGAAGTTAGAGGACCGAAAAGCATCAAATCAAGACTTGGGCGCTACTGCTGGTGCGCCCAAGTGCACAGAATCACTTAGGCACCCACATAGGTGCGCCCAAGTCCTCTATCTTGCCTGGGTTGTGAATCTCAGTCGCGTTTCGAGTTCCAAACTTAAAGTCAATACAATAAAACTAACCAAAACCTAAAACAATACCAAAACATAGACCTACCCTAAGTAGAAACTCCCTGAATTCCGAAATTAGCACAAATACCATCACCATAAGCTTAGCCACACAGAACCAGACACTTGGGCGCCACTGTAGGTGCGCGAAGTCACCAGAGTGACCTAGGCGCCACACCAGGTGCGCCCAAGTTCTCCGTCAGTCCCTTTCATCCAATTTCGACATTATTTCACCTTTTAAATTCAAACCTTAAATTCCAGAACCCTAAAGTATTTAAAAACACATTAATCAGAACTCTAAGACACTCCTAATCCATCCCTAAACCACTCTTAATCAGTTCATAACTTAAAATAAATCGAACCAATTAATGGCACACCCAACAAGTTGCTTAGGCGCTGAAATCACCAAGCTTAGGTTGCCCACACCCTAGGATTAGATCGGATTACTTAGTTAAGTAGCTTAGAGCATTAGGCTTCGCCCCACCACTCTTCCTGTTCCTTTAGGGGATTGGGAGAGCTGATGTGGGCGGTGTAGGACCCTTAGTTAGGCTAATCCGATGATCAGTAATAAAGCATTAATCACATAGATCCAAGTAAAATCCCTTAGTTAGGCCCTTCTAGCCCCATATCAAAAAGCCACAAAAACCATAAAATCAACAAAATATACCCAAAAAGATTTTCCTTTTGTTTCCTCCTTCACCTCAGGTGCCAGTTATTTAATTGAACTTAATGATAAAAGGGAATAAAGAACTAATTTCTAAAATTGAATAAATGAGAATAACGATATGAGATGAGTGATTTCGCACACACTTTTAATCAATCACGGCCCATCGGCCACCCTAAAACAAACATCAGCCCATCGGCCATTTCCAATCAATCCTGGCCCATCGGCCACCTCCAATCAATTACAGCCCATAGGCCTTTTACTTTTATCACTCGTGTATCCAATCAATTACAGCCCATAGGCCTTTTACTTTTATCACTCGTGTATCGCATACAAAAAACACAAAAATCACAAGTCAAAGTCTCATTTGCATCATCATTTTGGTTTGAAAAATCAGCCTTTAAACCCTATTTTGCCAAAGGATTCGAAGGGGGTACCCGAGAACGGGGCCGATCCTCTTCTTAAATATTTGGCACCTCCCCCCTTTTATTTTCTTTATTTTAGTTATTTTATTTTACTTGGATATATTATGATTATGCTATGTGAGGATTAACCTTTATTCAGACTTTAACTCATGACTCTTAATTTACCCAAAATTAAAGAGACCCAAAGAGACCCAAATTAACGTGATAGGACAACCGTCGTGTGTTGTCGGCAGCACATTAGACGAGAGGAAGAACCCACCTTATTATTTTCCTCCCCATATTTCTTCGGCTTTCGCTAAAAAACGGTGTTACGGCCGTAACCGTAGCTGGCGATCGTGATCCGTCGATTTTGAGGGTAGTCGGAATCCTCATTTTCGATGTAAAATTTAAATAGCATATATAGATGAATGGAGATTTCCCCAAACCATGCCTCTCTTGGAGAGGGGGGGTCGAAATTCACATCCGACAGTAGGTACCCAACTCCTACGAGAAAAATGACAGTTTGAATAACGTAAGACATAAATCGAAAAGAAGTTCAATTGATTAGTGGTTGTGTGGAAGAGAGTATATCAAACCGCGTTCGATAGCAGCAGATATGTGATGCTCTTGCTCGCACAAAAGTATTGCTGGTTGAGCACTTGAGTACTAGCCTCGTCGCGGGGCAATTCTTCATTGCTTATATTCTCTTTAGACATCTGTATACGCCATAACATTTAGAAACATGAATGAATAATGCAAAAAAATAATAAAAAAAGGAAAGGCAGGAGCATGAAAGGAAAGTAATAGGCTTTCCATAACAGTTAGAAACATGAATGAGGGTAAGGTAAAAGTGTATTTTGTTTTTTTAATGGTAACAGAAGGTTAAAAATCCCTCCTTTCTTAATTTTTTGTTAATCTGTGGATTTAAGAATTTGAAAGTCCAAAGTCTAGTTCATCCATTTTAATGTCCAAACAATCCATATCACCTTGATGATATGTAAGTGCATAGTTCATGCATGAACAAATCCAACGATCCATATCACCTTGATGGAGTGAATTTAGGTTATTGGCGAAATCTGGAAGGGCTTCTGATATAATTGACTTGGACCACACAAAGGTGGGCCACATAAGATAGGATATGAATTAGGTGCAAATGACACTGCCCCCAGAAAAATCTTTCCTAGTGAGGTAACTTGATGGATGAACTTCATTTTATTTGTGCAAAATGTTCGTCCCTTCTAATAACAGTTTTTTCCAATTTAAGGCACTGATCAAAGATATTATCCATGATTCAATTTTATCACAATAAATACAAACGATGCATATTGATTGAACTTTGAGGATTTAAAACTAAAGAGGAGGATCATTTGATCTAACTGACTTTGAACGTGCCTTAGTCCATGTCAAATTCTATCCATCACCCTGCCTCTCTTGATCCTCATGCATCCATGGGATCTCAACCGGAGTGGCATGCATGCACTTCTGACAAAGTGCACTTGGTTAGTTGGGTTCATAGGAGAGTAACCCCAATTGGAGATATTACAAAAGTATTGGAAACCATAGCCCTCAGGAGTTAGGAATTATTTCGATCCATGGGGATAGGCTACTCTACATAACTCTACATAGCCACATATTCTTCATCCTTTTCATCTCAAACACAAACAACAACCTTCTCTAATCAAAAGCAAGGGAATCCAAGGCCAAGTTTGATGGAAAACAAATACACCCATAGCTTGCTAGATATTCAAACATGAAACAAGGTATCCCAAGTCCAAGTTTGATGGAATTCAAACTTACCCAGAGCTTGCTTCAAATTCAAGCATAACCAAACTGATTGGATCTCACTTTTAAAATGGCTTTTTCCAAGAAAGAAAATTGTCCTTTTAAAATGGCTTGCATGCTCTTAGGGCCAAACATCATTTTGAAGTTAAATCAATCCATTTTGAAATTATTCAGAAAGAACATATCCAGAACATCATTTTGAAATTAAATCAACCCATTCACATCAAACACTGCACCTTGCTCGGGTAGGGCCAAACCAGTTGAGTGATTTACTTACACCACGGTTGACATTTTCAAGTTTTGACAATATTGAAATACTGCTGAGATAAGAGGATTTAGACTGACAATAAAATATTATACGTATTGCTTTTCAACAGGCGTGAATTCCTATAGCATGATCAGAAAACTGAAGAGTAACTGGAAAGCTTTTGGGACTAAAATAAAATCAATTCAATTCACAAAACAAGAAAGCGAATCCAATTCACAAGTCCAATCTAACTACCAAAGACAATTAAGTCTATGGAACCATCGTCATTCTCAACTCAGAAAACTCCAAATTCACATACAAACCCTAATCACATTGCAATCAAGCAATGTACAAATTGAACAATAACGTTGAAGCTACCATGCACTTCCATATCATATGCGGGATGGCGGGAAAACCAAAAGGTGGGAAAATACAAAAACATTGAGAAAGATTCAAAAATGGAAGGAGATAGATACCTTGGAGTCTTTGTGGAAACAACGGACGATGGAAAACACGAATGGGAGCAAAGAGCAGTAGTTAGGGAATTCAGTTTGGAGCTTGGTACAACTGGAAATGGAAGCAACCGCTCATCGGCACTCGTCCAAGGTCAGTCTCGACGGTGTAGCGGAGAAGAGAGAAGAAAAGAATGAGAAGAAATAGGGAAAAGAGTCCTAAAAAGGTTCGCAGACAGCGTCATCACCGACCTTATTCAGAGTAAATAAGGTCGGCGCCGACGATGTTACAAATATGTAAAAAAAAATGGTTCGCGCACAGTGTCATCACCGACCTTATTCAATGTAAATAAGGCCGGCGCTGACGATGTGCCAAATATATAAAAAAAAAAATGGAAATCGAGCCCAATTGTTCTAATTGGTGCCCCAAGTGCTAACGTGTTTGATTGCGTAACATGTGCGCATTAAGTGTTTTTTCCGGTTAAATCCCCTTTATTCTTTCATTCATCCTATGTTCATTTTTTGTTCTTTTCTTTCTTTCTTTCTTTTTTTTTTTTAATTCTTCTTTTCACTGTTAATCCCTTTTAATGATTTATATTCGTTTTTTGCAAAGATTTTTTTAAGAATTATACTAAATGTTAAAAAGTTCATGGTCTTTATTACCTTTTCTTTCAGTTATTTTAATCTCTGTTTTTTAGAATTTAATAGCTTGTGCATTGCATGGGCTCTGCAATTAAAAAAGGTCATGGTCTTTATTAAATTTTCTATCAGTTATTTTTATTTTTATTTTTTTAGAATTTGATGGCTTGGGAATTGCATGGGCTCTGCCATTAGTTTCATGAATTATATGCGCTTCATCTACCCCTTATATATCGGCAATCATTGGTTCACTTAACCAGTGGCCAAGATAAATCTTGATCTCTTGAACAAATCAATGGAGTCATCGCCAATGGAACCAACATGGCAACATCAATAGGAGAAACAAAGTACACAAAATGAATTTAGAAAGAATCTCACTTGTGCGCATCGCTCATTCGGACAATGCCAAGGCGAGACCCATTTCCCCAATTTCTTGGGACCCCTATGATGACTAGCAATGAATGAAATGTACTGCAGAGAGCAAGAGCACATGAGAAGATTGTCCATAAATTGAATGTAAAGGGCCTTAGCCATCCCCTTCTCCTTGTGATTACAATGGGCTCCACTTTTCTCAAGGAAAAGATTTTGAAATAATATTCTAAATTTCTTGCCACTTTCCAAAATAAATATTTCAATAAAGTTAATAAGGTTCTCAATTTTCTTTTAAACATGCCCTCCCCAACTGTCAACACCTAATTGCCACCAAAATTTTCATAACCCTTCTTTAAAATTATGAAGTATTTTTTTTTTTTAAATTAAGGTGGTAACAAAACTTAGGTTGAGGTTGATGTCCATGAAGTGCGCTTGCCCACAAATTAAGGTTGTTATTTGTTTGGCTCAATTGAATAAATTATAAATAAACCGGGCCCCTGTATTGCCCATGGTCTACTGAGATTAGAAGTAGGTCTATTATCATAGGTCTACTGTGATTAGAAGTAGTGTTTGGGTGTAACTGGGTATTGGGCTGATATTATAAATAGAGACTTAGGGTCTCTATGATGTACACCTTCTTCTGATAATATAGAGAGTTCTCCCGTCTTCCCCGTGGACGTAGGCCAAAAGCCGAACCACGTAAATCTCCGTGTTCTTGTGTGTGATTGATCTCTTTCCATAGGTTCTAGATCTCAACAAACTGGTATCAGAGCTAATTGGCGTGATCGAAGGAGATCTGACGGATCGGATCTTCAAAGGGTTGATCGGAGAGAAGGGGATCGCTCCCTGTTCTGGATTGCTTGCAGGCGGAAGCTACAGATGATCTGATCGTCAGTCATCTGATCTTCGACACAAGGCAGTTTCCGTTCCTGCCCGACGCCGGAGTCGCCGCCGCCGCCGCTGCGCGTCACCGGAGCAGAAGCGCCGCCTGCGCTGTTGCCGTGGAAGAAGAAGAAGGAAATCGGAGAGGACGACAACTGCAGGGAAGGGCGATCGTGTCTTTTTTTTTTGGGTCTCTTGCTGGGCCCCACCTCGCCGTGTATCGCCGTCGCCGGAACTCCCCGCTGCTGCCGCCACCGTCACCGGAGAAGAAATGTTGCTGCGCTACCGTCCCGTGGCCGTGTGGGTTCTGCGCCAAAATCGTTGTTTTCTGTGTTGCAGAACAGGGCAGTTAAAGAAGAAGAAGAAGGTGGGCTTGGGTTCTGCAGTAGTTCCGGGTCGGGTGCAGGTCAGGTCCAGCCTGACTCGTTTTAAAAGGCCCATTCGCCAGTCCAGGTCAGGTCAAGTCCAGGTTGACCTACCCGTGGAGGAGAAGCCCAGAAACAAAGCCCGTTGGTAAGGTCTGCTGACGTCAGCACCTGTACGGTCAAAGGCAGATTTGACTAGATCGAAGGCTGAGAATTGTTTTCGCGATATCTTGACGATCTGGAGTCCGATCGGAGATCCGTTTGAACCTACGGACTCGTTGTGAGCAGATCTACGCTGTTGTGGAAGAAGATTGGCTGTTCAATGGTCAACAAAGAAGATTGACTGATCGGAGCGCAGAAACTTATTTCTGCGATATCTTAGCCGTCCAGAGTCGGATTTCAGATCCGTTTCTTCCAGCGTGCTCGTGGGGACCAGATCTACACAGTTCCAGTGAAAGATTTGCGGAATGGCTGCTAAATTCAATATTGAAAAATTCGATGGAAATAATGACTTCGGTCTTTGGCGTCTGAAAATGCATGCTTTGTTGGTCCAGAATGGGTTGCATAAAGCTTTGAGGGGAAAGAATGCTCTATCTGAAAAATTGTCAGATGAAGAGAAGGATGAGTTGCTGGAAAAGGCGTATGGTCAGATTCTGCTGTTCTTGAGTGATGGTGTACTGCGAAAGGTTGTTCAGGAAAAAACTGTTGCTGGTATATGGCAAAAGTTGGAGAACTTGTACATCAAAAAATCTCTCACAAATCGCTTGTATCTGAAAAAGCGATTGTTCACATTACAAATGCAGGAAGGTACGTCTGTTTCAACTCACATTGATTCTTTTACAAAAGCTATTTTAGATCTGGAAAATATAGATGTCAAAATTGATGATGAGGACCAAGCTATCATGTTGCTATGCTCTTTACCACCCTCGTATGAGAACTTTGTTGATACCATGATGTATGGTAGAGAAACTCTTTCTAAGGATGATGTTGAGTCAGCCTTGAACTCCAAGGAGTTAAAGAAAAAGGTTGCAATTGAAAACCATGACAGTTCTGGTGAGGGTTTGGTAGCGCGTGGCAGAACAGAGAAGAAAGAGCATAATAGAAGAGGCCGATCTAGGTCAAAATCAAAAACTAGAAAATTAAAGTGCTTCAAATGTCACAAGGAATGGCATTTTAGAAAAGATTGTCCAGAGCGTAAAGGGAAAGAGAAATCTAATTCTGGAGAAATTGCCGGAGTTGCAACCGATGTTGCGGAGACTAATTCTGATGGTGCATAAGTTCTTTCGGTTACTGTTGGTAGCTCAGCCACTGAGTGGATTCTTGATTCAGGTTGTTCCTATCATATGTGTCCTTACAGAGATTGGTTTACCAATTATCAATCTATTGATGGTGGTAAAGTGCTTATGGGAAATAATGCAGTGTGTAAGGTTGTTGGGATAGGTGCAATCAAAATTAAGATGCATGACGGTATTGTGAGAACATTGTCAGATGTTACGCATATTCCAGAGTTGAAGAAAAACTTGATTTCCTTGGGTACGCTTGACTCCAACGGTTGTACCTACAAAGCTGGAGGTGGAGTTATGAGAATCTCAAAGGGTGCTCTTGTAGTGATGAAGGGACTGAAGCAGAATGGTCTTTACTTTCTTCAAGGTAGTACAATTACAGGTGCTGCAGCTGTGTCGTCCTCAGATTCAGATTCAGAAATTACCAAGTTATGGCATATGCGACTTGGGCATATGAGTGAGAGGGGTATGGATGAGTTGACTAAACAGGGTTTACTGTGTGGTCAGAAAACAGGAAAGCTGGACTTCTGTGAGCATTGTATCTTCGGAAAGCAATGTAGAGTCAAGTTCAGGACGGCTGTTCATCGGACAAAGGGTACTTTGGATTATATCCACTCTGATCTTTGGGGTCCCTCTCGTGTTCCATCTCTTGGTGGTGGTTTATACATGTTGACCTTTATTGATGACTATTCTCGGAAGGTCTGGGTGTATATTCTAAAGCACAAACATGAAGCTTTTGCACAGTTCAAGCAATGGAAGGCTATGGTCGAGAAGCAGACAGGTAAACAGCTCAAGCGCTTGAGAACTGACAATGGCTTGGAATTCTGTAATAGTGCTTTTAATGAGTTCTGCAAGAATGAAGGTATTGTGAGACATCGCACAGTCAGAAATACACCGCAACAGAACGGAGTTATAGAACGGATGAACAGGACTATTCTAGAGAAGACCCGGTGCATTCTCTCTAACGCAGGGTTACCTAGAAAGTTTTGGGCGGAAGCTGTTAACACAGCTTGTTATCTGATAAACCGGTCTCCATCAACAGCTATAGAATGCAAAACTCCTGTAGAGGTATGGTCTGGAGCTCCTGCTGATTACACCAACTTGCGGATATTTGGTTGTCCTGCCTATGCTCATGTGAATGATGGAAAGCTTGAACCAAGGGCAAGAAAGTGCATATTTCTAGGGTATGCAGATGGTGTTAAAGGATATAGGCTGTGGTGCCTAGATGGGAAATCTCCCAAATGCATTATAAACAGAGATGTGACCTTTGATGAGTCTGCTATGTTGAAACCGAAGGAGTGTCAAGATGCTGGAAAGGTGGAGGATCAAAACGGTGTCAGTAAACAGGTGGAGCTTGAGAAGGAAGCTTCAGAAATATTGCAGGATAAAGTGCAAACAGATGTCCCAGTTCAACAAGATGTAGAGGAGATGCAAAGCTCAAACGAGGAAAGTGCAGTTCCGGATGATTACATACTCGGGACAGAGAAAGGAGGCAGATTAAGAAACCTCAGAGATACGGGTATGAAGATATTGTTGCCTACGCTCTTAATACAGTTGAGATGATTGAGTCTGAGCCGGTTACATATCAGGATGCCATCACTAGTAAAGAATCAGTAAAATGGGCCGTAGCCATGGGTGAGGAGATTGAATCTCTTCACAAGAATCAGACTTGGGAGTTAGTAAAACCTCCGAAAGGCCAGAAGATTGTTGGATGCAAATGGGTCTTCAAGAAAAAGGAAGGAACTCCAGGGATGGAAGACACTAGGTTCAAAGCACGACTGGTTGCAAAAGGCTATACTCAGAAGGAGGGTGTTGACTTCAATGAAGTGTTCTCTCCTGTGGTGAAGCATAGTTCTATCAGGGTGCTACTTGCTATGGTTGCTAAATTCAATTTAGAGTTGGAGCAGCTTGATGTCAAGACTGCGTTTTTACATGGCGAGCTAGATGAATAGATTTATATGCATCAACCAGAGGGGTTTGAAATTCATGGAAAGGAAGACCACGTTTGTTTGCTAAAGAAATCGTTGTATGGTCTGAAGCAGTCTCCTAGGCAGTGGTACAAGCGTTTCGACACCTTTATGGTTGGAAACGGTTATTGCAGGAGTGCATACGACAATTGTGTATACCACAAGAAGCACTCCAATGGCTCGTATGTCTATTTGCTGCTATATGTTGATGACATGTTGATTGCTGCAAAGGACATGTCTGAGATCAACAGGTTGAAAACTCAGTTGAGTGGTGAATTTGAGATGAAAGACTTAGGTGCTGCGAAGAAAATTCTTGGAATGGAGATTCAAAGGGACCGGAAAGCGGGCAAATTGTCTTTGTCACAAAAGGGGTACCTTGAGAAGGTTATGGAGCGCTTTGGTATGCAAAGTTCGAAACCTGTGAATACTCCATTGGCAGCCCATTTCAAACTTTCCGCTGCTTTGTCACCACAAACTAAGGAAGAGGTGGAGCACATGTCTCGTGTTCCTTATGCTAGTGCAGTTGGGAGTATCATGTATGCCATGGTTTGCAAGAGGCCAGATATTTCACACGCGGTTAGTGTAGTTAGCAGATACATGGATAACCCCGGAAAGGCCCATTGGCAGGCAGTGAAATGGATACTCCGTTACTTGAGAGGTACTACTGATGTTGGGATAATTTATGACAGAAGTAATAACACTTCTGGAAGTGTTATTGGATATGTTGATTCAGATTTTGCTGGAGATTTAGACAGAAGAAGGTCCCTGACAGGTTATGTCTTCACTTTTGCTAGCGGTGCCATTAGTTGGAAGGCAGCATTGCAATCCAAAGCTGTCTTGTCTACCACTGAAGCAGAATATATGGCAGCTACAGAGGCAGTGAAGGAAGCTATTTGGCTGACAGGCTTGGTTAAAGATCTGGGATTGGAACGGAAGCTAGTTACTGTTTTCTGTGACAGTCAGAGTGCGATCGATCTGACACATAATCCAAAGTATCATGAAAAGACCAAGCACATAGATGTAAGGGCTCATTTCATTCGAGATGTCATCGCCGAGGGTGCTATTGCAATAATTAAAATTGCTACAGCGGAGAATCCAGCAGACATGATGACCAAGACTATTCCAACAGTCAAGTTCAAGCATTGCTTGGACTTGATTAATGTGATCAGTACCTGAGTGCCCTAAGGGGCAGGTGGAGACGGTGAGACGTGTTAAGTGCATGAAGATCAGCTTCAATGTTCGCCAAGGTGGAGATTTGTTATTTGTTTGGCTCAATTGAATAAATTATAAATAAACCGGGCCCCTGTATTGCCCATGGTCTACTGAGATTAGAAGTAGGTCTATTATCATAGGTCTACTGTGATTAGAAGTAGTGTTTGGGCGTAACTGGGTATTGGGCTGATATTATAAATAGAGACTTAGGGTCTCTATGATGTACACCTTCTTCTGATAATATAGAGAGTTCTCTCGTCTTCCCCGTGGACGTAGGCCAAAAGCCGAACCACGTAAATCTCCGTGTTCTTGTGTGTGATTGATCTCTTTCCATAGGCCCTAGATCACAACAAAGGTGGTAGAAAAAAGGTATGGAACAAATGACCTTGGACCCAGATCATTTACACAATTATAGTTAAAGGGTAATATTCAAGCACATGCAATGTGCACGGTCTTACCATGGACACCGGCTGCTAGGGCTCACTTGGGGCTCCACCGATAATGAGACAAGGGGGATGGAAAGATCCACTCGTGATGGACATAGATCTCAAAAAAGAGGACAACCCCTTGATCCATGGCCCACAAGTTTAACATCTTTGTGCTAAAGAAAAAGATTGACCCTCGGTACAATGATCCAACCCATTTGTTAGGTGAGACCACAACTAGTGACAGTTGAGGGGGTTCCAGAGTGTGTGAACGGTTCATATGGATCAAAGGGTGGGTTTGCTAAAAGTTATCACTATAAGGATGCACCATAAGGATGTACATGAACATTATAACACTTAAAAACACATAATAATTTAAAGGGGCGGTTGGTCGAAGGTCCCTCAATATTGGCTTTAATTGTAAACGGTCCACGAATTAATTTCTTAGAGGCAAAGGTCCCTTCCGCTGTTTCACACCCTCATAATCTCTTATCTCTTTATTAAAAACGCTCAGCTTAAACCCGTGGTAACTTGCCAAAGAAGGAATGAAAGCGGGGCATTAGGGACTTTGAACATCGAGCGCAAGGAGAACGAAGGAAAGTGAATTAGAGAAGGAGATAGTTCAGCAGGTGGATCCGGACATGAATGGGCATCAATCAACAAATCCAATTAACCAGATCTCCGTGACTGTCAAATTGGTGAAAAACATCCCACCCGAAACTAACAGTACTAAATATAAAGATCAATTGTCCAATCGCCGGTTATCGATCCGGTGGCTAACATTGCCTTATCAAAGCCAATGTTCCCCAAAATGCCATATTCATAGTACTAGGGCACACCAGCTAAACAGCCTTGACTGGAAGCATCTGTGCCTCGTATCCAATTAGATTGTTTGTATACTCAAATAAATTTGTTTTAGAACTCAGATAAATTTGTCTAACAACTCAGATAAATTTGTCAAGAACTCAGATATATTTGTTTCAAAACTCAGATAAATTTATCTGAGTTAGCGACATATGAATTTGTCTAAGTTTGTCACATAAACTCAAATAAATTTATAGCGAATGACATGACTAGATTGTATAGAGGTCCTTTAATATTTTCATTTAAGGTCTTTTGCAATACCAAACTTAGATAAGTTCAGAAAAGGATGGATCAAATCCACAGTCTCATAAAAAAAGCCACTCTCCACCCTTCCTTCAAATCCAGTCACAAGAACAAAAAAAAAAAAAAAACAAAAAGAAACCCTTAAGACCCCAACTAAAATTTCACAAGAAAAAACAAGGCCCATATCTCAACATACTACTAGAACGAAGTTATTCTCACATCCGGGCCGGTAGGAAGCATCCTCGTCATCATGAACGATGTCGCCTCCTTCAACCAGACCAACACTCAAGACCAAAAGAATAAGAAGCAACCAAGAACACCACTTGCGGAAATTCATGAATTCCCAAAATCCAACACAAACAGGAACTAGAAGAAGAAAAGGAAATTGGGGAATTTCAAAACATTATCTAAAACTAGGAATTTCATTCCCTCCCATTTGAATTTCGAAACTTCATCTAAAACTAGGAAATAAAACCCATTAGAGGGGCAAAGTAGTAATGGAATATCATGTTAAGGAGCTTAAAACTAAGGATTAAATTCGTGACATAACTTCAGACGATTAGAAGAGCAAATTCGTCATACAAATGTATAATCTATCATACTTAGGGACCTCTACATGATATAAGTCTATGCACATGGACTAGAGGCCTTAACTGAAAATCCTATGGATTAGAGGCCTTAAACATCAATATCAAGGGACATCTCGCTAATTTTACTTTATACATAAATTGGTAGTTTTAATCACCTGAGCACCATTCCTAAAATGAGGTCCTATGGAAGAGCACAGTTCCAATCATATCCATTGGATTTTACCCACCAACTTTTAAAACCATTTATTTGGGTTAGGGATGAAGGGTGGTGCATATAATCTTTTTAGACCTGAAATTCGGTCTGCCTCCTATCCAAGAATAGTATTTGCACCCCTTTCCCTAGGAAGGCAACAAATGACAATCTTGCGAAGATAATAGGAGTGCATAAATTGGTGTGCTATCATCATCATCATCATCTTTATCATTATAATAAATTACTATATAATCTTTTCATTTATTTATATATCATATTTGGATAAATAGGTATTCAAGCATGGCCATAATGGACCAAGTGGGATGTAACATAGAGGATAATATATGTTAACGGGAGGATGAAGGGAGGTACAAATCTCGATCATTTTAGATCCTTTGATGGTGTGCCTCGTATCCAAGAATAGCCCTTTTCACCCCTTCCATATAAGATAGGGAAGAAATGGAAATCTAATGAGATGATAGGAGTGCAGAAATCAGTTTACTATTATCATTATCATTATAATCATTATTAGATAGTTTTACATCTGTTTATATGTCACATTTGAATAAATGGGTATTCAGGCACGGCCAAAATGGACCAGGCGGCATGTAACATAGAGGGCAATGATATATTGCACCGTCTTATCGTTTTCAAATTGAGTTATTCAAAAGAGGGTTATAAATGTGACACGTTGGATTTAACAAAGATGGACCAGGTGGGATGCACAAACTAAGTATTACAACTCGGAAGACTTATTTTGGGATAATGCCTTATCAACAGAGGGGCTCGTTTAGATAATGCAGTAGTAACGAGGTCAGTTTCAAGTTTGGATTCTGTCCATAGGGTACCAAGGTCCAAATTTTTGTTAGCACATATTATGGCTTGGACATGATGAGCACGTATTATGGCTTCCTCTAAATATATCTGGATCTCTTGGGTAGATATATATACGGTGAATTGCTTTCTAGTGGGCCATGTTTTACATGTAAGATTCAAGTGGTTCACATAATGGGCTATAATTCTATCCTATGCTGTGGTGGATATTAGACCCTAAAATTTTTATCACAATGGAAAGTTGTTCAGCCATGATGGTAACCATATGTCCACAAATTAAAATGTATGAATAATTGCGGACATCTGTTATCTAGGTTAGGGTTCATCTGTTGAATATCATTGCTCATCAAACCTAGCTTTAAGATAATACTAGTTCATCCGATATAAAAGATCAACGGCCCATATCCAAAAGGAGAACTCGTTCCAAATGAACAGCTAGGATGTTGACTGTTACAGAATCAGCAGTGCCTATCCCTCTGCCTCTCTCCAAGAACTACAAAATCTTTTGCAATAAATTTGTGTGCAAAAATAGCGTCTCGTAGATAAGTATCCTTCGCACCCAATACTAAACCTAGCAAAGGATCCCAGTAAAAATAATGACACGCAGCAACTATACACCCATACTAGCCATTATTACTTGCAACAGCTGCCACAGTTAGGGCAATCTCACCATCCATTTTGTGGGCCCTGTTGTGATTGGAAACAAGTAGGGCACAGTCTTGTAGAGGTTGGAGTATTGCTTGGCACCTATTTAAAAGATTTCCTTCGTGTGTCTTTAATTTCTACATGCAACCAATCTCTTCACTCTCAAAAGCCCCCGAGCCTAAAGCAACTCTCTTGTGTCTTTCTTCCATTCCATAACACCAGAAAATGTCGTTCGAGTCACTCGAAAGTCTCACTTCTTTTCTTTTCGACGACACACAGCCAATAATCACCACGCCAGAGGAAATGAAAATATATAACGAGATCTACCTTGACTTCCAAAAGTGCTTGGATCCAGAACCAATCACCTCCTTTGAAAAAGCAAATACAACTACTCTCTCTGGAGCAACGGCCGAAGAAGTAGAACCAGTGGCCACCTTAGGAGAAATGAATACAAGTACCGACATCAAAGCTCCGGCTGGCGAAGCAATAGAGCATCCCAAGGAAGAACACCAACTCGGCATTACTTCATCCCCATCTGAAGTGATCACTGCTCCACCGCCAGTGACAGAACTATCAATGAACGGCCGTGAGAAGATCACAGAGGAGTTACAGAGGCCGGATTTGCTAACAGAAGGATGGACGACTGACATCAAGGTCCAGGAGAAGGGCTCATCTGCTGGTGAGAAGGATCAGGTAATTCGGATAATCGACCCATCTAAATAACCAATTCAATCCTTCTCGCGTCAAGAAATGTTCTTATTATGACATATTTTTCCATCTTGATTATTAGATTCTCATCACAGATTCGTTGTTAGGCTTTGCCGGTAATCATTGTTTGATATGTTCTCTTTTTTAATACCGACAGCTTGATACCAATACGTACCATATGTTTTACAACTATGCAGACTGTTATAGTTTGGTTGGATTCAATAGATGTATTATCCGTAGAACTGTATTACATACTAAGACCTCGAAAGGTTTAACTAATTGATCTTCATCCTTCTTCCTTCCATCTTCCTCTTTCGGATTTTACAAAAAGGAAGAGTTTTATGGACAGTTAAGTTGAAAGCAAGAAATGTTTCTGTTAGGTATTTGAAGGTTGGCTGGACTCAATGAAAACCTTTGACGGTTTTGCTAAGGGTATGAAGATATAAGATACTCCAAAATTCCATGTGTGTTGGGTTTGTTGCTAATAGAGATGGTAGACGGATGGGGCTCAAAAGAGGTTAGGATGATCAAGGATGTGTATAAGTTAAAGCCCGATTTGATCCGGCCAGTTTTCAAAAGTTGTGGGTTTGGATTATTTCAGGTAAAAAATACCGAAGTACATGAGTACTACAAAACGAAAAGCGTTTAGATCGATTTAATATGCAGGTAGATCCTAACCTTACCCATTTAAACGGACTGTCCACTTCAACCCTAACCTGCTCCATTTTTTCGGGGGTCAGATTTATCTGACTCATGACCGAGTCATATAGGATTTAGATCAGATTAGCAAGTAGAAGCCATTCATATGACATGCTGTACGAGCATTGGCTTAAGTTCACTCCAAGCAGAGTGATTTACAAAATCACATTGTTGGCTATAACAAATGTGAAAATAAAGTTAAATTTTTACAACATTATAAACCCAACCGTGTAAGTCCATCTAGTCTAAGTGACATATAGGCCAATACAATTTCAAGGGGTAGTTTAGTTGGCCTAAGACCACGGTTCGCACCCGGAGGTTGTAGGTTCGAAACTGCATTATCACACGGGGCTACAGGGGAGTTTACCCGGCTTCCCTCTGGGCCCAGAGGGATTACACTAGCTTAAAGGGTTAGGAACCCTCCGATAGCAAAGAAAAAAAAAGACATATAGGCCAATACCTATATGGAGTGGAACAAATTTTACGTGAACAGACTGAATCAACAAAAAGGGGGGATTTAGGTCCATTCCTATAATTCATAGGTGTTCCACTTTTGTGAATAGCATGGACGAAAAATTCAACACCATTCAGGTGCTGAAGTCAAGTATTAGTTATGAGTCCTTTCTTTTGAGGATTAATTTTGAATAGTAAATTGTTAACAAATATAGTAACTTAAAACTCATAAGTGGAAGAAAGGATGGTTGTTTATTGAGTTGCCATTTCATGTTGTCCACTCCATGCCATTGGATTTTGGTGTTTTGTGATACCAGTAATAGTACCATCATGTTTAGCCATTTCCTTGTGCTGCATTAACCATGAAGTTTTGGGTTATATCCAATGCTTAATTGGCCCTTCTACTTTGACCACTTATGAAGTGCATTGTCTCTGTGAGTAATTCCAAAAAAAAATTTATTCATAATTTGACTAATTAAGGATATGCATTTTAATATTATAAAAAAATAATGCTTTGATCCATTGAATATTGGCCTTGGGTTAAGGTCCACGTACGTCTAGGTCCAGGTCAGAGTTGGGGTCCAAGTGGTCCATTCTTATTGATGATGGATTTTGCCTGTATGCCGAAAAAACTATCCATCTATGGCGTGACCGGGTGATAATATTTGCAATACCTATGATATTGGTGACAATATTACTTTTCCCTAAAGTAATGGGATGAAAAATTTTTAATACAACCTCTCTCCCCTTCTCTCTTTTTCTTCCCTTTTTTTTTTTTTTTTTTTTTTTTGCCTCTTTCCTTATATTTGTCTCATCTTCTTCTAACGCTATAGCTTTCTTCTCTTCTCTATCCATCCTCCATCAAGATGCAGCTTTGAATGATGAAACAATACAACCAGAGCAATGTCCATCCATCTCCTAATTGTTAATCTTCTTCTCCTTACTGCAACTTTTTATTTAAAATTGTCATTTGGTGGAGGAGGTATTATAGAGTACAAAAAGAACATGATCTGGATTCGAGAGGGAAGTTGAGACGCGAACGCGAAAATATATAGTCAAAACCATAATTGGCTCGATCTTAATATTGATGACGGCAATGCCTATGATACCAAGGGAATGTTTAAGGACTATATAATTTTCCAAATGATTTACAGTGGATTAAGATTAATGGGCAATGACAATTTATAAGATATCCATATCTGCTGTTGTTTACAATATTCTCTCTTACCCATATCCAACCCAACAAGTAATGTGATTATGATTTATCATACAAAACTAGCATGTGATGGGTATGAATCAGGTTGGGCTTAATATTGGTTGATTTTCTCTTTTTTTTTTAATTCAAAATTCATAAATATTCCTTGTAAAGGTAAGAAGTCAAACTTGTGACCTATCCCTTTTGGGTTTTATACACTACCACTTGCGCTATAAAACTTTTGCATAAGCAAACCTACTATATAACAATAAATAAGTAAAAAACAGGGCATGGTGGATCAAGAACAACCAATTATATATATATATATATATATATTTATATATGAAGTGAAGTGATTTCAATTCTCATCCAATTTAATTTAGTTTGACCCTAGAAAACGGGTTGGGTTGGGGCAAATTAGGTCGGGCCACATATAAAGCACCCTTTTTTTAAACCAACTTGACCCGTGTATTATCATGGTATGTGCCAAGACTCGAACTCAGGACAATATGAGTTTCAAATGGGCAACCCTACCACTACACTATAGAGAATCTTTTTGTTAATAGTTATATTAAAAAAAAAAACTTAAAATTAGTTAATGAGGAAGGGACCCAGCCCCACTTTGGAATATTGACCGGGAGTTGGACTTTATCCACGAGGTATTTATAAAAATAACTATATTTTTATAATACTGACCCCTATAAATACTGTTGTTACTATTTTCATACTCATGTATTGAACTTTAAGCATGGGTGATCAAACTTTTGAAATAACTATTTTATATGATTTCCTATATAGTCGGTAATTCTCTATGACAAGCATTTTACAATAAAACTAAACTCAAATGAATATATAAGATATTGAATTGATCAACAAAAATAATAAGTTTCATAATTAATAAGAAAATGACAATATTATTGGAAAAAGACAAACTTGCGACAACAGCATAAAGCTAAAGAGGAGGTGGAAGACTTTCCATGTAACTGATGTGCTACCATGCATGCTTGCCGAGGGAGAAAGGGTGAAGTTTGATTTTTTTTTTTTTTTTTTCATTTTTGTGTATGGCTTTAATTTTTATAAATCGTGATGTAAATGAAGTGGAACACTACGGTAGACCCCATCTATTAAAAATCACAATCATTAAGACAAACATCCTTGCTATTTATGGGATACCTCAAATTTTCACCTCATGCTGGGTTATTTCTACGGTCAAATTGATTCTCTGATAAAAAAATACAAACTACTGGAGTTTTCCAAATAAAGTTTTTATGTGATTTGAACTCTCTATCATGCCTTTTTTTCTATTAAGAAACTCCCAATATAATCTTATTTCTATCAAGGCAATAGTATTTGAGTTGGGTCCCAGTGTCTAGGTTCTACTAATCTAAGGAATTTTAAGTATTTTTGTTTGTTCTAATTATATGATTTTTTTTCTTTTCTTTTTTTAGAATGTGAAATGTTGATTTCTGGGTTGTCTGGTTTATTTAATCCTTAGTCTTTTTTATTTAATCCAATCTCGGTTCTAAGTTATCTGATTTCTTTCTTATCTATTGATTTTGATTGTACTCTTTTTGTTAAGAATGCGGAACTAATGGTAAAAAGAATCTCCAATAACATCGGTCCATCTAAATAAAGAATTAAGCTTATTCTTATAATCATCATTTTCTACTTTCACCAATATAATTCTATTTCTCTATGTCAAAAAGAAATTTTTCATTTTTTCCATCGATTTACTTTTAAATTCATTGTATTTTATTAGAGAAACTTCAATAATTCTTTTGTTTCTATGTGTCCTTTTTTACTACCGTCTCAAGTCTCATTTGCATGCTTAATTTAGATCAATGTTCAACCCATTTTAAAATGTAGGCATCTTGAGACAATTAGTGCAATTATTAAACGTTTCAATTTAAGAGGTAAACCTTTTTAATTCATTTACTTCTCAGTTCATCATATTTTATTTGTGCAATTTTAATTATGTCATTTTAATATCATTTAGACAAAAGAATCATCATTTTAAGATTTCTATAGATTTGCAATATTTTTATGGCTTGAATTTGTATGGTTTTCATAGACTGTGAGTTTCTTTTTTCCCCCTTTTTTTTTTCAACTTTTGGGTATTGGTTTCTCCTTGGTGTTTTTTTTTTTTTTTTTTCCCTTTTAAATCACTTTTTATCATGGGATTTTCTGTGAATTCTCATTTTCTGTTGTATTTTTTTTTATTTTTTTAATGCTTATTATTATGAATTAATTATTTATTTTACTTCAATTGGGTTCTTTAAGTTCTCTTTGTGAAATCTTTTTATGAATTTTTCTTATTTCTTTTGTGGCTTTATATTTCCATTTTTAAGTTCTCTTAGTTTATATTGTTTATTTGTTTCGATTTTGTTTTTTAGTCTTCTTGATCATTAATTTTCAATTTTCATGGGCTTGTGCTTCTTTTTTTTTTTAATTATATGGTATTAGGTATTGAATTCTTATAGACTTCTTTTTCTTTCCTCTCTCTCAAACTAAAACCTTTTGCATATAATTTTAAAGAAATTGATCATAATGCCTTTTTTTATAAATTTTAATATTATGATTATTTTGCCAGTGCTCATGTTTTTCTAGTACCCTGATGAACCAACTTGGAGAAAAAGAAAAATCTAAAGTCTCATTCCACCTTCAAATCTAATAGACCTACTATCAACCCCGACGCTAGTAGGAGCGGTTCAGGGTAGGTCACCCCTAATAAGTCATTATATTATTTACTTTCTAAAACAAAACACAAAAAAGAGTTACAGTGTAGATCTGATTTCAACTTAATAAAATGGTTTAGTAGTAATTTATTTCTTCTGAATTTAGTAATATCTATAACACTTATAACCTTGACATACTTAACGACAAGACTTAGGTGAAAGATATCAAGGCCACATAAGCTGATTAGCGGTAATAATTGTGATAGAAAATGGAATGCCATTTTAGTTGGTCTAGGCCACTAATACAAAAGAGCAAAACAAGCTTGTACGATGTGGGTAAAATGTTTGTGAAACTAAGAGAAGGATGACGCCAATAATACCTTGAATGAAGTGGTTAGGTGAGAGATTACAGATTATATTTGGAGATAGTGAGAACAAGGCTCCAAAAAGGGTATTATAGACTATATTTCGAAACACCTTCAAATTCATCTATTGCAGTAGGAATAATCATTTAACACATTCGGGTCTACAATGAGCTTTAACAGGACAGCTATGTAGAGCCAGACTCAAAGAGTCAATACAAATCAAATTTAACTCAAGTCAACATTTAATCCACTTTGGATTTCAATTCAAATCCATAAATTTCATTCATAACAATGGAAATGAATACAAGCTAATGTAAATCATAATATAGACTTGAGATTAACAAAATGAATGCAATTCCATTAAAGAACTAAGATAATTCACATTTTCATTTCTTTCTCAATTCAAACCATGCATCGATTTAAGTGAGACATTCAGTTATCTAATGTACGTGTTATTCTCGATAGACATTACATTATATATTTTGCACATTATCGTCCCATTAATTAACACCTATGAGGTATAAATGTCACTTTATAATCTTAAAATAAACCCTTCAATCCAATAAGCTTTACACAGAAAAATCAGAATTCAAATATGAATTTTCCTAATTTGGGTTACCTGTTCGGTCACCTTTTCAATTGACCGAAGTCTGGAAGTCGGCTAGCCGAACCACAATTCAGCTACCTTCGGTTAGTTTTTCAATAACTTCGATTTTTTTGAAACTCACAAGTGTTTTTGGTCACCCTCTCGGCCACCTATTTGGCTGAACGAAAATTTACATTCGGCTAACCAAACAAAATTTCGACTACCTACGATTAACTTTCCAGAACCTTCAAATTTCTGACATCTTTTATAGTGAATTCGGTCACCTATTTGGTTGACCAAAAATTAATCCTCGGTTAACCGAATTTCAATTCGGATAACTTCGGTCACTAATCCATAATGTTCATTTTTCACTCAACTTCATATTCACATTCGGTTACCTATTCGGTTAACCAAACAGTGCCCATTTGTATAGAATTTCTAAAACGAATTCTACAACCTGAACTCTAGCAATTCCAAACCACTTTCATAGCATCTTAAATCATAAAAATACATATACTTGCCTCTTGTCTGGAATTTAATTCACAAAAATCCCTTCTTTGCTCGCTTGGTTTGAGGCAAATTCTTCCAATTCAAACCCTAATTCAAAATCCTATCACATGAAAACCAAAATAGAATTTCTTGAGTTGTCTGTACTAAAAACCATTATGGTTCAACTACAGAACTTAGAAGTTCTGTAAAAAGTCCAAGACAATTACTTGTAATCTTGAAGAAGAGAAAACTTGAAGTTTCTTTCAAATTCTAACTCCAAGGAGTGAAGCTAAGTTGAGGAAGAAGATGAAGGAACCCAATCTTCTCTCAAATCACTTGCACAACTTCCAACTTGGACAATATATGAAGACGATGGGAGAAGAAAGAAGAGGAAATAGCATAGGGTTTCCTCTCTTGCTGAACTGATTGAATGAAATGAAATTCGGTTCATTTAGAACCTTAAAACTTGGAAATTGCACACAAACCCCCATTCACAAGTTTATTTTCATGTTGAGTCAAATGAAGACTCACTTGATCCATTTCAAGTCAAATGCAATCAAGCTTATTATGAAAATCAATGTACACTTCGAGATACACGCGATGGTATCAAGAGTTACCGCATTTAACAAAATACACGAAAATCCGTATTTACGAAAAAATCCTTACCCTCCTCAATTGAGTTCAAAACCAGCTCAATTAACTTAGTCTAATCCAAATTCATTTCATTAAGCTTAATTCAACAATTTGAGACTAATCCAACTTAATTTAACCACTAATTACAATTAGCTTAATTAAACATGATTAATCATCACTAATATTAACTCGGGACTGGGTGTAAAAGTTGGGTTGAAGAAAAAACTCAACCATGCTAGCCCCAGACAGATGGAATGAAACTTGAAAGATGACAATGCAATGATGGTGATCCAATAAGCTTGTACTTTAGTTGTCTAAAAACTGAAAGAACTGTTGTTTGACATAAACTACGTAAATACTCGTGATGTTGGTCTTTATGTATAAGAAAGACTCAAAAAGCGATAGTTGATCTTGTTCCAACTTTTGATCTTTCTCTGGAGTGAAGTTAACCGGGTGTTCTTCCTTGAGAATGGCTCTGCAAATTTATACTCCGTTTTGTATCTTGCATCCTCGAATCTGACAGGCATGTCATCATCCACTAATTGCTTGAGCACATAAAAAGATCTAATATATTTGGAGTTTCCCTTTATCTTCACTGTAGGGCATATTAGGTGCTCTATGTTTCTCCATGTGACATCTCAATGCTCATGACTCTTTTATATGTGGTTCCATACATGACCTCCCCAAATTACTGGTAGAGTTGTTAAGCTTCTATGAAGACAAAAAACTTGAATCCGAGTTAACAGTCGTTATTTGTTTTAATAATGAAAATCTCTTCTTAAGAGTACCATATACAAGAATAGAGAGCAATTATGCTTTGATAAGATTTCTAATGGATCAGTTTTCTTTATCAGGGTCAATTGAATCTAAATATTATGATCATATTGGGTGATGAGAATTTTATTATTCTCTTTATAAATCTATCAAACATAGATGGTGCCCTACCGCGGTGGAATTATTAGTGAGTTGAAAGTGCTACACAAGCATTTTGAAGAAAGTGTTTCCCCCCTTATTTGAGAGTTTTGAATACATATTTTCTTGCCTCAAACAAAAAAGAGGCTTATATGTAAGGATACATCCATTGATCACAATAAACTTCAATTTACATTGGCTATACTTCCTTCCATGTCATGAGGGCATTCATTGAATCTCCTTGTATAGTCACAAAAGAACTTCTAAACCATCGTAGGATTATTGTAACTCGCCCTTATAATATTTTGTGTTTCCTTGAAAAGCCTAGAGGCCCGAATTTCGAAAGTGATCCTATTTGTATTTAAGTTCTACCTCCTTAATGTAGTTTTTTATCTACAAAGACATTTTCATAAAACCTTTTTACCAGATGACTATCTCAATATCTCTCCAGATTTGTAAAAGGGATTAGTCATGTAGACTACAATCAACCTTTATGTTAGTAATGCAAGATCACACGCATGGTGATTAGCTTGCATATATTTGATTGTGTAGAGATTGAGACACAAGAGTTGACGGTCCAAATTTCCTGGATCCTGTATATGGTCAAGCCTTGAATTATTTGAATAGATTTGATCGGTCAAATGGGGTTTTAATCCATCTTAATTACAGCCCAAATATTTGTAATAAACCTCAAGATCAATCAATGGATGTGATTGATCTAAGGGACCGATCTAAGGGACAAAGCTTTAAAAATGAGGTACACAACTTTCTTAAACCTTATTCCTCTAGTACTCATTTTATCTAGATCAAAATAGGAATCATATTTAAATTGGTGATGAGAATGGGGGCCAACAACTAAACAATTACTCAAAAGACGTAGCTTGAAGATCTGGATATGGACTATACAGCCTTCATTTAAGAACCATGACTTGTTGTTTTGAGTGTATATCAATAGTTTGGGAATAGTTAATTATTGGGTCTAGTAAAGTCCATACCTAATACCATGTACTTTTTTTTATTTTAATGGAGGGTGTCCCAACTCTTTGGACGGACTAATCCCTACGGGCCGGGGGGTAGAACCCTCAATCTTTAAGAGTAAACCGTGGTCTTAGGCCAATTTAGTTACCCTTCGGGGTAAATAGTATTTACTTGGTATAATATATTGTAAATAATATCTTTAGTCATATCACATTTTATTATAATCTTTTTTAATATATAGTATATGATAAAATTAATATTTTAGATTAATATTATTGTATGTAATCAAGTTCAATTTTATAAATATTACGTAGTATTTGAGTTAGGTACACCTATGGGTCTACCTTGGACCCGATATGTCTAAATTAAGTAGCCTTGATTATCTTAGCCATCTTTTAAAACCCTTCTATTTTCTCCCGTTTTATTACATCATGCAATTACTGTAACAAACTTGGATACAACATTGTCCCTTTTGTAAAGACAGCCCCAACCAACCTTCTTGGATACAAGACAGACTAGAAAGTTATAAGAAGATAAATGAAGAAATAGAAAACATAAAAAAGGAGTAAGCAAAAAAAAAAACCGTCTTAATCATCGGGTCCTTTGCTATCACATGAATGATTGGTCAGTAAGCTACATCAATAGGAAAAATCATATTGTTGGTTTGTGCAGCAAATGTTCTTCATATGTGGAGCCCACATTGTTGCACCAAAGTAAATGACTATTTAACATTGAAAAGCATTTAGATCGATTTACTATGCAGGTAGATCCTAACCTTACCCATTTAAATGGATTGTGCACTTCAACCCTAACCTGCTTCGCTTTTTTGTGGGTCAGACTTATCTGACCCATGACCGAGTCATATTGGAGTCAGGTCGGGTTAGCGAGTAGAACCCATTCACATGACATGTGCACAGGCATTGGCTTACGTTTTACTCTAAGCAGAGTGATTTAATAAATCACATTGTTGGATATAGCAAATCTGAAAAATATTGTTATATTTTCACAACATGATAAACCCAACAGTGTAAATCCATCTAGTCCAAATACCTATATGGTGTGAACAGGTTGAATCAACAAAAGTGGGGGATCTTGGTCCATTCCACTAATTCACAGGGGTTCCGATTTTGTGAAAAGCGTGGATGAGAAGTCCAGCACCATTCAAGCCAAAGTCAAGTATTAGTGATGAAGATCCATGTTTAATTGCCTTCGAAATTTTCTTTTCGGGATTAGTTTAAAAAGTAAATTGTTAACAGATATAGTAACTTGAATATCATAGGTGGAAGAAAGTATGGTGTTTTGTGATACCAGTAATAGTACCATCATGTTTAGCCATTTCTTTGTGCTACATTAACCATGAAGTTTTGGGTTATATCCAAGGGCAGACGCACATTATAGTTAGTGGATGTGACCGCCTCAGGTCAAATTTTGATTTCCCTTAGAGGGCCCACCCCCCCCCCCCCCCCCCCCCCCCATTTCAATATGGAAGACTGCTCCCAATTTCATTCAAATCCCATTCTCAAATCAACAAAACATCTCCATACCAAAACCCTACCCCGTCTTCCCACCCTACACCATTGTCCCCTTTAGCATGGATTTTGGTCTCCGATCAGGCTTCCTTTCCAATAGCGGCAGCAATAGCATCAGTTTTCTCTCCATTCGTCCGACCACCTCTTTATCTATCTATTTCTCTCTCTGTGGTAGAAACCCACAAATAGCTGCAATGCAGGAAAAAAACCCCAAATTGTCGTAGATTCACCGTCGACTCCCTCCCTCTGTACAGTCATTTCTCTCTGGCACTCTTTCTCTCTACTAGAAAACCCCAAAGTCTCTTCATTCGGCTATCTCTCTCCAACTCACTCTCAGCAAACAAGAGGTAGCTTTGTTCATCTATTCCTTTTTTTTTAATCTTATTTTTATAACACTTAAAGGTTATGTTTGTTTTATGAGATGGGTGGGTTGGTTGTTTTTTCTTTAATTGGGTTTGCATTTGATGGAGAATTGAATACTTTCTTATATCATTCTACCCAATTAGGTTGCTTCCTCATAACAATTGTCATTTTTCTTAAGATTTGTTTCTCTTTCAGTTAAAAATAACTTGTTTCTCTTGTAAAAAAAAAAAAAAAAAAAAACAAATTCAAGAAGCTTTCATGTTTGTGGGTAGAGTTTGTTTTTTTGTATAGGGCACTAAACAAAAGAAATTATAAAGAAAATCAAGGATCAGTACCAATAGATTATAAAACATTCACAAATGAGCACTAGATAAAATAGGAGCTTCCTTCAAAACATATCTTGGTCGCTATAGAGATTCTAAGATAATGGTTAAATGAAGGGGTATACACCTAGGACTAACCTGGACCTGGATGGTCAAACACAAACCAATAATTGGAATTTTAGTTGGGCTAGTCAAAATTTGGGAGGCTTGTTCTTGAATTTTGGTTTGGCTAGTCAGAAATATTCCCTTAATTTTGTGACATTTCAAAAAGTAAATCAGAAACTTAAATACCTAAAAGGAGTTCGATTTTAACCCAAATCGCACTCAGGTAATGAACGTTGGTTAGGGCCCAAATTGATTGTGCTTGGTTTCCGTTGGCTTGGGTTTGGTTTTATCCACGTACAATGTGTGTTAGGCTTGGCTTGAGGCAATTATGACTGAAAATTGAATGTGCTAACTGTATGAGACGAATTTAGCTTACTCTAGTAAATAGTATATCTGGCAAATATATGTGCATATTTAAAATTTCGAAGAACAATAAGTCTTAATGGTAAGAATTTTAAGGGACAAAATCTACAAGACAAAATATTTTTTTTTTTACTTTTTTTTATTGAGTATGGTAGAATATTTTTGTTTTACTTTGGTGTTGGTTAGCACTTAGTAGAGATACTTCTTACAACCAATTGGTAGGGCTGTCAATCCAACCCTTTCACGGGGGGCTTGGCCCCGTTCGGCCCGCAAAAGTCCACAAAGTGAGGGCTTCATTTGTTATCCTAAAGTCCGAGAGTAGGGTAGGACCCTACTTTGAAAAGCCCGCAATCTTGAGCGCCAAGCTAGGGCTTGACTCATCCGGCCTGAGGGGGCCTGGCCTGGCCCTCAGTTTATTAAAAATGTAAATTTTTGAATAGTTTTTATGAAGTTACTTTAAAAATTTTAAGAAGTGAGTGCCCTTCTATTCATTTATTTTTACCATAAGTGATTAGAATACATAGTTTATTGGTACAAAAGTTAGATAGTGTAGATATCTTTTGTAGAAATATAGTTTGAAAGATGAAGAAAAACTTCGATAAATATTGAGAGCAATATAATAAAGTATTTGAAATGGTTAATTATACTCTTCGATCCTCAACGTAAGTTGTTGTATTTAGGGTACGCCTTAAGAAAGTTATATGGATCAAGTGAAGATGTGAGTATTCATCGAGGTGATACTCTTAGACCCTTTTGGAGATCTTTATAAAGAGTATTGTGTGATTTATGATACACCTATAGTATGACATTGTCAAATGTGGATAAAGTTAATTTAGTAAAAGTTACTAAATTTGAAGATGATTTTTTAATATTTGAGAAACAAATGACTCAGACAATTGCTTTAGAAAAAAAAATCTGAATTAGATTATTATTTTGAGGAGCTAAGGGATAAATCTATAAATTTCAATATATTGAATTGGTGGAAAGTTAATTCAGCAAAGTATCCAGTTATTTCAATAATGGCTCGTGACATTTTAGCAATTTCAGTTTCTATTTTGCTTTTGAATCGGTACTTGACCAGTATAAGAGCAATCTAAAATCTGAAACAACAGAAGTCTTAACTGCGTTTGCATTGTCGGTCTTTAATCCAGACAAAGTAGGAGGTTAAGCATTAAGTTAGAAGTCAGTGGTGGCGTATGAAATATTTATTTTCTTTAAAGAAAAAAAAATCTTCTTTTCTTTTCGCTTGGCCCAACCCTAGCCCGACCCTGGCCCTTGAGGGTAGAATAAGAGCCTAAAAATTATATGCCCGCTGCAAAAGACAAGGGTTTTTGTTCGCTTAGGCCCGGCCTGCACCTGTGAGGGTAGGATAAGGGCTTACCTCGGCCCGGCCCGGGCCCGGCCCTTTGACAACCCTAATTGCGAGGCAGGTAATTAATCTAACGTAAGGGCAACTTAGTCACCAATTGCAATTTTTAAAAGCCAAATGTAATGTATCGAAGAATATGATGATGAAAACATTCTTCAATTTTATGCCCTACTCAAACAAAAATCATGGATCCGGCATTGGTTATATCCAATGATTAACTAGCCCTCCAACTTAGACTACTTGTGAATTCCAAAACAAAAGTATTCACGATTTGATTAATTAAGGATGTCTATTTTAATATTATAAAAACAAAATAATGCTTTGGTCCATTGAATATTGGCCTTGGGTCAGGGTCCTAGTCTAGGTCCGGGTTACAGTTCGGGTCCAAGTGGCCCATTCTTATTGATGATGGATCTTGTCTGTTTTCCGCAAAAGCTATCCATATGCGGCGTGACCAGTTGACAATATTTGTAATGTCTATATATATATATGATTTTTGGGCAATTTGATTTGGAAATTGAGACTTAATTTAAAGCAATTCCACTATCAATTTCAATGTCATTCTCAATTTAAGTTTTGAACTTCGATTTTCACTTACGTTTTCAAATGAGAATAGTCTCATCTAGATAATAAGATAAGTCTCAAATAAGAAGTGTCCTATACGATTTGGATTCCTTAATCCTTTTCAAGGAGGGGTGATCATTGATCGGACCAGCCTGAGTTCGACATGGGCTAGCCCACTTTGGGCAAAGCTCGAGCCTTATATTTTGATACATCGACCAATCTTGGATTTAGTGGTCGAGAGTCCGAACCCCAACTCGAGTAAGACACACAGTATAAATATAGAACCAAACAATTTAAGCTATGAGTTTGAGTAGTAAGTAAGAGAACTTTTTTTTTATAAAAACATGATCCATCCGAGCTTGGGCATGACCTTTTTTAGGCGGGCAAGCTTCGACCAAGCACGTAGGTTTAGACTCAGGCTAGGGCCGAGCCTAGACCAATATTGGTCTAAAAAATGAGCTGGGCTTGGATATAGCACAGCCTGTCCCAACCCGAAACAACAATACCCCTATTGTCAACTTTTCATACTTCAATTTCGAGGACCAGAGTTTCACATAATCTAGGCTCTCCATCTATAATATATTGTGTTTCTTCTTATTATATATAATGCTGTATTACGTCTTTTAGTTTTTTTTTTTTTTTTCCTTTTCTAAAATTCAACATAATCTTTCTTATCATCTAAACAACGAGCCTCCAAATCCATTAGGTATTTGGCATCTTTTTTTAATATCTTTTTTCAATATTTAATTTGGTATAGTAAGCCTCTGTTTTACTATTTATTTTACTATATGTTATCTGATTTGAATTTTTATTTTTGTTAGTTTTTTTTCTTTTCTGAAATTGGGAGTTGGGTTTGTATTGGGTATATGACTTTTGGTTTAGAATTTCTGAGATTTTGAATTTGAGGTTAAGGATTTTTGTTATTCTGAATAGGGATTTTAATTTAGGGTTACGGATTTTTAGAATTGGAAATATCTTGATTTTGGGGTAAGGTGTAACACCCTGACCCTTTTTAAGTGTGTTTAGTATCTAATTAACTTTAATTAGATGTCTAATTGATTTTTTTGGAAGTTTGTGTGGTTGGCTAGGTGGAATATTAAAGGGGTTTTGACTCTGACTAGGTAGGTTGAGGACCTCTTCGTAATTTTGGATTTATGGGTTTCGTTGCATGTATTTTCAGTTTTATGCGGATTTTGGGTCCATTGGCTAGTGCATATCGTGTTCTTTGATCTTCGTGTTTTGACCCGACCAATCCAAACCCATACCATTTCGACCAGACTTCATCCCAAAAGCCTTATTTTGATAATTCCTTAAACAATCTAGACTTGGATGCAAATCCTGGAAAATTTTCATTTAAAACAGAACCTGTCTCCATTTCAGTCGACCTTTATTTCCTTCATCTCTTGTGCTGGAATTCCTTTCCTTTCCTTCCTTCAGCTACCATCTTCTTTTCACTTCCATCAGCCGGTAGAGACCTAAATTTGTCATGCTGGATTTTTGGAACCCCAAAGCCATTATCTTCCTCAACTCATTCATCTTCAAGCTCTCACTGTACTCTCTTCTTCCCTACTGCTCTAACTGTAAGTAGATCACTCCCAAACTTCTCTTGTGTTTGGAACCAGCTATTGGACACTATATTCATTGCATGCATGCTTCTTTAACTCCCTTTCAACCATTTGTTGTGTAGGATCTCTTGGATAGGTAGGATTTGGGGGTTTGTGAGTGTGGAGCTTACTAGTGAGTGTAGAAGTTGAAATTGGAGCGTAATTGATTTCAAACATCAACAAGGCAAGTAAAACATTTATAATGGCACTGCATGTATGCTTTGGATTCCTTACTCATATGTTATTCATGCTTAGTGAAACAATTCTAGCTCAAATCTATGACTTAGTTCTTTCATGATTTGGTAATGAAAGAATTGTAAATGCACCTGAATTTGTCGCTGTTAAAGGGCTTAAAAGTCTTGTATGCGACCCTAAAACAGCTTAATAAAGCTTGAAATGAAAAGGGGAAAGGAATCCCCTTGAAACAGACAACCCCGAGCTTCAGAATTTCAAAGCTTTGTAGCCGCGGTTGAACACAAGATATACAACATCTTAACCGCAAGACAACGGTGTCATCAAGTAGTAAAGGACTTAAGAGTCCGAATTATCAATCCCACAGAGACATGATGAAATAAGCAATAAGTCCAATTAAAGTATAACTGAACTAATGTATAACTAATATAAACAATTGAAGTGAACAATTAAAACAATTAAACTATACAATGTAAATAATTAATTAACAATAAAATTAATAAGATTTAAGCTAATCTAACAACCTATACTAAGCTAGTGGATGAATGGTGGTGGAAATGGAAGATTTAAGGTGAAGATGTGGTGTGAAATGTGTAAGATTTTAAAACAAGTGAGGTGAAATGTATATCTAACAATCTAGAAGTAAAAATAACAAATCAAATAAGGATTCAAATTAACAACAATAAAAATAAAAAAAAACAGAGATTAGACAATCTAAAATCCACTAAGTATGTAATTAATTTAAGCAATGCATGTTCTAATTCAACTCCCAAATCTACAATCCAATTGGCAATCTCTTACCTAATTGGATTGGATGACATAGCAATGAAGATCAAAGTAAATAAAAAATAAAAAACCAAGACCCTAGATCATCATCTAGCTACCTTAATAATAAATCATCAAAATCAAGTTACAAAAGATCAAAGATAAGGGTTCTAGAGCTTACTATGTGAGAGGACTTAATCCAACTACAAAGCATTAATTGAAATTATTTAAGCATCAAGTGTAAAGATGGAGCATGAGAAATGAGAGAGATTAGCACAATTAGATCTAAAATTTACTGATCAATCAAGGCACAAGTAGCGAATTTAAACTAAAACATACATGAAATTGAACTAATTAGATTACTTAGCTTCAAAAAGAGAGCCCAATCAAAGAGCTTTAACCATTAAACATCAAGAAAGAGCTCCAAATCTTCTTTAATGATCTTCAATTACACACTTTCTCTCTCTAGATTAGTTACAATTAAACTCCTAATTGCAATCTAAAAATGTGGAGAAGGTAAAATCGAATTGCTAAAAGATTTCATCTTTCTATAAATACATTCCAATTTATAGAAACATTGAGGACATTTGATTGACTCATTTCCTTTCGCAAGGATTGATTCCATTTGATTGGTTGCAACTTGAAGGCTTTTGATTGGCTCATTTGCTTTTACATGGATTGCTTCAATTTAATTGGTTGCAACAAACTTTTCTTCGAAAAGCATATGTGATTTTTGTGTTATGTGGTCCTTTAATTTTATTCTTAAAGTTTTCTCCTCTTATTTTTGAATTATTCAACTCTTCCTAAGATTTCTTCACCAAGATTTCTTCATATAACTTCTTCTATTGAAATCTCTTATTGATGCCTTAGGACACTAGGTTGGGGTAGTCGCGGGGTCCACCAATACAAAAGAAATTACGTAAAAATGCACTATATAAAAAACTACTTGATTTATGCATGAAGACTTTGCCGCTTCCTATATTCCTCGTCCAAACTCGTATGAATGCAAATGAGTAGCCAATTTCACTTAGAATTCCTCGTCCAATGCAATGATATAAAGAAATGATGTCATTTTACAAGTTAATCCGATAATTCGATCAAAGGATAAAATCTCTATGTAAAACAAGTGATATGCATTTAGGATACTGATAAAACTCAGACTAATGAGGGGTAAAATATGCAATATCTAACACTCATCACGCAGGACCTTTCATGGTTGACCGCGGACAAATGGTAAAGCTAGTGATCACATCGGCAATATGTGCCTTTTTTGCATTTCCACACTGCAGTTAGCCTATGGCTAGCCTTAATTTCCCTTGCAACTAACCTTGAGCCAACCGTGTGTCACCTAGGTAAATCTCGCGGTTACCTAGGTAGTTCCTTGCATTTTCCTCCTTTGGTGGGCAGCCTATGGGTAGCTGTGAAGACCCCGTGGTTGACCGAGGGCTAACCATGGAGCAACCGTGAGTACTCACGGCCGACCACGAGTCAACTGCGAGGTAACCACGGAAACCCAGGATTTCTTAATTTTAGGTGGTTTTCAGACTTTGTTCGAGCTTTAGCGATGGAACCTTAGGACCCCAAATAAATGCCTAATGGATTCTTAGACCTATGTAGGTGAGGTTTGAGCTAACCTAGACCAACAAGGAAGCTTGTACTTGGTATTCGTGTACCCCGAGCCAAAGATGTTATCCTAAGGCATTCGATGTCCATAAATTAATTAGTGTAACGCCATGGGTTATCTACCCCAAAGACGCCGGAGACCCTAGGACTACACATTGTTGGACAATAAAGCCAATGGGCATTCCCAAACCCTAGGATTGGCTCATTAATTATCCTTGACTCGCCATATGATCATGATGCATGTATTTGAATTATGTTTTAAGTATTATCACATGATCTGCCTCATGCTCTTATGCTTACTTCATTTATCATCATGTATCTTAATATGCTTTATGCTTCATGTTCCTTTTATGTCCAGTATGCTCGCATACGTTTGTTATGTCATGATACACCTTATGTTCATGTGTATCCTCGTGTTATGCACATATATCACGTTTTACGATACATACACTCTATTCTTTGAGTCGACACCACTTAGCTTCAATCCTATCTGACTCGAACCTGGCTGAGTGTGGATTTAGTAAACCTTATGGACCAGCTGTCGTCTAGGTTATGTTGTGAGAGCTTATCAGTGCTCTAGGTCCATGATGGAGTTTTGTGGGCCCTATACCTCCTAGTGGTACCATCATCCTATGTTATATTTCACGCTCTTTATTTTTCCATATTTAATGGTTGAACTCGAAGAATATAGCGTATGTGTTCATGCCAATTTGCTAAGCTATCATTTATACATGTCATTCATGATTCCTATTGCTCATGCTTATTCATGTATCAATTATGCATAGTCTACAATTATTGACCGACTATGACCCTTTGTCATTTACCATTCATTTGTTTTACATTTTATGCTTTATATTTGTTTATCTTGCTTGGCTTTATGTCTAATGATGCTACACTTGCAGTTACAGGTGAGAAAACTAGACGCCCTTGCCCCTGAGATTGAGGAGGTGGAGGAGATGCCTCAATAGTTAGCTGAGTGGGCCCCTAACAATGTCTTTTAGAAATCTATCGCTGAGTGCTTGGACGTCACAATCTTACCCATGACCTTAGCCCAGATCCGCCCATAACTTGCTGTTGTTTTTATTTTGTTTTAGTTGTGGATTGCAAACCTTAAACTAATGCTTCTGCCTTTTTTTCTACTTCTCTCCTTAACTCAACTTGAACTAATATTATCTGATGGACTGATTTATGCTCTTATATTATTGTTCAAATATGATATAGATGGATGTGTTATTAGATACCATACTTTGTGACATTATACAGGTTCTGTTACACAGGTTTCCGCGAAATCAAAATGTACCCCATTTTCATGATGACATGTATGACCTCACATGTGAAATCCTATGGGATCTACCATGTGGGGATCAATGTACAGTAAGTTTGTGTCTCGAATCCCCGTGCAAATGTGTACCACGCCTTGGGAATTGCATAATCTCGGGCCTAGAGCGTGACATTAGGGATTTCTTGATTTTTTTTATTAGGGTTTTCAAATTTGGAATTAGTGATTTCAAATATTGGAAATAGTTTTTTTTTTATTAGGAATTTTAATTTGGGGTTAGGGATTTTTGGAGTTGGAAATATTTTGATTTTGGGGTTAGGGATTCTAAAACCCAGATTATGGATTTAAAATTTGGGGTTAGTGGTTTATGAGATTAGGGAATAGGGTTTCTTAGTTGACAATGTTGGGTTTATTTTAAGAATAATATAATTTAGCGTGTTTCTTAATGGAAAGTAGAAAATAGGTGAACTTTTTATATTTTCTTATTGTTAATTTTGATTTAAGAATTTGTTTTAAGAATGATAAATCTAGCACATTTTAAAATTTAGTTCTTGTCTAAGAATTAATAGAAACTTTATTTTGTGATTGTTGTACATGACGATAGCATCCTCCTTATCAATGGCTATATTTAAGCTGATAGAGTTTTTGAAAGAGGAATAATGTTGTGTTTTAGATCTCGTATAGTCTACACATGTGAGATCAAATTCATTTTTTCTTTTTATTTATCAAAAGTAAATGATATTTTTTTTGTATGGATTCTATTGACTATGCTAAGTAAGAGCATATTGAATGATCCATATAGGGGTGCTCATGCACTAGACCGGCCTGAGCCGAACCATGGATCAGCCTGCATTGTTCCAAGCTTTAGCCTTAGGTTTTGGTACACATGTCAAACTGGGACCAAAGATCTATATAAGTTTAAGATACAGATCAGGCTTGGATTCAGTGGCAAAGAGCCCGAAGCTCAACTTGACCTAAATAAGATAGACAATTTAATTAAAAAAAAACATCTTTATTTAATATAATAAATAGTTTATTTGAATAAAAGAAACTAGTTATTAAATAGTTAAATATTACTTCTTCCAATAAAAGAGATAAAATCTAAATTTCTATAGCATAAGATCGTGTTTATCATACAAATCATAGTAATAAATCACATTAATACATTAAATATTGTCTCTTTCAATAAAGAAATAATGCAAGTACTTAAAAAAGTATAAGTATAAATATAAATGAGTTATCTTCACTCATATCAATTATAAGGATTAATAAGTATTTTCCTTTTGGCATTTACGTGTAACATATCTTTATTTTATTGTATTTACTTTCTTTTTCTAAATAGGATATATATATAGATGACATAGTCACATACTCTACTCAAGTAGTACAATAAAGTCTCAATAAAAGAATTTATAATATTACAAATTCGAGATGATATCATTTTATTATTTATTATTTAGGTGCATTTTAAGTATTTGATTTATGTTTTATTAGATGATTGCTTAGTTCATAAATATGATCGGCTAAAGTTTTATTCTATTTCTTAATTAAGTGAGCGTTTAATTTATAATTTATGGTGTTCATTGTTTCATTATATAAAATCTTAAATAAAAGTGTAGAAGAACATGATCGTGCTCAGCACGGGCTATGGTGCTAGTTTATATATATGATTCTCGAGCGATTTAATTTGGAAATCGAGCGACCGTCGGTGTTTTTCCCTGCGCAAACTGGAGCTCCTTTCCTGATTTTTCCTCCAACTATAATTCTTCTTCTACACGAACTTGGAAACCCTTGCACGACCCCTTGGCCTATTTAAACACACTCTTGCAATCCTTAACCTAACTCTCTTTTATTCCATCAATTAAGAACTTCTCTTAGAGATCTCCGTTGTTGCTGCGCAAGAGTGCTGCACTAAAGAAGAATCAATTCGTCTCGTTCTTTGAAGGACCTTGGAGAGGCATTCAAGGTGGTGATTTCAAGCACGGCGAAGGTGAACGGTGAGATGTCGGCAAGTCCATAACGGTCCTTAGGTTGAGTTCCAACTGGATAAAGGTTTTATGAGTGTTTTTGTAACCTTTTTTTTTATTATTATAGTGCTTGGTTGTCTGTTTGTCTAGATGAAAAAACCCTTAGTTTTTCCCTAGTAGGGTTTCCACGTATAAATCGCATGCCTCTTATCTCTTTTGTGTTTGATTGATTTTGATTTCTGGAATTAGCTTAATCATCTAGATTAATTATCTGGATTTGAAATCTATAAAGGAATCTGATCTTGGACCTTAGCCTACGTTAAGGCTTAAACATAACCTTCAAACATGATCTAGATTTGAGAGGAATTAAAGAGGTTAAGATGCCGACACAAACGTAGTCAAAACCATAACAAACATATTGATACCGGCTATGCGTATGATACCATGGGACTGTTTAAGGGCTATATTTTTCCAAATGATTAATAGTGGATTAAAAATAGGCAATGGCTACTTATAAGAATACCATATCTGATGTTGTTTACAATATTCTTTCTTTCCCATATAGCAGCCAACAAGTGATGTGTTTATGATTTATGATGCAAAACAAGCCTGTGATGGGTAGAATCAAGTTGGGTTTAATATTTTTTTTATTTTCTTTTTTATTTTAAAATTAAAAATTCATAAATGTTTCTAGTACAGGTTTAGGGCAGGTCACCCCTAACAAGTTGTTATGTTATTGTTGACACCAAAAATGTCACTTTGCCTCTTCAACATCAAAAGCTATGGAGCTACATCCTACCACAAATAGGCAAATGCCACTTCAGGCATCAGATCTTGTCAGAATAAAACAAAAACTGCATGATCCTTCAAAACATCCAAAAGAAGGGTATACATAAAGTTTCGGGTCATTTCAACATCATTTGGCCTAACTTCACTCTTCCAGCAGCTGAACACGAGCTCCCGGCGGTGGTGAAGCCAGAGACCCTGACACACAAAACAGAGCACACAGTTGGCCTTAAAATGCCACTAGGAGGCTCTACATCAAATTCCAGGCCATTCCGACAAGGTTTAGCCCAAAAATGAAATAGTCGCAGCAAAGTCAGCTCTCCCGACGATGACAGTGTCGAAGACATCAAATCTTCGATCAGAGCCTATGGATGGTGTCAGAATACCTCCAAAAGGCTCCATGTCAAGTTTCAAGTCAAACCGACAACGTTTGACACTCCATCAACCCTCGAGCAGCAAAATCAAGCCTCTCAGCGGTGAGAACCACCGAGGCCATCACTCATCAAACAAAGCACATGGGTGGCTCCAACATGCTTCCAAAAGGCTACATATAAAATTTCAGGTCATTTCGACAACATTTGACCCAGTTTTGACGCTTGGAAACAAAATCAGGCCTTTCGACGGCGGAGCTCCCCGGGACCATGACGTCCAAATCGGAGCTAATGGATCCTCTTAAAAAAACTCTAATAGGCTCCCTGACAAATTTCAGGTCAATCGGACATCAGTTGACCATACATTAAAGTGCGGCATCTTCCCCACAGCAAAATCAAGTCTACTAGCGACGGGACCCCACACGGCTTCAAAACTCAAACAAAAGCCTATGGTTGGTCCTATCTACTGCTCAAGAGGCTTCATCTCAAATTTCAGGTCATTCCGACATCATGTGACCTAGTTTTGGCCTCTGACGGCAAATCGGTAACAAAGTCTTCGGCTTTTTCCAGAAAATAGGAAACTTTGTGTTCTGATTTGTAAGGCTTCTCGTCAAGTTTTCTTTAGGGAAATCAGGCCAAATACATGAGGAGAAATGTCAAGAAAAATACTAGAGAAAAAAGAATCGAAAAAACCCAAAAAACGGCCAAAAACCGGCGACCAAAAGGGGGAAAATCACCTTGGTTGCTGGTGGCGACCATGGAAATTCAGGTCTCCGGATTTCGCCCGAAAACACACTTTTCTGGGTTATTTTAGCGTTTTGAGATGATTGGCCCCTGTGGTTTTCCAAAAATCTGATTTTTTTAGCATGAAATCCTTCGATCTTCGTCAACATCACGGATCCGCTGCCGAAATCATGTGATAATCATCCGACACTTCAAGATCCCCAATCGACCGACCAAGAAAGCACACTTTATGTCCAACCGATAGGTGAATCGACAGGATAGATGTTACCGGCCCACTGGTATCAATCAATGTCTGGAGCTGCATTGCCATCCGACATCAAACAAAATGAAGATCCATCAGCGATCATCACCAGAAGAATCACAAAAGACGCGGTATGGCCCGCGACTCTTCGAGCGCCCTGGCGACCACTTAATGCAGCTAAATGACCCGCTTTATGACAATTTAATGTGGTTATTAACTCATTATTTTGGACGGCCCAATCAGAAGCGATGAGAAAGGAGTTACAAGTCCAAGCAAGCATGACATTAAATCATGTAACTCCCTTCATCATAGAGTTTAAAGGCGATTAAATGTCCATTATTCTCCATCGGCCAATCAGAAGCCAAGAAAAAGGAGTTACAAAATCATGAATTAAAAACTTATAACTCCTCCCAACATGGAGCATTAATACAATTAATGCTCATAAACCCACCTAATGGCTACCAAAAACCTATAAAATGGGGGTCATTCCAAGAAGAACAGGTCCGAAATCGAATAATCAAAACCCAGAAGAAAACTCAGAACTTTTGCAACAGTTGCTGCAACAATCTCTCCTCCATCGAAGAGACTCTGCCAAAAACACCATAAGGTGACCAAAGTCCATTGGGGGGCCACCCTTCCCCTTAGGCCCTCTCCTTCTATCCACATGGCCTATATATGGCTCTTCAGCCTGTCTACTTAGCTTTTTATTAGATATAGGACCTCTTCTTGGTCTTTATCCTCTAAAAATCTGAGGTTAGAGCCAAGCCAAGCAAATCAAAGCATCATATGCTCTCATCTGAAGGATGACGGCGAAGCTCATACATGACTTGCGACCGTCAATCTGAACGAGTTCCCACAATCTCCTGAGAAATTAGAGTTCATTTTCTTGTTTTTCGTTGTATTTTGTATTTTTTAAAAAAGACAAAAAAATTACAATTCTTGTCTTTCATTATTGATGAGATTTGTAAATCGCCTTTTACAGCAAAATCTCCTTTCACGAAAAAATCGCCTTTCGCGGAAAAAATCGCCTTTTAAAGGCAAACATTGCCTTCCACGGCAAAAAAAAATGAAATAGCCTCTTATGGCATTCAAAAATCTTGTCTCTTTTCTTAAATATATGTGCAATGAAAAACTAAAAAAAAGTTGATTTCATTCTCTACTTGTGAAGGTGGATCTCCGGACCACCACTTCTAAATTCCAAGTAAAGAAGAAAATCTGGCATACCCGTACACAAAAATATTGATACTCGCTTTTCTCCACCGATCCCCGACAGCCCCTGTAAGGTTCGCGACCTTACTGGGTCAGTTGGGCCCAATAGTAGGCCCGTTGACCCGTTTATTTTGTATTTAATATAATTAATTGTATTGTTTGATAATTAGGTGGGTTTAGATCATGAGTGAGTCTCTTTTAGCATTAGAATAGTGTTTGCGAAGTTTCGCATGATTCCAAGTTCGTTTGATCATAGCAGGGGGTAGCTGTAATTTAGGGAAAATTGAGTGCTTTTTCAAAAAATTTCAATCACCGTGATTTTGAGTTCGTTGGAGAGTTCTCGTCGCGCTGATTATTTTTGTCTCTTGGCTCGTCACGATCCGATGATCAGAAACCCTTCAAGTGGTCCATTATTTCACCGGACCCACTTAAGGGGGAACTTATCCATTTTCCTCTCTTCTTCTCTTAAGCAGGGATTACCCCTAATCGTATCCCTAATCTCATTCTCTGCAACGAAAGAGCTACAACAGCCCTTCTTCTTCCTCTTCATTTTTTTTCTCAAGCCCAGAACTCCCTCCGAAAGAGACCTTCTCAAAGATCCGAACCGGTAATCTTCATCCTTGCTATCTCCTCTTCCATTTGATATCGGTTTGGGTAAGCCTTTCTCATCTTCGTATTTCAATCATCTTTCATTTTGGTTAGATTTAGGTTGTTCTTGATCTTTTTCATTTCCTTTCATCTTCTCTGCGATTTAAGTTGCGTTTGGTTGGGTTAGACCGTGGTTTTCTTGTTATTAGAGCTTCTCCTCGATTTCCCCCCATTTCTACCATCTTTTGGTTGAGGCAAGTAGATATGCAGTTTACAATTTAACATTGATGCTTGTTTATTTGATTGATGTTGATCATATGATAGAATACCCTAATGCCAAGTGGCTTGGTTTTGATTCAAAGCATAACATGCTAGATTAGGTTCTTGATTGTGTCAATTGGTAATTGGAAATCCCTAGATGTTTTAATTGATTAGAATGGATGGAATGGATTGTTGGGAGAGCACGGTGGCTCATTTTCATGTAGGTATAACCATTGGAATAGAGTAGAATGGTTTGAATGGATTGGCAATGGTTTGGAATGGCAGATCGTCGAAGTTTGGGTTTATGTGTTCGAACGTTCGAACATTCCTCTGAATGTTCAAACGTTGGAGTCTGCGGATGTCTGGCGTGGGAGTGTTGAACGTTCGAACGTTGGACTCTTCGGACGTTTGGGTTGAGAGGCTGGAACACTTGAATGTTCATTTCGAGCGTTCGAACGTTCAAGACTCCGGATGTGGGAGACCGAGCGTTAAACGTTCGAACGTCCCTCTCAGACGTTCGAACGTTCAAGGCTGTTGGTGTGTTGGCCTGGAGCACGAGAGTTCGAACTCTCCCTCCAAGAGTTCGAACTCTCAGAATTTGATGGATGTTTGGGCAGGTTTCTAAGGCCATATCTTTTGAACCGTTCGTCTGATTTTCACGAGCCATATACCGTTGGAAAGCTCATTGAATGTAGAATCCAATGGTACATGCTTCGCGATGATCAGAGATCGGGAAATGAGGAAATGATGGAGATTTATAATTCAAACCATGTTTTGTTGGAAACAAGACTGTCAACCTAGGTTTGGGGACTTAGATGTTGGAAACCCTCAACCTACTTCATGTGACCATTAATGGAATCGAATCAAAGAATGTGACTTGGTATGGTTTGATAGGTGCCTAGGTATTCATGTGCTAAAATATAGGGTAACCGAATGCGTATGGAACTGAATCAGCAGATGCTTGACATGATTGTACACCAAGGGATACTAGAAACGTCGTTGATCCAATTCCACACGTATTCCATTAGAACATGTTGAATACATGGATGACACCACTTGGCTAGGATTAGATTGTAACATCTTCCTTGACTTGTTAAATTGTATCCGTTATAATTACTCCTTGTACACTCTCTTAGCATAATACACTTAACTAATTATGAAACTTAAATCCTTGTAGAATTAGGACTTGGACCTGACTTAGAGTGTACCTTAGGACCCTGTGTCAAGTTTTGATAAACATGATTGGCTAGTTATAAGAGATTATCAGGTGTGATGGATTTCTCTTGTATTGTCTTGAAATGGATAATCTCTATGATCATGTCATGCTTGATAAACTAGCCAGACTTACTTGTCTTGGTTTTCCTCATGTCAGCACCACTTTATTATTGTTGCATGTCATGGCCAACTGCAGTTTGGGGGTTTTATTGATGGGCCGGTTACTCGGACATCAGGGTGGGCAGTCGGCTTTGGACGGCGTCCATGGCGTTGAATAGTTGGGAGCGGGCTTGGACCGTGCTACTATTCCCAGGACCTAGAGCTTGGATCCCCTAGAGCCAGACTTTGGTATCAGTAGTCCGGATTGGGATTGTTACTGGTACCCCGTGAGATGGCTTGAACATCCTCGGAGTCTCCTTCTTGATTCTTGCATTTGCTTGGATTGTGTAGTGGTGATTGTTAGTATTGCTAGGGTTTTTGTTCTTGACTCTGATTGTTGTTATTCACGCGATATGCCTAGCATTGATTTATTGTACTCTTATGATCTTGTACATGTCTCTATTCTTATACTTTGATGCATGTATGTTTTTATTGTACTTTGTTTATCGATTGCTCAACATGTCGTTGACTCTGTTTCTTGGTGTGCAGACACCCCAAGTGAGTTCTACTATGAGGAGCAGGCAGGTGAGGAAATCCCAGAAGATCTCCAAACAGCAGAGGAGGAGTGAGAGTGGCTTGCCGATGATGTAGAGTAACGTCATCGTACCCGGCACGAGAGTGATACATTGGGGATATGCTTTAGATTTTATTTATTCTTTTATTGTCTCATTGTTGAACCTTTCTTCCTTTGATTCTATGGTATTTAATGGCCTTAGTTATTTGGTTGCCCATTGTAATTAAATTAACCTTTTTATTAGCATTATTGTTCTTTGAAATTTTAAATTAATAAATGAGATTGATCATCCATGGTTTGATATTGAAATATGCCTCGAATTGTATGGTTCCGCACAGTGTTATATTCTTAAGGTTTGAAATACTTTATCTTCACAGCGGACTTACGATCCTTGGGCCAAAAGGGCAAAATTTTCAATTAGCCCCAAATTTCACTCCCTGGAACCGGTTTATTTTCTAATCGGGTTCGGGGGACGTGACAACCCCGGGGCGGAATGAAAGAGACGCCGGGTCCATCGGTTATTTATTTTCTAAAACCAAACACAAAAAAGAGTTACAGTATTGATTAGATTTCAACTTAATAAAACGGTTTAGTAGTAGTTTCTTGCTTATGAATTTAGTAGCATTTATAACACCTATAACCTTGATAAACTTAACGGCAAGAGACTCACAGTGAGAGCTATCAAGGAATTAGGAATAAATACTTTTTTTTCTAAAAGGCAATCTGTATAATAAAAGGAGGGAGGAATACAGAAGGCAAAAGCCCCTAAAAGAAAGAAACAAAAGGATAAAACAAAAACAGGAGGCCAAGAAGCAAGAGAGGAAGAGAGAAGAGAAAAAACAAAGGTCCAACCAATCTAGGCCAAAACAAGGTTAGATAGGGATAGAGAACGAATTGCAAAAAATCTGAAGAGGTCTACCAGAAAAAGGTCTATAGACTAGCTGAGAGTAAAAGAGAGAAGCTCAGTCAGGTAAGCAATGACCTTCGTATGAGAGTCTCTAGAGTTACTGTAAATAACATCATTCCTACATTTCCAAATGACAAAAGAAGTGGTGAAGAAGACTGAAGCAACTCCCTTGCAAGCATGCTTGTTGTTGTTGTGAGAGAGGACATTCCAGATCTTAGAGGGAGAAACCAACCACAGCAGCACCAGCAGAATTGAGAACCCAGTGCCAGATGCCAGAAGCAAAAGAGCAAAGGAAGAGAAGATGGGGAGTTGATTCCAGATCAACTTTGCACAAGCAGCACCTTGAGGCAAGGTAGAGACCAGCAGATTGAACCCAAGCCTGTGTAGGAGTCTTGCCATGCAGTAACCTCCAAGCAAAGAAGGAGACAAGAGACAATTGGAGAGAGTTCCATACCAGGGGGGCCCAATTCAACCATTGAGCAAATTGTCTACGAGCTCTAATAAGCTGCCAGGCCTCCTTAAAGGAGAGGTTCCGGTCTGGGTGTGAATTCCGGACGAAACGATCTTGCGAAAGTATGTCCAGGGAGAGGTTTTGGACTACATTCCCCAGGGCTGAGGCTACTGCTTCTGGGATGTCTGCAGGGATCGCCCATGTTGCTCCATTCCAAAGATTGTAAAGTTTCTGGTTCGGGGGGAAGGGGTAGGAGGAGAAAACAAAGGCCAAGCTTCCCTCTTGCGACCAACTGTCAAGCCATTTATCAACTGACGTCCCATCACCAACAATCCACATGCTGCGAGAGTGAACATAGTGAGCAAATTTTCTGGTCTTGTGCCAAATACAGGACCCTGATTGGGTGGAGAAAGGATTCCATATAGATGAGTTTGGGAAATACTTGCTAGCCATCCAATTTGACAAGAGAGAGGAAGAGGACATAGCAATCCAGCCCAGTTTAATGAAGGATGCCTCATTTTGATCCTGAATACGCCTGATACCCAAGCCTCCCTCCTTGGTAGGTAAGGTCACCTTCTCCCAACTAAGCTGGCTTCTTTTTTGCTTTGTGGGCCCTCCAGACCAAAGGAAGTTTCTCATGAGAGGTTCCCGGTTGTTTGACACAGACATAGGAAGGGGGAGGACCAGGGCAATGTGGGTAGACAGGTTACTTAACACATGCCTAACCAAAGTTCTATGCCCCGCAAAGGAGAGGAGCCTTGATTTCTAGCCTAAGACCTTTAGGAGGAATCTGTCCAGTAAGGGGGTGAAGTGGTGCCTTCTGGGAGTGTCAATTATGAGGGGAGCACCAAGATAGTTGGAGTGGAGAAGTTTTTCTTGGAGATGAGTAATGTCCATGATCTGTCTTTTGGATCTCACACTACATTTCCCTATAAAGAGTTTGCTCTTCATTTCCCTATAAAGAGTTTGCTCTTATCTAGATTTATCAGTTGCCCTGAGCTGGTTTAGTAGATTGTAAGGATCTCCTTCAAAGCATTCAGGCTTCGTTTCTTGCCTTTGAGAACAAGTAAAATATCATTCGCACAAAGAAGATGGCCGGGGGGTATTGGGAACTTTTGATAGGGGGAGATAGTTTTGTTTTTGACCAAGTTTTTTATGTTAAGATTGAGGACTTCTTCAGCAAAGATGAAGAGGTAAGGGGATAGGGGATCCCCTTGCCTTAAGCCACACTTGGAGTTGAAGAAACCAAAAGGGGTTTTGTTGATGAGAACCGAACCAGTTGCTAAGCAGACACATTCTCTTATGAGGTTTATCCATATAGCCGAGAAACCAAAGAAGTGAAGGGATTTGAAGAGAAAGGGCCAGCTTAGCTTGTCAAGAGCTTTAGAGATGTCTAGTTGCATACAAAGGGAGCCTCCTCTCATGCTGGAATTGAGCTTTTGGAATAACTCATGTGCTAATGCAATGTGTAGGTGGATTGGTCTTCCTTGGCCAAAAGCAGCCTAATTTGGAGAGATAAGGTGATGAAGGATCTTGGCTAGTCTGGAGGCCAAGATTTTTGCAATAATCTTGTAGGTGAAGTTTGGGAGACTAATTGGCCTGTAGTCTGCAAAAGAGCTGGGAGAAAGGGTTTTGGGGATCAAAGTTAGGAAGTGGGCATTTGATGCTTTATAGAGCTTACCCGAGATGAAGAATTGCTGCATAGCTCTTACCACAGAGGAGACTATGATCTGCCAAGATGCTATGAAAAAAGGCCTCAGAAACCATCTGGGCCTGGAGAGCTGTCTGTCTTGAGAACAAAAATTGATGCTCTTATCTCTTCTGCATCCGGAGTTCTGGATAGTTGGTGGTTCATTTCTACTTAAACTTTGTTACTTCCTAAACCAAAGAGGAAATCAGAAGGATCCGAGTAGGTGGAGTTGGCCACTGAGTAGAAATGGTTAACTGCCATATACTGAATTTCTTGTTGGTCATCTACCCAAGTACCCTCAGAAAGAATTTTGTCAATTCGGTTAACCACACCTCTCGATTTAGCTGAGGCATGGAAGAAAGCAGTATTCTTGTCTCCCTCCTATAGCCATTTGATTTTGGATTTTTGGTGCCAGTGAGTTTCTTGAAGAAGGAGGTAGTTGTGAAGGGAAGCTTTTGCCTCAGCAAGAGAAAAATGGAGAGCATCAGTTGGACCAACATAAAGGAGCTCTTGATTCTCTTGAACTTTCATTTCTGCAGCTTTTACCTTGTGCCTTAGGTCACCAAAAGCTTGTTTATTCTAGCCTTTGAGGACTTGTTTCAAAGATTTCAGGTTCTTAGCTAAGACATGTTGTAGTTGCCTATAATCCCTTGCTTGGTTCCAATTCTCGGCCACAAGATTAAGAAAACCAGGGTGTTAGATCCACTTGGCTTCAAACTTGAAAGGCACATTTGGAGAGAGGGGGCGCCTGTTGTGGGTGAGAAGTAGGGAGCAGTGGTCTGAAGAGAGCTTAGGCAAGTGAGAGACCTAGGGGTCATTGGAGCTAGAAAGCCAAAGGTGGTTGCAAAGAGCTCTATCCAACCTGGCTACGACATAGCCCGTGCCTCTACGGTTATTCGACCAAGTATATCTATTTCTAGTGAGACCCATGTCTTACAAGCCGAAGGACAGAATTAGGTTCTGGAAGTCTGGAATTAGGCGGGAAGGCCTAAGGCTGAACTTCTCAGAGGTAGAGGTGATGGAATTGAAATCACCCAGCACACACCAAGGGAGGTTAGTGTTAGCCTAAGAGGACAGGTAGTCCCAAAGGTCCCTTCTTTGGACATAATTTGTGGAGGCATAGACACCTATGAGAAGGCAAGAGCTAGCATTTGGGGGATTGAGGAAGGAGATGGTTAAGAATTGAGAAAAGGATTCAGTGAGAGAGATACCAAGGTTTGTGTTAGTTTTGAAGAAACACCAAATGGAGCCAGAAGATTGATGGTTGTTTGAGAGGAAACCATCATAGCCAAAGGAGGAGAGAAGGGAGGAAGGGGGGGTGATTGTCATTGGTTTAGAAATGAAAATGACATCAGGGGAGTTAGAGGAGGCCAAATGGTGAAGAGCTCTGATTGTTGGGGAGTTGGTGATTCCCCTGCAGTTCCAGTAGAGAACTATGATCATTTAGAACTGTGGGGGTGAGAGGGAAGTCCTTTTGAGCTCCTAGTTTTGGACCGGGATGAGGTTGCAGCAGATTTAGCTTTGGCTTTTGATTTACTGTTCTTTGAGAAGGGGGATAAATCTACTTCCAAAGAGATTCTTGTTGGCTGGGAATCAGCTAAGTCCTGGGCTAAGGGATTTGAGAAATTCTCACCTTCAATTGGTATTTGAAGAGGGGGCAGAAAGCTGGAGAAAGGAGCTAAAGGTTCAATAAAGGTGCAGTTTTCTAGAATGGAGAAAGGATTTGAAATGTCTATAGTTGGGGTTTGGATTTTCTCTAGGATTTCTAGCATTATGTCTTGAGGTAAATCTTCTAGACTGGTGTTGTGGGTGAAGTTCTGGCCAAAGGGAGGAGTGGAGATGGAGAGGTTTTGTTTCGTTGAACTTGGTTCAGACCGGGGGGGAGGACCTGGTTACTGACCGGAGCAAGAAAAACAGTTGCTGGGATAGTTGGCTTATTGAGGCCAACTGTATCAACTTGGTGAATAAGGACTAATAGTGGGGGAGAGGTGTGGGGAATGGCCATAGTAGCTGAAGATTGAGGATCTTGGGGAGAGAGGTCTGCAGGTTGGGTAGACTGAAGTGGAGGTGGTTGAACAGATAATAGTGGGGTTAAGGAAGTAGGAGGCAGATGTGGGGGCCTGCCTAGAATGTCTTTACTGAACTGGGTAGATAAGGTGGCTATTGCTTTGGTAACTGCCAGGCCAAATCTACAGAATTTCTCTGAGTGTCTAGCGGATAGGCAGTTAGAACATGGAAAATTTTCATAAGAGATTGAGAGCAAGGCTCCTGAATCCCCTTCCAAATTCACCTTAATCTTTGTTGGTTTTTCTTTAGATAGATCTAGATTAATCAGAATCCTAGCATAGGTTAGGAGTTTTTGGGAGGCAGTTGTGTCGTCCAGTCTAAGAGGGGAACCAATAGAGCTGGCTAAGGAGAGCAGAATGTTAGAGCTCTAGCACTGGTACGGGATGCCATGGATGAGAATCCAGACTGGGTGGATAGAAGGCCAGTCAAATGGGCCACTGCCAAGAGACCAAGGCAGTAGGTGAAGCTTCCTATTTTCCATGGGAATGGGGGATTGGGATAGAGCAAGCTCCCCATCTACCTTAAAACTAAATCTAAAGAGGAAAAAACCTTTTTCTGTGAGAGAGAGAAGGTAGGGCTTAGAGAGATTGCATTTGGAGTTAGCATGAAATATAAGCCATTCAACAGTGGGTCTTTTCCCAAAGAATCTCCCAATAGCTGCATTTGCAAACGAGGATTTGCTAGGTTCAATCATAGAGGAGGGGATTTTCATGACTAACAGTCCATCTATGAGGGAAGACGGGGGGGTAATCCGAAGGGGAAAGTGGAATGGAGTCTGGGAAAAGGTCTAGCCAGGTCCTTTGACTAGAGGGGAATTAGGAATAAATACAATAGATGATATTTACTGGTAATAACTGTGATTGAAAATGGAATGCCATTTTAGTTGGTCTTTGCACTTATATAAAAAGCGAAACAAGCTTGTATGATGTGGGTTAAATATTTGTAAGACTAAGAGAAGGATGAAGCCAATAAATACCATGGATGAAGTGGTAAGGTAAGATATTATAGACCATGGCGGCAACATACATACCTTTCAATACTCCCCCTTGGGTGGAACCTAGGCGGTGCACTTTTGGCGACACACACTTCTTTTTAGCGCCAAAGTTATTCTTCCTAGGAGTCAAACTCGTGACTGGTTTGCTCGGATACCATAACCTTTCCAACCATAACCATCAATCGGGTTTCACCCAAGGGGAAGTATTGAAAAGTATTTATACTAAATGCTACTATTAGAGGCGGTTTCTAAATACCGCCCCTATGTGCACGAATTTTTTATTTTTTTAGCATTGTTAAGGAAATTTTTTGCCATAGGCACAAAAAAGCGCCACTATAGGTCTAGCGGTGGTGGAATGCCTTAGGGAAGGCCTTGGATGAAGTTATGATGGAAGGAAGATAGATGAAGAAAATAACGAAAAGGGGGATTTTGTGTTACTGGTCGTCCAAGGTGTTAGGGGAGAATGATCTACACGTCCAGCCCTTTATGGCTCTTTTTATATTTTTTTGAGTTGGATTAGTTGCAAGGGATTTGGGTTTGGAAGGGTTTGAAGTGTAGGATCCAAGTTGGGATAGGGTTTAAAGGGTCGTGATTGAACAATCTTGGGGTCCCATTGTTGATTGGCTTGCCACCAAAAATCCTTCTCAATTTAAACTCTCCCTGTAGATTGCTTCTCTTGAAAAGGGCCCCACTCACTTTGGCTAAGCAATAATTTAAATCTGAATTTTCATATTTGAAACAAATTTTTGAATGCATGTGGACCCCATATATCTTGGACGTGTGATGCTTTGCAAACCAAAACCAAGGTGTTGGACGTGTGATGCTTCTTGGATAAATCTTGGGTTGCAACCTCAAATCTTGAAGCCTATCTTCTTGAAGTTAATTTTAACAACTGGGTGCTAAAATCTTGGATTCCTTGAATTAGTTTCCAACTTGGATTGCTTAGTAAGATCTTCCATTTTTTAGAACACTGCATGGCTGGAAAAATCTCCTTAGATGGGCCCACTTTCTCTCTTAAAAAGATCCCCTCAAATCTGAAATTAATTTCAAACATGGAATAGAAGTAGGCCCCCACTTGAAAATATGCAACGTTTTGAACTCCACAGCATGCATGGACGTTCTCTACCTTCGCTTAAATAATTTCAAAACTGAAATTCAGATTTGTATTTCAAATTGGAACACATGATGGGCCCCACTTGAGCGTGCAATGCTTGAATTCCCATGTCTTGGACATCCTCCACTTTGGTTGGATTTTTGCATTTTTTTTTTCTTCTTTGTGTGGCTTTATTTGAATCTTCAAACAAGGGAAGTGTGGACCCCATGTGGAGCTTTAATACCTTGGTTTTCCTTTTTTAATTCTTGAATTGATTTATCTCTTCCGCGAGTCCTAAGAAATTGATTTTTCCTACAAAAATACAAATAGTATAATCAATGATCAAAGAATCATCTATTTATGTAGGAAAAGAATAATGCAAGATGCGGGCTCCAATTTACACTAAATAGATGCATAAGATTTCACCATTTTATCAAGTTTTCTTTCATCATGTTCCCTTGCTTGGATTTCAGATCATGAAATAAGAGCCGGTTGAACCACCGTTCGAGACCGCGAGTCCTTCTCCTCTGTTTAGCGTTTCACGTGTCTAGGGTAAGGTTGGATGCACTTTATTTTGATTCAAATAATTTTGTAATGGTTATTTCCTTCTAATGGTTCTTTCATTAATAAATTAAGTTTATGGGGTCCTGGTCTTCACTAATGGGTCAACATCGAATTTTTATGTGTAGTGACAGTGCGCACTTAGTGCAGTGGTTTTGATTTTTCTTGATGACATCAAGGAAAATAACTATTGCAATATTTTAGAATTAAAATCCAATTTTTTTATTCTTTGGTTTTATTTTATTTTATTTTCGTTTTTATGCATCTTAACAATTATTGTAATTTGTTGGACTGATAAATCTTATGGTGGATGCAGTAGTTAGATTAGACTTCTAAATTAGGAATTTTCTTTTATATTTGGTTGTAACTAATTTTTCAGATTTGTAATTAATTTTTTAGTAAAGTCGGACATTTGATTTGTATAGTTTTTTTTTTTTTTAGGCTAGAACTAGTTTTTTCAATAGGACATGTTTCGTGCGATAAATAACTCTTCGTAGATCAACCCAGTTTCACTGGTTATTACTACAATCGCGGCCTTACACTTGGGGTTGTCGATCAGTGCCATTGAGTGCTTATTGGATTTTACTAACGTCTTCACCACCAACACTATATTCAGAAGCCGAGAAGCCCTTATCCAATGGACACGAGATGTCGGAAAAAAACATGGCTTAGTAATTGCAATCAAAACGTCAGATGGTGGTGTAGATGGTAGGAAACCGAGAATTGTATTTTCTTATAGAGAAGCAATACTTATAGGGGTTCTTTAATGGTCTTTGAGAAGAAAGATTCGAATAAGGCAACAGGAACGAAGAAGTGCAGTTGCCATTTGCTTTGAAAGACCCAAAGTTGACAACTGATGACGATTGGATGGTAACAATGATTTGTGGGGTGCACAATCATCCGAATGCACAACATCTTGAGGGGCACTTGTATGCTGGGAGGCTTTCCGAAGAAGAATCAATTGTTTTGATTGATATGTGGAAGAGTTTAGTGAAGTCGAGGAACATTCTTCACACATTGATGCGGAGGGATGTGAACAACACCATTACAATGAAGAGTATATACAATACTCGTCACAAGTACATGTTGCATAGATGGTCGGAAGATCATAGATGCAGCAACTTATGATGAATTTAGAGAACGGATGCATTGAATTACACACTAGCAAGGATGCAACATATTGTGTTACTAACTTATTTTGGGCACATCCCCTCATCCATTGAGTTATTACGAGCATTTCCTGAGGTGTTGATAATGGATTCCACATACAAGGCAAATAGATATCGGCTGCCCTTGCTTGAGATTGTTTGTATCACCTCGACTCAGTTGACGTTCTCGGTTGTGCACCTTAAGTCGGAGAAGGTGTAGAACTATACCTGGTCTTTGGAGAGGTTGAAGTCATTAATGGATGGATGCATGTTGCCACGTGTGATTGTCATAGACAGAGAGCTGATGATGATGAATGCAATTAAGAATATTTTTCCGAATGCTACAAATTTGCTATGCAGGTGGCATATTTCAAGGAACGTCTTGGCTAATTGTAAGCAGTTTTTTGAAACCAAAGATAGATGGGATGCATTTATTACTAACTAGAACGTGTTGATAGTATCTCCCACCAAAGATGACTACATGCAACTTCTAAGTGCATGTAACAGGAATTTCTACGGGTATCCACGGGCTCTTGGTTATGTGAAGAAATCCTTGTTGATTAAACATAAGGAGCAATTCGTGGCTGCATGGACAGACGTACATATGCACTTTAGGAATGCCACTACGAATAGGGCTAAGAGTGCACATGCAAAGTTGAAGAGACATTTAGGGTCATCGAGCAACAACTTGAATTCATCTTGGATGACTGTCCATGCCTTGCTTGAGTTGCTCTTTACAGAGATAAAGGCTTCTTTTGAGAAAAGTTTGAACACCGTGCAACATAAGTTCAGACCGGTTCTGTTTCGGGAGTTGAGAGGATTTCTATCAAGGAATGCTTTGGATATAGTATTAAATGAGTCGATGAGAGTTGATGATATCAGTACAAACTCTGATGCACGTGGTTGCGTCATTCGAAGGACTCATGGACTACCATGTGCACACGAGATTGTTGAGTATCGACTCTTAGGCTGTCCCATACCCCTGACATCTATACACCATCATTAGAGGAAGCTTGAGTTGGTTCCCACTGTGGTCGAGGAACCCACTGAATTGACTACCACTATCGAGTTCGATTTGATAGCAAAGAAATTTCAGGATAATGGTCAACTTGGTAAAATACAGATATTGAAAAAACTGAAAGAAGTGGCAAATCCTTCATCCACCTATCTTCTTGAGCCGGATTTCAAGTTGAATACTCGGGGTCGATCCACATCGAAGAAAAAGAAGTCAGATAATTCCACTCGTCGAGATTCATCTGCTTTTGAGTATGCACTCCCCATCAAAGAAATTGCCTTACAAAAGATAAGCAATACGGTGATGACAAAAAAGGAGAAGTTAGGTGTCCGTCGGACTTGATCGAGATTGTCTACATCTTATGTTGACTCTCTTCCTCGGACTCTCATGCCATTTATCCAGCATATTAAGGATGTTGCAGCTAATGATAACTATGGCTTTAGATGTGTAGCCGGTCTTTTGGGCATGGGCGAAGATAATTGGGTTCATATCAGGATAGATTTGAGCAATGAATTGCAAAGATATCATAAATAGTATGCCTTGGTATATGGAGGAGAGGACAAGGTTGGTGAGCTATATTACGCATTGTCATACTTTGATAGCAATCCATCATTTGATCATTGGATGTCAATGTTGGATATGGGTCACTTGATAGCATCATTTCATAATATTGTATTAATACACATATCCCTGCATCAGTGCCTTACTTCCTACCTCTAAGGTCTCTCCCGATTCCAGTGCTTTCCCACAAAGTGTTCACAATTGAGTTCGTCAATGGGAACCATTTTGTCCAAGTGTTCTTCGCATCAGGATCTCCCATGCCCCCCATTGCTATAAATTGGCATAAATACCATCAACCATGTGTAACAGGATGTGAACTTCCGTATGCCAGGAGCATCGAGTAGTTCATCGATCTCATAGGGGAGGACTCTGTTGTTGAGCAAGAGACGATTCATCTAGATAGCGATTGATTTTGTTGATCCAATGTCAGTGCAAACTTTATTTTATCCTATTGTGTAGCCTGTTTACTGTAATGTTATTTTAGATTTTTTAAAGCAAAATTTAAGATACCATTGCTACATTGATCAACATGCATACTTTAAAAAAAAATTGGTAAACAACTTCATCCACTATCCAAAGATCCAATGTCATATAAATAGTGCATCCACATCAAAGGTCATCTATAAAAAATAATACATAATTCATCCGTCAACCAATAAAATACATATCATACCTATAAAGCTCGACTGCGGTCCCTGTAAACGACGCCTGTATGTAATTGGCAAGTCTTATAGAATCTCGAGTGTAGTATGTAACGCACGATAATACATGTCAGCTGGCTGTCTAGTTCGCGCAATTGTGGCACGGAGATGGTTCACAGCTCGGTGGACCTATATCAGCCAACAAAGATATTAATTTAGCAAATGGGTTAGGCATGCATATACCATCAAGGAGAAATTCTCAAATTAACTAATCTCACTGTCGTGGGGGGTAGGGTCATCAGCGCCTTGGTGGAGGTCAAAGTGTGAATGACGATCTGGGTTCTGGACCTGTACATGCGAAATCCTCCGAAACCACTGAAGGTAATCAGGGGCACAATCCCATGCATGCATCACTCGACTCTTGCAATGCTTTAGAGATAATATATGGTCACCTCACGTAATCCAGAATTGGTCCAAGAATTGGTAGGAGACCCCATACCTAGCAGCAGTGGCTCCTCGAAATGTACGAACAGGGGCATACGATGGAGGTGGGATGCTCTGCATGCGTCCAAACTGAGGAAGAACCCTCTGTGGATGATAGGGCTCTATGATATCCATCGATCTCAAACATCCACAAAAAAATGATATTTGGTGAAAGGGATGATGAGCCCTCACACTAGCATAGGGGCCTCAAGCTACCTGTGAATAAAAAACAGAATAATAAATTAATAATAATGACTTCAATATAATAGTAACTATTAGATAAGTATGTCTATTCACCTTGCTTGGATGGATACCGTCTTGCTTCTCATGCATCAACTGTATACTCTCCATGATGTTGCCCGAACTGCTGGAAGAATACCATCGGCGTGCTAGTGGCTCGCCTGCAATATATCCAATCTGTGCCCGTGGACGAGGAAAAGGGAAGTGCTCGTACACCCAGGCCTGTACACTCATAATATGCGGATTAACATGTCTGTTGATATACCAAAGTGTTATATATATAAATACGTGTGCGATACTTGCAGCAACGTGAGATATCCGGTAATTTGTTGGACACCTATCCCCGTCGCAAAGCCTAACTGGCAATATAGATATGCCAACGCAGCAGCCCCCCATGCATAATGTCTAATATGTCCAAAGTCCATCAATAACTCTAAGTAAAAGATGGGGACTCTCGTCGCGGACTTATCGACGAAGAGTGTGCAACCAAACAAATATAATAGGTAGCCTCCGACAGCGCACTCCATCTGCCGTGCAGACAACTGAGGAATCACAACACTGTACATCTGTTTGATCCATGACATTCTCACCATCCCACCGTGGGCCAAGGACAACTCTGCGTTGGCAGACCCTCTATCCACCCCTAATCCACGCTCCAACAATGATATTTGATCGGTAAAAGACAGCTGAGTCGGTGCGTTGATAGGTGTTCCAACAACTTGAATGTCAATAATAACATGACGTCATCCAATGTGATTGTCATCTCAACAAATGGTAGGTGAAAAGTACTAATCTCGATTTGCCATCTCTCTACATATGCCGACACCAAAGCCCGGTCAATATAGTGGTAAGCTAAGTGCATCATCAATGGTGCTAAGGTAGACTCCTCTACAATCACATGAAGTCCAGGAACATGATTATCTTCCCCCAGCTACGGTAGACACCACGATCTCAACTTATGCCAATGACTTATGCACTTAAGAGCATCACGATCCTGTACATTGTAAAAAAACATATTAAAATTGGATTTTAACAATTCCAATAAGAAAAACAAATAATTAACATTTCCAGAATTAATGTTATACCTCTCCTCCCCATATTGACATAGTTATGTGCGTCCTAAAGCTGACAGGAATAAAGAAATCCTCTAGACCACTTGGAATAGGACCTGCCCGACGATCCTCGTCCACCCTCTCCTTTGGAATGACCGGCTGTACATCCTCATCAATAATATCATCATTTGTAGATTCCTGAGAGGCTACATCCTCCTTTGATCCGGACTTGGATCTTGTCATGCCTTGCGTCTCTGCTCTGACGTCGTAGGCCTATGACGATCGGTGGTGGATGAGCTTGCAACACCACTCCGACCCTACGAGGTCGATGGGCTACTAATACCGCCTCTGCGCCCTGAGGTCGAAGAACTACCACAACAAACTCGTCTTGGCGGCATGCTGAAATCTATACATCATTCATATTAGTAATAATATAAGTAAACATACTGCACGGATTTCATTAGCAGTATTTAAAACTGCACGGTTTTCAATAGCCGTGCATTTCACATATGCACGGCTATGAAATTCCGTGCATTTCACACATGCACGACTGTGAAATTCTGTGCATATCACACATGCACGCCCGTGAAACTCCGTGCATATGCAATTTGCCCCGTTGTGAAGCACTGTGCATATGCAAACCACGCACGGGTTTGAATCACCATGCAAAAATTTGTTGCACTTCTTCAAATCGTCGTGCTCATTTTAATGTGCACGGATCTACATTTTCGTGCATAACATGAACCATGTTTATTTTTTTTGGGTTGCAATCCGTAAGCCTTCTCCTCTCGCCCATTCTTTCCATTCAACTATGTTTTCCTCCCAATTGTAACCCACACTCCATTCCATTTGCATGCACTCAATCCATTTGCATATATTATATGTTTATTTAGTTGGAAAAAAAATAACAAAGTGGAAAACAAAATGGAAGAAGTTGAAGATGAAGAGGTACCTCTGGAGGAGATGACGAACTTCGATTTATATGCCGATGAAGAGCAGACGACGTAGAAGAGAAGAAGATGAGCTAACAATGAAGCTTGGAATTTTAAGAATTTTTAAAATTATGTGTATCAAAATTTATTCAAAAGAGAAATAGTATAGCTAACTTATATAAACTATAAATGAAAAATGTATTTAAAAGTAAAGAAATTAAAATTATTAAAATAAGATGAAATGAAGAATATATTTCTGAATTTAAAAATTATAAATGAAATGAATAATATATTTCTGAATTTTAAAAATATCTTTAAAATTCATTAAAATGACGAACTTAAGATTTTATAACCTATATCCAACCCATTTTTAAAATAGGTCACATAATCCGGCTTGTTGACTCAACCTACCTTTAGTGACTCTCTAATATGTTTATTTGACTTAAATCTAATTATAAGTTGTTTTAAATATAGATAAAGAGCAAAAGAAAATGTATTAAGTGTAAGGGAATGGAGAAAAATGTATATTAAAAATTGCTTCATGATTAACTGGGCCTACAATTATGATGACAATGAATGGAGTAATTAGTAGAGGGTCAAAATCTACTGTGTGGAGTCAAGATCAATTAGAAATTTATTTCAATTGAAATTAGTTCTCTTTCATATATATAAATTGTGGGAAGTTGTTGTGTTATTATATTAAAAATTGTTGCTAAAGTTATTTTAAATGGATTACTCTTAGGCACTACGATTCGTTGGTAATTTGGTAGTTGAACACCCAAAAAAACTAGGTGCTCTTCCTAGTAAAGTACTTAGAGAGGAAGAGAGGAGAAACATGTTGAACCTTCTTTGAACTTGTTTCGAGAACCCGTGGCTACTCGGTATGTTTTCAAGTACTTCTGTGAGGTGGTCTCTTGTTCCATATATGATCCATTTGGCTTTCATTAACAAATTAAATTTACTTGTGCTCCAGTTTTCTCTTGGGTAAATCAGCCTAGCCTAGATTGGCATTTTTATATAGATTGCACAAGTGGGCTCAGGCTTGGCCTGGCCCAGGACTGCACCTCATGGCACGCAATCACACCAACTATGCATTGAAGAAAATGACAGACAGGAAAGACGGTAGAGAAATGAAAATTTTCTATGTGAAAGGCAAAATTTATATTCTATTTAGAGTAGGAAAGGTGAAGTCTATTGGAAAAAAACCCTTCCTTTTCTTATATAAGAAATTTATATTTTTATTCCCAACCACCGAGTAAAATACCTTTATGTCTCATCTTCCCTTTCTCCTGTCACTGTTATCCCCTCATTTCACATTAAGATTAAAATATAAATTAAGAAAGTGATCCCCTTTTTCTTTATAGGGCCTACAATGGAGTTTGATTTGGATGGAAAAATAGTTGGATCGATGATGTGGCCATTCGATTCAAGTTCTTCTTCAAAATGAGAATCCAATCATGTTACTTTTTTATTGTCAGACAATATTTTTTATAAAGGGGAGCCAAGCATGATTATTTTTAATAATTTGTTTGAAATTGTTACTATTTGTATTATTTGGAGAATAAAATCTGTTGTGATTGACTTACAATTATCAAATTTGAAGAGCCAGCACCATTGATCGATGAATATAGAGCTTTTATTTTAACAAGATCTGGGTTTTGATAAAAATAAAAAGAAAAGTTTTGATAAAAATAAAAAGAACACATAGAATGCATCGAATCATGAGAGCTTTACACTTCTCTCTAATTTGTTGCAAATTTAAAATATTTTAGAGTTGGTGCCAACATAACAGTTGCCTATGGTAAGATCATCTTTTTTATTTCAATTTTTTTTTCTTAAGTAGGTAGCAGGGGTTTAGTTGTAGGCTTGAAATTAGAGTAGGCCTTTTTTGCTAATAATATATGTGTTTAATTTATATTTTTAATCAATAGGATTTTCCCTCTTCTAGTTCTAGTTCTCCATATATATTTTTTTTACTTTGGGTAGCTTTGGGCCTTGTCCAAGCAAGAACTTGAAGGAGAAGTTACAAAGATGCAATCTTTAAAGATAAATCAAGAAGTCTTCTTTACAACGGTGGGCTAATTTTGATTAGAGCGATGGATAAAGATAAGTGATTGCTTTTTATTTATTTATTTATTCTAATTTAGTTCCATATGTTGCGTTCTTAATGATTAGTAGACTTGTCTTCGTGCTATAGGCAAACTTCCATTCTTAATTTCTGAAAATAAAAATTAATTTTTGACTATTCATGCTTATGCTTGATAGGCCATGCTTAGGATTTAGATCTTTTGATGATTTATACTTACTTTTGATGGGTAGTGCTTAGATTATTTTTATTCTTTTATAATGTGAAGGAAGTCTTGGATTTTGAGTTTTATAATTAAAAAAAAAGGGTTTTTAAGTTAGATTTTTCAAATTAAAAACATTGATTTGTCTTTTATTTGAAGCAAAAATTGAAATAAGTAAGGGTTACTTGATAAATAATTTGCAGATGCTTATTTGATTCCTATTCTCTAATCACTTTCATTAATTGGTAGATTTCAAATTTCTAAATTAGTTTCTTTCTTTTATTTCTAAATACTCAAAACTTTCCTTAATTGTTAGTTAATTAGTTTTCTTAATCTAAAAGTTTCTTCAATTAGCTCCCTGTGGGTTCGACCCGTTCTTGCAACTGTCTTATCAAGACACCAGTGCACTTGCGGTATTTTATGATTGATATTGATTACATCATTATGCTTTAGTTGTAGTCTATTGTGCTAGCTTTACCTAAACATATTTGTTGCAGAAAAAATCTGACTTATGCTAAATTCTCATTAATTTCAAAGCACTGTTGAAATGAGATCCATTAAAAAATTTTAAATCTTTCCAAATTGATGGAGATGGCAAATTCTCTAACAAAGAGTTCATTGATTTATTGAGAAATTAGGGCATCATCAGAGAAGTGATTGTCTTTATACTCCTGAATAAAATGGAGTTCTTAAATGAAAGCACAGAGTTATTGTTGAACTTGGCTTAACTATGATGATTCAAAGTTGTGTACCAAAGAAAACTTTGATCCTTTGTGTTGAAGTCGTACAGACACCAATATTGATCAACTGAATTTGTTCAAATGTAATGTAACTACACTAGCAACAACGCCCCGTGCTTAGCCCGGGGTAAAAAGTAAGATATTACTATTAGAATTTATGAGATATCAAAATTAATTATAAATATATAAGAATATATCGTGCATATTTATATAAAAACACAAATACAAGTGGTCAACATGAACAATAAAGAATTACAAAGATAAGGCTAAAAAATCCATTCAGCAATAACATAAAAATAATAATAACAACAATAATTACTAAAGAAGAGATAGAAAATCAGATTTTGTTAATATATAATATTAGTAATAAGAAATGCATTCAAGTTTTTGTTATCTATTGATAATTTCAAAGCCCAACAAAACAAAGCCGTTCGTCTAGACTTGTTTGTGCAACAAGAGGATTATAGTTTATGTAGATTTTTATTTTCTCATGAGAATAAAATCTTGTATTTTCATAGTAAATCAAAGTCCTCTCTATTAAGGAAAAATGATTCATTTTTTTTCCATGCAAGGAAAATACATCACACCAAACAACATAATATTGTTAACAAAGAAAATCATAAAAATGTGCAATCCTCTCGTTGCACAAATACACCATTTTTTTATTTTCACATAGGCCAATGGTCATTTGAATTCCTCTGCACAAATTTCTTCTCTACCCCTTTGAAGTAGCACCAATACCATTTTAGACCTTATCAAACCGTTTTTTAGCTCTAGATTTAAAAAAAAAAGTATAAACATCTTAACTTTAAAAGCCATAAAATTATGAGACTTTAAAACCACAGGCTTGTGTTATTTGATCACAGTAATAATTGCCCACCTTGGATCAATGTATATATTTCTTAATTACGAGTTCATGTGGGCCCACGGAAGTGTAATTTATGGTGGGCCAAACCTAGGGTCATATATCTATATAATCAAATCAGAAAAGGATGCCTATAAGATTCAACAAAAAAAAACTCCATCATCAAAACATTTTTATTACAAGCCCATCCATGAGGTGGTCTACTAGAAGGTCGGGTATGATTTTCGTTCACATGTGACAATCTTTGAATAGAGTAGAGCTCTATTTGGAAATAATGAAAAATTTATTGGTGTGAATTGTTGAAATGTGGGCCCCAAATATTAAAATAAAAAGATGACAATCTTGAGAAGATGGAAGATAGATGGTGTTGAGAAAGAGAATAACTATAGTAAAATAAAGAGATTTTAGGGAATATTGATTGAGAGACTTTAGGAGATAGAGGATGTGGATAAAGAGATTTTTTTGGAGAAACAATTGTGGCATGTAATGACATGACATCTTAAAGCACTCTATGTTTTTTCTTCATATTTATTTGAAAGGAGAATTATTGAGTTGCTGAGGTGGCACCCCTCACAGCCTACCTCCCCATTTGCTTTAATATATATAATATAGAGTCTCTATGTTAACTACTCATCGGCTGTATATTAGATTTTGCATCACCCGCGCATTCAGTTTTTGTGACATTGGAACTTCTCTCTTCCCTCCTCATATTTTGTTTTTGTGACAATCTAAGTACATTATATATACCGGTTAATCCGACATCTCATGCTCACACTAAACATATAGAGTTGGATTATCATTTTGTTAGCGACAAGAGTTGTATTAAGACTACTTGTTACTTGATATTTTTCTCCAAATTAGTAAGCTCCTAAGTGGGCCCACTTACCTAAAATTAAATTATACAAAACTGATGCCCTTGATTTTAAAGGCCTCTCTGAGTCTAAATTTTAGAAGTATAATTCTCCAACTGTAGCTCACCTCAATGATGAAAGATGAGCTGGTCTACTTTGGAAAGTTTATTTTTTTAATGAATGTATCCCGAGTCTCTCTAATTGCGAGTGAGTCCCCGAGACTCACTTCACTTTGAAACCCTTCGGGCTGGACTAATTTTTTTATATTCGGGGAGAAATCGGGTAAATTCGTTTGGCCCTTAGGTGATAGCACTAATTGGCTTAACCCCCAATCTTTTTTAAGACGAAAAATTGAGTATCATACCAGAACTTCTGGATCCTGAAAGAAAAAAACAACCGTGTCCCAAACACTTGCCCTCCCTTGGGCTCGAGAGTCACTCTCCTTAGCTCACGGCCGCCAGCAGCAACTAGCAATCAATCATTCATTTATGAAGTAGTAGGCACATCGGTCAAACATTAGAGAAAAACCTCTCGTCTCTCTAGTGTCTCCGACCGAAGGTCTGCTTCAGTTCCCATGTATTTCCACTTCCTTCTTCTCGTTCTCTACTTGGTCTCTTCATCTTCCCTCTCCCTAGCATCAGATGATTCTGATTCTCTCATCTACCTTTGGCCTCTTCCCAAGCACTTCACTCACGGCAATGGCACCATCTCCGTCGATCCCGATCTCTCTCTCCAAGTTAAAGGACCTGGTGGAAGTTCCTACATCGTGGGAGAAGCATTCGACAGATGCAAACTTGCCATATTCAAACACCGATCCAAGTTCGTGAAACCAAAATCGAAGATAGAAGCCACTTATGATCTGACATCCCTCACCATCGTAGTGGAATCTGCTAATGAAACCGTGAGACTGAATCTACTGTGTTTTTTCAATTGCTTGTGTGGAGATATTTCTTGTCGGGGTTATCTGTCTTTGTGTTTTGAAAGGCCGTCTGGGTCTTTTGGAATTAGAATGTTAGGGAATTTCAGGATTGTTGAATTACTCCGGTGGCCTTTCTTTGTGCATGGTGGGGGTAAGATTTATCTCCTGCAATTGGAACTTAGAAGGCGCTTGGTTACTGGATTTCTGAGAAATCTGGTTGGGGAGAGTTATAAATTTTCCAAATTTGGGGAATTTGGAGGGAAGGATGCTGGAATTTGGAGAATTTGAAAGGTCAATAGTGACATTGCATGGCGCGTTTGGATGATGGAATATCTGAAGGGAATTCTATGATGTGTTGTGTATTTCTAAGAGGAGCAATGTCAGTTGCTGTATATAGAATTCCTGGAATTGGTTGTTTGATTAGTGGAATCCCAAAATGTCACCTTTGACCTTTCAGATTCTCCATATTCTGGTATCGAGAATTTGTGAATTTGGAGGGTTCAGCATTTGGAGAATTATAAATTCTCTCCCACCAGGAGTTCTCTGAACTCGAGCTACCAAATGCCTCTTTATAGTTGGAGATCGAATTTCTAGAAGATTGGAATTTGAGTAAACTTGGAAGTCACGTTTGAAGCTTATTGAATTTAGCACCTAGAATTTGATACTACATGGCCCTTCAATGATCTAACGAGTTTAATGTGTTTGTTCATGGAGAGCCCATTGAGATTGCATGCATTGGAAAGGAAACCACTCGGAAATTGAAAAGAAATGCCTCCATACAAACTTTTACTTTGGTTTTGAAATGGAAGCTACTACCACTGTTTTTTTTTTTTTTTTGTTTTTTTGGGTAGATGGAAGTTACTACTACTAAATCTTTTTCCTCTGTCCCTGACAGCTTCAACTAGGCATTGATGAAAGCTATTCCTTATATGTGGCGAAAGATGATGGGCAGTCAATTGTTGGGCAAGCTACAATTGAGGTAAGGCGGAGCTATTATCATTTGAAGTTGGGCCGTGGCATTAATGATCTAGATCACTGAATGAAGTCGTGTTTCCGAGATGCTGAAGATTGTGCTACACCTTTTTCATTCATTGCTTGTTTACAACAAAAGTGTGGGATTTTCTCTTTTGTACGATTTGGAGTCCATTGGGCTATGCCAAAATCAGTGTTGCACTTGTTTCAGCAATAGATATATGGGTTCCCAAGTTGAAGAGGTTATATTTTTAGAGTTCCCTCTGGTGTCTATCCTTTGGCCTGCAAGACTAGAAGAGAATATAATTTTTTTAAAAATAAATTAGTTTCCCTGGTGGTGGTCGTGGTAAGTTGGTCGTGGTAAGTTTCAAGAGCAGATTATATCTTGGTCCCTTATAATGGAATTCACAGACTTCTCTTGCTCTGAGTTTTGGCGCTGCTGGGTAGCTTGCTATGGCATCATTGTATGATGCCGTTCGATTTGTATTTTTCCTTTATCTTTTCTATGATGTATCTTTAGTTTTACTTGTTTCTTTAAAAAATTACCATTAGCATTTCAAAAATGTAAAAACAAATTTCTGAATTCATTTCATAGATGATAAGATAAACAAAAATGTATTTACATAAGTACACATTTATCTGAACCTATGGTGCATGGATACTTCAAAATGGGAAACGTATCGTCTTGTATTGAATTTGATACTTCACTTTTTATGTGTAAAATCTGTGTCCCTACCTTGTCTATGGCGTGTCCTTGTCGTATTCGTGCTGTATCTCATAAATAATAGATACAACACTGAAACATTTATAAATTATAATAGAATATGAATTAAGATTTTTATTCCTGAATATAAGTAAAAGCATATTTATGAATTCATAGACGATAAGATAAACAAAAATGTATTTACATAAATACACATGTATCGGAACTACACCACTGAAGCATTACTAAAATTGTAATAAAAGATAAATTAACGTTTTATTCCTTGATATAAGCATCAAAGTTTTAGCAAATGAAGTTTATTATTCAAATAGTTTAATAGCCTATCTAGCATCATTGATTGAGGTAGAGGTTGATTGTTTTGCCCTTTTTTAAACATGGGATAGTAGCTATGTGATCTTTACTTTTTTTTTTTTTTTTTTGTACTAATTTCTAGAATTGCAATTCAATATCCATTCCAACATAAAGGAAAATAATTTATTATCAATGCAGTTTGAGTTCCTTCTTTTGTTTCAACTTGTTCTTTTGGACTGAGCTAAACTTTTATGTTCTGTTTCTTTGTAGGCAAATAATATTTATGGGGCACTACGTGGACTAGAGGTATGCATAAAGGTGTTTAGAAAAACTAGCTGTCTTATATGAATGGAGGTTTAAGTAATATTTATATGCTATGTAATTTGTTTCCAACTTACCTCATTATTATTTATCTCCACGTATTATAAAACTTTTGCTAATTCTTTATAATACAATGACTTGGAAATGCTGAAACATGTGAAATCCTCATTTTTATGTTTGTGTTGTTATCCATGCGTGATAAGCTGGTTAAGAGAATATCTGATTTCTTCATTTCGGCTGGAGTCCACACTTCCTCATCTGTTTCATTATCTTAGGAAATGTTTCATGAACTACTGGATCTGGAGATTGTTGGAAAATTAAGTAGTGCTGTTGACCATCATACTGGAGGAGAGTCTATGACAGTGTTGTAGAAAAGCGCCATATAGTTCTTATCTTCTAGGATTGGAAGTTTGATTAGGAGCAGAAAATTTTTGAGATTTTTTGTTTCCAAATGATATTCATGTATATGGAAAGAGCTGAATATAGATTATGGGATCCCTCCTTTAAGATCGACCAACTTAATACTCCTCTGTATTTTTCCTCTCTCTTCCTCCGCTTTAAAACCGCAATGTAACATCATTTTAGAGCAGGTTCATCTATGTATGTGAATCCCGACAAACATTAATCTCCCCTTTCTTCTTTTCTTTTTCACTTGTACATGCCGCCTCCAAGCATCCCGGAGATTACTGGCATTAGAGACTTGTCTAGGGCGCTTGACAGGCCCTTAAAAACTGGACAGTGATGTTGGACAGTGAAGGGAGCCTGCCATTGGATAAAACAACTGGGGGGTTGTGTAGCCTGAAGGAATCTCCATATTGAAGTCAGGTCGGTTGCAGTCTTGGGCCCTCTGTTGTTTATCAACAGCCCCTGTTTAGTCTGTATGAAGAGATTGCAGGTCCTAGAGGTCCTAGAGTCTCTCTGTGCAGATTGCCAAACTTGCTTGGCCCCAAGGGACCTCCTTGCCGAAGTAAAGCCAGGTTGCTAGCAGTCTTGGAAGTCCCTAGTAGCAATTTTGGTTTCGTTTTGGCACAGCTGACAGAACTAATAGTTTTGGGTAGTGGACAAAAGAATGGCCTCCTTAAAATATTTCGGTTGGGATTTTGGTCATAGAAGATTTTTTTCCAATTAGATTTTAGGAGAATAGGTTGAATGAAATTCCATATTTCGGCCAAAATTTAACAAAGACAAGGATTTTGTCCAATTTATTTTTCAATATAATATGTTATTTCTACATGGCCGAGATTTAGGATTTTGTCTGAAATTTTTTTAAAGTTCTAAATTTGGAGATTTCTTTTATAATTATTTTATAAAATTTTATCTGATGGGCCCATTTCCCATTGGAGTGAAATTTGGGTTGGGCCTATTTCTTCATTTTCATGTTTTAGATCTGTGACCAAAATTTTGAGAATGTCAACTTGACGTAGCCCTCCTTTATCCAGGCTTGGGACCATCAGTAGACTGGCTGAGTTCACTGGTGGAGTTCGGGCCTTATTTCTTATTAGAATGAAGTTGGCCAATTTTTTTTATTAGGGTCAAATTTGGCCAGGGCCCTATTTCCTATTGGACTGAAATTTGGCTAGGGTCCATATATGATCGGTACCTTATATGATTTGTAAATTTATATTGAATGGTTTTGCCTTTTTAATAGGTGGGCCTCACCATGGATATCATGCCCTCAATTTTGGATCCCAAAACGCAGAAATCTGAATTTGGCAGCGGACATCCACAATCTTAGTCTGCGGTGAGGTCCGATTTAAAACTTTTCAAACATGTGATCAGGAACATTTATGTGGAAGCAATGCAACATAAAATCAACGGAAGCAAGAACCATAATCCATAATGCGGTATCATCCACAATGTGGTTTCATCCAACACATAAGCAAATGAAAAAGGGCAAATGACATCTATATCACTATATGTTGCAAAGGTATAAAATGGTTTCTTATACGTCTAACAGTCACACAACAACAACTACTCCTCATGGTATTGCACTCCATCCTCCGGCTTATCAGCTAGATCGCTGGTGCCCCACTCAAAGTCCCTTGCAACTAGCGCCGCATAGAACGCCTCAGCCTCTGAGATAACAGGGTCAGTAACACTGTCTCCAAGACCAAGGTAATACAAAGATAAGATCCAAAAGGACCTGGTAGCACAGTATACAAATAGCATAGCATGAATGCACCAAAAGGAGTAAAAGTGATAATAATAATCAATACAGTAACAATGGAATTAAATGCTAGCAGATCGTGCAATAACAATAACTTGTCCATGAATCAATATAAAAAGGGTAAGCTATAAACTATCTATCTAACAATATGGCACATCCATACAGGCTAGTATAACGAGAAATTATGACGCTGCCCTCCTGGATTACATACAAGTTGCAGTGGGGATGCAACGGATGATAGCCCGGCCAAAGCAAAGTTACCGGAGTCCGCCGGTTAAAGTTTGTCACCGCAAAGTGTTGGTACCCAGTGGTGTACGCCCACCTTAAAGAAAACCCATCATGATGGCAAAGCAATGTTAGGTCCTACCAAGGGTGATCAATCTAAGGATAAGCTCTTCAACCGAGTGGATGTTCATGCTAACAAAAAGAACCATACAAAAAGGTCGGTGTCGGACTAGGCTTCCCCTCCGTGAGTAAGGTTTCACATTCCAAACAAAGTCCTGTATCCAAGTCCAGTCCATCCCTTTAAACCATCTAAACAATCCATCCATCGAACCATCCAAATACCAACCATCAAACCATACCATCAAAGTCCAGAATGTACCATCTACCGAAGGGTACCTAATCCATGCAAAACAAACCATTTACTCCATGGTTCAAATGTCATCCCAAACACAAGGTCATCGAATAGCCTGCCTACCCATAGCCACGAGTATATGTTCCCCAATCACATCAAAGGTCTCCTCTAGGTAAACCTGGGTCAAGGTCCTCATTTAAATCATTATTCAGTTACAATTAAAATTATAATATAGGAAATGAGAGAAGAGAGCATATAAGGACCATCTCATTAATATCAATCAATAATGATTTAAATACAAGTCGCCAATCCTAGGTCATCGTTGCTCCTTCTGGTGTGGGTTCACACTTCACCAACACAGTGGTTAAATAGAGTTTTAGATGCCCAACGATAATAACTTGGTGCTCCGAAGGTGGTTGGCATCCAAGACATCCCTTAACTATCATGTCGGTTCCATTACAAAAGCCCCCCATACCCTACTTTAAGCAACTACATGGATCAAGGGTAAGCTCCACCCTTTACCCATGTTCAGCCCACGACAATCCATTAGTAAGGTCAATGGGCCCCAAATAAGATAAAATAGCTAAAAGATGCAAAATCATAAAATGCAGAACTGGGGTTCCACGGTTGACCGTGGGACACTTATGGTCGATCGTGGATACTCCACAGTTTCCTCACTGTTAACCGTAGTGTAATTTCCTGTCAGTCAAGCTCTCAGGTAAAGCTGACTGCTTGTATTTGATGTTGGCTCACTGTTGACTGTGGAAGGATTATGGTTAACCATGAGTTGACTGTAGTGTAAAAATGCTTGAAAAACACATGCTGTCTTTGTAACCGTAAGGTGACCGCGGTTGACCTCTTGGGATCCCACGGTTGACTGTGGAGTCTCAAAAACTCAACTCCACAGCCCGAAACCCATTCCAATTCCCCTCCAATTCCATCCAAATCATCTATATACATTCTCTATCACATATCACACCACAATCCACCATCAATTCATCAAGAAGTGGACCATTCATGGTTATTAAAAAAAAAGAAGTGGACCAATCATCATGAAATTGGGGTTTCCAAGTATCAAATGATCTAAAACATGAAAATAATCTTAGAGATGGAAACTTCTATATCATCCATCACATCAATTGAAATCAAAACACTGGAATCAAATGGAAATCAACACGCATGCTATGTTAGGTGTATATTGCGCTTGCCTTGGCCTCCAATCTAGGGTTTCCAAGCCTCTAACTCAAGATCCAAGCCCTCTAAGCCTGCGAAACCTAAAAATTCCTCTAGATCTTCTACCACAGTAAGATCAACACTTCCTACTGCCCATTCCCAAGGAGAACCATGCGTAAGAAAGGAGAATTCACAAAGAGAACCCTAGGAAGCTATGTTTATGGAGGTAGATCTTGAAACTCACCTTGATATGAAGGAGATACGGAGATCTATCAAAGGAGATTTTGATCACAAGCAAGAGAAGGCTGAAAATCTTGGGAATCCTCTAAATTTGGTGAAGGGAGCCCTTGATCTTGCAAGAAGAAACCCTAGCTTGTAGAGGAAGAAAGAGAGGGAGATGGAAGGGAAATGTGGAAATTGAAATGAGAGAGGGAGAGAGAAGAGAGGGAAATGTTGTTGGATGAAAGGTGGGTTGGTTATATAGTTTGCGACGTTCTACTGGCACACATTTTATCTCTTCCCACACCCTTTTTTTTTTTTTTTCTTTATAAAAAAAAAACCCTTGAAATTACCTTTTTTCCTACCCTCCCTTTCTCTCCGGCCACCTACCCCTTCACCTTTGGCTCCAGCTTCGACCGGCGGCGGCCGATCCCTCTCCTCCCTCGCTCTCTCTCTCCCTCCCCTCCCTCTTGTTAGCACCAGCTGACCCACAAGGCCATGCACAATAGGCCCATAGGCCCATTCTCATACATCATGTGGGATTAGTTGACCAATCTGTTTATATTCCCTTTCCATGTATAAAAGATTGCACCATATATTCTTTATATTCTTTCCTCATACATAGATTGTAAATGCCTTGATTAAAACTAATAGTCTTTATAAATAAAGCAAGAAGTGATCGACAGGATCATCCAATTTTCCAAATCCTCTTCTCTCTTCGTAAAGCTCTGTAACTGACACGGTATCAGAGCCTTCTGATAAATCTCTCTTCTTCTAGTTTTCCTCTTTGACTCTTTTGTTGAATCTTGGTGATATAACAGTCATTGGCACCCTGCTTGTGACTGTTCGTGCATTTTTAACGTAGTTTTTCGTCAACATCTTGAAGTCTGATCACTGTGGCCCACCTCCTATCAGTGCAAGTTCATCAAAGACATCGATATATCTTGATCGACAGTTGATTTAGAGATTTTTGGACCTTTGTTTGACTCAACAGAGAATTCTAGGAATTGATTTGGGTTCTGGGAACCATTCTTGTCAGCAGGTATAAAGCAACTCATCGGGGGCTCACCTCTGATCAGCACAGCAGCATCAGCATAGCATCCCATCTTCGTCGACCACTCATCCTGGATTTCTTGGACATTTTTTCAGAATTTTTGACTCATTAGAGGTAGGATTTCTGATCGATTTAGTGGTTTCTTGTTTTGGTACTTAAGTTTTCATCAATTGCACAGAACATGGATCTGTAATCGTTTGAAGTGAAACTTGGTTTGCTTTGATGGAAAAAGGGATTACTGGACATCCAACAGATCTGATTGTTCATTAGATCATCTATTGGGCCCCACTTTCTCCTTTGGAACCAAGAAACAAGGTCATCAGACCTGTTTTTATGTGAAAAAAGGGTCGACATACCTGTTTTCTGAGATCTGATCCTCTAGGACCCACCAGAGATCCATTTGGCCTGTTTCTCTGGCAATACATTCTGGAGATACACCAAATTTTCTCCCTAGTAAAGACCAATTTTTGATTTGAGATCAGATTCACATGGGAAATCCTTTTTTGCAGCACAATTTCTATTGTTCTTTGCCGATTGTGTTGAGCCAACTCCTAGAGTGGTCGTCATGGACAAAAGTGAACATTCACTGGTTAAGTTTAATGGGACAAATTATACATCATGGGCTTACCAGTTTCAGATATACCTTTAAGGAAAAGAATTATGGGGTCATATAGATGGGACTGATGCAAAACCTTTAGAAGATGTAAAAGCAGTCTCCAAATGGGAAACCAAAGATGGTCAAATAATGACATGGCTTCTAAGGTCAGTGGATCCTCAATACATCCTGAATCTCAGACGCTATAAAACAGCAAAAGGCATGTGGGACTATCTAAAACAAGTATTTCGACAGGATAACTCCGCACGACGGTTCCACTTGGAACATGAGCTCTCTCAGTTTACTCAGGGGACAATGTCCATTCAAGAATATTACTCTCATTTTATTCGCTTATGGACGAACTATAATGAAATTATTTACTCCAGTTTACCTGATGCTTTGATTGCGGTGGCTCAAAACATTCATTCCACTAGTCAGAGGGATTAATTCTTGATGAAACTTAGATATGAATTTGAACAAGTACATTCAAATCGGATGAGCCGAGTGCCCCCTCATCCATTGATTCTTGCTTAGGAGAGCTTCTTCGTGAGGAACAACGTCAACCCAGGCTGCTCTTCAACAAGCAATTTCCACCGGTCCAATGGCTGCTGCCTATGTTGCACGTTCCAAACAGCAAAACAGAGATTTGACCAAAGTACAGTGTTATTGTTGTCAGAAGTATGGACATGTTGCCACTCAATGCAATAAAAAATATTGCTCTTATTGCAGACGCAAGGGCCATGTTCTTCCTGATTGTCGGCGTTGTGCTTAGTCTTCCTCTCAGAAGGCCAATCTAGTAACCCTGGATAAGTCTTTTTTCGCATTGAGTCCCACTGACAATACAATGATACTTGTTTCTTCATCCTCTGTAACCCCTGAAATGGTTCAACAGATGATCGTAAATGCCTTATTTGCTCTTGGCCTCTCAGGTAAAGCAAAAAATTGAAACTCTACCTGGCATCTGGATTCTTAGGCTTCTAATCATATGACCCACTATTCTAATAATTTATCTCGCAGATAGTTACTGCCATCGGTGAGATCTCATATCCCTTACCTTTGAGTCATGTTTTTCTTTCTCCTCAGTTATCTACCAATTTATTATCTATTGGACAACTAGTTGATAATCATTGTTCTGTCTCCTTTTTTCGTTCTGGTTGTGTTATACTGGATCAAGCATCGGGGAAGGTGATAGCGAAGGGGCCTAAGTGTGGCCGTCTTTTTCTGCTACAACTATTTATATAGGATAGGAATTTGGTTGCCTCTGCCTTGTTCTCTGCTTCTAGTTCAAATAAGAGTCAACTATGGCACAATAGATTAGGCCATCCTCATTCTCATACTTTGTTGTCTTTGCTTAAATCAGGTTTGCTACATGATAATAAATTTTCTTTTAAAGATGTTTCTTTTAATTGTTCTAGTTGTAAAATGAGCAAGAGCAAGACTCTTCCTTTTCCCATCAGTACCACTTCATCATTGAAATGTTTTGATCTTGTTCATGGTGATGTATGGGGCATAGCACCTGTCATATCACATTCTCATTATAAATATTTTGTTACATTCATTGATGATTATAGTCGCTTTACATGGATTTATTTCTTGCATTCAAAATCTAAGGTGTTTGCTACTTTTAAAATTTTCTTAGCCTATGTGGAAAATCACTTCTCCACGCCCATTAAAACAATTCGCACAGATTCCGGTGGTGAATATGTTTCTAATGAGTTTAAGAATTTTTTGCAAAACAAAGGGATAATTTCTCAAAAATCGTGTCCTTATACACCCCAACAAAATAGTGTGTCTGATAGGAAAAACAAACACTTTTTGGACATTGTTCGGTCACTCCTCTTGGAATCCTTTGTTCCACCAAAATTTTGACACAAAACTCTGTCCACAGCAATTCATGTTATAAATAGGCTACACTCACCTTGTATAAAGCATGAAACACCTTATTTTTGTTTATTTCATAAGCATCCTATTTATTCTCATCTCTGTACTTTTGGGTGTGTTTGTTTTGTTCTTCTTCCCCTAGTTGATTGAACAAAACTATATGCTCAATCCTCTAAGTGTGCTTTTTTAGGTTATGCGAATGACCAAAAAGGATTTTTTTGTTATGATCCAAACGTAAAACGTATCCGGATTTCTCGTAATGTTGTGTTTTTTGAAAATCAATATTTTTTCCACACCATCTAGATCATGATACATCAACTGTGCTTTACCTACCGAAAATATCAAGCTTATACTTGTGTATGAAAAGCGTAGATGGGAAAATACTATTGCACCTGAGCCCCCTGATATGTCATTTTCCTCGGCACTTGACCCAGCACCTGCTCCAGAATCTCCCAGTCAGTCCCTCTTCGTCGATCATCTAGGATTTCCCGCCCCCTGATCGATTTGGTTTCACCCATGCATCCTTACTTGCTACTCTGTCTTCTGTTCATATACCTGACCATTTTTTCCAAGCAGTGCAACATGAGTGTTGGCGCCAGGTCATGCAGGAAGAACTTGACACACTCAAAGTGAATTACACATGGGATATTCAATGTCCTCCATCCATCAAACCCATTGGATGTAAGTGGGTTTACTCTATCAAGCTCCATCCTGATGGTACTTTGGCCTGTTATAAGGCTCGGTTAGTGGCACTTGGCAACCGTCAGGAGTATGGCATTGACTATGATGAGAAATTTGCTCCGATCGCCAAGATGACAACTATGTGTACAATTCTTGCTATTGCAGCATCACGCTCATGGCCTCTTTATCAGATGGATGTAAAGAGTGCCTTCCTCCATGGAGATCTTAAAGAGGAAGTGTACATGTGTCTTCCCAAAGGATATGATTCTACTTTTAAAAATGAGGTCGCACGGCTCCGTCGTTCCTTTTATGGACTCAAACAAGCACCCAGAGCTTGGTTTGAGAAATTTCGTTCTACTTTACTTCACCTTGGATTTGCTCAAAGTCCCTATGATCTGTAACGCTCCAATTTCGAATAACGAAGTTACTGCTAAGGTACCCGAATTTGATGCGCTACTTCCCGGAAAATCCGAGAACTTCCAAGATCATAGTCTGCAGTGAGGTCAAAATTTTAAAACTTTTTGAATAATAATATAATCAACCGTTGTATTGCGGAAGCATAAGGAAAGATAGCGGAAGCAATAGTATCATATAACTGAGTCAAATATAACAGGGCTGAAGTCCAATAAAATCTCAAAGTGTAGTTATCAAAAGTTTATACAAAACTGACTCCCTCCTTGCTCACTACATAAAACTCTCAAAAACTCGAAATAAACTGCACTCAATCCCTCTATGCAGGCGCTCCGTCATCCGGCTCGACCAACTGGTCAACCGGGCCCCACCCATAGTCACCAGCTACAGGCGCCTCATGGTACGTGTCGCTTGCGGGGTCAAGGTCGAGACCTAAGCACCAAAGATGGGTCAGATCCAAGGATCTGGCAAGGCACCATATGCAGATAACGCAGGATGTATGCAACAAAAGAGAATAGAGAGGGGTATGTAATTATAAGAGTAACAAGGAAACATAACCTATGCAATTGAGCAGTAAATAACAGTTTAGAGTGTCAGATAACAATGTGGCACATTCACACAAGCTGGATATACCGCGGGATATTATGCCTCCACCCTCCCATAATGTAAACATCTCATACTGTAAACAGTTGCGGTGGGAAAAGGATAAGGTAACCATGCAAGGGATAACAGCCCTGCTAATAACAATATATAAATATAATACCGATCACACTCCTTTATTGCACCGATCACGCCCCTTTATCAGATTAGACCGGACCCGGTATCACACCATCCATCTAATCACGGCTCATCATGATAGCTCTAGTTATAACCAATATAAATATAGCTCCTACCAGTGATGTACAGGCTGAACTTAGATCAACTAAGTGAATATTTAGTGTCGACTCAGGGAACAAGTACAAGTCTGTGTCTGTCTAGGCTTGTATTGTTTGAGTAAGGTCCTAACCAAGTCTCTAAGATGTTAAGGTATAATATCATGGAGCACAGTCCAATATCCAAGTCCAAGTCCAACATCATTGGATCCACACTAGGCCCACAACCATGGCCTGAAGCAATATAAGTTCAATACCATGTTCATTCCACAAGTAATCATCCTATGCTCATACACAATGAGCCATCAATCCATTAAAACTAACATCTCCATTCTAGGGTTCCACATACTCAATCTTAGGCCATATGAGGGCCCGCCTAGCCACAGACAAGGGTTGTTTATCTCCAAATACATCATTGGGTCATCACTAAGTAGTCCTAGGTTCAGGTCCTCCAATTTCCCTTTAGTTAACAGGTTTATAACTATAATAAAGATAGGAGAGAAGAATAATACATAAAATCCTCCAAATCATAGAATCAAGTGGAATAGACAAGGGTCCAATCCTAAGTAATGGTCCACTCTTAGTTCAGGGCCTCATCATGTAATTGGATCCCTAACTGTAGTCTCAGATGTCAAAAGATAATATGCTTGGTGCTCCTGAAGTTACGGACATCATTAACTACATTTAAGGGTCGAATCATTGACGATTTAAATCCCAAAAACCCATTTGGTGGACCCCACGAGTCAAGGTTGAGCCACGCCATTGATTCGTGCTTGGCACATTTGATGGAAGTCTATTTGGATGGTCAATGGGCCCCACAATTGATCAAACATCAAAAGAACTGAAATTCGGAAAATCACTGTACATAGTATGCCCGGTTGACTTCATCCCCAGGGATGTCGACCGGGTACACTGGATGTTGACCTAGGGTCGACATCCTGCAGTGTCCCTGGTCGACATCGTGTCCATGATGTCGACTGGGTCCACAGGGTTCTGGAGCCAAACAGCTGGGGGGTATCTCAGAATTCGCAGTGTATCCGGTCGACATCATGGCCTGGATGTCGACCGGGTATACAGGATTTCTGGCCTGTCTGAGAAATCTCAGGTCTCAACTATTCTTGTAGAAACATGTGTATCCGGTCGACTGGGTACAAGGTCCAGTCAACCGGGTACACTAGACTGTAAATTTTACAGGGAACCTAACTGGGACTTGAATTTCTTCATTTTCAATGTGGCTGGTTGACTGAGCTGCAGGCCGGTCGACCGGGTACACGTGCTGATGTGAATATTTCAGATTTATGGAATTTCCTTTTTCAACCCATTTTTCATCCAATTCACTCCTAATCTCCTCCATTCATCACAAAAACATAAACAAACAATAAAACACTTATATAATCTTCCGACCATCATCCAACCGGGTCATGGGAGAACCCATCCGTCAAATGGCCACAATATCCATAATAGAACGCTCAAATGGTAGAACTAACATGCATATATACATAATTGAATTGAATTTGCAGAATCAAGAGAAGAAAATCATGCATTCTGTGATATTAGCATAGGGTACTTGCCTCAATTCGAAATTGCAAAGAGAGTTGAGAAATCCAAGCTCCTAATAGGTTGATAGTATAATGGGGTGATCTCTAACTTCTTTTTGTGCTGGAATTTGGGGAATTAGGGTTTCTTAGGGAGAGATAGGGAAGATGAGAGTAAATTAGGGTTCATGTTATTGCAATAGTTAGAATATATAGATTTGGAGTTGGTGGTTGTTTTCTAGAATGTCCTTAGGGTTTAATTAGGGTGAAGAATAGGGTAATGGGCGAGATGGTCATTAGATGGAATTCTAGAAGGTTCCTTAATGCTAACACTCCCATAATTAAACTAAATTACTAATTAAGGCCTAGTCTAACTAAAATCTTAATAAATAACAAAGATCACTCTATATCTATAAAGAATTAAATAAAAGTCTAATTCTAAAACTTAGGAACATTAACAAACTATTCTACTAATTCCTATTAATTAGCATATTAAGATAGATAATATCATATTAATAATTATTCAAAACAAATTGAGGGCCCACAAGGGGTGGGACCTCACATGATCCGTCACTATTCATGAGTAAAACTGCTCAAGCTACCACCATACTTCTAGTATGTGTAGATGATATCATCATCACGGGCACTCACAGTAACACGATCCATAGTCTTCAATCCTCACTTCATGTTGCATTCCATATGAAAGATCTGGGTCCATTAACATATTTCTTGGGATTTGAGGTTCAACAGTCTAAGAAGGGATTGTTTTTACATCAACATAAGTATGCTACTAACCTCATTGACCTTGCTGGCCTAAATGATGCCACACCTGTGGAAACTTCATTAGAAGTCAATGTGAAGCTCAGGAAAGATGATGAGGATCTCCTATCCGATCTCACCTTCTACAGACGCTTAGTCGGCAATCTGGTCTACTTGACCATCACTAGGCCAGACATTTCATATGTTGTGAATGTTGCTAGTCAATGCATGACAACACTGTGGCATCACCATATGGTTGCTGTCAAACGGATCATTCGGTACAGTCTTGGTTCTCTGACACGAGGATTGTTTTTTCCGGTTGGCATGCCACTTACACTTAATTCTTATTCTAATGCCAACTGGGCAGGATGCCCGGATACTCGCAGATCCACCACTGGCTGGTGTATGTATTTGGGCGAATCGCTCATTTCATTGGAAATGCAAAAACCAAGAAAGGGTCTCAAGATCTTCCACTGAATCTGAATATCGTGCTATGTCCTTTGCCTCTTCCGAAATCCTTTGGCTTTGTGGCTTACTTACAGATCTTGGTTTTCCTTAGACCCCAACTACCCCACTTCATGGGGACAATATTAGTTCCATCCGTATCATTGAGAATTCAATTTTTCATGAATGTACAAAACATATTGAGGTGGATTGTCATTTTATTTGAAACGAATATAATCGCGAGGTTGTTCGTCTTCCACATGTTTTGAGTGAACTCCAACTTGCAGACATCCTCACCAAAGGACCGCCTCGGCCACGCCATGAGTTCCTGATTCGCAAATGACTACTATTTGACCAGCATCAATTTGAGGTGGGGTGTTAGCATTGCCGACCCACAAGGCCCATGTACAATAGGCCCACAGGCCCATTCTCATGCATCACGTGGGATTAGTTGACCAATTTGACTATATTCCCTTTCCTTGTATAAAAGATTGTAACATATATTCTTTATATTCTTTCCTCATACATAGATTGTAAATGCCTTGATTAAGGCTAGTAGTCTTTATAAGGAAAGCAAGGCAACAGGATCATCCAATTTTCCAACATTCTCTTCTCTCATTCTAAAGTTCTCTAAGTGACACCTCTCCCTCTCCCCCCACCCCCCCAAGCCCATAAAAAGTAGTTCAAATCATGCAAGAGTTTTTTTTATTTTTTAGTATTAGTTGACTTTTAGGGATAATTATAAGATTAATTAGAAAGTTTCTCTTATTTGATTTAGTGCTTATTTTAATTAGAGTTGTTTCCAAGAATAAGTTAAGAGTATGAATCTATATAAAGGATTGTAATCCCTCTTTAGGGACGATGCATTGATCAATAAAATTTCTTCTCTTGAGAATTTCTCTTGGTTATTTGTCTGTGGTGCGAGACCAAGACGTTTTGGATCCCTATCCCTAAGCCATTGGCTTGGAGTTTAGCCCGTTGGCTATTCTCCTCTTTCCCTGCGCTGCTTCAATTGGTATTAGAGCAGAGATCCATCTTAGATCGCCGATCGAATCGCCGACCCCAAGGTACTCTGTTTAGTTCTCAATCCATTATCATCTTCACCATCCATTATCATCATCATCCTCACCACCCCTCGTCACATAACCATCCCCTCCATTCCTAGATCCACCGTCACCATCACTGACTCCAGACCTCCATCCAATTCCCTCTCCCAGAACCCATATCACCACCATTGTCAAAACCCTTGCCGCGCCAACCAGCCCCCTTTTTTTTTTTTTGCCCTTTCCCAAACTCCCAGACAAAACCCAAAACCCTAATCGAACCCCGACACCCAAAATCAGACCACACACCAGCCTCAGCCCACCCCTTCGCTTCCATCACCAACACCCAGAGGAGGAGGAAAAAAAAGAAAAAAAGAAAATAAAAGAGAGATAACAGAGAAGGACAACACAAAAAGAAAGAAAAGGGGGGAGCAGCAGAATAAAGAGAGAGAGAGAGAGAGGAACAGAGAAGAGAAGGAGAAAAAACAGAAGAGGAAGAGCATACCTCTTTGGCTGTCTGCACCGTCCCTTCTCATCATCATCCATCTCCACGCTCTTCTCTTTTCGTTGAAGAACACCAACTGAAGGGGCAGAACCTCCTCTCTTTGCTGAACGGCAAGTGAAAAAGGTTCCAGAACCCTTTTGTTTTTCTTCTTTCATTTGCATCAGTCCCGAAGAGCCCAACCCTTGTGTTCTGCCACGTGTGAAACATACAGGCCATCTTCTGGGCTTAGTTCGGTGGAGCCCGACCAGCCAGCAGCAGCAGTCAGAAAAAAAAAAAAAAAAGGAAGAGCCTGACCCACAAGCCAGAAACTGCAGCCCAGAGCTCCAATCCAACAGGCCCACACTCTATCCCTACCTTGTTTGCAGGCCAAATCCGGTGAGCCCAATCTGACCCAACAGAGAAAAAAAAAAAAAAAAAAAAAAAAAAAAGTGGGCCCAGCCAGCGGTAACCTCAACTCTACCCATCCTAAGAGTTGAGCCTATTCCACCACTTCCTCCAGCACTACCAAGCGGCAAAGAGTATGTCACTCAGCAATTGATCATCTAGGTAACTTCTCCAACATGGTTTATAGAGAAGCTCCGGAAGTTCCATTTTTTTATGGAAATAGAGATCCATATGTCTTCTTGAATTGGATTAAAGTACTTGAAGAGTATTTTATATGGCATCAATTAAAAGGTCATTCATGCAAAGATTATGCCAAAAGACAGCTTCCAGGAGATGCACAAGCATGGTGGAAAGATGTTGAATGTCAGTTATATCAACATCCACCAACATGGAAGGAAATGAAATTGCTAATGGAGGACAAGTACGTACATGGAAGAGATCCATTCTCCCCACCAGTGGAAGCCAATTTGAAGCCCATTGGCCATTTTGCACTGTATCTTAGTTTGACACAAGGAAAATTGTCTGTCGAACAATATGCCAATGAATTTGAAAGGCTCCAGTATTTATGTGACTTGGGCAAAGTTTCTCAAAGGTTTGCGACCGAGCATATTAAAAAATATGAAGAAAGAATGCAAAGATATGCACGGGGCATTTTGGGAAGCGATCCGTGTCGAACATTCGATAAAGTGCCATCACCTCCGAAAAGGTAAGATGCAAGAAGAAAAGTCACTGCAAACCGCAAAAGTCCCTATGGTGGAAACAGTCATGGAGAATATCAAGGTTGACATTGAGAAGCAAGATCAAAGAATGGAAGATGCCATGAATAAGTTAGATGATACATCATATAGCACTCCTAAGAAGGACGATACTTCCAAAGTATTGGAAGACAAGGAGCCCAATATTCCTATTGTGGACAAGGCTGATCAAAAGATGCAGGCACCAAAAGTAGTTGAGGCAAACATTGAAGACTTGGATATGGTTAATAAGGAAAATGAGCGTCCGATGGATCTGATCAAAGTGCTACCTTCAGACAAGCCCATTGGATCATCGGAAAACAAGTCCATGATTCCAAATTGTTCAGAAGAAGATCCATTAGTTGAAGTCTCTCACATTGACTTTATCTTTGGAGAGCAACAATGGACACTTAGCACTTACAATTTGATTTTGCAGATTCTACAATCTTGCTAACAAGTAAAATCTGACCATCTAATGAAGCAACGCCTAAAGTTGTCTTGGAACACAAGAATGAGCGATGCTTTCATGTCATGCAACCTGTATGAAGGCCAAGCTAAACATCGAAGATTTGTGCGATTGATTTTTAACCCAGGAGGCCACCTACTGAACTCGAGGACGAGTTCCCTCCAAGAGGGCGGGAACTGATGCAGGCCAGATCCTTGGTTTGGCAGCCATTGGGCCCAAGCCCATAAAAAGTAGTTCAAATAATGCAAGAGTTTTATTTTTAGTATTAGCTGACTTTTAGGGATAATTATAAGATTAATTAGAAAGTTTCTCTTATTTGATTTAGTACTTATTTTAATTAGAGTTGTTTCCAAGAATAAGTTAGAGTATGAACCTATATAAAGGATTGTAATCCTTCTTTATATAGATTCATGTTTGGATGTATGGTGAATTAAAGTAAAGTGAAGTGAATGGTCAAATTAAGAGAGAATAAAATATAAGAGGTTATGATGGTATTTTGTTTTTAGTTGTTTGGTATGAAATCTTTTTGACTTTTTGTATAAAAAGGTGGGAGTTTTTTTTTGTCTTTTAATGGAGAAAGGAGGTTGCTTTTTTGACTTTTTTTGAAAAAGATGGTGGGAATTTTGAAAATGTGTACTTTTGATATGACCTATTGTCTTTTCTTGTATGGATTCACGTCACTTTAACTTAACTAGTTAATTGCCAAACACGCCCAGGGACAATGCATTGATCAATAAAATTTCTTCTCTTGAGAATTTCTCTTGGTTATTTGTCTGTGGTGTAAGACCAAGATGTTTTGGATCCCATGGATCCCTATCCCTAAGCCATTGGCTTGGAGTTTAGCCCGTTGGCTATTCTCCTCCTTCCCTACACTGCTTCCCCTCTCCCACTATTTTCTCTCTCTCCCTCCCCGTCTCTCCCCCTCCCTCCCTCTCCCTTCCTTTCCTTGGCCGGCTGTAGATCGGGCAGCCCGGCGATCACGAAATGATCTGCCGCTGGCCAAGGAAAGGAAGGGAGAGAGAGATCGGCCGCCGCTGGTCCAGGCCGGAGGTGAAATGGGGAGGTAGGGGGAGAGAAAGGGTGGGTGGGCAAAAAGGTAATTTCATGGTTTTTTTTTTTGTTGGGTGTGGGAAGAGATAAAATGTGTGTGCCAGTAGAACGTCCTTATAGTTTTGCAATTGGGTGTGAAGTGATTAAAATGCCCCTCCCTTAAGTGATGGTTGGTAAAATAATTAAACGGGCAGTTTTGGAATTTCATAAAGAATTGCATAATTCTCTAGAGGACCCTATTCTAAACATAAATTACATCTAAGGGCCTCACTAACTGCCTTCTAAAATTACAACTAACCCCCTAGACACTCCCTAAACCTTAATTAGACCCCTGAACTCCACAATTTAGCTCTAACCTAGGAATTAAGCTGAAATTACCCTTCAATTCTGGGGCCCTATCGGACTCTAGATCGTGATTATTTAGTAAATATTCACCATGCATTCATCAAATGCTCCCACAAGGAATCAGGCATTTAGATCAAAATACAACTTTAATTAAATTATGAATGTCGAGCAATATCAGATATCTTTGAGTAAACCAAATTCCATATTCTAGTTCAGTTCAAGATGTCTTAAAACATATAATAAAATTCCCTAAACAAGGGTTAATCCCTTTATCAACTAATTGAATATTTCTTGTTCTCTCCCGTCAGCCACGCATGCCAAAATTTCCGTGCTGAACGTCGTTTTGCTTTACCCCACCCGCAACGTAATTACCTGAAGGGGGCAACACAACATCAGTATTACTGGTGAATGAATTTTCCTAATTACACAAACAGCATAAAACATAATATCGCATAAACAATAAATCTGAATACATAAATCAAATTACCATTAAAAGTACATCCATAAACATATTCGTGCCCATGCACATTAACACGCCTCCAAGGCTTATCGTATACATGTATACCTGTTACCACGACCCTGTCTCATCAAACACGACCCCAAAGGACCAGCCGCTATAACGGCCCGGACACTAAGTCCAACATCCCATGTCTGGGACCCAGTGCACAATATTTCATTACCATGTTCATCTTTCTAGACATGACATAACATTACAATAACCAGAATTCAATTAAATATCCATAATCTACACAAATCAACAGTGTGGACCAGCCCCCTGTACAATTTACATGTCGCTGCCCCACTTCTAGTCATGATAGGTAGTGGTAAGTGTAGGGTGGCCCACTTAATTATAAACAGTACAGTACACACTATCAACATATAAAACAATCCATAAAATTATCATAATCGTCAAAAACCTCAACTTATCTAAGCATAAGGATAAATTGCAGTGGTTCCCAAAGTCCAAGACTGTCTCCAATTACAGTCTCTTTTCAGACTTCTACCATATACACAGAGACATAAAGAAACTCACGCCTGAAACATCTTGGCTCAAGAGGCCGTGGGTCCCACTGGCCTAAGGTATGATCAGGTCTGCTCCCTACGGTCGCCCAGGGCCCCACATGAATACACATGGTTCAGATTTAACATTGATTAGTCCTTTTGGGCCCCACAATCTTATTAATAAAGGAATAACCCAAAGATAAGCCCTCACGCCACCTGAAGTTGAGTTTATTGGATGGTGGGGCATATGGGGCTTGCTCCACATGGGACCACCACCAAGCAGGTCGTCCCTGGGCCCACTTCTAGATGTGCGGTACTGATCACTAATCAGGTGGGCCCAGTGGTCGACCCAGACTGTTCTTTCTCCCTAAATCACGCCTGGGAGCTTTGATGGCCAAAAGATATACTACAGATGGGCCCCACTCCACATGGGACCACCACCAGCCAGGTCGCTCATGGGTCCCCTTCAAGATGTGGGGACCTGATCTCTGATCAGGTCGGTCAATGGGTCCCACAGTCTCTGTCGACCTATAGCCCAGTTTCCATCTAATTCACGTCATAATTATTAAAATCAGATGGATGGTGGCCCAAACGGGGTCCACCTGACATGGTTTCAGGTTCTCTTTGGTCGACCTTGGGATCAATGGTCCTGATCATCCATACAGTGGGCCAGGGGGCCCCACAATCCCAAAAACAGAATTATGTCTAGTAACGACATGCCTTTGAGTGCCACAAATCCATGCCTATTCGATGGATTTCCCTGGATTTGCATTCCATTATCATTTACATCATTCCAGCAGCCATATAACATACATCCTTTGCCTCAAAAATAGATTCCACTCTAATCAATAGATTTTAAATGCTGCTATGTATCCAATTCAACATTATCAATCGTCTAGAGCACCATTAGAGAGTAATTAAGAAGATTCACTCACCTCTGATACATGATCGTCGCCTTTGCAATGTGTGGGCGTGAATAGGACATCCACCACTTATTGCCTTATTTTTCTTCTCCTGAATTCGCAGCCTCCAACTCTTTCAATCAGATGCCTTTCTCTCCAAAGAAAACAAGGAGAAGGTCGTTGGTTTTATATATATATATACAACTAAAGTCTCAATCCTTCTACTCTTACACTTTCTAATTTCTAATCTTTTCCCTTATACTTCCTAATTAGAGTTGCTGTACAACTCCTCCCTTATTCCAAAACCAATCACGTGAGACACTTCTAATGCATAGTAGTTTAAACAACTAAGGGCCCTACCTGGGCCAACTAATCCTGGGCCCAGGTAGCTCAGTATATTACATACCCCCACTAACCTCCTAATAATAAGCACACACAATCATAATTAATGGAAATTAAAGGCAAGGAAAGGTCAAGACCTCAGAGTGGAGCCCACAATTTTCTCCTATGTGAATGCAAAAGTTGTCTGAAAAGTTAAAAGTACATGTAGAAGGGCAAAAGGGTTGTATTCAGCAAGAAAACAGAAGTGGAGAAGAGGGAAAGAGAGAAGAAGAAGAGGAGGAGCAAGCAGAAGCCCATGGGTATGCACTGTCCCATCCCCGCCTTTCTCTCCTCCTCCTGCTGTTTATTTATTTTTGGGTTTTGTGGTGGTGGTGGGGGGGGGGGGGGGGGGGGTGTTTTGTTTTCGAATGGGGGAGAAGGAATTCTTTTTCTTTCTAAGTTATTAAGAATTACAAACTGCCCCTCAATCTTATCAATTTTTCTAAAAAATCTGGCTGAACAAAACCTGATCAGACCCGTCGAACCGAAATCTGCAATTTAAGATCTGAAATCACATATTTTGATGGAACGGGTGTGACTTTTTTATTGAGACTCTGGGGGTTATTCAGTTTGAATCATTGACTGAACTGAAACAAATCTGCAATTTTGGCCAAAACGAACTGAAATCTGTAATTATGGCTGAACATATTTGTAATCCTTATCCATGGATTCTATGATGCAGGGATACTTCAAAATGGGCAACGTATTGTGTCGTATCGTATCCAATACTTCACTTTTTATGTGTAAAATCCGTGTCCCTGCCGTGTCTATGGCGTGTCCTTGCCGTATTTGTGCATCATAGCATGGATTCAATAATCTGCACTTCTCTTGCTTACCTTATTTAGTCTTTGTAGCATCTTGCTTTGATGGATGGTCCTACAGTCATCCTTCTGACATATTAATGGGATGCCGTATCCTTCTCCACTGACTGATTACTGGGTGATATTATAGTCTGATTAACTGATTAAAGTTTTAATCTATTTCAGACATTCAGCCAATTATGTACTTTCAATTATGGAACTAAAACTGTGGAAGTTTACAAGACTCCTTGGTTTATTCAAGATGAACCAAGGTTTGCATTTCGTGGGCTGCTTCTTGGTATACTGCCTTTCTCTCTTTGTCAGGACAAATTTACATTGTGAGGGTCAGTTTTTGTGTTTTTTATTTATTTCTTATAGGACGATGCTTTTGTCATACATTGTGTATGCTCTCTCTCTCTCTCTCTGTGTGTGTGTGTGTGTGTGTGTTTGTGGAAAGATATTGGTATCTCATCTCATCACTAAAAAAACCACTCTCTGCATTTGCAGATACCTCACGGCATTACCAACCAGTTAATATGATAAAGCAAGTACTTGAATCTATGTCATATGCTAAACTTGTAAGGAATTCTTTTAAGACAATTCTGAAGCACATTAGTACAAATGTTTTCTGTCCTCATCCCTTCAATTATTTTGCATGTACCATTGATATAATGAATTGAATCCAATAGAATGTTCTTCATTGGCACATCATAGATGAACAGTCATTTCCTCTAGAAGTGCCTACGTATCCATATTTATGGAAAGGGGCATACACGAAATGGGAGAGGTACACAGTTGAGGATGCTTATGAAATTGTTGAGTAAGTTGTCTAAGATCTTATTTCATTCGTATTTCCTTTACAGTTAAGCTTAAAATGATTTATTATTACTTTGTGACTGTTGACTGACCTAAAGAAACTGTAGCACGGTTAGGGACATTTGGCATTTCATAATTGAACTCTTCCTTACCTTCTGTGCTAGGCTGTGGACAAACTGTATATTTTTTGTTAGTTTTTTTGTAGTCAATATCTGGAAGATGCATTTCATGTATGAATCTTCAAAGTCATGAAATATATTTTCTAAGCCAAGTCTGCGGCTGAGTTCATATGTGTTCAGCTGTAGGATTGATGACAAAACGCCCATGAAGAGAACTTCTTGATCCCCAAGAGATAGGGAACTTTTGGAGTCTCTGACTGAGACCCTTTTCTATTTGCTGACCTACTAGCAGATGACTAATAGCCTAAGCTTTGATACAACGACAATTTCTTACGCAAGAAAAAATTTCAACTTTTCAAGAGAGAATGTAATCAAAACTAATTGCAACTAACTAATTCTAACCAATATATACATTATATGGTATACATCATCTGTACAAATTTATGTGGCCTCCTCAATTATGATAGTTTGCATTGATATCTTAATACACAGTACTATTCTTTTTTTAAATTTTTTTTCACTTGCATCCATGTGCTCTTATTTTCATCCATGATGAGTCCTTCTCATTCCACGTTATACTATAATTGGTGAATTACTCAAGTAGGTACACAAACTAAACCCCACAGTAAGAGCCACACCATAATTGTTACCATATTCCATGAAAAGCACATTTTCCTACTTGGTATTTAATTCCAAGTGATTCATATTAAAAAGGATTTTATGAGAGGAGTTTTATTAAAGATGTTGGGACTGAAGTGATAAGGTGCAGACGTAGATGGGACCATCACTTCCCCAGATTTTAATTTACTAAGGTGATGGATGGAAATCATTTCATATCAAATGGGAGACAATTTGATTGCCACTTGTTGTGGATCTTCACCTTTAATCCTTGACCATTTGCCCCTTAGGTATAAGTAACTTGTTTAAAATCCTAAGAATTCAGTATCTATTAAGCAAAAATGTCCCTAAATAAAACAAAATAAATTTTGCGGCAGACGGCCAATACAATTAATGGATATTGGGGATACAGGCTGATACCAAATCATGATCTAATATACTGTTCCTTGTGGTGTATCGGCCCGATGTTTTAAACTATCTTCACTTGGCCTACTCATGATTAGGAGTTAGGACTCCTAATTCCTTTCAATTTTTAGGCAATTATGTTGGGCTCCTAAAAGTTAAGTGCCAAATCCTTTCAATTTTTAGGCAATTATGTTGGACTTCTAAAAGTCAAATACCAAATAAACTATTTGCACTTGACCTGCTCATTATCGGATGGTATTTTAAACTATCTTCACTTGACATACTCATGATTAGGAGTCCTATTTCTTTTCAGTTTTTAGACAATTATGCTGGACACCTAAAGGTTAAATTTAAAAACAAAAAACAATCCTCACTTGACCTACTCATGATGGCTATGTACATTCTGAATTCATTTTGGTGATAACTAGGACCTTACTACTATTATCTGGAGAGAAAAAATAAACCTCAAATTGTGCAAGGCAGATTTATTTTTTTATCTTTTATTATCTCTTCATGCAATACCTTCTGGCCCCCATGCTTGACATCAGTGTACAATAAAAAACAAGAACATATGACCAAAACATTCCCACCAACCCCCCCCCCCCCCCCCCCCCCCACAAAACCAACGCACCCACCCACCCACATGCATGATGTAACACTTTTGGGTCTCATACATCAGACTTTGGCCCTTGCATTTTTTTAGTGATGCAACTTTCTTGTTTCATATTAGTGAATTGTTTTCATTTTCATATGTACTTGATCATTTAAGTCATTGATGTTAAACTTTTGTTCTTTGTTTCTCTTTGACGCATGTATGCTGTGAAGATTTGCCAAAAAGAGAGGTATGCTTCTTCAGTTCATCTTTTAGCTCTGTGAAGGGATTTATTGATTAATTTACATTTATATTTTTACGTAACCTCTAACCTTTTTTATATTAGCTTTTGATAAGTAATACAAGTTTTACTAAAAAAAAAAAAGAACTTGTTTGGAGTGTGATACTGGTATATCACTCTTGTAGCATTGCGGTTTATTGTAATAGTCTGTAACTTTCACAATCGTAATATATTTCACCATTACTGATAAAAAAAAAGGGTTTTGTACCATGGCTTTCTTGGGGCTTACGAATGGATGCACTATATATTGATGTAGCATGTAACCCTAACCCTAAGGAGAGGAAAAGAAGAAGAATAGCCAAGATCTCCTTTTGCGAATGTATATATGTGTGTGTGTGTGTGTGTTTGTGTGCTTTATTGCTGCTGCATTAGGGACGAGAGCTGGTTTTGCTGGCTTAGATCTCTCCATAAATCATGTATCAGATTGCTAGACTCGTCGTCCATCCACCACCGCATTCTACAACTAATACAAACGGTAGCTAACTAACTGCATGCTGCCCTTTCTAACCCGTTGTGCGTTGCCTTGCCATAACTTGATAAGAGAAAGCACACGGAGGGCCCTGGCCTCGGGTTGCTATAGAAGACAAAGAAGAAAGAGGAGGAAACTGCAAAGTGACATGTCATTGCTGGACAACACTGTGGACCAAACCACTGCTTGTCGTTAACTGAGTCATTGGACGACCCGCCTACACCCGTTGCTGCCGATCGACAGTGTTGTGCCATCCCCTCGTGCGTACTACTTGGAATGTGCACTGTGCTTCCCAGTTCTCTTCGTCCAGCCTCCTGTTTTTCAAAAGGTTCTGGGCTCAGTCCTTGTCAGGCTAGGTCCAGGTCGGTTAGACTTGGCCGACTTTAGAATCAACCTAGCACTCGAGTTAGTAGGGAGCTTCTATTGGGAAAGTCCCACATCGCCTAAGTAATTGGCTTGACAGACTTCCATATACCTGTTTGGGCCTTCCACCTATCGGCTTAAGCTTTTGAGTTGGTACATGGTATCTGACATGGTATCAGAGCCAGTTCCCGCTTTTGTTGGGCCTGCACGTGGGGGGAGTGTTGGGTAAGACCCCCATCTCACATCGCCGAAGTAATAGGCTTGACAGACCTTCATATACTTGCTTGGGCCTTCCACCTATCAGCTTCAGCTTTTGGGTTGGTACATGGTATTTGACGGATTCATTTGCAAATTTCTAGTATTTCGTACTTAGACTTGCAATTGACATTTTTTTTTCACTCATTGCGATGAACTATATGCAGTGATATGGAGAGATTATCACTTTGATTGTAATAAAAGGGAAGATCTAGAAAATAAGGCGATTCTCAATGAAAACAAGGGGTTCAAGCATCAGGTGCCAGATTTAGTTTTTGGATGAGAAAACAACTTCAAGATATGGCAGCAAAGAGTGAAAGACCTCATGATACAATGAGTTCAAGGCTTTGTATGGGGTGTCCCTACAAAGTATGTGGCAAATCGGGAGATATGGAAGAGAGGGCGATGAGTTTTATATGACTCAACCTCCATGATGATGTGTTATTTTATTTCATCGATGAAGAAACTACTTTGGGACTTTGGGCAAAGCTCTGAAGTTTTTACATGGTGGCTGACTTGAGTCAAGCAAAAGGAAGATCTATGTTGAAGGGATTTGAAATAGTGGTCGCTTCAAAGCAAATGGAGAAGGCATGTTCAGTTTCCTAAAATGGCATTGTAGGAAGCAGAAGAACTTGACAGCGAAAACAAAAGAATCTAAATTGGAACGAGCGAGTGTGGCAAAAAGCTCGGTTTGGGACGATGGAGAATCACTTTTAATCACCATGGGTATGGATCAAGTTAATGATTCATGGATTATTGATTATGGTTTTTCCTATCATACGTATTCGGATAGAGATTTGTTTGGTGGATCTATTCTTATGGGAAACAATACAGAATTGATGAGCATTGGAATAAGAATAGTAAAGATTAGGATGTTTGACGGAATAGTTCAGACCTTAATGATATGAAGCATGTTTCTAATTTGAGGAAAAATCTAATTTCCTTGGGTGCTTTAGACTCAAAGGATTGCAAGGGCACTGCAGTTGCTGGAGTTCTGAAGATAGTTAAGGGAGCTATGTTTGTCATGAAGGGTGAGATGGTACTAAATCTTTATAGGTTTATAGGGGATACAATTCCATGTGGAGCAGTTATACACAAGACCTTGGACGACAATGGATGGAAACACATTGTTTAGGTGGAGCTAGGCGGGACAATATCTTCAGAAAGGGATGATGGTACAACAGTTTTTTTCCAAGGAATCATCTCGCAGTAATGCATAACGTCTTGAACGATGATAGTTTCCTCTAAAAGGGAAGAGCAACGGGGTCCCAATTCGTCACGAATCGAAGGATAAAAACCCATTGCAGGAGAGACGAGTTGCACAAACAATTGAAAGAACACCAACATGAAGGGATTAAATGAAAGACCTACAAAACTCTGGCGAGAGGTGAATTTAATAAGATTCTTTTGCCTTGATAGTTCGAAGTGAAGGTTCATTGTGTTGTAAGGATACGTGCAAGGACAACAACAAATGGAGGAAGCCACTTCAGAAAATCGAGTTGAGGGTGTTAAGATTGAAGGAAGTAGCTACAAAGAAGTTCAAGCCTCGCTTAGACTTGATCGACGCTACACAATGTTGAGATAGTGGGTGCACCATAGGCCAAGGGGGTGCAAGAGCTGTACCTGATCGTAAAGGGTGCGGGAGTGTACATTTCAGTGAAGTATGGGAGGATGAAGGCATTCCACATTATCTTCAAGGTGGCTTGAGTTTGATGGAATCCAAGCCAAGGTGGAAAATGTTAGGTTACGTCTTATATTTTGTGTTTAACAGACCAGATCGTATAGGTTAGCCCAAGCCGTTTCAAGGGTCTTAGGGTATTTTTGTCTATGTACCGGGGGTTTCTTAGGGCTTATGAAAGGGTGCACTATATATTGATCTAGTATGTATGTAACGCCCCACCCTACATGCATGCATGATATTGTCCTGTTTGGCCCACGGGCCTCATGGTTTTATTTTTGGTAGGCCTCAACCCACCAAAAGGCCTCATGCAAGGTAAGGGTGCAAGCTCTATATATAATCCCAGTCACTTTCCTCCTTATAGTCGATATGGGACTCCAAGGTGCCATAATCCACCCCCTTAAGGCTGCACGTCCCTGTGTAGTAGCCTGCCACCCATCTTGGCCCGCCCAAATGGAAACCCGCCCACTTGCACCAGACTACAGCAGGGACCCACACTCGAACTAGCCGAAAGTTGGCTTTGATACCATTTGTAATGCTCCACCCTACACACCAGTGTTTTTAAAAGCGAGAGGTGCTTCAAGGCGCTAAGGTCTCCTAGAGCTTAGGCACTAAGGTGCAAGGCGAGGCGCGAGCTTCATTGAAGTGAGGCGCACATTGTAGATAAAAATAGATATTTTGGTATGGACAAATAATTCAAAATTCAATGAGCAATGTGTAATCCAAATTCCAGCCCAGCAGACGTCATTTGATTAAAAAAAGGAACAAAAAGTATGACTCTAAAAAAATGCAACTGAAAAAGACTGAAAAAAGACCCCAAAATCAGATCATTCAACCTGGTGTTATGCATCAGTGGACCTTTAGTTTTATGTAGATCAGATTCATTGTATTATGTTATGTGGACCACTCATGAGCTCATTCATGATCTAAATACAAAATATTCATCCTAAAACATCAATATAAAAATATCAAAATGTATATATCTCCAAAATCCAAATAATCAACTCATATCCCCATCAAGGCCTATGACCATATCCACATCAACATCATCAGCACCAAATGAAGACGATCCACATCAAAACCAAAATAAGGCCCCACCCCCACTGATGGATGAGAAAAATTGGTGATGGTTTGCCAGTTGATAATTGTTTGAAAAAAAAGGCCCCAGACAAAACAATAAAAAATATCAATGGTTACCTCCTCTCCTACTGATGAGAAATTGGTGATAGCATGATGAAGTGTTAAAAAAATAAAAAAAGCCCCCACAGCGTGCGCCTTGCGCCTGGCTCCAAGGCTCGTGCCTCGAGCGCCTAGGTTGCGCCTCGCTTTGAGGTATTTGAAGGCCAATTGGTGCGCCTCGAGCCTAGGTGCGCCATTTACAACCTTGCTACACGCATGCATGATATTGTCCGCTTTGTCCCACGGGCCTAATGGTTTTGTTTTTGGTAGGCCTCAATCCACCAAAAGGCCTCATGCAAGGTAAGGGTGCAAGCTCTACATATAATCCCAGTCACTTTCCTCTCTATAGTCGATGTGGGACTCCATGGCGTCACAATCCACCCCCTTAAGGCTGCACGTCCTTGTGCAGTAGCCTGCTAGTCCCTGTAGCTTGCTAGCCTTCTTGGCCCGCCCACATGGAAACCTACCCACTTGCACCAGACCACGGCAGGGGCCTACACTCGAACTAGTCGAGAGTCGTCTTTGATACCATTTTTAACGCCTCACCCTACACGCATGTATGATATTGTCCGCTTTGGCCCATTGGCCTCACGGTTTTGTTTTTGGTAGGCCTCAACCCACCCAAAGGCCTCATGCAAGGTAAGGGTGCAAGCTCTACATATAATCCCCAGTCACTTTCCTCTCTATAGTCGATGTAGGACTCTAAGGCGTCACAATGTAACCTTAGAAAGACCCCGTTTGTTTAGCACAAGTAGTAGTAAAAGGTGGAGTAAAAGTAGGCATGTGGTGTGACATTTTTTTACTTCATCGTGTTTGGATGAAAAAAGTGGAGTGGAGAAAGTAACTCTATTATGTGACACCACTTACTTTTAACTTGTCCGCATGCCTCTTTTTGTTCCATAAAAAGGGGTGATATATTTTGGTGTAGTAAACTTTATGACAAAAAGTGCGTTTTACTACGCTCCCTCTCTTACCTATACTTTACCTCATATCATCCAAATAAGGAATTAAACACCTGTACTTTTTACTATAATATGCCTCGCTTTTACTTTTTCTGTGATTTGAAATCCTTCTCTGATTTACTCCTCCACACATGTCAACAAATTGGCCTTAGGAGGGAAAAAGAAAGAGAAATGGTCGAGATCTCTTTCGGTGGATGTAGGCTCACTTGCCGAACCGTGTTACATCTTGTTGTGTTTGTCATGTGATTGATTGCTTGTGTGCGTGAGCATTGTGATTATGTTTCGATCACAGGAATTTCCATTGTAACACCAATACATTTTTCGTGCAGTAAGAGGAAAATTTTGAACTTTTTTTTTTTCAGAAACAATTTCCTATTTTTTGGTTTTTTTTATTATTCCTTTTTTTTTGTGGGAGGAGGGGATTGGGTATGTTTGCTTTGGAAATGCTTTTCCGTGGCCTTGCCAATATGGAAATCTGAGAAAATGTGGAATTCCATCATTGTGAAAACATGTTCATGAGGAAATTATGCAGTGTGAATGGTTTCTGAAAAATACATGTGCGGGAGAACAGGTTTGTTTGTTTTTTGTGTATTGGCCCCTCAAAAAAGTTGTAAAATCCTAAATTGTTAAAGAAAATTTTGGCAACTTGGGAGAAATTTCGTAGTTCCGCTCTTGGGAATACATTTGTGGGTTCTATCACGTATATGAGATGACTCAAGTTGACAAAATTTGTTTCTCTATTTTTGTTTGTCTTTCTGATATAGCGACATTTACATGCTACACAAACCTTAAATCACTGGCCTTGGTAAGGTATTAAGCCTTCATTTTTTATTTTTATTTTTTTTGCTTTTTTTTTTTTCCTCCCATGCAGAGCTTCTGTGATAGCCCTTGTTAGGGTTACAAGTGGATATCCGATGCTCCGATTACCCAGGGTATTTGATTGACCGAAGAAAACGGGCCTGGAACCTAAATTAGGTTTTGATTGCTTAATGGATTTAGATCTAGTACTTATTCCTAGATCTAAAATCAAATCGGGTTCGGTTCCGAATCCATACATGTTTTGACCCATGAACTCGGACTACGGCCTGTTTGAAAGTACAGCCCTTGTCAGGTGGACCTGCCCTTGTTCTGTGCAGAGATCTGAGTTTCTAAAGTTCAGTCTCTATGGTAATGCCTTCTTGTGTGGAAACTGCTAAAGATGTATTTGTGAGTTGAGTTGATCTTCTTGATGGAGCAAGTACCAAGATATAGTTTTTTTTTTTTCTGTCTTGAGTTGAATTTCTAGAAGATCTAACCGTAGTTAAATCTTGTTGGAAGGAAAAATGAATGCATCTGGTTCACAGTACATAAATTAAGGACCCCAACCCATGGATGAAAATATCGGCCGTAGCGGTGGCCACCGCTACGCTACGGTCGATTTATCGGCCGTCGCACCCGTAGCGGCCCGTAGTGGCCGATACGTTACGTATCAGCCACTACAAGCAATGAAATGTAAAAAAAAAACCCTTTGTTGGCTCAGAGAGATGAAGAGAAGGAGGAATAAGGAAAAAAAAAAAAAAAAAGGGACAGCAGCTATATAAACATACCTGGAAGCAGCAGCAGGAGCACCACGCAGCACCAGCAGCACGCAGCAGGTAGCACCAACAGCCGCAGCACGCACCAGCAGCCTCCTCCTCCTCCTCTACTTTTTCTCCTTTCCCTCTTCTCATTCTTTCTCGCTGTTTCTGTTTTGGGTGAAATCTAGGGCAGCTCCTTCTCTCCCTCTTCTTCTTTTTCTCCTTTCCGTCTTCTCATTCTCTCTCACTGCTTCTGTTTTGGGCGAAATCTAGGGCAGCACGATGGCCCTCTTTCATTTTATTTAACGGTCAGCTATGGGCCCCACGATGGGTCCACCTGCTGAAAGGAATATATATATAAACTAAATGGGCCATTAAAATAACATTTAAAAAACCATTAAGAAAATGACTTACAAACCATTAAAAAAAAAAAAAAAACCATTAAAAGTCATTAAAAAATTATTCAAAAAAATCATCCAAATTTTTTTTTAAAACCACTAAAAAAGACCATTCAAAAATATTAACTGGGCCCATCCAAAAGCAGAAAATCTAAAGAACTTTGTAGTCTTTTTAACCACTGGTGGACTCCATCATGAGGCCAGGATTTCAAAATAAAAAAGTCATGCCTTAGCCAAATATTACTTAATTGAAATTAATGCCCACGTCAAAATTCACTCTCATTGGAAATAGGGGCATATACAACTTCCACAGTCACTAACTAAAAATCTTACCAGTGGCACTACAAATGATAACACTAATGGGATGAGGATAGTGATGTCATATATCCTAATTCTTAAGTCTTAACTTCATGACATGGTTCTTTTTTGTTATGAGCCTTTCACATTAATTGGAAATAGGTTTTAGCCAAATTTCAATCTAATAGGAAATACTTAAATAAGGCCTTGACCAAAGTACACCTTAATAGAAAATGAGCCCTTTTCATTTTAATAGGAAATAGGCTCTAATCAAATTTAATTTTTAACAAAAAAATCTTTATGAGCTTTTCATTACTTTCTAAGTTAGCATGACTAAGAAACATGAATACATGTGAAAAAACTAATCATTGCTATTATTTTCTATTTATATAGCGATACAGGACCTCATATATTGAGGGCACTACTACACCCCCTTTTCTTACTTTTGCAAAAGAAACACATTTTCTTTCATTTTACAATTTTCTGGATTTTCTGTAATTCTTTCAGATTTTTTGGGCGATTTTTTCAAATCGCACCGCAGCTACATATTGCCCGTTTCGTAGCGGTTTGGCTGCGGGCGTAGCCACCGCTATTTTCATCCTTGCTCCAACCTCATTTTGAACCAATTTGAATGGACAAGTACATAAATGAAATGCTAAGGTTTTACTCTTTTCCCATACAATAACCGCCTTGATTGGATAAGATGAATGTTACCAAGACTATGAATGTGCTGAATTTATGAGTTTGAGGGATGTTTAGTACTCCTCCATTATTTAGCAATGGTTTGGTGTCCCTAAGGACTACTATACCGTGATGGACTATCATATCATGAAGGACATTGTATCATATGATATAGAGGTGTATGATAGTGATTAGGATAGAGATATATCTTTCTGAATTGTAATTATCACTAACTAGGGCATTGATAGGACTAATTAGGGTAAGTGACAGATTTGTATTTATTCTTTTCCTTTATTGATGTTATCTTGTATAGTATAGAATCCCTAAGGGAAAGATCAATTCAGAGATCAATTCCAAGCAACTCTCATCCACTCTTCTTGCTATCATTGTATTGTATCAGAGTCTCATCTGTAAGTGTGCTCTTTTTTCATTTTTTTTTTTGGTTAAAATCCCAAGGCCCGTTTGGCACTTTACTAGAATAGTAAAAGTCAAGTAAAACCTCCATTTTTCCAGACAAGAGGTCATTTTAAAGAACTTTAATTCAAAATTCCCTCCATCTTCTTAAAAAAAAAAAAAGTCAAAAAGCAACCACCTTTATCTACTAAAAGACAAAAAAAACTTCACTTCTCAAACACTAAAAACAAACTATCATCATAACCCACTTATATTTTATTCCCTTTTGATTTGATGCTTTACTTCACTTCATTTCACTTGATTTTAAAAGTAAATTTACCAAAAGGGCAAGGTCTTCCTTTCATGCATACAGAATCTTTAGGGCCAGTTTGGCACTCTACAAGTTTAGTAAATGTCAAGTAAAGCCTCCATTTTCAGACAAGGGGTCACATCAAAAGTACACTTTTTAAAAATTCCCTCCTTTTTAAAAAAGTAGTAAAAAAGCAACCTCCTTTCTCCACTAAAAGATGAAAAAAACACCACCTTTTTATACAAAAAGTCAAAAAGATTCCATACTAAGCAACTATAAATAAAATACCATCATAACTCACTCATATTTTATTCTCTATTGATTTGATGCTCTAGTTTATCTTTATTTTACAGTAAAATTACCAAACGGGACAAGGAAACTCATACTCTATTCACTGAAAGGTGCTCGATGAAGGAATCTTCTATCCAAAAAGGGGTATTTTGATTGAAAGACTTCAATGAATATGTCAGATCTCTTGAGATTTTGTTCTTCATCGTCGAAGTGCCAAACGACTGTTTCTGCATATCCAACTATAGTGCCTCCATTGGGTCTACAATTTGTGTGATAGTTTGCAGCCAGCTAGCAAATGATCTTTCAGGGTTTTTGAAGTGTTTTTGTGATTTTTTCTTTATGATCAAAGGTCAACCATTTTCCTCATCTTTCATTTAGGCAAAATGATGCATAGGTTTTCATTTTCATCACAGCTATTGCATATTCTGTATTTTGCATGAAAATCATTCGAAAGTTTTGGATAGGTGCGAATTTTTGAAACATATCAAGATATTGGATCTGATTCGGTCAAGAGTCAAGACTGTCTAGAAGTTCTTGATTTGGGTTTCCAGAAACCTAATGAGGGTCATTTAACCATGTTGCCTTTTTTTAATCTGTGCCATTAGATCTTGTTCAGAACTTGAATAATCACAAATCTGGCTTGCTTGGACTAAATCTCAGCATCTGGGCTACTTGATCTGATTCTGGGACATTCTAGTATTGAAATTTTTTAGATCTAAGCTGTTTGAACTCGAGTTTGGCATCTGGGATATTTTCTTAGCATGATACAGTTAGGGTGTGTTTGTGCAACCGCATTGCTGTGGAATCAATAAGGAAAGAGGTGCCTCGATTTTGAGCCTAGGATGGAATGTGTTTGGTGCACATTCCTTTCAATTATGAAGGTGGGATTTTGCTCCTGTGTTTCTGTGATGGGATGGAAACTGTATTCTAACCTCCTGCATAGGATTTGAAGAGCCGCACGTGGACAAACGCACCCTTAGTACTTTCGAGATCCTTGTGTGGATTTAGCTTTCGTCCAAACAGTTCCAATTATATACAGTTAAATTGTGATTGCTGGCTTGGACAAAACAGCAATATTGTCCGGAAATCTTGATGGGAAAAAAACTATTTTTTGTGGGAATTACAATTTCAGGTTTTTGTTCAGGGCAAAGATGCAGGTGTACATAGATGGGTCTATTCAAAAACCAGAAAACTCAACCAATGGGCAATCATAAAATCCATATCACGAGTTGGATGCTCAATTCAGTACAACTCCATATTGCCATTAATCTACAGGCCTATCAGATTGCTGAGGCTGTGTGGAATTATATGAAAAGAGTTTATCATCAAGAAAATTTAGCCTGTCGTTTTCAACTTGAATTTGAAGTCGGAGAATATAGTCAAGGCAGCAAATCAATTCAGGGATACTATGGTCAATGGCACTCTGGATGGAGCACACTTCTCTTATTTATGCATCTGTTCCCACTAATGCCATTGGAGCCATTCAACAAATTCATGGAACTACCCAAAGAGACCATTTTTTTTAATGAAACTATGCTGTCCATATGAACTGATCGGAGAAAATTTGATTAGTCGGTTTCCACTTCCAAGTCTGGATAGATGTTCATAGGAATTGTTACGTGAGGAACAAAGAGCACAGTCTAAGCTGCTCTTGAACAAAAACATTTTGGACCATCAGAGGTGGCTTACGCCATTCAAGGAAAGCCTAGATCCTGGGACTTTTGCAAAACTCTGTGCTATTCATGCAGGGGAATATTGTCATATTTCAACAGTGTCCAAAGATATTTTGCTATTATTGTAAGAAGACATGAACGTATCATTTTTTAATCCAGAAGACCACAGAAATGGGTCAATCTCCCATTTCAAGATCTACAGATGATATACATGCACCAGGCTCCTTTACTTAAGTTGCTGTTTCTCCATCACCTGCCAATCAGTCTGCTATAACTCCTGAGGTTGTCCCTTAAAATGATCCAAGTTGCCTTCTCTGCAATGGGTTTTTCAGATTATTTGATACCTTCTTTGCGGCACCTTCACTCTAGTGATTCAAATCTTATGACTTGGTGCCCATCAAATCTTACAAAATTAAACCTTGTACTGTGCGTCCTACGGTATAGACCACTGATGGTGATAGTATTCCCATTTCTGGCATTGAAAATTTTCTTCTTCTATACCCTCACTGGCTATGGATATAGTACATTCTTGGTACTTAATTGTCTCTGAGTCTTCTTTCTGTTGATTAGTCGTTGATAAGAACTGTCTTCTCTCATTTTCTCGTGATGGCTGTGTTATACAAGAGCATGATGTGGGGAAGGTGATCGGGAGGGGGAGTAAAAGCGGTTGTTTATTTTCGTTGCATTTGGGATCATCCCGGTTTGAAGCTTATTTGTTTTCCATTAAAAAATTTGTTTTATGGCACCCGGCACCGTTGTTTAGGACATCAAGAGTCCAATAAATTACTGACTATGTTAAGTTCCTGGTTGATTCAGATAAATCTAATTTTACTTAGGATTATGTTAAATTTGACCGTTTGAGTTTTTACTTGAGTAGAATTTTACCTTTTCCTATTCATAGTGATACTCAACGTCTTGTTTTGAGCTAATCCACTCCGAGGAATGGAAAACTGCTTCAGTGATATCTTCTTCAACATATCAATTATTTGTTACATTTATTGATGATTATGGTAGATTTACTTTGTTATATTTTTTACCTGAAAAATCTGATGTTCTGCATGTTTCTAAAGAATTCCTGTCACTCCACTAGTTGTGTTACTTCCTTGCTAAGGAAGTAATTCTTTGCTATTGGGCATAAAAATATTTTTTAGAAGTAGGAGTCTTGTGATTGGTGAAGAACAGAACTAAGTCACTTTTTTATAGCCTTTAGACATGTTCGGAATTGTTATGCAGCAGTCATTTTACTGGTTTTGGCATGATATTGTTTTGTGCATCCTAATTTTCTGTAATTATGATGTCATTTTGGCAGGTATTAATGTTTTGGCAGAAGTAGATGTACCGGGTCATGCAGAATCATGGTAATTGATACAATTGTCAAAGATTCTTCTTGTTATTCTACTTATTAAGTTCTTTGTCATCTGGTTTTTTATTTTAGTAAGTGATTTTCATCTTTACTGCAAATTACTGTCTTTTTTTGGGAAACGTAAATAACATATGCTGATAAAATTACATTCAATAATTCATCTTATTCTGCTTGGAGCTTTTCTGCTACATTGCTGTGTTTGCCTACACACAATAACCTTGCATAATGGTCTCATAACTATGGTTCGGCTATACTACTGATGCATGCTGAACATGTTGAAATGTAGAGTTGGACCATGCAAAGTCCAAGTCCATAGAGTGAACCTTGCATGTGTCTTAGATTGCATTGTCTTGGCTTTAGAACTTCTGATTTTCACGGGATTTGCATTTTAAATAACCGTCTCATAATTTTATTTTTTTAAAGATTTTTGAAATTTCTCATCCCCTTGAAACATAGGAAATGTGAAGTGCATGGCCTAGAGCCTGAGATAATTAATTCTTCAATTAAGCTCTGTAGATAGAGGTTGAATTGACTTTTCAGTGATCTAATTTCACGACCTGAAATTTGCGGCCCTCGAATTCGCCATCATGACTAGTTTGTATCTCATGCACATTCATAAGTCAAATCAAAATGTATAATAAGAATTCCAAGGCATCTGATTAATAGATCTAAATCTCTACATTTAAAGTCCGAATCAAAATTTAATGACTAAGCATAACCAACTACTGTCAAATAACACCACACTATTGAGTCCACAAGTGTCTAAATAAATGAATAAAATTAAAAGAGGCTGATGCCCAATCCAAATTTGTAAACTATGGGTCAGGCCACTGGGGTCCCCAATCCAGGGGTGATGCCCACTAGAAAAACTTTCATTAATTGTATAATTGGTTCTCATGGGCACACCCCAATTGAGGACCAGAATATCAATAATAATATATATTAAAAATTTCAAACTACTACAAAATGTTTAGCTCATTTTCAAAAAATTACATGAAGATTTGAATATTTCAAAATAGTATAATAGTTTTCCGTATTTCTTTCAATCAAGTCCTCACCATAATTTTTTTTGAAAAAGGGAAAAAGCACCCTTATGTCATTTAAAAAAAAATTTCCTTTAATAAATCATTTAAGAGAAATGATCTAGTCCAACCCAAACAGCCTAGCAAGGCCCACTTTAGTTACCTTTATGCGTAGATGGTTAAAAAGAAGGTTTTATATGGATTCCAAACGACTGAAAAGCTAGCTTCATTAAATGGTTATGATTACCAAAATCAAGTTGAAACTTGGGCCTCATGAGAATCCAGAGAAAAGAACCCCAAGGCCAATTTTGGCGTTCTCCTATTACCCCGCCATCAACATTTCATCAGTGAGGCCCATAGAGTAATTTTTGGGGATGAAAGAAGGTTCATAAGGGTATTTTTCTCATTTTAATGGAGAGGACTTGATTGAAAGAAATATGGAAAATTTTTATACCTTTTTGGAATATTCAAGTCCTCCTGTACCTTTTTGAAAATGAACCAAAAGTTTTATACTTTTTTGAAAATTTCCCTAATAAATATCAAGGTCATAATTTATAATAATAATAATCATCATCATCACCATCATCCATGTAAAATATTCTTTATATAATGACAAGATAAAATATATATAATATCTATCTATCTATTTATCTATCCATCCATCCAGGACAAATCTAATATCTCAATGAATTCAAGAAAGAAATCAAGGAAATTAAATATACAAGAATATTAAACAATCAAATTCCTAATATGGAATTCCAGGATATTACATCTGAACTGTTTATTTAGTCAGTGTCAGCTAACTGTTCTTCTAAAACTATTATCTGACACCACCAAGTTGTAACTTGTAGACATGATACTCAACTGGGTCCAAGTGACTTTATGGGAACCAATTCTGATGTCCCAGCCCAGCAACTTGGACTTGGTTGAGTTTCTATAACCCTGTAATAAAGATGGTTGACTACTATCCATATGATAAATATCCAGTGATTGGATGATTGAGAATAAACTACAGCCAACAATCCATAAGTAACTGTGGTGATGGAGATTGCTCAATCAATAGATTTTTGTTTATAATTGCCTAGTGAGATGAAACTCTCCTGGTGGATTATGCAACTGATAGAGACACAGAAAATATAAACTATGTGACTGATACAGATGACAAATATATGAGCAGGTTTGATTGAGCCAATGGGAGGATAACCAAGCTCTAGTTGACGTGGACCCATGGAGGGACCGACTGATGGTCTACATGTGGTTTACATTGTAGGTCACATCTGTAGGATAGTCTGGGACAGTCTAGCCCATTGGTCTAGTCAACCAATGTGACATTTGTGTTTGCTTTGGCTCTTCATTGTTGTCCATTAAATGACGAATACTTCAAATTGTGAGGTTCTTTAATACCTTTTATTTTAAGTAGCAGTGCTGGGCTAGTAAAATATCTAACTTATTTTTTGTTATTTGTAGAGTTACGTTAGAGAAAAGGAAGTGATCAAGTTGATTAGGCTTCCATGTATTTATAAATGCAATGCTAGGATTAAAACATCTAACCTGGTTTTTGTTATTTGTAGAGGAACTTTGGAGAAAAGGAAGTGATCGAGTTGATCAGGCTTCCATGTATTTATAACCCTTTATTTGTTACAGTAGCTGAGCGATACAAGGGCTCAGTTTAGGATTCTTGGACTTAGTTCCAAGGTTAAGGATAGAGTTACAGTGGTCTTATGATACATGGTGGTCCCTTAGGCATTTTGGTGGTCTCAAGGTCAGTTGAATGTATGTCCCGCACCCCCCAAACCCCTTTCCTCTCTTCTTTAAGGTCACGATGTGACAAGCTAAGCAATGAGAGATTTGTAAGCAATTGTAAGAGGCGCGGGGAGGGAAGTGATTTGGTGAAGAAATGCACTAACTGTGCTGCCTAAGGAATGAAGAAAGGAGTAATGGTGCGGAGGAATGCTGGCGCACAAAATGGCGGTCGATCTCAATGTGCTTGGTATGGTCATGGAAGACATTATTGCAAGCAATTTGGAGGACACTCTCATACAACCTAATGGAATTGGTTCAGTGATAGGAACTGCTAGGTCTGTAAGAAGCCATCCGAGACAGACAATCTCAACAGTTGTACTAGCTACTGCTTTGTATTCAGTTCAATAGATGAAAGAGAGACAAGATTGATTCTTGCTTTTCCATGAAATGAGGGAGAACCAAAAATGTGCAAAGGACAACTCCACCAAATTCAGGTTAGAGAAGGCTTGAAGAGGCAAGGAGGAGCTGGAGGAGAATAAGATAGTCAACCATTTGGTTCCACGTCACTGTAGTCTCTCCCACCATATTCAGTCAATCCTCCTTGATCGGTTTATGCTTAAATGTTGTTACCTTTTCTTCTTTGAAATCCCCCCACCTTATTTTAGTGTACCTTTTATTTACTAGCCCACTTTCTACTTCTATACAAGCATCTAAAATTACTATCCTATGTTGTGTGGCCGGCCCTTTTGTTTTCTTTATAATATTTTGCATAATTATCGTCGTAGAAAACTAGGGTGTTTTTTTTTTTTTTGAAAGGTTTTAAAAATCAGATTTGAGGAATGACTCGTTTGAGTCGAATCAGGTTGCACCTTATGTGCAATGAACTTTAAATAAATATGAAGAAAAAATAAAAGAAAAAACATCTAGAGAAATCAACTATAAAAATTAAAATTCTTTGAATGTATAATTATAAGACTTGTTACTTTATATTTATTAATATTGAATTTAAGTTGTTCTATGTACCCACTTTTATTTATCAGTTAGTCGGATGAATTGTAGCACTGATCTTCAATTGCTTGGATCTTTGAAGATATTTGGAAAGTGGTTTTGATCTTCTAGAATCTTTTTTAAAAAGTAATCATTGCAAAATGTACCATGTGCCCCCTACAACTTTTCCCAATAGAAAAGGGGTGGAAAATAAATTTAGGGCCTAGAAACCTTGGAATACACTGGTTAGGTAACTCAGAGGGTGACTCAACTCACTGCTTGTGGAGTTTGAGTCGACTTGGATTTGGTCGATTTTCAATCCATGCTTTCTTGGAGTTCCAAACATACCTATCTGGAAATTGAGTCATCTGATGTCATTTAAGCAACTCATTTTCCTATAATCTGTGCTTTGCAATTGTAATCTCTTTGTACTTAACATGTGTGTTTGTCTTTTATGCAGGGGTATTGGTTATCCTAATCTTTGGCCCTCTCCAACATGTAGGGAGCCACTTGATGTCTCCAAAAATTTCACATTTGATTTGATTGCAGGCATTTTGACAGGTGACAATCCATCAATACCATTTTGTATGGCTTACACTCCATGGTGCCCTTCACTTTTTCGTCTTCTTTTCTACTGACCTTTTGTTTTGATGCTCTTTCTTTAATGTCCATTTTTGATAGAGGAAAGGTTTATCTGAAAACTTTCTCCTTACTACGGGCAATAGTCCGCCCTTTCCTATTCTTGGAAATCAAACCATGTTGAAGTCACCACCAAAGCACCAAGGAACCAGTCACTTCAAATTAACACCAGAAAGACTTGCCCATAACTCATTCCTGGACTCTTCATTTGGTCTGTAAATATCAGTTGCAACCATGTAAAATTATCTACCAAAGATGGAAAAGTTTCATCCTATGTAAAATTATCTACCAAAGATAGAAAAAGTCACATTCTCAACCTTTAACATGTCATTATTCCAAACAGTAATGACACCCCCACCACAGCCCCAACCCTTGAAGCACCCACTGATGACACCACTGGCATTGACACTCACATCTCCTAGAAACCCAACAAATTGTGAACATCTATTTTAAGGCACTAGGAAAACTGTATGCTTTAAATCTTATGCATGATAAATCTGAGGATCAAAATTTGAACGTCAAATTAGGCCTCTGGACCTCGTGACACTGCTTATTCTGTGTCCTTTTCCCCTCTCTCTCTGTGTCTGTGCATGTGTGTGTTTGGGTTTTGTTTGTTTGTTTGTTTGGGGGGGGGGGGGGGGGGGGGGGTGGGGGGGGGGGGGGGGGGGGGTGGTTTCTACCCATTTTTGCTTACAGATGGTCAGATCGTCTAAGATAACTAGGTCATAGAAGTGTGTTTTTTTTTTCTTTTTGTTGTTTCCCTATGAGCCTCTAATTTTCTTGTTTTAATGTTGGATTTCCATATAATTTACTAAATCTGTTTTTATTGAGTTTTGTTTGTATGATGATTTTCTATAAACTATGCAATTTACAGATATGAGAAAAATTTTCCCATTCGAGCTTTTCCATTTAGGAGGAGACGAAGTCAATACAGGTATATTTGATAGTTTTTTTTTTCCTATTATTGTTATCACTTTGTATTGAGTGTGCAAACTGTCCATTTAGTACCTTTTTTCTAAAAAATCAATATCTTCTTCACTGGTTGTTACTCATATGTTTTTTTACTTAAAATGTATGATGTATGGCATAGGGAATTAGATTTTAAATATTGTTTGGTCCTGCTTGTTTACTATGAGAGGAATAAAGTGGAGTAAGGGTCAAATCGTGAATAAAATTAAAGAGGGGGTTAGAGTAAAAAGCACTACAGGACAGAATTTTACTTCTCCCCAATTTATTTAAGGTGGGGAGAGTAACTGGGACGAGTAAAACAGAAAGGGGGAAAGTGGGGTAAAGCCCCTACTTTATGTTACATCAGAAGTTTATTCTATCCTCACCCATTAAATAAAACTTTAGGTTACATCGGTTTTACTCTCTTTTAACTTCTTCCATCCAAACACTCTTAAGTAAAACTTTACGTCGTATCTATCAATTAGTTACTCTCCTAAACTACTCCTGCCAAAACAAACAGGCCCAAGGGTCAAACTTTTTGATTGAGGAAAAAGTAAATACAATTTGGATACAAATAAAGATGTCTATTTGAGGGGCGGAGTCCAAAACTCGACCTTTTGTTAATATAATTGACAACAGACACACAGAACCAGAGATTTTTGGGGAAAATTGGGTGCAGTCAATGAAACTGTACTACTCTAATAATATAAATAGCAGCCCCTATCATGCAAAAAAAATTCTTACTTCACCAATTACAGATTAATACTCGTCAATTAAACATGATTTTATGACTAGGATGAAAATTCATTTGGCTACTACAGTTAGAGCTAGTTTTACTACACTTTTTCAACCTGAAACAAGAAAGAAACCTCCAAATATAAAATGCTCACACACCTGAACCCTCAGATCATCATGCTGGTTCCCAACTGTCCCAAATCATCACCTGTCTTTCACAGAGTCCTAGATGTTGATGTCAACACTGTAAATGATGATGTCAACCCTTAAAGGGGAAAAAACTCAAAAATTCTTAAAAAGACTTGCTTCTTGCTGCCTGTCTATGAATCTTTAATAAGATCTGATATTTCTAATGCTAACTTGAACTGGTGATAATCAAAATGAATTAGTGTTTGATCTAGAGATGATGTAGGAAAAAGATGAAAGATGATAAAGAAGATTTAGTAAGGAGAGGAAGAAAAGGGATTGAGTGGAAAAGCTTGCTTGTCATTAAGCTTAGGGTTGGGACTGGCTTATTATCGCTTAGATACGTTTTCATTTGATATTTTCCATATTTACAAAAAGGCCCCTAATGCTTGCTTCATTTACAAATTAATCCCTATGACAGAAAACCAAAGAAGCAGTCCCTTGGTGGTTTCCCACATCTATGACTCATCTATGAATCCAAGTCTTTTTATTTCACTAATTTCCATCGTTGCAGGGTATGACCGCTCATAATTCTTTCCATCAAATAGACTCACCGTAATTCAGTTGTTAGGGTTTACAACTTCCATAATGAGGCTAATCATATCTCAAACATAATATAAATATTGCATTCTTTAGGTGCACGTAATGAAATACATCTTTCCTTCTCTACAGTATGTTGATCTCAATTCAGGCTACAATGTTGTGAGTCTTTATTTGTTAATAAAATGTGCAGAAGATAAGACATTGGGAGTTTTACAGTCCTTGCCTTCTGGCAATCTGGCCTATATATGTGGACTTCACATAATATTTAATATTATCCTCTAGTCCCTAACTATTATTATTATTATTATTATTATTATTTTTTCTACATGTGGATTCAAACTCATACACACACCCCCATGCCCACAACTGGCTGAGCAACAGATGGGGACTCAAGTCCCTAATTTCTACAATTTATTGGTCTAGTCCTCTCGGTCAAAATTTATCTAGGAAATGACACAAATGCCTCTCTATGCTGAAGAAGTTTAATCTCAATTATCCTTTGTCAAGGCCTAATAAGGATGGCAATTATCGACCCACCTGCCAACCTCACTTGAACTCGACCGGGTAATTCAAGAATCAGATTGACTGACCTAACCTGACTAACTGCACTGTGACCTATCAACCTGGCAATTTGATCTTTATAACAAGGGTGCATCTTGATCCTTTACCACGGGGCTTTGGGTTCAGGGTCAGGTTCAAGTTGAGCATATAGATGTTAACAGCAGTGCTCATCCTGACCCATTGTGATGCAGAGTTAGTTTTAGAGTATGAATGTGCGCTAGCCAAAGCCTACTTTGAAGCAATTTGAGCATCCCAAGAGGGTCCGCAACGGTCCCAACAAGTTTTGATGGAAAACTTGGACCCAAACAGTCCAGTTTCTGTTTAAATTTGAATATTAGGGACTGTTTTGGGAATTAACAGAAGCACAGGGGCTTGTTTGCAATTTTTCAGAAAAATTCAGCACCAAAAAGAGTCTCATGTGCAGTAGTTTTGGACCACCTTTTTGATGGGTCAAAGCTGACCCGACTTAAACAAGACTTGCACCACAAGGGTCACCCATGAGGGCACTTTCAGATCATGCAGGTGTTGTGATCAAAAGGTGGGACCATGTGAGGTCCACAGGGGTTCTCGCCAGAAGTGTCCAAGTCAACTTCAGTTATGGAAAATTGTTTATTTTTGTTAATTTCTTTACAGATTTTCATAGAATTTGATTTAGAAACATTGTTTGAGATTTCTATTTGTAATAGGATTTAATTATAGCCAGATTGCTCGGGTTTGCTGTGGTTTTAAGTCATATATGTGTTATGGTCAAAATTACTGTTCATGCTACAGTACAATTTAAGAATACCATTCCATAAAGCACAATTTTGATTTGTTTTTCCTCTCTCCATTGTATCTTAGGGTGCATGGTGATTGAGAAGGCTTCATGTCAGATTTTTGGGTTTTTCTGCATTGTTCCTTGCAATAATTTAATTATGAAATTTCATTGATCTACTGCAAAAAATTCTGTTTGCCGGGATATTTCTGGTAATTGTTATTTGAGCCCTAGCATTCTGATTGTGTCGAATTGGGACTCCGCCACATTGCCACCTTAGGGACAGTATCAACCGAATGAGTAATATGTCAGCTTGGTTTACGCACTGGAAAAAATGTTAAGGCAAACCGAGCCCAACCCAGAAGTCAAAAGGGTCAATTCAATCCCGTAATTAAAAGATTGGGTTTGACCCTTTTAACTTGGGTCAACCCAATCCCATAATTAAAAGATTGGGTTGTAGTGAGGTTGGTAGGTTATGATTTCACTAGTTGGCTTTCGTTGGGGTGGTTGAATAGTAAGAATGGACTCCACTCTAATCCAATCCATTTATTAATTGGATCAAAGTTGCCAACAGAAGGCCAACCAAAATTAAGTGTTAACCCATAGACATTGGATTACGGTTGTGTCTATAGGTTGAGTCAAGAATTGCCAGTTTGCCATCCCTAACTGCCCCACCAAATCATTACTTAATGCTCCATGCTTGAAAACCGTTGCTTTTGAATTCAATGAATAAGGTATCGATCACAAAAAAAAAAGCCAGTGAATAAATATGACAACTTTTTCACCACAGAGGGGCATCTGTGTCATTTTTAAATAGATTTTTACCGAGAAGATTAGACTCAAATAAACTGTAGAAGTTGTGAGAGTTAAGTATAATATTTCATTTACCAAAAAAAAAAGTATTTCGATGCTATAGGGACTTTTGGATAATTAGAGTCAAAGGCAGGGACTTCGAGATAAGTTTCCCTTATTGTTATGAATTTTAACAATTTTAATCGATCTTAAGGCTTCTACCTAATTCTGACATAAGGGCTGTCAAAGGACTGGGCCAGGCCTGGTGTTGTCCTAACCCTATGCTCAATATATGCAGGGCCGGGCCTAGGCGGGCCAAAGCCCTCAAAGGGCCTGCACTACCTAGGCCCTTACCCTACCCTCAAGAGCTAGGGCCGGGCCAGGGCTCAGGCAGGGCTCAGGGCCTCAAAACAAGAAAACCATTACATTTTTTAATTTTTTACACTGTTAACAAGAACCAAGTGTCGACCGAGCGTTAACTTGTCTAACCTCAATTGCAAAGGAACCATTAAGAAAACATTTGAAAAAAATATAAGATGTGTCTAAAAACTCTCTTTTTTCGGACAAAGTCATACGTGCTTTGGTGACTTACGTTTAGACATGTGATTTTATTTATTTTGTCAAAGAAGGAAATGGTTAAAGAGTCTGGTCTATTTCACACCTTTCATAAGAATTCCCACATGAAATCATTTTAGCAGTGTCGTATGTTCGAAAATTTTAAACTATGTACATTCACATATCTTTTATCAATTGGCATTATTTTCAATTTAATACTAATATGACTATTAAGCATTGTTGGATTTCAGTCACAAAATAATGCACTTAAGAAATACTATTGGTTTGGGCTTTTAAAAATTAAGATTTATAATTGTCTAGTTAAAAGGATATTTGGATCACCCCATATCCTTAAAGTTTCATGTACATACGAACTACCTCTATGATTTGGTTGGCATCCAAGTGTATATATATAGGAAAAAGTGTATCATTATTAATAGGAAGGAGTATACCCCACTTGCACTCACAAGAGTAAACAAAAATAATATAAAAAGCCTAAATAAGAAGCAATACAACTAGAAGAAAGGGATTAGAAGCAACTGTGCAACACTTATTGCTTATGTATTAAATACAGTACATAACTTAAATAATTAAATATAGATGAAATGAATCAAGTATGTGTGTGGAGTTTTAGGATGTTTTGTAATGGATAGGTGGGTATCTGCCTTCATATCCCCCTTTTATTACTACTAAGTGACTATGATAAGGGCATTTTAGTATATATTCACACAATAAAATAAATTAAAGTGGGAGGGCTAGGGCTAGGGCCGGGCCAGTACTGTCCAAGCCTGGCCCTAAGGCTTTTCCTCAGAATCAAAATTCAAAAGCCCTCATTTCAGGGGCTTTAGCCGGGCCCCCTTGTCTCAAGGCCAAATTGACAGGTAGATCATATACCCCTATATAAGCAGCGTATATGTATATTATCATATCTGATACTTGATATTTATGTGCAGAATCCATGATCTACCATGGGGGGTCCATGTTGTTTTCCATCCCATATATGGTCATCATAGGCTGTTATTGTGTTATTTGGCAATACTATTACTATCCATTCTTATGCTTGCATATTGTTTTGTGAGGAGGCACCATGATACATGGAGTAGATCAATACTCTCTCTCTGTGTGTGTGGTTTCTTTTATTTCTATTCATCTTCATTTTTTTTCATGTCCTAACATCCTGTAATTGTCCACTATTTGGCAGATTGTTGGAATTCAACCCCACACGTGAACCAATGGTATTTCGCTCATTGCATAAATTACCTCTAATTGTGTAAATAAATTCACAGAAGGCTCCTATATCCCATTAATATTATAGTGCAAGTCTTTTAATGATTTCTATTCAGAGGCTTCTTATTTCCCATTTGTTTCATAATGCATGCTGGATAAAGGTGAGCCTATGCATCTGAATTTCATTGAGGGCTCTTTGAAATGCAAAGCTTCTTGATTATACAACTTTAAATCACTTATATAAATTCCCCTATGATACTATTTCTCTCTCTCTCTCTGTTTTTTTTGGGGAGCCATCAGTTACCTAGCAAGAGGAATTCTGAATACTTCAGCATAATAATTGTTTTAGATTAGTGTTAGGTAGGTGAAGATGGACCATGAGATTCTTTTTTAAGAAGTATGTAGAGAGAGAGAGAGAGAGAGAGAGAGAGAGTATTTTACATTTTTCAGAAAAATTTATTCGATGGTGATCATTATTCATATTAGTGCCAAATTAGGGTGAATGTTAATTCATGGGGGGTTAGTAGGGATATAAATGGGTCGGTTCTGGTCCTAGTCCATAGTGGAACTGGAATCATTTCTGAGAGGATGGAACCAGAACCATCTCGGAACTAAATCCCAGGTTTCGTAACTGGGTCTGGCAAGACTAGTGGGACCCGGTTCCAGAAGCGGTTCCGTATATGGAATGGGTCTAGGCCGGGTCTGGGTCTAGTCCTGGTTCTGGTTTTGGAACTGTTAATAATGATGCTTCATTCTTGTTGCAGAATGTTGAAATTGCCATTTAAGAAACAGAGAACTTTTATGCTTGCAAGATGGGGCTGAAACAAAGACTGTCACTGAGAACTGCATGTATTTAATATTTTTGTGAATGCCTTAAATGTGCTGAATAAGAAGGGTTTTCATAAATGGACTCAAGTAGAGGGGAAAAAAAAAACTGTTCACACAAAAGCTCAGGTAGAGAGAAAAAGAACTCAATATAAGATAAATAGGAGTCAAACCAAGCAAGCATAGAAACAAGTGGATGACGTCTCCTTACATTGTCGAAGGATAAGCCAAAACCAGTGATTTCCATCCTCATGACATCATTTGAAATCAACTTAAAAAAAGATGGAAGGACACTGTTGGCACATAAAAAGTTAAATTTCGTAATTTTAGGCCACGAACCAAATCAGGGGTCAAAATACACTTTGACCATCAAATGATCAAGCCTAGAAATCAAAAGCACAAGGATGTCATTTAAATGATGTCGAGACATTTCCAAGCTCAAGGAACAAAAATCAAGTGAATCAGACGCCATTTGAGGCCAAAATAGAGTAAACAGTGCACATTTGGTGGTTTCCATTTCATGATGATAAAGCCATCTAAGACCTCCAAATTCATTTCAAAGTCATCAAGAAACATGTGAAGAACATTCCTACAAAATCTCAGTGCAAATGAAGCTAAAATGCAGGAGAAACATCCAAAGGGGAGGTCGCAGGTCTAAATGACCCACAACGCCCCTGGCAGAACAGGGGAGTCCCATGGTCCCCCTGCCAGAATTGAGGGGTTTCAAGACCCCCCTTGGCAGTGAATCCAAACTTTTGTGACCCCTTGGGTATTTTGCAACCCGTGGTCATTGTCTTACTTCAAATGCGTCCCATAAGTTGTCAAGTCATCATAAAATGTGTCCAAGCTTTTGAGTGACACGTGGCACTCGAATTTGGCCCAATCAAATCCATGGGAATACCAAAAATGCACGACATGTGTCATAAATAAAAAGACAATGAACTAAATCAATATACTTCTTTGCTAAACCTCATAAGTGGGGTCCAAATTCAGGATGGAGTGATGAAAGGAGATGGAATGCTTCCAGGGCTGGCTCCTTCTCTGTCACCTCTTTCTTTGAGATCATTAATAAAAGGGATGGGCTCGGAAACTCGATGACAAACATTTGGAAGCTTAAGGCCGCACCAAGACTAGTTGTCTTTGGGTGGTTGGTGCTTCAAAAGAGAATCCGTATGATGGATAATTTAAGGAGAAGAGGGAAGATGGTGGTCAATGGCTGTTCTATGTGTCTGCGTGAGTAGTAGTCCGTCAATCATCTTTTGCTTAACTGTAGCATTGCTAGCACGTTATGGTATTCAGTGGCTGATTGGTTCGGGTGTAGCTGGGTGTTCCCAGATTGCATTCTGGATCACTTCCTATCGTGGAAAAGCCCAATAGGGTCGTCAAGAGGAAAGGAAATGTGGAGGTTGTCTTTCCTCGCGGTATTGGATCATTTGGAAGGAAAGAAATTCAAAATGTCTTGAGGGGGCTGCTGTGGAAGGTGGCATTTTGAAAGGAAGAATCAAATTCATCGTTGCCTCTTGGGTGTTGTCTTATAGCTCTTTCAAAGGGTATTCAACAGACCAAACTGTTAGAAATTGGAGAGAAGTGGCTTGACTTTGATAGTGACGGTTGTTTTTCTCATTGTGGTCTGTGTAGTCGGTGTTTTTGTCCTGGTTTTGTTGGTTTTGGTTGGTGCCTTCTCTTCCTTGTGGTGTAGGTGGTTAGTATAATTCTCTTGTACTATTTGTTGTCTTTTAATAGAAGTTACCATTCAAATAAATAAATAAATAAAATAAAAAATTGATATGTGGCGCCCATGTGGACCACTCCTCCACAACCCCCTCAAGACTTTCAGCCACTACTTAGCAGTTGGAGGTGGTTACACCACGATCCACATCATGGGGTCGCCAAAAACGGTCCCACGACCCTAGGCAGAACAGTTGGTTCCCGCGACCCCCCAGACAGGCTCCGTGACCCCACCTTCCAGAACTGCCTATTTGTCGGAGAAAATTGGGGAAATCACGGGAGAACATGCTTCAGCCATTTCCAAGCCTTACAAGCGTATAAATAGGCCCTCTCAAGTCAGGAAAAGGGAACAAAGATTGCTCAAAAAGTCTGATCGTTCAAGGGGAAAAAGGAAAAGGAGAAAAGCAAGAGGGAAGAGAAAGCTACCTGCCCTCCAAGGAGAAGAAGCTCTGCAGTTGCTACAACTTGGAGCCTTGAACGACCTTAAGATATGCAGAACCTTAGCCTCATGAAATTAATCTATTTCCTTTCCCTTTGATTTTTCATTTCTTTGTCTACAAGGAGACCACACAACTCCAGATCGAAGTTCTATCATGCCAAGTTGTCTTCACCATGGCTAAAAATCATAAAAATGGCCTAAGTGACATGATGAAAGGGGGTTGTGGTTGGACCAAAACTCCAACTATCCACATGGATGCCATCTTTGAAGACTAACCCGAAATTGACATAGAAATTGAAAAACGCAAGTAATTGGATTCCTTTGTACCCAATGGTCTTTGAGGCCTTGGAAGCAGCAATTCAGCCATTTCTTCCATTTTGTAGGTTTTCCATCTTGTATTGTAAATTTCGAGCAAATGTGATATTAGGCTATTGAAGGATAGAGTGGGGGGCGGGGGGTGGGGGTGGGTGGGGGTGGGGTGGGGGGGGAGGGGTGTGGTTCATGTGTTCTGTAAATGACCTATCACCTTTGAGTCTGAACGTTGAGTCCCACAATCACCTGTAAAATTCAATTTTTGTACTTGAAAATTGAAATGCGAAGAAAAATACATTCTCATATTGTATTTACCCTCTATCTTGGGTCAAGTACTTCCCCTTTATTTGTAAATGCTTTTCATTTTCTACGATGGAATTTCTGCATGTCATCAACTGAGAAAATGGAGAACAGACACGAACACCAAAACATATTAAAAAAAATTATAACTTCAAACTTTCAGTGCCATCACACAATCTATCACGTTCTCCTACAAAACGTAGGAAACTGCCACAAAAGACACGAATCAAATACTCCCACGAACAACTTTTGTGTTGTGTCCTACTACTAGACTGGCAAAATTAGTAGTTTGACAGAACCATAATCACCATCAGCGTTTTACCCACCTCAACACACAAATGGTTCAATTTCTCCAAACTCGATCAAAATAAAATGTAGCTTAAACCCAAGAAAATCTGAGAGAGACAAAGATGGGGAGAGGTATATTGAGGGGGAGATTCCGAGCAGGAAGCGAATGAGGTTTAAAAAAAATCACGCTGGTTTTGGGGGAAACCCTATGCGAATGATTCACGTTTTGGAGGGGTTCTTGAAAGTTCTAAAGCTTTTATTCTAAGAAATGTGCCATGTCCTGGGTCCACAGGTCTGAACCAAATTGATCCGGAACCGGACCCATTTAGGTCTCGGAAAAATACCCGTTTACTTATCGGGACCTGTTTAACGACTGGTTTTCCAAAAGTTGGACCCTCTAGGTAGTCAGAGAATCGGGGACCCATTTACATCCCTAGGGATGAGTGTGAGGGGGTTGGATTTTTCATGGGGTGCCCCACGTGGCGGTAAAGTGGTTACCTCTAATGCAAATCCATGAGAGATACCTCTTAGTAGAATGTATATTTGTGTGTATACTGTGAGAACTCCTCTCACCGTCTTATGGTGAGGGGAAACATAGTAGGGCCCACCTTATGATCCATTCTAACCATTCACACACGCCGGACTGCCCCGATAGTCATTTTTTGCTTGAAGGCAATTGTATTGAAAAGAAGGGGGGAGAACAAGGACTTCAAAAAGTCCCCCAAAAGATAGACAATAGGAGGAAGCTAAACAAACAAAAAGAGTACAAAAAAGACCTCAATGAGAGGATAAAAAAAAAAAAGAGTACTAACTGATGGTTAGCGGAGCTTGAACTCCCAAAAAATTGAGGATATGATGAAGTTGTTCACCTCCGAATGTCCTTGTGATATTATTGAAAGAGAAGCAAATCAATGATCCATTTCTTGATTCTAGTTATGTAGGGCTGGATAGAGTTGAAAGTGTACTCATTTCGAGCCTTCCAGAGAAAATACGTTGTTGACATGAAGACTGAAGCCATTGCTTGCCTGGCTATGCTGTCACAGTTGCTTGAAATGACATTCCAGAGAGAAGCTGGGGACAAGGAAAGAGGAAAGTTCCAGCTATTTGAAGGATCCAACTCCAGATGTCCTTGGCAAAAGAACACATGAAGAATAGATGCTTGGCGGATTCCTCTACCTAGTGACACAAGCAGCATTTTGAGGCAAGTGAAAACCCCACAGATTGGGCCCAAGCATGAGTAGGGGTTTTCCTATGCATCAAGTGCCAACCGAAACAAGATATCCTTGGGAGCATGAATTTGTTCAAAATCAGCAGGGCCCAATTGACGGTAGAGAAATTGCTATGCCATTTTGTTAGATAGATTGCCATCTGAGGAGGCTTTCCAAAGCAGAGTGTCGTCTGAATTTGTCTCTGGAAGGATGGATTGAGACGCCTGGTAGATGATGTTTAAAATGGCTTGGGGAAGATTGCTTGGGATGTTCTAGCTATTACCATTGAGCATTGAAGAATGCCTGACGTCAACTTGGAAATGATAGTGAGGGAATTTGTTTGCAATGATGTTTTCCCACCATTCATCATGCCATATGTTAATCAGATTCTGATTTCCAAGTTGCCATCTATTCCCAGTTTTAATGAAAGGGGACAACTGCCTTATCTTTTTCCAAATACAGGAGCCAGCAATGGGATTTTGGCAGCTCCAAATTGGGTTTGATTTGAAATATCTGCATCTGAACCAGGAAGCCCAAAGGAAGGATGATGTTGTAGATTGCCATCCGAGTTTTAGAAAACTCGCTTCATTCATTTCAGCAACTTTCTTGACCCCAAGACCTCTAACATACTAGGGCCCATCTAACATAATTTTTCTTCTTTGGAGACTCATCACCTGATCAAAGGAAGTTTCTCATCAACTTCTCAATTTGAGCACAGAGAGAGCTTGTGAGAGGCAGCACCATTGCCGTGTGAGTTGATAGGCTAGCCAAAACATGGTTGACGAGAACAAGGCGACTTGCAAAAGAGAGGGCTTTGGATTTCCATGCAGTTCGCTTTGCATGAATCTTGTCTAGGAGAGCTGCAAAGTGGTGATTTTTTGGGCTACCAAAGAAAAGGGGGCACGCCCTAGTAAGTTGCTTGGTTTCCAGCAACTGGAATATTTAGCACTGAGGTTATCATCCCCCTTCTCTTGTGGTTACATTTCCCTATATGCATCTGACTTTTATGCATGTTAAAGACCTGACCTGCAATGTTTTGGTATCTGACTGGCAAGTTCTTGATGGCTAGAAGGCTTGATTTTCTTGCTCTAGTAAATAGTCGGATATTATCTGCAGAAAGCAAATGACAGGGAGTATTGGTAACTGTAGAGACAGATTGGATGGTACCCATCCAAAGGAGTTTCTGTAAGTCCAAGCTCAGGAGTTCCTCTGCCAAAATAAAGAGGTTAGGAGACAGGGGGTCTAAGTCTTAGGCCACATGAAGAAGCAAAAAAGCCTTGGGGGATTCTGTTGACAAGCACCGAACCATGACTAGTGCATATGCATTCCTTGATAAGGGAGATGAAGGAGTCATCAAATTTGAAGAATTTTAGGGTGTTAAAAGAGAAAATCCCAATTCAATTTATCAAAGGCCTTGGTAGTGTCTAACTTCAAGCATATTGACCCATCTTTGATTTTTGAATTCAACTTTTGATACAATTCATGGCCCATTGCAATATGATGGTGGATGGACATACCTTTAATGAAGGCCGCTTGATGGGAGGAAGTAAGAGGGGGGAGTTTAGATAGTCTATTGGCTAGGATTTTGGAGAGAATTTTGTAAGTGAGACTAATTGGCCTGATGTTCGAAAAGGTGGAGGGAGATGAGATTTTGGGAATGAGAGCAATGAAATAGGCATTGAAGGGTCTGTAAAGTTTACCAAACTTCAAAAAATGTTGGATTGCTTCGGTGGCTGTGTTACCTGTGATCTCCCAAGTGGCTGAGAAAAAAGCGCCGGTAAACCCATCCGGTCCTGGAGAGTTGCTTCGCTTTAGAGATATAGTCATTGGACCTAGGGTTTGCATCGACGAATGAACTTTATATATGTATATTATAAATATATGTTTCCTTATGCTAACAATACCTCTTATGCAAGTTGTAAGAGTTACAAATTTAGGCCTCCTTTTGGCCATTTTGGTGCATTCCAATGATGGGCGGCCGGTGTGATGGAAGGGTCTCAATTTGGGAAAAAGAATGATCCCAGTCAATGCTTAACGGTTTCTTTAGTTACATGTTTATGAACATCCAATGATGGGTGTTACAATAATTAGTGTCAATTTTATTTTTATTTTTTATTTTTTATTTTTTTTGTGGGGGGTGGGGTTGGGTCCCACGTGGTTCTAAAATCGTTACCTTTAACACAAGTCGTGAGAGGCTTTTGTTTCTCTCTGCATATATAAACCATGTATGTGTCTGTGCGTGCGTGTGTATGTAATTGAGAAAGAGAGTTTTATTTTAGTGAGGACTATCCATGCATAAGCAGCAGAACACCATGTGAACTTGCCTATGGGACCCACCTGGAACCATGTCATTCATGGGGAAGGTGGGGATGGAAAGGTTTCAATGATACATAATATCAACCCCATTTGATCATCCTAACCCCTTGATCTATGACCCTCGAGTTTATTGGTTTGAGAAGCCATCTTCTTTTGTTTATTTATTTATTTAGATTTGAATCTACAATGACTAATAGTAAGGATCGAGGAATTGAGGAAGATGTTGAACATAGGATAAAAGCAAGATGGTTGAAGTGGAGATTTGCTTTTAGAGTGCTTTGTGATTGGTGCATGCTAATAATATCGAAGAGAAAATTTTACAGGGCAGCAATTAGACAAGTTGTGACCTATGGAGCTTTGGCCAATCAAGAAGTAACACATGTAGAAAATGAGTGTAGGAGAGATGAGAATGTTGGGGTGGATATGTGGTAATACTAGATAAGATTAAATAAGAAATGGGCACTTTCGAGCATAGTTGTCAATTCCGTTCCATTCCGGCTAATTCTGGCTGGAGCGTGCCGGATTTAGCTTGGGGCAGAATGGAACACCACCCAAAAGCTTTCTGGGCTGTTCCGGCCATCCTTACGCACAGTAGTACATTGTATTCTTGGATACATTCATGGGACCCTTGATCGAGCCCTTTTTTACTCTAATTTCTCTATTGCAACTTTGAGCTTATGTCATTATGAAAGTTCTCTAACAGCAATTGAAAATGACATTCCAAATTCTAGAATTTGAAGAATAGTCCTTTTTTTTTTTTCATTTCACAGCCATCAGACATTTGCTTCTTTTAAGATTCCTCAAATTAAGGGCATCCGTATTGTTTTACTTTCATCAAATTCCCAACAAACTAATGTACCTATCTGTAGTTCTTGTTACTGAACAGGTCCTAGAATGATCTCTTTAACTTTTGGATTTCTAACTTGATCTTGCCTTGACCTTCTGCGTTGATACCTTAAAAGGAGGTGTTTTCATCTATAACACCCGGAAACTTCAAAATAGGCAAAGTATCGTGCCGTATCTTATTTGATTTTTCACTTTTTATATGTGAAATCCGTTTCCCTATTGTATCCATGGTGTGTCCCTGCTGTATCCATGATGTATTTGACATCATAGGTTTTCATCTTCCATTATATTTGCCCTTATTTCATATGTAATTAATTCACATGCATAATAGTTACGCATCATCACATGTTTGTGCCCATTTTCACATGTGATGCGTAAATGAGGTGTGAAAATGGTGTAATTAAAGGCCATTTTCACACATTTTCACACCCAAATAGGTGTGAAACTCTTCACATCTCCCACTTGAAAAAAATATGCCCGTACATGCCTCACACGGTGATTGGTTGTGCAATTGGTCATGGGATCAAATCCCACGGACCACTTTTATTTTATTTTATTCATTCCTTTGGGCCCCATATTTGTAATCCAAACTGTTTAATTTGTTTATTAAACTAAATATCGACAAAACCTTTAAGCTGGTTATCTTAAATTTCATAGATTTTGAGTAATTTGTGAAAAAAGAAGTCCAAAAGATTGCAACCTATAGATATTGATTTTCTGCACTTTTGTGGGACCCCAACATCTGATTTGAGCTGTTCAATATTCTCCTTCTAATGAGAAGCATCAAGATGTGTAGTTTCATATCTTAAATCTTCATGGATTTTGAAAATTTTTGTTAAAAATGCCCAACTCATCCAACCACTTAAAATTGTTGGGTGTACATGTTAAAATAGTGATTTTGACAAAGAGGTAATGTGTTTCACATGTGTAACATTTGCATATGTAAGATTTACATATGTAAAACCCATTTTCCCATCCCATTCATGAAAGGCAAAAGTCCCTTATTATAAAATGATCATCTGTATTTGATGTTTGTATATTGAAAGATTCCCGTTGCTTGCAGGCTTCAAGACCGCAACATGACTGGGAAAGATGCTTACCAGTACTTTGTTTTGAGAGCTCAGGATATTGCAATTGCTCAAAATTGGACACCTGTCAACTGGTATAGCTTGTCTCATCATCAACTTAGCCTTGCATCTATAAAATTGCGGATACTTTACGTCTTAGTGCATGTTTATATATTGAAAAAATAACTCTTTGGTCCATTTTTTTTTCACGTGTTTGCATCTTAAATATTCTTGTGTAAAATAGTTGCTAGTGAACTTCATTCTGTTCTTATTTTGGAATTTCTTAGGGAAGAAACCTTTGACACATTCAAGGCAAACCTTAATCCTCGAACAGTGGTACATAATTGGTGAGTCTGTTTTTGTCTTCATCTTATTTTTGTTTGTAAATTTGATTCTTTGCATGAAAATGAGGATTATCTTACTGGTGAGCATTATAAAACTTGCAGGTTAGGCCCAGGCGTCTGTCCACTTGCTGTTGAAAATGGTTTCAGATGCATCGTAAGCAATCAAGGTGTTTGGTATCTTGATCATGTAGCTGTTCCCTGGGAGGAGTTCTATAACAGTGAGCCACTAGAGGGAATAAACAATACCATGCAGCAAGAACTTGTGCTTGGAGGAGAAGTCTGCATGTGGGGTGAGAGAGTTGATGGCTCAGATGTTCAGCAGACAATATGGCCACGTGCTGGTGCAGCTGCAGGTATAACGTGATAGAAACAAATTAAGGTTGATTCCTTCGAAATGCTCTTGTACTCTCTCTCTCTCTCTCTCTCTCTCTCTCTCTCTCTCTCTCTGCTATTGAACATAGTTACTTAATTTTTACATTTAAATTTCTGTTTTTTAATGACATTGGCTGCGTTGAGCTGCAAGATTACTGACTTAAAAACGTAATCGGTTTTACCTAACAAAGCAACGAAGAAGTTTTATTGTCATCTGACTCCATCTCGACAACTTGACCTAAATAACTATTTAGGAGTTTTTCCTCGGATCAATATTGTTAAATTCCTTTAACAAGTCTTAATATTCCCCCTCAAGCTGGAGCATAGATATCTATCATGCTCAGCTTGATAAGAACTTGAAACTGCTTCTCCAGTGGCAAACTTGGGCCCCAACAAGTAATGTCTAAATGTTTTAAAGCAATGGACCACAACAGTCATTTCCTTCTCCTATCCTGTCATCAAGCTTCCAACTCTTGAAGCAACTTGATCTTTATGCCTACAGTTGAAGTATGAGTATTGAGTAAGATTCGACACCGCACCTTCATGGAAAAAAAAATGGCTTTCAATATGTTTTGTTCTCTCATGTAGAACAATATTCTTTGATAAATTTTGCGTTGCTTGTTATTACAATACAGTTTTGGTAGGGTAATAACATGAAAATCTAGCACAGTCAAGTTTTTTGATCCATATGATTCTACACAACCATGGACCATAGCCATATACTTGGCCTTCACATTCGAGCAGGCAACTACATGTTACTTTTTACTTCTCAACATTACTATATACCTTCCACTAAGTCGCAATTGCCCATAATTGTCCTTTGACTAATCTAACAACCATCCCAATCTAAATTTTAAAATACTTCCACATCCTTGTGTCTATGCTCAGAATATAATATTCTCAGGTGAAGACTTGAGATACATTGAGCTGCATCTAGCTATGATACCCAGATATGGCATTTGACCTGTGGTCCTCATACTGACACAATCCGATACGCACCCAGGCATGAGATACGGCAAGATACGGTTTGGATACAATGCTCAATTTCAGGATACTGCTAGACTTAGGTCATTCCGGTTGGAACATCTGAAATTGATCGATTCCGGACAAAATAAGCCACCATTCAAGGATGGGGAAAAGAAAAAAAAGTGAAGGAGGGAATGTAACTGCTACTGTTGTTGTCTCTGCTTCGCACTACTGCTTCGCTGTTGCTTCTGGTCGCATCTGCTTTTTGCCACAGCTCACTTCTGCTGCTTCATCTTTATCTCTCCTCGTTCTCTCTCTCTCTCTCTCTCTCTCTCTCTCTCTCTCTCTCTCTCTCTCAGAGTTCTTCGTCGTTTGCTAGGTTAAAAGGGGCTTTTGCCCCTTTTGTCCATTTAATAGAGCCCGATCCTAAATTGGGCCCATCCCATTGAAAATCTGTACCAGTAGTGAGGCCCACTAATTAAAAACCTAAATCATTTAAACTAATCTCACTAATACATGGGCTTTAAACTAAATTTCACTTAAATATAAAATGGGCGCCAGCTAAATTTTCTAATTTCACTCAAATAAGAATAGGGTCTGAGCCAAATTTCACTGTAGCAGAAAAGTTGTACCCATATCGATATCCTAAAATTTTGAAGCTGGCGTGTCGAATCCCTGTTCCCCGTGTCGGTATATGGGCATCATAGGCATTTAAGCAAGTCTTGCAAGGTGCATCAGTAGAGCGACTTATGACAATAACAACATAAAACTGGAAGAGCTCGTGACCGGCCGGATGCGGAAAAATGGATTGGTGATCTTCATCATGGGCTAGTTCGTGTAATTTTTTAATTTTATTTATTCATGCATTATTTGTTGGTGGGGTCGTCCAAAACCACCCACGTACTCTTGTGATCGTGCATCTTATGACTTTCATATGTTTTCTTTTCCACTTATTTCTTTTTCGTTTTTTCTCTGTAGAGCGCTTGTGGAGCACAAGAGATGCCACCTCTACTGGAAATATAAACACAACTGTATTGCCCCGGCTAGAGTACTTTAGATGCTTGCTAAATCAGCGAGGAGTCCCTGCTGCTCCAGTCACAAATAAATATGCTAGAGCACCTCCAATTGGTCCTGGGTCATGCTATGTGCAATAAGGTTTTAATACTTTTGATGCTTCATCTTTGATTCTGTCAATAATGCATTCTGCGACATTTCAAGTTCACATGACTTTGTTCTTTCACTTGTGGTATTGAATAAATATAGATTGGTGCTTATTGTGTGAATGGTTCAGAACTCCATGGATTATTCATGGGAATATACTTTTAAAATAATGGAAATTGATTCTTTGACTGGATAATTCAGAATCTGATAATTTGCTATGCAAGAATGGTCCCCCACAGGCCTACCTCTTTCAATAAGCAGATTGCATAAGGTACTCTTTTCTATTCTCACTCATTTTCTCTAGTGGTGTGCTTGTCTGGTTTTTGGGGCCCACCTGGAGAGCATAGGGTGAAAAGCCATGTCTGTTGAGCTGCACTGAGCATAGGGTGATTGGAGAAGCAAAATGCACAAATGTTACCCTGTATTAAATGCTCCCTTCAACACTATTGTTTTTCTTTATTTGCTGAGAAGAAAAGCTTACTAGTTGGGGGATAGTATAACCACTGCTACTTGTGGATATTGAGATACAGGAATATGGGAAGAGGATGGATCAGTCTGTGGGTCCGATTTCCTGCTCTTTCAATTGATCAATTATTCATGCTACTAAACCCCATAAGTGAGAGATAACAGGGTAGCTTGGCGGGTCCTAAGTCGCTGTTCTATAGGCCCTAATTGCTCAAGGCCGTCATGTGACAATTTCGTCAGTTTCAGGTTATCATCATTTTATTCAAAAAGTGCATATGGTATTATTAAACGCCTCAGGCATGCCATTGTGGAACCATGGCGTGTGACCTAGTATTTGGAATAGAACTTACAGAATAGATGATTCCTAATTGAGGGACTATGTAATGTATGAACTTTCTTGGGACCCAAAGCAATAAAGAGTGTCTCCTTGTAAAATTGAGGGAATTTGGCATGTTTCACTTAGGATAGGGGAACATCTTTAGCCCATTTTTGTGGTGTAGTTGATGTGAGATTGAGATGAAGCTGTTGGCTAGATACAAGTTTATGTGTCCACTAACTACATTTTTATGTAGAGTGCGCGTTACTTGGTTGAGAAAAACCATTTTCCAATGTAATAGACCTGAAAAAGGTCAAAGGTGTACTCACCACTCCAATCAGCCTTGAAGATTTTGATTTTCTTGTCAAAGTGGTCTTGAAACTCCTTTGTAATATAAAAAAAAAGTTTGAAATAATGCAAAGCTTCATATTTGTGTGAAATAAAAAAACATATATGGCCAAAATGGGAATAAATGTCCAACCCCAAAGTTTCAGAAGGCCATGTCGGACTTTTGAGGGCTCAATGGCGTGTGAATGTGATCTATATGTAGTTGAAATGAAACTGGCATGTCTCAGTTTCAGGAGTATAGCATCACAACTTAGGGCATAATGGGCCAATGGTAGACTATTCTTCTTATACTATCTACTGGTTAGGGCATGTCTAATGGGATCCACAGGACCGCAAGTACTGTTTTGTATTTTTTTGACAACGCTTGGAGTGCCTATTTGTGGGACAGGCGCAGGAGAATGTCATTCTTCTTGTAGTAAAATTAAATATCCATTTGTTGTCAAGAGAGAGTAATGATCTGAGAGGGAGCTATAAGCTCTTTTTTTTTTTTTTCTTTCTTTCTGGTAGAAGAGCGAGGTATTGTGAGCAGCAGTACATGCCGCTGATATGGAGCTCATTGAGAGATGCTGGGCTACTTGTTTGGGTGAAATGAAATAGATTTAAGTGGTCAAATTAAGAGAAGAGAATAATATGAAGGGGTTGAAAAATAAAGGCACTAAATGACACAACCGGTGCTCTTTTGTTTTTTGGTAACCCAGCCAAGGGGGTTGGGATCCAATTGAGAGAGCCCGCCACACACAGAAAGACAGTCCACTCAAGTGAAAAAGAAAAGGAGCACGCGCACATGTAGTAAGAAAGCCCACACAAGTGGAAAGGGAGGTTACACAAGTAGGAAGAAGTGACATACTTTGGATTCAAATCTGGGTAGTCAGGAGAGAACTACTACTCCTATAAGAAGCCATTCTCGGCAAAACCGATACTTTAAAAAGTCACTAAATGAAAAAAAAGAAAGGAATGATTTTTTTTTTTTGTCTCTTAAAAAATGAAAAAACCACTCTATTTTGATTCATATGCTATCCAAATTGCAAAATGAATGGGATTGAGACATGAGCATATTATATCAATGGCTTAAAATCTCATATCTAAAATCATGAATTATCCCGTTTCTCCCCTAGGGAAGCTGGATTACTAACATTAAGGTTCGTTCTACTTGCTTAGAACACATAGGAATTGAAAACACATAATTTATGGTCAAATGTACTCCACCAAGGATTATTAAAGAGGTGGGGGCGAAGGATTTAATATGGAGAAGTAGATGGGACCTCGACTTCTCAGGATATAAATTATTAGGTTGACGGGATGATATTCATTTCCCATCTTGCCTCGATCCAATTCCCATTTAAGAGAAGGTTATTTGACGGTCCTTTCCGGATATTCACATTTGATTTTTTTTTTTTAATAACTTATAGAAATAAAAAGTCTTAGAATTCCTAGGATATAGATGAAACAAATAGACCTAAAAAGCAAAGTCTCTCTATCTGTGGGCGCGGGGTAGGTATCCTAATACATGCATATACATGAATCATCTGCAGTGATTCATACCAATAATGGGCAATGTGGTGGGACGGTAATTCTCAAAGAAGCTTGTAAAATATCAAGCCCATTAGATCATTTTAACCCTTTAGATCGATGTTTCTCAAATTTAATTGCTTTAAAAAGGAATCATCTTTGTGGATTTCAATTTTGAATCCAATGGTAACTGATGGTTAGATGAGTATTGGATTTCAGCTTGTAGCAATTCAAACAGGTATAGATTGTGTGAAGGGAGTAACTTGATCGTAGGTAGGTCAAGAGTCTCAGAGAATAAGATAGACAGCCGCACTTAAGAAACATGTGGTCATTTTCATCTAAATACTTATTTTGTCTGCTGAGTAGAACTTTAAATCAGTGCTCCCCATGCTAGTCCTGAAAAGTGTAAGAAGTACACAAAATATTTAAAAAATAGAAAATTAATAAACTTCAATTATAGTGATATCTAGTGTTGGGTAGCCCCGTGCCGGAATCTCACCCACTGCCCCGTGACAATTGACATCGATCTTAGTAGACTGCAGAGCATGGGAGAAAATCGTCTCTCCCAACCGTATTGCATATCCTAAGGCTTCATAGTGTTCATTAGGCCGGTCAATTTGGCTGTGAGACAAGGGGGCCGACCCGGCCCTCAGAAAGCCCTTAAAATGAGGGGTTTTATTTTTAAGGAAGCCGTAGGGCCGGGTTTGGACAATATATTACGGGCCCCGAAACTTGAGGGTTGGCCTTGGACAGTACTAGCTCAGCCTGGCCGTGGCCCTCTAACTTTTATTTTATTTTGTATAATATATATTTATATATGTAAATATATATGGAAATGCCTTTATAACAGTCACTTAACAATAATAAAAATGGGGATACCAAGGTAATTTCATTGCCTCGTATCCATTACAAAATGCCCTAAAAGCCAATATATACTTGATTCATTTCTTTTCTATTTAATTATTAAAGTTATGTAGCATACTTAATATATAAGCAATAAGTATTGCATGGTTGCTCTCTATCCCTTTTTTCTAGTTTTATTATTTCTTATCTAGGCTTTTAATATTATTTTTATAAATTATTGCCAGTGCAAAAGTGGGTGTACTCCTATTAATAAGGATAAACTTTTTTTTTATAGAGTGACTTGGGCTGCCAACCAGTTTATAAAAATAGTTTGCATGTGTATGGGACTTCAAGGATATAGGGTGGTCCAAATATTATTTTAATTAGATAATTAAAACCCCAGATTTTCTAAAATTTAAAATAACTATGATTTTTTTATGTGCATTTATTTTTGTGACTGAAATCTAAGAACACTTAATAGTCGTATTAGCTTATCTGTTGGAATGATTTGGTACATGAAATATTTTGTGAAAGGTGTTAGATCAATCTATTTAACTATTTTCCTTCTTTGACAAAGAAAAATGAATAAATAAAAGATAAAAAATATGCGCCTAGAACCCAAGTTACTAAAGCATGTAGAGTTTTACTTGATAAAAGAAAGTTTTTAGAGACAACTTCTATTAACTAAATATTCTTTTAGTGATTCATTGGCAATACAGGTTAGACAAGAGAGTGCTCGATTGACACTCAATATTTGGTAACTATATAAAAAATAATGATTTTCCGATTTTGAGGCCTTAAGCCTTGCCCCTGGTCCTTGAGGATTGGCTAAGGGCCCAAGTAGGGCAGGCCCTCTAAGGGCTTTGGCTCGTCAGGCCCAAGGCCCAAGGCCCGGCCTGGCCTTGCATATATTGAGGGTAGGGTAAGGACAACCCTAACCCCGGTCCTTTGACACCCCTAGTGTTCATATTTAGTCCAACTCATTGGGCCCATTAAAATGCAGGTCTTTGAAAGGGAGGATGGCATATGGAAATGTCTTTTGCATCAACAAGGTTTAAGCTAAGAATCAGCCATATCGTAGCCCATAAATCTCTTTTATGGGATACTTGGAAATCATGTCTTGACTATATATTTTTTTTCTACCAAAAAAAAAACAAAAAGAAAAAAAGACTTCATACTTTCTAGAGATTCAATTGGATACGGTGAGTGAAGGTTCAATGAGTATAAAACCGAGCCTGATGAGTGATGCCAGATCATAGGATGACACTAAAAACCAATGTGGGCTCAGGCTGGACCTACTGGAGCTCGGCCCGAGAGCATTTTCCCTCACTTGTCCTTGAAGTGGATTCGGAGGAGTCGCCAATAACCACCACCACAACCCTTGGTTGTTTCTTCACCACCGCACCATCCCCATGGATTCTCCGCCTCTCCCCTCTCGTTGCTGGAGCATCCACACCCGCCCGGATATCACCCACCGTTACGAAATCCTCGAGCGTATCGGTTCCGGCGCCTACTCCGACGTCTACCGCGCCCGCCGTCTCTCGGACGGCCTGATCGTCGCCCTTAAAGAGATCCACGACTACCAGAGCGCCTTCAGAGAGATCGAAGCCCTCCAAACCCTCCACAATTCTCCCAACATCGTCACTCTCCACGAGTACTTCTGGCGCGAAGATGAGGACGCCGTCCTCGTCCTCGAGTTCCTCTCTACTGATCTCGCCTCCGTCATCTCCGACGCCAAGCGGAACACGAACGGAGAGGGTGGAAGTGGAAGGATTCCCATCGGAGAGATCAAGAGATGGATGATCCAGATCTTGAATGGGCTCAATTGGAGTCATTGCAATTCCATTGTCCATCGAGATCTCAAGCCTTCGAATCTCTTGATTTCTGAGCAGGGCGTTCTCAAATTGGCGGACTTCGGACAGGTGATGCATCATCTTCTTCTTCTTTTGTTTCCTTTACCATGATCTTGAAATTGAGCATCAGTTTGTTTGAATTTCAGGAAATCTGTCTGTTAGGTTTGCTTGGTGAAACAATAGATTATGAATTGCTCTTGATTTCATGGAAACCAACTGCTGATTAGTAATCTGGATGTTTAGAATGCGGTTAGATAAAGTCAAGTCCCTAATCAACAGAGCAACAGCCAATACAACCCTTCGCTAATGTGAAAGTCTTTTGGCACAATTTTCTTTCACAAGTTGTAAAACAACAGCCCCAATTATAGCACTTCTAGAAAATATAGTCCCTTGAAGAGACAGTTGTTTAAAAGTTTTAATTGGCAAGGCAACTAAGACATCTAATAGATGTGCGCATAAGACATTATACGTAATCAGCCCTTTAGTCGAACACTTAAAATGCATAAATAACCTCATAAGGAGAAAACTTATAACTGACTGTCAGCTACAAGGTTCAGACATACCTGTTTGGAGATTCCATAACAAATGAAATTGGAATTTGGAGAGAAACTACAAGTGTCAGCCTAGCCCAAATACTAGCCAACCCACACAAAAATCAAGCTAGAAAGCAAATTGACTAAAGGACCATGCATCTAATCCTTCAAGGGTTCACATCCCTGTAATGTTTTATTTACTGAAAGAAAATCCAATTCTCTCTCTCTCTCTCTCTCTCTCTCTCTCTCTCTCTCTCTCTCTCTCTCTCTCTCTCTCCCCCTCTCTCTAAATATGAACATGGAGCAAATACCCTATACAAAGTTAAACTATATCTAGATTCTTCATCCAAAAATCAGTCCCCATAAGTTATTTTAATCTTGACCATTCACAGTCACTACAAGTGAAGACTAAATTGCCCTTGTTACTTAAAGTAACTAAAATGAGGAACAAAGAATATAAGGCCTGCCCCTTGTAGGCCAATGGTCCTATGTGTGGAAATCATTTAAGACCATGATGTGTTCCACTTGCACGCCTTTCATCCTTGACTGCATCATTTTCTCCTATTTGTAAGGAAGCTCACCAAAATCCTGTAATCGATCAGTATGCCTTTGTAGACATGGAGAACTTGGATAGACTCTTTACCAACGCACTTGCTTTGTTTTGTATTCTGGCAGTTTTAGTTTCATTGGCCAATTGTGAATTTCTTTCTTTCCTTAATGATGCATATGTATTTTGCTAGAGCATCATAAACTGTTACCCAGTTATAAAGTCCATGGTCTTCCAAGTTAAATATGGCTTGTGTACATTTTAAAGACATTGAGTTATACTTAGTTTTTGAAGTTTTTGTAATTGTCACTTCCAATTTAGATATTGATCAAACAAAATGTGTCACTCGCTCCCTTATACTACCCATCAAATATGGATCGTGAAATGGGTGAGGACGTTTGCAGCATTGCTAAATCGCCATTCCACCCTATTATCCATGATCTGGGTCATAGCGATCCAGATGGTGGGTTGGTCTCTTGTCATAAATCAAATGATCTACTTTATTTTGTTTCAAAAATCAATTTTTCCATCAGTTGAATCATCATCCTCTTCAAATTAAATTTTTATAATTGAATATCTAGATTGCAAAGTGATTAAGAATTGGACCATCATCATCAAAGGCCTGTCTCAACTATGTTGGGGTTCGCTACTCTTAAGTCAAATCCTTGGATAGGTTGCACTTCTTTAGATCTATCCTTACTACTTCCATCCATGTCCTCTTCAGTCTACCATTTTTCCTTGGTGGAACTTCAACCTGCATAGAAAAACGTTTTCTCAGTGTTGCCATTGTTGTCCAATGTTAGACATGTCCAAACCATCTCGAACAAGTCTCTCTTAGTGTATCACCTATTGATGCTACCCTTAAATGCTCCCGGGTGCGCTTATCAAGGAACGGGACCTTGACTTATTGTATTAATGGCTTGAGATCTTTTGTTCTAAAACTTGGCCTCAATTCTAAATTAGAAAGAATCTTCATATCCATTTGAGATATTCATCAAGATTTTATCCTACTCCTAGCAAACGGGGATCATTCACATGCAGCAAGCTGCAGCCTATGAACTAATGACCATGAATTGCCATCCAGTGATTCTAGGAAGGGTGGTTTTGTTCCCTAAACTAGTTTTTAACTGTGATACTAAGTTATTCTTTCTTTCAACTTTTCTGGCTTTTCAAAAATGGTTGCATTTTTTGTTGACTACTTGCTTCACTTTTGACCACTTCCTTGTCCTTCAAATTTGACATTTCTAATTTCATTTTCAAGTCACTCTATAACTTTTTCATCCATTCTTTTGTATCTTAACACTTTGGTCAACATCCAACTTGCACATCACTCTAGATGATTTTAGTGAGATCTGTCTAGCCAGCTTTCTTAAACTCAGTTTCTGTTCATTTTAAAATTTCTCTTTGAAAACCCCAATTGTCTTTGAAAACCCCAATTGTGTTACAAATTGATCATAGGTTGCCTTAACCCCTGATAGTTACAATTAACTTTCTGAGAGGCTTGCAGTAAAATTTGTCTCGTCTTGGGTTGTATTTCATTGGAAGGTAGTTCGCATCCTTTCTTGACAAATGCATGTGAAAATCATCATCTAATGTTATTGGAACTTGCTCTTTTTGAGTTTGTCGGAGGCAGGTGGACTGTGAGATCAAATTTGTCGTGATTTATTCGAAAGCGTTGATTGTGCAACTTATTGAAGATGATGAGATTGCGAGACATAGATAAATGTGTGTGAGGGAGAGGATGCTTCTTTTTTTAAGAAAAAAAAAATATGATGGAAGCGAAAGGGAAAGGCCCATGTCCAGTCTTATTGCACGATCACAACTTGACCTTGTTCTGATACCATGTTAACATTCTAAAGACTACATTATGAGAAATTTGATGTAGCTTTATTAAGGGATAAGATCCTAGTTTATAGAAGGAAAAAAAATCAAAATTTAACTTTCCTAATCTGTCTTCATCACATCTCGCCCGCCCCCCTGCAAAATAAAATATCTCTAACAACAAAAACCCATGTTTAGAAATGAGTTTCAATTTTAAGTTTGAATAGGTTTAACTAGGCTTGAGTTTTATTTTCTCTCTTATATAAGTTGGGGTATTTTCTTGTAATGAAGATGTGTTGAATTTTACCTCTGTACAACATCTTTTGGATTGGTTGTTTTTGTAGTCAGTGTCGACATAAAACAAGTGGGGAAAAGAAAGTGAAATATGATTTTTTTTTTCTTAAGTTTTTTTTATTTTTTAAATCCAGTCAAGAATATTTCATGTTTTTAAGAAAACTGGTTTATGCAGATTTTTAATTTTTAGAACATGAAATTTGGATTGGTTTTGTGGTTTCCCAGTCAAGAATACTTCTCCCGGAACCTAATTTTGCCCCCCTGGACAATGATCAACATGGCCAAGATACCGCAAAGCAGACATTGACATCACAACATTCCGAAATTATCCCAGATTTGGGAACTTCATCGATGGAAGGCTCTGCAACTCAGATGCTTACACTCCAGGATACAAAAGCATTCCACCATTTGCAAGATCCAGATGATCTGAAGGCCAAAGACTTCATAGATGAAACTGAATACAAGGAGATGAAATTTCATAATGTTGACTCACCTTCTTGTCTTGCTACTTGCACAGCAGGTGACATGGTAGATGATCATTTCAAGAGCTCTTATTCTTACGAGGCACATGAGGGCAGAGATGTTGAATCTGGTGCTCTCACCTCTTGCGTTGGAACTCGGTGGTTCAGGGCTCCTGAGCTCCTCTATGGATCCACAGAGTATGGACAAGAGATTGATCTGTGGTCATTGGGTTGCATCTTGGCGGAGCTTTTCACTCTCCAGCCTCTCTTCCCTGGAACTTCGGATATTGACCAGCTTGGTAGGATCATCACTGTCTTGGGTAACGTAACTGAAGAAACCTATCCAGGCTGTTCAAAACTTCCAGACTATGGCAAGATTTTCTTCAACAAGATTGAAAATCCAGGTGGTATAGATGCATGTATGCCCAAATGCTCCACTGCTGAAATCAGTCTGGTGAGAAGACTTGTTTGCTATGATCCAATGAGTAGAGCCACTGCAATGGAACTGCTTCAGGACGGGTATTTTAATGAAGAGCCTCTCCCAGTTCCTATAAACCAGTTGAGAGTTCCTACAAGGAGTCTGCATGATGAAAACTCCACAGGAGATTGGTGTGACTACAATGATCTTGCATCGGATTCTGATCTTGAATTTGGGGACATCAATGTCTCAACCACCGATAAGGGCTTTTCCATTCGATTCTCCTGAGCTGTTGGAGCATACTTGCACTATGGAGATCTGCTCTGATAGATCTGCTTTAGTATGCGGTTTTCAACCAAAAAGCGAAAAACAGTTATTGATGTCAGAGTGTTCACAAAGAACCTCCTATTCCTGGAAGATGTCCACGAGAGATGTATTGACCTTTCAGATTTATGTATACAAGCTGCAATATGCATCTAATTAGTAAAAATAGAGGGATTGCAGGCAGTTTTTACTAGTGTGGCCATTTAAAAAAAATACCATGATATTATTGTGGTTTCAAATATCATGAATTTAAACAATAATATTGTCATAAAAATATTGAATTCTTTTGACAGATATACACCTTTCTTATGTTCCTGACAAGTAAGTTGTCAATAATTATAAGTAAACCTTTGCAATTTTGTCAATTATATAAACACTGTAATTCATAAAAAAAGGTTCTTGCTTGGCAATCCACTTCTAGCTCAAGCGCTGAGGGATCTCCTTATCCAAAAGATACAAAGTAGGGATCAATCTGTGGCCTCTTGGATGGGGACTTGAATAGTGTGTAAGATAAATAAATAATAATAATAATGAAAGTGGTGCTTGAGGTACCTCCCTTCGATAGAAACACTTAGGGCCCGTTTCTTTCAAAGAATTTTTGACGGGTTTTCCGTCTGTTTGGGTATTTTTTGAAAACCCGTCAGAAACTCCTTGTTTCATGGGCAGAATTTGATGGATTTTGGAATACTGGCATTTTGGAATACTAAAAACCTGGGGTTTTGAAATCCCCTTGAACCATCGAGCTTTTGAGAAGACCCTCTGAGAGAGGAATTCCGGCATATACCTCGTCGACTCCGTTCTTCTCCAACGGTGTTCTTCGGTTTCGCTTCTCAGAGCACGGCGAGAGTGTTAAAAGGTATGCTTCTTCTTCCCATGTTCTCCTCCATTCATCTCTCTATTTATCTTACAAACTAGAGCCCTAAAATGTGTGTTTATAGAGTAACTGGGTTTGATCCAAACCCCATTTCCCGATCGAAATGGAGGAAGATAAGATCGACCCATTTGAGATTAGCAGGTTTGATTTTTGGGTTTTCTGTGATCGACCCAAATGATTAGATCTTGATGTTGGTTTTTTGTGATGGGTTTTTTTTTTTTGTTTCCATTTGTTTTTTCACTGTGTGGAAAATGATTATGCAGTTTCCAGCAATGTGTACTCAATGACAGTGACGGATCCCTTATTCCTTGAAAGAAGCCTTGAAAACACCCTTGAATCACAGTGACGGTGCCACTGTCGCCGTATGTTGTGGGTTGGCTGAACAATGGCTAACAATATTACAAGAGGAGCAAACTAAAAAGAAACGTCGATTGTCATATTTATCAGGTAAATCATGGGTAGAAGAGCTTTTGTCAAGTAAGGGCTCTCAATGTCATGAAAACCTACGCATGAGTCTTGATTGCTTTATAGTATTGCGTGAAACACTTATACATCGTGGACTTCTTCAGAACACACGAGTGATGTCCATAGACAAGCAGTTAGCAATATTTCTCCACACATTGGCCCACAATGTTACTAATAGAGTTGCTGCTAATCGGTTCAACCATTCGGGCGCCATTGTTAGTCTTTATTTCCAAAAAGTATTAGATGCGGTCTGCAAGGTCTATCGAAGTTACATTCAAGTTCCAGAACTTGCCCCAACTCCAAATCAAATTAGGATAAACAGTAGATTCTATCCTTATTTTAAGGTTAGTTTGTCTATTAATTGTTCGTTTATCATTATTTATTCTTTTAGATGAGACGCTAATCAGGCTAAATGATAGGATTGCATAACTTTTTTCATAGCTTTATTTATTCATTCGTTTATCCATAACTTTTTCGTTGAGATGATAGGATTGCATAGGTGCAATAGACGGAACACACGTACCCGCTCATGTACCAACTACGAAGCAGGCTAAATATCGAAATAGGCATGGCCAACTCTCTCAAAACTGTCTCATGGCTAGCGGATTTGATATGAGGTTTCAATACGTGCTTGCGGGATGGGAAGGATCTGCAAATGAGGCTACTGTGCTTTTTTCTGCATTAAACAGAAGCGACAACTTAGCAGTACTAGATGGTAATGGAAAGATACAAATATTTATGTCGAAAATATAAGTATATTTTTGTAATTATGTGAAGTCCCATTTAACATTCACTTCTTTAATATGCAAATGTAGGTAAATTTTTTCTAGTGGATGCTGGTTTTGGTAATGTGCCAAGATTTTTGACACCATATAGAGGTGTGCGTTACCATCTGAGAGAATTCGAAGAATGTCCTCCAGTGAATTGTCAAGAGGTTTTTAATCTGCGACACTCCTCATTGCGCACCACCATAGAACAAGTGTTTGGAGTTGTCAAAAATCGCTTCCCCATTTTACGAATGCCACATGGGTATTCGTTGACAACTCAATGAGAAATTGTCATTGCTTGTTGTACTCTCCACAACCACATAGTTATGCATAGTGCAGGAGATCCAATGCTTGTAACTATCTCCACCTAGACAAATTCTAGAATTGATCCTCCCTTTACAAATACGAGAAATGTAGAAACAGTGCCACGCTGGAACAGAGACACTTGGCATTCATTCCGGGACTCCACAGCTGAGCAAATGTGGAATGATTATGAGCACCAACAAGAAGATAGTGATAATGTGGAATGATTATGAGCACCAACAAGAAAAAACTTCAATACTGCTTGTTAGAAGAAAGCAATAGTAAAGATTAAGGAAAAAACTGGATTGGAACCAACTGTAGACAACGCCAAAAACAAGTATAAAAATTGGCAAACACGATATAGAGAAGTAAAGCAACTTCTCTCAATGTCTGGATTTGGCTGGGATGGTACATTAAAAATTGTAACTGCTTCAGATGTTGTGTGGGACTCCATGGAGCAGGTAAATTTTTGACACCCTGACTTCGACATTGTATGTTTTCATGTTTTCTTTTCTTAAATGAATTACATTCTAACTAAAAGAACTTTATATAGGCAAAGAGTAAGTTGGCTAAATATAGGCGTATCACTGTCAAGTTTTTTGATGAAGTACAAGATCTTATTGATGATGATGTTGCACAAGGCGATGTGGCCCTTACAGGAAATGAAAGGAGTGAACAAGCTTTTTCAGAAATGCCAACGGATGATGAATTCATGAATGATGGCTTTCGTACCCAAACACCTGGGTTAGATGATATGAATGAGGTTAACTTGCCTCAACATAGTGTAACATCACCAAGGCATAGAACTGCGCCATTAAACCAAACCGGTACCAGCAGATCTTCAAAGAAGCAAAAGTCAGTGGAATGTGAAGAAGTGAGAAATACGTTGGATACAGTTGCAAATGCTGTCATTAAACTTGCAGAAAGCGTAAACCCACCCGAAGGCTTGATTTCACGAGTTAGTGAAGTTGTGACCACACATCCTTTTATACCTCCGGAGATGGAAATGCTAATTCTTGGCTTTCTTGTTAGTAATGACAGGAGAGCATATAGTTTCTTGAGCTTGAATGCTGAGAAGCAGATAAAATGGGTGGAGACAAATTTCTATCCCGGGTCATCAGGTCACACTCCATGAAAGTGAAGTCTTTCAGTATACATTTTGGTCCATATGAATGGAGGACTTTATTAAACCTTATTAATTTCAACTGGTTAGATGTTTAAGTACTTTATGCTTTTTGGATGACTGTAGTAAACATATTTTCGATGTTTAAGCACTTTCTGTTTAAGACTTTTGGTCTCTATAGATGACTGCATTTTATATATATTATGTTTGGCATGTTTGGTGTGGTTCTATATATACATTTGATCTATATTATGTTTGGCATATTTGATGTGAATCTATATTATGTTTAGTAGGTTTGAATGTGGTTTGAATGTAAAACTCATTCAACCATTTTAGTAATTCTGTGAATTTCAAACACTGGATTTAGTGTTTAGTTGTTGGCATTCCAGAAAAGAGACCCACTCTTTGGCTCATGGACATGTGACTAGTTTTTGCAGGGACTATGTTTTTTATTTTTTTATTTTCTATTTTTGCTAATTGAATTGTGAAATTGATATATAAACAATGCATACATGAGCAAAATTCTAGTAAGGAATTCTTACAGTTATAAAACAGAAAATTCAGGAAATTCAGGAATTCTCAGACAGAAATTCAAGCATAAAAGAAATAGGGAATTCAAGAATGACAGAATTCAGTAACATTTTAGAATTTCAGCATTTGAAAATCCCAGACAGCCACCAGACATGAATTCCAAGAATTCTAGGAAAGAAACGGGCCCTTAGGGTTCAATCTGCTGGTGTAAGGGGATTTCCTTTTTTTTTTTGGGTGGTGAGGGACTTGGATGTGTCTTTGGGTGATTTGAGTACTTAAATAAATGAAAAGGTTCTTGAGGTTTAACGTTTAAGATAAGAACAAAGAAAAAGTTCACCCCTTCCCTTTTCTCTCATTCCACGAGTGTGTTAAATTTATAAACGAACGAGGATAATAAATATAGAGTGCTGATAGGGCAACGAATGCCTTCTTGTCTTGAAATGAAGAAATGAATTTCTCATTTCCACGCATTGATCACTTCCCACGAGAAAATTTAGCCTTATAAAAGATCTAAACTGCTACTTTTGGTTTTCACAAATCACATTAAAAAAGAAATGGCAGTTTCCTTCTCTCCTCCTCTCAAAGATATTTTATAAGAATGGGATCCATGAGGGTCGCACACTCGCGCTGAAAAAAATAATAACAAAATGACAATGGATTTGTTCGTATATTTATTTTATAAAAATACCCCAATTGATGATATCACCAACCATTGATGGTATTGTTAACTTGGTTGACGATATCTTCATTCTCCTGTAGCTGTTCTTCTTCTTTGATGGCTTTAGGTTTTGATCTTCTTGTAGCTCAAAATCTTTTCTTCTTCTTCGTATTCTTCTTCATTCTCTATCTCATTCTCCTGATCTTCTTCAAGTTCCTCGAATGGTTTTCTTGAAATCTCTCATACAATTGTCTCCAGAAAGCATCATAGTTAAGAGAGACAACCACATCCTCTTTTGGGGTGGCGTCAGCAATAGAGCTCGCCGGCTCCATCTTCGGCTTCATCTTCAATGAAAGTATACTACATTAAATCTGTTGAAAATAATCCAAAATAGAATTTATCTAGAGATTGAGTCTCATTTCCCACTAATGGAAAAGATAAAATCCATAAATTTATAAGAAAAACAATGAAGAATATTAGACTCAATCAAGATTCACAAAGGTAAGATCCAAATCTATTAAGGAAAAGAATGACAAATACAAATATAACCCAAAATGAACCCATAATCCATCAAGAAAGCATAAAAATGAAAATACAACAAACTGATTCTCTCTCTCTCTCTCTATATATATATATATATATATATATAAACCAAAAATAACATCCAAACACCATTTATATCCAAGCAAGATCCTATCACATCCTTATAACGTAGACAATAATAATTCATACATTTCAAGAAGGGGAAAAGGGAATACCAAACAAACCAGATGAAATCTACATAAAACAAAGCAAATCCAAAAAAAAAAACAGATGATTCGAAACAACAACCCATCAAAGGATATCAATCAAAGTGTAGGTCAACTATCGAAGAAGAACACGTTACATAAAGTTGACGATATCACCAACTTTGAGAATTTTCCCACTTAAAAAACGCCTCCTTTTTCGCCCATCTTTTATTATTATTATTATTATGGGGCCCATGTTGAGTTAATCTAGTCTTTCAACACACGCTACCCCTCCATGAATAGTTACGAGTCCGAGTTTGACACTCATCCAGCTTTTCCTCACCATTGGATTGAAATCATGAAATAATGATGCATCTAAACCATTAGATTTTAGGGTCATGGATCAAAAGGTTACGATGATTTTATGGACTCAAGATTTTTCATATAGGTAGGCCTCATACGGATCTTTCCATCCAATGGACTTCCATGATCATCATGCATCCCAGTGGGCCCAAGTAAGAGGGTTGTTTTATTCTAAAAAGCACTCGCATGCTATATAGTGTATATATATATAGGGCAGCCCTCTCCTCAGCTCGAGTTGATGAGAGAAGGTTATCCGCTGCCTAGGGTGGGCCTCACTGTTTGGTCCATCAAAATGGACCACACGCAGGCCCCTGAATTGCACATGTCCACACACATGATAAGGATGTCTGCTAAATGGTCTGGGCCCACCTGAGGACCCACATGGGAATGGGGATGGGGTGGATTTCAAGGACACACAGGGGCCTTCCTTTCTACAAAAGTTCAGCCCTATCATTGATTTCTATCATCTCCATCTGGGCCACAAAAGTTTAACGGTGTACAATCCAATTGGATGGGTGTCACTCAATCCAACGATCTGGTTTAATCGAATGGAGCCAAATTTTGGTTGACATGTTGCAATTCAGGGGGCTATATGAGCATTAGAAAATGCGTCGGTGGTTTTAAAGTAAAACTCGCCCCTTGTCCTTGAAAGAGATTAACTTCCTTTCATTCCACATTGAGTTCTTATCCATTTAATACTTTCAGAATGAGATACTAATTTTAAGGAAAGGAAGCTAAACCAATTTCCTTACCATTATTCTAACCTCAAAGAGATCCAGAAAAAAGGTAAACTCGTTTATCTTATCACTTTCATAATTTCCAAATAGAAAATACTTAGAATGCTTAGATATTGTGGGTGGGGTCCTCTTGTAAAATTAATGGCTGGCCTAAGATTAATTGAAGGGAAAATTGAATCATCACTCATTCATATAGAGATTGTAATATTGTAACAACTGTTTACCTAAAAAAAATCTATTGTAACAACTAATGGGTTTCTTCATTTTTTTAGCAGATTTGAATGCAAAGCCTATCCAATCATGTAGCTTGCCGGATATTAATGGCGGCACATACTTATGAAAAATCTGAACCGATCAAAATAAAGGGCCCATTCCTTTTTCTATCATCACCAAATTTCAATTAAATACCAACTAGGCCCACCGTCAAATTAAACATTATAAAAACTTGTGATTTCCCTTTTGAATTGGAGAGTTTTTTAGAACTCCTAACAAATTTTTGGGGCCCACTTGTGGCCATGGAGATTATGAGGAGGAGGGGGATGAAAATATCTTAATTACACTCAATGTCACATTACCCACACGGTTATGAGCGGATATGAATTTGAGGTATAAATTGTGTGAGAGTGTGGGATGCGAGTTTGGAGCCTTGATCTATTTTTAAACTTGAAAAGAAGCAAATAATAATTTGGACAACATAATTCTACATCGTCAAAGATGAATGAATAAGCCACATCATGTACGCAATCCATGGATCAAGGATTTCCTCTCGTTCAATCTATTTTTTCTAACAATCAGCTAGCCGATTTCCTTACCAAATTACACTCAACTCAGTGGTTCATACAACTACTTTACAATCTCTTGATGTTATATAGCACATTGTGAGCTTGAGGGGTGCAAAGGGGTGCGAAGAGAAATATATTGACCTGAGCTGAATAGGGCTAGACCTGGACCAAATGGTCCTTGAACCGAAGGGACTTACGGGTCCGTGGATCAAACCATAATCAAATATTTATATTGTTGTAGCTGTCTTTAATTTGTAGCATTGCAATCTGTTAAGATATTTGCTATAACCTCTTATGATAAGGATACCAAACTAATATAAAAGGGACCTTGAGGCAAACGCAAGATAAATTCTCCATTTTGCTTCCTTCTCTCTCTCTCTACCCTTTACATTAATTTACAATACTTGCGTTCCCTTGTAATACTGGAATACCACAGGAGGTGATAGATTACGTGGTACGATATTTAGAAGTGTTAGTTTCTAAATGGTTTTTTCAGTTGGACATCCTTTCGTCATTTCACCTGGAGACGGCAGTGCAAGACAATGATAGAAGACCTAATGGTTATAAACAAATTATTCATTATCATTGCATTCCCAAAGATATTTTGTAAAGCTCTTCTAGATATGTATCAGATGTAACATCCACACGCCTATTTTCACTCTTAAACAACACAGTCAGGATCTGACCCAAAATCCCTACTTACCGACAATACTAAAATAGATCATGAACAAAAATATCTTTCTCTTCAAAGAGGAGGCATCCATGTGGCCACATTACTCTTGTAGTATTAGTCATCTGTTACTAAATTTCTTGTTCGAGTCATGATGATGACGTTTAGCTCTTAAATGTTTGATCACCTACTAAACAAGTACTAACTTTAGATAGGTAGTTATATGGGGACAGGAAAGTAGGAGTTTTTCTTATATTCAATTTGCAGTACTAGTGGAACTAATCAGAAGTCCGAAAACTCAAGACTCTTACCAGACCTGGCCAAATCAGTTTGGAGATGCCAAAAAGTTGCACTCAATGAAACTCAGTCCTTAACAAGATCTGGCTAGATTCAGGTTGGCTTGTTCAAGACTCTCCAATGACTGGCCAAGACTAGGTAAAAGCACAAAACTAGGAGAAAAACTAATTTATTTTCATTTGTATATGGCCTTACTGAGTATGAACTTTATGAATCGATTGAGCCTCCGAGTCAACTGGGTAGGTAGATTCCCGAACCGAGTTGAATATCCATATTTTTTAACAATGATATCTATTATATGAGATGAAGATTACAAGGATCTTCTGGACCTAATTATGTAGCACACGTTATCTTTCAATATCCACTGCTTGTAAAACAAGGAGACGAAAACTGTGGTTAGGAGAATACTTTATAAGTTTTGTGGTAGTTGAGGATGGCTATGATAAGTTAGTTGGAAAGGCTTCATTCTTCTTCCATTGAGGGGTAAGCAAAACTATTGTCTCTAGAATATTAGCTGCCACCAAATCATAGGAAGCATAGAAGATCTTGAAGAAGGAATTTCAAATACTAAAAACGGCAATTGCCATTGAAGCCAAATATTTAGGGCCTATTTGTTTTATTTAATTGAAATCCTACGAGCTGTAAGACTTTGTATTTCCCTAAATAAGAATCAGAGGTAAATATTTCAAATTGACCATAAAAAAATTTCTTTTTCAATGGAAATTGAATCAAGGGAAGCTCGAAAATGACAACCCAAGCATCACCCTAGTGACTCAAATCTTTAATAAAGGTTCCAACTACATCACTATTTTATATCCCTCACCCCCAAACCTCATACCCTTTTCACCCCTTACGTATTTAGTGGAGGTCATTGGACCATAAATTCCTAAGTATTTAATTCCCGTGTACTCTATGCAACATGCCCATTAGAGGCCATTTATGTTGGAAATTTCTAAAATGGTAAAGCACTTTTCACGCTTCTCAATTAGAATCCCACATGGAAAATGTTTGAAATGAGAAAGGCATTTATGAATGCTGATAAGTCCTTAAAAATGCAGAATTTCCTCATCATTTTAGAGTAAATAAGGACTTAATCATCAAATCATGGACCATTTTAGTAAAAAATTATGATTTTATGTTTTTGAGTATCAAAGTCTGAATTCGAATCAAAATTCATCCAAAAATTGCATTTTCACATAAAATCATGAATTTCTTCATTTTTGGCATTGAAAGTCACAAATTTCTCATAACTTTTTATTCACACATGAAATGATGAATTTTCTTTGCACCTTTAATTTAATTAAAGAAAACTTGACAAAATGGTGAAATATTATGCATCTATTCAGTGTGAATTGGGGCTCGCATCTTGCAATACTCTTTTCCTACATAAATAAATAATTCTTTGATAATTGATTATACTATTTGTATTTTTGTAGGAAAAATCAATTTCTTGGGACCCGCGGAAGAGAAGGATCAATTGAAGAATTAAAGAAGGAAAACCAAGCTATTGAAGCTCTGTATGGGGTCCACACTACCCTTGTTTGAAGATTCAAATCAAGCCAAACAAAGAAGAAAAAAAAAATTGTAAAAAACCCTCCCAGGTGAGGACGTCCAAGGCAAGGAAATTCAAGGCTTGCACACTCATGTGGGGCCCATCATGTGTTCCAATTTGTGATACAAATCTGAATTTCAGATTTGGTTCAAGATTTTTTGAAACTCAAAAGTTTCACTTTCAAAGCAAGGGATATTGGACGTTCAAGCATGGGATAGTTCAAGATTGCATTCTTCCAAGCATGGCCCCACTCCTATGTCATGTTTGGGATGAAATTAAATTCAGATTTGAAGAGATTTTTAAGGTGGGCCATGCTAAGAGGTTTTTCTAGCCATGAAGAGTTCAAAAGATTGGAAATCTTGCTAAGCAATCCAAGTTGGAAACAAATTGAAAGAGTGCAAGATTTTAGCACTCAGTTGTTAAATTTATCTCCTAAAAGATAGGCCTCAAGATTTAAAGTTTGCAAACCAAGATTCTTCCCAAGAAGTGTTGCACGTCCAACACCACCTCCAAGGAGATAAAACACGTCAAAAAAGGGGGCTAGCCTTATTTTTTCAAAATTTGAATTAAATCTGAAGTTGGCCTAGGAGAGGAAGTTGTGTGAGACATAAAGAATCCTATTTTTAATAAGATTATGTGTAAAGAAATCCAAGGAGATAACAAGATGGAAAACCCCTAGAAACTCTCTAAAAACCTCCTAATCCTAATCTAACTTGGACCCCACACTACTAAATCTTACCCAAATCAAATACCTTGGACCACAAGCCATCAAACCAACATAAAAAGAGCACAAAAAGGGCTAGACTAGCATTCCATCCCCCCCTCACACCTTGGACGACCAGCAACTCCTAATCTCCCCTTTTTCCATTAATTTTTCTCCATCTCTCATCCTTCCATCAATATTTTCATCCAAGGCCTTCCCTAAGGCACACCACCACTTGGATTTCTACACCGTCGCGCCGCCGCCGTTGCTATCGTCACTCTACCATCGGATCATCCTTGAAACCATCTTCCCTTGCTTGGATTTCAGATCGCGAAACGAGAGCCAGTTGGATCGCCGTTCGAGACCGCGAGTCCCTCTCCTCCGTTTAGTGTTTCATGTGTCTATGGTAAGGTTGGATGCACTTTATTTTTATTAAAAGAACTTTGTAATGGTTAGTTTCTTGTAATGGGTCTTTCACTAATAAATCAAGTTTATGGGGTCTTGGTCTTCACCAATGGGTCAACATCGAATTTTTGTGGGTAATGATAGTGCGCACTTGGTGCGGTGGTCTTGATTTTTCTTGATGGGATCAAGCAAAGTAATTATTGCAAAGTTTTAGAATTAAAATCCAATTTCTTTATTCTCTGATTTTATTTTATTTTATTTTTATTTTATACATCTTAACAATTATTGCAATTGGTTGGGCTAATAATTCTTATGGTGATGCAGTGGTTAGATTAGGATTTTAAGTTTCTTTGGTTGTAATTAATTTTGAAGATTTGTAATTAATTTTTAATTCAATCAGGAAATTTGATTTGTATATTTTTTTTTAGGCTAGAACTAGTTTTTTTTAATAGGACAGGTTTTGCGATAAATAACTCTCCTTGGATCGACCCGGTTTCACCTGTTATTACTACAATCGCGGCCTTGCACTTGGGGCTATGATCAAATGCTTATCTGTGTATCTCCATTGAGATGATGTGAAAGGGCGTGGGCGTCGGCGTGGGAGCATTATAATTGATTGAGAAACTCATCTTTTGCCATTTATTTAGCCTGATTTTGGCTAACCTAGTATCTATTTTAAATTGGGTCGATTTGGTCCTAACTTGGGTTCAAATTGCCTGCAAATCATTATCAAGAAATAGAGATGATTAAAAAAATAAATCAATAATATCTTGGCCATCAATGACATAGTGCTTTGGGTAGGACCATTGGTGCAGTCCAATAGATCTGGGCCCGTTTTATCAAACTTACAGGTAACCCAGTAGCAGATACCAACTTGGTGTGGGGGTATTTATTGTCTTAAGAAAAGAGCAATTTGCGACTCAGACGATCCATTTCAACTATATTTTATTATTATTATTTCTAACTATTTATTTCCTCGATATTGAATTTCTAGAAATTCTAAACAATTCATTCTATTAAAGAGGTCAAAATTAAAGAAGTAAAACAACAATCACAAATGGCCATCAAATAGCTCCCCTTTGGTACAAAATGATTACTCGGCCACTGCCCTGGTTTATCAAATCATAGGAAAGTGTAGGGGCCACTACAAAAATGTAATGATCGGTCTAGAAAAACTTTAGAACGACTAATAATATATGGGTTCTTTTGAAGCCTATGCAAAAGAAATAAGAAGGTGTATAGGTTAAATTTAAAAATAACAATTCAAGTAAATGTTAATGCGACGTTAAGAAGAATGAATAAATTGAGAAGAAGAGAAAAATAATAAAGATGCTCATTTAGAGGGAAATGGACTTTTCACTTATGGGAGTCCCGCACAAGTAGGGTTGTAAACGGGTCCAGTCCGGGCCCATGGTGAACCCGGAACCGGAACCGTTAAGGAGAAGGTGGAACTGGATCCGGACCCGGAACCGTTTCGGAACCGGTTTCTTGGCTCCGGAGCCGGAACTAGAACCATATATGGGACGGGTCTGGATCCGGGTCTAAGTAGAGAATGATATTAAAAAAACATTGTTTTTAAGAGAGATTTTAGAAAATTGAGGTAATATGTCGGGTCACGGGTCCACGGGTCCTAAACAACGTGGAACTGGACCCAGACCCATTTACTTATAGGGGCTTAAATAAGGACACAGACCCGGTTTTAACGGGTCAGAATGTTCGGGTAATCGGAGAATCGGTGACCCATTCACATCCCTACACACAAGGTGTTCGGGAACTCCTCGAATTAAAGGTAGGGACCAAAAATCCTGTCGACTTCAAATGGGTATTTAGGCACAAGGAACTCCCCCACATCCCCCACTCCAATGGGTATTTAGCCACAAGGGACTCCCCACATCCCTCGCTCCAAATTGATATTTAGACACAAGAGAGACCTCGCATCCCCCTCTCCAATGGGAATTTAGACACAAGGAACTCCCCACATCCCTCGCTCCAAATGGGTATTTAGGCAGAGGGACTCCCCACATTTCTTGCTCCAAATGGGTATTTCCAATATAGGTGAACCCACTATGCTAGTTTCGATAATGATCGATCGTGCCTCAAACACGAGCAAAGGTTTGTCAACACGTAATATACTCTAGTACATAACTCAACATGAAATTTAACTTCAACAAGATGGAATAAGTTTTACTCATCAAATTACACTTGAAATCTAGGGGAATCTACGCTCTATCTTAAAAGATGTTCCCATTTATCCATATAAAAAACATATTATGTGACCACCATACCAAAAAGGTAATTTCAAGTGCCCATGCACCAAACCAAATTTATTGCCCCTTTTTCGGTTTTTTTTTTTTTTAAACATTTTCTACTAGGGTCATTATCCACTTTTATTGGCAATGTCAAGGGTTGATTGGGACCCTGTGGTCCATAATAACCTTTACAGAATTCTCATTTACTTTGTTTGTAGGGTATCGGTCGGCCATTATTTATAATGTTAAAGGTCTCTATTGACCCTGCGGTGTACGCTTATAAATACATGAAACTCATTCATCATTAATCCCTGTTCTTGGAAAAAAAAACGACCTTGCTTGACTTGCCTCCCCTCCATAGGATATTCCCACCTCTTGAAGACCATTAAAGCCAGATGCCGTTGTTTGGTGGAGAATATTAAAGTGCATATGCTATTGTTTGGGGCATACCGATGGAAATGTGGAGTTTGTGCTTTGCCATAAAGAAAAATAAATATTTATGAGAACATTAAAGTGCATATGTTACTGTTTGGGGCAGACCGGGGCAAATCACCCTTTTAGAATTCCATTCTCAAGTGGAGAGTAGGTGTGTGGCAAGAGGAAAGACAATATTGCAAAAGGGATGGCAAGGACACAACCGAGCCGAACATAAGATTACAAACGAAAATGAAAAGAGGGTTTTTTTTTATTTATAAAACATACATTTGACAAAGAGGGCGTTGGAGGGGACCACAATGGATCGATGGAGGAGCGTTGTGAACCACTGTGAATGTGCCTGGTGGCAGATGTGGAGTCCCAGTTGACACTGAGGTATAAGAAGGAAACAAAAAAGAAAGAAAACCGGGCTTATAAGCCCTAATATGGATGAATGGGTCGAACGCAGGGTCTCAATCGACCCTTAATATTGTAAATAAAGGTCGATAGGAACCCTAGTAGAGAATGCTTAAAAAAAAAAAAAAACCGAAAATTGGGCAATATGACTGGTTTGGTGTAAGGGCACTTAAAATTACCTTTTCGGTATAGTGGTCACATAATCTATTTTTTCTGATAAAATCCCCTAAGTATAAAAATGAAGAAGCCTCATCAATACAATGTACCTATAGAAACATATCACAACTCTAGACATGATCTGGACATGATTGAAGGGGGTACATAGTCTTCCAATAGCAACAAACCAAAGATTAGCACTTGGAATGGTCCTTAAACATAAAAGAAAAGGACCCACAAAGTCAAATAACATTTCTAACCTTAGAAATAAGCAGTACACAGTAACATACAATTTCCAAAAATTTGGAATCCAATAAAATGGTCAAGTTAGGTTCAGCAGAACTATAGAGAATAACTCGGGGCTAGTCACAATTTGATGAGACTACAAACCCTAAGAAATAGTTGAAAACAGGGCCATCTATTAACTTAGTGAATAGCAGGGGCTTAATCATAATTTCTGAACGCCTGGACTTCAAGGAAATGGCCTCAAATCAGTGCAATTAGGATCAACTATATAAAACCATAAATCTGAGGGGTTAAAATGCAATTTCAGAAGTATGAAACTAAGGAAATAACTATATAGATGCGTTCATGAGTTGAGAGAATAGCACATGAAAAGGGCTTCGACAAAAGTTTCATCAACTTAGAATGTAAGAAAATGACCCATTACAGGTTCAGCTGTAAAAACTATGAGTAACCGGGGCTAAATTGAACTTTTTAAAGGGTTAGTACTCAAGAAAATGATCATAAACAGGTTCAATTGTGAAACTGTAAAAATGTCAGGCCCTTAAATGAAATCTCAAATAATATAAGACTCAAGAAAGGAACTAAAACAATGCAACTAAGGGCTTGTTTGGGAAATATTATTTGTTTGAAACAAATCTGCATGGAACAGATCTATTTCAAATAGCCCTATTTGAAATAGATGTTTTAGAAATAGTCTCTTTTGGAAATACACAAAAAAATTGACTGAAATAGACTTTTTTTAAATCAATGGTTAAAACCTTTTCGCAAATTTCTTGGGATCCATGAGCTATCAAGCTTTGAAATTTGACCCCAGAGCCGTGTTGAGCCTTCCAAAGAGATTTAACGGTTTGGATCTTGTGTTTGGGGCCCACATAATCCAAAAAATAATATCAAATGGTTCACAATTTTTAGCAACGATCTCAAGATTGGTGATCATCCAACGACGAAAGTTTGGACCCACAACAATGTTTGACCTTTTGAGCCATCTCAACGGTTTGAATTGTGATTTACTATTAAAGATTAAAAAAAAAAAAAAAACCTGGACTGTCTATGGACGAGTCTAAAACCTAGCAATGTTTGCATGGTACATCAATGGTTGATATTTATTCACAAATTTCTCGAGACGCACAAGGTATCAAGTTTTGAATTTTGGCCTCATAATTGTTTTCAGCCTTTCAAAAAGATTTAATAGTTCGGATCTTGTGTTGGGGCCCACAAGAATCAAGAATTTATATCTAAGTGTCTAATTGTTTTTGAAAATATCTCAAAATATATGATGATCCAACGGATGAAATTTGCCACCAGAGCTATGTTTGACCTTCTGACCAGTTCCAATGGTTTGGATCGTGATTTATGATCCAAAAATCTTTTATTAAAAACAAAAGAAAAAAATGGACTGCCCCAAAAGGACATCAAATTCTCTGCTTCTACTTTTTATGCTCTACTTTTCAACTACCAACAATTGGGGCGGTTGGTTCTTAGGGAGTTGGCCTCTACTTCTCTAAAGCTGGTAGGGGGTAGATATGTATGTCAGATGCTCTTATTTTCTAAACCTCTATCTATCCGCTTTAAACATTTAGAGGAAGGTTAAAAATAAAGGTGCCAAACATGAGCTAAGTAATAAGGATTTTAGGGCGAAATTGTGATTTGTGTATCATAGGTGACATGGGGGTGTCGACAGTGCATAGATGAACAGTAACAAAAGTATGAATGAACAACTCCAGTCCAAAACAACAAAGCAGACTAAAAATCAACTGGCATTAGAATCATATGCAGGAAATAAGAAGAATAAAGATCCATCAGCACGATGCAAGTACCAACATCACAAAATCCCACACAAAAGCTGAGATAGGGCTTGGTCAGCTGGTAGTCTACATGAATACATTTCCAAGAAGCAAATCCTTTCTTTTACTTAGCACTAGAATAATTTTACAAGATTCAAAGACAAAGCTTTTATCATGCTTAGTAAAATGGAATGTAAATTAAATAAAGATTCATGGAACCTTCTACCATGCTTAGTACTTGCCTTGAGGGTTTGGGTTAGCTGGACGAAGCTTTTATCTTTCCCAAATCTCTCCTCTTAGCTGCCTCATCTTCTCTAATGATATGACTCCAATGAGAGTTGTCATTTCTAACTATTTATAGTGAACCCCCAAGACAAAGCTAATATGCTAGTCTTCCACTATCTAACTTAGTCTGAGTACATACAAATTTAGTTCAGTATCCAGAGAACGTAGTTTGTACTCTAGAAAACAGAACAACCATACATAATTTAAAACTTGAAAGTAAATCCATTTACTGTATGCAGGCAAAAAATAGAGAACAGTTGACGACTTTGTAATCCGGCAATCTAAAAGTAGAAGGGAGGTTGATTAAGGCTAGTGTTTGAAGCTATGTCCTTAAGACAAATTTCGCCCCCATAGTAGTGCTTACAAGTTTCTATAGCGCTTTTCTCCCAGGATACAATGATATTTTTTACACAGTAGCAGCACTACAGACTGTGTGATTGATGACAGAACTATGACAAACTCTCTCTCGACTCCGGCTGATAACCCCTCAACTTCAAATGATGACCCAGATGCAAAGTAAATGTAGAGAATGAATGACAAAAACGGATGCAAAGTAAATGCAGAGAATGAATGACAAAAACGGATGCAAAGTAAATGCAGAGAATGGACGAGATGTTCTCTCTGGACACACCCCATTTGGAAAAAAAAATTTTATTTAATTAAAATTTTCTCCATAAATAATAATACGAAGTGGGCCGAGCCAGGCCCGACTTGCCCATTTGGCCCAAGCCCGAGCCCGGCCAGATTCGGGGCGGCGCGCGCGTGTGGTGAGCCCACCTTGGTCGAGGTCATCCCCCTCCACAAAAGTGGAGTGCCCCTTTGGGCCCAACCTTTACTACCAAGGTATTCATATTTATATCCAAAGAGGGTTTTGTTCCCAAGCAATATGGGATGCAAGTTTTCCAATTGCTTGTGTTACCAAACACTACCATGTACAAGTAGTGAAGTTATGAGTCAATTTCTCATTCACTCCTCAATGGTTTAGAGCAACCCAATACATGTTCTTAATCTACTGATGGAGTAGATCACATTCTCATGTAGTCCCACCTAAAACGAAAAGTGGGGCCCACTTTTATTTTGGCTCAACTTAGACCAAAATATGGTGCTCTTATCCATTTTTCCAACACTAACACTCTAAACTTATTAGATTTCATTGGATCATGGGCCCAAATTAGTCAATGTCACAACCCGAGCCCGAGATTGGATTACATTTGGGTCCGTGAACTCCAAATTTAACCGAAGTTAAACGAGATCCATAAGGGATATACATACTTTACGCAAGTGAGATATTCCAATCACACCTATCATAACATAACAATGTGGAAGACATATACAATATGATATCAAATATGGAAAAGTACATACAACTATTCCATGATATACAAATGTACACATTTACAAATGTACAAAGTTCTTTATATAAAAGTATAACTATCATATCTCTAACCATGTCATCTATCTGCATATTTAATATACAATGCATGATGACAATTATCTAAAGTTTCCAAATATTGTTCCAAAATGTTCCAACCATATTCTCACACTCGGATATCAAAATCAAATGATATCCCGGCCATTCCACTCCACTAGTCCTCCCGGAGGAACCGGAGCAGTCTCCTCTGCTGGCGCTGCGGCCTCTGTAAGACCGGCATTGGCTACTTGGCTTGTAATACCATCAATAGCACTAGTGAATATGATGATTCAGCAATGTATAAACAGATCTATGATAGTACACGCTATAACACATACCAAATATGTTCAAATCTATTATTAAACAATTATCAACTCAATATTGAATTCTAAACAATTCGTACAATGATTCATTATATGCAATAAGAGTCAAATTAGGACAATTCACTAATTGACAACTACCATAGCATTTCATTTCAATTCATTTATTCCAAATGGAAGTATTCATTCGGTTTTCAAATATATAGTGGGATCTAACCAATGTCCGAGCAAGGATAACTGGCATCACCACAAATCTCCAGAACGCCCCCAAATCTATATACTGTAGTAGGAATAATCATTTAACTCATTTCAACTCTATAATGAGCTTTAACAGGACAACTAAGGAGTGGCAGACTCAAGGAGTCAATTCAAATCAAATACATACTCAAGTTAGTGTTCAATTTTTTTCGGATTTCAATTCAATTTCATATATTCCATTCATAACAATTGAAAGGAATAAAGGCCAATGCAAACCCAATATAGACTTGAGATCAACGATAATAACAATATGAATGCAACTCGATTTAGAGAGTTACAACAATACACAATTCAATTCATTCTTCGTCTCAAACCAACTATTTATGTGTAATTCTTGATTATCTAATGTACGTGTTATTCTCGATGGACATTACATTAAATTTAATTTGTACATTAGAGTTCTCATAATTAACACCTATGGAGGTATAAACATCATTTAACAATCCTAAAGTAAATCTTCTAATTCAACAGAAAAATCAGAATTCAAATATGAAAATCTCCAAATTCGGTTACTTGTTCGGTTAACCAAAAACTAGGATTCGGCTAGGCAAATCACTACTCGGCTACCTTCGGTTGACTTTACAGTATCTTCAAATTTCTGAAAAACTTAGAAGTGTATTCGGTTACTCGCTCGGTCACTTGTTCGGTTGACCGAAAACTTACACTCGGCTAACCGAACACCAATTCGGCTACCTACGGTCAACTTTCCAGCAAGCTCAATTTTCACTCAATTTCCACAAATACACTCAGTCCCATGTTCGGCTACCTATTCGATTAACCGAACTATGCTAATTTTTGCATAAATTCTGAAACAAATTTCTGAATTTGAACTCCAAGAGCTCATACCATATACCTAGCGTCTAAGATCAACAGAAATGAGAATACTTGCCTCTATTTGGAGTCAATTAACAAAAAAAATAAAAAAAATCGTCTTTGCTAGCTCAATTTGAGATGGAACTGACCAATTTAAACCCTCTTCTAAACCTAACATCAAGAAACAATTCAAAAACAGAATTTCCATGAGTTATTGAGCTAAACAACAATCCTAACCACACAATAACACTTGAAAGTTCTATAAAGAGCTTGAAAAATACTTACTTGAAACTTGAAGAAATGGAAAATCCAGATTTCCCTCAAACTTTCACTCTAAGAAGTGAAGAAAACTTAATGAAGAAGATGAAGTCACTACAATCTTTCTTCAAAACTACTTGTAAAGCCTCTCCCTTAACAATTGATAAAGAAGAATGGAGAAAAGAGGAAAGAAAATAGCCTAGGGTTTGGTCTCTAAGGTTTTGTGCTGGAAATGATCGGATGAATGAATAATTGGGTTCTTTCAAACCTTATGTAAACAACATTTTGCACAAAGCCCCACTTTCTTAAGTCTGTTTACTCTTCAAGTTAAATGAAGGCTCATTTGATCCATTTCAAATCAAATGCAATCAAGTTCAATATAAAAATTGATGTACTCTTTGAGATACACATGATGGTGTCAAGAATTACCGCATACGACGAAATACACGGAAATCCGTATTTGTGAAAAAGTCCTTATTCTCATCAATTGAGTTCAAAACCAACTCAAATGACTTAGTCTCAATCCAAACTAATTCCATTAAGCTCATTTCAATCAATTAAGACTAATTTAACTTAATTTGATTATTAATCATAGTTAACTTAACTAATGACAATTAATTACCGTTAATCTTGATTAACTCAGGATAGGGTGTCACGGTCAATTAGCCTCCAACTTGAGACCCAAACTATCTACAAAGCTAATAGTTGATTCTACTTAGGCTACAATCACTTAGGATTAGAAATTGCCAAATACCCTTAAACCATAATAGGGCTACATATTAAAACCCTAAATCAATAGAAACTATAAAGAGGCAAGAAAAAACACTTGAAACAACTGAACAAGGTTTTCTGGGTTCAGGTCCTTACGTAAAATTTCTTCTAAAGATGGAGAGTAGGAAGATGGAGAAACTGACACACGTATCGAAGAAATTCTAACAATAATGGAAAATATCTCTCTAAGGGTGTGTTTGTGCAACTAGAAGATTTCGTACTCTATAGAGTTCTATTTCCATCGAAGAGATGAATCACAAATTTCTACCCTTCGCATAGGAAAATAAAATCCTCCCTATTAAGGAAAATATGTTCATATATTTTTCCTTTTTCAAACAGAAAAAGAGACAAACAATTGAAGAGTGGGTTATATGAAAATCAAAACAATTTTCTACTCTATCATAGAATCCTCTTACTCCATAAACAAGCCTGAAATGTATTATTTACAAGGCATTCGGTCATAAGTCTAAAGAATATTATAAATTAAAAGGAAAAAAGATCCACACCACTCTTGTAAAGATTTTTGCTAAAGAAAAACAAATAAAGGCATATGGTTTTTTTTTTTTTTAAAGGGAGAAAGAATTATTAGATTACCTATCATGCTCATTCTTGAGTGCTTAGTAACCTAGAAGATTTTTGGTATTTGTAACAACTATATGATAGGGATTGAAGCTATTTCATTAATTCAGTTTACTGGGCAACCTGGCTTTACTCAAAATTTATTAGGTACGCCTATTCATGCAATTAATGTGATTATTCTATCACTTTTGATAGGGGTAATTTTTGCTTTTTGGAAAAGAAAATGAATAGTGTTAGTTAGAATGAGATTAGAATAAATGTTTGATTTTTGAAATTGAAAAGAATGAACAGAGAGTTGTCAGAGTGAAAATGGATCCAAGCAAGGTCTTTCCTTTTGCCACTAAATGTGAACTATGCCTAAAACTATCAAAAGCTTATCAACATGATAGTTTTCGCTCCAAGTACTATGAATAAAAGAAGATGAGCTATGTGAAGGGTGTATTTGTTTGCTTTATAGGAGCTTGAACTCATGCACTCATACCAACTACACATGTCCAAACCATCTGAGGAAAAGTTGGAGACATGAAGGGTGTATTTATAGAAGCTACATATACTATTATTTTGTATCTCATCTTTCAGTTTAGGAACTCCAATTGAGTTATAGTATATGTGTGGGTAAAAACACCGTAATGACTAAGTTAAGCAATGATCACGGCTAAACTCGCCGAGCTCCTCAGCTTCCGAGGTAGAAGATCGTCAGCTCGGCAGTTCGGTCAATACCTTGGCAGCTCGGTAGAGCAGTCTAGCTTGCGAGGTCAGCACCGCAGTTCGGCAGCTCGGTATGAGTGCCAGTCCGGTGCAAAGGCGCGCCACGGCCAAGCTATCCTTGGTCCCAGGCCACAGCACCCCCAGCCACAGCATTAGAGTTAGGGTGGGCCGCCATTCTCCTCCTAGAGTCAGAATGGGCCGCCATCTACCTTCTGGAAATACGGCGCGCCCTGACAGATATGGGCGGTCATTTATGGCGATAGGATCGCTCATTTATGGAGATAAGAGGTGTGCTTTATCATCCCTGTACGCCAGCCGGCTGAAGGCGTGGAAAGTGAGGTAGGGGTGTTGTCCGCTCCACCTACTGCTGCCTGTCAGGGTATGGAGCGATGGGACCTCACCTCACCTACCCCCACTCACAGAGAGAATGAACGAGGAACACTCGCCTATATATGCATGGGATCAGCCCCATGAAAGGTACGCACCACATAATACACAAGCCCTCATTCCTCTCTTCCTCCTCCTGTTTAGTTTTCTCAGAACTAACTCAGGCATCGGAGTGCCTTCGGCTCACGGCAGCCAGGGCCTCTGACCCAAGTCTTTCTCCTTCCCTTTTCAGGTTCTCGGAGTTCAGCATTCCCCCTCCTAAGAAGTTCAACCCTGATCTCATCTCTAACTAAGTAGGTGTCGTTTTTACCGCCTACAGTTTGGCGCCGTCTGTGGGAAACTGAACAAAAAGCTTGTAAACACCATGCCTCCGAAAACCAGAAATGGCGAAGGACCTTCCAAGGGCAAGGCTGTGTCCACACAGCCTACGCTGGCGCAAAATCTTCCGCCTCCTCCCCCTCGGCAAAGGAGGTCTGGCGGGAGGTCTCTCACGGTCCAAACAGCGTCACAATCCAGGGAAGTAACCATGCTCTCCCTTCGTGACGTTCCACCTCCAGAACAACCCCACCATAGCCATAGGCGGACGGTGCAGGGCGAAAAGTCGGTCACCAAGCCGCACGAGAAGTCGGCCCGGGCTAGGTCGCAGTCTCATCATCAGGCCAGCCTTGAGCACAACGAAGACCCCCGCCTGGCGGATATCAGAGCACAAAATCTCCTCATCCAGGAACAGCGTGAGCTTATCGAACGGCTCACGCAACGGCTCGAAGGAAAGAAGGATCAGAGCCCGCCGCCCAGGCGTCCGGGCCACGGACAAGACCTGAGGCACGTCCTCAACAATAAGAGGCGTGACCGAGACCAAAAAGAAGAAGGCTCGAGCAGCAGCCACATGCACGAAGAGCCAAAGAAGCAGCGCCAAGGGCTGGAAGACGCCGAGCTGAAGAGGTGGATCGACCAGCAGGTGAAACAGACTATCCGCCAGAATATGGAAGCTACTGGTCCCGACCGAGACCAGTATGCCACCTTTGAGGCTGAAGATACTGGCGCGTCTCCTTTCTCTAGGGAGATAAGAAGATACACGCTCCCCGAGAAGTTCAGCGTCCCAAGGTTCACCCTATATGACGGAACCTCGGATCCTGCTGCCCACCTCCGGCATTACGTCCAAAGGATGTCGGTCTGGGGGGATGACGATTCCCTGAACTGTCGAGTGTTTTCCTCCAGTTTGGCGGATCTCCCCCTGCGATGGTTCTGCTCGCTTCCCGAAGAGTCCATCTCCAGTTGGCGACAACTCCGGGCCTCCTTCCTGGGGAAATTCCAGGCTCATCGCGTCATCCCAAAGACCGATGCCGACCTCATGGCCCTCCGGATGCAGGAGAACGAGAACGTCACCCAGTTCGCCCGCCGATTCTGGACTGTCTACAGCCAGATCGAGAGCGCCTCTGAAGAACTGGCAGTGAGATCCTTCCAACTGGCCCTGCAGCCAGGTATCCCACTTCGGGCCCAGCTGGTCATGTATCCCGTGACCACCATGAAGGAGCTCATGACCAAGGCCAACCGGTTCATCTTGGCAGAAGAAGACGAGGCGCGAGGACGGGAGAACTTTGGCCTCACCAAGAGAAGCCAACCGGCCAAGGGAGACAACAGGCCCTCCAAGAAGGAAGATCGCCGCAGGGATCCATCCCCGGATCGGCGCAAAGCCCGGTCCTCGGAGCAGCGCCGAACCCCCTCCGCCTCGACGTCAGGATCACGCAGCAGCAGAAGGTCCGGCCACGAGCCGACCTCCTACGTGGCAGTGAACACCATCTTCAAGGAGCCGATCTATAGGCTCCTCAACAAAATAAAGGCGCAGCCGTTCTTCAAATGGCCGCGCCCAATGATATCCGACCCCTCCTCCCGGGACCAGAGTAGGTTCTGTGCCTACCACAAGCAGAACGGGCACAGAACCGACGAATGCAAGAGCTTCAAGTTCCACCTGGAAGACCTTGTGAAGGAGGGGCACCTACGGGAGTACATCAAGCAGGAGGGCCGAGGTGATGACCGACCTCCACGGAGGGAGGCTGATAACCAGGACAGCGAGCCGGAAGGCATCATCCACGTCATCCACCTCGCCGCCCCACCTAAGAAGAGCTCTCAGGCCCGAGCTGAGGCCCGGCGCGCCTCACATCAGAAACAGGTGCTGACCGCGGCGCCAGAGCCGGCCGCGAAGAAGGCCAAAACAGAGGGGGTCAGAATATGGTTTTCTGATAAAGACCTGGAAGACGTCGAGCTCCCGCACAACGACGCCCTAGTTCTCACCTTGAAGCTACAAAACTTCTTGGTTCAGAGAGCCCTCGTCGACCCTGGCAGCTCGTCCGAGGTCCTCTACTACGACTGCTTCAAGAAGTTGGGCCTGAAAGACGAGGACCTCCAGGCATGCCGCACCCCTCTGGTCGGCTTCAGTTCCAAACCTGTCTATCCCAAGGGCAGGATCTCCCTTAGAGTCCAAGTCGGTGGCGCCTGCAGACAGGTCGACTTCCTAGTGGTCGATGTCCCTTCCCCGTACAATGTAATAATGGGGAGGACGTGGCTGCACAGCATGGAGGCGGTGCCCTCCACCCGGCATCAAAAACTCAAGTTCCCTTTGGAGAATCGATCGGGACGGACGGAAGTGATCACCGTCAAGGGCGACCAGCACATGGCCAGGCAATGCCTGCTGGCCGTGCTGTCTGACGAGGCCGGGCCGTCCCAAGTCAATGTGACCGAGCAGGATAGAGAAGCCGAGCTCGAGGACGTCGGCAGGGCTCCGGCGCAGAAGAGCATCGAGGACCTCACCAAGGTCAATATTGATCCCGCCGACCCCGACAGATTCTTTCTCGTGGGAAGTCAACTCCCCGAGACCGAGAAGATAGAGTTGCTGAACCTCCTCGAGGAGAATAAGGCGGTCTTTGCCTGGACACCGTACGAAATGCCCGGCATTGACCCCGCAGTCATCTGTCACGAGCTGAAGGTGGATCCCAACCATAAGCCCGTGCTTCAAAAACCGCGCCGGACTGGGGTCCCGCAGACTGAGGCCGTGGCTGAGGAAGTTCAGAAACTCCTTGAGGCAGGTGCAATAAGAGAGGTCCACTATCCGCAGTGGCTAGCCAACACCGTGGTAGTCAAGAAGAAGACGGGCAAATGGAGGGTCTGCGTGGACTTCACCGACCTCAATAAGGCCTGTCCAAAGGACAGCTTCCCTCTTCCAAAAATCGACCAACTCATTGACGCCACTGCCGGACACGACCGGATGAGCTTCCTGGACGCCTACCGGGGGTACCACCAGATCCCCATGTACGCGGCAGACCAGGAGAAGACAGCTTTCATCACTCCCCGGGGCACCTATTGTTACAAGGTGATGCCCTTCGGGTTGAAAAACGCGGGAGCGACCTACCAGCGGTTGGTGACGAAGATGTTCCAGGCCCAGCTCGGCAAAACGGTGGAGGTCTACATCGACGATATGGTCGTCAAGTCCAAGAGGTCGCAGGACCACCTGACCGACCTCCGCCAAATTTTCGACATCCTTCGCCAGTTCCAGTTGAAGCTGAATGCATCCAAGTGCGCCTTTGGGGTCGGTTCCGGCAAGTTTCTGGGAAGCCTGGTCACAAGAAGGGGGATCGAAGCTAACCCCGACCAGATCACCGCGATCCAGGACCTTCAGTGTCCGACCTCGGCGAAACAAGTTCAGCGGCTGACCGGAATGGCCGCCGCCCTGAACCGGTTCATTAGCCGCGCTTCAGACAAGTGCAGACCCTTCTTCCAACTCTTGAGAAAGGGCTCCAAGTTCCAGTGGACGTCAGAATGCTCTGAGGCGCTGCAGCAGCTAAAACAATATCTTTCTTCTCCACCACTGCTGTCAACCCCGACCTTTGGAGAACCACTGTTCTTGTACTTGTCAGTCTCGGACCATGCAGTGAGCTCGGTACTCATCAGAGAGGACAACGGCCAGCAAAGGCCCATCTATTACACGAGCAAAACCCTGCTGGACGCCGAGACCCGGTATTTGCAGCTTGAAAAGCTCGCCTTGGCGCTCGTCAGCGCCTCTCGGAAGCTCTCCCACTACTTCCAAACCTTCACAATAGTGGTCGTGACCGAATACCCACTGAAGGCTCTTCTCCGGAAGGCAGATTTCTCCGGACGAATCTCCAAATGGGCTGTCGAACTGGGGCAATATGACATCGGCTATCAACCCAGAACGGCCATCAAAGCCCAAGTTCTCGCGGACTTCATTGTGGAGTTTACCCCTCAGAGTTCGGCACCGACCGCGCTCGACACCGAACTGGGGGACGATAGGGGTACGGAGGTTATCACTGAGATGAATAGCGGTACGGAGATTGTCACCGAGACGGAGCAAGAGCGTTCCTGGAAAGAACTACTAGACTCGTCGTGGAAAGTCTTCGTTGATGGGTCCTCGACATCCAGGAGAGCTGGCGCTGGCGTGGTTCTCCAGTCTCCCGAGGGCCTCGTCATCGAGCAAGCTGTGACCCTCGGCTTCAAGGCATCTAACAACGAGGCCGAATATGAAGCCCTCATTGCCGGACTTAACAGTGCCAAGATCCTGGAGGCCCGGTCCGTTGTGATTTTCAGCGATTCTCAGCTGGTGACAAGCCAGCTCAGCGGAGACTACCAGGCCCGGGATGACCGGATGGCTGCCTACCTTGCCCACGCCAGGGGACTCCTCTCCCAGTTCGAAAGGGCCGTGGTCCGGCAGATCGGGAGAGAGTGCAACTCCCATGCAGACGCCCTCGCTAGCCTCGCCTCGGCTGTGGAAGCTGGCGAAAGGAGGACTATTGAAGTAGAAACGTTGCAAGAGCCCAGCATCAACCTCCAGCAACCCCGGCAACTCATGTGCCTGGACCTCGGCCCGAGCTGGATGGACCCCATCATCGCCTACCTGAAGGATGACCAGCTGCCGGAAGACAGGACTGAAGCCAGAAAGATCAGATTGAAGGCGTCCCGGTTCTGGCTGTCCCCAGACGGCAAGCTCTATAGAAAATCATTCACAGGGCCATACCTCCAGTGCGTGCACCCCAGCAGGGTCGACGACTTCCTCTACGAGATCCACGAAGGAGTCTGCGGCAGTCACATAGGAGGTCGGTCACTTGCATACCGGGCTATCAGCCAGGGTTACTGGTGGCCGTACATGCAGAAGGACGCCCAGCTTTACGCCAGGAAGTGCGAGAAGTGCCAGAAATTCTCCCATTCTCTCCACCAGCCAGCCCAGGACCTAAGTCCTCTCTCCAGTCCGTGGCCTTTCGCCCAGTGGGGCCTCGACATCGTCGGACCACTCCACCGAACTCCAGGGAACAAGAGATGGTTGATTGTGGCCACGGATTACTTCACGAAGTGGGTCGAAGCTGAGCCTTTGTCCTCCATCACCGAGCTGGACACAAAGAACTTCGTGTGGAAGAATATCATCACGAGGTTCGGAATTCCCCGCACTCTCATTTCGGACAACGGGACACAGTTCGACTCCAACCTCTTCAAGAGCTTCTGCCAGGAGTACGGCATTCGCAACATCTACTCTACCCCGGCGTACCCTCAGAGCAACGGCCAGGCCGAGATCTCAAACAAGGTGCTCCTCGACGGAATCAAAAAGAGACTCGACCGAGCCAAAGGTCGGTGGGCGGAGGAGCTGCCAAGCGTCCTATGGGCCTACCGAACTACGCCGAGGCGTTCCACCTCGGCTACCCCGTTCTCCCTTGCTTACGGCATGGAAGCAGTCATTCCCCTTGAGGTCGGCCTCCCGACCTTGAGGTCCGAACTCTGTGACCAGGGTCTAAACGATCTGAATGTAGCACGGGAGCTGGACTTGGCTGAAGAACGAAGAGAGGCGGCAGCTATCCGCCTGACCGCCTATCAGCAGCAGTTGGCCAGGGGGTACAACCCGAAGGTCAGAGAGAGAAGGTTCGTGATAGGAGAGTTGGTCTTGAAGAAAACACTTCCAGCCGACCGAGATCCCAACGAAGGCAAGCTGGCGCCTAACTGGCAGGGACCGTTCAGAATAACTTCTACAGCGGGGAGATCTGCCTACCGACTCGAAGATATGGACGGGAAGCCGCTCCCGCGACCATGGAACGCAGCACATCTAAAAAAATTCTATTTCTGAAAAATGTACTCAAGAAATCAGATATCAATAAAAGGCAACTTTTCTGGAATGAATGTTTGCATTGCTCCAAGGCTCGCAGCGGTTCGATCCCACTATTCGGAATGTCAACTGTCAGCTCGGCTCCATCGCCAGCTCCGACATCAGGGTCCGGTAACAGTACCACCCTCGCGGCTCGGCACCTCTGCTTGGAGGGCCAACCGTCCTGAGCTCGGTGCCTTCACCAGCTCTGGCGGCACAGCCATAAGCATTTCAGGGTCCGGTAAGAGTACCACCCTCGCGGCTCGGCACCTCCGCATGGAGGGCCAACCGTCCTGAGCTCGGGGCCTTCACCAGCTCTGGCGGCACAGCCATAAGCATTTCAGGGTCCGGTAAGAGTACCACCCTCGCGGCTCGGCACCTCCGCATGGAGGGCCAACCGTCCTGAGCTCGGGGCCTTCACCAGCTCTGGCGGCACAGCCATAAGCATTTCAGGGTCCGGTAAGAGTACCACCCTCGCGGCTCGGCACCTCTGCTTGGAGGGCCAACCGTCCTGAGCTCGGTGCCTTCACCAGCTCTGGCGGCACAGCCATAAGCATTTCAGGGTCCGGTAAGAGTACCACCCTCGCGGCTCGGCACCTCTGCTTGGAGGGCCAACCGTCCTGAGCTCGGTGCCTTCACCAGCTCTGGCGGCACAGCCATAAGCATTTCAGGGTCCGGTAAGAGTACCACCCTCGCGGCTCGGCACCTCTGCTTGGAGGGCCAACCGTCCTGAGCTCGGTGCCTTCACCAGCTCTGGCGGCACAGCCATAAGCATTTCAGGGTCCGGTAAGAGTACCACCCTCGCGGCTCGGCACCTCTGCATGGAGGGCCAACCGTCCTGAGCTCGGTGCCTTCACCAGCTCTGGCGGCACAGCCATAAGCATTTCAGGGTCCGGTAACAGTACCACCCTCGCGGCTCGGTACCTCTGTTCGGAGGTCCAACCGTCCTGAGCTCGGTGCCTTCACCAGCTCTGGCGGCACAGCCAACGGAGTCATGGTCCGGTTTCGGTACCCCCCTCACGGCTCGGATCCTCTCTCGCTTAGTACCTATCGATCTACTCGGCAAGTTACTTGCAACGATACGCTACAAGCAAAACAGACGACACAGAATATGCAAAGAATGTTGTTTTATTAAGATCAGCTTAAGTACAAGGTATGGCGAAAAAAAAAAAAAAAAAAAAAAAAAAAAAAAAAAAAAAATATTACATAATTCAGGGAGCTGCTGCTCCCTCATTACAGCTAGTCCCGGCAGCACTCTCGCCAGGTACGGCTGACGCAGCTTCGGGAACCACCGGAGGAGCAGGGGCGACTGTTGCTGGAGGGACCTCCGAGGCTGAAAGGGGGGGGGCGATTCCCGAGACGGCCCGCAACTCCAAGTCCGAACGAGGAAACCTGGGGGAATTCTGAAAGATGGGGCTGTCCGGAGGGACACCAACCCTCCGTAGGGCCGCCTTCCACCCAAGTGCCCACGCCTTCTCCCGGATTCCTGGCAGCTGAGCCTTGTAGTCAGCTGCCAGTTTGCTGACCTCCTCATTCATCACGGACTCGTGCTCGGCGACGTACTCCTCCTTGAGTCTAGCTTCTTGATCTCTCAGAGCCCGCGCGAGCTCGGCCGCCTTCCCGTCCAGAGCCATCTCTAGTTTTCTCTCAGCTAGCTTCCTCTCAGAGATAAGCCTACTGTTGGTCCCCCGCAGCATCTTCATGTCTTCCTCCCTCCGCGACGACGCGAGCCGGACCTCGTCTAGCTTCCAGGACAGTTGGACGTTTTGATCCACCGCCTGTTTAGCTTCCTCTTTGAGGTGCTCGGCCAAGGCCCGCTCTGCGTCGAGCTCGGCAAGAAGATCTTCCTTCTTCCTCGCCTCCTCCTCCAGGGCCGCGTCCCTCGCCGCCAGGGACTTCAGCAGCTCCTCCTTTTCGGTTGCCCAATCTGCTGCGCTGGCCTCGGCTGCATCCAGCCTCCCCATGCCAGTCTGGCACTTTTGCAAGAGCTGCAGTGGAAACAGAAATATCACAAAATGAAACACAGCAGAAAAAGAAAGTTGAGTCAAGCGTATACGCACCGTTACCAGTGATCGCATTGAGGACATCAGCAGGGACTTGTTGTCCATCTGCGCCCACCTTGCCATATCCTGGGGAAGGGCGCACGCTCGTCCCAGAGCGACAACCACTTCGGGGCTGACCGCTCGGTCCGACTCGGCGAGTTCCCTCCCCAGCACCCCCTTGATGTCCGGTCTCCAGGGTATGAAGTCGGAAGGAGCGGCGGACCCCCCAACCGACATGGCAGGCTCAGGGACAGACTGGGCTTCGACCCTGGGCCTCTTATCCGGCCTGCGCTCCTCGACGACCTCGGCAGTATCCCCTCTGCCCAAGTCGGAGTGCGGTTCTTCAGAAATGACTTCCGGAGCGCTCGCCCCGACCTCTGCTGCAGCAGGCATTCCCGATTGAACATCATCTGTAGCTTCCGGAACGGTCCCGGTCCCGGGCGCGGTTACCTCAACAGCAGCTACCGCCGACATAATTCGGTCGACGTCGGCACCTCGGGCGGGAACCGAGCTTTCGCCTGTGCCTCCAAACGCAGCAGCGGAAAGGTCTTCCGCGACAAAGCGCTTGCGACGACCGCGCAACATCTCGACCTCGGACTCTTCCGAGCTGGATGTGCTCCGGGACTCGCTGGAGACAACAAACTTCTGCCTTAGTCGCCTGCGCCCGGTCTCGGCTCTCTTGGTCGCAGCTGTTTCACGGACAGGGGACTGTCCTCCCGACTCTACCGGAGTGCCGCTAGGGATTGCGACAGTCACGGGTTCCGGAACAGGAGCCTGAGTCCGCTCGGTGCCCGGTCCGTTTTCTTCCCCGTGAAGCACGGAGTCGATCCCAGTCACCCGCCTCGGAGCAAGGAATGACTTGTAGTGCGGCGTGTATCCCAGCAGCGAATACGCAGCTCGGCAGTTATGGCCGCGGTACTTCCGTACCCTCTCGTGCCAATCGCTGTTCACCCTCCACCGGTTCCTTCGGGCAAGCTCCCTCCTCTGCCGAAAACCTGCAGGAACAGAACAGTGTCAGCGAGGGAAACAGATGATAAAAATACAAAATCCAGGGGCCTCGGTTTTTACTTGGAGGGACTCCAATTTTGCGCGGTATCCGGGCCGTGGTGCTGGGTTCCGCCTCGCCGAACTCCCACGCCCCGCGAACGAAGACACGGTCCTCCCCCGCGTATTTATACGAATCCTCCAGCGCGGTCACGAAGGCGGTCCGGTGGAGCCTTAGCCTCAGATAGTACGTATGCCCCTCTGCGGATTTGCAGAGGTCATACGCCTCCTCGATGTCCGAGACACCGAGGTTGATGGACAGGACCTCGTTGAGCCGCACTGTCCCCATGATAATCTTGTATCCGTTGGGAAGCAGCTGGCAGGGGCTCAACCCCCACTCCCGGAGACATTCCCTGAGGAGTGGGTGGAGGGGGAACCGGACTCCTCCCTCCACGACGGCCACCAGCCAGAACGGCATCCAGCCGTCGCTGTATGTGAAACCGTCGTCGGGTCCGTCTGGTCTAATCTCTACAGTTGCAGGGACTTTGTATTCCTTCCTAAACAGGCTTATGGACAATGCGTCCCCTAGCCAATGCCTGTGCACACCCATTCTAACCCAGGAGGACTACCCACCAGAAGGGAAGAGACAGGAGAGAGAAGTCCTACAGTGAAGCTCCTACAGTGCTCTGCGAGCGGAAGGGTCGCAGGCAACAGGAAAGTATTGTTCTTCAGTAGGTTGCAGCAGAAGTTCTGAGGATCGAAAAGAAGGAAGACGGAGAAGGAACCCTAACTTATAAAGGATGGAGGCGCCGTTTCAGATTTCGAGAGAAGCCTTCAATATGGCCCTACCTCGAGTAGCCCTAGAGTCGCCTCGGGCAGCCCAGTCGTCCTGCAGATTTGATTGCGCGCCCTCAACAAAGGTGACACGTGGCACGGTGCCACATTCTCAGAGGACTATTCAATGCCTCGACAGGCGGAAGGGCAGCCGCCTCGACTGACGGAAAGAACTTAATGCAGCACTCCACGTCAGCAAAAGGCGATGAGGAGACCCCATCGAACCGAGACCCCACCGTTTCGGCAGTTCGACACAACGGGCACTGCCAAAAGGTTAGTGACAATACCGGCCTGACTAAAACCACTCAGCTTCCGACCTGCTCCAAGTAGCCCACAGGCCAAAAGCTGGGGGGGAAATAATGGGTACGGAACAGCCGTCGGAGACCACGGTCATGCATCGGGTCTCGGTCGTTGGCCGACGTCTCAATCCAAAGAATAGCAAGGAGTTTCGACTCAAAACAGAAAAGCAATGCAGCATTCCATCAACCACAAACATTTCATCAAGAACAAGAAAGCATCAGAATGCGAGCGAAAATCAGAAATTTTTATTGATCACAGCTCCTGATTACAGGACGGATGAAGATACAATCAAAGAAAGAAAAAATTACAAAAACCCTCAGGGGGCTGCAGCTTCCACATTGCAGTCGATCTCTGGAGGGATCTCGGCTGCGACCGTGCTGGCCTCGGTAGCAGTTGGGGCAGTTTCATGGCAAACCACGGCGGCTTCAGGAGGGACCTCGACGGCCGCTGCCACTTGGCAGCCCCCGGGATCAGCGCTGACAACCGAAGCCTCTTGAGGCACCTCGGGAGCGGCGATCGCCTCCGGGCACGACTGCGAAGGAGGGTCGGAGGAGACCTGAGACACGGCTGCGAGTCCCGGGTCCGAGCAGGAAAACCTTAAGGCATTCAGGAACAATGGGCTGTCCTCGGGTACTCCAGCCTTCTCCAAGGCTGCCTTCCACCCGAGCTCCCAGGCTCGGTCCCGGATCCCCGGCAGCTGAGCCTTGTAATCAGCAGTCAGCTTGCCGACCTCCTCCTCCATGATGGAGTCATGCTCGGCAAGGAACTCCCCCTTGAGCCTGTCCTCCTGTTTTGCCAGGGCAGACTCGATTTCGGCTGCCTTCCCCCTCAGCGCCTTCTCCAGGGAACTTTGCGCCTGGTTCCGCTGGGAGAGGAGTCTCTTGTTCGTCCCCTTTGTGCTCTTCAGTTCGTCCTCCAGCTGTTTCGCCGCAGCCCGGAGATCATCGAGCTCGGAGGAAAGGTGCTGGTTCTGGACCTTCTCGTCCTCCAGCTCATCTTTGAGGCGCTGGACCTCAACCTTCGACTCTTCGAAATCAACGACGAGGCCGGCGTTCTTGGCCGTCACCTCCGCCAGCGTCGCATCCTTGGACGCCAAGGACGCCCGCAGCTCGTCCCTTTCGACCACCCACTCAGCTGCCCGCGCCTCGGCCGCGTCCAGCCTCTCAATGCCCACCTGGCACTTCTGCAACAGCTGCAAGACGAAAACCCGAAGTCAATAACACGACAGGGACTAAAAGCTGAGGGAAAGACAATTGCACCTACCTGCACAACAGATTGCATCGAGGAAAGCAGGAGAGACTCGTTGTCCATCTCCGCCCACCTCGCCATGTCCTGAGGGAGGGCGCAGGCTCGCCCTAGCGCTGCGACCACTTGGGGATTGGTCGCGCGGTCTGTTTCGGCCAGCGGCCTCCCCAGAGACCCCTCGATGGCCGGCCTCCACGGAGCCGGAGGAGGGGGCAGGATCGTCCCACCAGCAGACGAAGTCGAAGGGCCAGGCGAGGCCTCGACCCTTGCCCTCTTCTCGGGTCGTCCGCCCTCGGCAGCCTCGGCCGAACGGGCCCGACGTCCAGCCCCAGCGGCATGATCCGAGGGTGGGACGACTGTGGTCACGGGCGGAGGCGGAGCTGTGACGACCCCTGCCTCGTCAGGCCGAGCAGCCGCGACCACGGCAGGACTAACCGCCTCGACATCCGGGGCAGGAATGCCACCTGGGGATGCCGGAGGCGCCGCGGCCACTGCCTGCGGAGGATCCCGGACCTCGCCTCCGATGTCTCCGAAGGCCGCCGCGGACAGGTCCTCCGCGGCATAGCGTCGCCCGCGCTGGCGCAGCATTTCCTCTTCCTCTTCCTCTTCCTCCGAACTGAACGCTGCTAGCCTCGTTCGGGAAGACGGGGGCTTGGCCCTCGAGGGTCTGGCGGACTCTGCGGCAGAGACCGCTGGAGCACGTTCTGCCAATTCGACCAGGCGACCGGCGGGAATTGCAACGGTCACTGTAGCCGAGCTCGGTACCACGGCCGCCTCTGTTCCTTGACTCGCACCTTCGCCGCTAAGGACGGAGTCTATCCCCGACACCTTTCTGGAAGTGTTGAAGGACCGATAGTGGGGCACGTACCCCAAAAGGCACCAGGCAGCACGGCAGTTGTGGCCGCGGTAGTTCCTCACCAGCTCGTGCCAGGCGCTGTTCACTTTCCAGCGATTCCTCCTCGCGAGCTCCCTCTTTTCGCGAAAATCTGCACAGACAAAACCACGTCAGAAGCCAGAAAAGGAGAGAAAAGAACTGCAAACCGAAAGAACTTCGGCCTTTACTTGGAGGAATCCCTATTTTTCGAGGGACCCGGACCGTGGTAGCAGGCTCTACTTCGCCGAACTCCCATCCGCCTCTGACAAGCACTTTGTCTTCGCCAGCATATCGGTTGGAGTCCTCTAGCGCGGTTACAAACCCTGTCCGGCGAACCCGCAGCCGGAGGTAATATGTATCCCCCTCTGCGGATTTGCAGAGGTCATAGGTGTCCTCAATATCTGGGACGCCAAGGCCAATTCCCAGAATCTGGTTGAGCCGCACTACCCCCATTATGATTTTGTATACGTTGGGGAGTAGCTGGCAAGGGCACAACCTCCACTCCCAGAGGCAGTCCCGGACCAGTGGGTGCAGGGGAAAGCGAACTCCCCCTTCCACTACAGATACCAACCAGAAGGGCATCCAGCCGTCACGATAGGTGAGGCCGTCATCGGGGGTATCCGGTCTGACCTCCACATTGGAGGGGACCTTGTATAAATCCCTAAAATGGACTATGGAGTCTGAGTTTCCTAGCAGATGCCTATAGACTCCCATTCTCGACTCAGACAGACCTACCTAAAGAAGACGAAGAAGAAGAAGACGGAGAAGACTCCTAATGGAGATTGCCCAAACAAAGACACCGGAAGGACGTAAGCGCTGGAGAAAGATCTCTTGCAAAACGCAGTAGAAATCTGAAGAAACCAGAGGAAAGCGAAGACGAAGGGGGCGCCCTGATTTATAAAGCCTGGGGGCGTCGATTCGATTTTCGAGGAGAGCCTTTAAGAGGCGTCTCCTCAATCAAACCTAATGTCCCGTCTCGCAGCCCTAACGTCTCCTCGAAGTAATGGCAAGACAGCTAAAGGAAGCGACACGTGTCACTGCTAGCGCGATATCCGAAGACTATTTAATATCCAGGACAGGCGAAAAGACACCTCCAAGGGGCCCGCGTGATAGCAGCGACCCCCAGACCCAAGGGGGCCCTCTTGGTCCGAAGCTCCCTCGTCCCGGTACTACCTTCATGACGGTCATCCTCACTTGAGCTCGGTAGAAGAACCAGTTATACGGTCATCAAGCTTCTGACCCCTTCGAGCCAGGAGGCTCTCAGGAGTCAAAAGCTAGGGGGCAATTGTGTGGGTAAAAACACCGTAATGACTAAGTTAAGCAATGATCACGGCTAAACTCGCCGAGCTCCTCAGCTTCCGAGGTAGAAGATCGTCAGCTCGGCAGTTCGGTCAATACCTTGGCAGCTCGGTAGAGCAGTCTAGCTTGCGAGGTCAGCACCGCAGTTCGGCAGCTCGGTATGAGTGCCAGTCCGGTGCAAAGGCGCGCCACGGCCAAGCTATCCTTGGTCCCAGGCCACAGCACCCCCAGCCACAGCATTAGAGTTAGGGTGGGCCGCCATTCTCCTCCTAGAGTCAGAATGGGCCGCCATCTACCTTCTGGAAATACGGCGCGCCCTGACAGATATGGGCGGTCATTTATGGCGATAGGATCGCTCATTTATGGAGATAAGAGGTGTGCTTTATCATCCCTGTACGCCAGCCGGCTGAAGGCGTGGAAAGTGAGGTAGGGGTGTTGTCCGCTCCACCTACTGCTGCCTGTCAGGGTATGGAGCGATGGGACCTCACCTCACCTACCCCCACTCACAGAGAGAATGAACGAGGAACACTCGCCTATATATGCATGGGATCAGCCCCATGAAAGGTACGCACCACATAATACACAAGCCCTCATTCCTCTCTTCCTCCTCCTGTTTAGTTTTCTCAGAACTAACTCAGGCATCGGAGTGCCTTCGGCTCACGGCAGCCAGGGCCTCTGACCCAAGTCTTTCTCCTTCCCTTTTCAGGTTCTCGGAGTTCAGCATTCCCCCTCCTAAGAAGTTCAACCCTGATCTCATCTCTAACTAAGTAGGTGTCGTTTTTACCGCCTACAGTATACAAGGACAACATCTTTTAACAAGAATAGATTTTTTGTTCTCATTATTCATGATTACACTAGGATGTGTAAGTCTTCCTTGAGTATAGTTTAAAAACCTTTTTCTATCTTCATTCATTTCAAGCTGCTCGCCGTAAAGTGGGCACCACTCAGGGAAGCACGGAATTGTAATAGAGATATTACTTTCAAGGAAATTTGGATTTTTCCAAACGAATTAGTATAGTATTGACAAAAACTATCTCTTTGCAAATACATGACGTACGTGGTCGAAGGAAGAAACAAGACTATTATAGAAGTGATGCAGGGCATGGATAAAGGAAAATGCTATCCTAACGATTTTACAATTCAAGCTATTGATATGCTGATACATATACCCTTTTACATAATGAAATAAAAATAAAATAAAAAATAAGAATGGGAAAGAAATAGTCTACTTCGAGGGGGACACAGACCTCCTAAGGTTTAATTCGAGGAAACCTGCCTCCATTAATAATAATTCATTAATTCATTCCTCCCTTCTCCTGAAATCAACACCTTACACTTTAAAGTTAACTCCCACTAAAAAAGAAACTAACCAACAAAATAGCAAAATAACAACCATTAAAAGGGAAAAAACTACTAACGGTTATTGACGTGTTCCCAAGTCCCCACTACTGACTACTTCCTTCATAATAGAAATAACCCAATCACATCTTATTGGGTTTGAACTTCTTTGGCCAAGGGCATTTGTGGGCCATAGTACTGATATGTATCATTCCATCGCCCTTTGAAAAGCATTGTCCTCAAGGTTTTATACATACCAATATACCTGGATCCCAAATTTTGTTAGAAAATAACTCTTCAAGATACAAACTTTTTGATCTCGGTAACTGAAAATACAAGCATGATCGTTAACTGTTGTTGGACCAAATTTCTGCTTCAAGAGTTGTACATAAGTTGCATTCCGTTTGCTTTTTCTTGTATGTCTCGAAGATAGACTACCAGAATAAGTAGACTCTTCTTGTGCTGGACTTGCTTGCTTAACATCCTGGATTTTTTCTTGAAGAATTTTTCTAAGATTGTTGAAACCTTCTAGCATGCGTTGATTATCCTCGAGCAATTTATTGAAACTTCTTTGAAAATCATCACGCATTGACTGCAACATATCCATAGGGGTAGCCATTGTAAGGATCGACGGCTTTGATACCACATGATACGTACCCTTTTACATAATGAAATAAAAATAAAAATGGAAAAGAAATAGTCCACTTTGAGGGCAGCACAGACCTCCTAAGGTTTAATTCGAGGAAAACCTACCTCCATTATTAATAATTCATTCATTCATTCCTCCCTTCTCTTGAAATCAACACTGTACATAAATACTAAGCACACTTTAAAGTTAACTCCCACTAAAATAGGAACTTACCAACAATATAGCAAAATAACAACCATTAAAAGAGGAAAAGACTACTAACGGTTATTGGCTTGTTCCCAAGTCCCCACTACTGACTACTTCCTTCATAATAGCAACAACCCAATCACATCTTATTGAGTTTGAACTTCTTTGGCCAGGGGCATTTGTGGGCCATAATACTGATACGTATCATATACTTTCTTCCTCAACATGTCTAATAACTAGTGCAATTCAAAATGAGACCAATAGCTAGGTTGAGAAATGCAAATGTCAAATAAAAAGTATTTTTGAATGCAAGACATATGTTTGTGTACCCTAAAAAAATAAGAAATTATTTATGACAATATTGGAAAATCTAAACCACTCTGGTTTCTTAACCCAAAAAAAAAAAAAATTGATAAAAATTAGAAAAGAAGATAGATCAATTTCGGCATTGATGAATAAGGGTATGCTTAAAGGCAGATCAATTGATCAAATCAGTCATGCCATTAAAGAATCCACGCCTCTAAAATGCATTACTGAGAGTACTTGATAGGGAACTCAACTAAAGCACAAAACTACAAATTCTACAATTACAACTCAAATGGCTTCCTCTTGGATTGAGTTGAAGCATTAGGTGGTGACAATAGAAGTACAAGGAAAAGTAGGTGCACAAAGAGGCATGGATAGACTAGATGACCGTCCCTTTCTTTTTGTAATATAACTTTCCAACAGGGATTATTCTATTTAGATTGTTCTCCTGAGTGATTTTGTTCGGCTCTACAAAATCCTAGTTTGAGTGATCATATATCCTTCTTCCTATATCATGGCTGGATTCAAGAAGGAAAAGTCCCTTAGTGCAGATCATATGAGGGGGATTAGAGTGGAATCATGCTGCTCATCCTATGGTGCTTGATGAAAATGGTGAGATTGTGAGCTTAAATGAAATATGTGTTAGTTGGAGTTCTGTCAATAGGTTTGATAGCAATTTGATGTCAAAGGGGGAGAAAAAGAGTTGCCTATCAAAGCAGGAGAAAAAGAAGAGGAGAGTTGCTTATCAATGGGGGAGAAAAGTCAAAAAAGAAGAGTGGCTCAGTTAAAAGGAAAGGAGGAGTTACCTACCAATGGGGGAGCAAAGGTGTAGTTCAGTTGAAGGGTTTGCTACATCATGGGGGAGCTAATTTGGTTTAATGGATGTTGGATGGTGGAATGGTGTTGTATGGTTGTTGTGTGTTTGTGTGTTTGTGGTTTGCCATCAAATTGCGAAGGGGGAGATTGTTAGGGTGTTGTTGTTTTTGCAATTTGAGGTCAACTATGCATATCATATTTACATCTCATACACATGCACAACCTTCTTGAAAATCATGTTTATAAAACATTCATTCTTGAGGTGTATTTATCATGTTTCATCTAAACATCTTTTTAAGTGTTTTTATCTTTATTTGAAACATAGTTTTATGGTTAAAACTCTGTGTTTTACTTGGTTGCATAAAAGAGTTTTTAAGTTAAACCTTCAGATTTTATGGATTCGTTTTTCATTATCGGTCAGCCTGTCGGTCAGGTCTCAGCGAGTCGAAGTGGAACCGAGCTTAACCGAACTTCCTTCGGTTCCATTTCCAGAATGGTGTTATGTCTGTCGGTCAGTCTGTCGGTCGATGTTCGGTTAACCGAACCTGCCTCAGACATCGACCGAACTTATGCCGATTCAAAATCCAGAGAGCATGTTTTCTAGCTCTGTTGTGTGTTCGGTCAGGTTGTCGATCACCTGTCGGTCGACTGAACGAGTTCGGTGAACCGACAGTGGAGATGGTCAGGAAAAATATGACCGTTGGAAATATAGCCGTTGAGTTCGGCTGACCGAACCCTGTATGTCGGCTGACCGATAACAGTGCTGTTGAGATAAAGCTTTCTATAAATTGATCTCTTCCTTAAAATTTCGAGTTGGGGGTTTTTGGAGACCATTCTTAGGGATTATTGAACATCAATTAAACCCAGTTTGGCATCAATAAAGGAAGAAGATCTTGAGGGAAACAAAGCTTGGGATTCTTGAGTTACATCTTTTAGTAAGCTTTGTTTTCTAAATCATATGTTACATGCTTTTCTTACATGACTTGTAAATCATTAATTGAATGCTAACTATGATGTGAAGAATCCTTTAACATATCTAATCTTGGATTTATTTATTTTGGATTCCTCACCTAGATTTAAACCAAGTTATTGTTATTTTTACAAATCATACTTGCTCTACATCTTTGATTTTATTCATGATCTTATCACTTGGTTTAATCTTCAACTAGTTGTTTTCTCCACATAAACTCATAGGAAAACTTACATGTTTTGAAAACATCTTTCTCCTTGCATCACATGTTTAATCTTAAATAGTTTCATACAACTTGTAAGTCTTTGATTTTCATATCATAAACAAGTTAGTTTCTAAACATGTGAATTGCATTTTACACTTCAATCAACACTTCTTTATGTGCCTTAAACTTTTAAATGCTTAGAGCATATATTGATTGAACTTTATTTTTAAAACTTGATTGAAGTTATCACACATACATCTTGAGCATTCATCTTTGCATTCATATAGAGTGTTGTGTGAGTTAGGTTTTAAACTTTCATATTAGCCTAATTAAGAGGCATTTTATTTGAGCTTAAATTATATCTCTTTTAGTGTTTGTGTAGACACTACTTTGAAAGAGAATATTCTTCTTGTAAAGGTTATTGCTTAGCCTAAGAAAAACATAGTGTAGAGGTTATTGCTTAGCCTTTGAAAAGCATCTTGTTGAGGTTATTGCTTAGCCTTTGAAAAGCATCTTGTTAAGGTTATTGCTTAGCCTAGAAAAGCACGTTGATAGGTTGTTGTTTAGCCTAGAAAAACATTATTGTAAAAATTATTGTTTAACCTATTGAAAAGCATAAATAGTGGAAATCCGATGGGGTGTTAGAACACAAGCCGGTAGTGGATGTAGGCATTGAGGCCGAACCACTATAAATCTTTGAGTTGTAGTGATTGTTTTTATTAGCTTCCGCATCTTGTTTGATAATCATCACTAGTGGCTAATTTAATTTAAAGAATTTAAAATTAGTCATAACTGGTCTCTAATTTGAAGCTCACTCTATTCACCCCCCCGCTAGGGTTCGTATCCTGGACTTTCAATTAGTATCAGAGCTAGGTTACTCCATTATAGGGCTTAATAACCCGGAGTTTATCTTTAGTCTAGGTTCATTCAATTTGAAATCCTATCGGAGTAGGACTTTCAATTGATATCAGAGCCTCGTGCTCTATATTAGGATCAAGTGTTTTGGAACTCTTGAATATGTATAAAAACCTAGAGTTAGAACCCTAGTGGTGTGATTTATGAAAATCATTAGAATGGATTCCACTATTTTAGAGTGTGTAGATTCTTGTGTAGATTCTTCTAGACCCCTCCTTCCCACAATTGGACATTCAAACTTTGAACTTAATGAATCTCAATTTGATTTAAAAGAAGAAGAAAATCATGAAAATGAAGATGACCTTCAACATGCTTATGATGAATTATGTACATTTTCCTTAGAACTTGTTAAGAAGAATAAACGATAAATAGAAGAATCTAAAAAGCTAAACCAAGATTTAATATCTTTAAATAGTGAACTTAGAGAAAAGGAAGAAACTATAAATTGCTTAGACTCTAAGTTTATGATCTCTTTGCATAACGTATATAATGCTCAAGATGAACTAAATGAATTAAAGATAGGTTGTGATGATCTTAATAAGGAAAATTTAAAACTAAGAGATCAATTACAAAGGCAAGACAAAAACATTAACAACCTAGAATCCAAGTTGACTATTTTAAAAAAAAATTATCTAATGCACAAAATAAGATAAAGACTCTAGAACTTGGATCTAATGTTATTAATGAACTTAGATTTGAGTTAAAACTTGCCCATGAAGAACTAAACAACTTTAATGGAATTGAAAATGAACTAATAAAAGTCAAAAATGAAAATTCAACTCTTAAAAACCAAGTCACTCAACTTGAAAGCTACAAACAAAAGTATGAGTGCAAATTTACCCAAGGAAAAGAGAAATTTGAAAAATTATTTAGATTGGGTAAATCAAAAGGAGATAGGACGGGTCTTGGATTTGATAGGTACACTTCACATGACCCTAATTTCACCAACACATTTGTGAAAGGTGAGTCCTCATTCTTTAGCCCTCATTCTTCCTTGCCCATGACTAAATGTAATTATTGTGGCATTGAAGGGTATTTTAGGTTTGAGTGCAAACTAAGAAGAAGCCATGTGTCTAAACCCATTTATGAACCCAAGAAAGTATAATCAAACTCTATGAAGTGTAAGACACTAAAAATCAAGGAAGACTCCAAGAAGACTAAACAAGTCAAACCATTTAAAAAGGAGTCTCCTAAGATAGATTCTAAAGGTTAAGCAAGTTAAACCAAATATAAAAGAATCTATCAACAAAAAGCTTCTCAACTTATCTCCCTTAAATCAACATATGAAAGAACTTTTGAAAAAAGTTACAAAGTTAAATTTAAAATTCAAAAGTCAAATAAAGGGAGGAAATAAGAAGAAAAGAAAAATGAATCAGTCCCCTAAGAAACAAACTCACCAACCTCAAAAGACTAATCACCAATCTAATCTAAATTTAGTCAAATCTAAATATTATGGTGATAAGTTCAAATTAAAAAGTTATCAAGTCAAATTTCCAAAAGTTGGTGGGACTTCTAAACTAGATCTCAAAGATCAACCCTCTTAAGACCTTAGGTGGATTCCTAAATTTAGATACTTAGACAAACCTTAAGGCCTTGAACCTCCTTGACCAACCTATCCCGGACTTTCAATATGTGGACGAGAGGATCTAAGAAGAAAATGGGGAGTGTTGTGCAAATGCGTGCATAAGCGCGAAACTTGCAATCGAACAAACATGCCACACAAGAGAGAGATATTGAGGATCTTACGTGGTTCGGCAAAACCGCTTACGTCCACGGAAAAAGAGTACTAATTCACATTTTGACTTTCTTCAAAGTTTATAGTTACAAATTACATGTATATATAATCTCTACTTTCTTCGCCCCTAAGAAAGCCCCGGTACATTGACCAAAATACCCTTGACCCTAAACTTGGTCATTGGCTAACCTAATGGACCACTCCCGTAAACCTAGAACACAAGACTAGGTTCAGGAAATAATTTGCACTAATTTGCTTGGTTCATTGGTATCAGAGCAGGCTGCACTAATTTGTTGTGTGATCTATTTAACACTTCTTTCTAATGGATTTCAACAGAGAAGGAACATCTACTACCAAGCCCCCTCTCTTAGATGGAACCAATTATGCTTACTGGAAAATAAGGATGATTGATTTTTGTAGGGCTATAAACGATCAAGTCTGGGATATTATAATGGAGGGATATTCTGATCCCATCGTTGTAGTGGATGGGTAAAATAAATTGAAACCAAAAGCCCAATTGACTGTTGCTGAAATGACTAAGTCTAATTGCAATAATAAGGCAATTAATGCAATCTACAACGAAGTGACCCCTGCAGAATTTCATAGAATTTCTGCATGCCCTAATGCCAATGCGGCACAAGATTTGCTAAAGACTGTCTATGAGGGTACTGACACTGTTAAGCAAACCGAACTCCAAAACTTGACAACTGCCTTTGAGACGATCCTAATGAAAGAATCTGAAACTTTTGATGAGTTCAATTCCAATTTGAGTAAAATTGTGAACTGAAGTTTTAATTTGGGAGAACCTATACCTCAATCCAAAATTGTCAAGAAAATATTAAGGTCTCTCCCATAAAGATTTCATCCAAAGGTAGTTGCCATTTAGGAGCACCAAGATCTGAATTCCCTCAATGTGGAAGAGTTAGTTGGTAATTTACAGACAAACAAAGCCAACCATTGTCTTAGCAAGAATGGTAAGGGAATTGGACTTAAGTCTTCCAAATCTATGGATAGTAGTTATGCATCAGATTGTGACTTGGAGGACGCTAAGTTTGAAAAATATTTCATCAAAAAATTCAAAAAGATGCTGAAAAATAAAAAGGCTAAGAAGGATGGTAAGAACATGGCACCCTTCATGACCAAAATTTGTGTCTCATTCTGTTAAGAACCCATCTAAAGGATCCACCAAGCCTATCCAATGTTTTGAATGTCAAGGTTATGGTCACATTGCTGCAAAGTGTGCCAACAAAAAGGAAAGGAGCAAAGGTAAGGCTCTTAATGTTTTTATTTGGAAGAGGATACAGATAAGGAAAACAGTGAGCGTAAATCTCCTGATAATGATTTTAAAAATTATGTTACTTTCATGGCTTTGTCTACTGTCTCTACTATGCAGGGTTCATCTGACAGGAAGTCCAAGTCCAATGAAAATTCATATTCTGATAACTTCTCTGATGATAACATGGATTGTGAAACTGAATACAAGAAATTACTGCAAGATTCCATACGCATGTCGAATATCAATAAGAAATGAGCATTAAAGATGAAAGAAATGGAGTCTCAAAATTCTTCTTTAGCTGCACAACTAGAAGAGTCACATGCTAAAGTAAGTCAGTTAGAAGATCAGCATATGATATTGTCTAACAATTTGATTGCTGCAGGTAAGGAGACTTAGGTGATGAAACAACAAGAACTGAAAGCAAAATCTGATATGAACAATTTGAAGAAACAGTTACGTCATTGTGAAGCTAAAAAGGTTGATTAAATTGGAAAGCCCAAGTTGACAAAATCTGAATTGTCAACTGCAAAGGCCTCTTTGGACCGCATGAACAAAGGATCTATGAAGCTCGATGAGATCCTTGGAAGCCAAAAGACTGACAAGTCAAAATCTGGAATTGGCTACACTCATGGAGCTTCGTCCTCAAAAGATAAAGGTAAATCTGTATTTGTTTGAGGGCCTACTGTGTATTAGATCAATGACACCCTTAATTCATAAGGCTCCACTCTTGAAATTTGTGAATGCTAAGAGTGTGTCCAAGACTAAATTCACCCCAACATGTCACTTTTGTGGAATTAAAGGGCACATTAGACCACACTGCAACAAAAGAAGAAATCATCTTAGAAATCAGACGAGGAGAAAATCTTCTTCTCCTCAACAGGTCAAGACTAAGGCTGTTTGGATTCGTAAGACTGACCTCAGTTGTAATGTGGTCTACACTGCACTGTCTAAATCAATTGAGGATGTTAAGGTTGATCCCCCTCTCTGTAAGCCCTAGGCATTACCTACAAACCTGATCCTCCAATTGTGTTTTGGATTACACATGCATACTTTTTCAGTCTAATTTTGAGATTATCTGGCATGTGATACACTTTGATTTGTTGAGTTTTCGAACTTAATTTTTTTTCATGATTTAAGGATTTTGATCATGTCCACAAGGATATGATGACTCAATTGGACACTTACTTAGGGTCAATGAGACACTAGGATTGACAGGACTCACGCCCTTAGTGGTTTTGTACTTATTCGGAGCATCAATTTTGATTTTTCGACTTCCATATGCTCTCTTCTTAATGTCTATATCTATATATGTGACCTAAAGTGCGTAGAGATTTCTGTAGACCGACGCAATGGAATTGTATCCTATATGTTTCAAAATTTCTACAAAAAATGAGCACTTCAACTTGAGTATTCTTTTATGTCGAGAAGTTCATAAGAAAATCTTGAGTTGGGATATAAAATAATTATAAAAAAAAATGTGTGTGACATTAAGGGGGAGTTTCACATCTCATTGCCGATCATATCGAAGTTTTTTTGAAAGGTGTGAAATTCGCTATGTGTCTGATGAGTGTTGATTTCTGGTTGATCTACAATTTCTTCGTGGTTTTCATTTGAGATCATCTCACACACAATTTAAACACATGATAAACTCCTCAAAGACTGTATTTTGCAACTTATTGTGTTTTGATCATGAAGGATTTTCGATTGTTGGCTTGATCGAGTTTTGCCTTCGTGTAATTTTTTTATCGAAGTTATCAATTATCTGATTTAGGGGGAGTATCTACTTTGTCAATTATGAACAAAAAGGGGGAGAAGCTGAGTAGCTCATGAGATTTATGACATACTGATTAGTGTTGCTGTTGATTATAAATTTCAAGATTTCACGCTTGATCTTTTGTCAAAATTTCGTGAACAGGACATTGCATGGTTGAACTAAAGAAAAGATATTGCAAGATAATGCTGAATTGAAGAAAAGTTTTCTTGAATTTTACCAATCGATTATGTTGTCTAGGTAGAATTTTTCTTGTATTAAGGTGTTTTGTCCATGAATTGCCAAAGGGGGGGATTGTAAGGTTCATTTGAGTGTTGGCTAATTCATTGGGTAATGAACAAAACCGTGAATTGAATTTATAATGTATTTTATGGATGGACTGCCCAAATTGAAGATTAATGAAGAAAAATCAAGAAAACGGAAGTCTTCATAGTCACTCGAGCGGACGCACACCTGGGCCTGAGTAGATCCTCACAGAAGCTCCATCGCTTAAGCCATCTGATTTGTCACTCAAGCCATTGAATATGAAGCTCGATTTTCTGGAGACAGAACCTCCTTCACTCGAGTGAACCCTTCTGACTGCTCGAGTAGACCTGGTGTGAAAATAGAAGTTTGATCTGAACACACTTCCTAATTTCTCTCATAATACTATTCTGAATCCTATTTTTTCTACAAGTAATGAGGAACAAATTAAAGCCTATATATTGTATTCTTCTCTCAACTCTAGTGCACCCCTCTTCCATCCAAAAACCTAGAGATTTATTGAGATATTGTTTTTCTCTCCAAAGCTTCAAGTTACTGTGCTGAAGTTCAAGTTTTTGGAGTTTCTTACTGGTACTTTTCTGAAGTAGATTCATCTTGAAGAGGCATTCAAGGTGGTTGGTTCAAGCACGGTGAAGGTAAACTGCTAGTAATCGGCAATATCAAAGCAATCCTTATGTTGAGTTGCAACTGAAAAAGGGTTGTGAGTTTTCTTATAATTTTCAATTTATAGTCCTTGTTTTGTCTGTTGGCCTAGATGGTAAGGCCAGTGATTTTTTCCTGAGTAGGGTTTTTCACGCATAAATCGTCTGTCCGTCATTTTGTGTGGTTGCTTATTTCTAAACTGGATTACGTTAGTTATTAAATTAATCACTTGGTATTGCAAATCTAATAAAAATATATATAGTTATTGGGACCTAAGCTTTTGTCAAGGCCAGTTTTTCATGTTTTCAATCTTTTCATGCGATTGTGTGACTCTAAGGATCCAATGACAAAACCATCAATCGCAAAACACAACATGTTGCTGATACTACTTTTTGTTCGCATGCGTGTGGAAGCGCGAAACCTGAGATCGAAGAAACATGCCACACAAAATAAAGATGACGATTTTACGTGGTTAAGCGTAACCGCCTACATCCACGGTAAGAAAGTATTGATTCACATCTTGACTCTCTTCAGAGTTTAGGATTACATATTACATGTATGTATAATCTCATGTTTCTTAGCCTCTAAGAAACCCTCAGTACATTGACCAAAATATCCTTGACCCCAAACCAGGTCATTGGCTAACCCAATGGACTACTCCGGTAAACCCAGAATACAAGGTATAAACCTAACAATCTTCCACCCGTGCATAGGAGTGCATAAGAAAAAATAGACCAATGATTGAGTATGGATGAATCGTCATCAAAGTCTTCTCTCAACTATGTTAGGGTTTGTTACATGAGTTCTATTTTTCCATTCCGATCTATCCTAAACTAAATTCTCAAACAAGATCTGTGTTTTCTTAATATATATATATATATATATTATATATATATATATATATAGAGCAAGGCTATCCTAAGCTCATGCTTATGATAAAATTCCGTAAGCTCACGCTTATAGCGCCCACCCTTGGTCCATCCAAATGGATCAAACACACAACCCCCCTAAATTACACTTGTCCACCAACTTTCGGTCAGATTCGAATTTATTGGACTATTGGATCGATTGTGTACTAATCCGAATCGACTGTTGACTATTAAGCTTTTGGGGCCAGATGGAGTTGATAGAAATCACAGTTGGAGCTATTTTTTTGCAGAAAGGAGTGTCTTAGGGAGTCCTTGAAACCAACCATCCCCATCCCCATCCCCATCCCCATGTAGATCCCCAGGTGGACCCCAGCACATACTTGAGCTTACCTTATCCTAAGCTTGAGCTTATGATATATATATCGTAAAAGTAACATCCCCAGCCTTCTTAAGATAAATATTTTCTCTATAAGTAAATATCATGACGCATACAAAAGTCTACTGAGGTTACAAGCTTAAAGAATGGTGGTCATCCTTTCATTTCTTCATTGGTTTATGAACATTTTCTTTTGCCTATCCTAAGACGAATTCTCTGATTGAGTTTCTTCAATTTTGGACTTTAATATCCTAAATCACTTTAAAAGCTAGCTTCTCAAAGTTAGGTCATGCAGGCTAACGTTAGAAATCAATTCCATTTGTCACACATAATCTTAAAGCATTTAAAACCATACTGCCAAACTATACTGCCTCACCAACCTTTTGTTTAAATCTTTATTTAGAAAACCATCAATTGGCCACAATCACAGAGTCCATGCTGTTTTAAGTGAACGAAAAATGTAGTCAACATTGAGAAGCACAAACTTATACTTTGAGCACTAGAAGTAGATGTAATGATTCTCGTGGAACATGATTAAACAACAGATTTTTCGTACCCAGACTTGAAACATTAATAAAGACGGATATGAAAAAAATATTTATTCCTCCCCATCTTTAATTCATGTTCTTTGGCTTTACCTCTCCTTCGTAAATTTATTTGTGAATAGCATCCAGATGTTGGCTCCTTAATCTGGAGGCTTGGAATTTTCAACTGTGTCCACCTTTGAGGTGTCCAAATGTCCCCATTACCTTGAGGTGGGCATTTCTAAACCATTAAAAATCCATTACATTTAGAGTTGCAAATGGGACGGTTCAAGTTTGGAATCATATTGGACCTAAACTTACACCGGTTTCTAAACAATGGTTCCAGGTCCGCGTCCAATTCCTACTTTGAAGCTGTTTTGTTGGTTCCAGACTTGGTTTTGATAGGAGGATCCATATCCGATTCTGAAACCGGGTCCAACTAGAGGACCGAAATCTAGCACCAAAATCAGTTTTAACTTCTTTATACTTTTTTATTGTATTTTCTTTTCTAAAAATAAGAATATCATTCAACTTATAACAGTGTATCAAGTACACTACCTACAAGATTAAACATAAAAATATCCAACAAAAGTTGATTTTGAACTATTGTTTACAATGTTAAAGACTTGTATGCTGGGTCTCGGGATTAGAATCGGACGTGTTTATCAATCGGAATCTAAATTAGGTTTGAATAACTGAAAGAAGAGTAAAAAAATTAGGAAAAGAAAAAAAACTAAGGAAGTGGGCCTAGTACAAAAACCAATTATCAGAGGTTTTTTTTTTTTTTTTTTAGCAAACTTCTCTATCTTATCCCGAGAGGGAACATGGACTTATCCTTGTGTGTGAATCAGTTACAACAATATTGAGAAGAAACTATGTGAAAGGAGAAAGCTAAGCATTACGAATAATCTACAACTAAGAGAATCTCATGTGGACATAGTCAGCTCCTTGATTGTAGCTTTGCATATAGTATGGGACCAAACCATGCTTTGCTTGTTTAGATCTATCCTATCGTGTGTGAATGGAGACTAAAATCTTCCGTACGCTCCCTTAAACTAGAGTAGCTTCATTTGTTTGTAATGGCTTTGCATCCCGTCCCATTCCATAAGATCCTAGATTCAACTTTTTCGACTTTTATGTATTGACTAATTTTTTTCATTTATAGTAATGATCCATTGCTTAGAATTCCTTGATTGGAGAGACTATGTAAAGGTCCAAGGCTCATCCTTATCAAATGCAATATATTAATATGATTTCCCTTCAATACTATAGTAACTCCAACCTGTTTGCTTGTAGAGTAGATTAAGATAAAATGAAATTGAGTATCAAATTAAGAAGAAAGATAAGTAAAAGAAGCTAGAAGTAAAAGCATCTACTCTTGTCATTTTGGGTTTTTATTAGTACTTCTTTTGTCATTTTGTACAAATAAAAGTGTCATTTTTTGTTATTTTGTGCTTTTTGAACAAGCTCCCTTCACTTTCCACTTTTCTTTACTTTATACTCTATTTTATTCGGTTCATTTTACTTTACCCCTACAAACAAGCAGGCCCAGGAATCGACCCATGAGAGCTCTTTGAGGGTGTTTTTATGTTGTTCCTTCCCACTTACTCTTGATTAGGTAGAACGCTCTTGACTTACATCAGTATTTAAAATTTAAACAAATAGTTCTCTTATTATCTCCTCGTTAGATTCTAAACTGTATTGACCACTTTTCAATGATCCGACATCTGAATTTCATAAGTGAGTCACTTTTCTTTTAATGAGAAATGAAGTGTAACTAAATTATAATTCAAATTGGTATTAATAAATGATTGTTTAAAAGAAGACTCAAAATAAGGGATAAAATTGGTGGCCATGTGTATCTATTGGAGGAATCGGGATCCTAAAAGGTTAGCCATAGTAATATGGCGGACTGTGATTGGTCCACCCCTAATTACCGTATGGTATAACCTCATTGGATCGGGTCTCTTATAAGAAGTGATAGTGACTTATTAAAATAGCCTTTCACTGTGTATAAAAATAAGATTTTCTTTGAGAGGGCATTTTTGTCCTTGAAGGAAAAACACCTAAATTGGTCACATCACCGTTGTTATGACATAGTATACGCAGGTAGAATGTTCGTATATATTTCTGACATCCGTAAGTTACCTAGGTTGTAATAATTGGGCTAACACGTCCAATTAAATATATTGTGCTAGTCCGCATACAGGTCCCAAAATAGATCTGAGGATAAAGACCCGACTCTATAGGCATGAGTAGTGAAACTACTGTTGTGACATAGGATTCTATTTTATCTTCAATTCAATCACCCTTCACATTTTTCCATTTCTGGACAAGAAACATCTCTTCACTCGTACAAAGATATCTGGTGTCTCTCCAAGAGGTGATTCAATATATGGGATTTTGTTTTATACTAACTATATCAATGAGATTGATATTCAAATGTTTCTTCTTAAAATGGATTGATTTGACCCATATATGGAACCAGCACTCAATAATATGGTTTGGTCCTGACCCAAACAAACTGTACCTATTTGCAGCCTAATTCATCCCAAAGTAGGCTGAAATATCACCAATCTGGGCTGCCTCGAACAAGTTTGGGCTTGACCCGCAACCCTATTAAAAGCCAACGTTTTAAAATTTGGACTAAACCAGCTAGTTCAACCAAGTTGAACCAGAAGCGCTATTTGTAGAGCTGTTTGAACCATGAGGTGCAGATGATTCAGCCGTAGAGTCATTTCTAAACTTTCTTAACCATTTGAACTGGTTGGATTGAACCCCTAGCCAGCTTTTACCAGATCAGCTTTAAAACAGTGTCATAATTGAATGCGTTGATTTTTCAAGATGAAGTCTCAATCAATATTCGTCTTTTCTACTCTGACGGCCATCACAGAGCCATCCTTCACTGTATGGACCATTTGATCTTGATCATCCTTCCGATGAGAAAATGACCAATTTTAGCTGCGCAAATTAATGGAAATTGACCAAGAATTATTGTTGCCATATCAGTATAGTGATGCATCCACCCATGGTGTGGTCGAAGTACAGAAAATTGTAACTTTCGACTAGTAACAGGAGGTAAAAATAGGGTCCCACTGGTTACTGGAATATTCAAAAAGGAAAATTGAAATCTTCAATGTTTAATAATTTATAGGATTTCTTAAATTAACTACCTATAATTTTAAGCAGTTATAAAACCACCCTCCTTTTTTGACAGTCACTGTCATTTAGAAGGCCAATTCTAATTTAAAAACCACCTCCAATAATCTAAAAAAAAACACGATTAACTACCTAGAAGCTCAATGTTTGACCAATTAATGAAGTCAATATATTTTGCAGTAAAAGGATGAAATTAATCATTCTTAGATCTAACCCAATCTAAATTAAATTGAATGAATGAATCCTGAATAAATTGCCTTATTCATCAAGGAAAATATTTTTCTTTCTAGCACAAAATACAGCAGATTTCATCAATTGACAGTTGACCAAGATTTTCAAATAATAGAGCCTGTTGTTTGTAAAAGTACAAAGCTGGTGTTTGTTTGTAATTCTCAAAAGATATTATGGTTATATGTAAATCTCCTATTAGGAAGAAAACAATTTAAAATCACATGCTTTTCAATGTGATGGAGGAAATAAATTTGATTGGAATACATTCTCCTAAATTAGATAATATGTTGGCAAGTAATTTTGAAAGGTTTGAATTTCAACTTCAATGAGGACCTCCCAAAAGTTCGATTGTGATGAGGTACTCAAGATGAGCTCCACCCTCCGAGGCCTCACTAGATGTCATGATACCATTACAATTTTGGCCAAAATCGTTACGTAGTGGCCTGATTGTAAAAGCTTGCTTACCCCTGTTAAAAACACACAACAGAGAGAGAGCGAGAGAGAGAGAGAGAGAGAGAGAGAGAGAGAGAGAGAGAGCTTATCATAAATGAATATGAAACTAGTGATTAAGAGAGAAGAAGGAAAAAAAGATGCACTAAAACATCTAGCTTGATTGCAAAATCTATTCCCCCTAATAGTATTTACAAAGAACCCTGCAAAACAGAGAAACCCTTCAACCCGCCTTCACCCACAACTGCATACTATTTTACAAAAAGGCTCAACAATATGGCAAAGTGGGAGTGAAAGGCTTTCACTTTTCTGGACACCCAATGAAATGGGTTCCTGAACAACCACAAAGATTTTCACTCTCAGTTTGACAAACGGGCCTACAGAAAACCCACTAAGGGGAATGAATAGGTAAAGAAGGATTTCATGTGATACATATTCACCATCATCGTTGTCGTCGTCGTCGTCCTTGTTGGCAATGGAATTAATTCACCTCAGGGATGCTCTGAAGAGCCGGTTTCCACGACCGGTGCCGGAGGTTATCATCATCAGGATTCACCTTCATCAACTGAGTCAGGAGCTCCTCAACTGACATCCCATTGATACCAACCTTCCCAAGCAACTCCTCTAACTGCCTCTTAGTGAGCTTGATCTTCACCTCTGTGGAAGGAACTCCCTTCTTCTCTCCTAACAAGCTGTCCTCTTCAATCTCCCCCGCCTTGTCCTCTCTTCCATCACAACCATCAACAAAAATCTGATCGCCATTCGACGATTCCCAATCGTCGTTTTCCCAGGCTGAGGAAGATTTGTTACTCACACAATTTCCCATTGCTTTTATTCTTTGATTTTCTTTGTTTCCTTTTCTCTCTTCTCTTCTTAGTATCTTGTTTTCTTTTCTATTTCTAAATAACGAGATCAGATCTGGGGGATGAAGAGGTTGGAGGTATATTTATATACACGGAGCTGTGGGGGGTGTAATGTTGAAGATAAATGGTAGGAGATGTAGGTGTGTATCTGAGAGAGAGAGAGAGAGAGAGAGAGAGAGAGAGAGAGAACCAACGTGCATTGCTGGATGGGATTATCATCCGACGTGGCATGCGTTGTTTGACCGCGTCTGCGCCATTCCTTTTTTGCGACACGGTGACGTAAGGCCAGACGGCTTGAGATCTAGAGCCGGTGATGTCGGTGTCTCCTAGAAAGGCTCGGTTCGGCTCGGCTCGGCTCGGGCGCTTCCTCACGCTTGTTGCTGTTGAGCAGAATATTGCATACGTTGTGTATAATTTTTCCCTTTGACAAAAATATCAATATGTCATGATACTTTGAGAATACGGTGATTCGTGGCATACACGCTGTTCCTTTTCTTTTGTTTTTAGGTAAGCTATCATTCAATTGCCTCTTTCTTATCTCTATTTTGATAGAGTTTGAAACTAATATTGGCATTCTATAATATTCTTTTTTATAAAATCGTTATTGCTCCTACGTAAGAAACCAATTATGAGTGTAGTTGAGAAAAATTACTCATTCCATTTTTAGTTGTCATGTTAAAAGATGAATCATTTCTCTTAAAACTAGTATTAAATGATAAACTATCTCCTATAATTAGACTTTACATTAGTTGTTCAAATAAAGTTCATTTCATGGATCCTACTTGGTACATGCTTATGATGTACGAGAGGATAGGTAAAAAGATCCCCTTCTCAATAAGGGCCGCCTAAATAATCAGCCCCATTAAATAATTAAAATCCTTGATTTAATAGTTTTAAAGTTAAAATAATATTTTAACTATAGAAGTTCTCAACATTCAATCTAACGGTATGTGATTACTCAATAAATGTAAGAATTGAGCCATATGCGAGATCATGGAATGAAAATAGTGTCATAGGAGCTGGACCTAAGCTGGCCCCATAGACCCCTACAAGAAAATTCTTCCATCCAAAGGTGCCCTAACACAAAATATGCATGGACACGCAAAATATGCATGGACACGCAAAATATGCAAGGACTATATCCTAAGCCAAGCCCATCAGTTAACTTCACTAAAGCTCTGTGAGCCAAGCCAGCCGAGATAAGCTAAGACGGGCGCACAGCAGCACGTATCAATTGCCAACGAAAAGCTGCTGGAAAAGGAACACCTTACAAAAAGCCAGCAGACAGTGTGAACGCGTTTTCTTTATGGAATCTCCTTTATCAAAGCAAGTGTGAACGCGGCTAGCGAAGTGGTATCTTTCATTTACGCGTGTCCTGCTTTTTACGTAGTGTCACGGACTGCATTTTTTTTTATGGTAAAGTTGTCTTTATCCGATTTTAAATGAACCATCAGTCTAACACGGCTCCTGTGCTCTCACGTTCATCTCTATACCTTTGTATCTAGCTATAAAAACAGGCCACGTTGCATGTATTACACGTGGCCTCTATCCTTCGGTAGAAAGGAATGATGTCAGCCATCCGATTTACTCTACTGAGCGTGGCGTTAAAATATGGAACCCAGTCAACATCTGTCCATTGATAATGTTGATATCTCGCCGTACTACAGACTAAAAGCTATACCCAGCTCTAGTTTCCACGATTGAAGTAAAGCTAGTGTGATGAGTGTATCAACTACCTGTCTAGTGTGCCTTTTTTTCCGTTGGCGGACTGCTGTTTAAAACAGTGTTTTAAAAGGACAAGTCACAGGAGGGAGAACTGATGAATGGACAGGTAGGTCCAACTCAGTAGGATAATTTCGTTTAACTGGGCTTAATTTGTAGTAAGTGGGTTATAACTTGTTCAATTGCTGTCTTTCACTGATCTCAACTCCAATTGGACCAATGAAAGTACCAGATTCGGCCCATTGTTGAACTTAATTTGAAAGGCCGGTCTAATCTAAATATTTGAGACCTTGATTTTTAAGGAGTAATCATTGCCTCCATTTTCTAGGTTATGTGCATTTGTTCTTTTCACCCCAGTTGTGTCCGTTGAGAAAGCACTTTATGACTTACAGCAAGTACTAAGAGCCTGGTTTCAACGATTTGGCCTTGGTTCTGAGGTTGCCTTGCTGATTTTTCACTCTTCTATAGGTCTAGTTCTCTTACCTGTTCAAATTAATAATATTATCGTTGTTGGCAATAGTAATTTGTTATTAATATCTCTCATCTTCTTTCCGATTAACTAGCTACGAAAGATAAACATCCCCTTCATTATTCTTGGATGTTGAGGTTATTCCACTTCGTAAGTCTTTTTCTTTTGCAATATATATATATATATATATATATGGAAATGCTCATATGAGAGTATCTCTCACTTTATTATGAGAGATAAGGTTGGACCCTCACATCGAATGTAAGGGAAGAAAATGGAGGGAAAGAGGGAGGGGGAGGGGGAGGAGGGGGGAGGGGTAGTTTAGGAAAATAAATTTTTTTTTTCTTTTAGTGCGGTGTGGAGAGACAAAAATTCGGTGCCAATAGAAGCACTCATATTTGATTTTCATAAGTTTTTCTAAACTTGACTTGGCTGATTGTCTTGATATCTGATGTACTATAATTGGGGTCTTTTGTACGTTAGCGCTAATTGCATTTCGTGCAGCTCAAAGAAACAACCAATTGTATCTTATTTTGTTGTGGAAGCACTGAAGCAGAGTACTGAATCATTGACACTGCTACTGCTGAAATATTTGGATCACCTATTGACGTTCTAAAATTGGATCCTGAGTTCCTCGCACACTACATTGCTATGTGACCACAATAGTATTATCTACGTGTCTGTTAATCTGATGTTCCATCCTCGCACTAAAGAGATAGAGTTGGCTTATCATTTTTGATAGAGAAAATGGTGTTACAAAAACCTGTTGCTTGCTTTGTCTTTTAAACCCATCATTTAGTTGATATCTTTGCTATAACATTGCTAAAAGCAAGATTTTGGTCTCCTTTGGTTCAAGCTTGAAATGATGACACCTCCCCCACCCCCCCCCCCCCCCCCCCCCCCCCCCCCCGGGGGTGGGGGTGCATCAACAGGATAAAGCCATATAGGTCTGCACAAGGACATTCTAAAATCAAATCTACAAGCTAACAAACATTGTTGTGCTCCAAACTATCAACAAACAACAAAAAAGAAGATGAAAAAAAGTCATCTTGAAATCATAAGTAAATCAACAATAAGAACATGACAGTATTAGGTTTTCTCAGCTAACCATTCTTATCAAAACCTCGATGTATTAGTTAAGGCAGTATAAATACTTTTCAATACTCCCTCTTAGGTGGAGCTTACTCCTCAGCACTCTCCTTCATGTAAAACTCCGTCGACACGATTTTCACAACATGCATATTTTAGTGCTAAGTTGTTCTTCTGTATTCAGACTTGCGGCCAGTTGGCTCTGATAACATAATAAATTTCCTTAGAAAACTATTTATACCAAAACCTTGAGGTATTTGTAATGGCAATATAAATACTTTTCAATGTTCCCCTTTGGTTAGAGGCTATTCCTCAATAGAGAGATGCATTCAACCTCTGAAAGCACAAAGTCAGAATAAAATCACAAGTCCAAGAGAAAATTAAATAAAACAATAGGAATATGTTGATTGTTTATTATATAGTTTTTTTCATACGAATATTTGTATAGTTTATTTTTAAAATCCGTAATAAACACAATCCATTCAAGCCGAAGGTCCAAAATAGAAAAATCCAACCATCTATACGTAAGTTTCCCTAAAAAACAATTAAATACAAATAAAAGAAAATAAGGAGAGAGAGAGAGAGAGAGAGAGAGAGAGAGAGAGAGAGTCACGAGTTTCACATGGTTTGCACAAGCTTTCACTGCATACGCAGTACCCCAAAAATGGCCTCACATGGTCGTGGATTCCTTTGCATTGGCTGCTGCTCGTTGGGCCTAGTTTGACTCGTCAGTGGAATGTAAGTAGGTCGTGTTTCAATGAGGCTCGCATTGGACCTAAATCCCGACCTAACATGATATATACCTAAGTGTCTAGAGTACGGAGCGGGGGAGCTGAAACGCCAAATTTTAAAATAATGATTTGTTCAAAGTGCTTATGGAGCACCTATACAACATAGTGCTTATGAGTTTATAAATATTTAACTAATGGGACAGATATATCTTACTCATACATTTAAGTGCCAAAAATAGAAAAAAAAATTAACTTTGCAATTTGATCACATAAAATAGATAATAATTAATATGTCAGAAGGAGTTACTTCATTGAAGAGATAAATGTCAAGCTTATAGAAAAAGAAAATACACATAAACTACAGATTTTGCACGGTTCGCTACATATTTGGTTGATTTGCGCTCCGAACATCTTTGAACCGTCCTCCGAAGACGGATCTGCTCCGAAAATGCTGATCCACGTTTTCGGAGCGGGATCAAGGAGGGAGAGGGAGGTTCCGGTTACTAAGAATATATACTAATAAACAAAAAGCTGCAATGGACCTAATTTGACTTGCACTAACTCAAAGCCACGTCAAAGCTCAAGTATATTTTTATATCTTTGTAAATCATATGTAATAATGTTAATATATTATACATACACTAATTTCAATTACAACTTATTTGGGGATTTGATTCATAATTGATCAGAATGGAGAAACAAAATTCATGTTAACTTCCCAATATATAGTTGGGACATGACTTTAATGATGATGATGATTTATGTCAATTGCATATGATATATATTGATATATATATATATATCATATATTTTTTATATAATTTCTTACAATTCAATACATACCTTGGTATCTGTGTCGCGACCCAATTACTAATCGAACCCAAATGTGGAGTGATTGGACCTAATTAAAAATCAGATAAATAAGAGGTCTATACCCAGATTGTTCTAGTTGGGTAATTGGAGGTCCATTAACATCCCTACTAGTTAATAATTCAAACCGTTTATGACTCTTGTGAGGTGTCCTCAAATTTCACTTCAATTGAAGTTGGTTGCATCGTGCATTCGGCACATAATTGATAACGGGATTGAAGCATCTGATTAATAATTCATAAAATTGTACAATTAACTGCGTTATCAACCATATGCTCAATCTTATTGTGGGACCAACTCTAACTAAATTCAAATTTGAAAATATGTTACTATAGAGGATATCATTCATCCTTAATGGTCCGGATTACCGTTAGGTGGGCCCCACAGCGGATTTCTAGACATCCCACTCGTGGAAAGTGAGTGGGGGAGACAGACACCATAGGGGATCCACACTAGGCCTATCAATTTGGCCCTAAGACAAGGGGGACTTGCCCTCAAAAAGCCATTAAAATGAGAGCTTCTATTTTTACGAAAAAGCCCTAAGGGTGGGCTTGAATAGCTTTTTGTAGGCCTTGTGATTCGAGGGCCGGGCTTGTACAATACTAGGCCCAGACCACCTCTAGCCCTGGCCCTCCTACTTTTTTCTATTTTATATAATCTAATTTATATGTGTAAATATATCCTAAGATGCCCATATAACAGCCACCTAGTAATAACAAAATGGGAAGACAATTGCAATTTCATACCCCACATACCCATTACAAAATTGCACTAAAAGGAAACCAACCAACCCCCCCACCCTTTCTTTGTGGACATACTTGGGATGTGAACCGATTAAAAAAGATAGCTAGTCTGTGCATGAAACTATGAGGATATGGGGTGATCAAAATATTCTTTTAACTAGATTATTATAACTCCCATTTTTTCAAAGTCCAAACTAATAGTGATTTTTTAAGTGAACTTAATTTTGTGACTGAAGTCCAACATGGTTATTAGTTAGAACAATGTTAAATTGATAATGATGTCAATAAAAATGTAGGCAAAAGTAAATAGCTTAAATTTATAAGGAAAAAAAAAGACTATGCTAATGATTTGGTTTGTGGAAATTCCTAGGGGCAGACCCATGTTACCATGACCTTGGGCGGTCGCGCCAGATAGAAAAAGAAAATTGTCAAAGAATTGAACGGGCCCTAGCCTATGCCCATGAATGAATAAGCTACTGCCCTACATGTCAAAACCTTTGTTGTTTAAAAAAAAAAAAAAAACCTGGAGAAAAAGCCTTCGTTGGTGAAAAGCACCTCCTCATTGTAAGTCTCGTGGTTAGTCTGTTTCTCATGGTTGCACCAAACACGTCCCACGATGAAGTTCTCGCAATTACCCTTCTAGTCCCACAACGAGTCAACTCCATCAGAACCCATCCCCATTTACCTTCAATATCTTAAGTATTTCATTTTGGGTTTGATATGATGGGTTCCTGAAATTCCTTCAAGAAATCGAAATATAACAGAGAGCAACAAGAGAAATCCTAACCCTAGTTCTCTTTTGGTGCCCAAATCTAGTATAATTCTAATTACTCTATATCTAAATCTAGACCATGAATCCCCATAACCTAATTCAAACCTTAGATCCCCAAATCCTAATCCAAACCTTAAGCTTTAAATCACTAAATCCAAAATGGCGACCCTAAGCTCTAATTTCCAAAATTTTCTGGATTCATAAGCCCTAATTTACAAAGACACTAAATCCAAAGTAAAAGCATCGAAACCCAAACCCCTAAATTGCTAAGTCGATTAAGCATTAAAATCCGATTGCGTAAATTTTTGTATATATGTCTGTACAATTTTCTTCTTAGTGGAGCATTTGCTTGCACTTTAATTTGGTTTTGATTTATTGTTCGTTTTTTCAGTCTTTTTTTTCCTCTTTTCCATAAACCACCATGTGGGTTGTCTGTGTGAGTGAGCTCTTTGTAGCTTTAGCAGTTTTCTTGTGAAGGAAAGTAGATAGCAACAAAAGTATAGAGAAAAAAAATTGGGGAGGGAGAAGAATTATTATAGCATTATAACTACTCATTTCTTCTTCTTCTTCATTTGGATTTTTTTCTCTTGCACTATAATATGACATCTATCTCCAATAAGTGTTATGCATCTAGTTAAGTTCCACATGAGTTGGACAATTCCTAATTAAGAAAAACGTGCAAATGCTATCACTACATTAAACAAATCCTTTATTAAAAAAATATGATCAATCCATTGGGTTTGGTCTAAGTGATGAAATTTTTTCATTTAAAAAAAAATTATAGAAAGAAGGGGCATGCAAACTCTTTTCCATAAAGTACCCTTGTGGATTGTTTATGTGAGTCGGTTTTTTGGAGGCTGGAGCTTTAATATTTTTCTTGAAAAGGGAAGTAAATAGCGACAAAATTATAGAAATTGAGCTTTAATGCAATACAATTTCTCTTTTGCTATTATTAATTTGATTTAAGTCTAGCAAAGTTAGCAAAAGTTTAGACCCACCTTAATGAAAACCTTGATTCCGCCACTAGAAATTTCTATAAAAGGTTCTTTGAGAAAATAAATAAAATCGTATGTTTAGAACCAAAGTCAGTAAATCATGTATGACTTCATCCGATAAAATAAAGGTTTTAGAGAAAATTCTCCTAATGCTCCCTTAGCGGTCCCTTCGTAAGAGAGGTTCAACAAGATATCGCTCGGTCGACACTCGATACTTAATAACAATGTAGAAAAAAAAAAGATAAATTATGATTTTCTTGTTTTAAGGCATTGATATCACAACCCCGCCCAACTCAGCAAGATATTGTCCGCTTTAGCCCACTTGCACACGCGATGATCTTAGTACTGCTTCCGCGCAAGCATGCTTAACTTCGGAATTCTTATTGGATTTGGAACCCTAAAGATTTAGAACGTGCCATGTTGAGTTAATTTAGGGTTTGACTTATAATTCAAGAATAAGACTTGGATATTTCCGATGCGGGACTAACAAAGACTTACCATTGGAAGCCCGTGGTTGACACATTATACCCCAGGGCTAAGGGTGCCACTCGAACTGAGTTCCCACACTTTAGCCCTGCCCTGGCCCTCGAAGACAATGTAAGTACATAAAGGTACTGCAAGCCCTCTGAGGGCTTTGGCCCTCCCAGTCCCCACGGCGCTGCATATATTAAGGGTAGAAATAAGGACAACCTTGGGCTCTGGCCTAGCCTTTTGATAGCCCTAATCTAGACTTAATCCAATCCTTTTTTTTTTTTATTTGAGAATATTCTAATAGTATGCTTTACAAGGATAACGATGGTTAAAGTTATCAAGCATGTTGGATTGAAGAGAAATGTTGGTTGAGAAAATTTTCATATCATTTTTTCCCTTTATACAAAAATCTCTTCTTTGACAAACTCCCAAAACACTCATCTCTTGTTGTTTGCATTAGATTACATGGGAGTTCAAGGTCCAATGAGCTCCAAGGACATTTAAAGAGGTGAGGGAAAAAGATATGAGGCGGGAAAGAAGGAAATAAGGTGGAGATGTAGATGTCATCTTGACTTTCAATTACTAGGGTGATGCCTAGGTATTCATTTCTCATCTTCTTTTGATTGAATTTCCATCAAAGGGGACCTTATTTGATGGGGATTTTTATATTATCTTTGTCCTTCATTTTTAACCACTTATAGCATGAATTAATTATCCCAATTACTTTGTATTTAATTCCTATATGCATTCTCAAGAAAGTAAAGAAGCCCTAAATAATGGAAGATTCAAACTTGACTGTTATTCTCAAGAGGAAGTAGGTGACGGAGAGGCAATGGATCGATCATAAGTGAGCAATTTATTGAGTAGGTGAGGGATAAGGTATGGACTATGCAATGATACTAAGACTCATTCTACAAAATAGGGTTGTTGTTAATTAAGTTTCATTTGCATTTGACTGGTTTAACTATTTTCTACTCTTACATCCATTCAATGCCATGAATGATTTCCATCAATGAAGATTGTTGGACTGCACGTATGTGAAAGGCATCCTCACCAACCAAACTCTGTCGTTGTGTGTTTAGTCCCGTTGAATTTTAGTCCACTGGAAATTGATGAGAAGCATCCTTTCGCAGACACAATAGTTGGTCCTGGGGTCCTATCAATTGTTTAAATAAGGGGCCCAATGCTTTTAATTTGTGATAGTATGCGGGATGCAATCAGGTCCAAATTGTTCCAACAATCTTTTCCAAATCAAGGTGGGACTCACCACATTCTAAGCAGTATTGGGCTCATCCACATGGCGCACCTCACGTGGATTTTTCGAAGAGGAATCCTACTCGAAGTCCGTTTCCAAATGAGAGAATTTTATTCAACAAGCCCAGCCGAGCCAAAAATCTGTAGACACTTAAGAATGGAAAGGAAAAATAATAATAATAATAAAATCGATTTTTTAAGTTCTACTCTTTTAAGCTTGGAGGCTCTAATTAGTTATTGTATATGCTCTCAAATTGCATTCAAGATTAAAGTCCATTCTTTGTAATGGAAATAGGGACTTTGATATCGGTTGACATCAACAAGAATGGTCAAAGGCTGTAAATGGGTATCTCCACTGTTTGCATCTTTTACATCCTCTATGCATTTATTGTTCCAAGCTTATCGTAAAATGGGGAATTCCAAGGGAGCTGATCACACCAGGAACTTCAGCAGCAAAGCTTGTGGGAAAGAAAATGATAGGTATAAGATTAAAAGTGGTTTGTGCTACATCATCCGAAGTCCAAACATGAACAGTCCTCTTCAGTCATCAAGGAGGACACATGGTTAACTAATTAAGGATTGAGAATTCAATGCCTACAGATTGACTCCAGAAATAAAGGCCATATGATCAAAGTTTCGTGTCTACAGAACTCTTGCTAATGAAGCTTACACAACTCTAAAAGTTTTGTTCAATGCAGGAAAAGAGACCAGGAATGCCCAAAACGTGCAGATAACACAATAGAGGGAAAAGCAAGAAAGGACTTTTAGGCACTAGGAGATATATTGACTAAAGGAATAATATTGCAGCAGGCACGTGTAGATACTTTGGAAATGTGAGTGTTGTTGGCATGAAAGTGAAAATTGACAATCTTTTTCCGATGGGTGCCTCTCTGTCTATTAAAGATTATTTTTTTTTTTTTGGGTAAAGCTGTCTATTAAAGAGTTGATGGAGCAATCCTGTCCCAGGAGACTGACAAGATTCCTAGCATGTGATCTTCCTTGCATTATAGATCCAAAAGAAGTTAGCTGCTCTTAATTGTAAGCAATACCCGTAAGGTGGTCCTGCAACAACTTCAAGATTTGCATGGTATTCTAAAACCTATCCTTTGTTTAAAGTTTATGCACGGTTTCCCATGGCCTGTTGTTCACGTGAGGGTTAGAATGAAATTAAATTACAGATCAAATCAAGAGAAAGATAAAACAAAGGGACTTGAGAATAAAGGCCCTAAATGTTAAAATACTACTCTTCCCCGAGCTAAAACTTTTTGTCATTCAATGGGCTGTGAGTGTAGCTTTTTTACTTTCAGGTTTAAAGAAGAGATGTTTTCTTTTATCATTAAGGCTTTTATCTTAGATCCCCACATATTTCATTCTACTCCACACTGCAAACAAACAGGCCACTAAGCCTATTTGGTAAACTCACGTTACAAGTGAGGTGGGGTAAAGGATAATTTCAAGAGACAGTAAGAAAAGGTGTCAAATAATAAAAAAAAATAAAAATAACATATATATATTTCAAAAAACACCTCTACTTTTTACCAAAAAAAAGTAAAAAATGTATTTTTTCCCATGCTGGTAAATGATAAAACATCATCTTCTTTTCTTTTTTCTTTTTTAAGTGAAAACGTTACATTCTCATTGCACTCGATAACAAAAACCATCACATTTTTATTTGACCCCTCCTCTTTGCTTGTCTCTTAATTTGACCATTCATCACTTCACTTTACTAATGAAATGAGAAGGTAGCTTTTTTACTTTGCTTTAAAAAAAAAAGATAACTTTTATCATTAAATTGCATTGAAAATTAACTTTTTGATTTTTCTTTTAGAAAATAGAGGTTTTTTTTGTAAAAAAAGGAATATTATACCATTTGATTTGACCTAATTTTTATTGTCTCTTAAAATGACCATTCACCAAATTTCACTAGTAAAGGAAAATTACCAAACAAACGGACCCAACTAACTTACAATAAATGATGCTTTGTACATTTCATCAGGTTACTAATTAATGATAGAAATACTTACAAGAAGGAACCCTAACATTGAGCATAGTCTCAAGTTTGAAATAATATAAGGACTTCCTCATTGGTTAAGAAACTATTCAAGTGCCTAGTTAAAACTATTCTCGTTCCCTCCTCTAAAGCTCAAAAGATATTCGAAGGTATATATCTATCGACTGATGTCTAAGGAAGAAATAGATGTAAAAACTACCGAGATTTATATATCCTAGATCATCCTATTACCCGACCAGATTGTTTGTAGCATCACAAGACTATAGGTATTTCGTTTAATTTGTGTGTATGATTACGTACATGTTGAGCATTGATTTCTGGAATTCAACGTAGTTTCATTATCACTTCACTTTATTTCTTTTCTTACATTCTGTAACAGCATATGGGCTCTAGAGATGCAAAACATTACAGTAGGATTGAGATCTGGTTAATATATATTTTATATAAAAAACTTGTATTGAAAATCCATTTTAGTACCAGCTACATGACCTAGATTCGAATCCATTTTTCTTTGGACTTCTTATCACCCAAGTGGAACATGTACATTAATGCCCACCTCTTACTTTTGATGACTTTCCAGCCGTAGTCCATCCCATCCCATTCCCATTCATGGATTTCCCTAGAGATAGATAAGCGTGAGATGCTCATGGCTGTATGCATGCAATTCTACATGTCTCTTGATGCATTGCAGGTTATTAAGAATCACATGCAAGAATGTTATGCCTTACAATTCTCACTCTACAAGTCTACATTCATGAATTCCATAAACCCTGGCCTATTATCAATTTCACACTCCTCTACTTTTAAATCGCAGGATGGTTAGTGGAAGTAGCTTGTATTTTTAATGTATTGAATAAGACCCATTTTCATCTTGATGCTAATGGCAATAAAAAAAAAATAGTAATATTATTATTATTATTATTGATTTTTGACTGGAGACAGCATCAAACTAAAAAGAAATCATAAATATCGAACCAGACTAATCTTATATTATATAATGTCAACGTTTCTTTTGTTACTTTGAGTAACGACTCAAAATGCAACTTTTGTGCCGGACAATCATGACCGTGGACTAAATAACATGGGACAAACTAAATAACGTAGAAGTAGAGTCAGTTAAGTAGACCTTGATGGACTTAAAAACTATTAAATATTGGATGTTGGAATCGGTATACAAAGTTTTGAACAACGGCTCTTGATGACGAGTCCTCGTTGGTGAGCTGCAGAAGTATGAATTGGTCATCGTCGTTGAGATCGTCATCCTTTCATAGTATTTCTTTGATTTGGATATATAATAGGTGCAACACGTGATAAATTTGAGGTCAAATGAATCATATATCAATCAAAGGATAGCCCGACTCATATTGAAGTGAGATTTAGGCCATATACAAATAGGGAAGAGGGTGCAAAAGGTATGGGCTTATTGGAATACTGGGTCTATATGTATCGTCTGTTAGAATATTTTAGGTTTGCTTGCAGCCATCTAAGATCTGTCTGTGGAATCAATCCAAAAATACCACATATGATAAATCTAACATGCTAAATGAGTTAAATGATACCTAAATGCATCATTTTAAGCCTTCAATCCAACATAACATTGGTCTTCAGTGGGAATCACAACTCTCTTGTCCGTTGCCTTTCTTTCGCCCATTTATGGATCCAAACTACTGTAATCTCTCCTCCCATCAAAGAGAGATAATCAATCTTATTTGTCCTTTGACCTTAGCAATAAGTGGCAACTTAATAAAAATCATTTTTATTGATCAAGAATAAAACCATAAATGGAATAGGATGTGAGAGGACCGATCCACATGTATATGTGGTCATGTGGACCACATCAAGACACCGATCCAGCTTCGGCCCCAACCACAATATGGAGACGTCTCTATTCATTCATATTGAGTACATAGGACTTGAATAAATAAGAATTCGTCATTTAAAGATGTGGGAGGTGAAGTATATGAGGTGAGGGGTGAAAGATGCGAGTACAACTTTCCAAAAATAAAAAGTAAATAAACTTTTCAAAAAACAAATATGAGGAAAAATACCACAAAGAAGGAGAAGCTAAAGATAAAATGTATTATTTTCTAGAAGAAAATACAATAGAGGAAAAAGTATAATTTGTTGAAAAGTATTTTCGTTGCTTCTGCTAAAGCCTAAAGGTTTTGGTAGGAATGATTTGGCGCTAAAATGTGCTCGTTGCCAAAAGTGTGACGACCAAATTCCACGTAAAGGAGAGTATTGAAAAGTATTTCAATTACTAGGGCCAGACCAAGGAATTCGCCTTTTGAGGAGCCACTATGTAGAAAAAAACTCTTCCGGGGCCCACATATGAAAAAGACATGAAGTTTTCAAAATATATTAGCTTTTTTTTTTCAAAATTGTGGGGGCCCATATGTAAAATATTATAAAATTTTCAAAAGTGAAAGGGGGTTTTCAGAAATTTTGGAGGGCCATACGTAAAAGTTCATAAAATCTTCTAAGGATAAAGGGGTTTTCATAGCCCCTCAGGTTCCACCCACGTGTGTCCATTGCCTCTATTAAAGCCTCAAGGTCTTGGTAGGATGGTTAGTTAATGAAACTCAATACACACACACACACACACACACACATATATATAAGGTTCGGGAATCTTATAGCTAGGGTTTTCTTATTCCCATCTAATTATATTGGGATTCTTGGATTTGTGATTTTGGGCCATAAACCGAGATTCTGATTACCTTTTGCAAAGCTAATGTTCCATCATGGCCTTGTTATAAGTTAGAGGATCATGTTCCAACTTGAGCCTTTTGGTGATAGATATAGATGGGACCTTGTTTTACCTAAGATTAGAATTACTCCAGTGATAGCTGGATATTCATTTTTAATCTTTCTTTAATTCAATTCTCATTAAAAGTAAGGTTATTTGATAGTCATCTTAAGATGTTCACTTTTAATTCTTCATTTTTAACCACTCCTAGAAATACAATTCTAGAAACTCGATTATACGAAATAAATATCTATAGAGAGCGAGAAATGCTAAGGTTTTTTTAAGCCAAACCCCTTCGTTTCATTACATTTAGTGGCAGACCCAAGATTTTCGTTTGAGGGGTGCAAACCTTAATGGGTAGTTTCGTTTTGGGGCCAAACTGAGGATTTTCATTTGGATTTTGAGGATGGACCCAAAACTTCTATTGAATTACTTAAAGTGTACCGTGGTTTAACGGGTGTGGCCGCACCAGTGTGCTTGTGCCCGGATCTGCCCATGATTACGCCATTTCATCTCTGATAAAGAAGGTGTTACTTCTCTATGGGAAATATCTATCCCTTTTATGAGCTCTTCTCTTGACTCAGTTTTCTAGACTATGAACCTCCTAAATACATTAAGGAGAGATTTTTTAATTTTTTAATTTGGCATTTGACGACGGGTCCCTGAATGTTTCACTTTATGGCCTTAGATGCACAATCTTTTTACATAGTATGATAGGTCATTTTTTCAAATTTGAAGATCTAAAATGTCTAATTTACCCTTTCTTTAAATCACATCCCATGATTGATGGGATATCTCATTAATAATGGCTAGCTACCATTTAATTGGCCACGATTAATGGAATCCAATTAATGAGATTTTCAAATAAATTCAGAAAACACACAAATAAATTTGAAAATAATGTATATGTGGTCATGTGGACCACATCAAGACACCGATCCAGCATCGGCCCCAACCACAATATGGAGACATCTCTATTCGTTCATATTGAGTACATAGGACTTGAATAAATAAGAATTCGTCATTTAAAGATGTGGGAGGTGAAGTATATGAGGTGAGGGGTGAAAAATACTGTAACGCCCCAATTCCGAATACCAAAGTTACCGCTAAGGTATCTGAATTTGGCGCGCTATTTCCCGGAAAATCCGAGAACTTCCAAGATCATAGTCCGCAGTGAGATCAAATTTTTAAAAGTTTTTAAACAATAATATAATTAACAGTTCTATTGTGGAAACATAAGAAAAGATAGCGGAAGCAATAAGTATCATATAAAATGAATCAAATGGAATAGGGCTGAAGTCTAACAAAATCTCAAAGTATAGTTAACCAATTTAATTACATATTAATCTAATTTTCACCTCACTACAAATTCACTCAAACCCAAAATAAACTGCACTCCGTCATCGGGCTCGACCACCTGGTTAACCGGTCTCCAACCGTACTCGCCGACTACAGGCCCCTCATGGTATGTGTCACCCGCGGGGACAAGGTCGTGACTTAAGCACCAAAGATGGGTCAGATCCAAGGATCTGGCAAGGCACCATATACAGATAACACATGATATATGCAAGAAAAGAGAATAAAGACAAGTATATAATCATAAGAGTAACAGAAAAACATAAACTAAGCAATTGAGTAGTAAATAACAGTTTAGAATCAGAAATATAAGTAATCTAATCTAATCAGATAACAACGTGGCACATTCACACAAGCTGGATATACCGCGGGATATTATGCCGCGTCCCTTCCATACTATGAACAGTCGCGGCGGGGAAAAATATAATAAACATGCAAGGGATAACAACCTTTGATAATAATAATAATATATATATATATATATAACATCGATCACACACCTTTATCGCACCGATCACACCCCTTTATCATATTAGACCGGACCCTGTATCACACTATCTGTCTAATCATAGCTCATCATGATAGCTCTAGTTATAACCAATATAGCTCCTACCAGTGATGATCAGTCAACAGGCTGAGCCTAGATCGACTGAGTAAATATCTAGTGCCAACCTAAGGAACGAATACAGGTTTGTATCTGTCTAGGCTTATCTCGTGCGAACGAGGTCCTAACCAAGTCTCTAAGAGGTTCAAATAAAATAATATGGACACAATCCAATATTCAAGTCCAAGTCCAATCACCATTGGATTCACACTAAGCCCATAACCATGGCCTCAGTCTATAACAATGTAAATAACCAATCCATACCCATACACAACACTTCATCATAACCAACCTCTCCATTCTAGGGTACCACACACCTAATCTTAGGCTGTATGAGGGCCCGCCTAGCCATAGACACGGGTCGTTTATCTCCAATTACATCATTGGGTCACCACTAAATAGTCCTAGGTTCAGGTCCTCCAATTTCCTTTTTAATTAACAGGTTTTTAACAATAATAAAGATAGAAGAGAAGAACGATATATAAATTCCTCCAAACAATAGACTCAAGTGGAATAAACAAGGGTCCTACCTAGGTGATGGTCCACTCTCAAGTTCAGAGTCACAACAGATGATTGGATCCCTAATTGTACTAGCATATGTCAAAAGAATGTTGTATTTGGTACTCCTGAAGTTACAAACATTATTGACTACGTTTAAGGGTCGAATCACTGACAATTCAAATCCCAAAAACCTATTTGGTGGTCCCCACGAGTCAAGGTTGATCCACACCATTGACTCGTGCTTGGCACATCAATGGAAGTCTATTTTGATGGCCAATGGCCCCACAATTGATTAAACATCAAAATATATAGAAGTCTGGAATTTCACCCTTCACAGTGTATCCGGTCGACATCATCCCTAGGGATCTCGACCGGGTACATTGGATGTTGACCCCCAGGTCGACATCCTGGTAGTGTCCCCGGTTGACATCGTGGCCATGATGTCGACCGGGTCCACATGGACCTGAAGCCAAACTGCTGGGGTTAATTTTCTGTGTTCTCAGAATTCACAGTGTTCCCGGTCGACATCGTGGCCATGATGTCGACCGGGTCCACATGGATTCCTGAACAGACTGAGAAATTCAAGTCTCAGCTATTTCTACAAAAACCTGTGCATCCGGTCGACCGAGCACAGGGTTCGGTCAACAGGGTACATTGGACTGTAAATTTACAGAAAATTTAAATGGGACTTGAACTTCTCTGTTTTTAGAGTGCCCGGTCGACCGAGCTACAGGTCAGCCGGCCGGGTACACGCTCTGCTGGAAATTTTCAGATTTCTGCAATTTCTTTTCTCCAATCCGAATTCCAACCAAATCACTTCTAATCACTTCCAATCATCATAGAAACATTACTAAACAAGAAAAGCACTCCAATATACATCCCACCATCCATCCTTGGGCTATTGATCTTCCAAATGAGAGATCTCATTCATCAATGACCATACATCTATAACTAAAGGTCAATTGGTAGATCTAGACATACATACATAAATAACTAAATTAAAATTTGCAGAATCAAAGGAAGGAAGCATGCATTCTAAGTTATCCAGCATACTTGCCTTAGACTAGTAGGAATGGAAAATTGAGTATAAGAGAAATCCAAGAAGCCAATGTAGGGTTGATGAAGTAATTGGGGTTAGCCCCCTACTCCTTCTTGTTGCTGGGATTTGGGGAATTAGGGTTTCTTAGGTAGAGATAGGGAAGATGAGAGTGAAATGAGAGATAAATGAGAGTGAATTAGGTTTAGGGTTCATTTCATTGCAATAGTTAGTATATATGGGTTAAAGTTTAGGACAATTACCAAAATGGTATTTTAATTTAAATGGGGGAGAAATAAGGCCGTGGGCAAATGAGTCTTTAGGTAGGAATTCTAGAAGCTTCCTAACTCACAACACCCCTCCTATTAAGGTTTAATTACTAGCCAAGCCCTCATCTACTAAAACCTTAATTAAATTGTAAAGAACACCCTATACCTATAAAGAAATAATTAAAAGTCTAATCCTAAGACTTAGGGACACTAAAAGACTATTCTACTAAATCCTATTAATTAGTATAATAAGGTAATTATTATAACATTAATAATTAATCAAATCAAATTGAGGGCCGACAAAGGGGTGGGGCCTCACAGATACAAGTACAACTTTCCAAAAATAAACGTAAATAAACTTTTCAAAGAACAAATATGAGGGAAAATACCACAAAAAAGGAGAAGCTAAAGATAATATGTATTATTTTCTAGAAGAAAATACAATAGAGGAAAAAGTACAATTTGTTGAAACGTATTTTCATTGCTTCTACTAAAGCCTTGAGGTTTTGGTAGGAGTGACTTGGCGCTAAAATGTGCTTGTTGCCAAAAGTGTGACGACCAGATTCCACGTGAGGGAGAGTATTGAAGGGTATTGAAGGTCTTGGCAGGATGTTTAGTTAATGAAACTCAAAACACACACACACACACACACACACACACAGAAGGTATGGGAATCTTATAGCTAGGGTTTTGTTATTCTCATCAAATTATATTGGGATTCTTGGATTTGTGATTTTGGGCCATAAACCGAGCTTCTGATTAGCTTTTGCAAAGCTAATGTTCCATCATGGGCTTGTTATAAGTTAGAGGCTCATGTTCCAACTTGAGCCTTTTGGTGATAGATATAGGTGAGACCTTGTTTTTCCTAAGATTAGAATTACTAGGGTAATAGCTGGATATTCATTTTTAATCTTTCTTTAATTCAATTTTCATTTAAAGCAAGGTTATTTGATAGTCATCTTAAGATGTTCACTTTTAATTCTTCAGTTTTAACCACTTCTAGAAATACAATTCTAGAAACTCAATTATACGAAATAAATATCTATAAAGAGCGAGAAATACTCAGGGTTTTTTAAGCCAAACCCCTTCATTTCATTACGTCTAGTGGCGGATGCAAGATTTTCGTTTGAGGGGTGAAAACCTTAATAGGTAGTTTTGTTTTGGGGGCAAACTGAGGATTTTCATTTGGACATTGAGGATGGACCCAAAACTTCTATTGAATTTCTTAAAGCGTACCGTGGTTTAACGGTGTGGCCGCACCCACGTGCTTGTGCCGGGATCTGCCCATGATTACGTCATTTCATCTTTGATAAAGAAGGTGTTGTTTCTCTATGGGAAATATCTATCCATTATTTTCTGAGCTCTTCTCTTGACTCAATTTTCAAGACTATGAATCTTCCAAATACGTTAAGGAGAGAAAAAAAAATCTAGACATTCGGCGACAGGTCCCTGAACATTTCACTTTATGGCCTTAGATCCATAATCTTTTTTCAAAGTGTGATAAGTCCTTTTTTCAAATTTGAAGATCTAAAATGTCTAATTTACCCTTTTTTTAAATCATATCCCATTATTGATGGGACATACCAATAATAATGGTCAGCTACCATTTAATTGGCCACGATTAATGGAATCTCATTAATGAGATTTTCAAATAAATTCTAAAAACACACAAATAAATTTCAAAATAACGCAAGTAAATTTCAAAAAACTCAATAAATTTTAAAAAAAGCAATAAATTTCAGAAGAATACAAATAAATTTAAAAACATGCAAATAAATTTCAAAATATCCAAAAAAAATTTTTAAAATATAACAAAATTTCAAAATATGAAAATCAATTTCAAAAGATCCAAATAAATTTAAAAAAATGTAAATACATTTCAAAAGACGCAAATAAATTTCAAAAGGCATAAATAAAATTAAGAAACAAAAAAAAAAATTTTAAAATGCATATACATTTGCCAAAACTAAGATAACCCAAAATTCCAAATTTCAAAAAAGTTTGCCAAAAACTCAAGTATTTTTGCAAGACTCAGTTAAATTTATTTAAAAAAAATACAAATAAATTTCAAAAGACACAAATAAAATTCAAAAACACAAATAGATCTAAGAAATTACAAATAAATTTTCCAAAAACACAGAAAGATTCGTTCAAAAATTGAGTTAAAAATTTCAAAATGGAGATAAATTTGTCAGAAACTCAATTATATTTTTCAAAAACTCAAATAAATTTGCCAAAAACTCAAATAGATTTGTTCAAAACTCAAATAAATTGCATAAAAACTAAAATAGATTGGCCAAAAAGGATAAAACAACCCTAATTGAAATTCAGGCTATCTCCCACCCTATAAACAACTCCACCTCCGAGCTTAGTGGAAAATCACTCAACTGGGTTTTGTCTTCTTCCTCGTGTTATATTCTAGAACTCTGCAACTAGAAGTTTGGGAACGGTAGTCTCTGCCTATTCTTCTCGATCTCCGGCGACATGGGGCCTGGCGCAGTGATCTTTGATTGGCGAAGAACGACAGACGGTGGTGAAGTAGTCTGAATCTGGACTATCTTCTTTGGCGAGATGGAACGCTCGAAGCCTTTTTTTGCTCCGCTTCCAGTTTCTGCACCAACGACCGAACCAAAAATCTGAACCCTCTTCTCTATTCACCTTTACTGAAAAGAATATGATCTCTCTTTGTACCACAAAAGGACAAAAGTTCTATCTTTGAAAAAGTTAACAAAGTTTCAACTCTTTCTTGTTTCTGTTCCTAGAAACCAGACCGAGACGACTCTTGCAGCAACATAGGTGTTGACAATGGTCGCAAGGTGTTACACCCCGTCCCGAGTTAATCAAGATTAACTCTAATTAATTGAAAATTAATGCTAATTAATCATGTTTAATTAAGCTCATAATGGTTAATGGCCAAATTGAATTGAATTTGTCGCAAATGATTCATTTGATCTTAATGAAGTGATAATGAATGTTATTGAATTATTTGAAGTGATTTTAGACTTAAACCATGTGGAACAAGGACTTTTTCGTAAAAATGAATTTCTGCGTATTTCGTTGAGTACGGTTACTCTTGATACCAATGCATGTATATATCTCAAAGAGTACGTTAATTTCCATAATAGACTTGAACTCATTTAGCGATAATTGGATCAAATGACCCTTCATTTGACTCGAAATGTAAATAGTAGAAATTAAGGGGGGTTTGTGAAAAACATGGGCTTATAAGGATTGAAATGAACTCAGATGAGTTCATTCCATTCGTTCCAGCACAAGTGATCCTTAGACTCTTTTTCTCTTCTTCTTCCTTATGTTTTCTTCATCGAGCATCAAGATTGAAGTAGTTTAAGCGGATTTCTAGAAGACTTTATCTTCTTCATCTTCTTCCCCTAGCCATCCTTCCATTTCCTTAGAGTGGAACTTGAGAGAAACTCAAGAATTCTCTTCACAAGGTTCCAAGTAAGTACTTTAGTTGTGTTTAAAGAACTTCCGAGTTTCATTAAGTGGTTTTGAGTGTTTCTAGTGCATAGAACTTATGGGAGTTCTATTTTGTGAATTGGTTTTAATATTAGGTTCAAAAAGGGTTTCAATTTGGTGATTTCCATCTCAAGCTCAAGCAAAGCAAGGGGTTTTTCGCTAATTAGCTTCAAACAAAGGCAAGTATGCTCATTTTTTATGATTTATGCTGCTATTTGACTTGTTTGAGCTCAAAGAGCTCAAATTTTGAATTTCAGTTTCAGAAATTTTCTGAACTTCTGGGAATAGTTCGGTCAGCCGAACGGCTGACCGAACCATCTAGGTTGAGTTTTGCAAGAAATTTCAGCTTCTAGAAAGCTGACCCAAAGTCGCAGTTCGGTTAACCGACAAGTGACTGAACTGCTGACTGAACTCAATTTGGGAGAAAAACGTGCTTCTGGATTGCGAACTGACAAGTGTCCGAATCTATGTTCGGTTGACCGAGTAGCAAGGTTCGGTTGACCGAATGGTCGACCAAGTACCCTTGAATTTCTCGGAGAAATTAGTGTTCCTGGAGTTGGAACCGAGAGTTAACTATGGAAGTTCGGTTAACCGAGGGATAACCGAGTAGCTGACCGACAGTGTTCGGTTAACCGAGTATTGACCGAACAACTGACCGAACTTAACTAGGCAAAATTTTGGATTTTGTTTAGTTCAAGAGTATTTCTTGTGCGTATAAGTACTCCCTAAATTAGTTTTAAGACTAATTATGGGGTGATTCGAGATTATTAAGAATTAAGAACAATAAAAGGAGAATTTTATGATTAAACAATTGTTTTAATAGTTAATTGATTATGGACTAAACTTCCATAGGTGATAATTACAGGGACTATAATGCACACATTATATATATAAATGTGATGTCCATCGAAAATAACATATGTATTTGATAACTAATGGTTACACCTAAATGGTTGTTTAGAATTAAGATAGGAATGAGTAGAATTGCTAATTATCCTCGTTCTCTCATTGAATTGTATTTTTATTGTTTGACTCAAATCGAATGTGGTTAGGATTGCTATATATTCCTTTCAATTGTTACGAGTGGAATTATTGAATTGAATTAAATCCTCAAAAGGGATTAAACATTGGATTGAATCCAAAAATGGATTAAACATTGAATAGTTTTATTGACTCCCGAGTTTGGCACTACATAGTAGTTTATGAAGCTTTTATTGAGCTGAAATGACGTAATGAAATGATATAATAAACGAATTAATGGACAATCCTACTACAGTAGATGGATGGGGTATTCCAGAGCTCCGTGGTGATACCAGTGTTCTTTGATCAAAACACTGATAGATCCCACACATATTGAATGATAAGACACTTAATAAAGTGTACTCACCAATTAAATAATTCCTTTCTTGAAGCCTCGGTCATGAATGCTGCGCTACTCTGCCCTGTGCCAAAGAGGACTATATGATATTGAATGCTTCCCTTGAGATGAACTGTATAAAGGAATACTATTGTAATTGCTAATTCTTATACATGTTATTACTTGACTCCAGTGTATGGATTACTGTATTGATTATTGATTGTAGGATGGATAAATAGGTTTATTAGCATATACTATCATGTATTTGTGTGTATATTGTTAAACCGTCATATTTACAGTGTTATTGATGACATTACATGCCAAGTTGCTCTACCGATAATGCAGAGACCATACCGCCTGCAGAGGAGGCCAATCAGGTTTCTCTAGGATGACTGATCGAATGGAGATAACTCAGAGGGAGAATGAATTAGAACCTTTTGGAAATATTTTGAGAAATTATTGTGTATTCATTTTGAAATGTTAATCGATGTCACCTGCGTTGTATTGAATATGCAGTGGTTGACATAGTTAGGAAATGAGATGTGTATATTAAACTTTACTCTTAAGAAGAAAGTTTATACTGTTGGAGTTAATTCGTCAATGTATATATATATATATATATATCTATCCGTAAGAATGTAAATTAGACAGGTTTGACCATATGGATATCCCTTGTGGATTTCGTATTAACTTCGGTTAATTTAGAGTTTACGAGAGTAAGTATGGAGATCGCGACTTGGGGTTTGTCTGTAGTAATCATAACCTCAGGCCCGGGTCGTGACACAAGATCGGATCAATTAATCTCAGTTGATGACCACGCGATACAAGCCCTAGCCCTAGGAAAATTCTCGCCTCACTCTAATACCAATTTTGCACCATCATCGAGCTTGGACAACTGTGCATAGAAATAATAGAGGGACGGTGGTGTTGTGTTCTGTGCATAGAAATAACAGAGGGAGAATACAAGATTTGCAAGTTTAAATTTCAAAATTTTATGCCTAAAACAGTTGCAAGGGCAAAAATCAGTCACAAAATATGTGATATTGCGAATGTGGGGACCTCTGGCTGCAAAATGTCTAGCTACGTAGACCAGAGCCTCTAAACGTTTCACTTCAGGGACCTACTAATTTACTCTTTTTTTTTTTTTGTGGGGGTTGGGGTATTCATTTTTAAAAGTGAATCTCACTTTGTTCAAAAATATGTCAAGTCGAAGGAGAGAGGGAGAGAGAGAGAGAGAGAGAGAGTAAACAAGGAGAACGATCAATTGCTCAAAATGGAGAGAGAGATCATGGGCAATAGTGAGTTTACCGGTAATTTGTGTGATATTGGTATAATATATGTGTAAATATTTTAACCCAAATTAAAAATAACTAAAAATTAAACTAATGAGAAAAAGAATCTAGTGATAGGAAACCAAAGCATTGTACGGATAGTAATATATCATATACCAACCCAAAAGCTTATACTGATAGTTGGAAGACCCAACAGGTATATGAAGACATGCCAAACCTATTACGTGGGATGTGGGACTTCCCACACACTCTCCCTCACGTACAGGCCAACAGATTTCATGGATGGGACAGCCTCGTGGACTATACAAGAACGACAAGATCGGAACCCACTCTGATACAATATAAGATACGCACACCAACCCAAAAGCTCAAGCTGATAGGTGGTAAGCCCAAACATATACATGAAGACATGTCAAGCCCATTAGGTAGGATGTGGGACTTACCAACACGGATGATTTTAGATAAAATTAGCCCCAACTTTGGTGCATAGACATCGATCCCAGGATAAGGTGATCTCCTTATATTGGTTTCCCATTCATTTACTCGCTCAATAAGAAAAATCAAACCATTGTTGCCAAAAAAAAAAAAAATCAATCATGATGATTGTGCTGATAACCTTCTCATTTGTTGGTTGTTCTCAACAGTTTGTGAAGATGTTCTATTGGAAGTTGTTGGGCTATCTACCATTAAAGAGGCATGGGAGACTCTGAATCAAATTTTCATCAACATTGTCGGATGTATGTGAGAGGCCCACCCCATGTGGACCCTCACTTTTTTTTTAATTGTGTTAATTATAGTATCCTATATCTAATTGTACTAATTAGATAGGATTAATAAGGATAACACAGTATTTTCCTAGGCTTTCAGCCTAATTTCTAGGATTTAGTTCATTTTTGTATTTTATAAGTTTCATAGGGCTTTTATTAGACTTTGAATAGTTTGTTAATAAGTTAGAGGCCACTGTTGGTGATTAAAAGTAATAGGAGGGGTTTCCACATGAGAATATTTCTATTTCACCTAAAAAGGCCTAAAAGCCCATATACTTATCTCATTTTTTTACTAAGGAATGGCACTTTAGTACTTCCCTTTCCAACACAAACTATAAAACAACCCCTCCCATCCTAAACGAACCTTCATGCTCTTATCTCTCATTTCCCTCTCTTTCTCTCTTCTCTCTCATTTTCCCTCCAATTCCCTCATTTCCCTCCAAGAATTCCATTCCTTTCTCTCTATAGAAACCCAAGATCTAAGCTTCCTAGCTACTAAAAAGGAGAACTACAACAAGCTATTGAGGTTACCCTCCCTAAGGATTTCTGTTATTTTATAGATCTCTTCTCTCTCTACAAATAAAGGTAAGTCTCTCTCTAGTTCAGTTTCCCTAGAATTCTCTCTTTCTCTCCTTAGATTTCATTCCCTTATTGCAATTCTCTTATGGATCTGGGATTAAGTGTTATAGATCTTCTTAGATCTGATTTTTTGAGTTGATTGAGAGCTTGGAGACCTTAGGAGCTTGTTTTCTACTTTGTAGCTTAGTTTTTTCTACTTCTGGTCAATTTCATTACATTTGGATTTGAGGCAAGTACAATATACCTATTTAACATGGAATGAATCTCTCTTATCATTTGATTCAATAATTTCAATTCAATTGGATGTTGATTGCATAGATCTACTCTTTTAAGCTTGTTTTCATGAATTTTGGACATTAATGGATGAGGTTTCTCATTTGGAAAATCATTTGCCCAATTGGTGATTGTTGGATGATGATTGAAGTGTTTTTTTATGTTTGTGTATGTTTCTATGATGAATGGACGAGATTGGGTGTGATTTTGATGGATATTGGGTTGGGTGGAAAAGTTCAGAAATCTGGAATTCTGGGTTCGTAGTGTACCTGGTCGACATCCTGTGTGTGGGGTCGGCCGGATACAAAGGGAATCCAGATGAATAATTGAGATCTGAATTTCTCTCAGTCCTAGAAATTCTAGTGTACTCGGTCAACCGGACACACTGTAGAATTTCATAAACAGGGCACTGCCTACTAAGTGACTGACTAGGTTTTCATGTGTACCCGATCGACACCCTGGCCACGATGTCGACCAAATACTCTGTACTAAAGGTCAACTTGCGAGTCAGAATCCTGACATTCCCAGTGTACATGGTCGATCGCCCCTAGAGGATGTCGACCAGACACATTGAAGTATGAGGATTTCCAGTTTTTAAAGTTTCTGAGGTTTTGATGTTTATGGGGCCCATTGACCATCCAAATGGACTTCTATTGATATACTAAGTATGATTCAATGGTTTTGCTCAACCTTGACTCATGAGGACCACCAAAGTAGGGTCTAGTGTATTAAATGGATTTCGATTCGATCCTTAAACATCGTCGAAGATGCCTGTAACTTCTGGAGCATCAATATACATCATCATCAGCATCTAAAACATCTTTTAGGAATGTAATTAACTAAGATGGACCTGGACCTAAAAGGAGCTGATTACTTAGGTTGGACCTTCGCTATTTCCCATTGATTGGCTTGGTTTTGGAGGTTTATTATGTTTAATTCATTGTTATTACTCTTACATTCTTTCTATTGTTAATACCTGCTAATTAAATGAAAATTGGATGACCTGAACCTAAGATTTCCTAGTGGCGACCCGGTGTTATAAATTGGTGATCATTGACCTGTGTCTATGGCTAGGCAGGTCATCATATGGCTTAAGAATGGATGATTGTAATACCTTAGAATGAAGATGATTGTTATTGTGGATTTATGACCCATTTATGAATGAGAATGGACTGAATACTATTGATCCGAACGTGGATGTTATACTTGGACTATTCTAGACTAAGACAATGGTATTGGTGGGCCTTAGCAATGGACTTGATGGTGGACTTAGACTTGGATTGTATTTGTGGATTAGACATTTACCTTGGACCTCTTATGGACATGATAAGACCTTGCTCACGCAAGACAAGCCTAGACAGACACAGACATTTACTTGTTACCTTGAGTCGGCACTAATATTCACTCAGTTTTTATATGCTTAGCCTTTGGACTGATCATCATTGGTGAGAGCTGTATAGGTGATTGATTAGAGCGATCATGATGAGCTATAGTCTGACGGCCAGTGAGATTCTGGTTCCAGTCTATTGAGCGTGAGAGTGTTGATATTGTTGTTATTATTGGCGGGCCCATCATCCCTTACATGGTTACTTTACTTTCCCCACCGCAACTAGTTTACAGTATAAGAAGGCCGTGGCATAATTTCTTGTTGTATCTAGCTCGTGTGAATGTGCCACGTTAATATTAGTTAGACTAGATGCTTTACTTTTCATATTGATTCTATTTATATATATATATATATATATATCTTACTCAAATGCCTAGCTTTTGTACCATTGTTATTCTTATAATATTATGATTGTCTCTATTCTCTTTTATGCATACAGCCTATGTTACTTATATATTATGCATTGCCAAATCCTTGGATCTGACCCATCATTTGGTGCTTAGGTATTGACCTCAACCCTGAGGATGACGTGCTCATCAAGGCGCCTGTAGCAGGAGACTACGGATGAAGACCAGCCAACCAGGAGGTCGAGCTAGAGAATAGAGTGCCTGTACTTGGGGATTGAGTGCACTTTCATTTTGGGCTTTAAGCGACATTTGTTGCAAGCAAGGGGTTCTATTCATCTGATATGTATAGTCTATATTCCTACTTTGAGATTACTTAGATAAATCCCATGCTACATTTGATATATGACTGATTTAGTACCTTATGCTTCCGGTATTATTGATATTGCTTCCACTATCTTTCTTTATGCTTCTGCACTTAACCGTTGATCATTACACTGTTTCAGAAGTTTTAAATTGAACCTCACTGCGGACTATGATCTTAGAAGTCCCCGAATTTTCCGAAAAGTAGCGCTCTAATTTTGGGTACCTTGGCAATAAACTCGGCATTCAGAATTAGGGCGTTACAATATGAGATCTAACTTATTCAATCTTATCACAATGGGACCATCCGCATGTCTAACTACATTAACAACTCATAGTTATGTGATGAACTTGGCATGATTGAGTCTTTTTTTTCTTTTTCTTTTTTGGTATCCCATGTTTAGGGGGCTGAGACTGTTAGATTGTGTGATCTCAATCCAATAAATGATGTAATAAATTGATTTATTTCAATATATTCATGCTTTCTTTTCATGAGATGAATGGTGTTTTATTACTTGTTTGCACATAACTAATACGAACATGATGGTTTATAGGATAAACCAAAGTCCACGAGTATATTAAATATGACATATGTGTGTGGATGAGATCCACATGCAAGAGACATATGTCACAAATCTTATACTTAAATTATTTCACAACCAGTGATGAGATTGGGCATCTCATCTGACAAGGTTGCAGCATTATTGTCACTATAAGATAGTGTGATTTGTCTCAATCATTAGAGTGTAAAACTCTGGATCATCATGCTGGTGCATTGGATGTATTGAATGACCATGAGATGCATCTTATGGAACACTGTCTTTGATTTAAGGTTTACTCTTATAATTCCCTAGTAACAGACTCTTAATCCTAAGATATTAATAAACTCAAGTTTCTATCTATTCATTTGCTTTGAGTCACCAATGAGTGAAGCCAACTGTAGATCAACACATCGGTGTCTTAGGTACATGGTAGTATGACTATGAGAACATATAATCATCAAGATAGAATCTATCCTCATTATCCCCTTGTGCCAATTAATGGATTTATCATTAGTAAGTGCGCACCCATCTCAATTAAAAGTTAGTTGGTTGGTATTGATGATAACTGTGGTTGATTGGGTCTCAAGGATAATAAGATATAGATCTAAATTGGATGGACATATTTAATCCAATTGATCCATGGATATGTATAGAGGGGTCTACTTGTTGTCATAGGGAAGTTTATGGTCTTCTTGTAATTTATTCCTAATACTAGAGTGTTGTTGCATTTATATAGTGGAGTTATTTGCAATTAACTGTGGGCCCCGATTGCACATGAGATGTGGGATCAGAGTGTCCCAGTTGGAGCCAGCTTTCTATGAAATCCCGAGAGGTATCCACACTGGCCCAATTATTAGATCATTTCTAATTCTAATTGAGCTCAAAAGGGAAAAGAATAGAAAGTTACTAATTGTATTGGAAGTAAGACTTCTAATAATTAGTAAGAAGAGGAGGTTGCTTTAGCTATAAATAAAGGAGAGTAGCCTTGGACATCCAATGCACAATTCCTACTTGGGATTCACGCCCATCTCTCTCTCCTCTCTCTTCTAGTTTCTCTTCTAGCTTCCCTATTGAAGTTCTAGTTGGTTTTCTTTTGGATCTAGTTGGTTTTCTTTTGGAGATTCCACCATTCTCCTTAAGAGATTTAAAGGGGGTCATAGTGTGGAAGATAACCAAGTCTTGAAGATCTTAATTTGCTACAAAAGAAAGAGTTCTTCATCAAGCAAGTTGTCTACATCTCTTGGTGCACACACAAGCGTCCAAGGTATAATATACTCCTTGTATATTGTAGATTTTATGGATGGTTTTGTTGCTGCCATTTGCTATCTTAGAGATAGCGTTTTACTGATCTTGATCATGAGTTTGAGGTTTTGGATCCTGGATGTAGTTTCTGGCCTTATGGGTACTTGATCCCTGTGTCAAGTGGTCAAAAGTTTTGAAAACCTACCACATACTTCCAATAGGGACCCCCTAGCTCTCTAGTGAGGGGAGTTAATCTTTTGTGAGGTAGCACAACCTCAAATGAGAAAAGGTGCCTGCCCAAGTTTGAATCTTGGGCCGGTAGGTAAGGCCCGACGCCTCTTACCACTAGGGTAAGAGGCCATTCTTTACATGATTAAGCCTTGACTCTTGCGTTATCGAACTCTACTACCTGTCATTGGGATGCTACTCCAAACCATGCCTTGTATATTATGCCTAATACTAATTCCAATACCTCTTATGTGACGGCTAATTATTTCTAGATTATCTCCTTTGCTACTGAGTCTGATGTGCTTGGGGATGTGAGGACATGAGATTTAGTGCCTTTGCACGCAATGGCGGGTCCATAATTTTCGTTTGAGGGGTGTGCACCCTAATAGGTAGTTTGGTTTTGCTTGCAGCCTGAGGATTCTTATATGGATGTTGAGGGTGGACCCACAATTTTTATTGGATTTTTTGAAATGGATCCAGAATCTTCATATAGGTTTTAGAAGCACATTGCGGTTTAACGGGTGCGACTGCATCCACGTGCTTCTACTTGGGTCCGCGCTTGTTTGCATGTGACCTAGCTATTAGGGTTACAAATGAATATCCGATTCTCCAATTACCCAGAAGTTCCGACCAGCAAAAAAGTGGGTCTGAAACCTTTTTTTGTTTGAATTGATAAACGGGTTCGGGTCCGTAATCCAATTTGGATTCCGATTGATAAACGGGTCCAGTTCTGGGTCCATATAGTTTCCGACTCATTAACTGGAGTCCCGACATATAAGTGTTTGATATTGCAAACTATACCTCAAAATTCACTTATTCTTTTGACAGTTTTATGTATAATATTGGAGGTAGAGGACTTGATGTATTGTTATAAGTTGAGTGATATGTTTATTTAAAAAAAACAAAAAAAAAGTAAAAATGAAGAGAAATTAGAACTGATTTTGGAACCATATTCTAGTCCTCTAAGTGGACCAAGTTCCTAAACTGTATCCAGGTTTCCTTCTCGGAATCGAGTCTCAAACCAACAAAATAGATTCTGAGTCAAAACTGGACCAGGAATTAGAACCGTTTTTTAAAAACGGGTCCGGGTCCTGGTCAAGTATGGTTTAGATGATCCAGAACATTTCCGTTCGCAACCCTACTATCTATATGCTTTCTTTTTTTTATATATATAACGGAGAGTGTCCCACCCTTTTGGGCCAAAATAACCCCTATGAGCCCGGGGAGCCGGGTTAAATCCCCCATGACCCCACTGTGGTAGTGCAGTTTCGAACCTTCAACCTCCAATTGCAAACTATGGTCCTAGGCCAACTGAGCTACCCCTCGAGGTACTAGCTATATGCTTTTAGTTAGATGATTTTTTATGAAGATCTTCAAATCTCCATTGCTTTCAACTTGGTCTTCTCAATTCCAGGCAAAAATGCTCCCGGATATGCTTCATGCTCCTCGGTGGAATCATATAATGAAGATTTCTTCATTAACCACGCATAAGTTAAATGAATCTCGCTCAAATAATTGCGAATTAATTTCAGCATGGGTTTTCTTTTGGTTGCTTTTCATGCTTTAGTTTATGCTTTTGCCCGGGCTGTTGGTTTTATTTCTTTTATGCCTAGTGTGTGGGCGCCTCCTTTTTGTTATCCTTTTCTCCGGTTGCCGGAGTTTAGGATTGTTGTAATTTGGGTTTTCTCCCTTTTATAATAGAACTAATTTTATCATTCAAGAAAACAAAAATACCTGACACTGTTGAGAAACTTTTCAAATATGATGACAAGGTTTCCTAGATCCTCAAAAGGTTAGGACCACAATTATAATGTAGTTCCTTCTCAAAACATGACACAGGAAAAATATTTGAAAATGGAGTTGCTCCCCATGCTTGTTGCACATGAGTTCTCTTTCACTCATACCATGAGAACATCCAATCTGACAATCATATAGCCTATTTTAATAAACGTGGAGGCAAGCAACCTCTTGGTCATGGTCGTAGCCATTCACAAGAAGAGTGAGCTTGAGGCCGTCGTGTTAAAAAAAAACCCTTTGTGTTACAGAGGGATTTAGTGTTGAAACCTGCACTCAAGGGCCACCACTTGTATGCTTGAAAAGGGCAAAAAGGTATCATCATGCCTGACATTTATCTTAGCTAAAAGAGTAGCATAGAACACACTTTCATCCGGATGCATACAAGTTTTGCCATCAACAGCAACAACAATCAAAGCACATTTACACCGAACTCCAGCCTATGGATAATGCAATGATGCAATCCTTTTGAAACTCAACCTAAGCCCTCTGTGCTTCTTCTAAGTAGGCATTCTGTGCTTCTTCTAAGTAGGCATTGAATTCCTCCCTGGCCTTGTGCAGGCGAGGAGTAATGCAAGAGCGCGGAGAGGAAGAACAAGATGTCGAGGAAGATACCGGGAAGCGAACATGACGAGCAGATTCGTGTGACTGTTTTGTTGAGGGATTCTTTTTCAGGACACTCTTCGGATGGTGATTGCTCTCGAAGACAGAAGCAGCTGTGAGCGGCGAGAAAGCATCGTTGGCACTGGTCTTTATGAGTTCCAGCGGCAAATCGAAATAGAGCTGTGTGCTCCCATCTTCATCATCAGTAAGTATCCCAGAAGACGACCAAGATCCACATTCAAATTTCTCCAATGAAACTGTCCTTGAAATAACAGCATTCTCCGCACCTGGCTGGTGGTCACCGCTGTTGTATCGAATTTTAGATTTAACTTGTTTCCCCTTACCGGTGAAGCCAGGCAGAAACAAACACAAGGCACCACACTTGAAGCTGTCGGAATTTTTACTGGTGAATTCACTCCCATGCTCAGAGCAGTCCCTTTCCCCATTATCTCCAAGTGGGAGATTATTGGATTTTCTTACGTAGAGATCAACTTCGTCAGATGGTGCACTCACTCTCCCATCTCTGCAGGACTTGCTTCTTCGCATATGGTCTCTTCTGTGTTGGACAAGGAGTGAGAGGTCTTCAGACTGGTGGCGGGAGAGGGAGTTTATAGGAAGAGATGGGTGGCATTGGTTTCTGCTTGGCTAGAGACTCTTGGTAGGAGATGAGATAGCCGAACTAGGAAGGCTAAAGCTTATGAACCTCTGCAGCAGCAGCTTGGGTGTGGAGGGATTGGTGGTGATCATGGAAGGGGCCATGAAGCTATGGCTTTCATCCGTATTTGTTGTTTGTTTCAGTGATATTGGGTCAATAGATATCTGTTTCTCCTTCTCCATTGAAGGATAGACTTTCTTAAGCTACAATAATCTCCAATGGGGACAATTTCCAAGGGAGGAGAGAGATTGAATGATAAGGGGTAGGTTCAGATGCAGCTAGAGGAATAAACAGAAGAAGCAGAAAAGACAACCTCGACCAACACCACAGCGAGAGTAAGAGTTTTAAAGAGAACGTGAGCAGCATTTTAAGTAGTGCTGTCCAAGTTCTTCTGTATGGTTTGACATTTATTCATGATTAGCTTCGCATTCGACTCCTGATTTTAGTCTTCCACAAAACACTGCAGGTAGCACGCCAAAACGAATATACCGTCCTAATTTTTTAGCCTTATCTATAAGGGTGGCATTTGGTCGCAGGTAAGTTGGAAGAGGGTAACAAGGTTGGCCCAATCCAAACCCATTTGATAACCCGGTTGAACACACCAGCACAAACCCAGAATTATCGAGTCAGGTTAAGGTTCGTTTGGTGGTTGGGTTCATGCGCTGGACAGCAGTTACAATCAGACTAGTTGAAAAAGTTGAAAACATCAACTCCAGCCAGAATCACTGTGCTCAGTTGGGCCCCTCAATTGCAAAGCCCACTGTCCCCAGCACGACCAGAGAATGGTTACAGCAGAACTCAGATCAACTTCCATTCAGGGTAATAAGATCTGACTGACCAATAAGGTCTTCTTGTTAATATGTCTGGATAATGCACTTCTTTTTCCAGACTACAGTAGCCCAAAGATAGCCAGGCTCAATCCAGTCAGGACTGAATCTTGCCAGATTCAAGACAAGGTTTGAGTTATCGAAGCCACTCGAGTTTTTTCTTTTTTTTTTAATTGTCCATCACTGTTGTAGTCTTAGATTATATCTATGCACTATAACCCTAAACATAGATCATATTAGATTCCACAATGCATGCTATGGTTGGATGGATGACTAGAATTGTGACAACCAACCTACCAAATGCATGGAAGCACGTTGGATTACAAGCCACAAGTCAAACTTGCTATTTGAGAGCTCCATACGCAACAGGATCATACAGATACACAGCAACACGTTTCCAGCAGCAAACTTGACACATCTGGCTTCAGCATATGGCTACGCTTTGAACTTCAAAACCCTTAGAACACATTCATATGCTTTCCAGGTGGGTCATAGGAAGGCCTTTCAAACTCCATACCCACCCATTTACTCTCAAGCTGGGAAGCTGGAGAGTTCATTATAACCAGACTAACTTCAATTTTCTATATTCTAGTTAACATAAATATTGGCAACTTAGGAATGATCAGGCCTATAGGGGGCTCAACTGGCCTCCTATGATCAATCCAAACCACTCATACACAATAACCACACCTGCGCACCTCATCGTATGAGGATTAGCACTCACCAAAACTCTACACACTCAAAAGAACAACACATGCACTCGCCTTCATGCAACAGCTAAAAGCCTGAATCTTCAGAGACCCTCAATACCATCCTTCATACTCAGATGACTCCCTTTTTTCTTTTTTTTTGTTCTTTTGCTTAGTCCAAGCCTTTTCAACACAATTGGAATACATACAGTTGGGCCCAACAATTTGGGCCAGGTCGTTCTTTCATGTCTGGCCAACTTCTTAGGTTTTTTAGTCAATTCAACTAACTGGGGATGTCATGTTCACCCTTCCCATCGAACAACTCTTGCATGTTCTATGCAGGTTCCAAATGCAAAAATCCAATGTGAAGGCCTTTGTATCATATCAGGCTAATACCTGTATATAGAAATACACTAACAATCTCTAAAACAGCAAGACATACGGTGGGATCCAACGAATTCATTCAATGAGTCTTACTTTGTATGGGTTAGACCCTTTGTCCCTACAGTGTTGCCCAATTTGTTTGAAACAAACATTAGCAGCTAACCAACCAGGTAGTTGAGATTTTTCCCAATTAGTGTGCTTTGTAAACATTAGTCCAGACATGAAGAAGCCCATTGGATGATTTGTCTTGGATCTGTTGTATGGATGAGTAACAAGATCTGTTAAATGACTCCAAAATCTTCTATGGAAAGAAATAATAAGTACATTTCTCGATTTCATTTCATTGATGGGGCTCAGCTATTATACAAAGGATAGCAACTGGAAGCATATGGATCTTGCTCAGTTTGTTACGCTGTAGGAGATTCAATACAGTGATGCATAAATACATGATCAGATGGAAACGGACTCTCATTGGAGTGAATTATAGAATAGAATCAAAACAACAGATATACCAATGATGACAGGCAGCAGAGTGACTAAATAAAGTGCACCGTAACCCTGCACACAATTCATTCATATACAATCCATGAGACTTTTCAAGGGAAGCAGAAACGCAAGTTTGATATGAGAGATCAATATATGAACACTGGTGAAAGGAAGCTGGAAAAGCGTACCACTGCTGGAGGTACTACTTCTTCAGCGTTCTCATCATCATCCTCAATCTCGGCAGCAGAGTCCCAATCAATGTTGAGTCTCTTTGCAGCCGCTTTAAGATCAACACCAGTGTCGGTGGCTTTTGCATATAAAGATTTGCTAGGCTTAGTTTTTGGGGCTTCAACCTACACAACAAACAAGAAAAAAGAAAAGGATAATATACTGTAAAGCCTGTGAAATTAGTCTGGCCACTCAAACAATAAGGCTAGAAATGGAGTAAGGCCCATGCAATGTTCAGAATTGAAGGTAAAACACAAAATTTAAACACCCAGTGGTGTGGATGCGATGTTCAATTCAAATGGAAAATGACAGAATATAAAATTTGCATTCAGAAATCAAACCAATCAGTAAAATGGGTCCATGTTCCAGAATCCAGAGAACAACGTTCAATGATTCATTCACAAGAAGAAGCCACCTCTTCCTCCAAGAATGCAAATGTGTCACCATATTATGGATGAAATGGCCTAAAGCTGTTATCAGCGGTAAGCACTTTAAAATCAACTTCCAGTTTCAACAAATACATTGCTCAACACCCTAGGGCTCAGGGAACTCAAATAAAATCCTAGTTAAGAAGATGTATAAAAGAGCTCTCTAAAGTAAAAGCTTTTAGTGATGGGGAAAAAATAATACATTGCTCAACACCCTGGGGCACTGGAAAACATCTAGTTATTATTTCATATCATTCCAAGGTACCAATTAGTAATTCTCATCCAAGAAAAGGATGAACAAGTAATGAACCAGTTTCTTCTGCTGCTTAGAGGACAATATCATGTAGGCAGCATCCATTCGATTTTCCTTTTAAGGTTTCGGAAGAGATATGAAGAAAGCTTTTTATTTGCTTCCCTTGAATTTTTCTGCAACAGTAATATCAATGGATATGAATGCCTGGACCTCTCACTTGTTTCGAGACAATCTCTAGCATTCACAGGATTAAGCACCTTCTTCCCAGTTGTTTTCTCAACTGAACTTGGGAAGTAACATCTGTTGCCCGAAAGTTCTAAGTTTAAAACTGACAGAGATCCAATCTAAGATGCCCGGATACTGATGGATACGGACAGAGACACACATGGATACGGGGATCAGGAATACAATTCTGCACCTGTGAAAGTATAGGACATATGGATACAGCTGTCCGATCCATAACATGAAATTTCAGAATGGATATTCAGATTTCATATAAAGTATCAATTTGTGTTCGTTATAACATTCCTAAATTAATGAAATTATCTATGATACTTGTATCCTAGAAGTATCGAATACTAGTACAAGTATCATATCGGCCAGATGTGGGTATGCTGGCAATATACAAGTACCAGGTATCATAGGAATCAATCACTAAGGAGACCGCCCAACCAAGTCACAGAAGCCAGCCGAACCAGGTTAGTCCCAGCAAAAACACATTACAGAATATAGATACAACCGAACCATGACCAATGCCTATTCAAAGTATCACATGTTGGTGCTTTTATGCATTATAGCATAGGCTACTTTCTGCTTTTTGTATAGTTGTCCCACATTGATTGTGGATAACTTTATCAAAGGCATTTATATGCCTTTTTCTCTTTTGCTTATGATGTTAAGCTTGCTAGTATGCTAGATGGTGGTAACCACATGCATGCGCACACTACCGGCCGGCTGAGTCGTGCCGTCCGTGAATTGCGTTGCGTGGCATGGCGAGGCGAGCGAGCCAAACACGTGCGTGTATTTTTTGGACTTGACCAGGCCCAATACGTTCTATCTGGCCCAGCCCATCTTTGCATGTAGCCATTGTGGTGATTGTGGAATTGCCTACAATGTGTTTCCGCATTAGCGACACATTACCGCCATGGGCAATATCGTGCCATGCATTACTTCTGTGGAAGTAACATTTCGTGAATGGAAGACATTACCGCCAGGGGCAGCTCTCTGTTTTTCCGCATCTCTGTTTTGTTGCTGCAAGCCAGTCTGTGACTCTGGTCCACTGGGTTCGAGTTATTCATCCATTCGAGTGCACGGAAGGTGGAAATATCCGATCAGGAAGTTGTTGTATCCTAGGATAGATGTCCAGAAGTCCACTCCACAATTATTGTGGGGTGGGGGGGCGGGGGGGGCGCGGGAATCTGTCTAAAGAAAGTGTCTTTGTGATGTGTTTCGGCTGCCAGTTGTTTGGGTTCCTTCTTTCCTTTCTCTAGTTTTATTATTAGATAATTAATTTATTAGCAATTTCTGCAGTTTGTTTCCAATAATTTAGACAGATTTCTATTTTTCAAGATTAAAATTTTTGATAAATGTAAATGGCTATTACAAGGGAGAATCTTAAAGTGTTCAATTTTGAGGGCCAACATTTTAAGATATGGTAGATGAAAATGGAATATCTCCTTAAGGTGCGGAAAATTCTATAATGTGCCGAATACTGATTGTCTCAAACCATTTGGATATGGGCCCGCTGGTACATATCAAAATGAACAATGGAAATCAAATGATTTTGATTGTAGAAATGAGATCCTCAATTATCTAGATAATTCCTTGTATAGTGTATTTGCAAAATACAAAACCAGAAACAAATTATGGGAAGCATTGGAAAAATATATATATATATATATATATATGCTATTGAAGATACAGGAACCAAAAAATACACAATTGAGAAATTCTTGGATTTCCAAATGGAAGAAGGAAAATCAGTGATAGTACAAGTTAGAAATTTTCAGAAAATAGTCCATAAAGTCCAAATCGAGGGAATGGACACACCCAAACAATTTTCAGTTGGCAGCACTATTCACGAACTCCCACCTACGTGGAAGGATTTTGGTAGCTCCTTGAAACATAAAAGAAGGAGATGAAAATGAAGTAGCTAATTGTCAGCTCCAAGAACAACACCAAGAATGTGATTCAAGAGCAGGGAATCTGAACTTGTGAGTAATGTCAATCAGACTGAGACCAAGGGTGATCGGAAAAAACCCAAGTCCAATGCATCTCAGCCAAAGAAAAATTAGAAGAAAAACAAGAACCAGAAAATTAAACCCCCACAAAGATATAAACAAGAAAAACGATGTTGAATGTTTTGTGTGCGAGAAAAAAGGATCATCATGTAAGGGAATGCCACCAAAGAAAGGGCAATAAAGCTAAGCAACAAGCTAATCTTGCCGAGGAAAACTATGGCAATGGTGATAAAGGTGAACCTTGTTAGCGGCGGTAGAGATCGGTGGGTTGACACGAGTGTGACCCAATGCATCTGCAGGGACAGAAGTGCAATCGTCTCCTACGAGCAAGTTAGAGATAGCCAACGCTCTACATGGGCAACTCCTTTATGACCAAAGTGGTTCAAGGTAAAGTGGTTCTACACGTCTCATCCGGCAAGTCATTGACTCCTAAGTGACACATGTGCCTGATGTGCTAAGAATATGGTTTCTAGTTCAGTTCTAATAAAAAATGGCTTTAAACTAGTATTTGAAGAAAATAAATTTATTATTACTAACGGAGTTTTTGTAGGAAAAGGTTGTCACTGAAGGCCTTTTCAAACTCAATGTCAGTTATGTGGGTAATGACGAAACTTCTTCTGCAGACATTATTGTCTTTTCTGATGCGTGGCATGCTAGACTAGGTCATGTGAAATTTTCATCTATAAAGAATATGATTGTAAGGTCTCATTCTTAATTAAGCAGTATTAGTGTAAGTAATCTTGTTTAGTTATTAGTTTGGTAGCTAAGAGGGTATTAGATTTGTTTTTATAGTAGAGCTTTTGAAACTAGTTTAGCGCGTTTGAGGGCTTGCGTGTAATTTTGGGAAAACCAAGGGGCGTATTTTCATTTTCAATAACTTCACAATTTTGTATTCAGTTGATAGAGCCCGTGATTCCGAGCAACTTTCGTGTAGAACTCGTCACCATCTGAGGCGCAGAAAGTCCCCAAAAACCCAATTTTCCCATACCGTACATTGTGAGGCCCCTTTTTGTATATACAAACCACACCACCCCCACACCCCCCCCCCCCCCCCGCCCCCCCCAACCCTCTTCATCTTCATTCTCCTTAGAGATGTGAATCGTGTCGTGCGGTGCCGAGTCGTGCTGGGCTGTGCCGTGCCGCCTTGCCTTTCGTGTCGTGCGATGTCGCACGATTCGAGCAGTGCCGAGTCGCGCTAGGCTGTGCTGTGCCGCCGTGCCTTTCGTGTCGTGTGGGTTCGTCTCGTTGGGTACCTTCTTACACTAAAAAAATAAAAGATACACACAAAAAAGAGTATGGCACACAGATTTAAGTGGTTCGGTCAAACCCGACATACTCCACTGAGAAGAGAACCATTTAGATCTTTTCTACTTGAAGGTTTTTCAATAGAATTACCTTCAAAATCTTTACAATTTTTTTGGATAATAAAAATATAAAAAAATAAAAGACTATATATTTTAAATTTACACTAAAAATATTAAATATCCCATGCCGTGTAGTGCCGTGCCTCAGGCAGGCCATGCTACAGTCGGCCAACGGGCCCATGACTGCGGCCTGTGGGCCATGCCATGCCATGCCACAGGTTGTCGACTGTCGTACTGGGCCATGCCATGCCGGCCCTGCCCATTTGACAACTCTAATTCTCCTACACATCTGCAACTCCTCCTCCTTTTCTTTCCTTCCTTCTTCCCCTCTCCATTTCTCCACCAATCCCTGTTGCCAAAGACTGAATCTCCACCATCTCGAGCTTCTCTTCGTCGCCATCGACACCATCATCATCATCTCCTTCATTGTGCACACCAGCAGCCCTCTCCGCCATCTCATCCAACTCCCATTACAGTCCCCAAGCTCTGATTTCAAGATTGGTAAGCTTCCACGCCCATTTTCATCTATTCTACCTTCATTCGAACCATTCATGCCACATGCAACACCTAATTTCCCCTCTCCTTGTTTCCCTGTTTTTAGAATTTGGGGCTTTTGGATTTGGAGCTTGTATTGACAGCAATTAGAGGTTTCATTAGCGTGATTTGAAAGCCAACGCAAGTGAACTTTGTGAATCGCATATTTTGTGTAGTGCTATGTTGAATCTTATGATTTTTTTTTCCATGTTAGAAACCCCATGGGAAGCCCTTTGATGGTGACTAAAAATTGATTAGACTCTTGGGACCTGAAGTATTGGAAGTTTGGAAGCCAAAAAGGGGAAATGGTGGGGCTGGAATGGGCATTTTAGCCCCATCCCTCTGTGGCCCACAGGCTACCAGCCGACTGCATGTGGGACACCCCTGATTGACACCCCGTTTGGCCCCTCTTTTGGGTCCCATTATCACCCAAATTGTGGGGTGGGGCGGGTGTGTGGGGGGGCTCTAGGGTATTATGGGACCTTTATTGCCTCTTGTTTTGGGGAAATTTTAATTTAGGACTTGGAGTAAGTTGTGATCTTTAACTTGACCTCTAATGCCCTTTTATATTGAGACCAAATGTAAGGGTTGTGTTGAGCTTAACACCCCCGCTTACATATCGAGTGAAAACCATGCGTAGTGCATTGCCACGTCAAGTCACTCAAGTGTGTGTGAACATAGACTGTTGGGTATCAATGACCATCCGGTACGCCAAGTGAAACATGTCGCGGACACCCAGGGTTCTATGTATGCATAGAGTTGAAAAGGCACCGCCACTCATATGCGGATGGTGATCCTTAACCTAGGCTTGGACCGTAATCATTTCTTTGAGCATACCATCATTAAATCACGTATGTTACTCCCTCATCTTCAGATCTTCACATGTTATTCATGTATTGTGGCTTGTTAGTAATTTGTCCCTTTTTCCACCTTACTTGTATTGCCTGCCGGACTTAGAATGGATCTTTTACCCTAATCCTTGCATGATGAACCATACACTCGCAGTTGTCACCATGGAGTGGCTATGTTGGTCAATCCCTCGGCTTAGCTCGCATTAGCTTGCAAGCTTACCGCCATTGGACGCGACCATATCCCAATGCACGGTTGACTTAGATGGTAGGCTTGCATTAACTTGCAAGAGACCGTTCCAAGTCGATCAGATCCAACCCTTATGTCACCCATTTCAAGTCAACTGGGTCATTCCCGATATGCTGCCTGTTTGGGATTAGACTTGACATGACTGAGCTGGAGAGTTTTTGTCCTTTTTACCATATTTGAGTTCTTTTAGCTTTGTCTTGCCCGTGCCAACCCGCTTAGCCTGTTGTGGCTTACCTTCTTCATGTTTTAACTTATATAGTCTTGTCTACCCATAAATTACTCGTTTAGCATGTTTTTCCAGTCTGGCTAAGTTTAGGACTCATGTAGGACTACTCCATTACTTTTGGGAAGTTAATTAGTCTTGGCTTGTTTGGAAGTAGTCCCTTCTTGTAGTCATGCCCCTTTATTCTTGGAATCCTATGTTGGCTCCACTTAGGTTCGATCCGGCACTGTTGGACACGGCTGTGTTTGGGTTTAGTTTGATTATATTATTAACTCACTGCAGTGTAGTTCGTGTTTAGGCGATCGTAGATTTATCTCTGATTAGTACCATTCACGCATGTATTATGACGGCTACAAATTTAGTCCTATGAAGGATGTTTAATGGTACTCATGCTTGCTCATGTTATCGTGCTCTCACCACGGCCATGTCTACGGCAACCTTGAAGCTGGGAGAATTTAGCCATGTGAATGCCACTTTGCCAAGGAAGTTTTCCCCATGAATAGATCTATCGTTTGACCCAGTGCATCATACTTATCTATTCAGACATGGTCATGCTTAGTTACATGTCTTTACTGCTTTTTTTTTTTTGTTAATTACATGTATTTTACTCATTTTAATACATCATGAAATGCCATTGATAATGTTCACTACTGAGGCTATTTTGATAGTCTGATGTTGCTTTGCTTGGCATGTAGGTGACGGATCCTCTTCCTACCCCGAGGAGGTTGCCATGGTCAAAGAGACCCCACAGGGCTTGAGAGAATGGAGTGTTGACGACGTGGCTTAGATCGCCAGGCCGGTGCTAGTGGAAACAGGCTTTTGGAGATAGCTTTTCTGATAGATTCCTTTTAGACAACTTTCATTTTGGACCTCTTTTGATTGAACGGCCTGTGCTTTGGTTGGCCACTGGTCGTAAATAATGTTTTTTTTCTTTTTTGTGCAAACTTTAACTTGTTAATGAAATCATTTTACTTTGTCATGCTCTGGTAATTGCCTCATATTTCTACTTAACTGGTCTGATTGGATGGATGCCCATAGTTTCTGCTGTATGGCCTTGATCAATTTGACCCAGCTTACAAGCGGGCCACCTGTGCATACATATTTATATGTTCATAATCACCATCCTACTTGCAGCCCGACCCACAGATTATTACGAGCCAAGTGGGCCTGGTCATGCCAATGATGGATTTGGGATTAATTCCTAGATCAAAATTAGATCTTAAGACTTGTTAAGTCTATGTTCAGTCTAAAAATGCAAGAAAACCTTTCAAAAGCTTTAGAAAGATGTTTTATAGATAATTATTCGAGATACTCATATCTCTACTTGCTTAAAAATAAATAAGAGGCCCTTGATAAATTTAATCTTGATAGATTTGAGTTAGAAAATCAATTGGGTAAGAAGATTAAGGTCCTTACTCCTTAGATCTGATAAAGGAAAATATTTGTCCAGTAAATTAGAAGATACCCTTAAAAACTTATGTATAATTCAAGAAGTGACAACCCCTACTCCCCACAACAAAATGATGTAGCTGAGAGGAAAAATAGAACCTTTGTTGAAATGGTGAATTCAATGTCAAACAATTCTGGACTATCCAAGAACTTCTAGGGGGAAGCTCTTCTTTCAGCTTATCATATTTTGAATATGATATCCTTTAAGAAGACCAATGCAACACCATATGAGATATGGAAGGGTAGGCCCTCGAACTTGGAATACCTTAAAGTGTGGGCGTGCTTAGCCCAAGTTGTTGTTCCCAACCCCAAAAAGACCAAACTTGGATAGAGTGTGTGTTTATAGGGTATGCAGAATATAGCAAAGCCTAGGTTCCTTGTAATTTCTACAAGACAAGGAATCAATTGTTGAGTAGAGAGATGCTATATTCTTTGAGTCTGTTTATCCATAAAAAATAATAATAATAATGATAATAACTGAAACTATTGACAATTCCAATGATGTGGAATCAACAATAACTCATAACCCAGAACCTGAGAATTTGGAACCTCGTATTACTAAGGGACCCAGAAAGGAATCTACCTTTTGTCCTAACTTTTATACCTATATTTTGGAGAATGACCCCACTACTTATCATGCAGTCTCCTGACGCTGCATTTTGAAGAGAAGCTCTTATTAGTGAGACAGATTCTATTCTTGCAAATCATACTTGGGAACTCGTTTATCTTCCTCAAGGAACTAAACCATTGGGTTATACATGGATTTTAAAAGGGAGCTGCTATATACACATCCTAGGTTGCTCGGTGCACATCCATCCATGGGACCCTTCTCAAAAAAGACCAAAATACCCCCCTTCTTCTCTCTCCCTCTCCCTGCTCGGCCGCCCACCTCCAGCGGCCACCTCCCTCCTCTCTCCCTCTCCTTCTCTCTCCTTCCCTCTCCCTCCCTCCTTCTCCCTCCCGCTCCCTCCTCTCTTCCTGTCTGTCTCCCTCCTCTGTCGCCGCTCAAATCCGCGCACTCTCCCTCTCCTTCTCCCTGTCCCTCCCTCCCCCAACACCCACCTCCGACCTCCTTCTCTCTCCCTCTCCCTCTCCTTGTCTCCTTCTCACTGCCTCTCCCTCTTTCTGTCTCCTTTTCCTTCTCCCAGATCGCTGTCCCTCTCCCTCCCTCTCCCATTCGGCCACTCAGGGCCGAACAAAGGAGAGGGAGAGAGAAGGAGAAGGAAAGGGAGACAGGAGGGAGGTGAACACTGGGCGGAGGTGGGCGGCCGAGCAGGGAGAAGGAGAGAGGGAAGAAAGGGAGGGGTATTTTGGAGATTTTCAGTGGGGTCCATCAGGGGTCCCATGGATGGATGTACAGGGAGCAATTATGGCTGTGCAAATAGCAGCTCCCTTTAAATAAGAAGCTAAGGACTGATGAGTCGATACAAAAAAGCTCAAGGATAGACTGATTGCAAAAGGGTTCAAACAAAAGGAAGGAGTTGACTTCTTTGATACCTATGCCCTAATAACCAAAATTACAACCATCAGCATTGATAGTCATAGCTTCAATCCATATATGGTCATCATCCATTAAATGGACGTAAAAACTGCAGTTTTAAATGGAGATCTAGATGAAGAGATCTATATGGAACAATAAGAGGGGTTTATTGCACCAGGTTAAAAAAAAAATTGTAAACTTGTTAAACTCTCTATGGCTTAAAACATGCTCCTAAGCAATGGCATGAGAAGTTTGACCAAGTGTTAATTTTCAATGGTTTTAGAATAAATGAATCGGATAAATGTGTTTATTTCAAATGTGTTAAAGAAAACCTGGATTATAATTTGCACGTATGTAGATGATATGCTTATTTTCGGAACTGTCTTAATATACCTGTATGGGCTGTATGGGCCTTCCACCTATCAACTTAAGCTTTTGGGTTGGTACATGGCTTTTTACATGGTATCAAAGCGGGTTCCGATCCCATTGTTCTTGTGTAGCCTATGTGATAGGCCCATCCATGAAATTTGTTGGGCCTGCATGTGAGGGGGAGTGTTGGGAAGTCCCACATCCCACATCGCTTAAGTAATAGGCTTGACATGTCTTAATATACCTGTATGGGCCTTCCACCTATCAACTTAAGCTTTTGAGTTCATATATGGTTTATAACACAATATGTTTGAGGGCAATGGTGTATCCACCCTGTTTGATCCTAATGTCAAATTGTCTAAAGACAAAGGAGCAAGTGTATCTCAATTAGATTATTCTAGAGCTATTAGGTTCTTGATGTATATCATGAATTGCACTAGACCTGACATTGCCTATGTAGTTAGCAAATTGAGCAAGTACAAGAGTAATCCCAATGAAGAGCATTGGGCGGCTATGATCTAGGTATTCAAATACCTGAAAAGGACCACTTATTATGGCCTACACAATGAGAAATATCTCACTCTACTAGAAGGTACTGCGATGCAAACTGGATATTGGATTTTGAGGAATCTAAGTCTTAGAGTGGCTATGTATTTACATGTGGAAATGCAACTAACTCATGGAATTCGAAGAAACAATTATGTATATCTCGATCTACTATGGATTTGGAGATTATAGCCTTGGCATTAGCTAGTGAGGAAGCAGAATGGCTAAAGAACCTGTTGACGAATATACCCATACGGGGTAAACCAAGGGAAAAAAAAACTTGGACTCGGGACCCGACTCGGTCAGGGTTGAGCCGAATCAGTCCAAGTCCCGATTTAAAATAAAAATAGTCGATTGAGTCTGATGGCCTAGTTGCATGGGACTCGGCCAAGTCACATGGCCGAGTCAAATAGGACTCGGGCGAGTGGCACTCCGCTTAGTCCCATAATTCAAGTCCAGACTCATTTAGGGCCAAGTCGACTCGGACTCGTCCGATTTTTTAATCCATGGGGTAAACCAGTTCTAGCCATCCCTCTCCATAGTGATTCAAGGTTTACAATCGACAAAGTTCATAACAAGACCTACAGTGGTAAATCTAGACATATCTGTTTGAGGCATGATCTGTTGAGACAGTTACTCAAGCAAGGAGTAATTGCAATATATTTTGTGATATTAATAGAGAATTTAGCCGGTCCACTAACCAAAGGACTTGCTAGAGAGCGATTTTCCTTAACATTGAGGGGAATGGGACTTAAGCTTAAAACGAACAAGTCATCAATAATAGACAACCAACTCGTTTGATTGGAAATCCCATGGGACGGGTTCAATGGGAGTACAAAGTTATCTTTGGGCGGCACTGTGAGAACACTCCAAACCCCTCACATGTGTAAAATTCATTCCTATGATGTGAACTGTGAAGTGTTTCATTTTATGTAAATTAGTTAGTATAAACTATCTTTTATAAGAAGGCTATATAGTTAGACCCTTGATAGAGCATACCTATGTGAGTGTGGAAGCCAGGCCCCATCCTATGTGAGATTAGGCGACTCTCTAGAGCACTTATAAAAACTAGGAGAGCACAAGGCCATTAATATGCACGGCTATTTAAGAAATAAAGCGACCCTGAGGTTGTGTGTAATGAGTATGATTGACTGGATAAACTCTTGGTTCAAGATCCTAGTTCACCATAGAGTTCTGGTATTTTTAAACTTATTACAGTAAGTGAAGGTTCAAGAGTTAGTTCACCTCCATTTATGCACAAACCGCCATTCATGTGCAATCTCATCAGACTACCCTGCAGCAACTTCTTTTCTATCCTATGATATACTGTGTGGATGATTGTTGGTGCTTTTATGCATTATACCATCGACTATTTTCTTCTTCAATTATACCATCGACTATTTTCTTCTTCATGTACGGTTTTCCCACATTGATTGTGGATAACTTTGTCAAAGTCATTTATATGCCTTTTCTCTTATGCTTATGGTGTTAAGCTTGTTAGTATGCTAGATGGTGGTAACCACACGCCACCGTCCACCCGTGCATTGCATTGTGTGCCAAGGCGAGCCGAGCGAGACACGTGTTTATTTTTTGGACTCAATCAAGTCCGGGCACAATACCTTCTATCTAGACCAGCCCATCTCTACATGTAACCGTTGTGGCAATTTTGTAACCATGTTTCTGCATTACTGACACGTTACCACCATGGACGATACACGCAATGCACTACTTCCGCGGAAGTGACGTTTTGCAAATGGGAGACGTCACTGCCAAGGACGATAATATGTGACCATTGAGCTTCCTCTAAAACAAGAACTACTGGAAGGGCTAGATAGAGATCATAACCCACACGGAAACACAATAGAAGTCCTCTTTTTCTCTTTGTTCTCTTTCTCCATCTTTGTATTGCTGCTACAATCTATTCTGTGATAGTGATCCGCTGGCTTCGAGTTCTTCATCCATTTGAGTGCAAGATATCAGATCAGGAAGCCGTCATATCATGGAGTAGACGTCCACAAGTCCACTCCACAATTGCGGGGGTGAAATCTATCAAAAGAAATCATCTTTGTGACGTGCTTCGCCTGCCAGTTGTTCGAGTTCCTTGTTTCCTTTCTCTAATTTTATTATTAGATTATTAATTTATTAGCAATTTCTGCAATTTGTTTCCAACAAGACTAAAACAAGAATTTTATATATTAGGGTGTGTCCCACTTTTCTTGTACCTGTTGTCATATCCTTCATTCTATGACGGTACCTATATTCATATTTGTCATCATCGTGTATATGTAAATACAATTCCTAGTTTCCATGAGGGCTTTTACTGTGAATTTTCATCATCATCTCCATTGAATTAAAAAAGAAGACCCATCTTTCTCTTCCCAAATTCTCCTAATCTAGCTACTAGATCATTTCTAGTTAATAAGTTATGGTTTCCACCATTCAAAAGAAAGAGAGTATATGGTTGCCCTGGTATTTTAAATTATATAATTGAAAGTTAAAAGGTGTCAGCAAAAACCATTCCAAAACAACAGTAAGAAATTGAATAATCTTAGATAAATTGCATGCCCATATCACAATTAATACCTTCCAAAGAACCCATAGATTCTTTTTCTTCAAAGATTCTGTGACACTTATAATGATATGCATACCTCAAGATTAGGCCAATTAATCATCTCCTCAGCAAGCATACGAAGAGCTACACGGTTTTCAGGAATTTTTCCTTCATTCACCTGCATTTATACAGAACACATGAAAACTGATGATGTAGATACTAATAAACCATATGAGATTTTCAGATTGCAGTTTTGCAATATTGGATGCAGGAATTTACTCTGTATTTTCAGGACTTTTGGGAAGCTTATCAATTGCATGTAAGGCCTTGCAAGTATGAGTTCCCTTCAGGATGGTATTGTATCAAAGCAAGGCAATAGTCTGGGCAGTGTGCCCACTTGGATGATGACCAATGACTTTGGAGGTTGGCAGGGATGGGGTCATGGGATTGGAAGGCCTTCCACTGACATAAGTATGTGCAAAAGATGGGGACCATATGCTCATCCTGGCCCTTGATTTAGGCCCTCAGAGTTTCAATCTTTTTATTTGTTAGATGAACACCAGATTTCACATTTTTTGTGTAACAAATACAAGGGGAGAAAAATCTGGGCTGAGAGCTAAACTGGGTCTGGTGCCAATTCATGGGGGGGGGGGGGGGGGGGGGGGGGGGGGTGGGGGGTGACTAGTGAATATGAAGTTGGGGAAGATTGAGGGCTCATGGGTAAGTCCCTTTTTCCTGTCAGAAAATGTAACAATTTCACAAGGGATAATGAAAAACAATAAAACAAATAAGGGGCGAACTAATTGTAAGAACCACATGCTGACACCCACCACCAACAAAACAAGGACAAAACAAAAGGACAAAAATAAAAAAATAAAAAAATAAAAAAAACCAGTTACAGTGAAGGGCCCGAAAATAAAGTTATCTTCCATAATCATTAATTTGGCTAATGAATCATCTACGTTGTTGGCTTGTCTCTATGTGGAGAAATTCAACATCCATGGCTGATCATGTTATAATCTGTAATGAGATGAGAGGAAGAAGGAGACGACAATATTGGAGAGAAAACGAATACCTCAAAAGGGAGGATCGTCCATCATTTTATAATCTCATTATACCCTTAAATCAAGGGCTTTACATGCTAACAATATAAATCAAATCTCCTACGCTATACAAGGAAGTATTATGAGACAAATTAGCATAATCAAAACAACTAGATTTGATGCCACGTATGGGACTGCATACAGGCTGTATCTAGCCTTAATGGGCTGGGCATAAACCTTGTTTTACAGGGCCCATTATCTTCTACACTCCCCCTCAAATTGATGTGGTAAGGCAGAAAACATCAATTTGCTAGTGAGATCATGATGACGCGTTTTGGGAACAGCTTTTGTGAAGATATCCGCCAACTGGTTAAGAGTAAAGACATGAGGCAAAGTTCTCTTCTCAGTAACAACATGCTGATGGATGAAGTGGCAATCAATCTCAACATGCTTCGTTCTTTCATGAAAAACCGGATTGTTTGCAATTCGGGTAGCACCGGTGTTGTCCCCATGAAAAGGTGTAGAGCTACCAACAGTGACACCGAATTCACAGAGAAGACGGCGTAGCCAAATGATTTCAGCACTCGCGGATGACATGGCTTGATATTCTGCCTCAACAGAAGATTTCGAAACGGTAGTTTGCTTCTTGCACTTCCATGAAATCAAAGATTCCCCAAAAAACACACACCAGCCAGTGGTAGATCTCCGAGAATCCAGGCAACCAGCCCACTCTGCATCCGCATAAGCTGATAAGTGCAGAGAAGCGCCCGAAGAGTAGAAGAGACCATGATTAAGGGTGCCTTTGGCATAGCGAAATATGCGCAAGGCAGCAGCAAGGTGAGGTTTGTGAGGATTGCTCACAAACTGGCTAACCGTATGAACGGCATGAGAAATATCCGGCCGAGTCATAGTTAAGTAGAGCAAACTACCAACTATGCGCCGAAAAACAGAGGGATCAGCCAGGGGAGGACCATCATCCGTACTAATCTTGCTGTTCAACTCCATAGGTGTATCAAAAGTGTGAGCATCATCAAGTTTTGCCAAAGTGATCAAATCTGTAGCATATTTCCGCTGATGAACCCGAATGCCAGATTTGCTACGCAAGAACTCCAACCCCAGAAAGTAGGTGAGATGACCAAGATCCTTCATTCTGAAATGGCGAGTGAGATGATGTTTGAGATCCGTAATGCTGGCACTATCATTACCACTGATAATCATATCATCAACATAGACTAAAAGGAAGGTGTAGCCCTCCGTTGTCCATCTGAGAAATAGTGAGCTATCCAAATGACTCTGACGAAATCCAGCTTGAAGAATTGCAGTCCGAAATTTATCGAACCAAGCCGTGGGAGCCTGCTTAAGTCCATCCAAAGATTTCCGCAACTTACAAACATGCTTAGGAGGACAGGCATATCCTGGAGGAGGCTTTAAGTAAACAGTCTCTTGCAAATCCCCATGAAGAAATGCATTTTGACATCCATTTGCCACAGAGGCCAATTGCAGGCTACAGCGACACATAGGAGACTCTTGTTTATATCCCTGCGCAACCAATCGGGCTTTGTAGCGATCAAGACTCCCATCGAAGCGAACTTTTATAGAGTAGATCCGTTTACTGCCAATCATAGAAGCTCCCTCAGGAGCCAGTACCAAGTCCCATGTCTGATTAGCTTCGAGAGCAAGCAATTCCTCATTCATAGCATCCTGCCAGTAAGCAATCTTCGAGGCCTGTGAATATGAGGTGGGTATAGGAGCACTATCTAAAGATGAAAAGAGAGAAGGAAAGCCATAGCGGTTAGGGGCAATGGAAAGACGATTAGATCGTCACAGAGAGATGATATTATCAGTAGAAGCTTGGTTACCTGTAGGAACAGTAGGCGGCACTGGGAGATAATCAAGAGAGGGAGGCACCATAGGAGGAACCTTGTTACGCCGTTCATAGACCTTGAGAGCAGGTGATGGAGAAGCAGACTCCGGAAATTGTGGCAAATAGGACACAGCAATAGGATGATGATTTAAACGTAATGAAAAGAAAGGAATGTGTTCCAGGAGGATCACATTACGAGAGATTCGCAAGCGTTTTTCAAACTGGTCATAACACAAGAACCCTTTGTGTTCAGAACTGTTGCCAAGAAAGATGCATTTGGCAACCTGTGGAGATAGCTTAGTGCGTTCAGTCAGTGGAAGATGAACAAAACACAAGCAACCAAGCACACGTAAGTGAGTATGAAAGAGGATGGGCAAAGAGAACTCCGTAAAGAGTAGTCTTGCCTACAACAGTATTAGGAAGACGATCGATCAAATATACAGCAGTCTGTGCAGCATCACACCAAAATTCTGGAGGAACGAAGGATGCAGGTAAAAGGGTGCGAACGGTTTCAAGAATATGTCTGTTCTTTCTTTCCGCAATTCCATTCTGTTGAGGAGTGTACGGACAAGATTTTTTATGAAGAATTCCTTTATCAGAAAGGAAAGCAGAGAATTCATGGGACATGTATTCTCCGCCGGAATCGGATCTAAGGACCTTGATATCTTTCTCAAATTGGGTGAGGACCATGTTATAGAATCTTTGAAAAATAGAAAATACTTCAGATTTGAAATGCATGAAATAAATCCAAGTATAACGGGAATGATCATCAATAAATGTCACATAGTACTTGAATCCTGCCCTACTCAAGGAAGGAGCAATGCCCCAAACATCAATGTGAACGATGTCAAATGATTCTAATGCACGAGAATTAGAAACAGTAAAAGGCAAAATATGACTCTTACTTAAACAACAAGCTTCACATTTTGATTGAGATAAAGAAGACATCATTTAATTATCAATCATAGAGTCCAAACAACCAAGTTTAAACAAAGAAATTAAATAGGCATTGTTCACATGACCAAGACGTTTATACCAAACCGTCCACAAGTTTTTGAAATTATTAGAAGAAGAAGCAAAGAATGAATGATGTCCAATGTCCAGCAAAAACAAGCGCCCATGTTTACTCCCCATCGCGATCACCTCTTAAGTTTGTCGCCCCTATATGACACAACCAGAGGAAGAAAAGTGAACAGGATAGCCCACATCAATAAGTTGTCCTACATAAAGTAAATTGGCTGATACTTTTGAAACAAAGTAGACATTGGAAAGGGTGATGGGCTGGCCAATGGTACTAGATAAAATAATGGTACCAACTCCAGAAATGAGTAGTTGATCACCATTAGCAGTGGTAATTTTTTCTTTTCGAAGGTAAGGGTGGGAATCTGTAAAGCTATGTTCTATAGATATCATGTGATTTGAGGCTCCTGAATCTTAAAACCATGTGGAAGAGGTGATAGAAGAAGAAAGAGATGCAGAAGAATGAAAGGCAGGAGATGCTATATGAGAATGAGAATGATACCGACCACCAGAGAAGCCCATAGATGCATAGACAGAGGTAACTGTGCTCTGAATCAGTTCTTGAATCTGAGTAGGAGTCATGGATATAGCCCCGGGGGAAGTGCTGCCTGTATCTGATACGGGAGCTTGAACCTGGAATGCGGATATAACATTCTGTCTTGGCATATTGGAGGGAGGCTTCTTAGGATGCGTCTCATTCCGTCGCTGCAGGCTTCGACAATCATCAATTACATGACCGGTCCGTTTGCAATATCTGCAAATCAATTTCATGCGATAATTTTTGGCAATATGTCCGAAGCCTTTGCATTCATAACATTGAGTCAGCTTTGGAGTTGCCAGAAGGGCAGAGTCAGCAGGAAGAGGCGCAACGGGTGCATCCAAAATAGTGCGCTGTGAAGTGAGACGAAGTTCTTCGCGAAGGACTTCTTGAAAGCAAGTATCAAGATTAACAGTATTCTCCCTATTCATGAGGGCAGACCGAACAGATTCAAATTCAAGTCGTAGATTCATAAGAAACTAGCCGATATGAGTTTCTTCTTGTAACTGGAGAGCCTCAGATAGAAATCCAGAAAAGACCGTTTGGATCATCAGGGAATCCCTTTCAATCCACAAGGTGAGGAAACCATTAAAGTATTCCTGCACAGTTTTATCCCCTTGACTATATTTGGCAATTTCACTATCTAGATGAAATTTCCGGGCTTTATTGGTTTGATGGTAAACTTTCTTCAAATGAGTCCACATATCAGCTGCTGTGGTTTAGGCTTGAAGAGCCGCGACAAGAGAGGGATCAATAGAGTTAAGGATCCAAGTTACGACTTTCGCGTTTTCTTTGGACCAGGTGGCTAGGCCTTCTGAGTCAGCAGTACTTGTAATCTGAGGCTTGGTTGTCGATCTATCAAGATAACCAAAAAGGCCTTGTCCTTCGACAAAGTTCCTTAAGTGGAAGGACCAGGACATATAATTTTTCCCATTAAATTTAATTGGAATATCATATTTTTCCATTGTTAACAATAGCAGCAGAGAGAACACACAAATCAGGGAGCAGGGAAGAATAGCAGTAGAGAAAAATAGTAACAGAGAAGAACAGCAGCAGCAGAGGAGCAAATCACAGTGTACAGCAGAGAAGAGCAAAGCACAATGTAGAGAACAATGTAATCTGCTATGATTTTCAGTAACCAAGCATGAAAGATGCTATCACATTTGTTGATATATGAATACAGCAGAAAACACCACAGAAAACACCAAAAAAAGAGCCAGACGAACTGGATCTTCAAGGCAGAAGTGGTGCGTGGGTCCCACAATGTTGTCCAATCTCATATCAGAGTATATGATCCTGGAAGGGATCAAAAGTATGTCCTCTAGTCCAAGTTTGATGAGATTTGGATAAAGATCCACAAATCTGGACGGTGGTGATGAAATCCTTTTGAGAAAGAGAACCCAAAACTGTCAGATGAAGAAGGGGTTGAGCAGTACCTTAACTGATGAAGAAAAAATCCAGAAAAATCTTCAAAATACCATTGAAGACTAGTCGATCATAACCATGTATGTTGCTGGCGACAAGTGATTGATCAGAAGTGGGCCACCTTGATCGGAGAACTCCAAATAGAGTCAGCAGAGAGAAGGAAGAGATGAAGATACACCAGGGAGAAGCACTCGATGGTGTTTTGGGGAATCTCTCAGACTAATGAAGGAAATCTTCTCATAACCTTGGCTCTGATACCATGTTATAATCTGTAATGAGATGTGAGGAAGAAGGAGACGACAATATTGGAAAGAAAACGAATATCTCAAAAGGGAGGATCGTCCATCATTTTATAATCTCATTATACCCTTAAATCAAGGGCTTTACATGCTAACAATATATATCAAATCTCCTACGCTATACAAGGAAGTATTATGAGACAAATTAGCATAATCAAAACAACTAGATTTGATCCCACATATGGGACTGTATACAGGCTGTATCTAGCCTTAATGGGCTGGGCCTAAACCTTGATTTACAGGGCCCATTATCTTCTACAGATCAATGGTACTTAATCTAGCTAAGAAAAGAGAGCGTTGTAAGAGAAGTATACCTACTCTTTAAAAAAAACTAGAAACGATATACATCAAAGAACCACCAATTGCAAAATAGGACCTACATGAGGAGATCCTATCCACTCCTTGCTTGGCTAGCAAAACAGCTACCTCGTTAGCTTCCCTGGGTGAATGAAGAAAAACCCATTCCACGGAAGAACACAGCAATGAGCAAAACTAGTGCCATTCATACTATTCAAAACATGCATGTCATTCCCATGTGTTTCGGCTGCAACTGTGGGGCACACAAGTTTCAAAATAGGATCCAACTGACTTCATTCTCAAAATTTACACCCTCCCCCACCTTATCACTTCTAAATTGGCTTCCTAAAAGATGTTAGTCACCTTACTTTGCTGGATTCCTTCCAAAGGATGAGATGATCATTGGAAAACTACTGTGCAAGGACTCAAGTTTTGGCTGCCTTTACACTGAAAATGCTACAGCCTTTGAAAGCTATCCACAGTTCCACACCATCATATCTTCCCTATCCAGCCAGCCAACTTCTATTGAAGATCCTGGGTGCAGGGTCCTCATGCAGCAACCATTATGAAATCTATCATTCAACTGCTCCACCTCCACTATAACTTGGACTGAACAACACCAACATCTAACTCTACATTTCTTTGAAGTTTAACCTGCTGCGCACACAAAATTCTGATTCCACAGAACTGCCCACCATTGAGAGTTACAGACAACATCAACCATCATTATCTTTGCATTTCTCAAAACTGCGAGACCTGATACTGAGCCCGATGCTGGGACCATCTCCCAATCAAAGTGATGAGAACCCCAAATTACTGCCATTAGACTGCAAACCCTATAAACTCAACAATCTGCTCTCATACTTGACCAATTTTGCACAACATTGAAAATGCATGACTCTACAAACCCTGTGAAGGTCAGGTTTTTAAATCGTCAAGATGTTCTAAAGGACCCGCCTAAAATAAAACATAAAAAAATTACCTCAGACTAGACACAACGTAATAGTGGAGATTTTAGAGCAGTTCATCATTATGGATACTAAGGAGTCAAGTTTGGATACAAATACTATACCCAGACCTGAACCTGAATAACTATTCCAGTCCCCAATCATGAACCCAAAACCACTCAAAGCTAGAGGACCCATGGCCATACCCTAATCTAATTAGGACTCAAACCCAGACCGGAATTTAAATGAAGGGTATGGATCCTGGCCCAAATTGAGGCTCAATAACTTATTTATACTGATACAATATATTTATATACTCTCTATCCATCTATATGCACATAAACATATGGTTGTGGCACCAGTTATTCAGGTCCTCAAGTATGAAATCCATGGGACTCAAACCCCGGCCCAATTTTTTTCTAAGTATATGCAATGGACCTGAACTTGGACCCATATTAAAATCGGGTGCAGTTATTGAACCCATACACACTTTTTCCAGTATGTCCTGGGATTCAAGGACCCATTTTCATCCCTAGATCATGTGCAAGGAATGTCTTCCTACAAAGTAAAGTAACTTGCATGAGACATTATGTCTCAAAATTAATTATGAAATAAGTATGTAGAAATAAATTCATTTGGGACATATAGGATCCAAAGGAATGGATCTTACAAAAATGTGGCACATACATCTTCCAAAGCAGCAACTAGATCATCCCTTGTTACATCATTCGAAGCTTCTATGCCAAGTAACCTCTTTCGCTCAGCTTCCCTTGGGTCTTCAATCAGAATAGTTAGCTTGACCTAAAATTAGAGAAGAAAAAATGATATTTACCAAGTGAATCATGGTGGCCTAATAAATCACAAGCAGCAGTAGAAGAAATGCTATACTTGCAGAAACAACAGTGTCGAAGAAAATAACTCCAATTCACTGTAACCATTTAAGAAAAACACGGAAGAACCACAGAAAACCAGAAGATTCCATGGACATCTCGATTGAAGTGAGTCCATGCACACCACAGAATATGAATGGTCGTGAAACTAGTAATTTGGAAATACACATGAAACCGTGGAAACTGAAAACAGGGTTTAGCAAAAACTTTATATTAGTCTCTCACGGGATGTAAAGATAACGTGATTCCTTTAGCCTTTGTCCCAACTATGTTCGGGTCAGCTACGTGATTTTGTTTCTCCATTCCAGTCTATCTAGGGCCAAGAAGTAAGGGTAAATAAGAACAAAGAATAGAGTAGACTGACAAGAACCATGAGACTACTCTTCATATAAGTAATAATTAAAAATCTAATGTTGGGATCAAGCATTCAAAGTTCCAACATATAGGAGGACAAAGATGATTAACTGGCAGAATATGTACTAAAGAATTCAAAACATTGAAAAATAAAGCACCAGTCAATAATAGTTGAAAAGAGGCTAAGAACTATCAGATAAGTGCCGGATATGTTACAAAATCTAAAAGTTAGAAGAATTGTATAACAAATATTGTACACCCTACAATAGGTAATTATACTCAAAGCACACAAATACTTTAAAATAATTCTCAAAGCCTTATTTGTAAGCACTGAATGAACTGACTGATGGATATAAAAATGAAAAAAAAGTGCATGATGCATGTGCAGTTCTGTGGACTTAATATGAAACTACAAAGGCTGTTAAATTGCCAGTGCATGGTTAATTAAGATATGAGTCCAATTTCAGAAGACGAGCTTTTTTCCTGGTGATTAAGTCAAAATTATGATGTGGACTTTAAGGCTCAGACTTCAAGAGAGATTTGCCATGGATGCTTTTGACATTTGTTTTGTGCATTCCGAATTCCCAAGTAAAATCTGTATAGTACAATCATGTGGACTGATCGACCTAACCCAACTGAACTCAATCTCGAACTGTTCCAGCAATAGTATAAATGGGCCTTCTATTGCAAGTTCCAGGACCTGGAATCTAACTTTTTTTCTCTAATTTTCACAAACCACAAGGAATTCGAACCAATTCTTCTAGATTTCCAAACTCCAATTAAAACATGTTATCCCATGAACTTTCCAATTCCAATTCCAGCCAGGTGCTACTAGTAAACAGAAAATTCACTCAGACAATTCCAAAACTCCCATGACTCTGGAATTTCCACAATTCTATTGAAAGAAAAAAAAGTGCATTCCAGACATGCATAGAATAGAATAAGATTCTCAAAATGATAGATAGCTTCAGATAATTGGATAGATTAGAGAACCTCGTTATAGAGCATGTCTCTGTTCTTCCGCAGAAGCTCCAAGACTCTTTGGATCTGGCGTACAAGCTCGACGTCATCGGGAGCTGCGTTTTCTAGGTCGTCAGTAGTAGAGGTACGCAGCTCGGTCTCTTCCTTGCCCACCAAGACAAGGACACGTGGCCTCTTTGGAGAGAACACGAGAGCAGCGGAAGGGCGATATGGAGTGCAATAATGATAATGATAATGATGATAGAGATGATGTGAGCGATTGTTACTAAGAGGGAGAGAAGAAGAGCAGCGGTGGAGAGCAGGGGTCTCCAAACGCAGCATTTGCAGTGGCAGAGTCATCTCGCCCATTGGCTCTCTGCTGCGCTGGAACGGAAGGGGAAGTTATCTGACTCTATTTCTTCTGGCCCTTTGCCTTTTTCACTGATAAATGAATGACAGCCAGCCAACAACGGGGTTTTGATTTTAGTCCGATCCGAATGGTACTTCCATCTATTCCATAAGCAGAGGTTGGGGCAGGTCCCCTTAAAAACCAACCCATTTCCAATTTTCCATCCTGTAATAAATTACCGGTTGTGATGATATGTTAATTTTTTTTTTTTCTCAAAATGATATCCATAACGAGATCTTTTCATCTTGAGGTGATGGGCATGCATCAAGTGGGTCCCATGAGAGGTTACATTTTTTCCCTATCTCACAAGCCATGAGAGTGATCACTTGGCTGAACACAACGCAAGACACTTAGCACCACGTCTCGTTTGGTAATTTTATTTGTCAAGTAAATTTAAGCATCAAATCAAAAGTACTTTAATTCAAAATCCTCTCCATCTTTTTCAAAAAAAATTAAAAAGCAACTATATTTATTCGCTAAAAAAGAAAAACTCTATTTCTCCATACAAAAAGTAAAAAATATTTTATCCCAAACAACTAAAAATAAAATTTCATCATAACTCAATTATATTTTATTCTCTTTCTTTATTTCACTTCACTTCGCTTTATTTTAAAAGTGAAATTACGAAACGTGGTGGCCCGACAATAAAAAGATTTAGATGCAAATTGAGAGGACGATTGGAGATTGGGCTGAACTAATCATCCCGTTTTATAGCATTTGCAGTGGCAGAGTCATCTCGCTCATAGGCCCTCTGCTGCTGGGACGGAAGGGAACGTTATCTGGCTCTATTTCTTTTGGCCTTTTTGCCTTTTTCACTGATAAATGAATGACAGCCAACAACGGGGTTTTGAGTTTAGTCCGATCCGTAATGGTACTTCCATCTATACCATAAGCAGAGGTTGGGGCAGGTCCCCTTAAAAACCAACCCATTTCCATCTTATAATAAATTATTTGTTCTGATGATATGATTTTGAGGATTTTACTGATAAAATTCCGAAATTTAGTCATTTACTCCGAAAGGTCCCAGCAAAAGGTACAGCACCAATGGGTTCCGCAAGACCAATTTGATTTTTTTTTTTCTTCTGAAATCTAGGATAAGTGACACTAGCGTCGCTTGGTTATGACACAAGCGACACTAGCGTCCTCCTTCGCCATCTCCTGATGCCTTCTTCTTCCTCGCCTCCTCCTATTTCTCCATCTCCTCCTTTCAATCCTCCATGTACTCTGCTGGAATTTTCCTTTTCAGTGCTTCTCCAACCTTCAATCGATTCGCACTGTATCCTTGCATTTGATTGTTCTCTCCCTCGTTGCCGTGGCAGTTTCAGCTGGACTCGGGTGGGGGTGTGGAGGAGATTGAGTAACGATGGGGCTGTGCTGAGCTTACCTTGCTCGACGGTTTTGGAACCATACTTCAACTTGGCGTGGTTTTAACTTCAGCTCTAATCCAATGGAATGAAAAAGTACTGACAGGAGTCGAGATCTGGTTCTCTCGAAAGCTCTCTTCCAGCAAACAAGACTGCTCTTTGGTTAACCGAAGCTTCTTGCGTGGCGGTCCACCGTTATCATCCTCTTCTTCAATGCTCCCATTAGCCCATGACTCAATACCAGAAGAAGGGACCTGGTTTATATCCAAATCCCACATGCAACAAACCCCATCTAAAACAAAGTCCAAAAAATCTAAGAGAAACCCACATACAAGATAAAGAAGCATCATAATCCAGATGCTCAGAGAGAGAACCCAACACAAATACTAAAATAAAGAAGAAAAAAAATATGGTTTTTCTTTTATTTTTGCTATTCTGGTGGATTCTTCATATGGTTTGTCTTTATTTTTAAGCTTGAAGGAACCCCGGGTCATTTAAACCATTTCTTAGAAAAATGGAGACAACCCATTAAAAGAACGACAAAAAGAAAAAAACAGAAACTCTTAACACCCATATCAGAGCTTGCTTGTGCGGAAGCACTAAAAAAGGAAAATTTTAGTTTAAAAAGGAGGAGATGAAAAATAGGAGGAAGAAGACATTAGGAGATGGCGAAGGACGACGCTAGCGTTGCTTGCGTCAGAACCAAGCGACACTAGCATCATTTATCTCATATTTCGAAAAAACTATATCAAATTAGTCCTAACGGACCCCATTGGTGCTGCACCTTTTGCGGGGACCCTTCGGGCTAAATGGGTGAATTTCGGGATTTTATTAGTAAAATACTCTAAGATTTTTTTTCTCAAAATGATATCCATAACGAGACCTTTCGATCTTAGGGTGATGGGCATGCATCAATTGGGTCCCATGAGGGGTTACATTTTTTACCTATCTCACAAACCTTGAGTGGTATCACTGGGCTGAACATAACGAAAGACACTAGCACCACGTTCCGATTTGGTAAATTTACTTGTCAAGTAAAGTCAGATTAAGTAAATTTAAACATCAAATCAAAAGTACGTTAATTCAAAACCCCCTCTATCTTTTTCAAAAAAAGTAAAAAAGCAACTACCTTTATTAGCTATAAAAAAAAAAAAAAAAAAAAAACTCTATTTCCCCATACAAAAAGTAAAAAATATTTCATCACAAACAACTAAAAATAAAATACCATCATAACTCAATTATACTTTATTCCCTCTCTTTATTTCACTTCACTTCACTTTATTTTAAAAGTGAAATTACTAAACAGGGCGGCTGGACAATAAAAAGATTTAGATGCAAATTGAGAGGACGATTGGAGATTAGGCTGAACTAATCATCCCGTTTTATAGCTTTTAAGGTCCTTAAAGTCCTTAAAATTTAAGGACTACACCCTACGATGACTTCTTGTGATAAGGATGAGTGCCAATTCAAGGGATTCCATCAGTGTGAATGAATTGGTTTGATTACTATGGGCCACACCCCAAGGATGAGACCTCAAACATGGGCACCTGTAAATTGGGTTATGTGGAGATTAGGCTGAACTAATCATCCTGTTTTATAGCATTTAAGTCCTTAAAGTCCTTAAAATTTAAGGACTACACACTACGATGACTACTTGTGATAAGGATGAGTGCCAATTCAAGGGATTCCATCAGTGCGAATGAATTGGTTTGATTACTACGGGCCACACCCCAAGGATAAGAACTCAAACATGGGCACCTGTAAATTGGGTTATGTGGAGGATTCCTTAACATAACTCGATCTCTTCTCAGTTCTCTAGTAAGAGTTTAGGTCTTGTAGGACCGTCACTCTATTGTCGACAAGAGGGGAGAAGATTAAATGGGATGGTTAACCAAAAGTTGGTAGTGTCAAGCTCCAGCCATGTCCAAAAGCTCCATCTTTAGTTGTTGGCAGACGCCCATATTTCTGAATGGAAGGTTTTACAAAAAGGAACCTATCTTATCAAATAACCTCAAAAAGGCCTGTCTTTTATATTTTTAGAAAAGGCCTCTGGTCTAATGGTGTAATATATGACTGTTAGTTTCTTTGGGTAAATGATAAAATTACCCTTCAGCAAATCTCACTGTTGGTTTTAATAGGGCCTATTTTGAAGCATGTTGACCAAGGGAGCATAGCAATAAAATGGGTTGGATGTAAAATAGGAAAAAATGTAACATCAAGCCATTCAAATTATCCTAACTTTTGGGTTTAGACCCTTGGGCAAAATTATTTTTTTCTCTTTTAAATCAATGGATAATATTTGAGTAAAAGTAAATCCGAAAAAAAAAAGAAAGATTATATGTATACTTTTTGTATACTTTGGCTATTAGTTAGGGAGATTTTAGTAAAAACAAAAAATTAGGGGTGTAATGGTTCGGTTAACCGTGTGTTTTGGGAAATCCATTAACCGAACCGTATTTTATGATTTTCAGTTTTTAAAAACCATAACTGTAAGCGTACCTTAAAAAACCATTATAAAACCGAACCGTGGTTAACCATATTAGACGGTTCAGTTACGGTTAATTGTCACTTAAATATATATATATATATATATATATGGGAGATGCTCCTATGAGAGATATCTCTCACCTTATATAAGAGATAGGGGTGGGGGCGCTCACATTTAAGTTATTGGCATTAGATATGGAAGTGAGGGCCCCCACCCAATTTCTTATTTAAGGTGAGAAATATCTCTCATAGGAACATCTATATATATATATATATATATTGTCAAAATACAAAATGCATGTTCAAAAGTCAAAACCAGATATCGTAGATAACAAATTACATAATTTCAAAATACTAAATTAGCATTAAAATATTCACATAGACAAATGAAATAATAAGTGCATTTTTGCAGCAAATACATCCTTGATCCTTCACTTCTCTCTCTTTCGTTTTTTACTCCAACGATTAGGGCTCAAAAGTTAAAAGGGGTTATTTAAGTTATAAAATTACACAATACCCCCTTTGCTCTTTTTTTTTCTTTTAAATTGGAGTGTAATGGTTCAGTTAATCTTGTGTTTTGGAAAAACAGTTAACTGAATCATATTTTACAGTTCGGCTCAGTTAATAGCCATGAGTCAAGACTAAAAACCAAAACCGAACTGTAAAACATGGTTTTTCAATTTTAACAACTGTAACCAAAACCGTAAAACACAATTATTAACCATCAGTTCATTCGGTTCGGTTTGGTCTGTTAGAGGGTTTTTCAATTTTTTTTACACCCCTACACAAAATATAGGAGTCTTTCTAAGGTTATATGAAAATATAGGTTTTTTTTTTTCTTTGGTAAAAGAACTCTTTTAAATATTGAGTATGTGCGACAAGAAGAGAATCAGTTGCTGTTGAGCCTTAGTTACCATGATCTATTTTGCATATTTGTCTTTGGTGTCTAGAATGCCTATTAAAGGGTCATTTGTTTGTAGTAATTTACATATGTAATATGGTGCTCATCCAAAATAGTTGTGTATCATCATGTTTATTTGTGTCAATTTACACATTTCATGTGTAAATGGGGTATGAAAGTGGTGCATAAATAAGTCCATTTATATACTAAGATTTTCGCACGTGGTTTTCTAACCTTTGTTGCAAAAGGCATTAGTACATTTTTTATATGGTGATTGCAGTTTCACATGTTCCATAAATTCCCCTTTTTCTCATTCTTGTGAGCCTTGTATTTGTAATCCAAATCATTCTATTTGTTTATTGGACTAATAAGTCCCAAGATCTTAAAGTTGATTGTGTTAAATTTTAATACATTTTTAATAATTTGTGAAAAAGTTCCAACCCATTGATCTAATTTCTTGCATTTCCGTATCTCTCTAATTTATTATCTGAACCGTTCATTATTCTTGTTTTTAAGGTAAACGTCAAGATACTTGATTTCATATATGAATTCTTCATAAATTTTGAGAGATTTTAAAAAGTAATCCAAAAAAATCCAAATACGCCTAAAACCGTTGGATATACTCATTTACTCACGTGAAAATTGTGATTTTGACAAACATGGTAATGTGTTTCACATGCATAACATTTGCATTATAGCATTTACATATTTAAATCTCATTTCCTATAATGTGCAATGGCAAAGGACCCCTAAAGAGTTTTTCAATTAGATCCAAGAAAGTCATTTTATAAAGTTAATGTTATCAAAATGTTAAAAGTTCAGTAAAAAAAAAAATTAATGATTATATGCACAAAGTACCAGTCAACGGCCCTTTTTTTTTTTTTTTTTGACAATGTGGGTATCAAGGTCTTTGACCCGGTAGGACTATTTCACGGGGTGGTGCTTGTTAAACCTACACAAACGCACACCAGACAAATCTAGGGCGGGTTTCTAACACAAGGCATAGGAAGCAAACACATGCCTCTGCCACTCCACCAACTACCCATAAACAGTCGTATATGTCACTCTATAATTCATTGAGTAAACATGTATTTTCTACTAACTGGAGACTTGTATCAAAGAAGTAGCATCTTTGAAGGAAGATTTCAATGTACAAATTATGGAGCTCATTTGGCAGAGGGCCACAAGAATGGAACCAAGACAAAATAGATCTCTAAATGCACTGGGCAAGGGGACAATTAAGAAGTAAATGGTCTATAAATTCCTCAATAGCGAGGGACATCGAACATGCATTAACTACAAGCACTTTACATCGATATAAGTTGTCCATTGTTAGTATCTCACCAAGCAACACAGTCCATCCAAAAGCTATTACTCTAGGCGGTACTTTCGTGCTCCACAAGCTGCCCCAGAAGGAATGGCTCTCTACCACCACTTCAGACATCGAAGAGAAGAAGGAAGACAATGAAAAAAGGCCATTAGAGGAGGCCGTCCGGATTCTTCTGGCTTTGCCCTCCATAGGGATGAAGACACTCCCAAGGATAGCTAGCATAGAGCAAAATTGGGACACCTCCACCTCTTTTAGATTTCTTCTGAACGTAGGCCCCCAACGATTTGATCACATTTTCTCTCCATGCATTCGATAACTTTAGTATCCTGGTTAGTAGCACAGCTGAACAACTTTGGAAAGGTATAGGCCAGTGTGTTCTCCCTAACCTATAGGTCAGTCCAAAAATAAATTTTGTCACCCCTGCCCACTTGTAACCTTACCTACTTCATATACATCTCCTTTGTTGCAATAATGCCTTTCCACAAGCCAGAAGAACAGGTAGAAGGATCTTGAACAGACCAACCATTTCTAGAGATGTCATATGTAGTGGAAATGACTTCCTTCCATAGTCCCTCAGTTTCTTCTCCTATCCTCCATAGCCATTCACCAAGAAGAGCTGAATTTAGCTTCTTTAGAGCTCTAATCCCCAATCCTCCTTCCTTTTTTGGCTTACACACTTGAGACCCTTTATTAAGTAAAATTTTTTCTTCTCCTTTCCATGCCATGAAAGTCACGTTGCATTTTTTCAATGCGGTTCACAACTTCCACCGGGCATTTAAAAAGGGATATGAAGTAAATTGGTAAATTGGTCAATGCAGCTTTAATTAAAGTAATTCTCCCACCAAGCGACAAGTATTTTGGTTTCCAAAGGGAGAGCTTCTTGTCCATCCTCTCAAGCACCGGAGACCAAAGGGAATTAGTGGATGTCCCACCACAAAGAGGGAGGCCCAAATAAGTGGATGGGAGGGTTATAGCCTTGCATCCAAAGATGTTAGCTAGCCTATTTAGATGATCTTCATTCACCTTGATAGCAATCAACTCACTTTTGAAAAAATTCACCCAAAGACCTGAAATAGCTTCAAACTAGAAAAGAATAGCCTTGACATTACGGAGCTGGTCTTCATCAGCATTGCAAAAGAGAAGCGTGTCATCTGCAAACAGTAGGTGGGAAATCTCCAAATTGGTATTGGCTTGCTGAAAGCCTTCGAAAGGGTTTGCATTGACTCCCGCATGCAACATGCGACTAAGGGCTTCTCCAATGATGACAAATAAAAAGGGGGAAAGGGGATCCCCTTGACGAAGACCTCTAGATGTAGAAAAGAAACCTGTTGGAGAGCCATTAATAAGGATTGAAAGGTAGCTGGGCTCAAACATTCCAAAATCTACGCCCTCCATTTTACTCCAAAACCGATCCGTCTCATTAAGTAGTGGAGAAAATCCCAATCCACCCTATCACAGGCCTTCTCCAAATCTAGTTTACAAATGAGGCCGGGCTTCTTCTCCTACTTTCTAGACTGGATGCATTCATTAGCAGTTAGGACCCCGTCAAGGATTTGCCTCCCATACACAAAAGCACCTTGAGCCATAGAAATTATCTCAGGGAGAACTTTTTTCATCCTACTAGCTAATACCTTGGCCAACACTTTGTAGATGGATCTAAAGAGGTTTATGGGTCTAAAATATTTAATGCTTTCAGCACCAACCTTCTTAGCTATTAGAACTATGAAAGAAGCCCCAATGTGCTTAGAAAGTTTACCTCTCGCATGGAACTTTGCCATGAACTCCATCACATCCACCTTTATGTCCTCCCAAAAGCGCCGGAAGAAAGCTAAAGGGAAACCAGGTGCTTTCTCTCCCTTCATATTGAATACTGCCGCCTTCACCTCCTCTTCATCAAAAGCCTTTTTAAGCCGGTCTGAATTAGTTTCTTCTACTGGTATGAAATCCAAATTATCAAGGGAGGGACAATCCCAGTCTTCTTTAGTGAAGAGGTTTGTATGATACTCAAAAGTTAAATTCTATGTGGAACCAGGATATTGTCAACCGTATATGTAACATTTCTGTGGGTGGTGACAACGTTGTAACATTTCTGTGGGTGGTGATGACGCTCCATACTGGGATGAGGAACCAGCTGGCAAATCTTGATTAGATGAAACAATATCTCCCTGTTTCATTGAAATAGGTGATCAGGACTCATAAGGATATCGTTCATTTCCTAAGTGGGCCCCACCTCCGTTGGAGCCGCCTATGGAAACTCAACATCCCTTCCAAAATGAAGTTCTTTGCTTGGAGAGTTCTGCTGGGTAGGATAAGCACTACAGACACCTTGTCTAACCTATTTCATAACATCCAACCTCTTATCTGTGTCTGCTGCAAGGAGCACGATGAAACACCTGATCATCTCGCAACTACATGTTTCCTTCCCCATTCTAAGTTCTAACCTTAGTTTTCACTACTCTTTGGAGAGTGGTTTTAGAAGGCTCCTGATGCTATTGCTTGCCTTGACCAGGTTGTCTCCAGGTATGTTTGGAAAGCTAGGAATCACAACCTTTTTAGAAGCCAACCTATTCATCCAGAGTCTGTAATAAACAAATCCCTGAACAAGATTCACCAATGCTAAACAATAGATCAATGAAGGCAACAGCCTTGGCATCATAGATGCCATTAAGAATGATGGAAACCTTTCTTGGGATCTTATGACTATCTGGAATAAGATTTCAAAGTGCATAAATGAGATTGGTAGCTGAAGAGCCCAGTTTTGCAAGCGTTCGGCTAAAACTGCTTCCTCATCTTCTGTATTATCATTTTCAGGATCTAAAGGCTGCTGGCTTGGAGAACATCAGTTGCAGAGCTGAATGGACGAGATCTTCACAGCTGGAAGTTTTGGGCTCTAACCCTCGTCTAGTTTAGTCGGTATTTTGTTGGTAGTTGTCTCGGATTTTGTTGTTTTGGTTTGCTTTGTGGCGTTGTACCTTTTCTGGTGTCACTGTTCTTGTTGTTTCTTCACTGTTGGTTAATGAAATTCCCCTTTTAAGCAATTTGAAAAAATGCAGGCTCTACTCTTTCCATCAACCGAATTTATTTTAGTTATAAGGCTTCAGTGCATGCATAGCTATTGCCATGCTACAAAACCATCCATATTATCACAAACAAAAGCCAAGGCTATATGTCCCTCTTGAAAACATATCAAAGCTTTTTGAGCAAAGCCTTCAAATGTGGTTGAAGAGTTGTCAAATTTGTAGCCATCTGAACCACATATGATAATTCACCATTGACTACCTCGAAAACCCGAGTAATCTCCTTCACCTGCCAACAAAATAAAAGCAAACCACATACTCTAAGATCAGTCCTGATTGCTAGTAGCAAGATGGACTTCTTTTTCATTCAGTGCAAATCAATGGTTTTGTCAGTAGTGCATGAAACATTTAAAGACAAGTCTCAAGTCCCTCTCAAAAAAGGGAAGTTTCGATTTGCTAAGCAAAGTCAAAAGTCTGATCAAGAAAAAGATTCTTTAGAATGCATGAACAATTTATAATGACATTATGATTCAGTAATTATCTTCCATTAGAAAGCCTTAATGAGCGAACAGGAAGCCTGAATCAGGATGCAGCTAGAGATACCATTTTTTTCATCAATTTTGAGGACATAGGGAGATCTATTGTCGAATTTCCATGTTTGGTTTCAAACTATGTGTGTTATTATGAGAAACGCTTTGGTTCTATCATACAATGTTCTGATATCTAAATTTCAAATAAGTTTTTTTTTTTCTTTTTTCATTTTTACAAAGTTCCAAATCTTTAGAACTCTTGTATTTGTTGTTGCCTGAGATTTGTGGCCTGTCATTGTAGTGGTCAACTAGTTGGGGGTCCAAGAAATACGAGACACCCCACTGGCAACGGTGTCTCATCTCACAAAGCTGCCCACGTATCGATCCCTAGGCAGGCAGATTGTCTCATTGGTTGTGTACCACTCACACAGAAATAATAATAATAAAAATAAAGCTTGAAGGTCCTAATGATGATCCAAGTGTATTAAGTTGTTTCATGACCTAGAACTTTTATTTAGGACATCAACCAAGAAATTCTATTTAGGAAGTCAACGTTTTGTTCCCAACTCAATGCTTCAGAGGGCATCCTTGTGACTAAGAAATTAGAGTATTATGAAATATTTTGGTTGATTTGTAATTTGGGTCATTGGATTTATCTGTGATTTTTTTGAGTAACTTTAAAATAGAGTTGTGAAGGGATAGGGATTACGTTTGTTGATTAAGTTTCCTAGTTTAAGCGGATATCTTAGGTTGTACTCTTATAAAATAGCCATAGGCTATTCTTAATGAGACAACCTAAGAGATTTGAGTTCAAGTCATTCTGTCAAGATGCAGCGCTAAATTTCAACTTGGTATCAGAGCGGGTTCCTTAGGGTTCCTGGCTCCATCTTTCTCTCTCTTTCACTTCCCCCTTTCTTTTTCTAATTTGTTCAACCAAAACCACAATTCAACCCAATTGTGTTCCTTTTGTCAGAAGAGAGTAGAGAGAACCCTCCTCTATCTTGGTTTTTTGTAAGAAGCAAAAAAGGCCAACAACGCTTTTGGTTATCTCGAGTTTGTCACATAGAAAAAGAGGGCCGGTGCTCTAGCCAAGATATTAAAAGGAGCGGGAAGCAACAGAGATAGACCTATAGACAGAAGCAAAATGGACATCATTGGCAAGACAGCAATTGGGAAAAAGGAGGTTATATTTATTGTGAACAAATCAGAGTGATGCAGTGAAAGATTATTGATGACTTCGAATCTGCAATATCAGGGGTTTCTCAAAATTACAAAATTTAAATTTATGAGATTATTTAAGTTATGGGGAGAAAACTATATGAAGACTCCACAGTTATTTAGAAGTGTGAATCCAAGTACTCAACCACTAGTTCGTGTGAGAACGTTGTGTGGTATTCAGGTTACTGGATATGCTATGTAGCTACCATGGATCAAGTTAATCAGCATTGTTGATTTATCGAGCACATGAGGTTTTCATTTCCTACACAAGCCAAGATGTAAGATAGATCGAAGATCCCTCTACAAGTGTTGAAAGTCAAGCTGATAGAATTCCTCACCGAAACAATTGCAATAGGAAGCGGAATATAGTGTCTACTATTTAGTCCACGCTGTTACATAGTATCTATGCATCAGTTGGTATGGCTTTTTCCAATAATCCTACTGCATCTGCCTAATGCAGGACAGACCCATGGTCCCCATGGGTTGACCCACCAATGGGCCAGCCCATTTGTCTTATCCAAGACTTTAGGCCCAGCCCATTTATTTATGTTATTTTTAATCATTTAGAGCTTTATTTGGGTTTTAATTTATTTTAGTAGGATGCTTTAATCCTGGCCATCAATGTGTTTTAATGGTCCAGATTAGTCCTAGGGTTATTTCTTTTCCTATATCATGATGTTCTTTTCCTATATCATGATGTAAATTCTCTTTGGCTATTTACTGATGGTTAATGGTAAATGAAATTGAGTTTTCTTTAGCTCTCCTCCTCGAGATCTCTAATGCCTCCTCGTTTGGAGTTTGGTGAGAGCCCAAGTTAGTAACACCTTCGGTTCAGAGTTTGTTGAAAGCCCAATCTTCCCCTACCTCCACCCACTTTCATTGCCCGCCCTGCACATGTCAAATACAAGATGGCTCAGGCCCACTTAGATGGCTCACGCCCACTTGGGCCCAATATGATGATATCCAATCTCGTTGGATTTGGTCAAATCTTTGCACGGTTTCTTCCTTCTTTAATTAGATTGTAATTAGATTTAGTCATATACTCTTTCATTAATAGTAGATTGTAATTAGATTAGCTGATTTGTAGAGCTGATTTATAGCTGATTTGTAGCCTTTGATAAGGCATCTGTATTCTATATAATGGGAGAGAATCTCCAATGAACGACAAAAATTATACAATTCAAAATCTCTTCTGCATGCTACGTTTAATATGGTATCAGAGCCTTCTTCCTTGCGTCTTTTGTCTTCTAGCTATCGATTTCTTTTTGAATCTTAGTGATAACAGTCATTCCTTGTGGCTGTTCGTGCATGTTTCACATAGATCTTCATCAACATCTTGAAATCTGATCACTGTGGCCCACCTGTGATCAGCCCTGCTGCGCTTGAGAAACACATCTTGTGTCTCAGAAACAAACAGATCAAAGATCTGTAACCTTGACAACAACCAAATCAGGGATCTGTGTTCTTTGAAAGCTAAACAGTCTTCTGTAGTGATATGATCAACAGTGGCCTACCTGCGATCATCATGGGATCTTCAGCAATCTCTACAGCAATGGTCGACCAACCCTACTGGTAATTTTGGATATTTTTTCAGCATTTTTTCAAGATCAGAGGTAGGCCATTTGAACCAACTTGTGATTTTCCAATTTTCTAAGATTGTTTTGATCTCAACCGTACAAAACCTTGGATTATGAATGGATTTCAATAACTCTTGTACCACTGGAAAGATAAATTGATCCTGCCTGCATCTTCTGGATCTGATTCTCACTCAGATCAAGCAACGGGCCCCACGCAGGGAACCAACAATTAAAATCAAGGTCGCCTGGGCTATTTTTTTTTTGTGAATCTGATCATAGACAGTTTTCTATCATTTCTGCACTATTTGGCATCAACACACAGCCTGTTTTTTATCTTCTGCACTACAATTTCTATCTTGTACTATACTGTTTGGGCTTTACACCTTCTGGTTTGCTGCAATTTGGTTCTATTGCTGTTTAAATGGAGAAGTCAGACGTTAAATTGATTCAATTTAATGGTAAAAACTATCCAGCATGGGCTTTTCAATTTCAATTATATCTTGAGGCCAAGGAATTATGGGGATTTGTTTCTAGTTCTGATCCGAAGCCTACAGAGGATGATAAAAAGATTTCTACTTGGAATACAAAAGATGCGAAAATAAAAACATGGATTCTCGGGACTATGGAACCTCATCTGATTCTGAACCTCAAACCCTATACGACCTCCAAGGAGATGTAGGGTTACCTGCAGACAGTTTATCATCAAGATAATTCTGCACGATAGTTTCAACTTGAGTGTGAAATTATAGAATACAGCCAAGGCGCCTTCTCCATTCAAGACTACTATTCTGGTTTCCGCAATTTGTGGAGTGAATATGATGGGATCAAATATGCTTCCGTTCCAAACACTGTTCTTAAGACTATACAAGACCTTCAAGCCTCAAGTCACAGGGACCAGTTTTTGATGAAATTGCGTCCTGAATATGAGACTGTAACATCGTCTCTGCTGAGCCGGAGCCCATTACCATCTTTGGATGTTTGTTTGAATGAGCTTCTGCGAGAAGAACGTATTCGCACAAAAGCCCATCTGGAACAAGAGCACACTGCGACTTATCCTGTTGCATACTCTATAAAGTGGAACACTCAGTCTCTTCAGGTCTCACAGTCTTCTCCAACTCCTCAGACTCGGGATATGAGCAAGGTCCAATGCTACTCTTGCAAAAAATATGGACACCTAGCAACACAATGCAACCAAAAATTTTGTAATTACTGCAAGAAGAAGGGACACATCATTACTGAATGTCGCCGCCGTCCACAAACTCAGACTCCCAATGCCTATGCTGCCAAGATGGACTTTTCTACTGCTGATGCTACGTCCACATCTATGCCTTCACAGCCTGGTTCGTCTTCCACTGCTCTCACTCCTGAAGTAGTTCAACAAATGATCGTCAATGCATTTTCTGCACTTGGCATCACAGGTAAATCTAAAACCCCTTCTTCCATTTGGTATCTTGATTCCGAAGCATCAAATCACCTGACTCACTCCAGTGCACAACTCTCTAGCTTGACAAAATATACTGGCAATACTCATGTTCAAACCGCCGATGGCAGACATTTTCCTATCACTGCCATTGGAGATATTTCTAGTTTCTTGCCCTTAAAGAATGTTTATCACTGTCCAAATTTAATTTCAAACCTTCTTTCAGTTGGACAACTCGTTAAAAACAACTATAATGTTTCATTTTCTTCCTCTGGTTGTGTTGTGCAGGACTAGATGTCCGGGAGGGAGATTGCGAGGGGGGCCTAAACTTGGCCGCTTATTTTCTCTTGATCTATCTACTCCAATTAGGAATAATTCAGCAAATGATTTTTGTTTTTCTACTAAAAATAATTGTCAATTATGGCATAGTAGGCTTGGACATCTTAATTTTAAAACCATGTCTCACATGGTTAATTATGGATTGTTAAACTCAATAGGATTATCTAAGTTTGTTTCTTTTGATTGTGCTACATGTAAGATGGGAAAAAGTAAGACTCTTCCCTATTCTGTCTCTACCTCCAATAGCATTCAATGTTTTGATTTAGTTTATAGTGATGTTTGGGGTATTGCTCCTCATTTGACTCATGCTCATTATAAATATTTTGTAACATTTATTGATGATTATAGTAGATTTACATGGGTCTATTTTTTGCATTCTAAAGATGATGTCTTTAATGTTTTCAAGAAGTTTTTAGCATATGTTGAGAATCAATTTTCCACTTGCATTAAAATTTTACGTTCTGATTCGGGAGGTGAACGTGTCTACAGAGTTTCAAAATTTTTTACAACAAAAAGGAATAATTTCTCAAAAATCTTGTCCTTATACCCCTAAGGAAAATGGGGTCGCTGAAAGAAAAAATAGGCATCTCCTTAATATTACTCGATCTCTTCTCATTGAATCATCTGTTCCTACACGTTTTTTGGACTCTTAGCACTGCTGCCCACCTTATAAATCGATTACCCTCTTTTTCTTTAGAAAATGAGTCCTTTCTATCGATTATATAAATCTACACCGTCTTATGATGATCTACATGTTTTTGGATCAGTGTGTTTTATACATTTACCTCCTTTTGAGCGTAACAAACTTACTGCCCAATCTGCTAAATGCGCATTTCTAGGATATGCTAGTCACCAAAAGGGGTTTCTTTGTTATGATCCTCATACGGCATATTCGTACCTCCCGTAATGTTGTCTTTTTTTAAAATCAATATTTTTTCTAACAACATCTTGATTCTGTAGAGTCCTCATTTGTTGTTTCCTTCCCTGGTTTTTCAGATAAAACACCATTTGTTAAATTTGATCCTAATTTCGTTTATCAGAGGCAAAGTAAAACTGCGACTATACATAGTCCCCCTAACGATCCCCCAATTGCATCTGGTCCAACTGGAGATCCTCCCTTACGCCGTTCATCTCGGATTACAGTGCCTCCAACTCGTTATGGATTTACCCACACTTCCTTAATGGCCACCATGTCTTCTACTTTTATACCAAACTCATATTCCTAGGCTGTGCAGCATGAGTGTTGGAATAACGCTATGCAGGATGAATTGGATGCTCTTGCGCAAAATCATGCATGGGATGTGGTTCCGTGTCCTTCTATTAAGCCAATTGGTTGCAAGTGGATCTATTCTATCAAGCTTAAACCTGATGGGACTCTGGCTCGGTATAAGGTGCGTCTTGTTGCTCTGGGTAATCAGCAGGAATATGGTATTGATTATGAAGAGACGTTTGCTCCTGTAGCAAAAATGACAACTGTTAGGACTATTCTTGCCATTGCAGCATCCCAATCCTGGCCTCTATACCAGATGGACATCAAGAATGCATTTCTTCATGGTGATCTCAAAGAAGATGTGTATATGCGCCTTCCTCAAGGGGTTTCCTCTATCATCACAGGTGTTATTACCAAACTACGGCGTTCTCACTCTGGCCTCAAACAAGCCCCCTGGGCATGGTTTGAAAAATTCCAACATGCTCTTAGCCACTTGGGGTTCCATCCTAGTTCATATGATCCATCCATGTTCCTTCATCATGCTTCTACGGGAATTACTATTCTTCTTGTTTATGTGGATGACATCATCATTACAGGGACCGATGCACATATGATTCACCAACTTCAGGCCTCTCTTCATGAATCTTTCCACATGAAAGACCTTGGTCCTCTAAACTATTTTTTAGGTCTTGAGGTTCATCAATCTGCAAAAGGCATCGTACTCCATCAACATAAATATGCTCTTGACTTAATTGAAATGGCTGGACTTCAAGGTTCTGCTCCCATTGATACTCCAGTCGAAGTCAATGTTAAACTTCAGCAAGACAGTGGGGATCCTCTCTCTGATCTTACTCTTTATCATCGCCTCGTTGGCAGCCTGATCTACTTGACGATAACTCGTCCTGATATTTCTTATGCACTCAATCTAGTCAGTCAATTCATGACTGATCCTAGACATCTTCATTTGGCTACGGTTCGAAATATCATTAAATATCTAATTCGGACACCAACTCGTGGGTTATTTTATCCGGCCAACAACTCTCTGACACTCAAAGCATACTCAGATGCTGATTGGGCTGGTTGTCCAGATACTCGTTGCTTTACCACAGGATGGTGCATGTATATGGGAGATGGCTTAATTTCGTGGAAATGTAAGAAACAAGATAAGGTCTCCAAATCTTCCACCAAAGCTGAATATCGTGCTATGTCTGCTGCTTGTTCAAAAATTCTCTGGCTTCGTGGGTTGCTTTCCGATCTCGGATTTCCTACTGATAGTGCCACACCACTCTATGCAGATAATACTAGTGCAATTTGTATTACTGCTAATCCAGTTTTCCACCAACGCACTAAACACATAGAGATTGATTGCCATTTTATACGCGACGAATACAAGGGTGATGTGATTAGCCTTCCTCACATCTCTTCTGATCTTCAAAATGCCGATATCCTCACAAAGGGACTTCCGCAACCTCGCCATCAGTTCTTGGTTAGCAAATTGATGCTTGCGGATTCCCCAACGTCAATTTGAGGGGGGGTGTCAAATACAAGATGGCTTAGGCCCACTTGGATGGCTCAGGCCCACTTGGGCACAATATGATGATATCCAATCTCGTTGGATTTGGTCAAATCTTTGCACAGTTTCTTCCTTCTTTAATTAGATTGTAATTAGATTTAGTCATATACTCTTTCATTAACAGTAGATTGTAATTAGATTAGCTGATTTGTAGAGTTGATTTGTAGCTAATTTGTAGCCTTTGATAAGCATCTGTATTCTAATATAATGGGAGAGAATCTCCAATGAACGACAAAAATTATACAATTCAAAATCTCTTCTGCATGCTACATTTGATAGCACACTCCCTTCATTGTCCGCATCATTCATCTGCTTCTCCATCTACTTGGGTGATTGATTCAGGGACCACAGACCATGTGATAGGTATACATTCCGAGTTTTAGTCCTACACTTCTATTATTGATGGGAGGGTGAGAATTGATGATGGTTCCTATACCCACATCGTTGGGAAAGCAACTATCCGCATTTTACCTAACCTATCCTTATCTTCTGTTCTTCATATTCCAAGTTTTTCATTCGACTTTTTGTCTGTTAGTGCACTGACCAAGAACCTTAATTGTTGCGTTCCATTTTATCCTTCTCACTGTGTTTTTCAGGATCCGAAGACAGGGCAGAAGATTGGTGGTGGTAGTGAGAGTAATGGCCTTTACACGTTGGATTTGAAGAAAATATAGTCGAGAGTATTGCAAACTGAAATTGTTGATGAGAATAAAGTATTCCCGTGGCACCATCGTCTTGGTCATGCACCATTGCAGCATCTTCAGAATATTTCTTTTCTGAATTTTGCAAATAAACCTGGTAGCATGTTGAGATGCGATGCTTTTCTATTTGCTAAGAATAAGAGATTAGTGTACTCAGTCAATATTAATAAAATAAGTACTTGTCCTTTTGAGTTAGTTCATTCTGATGTCTGGTATGCTCCTGTTCCATCTATGTGGCCATCGGTACTTTGTGGATTTTATTGATGACGCAACTGGGGTGACTTGGGTGTATATTCTGAAATCTAAAGATGATGTCTTCCAAACTTTTAAAATATATCATAAAATGTTCGAAGTTAAGTTTAACAAAAGAGTTAAGGCATTTCGATCTGATAATGGGGGAGAGAACACCTCCAACGAATTTCAGAGTTACCTTGCTGAAAATGAGATTGAATCACAGACCTCTTATGCCTATACACCAGAGCAAAATGGTGCTGCGAACGTAAGAATAGACATTTGTTGGAGGTCACTAGGGCTTTTCTTTTTAAGATAAATGTTCCGAAGTCGTTTTGATTGGATGGAGTTCTTGTAGTAACATACTTAATAAATAAAATGCCTTCAAAGACATTGGGAGGAAAGAGCCCCATAGAAGTGTTGTGTCCCAGTACACCTTTGTTACAAGTTCCACCAAAGTTTTTGGATGTACCAACTTTGTTCACATTTCGAAGCACCAAAGAGATAAATTGGATCCAAAGGCTGTCAAATGCATGTTTGTGGGATATCCTAGCTCTCAGAAAGGGTACAAGTGCAATGCTCCTGGAAATAAGAGCTGCTTCTTTGTGACAATGTATGTTAGCAACAAGTAAAGCATTACTGCTTGAAGGAAGTGAAAGGGAGAATATACCTCTTGTTGATTATGTCTCTCCTACATTGCATCCAAGATTACCATATGGAGGAGGCACAGAGTCCATTGACCCGGAAGGAGGAGAGATAACAGGGAAGATTCAGAAACAAGTTTACTTGAGGAATAAAAAGGGAAAAATGGACCATTGCTCTTATCTACACCATCGTCTGATGCTCCAAATCCGGATCCGGAATGTCCTCCCTCTCCGTTTAAAGTTATCCCTGTCAAATGGGTTAGTGGGTTACAACCCATGTCTAATAAAGCCCAACTTGTGGGTCAAAACAAGTCTCGTATGCACAGCTAAGTAATTGATTCTTTGCCTTATTAGGAGATATGATTAGATGATAATTAGATTAGGATGGCTGTAATTTAGTTAATTGCATCAATCTCTGTAACTCATATGGAAACATGAAATCTATATATTGAAGCATCGTGACCCTCAAAAGGGATCATCGAATTCACGTCATTATTTCTCTCTCCTTCCTTGTTAGCTTTGATACTGGTGATCTTCTTCCTGATGCAAAGCACACGATACCGGTGATCTTCTTCCTGATGCAAAGCACACGATACCGGTGATCTTCTTCCTGATGCAACACTGTATCGCCGTTTAGTCGGCAGCTTGATCTACTTGACTATCACCTGGCCTGATATCTCATATGTGGTGAATCTGGTTAGTCAGTTCATGACACAACCACGCCATCTCCACCTTGTTGCTGTTCGGCGCATTCTTCGCTATATTCTTCATACACCTTCTCGTGGCCTTTTCTTTCCTGTGGGTAATTCGACTTCTCTCATTGCTTACTCAGATTCTGACTGGGCTGGTTGTCTTGATAGTCGCCGGTCTACCACGGGTTGGTGCATGTTCTTAGGGGACTCGTTGATCTCCTGGAAGTGTAAGAAACAAGATAAAGTCTCCAAATCATCCACAGAGGCAGAATATCGTGCTATGTCTGCCGCCACTTCTGAAATTGTCTGGCTTCGGGGTCTTCTCTTTGAGCTTGGCTTTCCACAATCTGGCCCTACCCCTCTCTATGCCGACAATACCAGTGCCATCCGGATTACTGAAAATCCTGTCTTCCATGAATGCACAAAACATATTGAAGTGGCTTGTCATTACATCCGTGATGAATTTGTGCGTCAAGCAATTACTCTTCCTCATGTTCCTACAGGACTTCAGATTGCAGATATATTTACCAAAGGACCTCCTCGGCCACGACACCAATTCTTAGTTAGCAAATTGATGTTAGTGGATTCACCCGCATCAATTTGAGGGGTGTCAAATGGGTTAGTGGGTTACAGCCCATGTCTAATAAAGCCCAACTTGTGGGTCAAAACAAGTCTCGTATGTACAGCTATGTAATTGATTCTTTGCCTTATTAGGAGATATGATTAGATGATAATTAGATTAGGATGGCTGTAATTTAGTTAATTGCATCAATCTCTGTAACTCATATGGAAACATGAAATCTATATATTGAAGCATCGTGACCCTCAAAAGTGATCATCGAATTCACGTCATTATTTCTCTCTTCTTCCTTGTTAGCTTTGACAATCCCCAATCAGGTATTCCCTCTAATTTAGATCTTCCTATTGCCTTAAGCAAAGAAAAGAAAAATCCCGTGTTACTCAACATCCTATTCATAACGTTGTTTCTTATACAAATTTGTCACCCACATATCAGGACTTTATTTCCAATCTAGCCACTGAATGTATACCTAAGCATATATCAGAGGTCCTCACTCATCCTAAGTGGAGAGAGGCAATGATGGAAGAAATGAATGCTCTGGAGAAGAATCATACGTGGGAATTGACTACTCTTCCGGAAGGAAAACATACTATTGGATGTAAATGGGTGTTCACATTGAAGTACAATCCCGTTGGTATAATCAATAGATATAAAGTAAGGCTTGTTGCTGAGGGATTTACCCAATCCTGTAGGCTTGATTACTTCGAAACCTTTTACCCTGTAGCAAAGTTGACTTCTGTTTGGGTGCTATTATCCTTGGCAGTAAATTTTGATTGATCGTTGTACCAACTAGATGTGAAAAATGCATTTCCCCATGGTAATTTAAAGGAAGAGGTTTTTATGGATCCTCCACCTAGATTTGTTGCTAAGGGACAAGAAGGCAAAGTTTGTTTTCTTGAAAAGTCCTTATATGGACTCAAACAATCCCCACGAGCTTGGTTTGAAAGGTTTAATAGAGCTGTGCATGGGTATGGGTTCCAAAGGTGTTATGCAGATCACAATGTCTTTGTGAAAAGAAGGAATATGAAGGTAGTTATACTTGTGATATTTGTTGATGATATAGTTGTCATTGGAAGTAATGTTGTCGAAATCTCTCAACTAAAAGATATTTTGAAGAAGGAATTTGAGATCAAGTGCCTAGGTTTATTGCGATATTTCCTAGGAATTGAAGTTGCAAGGTCAAAGACTAGAATTCTTATATCACAACGAAAATATACAATTGATCTCCTTGCCGAAACTGGGAAGCTAGGTGTGAAGCCAGCAGACGCTTGGATAGAGCAGAATCGCGGCCTATACATCGAAAGTGGAGAGTTGCTTTAAGATAAGAGGATGTATCAGAGGTTTGGTTGGAAGGTATATTTATCTTACAATCACTAGACTGGACATTTCTAACGCTGTCAGTTTGGTTAGTCAATTTATGCATGCCCCGAGAACTGATCATCTAGCTGCAGTGCATAGGATTCTTCGATATTTAAAAGGATCACCAGGTCAAGGAATCTTATACAGTTCTCATGGACCTGCTAATACTATGGCATACACTGATGCTGATTGGGCTTGATCATTAATGGATAGAAAGTCCACCACGGGATATTGTATAATGGTTGGAGGAAATCTAGTCTCCTGGAAAAGCAAGAAACAGGTTAGTGACTGCTATATCTAGTGCAGAAGCCGAGTATAGAGCTGTGGCCTGTGGCTCGTGAATGTTGTGAATTGCTATGGTTGAGAATATTGTTGGCAGAGTTAGGTTTCAAGTAAGGCGGCCCAATGAATCTGTACTCTGATAGCATCTTGGCAATTAAACTTGCCAACAATCCTGTCTACCATGAGAAAACAAAGCATGTGGAAATTGACTATCATTTTATTAGGGAAAATTTTGAAAAGGAGGATGTGTTGCTTATCCAAGTACATACTTAAGACCAATCAGCAGATTTTCTCACCAAGGCGGTCAATAAAGCTAAGTTCTTGTTTTTTCCAAGCTGGGCATTGTAAATATCTATGCACCAGCTTGAGGGGGGTGTCATATGTTAGAGATTGGGACTTATTTTATAATATATAGTATGTTGGGGACTGTGATGTAATTACCAAAAACTTAAGAGTTTTTTTTTTTTTTTTTTTTTTGTATTTTTCAGAAACCAAAATATAATAATATATGAATGGCTGCCAGCCCTAAGAGAGACGATCATTCTTCTAATTTACTCTCTATTTCTTCTTCTTTCTCTATTTTTCCCCTTCTCTCCTCTGGTTTTCTAAGAAGACTATACATTAGAACACTAGATCCAATCCAATCTAGGGCTCCAGCTCCACAATTATATATGTTGATTGGGCCGAAGCCCATTATATAAACACTTTCAGTCAACCCAAAGGGGGGATACAACACACGTTCAATCTTTCTTGTCACTCTCTCTCTCTCTCATAAAATTTCCTAAGCACCAAATTGGCAATATTCCACCATTCTTCCAATGACAGAGAGAGAACGATACTAACACTCACTCTTCTGATGGCATGCTTATGCAAGTGGACACTCAATAGATGCTAGTTCCTCATATTCAAAGTGATATTAATTATTTAATTAACTAGAAAAAAAGGTCGGCAACAACCATACTAGTTAACACCAATATAGATTGACCAGAGTGATGACCGGCCACATTGTGAGCAAAAGTAAAAGTGCACTCATCATGAACATCTGCAAGCTAAGAAACATATGCTATACAATTTTCATATTGTTGTTGCCCTGCTAAAATGATCAGTTCCATTACCTTTGATGCATTCCCTACAAGTTCAGTCTGAAGCTTCACCATTTTGTTTCCAGCATCATAGGTTCCTTTCTGCAACATGATTTTCAAACTATAAATAAACAATATATACAGTGAGGAAGCAGAAAAGAGATTGATCATTTAATGATTCAATATCAGAAAACAACTATACAGCTGACAAGCACAGCTTAACTTTCCTACCAACTAAGGAGAAGAAGAATGCTGACAAGAGGAGATTCACCCCAGATGGATTAACAGACCTAAAGAAATATTGTTAAAATGGCTTAGTTGAAGATTTTCAATTGAATTACCCAAGACATAAGATTAGGGGCCTAAAATCAGATGGTTAATATGGTTTCGTACAAATTTTGCAATTCTTGGTTTTGTCCAAAGTGTACCCCACATGCATTACTGTACCTAAGGTTACATGCGGATTGGACTCTCTCTCTCTCTCTCTCTCTCTCTCTCTCTCTCTCTCTCTCTCTCTCTCTCTCTCTCTCTCTCTCTACACACAAAAAGGTCAGTAGTCCCCAGCAGCAGAGCCCCTTGCTCTGCTGTTTCTGTAGAATCCGGCCACTGAACCTTCAAAGAGCCACAAATAAATGCCAAGAACTCAAGGAGTAGCATAAAATCACCACAAAGCAGTGTCGATCTTAGTTTTGGAACAAAACTCAAGAAATCTCTATTGCACAATCAAAATGAACAGTTTCTAGGGCTTTTCCACTATGGGCATGAAAACCCTTGATTAGTATTATAATGCTCTGAAGTATTTAGAATACATGCAAAGAAATGCAAAAAACAAAGGAATTTAAAATAATAACATCTATAAATTTTAAAGAACTGTACTGGGTTTCTTGAAGATGCTATATCGACACCCCACATTATGTTCAATACCAACATACACATTACATAGGTTTACACTGACCTAGGATGCATTTGGTTGGACTTTTCAAAATTGCTTTAGGGCCCTCGGCTTTTGAAAATCCCAAAAGCCTTTAAAAGTTTGTTTGGTTATTACAGTTTATTAAGTACTTTTTAAAAGCAAAACCTAAAAATCACTTTTAAGAAAAGCCATCTTGAACCACTTCACATTTAAAAACTTACTTCCACTTTTGTGGAAATTTGGACTGAACCTCACAGACTATGAAGACCGTCATTCTACCTTTTTTCTCCTCTTTCCCTTTTCACATCCCACCCTCCTCTCTGTAGTCACTAAGCCACACCGTCCCTCTCTTTCTCCCACCCTCCTCCACCCTCTTCCACCTCTGACCACAATACAGCAGCCCTCCCTCCCTTCTTTCTACCCCTCTCTCTGTTTTAGTTTCAGTAAGGAAAGAAAAAAAAGGAAGATGTTTTATAGATTTTTAATGAGCATGGTCTGAATTCAAACAACTGTTTTGAATTTGGCCCGGTAAACAAGAAGCCGATTGAAGGAAATGCTCAGGATAAATTCAAGGAAGTCTATTGGGATAGCTCTGGCAACAGAACTGTCACTAAAGATGCTGCTCTTGATATGGGTCATGAGCTGGTTTGTCTTTTCCTTTATTTGATTGGTGGTCAGATCTTTTATGATTTTAGTTACACGTAACGGTTATCAACATTTTTACTTTCGCATTATGGGGTATGACAATGTCTGTAATTGGTATTCCTTTCATACACCATGGGTTGGAGTGGAGAAAGAGATTTCCACATTTTTTTATGGTCCTTCTTGTAGATGAATGACGAGGAATTTGGCTATTAGTGGCAGTTTGAATAAATGAGTTCTTATTCTTTCATGGTGTGTTTGTTGTTCTTTCAGATTCTATAGCGATTTTTTGTGGGCATCTTGTTCTCCTTAGATGATTATTCCAGGTGTAAGGAGGATAGATTTTATTTGTGATGAGGGGAAGTGTAGCATTGATGGGTCTGATCCTGTAGACTGTTTATAATAGTGGTTTCAATGTTATTGGATAAGATTTGTTCTTTTATCAACCATGGATTGGATCTTGCAAACTGTTTATGATGGAGGTTTCCATGCATTTGGATTTTGAATTTCAAATTATTCAAGACAGTGTCAGCGATTTGTCTGTTTAATGTACCATGTATTAACAGTGGAGAGAGATTTTCATGGTTTATGACCGACTTGATTAATTTTTTTCTAACCAAACATTCTGAATTGTTTTTGCTGTTAAAAGCAATACAAAAGGTAGAGCTAATCAAACAACATTTTCTGTTAAAAAGGCCACTTTAAAAAAGTAGCTTCTAATTTTTTAGGAGATACTTTTGGCTTTTAAGATGCCCAACCAAACACACCCCCACTCAAGCATTTTCTTGCCATCAGAATTCCAAAATCTTTAAGAAGGAATTGCTCATTATAACAAACAAAGAAAATTTCCTTTTGGCCATGCAACATGAACTTACAGCTGCCACACAGGAACAAAATGCTGCATTCCAAAGTGAAAGTATTGTTTGAAGGAGAACATCCATGGCCACCATGCTACTGATGTCAAAATACAAGGTACATGTTGTTGCAATATTAATGCCATGCCTCCAATTTCCATAGCTATTATCCCTGCACTTCTACCAGTATACAATCTCTAATTATAAAATACACATTTAAATCTAGGAAATATGCACCTGAACTTCCACAAGCCCAGTGCTTTGAGCAATTACAACTTCGATGGACCCATCATTTTTTGGTCTCCAGTAACCACTCTCTGCATGCATGGGCTCTCCTGAAGCCAACTTCCATGTCTTCTGAGAATATGCTATTACAGGCTGGCCAAAAAATAAATAAGCAATTTTAATATGTAAATCTATGAACCATGGTCAAACCTTAATCGCTCAAAGTGACAATCTGAAAATGAAGTTAAAAGGTTTTGTAAGCTACTACTGTGCACAAAGAGGTAAGAACAAACAGTACATGATAAGTAATAACTTTAAAAAATGAACAAAGGAACAACAAAAAGGATGTCATGACCATGATTTAGTATGACTGATGATATATTATTGCAAATAGCTGTAGAGAAGTTAATCTTTCTCAAATTTTCAGATTGAGACAATGATATTTCTTAACCCGCTAAATGATTTGGCCAGTCTGTATCTCTAGAGCTCAGCAAGTACTATCCCAGAACTGATTGAACCAAAGGAAAAAAATAGTTGGTCTAGGAGACTTGTTTAAGCCTGAATAAATTTCTCTGAATATTGTTGTGCCATTTTGGGTATCTTTAGAAATTAGGGAAAGACACCTTCATTGCTCTATGCTATTAAAAAGTGCTGCCAAATTAAGGACACAATTAAACCTGGTCGTTAGTCTCTCGGACCCTAAGGGGGCATTTGAGATTTTCATATCATTCACATATGAAAACGGAGAGGTCGGAGATGGATGAAACATGGAAGTGTTGAGAAATGGATATGGCCAACATAGAGGAGAATCCAGTTTTTTCACTTTTCATGGTAAATAGTTTCTCAACCTCACATGGAAATAAGTTTCATGACATGCGCAAAAAATTTAATAGTTTTCACCTTCAGCCACAGCCACAGCCACACTCCTTTGTGCATTATCTTTCACATTATACCCCAATTGAACCTATCCACTTTAATACATAAATGATAGGATAATGTAAAATGTGCCCTAAAGTGATCTATTTTATATAAATCCAAGCTACTCAAATTAATAGATTGAACAGGTATACGGATGGGAAAAATAATTTTAAAAAAATATAAGGCAACAGCAATGCAGGTTGAGGGAAAACCCACTTCTCTGCTGAGCTTTCCATATATCCAAATAGCCACAGAGATTTAGGGACCATTTGTTTTCTGCATGGAATTGAAAAGGTCCTAGGAATCCTTAGAAATTTATCCCTAGAGTGGCTTAAATTGAAGAAACAAAGTTAAAGATCCATAAATAGCCAAAGGAGAGAATCCTGATTCCTAACAAGAAGAAGCTGTGGATTTATGAGGAATAAAGGAGTGGATGAGTGGAGGTTTGGATCTAATATACCTTACCGGAATGAGAGAAAGTGATTTCCTCGCCGTATCTGAAAGAGGAAATGGTGGGGAATCCACCTTCTCCTTCCCCTTTCCAAGTTCCAAGCAGGAAAGACAGAGGAACCAAGGCCGGATGTATGGGAGCCCTACTACCACCTTCCATCTCTCTCTGCTTTGACTTGCTTTGTTTTCTCCAACTCTTCCTCTTCTGCCTGCAGTGGACTATTGGCGTGGTCGTCCCGCAGACGTACAACGGGTGTCGTTTTAGTTTATATGCGTGGAGTAGTAAAACTAAAGTGAATTTCAAATAAAGTAAACTTCACTTCTCACCTCACTTCTTCCATCCAATTCATACTATGATCTACTTTTACTCTTCTTCGACTTCTATTTTGGCTGACAACTTGAACGGTTGAAAATTATTATCTTAAGATTTTACTTTAGTAATAAGCAACTGCTCAGAATTTTGATTTGAGGGGAGCAAATGAGTTATTTGGATTGGTCCATAAAATGATAATTTGAGATTGACCTCCGTGACACGAGATACAGAAAGAAGGCCTTCGACCAGAGGAGGACCTAAGTTGTCACCATATGGGGTGGTCGCCCCAGGTGGAAATCAGGAATTCTCAAAAACTTGTAATGGCCCCTGGCCCATGCCCCTCTTATCTCAAAATTACCGCCCTAGCCCCAAAGCACTTTCTTTCTTCCTTGATGTGCTAATTGATGTGTTAATTTCTTGAGGAATTGGGATTTGAGTATTAGGTTTAGAAGCTTATTTATGAAATTAAGTATTAGTAGTAGGATTTCTTACAAAAGGATTTTTTTTTTTTTTTTAAATCATGGCTTTGAACCTAAGTTGGGATAATTATCTGTCTCACCTTAAAGAAAACCCTAGGTCCACCGCTGCCTTAGGCCCAAGTCTGGTCATCCCTAATACAGACGAAGGATTAGTAGACTCCAAGTTAAGCCGTGACCCAACACGAATCGGACCCACTTCATTTAATGATCAAGTGACCCATGATCTGATCTAGCCATCAACGGTTCAGCCGATCCAACCATCAATGATTCAGGAAGCTTCCGTTCATGACCCAATCAAATCATTGAGGATCATGAAGCAAACTATCTAGCAAAGCTTGGTCCCGATCTAAATATCCAAACACGAGACAGCTTGGATAATCCTTCACAATGACAGTGTGACATCTTTGATTTCAAGCAGCTGGTGTTATCTTTAGAATGAATCCATGCAATAATCTTAAGATGGAATATCTGTAACTGCGTACAGTGTGTCAATATGCAATGAGGTGTAAACATGTACAATGCATAAATATATACAAGAGAACAACATTCTGGCCGTCACCTATTGCCTAATTGTTTGCACTTAAGTGAAGTGGAATGGAATGGGCATCGATGTCATCAAAATACAGTAATGTATAAAAACCCACACTGTTAGAAGCATCGACGTCATGGAAATGCAGTAATATATCAGGTTGAAAAGGGATAACAACGTCGTTAATTGTTACGTTTTATGGTATGATACAATATTGGTATGCTCAATTCGACGACATCTATGCAAAAGACACAACGTAAAGTTTACATTCTAATCCATTTGTTTCATAAATCTAAAATGAATGTTATTTGACTTCTATCCCATTTATGCAATGTTTTTAGATCCAAGCCGAAACTGATCCGTCATAGAAGAATCGAAAAATATTGGACCGCTATGTTTTTTTACAACTTCATTTGGTGAACTCAATGCGCATTGCAAACCGATCGCAATGTAGACCATAATTACTGATTTGTTGTTATGGATGACTTCCACTCTCAGACAATGACTACCTATTGACCCCATTGAAACCGATAATGTGCAAGAAATAAAGACACTTTCGACAAGTTGTTCTCCTTTTTAAGTAGGTGTGTTATTAGAAGAAGGTTCGAACTTGTTGAATTAGTAAGTCCAATATAGTTGGCACACATTCAAATGGGATTTTCATGATGATCACATTGGTTTTGAAATATTGAAGTTTAGCACATCTGAATTTCATGTTTGGGCACATGTCTTTTCTCGACCGAGGGCAATCGTCACCAGAGGTTCCCCAAAGGGGTTTCTTTACATGAAAACAATGCACGGTGTACAGTGGAAAATGATCACATTCTCACTGGCTTATTTGTATTTTTAGCTCAAAGCAAGTATTAAGCCACATTGAACAAGGATTAACGTTCGCGGGCGTTTTATTCTCCAATTTACGTCCGTTGCATAGTGTTAACAATTGCTAGGGTCAGGTCTTAAATAGACGGGCTGTACAGGAATGGCCAAATTTGATAATAGCATTGAAGAGGTCTCCACTCAGTACCACGACCAATCGTTTCATTAAAATTCTGATGTATAATACCATGAAGCTACAAACATACTTTGTGATGGGATTAATATCTAAGATAAAGAGGAGAGACATGGTTTGATCAAGACGCATGAACGTATAGGAAAACAACTTTCCAAACTAAGAAAACCGACCAACCTACTACCCTGAATTTGCTTAGTTTCTACAACATCAAACATTCAACTAGAGATGCCTCCCCACACTACTACTAGACCATACTATCGACCTCGCCCAATGAACTGTTCAGCAACACAGTTCTCTTTCCGATTCTGCATAATTTTGAATTCGCTACATGTGACGTAGAATCCATGCATGACCGCTTGTCATCAATATCTATGAACGTTGAGGCTTTATCGATGTGTGCATTCTGCCATTCATGTGCAATCTCTATGTCATACGATGACAGATCTTCAGTCTTCTTCAACTCCTTGTACACTAGTGTCGACAGGTGTTCTATAAAGTGAACAGTTTTCTCGGCAACGCTGTCAATTGTTGCCCGGGTTTCAGCAGAACATTCATTAAAGTCGACTATGAATCCTATCATTGCCCGGGCTCGGTTTTCTTGGGAAGGTTTGAATTTACGAAAATCAACCTTTTATTTAAGCCTTAACACATGCTAAGGTCCTTTCTCAGATTATCATATGAAATTTTAAACTAAATAAGATAATCAAAAAATAAGAATCAATCACCACAAAGAGAGGAGGCATAAGATTTTACGTGGAAAACCCTACTTGGAAAAAAAAAATCACGGGTGGCAGAGGCCACAAAAAGCAATGCACTATAAAACGAAGATTACAAAGAACTCACAAGACCTTTGACCCAGTTGAAACTCAACCTAAAGGACTGTAAAATACTCGTTAACGACTCGCCGTTTACCTTCCATGTGCTCGCTAGAAACCCACCTTGAATGCCCCTTCAAGGTGCTTGAGAAGAAGAGGAGAAAGAATAAAGCTTCAGCGCAGTCTCCCTTGCAAGATTAGCCCACAAAATCTCTCTTAGACGAATGCTCAATACTTGAGAAATTTAGATAACTCTGGTGAATCCAATAGTAGTTGCAAGGGGTCTTTAAATAGCCCAAGGTTCGTGCAAAAGGCTTTTTGAAAGAAAGAAGAACTCTTAGAGGAAGTAGAAATCGTCAGCTTGAAAGAGTCCTAAATGGATAGAAAGCACAGCTTGCTATAGCGAGCCCATGTTCTGTCTGTGCATACTGTAGCTCGCTATAGTGAGACCAACTTCTGGTTAAGATTCCTGTAGGCGCAGTAACACTCTGGGAAGAATCCATTAGTGTCTTTAAACCCAACTAGAAGTCTTCAAAACTGTTCTAAGAAGTCCACAAACGGTCTTCCACTGTCTCAAGGTTACCCCACAGTCTTTTTCTAAAAGAAATAAAAATTACAGCTCAACTAGGACTTCAGCTTTGTTCAAACTAGGAGAATTAGCCAACTAAAATACCAACATTATTTCTTGAACCTACCGAACTAGTTCAGACATCATGCATCATGTCCTCTATGCCAATGTCCATATTATCAAAGACATTTGAAATCCTCTGACCCTTTGGCTCAATGTTTGGTGTTGTGGTGTTCACGGAGCACCTCACAAACTAGTGGGTGGCTATATCTCTTCCAAAAACCATGGACAATTTGTCAGTCAGTTGTTCTCGGTTTCCAAGTTGCTGCCTTTGGGCGTCTTTGAAAGAGAAGTGAATAAATATTAGTATGAGAAATCCACGAAAGTAGTTGCAGTTTTGATTCTAAATACCCGCAACTATCCTTCCCAAATCTCTTCTTCAGCCACAATTCGGGTGTTGTCGTCAAAGCCAAACCCGGAGGTGAGCATCTCTGCTACAGAAGCATAATCAGCTTCCAACTTCTTGCATCTATTTTTTATGGTGTTCTCGGTTAAAAAGTATTTCCCCCACTGCTAGCATCATACTATTAGCTACTGCAATATAGGCCTCCATTTTAAAACCCATATCTCCCCGTCGTCCCATCTCAGTTTGCTCCAGCATAAGGCCTAACATTTTTTTTCGTTCATAACATTGTTGAACGTAGTATTTTTCCTCAATGTTTTGAATGTAGTATTTTTCCTCAATGTTGGTTGTAGGGGTGAAAACACGACATCCACTTAGATTAAGATGAACTTTGTAGATCAGGGAAGACTGAACGCCGAGAACCTGAAAAGGGAAGGAAAATGGATTGGGTCAGAGCCCCTGGCTGCCGTGAGCCAAAGGCACTCCGATGCCTGAGTTAGTTCTGAAAAAACTAAGCAGGAGGAGGAAAAGAATGAGAGATTGTATGTTGTGTATTGTCTATTGCGTACCTCCATGGGGCTGATCGCATGTGTATATGTAGAGGATTCCTCGTTCATTCTCTGTGAGTGGGGGTAGGTGGGGTAAGGTCCCATCGGGCCTTACCGTGACATTCGGCGGTTGGTAAAAAGGGCACATCCCATCGGAACTTTCCATGCTTTTGGTCAGTTGATGTTAAGGGATGATAAAGTCAACTTCTTATCGCCATAAATGAGCGATCCTATCACCATAAATGAACGCCCCTATCTATCAAGGCGCGCCCCTACGTCTTATAGGAGCGTGACAACCCACTCTGCCCCTAGCACTTTTACTAGGACCGAGAATGGTTTGGCAGGGCTAGCGCCTACGCCGAGTTGCCGAGCTGATAGACGCTGAGCTGACACTCTCAACCGAGCTGCCGAATTGCCGAGCCTCTTGAGCTAACGCTTCTTACCGAGCCGCTGAACTGCTGGCTGTGATTACCGAGACCGATGTGAAGGCCGGTGTATTACCGTGGTTCTTAATCTCGTCATTACGGTATTTTACCCACACAATTGCCTCCTAGCTTTTGACCTCTGAAAGTCTTCGAACTTATGGAGGTAGGAAGCTAAGTGACTGCCTAGTTGGTGCCTCTACCGAGTTGGAGAGATGGTTGCCGAAGTATGGGAAGAGTTTACCGAGATGACGGAGTCCAGGTTCGAGGAAGGGGCCCCTCCTTATCCTAATGACCGTTGCTGACATGCGGTCTTTATCAAGATGTCCCTCTGCCTGTCCGAGGCATTTAATAGTCCTCAGGAATTGCGCTACCGGTGGCACGTGTCGCCGCTTCAATAGTCACGCAATTGTTTTGAAAAGACAGTAGGGCTACGCGATGCGACGTTAGGGCTGCTTGAGGTGACGCCTCATTAAAGGCGCTTCTCAAAAGCCGAAATGGCGCCTCTGACCCTTATTAATTAGGGTTTCTCCTTCGTCCTTACTTTCTTCTTCTTCTACGCTCTGTAGAAATTTCTATTGCACACTGCTGGAGAACTTCTCTGTCGCCTGCAAGTTGCTAGCATTCTCATCTGCGCAGTCACCTTTGTAGGGTTTCTTTATGCTTCTCTCTTTTCCTTTCTTCTAGGTAGATTTTCGTCTGGGTAGAGAATGGGGATTTACTGGCACCTGTTCGGAGACCCAGTTTCCATAGCCATTTTTAGGAACATGTACAAAATCCTTGCCAACGTAGAGGTCAGACCAGATGGCCTTGAGGATGGCCTCACCTACGACGATGGCTGGATGTCGTTTTTGCTGGTCACCGTCGTGGAAGCAGGGGTCCGGTTCCCCCTCCATCCGCTCCTTAGGGACTGTCTTCGGGAGTGGAGTTTGTGCCCCTGCCAACTACTACCCAGTGGATACAAAATGATCATGAGGCTAGTGCGGCTGAACGAGATCCTTGGGATCAACCTCGATGTCCCGGACATCGAGGACTCCTATGACCTCTGCAAATCCACAGAAGGGAACACCCATTATCTCCGGCTGAGGGTTCACCGAGCTGGCTTCATTACCGCACTGGAGGACTCCAACAAGTACACAGGCGAGGATCGAGTGTTCGTCAAATGAGAATGTGAGTTCCGCGAAGCAGAGGCTAGCACCATGGTCCGGATTCCTCAAAAAATAGGAATTCCTCCCAAAAAGGTTGAAGTCTTTTCAGTTTGCAGTTTCACTTTCTTTTGTGCCTACCTGACTAACAACTCTCTGTTTATGCAGATTTTCGCCAAAGAAGGGAGGTCGCCAAGAAAAACTGCTGGAAAGTGAACACCGACTGGCATGAGAAAGTGAGGAGCTACAGCGGGCACAACTGCCGAGCTGCCTGGTCGCTACTGGGGTACGTGCCGCACTACAAGTCTTTCAACACCTCAAGGCGGGTGTCAAGGATAAACTCCGTGCTGCGCGAAGAAGGCACCAATTCGAAGCCAGTGACGGTAGCAGTCCCCACTGGGCGTCTCGTCAAGTCCGGCGTCCGGGCTTCAACTCCACTCTGAGAGCCAGAAACTACTGGAACCTCGACAGCCGAGGCCGGGCCTTCGCGGTGGAGGAAGAAGCTCGTAGCATCCTTCGGCACATCTTCGAGCTCGGCATCTTCCAACTCGGAATAAGAGGAGGAAGAGATGTTGCGCCATTGTCGCCAACACTACGCGGCCGAGGACTTGTCAGCCGTGGCTTTTGGGGACGTCAGGGGCGAGGCCCTGGATGCCCCCCAAGCTGCCAGCATCGCTCCGGCCTCGACGCCTACTGCAGCTGCGGCCGAGACCCCTTCCGCTGCCTCTATGGGCGAGGTCACTCCTGTCATCATGGCCGAGGTTGGCTTCGCTTCGCCCCCAGCGGCTATTGTCATTGATGACTCGCCTCCTGACTCTACTACAAGGGTAGGAGGTCGAGTCCGCTCTGCCGAGGACGCTGAGGAGCGCCGGGCAGAGAAGAGGGCGAGGGTCGAGGTCCCGCCAGGTCCTTCATCGCCGCCGCCCGCTGAAGAATCAGTTCCGCCCCCTCCGCCGGTCCCTTGGAGGCCAAACATCGAGGTCGTGCTAGGGAGGCAGCTGGCTGAGACGGACCACGCGGTCAATCCTCAAGTGGTTGCCGTGTTGGGGTGAGCTTGCGGCCTTCCCCAGGACATGGCGAGGTGGGCGAGGATGGATAACGAGTCGCTGCTGCTTTCATCAATGCGGTTGCTGGTAGCGGTAAGTTTGACATTTCTTTGAAGTCTTCACTTCAGTATTCTTTCATTGACGTTTGGTTTCATTCTGCAGCTATTGCAAAAATGCCAGACGGGCATGGAGAGGCTGGACGTGGCCGAAGAGAGGGCGGCTGGCTGGGCGGCCGAGAGGGAGGACCTGCAGGCTGAAAGGGAGAGACTGCAGAAGGCCCTAGAAGCCAAGGATGAGCTACTGAGAGAGGAGGTGAGTAAGAACGCTGGTCTTGCTGCCGTTCTCAAGCAGGCTCAAGCCGGGGTGGTGCGTTTGAGGGAGGAAACGGAGGAGGCGGCGACCCAGAATGCTCACCTTTCCACCGACCTCGGTGGCTCCCGGGCCACGCTGGTGCGACTGGAGAAGTATTTGCTATCCAGTCGAGAGTTGAGCACACGACTACTCGCTGAGAGGAATGAGGCTAGGAGCTAGATGGAGATTGCCTTGAGGGAGAGGACGGCCGAGCTCGAGTCTGCACTGGCAAGGCAGAAAACCGAGCTCGAGGAGAAATACGTGACCGAGCTTAAAGCCATCATGGAGGAGGAGGTGCAGCAGCTGGCTGTAAACTACAAGGCGCAACTGCCAGGGATCCGAGACCGAAGCTGGGAGCTCGGATGGAAGGCAGCCTTGAAGAAGGTTGGGGTTCCTGGGGATAGCCCTATTTTCAAGAATCCTCCCAAGTTCCCTCTCTCGAACTTGGAACTCCAGGTCATTGCTTCGCCCCTCCTTCCCGGTCCATCTTCTCAAGCTCCCCCGGTTGCGAGTGCTGAGCCTGAGGCCCGCGCTACCGAGCCTTCTTACCCCGAGGTGCCACCAAAGGCACCTCCAGCGGTGCTCGTAGTGCCCGAAGCCCCACAGGCCATTCCCAAAGCTGCTCTGGCCGGACCTGAAGCAGGCGCGGCCGTGACCGAAGCTCCTCTAGAGATTGACTGCAATGTTGATGCTGCAGTACTCTAATTTTTTGTATTTTCTCTTTTCTTTTACTGTACCTCTTCCATGTGCTTGTAATCATCATTTATATCAATGAAAAAGCGACTTTTTTACACACTTGGCTTCTTTTTGCTGACTGAATGGGTGCATGGATGTCTTTCTTTTGCTCAAGTAGTTGGTCTCGGTTACCATACTTCTCGTAAGCTTTAAAATTGGACCTTTGTACTCAATTAACCGAGCTCGGTTTATAAACCCGAGTCTCAACGACTTACGCCCATGATTGAGGAAGTGAGCCTATCTAGTCTCGAATTGGCAAAGGATTCTGCCTCGGTTCTTTAATCCCAAGGTTTTCCTAAGCTTCGAAGTCTGTGCCTTCGATGTTTTTGGCTTTGCCGTCGTAGCTGGCGCTGGCACTGAGTTAAGGACCGTTGGCACTCTTACTGAGCTGCCGAGCCGGGGCAGGGACTGTCAACGGGCCCTTACTGTTTTTTGCTTTGCCGCCCTCAGCACGGTGAGGGCGGTTGGTACTCTGACTGAGCTGCCGAGCCGGGGCGGGGACTGTCACCGGGCCCTTTATGTTTTTAGCTTTACCGCCCTCAGCGCGGTGAGGGCAATTAGCACTCTAACTTAGCTGCCGAGCCAGGGCGGGGACTGTCACCGGGCCCTTAGAAAGCTGGCATTGCTGCCGAGCTGTATAACTTGAAGCAGTTTGAAAGAGAGAGATCCGTTCCAAAAGAATGCGCTTTTATTGATGTTTGAATCCTTGAGTACATTTTTCAGAAGTAGAACTTTTTGAGGTGCATAGCATTCCATGGTCGTGGCAGCTCCTTACCTTCCATGTCTTCATGTCGGTATGCAAATCTCCCTGTTGCTGAAGGTATTTTGAACGGCCCTTGCTAGTTAGGCGCCAGTTTGCATTCGTTTCGATTTCTGTCGCCCGGAAGTGTTTTCTTCAAGATTAGCTCTCCCACCGTTAATCTTCTTTCTTTGACCTTCCGGTTGTATCCCTTGGCCAACTATTGCTAATAGGCGGCCAGGCGGATAGCTGCAGCTTCTTTCCGCTCTTCAGCGAAGTTCAACTCTCGAGCCACGTTCAGATCATTCAGCCATTGGTTGCAGAGTTCCGACCTCAAGGTCGGGAGGCCAACCTCAAGTGGAATAACTGATTCCATGCTGTAGGCAAGGGAGAACGACATAGCCGAGGTGGAACACCTTGGAGTTGTCCTGTATGCCCATAGAACACTTGGGAGCTCTTCTGCCCACCTTCCCTTAGCTCGGTCGAGTCTCTTCTTGAGTCCGTCGAGGATTACTTTGTTAAAGATCTCAGCCTGGTCGTTGCTCTGTGGATACGCCGGGGTGGAGTAGACATTGCGGATGCCGTGCTCCTGGCAGAAGCTCTTGAAAAGGTTGGAATCGAACTGCGTCCCGTTGTCAGAGATGAGAGTCCGAGGGACCCCAAACCTTGTAATGATGTTCTTCCATACGAGGCTTTTTGTGTCCTGCTCAGTGATGGAGGACAGAGGCTCGGCTTCAACCCATTTGGTGAAGTAATCGGTGGCTACTATCAGCCACCTCTTGTTCCCTGGAGTTCGATGAAGCGGTCCTACGATGTCCAAACCCCACTGAGCGAAGGGCCACGGACTGGAGAGTGAGCTCAGGTCCTATGCTAACTGATGGGGCGAGTGGGAGAACTTCTGGCACTTTTTGCATCTTCTGGCGTAGAGCTAGGCGTCCTTCTGCATGTATGGCCACCGTACCCTTGGCTGATTGCTCGGTAAGCTAGCGACCGACCTCCAATGTGACTGCCGCAGATCCCTTCATGAATTTCGTAGAGGAAATCGTCGACTTTGCTTGGGTGAACGCACTGGAGGTAGGACCCGGTGAATGATTCCTGTAGAGTCTGCCATCTGAGGAGAGCCAAAACCGGGTTGCTTTTAGCCTTATCTTCTATGCTTCCATCCTATCTTCGGGCAACTGGTCGTCCTTCAGGTATGCGACGATCGGATCCATCCAGTGCGGACCGAGGTCGACACACATGAGTTGCCGAGGTTGCTGGAGTTCGATGCTAGGCTCTTGCAGGGTTTCTACTTCCATAGTTCTTTTATTACCAGCTTCGACAGCTGAGGCGAGGCTGGCGAAGGCGTCTGCATGAGAGTTGGACTCTCTGCCGATCTGCTGGACTTCAGCTATTTCGAACTCTGAGAGGAGTCGCTTTGCGTGAGCTAGGTAGGCCGTCATCCTGTCATCCCGGGGTTGGTAATCTCCGCCGAGCTGGCTCGTCACCAACTGAGAATCACTGAAAACCACTACACGCCGAGCTTCTAAGAATTTGGCACTATTCAATCCGGCGATGAGCACTTCGTACTCGGCCTCATTATTGGACGCCTTGAACCCGAGTGTTAGAGCTTGCTCGATAATAAGGCCCTCCGGAGATTGAAGGACTATGCCAGCGCTAGCCCTCTTGGACGTTGAGGATCCGTCGACGAAGACCTTCCAGGCTGAGTTAAGGAACTTCCTCCGGGACTGCTCTTGCTCCGTCTCAGTGACTGCCCCCATATCCATATTGCCCCCCAGTTCGGTGTCGAGCAGGGTCGGTGCCGAACTCTGATATGTGAATTCCACGATGAAGTCTGCTAGAACTTGAGCTTTGCGTCTGGACGTCCTACCTCCTCCTGAGGCTGCTGCCGAAGTGGACGGGGCTCCGTGACGATTTGAGGAGGGGGCCCTGCGTCAGTCTGGAGACCGGGCTCTACTCCGATCTGGGGATCGAGCTCTACAACGGTCCTCCCTCCTAGAGGACCTGCTGTCTCCTTTTGGGGAAACCTTTTGGGTGAGGCCGAAGTTCTCCTGACCTCGAATGAACCGGTTTGCCAGGGTCATCAGCTCTTTCATTGTGGCCACGGGGTACATGACCAACTGCGCCCGTAGCTCGATGCCCGGCTGCAGAGCTTGGACTTCACAGCCATTTCCTCATAAGCGCTTTTGATCTAGCTATAGATAGTCCAGAATCGTCTAGCGAACTAGGCGACGTTCTCATCCTCTCGCATCCGAAGGGCCATCAGGTAGGCATCTGTCTTTCGGATGATACGATGGGCCTGGAACTTCTCCAGGAAGGAGGTCCGGAGCTGCCGCCAACTGGAGATGGAGCCTTCAGGGAGAGAGCAAAACCATTGGAGGGGGAGATCTTCCAAACTGGAGGAGAAGACTCGACAGTTCAGAAAGTCATCATCACCCCACACCGACATCCGCTGGACAAAATGTCGAAGGTGCGCTGCAGGGTCCGAGGTTCCGTCGTACAAGGTGAACCTTGGGACGTTGAACTTCTCAGGAAAGGAGTATTTCCTAATATCCCTGGAGAAAGGGGATGCGCCCGTGTCTACAGCTTCAAAGGCGCTGTACTGGTCTCGAGCAATACCGGCAGTTTCCATATTCTGGCGGATAGTCTGCTTGATCTGCTTGTCAAGCCACTGCTTGAGCTCCTCCTCGTCTTCTGGTATCTGGCGCTGCTTCTTTGGCCCTTCATGCACGTGGCTGCTGCTGGAGTCTTCTTCTCCGTGGACCCAATCACGCCTCTTATTATTGAGGACATGCCTCAGGTCTCGCTCTTGGGTCGGAGCTTGGCCGTGCTTGGGTGGAGGACCCGAATCACGGCTATGTACAAGCGGCAGGCTCGGAGCCTTTTTATCCCAGAGCTGCTGCTTGAGCCTCCAGATGAGCTCTTCTTGCTCCTGGATGAGGAGGTTTTGGGCCAGGACAACATCCTGGAGAGGATCTTCATGGTCGTCGGGGTTGGCCTGATGATGAGACTTAGCCCGCGCGAACTTCTCACCTGGCTGGGTGACAGATTTGTCACCTTGCCTGGTATGCTCTTTGTCGTGGCGGGGCTGCTATGGAGGTGGAGCATTGTGAAGAGAAGGCATTATCAACCCTCTTGACTGCGATACCGACTAGACCGTGAGGGACCTTTCTCCTGACCTCCTCTGTCGAGGGGGGTGGATTTTGCACCAGTACAGGATGCATGGATGGGTCCTTGCCCTTGGAGGGTCCTTCACCATTTCTGGTTTTTGGAGGCATGGTGTTTGAAAGCTTTTTGTTCAGTTTTCCCACAGACGGCGCCAAACTGTAGGCGGTGAAAACACGACACCCACTTAGATTAAGATGAACTTTGTAGATCAGGGAAGACTGAACGCCGAGAACCTGAAAAGGGAAGGAAAATGGATTGGGTCAAAGCCCCTGGCTGCCGTAAGCCGAAGGCACTCCAATGCCTGAGTTAGTTATGAGAAAACTAAGTAGGAAGAGGAAGAGAATGAGAGATTGTATGTTGTGTATTGTGTATTGTCTATTGCGTACCTCAATGGGGCTGATCCCATGTGTATATGTAGAGGATTCCTCGTTCATTCTCTGTGAGTGGGGGTAGGTGGGGTAAGGTCCCATCGGGCCTTACCTTGACATTCGGCGGTAGGTAAAAAGGGCACATCCCATCGGAACCTTCCATGCTTTTGGTCAGTTGATGTTAAGGGATGATAAAGCCAACTTCTTATCGCCATAAATGAGCGCCCCTATCTGTCAGGGAGCACCCGTACGTCTCATACGAGCGTGATAGCCCAATCTGCCCCTAGTACTTTTACCGGGACCGAGAATGGTCTGGCAGGGCTGGCGCCTACGCCGAGCTGCCGAGCTGATAGACGCTGAGCTGGCACTCTCAACCGAGCTGCCGAACTGCCAAGCCTCTTGAACTAACGTTTCTTACTAAGCCGCTGAACTGCTGGCTGTGATTCTTGAGACAGATGTGAAGGCCGGTGTATTACCGTGGTTCTGAATCTCGTCATTACGGTATTTTACCTACACATGGGCAGTGCTACAAAACAGTGAATGTTGGTATGGATTAAGATCAAAATTTAAGTTCGTCCAAACATCTAAAAGCAAAGCACAAGCCACCTTTCATCATATGAAAATATACCTAAATAATGAAGACTGAAGATACATAATTAGTCATGCATTATAACTGTCCACAACGGCTGATACAAAAGAAACAAGTGTACAATAAGTTAATAAATCAATCAACAAAACGATCTCATCCTCTCATGAGTGCAAAATGGCAGAATGTCACTTTGAATTATAGCACCCTTCCCATGAATTACTCCCACATTTGAATTGCAAGATTATCTCTGAATACGTTCCACTCGTCTCTCTCTGGCTATAGGACCGCAATACTTGTGCTGCAAGCAAGCTGGATCCAACTGTTTGCTCACAATCACCTGATCATCTTCATTCTCAACCGGGTGACACGTCATTAAACATAGCGTCTTCATCCCCCGTGACAATGGTTTGGTCAAGAATGAAGTTATGAAGAATTCTGCAGACGAGAATAATTGAGCCTTGAACCTCAAAATCGAGGGTGGTGTTGTTTTCAACGTAGCAAATTTAATTTTAAGCATTCAAAATGCCCTTTCAATCACATTTGGGGCTTGAAAATGCCTTCCGTTAAATACTTCACTTGGATTCCGAGGTATCCTTCCCCTATAACTTCCCCGATGTTCGTTGATGAGGGCGTATTTGCATGAAAATCTGTCACATCAAGGGAAGGAGGTGGTTGAAGTAAAGATATTTTGACCCTTGCATACTGCATAACTGAGTTCGGAAGCAAGAAGAAGATTTGGCGGCAGTTATTTAACCTTGTTTGGATGTATAGGAGTTACAGTGAATAATTTCTCTCAGGTGGCATTGCATTACAAATAAACAGGGAACGCAGTTGTTTTGTGCAGCATGACTTGACCAGCTTGATCTTTAATTTAAACAGAGAGCTACAATAATAAGCACAGTTCATGAGAAGTGGTATCTTCCATTTGACGGATGAGTATTACTATTTGTGTTCACAGCATGTGGTCTTCTTCCACATGCAATCAGAGCCTTGGAGTTCCATCAACAATTTACGGCAGACCTTTCTCACATCGAGAGAAGTATATGAAGTAAGCAAAGGTCAATAAATTCTCCTTCTGATTTATTGAGGGACCTACAGGATTGAAATAAGAAGGTTATTTTCTCAATTGACATGCCTCTCAACAGTGGAGACTAGGACAGGCCAAACTCAGGCAAAGTGTTTACCTCTCTATACGTGGTCATAATCTTGGAGCCAGGCTTGATGAAATTATCTACTTAAGTAAAATTAACAAACCGGCATCCCTAAAATATATGAGGAGGAAAATTACTCCTGTGATCCAAACGGAGTAAGACAGAAACAGTATTTTGATGGAGCACGTAGCGAAATGCGGTATTTATGGAATTATATCTCTGAAAGAGATACAAGTTCAAAATGAAACATAACAAAGAAAAATTCAAAATATAAATAAAAGGAGCGATAAAGCGTACTGGTTTCCATTACATTCCCATACTTACATAACTGACTAGCAAAAGACATAAACAACACTGGCAAGAAGTGAAAGGTCCCAAAGTACGGTTTGATAACCTCAAAGAGCACAGCCCAGGCTGGCAGACCCAAACACACACAAATCCCTGCGGACCCAAATTATCTAATTGCTGACCTCCTACCATGCCTTGAGGAAATGGCAAAATTGCTCAAACGTCCAAAGAGACAATACGGTGATAATAGACTTCTGCATGGTCTTGGGCCACCCTTCATCTCGTCATCACGAAGACCGTGGTGGGTATCCTAGCATGTAAATGGGTATATCTGTATATATCAGGCCAACCATCATGTTAGATTACAACTCCTGCAGTGCATCATTTATGTGATAAAAAACAACAATAAGTCTATATGGACGTATTTGGTTGCCCGAATGGTAGACCGATCCAACGTGGGTGGACTGTTGGCGCTCACGTGGACCGAAATGCCTCTATTTTTTCAAAGCCCGCCAAAACGAAAGAAAAGGCTGAAATCAGGGAGGAAACCCATTTCGAACGAAAGTTCTCTGGTTCTTTTCTCTCTCTCTCCATTAGTCCCTCTCTCTCCCTTCACAGAGGCTGAAATCTGCGCAGCGAACAGAGAACCCATTTCGAACGAAAGTTCTCTGGTTCTTCTCTCTCTCTCTCTCCATTCACAAAGGCTGAAATATGCACAGCGAACAAAGAACCCATTTCGAACGAAAGTTCTCTGGTTCTTCTCTCTCTCTCTCTCTCCATTCGTCTCTCTCTCATCTCTCTCTCTGCAGCTAGAAACTTCCTCTGCACAGATTCTTCTTCTACGAATCTCTGCTATTGGATTTCCTCTACGCAGATTCTTCTTCTCCTTTCACTGCTCTGCTGCAAGTCTGGACTCAGATTTGGCGATCTCGGATCCTCTCCACCTCATTTTTTGGTTGGAAAGGTAAATCATCTCTTTCTTTGTTATTGTGATCTTTTTTACTTTTTGGTTTCAGAACCGTGGGTATTCTGCATAATCCTTAATAAACACTTGGATGACCTGCTAATGTAAACAAATTACAGTTTTATTCCTCTTTCTTCTTTTAGTAGAGTATATTATAATGACTTTGGTTCTTTATGTAGATATTAGATGCACTAAGAATTGCAATGAACTTGAAAATCTTGGTTAAAGAGATCATTATCAATTCCATTATCCAGCAGGGACACCATGGAATACTAGATATAATCAATGTGGTCAAACTACCTTTTTGTCAACAACCAAATGCTTTATCTTCTTTCAGGACCTATGTTTTAGCAAAGTAACCTACTTTGCATCTTTCGATTGTCCATGAAATTTACATTAAAAATGCTTTCCATTCACCTCTCTGCCATGTTTGATTCAAGGGTTTCCTGGTATTTTAGCAATTGTGGCTTCTTGGGTTAGGCATTTTACAAAAAAAGAAGAGCAAATGTGTATGTTATTCACTTTTCTAGTTATGTAGAAGAGAATGAGAAGGCAAGGAAGGACACACCTCCATTACATTTCTAAAATATAAGACATGATAAAAAAGAAAGCTTGCTCTTAAATTGAATGGATAATGATCTTTTGGCTGAATTAGAGACATTTGAAGTACAGATTTTGGAAAATTTTGAAGTGTGCTTTTCATTGCAATGATGAAATACTAATCTCTGGTCTTTTAGTTTATTTTTCTCACTTTCCTTGGGGCTTTTTCTTGATTTATTTTTTTCTGTTTTCAGATGCTTCTTTGCTTTGTATATAGGATAAGAGGATTCAGATGAGAAGAACAGATTAATTAAGAGGAGAATAGGAAATAAGAAGAGAAAAGATTGCTAATATTTCTAAGATTTTTTTTTTAATCATAGAAATTTTTTTAATTACTTGTTTGAATCTTGATTATTTTTATGTAGTAAATTTCTCCCGAGTTCAACTTACTGCAAACAAGCGTGGCCATGTCATCGTCAAATTCTATTTCCAATCAATGGGTGCCAAAGTGCTCATGTGGTAATATGATTTGTTTGACTTCTCATACAACGTCTAATCCAAATAGAAAGTTTTGGAGATGTCCTAATTGGAAAGTAAGTGTTTTATATGCGTTTATTTTGCAATAATGCTATGATGTACTGATAATTTGTGTTGTCTTATAGATAATTTATGTTGTGTTGTTTTGTTGTTTTTTTTTTTTTTTTTGGCAGCATGAACATGGTTGCGGAAGCTTCAAATGGAAAGATGAAATTGACAATGAAAAGAATCTAGCCGCAATGATAGAAGATATAAAAAAGATGATGGATAGGCAGAATGAGAGATTTTATGGGCAGCGGTTGAAGAGATAAAACATGCATCCGAAGAAAGGAGGATATCAAATAAAGGGATTTATCGAGTGATGTTTTTGTGTTGTCTTATGATTGTAATTTGCATGTTGAAAATATTATGTTAAAATATGTCTTTAAGAACTGGAGGAAGGAAGTGTTGAATGGATGTTGTATATGTTGACAATTTAATCCAATGGATGTTAGGCCAAGCGTATTTATGGTTATCCTCTCATGTTTATTGTTGTCTCTTGATTTGTGACATTGTAAGTCATATTGGGTGATATTTTTTCTAAATACATGTTACACTACAATATGAATGAATACCACCTTTTAGACAATGAACACTACATTGGACTCAATCAACATTGCTGAGTACCCCTGTTTAGGGAATGTTTTAGCCCACTTCCCGCGGTTTATTTTTTCTGAGATTTGGGGATTTCCAAGTCCATATGATGAACTTAAATTCTACTAATTTTCAGTTAGAAACAAGCACTTTTGCGATGTTTTCAATAGTTGCACTCTTTCAAGTCGGTGGACAAAATCTGCACAGACGTTGCTGAGTACCCCTGTTTAAGGAATTTTTTAGCCCACTTCCCGCTGTTCATTTTTTCTGAAATTTGGGGATTTCCATGTCCATATGATGAACTTAAATTCTGCTAATTTTCAGTTAGAAAAAAGCACTTTTGCGATGTTTTCAATAGTTACACTTTTTCAAGTCGGTCGACAAAATCTGCACAGACGTTGCTGAGTACCCCTGTTTAGGGAATTTTTTAGCCCACTTCCTGCAGTTCATTTTTTCTGAAATTTGGGGATTTCCAAGTCTATATGATGAACTTAAATTCTGCTAATTTTCAGTTAGAAACAAGCACTTTTGCGATGTTTTCAACAGTCGCACTTTTTCAAGTCGGTTGACAAAATCTGCACAGACGTTGCTGAGTACCCCTGTTTAGGGAAATTTTTAGCCCACTTCCCGCGGTTCATTTTTTCTGAGATTTGGGGATTTCCAAGTCCATATGATGAATTTAAATTCTGCTAATATTCAGTTAGAAACAAGCACTTTTGCTATGTTTTCAACAATCGCACTTTTTCAAGTCGGTCGACAAAATCTGCACAGACGTTGCTGAGTACCCCTGTTTAGGGAATTTTTTAGCCCACTTCCCGTGGCTCATTTTTTCTGAAATTTGGGGATTCCCAAGTCCATATGATGAACTAAAATTCTGCTAATCTTTAGTTAGAAACAAGCACTTTTGGGATGAACTTAAATTATCATATTGCTCAACAAACTGCTTCAAGGTTGTCTTAGAATTGATGTAGCCATCAAAAAAGACATGCATGCTCTCAGAACGCTGGGTTGTTGGCATCCCTGCCCAAAAAATATCCTTCACAAACGCTGGCACCCATCGGTACCTCTCATCATACAATACTGCTAGCCAATCGTTGTCTTCTAGCTGATATGCCGTAGTGAACTTGGCCCAATTCTCTTCAAACTCCTCAATTGTCATCGAATCGTAAACGACATTAAGAAGATGAAATTTAATTGAATCATAGTCCTTATACCCCCTCAATTTTTCAGGCACCTTTTTCAAGATATGCCACAAACACCACCGATGTCATGCTTTAGGAAATACTATTCCTATCGCATTTTGCATTGCCTTATCTTGGTCGGTGATTATGGCATTAGGAGGACACCCGAACATGCAATCAAGCCAAGACTAAAACAACCATACAAATGTATCTGTGTCCTCTCGTGATATCAATCCACATCCTAAGAGTACCGACTGTCCATGGTGATTCACACCCACAAAAGAAGCAAAAGGCATGTCATATTTGTTAACCAAATAAGTGGTGTCAAACGTGACCACATCACCAAATTCACCGAATGCTGCTCTACTTCTCGCTTCAGCCTAAAAGATGTTCCTTACTCGATGCTCTATATCAAGACCCATGACATAAAAAAAGGATCCGTTGTCTTGCTGCATTTTTTTTAAAATAGCTTTGCATTGCCTCGGCATCCCCTTCCTTGAGTTCTAAGCGTATGAGTTTATCCATGTAATTTCGTGCATCCTTTGCTAACCATGTTAGATTATCATGCCCCCCTGCCTCTACCACACATGAGCTAACAATCTTGTTCAATCTAATACCCGCCTTGTCATTCAATACACATGTGGTGGGATTACCCGATTACTCTTGTGATATCGAGCTTTGTTCGGACTCATATCATGGTTATGCTCAAGCACAAATGAGTTTAGAAGCCACTTTCCGTCGAATTGCAAAGAAAGATTTAACGCTGCTTTGCAATTTGTTCTTGATTGTGGACGGGGTTTAACTAGGTTGCTTGCACTTGGGTTTGGCTTTCTACCCTTTGTCCAAGCAAAAGTAACAAACCTCTTCTTTCCATCCGATCATTTTTTTGAACTCCTTTGGGCAACAGCAAACCCGATTCGCCTGGCATATCTTGCATAATCTTCATGTACTTCTTCAATTGAACCAAATAGCATTCCCCTATGAGGTCCAATTACTACCTCTTCTAAGTTTTCGCCTCCCTCCAAGGGCTTCTCCATCTCAATATTGTCTAATTCCTGCTCATCCGTCCCCATTTCAATTTCATTGTCATCTCCATCAAATTCACGTGACAATTCATCTTCTTCCATGCTTCTAAAAACAAATAAAGCATTCGGGTGTTGAGAATAATTCAATGAAAACAAACATACACATTTGAAGAAGATGGGAACAGATTCATTGCATTGGATAAGTACACAAATAGCTAAAGTTTTTAAGGAAATAAAAAATAATAGATACTTCAGCAAAAAAATAAATAATAGGTAATCTTTCAAATGGTTCTTCAAGAAACAACAAATACTTCAGAAAGACTTCCTACGGAAATAAAACATAGAAGATGCTTACATATCTTATTTTCAATCACTGCTTCAATCCCAAAAGGGAAATTCAAAGAAAATTGTGTGTTTCCCAAATGGCTGACCAATTACACCATTGGTTGTGACTCTTGTGACTGGATGACCCAATGGAAAGTATTTTCTACACCATTAATGGCTGTGTTTGGATGTCATTCAAAAAATGCTTAGGACTTGGGAGTTCCATTTCAACAATTCATATGATTCATATAATAGACCTTAATCAAAGCAACACACAACATGAACTTCACAATAACTCTCATAGACAAAGAATGTTTCAGAGGTGGATGGACTGGTGTGATGCCACACAAGATACATTATGAGATGGCAGTGAGTTGTGACCACCAACCAATAAAGTCTGAATAGAACATTAGTTGTAATTAGTGGGGATTGTAAAAAATTAGGGACTACATTTTTCCAAATCTCTGGGGTGATTCCAGGTTCAACTGAAAAATAAAACCAGAGTATTCGAAAATAAGATGGTCAAAATCAATTAAACCCAATCAAAAGCGATTACTACCACTGTTAATTATTTTGAATAAAAGCAGTTACCACGACTGTTAATTATTTTGAATATATATTTATCGTATCATTTTTCTTATACCACAATTGAGCCATGCTACATTGGATGGTCGAACCAAATTAAATTGAACCATCCCCTACAACGGCTTGCCTTCTGGTCTGGTTTTTAAACCATTGTTTTGATCTAGCTAGTAGTAAGGGTGGGTGTTGTTGGCATGTTGGGACATGAAGAGGCAGGCTCCATGTGAATAGAGGGCCTCAGCATCGGATCCTTTATGCGAGTCCTTTATTCAAAGGCCCTTTTTCCATGTTTTTATTTACAAGGAGAGCATATTAGGATGCGTGTGTGCATGTGGGGTTCTTCCAACTTCCAGAATCACATGGTTGGATAATAAATTCAATGTCGAACCTTTCTTCAAGCTTCATGCCACTTTTGGTTGGGAATAAGCTTTCGTTACATTTCATGGTGAAAACAACCCATTTATATATGTATTCAGTATTGAGAGAATGGGGCGAGAGAATACCTCTTCAAGAAGAATCTGCGCAGAGGAAGTTTCCGACAGCAGCAGCAGCGTTATTGATCCTCTGAGTGAAATTTCTTGCAATGTGGCAGAAGAAGAGAAAGTTCCAGCAGCAGCACCAGCGAATTTCTTGCGAGAGGGAGAGAGGCGAGAGAGGGAGAAGAGGAAGAGACGATGGTAAGAGAGAGTAAAGGGGACCGTCGGGCGACCCCACGCAAGAGAGATGAGCGATGACCGTCGGGCGACCGCGCGCGAGAGAGAGAGAGAGATGAGCGATTTGCGAATGGAGAGAGAGAGAGAGATGAATGGAGAGGGAGAGGGAGAGAGAGAAGAACCAGAAAACTTTCGTTCGAAATGGATTCTCTGTTCGCTGCGTAGATTTCAGCCTTTGCGAATGGAGAGAGAGGGACGAATGGAGAGAGAGAGAGAGAAGAACCGGAGAACTTTCGTTCGAAATGGGTTCTCTGTTCACTGCGCAAATTTCTGCCTTTGCGAATGGAGAGAGAGAGAGAGGGACAAATGGAGAGAGAGAGAAGAACCAGAGAACTTTCGTTCAAAATGGGTTTCCTCCCTGATTTCAGCCTTTTCTTTCGTTTTGGTGGGCTTTGAAAAATCAGAGGCATTTCGGTCCACGTCAGCGCTAGTTGTCCACCCACGTCGGATCGGTCTACCATTCGGGCAACCAAATACGTCCATATAGACTTATTTTTTCAACCTATCAATTGGCAAATAATAGCATCAGTGGCTGTGTAAACTAAAGCTTTCTTACCAAGGCCTGTAACGAAAGAAGCGTTTTTCTAAGGAACAGTGGCTACAGAAGGACCTCACTCTGCTTCATACATAGAGATTGCAAACAACAGAAAGAGTTGTAGAATTTTTCCACGTAGTAGGATTACGAATGAACCCGTTTGAAGGACCCTTGCCTCGAACAGTCTAGCTCTCTCCACACTCTAGACAAGGATTTGCTTCTGCACCAAGATGATCAAGAACAGTGATTAGGTCACTTTCGGTTTATGTTCTTCCAAAAGGACGTAAAAAATAAAAAGAAATATAAGAAAAGAAACAAGTTGAAAATGAATACTTTTCTTTTTTTTTTTTTTTGCACATTTTAGAAGTTTCTAAAAATGCAATGTTGTGATCTTTCTAAATTAGCAATCAATGCACTTTCCTAATCCAAATTTAGGGCAGTATAACATTCAATGCATGCACCTCCTATGTCTAGAAAGATGCCAAAAATAGTACACCCATAAATAGATGTAATTGAGGAAAGTCAGAAAAAGTTACCTTATATGACACTCCCCAGTAACAGCGCCAAAAACTTGATCGTGAGCTCCAAGTGGAGCCGCGATGTAGTAATAAACTGGTGAAACCAAGTCGATCCACATGAAGCAATGTAAATTAAGGTTCATCTTCAACTTATATCTGCAATAAATTAAATATCTAAGACTAGCCTAAAAACTAAAAAATTACAACCATCATTCCTACTTTCCAAAAATTAAATTAATTACAATCCAATAAAAAGAAAACTTTCTAAATCTAAAAATCCTAAACTAAAAACTAAAGTTGGTATAAAAGAGCACACAAGTTGGAACATCAAGAATAAAGAGTACCAAAAATAAAACTGAGAAACTAAAATAGAAACAAAAGAAACCAAAGTTAGAAAGTTCATAATGCAATGTGATGTATGCTATGACAAGTTTCCTAATGCAGAAATTTTATATAAGATGCAAACTTTCATAAAACGTGAACCTAATCTTATGCAATCTAAATCTAAATTTCATGTCTGGAAATTAAACTAGGATGATGTATGAATTCATTAAAAAAAAAAGAAAGTGAAAAAGAATAAAAAATAAAAAAAAGTTATGTTTGAATGAATGAAACCAACACAAGAAGATTGCAGATTTCTGCACACAGGCAGATCCGAACAATAATTTTGTAGCCACTAGTTACCCCTCTTTCCAAAACTATTTTGATCTGAAATTCTGGGATATAAAACTAGACTCATTAAAATTCGATCCAACCAAATTTCAATGAAAAACTCACTGGTTTGATACAGAAACTAAATTAAAACTTTCAGATCAGAATCTGTCTCACTGCAGAAATCTGACAGATTTACATGCATGTGATTAATCAATCGAAAATCCATCTTCCCAAGATCTTTTCCTACTGAAATTTTTATGGCTTGAAGGTAACTCATAAAACAATAATTCCTCCAAAATTCGGACTAAAATAACATAATTAAATCACCTTTTAAATTATTTCAATTCAGGTAAAAAACAACAAGGGTTGTTGTCTCCGTATGCAATCCAAATTTTTAATCCGAATTTAATTCCTTTTTAATAAGAACTAAAAATAAAAGAAATTCCAGATCTGAGAAGATTATTTCCAGAAACTATGTTATGAAAAACAAACAATGAAAATTAAACTAAACATGCATCCACTAAATTAACCAGCCACAACTATGCACTAACAGATTCATAAAAAGAGATTTAACAAGAAATTAAATGTATGACATTCAGAAATTTAAATGTGTAGAAACATTAAAATAAATGTATCGCGAAAAAATATTAAATGTATGGATTAACAGGAACTTAAATGTGTGTAAGACAAGAAATTAAATGCAGTGAGTGTGAGAATTAAAGTGTGTGGAAGTGTATTCTTCTCTTTCAAAATTATTTTCTAAGTGGGGTCATAATTTGAATCATGCTCTTAGGGCATTTGGGTCGTCAATCCAAACACCAACAAGAAAAAAAACACAAATCAAGCACCAATCACCCAATTGCAAGAAAGGAAAAATTGACAAGAGAAAGCAACACCTTTACTAATATGCAAAGACTTTACATTAGATAAAAAAAACAAACCAAGACAATTACATGCTAGGATAAGAAGCCTCTTCTAGATGAAAAATCCAAGGGTGTAGTGTGATTTCCTGTCAAATCTCCTTGAGGACTTCAATGGAGAGAAAGAGAAAGGAAGAAAATGGAGTGTAGAAGTAATTCTTGAGAGAGCTGATCTATCTTCCCATGAGAGGAGAGGGATGCATATGCCTTCAATTTAAAAAATTTTGGTCTTTCTTTCCTTCTTTGCTCCAAGTTTGTAGTATGCAATCTTCTTTGTATGGTAAGTCCCTTCCTTGGCCAACAAGTCTTCAAAGAAATAGCAACGTGAGTGAGAGATTTTTGGTGCTTTCCATGTGCAAAATTGCATTCCCGAGTAGAAATTATAGTACTAACTTCTAGAGGCCATATCTCCCACGTTTCAACTCCGATTGACACAATCTTGGGCTCCACAGATATCTACTTGAAAAGAGTTATCAACGGTTTATAGATTGCATTGATCTGATGATTGGATTGAGATTTATGTCTATTTTAATCTTACTACCCCTAAAAATCCAAGAATAATTGTATAAATATGGAAGCTTCTATGTTACTTGTGCAACGCGGTGTGTGGGACTCATGTGGACGTCCAAAGGAATCTTGGGATCTTTTCTTCCTTGTTTCTTCACTCCCCTTCCATCTTTGATTTGCTTCCACCCTTCTTTGATTGACTAGTCAACTCTTCTAGCACACTCTCCTTTCTTGAATTTCTTTCTTGAATTTTGAATTTCAAACTTAGTAAATATTAGATCCTACCAAATCTAAAGTTTCCTTTCTTGATCTTGAAATTCCGAATCTAGCTTTCCATTGTTAACTTTTCAAACTCCCCAAAAATACCAAGAACTCGTGTCCACTATGAAAGATGTCCTACCATTAATCTCTCTCAAACTTCACCATTATAGGTCTCATTCTTGATTTCTCCCACACAAATTGAAATAAACAATTTCAACAATAATCACATGTGAAGAATTTCAATGGACTATGCATGGGACCCTACTTGATGCACCTAAAATAACTGACTTTCCAAAAATAGATTTCCAAAACTAGCAAGTTTCATAAATGGGGATTTGACCGTACAAGGTATAAAATACCATGTATTCCATAAAATGGCGTTGACCAAAACTATATCCCAAAGATGGGGATCGTACATAGAGCCTCTTTTTTCTTTTTTCCTAATTTTATCCTTTTTGTGTTTGCGATATCGCAGAAACTGAAGAGTACCTTTATAAGCCACTTGTTTTTCCCTCCCGTTTTTCCTCCATTCGCAGCAGAAAGCATGTCATTTTCCCGCATTGTTTTTTTGTGGCTGTCTCCATCCTTAGAGGAGGTTGTCAAGAGTATTAAGCAATCGCTCTTTCATTTCTCCAAAAGAATATGAAGGTTTCTCCACTATTCCTCTTCCCTTTTCTCTTCCATTTGTTTACTTCTTTGTTGTAATGAATTTAGCTTGAACAAGGGATAGATGATGTCAATAACTTGTGGGATTTTGATGTCTATGTGCCCTTGTTGGGAAGTACTTCTCATGAAACCATCATCATGTGATGGGATGAGGAAATCACGAGTTGCATTCCGTTAACCTCTGTGCCAGAAATAAGAAAGAGAAAAAAAACATGTGTTTTTTTATTGTCTTCTTGTTTGTTCTTTTGTTTTCATCATATTTTATTTGAATTTATCTCCTCTCTTTTGTTTTTTTGTTATATTCCATTCATCTTTGGTCTTTATTTTAATAATCCTTGTAAAGCTTCTTAGATCATTAGGATGCCCTCATGATATGTTATTTTGTAAATGCCCGAGTCACAAAGTTTCCACAAAAGCAAGGCCAATTTGGTCATGGAGATACTTTGGTGAACTCCAGTTCTATAAAAAAATGTCTTAGAATGCTACTTATCAATTTTCTGACATTTGATCCAATTTTGAACTTCTTTGTTATTACAGGATGTCCGAAAACGAAATATGTTTGATATTGCACTTTAATGGGGATTTGGATATTGATCATCTAAATCCAATATACATTGGTGGCGAGCAGAGAATCATATTCATGGATAGCAACATAAGTTATAATGCAGTAGTTGAACAAATAATTACAGAGACGAATTGGGATGAAGAAGATGAGTATCCACTGATACGATACATATGTCATAGCAATCGGATATTCACATTGGTCGATCTAAAAGGCGATGGAGATATGCGGAGTGTGCTCAGATTAAACCGTGAACGAACTGACCTCGTATTATTGTATCTCTATAGAAGTTTGGAAATTATAGAAAGAACTAAGAAGCACACTACACGGTACACATTAATTTGTTTTATACATTTTTATTAATGAATTCTAAATTTCTTCTTATACATAAATTGCTTCCTATTGTTCATTTTGAAGTTGTTCAAGTCGCACATCTCCTAGGGCACGCACAAGTTGCAGAATATTCACGGAAGTTGACAACGAGAGAGTTGCTCCTGAAGCAATGGTTTGTTCCCGTAGGTATGCTATGGCTAACACCATTGAGATCTATTTCGAAATAATTTTATAGAAGAAGGTGATCTTATTGCTCAAATAATTATGCAGGAATAATCTTCCAGTGATGCCATCAATTCAGATAAATTTGAATAGATCATCACCATTTGATGATCATCAAAATGAAACCACACGCATAAATGGTGATGAAGCACAAACAATTTCTTATGGTGATGGCCATGAATCAATTTTTCAAGAAGATTGTCGCAGTGATCCATTTAACTTGATTGGCTTGAATAGGAATATGCATCTTCCTCAACAACCAGAGATTGCTTCTGTTCCACAAGAGATTATTCGACAGCCATGTAATGCAACTCTAAATTTGAATCTAGTAGACACATTGGTACCTAATTCCCTTGTTCTGGGAGATGATCAAAATATTAACTCAATGCATGAGATGTGGAAGGGAAGAAAATTTTTGAACCGTGATTCTTTTAGAGAAGCACTTGCAAAAGCTGCAATGTACGACAATTTTGCAATGAAACGCTTGAGAACATCTCCAACAAAAGTTACAGTACAGTGCAATGAAAGTAACTGTCCTTGGCGTATCCACGCAACACTTGTTAACTCTGGCCCAGAATTTCAGGTTAGGACATACAATGGTGCTCATACTTGTTCGAAGCCAATGATGGGGCTTGGACATGAGGAAGCAACATCTAGATTCATTGTAATGTGGATCATAGACAAACTACGTATCCATGAGTCATACACACCCAAAGAAATTATAACTGACTTTTCAAAGGAGTTTGGGGTTTAACTTAGCTACAAGAAGGCATGGAAGGCGAGAGAGATAGCACTCGATGAGATACGGGGTTCATATGAACAATAATTCAGCATATTACCACACTATTGCCATGAATTGAGAAGGACTAATCCTGGCACTGTGACGCATGTGATCCAAGAAGAGGATTCAATATTCTGCAGATTTTTCTTTTCTTTGGGTTCAAGTATAGAATCATTTCGTTCCACGTTGAGGCCGTTAATTGCAGTTGATGGGACACACCTTCGTGGAAAATATCCCGGCGTGCTACTCATTGCTGTGACTCATGATGGAGATCATGGGATATTTCCAATAGCATTCGGTATCGCGGAGATTGAGAATTTCAAAACTTGGGAGTGGTTCTTAGCCGCCTTCTCACTAGCATTGCGGCCACCCCAGAACCTAACAACTGTGTCTGATAGAATGAAAAGGACTCATAAGGGCTGTTGCAGAACAGTTTCCAGATGACAACCATTTGTACTGTGTGCGTCATATTTCAGAGAACATTCGTGAAAGATTCAAAGATGATGGTATTTGTCACAAGTTTTGGAATGCCGCTAATGCGTTTAGACCATGTGAGTATGAACGTCATATGAATGACATTAGAACAGTTAACGAGAGGGCATATAAATACATTGAAGATATTGGAAAGCAGCATTGGGCCAATGCTTTTGTATTGGGCAAGCGATATGACATGCTCACAACAAATTGTGCCGAGGCCACAAATAGTTTGCTCAAGGGGGTGAGAGAATTGCCCATAACTAAAATGGTCGAGGCAATTCGTTCTAAACTCATGGAATTTTTTGAGCTTCGTCGGCAAAAGTCTCATGTTCTTAATTCCAGGTTAACTCGTTATGCCGAGTCTATGTTGAGCAAAGAGAGTGAACATGCTCGTAGACTGGGTGTTCGTGTAGCCAATCCAACTAAAATCGAGGTCCACTCCAGTGAGTATGTAGATGTTGTTCACTTGGACCTCGTTTCTATACCTATCGTCGGTGGGAATTGCTTGGAAATCCTTGCTCGCATGCTGTTGCGGCACTTAAGATGAGAGGTCTCGATCCATATGACAACTGTGAGCAGTGGTTTACCTCTGATATGTACAAAAGGACTTACAACTTTGTTTTACATGGAACGAGAGATATGAACCAATGGGATGTGCAAACCAGTTCACATGTACTTCCTCCTCATGGAAAGAGACAAGTTGGGAGACCCAAGAAGCATAGAATACGTATAGAGGACCGTGGGAGGAACAAAGTCACTTGCTCCAGATGTAAGCAGAAGGGCCATAACCGTCAAACATGTCGCAATCCACCTATACAGGATTGAGTTTGATCCAAAAGGCTCGTAAACATTTTGTGCCCACAAAATTTTTTTGGTGAGATGTTTTGTTCACAACGTTTGTGATGGTGAGATATTTTGTTAATAGAGTTCTTTTGGCTTGGCATGCTTCATTGAGTTTCTTTACCAGTTTGTGTTGTAACTCCTTGGAGCATTCAGATGATTCATCTTACACAATATTTGGACATGTTCGGAATTTTTTGTATACTCTGTCAAATGTTATGTTAAAAATGATTGGGCATTGAGACACCAAAAACTTATGGTCATAGATATACTTTGGAATTTAATTTCAATTTTTTCATTTGGTTGTATTAGATGAACAAAAGATATGAAACGTCCTTAAAATGCATTTTTATTGTGCGTTTATAACAAATCATACCATGAGTTATTTTTTGGTGATGTAAAGAACAAGACAATTACACTTCGTCACAACAACTAGGACTTTATAACAAATCATAATGTAAAGAACAAGACACGTACACTTGGCCATCTGCAGGGACAGTGAAGTTCCAGAATGCTACACTGTATAATTTCTGACAACAATTGAGGCTCTAATCGATTTACTACGCCGCCCAAACCTTTTCATACGAAGCAAGAAACAATGCAGCTGAACCTCAAATTGAGCAAGCAAAATCCACAGCCAACCGGGGAGTGTAATTAAGTGCTTTTTGTGCGATATCGCACAAACACTTGGCCATCAGCAGAGACAGCGAAGTTCCAGAATGCTACACTGTATAATTTCTGACAACAGTTGAGGCTCCAATCTATTTATTACGCAGCCCAAACCTTCTCATACGAAGTAAGAAACCATGCAGCTAGACCTCAAATTGAGCAAGTAAAATCCACAGCCAACCTGGGAGTGTAATTAAGTGCTTTTTTTTGCGATATTGCACAAACACTTGTCCATCAGCAAAGACAACGAAGTTCCAGAATGCTACACTGTATAATTTTTTACAACAGTTGAGGCTCCAATCTATTAATTACACAGCCCAAACCTTTTCTTACGAAGTGAGAAACCATGCAGCTGGACCTCAAACTGAGAAAGCAAAACCCACGGCCAACCTGGGACTGTAATTAAGTGCTTCTTTTGCGATATCGCCCAAACACTTGGCCATCAGCAGAGACAGCGAAGTTCCAGAATGCTACACTGTATAATTTCCGACAACAGTTAAGGCTCCAATCTATTAATTATGCAGCCCAAACCTTTTCTTACGAAGTGAGAAACCATGCAGCTGGACCTCAAATGGAGTAAGTAAAACCCACAGCCAACCTGGGACTGTAATTAAGTGCTTATTTTGCGATATCACACAAACACTTGGCCATCAGCAAAGACAGCGAAGTTCCAGAATACTACACTGTATAACTTATGACAACAGTTAAAGTTCCAATTGATTTATTACGCAGCCCAAACCTTTTCTTACGAAGTAAGAAACCATGCAGCTGGACCTCAAATTAAGCAAGTAAAACCCACAGCCAACCTGGGACTGTAATTAAGTGCTTCTTTTGCGATATCGCACAAACACTTGGCCCCTGCAGACACAATGAAGTACCAAAATGCTACACTATATAAATTCTGACAACAGTTGAGGCTCCAATCGATTTATTATGCAGCCCAAACCTTTTCTTACGAAGTGAGAAACCATGTAGCTGGACCTCAAATTGAGTAAGTAAAACCCACAGCCAACCTGGGACTGTAATTAAGTGCTTTTTTTGCGATATCACACAAACACTTGGCCATCTGCAGAGACAATGAAGTTCCAGAATGCTACACTGTATAATTTCTGACAACAGTTGAAGTTCTAATCGATTTATTACGAAGCCTAAACCTTTTCTTACTAAGTGAGAAACCATGCAGCTAGACCTCAAATTGAGCAAGTAAAACCCACAGCCAACCTGGGACTGTGATTAAGTGCTTTTTGTACGATATCGCACAAACACTTGGCCCCTGCAGACACAATGAAGTTTCAAAATGGATCATTTTTTGTGAAGTACCAGACAGCCATCTACAAAGTTGGGATTTCTGTTATAAAACAACACAAAAACCTCTGGCAAATATCATAATATATACAATCAATTTTTACATGAATGTTAACATGTCAAACCATACAGTGCTTCACCCAATCCCACAAAATATGAGACAGATGTCAAATTCCTATTTTGTAGTAACACACTCCTGTAAACAACCACTCTTGATAATATAAACTTGAATACAAGAAATTATGGATCATTTTGCGGCCAACATGTAAAGTCGAATCAAGAAATTTTTTAGGACTCGAAGAAATATGAATATAATTGCTTCTGTTTTTTGTAGATGTCTATCACAATCTTCTGTCGATAGTACCATATATCAGCTTGCGTGTATTCAATGGCTCGTCGATATGAAGCATGTTGCGCATTAGCCATCGGAAAAATATCGCAATCAAAACTACACATAACAAATAATAATATAAACACTACAAAAAATGACGATCATAAGGAATATCGACGATTACAAGTAAGATAGGGTTTTTACTCATTAGTTTGTTGGGGATTTGGATTTCCTGTCTCAAAGCTCCAAAACATGGGATCTATCCATCTAACTTCAAGAAACTTCTTTCGGAGGAAATCAACCTAATAAAAAGTAACAGTATAATGTAGATGTAAGAGTAATGTGATGGAAATATTCAAGATAGATATAAACTAAAATCTTAAGGTTAAAGACTGCTTACAAAATGATTTGCATAATCATCGTAACTTGTACATCCCATCATGCTATTGTAGTAGACAATTCTTTGTTCTTTTGGACACCCAATTATAACAAAGAAGCGATACTTGAACTATATGGGGAATACTACAGTCTCAAACGTCCAAAAATCACGATTTTTGTTACATGTGAACATAAGATCAATCTCTGCAGTTTTTTGCTGAACTTCAAATTGTTGTTTGGTAAAACAATACTAAAACGTTAGTTCAAATAATAAATAGCAACAAACTTCCAGTAGACATATAAAAAACATAGACATATTAAAAATATTAATAAAAGCAAAGCAATACCGCAAGAGTGCTACGAAAAAACAACGTGTCTATGCAATGCTCCCCAACTATGCCCAGCCAATAGCCCATAATCTACAAGTCACAAGTCATTTAAAGTAAATTTTATTATCCATTAAATGAAAATATTTCTAACTAGAGCAATGCACTTTCAAGTGTATCAATCCATGACTTTTTTAATGTTTTGTGCATTTCTTCTTTAGGAATAGTCGAACATATATCATCTAGGATTGGATTGCTGCAAATTCAAATATATATCGATATTAGGAAAACTTATCATAAGAAAAAAAATATTGGAGATTGAAGTTTAAGTAGTAGAACTTGCTTTGAATACAAATGTATCCAGAATTCTTCCAAACACGATCTCTTAGTATAACTAAGGCAGTACTTCGGATTTGGGTGCCTGACTTTTCCCTTTTTATTCTTTGGTACGTAGTACGGGGATTTCAATAGAGGAATATAAGTGGCCTTCCTAGGATTGGCCTTCATCCGACCAATAATAAATCCCATCTTATTCCCCCCTTGCTTTGACCACTAGACTCATCAGGTCCACCTAGAACAATGAAGTCTTTACTCGAACTTTGGGGGGTGCTTAAATTAACCGGGATCTGGCTCCAAACACTTTGAGGAGTGCTGACATGAATTGGGGTCATGGTAAAATGAGAAGAATAGAACATGAGTTGATGTATGCGGGTCTGGTGATAATCCATAAACCCCATCACATGATCCAACCGGGGTGTTGGGTGATGAACTTCTCACATCCTATAAGAAAATCATAAACAAGCTTTATCGTATGAACATAAATATAAACGGAAATATTTTTCTATAAATTAAATGACATACTAACCGCCTTTCCTTCCTCATCAAAAGTAGAGTTAATGCAATTTTCTATGTTAAAGCTAACAACACCCGATGACCATGCTTTTTTAAACATTTCGACTTTCCTCTGCATACTCTTGACAAAGCTATTCATCTGAGAGGGGTCTGCCATCTTCTCCAACTTCTCAAAACTCTCTAGCTGCCAGTCAAGTAATCTATCAACGTGTGGACATAATTAATGAATTCAATCATGAGCATGGTGTTCACCAATACTAACAACAAAATTATAGCCCACTCATCGTACCTTCTTTTGGGTGGAGCTGTCTTGATCCAAATGTACTCTTTGCAACGGCCGACTGATTCGATTTCTTGTAATTCTTCTATACCATTGCAGGTACTCATCCCGGTGGCAGCCATTAATTTCATCCTTTTCTGCATTCACAACATTCATGGCCCTATTGTTGCAATATGCTATTGGTTGTGCAAATTTTCTCTCATAGTTTATAGCCCTCTTGGATAATTTTTTCTCCACCCTCACAGTTGAATGAAATGGAGGAGGGACATGTTGCTTTAATCCAAATTGCTTAAGCACACGGTCAACATTATGTCTCTCGATGACCATATAATTGACCATTGTCACTGCAGATCGAAAGAGCAACCTATCCCCTTCATTTACATAATTTTCCAACTCATCGTTGTACCGGTCATACGGCTGCTAATCAAACTGTAAGTTATAAAGAACATTTAATGAAGGTTAGATAGGTTATAAGTAAAAGAATGAACAATGAACAACCTTGAAAAATAACCAACATACGCTATCAACATCTTGTGTGTCGAGTTTCCTCCGAACCTCTCTCACATTTGTGAAAATGTGATGATCCTTCAGTCTTTCTTCCCACATCTTGAACAATGGAAATTCTAATTGAATGTCCTCAATGTTTTTTTATATTGAGCGTCCGATCGGCATTCTCAAATATGCCCATATCTGTGATGAAAAAAAGATATAATTAAAATGAAAGCAACAACAATTCAATGACATATTGATATAATGTGATGATTAGAAAATCTATTTAGTTACCTGTAATAGTTGAAGTGGCCCTGTGACTGTCTTTACTTGATTTTTTATTCTTGATGCCCGGGTCAAGCTCCTATATAGATTTGCTAGGCAAGCAGGCCCCCAAGCATATATTTTGAAATCTTCAAAAAGCTCAATCAAGTAAGCATTACCCCTTGACCTAGAAGTGTTTGTACAGATCTGAGATGAAACAAGATGAAATAGATATGCATATGTATGCCTGGTCTCAGCTGCTTGCGCCGGTCTCTTCGGTAGGTCTTTGAAGTTGTTATGAAACCATGTCAAGTTTATTCGCCCCTCTTGGAATTCGGACGGGTCGGGGGCAACACCCAATAGATCAAGAAAATTTTCCTTTAAAATCATCCAATGGAACCAAACGTGGCCTGTAACAGCAGGCCCATCTATGGGAAAGCCATATATATAAGTCACATCCTCTAATGTGACCGTAGCCTCACCCCCAAGAAAGTGAAAGGTGTTTGTTTCCAGTCTCCATCTTTCAATAAGACCACTGATTAAGGAATGGTCTATCTTCATCTTTTCGATCACAGAGAAATGATTTAGACATGTTCTTCTAACGTACTGTCGCATTCTTGTATTCAACGTCCAAGAATCACTCTTAGGATCCCAAGGAATGCAACATTCTATTTCTGGCTCCTATGAAATACCAGAAAAAGAACCATACAACAATTAAAAGTTAGAGAAATATGATTAAACATTGAGTAATCAAATAAAACATGATGTTCGCCTTTCCATCCCATACTTCCTTCGAAATGTGGTTCTCCTGTTCAAACAATATAGACTTTTCTTCGGGACCAGGAATAAAATCTTACATCTTTTTAACTTAGTATAGAGCTGCACTTCACTATTAAAAAATATTGATGCTTAGAATTTTAACGTGTTAAATGAAATAAATGGAAATAGAAAAAATAATTCATACTTAGAATGAGGCTCAACTGTTAAAAATCCAAGTCACTCAAAATGAACCAAACTTAATGAAGCAACAATGTAATAGCCGGTCTTCCAGGATTGAGGTGGTGACTTTCTATATTAGTATAGACTGGTGCATGTACAGATGGCATGGAGGAGAAATATGTAAATTTAAAGACCACAGAAGCATAGGATAATATGACACATCACATCATGGCCCACTCGAGAACCTAACTACAGATTGCCAACCATTTTCCTGCTTAGTCCTAATTGAATTTAGCATAAAACAAAGTATTTTAAGGCTATTATAACAAATATATAAACCCCCTTAAATGTTTGTTCTAATTGTAATTGCAAAAGAAAATATTAATTGAAAATTTTACATTCCATATATGTGGTTGCGAGGGTCCACACAGAGGGATCTTTTGAGCTCCTTTATCACAAGGTTTTCAATACTTATGAAAGGAAAATTGATGGGGTACAGAGAAGTTAAAGGGATGGCTATATCTCTCTACTAAACAAGCATAGCATTTATTCCTTGAATCACTATTCAAAAGCTAAGAGAAAGCTACAAGTTATCTTTTCTTGATAGCACTTTTTCCTTCAACCACTATTCAAAAGCTACAGGCTATTTTTTCTTATAAGAACTAGAGCAAAGATGGATGTGGTCCATAACTTGAGCACTACAATAAGGAATTATAGCTCTTTTTCTTTATCACCTCAAAAGTGTATACTTTACTCAATTACCCACTACCTTACATGTGGGGGCCAATGTTTATTAATCTAGACCATGTATCTGATGGGGTTCTAACATTGGCAGCCCCCTGCTAAAAGTTTTATTTAGTAGCCTATGAGCATTTGGCTCATTAATGGATGGTTAAGCAAAGAGCAGAATTGTTCCAGGATGTACAGTAGGGCCATTACATTTATGTTAGAGAGAAAAAAGGAAAGGATGGTATCAAATATGGATAGAAATGGGAAAACACAGGGTCCTGATTTTCAAGAAAGAATCTTGATGGTCCCACCTTGGAAAGGAGGCTCTCCAAAATTAACCCAAATTGCAAGATCAAAGCCATCCCTTCGTTTTGCCCTTTATGGTTTGTAGTTTATCTATTTTTATACTACAAACAAAAGTTTAGAAATTCCAAGCTGTAAGGAACAGTTGGTTCTGCTTAAAATAAGTGGTTGAATTAGGAAAAAAAGTGAATATTGATAGGTTGTCATCAAATAGTCTCTCCTTTCATTGAAAGATAAATTAAAGAGAGAGAGAGAAAACGAGACACGATTGCAGTAAATCAAATAGTAAAAAAGTTTCATCTCCCCAGTCTCTTTAATAATCCTAGTAATTCGGTTCCATCCAAAAACTTGGCCCCTAAAAGTGCTATGCATTAAAACTTGTGTTTTGTATTTTTGTCTTAACTTACTTTCAACTCACCCTCTTTTCTTAATATCAGGACATGATATTTAAATTGGATTTGTGGATGTCTACTGGCATTCACTTATATTTTTGTTTGATTGGATTTCTTAAGAGTATAGCATATTAGAAGCTACTTCTTTGAGAAAACAACTTTTTAGTAAAACGAAAAAAAGTTATTGGTTAGCACCACTTTCTACTTGTTTTATAATAGTAGAAGTACTAGAGAACAATTGGATACTACATTAAAAATCAGCTTTTAGCAAATAGTAACCAACTAATATGTTATGATTTTTATAGTAAAAAATACTCACATAATCTACAAAACATTCGTGGATTAGAAAATGTGTCATCTTCTACATGCCCTACCGAAAATAGCTTACATAATAGTGTCTGTAAAAAAATTAAATGTAAAACATCAGAGGATCCACAAAATTTTAGTCAGCCTAGAAGCGTCTATCATTCTAAAATAACACTTTCTTCTCGTCGTCCTTGTCATTGAAAAGAGCCTCTAGATATTTATATTTGAGGCATATAGTAGTACAGAGAAAGCTTATCAAGGTCAAACAAGAAATAGTCCATGACTTATCAGAATGTAGGACCTATCAATTTAGCATTGATGATATTATGCTCTAGCTTCCATTTTTTTTTTATTTTTTTAGTAGAAAGCTTCCTTATTTTTGTATCACAATTCAAAAGTACTTAGCTGCACAGGGGATAAATTAAGTATTTCCCAACCCCATATAATAGTTAAAATCCCATAGACCCAAATTGAAATCATGTTGATTAAGGAGACTCGTAGAACTCATGGCAGCCAAGGGAATAGATTCTTAACAATGGGGTCGATCAAGTTTATGGAGTCGAATCAATTTAGTCAACACATGACTCTTATGAGTTTTTGAACTATTATAAAAACTGGTCAAAGAAATTCAAGCAGAAAAGTATTTGGTTGTCATCCAATACTGATAACCCACAAGCACTTTAGGTGGATCCCATTAAATGGAAGATAATGATAATACCATGCCTACCTCCTGTGATGAAAGGAAGATTTGGAACACCCATTAGTGCCCAGGGATTGCACTTGGTGGAGACTTTTAAGATGTGTTAGCCAATTTAGATGAGCCAATCTCTTTATAAAATGTTAAGAAACTCCATCAGAAAACATGTGCCCAACAACAGGTTCCTAAAATTTAAGAATTCATTCAAGAAAAATAACTCAAAAACCAAAAACCAAGTTTGTTAAATCTGCAAACACCATTGTAGCACCCTAGGTGAAGCAAAATGGGAGAGAAGAAAGACAAATGCATGTTGCATTTCTTGCATTTCCTACTATAGACTGGGAGAGAAGAAAGAAGGAAAGAAGGGAGTCACGAAAGGTTGGCAAAAGGTTGAAGATGAACTCCCTTTGTGCGATATCGAGATGGAATCGAAAGAAGATGTAGATGACGAAAAAAGATGAAGACTGTAGTTTCACCCAAACCAATGAAGGGAATAATCGAAGAAAGCTTTGGCAATGGTTAAAATTAGGGCTTTTATCTTTTACCTTTTACTAAGGGCAAAACTAGAACAAAAATTAGGGGCTCACTATACATTACCTCATTTGGAAAAAATTCTCAATCAACACCGTTTTGGGAAATATAGGGTATTTTCTACCCTGTACGGTCAAATCCCCTTCATAAATTTATGCAAAAAGTGTTATTTTTTAGCAAATTATGCATAAATGCACTACAATAAATTCTAAATGCTTAAAAACATGATTTGACACTAAATGAATATTACACCCCGTCCCGAGTTAATCGAAATTAACTCTAATTAATCAAGAATTAATGCTAATTAATCATGTTTAATTAAGCTTATAATAGTTTAGGGCCAAATTGAATTGAATTTGTCGCAAATGACTCATTTGAGCTTAATGAATGTTATTGAATGATTTGAAGTGATTTTAGACTTAAATCATATGGTACAAGGACTTTTTCGTAAATATGAATTTTCGCGTATTTCGTCGAATACAATCATTCTTGATCATGTATCTCAAGGAGTACGTTAACTTCCGTAATATGCGCGATTCCATTCGACGTGAATTTGATCAAATGAGTCTTTGTTTGACTCGAAATGTAAACGATCGAAGTGGAGGGGGTTTTATGCAAAACTGGGCTTATAAGGTTCCCAATGAGCCTAAGATGAGTTCATTCAACTGAATCCCAGCCCAAGTGAAGTAGAGAGCAAACCCTAGGCTTCTTTCTTCTTCTTTTTTCCATTCTTCTTCATCAATCCCCCAAGAGTGAAGATTTGCAAGTGCTTGAAGGTGGTTTTCATCCTCTTCATCTTCTTCCTCTAGCTCTCTTTCTATTTTCTTAGAGTTAAAAGTTGAAAGGAAGCTTAACCTTCCTCGCCATAGGACTACAAGTAAGTGCTTTGGTTGATAACAGAACTTTCCAATTCTATTAAATGATTTAGAGTGTTTTCTAACACAAAGAACTCATTGAAGTTCTATTTGTGAATTTGGTTTTGGTTTTAGGTTATAGAGAACTTGGATTGAAGAGATTTCATCTCAATAATCAAGCTAGACAAATAGCTTTTTACTAATTAATCTCCAAATAAGGCAAGTATGCTCATCTCTTATGATTCAGGATGTTATTGAACTTGTTTGAGCTCAAGGAGCTCAAATTTCAATTTTCGGTTCAGAAATTTTCTCAACTTCTAGGAACAGTTCAGTCAGCCGAAAGGCTAACTAACAGCTGACCGACCCATCTGAGTTGAGTTTCGCAAGAAATCTTAGCTTCTAGAAAGCTGACCGAACTAGGTTCGGTTAACCGACAGGTGACTGAACTGCTGATCAAACTCAATTTGAGAGAAAAAACGAGCTTCTGGATTTGGAGCCGAGAGTTGACCGAAGAAGTTCGATTAACCCTCTGACCAATAGTGTTTGGTTAACCGAGTGTTGACCAAACTTAACAGAGCGAGCTTCTAGTTTTGGGTTTTGTCGAAACATGGGTGCTTTTTAGGTACATAAGTGTCCTCTAAATTAACTAAACATTTATAAGTGTTAGCTAAGTTTATCAGAATGTGTAAATTTAAATTAAAGTGATGTCATCGAGAATAACACACATTAGATAACAAACGTCTCACCTAAATGTTAGTTCAGGAAATTATATAGGGCTTAATTATTTGATTGATTTTGTGAGTCTGGAACTACATAGTAGTTCTTAAGCTCGTTATAGAGCTGAAATGAATTAATAAAATGCACTAATGAACAATCCTATTGCAGTAGATGGAATGGAGTGTTCCGAAGCTCCGTGATGATGTCAGTAATTTCTAATTAAGACATTGGTAGATCCCACACATTGAATGGTAAGCCACCTAATAAAGTGCAATCACTGAAAATTAAACGAATAATGAATATATTACCAACTGAATCCGTTAATCGAATAACTAAATGCTTCATTTTTTTAGAAGAACTGAATGAATTGTATACTATTGTAGTTGTCAAGTTTTAGTTAATGTTACTACTTGACTCTAATGTATATGGTACTGTTATTGGATTGAATTGTCTAAAATCATTGATTGTAGAATTGATGATAAACAGGTTTATTAGCATGTACTGTCATAGATTTGTGTATACATTGTTGAACCGTCATGTTCACAGTGTTATTGATGGCATTACAGGCCCAGTTACTCGTGCCGATTCTATAGAGGTCACGCTGCCTGCGCAGGATGCCAATCAGATACCCTCAGGTGGATTGATTGAGTGGACATAGATCGGAGGGCGAATCAATTAGAATCTTTTGGAAACATCTTGAGAGATACTTTTGCGTATTCATTTTGAAATGTAAATAGTAGTAACTTGCATTGTAATTTTTAATATGCAGCGTTGGATTTAGATAGGAAAATGATATGTATATATTGGACTTCTGTATGTAAAGAACTTGTATTGTTTTAATTGTTTTGTCAATGTATATATATTTTCCGCAAAATGTACAACTGACAGGTATGAATGTATGTTATCCCTTGTGGATTTTGTCTTTAACTTCAATTAATTCGAAGTTTACGGGAGTAAGTATGGAGATCGCGACTCGGGGTTTGTCTGGAGAAATAAGAATCTCGGGCCCGAGTCATGACAATGAAGCACTTTAATATCAATAAGTTCTTAAAAATTGTCCAAAAGGAGTATGAAAATATGCGCTTTTCGAGACTCATCACAGGCACCTGCAGACATCCATCTATACACAATAACAACAAACAACAAACTAAACATGCACATATAGTGACACAACTACAGCCGCAGTTAATACTTCAACATTGAATGCCACACTTAGGCAATGATTGAAGGCACTCTAAAAAAAGTGATCCGGTAGGAACACAAGAAAATTGTGTCCAAATGCATCAGACGTAGGTAAACATGCATTGCTTTCTGCACAAAAGTTAGGTAACCAAAAAACACCTACCGAATATCAAAATAATCCCATCAGTAGTATGTCTATACCCATACCGCAAGCAGGTATGAATAGTAACGTTACGTGGTTTTTCATACATTCCCATAGATGGAAAGTTCGCACACACATATAATTGAATGTGCCAAAATAGGACACTAAGCACTACCCAGAAGCCACGACTGCATTGTATCAGTAGGACATAGAGAAAGCTATGTAGAGTGTTAAACCCCACATTAGGAACATAAGACATAATATGAATATCACAGCCCATAAAAGGCATTCAACCCGATTCACATCCGGAGCCTCCTTCACATTCGAGCTCCTTCGAGGCACATGTCTGACTGCAGTGCTCTTGGTATCATTGAAGCGATAGAAACCATCGGTATCTTCTTCCAAAGTGCTAAGCCCCTTGTACTGAGCATTTGGTTACTCTTGCACATTAGCTATGCATTCATTTCAGCTGTGATATATTCCAGGCCAACGCCCCTTATAAACAACGTAATAGTGATAGCGAGCCATCGTAGAGGTCGGATACCTACGCTTGTAACAAAAGACCAATTAATGCATTGAACAATTATATAAGCCTGATGCAACAACATAAACATAAAGATGAGGAGATGCAGAAAATGAAAGCAAAGCAGGGTAAAGTTAATGTAATACACCAACCAAAATAGGTACTAGTCAATAGGTGCTAGGTACCACATATTAGCATGTCCAATAAGGTTTGTCATGAGTACTATGTCTATAGCTGATGCAACCTACAAAGTGCATTCATAAACAAGAGCAAATGGGTTATCAAATAGTCTACACCAACCAGACCGGATAAAGTGATCATCCTAGTAAGGAAACCACATATACTGACGCTTGTCATCTACTTTTAAGAATACAGTAGCCATATTTTGATGGATTGTCAACCATTCATGAGTAAGTTACATGTCCAGACCAGAAAACTCTGGGATTTGTCACAACTCCTTTCAAATGACGTCAGTGGCCTTCTTTGTTGGCATCCTAATGATGCCAGCAACATCTAGCATTGCTTGGATTAAACCCACATTAGACTTCTCAATACAGGAAATGATTTCGATCAAGTCAGCATTCCTCTTTCAAGGATTCTTCTGCTTCGGACTTGTCTCCCCACCACTAGACTCAACCCAACAGCCATTAAACTGGCCGGTAATACCATTGTTGGAGTCTGCTTTGAAAGGATTGCCAGCAGTGTAACCCTCACTTGATTGACGGCTGGGAGCAACTGTAGCTAGTCTGGCATATTGTCCTGTGACAACATTGCTCCCATATATCATGGTTAACTTGTCATAGTCAATGATCTTGCTCCTCCATGGCTTCGAATAGGGGTGTCCTTGTTTGCAGTTCGGAAGCAATCGATTGGATAATATTTTGATGTTATATACCCACACTAAGATTCAAATGTAATTGACTTAGTTGACAAGTCCTTGTGAAAGACTTACCCCAATCCAAGCTTTCCAAACATCATCCAAAGCAATTATACGTTTCGTGGTGTTATCAAAACCAAACCCTGATGCATTCAACATTTTTGTTGTTGTGGAGTGATTCTTTTTGTGACGCTTGCACCTATTCAATATACTTTGGCCATTCATAACATATTTCCCATTACTTCTCTCAGTCATTTTCACACGATTCAGCTTTGAAACCACAGTTTGCTTTTCGACCAAGCAAGACCTACTCATACATTAGGTCAAGCATCCTCATCCATTAATGCATTGAATGTAACATGCTTTTTTAACTTGTTTGTTCTTTTGACACTGCTACTTTTTTGTCCTTAGACATTGCTACAAAAGAAGAAACACACATGATAAGACAATAGGGAGTTCAATTCGAAAAAGCATACACATTGCATTAATAGTACTACTACATAGTGAAATCATAGCAATTACATTGGCCCCTTCTAGAAATACTCAAAAGAAGTACGGATTGAAAAGTACAATAGGTGCTTTAGTGGAGCCAGTCTACTGCAAAGTTTGATTTATATAGTAATCATTCCAAAGTCTTTTAGCAATGTTGTCTATAAAATTTCCCTCATTCAGAAATATATATATATATATATGAGATGCTCATATGAGAGATATCCTTCACCTTACTATGAGAGATTGGGTGGGAGTGAGAGCCCTCACATTTAAGTTGTTGGCATTGACATTGGATATGGATGTGAGAGCCTCTTGCGTGTGTGTGTGTGTGGAGCCTTAAAACCACATGTTCCTATAGACTCATAGGACCATTATTATATATGAAGCGAAGTGGTTTCAAATTGAAATTGGTTCCAATTCGCTCCAATTGATTTGGGAAAATTACCGTACAGACGACCTAAAACCCGACATTTACCAATAACAGATGAAAGACTAGAAATTGTTGAATAGAAGTTCAAACATAAAAGAATGCCTAAAGTGGAACGGTTTTACCCTTTATCCTGCGATATCCTAGGGCTGTAGGATATCCCAGGATTCAATAGCCTATGGCCGTAGGATATCGCACCTTTATCTACTCCCACCCCAATGAATAACACATTTTTTCACCACAAACTGAAGACCTCCGTTTCCATTTTCTCCGTTTTCGCTTGTGGGTTCCGATAAGATATTACCATTCCATCCTCTTTCATCTACAGTCTATACATTTTATTCATCACAATAGGTATGTGAGACCATATAATTTCTGGATGAGTTAAAAAACAGGCCCATACACGTGGTATTGATAAACATTTTTTCTGCTTTGATTCTTACGATGGAAAATGTAAATCACTTATTAAGATTTAGATCCCTCCATGAAATGCATCCCATGACATGCATTATTTTGTTCATCTCCTTGCATTTGATGTGGTTTTTTTTTTTTATATACTGTTCCCCTCATCTTGTATCTTTCACCATTAACCTATTTAATAGTCCATTGGTGAAGCCTTTTTATTGAATTTCTATGTTATAATAAAATGTACGAAGTTGTTACTAGAAAATAAGGCATTCAGAGTCCTTTATAGGTACTAATATTGTGGCATTATACTGTCCTAAAAATCTCATATCAAAGGATTTGATGGTAAAATTCATCCTATGATTACTACATATTTCCAACCCATGCAATTTCTATTAATAAAATATGTTGTGTTTTTAGTTTTTTTATTAGAATGTCAGATGTTGATTTGTGTCTTATACTGCACTTTAATGGAAAGCTAGATGTGGATCGCTCACATCCAATATATAACGGTAAAGAACAGAAGCCTACCTTTGTCTATAACAACATAACTTACAATTCACTAATTGAAAAGGTTGTAGCAGAAACCAATTGGGAGATGAGAAATGGGTACCCTTATATGCAATACATATATCATACAAGATGGAACTTCACATTAGTAGACTTAAGAGGTGATGACGATCTCATGAGAATGTTTAGATTATTTTGATATGGAGTTAATCATATCTTTCTGTATATCCATAGAAGTGATGGTGTTGCCACAAACCATCAACTATCAAGTTTAAGGTATGGAATAAATCACATTACTGCTTGATATCTATTATTATAATTTTTATTACCTATGTCAATTTGAATGCATAGTAGGTGTACAATATCTCAATTAGATCAAGATGATGAGAATGTAACGAGAAGTAATGGCATAAAGAAGAAAATGTTCAGGAATAAAGCTGATATAAACCCATCAAGAGTTCTTAAGGATGAAGTCAGTCCTTTTCCAATCAAATCCAATAGGTTTGCACTAAAACTTTTGAACTATAGTTTCTGAATATTATTTCCATCAATGTGCTTATGATTGCTCTTCCACTATGCAGGTTTGATTTATCGGGCATTGAACCTATTGAGTTCAATTTAAACAGTCCCGTGGCATGTGCTACCATCGCGTGAATCCCAGCATTTTGTTAAGGTAGAAAGCGGAGCATGTGTCACAGAAGTGAATGGAGAGAAATCTAATGCAATACAAGACAATAATATTGTTGACACTTTGATTCCTGATTTAGAGCACACTGATGATGAGCATGTAGAGAATCCCCAACATGACATATGGAAGGGAAGACAATTTCCAAATCATGATTCATTTAGAGAAGCATTGGCGAAATTTGCAATGCACAAAAACTTTGCTATTAAGCCTCTGCAAACGAGCAAGATAGAAGTCAATGCAAGATGTGCTGATCCCACTTGTCTCTGGAGTATCTGGAGTATCCACACTTTGATTGTCGCTTCTGGACCCCAATTTCAAGTGAGGACATATAACAGCAGTCACTATTGTTCAAAGCCAACGATGGGGATGGGACATAGACAAGCTACATCAATTTTAGTCGCTAAGTAGATCAAGGAGCGGCTTCGACACCATCCCTCATACACACCAAAGGAAATTATTACTGAGCTTCAATTGGAATTTGGTATTTTACTTAGTTATATAAGAAGGCGTGGAAAGTAAAAGAAATTGTGATGCTTGATATAGGGGTTCATATGAAGAGTCCTTCAGTATTTTGCCCCACTATTGCCTTGAGCTGGAGAGGACAAATCTTGACAGCTTAACGGTGCTAATTAAGGAAGACGATGATTCGTTCTTAAGATTTTTTTGGGCATTTGGATCAAGTATACAATCATTTCGTTCATCCCTAAGACCATTAATTGATGTCGATGGTGCCCATCATCGCGGAAAATATCCTGGAGTCTTACTCACAGCCGTAACTTATGATGGAGACTGCAAAATCTTTCTGCTCGCATTTGCTATAGCTGAGATTGAGCGACAAGATTCTTGGGAGTGGTTCCTTGCGGCGATTTCTATTGCATTTCGCCCTACACAAAATTTGATCATTGTCTCTGATCGGCAAAAGAACTTGTGCAAGCCATTTCCAATAGGTTCCCAACTGCATATCATTGTCATTGCGTACGACATATTGCACAAAATATAGCTGAAAGATTCAAAGATAAAACTATCGTAGCTTAAGTTCTGGAGAGCGGCAAAAACGTATAGAGCATGCGAGTAGAAGAAAGAGATGGCTGATATAAGAACTGTTTCAAAGGAAGCATACAAGTACATTGACAACATTTCGAAAGAGCAGTGGGCATAGGCATTTGTAGGGGGCCGACGTTATGATATGCTCACACAAAACATCGCGGAATGTATGAATGCTTTGCTAAAGGAAGTGAGGGAGTTTCTTATAGCAAAACAAGTTAAAGCGATACACGCCAAACTGATGGAGTTTTTTTAAGATACATGCTTAAAATCACAATTGCTAGAAACAAGGATGAGTCCTTTTGCTGAAAAGGTCATAAACATGGAGTTGGAACGTTCACGTAGATTGGGAGTGCATTTAGCCAATCAATGGGAATTTCAGGTTCATTCACCTAGTGAGTATGTAGACGTCGTTCTGCTTGACAAACATTCTTGTACATGTCGTAAGTGGGACGTACTTGGGATCCCAAGTTCTCATGCTTTAGAGGTAATCAAGGCTAGAGGTCTCGACCAATATGACTTTTGTGAGCATTGGTTCTCTAGGGACATATATCGACAGACATACAATTATATTTTGCATGCAACACGAGATATAAGGCAATGGGATGAAAGAAGCAACATGCGGGTATTACCACCCCATGCAAGAAGACAACATGGCCAACCTAAGAAAAATAGAATTTGACGGAAGACCGACAAAGGAATCCAGTCACGAGTTCCCGCTGTCGAGGAAAGGGTCATAATCGACAAACCTGCCGCAATCCACCGACTCAAGAATAATGTCATTTTATTAGTACAAAAAGTTGGTAGGATTTGCTGATAATCAATGTTTATAGTAACTAGTTTTGCAATAAGAAAAAACAACTAAATTTTGTTTACTATGACCCATTGCTAATTGTTTTCTATAACTCTATCGCAACAAAAGCTAATGCATTGGCAACTCTGTTGAGTGCTTGTTGTATATATGGGAAACAAGCATCATTTGGGTCCTTTTTGTAACAAATAAATTTGTGAAGCTTCTGGACTAAATGAATCCAACCTCTTTTGCCTTGAAATTATGACACCTTTTTTCAAAATTATTTTTATTGTTATTTTTGTGATATTTTTGTTGGATTTTGTATATTAGTTGTTTTGAGCGCAAATGGGCCAGTTAATTGAACATTGATACTCTACTGGTGTTGGTAATATGAAGTAAAGAAGGTTGGATATGTTAAGTTGGGTTAAGTTCATTAGAGAATAGTGTACAGCATGTTAAAATGATACATAAAACTACCATTGCTTTTTTATACAGTTTGTACAGAGTCAGGGATAAGGAAGAGAAGAGCATCAAAAAAAATTCTAAAGGAGGCGCTTCATTGATGACAAAATTGATTGAACATTCGATTAGCTGATTACGAATGTCAAAGAAGCCAGTTGCCACACTTTCTTCTAATTATTCAATATGGACAGACTTATCAAACACTGCATGTTCAATAGCAAGGAGACGATTTTCAATAAAATCTACCTATGCATCATTAGCTTGGACTGGGGATTGTCCCCCCTGAAGGCGTCCACGCACATGTGTATCAGACATGACTTTGGTTTTGCCATCTATTTTCTGTCTTCGAGGGACGGGCAATTCATGGCTATACGCTTGGCAACAGACCTCAATCGTCAATTTGCAGATCATTGCACTAAACGGAAGAGTGAGTTTCCGTAGTTCATTGTAAATTCGCAGCATTGATTCACGTATCATCAGTGGAATGTCCACAGAGGTGCCCTGTGCCTGAGGAGTAGAGAAGGAAAGCCTAAGGATAGAGAAGATTAGATGTATGGCCTCTAGGCTCAATGTTATGGCAGAGAAATATGTTGAGCAACCTGTAATTAGAGGTTAGACCGGATATCTTCAAAATAAGAGAATCCCATACGGTGGGTTCACCACAAAGAACGGTAGCCACCTCATTTGCCTGGAGCTTAATGTTATCCGGATCAGGGAAGGGATAGGATGTGCCAGGAGGTCTCCGAAAAAACGGAAGAGTGAGTTTTTGTGGTTCATCGTAAATTCGCAACATTGATTCAAATATCGTCAGTGGAATGTCCACAGAGGTGCCTGTGCCTGAGGAGTAGAAAAGGAAAGCCTGAGGATAGAGAAGATCAAACGTATATCCTCTAGTCTCAATGTTATGGCAGAGAAATGTGCTGAGCAACCAGTAATCATAAGTAAGACCGGATATCTTCAAAATAAGAGAATCCCATACGGTGGGTTCACCACAGAGAACGGTAGCCACCTCATTTGCTTGGAATTTAATGTTATCCGGATCAGGGAAGGGACAGAATGTGCAAGCAGGTCTCCGAAGATTGAGTAGAGTGGCAATCCTATTTGCATCCACAAACAATATCTTTCCCGAACATAGGTCTTGAAACCACTATTTGTAACATCAAACATGTTGCAATAAAACTCTCGTACCCAGTCCTCAAAGCATTCATCAATCAAGTTCATTAGTCCTCAATGCAAAAAGCCTGTAGTGGGGAGATCGATCTGCACAATTATTCTCTCAAAGATGACAATGTGATTGATAAAGCTTGATTCAAAAAGTCAACACACTCAACAACCTTAAACCATTCAGTATCGAAACGAAAGGAAGACCCAACTGATCGCTTCTCTTTAGAAGTTTTAGGAGCCATGCTGTACCATGGAGTCACAGAGACGAATAAAAAAACATACAAGGTGCAGGACTTCACTTAAGCAATTCAACAAACACCTTCCTCATGCACATTGTAAAGAAAAATGCCGAAGGCATAAGTTTGAAATGAATCCAAGCAAACTGCAACCAAACCAATCAATGTAAGAGAAAAAAATAATACCCATGAGAATAAGAGAAGGGGATCATACTTGAAAAGAATAAGAAGATGATAAAAGTAAATGAAAGATCTTAAAAACAAGTGATAAAAGTAGGAGAAGGTAGGAAAAGTCAGAGAGGAGAAACCCTTTGCAAACTTATGAAGGGGAAGAAAAACCAACCGGGCCCGTTTTAAAAAAAATCTGACACCTCGCTATAGCAAGACCACTCTCTGGACAGACCCTCTGACATAGAGGTTATTCTCGCTATAGTGAGAACAATGAGACCACTGTCTGGAAACAGTGAATAAAAGGGGAACAAAGGGGTCTATGATGATTTCCTCCACAAATTTTTTTTTAACAAACAAATAGGAAAAACAATGTGTTTGCCATCTACAAAAATATACACAGAGAAGAGTGAAAATACACAATTCCACTGAAACCAAGTGAATGTGAAAAATGAACTGTATTCTGTGTAAGTTTTGGTGGCGCATGATGCAATCCTGAAAAGGTCTCTTTAAACAGCTCTTAAAGCATCCAGAAGTCTTCAAATCTCTTCTCGAATAATCAGAAGTTGTCTTCCACTGTTACAGGGTTCCTTCCCAGTCCTTTTCTAAACAAAATAGAAATTACAACTCAATTAGGACTTGAGTTTTGTTCAAACTAGGAGAATTAGCCAACTATATTACTAACATATGCTAAAAATTGAACTCTTCTTTACATTGTTGCAAGTTGAGCAAAACAAAATAGAACTAAAAAACTCCATATATATGCATACTAAAAATTGAACTGTTCTTTACATTGCTGCAAGTTAAACAAAACAAAATGAAATTAAAAGACTCCCTTGCCTGATCCTTGCCTTTGAAACCAAAATTGAATTGTTCTTCACATCATATTGAACCTATCATATACAAAAACTCCATATACATGTAACTAAAAAAATATGAAACTAAAAAACTAATACAGTGTCAACATCCCTCGACTACTCTCTTAGCATGGCTGCCCTTCATCATCTGTCGTTGATTCGAGGAAACCACTATTTTTCTATCGCTTGTAATATACATCATGCAAGATCTTTTGTCTATAAAACCACATGTCGCTTTGTGTGAACTGCATGGGTCAACCAAGTACTAAATGCTCAGCGTGCGCCATCACAAATATTCCACAATCATCCATGCACAAATTTCAGCATATGAGAACATGCATCCCATCATCCAATAATGCAAACACTTAACATTTGCAACTTAAACTCACTTATTATCTTGTTTAGGACATGCATGAGGTACAGCTGGCCATTGTATAGGATCGTCCCAACCAAGTTGGGAGAAACAACTGTTAATGAAAAAACATGTAATATGATATTACATATGTCAATGCATAAGAACTTCATACTCTAAAATATAAAATAAATACATTTAAGTAGAGATACACATACAAAATGGCTAGTATATTTCCTATTAGCATTGTTATCCAAACTGTTGTAAAACTCCCACTTTTCACATTTTGGATATCCAGCTAGGAGGAAAAAAGGTGATTGATGCCAAGTTGGAAAAACGAACATTTGATATTCGTTATACTCTCTAAGTCCATCTTTCCCAAATGCAATACAATAATAATGTCAAATTGTTCTGCTCCCAATGCTGCATGGTAAAGAAACAAAATGTTGCTATGACCCACATCTTAATACTATAAGTAATCAAGTTAAAAAACTTTCATACCGCCAGTGAAGATGGAAAGAAATGTGCTATTGGGATCTTGGCCTCAAGAATCTCAAATCAGCAATCCATTATCTAAGACACATGCACCATAATCAAACCATTTGATAAAATTAATTCATTTATATAGAAAAATAAATGTTGAATACAATATTGCTATCCATAATTGTGACTAACATAGGTATTGATCCAATGTTTACCCAGGTATTGACGCAAACTGTCGACAGAAACCCTTGAATAAATTTGATCTAATTCTGGTATCCAGCATATATAAGATCATTATATATTTGTATTGCCCAATCCAATAATGCAAACTTAAATAAATATATTATACATACATACTTTTTATGATAACCGTTCCAAAACCTATCTAAGATCTTATCTTCTTCTGGTGTAAGATAATACAGTGGGCTGGGCCGTGGGCGTTTGTTGCTTGAACCCAAAACACATGGAAAGAGCTTTGGAGAATAATCATGTTCCTATGATTGCCTTTCACTCGGCTAACCATTGAAGATATGTCATGTGTTGGACTAGGGATAACGATTGGAGGTGGGTGGGGTGTGGGACTTAGGATTACGAAAGGGACCGCTTGGGGTATTGGACTTGGAGTCACAAATGGATCAAGTTGGGGTGTGGAGCTCGAGGGTATGAACTGGAGTGGTTGTGGGGGTGGACTTGGAATTACATATGGAGAAGGTTGGGGTGTAGAGCTCGAGAGTACGAACAGGGGTGATTGCGGTGTTGAACTTGGAATCATAGATGGAGAAGGTTTGGGTGTGGCGCTTGGCATTACAAATGGAGGTGGGTAGGGTGTGAGACTTGGGTTTGCAAATGGAGAAGGACGGGGTGTGTGGACATCAAGTGTAACTTGCCCAATTTCTTCGTCTTAATTTTCTTGTTGCACAACATAGATATCTCACAATAATGTTATATTCAACAACAGAGGTAAACAACCGATGAAATTCAATACAGTTGTAGTATACAATGAAAGAATTGTTAATATTGTATCAAAACTAACTTCATGCCAATTCTCAAATGACTCACTCTTAATACATTCCTCCAATCTAAAATTTTCAAATCCAGCAGAGCAGGCAGCACAAAATTTCAAACATTGGTGTTGAATTGTTTGCATAATTTTATACAAGAACCATGAATCATATTAATCATCCACACTATCTACGGTAGCCACAACATGTTTGAGGAAGAATTCCATCTGATGATAGAATATGTCAAGATTAGCTCCTAACAAGGTAATGTATCAATAACGAAGAGTAATATGTTCTTTAAACAACAAAACAAAAAAACACAAAGTAAGGTATCAATAATATAAATTTATTGCTTACGCCACTATTTCAGCTAATGTTACAACTATTATTACATGTTGGACAACATCTTCATATTGTGGATTTATCCTTCCTTTTGATGGTCGCCCGACATGCATTCTAGTGGTGTGGTGGTACCAAGCAAAGTACTCATCAAAATGTCAACCGACTAAGTCATCGTACTCTCCATCGATAACTGATGACACTCTATTTTTCCATGTTTCTACTTGTTGTTTCAGCTTGACTCCATAATCGATTGTAACATTTGAACTTTTTTCATCTCTCCAAGGAGCCGGATGAAGTGGGGGATGTAGGATTTGTCTCAAGCTAAATTGCTTCATTACACAATCCGCATTGTGAGGTTTAACAATTGAGTAAAAGATCATTTTCGTACATGCTGTAAAAAGACAATTATCGGCTTCTGACACGTGTTCAATCAACTCTTTAGCAAATTGGAAGTAAGGCTACCATTCAAACTGCACCCATTTTCAATATTCCATATTCAGAGAAAAAATGAATAAGACCATAGAAATAACTGAAAGAGCTTACATGATCAATGCTTTGCTGATCGAATTGTTGACGAGCTTTTTCAACAGTAGTCAACCAAAAGTGATCACATTTCAGTCTTTTTCGCCACATTTTAAAAAGTAGGAACTCAAATTTGATAGAATCCATATCTTATTTGAATGGACATCCAATCTTCATTCAGAAATATGCTCATATATGTCAAAATATAATCAATTCATAACCTTGGATCTTCAATATCTGTTGTAATCAAGCAATATACCTGGTAGTTATTATTTACCTGAAGAAGTTGAAGGACCCCACATATTGTTCTTACCCCATCCTTCATCTAGTAGCTTTAGACAGTGTTCTGTATAAATTTGCGAGGCATACACTTGGAAGGTTTCAAATAATTCAAGGTAGGCAGGCCCCCTTGACCCCAACATAAACCCACAAATTTGAGTTGAAACAAGGCAAAAGAGATATGCCCTAGTATACCTATTGATATCCTCTTTAGACGCATTCTCTGGAGGCTCAACGAAGTTTTTATGAAACCCTCAATGTCTGTGGGTTTCTGCACCTTTCCCAAAAGTGAATTGCATACTTCCTCAATGATGGGTCTCTTAGTGTATGTACGGCCTATAACTGGTGGACCATCAATGGGTAGGCCATAAATATATGCCACATTTTCAAGTATAGTAATGGCCTCTCTATACAAAAAAAGAATGATATTTGTTTCCGGCCTCCACCTTTCAATTAATGCACTTATCAGAGCATGGTTGATTCGTATGTAGCAAATTTGTAATAAATGGTGGAGGCCAGTCCTTTTCACACTGTCGCATTGCCTATCATTTAATTTCCAAAATCCATTTTTAGGGTTAACGGGAATACATCAGTAAACACCAGCTTCCTTGCCATTCCATATTAATGTGGATATGTAATTATCTTGTTCTGATAATACAGATGCATGAAGCAGACCAGGTTGAAAAGGTTCCATCAGCCAAGCATGACTCGAATTACATGGAAATAACAAAACCAAAAGTAGAATGTAATTTACCAGCCAATCTAACATCCAAAAAAAAAAAATCTATTATGATCAACTCGGACATCAGAATAAGAAATCTCAAGTTGTTTTCCAGCAGATTCATTTATTACCATAAGATAACAACAATTCTTAATTGTACTTTAAGAACTGAAGAAATGGTCATAAAAAAAAAAAAAATTATAAAGGGCATAAGGAAGTTCACATGTTTGTTGGGACCATGCATCCGTTATTCGAAAACTAATGTTTGTTGGGACCACGTATTGGCAGGTCTAGTAATTTGTATAGATTTTTGGCATAGAAAGCCGCAGAAAATAATGTTTGGACAAATGAGAAAGGTGGAGGTTTTTACCTTGTAGAGATTATCTGCCTATTATGTATGGGTACCAATCAGACTACTTTAAGATGTTGTTTCAAGCAAGAATAGGCCCTACATACTTTCAACACTAAAAAGTAAAGATTTTTACTTGTTTTCAAGCATACGTAGCTCTAAATTTTTGTGTCGTAGTTGGTTGGGTTACTTTTTTTTTTTTTTTTTTTTTTATGGAAGTAGGTGGATTTCTTTGTAAATGGAGTACCTTAAGTATATGACTGTGTTCCCATAACCCAGCACCATTCTTTTGTTAAGGTTTCAATTTTGGTCTTAAATTAGAAGATTTTAACTTTCAAATAAATGTAACTTACTTCAAAAATAATTCGTCCACTAGGTCACTCAAGAAATTAAGTCTTTAATGTGGTGAATCAATGAAGTCGAATTCTTCCACAAAAAAATAAATAAATAAAGCATGGTCATGGGAATATTCTCTCCAAGGGCAGCACAAGGTCCTGCTCGATCAGATGAGAGACTATAATGCTAACCAATGCAGTAGGTTCCCAAAAAAATAAAAAAAGAAGAAACATAGGAAAAACAATGTTGACAAATCTCACATATACAAACCCCGAAGCCTGTCACTTCTTTGGGATCCACCTTAATTCATTAGAATCAAGGGACCAGGTTCGACACTTGGATCTAGGGTGGACTCATTATTAGTCCTATCAAATGATACTAGCCCCCGATTTTTGCTCCATAGTGTTTAAGAACTCTATATATCATGCAAATTGTTGGTTTTAAGACCTCACAATGAATTATGTACAGATTAACGCCATAAGGACTCGTGCCAGTTCAAAGGGGTAGGTTTTTGTAAAGGGATGAATTGATCAAAGACGGGCCATATGAGTAAACATCAAAGGGGTGCCAATAGAAAATAAGTTTTATAAAATATGGTAAATATTCATAGTTATTAGTTATAAGAAATTATCTCCATGCAAGAACCGACCTAACCCCGCCACACCTACTTCCCCTCCAAATTGCCACCTAGCCAAATTTGACACTCATTTGATTTGTTTTTATTTTTTTTTTCCCATTTTTCGCTTGCAGTTAAGCCTTAGGGATATCTTTCAAATCCTCAGGCTCTACATGATTTTCATGCTCTTAGGTGGGCACAACAGTCTGGGCACCTCTAGTTAAATGGGTTAAGGATCTCATGAGTCAAGATGAGGTTGGGCTATCATGGAATGTGAATATGCGGAATATGATTTGGAAGGATGAAGTTGTCGCCAAAATTCTCTCCATCCCAATTGGGCGTCAAGATATTCGATGTTGGGGCTCTGAATATTCCCTCAGATCTTCAAGTGGCATTAAAAAAACACCACCTTATTAACAACAGATAGTGACCCTTGAATTTTATATGGGTATATTATTCAAGATCGTGGGTTTTAACTAGAATCTGAGTCTTTCGTTCTTGGTTAGCTCATGAATGGTTTAGAAGTAACAACCCAAAAAAGCACCCTGGTTACCACCATTTTAATTTCTTCACCCTTGATCTTTTGCAGGAAAACATCTAGTGACTTTCTGTTTAATTTAAAAACTTGGATGAGGGGTTGGCAAGATGGCCTGTCCATCCCTCACAGAAACAACTTGCATGGACAACTGTTGTGTGCTTTTTTAGGGTTGGCGTCTGACCCACCCGACCTGTCGACTCACAAGAAAAGTACTCCTAAGCACAATCCCATTCAAAAAGAATGAAAAGCGTATGCAGATGAAAACAAAAACACAAAAGAATATTTTAGTTTAGTTTATACTGTTTTGATTCATGTTCCCACTTCAACCTTTCCTTTAGGCTCATAGGACCAACATTCGATATCTAAACCCAAACCATGACTGACAATATGTTCTACACAATCCTCTCGTTCCAAAGAGACCCCAGTGTTACTTCTAAGTTGTGTTCAATTGTTTATGGTTAGATCACTGGCCTTGCTCATATTTCATCATATTTCATACAACCTACTTGTCAGCACGGTGACTGAGCCAGTCCCTCAACTTATCTTCAAAGCCTTTCACTTGTTGCTCTATTCCTATGATCCATATCTTGTTGCCTTGTCCCAATGTCTTCAAATTATCAACATTAGTTTTTTAAGCAATTTATATTTACTTCATTGAACTAAAAACAATTGTAATATTACCAGCAAGCATTCATAAAATTAATAGCACTCAACAACTAAAAATAACTAAATTACCTTCTTTCCTATACCACTCAATCCTTAGTCATGTTGCAGTTGCAGTGTAAAAATGGGAATTTCTTGGTTTATAGCTTTCCATATGCTTCCTATTTACACAAACAAGAAACAAAAACTGAATCATATGATAAATTAGGAATGAGAAAAGGTAACCCAATCTAACACCAATCTTGCATCTGATCGTGAGCGTTTGCTGGCATTCTCAGTCGCCCAAGTTTGTACTCATTATTCACAGAAATGCTTTCATTCACACACCTCATTTACTCAAACAAATAAACAAAGCGATGGCGAGTAACATACACTAATAGTTAAAATATTCTTCTTTTCTTCTTTACCATTCATTCAATAAATCGATATCATGATAAAGACTAAACAGAGAAATAAGACATAATACATGTACCATATTCTGATTTGCACTATCAAAACTCTTTTGATCCGATCTTTAAGATCAGAAATAGTAAATATATATATATATATGAGGTCAAAATGAAAAATAGAGAAAAAAGTGGAGCATCAAAGAAGTAAAAGTAAAGCCTTAAAGGCAGAGGAAGAAAATGCACCTGAGGTTGAGAACTCTGGTACTAGAAGAAGGCAAACTCAGAATGGATGAGAAATGAAGGCAGAGGACTCCATCATTGAAATGGCGGTAGTTCGTAACAAGGGTAAGAAAAGAAGCGGTGTGTAGGGGTAAAGAATGTAAAATGTGAAATGTGAAATGACAACACTATGTGCCCCAGAAACATTTGCCTGATGGTGAAATAGGTGGCTTACAATGGGGTCCCACGTGGGTAGACTACAAACTGTTGGAAAGTTCTGGAACCTATTACCGCTGGAAATTATTATCACTAATCATGCTTCCTGAGGCCGGATATTCTTGGCATGGCTGGTATTAATGCTTTTTTAGAACTCAATCGTACGCCTCCGATGGGAATAATCTAAACCCTTTAAGATGGACTTCATCCACACAATTGATATATCCTCGATTTTTAACTAAAAATAAGGAGGTTCGACGGTCCAATTGAACACAATGACCCAATAAAAATAGGCGGTAATCACACTTGTGTTGTGATGTTCTATATAGTAGGTCCCACTTCCTTTGAGCTGAAACTCAAAAAAGATGATTAAAAGGGATGAAACTATCTCGAATGGCCGTATTTATCTCTAGATAATTTTCATTTAATGCATAGAAATTTGGGGTAAACATCCCTTTTTTATGAAGTTTGGGGACGAAAAAAATAGTCTAGCACCAATACAATAGAGTTGACAGACTACTTCGAGTCCAGATGCTCTCTTGCAAACATTGCATCATGAATTGCTTTACACTCTTTCTAAAACTCTAGTGCGGGCCCACCTATAGATAATGCAGGCCATTCACAATGAGTTTCATCCCCTCTAATCATATTCTCATAAGTTTCAACTCAAATGAAGTAAAACCTACTATATGATCGACCATCACAACACAAGCGGGATAAAAACCTATTCATGTTTTGTCATGGCACTCAATTGGATGTTGGGACCCCCTCATTTTGAGCTAAAAGTTGAGGATATATCAATGATGGGGATGAGATTCATCTTAAATGGTTTGGGTTATTCCTATGTGGGCTCCACAGTTGAGTTCTAGAAAAGCATTAATACCTGCCATGCCAAGCGAATCCGAACTCACGAACCATGGCTAATGATAATAATGTCTAGTGGGAGTAGGTTCGGGAGCTTTCCAACAGTTAGCAATCTACCACATGGGACCGCTGATTCAACTCACGGTCCATTTGTAAGTCCCATCAAGCAAATGTTTTTACGGCACATTGTATTTTTTTAATAACAGAGGGTGTCCTAGCCTTTAAGTCGGACTAATCTCTGTAGGCTAGAGGAGACTCAGGTAAATCCTATGTGGCCCCAGTGTGGCAGTATAGCTTCGAACCCTCAACCAACTAGAGCAAATCGGATCTATGGCACATTATATTGTTATTTCACAATTGCATCGCATGTTATCAGTGATTACAACACAATATTAGCCTCACTTTAGTATTTTTTAATTTTAAATTTCTTTGAATTTCAATCCAATGGTGGTTTTAAAGTTTGGATAGAGAGAAATTGGGCCTTGTACCAAATCAAATGGGTATGAGAGTATGATGAACAAGAGTGACCCAAGTGAAGCCACACAGGAGGACATACGTACGATGTGATGAAATAGTTGAATGGAGAGAATCAGAGACGAAGATGATTAGAGATAGTGCTGGTAGATCATGTTTGAATGAGAGGATAGAGATGACGACGTAGGATGTTTTGAGATAGTGGTGTTCGATCTTTAGATGAGATGCAGGCTGGGTTTTGTGATGATCTATTTTGATGCTAAGTTCAATAATAAAGTGGGGTTGATGGACATCGATTTGGGAGAAGGAGATCGGGTCTTAATTAAAGAAGATTAAGGTCCTTCACAATTTTCTTGTTTCTTCTTTCTTTTCATTTGAGTTCTTTACGAGGATCATGGATTTTACTGACATCAACAGAGGAGGGGCAAAATGAGGAAAAAAGAGAAGATTTGAAAGGGATATCCACCTTTGATATTATAAAAGTGTTGGGATCTTATTTGTAGTTTTTATTTTTAAAAAGAAGTTTTTTTGATGGAGTTTGTTTTCCTATGATGGGAAAATGAATTCTAATTTTGGATCCGGTTTTTAAACTCTCTCTCCCCCCGAGCGAGGCGCGGGATAATCGAGACCGGCGTGTGCTCTCTCTTTGCTTCGGAGGTAGGAGTAGGACGTGATTTAACTGGTCATGTATAGTTCCGAAGACCGATCACCATACTGTAGTTATCGGTGCTGGCACTACAAAGGCTCTTGAAAAGACATTAGCCTGTGACAGTCCCTTTTCAATTACGAAGTGAAAGGGATGCACAAGACCAAATGCGTATATGAAACTGTGGGCTGGTGACCTCTGACCTTAGTACTGGGTTTTGAAAAAATACAAAGCTACACCCATCCTACTTACGGTTTACACCCACCCTCTAGCTCTAGTCTCACACCTTGGTTTTAGTACTCATGCAATGTCAACATCAAATCTAAAAAGCTACATATGGACGCCGTGTTTTTCCATTGCTCAAAGCGCAAAATGCCCACCAGATATCTCTGCCATGCCATTACACGTCCCCGTGTGAAGTGAAGTGGATACTCACTTGCAGAACTGCAGAATAAAAAGATACACAACGAATACTAATCATTACATCTCTTTTGCTTCCCAGTCGATCACAGCACACATATTTGCACGCCTCTTTCAAGTGCATGGTGTGATGATATCAAACTTCACACCATCATCTAACCGTTGAAGTGGACTGATGGTTTCTCTTGTGTGGCCTACCAGGCAGTTACATTTATTATTGGGAAGAGGATCCATTGTTTGGAATCCTGTTTGGACCAACCAAGCGCTGCTATATGGGGATTGAAAAGTCAATCAACACATCCCATCTTCCCCTTAAAAAAAAAAAAAATTTCCCCCATGTGGCAGCCCTTGGTTAGTCCAAACAGGAAAAACCCCCTCTTCCTTATTATTGATGTGTAACAGATGACCCACTTTTGCCTTTTTTTCTGGAGGCCCACCTGACTGCTCTGTGTGAAGAGTGTGGGCCCAAGCTGAGTGCTTAGTACGAATAGGCCTGTCAATGGGACGCGTTGAGACGGGTAGAAAGCCCGGCCCGTCCCATCCCAAGCCCGAAAATATGGGACTTTTAAAAAAAATTTAGCCCAGTGGGTTGGGCTTGGTCAATAATAGCAAAAGCCCGACCAAAATGGGACTGGGACTGGGCAAAGGATGCCCAGCCCGTTCAGGCCCGGCCCGGCCCGCTTTAAATAAGTTTTGATAATTTTTTATATATTACCTAAATTGCCCCTCACTTGACCCATATAGGATACTCATTCTCATTCATTTTATTGATTTTCTGATTTTCTACTTTCACCGGAAAAAGAAAAAAGAGGTTTTAACCATTCCTACATTACTTGACTCATATAGCCTATAGGATACTCATTCATTTCTATTTATTTTCTATTGTCACCGAAAAAAAAAAATTTTAACTCCGCCATGTTGCTTGTAGTTGTTGCATTACATTGCCGGTCCCAAGCCCGGAAAAAAGGAGGAGGGTTTAAAGTCCGGTTCATACCGGGTGTCTGGTAACAGTAGAAATAATTAGAGAATGTTTTGCTTATGTTCAGGATTGGGCTAAGCCCAGGCCCAGCCCGGTCCCAGCCCGGGCCCGTACGGGACGGGATTTTATGTAGGCCCGTTCAATTTAGGGACGGGATTGGGCAACACCCAGCAGGCCCGTCCTATTTTCGGGACGGGATTGGACAACCGAAGCCCAGGCCCAGCCCGTCCCATTGACAGGCCTAAGTACGAAGGGCTAAAATTAAATAATGAGGCAGGGATATGCTTATTATATCCAAGATTTGTACGTGAGATTTAATTTTTTATAATATCTGGGGAGATATATATGATGCTATATATATGATTCCATGGCCAACGTATACGACACATGAAATGCATTGGTGCTAATTCTAGCATGGGCTGTTACAGAATTGTTTTGTATGGTGGGCCACCAAAATGGCCAATGAACTTTCAATTACTAAAGTCTCAGGGATTTGTGAGGCCTGTCTTGTATAACACTGGATTATAACTACTAAATACTAATAGCACAAAAATCTTTCTAACTTACAGCTTTCTAAAAATCTTTCTAAAAATCTTTCTAAAAATCTTTAAAACAAATTTATTCAAACATATTAACACATGTTACATTCATAATCTTCTAACACAATGGTTTAAGAAGGAAACCTAAAACGCATGTACTGCATGAATGCATTAATTCGCTCCGCATACGGGGTAGCCCATGCAGCTGCACAATCATGCCTGAAGTGAACCCATTGAGGCATAATGGGAGGCATCGAGTAACCATCTGTCAATGCAACCTGCTCGTAGTTATTATTATTTACGTACCCGATAGCGAGAGTAACATGTTATATAGCGGTGGTGGAGTAAATCGAAGTGGCAAATACGTAAAGCTCTGTGTAGCACTTAAAACATGTAATATCACATTGAAATTCGAAGCAATTAAGAGACCTATGTCTAACATGGTCATCCAATGCTCAATCAATGCTCTTCTATCTAATGCAAAAAAGTTCAATGAGTTGTAAATACGAGTCCACTGGTCATCACTATCAAATATTACAACATACTGAGTCCTGAATGTGTGCAACTCTTCTATTAAGTTATACCGGGTAGTTGCTAATGCATCTTCGTAAAGACCAAGACAGACAGCTATCACCCGAAATCAGCAATTTCCATCAAGTTTTATGTCTTGTACATGCATAATATAAGGATGCAGTATATGTGGAAACTGATGAACATAGGCATGTACAGAGTAGTTGTAAATAGAGGAGCAACTGTGTCTTACTAGTTCCTGAAACTGAAAAATATCTGGCTCAACAAACTCAAATATATCCGTATAAGCACAATTTGATATGTCTTCCCTGTCCTTCAAGTCGGGGCCTCCAAACGAATAACTATTTCTGCTTGGTTCTCGAGAATGAAGGGAATCAGACTCAACGACCACTAATGCAGACGGATTAACACGAGTATTTGTTGCAACTTTTTTTTTTTAAGGAGGGGCGTCCACGAGTGTTCATCTTAACAGCAGGTTCATGAATTAAAGTTGTTGATGGTGTGATTATCTCCCTCAACTTCCTTAAAAGACTGAATCTACCATGCCTTGTTTGCTGCTTAAACTGTTCTGTTAACTCAACGTCACAATCGATGTTATCGTCTTGAAGAGACACACACGGTGATAAGTCAAGTTTTCTCCAAAATTTATCTATGGAATCAACTGGTATGGGACGACTATCGTTCAAATATATTGCTTGCTCGTGTACACATGGCAGTTCGTACCTTGTACGAAGTCGACATCCGCATTTGTAAGAAACTTCTCCGACATCCTTAGACCGCTCAAACTCCTTCAAAATCAGATGCAATGCGCGGCTGGAAACGAAACCACATAATTCCTAGAAGTGCGGTATATTGAATCGATGTTGGACGATAATTTTGCTTTGCTTAATACTCGCTTTGATAGCTATGTCCTGTGATTAGATGACTTGGTGAATAAACAACATCGATGTCTCCAAATCTGACTGTGATGACTCCAAGTATTGTTTCAACTTCGCATGCTGGCTCTCGACTTTATTAGTTGTCTAGTTTCCAAAATGCAGATATCTGTCGGTCCAGGCGGATACAAACATCTTCTTATATGGTGTTAACCATACATCCTTAAGATAATTAATCATACCTGGAAAGTTTTGTAACATTACCTCAAGGTCCGCCAATTTGCACACATACGCATTCTCAGTTTCAGATTCCAGCAAAATATTCCACATTTTGTAGAATGCATTCCAAGATTTGTTGTCTGTTATTGATGGCCTGCACTTGCTCAAAATACTCCTATAAATGTGCCAGCTACAAAGTAATCTCTTGGCCTCGGGAAATACCTGGGCAGACACATTCATAAAAGTCAACTCTCTGTCCGTGACAATAACTCGTGGACTGGTGCATCCATCCATTGTTGACTGCAAACACCTTAAAGCCTAAGTATAATTGAACACTTTTTCTGAGTGCATGAACACAAATGCTATGCAAAATGTTATATTAGTTGCAGTCATGCCGACAATCTCAAGGAGAGGCATCATGTACCTGCTTGTTTTATATGTTGCGTCCATCAATAACACATGCGGAAATGCACGCCATCGCTCTAATGATCCTGGATGTGCGAAGAATAAATCTTCAAGCTCATTGGTTACATCATTTGTTCGACTCTCGAAAATGTATCATTCACTTTGTAGGAATGACATGACAACTTGCATCTGGGTTTTACCGGCTTTTTCTGCAGTCCGAAATTTCTGGCGTGCATTGTATATGGTCCTAATGGTAGACACGTTGTCCGGATTTCGCTTCTTCAACGATGTCAAGATATCTCGTGGCTTCATATTTTTCGTAAACAGATGTACCATCAACTGGATCTCGGATTAAGAGAGCCGACCGGGGCATGAATGTCCCTCCATATATGATGTAGGGACATGGATATATGTTCCACATACCACCCTTGTCGTCCAGTTATCACCTGTTTGCATTTTCACCCCTTTTACTTTGACAGGACAATTTTTTTTTTTTGTGCATGTAACCATTGTGGAAGTTTTCTTGCTTCTGTATGTGCCACCGCGATCACATTGGAACAACAGTCTAAGATTCTTCCCAATTATACTAGTCTTAATGCTGATTACCATCTGTTTAATCTCAGGTTTGAGATTGGACTTGCTACTACCAATTTCTGAGAGATTGGTTCCTTGCATCTATAAGCCAGTGCTCTCCATCTATTTATGAAGACATGAACACTAAAAACCGATTGGCCGATCTCTCAGAAATCAGTAGTGGACATATGCAGGTCTGATCTCATACCTGAAATTAAACAGATGGTGATTAGCATCAAGACTAAATCTATGTCCAAGCTGTTAGAAGCAGCCATCGACGCAGAAGATTGTCATAAGGAACTTGATTAGAAGAACAAGTCCAAAAGAATTCAAGCTTTTACGTCTTTTGCATCCAAAGGAAAGAAGAAACAAGAAGTCTTCAATATTCAAACTTCAAAGTCTCCTAGGAAGGCACAAGATCGTAAGGATGAGGCTGCTAGGAAGGAAGAATATGAAAGGAGGAAAAATGCTAAATACTCCTTTGACAAAAATATTGAAGAAATCTTCAAAACTTTGCTAGAATATGGAAAGTTGGAGCTACCTTCTTCTAAAAGACCCAACCAGGAGGGAAAGACAAATGATCCAAACTATTGTCCTTATCATTGGATGATTTATCATACTTTGAAAGAATGCTTCAGTCTAAAGGAGAAGTTACAAGATATGTTGACTAGGGGAATCATACAACCTGATAAAAAGTTTGATTCTGCGTCAGTCAATATGATAGCATTTGCATCCTTTACACCCACCGATATCTAGCTCTTCATACCCCAAATGGTGGAATTTCAGCTAATTAATATGGTCGAAAATGAAGATGGACTTGTTCCGGTCACCACATCGTCTAGGGAGAAGATATAGGTCCACCAAATCTTATAAATGATAAAGACTGAGAAACAGTGAAAACGAAGCCTACTTCCAAAGCGAGAAAGAAGATAAAGAAATCGCTTTGCAATTCCCACCAAGTAGTTAAAGCACAGTCTATAAAGGAGATGAAAGAGGAAGCTGAGCTTGCACAAAAAAGGGAGATAACGATAGAATCCTCTGAACCAATGAGGAGACCTATCACTTTGGCAAATCTCCTTCTCCCTATCACTGAAGAATAAGATGAGCTACTGTAACACCCTGTCCCGAGTTAATTAAGATTAACTCTAATTAATCGGGATTAATGCTAATTCAACATGTTTTATGGAATTAATGTTGATGAATGGACTTGAAATGGTTTTAGGCTAAACCATGCAATGTAAAGACTTTTTCGTAAATGCGAAATTACACGTATTTCGTCGAATACGGAAACTCTTGATACTCACGCGTATATCTTGAGGAGTACGTTAACTTCCGTAACTGTATTGATTCCATTCGAGGTGAATTGGCTCAAATGACCCTTCATTTGACTTGAATTGTAATTAGAGGAACTAGGAGGGGGTTTAATGCAAAAATGAGGATTATAAGATGAGGATGAACTCATTTGAGTTCATTCCTCCAGCACAGTCGATCTCTTCTTCTCTTTCTTTCTCTTCTTCTTCTTTCTCCCAATTTCTCTTCCTTGGGTGATGATTGAGAGAGCTAACAAGTGCTTGTGAAGAGGGACTCCATCTTCACTATCCTTTTCTTCATCTCTTTTCCTACTATCTTGGAGTTTAAACTTGAGAAGATCTCAAGATTACCACCAAAGAAGCTACAAGTAAGTGTTGAGTTGAATTCAGCACTTCCATGGTTTCATTATTGAGTTGTGACTCAAAGAATTCACAAGAATTCTGTTTTGTGGATTGATTTTAGGTTTTAGGTTCAAAAGGAGGTTTGACTTGAGGAATTCAGCTTGGATTCAAGCTAGACAAGGAACTTCTTGCTAAAAAGTTTCCAAACAAGGCAAGTATACTCAATTATCTTGATTTCAATTGTTAAGTGATTTGTTAGAACTCAAGGAGTTCAGTTACAGAAAATTCGGTTCAGAATTTTCTGAACTTCTGGGCGCAATTCGGTCAGCCGCCAGGCTGACCGACACCTAACTGAGAGCTGACCGACATAGGTCGGCTAGCCGAAATTGTGAGTTCGGCTAGCCGCGGGTTGACCGCAAGGTGACCGAAAATCTTGTCAGGGTTTTTCCATCAGAAGTTTAGCTTCTGGAAAACGAACCGTAAGCTGACCGAAGAAATTCGGCTAACCGAAATTTGAATTTCGGCCAGCCGCGTGGGTGACCGAATAGGTGACCGAATTGGGCAAATTGTCCTGGAAAGTGAGAAATTCTGGAAAGCTGACCGAATGTGGTTCGGTCAGGCGAAACCCCTAATGCGGCTAACTGTTAGGTAACCGACGAGGTGACCGAAATTGAGGGAATATCAGAATTGATTTCTGATAAGTTCCTAAACCTTCATGGGTGTTAGCTAAACTTATGTAAATGTAAATTTCACTAAAAAGTGATGTCATCTAAAATAACACCTACATTGCATAATGAACGTTTCACCCGAATGTTGTTTTAGGAAATTTACTTGTTTATGACTTGAGCTGGCTTGTCCTCTCTCGTCTACTACTGTTATGCTCCTTGTTGAGCTATCATTAAATAATATATTGAATTAATACAATGAAATGCAATGAGATTAAACGAAAAAAACTGAAATGAACAAACATTGAGATGTATAAAAGATTAAGTTTGCTGCAGTAGATGGAGCGTTCCGGAGCTCCGTGCTGATGCCGGTGATCTCTGATCAAGACACTGGTAAATCCCACACATTTGATAAGCCACTTAATAAAGTGAGTAATAATGAAATGAAATGAGTCCTTGAAAGGCTGGGTTGTGAATGGTGCGCCTTCCGCCTATGCTAGATGACAACGAAAAGACACTTGATAAATGGAATGCTCTCTTCAGGGGAGAACTACATAAATTGAATGCTTCCTTCATGGAAGAACTAGATGAATTGAATTGAATTGAATTGAATCGATTTGATTTGAATATAATTGTTATACATTGGAACCAAATTGCTAACATGTGATTATCATAGAATTGTGTATACATTGTTGAACCGTCGTGTTCACAGTGTTATTGCTGACATTACAGGCCCAGTTGGCCGTTCCAGTGGTTCCGAGACCACGCCGCCAGTGGAGGAGACCAGTCTGGTTCCCCCAGGAGGATTGAACGAATGGATGTAAATCGGAGGCGACCGGTATAGAAAATTTTGGGAACATTTTGAATAGATTCATTTTGTTGTAAATAGTGATCACATGCATTGTAATTGAATATGCATGGGTGATTTAAATAGGAAATGAGATGTATAAGTAAACTTTACTTTCTGTAAAGAATTTGTACATATTAAAGTTAAATGTCAATGTATGTATATATTTCCGCAACATAATGTACATTTGACAGGTGTATGTAAGATCCCTTGTGAATTTCGTATTGGCTTCGGCGATGCGAGGTTTACGGGAGTAAGTATGGCATCACGACTCGGGGTTTGGCCGTGGTAACCCTATTCTCGGGCCCGGGTTGTGACAGCTACAGATCTCAAATTACAATAGAATCTCCTTAGTGAGACGTCCTCCTCTTTCAGATTCAGAGGACTCAGAAGATGAAAAGTGGGTACCTCCTACAATCCCACCACCTATGGTTGATGATGATGATCAGGAATCTGATCCTGGTGAAGAGGAATATCTCTCGCATGAAGTGCTGAATGAGAATGACTTCATCACTAATCCTTTCTTCTATCAAGAGAACATCACAGAGATAGTAGTGTAAATCTACAATCCAAGGCTTCCTGAACCTGGTGATTGGCTTGTAGACCGTCCTTCATTCCACATGCATCCAGAAATTCATCCAGATCCTCTACAAATTGTGGATTATAATGAGCCCAGGTGCACCTGCGACACAAGACACTTCTTGCCTGCCAATACTGGTGAGGTCAAAGGTTGGTTAAGATAGTGGCTCGAAGAAAGAGGAATGCATGACCACCAAGCGTGACACCCCAGCAATGTGTCAACTACCTCTACCCCATATGGTCTCCCTATTCCAGTGATCGTCAACGACCAGCAGAATACCCCTTTAGAGGATGTTCTGGATATCGCTATCAGTGATACGCCCTTAGAACCTAGCAGAGATAGGCGCGTGGCATCCAACGATACTACTGGAGACGTGCCAATCAGCCCCCCAAGTTCTGTTGTCAAGAGAGCACCACAAGTCGTCATTGTGGCAGACGAATCGACATATCTGGGGAGTGAACTCAAGGTGATATCATGTTACGTGGCCACCGGCACAAAAGAAGAAACCACCACATCCTCTGCATCTGCCAACGTTGAAGATTTGGTCGAACAAATGGGAAATCTCTTTTCCCAGCAAGAAGAAGTTCCCACCAAGCAAACTTCCCAGCACCAATACTGTGATTCAGGGGTATGATGGTGAAATATAAACCCCATTGGGAAGATTCAAATCAAATTTCAGCTTGGGAGTTTGACTTCTGAAGCAACTTTGTATGTCATCAAGACCCGAGTTTGCTATAACATCTTACTTGGAAGAAGATGGTTGCATGATTACACCATTGTACCTTCTACCCTCCATTAGTGTTTCAAATATATTGATGATGGTGGAAAGTGCATCACGTCTTCGCTGATGAAAAGCCTTTCAAAGGAAAAGAGGTCTACTTTACTAATGTAGCTATGAATGAGGAAATGATTAAACAACAGAAACCCAGTGTGAAGAAACATGTGATGGAAGTAGGCGTAGTCGAGTCAGCCAAGGTCTTGGATCATCAGCAAAAGAAGAAGTTAGCAGTATGGTTTGCATATGCACTCGATCCTTTTACAATCAAGGTGAAACCTGACATGAAGGGTAAACCTTTGATCATTTCCGCCAAGTCTTCCAAGTCGGTTAATGTAGCTTCTTTAGTTAATTAGTCAGATCAGGAAGTCCCTTGGTTTGATATGTTAATGATTCTTGATGCAAGGGGTCAATCGCCTCAAGATCGCAACGGAATCAGATATCATACAAGTACGAGATCCAACTTGTATAGCCCGACTGCTCGAAAAAGTCTTAGGCTAATGGGCGGCGTTACAGAAAATCATCAAATTTCTCATGTCTTCATGGCCGCATCTCATAATCGGGGAAGTCGACAAGAAACGAGATTCAGATGACAAGAAAGCAAAACTCGCAGTTTGGCATGGCATGACGCTTTAAGGCGTTCATTGGATCTGATGCGCATTTTAGAGGCGTACCATTTGGCGGAGGTAGAAAACAATCACCCTATGACAATTGGTTCTTACGTGTCAAGGGCTTGGTGAGTCCATTGTCAACTATATAGATTGATGGTTGGAAATGATCTACAGATGCGAAAATCCTCCTCCCTGAAATATATAGATCACACTATGCCTACATAGTTTACATCATGATTTTCGGATTCTCGCCATCGGATAAGATTTCGAGAATTTTAAAGAATTGGCTATGTTCATGGAAACTATTGAAGATCATGTTCTTGTTCTTTTGACAACATGATAAGAAAAAAGCACACAACGAATGTGGGATCTTTGATTTAAGATTCTGATTTCGAGTCAGACTCAGAGGAGATTAGCAGTGTATTTACAGATCCACCACCAACAGCAGGATATGAACCCCCTCTCCACCCATATTCAGGTCCATATCCTATATTTAAGGTTGAAGGGTCAACTTTTCTTATACCTGACAAGAAACCTTGGAAACATGACATGATATTCCGTCGAGCGGAAGATGCCTCTACTTCATCTCCACCTAAAATAATCAATTTTCTCTCATTTCATTGTAGAATGGCATTTTGAACTTTTTCCCCTCCATCCCTCATTTTAAAGTCAACCCAGCCATTTTCATTCGTTCATATTCCTCATTAAGAGTTGCTAGCTGCTCGGAGAGCTCTTCTTTTTCACTCCTTCACTCTCTCTTCTTCCATGTGGGTCTAAAGGCCAAGCATTGAAGATCTAGCCCTAAATTTCATACCACGGATCCGGTTTATTTTCTAATCGGGTTCGAGGCTGTGACAGTAACGTTCAAAGGATGAATAAAAGCATCTCTGGCGGATTTTCATTTCTTTTTTTAAGTGAAATAGAAGACTACGATGAATATTCAGTAAGTATATTTGCTCAGAATTTCATAACAAAAAGTCCTAGAGAGAAAAAAAAAAAAGAACGTATTACAACGGCCACTTTTCCTGTGGATTGGCCGATGAAGGCTACTGGTACTAGCCGCTGAGTGTCAAGCACTCCAGGCTGACCGCGTTGGTTTTACACATCATGACCGCCAGGCGCTTAATGTCTAAAGTGCACAATCTACCAGCCGAGAGACTTTGTCAATCACTATGGCCTCTCTGGGATGTGCTTATGTTAAAGACATTGGCAGTTCTGAATGAAATATTCATTACAACAGTCACTGGAGGCCCGCAGTAGGATATGGATGACCGGCCAACACCATATTTCATGGCTGCCAGTCATTTGTGTTTAGCCACCGTATCTTCTCTACATTGACCACTGGGCGTCGTGCATCTTCTCCAATTCATCTCTGTTAGCTTTCTCTTCATTTGTTCTTTCTTTTATTCTTTTTTTGTTAGAAGAGCAACAGCCGAGGAGTTCTCTTCAAACTTTTCCGAAGTATTTTGACCAACGAAGGGTCACTGATGACATATAAGATTTTCCCACAGACAGCGCCAATCTTCTGTTTCGCTAAAAAAAAAGAGATGAAAATCCCCTGAAGATGCTTTTATTCATTCTTTAAACATCACAAAAAGATGTGAAAATGACTTGCACGTGTACTTGATTGTGCATGAAGAATTATCTCTACTTTTATTTATATGGGTTCCCTTTGCTTCACCTTTTGAGTGCAGATTGTTTACAAATTTTCATACAACCCCCTCATCAGGCTTAGGAGATCAAATACAAGGGAAATACAGAAATGAAAGAAGAGATGAAAGGACTACTGCCTTCGGGAGTTTGCTGGAGATGAAATTGGAGAAGTTGACAACGTAGTTTCCTTCATCAATCTTTGTAATTCATCACCATTATTAAAAACAATGATTAGCAAAGAAGCCTGCTTCAAAATAGCAGAGGCAATCTTTGTCCTTCTTCCATGGTGAAAGGAACAAAGATTGATTCCCAGAAACTATCCCCCAAATCCAGAGAGAAGTACTCATTGCTGCTTGACTCTCACCTTGTGATCGTAGCCCCAAGTGCAAGGCCGCGATTGTAGTAATAACCGGTGAAACCGGATCGATCTACGGAGAGTTTAGTTATCGCAAAACCTGTCCTAATAAAAAAAACTAGTTCTAGCCTAAAAAAAACTATACAAATCAAATTTCCTAATTGAATTAAAAATTAATTACAAATCTGAAATATTAATTACAACCAAAGAAAATTAAAATCCTAATCTAGAAACCTAATCTAACCACTGCATCACCATAAGATTCATTAGCCCAACCAATTGCAATAATTGTTAAGGGTGCATAGAATAAAGAATAAAATCAAATCAAATCAAATCAAATAAAATAAAATCAGAGAATAAAGAAATTAGATTTTAATTCTAAAACTTTGCAATAATTACTTTGCTTAATGCCATTAAGAAAAATCAAGACCACCGCACCAAGTGCGCACTGTCACTACGCACAAAAATTCAATGTTGACTCATTGGTGAAGACCAAGACCCCATAAACTTGATTTATTAATGAAAGACCCATTACAAGCAAATAACCATTACAAAATTCTTTTAATAAAAATAAAGTGCATCCAACCTTACCATAGACACAAGAAACACTAAACGGAGGAGAGGGACTCGCGGTCTTGAACTGCGATCCAACCGGCTCTCGTTTCGCGATCTGAAATCCAAGCAAGGGAAGATGATTCCAAGGATGATCCGATGGTGGAGTGACGATAGCAACGGTGGCGGCGCGAAGGCGTAGAAATCCAAGTGGTAGTGTGCCTTAGGGAAGGCCTTGGATGAAATATTGATGGAAGGAGGAGAGATGAAGAAGAATTAATGGAAAAAGGGGGAATTATTGTTGCTGGTCGTCCAAGGGGAATGGAGAGATGGGGATCCACGTCCAGCCCTCTTTTTATATATTTTTGATAGCTTGGGTTGCAAGGTTTTGATTTGGGTAAGGATTAGTAGTGTGTGGTCCAAGTTGGATTAGGATTAGGAGAGTTTTTGAGAGATTTTCTAGGGGTTGGCTCACAATCCTAGTAAAATTAGGATTGTTCTTATCTCATGCAACTCCCTCTCTTGGGTCCCACTTGGGTTAAGGATCAATTCAAATCTGAATTTCAGATTTGATGTGCAATTCTTGAATGCATGTGGACCCCACTTGGGTGTACACAACATGGAACGTCCCATGCCCTGGCTTGACTTTCTTTTGCAATTTTTTTTCTTCTTTGTTTGGCTTGAATTGAATCTTAGCCATCCATCTTGACATGTAAGCAATATTTGTTGGAGAGTAGATATGACACCTCATCATCTCATGGCCCGCAAATTTGGAACTTATCTTCAAGAGATTAAATCTGATTTTTTTCTTGCATATGAGAGCGGACCCTACCATGGCCGCCCCTACCTTAGATTCCATGCCAAAGGAAGGTGGGTCCATGGTGCATTTGATTCATCAATTCTCTTCCGTGGGCCCCGATTTCTGAAATTCCCTACAAAAATAGAAGCAAAGATCAAAGAATAATCTAATCATATAGGTAAGGAATTATGCAAGATGCGGTCCCAATTCACACCAAATAAATGCATAAAATGTCACCATTTTATCAAGTTTTCTTCAATTAAATCAATGGTACAAAGAAAATTCATCATTTCATGTGTGAATAAAAAGTTATGGGAAATTTGTGACTTTCAATGTAAAAAATAGAGAAATTCATGATTTTATGTGAAAATACAATTTTTGGATGAATTTTGACTCAAATTTAGACTTTGATGCTCAAAAACATAAAATCATAATTTTTTTACTAAAATGGTTCATGATTTGATGATTAAGTCCTTAATTATTCTAAAATGATAAGAAAATATTGCATTTTTAAGGACTTATCACACCCCCCAACCAGCTTTTTGCTAGTCCCGAGCAAAATATGCAAACTATGGTAGGTCTTCTGGCCTAATCTAATCTAAACTAAATGCAAAGACAAAAAGAAAAACGCCACTTTCGCTGGCACTCTCGGCTGCATTTAGCATATGCAGCAAGCCCTTAAACCCCTAGGTTACCCCTAGTGGACGAGTTGTGCCTCGTGAGGGTTTGCAGTGAATATGCCCACAAAATTCATTTACCTAAAAGTGAAAGAAATTCAATGGAAGGTTTTTCAAAAGAATATTGAGTTAAATCGGATGCCTCGAATCCTCGAATAATCAAGATTTCAGACTTTTCAAAATCCGGTTCACATTTTTTTTTTTTCTAAATTATACCAAAACTTTGAGTGCCTTGTGCAAATGTATACATCAAAACAAAAATTTTAAATGTTCTACGATAATGCCATGAAAACAGAATTCTCCCTTGAAATTTCCAACTTTCCTAGATTCGGGCAAAATACAAGTCTCCTCTCAAGGCTACTATGATGGCTTTCGCACTGTTGTTTTTCAAAGGCCGTGAGATGCATCTTTTTTTTGTTTTTTTTTTTTTTTTTTGAACACACACATGTGACTGTGCAATTTTTAGGTCCCTTAAGCTTTCTAATTAACCCATATAATGAGCATTAGGCCAATAACTCCCAAAACAGATGTCTTTAGGGCACTAGGTATATAAATACCCCTACGGGCTTACTGGCTCGGGTTAAAAAGGCTACGAACCCAAACTAGTCACATAACTTTTTATTCTTTTCAAGAGTTATAACTAAACTCTTTTTTTTTTTTTTGAACACTTATTTGTACATCCCTTGGCAATTTTTTTTTCTTTTTAAACGGTCCCCAACAATAGGCAGCCCTTTTCAATTCACCCGAATTAATTCACTGGTTTTGGTTGGCCTAACCATGCCGATGAACCAGGAGAACTCATATGGCCAAATTTCAGAAAGTCGTCTCTTTTTCTCTCTTGAAAGAACTCTGCAAATGACACTTAAATCTTTTTGTCCAAAACTTTTGAAATGATGTACACGTGGTACTGTGAAAAACAAAGTTCGGTATTCATTTTATTTTTTAGAAAATAATGAACCTTCATTTTACTTCCTTCCAAAAAAATTCTGAAATTCCAGATTTCTAAGCATCTTCAAATCGTCAAGTTCTTTTGAAAACCCCTTTTTTTTTATTATTATTTTTTCTAAAATTGGACAAGTGTGCTTGTTCCCACCCCCAAACCTAAACTAGACAACGTCCTCGATGTCATACATGAAATGCGAAATGAAATGTAACATGAGGTGAAAATGTAAAAGGAGGAAAAAGGGTAGAAAGCACCTGGAGTAATGAAGCTTTTGCGTAGTACCCTGTCCAATGTGAGACAAAGAACACCACAAAGAAAATAGAAAAATATATGCATAATATACAAAGGTATGGGCCACTGTCAGATCCAGTGCCCATCAATCCTGATAGATAGGATCGATCAGAGGAATTACATTTTCCTCTGGAGGAATAGTCTCCAAGAATGGTTTTAAACGTTGGCCATTAACTTTAAAAGAGGTACCATTCGATGGATCAATGAGGGTCACTGCCCCATATGGAAATACTTCTTGAACAATGTAGGGGCCTGTCCAACGAGATCTTAACTTTCCAGGGAAAAGATGAAGTCGAGAATTGTACAAGAGGACTTTTTGAGACGGATGGAATGATTTTCTTAATATCCGTTTATCATGAAAGGCCTTAGTCCTGTCCTTGTAAATTCGTGAGTTCATATAAGCCTCGTTTCTCAATTCTTCTAATTCATTTAGATCAAGAGCTCTTTTCTCCCCAGCCTTGTCTAAGTCAAAGTTCAGTTGTTTTATGGCCCAATAAGCTTTATGTTCCAGCTCCACTGGAAGGTGGCAAGCTTTCCCATATATAAGCCGGTATGGAGACATCCCAATTGGGGTCTTATATGCAGTGCGATAGGCCCACAATGCATCATTTAACCGCATGGACCAATCCTTACGATTCGGTTTTACCGTGGTCTCTAAAATTCTTTTAATTTCCCTATTTGAGACCTCTACCTGCCCACTTGTTTGAGGATGATAGGGGGTAGCCACTTTATGTGTAACACCGTAATTTTGAAACAAACTCTCAATAATGCGGTTACAAAAGTGAGTGCCCCCATCACTAATGATGGCACGCGGAGTTCCAAAACGGGAAAAGATACTGTCCAAGATAAACTTTTTTACCGTTTTAGCATCATTGTTCCTACATGGGATTGCTTCAATCCATTTGGAAACATAATCAACTGCAACGAGGATATAATGAAAACCAAAGCTCGGGGGAAATGGTCCCATAAAGTCTATACCCCATACATCGAATAACTCGACGACCAAAATTGGGTTTAAAGGCATCATGTTCCTTTTGGAAATTGAACCCAATTTTTGGCACCGCTCACATACTTTACAGAAATCATATGCATCTTTAAATATAGTGGGCCAGTAAAATCCAGATTGCAAAATTTTGTGAGCGGTCTTTTCAGCAGAAAAATGGCCACCACAAGCTTGAGAATGGCAAAATGATATAACACTGTTCATTTCATGGTCTGGAATGCATCTCCTAATGATTTGGTCTGGGCAGTATTTGAAAAGGTATGGGTCATCCCAGAAAAACTGTTTCACCTCAGTGAAAAACTTGTTTTTATCTTGTTGGGTCCATTCTTTTGGAATTTCACCCGAAGCTAGATAATTAGCAATGTCAGCATACCATGGAGAATGGGAAAATGTGGCAAACAAGTGCTCATCAGGGAAAGTGTCCTGGATTGGCAAGGGTTCTAAAGCGTTGGAAAGGACAATCCTAGAAAGATGATCAGCCACCACATTTTCTACTCCTTTCTTATCCTTGATTTCGATATTGAACTCTTGGAGTAGAAGGATCCATCTGATCAGTCTGGGCTTGGCATCTTTCTTAGAAAGCAAGTACTTCAGCGCAGAATGATCAGTAAAGATCACAATTTTGGATCCAATTAAGTAGGAACGGAATTTATCCAGTGCATAGACCACAGCCAATAGTTCTTTCTCTGTTGTAGAATAATTAATCTGTGCACTGTTTAAAGTCCTGCTAGCATAGTAAATTACAGATGGCTTTTTGTCCCTACGTTGCCCAAGAACTGCCCCAACTGCATAATCGCTAGCATCGCACATGATTTCAAAGGGTAGGCTCCAATCTGGAGGTTGCATAATTGGAGCAGTCGTCAACATGTCCTTAAGCTTGGTAAAAGCCAATTGACATGCCTCCGTCCACTCAAATTCTGCTTCCTTTAGCAGAAGGTTGCATAATGGTCGAGAAATGACACTAAAATCTTTTATGAACCTTCTGTAGAATCCAGCATGCCCTAAGAAAGATCTTACATCTCTTACGGTTTTTGGGGCGGGCAAATTGGAAATTAGATCTATTTTGGCTTTGTCCACTTCCAATCCTTTAGATGATACAATGTGGCCAAGGACAATCCCTTGTCGTACCATAAAATGACATTTTTCCCAATTCAGTACTAAGTTCTTTTCTTCACACCTAGAGAGGACCTTAGTTAAGTTGCTCAAACAATCTTGGAAAGAATCTCCAAAAACGGAGAAATCGTCCATGAAGACTTCGAGAAAACGTTCCACCATATCACTAAAAATACTCAGCATGCACCTTTGAAAGGTTGCAGGAGCATTACACAGCCCAAAGGGCATCCGTCGGTAAGCAAAGGTGCCAAAGGGGCATGTGAAAGTTGTTTTCTCTTGGTCTTCCGGGGCGATCTCTATTTGATTGTATCCAGAATATCCATCCAAGAAACAATAATACTCGTGGCCAGCTACCCGTTCTAAAATTTGGTCCAAAAGGGGTAGGGGGAAATGATCCTTTCGTGTGACAGCATTTAACTTTCTGTAGTCAATGCAAACTCGCCAACCTGTGGGTACGCGGGTTGGGATGAGCTCATCATCAGCATTACGGACTACAGTTACGCCGGCCTTTTTAGGTACAACTTGGGTAGGGCTGACCCATTGGCTATCCGAAATTGGATAAATGATACCCACATCTAGAAGTTTCAAAACTTCCGCCCTAACCACTTCCTGCATGGTGGGGTTTAACCGGCGTTGCATCTGACGGGAGGGTTTTGCATTCTCCTCTAAATAGATATGATGTGTACACACGAGGGGATTAATTCCCTTAATGTCAGCCACGGTCCAAGCAATTGCACCTTTGTGCAATTTGAGCACTTTTAAGAGTTGGACTTCTTGGTTCAAGGTGTGCAGAAATTACTACAGGAAATGTTTCATTTTCTCCAAGGTATGCATATTTCAGGTGAGAGGGCAAGGGTTTCAACTCAGGTTTGGGCGGCCTCACCTAAGATGGAAGAGACAGAGTACCAGTTGGTAATAGCTCTTCAAAAGAGAGTTTGCCTATAGTGTTGACCATTTCAACAGTGTTATCAAGTGTTTCTTCACAGAGGGTCAGGCCCTTAATTGACTCAATGGAATCAGAGATTGATTTTTTAAAAGTTTCTGCTGTAAGAATACTGATCAAATCTACTTCTTCAAGGTCAATGTTATCATCCCGTGGTTGTTTGCAAAGGTCAAAAACATTTAGCTCTAATGTCATGTTACCAAAAGATAGCGTCATTTTTCCATTCCGGCAATTGATTAATGCATTGGATGTGGCTAAGAATGGTCTCCCCAGAATTACCGGAATCTGAGCATGAGGATCTGCCACAGGATGAGTGTCTAGCACAATGAAGTCTACTGGAAAGTAGAACTTGTCAACTTGCACAAGCACATCCTCTACTATCCCTCTTGGTCTTTTGATTGATCGGTCTGCGAGCTGCAAAGTAATCTGGGTGGGTTTGAGTTCGCCTAACCCCAATTTTACATAGACTGAGTAGGGTAGTAAGTTGACACTTGCCCCAAGATCAAGCAGCGCTTGTTCAATTTGACAATTTCCAATAATGCACGAAATCGTGGGGCATCCTGGATCTTTGAATTTAGGGGGAGCGTCATGCTTTAAAATTGCACTAGCTTGCTCAGTGAGGAACGCTTTCTTTTGTACATGTATCTTACGCTTCAAAGTGCACAAGTCCTTAAGAAACTTTGCGTAAGATGGGACTTGTTTGATTGCGTCTAACAACGGGATGTTAATTTTAACCTCTTTAAGTACATCAAAGATTTCCTGGTTCTGTATAGATGGCTTGGCAGGAGCTAATCGGTTGGGAAAAGGCAGTAAAGGCTTGAATCCCGGAGGAACTGGGCTTTTTTCCTTGATAGAAGGGACTTCATTTTCTTTCCCTTCCTGATCTGAGGATGCAGGTTGTTTATTTTTTTCCAGATCAGGCTTTGCAATCTCTTTACCACTACGTAGAGTAGTAACAGCTTGAACCTGCTCCTTTGAATTTGACGGACCACCTTGATGAACCTCAAATTGCCCTTTTGGATTGGGCTGTGGTTGGGCTGGAAAAGCCCCCTTATTTTGTGATTCAATCAATTTACAAAGGTTCTGCATGGTGTTATGTAAATTCTCAAAGTTCTGATCATGTTTTTTATTGATGGACTCTTGATTCACCATAAACTTAGCCACAAGTTCATCCCAAGGTGTCGTTTGTGTTGTAGGGGGTACCATTTGCTGTGTGTTTTGAGCATATGTACTAGGAGTACCCCCAAATGGATTTGACATTTGGTTGAAATTGGGCTGAGTAGCATTTGGGCCATTCCTCCAACTAAAGTTAGGGTGATTCCTCCAATTAGGGTTGTATGTGTTACCCAAAGAATTGTTAAACTGCCGGTTGTATGTGTTAGTGGCATTTGCTTGCTCGTGAAACGCTTCTTGAAAAGCAGGGAGTGTTGGGCACTCCAAAGAAATGTGTTTATCACTAGCGCAGATGCCACAAACTATAGCAGGTTCCTTATTCTTCACAAATTTCAAGGACTCAACTTCTCTTGTAAGATAGGCAATTTTTGCTTGAAGATCATCGCTTTCTTTTAATACATATAACCCCCCTCCTTTGGCCTGACTCGATTGCTTTACGGGGTCTATACATTCAGATGTGTCCCAATTTTGTGCACTATCTGCCAAAAATTGAAGGTAGGTCCATGCTTGATTTGAGTTTTTCGCCATGAACTCCCCATTGCACATCATCTCCACGAATTGACGTGTTTCTGGACTAAGTCCATCATAAAAGTGACCAATTGTATTGTGCAATTCAAATCCGTGGTGGGGACATGCAAGGAGTAGTTCATTAAAGCGTTCCCAACACCTATAATAAGACTCCTTGTCTTTTTGTTTAAAATTCATAATATTTCTCCGTAAGGTGTTGGTCTTATGTAATGGGAAAAATTTCTTTAAAAATTCCCGGACCATGTCGGACCAGAGAGCAATCAAATTGGGTTGTAAGGAGTGAAGCCATGCTTTAGCCTTATCTTTGAGGGAAAATGGAAATAAACGAAATTTGATAAGGTCTTCCCTCACATTATTGAAGTGTAGTGTTGCACACACTTCTTCAAACTCTTTAATGTGCAAATATGCACTTTCTGATTCAAGTCCATGAAATTTGGGGAGAAGTTGGATTACTCCCAGTTTGATATCAAATTGACCCGCACCTGCGGGTATGACCATTCACGACGGTGTGGCTTGTCGTGTAGGGTGAAGGTAATCACGTAAACTCCTAAGAGGTTGATTCACCTCCCCATTATTATTGGGTCCATTCCCATTACCGTTCTCCTCGTTATCACTCTGCTCATCAGCCATATTGGAAATCCTAAAAGAACCAGGAGATCTAGATTCGTAGAATTTAATCAAGCTCTTGACAGGTGATTCCTTCCTTACTAACCGATTTGATGAGTCCCTCTGCCAAGAAGATGGGGGTCTTTCCTTTTTTCTTGGAATTTTGAAAAGTTTTTATTATTCTTTTTTTTTTTTTTTTTTATAAAGAAACCTAGAAAGAAAAACTACCTAAGGTCCGTTCTTAGATTTAAAAGAAGATTCTCAAATTCTTGCAAAGTCCTAATCTTAGAGAGTTTAATATCTCTAAGGAAAGTTCCCAAACTCAAATCTATGAAACTGGCCCGACCAGGTAAGTCCCCAGATCAGTGGTGGGGTCACGATGCGTTGCAAGGGTCCCGCTTAAAAACCACTTTCTAGAACAAGAGACTTGTCTCCCTTATCTATTGGGACAAGACTTGCCTAGACATCGAACCAATTAAGAAAGGCAGTTTGTTCGGCTTCCCAAAGAAATAACTAACCTTCTTAAAAAAAAATTCCAGCAAGTTTTTAAGAGTCCTTTTAAATTTAAAAACAACTAATAAAACTGAGTTTCCAATGAAAGTTCTAAAATTTTCAGATTTTTGCAAGTTTGGTGGCCAAAAAGCCGAATTTGTGCGATCTACGACTTGCCTTTGTGAGGGAACGTTCCAGAATTTTTTTGGAAAGTTAAAAAAACTAAAAATATGAAAAACAACTGAATTTAACAGACCCTAATTAATCCTAAACAGCAACAAAAAAAAAATTGAAAAAAAAATGGCCTAAACTAGTCCAAATTAGAACAAGTAAATTAGGCAATTTTCAGAAATTGGATGTGATTTTTGAAAAATCAGAAAAAAATAATTTTCAGATCTGAAATAGTTCCAATTTTATCAAAAATCAGAGATTAAAAATCCATTTTTTAATGCAATAGGGCTGGTCCAAACATTCCATGCATGCTACCCTTAGATCTAGAATGATTGCGGAATAGTAAAGGCACACCCACAAAGCAATTAAAAAGATAGGTTGGAAAAAATACCTTAAGTGAAGAAAAACTCCCCGGCAGCGGCGCCAAAAACTTGATCGTAGCCCCAAGTGCAAGGCCGCGATTGTAGTAATAACCGGTGAAACCGGATCGATCTACGGAGAGTTTAGTTATCGCAAAACCTGTCCTAATAAAAAAAACTAGTTCTAGCCTAAAAAAAACTATACAAATCAAATTTCCTAATTGAATTAAAAATTAATTACAAATCTGAAATATTAATTACAACCAAAGAAAATTAAAATCCTAATCTAGAAACCTAATCTAACCACTGCATCACCATAAGATTCATTAGCCCAACCAATTGCAATAATTGTTAAGGGTGCATAGAATAAAGAATAAAATCAAATCAAATCAAATCAAATAAAATAAAATCAGAGAATAAAGAAATTAGATTTTAATTCTAAAACTTTGCAATAATTACTTTGCTTAATGCCATTAAGAAAAATCAAGACCACCGCACCAAGTGCGCACTGTCACTACGCACAAAAATTCAATGTTGACTCATTGGTGAAGACCAAGACCCCATAAACTTGATTTATTAATGAAAGACCCATTACAAGCAAATAACCATTACAAAATTCTTTTAATAAAAATAAAGTGCATCCAACCTTACCATAGACACAAGAAACACTAAACGGAGGAGAGGGACTCGCGGTCTTGAACTGCGATCCAACCGGCTCTCGTTTCGCGATCTGAAATCCAAGCAAGGGAAGATGATTCCAAGGATGATCCGATGGTGGAGTGACGATAGCAACGGTGGCGGCGCGAAGGCGTAGAAATCCAAGTGGTAGTGTGCCTTAGGGAAGGCCTTGGATGAAATATTGATGGAAGGAGGAGAGATGAAGAAGAATTAATGGAAAAAGGGGGAATTATTGTTGCTGGTCGTCCAAGGGGAATGGAGAGATGGGGATCCACGTCCAGCCCTCTTTTTATATATTTTTGATAGCTTGGGTTGCAAGGTTTTGATTTGGGTAAGGATTAGTAGTGTGTGGTCCAAGTTGGATTAGGATTAGGAGAGTTTTTGAGAGATTTTCTAGGGGTTGGCTCACAATCCTAGTAAAATTAGGATTGTTCTTATCTCATGCAACTCCCTCTCTTGGGTCCCACTTGGGTTAAGGATCAATTCAAATCTGAATTTCAGATTTGATGTGCAATTCTTGAATGCATGTGGACCCCACTTGGGTGTACACAACATGGAACGTCCCATGCCTTGGCTTGACTTTCTTTTGCAATTTTTTTTCTTCTTTGTTTGGCTTGAATTGAATCTTAGCCATCCATCTTGACATGTAAGCAATATTTGTTGGAGAGTAGATATGACACCTCATCATCTCATGGCCCGCAAATTTGGAACTTATCTTCAAGAGATTAAATCTGATTTTTTTCTTGCATATGAGAGCGGACCCTACCATGGCCGCCCCTACCTTAGATTCCATGCCAAAGGAAGGTGGGTCCATGGTGCATTTGATTCATCAATTCTCTTCCGTGGGCCCCGATTTCTGAAATTCCCTACAAAAATAGAAGCAAAGATCAAAGAATAATCTAATCATATAGGTAAGGAATTATGCAAGATGCGGTCCCAATTCACACCAAATAAATGCATAAAATGTCACCATTTTATCAAGTTTTCTTCAATTAAATCAATGGTACAAAGAAAATTCATCATTTCATGTGTGAATAAAAAGTTATGGGAAATTTGTGACTTTCAATGTAAAAAATAGAGAAATTCATGATTTTATGTGAAAATACAATTTTTGGATGAATTTTGACTCAAATTTAGACTTTGATGCTCAAAAACATAAAATCATAATTTTTTTACTAAAATGGTTCATGATTTGATGATTAAGTCCTTAATTATTCTAAAATGATAAGAAAATATTGCATTTTTAAGGACTTATCACCTTGCAAATGGAAGAGAGAGTCTTGATGAAAAAAGGGTAGAGTTTCTGACTTTCTTTGCACTGGATCGGAGATGCCCTGCCGCCTTCCCCAAGTATTCATTTTATAGCCTTTTGGGAGCTATAACTGTCAGAAATCATGGAGGAGTGGAGGTGGTTTTGAAAACTGTCATTAATGGGAATTGTAATTGTTCCCCTTTTGCAAGTCCCGTGGCCATCAGAAGACATAACTGGCCAAAGATCGTGGGTGATCGTGGGCGACAAGAAGCTAGGAAAGAAGAGGCTTGGCGGTCAACGCGTGAAGCCTTGTAGCGTCCAACGCCCATCATCCGAGCGAAGATCAGCCGCTACGTCGTTGCGCTAAGTCACCAGTATCTTAAAGGTTGAAGCTACCGGTGAACCTTGTAAATAATGACCGTAGGGGTGCTGCTATTATCGCCGCTCAGATCTAGCAGTCAGAAGTTGTCATTTTTTATGGAAAATGAGTATTTTGCCTTAGGAAATTTGATATGTTGATGAACGAATTTTTTTGCATGCCAACAACAACTAATCTTGGTAGCGCAACAATTTTGGTTAATGAAGATGATGATTCCTTCTTCAGATTTTTCTGGGCATTTGGAATTGGCCAAGACGGAGTCCTAGATAATATTATCTCTCTCTCCATGTGTGTGTCCAATGTGGTCCCACATGTGGGTGGGCCCCGATGAACAAATTCATACGCCCCTCTCAAGCAAGATATGATCTTCTCACACTAATCTCGAACCTTTTCATAATCATTAAGTATAATAATTATGATTCTAATCCAAACAAACCTCGATAAAACGGGTTTCTAAAAGCTGGCCCATCTATGATTAATAGTTGTCATGAATTGAAAGTGGTTGGCTCTCTCGAATTGCTTATATTCCTGAAAGGGGGCCCATCCATGGTTAATAGTTTAGAAGGTTAAACTATTAAATGACACCATATGGGGGCAATATTAGGGTTTGGAGAACTTTAAAATTTAATGATCTGTCACAGGTTAGGTTTTACAAACCAACCAATAGAATTAACATGTGGCTTGGTGATCTTATTCTTATCGCTTTGAAATTAGTTAAACTACGCTTTGAAATTAATTAAACTACTATTTTCTTTTTATCGGGCTCGCTCAGTTGGAGCGCATTGTGATGCCCATATTTTGATCCATCATATTCTAAAAAAATGTCCCAGCTACCTCCAAGTTTATGAAACAGGTACACTAAGATAACTTTTGTAGCTTTGTACAAAAGAAAAAAAGAACTTTTACGATGCGTATATATATATATATATAAAGAATTGTTCCCGAGTCTTTTACAGGCAAAAAATCAATCTTACCACATAATGGATTTATCCTATCTAATTCTCTTTCTTTTAATAGTCAGCCCTTTTGAAATCTCTGAGATAGAGGATTCAAATGAAAATGGTCAATATGTAAGTGCAGGCAAGAGATTTTTAAAATAACTTTAAAAAGAGGCACTTTTAGCCTCTAAGCTTTCTGTGGATATGGATCAGAAAGATCGTTTTTTTGTTTGTAAAAGTCGATTGGAGGGAAAATGGTGAAGTAAGTACTGTAAAGCACCAACAGAAATGTGGTAAGAAACACAATTTGAATTATTTCTCTAAAATTAATTTTTTTACTTAGACAAGTCTAATTATTGTCTCTATTTCATTTAATATGGATTTCAACCGCTAAAAGTCCATTTTGAAAGCTATTTTGGTACGTTTGTTTCAATTGGTAGTAAGAGGTGAGGGGGCTTTGGTGCGGCGTGGTTGCACTATACTACAATGCAATGACGTGTTTCATCCAATAACGGCAAGCTACATGGTTTGGAATCTAAACCGTAATCACAAGTTTTGGCACATTATTTTACCCTTAACAAATTTATTTTATTTCCGATTTTGCCCTTTAATCCCTTTCAGCTCTCTTTCTGTTGTTTTTGTTTTTATTTTATGATTTTGCTAAGATTCGGCTCCCATACAACTTCTCAAACATTGCGTTGTTGGTTCCATGACAACGTTTTTCATAAAATCCATAAAACTCAATGTCATGATTGCAAATTCACAAGGACAATAGAATCCATAAAATCACAATTCTGATGACATAAGTGTAAAATCACAATTCTGATGACATAAGTGTTAGGTATGACTAATCTAATGATCATACAATTTAAAAAATTAATTAATTATATATATACATGCATACATATATATACATATATATACACACATACATACATATATATATACATGTATATATGGGAGGTGCTCATATGAGAGACACTCTTACCAAGTTGGTGAGAGATACGTGGGGGCCCACACTTGAATATCCCTCTTATTTGGGGTCCTCACATTTAAGTTGGTGAAAGTGGTTATTCAAGTGTGGGCCCCCACCTATCTCTCACCAACTTGGTGAGAGTGTCTTTCACATGAGCACCTCCCTATATATATATATATATATATATGTATATATAATAAACAATATACATTTCTATGCCTTTTGGGTAAGATAAAAAATAAGATACAATGGCCCACAACCCCCACTCCATGAAAAAGAATATAGTAAAATGGGAGCCAAAGAGTATAGTTTGAATACCAAAACACGTGGATTGCCATTATTAGATGCAACCCCTCAATGCATTTAAATATAGTACGCTAGCCCCTCCCACCTCTTATTACCCATTGAAACAAACATACCAAAACAACATTTAAAATTCACTTTTATCGATTAATCAATATTAAGTGAAATTGAGACAATTATTAGACTTGCCTAAGTAACACATTAGTCTTAGAGAAATAGTTCAAATTGTGTTTCTTACCACATTGTCGTTGGAGCTTTATAATACTTACTACACCTTTTCCCCCAAATGGACCTTGCTGACAGAAAAAAAAAAAAAAAAAAATTCTTTCTCATCCGCATCCATAGAAAGCTTACGCTAAAAGTGCCTCTTTTTGGAATTCTTTTAGTGATCTCTCATATGCACATACATGCATAACATTTTCATCTAAATCCTCTTAATCCTCTATCCCAGAGCTTTCAAAAGAGCAAACTATTAAAAGGATGAGAATTAGAAAGGATAAATCTGTTTTATGGTAAGATTGATTTTTTTTGCAACTTGGGAAAACAAAGCTTTCTTTATACATAGGCATTGCAAAAGTTCTTTTTTTTTTTTTTTAAATTTTATTTCCTTTCCTTTCTTTGGCATGAAGTTGCAAAAGTTCTATTAGTATACCTATTGCATGTACTTTGAGGTAAGCATGATACTTTTTTTTGGTAGAAGGTAGGTGGGACACTTATATTGCACTTACTATGATGTATCAAGATATGGCCCACACCACTTACTATGTTCCAACTAAGCGGCCCTAATAAAAAGAAAATAGTAGTTCAGCTAATTTCAAAGTAGTCATTGATAGCCATAAAAATGAGGATTACCAAGCCACATATGTTAATTCTACTGGTTGGTTTGTTCCGTCAGTAAAATCTAACCTGTGACCGATCGTCAAATACGGAATGGATTAGGGTGAGTTCAATTATATGCAAACCCTAAAGATACCAGAACTATCCACTTTCAATTTGCGGGAACTATTGATCATAGATGGGCCCCTTTTAGAAACCCGTTTATTGAGGTTTGTTTGGATTAGAATTAAAATCATAATTATTATCCTTAGTGATTATAAAGCGGTTCGACATTAGAGAGAGAAAATGATATCTTGCTTGAAAGGGGGTATCAATTTGATTGAGAGGGGGTATCAATTTGTTCGTTGGGGCCCATGCACATGTGATCACATGTGGGACCACATTGGACACACATGGAGAGAGAGAGATAATATTCTCTAGGACCCTGTCTTGGCCAATTTCAGCACCTCGTCCATTGCATCTCTAGCCATTTTAAGTATTTGGCAAACAAATGCTCAGAGGTTTCTCACAGATTTTCCACAACATCGTAGAAAACCAATGTTTGGAACCTTTAAACTGAGTATTTGAGTCAGCAGAATTCCTGATTTTTCATGATTTCTGGATCCAACCCCACTCCCACACGATTTGAAAATCCTCTTTTTTTTATCACGGATCTATGTACAGATGGCATTTTTTTCCTCTTCTAAATGCACGATATCGATATGTGAAATCAATATTAATTCGAGTGAGTCGTCCTCAAATCTGAGCTATACTAATACGAGTGAGGAGTCCTCAAATCTGCAGATTCCATTTTTTGAATTTCTAATCTACTGTTAAACGTACCCCGAGTGAGTCGTCCTCAAATCTGAGCTATACTAATACGAGTGAGGAGTCCTCAAATCTGCATATTCCATTTTTTGAATTTCTAATCTACTGTTAAACGTACCCCAGGTCTAGGACAAGATCCCACGTTCTTCATGTCACAACCACGGTCTTTCATTGTCTCTCTAGCACTCCTCAATCTTGGAACAAGAGCAGGTTAAGGGGTGGTTTTTGTATGTTTAAGACCGTTGGGTGTCGTACCCGTTTTTTCCGTTTAAAAAAAAAAAAGCCCCGGTGAAACAATGACTCCATAGCAACTGACCATCAATAAAGGAAAAAAATTGCCACCAAAGACTGACGCCTTTTCTCGGCGTTTTGATACTCACGCAGGGCATGGGACCACCCAAAACTGGTCTGAAAGAAGGGATGCGACGTTGGTTTGGGCCGGGTTTTGGTCCTAAAATCAGGCTTCACCTTGACTTGACCCAACCTCAGGCCAGCTTGAATTCTAGAATGGTCGGGCCCCACTTAACTCGAATCTATCCATGTTGCATACATCCCTGTTTACATTACATTTTTAAAAATATAACCGAAATAAATATTGAAGATTTTCATTACACAAGGGGTTCTCCTATTTTTTGGGAAGCCAATAAAATATATATATATATATATATATTGAAAATTTTCATTACACCGGGTTCTCCTAGTTTTTGGGAAGCCAATATATATATATATATATATATATATAAAACATTGTGGATTTTCATCACAGTAGGGTGTTCTACAATTATTTTGGAAGCAAATATTAAAAAATAATATCGAAAATTTTCATTAACCCGGGGGTTCTCCATTTTTTGGGAAGCCAATATAAAAAAAGAATATTGAGAATTTTCAAATTACACTAGGGGGTTCTCCAAATTCCTGTCCTGGAATGTGGAATACTTGTCTTGAACCAATTCAGACAATTTTCATATTACTCAGATGTTTTTTTTTTTCCCCTTCACGTTGATCAACTAGACCCATTTTCACTCAGCCCAACCTGTCCAACGGCCCGGGCCAACCTGTCCAACGCCCTTACTTCAGATGGCGGCTGATTTAGGTTTTACTTCCCCAAAGGCAGTGTTCTCAAGTGGGGCCCACAATCACCTTGTTTCTGGGAATGTAAAGGGGTTGTTGATTCCGGGCCGGAACCACCACAATTTAAAAAAACATTTTGCTGCTCTCATTCACTTTTTCAAAACGAAGAAGATGAGTGGGGTTCCATACCTGGTTCATGATGAAGACTGGAACTGTATCTACATTTGCATCTGCAAACATTAGCCACTGCAACTGCAAAATCCATGGCATCTTCATCTTCAACTGCAGAAGCCCTCTCTCGATCTCCCTCTGCTTTCCTCAGTCAGGCCCTCAGAATCCCCCATCCATCTTGATCTCTTCCACAGCATATCCATGAAAGCAGATTAGAGAGAGGGGAAGGTGGAGATTAGAGAGAACGTTAGGAAGAGGGAGAGAGGGAAAGAAAGAGGGGCAAAGTGAGAGCAAAATGGACAGAGTGAGAGCGAGAGTGCTGAAAACCCAATGTCTGCAGAGACGAAATTAGATGAAATTGAAATACTAGTAGAAATCGCAACGGTTTCTTAAAAGGTCCCATCTTCGTGAGTACATGTGTTTTGGATGAGATTTCGGTACATGCTGAATTGCTGATGCAACTGCAAGCACTCAGAGAGTGAGAAATTCCATGCTGCTTTTTTATGGAACGGAAAAAAAAAAAGGGCAATGACCCATGGGCGCGTAAGCAGCCCATTTTGAACTAGCCAATGGTGAGTTGTGCTCCTTTCAGTTTGACATTGGTTGATTTTCAAACCTAAAACACTTAAATTAAATTTGAAATCTAGGTTGGACATTCAGATCATTGTATTTTTAATCAATTTGAATGCATTTCATGTGAACTGAATCTCAAATTCCTCATCATAATTTTTTCATTGTACATGTGGAAAAATAATGATAAAATATATAGTAAAAATAAAAAAGATCAACAATATTAAGTTTAGAGGAGTATTAGAAAGAAAATATATCATAAATCACACTAATCTAACTAACCTTGATTTCCTTAAGAAATAAATGAAAAGAAAAAATTTGGTTATTGATCAATTAAAAGACTTGTTTGTCACGATGTTGAAACTGTCAAATTAATCATTTGATAATTTTAATTAATGCTACACTTTTACAAGAAAATTTCATTGCCTTTAAAACCCATATGAGATTATTAAATGTCATCAATGTTAGCTGCTATTTAAGTTATGAATGTAAATATAATGATCTGAATATATTTGGTTTGCAATCAATATGGTTTTATACCAGGGAGATCCACGATTGAAGCTATCTTTTCACTTTGACAATCAATGGAAAAATATTAAGCAAAGAGGAAAATTTTATATATAATCTTCTTCGATCTGAAAAAAGCTTACGACAAAGTACCTAGAAACTTAATTTGGTGGGTTTTAAATTTAAAAAAAAAATATTCCAAGAGCTTATATTGAAATTATTAAAGACATGTATAAATGAGCACTAACGAGTGTGAGAACCATGGTTAAAAATAGCAGTATCGGTAGGGCAAAAAAAACGATATGATATTGGTATCGATCGCGATTATCGGTTTATCGCAGTCGTCAAGGCGTGAGATTTTTTTTAGTCCAGAAAATTTTAAGAAAATATCTAAAAAATCCATAATATTATAAAATGTGGAAAGTAATTCTGTTTTCCAATAGTAACTACAATAAATCAAAATCTCGGTCCCCTTAAGTCATGACATTATGTATCGATGTTTAACCTGCCATTGATCAGATGGCGGCGTTCACGACGAGCCGCTTCTTCGTCCTGCAGCAAGATTAGCTAGAGAAGATGAGGGAGAGAGGAGGAAAGCTATGCATACCCACCAACGCTGCCTGGGTCGCCGCTCAGTATTGCTGCCAAATCAAACGAAAAAGATGAGGGAGAGAATGGGAGAGAGAAACGTTCTGTCTCTTTCCGGCGGCGTGCCGTAGCAACTAGATCGATCGAGCCCAAATGGAAGTGACTAAAAAGAAGGGAAGATGAGGGAGAGAGAAGACGGTTGACAGGGAGGATGAGACGTAATAGTGAGATTGAAAGAGGGATTTTGAACAAATGGTCTTGAAATTTTCATTTGGGCGCCAATTCTCACTACAAGAAATTTTGGGGTTTAAGAACGACACAAATTTGTCCCAAAATGTATATATTTCGTCACCAAAACTAATTTAAGACGAAAATTTTTCGTCACCCGTTTTTTTGCCAGAGCCTTATAGCTAAAAGGTATTGGAGACAGAAAAAAAATTCGTCATTGAAAAAGATAAATTTGTGACAATTTGTTGTCTCCAATACACTCTATTGGGAACATACTTGTAAGTAATTAGTAACAAAATATTTTGCCATTAAAGGAAAAAATTAGAGACAAAAATATTGCCATAAATATAAGAAATAGAGACAAAATAATTTTGTTGCATTTAATATAAAGGAAGACAAAAAATAATTGTCAACGAAGCTACCAGTGGATGATTTTTTTGTCTCCAATTGACTATGTGGAACATACTTGTAACTAATTAACAACAAAATATTTTGTCATTAAAGGAAGAAATATGAGTCAAAAATATTTTTTCATAAATATAAGAAATAGAGACGAAATAATTTTGCCGCGTTTAATATAAAGGAAAACGAAAAAAATTTGTTAAAAAAAGTACTAGTAGATGATTTTTTTTTTTGTCTCCAATCGACTCTATGGGAACATACTTGTGAGTAATTAACGACAAAATATTTTTTCATTAAAGGAAGATATTAGAGTAAAAAAGTCATAAATATAAGAAATAGAGACGAAATAATTTTTTCGCGTTTAATATAAAGGAAGACGAAAAAAAATTATCAAAGCTACCAATAGAGACAAAACACTACACCAAAAACAGCTAACATGAAGTTAATAAACTGTAGCATTCACACCTATACACATTCATAGAAAACAATCACCAAATGATTCACAAAATCTAAAATTGAAATCAATAGACTATCTTGAACTCAAATATTAAATTTATAATATTTGAATATCCATACATCACACATCCACCTCATATAACCTTATAACTACTTTCATCCACTCCATTTCTAAAAAAAAAAAATGACAACCAAAGAGTCCATTCCATCACATTTGTTGTGGCTATAACTTTTTCCAATGTTAATGTTTACTGCTAGCTGAGTCCAATTGTTATGGTGGAAAAAGCCCTCCAATTAACTTGTAGTATTCTTTGCAACGAACTACTTTTCTTGCATAAGTATATTCTTCTGAGCATCCTCCTGAAAAACAAAAAAGAAACCATGCTAAACAACAGCAATAATGAAAAATGAGCAACTCAGAAACTTGGTCATAAGGGGACAATCATCAAGTTGACACAAGCTACAAATACAGACATACAGAAGGTGCTCACGGAGAAGAACAAAAATACAGGGCAACCACCAGGTTTTCCCTAGGCTTCATTGTATCCGGCATCTAGCTTCTTATTTCCACTGGGTGTGCTGGACTAGATGTTATACGTGATACTCTTGTGAAAATCATCCTCGCTGTATGACTTGATAATGAAGAACCTTGCATCCAAGTACTTAACAGGAAATTCTGATCGGTTATATTGATCCTTGTCTGGGACTATAGTCAATTCCTCTTTACTCCCATTTGATATAAGAGCCAAAAGAATGAAAACCAACTACAAGACAGGCCGTATTTGCAACAAAATATAAACCTCATAACCTTCATTTATTGCCCTCAAGAGACATCACTACTTTTTTTTCTAAGGTTGGATGAGCACCAAGTTTGGATAGTATCTGTGAAAGGATAGTTGATCATGGGTGGGTCAGATGATCAGTAAATGAGCTAGACCATACATAAGAACCACCGAATACTTATAACCGATTTTAGAACCATCAATACACTTTCCAGTCACTACATTTAAAGTTATCACTATGAACTTTTAAATTCAACTATATTAAAAATATGAGCCAAAAGTAGAGAGATCAAAGCATGTTCTGCATTTAAAGGAACGGCAGAGGAGATAAATGACTATAGAAATTATTCTATGATTTCATTCCAAAATGTTGGTCATGATTCTCCATCCTTCTTCAATTCCTTGATAATACTCTGTTCATTGGTTGATGAGCTCTCACTCCCCTTCTCATGTAATCAATACATATATAATAAAATTAGTTATCTTTCATTGTCAATTTACAAAATAGATTACAGTGTACAGTACATCACAGTAATCCTATGAGACTGAAAACAATATACCTCAGTAATTTCTCCAGCAGTATTTTCTTTGTTTTCAAGAGTAGACTCTCCATTGGCTTTTTCCACCAAATTTGGCTCTTTCAAATTTGGAGATTGTTTGTCGCCTGTCTTCCCTGCATAAAAAAACACAAGAAAATCATCCTGCAACCTTGACTAGTTGAAAATTATTTAAGCTTAAAACATTGAATGACCATGGTGTGATTTTTTCTTTATGCCAAGTAAGATTTAATTAACTAATGTAGATTAAAGAAACAACAGAAGTTAAGAAGGAATGATTTTATTAGCTTTCGTGTTGCAATGGACAAATCTCTGTTGGCTGCAATCTTCTTAACCCAGTTCACCCCGATCATTGTAGACCAGTAATAGAAGATCAATGCTGATCAGGCAATGCTAGCTTCCTGATCAGTTATCATCATATGAGGAAAAAAATAACAAGAAATAATTCTATCTAAAAGCAGTTTGTGATAAGGCCAAAACACTCCTAAACCATTTGGGACGGATCTGAAGATCATTTACTGCTGAATTTAACCATAAAAACAAAAAATGTAGAGCTATTAAACTTTAAGGATTTAGGATAAAGAGTCATGGCTCATGTAATCAATCTCCTCAAAAATTAACCCAAGTACCAATTACCAGGTACTCAGCGAAAACACAATCACATGCACTATTTGAGGGGCAACATTAAAAAAAAAAAAATGTAAAAATAAAAAATACATAGTACGCTTTTCAGCCATGGCCATACATACTCCTCTTCTATGGCATATTGGATAGAGAAAGTTAAATACTTTCACTAGTCTCACCGACCCAAAGGTAGGAACAGAATCCAAGCAAAGTCAGCACTGCAAACTACTATATTGATAAAAGAAAATTAAAGTGTACAGTGACAACACATAGCGATAGCACTATCTGTCAAGGGGACCAATATTCTGGGTTTATTACCACTTGCAAAAGCAGATGACAAATCATGTTGAAGTTACTTCACCTGATGCAAACCTCCAATTTACTAGCAATTATTACAATCTGCAACAGAGCTGCCTTAGTTTCCAGCAAAATGGCCACGGGCTGCAGCAAAAAGGAAAATAAACAACAAACCTATAAATGAATGCACAGATCAGATTTGTACAATATAAAAATAAATATAGATATATTAACCAGATACCTTGGGGTGAGAGAGAACTCTGTTGTTACAAAAGTCAAGATAGGTCTGTAGTTACAAAAGTCAACATAACACAGTTCAAAAATGGACTGAGAAGTGTAAGTGTGTAACCACAACATAAAGTGCAAAAGAATAGAATATGAACAAGATGGATAAAAATATGCGAGTCAGAGAAAATAACAGAGCCCTTAACCTAATATACAAAGAAGGTGTTGCCATGTTTTTTACCTGTGGCAGTGGCAAAGACAGTTCTGTAAATTGCAGGAGGGTCTGAGGTCCTTATCATCATCGCCATTAAAATATCCAAAATATCCACAATTTCACAAAATATCCAACAGTTATAACTAGTGCAATTCTACCAAAAATCCAACAATAACTAGTGCAACTCCAAAGTATGTGTATCCTTATCAAACAAAAATGAACATTCAAGCAAATTAGATCATTGTTGCACATCAAAAATGCCACCCCAATCCAATCTGCAAAAAAATAAATTAAAAACTTTAGTAACTAATCAATTCACAATTAGATCAATTATACAATTTATCCCTCTAACAGACTTTTTTCAAGATTATGGGAACAAAAAATTAATGGTCCCACCCAAGTTGGTTGTTCTTGTTTTCGGGCACTTCCATAGCTGTTTAACTATTTGGCCCTCCAATGGCCTTTTTTGCACTAGTTCCCAAATTGGGTGTCCTATGCATGTTTCCATTACTTCCTAATTCTTCAAACATATATTCTTTAATAAAATTTGTTATATTAAAGTTAATATAATTTACCAAGAAGTACGTCCACTCGGGGATGAGTCCCCCCCATTCCCAAAATGTCCATTGAATCCTTTACTCCTCAAAAAGTTGACGACATCTGCCATTATCTCCCCTTGCTTCTTCCCACCCTCTTCAAGCTCCTCTATTTTATTGTTCTGCATTTGTATCTGTTCCCTCTGTGTCTCTATTTCCATCTCAAGGCACTTCACATAATCATTTGTTTCAGCAGATATGGTAGTGGTCCTCCTAATAGAGGATTAAGGTCTCATGCCAAGTCCCTTCACGTAGCCAGACTTTGGCTTTAGGACTTTGATTGACAGCTCTTCTGCAGTCAAAGGGATTGATCCCGGCTGTGAGAGGTGATCAGCCTGTGTCTGTATCATATTTTGCTATCAAATATGAAAAAATTAAATATTTATTACTAAATTAAATAAGATTATAACAAATAGTATTCTAAAATTTTGTCAATAAAAATTGAAGTATATACTCACATAATGAGCCTGAGCTTCAGACGAGATCCACTCATGTGTTACCTCATTATAGTGAGTTTCCTTGTAAAACTCTGCTAGATCAGGTAGCATCTTCTTTTCTCGTGCCTAATTTGATAGACCAAATATTCAATAAATAAAGCCAAGAATCTAATAAAATTCTTAAAGTGCAAGGATACGCACCAGTTTTTCTACTCTTAACAGGGATTGACCTAGAACCACACCTATGTTTTGTCTTCATCTTTTCTCTGTTCGCGATGTTCACCAATATAACAATGAAATGTGTCATTAGTGTCACGCCCCGAAACCGGGACCCTGCAGAAATTTGAACATAAATTGAACACTAAAAGCTGCAAAAATCTGAATATAACTTGAACATAAAAACGGCCTGCAGAAATCTGCTCACAAATTGGACATTAAAACATAAACACCTGCAGAAATCTGCACACAATTTGGACATAAAAACCTGCAGAAATCTGCATACAAAATGGACAAAACCTGCAGAAATCTGCACATAAATTGGACATAAAAAAACATAAAAACCAGCAGAAATCTGCACACAATTTGGACATAAAAACCTACAGAAATTTGGACACAAAACCTGCATAAATCTGCACATAGCTGACACTAAAACCTTTATGAAATCAGCCTTACATAGCACAAGAAAATGAATCAAATGAATAGCAATTTCACATCAAGCTTTGAAAAAGAAATACAAGTTCAGTTGCATGCAATCCAAAAATCTGGTTATTCACTTGCATTGGCTAGGGAGAGAAACCAAAAACCTCTTCAAAGAGCCCTCTCTACAGCTGAACCAATCTATACCAAAAACCCCATGAAAAACCATTCTAAAGAAATCTCAGATTTTTGAAATAAAATGGATTCCCAAGTTTTTTTGGAACAATTTTGTAGTGTTCCTTCTAGTTTTTTTGGATACGGAATAATTACTGTAGTGTTCCTTCGAGTTTTTTTGGAATCGATCTCTCCCTATTCTAATCAAATTCTTTCTTCGCTGATATAATAATAAAAACAAAAATGTTACCAGAAATTTTGTAGTGTTCCACTTTTTATCAATAAGATCTATCCACTTGGTAGGACCGACATCCTTCGGTGGGTGGTTTCTTGCGTATTCCTCCCCTTTAGCATCCTTCAACTCCCTGAATTGTTTGTGCAGCTTATAGGTATGGTTACTCAATCTCCGACCAAATTTTGTGTTCATTGCCTTTTCTATATCAATAGGGTCTCCTTCTAAATCAAATTGATCCTGCAAAAAATAGATAAGTCATAGATAATTCCTAAAAAAAGAAAAAATTTACGATACCTATAAATCTATTCCAAAAAATAGATAAGTTATCGGAATAACAAATATTTTGAATTTGATTTATTCAAATTAAGTTTTCAAAATGTTATAGCAGAGGTTAATCTGATAAGAATGGGACTACAACAGTAATGCCAAGGGACAATAACTATAAAGCTAGAGACCTAGCCAATTGGTTAGTTGAAGATGATTCATAACTTTTTTTTCTTTTTGAAACCCCAATGTTATAAACATCCCAATAGACACCGAAAATGAGCAAGTAAAATAGCAACTAAAAACTACATCAAGGCGATCCCATCCTTCTCTTTTCTCAGCACCTCTAGCAATCAAATTCAACATTTATGGTAGACAGCTTCAACAAAATTAAGAATTTAATTGTGCATGTGGAAAAAAAATAGATGGGGCCTCTTCAGTAAGAAGAACCAGAGATATCAGTATCAGTTGGCAAGCCAAAACTAGATTAGAAAAGACAAACATACAACAAAAGAACTCAAACGATATTACAGTTATAAATTGGCTACTACATCCTCACATGTCCTATAATAGAGTAGACAGTGAACTTACATTCAAGCGTTGAACAATCGCCCCCTTAACGGAGGCATCGACATACTTCCATCTACGAACACTTGGATCTGGTAAACGTGTTCGCACTTCTACACCAATCTTTGAGGCTAGTTTTGAGGCATAGTCCCCTACCGGTGCACGAAATTCGGGAGGGATAGGCACATTAAGCTTTCCATATCTATCAACAATGCCTTGAACCTCTTTGCCTCGACTAGGGCCACGAACATGCTTACCAGCTGATATTGTGAAGCCATAATATTGAATTAGTTAGTAAGTGAACAAATTTAATTAGGATCTCAAATCAATGTAAATAAAGAGTGTATCTTACCAATAGTATTACCGGTAGTAACCTCAACTTGAGGCTCGGCATTGAGAGGTGGTGAGGGATGGCTACCCGCCTCAGGACGGGAAGAGGAATTCCCCTCTTCTGGTGTGTGGGTCAATGCCTCAAGATGAGATTGTGAACGGGCTCTAGATGGCACCTCTAACAGCTGAATAACATAATAAAATATGAATATATGTACAAAGATATACATGTATGTGTATGAATTGAATCGATAAATAAGAAAGAATATATTTCACAATGCATAAACGTGTAGTACCTCATGCTTAAAAGAATCATTGGATTCAGTGTGACTGCCATCTTCACCCTCTGACGGCTAATAATCATCGTCATTTTCCTCAATTGCTATTTGTTTTTCCTTCCTCAATTTCTTTTGTTGAACGGCAGCCTTCAAAGAAGTTGTTATACTCTTCAATCCTAGAGCATTCATTCTCTCACGGTTTCTATTAATTGTCTTCGTTCTTTGTTTCTCATAGTTCGTTACCTTCTTAGTTGCGGTACTTCGTTTGGTCAACTGTTTTTTTGTAGTGTCCATTTTGCCCAAACTATAAAGCATAATTGAACATTTTTTGGGTGGATACGCATAATTGAACATTAGATGTAAAGAAAGATAATTATATATTTCTATACATAAAGCATAAAGTAACAACAATCTCAACAAGTGGATATGTCATATAAGCTCTAAATCATTGCAATATGGCTAGTGAGAGAGATGATTTTTTTAACCTCTTACATATCATAGAACAAATTAATTATGAAGCCATCAGACACATAATATGACCAATCAACGACAAACATACATTACAGTGGATGAACCCCACAATTGAAATTCAACTACATTAATTAACAACAATGTTCATATAGAAAGTGCAAAATAAAAACTACAAATCCTAGTCCACATCAAGATCCATATCATAATCCACATCAGGTTCGTCATACTCTTCATTTTCTTCGTCATTCTCTATCATTACTTCAACAGATGACCTAACCCTTGTAACAACTTCCCCTTCAACACCATCTCTATAACATTGAACATTAGGGCCGATGTCAATTGGAACAACATCGGTAATATTTTCTTGTTGGAACGCATCGTTTTCTTCTGATTGATCCGATGCTTCTCCATCACCCACCTCTGGTACATCAAAAGACACCCCTATGTTGCACTCGTTGAACGACTTGCCATGGTTGACCCCATTTGGTATCGTTTAGGTAAAAGACTTGCTTAGCCTGGCTAGGCAAGATGAAAGGGTCGTATTGATACCCCCAACTAGTGACATCAATACTTATGCAATAATCATCGGTTCGCAGTGTTCTACTTCGACCTGTGTTTCCTGTGTTGTACCATTCACACTGGAACAATACAACTTTGTTATGACACATGTACTCCAATTCCCAAACATAGCGCATGTGACCATAAAATTCATGCGTCACTCCCTCATGATCCCCTTCTGTAAGCACACCAGTAATGTGATTATTATGCATTGCTAACTACATCAACAAAGCTAAGAATACACATATTTAAATGAAAAACATACCCTAGAACATAAACACAGCTAAGAATACACATATTTAAATGAAAAACATACTCTAGATACTTCTCTATCTCGGGGCTGTTGTTCAACAAGAACCAATGAGCCATATCACAATATTCTTGTGACATATCAGCATCCCTTGTGATTAGGCCAATAGGACGGGCAGTTTCTGTGAATACAATCAACCCTTTGCGACGTTCACCATGATCTTGATTTCGTTCAGGTCGATTATGCACTGTTTCGATCCCATCAACATACATTGAACAAAAAGTAATGCACTCTTTGACAATGTAAGCCTGTGCGATTGAACCTTCTAGTCGAGCACGGTTTGAAACAAACCTTTTTAAAGCTCCAAGAAACCTTCAAAAGAGAATTAGTTAGGAGCAAGGTTACACATGCAACATATAACTATGTTTAATAATTACCTTTCGATCCAGTACATCCATCGATATTGCACCGGTCCTCCAAGAATAGCCTTGCGCGGCAAGTGAACAGCCAAGTGAACCATCACATCAAAGAAGGCTGGAGGAAAGATCGTTTCAAGCTTGCATAATGTGTACTATACGTTCCTCTAATTTCTCAAGTTCATTACGGCGCAATGTCCTTGAGCACAAATCCTAGAAAAAGCTACCTAACTCAAATAGTGTTTTCCTAATCTCTTTGTCTATGTAACCACGCATCCCAATTGGAAGAATCCGTTGTATGAGTACATGGCAGTCATGACTTTTCAAGCCTGTTAATTTAACATTTCTCTCATTCACTAATCTTGCTATATTTGCAGCATAGCCATCCAGATACTTCACTGATTTCAAGAATTCAAAGAAACCCTCCCTATTCAGGGGTCAATGAAAAGATTGCCCTTGACTTGACATATGTTCCATCAGGATGACGTGTTAAACCACAGCTCTTTCCTTATACCCATATCTTCCAGGTCCATCCGTGCTTTGTCGGTGTCCTTGTTCTTCCCATCAATGCCTAACATAGTTCCAAAGGTATTTTCACTGAAATTCTTCTCGACGTGCATGACATCAATGTCGTGTCGAAGCTTCCGTTTCTTCCAGTATGGTAACTCATACAAGATGCTCACCTTTGTCCAATTTGGTGCTTGACGGAGTCTTTTCTTGTTTCTTGGATGCTTCCCATATGTGACACCTATCACTCTGTCCAATTGCTCTAATATCTTTTCCCCTGGTAACTCTAAAGATCTCTTTCATTTCTCATGCTTACCATTGTAAGCCTTACTCTTTCGTCTTTCGGGGTGATTGTGAGGCAAGCAGCATTGATGGTTAGTGTATGCAATCTTACCTTTCAAGGATTGAAAATATGGTTCATCATTGCAAGTGTAACAAGAATAATGACCCTTTGTTCTCCACCCAGATATGTCACCAAATGTAGGCCAATCATGTATAGTCCACATCAAAGCTGCACGCATCTAGAAAGACTCACTAATTGAGGCATCATAAGATAATGCACCATATTTCCACAACTCATTCAACTCATCCACCAGAGGTTGCATGTAGACATCAATATCGATCCCTGGTTGTGATTCTCCAGGAATAAGTAATGACATCATAAGAAAGGGATCTTTCATAACCAACCAAGGTGGCAAGTTATAAGGAATGAGTACTACAGGCCACAAACTACATATATGAGTTGCTCATGTTCCGGAAAGGATTGAACCCATCAACAACCAATCCTAACCTCACATTTCGAGGCTCTAGGGCAAACTCAGGATGTTGCGCATCAAATTCCTTCCACCCATCACTATCGGCGGGATGCCTCAATACTCCGTCATCTACACGTTTGTCCTTGTGCCATCTCATGTCCTCAGCAGTCTTCCTTGACATATACAATCTTTTCAACCTTGGTGTCAATGGGAAGTACCGCAACACCTTTTTTGGAATCTTCTTACCCCTGCCACGATTGATCTTGTATCTGGATGCCTTACATTTTGGACATTTATCCAACGTTACATTTTCCTTCCAAAAGAGTACGCAATCATTTATACAAGCATCAATGAACTCATATGACAAGCCCAAATCACGAAGTATTGTCTTAGCTTCATAAAATGACTTTGGGATAAAATGACTTTGGGACCAAATTATCTTTCGGTAAAAGTTTTGTTAAAAACTCCAACAGCATGTCAACCGACTTATTGCTCCAATGGCTTGTTACCTTCATATTAAGCAGCTTGATGACAAATTTCAACAGAGTGTAACTTGTGCAACCTAAGTACACCTCATGTTTGGCATCATTCAATAGTTTATCAAACGTCTGTACTTCCTCATTCTGGGGTGCATCGTTTGGTTCTCCTCTTATTTGATCTTCCACTAAGGCATCAATACCACCTAAAACCTCATCCTCATCAACTGCCATTTCATGGTGAGCCTCATTTGATACACGGGGTTCCCCGTGCTCATGCCAAATAGTGTACGTTTGCATAATCCCATATTGAAGCAAATGTGTTTGCACATTTCGAAGATTTTGGGAATAATAGTTCACACAGTTCAGACATGGGCACGGAATTTTACCTCCCTGGTCAACAACTGCCATTGCAAATTTAATAAATGACGTCACCCCATCAATATATGGCTGGCTCATCCTTCCATCAGGCTTCTTACCCAATGCAATCCAACTCTTGTCCATGTCTGATCACAAACCAACTTAACTAAACTAACAACTAAGCTGCGAGAAAAAGAAAAGAAATTGATTAATAATAAAAGAAAATAAATAAAAAGGGCATACACAAAAATATGAAAAAAATTATATCATTTCATGTTTCGATGAAACAAATATGAAAAACCAGGAGTTAGCTTACATAAGAAAAATTATAAATAATTACATAAGAAAAATATGTAAAATTATAAAAATATGAAAAAGGTCATACATAAGAAATTGATACATAGCATTTACAATAAATAAATAACCAGGAGTTAGCTTATCATATCATTTCATGTTTTAATGAAAAAAAATATGCAAACCTCTACCAGTCTCAAAACTACCATCCAAGTATTTTGTCTATATAAATAAGGGGCTAATGTACCTTCTACCAAAACCCCTGGATATCTCTTCAGCATTGCATAAAAATGGGGAAAAAATATTTAGGGAATCACCATGCATGCCCCACTTTTACTCCCCATACTTCAGATTCTGATTATATGCAAACTTTATAAACACAAAGGAGGAGTACATGCATATAGAATTAAAGTCTGAATGGTGAAAGCCTAATGATTTTCTTTCCATTGAATAATGAAAGAATTGGATATCCATCCACAATTCAGAATCGGGAATTTTTGTGAGAACAAGATGATGCCCTTAGGTACCTGCACAATATTGGGTTTAAGTAGTATATTCATCTACGTGTCTTGAGAACTAGAATAGTGTGTTGCACTACCCTTATTTATGGCTTTCAATATAAAACAGTAGATAGTTTTAGTTACAATCAGAATCAGCCAGAGATATTTATTGGCTTTCAATTTTGAAGTATCATTTTAGATTTTATACAGTAGATATTTGATCACTAACACTGAACCAACAAAAGATCTTGTGCCAATACCATAAAAAGGGAATAAAGCTTTTGAGGGCTTGTAGCAAAACATACAATAACCCTTAGACACCCAAAGATGGTCAATTTAAAAACATGTTTAGGGTCCCACCAATTGAGACAAAACAAAATTTAATTAAAGGCCACAACATGATTACCCATCAATCCTTCATTTTAAGGTTGGTTGGTAATGGTTTCCAAATAAACCCGCACACTACTAAGTCACCATGAGTATAAACAGTCCCTTACTTGGCCACATTTAAAACATAATTGGGTTAACCAAATGGGGCAATTAGGGTAGAGATTAGAGGCCTACTTCAAGTTTTTAAATCCCTTTCTAAGAATGGAATAAATGGGGTAGGGAACAGGTTGAAAACCCCTCAAAGAGGGCCCCACAACTGGCCAACAACCAGCTGTTGGACATGGCCCTGCAGCTGCAGCTGCAGTCACATTTCCAGCCCTGTTCCTTCCTTGTTTCCAGCCATCATCATGGAGTTCTTTGGGCAGGATGAGAAGGGGATTTTCAAGGGAGAAAACAACTGAAATACTACACCAAGAGGGCTCCAAAACCAGTCATATAATCAGCTGAATCTAAGAAGGGAAATCAACATGATATGAGGTGAATCATTGAGTAGAACTTAGATAATTCCAAAATATTAACATGCACACCAAAACGCCCAAATCAGTCACTTGCCTTAGCACCAATGGCCTGCAAATCACTCTCCTAGACACCTTCCAGCAGCTGGAAACACTCAGGTAGAAAACTCCAAAAATCCTACACAAAAAGCCCCAAAAACACAAGTCAAGAAAGGCTTGGAATCATGGTTTGCATGTCCAAATTTGTGGACCAAATGGGCTGCTAATCCTCATATAAGAAGCTGGAATCCATGGCTTACCTGAAGGAGTTCAAATAGGACGGATTAATGGTGGTAGATGGGGCGGCCAGCAGTGGAAGCACCCAAAAATGGGATGAATGGAGAGCGGATGATGAGAGCAACGCATTGGCAACGATTGATTCCGAAGTTACCCAAAGTTTGGTGAGCTTTTGTGAAGAAATGGAAGAGAAAGAAAAGAAGAAAAGCTTCAGCTGAAGCTGTCTTGTTGCAGGTCGAAATGAAGGAGAAGGCAGAAACGTGAGGGAGATGAGGAACATATAAGAGAGGTGGGTGCGGGCCCCACAAGTTACTAGAATTTGATGGGCTTGGAAATGGGGCCTTCTTGTTGGCCTCAAATGGACTCGACGAAGAAGAGAGAAATGATCCTCATAAAATCTAGTTTTCAAAAAGTATAGTTTTGACATGGTTCTGAAATTTCAAAATTTGGGCTCAGATTTGAATGTGAAAAGACTGATTTGCCCCTAGGGCTGGAAAACTAATTTTCTAGGCTTCGAATGGGATTGGTGTAAACATAAAAGTTGTTGGGGCTGATTTGACCTATCAAAATAAACCAAAATTGGAATTTTTCAAAATCAAGGACACTCCCCCCACGCTGACACGTGCAACCCAAGGCGTCCCTAAGCTGCCAGACTAGATCCAACGGCTCTCAAAATTCCCTAAAGCTATGTAAAAACTATTCTAATATACAAACCAATTAGATTAGGCTCAAATCTCGCTTAGAGAACTAACCCACAGCTAAAAACACACTAATCACGAAAATTAGGGATCGAGATCTTACATAGATAGATATTCATGAACGAGTAGCAGAGACAGAGAGAGGTAGGCGTACCTGGCGGTGGCGGACTCTTAGATGGAGGATGATGGGCGCAGATGATGGTGATTGGTGATGGTGGCTGCGTCTGGGAGTTCTGGGCGAGAGAGACTGAGAGAAGTAGAGTTGAGAGGGATCACTGATTAGGGATGGGTCTGCACTGCGTGCGTTGATGGAGGGTGATGATGATTGATGGGGGCCAATGGGCCATGGGGCTGCTGCCTGAGACGATGGGTGAGAGATGTTCGAAAAGGGTTTTGGAAAATGGGGAAAAGGGTTCTTCTCTCCTCTTCTGGAAAAGGGTTTTGGAAAAGGGGGCAAGGGTTTTGGAAAAGAGAGCGGGATAGATGGAGGGACAAAGAGGGAAATGGGTTTTGGAAAAGGGACATTGGATTGGGTTGGGGGGCGGGGGTGGGGGTGGGGGGCAGGATGGACGTTAGGGCCTGTGGGGGCCCATTTTAGTCATTTTAAAGGCTTTTCCAAAGCAATACTTGTGAGAGAGGAATAGGCTCAAGTGTGAATGAAATTGGCGCCACAGCAAATGAAATTGGCACCTTATTTTGTTGGCCGAAATATTTTCGTCTTCCATAACTTATCCTTATTAGTGACGAATTACGTTCGTCGCAAAAACAAATTATATTTTGTGACAAAAATGTACGTCTCCAATGAGCTAAAATAATTCGCACCAACGCAAATGAAATTGGCACCTTATTTTGGTGACCGAATATTTTTGTCTTCCATAACTTATCCTTATTAGTGACGAATTACGTTCGTCACAAAAACAAAATATATTTTGTGCCAAAAATGTTCGTCTCTAATGAGCTAAAATAATTCGCGCCAAAGCAAATGAAATTGGCGCCTTATTTTGGTGACGAAATATGTTTTTCTTCCATAACTTATCATTATTAGTGATGAATTACGTTCGTCGCAAAAAAAATTATATTTTGTGACAACAATGTTCGTCTCCAAGGAGCTAAAATAATTGGCGCCAACACAAATGAAGTTGGCGCCTTACTTTTGCAAACGAAATTTTGTTTTCGTCTCCTATACTTTTGAAAAAAATGAAAACAAACGATAAAATTTATATTTCGTCCTCTTTGGGTGTTCTTTTAAGACAAAAAAAATTTTCGTCATCAAATTTCGTCACAACAGCCTAGATTTCTTGTAGTGTCTCAAAAGGATTGCTTGCTTTTTGACTTTTCATCCCAGCCATTGGATTTGAAGAGTAAATGCTGAAATTCCTCTCTCATATAGTTGGTGAGAGTGTCTCTCACTAGAGTACCTCCAATATTATATATATAGCTAATCCACCATACTTCTCTTACACGGTGGACGAGTGAGCCCCCGCCAACATCAAAGGTGTCCAGCGACAAATATTTTTTTACATAACTAATCCACCAAACCTCTTTTTACTCGGTGGACAAGTGAGCCCCACCAACATCCAAGGTGCCCAACATTTTAACTATTGTTTTTCTGTTATCATCACAATGGATCAGTTGGATGAAAGTGCTCAGTCTTATCAGTTGGTACTGTTTATTCCATTCCCATGATAACACAAAAAAATCTGCAAATGACAGTCGAAATCTAGACTCTAATAGAACAGTTTACTGCTTTTGTTTTTTATTTTATATTGAGGTTTAACTCGAAGGGCACACAATGTCTTCTGATGTGGTCCAACAGCATTGGACAAATGGGAGAAATGTGGTCCATCCATTTTGTAAAGCGCTTCAGTTGGGAGTCTGCTCTCCAATATCATAGTTGTAATTTAGGAGGAAGTGGGAGTTTCCACACTTGTTTCCATAGATATGTTAGTCCTATGGGTCTAGGGATCAAGGATTTATATAAAGCCTTGAAACTACATGTTTCTACTGCTCAACAGGGGCCCAACATCTGATATCCAGAACAATCAAACACCACACACACACACACAGCACCCCCAACCCACACAATGTGACTGACGGTATGTTCTGCACCATCCTCTCATCCCAGAGATACCTCAGCAACCAGTGTTCCATCTAAGTTGTGTTTGACCTTTAATGATTAGATCACTAGCCTTGCTCATATTTTGTACAACATCCATGTCAGGTTGGGGACTTGGCTGATCCCTCATCTTCCCAACTCCTAGGGCCCATTTATCTTCAAAGGCATGCAGTTGTTGCCCTATTCCTATGACCCATATCTTGTTGCCTTGTCCCAATGTCTTCAAATTATCAACATAAGTTTTTAAGCAATTTATACTAATTTAAATGAACTAAAATAATTGTAATATGTAGCCAAATCTTTATAAAAAAATGTAACACTAACAGCAAATGTTCATAAAATTACTAGCACTGAAGAAAAAAAAAATAATTTACCTTCTTTCCTATACCACCTAGTCCTTAGGCATGCTACAGGTGCAACGTCAAAATGAACATTTCCTCTTGCATAGCCTTCCATATGCTTCCTATTTGCACAAACAAGAAACAAAAACTGAATCATATGATACATAAGGAAACAGAAAATGGAAAATAAAAAATCAATAATTTAAAAAAAAAATCAGTGTTTCAAAAATAAAAAGAACAAACGATCGGGTCAAAGAAAACCATAGTAATATCAACAATGGAGGCCCTGGTGGGCTAGTAAACGGGTAAGATTGCAATATCGAGGATGACTATAAACAACCTTGCCAATACTGCTGGTTATAAAATTACCTAAATAAATCAGGGATATAAAAACATAAATAGTTCATAACAAACATTGAAAATAGCTCAATCTAGCTCCAAGCTGGATACTGTCTACCTTTAATGGATCAGATCTAACACCAATCTTGAATCTGATCGTGAGCGTTTGCTGGCATTCTCAGTTGCCCAAGTTTGCACTCATTATTCACTAAAATGTTTTCATTTACGCAAGCGCAAGCAAACAAACAAACAAACCGATCACGAGCAGGTAGCAGCCACTCATGGTTAAAACATCCTTCTTGTTTTTCTCTTTAACATTTACTAAATCAACATCATGATAAAGATGAAATAGAGAAATTAAAAAAAAATTAAAAAACGAAATACGTGTTCCAAATTCCGATTCACACCATCAAAATTCAAGATCAGAAATAATTAAAAAAATAATTAAGTCGAGATGAAACTGAAGAATCAAAAAGAAGAAAAAAGAAAGCACTAAAAAGGGATGAAAGAAAATGCACCTGAGATTGAGAAGACGAAGGCAGAAGACTTCACATTGATACGTTGAGATCATAATACGAAGGCAATGAAAAGAAGTGGAGAGTGGCACCGAGGAGTGTTCCTGCTTGCTCTCGTCGCAGAAGAAGTGAGAATGGGCGCTAGGGTTTCGCATTAGAAATGAGTCGGGAATGGAGTTTACAAAGGGGTCGGTCAGTTCTCCGAGGAAATAGCCGATACGAAAATAAAATGTAATTTTGTTGAAAATTACCTCACCAAACACGTCAAAGGAAGGATTTCTAAAACTACCACCTCCGCTGGAGAAATGGGACACACAAATATGCCCTAAATGCATATAATGCCTTAGAGCATTTAGACTTGATTTGACACATTAAAATCTTTCGAGGCCAGTTCAATCCCTTTCACGCAACATCGAGGCTTGATTTCGTGACATCTAAACTTTATTTGGGAATGTATATTAAAGTAGTTCGAAGCTAGTTCAACCCTTTTCTCGCAACATCGATACTTGATTTGGCCCATTACAGTATTTCTAGGCTTTTTTGTTTCAATTTTTGAACTCACTAGTTGATTTTCCTATTTTCCTCATTTGCCCTTAGATCTCCCGATCTTCAAATTACAGACTTCTGAAAAGCATATCTAAGGGCTAATGAGAAAAAGAAAAAAAATAATTGATGAGTTCGAAAATTGAGGAAAAAAAAAAACTAGCCTAGAATACTTCAATGCACCAAATCAAGTCTCAATGTCGCAAAAGTAAGTCTCGATGTCGAAAGAAAGGAGTTAAACTAGCCTTAAAATACTTCAATGTGCCAAATCAAGTCTCAATGTCGCGAGAAAGGGGTTGAACTAACCTCGAAATACTTCAATGTGTTTAGCCAAACCTAATCTCGATGTTGCAAAATTAAGTATTGATGTTACAAGAAAGAGGTTGAACTAGCCTCGAAATGGTTCAATGTGTCATGCCAAATCAAGTATCAATGTCGCAAAATCAAGTCTTAATGTCGCGGGATAGGGGTCGAACTAACCTCGAAATACTTCAATGTGCCAAATTAAGTATCGATGTTGCGAGAAAGGGGTTGGAGGGGCAATTTAGTATGGAGAAAATCAGATTATATTGTATAAGATGCTTTTGGGTATTACATGTATTTAAGGATACTTTTAGAGGTATAGTGATATTTGAGGATGTTTTTGGTAAAAATCCCATTTTATTCAATGCATAGAAATTTTGGGAAAGTGGTCCTTTTGCTGCCAAGTTTTTTGTTTTGGGCCTAGAAAAAGAAAGTCTTTGGCGTCGGCACAATAAGGACTCCCCCATCTTGAGAGAGAGAGAGAGAGAGACACAGAGAGAGAAGAGAAATTACGAAGCCTAGGGGTTTTATTTTTCTTTTAAGAATACACGTCCAGAGACAATGGTGGAGACAGAATTTCCTTCCAACGGGCAAGAATGATCCTAATAATATTTTTAGAGCCCACATATGAAAATTTTAAACGATTCAGAAAATGGCCCTTTCATTTATAATCTACATAATATTCACTTAGAAGAGAATTTGCTCTGAGGGGTCGTTTTTCGTTTATGCATGGGATATGTAAATATAATTTACACATGTAAATGATGAATATTCAAAATTTTTAAGTATGTAACGTTTACACATGCGTTGCTTTTTACAACGTTTGTCTAATCACACTACTTTCACATCATTTATACATGTGATTCATTTTTCTATATTTGTTTCAATGATATGTGTAGATGTATTAAACGATTTTGTAAATGATACTTAGTAATCATTAAATTATATTCTACTATAATGATATGAAAAGGAGACAAAAAAAGGTCTGATTTATATTAAAGTTTTCATTTGCATTTTAGATCCTTAAAAAAGAACATGTCTATCAACATGAAATATACTTTTCAAAAATATATAATTCTATCAATGATCACCTTAAAAAAAATGCATTCCAACATATTGGGTTAAGGAAATATGAGTTTATAGTATGATGTCAAGAAAATAGGATTATTATTAATATTTAGTTCAATATTATCTTAATTCATTATTCAATTTGCATAAAACTTAACACATGCATCTCACTGGCTTTATGCTACTATTAATCAATTATAGAAATAGATTTTATAAAGTTTTATTTTTTTTTGTATAGCAAGGCAAGAGAGAGAAATAGAGAGGTTACTTTCATAAAAGGGGATGAGTTGCAAGGAGGGCTTTCATTCATAGGTTTCATCTGTCTTGACGCAACTTTTGTTATTATTTTATAAATGCGTTGGAGGTGGTTTCGAACCCAGAACCCTTTTGATGGAAATGCCTCTTTTAAAATTATTTTTCTAAATGCGTTGAAGGGGGGCTTCGAACCTAGAACCTCTTTGCCGGAAATTGCCCCAAAACCAAACTATCCGCCTCCAACGGGTATTTTTTGAAACCACATGTGACCTGGTATTCTCTTTTCCCACCTGAACAGGTGTTCAAATCTTGGTATGAAAATGGGCTCATTTTCACACCATTTACACATCTGATTTACACACTAGATGATTAAATACTTGTAGACAAACATAACTGATGCGTAAATGGGTGTAAATGGAGTAGACTACATGTAAAGTCCGACTCTATTGGGCCTGCTTGGACCCAAATTTTTTTTATCAATGTATATCTTTAACACTCTTATTCCTACCTTGATCACGCACATGCCCAATTTTGAAACTCATCAAGCCTTTAACCATTGTTAGGTTGGGTCTCAAAAAATTTTATAATTAAAAGAGCATTAGGTTTTCAGGTTGTTAAATTAAGAGCTAGGATAATTTAATCGGGTTGATTTTGTGTGTAACCCTTATCCATAAAAGACCTCTCCATCTAACCCACCCCTAATAATATGATTGCATCCAAGTGAGATCCACAAGGTAGACTGCATATACAGTATGCGACTTACATGTAGGTGAAGATTTTCCTTTTTATTAAATGGTCCATGTTCAAAATGATAACTTTTAGAATGCTTATATAAAATATTATAAATAAATATATACTATTTTATAGAGATTAATTTGACAGTGAACCTATATAATATTGGAGTGAAGTTCCTCATGAGATAGAGGGTAATTCTTTGGGTGCACCGATAATTTCACGGCCCACGCATGTTATCTACCCATTAGTGATAGAAAAAAAGAAAGAGAAGAAAACAAAGAGTCATGTAAGAGTTCTATGGCAGTGGGCTTGCTACAAAAATATTTTGTTAGGAATTTGAGTGTTGACTGATTCATTGGCTAGACAAAACTCTGAGTTCATTAAGTTCTAATTTTTATTTTTTTTTAGATAGACAAGCAATTGTATGCACAAAGTGGAGCCAAAGCAAATCATTGGTGAAGGGCATTACCTGATCGATCAAATATAGGGCCAATTGATCAGATCTTGGTGACCTCTTGGTTAACAGAGGTTTACCTAATCAATCGGATGGTTCGCCCGATCGATTGGATGGCGAAGAGTTCTACGCTGATCTGAAGTTCCATTTCGATATTTTTTTCAAACTGTCTGTTTAAGTCATAATCATATTAGGTAACCCTAGCACGTCCCTAAGCCTATTTATAGGACTCTTTGGCTACCATATAGAAAGACCTCTCTCATTGTTCTGAACAAGAAACCCTAATTGAGAGAATTAATCTTCTTTAGAGCATCCATTGATGAGTTATGCTACAGAGTTCATCTAGAGAGTAGTTTTTTTCACATCTCTTATAGAAGATCATCTTCTTTCGCAGAAGATCTGAGGAGTCAAGCGGGTTTTAATCTATTGCAATCAACGGTGTGAAGTCGTTGAGGCGTGAAGCTACACAAGAGATAACTACAATCCTTATTAGGTAGTGATTATCTAGGGAAGGATCTGTGAGTGTCTTGTAATTGCGAGATTCATAGTGTTAGATTGTTAATCCAGCTTGGATTCGTAGTTTTACACCTGGTTTGGGTTTTCCACGTTATATTTGGTGTCCCTTGTGGTGTGTGCTTTTGTTATTTTATTTCCGCTACATATCATATTATTTTTTCACACATTGGGCTGTTGAGTTGACCAATCTAGAGATCATTCAAAAACCTTCATATTTTAAACATTAGTATATAGTCATACTCAGGTTTTTACTTAAATTATCCAATGAATAGGGAGACAAAAATGCCCTTATTGCTTCTAAAATTCTCAAAGAATATAGAAAGTTGAGAGCAGGAAGAGGGCATAAGATAAATTGACCCAAAATCTATCCCTAAAATTTCTCTTCTTTGACAAAGGAGAAAGAAAGTTGATGTGACCCCATCCCTGTGTCTTTGTAAATAGGGTTTATAAATTTTTCAAAAGTTGTGCCCTCAGTGGAATTTCTAAATACTCTTGAGAAGAGGATTTGTGCATGCTAAGGAGGTTGAAATTTCAAGAATTTCAAGGGTTAAATAAGACTTTTTTAGGTGGCTGGAGTTTGGGATTCTAATAAAGAAACATGGCATCTTCAAAACGCCAAGGGGAATCGCATCATGTCTCTGAATTTCAAACATCATAACTATTCAAAAATTATTTTAAAGAAAAACGCCCTAAAAATTTGGTCACTAGTATTTTTTAATGAGAATCGTATATGGTGGGAATTTCTGACAATGTTTCAGACCATATCCCCCTAGCATTCAAATTGTTTGTTTGATCCATAGAATTCTTAGAATTATATACATTAGCCCACATGAGAAGTCATGGGTTTGAGGATTTGGAATTCCACTTGGGGGCAAAACTTAAAGAGAATTTGGAATTCTCATAGATAAGAATTCTTAGGATTCTTGCAACCAAACAAGCCCTCAGTATAAGTTTTGAAATAAATAGAATTCTCCTCTAATTAGCCCCATTACACAAAAGAAATAGAACAATTGTGGCAATTACAAATAGAAATGAAAAGATCAACATAAAAAAAAATGGCCATCCTTTTCCATTCATCTTATTACAAAAATACTTAAATTTGGGCTTGTTTGGGAAACTTATTAATATAGTGTAGTGAAGTAAAGATTATTTTGGACAAAGAATAAAATATAAGTGGGTTATGATGGTATTTTATTTTTAGTTGTTTGGTATGGAATCGTTTTAACTTTTTATACAGAAAGGATGAGTTTTTTTTGTCTTTTAGTGAAGAAAGGATGTTGTTTTTTTACTTCTTTTTTTTGAAAAAAATGGCGGGAATTTTGAATTAAAGTGCTTTTGATGTGACTTTTTTTTTTTTTTTTTATAGAAATGGGGCTCTACTTCACTTGATTCTATTAGTAGAGTTGCCAAACAAGCCCAAAAAAGGGCATTCATTTCTCTGGCACAGGCATGTCACCTTTATAAAATTATGAGAATATTGGAAAATTACATACTTTTGAACCCATGCTCCACTTCTAACTAATGGACTCTAGGTTAGAGCATGGAAAGTAAAAGAAATGACCAACCCCCATGCACATAAATGAGCATGCATGCAAACAAGCAATATCTATTGTAGCTTAGGCAGTTAATGCATGATGTGATCTCAATCAATCATAAAAATATTACCGCAAGTGCGCGGGTGTCTAGGAATAGCCAACGGCAAGTACGGGTTAAACGCACAGAGAGCGAATCAAGACGAAAACTTCCAAGTTAAGAAAGATGATGTCACAAGTAATTAAAAATGCAAAAAATTAACTAAAGTAATGAGATAATGATATAACAAGATCAATAATAATGAAATTGATAAAGGCAAAGGAATCCATCAAGCAATCCAAAACCACTTTCTTATTTGATCACTTTTCTACTTCAGATATGGATCCAATCAAAGCACCCAAATCTGAATGATAAAACTTTAAAAACCAATTTTCTCAATAGAGATTAATTTTCTCTTCTACAAAATTAATCAAATATCCAAGACATCCTTCCCTTCATTAAATTACTAAAGCTACTTATGCACTACCCATCAAATCTATGCATAGACCATCAAAGAGAATAAAACCCTAAGCATGATCTATCAAAAATAAGCATGAATAATCAAAGACCTACTCTAACATTAAGAAATACAATATGGAAGGTACCAACTGGTATGAAGACAAGCCTATTAAACCATATAATTAGCATATTGGTAACTCAATCAAACAACCATAATAAAAAAGAAAGGAGGAATACTTAACTTCTTCATTTGTCTCAATCGCGAATCTAGCCAGCCATTGCACAAAACAAAACTGATTTTTTCATGGATAGCATGTCTTTAGTACAAAGCTTTTGCTCCTTCCTAAATATATGTCTTGCTTGGACAAGGCCCAAAACTATCTTTTTTAAAATAAAAAATAAATAAAGTGGAGAATCTATAACTAGAAGAACCCTAGAAGTAGAGAGAGGGAGAAGGAGGGTACGTCCAGCCCTAGGAAGTGAGAAGGCCTAGACTTCCCCTATGCAGGAAGTCCTCTTTTTATGGCTTCTTTCTCCCTTTTGTGGCTTGAGTTGTTTCTACCTTGGACTCTCTAACTTGGCTTGCACTCCAAGAAACTCTGCCTTATCAAAGATGATTTGAAATTCTGGTTGACCTCTTGCCAAGCTCAACTTCCTCCTTGTGCAGATCTTCCAGAAGTGGACCCCATCAAAGATCTTCTCATACAGTGGAGAGATGAGTCATCAATGGTGTGGATTTAATTGCAATCCCTCCTAAAAATGTACATTATACTTTCCGGGCCCATAGCTTAGTCAATTTAGCACCAATTTGCATGAAATTCAATCCACAGACATCTACTCTGAATAGTCTTTCCAACAGTAGGTAAATTCCATCGATCCCACGATCAGATTGAAAGTTATGGCTATTTTATGATAGGCTATCATGAGAAAATGGAATTGACTTTCGAGTTTTGATTTGTAATGGACTCTAATCAAATCTCTCTGAGAGCTTTCCAACTAAGACTATATCCTTGATTGCATGTAGAAATATCCTTCCTTTGGTTGAAATTTGAATCTTGGTAAGAGGGGAAGGAGGTTTCTGATTCTTGAATACTAGAGAGATTCTCAACTTGTGCAACAATTACGAGTCGCACCCTAGCACTGGGCGTGCATGGGGATTTAAGCCTAGTGTGGGCGATGGACTAAATTACTAACAATCAATTAGATAAAATGTATGCATGCTATGCATGAGACCTACTTCAATGCAATTTATGCCAAGGACCTTATGCAATGGTGTTGCGATGCTCAGAGATAAAAAAAAAAAAAAAAAGTCGTCTAATTGGTGTGACCCAGGGTGATGCAAACCATCAATTCCACAAATTCATGCAAGATTGATGATTTATTACTGATTTGACTGAAACTCCAAATTTATGCTCATATGCATGAAATGATGAAATTATGATGCAATTGATTCTAATTAAGTCCACAAATGCACTTGAAATGATGGCTTTTTTACCCAATTTTGTGGACTAATCAATGCACCTTTTCTATTTTAGTTTTTAAATCCAAAAGTTGTTAGAACAAATAGATATCTAAAAGGTCAAATGCCAACCATCAAACACATATTCATTTCACAAGTATAAGAGCAATGGATTTAATATAAATATATTATTTGTTGTCCTAAAAATCAAGGAAGTACAAATCTTATAAAATATTGTCCCACAAAATACCTCAAATGTAGCATTTTAGTATATATTTAAATATTTATATATATATAAATAAATATATTAAATAAAAAAAGGAGGGCTAAACCTTGCACTATCCAAGTTTGACCCTTAAATTCAAGGGTCTGTAGAAGATTTATCCAAGCCTGGCCTTGGGGCTTTTTCTTAAAAACAAAAATCCTTATTGTAAGGGCTTTAAGGGCTGGGACAATTGCCCCCTTATTTGAGAGATGGATTGACAAGCCTATCAATTTCCCTTCGAGAACCGCTCCTTACCCAAGTGGTAAGGAGCGACAATTTTCACCTGGCTGCTTAAGGTTCGAACTCTAGATATGCTACCTCTTCACGCATGTGCGGGATCCCTTCCCACTTGCGTGGGCTTTCTTCCCATGTGTGCGGGCTCGTTTCGCAATTGAGTGGGTTGTCTTTCCGTGTGTGTGGGCTCTTTCTTGGGTCCCAACCCTCTTAGTTGGGTACCAAAATAAAACATTTCTATTCTTTCTTATCCTTTCCCTACTTGATGGGTGAAAAGGAGTTGGGTTAACCCAAAATTCCCTTATTTTTTTAAATTTAATAAAATGCTCCTCTTGCATTAAATTATATGTAACGTGTGGATACTTTCTTTTGACGGATGAATGGAGTGTCTTTTAACCAACGCTATGGCATTTTTAGGGGTGTTCAAGCGCTAGGTTAAGGCATATCTAGGCCCAACCCACATTTTGAAACACTGGCCCATATCCAGGTCAAGCCTGAGATGGGCATTAAGTGAATGGCACAAGCCCGCGCATTTAGTTGATCCGGCCGGGCCAAGTTTGGCATTCTATCACTTTTTAGAGCTTTCTAATTACTTAATTAGGCAAATAAGCCACTAAACAACATTGTTTACGTTCAGGCTTGACCGCCCTAGTTTGGGCTTTCTATAACTTAATCCAAGCTAGACCCATATATTAACCTAGCCAAGAACTTAGACCCAAGCTTGTCCCATAATGAGAGCCAGGCTAGTTGGCTTGGCCCTTGAACACCCCTAGGCATTTTGTAGCATGCTTGTATATATGAGGTTGGCTAGAAAACAAATGACCATATTTTACCGCTTTCTATTGAAAGAGGAATAGAGCGTATTTTTACTGAAAATGCCTGGGCAGTTTGTAGCATGCTGCATGCATGCCTCGAATATATAATGCTAGATATGGGAAAAAATCCTGGATACATGAAAACCAAGGGAGGTTGGGGGATGGAAACATATGAACGTGGATGAGGAGAATACAAGACATGAACCCAATTAGATTTTCCAAACTCTTAGTTTAAATCCTTAAAATTCAATAGTTATGTTAGGATTTTATTTATTGGCTAATTCATGAATTGGACAAAACTCCGGGTCCATTGAGTTATAATTCTTATATTTTAGAACATGATTATTTAGATAGAAGAAAGTTGGAAGAAATAGAAGTGCTGAAATTCCAAATCAACCAAAATGGGGTCCGCTCAAGCGACCACTTCATCCGCTCGAGTAGACATGAGTCAGAATAGCCAGACACCTGATAGAAAGTTTTTGTGTTGAGATAGAACCTCATCCGCTCAAGCCTATGGAAGGTCTGCTCGAGCGGACAAGGTGGCAGGAAAATTAGAAACCTATTTCTAATTATGCCCAAACTGCTTGTTTTAATCCTAATCAAGTTAGACAACCTTAAGCACATCCCCAAGGGCATTTAAACGACTCCAGAGCCATTCTAAATTGGTACCTCACCTCTCAAAGTTTTGAGTTAGAGATTTAATTGAGAGAATTCTTCCTTAGAGATTTAATAAGAAGTCATGAAGAGACATAAGATAACTTCAGTCCTTAAGTAAATGATATCTGGAGAGGAAATCTGAGTTTCTTATAATTGCGAGATTCATAGTGCTTGATTCTTAATCCAGTTCGAACACGTGGTTTTTCACCCAGTTAGGGTTTTCCATGCTAAATCTGGTGTCCTTGTGGTGTGTGCTTGTGATTTTATTTCCGTTGCATAGTTATTGTTTTTGCACACTTTAGGATTGATTTATTTAGTAGACCAATCTAGAGATCTCATACCCGAAACTTTCAAGTTATACACTACGCAATTTTTTCATGATGAAATCCAATGTGATAAACTCTAATGATGAATGTTGGAAAAAGTCTAGATTCTAGGCTTTTGCTAATTCATGGTAGTAGTGTGTATCAAAGGATTGGATCGGCCAAAGTTCGACCTAACGCACTTAGAAAAATTGGAGCGGAAATGGGGCATTTTCTAAAATTCCATAGAAATATGCTTCCCTCTTTACAAGGAACTCGAACTCATACACTCCGGTATACCAAACGCCCCTGGTCGTTAACCAATAGAGCAACATAAGGGAGACGAATATACCTATTTTTCCTCTCCATATGTGACTGGAGTGCATGCATTCCCACTACAGCCTCAGACAAAAACGTACCTTCTTTATTACCATGAAAATGGGTACATCAATGGCGGAAAATAGTGCATTTCACCCTATTAATCTAATCTCCTTTGGAGTAGACATGAAAATGGACAGAAAAAAAATGACATGAACTATATATAAATACGAGCATCCAAATATTTTTTCTACTTTCTAAAATTGCAGCCAATTTCCATGGATATAGAGGTAGCCAAATCCAAAACATGTCTCAATGAATAAATAGATTGTGTTGCAATCTCAGCCAATGCCAAAACCAAACCATGATTCACACGTGGGATCTAAAACGAAAAAAACTCGGTTTCGACAAATCTATAATACATATCAGCACAAAATGCAAGATGGTTGGTATCAAGTTGCAACAAATGGTTAATACATATCAGCACAAGTTGCAAAATCAAGTTGGCCTTGTCAGCATAATATAGACCTATGGCTTGCATCGACATTTATTGTAACTTATCATAAGTGTGTTGGATTATATCTCCTTAATCCAATGGATGATGTAAATAAATTGATTTATTCCTTAATTGATTTATATTTTCATGCTTTATTCATTTGATGAATGGTATCTTATTCTATGATATACAATAACTAATATAAAATGACATGATGGTTCATAAGATTAATTGGCGTCCACAAGTATATTAAATGTGATCCATGTGTGTAGATGAGATTTATATACAAGAGACATAGAATACAGATCTTATACTTAAAGTATTTTCACAACCAGTAACGAGACTGGGTATTTCATCTGAAAAGGTTGTTGGAAGATCTACTAGAATGGATGCTAGTTCCAAAGATCAATGCAGCGGAGTAAAATCAAAGCAAACTAGCAATCTAATCTACCAACCACACACCATAAGAAGGCAGACACAATTTTAACGTGGAAACCCTATTCAGGGAGAAAAACCACGATTAGAAAAATAAATTACTATTACATGGTTACAAGGTATACTTATAGCTCCATTTTCTACTCAGTACATTGACCCAAGGACTGCAGTTGTCTTGCACATCCAGTCGTCGCGCACCGCTCCCTGTGCTTGGTCCTCCAACAACACCTTGAGAACCAAGATACTTAGATCTTCTACAAAGAAGTAGAAGCAGCAAAACCTTCTAGAGCATATCTTCGGTCCAATCTCTCAATAATGGCTCTAGAGAACGTGGAATCTCTCTTAAGATTTTCTCACCTCAGAATAAGAGAAAGTAACTTCTTGTCTTACTTAGGGTTAAGAGAATCACCCTTTATATAACCCCAGGGTTGAGAGAATCACCCTTTAAATAGCCCCAAAACCATGCAAGGGTATTCTAATTATAATGCAATCAGAATAGTAGACAAGCTAAAATTAAAAGTCTGAAACGCACTAGGCTTACCATCTAGGTTCGCTATATAGCTACCATGGTCCTTGGTATAGCGAGCCTGTTCGATGTCCTAGTGTTTGTTCTAGCGAGCCAGATCGTCGCTATAGAGAGCTCATGTTTTGGATTTTGGCTTCTTCGCTCCAAAACACGCCATGAAAATTGACCCTATGGAAGTGCTCAGCTTCCAAAGAGATCTCATGGCTTGGATCTTGTGTTCAGGGCCCACATAATCCACAAAATTATACCTAATGAGTCACTTTTTTGCACATATCTAGAGATTGGTGATGATTCCAACGGATGAAATTTAGTCTCATTGTCATGTTTGATATTGTGAACATTAGTAACGATTCAGATCTTATTTCACACACCTCTAAATAGTAAAAAAAATTGAAATAGTTTACTGCTCATGGACAAATGCAATATTGAGCATAATACAACAATGGTTATTTTTGTTTTGCATTTATCTTGAGATTCAAAAGGTATTATGTGTTCAAAAATGACTAAATAGCCATTTTCGGCCTTCTATCCAACGATTTTGATCTTGCGTTTGGGGCTTACAGATCATAACAAATTATATCCAATGGCTCATGATATTTGGCACACACCTCAAGATTGGTGATGATTCAACTGTTGAAAATTGGATGCATGGCCATGTTTGACGTTGTGGACATTTTCAACGGTTTGGATATGGATTGGCCCTCATAGATTTGGAGAAAAAAAAAAAGAAAAGAAAAACAGACCAGGAGTGATTGTGCACAAAACATTGTAGCTCCGCCTCTTATTTTTTCCCTCTATTTCTCAACTACCCCAACAAGGGGGAATGCCTCTACTTCTCTAAAATGGGTAGAGGCTGAAAGGTGGTGCCAAACACTCTATTTTTTCCTCTAATCTTTTTTGTATTCTTTTTTTCAAATACAATAATAATAATGGACTACATTGAATTAAAATGCATGCTTCATCCCGTCAAGACAGGCACTGAATTGAGTCCAAATACTTCCACTCTTACACAGGAACAAAAAATCACTTTTAGGAATGACTTAAAACCGTTGTCAACCAGATTAGGAACGGTTATTAGCTGCTTCCAAAAAGGACCATTTCTAAAAACTAGAAACGGTTGCAAACCGTTACAAAGTAATCTTGGAATGGTTTGAAAATTTTTGTAACTAAATTTTCGGAAAGATCTGTAACCATTTCAGGAAAACTCTATTGAAACAGTTTGGTACCGTTCCTAAATAATCCCAAATGCATTCATCACAGTTCTAGAATTGTTTCTTTAGAACCGTTTCAATCCGTTCCAAAATATTTCAAAATCTGTTCCAAAAAAATTATGGTCTTAACAATTTATTTCATTTGACAAATTAATTCTCATTCATATTAAACAATCCTCATCAATAGGAAAGTTTATTTTATCACAACCATCAATCTACATAAAAAGCCACAAATAATTGGTACAAATGAACACAACCCTAAAAACAAGTTGGTACAACTGAACCCAACCCTTAAAAAACCAAAAATAGAAAAACATCAGTCAATAACTGAAGCAATCTTGGGTGTGGCCCAAGTTACATATAGTCTGTTCAACTTTATACATGCTCCCAAAGTTGCTTTGGGCACTCTTGTCCTGAGGAAAAAAAAAAGAATAAAAGGGAAGAATGTTTGTAAATGTCACTATTTGATTCTCTTGATTCCTCAATCTACAATCGGCAAATATCAAACCATTGCATCTCAACCTCTTCTATTAATATAATCCATATCATAATCACATAGCAAAAGATTACTTGCAGTTATCATGATGTTTCTTTAGATTAACTAGAAAGGAAAGATTTTAGACTAGACAGTTGACAATCAAATTATTCAGAGGCATGAGGTCATTGAACATAGAGCTAATGGAACATAAAATCATCAATCATAGAAGTACATAAACGAAGAAACCAACCAAAGCAGCCAAAAAACAAGAACAATCATTTCAATGGTCGATTAATTCCAATAAAATTAGTTGCAGGAAATTGTAGCTGCCCAATGACTTCACTAGAAAATGAAGACCAATGGCCTTCTATGTCACTTTTTGAAGGCCTCCTATTTCACTGTTTTAACACTAATCACAAAGCTAGGATTTCTCAATGATGTGTTTTTCCAACCCCAAACTCACTAATTGATCATCTGCACTCAATGACTTCACAATTACGCATACAGTGGTCAGTTGGCAACAAAAAACCAATGCAGAGCCAATTAAAGTACAACTCAAACTAAAAAAAGTCAAAGTACAGTAGACAATAACTAAAAAACAGCAATACAGAACGTTGGACACGTGCATGCGCTTGATAGTTATAGTTGACAGTCGATACTGTAATTTCCCCAATATAGTAACATATACCTGTGGTACAGTTGCAAGAGCTCTGTCACTACTGCACATGCCATTCCCATAGCTCCCACATGACCCTTGAGGAGTTCCAAAACTTGGAAACTTTACTTTAGAGATGAGATTATTAGATGGGCATTCCAAGTGGGGAGCTGGGTCTGATTTCTGTTCCATTGTTAGATACGATTCCCATGGATCTAAGGGTGGTGGGTGTAACTCTGACACATAAGCGCACAGACTTTTTACTTGCCTCCTAGCAAAATGACGATAAGAGAGTCAAGTGTGATAATACAGGGACAGACAGAACAATAAAGAAGGTCCGACAAGACAAAGGACTGTAATAAGAAACGTTTTCAAATGGAAAAGTGTATGAAAATGAATCAGAAATACATGAACATAATTTGGTCACACCTGCAGGGCAACTGTCAAGCTCAAGAGATCAATGGTGTTATTTCCCGATATGAGTATAATGGGCATCTCCAAGATGAAATCTGCATTCCCACTATTTCCCATTCCACTCCCTACAAACAAAATTAGAGTGAATATCATGGTGTCAAAAACCGTTCAGCATCAATGCATCTATAAGGAAAACACGAATGAAAAAAATAATAGAAATCAATAAATGGTGGTGTCTGAATCATGAAAGAGATCTTAATTAATGAAGGCAGCATTGCTTAGCTAAAAAAGTTAACCCATAAATTATCAACAGATATTAGACTTTGCTACTGATTATCATCATCCTTCACCAAGCTTTAGAAATATAATTTCTATATTTAAATGTAGTTTTCTATGGTAATGACTACTCATTAATCAAGATCTGATTCCCCAATCCGAAAAAATAAGGTTGGATGTTTATTTTGGGCCATTTTACTTAAGATAAGATGTTTGAAGTTTCATATGTTTTTTAAAAATATAGACTATGGCTCAAAACCAAAACAGATAGGGGTGTACAAAAAATCCATTGATCCATCAATCCGATCCGATCCGATCCGCGGATTTTGTTCCGATCTGAAGGCCAACGGATTGGTGACGGATTGGAAATTGTGTAATCCGTTAGCAACGGATCGGTGGCGGATTTCACCCTTAATCCGTGGATTCAATCCGATTCGATCCGTTGTCATTAAATATAAATAAAAAAATTTATATATATAAAATAAGAAAAAAAATATAAGGAGTCACTAACCTTATTAATAGAATAGGCATATAACTCTCAACTCATGCCCCTTTAACTCAATGGCTTCAAAATTCATAGGTTTTTCTTTCTTTCTTTTTCCATGTAAAGTACAGGAACGGATTGAACGGATTAATTCGATTTGATCCGTTCCTCTACGGATCGGATCGGATTTGAACAATAATGGATTGGTGACTGATTACAAATTCGTCAATTCTTAGGCAACGGATTGGTGACGGATTTGGCCCAATCCGCACCAATCTGATCCGTGTACACCCCTAAAAACATAAACGTATATAGCATATAAGGCCATTTTTTTTCTACAACAGTCGGCCTGTATGAAGCAATTGTATTTAGGTCCATGATATTAACACACATACGCGCGTATAGGGAGATGCTCTTGTGAGAGTTACTTTCACGGTACTATGAGAGTAAGGGGTGGCGGCCCTTGCATTTAGGCTGTTGGGAATGGATATGGATGTGAGGGCCCCCACCTTTCTCTCATAGTATATCAATATGGATGGACATGCCATAGATTCAGAGGATTTATACATAAAAAACTAAACTATCGATCGATACTCAATGGCCCAACAATACAAGAAGTGTCCAGATATCGTAGCTTATAGGCAATATTTTTTTGTTATAATAGTCAAGTAGTCATCTATGACCATGCTGGATTTTTCGAATGCATTAAGATACCCACAAGTTCACCAACCCAGCTTCAATCTTCCTGGCTAGCTCTAGAAGAATCAACAATTTCTTTGGATGTTTGGTCTCTGGTTTTGGGTACCAGACATCTTGTTTCCAATAAAGTGGCCTGGGAGGTTATCTATCACAACACAAGAAGTTTGTATTTGCTTTACAACTAGAGATGCCAGAAATGTAATTCACTTGCCATCTCTCATGGCCACATAGATGCTATGCAACATCAAAAAGCTTTCTAACGAACTAATGTATCAATATTATGCATTGTCAATTTCATGTCAATACATGAATTCGCTCAACATGAAAAGAAAATAAACTGGAAAAATGTTAACTGTAATAACTTGGGCCAGGTTAGGCCCAGATTCGTCCGACCCATAAGGTATTGGGTTGGGTTGAGTTGCATTAGTTATTTTTTTAGCCTGTTTACAACCCAATAGCAATCCCTTTGTTGTTGTGGGTTGTTAGAACGATACCTCCTTGAGAGGAGGATTCTGTTTGGGTACCCAGGGGGATTTTCCTAAGGGTAGAGATCTGAGTTTATCCCAAAGTTAACGAACCCTTTTTCTTTTTTTTTTTTTTTTTTCATTTTTGGTTAAAGAGGAGAGGAGAGGAAAGGGTGTAGAAGGATTTTACTCGGAAAACAACAGAGAAGAATCGCAGAGAAGAAGAGGTCGGAAGACCTAGTGGATGCAATAGTCAAGACGTCATATCAACCGTGCCACAATCTGCTACACTAAGAGGTGAGTAATATTTCTGAATACACAGAGAGATATGGGTTATGGTCTGTTTCGTTAATCATGATTATACCCCAAAAGGCCTAAGGGAATGGAAATTTGATTACTAACAAATCTTGATAATTCCATTCTCTATATAAGGATCTGGGGGGTTTGACCAGAATTTGTAATCCTCATATCAAATTGGTAATAGATAATGAATAACTGCTTGCTTAGATGTGATAATGGAGTCTTGATAATAATCCATACTAAGAGGAGATAGTCCGATGCAGATACAATGCAACAGGATGGGCTTTTCTAAATCAGGTCGCCAGAAACAAATTCTATCGACTGGGTTAGTGGGATAAGGTGGACCACTTGATCACAGATCCGAACTAGGGATCTGAGAGTAGACCCCTGGGCGACCACAATGGTGATTGACCCACTTGGGATTGGACGCCAACTGGTCCCCATCTAGAATCTGAAACCTCTACATCGATACTTTTGGGGTATTTTTGATGTGTTGGTAAATTGGATTATGGGACCCCTGGGCCCACCTGATCAATGATCAGGACCGGCCATCTGGTTAGGCCCTGAGGGGCGACCAAAGTGGACCTGGTCCCCTATGGATGGGACCATTGGGGACCCACCTTTTGGTTATCTCAGAGGACAGAGACGAAAACTCTGTTTTTTGGTATGGTTCGATGGTGTTCCACAGCACCAATTCCCATCTTTTTCTTCCCTCAAACAAAGTATTGGTTTAGAAATCAGAATATGACTGAAGAATCCTATGTTGTAGATTATGATCCAGAGGAGGGACCAAATCGATGAGAAAATGCAACAATCCATAATTTCAGTGGTTAAAACCCATTTCAATGATCAGGTTTGTGGGACCCACTGGTCCACCTGATCAGAGATCAAAACCTATCATCTGGCTGGTCACTGGTGGGTGACCAAGGTGGTCCTAGACCCATGTGGATTGGGTCACTAGGGACCCACCATCTCCACCTCCAAAAATGTTGGGCGTGATGGCCATTTTTTTTTGGGACTGACAAATAGTGCAAAGCACTGTATTGTTAGTCCTTTCTTTGTGTATAAAGTTCTTCTGTTATTAACAAGGATCCTAGTTAGTCTAGAACTTTCTCAAGAGCCCTCTTGTACCATTATGTATAAAAAAAAAAAAACACTTTTAAACTTTAGAATATATCAGAATTCCTGAACCTTTTATACTATTATAGATTATGGGGAATTTTACCAAATAAATGGTACTAAACATGTATATGCCCATTTTAAATAGAAATACATCAATATACCCATTTTGGTGTTCGTACCGCATTTTTGGACGCTTTTACCCCTTATTGTGTGAATGACATCGTCATGTCATTATAGACCTTATACCTCAATTGATTTCATTCTCCCGTTCTTCCCCAAAATTGAACCTCTCCCGCCCTTTCTGTCTTTCTCCGCCACTCTTGCTCTCCATGCTCTCTCTTTCCCTCTCCCTTTTTCCCTCTCCCTCTCCGCTCGCTTTTCTCTCTTTCCCTCTCCCTCTCCGCTCCCAGCTCTCTCTTTCCATCTCTCCGACGTCCCTCTCTTGCTCTCCCCCTCCACTCCCTGCGATCTAAGCAATTTTGGCCACATCCTCCGGCGGAACTCGCGACGACTGCTCCAACGCCATCTTCCATTTGAGATTTCAGTGAAGGTGATGTTTTCTTTTCTTCTCTCTTGCACATTCTCTATTTGCTTGTTTTCTTTTCATTTTCAGTTTCTATAACCGTTGGAGTTATCTTCCATCTTCCATCTTTTTCCATCTTTTAACTGCTGGAGTGATTTTTTCCACATTATACAATAGTTATAGAAACTGAAAAAGTCCAATGCATATTGTTCAAATCTTTGATTTTTTCCCAGGTTTTGTTGAATGTTCTTTCACCATGAGTATCTGGTAACACCTGCATTTGTTGGCCTACTAAGAACTGGTTGGCTTTAATTTTCAGCATTTGCATTTGACATTGTTCATTGCTCTCAGTGTCTGATCCTCTTTACTGCCTACAATGAGTCTCATTTTATGATTATTTTGTATAATGTGCGTGCTGCTCTTTCCCGTGGTTTTACAGATTGGAAAGCATACATATATCTTTAGGTCATGTTGTATTATACAATGTGCATTCCTTGGAAACAAATATGCTCATTTTTCATCATTTATAAAAACAGGTCCTTTTAATGAAATCATATTTTGGTTACATCCTATGATGAAAGTTTCAAGCATTGAAATCATATTTTGGTTACCAATGTCAGGCCCATACTTGGCCTAGTTTAAACTATAAGCAGGCCCATTCACAACAAGACCGTTGCATTGACCTTAAATCCAAACAAGAACTACATTCAAAGATCAATAAATTGAAAGTCATATATTCGCCAAAAGAATAGAAATTGGTACATCAAATAAAGCTCACAACGGTTATCTTCAAAAAGAGCACACTTGCAATTTGTTGAACAGTGGATGACTTTACCCCGTAAGGATTCACAATGTAGCCATTTGGAGTATTAAAAACTCCATTAAAATTGAAGTTACAGGTTGACCGGTCTCTAGGAAAAAATAGTGAAAAACAGGCTATTGATCGTTGTGCGTGTCCCCAAAATTGATGTGATCGAATTTGATTTATTGATCAAATTGGAATTTACGTCATCTATATGAACTTGGAGTGCTTGAGAGATAGATAATCCTAAGGACGTGAGGAGAGAGATCAGAAAAGGAAGGAGGGGGACAAAGAGGTACTGAGAGAGGGTGAGATGGAATTGGGAGAGAGGGAAGTAGAAAGGGAGAGGGGAGAGAGAGAGAGGGGAACATAGAAAGTAAAGAGAGAAGCATAGAGAAATAGGGTGCCATACCTGAAATGTACGTGCTTAGGTCCTCGTGCTACTGGTGAGAGAAAAGGGAGGTGAGGAGAGTAGGGTTTCAACGCTCTTTTGGTTGGGGGGACATAGAAGGGGGAAAAAGTATAAAGTTGGGGGAGTGGGGTTTAGAACCTAGCCCGCTCTGTGACAGAACTACACGGGACGCACCAAATGCCGAATTTGATGTGAATCCTTTTCATATGACGATTCTAGTGTGTAACCTTTTACCATCACTCTAGGTGTAAAAATTCTTTTGTGAAATGAGCTCATTTATGCATCATTTTCATATGCAATTTGGGCCGGTGATGTGTAAATGAATGCAAACAAATGCATAGGTGCATAACTATGTCACATGTGAGTCATTTACATATGTAAATGACCGTAATGAAATTCTCCCCTAAGGGGATAACGGGATAGGCTTGGCAAGCAAAGCTACATGCCTATCGCCATTGTTCCACTCTTAATTTTTAGGTAACAGGAAATTTGCATTGAGATTGTTTTCCAATTCAATTGCAAGTTGAATAGAAAGCATAATATTTATTTTTGTTTCCTTGTGCAAAATCATCCAACCCAAGCGGGGCTCAGATTGTAGCAATTCTTTGTCTCTATTTTTAAGCACCTGTTAGTGGAATCTGGTTATATTGAGTAAATTGATGAGAAAGTGCAGAAGGAAACATCATAGCTAACTATGGATCAAAATTTAGAGTATAGGAAGAACATCTTGATAATGGATTTTCAGCCCATGATAATTTATAAATCACTAAAAAGGCAATAGCATCTATGATAAAAATATATGAATTTCATATAATAGTTCAATTGTATATGAATGTCATTGCTACTTTAAATGAGAGTATTTTCACCATCAACCTGCACTATAATGTGTTAAAGTGTTCCTAATTGTGTCTCACTCTCCTTGTAAGTTTCATTTATATGAATATCATTGCTATTATAAATTTCAGTGTCTTTACCATCAACCAACACTACATTTTATACAAGGCTTCCTAATTCTTTTTATATCTCCTCGTGAAACCATATTCTCTCTAGTCCCTGGCTCTTTATTAGACAGGTGTGGTAACATGTAACTATTGCCCCCTATGCATTATCCACAAATACCAATGAGTGCAAACAAACACCTGATATGGCCATTGCACTTGGATTGAAAACTGCATCTTTTGAGTGGCCAAATTTAGTAACATCCAACTGTTACCTGTTTGCATCATTTATATACACCAATCAATACAAACAAATAGCCCCTAATGGTTATTGTACTTAGGCATGTGCACTGAGTAGTAAAGAACCCGTGGAACCCACATTGACTATCAATATGCCTAAATTATTGATTTCTACATTGCAACAGCAGAGGAGAGACCCATCATAGGAAAATTCTTTGAGAGCATGCTTTACATACAGAAGAACGGATTTGAACCAATTGATTTCCTAAATCAGTTTTATATAACCAAGATAGCCACATTTCAGAACGAGTCTGGAACGGCAGAGTAAGTCGAGTTTTGGTTAACAATTGTAGGAATATTCTTAGATTGTGCTTATGCCATATGGAATGGATTTAGTCCTCATTTATTAAATGCAGGAAGTAGGTCCACTACGATGCATTCCCACGCCAAATCATGATAGCTAGGAAATCAATGATCGTATGTGGGAGCTAATACCTCAAACCGGGCTAGAGCAACTGCGAGGATAAAGAAAATTGAACTGATCATGGCCTAATAACTGCCTGGTTGAGTGGTGGAGGCCAGAGACAAACACCATCCACCTCAACAGTGGGGAGGCCATCATAACTTTGGAGGATGTAGCTTACATGTATGGCCTCCCCATTGATGGTCTCCCGATCAGTAGCCGCACATTCTCTTTGAAGGCCTTAACGTTTCTGATTAGTGCTTGAAGGTTTGAAAACCCCAATGTGTTGTTTAAGGGTCCTAAATCAGATCAACAATATGACATCCAACCAACACAATCAACAATTACGATTTTTGAAATTTTTCTTTCATTTTTGTTGTCCAGCAACGAGACTAGCCCTGATTGTAAATTGAGATACATAAACAATGAAAAAGGCTCAAATATTTCACCCAAATTAGTGATTTCTAAATTTTTTGATAACGATATCGTTACAATCCTTTAGAGTTTTCAACGAGATTGGCCCTTACTATATATTGAGATACATAAACAATGAAAAAGGCTCACGAATTTCACCCTGATTAGTGATTTCTAAATATTTTGATAACGAGTTTTCAACGAGATTGGCCCTTACTATATACTGAGATACATAAATAATGAAAAAGGCTCACGAATTTCACCCAGATTAGTGATTTCCAAATATTTTGATAACGATATCGTTACGATCTTTTATAGTTTTTTCCTTCTCTTTTCCCTCTCCAACAACGATATTGGCCCTGACTATCTATTGAGATACATAAACAATGAAAAAGGCTCACGGATGTTACCAAGAAGACTAAATCGCAAATATTCCAACAACGAAATTGTTACCGTCTTTTAGAGTTTTCAGTCTCAAATTTGTTATCCAGTAAGTTGATGGCCTTGATTTTAAAATGTGACCTTTAAACAATGGGAAAGACTCATGGATGTTGCTCATATTGATATGTCAGTATATTTATCTAAAGCAAGAAAACGACAATAGTAGTGGCATTCCATCTTATAACTTGACTGATGGACCCGTCTTTTTCTTTCTTGCCTTCCTCCGTCCCGGGTCCGCCGGGGTGCGGCGGGGTGAAGAAAAAAAGAGGCGAGCATCAACATTTTTCTTTTTTTTGTACGGGCATGCCAGATTTTCTATTCTACTTGGAATTTGAACTGGTGATCCGGAGACTCACCTTCACAAGTAGAAAGGAAATCAAACTTTTTTTCTAACTTTCTATTGCATGCATATTTAAAGAAAGAGACAAGATTTTAAAATGCCGTGAGAGGCGATTTTGTTTAGTTTGCCGTGAAAGGCAGTTTTGTGCCGTAGAAGGCGATTTTGCCATGGAAGGCGATTTACAAATCTTATCAATGATGAAAGACAAGAATTGTGATTTTTGTCTCTTTTAAAAATATAAAATACAATAGAGAAGAAAGAAAAAGGGATCTGACTTCCCAAGCGATTGTGGGGACTCGTTCAAATCGACGGTCGAGAGTCATGTATAGACTCCGCCGTCGTCCTTCAGATGAGAACACTTGATGCTTTGATTCACTTGGCTTGGCTTTGACCTTAGATTTTTAGAGGATAAAGACCAAAGGAAGGTCTTATATCCAATAAAAAACCAAGTAGACGGGCTGAAAAGCCGCATCTAGGCCATATTGGATAGAAGAAGAGAGGAGATCTTGAGGGGTGGCCCCCCAAGGGACTTCGATCACCTTGTGGTGTTTTCTTGCAGCAGAGTTTCTTCAGAGTAGCTGAGCTTCTTTACGCAGAGATTTCTCCGAGAGTTTTTTAGCAATTTTTGGGGATTTTCAGGACCACTTCAGACAATTTTTCTGGACCACTTCAGACAATTTTTCTGGACCCTTTTTCCTTGGATTGACCGCCTATTTATAGGCTTTTGGTGGCCATTAGGAGGGTTTTATGGGCATTAATGGTATTAATGCTCCATGATGGGAGGAGTTACAAGATTTAATTCTTTATATTGTAACTCCTTTTTCTTGGATTTTGATTGGCCGATGGAGAATAATGGGCATTTAATCTCCATGATGATGGGAGTTTCATGATTAATTACCATGATTAATCTCCATAATGATAGGAGTTACATGGTTAATTGTCATGATTAATTGGACTTGTAACTCCCATTTCTTGGCTTCTGATTGGGCCGTTCAAAATAATGAGTTAATGACCCTAATAAATTGCCATAAAAGGGTCATTTAACTTCATTAATTGGCTGCCGAGTCGCTTGAAGAGTTGCGGGCCGCACCGCGTCTTTTGGAATTCTTCTTGGGATGATCATCGATGGATCCGTACGTTGTATGATGTCGGATGACGATAAAAATTCAGACATTGGTTGCCACTAATGGGCTGGCAGCATCTGTCCAGTCGATTTCTTGATCGGTCGGGCAGAAAGTGTGCTTTCTTGGTCTGCCAGTTGGCAGTTTCGGAATGTCCGATGATGATCAAATGATTTCGATGGCGGATCCGTGATGTTGATGAAGATCGATGGATATCATGCCTCAAAAATTAGACTCTAAGAAAATCACAGGGGCCAAACATTGCGAAACACGAAAAAGAATGAAAAAACGGCACTTTTGGTGGAAATCCGGCGACCCGGATTTCCAGGGTCGCCAGCGACCATGCACCCATGGTTGCCGGTGACCATGGGGCTGGTGACCTTGGGCCATGGTCGCTGGTGACCATGGGCCAAGGTCTCCGGCGACCTTGGACTTTGGTCCATTTTCCGGTCGCCTTCCGGTCGCCGTTTCTTGGTCGTTTCTCGGGCTTTTTCGCTTCTGTTTTCTCCTATATTTTTCTTTGACATTTTTCCTCATTTATTGGCTTAATTCCTCTAAAGAAAACCTATTGAAAGGCTGTGCAAATCAGAGCACAAAGTTTCCTATTTTTGGAAAAGCCGAAAACTCTGTAGCCGATTTTCCGCCAAGAGTTGAAACTGGGTCAAACGATGTCGGAATGACTTGAAATTTGAGGTGAAGCTTCTTGGGAATTATATAGGACAAACCATGGGCTTTTATTTGAGTTTTGAAGCCGTTTGGGGTCCCGTCGATGCTTGACTTGGTTTCACTGTGCGAAAGATGTCGAGCTTTGATGTACGGTCATCCGATGTCCGATTGAACTGAAATTTGACGGGGAGCCTATTGGAGTCATTTTGAGATGATCCATTAGCTCCGATTTGGGTGCCATGGTCCCAGGGAGCTTCGCCGCCGGTAGGCTTGATTTTGCTTCGGAGCATCAAAACCGGGTCAAACGTTGTCGGAATGACTTGAAATTTGACGTGCAGCCCTTTGGAAGCATGGAGAAGCTACTCATGTGTTTTGTTTGATGAGTGGCGGCATCAGAAGTTCTCGCCGCCGGGAGGCTTGATTTCGCCGTTCGAGAGTTGATGGAGGGTCAAACGGTGTTGGTTTGACTTGAAACTCGACATGGAGCCTTTTGGAGGTATTTTGAGACCATCCATAGACTCTGATCGAAGATTTGATGTATTTGACATTGTCACCGTCGGGAGCTCCCGCTCAGCTGTTGGAGGATTGAAGTTAGGCCAAATGGTGTCGAAATGGCCCGAAACTTCATGTGTACCCTTCTTTTGGCTACTTTGAAAGATCTTGTAGTTTTCGTTTGGTTTTGTCAAGATCTGATGCTTGAAGCAGCTTTGCCTGTTTGTAGTAGGATGCGGCTCTATATAGCTTTTGATGCTGATGAGGCAAAGTGACATTTTTGGTGTCAACAAATGCCCCCTCGAGGTACAGCGACGAATTGGATAGCCTTTGCAGTCGATGTGCCTCGAAGAAAACTTTGAAGGAGAACTTCTGACTTGACCAAGAGTCTCTGAGCATTTTTTTTAATAGTGTAACCTTTTGAGTTTCCAAGGGATTTTTATGGCAGTGAGAGACATCACGTACCATCTCAAGGCAAAATTTTGAAAATGACATTTGGGTTGAGTTTTTGGGTTTTGGATTTTTTTTGACCTTGTGAACCTAAAGGCTTTGTGTTGCGCATCAGGCGGTCAAGAAGGTGTTTGGTTTTTGACCTTGTGACCTAACAAGCTGTATGTGGCAGGTTAGGGGGTCAGGTTCTGAATTTTGATTTTGGTCTTGTGACCTAACAAGCTGTATGTGGCAAGTTAGGGGACCGGGATTTGGTTTTGGTTTTGGCCTTGTGACCCAACAAGCCGTATGTGGCGAGTTAGGAGACCATGGTTTGGATTTTAGTCACTCTTTGGGACAACTTTGGGTCCGTTGGAGTGGTTTGGGTTTTTGTGGAATGTCAATTTCAAGGTTTTGACTTAATTTGGTTCATGAGGTGGGATGGTTTGGATTTTTGGAAACTCATGAGGCTTGGATTTTTTTTGTATGGTCCAATCAACTCAAAGGAGGCATGGAACCATTTTTGTTTGCTCTTGGTAGGAGGAATTTTGACTAAAAGCCACTTTTAGTGCCTAAGTGGTCAAACCTGGCTCATGTGGGCTAACCCATGGGACCTTAAGCTTTAAAGATGGCTTAGCTCTCATGTAGTGTCATTTTTGTTAAGAATATCTAAAAATATCTCTTTTTGGTAGAGAATATCTAAAAATATTCTTACTTGGAGAGAATCTCTCGAGTTTCTTTGATTTTGGGAGAGATTTTCTCAAAGTATCTTTCTCTGGGAGAAAGTTTCTCATAATCCCTCTCTTTTTGGAGAGAATTTCTCAAAAGATCTCATTGGGAAAGAATATCTCATAATTCCTTTCTTTTAGGAAGTTTGCTAATTTGTAGCACTTACCTCCTTTCTTTTCTCCTCCTTTCCTCTTTTGGTTTGCTTTCTTCTATAAAAGCAAGGGGATTGGATCTCTTGCTCCTATTGCCTTCTTTTTGCAAAAGTCTTCAAGAGTGCTTCAAGATCAAGAATTCTCCTTCTTCTTCAAAGATCTTCAAGCTTTTTCTTCTTCTTCTCCATCAATGGCTTCAAGTAAGTTTCTTCTTTTTCCTTAAGAAACCCCATGTAGGAATAGAAGAAGGTTTTCTTCGTTTTCTTTTGTTTTCTTTTTCTTTCTTTTCTTTTTTTTTTTACACTTTTTTCTTCTTTTTTTTCTTTTTTTTTTTGCACGGTTTTCTCTCTCTCTCTCTTTTTTTACTGTGGCTCTTCTTTCTCTTTTTTGTATTTTTCTCACGGTTTCTTTTTTTTTTTTTACCGTGTTTTTTTTATCTCTTTTTTTTTTGGCCGTACGGACAAGACCGTACAGTCATGGCTGTACGGCCACGTGGTCTGTGGGCAATTTTTTTTTCTTCTTTCTCTTTTTTTTTTTGAAAATAGATTTTCTTTGTTTTTTTTTTTTTTTTTGATTCTGAGATGCGCATGCATGACAACTTTCCTTCTATGCATTTTTTTTAGAAAATGGAATTGGAAGTATAATAGTGCACACCTGGAAATCTTTTCGCAAGTCTTGGGATTTGGAGCTCGCAGCAATGTTGAGCCCTTTCTTGGTCTTGCGGGGATTTTCTGAGGAGCTGTGCAAGTTTTGGATTCTGGAGCTCGCAGCAATGTTGAGCCCTTTTCCGATCTTGCGGATATTTGAGAAGCTTTGGCTTGATCTTGCAGCAATGTTTGAGTTCGAGCCTTCTTCGAGAATTTTCCATGATTATGGGCTTGCAGCGATGTTAAGCCCATCTTCAAGCTCCTATTTCTTTCGGGGTGTTTCCCTTTTCTTCGGAATTGCCCCGGAATCATGCCAAAATTTCGCTAGATTTTTTTTAGCAAAATTCTGTCATTTTGATGATTGATTTTTTTTCCATCCTTTGCAGGTAGTTCCTCCAGAACGAACAAGGGTAAGGAGCCGGTCACTGATGCGCCTTGCCGTTCTACCAGATCCTCTAATGCGGCCGTACAGAAGGCCTGGGAGGAGGTTCGGTATGTTGAAAGGAACTTGGAAGAGTGTGACTCGCTCAACCGAGATGAGATGAGGCAACGTTTGATTGCCCTCAAGGATGAGGAGTATTGTAAGATTATGGTAAGCAACCGTCCCGGGGTCACGGACGATCAGTGCATTGTGCCCAAGCCTACCTTCTTCTTTGGTGATGCCATCCCCGACGATTCAACATACCAAAGGAGATGTTTTCAGTTCTCTTTCATAGTTGATGGTGAGAAGAGAACTGTTTCTACCCGGTCGTCCTTCGATCGGACAATCTCGATCATGAGCCTTTCCTCCACATGCTCGAAGAGGGAAGATCCTCCAAGCTGGGTGAAGAGGACAAATGTGATCAAGACCGGGGTTTTTATTGGCGGCCCTTTTGGTTTTGCAGAGAAGTCGCCTACCCGTATGGACATTTTGATGTTGCCTACCAAGGTTCAGACCATTCTTCGGTCGATTTGAGACCAGTGGGCCTTGGCATTTTCAAGGGCGATGGCAGCAATTAGGTGAAGCCTTTTCTACTTCGTGGCCGTTTCAGTGCTGACTTGAGCTGGGAGTCGTGGACCGATCACATCTTGCAGGTTGGCGGTGCCATTCTGAAGGAGGCCGAGATTTTTGATGCGGTTCGTACTTTTCGGCAAACCGTCGTTTTCTCCGATGAGGCTTTTATGGCCATGCTGGAGTCGTTCCTTCCACAAACCAACACCTTCGTTGTCACGAATGGTGAGATTGGTTTTTCTTTAAAGGAACTGAGTGCCATCACTGGGCTGCCTATCCTCGGCAATCTCTATGAGGAGTTTATGCTTATCGACAGCGTCCTTGAGGAGCAGTCTGAGGAGTTCAGGCTTTTGTACTTTCAGCTCGTCGCCTTCTATGATTTTTTAAAGGAGAAGGAGGGCTCGAAAGTCCGATGTAGCAGTTGGAGGAGTGGTAGCCTTTTGTCTTCCAACTTCTTTGACAACGGGGAGTCTTCTGAGAGTACGACACAGGAAGCCAGGGCTAAGAACCCAGATTCGAAGAAGATCTCCGTCATGCGAGAGAATTTGAGGGTATTCTTCGCAAGCATAGACGCCATTCATCTTGACATTGCGCTGCGGAGAGATCTCGCTGTCTACCTCACTTATTGGCTGGGTGAGGCTGTTTTTGCTGGAGGAGATGGAACGCACATCAGGCCGCATTGCATTTTTCCGGCTTGTCAGATGGCTTTCGGAGAGCGGCTTGCTTTGGTACCTGCTCTTTACTCCTATTTGTGTACCGAACTGCAGGCTGCTGCTTTCCTGGTTCGGCTTGGGCTTCCCAAGAACAGGGTATTTTCAGCCCACATTTTCTATTCGTGGTATGTATACCACTGTCCCAGTTTCCACCGATTGGGTGCTGCTCAGGACGATGACCCGTTTATGATTCGGTTGGCTAGAGGGAAGCCTGTTTCCGAATCTCTTTTATCTGCCCGCTTGAGGATCTGACGATTCTGGGACGTCGAGATGGGGCAGTCTTCAGTGAAGCTTTCTCCGGGTTTGAGGAAGAAGGCTTTTGATTTTGGTGTCTCCCGTGATTCGACCAGGGCAGGGTTTGGGAGACACTATTCTTTGACAAATGCAGAGAGGAGTTGGCTTTTTAACATACGTGTCGGCACAATGGTGTACCGCAGACATCTTTTCGTCGACATCCAGCCGTATGTTCCCTCGCGTTTTGCCATGCAGTTGGGCTTCTCTCAAGGCGTTGTTGGAGCGCCTTCGAGCAAGGTGAAGCGTTTTAGAGGTCTGCAGGACGAGAGAAATGCATGGGCCTTTTATAGCGTTGAAGACACTACTGCTCTGATTTCTTATCCTGAGTTGCCTACTTTCCGGACGGCTGGCTTCACAAAATGGTTTGTGGAGAGCTTTTCAGCATACCGGGGTCTTTCCAAGAAAGAGCTTGATGTAAAGCAGTCTTCCGGGAAGGGCCTTGGGAAGTCAGACGGAATCCGCCGAGAAGAAGTTCTTGCTTTCCTTTCTGGAGAAAGGCACAGAACAAGTTTTCTCGAGGAACAGGACGTCATCAGATCGGGAGCTGCACAAGAGATACCTGGTGAGGTCTTGGAACAGCTTGCCGAGGAGGAGGCTGAGGTTGCTGCTTGGATACAAGCAGAACGAGCAAAGGCTTCCATGGAGTCTACTGGCAAGAACAGACCGTCCAGTGAGGACTCTGGCTAGAGGCCTGATTTTGATGGTGGGGAGGGTGCTTCCAGCAGTTCGTCCCATAGGAGCAAGAGGAGAAGGGGACACCGCCGAAGTCAGAGGCAGCACGAAAGTTCTCCTGATCTGGAAATTCCTTCCACCATTGTTGAGGAGGCATCAGGGGATGATGACGAGCCTCCAGAGAAGAGAAGCCGAGGGGAAGAGACCATTGATGACGGTATGCTTTTCCCTTTTCTCTTTCCGGATCTTTTCTTTCATGAGAGCTTTTGTTTTGATCTACTGCTTTCTTTTTTTTGGCAGAAGATGATGGTTTGATGATGCCCGAGGTTCCGACCGATGAGGCGGTGACGGATCCTATCGTGGCATCTGAGGAAGAACCCAGAGATTCTGAAATAGATCCAGAATCTCCTCCTGGTATGATTTTTTTTCTTTTTCTTTTTCTTTTCTTTACCGCCACTTGCTGACATATATATATATATATATTTTGCCAGCTGACTTGCCAGAGGATTCTGACGACTTTGAGCCATCCATGGACACAACTTTTGATTGTTTCGGATGAGCTCATGGAGGCAGAAAGCATTCCACCAGTCGTCGAAGAAGGTACTTTGTAATGATAATCTTGATATTTTGATTTTTGACAAGATTATATTCACACCCTTTTCATTTTTCAATGGCAGGTTGTGAGGTGACAGAAGGAGTTCCTCTATCTTTTTCAGAACCAGAGCAGGGGGTACCTGTGACCGATCCAGGAGTAGGGGCTTCTTCCACCAATTTTGATGAGGCAGAGGCGAGTCCGCCTACTGATATTCCTTCCCCAGCGGACCCGGCTTGAAAGAGCTTCTTGATTACTCTTCCAACGGTGCCTGACACGGGTAGTCGACCAACGGAGCATGGCGAGTCTTCATCTGAGCCATCCCGTCAGTTTGCGAGGAAGGAGTTGAAGAGAGTCTTGAGCTCATGGGTCAAAACTCTTTCTTCTGGCCATTTGGAGGCTGGTTTTGGCATGGTGAAGTATGTGCAGGACATTCTTGCCGATAGCGAAGAAGTCGGTCTGGACATTACAGATGCCAAGGCTTTTGTTGATGAAGTCATCGCTCTAGGCAACAAGTGGACTGAGACCAAGAGCTTTCCGAATGATGATTTCTTCAACGAGATGTTTTTGAAGCCTTCCAGCGAGGTCAAACCTGATTTGAATGAGATCTCGCGGACTCGGAAGCAGCTCATTCGGGAGAGGAACGTCACCGAGTTGGCTATTATTGAGCTGACACAGGACCAGCACCGCCTTGATAGGGAGGTCACCGAAGCCAGACAGCGCCTTGAGCTATTGGAAGAATAAGCCGCTGCCAAGTGGACTGCCACTTTGAAAGCTCGTGATAGAGAGAGGACTCTCATTCGCCAAGTTGAGGGGGTCGAAAGCAATCTCCGGAGGAAGACTCAAGAATATGAACAATGGCAGATTCTCTGGGAAGAGCTTTCTCGTGCTGAGGATGGATCGCGACGGCCTACTGCTTTTTATGGGAAGATTCTGAAGAAACGCGGCCTGGAAGCTTTGGAGGCTAAGGCCAAGTGTTTTCTTGAGGAGTTAAGCCTATGGCTGAAGACCATGTCGGACTAGCCTCCTGATTTGTAACAAACTTTTTCTTCTTTTCTTTTGATACCTCAATGTATAAACATTTTTGGCACTTCTTTTCTTTCTTTTTTTTTTGTATCCCCTTTTTTCACTTAAATTCACTTTTGATGAAATATAAGCAAAAATTGAATGAGAATGGTTTGTTTGAAAATTTGATCAAAAGGTTGTCATTTTGTGAAAATCTTTTGTCAAATGGTTGTTTTTAGGCATGAAAGCCAAATTTTGTGGCAAAAAGCCTGATTTTTGAGATGGCTTGAAGACCGAATTTCGGATGGCGTGAAAGCCAAAGTTTTGTTTGGCATGAAAGCCGGTTTTTGGCATGAGAGCCGATTTTTGTGGCGTGAAAGCCAAGTTTTTGTTTTGTGGCATGGAAGCCGGTTTTTGGCATGAGAACCGATTTTTGTGGCGTGAAAGCCAAGTTTTGGTTTTGTGGCATGGAAGCCAAAGATTTTGTGGCATGGGAGCCCAATTTTGTTTTGTGGCATGGAAGCCGATTTTTGTTTGTTTGGCCTGAAAGCCAGATTTTGTGGCATAGAAGCCAAGTTTTTTGATAACCAAGTTTTGTTTTGTTGGCATGGAAGCCAGATTTTTTTATTTTTGGTATGAAAGCCAGGTTTTTGTTTTGTTGGCATGGAAGCCAGATTTTGGTTTTTGGCATGAAAACCAGGTTTTTGGCATAAAAGCCGGGTTTTGGCGTGAAAGCCAGGTTTTTGGTTTTCAAAAATGCAAGTATCGACTAAGAGTCGCCTCCCTGCTGAATGGTATTGCAAGTACCAATGGAATGTTGCTTCCTTGCTCATTCGGTTGCGAGTATCGATGGAATGTCTCTTCCTCGCGGTTTTGGGTGCAAGTATCGACTGAATGTCGCCTCCTTGCTTTTTTCTCAAAAATTTGGTTTTGTGGGTATCAATGGAATGTTGCCTCCCCACGATTTTTGAAATTTGAGGTTTGTTCGAACCTTGGTTTTTTGTTTTGAAATTTGGGTTGTGGATATCAACTGAAACGTTGTGTCTCCACGATTTTTTTTTGAAAATTTGCAAGTATCGACGAGGTGTCGCTTTCTTGCGATTTTGAGGTTTTGGAAGTATCGAACGGGGTTCGCATCCTTCTGATTTTTGGGTTTTGTGTGAGTATTGACTAAATGTCGCTTCCCCACGGTTTTTTTTTTTGAAAAACCATTTTTTGTTTAAAGACACGAGGGTCGTAAATTTTGACTAAAAACCATCTTTGGTGGTAAAAGTCAGGGTGGACTAGAGTGGAAATTCCTAAGTCCTGATTTTTGTTTCAAACCATGAATTTTGGGTTCAAGGATTGAAAGTTTTGGTGAAGTTAGGGAAGAGGCTCCGAAACTTGGATTTTGGGTTTGGTTTTTGTTGTTTTTTTGAACAATGAAACATTGAAAGTAAGCATTGTTTTTGGCTTTTTAGAAATTTCAACATAGGGATGAAAACTCTAAAAGGGGTGGTTTTGACGAGCAAATACCTAGGAATCGGCTTTGGCCATGTAGGCATCACTCTGACCCGATGTAGGAAGTCTTCAAGGGTAGTACCGCTTCAAGAACTTGCCATTGATGGGCAGCATACATCTGTCACCTTCCATGTTTAGAAGAGCATATGCGCCATTGGAGAAGACTTTGTCCATGACGAAGGGTCCCTCCCATTTTGGTTCGAATTTGCCTTTGGATTTGTGGGCAAAAACCATTGGCCTTTTCACCTCAAGAACCAAGTCACCCTTTTTGTGGGTGCGTTGCCTGACTCTTTTGTCAAAAGATCCTGCCATGCGTGCTTGGTAAAGCTCAACGCTTTGTAGAGCTTCGAGTCGTCTTTCATCGAGATTATCCAGTTCTTGGAGTCTCAATTTGACGTTACTTTCTTGCGTCATTTCATTTTGTAGAGATACCCTTAAAGATGGAATTTGTACCTCTGGGGGGACAACTGCTTCACATCCATAGACCAAGGAGAATGGTGTGCTATGGGTTGGTCCTCGAACGGTAGTCTGGTAGGCCCATAAAGCTTCAGGCAGTTTGTCACTCCAATCTATTTTGTGAGTAGAGGCCATTTTCTTGAGAATTTTGCAGAGTGTCTTGTTGAAGGCTTCTGCTAGTCCATTCGCTGCCGGGTTATACGGAGTCGAAGGACAACTTTGGATTTTGTATTTGTCGCAGAACCTGTAGAATCTGTGATCCCGGAATTGTGGTCCGTTATCATGGACGAATCTTTTAGGTATGCCGAAGCGACAAATGATGTTGGTTCGTAAGAATTGAAGGACTGACGAGGTCTTCATTTCACTGAACGCAAATGCTTCTGACCACTTGGAGAAATAATCCGTAGCGGCGAAGATGAAGCGATGACCTTTGCTTGACCGGGGGGGGGGGGGGGGAGAGATAGGACCTATGATGTCCATACCCCAGGCTTCGAAGGGCCATGAGATCGCTGTAGGATGTAGCCATTCTGGAGGCATGTGTACATAATCTCCATGAACTTGGCATTGTTGGCAACGTTTAATAAATTGTATTACGTCAGCCACCATGGTAGGCCAATAATAACCTAACCTTTTTATCTGATCGTAGAGCTTGGGACCAGCCTAATGGGCTCCACAAAGACCAGCATGAACTCCTTTTAGAGTTTCTTCCGCCTCTTGTTGTGACAAGCAGCGTAGAAATACTCCATTGAAGGATTTTCTGTAAAGCATTTTGGAGGGAATATCCAAATGAAAGTTTGGGGCTCGTCTTTGGATACTTACCCGCTCTTTTGGATCTTCAGGTAGGATTCTGAACATAATATAATAAATGAACGGATCCCTCCAGTCGCCTATCGGAGGTTTAAGGATGGAAATCCTACCTCCGACTACCCGGTGGCATTCAGCAACTGCTTGGTGTGTGTTGAGAGGAGGGAGAATCTTTCTTTGACACACTGTAATTTGCATGTTTTCCCCTTCTTGGGTTGCCATGGATGCAGCAAGTCCAGCCAGGCCATCTGCACGGATGTTTTCACCTCTGCGGATGTGGGTGATGTGACAGATGTCAAAGTTTTGACGAAGCGATTGCGCCTTGTTGTAGTAAGGCAACAGATCAGGCTTCCTGATTTCATATTCCCGATTCATCTGGTTGACGATCAGTTGAGAATCCCCAAATGCTTCCAGCATGGTGATGCCAGATTCGAGGGCGAGTTCCAATCCTATAATCAGAGCTTGGTACTCAGCTGCATTATTTGAACATGGTTCCAGTAGCGAAAATGCGTGTGGAATCGTGTATTTATCGGGGCTAACAAAGAGAATGCCAATTCCCGATATCGGCTTTCCTTTTTCATTTGTCCTGGTTGCACCATCGAAGTACATGTTCCAGGAGGCGTTTGGTGAGGAAGTCTCCACGCTGTAGACATGTTCGTCTGGGAGATCATCCCTGAGCGGAGAATCCTTAGACAGTGGATGCTCTGCGAGAAAGTCTGCCAGAGCTTGACCTTTGATTGCTTTCTGTGGTACATACCTAATATCAAATTTTGACAGAAGGATGGACCATTTTCCCAGTCGGGCATTGAGAGAACCTGCTTTTGTGACAAGGACCTTTAAGAGATTGATCCTCGATATCAGGTATATTGTGTTTGACAGCAAATAGTGACGCAACTTTTGTACGGCGAACATCACTGCCAAGCATTCTTTTTCGACTGGAGAGTAGCGATGCTCTGCACTTACCAACATGCGACTGAGGTAGTATAGAGTAGCTTCTTTTCCTCCATCATTTTCTTGTGCAAGTAGAGCGCCTAAAGAATAGTCGAGAGCTCTTGTGTACAAGATGAATGGTTTTCCAGTTGTGGGAACAGCCAACACCGGAGGCTTGGTCAGGTATGACTTGATGTCTTGAAATGCAGCTTCACATTCAGCATCCCAAACAAAGTCTACACCTTTCTTCATCAGGCGAGAAAATGGTAGGCATTTTCCTAATAGATTTGAAATGAATCGTCGGATGTATGCCAATCTTCCTTGAAGCCCTTTTAGTTCTCTTAGGGTCCTTGGAGATGGCATTTCTAGAATTGCCTTGACTTTGATGGGGTCAAGTTCTATTCCAGCTTTCCGAACTATGAATCCGAGGAACTTACCCGATGAGACACCGAAGAAGCATTTGAGGGGATTCATTCGCAGTTTGTGTTTGCGAAGCCAGAGGAAGACTTCTTAAAGATCTTGGAGATGGTCTTCTTTCCTTTTGCTTTTGACGGCGAGGTCATCAATATAACATTCGACCATCTTGTGCTGAATATCTTGGAATATCTTCATCATAGCCCTTTGATATGTTGCACCAGCATTTTTCAGACCAAATGGCATGACAGTGTAGCAATACACGCCAAATGGGGTTCGAAAGGATGTATGCCTTTCATCTTCGGGATGCATCTTTATTTGGTTGTAGCCAGAGAAGCCATCCATGAAAGTTATTCGCTCAAACCCGCAGGTGTTGTCAATCATTACATCCGGTATGGGGAGTGGGAATTCATCTTTGGGGCATGCATTATTCAGGTCTCTATAGTCAATACAGACTCTGATTTGCCCATTTTTCTTTGTCACAGGGACGATGTTGGCCAACCATTCAGGATGCTGTTCCTCGCGAATGAAGCCAACGTTTTTGAGTTTCTGAACTTCTTGTTCAATTTTGTCCATCACATCAGGATGGAATCTTCTTTGGCCTTGTTTTACAGGCCTGACATTTTCTTGCAGGTTGAGTTTGTGAACTGCTATTTTGGGGTCTAAGACAGGCATTTCAACGTAAGACCATGCAAAACAATCAACAAACTCACGAAGAAAAGAGACATACTCGGGTAACTCCTCATCCTTTATATTTTTGCTTATGAATACAGGACGTGGGTTATCTGGTGTTCCCAAGTCTATCTTTTGAACAAAATCTTCTGTCAGAAGGTTTGAAGGTGGTTCCTCCACAACATTTTCGGAGGGTTCCAAGTCAACAAGACCTTGCGGATTTCCAAGGGCGTTTTTAGACCATGGCTTCGCTTCTGTCCATAAATCTTCTTGATCGGTATTCTTCTCAAGACTTGCTATGAGATTATCCCAATCACCAGCTGAAACTGGGTCGAAGTAAGGCACTTCTTTTGGAGACGATGGCTCTTCTGAATCAGAGAACCATGCGTCTGTGTCATCGGACAATTCCTCTTCATCATTAGAGAAATCATACCAATTTGATGAGCTTCCTGGGTCCTTGTCGGGTAACTCTTCAAAGAGATATCCAGGGAGATCGATGTCTTCATTGACATGAGATGTTGAGGCTTGGTCGGCAAAACGACTCTGCAGCCTTTGTGTCAGCTGTCTCATTGGAGTGTCAGGATCATACCCCAATCTGTATGAAGACTTGTCTATACAACGGTGGAATTTCCAATCTTCCAGCTGACTTTTGGTCAGGGTGGGTTCCAATGGTGTGAGAATACCACGACCACCTCCCAAACCAATTGGATTTTGAGGGTCATAGCCCATTTTTTTCACGATAGCTTGTGCCATTGGACTATACAAGGATAGTTGAGGCATACCTTCATTTCGGAAAGGCTCAAGCAGGCAGTTTGATGAAGAAGCGTCCGATCTATGGAGGAAGATTGGTTTATCTTCTGCCGACGTTTTCGGAACAACGAAGGTAGCAGACGTAGGATCTTCCACGTCAGCAGGGGTCTCCAATGGAGTGAGAGCAGGCCGAACTTGCTGAGTATCAGCTTGGCTTGACGATGTATCGTCTTCAGTCTCTGAATCCGAATCCGTGTCTTGTATGATAGACATGAAGGAGACAGCAAGCTTGCCCCCTGTCTTTTGCTTTGTCTTCTTTGCTTTAGTAGTGATTACCAAAGGTTTGGAAGCTTTGAAAGAGATGACGAAGGGAGATTGATTGCTCTCTTTGAGTTTGTCGGAAGGTTTGTTTTCTTCCGATGATTGTTGAGGAGCCTTGCCTTTATCTTTTGGGAGATTCCTGGCAAGGGATGTTGTTTTCTCCTCTTTTTCTTCTTTTTCATCCTTGTACATCTGAGAGTCTGCAAAATGGACTTCCTTGCCTTTGAAGGGCTTTTTGTCTGCAAACACTCGATGTATCAAGCCGTTGTTGCCAACAAACTTGATGCACTGATGTAGAGTCGAAGGAACGACATCGTTCTCGTGTATCCAAGGGCGTCCAAGAAGGATGTTGTAGCATGAAGGGGTTTTTATTGCATATACTGTGACCTCAGAGATAAGATCGCCGATTTGCAACCTGAACCGGATTTTGCCAATGGGCCTTTGAGCACTCCCATCGTATCCAAAGATGGACACAGATGTGTGGCTTAGTTTGCTAGGTGGGATACCCAGCTCTTTGAGTGCCGAAGTAGAGATGAGGTTGAGTGCAGAACCCGGGTCGATCTGGACTCTATGTATCGGCATCTCTTTGATGTACCATGTGAAGTACAAGGGTCGGTTGTGCTTCGTCTCGCCTAGCAGGAGGTCTTCCTTATTGAAGGCAATGGTAGCACTTGCGGCTTTTTGGACCGAGAGGCATTCAGTGCAAGGTCCTCCAGCTTCTTTCTTTTCTCCCTTTGAGGAGGTTTTTGATTTTGTGACCCTATAGTCCATTTCAATTTGCAGGACTTGCGGGGCATGTTTGTCGACATCCAGATTCGGCCTTTGTAGTTCTGAAATGAGACTATCACGAGTTTGTGGTAACATTCGTAATAAGTCTAGGATGTGCAGTCGTGCAGGTATGTGTTTGAAGTGCTCGATCAATTCATACTTGAAAGCCTCCTTTAGGCCTGCATTTTCATTATCACCTCTACTTGGGGCATTTACAACTTGTTTTCCCGAAGGATTTACATAAGAAGAAGAAGAAGGTTGGTTATAGTTTTTGTGGTAATTCCGGCCAGAGCGGGTACCTTTCCCAACTTCAAAAGCTTCTAGAGGCGGTTATTCTTTCGGAAGACCCCCTTCGGGCTCAAGGGGCTGATCTTCCCCATTTGCTGAAAACGCCTCTGCAGCAGCATTGCCGTCTTCAGTTATTGCGTTGCATAGAGCATTTTCCGGGAACAAGTCCTGAACAGCTTCCAACAACTTTTCTTTTTTGTCCAGTATTTCATCGGTCCAGACATCTCCTATGAGGTTGGGTACCTGGGACCAATTGACTGGGTTTTCTTTGAAGACTTCATCAGCTAAAGCTTCTTCATGGTGATCAGTTGGAAGAGGCTTGGATTCTGATGTCACCGTTTCAGGAGACGATGGCCGAGAAGGTGCTATCTCAGTGGAAGTCACCCAAGAATATGTAGCTCCAGAAGATATGCTACTGGATGCATTTTGAGAGTCCGTGGCCTTAGTAGATGGAGCTTCAGAGGCACTATCATCCTGAACTATCACATTACAGGCAACTTTGATAGAAGATGCCTCCATAATGGACCGTTGGGAATCAGACTCATCCTCCGATGTAAGAGAATCATCAATCCAGCAACTTTCTTCATTTTCCGAAGTCACTGGAGGAGATGCTTGTAGATTTTCTGGGACTTCCGGTTCTGGATTTTGATGAAGTTGGTTGATGCGATCCTGCTCCTGCTCTATGGCTAGACGCTACAAGATCCTTGCATATTCTTCAAGATCGGGCATATGAGCCAAATCTTCTTCTTCATCTGCCCCTTGTGGTTCAACCTGGTTGGGATCCACTAGAGCATTTGTTTGTGCTGTGTTAACAGCATTTTGGGAAGCCTCTTGGTCTTCATCATCATTAGACCAGGATCCTTGTGGCTGGAAGGGGTTATACTAGATTATTGGCATAAGGTGAGATTCCGGGATCCATTCTTCATCGGAGGGATATTCTCCGGTTTCAAGGGATTTCTCCCACTCATCGGTGTCACTGGCAGTGTCACTGGACTCGTATCCATTCATGGAGAATCCAACTACCGAGTTACAAGAGTACGATGCCCCCTGCGTAGTCTCATCTCTGAGCCGTGGTGGCATGAAATCACTGAGAGTGAATTTTCTTATCACTCTTGGAACTTTGGGGAGAGACCCCTCTGTTGTCCCCAGTGAAGCGGTAGAGGAGGTTTCTGCTTTTTCAGGAACCTCTTGTTTTGTTTGAGCCTTCTCCTGCTGTTTGAGCTTGCGGAGTTGTCTCTTGGTTTGCCTTCGCTGTTGAGCAGTCGGCTTTGTTTTAACGATCTCCCAATTTTCATCTTCTATGAGATCGGGATGTACCCATATGGGTTGTCCCTCTAGTGTTGGGTAAGGCACCAGCTCTTGGGACGTTTGGGTCATTTTTATCACCTTGAAGGAAGTAGTGACTTTTTCCTTTGATGATTTGGATGTTTGTCCATATGACACCATGTTAACGGAGGCAGACCCATAGTTTTTGTCAAAGGTGATGACTCCGTTTTTCCACATCTCATTAATTTTCTCTCTCACAACGAAACATTGGTTGAGAGGATGCGAGAGCATTTGGTGGTATGGACAATATCGGGGATCGTTGGTCTTGCCAACATCTCCCCGTCTTTTGGGGTCAGGCAAGGTGAGTTTGCCATTTGCCAAGAGAGCCCCAAATATTTCTTCAACATCTTCATCGAACGGGTATTTCTTTTCTACTCGTTCTTTGAAGGCATCAGAGAGTTCAGGTCTCTTACCTGCAGCTTTATTTTCAGCTTTCTTTGGTGGCTGTGGAGTTGACTTGGTTTGCACATTGAGAACCTCCTTTTTCTTTGGCTTGGAGGTTGGAATGGCGGTCTGCTCCTTTTTTTATGACTTCTGACTGTTGAGGTCTTTGATCACTGTTTCAGCCTCCATAGACGCTTCTAGGAGTTCTTCCAAGTTTTTTGATTTGTTGTCGATCATCATGGAGCGGATCCTTGCTCTCATGATGTTTCGGCAAATGTCGACTAGCGATGCTTGTAGCAGCACATCTGAGCATTTGTATGCCATTGCTTTCCACTTGTGAATGAAGTCGTATGTCGACTCATTCTCTCCCTGTTTAAGGCTGCGGAGTTGAGTCATAGTAACAGGATGATCCTCACCTTTGAAGTGGGTCAGGAAACGTGTCTCTAGCATGGTCCAATTTTGAATGGAGTCCTCTGGCAGAGTGGAATACCAATCAAAGGCCGTACCTTTTAGGGTACTTGCAAAGAGCCGGATCTTGAGAGCATCTGGATCCGCAATCGTTCTTGTCCGGATCTTGAAGTGGATGACATGCTGTCTAGCTGAACCTTTCCCCGTATATGTTTGGAGAAGAGGTTGTTTGAACTTTGGGGGAAACGGAACCGAGTCCATCCATAAGGGATATGGTGGCTTGATCCCATGCTCCTTCAGTGTATCCTCTTCTTTTGCTTTGGCGAGGATATTGTCCACGTCCTTTTTAGTAAGGGCGCGTGACTCATCTTCTCCACCGTTTGCCTCATCTTGTGGAGGAACTTCTTCATTGTTTGGTGGACGCTGGAGAGTGAGAAGGAGGTTTTCCATCAGAACCTCTATTCTCTGCTGTCCTTGCTCTAGCTGCTGAATGCATAGAGCCATGTCGTCATGTGGTGGAGGTTGCTCAAAGTTTGTGACCAAGACATTCATCCTTCGTGAGTCGAAAGAGGATACCGTCTTAGTGACTGAGCTGGAGCTCATTCTTTTAGATGAAGAGCCCAAGGAATGATCACTCCGATGTCCCTGGCTTGAAGGAGTGGGAGAGTCTTCCTGATGTCTTCTCGTCTGGGAGACGCTGCGAGTCACCGGTCGTCTGACATGTATTTTCGTCGCTGACTTCTGGCGTCTTTTGGTTTTGCCAATCATGTGGACAGCAGCAACTTGGTCTGGTCTTTCTTTTTCGGCCCATTTTTGGGAGATTTGAAGCTCAGAATGCTGGGTTCTTTGCTTCTCTAATCTCTTTTGTTGATATGCCGCGCGGCGACATATGCGACGAGCAATTTGAGCTTCGGTTAGCTCGGGCTGTGCTCTGGCAATGAAGGACGTGGTCCCTCGTGCGCAACAACCGAGCTTGTCTTCCTTGAAGACTGGCATGGACAGGATTTGAATGCGGTCCTTAGCCTGTCGCAGCGAAGCTTTAAATTTTGCAAGCTCGTCCCCTGTTGAGATGAAGGGTCGAGTTGCAGGAGAGCAGGCCCTAGCAAGTTCTTGTCGAGGCCTTGTGTTGCACGACTTGATTTTGGGCCTGTATGAGTAAGCCGGCTCGTGCTGAGTAGTTTTTGTTGTTCGGTGGAGGGTAGGTATCTCTCCTTTGATGTAAGCAAGAGGATAAAACCTATTCTCCTTGAGAGGAGCCAGGTATTCTGGCTTTGCAAATGTCCGGGACCTTCTTTGTTTTGGTGAAGATCGCGGGGACCAAGTCTTTGGACAGACTTGTTTTTTTGTAGGTTGAGGCCTCATGGGATTGCCACGAGCCTCAGGTTTCTTGGCGACCGCCTTTGGTGTCGGGGTAGCTACACGTTGGGGGGCGGTCTTCTGCTTCTTAGCAGGCACCGTCTCTTCTGCGGGTAATGGGAATGGTCCCAATGACCCGAAGACGATGGTCCGAGGAGTGGAGGTCGACCCGGTGTTTTGGGAGTTGCCGAGGGAGGTGATGCTTTGGCAGCTGGCGGGGCGCTTGAAAATGCCCTTGCTTTGCTTCTCTTGAAGCATGACTTGGTACTTGTTCTCATCGAAGGTGATGGTCAACGAAGCTGCCATTGTTAGTTTTGAAAAACTTTTCTGAAACAAGACCACATCCATTAGTAATCACAAGAATATGGTGATCATAAATGGACTATACTATAGTTTTGTCTTTTTAAATCGCTTAGGAGCATGGCCCGTTCTAAGCGTAATGAAGAAGGCCAAAAGCCATAGATGGTACAATTGTTCTAAACGCAAGTATGGTCGGCTCGAAATGAGCGTTCCAGGGACCGCTAGAAGCAATTGTAAACCTTAATTCAAATTACCGAGAAGCGAAGCTCACTTGAGGTAAAATGATATAAGGTTAGAGATACAAATGTGTCGGTCGCGAATACAGTAGACCCAAAAGGGTGTACTAGCACCGCTAGACACAAATGTTGTAAATCGCATCCTTGATGGACTCGAGATGGGATTTTTGAAATGTCAAGATTGGATTCGCAAAAGAGAGCAAATGGTATTCCAATCCGAATACAGGTTCAAACATTGCTGCGAGGCTAAATCCGAAAAGGAAAGAACCAGGATTTCTCAGATTTGAATCCAATAGTGACGAGAGTTTTTTTTTTTTTTTGAAAAGTCAAGATTGAATTCATAAAAGAGGGCAAATGGTATTCCAATCCGAATACAGGTTCAAACATTTCTGCAAGCCTAAATCCGAAAAGGAAAGAACCGGGATTTCTCAGATTTGAATCCAATAGTGACGAGAGTTTTTTTTGAAAAGTCAAGATTGAATTCATAAAAGAGGGAAAATGGTATTCTAATCCGAACACAGGTTCAAACATTTCTGCGAGCCTATATCCGAAAAAGGAAAGAACCAAAATTCCTCCAATTTGAGCACAATAGTGACAGGAGTTTTTTTTTTTTTTAAATTTGTTTTTTTTTTTTTTTGAAGAGTGCACATAGGTCTTCCAATTCGGTTTTATGAAACCTTAGTGGATAGATTAGCCCCCAGGTAAGGGTAGGATTACTTAATGAACCCATTTGAAGGACCCTTACCTTGAACAGTCTAGCTGCCTCCACACTCTGGACAAGGTTTTTCTTAGATCCACTTTGGTCAAAGAACGCAATTGGTGCAACCTTAATGCTCTTTTTTTTTTTTTTTTTGAAAGATCTCCAATGGACCCATCAAAGAGAGGGAAATGGCCCCTCCCCATCTGAACGTTGGCTCAAACATTTCTGCGAGCCATTGTACGAAAAGGAAAAGACCAAAGTTTCTCTAATTTGAATCCAAAAGAGAGAAAACCCTTTTTTTTTTTTGTTGAGAAAAGAAAGAATGGAAACAAGTTCAAAGAAAGAAGTTTCCAAAGAATCCCATCTCATGTTTTTTTTTAGATACAAGATCCAACATAGGCCACCAACTAGAAGGGAGCCAAGGATTCTAAGCATCGTGCTTTCAATTGACTGAGTCCCACCGGGTGTGCCAACTTGATGGACCCGTCTTTTTCTTTCTTGCCTTCCTCCGTCCCGGGTTCGCCGGGGTGCGGCGGGGTGAAGAAAAAAAGAGGCGAGCATCAACACTTTCCTTTTTTTTGTACGGGTATGCCAGATTTTCTATTCTACTTGGAATTTGAAGTGGTGATCCGAAGATTCACCTTCACAAGTAAAAGGGAAATCAAACTTTTTTTCTAACTTTCTATTGCATACATATTTAAAGAAAGAGACAAGATTTTAAAATGCCGTGAGAGGCGATCTTGTTTAGTTTGCCGTGAAAGGCAGTTTTGTGCCGTAGAAGGCGATTTTGCCATGGAAGGCGATTTACAAATCTTATCAATGATGAAATACAAGAATTGTGATTTTTGTCTCTTTTAAAAATATAAAATACAATAGAGAAGAAAGAAAAAGGGATCTGACTTCTCAAGCGATTGTGGGAACTCGTTCAGATCGGCGGTCGCGAGTCATGTATGGACTCCGCATCGTCCTTCAGATGAGAACACTTGATGCTTTGATTCACTTGGCTTGGCTTGGACCTTAGTTTTTAGTGGATAAAGACCAAATGAAGGTCTTATATCCAATAAAAAACAAAGTAGACGGGCTGAAAAGCCGCATCTAGGCCATGTTGGATAGAAGAAGAGAGGAGATCTTGGGCGGTGGCCCCCCAAGGGACTTCGATCACCTTGTGGTGTTTTCTTGCAGCAGAGTTTCTTCAGAGTAGCTGAGCTTCTTTGCGCAGAGATTTCTCCGAGAGTTTTTTAGCATCTTTTGGGGATTTTCAGGACCACTTCAGACAATTTTTCTGGACCACTTCAGACAATTTTTCTGGACCCTTTCTCCTTGGAATGACCGCCTATTTATAGGCTTTTGGTGGCCATTAGGAGGGTTTTATGGGCATTAATGGTATTAATGTTCCATGATGGGAGGAGTTACAAGATTTAATTCTTTATATTGTAACTCCTTTTTCTTGGATTTTGATTGGCCGATGGAGAATAATGGGCATTTAATCTCCATGATGATGGGAGTTTCATGATTAATTACCATGATTAATCTCCATAATGATAGGAGTTACATGGTTAATTATCATGATTAATTGGACTTGTAACTCCCATTTCTTGGCTTCTGATTGGGCCGTTCAAAATAATGAGTTAATGACCCTAATAAATTGCTATAAAAGGGTCATTTAACTTCATTAATTGGCTGCTAAGTCGCTTGAAGAGTCGCGGGCCGCGCCGCGTCTTTTGGAATTCTTCTTGGGATGATCATCGATGGATCCGTACGTTGTATGATGTCGGATGACGATGAAAATTCAGACATTGGTTGCCACTAATGGGCCGACAGCATCTGTCCAGTCGATTTCTTGATCGGTCGGGCAGAAAGTGTGCTTTCTTGGTCTGCCAGTTGGAAGTTTCGGAGTGTCCGATGATGATCAAATAATTTTGATGGCGGATCCGTGATGTTGACGAAGATCGACGGATATCATGCCTCAAAAATCAGATTTTAAGAAAATCACCGGGGCCAAACATCGCGAAACACGAAAAAGAACGGAAAAACGACACTTTTGGCGGAAATCCGGCGACCCAGATTTCCAGGGTCGCTGGCGACCAGCAACCATGGGGATGGCGACCTTGGACTTTGGTCCATTTTCCGGTCGCCGTTTCTTGGTCGTTTCTCAGGCTTTTTCGCTTCTGTTTTCTCCTGTATTTTTCTTTGACATTTTTCCTCATTTATTGGCTTAATTCCTCTAAAGAAAACCTATTGAAAGGCTGTGCAAATCAGAGCACAAAGTTTCCTATTTTTGGAAAAGCCGAAAACTCTGTAGCCGATTTTCCGCCAAGAGTTGAAACTGGGTCAAACGATGTCGGAATGACTTGAAATTTGAGGTGAAGCTTCTTGGGAATTATATAGGACAAACCATGGGCTTTTATTTGAGTTTTGAAGCCGTTTGGGGTCCCGTCGATGCTTGACTTGGTTTCACTGTGCGAAAGATGTCGAGCTTTGATGTACGGTCATCCGATGTCCGATTGAACTGAAATTTGACGGGGAGCCTATTGGAGTCATTTTGAGATGATCCATTAGCTCCGATTTGGGTGCCATGGTCCCAGGGAGCTTCGCCGCCGGTAGGCTTGATTTTGCTTCGGAGCATCAAAACCGGGTCAAACGTTGTCGGAATGACTTGAAATTTGACGTGCAGCCCTTTGGAAGCATGGAGAAGCTACTCATGTGTTTTGTTTGATGAGTGGCGGCATCAGAAGTTCTCGCCGCCGGGAGGCTTGATTTCGCCGTTCGAGAGTTGATGGAGGGTCAAACGGTGTCGGTTTGACTTGAAATTCGACATGGAGCCTTTTGGAGGTATTTTGAGACCATCCATAGACTCTGATCGAAGAATTGATGTATTTGACATTGTCGCCGTTGGGAGCTCCCGCTCAGCTGTTGGAGGATTGAAGTTAGGCTAAATGGTGTCGAAATGGCCCGAAACTTCATATGTACCCTTCTTTTTGCTACTTTGAAAGATCTTGTAGTTTTCGTTTGGTTTTGTCAAGATCTGATGCTTGAAGCAGCTTTGCCTGTTTGTAGTAGGATGCGGCTCCATATAGCTTTTGATGTTAATGAGGCAAAGTGACATTTTTGGTGTCAACATTGACTATGTTATAAATAAACTGGGGTTTTGTGGCAAAGTTTGAACATACATCCTAAGGACGAGGGCTGTTATAGCTAACAGTATAGAATTTGATAGTGTGGGGTGTTTGAGTTGTATATGAGAGGGAGAAGAAAAAGTGTATGTACTCCCACTCGGAGAGTTCGAACCCTCTGGATCTCTGGAAAATGGCTTGAAATAGCTGGTCAATGAAGGTTTGAACCCTCATTGGCAGGGTTCGAAACTTCAGTCTCTCTGGAAAATGGCTCAAAATAGCTGATCAATGAAGGTTTGAACCCTCATTGGCAGGGTTCGAACCTTCAGTCTCTTTGGAAAATGGCTCGAAATAGCTAGTCAATGAAGGCTCGAACCCTGCCAATGAGGGTTCAAACCTTCTGGATCTCTAGAAAATAGCTCGAAATCACTGGTAAATGAAGCTTTAAACCCTCATTGTCAAGGTTCGAACCTTCTGGATCTCTGGAAAATGGCTCAAAACAGCTGGTTACTGAAGGGTCGAACTCTCATTGACAGGGTTCGAACCTTCAGTCTCTCTAGAAAATGGCTTGAAATATCTGGTCAATGAAGGTTCGAACCCTCATTGGCAGGGTTCGAACCTTCTAGATCTCTGGAAAATGGCTCAAAATAGCTGGTTACTGAAGGTTCGAACTCTCATTGGTAGGGTTCGAACCTTCAGTCTCTAGGGAGAATGGCTCGAAAGAGTTGGCCAATAAAGGTTCGATCCCTCATTGGCTGGGTTCGAACCTTCTGGATCTTTGGAAAATGGCTTTAAGGAGCTGGTTACTGAAGGCTCTAAGGATTTTGAGTGAAATCGTGAGTCTTTCTTATTGTTTATGCATCTCAATATAAAGTCACTATTATTTTCTTATTGGACACAAAAAATGGATGAAGAAACTATAAATGATGGTAACGATATTGTTACAAAAAAAACAATGTCGGGCACAAAATTCAAGTTCATATGAGTAGGAATTCAAGTGCTTAAATATCCACACCCCCCCCCCCCCCAACCCCTAAAAAACATCCATAGATTATCCCAGCTGCAATTACAAAATGTTTTGTCTTATGTTTGTTGCTATTCTTAACCTTATGGGATCTATGAATTGATTGGGTTAATTGTTAATGGTGCACTGCTAAAATGTTTTTATGTTTGTTGCACCCATCATGTCTTTCTAATTTTGTACTGTAATGCTCCACCTTTTTTTACTTATTTGAAAGTCTAAAATTATGTATGGGGTACTTGATTGATTGGTGTTAACAAAAGAACATGACAAGTACCATTGACCCTTTGCCTTTCTTTTTCGCATTAAACACAATTTACTATTATTTCATTTTGAATTCCTATCATATTTGACCTTTTTTTTTTTTTTTTTTTCTTGTGATGGGAAGCCAAAGTCTGAAAGCTTCAAGGATGAAGGCATGGGTCTAGTTCCTTCAAAGTGGAAAGGAATCTATCATAATAACACCGAAGCTAGTGTTAGTTACAAAATGTCTTTTTGTAAAACCGGCTGACATCACCTTTTAGTGGTTCTTTTTGTTCATAGCTATTATTCTTAGTCATGTTGACAGTGAGGTTATGAAATGTCATATAAAGGGATTGTAACGTTCTTGAATTCCTATGCTCTCTTTTATTTTTCTTTTTTCTTTTGACCCTTTTGTCTGGTGGCACAAAGTTTGGAACCATTCTTGTACTTATCTAGAACATCTCTGTAACACAGTTGCTCCATAGACATCAATTTCAGTATAAGGCATTGAAAAACTGATTCAGGATAAAGAACAAAACCAGAACAGGCTTTTCTACATGACAAATGGGTTGGAAACATGGAGTTGAAGAGGGAAAACTCAAATGGCCATTATTTCATTTCGAAATGTTAGATAATGTGCTTACAAAATTATGGAATGCTTGGAACCCAATAATTATTCTAGCACACAAAGGTCATACACCCTTTACAAGTGGATTGGCTTCAAACATAGAGCAATTCCTCCCTCATACAAAGTACACCTAATAAGGACCGCTTGATCCGCTTCCATATGTCGGCTCTGGTGGAAGTAGATTTACAAGTTCCAAACATGAATGAATCTCTGCGTGCAAACTTCTTTTGATGTGCTTTGCTTCACTAGGAACTAATCCAGGCATTTATTTGAATAAATTTTTTTTTGAATGGTATTTATTTTGAATCACTTGACAACCATTTCATCTCCTTGATAATGATGATTGTCAGTTGATAAACTAACATGACTTCTTCTCTTTATAGTCTCACAATCAATCATAAGACTGACATAAGAAGTTGAAATCCCTGCTCCTGTAAACACTACTAGATGCTTACTCTGCAAGATTAAACAGAATCCATAGGAAAGTTGGATGTCGTCAAACAGATGGAGTTTTGGAAGTGCATATAACGATAGTATGCATTAAAAAAAGGAAAGAAAGAAATTGTTTACGTTCATCATTTTAATTTTTAAGTTCTGACCTTTTGTATCATCGAAGCAAGCTCTTCAATATGTTTAATCGTAAACCACAATAGTAGGAATCAGTAAAACAAGAGAAGGCATGCAGCCATGAAGAATCAACAGCTAAAGCGCACGAGAATCTTTAATAGAAATGCAGAAACATAAACAACAAACATTACACTAAAACCCAACTTGACCCGGTTGTCATGTCATAATAGCAGAAAAGTGATACCATGAACCAAAGCAGTAGAATTGTAGAAATGAAAATAAAAAATAATTATTCATTCATGATTCACACTTCAACTTAATATCAGAGTCAAGTATCATAAAAAATAATTTGGATCCTATCTCTACATGATAAACGGGCTTACATCTCTCACCAACCATAAAAAACATGACTAGGAAACAAAAGAAAAGGGGATAAATTAGCATAGTAAGGTAAAATCACAGGCCTAAATCTTTAATAACTTGAATTCCTACTCATATGAACTTGAATTTTCTGCCCGACATTGTTTTTTGATAACGATATCGTTACCATCATTTATTGTTTCTTCATCCATTTGTTTTGTCCAATAAGAAAATAATGGTGACTTTATATTGAGATGCATAAACAATATGAAAGACTCAAGATTTCACTCAAAATCTAGTTTTCAAAATTTTCTAATAACGATATTGTTACAATTCTTTATAGGTTCTTTGCCAATCTTTTTGTCTCCAACAACAAAATGACAATGCCTTTATAATGGGGTGCATAAACAATGAGAAAGTCTCACGGATTTGGCTCAGAAATGCATTTTATTAATAGGTATAGTTTGCCGCTCGCAGATTCTACACTTGGGTCACGTGTTCCCTAGTATTGGTTCTAGTTTCTTCATCTTCTTCTTGTATGAATTGAACCTATACAAACACATCCCTCTTGCTTTTAACGTACACAAACAGTTATTATTTTTGAGTATGGATAATCGGTTCAAGGCCTAATTTAAAAAATAAAAAAAAATCAACCCTACAGGACTCAATCATGAACCTGTGTCCCCAGTGGGAGGTGCTCAACCATACCTCTTCAACTTTTTTTTTTTACTATCCCAGGCATTCAGCCAAATTGTTAATGTAACCTATAGTAGTGGTTCCACTATTCTACATCCATTCTTTATTCCCAGAAAAACATATTCAAAGGAACATAAAATGCGAGAGTTACTTCCTAAGGATGCAGAAACTTGTTAAGCTGTATGAAAATTTAAGAAAACAAGTTAGGGGGGAGAAACTAATTTCAAGTAAATAATATATCAATGGTTCTGGCACTATACACTGTAAGCTTAAATTCATATCTTACCAAACTGCACATGGATAAAGTATTTTTTGATGGTTCACAGGTGTGTTTTGTGGGTCTTGGCTTTGGTTCATCGGTTATCACACCATGCCTAAATAGGGATACTTCTTACATGTCCAAATCTCCTCTTAGTGATACTTCTACATTTGTCACTCTTAAAGATAAAATCAGGGGAGGCGATAGGTTGGGGTAGGCTGGGTTTGGTGGATTCAGTTTAGTATTGTGGATAACTTGTAAAGGCTCAACTTGTATTCAGCCTATTTATTTTTTAGGTTGAACATGTCAATCCAAATCCAAAGCAGAAACTAATGGAGTATACTGGAGCATAAAATAAACAGGTTGGATTTAGGTCTGATGGGCACTTCATAGTGCAATTACTAGGTTTGTTGATGGTTCGAAAAATAAGAATAGGCTTAACCTCAACCCAACATGTTTATTAATTGGGTCAACCTGAGAATAGAAAGGGTCATATGAGACCAATCATAAGTGTTGGCACTGCAACTCAACTCCCATTCAACCTTTCATATCTCCGCAAACCCACCTTCTCTTCTTCTTTATCAACATCTCAGTCCTTCACTTTCACCATCACTGACTATTCCATTTATACAAGTTTCAAAATCTCCAAAACATATCCAAGCCTAAAAATCACTCGACCATACCCAAACCCACCTGCAACTCATTGCACCCATTTGTTTCCATCAACTTTCCAGCCCGAAAACAACTTCTCATTATCTTGACCACCACCTGAGCCACTAGTCTTCCTCTCTTCTCATCTACTGTACCCATCTTCTACTTTAAAGAAATGACCTAGACTCTACCCTCCAGAAACAAAAGGAATCCAGTTTCTTGTTGCCTTCATAGAAGTCCTCATTGCCTATTTCTATATTCTTTCCTTTACTTGTTTTTTTCATGATTTTTTCTATTTTCAGTTTCTCTTCGTTTCCTTGTTTTCCTTCATGCTCTGTTTTTCTGCAGTTTCTCATCAACTTCATCTAAAAATCTCAACACATTCAGCCACCTTTCATTCATCACCATGCCATCTCTATGCATTACAAAAGTAAAGAATAAATATAGGACGGAGAAGCCAAGCATTACAAAAGCTCCAGTTTTTGGATTTCAAATGGCCATAAATCACTTTTTAGAAATACATTCAAACAAACAGAGCATTGAATGCAGGGCAATCTGCACACAAAACTTCAAAAGGAAATCAAGGGCACTACCATTTACTTGCAACAACAAAAAATGGATATGTTATGCAAGTTCTTACCTCTCTTGGCTAGAGAAACCCTCTTTCATATACAAGAATTTCTCCATCAACTCTGGCGACGAGAAGCATCGCTGGCTGCCGGTGTGAGATGACCCAGTGAGCGAAGGCGGAGAGGAAGAAGGAAAGAGAGAGCAAGGAGCCGAGGGAAGGAGAGAGAAGCGAAAGGGAAGGAGAGAGGAAGCGAGAGGGAAGGAGAGAGGAGGGACCGGAGAAGGCATGCAGAGAGGGAGAGGGAGCGAGAGGGAGAAAGAGAGAAAATGGCATGACACACTCTGCAGGAGTGGGAAAGAAGGAGATGTGAGCGTGGAAAATATGGGGGAAGAGGATGATGTCGTTCGCACAAAGAGGGGATAAAATCATCCAAAAAGGCTGTACGAACACCAATATGGGCGTTTATGTGTATTTCTGATTTAAATGGGCAAATACATGTTTTGGGACATTTTTTTGGTAAAATTCCCTAGATTCTATCATGGGCCTGCAACTTTAAGTCATGGGACAATTCTTTAACTGGCAGTAATTCCTTATGGATGATTAGACTTGTAATGAGGACATAGAACTTAAAGATATAAGAGTAGTGCCACATAGGCGGGTACCAAATTTTGAATTACAGTGGGGCATTTATAAACCCGAGTATGTGGAACTAGCCCTGTATCAAAATAATTAGTATATATATATATCTCTAGGATAGTTCTACTGTATGCATAATAAATATAAAAGAACTAATGCACACTTCCCAAAGAAATTAAGGTATTTTAATATGAACATTATGTAGGACAGTGACAATTTATTTGAAACATCAGTGAGAGCACTTGCTCTGATTACTGATTGATTAGTGAACCCCTTCTGGGCATGGAGGGATAAGATTGGACAAGGACTGAATCAATGATTATTGAACCAATCTCCCAAAGGAGAATTTTGACTAACTTATGGAAAGGACTTCCTTATTGGAATGGACTAAAATGCTGAAACTCATATGATAGAGTTCTACTGTATTATAAGGACCCATATTGGGAATATTGAACTTGCCAATGCTAAGAGACAAATGTGAAATCTCATAAGTTAAATAAGAAATTCTATAAGACATCTTTTCTCATCTTCTATCACTGAATTATGTTGTTAAGTGATTTGTGTATTTAGATTATTGCTCACCAGTTTTCTGATAAGTGGGGGAGCATGCAACGATGGGGACCAGCCCTTGAATTTCAATCTGCGTGGCTGATGAGAGAGCGTCACAATCATATTGAAATTGAGATTTAGAACTTTAGAGATGAATTATTCCTTTCAATAATGTTGAACTTGGTTTCTTATGAATTAGGAATTGTTTGTTATTGGACTGGTTATCACTTCTCATCTATTTAAATTGCCTCTTAAATAAATCAGAAGCATTGCTCAATTCTTTGTCATAATTTGATTTATGTGGTGATCATGAGTTACTTATAGTAATGTCCTGGAATCTGCTGAGCTCTAGGATTTGGGGTGTTACAAAGTGGTATCAGAGCAAAGTTTGGGCAATATAAAAGACTTAGCAAACCCTAGGATACGCGATGAGGGCATTGTAAAGAGGGAGATTAGTATGATAGAAGCTTATTCTCCATGATTGTATGCTAAGTTATGGATCTTTTGTAGGGGAAGAAATATGAACAACCAAGATAACTTTCAGAACGCCAATGATGACCGGAACGAGAATGCGAACCTAAATGGCGATCAAGGCATCAACCCTAACCTTATTAGTGAGCAAGCTGAGCTGCCGGCATAGGCTTAGCAAATGTTTGCATCATTTATGACGGCTTACAGTCAGGTACAAAAGCAGATCGCAACCTTGGCAGCATGTCAGGGTGAGAATAATGATGTACATGCAGGTCCTAGTGGAGAGGGAGGTGGAAATGTCACTGGAGGTAGAGACAGAGAAAGAGACACCTTATACAAACAGTTCAACGAATTTTGACCCAGGTACTTTGAGGAAACCACCAATCCTTAGGATGCTAACAAATGGGTGGAACACATGGAAGGGATATTCGAAGTGATGGGATGTTCGGACCGACATAAAGCAACTTTGGCCACCTTCAAGCTTGAAGGAGATGTGAAACAGTGGTGGAAAACTGCTAAGAAAACCTTCGAGGGTCCAGAAAATGAAATCACTTGGGATTCTTTAAGAAAGAGTTCATCCTGAAATTTATCCTGAAACATATCAGAGAAAGAAAGAAAAGGGAATCCCAGACTTTGGTGCAAGGGGATATGACCGTGGTGAAGTACTCTAATAGATTTACAGAGTTGTCTCACTTTGAAGAAGAATTAGTAGCCACTGATGCAATGAAGCAGAACAAATTCATTGAGGGGTTACGGCCAGATATCAAGAAGGATGTGAAACTAGGTGAACCTGCTACCTTTGCTGCTGCTTTAAAAAAAGCTTTTATATTAGAGGAAACAATCGCTGAAATGAACGGACACTCTCGGCTAGGGCGACAGGAACTAAGAGGGACTACCAAGGTAACTGTGAGCCACCAAAGAAGCAGAAACTGGATAAAAAGATAAAATGCCAGTGATGTGGAAGGAACCATAGCACAGAGGAATGCCATTGGTCTACGGGCGCATGTTTTGCATGCGGTCAGGTTGGCCACCTTATCAAAGATTGCCCAAAGAAACAGGATAAGGATAGGCGTAAGCAACAAGAACAACCACCATGGCAGAATCAATAGCAAGGGTACCAAGACAATCCCCACCCGACGAATCAACAAAATCCACCGACAAGGAATCAGTACAATGTTCAGAACTAGCGGAATTAGCCAAGGGGACCGCCTAACCAGCCTCAAGGGCAAAATCTCAATCGTGGGCAACCTAATAATGGCGGGTAGTAGAGGAGACAACAACCTGATTCTAGAGTCTTTGATATTACTCAGCAGGAAGCACAAGCTGCAAATAATGTTGTGGAGGGTATGATTCTAATTTCCAATGTTAAAGCTTATAGTTTATTTGATTCTGGCTCTAAACATTCTTTTGTGTCACATGCTTTTGCTCCTAAGATGAAGAAGCCACCCTCTACTCTAGATCAAGCATTTATAGTATCAACCCCCATCGGAGGACACATGAGCACTTGCACTGTATTTCACGATTGTCCACTAGTCATTGGGGAAGCCAATATGCCAGTTGACTTGATATTGTTAACTATGAATGATTTCGACATCATCTTGGGAATGGATTGGTTAGCAAAGTATAGAGCAATGCTGAATTGTTTTAACAAACTGGTCTGCTTTAATCTAGAAGGCTACGATGATGTGTGTGTAATAGGAAGGAGAAGGTCAATACACACGACAGTCATCTTAGCAGTTAAAGCTTGTAAATTATTGAAGAGTGGATGTGATGGGTATCTAGCCTTCGTTACAGAAGAGAAGTAGAAGCCTAAACTAGAAGAAACTCCCATCGTTAGAGAATTTCTTGACGTGTTTCAGGATGACCTGCCCAGTCTACCCCCAGTCAAGGAAGTGGACTTTGCTATAGAATTGGTACTAGGGACTACGCCAATTTCTAAAGCTCCATACCGTATGGCACCTACCGAGTTGAAAGAACTCAAAGAACAATTGCAGGAATTACTGGAAAAAGGATTTATTAGACTCAGTGTATCCCTGTGGGGAGCGCCAGTCTTATTCGTTAAAAAGAAGGATGGGTCCCTACAAATGTGTATTGACTATCGCTAGTTAAATCAAGTTACTATCAAGAATAAGTACCTCTCCCATGCATTGATGAACTGTTTGATCAACTACAAGGTGCGAAATATTTCTTGAAGATCGACCTCAAGTCAGGATATCATCAGTTAAGGGTAAGAAAAGAAGATATACCTAAAACAGCCTTTCGGACTAGGTATGGACATTATGATTTTTTGGTAATGCCTTTTGGGCTAACCAATGCGCCGGCAGTGTTCATGGCGCTTCTGAATCAGATTTTCAAGCCCTACTTAGATCAGTTCGTTGTGGTATTCATAGATGATAGACTTATCTATTCTAAGTCAATAGAAGAACATGGGGACCATCTGCGCAATTCTCTTAATCTGCTGAGAGAAAATCAGCTTCATGCTAAGCTGAGTAAGTGTGATTTTTTGCTAGAACATGTGACCTTCTTGGGCCACATCATCTCAGGTGAAGGGTTGTCTGTGGATTCCAGCAAGATTGAAGCTATTTCAAATTGGAAGAGAATGGTGACTGTATCTGAAATTTGCAGTTTTCTTGGGTTAGCTGGTTATTATAGAAGATTTGTGCAAGGCTTTTCCTCTATAGCAGGTCCTTTGACCAAACTCACTCGGAAAAATATGCCATTCAATTGGGATGATAAATGTGAAGCAAGTTTCCAGATACTAAAAGATAAACTGACTACGGCTCCAGTTTTAGCTGTCCCTTCTGGCAGCGGAGGTTTTGTGATATTCTGTGATGCATCACTGCATGGTTTAGGATGGGTGCTTATGAAGCACGGTAGGGTGATTGCCTATGCATCCAAACAGTTGAAGTCACATGAACAGAATTATGCCACACATGACCTCAAATTGGCTGCAGTAGTCTTTGCACTCAAGATTTGGCGGCACTATTTGTATGGCGAGGAATTTGAAGTATATTCAGATCATAAGAGCTTGAAATATGTGTTCTCTCAAAAAGATTTGAATCTACGACAAAGGAGATGGATGGAATTCCTGAAGGACTATGACTCTCTATATATTACTGCCCAGGTAAAGCAAATGTAGTTGCTGATGCTCTAAGCAGGAAATCTGCTTAGATGGCTTCGTTAACGGCTGAGGAGAGGTTGATGGAAGAGATCGAGGACATGGATGTAAACCTTTGGTCAATTAACAATAAGGCGTTGTTGGGGAGTTTCAAGGTCCAACCTGAGTTGATTCATAGGGCCAAAAATTGTCAGAGAGATGATCCAGCATTAATGGAAATATTCAAAAGGATGGGTAACAAACCAAACTTTTCCATCACCAATGATACAATGTGATGGACCTGTCTTTTTTCTTCTTGCCTTCCTCCGTCCCGGGTCCGCAAGGGTGCGGCGGGGCGAAAAGAAAAAAAGAGCAAGCATCAACATTTTTGCACGGGTATGCCAGATTTTCTATTCTACTTGGAATTTGAAATGGTGATCCGGAGATTCACCTTCACAAGTAGAAAGGAAATCAAACTGTTTTTCTAACTTTCCATTGCACATATATTTAAAGAAAGAGACAAGATTTTAAAATGCCGTGAGAGGCGATTTTGTTTAGTTTGCCGTGAAAGGCGGTTTTGTGCCGTAGAAGGCGATTTTGCTGTGAAAGGCGATTTACAAATCTCATCAATGATGAAAGACAAGAATTGTGATTTTTTTTGTCTCTTTAAAAATACAAAGTACAATAGAGAAGAAAGAAAGAGAGATCTGACTTCTCAGGAGATTGTGGGGACTCGTTCAGATCGACGGTTGTGAGTCATGTATGGACTCCGCCATCGTCATTTAGATGAGAACACTTGATGATTTAGTTCACTTGGCTTGGCTTGGACCTTGGATTTTTAGAGGAGAAAGACCAAGGGAAGGTCCTATATCCAATAAAAAACCAAGTAGACGGGCTGAAAAGTCGCATCTAGGCCATGTTGGATAGAAGAAGAGGGGAGATCTTGGTGTGTGGGGGGGGGGGGGGGGGTGGCCCCCCAAGGGACTTCAATCACCTTGTAGAATTTGCAGTAGAGTTTCTTCAGAGTGAGAGAGCTTCTTTTTGCAGAGAATTCTTCAGGATAGTTTTCAGACAATTTTTCAGGACCCTTCAGATGATTTTTTCGGACCCTTTCCCTTTAGAATGACCGCCTATTTATAGGCTTTTGGTGGCCATTAGGAAGGTCTATGGGCATTAATGATATTAATGCTCCATGATGGGAGGAGTTACAAGATTTAATTTCATAATTTTGTAACTCCTTTTTCTTGGATTTTGATTGGCCGATGAAGAATAATGGGCATTTAATCTCCATGATGATAGGAGTTTCATGATTAATTACCATGATTAATCTCCATAATGATAGGAGTTACATGGTTAATTGTCATGATTAATTGGACTTATAACTCCCATTTGCTTGCTTCTGATTGGGCCGTCCAAAATAATGAGTTAATGACCCTAATAAGTTGTCGTAAAAAGGTCATTTAACTTCATTAATTGGCTGCCGAGTCGCTTGAAGAGTCGCGGGCCGCGCCGCGTCTTTTGGAATTCTTCTTGCGATGATCATCGATGGATCCACATGTTATTTGATGTCGGATGACGATGTGAATTCAGACATTGGTTGATACTAATGGGCCGGCAACATCTGTCCAGTCGATTTCACGATCGGTCGGGCAGAAAGTGTACTTTCTTGGTCGGCCGGATGGCGGTTTCAGAGTGTCCGATGATGACCAAATGATTTCGATGGTGGATCCGTGATGTTGACGAAGATCGACGGATATCATGCCTCAAAAATTAGATTTTAAGAAAATCACAGGGACCAATCATCGCGAAAAGCGAAAAGAATCGGAAAAACGGACGTTTCGGAGGAAATCCTATGACCCGGACTTCCAGGGTCACTGGCGACCATGGGGCCGGCAACCTTGGGCCATGGTCTCCGGCGACCATGGGCCAAGGTCGCCGGCGACCTTGGACTTTGGTCCATTTTCCGGTCGCCTTTCGGTTGCCGTTTCTCGGGCTTTTTCGCTTCTGTTTTCTCCTGTATTTTTCTTGAAATTTCTCCTCATTTATTGGCTTAATTCCTCTGAAGAAAAGCTGTCGATAGGCTGTGCAAATCAAAGCACAAAGTTTCCTATTTTTGGAAAAGCCGAAGACTCCGTAGCCGATTTTTCGCCAAGAGTTGAGACTAGGTCAAACGATGTCGGAATGACCTGAAATTTGAGGTGAAGCTTTTTGAGCATTAGATAGGACCAACCATGGTCTTTTATTTGAGTTTTGAAGCCGTTTGGGGTCCCGTCGATGCTAGACTTGATTTCACCATGCGGAAGATGTCGAGCTTTGATGTGCGGTCATCCGAAGTCCGATTGACCTGAAATTTGACAGGGAGCCTATTGGAGTCATTTTGAATGATCCATTAGCTCCGATTTGGATGCCATTGTCCCGGGGAGCTTTGCGGCCAGTAGACTTGATTTTGCTTCGGAGCGTCAAAGCCGAGTCAAACGTCGTCGGAATGACCTGAAATTTGATGTGCAGCCCTTTGGAAGCATGTAGAAGTTACTCATGTGCTTCTTTTGATGAGTGGTAGCATCAGAGGTTCTCGCCGCTGAGAGGCTTGATTTCGCCTTTCGAGGGTTGATGGAGGGTCAAACGGTGTCGGTTTGACTTGAAATTTGGCGTGGAGCCTTTTGGAGGTATTTTGAGACCATCCATAGGCTTTGATCGAAGATTTGATGTCTTCAACACTGTCGCCGCCGGGAGCTCCTACTCAGCCACTGGAGGATTGAAGTTAGGCCAAATGGTGTCGAAATGGCCCGAAACTTCATGTGTTCCCTTCTTTTGGCTATTTTGAAGGATCTTGCAGTTTTTGTTTGATTCTGACAAAATCTAATGCTTGAAGCAGCGTTGCCTGTTTGTAGTAGGATGCGACTCCATGTAGCTTTTGATGTTGAGGCGGTAAAGTGACATTTTTGGTGTCTACAAATGCCCCCTCGAGGTACAGCGACGAATCTCGTAGCTTTTGCAGTCGATGTGCCTCGAAAAAGACTTTGAAGGAGAACTTTTGACTTGACCAAGAGTCTCTGAGCATTTTTCTTTGATAGAATAGCCTTTTGAGTTTCCAAGGGTATTTTACGGCAGTGAGAGAGATCACGTACCATCTCAAGGCAAAATTTTGAAAGTAACATTTGGATTGGGTTTTTGGGTTTTGGATTTTCCTTTTTGACCTTGTGGACCTATAGGCTTTGTGTGGCGCATCAGGCGGTCAAGAAAGGTTTTTTTGTTTTGTTTTTGACCTTGTGACCTAACAAGCTGTATGTGGCGGGTTAGGGGGTCGGATTTTGGATTTTGATTTTGGTTTTGTGACCTAACAAGCTGTATGTGGCAAGTTAGGGGACCATGGTTTGGATTTTGGTCACTCTTTGGGACAATTTTGGGTCCATTGGAGTAGTTTGGGTTTTTGTGGAATGTCAATTTCAAGGTTTTGGCTTAATTTGGTTCATGAGGTGGGATGGTTTGGATTTTTGGAAACTCATGAGGCTTGGTTTTTTTTTTTTTTTTTTTTTACGGTCCAATAAACTCAAGGGAGGCATGGAACCATTTTTGTATGCTCTTGGTAAGAGGGATTTTGAGTAAAAGCCACTTTTAGTGCCTAGGTAGTCAAACCTGGCTCATGTGGGCTAGCCCATGGGACCTTAACGTTTAAAGATGGCTTAGATCTCATGTGGTGTCATTTTTGTAAAGAATATCTAAAAATATCTCTTTTTGGTAGAGAATATCTAAAAATATTCTTACTTGGAGAGAATCTCTCAAGTTTCCTTGATTTTGGGAGAGATTTTCTCAAAGTATCTTTCTTTGGGAGAAAGTTTCTCATAATCCCTCTCTTTTTGGAGAGAATTTTTCAAAAGATCTCCTCATTGGGAAAGAATATCCCATGATCATTTTCTTTTAAGAAGTTTGCTAATTTGTAGCACTTACCTCCTTTCTTTTCTCCTCCTTTCCTCTTTTGGTTTGTTCTCTTCTATAAAAGCGAGGAGAGGTCGGATCTCTTGCTCCTATTGCCTTCTTTTTGCAAAAGTCTTCAATAGTGCTCCAAGACCAAGAATTCTCCTTCTTCTTCAAGGATCTTCAACCTCTTTCTTCTTCTTCTCCATCAATAGCTTCAAGTAAGTTTCTTTTTTTCTTAAGAAACCCCATGTAGGAATAGAAAAGGGTTTTCTTTCTTTTATTTTATTTTCTTTTTCTTTCTCCTCTTTTTTTTTTCTTTTCCATGTGCATTCTTTTTTCTTTTTTTTTTTTCACATGTTTTTTTTCCCTTTTTTTTTCTTTTTTTTTTCTCTCTTTCTTTTTTTTTTCTTTTCTTTCACGGTTTCTTTTCTTTTTTTTTACAATGGCTTTTTTTTTCTTTCCTTTTTTTTTATCTCTTTTTTTTTGTCACAGTTTCTCTTCTTTTTTTTTACCGTGTGTTTTTCTTCGTCTTCTTTTTTTTTTTCTATCTCTTTTTTTTTTTTTGTGGCCGTACGAACAAGATCGCACGGTCATGGCCGTATGGCCACGTGGCCTGTGGGTGATTTTTTTTTTGTTTGAAAAAAAAAACTTTCTTCCCCTTTTCTTTTCTTTTTTTTTCGGATTTCGAGACGCACATGCATGACAACTTTCCTTCTATGCATTTTTTCTTTTTAGAAAATAGAATTGAAAGTATGATAGTGCACACCTGGAAATCTTTTTGCAAGTCTTGGGATTTGGAGCTCGCAGCAATGTTGAGCCCTTTCTTGGTCTTGCGGGGATTTTCTGAGGAGCTTTGCAAGTTTTGGATTCTGGAGCTTGTAGCAATGTTGAGCCCTTTTCCAGTCTTACGGATATTTGAGAAGCTTTGGTTTGATCTTGCAGCAATGTTTGAGTTCAAGCCTTCTTCGAAAATTTTCCATTGATTATGAGCTTGCAGCGATGTTGAGCCCATCTTCAAGCTCCTATTTCTTTTGGGGTGTTTTCCTTTTCTTAGAAATTGCCCCAGAACCATGCCAAGATTTCGCTAGAATTTTTTAGCAAAATTCTGTCATTTTGATGATTGATCTTTTTTTTTTCATCCTTTACAGGTAGTTCCTCCAGAACAAACAAGGGTAAGGAGCCTGTCACTGATGTGCCTCGCCGTTCTACCTAATCCTCTAATGTGGCCGTACAGCAGGCCTGGGAAGAGGTTCAGTATGTCGAAAGGAACTTGGAAGAGTGTGACTCGCTCAACTGAGATGAGATGAGGCAACGTTTGATTGCCCTCAAGGATGAGGAGTATTATAAGATTATGGTAAGCAACCGTCCCTGGATCACGGACGATCAGAGCATTGTGCCCAAGCCTACCTTCTTCTTTGGTGATGCCGTCCTCGATGATTTAACATACTAAAGGAGATGTTCTCAGTTCTCTTTCACAGTTAATGGTGAGAAAAGAACCGTTTCTACCGGTCGACCTTTGATCGGACTATCTCGATCATGAGCCTTTCCTCCACATGCTCGAAGAGGGAAGATCCTCCAAGCTGGGTGAAGAGAATAAATGTGATCAAGACCGGGATTTTTGTTGGTGGCCCTTCTGGTTTTGCAGAGAAGTCGCCTGCCCGTATAGACATTTTGATGCCGGCCAGTGGCTACCAAGGTTCAGACCATCCTTCGGTCGATTTGAGACCGGTGGGCCTTGGCATTTTCAAGGGCGATGGCAGCAATTGGGTGAAGCCTTTTCGACTCTGTGGCCGTGTTAGTGCTGACTCGAGCTGGGAGTCGTGGACTGATCACATCCTACAGGTTGGCGATGCCATTCTGAAGGAGGCCGAGATTTTTGACGCGGTTCGTGCTTTTTGGCAAACCGTGGTTTTCTCCGATGAGGCCTTCATGGCCATGCTGGAGTCGTTCCTTCCACAAACCAATACCTTCGTTGTCATGAATGGTGAGATTGGTTTTTCTTTAAAGGAACTGAGAGCCATCATTGGGCTGCCTATCCTCGGCAATCTCTATGATGAGTTCATGCCTATTGATAGCGTCCTTGAGGAGCAGTCTAAGGAGTTCAGGCTTTTGTACTTTCAGCTTGTTGCCTTCTACGACTTTTTGAAGGAGAAGGAGGGCTCGAAAGTCCGGTGTAGCAGTTGGAGGAGTGGTACCCTTTTTTCTTCCAACTTCTTTGACAGCGGCGAGTCTTCTGAGAATACGACACAGGAAGCCAGGGCTAAGAACCGGGATTCGAAGAAAATCTCCGCCATGCGAGAGAATTTGAAGGAATTCTTCGCAGACACAGACGCCATTCATTCTAACATTGCGCTGTGGAGAGATCTCGCTGTTTGCCTCACTTATTGGCTGGGTGAGGCTATTCTTACTGGAGGAGATGGAACGCACATCAGGCCACACTGTATTTTTCCGACTTGTCAGATGGTGTTTGGAGAGCGGCTTGCTTTGGTGCCTGCTCTCTATTCTTACTTGTGCACCGAACTGTAGGCTGCTGCTTTCCTGGTTCGGCTTGGGCTTCCCATGAACAGGGTATTTTCAGCCCACATCTTTTATTCGTGGTATGTATACCACTGTCCTAGTTTCCACCGATTGGGTGCGGCTTAGGACGATGACCCGTTTATGATTCGGTTGGCTAGAGGGAAGCCCATTTTCGAATCTCTCTTATCTGCCCATTTGAGGATTCGACGATTCTGGGACGTCGAGATGGGGCAGTCTTCAGTGAAGCTTTCTCCGGCTTTGAGGAAGAAGGCTTTTGATTTTAGTGTCTCCCGTGATTCGACCAGGGCAGGGTCGGGGAGACACTATTCTTTGACAAATGCGAAGAGGAGTTGCCTTTTTAACATACGTGTCGGCACGATGGTGTACCGCAGACATCTTTTCGTTGACATCCAACCGTATGTTCCTTCGCGTTTTGCCATGCAGTTGGGCTTCTCTCAAGGCGTTGTTGGAGCGCCTTCGAGCAAGGTGAAGCGTTTTGGAGGTCTGCAGGACGGGAGGAATGCATGGGCTTTCTATCGTGTGGAAGACACTACCGCCATGATTCTTTATCCTGAGTTGCCCACTTTCCGGACTGTTGGCTTCACGAAATGGTTCGTGGAGAGCCTTTCAGTGTACCGGGGACTTTCCAAGAAGGAGCTCGATGTAAAGCAGTCTTCCGGGAAGGGTCTTAGGAAGTCAGACGGCGTCCGCCGAGAAGAAGTTCTGGCTTTCCTTTCTGGAGAAAAGCACAGAACAGGTTTTCTCGAGGACCAGGACCTCATCAGATCGGGAGCTGCACAAGAACTACCTGGTGAGGTCTTGGAACAGCTCGCTGAGGAGGAGGCGAGGTCACTGCTTGGATACAAACCGAGCCAGCAAAGGCTTCCATGGAGTCTACCAGCAAGAGCATACCATCTAGTGAGGACTCTGGCGAGAGGCCCGATTTCGATGGTGGGGCGGATACTTCTAGCAATTCGTCCCGTAGGAGCAAGAGGAGAAGAGGACAGAGTTGAAGTTAGAGACGGCACGAAAACTCTCCTGATCTGGAAATTCCTTCCACCATTACTGAGGAGGCATCAGGGGATGATGATGAGCCTTTAGAAAAGAGGAGTCGAGGGGGAAAGATCAGTAGTGATGGTATGACCCTTCTTCTCTCTTTTTCCGCCTCTTTCTTTTTATAAGGCTTTTGTTTTTGATCTACTGCTTTTCTTTCTTTTGGCAGAAGATGATGATTTGATGATGCCTGAGGTTTCGGCCGATGAGGGGGTGACGGATCCGAATGCGGCATCTGAGGAAGAGCCAAGAGATTCTGAGATAGATCAAGAATCTCCTCCTGGTATGACTTCTTTTTTCTCTTCTCTTTTTCTTTACCGCCATTTGCTGACATATATTTTTTGTTTCTTGCCAGCTGACTTACTAGAAGATTCCGACGACTTTGAGCCATCCATGGATGCAACTTTTGATGATGCTTCGGATGAGCTCATGGAGGCAGAAAGCATTCTGCCAGTCATCGAAGAAGGTACTTTGTAGCGATAATCTTGATATTTTGATTTTTGACAAGATCATATCCATACCTTTTTCATCTTTCATTGGCAGGTTGTGAGGTGACAAAAGAAGTTCCTCTATCTTTCTCAGAGCCAGAGCAGGGAGTGCCCGCAGCTGATCCAGGAGTAAGGGCTTCTTCTACTAGTTTCGATAAGGCAGAGGCGAGTCCGCATGTTGATATTCCTTTCCCAGCGGCTCCGATTGGAAAGAGCTTCTTGATTACTCTTCCAACGGTGCCTGACATGGGTAGTCGACCAACGGAGCATGGTGAGTCTTCATCTGAGCCATCCCATCAGTTTGCGAGGAAGGTGTTGAAGATAGTCTTGAGCTCATGGGTCGAGACTCTTTCTTCTGGCCATTTGGAGGCTGGTTTCGACATGGTTAAGCATGTGCAGGACATTCTTACTGATAGCAAAGAAGTTGGTCTGGACATTACGGATGCCAAGGCTTTTATTGATGAAGTCATCACTCTAGGCAACAAGTGGACTGAGACCAAGAGCTTTCCGAATGATGACTTCTTCAACGAGATGTTTTTGAAGCCTTCCAGCGAGGTCAAATCTGAACTGAATGAGATCTCGCGGACTCGGAAGCAGCTTGTTCGAGAGAGGAACGTCACCGAGTTGGCTATTATTGAGCTGACACAGGACCAGCACCGTCTTGATAGGGAGGTCACTGAGGCCAGACAGTGCCTCGAGCTATTGGAAGAACAGGCCGCTGCTAAGTGGGCTGCTACTTTGAAAGCTTGCGATAGAGAGAGGACTCTCATTCGCCAAGTTGAAGAGGTTGAAAGCAATCTCTGGAGGAAGACTTAGGAATATGAACAATGGCAGATCCTCTGGGAAGAGCTTCCTCGCGCTGAAGATGGATCGCGATGGCCTACCGCATTTTATGGGAAGATTCTGTGAAGAAACGCGGCCTGGAAGCTTTGAAGGCTAAGGCCAAGAGTTTGCTTGAAGGGTTAAGTCTTTGGCTGAAGACCATGTCGGACTAGCCTCTTGATTTGTAACAAACTTTTTCTTCTTTTCTTTTGGTACCTCCATGTATAAACATTTATGGCACCCTTTTTTTTGTATTCCCTCATTTCACTTAAATTCTCTTTTTTTTTTATGAAAGTAAGTAAAAAGTTGGATGGGAATGTTTGTTTGAGAATTTGATCAAAAGGTTGTCATTTTTTGAAAATCTTTTGTCAAAAGTTTGTTTTGGGCATGAAAGCCAATTTTTGTGGCAAAAAGCCTGGTTTTTTGATGGCTTGAAAGCTGAATTTTGGATGGCGTGAAAGCCGAATTTTGATTGTGGCATGGAAGCCGGTTTTTGGCATGAGAGCCGATTTTTGTGGCGTGAAAGCCAAGTTTTGGTTTTGTGGCATGAGAGCCAAGATTTTGTTTGTGGCATGGAAGCCGGTTTTTTTTTTTTGGCGTGAAAGCCAGATTTCGTGGCATAGAAGCCGAGTTTTTTGAAAACCAAGTTTTGTTTTGTTGGCATGGAAGCCAGATTTTTTATTTTTGGCATGAAAGCCGGATTTTGGCGTGAAAGCCAGGTTTTTGGTTTTAAAAAATGCAAGTATCGACTAAGAGCCGCCTCCCTGCTGAATGGTATTGTAAGTATGGATGGAATGTCGCTTCCTTGCTCATTCGGTTGTCAGTATCGATGGAATGTTGCCTTCTCGTGGATTTGGGTGCAAGTATCGACTAAATGTCGCTTCCCTGCCTTTTTTCAAAAAATTTGTTTTGTGGGTATCGATGGAATGTCGCCTCCCCACGATTTTTGAAATTTGAGGTTTTTTCGAACCTTTGTTTTTTTTTTTTTTTAGATTTGGGTTGTGGATATCAACTGAAACGTTGTGTTTCCATGATTTTTTTTTTTGAAAATTTTGCAAGTATTGATGAGGTGTCACTTCCTTGCGACTTGAGGTTTTGGAAGTATCGAATAGGGTTCGCATCCTTCCGATTTTTTGGTTTTGTGTGAGTATCGACTAAACGTTGCTTCCCCACGGTTTTTTGAAAAACCTTTTTTTGTTTAAAGACACGAGGTCGTAAATTTTGACTCAAAACTATTCTTGGTGGTGAAAGTCGGGATGGACTTGGGTGGAAATCCCTGAGTCCTGATTTTTGTCTCAAACCATGAATTTTGGGTTCAAGGATCGAAAGTTTTGTTCAAGTTAGCGAAGAGATTCCTAAACTTGGATTTGGGTTTTGATGATTTTTTGGACAATGAAACATTGAAAGTAAGCATTGTTTTGAGGTTTTTTTTTTTTATAGAAATTTCAACATAGGTATGAAAACTCTAAAAGGAGTGGGTTTGATGAGCAAGTACTTAGGGATAGGCTTTGGCCATGTAGGTATCGCTTTGACCCGATGTAGGAAGTCTTCAAGGGTAGTACCGCTTCAAGAACTTGCCATTGATGAGCAGCATACATCTATCACCCTCCATGTTCAGAAAGGCATACGCGTCGTTGGAGAAGACTTTGTCGATGACGAAGGGTCCCTCCTATTTTGGTTTGAATTTGCCTTTGGATTTGTGGGGAAAAAAAATTGGCCTTTTCACCGCAAGAACCAAGTCACCCTTTTCGTGGGCGCGTTGCTTGACCTTCTTGTCGAAAGATCCTGCCATGCGTGCTTGGTAAAGCTCAACGCTTTGTAGAGCTTCGAGTCATCTTTCATCGAGATTATTCAGTTATTGGAGTCTCAATTTGACGTTGCTTTCTTGCATCATTTCATTTTATAGAGATACCCTTAAGGAAGGAATTTGTACCTCTAGAGGGACAACTACTTCACATCCATAGACCAAGGAGAATGGTGTGCTATGGGTTGGTCCTCGAACGGTAGTCCGGTAGGCCCATAAAGCTTTAGGTAGTTTCTCGCTCCAGTCTCTTTTATGACTAGAGACCATTTTCTTGAGAATTTTGCAGAGTGTCTTGTTGAAGGCTTCTGCTAGTCCATTCGCTGCCGGGTTATACGGAGTCGAAGGACAACTTTGGATTTTGTATTTGTCGCAGAACCTGTAGAATCTGTGATCCCGGAATTGTGGTCCGTTATCATGGACGAATCTTTTAGGTATGCCGAAGCAACAAATGATGTTGGTTCGCAAGAATTGAAGGACTGATGAGGTCTTCATTTCGTTGAACGCAAATGCTTCTGACCACTTGGAGAAATAATCCGTAGCGGCGAAGATGAAGCGATGACCTTTGCTTGACAGGGGAGAGATAGGACCTATGATATCCATACCCTAGTCTTCGAAGGGCCATGAGATCGCTGTAGGATGTAGCCATTCCGGAGGCATGTGGACATAATCTCCATGAACTTGGCATTGTTGGCAACGTTTAGTAAATTGCATTGCGTCAGTTACCATGGTAGGCCAATAATAACCTAACTTTTTTATCTGATCGTAGAGCTTAGGACCAGCCTGATGGGCTCCACAAAGACCAGCATGAACTTCTTTTAGGGTTTTTTCCGCCTCTTGTTGTGACAAGCAGCGTAGAAGTACTCCATTGAAGGATTTTCTGTAAAGCATTTTGGAGGGAATATCCAAATGAAAGTTTGGGGCTCGTCTTTGAATGCTTACCCGCTCTCTTGGATCTTCTGGTAGGATTCCGAACATAATATAATCAATGACCAGATCCCTCCAGTCGCCGATCGGAGGTTTAAGGATGGAAATCCGACTTCCAACCACTTGGTGGCATTCAGCGACTGCTTGGTGTGTGTTGAGAGGTGGGAGACTCCTTCTTTGATATACTGTAATTTGCATGTTTTCCCTTTCTTGGATTGCCATAGATGCAGCAAGTCCAGCTAGGGCATCTGCACGGATGTTTTCACCTCTGCGGATGTGGGTGATGTGACAGATGTCAAACCTTTGACGAAGTGATTGTGCCTTATTGTAGTAAGGCAACAGATCAGGCTTCCTGATTTCATATTTCTGATCCATCTGATTGACGATCATTTGAGAATCCCCAAATGCTTCCAGCATGGCGATGCTGGATTAGAGGGCGAGTTCCAATCCTATGATCAGAGCTTGGTACTCAGCTGCATTGTTTGAACATGGTTCCAGTAGCGAAAATGCGTGTGGAATCATGTATTTATTGGGACTAACAAAGAGAATGCCAATTCCCGATATCGGCTTTCCTTTTTCATTTGTTCTGGTTGCACCATCGAAGTACATGTTCCAGCAGGCATTTGATAAGGAGGTCTCCACGCTGTAGACATGCTCGTCTGGGACTAACAAAGAGAATGCCAATTCCCGATATCGGCTTTCCTTTTTCATTTGTTCTGGTTGCACCATCGAAGTACATGTTCCAGCAGGCATTTGATAAGGAGGTCTCCACGCTGTAGACATGCTCGTCTGGGAGATCATCCCTGAGTGGAGAATCCTTAGGCAGTAGATGCTCTGCGAGAAAATCTGCCAGAGCTTGACCTTTGATTGCTTTCTGGGGTATATACCTAGTATCAAATTGTGACAGAAGGATGGATCATTTTGCCAGCCGGGCATTGAGAGAACCTGCTTTTGTAACAAGGACCTTTAAGAGATTGATCCTCGAAATTAGGTATACTGTGTTTAACAACAAATAGTGACGTAGTTTTTGTACGTCAAACATCACTGCCAAGCATTTCTTTTTCGACTGGAGAGTAGCGATGCTTTGCACCTACCAACATGCGACTGAGGTAGTATAGAGCAACTTCTTTTCCTCCATCGTTTTCTTATGCAAGTAGAGCGCCCAAAGAATAGTCGAGAGCTCTTGTGTACAAGATGAATGGTTTTCCGGTTGTGGGAGCAGCCAACACCGGAGGTTTGGTCAGGTATGACTTGATGTCTTGACATGCAGCTTCACATTCTGCATCTTAGACAAAGTCTACACCTTTTTTCATTAGGCGAGAAAATGGACGGCACTTCCTTGATAGGTTGGAAATGAACCGTCGGATGTACGCCAACCTTCCTTGAAGCCCTTTCAGTTCTCTCAGGGTTCTTGGAGATGGCATTTCTAGGATAGCCTTGACTTTGATGGGGTCAAGCTCTATTCCAACTTTCCGAACTATGAACCCAAGGAACTTACCCGATGAGACACCGAAGAAGCATTTGAGGGGATTCATTCGCAGTTTGTGTTTGCGAAGCCGATGGAAGACTTCTCGAAGATCTTTGAGATGGTTTTCTTTTCTTTTGCTTTTGACGGCGAGATCATCAACATAACATTCGACCGTCTTGTGCTGCATATCTTGGAATATCTTCATCATAGGCCTTTGATATGTTGCACCGGTATTTTTCAGACCAAATGGCATGACAGTGTAGCAATACACGCCAAATGGGGTCCGAAAGGATGTATGCCTTTCAACTTTAGGATGCATCTTTATCTGGCTGTAGCCAGAGTAGCCATCCATGAAAGTCATTCGCTCAAACCCGCAGGTGTTGCCAATCATTACCTCCGGTATAGGGAGCGGGAATTCATCTTTGGGGCAAGCATTGTTCAAGTCCCTATAATCAATACAGACTCTGATTTGCCCATTTTTCTTTGTCGCGGGGATGATGTTGGCCAACCATTCGGGATGCTGTTCCTCGCGGATGAAGCCAACGTTTTTAAGTTTCTGAACTTCTTGTTCAATTTTGTCCATCTCATTAGGACGGAATCTTCTTTGGCTTTGTTTGACGGGCTTGACATCTTCTTGCAAGTTGAGTTTGTGAACAGCTAGTTTGGGATCTAAGCCAAGCATTTCAACGTAAAACCATGCAAAACAATCAATAAACTCATGAAGAAAAGAGACATACTCGGGTAACTCATCATCCTTTATATTCTTACTGATGAATACAGGACGTGGGTTATTAGGTGTTCCCAAGTCTATCTTTTGAACAGAATCTTCTGTTGGAAGGTTTGAAGGTGGTTCCTCCACAATATTTTCGAAGGCTTCCAGCTCAACAAGACCTTCTGGATTTCCAAGGGCATTTTCAGACCATGGCTCCGCTTCTGTCCATAAATCTTCTTGATCGGTACTTTTTTTAAGACTTGCTATGAGATGGTCCCGATCACCTGCTGAAACTGGGTCGAAGTAAGGGACTTCTTTTGGAGACCATGGCTTTTCTGAATCAGAGAACCGTGCGTCTGTGTCATCGGACAATTCCTCTTCATCATCGGAGAAATCGTACCAATTTGATGAGCTTCCTGGGTCTTTGTCGAGTAACTCCCCAAAGAGATATCCAGGGAGATCGAAGTCTTCATTGACACGAGATGTCGACGCCTGGTTGGCAAAACGACTTTGCTTTCTTTGTGTCAATTGTCTCATCGGAGTGTCAGGATCATACCCCAATCCGTATGAAGACTTGTCTATGCGACGGTGGAGTTTCCAATCTTCGAGTTGACTTTTGGTCAGGGTGGGTTCCAATGGTATAAGAATACCACGGCCACCTCCCAAACCAATTGGATTTTGAGCGTCATAGCCCATTTTCTTCATGATAGCTTGTGCCATTGGACTATACAAGGATAGTTGAGGCATACCTTCATTTTGGAAAGGCTCAAGCAAGGAGTTTGATGAAGAAGCGTCCAATCTATGGAAGAAGATTGGTTTCTCTTCTGCCGTTGTTGCCGGAACGATGAAGGTAGCAGATGCGGGATCTTCTATGTCAGCAGGTGTCTCCAGTGGAGTAAGGGCAGGCTGGACTTGCTGAGTATCAGCTTGGCTTAATGATGTATCGTCTTCTGTCTCTAAATCCGAATCCGTGTCTTGTATGATAGGCACGAAGGAGATAGCAAACTTGCCCCCAGTCTTTTGTTTTGTCTTCTTTGCTTTAGTAGTGATTACCAAAGGTTTGGAAGATTTGAAGGAGATAACGAAGGGAGACTGATTGCTCTCTTCGGTTTTACCGAAAAGTTTATTTTTTTCCGATGATTGCTGAGGAGCCTTGCCTTTATCTTTTTGGAGATTACCGGCAAAGGATGTTATTTTCTCCTCCTCATTCTCTTCTTTTTCATCCTTGTACATCTGATAGTCTGCAAAATGGACTTTTTTTTGCCTTTGAAGGGCTTTTTGTCTGCAAACACTCGATGTATCAAGCCATCGTCACCAACAAACTTAATGCACTAATGTAGAGTTGAAGGGACGACACCGTTCTCATGTATCCAAGGGCGTCCGAGAAGGATGTTGTAGTATGAAGGGGTTTTTATTGCGTACACGGTGACCTCAGAGATAAGATCGCCGATGTGCAACCTGAACCGGATTTTGCCAATGGGCCTTTGAGCACTCCCGTCGTATCCAAAGATGGACACAGATGTATGGCTTAGTTTGCTGGGTGGGATACCTAGCTCTTCGAGTGCGAAAGTAGAGATGAGGTTGAGTGCAGAACCCGGGTCCATCTGGACTCTATGTATTGGCATCTCTTTGATGTACCCTATGAAGTACAAGGGTCGGTTGTGCTTCATCTCGCCTAGCAGGAGGTCTTCCTTTTTAGAGGCGATGGTAGTACTTGCGGCTTTTTGGACTGAAAGGCATTCAGTGCAAGGTCCTCCAGCTTCTTTCTTTTCTCCCTTTGAGGAGGTTTTTGATTTTATGACCCTATAGTCCATCTCAACTTGTAAGACTTGTGGGGCATGTTTGTCGACATCCAGATTCAGCCTTTGCAGTTCTGAAATGAGACTATCACGAGTTTGTGGTGACATTCGTAATAAGTCTAGGATGTGCAGTCATGCAGGTATTTGTTTGAAGTGCTCGATCAAGTCATACTTGAAAGCCTCCTTGGGGCCTGCATTTTCATTATTGTTGCCACTTGGGGCATTTACAACTTGTTTTCCCGAAGGATTTACATAAGAAGAAGAAGAAGGTCGGTTTGTAGTTTTTGTGGTAATCCCGGCCAGAGTGGGTACCTTTCCCAACTTCAAAAGCTTGTAGAGGTGGTTCTTCTTTTGGAAGACCCCCTTCGGGCTCAAGGGGCCAATCCTCCCCATTTGCTGAAAACGCTTCTGCAGCAGCACCACCGTCTTCAGTTATTGCGTTGCATGGAGCATTTTCCTGGAACAAGTCCTGAACAACTTCCAACAACTTTTCTTCTTTGTCCAGTATTTCATTGGTCCAGACATCTCCTATGAGGTTGGGTATCTGAGACCAATTGATTGAGTTTTCTTTGAAGGCTTCATCAACCAGAGCTTCTTCATGGTGATCAGTCGGAAGAGGTTTGAATTCTGATGCCACCGTTTCAGGAGACGACGGCTGAGAAGATGTTATCTCAGTGGAAGTCACCCGAGAATATGTAGCTCCAGAAGATATGCTAGTGGATGCATTTTGAGAGTCCGTGGCCTCAGCAGATGAAGCTTCAGAGGCACTATCATCCTGAACTATCACATTGCAGGCAACTTCGATAGAATATGCCTCCACAATGGACAGTTGGGAATTAGACTCATCCTCCGATGTAAGAGGATCATCAATGCAGCAACTTTCTTCATTTTTCGAAGTCACTGGAGGAGATGCTTGTAGATTCTCCGGGACTTTCAGTTCTGGATTTTGATGAAGTTGATTGATTCGATCCTACTCTTGTTCTATGGCAAGATGCTGCAAGATCCTTGCATATTCTTCAAGATCTGGCATATGAGCCAAGTCTTCTTCTTCATCTGCTCCTTGTGGTTCAACCTCGTTGGGATCCACTAGAGCATTGGCCAGTGCTGGATTGACAACATTTTCTTGAATAGCCTCTTGGTCATCATCATCATCAGACTAGGATCCTTGTGGTTGGAAGGGGTTATACCAGATTACTGGCATAAGGTGAGATTCCAGGATCCATTCTTCATCGGAGAGATATTCTCTGGTTTCAAGGGATTCCTCCCATTCATCTGTGTCATTGGCAGTGTCACTGGACTCGTGTCCATTTATGGAGAATCCAACTACCGAGTTACAAGAGTATGATGCCCCCTGCGTAGTCTCATCTCTGAGTCGTGGTGGCATAAAATCACCGAGAGTGAATTTTCTTGCCACTCTTGAGGTCTTGGGAAGAGACTCCTCTGTTGCCCCTTGTGAAGCGGTAGAGGAGGTTTCTGCCTTTTCAGGGACCTCTTGCTTGGTTTGAGCCTTCTCCTGCTGTTTGAGCTTGCAGAGTTGTCTCTTGGCTTGCCTTCGCTGTTGAGCGGTCGGCTTTACTTTGACGATCTCCCAATTTTCATCTTCTAGGAGATCGGGATGCACCCATATGGGCTGTCCTTCTGGTGTTGAGTAAGGCACCAGCTCTTGGGACATCTGGGTCATTTTTATCACCATGAAGGAAGTAGTGATTTTTCCCTTTGGTGATTTGGATGATTGTCCATATGATACCATGTTAACGGAGGCAGACCCATAGTTTTTGTCAAAGGTAATGACTCCATTTTTCCACATCTTGTTGATCTTCTCTCTCACAAGAAAACATTGGTTGAGAGGATGCGAGACCATTTGGTGGTATGGACAATATCGGGGATCGTTGGTTTTGCGAACATCTCTGGGTCTTTTGGAGTCAGGCAAGGTAAGTTTACCATTTGCTAAGAAAGCTCCAAAGATTTCTTCAACATCTTCATCGAACAGGTATTTCTTCTCTACTCGTTCTTTGAAGGCATCAGAGAGTTCAGGTCTCTTACCTGCAGCTTTGTTTTCAGCTTTCTTTGGCGGCTGAGGGGCTGACTTGGTTTGCACATTGAAAACCTCCTTTTTCTTTGGCTTAGAGGTTGGAATGGCGGCCGGCTCCTTCTTTGATGACTTCTGACTGTTGAGGTCTTTGATCACCGTTTCAGCCTCCATAGATGCTTCCAGGAGTTCTCCCAGATTCTTCGATTTGTTGCCGATGATCATGGAGCAGATCCTTGCTCTCATGTTGTTTCGGCAGATGTCGACCAGCAACGCTTGTGGCAGCACATCTGAGCATTTGTATGTCATTGCTTTCCACTTGTGAATGAAGTCGTATGTCGACTCATTCTCTCCTTGTTTAAGGTTGCAGAGTTGAGCCATAGTAACAGGATGATCCTCACCTTTGAAGTGGGTCAGGAAGCGTGTCTCTAGCATGATCCAGTTTTGAATGGAGTCCTCTATCAGAGTGGAATACCAATCAAAGGCCGTACCTTTTAGGGTACTTGCAAAGAGACGGATCTTGAGAGCATCGTGATCCGTGATAGTTCCCGTTAGGATTTTGAAGTGGATGACTTTCTGTCTAGCTGAACCTTTCCCTGTATATGTTTGGAGAAGAGGTTGTTTGAACTTTGGAGGGAACGGAGCCGAGTCCATCCATATGGGATATGGTGGCTTGATTCCATGCTCCTTCAGTGTATGCTCTTCTTTTGCTTTGGCGAGGATATCGTTAACGTCCTTTTTAGTAAGGGCGCGTGACTCATCTTCTCCATCATTTGCCTCATCTTGTGGAGGAACTTCATCATTGTTTGGTGGACGTTGGAGAGTGAGAAGGAGGTTTTCCATCAGGACCTCTATTCTCTGCTGTCCTTGCTCTAGCTGTTGAATGCGTAGAGCCATGTTATTGTCCGGTGGAGGTTGCTCAGAGTTTGTGACTAGGACATTCATTCTTCGTGAGTCAAAAGAGGATTTTGTCTTAGTGACTGAGCTGGAGCTCATTCTTCTAGATGAAGAGCCCGAGGAATGATCACTCCGGTGTCCTTGGCTTGAAGGAGTGGGAGAGTCTTCCTGATGTCTTCTCGTCCGGGAGACGCTGCGAGTCACCGGGCGTTTGACATGTATTTTTGTTGCTGATTTCTGGTGTCTCTTGGTTTTGCCAACCATGTGGACAGTAGCAACTTGGTCGAGTCTTTCTTTTTCGACCCATTTTTGGGAGATTTGTAGCTCAGAATGCTGGGTTCTTTACTTCTCTAATCTCTTTTGTCGATATGCCACGCGGCGGCGTATACGACAAGCGATTTGAGCTTCAATTAGCTTAGGCTGCGCTCTGGCAATGAAGGATGTGGTCCCTCGTGCGCAGCAACCGAGCTTGTCTTCCTTAAAGACTAGCATGGACAGGATCAGGACACGGTCCTTAACTTGTCGCAGCGAAGCTTTAAATTTTGCAAGCTCGGCCCCTGTTGAGATGAAGGGTTGAGTTACAGGAGAGCAGGCCCTGGTAGGTTCTTGTCGAGGCCTTGTGATGAACGACTTGATTTTGGGCTTGTATGAGCAAGCCGGCTCATGCTGGGTTGGTTTTGTAGTTCGGTGGAGGGTAGGTTTCTCTCCTTTGATGTAAGCAAAAGGATAGACTCGGTTCTCCTTGAGAGGAACCAGGTATGCTGGCTTTGCAGATGTCTGGGACCTTCTTTGTTTTGGCGAAGATCGCGGGGACCAAGTCTTGGGGCAGACCTGGTTTTTTGCAGGTTGAGGCTTTGCGGGATTGCCACGAGCCTCAGGTTTTCTGGTGACCGCCTTTGGTGTAGGGGCAGCAACACGTTGGGGGGCGGTCTTTTGCTTCTTAGCAGGTGCCGTCTCTTCTACGGGTAGTGGGAATGGTCCTAGTGACCCGAAGACGATGGTCCGGGGAGTGGAGGTCGACCCGGTGTTTTGAGAGTTGCCGAGGGAGGTGACGCTTAGGCAGCTGGTGGGGTGCTTGAAAGTGCGCTTGCTTTGCTTCTCTTGAAGCATGACTCGGTACTTGTTCTCATCGAAGGTGATGGTCAACGAAGTTGCCATTGTTAGTTTTGGAAAACTTCTGAAGCAAGACCATATCCATTAGTAATCACAAGAATATGGTGATCATAAATGAAAAACACTATGGTTTTGTCTTTTCAAATCGCTCAGCAGGCATGGCCTATTCAGAGCATAATGAAGAAGGCAAAAAACCATAGAGGGTACAATTGTTCTAAACGCAAGTATGGTCGGCTCGAAATGAGCGCTCCAGTGACTGCTTAGAAGCAATTGTAAACCTTAATTCAAGTTACCGAGAAGCGAAGCTCACTCGAGGTAAAATGATATGAGGTTGGAGATACAAATGTGTCAGTCGCGAATACAGTAGACACGAAAGGGCGTACTAGCACCGCTAGGCACAAATGTTGTAAATCGCATCCTTGAAAAGGACACGAGATGGGATTTTTTTTTGAAAGGTCAAGATCGAATTCGCAAAAGAGAGCAAATGGTATTCCAATCCGAATAAAGGCTTAAACATTTCTGCGAGCACTAAATCCGAAAAGGAAGAACCAGGATTTCTCATATTTGAATCCAATAATGATGGGAGTTTTTTTTTAAAGGTTGAGATTGAATTCATAAAAGAGAGCAAATGATATTCCAATCCGAATACAGGCTCAAGTATTTTTGCGAGCACTAAATCCAAAAGGAAAGAATCAAAACTCCTCCAATTTGAACACAATAGTGACAGAAGCTTTTTTTTTTTGTTTTTTTTTTTTATGATTTTTTTTGAAGATTTTTTTTTTGAAGAGTGCACATAGGTCTTCCAATTCGGTCTTATGAAACCTCAGTGGATAGATTAGCCCCCAGGTAAGGGTAGGGTCACTTAATGAACTCGTTTGAAGGACCCTTACCTCGAACAGTCTAACTGCCTGCACACTCTGGACAAGGCTTTTCTTAGATTCACTTTGGTCAAAGAACGCGATTAGTGCAACCTTAATGCGTTTCTTTTTTTTTTTTTTTTTTTTTTAAAGATCTCCAATGGACCCACCAAAGAGAAAAAAGTGGCCCTTCCCAATCCGAACGTTGGCTCAAACATTTTTGCGAGCCATTGTACGAAAAGGAAAGAACCAAAGTTTCTCCAATTTGAATCCAAAAGAAAGAAACTTGACAAATTTTTTTTGATAAATGTTTTTTGAAAGATCTCCAATGGACCCATCAAAGAGAGGGAAATGGCCCCTCCTAATCCAAACGTTGGCTCAAACATTTCTGCGAGCCATTGTACGAAAAGGAAAGAACCAAAGTTTCTCCAATTTGAATCCAAAAGAAAGAAACTTGAAAACTTTTTTTTTAATAAAATTTTTTGAAAGATTTCCAATGGACCCATCAAAGAGAAGGAAATGGCCCCTCCCAATCCGAACGTTGGCTCAAACATTTCTGCGAGCCATTGTACGAAAAGGAAAGAACCAAAGTTTCTTCAATTTGAACCCAATGGAAAAAAACCTTTTTTTTTTGTTTGAGAAAAGAAAGAATGGAAACAAGTTCAAAGAAAGAAGTTTCCAAAGAATCCCATCTCATGTTTATTTTTTTTAGATACAAGATCCAACATAGGCCACCAACTAGGAAGGAGCAAAGGATTCTAAACATCGTGTTCTTAAATGAACAAGTCCCACCGGGTATGCCAACTTGATGGACCCGTCTTCTTTCTTCTTGCCTTCCTCCGTCCCTGGTCTGCCGGGGTGCGGCGGGGCGAAGAGAGAAAAAGAGCAAGCATCAACATTTTTGTACGGGTATGTCATATTTTCTATTCTACTTGGAATTTGAAATGGTGATTCGAATATTCACCTTCACAAGTAGAAAGGAAATCAAACTTTTTTTCTAACTTTCCATTGCACATATATTTAAAGAAAGAAACAAGATTTTAAAATGCCGTGAGAGGCGATTTTGTTTAGTTTGCCGTGAAAGGCGGTTTTGTGCCGTAGAAGGCGATTTTGCCGTGAAAGGCAATTTACAAATCTCATCAATGATGAAAGACAAGAATTGTGATTTTTTTTGTCTATTTAAAAATACAAAGTACAATAGAGAAGAAAGAAAGAGGGATTTGACTTTTCAGGAGATTGTGGGGACTCGTTCAAATCGACGGTCGCGAGTCATGTATGGACACCGCTATCGTCCTTCAGATGAGAACACTTGGTCCTTTAGTTCACTTGGCTTGGCTTGGACCTCGGATTTTTAGAGGACAAAGACCAAGGAAATGTCCTATATCCAATAAAAAACCAAGTAGACTGGCTGAAAAGCCGCATCTAGGCCATGTTGGATAGAAGAAGAGGGGAGATCTTGTGGGGGGGGGGGGGGGGGGTTGGCCCCGCAAGGGACTTCGATCACCTTGTAGAATTTGCAGCAGAATTTCTTCAGAGTGAGAGAGCTTCTTTTTGCAGAGAATTCTTCAGGATAGTTTTCAGACAATTTTTCAAGACCCTTTAGATGAGTTTTTCGGACCCTTTCCCTTTAGAATGACCGCTTATTTATAGGCTTTTGGTGGCCATTAGGAAGGTTTATGGGCATTATTGATATTAATGCTCCATGATGGGAGGAGTTACAAGATTTAATTTCATAATTTTGTAACTCCTTTTTCTTGGATTTTGATTGGTCGATGGAGAATAATGGGCATTTAATCTCCATGATGATGGGAGTTTCATGATTAATTACCACGATTAATCTCCATAATGATAGGAGTTACATGGTTAATTGTTATGATTAATTGGACTTGTAACTCTCATTTGCTTTGCTTCTAATTGGGCCGTCCAAAATAATGAGTTAATGACCCTAATAAGTTGTCATAAAAAGGTCATTTAACTTCATTAATTGGCCGCCGAGTCACTTGAAGAGTCGCTGGCCGCGCCGCGTCTTTTGGAATTCTTTTTGCGATGATCATCGATGGATCCGCATGTTATTTGATGTCGGATGACGATGCGAATTCAGACATTGGTTGATACCAATGGGCAGGCAACATCTGTCCTGTTGATTTCATGATCGGTCGGGCAGAAAGTGTACGTTCTTGGTCGGCCGGTTGGCGGTTTCGGAGTGTCCAATGATGATCAAATGATTTCGATGGCGGATCCATGATGTTGACGAAGATCGACAGATATCATGCCTCAAAAATTAGATTTTAAGAAAATCACAGGGGCCAATTATCACGAAACGCGAAAAGAATTGGAAAAACGGACGTTTCGGCGGAAATCCGGGGACCCGGCCTTCCAGGGTCACCGGCGACCTTGGACTTTGGTCCATTTTCCGGTCGCCTTTCGGTCGCCGTTTCTCGGCCGTTTCTCGGGCTTTTTCGCTTATGTTTTCTCATGTATTTTTCTTGACATTTCTCCTCATTTATTGGATTAATTCCTCTGAAGAAAAGCTGTCGAAAGGCTGTGCAAATCAGAGCACAAAGTTTCCTATTTTTGGAAACGCCGAAGACTCCGTAGCCGATTTTCCGCCATGAGTTGAGACTAGGTCAAACGATGTCGGAATGACCTGAAATTTGAGGTGAAGCTTCTTGAGCATTAGATAGGACCAACCATGGGCTTTTATTTGAGTTTTGAAGCCGTTTGGGGTCCCGTCGATGCTAGACTTGATTTCACCGTGCGGAAGATGTCGAGCTTTGATGTACGGTCATCCGAAGTCCGATTGACCTGAAATTTGACAGGGAGCCTATTGGAGTCATTTTGAGATGATCCATTAGCTCCGATTTGGATGCCATGGTCCCGGGGAGCTTTGTCTCCTGTAGGCTTTATTTTGCTTCGGAGCGTCAAAGCCGGGTCAAACGTCATCGGAATGACCTGAAATTTGACGTTCAGCCCTTTGGAAGCATGTGGAAGTTACTCATGTGCTTTGTTTGATGAGTGGCGGCATTGGAGGTTCTCGCCGTTGAGAGGCTTGATTTCGCCTTTCGAGGGTTGAGGGAGGGTCAAACGGTGTCGGTTTGACTTGAAATTTGGAGTGGAGCCTTTTGGAGGTATTTTGAGACCATCTATAGGTTCTGATCGAAGATTTGATGTCTTCAACACTGTCGCTACCGGGAGCTCCTACTCAGCCGCTGGAGGATTGAAGTTAGGCCAAATGGTGTCGAAATGGCCCGAAACTTCATGTATTCCCTTCTTTTGGCTATTTTGATGGATCTTGTAGTTTTTGTTTGATTCTGACAAGATCTAATGCTTGAAGAAGCTTTGCCTGTTTGTAGTAGGATGCGGCTCCATGTAGCTTTTGATGCTGAGGAGGCAAAGTGACATTTTTGGTGTCTACACAATATACTACAGGAATAGGCTTTGTGTTCCAAAGATCCCAGAAATCAAAGATGAAATTATGAAGGAGGCACATTGCACTAGCTACACCATCCACCCAGGGAGCACAAAAATGTACCAAAATTTGAAGATAAGATTTTGGTGGGTCAGCATGAAAAATGATGTTGTTGAATTCGTGGGTAGGTGATTTACCTATCAGCAAGTAAAAGCCGATCACCGGAAGCCTGGAGGGCTGCTTCATCCATTACCGATACCTGAATGGAAATGGGAACATATCTCAATGGACTTTGTGTCAGGTTTTCTGAAGACCGTTAGAAACAATGAAATTATTTGGGTAATTGTGGATCGGTTGACAAAATCGGCTCACTTCCTCCCCATTAGAAATAGAATATCTATGGAATACTTAGCACAAAGGTATGTGAAGGAGATTGTGAGAGTGGATGGTGCTCTTGCTTCTATTGTATCGGATAGGGATACGAGGTTCGTATCGAATTTCTAGAAGAAGCTGCAAGCTGCGATGGGTACAAGGCTGAGTTTCAGTACGGCATATCACCCTCAAACCGATGGGCAATCAGAAAGGACAAATCAGATTCTTGAAGACATGTTGAGAGCATGTGCTTTGGACTTTAAGGACAGTTCGGATCAGCTGTTGCCCCTTGTTAAGTTCGCTTATAATAAAAGCTACCATTCAAGTATCAAAATGGCACCGTTCGAAGCACTTCATGGTCGAAACTGCCGATCTCCAATTTGCTGGGAAGAGGTCGGTGATTGGAGAGTGCTTGATCCAATTGGGTTCAAACTTCCACCGTCAATATCAAGAAGATCAGGGATAGAATGAGAGCAGCTCAAAGTAGGTAGAAGAGTTATGTGGATAATCGTCGGAGGGAACTAGAATTTACTATGGGTGATTATGTATTTCATAAAGTTTCTCCAGCTAAGGGAGTTATGCGGTTTGGCAAGAAAGGAAAATTGAGCCCCAGGTATGTTGGACCGTTCGAAATCATTGGGGGTGTCAGCGATGGTAACACTTATGCCCTTCGGTTACCGCCCCAACTAGCTTGAGAGCACAATGTGTTTCACGTGTCCATGCTCAAGAAATATCAGCAAGACCTTTCTCATGTAATAGACTATGAATTGATTCAGATGCAGCCAGATTTATCATATGAGGAGCGGCCGGTGAAGATCATAGAAACCAAAGAGAGAGTTATGCGAAGCAAGACAGTGCAATTGGTCAAAGTACTGTGGGAACATCACAACTAGCTTGAGTCTACCTGGGAGGCAGCAGACGAAGTCAGGAAGACTTACCCCCAGCGTTTTCCATCAGGTATGTATTGAATTTGGAGGACCAAATTTCCTAAGGGGGGGAGTATGTAATAACTTGGGCCAGGTTAGGCCCAGATTCATCCGACCCATAAGGTATTAGGTTGGGTTGAGTTGCATTAGTTGTTTTTTTAGCCTGTTTACAACCCAATAGCAATCCCTTTGTTGTTGTGGGTTGTTAAAACGATAGCTCCTTGGGAGGAGGATTCCGTTTGGGTACCCAGGGGGATTTTCCCAAAGGGTAGAGATCTGAGTTCATCCCAAAGTTAACGAACTCTCTCTTTTTTTTTTTTTCATTTTTGGTTAAAGAGGAGAGGAGAGGAAAGGGTGTAGAAGGATTTTACTTGGAAAACAACAGAAAAGAATCGCAGAGAAGAAGAGGCCAGAAGACCTAGTGGATGCAATACTCAAGACGTCATATCAACCGTGCCACAATCTGCTACACTAGGAGGTGAGTAATATTTCTGAATACACAGAGATATGGGTTATGGTCTGTTTCGTTAATCATGTTTATACCCTAAAAGGCCTAAGGGAATGGAAATTTGATTACTGACAAATCTTGATAATTCCATTCTCTATATAAGGATCTGGGGGGTTTGACCAGAATTTGTAATCCTCATATCAAATTGGTAATAGATAATGAATAACTGCTTGGTTAGATGTGATAATGGAGTCCTGATAATAATCCATACTAAGAGGAGATAGTCCGATGCAGATATAATGCAACAGGATGGGCTTTTCTAAATCAGGTTGCCAGAAACAAATTCTGTCGACTGGGTTAGTGGGACAAGGTGGACCACTTGATCATAGATCCGAACCAGGGATCTGAGAGTAGACCCCTGGGTGACCACAATGGTGATGGACCCACTTGGGATTGGACGCCAACTGGTCCCCATCTAGAATCTGAAACCTCTACATCGATACTTTTGGGGTATTTTTGATGTGTTGGTAGATTGGATTATGGGACCCCTGGGCCCACCTGACAATGATCAGGACCGGCCATCTGGTTGGGCCCTGAGGGGCGACCAAAGTGGACCTGGTCCCCTATGGATGGGACCATTGGGGACCCACCTTTTGGTTATCTCAAAGGACAGAGACGAAAACTCTGTTTTCTGCTATGGTTCGATGGTGTTCCACTGCACCAATTCCCATCTTTTTCTTCCCTCAAACAGAGTATTGGTTTAGAAATCAGAATATGACTGAAGAATCCTACCTTGTAGATTATGATCTAGAGGAGGGACCAAACCGATGAGAAAATGCAACAATCCATAATTTCAGTGGTTAAAACCCATTTCAATGATCAAGTTTGTGGGACCCACTGGTCCACCTGATCAGAGATCAGAACCTGTCATTTGGCTCGTCACTTGTGGGCGACCAAGGTGGTCCTAGACCCATGTGGATTGGGTCACTAGGGACCCACCATCTCCTCCAAAAATGTGAGGCGTGATGGCCATTTTTTTTGGGGCTGACGAATAGTGCAAAGCACTGTATTGTTAGTCCTTTCTTTGTGTATAAAGTTCTGCTCTTATTAACAAGGATCCTGGTTAGTCCAAAACTTTCTCAAGAGCCCCCTTTGACCATTATGTATAAAAAAATACACTTTTAAATTTTAGAATATATCATAATTCCTGAACTGTTTATACTATTATAGATTCTGTCATGGGCCTGCAACTTTAGTGTAGACCCATATTAAAGCATATAACTTAGAGTCGTATATTATAAGCATATGTTTAATGAACCTGTATTTTATAGGCATATGTTTAATGAACCTAAATCATGGTACAGGGTTATGAAATAAAAACCCAGGTCATGGGACAATTCTTTAACTGATAGTAATTCCTTATGGATGATTAAACTTGTAATGAGGACATAAAACTTAAAGATATAAGAGTAGTGCCACATAGGCGGGTACCAAATTTTGAATTAGAGTGGGGCATTTATAAACCTGAGTATGTGGAACTAGCCCTATATCAAAATAATTAGTATATATATAGCTCTCTCTCTCTAGGATAGTTCTACTGTATGCATAATAAATATAAAAGGACTAATGAACGCTTTCCAAAGAAATTAAGGTATTTTAATACGAACATTATGCAGGACAGTGACAATTTATTTGAAACATCAGTGAGAGCATTTACTCTGGTTACTGATTGATTAGTGAACCCCTTCTGGGCATGGAGGGATAAGATTGGACATGGATTGAATCAATGATTTTTTAACCCATCTCTCAAGGGAGAATTTTGACTAACTTATGGAAATGACTTCCTTATTGGAAGGGACTGAAACACTGAAACTCATATGATGTAGTTCTACTGTGTTATAAGGACCCATATTGGGAATATTGAACTTGCCAATGCTAAGAGATAAATGTGAAATCTCATAAGTTAAATAAGAAATTCTATAAGACATCTTTTCTCATCTTCTATCATTGAATTATGTTGTTAAGTGACTTGTGTATTTAGATTATTGCTCATCGGTTTTCTGATACGTGGTGAGCATGCGCCGCAGGAATCTTCTAGGGTCAAGTAAGGAGTGGGGAAGGTGGGAATCCGGGTAGGGAAGGGATTCCCTGACTAGTCCCAAATAGAGATATGACCTTCTTGCGTCCCTGCTTCCACCATGCGATATATTCTGCTATGGGAGCAGGTATAGGTTTCTCTGATTAGTCTGAGATCCAACCCTTTTGTCATCTCTACTTCTAACCCATCATGTATTCTCCTAAGAAGGCCATGGGAATGTTCCTCTAGAAGTTATAAAAGAGGCTAACCTTTTTTTTTTAATGTGATGTAAGAGACCTGCCACTTAACAGATCTCAAATGACTTTTAGGATTTCAGAAATTCCGGTAAATTAAAATAAAAAAAAAGAAAAGAAATCCTGATCCCTCTATTTTTTTCATTGAGTTTCTGGATGCTCAAGTGTAAGAGAGCATTTAAGAACTCCACTATGTCTGAGAATTTCAAGATTCTACAGACATAAATTCTATATATTACTATAAAGAAACATGCCCTTTGACAGTTTACTAGATTAATAAAAGTTAAGTAAAACCTCCATTTGCCATCAAAAGACAAAAAAAAAAAAAAAAACAAAAACTCTACTTTTCCATACAAAAAGTAAAAAATATTTCATACCAAACAACTAAAAATAAAATACCATCATAACCCATTATATTTTATTCTCTCTTGATTTGATGTTTTACTACACTTAATTTTACATGTAAAATTACCAGAAGGGCGAACATTTAAAAACCGAAACGCTCCCCCATCTTCACCAGACCTATATATCCCTTGGATACCACTTGGGGGAGCATAGCAACAATGGGGGATCAGCCCTTGGATTTCAATCTGCGTGGCTGATGAGAGAGCGTCACAATCATATTGAAATTGAGATTTAAAACTATATAGATGAATTATTCCTTTCAATAATGTTGAACTTGGTTTCTTATGAATTAGGAATTGTTTGTTATTGGACTGGTTATCACTTCTCATCTATTTAAATTGCCTCTTAAATAAATTAGAAGCATTGCTCAATTCTTTCTCATAAGTTGATTTATGTGGTGATCTTGACTTGCTTATAGTAATGTCCCGGAATCTGATGAGCTCTAGGATTTGGGGTGTTACATTATCTAAATGATTTAAATCACTTCAAGTTGTCAAAAATATGGCAGTTCTCAAATTAAATAAACACACGCAGCAATAGAGAAATGACAAGTAATGTCCATTCCTTTTTCGCTCAAATTGCAATTTGAGATAAGAATATCCTACACATGGTGCATATTAGCAAGCCTTGAGAGAAGAAGCATATGCCAGTGCATCAAGGTGCCTTTTAATAATGGTACCAAGCACACGACGGATGCAAGTGTTCAAAAGAAGCATTCTGCACATTTGGGTCCACTAGTCATACATCTTAACCCCATGGAACCACCTGGTTTTCAATTTCTAATTCTAATAAACAATTTAAGCATGATGGTCAAGTTTTTAAAAATGGTTCCCACAACTCAATGGATGATAGTCAGTTTTGCAAACATTTCAATGTATCGACTAGTTATATGATTAACAAGGAACTTCATTCACACAAACACATAAAAGTCCTATTACCAGCACCTGATTTCAGTAGTTGCAGAGGTTAAATTGCCTCCATGGACATAGGCTACACTACGCTTCATGTTCGACATACATTGCTTCTTGCTTTGTAGAGAATTTTTTTTAACAGAAAATGTAACGCCCCAAGTCCGAATACCGAAGATAACGCTAAGGTACCCGAAGTTGGCACGCTACTTCCCGGATAAACCGAGAACTTCCAAGATCGTAGTCCGTAGTGAGGTCAAAAGTTAAAACTTTATTTTTTTTTTTTAAACAACATCATAATCAATAGTTGAAATACGGAAGCGGAATAAAAGATAGCGGAAGCAATAGTAACATGTATATATATATATATCAGATGTAAAAGTGCGGAAGCCTGATAATAATCTCAAAGTGTAAGTATTAAGTGTTTATACATATCAGTCTAACTACCCAATCTCACTACAAAAATGGACTCTCAAATTCCAAAAACAACTGCACTCAACCCTCCAGTGCAGGCTCTCCGTCCTCCGGCTCGACCATCAGGTCAACCGGCCCCCATCCGTAGTCCCCAACTACGGCCGCCTCATAGATCGCGTCGCCCGCGAGATCATGGTCTGGACCTAAGCACCAAAGATGGGTCAGATCCAAAGATCTAGCAAGGCACCATATGCAGATAACACCAGATGTACACAACAAAAGAGAGTAATGACAAGTACATAATCATATGAGTGAACAGAATACATAATCTAGGCAGTGGAGCAGTAATAGCAGTTTAGAATCAGAAAGATAAAGTATCTAATCTACACAGACAACAAGAGGCACATTCACACAAGCTAGATACACCGCGGGATATTATACCGCGGCCCTCCCGTACTGTAAACGTCCCATACCATAAACAGTTTGCGGTGGGGATAGGGTAATAACCATGCAAGGGATGACAGCCCTGATAATAAACATAACATACAATATAGATAACACCGATCACACCCCTTTATCACACCAATCACACCCCTTTATCAGATTAGCCCGGACTTGGTATCACATCGTCCGTCCAACCACAGCTCATCATGATAGCTCTAAGTAACCAGAACATACCTCCTACCGGAGATGATCAGTCAACTGGCTGAGCTTAAAACAACTGAGTGAATGTTTAGTGCCGACTCGGGAACTAAGTACGGGTCTGTGTCTGTCTAGGCTTATCTTGCGTGAGCAAGGTCCTACCCAGGTCTCTAAGAGGTTAAGGTACAACCTGGAACACAGTCTAACAACAAGTCCAAGTCCAACAACATTGGATCCACTCCAAGGCTCACAACCGTGGCCTGAGGTAACACAAGTACCATACTATATCCATTCCACAACCATTTATCCTATGCTCATACACAATGAGCTAACCAACCATTAAAGACTAACCTCTCCAATCTAGGGTACCACATTCCCAATCTTAGGCCATATGAGGGCCCGCCTAGACACAGACATGGGTCAATTATCTCCAAACGCCCCATAGGGTAACTTCTAAGAAATCCTAGGTTCAGGTCCTCCAATTCCCATTAATTAAAAGGTTTATGACAACAATAAGGGTAAGAGAGAAGAACATCACATGAAATCCTCAAAATCATGGAATCAAGTGGAAATAGATAAAGGTCCAATCTTAGGTAATGGTCCACTCTCGGTTCAGGCCTCATCATGTGATTGAATCCCTAATTATAGCCTCTGATGTCAAAAGATAATAAATCTGGTGCTCCTGAAGTTATAGACATCATAGACTACCTTTAAGGACCGAATCATTGATGATTCAAATCCCAAAACCTCAATTGGTGGACCCCACGAGTCAAGGTCGAGCCACACCATTGACCCGTGCTTGGCACATTGATGGAAGTTCATTTGGATGGTCAATGAGTATAATTTATCCACTTAATAAAGTACAACAATATAATTTAGCATATAAAGAATTAAGGGAAATTTCATCATGATTAGGGGATAATAATAATTATAATAATAATAGAGAAATCAAACTTTAATTTAGCATATTGATAATCAAAGATACCATTCCAAAGTTAATTTACAATCAATGATACGTAAAAATCTTAACTTATAATTCTAGAGAACCTGAAGACTCATCCAATACTTTTTCTACATTTAAAATAGTTTAAGGATCTAATGGGGTTCATTAAGGCTTAGGGGTCTAATTTGTGTTCATTAGAAACTATAAAGTTTTATTCTAATTTCAAAAGTTAATGAGCTAAGCATCAAAAGTTATAAGTTAATAGGTTAGGAGGTCATTAGGTTAGTGGGCCCCATTGGTCCCAGTCATCACCAAAAATTTAATTTGGGTTCCTTAAAGGTTAAGGTCCTTTTTCTAATTTATAAAACTAATGGGGGTAAATAATCAAAAGTTTAAAAGATTGTGTTATGTTACAACCTACTCATCTCAATTTCCATTCCCTCTTATTCCCATGCACCCCCAGACCACCCAACTACACCCATCTCTTTCCTCTCTTTTTCACTCTTATTCCCATGCACCCCCAACCACCGAACTACACCCATCTCTTTCCTCTCTTTTTCACTCTTATTCCCATGCACCCCCAGATTACACACCCATCCCATCTCTCCAATAACACGTCACATGGGATCCTTATTCCCAAAAAGTATCCCACGTCATCACCTTCCTCACAACCCATTTCAATTCCCTCTGATTCCCATGCACCCCCAGACCACCCAAGTACAACCATCTCTTTCGGCTCTTTTTCACTCTTATTCCCATGCACTCCCAACCACCGAACTACACCCATCTCTTTCCTCTCTTTTTCACTCTTATTCCCATGCACCCCCAGATTACACACCCATCCCATCTCTCCAATAACACGTCACATGGGATCCTTATTCCCAAAAAGTATCACACGTCGTCACCTTCCTCTCTTCTTAACTTTTGCACAACAGAACCGCCTCCCACACAACCCATTTCAATTCCATTTAAAACCAAACTTTGCCCCCGCAACCCATCACTGAATATATGAATGAAGAAATGATCATGTAAATAACATGAATAAAGGTCATCACCCAGTGCGGTCCTGCCGAACTAAGGTCCCGGGAGGGTCCAGACTGGAGACAGACCTTAACCTTTGACAATTTTGCACAAAGTAGTTGCTTGCAGGTCTCAAACCTGTGTTGTTTTCATTCATGTTATTTACATAAATGACATGAATGAATCAACATGAATAAAGGTCATCACCCAGTGCGGTCCTGCCGAACTAAGGTCCCGGGAGGGTCCAGACTGGAGACAGACCTTAACCTTTGACAATTTTGCACAAAGTGGTTGCTCGCAGGTCTCAAACCGGTGTTGTTTTCATTCATGTTATTTACATAAATAACATGAATGAATCAACATAAAAAAAAAATCAGTGAACATGAATGAAGACACTTTCAGATGGAAAGGAAAGAAATTAGTAAAACAAAAATCTAAAAAGAACAAATGTACAAGTGAATAATAACAATAACAGAGCTGATAGAGAGAAGAATGATTGCACAGGTCAATGGTGGAATTTTGTCCACTATCTAAAACAACATAAAAATTATTCCCCTCTCTGCCCCCATTCATTTAACTAATTTCACCATCCAAATGGCCCATGGTTGAAAGAATGTCTACTCTCGTTTCAGGACTGCAAAAAGAAAACAGAACAGATTAACAGACATAAGTACAAAATATAAATGCTCATCTCCAGTCATCCAATTTTTCATGTAAGTATCCATTTGACAATATAAGAATCTGCTTTAAACAGTATCTGCATGAGGAAACACCTAAAAGAGCCAAGTGCTCCAAGAAAAGTGTAACTACAATTGCAAGATATGGTGTAGGTGAATAGCTTGATCATATCGACTCTACATATCCAACAACATTGTTTCCATACTATACTTCAATCACAAAAACATTAGGACATGTCACGTGTAAATTATCTTTGAAAACATATACAGATCCCACACAAAATATAAACAACATAGAGAAGTCTAACAAATAGCGGCCCATAGCCCCAGTCCCATACTATAGACAATCAAAGTTCATTACAAAATTTGTCTTTATAAGTCTAATCTGTGAATGTGGTAAAAGGGGTAGGCCATGCTACAAAGGATCCATTTCCAACTTTGCCTAAAGTCGAAAGAAAACCATCTGCATAAGGCAATTCGACATCTCCTTTGTCAATGACGTCAACCATAACCTTGTAGTAATTTTCTGGAAGAAATTTACTATGAATATGTTGGGGCCCATTCCCGATATAAGCTCTTCCATGAGCAACAACCTCCTGATGCCAAGACATCAGTTTGCATGGCCACAATCTCAATGAAGGTCGATCGTTCCCTATTGAGTTGGAAACCTCAACCGGCTTTGGCTTCTTAGGTGGAAATGATGCGCTTGCTTGGGATCTTGAAGGCATGTGTTGCTGCAATAAAGTTATAAAGCACGTGTTATTCATTAAGTACATGTAAAAAAAAAAAAAACACTAATATTATGAAATATGAAAAAAATTAAAAATTCTAATAAGTGATATTACCTCAATCAATTGCCTGATACCCCTAAGTTCTTTTATTAGGTTTTTTTTGTTCTACGATAAGGATATATACTTGGGTCTCCAAATTATTAATTGAGGTCAACTGCTCAGTTACTTTCTTGTCCTTGATGGCTAGTTTTTCAAGACCAGAAGAGAACCCTACAATTTGAGTTCTTGATATTGTTTCGTTCAAAAAATGAAAATTGGTTGAAGATGCTTTTATTCGTTCTTGAATGTTACAGAAAGATGTGGAGACGACATGCACATGTATTTGGTCGTGCTAAGGAGTCATCTCCACTTTTGTTTACATGGGTTCTCTTTGCCTCACCCTCTAAGTGTAGGTTGTTTACAAATTTTCATACAACCCCCTCGTCAGACTTAGGAGATCAAATACAAGGGAATTACGGAATGAAAGAAGAAAGGAAGAGACTTCTGCCTTCGGGGGTTTGTCGAAGACGAAAATGGAGAAGTTTGCAACATAGTTCCCTCCGCCAATCTCAATAATTCAACACCACTTTGAGAAAGTAGGATTAGAAAAGAACCCTGCTTCAAAACAGCAGAGACAATCTTTATCCTTCTTCCATGGTGAGAGGAACAAAGGTCGGTTTTCAGAAACTATCACCCAAATCTACAGAATGCTTACTATCGCCTGACTCTCACCTTGAGAATGGGAGGAAAGTCTCGAAAATGGTAGAGTTTCTAGGTCTTTTTGTGTTGGATCTCCGGGATGATTTGCTGCCCTCCCAAGTCTTCATTTTATAGCCTTTGAGGAGCCATAACCGTCGAAAATCATGGAGTAGAGGTGGCTTTAAGAACTGCCATTAATGGAAATTGTAACTATTCCTCTTTTGCAAGTCCCGTGGCCACCAAGAAACGTAACTGGACAGAGATCGTCGATGATCGTGGACGACATGAAAGAAGAAGCTTGGCGGCCAATGCGTGAAACTTTATAGCGTCCACCAGTCATCATCCGGGCGAAGATTAGCGGCTGCATTGTTGCGTTGAGCGGCCAATTTATTGAAAGTTGGAGCTGCTGGTGAACCTTGTAAATAAAGGCCATAGGGTTTCTGTTACTATGGCCAGTTAGGTCCAGCTGTCAGAAAATGTCATTTTCCCATGAAAATGTGTATTTTACTTTGGGAAATTATGATACGTTAATGAATAAACTTTTTGTATGCCAACAAATGCTGCCCTCAAATGATTGAAATATGTTATGGTAATCATTGTGCCTTGGGAGTTTCATAAATCTGAATTTTTGATGGAAATGTGTAGAAAACTCGATTTAAGAGCTGCACGTGCCCTAGTTTTGGCAGATATCAAGTGTATGCATCACCGCGGGGATTATGGGAAAAGGCCCAAGGAAGAACCTCATAGAGGTAGAGCAACTTTATGAAGAATTTTCTCTTTGGTGATGAAAAGGTAATGTTTTTTTTTCTGTTAAGAATAAATTCGAATTTTAGTGAGGTAAGAAAAGGAATGAATGAAAAGGTTTAATTAAGATTTGTGGCATTTATTTTGTTTCTGATTAAATTGGGTGGTTGAGTGGGCAAATTGACTCCAAATTGGTCATATGACCAGTCTATTCGAAGATATTTTCAAATGGACCGTTACGATGACGTCACTTTTGAATTTTGGCAACTCCATAGATTTCAAAAAGCAGTTGGGAGTCCAAGCGGCGCTTCCTCCAACCGTGAACTGACCGGTCAGTACTTGGGTTTTCCTGTACCGGACTTTAGCTATTGAATCTATTCTAGAATGACCGCTGGGCGCCTATTTCCCCTCTGGAGTGGCCGCTGAGCATTTAACAACGTAGCGGGCGCCTCTTGCGAAAATCGTGGCGCCAAACAGCTCATAAAAGGCGATCTTTTCCTTTTCTTCTTTACCTTGCCTTTTTTATTTCCAGAGCTTCCAGGTTTTTCCCAGAGCTTTCATGTCCAAGAACTACAGCCTCTCCGAAATAATGGCTGGTAAACCCTCTTTTCGGGATCTTTTTTAATACAAAATGCAAGTTTGTGCTACTGCTTTTTATTTCTTTTATTCTCTTCACCATGTCTGCATGCTTTCTTTTCAATGTCAACCAAGTTGACCTTGGTCTCGGCCAAAGATCATTTGAAAGAGTTTCCTTTCAAGAAAATATTTTTTATTAGGACTTAAGGATGAAATCCATCTCTTGATTTCTGATAATGAAAGGAGGGAACAAGAAATTTAGGGCAATCTTGTTATTTTGCCGTGCGTGACGATTTGTGGTTAACATGTGGAAATCGAATGGACTTCAGTTGTCTTCCTCTTCTCTTTTTTTTTTTTTTCTTTTTTTTTTTGAATGGGGATAGATTTTTAGGGTTTTTTTTCTTGCTACTTTATTGCGCCTGGAACTTTGAACTTGGCATGTAGAAAAAATGGCCAGATTCCAGTTTTCTTCGCCAACTTTTGGACAAAAAAAAAGTAGAATTTCAGGGTTTTCCCTTTCAATTTTCATGAAGCAGAGTCGTGACGGACGAATTTTAGCTAGCAACTAATAATTCCTTCCCCTTTTAAGTGGTGGCTGCTGACTGCTAACCAGTATGGCCGCTGAGTTTCAAAACGACCTTTGCTTGGATACTAGCCGCTGGATTTCATCCTTGGACGCTAGGAGTTGAGCCAATTGGACAGTGGCCGCCGAGTATGGGAAATTTTAGTTTCAGCCGCTGAGCATTGAAGCAACAAAATAATGGCCGTTAAGAATTTACGGAGTTTGGATATTGACCTCTAAGTCTTGGGTGCTAGTCGTGAATTGTCCAAATTTTAGTTGTTGAGTTTTGATTGCTGAAGTATCCAAACTTTAGCTGTTAAGTGCTGAAATGGTAGAACCCTAGCCGCTAACTATTCAGGATTTAGCCGCTGCCGGTAGAGCTATAGCTGCTGACTGTTCAGGATTTAGCCGCTGTTAAAGATTCATTTAATGGCTGACAGCGGCCATTAAACACTAAACCTTTTTCCAAAATTTGCTAAGTGTACATCTCCATTTCATTTATACAATTCTTCTTATGGTTTTAGCATGCATTTAGTTGCCCTGCTTAACCAGAGGCCTTGATTAAAAGACCCTCTAAGCGCGCACTTTGTTACCCTGTCGAGGTTGAGAATCAAGTATACTTCTTTACTCTAGGGTTTTTTGCCCACCCTCAAAGTAAGGGGAGATGCTGCCAAAATTTCTGTAGACTCTTGAACTTAAAATCTTTTCTCGCTTCTTTCCAAAACACAAGAACATTGCTTCCTCTTCATCTGTTGCTAATGATGCTGCCATTGCCAAAGGTAAGCAACTAGTTGTTGAGACTCCACGGGTCTCGACTGCTAAAAACAACGCAAGCTCCTCCTTATCCTCATAGTATAATGCAAGTAGGTTGTGCCAGGATGTAACATATTTTGCAGAATGTGGACAATATTGTCCAAACTGAGATGGAGAAATTCAGGGCTAGACTTCTGACTTCCCCAAGAACTGAACAGTTACACCGTGACATTTTGATTAGCGGTGCTTGGAGCGATGGGCATCGGGAGTCTCTGGCGACAATAGTGATTGTGAAGAACGCTACTCCACTGAACACATTACCTTTTCGTTTGTTAATACTACTGGGGAAACCATCACAGTATCAACTGAACATACCTATAGAAGAGGCTCTTCTGCTCTGGCCCTTAGGCCGACCATGACGGCTAGAGATGACAACAAAGTCGCCTAGGGAACTGGTGAGCGTACTTTCAACACTTATGAGCTGTGCCAAGCCATATAACATGTATTTTGGTGAGCACCTCTTTTATGCATGGCCTGAATACCATTGTCGGAACAAGAAGGCTTACTATTCTACAGAGCTGCCACCAGCAGGGCAGATATGGGCCTTTCTCTCAATTATTCCCAGAGTATTGTAAATAACTTTAGAAGCTATGATTTCTACAAGAGACCGGTTGTGGTTCTAGATCTACATTGTACAGGCCTAGTTAGTAGTTAGTGTCTGGTTGATAAGGAAAATGCTCACACCCGGATCTTGTCGTTGACCACTTGGGAGAAAGAATGGCTTGTTTCCATTAGGCCTTCAGACTTGGTCTTTCGCAGAGAATGGTTGATTGAAATTCAACCATACATCCCGGCTTGGTTTAGTAAACAGTTCGGCTGCTCCCAAGGAGTGCTAGGGTATCCAAGCTAAATCAGGGGGAGAATTGAGAATGCCACTCTTCAAGATGCATTACACGCATTTCTTTTCTTCTCCGCCTTTAATACTGGTGCGTCCTTCCGACTGCCGTAATACAGTGACCAAGTCTACACCTTTGGTTTCATCGAATGGTATGCTATCGGCTGGACTTCTATTCAATATGCTCTTCAAGAAGATTTTACTAGGGTGGGGGTTGTTTCAGAGTCGGAGGTTGATGGGACCCTTGATCGCGACCATTTGGATGCTTACATCTACAGCGCCTCTGAATGGAAGATTGGATTCTATGAAGGGGGTATCGACTGGTGTTACAAATACAGAGTCAAAAACTAGTCCACCATGGCTATAAGAAAGAGACCAGATCAACCTCGTCCTCCCACCTCAAATACCGCCAAGCCCTCTCAGGCTACTCCTTTGGGTGCTAGTGAGGGTCAGCCAAGGAAAAGAATGGCTCGGGCCTCAGGAGCAATTAAGACTGCCAGCCCAGCCCCGAAGAAAAGTAGAAGGGGTGCTTCACACAAAGGAGTTGATAAGGGTGTGCTTTCGGGTTCCCAAGTTGTCCCTCCTTTTGTTGCAGTTCCTCCATCTCTTGCCGTAGAAGTTGACACACTGATAGAGGAGCTTACAGGAGACAAATTGATTTTGTTCATGAGCCCACTATACCGGAGGACCACTACCCTTTAGTTCCAGGGAGATCAAGTCCCTTGCAGATCTCCCCAGTCCTAGTAAGCTCCATTAGAGGGTGGTATTGATCCTGAGGCTCTCTCTATCACGTCTTTTCTTAATCTGGATTTTTTTAGAAGGGCTTGTTCTATGAAGCGACATCAAAAGGAGCATTCATACTCCTCTCTCCACTCCCTCGTCCCTCTTCAGTATGGTCTGGGCCTATCCTACCCCATGTGGGAAAGTGACTAGAAGAGGCAGGCATATATTATAACTCCCCACTTATGTGCTGCATCCTTATTTGATCGTTGGATTGTGCAGGTCATTGTTAATAACATGCTTCTCCAGGAATGTTTTCATTTTGCTTTATTTTCTTTTATGTTATTGTCACAGCATGTCACTGTCCCACACCTCAACTGTTGAAGTGGCACCCGAGTGTCGGTGCGGGAATGGCGATATGAGACTCTTCACTTCCCATACAAAGGGAAATCCTAATCGAAAGTTTTGGGGCTGTCCAAAAAGGATTGTAAGTAGAAATTTTCAGGGTGTCCATTTGCAATAGAAAATTGAAATAATGACTTAAGTAATATATCTTCAAACATCCTCCCAAAAAATGTTTTGCAGGAAGGAAATGGTTGCAACACATTCCTATGGAAATATAAGGCCTCAGGAGAATATGTATCTGAAGCGAATTAAATGGCCTCCGACGGAGGTGACATTTGCCATGACCTGCGGCATATTTCAAAGCTGATCGAAGAATTGAATAAACGGATTGAGACGCACGGTTGACTCATTCAAATGGAAATAGAAGAAAAAACATCCAAGAAAGAGCTGGAAAATGCACACGACTTGTATATGCGAAAAATGTATCATGTCTTGCTGTTTATTGCCATCATTATATGTGTTGGATTGGTGTGGCTATTCAACGTGTAGTGGACCTACCAGATGATATAAGCAATATGTATGAACATACAATTTTTTTTATGCCAAAACACTCTTTACTATTGACGTCCCTTGTTTAATTAGTAGTACGTGATTCAATATTTTTTTTTGCATTTTTTTTTTGCCGCGGATAAGTGTCAAACAAAAAATATATTAGCCCCACCAAATTATCCTCCGACATTGATTTAACAGTTATAAGAATCAATTGGACTGCGTACCGAGTAGCTCACAGCATGGTGAATATTAATGAGACATTGCAAGAAATCAAAATCTATGCGCCGAAAAAATAGTTTAATCCTTTCTCTCCTTTTTTTTTTTACTAGAGAATGTGTATCCCTGGTGTTGGACCCCAATACTACTCTATAGTGTGGATCCCTGGTGTTGCGCTAATGTGCTCTGAATTTTTCTTAAATGGCATTATAAAAGCATGAGATTGAGCTCAACATTATCAATGGCGTATTGAATAGTCATATCCCTTTATCCACTAATATTAGCAATGTTTCACCTCTACAATGGGGTATTATTAAGTGGCATATTGAATAGTCATATCCCTTTATCCACTAATATTTGCAATGTTTCACCTCTAGAGTGGGGTACTATTAAGTGATTAAATTAGATGTCCACCCCACTCCACAACAAACACCCCCCCCCCCCCCCCCCCACCCCAACTTGACTTCCAAACAAACTCAATATCCGAACTAAACCACTTTCAAACCTCTAAATCCGGCCAACATCTGAAGACCTGCTTCAATCCAACCAACAAACCCAACTTGGTTTAAATATTGGTATACACAGAGATAGAAAACACCAACAGTAAATATCATTCTCTTCATACTACAAGTGGGGATGCTCAACCTGAATAGTGTCGCGACCCCGGACCAAGATACGGGCCCGCGAACAATGATAAACATATGAATATACACTCATTTAATTTCCCATAGGTTTTTGCGGTGAGGATATCACACACACTCACAAAATATTTACATTTTAGTGCGGAAGCGTGTAGCAAACCAAATTCATAATCCATTCCACATTTCAAAACTGATGATACATATGTGCAAATAACATGACGTCAGAGTGAGCAATGTTCATATCAGTATTCCCAAAATATCAAGTTAAATGTTTATACAAAATGATCAGTTGAATTAACATTCCCCAAAAATAATGGCCAACAAAGGTCAGTACAACCAAAAGAGTAAATCAAATTATCATTCTATAAACTCCCCAAAATGTTACGCAACTCTTAGCTCGACCCAATGTCTAAATGACATTGTTGGCTTGCCATTCTACTAAGCGGTGCGGTTTACCGACCGCCTCCTCTGACTCCTCCTCAAAGGTAATAACGGGGAATGGACATGCGTACCACAAAATGGGTCAGACACGACGGTCTGGCAGGTGAGTGAATAGATATCACAATAAAATAAATCGAAAGATAAATTGAAAAGACAAAAAAATCTGTCCAAACATTTATTTCCATAAAACAAGATATATCATTTATCAAAATGCATATGTAAGATAAAACATGCAAAATATCAATGAACAGGGAACTAGCAAGATGGCAACCACACTAAAGCTAAATCCTCCATGATTAATGTGATGAGAGCACATTCAGTGCATTGGGCTTGAGCACGTGAAGTGACGAGAACCAACAATATATACTTATACATATAGCTAGACAAGACTAAGGCCGTGGAACCGGGTAACGGGGCAGGACAGGATCCAAGTTGCAATTGGCGGGAGCACGAGGGGGAGGCCCAGGTCAGTTGATCAGAATGACAAGGACGTCCAAGCTTAGTGGTACCGACTCATATGTTACATGAGAAATCAAAACATATATATAACTATATCGGTGTAAAACACTCAGGCAGACGGGACATGGTGCTCATAGGCACACATTTCACATCATTAACTTTTCATGCATGTACGAGGCTGGCAGGACATGTCAAATGCATAAATCCATAGTTTGAGACAAAACAGGTGATATCGGGTGAAATCGGGTTAAGACAAGTATAATCCGAGTAAAACAGTATGATGAATCATTATACAATTACGGACTATATATTGGGGCTTCCGTATTCAAACAATATGTATAAAGGCATTGTATGTCCATTATTGATCTTGGCATGGTACTCGAATGATAGAAGACATTCCAAGTTTCCTTATACAAATTGATAAATCCAAAATTCCCAATACAATTCTGAAATGGGGTTCTTTCTAAGTCGATCTCCTTATGTCATCCACTAGGTCTTTCCATGGTGGTAGGGCATCAAAACAACCCATCCAAACCTTAAAATACCATATCTGAAAACAATAGGAAAGACCTAGGAATTCCGTACAGTTCGCTCGAGCGGACTGGCTCAAGTCAGGAGGGTTCGAGCGAAGAATGAGGGAGGCTTGAGCGACCAAGGTTCTGTGAGGGATTCGCTCGAGCAAAGATGAGTTCGCTCGAGCGAACTGCTCCGAGTCAGGAAGGGTTGAGCGAACTGGGGGAGTAGTTCGAGCGGACAAGTCTCCGGAAGGGGTTCGCTCCAGTGAATAGGGGTTCGCTCAAGCGAACCAGCTTCTGGGAGGGGTTGGCTCTAGCGAACAGGAAGTTGGCTCGTGCTAACCATGTTCTGTGAGGGTTCGCTCGAGCAAATGTAGGTTCGCTCAAGTGAACTGCTTCAGAAACTCTCCGTTTCAGCAGTCCGGGCCTCAACTTCTCCTCTTCAAAATCCCATTCAAGCCATTTCTTTGACAATCCATTTATGGCTATTCTATATACTCGAACCATCATCACTTCCTCCAACAACCATCCATTAAAATACCAATTCTCCTTTCCTTCTCTATCTCATTTAATGCATATCAACCACCATGTATGAAAGTCATAATGACAAGGCAAACTTTAACAATTGAAGGCATACATTCAAGAATCTTTTAAGAAGAATAATCCAACCATTTGCACATTTCCAAAAGCATCAAAATCCATACGAATCTAGAAGAAGATGAATAGTAAAAATTCACATTTTCTATGAAATAAGAAATCATTCAAATCAAACCCATTTATCCACTTGCCTTGGCTCCAAATTAGCTAAGTAAGCTCTAATCACCACTCCCAAACTCAAAATCAAAGATCTACACAAAACCCCCAAAATGACTTCCATTACAAAACCTAAAATGGCAAAACCAAGAAATAGGAAGAGAGAGCTTCCAATAATGATGGTGAAGCTCCTCATGGGTTAGGAGAGCATAAATCTAGAAAATGAGAAGAATCACTTACATGGAAGGTTCTTAAATAAAGAGGGCTTGCTTAATAAGATCCTTGGAGTGGGTGGTGTCTTCTAAAAATTACATCAATGGAAAGTGTCAGATGTGAATTTTGACCCCCCCTCTCTCCAAGGGAGGCATGGTTTTGGGAAATTTGCATTCATCTATATATGCTATTTAAATTTTACATCGAAAGTGAGGATTCCGACTACCCTCAAAATCGAAGGATCACGATCGCCAGCTATGGTACGGCCGTAACACCATTCTTCGACGAAAGCCGAAGAAATATGGGGAGAAAAATAATAAGGTGGGCTCTTCCTCTCGTCTAGTGTCTGCCGGCAACACACGACGGTTGTCCTATCACGTTAATTTGGGTCTCTTTGGGTCTTTTTAATTCTGGATCAATTCAGGGTCATGAGTTAAAGTCCAAATAGGGGTTAATCCTCACATAGCATAATCGTAGTATATCCAAGTAAGATAAAATAAATAAAATGAAGAAAATAAAATGGGGGGAGGTGCCAAATATTTAAGAAGAGGATTGGCCCCGTTCCCGAGTACCCCTTTCTGATCCTTGGCAAAATAGGGTTTAAAGGCTGATTTTTCAGACCAAAATGATGATGCAAAAGAGGCTTTGACTTGTGATTTCTGTGTTTTTCGTGTACGATACACGAGTGATAAAAGTGAAAGGCCGATGGGCCGTAATTGATTGGAGGTGGCCGATGGGCCAATGTTTGATCCAAAAACTTGATCGTAGCCCCAAGTGCAAGGCCGCGATTGTAGTAATAACCGGTGAAACCGGATCGATCCACGGAGATTTTATTTATCGCAAAACCTGTCCTAATGAAAAAAAACTAGTTCTAGCCTAAAAAAACTATACAAATCAAAATTTCTAATTGAATTAAAAATTAATTACAATTCTGAAATATTAATTACAACCAAAGAAAATTAAAATCCTAATCTAGAAACATAATCTAACCACTGCATCACCATAAGATTTATTAGCCCAACCAATTGCAATAATTGTTAAGGTGCATAAAATAAAAATAAAATAAAATAAAATAAAATCAAAGAATAAAGAAATTAGATTTTAATTCTAAAACTTTGCAATAATTACTTTGCTTAATGCCATCAAGAAAAAGCAAGACCACCGCACCAAGTGCGGACTGTCACCACGCACAAAAATTCAATGTTGACTCATTGGTGAAGACCAAGACCCCATAAACTTGATTTATTAATGAAAGACCCATTACAAGCAAATAACCATTACAAAATTCTTTTAATAAAAATAAAGTGCATCCAACCTTACCATAGACACAAGAAACACTAAACGGAGGAGAAGGACTCGCGGTCTTGAACGGCGATCCAACCGGCTCTCGTCTCGTGATCTGAAATCCAAGCAAGGGAAGATGATTTCAAGGATGATCCGATGGAGGAGTGACGATAGCAACGGCGGTGGCGCGACGGCGTAGGAACCCAAGTGGTGGTAGCCTTAGAGAGCCTTGGGTGAGTGAGGATTATAGGGGAGAGATGGAGAAAAAAGTGATGGAAAAAAGGGGAAAAGATGTTGCTGGTCGTCCAAGGTGAATTGGAGGAGTGGTAGTTTTTTTTTTTCCAGCCCTCTTTTTGGGCTCTTTTTATATCTTTTTGATAGCTTGGGTTGCAAGGTACTTGATTTGGGTAAGATTTAGTAGTATGGGGTCCAAGTTGGATTAGGATTAGGAGGGTTTTTGAGAGATTTTCTAGGGGTTGGCCCACAATCCTAGTAAAAATAGGATTGTTCTTATCTCATGCAACTTCCTCTCTCTTGTGTCCCACTTTGGTTAAGAATCAATTCAAATCTGAAATTTCAGATTTGAAATAAATTTTGGATGCTCTTGGACGACCATCTTGGATGTGTGAAATCATGGGATGGAGGGCTTGGACGTGTGATGCTTCTTGGATAATTCTTCTGCAAACTTCAAATCTTGAGGCCTATCTTTTTGGTGATAAACTTAGTGCAAATCTTGCACTCTTTCAATTTGTTTCCAACTTGGATTGCTTAGCAAGATTTCCAATCTTTTGAACTCTTCATGGCTGGAAAAACCTCTTAGCATGGCCTACCTTAAAATTGTCTTCAAATCTGAATTTAATTTCATTCCAAACATGACATGGGAGTGGGCCATACTTGGAAGAATGCAATCTTGAACTATCCCATGCTTGAACGTCCAATATCCCTTGCTTTGAAATTGAAACTTTTGAGTTTCAAAAGATCTTGCACCAAATCTGAAATTCAGATTTTTAATTGCACTTGTAACACATGATGGGCCCCACTTGGGTGTAGACAACATGGACCGTCCCATGCCTTGGCTAAAATAATTTCAAATTTGAAATTCAGATTTGTATCTCAAATTAGAACACATGATGGGCCCCACATGAGTGTGCAAGCCTTAATTCTCTTGCCTTGGACGTCCTCACCTTGGAGGGATTTTCTTTTGCAATTTTTTTTTTCTTCTTTGTTTGGCTTGAATTGAATCTTAGCCATCCATCTTGACATGTAAGCAATATTTGTTGGAGAGTAGATAGGACGCCTCATCATCTCATGGCCCGCAAATTTGGAACTTTTCTTCAAGAGATTAAATCTGATTTTTTTTCTTGCATATGAGAGCGGACCCTACCAATGCCAAAGGAAGGTGGGTCCATGGTGCATTTGATTCATCAATTCTCTTCCGTGGGCCCCGATTTCTGAAATTCCCTACAAAAAATAAAAGCAAGATCAAAGAACAATCTAATCATATAGGTAAGGAATTATGCAAGATGCGGGCCCAATTCACACTAAATAGATGCATAAAATGTCACCATTTTATCAAGTTTTCTTCAATTAAATCAATGGTACAAAGAAAATTCATCATTTCATGTGTGATTAAAAAGTTATGAGAAATTTGTGACTTTCAATGCCAAAAATAGAGAAACTCATGATTTTATGTGAAAATGCAATTTTTGGATGAATTTTGACTCAAATTCATACTTTGATGCTCAAAAACATAAAATCATAATTCTTTACTAAAATGGTCCATGATTTGATGATTAAGTCCCTAATTACTCTGAAATGATGAGGACAATCTGCATTTTTAAGGACTTATCATTGGCCGATGGGCCAGTATTTATTTTAGGATGGCCGATGGGCCGTGATTGATTAAAAGTGTGTGCGAAATCACTCATCTCATCTCGTTATTCTCATTTATTCAATTTTAGAAATCAATTCTTTATTTCCTTTTATCATTAAGTTTGATTAAATATCTGGCACCTGAGGTGGAGGAAGAAATAAAAGGAAAATCTTTTTGGGTATATTTTGTTGGTTTTATGATTTTTATGCCTTTTTGATATGGGGATAGAAGGGCCTAACTAGGGGACTTTACTTGGATTTACGTGATTAGTGCTTTACTATTGATCATCGGATTAACCCTAACCTAAGGTCCTAGACCGCCCACATCAGCTCTCGCAGTTTCCTAACAGAACAAGAAGGGTGGTGGGGCGGAGCCTAATGCTCTAAGCTACCTAATTAGATAATCCGATCTAATCCTAGGGTGTGGGCGACCTAAGCTTGATGGTTTCAGCGCCTAAGCAACTTGTTGGGTGTGACTTTAATTGGTTCGGTTTATTTTAAGTTATGAGTTGATTAGGAGTGATTTAGGGATAGATTAGGGGTGTCTTATAGTTCTGATTAGTGTGTTTTTAAATACCTTAGGGTTCTGGAATTTAGGGTTTGAATTTAAAAGGTGAAATGATGTCGAAATCGGCTGAACGGGATTGACGGAGGACTTGGGCGCACACACAGTGGTGCTTAGGTCACTCTGGTGACTTGGGCGCACCTACAGTGGCGTCCAAGTGTTTGGTTCTGTGTGGCTGGGCTGATGGTGATGGTATTGATGTTAATTTCGGAATTCGGGGAGTTTCTACTTAGGGTAGGTTTGTGTTCTGATATTGTTTTAGGTTTTGGTTGATTTTATTGTTATGACTTTAAGTCCGGAACTCGGAACGCAACTGAAATTCACAACCCAGGCTAGACAGAGGGCTTGGGTGCACCTGTGTGTGCGCCTAAGTGGTTCTATATACTTGGGCGCACTAGCAGTGGCGCCCAAGTCTTAATTTGATGCTTTTTGGTCCTCTGACTTCTGTTCGAGGTTCCGGATGGGTTTAAGTTGATTAAATTTCTAATTCTAAGGCTGTTATCGGTTTTGTAAAGGTTTTGGGATGTTGATCAAGTTAGTTTCGTGTTTTTTTTTTTTTTGGTTAATTTGAGGTTGGACTTGTATGGTTTGACGTTCTTTAAATTAAATGTGATTTACTGTGTTGTGTTGATTAGGATCAAGTTAGGTTTCAATTAATTAGGTTTCTTAATGATTAAGGAAGGATGGGTGCCAAGAGAGTGGTGCCCAAGTGGATGTTTTCGTGGTTTGAATTGGTTTGATGTTTTAGGTTAATTCAGAATTTTGGTTTTAGTTGCTTTAAATCGTAAGGGTGTTCTAGTGTGTTGATTTGGGACAAGATTTGAGATTAATAGGGATTCAGTAATCCCAGGGCTAAAATGTGACTTGGGTGCACCTGTGGTGGCGCCTAAGTCTTTCTGGTGTACTTGGGCGCACCTGTGGTCATATCAAATGGTGATGGATCACTGTTTAAAGCCTTATACATGACCACTCCTTACACGGGTATTTACTTTCTGCACGATTGCATGTGTTCTTCATGAAGATTAAAGGCAAAGGTTTTTTTGGACAGACCTCCTGCATTTCGTCCCATCTATGAGAATAATTCTTTTTAACATATTATTATAAACCCCAGAGTCAATGATTATTAACTAGTTTTGTTGAGAATCAGCACAAAAGGGACATATGGCTATAAAACTGCAAAAGATCTTAATTTGCTTTTGAAAAACAGATGTCCTCTAATCCTGTGAATTGGCACTTCCAAACTTATCATTTGTTTGATTATTTTCACTCATTGTATTGAATCATAAGAAAAAGTAAAAGAAGCAAAAGAACTTATAAAATCCATATATGTGTAATCCACTTTTCAAAGATCCAAACCGTTCTATGGTATATCAGCCTGTGTTTACCTATGTAGGTCCATGATTCACTCAAACAATCATTGTTCCATAGGTCAGTTAAATCACATATTAATTGAGTTATAAAAATGAAAGTTACCAATCTAAAATTTGGATACGTAAAGCTTACATACGTAAATCTTACATACAGGGGAGAGGAAACAATCCAAAACTTCTGTGACTAATTGATTATTTCTTCTCTCCTTTCTTCATGCAAACACAAAATTAAACAAACAACATTTTTTTACATAAACACGATTAACAGTCTTTCCATATTCTCATTTTTCCACTACATATGTAGGTAACAAAATGACCAAAAAGAAAATAAAATACTCAACCAAAGAGAACAAATGCAGGCATTACCATATACTCAATGTAAAAGAAAATCCAATACCACAAGGGAAACAAATCAGAGATCTCAACAATATGCATTGGACATTTTCAGTTTCTATAAATGTTGTACAATGTGGGAAAAAACACTCCAGCAGTGAAAAGATGGAAAAAGATGGAAGATGGAAGATGGGAGATAACTCCAACGGTTATAGAAACTGAAAATGAAAAGAAAACAAGCAAATACAGAATGTGGAAGAGAGAAGAACAAAAAAAATACCTTCACTAAAATCTCAGTTGACAGATGACGTTGAAGTAGTCGTCGCGAGTTCCACTGGAAGATGGGGCCGGAATTTCTTAGATTGCAGTGAGCGGAGGGGAAGAGCAGGCGAGGGACGTCGGAGAGAGGGAAAGAGAGAGCTGGGAGTGGAGAGGGAGAGGGAAAGAGAGAGAATCAAGCGTAGAGGGAGAGGGAAAGAGAGAGAAGCGAGCGGCGAGGGGGAGGGAAAGGGAGAGAAACGAGAGCAGAAGCACCAAAGCGAGTGGAGAGTGAGAGGGAAAGGAAGAGAAGCGAGAGCAGGAGCACCGGAGCAAAGGGTGAGAAATCGCTCAATTGAGGCTGTAGGTTATAAATCCATGACGATTTCATTCTGCACAGAGAGGGTAAAAGGATCCAAAATCGCTATACGACCACCGAATTGGATGTTTCCATGTATTCGACCCTAAAATGGGCGTATACCTATTTTGGACCATTTATTTGGTAAAATCCCCAAATAAAAATCCCAATCTAACAATATTTGGCACCATTATTGTTGGAGTTATGTTCTAGAAATTTTAATAAAGAGTATGATTGGTAGGCTATACTAAGACAGGTTTTCTAATATATCCTTATAGCAAGAAAATTTATTTATTTTTCTAAGATGACTCCTACTCTTTTGTATGGTTTTTGTTTGGCTATGGTGGATAAATTTAATTAAATTTGATGTAATAGATTCTTATGTTTAAGAGGATCCATGCAGTGGTTGTTGCAGAGCAACTTATTTATGAGTTAAAAATGTGGATAGTCTTGAAGTTTGTGAGTTTCTCCCTTTTGAAATTTTAGATTCCTTTTAATTTTTAAAGGCTTCCTACCTTGAGAACATCCAATTGATCACCCAATAAGAAAACCAATTTGGGTTTTCCTTTCCAGGTTAGAGTTTTGCGATTTTGAGATTACTAGTTCATCATAGCATGGAAATATAATAGTCTTTGGGTTTTAGGTGAATCTGTTGATGTTGTCCGATGATATGGTTGAATATGTCTCTCATTAGCTATAGATAAAGGGTTCCATTTATAGGGTTAAACATCTATTTCATTATTCAACATTCTACTTGTTTAAAGGACCTGATATTGAAACCGTAACTGTGGGGTTGCAATATATGAACTAACATGGAATACTGCAACTATTTTAAACTGTGCTCTTGTCCAATCACATGGAAAGAATTACCAATCTCCATTGGAGGTGAACACTAAGCTCCCACTACTGTTCTGTACTTCTGTAAGTTCATCTAAATAAACATTGAATCTATCTCTATCTATCTAGATGAATTGGATTCCCCTTGGGAAAGTGGAAGATAGGTAATGTATCTTCTCTATGGGGAAAAGTGAGACATGACTTGAGGTGAAAAGGGTTAAACACTTTACATGAATTGGGAACTTGTAGGAAAATGGGTGATGGGCTAAAAATTGAACTTCTATTTTGGTTTATCCAGATACCAATATGTTATATATCGTTAAAAGATTTTCACATCAAAGAATGTCTAGACTAGTGGGAGAGAGAGAGGAGAAAAAGAAGAATAAAGTTGGTTCTCCAATTCCTTTTTTTTTCCGAGTAAGCTAGCACTTAAGTTGTAAAATATGATCCATTTGCGTAAAGAACAACATGGCTTCTTCTATCATTGTTGTGGGCTGTGGGTAGTATGCTACATATTCCAATCACAAAGCAACATGTTGTGATGGAAAACCCATCACTTCTACCCAGTGTAGTAAAGCTGTGGAAAAATGGGAGAGGGAACAATCCAAATGCACTGTGAGTGATTGATTATTTCTTCTCTCCTTTGTTCATGAAAGCAAAGAATCAAATAAACAACATCTTTATACATAAAAACAATTAACAAAGATTTTCCATATTCTCATTTTTCCACTGAAGACATCGATCACAAAATGACCAAAAGAAAATAAAATACTCAACCATACAAAACAAATGCAGGCATTACCATATACTCAAGGAAAAGAAAATTCAACACAACCGGGGAAAAACTCAGAGATCTCAACAATATGTATTGGACTTTTTCAGTTTCTATAGATGTTGTATAATGTGGAAAAAATCACTCCATCAGTTAAAAGATGGAAATAGATGGAAGATCACTCCAACGGTTATAGAAACTGAAAATGAAAAGAAAACAAGCAAATAGAGAATGTGGAAAAGAGAAGAACCGAAAAAATCACATTCACTGAAATCTCAAATGGAAAAAGACGTATGAGTAGTGTACGCGAATTTCTACTGGAGGATCTGGCCGAAAATGTTGATATCGTAGGGAGAGGAGGGGGAGGGCACGAGATGGACGTCAGAGAGAGGGAAAGAGAGCGTAGAGAGCAGAGAGGGAGGGAAACAGAGAGCAGCGAGCAGAGAGGGAGAGGGAAACAGAGAGCAGGGAGAGTGGAGAATGGAGGAGAAAGAGAGAAAGAGCGAGAGAAGAAATTTTGGGAAGAGCAAAAGAACGAAATCGCTCGATTCAAAGAAGACGTTAGGGCTAATATCATGATGATGTCGTTAGCAAAAGGACGAGTAAAAACATCCAAAAACATTGTACGAACACCAAAATGGGTATATTGATGTATTTTTATTTAAAATGGGCGTATACATGTTTTGCACCATTTATTTGGTAAAATTCCCTTTAATTTTTAAAAAACTGCCCCAAAAGTTCAAAAAAATGCCACAAAAGTTCAAAAAAATGCATCCTTAGAACAAATAATAGTCCTCCAAACCATTTTCAAACAATATCTTCATCTTAGCATCTTCCTTAAACTATATATACATGTAGAATGAAGAAAACATACCTCAAAGTAGAGAAATCAAAAAACCATCTTTGATGTGAATAGTGATTGGATTCTTTGGTAGGCATGATCTTTCAAAATGGGTGGATTTGGGGATGTTAGTTGCTAGAAGCATAATTTGGAGGCTGTTTTCTTCTATCTCTAACAAGTAGAAGCAAAGAAAATGAATGGTTTTAGGGTTCAAAAAGGCTTTTTAAAGCCCCCATGTCGTCAGGACCTCGACTCGGTAGAGTTCCTCCCATTTAAGTGATACCGAGTCCTACAAACTCGACTTGTTACATACCGAATCCGAGTCGACTCGGCCTTGGATGGTTTTTAAAACCTTGCACCAGACAGAACAAGTACGCTCTAGCGTAACTTTCTTTGTCGCTGGACATGCCTGTCACGAGTTGTTCGTTCATTTTTATTTTTATTTTTATTTTTTTTGTATCCAAGGCAAGCTTAGTTGCCCACCCCTCAAATACGCTGACTTGTCTACTTCCCCACCAAGCAATGTCCTACATGTATTTTCGAGTGTAGCCCTGGTCGACCAAACACGCCCTGTAACCGGCTTTTCATCGATGGGTAGGCCGTATAGATATGAGACATCTTCCAGCGTTATTGTGACCTCACCTGCTTCGAAATGAAACGTGTTAGTTTTAGGCCTCCAATTTTCAATAAGGGCATTGATCAATGCATGATCAATCCTTGCCTTTCTCAGATCGGCCAGATGGTGAAGCCCCGTATTGCGGATGTACTCTTTAATCTTTAGGGTTAATTTCCAGCATGAAGATTTTCGGTCAGCTGGGATTAACCGTAAGCACTCTATTTCCTTCAGAAGACAATGAACAGGCGTTAGCTGCAAAGAAAATGGTTTGTTTTTTCTAAATAGATCTCTCAATCATAGTGTCTTGAGCAAGGATGGAATTCACCTCACCCAGCATCAATTGAGAAGATATATGATTGGATTCGTCATATAACAAATCATCAACTGCTGGCGCTTGTCCGGACTGCTCCATATTCTAACGCGTATAGATTTTCAGTAGATGCTTTGCCTTGTATAACTCGTAATGATACCGGATTTCTCTTTTGCACAGCTTATAACCCTTGCAGCTGATGCAATACAAAACAAAGAAAATTACCAAATGCAACCTATAAGATGCCAGTCCAGGGTAAACTTCAGAAGTCCGACTCGAGTTCTACACGAAACTACAGATTTCATATTGTCATTGTGCTTCTATGACAAACTTCTACTAAACGAATAGGGTTAAAATCAACTTACCACATGTCTGGTATTTTTCCAATTGGTGTATCCCTGATTCAATGCAAAGGTTATGGACACCTCTCTGTGGATGGGGTATGATCATATTCAGCATTTCAATTTGGTTTTTAAAAATCATTGTTTATAATTATTGGCCTGTCATAAGATTCAATGAGGACTAACTATTACTTTCCACTTACAACCTCCAACAATCACTAATGTCGGCTCAGTCTACATTTCCAAAATTCTTGCATTTCCAACCCCATCACAGCAAGGCAAATAAGCCTAGTCAGACCAATCGAAGACTGCAAGTGGTTTGGGAAGTAGTAGAATTTTGAATAGGAAGCCTACGTCAATTCAGATTAGTGGCAGAGCAGGTGAGAGGATTTTAACAAGAAATAACTTAATCCCAATGACATCTGGCAATCATTGAACTTCAACTTTTGTTTAGCCCCATTCTACACAACACCACACCAGAAGCCTGCAGCAGAATGAAATCGCTACCTGGCAGGCGATTTCATCAAGCCACTAGTCGTGCTGAACCTTTTTTTATGGCATCCATCGGCCAAGGTACAGAATGGTAGACTAGAACCCTAAATCCAGGCCCATTATGCAACAACAGCACGTTACCACGCACGAACAGTAGGAGAAATTAGAAAAACAAAAAAGGGTAGTGAAGAGAGTTTCCAGCCCTTCGATACGAAGTTTATTGTGGAACGTGCTACATTAACAATGGAAAGCCAAACAAAACAAATACCTTTCACTAACGAGATTTTGCCAATTTTTTAAGTACGCGAAGAGGGTGCAGTTTTCTCTGTGAGTCACTGTAACTGGGGCAGTCGCCGGAGGAGTTTTACTGAGAAGACGACGTTCCGAAGTGCGTCACCAGAAGGGCAGAAAGGGGTTTCCTGCGTTTGTGATGGAGTAAAAGGGTTATTTTGTTTGTGAAAAGGACTTCTCACATCTATTGTGGAGAATAAGTACAAACTATGTGGGGCAGCGTCTAACTCAAACAAAAAAATACATCGTGTTTGTGGGCCCACGATTTGGTATGGCCCTTCACTGGTATGCAGGCAATGTTCAGATGTTGTGGTTGGGTACTACCTCAAGTCAAGCACTTAGGTCATGAAGAATATAAGACCATTCCATACTTGGGCCCGGCAGATCTATTTTACATGCCCCCTGTCGTACGGGGTTGTGCTGAGGTCGAAGAATTGGTAACAAACGTGTCCATAAAAAGCACCTTTTATAAGAACTTAATTGGGCTCCACAAACGAAGGTAAATAACATCCGTACAAAAGATAACTTTTTCCTAGTGCCTACTTTTTACCATGAAGTAGTCAATATACTATACTATACTGTATTAGTTAAATGCAAAATGCGCCCTTGGCAATTAACTAGTGGAGTGTAGTTAAGTATACTGATGACCCATATGGTAGAAAAAGTTGGTTCTGAAAAAGTCATCTTTCGTGCAACCTTGCACCTCACCATGATTGGGAAGTCCATGTAAAAAATAATAGACTTAACTTTACCCTGTTCGGACTCCTACGAATGGAATGCTGTCATGCCATCAGTACGGAACAAGGATATTAGTGGAACCCTTCCACAATTATAGTTTCCCCATCATACTAAAAGGAACTGGAAAGTTGGGCAGGTCCTGGCAAGATTGTATGGAACCCACCAGTCTACTCCAATCCCCACGGGCCCAAGTAATCCAAAGTACACGTGGGCCAATTCTTGTATTATATGGAAGTCAGGCATATATGGAAAGAGAAGTTGCAAACTGTGGACCTAGAGCCAAAGAATTAAACAAAGAAAAGACAAGAAAAAGGGGAAGGCGACAAGATAGAAGCCCCAGCATTCCCTTTCTGTGGTAGCAGCAACCCTTGAACTGGCGCCAAAGCAAATTTTCTTCTCAGCACGTTATGTTTCTTCTTCAACAAAGAGACGCCATCTAACCGGGCCGATGCCTCTTCGCTAGTACAAAAGTGGCACTGCGCAGGACATTTGCAACGTACGAAATAAGGTTCCCAGACTGATGCTTTGTGCGCAGCATCTAGTGATGATCGACAGTTAAGCACTACGTCAAAGTGGCAAAATACATGTTTGGCGTCTTTTAACAACAGCCACTGCTGTGGTTTGTTTTGGCCACACCTTGTTTTTAATAACCACAATCTTAAGCAGCGGCATTCCCTAACCTGAAATTCCACTCAAGTTCCAACGATTCCTGCCCCTTTCTCTGTGTAGTTTTTCTCACCCGCGCGGCTCTTCTTTATTTCCCTCTCCCACCCTCGCTTCCTTCTCTCTCTACTCACTTCTTCCAAGCACTAAATCAGGGGTTCCGGAAAGGTGAGTAATGATGCTTCCTCACATGCTGGATTAAAAAAAGAATTCAAGACAGGGATTTTGCGCCGAGAAGACGGTGGCAAGTGGTGTGAAATTGCTCAAACTCTTTTTTATTAGTCTCAAATCAAATCCCTAGATCTCTTTTTATGCAGTATACTGATTTGGGTCATCGTTATTTTTCTATTTATGTTATGGATTTTCTCTCACGGCATCATTTCTCATGCTATAGATTTTTACAATGTCATGTGAAATAGATAGATGTGCATGTTATGCCTTCTATTGGAATGGGGTTGGGTATGTGTTTGTTTCCCCTTTGTTTTCTAATATGGGTCTTGCAGTTTCTGCATCGGGCTATTTCTGTAACCAAATTCTGAAAGTGGAACTTAGCAATCAAACACCTCTACCCATCCTAGACAAATCTGAGTGGTTATCACTTTTTCTTTTTATTGGTGTTGTTCTTTTCTTTTCTTTTTCTTCTTCTCATTATTCATCCTCTTCTTCCTCAGGTCTACAACCCACTCTCTGTTCAATCTCAGCAACCCTCTCTGCTCACAGTTTCTACAACCATCTCAGGTCTGATCTTTTTTTATTTTCCATAAATATGTAGGTTGTAAATGTGTATGTATGGCTGCCATTTTTTTTTTCTTCTATGGGTTGTGTACCCTGTGATGGTGGTGGTGTGATAGTTGCAATGGATAAATGGAGGGGCCTGAGATGATACAAATGGGCGGAATTTTTTTTTTCTTAGTCAGATTGCAACCTGAGTATGGTGGGATGATAAATAGGTTGTTACCATTCAAGAAAAAAAAGGGTCATTTGGCTGGAAGGTTGGGTTCAGTAATTTTGAAGGTTGGCTTGGAGGTTGGGGACCCGTGGATTTTGAGGTGATTTTACTTGCTTGAAGGTTTGGAAGAATAGAGATGTCTATATTAAAGGTTTGATAGAGACCATCGTACAACATCGTACCTATCAAGTCTCCGCATATGGACACAGATTTTCCTGAATCTTATGTATACCTAATGATGTCTTCATCCTATTTGTTCTTGTAAGGTATTCATTTGCACAATCTCTACAGTAGTAATATTGGATATCCTGATGTATCAATATTTGGATACGCATTGAACATGTGTTCACAATATTTTTTGGGTTGTTCTTCTCATAAAACTGCTCACCAGAACCCTTCTAAACAGTCCATAAACCTGATGGGACTAAACTTGTAATTGGCATTGTAAATTTACTGACATATCATATTGCATTTGTTTCATTGAACTTGTGTACCCCTACACTTGGAATGTGGCACATCTTCCTCTCTGCCTATTTGTCAGTTGTATCTTGTTCATTTGTAAATTTCGTGAATGTGATTGCAACCTTCCTTTTGAGCACCTTTATTAAATGTCAGTGTTACCAAATTGTAAGTGCTTGTGGCTCAGTTCACTGCCCATGGCCCAATTCTGAACTATCAAATTTATCGGTGAAATGCCAGATTCAGAATTCATTCTTATGAGTTCTTCATATTGCCAAATTGAGATTTTCGATATCTATCATCTTTCACCAAATAAGACAAGTCGAAGAACATACAACTCTAACAAAGCTATTTTGAATTTTGTTGACCATGAACCAGGTCTATGATATAAAAAAATACGTATTTGCTTGTCAAGGGTCTTATACTACTACTACTAGAATATGGAGGAATCTCTAGAACTGGGATGGGACGACTACCGGTTATATAACGAGGCAAACCATATTTCCTCACAATTACAACAATGAGAGGTATAGTAGCACAATGTTTCTGTAAAAGCATATGATTGAGACATTCACTTAGTACCTCTTGCATGGCTACTGGATTACTTACCACATTTATGGCTTTTGCAAGAAATAGAACCAGTTTGTTTTATTGCATTGGACCCAAAGTCAGATTTGTGAAAGCTAACCCCAAAGGTAAAAGAGTATGTGCGACGAACGTGGCTACAACACCTCGCTGAACCGAAAAATGGAAAGATAGACATAGCGTTGATCAATGCGCTAATTGAACGATGGAGGCCCGAAACCTGGTGTATGAACGATATGGCAAATGGTATTCAAAGAAAGTTGTGCTAGGGATTATAGCAATTGATTCATGTGTCATTCCAGCCTTGTCAGTAGAAATAATGTCCATGAAAACAACGACATGAGATAAATATACCATAGATGTTCTTGCATTTTCCTCTCATGGGAGAGAGGGAAAGTTACATAGGTTTAAGTTTAACTACAAGCCAATAGAAATAACAGACAATTCATGTAGACATAACCAACACCAACAATAACAACCAACACACACAACAACAACAACAACGGGACCCTTCTCCGGGAGCCAGATCAAAGACCGATCTCCCTGTGCATCCAAACCAGAAGACGGAAAATCCATGCAGATTTATCCTTAGAATGGAGGAAGGCTGTCGAACTGTCAGCACTATTGCTTAGCCATTCGTGTGCAATGTCTAGATCGGTCGGGAACAGTTCTGGGATCTTATCCAATTCTGCTCCAACAATTTCTGAAAGTCGTTCTGAAGGCTCTAGCATCTTGTTTGCAACCCCTTCGATCGCCAAACTAATCACCCTGGATGCCTCTTTGAACCCCGTAATGAACTTCGCCATACCAACAGCCCGTTTGACCCACTTCCTTGATACTGTCGAACTCTTGCAGCCTTTGCTACCCATAAGCATCTCCTCCACGCAGTCGTCTGCCCAATCTCCGTGGTATTGGAAATGGCATGCATGTTCGTACGTGACATGGAGTCATTGGTTTGCCCTGCATTTTGGGAGGATCGGGTGTACTGGCCATTGGCTCCATCGCGACCAAAAACAAGTGAGAGCTTGTCATAATCAATGGTCTTTGACTGCCATGACTGAGCGTCTGGGTGTCCTTGCAATGTTAGAGTGACCAGAATAAAAATATTTTTCTATCAGATTCGAGTATAACAATCAGTGTTATTGAAAATAAATACAGTAAAGTGCTATGAACATCCTACCACTATCCAGTCCCTCCAAACTTCGTCACAGGCAACTACCTGCTTTGTTGCATTATCAAAGCCAAAGCCAGAGGCATTGAGGAGTTCCGTACAGGCAGCATACTGTTTTTTTAAATTCTTGCATTTGTTTCGGATCATGCCTTCGGAGAATTTTTTTTTTCCAACTGCACTCGCAGCTGTCATGGCGTTTGCGACAGCCACGTAGGCCTCATCCTTAAATCCTCTGTCTCCCTTTTTACCCTTTCTAACCTCTCTAGCATGAGATCTAGCAAGAGTTCATCCATTTCAGCGTTGAACACCATGTTCTTTCGTTGTTGCTTCGGATGAGCTATAGGAGAACATGTCAGTTTGGCAATACAATCTATTTAAACAGAATTAAATAGATATAAACGGTGATGACATGCATTGTAAGCAATCACGCAGATGTGAATTGAGGGGTAAATATCAGCACAGAACATGATGATTCATTTGACAACATATCATTTTTAAGGCTATGTTTAGACTAATACAACGCACAACAGGTGCGTGCAAAACCAATACAGTAGAAACTAACTTCAGCCAAGAAGTGTACTATGTAAACTCTAGATTCCTCCATGTGTCCTATTCAACTGATACTCGTCCCACAGTTGGTTTGCGAAGCTATCACGAAAGGCATGCCACTCATCCCTTTCTCTTTGATTGTATAGCCTGAAAACCCTTGCGAAACCAACATCATTGCCTGCCTCCTCACTTTGGACACCATCTGAAGAGCTAGTTTCATCGATGTCAGGAAGAGCATCATTTTGCTCTAGGATAAAATTGTGCAATGTGCAGCAGGCATGCACTATCAACACCTGGTGTACGAAGTCATACTGAGGGGCTGTCCTTAAGATAGTGAAGCGCCCCTTTGGCAATCTGAAGGCCCTTTTGATAACATTACGAGCCTGAGAATGCCTTTTGTTAAAAAGTTCTTTTGGATCTTGCGGTGTTCTTCCTCGGTGGCCCTTCAAATGGTATCGGACTCCACGGTAAGGTGCAAGGAAGCCCGGCGCATTGGCAAATCCGGCGTCCACGAGGTAGTACCGACCTATTCCAATAGAGATAGGACAATGAGTAGTTACTTTCCATTTTAGTGGGATGTTTTGGTAAATGAGAAACAACCTCAGGTTAGACAGAATATACCTACTGGCACGACCAATGGATCACCCCTTGACAGTGTATTTTGGAGGACTCATGTGTCCGTTGAGGACCCCTCCTAACCGAGAATAACGTACTGAAACTTTAAGTCAAACCCACAAGCAGCCAAGATGTTTTGTATCAAAGTTCCCTTTCTATTTCGGTATGATGCCAGTGGCTGTATTGGTAAGAAGGCCAGTATGCCTGTTCCATCGATCGCACCTACACAGTCCTAGATAGAAAATGTCAATCAATCCGATATTATTTAACAGAACATAACAATATTAATCTGGCTAAATTGATGTATCAAAAATATTAGGTTTAGACAGCATACCCTGAAGTTGGTAGGACCTGCTGGTGCAAATTTGTTGGATTGTTTGATGAAGTTGGTGCTAGTGTTAGAATAGCATTGAGCACTCCGTGGAAGTATCGGCTTACTGTTTCCCCCGATCGCAGAAACCTCGATGCAATCGTTCTGTTTTTAACCGCGTGTGCTAGAATATGTAAGCATGCGGCGTGGCGACCTCTTCCTCAACGGTGACCTCATGTGTGTCTTTCAGCAGCCCTCTAACTCTTAATAGGTCACAAAGGTAATCAAAGCAAGCCTTGTTTAGTCTAAGTTGACTAATACACTCGTCATCCCTCCCTCCTGTTAATTTGGAAAGGTAGTGGGCTCTTTCAGTACTTCTCTTCTTCCTAGATTTAGATTTATTTTGATTTTGGAATATTATTGCAGCCACAGCCGCTACCTGCATTTTCCATGTAGCCAATGTTGCTTAGAGAACTGCAAGAACCGCTTTTTTTTTCTTGTTTCTTGCTTCCATCCTCTCCTTATTTGCCTTTTCATAGAACGATCTTGTACCCTCCATTTTTTTCACATGAGAAAGGGGAAATTATACTGACTAATTCCAAGTGTGAAATTCAAAAATCTTGATGCATAGAGAGGTTAGCAGTCTGAGGGGTTGACAGTTGGAGAAAATATTTTTTACATATGTTTGGTTGAATAGTCAAGAAACATGTGTTAAAGCAAAATAAGTAGTGACTATTAAAACACATATTACACTGGTAATGCTGAAGATCAAAGATCACCATTCCACTTACTTAGTGGAAACAATTTACCAATCGCTGTACTACTGACATGGATATTATGCCGAATTGCATTATAAGGGAAAAATTAGACAAGTATCTATGGGAGTCGTACGGCATCGTACGGTTTCATTTGATTTTCTATAATCAGCATAACATATCAGAAACATTACAGAGTGTGTATACCTAACAAGTGTTCTCAGTTATCTGAATACAGACATTCAATCAAATTCAGCCTCTTTAGTGTCTAAAAAGGAAAATAGTACGTGTATTATGGGCGGAACCAAGCAAATGCAACCCAAAGCTTGCTCACTATATCTATGTGAGTGGTTGGCTGAATCTACATACACATGCATTACAGAGAGACAGAGAGGAGTTTTTACCTTGCTCATCGACAGACATGTTTTGGATCGTATCGGAAGTCATCTTCTCAGATCGATGCTGCTGTACACATTCTTCATAATCCACTGCTCCGAATGCCTCTTTTTATAGAAGGATTTGGGAGAAGCAGTAGGAAGGGCTCATTACTTCTCAGAGTAAGTTGTTTGAATGTGGACAAGGCAGGAAATTGTACGATTTGGTGCAAGACGTACTTTCGCCGTATGTCCAACAACCCTCTTCTTTGTGCAACAAACTGGAGTAATTATCAGAGAGATTGAGAAGGTAAGGTAGAATATATTGCTTCAGTAGGGCCTATACAGACCTATTCTCTTATTTGGGTCAAGACGAAGAGCACAAAGACTTCGAATGATTTTGTAGGTTCATTTTTTCTGATGGGGATGTCCTCTCAACGCGATGCACGGTGCAATTCGCTATCTGTAGATGTGAAGACGTTTGAAGGCCTAAGAACAGCGAAGTGGATTCGCCATGGAAAGAAAAGACAATCCGATCTGGAGTGTAGTTGGGGGAAGTTATGAAGGTAAAGGGTTTGAAGGAGAGATAGGCAGGAGTAGTTATGATTGTGCATACACTTTGATGGAATGATGGTTGGGCGAAGTTATGAATCAGACTCTATTTAAGAAAGACCTCACCTCGTTGAAGTAATGATCATCACTACTCTTGGTGTCTCTCCGCCCTAGCTCAAAATAGGGCTTCATGGATATCTCTGGTTCTCGTATAAGGAACGTATCTGGTAAAGTTGATGGGCGAGGGGCTTCCTCACTTCTTCCCAAAACACGGCTTTTGGCTTCATACACAATGTAGTGGACTTATTTGTTAGTTTTATGGTCTCAATCCATTAAGATTGATGAAATAAATCGATTAATTTCTTTATTTATCAATATACTCATGGTTTCCTTTCATGAGATGAATGGTATTTTATTATTTATTTGCACATAACTAATACGAATGACATGATGGTTCATTAGATGAACCGGAGTCCATAAGTATACTAGATGCAATATATGTGTATGGATGAGATCTATATACAGGAGACATATATAGCAAATCTTATACTTGAATATCTTCACAGCCAGTGATGAGACTAGGCATCTTATCTGACAAGGTTGCAGTACTTTGATTACTATGAGAAAGTGTGATTTGTCTCGGTCATCAGAATATAAGATTCTGGATCATAGTACTGGAACATTGGATGTATTGAATGACCATGAGAAGCACCTTATGAAACCTGTCTTTACTTTAAAGATATGCTCTCATAATTCCCTAACAATAGGCTCTCAATCCTGAGACATTAATGAACTCAAGTTTCTATCTATTCATTTGCTTTGAGTCACCAATGAGTGAGGCCAATTGTAGGTCAACACCTCGATGATTTGGGTACATGGTAGTAGAGCTGTGGAAACATTCGATGGTCAAGATGGAATCTATCTTTAGTATCCCCTTGTGCCAATTAATGGATTTATCATTGGTAAGTACGCACCCATTCCAATTAAGAGTTAATTGGATCGGTACCAAATGATCATTATAATTAATTGGCGCTCAAGGATAATAAGATATGGATCTAATGTTGGAAGACGGGTCTAATTTATCCATGGATATTGATGGAGGGGCCTACTTGTGGACATTGGGAAGTTTAGGGTCTTAATGTAATTTATTCATAAGACTGGAGTTCAGTTGCATTTATTTAGTGGAGTTATTTGCAATTAACTGCGGGCCCGGATTACACATGAGATGTGGGGTCGCAGTGTCCTAGTTTGAGCCAGCTTTCTAAGGAATCCTTAGTGGTCTCCACGCTAGCCCAAGTTATTGGAAAGATACTAATTATAGTAGAACTCTAAAAAGGAAATAGAGAGTTACTATTTCTATTTGAAGTGGGACTTCTAATAGTGGTAATAGTAAGTTACTAATTATTAATAGAAGTGAGACTTCTATTTTAATTAGAAAAGAGAAAGTTGTTAATTGTTAGAGAAGTGAGACTTCTATTTCAATTAGAAAGAGGAGGTGGCTTGAAATCTATAAATAAGAGGAGCTAGGGCTGGACGTCCTCAATGCACATCCCCACATAAGGATTCACGCCCAAGAACCTTATTTGTGCCAGAGTTGCACATGCATCTTCTCTTCTTCCTCTTCTAGTTCTCTTTTAGTTTCCTTAAGAGCTTTCTCTTGGAGATCCCACCCATCTTCTTGAGAAAAGATAATCAGATACGGGTCATAGCGTGGAAGACGATTGGGTCTTGGAGATTCCTATTAGATACGTGAAAGAGTTTCATCATCAAAGAAAGGAACAACTCCTCCATTAGAGCACAACCGAGCTCCAAAGGTATAATCTACTTCATTGTATGTTGTGGATTTCATGCTTGCTTGTATGCTGCTATTTTTATCTTCTAGATAGGGTTTATTACTGTACATGGTAATGAGAAAGAGGACATGGATCCTGAATTAGGTTTTGTAGCCTTCTGAATAGTTGATCCCTGTGTCAAGCAGGTCAAAAGTTTTGAAAACCTATCCTAGAGGCCCACCTATTTCCAACATTATTCACTTCACTTGTAATGTTTAACAGCAAGGACAGCTGTCAACTTGCATTTCTCTCTAAGCAATGTGATGGGTTGCAGACAAACGGGGAATAGTTAAAAAATCGACCATTGGATGGGGCACTGTACTTGACATCACTTTACTTGTAAAATTACTGAACGCACCCCTAGGGAGATAGATTATTGGTATTATGAATAGTCATGTGGATTGCTTTACTTGGATTCTGGCATATTGTGAAATCCTAGAATTCTATGTAATATGCTGATTATAAGGTGGACCACTCCAGTACCAACCAATACTAGCTATGATTGGCAGTGCGGCACTGATCTAAAACAGGGCATTAATGGGGCTGGTTCCTGTATGGTATGTGTGTGGATAAAATACCGTAATGACGAGATTAAGGGAAAACCATGGTGATAGCATCAGCTGTTCACCTTGACCTCGGTAAACACAACTCAAAAGCTCGGCAGCTCGGTAAGGAATGCCAACTCAAAGGTTATCTACTCAGCATCTCGGCAGCTCGATAAAGAGTGCCAGCTCAACGGGTATTAGCTCGACAGCTCGGCGTGAGTGCCAGCTCAGCATAGTACTAACTCAGCCAGACCATTCCTGATCTCGGTGAAGGTACTGAAGGCTGGGAATGGGCCATCACACTCCTATGAAAAGTACAGGCATGCTTTGACAGTAGGGTGTCTCATTTATGGTGATAAGAAGTTGGCTTTATCATCCCATCACGTCAACTGTCCAAAAGCATGGAAGCTTCTGATGGGATGTGCCCTTTTTACCTACCACAGGGTGTCAGGATATGGCCCAATGAGACCTTACCCCACCTACCCCCACTCACAAAGAGAATGAACGAGGAATCATCTACAAATACACATGGGATCAGCCCCATAAAGGTACGTAAACATATGCACGTAAACCCTTGCCCTAGCATTCTTCTCTTCGGCATTCTCCTCCTGCTTAGTGTCCAGAACTAACTCAGGCATCGGAGTGCCTTCAGCTGACGGCAGCCAGGGCCTCTGACCCAAGCTCCTTTCCTTCCCTTTCAGGTCATCGGCATTTGGTCTTTCCCGTTCATCAAAGTTCCATCTCCTTCTAATTATGTGGGTGACATTTTTACCACCTACAGTTTGGCGCCGTCTGTGGAAAAACGACTGAACAAAGTTTACTAACACCATGCCTCCAAAGACCAGAAATGGCGAAGAACCATCCAAAGGCAAGGCCCCGTCCCAGCAGCCTATACTGGTGCAGAATCTACCACCTCCGCCCCCTTAACAGAGGAGGTCCGGAGGAAGCTCTCACGATCCAGACAAGCTCATCGTCGAGAGGAGTAACAATGCCTTCTCGTCGATATGTTCCACCGCTAAAGCAGCCCTGCCAGAGCAAAGAACACACCGGGCGAGGTGAAAGGTCAGTCACCAAGCTAGGTGAGAAGTCAGCGCAAGCCAAATCTCAGTCCCATCATCAGGCCAACCCTGACGACTACGAAGACCCTCTCCTGGACGATGTCAAGGCCCAGAACCTCGTTATCCAGGAGCAGGACGAGCTCATCCGGTAACTCAAGCAGCAGCTTCGAGAGAGGACGAGGGCTCCGAGTTTGCCTCCCAGACGCAGTCATACTTCGGGTCTGCCACCCAAGCACCACCAAGCTCCCCCATCGGTCGAGCGGGACCTAAGGCACGTCCTCAATAACAAGAGGCGTGATCGGGTCAGCGACGAAGAGGGCTCCAGCAGCAGCCATATACACGAAGGCTCCAAGAAGCAGCGTCAGAAGCCGGAAGACGAGGACGAGTTGAGCAATGGCTGGACCAGCAGATCAAGCAAACCGTTCGCCAGAATATGGAGATTGCTAGCATCGCCCGAGACTGGTACAGCACCTTCGAAGCTGACGATCTGGGCGCATCTCCTTTCTCCAAGGGCATCAGAAAGTTCTCCCTCCAGGAGAAGTTCAGCGTTCTGAGGTTCGTCCTATACGATGGAACCTCGGATCCAGTAGCGCACCTCAGACATTTCATTCAGAGGATGTCGGTGCGGGGTGACGAGGACTTCCTGAACTGTCGAGTCTTTTCCTCCAGTTTGGGAGATCTCCCCCTGAGGTGGTTCTGCTCGCTCCCCGAGGGCTCTATCTCCAGCTAACGACAACTCCAGATCTCCTTCCTGGAAAAATTCTAGGCCTATAGGGTCATCCCGAAGACGGACGCCGACCTTATGGTCCTTAGGATGCGGGAAGACGAGAACGTCACCCAGTTCGCCCGATGATTCTGGACTGTCTACAGCCAGATCGAAGGTGCTTCTGACGAAGTCGCTGTAAAGTCCTTCCAGCAAGCTCTGCGGCCGGGCATCAAGCTACGGGCGCATTTGGTCATGTTCCCCATGGTCACAATGAAGGAACTAATGGCCCAAGCGACTCGGTTCATCAGGGCAGAAGAAGACGAGGCTCGAAGCTCGGAGAACTTTGGCCTCCATTAAGAGGACCGGCCATCCAAGAAGGACAAGAGATTCTCTAGGAGGGAGGAGTCAGACCAGCGCAGAGTCCCATCCCCGGATCAGCACAAGGCCTCTTCCTCAGACCAGTGCAGAGCCCCATCCTCAGATCGTCACAGGGCCCTATCCACCTTGGCAGCGGTCTCGGGGAGGGCAGGAAGCCCAGGCGTGATGCCACAGTCTATAGAGCTGTAAACACGGTCTTTAAAGAGCCGATCTATAAGCTCCTCAGCAAGATCAATACGCAGCCTTTCTTCAAGTGGCCGCAGCCAATGAGAGGTGATCTATCCTCCCGGGATCAGAGCAAGTTCTGTGCTTACCATAAGCAAAATGGGCACAGAACCGAGGATTGCAAGACCTTCAAGGCCCACCTCAAGAGTTTTGTGAAGGACGGGCACCTACGAGACCATGTCAAGGAGGAAGGCAGGGACAACAGCCGACCTCGCCACCAAGATGATGACGGCCACGACAGTGAATCGAAAGGCATCATCAATGTCATTCACCTCGCTCCTCCACCTAAAGGGAGCTCCCAGGCCCATGCCGAGGCCAGGAAGGCCTCCCACCAGAAACAGGTGCTTACCGCTGAGCTGGAGCCTACTGCGAAGAAAGCCTGGACAGAGGGTCCCAAGATATGGTTCTCAAATAGGGATCTAGATGGCATCGAGTTCCCTCACAACGACCCTCTAGTTCTCACCTTGAAGCTGCAAAACTTCTTGGTTCAGAGAGTCCTGGTAGACCCCGTAAGTTCGTCAGAAATCCTGTACTACGACTGCTTCCAGAAGCTAAAACTTAAGGATGAGGATCTCCAAGCGACCCACACCCCTCGTAGGCTTCAGCTCCAAGCCCATCTACCCCAAGGGCAAAATTTCCAATCAGAGTCCAAGTAGGAGGCGCCTCCAAGCATGTCAACTTCCTAGTAGTCGACGTTCCCTCCCCATACAATGTCATAATGGGGAGGACCTGGCTGCATAGCATGGAAGCCGTGCTCTCCACCCACCACCAGAAACTGAAGTTTCCTCTAGAGAACCAGTCCGGCCGGATAGAGGTGGTCACAGTCAGAGGCAACCAGCACATGGCCGAGCTGGACAAAGAAGTTGAGCTCGGGGATGTTGGCCAGGCTCCAGCGCAGAAGAGCATAGAAGATCTCACCGAGGTCAGACTCGATCCTGCCAACCCCGACAAATTTTTTCTACTGGGAAGCCAACTCCCCGAGTCCGAAAAGACCTAGCTGCTCGACCTCCTCCTGAAGAACAAAGAGGTCTTTGCATGGACTCCATACGAGTTGCCAGACATCGACCTCGAAGTCATGCACCATAAGCTAAACGTGGACCCCAACCATAAGCCCGTGATCCAGAAAGCGCGTAGAGCTGGGGTCCCACAAACTGAGGCTGTGATTGAGGAGGTCCAAAGGCTGCTCGAGGTGGAAGCAATCAAGGAGGTCCACTATCCAAAGTGGCTGGCCAATATAGTAGTGGTCAAGAAAAAGACTGGGAAATGGAGGATCTGTGTGGATTTCACCGACCTCAATAAAGCCTGCCCCAAGGACAGCTTCCCTCTTCCAAAAATCGACCAGCTCATTGATGCCACTGCCAGACATGACCGCATGAGTTTCCTCGAGGCTACCACCAAATCCCACTGTTCAAGCCAGACCAAGAGAAGACAACTTTCATCACTCCCCGGGGCATCTATTATTACAGAGTGATGCCATTCGGCTGAAGAACGCAGGAGCGACATACAAGCGGCTGGTGACCAAGATGTTCCCAGCGTAGCTCGGCAAGACGATGGAGGTTTACATCGATGACATGGTCGTCAAGTCTAAAAGGTCACAGGACCACTTGACCGACCTCAGTCAGATATTCGATATCCTCCGGCAGTTCCAGTTGAAGCTGAACGCGTCCAAATGCGCATTCGGTGTCGACTCTAGCAAGTTCTTAGGGAGCCTAGTCACAAGGAGAGGGATCGAAGCAAACCCAGACCAGATCACGGCAATCCAGGAGCTGCAGAGTCCGACCTCCGCAAAACAAGTTCAAAGGCTGACCGGCATGGCTGCCGCGCTCAACCGCTTCATCAGCCAAGCTTCTGACAAATACAGACCTTTCTTTCAGCTCCTACGGCAAGGCTCCAAGTTCCAATGGACGTCGGACTGCAACGAAGCCCTGCAACAGCTCAAGCACTATCTCCCTTCACCACCGCTGCTGTCCACTCCAACCCAAGGCGAAGTGCTGCACCTACACCTGGCGGTCTCAGATCACGCAGTGAGCTCGGTGCTTATCAGAGAGGAAAGCGGCCAACAACGGCCTATCTATTACACAAGCTAAATCCTCCTTGACGCCGAGACCCGGTACTTACAGCTGGAGAAACTCACTCTGGCGCTCGTCAGTGCCTCCCGCAAACTCTCCCATTACTTCCAAACATTTACAATCATGGTTGTTACAGAACATCCACTGAAGGCTCTCTTTCGGAAGGCAGACTTCTCTGGCAGAGTCTCCAAATGGGCTGTCGAACTGGGACAATATGATATCAAGTATTAGCCCAGAACGGCCATCAAAGCCCAGGTGTTGGCAGACTTCATCGTGGAATTCACCTCTCCGAGTTCGGCACCGACCCAACTCGACACCGAATTGGGGGGCAATAAGGATATGGGGGCAGTCACCGAGACGAAACAAGAGCAGTCTTTGAAAAAGTTCCTGGACTCAGCCTGGAAAGTCTTCGTCGACGGATCCTCAAAATCCAAGAGAGATGGCGCTGGCATAATTCTCCAATCCCCAGAGGGCCTTGTCATCGAGCAGCCTCTGACACTTGGCTTCAAGGCATCCAATAACGAAGCTGAGTACAAAGCGGTCATCGTTGGACCGAACAGCACCAAAGTCCTAGAAGCTCGGTGTCTGGTGGTTTTCAGCGATTCCCAGTTGGTGACGAGTTGAGCCTGGTGACGAGCCAGCTCAGCGGAGATTATCAAGCCTGGGATGACAGGATGGCGGCCTACTTGGCTAATGCGAAGGAACTCCTCTCCCAGTTTGAAAGAGCCAAGGTCCAAAAGATCGGCAGAGAGTCCAATTCTCATGTTGACGCCCTCGCCAACCTCGCCTCGGCTATCGAGGCCGGGAATAGAAGAACTGTTGAAGTGGAGACGCTACAAGAACCAAGCATCGAACTCCAACAACTTCGGCAGCTCATGTGTCGATCTCGGTTCGAGCTGGATGGACCCAATTGTTGCATACCTGAAAGACGACCAGCTGCAGGAAGATAAAGCAAAAACTTATAAGATAAGGCTGAAAGCAACCTGGTTCTGGCTCTCCCCAAATAGCAGACTCTACAGGAAGTCATTTACAGGGCCCTACCTCCAGTGCGTTCATCCAAGCAAAGTCTAAGACTTCCTTTATAAATTCATAAGTGGATCTGCAGCAATCACATTGGAGGTCGGTCGCTGGCTTACCGAGCTATCAGCCAAGGCTACTGGTGGCCTTACATGCAGAAAGGACGCCCAGGTCTAGGCCAGAAAGTGTGAAAAATGCCAGAAGTTCTCACACTCCCTTCACCAGCCAGCGTAGGACCTGAGCCCGCTCTCCAGTTCGTGGCCCTTCGCTCAGTAGGGCTTGGACATCGTAGGACCGCTCCACCGAATTCCAGGGAACAAGAGGTGGCTGACAGTAGCCACCGATTACTTCACCAAGTGGATCGAAGCCGAACTTCTGTCGTCCATCACTGAGCATGACACGAAGAACTTTGTGTGGAAGAACATCATTACAAGATTTTGGATTCCACGAACTCTCATCTCTAACAATAGGACACAGTTCGATTCCAACTTCTTCAAGAACTTCTGCCAGGAGCACGGCATCCGAAATGTCTACTCATCCCCAGCCTACCCGCAGAGCATTGGCCAGGCCGAGATCTCAAATAAAGTGATCCTCGACGTACTCAAAAAGATACTCGACCGAGCTAAAGGAAGGTGGGCAGAAGAACTTCCAAGTGTTCTATGGGCATACAGGACGACTCCAAGGCGCTCCACCTCGGCTACACCGTTTCCCTCGCCTACGGCATGGAAGCGGTCTTTCCTCTTGAGGTCCATAGGCGACGAAGCGGTCATTCCTCTTGAGGTCAGGACCTCAAGAAGAATGACCGCTTCCATGCCGTAGGCGAGGGAAAACGGTGTAGCCGAGGTGGAGCGCCTTGGAGTCATCATGTATGCCCATAGAACACTTAGAAGTTCTTCTGCCCACCTTCCTTTAGCTCGGTCGAGTCTCTTCTTGAGTCTGTCGAGGATCACTTTGTTTGAGATCTTGGCCTGGCCGTTGCTCTGTGGGTACGCCGGGGAGGAGTAGACATTTCGGATGCCGTGCTTCTGGCAGAAGTTCTTGAAGAAGTTGGAATCGAACTGTGTCCCGTTGTCAGAGATGAAAGTTCGTGGAATCCCAAATCTTTAATGATGTTCTTCCACACAAAGTTCTTCGTATCCTGCTCGGGGATGGAGAACAGAGGTTCGGCTTCGATCCACTTGGTGAAGTAATCGGTGGCTACTATCAGCTACCTCTTGTTCCCTGGAGTTCGGTAGAGCGGTCCTACGATGTCCAAGCCCCACTGAGTGAAGGGCCACGGACTGGAGAGCGGGCTCCGTGCGCTGGCTGGTGAAGGGAGTGTGAGAACTTCTGGCATTTTTTACACTTTCTGGCGTAGACCTGGGCGTCCTTCTGCTTGTAAGGCCACCAATAGCCTTGGCAGATAGCTCGATAAGCCAGCGACCGACCTACAATGTGACTGCCGAGATCCCCTCATGAATTTCATAAAGGAAGTCTTCAACTTTGCTTGGATGAACGCACTCGAGGTAGGGCCCTGTAAATGACTTCCTGTAGAGTCTGCCATCTGGGGAGAGCTAGAATCGGGTTGCTTTGAGCTTTCCCTTATGAGCTTCTGCTTTGTCTTTCGGTAGTTGGTCGTCTTTCAGGTATGCAACAATTGGGTCCATCCAGCTCGGACCGAGATCGACACACATGAGTTGCCGAGGTCATTGGAGTTCAATGCTTGGTTCTTGTAGCGTCTCCACTTCGACGGTTCTTCTATTCCCGGCCTAAATAGCCGAGGTGAGGCTGGCGAGGGTGTCAGCATGAGAATTGGACTCTCTGCCGATCTGCTGGACCTCGGCTCTTTCAAACTGGGAGAGGAGTTCCTTCGCATGAGCTAAGCAGGCCGCCATCCTGTCATCCCGGGCTTGGTAATCTCCGCTGAGTTGGCTCATCACCAACCAACCTTGAGATCGGAACTCTACGACCAAGGGCTGAATGATTTGAACGTGGCTCGAGAGCTGGACTTCACTGAAGAACAAAAAGAAGCAGCAACTATCCGCCTGGTCGCCTATCAACAGCTGTTGACCAGGGGATATAACCAGAAGGTCAAAGAAATAAGGTTCACTGTAGGAGAGATAGTCCTGAAGAAAACACTTCTTGGAGACAGAAATCCAAATCAGGGAAAGCTAGAACCTAACTGGCTTGGACCATTCAAAGCGCTCTCAGCTGCTCGGCGATCTGCATACAGACTCGAGGACATGGAAGGCAAAGAGATGCCACGGCCGTCGAACGTGATGCACCTCAAGAAATTCTACTTTTGAAAAATGTATTCAAATATTCAAAAATCAATGAAAGGAGTTAATTCTTTTGAAAACGAATCTGTCTCACAAAATGTTCAAGTTACTCAGCTTGGCGACGGCACTAGCTACAGCTCGGCATCAGTGCCAGCTTCCCAAGGCTTGGTGATAACACTAGCCCCGGTTCGGTAACAGTACCAGCCGTCCTTAGCTCGTTGACAACACCAACTACAGCTGCGCAGGAGTGCCAGCTTCTTAGGGCTCGGTGACAGCACCAGCCCCGGCTCAGTAACAGTATCAACTGTCCTTAGCTCGGTGACAGCACCAACTATAGCTGGGTAGGAGTGCCGGCTTCTTTGGGCTCGGTGACAACACTAGCCCCGGCTTGGTGAAAGTACCAGCCACCTTCAGCTCGGTGACAGCACCAGCTACACCGCGGCAACAAGGCCAACTACCCGGAGATATACGTGGTTACAAAACCAAGTACACTACCTCCAAAAAGCTAAAATCGTTCAAAGGCACTGACTTCGGCACCTGGAGACACCTTGGGTTAGAGAACCGAGGTGGGTTCCCTACGTCAAGTCAAATATCCGACTTAGCCCTTCCTTTCAGTAGCTAAGAGCGCAAGTTACTGGGACTCCGGTTGATGAACCGGGTTCAAGTTACTTAAGAAGGCTAAAGTCCTGTTTCAAGCATACAGGGAGTTCGGTTGCCGAGACCAACTACTTAAGCAAAAGAAAGAGGACATTCCATACAGCCATACAGATGCGAAAGAAACATTGGAGCCAAGTTGCAAAAAAAAGATTGTTCCATTAACAAAAAAATTTGTTACATCAAAGAACAGAAACAAGATACAATAAAAAAATACGAGATAGAAAATTCAGGGGTCGACAGCTTCCACATTGCAGTCAATCCCCTGAGGAGTCCCAACTTTAAGTACGGTCGCACTCGCTTCAAAACCAGCCAGAGTGGTTTCAGAGATGACCAGGCAAGGTTCGGGAGGAGCTTCAGAGGAGGCTTCGGGAGCAGCGCTCGCCGCTGGAGGAGCTTCAGAGGAGTGGCCGAGGGTTGAATACGGATTGGCAAGGGAAAGGAGGACAGTGCTCGAAGTGGGAAACTTGGGGGGATTCCTGGAAGCAAGACCATCCCCAGGAACCCCGGCCTTCCTTAAGGTGGCCTTCCACCCAAGTTCCCAGGCTCGGTCCCGGATCCCTTGCAATTGCGCTTTGTAGTCCACAGTCACCTCCCACAGTCCCTCCTCCATGGCAGCATCGAACTCAGCCCCGTATTTTTCTTCAAGTTCGGCCTTCTGCTTCGCCAAAGCAGACTCGAATTCGGCTGCTTTCTCCTCCAGGGCAGTTTCCAGCTCGGTCCTAGCTTGATTCCTCTTGGAGACCAGAAAGGTATTAGCCCTATGTGTGGACTGCACCTCCTCTTCCAGCAGCTCCACCTCTGCCTGAGCTTTCTCGAGGTCGGCGAAAAAGCTGGCGCTCTGGATCGCCGTGTCCTTCGCCTCCTCCCTCAACTGCCCCACTTCGGCCTGAGCCCTCTCAAGGTCGGCAGCAAGATTGGCATTCTTGCTCGCCGCCTCCTTCAGCAGCCCATCCTTGGCCTCCAGGGCATTCTGCAGCCTCTCCTTTCAACCACCCACTCGGCTGCCCTGGCCTCCATTCTCTTTGACCTCACCAGGCCGACATGGCATTTTTGGATCACCTGCGGAAGAAAAACAGGCGTCAGAAAATAGATGCCGAAATCAAGTACTTGGAAAGATTTGCACCAGATATTTACTGCGACCGCCGACCGCATCGTTGAGACTAGCAGCGACGCGTCATCCGTTGCCTCCCACTTTTCCATGTCCGCAGGGAAGGAGCAAGCTCGCCCTAGCACGACGACCACGTGGGGGTTGGTGCACGCACGGTCCGTCACGACCAACGGCCTCCCCAGCACATCCTCGATGTCTGGTCTCCATGTGACCAGCGAAGGGGACCGGGGTGCTTCCTCAGTGGGTGGTGGCGATGAAGGACCGAGCGGGACCTCAACCCTCGACCTTTTTTTGGGCCCGCCCTCCTCCGCAACCTCGACAGGATGCTCCCAACCTTCTGCCCTAGGAGAAAAGCCAGGAGGCAAGTCATCAATGACGATGGCCGAGGAAGACAGAGGGGCAGGACCGGTCTCGGCATCAGCAGTAGCAACAGGAGTGATCCCGGCAACAGCAGCAGCGGTGGGGGCGATCTCAGCAGCGATAACAACAGCAGGAGGTGGCTAAGCTGGAGCATCGCCAGCAGGCTGGGAAGCACCTAGGGCCTCGTCCCGGACATCCCCGAAAGCCAAGGCTGATAGGTTCTCCGTCACGAAGCGCTAGCGACGTTGGCGCAACATCCTCCCTTCTCCTTCCTTCAAGCTGGAAGGTTCAGCAGCTCTCCTAGCTGCGAAGAGGTCCCGGCCTCGGTTGCGGCGGTCTCGGTAGGCTCCGAATCGGAGTCTGATGATGAAGCTTGGTCACCGAACTCGATTAGACGTCCGGCGAGAACCGCAACTGTCACTTGCTCCGCGGTGGTGCCTTCTCCGGACAACAGGGAGTCTATCCCGGTCACCCTCCTCTAAGTATTGAAGGAGCGGTAGTGCGGCACATATCCCAGCAGCAACCACGCGGCTCGAGTGTTATGACCCCGGGTAGTTTCCCACTAGCTCGAGCCAGGCAACGTTTTTCTTCTAGCCGTTCCTTTAGGCTAGTTGTCTTCTCTGGTGAGAATCTGCACAACAAAAAGAGACGTTAGTCCAGCGGGCATTAAAACAGGAGGAAGGAAAAACCGAAGGATTTCGACCTTCACTTGGAGGGGTCCCCATGCTACGAGGGATCCGGATTGACCTTCTCATCTCCGATTCACTGAACTCCCACTCTCCTCTGATAAAAACTCAGTCGTCTCCCGCGTACAGATATGAATCTTCCGGCACGGTTACAAAGCTGGCTTGACCGGACCTTATCCGGTGGTAGTAGGAGTACCCGTTTGGAGATTTACAAAGGTCATACACATCCTCGATGTCCGACACCGAGGTTGATCCCTAGGATCCTATTTAGCTGTACTGCCCCCATTATGATTTTGAAGCCATTTGGCGTCAATTGGCAGGGGCAGAGACGCCACTCCCAAAGACAGTCCCTAAGGAGTGGATGCAGGGGGGACCGGACTCCCCATTCGACGACGGTCACAAGCCAGAACGGCATCCAGCGATCATGGACGACAAGGCCGTCGTTGGGGTCCTCGAGGTTGTTCAACCTAACCTCTACGTTGTCTGGAATCCTATACTGAGTCCTAAAAACAGCAATGGCGAGTGGGTCTCCTAGCAGGTATCTATAGGCTCCCATTTTTTACCCATAAGAGAGAAAAGGGAGAAAATGGAAACAAAGAAGACCCTAAGAAGATGGGTGTAGACACCTCATTTGGCCCCTATGATAGCTTTAAATACCTATCATATATAGCGGTGCCCCCATTTCACCCATAATTGAATGATTAATGGCATAATTCAGATTAATTAATGACGATGAAGATGCTTGTTGATAATTTTATACTTCGTTCAACGATTTCTAGAAATTTGTGAGAGAAAAGCCAAGTCGCGCCGAGATCTTGAGCCCAATGCACCACTCACACAAGGAACGAACTGTGACACTACTCAAACCCTTTTCGGACCACTTAAGACATGCTTAGGCCAATCCCTCCAAAGACCATGCTTAGTTTGCCAAGATGTCACCCAATTAGCCTAAGTTAGGAAATTGAATCCATTGGTCCAGAGACCCCCCATATTTTTCAGCCCCTATTTGTCAAGACATTTAGACCATTGAGTTCCTCACTTCGAGAGCTTTCCGGCGATATATAGAACGTCCAAATCCGATGAGCAAGTCAAAAGTTATGAGCTTCCGAAGTTTGTTCTAAGAGGAGATCACCTAGGCTACACCCATGTGGCGCCCACCCTGTGGAAATCCATCTAGGCGCCCCATGCTGGGCACCTACACAGCCCAGGACCACCTAGGCACCCCATGGTGGGCGCCCAGCCTCCACATTTCACTAGTTGGCCTAAAAATAGCCCGGGACCACTCAACGTAGGGACTGAACGCCGAAAATTAATCGACTCCACCTAGGCACCACCCATGTGGCACCTACCATACTAAGTTCCACATAGGCACCAACCCTGTGGCGCCCACGCTTCCTAGAATCACCTAGGCACCCCATGGTGGACGCTCACCTTAAAATTTACTTGTTTGGTTCGAGATTACACCGGGACCACTCATACATAAGGACCAAGCATCGAAGACGGACCGAACCACCTGGGCACCACCCATGTGGCGCCCAGCCTTGAAGTCCACCTAGGCACCACCCATGTGGCTCTCAACCTTGAAATCCATCGAGGCACCACCTATGTGGCGCCTAACCTATTAGTGCTAATGTAGGTCCCCCCCAGCTGAAGATATATCCGTTCAATCTCGACTCCAAATGAGACCAAGGACCAAAAGTGAAGCACAAACCACCTGGGCACCACCCTGTGGGCGCCCACTCTCCAGGACCACCTGGGCGCCACCCTGTGGGCGCCCAGACTGTGCTGGCCATGTGGGCGCCACCCCATGGGCGCCCATCTTTTCGCAAACCCTAATTCACCCTAAAATAGCTTAAGCCGCCTAGGGATGCATGAGACCTTCTAGAAACACGAATTAATGAAGCCCTAGCCCTTCTAAACTCGTCCCAAACCTATATAATCCCTATTAACTTCATTTACAAGGGGGCTACCCAAAAACCCTAAGAAAAGAGGCAAAAGGAGAGAACAGAAAAGGAAGAAGAAAGGTAGCCACCATTAGAGAAGAACTTCAGATCTATAGTAGAAGAAGGAGAAAGAGAGGAGGCTTCCATATCTTCAACTGGAGCTATGGATCTTTGCAAATGTTTCAATCTAGGAACTTGAAAAACGTTTCGTCATATCGGTATTCCTAGATCTCCCTTGTTTTACTACACTCAATTACCATTCATGCTTAGAAACATGCTTAGGGCCATTTGAGCATCATAGATCTACATTAACTGGAGATAAAAATGGTATTAATGCATTATTATGTTAGTAACATGCTCAGGTTCATTTAAATATAGTAGATTTGCTTTGATTTCGTAGTTCTAATTGCGTAGCTAGATCAAACCTCGCATTAGCATCATCATCATCATCATTTGTATCGAAGAGATCGCGAACAGCCTTTGGCAGAAAGGTTGGGCGCCACCCACTAGGGGCCTGCCCTTTCCCAAACCACCTGGGCGCCACCCCCTGGGCGCCTGCTCTCACCCAAACCACCTGGGCGCCACCCCCTGGGCGCCTACCCTTCTGAGACAGGGTCCGGGTTCTAGATCTCCGCCCGTTGCATCGTTTGCTCGTAGTTTTGTTAGTTGCATCGCTAGTAGTTCGAATTAAGACATTCGCATCAGTCGCTGAATATTGGAAGTTGTGTTGAAAACACTAAGATTCTTGTACATTCGTTGTGTTCCGTTGAAAACCATGACTGAGCAGAGTAGGCTCCACAGGGGTGGCGCCCAAGTGAATTTCTCCACTTTTGTGCACAACTTCCGATCTTCCGCATTTGATTCATTTACAAACTGCATGATAATAATATGTTTCTCTGTTTGATCAGTTCTGAACTTTGAATTACCATTTTGTCATACTTCGCATCATATCATTTGAATCACACAACCATAGAAAAACCTAACAAAAAAATCATAAAAGCATAAAATCCCTTCTTCTCTTTCCTTACTCTCTAGTAAATTAGAGGAGAAACCAAAAACAAATTAAAAGATATCCAAAAAACCCAAAAAATAATAATTAGATAGTCTAGGTTATTGAATTTAGCGCCTAAGTAGGATAAATCATAAGATTAATTAAAACAACATAATTAGTAAACTTAAGCAACGTCACATCATTAAGAGTTCTAAAACATTAAGACCCTAATTAATTCGGATTTAGAAATAATTAAGAACTTTAAAAACACAAAAACTTAAATCCCAAAAAAACAGCCATCTAGGCACCACCCCCTGGGCGCCCATCTTTCCACAACCACCTGGGCGCCACCCTCTGGGCGCCCAACCTACTCATTCCCTAAGACACTCCGGTTAAAGCTTAAGTTAATTAGTTAAGATCTTAAACTAATCCGAATCAACACAGTAAAACATTTTAAACCTAGAATAAGTAAACCTTAATTAACTTAACCTCGAATTAACTCAAAAACTCAAAACCAACAAAACCCCTATGCGCCCAACCTGCACTGCCACCTGGGCACCACCCTCTTGGCACCCATCCTATCCCATCTCTAAAGAACCCCTAATTAAAACTTTTAATTAATCACAACCCAAATTTGCTCCAAATTAACATAACAAAACACTTTTAAATTTAAGAAAGCCTGAAACTTCAATCAATTTAGACTTAAACTGGCCTAAGAACGCAAAAGCAACACGAAACCACAAAACAAACACCTGGGCGCCACCCCCTAGGCGCCCAGCCTGCCTATACACTTGGGCACCCACCCTCCTGGCGCCTATCCTATCTCATTCCCTTAGAAACCACCACTTAATTAAACTTAATTGATTAGACCCGAATTAACACCTTAAAACATTGTTAACCTAAAAGACTTGAAACTTCAATCAATTTGGACTCAAACCAACTTAGAAAATACAAAACGAATAAACCACAAAATATCCACTTGGGCGCCACCCCCTTGGTGCCTACCCTTCCGCACCCACTTGGGCACCACCCTCCTGGCGCCCATCCTACCCAATCACTAGGAAACCCCACCTGAAATTAATTTCAAATTCAATCACGATCAACACACCGGAATACCCTTGAAATCTAAAACAATCGAAACCATAAGCCCGAATAGACTTAAAACATCGAACCAGCTCAAACATACCAGACGGACACTTGGGCGCCACCCCCCAGGCACCCATCCTGTCACCTCCACCTAGGCACCACTCTCTGGGCACCCAGCCTCTCCCGTCACTAAAGCCAAATTAATTGAAACGGAATTTAATCTTAATCATCGCAACAGAACATTTTTAATTTAAAATACATCAAACCATAAAGCTCAACCGCAAATCAACCTAAAAATATGGAACCGACCCGAACCACAGAATAGTTCACCTAGGCGCCACACCCTTGGCGCCCATCTATCAAATCCACCTGGGCACCACACCCTGGGCGCCCAGCTTCCCCGTTTTCAGAAAAACTCAATTCACAACTTAGCCCAATTAATTGACGTTTAAATAAATCCCAATCGAATACGAATAGCATTCCACATCCAAACACACTAAGTCCTTTAATCAATTTAAACTTAAATTGACCTAAGAATCACCAAACCGACCGAACCTTAACACAGTCACCTCGCGCGCCACCCCTTGGGCGCCCATCCCTCCAATCCACCTGGGCACCACACCCTGGGCGCCCAGCCTACCTGTTTTCATAAAGAACCCCAACCGATAACTTAACACAATTAATTAGCATTTGAACCAATCCCGATCAACATATTAAAACACTTTTAACTTAAAACACTTGAAACTTTAATCGATTTGGACTTAGCACTCAAAGCCCTTACGAACCAACAAACAACCACCTAGGCACCACCCCTGTGGCGCCTATCCTACACTCTAACCTTGGTTCACAACTTCAATTTAAAATGAATAGTTAAACACCTTACCACTTAAATTAACTAAAACCAGAACCTAAAATAGTCTCTAAATCCAAAAACCAATATCAAATCCCATCCTGAATACCTGAAAATCTCAAGCTATCCACCTGGGCGCCACCTCCTTGGCGCCCATCCTCTCATTTGCACTAAAACGTGAACTCTTGGTTTCGTCTCAAAATCCGAATCTGAATCCCTTTGACATTTGAACACCAGAGAATTAAAACAATTTGAACTATTAAAACTCACCAAGTAAGAACCCCTTGGATTTCGAAAACAATAGCGATACCATCGTCACTAGCCAAACCATCCTGAAGCAGCCACTTGGGCGCCACTGCCTGGGCGCCCAAGTCATTAGGGTGTCTTAGGCGCCACCCCTCTGGTGCCTAAGTCCTCTGTCAACCCTGTTTCGCTAATTTCGACATCGCTTCACGTTTTAAATTAAAACCCTAAATTCCAGAACCTTAAACCGCTTAAACAGAACCCTAAAATACATTTAATCCACTTCTTAATCAATCTTTAACTCAAAACAAACCGAACCAATTAAAAATCACAATTAATAAGCTGCTTAGGCGCTGAACCATCAAACTCAGCCTATTCATATCCTAGGATTAGATCGGAACTTCCCTATTAGATAGATTAAAGCATTAGGCTTCGTCCCGTCACTTTTCTTGTTCCGTTAGGGGACTGGGAGAGCTGATGTGGGCGGTCTAGGACCTTAGGTTATGGTTAATCCGATAATCAGTAGTAAAGCACTAATCACGTAAATCCAAGTAAAAATCCCTTAGTTAGGCCCTTCTAACCCCATATAAAAAAACCATAAAAACTATAAAACCAACAAAATAAACTCAAAAAGATTTTTCCTTTATTGCTTCCTCCACCTCAGGTGCCAGATATTTAATTGAACTTAATGATAAAAGGGAATAAATAACTGATTTCTAAAATTGAATAAATGAGAATAACGAGATGAGATGAGTAATTTCGCACACACTTTTAATAATCACGGCCCATCGGCCACCCTAAAACAAACCCTGGCCCATCGGCCATTTCCAATCAATCCTGGCCCATCAGCCACCTTCAATTAATTACGGCCCATCAACCTTTTACTTTTATCACTCGTGTATCGCACACGAAAAACACAGAAATTACAAATCAAAGTCTCATTTGCATCATCATTTTGGTTTGAGAAATTAGCCTTTAAACCCTATTTTGCCAAGGGACCAAAAGGGGGTACACGGGAACGGGGCCGATCCTCTTCTTAAATATTTGGCACCTCCCCACTCTTTTATTCTATTTTCTTTGTTTTAGTTATTTTATTTTACTTGGATATACTACAATTATGGTATGTGAGGATTAACCTTTATTCGGACTTTAACTCATGACCCTTAATTGACCCAAAAATAAAGAGACCCAAAGAGACCCAAATTAATGTGACAGGACAACCGTCGTGTGTTGCCGGCAGCACATTAGACGAGAGGAAGAACCCACCTTATTATTTTTCTCCCCATATTTCTTCGATTTTCGTCGAAGAACGGTGTTACGGCCGAATCCGTAGCTGGTGATCGTGATCCGTCGATTTTAAGGGTAGTCGGAATCCTCGTTTTCGATGTAAAATTTAAATTGCATATATAGACTAATGGAGATTTCCCCAAACCATGCCTCTCTTGGAGAGGAAAAGGGGGGTCGAAATTCACATCCGACAGCCTGGCGATCATGATGGGACATCTTATGTTTTCCTGTCACTTATTTGGGTCTTCCTGGAGTAATATTCTAAGACACGAACATCCAATCAATGATCTGATGTCCGTGTCCCATTCAGTTTAGGGTTGTTATGAGTAGTCTGAAAATAAAACCAAAGGTCCGAATAACCAAAGGTCCCACTAAGCTTTCCCCCATTACACCATAAGAAACAAACCTTCACCAACAAAACTACATAACAAGTGTTATTCTCTTCCTCTCCTCTCTTCTCATCTAAACATTTCTTCACAAATGGAGGGTCAGACGTTCGAAATGTCCGACTTTCAACCCCTCTCACCCACACTATTGATCCGCACCACTGGCGGGTCACACCAAACCACGAAAAGTGTAAAACCCTATAGGGTATTAGATGGATCCTTGGCAGCTTCAAGCCATGACCCACAACAGATAAGACGGTCCCTCTTCGAAGGAGGCTCGCTACCAGTTAATACCATAACAATGGGAAGGAATTATTCTAATACATCCACCCCATCTCCTACATCGAGAGAGAATCATTTCTCCTCGCATTCAGGGGTGACTTACGCAGATCTGGTCAGTCCCACCGGCCAAGTTATAAGATATAGGGTCCACGATAACGTTTCATCAACAAAATACCCTCTTCGCGCAAGTGATCCTGTTGTCTCACAGGTTATACCCTATTCTTCCATGATCAGCCAAACCGAGCCAATCACGTCCTCTATCCCGCAGTATGGAATGCCTACTGACACACCTATCATAACCCCGGTTAGGGCCATCACGCCTTCCCAGACTCTTGTAATAAATGAAAACCCATATCTCCAGACTAGTCATAGTCCAATGAAAATGGGTCAGTTGGCGACATCCAGCATCTCGCACCAAAACCCTTCGACACATATGGGAGCGCCAGACACCTACCGGCAACACGAGATGGCTCGGCCCCAATTCCAAGCAATGATTCCTCCACCAACGGATCAAGTTCGTTACAATCCTGTGACGGTTGGCGCTGGTATGTTATATCCCCAACCAGCTAAATACGAGGGGGGGGCTCTCACTTATCAAAATCAAACAGTCCCAATCTATCAAATGCCTAATGCGAACAAGAATCTCCCAATCCAGAATGTGCAAGTTACTAACCCCACGAGCATTGGAAATCCTTATCAAACACACCAAGCGAATGAGTCGCGCTATCAGCAAGCATATCAACCACCCACTTTAAGCCCAATAGTTGACCCATATAGGGGACAACCGATTACTCATGGGGGAATTCAGTTGAATCAAAGCTATCAGCATATCTCGCAACCGTATTTCCAAGGTCAATGCCAAGAACCGGCCTACGCCCCTACTTCGCTAGAACCACAAAGAGAATGTCAGCCACAGACAATTCAATATCTAAATCCTCTAGCATTCAAGGAGTTACAAAAAAACGTGGAGGAACTCAAGAACAAAATTAAAAAGAAATCCTCGAGCTCAACTGGCAAGAAACTAGGATTCTACGACTTTACTAAAAAGGAGGAAAAAGAGAGGTCACCTTTCCCTGTTAGAGCCCCTAAGTTCGTACCTTACGATGGGACTACTAACCCTCAGCATCACCTAGTCTCGTTTTGCAACAAGTGTCGTGCCATCGTAGACAATGACTCCATGCTCATAAATTATTTTCAGGAATCGTTAACCGGAGATGCATTGACTTGGTATACATCCGTGCCTTCCCATGAGATCAATACCTTCGAGGATGTAGTAGAGAAATTCCTAGCGAGATACCAGCATCTAACTAAAAACAAACCCTTATGGCATGACTTAGCTAATCTCAAACAGAAGAACAATGAAGACTATGAGGAATTTGCAGTGAGATGGCAAAACCAATTCGCGCGGTCAGATTGCAACATGCAAGAGGAAGAACAAGTAAGAATGGCCATATCGAAGTAAGAATGGCCATATCGAACATGAAGGACCCCATAAGAGCCCTGATGACAATCGGAGAGGTCGTTAGTTGGAGTGGCCTGTACCGTAGGTTATCTAGGATGAAGCAAAATCTAGATGAAGGGGTATTGAACACCATCATTTACCTTAAAAAGAACACATGTAGGGTAGACACAACCACCCAACCAAAGAGCCACACGACTCCTGAAGTAAGCCTAAATCAGGAAGAGGTCTACCGACCGTATCAAGAGCGTACCAGCGTTAGCTTTAACCAACACCAAAATCTAGGGCAAAATGGCAATCCCAATTTCTAAGGTGATAACCCGAATTATCAGAGGAATAATCAGAACTACCGAAACCCTCCGAGAAATAATTAAAGTTATGACCAACCACCAAGAAACCAAGGGCCTCCGGTGAATCAAAACCAGAATCCTAATCACATACAACCGGTCTCAAACCCGATAGCTCCGCCACAAAACCAGAACGCGAATCCTCAACCCAACTATGGTACCGTCCCCTTCAATTACAATAGAGACAATAATGGCAACCAGAATAACGCAAACAATGGAAATAGAAGAAGATTCGGACCTAAAAGGACAAACTACCCGTCGCTTCCTCAACCATGGACTGCTGTCTTTTGGTCTCTCTTAAACCAGAATGCCCTCCAACTTCCGCCGGAACGACCGCAGGCATGGTCCGAACACCTAGATAAGACCAAGTTTTGCGCCTACCATAGGATGCCAGGTCATGACCTCACCCAATGCTACACGGTTAGAGATTTTATCTATGGCCTCAATGATGAAGGTAGAATTGATTGGAGTAACATTAGACCAATCGGTGGGAATGATCCACGGAATGCCCCTCCCAATCAAAATCCAACCACTAATCCCGCACAAAATATCCCCAACATGCAGATTTATACAAACCCTTTACCTCAGCATGGAGCATCAACCTCTGGACAGGGCCCACAGACCCAATTAATAAACATCGCCGTAATAGAGCACCAACACATTGATGCCCCGGTTCAAGGGAGTGTAAACCATAGCCAACCATGTCATGGTGATTTCTTTGAAGAAGAGGATTATCGAAAATACATCACGCCATGGGATGGGAAGACCAAATTCAAAATCTTCAATTCCGGGATGGATACGATCGTTAACTCCCCTGACCTTTACAAGGTAAATTTTGATGAGCCAAACGACTGAGAATCGTCGATCATCACGAATTCCCAACCAGATCCTTACCCGGACGCAAATGCATCTCTGGCTCACCTACGATCTGGACGGATCCGTCCTCCCCGACTACCCCCTCACCCTGTTTCTCAGAACTTAGACTCGCAAAATCCCAATATTCAGGTTGAGGAGATAGTTGATGAAAGAGCTTATAGTTCGATAGAAATGGGGATAGAATATGACCTTTTAGGGCACCTCACAAAGATTCCAGCTAAGGTATCTGTCCTTGATCTGATTAAAACCTCCCCCAAACATCAGCAACAATTACTCGAGGCTATCACACGCTTACAAGTCCCGGTAGGCATAACTCCAGAAGAATTAAGAACGTCTATTTCGGCCCCGGGGGCTTCGTTCCCTGCCATTACATTTACTGAGGAAGAATTAAAGGAAATGCCACCTGAGGCGAGAACCTCTCCTCTACATCTAACAGTCAAGATAGCAGGGAATGAAATGTCAGGAGCTTTGGTCGACACTGGTGCATCACTGAATATTTGTCCGTTGAAAACCTACAAAGCCTTAGGGCTCACAATAAAGGACTTAACTCCAACCCCTATGGTCGTAACTGGTTACGACGGGAATAAGAAAACGGTTTGTGGAAAAATTATGTTATTAGTCCAAGCGGGCCCAATTTCAATGCAAGAAGAATTTTACATTACGAACATCCCTGCCACTTTTAACTTGATCTTAGGACGCCAATGGTTGAACCACATGAATGCCATTATGTCAGGCCGACACCAATGCGTCAAATTCCCCCACTTGATAAGATCATGAAATTGATGGGAGACCCGCCTGTCATTGAACCGGAAGAACTTCAAACACTCCCGACCCTACAACCTGCTCCCATTACACCAGAGGTCAAAATTCATGGGTACAAGGTCGACCCTCTCATCTCCTTGATGGATATGGACCCTGCGCAAAATATGTTTTCCGAATTATCCTCCCCGCAAAATCTGATGTTTGACAACGAAGGTCAAGCTCGAGGAAGGACTCTGATGAAGAAGATAGGGTATCAACCCGGATTTGGTCTAGGAAAGAATGGAAAAGGCATCACCGATCCTTACATACCGGACCCTAGAGCAAGAGCAGAAGGATTAGGGTACGACACACACGATGACATAAGGTATAAACGGGAGGACTGGACCTTAAAAGAACATTTTGTGAAGCTTGACAAAACCTTGGATCCCAACACACCTCCATTCGGAAGGGGATGCTGCAATTTGGATCCAAATGATAAAGGCAAGACCGTTTTAGTAGAAGATTGGGAGGATTCGACTTCATCTGAAAGTGAGACTCACGAGGAAATCTTCGGCACTTGGAAGGAGCTCCATTCACCAAAAGGAGTGAACAATATAGACCACACTATCGAACCAAGATTCCAAACCCTATCATGTAACATGCTGAATGCAAGTGAGTTAACTCGGTTACCTTAAAAAAAAGGCCAATCGTCGAAGTCCGAGAAAATCGCGAGACGTGGGAAATCGAAAACCTTACTAGCGAAGAAGTGGTATATTGGCCCGTTGCCTGGCGCCATTGGCGAGAAGACTCCTCTCGAGAGAACCATGAAATTTAGGAAACTGATGACCTCAATGATCACAAAGTGGTATACCGCCCCACCGCCTGGCCACGCCAGCGGGGAGGATCCTCCTCAGTAGATAGCTCATATTCAACCTCACCTATACCATATCATTCCAAAAATCCCAAAAAATTAGAAAATCCCAAAAAACCAAAAAAATTAGAAAACCCCAAAAACCCAAAAAAATTAGAAAATAGAAAACCCAAAAACATAGGAACCGTAGGAGTAAAAGACTGTGATCATCATCTAAATATGGGCAACCTAAGGCGATGGAAGATACCCACAGTGGAGAAGTCTCGACTAGAAGAAATTATGACAAACATCGAGAAGTTATGCTGCGAATCTCTACCTATCGTTCCTGAACCCGAACCTTCCGTGCAACATGTGAACATCAATGATGGAATGGGTGTTTACGAATTAGTAGACACTGAAGAAGGGGATGATGAAGTTTCTGATGAATTTAGGAGAGTAATTAAGAAGTTTGACAAAGAAACACAAGCGGCTGCCGAAAAGACGAAAGAGATAAACCTGGGAACAGACGAAAGACCCAAGCAGGTCCAAATCAGTGCATGCCTAGAACCTGACGAAGAGAATGAGATCCTTGAGGTCCTAAGAAAATATCAAGACGTGTTCGCATCGGAATATAATGACATGCCCAGACTCACGCCCGACCTAGTGGAATACAGGATCCCATTGGAGGAAAATGCTAGACCGGTTAAACAGAAATTGAGAAGAATGCTTCCTGATGTTGCACTGAAAGTGAAAGAGGAGGTTGACAAACTCCACCAGGCGAAGTTCATCAGGGTTGTGTTGTTTCCTCAATGGGACGCCAATATAGTCTCGGTGAAGAAGAAAGACGGACGCGACCAAGTCTGTATTGATTTCCGAAATTTGAACAAGGCATCTCCCAAAGACGATTTCCCTTTACCTCACATCGACGTGCTTATTGATAATACCGCAGAGCACACTATGCTATCATTCATGGATGGTTACTCAGGGTACAACCAAATCAGACTATCACCAGAGGATCAGGAGAAAACCTCGTTCACCACGCCCTAGGGGACTTACTATTACATTGTTATGCCCTTCGGCTTGAAAAATGCTGGTGCCACTTATCAAAGGGCCATGATGGCAATATTTCATGATATGATACACGACTATGTGGAGGTTTACGTAGATGATATTCTGATTAAATCTAGAACAAGTGAAACACATGTCACGGCTCTCAAGAGAGTTCTTCAACGATCCAGGGACACCCAACTAAAGATGAATCCGAAGAAATGTTATCCTCTGGAAAACTCCTAGGCTTTATGGTAAGTAATCGAGGAATCGAAGTCGATCCTTCTAAGGTAAAAGCCATTCTTGAAATGCCGTCCCCGAAGAACCTTAAAGAATTAAGAGGCCTAATAGGATGACTACAATTCATCAGAAGATTCATTTCGCAGCATTCACAAAGATGTGAGCAGTTCTATTAATTGCTAAAAGGAGGCGTGGAATATCACTGGGACGACGACTGCCAGAAGGCATTTGAAGATCTAAAAAAATATCTATTAAGTCCTCCTGTCCTGAAGCCCCTACTAAACATAGGCCCCTCATTTTGAATGTGTCAGCCACAGAGTCTGCGATAGGCATGGTCCTGGGTCAACATGATGAGACTGGGAGGAAAGACAACGCGGTTTATTACCTAAGTAAATCTCTCCTACCCTACGAAAGAAAATACCCCCCAATGGAGAGAACTTGCTTAGCCGTAGTTTAGGCCGCCCAGAAATTGAGACACTACTTTCTAGCTCACCAGGTCAAACTCTTAGCCAGAATGGACCCCTTAAAATACATCTTCGAGAAATCCGTTACTTCGAGAAGAGTTGCGCGAAGGCAAATGCTCTTGGCAGAGTTTGACATAACCTATGTTACCCAGAAGTCTATAAAGGGACAAGCAATTGCCGACCATCTGGCACACCTCCCTCTGCCACGGTATGAGCCGGTGAGAACTGATTTCCCCGACGAAAGTATCTTGTTTGCAGAGGTTGAAGAAGCAAAGGATGATGATTTATGGACAATGTACTTTGATGGAGCTTTGAATCAGAATGAAAAAGGAGTTGGTGTAGTGTTATTATCTCCGGAAGGAGTTGTCATCCCAATGGCTTATAAAATCGGATTCCCAGCGACCAATAATACGATGGAGTACGAAGCCTTATTAACAGGATTGAGAGAAGCCCAAGACCTAGGTGTTGAAAAGCTAAGAGTCTTTGGTGATTCTAAGGTCGTCATTTCCCAAATAGCCGGAGAATGGAAGGTTAGCGCCCTTAAGCTTGCGCACTACCACGAGAAAGCCAAAGAGCTGATGTCTAAATTCAAGAAGATTTCATTTCTCTACATCCCCCGCGCCTTGAACCGATTGGCTGACTCATTAGCGATTTTAGCCTCAATCATAGAGATGCCTGATGATGAGGATTCCAAAGAATTTCTGATTAGAATGCTAGATTCTCCGTCCGTCAAACCAATAGACCTGACCAAGGGGAACCCCGCCGAAGTCCTGCTGAAAGTCTTAAAAAATAGGAGTAAGAAAGCTAAGGCCGAAGAGTCCGATCAGGAGGAAGATTCTAAACCTAAAGAAGGGATCCTAGCTCGCATACAACATGAGGATGACCAGGAAGATGACTACCCGTGGTACTATGATATTTGGAATTACCTGCATGATGGCTACATCCCCGACTACGCCACCCAATCGGATAAAAGAGCATTAAGAGAGAAAAATGCCACCTTAACTAAATTATGCAGGGGTCCTAAACATATTAAACTAACAAATTTGCTTTGAAACCTTGCAGGGAAACCAACCCCGATTACATTCATAACATCCCACAAGCTAGGGCATTTTTTTTTATTATCTACGGGTATTATTTTGCACACAACTCCTCGTAACTAGAAAAAGTCAAAATGCTGATGACCAAACTCGGGAAGTATGAATTATAGTTGTTATGATATATAATAATGAATTTGATTATAGATGTATGCTATGCACACCCTTTCTGATATCATGCTTGATTTGAAAATGCAAATATCTTGAGCTCTTGCATTAATACTTATTGCCGACGAAGCCTTAAAAACATAGAAATTGCTTAAGCCATAAATGTCACACTCAGGCACTCATTGTTTGAGAACCTTGTAGCCATGTTACCTCTCCGAGTCAAAATTGGCATGGGATTGCATTCATTTGGTTTATTATATCTCATCTTGTTTATCCCGGATATTCTTATTCCATGAGATTTTTGCTGAAGCACGAAATTTGAGAAATTTTAGAAAAATTTCAACAGCACTTCCCCTTGTTTTTTGGACCCTGGAAAATTTCCAGATACACAAAACTTGTTACCTGTGAAAGAAAAACACTTCATATATTCCCCGGTACCCCACAACAACTCCTTATCAATCAAACACACTCCCATGGCACTTCTAAAGCATCAAGCACACTATCTCAACTATACATACATAATACCTGTATGCACGACATACATCAAATACATATTAGCTCTCACCATAAGCCAAAGATGGGGGCGAAACAACATAAATACATGACTAGCAAATATGGATACATGGAACAAGGATACACTAATGATGCAACCTGGGGAGATCGATCAAAGAACGATGACTCTACGAAGCGGCTCCATCACGACGAGCCGACGAAGCAAATGAGGTCGGACCAGGAGCACACTGAGAAGGAGTGCGGGTCGAATCCGAGAATGCATAACCTCTCTCCTCTGCCCTCCAATGAAGTCTAGCGAGACGCTGTCGCAAATCAACAACCACCTCATCATGTTGTCACTCCATGCGATCCATGTGCTGAGCGTAATGATCATGAATAAGGGCCCTCTCCTCGCCCCAGCTAGGAGGTGGAGGAATAGAAGCAACAATATCACCGCTCTACAGGACAACATTTAAAGAAACACTATGTTCAACAAACCTTGTAGCATCAAACATCGAATTTAAAAGGAAGAAAAGACCTTTACCAGCACAAGGGCCTCAAAGCTCCTAAGCCTGGCACGTAATTCGTCAACCTGCACACAACAAAATTATAAACAACATCAACAATGGATGAGGAATCAAGATTAAAATATCACATGAGAATCGCTCATACCTGTGCCACAGAAGCAGCTCTCTGCAAACGCTCCGTCGCGCTCGCCACGAGCCTCTGCCTGAGGATCACGAATAGAATGGGTTAAGAGTCAGTCATTATATGTCTTCAACACAAGAACGATAAAACGAAACGCAAACCTCGCTAGTCCGCAGTCGGTCCACCTCTACCTGTAGAGTGAGAAGATCGCTCTCTGATCGAATTCTCGTGACCTCGGACATGTCCTGCTCTCTGTTGCTCTGCATAGTAACCAAAGGTCATAAACACAAATTCAAAATAAACAAATAACTCCATGACCTCATACCTCGTGAGAATCCTCCAATGCTTCGATGATCGCTTCATTTTCCCTGCGGCGCTCCTGATACCAAAGCATTTTTAGTAAGGAAAGTATAAATAAGGTAGCACGTGGCTAATTAGGTTTAACAAATTCTCATACCCTCAGCTGTCAATAGTGCCCTCAGTCTCACGATCTCCGTATCCTATGAAATATAAACCATGCCGTTACATCAAGAATGATCGACATTACTATGGAGATAAGCACCATTGGATTCAAATACTAAATCAAGTAGTCATACCTTCTTCTCCACTAGGTGAGATAGTCTAAGTGTTTCTCCCCAGAGGATGGACTCCGCATCAAACACTACGCACCCAGACGTCCCCTGTCACACATGAGAGCCACGGTTAGAGGATGGGAAGAGCATGAATCATTGAGATTGTAAGGCCCATAATTGAAGTTGGAAACCTCATAAGCCCTCACCTCGCCCCGTCCTCCGGATGATGGACGTGCCTGCCAATGCCTTGCTGCAGCCGGTATCTCCTCCTGAAAAGTAAAGGAAGAAACGATGTTAGCCATGATAAAAAGGAAGACATCAGAGCGAAAAAAATTTCAATGCTCACCCGAGCCAATGACGAGGCCTCAGCCGCTTCCGCACAATTACTAACAGAATACGAAGCTCCATAAGAATATGATTCCGGGAGTATATACCGATGCAAAGCTGTCCTCCAATACACCTCATAGTCACTCCAGGCACTAGCATCTACACCGAAGGTGGCCTTCCTCCCTTTCCTTCTCCAATTTTTTATTTCTTTCCAACACTGATGGCGGCGTTTTAACGCTTTCAAACCCCACCCTCGATACGATCATTGCATGACAGACTTTTCTGCAGGGACAACTTGATGGTATCCCAGTTGGCGCGCAACTCAGCTGACAACCAACCTGACCGCCACCTGGGGAGCGTGGAGTCAAATGTCCCTCTCAAATAGAGTACGCCCCTCCTGCACAACAGCCACCTCATCATCCAGACCACCCCGGTAGGGCTGCCAGATCACCTGACAAGTCATGATGTGTAGCAAATGAGAACAAAGAGAGGCAGACATTTAACATGACAAACAAAAGGAGAAAAGGAGCATACCTCATGATTTTTCAATTCATTTAAAATGAACCGGTAACCTTGCTCACCCGGTCTCATTCCTAGAGCTTTAATACGCTCAGCCATCTCAGGAGGCAGAATGTCGGCAAAACTTCGTAAATTGGCATTAGGATACCACTGCGAAGCCCGGGGAGTACAACTCAACCTCGCAGGCAAGCGCTCAGGCCGACACTGGATGATATGCTCCCGAGCCCATACCTACACACAACCAAAGCTTGGTTATTACAAAAGATAAAACATGACCCATGATAAGAAAAGGTGGACTACAATAGGTCACCACATTTGGGGATAGGGTTTACACCTGTAGGATCGGCACGAACCCTCGAAGGCTCTTACATCCTGGCTGGAGGCGGCACCTTGAGTCCAGGCTATGGAATAGAAAGGCAAGGGTGGCCGCGCCCCAAGCGTAGTCGCCGACCTTATCCAGGTCCTGCACAAACCGAATGAGAGTACTGGGCGCTCTATTGCCAGTGGCGTTGGCGAAGAGACACCTCCCCAAAAAGAACAGAAGAAAAGCCCTGAGATGCTCATCATCACCCAACCGTGCCGAAATCAGCCTAGGTCTCCTCAAACGAACCTCAGACTGCCTTTTATGCTTTCTCTGCACAATACCAAATTGACATGAGAAATTCATTAGATGGTCAAAATAGATAGCAAAGTAGCTACCAAACATTTCAGTACTCACTTGTGACCGGAAAAACCTCACAAGGTATCCCTACTCTCTTTCGGCGAGCATACCCATCAACCGGCACTTCCCGCCATTCATACCCTACAGCAAAAGAGAAAGAGCGTAAGAAACAAGGATGAGAAGCATATAAGACTCCAGAGATAGGTTAAAAGAAACCGGATCGAGTGCTTACGCTCAGAGGGTCCGGCGACATCGCCTTCGTCACCTCTACCTGCACCTCCACTGCTCCCCTCATCAAAGCCGGCAGAAACAACTCGGCGAGGTCTCACCCCCTCATCCTCACTGTCCCCATCATCAATCTCATCGTCTCCATCATCAGATGCGATAAACTCTCTCCAACTCATCAAAATCTGCGTCCTCAGACTCCCCCGCATCATCATAACCCCCGTCCACCTCATCATCACTCTCAATGCCGTCCACCACTGCTACATCGTCATCAGTAGGGCCGGCCGTAGATCGGGATCTGCCAGAAGAAGGGCCCTCACCTATCAAAGGAATTATGAATACTGTTAATAAAGGATAAATATCGAATATGTAGGTCTCATGGGTATTTTTCTACTCTGAATCAATCTAAAGGAGAAGGGACAAAATGTTACTAGCATCGGCCCGAGCCCCGGCCGTTGTGGGGACAAGACCTCCCTCACATCCTCTAACCGGCAAGCCTCCGAAACCCAGTACCCTTGCCCTCAGCTTGGCGAGGAAGTCCACCTGGTTCCGAGCCCACTCTAAAATGAAGCAGGGAGGAATGATTAGTAGGAATAGCAGAAGAGAAAAATATGATGCTACAAAGGTTACAATGGAATACTTAATATTTAGGATCCTCCTCCTCTCTGGGCTGTACGACTCCCTCAGCCACTCGGTGTCAATCTGACCCACACCGGACTGGGGGCGAGCCCCGAACATCCTATGCAGGCGTAATCGAGTTATATAAGCCTTGGAATCATTCGCCCTGGAGAAAACAGGGAGGCCTGCCACCCTTAGCCCCCAGCAACGCGCAATGTCCTCAAGTGTAATCGTCATTTCCCTGGGCGGGAAATGGAAAGTGTGCGTCTCGTCCCTCCATCTCTTGGAAAGAGCACAAATGAGAGCACGGTCAGTGCGTAAGGCGACAACAGACATGAAATCCCCAAACCCCATCGCTCATACCCGATCTTTTAAGTGATCAGGGAGCTCGGTCCACCAGTCCCTCATCTGTAACCAACTCACCCTAGCCCGAGCAAAAGGGACTGGCTGCAACACAAACATCAGAGGAGAGAATGTCAACAATAATGAAAGCCAACAAAGTATGAGATTTATAAAGACAACTAAGAGTTTACCCAGCCAACTCGTATCTTGTCTGAAAGGTGAGGCTTCTTCTCCGATTTATCCTCACCCTTCTGTTTCTTTTTCGGGGGAGCAATGATTTGCTTTACCTCGGCACCTTCCACAGTGTCCGATAACATAGGAGCGCGCTTACAAGTCTCTTTAGTCCTAGCCATCCGACAAACCTGTACCCAAAGCCAAAATGAGAAGTTGAGCATGAGAGCATAATGTTAGTCCATGTAAGCATAAGAGACAAACTAATCCGAAGATGATGACTAGTGTTTCCAATTTAGAAGTGATGACCCTCATCAGTCAAGTGATAGAAGGAAGAGGAGCCAAAAAACCATGATCGTTGATCCAACCAGGAGACTAAGAAAAGAAAAAAAAAAAAAAACGAATCCCATTTATTAAACTAGCCTCATTAAGACACATTTTACAGGCCTACAAAGAAGTGAAAACACATTCATTCCAATCCAACTCCTCCAACTTAGCCATAACTGCACACCCCCTGTGCAGCCATGTCACCACCATATTGTCTCAACATATGCATTAGGCTGAATCACACCCAACCCCACAATCACGTCATATAACAAAAATAAAACAAAAGGGGGAAGGGAAACAATGACAACCACAACAACGAGAAGTATATAAAGATATAAAAAAATGAAAAATGAATAACCAAATCACAATTTAAACTAAAACAGCACCCATAACCTTTGTCCCATCACATCATAACCAGCTCACCCTAGCCATCACCACCACACCCCTCAATTACCAAGCTTACTTTTCTACATAATAAAATAAACAAATAAAAAAAGATAAAGGCAAAAGAGCAGAAGGTTCCCAACATAATTACAAATATAGAAATGAACATAAAACACGCCATGGTGTAAGAAACAAGTCAAAACCAGTGCACCACAAATTTAAACAAGTCCCTGAATAACATAAGAAAGAAAAAATAAAAATAAATAAATATATAAAAAAAGAAGAGAGCCCAAGCCGCCCCCTACAATGGCCAAAATCTATGCCAAGAGTCTAAAATCATGGTCACCACACTCTCATTTAAAACCAATGGAAATGCTCAATGAACTCAACAATCTCCACTACACTTGTTAGCCTCCATGGACCACACCAAACCTCATTCTTCCTCATCCCATCAATCTCAACTAGCCGCAATGGATGCCCATTTTTCCACCCAATCTGATTTTTTTTTCTTTTTTTACCAAAGGATTCTCACTCTGCAACCTTTCAAATTTTAGTCAAGGGGGCTGGGATTGCCAACATCATAGCTAGGACAACTCCATTCCTTCTTCCCTCACCAAAATCCACCACACCCATGGCTGCCAATAGCCAAAATTGAGTCCTAAAACCCCATGTTGAAGCCATCGTCCAAAATGATAATAATAATGATAATAAATAAAAGAGAGAAAGAAGAAATGAATGGAAGAGGGGACCCACATACCAGGGCCACCCAGCTGTCGAGCTTCCCTTCTCTCTTCTCCCTCTCCTTCCTCCTCCCCTCACTCTGTTGCTGGTTTCCACTGCTGCCCAATCGGCCTCCACTTGTAGCTTGCGGAAACAGGTTAGTAAGAAAGGAGAAAAAAAAAAAAAAACAGAGAGAAGAAAAGAAAGAGAGAATAAAGAATGGAAAATGGAAAATGGGAAGAGCATACCTGAATCTCTCTCTCCTCCCTTTTCTTCTCAATGTACTCGGCTTCTCCCTGAAACGGCAGCAGCAGACTTTAAAAAATAAAAAATAAAAAAATAAAAATAAAAATAAAAAAAGAGAAGAGAATAGAAAGAATGGAAAATGGGAAGAGAGTAAAACCACATACCTGAATCTCTCTCTCCTCCCTTTTCTACTCAGCCCAATCGGTTTTCACCTGAAATGGCAGAAACAGATTCTAAAAAAAGAACTGAGGGGAGAAAAGAAAGAGAATAGAAATAAAATGGAAAGAAGATGAAAACACATACCTGACTCTCTCTCTCCTACCTTTTCTCCTCAGCCTAAACGGTCTCCACCTGAAATGGCAGAAACAGATTCTAACAAAAAAAAAAAAAAAAAAACAGAGAGGAGAAAAGAAAGAATAGAAATAAAATGGAAAGAAGATGAAAACACATACCTGGATTCCTCTTTCCTCCCTCTTTTCCACTGAGACACCACCTAAAACAATGATGACCACAACAACCATGAAAAAATAGAAAGAAAAAAAAAAAAAAAAGAGTCGAAACCCACTCACCTGGGCGACAGCAGACAGCCACGTGCTGCTGCTCTTCCTTCCCTCCTCTTCTCTTTCTCCACTCAGCTCTCACTGCTCGTTTTTCCACTGCTGCCCACTGAGACTCCATCTGAAATAACCACAACAGCCATGAAAAAAAAAATAGAAACAAAAGAAACAAAAAAAGAAGTCAAAACCCACTTACCTGGGCGACGGCAGACCTGCAAGATGTTGCTCTTCCTTTCCTCCTCTCCTCTTTCTCCACTCAGCTCCCTGCTTGCTCACCCCTGCGCCTCACTTGAAGCCAGAATCAAAACAAAAGAAAAGGGAGAGAGGTAAACAAAGAAATGAAAGAAAGAGAGGGAACGATTGGGGCAGCCCCAATCGTTGTAACCTAGCGCCCCCAGCCTTGGGCGCTGGCCCATCACCATCACATGGTGGGGCCGTCCTTCAAAGGGAGATCCACCAAAAAAAAAAAAAAAAAACTCAACTGAAAGAAAAAAAAAAAAAAAAGATCAAACCTGACATTAATGTAGACATCAATAGAGATGAAGTTAAGACATAATCCACTCTTGGGTTAGGCTAAAAATCAATCTTTATTAATGACTATGATCCAACCTCAACAAAATTAAACTCATCAAATCTCATACCTCGTCATCATTAACATCATCATAATGGATATCATCATCATTCAATACTAAACATCTCCACATAAAAAATAATAAATAAAAAAGAGAGGAAAGAAAATAAAGTCTAAATCAACTTTTATTAAACTCCAATAAGAGTCATAAAGCACTAACTACAACAATTAATTGAATCGACTAAATCCTAAACATGAACTAAAACAGAGGTCACAATCTTTGCCCCCAATACCATAGGTGGAGCTTATAAATAACTAAGCTGGTCCTAATGACCTAACCTCTTATTAAAAGAAAATCCTAGCCTAAGATAGAAAAACTTTTAGCGAGTCCCCTAGGATGGATGGACCATCACGTTAAAAGTAGGAAAACGCGCCATCTGTGCCTCCATTTCGACGATATGAACTTCGAGTTGCCCTTGCACTTCTTTCAAGTTATCCGGTGGATTCCTCAAGACACCGCAAATATCCCGAACTCGCTGGAAGTCATTTAGATAAGCCGTGTATACCGGATGAATAAGCGCCGAGAGGCTAGTGTTTTGCATCTCGAAGTACTTCCTATAGCGCCTAGGAACTATGATTCAGCTTCGTGAGGGCAAGACATGACCATGAGTTCCAGTTGATGCATCCGCCTGTGTAGGGTGTTAAAGTCATCAATAGGAGCTCGTTCATTGGTAGACTTCATAGCCTCCCAAACTTCAAACATCCCCCTGACATCCAACATGCTCCATAAAAGAGATTGGAGCACGCTACTGACAAAAGATGGCAAGTCTTCCAGAAGCCCATCATAACCATTCAGCCTATTTAGAGCAGTCCTGCCCACAATACACAAATCCTCATACAACCTGCAGATACCTTTGTACTTCATAGCCAGTAAATCATACCTGCTGCGCAACTAATCTCCACAATGCGCTTGTCCATAGTTTCTTCAAACTGGAAAACGCAGTCATATGTAAAAGGCAGGGAGGATTCATGCTTGAGGTAGAATTCTGCCCGTTCCTCAGAGTCATAATATCCTATTTTGTCAGCTCCAGGGGACCAATATTCATCCCCTGACGAGTAGGGCTTGCAAGCGGAAGAACCCTCAACACCATCAACAACGAATGAGAAGATCGGAGAGCCGGCCATTGGAATAAAAAAAGACCTGTAGGCATATGCACAAGGCTTTAGAAACCCTTTACAGAATAAAAACAACCCAGAAAAGTTCATAATTAGAGGAAATCCAAAGCAACATAAAGAAAAAAAAAAGAGGGTCACTTGGGCGTCCCAGGGGTGGCGCCCAGGTCTGTTTTGAGGAATTCAGAGCAAAAGGTACGGGTTTAACCATGATAATTTTACTAGGCCTTCTCAAATCCGTGGGAGATACTTCTAGAGATACTGCTCGGCTGTCCTAAACCCTCTCGAGAGCCAAGAAGTCCAAGCTACATGCCCATAAAAATACATCTTAACACGTAAAAAAACAAAAAAAAAAAAAAAAAAAAAAAACAAAGTCAGCTAGGCACCACGGGGGTGGCGCCCACGCCAGCCTTGAAATATCTCCCATAAGGACATCATTATTTCGCCAAGTTAAAGACTTTAGTGTCCCTGAGTCATGTTTTCATAACATACTATGAAGCCGGAGAGAACCAGAATATGAAAAGATGCCCCAAAATTCGGGTTCACAAGCCCTTAGTGCGAATCAGAAAAATAGGCACCACCAGGGTGGCGCCTAGCCTTCTCTGTTGGTGGTTTTCAACTAGGGCACCCTAAATCTGACCATGACAGACTCGCCTATGCCATAAAACAGTCTTGACGAATTAAATAAAGAAAACGTGGGACAAGACATCATCACAACCAAAACAAAAGCCAACATGTAAGCAAGAGCATAAAACTAGACTCAAATTCAAATCAAAGATTGTGCGTGTGCATGACGATAACTACAAATTAAGAGAAACAACAAGCTGAACATAATCTTGAAATATCAGATGTAAAATCACCAAACACAAAAAGAAACAAAAAGGCCAACACATGCTCAAAAGGATTTTAAATAATAAAAAAAATGATCAACCACATAACCCAAAGAGGATAAAAGCGAATAAAAAAAAAAAGAAAAAAAAAGAGAACATACAAAACAAATAAAAAAGGATGCTTTAATCTGAAATCATATACCAAGTTGATCAACTAAATAATCATACAATTAGAAGTCTATACATGAGAGATGCCATTCATCTTAAAAAAAAAAGAAAAGGAGAAGAGAAAACTTACTTGGGAGCAAGGAAAAGCTTGAGAGTTCTGAAATTGAAAGTCTGCAAGAGTAGGAGTTGTGGGAAATTCGTGGCCTTGATCCACTTATATAGATTAGAGTCTGAACCCCATGAGAATTTTAAAAGAACACGAACAGCAGCTTGGGCGCCACTCCCTGGGCGCCCAGGTCACCCGTTCTCCCTAAAACTCGAGCTTCTCTTTGACAGGGACTCTGAGTGCTGAACATGCAATGCCACGTAGGCGCCACACCCCGGGCGCCCAGATCATCTATTCTCTAAAGGTCAAGCTTGTACTCCTACGAGCACTCTTGGTATGATAGGCTGAACACGAATCCTACTTCGAGACTAACTCAAAATGCAGTCTGGGCGCCACCCCTTTGGCGCCCAGGTCACACATTGCCTTGAACCCGAGTCCTACTTCAAGACTAACTCAAAATGCAGTCTGGGAGCGGCGCCCAGGTCACACATTGCCTTGAATTCGAATTCTACTTTGAAACCAACCTGAAATGTAATCTACTTAAGTTAAAACTACATTCTAAAACGGACTAGGACTGCATCTTGGGCACCACTTCTTGGACGTTTAGGTGACTTGTCTTCCAAATCCACCATTCTACTTCGAGATGAACTTTTTCTATGCAATCCGCCTAGGCGCCATCCCCTAGGCGCCCAAGCTGTCTGGTTTCGTAATCCTCAAACCAAAGCCCAAACAAGCTGGGCACCACCCCTATGGTGCCTATCTATCACCTTAGAGAATCAGAGGCCTCCTTGAGCCAAATTGTCCTAGAATTCTGAAAAGTTGAGCCCGAACAAGAATTGATGATGATCGATGATTAAAAATAATAATGATAATATAAATAAAAAAAAACGAGAAAGAAAAAAAAAGTAAAAAAAAAAAAAAAAAAAAACAAAAACAAGAAAAAAAAAGCAAAAAAAAATGAATAAAATGAATAAATAAATAAATAAATAACCAAAAGAGAGAGAGAGAGAGAGAGAAAGGAAGTTAAGAAAGGCACAATGACACGGTGCACATTGTGAATCAAACATTGTCCCATCACATAAGGTCCTGTCACATGCACATTAGTCCCATCACGCATACATCTGATATTGTGCATTGCATCCCCTGTCATCTCCATCAATGAAATTTGAACTACAGAGCACTAACAATGAGAAGTGCAGAATCTTTTAGTGTTTGTTCAATACAGGTTCCCAAAGTACAAACGAAAACACCAAAGGTAAAGAACCTTCATACACACTGATGGAGATAGATGACTCAAACTTTGGCAAACAAACAAAAAAAGAAAGTGGCAGTGGTCCCCAACGTTGGACTGACGGAAAGCTCTGGAGGTAAGTACCCTTGACTGTGATTTTCATGATTTTACTTCATGTCTGGAGATTGAGTCGCCGTAGGCCTCCCTTAAGCGCTTGTAATAAGTATGACAACCATAATATCGTGTTCTCACGAATTGTGCGTTCGCCGACTCAAATCTTGACGTTGGAAGATGGAAACCGTGTAACTTGAAACTCTCCATGATAAGCACCAAAAGATGATCGAATCTATCTCAGGTTCTCATTTAAGCTTGGGTGAAGACCAAGATCCCTAGAGAGTGATGGCTTTTCGGGTGACCGTCTTCCGTTGATTTAGCTTTTTTTATGCATACCTGAGTTTCAAAATCAAACATCTTTTAAAAGAATGCATCTCATTCTCATATGCACCTCACACTATTGCTTGAACTGTGTTTGTGATTGCCTCCAAGATCCCCATTATTGCTAGTTAGTATTAACATTGCCTTGAACATTCAACTGTGGATGAAGTTAAAAAATGCTATATATGACCATTTGAATTAAACTCTATTGCGTGAACAAATGAAACTCTAATAGTGACCTAGCCAATCGAAAGATCGACTTCTGATTCAAACCACCGGGGCACAGTTCCCGCCATCATTTTAAATTTCAGCAACCGGGGCACAGTTCCCAACCCGCCACGTGGCAATACCACGGGCACCGAGGCACAGATCTCGGGTTTCCAATCAAATCAGTAGGCACGTAACTTCTTTTTTCTTTTTCCCCCTAAATCAGGATCGATCCTAGAAAAGTGAACCTCATCTTTAAAATGAATTTGCAATTGCATACATCCATAGATGGCCACTCCCGCGAGCTCAAAAGCTCCCGTAAGTCATGAGTGGTGTGTCTACTTTCTTTGGAACACAACTCTCCACATGTTGCTCTCCAAAGAGGGGCATACTGAAGACACCTCATTTGGCCCCTATGATAGCTTTAAATACCTATCATATATAGCGGTACCCCCATTTAACCCATAATTGAATGATTAATAGCATAATTCATATTAACTAATGACGATGAAGATGTTTGTTGATAATTTTAGACTTAGTTCGACGATTTCTAGAAATTTGTGAGAGAAAACCCAAGTCGCGTCCAGATCTTGAGCCCAATGCACCACTCACATAAGGAACGAACCGTGACACTACTCAAACCCTTTTCGGACCACTTAAGACATGCTTAGGCTAATCCCTCCAAAGACCATGCTTAGTTTGCCAAGATGTCACCCGATTAGCCAAAGTTAGGAAATCGAATCCATTGGTCCAGAGATCCCCCATATTTTTCAGCCCCTATTTGTCAAGACATTTAGACCATTGAATTCCTCACTTCGAGAGCTTTCCAGCGATATGTAGAACGTCCAAATCCGATGAGCGAGTCAAAAGTTATGAGCTTCCGAAGTTTGTTTTAAGAAGAGATCACCTAGGCACAACCCATGTGGCGCCCACCCTGTGGAAATCCATCTAGGCGCCCCATGCTGGGCGCCCACACAGCCCAAGACCACCTAGGCACCCCATGGTGGGCGCCCAGCCTCCACATTTCCCTAGTTGGCCTAAAAATAGCCCGGGACCACTCAACGTAGGAACCGAACTCCGAAAATGAATCGACTCCACCTAGGCACCACCCATGTGGCGCCTACCCTACTAAGTTCCACATAGGCACCAACCCTGTAGCGCCCACGCTTCTTAGAATCACCTAGGCACCCCATGGTGGACGCACACCTTAAAATTTACTTTTTTGGTTCGAGATTATATCAGGACCACTCATACATAAGGACCAAGCATCGAAGACGGACCGAACCACCTGGGCACCACCCATGTGGCGCCCAGCCTTGAAGTCCACCTAGGCACCACCCATGTGGCGCCCAGCCTTGAAATCCATCTAGGCACCACCTATGTGGCGCCCAACCTATTAGAGCTAATGTAGGTCCCCCCAGCTGAAGATATATCCGTTCAATCTCGACTCCAAATGAGACCAAGGACCAAAAGCGAAGCACAAACCAGGGTGGCACCCAGACTGTGCGGGCCATGTGGGCGCCACCCCATGGGCACCCATCTTTTCGCCAACCCTAGTTCACCCCAAAATAGCTTAAGCCACCTAGAGATGCGTGAGACCTTCTAGAAACACGAATTAATGAAGCCCTAGCCCTTCTAAACTCGTCCCAAACCTATATAATCCCTATTAACTTCATTTACAAGGGGGCTACCCAAAAACCCTAAGAAAAGAGGCAAAAGGAGAGAACAGAAAAGGAAGAAGAAAGGTAGCCACCATTAGAGAAGAACTTCAGATCTATAGTAGAAGAAGGAGAAAGAGAGGAGGCTTCCATATCTTCAACTGGAGCTATGGATCTTTGCAAAGGTTTCAATCTAGGAACTTGAAAAACGTTTCGTCATACCGGTATTCCTAGATCTCCCTTGTTTTACTACACTCAATTACCATTCATGCTTAGAAACATGCTTAGGGCCATTTGAGCATCATAGATCTACATTAACTGGAGATAAAAATGGTATTAATGCATTATTATGTTAGTAACATGCTCAGGTTCATTTAAATATAGTAGATTTGCTTTGATTTCGTAGTTCTAATTGCGTAGCTAGATCAAACCTCGCATTAGCATCATCATCATCATCATTTGTATCGAAGAGATCGCGAACAGCCTTTGGCAGAAAGGTTGGGCGCCACCCACTAGGGGCCTGCCCTTTCCCAAACCACCTGGGCGCCACCCCCTGGGCGCCTGCTCTCACCCAAACCACCTGGGCGCCACCCCCTGGGCGCCTACCCTTCTGAGACAGGGTCCGGGTTCTAGATCTCCGCCCGTTGCATCGTTTGCTCGTAGTTTTGTTAGTTGCATCGCTAGTAGTTCGAATTAAGACATTCGCATCAGTCGCTGAATATTGGAAGTTGTGTTGAAAACACTAAGATTCTTGTACATTCGTTGTGTTCCGTTGAAAACCATGACTGAGCAGAGTAGGCTCCACAGGGGTGGCGCCCAAGTGAATTTCTCCACTTTTGTGCACAACTTCCGATCTTCCGCATTTGATTCATTTACAAACTGCATGATAATAATATGTTTCTCTGTTTGATCAGTTCTGAACTTTGAATTACCATTTTGTCATACTTCGCATCATATCATTTGAATCACACAACCATAGAAAAACCTAACAAAAAAATCATAAAAGCATAAAATCCCTTCTTCTCTTTCCTTACTCTCTAGTAAATTAGAGGAGAAACCAAAAACAAATTAAAAGATATCCAAAAAACCCAAAAAATAATAATTAGATAGTCTAGGTTATTGAATTTAGCGCCTAAGTAGGATAAATCATAAGATTAATTAAAACAACATAATTAGTAAACTTAAGCAACGTCACATCATTAAGAGTTCTAAAACATTAAGACCCTAATTAATTCGGATTTAGAAATAATTAAGAACTTTAAAAACACAAAAACTTAAATCCCAAAAAAACAGCCATCTAGGCACCACCCCCTGGGCGCCCATCTTTCCACAACCACCTGGGCGCCACCCTCTGGGCGCCCAACCTACTCATTCCCTAAGACACTCCGGTTAAAGCTTAAGTTAATTAGTTAAGATCTTAAACTAATCCGAATCAACACAGTAAAACATTTTAAACCTAGAATAAGTAAACCTTAATTAACTTAACCTCGAATTAACTCAAAAACTCAAAACCAACAAAACCCCTATGCGCCCAACCTGCACTGCCACCTGGGCACCACCCTCTTGGCACCCATCCTATCCCATCTCTAAAGAACCCCTAATTAAAACTTTTAATTAATCACAACCCAAATTTGCTCCAAATTAACATAACAAAACACTTTTAAATTTAAGAAAGCCTGAAACTTCAATCAATTTAGACTTAAACTGGCCTAAGAACGCAAAAGCAACACGAAACCACAAAACAAACACCTGGGCGCCACCCCCTAGGCGCCCAGCCTGCCTATACACTTGGGCACCCACCCTCCTGGCGCCTATCCTATCTCATTCCCTTAGAAACCACCACTTAATTAAACTTAATTGATTAGACCCGAATTAACACCTTAAAACATTGTTAACCTAAAAGACTTGAAACTTCAATCAATTTGGACTCAAACCAACTTAGAAAATACAAAACGAATAAACCACAAAATATCCACTTGGGCGCCACCCCCTTGGTGCCTACCCTTCCGCATCCACTTGGGCACCACCCTCCTGGTGCCCATCCTACCCAATCACTAGGAAACCCCACTTGAAATTAATTTCAAATTCAATCACGATCAACACACCGGAATATCCTTAAAATCTAAAACAATCGAAACCATAAACCCGAATAGACTTAAAACATCGAACTAGCTCAAACATACCAGACGGACACTTGGGCACCACTCTCTGGGCACCCAGCCTCTCCCATCACTAAAGCCAAATTAATTGAAACGAAATTTAATCTTAATCATCGCAACAGAACATTTTTAATTTAAAATACATCAAACCATAAAGCTCAACCGCAAATCAACCTAAAAATACGAAACCGACCCGAACCACAGAATAGTTCACCTAGGCGCCACACCCTTGGCGACCATCTGTCAAATCCACCTGGGCACCACACCCTGGGCGCCCAACTTCCCCGTTTTCAGAAAAACTCAATTCACAACTTAGCCCAATTAATTGACGTTTAAATAAATCTCAATAGAATACAAATAGCATCCCACATCCAAACACACTAAGTCCTTTAATCAATTTAAACTTAAATTGACCTAAGAATCACTAAACCGACCGAACCTCAACGCAGTCACCTGGGCGCCACCCCTTGGGCGCCCATCCATCCAAATCCACCTGGGCACCACACCCTAGGCGCCCAGCCTACCTGTTTTCATAAAGAAAACCAAACGACAACTTAACACAATTAATTAGCATTTGAACCAATCCCGATCAACATATTAAAACACTTTTAACTTAAAACACTTAAAACTTTAATCGATTTGGACTTAGCACCCAATGCCCTTACGAACCAACAAACAACCACCTAGGCACCACCCCTGTGGCGCCTATCCTACACTCTAACCTTGGTTCACAACTTCAATTTAAAACGAATAGCTAAACACCTCACCACTTAAATTAACTAAAACCAGAACCTAAAATAGTCACTAAATCCGAAAACCAATATCAAATCCCAACCGAAATACCTGAAAATCTCAAGCTATCCACCTGGGCGCCACCTCCTTGGCGCCCATCCTCTCATTTGCACTAAAACGCGAACTCTTGGTTTCATCTCAAAATCCGGATCTGAATCCCTTTAACATTTGAACACCGGAGAATTAAAACAATTTGAAATATTACAACTCACCAAGTAAAAACCCCTTGGATTTCGAAAACAATAACGATGTCATTGTCACTAGCCAAACCACCCAGAAGCAACCACTTGGGCGCCACTGCCTGGGCGCCCAAGTCATCAAGATGTCTTAGGCGCCACCCCTCTAGCGCCCAAGTCCTCTGTCAACCCCGTTTCGCTAATTTCGACATCGCTTCACATTTTAAATTAAAACCCTAAATTCCAGAACCTTAAACCGCTTAAACAGAACCCTAAAATACATTTAATCCACTTCTTAATCAATCTTTAACTCAAAACAAACTGAACCAATTAAAAATCACAATTAATAAACTGCTTAGGCGCTGAACCATCAAACTCGGCCTATTCATATCCTAGGATTAGATCGGAATTTCCCCATTAGATAGATTAAAGCATTAGGCTTCGTCCCATCACTTTTCTTGTTCCGTTAGGGGACTAGGAGAGCTGATGTGGGCGGTCTAGGACCTTAGGTTAAGGTTAATCCGATGATCAGTAGTAAAGTACTAATCACATAAATCCAAGTAAAAATCCCTTAGTTAGGCCCTTCTAGCCCCATATAAAAAAACCATAAAAACTATAAAACCAACAAAATAATCTCAAAAAGATTTTTCCTTTATTTCTTCCTCCACCTCAGGTGCCAGATATTTAATTGAAATTAATGATAAAAGGGAATAAACTAATTTCTAAAATTGAATAAATGAGAATATCAAGATGAGATGAGTGATTTCGCACACTTTTAATAATCACGGCCCATCGGCCACCCTAAAACAAACACTGGCCCATCAGCCATTTCCAATCAATCCTGGCCCATCGGCCACCTTCAATTAATTACAGCCCATCAGCCTTTTACTTTTATCACTCGTGTATCGCACACGAAAAACACAGAAACCACAAATCAAAGTCTCATTTGCATCATCATTTTAGTTTGAAAAATCAGCCTTTAAACCCTATTTTGCCAATGGATCAGAAGGGGGTACCCGGGAACGGCGCCGATCATCTTCTTAAATATTTGGCACATCCCCACTCTTTTATTCTATTTTCTTTGTTTTAGTTGTTTTATTTTACTTGGATATACTACGATTATGCTATGTGAGGATTAACCTTTATTCGGACTTTAACTCATGACCCTTAATTGACCCAAAATTAGAGAGACCCAAAGAGACCCAAATTAATGTGACAGGACAACCGCCGTGTGTTGCCGGCAGCACATTAGACGAGAGGAAGAACCCACCTTATTATTTTTCTCCCCTTATTTCTTCAATTTTCGTCGAAGAACGGTGTTACGGCCGAATCCGTAGCTGGCGATCATGATCCGTTGATTTTGAGGGTAGTCAGAATCCTCGTTTTCGATGTAAAATTTAAATAGCATATATAGATGAATGGAGATTTCCCCAAACCATGCCTCTCTTGGAGAGGAAAAGGGGGGTCGAAATTCACATTCGACAATGGGTGCGCAGACGAAGACGATGGCGACTTACTGATGACAAGGTACTCTTTGACAGTAGAGGAAGAAGAAAAAGAAGACTCCAAAGAGGCGCAGAAGAAGAAGAAGGTCAAGACGAAGAAGGCTCCCTGATTTATAAAGGTAAGGCGTCGTTTCGACTTCCGAGATCTCCTTTTTGAGGCACCATCTCGACTTTCGAAACTGCCTTTATGAGGCGTTACCTCGAGCAACCCTAATGTCCTTGCGTGACAGCCGAAGAGGCGACACGTGGCACCAGCAACGCATTCTCCGAAAACTATTAAATGCCTCAAACAGGCGAAGGGACATCTTGGCAAGGACCGGACATCAGCGACCGTCATTAGGATAAGGAGGAATCCCTTCTTCGAACCGAGACTCCACCATCTCGGTAATCCTTTCCCAGATCTCGGCAAACATCTTCAAACCTGGTAACAGTACCAGCTAGGCAGTTTCACTTAGCTTCCGACCTCCGCGAGTTGGAGAACACCCAGGAGTCAAAAGCTAGGGGCAATTGTGTTGATAAAATACCGTAATGACGAGATTAAGGGAAAACCACGGTGATAGCATCAGCTGTTCACCTTGACCTCGGTAAACACAACTCGAGAGCTCAGCATAATACTAGTTCAGCCAGACCATTCCTGGTCTCGGTGAAAGTACTGAAGGCTGGGAATGAGTCATCACACTCTTATGAGAAGTACGGGCATGCTCTGACAGATAGTGTGGCTCATATGATAATAAGAAGTTGGCTCTCTCATCCCATCACGTCAACTGTCCAAAAGCATGAAAGTTTCTGATGGGATGTGCCCTTTTTACCTACCACAGGGTGTCAGGGTAAGGCCCGATGGGACCTTACCCCACCTACCCTCACTCACAAAGAGAATGAACGAGGAATCATCTACAAATACATATGGGATCAGCCCCATGAAGGTACGCAAACATACGCACGAAAACCCTTGCTCTAGCATTCTTCTGTTCGGCATTCTCCTCCTGCTTAGTGTCTAGAACTAACTCAGGCATCGCAGTGCCTTTGGCAGATGGCAGCCAGGACCTTTGACTCAAACTCCTTTCATTCCCTTTCAGGTCGTCGGCGTTCGGTCTTTCTCGTTCGTCAAAGTTCCATCTCCTCCTAATTAAGTGGGTGACATTTTTACCACCTACTGAGTGGAATGTCTAATGGAGAATCGGATCTGAATAAGAAAAATAATGCCCCGTGACTGATAGTATGTTCTGCACCATCCTCTCATCCCAAAGATACCTCAGCAAACAGTGTTCCATCTAAGTTTTCTTTGATCATTTATGATTAGATCACTAGCCTTGCTCATATTGTGTACAGCCTCCTTGTCAGCATGGGGACTGGACTGGTCCCTCAGCTTCCCAACACCTAGGGCACATTTATCTTCAAAGGCTTGCACTTGTTGCCCTCTTGCTATGACCCATATCTTGTTGCCTCGTCCCAATGTCTTCAAATTCTCAACATAAGTTTTTAAGAAATTTATACTAATTTCACTGAACTAAAAAAAATTGTAATATGTAGCCAAAACTTAATAAAAAAAAATGTAACATAAACAAGTGTTCATAAAATTACTAGCAATGAGGAAAGAAAAATAAATAATTTACCTTCTTTCCTATACCACCTAGTCCTTAGGCATGTTACAAGTGCAACATCAAAACGAAAATTTCTTATTGTATAGCCTTCCATATGATTCCTATTTACACAAACAAGAAACAAAAACTGAATCATATCATAAATAATTTAAGAGAAAATGGAAAAAAATCAATAATTAAAAAAACTCTGTTTCAAAAATAAAAGGAACAAATGATCTGGTCAAAGAAAACCAAGATAATATAAACTGTAGGCGGGAAAAACGACACCTACTTAGACGAAGATGAGATCGGGGTTAAACTTCTTAGGACGGGGAATGCTGAACTCCAAAAACCTGAAAAGGAAGGAGAAAGACTTGGGTCAGAGGCCCTGGCTGCCGGGAGCCGAAGGCACTCCGATGCCTGAGTTAGCTCTAAGAAAACTAAACAGGAGGAGGAAGAGAGGAATGAGAGCGTGTGTAGTATTGAGGGTTGTGTGTTGGGTATTGCGTACCTCTTATGGGACTGATCCCATGCATATATAGGCGAGTGTTCCTCGTTCATTCTCTCTGTGAGTGGGGGTAGGTGAGGTGAGGTCCCATCGATCCTTACCCTGACTGGCAGCAGTAGGTGGAACGGACAACACCCCTACCTCACTTTCCACGCCTTCAGCCAGTTGGCGGACAGGGATGATAAAGCACACCTCTTATCGTCATAAATGTGCAATCCTATCGCCATAAATGACTGCTCATATCTGTCAGGGCGCGCCGTATTTCCAGTAGGAAGGTGGCGGCCCATTCTGACTAGTACTGTGGCCTGGGACCAAGGATGGCTTGGCCGTGGCGCGCCTTTGTACCGAGCTGGCATTTATGCCGAACTGCCGAACTGTGGTGCTGAGCTACGAAGCTATTGACCGAGCTACCGAGCTGACGATCTTCTACCACAGAGGCTGAAGAGTTCGGCGAGTTTAGCCGTGATATTTGTTTAACTTCGTCATTACGGTGTTTTACCCACACAATTGCCCCCTAGCTTTTGACTTCTGAGAGCCTCCCAGCTCGAAGGGGTCAGAAGCTTGATGACCGTATAGCTGGTTCTGCTACCGAGCTCAAGTGAGGGTGATCGTCATGAGGGTAGTACCGGGACGAGGGAGCTTCGGATCAGGAGGGTCCCCTTGGGTTTGGAGGTCGCTGCTATCGTGCGAACCCCCTGGAGATGTCTCTTCGCCTGTCCTGGATATTCAATAGTCTTTGGATATCGCGCTAGTGGTGACACGTGTCGCTTCTTTTAGATGTCTCGCAATTACTTCGAGGAGACGTTAGGGCTGCGAGATGGGACGTTAGGGCTGATTGAGGGGATGCCTCTTAAAGGCTCTCCTCGAAAGTCGAATCGACGCCCCCAGGCTTTATAAATCAGGGCATCTCCTTCGTTTCCACTTTCCTCTCCTTTCTTCAGATCTCTACTGCGCTCTGCGAGAGAACTTCTCCGGTGCCTGCGTACTTCCGGTGATTTTGTTTGGGCAATCTCCATTCGTAGGAGTCTTCTCCGTTTTCTTCGTCTTCTTTTTTAGATAGGTCTCTGTCTGAGTCGAGAATGGGAGTCTATAGGCACTTATTAGGAGACCCGGGTTCCATAGACCACTTTAGGGGTTTATACAAGGTCCCCTCCAATGTGGAGGTCAGACCGGATGGCCCCGATGACGGCCTCACCTATCGTGATGGCTGGATGCCGTTCTGGCTAGTTTCTGTAGTGGAAGGGGGAGTCCGCTTTCCCCTGCATCCACTGGTCCGGGACTGCCTCTGGGAGTGGAGGTTGTGCCCATGCCAACTACTCCCCAACGGGTACTAAATCATAATGAGGGTAGTGCGGCTCAACCAGATCCTGGGAATTGGCCTCGGTGTCCCTGACACCGAGGACACATATGACCTCTGCAAAACCGCAGAGGGGGACACTTACTACCTCCGGCTGAGGGTCCGCCGGACTGCGTTTGTGACCGCGCTAGAGGACTCCAATAGGTACGCGGGTGAAGACCGAGTACTTGTCAGAGGAGGATGGGAGTTCGGTGAAACAGAGCCTGCTACCACAGTCCGGGTCCCTCAAAAAATAGGGATTCCTCCAAGTAAAGGCCGAAGTTCTTTCGGTTTGCAGTTCTTTTCTTTCTCCTTGTCTGGCTTTTGACACGATTTTGTCTATGCAGATTTTCGCGAAAAGAGGGAGCTCGCGAGGAGGAACCGCTGGAAAGTGAACAGCGCCTGGCACGAGCGAGTGAGGAACTACCGCGGCCACAACTGTCGTGCTGCGTGGTGTCTCCTGGGGTACGTGCCCCACTACAGGTCCTTCAACACCTCTAGAAAGGTGTCGGGAATAGACTCCGTGCTGAGCGGGGAAGGCGCGAGTCAGAGAACAGAGACGACCGTGGTACCAAGTTCGGCGGTGGTGACCGTTGCGATTCCCGCCGGTCGTCTGGTTGAGTCGGCAGAACGTGCTCCAGCAGTCTCCGCCGCCGAGCCCGCCGGAACTTCGAGAGCCAAGCCCCTGTCTTCCCGAACGAGGCTAGTAGCGTCCAGTTCGGAGGAAGAGGAAGAGGAAATGCTGCGCCAGCGCGGGCGACGCTATGTCGCGGAGGATCTGTCCGCGGCAGCTTTCGGAGACATTGGAAGCGAGGTCCGGGATCCTCCACAGGCAGTGGCCGCGACGCCTCCGGCATTCCCAGGTGGCACTCCTGCCCCAGACGCCGGGACGATTGACGCTGCTCGGCCCGACGAGGCAGCGGTCGTCTCAGCGCTGCCTCCGGCCGTGATTGCAGATGACCCGTCCTCCGATCATGCCGTGGGGGCCGGCGGTCAGGCTCGCCCCGCCGAGGTCATTGAGGGCGGACGACCCGAGAAGAGGGCAAGGGTCGAGGCCTCGCCTGGCCCTTCCTCGCCTCCGCCCTCTGGTGGGACGATCCTACCTCCTCCTTTGGCTCCGTGGAGGCCGGCCGTCGAGGAGGTTCTGGGGAGGCCGCTGGCCGAGACAGACCGCGCGACCGATCCCCCAGTGGTCGCAGCGCTAGGGCGAGCCTGCGCCCTCCCTGAAGACATGGCCAGGTGGGCCGAGATGGACAACGAGTCGCTCCTGCTCTCCTCGATGCGATCCCTGGTGTCGGTAAGTGCAGTGCTCCTCCCTCTGCTTTTAGTCCGGTGTCGTTTTACTGACTTTGGGTTCTCATCTTGCAGCTGTTGCAGAAGTGCCAGGTGGGCATCGAGAGGCTCGACGCAGCCGAGGCGCGGGCAGCGGAGTGGGTAGTTGAAAGGGACGAGCTGCGGGCGTCCTTGGCGTCCAAGGACGCGACGCTGGCAGAGGTGACGGCCAAGAATGCGGGCCTCGTCTTTGATCTTGAGGAGTCAAAGGTCGAGGTCGAGCGTCTCAAGGACAAGCTGGAGGACGAGAAGGGCCAGAACCAACACCTTTCTTCCGAGCTCGACGATCTCCGGGTTGCGGCGAAGCGACTGGAAGACGATCTGGAGAGTGCGAAGGGGACAAACAGGAGGCTCCTCTCTCAGCGGAACCAGGCGCAAGGTTCCCTGGAGATGGCATTGAGGGGGAAAGCAGCCGAGATTGAGTCTGCCCTGGCAAGACAAGAGGCCAGGCTCAAGGAGGAGTTCCTTGCCGAGCATGACTCCATTATAGGGGAGGAGGTCGGCAGGCTGTCCGCCGACTACAAGGCGCAGCTGCCGGGGATCCGGGACCGAGCCTGGGAGCTCGGGTGGAAGGCGGCGTTGCGAAAGGCTGAGATCCCCGAGGATAGCCCTCTTTTCCTGAATCTCCCAAAATTTTCCTGCTCGGACTCGGGACCTCTCGCAGCCGTGTCTCAGGTCTCCTCTGACCCTCCTTCGCAATCGTGCCCGGAGGCGAACGCCGCTCCCGGGGCGCCTCAAGAGGCTCCAGTCGTCAGCGCTGATCCCGAGGGCTGCCAAGTGGCAGCGGTCGTCGCGGTTCCTGAAGCTGTTGCTTCCGAGGCCAATATTCCTGAAGCGGGTGTGGCCGTGTCTGAAGCTATCCCAACCGCTCCCGAGGCCAGTGCAGTCGTGGCCGAAGTCCCTCCAGAGATCGACTGTAATGTGGAGGCTGCAGCCCTTTGAGGCTTTTTTGTAATTTTTGTAATTCTTTCTTTTGTCGTATCTCCATTCATATTGTAATCAGGAGCTTTGATTAATAAAAACTTTGAAACTTCGCTCGCATTCTAGTTTTGTCTTTGTTAACATGTGTAGCTGGCCTTATGTCGCGTTGCTTTTGAGTCGTTGGTTCGGATAGCCAAACCCCCGGCGATTCTCAGAATTGGAACATCGGCCAATGACCGAGACCCGGTGCGTGAACCGTGGTTTCCGCCTGCTGTTTTATACCCATTATCTCCCCCCCAGCTTTTGACCTGTGGGCTCCTTGGAGCAGGTCGGAAGCTGAGTGGTTTAGTCAGGCCGGTACTGCCGCTAATCTTGTGATAGTGCCTGGTTTGTGCTGTACTGCCGAGACGGTGGAGTCTCGGTTCGGTGGGGACTCCTCATCGTCTTTTGCTGACGTGGAGTGCCGCAGTAAGTTCTTGCGCTGACGTGGAGTGCCGCATTAAGTTCTTGCACTGACGTGGAGTGCCGCATTAAGTGCTCTTCGCCAGTCAAGGCGGGTGCCCTTTCGTCTGCCGGGGCATTGAATAGTCCTCTGGGATTGCGGCGCCGGTGCCACGTGTCGCCTCTCCGAGGGCGCGCAATCAAATTTGCAGGACGATTGGGCTGCCCGAGACGACGCTAGGGCTGTTCGAGGTAGAGCCACATTGAAGGCTTCTTTCGAAATCTGAAACGGCGCCTCCATCCCTTATAAATTAGGGCACCTTCTCCGTCTTCCTTCTTTTCAATCCTCAGAATCCCTGCTGCATTTCATTTGGTGACACTGTTCTTACTGCAGCTCTTGCAAAAGTGCCAAACTGGCATGGGAAGGATGGACGCAGCCGAGGCCAGGGCAGCAGCCTGGGCAGCGAAGAAAGAGGAGCTGCTGAAGTCCCTGGCAGCGAAGGACGCGACCCTGGAGGAGGTGAGCAAGAATGCGGATCTTCTTGCCGAGCTCGACGCAGCACGGGCCTTGGCCGAGCACCTCAAAGAGGAAGCAAAGGAGGCGAAGGATCAAAACGTCCACCTTTCCTGGAAGCTAGACGAGGTCCGGCTTGCGTCGTCGCGGAGGGAGGAAGACATGCAGATGCTGCGGGGGACCAACAGTAGGCTCATCTCCGAGAGAAAGCTGGCTGAAAGAAGGCTAGAGATGGCTCTGAAGGGGAATGCGGCCGAGCTCGCGCGGGCTCTCAAAGGGCAAGAAGCCAAACTCAAGGAAGAGTACCATGCCGAGCACGAGTCCGTGATGAACGAGGAGGTCAGCAAACTGACAGCTGACTACAAGGCCCAACTGCCAGGAATCCGAGACAAGGCGTGGACACTTGGGTGGAGGGCGGCCTTAAAGAGGGCTGGTGTCCCTACGGACAGCCCTATCTTTCAGAACTCCCCCAGGTTTCCTCGCTCGGATTTGGAGTTGCGAGCCGTCTCGGAATTCGCCCCCGTCCCTTCAGCCTCGGAGGTCCTTCCAGCTCCAGCCGCCCCCGCTCCTCCAGCGGTTCCCGAGGCTGCCCCAGCTGTTCCCAGCGAGAGCGCTACCGGGACCAATTGTAATAAGGGAGCTGCAGTTCCCTGAATTTTATACTCTTTTTTTTTTTTGCCATACATTGTATTCAAAAAGATCTTTCCATAATAAAACAACATTTTTTTGGTCACTTGTTCTGTGAATGATCTTGATTTTGCTTATGCTGGAATGAGTATTGACGCAAGTAGTTTGCCGAGTAGTTTGATAGGTACTAAGCGAGGGCGGTTGGCCCTCTGAACAGAGGAGCCGAGCCGCGAGGGTGGTACTGATACCGGACCCTGATGTGCATCTGGCTGTGCCGCCCAAGCTGGTGAAGGCACCGAGCTGAGGGCGGTTGGCCCTCTGAACAGAGGCGCCGAGCCGCGAAGGTAGTACTGTTACCGAACCCTAATATGCTTATGGCTGTGCCGCCAAAGCTGGTGAAGGCACCGCGCTCAGGACGGTTGGCCCTCTGAACAGAGGCGCCGAGCCTCGAGGGTGGTACTGTTACCGGACCCTGATATGCTTATGGCTGTGCCGCCAAAGCTGGTGAAGGCACCGCGCTCAGGACGGTTGGCCCTCTGAACAGAGGCGCCGAGCCTTGAGGGTGGTACTGTTACCGGACCCTGATATGCTTATGGCTGTGCCGCCAGAGCTGGTGAAGGCACCGAGCTCAGGACGGTTGGCCGTCTGAGCAGAGGCGCCGAGCCGCGAGGGTGGTACTGTTACCGGACCCTGATCTGCTTATGGCTGTGCCGCTAGAGCTGGTGAAGGCACCGAGCTCAGGACGGTTGGCCCTCTGAACAGAGGCGCCGAGCCGCGAGGGTGGTACTGTTACCGGACCCTGATATGCTTATGGCTGTGCCGCCAGAGTTGGTGAAGGCACCGCGCTCAGGACGGTTGGCCCTCTGAACAGAGGCGCCGAGCCGCGAGGGTGGTACTGTTACCGGACCCTGATGTGTATGTCGAAGCTGGCGATGGCGCCGAGCTGACAGTTGATATCCCGAATAGAGGGGTTGAACCGCCGTGAACCTTGAAGCAATGCAAAGACTCATTCCGGAAAAGTTGCCTTTTATTGATTTCTTGAATACATTTTTCAGAAGTAGAATTTTTTGAGATGCGTCGCGTTCCATGGTCGCGGGAGCGGCTTCCCTTCCATATCTTCGAGTCGGTAGGCAGATCTCCCGGCTGTAGAAGTTATTCTGAACGGTCCCTGCCAGTTGGGCGCCAGCTTGCCTTCGTTGGGATCTCGGTCGCCAGGAAGTGTTTTCTTCAAGACCAACTCTCCTATCGCGAATCTTCTTTCTTTGACCTTCGGGTTGTATCCCCTGGCCAACTGCTGTTGGTAGGCGGCCAGGCGGATAGCTGCCGCCTCTCTTCGTTCTTCAGCCAAGTCCAGCTCCCGCGCTACGTTCAGATCGTTCAGACCCTGGTCACAGAGTTCCGACCTCAAGGTCGGGAGGCCGACCTCAAGGGGAATAACTGCTTCCATGCCGTAGGCAAGGGAGAACGGGGTAGCCGAGGTGGAACGCCTTGGGGTAGTTCGGTAGGCCCATAGAACGCTTGGCAGCTCCTCTGCCCATCGACCTTTGGCTCGGTCGAGTCTCTTTTTAATTCCGTCGAGGAGCACTTTGTTTGAGATCTCGACCTGACCGTTGCTCTGAGGGTACGCCGGGGTGGAGTAGATGTTGCGAATGCCGTACTCCTGGCAGAAGCTCTTGAAGAGGTTGGAATCGAACTGCGTTCCGTTGTCAGAAATGAGAGTGCGGGGAATTCCAAATCTTGTGATGATATTCTTCCACACAAAGTTCTTCGTGTCTAATTCGGTGATGGAGGACAAAGGTTCAGCTTCGACCCATTTCGTGAAGTAGTACGTGGCCACAATCAACCATCTTTTGTTCCCTGTAGTTCGGTGAAGTGGTCCGACGATGTCGAGGCCCCACTGGGGGAAAGGCCATGGACTGGAGAGGGGACTCAGGTCTTGGGCTGGCTGGTGGAGAGAGTGAGAGAACTTCTGGCACTTCTCGCATTTTCGGGCATAGAGCTGGGCGTCCTTTTGCATGTACGGCCACCAGTAACCCTGGCTGATAGCCCGGTAAGCAAGAGATCGACCTCCTATATGACTGCCGCAGACTCCTTCGTGAATCTCGTAGAGGAAATCGTCGACTTTGCTGGGGTGAACGCACTGGAGGTAAGGCCCTGTGAATGACTTTCTGTAGAGCTTGCTGTCTGGGGAGAGCCAAAACCGGGTCGCCTTCAACCTGACCTTTCGAGCTTCAGTCCTGTCCTCGGGTAGCTGGTCGTCCTTCAGGTATGTAATGATTGGGTCCATCCAGCTTTGGCCGAGATCAAGGCACATGAGCTGCCGGGGTTGCTGGAGGTCGATGCTGGGCTCCTGCAGTGTTTCCACTTCAATAGTTCTCTTTTCACCGGCTTCCACAGCCGAGACGAGGCTGGCGAGGGCGTCTGCATGGGAGTTGGATTCTCTGCCGATTTGCCGAGCCTCGGCCCTTTCGAACTGGGAGAGAAGTCCCCGGGCGTGGGCAAGGTAGGCCGCCATCCTGTCATCCCGAGCTTGGTAGTCTCCGCTGAGCTGGCTTGTCACCAGTTGGGAATCGCTGAAAACCACCACGGACCGGGCTTCCAGGATTTTGGCACTGTTAAGCCCGGCGATGAGTGCTTCATATTCGGCTTCGTTGTTAGATGCCTTGAAACCAAGTGTCACAGCTTGTTCGATGACGAGGCCTTCAGGAGACTAGAGAACTACGCCAGGGCCAGCTCTCTTGGATGTTGAGGATCCGTCGACGAAGACTTTCCAGGACGAGTCTAGGAGTTCTCTCCAGGACTGTTCTTGCTCACTCTCGGTGACACCCTCTGCACCCCTATCGCCCCCCAGTTCGGTGTCGAGCGCGGTCGGTGCCGAACTCTGAGTAAATTCCACAATGAAATCCGCCAGGACTTGAGCTTTGATGGCCGTTCTGGGCTGATAGCTGATGTCATATTGCCCCAGTTCGACAGCCCATTTGGAGATTCGTCCGGAGAAATCTGCCTTCCAGAGGAGAGCCTTCAGTGGGTATTCTGTTACGACCACTATTGTGAAGGTTTGGAAGTAGTGGGAGAGCTTCCGAGAGGCGCTGACGAGCGCCAAGGCGAGCTTTTCGAGTTGCAAATACCGGGTCTCGGCGTCCAGCAGGGTTTTGCTCGTGTAATAGATGGGCCTTTGCTCGCCGTTGTCCTCTCTGATGAGTACCGAGCTCACTGCATGGTCCGAGACCGACAGGTACAAGAACAGTGCCTCTCCAAAAGTCGGGGTTGACAGCAGCGGTGGAGAAGAAATGTATTGTTTTAGCTGTTGCAGCGCCTGAGAACATTCCGACGTCCACTGGAACTTGAAGCCCTTTCCCAAGAGTTGGAAGAAGGGTCTGCACTTGTCCGAGGCGCGGCTGATAAATCGGTTCAGGGCGGCAGCCATTCCGATCAGCCGCTGAACTTGTTTCGCCGAGGTCGGACACTGGAGCTCCTGGATCGCGGTGATCTGGTTAGGGTTCGCTTCGATCCCTCTTCTTGTGACCAGGCTTCCAAGGAACTTGCCGGAACCGACCCCAAAGGCGCACTTGGACGCATTCAGCTTCAACTGGAACTGGTGAAGGATGTCAAAAATCTGGTGGAGGTCGGTCAAGTGGTCCTGCGACCTTTGGGATTTGACGACCATATCATCGATGTAGACCTCCACCGTCTTCCCGAGCTGGGCCTGGAACATCTTCGTCACCAACCGCTGGTAGGTCACTCCCGCATTCTTCAGCCCGAAGGGCATCACCTTGTAACAATAGGTGCCCCGGGGAGTGATGAAAGTTGTCTTCTCCTGGTCGGCCGCGTACAGGGGGATCTGATGGTACCCCCGGTAGGCATCTAGGAAGCTCATCCGGTCGTGTCCGGCAGTGGCGTCGATGAGCTGGTCGATCTTCGGAAGAGGAAAGCTGTCTTTTGGACAGGCCTTATTGAGGTCGGTGAAGTCCACGCAGACCCTCCATTTTCCCGTCTTCTTTTTTACCACCACGGTGTTGGCTAACCACTGCGGATAGTGGACCTCTTTTATTGCACCTGCCTCGAGGAGTTTCTGAACTTCCTCAACCACGGCCTCAGTCTGCGGGACCCCAGTCCGGCGTGGGTTTTGAAGCACGGGCTTATGGTTGGGATCCACTTTCAGCTCATGGCAGAGCACTGCCGGGTCAATGCCGGGCATCTCATAGTGTCCAGGCAAAGACGGCCTTATTTTCCTCGAGGAGGTTGAGCAGCTCTGTCTTATCGGTCTCGGGGAGCTGGATTCCCACGAGAAAGAATCTGTCGGGGTCAACGGGATCAATATTGACCTTGGTGAGGTCCTCGATGCTTTTCTGCGCCGGAGCCCTGCCGACGTCCCCGAGCTCGGCCTCTCTTTCCAGTTCGGTTACATTGACTTGGGAGGGTCCCGCCTCGTCAGACAGCACGGCCAGCAGGCATTGCCTGGCCATGTGCTGGTCGCCTCTAACGGTGATCACCTCCGTTCGGCCCGACCGATTTTTCAAAGGGAACTTGAGTTTCTGATGCCGGGTGGAGGGCACCGCTTCCATGCTATACAGCCACGTCCTCCCCATTATAACGTTGTACGGGGAATGAACATCGACCACTAGGAAGTCGACCTGCCTGCAGACGCCACCTACTTGGACTCTAAGGGAGATCTTACCCTTGGGATAGACAGGTTTGGAGCTGAAGCCGACCAGAGGGGTGCGGGCTGCCTGGAGGTCCTCGTCTTTTAGTCCCAACTTCTTGAAACAATCGTAGTAGAGGACCTCGGATGAGCTGCCAGGGTCGACGAGGGCTCTCTGAACCAAGAAGTTTTGTAGCTTCAAGGTGAGCACCAGAGCGTCGTTGTGCGGTAGCTCGACGTCCTCCAAGTCCTTGTCAGAAAACCATATTCTGACCCCTTCTGTTTTGGCCTTCTTCGCGGCCTGCTCTGGTGCCGCGGTCAGCACCTGTTTATGATGGGAGGCGCGCCTGGCCTCGGCACGGGCCTGAGAGCTCTTCTTAGGTGGGGCGGCGAGGTGAATGACGTGGATGACGCCTTCTGGCTCGCTGTCCCGGTCGTCAGCGTCTCGCCGCGGAGGTCGGTCATCACCTCGGCCCTCCTGCTTGATGTACTCCCGTAGGTGCCCCTCCTTCAAAAGGTTTTCCAGGTGGAACTTGTAGCTCTTACATTCGTCAGTCCTGTGCCCATTCTGCTTGTGGTAGGCACAGAACCTACTCTGGTCCCGGGAGGAGGGGTCGGTCGTCATTGGCCGCGGCCATTTAAAGAACGGCTGCGCCTTTATTTTGTTGAGGAGCCTATAGATTGGCTCCTTGAAGATGGTATTTACTGCCACGTAGGAGGTCGGCTCGTGGCCGAGGCAGAGGGGGCTCGGCGCTGCTCGGAGGACCGGGCCTTGCGCCGATCCGGGGATGGATCCCTGCGACGGTCCTCCCTTCGGGAGGGCCTGTTATCTCCCTTGGCCGATTGGCTCTTCTTAGTAAGGCCGAAGTTTTCCCGACCTCGCGCCTCATCCTCTTCTGCCAGGATGAACCGATTTGCTCGGGTCATCAGCTCCTTCATGGTGGTCACGGGGTACATGACCAGCTGTGCCCGAAGCGGGATGCCTGGCTGCAGAGCCAGCTGGAAGGACCTCACTGCCAGCTCCTCAGAAGCGCACTCGATCTGGCTGTAGACAGTCCAGAATCGGCGAGCGAACTGGGTGACGTTCTCATTCTCCTGCATCCGGAGGGCCATCAGGTCGGCATCGGTCTTCAGGATGACGCGATGGGCCTGGAATTTTCCCAGGAAGGAGGTCCGGAGCTGCCGCCAACTGGAGATGGTATCCTCTGGAAGCGAGCAAAACCACCGCAGGGGTAGATCCGCCAAACTGGAGGAGAACACTCGACAATTTAGGGAATCGTCATCCCCCCAGACCGACATCCTCTGGACGTAATGTCGGAGGTGAGCAGCAGGGTCCGAGGTTCCGTCATACAGGGTGAACCTCGGGACGTTGAACTTCTCGGGGAGTGTATATTTTCTTATCTCCCTAGAGAAAGGAGACGCACCAGTATCCTCAGCTTCAAAGGCGGTATACTGATCTCGGTCGATACCAGCAGTCTCCATGTTCTGGCGGATCGTTTGCTTCACCTGCTGGTCGATCCACTACTTTAGCTCCTGATCTTCCGAGACCTGGCGTTGCTTCTTCGGCCCTTCGTGCATGTGGCTGCTGCTGGAGCCCTCTTCTCTTTAGTCCCGGTCACGCCTCTTACTGTTGAGGACGTGCCTCAGGTTTCGCCCGTGGTCCGGGCGCCTGGGCGGCGGGCTCCGACCCTTCTTGTCCAAGTTCCAGTGGACGTCGGAATGTTCTCAGGCGCTGCAACAGCTAAAACAATACCTTTCTTCTCCACCGCTGCTGTCAACCCCGACCTTTGGAGAGGCACTGTTCTTGTACCTGTCGGTCTCGGACCATGCAGTGAGCTCGGTACTCATCAGAGAGGACAACGGCCAGCAAAGGCCCATCTATTACACGAGCAAAACCCTGCTGGATGCCGAGACCCGGTATTTGCAACTCGAAAAGCTCACATTGGCGCTCGTCGGCGCCTCTCGGAAGCTCTCCCACTACTTCCAAACCTTCACAATAGTGGTCGTAACAGAATACCCACTGAAGGCTCTCCTCCGGAAGGCAGATTTCTCCGGACGAATCTCCAAATGGGCTGTCGAACTGGGGCAATATGACACCAGCTATCAGCCCAGAACGGCCATCAAAGCTCAAGTCCTGGCGGATTTCATTGTGGAATTTACTCCTCAGAGTTCGGCACCGACCGCGCTCGACACCGAACTGGGGGGCGATAGAGGTGCAGAGGGTGTCACCGAGACTGAGCAAGAACAGTCCTGGAAAGAACTCCTAGACTCGTCCTGGAAAGTCTTCGTCGACGGATCCTCAACATCCAAGAGAGCTGGCGCTGGCGTAGTTCTCCAGTCTCCCGAAGGCCTCGTCATCGAACAAGCTGTGACACTTGGTTTCAAGGCATCTAACAACGAAGCCGAATATGAAGCACTCATCGCCGGGCTTAACAGTGCCAAAATCCTGGAAGCCCGGTCCGTGGTGGTTTTCAGCGATTCCCAACTGGTGACAAGCCAGCTCAGCGGAGACTACCAAGCTCGGGATGACAGGATGGCGGCCTACCTTGCCCACGCCCGGGGACTTCTCTCCCAGTTCGAAAGGGCCGAGGCCCGGCAGATCGGCAGAGAATCCAACTCCCATGCAGACGCCCTCGCCAGCCTCGTCTCGGCTGTGGAAGCCGGTGAAAAGAGAACTATTGAAGTGGAAACACTGCAGGAGCCCAGCATCGACCTCCAGCAACCCCGGCAGCTCATGTGCCTTGATCTCGGCCCAAGCTGGATGGACCCAATCATTACATACCTGAAGGACGACCAGCTACCCGAGGACAGGACTGAAGCTCGAAAGGTCAGGTTGAAGGCGACCCGGTTTTGGCTCTCCCCAGACAGCAAGCTCTACAGAAAGTCATTCACAGGGCCTTACCTCCAGTGCGTTCACCCCAGCAAAGTCGACGATTTCCTCTACGAGATTCACGAAGGAGTCTGCGGCAGTCATATAGGAGGTCGATCTCTTGCTTACCGGGCTATCAGCCAGGGTTACTGGTGGCCGTACATGCAAAAGGACGCCCAGCTCTATGCCCGAAAATGCGAGAAGTGCCAGAAGTTCTCTCACTCTCTCCACCAGCCAGCCCAAGACCTGAGTCCCCTCTCCAGTCCATGGCCTTTCGCCCAGTGGGGCCTGGACATCGTCGGACCACTTCACCGAACTCCAGGGAACAAAAGATGGTTGATTGTGGCCACGGACTACTTCACGAAATGGGTCGAAGCTGAACCTTTGTCCTCCATCACCGAATTAGACACGAAGAACTTTGTGTGGAAGAATATCATCACAAGATTTGGAATTCCCCGCACTCTCATTTCTGACAACGGAACGCAGTTCGATTCCAACCTCTTCAAGAGCTTCTGCCAGGAGTACGGCATTCGCAACATCTACTCCACCCCGGCGTACCCTCAGAGCAACGGTCAGGTCGAGATCTCAAACAAAGTGCTCCTCGACGGAATTAAAAAGAGACTCGACCGAGCCAAAGGTCGATGGGCAGAGGAGCTGCCAAGCGTTCTATGGGCCTACCGAACTACCCCAAGGCGTTCCACCTCGGCTACCCCGTTCTCCCTTGCCTACGGCATGGAAGCAGTTATTCCCCTTGAGGTCGGCCTCCCGACCTTGAGGTCGGAACTCTGTGACCAGGGTCTGAACGATCTGAACGTAGCGCGGGAGCTGGACTTGGCTGAAGAACGAAGAGAGGCGGCAGCTATCCGCCTAGCCGCCTACCAACAGCAGTTGGCCGGGGGATACAACCCGAAGGTCAAAGAAAGAAGATTCACGATAGGAGAGTTGGTCTTGAAGAAAACACTTCCTGGAGACCGAGATCCCAACGAAGGCAAGCTGGCGCCCAACTGGCAGGGACCGTTCAGAATAACTTCTACAGCCGGGAGATCTGCCTACCGACTCGAAGATATGGAAGGGAAGCCGCTCCCGCGACCATGGAACGCGACGCATCTCAAAAAATTCTACTTCTGAAAAATGTATTCAAGAAATCAATAAAAGGCAACTTTTCCGGAATGAGTCTTTGCATTGCTTCAAGGTTCACGGCGGTTCAACCCCTCTATTCGGGATATCAACTGTCAGCTCGGCGCCATCGCCAGCTTCGACATACACATCAGGGTCCGGTAACAGTACCACCCTCGCGGCTCGGCGCCTCTGTTCAGAGGGCCAACCGTCCTGAGCGCGGTGCCTTCACCAACTCTGGCGGCACAGCCATAAGCATATCAGGGTCCGGTAACAGTACCACCCTCGCGGCTCGGCGCCTCTGTTCAGAGGGCCAACCGTCCTGAGCTCGGTGCCTTCACCAGCTCTAGCGGCACAGCCATAAGCAGATCAGGGTCCGGTAACAGTACCACCCTCGCGGCTCGGCGCCTCTGCTCAGACGGCCAACCGTCCTGAGCTCGGTGCCTTCACCAGCTCTGGCGGCACAGCCATAAGCATATCAGGATACGGTAACAGTACCACCCTCGCGGCTCGGCGCCTCTGTTCAGAGGGCCAACCGTCCTGAGCTCGGTGCCTTCACCAGCTCTGGCGGCACAGCCATAAGCACCTCAGGATCAGGGTCCGGTAACAGTACCACCCTCGCGGCTCGGCGCCTCTGTTCAGAGGGCCAATCGTCCTGAGCTCGGTGCCTTCACCAGCTCTGGCGGCACAGCCATATGCACCTCAGGGTCCGGTAACAGTACCACCCTCGCGGCTCGGCGCCTCTGCTCAGAGGGCCAACCGTCCTGAGCTCGGTGCCTTCACCAGCTCTGGCGGCACAGCCATAAGCATATCAGGGTCCGGTAACAGTACCACCCTCGCGGCTCGGCGCCTCTGTTCAGAGGGCCAACCGTCCTGAGCGCGGTGCCTTCACCAGCACTGGCGGCACAGCCATATGCACCTCAGGGTCCGGTAACAGTACCACCCTCGCGGCTCGGCGCCTATGTTTAGAAGGCCAACCGTCCTGAGCTCGGTGCCTTCACCAGCTCTCGCGGCGCAGGCATATGCACTTCAGGGTCCGGTAACAGTACCACCCTCGCGGCTCGGCGCCTCTGCTCAGAGGGCCAACCGTCCTGAGCTCGGTGCCTTCACCAGCTCTGGCGGCACAGCCATAAGCATATCAGGGTCCGGTAACAGTACCACCCTCGCGGCTCGGCGCCTCTGTTCAGAAGGCCAACCGTCCTGAGCGCGGTGCCTTCACCAGCTCTGGCGGCACAGCCATAAGCATATCAGGGTTCGGTAACAGTACCACCTTCACGGCTCGACGCCTCTGTTCAGAGGGCCAACCGCCCTCAGCTCGGTGCCATCACCAGCTCGGGCGGCACAGCCAAATGCACATCAGGGTCCGGAATCAATACCACCCTCGCGGCTCGGCTCCTCTGTTCAGAGGGCCAACCGCCCTCGCTTAGTACCTATCAAACTACTCGGCAAACTACTTGCGTCAATACTCATTCCACCATAAGCAAAATCAAGATCATTCACAGAACAAGTGACTAAAAAAATGTTGTTTTATTATGGAAAGATCCGTTTGAATACAATGTATGGCAAAAAAAAAAAAAAGAGTACAAAATTCAGGTAACTGCATCTCCCTTATTACAATTGGTCCCGGTAGCGCTCTCGCTGGGAACAGCTGGGGCAGCCTCTGGAACCGCTGGAGGAGAGGGGGCGGCTGGAGCTGGAAGGACCTCCGAGGCTGAAGGGACGGGGGCGAATTCCGAGACGGCTCGCAACTCCGAATCCGAGCGAGGAAACCTGGGGGAGTTCTGAAAGATAGGGCTGTCCGTAGGGACACCAGCCCTCTTTAAGGCCGCCCTCCACCCAAGTGTCCACGCCTTGTCTCGGATTCCTGGCAGTTGGGCCTTGTAGTCAGCTGTCAGTTTGCTGACCTCCTCGTTCATCACGGACTCGTGCTCGGCAAGGTACTCTTCCTTGAGTTTGGCTTCTTGCCCTTTGAGAGCCCGCGCGAGCTCGGCCGCCTTTCCCTCCAGAGCCATCTCTAGCCTTCTTTCAGCCAGCTTTCTCTCGGAGATGAGCCTACTGTTGGTCCCCCGCAGCATCTGCATGTCTTCCTCCCTCCGCGACGACGCAAGCCGGACCTCGTCTAGCTTCCAGGAAAGGTGGACGTTTTGATCCTTCGCCTCCTTTGCTTCCTCTTTGAGGTGCTCGGCCAAGGCCCGTGCTGCGTCGAGCTCGGCAAGAAGATCCGCATTCTTGCTCGCCTCCTCCTCCAGGGTCGCGTCCTTCGCCGCCAGGGACTTCAGCAGCTCCTCTTTCTCCGCTGCCCAGGCTGCTGCCCTGGCCTCGGCTGCGTCCATCCTTCCCATGCCAGTTTGGCACTTTTGCAAGAGCTGCAGTAAGAACAGTGTCACCAAATGAAATGCAGCAGGGATTCTGAGGATCGAAAAAAAATGAAGACGGAGAAGGTGCCCTAATTTATAAGGGATGGAGGCGCCGTTTCAGATTTCGAGAGAAGCCTTCAATGTGGCCCTACCTCGAACAGCCCTAGCGTCGTCTCGGGCAGCCCAGTCGTCCTGCAGATTTGATTGCGCGCCCTCGGAGAGGGGATACGTGGCACCGGCGCCGCATTCCCAGAGGACTATTCAATGCCCCGGCAGACGAAAGGGCACCCGCCTCGACTGGCGAAGAGCACTTAATGAGGCACTCCACGTCAGTGCAAGAACTTAATGCGGCACTCCACGTCAGCGCAAGAACTTAATGCGGCACTCCACGTCAGCAAAAGACGATGAGGAGTCCCCACCGAACCGAGACTCCACCGTCTCGGCAGTACAGCACAAACCAGGCACTATCACAAGATTAGCGGCAGTACCGGCCTGACTAAACCACTCAGCTTCCGACCTGCTCCAAGGAGCCCACAGGTCAAAAGCTGGGGGGAGATAATGGGTATAAAACAGTAGACGGAGACCACGGTTCACGCACCGGGTCTCGGTCATTGGCCGATGTTCCAATTCTGAGAATCGCCGGGGGTTTGGCTATCCGAACCAACGACTCAAAAGCAATGCGACATAAGGCCCGCTACACATGTTAACAAAGACAAAACTAGAATGCGAGTGAAGTTTCAAAATTTTTATTAATCAAAGCTCCTGATTACAATATGAATGGAGATACGACAAAAGAAAGAATTACAAAAATTACAAAAAAGCCTCAAAGGGCTGCAGCCTCCACATTACAGTCGATCTCTGGAGGGACTTCGGCCACGACTGCACTGGCCTCGGAAGCGGTTGGGATAGCTTCAGACACGACCGCACCCGCTTCAGGAATATTGGCCTCGGAAGCGACAGCTTCAGGAACCGCGACGACCGCTGCCACTTGGCAGCCCTCGGGATCAGCGCTGACGACTGGAGCCTCATGAGGCGCCCCGGGAGCGGCGTTCGCCTCCGGGCACGATTGCGAAGGAGGGTCAGAGGAGACCTGAGACACGGCTGCGAGAGGTCCCGAGTCCGAGCAGGAAAATTTTGGGAGATTCAGGAAAAGAGGGCTATCCTCGGGGATCTCAGCCTTTCGCAAGGCCGCCTTCCACCCGAGCTCCCAGGCTCGGTCCCGGATCCCCGGCAGCTGCGCCTTGTAGTCGGCGGATAGCCTGCCGACCTCCTCCCCCATAATGGAGTCATGCTCGGCAAGGAACTCCTCCTTGAGCCTGGCCTCTTGTCTTGCCAGGGCGGACTCAATCTCGGCCGCTTTCCCCCTCAATGCCATCTCCAGGGAACCTTGCGCCTGATTCCGCTGAGAGAGGAGCCTCCTGTTTGTCCCCTTCGCACTCTCCAGATCGTCTTCCAGTCGCTTCGCCGCAACCCGGAGATCGTCGAGCTCGGAAGAAAGGTGTTGGTTCTGGCCCTTCTCGTCCTCCAGCTCGTCCTTGAGACGCTCGACCTCGACCTTTGACTCCTCAAGATCAAAGACGAGGCCCGCATTCTTGGCCGTCACCTCTGCCAGCGTCTCGTCCTTGGACGCCAAGGACGCCCGCAGCTCGTCCCTTTCAACTACCCACTCCGCTGCCCGCTCCTCGGCTGCGTCGAGCCTCTTGATGCCCACCTGGCACTTCTACAACAGCTGCAAGATGAGAACCCGAAGTCAGTAAAACGACACCGGACTAAAAGCAGAGGGAGGAGCACTGCACTTACCGACACCAGGGATCGCATCGAGGAGAGCAGGAGCGACTCGTTGTCCATCTCGGCCCACCTGGCCATGTCTTCAGGGAGGGCGCAGGCTCGCCCTAGCGCTGCGACCACTTGGGGATCGGTCGCGCGGTCTGTCTCGGCCAGCGGCCTCCCCAGAACCTCCTCGACGGCCGGCCTCCATGGAGCCAAAGGAGGAGGTACGATCGTCCCACCAGTGGGCGGAGACGAGGAAGGGCCAGGCGAGGCCTTGACCCTTGCCCTCTTCTCGGGTCGTCCGCCCTCAACGACCTCGGCAGGGCGAGCCCGACCGCCGGCCCCCACGGCATGATCGGAGGACGGGTCATCTGCAATCACGGCCGAAGGCGGCGCTAAGACGACCACTACCTCGTCCGGCCGAGCAGCGTCAACCGTCCCGGCGTCTGGGGCAGGAGTGCCACCTGGGAATGCCGGAGGCGTCGCGGCCACTGCCTGTGGAGGATCCCGGACCTCGCTTCCGATGTCTCCGAAAGCCTCCGCGGACAGATCCTCCGCGACATAGCGTCGCCCGCGCTGGAGCAGCATTTCCTCTTCCTCTTCCTCTTCCTCCGAACTGGACGCTACTAGCCTCGTTCGGGAAGACAGGGGCTTGGCTCTCGAAGTTCCGGCGGGCTCCGCGGCGAAGACTGCTGGAGCACGTTCTGCCGACTCAACCAGACGACCGGCGGGAATCGCAACGGTCACCACCGCCGAACTTGGTACCACGGTCGTCTCTGTTTTCTGACTCGCGCCTTCCCCGCTCAGCACGGAGTCTATTCCCGACACCTTTCTAGAGGTGTTGAAGGACCTGTAGTGGGGCACGTACCCCAGAAGACACCACGCAGCACGACAGTTGTGGCCGCGATAGTTCCTCACTCGCTCGTGCCAGGCGCTGTTCACTTTCCAGCGGTTCCTCCTCGCGAGCTCCCTCTTTTCGCGAAAATCTGCATAGACAAAATCGTGTCAAAAGCCAGACAAGGAGAAAGAAAAAAACTGCAAACCGAAAGAACTTCGGCCTTTACTTGGAGGAATCCCTATTTTTCGAGGGACCCGGACTGTGGTAGCAGGCTCTGCTTCACCGAACTCCCATCATCCTCTGACAAGTACTCGGTCTTCACCCGCGTACCTATTGGAGTCCTCTAGCGCGGTCACAAACGCAGTCCGGCGGACCCTCAGCCGGAGGTAGTAAGTGTCCCCCTCTGCGGATTTGCAGAGGTCATATGTGTCCTCGGTGTCAGGGACACCGAGGCCAATTCCCAGGATCTGGTTGAGCCGCACTACCCTCATTATGATTTAGTACCCGTTGGGGAGTAGTTGGCATGAGCACAACCTCCACTCCCAGAGGCAGTCCCGGACCAGTGGATGCAGGGGAAAGCAGACTCCCCCTTCCACTACAAAAACTAGCCAGAACGGCATCCAGCCATGATGATAGGTGAGGCCGTCATCGGGGCCATCCGGTCTGACCTCCACATTGGAAGGGACCTTGTATAAACCCCTAAAGTGGTCTATGGAACCCGGGTCTCCTAACAAGTGCCTATAGACTCCCATTCTCGACTCAGACAGAGACCTATCTAAAAAAGAAGACGAAGAAAACGGAGAAGACTCCTACGAATGGAGATTGCCCAAACAAAATCACCGGAAGTACGCAGGCACCGGAGAAGTTCTCTCGCAGAGCGCAGTAGAGATCTGAAGAAAGCAGAGGAAAGTGGAAACGAAGGAGACGCCCTGATTTATAAAGCCTGGGGGCGTCGATTCGACTTTCGAGGAGAGCTTTTAAGAGGCATCCCCTCAATCAGCCCTAACGTCCCATCTCGCAGCGCTAACGTCTCCTCGAAGTAATTGCGAGACAGCTAAAAGAAGCGACACGTGTCACCACTAGCGCGATATCCGAAGACTATTGAATATCCAGGACAGGCGAAGAGACATCTCCAGGGGGTCCGCACGATAGCAGCGACCTCCAAACCCAAGGGGACCCTCCTTATCCGAAGCTCCCTCGTCCCGGTACTACCCTCATGACGATCACCCTCACTTGAGCTCGGTAGCAGAACCAGCTATACGGTCATCAAGCTTCTGACCCCTTCGAGCTGGGAGGCTCTCAGAAGTCAAAAGCTAGGGGGCAATTGTGTGGGTAAAACACCGTAATGACGAAGTTAAACAAATATCACGGCTAAACTCGCCGAACTCCTCAGCCTCCGTGGTAGAAGATCGTCAGCTCGATAGCTCGGTCAATACCTTGGTACCTCGGCAGCTCGGTCAATAGCTTCGTAGCTCAGCACCACAGTTCGGCAGCTCGGCATAAATGCCAGCTCCGTACAAAGGCGCGCCACGGCCAAGCCATCTTTGGTCCCAGGCCACAGTACTAGTCAGAATGGGCCGCCACCTTCCTACTGGAAATACGGCGCGCCCTGACAGATATGAGCAGTCATTTATAGCGATAGGATTGCACATTTATGACGATAAGAGGTGTGCTTTATCATCCCTGACCGCCAACTGCTGAAGGCGTGGAAAGTGAGGTAGGGGTGTTGTCCGTTCCACCTACTGCTGCCAATCAGGGTAAGGATCGATGGGACCTCACATCACCTACCCCCACTCACAGAGAGAATGAACGAGGAACACTCGCCTATATATGCATGGGATCAGTCCCATAAGAGGTACGCAATACCCAACACACAACCCTCAATACTACACACGCTCTCATTCCTCTCTTCCTCCTCCTGTTTAGTTTTCTCAGAGCTAACTCAGGCATCGGAGTGCCTTCGGCTCCCCGCAGCCAGGGCTTCTGACTCAAGTCTTTCTCCTTCCTTTTCAGGTTCTTGGAATTCAGCATTCCCTGTCCTAAGAAGTTTAACCCCGATCTTATCTTCGTCTAAGTAGGTGTCGTTTTTCCCGCCTACATAAACAATGGAGCCCCCTGGTAGGCCAGTAAACGGGTAAGATTGCATTGTCTAAGATGACAATAAATAAACTTCTAGTATAACACAAACCTCAATAATACTGTTGGTTATAAAAGCTAAATAAATCAGGTATATAAAACATAAAATAGTTCATAACAAACATTGAAAATAGCCCAATCTAACTCCAAGCAGGATACTGTTTACCTTTCATGGATCATATCTAACACCAATCTTGAATCTGATCGTGAGCGTTTCCTGGCATTCTAGTTGCCCAAGTTTGCACTCATTGTTCACTGCAATATTTTCATTTATGCAAGCGAAAACAAACAAACAACCGATCACGAGCACGTAGCAGCCACTCATGGTTAAAACATTATTCTTTCTCTTCTCTTTAACATTTACTAAATCAGCATCATGATAAAGATGAAACAGAGGGAAAAAAAAGACGAAATACATGTTCCAAATTCCACACCATCAAAATTCCTCCGATCCATCAAAGAAGAAAATAGAGAAAAAAAGTGAAGCATCAAAGAAGAAACAGGAAAGAACTAAAGAGGGATCGATCAAAGAAAATGCACCTGAGAAAGAGAAAATGAAGGCAGAGGACTCCACATTGAAACGTTGAGATCATAATATGAAGGTAGGAAAAAGAAGTGGAGAGGGTCACCGAGAGAAGAAACGCGTGTAGACTCTTTTTGAAGACTCCGTTTAAACTCGGGTGTGACCTGACCTGCCTAACTATGGACAGTAGCTAACCCGTGATGACTGGACTTTGGTTTACCGTCCGTAGGATAGGAATATTCTCCAGAGCTCCGTGGGGTCCACTGGTCTCTGATTGATCAGTTCATGTCTTTTCACACAGTCGTCAAGTGGCAGGGACCAATTTCTCCTTAATCGAGACACATTTCCACTGCTGGATTGAGTTCCATAGAAACCCATTATTAAGAATTTTTGGGCTAATTTTTGGCAATTCCATTTTGTTTCCATTATAGTAGCCAAAATTTTTAGCTTCAGTCCTTTACCCAAAACGGAATGGGGCCAAATAGATTTTGATTTGAATTTTGGTCATTTTGGTTCATTTTAGTCATATCGGTCCATTTTGATTGTCCATTTGAGTTCATTCCCGTCCATTTCGATTTATAGCATAATTTTTGCTCTTTTTTTTCATTTCTTTCTCAATATTCATATCGAGAAACATCCATAATTTATATTTTGATTTCTTTATATATATGTATATATTTTTTTTATTTTTTAATATTTCAAAAAATCACTCCGAAAAGTTTTAGAAAATATTTGAAATACCAAGATATTCCACCTTGGATGCTAAGGAATTGACAACTATAGATGTAAACCATCAGGTCAAAGAGTGAATAAAAAATAAGATTGTGATGGTATTTTGTTTTAAGTGGATTTGTAGAAAATGTATTTTACTTATTGTGTAAAAAGTGGGTGTTTTTTTGTCATTGGTGGAGAAAAAACTTTTTTTTTTTTTACTCTTTTTTTTTAAAAAGGATGAAATTTTGATTACTATATATTTTATTTTACATGTAAAAATTCGGAACGGATATTGTGAAATAGCCACAGGTAGTGTCTCGCATTAGTGAAATAACGATCCATTGTGCTGCGGAAACATTTGGCTCATGGAGGAAAATATCGCATTCCAATGGACTGCGAGTTGAACCAGCAGTACTTATCACTGCCATGCTTATAGGAATCTGTTGTGAAATAACAACCCAATGCTGTAGACTGTGACTGTTGAAATTGAAAAGCCCTTGAACTTGCTGGCGCAGGACATTGTTATCATTGTCATGCTTATAGAAGTCAACTCTATCCAAGGGGAAGCATTACCATTTCTAATGGGTTCCATCCAAAGAGAGTCTTGCGTACGAATGAACCGGCAGTTTGAAGAAGAAAGATAACTGAAATTTTATCCTCTTCCTCGCCATTAATATTTTTATTGCCCGTTTTCATTCAATGAATAATTTTTTTGGGAAAGCATCCCTTTGCTTTTTTGTTTGTTGTGGGCCTAGAAAACGAAAGTCTAGCGTAAGTACAATAATAACACAGAGCCATTCAGAAGTCCTTCTCTTCAATGTAACATAATTTCATCCGTTGTATTTTTCCTAAAACTAGTAGAGAGGTGAGAGGTCACATGCCTCCACTTCACTGTCATAATTGATAAATGACTTTTAACAGGTCAAAATCTTTTCGCAAGGCTTCAGTCTTTTCACAAGGCTTCGTAGCCAGAGCACTGTCACAATTGATAAATGAATTTTAACACGCCAAAGTCTTTTCACAAGGCTTTCTAGCCAGAGTCCCCTATGCCATGTCTTATCAAAGTCATATATTGACAGCTTAAATCACATGTCCCGGAAGAAGAAGGATAGGGCCAGTTTCGAATTATCTGGTGTCTTGTTTTCGAAGAGAGATAGTTTTTAAATCAGATCCAAAATCAGTAGGGTGGAAATAGGCATGTAAATCAGGAACGGCCCACTCATAACAGGCCCAGTTCGTGCCCGGGGCGGGCAGGCACGGCCCATGAAAATTATATAGGCCATGCAGTCCCCACTTCTTTTTAGGGTTTAGCCCAGCATGGCCCTAGTCGTATAGCCTGTGGGCAACTCACATCTTCCCCCTTCCCCCCTCCCTTTTTTTTAATTTTTTTTTAAGTTAGACTTGGATGGATACAAACTTAGACTTAGACTGTTTGACTAATTTAATTAAAATAAATAAATTAAGAAAAGTAAATAAGTAAAATAACACTAATGATGTTTTAAAAAAATACATTAAACAGATTATATTTCCTTCAAATTTAAGTTACAAAAGTTAAAAAAACTTACAAGTTTGAACTTGGATCAATAAATAATAAAATTCAAACCTTATGATAAATGAAAAAATTTAAAAATTACAACTTTAAAAACCTATGATACATTCTAAAACTAGATTATACTTTAAAATTAGACTATTGGGCCTGGGTCAGGCCATGCTTAGGTTGTGCCTCGTGCCGCGTGCCGGGCCTAGGTCGTGCCTCATGCTAGGCCATGCCGCTATGGGCTTGGGCACTGCCCCAGCATGACACGAATAAAATCCATACTGTGCCGTGCCTTAATCCTGACAGCCCTGACCCAGCACGGCCCAAGCAAGGATTGTCGAGCAGGGCTGGCCCGTTGACCAAGTCAATGAGCCCATACACTGTTTTTCCGTGCCGGGCCCGTGCTGGGCGTGGGCCACCCGCCCATATTTACACCTCTAGGTGGAAGGTGATGGTGGGAGCTTGAATGATCCCTATATTTTTAGAGCTCACTTACGAAAATTTTAAACCATTAAAAAATGACCATTCATTTATAATCTGCATAATATTCACCTGGAGGAGAATTTTCTTACAAAAGTAGACATGTAAGTCCTACACTGTTGGGCCCAGTTAGACCCAATATTTATCGATGTAGCTCATTCACACTCTTATTCCTACCTTGATCAGGCACAATGCCCAATCTTGAGACTCATCACGCTTTTAACCATTGATAGGTTGGATCTCAAAAATATTTATAGTTAAAAGAGCATTAGGTTTTAATGTTGTTAGATCAAGAGCTAGGTGATAAGTTCATAAAACTGCATTCCAACTGCATTATTTCATGTGATTTTATGGACTTGTGTAGGGTAATTTCATTGATTTGCATAGAGTTTGATAAAATCTTGCATTTAGGCATTTAAGGTTAAATTCATATCAAAATAGTTGAAAATTAGAAAATTGCATGTTTTATTGAAATCATTCTCTTTGAATTATCCTATTATCACATTGATTCTTTAGAAATTCACACATAAACACGCATGATTTATTTGCATTATTGTGTAGTTTGCAAATTTTCGGTCAACGCGATATACTCATACGCATGCATGCATGTAGGATTGGCCCCCATGCATTGCATTATTCTTTTGATTTTTATATTGTTCTTTGGTGCAGAAAATTTAGATTTTTGGGCCTGCGAAGAGGAGATTTGAGAGAAAAAAAGAAAAAGAACAAAAACTTCATGACCAAGCAAACTTTGGGACCCACACTACCTTGGGCATAAATAATTTAATTCCAATGTAGGGATGGCCATGGTGGGTACCGCCAGTGTTGCAAGTTTTAGAAAATTCCTCTTTTATTTGTTGAAGATATTTGAGTTTTCAAATTCAAAATTGAAGTCAAAGGAAGGAAGGAAGACCAAGATACTTGAAGGCTACAAGAAAGCAAAAGAATCAAGAGGAATAAAGAAGGAAAGTGAAGCATGCATGAAACCCAACAATTATGGGACGTCCAACTGCGCATCACCATCTAGCTTCCAAGTTGCTTTTACTTCAAGTGCGCACATCCTCAATTTTTCTATGTTGTAGAAGACAATTATGGTAGGTTAGTTTTCTTTATTTTCTAAGCATAGGGGTGATTCCTTGGTAATTTTATTAGTTTTATAGAAAATCATAAGTTAGAAGAGTGATGCATTGTTTTTATTAACGTAGAGGGATGTTTTTAAAGTTAATTGCCATGTATTGAAACTTTTTTTTATGCTTTATTTTTTTTTTCCGAATACATTTCATGCTTGGATGTTTAAGAATTCATCTCTGAGATTAATATTAAAAGGACATCACTTTCGTTTTTCTATGGTGTGGATTTACGACCCATATAGGGAAGAAAATGTGATTATGTGTACCTCCAATCATTAGGAGAAGAAGGATCCCTGAAGCCTAGGAAACTCTGAATTTTTATTATTTTCCAGCACTTTTACTTTTTCTGAATTTTTATTTTATTTTATGCAATTGGTTATTTTGATGTTTTTCCATTTTCTTGCAGCTTACTAGTTAAGACTTTTAGATTAGGTTTTTAAGATTAGGTAATTTTTATTAGTTATTGTAAGACCCCGCCCCGAGAGTTTCCTTTTAGTGTTAATTAAGACGCGTTTTAGCTATAAGTGAGAATAGTGAAAATGGGTTAAATCTAGATTAGAATAGCTTTTTATAGCTTTGAATGATTTTGGGAACTCTTTTGATTTAGTGGGGCCCTTTGGGGGTTCCTTTATTGTGTTTTGATTAGTTTTGAGATTTATCCAATAATTCTGGAAACCTGTAATTTGCTTCGTTTAATGTATTTTATGATTCTTGACAACTTTTGTATTTGCTCCGTCCTCGTTCGAGATCTCTAAACTCTACTTTGCTAATGATAGAGGTAAAATAGTCTTTTTACACAAAATCTAGACACTATTTTCAATGTCTCCGAAACTAGTAAAATATATACTTTTTGGAAAGTAGAGATTTCGACGATCAATTCTTTCTTCTTCGTCGAATCCGTCCGAAGCCCGTAGAGCGATGTTTTAGCCCAATTTGGACTTTTAAGTTGTGGGACCCATTGCCATTGTCTATATAAGGAGGAGGCATTTTTCCTCTTCCTCTTCTTGCAACTTTCTTTAAGAAAAAGAAATCCCAGCCCAGCCCTAGGGTTCTCTTCAAATTACCTTGCTTCTTGCTTCTCTATCTCTCAATCTCTCTCAAATCTATTGCTAAAAGTAAAATGGAGGTGGTAATCTTCTTCCCCTCCATGAGAGCTTCATCTTGATACCATTTTTAGAGAGAGCCTTCCATTCCAAGCTACACCTTGATCAAGCTATTGCCATTAGAGGACTCTCCATGTAAGCTCTTCTTCTCATCTCTTGGTTGTGTGTTCTTCTAGCCATGGATGTGCTTCACCTTGATTATTGGAAGCTATTTCCATCTATTTCTTAATTTTGACATTCTAGGGTTGTAATGAATGTATTTTGGGGATTTTTGTGTAGATTGTAGATTTTGAGCTTGAGAGTGTGATTAGAGCTCACTAGCATAATTGGAGACCAAGGCAAGTGAATGAATGGATTTGATTTGAATAAGTTCTTGTTTTATTGAAAATGTGGATTTTACTATTCATATTCCTTTAGTTTACTATGTTTCATAATGTTTTTGGAAATGTACTTATTGATATGATTTTTCTCCTAATTAGTTTATGAGAATGTATGCATTCATTCAATAAAGCTTATTTTGGCCATTATGGACTTCTTAAATGATATTTGTACTTGCATTGAATGGGATTTGTGTTGGAAGGAGAATTAAATGCATTGATGGAATGGTGGCTGGAGGAAAGTATTAGATGATGAATGGAAGGGAATAGACCCATTTCATGTTAGGAAATGGTTGGAGTTGAGTTGAAAGGGTTTGGGAAAGAAAGAGCTGAAATCTGCACCTGATGTAGAGTTTCCGCAGTTGGGCGGTCAGCAGGCGGTCACCTTGGCGGCTAGCCGACAGGTGACCGGCGGCTAGTCGACCCAGATTCGGTTACAAACACAGACTGCTATATTTTGACAGGCGAACCGCGGTCAACCCCGCGGTCAGATTGCGGCTAACCGCCACCCAAAAGCCCTATGACCGCCAGGTAGCCAAAACGCAAAGTCAGAAACACAGAATGCTATATTTTAGCAGGGTGAATCGCAGTCAGCTCCGTGGTCAGCCAGCGGCTAACCGCCAGCTAACCGTCAGGTGACCGAACTTCATCCAGAATTCCTGAGTCTTTTCTATTGTTTTCAGATATGGTATTTAAAGGTTTGGTTGGGTTGTTCTGATGCCCTACCACCTTGGAAAGACCCAGGGGATGACATAAGGAGATTAACTTAGAAAGAAACTCTATTTTGGAAAAGTATTGGGAATTCTGGATTCATCAACTTGTATAAGGAAACTTGATATGTCCTCTATCATTCGAGTACCATAGTAAGGGCAATAATAGACATACAAGATATTTATACATGTTGTCTAAATACGGAAGCCCCAATATATAGTCCGTAACTGTATAAGAATTTATTTCATGGTTTTAACTCGGATTTATACACCTGACATGTCCTGCCAGCCCCGTCTATGCATGAAAAGATAATGATATGAAATATGTGCCTACGAGCACCATGCCTCGCCTACCCGAGTGTTTTACACCGATATAGTTTGTACATGTTTTGATTTCTCATGTAACCTATGAGTCGGCACCACTAAGCTTGGACGTCCTTGTCAGTCTGATCAACTGGCTTGGGCCTTCCCCTTGTGCTCCCGCCAGTTGCAACTTAGATCATGTCCTGTCCCGTTACCCGGTTCCGCGGCCGTGGTCTTGCCTAGCTATATGTATATGTATATAATGTTGGTTCTCTTCACTTCGCGTCCTCGAGCCCAACGCACTGAATGTGCTCTCATCACATTAGTGATAGAGAGGATTTAGCTTTAGTGTGGTTGCCATCTAGTCAGTTCCTGTACCTTGGATATCCTACATGGTTTACATTGCATCTGTACTTTAAATGAACCATGCATCCTGTTTTAAGACAGTTATTGTTTTAATAAGATTTCGTTATGTTTAAGAAGTGCTTTGATTTCTTTCTTGGTATTATCTATTCATCCACCTGTCAGACCGTCGTGTCTGACCCATCTTTGTGGTACTCAAGTCCAGCCTCCGTTATTGCCTTCGAGGAGGAGCCAGAGGAGGCGGTCGGCGAACCGCAACGATTAGTGGAGTGGCAAGCTGACAATGTCATTTAGACATTGGTTTAGCTTTGAGCTACGTAACATTTTGGGGGGAGTTTATAGAATGATCTTGATTTGCACTTTTGGTTGTACTGGCCTTTGTTGGCCATTATTTTTTAGGAATGTTAATTTAACTTGATCTTTTGTTTAAACTTTAACTTCATATTTTAGGGATGCTAATGAGATCATTGCTCACTCTGACATCATGTCATACTTGTGTATTATCAGTCTCATATAATGAGAGTGGATTAAGAGTTTGATTTGCTACACGCTTCCGCACCAATGTAAATGTTCTATGAGTGTGTGTGGAATCCTCACCGCGGAAACCTGTGGGAAATTAAATGTGTATATTCATGTAATCATTCACCCACCACCGTCGCGGTCCCGGGCCCCAGTCTGGGTCGCGGCAGTTATAAAGGATTGTAATTAATTAAGTTTAGTAGTGATTAATTTGTATAAATTCTTTTAGGCTAGCATTAGATTCTCCCTAGGACAAGTACGAGTTGATTGCCTGTCTTTCGCTCTTCATGGATCAACCTCAGACTCACTGAAATTATTACTGCATCGTGGCACTATACTTGGGGCTTTTTTATCACTAGGATAATTTAATCAGGTTGATTTTGTGTGTAACCATTATCCATAAAAGACCTCTCCATCTACCCATCCCTAATAACATGACTGCATCCAAGTGAGCCCCACAAGCTAGATTGCAAATACAGTATACGATTTGCACTGAGGTGAGGATTTTCCTTCGATTAAATGGTCCTCATTCAAAATGAAAACCTTTAGAAAATTTATATAAAACATTATAAACAAATATATACTATTTTATAGAGATTAATTTGACAGTGAACCTATATAATATTGAGGTGAAGTTTCTCATAAAAAAGAGGGCGATTCTTTTGGCGTACTAATAATTCCAAGGCCCAAGATTTTATCTACACATTAGAGATTGAAAAAAGAGAAAAAACACAAAGAATCACAAAAAAGTTCTATGGTAGTGGGCCCACTTATAAAATATTTTAATCAATGGAAAACATCATCCTCATGTAGTGTACAATCATACTCACGTTTTTACTAAAATGGCCCAACTAATAGCGAGATAGAATGCCCTTATTGCTTCTAAAATTTTCAAAGAGTAGAGAAAGTTAAAGGGAGCATGGCAAGAGGGCATAAGATAAAATGACCCAAAATCTATCCCCAGATTTTCTCTTCTTTGACAAACAAGAAAGAAAGTTCAGGTGACCCAATCCTTCTGTCTTTGTAATTTATAAATTTTTCAAAAGTTGTCTCCTGAGTGAAATTTGTAAATCATCATCTTAAGTAGAGGATTTGTAGATGCTGAGGAGGTTTAAATCCTGAGAATTTCAAGGGTTAAATAAGAGTTTTATAGATGGCTGGAATTTGGGATTTTAACCCGACATCTTCAAAAGCCAAGGGCAATCACATCATGTCTATGAATTCCCAACATTACAAATTCTAGTCAGAAATTCTTTAAAAGAAATAGGCCGTTGAATCTGGTTAGTGGTCTTTTTCTACTTAGAACCGGATATGGTGGCAGTTTCTGATAATGTTTCAGACTATATTCCCTTAGCATTCCAAATGCTCTTTCTGATCCATAGAATTCGTAAAATCTAAATATTAGCCCAAAAGTCAGGGTTGTGAGGATTTGGACTTCCATTTCAGGAGACAACATTGGGAGAATTTGGAGTTCTCACATATAAGAGTTCTTAGAATTCATGCAACCAAACAAGCCTCAAATATAAGTTTTGAAATAAATAAAACTCTCCTCTAATTGGCCCCCTTACAATGAAGAAACAGAACAAATGTGGCAAATTACAAATAGAAATGAAAAAACCAACATCAAAAAAGGAAAGAATGGCCATATTTTTTCCATGCATCTCTTTACAAAATTATTTAAAGGGCATTCGTTTCTCTGGCACAGTCACGTCACCTTTATAGAATTCTAAAAATATTGGAAAAATACACTCTTTTGAACCCATGCTTTACTTCAAACTAATGGACTATAAATGAGAAAGTAAAAGAAATGACCAACCCTCATTCACATAAATGAGCATGAATACAAACAAGCAATATCTAGTGTAGCTTAGGCAGTTTTTTTTTTTACCCAGCTTAGGCAGTTAATGCACCTTTTCTATTTTAATTTTTAAATCCAAGAAACGTTTGAACAAATAGATATCTAACCGGCAAATGCCAACCATCAAATATAGACTCATTTAAGAGGTATTAGAGCAATGGATTTAATATAAATCTATTATTCGTTGTCCTAACAAATAAAGGAAGTACAAACCTTATAAAATAAAGGCCCACAAAATACCTCAAAAGAGGCATTTTAGTATATATTTAAAGATTTATATATATTATATTAGGGAGGTGCTCCTATGAGAGGCACTCTCACCAACTTGGTGAGAGATGGGTGGGGGCCCACATTTAAGTTTGAGGTCATTGCATTTAAGTGGGTGAGAGTGGATATGGAAGTGAGAGTCTCTCACCCACTTAAATGCAATGACCCCAAACTTAAATGTGGGCCCCCACCCATCTCTCACCAAGTTGGTGAGAGCGTCTCTCATAAGAGTACCTCCCATTATATTAAATGAAGAAAAAGGAAGGGCTAGTCCTCGTACTATCCAAGCTTGACCCTCAAATTTGAAGGCCTACAAAAAATTTATCCAAGCCCGCCCTAGAGCTTTTTCTTAAAAACAAAAGTCCTCAATAGGGCTTTCAAGAGTTCGGACAATTTTGCCCCTTTATTTTGGAGCTGGATTGACAAGCCTATCAATTTCCAAACTTTCTTATCCTTTCCCAGCAAAAGGAGTTGATTTTAATTGCCCAAAAGTCCCCTTATTTTTTTAAATTTGATAAATGCTCCTCTTGCATTAAATTAGACGTAATGTGTGGATACTTTCTATAGACCAACGAATGGAGTGTCTTCTAACCAAGGACGTTGCAACATTTTTAGGGGTGTTCAATGGCTAGGTTAAGGCTTATCCGAGCCCGATCCATCTTTAGGAACATAGGTCCAAATCCAGGCCAAGCCTGAAATGGGCATTAAGTGAATGGCCTACGCCCGCCCATTTAGTTGATCTGGTCGGGCCAAGTTGGGCTTTCTACCACTTTTTAGAGCATTCTAATTACCTAAATAGTTAAATAAGCCACTAAACAATATGTTTTACATATTCGGGCTTGACCATGCCAAATTTGGGCTTTCTATAACTTAATCCAAGCTAGATTCATATATTAACCTAACCTAAGATTCAGACCCAAGCTTGGCCTAGAATGAGAGCCAGGTCCTAACTGGCTTGGGCCTTGAGCACCCCTAAACATTTTGTAGCGTGCCTGTATATATTACGCTGGCTATAAAACAAATGAGCATTTTTTCTCTATCTATTGAAAGAGGACTGGAGCGTATTTTTAACTGAATATGCCTGGGCATTTTGCAGCGTGTTGCGTGCCTCGTATATATAATGCTAGGTATTAATTAAATGATTAGGGAAAAAAACCCTAGATGCATAAAACCAAGGGATATTGTGGGATGGAAACATATGAACGTGGATGAGGAGAATATAAGACATCAGGCCAATTAGATTTTCCTAACTCTTAGTTTAAATCCTTAAAGTTCAATAGTTATACACTAAGCAATCTTCTCATGATAAAATCCAATGATGAATGTCGGAAAAGCTGTAAATTCTAGGCTTGTGCTAATTCATGATAGTAGTATGTATCAAAGGATTGGATCAGCCAAAGTTGGACCTCACGCCCTCAGAAAAATCAGAGCGGAAAAGGGGCAGTTTAAAGGAGGTATTTTCTATAACTCCATAGAAATATGCTTCTCTCTCTCTCTCTCTCTCTCTCTCTCTCTCTCTCTCTCATTTACAAGGGATTCAAGCTCATACACTCGAGCCTACATACCCCTCGGCCTTAACCAATTGAGTAACAAGGAGAAGAATGTGCCTATTTTTTATTGCTACATATGTGACTGGAACGCACCGATTCACACTCATGTGCCATGTCACAACTAGCTATGCTACAGCTTGGGAGGAAAATGTACCTTCTTTATTACAATGAAAATGGATATATTTTTCAGCACAAGGACAATGGGAAAATAATATTACATTTCACCCTATTAATCTTATCTTCTTAGAGCAACTCCAACAGCTTCTCTATTTGTCCAACTCAGCATGGAACGGTAGTAAATGGCATGTGATATTGCCTCCAACAGCTCCTCTATATGTCACGTGGCAATTGACATATGCCTTGGTATGCCAAATTTGGCATACCAAAAAGTAAGCCTTCAAATAATTTTTTAAATATCATAATACAAATGTATGTTGCAAATCAGTATGTGGGATGGAACATTTGGTCAGTGGTTCAACGGGATGGAACATTTGTATTAGATGAGATATTGCATTTAAAGTGTCTACTTGATGATATTATGGTCAGTCAGTGAACGTTACACGGCTACATTTATAGCCGTTGTATTATTCTTTCTTTTGGACTTGTTTTTAATTTTAATGGGTAATTATAAATTGTGATAATTTGAGAAACTCTTGGAGCTTGGATATCTATAAATTATGAGTGTTTAAAGTCTTTTTTTTTCTCATTGACACTATCAATTCTCAATTATCTCAATTTCCTAATCTTTCTACCCAATATTCACAATATTTTGGCGAGACATCCGGTGAGGCCCCACCCCTTGTGGGCCCTCAATTTGTTTTAAATTATTATTAATATGATATTACTTACTTTAATATGCTAATTAATAGGAATTAGTAGAATAGTTGCTAATATTTCTAAGTCTTAGAATGTAGCTTTTATAAAATTCTTATTAGATATTAGGTGCTTGTTGTTAATTTAATAGGTTTTGATTTGATTATAATTTAGCTAATATTAGAATTAATAGGAGGGGCATTAAGAGTTAAAAACATTCTAGAATCCCACCTAATGACCTATTTACCCATGACCTTATCTCTTTATCATTTACAACTAAACTGCCATTTTGGTAATTATCCTAAACCCTAATCTATAGAAACTCCACTATTGCAATTGTAACCTAAAACCCTAATTCACTCTCATCTTGCCTACCTCTCCCTAAGAAACCCTAATTCCTCAAATTCCAGCACAAGAAGAAGTTAGAGATCACCCAAATTATACTATCAACACTCTTAGGAGCTTGGAATTCTCATATCTCTTTCTCAACTCTAATTTCAGTTTCGAATTGAGGCAAGTACCCTATGCTAATTTCACATGATGCATGCTTTCTTCTTTTGATTCTGCAATTCAATTCAATTAGCTAGATATGCATGTTTAGATATCTTCTTTTGGGCTTTGTTTATGGATAATGGTCATTTGATGGATGGGTTCTCCCATTTGGAAGATCAATGGGCCGTTTGAATGATGGTTGGAGATTATAGAAGTGTTTTTGTGTTTATCTTTGTTTGTGTGATGGATGGAAGAAGTTAGGGACAAATTGAATGAGAAATGGGTTGAAGAAGGAAATCCCATAATTTTGGAATTTTCAGCTCACTGCGTGTACCCGGTCGACCGGCCTCCATCTCAATCGACCGGGCACACTGAAAAGGCAAAAAAACCAAGTCCCAATTATTTCTTTCTGAAATTTTACAGACATTGTACCCGGTCGACCGGACCCTGTCTTGGTCGACCGGGCACACAAGACTCTGTCGAAAATAACTGAGACCTGAGATTTCTCAGACAGGTTGGAATTATGTGTACCCGGTCGACATCACGGCTATGATGTCAACTGGATACACAGAGAAACCTGAGGAACACCCTAGCCATTTGGCTTTAGGTCCTAGTGGATCCAGTCAACATCAAAATTATGATGTCGACCGGGGACACTACAGGATGTCGACCCCAGGTCGACATCCAATGTACCAAGTCAACATCCCAGGGGATGATGTTGACCGGGAACACTGTGAACAGTGAGTTTCCAGATTTTATTTCTTTTGATGTTTGATCAATTGTGAGGTCCATTGACCATCCAAATAGGCTTCCATCAAGTGTACCAAGCACGAATCAATGGCGTGGCTCAGCCTTGACTCGTGGGGTCCACCAATTGGGTTTTTGGGATTTGAATCGTCAATGATTCGACCCTTAATTGTAGCCCATGATGTCTATAACTTCAGGAGCACCAGATTTATTATCTTTGACATTTGAGGCTATAGCTAGGGATCCAATCACATGATGAGGCCCGAACCAAGAGTGGACCATTACCTAGGATTGGACCTTTGTCTATTCCACTTGATTCCATGATTTGAAGGATTTTATATATTGTTCTAGTCTTCTATCCTTATTATTGTTGTAAACCTGTTAATTAATGAAAATTGGAGGACCTGAACCTAAGACAACTTAGTGGTGACCCTATGATGTGTTTGAAGATAAATGACCCGTGTCTGTGGCTAGGCGGGCGCTCATACGGCCTAAGGTTGAGTATGTGAAACCATAGAATGAAGAGGTTATGATTAATGGATTTGAAGGCTCATTGTGTATGAGCATGGGATGATCACCTGTGGGATTGAGCATAGTGTTGCACTTGTGTTGCTTCAGGCCATGGTTGTAAGCCTCGGTATGAGTCCAATGATGATTGGACTTGGATTTGGATATTGGAATGTACCCCATGTTGTTATACTTTAACCTCTTAGAGACTTGGTTGGGATCTTGCTCACGCAAGCCAAGCCTAGACAGACACAGACCTGTACTTATTCCCTGGGTCGGCACTAAAACATTCACTCAGCTGATCTAAGCTCAGCCAATTGACTGATCATCACTGGTAGGAGCTATATTGGTTACGGTTAGAGCTATCATGATGAGCTGTGATTTGACGGATGGTGTGATACCGGATCCGAGCTAATCTGATAAAGGGGTGTGATTGGTGTTATATTATGTATGCTATTATTAGCAGGGCAGTTATCCCTTGCATGGTTATCTTACCCTTTTCCCTACCACAAACTGTTTACAGTATGGGATATTTACAGCATGGGAGGGCCGCGGTATATCCAACTTGTGTGAGTGTGCCATTTGTTATCTGATTATATTAGATTACTTTACATTTCTGATTTTAAACTGTTATTTATTGTTCAATTGCCTAGATCATGTACCTTTGTTACTCTTGTGATTACATACATGTCACTACTCTCTTTTGTTGTATATATCCTACATTATCTGCATATGGTGCCTTGCCAGATCCTTGGATTTGACCTATCTTTGGTGCTTAAGTCTCGACCATGATTTTGAAAACGACGCGTACTATGAGGCGCCTGTAGTAGGTGACTATGGGTGGGAGCAGGCTGACCGAATGGTCAAGCCAGAGGATGGAGCGCCTATACAGGGGGAATGAATGCAGTTCTTTTTGGGTTTTGAGAGGATTTATGTAGTGAGCGAGTAGATAGGCAGTTTTGTATAAACTTTGATAACTATACTTTGAGATTTTTATTAGACTTCCGCACTGTTATGTTTGACTCATTTACATGATACTATTGCTTATGCTATCTTTTCTTACGTTTCCGCAATACAACTGTTGATTATGTTATTGTTTAAAAAGTTTTAAAATTTTGACCTCACTGCGGACTACGATTTTGGAAGTTCTCGGATTTTCCGGGAAATAGCGCACCAAATTCAGGTACCTTAGTGTATCTTCGGTATTCGAAATTGGGGCATTACATATCCGAACTCCCTACTGATGATGCCCTAAAGAAAAAGGCTGTTGGTCGAGGTGCCAGCTTCAGTATAGAAGAAGACCGTCTTCTCATCGGTTCGTGGTTGAATACCAGTCTGAATGCTGTGCATGGAAACGAGCACAAACTTGGGCTTTTTGGAAACGAGTGAAAGAATACTATCACAACAATAAGTAATTTCCCAGTGATGTGATCGAACAAACAAAATGTTGTCACAACAATGGCAAAAGATTCAAGCTTCTGTCAACAAATTTTGTGGATGTCTTGCCACAATTATTTGTGCATTTTTTTATTTTTTTTAATAATTTATTACTTTAATAACATTTAAATCGTACCAAATCCCGTTAAATATAAGTAAGATATATGTAATAAAGTAAATGAGGATTAAATGAAAAAAGAATTAAATAATAATTTGACATCTCTCTTGGAGTTGCCCATGTGAGATGCCAAATTTACACGTCTTTTTTTTTGCCACATAAGCCTTTATTTTGAAAAAGGCATATGAGGATTTAAAGTGTCTCTTGGAGATGCTCTTAGGAGTTAACATGAGAATATACAGAAAAAATGTGACATGCATTATATATAAATTTAAGCATCCAAATATTTTCTCCACTTTCTAAAATTGCGGCACATTTCCACGGACATAGAGGTAGCCAAATCCAAACCACGTCCCGATGAATCAATAAATTATGCTGTAATCTCAGCCACCGCCAAAACCAAACTGCACGTGGGATCTAAAACGAAAAGAACCCGGTTTCGGCCCATGGGTAGCATGGAATTGACTAAGAAGATACAATGGCAATGGTGGGTTAATTTAAGACAGCAAGCGAGGTGAATTGTTAGCAGCAATCCTAGTTCATAGGTAGGCATCCACATGCACTCATGCATGTCTTCTAAGCAAGCATCTGAGCTCGAAGAATATTTTAACATCTTTTCCACCTGATTATCAATCAAATAGGTAAGGATGAACAAAAAGGAAACAAAGGCTCCTATCACAATGACAACATTATAACCACTCAAGAGGGGAGGCCCATTTGTCGATAACCCTGGTATAACACCGAACCTACATTACTAGAGAAGCTACACATTGCAAAAAAAAAAAAAAAAAGGGATTTTTCTTGTATAGACAACATGAGCCATCGAAATCCATGCCTGCAGAGAAAAGTTGAGAAAGTTCCCTAGACATTCTATGTAGTGCTAGTTTTGCAATGCTTTTTTGTGATATCACATAGTTCTAATTGGATTATGTGATATCGCATAAAAGTGCATTGTTAAAAGATTAATGGGACATCTTGTTCTCCGTATTTCAAAGCTTGTTTTCACCGATCGGGAAGAGACGGTGAGATAATGAAAATTAGCTGAAAATGGGAATTGAAATATAAAGAAAAAGGTTCCTCATTGACTTTTTATCCAGCAAATTTATGAGACATCGAAAAATCCAATTAAAATTTTACAATATCGTAAAAAGTACTAGTGTGCAGAACATTGGGGGAATTTTCTCAACTTTCATCTCTATGTGCTAATTTTGACGGCTAATGGTGACCGTATAGGAAAGCCCCTTGCAAAAAGTCTTAGCTTTCAATTTAGACTCTCAAATGTCATCCCTTCTAAAATTGTGACAAATTTCAACAATAAAGTCAACTCTAAGTTGTCAAGGGCATGAGGCATTGATAGAAACGACAACTAAGCTGAAGCTAGCTCCTTGGAGAGGTAATCCCCCAAGTTTTGTTGGATCCCACTACAAAAGAAGATCCATTTAGCGACGGTTTTTACCTGCCGCCAAAGGATAAAAAACCGCAACTAAAACATTTTGGGGTCAGAAATATACGCGCCGCAACTTTTGTAATTCTTTTGGAGTTTTTAGCGGCGGTTTATTTCTTCTGCCGCTAAAAGTATTTTTAATACCATCGATTTCCACCGCCTATTAACGCTCTCTGCTTATAAAATGCGCGATGCTATGATACCTTTTGCTTCCCGACAATTATAAAAAGCGTTACGGATGACGAGGTAAGTCTGTAACGTGTGAGCACTGAGCTAATCATGCTCAGGAGTCCTCCTAGTTCCTACCGAACTAGCGTTGGTTGTCCCTGTCCAATGAGTGGAAATGGATTGAATGATAAATCTATGACACATTTCATGAACTTGAACTAGAACCTTGAAATACAGTGTCAAGTAAAGGATAAATATATGCCTGTTAAGTCATATTTGAAAGTCACCAGAATGACTTGGGCAAGACAAGCAAATGATCTGAACCACCACATTCAGTTATTTGTTAGATCATGTGAAGCACGCCAGAGTTTTTCATTTCCCCTGCATTACAATAATCAGCCACCCAAGTGACCCAGCCCTTACCTGGACCAAACCTGCCTAGCTGACCTCTTCCAAAGAAGGTGGTTTGGAGTTTGGACTTGGGCATTTATGCAAGGTTTGGGATCAGGTAACAAAGTCAACTGCAACCTTGAAATACAGTGTCAAGTTTGAGGTGGCTTAGCAGGTACGATTAGAAATTGCCACCTGTGGTAGAAGGTGTAGGTACTAGGTAGTATATTGAACTCTTTTACACTATATAAGGCCAGGTTAGGTCAATGGTTTGAGTTCTAAAATTGGGCTTTACCATGGATATGGACACGACCCGGGAATTATCCGAATCCTTGTCCATGCTCACACAATATATAAAAACATAAAAATACCTGAAACCTCGACGGCATGGTAATGATATGATGATGCAACTATGCAAGAATGACAAAGGTGTGCTAGAATCTTTATTTATAAATATATATATATATATATATATATGAGTTCCGCTACAAAATTTTCTGGGCGTTTTTCTAAAAAAAAGGCCCATCTTTTTAGCCAATAAAAGTGTGACACATGTTATTAGTGATACACATATCCTATTTTCTCTTCTAAATATTCTTTTACAAAGGTGGATCTCTTAAAATACTAATAAATCATTGACTATTAGATATGGTAGAAACTCCCCTTTTGAGATATGAGAGTTTTTGAGAATTTCCTATATATACATAGATGCATCCATATATGCATGCATAGATGCAAACATGTATACATATAGGGATACCCTCTCCTCAGCACACACTGAGGAGAGGGTCTGCTCAACACGTGTGTGCCAAATGCATGGCATCAAGTGGTAAACAAAAATCCCCGCCCATTTAGTTTCTCATTCCCTCTTGTTTCAGTATAGAAGAGAGAAAAGGAACTTTCCTCTCCAATCCAGAATCTTCACCGTAAGCAAGAAAGAGAAAAGGGCTTTGTCACCAATCCGGTATCTCTAACGTGAGCAAGAACGTGGAGTCTGCTTCTTGCACAATGAACATAGCAAGGATATGATCTTGTATGTGAAGACTGAACAAATTATGGACGTGTGCACTGCAATCCAAGACAGCCTCCTCTTTTCAGGAATAGTCTGTATCCCTAGAAAAAAGTTCGCATCTGAGTCTTCTTGTTATGGTGAAGTGCAGCAACTGACAGCGAGCAGAGACAGGAGTCCGAAGATCCACACCGTCTCTTTCTCCTCTGGTTGTCAACCAAACGACCTCAAAGCTTGCCGTCTGTCTCTATTGTCCCTCCCTTCCTCCACCCCTCGTTCTGATGTGTTTTTTTTTTCCTTTCTTCTACCAACTTATGTTCAATGCCCTGTTATGTGTATTTTTCTTTTCTTTTTCTTTTCTTTTTTTTTTTTTTTTGGTTGGGTTTGTTGGATTTGAGGGTCTGGGTTTGGGATTTTTGGGCTTATGGTGGGGATTTGAGGGGGGTTTTTGTGGTAGGGTTGTTTGATTTGAGTCTTTGGGTTAGAGATTTTAGGGTTTATGATGGGGATTTGAAGTTGGGTTGTTTTTATTTCCAACTGAATAACTCATTAAGCTTAGCTAATTTGTATGTGACTTTGTTATGATGAATGCAGAGTTATTTTGTAGATTTATTGTAGAGTTTAATTACCAGCAGAAGATGAAACTTACTGTTGATATTGAGATGGTCTATCTATATAGGTCTGATTCCTGCAATCCTGAATAGGTCTGGTGTATATTAGTTGAGTTTTTATGCATATGGGTTTGCAATTGATGGTTTCCATATTAGATTCCTGGGGTGAAACTGGGGACAGAACTGTGGCTTGTGTTAGAACTTCAGAATGGTCTGGCACAGCCAATAGCTCCAACTCGCATGCAACTGGCCCGTTTGATTCAAGATTTTCTAAAGATGCGCCCTAATCGGTTACTTCGTGTGCAACTTAAATATTCCATCACGACCCTTTTTTTTAACCTTCTCTTATTTCACTAATGAATAGAATATGGTTCCTAATTATTTTAAATTAGTATTCATCACGAGGCTGTTTTTGTATATTTTGATATAGACTAAAAGTTATGCTCTGAATGTAAATAGTGATTTCTAGTCAGCATAGAGTTACCATGCACAAGTGCTCAATTTAGTTTTTATATGCTCTTGAAAAGTAATGGTTCGGACCTTGGAACCCTTCAAGGCATAATGCCATGCTCCTTGAATGTTCTTTATTCATTTCATCAACTGATAGTTGCATAAACGTCTTCAATCTGAAACAAAATTTGCAAATTTGCTACTCATAAAATTCGAATTCCTCTCAACTTAGCGATGACCATTTGCCTTTGCATTGGGACGGGGACAACATTTGTAATCTCGGTTCAACTACTCTCGCAACCAGCAGGCCCATTTTTCAATTAAAAATCTAAGATTTTAAACCATTGATAAGCCTGGTACAGGTCTCAATCATGATTGATTTACAATCTGAATATTACATTATGAAAATTTTGGTCACAACACCCAATTAGTTTCAGAGAGCCATGTCGTGGTTCATGGAGCAGTAATTAAACCCGTCCAAGAGTGTGGAGACACCCAATTACGTTTTCTTTGTTTATGTAATTGAATGAAATACCTAGGATTATGTTTTTCTAAGTGGTAAGAATGAAAACCAAAAGTGGGTATCCAAAAATCTTTTCACCACCCAAGAGCAGGCCTTTGTTTCGAGTGAAATCATTCTATGAGCCAGTGAGTTGTGTCCCTATGCCCAACCAGAAGCTTGGAGTTACGCTCAACAAAGTAATGATGTTATATGGTACATTATTCTGCTTAGAAGAAGATGCATTGGGCAAGCCAAATTAGAGTAAGATGCATTTTCTTTAATGCTAAAAATCCATGTAAATATATGAACGGAGGAGATCAAACACTCAAAATCACTACCCCAAACCAAATCTCCATTGTAAGTGCCTAAACTAATACGGACTTATTAGGATGGATGTAAAACTTCTTAGGAAAGATCAAATGCCTGAGACCTGAAAGGGAAGGAGAGAAATAGATGTTAGAGACTTTGGCTGCTGTCAGCCAAAGGCACTCCGATGCCTAAGTTAGTTTAACAACTAAACAAAGGGTGAGTGGTAAGGAGAAAGGCAAGATTTGGAGTGTGTATGCGTACCTTTCTGGGACTAACCCTTTGCATATATATATAGGCGAGAGTCTCATCGGACTTTTTCAAAGTGGAGGTAGTTGGAAGTAAAGTCCCATCGGACCTTACCCTGACTCCTTAGTGGTAGTTGGAGGGAGAGTCCCATCGGACCTTGCCCTGGCTTCCCACTCTTTCTAGGATTGTTGATGTGACCGCTAGATAAGGACAACTCCTTATTTCTATCAGGCGCTCACCCTATCTGACAATGTATCCGTACCTTTACAGGAGCATGATTGTAATTGTCTGACACTCAGTACCCATCTCGGTTAACCGAACCGGGCTGAAAACGATACCGAGATCAGAAATAGCTTTGAGATGGACACGTCCTAGCACTATTGCCGAGCCGCATATAGCTGGCACTGTTGCCGAGCTAGTACTGTTGCCGAGCGTTATATAACTAGCACTGTTGCCGAGCTGCATATAACTGGCACGGTTGTTGAGGTGGCACTATTTCCGAGCCGCATATTGATGGCACTGTTGCCGAGCTGCATATAACCGATACCAATATAAACCTAGCCGGTACTTTTATCGAAGCTAGCACAATCTCGGTACTGCGGGAATGCCTCCACACAATTGCCCCCTAGCTTTTGACCTCTTAGAGTTTTCTAATTTTTTTAGGTCGGAAGCTAAGCACTATGATGGAGGAGTCTTCTGAATATTGAGTTTGAAGCCCATGCTCTTCTTCATCTCGGTGCTGGTTGCTAACGTCCGATCCCTATCAAGATATCGCTTCGTCTGCTCGAGATAATTAATAGCCTATCTGAATCGACGTAGAGGACGTACTAGTGGCACCACGTGTCACCGTCTGATTGGTTGTCCAATTGATTTGAAGAGACGTGTGGAGTACTCGAGTTGACGCCTCGCACGTGCGTCCTCGAAATTTGAAACGGTGCCCCTTTTTCATTATATGTAGGGGTGCTTCTTCCCCGTTCTTCACTTCTGCGTTCGTTTGAGAAGAGAGGGTTTGCTAGAGAGAGGAAATCCGCCGAGGTCGAGTATTTGCGAATCCAAGCTTACCGTCCTTTGAGTCCACTTTGTTTCGTCTTTTGTAAGTTTTTCTCCTTTCTCATCCTCTCCGTTTTTGCATTGTTACTTCTTCTAGGGTTCCCTGCCCCTTTTCCCTCTTTCGAGTTTCATCCTTCATTCTTCCAGTTTCTTAAAACTTAGGAATGTGTATTTACAAGCAGTGGCTAGAAACCCCAGAGGCCATGGCCGAGTTTAGGGCCAACTATGGAATCCCTGATGATGTCCTGATTAGGTTAGACGACCCCGAAAACCCCTTTGGTGGCCATACCTTTACTAACGACTGGATGTCGTTTCTTTTGGTCACCATAATCGAAGGCGGGGTTTGATTCCCCCTTCACCCTCTTCTGAGGACCTGCCTTAAGAAGTGGCTCCTCTGCCCCTGCCAATTGATGCCCAACAGTTTCAAAATTATAATGGGTGTCGCCGAGCTCAATAAGATTTTAGGCATTAACCTCGGCATCCATGACATCGAGGATGTCTACGACCTATACAAGTCCGGAGGAGGCGATAAAGCTTATTAACTTCTGGCAAAGGCGAACTGAGAATGCATTGTCACTGAATTAGAGGACTCCAATAGATACGCCTAGGATGATCGCCTATTTGTCTCGGGCAATTGGGAGTTCGGTAGGTTCGTGCCCTAGGTGGAAAGAGTAGACAGGATTCCCCGTGGTTTCGAGACCCCTTCGAGTAAACACTGAATCATTTTGATTTCTCTTATCTTTCCTTTCTTGTTCTGCCGAATTGACATTTTCTATTTGTCATGTAGATGTCCGCCAGAGGCGACAGGGGGCCAACCGGGTCGGCTAGGTGAGGAACGACTCCTGGTTCCGGACATTATACAGCTACCGAGGCCATAGTGGCCGAGCTGCCTGGGCGCTCTTGAACTACGAACCGATGTACCACTCCTTCTTTTAGAGGAAGACTAATCAACCTCAGGGAGGGCGTCAAGCTATTGCAAAAGAGGAAAAGACAGAGCCGATGCAGGCCCCGATCGATGTTGAGCAATGGGTTGCTTCTGGTGCTGAGGCCTTCACCTCTTGGTCTGACTCGGAGACCGCCGAGCCCACTGGAACTGGCACAGTTGTTGTGGAAGCTGAGCCTCCTCGAGGTCAAAGAGATCACAACAAGTCGTCGATTCTCCTAGCTCTCCCCCTAGCTCGGAAGAAGGCGAAGACATGCAACGACGCCGTCCTCCTGTGGTGGTCAAGGACTTGGAGGCTCGGATATTCTGAGGCCGAGCTCCCCATGGCCCCATGTCCCTTGGCACTGCTTCCGCTCCTACTCCTGCTTCCACGTCCTCAGCTGTCGCGTATGCCTTTACTCCCGCTCCTGCTACTTCTCCAAGTATAGGAGTTCACCAGCGCCTTGCCGAAACCACAAGGGAGGAGGCTCCACCGGAGAAGAGGCCTAGGATTGAGGCCTCATCGTCGTCTAGCCTCTTGGCCTTGCAGTCGTCTAGTACGACAGCGGCATCCCAGCCCATCTGGCCGGCTCCTTGGAGACCGAACCTCCAAGTTGAGCTTGGAAGGCCGTTAACGGTGGAGGATCGTATAGCCGGCGACGCTCTCGTTATTGCCGCGGTTGGGCGAGCTTGCGCCCTGCCGCGGCACATGCAAAGATTGAGAGAGTTTGACGACGTGACGCTAGCGGTCTCGTTGATGCAGTCGGCCATTTCGGTGAGTTTTCCACAAATTTAACAAAGTGTTTGATCTCGGTTGCTACCTTTTGACACCTCTTCTTTTTACAGGTAGTGCAAAAATGCCAGGTCGGACTTGAAAGGCTTTAGAAGACCCACGCCAAGCTTTCAGGGATGGAGGTGGAGAAAACGGATCTCCAAGCAGCCTTGGATGCCAGCAACCAGAAGTTGAAGGAGGAAGCGGACAAGAACACCGACCTTGTTGCCAAGCTCGATACAGCGATGGCCGAGGTCTGTAGATTGAAGGCTGAGACCGAGGCCTAAGAGAAAACTGGCAGCTGAGCTTGAAGTCACTTTGGAAAAGCAAGAAGCCAAGCTTGAAGCGAAACTCCAAGCTTAGATCGACACTGTTTTTACTAAAGGGGTGGCGGAGGCGACGACATTATCCAAGGCTCAGGTCCTCAATGTGAGCCAAAAAGTGTGGGAGCTCAGGTGGATAGCTGCATTGAAGGAAGCAGGAGTCCTTGAAGATCATCCTACGCATAAAAATCCGCCAAAGTTCCCAAGCTCGGATCTAGGATCAACCACTGCCCCCGCTCCATCCACTTAATCTCAGGCTCGCCCAGAAGCTGTCGCAACCGAAGCTGCGCAGACCGAGGCCGCTGCCAACATCGAGGCCGCTGCTTGAATTCTTTGTATTTCTTTCTTCTGATTTTCTTCTGATGTGACGCCTGAGCGTTGTACCTCCTTTCTTCCCACAAATATAATTGCACTTTTCTCTTTTTTATGCTTGCCTTCAAACATTTCTTCATGTACCTAATCTCAGTTTCGTAACCGAGCACTTTACATGTTCAGGATATCAATTTTGCTTAAGTGATTGAATTCGGTTCAATAGCCAGAACCTTGTGTATACTTAAGTTCCGTAACTCAAGAAACTTGTATTCGAATACCAAATTTGTTCGAAGCATAGCTCAGTTTGTAATCGAGCTTAACGGGAGCAAACTGGATTAAGTTTTTTAAAAGGATGCAAGATATTCACCTCGGTGACAGAATACTTGGTTCAGTAATCAAATGTATTTTCGGATGCCAAGGTAGACACCGAGTTCTCTAACTTGGTGTTTAGCCTGCTCTTTAACCATTTAAGGCTTTTCTTTAGTTCCCTAATACTCTGTAGCAATTAGGTAGGTAATTGCCGAGTTCAACAACTTGGCGATATTCACCTCGGTGACAGAATACTTGGTTCCGTAACCAAACATATTTTCGAATGCCGAGGTAGACACCGAGTTCTCTAACTTGGTGTTTAACCTATGCCTTAACCATTTAAGGTTTTTTCTTAATTTCCCTAATGCTTCGTAGTAGTTAAGTAGGTAATTGCCGAGTTCAACAACTTGACGATAATTGAAAACAAGAAAAAGTGATCCTTCTAGAATAATAACTTTTACTAATTTCGAAAATTGAATACAATTTAGAAATAATAATTCTTGAGGTGTGTCGCATTCCATGGCCGTTGTAACTCTTTACCATCCATGTCCTTAAGTCTGTATGCTGATCGTCCGGCAGCCGAGATCACCTTGAATGGCCCGTGCCAGTTTGGTGCCAGCTTGCCTTCATTCGGGGTTCTTGTCCCCGGGAAGTGTCTTCTTTAAGACTAATCCTCCAATCGAGGATTTCCTTTCTTTGACCTTTTGGTTGTAGCCCTTAGCCAATTGTTGCTAGTAGACGACTAGGCAGATAACTGTTGCATCTCTTTGCTCCTCGGCTAGGTTTAGCTCTTAGGCCAGATTCACATCTTTTTGGCCTTGATCGAAGAGCTCGGACCTCAAAGTTGGGAGAGTGACCTTGAATGAGATCACGACTTCCATTTCGTAGGCCAAAGGGAATGGTGTTGCTGAAGTGGAGCATTTGGAGTGGTCCTGTACGCCCATAAGACACTCAGAAGTTCTTCTGCCCATCTCCCCTTAGCTCGGTCGAGCCTCTTTTTGAGCCCATCGAGCACCACCTTGTTCAAGATTTCGGCTTCGCCATTGCTTTGTGGGTAAGCCGGAGTAGAATAGTCATTTCTGATGCCGAGCTCCTAGCAGAAGTTTATAAAGAAGTTGGAATCAAACTAAGTCTCGTTGTTTCAGACCAAAGCTCATGGGGTCCCAAATCTTGTGATGATATTCTTCCACACAAAGTTCCTCGTGTCCTGCTCGGTGATGGCGGACAACGGTTCAACCTCTATCCACTTGGTGAAATAATCGGTGGCTACTATTAGCCATCTCTTATTCCCTGGAGTTCGTGGAGTGGTCCCACGATGTCCAAGCCCCACTGGGCAAAGGGCCATGGACTAGAGAGTGGGCTGAGATCTTGTGCTAGTCGGTGGAGGGAGTGTGAGAACTTTCGGCACTTCTCGCATTTACTGGCATACAATTGAGCATCCTTCTACAAGTAAGGCCACCAATAGCCTTAACTGATAGCTTGGTATGCCAGTGACCGACCTCCAATGTAACTTCCATAAATTCCCTCATGAGTTTCATAAAAAAAGTCTTCAACTTTGCTTGGGTGAACACACTGGAGGTAGGGGCCAATATAGGACTTCCTATAAAGCTTGCCATCTAGAGACAACCAAAACCGAGCTGCTTTCAGCCCGACTTTATGAGCCTCATTTTTATCTTCAGGAAGTTGATCATCCCTCAGATAGGCGATGATTGAGTCCATTTAGCTCGGACCGAGATCAACACACAAAACCTGCTGAGGTGGCTAAAGCTCTATACTTAGTTTCTCCAGCGTCTTCACCTCGACTGTTCTTTTCCTCTTAGCCTCAAAAGTAGAGGCCAGATTGGCAGGAGCATCGGCATGAGAATTGGAATCTCTACTGATCTGCTTGATTTCAACTCTATTGAATGGAGGAAAGAGCTGCTTTGTATGAGCTAGGTAGGCTGCCTTTCTTTCGTCGCGAGCTTGGTAGTCTCCATTCAACTGGCTAGTCACTAGCTGGGAATCATTGAAGGCCACCATTTGCCATGCCCCCAGGATTTTAGAGCTGTTGAGCCCTACAATCATTGCTTCATACTCAGCTTTATTATTGGACGCTTTAAAGCCAAGTGTTAAGGCTTGTTCGATGACAAGGCCCTCTGGAGATTGGAGGACTATGCTAGCGCCAGCCATTTTGGAGGTTGAGGATCCGTCGACGAAGACCTTCCATGTTGAATCGAGGAACTGCTTCCAAGATTGCTCTTGCTTTGTCTCAGTAACCTCTTCCCGATCCTTATTGCACCCTAGTTCGGTATCAAGCTTGCTCGATGCCGAACTAGGAGAAACAAACTCCACAATGAAGTCTGCCAAAACTTGGGCCTTGATTGCCATTCTGGTTTGATACTAGATATCATATTGCCCCAGCTCGACAGCCCATCTTGAGATTCTCCCAGAGAGGTCTACCTTTCTGAAAAGGGACTTAAGCGATGTTCTGTAACAACAATTATAGTGTACGTCTGGAAATACTGAGAAAGTTTGCAAGAAGCATTGACGAGTGATAATGTAAGCTTCTCTAGTGGCAAATACCTGGTCTCGGCATCAAGAAGGATCTTGCTTGTATAGCAAATGGGCTTTTGTTGCCCGTCTTCTTTCCTGATGAGTACTGAACTCACTGCATGATTCAAAACTGCTAGGTATAGGTAGAGCACTTCTCCTTGCTTCGGTGTTGACAACAGGGGTGGTGAAGATAAATAGTTTTTGAGATCTTGCAGAGCTCGATCGCATTTCGGAGTCCACTGAAATTTCAAACTTTTCTTCAAAAGCTGAAAGAAAGGTTGGCATTTGTCAGAAGCTCAGCTGATGAAGCGATTGAGCGCGACAGCCATTCCAATGAGCCTCTAAACCTATTTTGTCGTAGTTGGACTATGTATTCCTTGAATTGCTGATATCTGGTCTGGATTTGCTCCAATTCCTCTTTTGGTGACCAGGCTTCCCAGAAATTTGCTAGAGCCGACACCAAACGCACATTTGGATGTATTCAGTTTAAGCTGGAATTTTTTGAGGACGCCAAACGCTTGACTTAGGTCTGCCAAGTGGTCCTATGACCTTTTAGACTTGACAACTATGTCATCAATGTAGACCTTTATTGTCTTGCCGAGCTGGGCCTAGAACATCTTGGTGACCAGAGTTTGGTAGGTCGCCTCCTCATTTTTTAACCAAAATGGCATCACTTTGTAACAATAGATGCCCCTAGGTGTTATGAATGCGGTTTTTTCTTCATCAGACCCGTACATCGGAATTTGATGGCAACCTCAGTAAGCATCGAGGAAACTCATCCTGTCATGTCCGGTAGTTGCATTAACCATTTAGTCAATCTTTGGGAGTGGAAAGCTATCATTGGGGCAGGCTTGTTGAGGTTGATGAAATCAACGCAGACCCTCCATTTCCAATTCTTTTTTTTTACCACCACCGTATTGGCCAGCCAATCTCGGTAGTGGACTTCCCTGATTGCCTTAGCCTTTAGCAGCTTCTAAACCTCTTCGATCACAGCCTCGGTTTGTGAGATCCCCGCTCTGCGAGCTTTCTGAACCATAGGCTTATGCTTGGGTTTCCGCATTCAGCTTGTGGCACATGATCTCGAAGCTGACGCTAGGCATTTCATAAGGAGTCCATGCAAAAACCTCCTTGTTCTGTAACAAAAAGTTTAACAGCTCGGACCTTTTAGCTTCAGCAAGCTGACTTCCAAGCAGAAAATATCTTTCAAGATCGTTGGGGTCAATCTTGATCTCGGTCAGGTCTTCAACACTCTTTTGATCTGGAGCTCAGTTGACATCTTCAAGTTCGGCCTCCCTATCCAGTTCGGCCATGTGCACCTGCGTTGTTTCTGCTTTGCTAAGCATCACAGCCATCAAGCATTGTTTGGCCATGTGTTGGTCACCTTTGACCGTGATCACCTCAATTCTGTCGTTCTCGTTCTCTAACGGGAACTTGAGTATTTTGTGATGAGTGGAAGGCACAGCTTCCATATTATGTAGCCAAGTTCTCCCCATTATTGCATTGTATGGGGATGATGCATCCACCAGTAGGAAGTCGGCTAACATAGAAGCGCCTTCAACTTGAACTTTTAGGGAGATTCTCCCCTTGGGGTACACCGGCTTTGAGCTAAAACCCACCAAGGGAGTGTGTACCGCTTGCAAATCTTCCTCTCTAGACCCATCTTCTTGAAGTAGCCAAAGTTGAGGATCTCTGATGAACTCCCAGGTCTGCAAGAACCCTATGTACCATTAAGTTCTTTAACTTCAAGGTCAAAACCAAAGGGTCGTTGTGGTGGAGTTGGACCCCATCTAGATCCATATCTGAAAACCAGATTTTGGGCCTCTCTATCTGAGCTTTCTTGGCAACGGGTCTTAACTCGGCTGTCATCACTTGCTTTTGGTGCGAAGCCCTCCTAGCCTCGAGACGAGCTTGATTGCTCCCCTTCGGAGTAGGGGCAAGGTGAATGACATTGATGATGTCCCCCAGCTCATCGCTGTCCTGGTTGTCATCATTATGGTGCTGAGCTTAGTTGTTATTTCTGCCCTCATCCTTGATGTAATCTTTCCCCCGTCCTTGATGAGCTTTTCGAGGTGGGACTTGAAGGCCATGCAGTCTTTGGTTCTGTGCCCGTTCTGTTTGTGGTAGGCATAAAACTTGTTTTGATCTTGGGTGGAAGGGTCACCCTTCATCGGCTGTGGCCACTTGAAAAAGGGTTGTGACTCGATCCTGCCGAGGAGCTTATAGATCGGCTCCTTAAAGATTGTATTCACAACCTTATAGGAGGTAGCTGCTGGTTTGAACTTCTTGCCCCCCCCTTTGGTGGGAGTCGAGGCCATCGCCGAGCTTGTCGAAGCCTTGTTTCGATCCACCTCCTCCTTCAAAGATGATTTATTGTCTCTCTTAGAGGGTCTGTCTTCCATCCAGAAGCTAAAGCTTTCTCGAGCTTGGGCCTCGTCTTCTTCTTGCTTAATAAATTGGTTCACCCGGGCTATCAGTGCTTTCACCGTGACCACAGGGAAGCGCACCAAATCCTTTCAAAGCTCATTGCCTGGCAATAGAGCCTGTTTGAAGGTTCTGATGGCCACCCTATCAGTGGCATCCTCGACTTGGCTGTAGATCGTCCAAAATCTCTTAGCGAATTGGGTGATTTTTTTGGTTCGCCGCATTTTGATCGCCATCAGGTCATCGCCTGTCTTAGGGATTACCCTATGAGCTGGAACTTTTCCACGAAGGAATTCTGGAGCTGCTGCTAGCTCGAAATCGATCCCTCTGGAAGTGCGCAGAACCACCTTAGGGGGAGGTTTCCTAAATTGGAAGAGAAAACTCTACAGTTCAGGTGACCTATGTCACCCTACACCGACATTCTCTGAGTAAAGTGTCGGAGATGCGCTGCAGGATCCGAGGTCCCATCATAAAGGACGAACCTCGGTACACTAAAATTTCAAGAAGAGAAAACTTCCTTATCTCCTGAGAGAAGGGAGATGTGCCGAGATCCTTTGTGACGTAGGCGTTTAGCCAATCTCGGGTTAAGTCAACTATCTCCATATTTTGTTGGACCGTCTGCTTGACTTGTCGGTCAAATCATTCTCTCAGGTTGTCATTATCTTCCGGTCTTTGGCTCAGCCTCTTTGAGTCTTCGTTCAAGTGGCTGCTACTTGAGCCTTCGTTGTAAGCTCGGTCGCGCCTCTTATTATTCAGGATTTGCCTAAAATCTTGTTCAACCGAAGGAGTTCGGTCGTGTCTGGGAGGTGGAACCAGACCCTTCTTCTTCTCCTGGAGCTGCCGTCGGAGTTGATGGATCAGCTCATTTTGCTCTTAGATAACAAGGTTTTGGGCCTTGTTATCCGTGAGGAGTGGGTCGTTATCATCGTCGGCATTGGTCCGGTGATGGGATTGATGTGACTTGGTCGGCATTGGTGTATCATCTCATCAGTCACATTCCAGTAGAGGAACACTCTGCTGGGGAAGCTCTCGCGGAGGAACATATTGTCGGCAAGGTGTCGTTAAAGGGTTATCTTGTCGGGGAGGTGCCGTCACCCCCTTTGACGATAAGCCCGATTGAGTTACAGGCCTTTCCAGGCTCGCTGCACCAGATCTTCCTCCGGATCTCCTCTGGCGAGGGACCGACAACAATTACTTTGGCAATACTAGCGATAGCGATGGGCCCCTCGACGATCCTTCGCCATTTCTAGTCTTTGAAGGCATGGTGTTTGTGAATCTTGTTCAATCTTTCTCACAGTCAGCGCCAACTGTAAGTGCCTAAATTAATACAGACTTGTTAGGATGGATGTAAAACTTCTTAGGAAAGATCAAATGCTTGAGACCTGAAAGGGAAGGAGAGAAACAGTGGTTATAGACCCTGGCTGCAGTCTCCCAAAGGTACTCCGATGCCTAAGTTAGTTCAACAACTAAACAAATGGAGAGTGGTAAAGAGAAATGAAGGATTTGGAGTGTGTATGCGTACCTTTCTGGGAATAACCCTTTGCATATATATAGGTGAGAGTCCATCAGACTTTTTCTGAGTGGAGGTAGTTGGAAGTAAAGTCCCATCAGACCTTACCCCGACTCCTTAGTGGTAGTTGGAGGGAGAGTCCCATCGGACCTTACCCTGGCTTCCCACTCTTTCTATGATTGTTGATGTGACCGCTAGATAAGGACAACTCTTTATTTCTATCAGGCGCCCACCCTATCTGACAACGTGTCCGTACCTTTACAGAAGTATGATTGTAATTGTCTGACACTCAGTACCCATCTCGGTTAACCGAACCGGGCTAAAGACGATATCGAGATCAGAAATAGCTTTGAGATGGACGCGTCCTAGCACTGTTGTCGAGCCGCATATAGCTAGCATTGTTGCCGAGCTAGCACTGTTACCAAGCGGCATATAACTAGCACTGTTGCCGAGCTGCATGTAGCTGGCACTGTTGCCAAGTTGCATATAAGCGAGACCAAGATAAACCTAGCCGGTACTTTTACCGAAGTTAGCACAATCTCGGTACTGTGGGAATGCCCCCACACACCTATCATAAACCCTAAAATCTCAAACCCAAAGACTGAAGTTAAACAAACCAACCAAAAAAACCCTCAGATCCCCACCACAAACCCTAAAATCCAAAACCCAAACCCTCAAATTCAACAAACCTCAAACTGTGAACATCTCAAACCCAAAGACTCAAATCGAACAAACCAACCACAAAATCCCCTCAGATCCCCACTACAAACCCTAAAATCCCAAACCTAAACCCTCAAATCCAACAAACCTCAGAAAGAAAAAGGAAATAAAAGAAAAACACACATAACAAGAAGAAAAAAAAACACAGTAGAATGAGTGGGGGTGGAGGAAGGGAGGAAGTGTGTAGCAGAAGAGACGAACAACAAGTTTTGATGTCATCTGGTTGCCAACGGAAGAGAAGGAGACATGGTGTGGATCTCCAGACTTCGGTCTCCTCTCACGATCGGTTGCTGCACTTCGCCAAAATAAGAAACTCAGATTCGAACTTGAGACTCTGTTTAGTCTTCACATACTAGGAGAGATCACGGCCCGGGTTGGAGACAAACCCTCTCCCCTTTCTTGTCCACGGTCAAGATTCCGAAGTGGAGAGGAAAGTCCTTTTTCTCTTTGTTTTTTTTTCTTTTTTTTTTTTTCTGAAACAAGCGGGAATGAAAACCTAAATGGGCGGGATTTTCTTTTTTACCACTTGATGCCATGTGTTTGGCATGCACGTGTTGAGCGGACCCTCTCTTGAGCATGAGATGTGGAGAACCTGGGGGGTACTGTTATCTGCTTGAGCAACCACAACTTCCAAGTGCATCAACCGAACCTATATGAATTTTTGTTGAGATGCAACCCCGTCACAAGTAACGCCCAAGAAATTGGAGTTATATCAGAGAAATGTAATAAAGTTAGATTAGACTTGGAGATGGTAGTAATTTTTTTTCTTTTTCTTTTTTTTTTTAGAAACTTTGTGATGGTAGAAGTTCTATTCTATATCTATATCTATACCATATATAAAAGCAGTAGTTTTACCTGCTTGTAGTCGACTCCTTCATTTTTTGTCCTTTTCTGCTCTTTTTCTTTTTGTTCAGTCACTCACATGTCCGAGAAGTGTCAAAAGATTTCTCAAATTGGTGTAAACTACTCTTCTTTTTTCCATTGATGATCTCCCGTAATATGACTTCAAAGCTAAAGCATCGGACTTTATTGAGAAAAGCCCATGTGATACATATTCAGGAGACATATATCCACTACATTTAAACATTCAACAAAGTGCTAAATTATTTCATTATACAATTACCCACAAGCAATGAATATTCTCCTTGTAGCATTTGAAGATTTACTATAAGATGAAATGATTTGTATGTGGAAGTAACAAATTGAGTATGTGGAGCTTAGTATGTTCCTACCCACTGTGTTTGTATTTTCTTCAACTCCATTCCCTTTGAAAAATCTTGCTATTCCAAAGTGTGCAATTTTCAGGTTCATATGCCTATATTGGTTCCAATGATTGATTGATTTTAGCTAATCGATTTGGTGTCCAGTATTGGCATTTAGATGGAGTTACAAATTCAAGTAAATCAATTTAGGTGGTGATAAAAGACTACTCTCTCCTTTTTTCCTTTATTGGGATATTGGTCAGACTAAGTTGGCCATGGCTCACTTGTCTTTTTATTATTCAAGTTGCGCTTGAGCTGAGCTCGTGCTTGATCGAATGCTTTTGAGCAAAGCTGATCCAGCTGTAGTTTTGAACAGGTGCTTCTGGGCTGAACTTTGACCTTTAGTGATCAAGCACTATAGATCATTAAGTTGCTGAACTTGACTAATTTGGTACTAACAGAGCCTGAGCTCAGCTTTGTTACTTTTCTTCCATAATAATAATGTACATTTTATCATGCAATCAGGGAACACTCTTTTCTAAACATACTTTTTGATGTTAGCTTAGTCATATAGAATAACAATTTTCTGAATCACTGCATTCATCTTAAAGAGCAAAGAAAAGCTTTAGGTCTACCTTTATGCTGACTAACCACTAATCATGCTCTATATCTTTACACTGTCCAAATCTGCGAGATGCGAAGGCTTGTTGCACACGATAAAAATTGAAAAGGTGATTGGATTTTCTCCGTCTCTCAATTCTAAAAACCATTTGAATTCAGTAGTAGTACTTTATTAATGTGAGAAATAGTAGGAAGCATAGAATTGTTGCAAGTCATTCAAGTCAATCTTTCTTATGTGGTACTTGTTTTCCAGTCATGTAGCTGTGTAGATTGATTATTTTATTTCATTTCTTCTTGCAGTTTTTTCTTGTCTTATTGTTGTACAAATATACATGATCTATAGGCACAAAACCTTTACAAGCTAAAAGATTTCACATTTGTAACAAAAACACCTACTCCAAAACAAAAAGATCCACTCATCGACTGTTCAAAGCTTGCACTGACAAAACATATAATGTAAGTATATGTTAGTATCCTATAAAAAGTTATTGTAAATCTAACAGTCACCTCCACATTCGTAGACACCTTGGCCACTCACCTTCACGTTTCTAATCATGGACACCCAAACATTCACCTGCAGATGACAATTCATATTCACACCTTTGCACATCCGCCTGTCTAGACATGCACCGGCACATTTAGCATCACATTACTATCCACATTACAGACATCTTCATATTCATCTCCTTGCAACAACTTCAACCTGCCCTAAAATCATAAAATCACAACTTCAACCGTACAACGACACACTCTTTCATATACATGACAGATATCACAAACACAGTTCGTTCACTCAACCCTAAAATCAATCACTTTCAATAGAGGGGAAGTTCATATATACCCTAGAAATCAAATCAAGAGGGAGAATTAGTCACGCGTGGTTTACCTCGATGTGAAGTTGCGATAGCTGTGGAGGGTAGGTGGATGAATAGTAAGAAGAATACCGCCCTGGTTGTCCACCTATGGACCACAAAGAGGAAGAAGTAGACAACGAAGATGCCGACTCATGTATGGGAGGAATAAAAAGTTGGAAAAAACGTACAATAAATGGGTGACCTGGAGGAGCTTGAGATCACAACAGGTTGGAGCATTGCTATTGATGTAAAGGGGAAGGGAAGAGATGAGGAAGATGAAGAAAGACAAGGCAGTGATCAGTGATATCACTACTCATGAAAAAAAAAAAAAAACCCCCAAAAAGGGCCCATGGGACTACTCCAAGCCATAAATTTCTTAGGGGTCCTTTTTTGTCTACCAAGGGACTAAATGGATTCTCTCGGTAAAACTCCCAAATATTCAATGTTATTTTTGCTTATGTTTTTGTTATTTAGAATTTATCTATTTTTATGCCAACTTTTTCTCGATCAATCTTTTTTAAGAAATTTATCTTTTTGACATTTATGTCAAGGAATACAAACCCTTTTGAAATACTTTAACAATGGAAAAGAATCAGAAAAAAATCGCTTAAAAGATGCCAAGACTTTTTTTTTTTTTTTCAAATATACATTTTTATTTTTAAATATTTAAACTTTAGCAATTTTCTATCAACATCTCTTCATACAAAAATTTTCTAAGAATGATATTTGTGACATAGAACTCAAGAAAATTGAGATCCATTTGAAATATATTTACAATGGGAAAGAATAATTAAAGATCTCATAATTATTTTCAAATTATTTGAGAACCGCTCACAGTGCAACCTAATGAACCAACGGTTGAGTTACGTTCAAGTTAGCGTAAGCCTTCACATTGAGTCAGAAAACCAGTCATTTTTGCCGTGTGGGAAAGACCAATGGACATGTATAATACCTTCACAAATGCAATGTTAATTACGAAATCAACAAAGTTTTCAAGGTCAAAACATGTCGTTTCTTAATAAAAACACAATTAATGAGAATTCACCCACATTTTCTATATCACATATTTTTCTAAACTTTTATCTGTTTTTCTGCCAATATTTCCCGCGTGAAACTTTATTGAGAATGAAGTTCATAACCTGACATCAAGGAAAATGAACTTCCTTTGAAATACCTTTGCAATGGAAAGAAGTAAAAACCTCATAAAATTAATTTTAGCAATAAACTTATTTTGTGTTTTACTTGCAAGGTTGGCCCACTGGCCAACAGTGATATTATAATTCTAAAGAATAAGGCATCGATCCTGGGCATGTCTGTGATATTGAGGTGCCAACACCACTGAATCATGAGTGTGTTGGCAACTTATTTAGTATTTTTTTTTTAATTGTTTAGGGATGAAGGTTCAACTAAAATGAACAAATAGTTGAACTCGGTTTGAACAAAACTAAGCCCTCACTTAAATAACCAATCATTTTTATCGAAAGAACAAACAATAAAGACGACAGCTTGACCAATGTAAGAAATCGCAAACTGCCCGTACAAACTTGTCACTTTTGTTGAGAAAAGATATTAATTACTAAAAATACACTCACATTTTTTTTTTAATTTTTATATACATCTTGTAATTACTACTTTTAATTCGTTAAAACTTATCTATTTTTTCTAGGATTTTCCTAGACGGATTTTTTTTTAGAATGATATATGTGACATGGATGTCAAGGAAATAGTTATCCCATTGAAGTACTTTTAAAATGGATAAGAACCACTGCAACAAAAATTATATTTACCGGCGGATTTTGTAACAAAACGGCCACTAAAGGTTTTTGCAGCGGAAAGATGTCCGCTGGAATGTTTAACGTGGAAAGATACGTCGCTAATTGTATTTGTGACTGAAAAAATGACGTCGCAGAAAAAAAATGAAATAGTGGCAGTTTATAACTGCTGCTAATATATATTATCCGCCGCCGCTTAAAACCCTTTCAATAAGACTACATTCAATAAGCTAAACTGGGCCATTATACTAAATAATAGAAATTGATTTCTACTTCTAATTTTGAACATCAAATCCAATATTCACCACTTTTTTCTGGCTTTTAATCCGTTATCTAAAACCATTCCATAACTCATTCCCATTATGGACATTCCTATTCTGTTGTGACTCCCACTTTTATAGCCATCAATACCTGTTATTTAGCTGGCCCATTTTGGCCGATGTGATTTTGAATTCCTTCTCTTGTAAACAGCACCTAATTTGTGGTATGACTTACTGGTTTAGGATTTTGTTGATTTATTTCCTGAACCTGGACTCCTGGATCAGACCTGCAATTCTACATATTAGCTTGTATGAGATAGAACTACAGCTCAATGCTTTTTGTCATTGTTTGGAAAATAGAATTGTGATGTAGGGCCCGTTGTGTTGGACGTAACCTCTGTCTATTGCCTCGCACTTAGCACAATGATGGTTGCCTGGATTGTGTAACTACTATCCCAGAGGGTTAGAGATTTCTGGGGGACCATGGCCACTTCGCCCATTATATTAAATAATAGAATGAGAACACACAGCTTCTGCTGATATTTGCATCATCTGTACTGGTGTTCTGTGTATTTCAAGCTGCTTACACTCAGCAAGGGATCAAAGGGTCTCCTTACAGGCTCTTGATCGGAGACTATAAAGAGCTTGGAAGGTCCATGAAGGAAACATGGTCCAACGCATGGATCTGAACCACCAGACTATGCCACGTGCCCTCCCCTTTCTAGACAAAGCTCTGCAAAAGCATGTTATGTTAGACCATTGTTTGACCCTTTCTCTAATTTCTTTGGAAAAATCTGACCAATGCTAAAACAGCAGTTAAATGAAATTTTCATTAAGTACTACTCGACTCCAGAATCTCTCCAGAATTTGAGACAGAATTCTGTAGAGGAACTGAACCTTTAATGTGGTGAGTTGTAGAGTATCCCAAGTCCTAACCAGCAAATCTGACCATATCTTAAGATGCTAGTAAAAACTAATAGTTAAGGGGCAGAGAGGTTTCAGCAACTGAGCCTGATAGTGGAGAGACTCGACATTGCTTCATCACATTGATTGTGTGCACTGGTGTCTCCATAGAGATAGTGATAGAGGGACGGGTAGCTAAAAGTTAACCACACTCCACAATCCACACATCAAAAATCAATTTATTTCAACTGGAGCTCTATCACACTATTAGACTGTGTCATGTGGATCACTTTTGTGTGACATGAATTGATCACGGGCAAAGCTAAGTTGTTGGAGTAGTATCTTCAAAAAGCTCGCATAAACCATGACCACAGAATTAGGGTAGCAACCACATGGCAAGCAGATGAGTCTTATTAGCTCATGGCTGAAAGATTGGATTATTAGCATGCAAGAATCTCATACAAAGCAACTAATTGTTAAAATATGCATCATAAATTTCAATAATCACAAAAAGAAGTTGAGGACATTAATAAAAAAAGAAGCCATGATCTATGACAACTAGCAGAGGCACAAGCTGCACCCAGTGAGAGCATTGATAAAACCTGCACACACAGGAATTTGCCTTAGTTAACAGTTGAGCCTATCATTGCAACACTTCAACCCAGTTTTGAATACAAAAATTGGGAATTTCAAACTGAATGAGGGCTGGAATAATCAAGTTAATGCTAGCTGTGAATGTGGGTATACTTTTTTTTTTTTTTTTTGCTCAAGCTTAGAAATGAGAAGAAACATAACTATGACCATGTATGATAACATGGAACAGAAATAGAACAGACTGGGCAAATAAAGTTCTAAAATTGAGCCCCATTGATGGATTTGTAGCAATGTCTCCAACAATCTCTAGTCCCCCTTTCCTTCATTTCAACTGTAGATTCAGCTCAACTAATGCAATCAAAAGCTCCAATAGAAAGACTCCTTAGGGATTAATACTTCATTTATACGACTAGGACTCTTTTTGTCAATTTTCCAATCACATGGGATATGTCTTCCTCTGTCCACCTATTATTAGTGGACTGTGGAAGTGCACCTATGATTACCAAGGACTATACTTCTATGAGGAGATCGTGAATATATATCATTGCCACTATATGAAAATTTCAGGTATAGTACAAAATACTGCTCCAATTTCCATGCTCCAATGAGTTCCATACATACCATAAAATGTATATCACAATTAGACCCAAAGGTACCTAAAATATATACATACCATAAAATGGGGCAAAGACTGGTCAACCATCAGGCTGGATGTCGTCGGTAGTAGCACCGAAAACCTATTAAAAAAAAATAGTGATTTGAGTTTAAAAGATGAAAGATTGAAAAAAAAAATTCTGGTTCAACAAAATGCAGAAAGCACACTATATGACACTAAAATTCTAAGATTGTCAGTTGATAGATTAAAAGGAACATATAAAGCATAGAAGAAGTGCTTAAACAATGAAACATCAAATGAATCCATTTACTTAAATCAAGTTTCATAGAAAACCAAGACAGCATTTGAAGAATAAAACAAAAAATAAGTCCCTAATGCATTCTCAAATCAACAATGGTAGTGTAAATAGATGGTGAAGTTGTTGATGTGAACCAACACTTTCAAGGACGCATGATAGATCCTGCACTGAGGAGCAGAGATGGAAATGGGGGCACTTCCAAGGGCCATGTTCCTCATTTCTCTACTTGGGATTTTTCATGACCTGTTTCCAAGCTGCAGATTCCTCCAAAGGGTCCTTCTCTTTCAGTGACAACTTTGATATTATGTGGGCAGAAGACTTTCAAGAAATCTGAAGATGTCTACTTTCATATCGTTCAATCCAAAACATGCTCATTTTGGACCAGAAATCATATTGAGACATCCACCGATCTACCTTCATAGAAATCATATTGATCAAAGATATGTCTACTTTCATATTCCAATGTTCTATACATACCGTAAAATATATATCACAATTAGACGCAAAGGTACCTAAAATATATACATACCACAAAATGGGGTAAAGACTGGTCAACCATCATGCTGGATGTCATTAGGAGTAGCACCGAAAACCTAGTACAGAAAAACAGTCATTTGAGAATAAATTTTAAAAGGAAAAGACTGGTCAACCATCACGCTGGATGTCATTAGGAGTAGCACCGAAAACCTAGTACAGAAAAACAGTCATTTGAGAATAAATTTTAAAAGGAATTAAATCCAAATATAACTGATTTTTAAATCTATGGTATGCTACCCACAGGCACAGATGAAAATCCCAGTGAAGCTCTGCATCCATGTCTTCACTTGGTTCAATTGGGTTCGCATCAGGACCACTTCCTCTTGCAAGGCTATCCTCTGAGCTCTCTCCATCTCTGCCATCCTCGCCGATTCAACAGCTGCAACTCATGCTTCAGCAGCTATAGCTCGTGCTTCAGCAATTGAAGTTCGTGGGCCATAGATATCAGAGGGGGTGACACCTAACCCAAATATATGAACCCAGCCACATCTATCTTCTCTCATCACTCGGGTGAAGATGTCATCTCGTGTTGTGCTGGTCTGTGAGCTTTCCGGCTGTTGGCTAAGTCTTTCATTGAGCTGTCTCTACAATTCATAATCAAATACTTAAAGCAGTTAGTCAAATAATAAATCAAATTAAATGTTTCCAGTCATGCTGCTCTACTGGCTGGCTTAGCTATGATAGGAAGATCATGTCACCTTGGCAGTGACATGCTAAAAGGCCACTTCTATTAGATATATCAAGGTGGATTGGACAGAAATGACAAATATGACATAGATAATGTCAGAAATGGTTACTGTTGACTCAGGAATCAATCATAGATAATGACAGAAATGGTTACCGTAAACAGTCTCTCCAAAATCACCCATTGGGCAAAAAGACACCATTCCTTGAAATCAAAGCAAACCAAACCCACTCCATGCAGATACCAGTCCCTGCTCTGTTTCAGTGATTATTATACCTTTTCTAGCTGTAACTAAAAGTAATAACAATTCTCACTAAGGCCGCCTAATTACAATTTTTGATACTTTTTTGAAGAAATATCCTTGGTTGTGTGTACTTATATGGGTAAGAAAGACAGCAGACCTATTCAATGCTTCCATTTTGCTATTTGGTTTGAAAAATATTAAACAGGGGAACTTTCTATCATAGCTATGATAGGAAGATCATGTACCATGGTTTGTTGTTTGGTTTGAAAAATATTAGAGCTGAATCATTGCACAAGTAACATGCTTCTAAGGTCACAGGTTTTTCCCTGTCAATAAAAGAACCAAGCTCTTGCACAAAGGATAGACTCACTCATCTTTCCAAACTGATCCTAAATAACCTTCTGTGTGTTGCAACTTCACATCTCTTGGGCCCTATTTGGAATTTTTAGCATGTTCAACAAGGATTAAAACATACCAACAAGTCCTCTGATACTTGATCCACAAGTTGTCCATCTCGGCGTGTATGAGTCTTTTGGAACATTTCTATCCGGTCCGGCGCCTGCCCATCGGGATTTCGTGCCCGCTATAATCATTTAAAATAGTTAGATTAAAAGCAATGAGATGGATATCCAAATTATTATATTTACAACAATGATTTAATTAAATAAGAAATTACCGCTTCATCACGTATTTGGGTGAAACTTTTTGTTCCTGCCGTATGACTCATCGTCTGTGCCTCGCGATTTCTAGAATTTCTTCTGCTTCGCGCCTATTTATGATAATGCAAATATTAGTTTTTCGAAGAAGATAAACAAAAGTAAAAGCAAAATTAAAAAATTCGGCTTAGAAATCATCAAGTTCTTATTTATTTCATACCACCCCCTCCTGAGACCCCAAAATGTAACGAGCAACGCCCATGGGTCTGGATTCACTCTACTAAGACGCATTGTAAACCCATCTCTTCGAATTCTCATTATTGCCCAAATCAAATTTTGCCTGCAAAACATGCATGAAAAACTCAACATTAGTACAAATAAAACACATGCTATCATCATAATTGAATCAATTACATTAGTACCTGTATAGCCTGCCACATATCTGTTGTCCACTCTACAGGCATTCTCCTCCAATCAAAATAAGTGAGGGAAGCTTTCTGCCCATCTGTTGCAATGACGCCAATATACGAAGACAAAAGTTTCATTTCTTCCAATGGGCTGCCCATATTCATTACATCCTACCATGATGCATCGATTTGGGCCTCTTGTCCTCCTTGCTTGAGTCCATGTTTACAACACAATTCAATAATTGAAGGGAAATGAGGTCAATCATTTCAAATGATATCAATAGATTCATTCTGAAACTGAACCTAACTAATATCAGCAAAGGAAGACTAAATTTGACAAACCTGCATAAATTTTAGTTAACAATAGATTTTGAATTTGTTTACTTTGCTGACAATCCTGCATGAATTTCAGTTTATTTGACAATCATGTCAGAAAGACTGTTAGTATAGATATATGTCACTAGAGGTTAGATAATCTTCAGCAAGATCACATTCATATGCCCAGGTGGTTATACAAGATGTCTTCATTTTCGGGCTGGTACAGAACAAATCATAGAACGGCCCAAAAGATAATGGTGATGTCTTCATTTCCTATGATTTAAAGAACCACATCCAACAGGGTAACCTCATTCCAAACATATACCTTTTAAGTATAACTGAGAAAAGTGTCTCTGCCTAGGAATGCAACTTGAGCAAGCTGGCCACAGTATTGACTATTATCAACCCTGAGCTGGAATTTGAATTCAGAGTTGGCACCCGAGTACAAGCTGGAGCCTGATGATGTTAGAAAGAGGAACAAAAATTCCCAGCTGGTTAGATGCATGCAATACTGAAATGGGTCCATGATCATTTAATCACAAGATATATATATATATAAATATATATTCAACAGAAAAAGAAAGATAATAAGAAATGAAAATAAGCAACACAACAACAATAATATAAAATCATTGCAACATAGAACAAAATAACGAGTGTTGAATACAGAAAGAATTAGCAAAAGAAGAGAAGATTATTAAACCTAAACTTCCCATGAAACTATTTTTGAATATATGTAATTACCTCAAGTAGATGCCTGGGTGTCCATCCGTGCTGGCCAGTCCCCTCCCTGTGACGAAGATGACATGTCTAACATGTCAACCATCATTGTGCTGCATGTGGTGCATAAAGGTGGAACCACTTATTTTTTGTAAAATGTGGCTACATGTGGTGCCTACATGTATTTGCTGCACTTTTATATTTGGTGCATACATTTGTAACAGAAGGGACAATGTCCTATACTTTCTTGTAAAGGGTGTTGGTGGATCCACCTCTTTCATTTAATAGAAGACCAATGTTTATCTTTTATAATGGGGTGGATAGAATGGTGGGATAATGCATCATTGATGTATTTTCTAATGGATCACTGCATGGATATCTATTCAACAAGGAGAAGTCGTTTTCCATGCTTTTTTTTTTTTGTAAAGGGGGAGCCTACATCTCCTTACAACAGGTGAGAAATACCTAGGTTCAGAAAAGTGTCACAGTTTTCGTTGATGTCAACTAAACATTTGTCGACATCAACAAATAAATATGTGATATCAATGAAAACACACTGATAGCACAAATATAAGTTCAGAAATATATCACAGTATTCATTGTTGTCAACTGGTTATTTGTCGATATCAACAAATAAATATGTTGATATCAATGAAAGCACACTGATAGTACTTATATATGTTCAGAAATATGTCACAGTATACGTTGATGTCGACTAAAAGTATGTTGACATCGACAAATAAATATGTTAATATCAATAAAAGTGCACTGATAGCACATATATGCAGAAATATGTCACAGTGTTCGTTGACGTCGACTGGTTATTTGTCGATATCAACAAAATGGATGAACTGCAATGAACTAGATGAACTGACAGTATGGACTGTAGTATACTTGATGGGAATGAAACTGGACATGGCCTCTTTGACAACAATACATGGCCATGTGACCTTCTAAAAAGATGGATACAATTGGAGACTAAAATCAACATCCACTCTAATGACACGCAACCATACACATTAACCAGATGAAATAACTGTATAAAATTTATCATCATCCTCATTACATGTTAACACCTCCTAGATGGACAACTTGTACATCACTGAAATGAACATCTACATTGAGACAAATAACTGTACCACAACATTTCCAGCAGTCGTCAAGTTTCAAGAAACTAATTGTACCACTACATTGTGACAAATAACTGTCACAATTCACATTAGATTTGAAGCCTTCCAACATACGAGACCAAAATGAACCAACAACAGTGGCTTCCAGTTTTAACATGTCAGGCCCATAGTTATAAAAAAAGGTTCACATTACAAAGAAGAGTTAAACACCCCAGCCAAAGAAGAGTCAAATGTCACAACATGGGTCTTTGGAAATGGGTCACATATTGAAGATCCATCATCCCTCGTCACGTTGATTGTTGATTCCTTTTCTTGTACAATTCTCCTTGTTTGTTGTACTGGTTAATCACTAGTAATGTCAACGGCAAAAGGGGATGAGAGAGAGGACGAGAGGTACCTGGATGTCGTTGTCACATATCACCTGCAACATATGCGAGGCCGTCGTTTTCTTCTCCTCCTCAAACCTTCTCTCTTCTTCTTCTCTATTTCCCCTTCCCACTTCTATCTATGGGGTCTAAGGTAAATACCTTTTTGGTAGCTTGATGCCAAGAAAAGGACGTGGTTTGATCAAATGAGTTGTCCTTCGTAAAATGGATTTTTTTTTTTCCTTTTTTCTCTTCACACTGTTGATTTGGATGAGCCATCGATTTTTCCATCTTACCATGGCTGCTGGGGGTGGGGCGTTCTTCTCCTTCTCCTTATCCTCCTTCCCCTTCTCCTTCTTTTCTCTTCACACTATCGATTTGGATGAGCCATCAATAAAGGTACATTTTAGGGTTTTGTTGGTGTCAACTGAGGGGCAAAAACGGAATGAAATAATGTAATTTTGTTGGTGTCAGTTGTGGTTATCCTAATTAGTGAAAATTTTCTAGTAAATCTCCCAAAAACCTTCCTCATTAGCATTTACATTATCAAATGTCTTGGCTACCTCTAGACAAAAACTGAATCACATATGCATGAGAATGCAATTCCAGTAATTTCTTCTATTTTAGAGAATTTCATGCTAGTATTTTTTATGTGTATATATTTTAAGTTTTCTAGATTTCATGCATAATTTTTAAAATCTAAAAAAGAAAGGAACAACAGCAACATGACTATTGAGAATTCTACTTTCTTTCAAACAATATGTGTTGGTGTTGTATGATATGATATGATATTCAAATGAAAGATTAATCTTGTTGCATACACCACTCTCACAAACACACAGAAATGCAGATATAGAGGAAGAGATTAAAAATTGATTTACCAATTTTCAAGAACATACATAAGACCTTAATCTTGGAATGACGACATGCAAATGGCATCTTGGGATTTTTCCAGAATGTGACTCGAATTAAGTTTATACACAAAAATTGCTTCTTTTATTTTCTTTTAGCTTTTAAGTAGATAGATCATTAGAAGGGCATTTGGTCCGGCGAGCATCCGCCTAGAGAGTAAAGGCAAGAGAAAAAAGGACCAGGTATGCAATGGTGCACAAGCCCACATCGAAAACATGCCAGTCCAGATCTTGGGTACATATGTGTGACCAGGTCCTTAACTCCACATGAGGCCTTCTAAAACCATGAGGCAAGATTGGATTGAAATCCCATGAGCCAAAGCAGAAAATATCATGTGGACAGCGGGCCGGGTCATTACAGCATGTAAGCAATGGGAACTTTGGGCATTCGAGGTCTGCACTCGGGCCAAAGACTATGAAATCAGCCAAAGAGTATTTGTAAGCAATGGGAACCTTGGGCATTCAAGGTCTTAGAGGCTTCATCTATCCACTATTTGTATAAGAATGTTATAAAATCAGCCAAAGTGTATGAAAGAGGGAGAACCCATTGGAACGCTAGACCACCACGAAACACCGAACTCGGGCCCCACCAGGAACTGCTATTGCATGCAAGTTGCAACACATCTTGAAGAGCACACCATGTCTTATGATGTTGTCCAACAGCATTGGACAAATGGGAGAACTGTGGTCCTTCCATTTTGTAAGCCACTTCCTAGTTGGGAGTCTATCCTAAAGGGCTCCCGAACAACATAGTCGTAATTTAGGACGAAGTGGGAGTTTCCACACTTTTTTTTTTTTTTTTGGAAAAACAAGACTTTTCATTGCACGAAGACAATTCAGTATGAGAGGGGAATTTCCACACTTGTTTCCATGGATGTGTTAGTCCTGTATGTCTGGGGATCAAGGATTTATATAAACTTGAAACTAGACGGCCTGACGGGCTCAAAGGCCCAAAATCTAGTATCTAGAAAACCCCCGCGTGACTGAGAGTTTGGTTCTGCACCATCCTCTCATCCGAGATAGACCTCAGCAAGCCACTGTTCCATATAAGTTGTGTTCGATCCTTTATGATTAGATCACAACAGACCTTGCTCATATTTCATACGAGCTGCTTGTTAGAATGTCAGCATGGGGACTAAGCCGGTCCCTCGGCTTCCCAACGCCTAGGGCCCATTCATCTTCAAATGCTTGCACTTGATGCCCTACTGCTATGACCCCTATCTTATTCCCTTTTCCCAATGTCTTCAAATTATCAACATATAAATTTTAAGCAATTTATATTAATTTCACTGAACTAAAAATAATTGTAATATGTACCCAAACCACTATAAAAATTATAATATTAGCCGCAAACGTTCATAAAATTAATATCACTCAACAACTATAAATAAATAAATTACCTTCTTTCCTATACCACTGAATCCTTAGGCATGCTGCAGGTGCAATGTTAAAATGAGAATTTCTTGTTTTATAGCCTTCCATAGGCTTCCTATTTACACAAGCAAGAAACAAAAATTAAATCATATATGATAAATAAGGAAAAGAAAACTGGAAAATAAAAAAATCAATATCTAAAATTAAAGAGGAAATACGCGTTCCAGATTTCTATTTAGACCATTAGAAACGATGGCAGAAAAGGGGAGTTCATAACAACGGTAAGAAGACAAGAGGAGAGGGTTATGAAGCGGAAGCGAGTCGCGTGAGCTCAGCTTTTATTATAAGGCCCCGTCTTAACTTGGGTCATGTCTCTGGTTAATAACTCCTAGCCATGCGTAACACTTTTCGGTACTGAAGTTGACGGTTTTTCACGAAAAATTTATTTTTCATGTATTTGATATGAAACAATTTTATGAAAATGCTTTTTTGTGTTTTCAGCATTTTTATTGCTAACGTTGGAAATGGGTTATCTAGGGGGCGATATGAGAGATGGATTTTCTTGGAAAACTTTCCTAGAGGGTGATATGAGAGATGGATTTTCTCGGAAAACTTCTCCTTCGGTTTTTTACTTTTTTCTATTTCAACCCAAAACCCTCTACTCTTTCATTTTTTATTTTTTAAATAAATTATTATTTGATATTGAATAAATAATATACATGTTGTGTTATTTTTATTTTTAAAATTGTTTCACCAAAAAAGAAAATTTGATTTTCTATAAGAAGTCCACAACCGGGCTAAACAACATTAGCAACAATTCAGAGAGGAAAGAAAATTCGCACCAAACGTGAATATTTAAATTATGCGGAAATTCTTTTCCGAGGTTTCCATTTCTATTGAATTTGCTGACCTGACAATTTCCCCTTTCCGCAGAAAGGATGTGTACACAAACATGCAGGGTTGTGAGGCCTTTGACTCTAGTGGACTTTGACCCAACAAGACTGATCCAACAGGGTCTGCTGCTACTAAATCTACACAAGCGCACGCCTAGCAAATTTATACCAATTTCAAATGAGCAAACTCATGCCTCGTACCACTCCACCAATACTCAAGTCGGTAACTCTGATTAATAACTAACCCTTGCAGATTGGAATTTGGTCTATCATAGAGATGCAATCTCATGCATCCGACTCCATGGGGCCCACTTGAGTAACCTTTGATTAGTATAGGTCCTTTTACACTCGCTTGCCTCCGTGATCCGGCACTAAGTCTAATTTCTCTCTAATCAAATCTTTATCCACCATTGAATTAAATTTCAAAGAATTCTATGGTTAAAAACCACTAAACTTTATGGCTATTAAATAAAGAGTATGAGGATATGAGCGGGTTGACTTTTTTGTTGACTCATATCCATAAGGTGACCTTTCAAGTACCCTATTCCACAATAAGTAGGCATAAATTGCTTATGAGAAGTATGCAGTCCACTGGTAATAGAACATTCCCCCTGCTTATAATAGATTTATATTTGATAGACAAGTTTAACTAGTCAGACTCGTTTTTATCCATAAGATGAACTTTTCATGTACCCTGCTCCACTAATAACAAGGCGTAAAGTATGCAGTCTGCTGGTAATAGAACATTCCCCCTACTTACAGTTGACTTAATTTGATAAACAAGCTTAACTTGTCAGACTCATTTGTATATGAAACAACTCGTTTGACAGCCCTAACTAAAACAGGTTTAGTATAAATTGCGGCTATCCATACAAGGTAAGTGTATAAATAAGTCACGTCGGGTAAAAATGGGTTGGGTTGACGAGGCCTAACTATAGGTTGACATTCAACCCATATGGGAATTGATTTTAAAATGGGTCAAATAACTTCAACCCACATTCAATGAGAGTCAACCCAAACCAACCCAACAGACATAACCGACACTCATTGTTGGTCAACCTGTTTAACCTGACCCAACATGTAAAAGCTTGGCCCAAATCCAATACATTTCAAATATTAAGCCTACATTTAAGTTACGCTACATGTCAAAAAATGTCGAGCACAAGCTCCACTCATTCAATATTAAATGATGTTATTTTGAGTACCAAAATATTGAACCATTAAATTATTTAAATAGGTTTATGTATGTAGGTCAGCCCTAAAGAAGCCCATTTAAATGAGTTAGGTGGGTTCAGCGGATTGCGCCTAATTCTGCCCATTTTTATGGCAGATCAGGTTTTCTAACCTATAACCGACTCGTATATATTGCACGTCGGATTTTGCAAGTCAAATATGAGTTGGATAAGCTTGCCGGGGCACATTTTGCCACCCTTGGGAGAGGTCAGACCCCTGAGGGATCCCCCCACTTACAGTAGATTTATTGCAGAAGACTTTACAATAGAACAACTAATATAACCATAAAAGAAAAGAAGAGTGTAACAACTCTTCAATTCTAATATAATAAAATAAACACTGATAACTATAGACATGCAAATTCGACAAAGAAAAAAAACGAAGCAAGAAAAAGATTCTCTAAAAGCATGGAAAAGAGAATCCGCCAAAAAACTAAAGATTCCATAAAAAATGAAGAATCGAGGGAGTTGACTTCTTTAGGCAAGAGGTCACCAGGCGGAGCCAGGATTTCTTCTCCGGGGGGTCCAAAACTTGTATAAATTTTTATTTCACCGATATGAGCAGGGGCGGAGCCAGGATTCCATGGTGTAGAGTTTTACTGCTTTCACCTTGAAACAACTAGAGATAAGAAGTGGATAAAGAATAAATTCTTTTGTTTTCAGGACAACTTATTGTCTGATTATTCAATAAGTCCACTTGTATTTCGTGGCGATACATTTTTAATAGGTGGGCTTTGCCGCAGAGTTCCACTCCTTGCACCCATGGATTTGCTGATGGAGATATTTAAAGAACAAAAAAGTGGGTGTGCATGATCATATGATTCGATTTGGATCCAGAACTGGAATTGATTGTAACTTTTTATTTTTAGATTTCTTAATACATAGTCACAGGCCATCCAGTTTGTTGGATTAGAGTGTACTTTAGGTTAAATAATATATTCTAATCAAGAGGCTCACTTGTATGATTAGCAGATCTATTTTGACGCCCATTAGTCTAAGTATACTTTAAACTTCAATTCTTATTTTCAATTTTAATTCAAAAAAATAGAATCTATATTGAACTTAAATCCATTAATGGACAAAACTTGGAGGGGCCCATTTGGGTTTTCTTAAAGGCTTTCCAAAGCCTTGGGGGGGCGGGGGTGTAGGGCCCCCCCAAGGCCCTACAGTGGTTCAACCCCTACCAAAAGTAGTGTCACGTACTCTGAATCTGATTAGGGCCAAACCGTATCCCGGGGATGCTTGGGCAAGTTTAAAATTTTTCCTCATACTTATAAAGATCTGTCCCCAATGTGGATCAAGTTCCGCAGGAAGATCAAGTACCATTCCTCATCACGTATATATTTTCTGTGGAAGCTCCATCATCCAATAAGTTTTGTGAAAAATATTTTTCTCATGAAATAAGTAAAATTCTCATTATCATTAGTTCATTACATAAGATCATGAAGAATGATGTGCATTTTCACTATCATTTCACGAGAGATGGGCCCAGCATCATGCATTTCTGACCTTTTATCAAAATTATTATTATTTTACATCAAATGTTGCTTTTTGTTTGTAGATAATTGATGAAATGTGTCCCACAATTAAGGATTCAAGCAAATGAATAATATTTTGGAAAGGCAAGTCAACGAAGAAAATCTCACACACAAGTGGAATGATTGCAGAAATAGAAAGATTTGCATGTGTATGGGATGTCCCATATCTTGGAATGTCTGGGTTGGATTCTCTCTTCAAAACTTGGAATTTTATCTTAAAAATAAGTCTCTTTCAAAATCTCAAGTCAACAAGAGATATTTACAAGAATGGAAGGAGGCATTGCATGGAGGACAATTTGGCGAAAATGAAGCAATCAATCTACACATATATGGGACGTCCACCCTTGCCTATACAAGTGGGTTTCACGGCCATGATGAATTCTCATCAAAGGGGCCGCCACCCTCTAGAAATTCTCATCCACTCTCTCCATCTCTCTCTTCTCCACATACTCTCTCTCTCTCTCTCTTCAAGAAGGCTCTCTCTCCAACTTGAAGCTCCAACTATTTCATCCTAGTATGTGATTGTTAATTATTTTTAATTTATTATTTCTTTTATGTAAAAATATAATATATTAGTAAAAGTGTTTCTTACTCTTTTCAATTTTTTTCTTGTCCTTGAGTAATTGGTGCTTGTTTTATGTTTCTTTTCTTGTTGGTGTTTGGGTTGATGACCTAAAATTCCTAAAAGCATGATTCAAATTATGAACCATATAGAAAAGAATTTTGAAAGAGAAGAATACACTTTCACACATTTAAATTTATATCTTTCCATACATTTATATTTCTGTTAAAACCACACATTTACTTTTCTTTGCGTTTACTGCACATTTAAATTCCCGGAATTTTGTTTATTTTTTATGTTCAATTCAATTTTATGTTTATTTTTGCATAGTTTATGCTTGGAACTAGTTAACATTGCATGTATATTCATATTGGTAGAGTTTAGATATGTTTAAGTTTTGGTTATTTGAGTATTCGAAATAGAATTCAGAAGAAAATAAAATCAGTTATGATCGTTATGTTTGGGACGACCATATGATACATGTATTGGTGGGAAGTTCGATTGAATGTAATTGATGATTTTGTTTGTGATTGACCTAAGTAAATCTGGAATCAGAGTTGTAACTTGAAAGGATAACAAAAATCAGTGATTTGAGTGAAGAATTTTTTATGAACACTATATATGTTAAAATTCGAATCCCAACATAAAAGTGCACAATTCTACACATTATTGCAGAAATTGCAGGACAGATTTCGAGTGAAAAGTTTGCGATTAGAAACCTGATCAAAACATGTTATTTTCGATAAAACTTGGGAAAATTAAAGTTTGATCTATGTACTTTCAAACCCCATAATTTCAAGGAAAAATAATTTTGGCAAAATAGTGAACCAGTGACTACAATATGGCTGGTCAAACTCACTTGTGTGCATAATTTCTACAAAGTTTTTGTTTTTAGGTCACGCTCATGCATTCATATCTCGTTTATTTTGAATCTTTTTTCGCTTCCATTTTTTTTTTTTTTTTTCATACATCATTCTAGTTTTAATTCCATCCATTACACCTAATTTTAGGTTGCATTAAGATAGACAAATTCATGCATAAAAACAACCTTGCATACTAGTTTTCCAAACTTAGAATTTTATAGCATCTCATGGCATACATTGCATTCCTAACTTTACTAACTTTAGGACTAGTTTCTTAATTTGTTTTTTGATTAATCAAGATAATTTTCAGAAATAAAAGACCATTCTAAATTTATTTTAATTGAAGATTTCGACTTTGAAAGTTTCTTAAGATTTGGAAATTCTAACATAAGGTAGTATTAACTTAATGCTTCTAAATTTGTTACAATTTGAAAATCTTTATTTATTTGAAAAGTTCTTAACTTTGGGAAGTTGATTAACTTAATTCATTAATTTAGAAAAGTGAATCTAACTTAGTTGTCTGACTCAGTTTCCAACTTTAGCTTAGTATTCTAATTTAGGAAAGTTTATAACTCAGGTTTTTAATTTTAGAAATTGGTTTGGATTTGTGATTTTTTAAAGATTTTCTTTAACATTAGTTGATCCTAACTTAGATTATCTATTGATTTGTTTTATTTTTAATCTTATTTAGTTTCTAACTTTAATTAGTTGTTTTATTTTTGGTAAGTTCTGTTTATGGAATGTTCCTAATTTGATGTTCTAATTTGTGTGTTCTTTTGTAGTAACTTGAGAATCTTTTTAGATTTATGTTTCTAGTTTTAGAAAAAAAAAATTCATTGGATTGTAATTAAATCTTCTAATTAAAGTAGGAGTGATTGTAATTAGTTTTCAATTAGGCTAGTTTTACATTTTATTTAGTGCAGGTTGAAGTTGGAAAGCCTTATCTCAATTGCTCCCTATGGATCGACCTGGTCTCGTCTCACTAGTCTTATTACTACAATCGAAGCTCTGCGTTTGAAGCTCATGATCAGCATAATTTAGCCTTACTAAAGTTAGAGTCTAGTTAAAGCCTAAAATGTATTTTAAGTGCATAGTTTTCTAAAAATATTATCCAATAAAATATAAACTAGTGGACTCTATATTAGGTGCTATTTTAGGCTTTCCTACTCATGAACCCAATGACTTAAACAATATCGTATGCACACCACTCTAGCTGATCCTCCGCGATTGCCTCCATCTTAGGCTCCAGGTCGGTGAGCTCAGTGCCTACACACGACGTACAAATCATCATATCATGACAACAGCTGGGAAGTAAGCAAATATAAATAATATAATATGTTGCATCAAATATGATTAATGAAAATATGATCATAAAGAATAGTAAGAAACAATAAACTAGGCAATATTGCATGAGTAGAGACAACTAACAAAATCAGATAAGGACAATAAGCTAAACATCAACATCCTATCAAATAGGTAAACTGCATTAGTTAATTCACCAATGGATAGTATCACTGCCTTCCCATACTATACCAAGTTGTGGTAGAGAAACTGCACACCATGATAGCCCGACCAAAAGTATTGCATGCATATGATCGACAAAAGGTGGTAATCAAGGTAAACAAATATTAAAAGCCTTCGTGCTACCCGTGTACATCCACAAACAAAGTCCATTATGCAAATTGCAAAATAAAGGTCCTTCCACAGAGGTGCCTAGGCATGTCAATTTGGCCCTTAGACAAGGGGGACCGACCCGACCTTGCCCTAAAAAAACCCTTAAAACAAGGGCATTTGTCTCTAAGAAAAAACCCTAGGGTCGGGATTGGACAAGTTTTTGCAAGCCCTATAATTTGAGGGCTGAGCTAGTCATACTTTTTTTATTTTATATAATACATTTATATATGTAAATATATACTAAAATGCCCTTATAACAGTCAGCTAGCAATAATAAAATGGGAATATGAAGGTAATTTCATAGCCTCATACCCATTACAAAGTGCCCTAAAAACCAATATACACACACTTGATTATTTATTCTAATGATTAAAATTATATATTATAATATAATGCATTAGCAATATGTGTTGCACGGTTGCTTTCTATCCATTTCTTTTAGTTTTATTGTTTCTTATTTTGATTATTTTATATTGTCTTTATATATTCTTGCTAGTATAAATGAGGGTGTACTCATGTTAATAAGGATACACCTTTTCCTCTATAGTGTGACATGGCATGCCAACTAATTCACAAAGGTAGTTTGTATGTGCATGGAACTTCAAGGACATGGGGTGATCCAAATATCCTTTTATTTAGATATAACTCTCAACTTTTTAAATTTTAAAATAACAATGATTCTTAAGTGCATTTATTTTTTGTGATTGAAGTCCAACAACACTTAATAGTCATTTTAGTGTTAAATTGAAAGTAATATCAATTCATAAAAAGGCAGGTGAATGTAAATGATTTAAATTTCTCAAAGATAAGACTCTTCTGGAATGATTTGGTACATGGAAACTTTTGTGAAAGGGGTGAGATAGAAGAAACTTTTTAACCATTTTTCTTCTTTGACAAAAAAAAGTACATCTAGAACCCAACTGAAAAAAAAAATGTATGATTGTGTCTGATAAGAGAGAGCCCTTGAGGCTAAGGTAAGGGCCTAAGTAGTGCAGGCCCTCAAGGGCTTTGGTACACCAAGGCCCAACCCTACATATGTTGAAGGCAGGGTAAGGACAACCCTAGGCCTGGCCCAACCCGGCCCTTTGACACAGGTGCCCCAGCTGTTCCAGATATTAACAGCTGAGTGGTACTTGACTTAAAGATAATAAATAGACAAAGTGTCGTTCTAGGCTTCTCTTGTGTAAACAATAATCATCAAATGAGGAACTAATCTCAAATCTACCAAAATCCATTGAATTCCATCATCAAAGTCAAAACCCTTGAGTAGTCCTCTCGAAGCTTTTATATTCAAAGTCACCTAGTATCAAACACTACAAATAATCCAAACAAAAAGGCAAAATGAACTAAAGGAACTAAACTAACAAATGATACATATAGGGGGTTCTAGGTCCAGTCTAAGTTCTCACTTGTGACTCATAATCAATACAAATGCAAAACGATAATGGAACACACTCAAGGCATGTAGATAGAGCAACATAGAAGCTATGGCACCAATTTTCCGATTATTCCTACATCAAGGGATAGTTACAATCCAAACCTAGGTCCTTGATTGCCTTCCATGTACATACACGTTACCATTCAATCCTGGGAAACACTAGGGTAACTGATGTTTTGTTATAATACCTTGGTGTGTCTAATGGTGTATGATACAACTTCCCCTTGCATGATCGCACCTCCGACATGGTTTGTGCCTTACAAGCTTTCCAAACAATCCAAAAAACTAAAGAACCCATCATCATTGATCTCCTTATTAGTCCTCAGTAAACAATGTTAAGAGGTCCAACCTAAGTCCACAATCATAGGCCGAAGTTCCTTTTAAATAGGAAACACAAACCCTCTACGGTTAGCCATGACTTGGGTGCGACTAGCCGTTAGGCAATAAACTTGTCAAACTATGTTTAGATGCTACAAGTACCACTTTGTCGGGTTAACCGTAGAATTACAATATGGCCAGCTACGGTTAGCCATAGTACAATTGATTGAAAAGTTGATATTTGCCTTTATAATCGTAGAACACCTTACGGTTAGCTTTCAATCTCTTGCTGTTAATCATGGGATCTCCATAGCTAACCAAAAAGCTCCAGTGACAACTCTACTAAGTCAAATCCATTTAGATTCAAGGGGAAACTCTTCCCATTCAATTAGGGGTCCTCAAACTCCATGTGTGTGGGGCATTTCTAATCCCAAAACACCCCATTTACTCCCACATTAATGCCATTAAATGAAAACCCTATTTTAACATTCCAAATTCCTTAAAACAATAAATGAGCTTGTCTCAATGGTAGCTAAGGTGAAATCAATGAAGAATCATTCAATCGAAGCATGCATAAGCCGAAAAAAAAAAACCTATCTCAAACACCTCTCCAAAGAACCCAACTCTCGAAATCCACTTAAAAACCCAAACCCTACAGTAAAACAAAGGAAAAGGAAGCTATTGAGCTAACATGCAACATCTATAACCGCTATGAGATGAAACAAGAAGGATTAAGGAAGTATTAGCACACCAAAGGTTGAGGAATGGGAGAAGGACTTCGGAAAGATGATTGCAAGCACTGTGAGAAGCATAGAGAAGCTTGATAGTGGCTTGGAGATCTCTTGGTTGCTCAATGGAAGAAAGGAGAAGAGAGAAATGCGAGGAAGAGAGAAAGGAAGCAAGAACAAAGTAAAAGAGAGAACGGATAAAGATAGCTGCTCAGGGATTGATCCCTTTTAGTTTGTGGAAATTACAAATAGGTCCTTAGATCACTTAAGACTCGGGATGTGGGAAAATGAAGGGCTTCAAAGCGTCCGATAAAGAAGGTGCCTTAACGAAAAATGCTAGAAGTGATGAAATCTATCCAATGCACCCAAAATCAATGAGATCCTGAAATTACTAAGAACCCCTCACAATTTTCCAAAATTGTAAACTACCCCACTATAAACTTACTCCAAACGCTGCCAAAACCTCAAAACCATTAATCCAACCTCTAAACTAACTCATGTAGTCATTAAACACACTTAATTAACTATAGATATAATTAATTAGATAAAAACACACTTAATTAGGGTCTGGTTTGATTCTTACAATATGTTCAGGATTTCGAGACAAACAAAATGACTCAAATTGCATTGGAATCAGAAATCGAAAGACTAGGACAAGAAGAAAAATACCGCAGTCTAACGCAGGTAGGACACATGGGGTCAAGGTCTTTTAAATTCATAGAGACAGTAAAAAAATGCCAAATTGGGTCTCGGCATGCACCTACACGCCTCGAAAACCCAAAGAATTCACACTATGTAGGCTTTTCTTGGGGCACAACAGAGTATACCCCTCCCCTATATTGCTGAATGCCCATCTTTTAAGGGTCATATCTTCCTCGATACAGAGTTGATTGATTCAAACTTAGGGTCTAGAGACATCTACTCGACAAGAGCTTTCCAGCGGAATATTGAGAACAAAAATTAGACCTGCCATATCCAAAATCATGACTGATCAAAGTCTTTACAAAAAGTATGGAAAGGAGGAAAACTGAGGCTTAGGAAAGGAAGGTATCCCTGGTTTCCCAAAATAGTCACATATGCGAAGGAAATGCACTCCATGCCCAAGATTGACCAAGAATGAACATGGGAGCCCTGTCAAGCCTAAAAAGAGAAAAAAAAAAATCCTAGGGCCCATCTCCCTTAATACAAATAGGATTAGGGTGATATTGGAGTCCAAGAATATGTACTCAATGATGGACCCGGCTTCTTGCCTTCCTCCGCCCCAGGTCCGCCAGGGTGCGGCGGGGCGAAAAAAAGCGAGCATCAACATTTTTGTACGGGTATGCCAGATTTTCTATTTTACTTGGAATTTGAAATTGTGGTCCGGAGAATCACCTTCACAAGTAGAAAGGAAATCAAACTTTTTTTCTAACTTTCCATTGTATATTTATTTTAAAGAAAGAGACAAGATTTTGAATGCCGTAAAAGGGAATTTTCTTTAGTTTAGCGTGAAAGGCGGTTTTGTGCCGTAAGTGGCCTTTTTGTTGTGAAAGGCGACTTACAAATCTCATCAATAATGAAAGACAAGATTTGTGATTTTTTGTCTCTTTAAAAAATACAAAGTACAATAGAAAAGTAAGAAAGAGGGATCTGACTTCTCAGGAAATTGTGGGGGACTCGTTCAGATTGACGATCCCGAGTCATGTGTGGACTCCGCCATCGTCCTTCAGATAAGAACACTTGACGCTTTGATTTTTTTGCTTGGCTTGGACCTCAGATTTTTAGAGGATAAGGACCAAAGGGAGGTCCTATATTCAATAAAAAAACAGGTAGACGGGCTAAAAAGCCACATCTAGGCCATGTCAGATAGAAAAAGAGGGGAAACCTTGGGGGGTGGCCCCCTAAGGGACTTCAATCACCTTGTAGTGTTTGCAGCAGAGTTTCTTCAGAGTAGGAGAGCTTCTTTCCGTAGAGATTTTTCATGACAATTTTCCAGGACCCTTTCTCCTTGGAATAACCGCCTATTTATACGCTTTTGGTAGCCATTAGGAGGGTTTATGGGCATTAATGGCATTGATGCTCCATGATGGGAGGAGTTACAAGTATTTAATTCTTGATTTTGTAACTCCTTTTTCTTGGATTCTGATTGGCCGATGGAGAATGATGGGTATTTAATCGCCTTTAATCTCCATGATGATGGGGGTTTCATGATTAATTATCATGATTAAACTCCATAATGATGGGAGTTACATGGTTAATTGCCATGATTAATTGGACTTGTAACTCCTTTTTCCTTGAATCTAATTGGGCCGTCCAAAATAATGAGTTAATGATCGCATTAACTTGCCATAAAAAGGTCATTTAACTTCATTAATTGGTCGCCAAGTCGCTTGAAGAGTCACGGGCTGTGCTGCGTCTTTTGGAATTCTTCTGCTGATGATCATCAATGGGTTTTCATGTTGATCGACATCGGATGACCATGAAATCTCAGACATTGATTGATACCAATGGGCCAGCAACATCTGTCCAGTCGATTCCATGATCGGTCGGGCAGAAAGTGTGCTTTCTTGGTCGGCCGGTTGGCGATTTTGGAGTCTCCAATGATGAGCGAGTGATTTTGACGGCGGATCCGTGATGTTGACGAAGATTGACGGATTTCATGCCTCAAAAATCAGATTCTGGAGAAATCAAGGGGTCAAACATCGGGAAACGTAAAAAATACCAGAAAAAGTGGGTTTCCGAGCGAAATCCGGCTACCCGAATCCCTATGGTCGCCGGCAACCATGGGCCAAGGTCGCCGGCAACCATGGGACTTTTGTCCCTTTTTTTGTCACCGTTCGGCCGTCGTTTTTCAGGCTTTTTTGCTTCTTTTTTCTCCTTTATTTTTCTTGACATTTCTCCTTATTTATTGACTTGATTCCTCTAAAAAAAACCTATCGAGCAGCCCGTTGACACCAAAAATGTCACCTCTTCAACATCAAAAGCTACATGGAGCCGCATCCTGCTACAAACAGGTAAAGCTGCTTCAAGCATCAGATCTTGTCAGAATCAAACAAAAACTGCAAGATCCTTCAAAATAGCCAAAAGAATGGTACACATGAAGTTTCGGGCCATTTCAACACCGTCTGGCTTAACTTCACTCCAATAACTGAGCAGGTGCTCCCGGCGACGACAGTGTTGAAGATATCAAATCTTTGATCAGAGCCTATGGATGCTCTCAAAATACCTCCAAAAGGCTCTACGTCAAATTTCAAGTCAAACTGACACCGTTTAACCCTCCATTAACTCTTGAATGGCGAAATCAAGCATCTCAGCGGACATAACCACCGATGCCGCCACTCATCAAACAAAGCACATGGATAGCTTCTACATACTTCCAAAGGGCTACACGTTAAATTTTAGGTCATTTAGACAACGTTTGACCTAACTTTGACGCTCGGAAACAAAATCAAGCCTACCGGCGGCGGAGCTCCTCGAGACCATGGCATCCAAATCGGAACTAATGGATCGTCTCAGAATGACTCCAATAGGGTCCCTGTCAAATTTCAGGTCAATCAAACATCGGTTGACCGCACATTAAAGCTCGACATCTTCCGCGCGGTGAAATCAAGTCTAGCATTGACGGGACCCCAAACGGCTTCAAAACTCAAATAAAAGCCCATGGTTGGTCCTATCTAATGCTCATGAAGCTTCACCTCAAATTTTAGGTCATTCCGACATTGTTTGGCCTGGTTTCAACTCTTGGCGGAAAATCGGCTACAAAGTCTTCGGCTTTTCCAAAAAATAAGAAACTTTGTGCTCTTATTTGCATGCCTTCTAGACAAGTTTTCTTCAGAGGAATCAAGCCAATAAATGAGGAGAAATGTCAAGAAAAATACAGGAGAAAAAAGAAGCAAAAAAGCCAGAAGAACGGCTGAGAAACGGCGACCAAAAAAAGGGACAAAAGTCCCAAGGTCGCCAGCGACCCTGGAAATCCGGGTCGCTGGATTTCCGACGAAACGACCGTTTTTCAAATCCTTTTCGCATTTTACGATGTTTGGCCCTATGATTTTCTCAAATTCTAATTCTTGAGGCATGATATCCGTCAATCTTCGTCAACATCACGGATCCGCCGTCAAAATCATTCGAACATCATCAGACACTCTGAAATTGCCAAAGGGCCGACCAAGAAAGCATACTTTCTGCTCGACCGATCGTGAAATCGACTCGATAGATGTTGCTGGCCCACTAGTACCAATCAATATCTGAAATCTCATGGTCATCCGATGTCGGTCAACATGAGAATCCATCAATGATCATCGCCAGAAGAATTCCAAAAGATGCGGCGCGGCCCGCGACTCTTCAAGCAACTTGGCGACCAATTAATGCTGTTAATTGACCTGTTTATGATAACTTATTACAATCATTAATTCATTATTCTGGACGGCCTAATCAGAAGCAAGCAAATGGGAGTTATAAGTCCAATTAATCATGGCAATTAACCATGTAACTCCTATCATTATGGAGATTAATCATGGTAATTAATCATGAAACTCCCATCATCATGGAGATTAAATGCCCATTATTCTCCATCGGCCAATCAAAATCCAAGAAAAAGGAGTTACAAAATCAAGAAGTAAATACTTGTAACTCCTCCCGTCATGGAGCATCAATGTATTAATGCTCATAAACCTTCCTAATGGCTACCAAAAGCCTATAAATAGGCGGTCATTCCAAAGGGAAGGGGTCCTAGAAAATTGTCTTGAAAATCTCTGCGCAAAGAAGCTCTCCTGCTCTGAAGAAACTCTGCTGAAAACACTACAAGGTGACTGAAGTCCCTTTAGGGGGCCACCCCCCCCCCCCCCCCCCAAGGTTTTCCCTCCTCATTCTATTCAACATGGCCTAGATGTCTACCCAATTTTTTATTGGATATAGGACCTTCCCTTTGTCTTTGTCCTCTGAAAATCTGAGGTCCAAGCCAAGCCAAGTGAATCAAAAGCATCAAGTGTTCTCGTCTGAAGGACAACGGCGGAGCCCATACATGACTCGCGACCGTCGATCTGAACGAGTCCCTACAATCTCCTGAGAAGTCAGATTCCTCTTTCTTTCTTTTCTATTGTATTTTGTATTTTTTAAAGAGACACAAAAAATCACAATTCTTGTCTTTCATCATTGATGAGATTTGTAAATCGCTTTTCATGGAAAAATTGCCTTCTACGGCACAAAACCGCCTTTCACGACAAACTAAACAAAATCGTCTTTCACAGCAAACTAAACAAAATCGCCTTTCACGGCATTAAAAATCTTGTCTCTTTCTTTAAAATATATATTTAATGGAAAGTTAGAAAAAAAATTTGATTTCCTTTCTACTTGTGATGGTGAATCTCCAGATCACCATTTCAATTTCCAAGTAAAATAGAAAAACCTGGCATACCCGTATAAAAAAAAATGTTGATGCTCACTTTTCTTTTCTTCTGCCCCGCCACACCCCAGCAGACCCAGGGCGGAGGTAGGCGAGAGAGAAAGCCGGGTCCATCAAAGCTGTGCAAATCAGAGCACAAAGTTTCCTATTTTTGGAAAAGCCGAAGACTTTGTAGCTGATTTTCCGCCAAGAGTTGAAACTAGGTCAAACGATGTCGGAATGACCTGAAATTTGATGTGAAGCTTCTTGAGCAATAGAAAAAACTAACCATGGGCTTTTATTTGAGTTTTGAAGCCGTTTGGGGTCTCATCGATGCTAGACTTGATTTCACCACGTGGAAGATGTCGAGCTTTGATGTGCGGTCAACTGATGTCCGATTGACCTAAAATTTGACAGGGAGCCTATTGGAGTCATTTTGAGACGATCCACTAGCTCCGATTTGGATGCCATGGTGCTGGGGAGCTCCACCGCCGGTAGGATTGATTTTGTTTCTAAGCGTCAATGCTGGGTCAAACGTCGTCAGAATTACCTGAAATTTGACGTGCAGCCCTTTGGAAGCATGTAGAAGCTACCCATATGCTTTGTTTGATGAGTAGCGGCATCAGTGGTTCTCGCCGCTGAGAGGCTTGATTTCGCCGTTCGAGAGTTGATGGAGGGTGAAACGGTGTCGATTTGACTTAAAATTTGACGTGGAGCATTTTTGAGGTATTTTCAGACCATCCACAGGCTCTGATCGAAGGTTTGTTATTTTTGACATTGTCGCCGCTGGGGGCTCCTGCTCAGCCATTAAAGGATTGAAGTTAGGCCAAATGGTGTTGAAATGGCCAGAAACTTCATGTGTACCCTTCTTTTGGCTATTTTGAGGGATCTTCTAATTTTTATTTGATTCTGACAAGATCTGATGCTTGAAGCGGCTCTGGCTATTTGTTGTAGGAAGCGGCTCCATGTAGTTTTTGATGTCAAAGAGACAAAGTGACATTTTTAGTGTCAACAATTGCCCCTTCGAGGTACAGCGACAAATTGCATAGCTTTTGCAGTCAATGTGCCTCAAAGAAAACTTTGAAGGAGCTTCTTGACTTGACCAAGAGTCTCTGAGCATTTTTCTTTTGACAGAGTAGCCTTTTGAGTTTCCAAGGGGATTTTATGGCAGTGAGAGAGATCACGTACCATCTCAAGGCAAGATTTTGAAAATGACATTTGGATTGTGATATGCATGGCATAATATAAATAACTACCCTTTTATTTGAATTTGTTAGTTGTTTATTTTGTCTTAAATGTTCTACTTATAGCCTTTTTCTTATTACGCGGGAATTGGAAGGAGCTGAGAATATTTGAGCTTAATTCAGAGAGGTTTAAAGATAAAACCCCATTTGGGAAACGTTATACACAAAGAGCATATAGGCTTGTTGGAGGATAGTTGGAATTTCAAGTTAAAGGTTATGAGTTCAAGACTTGGCACAATCAGCTTTTATTTTTGTGAAGACCGAATTTGGTGGCCCCCACCATATCTAATGCTTGATAATGGTTACTAAAACTTAGCAATCAACTTTGCAAGAAATGGAACGAATCTCATGGACATCAATAAGAAAGTTATTGTTTAGCAAGTGATCAAATCATGAAGGAAAGAAGATTTTCGGAATTGTAGTCATCCTGCGCAAGCTTTACTATTTTGACCATAACTTGTGACTCAAGACTCCGATTAAGGCAGGTCAGATGCGTTGGAAAGAGGACTCAAAGGAGAGGAATATCATGGCTCACGAGGATCTCCCAATTCTGACGTTTTGGGGGTCAAAACAGGCTGTCAAGTGTAGGGATATGAGGGATGACGAATTTGAGTGATTTCTCTTTCTTTTTCTTCTTGTGTTTTTCTTCTTTTTAAGGGGAGGCTCTCTTTTGCTCTAGGGGGAATCTTATTTTTCTTCAATCTTTGTTAGAAATTGAGGGTGGAGATAAAGTAGTGTAATAGACAACTTGAAGGCTTTCAATAATGACAATTTGCTTCATTGTTATTGTTTGTTCTACAATGCTTGGCTAATCCGTGGATTAGGGTAGAGGAGGAAACCAAAACCGGTGAGTTCGTTCCTTATTATTCTTCTATGTCTTTCCCTCATTATGCTTAATGATTTAATAGGTTCTCCTTCATGAATGTTATTCAACTTCTGGTTTTGTAAAGGTTATTTGGAATGTCTTTTACTTTTTTATGCTTGATCTTGACATATCATGTTTAGGTTAAATTTCTTTTAATGGTTTGTGCTTGATCTTGATAAATAGTTATTAGAGTTTCAACATATTGAAGTGAAGGGAGTCTTAGGTGCTATTTAGAGAATTAGATTCTTTCAAGAAAAAGGGTTTTCAAAGCTAAGTCTTCCGATCCAAGGCAATTGCTTGCACATTGGATTGAGTTTTATTAGGATAAGACTATGAAGTAATTTTGGAATGATTAAATCTGTTTTGGTGATATCCGATACCCTGATCTCTCTTTCTCTGATCAAGTTTGTGTTTAGATTTCTTTTGATATCAATTTAGTTAATATTTCCTTGACTAATTGTGGTTTTAAAATCTCTAGTGTGAAAACTGATTGAAGATTTTTGGATCTTGTTTCTACAAATCTCTGTGGATCGACCCGTATTTGCCATTATCTACTTAATAGAAATTTGTGCGATTTCGGTTAACTATTTTGAGCACATCAAAATTTGGTGTTGTTGCTGGGGATTTGTTCTTGAAAATTGTTTCAAAATTTTGATTTCTGATTTTTACTCTAGTTTAGTTTAGGATTTTATTTTATTACTTTTTTTATCTTTTTGAATTCCTTTTAGGATTTTAACTAATTAGCTTTTTCTTTTTTTTACACTTTGGTATTGTTGATTTTGCAGGATTGAAAAAAAAAAAGATAAAGAAAAAAAAGGAGCATTTGTAGCAAGGAGTTACCAAATTTGGAGCACAAAGAATCTTCGATTAAGTTGCCAAAAAAAGAAAAATAATAATAAAGAGAAGAATCTTGCAAAGAACGCAACTCAAAGCGGGAAAGAAATTTTAGTTTTAGTAGTAGTATCTTTTTTTTTAGATCCATTGTAGTAGGACTTTCAAAGTTTAATAATTTTAATTATTTTTAAATTCTGGGAAGGCCCAGATTGTAATAGTTAGGGGCAGGGAAGGACGACAGTTGGACGATACTGTCTCTGCACCTCGGGTTGGTACACTGGGTCTAGGTATCAGTGGCTCGAGTCAACTCAACCAGATCTTCCCCCATCTTGAGTGGGAGGTGAGTACTGAAACCTTACCCACGCCTCTTCAGTAAATGGGTTAATTCATGGTTGTTTAATTTTGGCAAAAGTGTGATTGATTGAATGTACACATTGATTAAATTGGAATCACACACTTAGTAAGGGCAATCATACTCCCAACAAGATAATGATTGGATTTCATTACCATTTCCTTGCCCATAGGAATTTACTTTCCTCACTACTTAGGAATCCTTAGCCTTTAATAAAATTTGAGTAGAAACGTGACCTTAGGTCCCGAGCTCATTAGGAGAAGACCATCAAGGGTTGTACCATTTGCGCTCCTTGACGGAAATCGGTGCCTAGAATAGCCTTGTCCCTTAAGGGAGACAGTTCATTTGTTCTAGGAGTTTGGTATTTAAGCGGAACCTTTGCCACGAGCATCGTGATCCCACCAATCCCCTGGGGGCTTGCCTGGCGACTACGTTTCATAGGACCGGTTTGGAGGCCTGGGTGTACTCTTCACAGTTAGGAGCTGTCTAGTTAATATAGGCTAGCCCATTAGATTGTTGGTGTGTTAACATTAAGGTGTGCTTCCTTAAAAAATATATATATAAAATAAAAAATAAAAAATAAAAAAAATTTAAGGTGTGCTTGGTTTATGCAAACTTGGACACGTGAGAGAGGTCGTCTAGCCCGAATTGAATTATTTGAGGTACCCATCACGTTTGTAGAAAGTTTCTCAATTGATCCCAAAATGGAAAACCGAGAGAGAACTCTGAAAGAGATGTTCGCACCCGTTTCTACTACCCCACCCACTTGCATAGTTCTACCTGCAACCCAGTTTGAGATTAAAGCTGCTACCATTAACATGCTTCCTAAGTTCCATGGTTTTGAGAGTGAGCAACCGTACATCCATTTGAACAAATTTCTGACAATTTGTCAGACATTTAAAAACCAGAACTTAGATGAAGAAAATGTCAAGTTAAGGCTCTTTCCCCTATCCTTAGAAGACCATGCTGCGGCATGGTTGAATTCTCTTGCTCCTAATTCCATAACAACATGGGATGGGTTGTCAAAGAAATTCATGGAAAAATTTTGCCCAATGGCCAAGATAGAGAAAATAAAGGATGCCATTAGGAACTTTAGGGGACAGCCTGACGAAGAGTTTTCTCAAACTTGGGAAAGGTTTCATGACCTTCTTGTCAAATGCCCACACCACGGGCTTGACAAGGCCCAGTTGGTCCATTTCTTCTATAGAGGACTAACCACTGCACAACGTACCTTGATTAAGTCTATGCACAAAGGGAAATTTATGAATCAGACTCCCAATCAAGTGTACGACTTCCTCGTAGAGCTGGTTGAAAATTCCCAAAACTGGAGTAGCAATGGTGGAGGATATGAGAGAGAAGAGATAGGGTTCAGAAAGCAAGGACTTTATGAGATGAAAACAGACCCTGATCTTAAGAATGTAATGGCTAGTCTGGTCAATGGGGTGACAATCTAAGTAAGAAATTTGATGCATTTACAGTGATGGCCAACAGGAACCCCCACCAAGACCAGGATCCTTTGATGAATGTTGCATCTGAACCAAGTGCCATGTGTGTCCTTTGTGATAGTTCTGAGCACATGGTGGAGTGCTGCCCAATTTTGCCGATCGTTAAAGCTGAGCAAGCCAATGCATCAATGGATATAGTACCTTTAGGAAACCTACACCAAATTCTTTTAGTTAGACTTACCATCCTGACAATAGGTTTCACCCGAATTTCTCCTATAGGCAGAGTGAACCTATTCAGCAACAAAGTGGTGGTCCTCCAGGTTTCCAAAGGAACTTTTCAAGGGAAGGCTCTTCTCAATACCCTCAGACAAACCAAGCTTTAGTTCCTCAACAGCCATATATTGCTCCTCAACAGCCCAACAACTGTAGATCTCTAGTTCCTGACCCAATGACAAATTACTCTCCCTCTGTCCCACAACAGTTTTCATCCTTGGAAACTATGATGACTGATATGATGAAGCAGTAACAACAATTCATCCAACAACAGCAGCAAACCAACACAGCCCAAGCCCAGTTGAATCAGGCTATTGCCCAGGCCATTGCCAAAATGGAAGTCCAGCTTGGCCAGTTAGCAATATCAGTAGGAGGGAGAGAGAAAGGGCAATTTCCCAGTCAAACAATTCCTAATCCCAAGGTCCAGCCCAATGCTCAGAATGCTCTTAGAGGCCAATTCGGAATAGATAGTTCCCCAGGACTACCCCATGATGAGGTACAAGCTATCCACACCTTGAGGTCTAGCAAGCAAGTGGACAACCAAGTCAGAATGTCTGAGGAAAAGAATGTAAATGTGGGTGAATCAAACAAGGACAAGGGGCAAGATGTCCAAAAGAAAGGGGAGGTGAACCAAGCTCCTATAGAGAACCATCCAGTGACACCCTACATACCCAAGGCTCCTTATCCCCAGTGCCTGTAAGACAATAGGAAGAATAAACACTTCAAAGGGATCTTAGAGGTGTTTAAGAATGTTCAAATCAATATTCCTCCCTTGGATGCCATCAAGCAGATACCTTCCTATTCCAAATTTCTGAAAGATCTGACCACTCTTAAGAGAAAGACTTCTGTCCCTAGGGAGACTGTGATGGAAGCTCAGGCTTCAGGGCTGATCCAGCAAACAATTGTTCCCAAATATAAAGACCCTAGATGCCCTACAATCTCTATCAGAATTGGAGACGCAATGGTTAATAAATGTCTTTTGGATCTTGGGGCAAGTGTGAACCTTTTGCCTTACTAAGTATACAAACAATTAGGTTTGGGGGAGCTCAAGCCCACATATATAACTTTGAGTCTAGCAGATCGGTCAGTCAAAGTTCCCAAGGGGATAGTGGAGGATGTCATAGTAAAGGTGAATGAGTTCTATTTCCCTGCAGACTGTCGTCCTAGATACCAAACCTGTCATGAATCCAGGCCGTCACAATCCTGTGATTTTGGGCTGCCCATTCCTTGCCACCTCTGATGCAGTTATCGGATGTAGGAATGGAGTAATGACGTTGGCCTTTGGTAACATGAAGTTGAAATTGAATGTCTTCAATAATAGATTCCGGTCTCTTGAGATGGATGATGAGGAAGAAGTGAACATGATTGATGCCCTGATAGGTCAGACAATCAGCAATCCTGTTATCAGGACCCTTTGGAATAATGTTTGGCCCAATTTGACTTTGATATTGACATTGATGAATCCATTCACGAGGTCAATGCAATGTTGGACTCAGCCCATCAAATGGATATTGGTCGTTGGAGAGAGAGAATAGAGCCCTTACCGGTTTCTACTTCGGTACATGTGCCTTCCATTGTCGAGCCTCCTAAGCTAGAGCTCAAACCATTGCCTGAGTCATTAAAGTATGCTTTCCTTGGTAATGCCAAGACATTACCTATCATCATTGCCTCAGATTTAGAGAAAGATCAAGAGGGGAAGTTACTTGGTGTGCTTCGCGCTCATTAAGAAACTATTGGGTGGACCATTGCTAACATCAAAGGGATTAGCCCATCTGTGGTAATGCACCAAATTTATCTTGAAGAGAATGCAAAGCCCTCAAGAGAACCACAGAGACGGCTAAACCCTGTTTTGAAGGAAGTAGTTCGGGGTGAAGTGATGAAACTACTAGATGCAGGTATTATATACCCCATCTCTGATAGTAAGTGGGTTAGCCCAGTCCAAGTTGTGCCCAAGAAGTCTGGTGTCACCGTAGTTGCCAACCAACACAATGAATTGGTCCCCACTCGTGTCCAAACTGGTTGGTGTGTATGTATTGATTATCGAAGGTTGAATGCAATGACTAGGAAGGACCATTTTCCCTTACCTTTCATTGATCAGATGTTGGAGCGTCTAGCTGGTCATGCATACTACTGCTTCTTAGATGGTTATTCTGGATATAACCAAATCCCAATTGCCCCTGAGGACCAAGAGAAAACAACATTCACCTGTCCCTTTGGCACATTTGCCTATAGACGCATGGCTTTTGGGCTATGCAATGCACCCGCGACATTTCAACGGTGCATGTTAAGTATTTTTTCTGACATGCTGGAGAGGTTTTTGGAAGTCTTCATGGATGATTTCTCTGTCTTTGGGTCTAGCTTTGAAGAATGTTTATCTCATTTGACACTTGTGCTAAAGAGATGTGAAGAAAAGAATTTAGTACTCAATTGAGAGAAGTGTCATTTCATGGTGAAATCGGGAATTGTCTTGGGACGCATAGTGTCAAAGAAGGGAATAGAAGTTGATCAGGCGAAGGTAGATTTAATTGCAACCCTACCACCTCCTAAGACAGTGAGGGAGGTGAGATCCTTCTTGGGCCATGCTGACTTTTACCGTCGTTTTATCAAGGAGTTCAGTAAGATTTCAAAACCTCTCTGTGATTTGTTGTCCAAAGATGCTTCATTTGGATTTACTCCTGATTGCTTAGCTACCTTTGAAAAGCTAAGAATGGAATTGACCTCAACACCTATCATTCGGCCTCCTGATTGGACTCTACCGTTTGAGGTCATGTGTGATGCCTCCAATTATGCAATTGGTGCCATCTTAGGGCAAAGAGTTAACAAGCTACCTCATGTGATTCATTACGCTAGTAAGACTCTAAACGACACTCAACTTAACTATTCCACCACGAAAAAGGAGTTGTTGGCAGTCGTATTTGCTCTGGAAAAGTTTAGACCCTACCTGATAGGTTCAAAAGTACTTGTATTCACCGATCATGCTGCCCTTAAGTTCCTTCTAACAAAGAAGGATGCGAAAGCCAGGCTGATTCGGTGGATTCTCTTATTGCAAGAATTTGATCTCGAGATTCGAGATAAGAAAGGGTCAGAAAATGTGGTGGCTGATCATGTGTCTCGATTACTTGTAGAGCCTCATGTTGAGTCATTGCCTATCTTAGAAACATTTCCTGATGAGCAGCTTATGTCAGTCTCACATGCAAAAATCCCATGGTATGCAGACATTGTGAATTACCTTGTTACAGAGCAAATGCCAAGTTCTTGGACTAAGCAAGAAAAGTGTCGTTTTATATCTATGGCAAAATGGTATTTTTGGGATGAGCCGTATTTGTTCAAGTATTGCCCCGACCAAATCATTCGACGGTGCATCCCCAACTGTGACCAAAGGAAAATTCTTGCGTTTTGCCATAATCATGCTTGTGGAGGACATTTTGGGGGAAAGAAAACCGCTGCAAAAGTTTTACAGTGTGGATTTTATTGGCCCTCCCTATTCCGTGATTCACATGATTATTGCAAAACTTGTGATCGTTGTCAGCGATTAGGGAAAATCACAAAACGGAATGAGATGCCCCAACACCCAATCCTGATAATCGAAATTTTTTATGTATGGGGCATTGACTTCATGGGCCCTTTCCCAGTGTCATATGGCTACCAGTACATTTTAGTTGCTGTGGATTACGTGTCAAAATGGGTAGAGGCAATAGCTTGCAAAACAAATGACCACAAGGTGGTAGTTCAGTTTCTCAAGGAAACTGTATTTGCTCGTTTTGGTATTCCTCGTGCAATCATCAGTGATGGGGGAAAGCATTTTTGTAATCGGGTCTTTGCGGCCTTGATGGGGAAATACTTTATTACTCATAAAGTAGCCACCTCATATCATCCCCAGACGAGCGGTCAGGTTAAAATCTCCAACAGGGAGATTAAGACCATCCTTGAGAAGACAGTCAATCCCACTAGAAAGGACTGGCCATTGCGCTTGAGTGATGCTCTGTGGGCATATAGGACCGCATATAAGACTCCAATCGGAATGTCCCCTTACAGATTGGTCTTTGGGAAGGCTTGTCACCTCCCTGTCGAGTTGGAACATAGGGCATATTGGGCGATCAAACGCCTCAACTTTGCTCTCGATAAAGCAGGAGAGACCAGGAAACTTCAGCTTGATAAGCTGGAGGAGCTCCGACATAATGCCTATGATTGCGCCAAAAACTACAAAGACCGAATGAAAGCCATGCATGATAGGATGCCTATGATTGCGCCAAAAACTACAAAGACCGAATGAAAGCCATGCATGATAGGCATATTCTCAGGAAGGAATTTCACCCTGGCCAGAAAGTCCTATTGTACAATTCCAGGTTGCACTTATTCCCTAGAAAGTTGAAGTCTCGTTGGACTGGACCTTACATTGTTCATATTGTTCATTCCCATGGTGCGGTTGAGGTCCAAAGTCCCAAGGATGGTAATATTTTCAAAGTCAATGGTCAAAGGTTGAAACCATTCTTAGAGACTGTTGTTCCGAAGGCTGAATCTGCATCTCTGGAAGATCCTGCTTATCAAGACTGATTGAGCACTGGATCTGACAATGTATTTTCTGTGTATATTATATACAGTGGTTACTTGCTTTTATTTTTTATATTTTTTATTATTTTGTCTAACTTTGGCATGATGTTGCAGTTCCAAGTTTTATAATTCTCAGGTGCCCTCCTGTACTTTTATTCCCCATGTTTCCTTGATCATTGCATTTCATTTATTTAAACATCGAGGACGATGTTCATGCTAGGTTGGGGGGTGAGAACAAACACACTTGTCCATCTTTAGACAAGAATTTCACTTTTTTTTTTTTGTTTGATTTTCTAGGATTTTTAGGAAAATTTTCAAAAAAAAATAAAATTGCTATTTGTGTTTGAGAAAGGAAACTTCAAAGAGAATTTTTTGAAACGAAGATACCTCGAATTTTGGAATTCTCGATGCTATGGGCAAAAGAAAACAATGGTTTACTGTTCTGTTTTAGGAAAGGATTTTTGGAAAAGTGCTGAATCTTGATCCTTCACTTTTACACAGGTGGTATATATTTGCAAGGTTTTGAATGTGAAGCTATGATTTCCGAATTTCTTTGACGATTGGATTAAAAATATGATGAAAAACCGACCTTTAGCATACAGTTTCCTGGTTCAACTGATGAATTAATGAGGGCACATGGAAAGGGCTGCCTATTTTTGGGGACCGAAAAAAAATGGTTTAGTTAGAAGTATTAAAAAGAATAAAAAGTTTTGTGACTAGTTTGGGTTCGTAGCCTTTTTAACCCGAGCTAGTAAGCCCGTAGGGGTATTTACATACCTAGTGCCCTAAAAACGTCTGGTTTGGGAGTCATTGGCCTAATGCTCGTTACATGGGTTAATTAGAAAGCTTAAGGGACCTAGGCATTGCACAGTCACATGTGTGTGTTTGAACAAAATAATAAAAAAAAAAAATGGCCTTTGAAAAAACAATAGTGCGAAAGCCGTCATGGTCGCCTTGAGTGGAAACTGTTTTTCTTTGCTAAAATTAGGTTGCCCAAAATTTTGAATTGAAAATCGTTTCCATGGAAGTTTCTAGCTAATCATTTGAGACTTATGTCTTTTTACGTGTACAAACTTTTTACTGTGCACGATCAACTTAGCATGATTTTGAGAAATTCTGACCAAATGATAGGATTTGTGAACCGAATTCCATACTTAACTTTGAAAATTCTGAGAATCGAGAATATCGGGTGTTTATAAATCTTCTTTTGGAAAAGTTTCCTTTGGTTTTTACTCTGATTGAAAAAAAAAAAAATTTTGTGGGTAAATTCACTGCAAACCCTCACGAGACAACACTCGTCCACTAGAGGTAATCTAGGGGTTTAACGGCTTGTTGCATATGCTAAATGCAACCGCGATTCCTGCGAAAGTGAGTTAGGATTTCTAGTTTCAACATTTAATTTTACTTTGTTTTGCTCGAGGACTAGCAAACTTTAGGTTTAGGGGTATTTGATATGCATGGCATAATATAAATAACTACCCTTTTATTTGAATTTGTTAGTTGTTTATTTTGTCTTAAATGTTCTACTTATAGCCTTTTTCTTATTACGCGGGAATTGGAAGGAGCTGAGAATATTTGAGCTTAATTCGGAGAGGTTTAAAGCTAAAACCCCATTTGGGAAAAGTTATACACAAAGAGCATATAGGCTTGTTGGAGGATAGTTGGAATTTCAAGTTAAAGGTCATGAGTTCAAGACTTGGCACAATCAGCTTTTATTTTTGTGAAGACCGAATTTGGTGGCCCCCACCATATCTAATGCTTGATAATGGTTACTAAAACTTAGCAATCAACTTTGCAAGAAATGGAACGAATCTCATGGACATCAATAAGAAAGTTATTGTTTAGCAAGTGATCAAATCATGAAGGAAAGAAGATTTTCGGAATTGTAGTCATCCTGCGCAAGCTTTACTATTTTGACCATAACTTGTGACTCAAGACTCCGATTAAGGCAAGGTCAGATGCGTTGGAAAGAGGACTCAAAGGAGAGGAATATCATGGCTCACGAGGATCTCCCAATTCTGACGTTTTGGGGGTCAAAACAGGCTGTCAAGTGTAGGGATATGAGGGATGACGAATTTGAGTGATTTCTCTTTCTTTTTCTTCTTGTGTTTTTCTTCTTTTTAAGGGGAGGCTCTCTTTTGCTCTAGGGGGAATCTTATTTTTCTTCAATCTTTGTTAGAAATTGAGGGTGGAGATTGAGTAGTGTAATAGACAACTTGAAGGCTTTCAATAATGACAATTTGCTTCATTGTTATTGTTTGTTCTACAATGCTTGGCTAATCCGTGGATTAGGGTAGAGGAGGAAACCAAAACCGGTGAGTTCGTTCCTTATTATTCTTCTATGTCTTTCCCTCATTATGCTTAATGATTTAATAGGTTCTCCTTCATGAATGTTATTCAACTTCTGGTTTTGTAAAGGTTATTTGGAATGTCTTTTACTTTTTTATGCTTGATCTTGACAAATCATGTTTAGGTTAAATTTCTTTTAATGGTTTGTGCTTGATCTTGATAAATAGTTATTAGAGTTTCAACATATTGAAGTGAAGGGAGTCTTAGGTGCTATTTAGAGAATTGGATTCTTTCAAGAGAAAGGGTTTTCAAAGCTAAATCTTCCGATCCAAGGCAATTGCTTGCACATTGGATTGAGTTTTATTAGGATAAGACTATGAAGTAATTTTGGAATGATTAAATCTGTTTTGGTGAAATCCGATACCCTGATCTCTCTTTCTCTGATCAAGTTTGTGTTTAGATTTCTTTTGATATCAATTTAGTTATTATTTCCTTGACTAATTGTGGTTTTAAAATCTCTAGTGTGAAAACTGATTGAAGATTTTTGGATCTTGTTTCTACAAATCTCTGTGGATCGACCCGTATTTGCCATTATCTACTTAATAGAAATTTATGCGATTCCGGTTAACTATTTTGAGCACATCAGATTGGGTTTTTGGGTTTTGGATTTTTCCTTTTTGACCTTGTAAACCTAAAGGCTTTATGTGGCGCATTAGGCGGTCAAAAAGGTTTTGGTTTTTTACCTTATGACCTAACAAGCTGTATGTGGCAGGTTAGGGGGTCGGATTTTGGATTTTGATTTTTGGTCTTGTGACCCAACAAGTTGTATGTGGTAAGTTAGGGGACCATGGTTTTTTTTTTTTGTCACTCTTTGGGACAATTTTGGGTCCATTAGAGTGGTTTGGGTTTTTGTGGAATGTCAATTTCAAGATTTTGGCTTAATTTGGTTCATGAGGTGGGATGGTTTGGATTTTTGGAAACTCACGAGGCTTGGTTTTTTTTTTTTTTTTTTTTTTGTATGGTCCAATCAACTCAAATGAGGCATGGATCCATTTGTATGCTCTTGGTAAGAGGGATTTTGACTAAAAGCCACTTTTAGTGCCTAGGTGGTCAATCCTGACTCATGTAGGCTAGCCCATGGGACCTTAAGCTTTAAAGATGGCTTAGATCTCATGTGGTGTCATTTTTGTGAAGAATATCTAAAAAGATCTCTTTTTGGTAGAGAATATCTAAAAATATTCTTACTTGGAGAGAATCTCTCAAGTTTCCTTGATTTTGGGAGAGATTTTCTCCAAGCATCTTTCTTTGGGAGAAAGTTTCTCACATTCCCTCTCTTTTTGGAGAGAATTTTTCAAAGGATCTCCTCCTTGGGAAAGAATATCTCAAGATCCCTTTTTTTTAGGAAGGTTGCTAATTTGTAGCACTTACCTCCTTTCGTTTCTCCTTGTTTCCTCTTTTAGTTTGCTCTCTTCTATAAAAGCAAGGAGGTTGGATCTCTTGTTGCTATTACTCTCTTTTTGCAAATCTTCAAGAGTGCTCCCAGATCAAGAACTCTTCTTCTTCTTCAATGATCTCTAAGTTCTTCCTCTTCCTCCACGGCTTCAAGTAAGTTTTCTTCCTCCTTAAGAAACTCCATGTAGAAGTAGGAAAAAAAAGTTTCTTTCTTTTCTTTTCTTTTCCTTTTCTTTCTTTTTTTTTCTTTCTTTTTTTTTCACGTGTTCTCTTCCTCTTTTTTTCCACACGTTGTTTCTTTCTTTCTTTCTTTTTCTCTTTTTTTTTTCTTTTTCTCTTTTTTCCTTCACGGTTTCCCCCCTTCTTCTTTTTTATCGTGTTTTTTTTTCTTCTTCTTCTTTTCTTTCCTTTATTTTTTTCTTTTCTTGGCTGTACAGACAGGTCCGTACGGACCTAGCCATACTACCACATGGCAGCAGGCCACGGCCTGTGGGCAAAAATTTTATTTTTATTTTTAAAGAGATTCTCTTCTTTTCTTCTTTTTTCTTTCTTTCCCGGATTTCGAGATGCCCATGCATGACAACTTTCCTTCTACGCATTTTTTTTTGTAAATGGAATTGGAAGTATGATAGTGCACACCTGGAAATCTTTTGCAAGTCTTGGGATTTGCAGCTCGCAGCAATGTTGAGCCCTTTCTTAGTCTTGCGGGGATTTTTGAGGAGCTTTGCAAGTTTTGGATTCTGGAGCTCGTAACAATATTGAGCCCTTTTCCAATCTTGTGGATATTTGAAAAGATTTGGCTTGATCTCGCAGTAATGTTTGAGTTTGAGCCTTCTTCGAGAATTCTCTATTGATTATGAGCTTGCAGCGATGTTGAGCTCATTTTCAAGCTCCCTATTTCTTTCGGGGTGTTCCTCTTTTCTTCAGAATTGCCCCAGAACCATGCCAATATTTCGCTAGGATTTTTTAGCAAAATTCTGTCATTTTGATGATTGATTTTCTTTTTTTCCATCTTTTGCAGGTAGTTCCCCCAGAACGAACAAGGGTAAGGAGCCTGTTACCGATGCGCCTTGCCGCTTTACCAGATCTTCTAATGTGGCCGTACAACAGGCCTAGGAGAAGGTTCAGTATGTTGAGAAGAACTTGGAAGAGTGTAATTCTCTCAACCGAGATGAGGCGAGACAGCAGTTGATCACTCTCAAGGATGAGGAATTTTACAAGATTATGGTAAGCAGTCGTCATTGGGTCACGGACGATCAGAGCATTATGCCCAAGCCTACCTTCTTCTTTGGTGATGCAATCCCTGACGATTCAACATACCAAAGGAGATGTTTTCAGTTCTCTTACACAGCTAATGGTGAGGAGAGAACTGTTTCTACCTGGTCGACCTTCGATCGGACTATCTCAATCATAAGCCTTTCCCCCACATGCTCAAAGAGGGAAGATCCTCCAAGCTAGGTGAAGAGGATAAATGCGATCAAGACCGGGGTTTTTGTTGGCAGCCCTTCTGGTTATGCAGAGAAGTCACCTGCCCGTATGGGCATTTTGATGACGGCCAACAATTACCAAGGTTCAGATTATCCTTCGGTCGATTTGAGACCGGTGGGCCTTGGCATTTTCAAGGGTGACGGCAGCAATTGGGTGAAGCCTTTTCGACTTTCGTGGCCGTTTCAGCGCTGACTCTAGCTGGGAGTCATGGACTGATCATATCCTGCAGGTTGGCAGAGCCATTCTGAAGGAGGCCGAGATTTTTGATGCGGTTCACGCTTTTCGGCAAACCATGACTTTCTCCGATGAAGCCTTCATGGCCATGTTAGAGTCATTCCTTCCACAAACCAACACCTTCATTGTCACGAACGGTGAGATTGGTTTTTCTTTAAAGGAACTGAGCGTCATCACCGGGCTGCCCTATCCTTGGCAAACTCTATGAAGAGTTTATGCCTATTGACAATGTCCTTGAGGAGCAGTCTGAGGAGTTCAGGCTTTTATACTTTCAGCTCGTCGCCTTCTACGATTGCTTGAAGGAGAAGGAGGGCCTGAAAGTTCGGTGCACCAGTTGGAAGAGTGGTAGCTCTTAGTCTTCCAACTTCTTTGACAGCGGGGAGTCTTCTGAGAGTACGACCCAGGAAGCCAAGGCTAAAAACCCAGGTTCGAAGAAGATCTCCGCCCTGCGAGAAAATTTGAAGGGATTCTTCACAAACACATACTTCATTTATTCTGACATTGTGCTTCGGAGAGATCTCGCTGTTTACCTCACTTATTGGTTGGGTGAGGCTGTTTTTGCCGGAAGAGATGGAACGCACATCAGGCCGCACTACATTTTTCTGGCTTATCAGATGATGTTTGGAGAGCGGCTTGCTTTGGTACCTGCTCTTTACTCATATTTGTGCACCGAACTGCAGACTGCTGCTTTCCTGGTTCGGCTTGGGCTTCCCATGAATATGGTATTTTCAGCCCATATCTTTTATTCGTGGTATGTATACTACTATCCTGGTTTCCACCGATTGGGTGCTGCACAGGATGATGACCCGTTTATGATTCGATTGGCCAGAGGGAAGCCTGTTTCTGAATCTCTTTTATCTGCCCGTTTGAGGATCTGACGGTTCAGGGGCGTCGAGATGGGGCAGTCTTCAGTGAAGCTTTCTCCGAGCTTACGGAAGAAGGCTTTTGATTTTGGTGTCTCCCGAGATTCCACCAGGGCAGGGTCGGGGAGAAACTATTCTTTGATAAACGCAGAGAAAGCCTGGCTTTTCAACATACGTGTCGGCATGATGGTGTACCGTAAACATCTTCTCGTCGACATCCAGCCGTATGTTCCTTCGTATTTTGCCCTGCAGTTGGGCTTCTCTCAGGGCGTCGTTGGAGGGCCTTCAAGTAAGGTGAAGTGCTTTGGAGGTTTGCAAGATGGGAGGAATGCATGGGCCATTTATAGCGCGGAAAACACTACCGCCATGATTTCATATCCTGAGTTGCCCACCTTCCGGACTGCTGGCTTCACGAAGTGGTTTGTGGAGAGCTTTTCAGTGCACCGAGGGCTTTCCAAGAAGGAGCTCGATGTAAAGCAGTCTTCCAGGAAGGGTCTTGGGAAATCAGATAGCGTCCACCGAGAAGAAGCTATACCTTTCCTTTCAGGTGAAAAGCACAAAATAGGCTTTCTTGATGATCGGGACGTCATCAAATCGGGAGTTGCACAAGAGATACCTGGTGAGGTCTTGGAACAGCTCGCAGAGGAGAAGGCTGAGGTCGATGCTTGGATACAAGCATAGCGGGCAAAGGCTTCCATGGAGTCTACTGGCAAGAGCAGACCATCCAGTGAGGACTCTAGCGAGAGGCCAGATTTTGATGGTGGGGCGGGTACTTCCAGCAAATCGTCCCATAGGAGCAAGAGGAAAAGAGGACAGCGCCGAAATAAGAGACGACACGAAGACTCTCCTAATCTGGATGTCCCTCTCACCATTGCTGAGGAAGTATCAGGGGATAACGACGAGCCTCCAGAGAAGAGGAGCCGAGGGGAAAAGATCAGTTGTGATGGTATGATCCTCCTTCTCTCTTTTTCTGTTTCTTTCTTTTTATGAGGCCTTTGTTTTGATCCACTGCTTTCTTTCTTTTGGCAGAAGATGATGGTTTGGTGATGCCTGAGGTTCCGTCCGATGAGGCGGTGGCGGATCCAATCGTGGCATCTGAGGATGCACCAAGGGACTCTGGAGTAGATCCAGAATCTTCACCTGGTATGATTTCTTTGCCCCTTTTTTTGACTTTTTGTTTTCTTTGCTGCCACTCGCTGACACATTTTTGGTTTCCTTGCCAGCTGACTTGCCACAAGATTCTGACGACTTTGAACCATCCATGGACGTAACTTTTGACGATGCTTCGGATGAGTTCATGGAGGCAAAAAGCATTCCGCCGGTCGTCAAAGAAGGTATGTAGTACTAGTCTTGATATTTGATTTTTGACAAGATCATATTTATACCTTTTTCATCTTTCATTGGCAGGTTGTGAGGCGACAGGAGAAGTTCCTTTATCTTTCTCAGAGCCAGAGCAGGGGGTGCCCGTGGGTAATCCAGGAATAAGGGCTTCTTCTACTAGTTTTGATGAGGCATAGGCGAGTCCACATGCTAATATTCCTTCTCCAGCAGCTCCGATTGGAAAGAGCTTTTTGATTACTCTCCCGACGGTGCATGACATGGGCAGTCGACCAACGGAGCATGGCGAGTCTTCATCTGAGCCATCCCGTCAGTTTGCAAGGAAGGTGTTGAAGAGAGTTTTGAGCTCATGGGTTGAGACTCTCTCTTCTGGCCATTTGGAAGCTGGCTTCGGCATGATCAAGCATGTGCGGACATTCATGCTGATAGCGAAAAGGTTGGTCTGGACTTTGCAAGTGCTAAGGCTTTTGTTGATGAAGTCATCGCTCTAGGCAACAAATGGACTGAGTCCAAGAGCTTCCCAAACGGTGACTTCTTCAACGAGATGTATTTGAAGCCTTCTGGCGAGGTCAAATCTGAACTGGATGAGATCTCGCGAACTCGAAAGTAGTTCATTCGGGAGAGGAACGTCACCGAGCTGGCTATTATTGAGCTGACACAGGATCAACACCGTCTCGATAGGAAGGTCATTGAGGCTAGACAGTGCCTTGAGCTATTGGAAGAACAAGTCGCTACCAAGTGGACTGTTATTTCAAAAGCTCGCGATAGAGAGAGGACTCTCATTCGCTAAGTTGAGGAAGCTGAAAGCAATCTCCGGAGGAAGACTCAGGAATATGAACAATGGCAAATTCTCTGGGAAGAGCTTCCTCCTGCTGAAGATGGATCGCGAGAACCTGCCTCACTTTATGGGAAAATTATGAAGAAATGTGGCCTAGAAGCTCTGGAGGCTAAGGCCATAGAGTCTGCTTGAGGAGTTAAGTCTTTGGCTGAAGACCATGTTGGACTAATCTCCTGATTTGTAACAAACTTTTTCTTCTTCTCCTTTGGTACCTCCATGTATGCTTATTTTTTTGGCACCCTTTTTTTTGTACTCCCTCGTTTCACTTAAATTCTTTTTGATGAAAATAAGCAAAAATTGAATGGGAATGGTTTGTTTGAGAATTTAATCAAAAGGTTGTCATTTTGTGAAAATCTTTTGTCAAATGGTTGTTTTGGGCATGAAAGCCTGATTTTGTGGCCAAAAGCCTGATTATTTGAGATGGTATGAAATCCGAATTTTGGTGGCATAGGAGCCAGTTTTTTATTTTTTTTTTATTTTTTTGTGGCATGAGAGCCAAAATTTTGTTTTTTGTATGAAAGCCAAGTTTTTTTGTGGCATGAAAGCCGAGTTTGGTTTTGTGGCATGAGAGCCAAAACTTTAATTTTTTTTTCATGAAAGCCAGGTTTTTTGTGGCATGAAAGCCGAATTTTGTGGCCTGAAGGCCGGTTTTGTGGCATGGAAGCCGAAATTTTGGCATGAAAGCCAGATTTTTATTTTTTGAAAACCAAGTTTTGTTTTGTTGGCTTGGAAGCCAGATTTTTTATTTTTTGGCATGAAAGCCAGGTTTTTTGGCATGAAAGCCGAGTTTTGGCGTGAAAGCGGGGTTTTTTATTTTTAGCGTGAAAGCTAGGTTTTGGCGTGAAAGCCGGGTTTTTTATTTTTAGCGTGAAAGACAGGTTTTTGGTTTTCAAAATGCAATATCAACTAAGAGTCGTCTCCCTGCTGAATGGTATTGCAAGTATCGATGGAATGTCGCTTCCTTACTCATTTGGTTGTGAGTATCGATGGAATGTCGCCTCCTCGCAGGTTTTGGTGCAAGTATCAACTGAATGCCGCTTCCCTGCTTTTTCAAAAAAAAAAAATTTTGTGGGTATCGATGGAATGTCGCCTCCCCACGATTTTTGAAATTTAAGGTTTTTTCGAACCTTTGTTTTTGTTATGAAATTTGGGTTGTGGATATCAACCGAAACGTTGTGTCTCTACGATTTTTGAAATTTGAGTTGTGGATATCAACTGGAATGTTGCGTCTCCACGATTTTTGAAATTTTGCAAGTATTGACGAGGTGTCACTCCCTTGAAATTTTGAGGTTTTGGAACTATCAAATGGGGTTCGCATCCTTCCGAGTTTTGGGTGTTGTGAGTATTGACTAAGCATCGCTTCTCGCTGTTTTTTTAAAAACCTTTTTTGTTTAAAGACACGGTGGTCGTAAATTTTGACTCAAAACCATTTTTGGTGGTAAAAGTCGGGGTGGACTACGGTGAAAATCCTGAGTCCTGATTTCTGTTTCAAACAATGAATTTTGGATTCAAGGAGCGAAAGTTTGGTCAAGTTAGGGAAGAGGCTCCTAAACTTGGATTTTGGGTTTTTTTTTTGGAACAATGAAACATTGAAAGTAAGCATTGTTTTGAGTTTAGAAATTTCAACATAGGGATGAAAACTCTAAAAGGGGTGGGTTTGACGAGCGAGTACCTAGTAATAGGCTTTGACCATGCAGGCATCGCTTTGACCCGTTATAGGAAGTGTTTAAGGGTAGTACCGCTTCAAGAACTTGCCATTGATGGGTAGCATACATCTGTCGCCCTCCATATTTAGAAGAGCATATGCGCTGTTGGAGAAGACTTTGTCTATGACGAAGGGTCCCTCCCATTTTGGTTCGAATTTGCCTTTGGATTTGTGGGCAAAAATCATTGGCCTTTTCACCGCAAGAACTAAATCACCCTTTTTGTGGGCGCGCTGCCTGACCTTCTTGTCGAAAGATCCTGCCATACGTGCTTGGTAAAGCTCAATGCTTTGTAGAGTTTCGAGCCGTCTTTCATCGAGATTATCCAGTTCTTAGTGTCTCAATTTAACGTTGTTTTCTTGCATCATTTCATTTTGTAGAGATACCCTTAAGGAAGGAATTTGTACCTATAGAGAGACAACTGCTTCACATCCATAGACCAAGGAGAACAGTATGCTATGGGTTGGTCCTCGAACGGTAGTCCGATAGGCCCATAAAGCTTTAGGCAGTTTGTTGTTCCAGTCTCTTTTGTGACTAGAGACCATTTTCTTGAGAATTTTGCAGAGTGTCTTGTTGAAAGCTTCTGCTAGTCCATTCGCTGCCGGGTTATACGGAGTCGAATGACAACTTTGGATTTTATATTTGTTGCAGAACCTGTAGAATCTGTGACCCAGAATTGTGGTCCGTTATCATGGACAAATCTTTTAGGTATGCCGAAGCGACAAATGATGTTGGTTCGCAAGAATTGAAGCACTGATGAGGTCTTCATTTCACTGAACGCAAATGCTTCTGACCACATGGAGAAATAATCCGTAGCGGCGAAGATGAAGCGATGATTTTTACTTGACGGGGGAGAGATAGGACCTATGATGTCCATACCCCAGGCTTCGAAGGGCCATGAGATCGTTGTAGGATGTAGTCATTCTGGAGGCATGTTGAAATAGTCTCCGTGAACTTGGCATTGTTGGTAGCGCTTAGCAAATTGCATCGCGTCAGCTACCATGGTAGGCCAATAGTAACCTAACCTTTTTATCTGATCATAGAGTTTAGGACCGGCCTGGTGGGCTCCACAAAGACCAGCATGAACTTCTTTTAGAGTTTCTTTTGCCTCTTGTTGTGACAAGTAGCATAGAAGTACTCCGTTGAAGGATTTTCTATAAAGCATTTTGGAGGGAATATCCAAATGAAAGTCTGGGGCTCATCTTTGGATACTTACCCGCTCTTTTGGATCTTCAAGTAGGATTCCGAACATAATATAATCAATGAACGAATCCCTCCAGTCGCCGATCGGGGGTTTAAGGATGGAAATCCGACTTCCGACCACTCGGTGGCATTCAACAACTGCTTGGTGTGTCTTAAGAGGAGGGAGAATTCTTCTTTGACACACTGGAATTTGCATGTTTTCCCCTTCTTGGATCACCATAGATGCAACAAGTCCTGCCAGGGCATCTACATGGATGTTTTCACCTCTGCGAATGAGGGTGATGTGACAGATGTCAAACTTTTGACGAAGCGATTGCGCCTTATTGTAGTAAGGCAACAGATCAGGCTTCCTGATTTCATATTTCTGATTCATCGGGTTGACGATCAATTGGGAGTCCCCAAAGGCTTCCAACATGGTGATACCGGATTCGAGGGCGGGCTCCAATCCTATGATCAGAGCTTGGTTCTCAGCTGCATTGTTTGAACATGGTTCCAGTAGCGAGAATGCATGTGAAATCATGTATTTGTTGGGGCTAACAAAAAGAATGCCAATTCCCGATATCAGCTTCCCTTTTTCATTTGTCCTGGTTGCACCATCGAAGTACATGTCCCAGGAGGCATTTGATAAGGAGGTCTCTACGCTGTAGACGGGCTCATCTGGGAGATCATCCCTGAGTTGAGAATCCTTAGGCAGTGGATGCTCTGCGAGAAAATCTGCCAAAGCTTGGCCTTTGATTGCTTTATGTTGAACATACCTAATATCAAATTCTGACAGAAAGATGAACCATTTTGCCAGTCGAGCATTGAGGGAACCTGCTTTTGTGACAAGGACTTTTAAGAGATTGATCCTTGAAATCAGGTATACCGTATTGGACAGTAGGTAGTGACGTAGCTTTTGTACAGCGAACATCACTGCAAGGCATTCCTTTTCGACTGGAGAACAGCGATGCTCTGCACCAACCATAACATGCAGCTGAGGTAGTATAAAGCAGCCTCTTTTCCTCCATCATTTTCTTGTGCAAGTAGAGCGCACAAAGAATAATCGAGAGCTCTTGTTTTACAAGATGAGTGGTTTTCCAGTTGTGGGGGCAGCCAATACTGGAGGTTTGGTCAGGTATAACTTAATGTCTTGAAATGCGGCTTCACATTCAGCATCCCAAACAAAATTCACACCTTTCTTCATCAGGCGAGAGAATGGACGGCATTTTCCTGATAGGTTGGAAATAAACCATCGGATGTATGCCAATCTTCCTTGAAGCCCTTTTAGTTCTCTTAGGGTTCTTGGAGATGACATTTCTAGAATTGCCTTGACTTTGATGGGGTCAAGTTTTATTCCAGCTTTCCGAACTATGAATCCGAGGAACTTACCCTATGAAACACCGAAGAAGCATTTGAGTGGATTCATTCGCAGTTTGTGTTTGCGAAGTCAGAGGAAGACTTCTCGAAGATCTTTAAGATGGTCTTCTTTTCTTTTACTTTTGACTGTGAGGTCATCAACATAACATTCGACCGTCTTGTGCTGCATATCTTGAAATATCTTCATCATAGGCCTCTGATATGTTGCACCGATATTTTTCAGACCAAATGACATGACAGTCTAGCAATACACGCTAAATGGGGTCCGAAATGATGTGTGCCTCTCATCTTCGGGATGCATCTTTATCTGATTGTAACCAGAGAAGCCATCCATGAATGTCATTCGCTCAAATCCACAGGTGTTGTCAATCATTACCTCCGGTATGGGGAACAGGAATTTATCTTTAAGGGGCATGCATTATTCAGGTCTCTATAGTCAATACAGACTCTGATTTCCCCATTTTTCTTTGTCACGGGGACAATGTTGGCCAACCATTCAGGATGTTGCTCCTCGCGGATGAAGCCAACGTTATTGAGTTCTGAACTTCTTATTCAATTTTATCCATTACGTCAGGACGAAATCTTCTTTGGCCTTATTTGACAGGCTTGATACCTTTCTGCAGATTGAGTTTGTGGACTGCAATTTTGTGGTCTAAACCAAGCATTTTAACGTAAGACCATGCAAAACAATCAACAAACTCATGAAGAAAAGCGATATACTTGAGTAACTCATCATCCTTTATATTCTTACTTATGAATACGAGACGTGGGTTATCAGGTGTTCCCAAGTCTATCTTTTGAACAGAATCTTCTGTTGGAAAGTTTGAAGGTGGTTCCTCCACAATATTTTCGTAGGCTTCCAACTCAACAAGACCTTCTGGATTTCCAAGGGCATTTTCAGACCAAGGTTCCGTTTCTGTCCATAAATCTGGTTGATCGGTACTTGTAACACCCTGTCCCGAGTTAATCAAGATTAACTTTAATTAATCGGGATTAATGCTAATTAAGCATGTTTTGTTGCATTAGTGTTGGTTAAGGGCTAAATTGAATTGGAAGTGGCTCAAATGATTGATTTGAGCATCATGGAAAGGTAATGAAGGTGATTACATTCAGTGAAATGAATGTTAAACTTGGAATGAGGGATAAGGGGACTTTCTTGGAAATACGAATTTTCGCGTATTTCGTCGAATACGAAAACTCTTGATACTCACACGTGTATCTCGAGTAGTACGTTAACTTCAATAACTGTCACAATTCCGTTCGACGTGAATTGGATCAAATGACCCTTCATTTACTCAATATGTAAATAGTGGAATTATGGGGGGGTTGAATGCAAAAAAATAGGATTATAAGATTGAGATGAACTCCTTTGAGTTCATTCTCAATCCCAGCACAGCTCTTTCTCTTTCTCTCTTGTTCTTTTTCATTTTCTCTTCCGTTTGCTATCAAGAGTGGAGATTTCTGGGGGATTTTGAAGGATCCTTCATCTTCATCATCTTCTCTATCTCCTTCCCTTGTTTTCTTGAAGTTGGAAGCTTGAGACAAGGTCCAAGAATTCCTTTAAGAGACTACAAGTAAGTGATTTAGATTGTTTATAGAGATTTGCAACTCTTCTTAGTGATTTGGAATGGTTTTTAGTGTAAAGTACTCATTGGAGTTCCATTTACGGGTTGAATTGATTCTAGGTGTAAAAGAGGGTTTTAAGAGGGGCTTTTCATCTCAAATTTAAGTTAAGCAAGGAGGTTCTTGTGGATTAATCTCCAAACAAGGCAAGTGTACTCAATTCTATTGATTTCGTGTGTTAATAGACTTGTTAGAACTCAAGGAGTTCAATTCCAGAAAATTCGGTTCAGAAATTTCTGAACTTCTGGGCGCAGTTCGGTCAGCCTACAGACTGACCGACTCCTGACCATAAGCTGACCGACATAGTTCGGCTAGCCGAAATTATGAGTTCGGCTAGCCGAGGGTTGACCGCAAGGTAATCGAAAATCTCGTCAGGATTTTTCCTTCAGAAGTTGAGCTTCTGGAAAGCTGACCGTGAGGTAACCGACATAGTTCGGCTAGCGGAAATTGTGAGTTCGGCTAGCCGAGGGCTGACGGCAGGGTAACCGAAAATCTTTTCAGGGCATTCAGCAGAAGTTGAACTTCTGGGAAGCTGACCGAAGGGTGATCGAGAGAAGTCCGGCTATCCAAATTTGAAATTTCGGTCAGCCGAGTAGGTGACCGAGCAGGTGACCGAATTGGGCAAAACTATCTGTAATTGTGAGATTCTGGATAGCTGACCAAATGTGGTTCAGTCAGCCAAATTCCGTGTTTCGATTAACCGCTAGGTAACCGACGAGGTGACCGAAACTGTGGAGGTATGATAACTGATTTATGATATTTTCCTAAACCTTCATGGGTGTTAGCTAAGGTTATCTGAATGTAAAATTCACTAAAAAGTGATGTCATCTAGAATAACACATACATTGCATAACGAACGTTTCACCCGAATGTTGTTTTAGGAAAATTTACTTGTTTAAGGATTTCAGACTTGAGTTGGTATGTCCTCTCATGTCGAGTACTGTTGTGCTCCTTGTTGAGCTACCATTGAATAATGTATCGAATTAATGAAATGAAATGCAATGAAATGAAAGGAAAAGAACTGAAATGAACAACCACTGTAATGAATTAAAGATCAAGTCTGCTGCAGTAGATGGAGCGTTCCGGAGCTCCGTGGTGATGCCGATGATCTCTGATCAAGACACTGGTAAATCCCACACATTTGAGAAGCCACTTAATAAAGTGTGTAATATTGAAATGAAGTGAGTCCTTCTTAAGGCTGGGTCACGAATGGTGCTCCCTTCCGCCTATGCCCAAAGGACAATGAAAAGACACCTGATAAAGTGTACATAATGAATTGAATACTTCATTCAGGAGAGAACTACATGAATGATAAATATACATGTATTGAGTTGAATTGTTTGAATTGTTTAGAATTGCTAAACATATTATTATCATAGAATTGTGTATACATTGTTGAACCGTCGTGTTCACAGTGTTATTGATAACATTACAGGCCAAGCTGCCCGTCCCAGTAGTGCAGAGACCGCGCCGCCAGTGGAGGAGGCCACTCCGGTTCCTCCAGGAGGACTAAATGAGTGGACGTAGCTCGGAGGGCGACCGATTTATAATGTTTTATAAACATTTTGAATAGATTCATTTTGATGTAAATAGTAATCACATGCATTGTATTTGAATATGCATGGTTGACTTAAATAGGAAACGAGATGTGTAAGTAAACTTTACTTTTATGTAAAGAACTTGTACAGGTTAAAGTTGGTTGTCAATGTATATATATAATTCCGCAAAAATGTATATTTGACAGGTATATGTAAGATCCCTTGTGAATCTTGTGTTGACTCCGGTGATGCGAGGTTTACAGGAGTAAGTATGGTGTTCGCGACTCGGGGTTTGGCCGTGGTAACCCTAATCTCGGGCCCGGGTCGTGACATACTTATTGTATGGTATCAGAGCTAAGTTAATCAAGTTAAACGACTTAGCCATTTATAGGAACGAAGTGAGGAACGTTACGTTTCGTGCCAAATTCAATCTTGGATTTGTAATTTAAATGCTTCCACGCTATCTTGGATTTGTGATTTAAATGCTTTCACGCTATGTGATATATATCTGATGGAAGTGTTAAGATCTATGTATCTTACCTTCCGTATTGTTTACAGCATGGTTGCATTTGGATCAAATCCAGGAAGTGATGACTTTATTGAGGTTGTCACACCATCTCCTGTCTCCAATGTGAACACAAGGATGACTGCCATTCTTGAGCAGTTAGTGAAAAGCAATGAGGCTCAAGTTACTATACAAGCACAGCATAGAGAAACCCAGCTAGCTATGCAAGCTCAGCATAGAAAGCAAATGGCCAAGAGCTATGAAGCACAGATGGGATGCAAGCCCAGATCACTTCTTTGTTGCAAGTGCAGAGCCAATTGCAAGCTCAGATGCAAGCAGCACCACCATTACCACCAGTTCAACCACCTGCTCAGGTTGGGACACAAATGGCGATACAGTCAAAGGAGAAAGACCCTAACATCCTGTACGAGCATTTCAGGAAAAGAGGAGCCACTGAGTTCCGGGCTATTGAAGACGTGCTGAAAGCTGACGAATGGCTGGAACACATCGAGGATGTGTTTGGTACAGTCACTTGCACGTGGAAGTGGAAGTAACAAAGACATGGTGGAAGAGTGTGAATGAGGCAATCTCTAAATTGCCAGAAGCAGTTATGTGGGAGATTTTCAAACAGCAATTTCAGAGAAAGTTTGTCGCAGAGCATGTGAGGCAGAAGAAAGAATCAGAATTTCTACATTTGAAGCAATGTCAAATGACAGTGTCTGTGTATGTCCATACCTTCCTGCAGTTGTCTAAGTATGCTACCGATCTGGTAGATACGGAAGACAAGAAGGTGAAGAGGTTTCTCAACAGCCTAAATCCCACGTATAAGAAGATGGTATTGGCAAATAAGCCTACTACCTTCGATGATGCAATTGATAGAGCCTACACAGCAGAAGAAGTCCACAGATAGGAAATGGCTGAGAATGAAAATACCAAGAGGAGTGGTAGTGAAAAATCTACAGGCTCCTAGTTAGAAAAGGCAGGACAATTCAAGGGCAAGAACAAGAAACAGAAATTCGCTGCCGGGACTGAGAATAAGCCAGTCTGTGAGACATGTGGAAAGGCTCACAAGACTGAGTTGTGTTGGAGGACTACTGGAGTGTGCCTTGTTTGTGGTTCTTTGGAACACAAAATGGCACAATGTCCAAAGGCAAGGAGAGATGACAGAGCTCCAAATCAGCAAACTGCTCAAGGAAAAGCAGCACTCCCTGCTCCTCCACAGCGATTAGCTTTGCAAGCTCCTCCTAGGCAACAGCAACAACAAGGCCAGCAGCATCAGTGTCAGAGGCAACAGCCTGGACAGCAACAGCAGAGGCCACAGATAGCTGGAAGGGCTTATGCTCTTAACCGAAAGCAAGCTGATGTTGCAACAAATGTGGTTGAAGGTACAATTCTTATAGATAATAAACCTGCGCTTGCATTATTTGATCCCGGTTCTACGCATTCATTTGTAGCACCTGTATTTGTTGTAATATGCGAGACCGGATAATGCAATTGCCGTATGACTTTATTGTATAAACTCCTTTAGGGAGAAGAGTAGTATGTGAATTGTACGTTCCCCAATGTGATGTGAAAGTCGGGGAAGTGGCAATGCCAGCTGATCTGGTTATATTAGCCATGAATGATTTTGATGTAATCTTTGGCATGGATTGGCTTGTGAAGTACAGAGCTTGTTTACACTGTTTCCGCAAAATCATCACCTTTAGAGTTGATGAGGCCAATGCCAGTGTACTTTTTGAAGGCACTCAAAAGAGATTCGACACAAGGCTTATTTCAGCCCTTAAGGTTGAACGAATGATGCATAGTGGTTGTGAAGGCTACATTGCATTCATTTCTGAACAGAAGCTAGAACAGAAATTAGAAAACATCCCTGTAGTCTGTGAATTTCCAGACGTATTTCCCGATGAAGTGCCAGGTCTACCTCCAGCAAGGGAAGTGGACTTCACTATTGAACTTGTGCCTGGTACTGCACCGTATCGAATGGCACCTTCAGAGTTATATGAGTTGAAAAAACAAATACAGGAATTGCTAGACAAAGGTTTTATTAGACCGAGTGTCTCACCATGGGGAGCACCTATATTGTTTGTGAAGAAGAAGGATGGCACCTTTCGAATGTGTATTGATTATAGACAAATCAATCAAGTGACAATTAAAAATAAATATCCACTGCCTAGAATCGATGAGTTGTTTGATCAACTCCAAGGTGCAGCTTACTTTTCTAAGATTGATCTTCGATCTGGATATCACCAGATACGAGTTAGAGATCAAGATGTACAGAAGACTGCATTCAGGACTCGTTATGGGCACTATGAATTTTTAGTGATGCCTTTTGGTCTAACCAATGCACCTGCAGTTTTTATGGCTCTAATGAACAGAGTGTTTGCCTCATACCTATACCAGTTTGTTATCATCTTTATTGATGACATCTTGGTATACTCAAGGTCAGGGAGAGAGCATTCACGTCATCTGAGAACAGCCTTGCAAACACTGAGAAAGAATCAGTTGTATGCAAAGCTCTCGAAGTGCGACTTTTGGTTGCAGCAGGTTGCATTTTTGGGTCACATCATTACCAGGGATGGATTAGCTGTTGATTTGGCTAAGATTGAAGGGGTTAACAATTGGCAGAGTCCGAAGAATGTACCAGAGGTTCAGAGTTTCTTAGGATTGGCGGGCTACTATAGGAGGTTCGTAAAGGACTTTTCCAAGATAGCAGCTCCGTTGACGAAACTGACTCGGAAGGACGTTCCCTTTCAATGGAATGATGTATGCGAGTGCAGTTTCCAAACTCTGAAGCAGAAGTTGATATCAGCCCCAATCTTCGCTTTACCTGAAGGAAGAGAAGGGTTTGAGATTTACTCAGATGCCTCAGGTATTGGATTGGGATGTGTGTTGATGTAGAGAGGTAAGGTAATTGCCTACGGGTCACTTCAATTAAAGGAGCATGAGAAGAACTATGCTACACATGATTTAGAGCTCGCGGCTATTGTATTCGCATTGAAGCAATGGAGACATTATCTGTACGGAGAGACTTTTGAAGTCCATTGTGATCACAGAAGTCTCCAATACTTATTCACTCAGAAAGACATATATCTGAGGCAACGCCGTTGGTTAGAGCTCATCAAGGACTATGATTTTCCATTCACATACGTACCTGGAAAGAGTAATGTGGTAGCTGATGTTTTGAGTCCGAAATCAGCTGACTTGGCATCATTGGTGGGTGAATGGACTCTGATTGAAGAATTTAGGGATTGGGATGTGTCCATTGAATTCGTGGACAATCAGATCATGATTGCAGCGATGTCAGTGTTCGAACCGCTACTAATCTAGCAAATTAAAGATAGGCAGTTCGATGACCCGGAATTAATAAGAATTCGGGATAACATTGCAGCAATGCCAGATTTCATGTTGGTAACAGGAGTTATCTATTTCAGAGACAAACTATGTGTACCAGCACAGGAAGATTTGAAGCAAGCAGTAACGTTTAAAGCTCATCACACCAGATATTCTGTGCATCCAAGAAGTACGAAGATGTATAGAAATCTTAAGCGCAGATTTTGGTGGAATAACATGAAGCGGGCGATAGCCAGTTATTTGTCTTCCTGCTTCACTTGCCAGCGTGTGGAATTTGAACACAAGAAGCCACTAGGCTTGCTTTATCCATTGTATATCCCTAAAAGGAAGTGGGAACATCTCACGATGGACTTTGTGTCCAGATTGCCAAGGACGCGGAGACAACATGACACCGTTTAGGTGATTGTGGATCGTCTTACGAAGTCCGTGCACTTCCTTCCATTTAGAAAGGATATGGGATTCAACGAGATGTCCAAATTGTTTGTCAAGGAGATTGTTAGACTGCATGGAGTACCGGTCTCGATTAACTCTAATCGAGATAGTCGGTTTGTCTCAACATTTTGGCAAACATATCAAAATGCTATGGGCACTAGACTGCGGTTTAGTACCGCATATCATGCGCAGACAGATGGGCAGTAAGAGAGAACAATTCAAACTCTCGAAGATTTGCTTCATGCCAGTGTTGCAGACTTTGGAAGTGACTGGGATGGTCACCTAGCTTTGTACGAATTTGCGTACAACAATAGCTATCACTCCAGCATTGAAATGGCACCCTTTGAAGCATTGTATGGGAGAAGATGTAGGACTCCAGTTAGCTGGGAAGAAGTTGGAACTCGAAGTTTCCATGGTCCTACGATCATTGCTGAAACAGCAGATAAAGTGCAGAAGGTGCAAGAACGGTTGAAAATTGCTAGATCAAGGCAGAAAAGCTATGCGGACAATCGTCGGCATGATCTGGAGTTCGCCGTTGGTGATTTAGTCTTCTTGAAGACTTCTCCAATGAAGGGCGCCGTCAGATTTGGACAAAAGGGTAAGCTTTCTCCGAGATTTATCGGACCCTTTAAGATCCAAAGTAGGATTGAAAATGTGGCTTATCGCCTAGACTTTCCAGCAGAACTCTCCGGTATCCACAATGTCTTTCATGTGTCAATGCTTCGAAAGTATGTGTCAGACCCTTCACATGTGATTCGTCATGAAGAGATCCAAGTGTTACCAGACACCGCATACGTTGAGAAGCCAGTTCAAATCATAGATACCAAGGAGGTGGTTCTGCGTACCAAGACTATCAAATGGGTCAAAGTGCTTTGGGCACATCATGGACCAAACGAAGCTACATGGGAGCTTGAAGAGCAAATTGCTCGAAGAGCAAATTGCTTGAAAGTATCCAGAGCTATTCGTTCAGGTAACTTTCATTTTAAATTGTTTAATTGATTTGTATTGCATTCGGAGGACCGGATGATTCTAAAAGTCTAGGGGAATGTAACACCCTGTCCCGAGTTAATCAAGATTAACTTTAATTAATCGGGATTAATGCTAATTAAGCATGTTTTGTTGCATTAGTGTTGATTAAGGGCTAAATTGAATTGGAAGTGGCTCAAATGATTGATTTGAGCATCATGGAAAGGTAATGAAGGTGATTACATGCAGTGAAATGAATGTTAAACTTGGAATGAGGGATACGGGGACTTTTTTGGAAATACGAATTTCCGCGTATTTCGTCGAATACGGAAACTCTTGATACCCGCACGTGTATCTCGAGTAGTACGTTAACTTCCATAACTGTTCCAATTCCGTTCAACGTGAATTAGATCAAATGCCTTTCATTTACTCAATATGTAAATAGTGGAATTATGGGGGGGTTGAATGCAAAAAAATAGGATTATAAGATTGAGATGAACTCCTTTGAGTTCATTCTCAATCCCAGCAAAGCTCTCTCTCTCTCTTTCTCTCTTGTTCTTTTTCATTTTCTCTTCCGTTTGCTATCAAAAGTGGAGATTTCTAGGGGATTTTGAAGGATCCTTCATCTTCATCATCTTCTCTATCTCCTTCCCTTGTTTTCTTGAAGTTGAAAGCTTGAGACAAGGTCCAAGAATTCCTTTAAGAGACTACAAGTAAGTGATTTAGATTGTAGATAGAGATTTGCAACTCTTCTTAGTGATTTGGAATGGTTTTTAGTGTAAAGAACTCATTGGAGTTCCATTTATGGATTGGATTGATTCTAGGTGTAAAAGAGGGTTTCAAGAGGGGTTTTTCATCTCAAATCCAAGTTAAGCAAGGAGGTTCTCGTGGATTAATCTCCAAACAAGGGAAGTGTACTCAATTCTATTGATTTCATTTGTCAATACACTTGTTAGAACTCAAGGAGTTCAATTCCAGAAAATTCGGTTGAGAAATTTCTGAACTTCTGGGCGCAGTTCGGTCAGTCGACAAATTGACCGACTCCTGACCGTAAGCTGACCGACATAGTTCAGCTAACCGAGGGTTGACCGCAAGGTAACCGAAAATCTTGTCAGGATTTTTCCTTCAGAAGTTGAGCTTCTGGAAAGCTGACCGTGAGCGAACTGACATAGTTCGGCTGGCCGAAATTGTGAGTTCAGCTAGCTGAGGGCTGATCGCAGGGTAACCGAAAATCTTGTCAGGGTTTTCAGCAGAAGTTGAGCTTCTGGAAAACTGACCGAAGGGTGACCGAGAGTAGTCCGGCTAACCGAATTTGAAATTTCGGTCAGCCGAGTAGGTGACCGAGCAGGTGACCGAATTAGGCAAAACTATCTGTAATTGTGAGATTCTGGACAGCTGACCGAATGTGGTTCAGTTAGCCGAATTCCGTGTTTCTATTAACCGCTAGGTAACCGACAAGGTGACCGAAACTGTGGAGGTATCAGAACTGATTTCTGATATTTTCCTAAACCTTCATGGGTGTTAGCTAAGGTTATCTGAATGTAAAATTCACTAAAAAGTGATGTCATCTAGAATAACACATACATTGCATAACGAACGTTTCACCCGAATGTTGTTTTAGGAAAATTTACTTGTTTAAGGATTTCAGACTTGAGTTGGTATGTCCTCTCATGTCGAGTACTGTTGTGCTCCTTGTTGAGCTACCATTGAATAATGTATCGAATTAATGAAATGAAATGCAATAAGATGAAAGGAAAAGAACTGAAATGAACAACCACTGTAATGAATTAAAGATCAAGTCTGCTGCGGTAGATGGAGCGTTCTGGAGCTCCGTGGTGATACCGGTGATCTCTGATCAAAACACTGGTAAATCCCACACATTTGAGAAGCTACTTAATAAAGTGTGTAATATTGAAATGAAGTGAGTCCTTCTTAAGGCTAGGTCACGCATGGTGCGCCCTTCCGCCTATGCCCAGAGGACAACGAAAAGACACTTGATAAAGTGTACATAATGAATTGAATGCTTCATTCAGGAGAGAACTACATGAATGATAAATATACATGTATTGAGTTGAATTGATTTGAATTGTTTGAATTGTTTAGAATTACTAAACATATTATTATCATAGAATTGTGTATACATTGTTGAACCGTCGTATTCACAGTGTTATTGATGATATTACAGGCCAAGTTGCTCGTCCCAGTAGTGCAGAGACCGCACCGCCAGCGGAGGAGGCCAATCCGGTTCCTCCAGGAGGACTAAATGAGTGGACGTAGCTCGGAGGGCGACCCGTTTAGAATGTTTTTTATAAACATTTTGAATAGATTCATTTTGATGTAAATAGTAATCACATGCATTGCATTTGAATGTGAATGGTTGACTTAAATAGGAAACGAGATGTGTAAGTAAACTTTACTTTTATGTAAAGAACTTGTACATGTTAAAGTTGGTTGTTAATGTATATATATTTCCACAAAAATGTACATTTAATAGGTATATGTAAGATCCCTTGTGAATCTTGTGTTGACTCCGGTGATGCGAGGTTTACGGGAGTAAGTATGGTGTTCGCGACTCGGGGTTTGGCCGTGGTAACCCTAATCTCGGGCCCGGGTCGTGACAGTACTCTTCAGGACAATTTTCCAGGACCCTTTCTCCTTGGAATGACTGCCTATTTATAGGCTTTTGGTAGCCATTAGGAGGGTTTATGGGCATTAATGGCATTGATGCTCCATGATGGGAGGAGTTACAAGTATTTAATTCTTGATTTTGTAACTCTTTTTTCTTGGATTCTGATTAGCAAATGGAGAATGATGGGCATTTAATCGCCTTTAATCTCCATGATGATGAGGGTTTCATGATTAATTACTATGATTAAACTCCATAATGATAGGAGTTACATGGTTAATTGCCATGATTAATTGGACTTGTAACTCCTTTTTCCTTGAATCTGTTTGGGCCGTCCAAAATAATGAGTTCATGACTGCATTAACTTGCCATAAAAAGGTCATTTAACTTCATTAATTGGTCGCCAAGTCGCTTGAAGAGTCGTGGGCCGCGCTACGCCTTTTGGAATTCTTCTGCCGATGATCATCGATGCATTTTCATGTTGATCGACATTGGACGACCATGAAATTTCAGACATTGATTGGTACCAATGGGCCAGTAACATCTGTCCAGTCGATTCCACGATCGGTCGGGCGGAAAGTGTACTTTCTTGGTCGGCCGGTTGGCTATTTCGGAGTGTGCGATGATGATCGAGTGATTTCGACGGCGGATCCGTGATGTTGACGAAGATCAACGGATTTTATGACTCAAAAATCAAATTCTGGAGAAATCACAGGGGCCAAACATAGTAAAACGTAAAAAATACCTAAAAAAATGGGTTTCCGAATGAAATCCTGCGACCTGGATCCCTATGGTCGCCGGCGACCATGGGGCCAGCGACCTTGTGCCATGGTCGCCAGCGATCATGGGACTTTTGTCCCTTTTTTGGTCGGCATTCAATCGCCGTTTTTCGGGCTTTTTTCCTTCTTTTTTCTCCTGTATTTTTCTTGACATTTCTCCTCATTTATTGGCTTGATTCCTCTGAAAAAAAACCTGTCAAAAAGCCGTGCAAATCAAAGCACAAAGTTTCCTATTTTTGGAAAAGCCAATGACTTTGTAACCGATTTTCCGCCAAGAGTTGAAACTTGGTCAAACGATGTCGGAATGACCTGAAATTTAATGTGAAGCTTCTTGAGCAATAGATAGGACTAACCATGGGCTTTTATTTGAGTTTTGAAGCCGTTTGGAGTCCCGTCGATGCTAGACTTGATTTCACCGCGTGGAAGATGTCGAGTTTCGATGTGCGGTCAACCGATGTCCGATTGACCTGAAATTTGACAGAGAGCGTATTGGAGTCATTTTGAGACGATCTACTAGCTCTGATTTGGATCCCATCGTCCCGGGGAGCTCCGCCGCCGGTAGGCTTGATTTTGTTTCCGAGCGTCAATGCCGGGTCAAACGTCATCGGAATGACCTGAAATTTGAGATGCAGCCCTTTGGAAACATAGATAAGCTACCCATGTGCTTTGTTTAATGAGTGACGGCATCGGTGGTTCTCGCCGCTGAGAGGCTTGATTTCACCGTTCGAAAGTTGATGGAGGGACAAACAGTGTCAGTTTAACTTAAAATTTGACATGGAGCCTTCTGGAGGTATTTTGAAACCATCAACAGGCTCTGATCGAAGATTTGTTATCTTCGACACTGTCACCGCTAGGGGCTCCTGCTCAACCGTTGGAGGATTGAAGTTAGGCCAAATGGTGTCGAGATGGCTCGAAACTTCATGTGTACCCTTCTTTTGACTATTTTGAGGGATCTTGTAATTTTTGTTTGATTCTGACAAGATTTGATGCTTGAAGCGGCTCTGACTGTTTGTTGTAGGATGCGGCTCTATGTAGCTTTTGATGTCAAAGAGGCAAAGTGACATTTTTGGTGTCAACACTCAAAGAGACTTTCCAATGGCGTGTTATGGGCAAAACCCAATGAATGGATCAAAAGTTATCGTTGTTCAAAGATTGCAAAGAAATCCAAGAAATGGAGAAAAGGCTTAGGTGTGGGAGAGTGCTTCCCCACGCCCGGAAAGTACACTAAGGGCCTATTTCTCCTATTTCTTTCCTAGAATCTTCGACAAGAATTTGACATGTTGGGGTTTTTTGGACATGATGTGACAGCTTATCCCTTAGCATTTGAAATGCCATGTTTCTTTCACCAGATTTCCAAATACCAACCACCTGAAACCTCTCAAATGACCATTTGGAATTCCTGGGATTCCACCTTAAGGGGATAGCTTTTGGAGAATTTGAGTTTCCCGATACATGAATTCTTGGGATTCTAATAAAGAAACAACCCTTAGGAATGGTAGGTACCATGTCCAGCCCCAACTTGGGCATGGAACCTCCTCTTTTCCCACTTAGAAATTTGGCAACAAAACTGAGAGCCCATATCTCCCTTTGATACCGCTCCATGTGACAATCATGGAGTCTACAAATATCTACTTAAAGAGATCTTTTTGGTGATATGTAGAACATCAAAAATCTAATGGACGGATCAAAACTTATAGCAATTTCAAATTTCAACTATGCAAGAAAAGGGGAAGCTAATCGGGCATGAGAATGCATTCCCCCAGGGGTGGAAGTACACTCTCCCATGCCCAATCTCTAGGTGTGGGAAGGCACTCCCCCACGCCTGGGCCTAAATTTAGGTGCGGAACACATCATTCTTCCACCTGAAATGCATCAATCAACTTTTGAAGGCCATATATTCTGTGGGGAACATATCATTCGATCCTTTGATTTCCTGCTCTGATATCCTTGGTTTCCTTGGTGATATAAAGTATAGATTTACAATATAGCATGACTCGTATATACAAAGAGTTTCATCGTATCCCCCTTTCGAAGTTTCGTTTTCTTGCACTATCTCTCTTGTACGCTTTGAGTTCTGTCCTTTGGCTTTCTGCTCTGAAATCCATGGGTTCCTTGGTGATATAGAGTGTAACATTTTTCATAAAGTGTGGCTCACATAAATGCAGAGTTTCAGTGTATAGCCCTCCTCCATTGAGATCTCCTGCAATAGTCTTGAGGGTCCTTTGGATAGTTTTGTCTCATCCAATACGGTTCTTGCCTTAGGCTGGGAGATCATTGCCTTCAAGGATTACCCCCTACCTTTTACTGGGATTTGAGCACTTAGTCGTGGATGAGTTTTGGGTGCGCATGTGCCACTTCCCCATTAGTGAATTCTACCTGAAGGTTTAAAAACCCTAATATGGTTTATGGTCCCTAATCAAATCTATGATATGCAGTTCAAAAGACGCCAAATAAATCGACAAAAACAAAATACCCATGCACCACAAGAGACAAACGATATACGTGGAAAACTCGGTCTCGGATAAAAAACCAAGGATCTTGGAACCCTATCCAAGACAAATCAAGAACTAATAATCCGAAGATTAAAAGAGAACTTACAACCCTTCCCCAGTTGAATCTCAACCTAAAGATTGTAGAACCACTCGCCGGCCACTCACCATTCACCTTCAACCGCACTTGAATCTCAATCTGCAATCACGAAGCCACTTCGAGAAGCAAATGAGAAAAAGGAACAAAGAAATGCTCTCTAGTTGATGAATCTTCAGCACATCAAGGAATGAATGAATCTAGAGAAGAAGAGATTCTCTTACAGATCTGCTGTCGTCATGTCTATCAACGCCATCTGGGCGAAACTGAGGAACCCCTATAGATAGAATTTCTTTTTAGGTTTTTCACCCAGAGAAACTTTCCTTTGTCCGTTCAAACGTGACTTAATGTTCGTTCAAATGTCCAAGCCTTCTGAAAGAACAATACAAACAACTTCCGTTCAAATGCCCATGACTTCCGTTAGAATGTAGGACCTCTTGGATTTTGGCTGAGCAATATTGAACAACTCTGTTCAAACGAGGATGCTATCCGTTCAAACTTAGGTCCTCTCGGATATTTGGCTTGGAAGAGTTGAAGAAATCCGTTCCAAAGCAAGAGACATCTGTTCGGACGTGAGGCTTCTTGGGTTTCCTGCTAGAGCATGATCTTCAGATCCGTTCGAACGAGAATGAGCACCCTTCAAACGGATTTTTGGCTTATAACACTGCTTCATATGCATTTGAACGTGCAATCATCTTGAATTTTCTTTGAAGAAGATTTTGTAGTCTATCCTATAAAATGAGAAAATACGTCATGAATCCCAAGTTTTGTCCTTTCCCATGAATATGCCAACACACTCAAAACCTTACACTACTACTCGTATCGCAACTCTTTAGAGAGCTTCCTCTTAGTGTTCAAACTCTTAGCAACCATAGTTAAAGTTAATTTTTTTTATTTTTTTTTATGATGACTTGTAATTGAAGACTTGAGATCCCAGAGACACCTAGACCTAGTGGGTTCGGATAAGGGGCATTGACAGTCGTTAGGCTGACCAACAGCTCAGTGTCGACTCAAATTCACTATTTTTCACAAACTATGTACCTTGTGCTAAAATCAATAATGAAACTCAATCTTGCCGATTTCCATTGTGTTTTGAACTTTCTTTCCATCCCTTTCCCAAATTGAGTAGCCTCTATTCTAGCAACTCCATCAAATTCAACTTTCCCTTTTGTGCAATTTCCATGCTCACAAGAAGTGGCGACTTCACTGGGAATAAAACTCAGAATCTTTGATTTTTCACAAACTGTGAACCTTGTCCTAAAAATCAATAAAGAAATTCAACTTAGCTGATTTATGCTATGCTTTGAGCTTTCTCTCCATTTCTTTATTAAATTGAGTACCCTGTACATCAGCAACTCCCTCGAATCACATTTTCCTTTTGTGCATATTTACTATCATAATAACTAGCAAAATATGCTCACGCTAAAGCAATATAATCATAATGTTAGGATTTTAAAAAAATAATGAAAATTTAATTATATTCAGACGATACAAAAAATTGAAGTTACAACTAATTCTTAGAAAACTAACAATATATATAATTAATTAATTTCCAATGGAGAGCGCTTCAATTTATCTAAAGCCAAATGCAAATTTCAATCTTCAGGGAGGGAGGGAGGGAGAAAGAGAGAGAGAGAGAGTAGTAGTGTCACTGGTCCAGTTACGATCTGAGAGAACAAAGAGAATTCAATACCCAGAAACCACAAAGAAAAAGAATTTGTAACGGCTCCAGTTACGATCTGAGAAATTTATGAGAACTTGTAAAGAAAAATAAGTTTGATAGTTATACCCTAAGCAATTTTCTCATGATAAATCCAATAATGAATGTTGGAAAAAGTATAAATTCTGGGCTTCTGCTTAATGCTAATCCATTATCCATAGTATGTATGAAAGGAGTGGATTGGCTAAAGGCGGTCCCACGCCCTTATAAAAATGGGAGCAGAATCCCTGGAAATGTACCCTTTTCTCTCTCTCTCTCTCTCTCTCTCTCTCTCTGGGTTCCAGGTCCCTAACCAGTTTTTTATTTTTTTACCCTAGCATAGGGGGCTGGGACCCAAGGTAGCCCACACGTGAAAAGGAGAGCCACAAATGTTGGAAGGAAGCCCACAATGTGGGCTAGTCCCTAACAGGTTGAGCAACAACAGGGAGAAGAAATCTGTTTTCTGCACTACGCAACTGGCTGTAACACTCGCATTCCTACTCAAGACACCCATATCGCAACCAGCTGCACCACAGCTTGGGACGGAAATGTACCTGCTTTATTACCATGAAAATGTGGTATATTTTTCGGCGCAAGGTACAACATAAAAAAAACAGTGCATTTCCCTTATTAATCTATCTGCTTTGGAGTAAACACAAAAGTGGACAAGAGAAAATGGAATGTAGTATATATAAATACAAGCATCCAAACATTTTCTCTATTTTCTAAAATTGCAGCAGGTAGCCAAACCCAAACCATGTCTCAATGAATAAATAAATTATGCTGCAATCTCAGCCAATGCCAGAACCAAATCACGGTACACACTGTGGGATCCAAAATGAAAAGATCCCGGTTTCAGCCCGTGGGTAGGATGGTTGACTAGGAAGATGCAGTGGAAATGGTGCATCAGTTTAAGAGAGCAAGCGAGGTCCATTGTCAGCAGCAACTCGAGAATGGTCAGGAACTTGTGGCCTAGTCATTTGCACATCACGCACAAAATGAGTCCTTGCTTTCGCGTATGGGGCTTCCCTTGCTGCATTTAAAAAAAGAAAAGAAAAAGAAAAAGAAAGGAGAAAATAGCAACATTATTTTTTGAGATAAAGATCCTTGTGTGGGCAAGCATCCATCTGCAATCACGAATGACTTACTAGCAAGCTTCTGAGCTCGCAGAATATTCTGCCGTCTTTTCCACCAGATTATCAAACAGCCAAGAATGAGCAAAAATGAAACAAAGACTCCTATTGCAATGCCAACCTTAGAACCGGTTGAGAGGTGGGGTCCACATGTTGGTAACCCTGGTATGCCACAAAGACCTGCATTGCCAGAGAAGCTGCACATTGCCAAAAATCGTAGTTTTCAATTTAAACTGTCAAATATCATCCCTTCTAAAGTTATGACAAAGTTTTGAAGTTGATTCTATACTGTGACGGGCATGAGCTAGTGATTCTGTATAAACGACAGCTTACTTGAAGCTAGCTCCATGGAGAGGTATTCCTCCAAGTTTTGCTGGGACTCTTCCAGATAGAAAGTTACCATTAAGATTCCTGCAACATGAACCAATTAGACCTGAAGCCAACTACCTGACCTACCACTATTCCAAGAAAACATGCTCCTTACAGTCTCCGTAATAATGTTAACTGGCTGAGGCTTTCAGGAATTGAACCATTCAGGAGATTGTATGACAAGTCTCTGCAATGCAAATTTTGATAGTAAATCACTTGGGTAACATGGGCTCAGTAACTTGAAATCATCGTAATCAATCAATTTATAGAAGAGAACATAATTCAAAATTTTGATAAATCATATTAATCCATAGGAAACAACACCATTCTAGGCCTGAAATTTTGTTCATTTGTGTACATTGGCTTGACAAATGAAGTGAAATTAAGAAAGAGTCTAATGAAAGCATTTTAACTCGATAGTCATTTCCAAGGCAGTTTAGCCACAACTAAATGAGAAATATGAGGTTCTAAAATGGTTTTAACATAAAAACAGAAAAAATAAAGACATTTGAACTAACAAGCCAATCCTTTAGTAACTCATTGGTGAGACACCTTCCTCTCCACAAACAACCAGAAATAGATCCCTTGCATTAAGGGACTTTGGCCGGGCGTGTATGTGGACTGTAAGTATTCACCAGAGACTTAGAGACTTTTTTTATTAAAAAAATCAAAAAAAAAAAAAAAAGGAAAAACGGACAATAATTAATTTGGATTAAATCTAGATGAGTGTCCCAATCATAAACTTCTTTCTCGTATAAGCTTAAAAAGAATAATGTTCGCTCGCAATCTCAGGTGCAACAATTGTATATGATAATATTGTAGCATGTAATTAATCAAAGTTACAGAGTTCAAGGCTTCTTTGCAACTAATATTGAAGAGGCGTCGATGTAATCTCGCATTAGTATTCTAATAAAGGTAGAAGGGATTGTGTAAGCACAGTGCACTATTTCTTCCATTTTTCCCTTCCTCTTTCTTCTTCCTTTTCTTCCTCAAAAACACTTGACATTTGTAAAACCTACTTTACAACTAGGTATCAAAGCTAAGATCCACTGCTCTACATCTTCTACATCAGTGTGTTGAGGCTTTTGAGAATCTTCCTTCATTGCATCCTAGAGCCAAGCCCTTGTAATGTAAATCAGTTTGCTAGGTCCAAGTGAACTGGTCTCATGGATCGCCTGGACTGAATGAATCCTACATTAGAGGCACCACATTCTCTGTTGGGTGTTGAGAAGCCTTCCATGAAAGTTGCCAGAACGAAGCAACTCTGGTTCATGGGCAACAAAACATTCTATTCAAAATTTTGTTCTGTATCACTCATTGTTATGAACTTATCATGCATTAGTTTCTCATATATAATCTGAAATCATACCTGCAATTGTTTATGATGCCTTGTCTCACACATTGTGAAAATCAGCCATGTTAGAGAAAATGGAAGCATTAAAGAAAAATGGAATATGGGAATTGATTGACCATCCGCCTGCTAAAAAGGCACTAAGTGTAAATGGGTGTACACCTTGGAATATAAACTTTTAGATCTATCAATCCAAATGATGTAAAACGAGATTTGTATCAAATGGTTTCACAGAATGTTATGGTGATGATCACCTTTGAGATCTTGCCAATGGCTAAATTAAGCTCTATTAATATTTTAATTTCAATAATAACAACTTTCTCTTGGTCAATAATAACAAATTTCTCTTGGCCACCATTATAGCTAGATGTAAGAATTCCTTCCAACATGGTAGTTTACAAGAAGAAGTTTCTATTGCTCCTCCAGAGTTTGCACTACAGAAACAAGCAAAAAATGTGTGCTGGTTAAAAAAGACCTTGTATTGGCTGAAGCAGTCACCATGAGAATGGCTTGAAAGATTCTGTCAGGCGATGTTGTGAGTTGGATATAGATGGTGTCCAGCAGATCCATCAAGGTTTTTTTTTTTTTTTACAGGAAAACAAGGTTACCATACTAGTGTATGGTGTATGTCAATGATATTGCTGTGACTGGCGATGATGGAAAGGAAATTAGCTGTTTGACTTTGAAGGAATAACTTGGAAAGGAGTTCATAGTGAAAGAACTGGGGGACCTATGGCTTTTTTTTGGGTGGGCATCAAGCTAGCTAGAACAAAGAAGGGAATTACACAGTGGGAGTTTCCCTTAAATCTGTGGAAGGAGAATGGAAACCATAGTGCAAAACTAGAAGAGGCAGCTAGAGACAACTATAGAGCAGAATCATGGTCTTCACCATGATGGTGGTGATCGGTGGAATGATGGACAAATATCTCATATGCAGTTAGAATAGTGAGCCACACCAAGAACAGGTCACTGAAAATACTACATCAAATATTGAAATCATTAAATGTTTTCCGTGGGAAGGAATTCTCTATGCTTCTCATTGTCATCTAAATACAGAAGCATACACTTATGTTGATTGGGCATATTCTAAATTAAACAAAAGATCAACAAGGGTCATTGCTTTGGTGCAATGGTAAAAGTCTCGGGTGCCACGTGTGTGATGCAGGCCTAGGGTTAGGGCTTGTAGGAAAGTACCGAAACACAATAGGGTGCCGAAGCACGAGTGTGCAGACACTTCAATACGTCTCCTCACACCATAAATGAGGACACACCTCAATGGAAAAACCCAATTCTATTAATCACTTTGAAATTTCATTCTCTACAATGCCATATTAATAAAAAGAGAAAACCCGGTGGTTAAGAAACCTAATAATCTAACTTATGAAATAAAACAAGAATCCTAATAAAAGTGGAAGCCTAATCCTAATTACAACTCTTTAGACAAAATAAAAAAACTAATACTAGATAATTAGCAAAATAAAACTCCTAAATTAACTTGGGCCATACACACGTGGCCTGAGGTCTATCTACATCATTCTCCCCGGCTTGGAAAGAACTCGACTGTAAGTTTGGTAAATGTCCACCGGGATCGAAGATCAATTGGACAAACTTCCGATCCGTTGGTTGAACATTAGCTTCTGTACATAGCTTCATGTATAACTTCTTTCGATGGCTGAATTTTGCGTGGATGTGCGATCGCACCATTGGATACTTCATATGTAAAATTTGCACCATCCAATCGCAATCTCCAAGTTTCCATTGTTGATCCTCAAGGACAAAATCATTGTGGGGGACTTCAATAACTTGTTCATCTTTGCGCGTTGCCTGTATATTTTGATCACTATTACTCAAAAGAGAAAATTTGGGGCCGCATGTAGCCATGGAATCTTCTGTGTCTTGTTCTGGCTTCTTATTATGAATATCATTTGCCATGGGGTTCCACAATATGGTCTGCTATTATTCGAGATGACTGTCCTTCTTGAGGCGTAACTCTTCCTAGATGAGACCATTTAGGCATGTTCTTCGCACGAATTGCTTCCAAATATGCCTCCCAATATGCCTCATAAATGGTCTTGCAGTGATTCATTCTCTCCACTATATCCGATCTTAAACATTTGAGAAAACTAGTTAAATCATATTCCTCATCATCTTCTAACACACGTTCATCTTTGAGCCTTAAAAATTGGTCAGAGTATTCAACAATGGACAACTCTCCTTGTTTCAAATCAAGAGACTGGCAAAAATAGTCTTCATTCTCAAAATACCATTTTCCATATTTACGTGCATATGGAATTGTAGAATCTATCGATATGCCCAGATGTTTTTGTTGAAACTTGAAAAGAACAAAGCTTCGTCTCTTCTCTGGTACCAAACTAATGCAGGTCCTAGGTATAGCGCTTTTGCGGGAAAGTGCCCAAGCACGTGGCTGCAGACACTTCAACATGTCTTCACAGAGACCATAAACAAGGACGCACCCCAATTCTATCAATCAACTCTCTCTGAAATTTCGTTCTCTACAATGCCATATATATAAAAAGAGAAAACTTGGGGACTGAGAAACCTAATAATCTAACTTAAGAAATAAAATAAGAATCCTTATGAAATTGGAAACCCAATCCTAATTACAACTCTTTAGATAAAATTAAAAAAACCAATAAAACTCCTAAATTAACTTGGGCCATAAACACATGGCCTGAGGTCTATTTGTAGAGTGATAAAGCAGGTTCGAGGCCTACGAGCAGCCATTTTGTGCAAAATTGCCAAATGTTATGTTTGTCTCCAATCTAGACCCTCCCAGAACCCTACTTGGGTGGGACCCGCAGAGGGTAATGACCTTTTTTTAGACAAAAGATGTACAACTAGAAATTATACTTAGGTAGGAGGCAATTCAGTATCATGGAGAAGTAAAAAAGAGCAAAGTTGTTGCAAGTTCAAGTTCTGCAGCAGAGTATCAAGCCAGGGTGCACGGTACTTTGGAGACGTTCTGATTCGTTTTTATTTTTTATTTCTTTTTATGGTAACAGGATTCTTTAACAACAGTCTTATGGTCCTGCATTTTGACAATATTGCAACTTTCATATTTCACCAAACCCAGTTTGCTATGAGCAGGCCAAATATGTTAAAGTTGACTGCCGCTTTATATGTGACAGAGTGGTTGCTAAGGAAATACATCTTGACCATGCTCCTACTGAAGAACAATTTACATATTTTCATAGGAAGGCCGTCATAAAGAAAAAAGTATCATTCTATCATCCAAGGTAGGCATAGTCAATATCTATGCCCTAACTTGAGGGGGACTGTTTGAAATCATTGAGAAAGTACTTTACATTTTCTTTTTGTCAACATACAGACTGGTTTGTAATTACATGGACTTCTGTAAATACTGCTAGTTACTTTGTGTGTGTGTGTGTGTGTGTGTGTGTGTGTGTGTGTGTGTGTGTGTGTGTGGGGTGGGGGGGCGGGGGGGGGCGGGGTCATAATAATAAAAAATAGATTTTCCCCTCTTTTTCTCTCATTCTTTCTCCTTTATTTCTCTTCATGCAATTCTTCATGTTTTCCATTCTTTTCTTACATCCAAGATTATCTTTATTTTAAGAGTTTCAGGTGAATGCATACAGGCATAAATGACAACAATTTTTAACATTCCTGAAAACCAATAGAGCTCTGGAAAGTGGTGTCCTACTCATGATTTTGACCACTGGTTTTATGTGATCCATCCCTACTATCCATGGCTAGGGTTTGCACCATATTTGTTCAATTAATTATCTGACATTTATTGCATTGTAGTTGGATAGTGATGATCAGACATGTAGCTAATTGTTAAAAGTATTTTCCATTATTTCATAAAAAATAGAAGATCTCATACTACAACATATCATTCTTTTGTGATTTGATTCAAATTTTGAGGGGTTTATCCTAAATGAACTGGAACTCTTCAAGAGATTCAAAGGACCTATCTGAAACATTCCTAACTAGGACATGGATAAACAATGATTCAATAATTTCCAACACCAGTTTAACGAGAAAAGAAAACAGAGGTACAAACCACACAAAGATGGGAATCAGTAAGGCAGAGAGTTGGTATTGCCATGTACATGTCATACTTACAAAGTTACTAGCCCAGTAATTGTCCCAATTGAAGATGGAATACCCCCTTTAATGCTGTTTACGCTCAAGTTTCTGTCACACAGAGAATGAGAAATTAAAATTGATTTAGGCAGGTAAAATGCTAGACAATATAATTCTATGGGCCTAAACACTAGGTATTCAATTATATTGATATGATCCAAGCATCAAGCACAGGCCATGCGTCCTACACAAGCTGTGGGAACCACAGGGTCAGTTAAAGGGGACCACTGTTAGATTGCTTTGAATAAAAAAGTAGCATTAGCTTGCAAACCTTTGATTATGCCAACCTCCCTGTCTCAAGTAGATAATAAGATTAGTGATTAATTACCTTGATTTAGGTAACTGATTAGTAACTGATATCCTTGACGTAGGTGATTGATTAGTGATTAATAGAATAGTTCCTATCTGAGACAAGGAATGTTATAAATATCTTGTATTCCTCATTATGAAAATAAAAGAATTATTCCCTTTATCATTTTGGTTTGGAGGTCCGGCCCGTCCTCAAATTTGTGCCAGTTATTTTATTATTAAAAATCAGTCCATACCATTTGGTATCAAAACCACGATCCTACAACCATGCTACCACTCAACAATAAACAATGGCTATCGAGGTAAGACATATTTGAGATTTTTTTTTTTGAATGGTACACATTTGAGATTGATATGCAGCAGCACTGAATGGATGCCTTGAATGAAATTAAAGAAACCCTTACCACAACGAATACTAAGCAAGATCATGTAATCTTGATAGTCTCCAAAGAAGAAGGAACAAAGAGATCTAACAAAAGCGACAGTGAAAGAAGTGGGGCAAAACAACCATGGTTTACTTGGTTGGACTTCCTGATATTTTCAGGCGATGATCCAACTAGTTGGGTCTATTGAGCTAATCAGATTTTCGGTTACCGAAACATGCCTGAAGATTTAAAAGCCCACCTTTAAGGAGATGCAATTCGGTGGTTCCAATGGTACAAAAGGACTAAACCTAATCTCACATGGGACTTCTTGATCAAAGTTCTACATAAGATTCGGGCCACTAAATATGAAGACTTTGATGAGGCCCTTTCTTCTTTTCTTCAAAATGGATCTATGTGCACGTATCAAACTGTACTTTAAAGGTTGGCTAATCGGGTCAATGGATGGAGCGAAAAAGCGTTGGTGATCTATTCTATTGGAGGATTAAGGAAGAAATATCCATTGATGTAAAGATGTTCCGACCCAAACAAAGTGAGCGATGGTGGGACTCGCAACGATGCAGGAGGAAAAGGTGTCTCAATCATAGCAAATGCTGCGACCTTTTCTTTCTAGATCTCTACCCCATTCAAGGAGACTCCAACGGAACCAAGCGAGGTACTTCCTGTGAAATATCTCAAAGCGGCTCAAATGCAAGCTAGGCGTGACTAGGGACTATTCTATAATTGTGATGAGAGGTTCTTTCTAGGCCATAAATGCAAAACCCAACAACTATACTCACTAGAAATGGAGCAAGTGAAGAAGGAGCAGATGGATAAAGGACACTGTCCGACGAGTCGGATTCATTGGAGATCTCATACATATATTATCGAGCTTGACTTTCCCCTGAACCATGCATGTCTCAGGCTTGATGAAGCACCAAGAGGTATCAATGTTGATTGATAGCGGCAGCACCCAGAACTTCATAAATCACTGGCTAGTGATTCAAGTGGTGTCAACCTGCAACACCTTAACATTTGATGCAATGGTGGCAGATGCATATCGATTGTCATGTGCCAGATGACGCAAGTGTCAAGATGAATATTCAAGGGTGTCGATTTAAAATCAAACTTTTCCTTTCTCCCTTAAAAGGATTGGATGTGGTAGTGGCATACAATGGCAGTGACAGTTGAGACCGGTTAAGTCGGATTTCAATAATCTCACTATGGACTTCAAATTAAATGGGAGAGATCATCATCTGGATGGTTGAAAGATACTCAATATTTCTCAGCAACTCTCTAGTCAATCAAGTGGATAATATGCCATCAGAAACAAGGAACAATCATGCAAACCACACCCTCACATGAAGGTAAAATCGATTACATTTCTGACGATTCAGTTGAACTTATAAATCAACTTGTTCATGAATTTGAAAAATAAAAAGGGTTACTTCTACCACGACCACAAGATCACTATATTACACTCAAGCATTGATCCACGTAAACATGTGACCTTATTAATATCCCCATTTGCAGAAAGACGAGACTGAATGGATTGTGAAGGTGATGCTCACTCAGGCATTATTCATCCTAGTACTAGTCCATTCTTGTCACCAATGCTAATGGTTCGAAACAAGAAGCTGCTTGGGAAGATCTGGTGGTGGTGTAAGAATGGTTTCCTCGCTTCAACTTTGAGGGGAAGATTGATCTTCAAGGGGGCAGGAATGATATGATCCAAGGGTCAAGTGCAGGCCATGCGCTCAGAACAAGCCGTGGGACACACAAGATGAGTTTAGAGGTCGGGCTATCTAAGGGTCAAGCGCGAGCAGGGCCAGGATCTGTCTTACTCTACACTCACATATGCAGATCAGACCTAGGCCAGGCCAAAGCCCTCAGCGGGCCTGCACTAGCTTACACCTAAAGGCCAAGGTCAGGCAATGGCCAATGCCAGAACCAAAAAAAATTCTTTTTTTCCCTTTTTATTTATGCAGTCAAACGGGCTATCAAATGAGCTTGTTGTGATGTAGAGCGGGGTACCAAGTGCGGGGCGGGTAGAGGCGGAGAGACGAGAGATGGATGGTGGAAGGGATATGTCAGGCTTTCGCCTGAAAATTAGCCTCACGCCAAACTCCCCATCACGGGCAAGGAAGAAGAGACAACTTGGGAATACCCAAAATCACTCGTGAGAAATTTCATTAATCAATAATTAAAGCCAAATGAGGCATTACAATGCTTAAATAGAGAAAAGACTAACCCAAAACTAATATGGACCATTCAAATGCAGTAATGGCCAAGATTAAAATATCCACCTAAATACAACTTAAGACATAAATAAATAAATAAAACTCTGAGTAGGCTAAGATAGGTGGGCTAGGCCCAAAGAACTGGTCTAAATGGATGGGTTGGGCCCACTGGCGGGTCGACCCATGGGGACCATGGGTCTGTCCTGCATCATGTTGTTTTGTATGGAATTGGAACCTACGTATCAAATGTGCCCATTTGTTTGCATGGAATTGGATACATGAGAATCATTGTCAAATGGGCTTGTTTATTTGCATGCAACTGAAATTGGAATTTATTGTCAAATGGGCCAATTTGTTTGCATGGAATTATGGGCCAGTCTGTTCGCATGGAATTGGAATAAATAAGAATCCATTGATGGATGGGCCCTGTTCGTTTACATGGAATTGGAATACATAGATAATTGATTTAAATCAACTTGTTGCGCATAGGAAATGAAATGAGGAAACCATTATTATACATAGGAATTGGAATGAAGGAACCAAGTTAAATTAAGCTGAAACAAATGAGATGTGAAGCGGGGTGCATCATAGAACCCAAATCTATATAATTTTCATAGTGTTGTTTAGGATTGTTCTATGCAACTTATGGTCTGGCTCTTAGCTAATGTATGCCCGTGCCTTCTTCAATAGCACAGCTTCTTTTGGGTTCCAAATTAGTTCCCTATCTCAGTACTTCTTTGTATAGAACTGATTGATGCGGGGATTGGTCCCTGTAGTAATGCATGCTTAATTCATGAAATGAATGAGAATAAATAGAATGAATGGGTTCATTGTTGGGTTTGGTTGTTTCAAAAATTCAAAACCACTGTACTTGAAAAGAAGTTTTGTCTTTTTCCCCACTTTGTGGGTAGTGTAGGATATATGGAATACATGGGATCCCACATTGCTCAAGTCCAACTTTTTAGAAGACTTTATAACTATTTTCATTCCTATATACTTTAAGTTGCTTTGGACTCTTTTACCACAAGCCCTATGCGTGCGCACAAGTCGGGCCTGGCCCAGGGGGCTAGGGCTGGATTCGGAAACCATTTAACCGGGCACATGTCCGCGACGCCCATCCTACATGATTATCACGCACAAGGGGGTCCAAATCCAACCCAACCTAGCCTGGAGGGAGGGGCCCATATTCTGATATAGAAATGTTTGCAGAAATTTCAAATATCCTTTTTCTTCTAAAAAAATGTTTTATTAATGGCTGCTTTATTAAAACAGTTTCAACGTTCAAAATTGAAATTCAAAATGCAGTTTTAATTGTTTTTAATGCTGCCTTAATGTTGTGATTAATCGCTGGTTTAAAGGCCCAATGACAGTATTTTGTGATATAAAAGTAGCCGGTCTGGGTTCAGAAACATATACAGAAAACTACTCTGTTCTCTTCCATTTTTCCCTTTCTCGTGAGCTTTATGTGGTTCCTGGAGCTTGATTTGGACTTGGTGTGCGACTAAGCCTGATCACCTGTGAAGGCCGTTGTATCCTGGGGGCAATTCCTACAGAGATCCTTTTCGCATCTAGGTTTATCCCCGGAGGGGCAGAACTCATCCTAAAGAAAGCGTCGCCAGATATACCTTAGCTGTGAGCTGCTGCCGACAATCTCAGTCGATTTCTGCCTATACAGCATTCTCCACAAACTGCAAATCAGTACCATTGTTTCAATTTCTATTTTTTACTTCAGTTCTGTAGCCTTGTTTCCAACAATTTTAGGACGATTCCTTCATGGACACCTCTGCTATCAAGTTTATGCATCAGGACTTGGTTCGGTTGGATACTTTTGACAGATCCAACTTCCGACGATGGCAACAGAAATTCTTATTTCTCTTAACATCTCTGAAAGTAGCATGTCTTAACTAAACCATGTCCTAGTCGTGAAGAGAAACTAGGTGGCTCATTTGCACGAAAAAAATGGAAAGAAGATGACTATTTGTGCAAAGGCCATATCCTAAACTTGGCTGTAGACAACATTTATAATCTTTACTCTAATGCACGAACTGCTAGAGAGCTCTGGAAAGCTCTTGAAAAGAATTATAAGACAGAGGACTATGGGGCTAAAAAATATGTAGTGGGTCAGTACTTAAATTTCAAAATGATAGATGATAAACCCATTCTTCCTCAAGTACATGAGTTACAAGCTTTGGTGAATGAAATTGTCAAAGAAGGGATCCGAGTTGATGAACAATTTCAAGTAGCAACAATAATTGAGAAACTTTCATCAACTTGGAAGGATATACAAAAGACCTTGAGGCATAAACAGAGGGATTACTCACTAGAGCGCCTTTAGCGCTACTTGAGGATCGAAGAAGAAGCCCGGATGAGGGATTAGAATAATCTACATGAAAACAGTGGAAAAATAAATGTTGTTGAACCAAAAGGTGATGGTGAAAAGAAAGGCAAATTTGATCAACATCTGGGCAGGAACAAGAAAAGTAATCCTTCCTTCAAAAACAAGAAGCCTAACCAGAATAAAAAAAAAAAAGGTTTAAACAAACATCAGAACGAAGGGTCAAACAAGCCACAGACAAAGGGTGACTGTTTTGTTTGTGGGAAACCAGGTCACTTTGCAAGAGAATGTCGCCATCGGAAGAAGTTCCCACAACAGTCCCAATCCAATAAGCCTCAAGCTATTGTCACTGAAGAAGAACACTTCGTGGCTGTGATCTCTGAAGTAAATACACTCAGCATAGGAAAGAGCGAAGGATGGTGGATTGACACAGGAGCAACCACACAAGTTACATTTGATAGAGGTCTATTTAAGACCTATGAGGGGGTCACGCAAGACTGTAAACTCACTCTAGAAACTACCGTTACTACACAAGTAATTGGTGAAAGGAAGGTTGAACTTCAGTTCACTTCCAGGAAAACTGTGACTCTGCTGAATGTGCTTCATGCTCCAGAGATGAGAAAAAAATCTAGTTTCTGGTTTTCTTCTCAACAAGGCAGGCTTCAAGCAGGTAATAGGGTCTAGTCAGTTTGTAATTACAAAAAAAGGGTATCTTTGTTGGTAAGGGTTATGCTTTTGATAGTATGTTTAAGTTGAATGTGATCAATAATAATGCCTCTTCTTCTTCTTATATAGTTTGCTTTTGTTTATGACAGGAATGGAAGACCGGGTCATATTAATTTTAGAAAAATAAAAAATATGAGTAATGATGGATTGATTGATAAATATAGAGATGAACATAAGAAATGTGAAATATGTTCTCAATCCAAAATTACTCGAAAGGCCTTTCATCAAGTGGAAAGAGAAACTGAGTTACTTCAGTTAGTACATTCTGATACATGTGATTTAAGTAACACTATGACTAGAGGTGGAAAATATTACTTTATAACTTTCATTGATGATTGCTCTAGATATACCTATGTATATTTACTTAGAACTAAAGATGAAAGCGGGGCCCTGCATATACAAAGAAAAATGTCACATCTATGGAGAAATGTAGACAGTAGATAGCTTAAATGCAATCCAGCTCGTGGGGCCCACTTAGATGCAAGTCTATCAATGGGAGGAGGGCATATTGGAAGGTCACCTCATGGGCAAGGCCCGCAAGGGGGATTCAAAAAATCAGCCCCACCAGATTATCTTAGCCATTGATTTAAAGACTTAAAAGTTTGATGGCATCCTTTGAGTGAATGTTTAGTGAGTGTGAAATTGGGCCTAATGGGAAATCATGAAATGAAATGACCATCAAAGGGGCTGCACTGATGAAGGTGGGGCCAAGTGGGCCCCCTAGTGCTGGAATGCAATTGCAGTTGCTTGTAGCAAAACATTTTCCCATATCTATGATATAGGAATATCTAATCAAGTGTGAGCATATAATGGGGCTTACATAATTTGATGAATACAATCAAGTTTGTGCATGTGTTTTAGTGGTGTTTACATCTCTTATGAACAATTTTTATCACTTCCATGAGCAAGATATATTTTCAAATGCAGCAGCATGGTTGCACCCAACACAAAGGAATCATCAAGGAATCTGTTGTTGCACCAAACAACAACTTGAGGAATTGAGGGCCAATTTCCTTTGTTGCACGAAGCATAGAAAAAATGCCTCATTGGATTATATTTCCATGGCTTTCAAAAGCTAAGAAAAAAGGGGTTCAAGGGATTCCTCTCAGGACGGATTCCTCTCTGCACAAACGAGTCCTTCCCAGTACACATTGCTAATGTGAAAACCTTGTTATCTCTAACATTGTTCATGTCCCAGATTCATTCCCACCACACAACGTTTTCCTTACATCTCGTCTCTCCACCACTCTACGTTCTGTCGGACAGTTATTATTATTTAACTACACTCTCTCATTCTCTCATAATGTTTGTGTTATATAGTATCAGAAGATGGGAAAGGTAATTGGGACAGGGCCTAAAAGTGAAAGATTTTCCAATCACACCATAGATTCCTACCGCATTTGAACCTGAATTTTCTTTATTTTGTGATTCCTCCCCTATTCAATATTACAATTATGACACGTTTCAGTCATCCTCATAAGACCAAATTTCTTTCCCTCTAAAAATTTGGTTAAATATTGAATAAAAGGGATTTTTTCTTGAATAATGTGTCTTCTGATTAACACAGTTGTAAGAAGGGTAAAAGTTACTTCCTTTTACAAACAAGAGTTTACTACGTTCATTTTCATTCAATTCACACTGGTAAATGGACTTCTCATACCAATTCTCACTGAAGCTATAATATTTCATGACATTTATTTATATTTATTGTTATCCTTTAGTAATGATATATTCATGTTTTGCGTTTCTTTTTTTCAGAAACTAATTCATCATCTTATCCATTTCTTGTTATGGGACTCCTAAATTGTTGTTGCTAACCAGGTCTCGGCTCATCTTCAAGCCATCCGGTTTACAATACTTGGCACTATTAAAATGTGGAAAATATGCAATAAGATGCATGTAATAATGATGCATGCCAATCAGAGGAACAGTTTGAAGAAACATATTCATGTCTTCAAGCTGAACTAAAGAGAACATTTTGAAGAAACATACATGCTTTGCAGGTGTTGCAACCTGGAAATGTCAGTCGGAAAGAAACCCTTGAGACCTTGGTTGTCAAGACCTCTGCACATTCAAAAGAAAAATCATTGTCAGCATGATATAACAAAATAAATAAATGTAAAGCAAATTGATATGTATCTACTATAAATCAAACATTTTCCAGGCACAAAAAAGTCATTAAAAAACCATTCCTTCTGAAACTAACTACAAAATCCTCAGAATCGAAATTAACTAAAATTGGAAAGGGGAACGAACTTAAGTAGAAGTTGCGTAGTATTTTGATCAGTATACAGCTAAAGGAGGTTTATCAATGCAGCAGGCAAAGGTTATGTTAACTAAAACATCACAAGTATAGCATGTTTATTATTTTCCTTGAAAACTGCAACATTAACTTATTTCAAATTGTCAATGTCACAAAACTATAGATATCATCAGTTTCTTGTTCAGTACTTCCTTTATGTGCAAAGAGGGGAAAAAAGAAAAGATAATAAAAGAGAGAAGAAGAGAAGAGTTATTTGAGAGAGTGGCTTGAAGGTTGACAATGATGAAAGACATCTTTTACATTGCTTAATTGTTCCTTCAATTAGGAGATACAATCTAGTCTAATCACATTACAGAAATTAAAATCCTATGAAACACAACTAATAAGTACCCTTACGAGAGAACAAGAGAAATTTGGTGCTCCGCGTATCTAATAAATGTATCATCTTCTTCCATACTCCACATGACCACCATATCCACACCACCTCAGCTCTATGGTGCTCCTAGTGTGTATCAAATAAACAAATCCTCTTCTTAGTTTCGTCCTCACATGACTGCCAAGTCCACACCTCTACTTCTCCACATGCCCCCTTAAGTTGGGGCATAGATATCTAAATTCTACCTTGCTCAGCATACCAGTTAAGTTAGCTCAATTGGTAGCCTTCATTAGACTCCAGTCACTGATTGATCTAAAATGTGGCATAGCAACGGTTTTTTACGCTGCATTTTCTTGCACAAAAGTGGCAATTAATTTTGATGTCTTTCATTCTCTCATGAAACACAGGATTATAAGCAACATATATGGCTGCCTGACTATCACAAAGGGGACTCATTGGATTAGAAATAATAAACCTCATTTCCTGAGGAAGAGATAGCAACAAAATCATCTCACTTGAAGCCAAATGCCATAGCCCGATATTCAGCTCCAACACGGGAACAAGCAACAATTGCACCTCCAACTATCATACAATAGCCAATACTTGATATTTGATCCAGTCATGATCCTCTACCCTCTGGATAACAATATTATGTGTAACCAAGATGCCTTATTGTTTGTACAATTGTCCTTTCCTAGTGGCAATTTTAGGTATCACAACATCTGGGGAACCTCCATATGATGTTCACAACGATAGTGCATAAATTGACTGACAATACTGACAGTAAAGCTATGTTGAGTGTAGTAATAGTCAGATAAATCAACTTCCAGTTAAACGGTCCAACTTTGTATCATAGGGTAGAAGATTAACCTCTGTGGGTGTTTCTACAGGCTTGGATTATAGCATCCATGTTTAGAGAAAATCAGTATAAGAAAATGCCAATCTTTGATTGTATCACTTCAATCCCCAAATTATCATAGAAGGCCAAGATCCTTGATTTAAAAACACTTCTGAGGTAATGCTCAACCCTAATAATCTCTTGTACAATATCTCCAATGAGCAAGGTTTTAAAACTCAAAGTCAGGGAGCAACTTGGCCACCCTCGAGTCAAATCAAATTAGCCGAGAAGTATGAGACGTGACTGAGATCTAAAACCTGGATTTCTTAAAAGTTTGAATTTCGCACTGCGAATGTAATTTCCACAATGTGAGAATAGGCCAAATCAATCTTCAGCGGAATGTTTTTTAACATTTTAAGTGTCACATGATAAACAGAGCACAAGGTACTAGTAAATTCTAATTTATTAATTCAATCCAAACCATTTAACAAATTCAACTAATCAAACCAAATAATAAACTTGACCAATTCAGGGGTCTTATTACAATTTCCAAAATAATTAAACTAAATCAAAATAAATGTTTTCAAGTGTCTCTTTTAGCTGCCTAGACAATGATGATACTCCACTCTTTTTCCCCTTGAGGCTCTTTCTCTTATACATTATCATCTTGTTTTGGTCCAACCTCATTTTCTGAAAAATGTTCTATTTGTGAGGCTAAGTATTCATAATATCACATAGTGAGAAAACTTAGTGAGAAAACGAGTATTCATAATATCACATACAATCATGTAAGTGAGCATAAGACGAGCAAAAGATTGTATGAGGTCAAGGTCAGGATAGCAATGCAAAATTAGTGCAAGAGTTGAATACTTAAATTACAAAAGCACAAGAATCATATGATTAGATAGATCAAATACAATCTAATAATGCAAATTGGCAATCCAAATAAGCTAAGTTAGCATGTTCCGCCAAGCTAAAGGCATAAGATAATTACAGACCTCACCAGAAGGACATTTGGGTTGCCCAATGTCCCTCACAGGGAAATGGCCATAAAAATTGTATCAAGGCGGTATCATGTAATAGTGGTCACAGTACACGGCTAGTCTACAGCTGAAAATAATAATTACGGAAATGAAACTCTACACAGATGAACATCCCCTCTGTGCTAGGTTAAATAGAGCTTTGTGGTGCCAACTCATCAAGAGTCAAGGGTCTAGGTTAAGACATAGGCTACGTCAAAGTTCACTTATACAAATAGGGAAATACTCCAAATGACTTATTCAAAAAATAAATAAATAAATAGCATGAGCTTAACAAATTCTATCGTCACGTAGAATAGTCCCACGAGGTTAACCATTAAACAAGTGATCACACAAAGTTCCTCATCAAACTAGCTAGGAATCAGGTCCGGTTAGGGTGACTCTAGTTAGCATAAAAAACAATTAGAAATACTATATTTATAGTACCATTCCATAAATTAATCAAATCTTCTGTTTTGGTTCTTTTAAGCATACAAGTAGGAGTACCAATAACTGAATTTTACTACAGTAGGCAGATTTTGCTTGTAACATTGCACAAAGTAACCTCCTCGTCCAATATTAGAATTTAGTGATCTTTATGTCAATTTCATACTATTTTATGAGACAAAAACCAGCAAACTAAATATTACAGAATTTTGATATTGTTTGACCCTCAAGAAGTGGGGCTACACACTTGTTGCCTTGTGCAAGAAATTCTATATTTGACCCGTTAAAGAACACCTAATATCCCAATTGTCCCCAAAACATACATGGAATCACATCCGATCATAAACCAGGGTTTCTAGACAATTCTAGGGTTATTCAATACGAACAACACAAAGGATTACATCATATACAAGGATATTGAATTAGAAACTCAATTCTAATATCACAAAATAGGGATTTCTAACGAAATACACTAGGGCAGTAGGTAAAAATGCTTAAAACATATTGAAACTGGTAGATTTAACCATGATTGGACAAAGAATAGTCAAGTACAAAAAAGCCCTAACTCGATGTATCAATTACATGCAGGGAAACCCTAAAACACAAACCCCAAAACCGTTAAACACAAACCCAACAGCGTCAAAAACCCAATTTCACCATGGATCCTTGTTTCCATGGTAGATGACCAATCTAGACCTCCCAATAGATCACGGCCAGCCTATAAACCCTTTTGGTAATCATCTTTAGCAAAGTTAGGATGCATTAACATAATACCCTTTGGTTCAATGGTGTCCTACAGATGTAGATTGATGAGACAAGTATAAATTAAGCCCTAATTAATACCTATTGTTGTATTCTGATTCAAACACAATTTATAAGAGTCTCAATTCAATAAGCATGATGGAAATCATCGAAATCTGACAAACCCTAGAAAGATCACATCTGAAAAACCACCTTAGGACCCTGTCCTATAGTGGTTGCCCAAAGTGGAGAATCCAAGGAGGGGACCCCATGGCCAAACCCTAGCTTGCTCAATTGTTCTCCCCTTTTTATTTGCCCTCCATCTCCATCAAATTCTAGGGTTTTAAGGTGATTCACAAGTGGAAATTACAAAACCCAATTCAAAACCCTAATAGGACTAAACCTCTAACCATGGGACTAAAATTCTACATAATTGTAAACGGACTAAAATTCTACATAATTGTAACATCATAGATCATCAAATTAGGTCAAAAACATCAGACAAACACAAACCCTAAGGAGAACATTTGTCAAAACACCAAAATCAAAATCTGTATGATGGAGAGGTATCAAAGGACCATGAACCAAGTCCTAGGTTGTTTCCTTCTCTTCCTTCTAGTTCTAGCTCTTCTAGTCGAGCGATTTGAGAGAGAGAGAGAGAGAGAGAGAGAGAGAGAGAGAGAGAGACTTGAGTGTGTGAGTGTATGTGTGAGTCTTTAAGTTAGAGAGATGGGAAGATACAAGAGAAAGGACCTGCAACTCTATCTATGGGTTTGGGGAGTCTTGTTTAATTGCAACTAGGAGTCTTAATTCTATTGGAAGCCCTCTCCTGAATCTTTTTTTAAAATTGGAACTCCTATTGGCTATTGGTAATTTCAATTACACTCAAACACCACCCATACTGGGCAAGTGACCCTATCAATGATTAAGGGTTGGCTTCCTAGCACAAAACTAAGAATCCTAACTCCTCTACATCTTTCCTTGCATGTTTTCCTGGTTCAGGGCCCTTTATGAACTGGGTTCAGATGGGCAAATTTATGTGCATTAGCTAAAAACTCAAGATAGCCACTAGCTTAATGCAGCCACTTCCTTGTCCGTCCCCTACTAATAGGTCCCATATGGGCCCCACTTCATTAATTATAATTTTTTAATTGATTTTATGCATCATTGCCCCTATACCCTAACTAATTTAATTAATTACTTATTAATAATCATGATTAGACCCCCAATTGCATTGGCCGAATTTTCTATATTATGGTAGTTTCCATTTATTAATAAAGTATGCTTAAATAGGATTTTGATGGGTTGGGTCCATATAGCAGTTGGTTACAATGGTTACTGAGATGGTGTTACAACAGCAAACCCAACACCCTCCCCCCAAAGAATAGTTATGTATTGAGATAGTCTCGCTAATTTTTTTTTCACTAAATTAGTTACTATTACAGCAAGATTATGTCATCTCTTGAAAACCTCAGTAAACAAATTTTATTTGTATACATTAAGTGTTCTTTAGAGATTAGACTCACCGACTCACTATACCTTCAGCTTACCTTGTTTTGCTTCTATATTCCACTGCGCACTTAGCTATTTATGGAACTGAATATGATTTTTCTTTAAAGGGAAATATAGCAAATAGGATTCATGCTTTTTGAGATAAAAAAAAAAACTCAAGTGTAAAAAACTTGAGCATTTCTTGATATGGAATGAATTCTCATCTCTTGTTTTTGCTGTTGGTAATTTTCCTTAGGATTAAACGGTCATTTTCCTTATTTGTGCTTTCCAGACAGTGTACCATCATCATCTATAAAAGCATTCCATGGCTGGTCACAGTGACACTATTTTTTCCGATGATGAGAAGTTTCAGTGGACACAATTGCTCACAAAGACCTATTGCAGGATCAGCTATAATAATTGGCTTATCTAGAACATACCCATTTGCATGCCAAAAATGAATTCTGGCTCAAAGAGGAGTAATAGGGCATTTGAGGTTGTGGAACAAGGTCCTCATAAACAAGATACACTTTCAATAGGATTGAAGATGGTATGCATTATGCTAAGCTCTTCATTAATTTATCTATAGTTATTGGTTGTCGATTAACTATTAAGAATCAAAAGGATGGAAAATTAGTCAATGAAAATTATCTTAGAAAAAAGAGTAAGGTAAAAGCATTAGCAACAAAGGAAAGAAATCAAATAATGAAGGCGATGAAATAGGTTCTTATGTTCATACCATATACAAAGCAACATGAAAAAAAATTATATTTTAGCAATAGCAGTAATTATATTGAGATAAGTATAATCTATCAATGAGACTTGTGCCATTATTTTTACCAAAGTAAATAAGGTAAGAACATAAGCAACACATGCAAGAGATCAATAATGAAGATGAAGATGAAATAGCTTACAATGCTCCCACAATGTACAAAGCAGAATTAAAAATATATATATTGATATTTTTAGAAAACACTAATTAGATAGAGGTAAGTACAATCCATCAATGACCCATTTGCCACTGCTCCTATCAAATTGGCAGTCCACTCCACTCCAAGGATGTTGTTGAGGAACACAAGGATCGCCATTCCACCCAAAACGAAGAGGAAGTCCCAACGCATTCTTTAGAGATTGCAAAGCCCTAACTATAGAAAGATGAGAAACATAGATTAGAAACTACACACTGATAATTAAAAATACATGGTCTTTAAATCACAAACAGAGTTTGAAATATACTAAAGGAAATTTAAAAAAAAAAAAAAAAAGTGGAGAAAGTTTTGGACAAGTTAAATGTGACATTTACACATATAACTATGTATGTTACTAGAATTTTGTGTCATTTTCTACACGTGGCAAACTAGATTTGCTAGGGCTAAAAGTTAGATCCCAAGATCTGTTGAAGATTCAAATGCTGACATTTTGACTGTATTAGAGAACAAAAGTCATGTGGAGCAACTTGTGTTGGATTTACCGTCAGCACATGGTGTTTTCAATTGGAGTTGGAAATGCTTAAATATCATTAGAGAGAAAAATATCCAGAAGTATTACCTTCAGATTTATGAAAAATATTTTTTTTTAATGGTATTTATGACAGTATGACAGGAATATGGTTTGCTTATATATGCAGAAGTATCTTCTTCTCTGGTCTTCTTTCACGGATGAAAATAGCAATCATGTAAAATGTGATCATCATTTTCAAAGAAACCAGTGAATTAAGGAATTATCACGGTCTCTTTCATTAGAAGTGACTACTTGAAGCTAATTTTTATGTAAAATTTGATCATCATTTTCAAAGAAACCAGTGAATTAAGGAATTATCACAGTCTCTTTCATTAGAAGTGACTACTTGAAGCTAATTTTTATTTACTATCAAAAGTTATTGTGCATGAGACAATTAGCTTTCCACCAGCGAGTTGGGGCAACAGAGGAATGTATCCTCCCAAGACAATGAATACCAAAACATCGAAAAAGCAAGTATGACAAGCACTACTAGTCCTTGATGAACTGAAACTAAGTCAAAAGCAGGCATATAGAATGCTGGTGGGGCCAGTGATATGTTGGAATGGGAAGGGGGTGTTTTGTGGTTTAAGCAACTAGAAAAAAATCATATTCAGAAGATGCTACAATCCGTCCAATTTAAAAGGATGATTGTAAGCTGTTGATTGGTTTTTTTTATTGTATACTTCATAGACTTGGATCATGCTAACAATAACAAAAAGAAAGAACAGACTTTAGTGCATGGCTAGTGTCCGGTTTTAACTGTCCGCCTGTCACAAGTGCTAATCATCATGGCAGCAAGACTCTTAACATGTACAAATGCCTTGACACGGTGCCTTCCCTAATGTGAGACTTTCCAATGTTTTTTACATAATGTGCAGTAGGTAAGACTTCTTATCCTCGGAGATTGGAGGACTTGGTTGAGGAGGTGCAAGATATTTTGAGACAGCTGGGTGTAGTTTTTAATCATGTGCTGTGAGAGACAAATGTTATGGCAGATGGTCTTGCGAAGGAAGGAGTCTTTCTTCAATTTCTTTTGATGTATGGGTTCTTTTGGGTGTTTAGCCTTTCAAGCTATGGGTTTTTTTTTTTTTTTTAACTAGGATGCTTTAAGGCTTGGCCCTCCTTTTGTGTCTTTTCTAGGAGTAATAAATTTTACAATTATCCAAAAAAAATATCTCTCGTCTAACAAAAACTTCAATTTAACCTGTTGCATCCAGCTTAAAGCTAAACAACATTAGTTCAAAGATGGATGTACCTCAACAACCCCAACATAGTTGGGACAAGGCTTTGATGATGATGACGATGTTGTTGCACCTCAATATGCAGGAACACTACTTCTAGAACAATGTCTAAAGTAGGTAAACTTGGAGAAGAATGACCAACAAGATCAAAAGCATGGCGCAAACTTCATACAATCTCTATTTCCTCATGGGCATATGAGATACTTAAACCCCGGACACACAAACATAAAAAAATTACATGCACATACCCATAAGTGATTTCTTCTTTTTTTTTCTTCTTTTTTAGTTTTTTTGAGTAACAGTGAGATATATATTAATAAGGAGAGTTAGAATAGCAAAGCTTGCTTGTAGCCACTTCAATTGGGTGCATGTATAAGAGATATATACTAAGCAACCCTTGACAAAGGCTACACTATATTAGCACTTAAATTACATTACCGATCCATGTTAAAAGTCATGTACCAACCCAAAAGCTTAAGTTGATAGGTGGAAAGCCCAAACAAGTATATGAAGACTTGTCCAACTCAGGACTTTGGCAATGTGGGACTTCCCAACACTCCCCCACGTGCAAGTGCAAGCCCAACAAATTTCATGGATGGGCCAGCCACGTGGGCTATACAAGAACGACAAGAGCCACATGGGCTACACAAGAATGACGGGATCGGAACCCGCTCTAATACCATGTTAGAAGCCATGTGCCAACCCAAAAGCTTAAGCTAATAGGTGGAAAGCCCAAGTAGGTATATGAAGACTTATCCAACTCAGGACTTAGGCGATGTGGGATGTGGGACTTCCCAACAATCCACCCCTGTTTGGCTAGAGTGTCAGCCATCCCATTAGTACTCCTGCTAACATGTTGAAATGATATACAGAGTGATAATTTTAGCAATTCTAGTAACTGTTTTTTTTTTTTTTTTTGGCTACATAGGAGACTTGAAAACATGCACTCCCACTCAGCTGAGCTACAGCCTGGGACAAGTAACAAAGTTAGGTTCGAACATTGGGGTAGATTTGGATACTTTAATTTAAACATCATAACAGATATCAACACCATAAAGTTACAAAAATTTAAACACCACAACATATATTAGAGCCCATTAAGGTAAAAAAAAAAAAGTAATGAATAAATCAAAGATCAAAACTCATTATGCATCTGCTGAGAAAAACTGTGCAGCAGTACTGCATTCTTTTTTTTGGTACCCCAGCCAAGGGGGCTCAGACCCAATAAAGAGCCCGCATATAGACAGGAAGGTAGCCCACTCAAGTGGAAAGGAGGCCCATACAAGCGGGAAGAGGTGACATACCCGGGGTTCGAGCCCTGGCACCCAGGTAAGAACTGACACTCCTTACCACTCGAGTAAGGACTGCAATAGTCATTGTAGAAAAGAAGCTAAAATAAGGCCATCCAATACACACACGCACACAACACACTTTGCTTGGTTACCTTCTTCTGCTGAAGTTTGGAACTCAGTGGCAATAACCTCAAAGACCTCAATGGCATTAATGATGGCATAGCCCCTAACAGAGCGGATGGTTATTGTCAAAGTCCTCCCATTCACAGCAACAGTCTTGTTCAACACAAGAGCTGCATATTTCTCCCCCGTGATATTGATGATGTCAACATTTTTGAACTCTACATCACCATTTATCAGTATGTCAAACACCCTCTGCCCTTTACCATTAATGCTGGGATCGATCTCTGCAAAGTGCAGCCAGATTGAATAGTTTTTATTGGGATCCGCCTCAATACTGTACGATAAATCCGGCAGGTCATCAGTGCCAACAATTGCTGATTGGTAAAGCTTTGTTGGGTAGAAATTTGGAGGAATTGAAGCTTGCTTGATGCTTGTTTCCACAGATCTAGGCTTATCAGAACTCTGGCCGAATGTATTTATTCCAGTCCAGAATCTATCTCCACCCCAATGACTGCCATCATAATCTTCATCAAATGCTACTTGTGCAGTACCACATGTAAGTCTTTTGGCTGTTCTTAGGATTGTTCCCTTACCCCACTGTGGGCCAAAATGGTATGCATTCTCATCAACTTGAAGAATTTCAATGGAAAGGATGGAAGGGTCCCCATGACCAGTGCTGTGGAAACAAACAGAGGCAGAATTATCTGTGACAAATAGCAAGGCTTCAGCAAAGGATTGCTCATTAAGGGAGCTCCAGCCTGGTTTCAAAGAATGGAACTGTGTTCCTTCTATGGAAATATCAAATAGTGGCTCAAGATCAGGATCAACTAACGCAAAGAAGACCCTCACTGAATAGTGTCCATTGGGTATACGGTTGATGTTATAGCAATTCTCTGGACCAACAGAAAGAGGAAAGTAGCGAAGAGTTGGAAGAGGAGGGGCAATGTAGCTTCTTCTTTTTACTTTTCCTGGTATGCCTCCTGTATAGGCAAAATCTTTGAGCCACAGCGTATTCGTTGGACGCGTACGATTGTTCTCACGAGCCCCACAGCTTATGCGAAGAGCAAATGGTTCTGTAGAAATGGCAACCCATCCATACTTGTCAAACCAAACTCAATTAACTTTAGTAAGGAAGCATTCATTGTTTTGTAATATATAACAAGAACCCAAAAAACACATTAATTTAACTGCAGAGCTGAATATTTAATAGTTCATGTTTCAAACACAAGGACAAACGCAAATGCCAAGCAGGAAAAAAAAAAAAAAAAGAAAAGAGAAAAAACAAACAAACAAAAGGAGCACCAATTCGTAGGGTGTTCCTTTTTTTTCTTTTTTCCTTTTGGTGAAGCTAATCATAGGTTTTCTCTCACATACTCATTTTAATTATATAGCGAAAAGTTCAAAACAGTCCCCAGGTTTTGGCCTAATATCAAAGAAGGGCTCAATGAATCAAAATTATCAAAAAAGTCCATGAGTTTTTGAGAAGTCTTTCATACAAGTCTTTCGGTTAACTTTGACATTGTCATTAAACAATTAAACTCTCTTAATGCCCACTCATCTTCCCCAACTCACGCATTGTATACTTGGGCTTTCATCAAACCTCCACTTCTCTACATCTTTCAACCTATATTCAAACTTCCCCTAGGGACAATACCATCCAAGATGGGTTTCAGGCTTTCAGCCACTTATTATGTGTGTTTACAATTCCCTTTTTTCCCTATTTTAATTTTTTTTTTTTTTAAATCTTTCAAGTATGATGAGAGGGTAGAATGTTGGTCATTTAAAGTGAGTTTATTTGTTTAATTTCTCACTTATTCAGGGACATCTGTAAACAAGTGACATCAGGCACTTCTCCTAAAATTATATAAAACAGCTGGGTGCATTTGTAGTTTTTCATAATATAACAAAACATCTACCTGGGCACGCCCACTTAGGGCTTGCGCCTCGGTCGTTTAAAGTCGGTTCATTTTTCAGAGAATGGTGTAAACATGTGGCAGCAAGCCCTATTCCTATAATGACATAAAACAGTAGAGGGTATTTGTAGTTATTCAAAATATAATAATATGGTCATAAAACACATTAAGCCGAACCCAGACTGATGGGATAAGGTTAGAACGATGATGATAATGATGATGATGATGTGATGACCATGACAAACAGCTTCAACCATCAAGACAAATGGACAGCCCTTTAAAGAAAAGCATGGAGGTAACGGAAGATGATGATGGTGTGATGACCATGACAAACAGCTTCAACCATCTAAACAAATGGACAACCCTTTAAAGAAAAGCATGGAGGTAATGGAAGATTGTGGTACAAGTCTAAGATTCCAAAAAAGATAGTTCGGCAATGGGTTATTGCAATAAGCCTTTTCAATCCTGCACAACCTATTTCGTGGAAAGCTAAAGAAATATCCTATGCTTGGATACCCATTGCTAGAACTCGAGGCTATAGACTTGCAATCAAGGTTTTAAAACTCAGACTAGGCCTGATATAGTCACTCTCAAGTTAAGTCAACTTGGCTAAGTCTCCCCTGATACTCTTTCACGCCAAGTAATCTCATTCTCCACAATTACCGCCTTCTCCTCCCCATGTAGACCTCTTAGGATTTACCTTTATATTTGAATCCACCACAGGATTGTCCAGGTAATAAAGGGATTAACCTTCCTAATCCTAACATAATTAGGATCAGCCTCCCCCTCACACAAGTCTAAAACCCGATTCAGATATACTACAGTCTACATCAACAAGACCTACTCAGAAGGGATCACTAGGTACTTCATAGGTTGCAAGTGAAAGTACACATTCTCACTATCAATAAGTAACCCTGGCACATTCAAGAAGCACTCAACAGAGGAGAAATGGACAAAGTGAAATCTTTTAATATGCCTCAAGCCATCATTTTCACCTGTCACCTACTATTCTCACTTTTACTTATCAGTGTATACTATTTCAAACACTCTTACCAATACACTGAGCACCCCTTAATTCCTTGGAATTCATAGTAAATGTCCTTCTATAGAAGCAATATCAAAGAACCGAGGAGTAAAGAGTCAAAGGTAGAGAGACCTTGTAGGATCTTACACCCCATTGAGCTACTACTAATTCCAAAACCAATTGGTAAAAAATCAATTGGTGATGAGAAACGGCACAACAATGGTTTTATGGTGAGGGCGAGGGCTCGACCACAATTATGACATCAATCACAATTATGACCGCTCAGAAGTGAGGGTGGACGTTGACCTCAACAGACCTAGACGAGACCATCAAACTCCTAGAATTTAAATTCCTAGTGCAAATGATTGGTAATCATTTCTTATCAAATGGGAATTATTTGACGATCCCTTGAATGTAGTCTTTAGACCTTCACCTTACCCCCCTTTCACAAGGAAATAATTGCTTAGGGTATCCAACGAATTCATCGCTAAATAAACAAACAGGCCCTTAGATTTATCGCTAGCTCGTCTAATTGCCCGGCCAAAGCTGAATTTTTATCTAACCAACAGTATTAATTAGCCTAACGACAGAGGCTCCAAAGGAGTCTTCACAGGCAGATCCGTCATATTTTCCCGAACAGGGATGCTGGGGAACTTATAAAGAACCATAGAGCTTCTTGAGAACAGGCATCAAATCAAGATATGAACAGATGCATCCTCATTAACACAATGTCCAAAGACGACCTCGCTTAAACCACTAATGTGCCTTGCAGCACTCCAAAACTCTTCCAAAATTTCTACAGTCTACACATACTCATCAAACACAACTACACTCTTCATCAGCCAACAGAAAAAAAAAAAAAAGGAAAGAAAGAAAGATTGCCCTCTGGATTCTTAATATTTCCATGGAATTCTAGAGAACGACGGCTTTCAATGTATTACAGTTTCATTGAATGTGGACTAGAGGGTTCACCACTTTCATTGAATCAAAGGAAGAATTCCATGTATCCAAACGGGACTTTAGTGCAATATTACAAATCCCCCCCTCTCTCAAACAGCAACAGAGAAAAAAAAAAGAAGACCAAGAACAATAAGTACAGCATTCCTAATCTTCTCAATCTCAATGCATCGGATATTGCTTACCCTTCCTTTGAGATGCAGAAGGAGATGAAGCTCGGCAGGTTGCAAGGAGCAAGAGCAGTACTAGTACGCATTTCTCCATCATTTTCTACCTTCTGCTGCTTTCTGCGTTGGTCCTTCTCTCTGCCTCTTGTCTCTCTCTGTGCAGTGAAAGAGAAGTAGATGGAAGATAGGGGTAGATTTGTATTTAATGTTATAGTTTAATTAACGTGGGTGCAGGTTTTAAGAAGACCATTTAATTGAAGGAGATGTGAAAAGCCACTGCTGCCTTTTCAATGACTGAGGGAGGACAGATGTTATTTGTGGGGCCTACAAGGTTGACCCACCACCTAATCAAGATTAGATCCATCATCACATGTTTCTGACCGTTGATCTTAAGATCGTGAAACAACCCACCAACAAATCAAGATTAGATCCATCATCATAGGTTTCTGACCGTTGATCTTAAGATCGTGAAACAACGGATGGTAGTCAAAGGTCCCTTCGGTGACCTGCATTGTCACTGGTCCAAATTTTAAGGGCAAGAGCATTTTTATAGGGTATCAGGCCCACAAAATATAAAGGTGATTCATTGCAAAGGCATCTTTATGTTAATAGGGAACGTGGCATAGGGTCTGTCCATAAATAAGCATTCACTAAATATTACCATCCGCTGATGTAGGGAATTGAGAAAAAAAAAACATGTAATTGTCAGTTGTAACAGCAGTGAAGACATCATTGTCTTTAATTGAATAGAAAAGAAGATAAGTTTACTTGTGTACACTGTACGTCGGTAAGCGGGCTCACTTTTTCGGGACGTTTGTCTTGACTCTTGTGTCGTTGTTTGGTAGAGTTGACATCACAGCATGGACTCGGTGGCAGCCAATCCTCTTAAGTTGTTTCCTCTCTGGTTTTTCCGGATTCTTTGAAATATCTATATTTGGCGATTGTGATTTCGCTAATTGAAATCCTCAATTTTATGGTTTTCAAGTTCTCAACCCTCCCCTTAGTCCCCTGTTAGATTTTAAAATCTCATTTTTTCAGATTTATGCACCGATATTAACTTTTCTCATGTACATAAGTACATTGATGTGGACTGATATAGATGTGAAATTCCTAAGTATAGGAATTATGCTACCCATGATTTTGGATAGGGGGAATTCTCTGTCAATGCTGGTGCCGAACAAGGGTTTTCCACAATAGCAAAGAAAGGATTACATTGAGATGACTTTTGCCAAACGTGGTGTTAGTGAGGAATTCTCAAACTAGAGTAATGAGGAATTCTTGAATATGTGAATTCGCCACACATTCCTCACATATTATCAAATGTGCATGCCTTCAAAACTTTCTCACCAATGCAAATATTAGTAGATTTTAAAAAAGAAAATTGCAACAATATTGTGAGGCATACCACATGCCCTTAAAAAAAGATTTTTTTTATAATCATGATATTTTCACAGTTATTACTGAAAAATGGATTTTGTGCAAGATTAAGAGAGAATTAGAATAAAATACGAACATTGAAGAAATCTACAAAATTAAAAGTACTTCATATTTATCTTCCATTTATGTAATTACTTGAAATTAATTTATGTTCTGTGTCAATGTCTTAATAATGTCCGGGGAAACATAAATTTGAAAGCACCCCTACATTTTCTGGACATGATAATTCCCCATATTTGTGACAGTGATTTTTCAAACATTTATATGTATAAGCATCACTATTTGGGATGAAATGTCCGCATGATAATTTTTTACTAACGGCTGTGTTTGGATAAGTGGTGAATTAAATTGGTGAAGTAAAACATCAAATCAAGAGAGAATAAAATATAAGGGGGTCATACTAATCTTTTGTTTTTAGTAGCCAAATAAATAATTTTTTTGACTTTTTGTGTAAAAAGATGATGTTTATTTGTCATTTAGTGGAGAAAAGATGTTGCTTTTTTACTCTCTTTTTTCTTAAAAAGAAGAATGAGAAAATCTTGAATTTACGTACTTTTAATATGATCCTGTCTTTTTTTTGTCTGGATAATGGAGGCTTTTCCTCATCTCAATTTAATTCACCACACATCCGAACACACCCACGTGTCACTTTTTGGTGAGTGAAAAGAGTGGCACTCCTCAATTAGCTACGAGCAAAGATTTTAGAGCCCTCAAGATGAACGGCTTAAGTTATATGAGATGTTCTAAAATCTTACTCAGTCAATATTTGTCCCACTATATGAGATGTTCTAATAAGTTATATGAGATGTTCTAAAATCTTACTCCAGTAAATATTTGTCCCGCTATAAAATTAATTATATGATTAATTACACCAAATGCAAATCAGTGCTGTTCTTTCCAACACTTGTCATTGACTGAAAGGGGACAAAATATGTATGTGGGGCCTACAAGGTTAACTAGCCACCTACTCAATATTAGGTCCATCACATGAGGCCATTGAAACAGTGGACAGTAATTAAAAAGAATATGAGAAAAAACGAGAATATCGGTAATTAAATTGAAAAAAGAAAAACTATTTGTTAGACTAGCCACTTATATATTAATATGAGTCTACCATTACTAAGTGGCCCATAAATTTGAAGGCAACACTTCCATGTGACGGGGCTTTTATTTCACTAATTCATGTTGCTTAAAAAAAGTAATACCATTATATTATCAAGTTTTTAGATCACAACTATCACCAATAATTTCTTTATAAAATGATAATATTATGATACAAACCATTAAAAAAAATCAGCCTCTTACCCTAGTGGTAAGAGGTGTCGGTTATTACTTGTCTAACCAGGGTTCAAACCCAAGCAGGCACATTTCCTCTCCCGATATTGTGTTACCACACCAGAGGGATCCCCCACCTCACTCAAGGGCTCCCTTGCCAGAGGGCTAGGGCCCTCAACCCCACTAAGCTAGGATACCAGAAAAAAAGATTTTGAGTTTTTGTATATACCCCCCTATTTCTAATATTTGTAAATAGGCCCATGTGGTTTTAGAATTTGTAAATAGGCCCCTACTTTGGCTTTTTAATAACTTTCATCTCCCAAAATACGTCAAATCGATAGTAATGAGAAGAAAGCGTTTGGATTTAAAGCATTTTGACACTTTTACCATTGTCTCTATCTTTTATACATAATTTTCAAAATACCATCAAGGAAATTCTTTACATTCCAATAATGATTTTACCATTTTACTTTACTTTCTTTTCCTCACTTTCTTCCCCACTCTAGTGACCACTTGTAGATTAGTAAAGTTCCCCAAGATCCATCCATCCTCTTACTTAACCTAAGACGTCACAAATGGAAATCGTCTTTCGCTCTTTGGTTACTTAACCTAAGGCGTCACAAAAACAAATTGTCTTTCTTTCTTTCAAAATAAATTACCCTTAAAAAAAAAAAAGAATTTGGTTTTCAAAGGGTATCGCATGTTCTTCATCTGTTCTTCATCTTCAACCACTTTGTAGTTTGTTTTTTATCTTTCAAGAATACAAGTCATTATAATCTAATTATAGACAACATTTAGATTAATATTGTACTCCTTAGGTAGTTTAAATAAGGAAAACCAAGTCTTTTTATTTTTCTTTTTTCTTTTGAAAAAATAAAGTTTAAAACTATTTAATTGATACGCTCCTCTTAAAAGTATTTAATAGTGGTGTAATGGGGGGTATTGCCTCAATTAGGGCTCATAACAGTGGTGAAATGGGCAAGTAAGGTTGCGTATTGCCTCAACTCATGGCTTATTCAAATTAGATGTAAGTAAATCCCAAACACAAAGTCGACCTAAACCCGAATTGAATTATAAATTCCTTTATCAAGTTGGGCAACTAAAATTATAAACCTCACGGGTTTATGTAGAAATCTTAGAAACTTCGGAGAGGTATATACAAAAATCCTTTTGTAAATAATAGAGTCTTTTGTATATGCCCTCCAAGGTTTGTAGGATTTGTAACTAGTACCCTAAGGTTTTGATATTTGCAAATAGACCCATGCATTTTCATTTTAATACCTTCTGTATCCCCAAAATCAATAGTCATCCAACTACCATAGGCTTTTAGAGCGAAATGATACTTTTGTCCATCTCTTTTATCCTTATATGCTTAATTTTAAAAGCTTGTACTCAATTTTTTTTATTATAAAGCTTTTAACATTAACAATTGCACTTAATGGGAGAGAATAACCCTACATAATTTTTTTTTTTTATCAATACATGACTCATGTCATTAAATCCAAATTCATCATGATGACAATCAATACTTGTACTAATAACCGACAATGATTTATCCAATCCATACATGACCCACCGTTGTATCGATCAAACTTTCAAAATACATGAGTATTCGGGGGATGGGCAAATGAAAAAAATATTATTTTTTAGAATTTGCGAGGGGGTGGTGTTTGGCTCTATGTAAAAAAACTATTGCGGTAAGGGGCAAATGTAAAAAACAAAAAAAAAAAAGAAACTTCTTGGTGGGGGCTTCGGTCCCCCTTGTACTTGGGTCTGCCCCTGTTTATGTGCATGTGAGAGTTATTGAGAGAAACCATTAAGACTTGAGATAAAATAATGATATTTTTGTAAATAATAATATACTCATTTCTGTTTAGTAGATGTAAGGGCAAAGCTGTTATTTATATAAAAATTCTACACATATCTCATGGTGATTGTCCATTCTTATTAGAAATATTGATTTTGGGGACGTGAAAGGTATTAAAAAGAAAACGCAAGGGCCTATTTACAAATACAAAAACCCTGTTGGCTTATTTACAAACCCTACAAATCTTAGGGGGTATATACAAAAAGCTCTAAATAATAACTAGTGTTTAATGGATGTGAGGTCAAACTTGTCATTTTCTTAAGAATTTGTCATTCAACTCACGATGGTTGCTCATTACTAGTAACTTAGATATATTTTAGGACACCAAAGGTATCAAAATGCCAAATACTAAAGAGGTTTTTCCCTATAGCTTACCTTTAAAGATAAGTTTTCCCTCCAACTTTCCAAAAACTCTAATTTTCCCTACACCTTCTCAATGCCAGGGGAAATGTCAAAACTACCCAAACCTTTTATTGAGGCATCGTTATTCCTTGGTTTTTACCTTTTTTTCCCCCTCTTGATATGATTTCTATTTTCCTCTTTCTTTATCAAACATCTGGCTATTGCACCCTGTGTGCCCCACCTTTATGTGTACAATCCATATTTACCTATTAAAGTGAAATACGATGCAATAAACATATTTGGAGTGGTTGTTCATATGATCAAAACTTTAAACAATGAAAGGTGGGGCTCAAATAGGATAAATTAATTATATCTTCATTTCTTTTTTTTATACAAATTGATCTTTTTTCCATGATCAGTACATTTTTTGGGTCCTAACACCAAAAATCACATTGATTGATAGATAATAAGGATGGAAGGCTCATGAAACTTTAGTTGCTTGTCTTGATTAGGGTCAATTTTATTGCATGAAAATAATTATTAGAAATTATATGAAACCACTTTACCACTGATATCTTAGCCCGAACAAATAACATGGCTTCCGTATTTGTATGGAATTGAATTATCAAACATTTTAAAGAAATGAATTCATTATTGTTAAAATATGGTCTATTAGTATGGATCTGAATTTTTAAGAATTCAAAAGAACTCATTCTTCCATGAATTATAGGATCTATTTGTTCACATGAAACTAAACTCCTACAAATTCAAAGGAACTTATTTTACCATAAAACCCCTTCTCTTGAGAATTTATAATTTGTTTGTTTGCATGAATATAATTCCGAGAAAATCAAAGAAACCCATTTTATCATGGATTCCTTATCTTAAAAATATATTTGGAGATTTTTTTATTTTCATTTAAGTGAATTCCTAGAAAATGGTGTTGTCATCTTGTCATTCAAAAAAATTATTGAAAAAAAAAATTATAAAGTTATTGACCATTTCCTTCATTTGAAAAGTAAGGTCAATCTTGAATTTATCATATATTATAATATGTAATAATTGCCAAACTGCTTAGTTCAAAGGCTATTGAATGTTTTGCAAATTCCCAAACAACAATAATATTGAAATAACTTTTCTAGTATTTAAATCTAGAAATATTTTATTTTGTACATATCCATCCAAACCATTGCATTTTCAACTAACAAATGCAATAACACAAGTTTGAGTGCTTTCATTGACCAAAGCCCAACCTATTTATAAGAATACATTTTTATTATATCATAACCCACATTATGGGTATTTCAGTCCAAAAATGGTTTAATTGTAGTTAGGTGGAAATATTCAGACATTGATAAGGTGAAGAGAAAAGTCATATTTAAAGGTAATAAGTTATTGGGAAAAATCTCAATACTTAAACCACATGGGGCTATTTGCAAATATCAGAAACCCTAGGGGTATATAAAAACAAAAACTCAGATTTTTTATATGTGATATTTACGAACGTAACACGTCGTTAATCTCGGAGAAATGTGCGATAGAGATGTGATGTTTGAGAATACGACCGTTTTGACCTTCCGTTTCCCTTTGATGGGGATGTGGGGTTCCCTTTGATGGGGATGTGGGGGTAGTGGCAGAAATTAGTGCTGTGGCGGGGCCTCCGTTTCTAGAGCCGAAACTGCTCCGAAATAAATATAATAAAACGCTGCCAGGTCTTACTACATTACACGTGTATGGGCCAGCTTCTTGTTAGTGGTAATGAATGGATGGGATCTTTCTGATCCAATTCCAACTGGAATGTGATAAAATAACATAAAACCTGCCGTCAGCCTCCATACGCGCCAACGACTTTGACATTACAAGATTTTCGTCCACTCCACCACGCTCTGGACTGCCAAACTCGAGGGTGGACTTGGAAAGTTGTCCCAGGACCGCAATCATCGGGAAGTGGAAGGGATTCATTTCATAATAGGCAGCAACTTTGAGAAATTTAAAGTTGGAAAACTTGGAAGGTCTTTCTTTTTAAGAAAGGACTGGCCCAGTAACTTTTGCTCGGTACGGTATATCTTTGTTCTATAAAATAATTAATTATATATTAAAAAATTATCTTATTTTATAAAATAATTTGGATAAAGTAAAAATAGAGAAATTAGAGCAACAAAGGTATACTTATAAGAAACAACCGAAATGTGAGTGGTTTGATTGAATGCGTGCGTGGTTGTATGAGTAATTATATAACCAGTGGTCAAAATTATAACCAATAGTTAAAATTAAAGTCAAAACCTCTTAGCTTAATATATTATAATAGAGATATGTTGAAAAAAAGGATTTTGATCAAGCAGGTGTCATGGGACTTCACTTTTGACTCAAAATGGATGGCCATGGAGATTGGGGATGTTTTGTTTGCATGCGGGTTGAAATAAAATAAAATTGAGTGGTCAATCAAGGAAAAAAAAAGAAAGAAAGAAGAGGAAGGGGTTCAAAGTAAAGACACAAAATGAAAAAAAAATCATTTTAAAAGGACACTAAATAACAAAAAATACTCTTAAAAAGCACTAAAAGACAAAAAATTACTCCTCACTTTTTGGCTTTTAGTGCTTTTATTCTCAACTCCCTTTTATTTCTTTTTCTTTAGATTTGACAATTAATTTTATATCACTTCACTCCTCGTGCAAAAAGCTATTTGTTTGTAGTATAATACATAGGAATTGAATTTGTAGCTCATTCCGCAAGTGGTTAAAAGTGAAGATCAAAGGGTAATTTCTTAAAACGAGCATCAAATAAGATTTTTTTTTAGAAAACAAACTGAAATCAACTTTACTTTTAAAAAATAGAATAAGAAATATGAAAAATGAATACTCAACCATCATCCTATATATTTTAATGCAAGCAAAGATGCCCTTAAAATATCCCTCCAAGATATAGAGTCGAAGGATGATGCAATACGATGTTAGGAGGAAGACAATGAGGTACTAAAAACGAAGGAAAAACAAAGAGGAGAAGACAAAAAGATGGATGTCAATAAAACTCTCTTTTCATCTAGGAAAGGTTAAAGCAATGGTAGAAAAAGCAAGATTTCTACTCGATACCCTCCCAGTATAGTGTGACTCTGTGAGCATCATTTTTTGCACCATACTTTATTGTAGGAACTATTTGCACTGATATTTAAAAGGTTAACCTTTCTTAGGCAAACGTTAGGCATCGTGCACTAGATGTTTTACGAGGATTGTAGCCCACTCTCTCGCATAGTTTCCTCGTTCATTCATTAAGCCTTCAAATTGCAACAATTTGTTTAACAATTTCAATTTGATTCGAAAACTTGTTCTACGCAATTCACTAGGCTAAGTCTTATAAGTTCATTAGTGAGGTCCATCTAAGAAAATTCACTAGGCTAAGTCTTATAAGTTCATTAGTGAGGTCCATCTAAGAAATTTAAGCCACTCCAAAACACTATACCCATGTGCATTAACATTAGTCCATGTCTAACTCCAATTGAAGTTCACCCTATATATTTCTACATATGTATATGCGGGTTTTCTTCCCACTTCAGTGGACTTTCCTTTTCGGGTGTGCCGGGCTTTCTTCCCACCTCGGTGGGCTTCCTTCCCGGGTGCGCCGAGCTTTCTTCCCACTTTGGTAGGGTTCCTTCCTGGGTGTACCAGGCTCTCTAAAAAAAAAAAAAAAAAAAAGAGAGTCCCAGCCATTGAAGCTAAGGTACCAAAAAAAAAAAAATTTGAAGTTCACCCTACCTTTAAAACTTACATCGGTAAACGTAGTTTTTGTTTTAATTATATGTTTTATGTGTGGCCAATCTAATGGTGGACTCAACTTTGATTGAATTTGGACATGAAATAATATAAGGCAGTCATTTTGAGTGTTTGAATGTTATATGTGGGCCCTGTTGATGGATTTGTAGTGAGGAATTGGTTCATCAAACTTGTCAAACTCAAACTATGAATTACACGAATTGAATTGCAACAATTTGCAATCTGATTCGAAAACTTTTTCTACACAATTCTTACTAGGAGGTTGGATAAGATCCAGCAGGACTTAGATGAGGAGAATCTATGGTGTGATTAGAATATAAACGATAACTCTTTGAATTTCAATAACAAGAAGTTTTTGTCGTAGAGATTACCTCGATTACAGCTGCTGTTATCAAACATTGTCATTGGTTTTTAACTTAAACTCAACCAGACTATCATGAATTATTAGTCCAAATTCATAGGGTATTGAATGAGCATCAGTTCATAGAAAAGTAGTCAGTTAAAACTCATCCTTTATAGAGTATAAAAATAGTCCTCCTTTATTGCTCTGAGTTTGGATAAGATCTGGCTGGAGTTGGATGAGGAGAATCTATGGTGTGATTAGATTACAAAATATAACTCTTTGGATTAAAAAAAAAAGAAAAGAAATTATTGTTGTAGAGATTACCTTGATTACCGCTGTCGTTACCCATTTTAGAATTCTCGTTCAATATCAGTTGTTGAAGCAAAACCAGGCACTTTGAAAAGATACAGCATCAAAAAGCACTTTCCAATCCTACTCACTTCAGAATTCATGGCTCATATCAAGTAGCACAAGAAAATCCAGCCATTACAAGTTGAAAAATTGCAATGCTGCACTCCACGGGTGTCAGTTTCACATACAAATCGAACACGAGATGATGGTCACATTGCTTATGCTGAATTGAATATGAATCCAAAAGGGACTTTGCATAAAACTTTTTATTGCAAAAAATCAACCACAACCAAACCTATATTGTTCTTAAGAACTTTTTGTCTCGAAATATAAAATGTCAATGTGGTCATTGTACTGCAAGACATGCTTCAAGTACATCATTGGCTCAAATACTCTCTGTTCTTTGCAATTTCTGACAAGATATAGGGATTCAATTACAAAAACTACTAAGCAACCCCACCGGCAATTCAACAACAAATGAGAGCTAATATAAGATACATCAAGCAAATTCACCTTCCAAACACATGAAAATTCACAAAATGTAAACCCATCTATCATATCAAAAACCCATCAAACCATCACAAGTACACCCACTCTGCACCAGATCCATTATGAATCTATTAAAGTAATCAAGAACTCTTTCATCTGATCTCATTCAATCAAGAACTATTTATTATATGGGGGTTGGGGTGCTTGGGGACTGTTGTATGGAATTTAATTTGCTTGGAAGTTACTCTTTTTGCTGCATAGAGATCAATAGTACTTATCTTTATATATCATCTGGTGCTATGATTTTTTAGTTGACATATCTTCTGGTGGGTAATATGGATAAGAGCTTTGAAATTAGACTGTTTCAAAGTGAAAAAGTTAAATCTAAATCTCCTTCATGAATAGAGCCCAAACCCGTGGACTGATGGGTCTTTGGATAGCCAAAGCTAAAGTAAGAATTTGATTTTCACCTTCCATTCATAGCCTTAAATCTAGTATTTAGCAGTAATTAGTGAACTTAAGTGTTTTCAGTAGTTAGATTTCATAATCCTTTTACATACCTTGATATAGGCCAATAATATGACCTACAAACTATGCAAAATGTCAAAATTTAAGTAGGAAAGGACTTAAAAGTGTGGAAGGTTAAAACGACGTTCAAAGAAAACAAAATCTTGAACAACAACATCTCAAGTACAAAGCAGAGTATCAGAATTCCATAGTTACCAAAAAGGAGGGAAAAAAGATGTGAAAAGAAAAAAGCATGGAATGAGGATATAGCACTATCTGTATGAGTAAGAGAGGGGAGCATTATCTGTTTGTAGTTCAAGTAACTTGCTTATGATTTGTCATCTCTACATGAATACTAAATAGATGGATATTCTAGATTTCAACATGCATTCACATGAATGTTTAGCGAAGTGAAGAAAAAATTCAATTTTGTGAAGGTGGGTGTTGTTGTAGGAGGATTTGGATCCTAGTATGGACATGAGTCTTAATGGGTTGAATAGCTTATGTGACTTTTTGTGTGTTTTGAATAGCAGATGGAGACTGTAATGGTAACATGGCTTGTTGCTGTGTATTCAGTAATGCTAAATACTTAATTCTATAGCACAAGTAACCAAGTTCATCAGAGTGCTTGGCATTAATTCTATTACCATGATAATATATCTTGTTGGGCTTTGCAAAAGAATTCGGAACCTCTTCACCATAAGCGTAGATATGCAGGGACTACCACAATTAGCAATTAACAATATTGGCAGTAGAAAATGAAACCAACAGTCCAATCAATAATGTCAACGTCTTATGAAGCTATCCAATAACATTATTGGAGACAAAAAAGCAACCAGATTCCTAAACAAAAAAATTATGATGACCAAATCATATAGCATGAACAAATTATGTGTGACTTTCTCACGATAAAGCAAGGGAAAAACTTCAAAAGAATCATGCAAACTTCCTTACCCTTGGCTGCTAAATTAAGCGCGACTTTCTCGCGATAACTTCGAATCGCGCAAAAATTGTCTAAAGAACCAGTCCTTGCAGACTAATGTTACCCTATGATTCCCCCATGTGACCAAGAAGACAGATGTTTTCTGGATTACACAAAGGAGGAGTGTTCCAGCTGCTTTCAAGCTATTTAAAGGTGAAAGTGGCCTTTTTTTTCTTACAATTGGTTTGTGATTCTACATTCACTTTCATTAGTTCGATTTTGTTCTCTGCTTGTGTGAGTTTTTATTTCTTTGTTTGTGAGATTTTCTATCTTGATTTCCCACACCCATGGAGCATGATAAAGTAGTCTATTTTTTTCTATTGTGTCCCTGAAATTTATTAAAGAGGTGAATTACCTCATTTCAGACTCTTACTGGATTCCATTTCTTAATTTATTTATTTATTTTGTCCAGTTCTATCTAGAGCCTTCATACTCACTAGAGTTGGCATCAATGTTGATAAATCAATAAAAGATATAAGCATTTGTCACGACCCGGGCCCGAGATTCTGATTACTCCGGACAAGCCCGAGTCGCAATCTCTATACTTACTCCCGTAAACTCTGAATTAACCGAAGTTAAAACGAAGTCTATAAGGGATAACATACATAACCTGCCAATGTACGTTTTGCGGAAAAAAAAAAAATATATATATATATATATATACATTGACAAAATACAATTACATGATCGCTTTACCAAAAGTAAAGTTCCTTATATAAAATTAAGATTTCAGTTCTTTCCCTATTCATGTCACACCTTGCATATTCAAAATACAATGCAAGCGAACAACTATTTTCATTTCTAAAACCAACTATAACAAAAGTTCATTCAAAACATTTCCAAAATAATCCAAATTTACTCCTGGAGAAAACTGATTGGCCTCATCCGCAGGCGGCGTGGCCTCTGCAGGACTGGCACGGGCAACTGGGCCTATAATGTCATCAATAACACTATGAATACGATAGTTCAACAATGTATACACAGATCTATGACAATACATGCCAATAAACCTGTTAATCAATTCTACGATAAATGATCCTAGACAATTCAAATCAATAACAGTAATCTATACATTAGAGTCAAGTAATAACACATACTAAAATTTGGAAACTACAATAGTATACATTTCACTCAGTTCTTCCCAAATGAAGCATTCAGTTATCCGATTAATGGTTTCAGTACTATATTCATTCAGTTTTCAGTGAATACTCTTTATTAGGTGGCTTATCATTCAATATGTGTGGGATCTACCAATGTCTTGATCAGATATCACTGTCATCACCACGGAGCTCCGGAACACCCCAGTCCATCTACTACAGTAGGATTGTTCATTAATTCATTCATTAATTTATTTCATTAATGCATTTCAGCTCTATAACGAGCTTAAGAAACTACTATGTAGTACCAGACTCGGGAATCAAATCAAATCAATAAATCCTATTCAAACTTCTAAACCAACATTCAAGTGAAACGTTTGTTATCTAATGTATGTGTTATTCTCGATGACATCACTTTAATTTAAGTTTACACATTATGATAACGTTAGCTAACACCTTTGAAGGATTAGGTAAAAACACCATTAACACTAGCCTTAGTCAATAGGCTTCTAATCAGAAAAATCAAACTTCAAATCTGAAATTTCCTCAAGTTTGGTCACCTTGTCGGTTACCTGTCGGTTAGCCGAATTCTGGAACACGGCTAACCAAACCACAAGTTGGTTAGCTTTCCAGAATCTCAAAATTTCTGACAAATCTCTCAAGTTCGGTCACCTGTTCGGTCAGGTATTCGACTTACCGAATTCTCAAATTCGGTGAGCCGAACACACTTCGGTCAGCTTTCCAGAAGTTTACTTCAAATGAAAATTTCTGACAAGAAATTCGGTCACCCTTCAGCCAACCAAACCTATGAATTCAGTTAGCCAAACATTGTCGGTCAGCTCACGGTCAACTTTCCAGAAGCTGATATTTTCTACGAAAATCAACCCAGATGGGTCGGTCAGCTGTCGATCAGCAGTTCGGCTAACCGAACTGCTCCCAGAAGTTCAAAAAATTTCTAAACTAAAATTCGGAATTTGAGCTCCTTGAGCTCAAACAAGTTCAATAACATCTTAAATCATAAGAGATGAGCATACTTGCCTTTTTCAAAGATCAATCGACAAAAAGCCCATTGCTTTGCTTGAGTTTGAGATGAAAATCCCCAAATTGGAACTCTCTTTGAACCTAAAATCAAGACTAATCCACAAATATAACTCCTATGAGTCCATTGTGCTAGAAAACACTCAAAACCACTGAGTAGAACCTGGAAGTTCTGTAAACAAGTAAAGCACTTGTAGCTTTGTAAGAAGGAAGCTTGAGTTCTTTCTCAAGCTCCAAAGACTCCAAAATGGAAGACAAAGTGAGGAAGAAGATGAAGAAGATGAAGCTCTCTCTCAAAACCACTTGTAACCCTTCACTCTTATTGATTGATGAAGAAGAATGGAAGAAAAAGAGAGAAAATGAGTCTAGGCCAACCCTTATGCTGGAATTGAGTGAATGAACTCAATGAGTTCATCTCTTCTCTTATATAAGTGAACTTTTTCACCTAAGCCCTCCATCACTCTTTCTAATTACAGTTCGAGTCAAATGAAAGGTCATTTGATCCAATTCTCGTCGAACGAGTTCAAGTCTATTATGAAAGTTAATGTACTCTTTGAGATACGTGCATTGGTATCAAGAGTTACCGTATTCGATAAAATACGCAGAAACTCGTATTTACGAGAAAGTCCTTATTTTCCTTCGTTTGAGTCAAAAACCAATTCAAATCATTCAATGTCATCCATTATCATTTCATTAAGCTCAAATCAACCATTTGAGACTAATTCAATTCAATGGGGTCATTAACCACAATTAGCTTAATTAAGCATGGTTAATTAGCATAAACATCAATCAATTAAAGTTAATCTTGATTAACTCGGGACGGGGCGTAACAACTGAAAGTCCGGGATCCGAACCCTAGAGGGGAGGGGGGGGGGGGGGGGGGGGGGGTTGAATAGGGTGAGCTATAACTTAGTGACCAATTAAGACAAATTTTTACTTCTTTAAAATTAACTAGTCACAAGTGATTATTATAAAATTAAATGCGGAAGCTAAACAAAAACAATCACCACAAAGCATACACCATCACACAATGATTTATAGTGGTTCGGCCTCAATGCCTACATCCACTACCGGCTTGTGATCCAACACCCCATCGGATTTCCACTATCTATGCTTTTCAATAGGCTAAGCAATAACCTTTACAATGATGTTTTTCTAAGATAAACAACAACCTATTAATGTGCTTTTCTAGGCTAAGCAATAACTTTAACAAGATGTTTTTCAAAGGCTAGGCAATAACCTCTACACTATGCTTTTCTTAGGCTAAGCAATAACCTTTACAATCTAAAGATTTTCTCTTTCAAAGAAGTGTCTTCACAAACACTAAAAGAGATACAAATAAGCTCAAATATAATGCCTCTTAATTAGGCTGATATGAAAGTTTAAAACAAGGTACAAACATAGACTAACAAGTAGCTAAGGTGAGTGCTCAAAGTGTATGAATGTTTACTTCAATCAAATTTCTAAAATTAAGCTCTTAAATGGATGCTTGATGCATTTAAAAATCTAAGCACAGAAATCTATGATTGAAGTGATGAACTAATCACATGAGTTAATCAAAACAACTTGGAAAGACATTCCTATCAAACTACACAAGTTGTATGAAAGTTTAAAAGTCAAAACACATGTGATTGAGACATGAATGTTTGCAAAACAATCTAATATGCCTATGTAATTTGATGTTTGCAAAACAACTCAGTCTAAGCTAGAAATCATGTTGAAATAGGTTTCAAAGATTTTGAACATGCCTGGATTTCAAAAGGATGGAAATCAAAGCTTAGCTTGGAAAGATATACCTTTATCTAAAGCCATTTGGATTTCCATTTTCCTCTAGCCTCTTCTGTTCATTTCCCTTTCTTAGGCTTCAAAACAGCTCCAAAGATTCAACCAAAATGCCTATCTAAAGTGAGGGATGAAATGGACTTAAATAGAAAATTTTGTCCATAAATTAGTTCACCCGGTCGACATCCCTGCTCACCCGGTCGACCGGGTCCAACGGTCATATTTTGCAATGGCTAGTTTACCCAGTCGACCGGATCCCTCAGGATGTCGACCGGGTACACTGGCCTGGTTGCAGTTCCTTTTGAATTTTGAAAATTCTGAAACCTAAAACTAGGAACTCAGGGCCAATGTGATTCATGCATAACTTAGGATTCTAAAAATGAAATTTGTATGCAAATCATGAACCATGATGCCTCACTGATTTTACAAAATCATGCATGAAGAATTAACCTCTTGAAAATATATTTTAAGATCTAAAACATGCAAGATGAAATCTTTGAAAATCAAATGCATATGCAAGTCTAGGCTCCAAATACCAAGGTCCAAACTACAATGCATGCGTGTGTGATCAGTTGTAGGTGAAATTGATAGTGCATCCATCAAATTAGCAACAACCAAAATCCCTAACAACAACATCTGTGTAATATTTAGAATTGGTTACGACACAGATCAACCAAGAATTTTGTTACTGATTAGTGTTCATATTAGATAGACACAGAATGTCCTAGGTTGTGCAACAATGCAAAGAGGTATTGCTTGGAGGCTTGTGATCAATGAAGATCTTAGGTATTGTTAGCTTGAGAACCATTGAAAGTCTTTGTGTGTATACCACTGTGTATATAACCTGGAGGAAGGAGATTTTATATGAGTTCCACAATAATTGGATAACTGAGTTTAGCAGGAAATGGCTTTCACTTGTTACTAAAGATGACGCATGCACCCAAATCGGAAAGGAAAAATGGAGGGACAAGTCAACGAGCCATGTGGCTTTTTATGGCCATCACATATGAACTACATGGCCTACATTGCATGCAACCTTGGCTTATTTTGCACTTGTGAAATAGAGCTGATTCTATTAAGTTTATTTTAAATAAAGTTGCTTTTAATTAAAACCTTATTAAATGAAACAAATAGCAATAATAAAGAACATGGTATGAAAAGAACAGGCAGAATCTTTTCTGCATAAACTCAACAGGCAATTGAATCAATAGGGAATGAAAAGAGCCAAATGAAACTTTTACAGCAAATGAAACAAAAGCAAGAATAAATAACATAAAAAAATGAATCAAGATCCTTGCTGAAGCTTGAATCTATTTTCCATAAATTGAAATCTTCCATTCCACAAAGAAAAGAGGGAATATGGAGGAAAAAAAATGAAAAAAAGGAAATCAAGAACCCTAACCTAACTTATGGTTTTGAACAGATTGACCAGAGGGAGGGGGCCGGTAGAGTGCAGTGGAGTCCGACGGTGGAAAAAGGCCCGGAGTGTGTCGGAGGGCTAGGTCGTTGAAGGACCATTTCCCTTGTCTTTGCCAAGAAAGAGAGAGAGAGGAGTGAGAGAGCGTTTGTCGTAGCAGCAACGGGAAGGATGGTCTTCTCCGGTCGCAGCAACAAAGTTAGGGCCTCGCGTCGCATGAGTAGTAGAGAAAAGGGTTTTATGCAGATGGATTCGAGATCGAGAGAGGAGTCGGTGGGATGAGTTCTAGATCAAGAGAGGAGTTGGGGAATGAGTTCAGCATAGAAAACCCACTTATATACCTTCCCTTTAAAAGCTCTGATTTACAAGATCTGGTGGGGGGTGGTCCGACCGATGAAGTCTGTTATTACGTAGAAAATGGAAGTTTTCTTTCCTCGGTCTCAATTACACCCAAACATGGGTTTTCCATGGAAACGCATAAAATGGGTGAGGATTCCCCTTTGAAGACCGTTGCCAAATGTGCCCTAAGCCACCAAAGATCACTAGCTTTTCTGTCAACAAACCGTAGGAGAATGGAAGAGGGAGAATAGAGTGGAAGGTTGGTTTAGTGCAAGGGTGGAACTAGGGGAGGCAAGGGGTGACCATGGCCTCCCCTAAAATTTTAAAAAAAACCCTAATGACAATGAGAGCAAAAATGTCATTTTCGTACCACCCTTTATTGTATAGACCATTCTACAGGGATATTTTAACAGTTGACCATTCCAAGGCAAAAGTCTAGTCTTAGGGCACCCGTATGGTGAAAATCCTTCATAAATATTCGCATTATAGCCAAATAATACAATTAGCCTATTTTTTAAAAAACAGTAAATTAGCCTAAAATGATATGGTCATGGCCAGAACAAGGGAGAGGGGAGGGGTTGGTAGTAAATCCAAGAATTGCACCACACAGCTTAAAAAGCAATCCATCTTTTTGAACTTCTCGACTACCAAAAGCAAAAATAGCCTTGAATGGCGCCCACATAGAGATGGGAAACGGTCTAGTGAGGACCGTCCTTACCATTTTATGTATGGACCACTCAGGGCCGTTCGATTCACACACTGATCCAATGTTTGTCATGTCCCCTATATAACTAAAGGAGGGAAAAATGAAAATGAGGAGAGAGAATCCCAAATCAGAAGAAAAGCCCCAAATCTGACGTTCTCTTCTTCCTCCTTCTCGTCCTCCTTCCCGGTACGGTCTCGCATGCCATCGAAGCAGGAATCCGAAGTTGCAGCGCTTCCTCCTTCCCTTTCGTCGACATCTCCTCTCATCTCCATCACTTCAGTCGTGCAGCCAACAAACCTACCTAAGGCTCGATTTGAGTTGCACCAAAGCTGCATCCCTCACATCCCTCTCGTCGACGTCTCTCTCTCTGTCTCCATCACTCTCCATCTCTTTTTATTCTCTCTCTCGACGAGAGAAAGAAACCCCTCTCGCCTCAACGGTCCTCACTATTATTTGTGAGAACCCTTGTGGGCCATCCGATGAGGTAACAGATCCAACGAATCTCGTGCGTCATATATATCTGAAGGAGGGAAACACTCTAATAGGACAGAGAACCAAATTTGAAGAGGGCAGACCCTTCTGCTGGAGCATGCCAAATGAAAGAAAACCCCCAAGCCCCAAATCGTCCGATCTCTTCCATCCCTCATCGCACGCCACAACCAGCCTTCCCGTCCTCCTTCTCGGCACGATCTCGAAGGATTTCGACCATCTCTCTCTCTCTCTCTCTCTCTCTCTCTCTCTCTCTCGTCGACGTCTCTTTCTTTTTCATCATCGCCTTCTTCTTCTTTTTCTCTTCCATCCCTCATCGCACAACCAGCACCTTCCACGGCCTCTGCGACCTACTTGGCCAGCTGCGACACAGACCAGATCATCCCCGCCGAGCATCACGTCGTCTTCCACAGCGATTCTTGGTGCCGGAAATTGGGTATTTTGGGGTTTTTTGGGATTTAGGGTTTAGGGTTTGTTATAGAAATAGAATGCCAGAAGTATTCATGTATTTGGGTTTTTATTATTATTATTATTATTGTTTTTTGTTGGGTTTTTTTTTCTCTGTTGCTGGGGGTGGTTTTTGGGGATTTGTGGGGTTTTTTTTTTTATATTATTATTGTTTTTTGTTGCTAGATTGCTCTTACATGCAGTGAATGATTTTGCAGGCGTTAGTGCTAAATAAATGTCTTACTATCTTGTGTATTGGCACTAGTAAAATCACCTGTATGTGACTCTTGTTATATGTATAACAAACCTGTATCAATTTCTTAAGATGTCAACAATATAGAATTTCCAACAAAAAAAAAAAAACAAATGTAATAACTCATGAAGATGTTAAGCTCGTCAAAAAGATCTACTCTCTCAAATGCTGACTATTATTTCCTTTTCTATAGACTTCTGCTTCAGTACTCAGAAAGACCTCTTGCTGGGATTTTTATTATTATTATTTTCTTAATGAATGTCATCAGCCATTGAAAATCCTTCTCATGTAATGATGGGGACAAGGCCAGTAAGCTGGTGAGGTATAGTTTTTTTAATTTTTTTTTTAGTTTCTGAAGCTTCTGCTCACCATCCTCAATCCCCTTGTTTGGCTGGGCCTGCATTTAGCTGCAAATTTCTTAAACTTCTGCAATGCTGCGGTTTCACCTCTTGCTGTGTTTTTTTTTTTTTTTAGTAATTCTTCTCATGTAATGATGGGGACAGGGCCAGACTCAGAAATTGGGTATATTGTGTTTTGAGGAGGGTTTTGGCGCAGCACTGTTTTGTAAGGGAAACGGTCTTAGGGTGGACCTCTATCAGCAACCTTCACATTAGAAGATGGCCATGTGTTTCTGGATACAGTTGGGTGGAGGCTAGCAGTTAGATTGATGTTCACTGTTGGATTAAATCATTTCCAGGCGTGATTCATGATCTTCATTTAATCAATGTTGCAGATAACAATTTGTATTTGAGTTGGTAGTGTTGGGGTTTTTTTTTTTTAAATGTTTTTTGTTGTTGGTGTTTGTTTTGTGCTGTCGAATATTGATGAAGGGGATTAGACAAAAAAAAGTTTATGATGGGGCAGAGATGGACCTCTGTATTAATTGATGGCTTTCAAATTGTGATGGACTCTTATGTTCGTATGTATTGGACTTGATATCCTCTAAGTGCATTCTATTTATCCAAACCTCCAGGGTATATTATAGTTTACTCTGATTGAAATATTTTGGGGCTTAATGATTTGAACACTGCATACACAGCTGAACCCAACAAAGTGGTGAAACGAAAATGTCGACACCCACCCACAGTTCAGTAGGGGGTGCTCATGGACAGTAAAAAAATTTTCAATGCTGCCCGACTCTTATTTCCGCAATTACGTATGTGGATTATGGTCCTTTGTCAAACCATGGCTATCAGTTCCCTTTTTTTTCTTTTTTATACTTTGGATTGCTTGAACTGTAAATATATTTTTTTTTGCTGGGGTTATTTCAACTGACAATATTATTTGCACAGAATGTCATCTTCTAATACAACCCTATCTGAATTTACTCCAAAATGCCGATGTGGAGCTGGACAGATGAAATTATATACTTCTCGTACGCAATTGAATCCAAATCGAAAATTTTGGAAATGCCCAAATTGGAAAGTAAGTGTGTTTAGGCTACCTCAAAAACTAGTCACTATGTGTTGTTAAGGTTTAAAATTTAGCATTAACTATTTTTTATGTGTGTAAAACTTTATGCAGGATGAAAATGGCTGTGGTGCATTTCTTTGGAAAGATGAAGTAGCGCATTGCCAGCTTGCCGAAGCTAATTCAACGGCGTGTGAAAGAGATAATTTGATAGTGGTCGTTGAAAAGATAGAGTCCGCATTTTGTGTTTTTATTGAAGTAGAGAAAATTCGAAATGCATATCTCCGAAAAATTTATCATGCTATTATAGTTGCGTGCTGTATTTGTTAAACAGGTGTTAAACAGGCCTAAAGCCCAAAGGCCCAAAAGCCCATCAATGTCATATCTCACGTGGATTTGGTCAATCTTGAGACAGTTGTAGCTTTCCTTTCTTAGAATAGAAATTGTTGTAAATTAGTTGCTTTCTTAACTTAGATTAGCAATTGATACAATTAGATAGTTTTTCCTTTCTTAGAGCCTAGATTAAAGGCATGTAATTCCTATATAATGATGTACAATCTCCATAGCAAAGAGGGAGAAATAATACATTCTCCAAGGATTCAAAACTGTTCAATCGTGAGTTTGTCATGGTATCAGAGCAAGGCTCTACTCTTCAGCATTAAGATTCATTCAAGAAATCAATCAGAGAGAAATCTTTCTCTCTTGAAGAAATAAACAGATAGAGGATCTGTTTTAAGAAATCGGCATCCATCCTGTTCCTGCGATAGGCTCAGATCAACTGTGGCCCACCTTCGATCATCACGGCATCATCAAGGATCCTTCCAGTCAAGATCGCCCAAGTCTTCTCTGTATTTTGGTGATTTTTTCAGAATTTTTTCGACACTCTCAGGTACGTTCTTGATCATTCTCGTGATTTCTCAAAAACTGGCAACAGTTTTGATCAAGACCGTACAGATTTTTGGATCTTCAGCAGATTGAGTTCTAACTTCTTCCAATCTGAGCGAATTTTGTGTGTCTACATAGATCAAGTCCGTGATCAGGGTCCAGGAACTTCTGTGGGGCCCACGTCAGGTATTTAGAACAAAATTCAAGGACGTCTGGGCCTGTTCAGAGCCTGTTTTTTTTTCTGTTTGTTCTCTGCTTGGCCTGCGTACGTGATTGGTGTTTGGAGCAGTCCTGTTCCTTCTCCAGCACTCCAGAACTGTAGTTCAAATACTTTTGCTGAGTTTATCACTTGTTGTTTCACTGTTTCACACTATACAGTTGAGATGGACAAATCTGAGGTCACTCTGATAAAATTTACTGGAAAGAATTACCCTGCATGGTCTTTTCAATTTCAAATCTATTTAGAAGCAAAGGAATTATGGGGTTTTGTTTCTGGCACGGACCCTAAACCCGCTGAGGATGAGAAGAAAATCTCTTCTTGGGTTACTAAAGATGCAAAGATAAAATCCTGGATCCTCGGCTCTGTTGAGCCACATCTAATCATGAATCTCAAACCTTACCCCACTTCAAAGGATATGTGGGGGTATCTGAAGAAAGTATACCATCAAGATAATTCAGCACGTCAATTTCATCTTGAATGTGCGGTTGCTGAATTTACCCAGGGCACCTTGTCCATACAAGATTACTATTCCGGTTTTCGTACACTGTGGTCGGAATACGATGGCATAAAGTATGCTAATGTGGCTCCGGATGTTTTGCTTGTTATTCAAGATCTTCAGGCCTCTAGTCACAGGGATCAGTTTTTGATGAAACTTCGTAGTGAATATGACAGTGTCCGATCTGCCTTGATGAATCGGATGCCATTACCATCCTTGGATGTATGCTTAAATGAACTCCTACGTGAAGAACAGCGCATTGCGACCTCCGCTCATTTAGCGCATCAAACGACTGAGACTTATTCAGTCGCCTTATCAGCTAGTAAAACTTCTCAGCCTCAGCCACGCGACTTGAGCAAAACGCAATGTTACAGTTGTCAAAGATTTGGCCACATTGCCACTCAATGCAAACAGAAGGTCTGCAATTACTGTAAAAAGTCGGGACATATCATCTCTGAATGTCGCCGCCGCCCACAGCGTCCGTCATCTCAGCCTCAGACTTCCCCGTATCAGCCACCGCATGCGTATGTTGCGTCTTCAGTTATGCCTGCTCCTACATCAGCACCCTCACAGCCTGGGCCCTCATCCTCTCTCACTCCTGAATTGGTTCAACAGATGATCGTCAATGCCCTTTCTGCATTTGGTCTCTCAGGTACCTCCCCTCCATCTTCTACTTGGTTCCTTGATTCAGGGGCGTCCAATCATATGACATCTTCATGCGCCCCACTCTCCAATGTGCAACGATACACTGGCCCTCTTCAAATACAAACTGCTAACGGGGGCAATGTTCCTATTACTGCTGTCGGTGACATCCCTGGTCCAATTCCATTGAAAAATATTTATTTGTGTCCAACTTTAACTTCCAACCTGTTGTCAGTTGGGCAGCTTGTTGAAAATGATTGTAACATCTCTTTTTCTACTTCTGGTTGTGTTGTGCAGGACCAGATGACCGGGAAGGAGATCGCGAGGGGGCCTAAGTGTGGACGCTTGTTTCCACTGGATTTTTCTAAGCTTTCTAGGAATAAGTTTGCCAATACTGGATTTTGTTTTTCCATTAGTGATACCAGCCAATTGTGGCATAAAAGACTTGGACACCCGAATTCAAAAACTTTGTCCACTTTGTTCAATTCTGGAAAATTAAATAAAACTACTGGTTTATCTTCTTCTTGTGTGTCTTTTGATTGTGCTACTTGCAAAATGGGAAAGAGCAAATCTTTGCCTTTTCCTATTTCCACTTCACACAGCACTCAGTGTTTTGATTTGGTTCATAGCGATGTATGGGGAATTGCTCCAGCTCTTTCTCATGCCCGCTATAAATACTTTGTGACTTTTATTGATGATTTCAGTCGGTTTACATGGGTCTATTTTCTGCATTCCAAATCTGATGTTTTCCATGTTTTTAAACTTTTTCTGGCTTATGTTGAAACTCAGTTTTCCACATGCATTAAAATCCTGCGATCTGATTCAGGCGGGGAATATATGTCCTCTGATTTTCAACAGTTTTTGCAAAACAAAGGCATTATTTCTCAAAGAACTTGTCCTTATGCTCCACAGCAGAATGGAGTCGCTGAAAGGAAAAATAGACATCTCCTTGATGTCACTCGTTCCCTTCTTCTGGAATCCTCGGTTCCTACGCGTTTTTGGGTTGAGGCACTGGCTACAGCAGCTCATCTTATCAATCGTATGCCTTCGACCTCCATTGAGAATCAAAGCCCATATTACCGTTTGTACCAGACCCATCCATCCTATGAGGATCTTCATGTTTTTGGCTCCACTTGTTTTGTGCACTTGCCTCCATCTGAGCGGACAAAACTCACGGCCCAATCCGCTCAGTGTGTGTTCTTAGGATATGCACCCTTCCAGAAAGGGTTCCTTTGTTATGATCCTCTCATTCGTCGTTTCCGTACCTCTAGGAATGTCGTTTTCTTTGAACATCAGTATTTTTTCCAAAAACACATTGACCCTCCTGACTCCTCTTTTGTGTCCTTACCTGGTTTTTCTGACGACTCGTCCGTTGTGCGTTTTAATCCTAATTTTGTGTATCACAGACGGAACCACACAGCGCCTACCAGGGATCCCCCTCCTGATCTTCCTCCGGTATCTGGTCCACCCCCGGCAGTTGATCCATCTGGACATCCTTCACTGCGTCGCTCCACTCGGATTTCGGTACCGCCAGACCGTTATGGATTCTCACATACTTCCTTGATGGCCACTTTGTCTTCTTCTTCCATTCCCCAATCATATTCTCAGGCTGTGCAGGATCCGTGTTGGAACAAGGCTATCCAAGCGGAATTGGATGCGTTAGTGCAAAATCATACGTGGGATATTGTACCATCTCCTGTTGGTGTCAAACCCATTGGCTGTAAGTGGGTTTTTTCTCTCAAATTAAAATCTGATGGATCCTTAGATCGCTATAAGGCACGTCTTGTTGCTCTTGGAAATCGGCAGGAATATGGCATTGATTATGATGAGACCTTTGCTCCGGTTGCCAAGATGACCACCGTCCGCACTATTCTTGCTATTGCTGCCTCTCAATCTTGGCCTCTCTATCAAATGGATGTAAAAAATGCGTTTCTACATGGTGATCTCCAAGAAGATGTTTATATGCACTTACCTAAGGGATGCTCATCTAGCCCCGGTATGGTTGCTAAACTTCGTCGCTCTCTCTATGGACTGAAACAAGCTCCTCGCGCCTGGTTTGAGAAATTTCAAGCTGCTCTTCTCCGCTTGGATTTTCGTCCGAGCCTGTATGATCCTTCTATGTTTTTACATCATGCTCCATCCGGGATCACTATTCTCCTTGTCTATGTCGATGACATCGTCATTACCGGTCCTAATGCCGGCATGATTCAGCAGCTCCAAGCGTCTCTTCGTGAGTTTTTTCAAATGAAGGATCTTGGCCCTCTCCACTATTTCCTCGGTCTTGAAGTTCATCAATCGCCTAAAGGTATATTTCTCAATCAGCACAAGTACACTGTTGATCTCATCGCCCTAGCTGGTATGACTGCTTCTGCTCCTGTTGATACGCCAGTCGAACTGAATGTCAAACTCAGTCGCGCCGAAGGTGATCTTCTTTCTGATTCTACCACCTATCGCCAGTTGGTTGGTAGCCTGATCTACCTCACGATCACTCGCCCCGATATCTCTTATGCGGTCAACCTGATGAGTCAGTTCATGACGGCTCCTCGTCATCTTCATTTGGCTGCTGTTCGCCGCATCATTCGGTATCTTATTCGCACCCCATCTCGTGGGTTGTTTTTCCCATCCAACAATCCTCTGACTCTCAAAGCTTATTCAGATGCTGATTGGGCTGGTTGTCTGGATACTCGCAGATCGACGACTGGATGGTGCATGTTTTTGGGTGATAGTCTCCTTTCTTGGAAATGCAAGAAACATGAAAAAGTTTCGAAATCTTCTACCGAAGCAGAGTATCGAGCCATGTCTGCTGCCTGTTCGGAAATTCTTTGGCTACGTGGTTTGCTTACTGACATTGGTTTTCCAGCAGCAGGCGCTACACCCCTTTATGCTGATAATACAAGTGCAATTCGGATTACTGAAAATCCGATTTTTCATGAACGCACTAAACATATCGAGGTTGATTGTCACTTCATACGTGATGAGCTTAAACGTGGTGTCATCAGTCTCCCTCATGTCTCCACTGAATTTCAACTTGCTGATATTCTCACCAAAGGCCTACCACGCCCACGCCATCAGTTCTTGGTTGACAAATTGATGCTTGTTGATTCTCCCGCATCAATTTGAGGAGGGGTGTTAAACAGGTGTTAAACAGGCCTAAAGCCCAAAGGCCCAAAAGCCCATCAATGTCATATCTCACGTGGATTTGGTCAATCTTGAGACAGTTGTAGCTTTCCTTTCTTAGAATAGAAATTGTTGTAAATTAGTTGCTTTCTTAACTTAGATTAGCAATTGATACAATTAGATAGTTTTTCCTTTCTTAGAGCCTAGATTAAAGGCATGTAATTCCTATATAATGATGTACAATCTCCATAGCAAAGAGGGAGAAATAATACATTCTCCAAGGATTCAAAACTGTTCAATCGTGAGTTTGTCAGTATTATAATCATAGTTTTCTTGTTCAGCTAGGCATGAAATACATGCTCTGGGGATATGTTTTCTTTGAAGGTTTAAAAACATGTTTTGTGCATGTCGGAACATGGAAGTTATTTGCACAGTTGTGTATATTTCATGTGCTGATTTGATAGGTGTAGATTTCGTGTTATGTTGCTTCATTTGAAGATTGATTCCATAATCGGATCTGATGCGCCATTGGGTTGCTTTTCATGTGGTAGCAATTTAATCTCCTTTGAAGATTAATTTCATCATAATTCTAGGTAGGTCAATTGATCATGCATCTGGCTTAAACTTGACACTCATCTGAATTAGGCAGGTCAATTGATCATGCAAATTTTGACTCCCATCCAACTTTATCCAATATCTATAACGTAGACAATTTTGAAGAACTCAAAATACTACATCTCTTGATTGCAAGACTCCCAACTTTTCCATACATGCAGATCATGAGTCCTTTAAAACTTCTATAACCCTTGTGATTGTTAGGCTCTATAACCATCGTGATTGTTAGGCTCTCAAGTGGCCCACAGGACCAGATCATTCCAAATGATCGTTCCAAATGATCGCAGCCTATAGTAATAACCGGTGGAACTGGAGTGGAACTGGATCGATCCATGTAGGGTTTATTTATCGCAAATCCTTTCCCAATGAAAAAAATCTAGTTATAGTCTAAAAAAAACTATAAAAATCAAATTTTCTAATTGAATTAAAAATTAATTACAAATTTAAAATATTACTCACAACCAAAGAAAATTAAAAACCTAATTTAAAAACCTAATCTAACCACTGCATCACCATAATTTATTAGTCCAACCTGCATCACCAGATTTTAGGGAAAATTACCGGATTTTCACCATTCTCCCTTCAACCTAGGTGAAACACAATTTTCACCCTTCTCCATTCAACCTAGGTGAAACACAGGGATAGGTGTAAAAAGCCCATTTTACTGTAATCATCTTCTTCGATTCTCCCGTGATTTTACAATGGCATTATAAAAAGTAATGAATTTACAATGGCATTATAAAAAGTAATGAATTGGATGGAGCCCATTGATAATATAAAAAATAATGAATTGCAATTGTAATGAAAGAATGATTTTTAATTTCTTTATTTTTATTTAAAATTAATTTTATTTTCAACCAGCAGTCCAGAGAACAATTTTGATGTAGTTTTTGTATATGATAGGTATACTATGATGCATATGATAGGTCTATGATTTGGTGGTCCATTCAAATTTTATTTCAAATGCCAGGCAATGTCATTTTTTATCATAATATCTAAATATAATTGAAATAATGAATTGGAATTATCACAATAAAAACATGACCAAAAACATAATAATGTATCCTTTTAATGAAAAAATGATTTTTGATATATAATTGAAATTCATTTTATTTTCAACATTTTACTGAATTATTTCCTTTTTTTTTTCTTTTTATGAATGAAAAAGTTTGAGCTTCCGTAGATGGCTTCTAATCTAGTAACCTGAAGTGTCCGGGAAAAATTCAAAAATTCCATAGAGTGGTCCTCCTTCTAAAATACATTTTTGAAAAAAAGATTCCAGAGAGTCGTCTCGCGCACAGGGGGCAAAAGGGAAAATGGTGGCAGAATGGGGGCTCGCTATAGTGAGCCCTGGTCTCGCTATAGCGAGGACAGTGAGGGAAGTTTTATCAACATTGAGGGCAGTTTCATCCTAAAGTAAAATCTACAAAGTTTATCCGCATGCTTCTTCTCTCTCACTATTCCTTTATCCGCATGTGACTTGATTCTTCTCTCTGAGTATTCCTGCCCACCTGCTCCCATCAATCTCATTCATTTTCCTCTCCTCTTTCATTTCCTTCTCAGCTGCTTCAGGTATGATCCTCTTTTATTCCTCTCATGTCTTTTTTTTTTCCCTAAGTAAACTCGTTGGCTGCGGCTTTCATTTCTTGTTTTTGATTAATCCCAAACTCTACCGAGGGTAAAAATCTTGAGCAGTTGGATTTTTTTAAGATTTTAATTTCTTTGTTGGTTGGATGGTTGCAGAGATTTTCATTTATGGGGTTTGTGGGTTGTTGCTTTTCGAAGAAATAACTGACTTTTTTTTGTTAGATCTGTCAAAAATAGGAATTTTCACTATGATATTTTTCACTGATTTCAGACTGTGTTGGCTTTTGCATTTCGTCTTCAATTTGTGTTGTGTTTCAATTTGTGTTGTGTTGGGTTATTCCGACAGGGTTGATCTGTTTGGCTGTATATTTTGTGATAAAGTGTTGTACCAATATGATGTTTCCCTTTAGGATATATATAAAGTTATTTGTATATCATGGAATTTGGTAGATTTTTATGCACATTGTGTTTGTTGAAACAGGGTTGCACCTTATAAAGTGATTTATATATCATGGAATTTGGTGGATTTTTATATACATTGTGTTACATTGTGTTTGTTGAATCAGGGTTCCACCTTATCTGTTTCCTTTTTATTTTATTTGTACAGTATGCCTCCTAAAACTTACAAAGGAAAGCAACCAGAAACTTCTAAAGGGAAGAGACCAACTGGGTCTTCCTCTCGTTTCAATAATAAAAGGTTTAAAGATGCTGATGGTGTTGAACGTTTTGAAACAAGATTCAGCAATCGGACAGTGATATTTGAGAGAATAGTTGTGCACTCTAAACTCATCCATACTAGGTTTTTGCATTGGCTTCATCTGAACGGTCTTACGATTTTAATGAACTTGAATAATGAACGCTTTGAAAATTGGGTACGGGAGTTTTACTGCAATATGTATGATGTCAACAATAGTGGTTTCAAGACATACGTTCGGGGGAAGACACTGACTGTAGATGCAAATAGCATTGCCACTTTACTCAGTCTTCAGAGACCTGTTCACATATCCTATCCAACAAATGATCTTGATAACATGATGATGCAAGCGAATGAGGTAGCTACAGAGCTGTGTGGGAAACCCACTGTACTGGATAGTCCTGTTCTGAAGATATTTGGTCTCACCACTGATTATCGGTTACTCAACACATTTGTCTGCTACAACATTGAGCCTAGAAGTCATAGATTCGATCTTATCTATTCTCAGGCTTTCCTTCTCTACTCCTTAGGCACAAGCACCTCTGTTGACATCCCACAGGCGATACTGGAATCAATGCTGTGAGTTTTTAACGAACCACGAAAAATCACCCTTCCTTTTGGTGCAATGATATGTAAATTGATGATTGAAAAAGGTTGCCACGCGTACAGTCATGAATTGCCTGTTGCTCGAAGACAGGTAATAGATGGTAGAACCAAAGCAATGTCTGATACACATGTGGCCCGACATCTTCAGAGGGGACAAGCCCCAAATGAAGCTGATGACGACGCAGAGGCAGATTCCATTGAAAATCGTCTCCTTGCAATTGAAAATGCAGTGTTTGATCAGTCTATCCAGATTGAACAATTGGATGAAAGGATGGCAACCGGTTTCTCTGACATTCGTAATCAGCTGACTGAAATGTTCAACCAGCTTCGTCATCAATGAAGCGCCTCCTTTAGAAATCTCCCCATCTTTTTTTTTCTATGTTTTTCTCTTTGTTATCCATGACTATGTACAACCTATGTAAAAATTTGAAAAAGTGAATGGTAGTTTTATATTTTTGTTTAACCCATTGACTGGCTGGATGCACTCCCAATTTACGTGAACGTTTCAACTCCGTGTTTATGACGTTTTCAACATAATGGGCCATCCTTGTTTCCAGTGATTTCAAGCGTCAATCTTCATCCAAGAGGCAAGACTCTGCTCACCAGCAATTACGACCTTCTCCAACCACTCAGCAGTATCCAGAAGAAGCTCCAGCTCTCTTTCTAGTTGTAAAAGTAGTAGTAGAGGCTCTTCCGCTTGAAAGAAAACCATTTACAGTTTAGTGCATTTGTTCCCACAACTACCTAAACGAATAATAAAAAATCATCTTTCTTTCCGATAAAAATCAGTGTGAATAGTCAGTCCCCTAAATTAGGAGTTTTGGAAAATGTTTATTTTGCTTTTATTTTAACACATAATAAAAGGTTGCTTAAATTGTACGTTCTAAGGCCATGCACATGCGTGCATATGCACTCACCCATCCCCCACGCCCACGCCCACGCCCACACCCACACCCCCGCACACACCCCTTTCAACTAATTGAAGCTTTATTTTATTTTATGCTTGTGGCAGGGAGCACTTTTCAATTAAGTTTATTTGGATTATATGATAAATCTCCTTCAGGGCAAAACTGCTTCTTTGTATGCTCTTTAATTTAATTGACACTCAAGGAATTCTAGACCTAATTTAGTAAACCAGCTTCTAAATTTTCAAGCTGCAATCCACTTTCAAAAATTTACTACTACAGACCCCAATCTTAATGGGGAAGAGGATCATTTTATAATAATCTCCATATGCCTTTATGCAGCACTATAAGGGTTGTAGGTGCTCAAAATGTTCTTATGCATTTATGTGAATCACAACATATACTATTGACATGCTAGAAGTGAAATCTATAACAGCCATGCCATAGTCGTCCTTGAATAGCTACAGCCTCATCTGATGTACCTCCAAATTTAGGACGGGATTGCATATACATCATACACTGCATTGAACTAAAAAAATATCCTTTTATTTTGTTTCTCATCTTACCATTTTTTGAGGACATGAATCAAAGGACGGCACAATACTATCTGCTTTTTGTGTGATGGATGAAGGAACAGGTGGTCCTACTTCCCCAAAACATTGAAAGGCAGGGTCTCACTATATTGAGCCACCAAGTAATTAATTATAAAGAAAGCATATGTTGCCACAACCAGTATCTTAATAAAGCAACACTATAGCAAGATTCAAAACGGTAAAAATTTAATTAGATCAAAACATACAAGCGTCAATCTTCAAAAAAATTCCCACAGTTTGGCGCGTATCGCTTCAACTTGTTTTGATATAGTAAACTCCCTAACTTCCTTCAGCAAAACATTTGTCCATTCCGCAATGTTCTAAGTGTTCAGATATCTGCAACCCAGAATGCAGATTGATAAAAGTACATGACCACCCCTCTCTCTCTCTCTCCTCTTACCACAATCGTGAGGCATCTGAACACCTGTTAACTACCCAAAAAAACTCATTCTCTTTTACAACCATTGCCATTCAAAATTCACAATGTCATTCAATAAGTGAAAATTCACAATTCCCTTTTGTCATTGAATATTAACAATAAACAAGCAACAGGCAATTATCTAAGGGACAATCTTTGCATAAGGGTAGACTTAGAACTTAAAAAAAAAAAAAAAAAAACCACCATACCACTTCCTTTCCCAATGACAATGCTCTAATTCTCTCCTTCACATAAGCAACATTCATCTCAAGTGTCATGTCCATGGGTTGACATCGGAACCGGACACATCTGAAGAGCTTCCTTCAACAGATGTATTGGTTGGGGCTTCTGGCATTCTTGGAATGTCCACATGTAGATCGACAGTCCCCCTGAAAATAAAACACATGCAACGTAATTAGTAATTTAAACTAAGAATAGGGTCATTTGTTAAATGGGCAATCAATTGCAATGGTGTACACTTTACACAACATAAAGTCAAATTTCTGATATAAAAACACTATTGAAGTTCTTGTGTGTGCGTGTGTTTTTTCCCCTTTTTTTTTGTCTAATTGAAGAAGTGATGCACCCCATATAGCTTTGCATCAGTTGCCTCGCAAGACTCATATCCACTGTAGATTGAGCACTGTAAGCCTTTCAAAACTGAAGCCAAACCAAGAAAGATAGGAGCTGGATTCATGAAAGGGACCTCATTCAGCCCTCCTTTCCTTGTCCACATGAAAACAACACCTGTCCCTAACAAACTCTACTTTGGATATGATCAGGAACGCTATTTTCTAATTCAAAATTGAGTCTGCACTTATTTATAAAAATGGGCCGAGCCCAAGTGCTTGAGTAACCCAATGGCCATGACCATGAAAATGTGGCAACCTGTGTCAATAAGGTTTGCATTGTCAAAAATATCAATCTTGATATTTGGGTTTTCTCTAGATATTATTAGAAAACTGTTGCGGAAAATAAATTAATTTTAAGAATAACAAAACTGAACAAATAACTACCTATTCAAAAGAGCTGGGCAATTCCGTTTGTCATGTGAAACACCACGCTGGTTGCATCCACGACAAAGTCGGTCTTTCTTTTGAGCTTTCTCCCTTGACGACTTTAGTCTTTTTGGACGGCCCTTTGTTGTAGCATGAGGTGGTTCAATCAATTGCACTGCTTCACTAACTGCGTCACTAACCATTTTGTTTTTTCCACTTGATGTATGTTCTCCTCCAAGTTCAAGTTGATTCATTTGGCGACACATTTTATGAAGATCAGTCAAAACATTTCTTGCATATTCGTACGTCTTTGAACACATACTTGCCTCATTAGAAACCATGTTGCCCCAATACGACAAATCACCATGCCGGACAATCAACGAGGTGCCACCAGTTGTATTCCCCACGATCAAACATTTGCTATATTCTGTACCATCTCTCGCGTGAGAAGTCCATCTCTTTAATATAAAATGCTCAGGCAAGGTGAAAATCATCTCGTGTTTCAACGCAACAATTATATGACTGCAAGGAATTCCTCGAAACTCAAATAGTTTGCAAGAGCAATTTGCACATTTAGAATCTTTGTTGAAAATGACCCTTTCAGAAGTTTTGCACTTATTTTTCATGGACCAAACATCATAAATGCTCTCTGACGCATTTTCCTTTACAAGTTTTGGAATGGATGACACCATTGCCATGAATTGTACCTGAAACTCATGGAAAATTTTTCTCGAATATATTCCAGCCATTTGTTCCTCCATCTCCAAACCAGTTAGGAGCTTTGGCCTCGTTTGCAAGTTTTCATGCTCCGCTTTTAGCTCTTGATACCTTTGACGAGTAATGGCACGTTCAAAGCGCATCATAAAGTCATGCAAACCACACTTATGTGTTTCAAACTGCTTAAGGAATGCATTGAAACTTTCACTTCTCTGTGACGATGACATTCCCGCAAAAAACATGCCCCTTAAGAAGATTGGTATCCACATCTCACGAAGCGTGTACATGTCTTCTAGTCAACTGTCTTCTTTCAAGTTATATTGATTTCGTATCTTGGCCCATTCCATCTCAAAATGATCCGTTGAGACAGCATTGTAAACAGCTTTATTTATTGCATCCATAAGACCGTCAGCATGAATTGCAAGTCCGCCTAACTTGGATGGCAACTTTTGCATAATGTGCCAGACACAAAATCGATGTCGTGTGGCAGGCATAACGTGCTTGATTGCTTTCCTCATCGCGGGATCTTGGTCTGTTACAATCGCTTCCGGTGGACCCGCAGGCATAGCTTCCAACCAACGTCTAAATAGCCACACAAATGAATCAAAACTCTCATTTGATAAAAAACCACTTCCAAAGATGACCGTTTGATCATGGTGATTTACTCCCATAAATGCACCAAAGATAAGATCATATTTATTGGTTTGATATGTTGTGTCAAAAGTAACAACATCACCAAAAACAATGTATGAAAGACGACATAGGTGATCTGCCCAAAATACATGCTTGATTTGATTGTTCTCATCTGTCTCTATAGAATAAGAAAAACCCGGATTCATTTCTTTCATGTATTCAAAATACTCATACAACATCTTACCATCTCGCCCCTTCTTTGCGTTCTGCTTGTCTCGATGGTGATTTCGCATGTCCTGCTCATTGAAACCAACTGCTCCTGAACCACCGGCTTGTGTGCTTAAGAGCCCCACTTGATTTGCCGGTCGTATGTTATTTTCTTCAAATGCATCTATTAATTTTTTATGAGCTGGAGTAATTTTACGGTGTGAACGAGACATGTGTCTTACGTGGGGTAGATAAGACATGAGTATGTTCTTCAACAAATTTGTTAACAACCCAATGTCCGCTTGTAATTTTTTTCACAACGATCTCCGCTCTACAATTTTCTCTCGTATATGGAACACGCTACTGTGACACAAAATCACCTCCTTCCTTTTCTACCCTCTGACCTTGTTTAGCGCACATAAACTGCTTCCAATATACTTCACCCCTCTTTTTTTTATCTGAACCACGTCTAATACCAAAACCAGCAGCCCTCGCATAAGTATTATAAAATTCGTAAGCTTCTTCCAAGTCATGCAAATACATTCCCAACCGTGGGGTCTTATCTTCGTCTACTTCAGGTATGAAGATTCTACTCATGGAAGATGCAGCTGATTCCAACTTCTCATCCATTGAAAAATGTGAACAACAGTCCCAGATTATACATGAAGGAAAAAAAATATTCTCAAGGATCACTCATGAACAGAGACATTGTCAAGTAAATAACATAGAATAGTTGCCCATCATATATTCTGAACAAAAAATTAAATAGATAAAATAAAAATAAAGTAAATCCAAAATATATTATTTGAGAAATACCTGAGTGTTTCCATTCTGGTTTGGGTTTTCTTCCTGGTCCGAGCTGGAGAACTCTTCTACCTCATTACCAGCGGGCAAGGTCTGAGAAAACAGAGCTGGGTGAAAAGAGATAGGGTCATCCATGGATAGTCCCTTGCGAGCGGCGGAATGAAAGGATAAAACCTGGGTAAAAATATGCATTCAAGATTGTTCAAGTGCTATAGCACAATTTCTTCAAAGTTAAAATATTAATTATGGACATGATACCTCAAGGGTGTTATTTTGCTTCTCCAAACCTGGTTTCAATAGACATATCGGATGGGGCTTTTCTTCTCTCCAATTTTCTCTTTCACACGTCGTTGAATTAGCTTCAGCAAGATGCCAATTTGCTACTTCATCTTTCCAAAGAAACGCACCACAGCCATTTCCATCCTGCATAAAGTTTTACACACATAAAAAATAGTTAATGCTATATTTGAAACCTTAACAACACATAGTGACTGGTTTATGAGGTAGCCTAAACACACGCACATTAATTTGATTGGGTCCAGGGTAGACATACCATATCATAAAACAAAACCCATATTGGAAGATCCTAGCCATCCCGTTAAGGGGCTGAAATCATCTGAGTGTGGATTGTCACACTGTTTCTAAACAATGTAAATACAACACACTGATTAAGGGCTAAGGTAAGTGCATCAGGGAGACATATATGTCCCAATGTACATTCTCAAGGCCTTAGGATTTCGGCATAGAAGAGGCAAGGCACTATTAAGAATCATGTAACTCTCTATAACATGCATATGCAATGTCTGGTACCTTCGTCGCTGTGGACGAGGCTTTCCCACAATCTCTGCAATGTAAACTGCCAGGATAGGTCTACTGGATGATCAGTTGATGGTGTAGTATGGGATCCCACCTTGTTAAACCGCGACTGGTTGGGGAAGATAAAATAACCCCAGCAACAAAAAACACTAAAAACAAAAATTGTAGAGAATTCAGTGGACTAATCTGCATGCCATAGAAACCCCAATTTCATTTTTGTAACAAACTCTAAAACCCAAAACTTTGAATGATAGCATGCCATAAAAGCCCCGATTTTCTTTACAAAACAAGCACTAAAGCCCCAAGATCTTGAATCATAGCATGCCATAAAAGCCAAAATCTCATTTTTAAAACATACTCTAAATCCCCAACCCAATAGTCGTGACTGGGGTTTTGGTAGGATTGGGTGAGAGATGAGAGGAATAGAGAATGAAAGATAGATGTACCTGTGCACGGATTGAGAGAGTCTGGATCAGAGATAGGTGAGCGTGATTGGAAGACAGAGGGAGAGACAAGGAAGAGAGGCGAACTCAGACTTAAGAGAAAACTCGTCCGGCCCTTTTTTCATTTGTCGATGGATTTAGGGCGAGATTAAGCGAGGGCATGCGAAGAAGTGGGACGAGATCGTGCATTAGACCGATCGAGGGAGAGAGAGTATGAGAAAGATTGCAGGAAGATGGAGGGCACGGAAGGCATGACAAAGGGGCAAACTCATCCCTCATATCTGGTTTTTTTTTTTCTTCCAACGAAACCTGGACCCTCTTCTTTTTTTTTTTTCATTTCCCGCTGTTCCTTTTATATGGGCGCTGAGGATCATTGGATGAGAGGTTCTCTTTGTCGGTGTGGATGAGTCCTTATAAACTTGAGTAAGGACGGTCCTCATTGGACCGTATCCCTTTCTTTTATTAGATGCATTTTAGACCCAGAACTAGATGCCAAGATGTGCCAATTTGGTACTCTCCCTTTGCTCCCTCACTACAAGGAAGTGTTGTAGTTACAACCAAATCTACATCTATCAAATCAGCACATCAAATATACAACTGAACAGAATTCTAAATACATTTTTCCATCAGCAGTGAATACTAAAGAAATATTGGTTGAGAGAATGCAAAATTTTCCCATCACATTTCTAAAGAAAATTCGAGTACAAATGTGGCTACAAAATATACCTTCAGAGAAAACATATGCCCATTATAGTTCCCATCACATTCATAATGCCCATCATAACTTCCATGTTCCGACATATACAAGACATGTTTTTAAACCTTCAAAGAAAACATATCCCCAGAGCATGTATTTCATGCCTGGTTGAACAAGAAAACTAAGATTATTATACAGCATGCAACTATAATAGCATGATAAATTTTTCGCTGATACGCATTTCGAATTTTCTCTACTTCAATTAAAACACACTGAACTTTCTAACTTTTCAACGACCGATGTCAAATTGCTCTTTTTTCCTCTTCAATTTTCTTTTTCACATGTCATTGAATTAGCTTCAGAAAGCTGCCAATTTGCCACTTCATCTTTCCAAAGAAAATCACCACAACTATTTTTCATCTTGCATAAAGTTTTACACACATAAAAAATAGTTAATGCTAGATTTGAAACCTTAACAACACGTAGTGACTGGTTTGTGAGGTAGCCTAAACACACTTACATTCCAATTTGGGCATTTCCCAAATTTTCTATTTGGATTCAATTGTATACAAGAAGTATATAATTTCATGTCTCCGGCTCCACATCAGCATTTTGGAGTACATTCAGAATGGATTGCATTAGAAGATGACATTTTGTGCAAATGATATTGTGAGTCAAAATAACCCTAGCAGCAAAAAAATAAAATAAAAATACTGACAGTTCAAGCAATCCAAGGTAAAAAAAAATAATAGCTATGGTTTGACAAATGACCATAATCCACAACTAAGAAAAAAAAGAGTAAACAATAACCAATTGCATTCTTTGTGTTCCTAAATAGATAAGAGCTGAGAATAATGTGAACCCGATTGACAAATCCAAGTCTCAAAGCTACAATTGCAAAACAAAATTAAAGTCATTTGCATTCAGATGGAAAATAACAACCTCCCATTGGCCATGTTCAAAAACAGCGTAAAGACACAAATCTAAGTCTAATAACAGAACCAAAACTTTGAGTAAAACTGAATATTGGATTTGAAGCTAGTGGTTTTTTTCTTCTTCTATATATTGGGATCCTTTCTATGAAGTTTCTCACCATGTAACCTCTATATAAGTTGTCATCTTACCATCAGCCGACCTTGTTAACCAAAATTAGAACAAAAACCCAATTGAAATAATAAACCCAAACCATTCCCAATAAAACTCCTCAAAATCATCAACACACCCAAAAGGGCTAATCACCACCATTAACAACTATCTAATCAAAACAAAGATTACAATTAAAACGACCTCAGGATGGTAGCGAATTGCTCCTTTCATCGGCCCACGAGCATTATCATGTTGTACTCTAAACCCCACATATGAAACCAAACTCCCATCATTCTTAAGAATCGTACATTCCTCCTACAGAAAATCACCACCCCAAAGACCCACATCAACAAAAAAACAAAAACCCATTACAGATATAGATTCATAGAAAGAAAACTAAAGAAACCCAACAAGATTCAAACAAAAAAAGAAGGGAATATCATTGCCTTCATCCCTCTGAAAGGGATTAGAAGGCTCTTTTTCCAAAAGTCGGGCAGCATTGCGAAAATTTTTACTGGTAGCTACAAGGGAGTTCATGACTATAAGAAATCCATATAAAATGGATGCTAGCAACCTACCATCAACAAAACAAAACAAAAAGAGCCTTCTAATCCCCTTCATCACCAAACTTCCGTATTCAACAGCACAAAACAAAACAACATAAAAAAAAAAAAGAAGTTTGTATTTTGGGCATGTATTTTGCCCAAATAAAATGGCAGCCAGCAACTACCATCACCAAACTTCCATATTCAACAGCACAAAACAAAACTACATCAACAAAATTAAAAAAAGAAGTACACAACGATACCTTGCAGATTCGAATTTCTGATGAAGCTCACAAACTTTGAAGAATGAGAGAAAGAAAACCATTGTTTGAATTTTGGGCGTGAGGGTAGCGCCGGACGTTCTATCCTGATGGAGATGGCGAGGCGAGAGGGGTTTCTTTCTCTCGTCGAGAGAGAGAATAAAAAGAGATGGAGAGTGATGGAGACAGAGAGAGAGACGTCGACGAGAGGGATGTGAGGGATGCAGCTTTGGTGCAACTCAAATCGAGCCTTAGGTAGGTTTGTTGGCTGCACGACTGAAGTGATGGAGATGAGAGGAGATGTCGACGAAAGGGAAGGAGGAAGCGCTGCAACTTCGGATTCCTGCTTCGATGGCATGCGAGACAGTACCGGGAAGGAGGACGAGAAGGAGGAAGAAGAGAACGTCAGATTTGGGGCTTTTCTTCTGATTTGGGATTCTCTCTCCTCATTTTCATTTTTCCCTCCTTTAGTTATATAGGGGACATGACAAACATTGGATCAATGTGTGAATCGAACGGCCCTAAGTGGTCCATACATAAAATGGTAAGGACGGTCCTCACTAGACCGTTTCCCCATAGGGATATACCATCCCTTTGTTTTTTCAAAAGATAAAATATATTAAGCTTAGAGATATACCATCAATATGGGTCACTGAACAATAATACAAGTATATTTCATTAACCCAAAAGATTAAGAATCACATAGACCAGTACAGCCTGTAAAAATAATGGTCGCTTCAAAATTTGTTGATCAGGCCATATATTATGTGCTTGTAAGTTGACCTGGATTGTGGGCCTACGCTTCTGCTTCTGCTGGCCTAGCGTAAGGGCTTTTAGCTTCTAGCCTCCCTTCTTGTCTTTGCATGCTGCAGGTCCCCATATGAGTACCATAGCTCCTTCACAACTATAGAGAGTTGTACAGTGAGTTTCCAGTGTCACTCTATACATACACTTCTTGTTTTGGTAAAAATTAATATACATACATGCAACTTCAGAAAAAAAAAAAAAGGCATATGCAACATGGTAGGATGGAAAGAATCAGTCATAAAAAAAAAATGTAGTTAAACTCCCGCTGGCTTGGGTTGACATTTGTAACGTATGAAAAGGGAAATTCTCCAATATGGCATTTCACAAGGAAATTGAATCTTGTGCAAAGCTAACATCTTGATGCGTTTCTCTGATCCATGAATCAAAACAGAAGCTAATGATTTAGTGTAGATAAGCTCTTAAAGAAATAATGAAGTGTGCTTAGACAGCAGTGAGAACCGGGGACAGAATCAATCTTTCAGGGTAAAATTTCAAGGGATTGACTATTGTGCCAAACACAAATATTATAACTTCTGCACCTGTGACTGGATTTTTGTACACTTCGTAGGCATTAATGGTATAAGATATGAGGAGACCACCTAGAAGATCCTAGCAAGAGAATTACAGTTCAAGGGATTGACCATTGTGCCAAACACAAATATTATAACTTCTGTATCTGTGACTGGAATTTTGTACACTTAGAAGGCATGTATGGTATAAGATATGAGCAGATCACCTAGTAGATCCTAGCTTGAAAATTACAGTGATGGGGGAATCTAAACCGCGCCATATGGAGGACTTCAAGACTGAAGTATAAGTGATACCAATACAGAAAGTCAACCAAAAAGTTGGCCTTCTATTTGTCAAAAAATTCCTAAAGGACTAAAATTGGCTGAGTTTTGGACCTAAATCCATCCATTAATGTGCCCCATTTGATAGGAACTCTGCTATCATCACTAAAAAGTGTTTTTTTTTTTTTTCTTCTTAACAAGACTTTTCCTCAGTATTCAAAAGCATTTCAGATCAAACACATCACATAAGACACCAAATAATGAGGGTCATGGAAGATGGAAGTGGAGCTAAGCCAAAGGTTGAGTTTAACCTAGGATTCATCACAAGGTTAAGCGCACACAAATACACACATTCACAACAGAATTTTTTTAACATTATTAATGGTATAAAAAGAAAGAAACATAGCATCTATGCTATTGGAGAGTGTAGTTGACCAACCCTAATAAGTAACTCTCACACTGGACTCAACTTTTCTAGTTGTAGCTGATTACAACTCATCCTAAAAAAAAAAAAGCATCAAATTTATCTTAAATTAAGAATGTTAACTCAGCTTCCTAGGAGACCCACTATTTCAAGACTTGTAACCATGTGGGCCCAACATTACTTTCTTGAGGTGTTGAGTCATTTCACCAAAACAATGGACCGATCAGGGTATCATGGAAATGCCCCTTTGGTCTTCACTAGTAAAAGTGAGGCCCAAATGGGCCATAGGCATGATGGATCTAAGCCCTATGAGCCATGGGCCCATATAGGCGATCTATGGGCTGGGCCATCGGCTGGACTATATTAGCTATCTCCGGCTTGACAAGACTTGCCACTAGCAAGTTGAAGTCTTGGCAATGGTCAGAGTCCAGATTAAGTAACTAATAATTTCATTAAAACCATGACTTATTAGACGTGGTAAATAATTCAATTAAAAACATGAACCCCACAACATGTCCACACTGGCGGTTCTAGGACTTGCCTCCCTTAGGGCTTATCTTATAAATGTAGACATTGATGGGGGATGGGCTGAGGCCCAATGGGCCATGGACCCTAGCCTACATTAGAAGAACAGAGGAGGGTTGCAAAAAATAGGAGTCAGCTAGAAAAACATGCCACACTTCAACATGCCAAAGAAGACACCTAGAATCAAAACTTGATTGTAGGTTAACGAGCAAGGTTGACTAGCGGTTCCATTGAAATGACAAGAAACAAAGTCACCCATTCATAAATTAGCAAGTTTTTTACAACGTTAAGGACAAGTACGGATAAAGAAGTTAAACCAAAATATATGATTTGGATAATGTAATGTGAGTACCTTAACAAGGAACGGCACAAATAAACATGCTTACAAGAGGCCAGAGTGGAGGGAGAGAAGACTTGTGAACCTTAGGAAAGGGTTCTAAAAGAGACTGCATCAGATCGGCAGACAGCTAGAAGAAACTTGGGCGCACTTTAATATGAAGTATAGTCTTGGAACAAGTCCTAAATATTGGGAATTACCTAGATGAGACGCAGTGCAACAGAACGCATCATAGGTAAATGAGCAGAGGTTGCCAATCTTCTATGACATGCAACAAAGTTAATTGTCTGTTGTTGTAAATGGGAGAGGTTCTCAGGCCTTCACCAGCAGATGTATGATGCAGCCCAAGCGAGCTTCCACAGAATAAGCTTTCAGATCATGGGTCAAATACATGCCAAGCCCCATTGGGCCAAAACCCATGGGGCTACTCAAGGACCATTTGGCCAGCCTGTTGGGAGGACAAATTAATAAGGACTTACCTTGTCTTATCCTAAGGCTGAAACAAAACCACCATTCCAATTAAGTCTCAAGGTCCAGCCACTACTTTGCTCGCCTACCATATAATATACTACAGTAGGGTAGCTAAGCTAACTCAGCAGTTTACTTATCTAACTCAGCAGTGTACTTATACTAATGTAAGGGGCTTTTGCTGCCTTTTCCTTTCAGAATAACCCATTCTCATTATCTTTCATAAGTCATGGTAAATCAACAATAAATTGGTAAATATGTACTTTCTTTTAGAGTTGTTCATATCTTTAAATCTTATCATGATCAATTTATTCAAATAACTCCAATCTTAAGTTAGAAAGAAACAAAGTTCAACCCTTGTAACTAAATCTAGAAACAAGATAAATCAACCAAGTGAAGGAATTTGCTCAAATCCTTTAGTCTTTCATTATAAAAAGGAAGCACTCTCTTTTTTTCTAGGGCACTGATTGAAATGCAATTGTCCTCTCTCTATTTTGGTGTTGAGTCTTGTCTGTTGGTGTAAGACCAGATGTGCTTAACTTGGAGCTTGGAGAGTAATCACTGGATACCTTCCCCCCGCCCCTTTTTTTGCTACATAGGGACTCACACGCACCCACCAACCCACGCACCCATGTCCCGACCAACTGATCTCCACAGCTTGGGAGTCCCTTTCTACATAATAGGTGTGCAAATAAAACATATAAAGCAGTCCATGTGCATTATGTACTGAAGGAGACACGTTTAAGGAATTGCAAATTAATAAAGTACATGGTGTTACATGAAGTTGACAGGAAGAGTATAACTTATAAAGCCTAAATCAAATGAATAAAATAAGGTGTCAATGATGATGATGTTTAAAGAAGAAGAATAAAAATGGAATCATGTTAAATCTGATTATGATTCAAACTAACATATTAAAGAAATTAGTATACCCATTCCATAACAGAATTCCTACCTCGCCTTGAAAAGATTTAATGGTTGCTATCAACAGCTTGCCTCCTGCTAGTTATCCCAATCGCTGAATGAGATTTGCTCTAACTGTTAGAACCTCCTGATTTCCCAAGATCACGTGAGAAAGCGGCAGGTGTTGTAACCCATTTTCATCCACAACTGAGGACATTGCACTGGAAAAATATGCAGTGATTCTAAATAAGGAAAAATTTATAATGTTTAGTTGAAAATGGCAAGAAAAATCTGAAATTATCTGCCATTATCTATACAGTATAGATGGAAATCTAGAAAATGTCAAAAACTAACACATTATAATCTCAGCATACCTTTCAATCAAAGAACCTACAGGCGTAAGATACAACCTGCAACCATACAACCCACAGGGTTTTCCCATTGACCAAACCCATACTGTAAAATTCCACAAATTCCAACCCTGGAACTAGCATACCATCCATATTTCATATTGACATCAACTCCATATTTTTTCACCATAGCATCTATATAATTCTGAAAAGCTTGCACCGAGCCTTTCCCAATAAACTGGAATGTGGATTTCCATTTCTGGCTTCAACGGTTGTACGATCCCCGAAGATTTCCCATTCCAGTAAGAAATTTTTTTTTGACTGGACAGGTTGCACCCGAGCCTTTCCCAATAAACTGGAATGTGGAATTCCATATCTAGCTTCAACAGTTGTACAATCCTGAAGATCTCCCATTCCAGTCAGAAAAACTTGTTTGACTAGCCTATGATTTCTATCTCCCTCTTCCAGCCTAATTAATTCATCCCTTAAAAAGGCCAAATTTCCTTGGAAAGAGACTAGTAATGCCACATTCAGAATCAGAAACTGACATGCCCTGCTCATATTCATTGGCAATAGCATTTAATAATGGGTTTTCAGAAGCATGATCACATTCCTCATCCGCCAAACAAAGAAGAGGAGTCCATATTGTCGATTCATATGCATCGTCTTCTATAGCCCCACTTACTACCAAAGAGGACTCATCATACATGCTCCTCACCACAAATGAAAATGAGGAAGAAGATTGGACAGAATACGATATTTTGGACATAAGTAAGATGCAAGGGAAAGTTATGTAATCTGATTATTTACAGTGATAGTGCGACGAATACCATTGAGCAAGAAGTTATTGACAAGCTTCAATTACCAATATGAATGAGATTATAACTTGATGATGTTTGGTATCTTTTAAGACTAACATTTATGAGGATGATTTTTGTGTGATGTGATCCCTATGAATGTCACTCATATTCTTCTTGGACGACCATGGCTTTTCAATCGAGGGGCGCACACCACCGACAAGAAGAACATACATTCTTTTCTATTGAAGGACAATGGGTCAATCTCCTTCCATTGCAACAGACAACACCTTCTCCATCTGCATCATCACCTTCAACCAAAGAGCAAGCAAAAGGAAGATTTCATGAAAACATCAGGATAAACAACCTATAGAACTTCTAAGATGGATCACACTTCAAAAGAACTAGAAGACATGGGTGCTAATTTCTTTTTTATGGACAGTGTCGATCAAAGGACACGAGACGAAGGAAGAAGAGGGAAACTAGACATTGAAAACGTGGATCTAAAAAGCAAAAAGCCTAGTCATCCAGTGGCTGTCACAATGGTTCCAAAAGAGCCATGTGGATCACCGGAGGACAATAGCATTTTAGGGTGGTTTCGAAAGAAGGACTAATCATTGAAGTCCCCCACATGTACTTTATCTTTGAGGGATCAACGATGGGTATTCAAAGATTGTGATATGTTGATACAATGTCAACAATTGAAGCATCTAACGGTCAACTCACACACTCAATCTAAATTCAAACATCAAAGGCAACACCTCCAATATACTTCTAGGTGGAGGAAAAGATCGACTGAAGTTTCCAAGCAATGTAAAGGAACGAAGATCAATTGACAAATTGGAAATGTTTGGCCCAAGACATCTATTGAACTCAGGGGCGAGTTCTCTCTAAGTCGAGGAGAACTTATGCAAGCCAGACCCATGACCCATGGATCGACAAGCCCAACAAGAGCAGCCACTTAATTAGGAGTTTTAATATAATTATGAGTCTTATATTTTGAATTTAGTTTGAGTATTTCAACAAATTTCTAGAGGATTTAGTTTCCTTTTCTTATTAAAGAAGATTCAGGGCATTAGAAATTAGAATCCAACTTGGAATGGGACATCTCATCCAATCTTGTATATATTTGTAATCCCCATGGGGATTAACAGCTTTCATTACTTAAATAAAGAATGATGGTTTCTCGTTTGGGGGGGCTACTCTTTGGTTGAGAAAGTCTGTGTGTGTGTGGAAGCCCTTGGGGATTTGACCAGCCCCCATTATGGAGTTGGTTTATTGCTTAGAATCCCTTGAGGATTCAGCCAATCCCCATTATGGGGTTGGTCCACTTCATTCGTGGATCCGAAGCTGTTCAAGGATTAATGATTTTTTCATTTTGATATTCATGCATGAGGAGAGAGAGAGAGAGAGAGAGAGAGAGAGAGAGAGAGAGAGAGAGAGCTTTTTAGTATGTAGTTTTCGGGTGAATTTTGTGTCTTAACTTTGGTGCACTTTCTTCTATTTATTCACTTTTTGCTTATTTAGAATCCTTTTTGCCAACCCCAGATTGATGGGATATGGTATTAGTGGTGATGATGATTGTTCGCTCTGAGCTCACCACACAGCTCCATCATGATGATGATTGTTAGTTATGGAGGTATTTTTTTTAACCATACGATGTGAAGATGTAACTAGTAGACTCCAAAAATAAATAAATAAATAGATAAAAATAAAACCATTCCATACAAGATTAACTACACCTTGCAGCTTATAGCATTTAGAATCAGGGGCGGTGCTAGAGGGCTGGGAGGGGCCATGGCCCCCCCCCCTAAATAGCAAAACTCATGATAGTAAGGATTCAAACGATATTCTTACATTTTCTATGTCATGGAATTCTAAAATGGATTCCATGGATTCTTCATGTCCACAATTTTTAAGGATCCACCTGTCCACAAACAACGGAGGACCATTTCATCAAATTTTGAAGGAAACAAATGCAAGAGCCAATGTTTTTCAGCCAAGGCTGATATCAAAGGGCAAGGCTTAGGTTGATACTCGGATTAGTGCTGGCATCAGAAGGCAAGGCCTAGATGTTTGGCCAGTCTTTGGTTATTTAGTGACATTTAGTACTCCCATTATTTTTATGGAGCCTCATTGTAATTTAATTTCTCTACATTTATGCAGCTTGTTTTAATACAATTTTGTCATTTTCTTTAACAAAAGCTCATATCCCAAATGACTTGTGCACTGCAATAGTTTGATACACAATGAAATGGATGTCCACATAACTAATCTCACTTTTTAGCTTGGAAGGTACTTCTATTCAACCATACAGTGTGTGAAAATGAAACAATTGAACATCAAAAAATAATAAGAAGAAATAAATAAATAAATAAATACACCATTTCCATTCAGGGTTTCTACATCCTGCAACTTATTGTGAAGGTTCTGTAAACAGTTACCCTAAGAGACAAGAAAGGATAAATTCCAATAAAATTCACAAACCCCAAACAGATGTGTGGAATCTTACATAGAATCCATGAAATCCTACATTCAGTTTCAAGGTATTCTTAACTTTGGTTGCACGATGGAATTCTAAATGGATTCTATGGAAACCTCATGTCCATATTTTTTGAGAAATCCTTTAATAAAAATTTAGGATCTTCACCACCTTTGTTTCTTCAATTTCAACCACTTCTAGGAAGTTTCTTAGAATTCCAAGAAATTAAATTCCATTCAAAGTTCAAACAAATGTGTGCTAACAATCTATAGACACGAAGTTATTAAGATACATGTATAATGAGCCTTTCATTCTTCCAAGCATATTCATCTATAATCATAACTGATCCTGCTTCAATACCCCAACCAAACATTGGAGTACCTCATAAATCTTTTCAGCTTTAGGGTGACTCTCATCAGCAGAATGGAATTGGTGAACTTCATTATCTATCTCAATCCAACTGCACCCTGGTGTCTTCTGCACTCCCTTTTCTTTCAATATCTTCCTCACCTTGCTCACATCTTCCCATCTTCCACACTCGCTGTAGATATTTGCCAGCATAACACCGTAACCTGCATTATTTGGGTGTATCTCCAGCAGTTTCCGGACTGAGAACTCTGCCAATTCCATTTTCCCATGGACCCTACTCCCATTAAGCAAAGAACCCCAAACAACTTCATCAGGTTCAATTCTCATCCCCCTGATAACCTCCATGGCTTCTTCGAAACGCCCAACCCGACCAAGTAGATCTATCACACAACCATAATGCTCGATTCGAGGCTCAATATGGTAATCTTGATTCATTGACTTAAAAAAATAACAACCTTCATCTACCAATCCTCCATGGGTACAAGCATTCAACAATCCTACAAAGGAAACCTCATCTGGTGCAACACCTGCAATCTCCATCTCTTTAAATAAAGCGATTGCGCTCTCACTTTGCCCATGCAGTGCAAGACAATTGATCATGGAATTCCACGAAGTTAAACTTCTTTTTGAAATTAAATTGAACAATCTCCATGCCTCATTCAAGCTCCCGCACTTCCCATACATGTCAAGGAGAGCATTTGAAATGAATGAACTGGGGCCAATGTTGTTTTTTCGGATATACCCATGAATCCATTTCCCCAAGTGGAGCATCCCAAGGTGTGCACAAGCAGAAAGGGCACACACTACAGTTCTCTCATTGGGCCTTTGATCCGTGAAAAGCATTCTTCGGAAAAGTGAGATGGCCTCCGAGAAAAGCCCATTTTGGGTGCATCCCGCAATCACTGCATTCCAAGATGGAGCGTCTCTCTCTGGCATTTCCTCGAAAAGCAATAGGGCCTCCCCCATCAACCCAAGCTTCGCATACCCAGAAATCATAGCCGTCCATGACACCACATTTCTCTCAGTCATTTCATCAAACAAGAAGCGAGCAGTTTCAATATCCGAACACTTGGAATAAGAATCGACGAGCGCAGTCTGCACAACAGAGTACCCATCAAAGCCCGATTTCAAGACATGGGTGTGGATGGTTTTGATCGATCCAATGGCGGCGGTGTCAGAACAAGATTTCAGGACGTGGGGGAAGATGAAGTGGTTGGGACGGGGACGGCCACAGCGGAGCATTCTGTCGAACAGGAGAAGGGCAGATTTGGAGTCGGACGCGGAGGCATAGGCGGTTATCATTGCGGTGTAGAGATAGATGTTGGGAGAGTTGAGATGATCGAAGATGAGGCGAGCGTAGTGGAGGAGATCGGGGGGTGAGAGGGTGCAGAAGCGGACCAGCTTGAATGCGAAGAACTGGGTCTGGCCATGGCCGAGGGTGAGGAGGAAGGCCTGCACCTGTTTCAGATGGTTGAGGTGCTTGCATTGATCAAGCAGAGATAGTATGTACTGGTTTAGGTTAGGTTTTGTTGCAAGACTGTTCAAGTTCAACGACATGGCAGTTAGGAACGGCCTTCCATTTCCCGCCCAATGTTTGAATGCAGAGGACGGTACCTGAAAAATGAAGAAATGGCCGTCGAGAAATTTAAAGGGTGATTATATATAAACCATACCCGGGACATGATCCAGTACGACGAAATATCCCTACGATGGTGCGATGAAAATCAAATCAACGCGGGCTCCGGCTCTCTCTCTCAAATGAAGCCGATAAAAACATTCTGAAAAACTCCTCCGCCCCCTCTCTCTATCTCAAAAACCGAAAACCCCCAAAAACCCAAATCCTTCCTGCTGGTTCTCTCTCCCAACCGACAATCTCGCCATCTCTTTCTCAACCCATCCGAAACTCCACCCCACCCCACTCCTCCTCTCTCTTTACCTCTGCCAACTAACCCAACCGCTAGTCCTCCCTCCCACGACTCTCTTACGAGCTACCAAATAGATAAAGGACTTCCAGTAAGGTAGAGAGAGGAAGAAGGAGAAGAGCAACGGCCTCCTGCATCAGGTTCCTGTGTATTTCATTTTCTTTTTTTCTTTTTTGTTGTTTCTCTGATTATATTAAAGGGGATTTAATGGTAAAAGACCTAGTAACAAGGTAATTCTTTAATTTGGCCCAATAAAAAGCGGGAGACAGATGGGCGCAATTGCCTTTTTTTTTTTTTTTTCTTCTTCTTTTTTTTTTAGAGCTATAGTCGATATCGACTATTCCTTCGCCATGCAAAAGACCCACAAAACTGTTTTCAATATCACTGTCTTCATCTCCTTTTTTTTCCTTTTCCTTTTTATTCTCATTGGCGACCATTATCTCCTCGACGGTGGTCCCAGGGTAACATTTCCCGCCAATTTTTGAAAGAATCTCCACATTTTGACGCACATGGAGGTATGTTCGTTTTCGTTGTCGTATTTTTTTCCTAAATTTAGCGTGGAATTTAAGGGTTTTGGATGGGTTCTCATCGTTCAGAAGGGAGCGAGGTTGCAATCCTCTTCACACTATCTAGTTTGCCCATTTAGAATGACATTACTTGATGAAGACTTGCTAAATATGAATACACAAACTACAATCACGGGTTTGCCTTGTTATTATCGCTCAAACCCAATCGGCTCATGCCCTGAAACGAAAGTAGGTTGAGACTGTTAGCTTTTGTCGTTGTTCGTCCACTTGGACTCTGAGCGATACCGTGAAAGACCATCTCCACCAACAGAGGGGAAAAATCATGTGGATTAAAAAAAAGAATGAAAAAATGCACTATGTTACTGGCTATCCATGACTATAAGTTATGAATATGAACTGCCAATTAATAGTTTTTGGATCATTTGAAAATGTCAACAACTCAACATATCATTCATAAGTAATTAAAAAAAATCTAGTTTTTTTTATGGAATAGTTCAGTGTTTTAAGTTTTGCCCCATATGGCAACTTCATGTAAATAGAAGGGAAAACTTCATAACCAACTCAGGATTCACTTGGATATCTATTTCATCTGTCAATTAATCATGTCTAGGATGGAAATGCCCAAAAAAAGTACTGTACATGAGTTCTCCCAAAGAATAGGCGTCCCATGTATTAAATATTCTTTCTACTTCTAAAATTCATGCATAAATTTATATATAGAAAGAAAGAGATTACAAACAATCTTATCTTAATGTCAGGATGGCCCTATTTGCCTGTTCGACAGATGTGGAACCAACTTTGCTTGATGCACCCATTCACATCACATGCCCTGCTGTTTAGATACTAGCTCAAATCTCACTCCAAAATGCAGAGATTTACACTGTCAGATTGATGACATTTGTAAAATATAAATTATTAATTTTAGAGGATTTATCTTTAGTAAATGTTTAGAATTATATTTTTTTTTACTTTCAATGGAGGATTTTACGTTGGAAATGTATGCAGTTGTTGTAAAAAAGCTTCCCCACATACACATTCACCATGAGCATCATAAAAAATGATACATCAATTTTTCTGTGAGAAGGAAAAACCAGAAATGAGAAAAAGGTGTAGAGTACTAAATTTTAGTGAGAAGATGTTAGTTAGTTGATGCAATTAAATCGTTGTATCACTCTAAATTTTGTAATAAATCTGCACTTTTGCCATTGATAATATAAAGGAAGAATAGCAAAATACTGATTGGTGATCTATATTGTTTATATAATCCCCACAGCTCACATGTCAAGATCCCAACATGCCTAGTTCAATTGGTTTAGACATCGGGCTCATCACATTTTAGGCCACCATGTAACACCTGCCAAAATTATAGCAGCTCATGTATTATGCATAGCCCACATTTCAAATTGTTAGGCACATAAACGGCCTATCACAGCCCATATGTATGCTTGTAACAGCCCACAATGCAAGACATTAATAACCCCTATCTAAGGCCAATTTAGGCCTATTTAGTGATAAGATTTGTTGTAAGTTTCCTCCTGTTCTATTGAATGGGTTAAGATCTGAGTTCACTGTTATGAAGGTCTATTTTCATACCCATTTAGAAACCACTATTTGGATTTGTTCTACACTCATTTGTAGTCAATTTTCAGGTTGCCTAAAAAACTCGTTGATATTTTGCAGGTCAATGAAGAGAAACCTGTTGAAACTCTGTACAAACTCCTCTTTAACCAAAACAATCATATCTCAAAGGGCATCGGTCATGGAGAGGTATACCGGAAAGAGAATTCAATTTTGTATTTAAAATTGCAATTTCTTAGTTATGTTCTATTGTCCATGGAGTAACCTCAATAGTTGTTATTACAAGGAACTCGAATAGATGAGATGCATCCCAACAAACCCCGATCAAGATATATGGGTGCTTACAGATGTGCAAAAGCAATATGTACTGCAAACAGGGCTACACCACTTGGTGACATAGATCGTATAGTCATAGACCATGCCTTAATAATAGCTTTGATTTAGAGGTGGCGCCCAGAAACAAATTCACTCCATTTCCCATCCAGGGAAGCAACTATAACACTTGAAGACGTTGCTTATATCTATGGCTTGCCAGTCGATGGCCCGGTGGTAACCGGACGAACTTTCCCCGGCAAATTCGTAGAGCCAGTCTATCAAGAGTTGCTTAGGATCACGCCACAGAAGAAGATAGACTATGTTGGCATAACTATTAAAGACTATGTTGGCATAACTATTAAATTTGAGTGGCTTGAAGACCTTCCGTCTGGCAGAATAAGAAAAAGAAAAACAACAAAGATGGTGAGATACGAGCCACTCGGGCATATTTTTTATTTTTGGCGGCCGGGCAAATATTCACACAGACCTTTGGTGCAAAGGGACCTGCTTATCTGCTTGAATTGTTTAAAGAATTCAGGCCTTATGCATGGACCCCCGCATGCTTTGCAAATCTTTATAGAATATTGGCAAAGGCGACTTGGTGGGGCCAGGAAATGAAAGAGGCTGAAGGAAAGGGGAAAGGTCAACAGGATGAGGACAGTAAGTCCTGCAGGACACCCACAGGGCCTTTGCAGCTGCTACAGGTGGAAAATTCCCAAGCTCCACATTTTTGGGTGCACCATACTCAATTGTTAACTAACAACCTGCATTTTGATGTTTTCCATTGCAAGTATTTGTAAGTCTGGCTTGAATTGTACTGAACTTTCATTTTAACAAACAATGTGATGAATACATTAATTATCTGTTAACCATTCATGTTGTGGTTGCATTGTTTGTATGTAGAGCTAGTGGCAGGATGGAAATGATACGAGTGTTGAAGCTGCCTTCAGTAAGAAAGGCCATAAAGTTTGGGAAGCCAGGGAGTGCAATACACTGGTGTTTGTCCTACACTACATGAATCATTTCACATTGGTTGTGGGCTACGTTGATGAAAGGAGGTGGGAATTCTATAATAGTTTGGTGGGTGATCATTTGACACAAAGTAAAGCAAAGCAGTTTGTAAGTATGGTTTGCGATCCTAAATTGCATTCCACATTACATACACAGTCACATATGATAATAATTGTTACCCCTTTTCTTTCATTGTTGCAGATTGGCTCGTTAAGCGCTATATATATGCATTATGGGTGGATGGATCCATTTTTATGGACTATCCTGATCAAGGAAGACATTCCTCATCAAAACAATGGTAATGACTATGAAGTATTCGCTGTGGCATTCGCGGAGCATTGTGTTCACCGCCGTCCTATCACATTTACACAGGCCATCATCCCTTACTTCCGTAGCATAATTGTCATTGAGTTATTCAAGAGGAGTTGGCAGGTGAATGCTAACAGGCTGAATCTTCTTGAGTTGTTGAACCTACCTCGTTGATGTAATTTCTTCACATCTGAAAGAAAAGTTTGTACAAAAAGCTTTTGGACATCGCACCAAATAGGAGTTGTGAACTTTGATTCATTTTTTTTTTCATTTTCTTCTTTGCCGTTCAATTGTGGAACATGTCTCTCAGTGGTTCTGGAACTTGTATGGTTTGTGGAACTGCTATGGTTTAGGAAATAGTATACATTTTTTTTGTGGATCCTCATCCACATTATCTGAAATTGAATGGTTTGTGGAATTGCTATGGGTTGTTCATTGTATAGTTTGTTATGCAGGATTTAGCAATTAAATAATTCTGGTTGAATGTATTGTCATTGTATGGTTTGTTATGCAGGATTTATCAATGAACTGCTATGGTTGAATGTATTGTCATTGTATGGTTTAAATGGTTGAATGTATTGTCATTGCCAGGTCTCTTGTGCAGGATATGTGCATTGAACGAGGATGGTTTGCTATTCACTTAGAATGGAATGTATTCATATTGGTTGTATTGAATCTATATGGTTGTGGAACTTGTATTGAAACAGTTGACCAACAATCAAATTGAACTATTTAAATGGTTCACAGTAATAGTCGATATCGACTATTATATTAGTCGATATTGACTATTTAACTGCAATGTAAAAAACATAGTCATCCTCGATATCGACTATGCAACTGTAATGTAAAAAACACAGTTATAGTCGATATCAACTATTTAATTGTAATGTAAAAACACAGTCATAATCGATATCGACTATTAAACTGTAATGTAAAAAACACAGTCATAGTCGATATTAACTATCTAACTGAAACTTAAAAAACACGGTCATAGTCGATGTCGACTATTGAACTGAAACTTAAGAAATACAGTCGATAGTCGATGTCGACTATTTAACTGGAACTTAAAAAACACAGTCATGGTCGATATCGACTATTGTCTTCTTCGATGTTTTATTAAGTGTAGCAGATGGGGTTAGCTCATCATTCTCACTATAGAAAATTTTGAAAAAACGAAAACACCAATATTATCACAATTATAACAAACAACCATTCTATTATCATCATATAAAAGTTTTCTCAACATATAACCCCAACAACCATTCTCACATACAAAAGGGAAATATTTTCAAAGAACACTTATATATGCCCTTCCAAAAAAAGCTTCAGCAAAATGTACAAGGTAGCAAAATAACACTTATAGACTATGTACATTAACGCCAACAAAAAAGGAGCTCACATTAACTCATGCATCTCCCTTCCAAAAAATGCTTCAGTATACTCTGTACATTGTTCAGATGGCTGCATCTCCTACCGCATACTACACCAAATATTAATACCAACCAAAAAGGAGCCCACATTAACTCGTGCATCTCCCTTCCAAAAAATGCTTCAGTATACCCTATACACTGTCCAGACGACTGCATCTCATACCACATTCACACCAAATATTAACACCAACCAAAAAAGAGCCCACATTAACTTATGCATCTCCCTTCCAAAAAAAGCATCTCCTGTCACATTCCAAAAAATAATAATAATAATAAATTTACAAGATCTAAACAGTTGCATCTTCAGGTTTGCAGCGGTGGATTGCGACAACTTTGCCGGTTATGCCCCTTCTCCTTACAGTTACCACAGGTGACTACCCGCTGTTGGCGGCCACGATCCTCTGTCCTCAGCCTATTCTTCTTTGGCCAGCCTAGCTGTTTAGTAGCTCGCGGTGGCAAAACTCGTTCATCAGAAGTGTGCTCCCATTGTTTACTGTCACAGGTAGCATACAACACTTCAATATACATCGTACGATACACACTTGATTAGTACCACTGTTCGCAGAATTCATATAAATCATAGTTTCTAACTCTCATTGAAGACAATGCATGAGCACACAGGATGCTCAGAATCACCCATTTTCGACATGTGCAAGTCTTGCGTTCAAAATCGACGACATCCTCGTACTCCGCAGATTGTACTTGAAACTCGACTAGGCTAGCCACACGAACATGTAGTCGATGAGCCTCTTCCGTTTCTGTTTCCAAAACTTTCTCCGCATACGGCGTTAGACGACTTATAACTACTCGTGATTCAAGATGGCGCTTCTGGTAAAATTTCATTAGCTTAGCCCGTATTTCCTCGACCTATTTTGTAATAGGAAGGACTTTCATGTCCTTTAAGAGGCCATTAGTGCATTCTACTACGTTACTAGTGAGCATGTCATACTGTCGTCCATCTACATATGCATCAGCCCAACGTTGCCTTCCAATTGAATCAATGTAAGTAAATGCCTCTTGGTTGACTGCCCGTATATCGGTCATATATGCATCATACTCAAACGGCCTATTTGCTTTGGCAGCACGCCAAAATTTTGCCACAATTGTCACATCACTAAAAGCCACCCTAATATTCTCGGCAATATGACATCAACAATAACAATGCTTTGCGGAGGGTATAGTGTTTAAGAGTGTCGAAATAAGACCCATTTGGTGGTCCGACACAATAGTCAAATTGTTAGGCTCACCCAGCGTTATATGCAAGTTTTCAAGGAACCACTCCCAACTATCGCATCCCTCAACTTCTGCAAAGGCAAAAGCGATGGGGAGAAGCTTATGATAGGCATCGTGTGTAACACTAGGATACTTCCCTCGGAGATGTGTCCCGTCTACAACAATCATTGATCTGCAAGTATTAATGAAAGACCTTAGACAAATTCCTAATGCCCAAAACAATCTTTTGAAACGGTCTTCAAAAGTAATGTTTATATTTGTTACTGTGCTTGGATTGGTCCTCTCTAATTGAATACAGTAACTAGGCAGCATCTGGAAGGACTCGTAAGATCATCACACTGCACACAGGGCTATCTCCTTTGCTACATGTGCCTCCTGTAGGTAATAGTTGTCCCAAATTCCATTTGGCAGTTATTCATGATCTCTTTTGGTTTCAGATTGACATTTTGTCGGACTCTGTCCATGATGAACTCCGCAATTAGCAATACTGACGCATATTTATGTGCCATCCCCATCATTGGCTTCAAGCATCTATGGACAGGATTATACGTACACACTTTGAGTAGTGGTCCTGATTCCATGATAGAGGCACAAATGCGCCAAGGGCAACTCCCTTCTTTACAGCCTGCTGTCACTTTGTACGAGTTGGTCCTCAAGTGCTTCAGAGTAAAGTTTCCATAAATTGCAAACTTCGCCAAAATCTTCCGGAATGTGTCACGATCAGGGAATTCACGGCCAATCCACATTTCACGTGCTGAATTGTTTCCAACATCTGCATTCAATTCTACAGGTACCATGTTGTCGACGAAATTAACACCTGAATGTTCAATTGAAGGACATGCAATCTTGATTGGATTAGCCCCAGCGACGTAGCTTCTGTCCGAGCCCATCATAATCACTAGAATTTGTCCTGTGAAATTATTTTCACCAAACTGATTCTCATCATCGCAGTCTGCAAACTCCTCTATATTATCAACACATGCATTGTTCACTAGATTAGCACCGGCAACATTGCTTCTGTCTGAGCCCATCACAATCACTAGAATTTGTCCGGCGAAATTAGTTTCATCAAAATGATTCTCATCACCATAGTCTACCCCATCCTCTATATTATCAACATCAATTTCTTGACCTAAGGTATGATGCGGACTTGTAATGTTTCAAACAGTTGAAAAATTCATGTCATTATCTTCTTGGAGATCAACTGTAGGAAGCTTTGGAACGGCTGTCCTATCTTGCACTTCTTTTCCCTTGCAATTTATCAATACACTCCTCGATTTTCCAATAAAAGATCAATGCTTGTCGTTCCTCTAAAACCTCTAGTGCATCAACTATATAACAAAATTCAAGTAAGGGATTGGGATTAATATTTGATAAAGTATTATGTAGAATATAACAAATTTACATACCTAAATTGTTATCCTCCTCTACATTGTCCATTATCCCAACCGTTAGAAACATATAAGTATATCCCATTTGTATCCTGACCCAATGCTTTGACCATTCTATTTATAAATATGATTAGGACCTCACAATCTGACATGTTTATAAATAAAAAAATTAGTTTATAACAATGATGGGAACAAAAGGTAAATATGCATGCATAAGCAATACCCATGGTGAAAGGGCAAGTGCATGTTTAAAGTAAAAGCATTGTGATAATCAAAGGGTTGTACTAATTGTATTGTTCAACAATGCCATAAAGAGACTATGCATATTTTAAACCCTATACCAAAAAGGGAATGTGAAAACTATTTGGATAGTGTAATTGTAGGAGCATATCCACCTTTTATAACAATTTCACAGGACAAGGCCCATATGCTATTAAAATTTCAAAAGATCTTGTAAAAGGAAATAGATGAAGAAGAATTATCATGGAGCATGAATGTTGTGTTTTAGTTTAGGGTAAATAATACAGTGAAGAAGATAAGTGATATCTGTCTTGTCAAATACAAGCACATTTAAAACCCTAAACCCAAACATGTATGAAAATTAAATATGGTAGTGTCACTTTAGGAGAAAATATCCACCATTCAAAAATCTAGATGCACTTAGGTGCCGTTTTCTAGGACAGATCAAGGTCATTGAAAGCTTGTCTAGGGCTGGTAACAACCAAAAAGGGAGAATACGAATCAACAAGTTGGGTGAATGTCTCTTTTTGGGGAAACTATCAAATTCAGAGTAAAGATTCATGTGTGTACCTACCTCTTAAAGGAGTACAACCACCACCCTTAATGGAGTGAAGATTTTTGTCGCCAGCAGCGTTACAAACAGCAAACGAGACGAGTTGGGTAAAGGGGAAAAGCATATGTGAAACTGGGTATATAGTGTAGTTATGATGAGCGTCAATATCAACCATAGTGCTAAAAGAAAGAAAAAAGAAAAAAAAAAAAAGAGAGAAACGTAAATTCAAGGCTGCATCTGTCCTCCGGTTTTTATTGGGCCCAAATTAAAGAAATACCCATTTATGAGGGTTTTTCCGTTAAATCCCCTATATTAAAATGTTGTGGTTTTCTATTTCCTTTCTAATTATATGGTACTAGTTTTTTTCTACTCTGATTATATCAATTTGTTAGGGGGGTTTTTTAATAAATGTGATTACGTCGAGGGAGAAAGAGGAGAATAAAAAAAAAAAAAAATAGGGATGGGAACGTTCCTCTGTCTGGTTTGTAACTATGCAACCATGAAGGACTAGTTTTCTTATAAGCATTTCATTTAATCAAATTGTTAGAGGGAATAAGGTATATGAACGATTTTGACTGGGTCAAACATTACTGTACCGGTCTTGTTTCGGCTTTCACTTGGCTTTGCTAAGTCCTGCATTCATTTGGTCCCAATTCAAGTTATATGTAGGACAGTCCATCAATACCAATATATACCCATTTTTTTTCAATTGAGTGTTTGGGAGTTACAGAGTGCCAAATCTTTTGATTCTATATTTTAATTGCTTACCCAAACTACAGAGCAAAATTCATTCATCATTTCTTGATACCATATCAAATCTATGCATGGCCTGACACAACACAAACTTGATTAAATCAAATAGAATTACATTTTCCCAGTTTAAAAACATTATGGACTACTTCAATCAAATTTTGTCTTTTTTAATGATGAAAAAATTACCTTCATCAAAGTGACAATTGAAGAAAAAATATTTGTCCCATGGCTATATTCATGTGTCTTTTGTCATTCAAATAATAAAAACCTAACTTTTTGCAATTTAAATATTGAATAAGCTAGGAAAAATCACATGGCTACTTTAATGAGCATGCTAAGCTATTCTTGGCAAAGGCATTACTTCAGAGGCTAGTTCAATATATGTGCTTTCAGTCTATTTTCTTCAATATGTTGTTTCCTTTTCTTTTTACAGGGAATTCTAGGTAATGTTTACATTAGTGCTAATTGAGGTAATGCTTGATAGTTGTGTTGGCTTTTTTCCTTTCTCAGGTAGAATCTATGGCATCTCTTCAGAAGATAGCAAAGGAAGACACTGGACAAATATAAGGAGAATACTTTAGAACTGAACATCTCTGTTTGATAGTTTAAGATTCAGACGCTATTGATTGGCAAAAGGCTCAACAAAAGTGATGACTTAGATGAAAAAATGAAATTCTTGTATATTAGGGGGGGTTCATATTTTGTAATTTTAAAACTAAGAAAATTATATATTACCGCACTATCTCATAAACCATTATGGCTGAGTTGATATGGTCATGGCAGTAAGAAATCCGTAAATAGCTCGAGTTGATTCTGTTGCAGAATGAAATGTCCAGACTGATGGCTTCACTGGTTGAGGTGATGGAAGTTGATCTTCTCTGTTGTAAGAGTCGCCAAAGCATGGAATGCAAATTTAGCCCCATCGCATTGTGTTGATCAATAATGGTGGGATTTTTTCAACTAGAGAACCTCAAGAGTTTTCCAAGGATGGATCCGAAGAACACATGCAAGTGAAGCAAATTGGCCAAGTTTACTATAAGTATTGCTTTTGCATCTCTAATCACTCATTTTGTAATTTGTAGGATTTGTTGAAGCAGAAGATATGAATGTGATTCTGAAAAAGAAAAAATACAAGTTTGGTGGAATCTCATCGGTAAGAAATATGAATGTGACTTTTACTATTATTATTTAGGGATAATAGCATAATCCCTACCTATACTTTGGTTATGTTTCATATTAGCCCCCTGTACTTTGGTCTTTTGTACTAAACCTTCTTGTATTTTAAATCACAATGCAAATAGAGACGACTGTGATAAAAGATATGGAATGGCAAATTTACCCTTCCATATATAAGATGTGCCTTGGCGTTTCCCTAAATTAACTCTTCTCCCTCTCTCGTCTGCATATCTAGATCAACTCTTCTCCAACCCCTACAGTCAATCTTCTTCAACCAGAAATTCCTAAAATCCCAAACCCCAAACCATTTCCCATCACCCCACCAAAATCCTAAATCAATCATAGCTTATTAAAATAGATTGAAACCTGTAGCAGGTTCCCAGAGGTGAAACCGTGAGAGGGTTGTTTGCTTGCATTGATACTGGGAACCAGGTGGGCCACCCGATGGCCGATCTGACTCGTGGATCTGATAGAGGACCCACAGGCGACCCAGTAGGTGGTGGACCCGTGCGAGGTGGGCCCTATTTTGCCCAACATCCAGCACTTGATCAGAGAGGGCATGAGTGAGAGAAGAAAACCCAGTTTGGGCAACAGGTTTGGTGGGACCCAATGGTTGATCAGATCACAGATCTGGTTAGACCATAGTGCCATGTATCCCTGTTATTACCCCCGCCATTCGCCGCCTCCCCATCTGAATTCCCGCTCGGCGAATTCTCTTCTGATGCCAATGAAGGCGACGACGATGACGCAGCCCCCTCCCCAATTGCCCCATTGCTCCCCCCTACAACATACCGGTCAGAACTATGCCCCACAGGCCCCCCAATCTGGCTCTCAGAAACACCACTCTCGCCAGAATCTACCTCCCTAACCTGACCCATTGTCAACCCTAACCGCAGATGCTCTTGCTCCGCAGCTCCAATTATCCTTATAGAAACTTCCCCGCCGCTGCTACTGCTAACTGAAGAATTTTCCCCCTGGCTCAGTGCATGCTCATGAGCAACCCCACCAATCCTCCCGTCGATCAAACCCTCGTTTTCTTGATGACTCAGCCGCGCGCGAAGAATCCCTGAATAATCCAAGATCACAGAGAGCGGCGACTGGAAGAAATTCGACGAAAATTGTAATTCGTGCCTCCTTAAACCGCCACCGATCGAAGAACTCCTGTACGGGTCCGGATTCCCTCCAGACGTCTCCATTCCTCAAAACCCTAACCCCTCAAGAAACCCTCAAACGCACCACCCAGACTACACAATCTTACAAAGCAAGCAACAAAAACCCACATATCCATTTAAAAACCAACGAAACCCTAAAAGGGGGAAATGAGGGAAAAAAAAAAAAAACAGGGCTGGGATTTTTCTCCCTAGGGGCAAATAAGTCTTTTTGGGCGAGTAAATTGCCGCCAGTATGCGCCAGACACCATTTATATGACCTACGCCGTTAATACTAATAGAATCTGTGAGTTTTGCATGTTAATTAGAACTACAGATAGGTTTAGTACAAAAGACTAAAGTGCAGGGGGTAGTATGAAATATGACCAAAGTCCAGGTAGGTATTCTGCTATTATCCCTATTATTTAAGCCAATCAAATCAGCAGCACATTTGTAAGGGTTGAAATCCACCAACACACTTGTGGCTAAAATCCATTACTTCAATAATCTAATGTAGCTTTGAATTTCCAAATACCAAATAATCAATCTAATGGTGCAAAAAGTGGCAATGATTGCGTGCAACATCCAATAGAAAAAAAAAATGGATAAGATAGTATTGGGCAGATTATAAATTCCATTAAACGTCACTTGAACAAAAAAAAGTCCCTTTAAACTCAATGGCATATTACAGGAAACCTGTTCCCATTACAAATTACAATCTTGACAAAATAATACAATCACTATTTACATCTCATGTTTCTTGGCTTTCGCAATGGCATGTAACAAGAAATCTCTTCCAATTACAAATTACAATCTTGGCAAAATAATTCAATCACTATTTACATCTATGGTTCTTGGCCTTCACATATTCTTAAACTCCATTACAAGAAATAAAGAAGAATCTGTCAATGGGTTTATTATAAGATTACTATGTATTCAAACTACCTGGGAGTAGTCTCTGTTGTCTTCTCCTTCCCATTCCAGTCACTCCTCTCCAAAAAGCCTGCCAACAGATTGAAAGAAGTCATTGTGAACTCAACTACCATTTCTAGAACGCTGTTGAACATTCAAAGAGGTTAGAGCTTCCGTATGAGTTGATGTTATGCGAAGAGTGCTTCTTTTAGTATCATAGTCTCATTTCCAGCTACTACAAACAAATATTACCATTATCCATAGCACATACACTTCACAAAATGTCATGACCCGGGCCCAAGATTAAGATTACTACGGACAAACCCTGAGTCGCGTTCTCTTTCCATGACACACCATGCATATTCAAATACAATGCAGGTGGCATCTATTAACATTTCAAAATGAATACACAAGTATTTCTCAACTTATTTCCAAAAGGTTCTAATTCATTCGTCCTCCGATTTATGTCCATTCGATCAGTCCTCCTGAAGGAATCTGATTGGCTTCCTCCGCAGGCGGCGCGGCCTCTGCAGGGCTAGCAAGAGCAACTAGGCCTGTAATGTCATCAAGAACACTGTGAACACGACGGTTCAACAATGTATACACAGATCTATGATAGTATATGTTAATAAACATGTCTATCCATGCTACAATTAACAATTTTAGACAATTCAAATCAATAACAGTAACATATACATTGGAGTCAAGTAATAACAATTACTAAAATTTGGCAACTACAATCATATCCGTTCCATTCAGTTCTTCCCAAAAGGAAGTATTCAATTATCAGATTAACGGATTCAGTCAGTAATGTTTATCATTATTCGTTCAATTTTCATTAAGTACACTTTATTAAGTGAATTATCATTCAATATGTGTGGGATCTACCAGCGTCTTAATAAAAAATCACTTGCATCACCACAGAGCTCCGGAACACCCCATTCCATCTTCTGCAGTAGAATTGTTCATCAATTCATTCATTAATCTATTTCATTAATCCCTTTCATTCTCTCATTAATTTTTTTTAGCTCCAAACGAGCTTAAGAAACTACTTTGTAATTCCAGACTCAAGAATCAAATCAAATCAACAAACCCTATTCAAACTTCGAAACCAACATCCAGGTAAAACGTTCGTTATCTAATGTGTGTGTTATTCTCGATGACATCACTTTAATTGAAATTTACACATTATGATAACCTTAGCTAACACCTATGAAGGTTTAAGTAAAACACCATTAATACTAGTCTTATCCAATAGGCTTCTATCCAGAAAAATCAGACTTAAATCTGAAATTTACTCAAGTTCGGTCACCTGTCGGTTAACTGAATTCTGAAACTCGGTTAACCGAACCACAAGTCGGTTAGCTTTCCAGAACCTTGCAATTTCTAACAAATTTCTCCAATTCGATTACCTGAATTGCTGAACGAACTCTTGAATTCGGTTAGCCGAACACATGTCGGTTACCATTCGGTCAGCTTTCCAGAAGCTTAACTTCTGATGAAAATTCTGACAGGAATTTCGGTCACCCTTCGGCTTGTAGAACTCATGAGTTCAGTTAGCCAAACATTGTCGGTCAGCTCACGGTTAGCTTTCTAGAAGTGAAATTCCAACTATGAGCTCTTTGAACTCTAACAACTTCCATAACATACTAAATCAATAGAAATGCATATACTTGCATTGCTCGGAGATTAATTAGTAAAAACCCCTTTGTTTAGCTTGATCCTTCAGATGAAATCTCCTTAATCCAAGCCTATTCCAGCCTAAAAACCAAATCCAACACACAAATAGAACTCTTATGAGTCCATTGTGCTAAAAACACTCTAAATCATTGAATAGAACCTGAAAGTTCTGTAAATACATCTAAGGCACTTACTTGTAACCTCTTGAAGAGAATTCTCAAGTTTCTCTCAAGCTCTAACTCCAAAGAAATGGAAGATCTTGATAAAGTAGATGAAATCTTCTTCAAAACCACATACAAGGCTCCAAATCTTGACATTTGATGGAGAGAAAATGGAAGAAAGAAGAAGAGAAAAAAGCCTAGGGTTTTCTTTGGAATGGAGATGAGTGAATGAACTCATTTAGTTCATCCCAAGCCTTATAAGCCCCACTTTTGCATTTAAGCCCTCTTCCTCATTCTATTTACATTTTGAGTCAAATGGAAGGTCATTTGATCCAATTCATGTCGAACGCAATCCTATCTATTACGAAAGTTAACGTACTCCATGAGATACGCGCGTTGACATCAAGAGTGACCATATTCGACGAAATATGTGAAAATTCGTATTTACAAAAAAGTCGTTGTACCACATGGTTTAAGCCTAGAATCAATTCAAATCATTCAATAACATTCATTATCATTTCATTAAGCTCAAATTAATCATTTGAGACAAATTCAACTCAATTTGGTCATTAACCATTATTAGCTTAATTAAACATGATTAATTAACCTCAATCAATTATAGTTAATCTTGATTAGCTCAGGACGGGGTGTAACACAAAGGAATCAAAGCTCTACTAAAGAATGATGTGTCCCTGGATACAAATGTAACCAAATCTGCACATGAAGATGTCTTGGTGATCTAATGACCAAAATACGCACAAGTGATCAAGAGAAGAAAAAGAGAAAGAAGAAAGCATGCACTAACTTAGTAATATCTAAAGTGGAAAGACTTCTATTAGCACCTTCAACGCACTGAGACAATTCTTGAAATTCTATTTTGATTGTCAGGAACCCAATTCTAAAATCAAATGAGAATCTTTTGATCGTCAAAAACATCTTGAATATGTTTTGGAATTCTTGACATGTGCGAAACGAAAACAAAATAGAGGGAAAAAGGAAAGAACCCACCATTTGAATATAACCACAAGGAAAAAAAAACGGGAAAGGAAAAATATAAGCACTTGATGCAAGGAGCCGTCTTCTCCCTCTTCTTCTCCCTCCCTTCTCTTTATCTTTTACTTTATTTCTTGTTTCTTCTGCCTTTCTCTATTTGGTAGCTCGCAGGAGATGGTGGGAGAGAGTAGTAGGTTGAGTCGGGGGGGAGAGAAATAAAGAGAAAGACGGGTGGGCGAGGTTTGCGGATGGGTTAAGAAAGAGAAGGCAAGATAGATATGGATTATGGGTGGGCTGGGAGAGAGAAGCAGGAGGAAGGGTTTGGATTTTTTTCTGGGGGTTTTGGTTGTTGAGACAGAGGGAGGGGGACGGGGACGGGAGAGTTTTTCGGAGTGTTATATCTCGGTTTGATTTGAGAGAGCCGGATAGAAAAGTTAAAACCCACGTCAATTTGATAGAAAAGTCAGAACCCGTGTCAATTTGAAATTTATCGCACATCGTGGGGATATTTCATCTCACTAGATCATGTCCCAACCATACCCATAGTAAAAATCTGGGTACGCGGGTTGATGGACAACTAGGGTTGTAAATGGGTCCGTTCGGTTCGGGTCCATAGTGAGCCCGGAACCGGAACCGTTAAAAAGAACGTGGAACCGAATCCGAACCCGGAACCGGAACCGAAACCAGAACCAAAACCATATATGTGACGGGTCTGGATCCGGGTTTAGGTCTAGGTAGAGAATGATATTAAAAAAAAAAAAACATGATTTTTAGGAGAGATTCCCAAAAATTGAGGTAATATGTCTAGTCTCGTGGTCAATGGATCTAAACCAAGGTGGAACTGAAACCGAACCAATTTTCTTATCGGGGCCTAAAAAAAGACTCAGACCCGGTTTTTAACGGGTCAAAACCTCTGGGTAATCAGAGAATCGGGAACCCATTTACATCCCTATGGACAACCAAGGAGAAGTGTATGGCCAAGAAAGTATTAATAGATTCGTAGTAGTATAACTTATCTTAAAATTTTGGATTAGGATAGATCAAAATTGAGAAAGCTTTGACCACGAAAGTTGCATAGAAGGGGAAAAGGTTAATTTTCATTGTGAGAGAAAATTAATTATTGTATTGTAAGGAATCCTAGTTTATTTCATTTTAAGGAATTTTATCCTTGCACTTATATTAAAGAAATTGTATTCTGCTAAATTCTATGTACTAAACACTGATTATATATATATATATATATATATTCATTTTGAAAGTCTTTCGAGAGAGAGCCAGAGAGAAAAGATAGAGGGACATGTCACAGACGTGGAATTGGACCCCACTGTTGAGCCAAAACGGGCTACACCTCAAGCCCAAGGCCGAAGGTATGAAGAAATGTCTACAGCACACGAGCGTTACGAATACCTCCATCAAACCAAGGGCCAAACTGACCGAGTCAATGTCTTTTAGAGGTGTATCTAGGACAAGACTGGACAGGACAGGACACCGCGTGACTTCCAATCCTTTTTCACTTGGTCCAACTTCTAGCTGTGGCACTTTCGCTACAATTTGTAGTAACGTGAATAGCAACAAATGGCAGCACACATTTTTGCAATCTGCTATAAGCCACATAGCCCAATCGCCTATCGGTTCACAAAAAATTGGCAGAAAAGGGCCCAAGTTGCAAATTAATTTTTAGAAAAAACTGCCAGAACAACGATGAAATTAATATATCAAAAAAGGCTAAAGTTCAAATCTTTAAATAATTGTTACCCAAATAGTTCAAAGTGTTTGGTATGGTCCTACCTTAATAGTTTGCATTATAATCATTTTTGTTGTTGACTATAGATAGAAATGATGAGGGCTGTCAAAAAGAGTCGAGCCTGTTGGCAAAAAAATATACAATATGTACCTAATGTAGGCCCTCCGTCGCCTAAAAACCAGGAGCAAGTGGTTTTTCTGCCCACAATGCAACATTTAAAGGCTGAATGAATCTCTCTGTTTTATCATCAGTGAAGTCAACTGACCCAGATATTTGGCCCATTGGTGACTTGACAGCTTTCCGGAAACTTATTTTCATGTATATCAAATGTCAACAGAGTCCAAAAATTATAGGTTTGAATTTACTTTGACATGAAAAATATTATGCTTATTGGAGGTTGCTCTTCCGATTTCAAGGTCTTTCTAGCATACGTCGAGACCAACCATTGGAAAGGCCAAAATAGAAGCTGCTAGCTATCGGGGCTCAAAATCCTTCCCGAATTACCAATCACTACCCTATTAGTTCTCTCTCAATTTTGGGCCATTTTGATATAATTTCAAGGTCCTTCAAGCCTTTGATCTCCAAGAACAGCTATTTACCTTAGTTATGAGGAGTGTCAGCTCACACCTAATTGTTCAAGATTCGAATTCTGGATATACCAGATTTTTCGTATGTGTAAGCTCTCTCCTAGGACTCACCCCTTTGGGTGGGGTGACCAAAAAAAAAGTAAGAAAAAAAATTTTCCGATTCATACCCAAAGTTGCAGAAGTTAATGTTGGCTATTTGAGGCCCAAACCCTTCAGATGTGACCCATTTTTCCCAATAATGCCCAAATCAGACCTTGGAGAAGGCTCAGACACCATTATAGGAGAGAGAATCTTATGCATTTGCTCATCAATCAATCAAAGGTCATGTGACATAGTCTAGTCTTCCACATATGATTCCAAACTCCCTTGTCGTTATTACATCAAAATTCCAAAATTCCTTTCAGACCTGGATATACATTGCAAAAGAATCTCACAACTACCTGATCTTTCAATTGAATCATCCCAAGGAAAGGCTGTGATTTTCTTTGGTGGTGGGTAAAATACCCACTAATGCATGGCCTACCGAGGATATGCAACCAATGGCCTTCTTTTTTGTAAAATTGATCCTAACCATTCTAAATGGACCTTGATGTGAATTTGGGCTTATAATGGGAATAATATTGCTGTTAAAATTTGTTTCTTTACAATGTTGCATTCTAGTATTTTCTCAGATTGAAAAGAACAGTGGTACAACTTCCCAGCATCAACTTTGAATCAAGCTGTCTCAACACCAATTAGCAATCAAATTGCAAACGCTTGGTCATGGGGTGGTACAAGTAACCCCAAGTCCATTTATATTTGAAACGATTTGTTATTCGGATGCCATTAAGGGCACTTTTGGGAGGATATGTGTCAGGCGAAAACCCAAGAGTTCTACTACGCCCACATCGTCTTCATCATGACCAAATGGATCCTCCCTTAAATTTGGGACCATTCTAAGGTCATTTGACCGTGCTTTGACCTTTCAAAGCTCCAGGGTCATGGATTGAGTGCTCCGGGGATACAGAATTTTACATCAGAAATTCAAGGCCCAAATCCTTTGGGAATGGTCCATGACAATTAGGGTCATCCTAATTAGACCTATGAAAAGCTTCTTCTTACATTTCAACTCATTTCGATTCCATTTGGGTAATCGGGTCAGGCTTAACCACATTTAGAAATAGATGTCTTAGAATTCCTATTTATTAAAATTCCTGAAACAAACAGGCCCTGAAAGAGACTCTGGTAGATGAACTTGGTCGAGTAGCTGTTGAAGATCCAGGATGATTAATATAAGCAGATAAGAACAAGGAGATACAATGGAATCCAGTCCATTGAACATCACCAAAAAAATAAGCCCATGGCAAACGTGTCTTTATTACCTCGGGACACCAACCAGGTCTTCAGCCACATCTATAAGCGGCTGAAGAAGAGGAGCCATGTAAGCGCATCGACAATGTAACAAGGATAGACAATGTTCCCATGCTAAAGAAATCAATGAGTGACAGCCAACGACTAGCAAAGAAGCATCAAGTAAAAGTGAAGCAACCTCTTAAAAGATGTTTGCAACGCTTCTTGGAGTGTTAGTTTTGTGTCTCTGTCCTACTATTTTAAGTATGTAAAAGTGAAGGAAGCACTTGAAATTATAGGATGACTCCATGTTGCTGTTGCCTATAAATTAGGAAGTACTGCTGCCTATAAATGATAACCCCATCATCTAACAGAATAAAATCGCAATGCAGACTTATCACCTTGTTGAATTTGGTTGTCCCCTCCAGCTTTTCTTTCCTATTGTTCTTCTTTTTATTTTTTTTTCAATTGACAAGTTTTGGAAATATCCCTACAAATTGCATGTTATTTTTTTGTGGTCTTTCATTTTGAATATCAAGCTAGAAATCACCAGTTCTGATATGTATTGCAGCAATATATCGACTGCAGGTCTGTATTTTGCGCCTGGATTTATTTATTTGTTTTCTTAATACTTCTCTTTCGCAGTCACATATCGCATGGTTGAAAAAAGTCTATCATAAAATGGTAAGAATCATTTAATTTCTGTAACTTCACAGATGCGGTTCATATAATAAGTTATCCAACATTGATTAAAGTGCAGAGTGAGGGTAAAAAACATGGGCCAGACAGCAGGGATGGTCTATATGCCAAATTCATTATATATTTTATGCACAATATCTATTTTAAGAACAAATAATTCCTAGATGATCAGTGAAAGCATAACTGGACAAAAAATAGATGGGAACAGAATTGCAATTTAGGTAATGTTTAGATATGTGTTAATAAATTTGTCAAGCTCATCATCAGAAGTTTGAGTTGTTCTAGTTTGAAGATTAACAGAGAGAAAAGCACATAAATCACATCATCTACGCAAAATAACCCAGTGTATAATACTACTCGTCATCTTTGTATGGGTATTCTTCTGGAACTTGCTTCAGAAGTTTCACTCGCAGTTCATATGTGTCGTCACCACGCAGCATATCGCGAACCCATGTGACTTCAGTTTTCATTGATACCTGAATTGACACGCACATCTCTTAAAAAACTGATACCATGCTATGAACTATGAAGTGCAGTGTATAACTACCACATCATGATTATAACTACCACATCCCATAAAAAACAGTAAGAACAGACTTCAGCAGGTAAATGATTATTCGACACCTTTTAGATCATATGACATTCATCAAGTCACTTGAACTACCACATCATGACTTGTGATGCCCAGATACTCCAAAATAGGCAACATATCGTGTTGTATCACATCTGATACTTCACACTTTTAACGTGTAAAATCCATGTCCTTGCCATACCCATGTTGCCCTGCCATATCCATGCCATATCTGTGCATCATACATGGATAATAACACAGCTCCGCTTTTTTCCTTTATCTCAATAATGATGATCGGCGAACATTATTGAATTAGGCCATCAAAGAAAACGACAACAAATACTTGAAGCCAGTATCTTTTTTGCTCCTGTTATTTCATATCAGAAACAAACTTTCAACAAAGGTGCTGATTGGTGAATTTTGCAAATTCAAGGGCCCCATGTATTTGAGACATAGCAACCTAGTACCTTCAGAATTGCTATCTATTATCAGTGATCCACATAGATGATTTAAATGACCCCCCACTGTAAAATATGCTAATTCGTGAATTATGCAAATTCAAGGGCCCCATGTATTTGAAACATAGCAACCTAATACCTTCAAAATTGACATCTAATATCAATGATCCACATAGATGATTTGAATGTCCCCCACTGTAAAAGTTCTTGCTTGGACTTCATTCTTCAAGTACTTCATGCCCATTTGGATAGATTACAAAAGGGCTCTTGCCAATATACCTACATGCAAATGCAGAACATGCAGTACTGGTATTGATGTCCAATCACATAATTTGGTTAGCCAATTCACAGATGCTCTTTATGCCAATCATTCCAATTGGAGTTTGGCCATAATAACCTTTGCCATGCCTTAATACAAGTCCTAGTGTAAGAATTAATCCAAATGCTAGGACGATTAAGGGTGGAAGATGGGTTGGATTGGGTATTAAAGGGATGTTCAAATAGAGGGCCTGTTGGTTGAGACCCACACCCCATATCTTCCCCATTTATTAAACAAGTCAAACCTAATCCTTCCAATGGAAGATCATTTGATGACTCATGGATCTTCACCTTCCATCCTTCACTTTTAGCCCCTTCATTAAGGGATGACAACAGGTTGGGTTTTGTAGTGATTGAAAAAACCCAAACCCATCCCAACCCACCCCTGCCCAACCGCGTACGCAACCTGCCTGTGACAAGTTTGTGATATGTGTTACCAAACTCATCCTGTGACAAATATGGGTTGGGCCAGGTTTGATACCAACCATGAAAGAACGAACGACCCAAGCTTGCAGCGTCACCACTTCTTTAAAGTGTAAATATCAACTGGGATGAGAAGGTTTTTTTTCTGTATCATATTCTATTTAAAAATACATAAACTGCTCATAGAAGGGAAGGGCAGAGCATGTGAGGGCAGCCAAAAGCTGAACCCAACCCAAATATGACTCCAGTCAAAATATGTAAACCCATACATGTCCCAAATCCAACAAAACCACCACCAAACCCTGGGGCGGATCATCCATTTAATCCTACCAGTAGCCATCACTACCTGAAGGGCATTGTTTAGAAATCATAAGAATTCAATGATTATTAAGAAGGGCCTTTTAAAAGAAAAAAGCTGAATTTGCGGCCACAATGGCTGTTGCCACTGATAATATTGGTTGAAGCAGCTATCATGGCCGATATTAGGGACACAGGCCAATACTGAGTCAACCCAAAAGATCATAGCAGTCAAGGTCGATATGCAGTATGTATCAGTCAATATGTCACGTATCGAGTATCGACTAATATTTTCAACCACGAACCAACTTAAATAAGAGCGAGTCTGAATTTCTAAACCTGCATTTGACCCACATAAGCCGTAGGTCATATGTGGGTTGGTTACACAGGTTGCGTACGTGGATCAAGTAAGGTACAGTAGCAGAGCCACAGTGTTGAGGAGGGGAAAATATTTTCAGTTTCCTTTAATGTAGGAGAAAAATATTTTTCATATCATATCTCATGCGTATTGCAATCTTATCCTCTTTGTCCCTCCTCAACTTTGTTCTTTTTTTCTTATTTGCCCCGCAACAAAAAAAATTTCCCCCTTAGTAAAAAATAGAACTTCCAAACACATAAGGGCAATTTCGTCATTTACTCTTATCCAAAAGATAACTCATCAAAGCTATCCAAGAGAGCAGCTAATGCCACAACGCAAGCTTCTCTTTCCACATCCCTTTTTTTATGACCAATGTATCCCCTATGTAAAATTACCTAAAAGTACATCCATCAAAAGTCTCTCCCTCCCCAACTTCTTCCTACACCCACCCAGCCACCACCGTCCCCTCCAGCGGTGCTACCGGAGGGGGAGAGAGACAGGGAGAGGAAGAGAGGGCGGCGGCAAGGAAAGGGAGAGGGAGGGAGAGAGACAGGGACAAGGAGAGGGACAGATGGAGAGAGGGCAGCGGTGGGGAGAGGGAGAGAGAAAGAGGGAGAGGAGGCGGAAGAGGAAGAGGGATGGAGGGAGAGAAGGCGGTGGCAGGGAGGGAGAGAGATGGAGGGAGAGGGAGAGGGAGAGAGAAAGAGGGCGGCAGCAAGGAGATGGAGAAGGGGGGGTGGAAGAAAGGGAGTCAACTGAGAAAATGAGGGTGGAAGGGTTTGGGTATTTTGGGAACAATGGGGGTGTGTAAAGAGAAAGTTTGATAATTTTTTAACCTAAGCTGGGTGTGTAGAGAGAATGGATGTAGAAAGAGAAGCTTGGGTTGTGGCATTTGCTGCTCTCCTATCCAATTGGCAATTACCATATTCATTTGAATTATATGGTTTTAATTGTTTCTCTTTCTTGTTTCTCCACCTATTTACTTCTCACAACTCACAAGAGCCTAAAAGCAATAAGTGATCTACCACTCCTTCACGTAAGTGCAAGGAGTGGAATCCATTATTGGGCCCACTTAATGAAAATCCGATCCTCTCAAAATGGAATTCCCGCTCTATTAATGGGATTTCCTCAAATTTTAATTGGCACAACCTTATCCATTATAAAATATATACTGACGATACTAATGCCACCTGGATATGCATTTACATAAAATTGATAATTAAAAAGTAAATTACATCTAAATTCTGTGATTATCGAACCCATATTATGACATTTAAGAAAATTATATAATTTGATTTTTTTTGTATTTATAATAATGTGTTCACAAATAAATTTGTTAAAATCTTGCAATTTGCAATTCTTCTGTAGTCTATTGAGCCCATTATTGAATGTTGTTGGATGAGGAGAGCGATACAAGTTCATTATTTTTATCATTTTGAGGATAATTAATAACTAGTTTCTGGGTTAAATTGGATAGAAGACATGATTTAAAATTTTTGATATTATGTTAACTAATTAATTTATGTAAATTTTTTTCTATAATTTTTTGTTAGCAAAAATAATAAAAAAATTATTTCTCAAATTCCTCGCTAAGGGAAATTCTTTTCACCCCACCACCAGCAAAAGAGAAAATCTTGGCTCTGCCATTGGTAAGGTATGCCCATGGTTCAAAGTCGTAGACAACGTCCCGATCGCAGTCATCATCATGGTTGAGTTGAAAAACGATATGATGCATCGCTGCGTAGAGATTCACACCCATCATTGTCCGTCGCGGCGTAAATTCTTTTCAACCCAAAAGATTTTAAAAAACATCCAAAAAATCTAGAATATTGAACAAATGCTATAAAATAATAACTTTTTCATTAGTATAAATATAAACCAAAATGTCAATGTCCCTAGGACCCTAAGTCATAACATCCTATATTGCTCTCTAGTCAGAAATTGTTCAAACTTTGTCCAAATTTAATGATGGATTACATGTATATGTTAAAAGTAGTAAAAATACCACAAATTAGTAATATTAAACTTAAAAAATAAGCAGTTAAGTACTCAAGTATAAAGCAAGTTATGACTTATAAACATGTAACAACTTACAAGTTACAACAATGAACTTCACAAAAAACTAAATAAAGTTAAGTATCATCCCTAACACAAAGGAAGGGCAACGCAGTGGTACAAAAGATTTATACCAAGAGACCTAGAAGTTATAGTGTCAGCAACCAAATTAGAAAATAGATCTAAGAGAAACTAAGATTTAGGCTCAAATTCATTGGACCTAAAAAAGCACCAAAATTTCTAGATCTGGGCTCAAAATCACTAGATCTAAAACGCAACGAAATCTAGCCCAAAACCACTGGATTGTATTTCTTTTAACTTTTTTTAATAAAAAAATGGGTAAAATTATGAAAATTTTATAATAAAAAAGTGCTAGAAATTTGAAGATTTAATCCAAAATTCTAGATCCAACATCATTTCTAAGCCTTTTTGAGAAATAAACTTACAAAATAATACGAAAAATAGACTCATGCTAACCTAAAGTAACTTGGTTGAGTTCCTCCATTTTGTCAAGATGAAATCCACACAAATCCAGGTCCTCAGGTTGGAACCTATATGGATCCAGGCCCATACCTAATTTCTTATCAGATCCAAAATTAGATTTTGGTTCATGATCTTTGGGAATTGAGTTTCAAACCCGATTTTTTTGGGGTCAGAGAAGCCGGAGAATCAGAGACCCTTTTGCAACCCTAGACATCTACCCCCATTTGATATGCATATGGAGGCAAATATGGAGCATGAGGTAGTAATAGTAGCCCTGGAGGAGAGTAACATTTTAGGGGCAGTACTGGACTACAGATACAGTGAGACTTTGGTGTCCATAGGTGGATGCATGGAAAATATCATCTTCCAAGTGACCAAAGTTTGTTTGAAGATCCCACCTCTATATCCCATTTTCCAATCACTGGAGCCACAACTGCTGAGCTCTTATGATGGTAATGAGCCTTGGTCATTGGGACAATAGTTATTTGCTACAACCCATTTAAAATTTTCAGCCAATGACTGAAATTGAATAGCTAACACTTTCTGACTTCTAAGGATATCCAATTTCCTTAACATTTCCTTAACGGCTCCTCGCACCAAATAGCAATTAGACCTCCTGAGGCTCTATCAGATGGAAACCACTCCCAACCACATGTTCTAGAACCCTAAAATGCTATAAATAACTCCTTCGATATTAGAGTGAACTTTTGTTTTCTACTTTATTAGACTTCACCAACCTTCCGACAGCTGCTTTCTTTGTTGGCCTCCCCAAGCCCCTGACGTTTCAACTGATAATAATCATGAGAAAACAAAATGAAGATCCCCCAAAAACAACTAGCTCAAACCCCTGGCCCGGCTCTTTCCTGCCGGTCTACATCCCCCTTACCATTAAAATTGTCATTCCGGACTGCATCCTTGAGTTCCATATCCGCTATGTGATGTACAAAATCTGAATCGTGGGAATTGAAGAAGAGCCCACACAGTTTGCCCACCCTTACCACCTCCTTGAAACGAAACCAGAAACATCAGCTCCGCCTGTACAAGAATCCCCTATTCACCTGTTCCTCAAAATGAGGCTCCACAAACTTAGCAAAATCCCCTTCCCTGTTGACTGGCTCTGCTGTTCTTGGCTCTACATGCGATGACAAATCAGGCCCATGAACAACCCAACTCCCTTGATGTCCATTGGAACAGACATCAGAAGTTCCTGCATAAACTGCCACTATTTTCCTCCTATAGGGAGCATTGCCCTGAATACTACATGAGACTGTCTTAAGATGCCTCATCTTGGCTGCAACTAGGGGGAACGATGATGATTTCTTGGATGGAGATCCTCCTCATTTCCTATTAGAAAACCGAAAACCAGAGCCCTGCAAGACCCCTATAGGCTGGAAATCCGCCTCTGCCCTCTTAACCAAAGAAGATTCTGAATTCACACCCCTGAGATTCTTCCCAGAGAGCTCCCCACCATCAGACCCACCCTCTAACGAAAGCTGAAAGGAAGACTTCTTGACCCATCTGATCAGAAACTTGGCTCAGCTAAGGATCCAGAGCTGTCCCCACCAGTACGTAAGGCCTCCAAATCCAAGAGTAGGCCCACTAAGAATTTCTTGGAAAGGGCCAAAGCACAACGGACCACTTGCTTTGCAATATCTTCTGGTCAGCTGTCCGCCCCAAAAGAAATATAAGCATCAACCCCATTTCCACTGGCTACTGCCTCAAGATCCACACCAACCTTATCCATGCTACCAACTTTTTTGCCCTGGAAAAGAGGGAAAGCTATACAATCCGCAGGAGATCCGTGATCCCGGTGCAAAGAGCCTTCTAGAGTCACCTCCCTTCCACAGTGAACCACAGCACTCCCTACCACAGGTGTCTAAATATAGGTCCACCTGCCATCCCCATCTAATCCCGTCATAACTCCTCTCTACCCCTTGATAGTCACATTTCTATCCTTTCCCCTTCTATGAAAAACAATAGGCTCTTTACCCAATCTCAAGCAAGGATTAAAATAGCGGTTGTGGCAGGCATAGCAGCCAGTCGGCAAAACACTACGTAGCGGTTGCGGAGATACGTAGCGGTGTAGCAGTGTGAATTTTTTAAGTGGTCAAAAGAATTCAAATATTGTGTAGCACACAATCTTGTGTTTTTTTAGTGATTGAATCATATAAGGGTAGAGACAACTTTAGGAAAGACTATTGAGGAGAAAAAATAGGAAAAATAAAGTTTTAAATTAAAACAAATTGGCTCTACTAGGTTTTACACCGTAGCATCGCTATTTTAAAAATATCATAGCGGCCTCAACCACTACGGCCGATAATGCGGGCCAAAGCGGCCACCATTTTGAACCATGATCTCAGGACCTCCTTGTCCTAGGAAGGGAAAGGAAAGGACATCATATCTAACACCTTATTCAACACCCCGTCAGACAAAGCCTCGACAACGCCCCCACCACTGCCAATGGCGGTAGCAGGATAGAGACCGGGAGCCTCCACCTTGTTGACAGACAGAGCTGAAAGGATCATAACCAAATCGATTGGAGAGAAGCCATCACCCTAGGCAAAACTACCAACAGAACCTGCAACACCAACATGCTCAGAAATCACTGCTACAGAAAAATCCACCTCTCCATTAGCCTCCTCTTCTTCATCAGAACTAAAGGACAATACTCCGTGTGCATCTGCATCCCTGCTCTGCTGCCAAAACCACACATCACCTCTATCTTCTGATGTTCAAGTTCTTCCTTAACTGAAATCTTAGAGACTTTACCAAAGATTTTCAAGCTCAACTCCTCATCGATCAAACCCTTCTAAGATCAATGTAGAATTTAATCATGTTGGGCGTTTGGCCAATGGTTTTACCAAATCCTTGGCTAAGCAAGGGATGCACAGATCCTCTGTTAGAATTTTATTGGCAATTCTTGGGTTTTGGACAAAACTCAAGTCCAAATAGAGTTGTAATTTTTCTTTTTCTTAGTTTTGGACTGCAGCGTTGATCAACACATTTATTGTAAGAGGAAATTGAAGAATTTCAGAAGAATGTCAAGCTACACGGTCAAGCAGAGAAGGATGAGACAGAACCTCATCTCAGTAGACCAAACCCAAAATTGGGTCGAGCAAGAGGCCTCACTGTCTCAGTGATTTGACATAACCTCAATTCAGTCAACCCAACTTCGCGTCAGCTTACCCACCCACTCTGGAAACCTACCTATTTTTTCTCTCCAGCCAATTTGAGTCCTTATCGGTCTTTGAAACTCATTGCACAACTCAAAAACTATTTAAAGCCTTTCTTTGCAACCCTAAAGCATGATTCTTCCTATTCAAAACCTAGAGCACCCATAGGAGATCTTTTGGAGGGTTCAACTACAGATCTGAGCTGCTTGTTCAAGAAAACTTTCTTCTACTCTTGCCTAGTTGATTGAAGCATCTTGAGAGGCATCAAGATGAGTTGCCGATTCAAGCACAGGCGAACGGTGAATGGCAAGTCGTTGACAAGAACTACAGTCCTTAGGTTGAGTTCAACTAGGAAATGGTCTATGAGTATATCTTGTAACTGTTCAAGTTATTAGTGCATGGTTTTTCCCTTGGACCAGGTAAAAAGGTCTCGTGGTTTTTTCCCATTTAGGGTTTTCCACGTTAAAAAATAATGTGTCTTCTAGTGAGCTATTGATTGGTTATATTTATCTTTTATTTGCATAGCAATTCATACTAGGAATCTATTGGCACCTGGACCCCTAGTGGTATCATCCTCTCCTTCAGCTTTCACTTTTTAGCTCTTTCGCTTTTGCTTGGTGTGGGTATAAAGCTTTTATACCTCTTTTCCCCTTTCTTTTTTGTTTGGGAGCTGATCTTTTGTATGTTTTCCTTCACTTTTAATGAAAGTTATTGTTACCAATTAAAAAAAAAAAAAAATGACTCTGTCATCATGCTACCCATTATGTGTATGTTAGCATGTTTTCCACTCTGATGACTTAACCATGATTGTGTGAATGGGAATCATTCATGCATCGAGATCCGAGGATCCTAATGATCTTGGGTTTCAAGGCGTGATAGTAATTAATATCTTCAAAAATGAAGAATTAGAATCCATGTTCAAGTTAAGGGTTTCACAACACAATTTTGTGATTTTTACTGTGTCTATATCAGAGTAGAACTATGTAAATGGAGAAATACATATAAACACGCAACAGTGGTCAGATGAAGGGATAAGAAATGATGATGATACATTAAGAAAGGAGAATTGCTTACCATTTCTAAAGCTCCTCTGACAACTCCACTTAAGATGTTGCAATAATAAAGACCTTGGCACGTGTCAGGAAGCTCAACAAAGTCTACCAGGGGGTTGTCCTCCAAGACCAAACTGCAAGTTGTCCCGTCAGCATCCCAATTGGTAACAGAAGCAGTGACCCCAAGGAACATTTTAAAACCAACCTGTTAAAAAGTAGTGTATCAGAGGCTATCCCAGCAAAGCTAGAGAACGGTGAAAAGTAAACTTGTCATATAAAATTATGATCATGTATTTTCATAAAGGAAAACATGCTAACAGGAGATTATGCGGTATGAAGAGTTAAAAATACAATGTTGATAAGAGACCATCTGTTCTCTGTATGGTTTCTTAGGGGCTCCTTTGTTGTTGGGGCTTTGTTTGTGATCCTCTCTGTTGCTTCCAGTACATTTTTCTTGTACTGCTTAGCTTCTTATTAGTAAAATCTAATTATCATTCAAAAAACAAAAATATCGGTAAGAGACCAACTAAAACTGGGACCAGAAAGCATGACCTGAATGCTTCACTTCTGAAAGTTCTAGTGGGGCATTGAGTTTTTAATTCGTTTCGCAGACCAACAAAATGTCCAATATAACTTAAAAGTTAAGTGACATAATCAGTGTCTGACATTGAAATAGAGTTTCTGATTGGCAACAGAGGCTCCACTATAAATCTTCAGTTCTAGGAACTTTATGCTTTCAACTCACCACTATAATGGCCCCTACGATTATCAATAATTATATAAATGTGCTGCCTTTCAATATAAAACATTTTGATTAGCAAGGTTTGAAGAAAACTCCTACATTTTGTCTTGCATTCACTTATATTTGTTGGTTGTTATTTCGTATTCCACAGTACTTGCCCAGTTGTGCCTGTTGATTTTGTTGGACCACTGGTATGATTTATGTTAGTTCTATTTCTTGTTATTTCCTTTATGCATTGGTATACCATTAATCAGTATGTTGCATTGCACATTTACATTCAGCACTTCAATTTAATGTTACATTTTATGAAATGTATATTGATCGCTTGCCAGGTTTGTAAACCTGATACTGCTTCTGGTGCTTGTAGGTAGCAGGTACTTTCTCTAGTAGTGTGAAGGGTAAAGCGGTTGTTTAGGAACAACGGGTTAATTAGAGAGATGCACTCAGGGCCTCGCTGGTGATAGCTTGTCGCGGTGCAGAGAGCCGATATACTTTCAGGGATTAGTTCCTTTTCTTATATTTTGTAATTGGCCGTTGTCTGGCCAAGGTTGTACTGGTTAATGCTTTAAACCATGTTGTAATTTGTATTTTGGCAATGATGTTGTAATTTTAATTGACTCATTTTTTAGACGTGATTATGAGATGCATCTACATAGCAGCCCAGAATACGACAGGGCCCCGGATTCTGGGACGGGACAAAACCTACTTAAGAATAGGCACAACCCAGAATTGGCACCGAAAGGGAAGCACACGGCACCAACCAAGCTGCCTCCACTTTATTCCTTTTCTTGCTCTTTTTTTCTGTTGGAGGTCGTAGCTTTTAATCTTTCTATGAGGAGAGGCAAATAGGCTTTGCCAATTTAAGGTCTTCATGGTGAACTTCCTTCATTTAGGGGTCAAGGCTCAGTTTTTTTGTCAAACTTATTATTTAGTATTTATTGTATGTCTTCGAATTTTTTTTTTTATGGTCTACAATTGCATCCTCAAGGGAGTGGGGCCAGATATGTCAAAGTGAGCACACTACCCCTGAAGAAATCATACTTCAAGTTTGACCAGAAACAGGATGCCAAAGTGATATAGAAGTATAATAGTATAAGGGCCCATCAATTTGCATTAGATTGAGCTCCTAAGAATTCTAAGAAAGTATTCCTAAAAGTGGCTAAAATTGAAGAAACAAAGGTAAAGTTCCACGAATGGCAATCAAATAATCTCCTCTTTAATGGAATACGAATTAAGGGGTGATGGGAAATGAATACTCAGTCATCACCCTAGTATAACATTTTCTATCCATCCATCATTCTAGCACATCAGTTTCTATCTCTCCTTAATTCATTTTCCATAGAGGATACATTATTCGTTATCCTTTTTTTTATGACGAAAAAAAAAATGGCCAACAAATAATGTATCCTTTATGGAAAATGGATTAAGGAGAGATAGATATTCACCTTCATTTATGGATATTCACCTTCATTTCTTTAATTTTAGCCACTTCTAGAAATATATTTCTAGAAACATTTTAACCCTCGAGTTGAGTTGACTTGGCTGAGTTGGAGAGTCGGAACCTAGCACCAATAACCTTTTATAAAAGATGATAAAATAGGAAAAAAATATAAATACTAGAAAATATATACAATGAATCTAGAATTTGAAAACCCATTATATTTCATTTTGTAATGAATTTAAGTTGTTATAGATATATTATAATTCATCCTGCCAAATGAATAGTACTATCAATCTTCAAATGCTTGGATCTTTATAATAAAAAGTGGTTTTCATCTTCTAGAATCAATGCAGAATGTCCCAAAGTGCCTTGCACAATTTTTCCCGAAGGGCCCATTTGGTAATTTTACATGTAAAATAAAGTGTAGTAAAGCATCAAATTAAGAGAGAATAAAATATAATGGGGTTATGATGGTATTTTATTTTTAGTTGTTTGGTATGAAATCTTTTTTACTTATTGTATAGAAAAGTGGAGCTTTTTTGTCTTTTAGAAAGGAGGTTCCTTTTTTACTTTTTTTTTTAAAAGATAGAGGGAATTTTGAATTAAAGTGTTGTTGATGTGACCCCTTGTCTGAAAACTGGAGGCTTTACTTGACTTTTACTAATCTAGTAAAGTGCCAAACGAGCCCGAAAGGAAAATAAATAGGAAATAAGTCCATTTAAGGCCCAAAACCATAGAACTCAACTAGCTGGTGTTAGTTTTCTTTTCTTTTTTTTCTTTTTTGGGAGGGGAGGCTGATTGGGTTTGGCACCTGCACAGTTCGAGTCGACTCGGACTTGAATTTTAAAACCATGGTGTTTATGGTGGACGAAAGAGAGGAAAACCACCACAGAGACATCACATCCATGGACGGCTCCAACTATGGAGATTTGTACATGGATGGACACACCAACAGAGACGTGAGATGATGGAAATGTACATGTACATTGAGATGTATATGTGCACATGGTGGGCCCCATTCATGGAGATAAATGTATGGTGGTGGTATATGTATGACAGACCTCATCCCACAAACATTGTAAACCATGTTACAAGGGAATTTTAGCAGCTCACTGGACATCCAAAAATAGGTTTCTATGACCATGAAAAAAAAGGTATGAAAAAAAAAGGTTTCTATGCAAGGAAAATAGTCACCCACGCATCACACATAGTACGTGAAATTCAGAGGTGAGTCCTGCCTCTGGGACAGTGGGAACGCGGAGTGGGGAGGTGCACAAGTGAACGTTTTCCTTCTATGCACACCTATGTAGACTACAAGCAAAAGCTTCTTAAAATAAGATTTCACATTACATAATGGCCCCTTAGAGTCTTCCTAGTTTTGATTTTGGGATAATAAAAAAAAATGGAGCACAATCAACGGTATCAATAAAAAAACTATTTTTTTAACGGTATCAATAACCAAACAATAGACTCTACATGTAATGAAATGCACGACGAAATAGGCAACACATTTGCAGTGACGTGGGGCTCTACTTTCGTATAATTCCAGCGAGAAGAATGAAAAAAAAATTTATGCAAAGCTGGTGTCCCATTTTTCAGTAGAGCTGATAGAATGAGACAATCAATATGTGCACAACTAAAATAATTTTTATAACACAATTTTGTTTTAATAAAGAATGAGAAGAAATTTGCCCCATATATAGCTTGATCATAATAGCTACCTAATTCTAAACTGAACCAAAACATATAAATTTTAAAAACAAGAATAGAGAATGAAATTTGATCTAGAGTACCTTCGCAATTACTTCAGCTGTCTCCTTGAAGTCAACACATCTAGAGACGTTGGACTTTGCTAAGAACTCATCAATCAGCCGAATTCCAATGTTATAGCCCCTACAAAACATACAAGAGATCAAGTGGACTCATGAAATCAATGGATACAGTCAAATATGAAACTCCGTAATTACTGAAAAATGAAATGTTGAACTTGCAGAATGTTACTGGAAGGATGGCAAAAACAAAAAGGAAATAATCATGTGCTGTACATTATTTATTAAAAGATATCTATATATGATGTTCCCCTCTTGAAAGCTCCCATGCTCATGAGCATATTTGCCCAAGTGGGGCCCACCTTTTGTTTGATCCCATCATCTCATATTAAAAGGCCTCCGGACCCACATACCACCACCAATTTCTCTTCCCTGAATGGGCATTGGCCCAAAGTCGGTCCAATTTGCATGTAACCACATCTATGGCGTGTCCCTGCCGTATCTAGGCATCATAGGTTACCTATCAATATATATGTGTCTATATCACTCTGACATAAGAGAAACAAAAGCCAATGATTATCTATTCATGGAACATGATACGTGATAAGGCTACATATTTCATAAGGTAGGTGTCCCAGGCCCGCCCAACTCATGATGAAATTGTTCGTTTTGGCCCACGTGCGCGCCCGAGGACTTCCCAGGAGGTCACTCATCCTAGTATTGCTCCCGCCTGAGCATGCTTAACTCCAGAATTCTTACGGTTTTCAGGGCCGCACGGTTTTAAAACACGTCATGTTGAGTTAAGACGGAGTTTGACTTATAAGCCTACGGTCATAACTTGGATATTTCCAATGCGGGGCTAGCAGAGGCTCGCCGTTGGAAGCCCGTGGTTGACACACTACGTCCCATAGTTAAGGGTGCAACCCAAACCAAGTCCTCACAATAGGTCTCATGCAAAAGTCATTGATACAGGACAAAACAATGAAAAATAGCAAAGAAACACATCCAATAATCAATACGCATTCCCTAAATATCCAAGAAGCAAGGAACCAATGGAATCTCACCATTGAGAATACTTGAAGTAGTCACCAAAGACAGCACTTAAGAGAAGCAACTGAAAAATTTTATGCATTGATTGAAAGGTGATATAGTTATAAAAAAAAAGAAAAAGAAAAGAGGGTGATATATGTATTTTCAAACTCTCACGACTAACATCTCAAGTCATGAAAAACCTAAACTACAAGATATATATATATATATATATGAATCTTTATAACCAATATAATCCATCTTTTATAGAAGATTAAGCTAATGTTTCCAAGCAATATCAGTTCCTCAAGAAACTTAAACAAATCAGTATGTACCTCAGGCATGCCCTTTGTATCATACGTACTGTGTCATGTTTTCTCCAATTTAGTGCTCATATATTTTATTGCAAAAAACAGAAGGACAAAATATTACTCAAGGCCAAGTAAATACCACCGAATATTATGCATGTGATATGTCTCAGAAATATAAAATACCTAAAATGTAGCAAAATAATCCTATTGGAGGTGAAGCAGGGACAAGTATCAATGTAAACAAACAAAAGACAGACATCGATGAACTTGTCATGATTATAAAAAATTAAGCTTGTTATCTTTTTTGTAAGTTGTGAATAATCCTATTGGATGTGCATGCAGGAATTTCTAGATAGCACCGGCAATCTAGGAAGTGAGTATGCATGCAGGTGTTTCAGCACATGGAGATCACCATTCATCCATGTCACATTGAACTTCCAATCCAACTGCATGTTGGGATGCATCCAAATGGTTTCCATATTTTAGCAGAACAGCAACAAAACTGCTCCACTATGCATTCTGAGGTGGTTCAGAATTCAGAAACCATGCTAAAGAGTAGCAGTTTTCTATCTTATCTGCCCCAAATCATTATTACTGCTGATCGCTGATATTGATTTTGGATGGACAATAGAAAATGAAATTTTCAATCTTCATGCCATTCCAATTGCTTAGTGAAACCAGTAACCATCCATTCATTCAAAATATTCAGAATTCAATGCAACTAAAGTTCCACCCAGGAGGTCCCAGCTGTTGTCCAACTGGTTAAGGACATGTGTAAAGTCATGGTTGCAGGAGTTCAAATCCCTTGTAAATGAGAAAAAAAAAAAAAAAAAAAGGGTGCCACCCAAGAGACACAGTAAAAGAAGAATCTAGAAAAGAAAATTTTAATCTGAGACAACCGAGACTAGAAATGACTCTCAATTGGAAAACCCACACACCCTTGCCCAAACTTCAATCCTTGTACCAAATCATTATATTAACGCAGAAAGATTTTAAAAAAAGACAAATCAGATACATGAGATCCTCTTTCTACCCCAAAAAGCAATCTACATGGTTAGAATTCCAGTTTTCAGATTTCATAGTGTACGTATTCACGATAAATTTAGCACGGCACTAAGCATCAACATCTCTTCCATCATTTAAATCAATTCAAAAATTATTGCAGCAGCACAGGTCCAAAAACAAAATGAGAAAATGAAACATATATTTTGAGATTTCTCAAGGGAACACTGACAATATAAATAAAGTAGAAAATCGTCCTCGATCAAACAAACAATACTACAATGGGTTCACAATAAAAAGTAAAAAAGAAAAAAACATAGTATTTTTCAGCCATTCTAGGAGAGCTGGGTGACCCTGTCAGAACATGAGATCCTTATCTACTTTCTTAATGTGAGTCTGAAATGGCCCATCCTCGACCATTTCCAGGTAAATGGTTCTGACCAAACAGTTTGTATAAATTCAAGAAATTTCTCATTTCAGGGAATCACCTATTTCAAGGTACTTATATGAAAATACATGTAAAGCCAACTTTCTTGATTTTTATACAAGTATATATAACTTTTACTGATCCAATTCAATAGAAGAAGGAGCGTTACATTTGATCGAGCTGCTTGTTGACTTCTTCCACCTCTTCCAGATCTGTCAGAAGTTGGCGTACGATGGCGCCATATGTTAGGGTGAAAAGCTCTGCGTTCTGCATCAGTAAACAGGGAAATCAAAAGGAAAAATCAGAGAGAGAAAGAGATGGAGATGATGGAAAGGAATGGAAAATGGAGGGCATTCTTACAACGCGCTCGATGTTGGCGAAGACAGCATCTCCGGATCTTGGAGCGAGAGGTGCCATGCTTTACTCGAAAAACCGAGTGATACTGCTTAGGAAACAATGAGATTTAAACGAATTCCTCTCACGTAAGAGCCCAAGGGGAATTGGTGCTGTGCGTATATGTGAAAGAGGGAAGAAAGAAGGATCGGAATTTGAGGGCTGTGGAATCCAAAAGCAAGCCAAACCAAATAGAAACTAGGTTCCAAAGCCAACCCAACTCAAGTAGATACGAGCCAGCTCAATATATGGCAAAAAATAGGGCTCCTAGTCAGGACTAAAGCTCGAAGCCCATGCCCTTCTATACCAACTCAACTCAATGGAAGGATAAATAAATGACATTTTGTTTTCAGTCATGTGGGATTCTTGTCACTTATTATATTTTATTTTTAGATAATATTCATCTTATTTACTAAAAAAATTTGCATTCAGATGTTGTTGGAATAGTCACTCATGTGGGAGGTACTTCTTTTATATGAAAATAAATGATGGTGCACCATCCCCAAAGATGGATCTTATCATGTTAGATGAAAGATAAATACGTATTATTTCAATACAGTTATCAATAAATCCAATTTAAATATATTTGTTACCTACAATATTCTTCAGCTCATTTAAATTGTAATTCTATGGTGAAATTTGTGTTTGTTTGACAGTGTGGGTGGGAAGATATTGTTTCAACACATAAAGAATAACTGTTAGGACCAAGGTTTTAAATATCGGACTCGGACTCGGCTCGGGCCGAGTCCGAGCCGACTCGGCCGAGTCGGCCGAGTCCCCATATTTAGTAAAAAAATAAAAAATAGGAAAAATTTTGTTTCTCCTTTTTTCCATCCAATCCATTCATAATTCCATATATAAAGTTTCACTCTCTTCATTGATCATTCTAATACATTATTTAAGGATAGAAATATAGAATAATAATAACAAAATCGCAAGCCATTTTATAATTTAATTGCAATTAAAATTTAAAATTTAAAACTAAAAAGTAAAAAATACAATGTACATGTTTCCAACTTTCAATATCCACTCTCAAGTCTCAATTTAGTCAATTATCAAGTCAACTAGTAAGATTAATCATCAAAGATGTAACTAAGCTTCAAATTTCAATTATATTTATAGCATATAAAAATGTAAAACCATAGTATACCTTAGCTCTTTCTTGTTAAAATTTAAATGGTAATTCCATGTTGAATGCATTGCGGGTTCTGGATCTTCATCTTCGTCGTTATTTTGACTTTGACGATAGTATTGAGCAACATTAAAATGAAAAAACTCTTGCCCCGCTCTTGGAGTTATAGGACCTTCTCCATAGTTTGATGATGGAGCCATAACTTGAAGTTGAGGATATTCATATGGCGGTTGCACTTGTGGGGGTGTTACTCCATACTGTTGTTGCCCATACCCATGCGAAGGACCACCGTATCCACCATACTGCTGCAGCAGTCCATACTCAGACGAAGGATCATGAAATTGATCTCCATATTGTTGCCCATATCCGTATGAACTATCAGAACTTGTGATCCAAGGGCTTGATGCCATTTGATGCGGCTGAGGATATTCATCCGCTGGCTCACTTCCTTTTCCTTCACCTCTGCCCCACTCACGTGACCCACCAACAGGCTCACTTGGACTATAATTTACATTAATGTTGTCATGTCTACCACCACGTCCATCATCACTACCTTCGTATGCCTCCTCGTTCTGGCCCTGTTCACCTCCTTCTCGTGAGCCACTCTTGCTAGAAGATGATGTTTTATGCTGTTCATCTTCTTCTTCATAAGTGGCCAACCTTTGGCCTTGTCTTGTCTTTGCATGAGTGCTCTTAGTCTTATCCTTTGACTTTCGCGTGTATTGGAAAGTTGGTTTTGATCTTTCTCTAGCCCCCTCGACATGTTCTGAAGTAGAACGTGTCAACTCTGGACCACGATTATGACCACGTCCCGAGCCTTGCAATGACGAGGTTGCTATACCCTTACCCTTATCGCGCGCTGATCGCGCTGTAGAAGTAGGCGTAGCAGATCTGGAACTCGGCTGCTGCGGTGGGGAAATATGTGCTTCATTCGACTGAAATTCTTCAACATCAGCTATTGCTTCATCGAGGAATGTTGTATCATTTAATACTGGCTCCTCTCTTTCAGCCAACCATTCATCAAGAGGGTCATCTTCCTCGAATATATAATCCAAATTAATTGGTTCGTAGTGACCGTTGTCTCTTCTCATCAGGTTCCTTGCCCGTAACCTCATGTAGTAATGGACAAAGACCAACTTCTCCAACTTAGCCATAGTAAGGCGATTATGGGTCTTAGTATGTATCAAACTGAATATGCTCCAATTCCTTTCACATCCCGAAGATGAGGCTGTTTGGCTCAATATTCCTTTTGCAAAAGATCTTAAATGGGGAACCTCATCACCAAATGTTGCCCACCATTCAACTGTGTTAAAAGACCAAAACAATAAAATCAATTGTTTGTTATAATTTATAAAAAACTATATTTCATCTAATTTAAGTATTGAAATTTGAGAATAATACCTGGATCCATCTGCTTACGACCCAATATGGCTGCGTTTGATCCAAAACTACCTAGAGCGCCCTTGTAGTTTTTCAACTATAAAAGTTAAGATTTAGAAGTTAGCACCTAGCAGTTAGCACTTTTTCAAATTTCAACTAATTTGTGAATAATAATGTCATGATCTATGACATCTTTACCTGGTTAAAAATTGTAACTTGATATTGCGCGTTATTTGTCATAGCCTCTAACGTTTTTTTCAAGCCACGGAAAACTTCTTCATGGTTAGAAAAGTGTTTGCTATAGAAGCAACTTGGGTTCAAGTAGTACGCTGCATGCCATGACGTCATTAAGTAATAAGTATTGATTATTAGATTCCAAAATAAAGTAATAAACAATAACTAGTTAGTATTCTATTTATAATAATCATAATAAATTAATAGTCAAAAATTACCTGCTGCATGTATGTCTTAATGCATCTGGTTGTCCCATCGATTATCAATGATTTTCCATATCTTCTTATAATAAGTCTCATACTTTCCTCTGGACCTTTGCTCTATAGCTAGCTTTGCTCTATCCATCGCATCATACACAAAGCCCATTGTGGGCTTCGTATCAGCATCCACTAGTTTCAAAACCAAGACAAGAGGCTCGAGTAAGTCAGTAATTCGTTCTGCCCTGTTCCAAAAATCCTCCCCAAGGACAATCTGTTGTACTTTGCGTGCCAAAGGTTGACGTGAAAATTTTGATTTCACATATGCTGTACTGGTCCACATCTGCATTATGTTAGCCTTGGCACGACAAAGACTCTCAAGGGCTACGAAGTGCGTAGCAAAGCGTGTGATATCGGGCCTCAAAATCTCACGACCTTCGTTCATTTCTCTTAGTAGATCTGTCATGAACTGATGGTTATAAATCAAAGATGTCACCATCTTTCCCTCATCAATAGTCTCACGGACATCATCTAATTTGCCAATGTCCTCCAGCATGAGATCAATACAATGTGCCGCGCACGGCACCCAAATAATACCCTTACCCTTTTCACGCAATTCTTCGCTGCGGCCTTAAAGTTAGGCGCATTATCTGTCACAATTGCAACAACATATTTGTGCCAATTGTTAACCATGGCCAAGGTATCATCAATTAAACTGTACAAATATTCAGCATCCATTCTATGTCCGCTTGTATCTACAGACCTGATAAAAACTGTTCCCGTTACATAGTAAGCTATGAAATTAATAATGTGCCGCCTATTGTTGCTTGTCCACCCATCACACATAAGCGTGCACCCATACTCCTCCCAAGTTTTGAAGTGATCTTCCAAGTATCTCCAATAATCAGAAACTTCCATGTCAAGATACTTTCCGCCAATCTCATAAGCGGATGGAGGTTTAACTCCGGGCCCCACCTCAGCTATAGTATCAACCATGGAGCGATAGTATGGTGAATTAGCAACATTCGGTGGAATCCGATTATAATGGAAGAACTTTGAGATGGCTCTCCCCATTTTCATGGCTCTAACTTTCATATCGCCCATGATAGAGCTACTAATCTTTGGTTGTTTTGTACTTTGAGACCGATGTAAGAATGGATCCATTGTCCCTCTCCTTGCTGTGTCCCGATAAGGGTCAAGAGGAGCTCTAGAAGAACCAGCCCCAGCCCGTGTCTCATCCATACGAGCCTGCTCAGAAGCAAATTGTTCACGGCTCGCACTAAAAGCCCTCCTTAACTCCCTCGCCTCAACATCACCATCACCGTCAGAGTTATCCTCAGAAGTGTCAATCCTCTGCATATTTACAACCCTCTTATCAAATTTTTTCTTCTTTTCTTTCTCATTCTTCTTTTCAAGCAACATGTCTCTCATTTGTTTCCTCACTTCAGTGGGGACATTTGCACATGGTTTAGCTTCCCCTTGTATACCTGCTAGGTGTTGTTTAAATCTGTAGATTCCACCATTGAGAATCTTAGGACACCATTTGCATTTGACCTTATGACGGTCTCCTGCAACCATCTCCCCATGTTCCCATCCGGGGCCAACTTCTTTCTCTTTATTTTTTGGGGCCATTTGTGATATAATCTAACTATCTGAGTAATAGTAATCTGCACAATCATGAAAATCACATTCTTTTAACCAAAAAATAGTTGAAATTTCATCTACAAACAACCCACACATGTAATCATCTACTCTACATAATTTAAGAATGTAAAATGCAAAAAATCCATATTATTAATAATTATTTTTACAAGAAAAAGTAAGGAAAATATTATTATTGCACATATATGCATAGATCTAGTATTAGAACCATAGATCCATGTTATACAAACCCAAAATAATAATTTCATACAAAGAACATAAGTAAATAATAATAAAAAATTCAAATTTCTCATTATTTCTTTTTAAAATTACATCTTAATCATGAAAATCACATTCTTTTAACCAAAAAATAGTTGAAATTTCATCTACAAACAACGCACACATGTAATCATCTACTCTACATAACTTAAGAATGTAAAATGCAAAAAATCCATATTATTAATAATTATTTTTACAAGAAAAAGTAAGGAAAATATTATTATTGCACATATATGCATAGATCTAGTGTTAGAACCATAGATCCATGTTATACAAACCCAAAATAATAATTTCATACAAAGAACATAAGTAAATAATAATAAAAAATTCGAATTTCTCATTATTTCTTTTTAAAATTACATCTTAATCATGAAAATCACATTCTTTTAACCAAAAAATAGTTGAAATTTCATCTACAAACAACGCACACATGTAATCATCTACTCTACATAACTTAAGAATGTAAAATGCAAAAAATCCATATTATTAATAATTATTTTTACAAGAAAAAGTAAGGAAAATATTATTATTGCACATATATGCATAGATCTAGTGTTAGAACCATAGATCCATGTTATACAAACCCAAAATAATAATTTCATACAAAGAACATAAGTAAATAATAATAAAAAATTTGAATTTCTCATTATTTCTTTTTAAAATTACATCATAATCATGAAAATTACATTCTTTTAACCAAAAAATAGTTGAAATTTCATCTACAAACAACGCACACATGTAATCATCTACTTTACATAATTTAAGAATGTAAAATGCAAAAAATCCATATTATTAATAATTATTTTTACAAGAAAAAGTAAGGAAAATATTATTATTGCACATATATGCATAGATCTAGTGTTAGAACCATAGATCCATGTTATACAAACCCAAAATAATAATTTCATACAAAGAACATAAGTAAATAACAAAAAAAAATTCGGATTTCTTAATTTTTTTTTAAAAAAAAAGACCCAAAAATTAAAAAAAATGCATTTTTAGAAAAAATAATGATCCTCCAAACCATCTTCAAGCAATATCTTCATCTTAGCATCTTCTCTAAACCATATATGCATGTAGAATCAAGAAAACAAACCTCAAGGTTGAGAAATAAAAAAACCCTCTTTGATGTGAATAGTGGTTGGATTCTTTGGTAGGCTTGATCTTAAAAAATGGATGGATTTGATGATGTTTGATGCTTGAAACACAATTTGGAAGTAGTCTCCTTCACTTTCCACAAAGTAGAATGCCAAAAAAATGAGCATTTTAGGGTTTTGGGGGGCTTTAAAAGCCCCCCCCCCTTCGTCAATAGGGGGACTCGGACGAGTCCCCCTAGACCTGTACTGAGTCCAGGGGACTTGGTTCGGTCCCGGCCGAGTTCGAGTCGACTCGGCCGAGTCGACTCGGACTCGGCCGATTTTTTTTTCCTTGGTTAGGACAGATACATGTACAAATAGGAAATATACTTATTGCAATTTCAATATTGGTTCGAGAATACAATGGTGATTATTTAACATATACTACTATTCTTCCTTTGTGTATATTATTTCTCACAAACTAATTTTTAACTCATTTGTTGATATTCTTTAAGGAAAAATATCTCTCATCATTTTATTCTATGAAACTGGCGTTAAACTTTGACATCCAATAAGCTAAAGAACTTATCTCTTGGCAATGTATATTTTCACGACCATCTAATAAACAATGCTTGTTATCTCCATGTATAAATCATTTGGCTTTCTTATTTTGGAATTTTACCAAATAAATGCCCATAAACAGGTATTTGCCTAATTTAGTCTAGAATACATGGAAACACCCATTTTGGTGTTCGTACACCCCTTTTGGACGGTTTTACCCTCCATTGTGCGAACAACATCATCATCTCATTCCTCTTATTTTCACCCCAAATCTAACGTGGAAGCTTCCAGGTTTTTCTCTCCCACCTTTTTCTTTCTTTCTCCCTCTCCCTCTCGACATGCCTTTCTCTCTCTCTCTCTCTCTCTCTCTCTCTCTCTCTCTCTCTCTCTCTCTCTGCATGCCTTTTTCTCTCCTTCTCCCTCTCCCTGCACTCTCCCTCTCTACATGCCTTTTTCTCCCTTTCTCCCTCTCCCTGCACTCTCCCACTCTGCATGCCTTCTCCGCTTCCTTTTCTCTCCTTCCCTCTCACTCTGCACGAACATCTCGGCTCCCTGCTCTGCATGGCTTGCAAAATTGATTCAAAGCTTGGCTAGAAAATAGGAGAGAACATTTTTCCCAGAGAACAGCAAATCTCAACAAGAAAAAACCGGAATAAGCAACAGAAGAAAAGGACTACCTATCATTACAGAACGAAGCAAAGATTGCAATAGAAAAAATAATATGCTCGCTGATTCACTTGAGGACACAATAAATGCCGACTGAACACCTTTCGTTTGAGCCCTTTCGCTCGTATGGAGTCCATTATGATTCAACATCCAAATGAAGCAGGAAGTAGAGAGCTTTTAAAGATCCCGCCGACAGTGCTCTAATCAAACTTTAAGATTACTTCCTGAACGACTGATTAAGCTAGGAGCAGCTGAAATAGAGAGATAGGACAGGGAAGCTTGTAAACGCAGGACATCCTACTCATTTCCTCTCGCTCTGCACAAACATCTCGGCTCCCTGCTCTCTCTTTCCTTCTTCCTCTTCGGCTTTGCCCAATCAGTGATTCCTGCCGGTGCCACTCATGCTCTCTCGTCGCTAGAGTTGACGAAGAAAATCTTGTATCTAAAAGAGTGTTTCTCTAACCAAGATAAGTGAGAACTTGCATAAAGTTTTCTCTATAGATTTCCATGCATTGAATACTTTCTTTGTTTGAAATGGATATCTAAAAAGGGATTTATGGCCATTTGAAATCCCAAAAAGGGAGCCTTTGGAATGCTTGGGCTCTCTATCATGTAGATGTTCTTTACTTTTTATTTCTTGTTTTATCTACTTATTTGGATGTGGACCTTTATTTCTTGATTTCATCATCTGATGTGTTTCTTTAATATGATTATATCGCGTTTGGAATGCATCCTGTGTTTCTATGCGATTGTAATTTTTTGCTAAGATATATAGTAACGTTTTTTGCTAAAATATGTAATAATAATTTTGGATTGCACTACTATTCAATATTTCAAAACTGATAAAGATGAGGTGCTATTTGAAACCGTTTTTTAAACTTGTTTTCTTTTTGGTTATGCACTTTATTGGAATGAGATTATGTATGAGAATGAGCAGTTGTGATTTGAGGGAATGTTTAAGACATATGAGTATAGGCTGTATTTTTGTCTAGCTCTTAAAATGATAGTAAATTCCAACGGTCTCTATGAGATTGAGTGATTTCTTCATTACTTACTTGACATAGGCATCAATGACCATAAGAAGCTACATTCAAATGGGTTATGGTTTTTTGCCTTGTGGCTTACTTTATAAGCTCTCGTCAATAAGGTTAAGTAAGATTTAGATACTCCAACAAAATCTAATACTTGGAGATTTTGTATCTTTTAACTTTGCGGAGGAAGAATTCGAAGGTGTATATATCTATCTTCAATCAAGGAGAAGGGGAAAAAAACTGACATTTATATGGATCAATCAAGCTTCAGAGATTTGATAGCTGCACCCCCCCCCCCCTGCGCCGTTTTCTATCCCTTATTGCTTCATTCCCCAATCCAGGTATTTCCTTTTGCCCTCCTTCCCCATCGGCATCAAGGCTTTGTTTTCCTCAAATTAATCACTTTGGTCATCTACAAGTAATGTCGACTATCCTTTACACAGACCATGGACAATTTCTTTCCTAGTACCTTATTATGTGTAGAATAACATTAGAAGTTGAGCTACTCATGTTTCCATCCATCTTCTACGTCTGGTTAACGAATTACTAATGGCCTTTTTGATGTGTTGATAATATGATATAGCAAGATTTTATCCCAACATACAGCCTACAGAAAGAGGTTAAGAGTATAGGATCAAACTAAATATATAACACAACTATAAATAATGGTATTAATCATGTTGTCATATGAATGATGTTGAAATCAAAATCTGGGTGAAGTCCTTAAGTCTTTCCCATTGTTTATGCACACCTTTATACAGTCATTGTTGTTTTGTTGTAGGCTGTAAAAAATTATCGAATCTTCTATTAATTATTGAAAAAAAAATTATTCTGTCTGTCTCATTTACATTTTATTAACATCCCAATTGTTCTGTGATGTCTCATTATGAACCCGTGTGTGAAGCCCCACCCCTTGTGGGCCCTCAATTTGATTTGAATAATTATTAATATAATAGTATCTATCTTGATATGCTAATTAATAGCATTTAGTATAATAGTTGTTAATACTCCTTGGTCTTAGAATTTGGCTTTTATATATTTATTTATAGATATAAGGTGTTTATTGTAAATTTAGTAGGGTTTTTATTAGAATAGGACTTAGCTAATAATTAGTTTTAATATGAGGGGTATTGTGAGTTAAGGAAGCTTCTAGAATTCCTACCTACAGACCTATTTACTCATGGCCTTATCTCTTCCCAATTTAAAACTAAAATACCATTTAGGTAATTGTCCTAAACCCTAACATATAAATATTCTAACATTGTAATAACATGAACCCTAAACCTAATTCACTCTCATATTCCCTATCTCTCCCTAAAAAACCCTAATTCCCCAAATTCTAAGCACAAGAAGAAGTTAGAGATCACCTCCAATTATACTATCAACCTCCTAGGAGCTTGGATTTCTCATCTCTTTCTCAACTCTCTTTGCAATTTCGAATTAAGGCAAGTATCCTATGCTAATATCACAGAATGCTTGATTTTCTTCTCTTGATTCTACAAATTCAATTCAGATGTGTATATATATGTATGTTAGATCTACCATTTGAGCTTTGTATTATGGATGTTGGCCATTTGATGGATGGATTCTCCCATTTGGAAGATCAATGGCCCGGTTGGATGATGGTTTGAGGGTTATAGAAGAGTTTTTATTGTTTGTTCATGTTTCTATGTGAATGAAAGAGATTGGAGATGATGTGGATGAAAAATGGATTGAAGAAGAAGAATCAAGAAAAATGGAATTTCTGCTACAAATATGTGTGCCCGGTCGACCGGACCCTGTCTCGGTCGACTAGCCATACTAAAAAGTGGGAAATCTGAGTCTCAATTAAAATTCTGAAAAAAAGACATACAGACAGTGTACTCGGTCGACCGGATCCTGTCTCGGTGTACCGGATACACGAGATCCTGCAGAAAATAACTGAGAATTGAATTTCTCAGACATACCAGGTTCATGTGAACCCGGTCGACATCATGGCCACGATGTCGACCGGGAACACAACGAATTTTGAGAATCAGAGACTACCCCCCAGATGTCTGTCTTCAAACTCGTGGGTACCCGGTCAATATCATGGCCACGATGTTGACCTAGGGGTCAACATCTAGTGTACCCGGTCAACATCCCTGAGGATGATGTCGCTGGATGCACTGTGGAGGGTGAAATTCCAATCTTCTGTAGATTTTGATGTTTGATCAATCTTCTGTAGATTCTGATGTTTGACCATCCAAATAGGCTTCCATCAATGTGCCAAGCACGAATCAATGGCGTGGCTCAACCTTAACTCATGGGTTCCACCAAATGGGTTTTTGGGATTTGAATTGTCAATGATTCGACCCTTAAATGTAATCAATGATGTTTGTAATTTCAGGAGCACCAGATATATTATCTTTTGACATCTGAGACTATAGTTAGGGATCCAATTACATGATGAGGCCCTGAACCAAGAGTGGACCATTACTTAGGTTGGACCATTGGCTATTCCACTTGATTCTATTGTTTGGAGGATTTTATGTATTGTTCTTCTCTCATATCTTTATTATTGTTATAAACCTATTAATTAGAGGAAAATTGGAGGACCTGAACCTAGGACTACTTAATGGTGACCCAATGATGTATTTGGAGATAAACAACCCGTATCTGTGGCTAGGCGGGCCCTCATACGGCCTAAGATTGGGTGTGTGGAACCCTAGAATGGAGAGGTTGGTTATAATGAGTTGTGTATGAGTATGGATTGATTACTTGCATTGTTATAGACTAAGGCCATAGTTGTGGACCTAGTGTGGATCCAATGATGTTTGGACTTGGACTTGGATATTGGACCGTGTTCCATGATATTATACTTTAACCTCTTGGAGACTTGGTTAGGACCTTACTCACACAAGACAAGCCTAGACAGATACAGACCTATATTTGTTTCTATGAGTTGGCACTAGAAATTCACTCGGTTGATCTAAGCTCAGCCTGTTGACTGATCATCACTGGTAGGAGCTATAATTATATTGGTTATGACTAGAGCTATCATGATGAGCTGTGATTAGACGGATGATGTGATACCGAGTCCAATCTAATCTAATAAAGGGGTGTGATCGGTGCGATAAAGGGGTGTGATTGGTGATATATCTATATTGTATTTTTCAGGGCTGTTATCCCTTGCATGTTTATTAAATTTTCCCCGCTGCAACTGTTTACAATATGGGAGGGCCGCGGCATAATATCTCGCGGTATATCCAACTTGTGTGAATGTACTACGTTGTTATCTGATTAGATTAGATTACTTATATTTCTGATTCTAAACTGCTATTTACTGCTCAATTGCCTAGTTTATGTTTCCTTGTTACTCTTATGATTATATGCACGTCTCTATTCTCTTTTATTGCATACATCCTGTGTTATATATATATGGTGCCTTGCCAAATCCTTAGATCCGACCCATCTTTGGTGCTTAGGTCTCTATCTTGACCCCGCGGGCGACGCGTACCATGAGGCGCCTGTAGCTGGTGACTATGGGTGGAGGGTGGTTGACTAAGTGGTCGAGCAGGATGATGGAGCGCCTGCACAGGAGGATTGAGTGCAGTTTATTTCTAGGCTTTTGAGTGGATTTGTAGTGAGCAGGGAGATAGTCAGTATTGTATAAACTTTTGATAACCATACTTTGAGATTTTATTAGACTTCAGCCTGTTATATTTGACTCATTTATATGATACTTATTGCTTCCGCAATCTTTTCTTATGCTTCCGCAATACAACTGGTGATTATATTATTGTTCAAAAAGTTTTAAAAATTTGACTTCACTGCGGACTATGATCTTGAAAGTTCTCGGATTTTTCGGGAAGTAGCGCCAAATTTGGGTACCTTAGCGGTAACTTCAGTATTTGGAATTGGGGCGTTACACCATGCCTCCCACCAAAAGAGTCATAAATGGCATTTAAACAAGCAAGCATAACATAATCAAGGAATAAGGAATAGGACCATTCCAATACCTAATTACTACAAAGCTACTTGAAATAATGTTCTACATAAGTCTTTTATGATCCTTGACTCAAGATCTGTACTTTTCCCTAATTTTGTTGTTGTGGGAAGTGCATTATTTATGATCCAGATCATTATAGAAATTTTAAGAATCTGAGATTTAAGGTGTTGAGATTTTTTAATTATGGCCCATCAACGCTGAGACTCCCCAAATCAAGCGACTTACAACAGTGACCCCCCATAAATGCAAAACCAAACACTTGAGGGTGCTTTCAATGATATCATATAACTCCTCTTAATTCCAGTAGATTTTAGAAATGTGCACAGTAAATGGCTTGTTGCACAAAGCAACATTGACACCTGACCAGTTGGAAGTGTCCTCATGAAAAATGAAAATCTACCTAAAACCATTAAACATTTTAGAAACCCCAAAAAAAAAAAAAACCATTAAACATTTTTATTACCCAAAAAAAGACACATTTCCATCATAAAATGAATAAAGCCAAACAAAACATTAATATCTGTCTCCAAATCTTATTAGCTGACGGGATAGGTTGGGGATCCTTAATCAACCTAATAATTTAGGGGGTCATTAGTCTTTTACACATGAGATATAAAAATGCAAGTTACGAATCTAAAATTTGGATACGTCAATCTTACATATATAAATCTTACATACAGGGGAGAGGAAACAATCCAAATGCACTATGAGTGATTGATTATTTCTTCTCTCCTTTGTTCATGCAAACACATAATCAAACAAACATCTTTATATATAAACGCAATTAACAAAGTCTTTCCATATTGTCATTTTTCCACTAAAAATGTAGATAACAAAATGACCAAAAGAAAATAAAATACTCAACCAAACAGAACAAATGCAAGCATTACCATATACTCAAGGTGAAAGAAAATCCAAGAACACCGGGGAAAAACTCAGAGATCTCAATGTTGTTGTGTTTCGCAAGTGTACGAAGTCTTAACAAGTAGTATAGATCTCTCGGATCGGATATCGAACCCACAAGGACTATTTTTTTTTTTTATCTATTGAAATTGTTCTACTTCAATGGTTATTTGGGAAACCGAAATACTCAAGGTTGATTAACCAAACAATTAACCCAATGGATTTTGATTAAACTAATAAGCAAAAGACTGGATGGAGTGTTAAAAATTCCTAATTATCAAGAAGAGAATTTACTAGGGCTTTTGACTTCACCTAACCATTCTAATTCTGAATTTTGTCTCAGACAATCATGCAATAAGCATTCAAGATGACAGTGAAATAACTGTATTAATTTAACTCTCCTTGGTCTGGCAGAATTAAACTTACCTACCTGCAATAACAAGTCATATCTCTACATACATGTTAAAAGCATGTAAGCACATTAATATCTTTGTATTTCTTAGGGGTATGCACATTAATAATTTAATATGCACACGACTGCACAAGTTTGTGTTTCACATCTCTGTCCTTCACACTTAATTGTGGCATACATTACTAGAAGCAACATACATGAATCTTCTCTCGATCTCATCATGCACCATTAAGGCATTCAATTAGTGATCAGTTAATTGAAAGCATTAAGAACAATAATGTATACTCAATCTGAATGATATCTCATGATCACATTCACAAAAATTTCAGAATTATCATGGAAAAGCTACATCACAGCCCTAGTTACTGAAATTTAGTTCATTACTGAATCAAAACAACCAACATTCATTCTGGAATTCATAATGAACAATTAATAAATTAAGAATGAGAAAAAGAACTGATTTGGGAAGGCTGAAGCTCGGCTGAACAACAACTTCTGCAGTCCTATTCTTCCCTTCTGGATTCTGGGTTGTTTCCTTCACAAACCGGGTCCCTCCTTTCTGGTTGAAAGATGGGTCGTTCCTTCCTGTGCTGAGGGGCTAAAGATGGAAGATGATTGATCGGCACCCAAAAACCCTCCATAAATAGAGAGTGATTGTTGACTTTTTCAGCCCCAAAACCATGTGTAACGTCTTTATCTCCAATCCAGGATTCTCTTTTCTTGTTACAACAATGAAAGGGTAAAAATCCAGCCAACAAAGACCCAAACTGAATTCCCTTAAGTCACGTAGAACTCTTTCCTGATCAAAGAATAGTGCATATGACTGGTCTCTCTTCTTTTATAAGTCTATGAACCCTTTATAAAATTACAGCGGTAGAAATTATAAGGAAAAAGTCTTGTACAACTGGAATTGGTTCAGCCAATAAGAGTAGCTTCCAGAATTTCCAACTTTCCTAATTTTCTTTTGATTCTTTCTTTTTTTTTAATTTTCTTGTGGCCGGATTGCTCCACTCCAGATCCTAGTTGGTTTAGGGCCTTCCTTTGGCTTGACCATTTGCTCTCCATTCCTTATTGAATCAGGAATTTTTCTTCAAGCTTGGACCGAAATTCAGCTTATTTATTCACATAAATTCTGCACCTAAATTATTCCTAAGAAATAAAATAACAAAATAATAATCTCATTAAATTGCACAAAACACACTAAAAGCCTAATAAACTAATAAAAATTGACATGCAACTAACAATAATTCAAGGTGAAAGAATGAGAAAGTATACATATAAATTCAACACATCAAATACCCCCACACTTAAAATTTTGCTAGTCCTCGAGCAAACCATAAGACAAGACAAAATACAATCAAGTTCTTCAAAGTCATCATACTTCATGAACTGCAATTGCAACCAATCCATAATTACTTAACTAGCATTCCCATGAAAATGGAACAACAAGGTATGCACATCCTCACTTTAGAAATAATTCAACTCTCTCAATAAGACAAGGGTTAGTGTTTCACTCAACTCATTCCAATGATGGCACCTACCATAAGCTTGAATATCTTCTCATTCTCCACCACTTAGAATCACAATTATGCACAAATCATAAGGACTTTTCCAAGGGTTGTAATGTATGGCTTAGGTCAAGGTAGGATAGATCTGGAAGTAGTAGCTCAAAGCCATAGACTAGTGAGGAACAATTAAATCAATACATATAAAATACTACACACTTCATCCCCCACAGCTGCCACAATTTTAATCATACATATATTCCCCACCTTTTTTTTTGTATTTTTTTTTCTTTTTTTCTTTTTTCAATGTTTTTCTTATCTTCACTTTAGGAAGAGTATTCTCATAAATACAAGTTTTTCACTCCTTTTCTTCCGTCATCTTTTTCTCCATGCTTTTCAAAAAAATTTTTTTTTTTTTTTCGTGTAACCATACCAACAACCACACCCCCACACTTATTCTTTTTCCTCCCTTTCTTTTCCAACTAATGCAAGTGTTCCCCTAGCTCATGACTTGGGTCAAGGAATTTTTCTCAAGTTAAACAGCTCAAAATCATGAGTTTACAAAGAAAAGGAATAAGCTCAAAAAGAGTTAACAAAGGATAATTCTTAATAAAGGTTGGCTTTTTGGTTGAACTAGGCTACAACAAAGAAGGCCTTAATCATTTTCATGCATGTAAGTGTCAATGTAATTTTGAAAAGAATCAACTCAAGTTCTAGAGAATTACGATCATGGAAGAGTATCTCACATACAAAGAAAAATGATAGGACTTAAAAGAATTGTCCATCTAATAGGCTCAATATCTCACCGACTAGGTTTAGTTAGTCCATTTCCATGAGAAAGTACTCAACCAAGCAATCACAAACTAGCCAAAATATTCATTCAATCATGTATGACTTTTCCGAACTTAAATCACACCTTGTTCATGAAAAAAATTTCAAAAAAAAATTTTTTTTTTTTTTCAAAACACAAAATCAGAACAAGATCAAAACAACAAAAACAAAGATTTTATTCTGAAATTCCACAATTTATTTCAAAAAAAAAATGAAACCTAATCCCACCCCCACACTTAAAATATACATTGTCCCCAATGTAAAGACAAGGCAAGAAATAGGGCAAAATTAACATCAGCAAAAAGAACTGTCACCAACACGAAACACTTCCCTGAAGTCACAAGGCATTGGATGTGTGTTCCTCCTCCAGCTGTTATTGTTCCTAAGCAAAGAGAAAATCAAAACAACTGTATTCAGTAAATGAAAGCTAAGATCAAAACAAAGAAATAGAGATCAGCGAGCGGAGAGGGAGAGGAATAGAGAGAGCAGGGAGAGCGGAGAGGTGAGGAGAAAGAGAGAAAGGGCGGGAGAGGAGAAATTTTGGGGGAGAAAATATGAACGAAATTGTTCGATTCAGAGAAGAGTTTAGGGCTAATATGATGATGATATCGTCAGCAAAGAGAGGGGGTAAAACCATTGAAATGAGCTGTATGAACACCAAACTGGAAAAATACATGTATTTGTGTTTAAAATAGGCTAATACACATTTAAGCACACTTTCATGGTAAAATTCCCTTCTTATTTTATGAGTACAGCATGTTCATATTGAAGGCATCTATATTTAAAGCAGAAATGGATAAAGCAATCTCATACTTGGCATGCGATAAATGTGACAAAAAGATAAAATCACATGATTCACAATTATTGTCTACTTTGCAACATCTTAAATCCAAGCACTTATCAAAGGTAAGTTACAATTGTTACATCTTAAATACTAGTATTTATTCCTTTATATAATATATATATATATATATATATAAGTATAAAAACTTATAAAAGTGTTCTATTTCCACATGTTCATCATACCACTTGTACTAATAGATCACACCGGCACATTAAATGTCGTTCTTTTTTATAAAAAGTAATGCAATTAATTAGCACAAGTGCATATGAGTTATCTTCAATCCTATAAAATGTAAGGATTAATCATTCTTTTTCTTATAACTTTAACTTATAATATCTCTTCATTTTATTGATAACTAGTTTTATTTCTAAATAGGATATTGGATATGATACAATCGTATGAAATATTCAACATTCGCACTAGAATAGTTTCATTTTTCATTTCAATTCTCCTAAAAAAATGGAAACAATTATATCATGTGACAATAATGAGCTAAATTGATCACTATGTCGCTAAATCAAACCATCTGTCATTAATTACTTATACTCAATTAGTACAATAAACTTGCAACATAAACTACTTTACAATAATATAAATTTTAAACAATGTTATTTTATTATTTATTGTTTATGTACGCATTTCAAGTATCTTGTTTATGTTTTATTGGATGGACACTTAGTTTGTAGTTGTGATTAACCAAATATTTCTCTATTTCTTTATTGAATGAATGTTTAATTTATAGTTTATTGTATTCATTGCCTCAATATATAAATATGTAAATTTTTAATTGATACTTCAGAAAAAAGCAACTGTACTCAACATGGGCTACAATGCTAGTTTTTTAGTTATGAAAGGGATAGAATTCAATTTTCCAATTAGAGCTCAATTTCGCAATTGATTGAGAAATTTCAATTGTGATTTCAAAGTTGGCCTAATTTTGACATCGAGAGAAATTTAAGGGATCCTCCGTGTTTCTTATTAAACTAAGTCTTGAGATTTCCTCATAAGTCAAATCCACTAAAGTTTCCTTTTAAACAAGAATATAAAGAGACATGGTATGATATGCCACTAGTTTCCTATAGTCTCCTTTTAATTTAGATTTAATATTTAAAGAAATCAAATTTTTGTCAATTGAAATGCTTTAATCATACTCAACTCTTCGAAATAAGAGAAATGACCGCTTTTGTTTAAACTCCTCTTTATTTGTAGCATAGTTGAAGTCTTACTATATTTAAATATCTCATTACAAGATATAATAGGAGTATCACATAGCTGGACTCTTAATTGGATTAATTTTATTCAATATAATTAGGTCAATCTAAAGAGGATTGTGTTTAAAGATGCCAATGTTGGAGTTTCATTTTGTTTAAACTCCTCTTTATTTGTAGCATAGTTGAAGTCTTACTATATTTAAATATCCCATTACAAGATATAATAGGAGTATGACATAGCTAAACTCTTAAGTGATTTAATTTAGTTCAATATAATGAACTCAATCTAAAGAGAATTTTGTTTAAAGATGCCAATGTAAGAGTTTCTTTCAAACAAACTAAATAGAGAGATTTGCTCAAGTTTTGAAATCTTAAGTTTCTTTCAAATGAAGGAGAGAAATATGGCTTAGCATCATATTTTGTGCCTGTGTACGAGTTTCTTTCAAATAAATGATATAGAGAGATTTTCCCTCATTTTGAAATCTCATGTTTGTTTCAAATGAAGAGAGATATGGCTTAGAGATATGGCTTAAGGGTCGTTTGTCTTTTATGCGTGAAATATGTAAATATAATTACACATGTAAATGATGAGTATTCAAATATTAAGTATGTAAGGTTTACAATTTCTTTTTACAACGTTTGCCTAATAACATCATTTACACATGTGATTCATTTTCCTATGTTTGTTTCAATGACATGTGTAAATATATTAGATGATCTTGTAAATGATAGAATTAAATTCTACTATAATAATATGAACAAGAGACAAAAAAACCCATTTTATATCAAAGTTTTCATTTGCATTTTAGATCCTTCAAAAGGAACATGTCTTTCAATATAAAAGATGAATTTCTATCAATGATCAACTTAAAAAAATGCATTCTAACATATTTGGTATTTAACCTTACAAAATAAACATTTCAAAATAGAAGGATTTCATCTTCACAAAATATATATTACGGATTTCATTTCAAAAAATGATAGTATATTCACCAATGAAAAAAAGATTCATTGCATCTAGTACTTATTTTACTGAATTCACTGCTTCATTGTGCTGCACTAGCTCTTCTATTTGCTGATGCATTCCACGTATCTGACATTATTGTATCTCTAAGGTGATAAGCATATTAGCTTTTAGACTCGTCGTCAACTGCATCATCTTCATTTGTCTTCTTGATCGATATTTATCACTTCATTACAATGATGTTGGCACAATTCATCATTATTTGGATTTCGCGTCATGATGAAATTCTGTATTATATCACCAGCATTTACGATTTTTCTTGTGTTTTTATAAGATAATTCATATTCGTCAAAATAGGAAATCGTTCCTTCCACATGCTAAATGTTCTTTTCACACCATTTCGAAGTTTTGAATGGAGAATGTTAAAAAGCTCAATGGGTGTCCTAGGACCTAATGCTTGAGGTCCATATTCCTTCAAGTGATATCGGGTTCTAGGATAGGATCCAAGAAAACCTCACTCATGTGCATAACCAGCATCAACGGGAAAGTACTTTCCTATTAAGAATTAAAATGACAAGTTTAGTATATATATTATTTAAACATATTAATGTATATAATTAAAATAGAACTGCAATATACCTTTTGGAACTTGCAAATTATATATTCCCCTGTTTTGTAGAACATCAAACATAACTTTTTTTTATCATTGGCTGAGCCTTCAAAGTCGGCACATACAAAATTAAAAAGCATGTCAAAACCTACAACTGCCATCACATTTTGGGCAATGAGCTCCTTTTTACAACGATAACATTGACGATCTTTAAGTGGAACCCAAGTTGGTACATAGGTGGCGTCAATAATACCAATACAATCCCGTGTCGTCGTTAACAATTTAAATTGTTTGTCATAAAGCATGCAGAAAAAAGTTGATGATCCTATTACTTAATTACCTTGAAAAATGGTAGAATATTTGATTTGAAGCAATATGTGCTGGTGTTGGTGTTTCAGGTTTAGGAAGTTTAACATAATCAGGATATATATAAAAGAGCTTCCAAAACAACATTAAAGTACTTGCTAATTGTTTGGCCTAGATGTTGAAATTGAATTTGCATGACTCGATCACGCTCATTGTGGCCTACCGTATTTAGGAAGATGGCAATTTGTTCTTTTACTGTGACATTTTTAGTTGCACACAGTAGCCCTTATTTTTTCAGTAAATCACACAACTCCAATAACACATCAATCCTTATATGAAGTAAATCATATGCTAAATGCTCATGACCATGACCATGTGAAGTCATGGTCATCATGGCCAATTAAAGATGAATTATGAACTCTCCTCCTTTTGACCCTCTTTTGTTTACAATGATGATCTAAAAGCGTAAGGACGACCATCGATAGTGCTACCAATTACCAGAAAATGATCTTCTTCTTTATGTCCATTTTTGCTTCATACTAAATTCACACATAAAAAAAGTGAGTAGCGAATTTAGCCCATTCATAGAAACATTATTGTTACATGATAAATTAACATTGTCCATCTAAAAGAATAGCAGACACAACAATTGGATAAGAAAGCAAAGTCAAATAGTACTATCATAAAAATGAAATATAAAAGAGTGCAAAAATTTAACAAAATTAACTAGACAAGTCACACTTGGTCCAACATAATACTACATTATTAAATACTGTCCAATATGCAATAAAACTATTATATTCCAAAAAAAAGTCACACTTGGTCCAACATAACACTACTAGATTTTAATTCCTCCGAAATTCAATCACGTCAATCTTCCTTGGTATGAAATGCAAGGAACTGACTTGACGTTTGTGGATCCCTTAGTATCCTAAGCGCCTTTCCACGTAGTGATTTTTCTAATTTTAACTCCGGAATAGTAGTGACAACATTTGGTTGACTCGGACCCGATTGGTTCAATTTTTCAGCAACATAGAAAGTGTGCCAATCATCTCCTTCACTGCACACAATTTCACTATTAGCTTTAGCTTCACCTCGTACATTGCGTTGAGAACTTGCATTTGTGTCTTTTTTAGTACGCAGGGCTTTGGAACATTCAACCATCTCATCCGAACTAGATGAATCTATTGCGACTTCATTAATTGGTACTTAGGGGCCTGAGATCGGATATGGTGGGCGTTGGTTTTTGAGTACCACATCTCTTCCATCTGCGATTATATCTCCATATATAATGACCAACTTTTCATAGTTGAGATAACTTTTTCCTCGATACTTTGAATAATTGGGATGTACTTGAAGTATACAAATTGGACAAGATAAAGTAAATAGTTTAAAACTTAAACAATTGATGAAATATTAGTTTAACTGAAAATCAACGATCCACTCACCTTGACATAGTCCTCCCATACTTGGTCTTCTATAATAACCTTTTTATCCTTGTCATCCCATCCAAACCCAATTAGTCCAATAGAAGTCTTGATCCGTTTGTAATGGGTTTTTAATGTTCTAAGGTGATTTCTAATTTTACCTTTATCATAGTCATCTCCAAACTTTTTCATCATTTTTTGTTCTATCTCTTTCTACCCTTCAGTGGTATACCCTCCTTCATATTTTCTCCCAAGCTTTACTTGTTCTATAAAGAAGTCCATCAAGTAATCATTAGAGTAGTCCATCCATGAAATATTCCTCTTTTCTCTTCTACCACTCTCGGTTCCGATTGGTGCCTCAACTTGAATGGATTGAAAATGGCCTTCAACTATTTCATTATCGATTTCTAAAAAGTAACAAAATTGTTAAGAAAAAGATATAACTTTATATAGATTGGCATTCATGAATTTGTAATTGCCCATTTAGTTACTCTTTCCCACTCATGATCATATGAACAAAATATTACACTAGATTAACATATCAAAATAAATAAACACATTGGAACCATCATTCTTAACATATAAAGAAATAGTTTGAAGTAAATCAAGGACGACAATGTACCTTCCGTGCTATTAAAAACACTCTATTTGAATTTTAGAGTGTTTGGAAGAATATTCTTAACTTCTTATGATGGATGGGCCATTGGACAGAATTAACCCATTAAAAAGCTACAAAAATCAATAGAGATCCGCTCCAACTTTCAAAAGTGAAGTAAGTATATACATGAACCAAATGAGAGAGTAGCTAGACATTTAGAGTACATTACTTGAATCATTTGTTGATACAACCAACCCCACCCCCCCCCCCCCCCCCCCCCCCCCGACCTCCTTGCACGAAATCGTGTGGTATTGTGTGTACTACCAAAACAACATTTCAATTTAGCCCACTTTTGTACAAATTGGAACCATCATAATAACAAATACTAAAATCTTGACTATGTTTAAAAAGAAGTGGATATGCATCTATCATAATTCACAGTATAACCACATATCCATTGTCTATCCTACAATACCTATTTTTATTAACTTATTAAGAAGTCTTTGGGCTTGATACAATGAACCTGGGTTGCTTCATTGCAACCCGTCTGTAGCCAGTGAATATATGATTGGTGAATATATGACACTAATTCTGGATGTGATCCCTTGTAGGCTTGCACTACCACCCATCTCAAAGACATGATTCACCAATTAGTCACGCAAAGAAAAACCTATCCATACAATGATCTAGAAACACATATAATTTTTTTTCCTCAATAGTAAATGCATAATTGATTTGGTAAAAAATATATATTAAAAAATAAAAATAAACAATCAAATGGAGGGTGGGGGGTGGAATTGAGAAGTGGGTGGGGTACAACTCAATACTGGGGACGGTTGGGGATAGAAAGAGAGAGATGGTTGGACTCGGCAAAAGCTGATAGAGAGAGACGCAGAGAATTGATCAAGGATATTGACACCCTTATTGCTTTTGATGATAATTTTTTACTGGGTACTATATAGCTAGAAAGTGCAAAAAATGCTTGCAACAAGTGAAAGTACGAGGCTGGTGAAGACCTGATACATTGCTTCTAAATTCTACAAACCTTCACAAAGATACCCTAGTTGGAAACTCTAAACACATTCTTTTCTTTTTCAGTATGAATGGAATGCAAGAATACAAGTGACAATGTGGTTCAATAACACCAAAACCAATCAGACTAATCTGGATGGCATTCCGACTAGAGTACTTTTTTTTCTTGATTTCTATGTTATTCCATTTTCTATTTCAATCTCGGAGATGGCACCTTGTTTGTTGCTCTGCATGTGGAGATTCAAAATTCGTAGAAGAAGCTATGAAGAAATTTCAGGCAAACAAGAAACTTACTTTGGGTTTATTCATTAGCACCATGTTCATTACTTTAGGTTTGTTCATTAGCACATAGAGATATTACCTTCACATGCAGGAGACGAGATGTCGGGCGGCCACGCAGGGAGAGAGACACAAAGCAGGGGGGAAAAACGCATGATAGGGTTTTGGTTGTTGGGTTTTATCCGTTTTATGAAGACTCTTGAACTTCTTTTTTTTCATGCTTTTTGGGGTTTTGAACCCAAAACTTGTTTGACGAAAATACCCAATACGATACCGTCCGCTTCCAATGGGTATTCTTTGAAATCCCACGCATTTTGGTACTCTTTATTTTCCCACGTAAACAGGCGTTCACATCTTGATGTGAAAATGAGCTTATTTTTACACTATGTACACATCTAATTTACACATAAGATGCGTAGATAATTGTAGACAAACATGATTGATGCTTAAATATTACGCATATTCTCCATTTACATATTTAAATTGGGGTAAACAAACGATCCCTTCTCATCATGTGTTTGTGGGCGACCTAACCAATCCTTCACATATGTAATGCTTTCCTACATAGCTTTCTTACCTTTATGTTCCTTACTTTATTAAAATCTCTACAACTCAATATCTTATCTCTTACTATTCATATCAATTTCAATTTAGATATCTCTACAACTCATGTCTTATCTCTTACTACTCATATCAATCTCAATTTAGATAAAGAGATTTGCCCCAATTTTAAAATCTCATGTATGTTTCAAAGGAAGGAGAGAGGTATGACTTATGATCATGTCTTTGCGGGCCCACCTAACTAGTCCTTCAAATTGTTCACATTTGTACTACTTTCTTACATAGCTTTCTTACCTTCTGATGTTCCTTACTTTATTAAAATATCTACAACTTATATTTTATCTCTTACCATTCATATCAATTTTAATTTTAAAAAAGAGTAATTTGATTTAAAATTAGATAAGAAGAAGAATGAAGAAAGACAAGCCATTCGCTGAGCTGTTGGAAGTTATACTCAGCAACCAAAGCATGGTCGATGGTTGTGAAGATGAATATCATTAGGTTCTTTACCATCACATTTATATTTTGCTATGTTGCTTTCATATCCGACTCCCTCAATCCATATTCAAAGGAGTTGGCCTTTCTACTATGCATTGTTGGCCAAGTGATAGATGTGACACTATTACATTACTCTATGAAGTTTTTGATGAACTGCTATGGGAGGTTCTATTCAAAGTAGGGATTTTGGATGGAAATACTGTATATCCCAAGAGTAGAAATTCATTCATCATACTAGTTATTTGAGTTAGTTTGTAGTTTATATAGGTACTTGAAGTTTTTTAATTTGAGTTCTTAGTATTGATATATGTCGTGACTTGACTATTATCATATAAATAAATTAGGCATTTGTCTAGATGTGTTTTTATTATTATAATTTTATATACAACTGCATAATTTTAAATTAGGCATCTTGGATATAACAAATTACTAAGTGATTTCTCAATTGTTGGTCCTCTCCCTCAATTCATCTTATCATAGCATTCAAAGTTCGAGATTTGAGATTCTGTTCTTAACATATGATGGATCATTTTCATTATCAACATAATTTTTGCGATCAATAATTTAAGTCAGTTGATGATAGGTTATTTAATGTTATATTTTAAATTCTTATAATTTTTCTATCTTAATAAAATTTATAACAATGTATTTTAATTTCTTATAAATTTTATAATTTTTTTGTATACTTTTATAAATGTGTATTATATTGCCTGTGCTCTTTATAGTTACAATTTATCCACGTTTCTCACATGCTTCCAATCTAATGTCCAATCTTACTTTGACATGTGATTTGGATCAAATTGATGGTATGAGGCACACAATAGAGTAAATTTGATTTTGTTACATAAGTATGCTCTAGGCAATTTAACCTTTTTTTTTTTTTTTAAATGTCCATACCGGTGAGTAATCATGGATGTACGAAATTGAACACAGGCGAAAATATTTTCTCTCATTGGTTTGAATCGCAATAAAATAGGCTGCATATTCTGATTTTATTCATATTATTGCCTTCGTTAAAAGTATAAAACTATTATTATAACGTAAATGTGAATAACTTGTAATTAACGAGACTTTTTTTTCCAAACTTTGACCGTTGTGGTGAATCATGAACCTAATAGATAAACACAAACGAGTAGATCTTTTGATTGGTTTGCATTTTAACAAAGTGGCCCACCTATGCACCGAATTTGATTCAATATTGGTATTTTCTTCAAAACTCTCAAAAATTAAAAAGTAATGTGATGATGTTATCAAAATGGAAAATATTGCAGTGAGAACTCTTATCACGATCTTACGATGAGCTCAACATTGTGGGCTTGTAGCGCCCACCCTATGATCCATTTGAACCATTTACACACATGGGACTCCTGCAATAGTCATTGAACCATTGAGTTTGCACCCTTCGAATGGATTAGACCGTTGAATCAAAATCCAATGCTTTTAATATAAAGTTATTAAACTTATGTACTGCGGATCAAGGGACTAGAAGCATGAGATTGACCTTATTCTTTATTTTTGGATTCATTATAAGTGGACATTTTCAAACCCTGATTTGTGGACTAGGTTGGCCCGAACAATTGCTATGCATGGTTGGACCATAAATGTTGCCGTGTAAAAAAAAAAGGAAATTATATATTATAGGGGATTTTATTGGACAAATCCAAAGTGGATGAAGACCAAAGAAGCCCTCAAATTTTAATATAGACCATAAAGGTCCTCCCGCCACCGTTTTTTTAATTGTTCTCATTCTTCTTCCCCCTTTTTAGGGATTTTTTTGGCTCCTCGCCTTTAAGCATGCCACAGTTCATGGCAAAATGACTATGCATCTCAGGGTTTCCTCACTAACAAAAAAGGATCCAAACCCATCTCTCTTCATCATCTTATTTTTCATAGTTGCATCACTTGCTACATGTAGAATAAGCCCTTAGCGCCGGGTTCAAGAGGACTTAATGCCGTAGAGAAAGAAGATAAGGAGGAGGAAGAAGAAAGGAGTGGTGATATCACCGCTCAAGCTTAAGTGAATTAACTTTGTCCACTTTCCTTATTTGCAGTGTGTATATAAATATATATATATATATATAAAGAGTTTACCAGAAAGAGAATAAGGAAGAGGAAAATTTGAGTTGCAGAAAACAATAGACACCGAGGAGAGAGATGGAAGAAGAGCATAATGGTTTTTTAGGGAGATTAAAAGAAAAATAAGAAAATGGAGAACTGGTTTTTAAGGGTTCCATTTATAGGAGAATGGCAATATTACCACACATGTGAAATAAAAACCCCAAAATGGTCTCTAGGACCACTACGGTTAATGCAAAAGTTTTATGGCCTTTTTGGTCTTCACCCACCCAAGGAGATTTTCCCGGTAAAATCCCTTAGATTATATATAATAAAAGACTTTTAAAACTACTTTATATCTAATTATTATTTTAAATAGGGAATTTTACCAAATAAATGATGTTAAACATGTATACGCCCATTTTAAACAGAATTACATCAATTTACCCCTTTTTGGTGTTCGTACAGTGGTTTTGGATGCTTTTATCCATCGCTGTGTGAACAATATCGTCATGTCATTATAAACCTTATACCTCAATCGATTTTGTTCTCCCGTTCTTCCCCAAAATTGAACCTCTCTCGCCCTTTCTCTCTTTCTCTGCCGCTCCTGCTCTCCCTACTCTCTTTTTCCCTTTCCCTCTCTGCTCGTTTCTCTCTTTTTCCCTCTCCCTCTCCGCTCCCAGCTCTCTCTTTCCCTTTCTCCAATGTCCCTCTCCTACTCTCCCCCTCCGCTCCCTGTGATCTAAACAATTCCGACCACATCTTCCGGAGGAACTCGCAACGACTGCTCCAATGTCATCTTCCATATGATATTTTAGTGAAGGTGATTTTTTCTGTTCTTCTCTCTTCCACATTCTCTATTTGCTTGTTTTCTTTTCATTTTCAGTTTCTATAACCATTGGAGTTATCTTCTATCTTCCATCCTGTTGAAGTGATTTTTTCCACAATATACAACAGTTATAAAAACTGAAAAAAGTCCGATGCATATTGTTCAGATCTCTGATTTTTTCCTAGGTTTTGTTGAATGTTCTTTTACCTTAAGTATCTGGTAATACCTATATTTGTTGCCATACTTAGAACTGGTTGGCTTTAATTTCCAGCATTTGCATTTGATATTGTTCATTGGTCTCAGTGTCTGATCCTCTTTACTGCATACAATGAGTCTCATTTTACATAGTAGAGAGCCGAGGGAAAGAGAGAGGAAGCGAAAGGGAAGGAGAGAGGAAGGCGAGAGGGAAGGAAAGAGGAGGGACCGGAGAAGGCATGCAGAGAGGGAGAGGGCGGCGAGAGGGAGAAAGAAAGAAAATAGCAGGATACACTCTGCGGGAGTGAGAAAGAAGGAGATGTGAGCGTGGAAAATATGGGGGAAGATGACGATGTCTTTCCCACAAAGAGGGGGTAAAATCGTCCGAAAAGGCTATATGAATATCAATACAGGCGTTTATGTGTATTTATGATTTAAATGGGCAAATACATGTTTTGGGACACTTTTTTTTTTTTTTTGATAAAATTCCCTTTTAAATATTTACAAAATTAACTTATCTCGGGACACATTTCCCACTTACACCTCGATATCTCGAGAAGACGATACGATAATTTATCGAGAAGGATTAGTTGTAGCTGGCGCCTGACTGTGATGCTATGCTCCCAGTCTCTCCCACGTTGGCACGTTTACAAAGGACTGAATGGCGGTTGAGTACATGTCTCCTCCCGAACAAGAGAACCTTCTAAAATGTTCTAACGCATCACTCCTCCGTCTCCTCGTCTCAAATCCTTGCATCCTGCGCAGCGTCGCAAACTCCACGCGTGCATCGCACATTCAAGCCGTCTAGATCAACAACGCCTGTTGGCTTCGCTCTCGTCCGAAGCAAAAAAAAGGCACTCTCTTTATATCGGGCCCTCTCATTGATCACTTACTTACACTCCTTTTTCTTTTCCTTGCCTTTCCCTCTTTCTTCTTTTGGATCATGAAATAATATGCCACATTGAGAGCAACCGGTTCTCAGATATCTGAAGACGAGAGAGGCTTACATGGCAATTGCGACTGAAAGGTATCATGAGTATGTCATTAGTGATTTTCTCTGCCGTACCCATTTCACTAGGGTTTTGTTTATTTTACTTTACTGAGTAGTGACGCGCGAACTCACAACACTATACAAGTGGTGCCGCGAGAGGCACGAGGGATATATTTAATTTTGGTAAAGATAAACGGGCATTTTCACGAACACCTGGAATCATGAAAAACTTTGGGGGGTTGGGGTGGGTTTGGGGGTTTGATGTGTCTTCCTTAGGTGTGTTCGCGCGCGCAAAATCTTGGAACAATCCCATCATCAAGGAAGGTACTGTTCAATTCTAGGGTCTACTGATTCGGGTGAGTGATTTGGGTGCATCAGACTGTAGAAGCTTTTAGGAACGGTTCATTTCTGAAATTTTTTTTTTTGTACTGATCAAAGGAAAAAAAAATTGAGATAAGCTAACCATGGAGAATAACCCATTTTAGCTATGGTGGCATATGATGTGGATGAGAACTTTTGATTTTAAAGGATTAGGTTGGTAGATTTTAGGACAAAATTCTAATTTTGGTGGGCATTGTTTACTGTATTATGATTATGTTTTGTTTCATGGAGTTTAATGCTTGTAATTTTTTTTTTTTACACTTAAGTGCAGGACTTCCTTTTCCATGATGTCCAGTTGAAGTAATTCAGTTGAAAAAAATGCTTGTTTCTGCCCTCTTAACTTCTTTGGGCATCAATCTTGGTCTCTGCATTTTGTTTATCACATTATATTCTATATTGAGGAAGCAGCCAGAAAATATCAGAGTATATGCACCACGCTTGGTTGCTGAGCAGAAATCTCAGCAAAGAAGTGTTTTTGACATAGAGAGACTATTGCCCTCGACTAGTTGGGTGAGAAGGGCGTGGCAAACGTCGGAAGATGAACTGCTATCTAAATCTGGGTTGGATGCGGTGGTCTTTATGCGTATTTTCATCTTCAGGTGTGTGAGATAGTTCTGTATAATAATGCTTAATGATTGAAACACTTTAGGGCTTGTTTGTTTCCATTAGAATACATAGGAATTGAATCATATTTTAATGAGCTCCACCGAAGGATTATTAAAGCGGGTGTAGTGTTAATGATATGAGGTGAGGGGTGAAGGACATAATGTAGCAATATAGATGGAACCTTCACTTTCCTAGGATTTGAATTACTAGGGTGATAGTTGGGTATTTATTTTCCATCTTGCCTTGATTCACTTTCCATTAAAGGACAGGTTATTTGATGGTCATTTTTTTTATTCACCTTTCATCTTCATTTTTAACCACTTATGATGTGAATTCATATGTATTTAAATCCTATATATTCTATGCAAACATGGCTAACCCCAACATAGTTGGGACAAGATTTTGATGATGATGATATTCTATGCAAACAAACACGCCCTAAGTAACATGAATTTGCTGATTTTGTTTTGTCAAGTAAAAATGATATTGATACGCTATGAAACACCTGTGATCTATTGCTATGTGTTCGAGCACTAGTCTTTTAACGTCTTATTTTTCGTTTCCTCCCGCCGCGTGTATAACTCACATTTAATAATTTGTGCTTTCTCAACATATAATGTGCAATCAATCTTTAATTTGTCCTTACCCACAAAAAATAAAAAAAATGTGCTTGTTCAGTGTGGATTTTTTTCTTTTTTCTTTTCTTTTTTTAAATGTCATTTCTGATTGTATAGTATTTGCTGGAAGATGCGTCTAGTTTTAGGTGGTGTGAATTGCATTTAAGTCAACTAAAGCTTTGTTTGAGAAAGAACTGAGATGGAGGTAAAATGCTTTATAGAACTGCAAAAATTGTGCAGCAAATTCTGCTGTTGTCTAGGAATCATTCTTAATGCAAGGAAACAATTGTCTATTTGGAAAGAAATTGTTTTTTGGATTGTTGATAAGCTTAAGGATGTGTTTTTTGCAAGCTTGATGTTTCAATATTATAAATTCAGAATAGTTTAACATTGTCATACTGGTGGCTATCAATTAACAAGGAGTATTTCAAAATTATAAAAATACCAAAAATATTTTGTTTTGATTGGTAAAAGGTAAATTGTATCATGGCAGGGAAGAAGTACATAAGAACAAGATCTTGATGCCCATTGAATCACATAAAAAACAATCAATCTTACAATCACAACAACCACACCCAACAGATGTACCTCAACCAAAAAAATAATCAAACAACACTCCTCTATACGTTTAGCTTACACACCAACAACATGGGTGATGCAGCGATCAGGTTGATAGATCAATCTCCCGAAGGATTGATTGAATCCAAAGATGGATTCTAGCCACTAGGGCACAAACGAAACCGTGAAACAAATCATGTGAGCAACTCATAAATCTGTTGATTAATTGAAAATAAGCATGTCTAAAAACAACGAAAGGCTCTTCTATATATATAAGAGCAATGTGTTTGCTATTAAGGAAAGCTACTAATTCTAATTAACAATAAAATTAGAAATAAGTCCTAATGAACTAATCCTAGGATAAAATTAGTATAATTCCACAGTAGCTTTCTCAGCCAATCTGGGCCTATGGGCTGCACCCAAAGGGCTAGGTTGGATGGCTCGCCCCATCATGTGGGCCCAGGGCCTCTTTTGGACTTCTGTACTACATAAACTCTCTCCGGCTTGAAAGAACTCGACTCCGGCAAGTTAATCACTTGATAGTGCTTATAAAGATCTAGATTCAGACTCTGGAAGTCGGTAGCAGTAATCCAGGTAGCGATGGAAACGGCCCGGTTTTGGTAACGAACAAGGAACTTTTTAAATCCTCCGCGATGAGTAGAAACAATTTGATCATCAAGAACATCAATGATTTTATTAGGCGGTGGCAGTGCAGCTGGTAACGTAATTATTTGCTCATCAGAATCGGCCTCATTATCATGCCCACGATAGATAGTGAGATCGGCAACATTGAATGTGGGTTGATACCAATATCAGATGGCAACTTGAGAGTATATGCATTCGAACTGAGCTTCTTCAACACCTTGAATGGACCTGTATTTCTCGGATGTAACTTCTTGTTTGCACCTGGCGGTAACCTTTCCGGATGAATACGGACAATAACTATGTCTCCTTCAGAAAACTATAGGAAATGACGACGTTTGTCAGTGTGAGCCTTGTAACTATCATTGCTAGCTGTAATACGTCGTCGAACTTCATCATGTATTTGTTGCAATGTGTTTAATGAAGTTATCTGCTTCAGCACAAGGGCATGCTTCAAGAGGCCAGGGGACAAGATCAATAGGTGTAAGCAAATTCAGCCATTGGTAGAATTTGATCCCATGTGATATGATCACGTACAAGGCATCATAAGAGTTGTCCAAGGCTTCTATTAACAACTTCAATTTGTCCATCAGTTTGCGGATGGTAAGCAGGAGAGAAGTGAAGCTTTGTCTTGTCTGTCATCCACAAAGTCTTCCAAAAGTAACTTATAAATTTGGTATCATGATCTGAAACGATTGTCTTTGGGAGGCTATTACGACGGACAACTTCTTTGAAGAATAATTGAGCTACCTTGTAAGCATCTGATGTGTTGTTGCATGGAATGAAATGTGCCATTTTAGAAAAATGATCAACAACAACAAAGATGGAATCAACTTTCCGTGTAGTCTTTGGAAGTCCTAACTCCTAACAGAAAATCCATGCTGATATTTTCCCATGGTGTATTAGGAATAGGCAGTGGCTGATATAAACCAGTATTCTTCTTCTTGGTAGCTTTAGCCAATTGACAGGTTTGACATCTTTCACATATGCTGATAACATTAACTCTCATGCGCGGCTAATAAAAGTGATCATCTACGAGAGCAAGTGTCTTGTCACGTTGCAAATGACCACTATAACCTCCTGAATGCAATTTACGAACAACATGTTCTCGAATCGAAGTAGTAGGGAGGCAAAGTTTGTTACCTTGGAATAATAATCCATCATGTACGCTATAATGAGGGTGCTTGTCCTTGTCGCTATTAAGAAAATCTGTATAGATTGTGTCGAAATCCTTGTCATTGGTATACTCTTGCTTTATTTGCTCAAAACATGATACGGTGACTGCCATAGTAGTGAGGAGATGTTTCCGACGACTCAAAGCATCAGCTACCGGATTTTCTTTGCCAGCTTTACGACGGAGACTGAATGTGCATTGTTGAAGGTAAGAGCTCCATTTAATTCGACGATCACTAACATGCTGTTGTGACTGTATATGCTTTAATGCCTCGTTGATTGGAATATAAGACAGTCGTTTCCAACCAAGTAATGACGCCAATGTCGCAACGCCTGCACAACGGCATAGAATTCTAGATCATAAATAGAATATCTGTGTTTGGCATTGGGGAGCTTCTTGCCAAAAAATGCAACTAGGTGACCTTCTTGGCTAAGAACTCCTCCAATGTCGACATGAGAAGCATCACAAGCAACTTCAAAGACTTTGTCAAAATCGGGAAGTCGTAGGACATGGGCTTCTGTGATTTTCCGCTTGATTTCTCCAAATGCTCTAGTTGCTACACTTGTCCATTTAAATTCACCATTTTTCATACAATCAGTGATGAGAGCCATAATACTGCTGAAATCTCGAATGAACCTTTTATAGAAAGTAGCAAGTCCGTGAAAACTACGAACTTTAGTGAGGGTTTTCGGAATAGGCTAATCGAGGATAGCTTGAATCTTGGATGGGTCCATTGCAATACCCTTAGAAGAGACAACAAAGCCAAGGAAAATCATAGAATTGCTCATAAAAGTACACTTATTCAGAATACCATAGAAGCGTTCCTGGCGAAGAAGCTGAAATATGCTATTCAAGTGATCAAGATGCTCCCTGTTGGATTTGCTGTAAATCAAGATATCATCAAAGTAGACAACAACGAACTTTCCAATAAATGGTTTCAGCAATTGATTCATAACATGCATGAATGTGCTGGAGCATTAGAAAGACCAAAAGGCATAACCAGCTATTCATAAAGACCCTATTTAGTTTTTAAGGCTGTCTTCCATTCATCACCTGGCCTAATTCTGATTTGATGATAACCACTACGAAGATCAATCTTAGAAAAAACAGAAGCACTAGTCATAAGATCAAGCATATCATCAAGTCTAGGGGATAGTGAAGCGATACTTTACAGTGATTTTATTGATGGCACGACTATCCATATACATACGCCAGCTTCCATCCTTCTTTGGTGTGAGGGGAGTAGGTACGGCACATGGACTTAGGCTTCCATGAATATATCCCCGTTGCAACAGATCATCAACTTGTTTCTTGAGTTCAGCATGTTCGGAAGGGCTCATTCGATAAGCACGAAGATTAGGGAGAGATGCTCTAGGAGTAAAATCTATTGCATGCTGGATGTCTCGCATCAGCGGCAATTCATTTGGAAGCTCATCAGGAATTAAACCAGAAAATTCATTGAGTAATGATTGTACCTCTTGGGGAGTGGATGGCTTTGAGTCTTCATATAATTCGGTCACCTGTCTGGCAACCAAAGCATACATCACACCTTGCTCTTTACTTTCAACTTCAAATTTGTGCATGGTGAGGATGTGAGGAGAGGCAGTAAGCGTTGTTTGATTTGCAGAGAATGCAGTTTCCATGGGCTTCAATTGAATTTGGCGTCCATTCCATTCAAACGTGTAGGTGTTATCCGCATGATCAGTGATGACCTTCAAGTGTTTCAACCAAAGTCTGCCAAATAAGATGTGGGCAACATTCATTGGAATAACATCACACTTGACATTTTCTTCATACGAGCCCATCTTCAAGGGAACAATGCACTCGCGGTTGATGGGAATCATATAATCATTTACCCATGCAACTCTATAAGGCCTCGGCTGCTTTATTGTTGGCAACTGAAGTTTATCAACTGCTTATTTAGATATGACACTCATAGCACTTCTACCATCAATGATGGCATTGCAAGCTTTTCCTTTACAAGTGACTCTTGTTTTGAAAATTGGAGCTTGGTTTTCATCCTCTTCCTCAGTACCATCTGCAACTAATAGGCTCCGGTGACGGAAAAGCAATGGGCTGTCATCATCCGCTGTGAATACCTCAAGTGCTGACTCTTATTTTGTTGGAAGTTGTGAATCAGGTTTATCCATTTCGATTTCCTCATCATACTGTTCATCATCATAAGGTTCACCTTCACAATGTAGATTCCTGTGTGGACATTCTCTAGCATAATGGCCCTGGTTTTTGCAAGAATGACAGACAATGTCTCATTTAGTGGTGATTCCGGTTCCTTTAGCATTATTCTGATCTGTTTGCTACTTTTGATTGGGCTAAGGATTTTGTTGACCTTGTGGTGGAGCTTGTTGCTGCCTTTGGATTTGGTTCTGTGGTTGGGTTGGAGGTGGTCAGAACCCTTACTGTGATACCAGTTGACGCAGCGATCGGGTTGATAGATCAATCTCCCGAAGGATTGATCGAATCCAAAGATGGATTCCAGCCACTAGGGCACAAACGAAACCATGAAACAACTCACGTGAGCAACTGAGAAATCTGTTGATTAATTGAAAATAAGCACGTCTAAAAACAATGAAAGGCTCTTCTATATATATAAGAGCAATGTATTTGCTAATAAGGAAAGCTACTAATTCTAATTAACAATAAAATTAGAAACAATTCCTAATCAACTAATCCTAGGATAAAATTAGTATAATTCCATAGTAGCTTTCTTAGCCAATTTGGGCCCGTAGGTTGCACCCAAAGGGCTGGGTTGGATGGCTGGGCCCATCATGTGGGCCCAGGGCCTCTTTTGGACTTCCGTACTACATCAATAGGACATTCACGAGAAAAAAGTTTGAGTAGGATATGCTTCAGGTTTAAATCACTCCATCCAACATCTTCATAAGTAGTGGCGAAACCAGGAATTTTTCCTGGGGGCCTCCATGTAAAAAAAAAAAAAATATTTTTTTTTCTTGGGGACCATATGTAAAAAAGCACAAAATTCTCCATAACATATGGAGTTTCACAAAATTTCCCCCACTTCTGGCCACACCCCCTACCCTTGTTCCACCTATGTTCATAAGTCATGATTCTAGATAACCTCAAACTCCTCTAGGAATAAAGCCCTCAAAATTACCTTTGACTGAACCTTCATAGCTAAATCTCCCCTACCTTCCCAACGTAGTCACAGGAAGCCAAATCTGATTATTCGTGAACCAAAGATTTCCCAATCTTCAATCAAACATAAAATCCACGCTGGCAAGGAGAAAAGTAGAGATTCACTTACTGTTGATTGTGAAAATCCAGCATAGAGGTCTTCAATCCGTTAGGAGTATTCTCAATACCAAGGAGAAGAAAAAAATTAAAGTGCAAAAAGGTGCAACCTTTATTGAAATGGATGCAAATAACCAAGCAGAATCAGCCATACCATTACAATAATATATACTGTTTTTAGAGACTGATAGAACCCTAAATCTAAATTACGTCTCACCAACTAGATAGTCTCATTAAAATCCATAATTAGTAGTCCTAAAATCCCTGATATAATCTTCGTGAACAACTCAAAAATGGAAAGGAAAATATGAGAAAGGAACCATGGAAGCTTGGTGACGTCTACATTGATTTGTTCTTTGAAACCCAGCCACTGAGCCTATCTCAATCATATCCCATCATCACTAGAGATTCCTAATGGCAATAAAATAGGAATGAATATGGAGCAAATATCAACTCGAATTAAGAGAGAGTGCATAGCTGATCTTCCTTTATTGATCTTGGAGGCCCCACTTGATAGTTGTTGCAACCAACCAGCTGTCACCTCCTCTTTAGTCTACTCAGAGGCACATAACAAAAGGAAAGACATACATTATAGGAAAGAAGTGTTTTAAATTATAGAAAGCTTATCATGCAGCAGGCTGGATGTCCTGCGGATATGATCACGAGGGGCTGTGAAGTGAACTCCAGCATTGTGAACTCCAAATGCTGGCCCAGTTGGACCAGCCACCTATTCCAGATGGCAAACCAGCCCTGGGTGAGCAGTTTTGGGCTGGTTGATCTCGAGTTAGGTCTGGTTTGGCCTGAGTTCATGTGGGCTTTATTTGGGTGAACTGCAGTCCACTATCAATGGATAGTTTGGTTCTTTTTTACTCTTTTTTTGTCAGCTTGATTTGACTGTCTAAATGGAACTCTTTGGAGCTGTTTGGATCCCTATTTAGTTCTTCATCACATATTCAATTGATTTGGAATTTAATTTAGGCCCATTTCAACCAACCAAACCAGATTTGAGCCTCTTTTCTTGATTGAGCCCTATCACGACCTGAAATTCGGGGCCCTGTCGGTGATGTGATCTTTATCAATCATAAAATACCGCAAGTGCACGGGTGTCTAGATAAGACAGTGGCAAGAACGGGTCAAACCCATAGGGAGCTAATTAAAGAAGCTTTTAGATTAAGAAAACTAATTAACTAACAATTAAGGAAAGTTTTGAGTATTTAGAAATAAAAGAAAGAAACTAATTTAGAAATATGAAATCTACCAATTAATGCAAGTGATTAGAGCATAGGAATCCAATACGCATCTGCAAATTATTTATCAAGTAACCCTAATTTGTTCCAATTTTTACTACAAATCAAAGACAAATCAATGTTTTTAATTTGGAAAATCTAACTTTAAAAACCCTTTTTTTAATTATAAAACTCAAAAGACTTCCTTCACCTCATAAAAGAATAAAAATAATCTAAGAACTGCCCATAAAAAATAAGCATAAACCATCAAAAGATCTAAGTCCTAAGCATGGCCTATCATACCTAAGCATGGATAGTCAAACATCAATTTTTATTTTTAGAAATCAAGAATGGAGATTTGCCTAGGGCACGAAGACAAATCTATTAATCATTAAGAACATAAACAAGGAATTTTTAGAATTACTAAATAAATAAAAATGAATCACTTATCTTCATCCATAGCTCTAATCAAAATTAGCCCGCCATTGCAAAGAAGACTTCTTGATTTGTCATTAAAAATTGTATCTTTACAACTTCTCCTTCAAGTACTTGCTTGGACAAGGCCCAAAGTTACCCAAAATAAAAAATATGGAGAACTAGAACTAGAACTAGAAGTAGAAAAGGTGAAAGAAGAAGAGAGACAACGGCTTAGCCACTTTTTGAAGGAGAATAGACTTTTTTTTTTACACTAGTGGCCTCCTTTTATAGTTTTGCACACCTCCTTTTGTTGAGAGTTGTTTCCTTTTGAGATGATTCTTGGCTTAGCTTTCAAGCAAAGCTTTTCACTTAGGCAACAATTTGAATTGGAGAGGATTTATTACTAAGTGTGGTCTCTTGGGCTCCAAGTCTTGGAAAATTGAACTCCTCGAAGATCTCTAATGATACCAATTTTCAAAACTTTTCGCAATTCCCGCACAGAATTATAACAGGTAACTTTCCAAGGTCATATCTCTGTTAATATAGCTCCGATTTATGAAATCTTGGGCTCCATGGATATCTACTCGAAAAGAGCTTTCCAACAGTGGGTAGATTGCACCAATCAGATACTTGGTTTGAGAGTTATGACCATTTCAATTTGTTGCCTTTGAAAAATCTGGGAATAATTTGCACACATGGAAACTTCTATATTTGGCATGCTATGGAGTGTGTGGGGCCCATGTTGGACGTCCAAGGCATGCTTGGACTCTTTGTTTGCTTGCTTATTTGATTCTCTTTCCATCTTTGTCATGCTTCTTTACTTGCAACTTTGACTAATCAACTTCCCTTGTGAAGTTTCTAATTTTCTCTCTTTCTTGATTTTGGTTTCCAAATTTAGCAAGTCAACACCATATTTCCAAATCTGAGTTTCTTTTTTTCCTTTTTGAGAATTTCCAATCTTTCCAACTCCACCTAAATGCTAGGATATATGTGGGCCCACCATGAAGGGTGTTCCGCCTTTGATCTCTCTCAAATTTCTCCAATGCAGGTCCCACTCTTGATTTCTCCTACAAAAATAAAATTAAATAATGTCAATAATAATCAAGTGTGAGAAATTTAGATGGACTATGCATGGGACCCTACATGCCTACTTAATGCACCAAAAATACCCAACTTTCCAAAAATAACACATGGTGTCAAAATTAGAAGGTATGCATTAGTGAAGCCAAAAGAACTAATTTTGGGGTGATGAATGAGATGAAAACCCTAATTTCACAAAAGTCATGCAATGTAATGAATTTTGACCAAATTTGACTAAGATTCCAACTTTGATGCTCAAATGCATGAAATCATGAAATTAAGTGTAATTCTATGCAATTAACCTAATTAAGTCCACAAGTACATATAAAATGATGAATGAAAGCTACAATTTTGTGGACTTATCAGTTGCTGGCTAAATTGTGACTTATAAGCATCACACACCATGCATAAATTAAATCAAAATCACATAAAGATTTAGGCATTCACCTAATTAAGCCAACTTTCAGTAAAGAATCCAATCTAAGCAATAAAGGAACATTGTCCTATAAAACTGAAGAAGTCCAATACATAACCAAAAGATAGTGTAATACCCTGGATCCTGCTTTAGGGGGCTGGAGTATTTAATTATTACTATGCATTTTATTTGTGAATTTATTTATAATATTTAATCCTTGTGGGTCTATTGCATTAGTTGTGAGTAATATAATGTTTGATATTAATTTGTGATAAGATAATTTCTTCCCCATATTTAGTTTATTTAAATTAGTGGGACCCTTGACTTGTAGTTAGGAGACCTTTAGACTATGAGTAGTAAGAGAAGTCTTTTAGAATCGGTTGGACTCATACTTAGAAAGAAGAAAGGAAATTGATGTAAGGAAGGATTCCTCATACGTACTGGTATGCACTAAGCAACCTAGAAAGAGGCTACTAGTATGCACACAATTAAAACTCGCAAGCGCACAAGATCACTATGTAGTGTAGTGAATTGTAAGTACAAGGTCGATCCCACGAAGACTTGTGATAAAATAATGTAAAAAACAACTAAAAATCAGAATATTAAAAGAACAATTTAAATGATGACAGGTTGAATTAAACTACTAAAAACAGTAAATTAAACTATTAAAAGCTAAATGGAAAATAATCTAAAACACACAACTAGTATTAAAATTGAAAAATAGTAATAATGAATGAACTAGGGTTTCATCTACTCCCCTAACCAACCTTATGCATGTCCCTTATTATCCTTTAATAAAAAATCAGAATTATTAGTGACATCTATCAACCTAGACCATGGCATATGCGTCTAGATTACTATTCCCCTAAACCTAATTCATGAGTGGCATACTACATGAATTGTTCATTATGATGCAAAAACTAAGCATGGCATATGTCCTAGTCAAAATGCACATAATGCATAAAAACAATGGGAATGATAAAATGCATGAATCTAAGCATGGCATATACTTAGATTATTCATGGTTCTAAACCCTAGATGCTTAACATCAAGATCAATCAAAATTAAGTTAGCTACTCTTGAAATTAATTGAACATGGCATGGTTGGCATGGCATATTCACAACTCATCAATTGAAAACATGGTTTAGAATCTCAACTAATAAAACTGAAATTTGAATTAAAAGATGCCAAAAGAGACTACATAGAACTAGGCTAGGGTTTCAACTACACTCTAGCCCTAAAAAGTTTAGCTACTCATGTCTAGAATTGAAAACAAAATAGAAAATAGAGCCATAAGAAAAACTCTGAATATTGAAGAAGAAGAAGAAGTTGTCCAGCAACTTTTTCTCCTTTTCCTCGCTCCAAAAGCTCTCCAAGATGCTCCAAAGAATGCTCCAAAGGTGGCTGTACAGCAACTAGGGGTTTCGGGATGATGATGGATGGTCTTTGTGATGATAGGGTGCTGAAATAGTGGCTGGTATTCTTATGGACGTGGCTAGGGTTTTATATGGGATATATATGCTGGATGACCACCTCTTCTTGTCCTTTTATAAGTCTTGCAACAGCCCCTTTTAGCAAGTAGTTCTCTTGTGGAAATAGATCTCCAACTTTCTTTACAAGTAGGCTTCTTAATTAGAATGAAATAGGAGTCTTCTTTCTTAATAACAAGACTTTCTAAATCTGATCTTACTTGTATTTTATAGAAAGTTCCTCACATGGACCCACAATTCTGAGATTAATTGCAAGAGATTAAATCTGAACCTTTTATAATAAAGGTGGGCCCATATGATGCATGTACAATGATTGTGGGACCCCCTTCTTGAACTTCTAACTTGGCTTGGACTCTTCCTTTAAACTTTTCTTATTTTTCTCCTTTTTCTTCTCCATTCTTGAGCTCCACTTGTACTTGAAGAAAACTTTCTAATTTCTGAAATTTCACTTTTGCAATGGCTGTGGGCCCCCTTTTTGGCGTATAACCCTAGATTGGTTTCTTCTTTCTTTTACTTTTTTTCTTTGATTAGAATTGGAAGTTGTCCAAAGAATTAGAAAGTAGTCTTGAAATCTGAAATAACTTGGATGGGACCCACCTTGGCCCTACTTGATGATTTACGCCCATCACTCTTCATGAAATCTTCTCTTTTTGCTCCTTTTTACCTTTGCATACAAATTAACAAAGAATATGTAAAATCAAATAAAATAAACATGACTAGCATAAGATAATTCAAATATTAGGGCTTAGATTGTAAACAATTAAGCACTTATCACGTACCTAATCCAGTTCTTGAAGCCACCGACCCTTAGTACCTTTATTAAGCATAAAGCTCTTGTAAACCTCCATACAACAATCTCTCTCTCTCTCTCTCTCTCTCTCTCTCTACCCCTCCCCCCCCCACCCCCTCTCTCCCTTCCTCCCTCCCTCTCATGCATATCACTTTGGATAAGCCTAATATCTAGCCTAGCAACTTGGAGATAAGAGAAGAATTAGTGTAGGAGTGCTTCTTGGATGACCCAGTCACTACCCTAAGTGAATTGAGCAATAGTTTTCTACACAAGTTGAGTAGAAATTCTCAATCTACTTGTTTATGCTTCCCAAATCTAGAATTTTGTTTGGATTCTTTGTTTCATGATGATATTATGGATATGGATGTTGCTTGGGTTGATTTTTCGAAGTTCTGTATGTTGCTACAGTAACTGACGAGCTCTTTATATAAGCCTATTGAGCTCAAAATCCTCACCCACACAATGTAAATTTTGCAAATCTGTGTAGTATTACAGATAGGACTTTAGATTCCATTCCCAACTCCAATGGACCAGAGATTGTGGAAAACCCCTAAGCGGAAACATGAATTTTCAGATCCCGGGTAGTCAAAATATAGTTTTTCTAAATTCCCTGTGGGGCCCACATGTCCGACTTGAAGGAAGATCAGTTCTGGCCATCTGAAGGTAGACCTATGGGTGACCTTAGGGGTCTAGGACCCATGTGGATTGGGCCCAGTTTGGCCCACCATCCACTTGACCCAAATACAGTTGGCGTATTTGAAGTTTTGGCTGGTTTGGATTCTTTGTTTTGAGTTCAGATTTTTTGTAAAGTTTCGAATAAGGGCCTGCTATTATGTATTATTGCATCTGAGTTGTTGGAGTGGTTTTTCTTGAGATAATTTCCTTGATAGAAATTGCAAAACAACCCCTATTATCTTTTGTTTTTACTGCTGAACCCTTTATGGGCTGTTCACTTGAGTCTCAGTTGTCTGTAAATTACATATAAGGGACTGTAGTTCATGGTTATTAGAATTGAAAAGTGATTGGGTTGGTTTCCCGAGTTCTTGACTTCTATAAATTGCACTTAGGTCCCTGTACTTGATTAGTTGTGATTTGAATTGTATTTGTTGATTAATGTGTATGCTATTTGGGGATTTGACATGCGTATTCTTTTGATGAGTTACGTAATTGGTCTAGGTATAAGTTGAGATTAGTTGTAAATTGAATGCCTTACCTCAAATCTGTAAATGGTGAGTATGTAATTGACCCCCACGTGTCGGATACCTATTTTGATTCGGGATGCAGAGGATTAAATCCACATAATGTGAGAGAGTGATTATGAAACTTACCCATTATAGATGTTGAATGTCAGATTTTGGGCTAGGATGACTTAGTGGTTTTGGAGGAACTCTTTGGATACTCCTAGACCACTGGCATTGTATGGGATGGCATCCTTATACAAATGGCCAATTTTGGGAGGTTTGTTAGTTTTGGACATTGGACGTACCATAGATTTAAGAGTGAAAGCTATCGCATTCAACTAAACTAGAAGAGTCACTCACCTAGTGTAGCTTATGGTTGCACAATTGATATGCGGACGAGAATAGGTCATCCGCTATGCTCCCCACTGGTGGTTATTTTCTTCCTCTTCACTAATCTCCTTGTCTTCTCCTTGATTCCAAGCAAACTCTCAATTTAGGGTTCTCTCTCAAGTGTAGAAAGCAAGTAAGAAAAATACTAGCAAACAAGAGGAGAAGGGAGCTTTGTACTTGTTGACCAAGACTTAGAGTTCTCTTGGAACTCATGGGCACAATGAATCCTACGGGCACAAGTCTCTTTTGAGACTTAAGACATGCACAACTTAAGTGAAAGTTGGGTCCCATAGCATATCTCTCCTATACCTTATTAATTCTATAATTAAAAGGGTCCCACCACTCTTGCTTATATTTGAAACATAACAACTTCAGATTCAAGGGTCCTACCCATGGTCCCAAATAATTACAAATTAAGTTTTGGGCCAATAATCCTAGGTCAAATAAATATCTTACATAAAATAAGGCAACCAATAACTATCTTACCCATGGTCTAGGGTATTGTAAGCTCCCCAATTAGGATGGACTACAAAACCTTTTGATCGCGGATCCGGGGCTACGCCAATTTGGTGTCAGAGGTGAATTCCGGTCGCCGGGGAGAAAATCGTCCTTCCCGGAATTCGCCCTCTCGTCGCCCTTTTCTTTCCCGTCAAACCCGCAATGGCTCTCAATCAGTTGGACCTGTGAACTGAACCCAATGGACTGGTTTGACATCTCAGTCAATCACTGTGCCCAGTGGCTTTGTTGGGCGTACTGCATCAACTTGGTGCAGCCCCGGATCTGCGATCAAAGATTAGTCCAATCTCTTGAGGGATTGATTGAATCCAAGAGGGATTCCAGCCCTAAGGCACACTCACAATCATGAAACACACCATAACTATTGAAGAAAACTTAGGGGGTGTTTGGATAAAAGTATAATATAATATCAACATATTGAAATATCGTAAGATTTTGTTATCATAGAACAAAATAGTGTCATATTATTATATTGTGTCGCTTGTGGTGTTTGGCAATTTTCACAAGTTTCAATATACCATTTAAGTGTTTGGCAATTTATAAAAAACTCACAAGATGATATACCGAATAAAAAATGGAGAGAATGTAATCAATTGACCCAATGCAGGACCCCGCTAATTAGTAATCACAAGCGTTAATAATCATGGTAGGACCCATCTATTATTAAAAAATATCACAAGATTAAGTGATAAAACCATGAGATCCCAGCAATTTTGTTTAATTAAGGCAGGTCCACCAAATGTTGGTAACCATAGTGTAATACATCTGATGGTGATTATAAAAAATGGCCATATCTAGTTCTTTTTTTTTTCTTTTTTGTAAAACCTTATCTAATGCCAGATATCATTGATAAATCCATCTATGAGAAATCATTGCTGCACCCATTTGATATTAGTAATCATATTAATACTGGGAGAACTATCAAATAGCGGGACCCATTTAATGATTGTCAAACTGATAATTGCAATCACATAATTCAATCTTGGTAATCGGTATGAGACCTAGCTAATTTTGGTAGTATGGGACCCACCTAATATTGGTAATCACGATGAAAGACCCCTAGTGTAACATTTTTAGGACCCACCTAATATTGATAATTAACAAAGGCTATATAATTGTGATATATTTACAGGACCCACATTAAATTTGTAGGCACTATGGGGCCACTATAATCAAACATTTTTTAACAAAAAGATTATTTTATATAGCATATCCTTGAATCATCTAATATGAAGGTTTTTTGAAAGAAAGTGAGATATTGAAAGATACTTTCTAAGTTATCCAAACACCTCCTTTTTAGGTGAATAGATTATATTCTAAACTAGTAGATAATATATCAAAATCTATTGAAATATCTCGTTTCCATACACCCCCTTAGAAATCTTTAATTAACTGAAATAAGCATAAGCAACTACAATGAAGGACTCAACTATATATAGAGTATTATTTCTTAGCTACTAAGACTTCTAAATAAATTAGGAAGCTTCGAATCCTAACTAAAGAATAAAATAAAAAATAGTTCCCTAATTGATCAAGGAAATAGAAATAGGATAAAAATAGAATGCCGCAATAGCTCTCAGTCAATTGGGCCGGTGGACTGAACACAATGGACTAGGTTGACATCTGAGTCAATCATGTAGGCCCAGTGGCTTTATTGGGCCTGGTCTGTACTGCATCAGAAAACAAGAGTCAGCAAAAGTATCCTCCAACCAAACAAAAGTCACAATAACAATACTGATTTACAACTCAAGGAACATGATTCCGACACGCAAAAATGAAAGAAAACAACAAATCCAGAACAATTAAGGGAAAAAAAACTAACACTACATTAACGGGATCAAGAAAGAGTGGATTAAAAGTACCATTCTATCATTTTCTCAGCGCAATGTCACAGTGCATATCTTAAAGAGAACTAATTCGTTTAAAAAAAAGAAAGAAAGAAAAGGGAGAGAACTAATTCTATGTAGGAGATGGTGTTTCATGGTTAGGAAAATTTAATTTCCAATTTTATTAATTTATTTTTTTAATGTAGTTAAAACTGTCTGTCCAGGATTTGGGCTAGGAATGTTTTTTGCAAGGTTGAGTTTGGGGATGACATTTTATATGTAGGGCTGGGCTGTGCTGGACCTAATTTTGAGGTGAGTTATAAATGTGCTTGGCCTCTTTACACACCGATCTTGTCCATTGACACCATTGCAAGGGGATTTTTGGACTAGCCATCAACTTAGAAACAACCACCGTGTGTTGCTAGCCTTCTGAATCTGATCGAAGCCAATGAAACAAATCGTTGGAATAGAAACCAACAGAGGACTTGGAATCACCACCTTTGATTAGACTGCTATCTATGTTGGACTTGGCTGATCTTAGGTGGATGTCTAATCCACAAAATCCCTCTTTTATCTAGTTCGGCCAATGGGCCTCATGAACATGCTACACATTTCCCTCTGACAATCATCAGATCATTACGCATAAAAGTTGGGCTATCCTTTCTAGTGAATTAATACACACGGGTCTGTAAAATTCTGACATTGTAGTCACTAATTATATTCTTTTGAAAATGAAGAAAAGAAACACCTTTGGCAGTTCATGAAGTTCTCTCTATATTAAAGATGTGTATAAGTATCCTTTATTTGTGTGGATTTGTGGATTCTTTGGAAGGAATATTCATCCATTTTTCATCAAGTCACTGCTTTTGCTTCTTTTTGCATGATATTCTAGTTTTCCTTTTATTTTTTGGTCTTCTGTTTGATTCTATCTTGGTATCTTATTATTTTACTGCGCTTATTTTAGTATATTTCTGGATGTTTCAAGACATTGTTTTGTCTTCCTGGTTAACGTGATTTCTCATTTTTTTTTATGATTATTCTTCTCACATGTTTATTATGATTTAATGTGATTTTTTTTTATGCAGCTTGAGAGTATTTTCTTTTGCTGGTATAGTAGGGATTTGCATCCTTCTTCCAATAAATTTTTTGGGAGACCAACTAAATGATATTGACTTCTCTGATCTTCCAAGCAAGTCTTTGGATGTATTTAGCATTTCAAATGTGAAGAATGGTTCCAAATGGTATTGTACAGCCAGACCTTTTTTCTTCTGTTCATCTTAAAGGATGAATTTCAGCACATAATCAAATTAAAGTTGTTACCTTGAAGCTAAGAAGTGGTGTGCAAAGTTGCTAATGACATTTCTAGCATCTAATTTAGAATTTTATGCATTTCTTAATTCTCTGTAATATCGAGTGCTTACACCTCATATCTGAATAGAACCATCATTTTATCCATAGTTATGCAATTTAAATTTCTTTTGCGCTACCTTTTGTGCTTAAAATCTAAAAAAAAGCTTTGTTTTTATTGTAAGTCCACTTTTAGTTACATACTCTCAAGAAAAAAACTTCATCCTTAAAAAAAATGTGAGGGAGCACACTAATAGAGGTAAATAGCATTTCTTTCTAGCAATTGAGGAATGAAACATGATAATCCTAAGATTTGAGTAGGCTGTGCCTTTGTCTCAATTCTTATAATATTCAAAAGCTATAGATGGATGGGACTTTTTTTTCTATCATTTCCTGTGCTCTCAAGGAGCATCATGTTAGAACTAGACTAGATATTTTTTTGTTTTCATACGTACCATATGATGCCATTATGTTTTGGATGTTACTATCTTGTAATTATTTAATATTTTTTGCAATCATTGATGTAATCATTGATGTAATCCTTGATTCTGTCTTTATGAGATTATAAGGGTTCTCCAACTTGGAAACAAGCTTTATTCAATCAGCTCTAGACTTCTCGTTGGAAAATTTGGTATCAGAGTGGTTTAACAACCTAGCTTTCTTCTTCTTCTTTTTATCCTTTAATCTCTATTTCTACACACAAGCACTCGCATACACATCTTTCTCTTTTTGACGTGCTTCTCTAGATTGAGAAGTATTTCACAAGCCCTCTCATGATCTGGGCTTTAAAATTCTAGCCATGCTGGTGCAACCTCGGATCTGTGATTGAATAGATCAACGCCTTAGGTGGTGTTGATTGAATCCAACGAAGGGATTCCAGCAATCAACACACAAAATAATGGAAGACACCATTATTGAAGAAAATTTGGAGATTTGATTGATGATAGGCATGAGTTTACAATGAGGCTTGTCCATCTGTATATAAAGAGTAGGATCGATCATCTCTGTTGCTTAGAGACTAAGACTTTTCTAAACATTGAAGAATTCTAAATAAAAGAGGAAACTTAAATATTAGCAATCATAATCAAACAAGGATAGATATAAAAATAGGATAGAAATAGAAATAGATGCGATAGTAGCTCTAGGTCAACTCCAATGGACCGGGTCAACCCATGGGTCAATGGGTTGGCCCAGTTGATCTGTGTGTGATTTGTATTGCATCAACTCTCCTTGGTTTGGAAAAACTCGACTCCGCTAGTTATAGCTTAATAATATTCAAAGATTAGGATTCAAGCACTAGAAGTTGGTAGCGATAATCCATGTAGCATCGGAGAGCGTACAGTTCTGCAAACATAGAAGGAATTTATGGAATCCTCTTCGACAGGTAAAGACAAACCGATAATTAAGAGCATCAATGATTTTGTCAATAGGTGGATGACGAGCTAATAATGCAATGGCCCATTTCTCAAAATCGTTATCATTGTCATGTCCACGGTAGAGTGAGAGATTTGCAACATTGAAGGTTGGATTGATGCCGAGACTTGATGGAAAATCTAGGGAATAGGCATTGGAGCTAAGTTTATTCAAAACTTTGAAAGGGCCTGCATTGCGTGGATGTAACTTCTTATTAGTTCCTGATGGTAACTGATTTGGATGGATACATACCATAACCCCATCTCCTTCAAAAAACTCGATGAAATGATGACGTTTATCTGCATGATTCTTATACTGGCATTGCTAACGGCTATATGTTGATGGACCTTATCATGTCCTGCTGCATGTGTTTGATGAAGTTATCCGTGTCAACACTCGGTCGCGCATCAGCAGGTAAGAGCACAAGATCAATAGGTAGTTGCAGCTAGACACCTGTTATTGCTTCAAAGGGTGAAATGCCAGTGGAATGATTGACCAAATTGTTGAAAGCAATTTCAGCCATGGGCAAAACTTGATCCTATGTTGTAATATGGTAACTGACGAGGCATCACAATAGCTGCCTAAGACTTCGATTAACCACCTTTGTTTGTCCATGCTGATATCTTCCCATTAATGTGGAACGGATGGGAGATTCAAGGCAAGCAATGATAGAAATGGAGAGACGGGAAAGTTTTGGGCTTTCGCCAAACTCCGATCCGGAGGCGTTAGTAACTTGGGCTCTCACCAAACTTCAAAGTACGAGGCATTAGAGATTTCGAGAAGGAGAACTAGAAGAACTCTCAATTTCATTATTCATTAACCATTCTAATTAGCCAAAGAGGCTTTACATCATTATATAGGAAAAGAAACAACCCTAGGACTAATCTAGACCATTCAAACACATTGATGTTTAGGATTAAAACATCCTATTAAAATATTTTAAAACATAATTAAAAGCTCTAAATAATATAAAAATAACATAAAATTAATGGGTTGGGCCTAATGGCTTGGTCAAGAAAGTCATATGGGCTGGGCGGGCCCATTGGCTGGTCGATCCATGGGGACCATGGGTTTGTTCTTCACCAGATCCTTGCCTTCTTAAAGAGAAATCGACCTTGAATTTTGTACGTGTCCTCCAGGATCAAAAGTCAACTGTATGAACTTTAGATTTACCACTTGATCCTTGGTGTCTGTGCCTGACTTGAAGGCTTGGCGCACTCTTCTTGACTTTGATACGGTATGCCACTTAAAAGTAAGTGTAAAAAAAAATCCGAAAAACCGTCTAACCGAACCGAACCGAACTGCTGTTAAAACCGTGTTTCACGGTTCGGTTATGGTTACGGTTTTTGAAATTGAAAAACCGCGCTTCACGGTTCGGTTATGGTTTTTGTCTCGACTCACGGTTATTAACCAAACCGAACTGTTAATTGCGGTTCGGTTAACCGTGTTCCCAAAACATTTGCTTAACCAAACCGTTTCACTAATAAGAAAAAAATCTAAGGGCCTGAATGGAATTTATTTATTTTTTTACAGTAACATATTATGCCATTCTCTAACTATGGTTTTTTTTTTTTTAACAGTAAGTTTGATTGGTAAATGACAAAACTTTCACAAATTTTTTTAAGTGACAATTAACCGTAGCAGAACTGTTAACTGCGGTTCGGTTTTTAATGGTTTTTCACGGTTCTGTTACGGTTTTTAAAAACTAAACCATGAAACACGGTTCGGTTAACCGTTTTCTCAAAAACCGCGGTTAACCGAACTGTTACACCCCTACTTAAAAGGAGGAGGGACGCAATGCTTCTTCTGATTTTGGAATTCAACTTGGATGTGACATCTAACCATTAGATGCAATAGTCTTTGAATTTCAACTGGCTACATTCAATCTTCTAATATGAATGAGCGATCTCCGAAGACGCAATCAATATGTGGAACCTTAATAATTTGATCTTCATTCGAAACTTCTTGACCAATATCTCTCTTCTGATGATTGAGTTGACTTTTCCGGAGGTGTTTCTATATTCATGTCTATCGTAGTTTCGGTTTGCTTGCTAACCATATCTCTTCAACTTTCTTTGTTGCTTGCATCTGTTGATCAACACTATCCAAAGAAGGCAATTCGAAGACAACTGCAGTGATGGAAGCTTCTGAATTTTGTACTTGCATCTCAATGTTCATATTACACTCATGGTGATCTCCATTATCATCATGACGGGACCTCTCAATTTTCTCAATTCGGGCATTGATTTTCTCATGTTGCTCCTTCTGTTCCTGTTGTAAAGCAATCATCTGTGCAATCATGTCTTACGTTTGCTTGGCAAATTGTTCTAAGGTAGCATTGAGTTTGGGAGGAGTCTTGAATCGGCTTCTCAGCACAAGTCTTGATTTCGTTTGCCACAGTCTCCACAATGTGCATTTGGGGATTGTTGAAATTTTCCTGCTATAGAGGCTTGGAGATTTCCATGTGAGACCGATTAAGCATGCGCTGAACATGAATTGCTTCTCTACGTGCTTCATTCTTGGTCTTACAGTCTTTCATGTTTTCCAGTATGCTTGGCCTCAGACCTTTGAGAAATCTTAGTAAATAATGTTTATCCTTTTCTACATGGTTCAAAAAGTCGGCTGATACAAAAAAGTCGGCCGATACCCGTTCGTATCGGCCGATATGAATCGGTATCGGCCAGTACTGATCCGATAGTGGCTAGGGATAGCCCCCTAAAATATCCCCAATATATCTAGTGATATCAGCTATACTGATATATCGGCTGATATTTTCAAAACTTCGGTCGATCAGTCTCTCACTTAGTCACTCGTTCTCAGTTTTCTTCCCTAATACCTGAGCCTTCTTCATGTAAGTTAAAATGGAAAAAAACAAAAAACTGCATGTTGCAGTAAAATAAAGCAGAGATTGAAGGAGGGGATGAGGAGAGAAAGCACTCGCATTCCATCCCGCCCTTTGGCTCCTCCGCTGCTACCAGCCGGCCGCACTGCTGCACCACCACGCCGGCCGACCATCGCTCTTTCTTCCCCTCCTCTCCTCTCTTCCTCTTCTTCTCCTCCTCTCCTCTCTTTCCTTTCTTCTTCTTTTTCCCTTCCCTTTTCCTCTTTCCTTTCTCTCCTTCGTTTCCCTCCCAGTTTCTCTCCTCTATCTCAGGCAATTGACGAAATGAAAGGATGTGTGAAAGGGGGGAAGAGGGTAAATTCCCTTTTTAGGGTTTCTTTCCTTTCTAACCATCAATTGAATATGTAACATTAAAACCATGGCACCTTATGGGTCCCACAATGGAGCCCACCTACATAAAATCCAAACCGTTCAAAATAACTCTCGCTCCCTCTATTATGTCCTGAGAAAGTTTCACTCTAATTGGAAAATTTCCTAGCATTAGATTAATCAAGAAAAAAAAAATCAATCTAATAAGAATAAATCTCCTAATAAAATGAGATCTGGATGAGGGCCCATGCAAGAGAAGGGCAACTATTTTGAGTGGTTTAGATTTTTGTAGGTGGGTCTACTATGAAGACTACAAGATTTCTAAACTACCCTCATTAATTTTAATTACACCTTACCAAAAGGGCCTAATTATCTTAAATCTAGACCACTCAAAGATTAATGTGCCTTCTTGTGTGGTCCTTTAATTTTTTTTACTCAAGTAGGAGTTGGGCCCACTGAATTAACCATTTATAAGACATCTAGATTAATCATTCAAATAATGTAGCATGGCGAATTCAATTGTTGCCGGACTATGATTCAAGTAAAATTTTTACAAAGCTATTGCAAGATGTGATAGTTATTTTTAATCATTGGGATTTTTAATATGGCTACATTAATGGGTTTGTAAATTATAAGAATGGACACATATTATACATTAAAACTTGACAGATTTAATAATTAATAATTAGTGAGCGATACAGGATCTTATGACTTGTGGGGACCGATATTTTGACTTATAGTTGTTACTAATGGAAAAAGATATTGTTTTCCAGCATTTTCTAATATTATGGATTTGTTTGGATATTTTTTTCAAAATTTTTTGGATTAAAAAGAAAAATTCACACCGCGACAGACCGATAACCGTGACTGATACCGTATCGGTTTTTTTGGCCCGACCGATGCCGCGATTTTGAACTATGCTTTTCTAATCTACAGGCTCTTTGCAACCATGAAAATTGTTCGAAATACTCATAAATTGTCAATCCTCATCGTCTCAATTTAAGAAATTGCTCAAAGGAGGTTTCATTCTCATAATATCATGATCTGTATTTATTTTTATATATAACCCTTTGAAGTTGATCATTGCAGTCCTTTTTTTGCAACCTCATTTTGACTTGATGTGAAAGGAATTTCAAATTTAATGCTCATAAAATCTTCCTCTAACCTGATGTGTAGACGAGTTGATGATCGGATTTCAGATGGACCGGAGATCACCGATTGAAGATGAATGGGTGATATTTACTTGAAGTTGGCCCCCTAGATTGTGGCTTTGAATAGAGGGATGGGTTAGGCCGGCGACACAATCGAGACTGCAATATGTTTTTTTAATTGCAATTTGAATTCGGGTCTAACCCGAATGTAGGCCCACTAAATGGGCTCGTCATGTGTCGAGGGGAACTCGTGCAAAAGGGGAACGAAGGGACTCCATCGTTTTGCTTTGGATCTTGCGTAAGAAGAAAAAGTTAAGGGCTTCCAGCCTTTTTTTTTGGTACTGTGTCTTTGACGAAGAAGGGATAGAGGGTGATGGAGATGCTTGGGTGCTGGGGGTTGGCCCGCTGTGGTGTGAGTCGCGACAAGAGTGGAGGCAACAAAGGTGAGGTCGGGCACTGCTGCAATGACGATAGTGATTGATGCAATCTTGGCGACGATGGAGGTGTGACCTGTTGGTGATGGTCCATTGATGGTGCTCGTCTCTCCTTTATCTTTCCCTCCGCTGCCCCTTTCTTTTCGCCCGTCTCTTTCTCTCTGTTTTTTTTTTCCGGCTTTCGGTTTTGGGAGGATGAAGGGAATTCGAGGGGTGGGCGTGGGGTCTCGGGCAAGGTAACATGGATTGGGAATTGAACTAGGGCTCCATTTGGGCTTTGCAATTTTGGGAAAAGTATGGGATTTTGAAAATTAGGGCTCTGAATGAAGAGGATTTAGGGATTTAGGGTTTTCAAATTTGGGTAATTTAGGGATTTGGGTTCAATGTTCGGCTGTAGGGATTCTAAGATCTGTAAGTTCAAAATTTTGGTGATTTTGAAATCAGGATTTCCAAATATGAGGAAAGTTGGGGATGTTGGAATGTGCGGCTATTGGGTTTTGGACAGATTGTTATTCAATTGATGGTTTGGGGGCTTCGGGTGGTGATGAATCTTGAGAAGGAAGCTCTCGGTGGTGAGGATATTATAAGGAAGTGGCTGGGGTTTGTAGGTTTCAACACGACATGATCGATGGTGTTTTGATTGAGCGGCTGGTGTGAGAATGGATTTTGAGGGTTGATTCTTAAGGGCCCGTTTGGCACTTTACTAATACAATACAAGTCAAGTAAAACCTCCATTCTTCCAGACAAGATGTCACATCAAAAGTACTTTATTCAAAACTCTCTCCATCTTTTAAAAAAAAAGTCAAAAAGCAACTACCTTTATCCATTAAAATCCAAAAAAATTACATTTTCCCATATAAAAAGTCAAAGATTCCATAATAAATAAGTAAAAAAAAAATATCATCATAACCCACTTATATTTTATTCTTTCCTCAAAATCAACTTTACTTCACTTGACTATATTAGTAGAGTTACCAAACTGGCTCTAAGGGAATATGGTGTTGGTGATGGTCCGACAGGGTTGTTGGAATGCCGAATCTCGAATCCGGGTGAATCGATCTTAGACTTTGATACCAATTAATGCGGAATGGAGGGGAGATGCGAGGCGGGCAATGATATAAATAGAGAGATGAGAAAGATTTGGGCTCTCACCAAACTCCTTTCCAGAGGTGTTAGGAACTTGGGCTCTCACCGAACTCCTCAGGAGGCATTAGAGATCTCGAGAAGGAGAACTAGAGGAACTCTCAATTTCATTATACGTTAACCATTCTAATTACCCGAAGAGGCTTTACATCATTATATAGGAAAAGAAACAGCCCTAGGACTAATCTGGACCATTCAAACACATTGATGGCCAGGATAAAAACATCCTACTAAAATAATTTAAATCATAATTAAAAGCTCTAAATAATATAAAAATAACATAAAAAGAATGGGTTGGGCCCAAAGGCTTGGTCAAGACATATGGGTTGTACCCATTGGCACTTCGGCCCATGGAGACCATGGGTCTGTCCTGCATCACCCATGGTGCATGAGGAATCGGTAGTGGTTGATATAACCCTATATTCTTTGTGTTCCCCTTGGCCAATTGATGACTGCCAAATCTTTCACAAATGCCGATAACGTTAGTCTTCATGCGCAGCCAATAGTATTGACACCCACAAGAGCAAGGGTCTTGTCAGAACCCAAATGTCCACTATTGCCTCTTGAGTGTAATTCTCAAACAACATGTTCTCGAATAAAAGTGTCAGGTAGGCAAAGTTGAATTCCTTTGAATAGGAAACCATCATGTATAATGAAATGTGGTTGCTTTACTTGCCCGCCATTAAGAAGATCTATATAGATAATGTCAAAATCTTCATCTAAATACTCTTGCTTGGTTTGCTCAAAACCTAATACACCGGCCGTCATAGCTGTTATGAGATGTTTTTTACATCTCAATGCATCAGCCACCGGATTGTCTTCTCCAGCTTTGCGTCACAGATTGAAGGTGAACTCTTGATGACAAGCGCTCCACTTAGTACTGTTTGCACTTTTCTTTTGCTGGGACTGAAGATGTCTCGAGGCCCCATGATCAGAGTATAGGACAGAGTCTTTCCTGATCAGATAATACCTCCACTGTGCTTGCACTATGACGTAGAACTCCAGCTCATAAGGAGAGTAGCGTTTCCTGGCATTCGAGAGTTTCTCACTGAAGGTACCCAATTAACAAACCTTATTTTCTTTAGTTGTACCACTGGTTCCTTTGAGCCTACCTCGATAGAGAACCAGACTATCAATCATAATAAGCATCAAGGTCATTATTATAATACTTATCATAACAACAACAAAAATAATAATAATACGCATCCAAATAGAATATTCTTTATATTGTCACAAAATAGGATATACAGATAAATATCCAACATGGCTAATATTCCCAGAAATCCAAGAAAAATCAGCTAAATTAAATATAGAAAATATTAGATAATATTCTAAACCCTATAAAAGGGTCTGGGGTATTACACAATCTAATCAACCTAATCTAATAAAACTAGTGAAGCCCTTGCACGTGCTGTCCAAACATATATATGAAGAAAATTACAGCTCACAATACTATTTATTTTATTACAAATGAGCAAATCCGTATTGCTCGATTGAAATACTTTTAAGTATTTCCACTAAATAAGATATCTATAAAAAAATAAATGAGTGACAGCAGATATTTGCTCTTGTTTTGGAAATGGTTCCCTTTCTATAGTTTCTTCTCTACTTTAATCTCCTCCCATCATTTTTTTTTCTTTTTGACAAAAAAGATAACATAAAATTATATTGGAAACAAGCATTAAAAATAGAAGTAAACAAAGCTTATTATTACATGTGCATGTACGATAGTAAGCAGCTTGGTCCATCTTTAGCTAACTAATCCTTTCTATTCTTAGCCTTAAAAAACCCATTAAGAAATGATAATAGTATCAATCGAATCAAATGTTAAGAAATATGCATAAAATTTAATTAAAACATCACTATTAAAAGAAGAAGCAAGAAAAAAGAGGAATCAAAAGGTATGGAAATCACACTCAAATGTATAGTGACAAAAGTTTGAGTTCATCAAAAGGGGAGCATAAAAGAAAAGGAATCTCAGTCATTTGGCTGTTTGAAATTTGAGATGCCTACTTATCATTAAGGTTTTATCAGCACTTTCACATTTTATTTTACAAAGATAATGTAAATCCAACTTAATAGCATGCCATTCATATAGTGCTACAAGTGTTTGTCCGAACGTATAATTTTTTTATAGCTTTACCTTCTTTCGGATTGAAAAGTTCTACTTTATTCCCTTTTCCGTTACCATTATAATTTTTTCCCTTTATTACTAATTCTTTTATCCTGTCTTTTAGATTGTGCACCACTTTTTCATATCTTTTTTCTTTTTATTAACTTTTAACAAATTTATTTAGCTTAATGTCTTATCTCTTATATAGTGTTTATTTAATTTATGATTGAAAATAAAAATTGGTATTTTCCATTCTCAAATGGCTTCTTTTCTTTTAATGACGAGCTTTTTATCTATTTAAATTTCAAACTATTTTAATCTTTTATTAAGGTGTAATTTCACTCATGTTTTAAGTCTCTCATTGACTTGTGCATTTTTCACTAACCTAAATTTTTAATTTTTCCTCACTAATAGGATTGTTAATATAATTCTTTTTAATAAGTAATATATGTTAAAGAGATTATTAGTCACTTTTTACTTTTTTCACTATCTTAAGAGCAATTTTTTGAAGTTTCATTTGATATTGAAAAAGATAAATCTACAGATCAAATATCAAAAGACATGGATAAATGGAGAAAAGAAATAAACAAAAAAAAAAGGATAACTGAAGATATTCTAAGTGTTTTCCAATAGAAATCTAATTTATCAATACAGATTCGATTAAAAATAAAGAAGAAAGGAATGAAAGCACCCCCCTAGCCAATAATGATACAGGGTAATGGCCGGAAAACATGTCCCAGCTAGATAAGTGGCAATTCATGGATATAGTGACATGTGAAAATAAAACATACACAAATAGGAGGTATGTGAATTTTCATCCTATACAAGTCATCCCATGGTTGTAATCCAATCACAAATCCTCCACACGTAGGTGAGCCATCTACTAACATCCCACATCATCTCGTGAATGGGAAAAATACCCAAATCGTAATACCCGAAATTCAATTGGGAAAAGAAAAAAAATCCCCACTCCGAAGAAATCATTAAATCAATGCATGATCTTCTATTGGTTTAGTGTTAAGAAAAATGCAGTAAGAAGAGACAAAAGTGAAAAAGTGGGATTTCTTCATACCTATAACATAGGCATAAAAAAGAAGAAAGTCATCGAGTGTTGTGGCCATGATATGTAAGTTTAATATCTAGTCGTGGATCTCATGAAAGTTGTCGATGAGTCGATTGATCCCAGTTTCGAAGAGAAGAGATCATATTGTTTAGGAGAGAAAACCCTCATAGGTTTTGTTTCAGTTTTCTTTATTTTTTAAGGCAGTGTAGAGCTTCTCAAAGCGAAAATGAAAATCTCAAACACCTCTCTTGGGGCCCACTATCTATGTGTCATGATGGATAGGATTTGAAGTTCAGTGGAGGTGAGAAGATGGGCGGCCGTCCATTTTGATGCCATGCATGTCATGCTCTTGTGGGGCCCGCTACCTATATACGTCATGTTAATTGTGACTTGTAGTTCGATTGAGAGTGGGAAGAATCGGCATATGTCGATTTGGATTTGGTTGAGTGGGCCCCATGGTGTGGAGAGAAAATTATAAGTAGATTCTTTCTTCCCAGGTCCGTGCTAAGCCCGAGCCAAAGAAATAAAAATATATTTAAACTTAATATTTTGATTAAAATATTATTGATAAAATAAATAAATAAATATATTATTTAGAAAAATGGCTTGGTTCATCCTAATAGTACCCACATTTAATGAGGTTGAATCAGTAAAAATCAATATATGAATCTGAAGAAAATACAATGGCAAATGAAAAATTATTTCAAAAGAAGAAAAAGCTATTTCATTCTTCTTATTCGTGGAAAACAAAAAAAACTAATAATTACCGATGACATTTGAAATTTTTTATATTAAATAGGTTGTCTTACTTGGTTTTGATGATGGGTTTGAGAGGACTATCAACTGTAAAGCTTGTTGGATTTTGCCGATGAAAGAGGTTGATAAGACCATGTAACAGTATTTTACGAGTGGTATTTTGAGAAGATTATGGAACTTGTATATTGATGGGCTCATCTTATCACCTTTGATCTCTTTAAAGTTAATTAATACTAAAAATCATAATGATAAGAGGATAGGGTATGCAGATTTTAGGATGGATTAAGATTAGAAAGTGATGTGAGGATTAAGTTAGGAAGATAAAATAGGAAAGTTAGGAAGAGAGAGATTTGAGAAGAAGTTAGAAGGATTTTAGAAATGTAGTTATGGAAACATAATTTTAAGTTAACTCCAGATATTTAGGGAGGATATTTGGGAGGAGTAGTGGCCCACATCAAAGCAAAAGCTGTGTATATTTTTTTAAAAGTAATTCTTTGAAAGGAGAACTCCCTCCCTGCTGACATTGTACCCCTTGTGCACCCCTCTCCTATTGCTTTAATATATAAGGGGTTATATTATGTCTAGAACACACCATAAATCATTGAAAGCGATACATGGCAAGTGGAAATAGTCCTTTCAAAGTGTGATATATGAGAGGTTTGATTGATCTCAATGTTGGTTTTAGAGCATAGTTGAGGACCTCAAATGTACCAGAGAAAAACCCTTTTTGTAGCTGGCTTGATATTGAGTTTCTCCATTATTTTGGCTTTATTTTTCCAAAAAGACGCACACAAAATATAAGATAATAGTGGGTGTCCCTAGTTTAGCTCGGTAGGTTAGGGACACGAAATGTCCTATTAGCTTGTGGGAGTGCATGAGCTCGAGTTTTTTCTAGGAAAACAAAATGGGTTTTCATCTTCAATTGCTTTTTTTATATTTCTTGGTTTAAATATCGCCATCATCAAAATCTTGTCCCAATTATATTAATGGGTTTGGCTGCATAAGGGCTAAATCCTTGAATAGGTAGCACTTCATTGGATCTATTCTTACTACCTTCATTTGTGTCTTCTTTGGCTTACCCATTTTTGAGGGGGCATCAACTTGCATAGATAAGTTTTTTTTTCTTCCCAAACATTATCCTTTAGTCCACATTGGACAAAGTTCAATTGCACTTCATTTATCACATATTGATACTACCTGTAGATGTTCTTGATTGAATGTGCTCATTTCTAATTTTATCATAAATCCATTTAACATTCTTATCTCTGCTATTCACATTTATGTCAAGTTGCTTCATGCCTTAAGTCGAAATAAAAGAGAAGAATTGTGTCATGAATTTGGTGTAAATATGAATTAATTAAAAACAGAAAGGAGTTAAGAATGGACTTGAGATATTGATTTGAGATAGATTATGTAGGCGGTGAAAACACGACACCCACTTAGATTGAGATAAACTTTGTAGATCAGGGAATACCGAACGCCAAGAACCTGAAAAGGGAAGGAAAACGGCTTGGGTTAGAGCCCCTGGCTACTGTGAGCCGAAGGCGCTCCGATGCCCGAGTTAGCTCTAAACCAAGGTTTAAAAAACCGGACTCGGGACCCGACTCGTTCAGGGCCGAGTCCTAAAATCAGAGGACTCGGCCGAGTTGTACGATTTGAGTCCGAGTCGCATGCGACTCGGCTCGGTATGTGCCGAGTCCGAGTCGACTCGGACTCGGCCGATTTTTTGAACCATGCTCTAAACTAAGCAGGAGGAGGAGAGGAGAATGAGACGATGTGTTGTGTATTGTGTGTTGCGTACCTCTATGGGGCTGATCCCACGTGTATGTATGTAGACATTCCTCGTTCATTCTCTCTGTGAGTGGGGGTAGGTGGGGTGAGGTCCCATCGACCTTACCCTGACATTCAGCGGTAGGTGAAAAGGGAACATCCCATCCGAACCTTCCATGCCTTCAGTCAGTTGATGTTAAGGGCTAATAAAGCAACTTCTTATCGCCATAAATGAGCAATCCTATCGTCATAAATGAATGCTCCTATCTATCAGGGCGCGCCGTACTTCCCGGAGGAAGGTGACAGCCCACTCTGCCTTCAGCGTTTTGTTCTGAGACCAAGAATGGCTTAGCCGCGCTGGGCATTTGTGCTGAGCTGGCACTTACGCCGAGTTGCCGAGCTGCCCCGCCGTGTTGGCACTCCTAACCGAGCCGCCGAGCTGCTGGGCAGTGATTATAGAGGCCGAGGTGGACAGCAAGTACTACTGTAATCCTCGCTTAATCTCGTCATTACGGTGTTTTATCCACACAATTGCCCCTAGCTTTTGACCTCTGAGAGTCCTCCAGCTCGAGGAGGTCGGAAGCTTAGCGACTGTCTAGCCGGCACCGCTACCGAGCTCGAGTAAGGGTCACCGAAGTGTGGGAAGGGGTTACCGGGACAGAGGAGCCTCGGATCAGAGGGGGTCCCTCCTGAGCCTGATGACCGTCGCTGACGTATGGCCCCTTTCAAGACGTCTCTTCGCCTGTCCAGGGTATTTAATAGCCCTCAGATATTGCGCCGATGGTGGCACGTGTTGCCTCTTTGGTTGTCACGCAATTACTTTGAGAAGACGTTAGGGCTGCGAGATGCGACGTTAGGGCTGACCGAGGGGACGCCTCTTTAAAGGCTCTTCTCGAAAGCCGAAACAGCGCCTCTGACCCTTATAAATCAGGGCTTCTCCTTTGTCTTCACCTTCTTTTACTCTTTCGAGTTTCTATTGCACCCTGCAAGAGAACTTCTTCAACGTTTGCAAGTTTCCGGCGATCCTGTCTGTGCAGTCCCCTTTCGTAGGGCTCCTTTCTGCCTCTCTCTTGTCTTTTCTTCTGGGTAGACTTTCGTCTGGGTTGAGAATGGGGATCTATAGACATCTGTTAGGAGACCCGGGTTCCATAGCCTATTTTAGGGATACGTACAAGATCCCAGCCAATGTGGAGGTCAGACCAGATGGCCCTGATGATGGCCTCGCCTACCGCGATGGCTGGATGCCGTTCTGGCTGGTCTCCGTTGTGGAGGGAGGGATTCGCTTCCCCCTTCATCCATTGGTTAGGGACTGCCTCCGGGAGTGGAGGTTGTGCCCCTGCTAGCTACTTCCCAACGGATACAAAATTATCATGGGAGCAGTGCGGCTGAACGAGCTCCTAGAGATTGGCTTCGGTGTCCCGGACATCGAGGATACGTACGACCTCTGCAAATCCGCAGAAGGGAACACTCATTACCTCCGGCTAAGGGTCCGCCGGGTTGGCTTTGTAACCGCGCTGGAGGATTCCAACAAATACGCGGGTGAAGACCGAGTACTCGTTAGAGGAGGATGGGAGTTCGGTGAAGCGGAGCCTAGCACCACGGTCCGGATTCCTCGAAAAATAGGAACTCCACTAAGTAAAGACCGAAGTTTTTTCGGTTTGCAGTTTTTTCTTTTTTCTATGCCTGGCTAACACAACTTTTTCTGTTTATGCAGATTTCCGCCAAAGGAGGGAGTTTGCTAGAAAAAACCGTTGGAGGGTGAACAGTGAGTGGCATGAGAAGGTGAGAAACTACCGCGATCACAACTGCCGTGCTGCGTGGTCCCTCCTAGGGTATATGCCCCACTACAGATCCTTCAACACCTCAAGAAGGGTGTCGGGAATAGACTCCGTGCTGCGAGGGGAAGGCGCCAGCTTAGAGTCAGCGACGACCGCGGTGCCCAACTCGGAGGCGGTGGCTGTCGCGATACCTACTGGGCGTCTGGTTGAGTCCGGACACCGCGCTACAGCGCTCCCAGACCCAGAGCCTGCTAGGACCTCGGGAGCTGAGCCTGGGCCTTCGCGGAGGAATAGGCTAGTAGCTTCCAGCACGTCTGAGAGCTCGGCATCTTCCAGCTCGGAGGAAGAGGAAGAGGAGGGAGAGATGCTACGCCAGCGCGAGCAACGCTACGCTGCAAAAGACCTGTCTGCCGCGGCCTTCGGGGACATCGGGGGCGAGGCCCGAGATCCCCCTCAGGCCGTGGTCGTCGCTTTGGCTGCGACACCTTCGGCCGTTGCGGGCGGAACTCCTACTGCCCCGGTTGCCTAGACGGTCTGCGCAGCTGCGACCGAGGCCACTTAGTCCACCGCGGTCGAGGTCGCCTCGGCTTTCAGTGACTATCGTCGTAGACGACTCACCCCCAGACCATGCTACAAGGGCTAGAGGTCGGGCTCACTCCGCCGAGGTCGTTGAGGGGGGCCGACCCGAGAAGAGAGCAAGGGTCGAGGCCTCGCCTGGCCCCTCGTCGCCTCCGCCAGCTGGTGGAACGATCTCCTCCCCACCCCGGCTGGCTCCGTGGAGGCCGGCCATTGAGGAAGTACTGGGGAGGCCGCTGGCCGAAACAGACCGTGCGACCGATCCTCAAGTGGTCACCGCGCTGGGACGCGCCTGCGCCCTTCCTCAGGACATGGCGAGGTGGGCAGAGATGGACAACGAGTCGCTCCTGCTCTCGTTGATGCGCTCGCTGGTAGCGGTAAGTGTAGCATTTCTCCAGAGCCTTTAGTTCGGTATTCTTTTATTGACGTCTGGTTTTCTTCTTGCAGCTGTTGCAGAAATGCCAGATGGGCATAGAGAGGCTGGACGCAGCCGAGGCCAAGGAGGCCGAATGGGTGGCCGAGAGGGAGGAGCTGTAGGTGTCCTTAGCGGCTAAGGAGGCGATGCTGGTAGAAGAGGTGGGCATGAATGCCGGCCTCGTCTCCGACCTTGAAGAATCCCAGGTCCTGGTGGAGCATCTCAGGGAAGAGCTGAAGGATGAGGGGACCCAGAACCTCCATCTTGCCTCTGAGCTCGACGATCTCCGGACCGAGGTGGTGCGGCTGGAAGAGGACCTGCGGGACGCCAGAGGGACCAAGGATGAAAATAGCGGTAGCGGCAGGCGTAGCGGCCTGCCGCCAAAACGCTACGTAGCGGGCGATACGTAGCGTAGCGGTGCGATTTGGAAAAATCGTCAAAAAAATATGAAAAAATTCTAGAAAATCTAGAATATTGGAAAATGAGAGAAAATGTATTTTTTTGCAAAAGTAACTAAGGTAAGGGGGCGTAGCGGTCCCCTCACTATATGAGGTCCTGTATCGTTGTATAAATAGAAAATAATAGTAATGATCATTTTTTTCACATGTGTTCATGTTGCTTGATTATGCTAACTTAGAAACTAATGAAAGGCTCAGAAAAGAAAAAAACTATATCATGAAATCAAGACTTAAAGAGTACCTAGAGAAAAAAATACATCTACCAAAGGGGGTGTCTAATAGGATGTACTTAGAGAAGAACTCTCTGTATCGACTGTAATTCGGCGAGATCATGTGCTTTTTGGTGTTCTTTTAAATATAAAAGGGTAGAAGAGTTGTGTAGAAATGTTATTTGAAGAGAAGAAGAAAAGAAATAATTCTTATTATGTATTTTAAAAAAAATTGAAAAGTAGAAATTTTTCTCACCCCGTAGTGGCCCCGTAGCGGCCGTAGCGGCCCCGTAGCGGATGTAGCGGCCCCGTAGAGGACGTAGCGGCCGCTACGCGTGCGGCGGCCGATAAATCGGCCGTAGCGTAGCGGTGGCGGCCGCTACAGCCGATATAGCGGCCGTTACACTACGTAGCGGCCGCTATTTTCATCTATGAGAGGGACAAACAAGAGGCTCCTCTCCTAGCGGAACCTGGCGCAAGGCTCCCTGGAGATGGCCTTGAGGGGAAAGCGGCCGAGATCGAGTCTGCTTTGGCGAGACAGGAAGCCAGGCTCAAGGAGGAGTTCTTGGCTGAGCATAACTCCATTATGGGGGAGGAGGTTGGCAAATTGACAGCTGACTACAAGGCTCAGCTGCAAGGGATCCGGGACCGAGCCTAGGAGCTCGGATGGAAAGCAGCCTTGAAGAAGGCTGGGGTTCCTGGGGACAGCCCTCTCCTTAGGAATCCCCCAAAGTTCCCCCGCTCGGACTCGGAACTTATAGCCATATCTCTGGCTTCCCCTTGCCTTCCTCCGCAAGCCTGCCCAAAGGCGAGCGCCACCCTCGAGGCGTCTTCGGAGGCCCCTTCAATTGCCAGCGCCGAGTTTGAAGACTCCCCTGCGCTCGAGGTCGTCCTGGCCCCTCCCGAAGCCGCCGCTCCTGAGGCTAGCGTTCCCGAAGCGAGCGCGGCCATTCCTGAAGCCACCTCGACCGTGCCTGAGGCCAGCACGGTCGTGGCCGAGGCTGCTCTAAGGATCGACTGCAATGTAGAGGCTGTAGCCCCCTGAGCCCCCATTGCATTTTTCCCTTCTTTCATTGTATTCCTTTTATCCTTTAAATGTAATCTGAATTCTATCAATGGAACAGCAATTTTCTTTGAATTCCTTAGCTTTCTTTTTTCTCGTCTTCGATGGAATGAGTGCGCAGATGACGTGTGCCTTATTATGCTTCATTTGCTAAGTGGTTGGTCTGAATAACCGAACTCTTCGTAACTCTTTAAAAGTTAAAATTGGATGTCTGCCCTTGACCGAGATTTGGTTTATGAACCGTGGTCCCAATCAGCATCCATAACCCTTGAGAGCGGAAGCTGCCAGAACTCGGGGTGTCCTTGAGCGCCGAAGTCAGTGTTCTTGGACATTTTTGGCTTTACCGCCGTAGCTGGTGCTGGGACCGAGCTAGGACGGCTGGCAGTCTGACTGAGCTGCCGAGTCGGGGGTGGTGCTGTCACCGAGCCCTGATAAAACTGGCTTTGCCGCCGTAGCTGGTGCTGGCACCGAGCTGAGGACGGTTGGCACTCTGAACAGAGGTGCCGAGCCGCGGGGGTGGTGCTGTCACCAGACCCTGAGATGCTTATGGCTGTGCCGCCAAAGCTGGTACAGGCACCGAGCTGAGGACGGTTGGCACTCTGAACAGAGCTGCCGAGCCGCGGGGTGGTGCTGTCACCGGACCCTGAGAAAGCTGGCACTGCGGCCGAGCTGGGGGGGTGGTGTTGTCACCGAACCCTGAGATGCTTATGGCTGTGCCGCCAAAGCTGGTGCAGGCATGGAGCTGAGGACGGTTGGCACTCTGAACAGAGCTGCCGAGCCGCGGGGTGGTGCTGTCACCGGACCCTGAGAAAGTTGGCACTGCGGCCGAGCTAGGGGGTGGTGCCGTCACCGAACCCTGAGATGCTTATGGCTGTGCCACCAAAGCTGGTGCAGGCACGGAGCTGAGGACGGTTGGCACTCTGAACAGAGCTGCCCAGCCGCGGGGTGGTGCTGCCACCGGACCTTGAGAAAGCTAGCACTGCCGCCGAGCTGGGGGGTGGTGCTGTCACCGAACCCTGAGAAAGCTGGCACTGCGGCCGATCTGCATAACTTGGAAGCAATTTTGAAAGAGATCTACTCAAGAATGTTCCTTTTTATTGCTGTTTGAACCCTTAAATACATGTTTTCAGAAGTAGAACTTTTTGAGATGCATTGTGTTCCATGGTCGCGGCAGCTCCTTGCCTTCCATGTCCTCGGGCCTGTACGCGGCCCTTCCCGCTGTTGATAACACTTTAAATGGCCCCTGCCAATTGGGTGCCAATTTCCCTTCGTTAGGATTTCTGTCGCCAGGAAGTGTTTTCTTCACGACTAGTTCTCCCACCGCGAATCTTCTTGCTTTGACCTTCTGGTTGTATCCCCTGGCCAACTGCTGTTGATAGGCAGCCAGGCGGATAGCTGCCGTCTCTCTTCGTTCTTCCGCGAAATCCAGCTCTCGAGCCACATTCAAGTCGTTCAGCCCCTGGTTACAGAGTTCCGACCTCAAGGTCGGGAGGCCGACCTCAAGGGGAATGACTGCTTCCATGCCGTAGGCAAGGGAGAATGATGTAGCCGAGGTGGAGCGCCTTGGAGTTGTCCTGTAAGCCCATAGAACACTAGGAAGCTCTTCTGCCGACCTCCCCTTGGCTCGGCCGAGTCTCTTTTTGAGTCCGTCAAGGATCACTTTGTTTGAGATCTCAGCCTGGCCATTGCTTTTGAAGCAGATGTTTCGGATGCCGTACTCCTGGCAGAAGCTTTTGAAGAAGTTGGAATCGAACTAGGTCCCATTGTCGGAGATGAGAGTTCGAGGGATTCCAAATCTCGTGATGATGTTCTTCCATACAAAGTTCTTTGTGTCCTGCTCGGTGATGGAGGACAGAGGCTCCGCTTCGACCCACTTCGTGAAGTAGTCCGTAGCTACTATCAGCCACCTTTTGTTTCCCGGAGTTCGGTGTAGCGGATTGACGATGTCCAAACCCCACTGAGCGAAAGGCCACGGGCTGGATAGGGGGCTTAGGTCCTGCGCTGGCTGGTGGAGAGAGTGTGAGAACTTCTGGCATTTTTTGCATTTTCTGGCATAGACTTAGGCGTCCTTCTGCATGTATGGCCACCAGTACCCTTGGCTAATTGCTCGGTAGGCAAGCGACTAACCTCCGATGTGGTTGCCGCAGATCCCCTCATGAATTTCGTAAAGGAAGTCGTCGACTTTGCTTGGGTGGACGCACTGGAGGTAGGGTCCGGTGAACGACTTCCTGTAGAGCCTGCCATCTGGGGAGAGCCAAAACTGGGCTGCTTTCAGCCTAATCTTCTGTGCCTTTGTCCTGTCTTTGGGCAGCAGGTCGTCCTTCAAGTAGGTGATGACCGGATCCATCCAGCTGGGACCGAGGTCCACACACATGAGTTGCCGAGGTCGCTGTAGTTCGATGCTGGGCTCGCGTAGCGTCTCTACTTCGACAGTTCTTCTATTACCGGCTTCGACCGCTAAGGCGAGGCTGGCAAGGGCGTTGGCATGGGAATTGGACTCTCTACCGACCTGTCGGATCTTAGCCCTTTCGAACTGGGTGAGAAGTTCCTTCGTGTGAGCTAAGTAGGCCGCCGTTCTGTCGTCCCGAGCCTAGTAGTCTCCGCTGAGCTCGTTCGTTACCAATTGGGAATCACTGAAAACCACAATGTGTCGAGCTTCCAAGATTTTGGCATTGTTTAGGCCGGCGATGAGTGCTTCGTACTTGGCCTCATTATTGGATGCGTTGAAGCCGAATGTTAGAGCTTGCTCGATGACAAGGCCCTCCGGAGACTGGAGGACTATGCCAGCGCCAGCCCTATTGGACGTTGAGGATCCATCGATAAAGACTTTCCAGGACTGCTCTTGCTCTGTCTCGGTTGCTGCCTCTGTATCCTTATTGCCCCCTAGTTTGGTGTCGAGCAGGGTCGGCGCCGAACTCTGAGAATTGAATTCGACAATGAAGTCTGCTAAAACTTGGGCTTTGATGGCCGTTCTGGGTTGATACTTGATATCGTATTACCCCAGTTCGACAGCCCATTTGGAGATTCGACCGGCGAAGTCTGCCTTTCGGAAGAGAGCCTTCAGTGGGTGCTTGGTCACGACCATGATGGTGAAGGTTTGGAAGTAATGGGAGAGCTTTTACAAGGCGCTGACGAGCGTTAGGGCAAGTTTCTCGAGCTGTAAATATCGGGTCTCGGCGTCGAGCAAGATCTTGCTGGTGTAATAGATAGGCTTCTGCAGGCTATCTTCTCTGATGAGCACCAAGCTCACTGCGTGGTCCGAGACTGCGAGGTACAGATATAGCGCTTCGCCATGGGTTGGGGTCGATAATAGCGGAGATGAAGAGAGGTAGCGCTTGAGCTGTTGCAGGGCCTGATCGCAGTCCGGCGTCCATTGGAATTTTGAGCCTTTGTGTAGGAGCTGGAAGAAAGGCCTGCACTTGTCGGAAGCTCGGTTGATGAAGCGATGGAGCGCGGCAGCCATGCCGGTCAGCCTCTGAATTTGTTTAGCCGAGGTCGGGCTCTGGAGCTCCTAGATCGCCGTGATCTGGTCAGGGTTTGCTTCAATCCCCCTTCTCGTGACCAGGCTCCCCAAGAACTTTCTGGAACCGACACCGAAGGCGCATTTAGACGCATTTAGCTTCAACTGGAACTGGCGGAGGATGTCGAAAACCTGGCGGAGGTCGGCCAAGTGGTCCTGCGATTCTCTAGACTTGATGACCATATCGTTGATGTAGACCTCCACTGTCTTCCCGAGCTGCGTTTGAAACATCTTGGTCACTAGCCGCTGGTATGTCGCCCCTGCGTTCTTCAGCCCGAAGGGCATTACCTTATAACAGTAGGTGCCCCGGGGTGTGATGAAGGCTGTCTTCTCTTGGTCAGGTACGAACAGAGGTATCTGGTGATATCCTCGGTAAGCGTCGAGGAAACTCATACGGTCGTGTCCGGCAGTGGCGTCAATGAGCTGGTCGATCTTTGGAAGAGGGAAGCTGTCCTTGGGACAGGCTGTATTGAGGTCGGTGAAGTCGACACAGACCCTCCACTTCTCCGTCTTCTTCTTGACCACTACTGTGTTGGCTAGCCACTGCGGATAGTGGACCAACTTTAACGCTTGCGCTTCGAGCAGCTTTTCAACCTCTTCCTTCACGGCCTCAGTTTGTGGGACCCCAGTTCGGCGTGCTTTTTGGATCACGGGCTTATGGTTAGGGTTCACATTCAGCTTGTGGCACATGACTGCTGGGTCTATGCCGGGCATCTCGTAAGGTGTCCACGCAAAGACCTCTTTATTCTCGAGGAGGAGGTCCAGCAGCTGTGTCTTCTCGGGCTCGGGGAGCTGGCTTCCAACTAGGAAAAATCTGTCCGGGTCGGCGGGGTCGATCCTGACCTCGGTGAGGTCCTCGATGCTCTTCTGCGCCGGGGCCCTGCCAACATCCCCAAGCTCAGCTTCTCTGTCCAGCTCGGCCACATGGACTTGGGACGATTCGGCTTCTCTAGGCAGCACGGCCATCAAGCATCGTCTGGCCATATGCTGGTCGCCTTTTATAGTGATCACGTCGGTCCAACTAGACGGGTTCTCTAGGGGGAACTTGAGCTTCCGATGACGGGTGGAGGGCACAGCCTCCATGCCATGCAGCCACGTCCTTCCCATTATGACATTGTATGGGGAGGGGACATCGACGACCAGGAAGTCAACCTGCCTGGAGGCGCCTCCTACTTGGACTATGAGGGAGATCTTCCCCTTTGGGTACACCGGTTTTGAGCTGAAGCCGACGAGAGGAGTTCGGGTAGTTTGGAGGTCTTCGTCCTTGAGTTTCAGCTTCTGAAAGCAATTGTAGTACAGGATCTCGGACGAGCTGCCTGGGTCGACAAGGACTCTCTGAACCAAGAAGTTCTGCAGCTTCAAGGTGAGCACTAGAGGGTTGTTATGTGGGAGTTCTACGTCCTCCAGATCCCTGTCGGAGAACTATATTCTGGGCCCCTCTGTCTTGGCCTTCTTTGTAGCTGGTTTCGGCGCCGTGGTTAACACCTGCTTCTGATGGGAGGCTCTTCCGGCCTCGGCACGGGCCTAGGAGCTCCTTTTAGGCGGAGGAGCGAGGTGGATGACGTTGATGATGCCTTCCGGCTCGCTATCCTGGCCGCCATCATCTCGGTGTGGAGGTCGGCTGTTGTCCCGGCCTTCCTCCTTGACGTAGTCCCTCTGGTGCCCCTCTTTCACAAGGTTCTCGAGGTGGGACTTGAAGCTTTTGCACTCATCAGTTCTGTGCCCACTCTGCTTGTGATAAGCACAAAACTTGCCCTGGTCCCGGGAGGAGGGGTCACCTCTCATGGGCTGCGGCCATTTGAAGAAGGGCTGTGCCTTTATATTGTGGAGGAGCTTATAGATGAGCTCCTTGAAGATCGTGTTTACCGCTTTGAAGGTGGTGGCATCGTTTCCGGTCCTCCTGCTGCTCCCCGAGGCTGCGACTGAGGTGGAGGGGTTCCGTCGACGATCTGAGGACCGGGCCCTGTGACGATCCGGGGACGGGTCTCTGTGGCGGTCCTCCATCCTGGAGGACCTGTTGTCTCTGTCTCCTTTGGATGGTCGGTCCTTTTGGGAGAGGCCGAAGTTCTCCTGCTCGCGGACCTCGTCCTCTTCTGCCCGGATGAACCGGTTTGCCCGGGTCATGAGCTCCTTCATGGTGGCTACGGGGTACATGACCAGCTGCGCCCGAAGCTGGATGCCCGGGCGCAGGGCCAGCTGAAAGGATTTCACTGCCATCTCCTCAGAAGCGCACTCGATCTGGCTGTAAACAGTCTAAAAGCGACGAGCGAACTGGGTGACGTTCTCGTCCTCTCGCATCCGGAGGGCCATCAGGTCAGCATCGATCTTGGGGATGACACGGTGGGCCTGGAACTTCTCCAGGAAGGACGTCCGAAGCAGTCGCCAACTGGAGATGGAGCCTCCAGGGAGTGAGCAGAACCATCGTAGGGGCAGATCTCCCAAACTGGAGGAAAAAACTCGATAGTTCAGGAAATCGTCATCCCCCCAGACCGACATCCTCTGGACGTAGTGTCGGAGGTGAGCCGCAGGGTCCGAGGTTCCATCATACAAGGTGAACCTCGAAATGTTGAACTTCTCGGGGAGGGAGTACTTTCTGATCTCCCTGGAGAAAGGAGATGCGCCTGTGTCTTCAGCTTCAAAGGCGCTGCACTGGTCTCGGGCGATACCAGCAGTCTCCATATTCTGGCGAACAGTCTGCTTGACCTGCTGGTCAATCCACTGCTTGAGCTCCTCCTCGTCTTCTGGTATCCTTCGCTGCTTCTTTGGCTCTACATGCTCGTGGCTGCTGCTGGAGCCTTCTTCTCTGTGGACTCGATCACGCCTCTTACTATCGAGGACGTGCCTCAGGTCCCGCCCGTGGCCCGGAGGAGCCTGGCTGTGCCTGGGTGGAGGACCTGAGGCATGGCTACGCCCGTGAAGTGGGCTCCGAGCCCCTTTCTTCTCCTGGAGCTGCTGTTTGAGCCGTAGAATAAGCTCGTCCTGCTCCTGAATGAGGCGGTTTTGGGCTCTGACCTCATCCAGGCGAGGGTCTTCGTCTTCGTCAGGGTTGACCTGATGGTGGGACTCAGGTCCAGCCCTTGCTGACTTTTCACGCAGCTTGGTGATTGACTTGTCACCTCGCCTAGCGTGCTCATTGCTATGGTGGGGCTGCTCTAGAGGCATAACATTGTGAAAGGAAGGCATTGTCAATCCCCTAGACTGTGATACCGACTGGACTGTAGGGGACCTTCCTCCTGATCTTCTCTGTCGAGGGAGTGGACCTTGTACCAGCACAGGCTGCGTGGTTGGTCCCTTGCCCTTGGAAGGTCCTTCACCATTTCTGGTTTTTGGAGGCATGGTGTTGGAAAGCTTTTTGTTTAGTGATTCCCACAGACGGCGCCAAACTGTAGGCAGTGAAAACACGACACCCACTTAGATTGAGATAAACTTTGTAGATCAGGGAATACCGAACGCCAAGAACCTGAAAAGGGAAGGAAAACGGCTTGGGTTAGAGCCCCTGGTTGCTGTGAGCCGAAGGCACTCCGATGCCTGAGTGAGCTCAAAACTAAGTAGGAGGAGGAGAGGAGAATGAGACGATGTGTTGTGTATTGTGTGCTGCGTACCTCTATGGGGCTGATCCCACGTGTATGTATGTAGACATTTCTCGTTCATTCTCTCTGTGAATGGGGGTAGGTGGGGTGAGGTCCCATCGATTCTTACCTTGACATTCAGCGGTAGGTGAAAAGGGAACATCCCATCCGAACCTTCCATCCCTTAAGTCAGTTGATGTTAAAGGCTGATAAAGCTAACTTCTTATCGCCATAAATGAGCAATCCTATCGTCATAAATGAATGCTTCTATCTGTCAGGGCGCGCCGTACTTCCCGGAGGAAGGTGACGGCCCACTCTGCCTTCAGCGTTTTGTTCCGAGACCAAGAATGGCTTGGCCGTGCTGGGCATTTGTGTTGAGCTGGCACTCACGCCGAGCTGCCCCGCCGTGCTGGCACTCCTAACCGAGCTGCGGAGCTGCTGGGCTGTGATTACAGAGGCTGAGGTGGACAGCAAGTACTACTGTAATCCTCGCTTAATCTCGTCATTACGGTGTTTTATCCACACAGATTCCAATCTTATCCACATTTTCCTTTTATTTTCTCCACCACCTTAAAAAAAAAAAAACCAAAGAAATCGAAAAAATGATTACTTGATTTATTGGAATGTATTAAAATGAATTTTTATTACTTTTAAAATATCAGCATCTACTCAATAGAAGAGATTAAAAAAAATATTAGGATCGTGTGTGCCAAGTTTGGTCTAAATCCGAGTTCATTTCGGTATAGTAGGGGGGTAGTTAGTAATTTTTCAGAGAATTTAGGGGGCTTTTTAGTAATTTTAGATTTTTGAGATTATGGTACCGGTGGGTAGATGTTTTTAATTCCTAAACTTTAGTCTTCTAGCTCATCTTGATCCGGATCCTCAAAACCCCTCTAAATCCAAACCTGACCCAAAGTCTATTTTAGACAAATTGCAAAATTCCCATCATGTCCCATCTTTATCCATCATTTTCACTCTCTCTTGTCTCTTTGCTTTCTCTTTTCTTTATCTCATCTCATTCATCACACTCTCTTTTTATTGGCCATGTGTGTAGTAAATCCGTACTACACTTTTCTCTCTTTTATAATAGGTATATAGATACAATAGATCTTTCTACATACACGCATGCTATTGCACGTGGGAGTTGGGACCACTAATTGGTGCTCATTATATCTGCATTCAGAAGGGCATGCAGGTCAATCTGCATGTGTCCATTTACTGTGCTACTGCAGCCACTGAATTACGTTGAGCTTAAATAGTGCTCAAGATGTTATTTCACCATATTCTCGTGAAGCTTCTTAATTGCTACTGCATGCATTGCAAAAGGATATGCTTATTCTTATTCGAGATTGTCATTGTTCTCCTAGGATAATTGACTTGCAATACTTTTGTACATTTATCTTCATTGTTATGGACAGTTCTTTTGCCCTAGATAAATCCAATTTATTACATTTATCTGCAATTCACATTTCACACGACTTTGTCATTTCTTTACATCAACATTCAGATACACAACCTACTTGTTGGTGTCACAATGGACAACTTTTGCGCTTCCCATGTGTGCTTGGTTTCTGGTCTTGTTTTGGTTTCTCCACATTTTAGATCTCCTTTTGAGTTGCTCCTGCTTGCATATCCCATCATTTTGAAACTATTGTAGTGCATTGTATCTTTTATGAATTTGGTGAACGTGAATGCCTATTGGGTGTTTGATTCGTTCTTAGACTCTTACTGAAATTTGAAGTATCATCTTTTCTATTTTATCCAAAGATCACATGGCCAGAGAACTGTTATCATTAATTGTGCCATTTTTGCAGGTTATGGGTTCACTTCTGTGCTGCATATCTTTTTAGTGGCTTCGTTTGCTTTCTTCTCTATCATGTAAGTTTTTCTCTGGAAGCTCACTTTATTTTCAAGTTACTCTCGCGGCTACTGGCTACGTTTTAAGTAATAAGGTTTGTTTTCAAAGACTATGGATCATCTATTTAATCTTTTCGGTTATTTATGGACACCATTGATAGAATAAATGACTCCATGTTTGACCTATCTTATATATATATATATATTTTTGATAACGGAAAATGCCCCAACCCTCTGGGCCGGACTAATCCCTATGGGCCCGGGGGGAGCTAGGTAAATCCCCTGTGGCCCCAATGTGTTAGTGCAGTTTCGAACCCTCAACCTCCGGAAGCAAACTGTGGTCCTTGGCCAACTGAGCTACCCCTTGGGGTTACCTATCGCATATTATTCTCACAGTCGTCTATTTGGTCTTGTCAGTTACTTATGTACCCCATTAAGGCTTTCACTGATGTGCATTATGCAATTCCAGCCCAAAGATTTGTCTTTTTGAACAAGGTTTTAAAGATTTATTACGGATTGCAACTTGAAGTGAGCATCAAAGTGAACTAAATTGTGACTTGTAGTGTACATGCATAAAATTATAAAAAGCAGCACTTTAAAATAAGACATTTATGTATTGTCCATTTTTTGTCCATTACCATCAGCAAGACAACTTTATGAGCAACGTAACATGAAAATCATAAGTTGTTAAGCAACAAAATTCTACTCAGTTGATCAATTGGGCCATTTTATTAAAAAGGGAAATATCAGCCATCACAAAGTGCCAATTCTATCATCATTCATTAACCTATAAAAAAAAATCATCACTGCATTACAACCTAACATTGAAAAATGAATTTTTAAAAGGTAAATTTAAAAAGGCGAGTAGAGTCATTTAGTGTTGCCTCCAAAAAAAAAAAATTGTGCAAGGGATCTAAAGAATCAATTGTTTCAAGGTTTGAATGAGGGTGTAAATATGTTGATGCTTGAAAGAGGTTGTAATGTCTCATTTCTTCCCACATAACCCTTAGAAAGAGAAGCAACTTGCTACACTATGATCACCTTGCTGGAATTTTCCTATTTTCAATTGCAGCTCTAGTTCCCTGTGTAATTTTTCTTTTGAGAATTTGAAGTAGCCACACCATCTCATATACTACTGCTGTTTTAGAAAACATAAATCTGTGGGAAATAGATGATTCAAGTGATTCAACAAGGTAGGACATAATGGTACTAATGGTACTATCTTCTGCTTCCCAATCACCATGTGATGGCTCATCTTCTTATGGTGGTTTGATTTTTCCATTATCATATCCTACTTTTTACTCGCAAGAGTATTTTTAGCTGATTGAGACCACTCAAGATAATTTCCCATTAAAATCGACTTAGTTAACTTAGAAGAATTTCTTCAGTTGTTTCCTGATCTTCCATTAATTTGTGAATCTTGTGTTACACCACCCTTCATGCTACCTTCCTCCATAATATTGGCTTCCACACCCTCAAAATTTAGTACCCAGCGAAGAGATTTTCTTGCCTTAACTGGCAGATTGAAGGAGATGTGGGGAAAGATCACTTTAGTCTTTGACTAGGCAGAGCCTCTGCCTGTTCTTACTGCACTGAGCAAATGGCAACAGTATCACAATGGTTATATTGACTGTCCAAACAGTAACTATGCTCTATACGCTCCACAGTATAAACTAAGCAACCAGAAACTACTTAGCTATGGTTTGGTCAAATAGCAGCTATGATTCATATGCTCCACAGCATAGATGAAACAACCAGTGACACTGCTGTGAGGTGGATTGGCCTACATTGACTATATGCTTTACTGCAAATCTGAACCAGTTATGCTCTACAACACTTCCAACAGGCATCAAACAACTCCTCTTAGTGGCCAGCTAGGTTTTCCATGCACTTGATTTCTTGTAAGAAGCAATATTCCCTAGCCAAACCCTTAAGATAAAGCCCCTAATGGTGCTTTCAAATAATTTATGTAAGCACTATAAGAAACCCCTTTTGTGAACCTTGCTTTCATACCAAATTAGAAAAGACCTATGATAACAGTGAAAAATTAAAGAAGAAAGTGAACGTGTAAGTGCTTTTATAACATAGAAAGAAATAGAGAAGGGAAGAAATCAAGAAAAGGGCAGAATGCCAAAAGAATTTTGGGCTCACAAGCCCCCTTATTTTATATCATAAAAAAATATAAAAATTTATGCCCTTTTCTAGTTATTTTATTAGTATGCCCAGAAGGTCCCTTGTAAAATATCTAAAATGTTAACTTGCACCAAGTGGCATTATTACATCTATATGTTTTTCAATGCTTGAAAGTTTCCTTCCTATAGAAGATTAGACGAGAACATTTGAAAAAGGTTATATCCTTAGAGAAACTTTTTTGCACCTCCACACAATTTTTATATCCCTTTTGACAATTGGAATATCCTAACACAATGAAAACACTTTACAGCTTTGGCATCCGGTTTATTTTTCCAGACTACTTGGAAAATAAACAAAGCTGACACATCTGAAGACTTTTTGGTGGTACAGCAAACATTGATTCATTAGGTTGTAATTGAATGATTTCCTTCCCATTTAATGTCTTGGTAGGCATGTTGTTAAGAAGAATTGAATCTGTGAGGACGACATCCGTTTGATAAGATTTAACAGTAATCTCTATGAGGAGAGGACATGTCACCTCTAGGAGATGCCTATGCTTCCTTTCTACCACATCATTCTATTAAAGGGTGTACAAACAGGTAGCCTAAGTATCAATGTTCTAATAGATATTTCTGAAAGTCTAGAAAAACCTTCTTCCCATTTTCACATGTAGGAACTTTAGTTTTTGTGCTGTACTGATTTAGGAACATCTTATGAAATGCGGAATAGTCCTCAATCCTCATCCTTGTACATCTAGAACGATCATCAATAAATGACACAGTAGTAGTAAAAAATAGAAGTGTTTTGAACTCTGGGAGAACCCGTTACCTCAAGAATGTATTAAAGAGAAAGGCTTGATTGAACTTTTATTCACACTTAGGTTTAGTGGATCTGGCGTGTTTGGTAAGCTGACAAGTCTCTCCTTGAAAACTAGTATTCTTTTGTAGTAGAAAGTAATGAGGGAAGCAGCTATTTGAAATTTGATAAGGGTATGTGACCTAAACGATGATGCCAATACATAGCCTGATCTATAGTTGAGTTATCCTTCTCCCAGATTGAACAATTGAAAGAGTGTTACCCTCGGACTATTTAGTTATAGTCCTCTACTTTCAATATAAGTTTTTGTCTAGTCCGGCAATTGGGCAACATGGTTTGTGGGTAAAAGGTAACACTACCGTATAAGGACTTCTAACAGACAGCATATTAGTAAACACAGCACGTAAAGAACATAGGATAAGGGATGAGATGGAGAAATACTAACATTTCCTAGAGAAAAAAATACATCTACCAAAGGGGGTGTCTAATAGGATGTACTTAGAGAAGAATCATTGAGAAGAACTCTCTGTATCGATTGTAATTCGGCGAGATCATGTGCTTTTTGGTGTTCTTTTAAACATAAAAGGGTATAAGAGTAGTGTAGAAATGTTATTTGGAGAGAAGAACAAAAGAAATAAGTTTTATTATGCATTTAAATTTTTTTTGGAAAGTCGGAATTTTTCTCACCCTGTAGCGGTCATAGCGGCCGCTACGTGTGCGACGGCTGATGAATCGGCCATAGCGTGGCGGTGGCGGTCGCTACGGCCGATATATCGGCCGCTACGCTACGTAGTGGCCGATATTTTCATCCATGATGCCTCTTCATATGGTGAGAAAGTCCTTTAATGTCTTGTTTGAGAGCCTTGACAGATTTTCTCAAGAAACTCATGCTGCGGGACTCTTCTTGATCGAGTTTAAAAGAAAAAAAAAAAAATCCTAAAACCAAATCTCAGTGGCTAGTGCCTCCGCTGTATCCCCAATAAATCAACTTGAATTCAAGGCCACGACAATAGGATGGATTGGTTATACAACCCAATACTTGCAACAAAAATGCAAGTTATACCATAGAGGAGCCGAACACCAAAGGGACTACTATTGCTGTCTCTGCCCTAGAAATACGAGAAGTTTAGAAGAAAAAGGAGGCTTGGGTGTCATTGTCAAGACACAAAAAACAGCCAAATATACTCGAATATTCCTCTGGTTGCTCCATATTGGATTTTATTTAAATTAAGATGTTATACTCTGAATAGTCTAAAAAGGAACTGATTCAATCTACTTTCAGTACATAGAGGTAAACTGATGCACTGCTTTGGAAGATCCCTACAAATTAATCTTTGATCATGCGATCAAGAAAATCCTCAAGTAGAAATTGTTGCTGTGCGCATTTTTTTTTGAAAGGATGAGTTTATTTATTTATCCAAAATTTACAGTATAAGAGAAGTATACTGGCAACAAAAAAGTCCTCGGAAAAAAAAAAAAAAAAAATGGGCAAAGCAAACATCCCTAAAAAGAAAGGTTGACAACCTCCAAACTTAGGGTGTGAACCTGAAGGAATAAGTACGTATTACGGATTGGTAATAATAAGCAAATCAGGTTTGGATACTTCCTCTTTCGCTAGACAGTCCGCTGCGAAGTTGGCATAACGCTTGATTAGATGGAATGAAATGTTTTACCTTTGTTGATCGAACATAGACCAGACGGTCCTGAGTATGCCAATAGGGTATTTCCTTCATCATCACGGATGACACCCCCTACTCTAGCCATTCCCGGGTTGCCTTCAGCACCTCCATCAAAATTCAGTTTCAAAGCACCAACAGGTGGGGGTGTCCATCTTATTTGCGGCTGTGAGAGTGTCACTTCCTTCCAATTTTGAATGATGATATTTGCTGAAATTCCCTTGAATAGTGTCAATGAGGATGCCCAAATGGCCACCTGCTGTTTCACTTTCTCTCCTATTTGATATTCATTGCGTGATCGTCCTTCAAAGCATCTCCTATTCTTTTCTTTCCAGATAGACCACGGAATGCCACAAAGGAGAGTTTCCACATAATCCTCCCTCTCTTTGAACCCACTCCCATTCTCCAGTACTCAAAAAGGGGTTTCATGGAATTCAGAAGAGGTCCGCAACATTGGAACCACCCCAACATTGCCTTCCAGATGTGTTGTGCCATTCTTCAATTTACTAATAGGTGGTCAATGGATTCCTCATCTGATAAACACATCAGGCATGCATTCACTACCAATGCCCTCCTTCGCCTCAGATTGTCCATCGTTAAGATTCCGCGAAGTAGGGCTGACCACCTGAATGCAATGATCCTAGGTGGGCCTTTAATCCTCCATAGTGTAGCCAACTGTGTCTGCCATTGCTCCTCTAGTTGTGGATAAGAATAAAGAAGCAACTGAAAACAACCCATTTGTCCATATCCTTCTATCTGTCCCATTTTTAGGAATGAAAACTTTTCCAATCAGCGTCATAATCTCTAAATTGGGCCGCCTCCACCTCATTCAGGTTTCTTCTAAAAATGGGACCCCACACTACCTGATCGTCAATCTTCTCCAAGTAATCTATAACTTTGGCGCTTTGATTAGTAGCACAATTAAATAAGTTTGGAATGGCTGTCTCTAAGGGGGCTAACTCGGTGTTCACTGCCTGTCACGACCCAAATTCCGGGGCCCTGTCGGACTTTGGATCGTGATTATTTAGTCAATATTCACCATGCATTCATCAAATGATTTCCACAAGGGATCAGGCATTTAGATCAAAATATAACTTTAATTAAATTATGAATGTCGAACAATATCAAATATCTCAGAGTAAATCAAATTCCATATTCTAATTCAGTTCATATAATAAAATTTCCTAAACAAGGGTTAATCCTCTTATCAACTAATTGAATATTTCTCGTTCTCTCCCGTTAGCCACGCATGCCAAAATTTACGTGCTGAACGCCATTTTGCTCTGCCCTACCCGCAACGTGATTACCAGAAGGGGGCAACACAACATCAGTATTACTGGTGAATGAATTTTCCTAATTACATAAACAGCATAAAACATAATGTCGCATAAACAACAAATCTGAATACATAAATCATTTACCATTAAGAAGTACATCCATAAACATATTCGTGCCCATGCACCTTACCACGCCTCCAAGGCTTATTGTATACATGTATACCGGTCACCATGACCCTATCTCATCAGACACGTCTCCAAAGGACCAGCCGCTATAACAGCCCGGACACTAAGTCCAACATCCCACGTCTGGGACCTCACAATCACATAACAACCACAACTCAGTGTTATTAATAATTTACATAATCAGTAGTGTGGACCAGCCCCCCCTGCACGATTTATATGTCGCTGCCCCACTCCTATTCATGACTGTTAGTGATTGGTGTATGGGTGGCCCACCTTTATTATAAACAGCAAATTACACAAGTTTACATAATCATATCAGCATTCCAAAATAGTCTATACAATTTATTATTAACCACATAAACCATAATCAGAGTGGGAAGGTTATTTGGTAATTACATACCGAGTCCAGGGTCTATTTATACACACAACCATAAAGTCCATGGTCTAATTATACACACAGACGACCCAAAGATTAGATGTTACGCCTGAACGTTTGGATGTATAGAACAGTGGGCCCCATTGGCCCCAATTCAAGATCAGACCAAATAGACATGGTTGCCCAGGGATAAATCCTCAAACCCTTGGCTCTGATCCTTTATCCAATCACATTCTGGGGTCCACAATGCTAAACAGTTTCAAAATATTGTATATCACTAGGTAACGTATGGAATTTTTATAGGAAAAGGATGGACCACCAGATGGGACCCACTTCCATTGGGTCCACCAGTGCTAGGGTCGCCCTAGGCCCTCTTTCAAGATGTGGGGTCCTGATCTCTGATCAAGTCAGGCAGTGGGTCCCACAATCATCATCGACCTTCAGCCCTGTTTTCGTCAAACTCACGACTGGAATTCTTTAACTCTCTTGGACAGTGGGACCCACTGGTCCAAAACCCAGATGTCCCACTTCTCCAAGATCGCCTAGGGGCCCCACACCTGATGACCGAAACTGATTTCCAATCACGTGGCCAGATGGGTCCCAGTAGGGCCTAACGACATGTAGTCACAGAATTTGTGACAGACGCCTCCCTCACATTAGGGTGATTTGATGAAGGCCCAAGTGGGGTCCACTCTCCATGGGTCCTCCACCTTAAGGGTCGACCATGAGTCCCCTTCTGGATCCATGGTCCAGATTCTCCATCTAGTGGGCCATGGGGTCCCACAGCTCCCTATAGTTAGAACTTCACATGGACGCGAGGCCTCTGATTTCACTAGTTCCTCATCTATTCGATGGAGATATTCATGAATTAGCACACCATATCCATTGTAACATTCTAACAATCACTTACATGATTTCCTTGACTCAAATCAGATCTTTAAACACAAAAAATGCATCACAGTTCAATATCAAATCTCTTTAATACTTAACACATCCAATTCACAACTAGATATCAGCGGTCTCACTTAACCAACTAATGAATCAGGAAGATCCACTCACCTTTGATAAGAGATGGTTGCCTTTGCAATGTGTGGACGCGAATAGGACATCCACAACTTATTGCCTTCTTCTTCTTCTTCTTCTCTTGAATCCCAGCAGCACACAGGACTCTCTCTCAGAATTTCTTCAGAGGAAATAATAGACTCTCATCTAAGGGTCGTTGGTTTTATATATATAAGCTAAAGTCTTAATCCTTCTACTCTTAAACTTTCTAATTTCTAATCTTTCCTCTTATACTTCCTAATTAGAGTTGTTGTACAACTCCTCCCTTTCCAAAACCAACCACGTGAGACACTTCTAATACAAAACAAGTAAAACAACTAAGGGCCCTACCTGGGCTAAACTATTCCTGGGCCCAGGTAGCTCAGGATATTACACTGCCCATAAAAGAAACCACCATTCACTGTAATGCTAACTGTGTTACTGCAGTACCTTCATCGGCCAAGTACTTTTACTGGCATACCCTAACATCCCTACACTTTGAATGTAAAAAGGAAACTCAACTTCTGATGAAACAGATTTTGAGTACAGATTTACCAGTCTGTTACGAGTTAAAATTAATCAGATTAGATTATTATCTATCCTCAGAATATCATCATACAGCAATGGATCCAAGTTACAGAAAACAAAGTTTCCTGACTGTTTTCAGGATCTTCATAAAATCTTGTATACTTCAAACCCTCGTTAACTCAGCCCACACAGATGAGAGGTGACAAACCTGCTCTAAGATGTGTTACACTATGATACCCAGATACGTCAAGTCTACACCTTGGATATGGCAGGCACACAGATTTACACATAAAAGATGTAAGTGTCAGATATGATAAGACAGATACATCACCTATTTTTAAATATTTGTGTATCTCAATGCAGGCCCTAACCTTCTACCATTGAGATTATTAGGAAGAAGAAAAGAAGTGGCAGTTCCTGTGTACTGGAGTTACATGATCCCCTTATTCTTTTATTGAGAACTTAGCAATTACAAATTTCCTCCGACCTATCTCTTAAAAGGAAATTACAGAAACACCCACTGAACTAGAGAAGAAACAAAGAGTTATAACATCCCTATAATTAAAAGATATATTTCTCCACAGAATCGGCTCTGCATTTCCATTATGTAGTTTATTTAATGGTTAGTCATTTTTTCTATGATCACCCCAGTACTGATGTAGATGAGCACAAGGGTATGCATTTGTTATTTTTCTATAATCACCCAACTACTGACATATATATGAGCATAAGGGTATGCATTTTTTATGGAGAACTTTTGAATCAATAGAGTGATATTCTGCAGGAATATGAAAACATTTCTTCTAAGAGGCTTTCCTACTTCTACTTATCCAAGCCTCAGCCGCATCAGTTTGCTATTCTAGTGCGTAGTATCCCGTTGTCTTCTGGGAGCAGCTTCGGTGACAGTGTTGAGAGCTTTTTCATGGAGTATCATTCATCTACCTACTTATCACATTGGGTTGTTCATCGAACAAACAAACTTCAGGGTCTCATTGTAAGAATTTTGTTTGAATTTCTTTCTATTCTTTTTTTTTCTACATTATGCGTACTTTTGGAAGTTGTATTTTCTGGGTTAGAGGATCCAGTGTATGGAGGACCTTGCTTTTTATGAAAGAAAAAAAATGAAAAAAGAGGAGATACGTAAAATCCCAGGCCACTGCTTTAATTTTTGCTTGTTGAATGGACCTAATGTTTTTGTTGATCTGAGCCATTTATATGATTGTCACAATGATGTGCTATGCTATCCTTCACCATTGCTTTGGTTTTCTGTTTTCATTATTGAACTTACTGTTTTCCTTTGATGAGATTGTTATGAAGATGGAATATGCAATCCTGGGCCGTGCTTTGGTTTTTTGTTTGTTTAATTGGACTTGCTTTTTTATTGATAAGATTGTCAGAAATGGGAAGAAAGACAAAACTTAAAGAAGAAAAGAGATGTTTGATTGAAGAAAGATTTTTCTTATTACTACAAATTTATGCAGTCATGTGGAGCTGTATGGGCACAGTTCAAAATATGGACCAATATGCTACGTATTGACTGTTATGAATGGGGTATCAGCTGCTACCGGTATACTAATTTTGACGTGCTATCGATTTCAGCCTGTATCTCCAGTTTATTGTCATTCATCGGCCATATTGGCTGAGAATTTCAATTTATTGGCTGCTAGGCTTTTCCAAGCATTGCTAGGAGATAAATTTTTGAATGGGATGTTGAGTAACTTATGATAGTTTACCCTCACATAATGCGATGAGAAGATAAAGGTCATAATCAGGTTCAGGAGGTTTTTCTGTAGGTACTTCCAAAACGCAATTCACTTGACTGCCTTGGGTCTAACTTTGTCTCAATGTTGTATTGGTAGTAGGAACATGATACATTGATGCATTAGATAAAACTTGTATTGGACCTTCTCTCCCAAAACATGAGATGGCATGCAATTTTATCAAAAAGCTGCACTCAACATATCAGACTAATAAGGTTTATGAACATTCATCTCAAGCAACATAGCCCTTGTGACTTTCAGCAAATTTGCTATAATCAGAATATTTGAATTTATAATATTAGGCAATTGGGAAGTGCTTATTGAATTCTTTCCTTGTTTTGGACTCCAATGGAAGCCCTAGATTTTTTTTGTCAAGCTCATGTGATGAAAAAACTGTCACGACCCGGAATCCGGGGCCCACGAGTCCCGTGTCCTCTTTAATGAGCATCATATTCACATGCATAAGTCAAATCAAAACTGCATAATAAATTGAGGATTTACTTAAACAATCCCACTTATTTAAATAAAGGTATGAATCCAGATAATAAGAATCAATCCAATTAAACTTTGCAAATCCAAATTGAAAATCTTTAATGTTGACATTAAAGCTACTAAAAGAATGTAAAATTATTGCTCTAATAGAATTGGTGAGTCTCATCATCGCTCAACCTCAAATATCAAATCCTAGTGCTTCATCATTGGGTCCTTCATGTAACTCTACATTTTGTTTACCTAGGATTGGGGCAAAATCCACATATTAGCATTACTGAGTGAATTGAATTCCAAGTCTGCTTGTGTGTGCAACAATATAAGAATACCCAAAATGTTAAATAACAATAAGGAATTCATTGTTAAGTCAAATTAAGGTTTATAATTCTAGTCAATTAAAGGTTTCTAATTCTAGCCTTAGGATAACCACCATGCTGCATGAGCCTTATAAGGGGCGGCACCCTTAACCACGGGGCGCAGTGTATCGACCACGGGCTTCCAATGGGCGAGTCTCTGCTAGTCCCGCATTGGAAATATCCAAGTCCTAACATTGGGCTTATAAGTCAAACCCCATGTTAACTCAACATTATGTGTTCTAAAACCGTGAGGCCCTAGATCCCATACGAACTCCAGAGTTAAGCGTGCTCACGCGGGAGCAGTACTAGGATGGGTCACCACCTGAGAAGTCCTCACGCGCGCACGTGGTTCAAAACGAACAATATCGTGATGAGTTGGGCGGGGCTGTGACAATTGGTATCATAGCCAAGGACGACTCTATTTTTGGTGGGGGAGAGTGAGAACTTGGTCCGGGCGGAACTCTTAACCATGAGGCGTGACGCAACCAAGATCCACAATCGAAAAATAGATCAATCTCCCGAAGGATTGTTCGAATCCAAAGATAGATTCCAGCCAGGGCACAAGCATAACCATGAAACAACTCATAAACACACGATAACTCAAAAGAATTCTTGATTAATTGAAAATAAGCATACCTATTACAATTGAGGGGTTCTCTATTTATAATGTAATAAGGCTACTAAAACAGTAAACTGTAAGAAAATAGAAAACTACTAATTCTCATCAAATAACAAAACAAGAAACAATTCCTAATCAATCCTAAGATAAATTTAGAATGCCACAGTAGCCTTCTAAGTCAATTTGGGCCTGTGGTTGACGGGAATTGAATAACATCATACGAGCCCATCTTCAAGGGAACAATGCACTGGTGGTTGACGGGAATCGAATAATCATCTACACATGCAACTCTGTAAGGCCTCGGGTGCTTTATAGTTGGCAACTGAAGTTTATCAATTGCTTCTTTGGATACAACACTCATAGCACTTCCACCTGTTGGAAATAGGTGGGCCTCTAGGGTAGGTTTTTAAAACTTTTGACCCGCTTGACTCAGGGATCAACTATCCAGAAGGCTACAAAACCCAATCCAGGATCCATGTCCTCTTTCTCATAATCATGTATAGTAGAAAACTCTATCTAGAAGATAGAAATAGCAGCAAACAAGCAACCACGAAATCCACAACATACAAGGAAGTAGATTATACCTTTGGAGCTCGGTTGTACTCTAATGGAGGAGTTGTTCCTTTCTTTGATGATGAAACACTTTCACGTATCAAATAGGCTCCAAGACCTTTTGATCTTCCACGCTATGACTCATATCAGATTCTCTTTTCTCAAGAAGATGGGTGGGATCTCCAAGAGAAAGCTCTTAAGGAAACTAGAAGAGAAACTAGAAGAGGAAAAGGAGAGGAGGCATGTGCAACTCTTGCACAAGAAGGGCCTTGGGCGTGAATCCCTAGGTGGGATATGCATGTGGACGTCCAGCCCTATTCCTCTCTATTTATAGCTTAAAGCCACCTCCTCTTGGTTTATTATTAGAAGTCCTACTTCCATAATAATTAGGAACCTTCTCTCTTTACTAATTTAAATAGAAGTCTCACTTCCATTATAATTAGTAACTTTCTCCTTTTTCTAATTAAAATAGAAGTCTCACTTCCATTAATAATTAGTAACTTTCTATTTCCTTTTAGAGTTCTATTACAATTAGTATGTTTCCAATAACTTGGGCTAGCGTGGGGACCACTAGGGATTCCTTAGAAAGCTGGCTCCAACTGGGACTCGCGACCCCACATCTCATGTGCAATCCGGGCCCACAGTTAATTGCAAATAACTCCACTGTATAAATGCAATTGAACTCCAGTCTTAGGAATAAATTACATGAAAACCCTAAATTTCCCTATCACCACAAGTAGGCACCTCCATCAATATCCATGGATCAATTGGACCTGTCTTCCAAATTAGATCCATATCTTATTATCCTTGAGCCCCAATTAATTATAATGATCATTTGGTACCGATCCAATTAACTCTTAATTGGAATGGGTGCGCACTTACCAATGATAAATCCATTAATTGGCACAAGAGGGTATTAAAGATAGATTCCATCCTGACCATTGAATGTTTCCACAGTTTTGCTACCACGTGCCCAAATCACCGAGGTGTTGACCTACAATTGGCCTCACTCATTGGTGACTCAAAGCAAATGAATAGATAGAAACTTGAGTTCATTAATGTCTCAGGATTGAGAGTCTATTGCTAGAGAATTATGAGAGCAGATCTTAAAGTAAAGATAGTGTTTATAAGGTGCTTCTCATGGTCCTTTAATACATCCAATGTACCAGCACTATGATCCAGAATCTTACATTCTGATGATTGAGACAAATCACACTATATCATAGTAACCAAAGTATTGCGACCTTGTCAGATGAGATGTCCAGTCTCATCACTGGTTGTGAAGATATTCAAGTATAAGATTTGCTATACATGTCTCCCGTATGTGCATCTTATCCATACACATGTATTGCATCTAGTATACTTATGGACTCCGGTTCATCTCATGAACCATCATGTCATTCATATTAGTTATGTGCAAATAAGTAATAAAACACCATTCATCTCATGAAAGGAAAGCATGAATATATTGATAAATAAAGAAATTAATCAATTTATTTCATCAATCTTAATGGATTGAGACCATAAAACTAACACCACCATCAATGATGGCATTGCAAGCTCTTCCTTTACAAGTAGCTCTTGTTATGAAAATTGGAGCCTTTTTTTCATCGTCTTCCTCGGTACCATTTGCAACCAATAGGCGCGTGTGAAGGAAAAGCAATGGGCTGTCACCATTAGCTGTGAATACCTCAAGTGCTAACTCTAGTTCTGTTGGAAGTGGTGCATCAAGTTTCTCCATTTTGATTTCCTCATCATACTGTTCATCATCATAAGGTTCACCTTCACAATGCCGATTCCTGTGTGACATTCTTTAGCATAATGACCTCGGTTTTTGCAAGAATCACAGACAATGTCGTGCTTAGCAGCCATTCTGGTTCCTTTAGCATTATTCTGATTTGTTTGCCACTTCTGATTTTGCTGAGCATTATGTTGACCCTGTGGTGGAGCTTGTTGCTGCCTTTGGATTTGGTTCTGTGGTTGGCCTGGAGGTGGTCAGAACCCTTGCTGTGGGGCCCAATTGAAACTAGAATCTAGACCCTTTTTGTAGGACTCCGTGTTACTGAAACGTCGCTTAGTTTGTTGACGCAACGCTTGCTCAACGCGTCGCGCCTTGCTAGAGATTGCATCAATAGTGGTGAAGTCAAATACTGCTAATTTATCCTGTATATCTGGGCGCAATCTTTCCCGATAACGAGTGACCATCAGGCGATCATCTTCATTAGTCTTACATTGAATAGAAAGCTCATGGAACTTATGAGTATATTCATCTATGGTCATAGAGCTTTGCTGAAGATTAATAAGCTCTTTATTAAATGAATCAATGTATTCAGATGGCAAAAATTTGTCTTCCAATCTTTTTTTCATTACTTCCCAACGGGTCATAAAAGGGCGGCCCATTTGCACATTGTGGTCATAAATATTTTTTGACCAAATTCGAGTAGGACCTTTTAACTTAACCTTGACACAAGCGACTTGTTGATGATCTTCGATGTTGTACCAAGTGAAATAATCCTCAATTGAAGTAAGCCAGTCAAGAAGGGCACGGGCATCACCGTGCCTAGAAAAATCAGCATCCTCTAATTTGCCCGGTGCGAGTAGCCATGGATGAGTTTCTTTTTTTTTTTTTTCTTTTTGAACGGGCTGGATTCGGATATGGGCTCAAATTAGGCCCAGACAGCAGATCAGGCCCAAACTGTGGCTCAGTTGAGCTCCCAGACAGAACACGTGTGAAGGAGAGAAAATATCTTCTCCTTTAACTTGGGCCCTGTGCACAGAGGAAATAGATGGAGGGGGGGAGGGGTTTCTCTCTTACTTACTTTGTTATGAAAAACGGAGGTGGGAGAGGTGCTGTTGCTGAAACGAGAAGGGGAAGGAATTAGATTGCTGATGATCTCTTGTTAGGCAGACTAGCGATGGAAGTGGAGACGATGGCGTCGATGCAGCAGGGAAGTGGCTGGTGGGAGCTTGCGCATTGGATGCAGGCTTGAGAGATGGTGGTTGTCGGGGAAAAGGCAGCGACGACTCGTTGTGCCAGGAACTCCTCAACTCAAATCCCCTTCTTCGCTCTTTTTCTTCTATTGCTCTCTTCTTTTTTTTTTTTTTTTTGTTTTGTTTTGTTTTGTTTCTTGAGTGGGGTTTTGACGAGGCTGGAGGGACGAAGGCTTGGACAGTGGGTTGGGTTCGGTGGTGGATTTTGGAGGGCCTCTGGGGTTGGGGTTTTGACGGTGGTGACGAAAGGAAATGGTGAGGTTTGGGAAAGTTTTGAAAATTTAGGGTTTCGGGAAATTAGGGATTTGGTAATAGGGGTTAGGGTTTTTGATTGGAGAGGGCTTAGGGATCGAGGGTCTAGTGGGAATTGGATTTTTGGGCAGTGGCTTGATGGGAGGGCTTTTTTTGGTGGTGTTGGGAGATGGTGGTTCCGGTGATGGAGGATGGTTTAGGGATTTGGGTTTGGGTAGTGGGGTTAGGTTGTTGAATGGAAAGGGTGGTTTATATGAAGGGTTTGGGTTTGATTGGAATGGGCAGAGGTGGGGGTAGGGTTGTAGATGGGTTACATATGTGAGGCAGTGGACGGAAGGTTGATGATGATGGAATGGGAATCCAGGAAGGATTGTTATCCTTTCGGCTATCGCTTTTCGGCTTTGATACCAATTGACGCAGCCAAGATCCACGATCAAATAATAGATCAATCTCCCATAGAATTGATCGAATCCAAAGATGGATTCCAGCCACTAGGGCACAAGCATAACCATGAAACAACTCATAAACTCACGATAACTCAATGGAATTCTTGATTAATTGAAAATAAGCCTACCTATTACGATAGTGGGCTTCTCTATTTATAATGGAATAAGGCTACTAAAACAGTAAATTGCAAGAAAATAGAAAAATACTAATTCTCATCAAATAACAAAACAAGAAACAATTCCTAATCAATCCTTAGATAAATTTAGAATGCCACTGTAGCCTTCTCAGTCAATTTGGGCCTGTGGACTGAACCCAAAGGCTGGGTGGGCCCTGGGCCTCTTTTGGACTTATGTACTGCATCAGGGTGTAGCGTGTCAACCACTGGCTTCCAATGGTGTGTCTTTGCTAGTCCCATATCGGAAATATCCAAGTCCTGATCCTGGGCTTATAAGCCAAACACCGTGTTAACTCAACATAACGTGTTTTAAAGCTGTGCGGCCCCGGATCCTATAAGAACTTCGGAGTTAAGTGTGCTTGCGTAGGAGCAGTACCAGGATGGGTGACCACTCCTTGCAGGCACATGTGGGCCAAAGCGGACAATATCACATTGAGTTTGGCGGGGCTGTGACACACGTAAGAGTTGACCAACGGTCAGTGAAACCATACAAGTATAATCAACCTATGAGTCAGAAGAACACGCAACTGACCTGAAAGTAAAAAAAAGTTTACGGAATTGACTTGAAAGCCAAAGAAAATCACATATCTCTTGGCCCCATGTGCTAGTGTCCAATGGGTAGGTTCAAATTAACCATATAATACAAGGTTATTCCTTCTCGTCGTTATATAAACAAAATCCAGATTCGCATACTTATTGTTGCGCCCAACATATATAAGGGAATAGCTTGTAATCAGCCCCATATACAATTCTGGGTTTAATATGCCCCACTCCATGTCATTATTGGTACCCAGTAATGCAAAAGTGATTGCATAACTAGTGACATTGTGTTTTAGACAACTCCATAATGACGACCCACAAATAACATAGTGAATTCATAAATGTAATAATGTACTAATGACATTCAATTGTTTGAATCCAGTATGTGAACCCAATAAGGCCGTTATAAACATTATCATAAACATAATCCAAGGAAAACTAGAAGAAACCTACTTTGTATCTCACATAATCCAGTCCAACACAAGTCATCAGTGAAATGAAGGAGGGCAGATTGTACAAGTCTCACCCTCAATTGGAATTCAGCCATGGAACCAAAACCCAACTACATGGTATGGTGAAACCCTAGGAGGCATAGGCATAGGTTCGGCCAGCTCTAATAAACTTAATACGGTCATTCAAATCAGCCACCACCGAGACATACAGCTCAGATTTAACATCAACTCACTACCATGACATGGATCAGTCCTTCATAGAATTCAGAATTTGTGGTAGTTAATATTTGCTAATCGAACTCAACTGTAAGATGCATCATTCAATCATCAGAACTATACAACACAACAGTCAAGTTCCCTTATCATTAAACAACTTTCCATTAACCATCAATCAAGGGTTTGCATTTAGTTGCATTTAGTAACCCAAAACTGCAACCCTAATGATGGTTTGGCCAAACCCTAACTCCATGTATAGTGTTCGGTCACCATCAAATCCCATCAACAATCAATCAGTCATTCTCAAATCCCCATACACAATTGTCGGGCAACATCGAATTCCTATGTACAACAGTTGACTATCCCAACACCATTATACTACAGTCGACCATCCAGAAATTCACCTTACAACCTTCTGTCAACCCAATACTTCATAATGGAATTCACATGAAAATTCTTTCTTCCTATGGGCAAAACATTTGTCAATCATAACTCAAGAATGATGTTCATCCCAAGTCGACGAATCAGTCCAGAAGTTTGTAATACAACAATGAGATAGCATGAATATCAAATAAACATTAAATAAACAGCAAATAATGAAATTCTATGTAGTCGAAAAGGACCATAGCCTTCAATAGACTCTGGTCATCATCACACTCCCAAAGAGGAGTTTGTTGAATGCCAAAAACCCACCAGTTGGGTTCACCCTTGGGAGTTGAATCCTAAATCCCATCCACTCATCATCCAAATATTCAAGACCCTAGTCAACCAATGTTTTACTCCCATATCCCATGCGGCCATGACATTCAGAAACATATGCCAAAACGAGAGAGAGGGAGTCTGTGAATTGCATTCATTCGATGCCCTGTCATCTTGGATTTCTTATCTTTAAATACACTTTACAATGCCTAAGATTAGGCTACAAATCAAGGAATTAAAACTAATCAGATCAATTAGATCTCTAAAAAGGGAAAGACAACTTGGTATACACGGTTTTGCCTTGCTGTACATATTATGACTAAGTCTCCTCTTTATAAGTGGGCTGGGCTTTATTATCATACAAGTGGGCTGGGCCCCTGGGCCTATTATGATACAATATTACACTTTAACACCCCCCCTCAAATTGATGCTGGGAATCAACCAGCAATAATTTGCGAACCAGGAATTCATGCCGCGGCCGTGGAAGGCCCTTGGTGAAAATATCAGCACGCTGGAACTCAGTGGAAATATGGGGAAGAGTAATGACTTTGCTATCATACTCGTCCCGAATGAAGTGACAGTCCACTTCAATATGCTTTGTCCGCTCGTGAAACACGGGATTTTCAGTAATTCGAATGGCACTTGTGTTGTCGGCATGAAGAGGAGTCGGTGTAGTCTGGTAGAAGCCAAGCTCGGAGAGCAACCCGCGTAGCCATAGGATCTCAGAACAAGCAGAAGACATAGCTCGGTATTCGGATTCCGTAGAAGATTTGGAGACTTTATCTTGCTTTTTACATTTCCAGGATATCAAGGCGTCTCCCAAGTAAACACACCATCCTGTGGTAGAGCGACGTGTGTCCGGACAGCCGGCCCAATCCGCATCAGAATAAGCAGTGAGTGTAAGTGGTGTGCCAACTGGAAAAAATAAGCCGCGGGTCAAGGTACCAAGGATATATCGAATAATTCGTTTGACTGCTGCCAAATGATGATGCCGTGGGGCGGTCATAAACTGACTAACCAGATTAACGGCATAAGAGAGATCTGGTCGAGTAATGGTTAGGTAGACAAGGCTACCAACCAAACGACGATAGAATGTAGGATCAGGAAGGAGATCGCCGTCTTGTTGACGAAGCTTGACATTTACTTCCAACGGTGTGTCCACTGGGCTAGAATCACCGAGATCGGCGAGATCCACTAGGTCAGTAGCATATTTGTGCTGATGAAGAAACAAGCCTTTCTTGGATTGATGAACTTCTAAACCCAAGAAATAATTCAAAGGGCCCAAATCCTTCATATGAAACTTATCTTGCAGAGAAGCCTGTATCTGTCGAATCATATCACTGTGAGGACCAGTAATAATGATATCATCGACATACACGAGAAGAATTGTGGATCCTCTGGATGAATGAAGTGTGAACATCGAAGGATCATAAGGGCTCTGTAGAAAAGAAAGCTGAAGGAGAGTGGTCCGGAACTTGTCGAACCAGGCTCGGGGTGCCTGCTTGAGGCCGTATAAGGAGCGTCGTAACCGAGCAACATCGGTCTTGGAGGAAGAAGGAATTCCATGAGGGAGACGCATGTAGACTTCCTCTTTAAGATCCCCATGAAGAAAAGCATTCTTCACATCCATTTGATATAGGGGCCAGGATTGAGAGGCAGCTATTGCAAGAACTGTACGCACAGTTGTCATTTTGGCCACTGGAGCAAAAGTCTCCTCATAGTCGATACCGTACTCCTGTCTGTTTCCAAGTGCAACTAGACGAGCTTTGTACCGATCCAAGGATCCATCAGACTTTAATTTCACCGAGTATACCCACTTGCATCCAATTGGTTTGACAGATGAAGGACAGGGAACAATGTCCCATGTATGATTGTCTTTAAGAGCACTGAGTTCTTCCTGCATAGCCTGTATCCAACAATCATGTTGTACTGCCTGAGAGTACGAGTTAGGGATAGAAATAGAAGACAAAGTGGTTAATAATGAGGCATGAGTAAAGCCATAGCGATCAGGTGGCTTTATGTGGCGAATGGATCGGCGAAGAGCAACAGGAGCCGGAGGTGGATTAGGTGCGGGATCAGGAGCAGGAGGCGCCGGAGGTGGATCAGGTGCAGGATCAGGAGCAGTCTGGGTAGGCGTAGCGAGAGACCCAGAGCCAGGATCACCTGTAACATTCCGCCGTTTATACACAAAATCCGGCTTAAAACGAGTAACAGGTGGCGGCGTTGTATCTAAAAATGATGGTAAAAAAGAGAACGATACAAAGTCATTTGAATCACCATGCCTTGGAAAGAAATATTGATTCTCAAAAAACACGACATTGCGAGACACTCTAATTCTTTTGGCAGTAGAATCATAACATAGATAGCCTTTTTGATTAAGAGCATAACCAAGGAAGGCACAGATGGAAGATTGTGCTGTTAACTTAGTGCGCTCAGTGGGAGGAAGAAGAACAAAACAAACACACCCAAAAGGACGAAGATGATTATAGAGTGGATTCTTTTGAAAAAGTCTAAAAAACGGTGTCTGGTTGTCTAATCTAGATGAAGGTAGGCGGTTGATGACATGCACAGCGGTTGAGAGGGCTTCGGGCCAAAACCTAGTTGGAACAGAAGATGCTAACAAAAGTGAACGAGCAATATCCAAGAGATGCCGGTTTTTCCGCTCAGACACACCATTTTGTTGGGGGGTGTAAGGACAAGATCGTTGAGAGATGATGCCTTTGGATTGTAAAAATGCTTGAAAGTCCTTAGAAACATACTCCCCCCCTGAATCAGACCTAAGAATTTTAATGGTAGTGGAAAATTGATTCTCAACATAAGACAAGAAAACTTTAAAAACCGAGAAAACATCAGACTTAGCATGCAAAAAATAAATCCAAGTAAAACGACTATAGTCATCAATGAATGTAACAAAGTATTTATAATGAGAATGAGAGATAACAGGTGCAATACCCCATACATCACTATGAACAATATCAAAACATTTCATTGCTAAAGAATCATGAAGGGGAAAAGGAAGGGTTTTCCCTTTCCCCATTTTGCAGCTATCACAACTAAAAGAAACATCCTTAAAAGAAACTTTATTATCATTAATTAAACCAGAATTTAATAAAAACATCAAAGTTTTGGAATTAGGATGTCCTAAACGATTATGCCACAACTGACAGTTATTACGACTAAAATGGGAAATCAAAGCAGACTCCGAAGGGATCTTTTCGGTTGACGAGATCTGGAGGGGAAACAGTCGGCCCAGCTTAGGGCCCTTCGCTAGCACCTTCCCCGATGCTTGATCCTGCACAACACAACCAGAGCGAGAAAACAAGATGGAGCAATTACTATCAACAAGTTGACCAACGGATAACAAATTTGTGGTTAAGCGAGGGGAAAGAAAAACATTATGCAAGGGTAAGGAATGAGGAACCCTTCCAACAGCAGAAATGGGAATACTGCCACCATCAGCAGTATTGATGCAGAGGTCTCCATCATACTCCCTAATATGAGTCATATTGGCAGGAGAGTGTGTCATGTGATTTGAGGCCCCTGAATCAATATACCAGGTGGATGCTGAAGATTTTGGAGTACCTGATAGGCCAAGGGCAGAGAAAGCATTTATGATCATTTGCTGGACCATTTCAGGAGTGAGGGTAGAGGAAGAGGAGGCAGCAGGTGGTGCAGGCATGATTGTTGAAGAAGCATCAGGAAGATGTGCAGAGTAGGCGCTCTGTTGCTGTGGTGGTGCAGGCATGACTGGTGAAGAAGCGTCAGGAATATGTGCAGAGTAGGCTCTCTGTTGCGGTGCCCGATTCGCCCGATTCTGAGGTCGCGTTCGGCATTCCGGAAGAACATGACCTTTGGTTTTGCAGTAGGAACAAAACTTCTGGTCGCACTGAGTGGAAACATGTCCGAGTTTGTGGCAGCAAAAACATTTTACCCTGCTCATGTCCCGGGTTTGAGGCTTACCTCTGGCAACATAAGCAACATCGATAGGAGCAGCCTGAGGAGTATGCTGTGTAAGTGCCGTCTGAGTCACCAAGCGCTGTTCCTCTCTAAGGAGTTCGCCCAAACATGATTCGAGTGAAGGGGATGGAACCCTAGTCATTAAGTTGGACCGGACATTTTCAAATTGTGGCCGTAACTTCATCAGAAATTGATCCCGCTGACTCGTCTGATGGATCTCTTGAATAGAGGCTAAGGAGACAGCAGGAAGGTCAGCATAAATAAGCTCAGCGTAATCAGTCCACAGACTGGTAAACTGAGAATAGTAATCCTGTATCGACAAGGTCCCTTGAACGAACTGCGAGATTTCATGTTCTAAATGAAACCTGCGAGCAGAATTTTCTTGCAAATATATCTTTTTTAAATAAAGCCACATTTCTTTGGCAGTCTTGTATGGACGAAGGTTTAGGATAAACTGTGCATCGACGGACCCCAATATCCAGGTCATGATCTGCCAATCTTTAACCTCCCATTTAGGTAGGAGCTTTTCATCATTAGGTTTGGGATCGGAATCATCAATATGTCCCCAGAGTTCTTTACCCTTAAGGTAAATTTGAAATTGAAAAGCCCAAGTGGTATAGTTTTTACCATTAAATTTGATCAACTTGATATCACTGGTCTCCATAATAGCAATGCAGAGATGTGCGTAGTAAGAACAGCAACAAGCAGCAATCCGACTACCAGCACAATAAATTTGCAACTCAAAAACACACTAACAGCCACAATAAAGAGTAGATTTCTACTAGACAGCACGAATCAGGAACAAGCAGCACTAATCAGAAGTACTAATAAAAACAATCAGTACTAATCAGATAGGCTAACTGTAGCAATTCCACAGAACTAGGCAGAAGGAGAGGCTGAGAAGGCATTCATATGAACAGTACACAAAAAAATGCAGAAATTCCCAAACAAATAGTGCCAGACGAACTGGCTGTGGGATGAGAGATCTGTGTGTGGGACCCACAGAGTGGCCGAATCACGGATCAAGACTGAGTGTCTTGAAGAAGATCAATTGGACTTCCTCCAGTCCAAGTTTGATGAGCAACAGGTACAGATCCACAAATCTGGACGGTATGGATGAAAACTATCTGATACTTAGAACATAAAATCGACAGAGAAGAAGAAGCCTGAAACCAACCTTAAATGGTGAAGAAAAAATCCAGAAAAATCCTCAAAAAGATCCTTGAGGTCTGTCGATCATAACTGAGTGCATCGCTGGTGGACCAAAGTTTGATCAGTGGTGGGCCACTGTTGATCAGTGGTCAATCAGTCAGCAAGGAAGAAGAAGAGTCCCGCCAGAAGAGATTTGATCAATAAGGAGACTGATCAATTGTGATACTTCAATGAAAGGATTGGTCATAACCAAGCTCTGATACCATGACATTCAGAAACATATGCCAAAACGAGAGAGAGGGAGTCTGTGAATTGCATTCATTCGATGCCCTGTCATCTTGGATTTCTTATCTTTAAATACACTTTACAATGCCTAAGATTAGGCTACAAATCAAGGAATTAAAACTAATCAGATCAATTAGATCTCTAAAAAGGGAAAGACAACTTGGTATACACGGTTTTGCCTTGCTGTACATATTATGACTAAGTCTCCTCTTTATAAGTGGGCTGGGCTTTATTATCATACAAGTGGGCTGGGCCCCTGGGCCTATTATGATACAATATTACACTTTAACAGGCCATCCATAAACACATCAATTCAATAGTCAGCCAATGCTTCCATTAACAACAGACATCAAACCGTCATAAAAACCCTGCATCCCATCTAGAAAAGGCATTATTCTCATGGGAGAAATAATTAGAATTAGATTTCTACTCATCTTGTGTAGACAATGGAGGCTCTATTCACTTGAGGAAAGAGATATGACATCCACACAGCTCTAGATTGCAGATTCTCTTCTTTGTCCTTCACTTATGCTTGATTTATACTTGTTCCCTCTAGGGTTTAGGTTGATAGGAAGGCTAGACAATAGGAAGAAATCGACATGTATTTGTAGTTTTGTACTCTAGTGTCGATATTCCCTCTTTACATTTGAATTCAACTTTCTAATTCCGTTCAGAGCCCCTATGGGAAACATGCACAAGTTCTATTCCTTAACAGAAAACATGTGCAGGTTCTGTTGGGCATAAGATGTTGAGCACATGTTTGATACTAAGGAACTGGGTCCCTTCTATATTGGTTTCATAAATGTACAAGAAATAGACAATGTCCCCAACGTCTGATTAACTTAAAACAACGGGTCCTACTAAAACAACGGGTCCTAATTTAAAGACTTCTAAACTAATCAAGCTCTAAATATGATTCCTAATTAAATGGATGTCCCATTGGGCCTATGGAATGGGCTCAACGGGTTGGCTGACCGACCTATTGTTTGGCCTGCATCAAGAAGGCCATGTAGATGGACAACTTCCTTGAAGAATTATTGAACTACCCTATGAGCATCCACCGTATTGTTGCATGGGATAAAATGTGCCATTTTAGTAAAATGATCAACAATAACAAAGATGGAATCAACTTTTCGTGTAGTCTTTGGAAGTCCTAACACAAAGTCCATGCTGATATCTTCCCATTGGTGTAGCCCGGATCTGCGATCGAACCAATAGATCAATCTTCCGTGGGATTGATCGAATCCAAGATAGATTCCAGCCCTAAGGCACACTGACGGTGATGAAACGCACCATAGTTGGTGATAAAGTCAATAAAATCTCTGATTAATTGGAATAAGCATGTCCCAATACAATGAAGGGCTTCTCTATATATAGTGTAATAAGAATTCTAAAATAGAAGGCTGCCAATTCTAACCAAAGAATGGAATTAGAAACAATTCCCTAATTAAAATAGACTTAAGATAAAATTAGCATGCCACAGTAGCTTCCTAGCCAATTGGGCCAGTGGGTTAAGCCCAAAGGACTGGGTTGGATGGCTGGGTCCATCATGTGGGCCCTGGGGCTCTTTTGGGCTTCCGTATTGCATCAGGTTTGACCATCATCAAGGGCCCTTTCTTAGGGTTTGGCCCACCTAGACACCCTTGCTAGGGTTTGGTCATTCCTAGGAGCCTTATTTCCACCATGGTCTAGGGTTTGAATCCTTAATGAACAAAAATAGCATTATTTATTCAAATACAAAAATCTGAAGTCACTTATACATAGAGCCTTAAATTCCACTGGTAATGTTATGAGAGAGTATTGTTTGAAAAAAACCCCGACTTTCAAACCCTAGTGCATGAAAACCCCCAAATCTAGGGTTCCAATTCTGGCTCCCAATATTAAAACTCCACCTCAAACCCCATTCCCCTCAATTGCTCATCCAATCTTTGGGATTTCGATCCAACACTAGTGTTTGGCCTCTCAAACCCTTTTTATCATCATATCACATCAACCAGAAAAACAACCAATATCATATTTGTTTTAGACTCCAAATAACCCAATTCTAGTAAAAAACATAAAAAATTCCATAGTCGTCTAGACTAGGAGATCCTCTATCCTTCTATAGAAAATCGTCGTGTTTGCAATGTGTGGTCAGGAGTAGAACATCTGTTATTTGCTCCTTCACTGGTTGTCTTCTTCTTCCTTGCTAAATTCCAAGTCTCCTAATCTCCAACACAAGTCTCTCTATTAGGGTTCTTACACAAACTAGAATAAGGATGGCGATTCTATGAACTAAGGTGGAGGGTTAATAAGAGTATGTTGGTCGACTATGGTTTGGAATCCAATTAGGAGCCTCATGGTCACAAGAGTCCTCGTACTGGAAACGTATACAAGTCCTCTCTGGCCTTTGAGGTTGGTGCACAATGTAAGTTGGGCCTTCATCTAGTCATCTCCCTTTAGTCATGGTTATTATTATTATAGAAGGGGTCCCACTCCTCTAATTCATGAATTTAACAAATTAACTAAAAAAAAAGGGTCCCCCTAGTGAGAGTAACAACTAAAAGAAAAATTGGGCCACAAGTTTATATGACACTCAAAAACCAAAATTGAGCCCATATTGTATTAACAAATTGGGCTGCGCCAAACCTAGGGCAGGGGAGGAAGAAGACATAACTTGGGCAGCCCAAAATCACCCGAACGAAATTTCATTAATCATCAGCCGAGAAGCCAAAAAGCTTTACAATCATATATATATATATATATATATATATAAGAAAACAGAAACCTAAAACTAATCCTGGCCATCTGAACACACTTAACGGCCAAGATTAAAACATCCAACTAAAAGACATAAATCTTTTTAAAAAAACACAACTTCTAATGAAATAACTAGAAATAGGATAAAGATACGTGGGCTGGGTCCATTGGCAGGTCGAACCATGGGGACCACGAGTCTGTCCTGCATCATAACGTCCCACACCTACTGAACCAGAAATCCAAACACCTTCCTGCAAACCTGAGCCCTAATGCTTGTCCAAACTCCTTCCCAAACAACTGAGCCATACCCGTAATCCCCTCCACTACCTCCAATACCCTAGCCGAACACCCCATCCCAACCAATGAAGTGAAAACAAAAAAAGAGAAAAGAGAAGGAGAATCAGAGAGAAGGACGAAGACAAATATCGAGAGAAGAAAAGGGGGAAGAGACTGAGCAAGGGAAGAAAAGGAGAGTACCTAGCTGGACTCTTCCTACATGGGCTTGATTGCTCGACCTCCATCACCGGTGCTTCCATCGCCGTCGACCGCGTGATGCAGGATAGACTCGTAATCCCCATGGATAGACCCGCCTTTGGGCCCTGCCCACCTATCTTTATACTATTTCTAGTTATTTTTATTAGAAGTTGTGTTTTTATTTATTTATAAAGATTTATGTCTTTTAGATAGATGTTTTAATCTCGGCCATTAAGTGTGTTTCGATGGCCATGATTAGTTTTAGGTTTCTCTTTTCTTTTATATATATATATATATGATTGTAAAGACTTCTGGCTTCTCGGTTGATGATTAATGAAATTTCGTTCGGGTGATTTTGGTGCTGCCCAAGTTATCTCTTCTTCCTTGCCAGCGACGGGAAGTTTCGCGTGAGGCCAATTTTCAGGCAGAAGCCTGACTTATCCCTTCCACCTTCCACCCTCCATCTCCACTCGCTCCATCTCTACCCGCCCCGCGTCTGGTACCCCCTCCACATCAATTGGTATCAGAGCAGTGGGAAACAGTCGCACTCCTCGTCAACCGCCATCACCTGCATCATCGCCATCTCTTTCTCCTCCTCGTCAACCATGATCACCTGCGTCAGTGCCATCTCTTTCTCACCAAAGTGCAGAAGGAAAAAGTTTGAAATCATCCTCCTTTTAAGAAGTCTCACGTGTCTTATTTGTGACCCGTGCTGGGCCAAGCCTTACGGCTCATTTGTTGAGTCCACCTCTTGGGCTTGAGTTTAGTTCAATCTGAATACAAAAATCTCAGCTTCAAGCCCTTTTAATTTCTCTTGGGCACGAAGATAGAGAGGCACATACACGTGCCTACATTACACATGCGGCTCCCATTGAACTCAATTCTCTGTGTTGGGGTAGAAAGCTAAAGTAAGCTAACATGGGTAAAGTTTGACCTGACTCACCAAAGTTGAACCCCAACCCAACAGCATATTCAGAAATTGTGTTGACGACTTGATCCAACAGCAGTGCGGGACCAGCTCCATAAACAGAGAGGCCTGCATTCATTGGCTCCCTTCAGCGCCACAACAGATCCCATTTTCTGGGCATGTGCTTGGGTCAAGCCCATACCTCCACCCAGGCGCACTAGCAGTCATAAGGATTGGACTCATTGCTGACAACAGAACTGCGACAGCAAGTCCGAGTGTCTGACTGAGATTAAAAGAAGGCTCAGATTGGTTTGGTAAATTCTAGACCCATCTGAACACCGTCATCAATCCGTCTTCATATGCATATTGTACGCAGTGAGATCTCCACATCTGGTCAGTCTGATTTTAATTTTGAAGAGCATTAAGATTTTCAATCCTTGCATCTATAAGAAAATATGGAATTTTAACTTCTTGAAATCAAGAAAGGGCTTAACAATATGGAATTGCAACTTCCTGAAATCAAGAAAGGCCTTAAAAGGATGACGCATGCAATCAAATAAGGGGAAAGGTATTATGCAAATAAAGATTGCTTTGAGGAATAACTTAATTTGATACAAGGAAAATTGTCTGTCGACGAACATGCCAATGAATTTGAAAGGCTACATTATTTATGTAGATTGGGAGATAAATTTGATTTCAATCAATTTCTCAATGGTTTGCGACCAAGCATATTGAATAATATGAAAAAGGAATGGAAAGATGTGTCTGAAGCATTTTGGGAAACGATCCGTGTTGAGCACTTGATAAAACGCTATCGCCTTCAAAAAAGCTAAGATGCAAGAACAGAAGTCTCTGCAAACCACAGAAGTCCCTATTGTGGAACCACTCATGGAGAATGCCTCAGATGAATCTGAAAAAAAGGAACCTGAGTCTCATCATTCTGACAATGTTGATTAGTTAATGCATGTGGAATAGGAAAAAACAAACAATGAAGAAAACATCAAGGAGTCTAATCATCTAATGGATCCCATTGCAAGCACACCTCCAGAAAACCAAATTAAACCATCAGATGAAAAGACCATTGATCAAGAGATTGCGAAAGAAGTTCCAAGTCATTGCTACTCCCCACATTGATTTTATCTTCGGGGATATGCAGTTGATATTCGAAGATTGTGAGAAGCTAATGCATATTCAAGAATTGAAGCATCCAGTGGGCATCGCACACATTCAATATGAATTCCGATATCTGCAAAAGCAATGCCTCCAATCTTCTTCAAAGTGGAGGAAACGATTGAGTCAAGCCTCCAAGCCATTCAAAGAAAATGTTGATCAACCAGCAAATCGGAAGTGCATACAGTGGACTTTTGATCTTGGAGGACTTCTATTGAACTCGAGGTCGAGTTCTTTCCAAGAAGGGGAGAGTTGATGCAGGACAAACCCATGGTCCCTATGGATCGACCCGCCTTTGGGCCCAGCCCACCTATCTTTATCCTATTTCTAGTTATTTTATTAAAAGTTTTGGTTTTTTTCAATAGATTTATGTCTTTTAGTTGGATGTTTTAATCTTGGAAGTGTGTTTAGATGGCAATGATTAGTTTTAGGTTTTCCCTTTTCCTATATATATATATATATATATATGATTGTAAAGCCTTTTGGCTTCTTGGTTGATGATTAATGAAATTTCATTCGGGTGATTTTGGGGCTGCCCAAGTTATCTCTTCTTCCTCGCCAGGGATGGGGAGTTTGGTGTGATGCCAATTTTCAGGCGGAAGCCTAACCTATCCCTTCGACCCTCCATCTCTACTCTCTACCCACCCCACGTCTGGTACCCAACTCCGTATCATGTTAAGAGGTCAGGATGAGTTTGGAGATCTGATTTTCAGGTTTAGATGGGTGTGGCAATGGTGTTCAGCAATTTGGGGATTTGGAGATATAAGGTTAGAGTTTCAGTAAGGTATGTTGGACATGGTTCTGGCAAATGGATTTTGGTAGGGATGATGGTCAGCAATGGTGATGGTTGATGGAAGATTCGGGCAAAGGAAATGTTGGATTTGGTGACAATTAGGGTTTAGGATCTGGAGGTTGGAGAAACTATTTCAATGAGTCGTGGGGTTTGGAAGACGCAACAAATCTGGATGTAGTCCGATTGGGGATTGGATTTTGGGTGATGGCAGGGTCTGGCGAATGGTGATGGTGATGTTTGGTGGGGATGATGATTACCAATGATCGAAACCTTCTTGAATTGATCTTTGGCTCTGATACCAATTGATGCAGAGTGGGGTACCAGATGCGGGGTGGGTAGAGTTTGAGGGTGATGGGGATAGGTGGTTAGGCTTCTGCCTGAAAATTGGCCTCACGCGAAACTCCCCATCACAGGCGAGGAAGAAGAGATAACTTGGGCAGCCCCAAAATCACCCAAACGAAATTTCATTAATCATCAACTGAGAAGTCAAAAGGCTTTACAATCATATATATATATTTATATATATATATATATATAAGAAAAGAGAAACCTAAAACTAATCTTAGCCATCTAAACACACTTAGTGGCCGAGATTAAAACATCCAACTAAAAGACATAAATCTTTACAAAAAAACACAACTTCTAATAAAATAACTAGAAATAGGATAAAGATTGGTGGATTGGGCCCAAAGCTGTCTGCATCACTGCTTTAATAAACAAGTACCTAGGTAAAAAAAAAAAAAATCTATTCAGCTACTGTTCATGTCACATGACCAAACCTCAATCCTTTAATGTTCGCATGAACATATATCTGAGACTATCTTCAAACATCCACTGACAGCCAGGGAACACCATAAACTCATCTGTATTGTTGTAGGGGAGGTCATGGGGCCCAAAATCTCTAATGCACGAAGTACCGCACAGTTATCAAAGGGTCATAGATCCTGCTTCACGTACATGTGGTGTCAGGCCCAAAACTCAGATGTCTAAGTCTGACCATGTTTTGGAGCTTGTAAGTAGGATAAAAATTAATCATTAATTTAAAGATGAAGTGGGAATAACAATTTGTTTTGCTCACCTGATAGCAGAGCTTAATGGAGAGTTTTAAAACTTAACTATGATAGTCCTTACCTATCTGGATATCAACAATTAACAAAATTCATGCACAATTCATGATGTCATGAGATGCAATGGATTTGAAATTTATTCTGGCCCGAAGGACTGGGAACCCTGCATTATCAAAAAAAAAAAAAAAAAAGGAAAAAAGGATTTGAGATTTGTTTGGAAGATGTTTGATGAGATAGTGGTGAATAGACGAAGCGTTGTGTGTTTATTTGAATGTTGCAAAACTATTTTGAATTTGGAAAACTGCAGAGTGTAAGGATATATGCTGCATGGGCCCACAACATATGACTCGGCATTCCAAGAGTGATGCTGATGTGTCACTCCCTCATGAAGAGGTCTGCTGCTTTAATATATATATATATATATGTATATAATGTCCCCTGCAAGGATAAGTACAGAGAGGTTAGTAGGAAATAATTCTACATCTACTTCACTTGGAGTTATAATAATAATAATTTCAAGCACATTTGTATCATACATTTGCTAACTATAATTTTTTAATGACTTTGCTAAGTATAATTAACAGGGATGGGACTGCACATAATTAGAAATAAACAGAAGCCAACGACATATTGCTTGAGTTATAATATCATGTAATGGAATAATTGCCGTAGTCCCGATTGACACAATCAGACTTCTAGGGCCCAAATAAATCAGATCAAACAAAATCCAGCAAATAGGGATGTCGCAGACAATTAACAGAAAACTCAGAATTAAAATCTAGGCAAGGAACAATGCAGAAAACCTAGAAATCTGACCTTGAAGCCTTCCTCAATCACCAATAGCACACACGACCATGGGGGTAGAAATTAGCAAACAAGCACTCTTGCTCTTATTTAAGAGCTGACAGTATATCAATATCAAGACTGTTTTTCCCCAGTCCACACTAACAACATATATAACATGATAGAAAGACCTCAAAACCATAGCAAACCTTCCATAATAGATTTGTACTGCGAGTAAGAGTCATAATCAAAGTTTCTAAATCAAACATAAGAAAAAAATACTAAGAAATAAAGAAAATAGCAAGATCTTCCATAATCTGGTTGTCCCAGACACTCTGTAGTAGATTCGATGTTGGCCCCACATGGCCCATCCTTTGATGAAGAGCTATGCATGGTCTGTTACAACACTCATGGTCGCCCTGTGGTGCAAGTTTCCTTGAAGTTGGATCAGTTTTGACCCATCAAACAGATGCCCAAAAGAGACTGCACATGAATGCCCAACTTCTGTTTGAAATTTCTGTAGAACTACAAAACAGCTCATGCTTCTGTATATTCCCAAAACAGCGCCTGATATCCACCTGTAAACAGAACCTTGGACTGTTTGGGATTCAAATCTCGATCAATTTTTGTAAGGACCCTTGTGGGCCCTCGTGGGATGCTCCATCCATGCCAAATAGGCTTCAGCTAGTGCAATAATATGATTATCATCAAATTCTACACCACCCCTTTTCTTGTTTCGATTATTCTCTGGTAGATCTATCATGCTAACATTCTCTTCATCTGAAAAGAAATGTAATACGAGAATTAGAAAGGGGGGTTTCAGCTAAATAAAACCAGAAATCCAGGAATGGGTGCTAGTCGACACCCCTAAATAGGTAGTGCACAAAGGCCAACTGTGGTATATATTATATACCCAGTCAACAATTGTCCTTCTTGTTCTAACCTGCTGTATGCATGGATTGATGGTTAATTCTGTTTATCTAGTGTACCAGTATCCTAACCATGAATTATTTTGATTAAATTTATTAAAGCCTGTTGAACAAGCATTTATATATTGTAACAGTAGGTCATTCAAAAATCCTGGAATGTTCATCTTGTTGAAGGGTGTACAAGTATCTGCATGGATTAAGTATTCCATCCCTTTCATATATGTTCCAGTTAAGTTTTACTAAAATAATACCATCACTAACAGTAACGGGCTGCTCACCGGTTGGTGAGTCCTATATGGTTGAAAGGGCTGGCTTGGTGATGTAGCAATAGTGGGATTTAGATGAGACCTGTGTATAAATTAATTCATGAACCTATCCCTGTAATATACTAGTAAACTGTACATGTGTATCACTAATTAAAAAAACATTATGTAGAAGGTCTGGATTTGAAGTTCTTATGATGCAATGTACAGGCATGTCAGCTGAACCTTTTATCAGGCTTGTACATGATGATGGACAATGTATATGAGCGGTAAACTATGTCTGAATTTTATCTGAGATGCTGTCCATAAATTCAGCCCACGTGTATGGACTATATATAGTTATAAAATCCAATACCCTTTTTACTTGATGATTTTGATATGGTAGGAGACTTGTAAGAACACCGACACAATGATACCTTAATGCAATTGGCACCACTGAGCTGTTCAAAACCCAACACAGCTCATGAGCATTCTGTGTTGGTTTCTCTATATGTTCAACTCTGTGTGACAACAGTCATCTCTGGGTACCACTGATGGCCATGGGCCCTGGGGGAGTAAATTGACTAGGATGTCTGAGCCAACAATTCTGCTCTGTCAGTTAAGTTACACACATTAGGTGGGATATAGACTGATTCAAATAGATGTTTTGGGTGCTTTAGGTTGTTTGGAAAGTTCATGTGCATACCTAATTCGATCAGCTTTAAGAGCTTTTGCCTTTTTTTCAAGAAGTAACCAAAAGGTAACTTTTTCAAGTAGATATGGATGTCTAAAGCAATTATTATCATTTATTTATTAATTAGAAATCTGAAACTCACTCTATTGCCCCGTAAAGGGGTGTCAGATATCCCTTACCAGCTGAGCTATTGCTTGTGGCTACGTGTGTATTTGTGTTTGTCTTTACGTTTGTGCGGTTTCTTTTCATTATACTTGTGTTTTTTTTTTTTTTTTTTGGTTTTTATCCTCTAATAACAATGAGAAGACTCATGCTCGCACACTATTCCCCCATAAGGGGTGTTTGGTGTCCCTTATCAGCTGTGTTACTGCCTGTCACTATGTGTGTGTATTTGTGTCCATCTTCAAGCGCTTGTGTTTGTCTCATTAGATTAGTACCATCTTCCAGCTTTTAGTATGTGAGCAAGACTAAGAACACCTTTTTATTATAAAATTTTGTGTTATTTTGCTGCAATGTACAAGTAACAGCATATAGCAGGTAAAAACCATGTGTATTTGTCTATGTATAACATTAAGTTCTCCACACAATCCAACTCATGCTTAAAATTTTGAGAAAAAAGTTTAGTTGTTTATGGCTAATAACCCTATCTGTGACAATGGGTGAAAGTTACCGGACCTCACCTGTGTTGTGTAAGGCCCCAGCTTTACAAGCAATCTGGGATGACTACTAGTTCACATACCGCCAAAAATTAAATTCTGAGAAAAAAGAGTTTAATAGTTTGTAGGGTATAACCTTATCTTTGACAATTGCTGAAAGTGACCAGACCTCACCTCGGTTGTGTAAGCCCCCACCTTTAAAACCAATCTGGGATGACTATTAGTTTGCGTAATACCACAAACTGTAGCTACAACACGTGTAATAGAATACCTAAGAATGGAGTGTACTGTACTGTCACATCTATGGCTCGTGCTGGTGGAGAAAATAGTGCTGGCATGTTACTACAACTAGATGTAATGATATTTTTTCAACCCATTATGTTTTTTGTGGTTCTACCTCAAAGCTTCCATGGAACATCTTCCTGGTATGATTCCTGTACATTCATGTAACATTGCATTTTTAAGTAATAGGATTGCACCTCAATTAATGGTTATCTATACCATCTGCCATCCTTAATTCTTTTGACTGTTGCTGATAGATGCAAGCTAATATCTTGTTTGTTACCAATTTCACTTGTTAAAAAAAAAACATTCAACAGAATTTCATAACTTCTGTTACTACTAATAGAAATATCACTGCCTTTCCAGAAAGATGCAGAAAAGCAGTATAAAAGTCTTACCCGTTTAAAGTCAAGTGATCGTACTTCCCAAAATTTAAGGCGTAATGGATTCTTGGGACTGTTTGGACAGAAGGTTGACATTGTAGACCACTATGAAAAGAAGCTGGAAGAGTTGGAGCTGAATTTGAGAATAGAGCAGTCAGCTGCTTCATTCACAGGCAAGGTATATTTTGTGCTCCTCATATTTGGCTGACCCTAGTTATACATATAGTTTACTTATGCATGACTGCATCCACTGATATATTGATGCAGTCCTGATTTGACGCATTTGGACTTGTGCAGGGTCCAATTAAACCAAACCAGAAAATTCCAGCAGCTATGTCTATTTGCAGTAGATTACAGAAAATCCAGGAGTTAAATATAGCAAGGAACAAGAGCAAACAACCCAAATACACACCTCAGAGAGTCTTCTCGATCAACATGAACCCACGTAGTAAAATGGAGAGAGGCAAAGAAAGTAAAGAAATGCTATTTCTTCACTTTTGGAAATCCACATTAAGTTGTGTATTCCTCCTTTGGAAATTCTGGCCCCACATGATTTGGTGTTGAAATCTGCCACTTATTTCTTCCTTCTCCATTGGTAAATTCTCAATATAACAGTCCTCATCCAGTCTAATATATAGGAGTTGACCTTAAAGTCAATCCCTTCATTCCCTCCTTAATGCAAGAGTCTTCTCAATAAAAGACTTTTAATATCACTTTAATAGGGAAATAAATCAACCTAAAGTTGTGTGGTCTTCTTGGGTGATTTGTACGTGAAACCCATTTGGAAACTGGGTCCTATATGCAGCCATTAAATGTTGGTATCTTAATCCTTCATAACTTTCCACCTAAATGGCCCATCATATGGTTCTTTAGAGTGCATCAATTCAACCCAAGGCGTGATTCAAATCCCTTTTTTTAATATAAGCATCTTCACTACAGATTTGAGATTTATTTTAGACCCATCATGACCATCCAATATACAATTTGACCCATTCCTTTTGTTTGGGCCTTCATAAAGGTAAATTGAGTCTTCATTTGATCGATTAACTTGATCTCAATGTTTTAGGGCCTGATTTACCACATGATCCACCAAATCCAACCAATCCGCTCCAGCATCATATATGTATTGAGATTTATTCTTCCTCTCCCAATTGACGATGCCATAATTCCCCCCTGTTAAAATCATACAGTGGATTGGGCTAACCTTTCATGAATGCAAAAGAAACAAGAAAAAAAAAGGTCATAGGTGACAGCCTACATATTACTTTCATTGGAGTAATATTCACAGTTGGACAAAAGTAAAAGACTTGATTAACTATCATGTTGCAATTGAACTACTGTGTTGAATCACATGGAGGTTGGGGGTGGGTTCTCGTAGGGGTCATATCATGTGGAGGGCTTCATTCTTGGCTACTATTTGGGTAATTTGGAAAGAAAGGAACAATCGATGTTTTAAAGATAAAACGTTAGTCAAGGATCTTCTCAGGGACAAGGTTAAATACCTTTCTTGGGCCTCTCCTCTACCTTCCTTCCAAGGGCTCACTGTCGACGTAATATTGAGAAATCGGAAAGAAGTGGCTTTCTCTTCACCTGCCTCTTTTTATAGTGTTCAAAGATGGATACTCCCCCACATGGCTTCAAGTTAAAGTTCGATGGTAGTGTCATTGGTAATCTTGGTTGGGCTGGGTTGGGTGGAATCATCCATAACTATATGGGCTCCCTATTCTTCTTTCTCAGGGCCTGTTGGGGCATGCTCGACCAATGAGGCAGAATTATTGGCAATTAGAACTAGCCTTAGAGAAGCTCACCATCTGAGTCTCCCAAACCTTATCGTGGTAGGGGACTCATTTTGTGCAATCCAATGGGCCAAAGCTTATGCTAAAGCCCCTTGGAAATTGGCAAGTGTGGTGGATGAGATCTTGGATCTTGCTAGAAGCCTCTAAGTTACTTTTTCCCACATTCATCATAGTGCTAATTCAGAAGCCGATTGTCTTGCTAACGAGGACGCCTCTCTTCCTATTCTAACTATTAGTCTCTATCGACTTGGGTCGTTTTGTGTTTTTGGGGCTTGGCTTCGTGCCTTTTTTGTTACAGTATACCTCTCCTATACTGTATAGTTTTCTTTAATATATATAGTCAATTAAAAAAAAAAAAAAAAAAAAAACCTACTGTGTTGAATCTATTGGTGATTGTCAATCTGTTCAGGTGACAAATTGTTCACGTGCAATGGTGGTTGGGGTTTTAGTGGGGCTTGTTATGGAGTTTTTATGACAGTTTGCCGGTGAAATAGTCTTGAAAACGATTGTTCTGAAAATTGTAATCATATCGCAAATCGTTCATACCCATGGATCGTTTGGAATTGTGAATCGTATGATTTTTTTAATATTTCTAATGAAAATGAAAAATAATTAAAAATTTAAAAAAGAAAAAGTAGTTATTAATAATCCATCCATTTCCCATCCATAACTAAATAAATACAATGACAAATGAGTCTATCATATGAACAGCATCATGACATATTAATATATGATAAATGATGTGTAAATAGTTAAATAAGTTTCAGGTATCAATATTTATTTATTCTTTATTACCTTTAAATCAAAATATAAAAAACCATTGATCTTAAGCAGAAGGATTTATCTTGAACTTTAGAAAGTGTTCTTGAAGAAAAAAATCGAAAAAGGTTAGAAAAAAGGGAAGTTATAGACAAGCCCAATATGTACAGTCAAATACTTTTGTCAAATGCATATCTTAAGGGGTTTCGTTAACTACTAAATAACCTTTAAAAAAAATACTAAAAGAAAGATAGAAAGAAAAAGGTAAAAGATATTTATATTAATCTCTTGGTTGCAGCTATTCTCGCTCAGCTGAATAGCTAAATTCATAAGCTTTGATGAAATGAGTATTGAATTATAAGATTCACACCTGAATCATAAGATTCATTTGTAAATGGGATTCATTGTAAGATACAAATCGGTTTCCTTAGGATTTGATATTAATTGTAGGATTTTGATAAAAATGCTGAAAATTACTAGTTAAATCATTTCCCCTGTTTTCATTACCAAGTTTAGTTACCTTTTCACTCTTGTCATGAGATGTGCCCATACTATATTTTTCATGACAGAAGCAAGGTCTTCAGGAATGGTCGTTGTCATTGTAGCCTTTTCCCATCTTTCTAGGTTTGGCACCTGATTGGCCATGCTTATTGCATAACTTCTCTCTTCAAATCCCAACAGATAGTTTGGTCATTGCTCATGATTTGGTGTTGAATAGTGGTTGCCCTCACAAAACATTGATACATTTCGGCCAATGTTCTTCTCTCATGGTTCTAAAAATCGGGATAGTCTGAGTTGACTCAGACTCAATGGGTGCCAATTTGATTCCTCCGGAGTAAAAACCTTGGCAGATTCCTATGATTTTCGGGCCCTAAATGCACTTAATTCCTATTTTTCTATTAGAAAAAGGTTGCAGGCTAGGAGGCTCTTATCAGCATTTTACACTGATTCTAGAGTATCAAAACCATTTTTTTCTTTAAAGATTCAAGCGTTTAAAGCTTTATGGTACTACCTGAATGAATTACAAATGGGTACCTATAACAATTTCAATTCATTATTATTAAATGAAACACAACAAACCTTAGAATTTCAAGTTCATAGAAGTGTTTTTTTTTTTCTTTTTTCTTTTTTTCTTTTTTACATTTTTTTGCTATTTTTCTATTTTCAAATGTCATTTGTCCCTGTGTGGATCGGTATAAGCCAACTGAATTGAATTGAGGGCCAGGTTGTCCCAAATTCATTTGTTTATGAAGCTGTAGTTTCCAATGTGAAAAATGTGCACTAAAGCCAGTCTGCAAATAGCTGTAAAGTCAATATGTGACAGTCACTCATAGTTAATTGAGAAGTTTACTGAAGACCTTCAATCTAATGCTGTTTTAATTGTCCAATTTTACAGTACAATTTGTCTTATATCTAAGATGAGACGCTTTATGGCATGTTTTCTAACGTCCAACGTTTCTTATCCTTCTAGGTGCTAATGAATTTTTCTTATATGTACTTACATAAAGTGCATGCATGTTTTTGGGAAGTGGCTTTATTTATGTTTTTGAAAGTGGGAAGCAATTTTCTTTTAGAAGTTCCTAATTTGTTTGGCATGTCAATAACATATAGCCTCTGTAACCTACCATTCTGTTTTTGTCAATATAATAGGAAGTCCCAGCTGCATTTGTTTGTTTCAAGTCCCGTTATGGTGCTGCTGTTGCTCTCCACATCCAACAATCTGACAATCCCACACAGTGGGTCACTGAGGAAGCTCCTGAGCCCCATGACGTTTACTGGCCTTTCTTTTCTACAACGTTTATGACTGCATGGATTTCCAAGTTCGTTGTTATTGTTGCAACTATAATTCTTACAATCCTCTTCCTCATTCCAGTTGTTTGTGTGCAAGGGCTTGCAAATCTGACAACACTAGAGAGCTTTTTGCCTTTCTTGAAAACAATACTGACTATGTAAGTAATAATTTTAAATTTCAGACTACTATTTTTGAGAATGTAGATTAATCCCTGTTTTTACCATTTTACTTTTCCTCTTATGTAAGATTAGAACTGCCCATATTAGCAAAAAATAGAGAAAGCAAAACTATTTTTTTGCTATGTTTTGTTAGCACAAGACTTTTGTGGGCTCACCAGTTGCAAAAACCACTTGCCCTAAAATGCAAGTAATATTCCTCTGTGTGCCTAGTTGCATTCCCAGCTATCTGGGCTCACCTATGGTGGAGGCGAGCCAAAGACCCGTCACTTGAGACATACATCGGATCAAAGGCGGCTCGCTCATCTTTACCGAACTTGATCCAACCTAAGACCTATTGATTCTAAACTAAAATAGCTCAGTGTTTGAGATACCTAATCGTTATTTTTGGGCATTTCAACGATGCTAAAAAGAAAATGATGTGGCCCTTCCTCCCCTTTGTTTGTTCATGCATTTTGAGCATGTGTTTTTGTTTCAAATTGACTCTCTGAATTGATAATACAGACTTTGTTTGATAAATCCCAGGATTTGTCACCAGTGAGGGGATTTGCACCAAACTTGTTTTGATGTACATTACATAGATGAAACAATTCAAAGAGAACAAGGGATTTGGAGTTATTGTGTTGGGTTAATGTTCCTAACCATCAGAGTTGGGATCGAAATAAAGGTTTTATTTCTTTGAGAAATTGTGGGATACTTTTCATTTTTCTTCTCATTCGAAATATTACGTGCAAATAACCAACCTACTACTGAATACAAAACCTACTATTGAACATAATTAGCTAAAAAGTAAAGTAACAAGCATTATCTGCCTGTTTGTTTCAAAATAGATTAATGGAGTCTCATAGTAGTAGTAATGGGCTTATTTACATAAGTACAATGAGAGTTGACTAACTACTGGAGTCTGAGAACAAGTATTGTACATGAGAGACTATCAAATAAAGGTAATACACTAAAGACTATAGTACATTGAGGATCATATGAAATAAGTGGCTCCACACCCCCTTTCCCTCCCTTCTCTGATGGGGAAATAAACCCTAATTCCCCCAATTCTTTCAAGATCTACCAACGAAGAAGGCGTAGGGTTTCAGATTGAGCTACTCGGATGATGCGTATCTCGACTTTGATTGCTGGGATTTTGTGAATCCACTGTTGAATTACCATCCCGATGACATTCGTCGGTTGGATCTCATTGCATCTAGCTTTTGATTGATAAAAGGCCCCATGTGTCTAATCATCTTGAACCTGGAAGTGCCACATCCACATGGGAGGAAATAAAAAAGTTACGTGAAGTCAAGAGGGGCCCTAGGGAATTTAAAAGGAAATGACAAGAGAAGGGGCCCATGTTTTAAAGAAAATAATAAAGAAAGAAGAGGGGGGGGGGGGGGGGGGGGGGGGGGGTGTCCATAACTTAAAGTCCCTAGAGGCTTTGGGATTTGTGCTCATATCCCATTGCTCCCAAATCCCAATGCCGCAAGTCCCTCCCCCTTCTATTTCTTTTCTTTTTTTTCCTTTTTTTATTTAATTAATGATAATGCCATCACTCTTTAGGGCTTCATGTTTTAAAAAGACAATATTATGTTATCTTCTTCTTGATGCAATGGATGCTATGATATGGAATTTAAAAACCTTCTTTTGAGTTCTCCTTGAGTCTCCATTGTCGTGCTCACGGGATTTTCGGTAACACCTTCGGATCGAAGTTTGGTGAGAGCACAAGTAACGGTATCTTCTTCTCCTCCCGTATTTCTTTTCCTTTGAGCTTTCCTTTGCACTAAAACCCTAGATCTACAACCACCATCACCCACCAGCCACCAATAATTGCAGATCTACCCATCCCCACCATTAAAAACCCTCTAAACTAATAGATCTACACCACTGACCCTTGATTTCATCATCCATCCACCCAACTCTTAGATCCCACCATCTGACCATCCTAGCCATCATCCACCTTAGCTGCCAACCATCCCTTTGATCAAGTCCATCAGATCTGATCCATTTTCCCATATCTTACCGATCAACCATCATCCCATCAAATCCAACCATCTAATCCAAGATCCCCACCATCCGAACCCATCTAGACCCTACCCCTACTTGACCGAATCCTAAGTGGGTCCCACCAGACTAGGGAGAAACTTATTGGGACGTATTTGATCAACCAAACCACTATTGGAGGTGCATTTTGGCCATAATTTCCACCATTTTCACATCCAACAATCCAATTAGCAAAATACACAAGATCTGAGTATATTTTGGGGCCTTTATATTGCCGTGGGAGAATTGTTTTCAATCTGAAATTTATTCTTTATGCCCAAATTACACATTGAACCAATTGCAAACAAGTTGATCCCGGCTTTTGTTCAAATCCTCGCGAAGCGACAAGTAATTTACTTGGATTAGACTATTCCTAAGCAAGTGGAAGTTCTAACATCCGTAAGGCTCCTTCCCTCTCACTACTAGAGGGGCATTTATTGCAGGACTTGTGACATTGCCTTGGATCATTAGAAATTACCCACTTAATATTCAACACTAGATAATGTGGATGGTATGATTTATAATTCAACATTAATTATTAATTTTTGGATTGTTCCCATCAACATTCCATATTAGGCTAGATTGTAACTTGTCCTGCATCATTCTCTTAACCTAACAATGGGGTTTCATGTAGCTTTGAAAGATTTTATATTTATTGCTAAATACTGGAGTGGGATGAGGCTTGGTTAGTCGATCATCAAATTGATAGAGGGAGATCGCACGAAGAAGAGTAGTGTGCTCGCGAAGATGATGGCGAACAAAGTGACAGTCAATCTATATATGCTTAGTGTGCAGATTTAAGATATCTTTGTGAGCAATTTGGAGAGATCATTACATAAAGATGTCAGGGGATGCAATAATCAAAATAGTGGTTGTGGCGGGCATCGTGGCCGATGGCCAAAACGCTATATAACAGGTGATACATAGCAGTTGCGGTGATATGTAGCAACACAGCGGTTTGAATTTTTTTAAGTGGTCAAAAGAATTCAAATCTTATGTAGCAGCCAACCTTGTATGTTTTTTTAGTGATTTGGAACCATATAATCGTAGATACAACTTTAGGAAAGGCTATTGAGGTGAAGAAATAACAAAAGAGTATTTTAAATTAAAATTGCTTTGCTCTACTAGGTTTTAGACCGTAGCGCTGTTTTTTTCAAAATAGTGTAGTTATTCTCTACGGCCATGGCCGATAATGCGGCTATGCTACCTGTTACATAAAGATTCAATAATTCTAAATAGATGGAGGGCCTACTAGGGTTTTTTTTTTCCTATTTTTCTTTATTTTTTTAGCTTTTTTTTTTTTTTTTTTTTTTTTTGGACTTGAACTGACTCGGTCGAGTCACATGCTACTTGCCCAAGTCAAACAAGTCGACCCAAAAGGTCCCGAGTCTGCCTTTTTAATCCATGCTCACACGGCTTCATGAACCTCGACAATCCACCACCATGTTTCTTTATTAGGGTGTCTTTGTATTTTATTTTATTAGAGTGTCTGTGATTATATATATCATTTTATTTTTTGGTTTCTTTCTTGTTTAATATAACTTTTTAATCCATTTCTCAACTATTTATTTTTTCTTTTGCAAATGGGATTTTTGTAATTTTTTTCAAACATCAATAAAAATAGAGATATTAGATTGCACACCTTTGTATTCTTGTTTTTACTTTTGTTGATTTCATTTTGTACTCTTTTTTTCCCTTTCTCATTTTTAAAGTGATTTCTTCTTTTTCTTTCCAATTAAATCTCTCTCTGTGTGTGTGTGTGTGTGTGTGTGAAATCTTTACAAAACTAATTATTGACTTTTTGTTTCTTGTTTTTATTTATTTTTTATTTTTTTTATGTTGCTTTCATTTGTAGGATCACTCACGCAGGTCTTTTTCTAGTGAAGAAACTAACGAAAATAATCTCCTGAAGTGATTTGGACCGTTAAAGGACTCCTAAATCTTAAAATAAGTCCTAATACTATAGTTATCAGAATCCTACATTCGTATCCAGAATCTTAAGAGAAACAATTCATATCAATTCAACGACCGATTCGTATCTTGAATCTTAATGGAAACAACTTGTATCTATGCAATGAATCCCATTTACAAATGAATTTTAGGATTCATATGATTTGATACTCGTTTCATCGAATCTTACGATTCAAGCGATTCGGTTAAGTGAGACTAGCTACTACCAATAAGTTAATATTAGTAATCTTTTATCTTTTATCTTTCTTTTAGCATTTTTATTTTAAAAGGTTATTCAGTAGTTAACGAAACCTTCGAAGAATTTTTTGCGGCCTTGATAAGGTTTTAAAAATGAATAAAGAACATGCATTTAACTAAAGCTTTTGACTGTACGTGTGGTGTTTGTTGATATCCTCTTCTTTTTTTAATCTATTTTGGTTTTTTACCTTTGTGAACACTTTCTTAACTTAAATAGATATCCTACTGTGTAAGATTGATGGTTTCGATTTATTTATATTTTTATTTAAAGATAAGAAAAAAATACATATTGATACTAAACTTATTTAATTATTTGCACATAATTTATTTCATATATATATATTAGTATATGTCATGATGTTCGTGATACGATTGTATGACAGACTCACTTGTTATTATATTTATACTTCCATAAATGAGAAAATGGATGGTTATGAATAATTATGTTGTTTTCTTTAAATTTTTAATTATTTTTCATTTTTGTTAGAAAAGTAAAAATCAACGATTCACGATTCGATTATATTCGATTCATGCGTATGAACGATTTGCAATACGATTCCAATTTTGAAAACTATGACTACAAGGACTCAAAATGAAAAACTTATGGCAAGTGAATTTCTTGTGCTTTTGCATGAATTTTGTTGTTCTTGTCGACTTTGGAGCATCGTGACATGGAGTACTATTCTCCAGAGCTTACAAGAGGAAAAGAAATTGGTTTCTGTGTCCACAAGAGGGTAAAGCAAATAGTTTTTTTTATTGGATGTGGAAAGATTATAGTTCCTTTCACTATATTGATTATAATGAGCTTTATTAGCCAATGCATTAATAATTACAATAATGGAAGTTAAATATTCAAACCTTCATGTATTGTCCTTTTTTTGCTTGGTATAAACAAAATGCTTTGTGCGAAATATTAACATTTTTAGTCATCTGTATGCAGTGCCTTTGTAAGTCAAGTAATTACTGGATATCTTCCGAGTCTCATTCTTCAGATGTTTTTATTAATTGTGCCTCCAATCATGAAGTTCTTATCCTCCATTCAAGGATATGTCTCTCACAGTCGGATTGAAAGAAGTGCTTGCAGTAAAGTACTTTGGTTTACTATATGGAATATTTTCTTTGCAAATGTTCTATCTGGATCAGTTTACACTCAGCTGAACGTATTGCTTGATCCGAAGAACATTCCTATGAGGTTGGCTGTTGCTGTTCCAGCACAGGTAAAAACTTCTTTCTTTCTTTATTTATTTATTTTGGCCGTTCTAAATATTTAAAGTGTTTATTTGTTTCCGAATATACAGTCTTCTATTGGAAGATGGACTTTCTTGTAACTAATGTGACTTCCAATCTGTATAATGTCATAAATTCTGTAAACCAACTCCACTGAGAAGATGATGGTATCCTTGAGATGATTGGCTGAATTGTGGCAGGTTGAGAGGTCTAAGGGATTTGGGTATCGTGCATATCAATGAATGTCATCTGCATACAGTGTACACCGGTCGACTGCTACTAGCATATAAACCCTAATACAGTCAATGAAATCCCTAATTCCTGACAATGATCATTAATTAACAACTCATAGTAACTAATTCAAAGGAAACTAACAAGCAATTGGAAAGAAATCACAGAAAACTAAAGAATTTCCAAAACAGGGTAGTTCCACAACTCTTTCATGAAAATGTCCATGGGGCCACATGGCCCACCTGTTGGGCAAGTGGGTGCTACCCCTCAGCGTACACCCATGGGCAACCATGAGGGTGTTGGGCCCGGTTGGATTTGGGCCCATTATGGACCAGTACAAGCAGACCAAAAATACCTGACTCCCAGCCACTTCTTCATTTGTTCTGAGTTGAAAGGTGAAACTCAGAATTTGCAAAACACCTTGCCTTATTTATAAATAATATTACCATCTCTGAATGAGTAAAAGATTAGTTTTTGTGGACTGTTTTGGGCTCCTTAATCCAGGTGGAACATCTACACATGGGTTCAGATTTCTGATCCCATGTGTTCGATCAAATGCCTCCATGAATACCAAAGCATTCTCGACCACTTGATCATGATGATGATGATGATCATCCTCCCCCACCTGAGGAGAACTCATCCTCGAGTTGTCAACTTTGCTCTGGTAGAAAGGTGAAAGATCTGCTACTTTGAAGGCTTCGCAGATATTGAGTTTGCTTGGAAGCTCTACCCAAGTGTTGTCTTCATGGATGAAAATCGCGGTATTGGTTGCAGTATCAACCAACCTCAAAAACCGACACTATCGTGGTATCGGTCATGGTTTGCAGTCGTTGTGGCATTATTTTTTTTTAACTCAAAAAAATTTAAAAAATATCCCAAAAAATCCAGAATAATGTAAAATGCTAGAAAATTTTTTTTTTTCCCATCAGTAATAGCTATAAATCAAAATGTCAGTCTCCCTAGGTCGTAACATTATTTATTGCTTTCTTATTGGAAACTATTAAATATTTTAAGTTTTAGTGTTTAATCTTTGGGCTCATTCTTACGATTTATAAATCTATTAAAGTAGTTCATATTTAAAGTTAGACCACTTAAAATCACCATCACCCTCATATCAACTTTATGAAGCATTACAAATAAGACTTGTGTCCTTTTTTAAATTGAGTACTAAGAATTTTTTTTAAAAATAATTTATTCTCCATCTTTTATAAGCGACCAATCTTACAAGGTTTTTATTTGAGTAAAATTTTTGGAGGGACCACTTGGGTGGGACATTTATTTGTAGTGGTTTGGAATTTTTTATAATTGGGTCATATTAACTTGTACAATTAAAAAAGGTCCTAATAAACTCCAAAATGGGGCCCGCCTATTGAAAATCAGAGCTACTCAAAATGAACATCTTCTAGGTATATGGGATGTCCCCAAATTTTACTCCATCAGGAGTTGGTCCCGCTATAGGGAAAGAGAATATTTGATTTAGTTATTTTTTAAGTGATCAATATAATACTTCATCTAGATATTTTTTTAAGTGATCAATTTTTTAGTGCACTCTACCATAGTTTTGAAAATCTGAATCGTATTAGGCGCTGAATCGAATTGAATCGTAAATCGAATCGTAAATTGTAGGAATCATCCTCTTTTTTCTCTCAAATCTAGGACTTTAGGACCTTTTTTACAGTAGTCTCCCACTACCTACCTCACTCTGATACCAAGTTGGGAAAACAATATTCATTATAATCCGTGGGTTTCTTGTAGTAGTCCCAAAAACAAAAAAAAGAAATGATAATTAATAGAGGTAGAGTTTCTGGGCGGAAACAGTGCAACGCACTTGCCTTGTGTTCAGCAACCGTGTCTATATATAAATTTTACTTTATTTTGAAAAATTACATAAGAAATACAGTATTTTCTAAATTACATAGTAGTCCTTGAGGTTTATTGATTTACAGATAAAGCTTATTCTTAACTCAAAACAGTTGTATACAGGCCTGGGCTGGTTTTGAATGCTGGGCATTCAAAACCTAAATTCACATCAAACTCAACCAATCCTCCCCTAGTTGGGGCGGGTCACCCATTTTACCTGACCGATTGCCGTCAACAATCCAATGCCCATGACCTTTAGATACATGTACTTAGAGAGCAAGTAGAAGCTACAGCACAATGCATGGAAAGGCTTGAATCAATTGTTTGTGATGATGGTAAACCTATGATTGTTCCCTTGTGCATGCCAGTATGATGAAAGGCAGTACTTTCCTGAGGAGCGGTGAAGAGAACTTGAAGTTAAATTGGAGATTCTGGAATATCATAATAGCAAGAAAAGGGTAGGATTGGTTGAATATGGAAGATAGTTTATTATGAAGAGATGTCTGGCATAGAAAATTAATGCATCAAACTCAAGGGCAGAGCAGCTAGATGGTGGAGGAAGGCTGATGATGATACAAAGCAAGTGAAAATAGAGAACCATCTTGGTCAGTCATACATCTTTCAGCACAAACTGAGTATGAGGTATGTAACTCAGTGAAACACCACAATTGTTGGGCTCGCCGAGGATAACTTTACCTTTTCTCCAGGCTAATTTTGAGAATGAATCACTACATTCTTTAGGCTATTAATAATTATATCAGGATATGCTTTGTGTCCCATTCTATTAAGTGCCAAATAAATTAGTTTTTGAAGTTTAATGTTATTAACTTATATAGACCATTTATTACTACGTTTTGCTTGTATTATTAAGATAAACATGTTTTTTTTTTCCTTTTTTTTTTTTTTTGGATATAGGCCTCCTTCTTCATTGCCTATGTTGTGACATCTGGATGGACCAGTCTGGCATCAGAACTTGCTCGTGTGATTGCTCTCATTACTGATTTTACTGGAAGGCATTGTTCAAATAAAGTAAATGATGAGTTTCAGGGTCCATATATTCCGTACAACAGTGATATTCCGAAAATCTTATTCTTCGGACTTCTTGGTATTACATACTTTTTGTTAGCTCCCATAATTCTACCTTTCCTCTTGGGTTACTACTGCCTTGGATACATTGTCTTTCGTAACCAGGTGAGCAAAGTCTCCATCATGTTTAGGTTGCATCTTAAAATACTATGTTCATTTTATCACATTGAAGCTAAGTTTTGGGGTAACAGAATTTCCATTTTTGCCTCAGTTTCAAAATTTACAATTTAATTTTTCACGTTTAGAGTTTTTCTTTAATATTGTTAGGTCAATAGTGGTATTATCTTGTTTTCAATTTTCATTGTGGACAAGATAGTAAATTAAACATATTTTAACACCTGAACTTACTATGACATCATTGCTAATGTGAATGTTTATAAACTCATCAATTATATGAGTTGCATTCCGTTTAGTTGACATTGACAAAATGGTTTTATTAAAAACCCTCTTTCACATAACTTTGCAATCATTTTATTAAGCCAGTTATAGAAAACCTACGTCTTGTTATTTTCATTCAGACGTTAATTTAAGTACATTTTGTCACGCCGCGGAATCTGGGGCCTGTCGTATTCTAGGTTGTGACGTAGATGAATCTCATAATCACATATCTCAAAAAAATGAGCCAAATAAAATTTTCCATAAAAGATGTTAAAGCGAAGCATGCTTATATGAAAGTTTTCAAAACACAATTTACAACATTGTTTTAAAGCATTAACTAGTACAACCTTGGTCAGACAAGGGCCAATTACAAAATATAAGAAAAGAAACTAATCCTTGAGTATATTGGCCCCCTTCACAGCAACAAGCCATCACCACCATGGCCCTTAGTGCATCTCTGTAATTAACCCGCGGGTTCCAAACAATTGCTTTAACCTTCACGCTAGAGGAGAAAGTACCTGCTACTTACAAGCACCAAGAGCAGTGCCAGGTTTATGAACTTGGCAAGCGATTAATATGAATTACATAACATGTAGCATTAAACTGGTATGCTAGATGTATGTGTGCAATACAACATAATGTTAAATGTTGTACCGATGCATAAGGAAATAACAAGAAATAGAATTAACATAAATCATACCGGTGATCCGACAAATCGACAGGCATAAGCAACTACTGTGGCATGCAAGATAACAACCAACAATATAAGTGGATGAGCTTGGTGTATATCACCCACATCTCGACACCTGTTGGTGCATACCATGATGAGCGAACTCAGCACGAGTATGCATACTTCTTGTTATTCTTGATACCTACCATGGTAACATGACAGGTGAGGCTTGGCACTGATATTTTTACATCTTGGTATCATTGTAGATGCCTACCAAGATAGGACTCCTGTTCGTGCAATTGTACTATGCAAGTGAGCATGATATATGAGCGAGGATGATGTATAGGGTGCAAGTGGCATAACATGCAAGTGAGCATGAGATACTAGCGAGTAGCGAGCAAGAGTGCAAGTGAGTGAAATGTACAAACGAATGTAGGTATCCGGACGTAGGTATCCGGACTAAAGCAATTTATTGTATTAAGTGAGTCCGGATAGGTGACCTTGCAGGACAGGAAAGGCTGGTCGTGATAGGGCCTTACAAGCCAGGGCAATGTCAAGTCTAGCAGTGATCTAGGTTTGGGTCCATTGTAACTCCACTCATAATCAAGACTAGTTACAAAACAGGTTCCCACTTTGGTTGCACATTTATCCATCTTGGCCCTCTCACGACTCACAATCGTGGGTGGAGTGACAAGCTACCGTCAAATTGTCAATAATGTGGTCTTCTATCTCAAGTCTGAGTTCTAGTACAAGGGTAAGGCTAACAAAGCAGCGGGCAAGGCTAAATAGGTCTAATGGGGCAAGACAAGGCATGACTGTCTCAAACTAGGCCTTAGTAAGCCCACTTAATCATATCTAAATGGACATCATTTTGGTACCCCAAAATGGGTAGAAAAGGGCAAGTTGAATCTGGTCAACTCGAAAGGCAAAAATGCAGAAAATGTGTAGATGCCAACTGAGAAGACAATACGAACAATGCGGTTAATCTAAAGAAGAGAGTCGAGCAGCGAAAGCGCACTGAGCTATAAAGACCGACCCAACGGGTCAAACGCATGTAAACCGACTTATCATACCAAGCTAAGGTCCTCGATGTCCACGCAAAGTCAAACAAGACCAAACAAGCAAGAACAACACTATTCAACTCTGCATAAATCCTAAGATCCCGAATGTCTTGGACTGCAAGTATCTTGGTGCTTTTGAAGGTTATTACATTCGAGGTCCTAGTTTCGCGTACCTTTGACTTTGGGTTGCATTATACCGGAAGTGACACTAAGTCAAAGGTATAATGCAAAGGCACAATATCATGTGGTTCTATATTCCAATGGGAGAATACGGCGCCTAACAAATCAAACCCAACCCCCCCCCCCCCCCCCCCCCCCTCCTCTCTTTTGAAAGGCATTAGGTCTGGCAAACATCCACCTAGAGAGAGGGCAAGGAAAACTCTCAACAATTGGGTTTGCAGACGTGACACGTTTTAAAATCATGAGGATGAAAGTCGTCTAGTGGAATGTATCACATTGATAGTCGGCCAAGTTACATTTGGTATCAGAGTCAAGGATGACTCTATTTCTGGTGGGGGAGAGTGTGAGACCCCAATCCGCCTGGGTAATCCATTGAGGCAACATCAGGTCAAGTGATCCTCTGAGCCAAGAAAGGGGAATCCACAGGGGTAAGGGTGGGGTGCTTCGATTAGCACCATGAGGCTTTGTCCAAGTCCCTTGTCTTAACTCAACATGAAATGTTTTGAAGTCATGCAACCCTGAATCTCATAAGAACGCCAAAGTTAAGTATGCTTGGGCGGGAGCAGTACTAGAATGGGTGACCGCTTGGGAAGTCCTTACCCGTGTGCATGGGCCAAAGCGAACAATATCATGCTGAGTTGGGCGCGGCTGTGACAATTGGTATCAGAGCTGAGGACGGCTCTATTTCCGGTGGGGGAGAGTGTAAGAACCCAATGTGCTTGGGTAATCTCTTGAAGCAACATCAGGTCAAGTGATCCTGTGAGCCAAGAAATGGGAATCTATAGGGGCAAGGGTGGAGTGCTTCAGTTAGCATAGTGAGACATTGTCTAAGCCCCACATTAGAAGTATTCAAGTCCTGACCCTGGGCTTATAAGTCAAATTCCATCTTAACTCGACATGAAGCATTTTAAGGTCGTTTCACCCCAAATCGCATAATAACTACGAAGTTAAGCATGCTCGGGCGGTAGTAGTACCAATGTCACACCCTAGGATCTCGACGACTCGTATCCCGAGACGTGAGTGTGAAGTATCGTCATAAACATATAAATCAAATAAAGTGGACGATTTAAAATCCACATAATTAGCAAAGTGTGGGCAAAAGATTACATTCCAGGTTTAGATATGGTAATTATAACATCCTTTTTAGTTAGGCTAATATCATGTTAGGTCACCTCGTTATCTCGTGAAACGTCACATTCCTAGAGCATCTCCTTTTCCACACAACTATAGCTCTTCTACCTGTTGACCCGCCTGTAGTCTTGCCTCCCTTGCCGGAGGTCACCCTATCTCCACTTGCACCCTTGCTTGCCTCACATGCTCCTTTGTCTGCTCTCTTGCCCACTACTCCCACCCCTATTAGTAAAGCTCCTCCCACTCCTCTGGTCTATCATCGTCGAGACCTTGCTCTGACGCCCATTCCGACTCTAGATCACTATATGCTGCACATCCCTTCTTCTTCGGCCCCCTCTAATCCCGGTCCTCTGCCTTGCTCCTCATTGCGCTCCACCAAAAGAGTTCCTGACTAATGGTGAGTCCTTCATTGCTACTTTGATCACTAGGGTTGTTACCGCCTTGTCCTTGGTGTTGAGCCATTTGTCTGTAAAACAATCAACATTAAGACATGCAACAACATTACATACTTGCACAATCATCCTCCGCTTATGAGCGTAACCCGTCTATGGTCTACCCGATCCTCTACACACATCCTAAGGGTTGCTAATTGTTTCGATTTGGACAAAATATTATGCCCTGATACCATTTGTCATGCCCCAGAATCTCGCACCTCGTATCCTAGGACGTGAGTGTGAAGTATCTCGATTAACACCTTAATTAAAAAAGGTGGACAATTTAAAATCCACGTAGTTAGTAGAGCATGGGCAAAATGGTACATTTCAGTTTCAAATATGACAATTATTGTATGTTTTTCAGTTGAATTAATACAAATCTAGTTTCCAATAGGGCTAACCCAAGTGTACCAAAAGGGTAAAGCTAAGTAAGATGTGTGGCTCTCCACTGCAATGACGGAGCACTCCTAAGTCACATCAACTGCACATCCTTCTGGGCCTCCCAACAGCTTATACTCTTGACACCTTACCCTTAACGCTAGAGGTCGGTGGCCTATAACCTACAAGCATCAAGAGCAGGGTTAGACCTAAAAGTCCAAGCAAGTAAACATGGGTAAATAACATGACATGCATGCAATAATAACTTTGTATGTAAATATATATATGGGTATAGAACCTTACCTGTACCTACAAGAAAAAGGTTCGCTCATATGGAATTAGTAAAATGCAAGGAAAAATAAAAGAAAGAATATAATGAAAATATCCAGCAATAAGCAAAACCAATCCAAATATAGGCAACAAACAATAGCAACGGTATGGGGCAAGTCCCATCCCCAGAGCCTCTCAATGCTATCACAACAGCTACAACCAAACCTAATGACCAAACATCTATACATACTCATATCTATTGCGGGCGGGTTATTATACACACCAAAGCTACACAGTATAAGTAAATGAAATAAACCCATCACATGATACTCAGATTGAACGGTGGTGTATAACACAATCTATAACAATCGAAGTAAATGGAGGGGGCACATTCACTTCCAATCCACATTCATTGATCCCTATCTAACATCATAGTCACTCCACACCACCACAACTGCACATAATAATCAAGTGTGCATAATCACCCAATATAATCATAATCGTCAATATACCCATAATCAGCGCCATTAACATACTCATCATTTACATCAAATGTGCCATAGTCAAACTCAGGTCTGGTCCAAACCCAAAACCCTACTATGAATATCCAAACTCAGTGTCCCATAACCCCAACATACCTACCGTGCACAAGGCAAAACAAATGCATAACTGCCCAGTGCAATGGCATAATCGTATAATATAAAATACATAATTTATTATCCATTTAGAGAGGAAAGTGTAATGCCCCAATTCCGAATACTGAGTTTACTGCTAAGGTACCCGAATTTGGTGCGCTACTTTCCAAATAATCCGAGAACTTCCAAGATCGTGGGTCCACAGTGAGGTTCAATTTAAAACTTTTTACTAACATATGTAGTCAATGGTTAAGTGCGGAAGCAATATCAATAATAGCAGAAGCAATGTCAATATTTGCAGAAGCAATAAAGGTATCAACTCCAAACATATATCAAATGTAGTTGCATAACCTAAAAAATCACACTGAGCTAATTGAGTAGTTAGTTTGGTTTTTTCAGAATGAAGCAAATGCACAAAGCAAACTGAGCCAAAAGCATGAAGATCATAATAGGATGGAGATGTCTTGTACAATCGGTAATATGGGCTCTGATTTTCAATAGAGGTTGATGGCATACGATTTATTAGATGAGCTGCAGTAGCCAGTGCCTCAACCCAAAAATGGGTTGGAACCGATGATTCAAGAAGAAGGGAACGAGTGGCATCAAGGAGATGTCTATTTTTCCTTTCAGCGACTCCATTCTGCTGTGGAGTATAAGGCCAAGTTCTTTGAGAAATAATGCCTTTGTTTTGCAAAAACTGTTGAAAATCAGAGGTTACATATTCCCCTTCCGAATCAAATCGCAAGATTTTAATGTAGGTGGAAAATTGATTCTTGACATAAGCAAAAAAAATTTTTAAAAACATTGAAAACATCAGATTTGGAATGCAGAAAGTAAACCCATGTGAACCCACCAAAATCATCAATAAAAGTCACAGTATTTATAGTGAGCGTGAGAAAGAGCTGGAGCAATTCCCCATACATCGCTATGAACTAAATCAAAATATTGAGTGCTGTGTGAAGTGGAAATAGAAAAATGAAGAGTTTTGCTCTTTCCCATTTTACAAGTAGCACAATCAAAAGGCACACAAGAAGATAAGCCAATAGATTTATTTAATAAACCAAAATTTAACATAAGGGACAAAGCTTTGGAATTAGGGGGTCCAAGTCTATTATGCCACAATTGGCAGTTATCTCTAATAGAAAAACAAAACACATCATTGTCAAATTTATTCCTAGAAATTTTAGAAAAATCCAGCGGAAACAAGCGTCCACACTTAGGCCCCCTCGCGATCTCCTTCATGGACATCTGGTCCTGCACAACACAACAAGAAGAAGAAAAATAGATGTTACAATTATTTTTAACAAGTTACCCGACTGATAATAGGTTTGAAGTTAAATTGGGACAAAGGTAAACATTTTTCGACGGGATGGGACCAAGTATATCTCCGAGAGCAGTAATGGGAACATTACCTTCGTTAGTAGTTTGTTTTTGAAGATTGCCATTGTATCTTGTCACATTGGAGAGTGGGGCACGGGAATATGTCATATGATTAGACGCCTCGGAATCGAGGAACCAAGTAGAAGATGGAGGTGATTTACCTTAGAGACCAAAAGCAGAGAGGGCATTGACAATCATTTGTTAAACCAATTTAGGAGTGTGAGAGGATGATGGCTCAGGCTGTGAGGGTGCAAATGTAGTAGCAGGCATAACCGAAGAAGCAACATAAGCATGCGGAGTCTAAGACTGTGGAGTCTGATACCATGGTGACGGATGTTGTGGGCGGCGGCGACATTCAGAGATGATATGTTCCGACTTTTTACAGTAACTGCGGACCTTCTGTTTGCACTGAGTTGTAATGTGCCCAAAATTTTGATAACTGTAACATTGCGTTTTGCTCAAGTCTCGAGGCGGAGGCTGAGAAGTCTTATTAGCCGAGAACGCGACTGAATAGATCTCAGTCTTTCATTGAGCTATATGAGCCGAGGTCGCAATGCACAGTTCTTTGCGTAGGAGATCATTCAAGCATACATCCAAGGAAGGTAATGGCGTCCGATTCATCAGGGCAGATCAAACACTTGCATATTCATTGCGCAGTTTCATCAAAAAATGATCACTTTGACTAGAGGCCTGAAGATCTTGAATTACTGGCCACATCCGCATATTTGATACTATCGTATTCTGACCATAGCATACAGAATCCCGAATAGTAGTCTTGTATTGACATGGTTCCGTATGCATATTCAGCAATCGCACATTCAAGATGAAATTGACGCGCAAAGTTATCTTGATGGTACCCTTTCTTTAAATACCCCCACATGTCTCTAGATGTTGGGTAAGGTTTCAGTTCATTATCAGATGTGACTCGACAGATCCTAGAATCCATGATTTTATTTTTGCATCTTTAGTATGCCAAGAGGATATCTTCTTCTCATCTTCAGTAGGTTTAGGGTCAGATCCAGAAATATAGCCCCATAATTCCCTAGCTTCAAGGTATATTTGGAACTGAAAAGACCAAGTAGGGTAATTCTTTCCAGTGAATCGGATCAAAGTAACTTCAAATTTTTCCATCTCAAATCGATATTGGAAAAAATTGATTGAAACAGAAATAAACCCAGCAACAATCAAGAGATGAAGTTTAAAAGTGTAGGAGAAACCTTCTCTGTGTAGAAACCAATACCCAACCAAACAGTGAGGAAACAAAACAAAACAATATGGGTGCAAATGGTGCCTTTGAAGACCTTGATTGGAGCTGATGATCTACTACGTGGGCCCCGCTAATGGTGCTGACCAAAGATCAGATGATTGACAAATCTGAGAAAGCCCTCTGTTTTGGCTTCTACTGGAACAAGATTGATTTGATTCTACTGAAAATCCAAGATTCTGGACGTTCTTGATGAAAACAGTGTAATCTTGATAAAACTCGAGAAGGAGTAAAACACCAACTGGAAGTGCTGAAAAATTCTGGAAAAATCACCAAAAAACTTAGAAAATCCAGGCGACAAAGTCTGTATAGATTGCTGAAATTGTCATGATGATCAAGGGTGGGCCACCAAGAAGATGAGGATGCTGCAGAGTGGAGAAGGGGCTGGAAACTTGAGACCGATCCTTGATCTGTTTTCCTTGCACAAGAGAGATTTATTCTTCTCTGATCTTATTGTCTTAATGCTTTGTAGGACGAAAAACAAATTTTCTTGAACCATGCTCTGATACCATAACATTCTCGCAATGACAGAAACGAGAGAGAGAAACTGTAACTCAGATTGTATTATTTTGAGTTCCCCTTCTTTGGAGATCATGCATCAATATATATAGGTATTACATGCCTTAATCAAGGCTCTAAGTTAGGAAACCAACTAATTACAGCAATTGCTATTCTAAGTTAGGAAACCAACTAATTAATAGAATATGTACAGCTGTATTACTATTGACCCAATCAAATCCATGTGTGATATATCATGTGCTGGACTGGATCTTTTCATGGGCCTTGGGCCTGTTTAACATCCCCTCTGAGTGCTCTAGGATTAGGGTTCCAAGTTGTAGGAGAGTGAGAGGAACATAAAAGAAAGAAATAAAAGAATATGGTTCCCGAAGAATGAAAGGAATATCGGGGGTTGTGTGCACAACCTTTGTGGTCTCAGGAGGTGTGCATGTCCCTCCAAAAATATTTTCCTTTAATTATAAAAACATGGGCCCCAATAAAATCCAAGAATCCTTTACTTCCTATTGGTTCATAAGCGTGGGCCCTATCAAGTTCTATTTATTTACTTAAAAATAAAAGAAACGGGTCCCACAAGGGTTCCTTTCAAATTGAAAACAATATGGATTTGACTCCTGGGCCCATACAAGGGTGGTGCCCACTAAAATCAAATCTCAGTTTTTTCAGGTGTCCATTTGGTTCCATTGGGCTAACCAAAATGAATCAAATATTATTAATACCCAAAATAATTTAATTATAAAACTCAGATCGTCATACAAATAATTACTTAAATTAAAAATCCAAATTCAAGAATTTGAATACAAACCCAAGAAAAAATTAAAATTTTATAATAAAAAATTATTAATTATTCAGATTTCTAGCAGGGATTCAAGGATATTACAGACTATGTCACAATTTGATGGTAATACTGCGAAACAAAGGGTTTCTGAGCATCGAATGGTCACGAGTTGAATATTAAAGGTTTCTTGAAAAAATTATATCTAGCCAGTGAGCCCAAAATGACATTTTTCTGTAATTCTCAAAATACCCCTTAGGCCTTAACTTTTCCAAAAATCCCAACTAGGTCCTTCCAAGTACTGAACTTGGCCGAAAGTTCCCAAAACTACCCAAACACCATTCTAAACCCACATGACCCTCCAAATGGCCACCACTAGTTTCCCAAAATTGTGAATAACCCCTCAAACGCGACTAGCTAAGCCCAAAGGCACTCAAATAGGACCAAAACACTATTTGAATGATAAAACTTAGTTACCTTCAAATCTACCCAGCTAACAACTAAACACAATTAATTACACAAAAACCCAACTAACCATGCTAAAACAAGATTAATTAAATATACATATAATCATTATCGCTAATCATAATTAATTTTCTATTAAACATAATTAGTCAGGGATGGGGACTTACACATTTATCAGACAATTGTACCGAAACAACTCAAGGAAACAAGAGATTTGGGGAAGAAGTGTTCAGTTAATGCTCCTAGCCTCGTAGCCACTCTATTTATAATGGAGTCCTGTACAGTGTACACTATTAGAAAAGAACTTAAATACACAAATACAATGAAGTTTGATTGACTAATTGAGTCTAGTATGCTAAATGGGATACAATGAAATAAAGTTGACACATATATAGTTCCTATTGGACATTCCGTATACTTGTGCAAGGAGATACTTCCACAACTTAATTACAAACCTTGTATCCAACTTAGACTCTTAGTAAACTATTGCACTTGGAATCAGAAGAGTTTTTAAAACAAAAACAGGAAGCATCTAAAGCTATTCATAACTAAATTGATGGAACTAGGCACATATTCAACTCTCTCTCTCTCTCTCTCTCTCTCTCTCTCTCTCTCTCTCTCTCTCTCTGTCTCTCATCCTTTCCTGTGGCTAAGTAGGGTTAGCGATACAGTACAGGCGGACTGCCTATCCACCCAGAGATTGATCGCTGGGTGGCTGTGTGAGATGAGACACCCCTTCCACTTGTGAGTCTTGTGTTTCTCAATTTGTGAGCCCCTTTATATGTTCTGCCTATCCAAGCCTTTTGGCCCTTATTTTGTCAGATATGAGCCCTTGGGCTGCATCAATTCAAAACAAAGTTCTCTGGGACAATTGCATATTTACAAAAACCCTTTGAACAGCTAACTTAGTTCTTCATGAATTAGATTTTTAACCAATAGTTCATTAGCATTGATTGTCTTCTACATTTGTTTATGTTTTTAAATTATTTATAGTTTGGCTACTCAAGCCAGCATACTTATCTCCAATTTGGGTTATCACTGAACTTGTAAATATGGTCTGCAGCTATTAAATGTGTACTCGCCCAGATATGAAACCGGTGGGAAGTTTTGGCCAATTGTGCATAACTCAACAATATTTTCATTAATTCTGATGCAAGCAATTGCAGTGGGGATATTTGGCCTGAAGAAGCTTCCTCTTGCATCGAGCTTGACTCTGCCTCTCCCCATACTTACACTCCTGTTTAATCAGTACTGTCGAAAACGGTTTCTGCCTATTTTCGGGAGTTACTCTGCTGAGGTGCTTATCATTTCCTTACATTGTTAAACCAATTTATCCCATCTTTTAGGTACTGGTTAGTGTTTGTATCCACCAGGTAAGGCAGATAATCTAGGCAGCTCATTGTACAAACCCTATGGTAGCACCAAACATTAAAACCCTTAAGGTTATCTGCCAAAAACGAAAAAAAACCCTTAGTCTTTCTGATAAAATAATATCTTTTAGTTTTTTATTCTAGTGTTCACTATATATATTGCACTTGAACTGCTACTGTTCCTTTATATTCGATTTTTATCATTTAATTTGTCAAACAAGGTTAAAGAAATTTCCTCTAATTATAGCCATAGGAAACCTTGGTGAGAAAGGTTTTTGATCATTTCTGAAAGTAATGAGTAATATAAATAAAGTGTTTAGGGATGGCCACATTGTGCAGTTGGACGACTAATCATTGTTCTCTCTAAAACCCTAACTACCCTAACTATTTCTCTTACTTTAATCTTTTAGGTTTTTACCCTAATTATTCCTGTGTAAGAAAAGTTTCTGCATGGTGTGAACAAAGCTATTAGTTCTGTTCTGTTCCGGCTAGAATTGGCTGGAGCATTCCAGATTTGGCCCAAGTTAGAATGGAATCCATCCCCCCACCGCCCAAAAAAAAACCAAAACCAAAAGGCCCATGAAAAGATCCAGTCCCACTTCTAGCCCATTCTAGTCGTTCTAGGCCTAATACTGGCCCCAATTCTAGCACAAATCCTGCCCATTTCAAACAGAACGGAATGCCCCCCTAAAGCTTCATTTTAGTATGTTTATTATATAGTTTTAATAAGTTAACATGTTGCATACTTCCAGTTGTGCATAGTGAAAGCCAAAAATAGTCAATTGTAACGTGTAGTTTAAATTAAATGATGTAAATATGCATTTTTTGTATTATTTTTGAATTCTACTGTTTTTTATTTTTCCAATTTTAGGTATCCTTTTAGTTCATTCATTTTCCACGCAGCCTTTAAGGAACAGAACATTAGAATTGATCTAATGTTCAGAACACCAGAGTTCCGCTGCAGGGCCGGAATGGAATTGACAGCTATGGTTGTGAAAGACTTCCTAGAACAAGAAGATTTTTCAAGAGCAATGAACAAAGAGCTTAGAAGTTTTTTGAGTTATAATCAGTGCTAGGGGTTGATGTCAACCCTTATAGTTGAAGCTTGCACCTAGGTGCGTACGCGTGCGTACACAGAAAAAAAAAATAAAGAAAAGGAAACGGAGGTTCTGATTTGCATGTGTAGTGTGCAATGGTGTGGTTCTTCCACTTGCTCTGCCCCCAGCCCCCCACTCCCAACGTTCTTCTAATGGAGAATTAGAAACCATCCGTCAACAAATTGTGCTCAACAGACCATCATGATGCAAAGAAGCTAGTATGTGCATTACATCTATGACATCTTTCACTTCAGCTATGCTCAATCCCCAAAACAGGCCAAGAAATTATTCTCAATTAATTATTTTCTTATGGGTTGTTGTGTGATTTAGTCATCAACAAGGATAAAAGGAAGTTGCTCGTCTAATCTCTACCCTTGTGGAAAGTGTCCCGACCCGGAACCGGTGGCCCTTCAAATTCCATGTCGCTGTCGTGACAATGATGTATCTATTTTCCATATGGATAAGTCAAATAAATAATTAAGATTTAAGGGAATAAATCTTCAGATTATAAAGAAAACTAATGCAAGAGAAGTCCCTTCAATGAAAATTAAAACATTATGAGGCTTAATCCATAGTTGTACTGCAGTCTTTCCCCATCTCAACACGCGTGTCCAAGCCTATGACTTCGTGATTATTACAAGCTCATTCTCTAGGTTCTGGTTACTTGTATTGGGGCAAAATCCACAAATCAGTGAAATTGAGTGAATAGAATTATAAGTCTCGTTTCTGCCCAACAATATGATAAACAAATTAATTCTTTAACATAAAAATAACAATCGTGATGTTTTAGTTTAAGATCTGGTCAAGGTTTCTAGCACTATCCATAAGACAACCAGCTAACCACCATATGGCACGGGCTTACAATACATAGATCTCATGGATGCTTTATATCACCAATAAGGGGGATGACCTATATGAAAGTCCAGGCTAGCCCACTGGTATAAGTAGTCCTGGTGGGCCCTTTTTGTTTTTTTTTTTTTTGGTGGGGCTGAGTGCTGGTGGTGTGTGTGTGTGTGGGTGGGTGGGTGTGGGTGGGGGGGGGGGTGGGGGTTGGGGTGTGGTGTGTTGGGGGGTTGGTTTGAATAGGACTAATCAAAAGTTCTTACTGATTACAAAAACTAATCCAATTTTGTTCCCAACTAGACCAAACAAACACTCTCACAAATTCACTTGTAATTCACCTTAAAATAAATATGATTAAATAGAAAATGTGCTCAAGTGACAAGATGTTGGAGAGTGTGTGCGCTAAGCAATTTATGATATGCCAATATGTTCAATGTTGTTTTGCACAAGTGTATGTGTGTCAATTCTATCAAGAATATAACTATCTAGCACATGTATCTCTTAAACATAATTAAATGATAATGATGCATAGAGAGATAGAGAGAAATTGACACAAGGGATTTATAGTACATCCACTTCTCAAGAGCTTCCACTGTTGGTTCCACTATGATGAGGTGATTCCACACCTTGATTTTTTAATACGGTGGTTCAATCACAAAGATCTAATCCACCAACCATATTTTTTATAGTGGTTCGACCATGAAAATCTAATCCACTTTATAATGATGATTTTCAAATTTAAACAATAACACCTGCCTCTTGACTTGATCTTGAGGGTGCTCTTTGATGCTTGAATGCAAAGCTCCAAGCTTTGGCTCCTTGCAATGCTCCTTGGTGTAGATGATGCTCCAATGAGTGCACAACCAAGAGTGTTTGGGAGTCTAGGTCTACGGATAAAGAGGTTTAACTTGAAGGCTCAAGGTTACCCTAGAAGTGATTCCACTAATCACACACTAATAGAGCTTTAAATGCTCTTATGTATACCTATTTGAAAGCCTAAGTGTGTGTGGAATTGGATTTTGGGAGCTCAAAGAGTGTTTTACTAAGAGGGCTAGAGTGTAGGGAAAGAGTTATCAAAAGCACCAAAAGTGTGGCCGGTGGAATGAGCTTAAGTATATAGAGAATGCTCTCCAACGGCTAGTTGTCGGTTAACCTCCTCCTTTATCTCGATTAACCGAAATCCCAACAGATAAATCAACGGTCATTTCTAAATTTCGGTGACCTATCGGTTAACCGACTTCACACAATTCGGTTAGCCGAAAATCAACCGAATAGTTCACTGGACTCTGTTACTCTGTAAATCAGAAATTGACCATCCAGTTATATGAACCGAAATTAATTCGGTGAAGGTTCGGTTAACCGAGTTCCCATGTTTCGGTTAGCCGAGCTTGACCGAATTGCTCACCAAACTCAGGTAGTCAGGACATGATTTTGAGCATCCAGTTATGGGAACCAAGGGGTGATCGACATGGTTCGGTTAGCCGACCCCTTTTACTGAATTGAGCCATATTGTTTTGCTCAAAAATCCAGTTTAAACCCTATTAAATTTACCAATCAAACTAAGGGTTCTGAGGCCCATTCCTTGGTCTATTTTAGTCCACAATACCTGAATAGGTTGGCACAACCATGGAGTCCTTCCTTGATGAATTCGGGCCTTCCAAGACTTGAATCTTTGCCTTTGAACTTGATCTTCCTTGAGAGACACTAAGAGGCAAGGTCTTGGACTCTTTGACATTGATTTGACGATCAAAGGGTGTGCATATATGACTGTGGCCCTAACACTATACTCGGTCGAACGACTGACCTATAGTCAGTAAAACAACATAACTAACCTAAAAGTGAGATAAATAACTAACCTAAGAGTCTAGAGAAATTACGCAGTTGATCTAAGGGTCAACGAAATCATGCAACTGACCTGAAAGTCAGAGAAATTACGCAACTTAGACCAAGTATGTGCTAGTGATCTAGGGGCATCCAACCGGTCAATCCAGACTATACCAGTTCTATAAAGATTTCTCTTTCATAGAGATCTCATAAACATAATTCAGATTAAAAAAGATTTCTTTGTTGTTCTCAACGGCTATAACAAGGTAGCTTGAAATCAACCCTTTACACAATGTATGGATTTATTATGCCCCGAATCAATTCATTACTGGTATCCAGCTGTGTAAAAGCAATTATGTAACCAGCCTTTACAAGTTTGAGACTCTTACTTAATCATAAAATATCATAACATATCCATCACATGCAATAGATGGTAGTTAAAATCAAACATAGTTATAAACCAACATAAAACCATGTAATAGATCACATCCACATGAGTGGCATAAAGGAATTTACAACTCAGCACAAACACAATTATCAGATTCTTATTACATAATGACATCATTCATCTAGATTGCAGATGACCTAGGGTCACCATTAAACCTAGGTCTAAGCATAGTAACAATGTAACCCTAATACATCAAATCAAAGAATCAGCAATCTGAGCATTTGAACCAGTCACAGAACTAAATAGATTTCAGCTATGGCATCAAACCCAAATCCTCATGGTACGAGTAAACCCTAGGCCTTATGACAGATCTGGCCAATCATGTAAACCCAATCCAACAGTCGGCCACTGCAGATTCCAATCCAACAGTCAGCCACGGCAAATTCCCAGTGCTTGAGCCCAATGCAAACATCCAAGACCTTTATCTTCATAAAATTTCATGAATAGCTTCTCTCTAGCACCTATATTACTACGTCATTCAACACTAAGAAGCCATTTAGATTGGATCATCTCACCAATTATAATGGCCATCATTAGAATTACCACAAACGATCATCAATCATTAGTTTCAAAGCATTCTACTAGAGTCCCCAATTCCTAACAATAGTGCTACCAAACCCTACTCCATGTATGGGTTTTGTCCATGCTCTAAATTCCTCAAATCTATATCAGCCATCTCCCAAAACCCCAAAGCCCTGGTCTACTATTTGATTCCCTTGCATGTTACATTCAATCAGTCCATAGGGTGTCAATACTCTAATCATCCATTGAGGTTTTCATCAATACAATAGTCCACCATCATGAAAAGCAATAGTATCACATTACATTGTCCATTGCTGTAACTACAATATGCTGTCCCTTAAACACTAGCAGCTTATAATGTTAGGAATGAATCATTACAATAGCAACAGACCAAAATATAGAATACTCCTTTAAAACCAGCCAGCCAAGTTCATAAGACTGCTGGATATAATTCTTATCAGCTTCGACGGGCCTTTTCATAACTTGGATTGAGTTTCGGCCAACCTGAACTACATTTTGGTATTTGACCCATCACCACATTATCAGCTCAAGTTCAGTTTTACACAAAATCCTACTTCAATAAGAATACGTCAGCCCATAATGAAAACTCATAAAATATGATTATCCAACCCCAATCATTGATTCAGTTTCATAATTAAATAATCAGTTAGCTAAACATCCTGTAGAAGCATTGATAATCAGCAGCAACGTGGGTCCATGTAGTCTCCCAACCTGAAAAATCCTAATAAGGGTTAGGCCAACCCTAATCCCCATGTGTACTGTTCGGCTAGCATCAGAAGCCCTGGATTTCTTTCAGTTATGGGTTTGAAATCGCAAATCTACAATCGGCTATGGGTTTTGAACCCAAAACTTCTTCCAGCTATATCAAACTCCAATAAACATCAATCGGCTAACTCAATTCCTACCATATAGCAGTCAGCCAACCCAAAACCCCACAATCCTCCTCATTCATCCTAATACCATGAGCCATGGGGTTTTCTATCAATTTCCATCCAGTATCAGCCCATCATTCAATATAACACGAAACTCTAGCAAATATGGTTCTGAAACACATCAAATCAAGAAGAAAACCATAGAGCACTTGTAGATTCAAATTTCCACTCACCTTGAGTAAACTACAGTGGCTCAGTTGACTTGAGAAAAGATGTAAGACATCCACTAAGCTCCTAGATTGCTAGTCCTCTCTTCCTCCTCCATGTTCTCTCCAATAAAGAAACAATGCAAAGAATGCCAAACACTTTTTAAAGCCTTAATCACCAAACACCCACATGACACAAAGGAGGGAGAAAAGAAAACGCACCGCTTTATTTAGCCAATATTCTGGAACTATCACTATAGCGAGTTACTGTAGCGAATAACTGTAGTGAGTACTGTAGCATGAATAGTGACGGTCGACTACTATAGCTTAAATAACACTCAAAACACACCAAACCCTAGAATTCCTACAATAGTATGGACACTAATCTACTTGAAAAACAAGTAGATTAGGGTTCTAAACACATCAAATCGAAGAAAAGGCCATATACACATGTACATTTAGAATTCTACTCAACTATAATGGAAGAACTTGCTGATTCCATCATCTTCTCTCTGTTTCCACTTGATCTACTTCTAGTTTCTCTCCTAGATCTCACAAGGTAGGGCTAGGGTTTGGGTTTCTTGTGGAGAGAATGCAAGAGATAGGAAGAGAAGGGGCTAATATTAAGAATAAGGCAGTTGACTTAAGTAAATAAGGGTTTTGAGTTGTGCGCGAAGATGATCTCAAGATGCGTGTGCAACTCCTATAGGTCTCGGGACTTGTGCGCAAGCACAAATCCCTCTGCTATGAATTTCTTTAACTTCCTAGACGTTGGTCCCATCAGCTCTGCTAATTTAAACTAGACCCTATTAGTATAAAGCTTATGGGGCCTACCAGGATACACTAATAGCCTAACTATAAGTCATGAGTTTGATTAAAACGCATATAGCATTGTGAGGAAGGATGAAAATAGCGGTAGTGGCGGGCCACCACTACGAAGCGGGCGCTACGTAGTGTAGCAATGCGTTTTGAAAAAATTGTCAAAAAAATCTGAATTTTTTTCAGAAAATCCAGAATATTGGAAAATGATAGAAAATGTGCTTTTTTTTTTCTACGAAAGTAACGAAGATAAGGGGCCGTAGTGGTCCCCTCATTGTATGAGGTCCTATATCATTGTATGAATAGAAAATAATAGTAATGCTCATTTTTTTCACATGAATTTATGTTGCTTAGTTATGCTAACTTAGTAACTAATGAAAGGCTCATAAAAAAAATTCTGTTAAAAATTAAGGTTGATTAGATCCTATTTCCTATTAAAATGAAAAGGGCTCATTTTCTATTAAAGTGTACTTTGGTCAAGGCCTTATTTCAGTATTTCCTATTAGAGTGAAATTTGGCTTGAGCCCATATCTAATAAGTGTCAAAGTTTGATATGGCCCTATTTTCAATTAGAATGAAATTTGATTGGGCTATATTTCTAATTAGAGCAAAATTTGGCTAAGGCTCTAATTGCAATTAAGTAATATTTGGGTAAGGCATGCCCTTTTTATTTAATACTTGGGCATCAATGTGGAGCCCATCAATGGTTAAGAAGTCAATAGCGTTCGAGGGCCCATTTAAAATTTATTTAAACCTTTCATAGGGTGGGCATTGTGGGGCCCATAGGTTACCTTAATTAAAAAAAGAGATGGAAGGGCCATTTGCTGCCCTGTTGTTTCCTGCGAGTACCCCAAAGAGAGGCAAAATGAGACCATTAACAACTGCAGCAATGGCGCCTAGCAGCAGCACTGGGATCTCTGGCTTGTTAAGATATGTGAGGCGGCGGAGTGGAACTTCAAGTGCTTGTTTTGATGGCTTTTCCATTTCAGGTTTTGAATATTGAGTTTCTTGGATATTGAGTCTCGGTGGTAGTCCAAATGGGAATGAGAATGAATGATGGCTGCTATTTCCTACACCAGATTATCCATGACTTATAGATCGTTGGAAGGAGGCTCGCAGGGTCAACTGTCTTCTATAATCTGACATAGTCTCCGGCTTGTCGTGGTCAATTATACAATGTTGTCTGACTCTCTGTTCACTGTATCCAAACATATTGCAATATATCGGCGCAATATGATGTTGAAATTCTTTTACAGAATTTTGTGATGAAAAAAGGAAAAGAACCCATCGTTCTTTTGTGAGAGGCTATATTCAGTACATATTTTCATTTGAAATGATTGAAGCACAGAGGTCTCTTTAATAAATGCATACTAAATATCTCAATAGTTTTGAAAATGAATTCTAGCACTAGTAATTGGCAAACAAAAACAATGCTAGTAAGAAATTCTTGAAACTTTGGGCAATTTGTTTATGAATTTGGAAGCGTTGGCAACCTCAGCTGCAACTTTCATGTCCTCAATAGTTGCACCATCCTTACCATAGGCAATGTTGTCTTTAATGCTAGAAGCAAACAGGACAGCTTCCTGGCTAACAAGCCCAATTTTCCCTCTGATCCATCTTAGCTAAAACTCCTGAGATTTATACCATGTGTAAGAATTTCACCGCATTATATATCCTTTTCCTCCTTTTATATGTAATTTTGGTGAAATCTACAGAAATTAGAGAAGATATATGATGGTTTGATTACTACACACAACTTGATGGTTTGATACCGACTAATTATGTCAGTCGAAACAATTCAACTGTATGTCAGTAGTTTATGTTAATGAGGAAAATATTTGATATCGATTGTTTGATATGGTCGATATCGACCAATTTATCTGTAAGTCAGTAGTTTCTGCCAATGAGGAAAACGGTCGATATCGACTATTTTAAATGATCGATACCGACCAAGTCTATCAGCTGAAGCAGTTTATTTATAAACCAGTAGTTTCTGGCAATGAGGATAATGGTCGATATCAACCATTTAATACTGTTGATATCGACCAAATCCATCAGGCTATGTAGTTTATATGTAAGCCAGTTGTGCTTGTATATGATGAAAATGGTCGATATCGACCATTTTCATACCGTCAATATCGACCAAATCTGTTAGTCTATCAATTTATGTGTTGGAGGAAAACGATCGATATTTGCCATTTATCACCAAAAAAATCAAAAGACCCTGTCAAATTCCATACAACTGTTTCAACTTACATCATCAAAGAGCACAAGAAATTCCATACAACTATTGAAACTTACTTTGAAGTTTGAACCCATTTACATCATCATGTTTGTCAAAAAAAATTCATACAGCTGTTAAACTTACATTGAACCCATTTATACATCATCAAAGACCCAAAAAAAGAAAAAAACCATACAACTGTTAAACTTACATTGAACCCATTTACATCATTAAAGGCCCCAAAATATTAAAGACAACTGCTCGAACTTTCTCTGAACCCATTTACATCGTCAAAGAACAAAAAACACAAACACCACGGACTTTCAAATTTACATTAAGCCCATGAACGTTGTTGAAGATCCCAAGAAAATAACACAAATCATGTGGATGTGACATTAACCACCGCCACTAAATCAAGAGATCACAATACTGGAGGTTTTCTGCAGTTAAATACAATAGAGTGGCAGTATCTGGAAGGTGGTTTTTAAGATCATATCCACCATTTATAAGGAAAATGATAATAACTACACCCAATCTTTAAGAGCATATCCACCGTTCATACGCGAAGCTAGATACATAAATGCCTTCACATTGGACAGTTGGTACAATTTCTAAGGGCAGAGAAAGGGTATCTTCCACAGGTCTAGGGTTTCTAACAAGTCAATACTGAAAATGAATTAAGCTGATGACGTTTTAGGGTAGATAATGCAATATAAGGTGTTTAATGTGTGTACCAATCTCTTAATGGAGTCTAACCACCACTTTGATGGACTTTTCTGGTGCTTTCTAGAAGGGAAAATCGCCAAAGCACATGTTGCAGGCGATGGAAAAGGGCGATAAAGAAAAGCAAACTCGGTGCGACATATAAAGCATTTTCGCATAATGGTCAATATCGACCGATGCTATATATTCCATGGTTGATATCGACCATATCGCAAAATCACAAAAAAAAAAAAAAAAAAAAAAAACTGTTTTCTGTGACAGTTAGAGAGCGATCGATCTGACGCACAATCCAAAGTATCATGAAAAGACCAAGCACATAGATGTTAGGGTAGACTTGATTCGAGATGTCATCACCGAGGGTGCTATTGCAATGATTAAGATTGCTACGGCGGAGAATCCAGCAGATATGATGACTAAGACTATTCCAGCAGTCAAGTTCAAGCGTTACTTGGACTTTATCAATGTGATCAGTACCTGAGTGCCCTAAGGGGCAGGTGGAGACGGTGAGACGTGTTTAGTGCATGAGGATCAGCTTCAATGTTCGCCAAGGTGGAGATTTGTTAGGTTGTATGGCTCAATTGAAGTAATAAATCTGGTAAACCGGTCCCCTGCATTGCCCATGTTCTACTGTGATTAGAAGTAGGTCTATTATCATAGGTCTACTGTGATTAGAAGTAGTGTTTGGGTGTAACAGGGTTTTGAGGCTAATATTATAAATAGAGATTAAGAGTCTCTATGATTTACAACCCTCTTCTGATTGCATAATGAATTCTCATGTCTTCCCTATGGACGTAGCATACTAAAAAGCAACAAGAGGACCCCTTCCGTAACCAAAGTCCTAGTCGGCCCTCATCCTTCCTATGGCGTCCTATGGGGATTTTTCCAGTAGTTTCCCCATTAATTATAAGTAACTATTCCTTTTAAGTTAAAGAAATTCAAACAATTTAATAAAAAAATCCAAGAAAAATAAATAAAAATCTATAAATTTTTAAATTCACTATTTCCTTTTAGGGGTTTTACATAGCGAGCGGTTGCGGTGGGCGTAGCAGCTAGCGGCCAAAACTATGCATAGCAAGCGATATGTAGCCGTTGTGGTGATACATAGCAATGTAAATTGAAAATGGAGTTAAAAATCCAAAAAATATCCAAAAGAAGTTCAAAATATTGGAAAAGGTCAACATACAAATACAGAGTTAAAAGAAACAAATAATTAGAACTTGCTACTAGTCTCCTTTTTAGTCTGTGTACCCATACTCACTATGCATAGCCTACAGGTTTCTAGCAAATTTTATTCCTTGGAAAACTATTGTCCTGATAATATTCTGTCACAACTTGAAATCCAAGGTTTCTCGAATTTCGCAAAGTGATGTGAGCATGGATCAAATCATGCATGTATTTTTTTTTTCTTTTTTTTAAACATATCCATATGACATACAGAGCATTACCTAAATCTATTCAATTCATTACTAAACTGAAAGTCCAAATCATTGCTAAACTGAAAGTCCAAAACTATCAAATACGGAGAGTCCAAGTCATTATTATATAATCAATGGCAATCTCAACTAACATCTGAGAAATAAAATCTGAATTAATTTATTACAATATAATTGAGCCACAAACTAGAAGAACTGATGCCAAAAATTAAAGATCATTACAATATAACTGCCCCTTGCTGCTCTCTCATCCGCAAGGGTTCCTCTAAGTTGAAGCTTCTTTTAAATTCAAGGAGGCGTGGCTCGGTCATCATCCTTTGAGGTGGTGGTCAAGGACTGTTGGGATTCCAATTTTGCAGGGAACCCACAATTCTAGCTCAAAGGGTAAAGCATCATAAAATGAACTTTAACCCTAGGAATAAGGAGACCTTTTGGGACATACCAATCAACATTTCCTTAGCTGAGCAGTCAGCTTTAAATCTCCAATTAGTAATGGAAATCTCCCCCACATTCAGCTAATGAGCAGTTCTCTTCTGCTAAAGTCAGCTTGCACAACCTACTGCAGGATGATGAAGTTTTTTGGACTCTAAAGTCCTGCATTAAACTTCCTAGCAGAAGGTGATTGCAACAATTGCTTCTTTCGTGCAACAGCCAATACAATCTATAGCAAAACTCGCGAAGGAGCCCCATTTTTCCCTGCTGCCATGAAGCCTTGGGCTGTCCAGTTCTCTAGATGTTTTAAACCTTGAACTGCCACTCTGTTTGCTTCCCTCTTCAGCAACATATTCAGCAGAGGTACAATTCTCCCCATCCTAGCGGAGGAAGTTCCAAGCCAGAACATCACTGACCTAGTTAACAGAGGTACAATTCTCCCCGTCCTCAGAGCTTGCGATGGTCCCTCAGTTTGGAATCTTTTCTCTGCAGATGACTTTCTGATGTTTTTTAAAGCCTCACTGAGTGGAGCAGAAGCAATTAGAGATTTGCAATTAGAGATTTGTTGAGCTGCTACTAAGAGGCTTCAGGGTGAGATTTTGATCTTTCAAAAAGCCTTCTTTTCCCAGGTCACATGAGGCCAGGTGAAAAATCTCACGTAGAAGGATTCTTGGAATCCCTACTTTGGAATTTCCACTAAAATACCAGGGTGTTCTGCCGCTTAGTCATTTCCGCTCATTCTTGGAAGGAATAAGAAAGAGGGTAGCGGGTTAGAAAAGCAAACTTCTGTCTTTTGCGGGTTGCCTTCTTGTCATCAAGCATGTTTTATCCAAAATTCCAACTCACATTTTCATGGATCACCTGATTACTAAACACACTTGTAAAGAAATTGAGGATTTCATGAGAAGTTTCTTTGTTCCGCAAGTGAGAATCGGACCAAATGTAGTATGGTTAACTAGAATGTTGTTTGCCTTCCCGGATCCAACGGTGGGTTAGGCATTCGTCATCCTATGGATCCTAACGAAGCTTGTCTCACTTGTCGCATGTAGTTAGCATGGAAAAAGCCATCTTATCCTCCTCTCCTCGGGCATCTTGGTTCAAGGAGATCTATTTCCTTATCATTCAGTTTGGGCCTCTCAAAACCCTAAGGCATGCTCAAGCTTATGGCAAGAAAATCGGTCTCTAGCTCCTTTTATCCGCATGGGATGCAAATGGGTTATTGGTGATGGCAATTTGGCTAGTTTATGCAATGACAGGTGGCTGTCATCTGAATCTTTAGCCAAAGTATGCCATCAATATTGTATAAATGAGGAGGTTAAGACCAGTTCCATTATAAACTCAGGCTCTTGAAACATCCCATCACATTTTCCCCTTGAAACGATTGAGCACCTACAGTTAGTAGCCACTTTCCTCTTTCTAAGCCCTCCTGTCCAGATTTGCTGTATTGTACAGATGCTTCAGGCAGTCATTTCTCCCTTGCTGCTGCGTGGAATATGATTAGAAGTCAGAGTGATAGGAAGTATGGGGCTCAATTCATTCAGAACCAGATTCTATAGCCAGCCACATCATGTTTCTCTCCCCGCCTCTTTCTCAGGTGAGACTTCCACCGACAAAACGGGTCACATCAATAGGTTTCCAGTTGTAGCTTCAAGATGCTGTCTATGTTGGAACCATGAGGAGTCAGGTTCTCATCTATTCTTCCATTGTTTCTTCTCTCAGAAGGTGTGGTCTCGGGTTGCAGCAGTAGCCTATGTGCGGTTAATTCCAATTTCTACTGGCTCTTTAAGCACATATCTCTGTTCCGAGTGTAACAGGCTTGGCCAACAGGCTGTGGCTTCCATCATGCTCCTTATTTGTCAAGTAATTTGAAGAATTTGCAACAGCTCTATATTTGATAGAAAAATTCCAAGCTTGAAATTAGCTCAAGCCTGGATTTAGGAGCTGCAGAGATTGCATTGAAGAGAATCAATCTCTCTGGATGCTATTTTTAGATGGCTGGGTATTCCTAGGCCTTTCTCTTCAAGTTAAGTGCATTCCTTCCTGTCTTGTGAGATGTTTTCTTCTAATTCTGTGCATTCCTTGCTATATATTTTGTTGTATATCTTATAGCCTTTGTCCATTTCTGGTTTTGTAATTTTAGGGGCTAGGAATGTGCCATGCTCTTGTTTTTTTTAACTTAAATGAAGCAAAAAATGTTAGAAGCTGCTTTTCATGTCATGACCAAGAATTTCAGGTGTTTTTGCTGTCAAAATGTGGGTGGAAAAGTCGAGCTAACCAAATAATCTTTTTTTGTTAAAAAGATTTTTTTTTTTAAGCAACTTTTAAAGCTGCTTGGGAACTTTACCCATAAAAATGTGGAGGAAGCTACTTTTAGGACTTCACTTTTGGCTTTTAAAAGCTAAACCAAACACCCTCTAAGATATTAAAATCTTTCTTTTCATTATCTTGTGGACTGGTTTAGCTGATCTTGTGATTATTGCTCTTGAGGACAGTCGTGTTTCGCTCCCTTTCTTATGTTCTAGTATGAATTTTAGTGCTCTCTAATGCTGAAAGTTTCTTCGTCTTTTTACAGAGTCTCATTAAGAAAGACCGTGGAGGTCAGAATGATGCAACGATGGTTGAATTCTATGAGAAACTGAAGATTGCATATCGTGACCCTGCTCTGCTGCCCGTCCAGTTTTCTGGAAATGACAACATGCGTAGTTCTCTTCTTCGTGCAGCTTAAGTTTGATATTATCATGTTGATGCCTTCATTTACGCAATGCCGATTGAATGTGTGAAATTTGACCGATCTGCTATTCTGTGTGTGGAAGCATGTAATTGTTCAAATAAAGATGGCACTGTTAAAACCGCACAAAGTTTTTGCTTTCATTTTTATTGTATTTATTTACTCTCTTTTTTCTTTTCTTTTTTTTGAGATTTTTATACCACGCGTTGAATTGTTATTCCCCTCTCTCCCTCTTACACCACATCTTCACAGAAGAATTTAACCTCTAATTGAGACCATCTTGCCAAATTCAAATTTGGGTTTCGGAGGACCGAGGATCCACGTTTGAGTGTGACAAATACAGACAGAAGACGCACATAGTTGGCTCAAAAATTACTGCTGCTTTGTTTTTTGTATAAAGGAGATACTTGGTGGTGGTGGTGGTTTTGGTTTGTTACTACCGTTGCCTCAGGGATTGATCCCTCGTCTCTCCTGGGGAAATCATGCCCTTGCCTCTAAACTAACCGGTGAGTCTGTCGTATCAATTGAGTTTGTGCCTCATTTAGCTTCTCTTTTAACTTTTCTTTTCCTCTTTCATGGAGGACTTCAGTTCACTTATTCTCTTACATCCATGACCCTAACCAGCTACAAACGACCGGGGACAAATCAACTGCAAATGTCACGATTTTCAGGCCTAATACTGATAAAGGGTGATGGTAATGCACAGTAGTTCAGCATAAATGACAGCCCACATTGGCCATATTAGAAACAGGTCATATTTGTGTGTATGAGAACCATTTTCATGCAACTAAGGTTGTAAATGAGTGTTTGATTACACGAGTATCTAAGTATCTCATTTCGAATAAAATGGGTGTAGAACTTAACGTGGATCTCGGAGAGATGTATATCATATCTAGGTACGGACTCAAATTTACATAGGATGCGGATCCAAGACAATTGCTTTAACATTTTAAGAATATACATATAGGTTTACGGGTTTACATAGCTTGTGTTATATTTATGTTTGAGAGTCTACTATGGCATTAATCATAAAACTCTTTTTTCTTTTTTTCTCCTTTAAAGAGGAATTCAATGACCGAGAGGAAACACTAAATAACACCAACAGAGACTAAAACATAATTACAGACTCAACAGACCTGATTTATGGACATAAAAGATCCATGCCCGTTTGGCACTTTGCTAGATTAGTAAAAATCAAGCGAAGCTTTCATTTTTCAGTAAGGGGTCACATCAATAGAACTTCAATTTAAATTTTCCTCCATCTTTCCAAAAAAAAAGTCAAAAAACAACTCTCTTTTTCTACTAAAAGACCAAAAATCTCTACTTTTCTATGTAAAAAGTAAAAAAATTTCATATCAAACAACTAAAGGTAAAATACCATCATAATTTCCTTATATTTTAGTATCTTTTGATTTGATGCTTTACAATACTTTATTTTACATGTAAAATTACCAAATGAGAACGTTATTGCTTTTGCATGCACTTGAAGGTAGAAGCTTCAAAAAAACCCATTGTCCGAAGAGTATTGGTACAAGGAGGATCATAAACCATTTAATAGCGCCACATATATGCTTCGAAAATTATTTTGAAGTTATTTTTATATAATTATATTAATGCACCACACTTCCTAATTCAGATTTGTATTCATGTTTTTTAAGCTGATGTCGGATCCAAATTCAACACAAGTTCTATGCTGGATCCAGAACTATAAACTAATTCATAATTCTATAAAGACAGGTTCAGCCCTAATCCGCCATGGGGTGAGGGAACATTTATGTGCATCCATCCCTCACCAATATATATATAGGGGGACATTCATGTGCATCCATCCCTCACCATAGGGTGAGGGAACTTTTCCTTTTTGCACTTGAATATTCCTTATATGCATATGACCATATATGACTTTTCTTCTAGTGCACGTGAAATTTCTAATTATGAAAGTGTCCCTCACCCAATGGTGAGGGATAGATGCACATGAATATTTATTATATATATATATATATAAAGGGAGATGCTCTCATAAGGCGCTCTTATGAGAGCATACCCCCATATAAATATATATATATATATATATATACGGAAATGCTCCTATCACCTTACTATGAAAGGTAAGGTGGAAGCCCTCACATCCCTATCCAATGCCAACAATTTAAATTTAAGGATCCCTACCTTAGCTCTTATAGTAAGGTGAGAGATGCTCCCATCTCTCATATATATTTGGATTAGCATAAAAAAGTCGGACCGATGTATTTTAGGTGATTCCTGTGTGTTTTGTCCATTCGAATGGGTCATCAGGTGAGCTCCACTATGAAGTGTGCACGGTGTGCACGAAATGAAAGGTGTGCATAGGAATTCACGCTCCATATCAGAAAAAAAAAATCTAGTGCAAACCTTTTTTACGCAAACCATGCAGACCTCGCAGTGGGGCCCACCCGATAACATATGAGACACCCCCTGAATTACGTCAGCCCCATGAGGCATTTATTTCCACTAAATAACCACATAAATCTATATCATTTGTACATGTGTATAATCTAAGAGGTTAAGATTGCAATTGAGATGGTCAAAAGTTTTGAATTTCGAATCGAGGTAATATTAGCAGTAATACCAAGTTTTGTCATTCACATAATGTTACAGAACAATGTTAACTGATCTTCCTTTCGTGGAGGCCATGGTTGTAAATGGCTAATCTCACACCAACTTAGCCACCTGTCCTTAAAGCACAACAATTAATGTATATGCATAAAAAATGAAATAAAAAAAGAGAAAACTATTTAATATTGATACGGTTCAACATTTTAAAAGTATAATTAATTTTAGGAATTGATCGTAATCAAAATTTTATCCTCATCAATGTGCAAAAATTAGAAAATGAAAAGTACAAAAATAATATAAATTTTATGTAAAATAATATATTATCACAAAATTTAAGGTGAAAGTTGTTAAAAAAAAAAAAAAAAAAAAAAAAAAAAAAAAAAAAAAAAAAACTGTTCTCTTTATACATGGGATTTTACCAAATAATTGTTTCTAAATCTGGATTAGCCAAAATTATTTACAAATACATAAAAGCATCCATTTCGGTGTTCATACAAATTTTTTGGACAAGTTTACCCAGGCTGTTTGCATGGACGACATTGTCATCTTTACACCCCCAAATAGTTTTCTATCCCCAATTGGCTAATTCCCCACACCCACAATCTTCCTTTCCCATTCCTGCCAAGCCCGTTTCTTCCTTCTTCCCCACTGTCTCTTTCTTCCCCTCCCGCCTTTTTGCTCTTTTTCCCTCTTTCGCTCCCTGCTGTCTCTTTCCCTCCTTCTTGCCATCTCTCTTCTCCTTCTCCCTTTTGCTCTCTCTGTCGCTGGGAGGAAGATGAAGACGGTGCAAGTTTTTGGCCTCTCTCTTTATCTTTCTATGTTGATATGTGATGAGTTATAGCTGGTAATCGGTAAGCTTTGATGGATCTATGACTCTCTATTGCTAGATAAGGAATTTGTTTATGGCGTTAAATTTGCAACTATTTGTAAGCATGCTACGGTTTTGATTGATAAATTTTGATTTTTCATTTTTTATTGAGCTAAAATGCTTTCATTAATGCACGGGAAATATGCATGGCCATGAAGCAATCTGAATTAGTTTCTGAGTGTTTGCTGTGTTAGAGGATGGAGTTTGGTCTTTATTGTTCTACTAGAATTAAAACTCCAATCTTCATTGTTAATATCCTACTTTTATTTATTAATAAATTTTCAATTTTACAGCCCTGTTTTCATTAATCAATTTTGTTGGGTAAAATACCGTAACGACGAGATTAAGTGAGGACCACGGTAATGCATTAGCCGTTCACCTCGGTCTCGGTAAATATAGCCCAGCAATTCGGAGGCTCGATAAGAATCGTCGGCTCAAGAGGCTCCCCCGCTTGGCGGCTCGACAGCTCGGTTAAGAGTGTCAGCTTAGCGTTACTCAACTCGATAGCTCAGCATAAGTGCCAACTAAATGCCAGCCCAGCCGGACCATTCCTGGTCCCGGTAAAAGTATTGAAGGCAGAGTGGGTCATCACGCTCCTATGAGAAGTACGGGCGCGCCCTGACAGATAGGGGCGCTCATTTATGACGATAAGAATTTGGCTTTATCATCCCTTAACATCAACTGACCGAAAGCATGGAAGTTTCTGATAGGATGTGCCCTTTTTACCTATCGCCGAATGTCAGGGTAAGGCCTGATGGGACCTTATCCCACCTACCCCCACTCACAAAGAAAGAATGAACAATGAATCGTTTACAAATACACATGGGATCAGCCCCATGAAGGTATGCAAACTCACGATACGCGAACCCCTACTCAAACTCTCATTCTCTTCTTTCTCCTCCTGCTTAGTTTTTCCAGAACTAACTCAGACGTCGGAGTGCCTTCGGCTTACAGCAGCCAGGGGCTTTAAGCCAAGCCATTTTCCTTCCCTTTTCAGGTTTTCAGCGTTCGGTCTTCCCAAATCCTACATCCTAATCTAAGTGGGTGATACTTTTATCGCCTACAGTTTGGCGCCGTCTGTGGGAAAACTGAACAAAAAGCTTACAAGCACAAACACCATGCCTCCAAAAATCAGAATTGGCGAAGGACCCTCCAGGGGCAAGGCCCCATCCATATAGCCTGTGCTGGTCAAGAACCTACCCCCTCCACCCCCTCAATAGAGGAGGTCAAGAGAAAGACCCCTCTCGATCCAAACAGCATCGCAGTCAAGAGGGCTGACAATGCCTTCTCTCCACAATGTTCCACCTCCAGAGCAACCCTGCCATAGCAGAGAGCACACCAGGCGAGGTGACAAGTCAGTCACCAAGCTAGGTGAACAATCAGAGCGGGCCAGATCTCAGTCCCACCATCAAGCCAACCTTGACGACGAAGACCCTGTCCAGGATGATATCAGGGCTCATAACCGCCTCATCCAGGAGCAGGAAGAGTTGATCCAACGGCTCAAGCAGCAGCTCCAGCAGAGGGGGAGGGCTCGGAGTCCACCTCCCGTGCGCAGCCATGCCTCGGGTCCTCCACTCAGGCACTACCAAGTTCCACCTCCGTCACACGAGCGGGACCTGAGGCACGTCCTCAATAAGAGGCTTGATCGGGTCCATGCTGAAGAAGGCTCCAGCCGCAACCGTGTACGTGTAGGCCCTAAGAAGCAGCGTCAGCTGCCCGAAGACGAAGCCGAGCTGAAGCAATGGCTCGACCGGCATATCAAGCAGACTATCCGTCAAAATATGGAGATTGCTAGTATCGCCCGAGACCAGTACAGCAGCTTTGAGGCTGAAGACACGAGCGCATCTCCATTCTCCAGGGACATCAGAAGGTTCTCCCTCCCTGAGAAGTTCAATGTCCCGAGGTTCATCCTGTACGATAGAACCTCGGACCCTATAGCTCATCTCCGACATTTCATCCAGAGGATGTCGGTATGGGGTGATGACGATTTCCTGAACTGTCGAGTCTTTTCCTCCAGTTTAGGAGATCTCCACCTGCGGTGGTTTGGCTTGCTCCCCGAGGGCTCTATCTCCAGTTGGCGGCAACTCCGGACCTCCTTCCTGGAGAAGTTCCAGGCCCATCGTGTCATCCCAAAGACAGATGCCGACCTGATAGCCCTTCGGATGCGAGAGGATGAGAACGTCACCCAGTTCGCTAAACGATTCTGGACTATCTATAGCCAGATTGAAAGCGCTTCTAAGGAGATGGCTGTGAAGTCCTTCCAGCAGGCTCTGCGACCGCGCATCGAACTGCGGGTGCAGTTGGTCATGTACTGTTGGAAATTTATACTAAAAGCATACTTTTATGTATTTGTCATCGACTAATTAGTATATTTTATCTTTTCATCTAAATAAGATTTTGTATGGGCAAATGGTTGCATTATTTATGATTATGCATGTGTGTCTTTTATTCTATAAAGTAGACAAGTTGGTGTATAGAGTTTTACTTATACACGGAGGACTTATCTGTCAGTTCTTATATAATATAAGTTTTTGTTCACAATCTAAATGGACTTGGATACACCATCGGTACGATTGTAACATGATGTTTCGGCAGGCTTGTCTTGGCTGCGGGAAACAGTATAGTTTCGACTCATCATGTTAGTACGCTTTGTGTGTATTGAACAGAACCGCTTTTGGGTTTATTATCTTTATACTGACTATATAAGATGATTAACATCCAAATGGTTATTATGAGTGTTGATACTCTTAATCTTGATATAAATAATAGACACATACATTTAGTGTTTGCCATTTTGATCTACGAAGGAGTGAGATCTTTTATGGATCAATAATCTTAGTAAATTGGATGACTATACTACGTGTATGGTGCATTTTAGTTTATTGACGGAATCCACGTCCCATAATTGGGATTGATGATATCCCCTTAATGAAGCTTTTAAGTTTTGATTATGTCAAACCCTGCAGGTGGACTTTGTGTCCGACATATCAAATAAGTTAAGTGTAAGGTCTCAAGGAATTATAAAGATATCGATTAAATATAGATGTCGGTAATTATTTAATCAATGGATATCTGAAATCTTAACGTGGGGAGATTAATAAGCATTTAATGACATGAAGCTTGAAATATTAACTTTGAGAATAAGGACAGGAGTGCAATCATAATTCTCTAGTGGACTGAATTGTAATTTATGGAACTAGGATTCTAATTTAGGTCGAATTAGGGTTTCCTGCTTCCATAAGGAGCCTATCCTTATTTACTTCTTAAGGTCCCTATTGTATCCTATAAATATGCGCTATTGCTCTCTAGGTCAGGAAGAAGAAAAATCTCATTTTAGAGAGCAGAGAGAATTCGTAGAAAATGCCCACTTCCTGGTGCGAATTCGAGCATAGAGGAATACAGTAGAAGATTTTGAGATTTTCGGGCTGCTGCAAGATCGAGATCAGATCAAAAAGACCGAGATCAAATCAGAGAGATCTCGCAGGTATGGTCTTTGATCATCTTCGTTTGAAGATATTTCCCCATTGATCTGTACGCAATATCTAGAGTTCCTGGCGGAAACTCTTTTCTAACAGTACCCGGTGGCCACAATGAAAGAGCTGATGACCCGGGCGAACCAGTTCATCCAAGCAGAAGAAGACGAGGTCCGAGGTCGGGAGAACTTCGACCTCACCCAGAAGGAGGCCCCAAGGGAGACAGCAGGTCCTCCAGGAGAGAGGACCGTCGCAGAAACCCGTCCCCAGATCGGCACAGGGCCTCGTCCCCGGACCGGCACAGGCCCCCCTCCACCTCAGCAGCGACCTCAGGAAGCGGCAGGAAGTCAAGGCACGAAGCGGCCACCTTCAAGGCGATGAATACAATCTTTAAGGAGCCAATCTATAAGCTCCTCGGCAAAATCAAGACGCATCCCTTCTTTAAGCGGCCGCAACCGATGAAAGGTGACTCCTCCTCCCGGGACCAGGGCAAGTTCTGCGCCTATCACAAGCAAAACGGGCACAAAACCAATGAGTGCAAGAGCTTCAAGTCCCACCTGGAGAATCTTGTGAAGGAGGGGCACCTAACAGACCACATCAAGGAGGAAGGCCAGGACAACAGCCAACCTCCGCGTCAAGAGGATGGCGGCCAGGACAGCGAACCGGAAGGTATCATCAATGTCATCCACCTCGCTCCTCCGCCTAAGGGGAGCTCCCAAGCCCGTGCCGAGGCCAGGCAGGCCTCCCATCAGAAGTAGGTGCTGACCGCCGCACCAGAGCCAGCTGCAAAGAAGGCCAAGATAGAGGGGCCAGAATCTGGTTCTCGGACAGGGACTTAGAGGACGTCGAACTCCCACATAACGACCCTCTAGTACTCACCTTGAAGCTGCATAACTTCTTGGTTTAGAGAGTCCTTGTCGACCCAGGGAGTTTGTCCGAGATCCAATACTACGATTGCTTCAAGAAGCTGAAACTCAAAGACGAGGATCCCCAGACGGCCCGTACGCCTCTGGTCGGCTTCGGCTCAAAGCCAGTGTACCCGAAGGGCAAGATCTCCCTCAGAGTCCAAGTAGGAGGCGCCTCCAGGCAGGTCGACTTCCTAGTGGTCGACGTTCCCTCCCTTTACAATGTCATAATGGGGAGGACGTGGCTGCATAGCATGGAGGTTGTGCCCTTCACCCGTCATCAGAAACTCAAGTTCCCTCTGGAAAACCAGTCCGGCTGGACTGACGTGATCACTGTCAGAGGCGACCAGCACATGGCCAAGCAATGCTTGCTGGCTGTGCTGCTTGGTGAAGCTAAATCATCTCAAGTCCACATAGCCGAACTGGATAGAAAGGTAGAGCTCAGGGATGTTGGCAGGGCTCTGGCGCAGAAGAGCATAGAAGACCTCACCGAGGTCAAAATCGACCATGCCGACCCGGACATGTTCTTCTTGATAGGAAGCCAACTCCCTGAGCCTGAGAAGACGGAGCTGCTTAACCTCCTCCTTAAGAATAAAGAGGTCTTTGCATGGACACCATATGAGATGCCTGGCATCGACCCAGCCATCATGTGCCACAAGCTGAATGTAGACCCCAACCATAAGCCCGTGATCCAAAACGCACGCTGAACTGGGATCCCACAAACTAAGGTCGTGATCGAGAAGGTCCAGAAGCTGCTCGAGGCAGAAGCAATAAAAGAGGTCCACTATCCGCAGTAGCTGACCAACACAGTGGTGGTAAAAAAAAAGATAGGGAAATGGAGGGTCTGCGTGGACTTCACCGACCTCAATAAAGCCTGTCCCAAAGACAGCTTCCCTCTTCCAAAGATCGACCAGCTGATTGATGCCACCGCCGGACATGACCGCATGAGCCTCCTCGACGCCTATCGGGGATACCATCAGATTCCCTTGTACGCAGCAGACCAGGAAAAGACAGCCTTCATCACACCCCAGGGCACCTACTGTTACAGGGTGATGCCCTTCGAGTTAAAGAATGCGGGAGCGGCATACCAGCGGCTAGTGACAAAAATGTTCGAAGCACAGCTTGGCAAGACGATGGAAGTTTACATTGATGACATGGTCGTCAAGTCCAGGAGGTCGCAGGACCACTTGGCCGACCTCAGTCAAATATTCGACATCCTCCGCCAGTTCCGGTTGAAGCTGAACGCGTCCAAATGCGCTTTCGATGTCGGTTCCGGCAAGTTCTTGGAGAGCCTGGTCACAATAAGGGGAATTGAAGCAAACCTTGACCAGATCACGACAATCCAGGAGCTCCAGAGTCCGACATCGGCAAAACAAGTTCAAAGGTTGACCGGCATGGCTGCCACGCTCAACCGCTTCATCACCCGAGCTTCCGACAAATGCAGGCCTTTCTTTCAGCTTCTGCGAAAAGGCTCCAAGTTCCAATGGACGCCGAACTGTGATCAGGCCCTGCAATAGCACAAGCGCTACCTTTCTTCACCACCGCTACTGTCGACTCCAACCCATGGCGAGGCGCTGTACTTGTACCTGGCTGTCTCGGACCACGCAGTGAGCTCAGTACTCATCAGAGAGGACAACGGCCAACAGAAGCCTATCTATTACACAAGCAAGATCCTGCTCGACGCCGAGACCCTGTACTTGCAGCTAGAAAAGCTTGCCCTTGCGCTCATCAACGCCTCACGAAAGCTCTCCCACTACTTCCAAACCTTTACAATCGTGATCATGACAGAGCACCCACTACAGGCTCTCTTCCGGAAGGCTGACTTCTCCGGCAGAATCTCCAAATGGGATGTCGAACTGGGGCAGTACGATATCAATTATCAGCCCAGAACGGCCATCAAAGCCCAAGTGTTGGTGGACTTCATCGCTGAATTCACCTTTCAGAGTTCAGCACCAACCCTGCTCGACACCGAACTGGGGGGCAATAAAGATACAGAGGCAATCACCGAGACGGAGCAAGATCAGTCCTGGAAGAAATTCCTAGATTCGGCCTGGAAAGTCTTCATTGAAGGATTCTTTACGTCCAAGAGGGCCGGCGCTGGCATAGTCCTCCAGTCTCCGGAGGGCCTTGTCTTTGAGCAAGCTCTAACACTCGGCTTCAAGGCATCCAATAATGAGGCCAAGTACGAAGCGCTCATCGCCAGACTGAACAGTGTCAAAATCTTAGAAGCTCGGCGCGTAGTAGTTTTCAGTGATTCTCAGTTGGTGATGAGCCAGCTCGGTGGAGATTACCAAGCCCGGACGACAGGATGGCAGCCTACTTAGCTCACGCGAAGGGACTCCTCTCAGAATTTGAAAGAGTCGAAGTCCAGCAGATCGACAGAGAGTCCAACTCTCATGCGGACGCCTTTGCCAGCCTCGCCTCGGCTGTCAAAGCCGGTAATAAAAGAACTGTGGAAGTGGAAACTCTGCAAGAGCCCAGCATCGAACTCTAGCGACCTCGGCAGCTCATGTGTGTCGACCTCGGACCGAGCTGGATGGATCCGGTCATTGCCTACTTAAAGAACGACCAACTGTCCGAAGACAAATTCGAAGCTCACAAGATCAGATTGAAAGCGACCCGGTTCTGGCTCTCCCCAGATGGCAGACTCTATGGGAAGTCATTTACCAGGCCCTACCTCCAATGCGTTCATCCAAGCAAAGTCGAAGATTTCCTCTATGAAATTCATGAGGGGATCTGCGGCAGTCACATTGGAGGTCGGTCACTAGCCTACCGAACTATCAGCCAAGGTTACTGGTGGCCATATATGCAGAAGGACGACCAGCTCTATGCCAGAAGATGTGAAAAGTGCCAGAAGTTCTCACATTCTCTCCACTAGCCAGCGCAGGACCTAAGCCCTCTCTCCAGTCCGTGGCCTTTTGCTCAGTGGGGCTTAGACATCGTAGGACCACTTCACCGAACTCCAGGGAACAAGAGATGGCTGATTGTAGCCACAGACTACTTCACGAAGTGGGTCTAAGCGGAGCCTCTGTCCTCCATCACCGAGCAAGACACGAAGAACTTTGTATGGAAGAACATCATTACAAGATTTGGAATCCCCCAATCTCTCATCTCCGACAACGAAACACAGTTTGACTCCAACTTCTTCAAGAGCTTCTGCCAGAAATACGACATCCGAAATGTCTACTCCACCACAGCATACCCACAAAGCAATAGCCAGGCTGAAATCTTAAGCAAAGTGATCATTGATGGACTCAAGAAGAGACTCGACCGAGCCAAAGGAAGGTGGACAGAAGAGCTTCCAAGTGTTCTGTGGGCTTACAGGACGACTCCAAGGCGTTCCACCTCGGCTACACCGTTCTCCCTTGCCTACGGCATGGAAGCAATTATTCCACTTGAGGTCGGCCTTCCGACCTTGATGTCGGAAATCTGCGACCAAGGTTTGAATAATCTAAATGTGGCTCGAGAGCTGGACTTCGCTGAAGAACGAAGAGAGGCGGCAGTTATCCGCCTGGCCGCCTATCAACAGTAGTTGGCCAAGGGATACAACCAGAAGGTCAAAGAAAGAAGATTCATGGTGGGAAAGCTAGTCACTGAAGAAAACACTTCCTGGCGACAGAAATCCAAACGAAGGCAAACTGGCGCCAAACTGGCAAGGGCAGTTCAAAGTACTTTTAGCAGCTGGGAGATCCGCATACAGACTTGGGGACATGGAAGGCAAGGAGCTGCCACGGCCATGGAATGCAATGCACCTCAAGAAATTTTACAACTGAAATGTATTCAGATCCAAACATTAATAAAAAGGCAGTTTTTGGAACGGATCTCTCTCAAATTGCTTCAAGTTACACAACTTGGCAGCAATACCAGCTTCATAAGGGCACGGTGACAATCCCAGCCCAGGCTCGGTAGCTCAGTCAGAGTACTAACCGCCCTTAGCTCGGTGACAGCACCAATTAATGCGGCAAAGCCAAAAGCATCCTATGGGCACGGTGACAGTCCCAGCCCCGACTTGGTAGCTCAGTCAGAGTACCAACCACCCTTAGCTCGGTGACAACACCAGCTACGGCGGTAAAGCCAAAAGCATCCTACGGGCACAGTGACAGTCTCAGTCCAAGCTTGGTAGCTCAGTCAGAGTACTAACTGCCCTTAGCTCGGTGACAGCACCAGCTAACGCGGCAAAGTCAAAAGCATCTTGGGGGCACCGTGACAGTCCCAGCCCCGGCTCGGTAGCTCACTCAGAGTACCAACCGCCCTTAGCTCGGTGACAGCACCAGCTACGGTGGCAAAACCAAAAACTCTGTGGGCGCGGTGACAGTCCCAGCCCCGGTTCGGTAGCTCAGTCAGAGTACCAACCGCCCTTAACTCGGTGACAGCACCAGCTACGGCGGCAAAGCGAAAAACTTCCTAAGGGCACGGTGACAGTCCCAACTCAGGCTCGGTAGCTCAGTCAAAGTACCAACCACCCTTAGCTCAGTGACAGCACCAGCTACTGCGGCAAAGCCAAAAACATTCAAAGACATTGGCTTCGGCGCTTAGAGACACCTTAGGTTGGAGAACCGAGGTGGGTCCCTTCGTCAAGTCAACACTTGATGGGTTCATCTCAGATGATTATGGGTACAGGCTGCTGAGACTTCGGTTCATGAACCGAGCTCGGTCCCTTGAGGGAAGAAGTCCAATTTTAAAGCTTATAAGGGGTTCGGTTACCAAGACTAATTACTTAAAGCGAAAAACAAAAAGAAGACATCCATGCAACCATTCAAACAGGAAAAAGAAGTCAAGTGTGTAAAAGAAATCGTTGTTCCATTAATCTGAATGTTGAGTACAAGCAAAAGAAAAGGAAATACAATGACAAGAAGGAAAAACACAGAATCAGAGGGTTGCTGCATCGACGTTGCAGTCAATCTCTGGAGGGCCTTCAGCTACGGTCGTGCCCTCTTCAGGACTGGCTGAAGTGGTTGCGGGACCGATTAGGCAGGCTTCAGGTGCCGTACTCGCCTCAAGAGGGGCTTCTGGGGCAGCTTCGGGCGCCGCGGTCGCCACTGGCGGAGCTTCAGAGGATGCTCCGGGCACAGCACTCGTCGCGGGAGGAACGTGAGAAGAGCTGAGGACGAAGGGCGAGTTGACGATAGAATGGAGGTCAGAGTCCGAGCTGGGAAACTTTGGAGGATTTCGGAAGAATGGGTGATCCCCGGAAATTCCAACCTTCTTCAAGGCTGCCTTCCATCCAAGTTTCGAGACTCGGTCGCGGATCCCTGGTAATTGAGCCTTGTAAGCCGCAGCCAGTCTCTGCGACTCCTCCCCCACCACGTCATCGAGCTCGGCCACATACTTCTCCTCGAGCTCAGCTTTCTGCTTTGCCAGAGCAGATTCGAGCTCCACCGCTTTCTCCTTAGGGCGACGTCCAGCTCACCCTTTGCCTGGTTCCTTTGCGAGATCAGCTGCTTGTTCACCTTACGACTGGACAGCAAGTCTTTGTCCAGCCACGCCAACTCGGCCTGGGCGCTGTCAAGGTCAGTGACGAGATGGGCGTTCTGGTTCGCCTCCTCCTCCACTTCGTCCTTCAAAAGCACCACCTCGGCCTGAGCATCGCGGAGGTCGGCAGCGAGACCAGCATTCCTGCTGGCCTCCTCTTTCAGCAGCCCGTCCTTGGCCTCCAAAGACTTCAGCAGTTCCTCCCTCTCGGCCGCCCAGCTGGCCGCCTTGGCTTCGGCTGCCTCCATCCTCTCTATGCCCACCTGGCATTTGTGCACCACGTGTAAAACGAAAACAAGCGTCAGAGGATGAATACCGAAGTAAAAAGACTTGAAAGAATCCAGGCACTTACCATTATTAGCGACTGCACTAACGAAAGCATCAGCGACTCGCTATCCATCGTCTCCCACTTGGCCATGTCCAGTGGGAGGGTGCAAGCTCACCCCAGCGCAGCAACCACCTGGGGGTCGCCCGCGCGGTCCACCTCGGCCAGCAGCCTCCCCAGCACGCCCTCAATGTCCGGCCTCCAAGGAACTAGTGGAGGGGGCGGGACTGTCGCTTCAACGGGCGGCGGCGATGAAGGACCGGGGGGACCTCGACCCTCACCCTTTTCTCGGCCCGGCGCTCCTCAGCGGCCTCCGCAGGGCAATCCCGACCTTCTACCCTTGGAGTAGAGCGAGGATGGGAATCGTCGATGACTATGGCTGCTGGAGGCGGAGCAGCACCAACCTCGGCCACGACGGCGAGTGTGGTCTCGAATACGACGGCAACAGCAGGAGCGGCCGGAGCCGCAGCAGCAACAGAGGGAGGCAGCGAAGTCGGAGTATCTCTAAAAGACCGAGGGGGCATTCAGGGCCTCTCCCCTAACATCCCCGAAGCCCGCTGCTGATAAGTCTTTTGCCGCGAAGCGTGGGCGGCGATGGCACAGCATCTCTTCTTGTTTTTCCGAGCTGGAAGATGCCAAGCTCGAAGAAGCCGAGCTTGAAGATGTGCTGGAGGATGCAACGAGTTTCTTCCTCCGCCGCGAAGAGGGTCCGGCCTCAGCTGCCGCGGTCTCGATACGGCCAGAGTCTGGGATGGGCGCTGAAGGACGGTCACCAAACTCGGCCAGACCCCCGGTGGGGATTGCGACCGTTACTAGCTCCGAACAGGAGCCTTCTCCGCACAACACGGAGTCCACCCCGGTCACCTTCCTCGAGGTGTTGAAGGACTTGCAATGCGGCGTGTACCCTAGCAGCGACCACACAGCTCGGTCGTTGTGCCCACGGTAGTTCATAACCTTCTCGTGCCAGGCAGTATTTATCTTCCAGCGGTTTCGCTGGGCTTGCTGCCTTTTCTGGCGAAAATCTGCATGACAGAAAGATGTCAGTCCGACAAGCGTAAAAAAGAAAGAGGAAAACGCAAACCGAAAAGACTTTGGCCTTTACTTGGAGGGATTCCCATTTTATGAGGGATCTGGACGGTTGTGCAAGCTTCTGTCTCACCGAACTCCCGTCCCCCTCTGACGAATACTCGATCTTCGCCCACATACCAGTTGGAGTCCTCCAGTACGGTGACGAAGCCAGCACGGCCAACCCTTAGCCGGAGATAATGGGTATTGCCATATGTAGATTTACAGAGGTCATATGTCTCCTCGATGTCCGAGACACCGAGGTCGATCCCCAGGATCTTGTTCAACTGCACTGCCCCCATAATGATTTTGTAGCCATTAGGGAGCAGTTGGCAGGGGCATAGATCCCACCCCCAGAGACAGTCCCTGAGGAGTGGGTAGAGGGGGAACCGGACCCTCGCTTCCACGATGGTGACGAGCCAAAATGGCATCCAGCCATCGTCCATGACGAAGCCGTCGTCAGGGCCATCTGGTCTGACCTCCACGTTGGCAGGGATACTATATAGGTGCCTAAAGACTGCTAGAGAAGCTGGGTCTCCTAACAAGTGCCTATAGACTCCCATTTTCTACCCAAAAATCTACCTAGAAGAGAGAGAAAGAAGAAAGCAGAGAGAAACCCTATTGGGGGGGGACTGCGCAGAAGAAGGCGCTAGCGACTTGCAGGCAACAGAGAGCTCTCGGGCAGTAAGGAACAGAAAATTTGATCAAGCGTAGAAGAAGGTCAGGGCGAAGGAGACGCCCTAATTTATAAGGGTTAGAGGCGCTGTTTCGGCTTTCAATGGACGCCTTTAATGAGGGACGCCTTCAATAAAGCACGCCTTTAATGAGGCGTCACCTCGAGCAACCCTAACATCCTTTTGAAATGATTGCGTGGCAGCCGAAGAGGCGACACGTGCTACCAGCAGTGTAACTCCTGAGGACTATTGAATGCCTCGGGCAAATGAAGAGACATCTTCATGAGGACCGCACGTCAGCAACGGTCATCAGGATTAAGGAGGGACCCCCTCTTCGAACCGAGACTCCGCCATCTTAGTAACCTCTTCACACTTTGGCAACTTTCTTTTAAGCTCGATAGCAGCACTGGCTAGGCAGAATCACTTAGCTTCCGACCTCCTCAAGTTAGAGATCTTTCAGAGGTCAAAAGCTAGGGGGCAATTGTGCGGGTAAAATACCGCAATGACGAGATTAAGTGAAAACCATAGTAATGCATTAGCCGTTCACCTCGGTCTCGGTAATCATAGCCCAGTAGTTCGGCGGCTCGGTAAGAATCGTCAGTTCAAGAGGTTCCCCCACTCGGTGGCTTGGTAGCTCGGTTAAGAGTGCCAGCTCAGTGTTACTCAGCTCGGCAGCTCGGCGTAAGTGCCAGCTAAATGCCAGCCCAACCGGACCATTCCTAGTTCCAGTAAAAGTACTGAAGGCAAAGTGGGCCATCACGCTCCTATGAGAAGTACGGGAGCACCCTGACAGATAGGGGCGCTCATTTATGGCGATAGGATCGCTCATTTATGGCGATAAGAAGTTGGCTTTATCATCCCTTAGCATCAACTAACCGAAAGCATGGAAGTTTCTGATGGGATGTACCTTTTTACCTACCACCGAATGTCAAGGTAAGGTCCCATCCTACCCCCACTCACAAAGAAAGAATGAACGATGAATCGTCTACAAATACACATGGGATCAGCTCCATGAAGGTACGCAAACTCACAATACGTGAACCCCTACTCAAACTCTCATTCTCTTCTTCCTCCTCCTGCTTAGTTTTTCCAGAACTAACTCAGGCATCGAAGTGCCTTCGGCTCACAGCAGCCAGGGGCTCTGACTCAAGCCATTTTCCTTCCCTTTTCAGGTTCTCAGCGTTCGGTCTTCCCAAATCCTACATCCTAATCTAAGTGGGTGATACTTTTATCGCCTACAAATTTAATTGAGGATCTGATTCTAATTTAAATGTAGGTTGAGGTTCTCGTGGTTTAATGAAGAGTGATTTGATTAGGGTTTTAACCAACTTATGAACTGATGCAGCCTAATGGTGGAGGCAAAAATGAGAAAGAAATTAAGTAGATTAGCTTCTACAACAATCTAAACGAACTGTTCTTGCTCACCTATTTTAAACCAAATTGGGGGCCTTTTTAGTTTTTACTACAGTCCCATTTACAACTTAGAGTGGATAAGTTGTGGGTAGAAATTAGAGGTTCAAATAACTTTGTTGCAGTACGTATTTACGACAGGAGATTCTAATCTGGATAGATTAGAAAAAAATTATATGAATTAACATGAATTAAAGAATTCAGAAGACCGTGGATTGTTTTTCCAAACAAATTTGAAATTGAGAGCTCCCTATGCTTTAATCTCTTTAGACAATCAACAGCTTCTCTAACTTCAGATCCTCATAGAAAAACCAAGAAAATCCGCTTGTAAATCTTTGTGATGGTATACTATAATTGAAATCAAGGTGCATTTTTTAACAACACCATCTGAGCAATCATGTTTGCTCATGAGCTAGGAAAATAGCTGAGTATGTACGTGGTGAGGTCATGAGCCACACCAAATAAAGCCTACTTTCCCTAAATTGTTTCAACAAAATCCTAGTTTTCAGATGCGCCTAAATACAATAAATAACAATTTTCTTGCTAGGATCTAATTTCCCTATAGTTTCCCATAGCATTCCAAGAATAATTAAAGATCAAAAGGCCACATTAGAACCATGTTAGGAAAATCTATGACAAGCAAATCTTACACGAAAGAGGTAATATTTAGAGTAACACAACCATTTACTATTCAAGGAAGAAACACACATAGGCACAGATCATATACATAAAAAACCAAAGAACCATGATCATGTCCAACCATTTATTGAATGTGTATATGGGTAAGAGATGTTTCCCTGAAAAGAAAGAATCCTAATTAAATGGATATAACAGCCCTAATTATTGTGAGAAAAGGTAAAGAATGCATCACATCATTATCGTCTGTATCCTTTTTGTTCAAGCCTTACTTCCATTTATTCTTCTCAAACTGTACTATATCACATTCCCGGCCAAGTCAAATAATGTATTTCCATTGACTTGTTGCATCATGAGCTTCTAGCTTCTTATAGCTGAACAAGAAGAACCAAAATCAAGGAGAGGAAAGAACTTAATAAACTTGGCTGGTGACAGTATGACACCAACACAGTTAGGATTGTTGGACTATCACTATGCATGCAAAGCTAAAAGATGATATGGCCCTTCATCCAAGGGAAAAGGTAGATGATGCCAAATATTAATGACTCAACAATACATTGACTTCTTTGCAGTTCAAATAACTAGAAGTATATGCCAATAGCCAACATAGTACAAAGAGAGAGGAACAAACCGATTGATGCCCGTCAGATGCAAAATCCTACATAAACATCAAGCGTATTAAAAGGCTACTTGAGATAGTTCTATTTATGTTGCTATCATGTTTCATGATGATTTTCTTTTATTTGATAGTTTAATGTAATTCAGGTTCTTGTATTGGCCCCAAATGATATTCACCCAAAATGATTATTGATTTTTGGATTTAATAGTGCTTGTCGCTATTTGAATATGACAAATCCAAATGAGTTGTTGTTGAATCTAACTGTACCGCATCAACTCCTTTTCTTTTGAATTCTAACCATTGAGTTGTTTCATTAAACAATCCCCTTTGTTGGCTATCAATCAATGTGGTTCCTGTTACTCAATAGCAACTACTCATGATCTGGATGTTTGCTGTGTGCATATATATGTGGTTCCTGTTACTCATCAGCAACTACTCATGATCTGGATGTTTGCTGTGTGCATATATATGATCATCATCACCCTAACTTATCTGAGAATATATTTGGCCCCCGCCATATCGATTCAATTATAAATACACCCATGTTTTTTTATTTTTGACTGTTGCACCCATCATGTCTTTCTAAATTTGTACTGTAATGCTCCACCTGTTTTTACTAATATGAAAACCTGAGATATGTGGGTACTTGATTGATTGGTGCCAACAAAAGAAGACGACAAGTACCATTGACCCCTTGCCTTTCTTTTTTGCATTAAACACAATTTACTACTGTCTTATTTTCAATTCCTATCATGTTTGACTTCTTCTTTTTTTTTTTTTTTTTGTGATGGGAGAGTCTGAGAGCTTTAGGGATGAGGGCATGGGTCTAGTTCCATCAAAGTGGAAAGGAATTTGTTAGAATAACACCAAAGCTTGAGTTAGTTGCGATATGTCTATTTCTAAAACCAGTTGTCATCACCTTTGAATGGCTCTTTTTATTCGCAGCTGTCATTCTTAGTCCTATTGAGGGTGAGGTTATGAATGTCATATAAAGGGATTGTAATGTTCTTGAATTCCCGTGTTTTCTTTTTCTTTTTCATTTTTCTTTTTACCTTTTTGTCTAGTGGCACAAAGTCTAAAACCATTATTGTACTTTGTAATTTGTAAAGAATAGCATTTTCACTGTATTGTTCAGAAGAATGCTCATTTTCTTGTCTGTTATCTATATATTATCTGGAAGCTATGCATACCTTCACATCGTAAACAGGTGGCCCATAGGCCCTTTCTCATTTCTACTGTCCTCATGTCAATGGTAATAACCATAATTCTACAAAATGGTTGTAAGTTTTCGATTCATGTATCAACCAACATGGATACGCCAAGGATGACACACTAACAGACATAATTAACATGGAAAGCTATCTAAACTTTCATAGTGTATTAGCCAATGGTAACACACTGGTGGCGTCATATTGATTATTTCAACTCAATGAACGAACATTGAGTACAACTTCAATAATTTGATTATTACGTATTTTATTATTAAATTTAATAATCTTTTTTAAAAAAATTTCCTTGGCCACGCCGAAACAAGATTCCTGGTTTCGCCCCTGATTGGAACAGGATCGCTCCCCAAGTACATTGTTAATTCATTAAGGTTGTAAGAAGGTCCTCCAGAAGAAGAGGAGTAACTAGCGTGAAATTTCCTCATAATACCCCAAATGGCCTTCTTTTCCCCTTTGTACCTGGGGAGGGCCTGTTGGGACAATGGGTGTTGCGGATCTACCCAATCGGGTAGCATAATCCATATAAAGTGTTTCTAATTATGTTTTAAACATAGACATGTCATTTATATTAGTTGTATTTATGTTAGTGTTTATTTCTTCAAAAATGATTTATACACCTCTTAATTTCAATATAGGGTCTAATGTAGCAGTTATACAAATGTTAAAGGAGCTATTCTCCAATCTTATGAAAACTTTGCCTCCATTTGTACACAAATAGGTTGAAAAAGTTGCAAATCTCTATACTTTTTAAAAGTAATACTTATTTCATAAAAATGGATTAAAGTTTGAGTTGATGTGGGATAATGTACCCCGGAAACAAATAAGGTTGCATCTTGAAAAACTTCCAAAAAATCTCTTATTATCTCAAGAAGGATATTTTCATGTGTTAAATAAAGTTAAGAATATTGATTTAGTACCATTTTATAGGCACATGCTTGTTTTAACATTTTATAGGTAAAATTTCGTCTATGCTTTACATTTCGTGATATTTTCTTGGGTCTTAAACCCAAATTTACACATATATCCCTCCACCATTATTTTCGCGAGGGAGAACAAAAAATGAAACATAAAATCCATTTAATTATCTCTAAATCATCTTTAATAGATTTTACCCCTACTTGTACGATAAGATTTATGATGTGGTAGCACATCTATTGTGAAAGAGAGCTCCATTTAAATTAAGTTGAAGCGCATATTTTAGTAAATCTGTTGCAACATTGTTAGAGCTTGCATTATGTCAGACCCCAACCCAGATTAACTCGATTAGTGTTAATTAAGTGAGTGTTTAGTCTTGAGAGAGTTTAGTAATCGTTGGGTTAGAATAGTTTGATTTAGTCTTGATATTTGTTTTGGGAATTTTGAGAGCATTAGTTGAGTCAAACACGCTCAGGAATGCCTTGAACGCACATGTTAGCATGGGAGGATGATTCTAGATTTATGTTTTAATTGTGATTTTGATTTCGTTTGATTGGTTTTATTGTTTTCTACAACTTTCGTTCTCAGTCCGTCTCTGTTCGGAGCCCAAAAACCTGTGTTTTGGCCAAAAATGAGTAAAACTGTCTTTTCAACCCAAATCTGGACACGAATTTTCGATATCTTGGAACTATGTCAAAAATATACTTTTTGGAAACTAGATTTTTCAAGGATCGTTTTATCATTCTTCATCGATCTCGTCCGGGACTCGCAAGGACATGTTTTAACCCTTTAAAGTTCCAGATCTGATGGAACCCACTCCAACTGAACAACAAATACTCTCTTTTCTCCCTCACTTTCACTCTCACTTTCTGCAACCCGTGGGAGTCAATGTCCAGAGCATTTGGAGAACTCTTTTCCCCTCCATTTTCTCCTCCCTGCATGTTAGTGTTTAAACTCGGATCAAAGTCCAGATTCCGTCATCTTCTCCCTCTCCTTCCAAGCTTTCCGTTTAACCCATTTGTTGGGCGTTTTCAATGAACCAAGCTCTTCATTTTTTTCCTTTCTTCTTGTTTGGACTTTTCTAGTTAAGAGCTTTAACCCACCTCTTCAATGGAGTCTCTCTAGCTCCTAAGGATCTTGTTTTTCATGTATGCAAACCCTTTTTTGAAATGGGTAACTTTATTTTCAAATATTACGGTTTTGAGGTTCTTTTTGGGGCTTTTGTAGATCTTGGCTCAACTCTTGGGTAGGATCCTTGAGAAGGTTGGAATTGTGCATTTTGAACAAAGGCAAGTGATGTCTTTAGCCTTTTTAAGTGCATGTTGAGTTAGGAAGTCATTTTTAATTCAAATGATTGATTTCTACCTCTAGCTTTCTCTTATGTTATGTTGTATAATTGGAGTTATTTGAAATGCTTCTTTTTATGCTTACATGTATGAGTTTTAGTATATTACACTAATCTTGTAATTGGTCAAATTAAAAGCTTGTTGGGTTGCAAATTTCTTGATTCAAATGGTTTGATGCATGGAGAATGGAGGAATATGGAATGTGAAGTATTTGAAAAGGGGTTTTTGATTGATGAAATGGAATGGAGATATGATGAGATGGAAGAGCATGTAGGTTCATTTTTATTGCAGGAAAGTGCTAGGATAGAAAGGAGAATGGTTGGAGAAAGAAAGGGTTGGACAGCTTCAGAAATCTGGAATTTCGCAGGAAGTCGATCAACTGGCGGTCAGCTGGCGGCTAGTCGACGGGTGACCAACAGCCAGCCGAACCTACTCTGTTCCATTTCCAGTAGCTTGTTTTTGTAACAGGGGAGCATCAGTCAGCTGGCGGCTAACCAACCTGCATCACTTCGGTTAGCCGACGGCCAATCGACTACAGTTCGGTTCCTTTTACAGAATGAAAAAATTCCTAGCTGGGACCAGTCATCAGCTAGCGGCTAGCCGACAGGTGACCGAGTGCTGACCGAGTTTCGGTTTGGACTTGTTTTATGGGATTTTATTGGAGAATAAAAACCAGAATGTGTTAAAGGCTTTTAGCTTGACATTGTGCATATGAAACTCGAGATGTCTTTTAGCTTCGGGAGCACCAATTCATTTTTTTTCCGACATTTGAGTCTTCAAATACACAAGGGTCAAATGAAGGGCCTTAGCACGTACTTGATAAGCTTGTTTCAAAATCTCAATCTTGACACGATGTATATCGTTTTGCACATGTTTCAATTTATAAACTTCAGCCATGTTTTGAACTATTTCAAGCACTAATAAGGGGATTACTTCTTAATTTTCGTTTTGTTATAGCTTATGCTATTCATGATCAATCTTGATTGCCCTGTGTTGATAAGTGATTTCCCCTATCTCCGATCTATTTTATATATGTTTCGCTTGGTTTTGTGCATTCATGATTTTAGGTGAACACCACTAAGCTTGGACTGCTCCTTCAGTCTGATCCACTGTCTGGGGGTCCTTAAATACTCAGACTATCTGCAGATTAGCCGTACATTATATATGTACGTCCCATTATGTTCCGGTAACCCGGCCGATACCCGTCTACCTTTTATGGTACGGGATCCTATTTTGTTCTGTTCTGTTCTGTTCTGCTTACTCTTTTATTCATATATGATAGAGAAATGATGGGCTCAATATGGGTTATCTATTCATGATATCATAAGTATTCATGTTAGTATTCATCCTATTTACATGCTAGTCTCAGCATCGTATTTGTATTAAATTCAGTAAACTGTTTTAACAATGTTCCTTCAACATTTATTGCTTTATGCTTTTGTCTAAATTGATTTCTTGGCAAACCGTCGTGTTTGATTCTTGTCTTTTGGTGCTCAGGTGCAGTCGGCACTGCCTTTGAGGAGGACTGCCTAGAGGAGGCTGTTGAGCCACCCTTAGCTCGCGAGTGGCAGTCCGATGACGTCATCTAGATGTTAGGCGAGATCTTGAGACATGTAACCTTTGAGCTAGGGTTTATTCATTTTGATTCTTTTGGGAATGTGTTGGCCTCTGTTGGCCACTTTTTAGGTTGTAACTAACTAATATACTTTGTTAACTTGAACTTCAAATAAACTTGGGAAATGTCCTGTTTATGTTTCTCACTCTGAAACTCATGGCTTGAACAATTTTATTTATGCAAGTCTCATATTTTATATTATATGATCTGTCTAGATGTAATTTGCTACACGCTTCCGCAACCATTGATCGTGTGAGTTTCCGTCCCACGTGTTTGGCTGGAATCCTCACCGCGGGAACCTGTGGGATAATCATCATTTATCTAAATATCGCACAATAATGGACGCGGGCCAGGATCTCGGTCTGGGGTTGTTGACACCAAAAATGTCACTTTGCCTCATCAACATCAAAAGCTATATGGAGCCGCATCCTACTACAAACAAGCAAAGCAGCTTCAAGCATCAGATCTTGATAGAACCAAACAAAAACTACAAGATCTTTCAAAGTAGCAAAAAGAAGGGTACACATGAAGTTTCGGGCCATTCCGACACTATTTGGCCTAACTTCAATCCTCCAACAGCTAAGCCGGAGCTCCCGACGGCGACAGTGTCAAATACATCAAATCTTCGATCAGAGTCTATGGATGGTCTCAAAATACCTCCAAAAGGCTCCATGTCGAATTTCAAGTCAAACTGACACCGTTTGACCCTCCATCAACTCTCGAACGGCGAAATCAAGCCTTCCGGCGGAGAGAACCTCTGATGCCGCCACTCATCAAACAAAACACATGAGTAGCTTCTGCATGCTTCCAAAGGGCTGCACGTCAAATTTCAGGTCATTCCGACAACGTTTGACCCGGTTTTGATGCTCCGAAGCGAAATCAAGCCTACCGGCGGCGAAGCTCCCCGGGACCATGGCACTCAAATCGGAGCTAATGGATCATCTCAAAATGACTCCAATAGGCTCCCCGTCAAATTTCAGGTCAATCGGACATTGGATGACCGTACATCAAAGCTCGACATCTTCCGCATGGTGAAATCAAGTCAAGCATCGACGGGACTCCAAATGGGTTCAAAACTTAAATAAAATCCCATGGTTGGTCCTATCTAATGCCCAAGAAGCTTCACCTCAAATTTCAGGTCATTCCGACATCGTTTGACCCAGTTTCAACTCTTGGCGGAAAATCGGCTATAGAGTCTTCGGCTTTTCCAAAAATAGGAAACTTTGTGCTCTGATTTGCACAGCCTTTCGACAGGTTTTCTTTAGAGGAATTAAGCCAATAAATGAGGAGAAATGTCAAAGAAAAATACAGGAGAAAACAGAAGCGAAAAAGCCCGAGAAACGACCAAGAAACGGCGACCGGAAGGCGACTGGAAAATGGACCGAAGTCCAAGGTCGCCAGCCCCATGGTCGCCGGCGACCATGGGTGCATGGTCGCCGGCGACCCTGGAAATCCAGGTCGCCGGATTTCCGCCAAAAGTGTCGTTTTTCCATTCTTTTTCGCATTTCGCGATGTTTGGCCCCTGTGATTTTCTTAAAATCTGATTTTTGAGGCATGATATCCATCGATCTTCGTCAACATCACGGATCCGCCATCGAAATCATTTGATCATCATCGGACACTCCGAAACTGCCAACTGGCCGACCAAGAAAGCACACTTTCTGCTCGACCGATCAAGAAATCGACTGGATAGATGTTGCCGGCCCATTAGTGGCAACCAATGTCTGAATTTTCATCGTCATCCGACATCAAACAACGTACGGATCCATCGATGATCATCGCAAGAAGAATTCCAAAAGACGCGGCGTGACCCGCGACTCTTCAAGCCACTCAGCGGCCAATTAATGAAGTTAAATGACCCTTTTATGGCAATTTATTAAGGTCATTAACTCATTATTTTGAACGGCCCAATCAGAAGCCAAAAAATGGGAGTTACAAGTCCAATTAATCATGACAATTAACCATGTAACTCCTATCATTACGGAGATTAATCATGGTAATTAATCATGAAACTCCCATCATCATGGAGATTAAATGCCCATTATTCTCCATCAGCCAATCAAATTCCAAGAAAAAGGAGTTACAATATAAAGAATTAAATCTTGTAACTCCTCCCGTCATGGAGCATTAATACCATTAATGCCCATAAAACCCTCCTAATGGCCATCAAAAGCCTATAAATAGGCGGTCATTCCAAGGAGAAAGGGTTCAGAAAAATTGTCTGAAGTGGTCCAGAAAAAATTGTCTGAAGTGGCCCGAAGAAAAAATCATCTGAAGGATCCTAAAAAATCGTCTAAAAAGTATCCTGAAGAATTCTCTGCAAAAAGAAGCTCTCTCACTTTGAAGAAACTCTGCTGCAAATTCTACAAGGTGATCGAAGTCCCTTAGGGCGCCACCCCCCTAAGGTCCCCCCTCCTTCTATCCAACATGGCTAGATGTGGCTCTTCAGCCCATCTACTCGTTTTTTTATTTAGATATAGGACCTTCTCTTGGTCTTTATCCTCTAAAAATCTGAGGTCCAAGCCAAGCCAAGTGAATCAAAGCATCAAGTGCTCTCATCTGAAGGACGATGGTGGAGTCCATACATGACTCGCGACCGTCGATCTAAACGAGTCCCCACAATCTCTTGAGAAGTCAGATTCATTTTCTTACTTTTCTGTTGTATTGTGTATTTTTTTAAAGAGACATAAAAATCACATTTCTTGTCTTTACATTTTGATGAAATTTGTAAACTGCCTTCTACGGCACAAAGTCGCCAATCACGGCAAAACCGCCTTTCACGGCAAACAACTGAAAATCACCTTTCACGGCATTAAAAAATTTTGTCTCTTTCTTTAAAATATATGTGCAATGGAAAGTTAGAAAAAAGTTGATTTCCTTTTCTACTTGTGAAGGTGAATCTCCGAAAAACCATTTCAAATTCCAAGTAGAATAGAAAATCTGGCATACCTGTACAAAAAAATGTTGATGCTTGCTCTTTTTTTTCTCTTTACCCCGCCACACCCCGGCAGACCCGGGACGGAGGAAGGAAAGAAAGAAAAAGACGGGTCCATCAGGGGTCGCGACACATTATCTAAAGTTATAGCAATTATTTTATTTTCAATATTATATTCTCTAAGTTTTTCAAGGATGGTGGACCCTATCCTAACACTAGTGTGTGAGAACTAAAGTAAAGAAAACGAAATCATTCTTTTCTGGATCACCCAATCACTATCAATATAATGTGATGTGATTACGATGTGCCTCACATTTTTTTTAGACGTCCATAAATTTGAAGTTAAAGCCACTTGTCCATGTATGTTTTGTAAAACCCGTTTTAAACTCTCTTTTTTCTTTTAAAAAAGTTTTTACTGCACCATTTCTAACAGTAACTCTAGATATTTTCTGCCATGAAGGAGCAAAGGCTTCCCTAAAAAATCTTTCAAAGTGTCAGGGTCTATTTGGTAACTCTAAAGATAAGTACTTATTTAAATATTAAGAGCTCATTAATAATTTATAGTGTTTGATAAAACACTAATTATATTTCATGTTTAGAACTTATCTTTAGCAATAAGCAGTTTTAGCCACCTAAAAATAAGCTGATGGAGGCTGCTATTTTTTCGCAACATTTTGTCTAGAAGCAGAGAAAGTAGAGGACGGTAATTTCGGGTGCATTGGACAAAAATGTCCTATAAGAACCTTCATATTTACGGAAATACCCTTAACCTTACTTATTCCCTAGATTTCCTGCACTTGACTCTCTTCAGTAGAAGTAGAAATGGGTTTTACAAGAATTTTCTTACAAATCCATGACAAAACCTATAAAGCAAAATTGCCTAAATAGAGAAATGCAGATATGTGGAATTTGCATGTTTTAACAGAGAAAACAACCAGCCATTCATGAGTTATATCATGTCTAAAGAAAAATTAGACAGGTTTTACATAATTGCACAAGCAAAACCATACTTGCGTCTCAAATCCATAACATTAATGGGATTGGTAGGATCAGAAGAACACAATTTTGGATGTGCCTGACGACCTGATGCATGTGTTAATACCTCACAATCTCAACTAATTCCAATCATACTCCCCATCCCAACCATGCCAAACCCAAGCCCCTACATTAGAGAGCTCATGATAGCAGAAATACTCAGAGAAGATGAGAAAAATTGTAGAAATCTATAATTTTCAGGATTTTGGGTTGAGCAAACACAACAAGACATATCTATTCGTGGGACCCACATGGCTTGCCAGTTTGGAAGATGAGTGCTGCCCTAGGAAGTCCACTCAGGGGTGACGCAAGTTGTGGGGCCCCGGTTGGATCTGGGCCCAGTTGGGCCCAAAAGTCTAAGTCCCCAAATGGGGTGTATTTATCCCCCATCAGATACTTCATCACATCAGCTGGACTCCTTAGACCCTCTTTCTTTGTTTCTTTTAATAATGACATAGAATTACCCCTCTTATAAGCTCTAATTTGGAGGTTTTTCAAACACTCTAATATAAAATAAGAGCTTTGTTTATTAATTTTACCAAACAGTCTAAATTATAAATTAGAACTTAAAAAGTAGAGCTTTTATTTTAAACCTTAATTTAATTAGATCTTATTAGATAAATTAGAGTTACCCAACGGGCCCTCAGTCTTGGAAAGTATAAGTGATAATTGACGAACTATTATAAACATTATAAGTTGATATCTAGCATTATAAGGGTTATAGCTAAAAACTCTTAAACCACCAATTAAGTTCGTTTGAGAAAGTTGTGTTTGGACGGTCCCACTCCCTACCCTAGCACCAGCGGTAGTCGTGTGTCTAGGTACACACGTTCTCATGTGTCTAAGAAGGTGACCAGTGCCACTTGCTAATTTATCACTAAGGAGATCTTTGCAATATTTACATTGTGCCTTTTCATCTATTCCTCTGGAATTTGGGACCAGTCACTCTCGCTTTTTTCTTCTTTTTAGTTGTAGAACCTAAGGCCGCAGGCCATTCACCACTAGTGGGTTTGGGTTCTTGGGGATTATGACTATCTACTTATATCCCCTAATTTTGACTAAATGAATAAATCAATGATCTTCCACATTTAGAGAGAAGTCAACGTTGAAAGGCTACGAAGGTCCAGCCATTTTTCTAAAAAAATAGATTTAAAAAAAAACTTACATAAATAATTATATATAATGTGTTTGTTGTGATAATTTATATATGGGGGCTATTCCTGTGCATCCTGCTCTCACATATGGCGAGGGACAAACTTAATGGGACCCACTTAGGGACCCATTGATCATGGAACTTGTGGGGGATGGAAAGAGACATCTTGGATGGGACCATATATCAAGTTTGGGGTCAATCTCATGTCTCTAATCCCTTCATCCATGGCCCACTAATTTAACGACTTAATAGTAAAGAAAAAAAATTTGCCCTCAATCCAACGGTCCAATCCATTCAAATAGGTGAAAACCCGGTGGTCTAGTGCACCTAAAGGAATCCCATGTGTGTGGATAGTTCGGATGGATCAAGAAGTTGGCCCCACTATGTTGTCCCTCACCATAACATGGTGAGGGATGGATGCATATGAATATTTCCCTTACATAAGAAAGGGGAGAATATGAGACTTAATATATAATATTACTAAGTCTATTATTACTAAATAAAACTCAAAATTAAGAATAATAAATACCTTTATGAGAGAAGATGTGAGGCCCTACCTCGTGTGGACCCTCACTTTTATTTTAATTGTGTTAATTATGGTATCATATATTTAATTATGCTAATTAGTATGGATTAGTAAGGGTAGTATAGTATTTTCTTAGGCTTTTAGCCTATTTTCTAGAATTTAGCCCCTTTTTATATTTTCTAGAATAAATAGGGTGTTTATTAGACTTTGAGTAGTTTGTTAGTTAGTTAGAGGCCCTTGCTAGTAATTAGAAGCATTAAGAGGGGTTACCACATGAGAATATTCTAACTTCACCTAAAAAGACCAAAGAGCCCATGTACTTATCCCAATTTTCTACTAACTAAGAAAGGGTACCATGGACATTTTTTTCCATCACAAAACTATAAAAAGAACCCCTCCCATCCCAAATGAGCTTCATCTCTCGTCTCTTGTTTCCCTCTCTTTCTCTCCTCTCTCATTTTCCCTCCAATTCTCTCATTTCCCTCCAAGAATTCCCTTCATTTCCCTCTTTAGAAACCCTATATCTAAGCTTCTAGCAAGAAGAAGAGGAAGATCTCTACAAGCTACTGATCTTATATCTCTCAAGGAATTCTCTCATCTCATAGATTCCTCCTTTCTCTACAATTCAAGGTAATTCTCTCTTTAGCTCAATTTCCTTAGAATTCTTTGTTTCTCTCTCTAGACTCCTTTTCTTATTGCAATTCTCTTAGGATATGGGAATAGATGTTATATATCTACTTAAATATGAGTTTTTGGGCTGATTGAGCGATTGGAGACCTTAGGAGTTTATTTTCTACATTGACGTTTCGTTTTCTCTACTTTTAGTCAATTTCAATGCATTTAGATTAGATACAAGTATAACATAGTTATTTAACATGGAATGGATGTCTTTTCATTTGATTCTGTAATTTCAGTTCTATTGGATGTTTGATTGCAAAGATCTGCCTTTTTTAGCTTGTTTTCTTGGATTTTTTGTCTTTGATGGATGGGATTTCTCATTTAGAAGATCAATGGCCCAATTGGTGCTTGTTTGATGGTGATTAAAGTGTTTTTGATGTTTGTGTATGTTTCTATGATGGTTGGACGAGATTTGGTTGGTTTTTTATGAAGATTTGATGGAATGGGTGAAATTTCATAAATTTGGAAAGTTGCAGGACGTGTGTACTTGGTTGACCGCCCTGTAGTCGGGTCGATGGGGAACACTGGAAATTTCAGAGTTCTAATTCCCAGTTAGCTTTTTGGAAAATTGCCAGAGACAATGTACTCGGTCAACCCAACCCTATGCACAGTCGACCGGTTACACTGCGGACTCCAGCCTACATCTTTTGTACTCAATCAACCGGATCTTAGCTAGGTCGACCGAATACGCTGAGAATGTCAGAAGTTGAGAGTTGGCCTAGGTACTGTTTGATTCAAGTAAGCTAGTATACCAGGTCGACCATATACACTGAAAATCTCATAATTCAAGCTAGGTCCCAGCCTCTGATTCCAGCATAGCAGGTCAACCCGACCCTTACCCGATCGATCTGCCATATTGCAGACAGTAAGTTTTGGTCTCTGCCTCTGATTGGAGTTTGGTGTTTGTGGGGCCCATTGGACATCCAAATAGACTTCTATTGATGTGCCACTCATGAGTCAATGGTTTGGCTCAACTTTAACTCATGGGGACCACCAAAGTAGGGTCTAGTGGATTAAATGGATTTCGATTCGATCCTTAAATGTTGTCCAAGATACCCGTAACTTCTGGAGCACCAACATGCATTATCTTTGGCATCTGAAACATCTTTTAGGAATGGAATTGGCTGACATGGACGTGGACCCGAAAGGAAGTCATTACTTAGGTTGGACCTTGCTATTTCCCATTGATTGGCTTGGTTTTGGAGATTTATTGTGTTTAATTTATTGTTGTTACTCTTGTATCATTTCTATTGTTAATACCTATTAATTAAATGGAAATTGGATGACCTGAACCTAAGATTACCTAGTGATGACCCGGTATTATGGATTGTTGATCATTGACTCGTGTTTTTAGCTAGACGGGCCATCATATGGCCTAAGAATGGATGGATGTAATACCTTAGAATGAAGAGGACTGTTATTGTGGTTTTGTGACCCATTTATGAATGAGAATGGACTGAATACTATTGGACCGAATGTTGATGTTGTACTTAGACTGTTTGGACTAAGACCATGACATTGATGGGTCATGGCAATGGAATTAATGGTGGACTTGGACTTTGGCTGTATTTATGGATTGGACATGTACCTTGGACCTCTTATAGACATGATAGGACCTGCTCTCGCGCAAGGCAAGACAAGCCTAGACAGACCCAAACCTTTATTTGTTCCTTGAGTTGGCACTAACATTTACTCGGTTGTTATAAGTTTAGCCATTGGACTAATCATCATTGGTGAGAGCTATATTGGTTGTGGATTAGAGTTATCATGATAAGCTATGGTTAGACGACTGGTGGGCTTCCGGTTCCCGTCTATTGAGCATGAGAGTGTTGATATTGTTCTTATTATTGGCAGGGCTCGTCATCCATTGCATGTTACTTTACTTTCCCAGCCACGACTAGTTTACGATAAGTGAGGGCCGTTGCATAATATCCTACAGTATCCAGCTCCTGTGAATGTGCCACGTTGATGTTGATTAGACTAGATGTTTTACTTTCATACTGATTCTGTTTGTTATATCTTGCTCAATTACCTAACATTTATACCATTGCTATTCTTATGATATTATCATCATCTCTATTTTTTTGATGCATATATCCTAGTTACTTGTATAATGTGCCTTGACAGATCCTTGGATGTGACCCATCATTTAGTGCTTAGGTATTGACCCTAACCTCGAGAGCGATGTGCTCATTGAGGCGCCTATAGCAAGAGACTACAGATGGGGACCGGCTAACCAGGAGGTCGAGCTGGAGATTGGAGTGCCTGTACTTGGGGATTGAGTGCGCTTGTTTTGGGATTTGAGTGACATATGTTGTGAACATGGGGTTTTATTCATCTGATATGTACACATTATATTCCTACTTTGAGATTAGTTAGACGGATGCCCTGCTACATTTTACATACAACTGATTATTACCTTATGCTTCTTCTATCTTTCTTTATGCTTTCACACTTAACAATTAATCATTATATTATTGAAAAGTTTTAAATTGAACCTCACTGCGGACTATGCTCTTGGAAAGTCTTAGATTTTTCGGGAAGTAGTGCACCAATTTAGGGTACCTTGGCGGTAAACTCAGCATTCAGAATTGAGGCGTTACAGAGGGAGAGCTAATGGAGTAGTCCTTCTTAGAGATCCCCTTCACTTTAGAGAAGTCTCTCTCACACTTCGCTTCTTAGAGAATTTCTTAGAGAGTTTAGACTTTAGAAAGAGACTAAAGTGTGAGAAATGAGAGAGTAAATGAGTGTAGAGAAATGAGAGGAATGAGGGGTATTTATAGTGTTCCAAAGGGGTAAAATGACACTAAATACCCCATCATATGATCATTTTATGGCAATGTTGGATTATGTAAATAAATTTAGGGGTGTACAAAAAATCCGTCAATCCGTCAATCTGATCCGATCCGATCCGATCTGCAGATTTTGATCCGATCCGAAGGCCAACGGATTGGTGATGGATTGGAAATTGTGTAATCCGTTAGCAATGGATCGGTGGCGGATTTCACCCTTAATCCGCAGATTCAATCCAATCCGATCCGTTGTCATTAAATATAAATTAAAATGTACATATATATAAAATAAGAAAAAACAATGTAAGGAGTTACTAACCTTATGAATAGAATAGGCATATAGCTCTCAACTCATGCCCCTTTAATTCAGTGGCTTCAAAATTTATGGGTTTTTTCTTCTTTCTTTTTCCATGTAATGTACAATAATGGATTGAACGGATTAATCCGATCCGATCCACTCCTCCACGGATCGGATCGGATCGGATTTCAACAGTATCGGATCGATGACGGATTACAAATCCGTCAATCCGTAGCCAGCGGATTGGTGACGGATTTGGCCCAATCCGCACCAATCCGATCCATGTACACCCCTAAATAAATTGATTTATTTCTTTATAAATGTAATCATGCTTTTATTTCATGAGATGAATGACATTTTATTCCTTATTTGCACATAACTAATACAACATGACATGATAGTTCATGAGATGAACTGGAGCCCACAAGTATATTAGATGTGATCCGTGTGTATGGATGAGATCCACATACAGGAGACATAGATCACAAATCCTATACTTGAACTGATTCACAACCAGTGATGAGATTGGGGGCCTCATCTGACAAGGTTGCAGCATTATGATTACTATGAGATAGTGTAATTTGTCTCGATCATCATAATGTAAGACTCTGGATCATCGTGCCGGTGCATTATATGTACTGAAGGACCATGAGATGCACCTTATATAAACATATCTTTGGTTTAAGGACTGCTCTTATAATTCCCTAGCAATAGGCTCTTAATTATGAGAGATTAATGAACTCAAGTTTCTATTATTCATTTACTTTGATTCACCAATAAGTGAGGCCAATTATAGGTCAACATCTCAGTGTCTTGGGCACATGGTAGTGGGACTATGGGAACGTATAATTGTCAATATGGAATCTATCCTCTAATATATTTGTCCCCTTGTGCCAATTAATGGATTAATTATTGGTAAGTGTGCACCCATCTCAATTAAGAGTTAATTGGATAGTACTGATGATTACTGTGATTAATTAGGCCACAAGGATAATAATATATGGATCTAAATTGGTTAGACAGGTTTAATCCAATTGATCTATGGATATAATTGATGGAAGGGCCTACTTGTAGTAATAGGGAAGATTATGGTCTTCTTATAATTTATTTATAAGACTAGAGTTTAAATGCATTTATTTAGTGGAGTTATTTGCAATTAACTGTGGGTCTGGATTGCACATGAGATGTGGGGTCCGGATATCCAGGTTGGAGCCAGCTTCTATAGAATCTCTAGTGGTCCCCACGCTAGCCCTAATAAGGGATTGTTTCTGATCATGTCTAGACTGTAAAAGGAAAGAAGATAATTATACTAATTATAATAGAAGTGAAACTTCTAATTATAAACAAAAGAGGGGATTTCATAAGCACTGTAAAAGAAAGGGAGGGTTAGAGGTCCAAGGCATTCCCATGGCCAAGGTTGGACGCCAAGCCCTTCTCCTCTCTTTCCTCTTGTTTCTCCTCTGGTTCGCTTCTAGAGATTATAGGGTTTGCTTCTTTTGGAGATCCCACCATTCGCCTAGAGAAGAGATCTGATAGAGGGTCATAGCGAGGAAGACTACAAGATTTTGGAGATCCTTCTTGCTCTTGTGAAAGTGTTCTTCGACAAGCCAAGTTATCAACTTCTCCATTAGAGTGCAATCGAGCTCCCAAGGTTAGATCTACTTCATCTCTTTTGAAGATTTTTATGGTTGCTTGTTGCTACTGTTTTCTATCTTCTAGATAGTGTTATTACTGATCTTGATCTATAAGAAAGAGACTTTTGGACGCTATCTATGAGGCCCAATTACTTCTAATAAGTTGGTGGTATAATGGTAAAAAATGATGATAAAAAAGACACTAATTCCCCCACACCACCCCCCCCCCCCCCCCCAACACACCAAGCTATAAATTGTCAAATGGGGGGTTGGGGGTTTAAAATGTCTAAAAAACTCATGACCGTTTTTTTAGAGGGGAGCTTATCAAAAATTTTGACCGTTAGGCCCTGGACGGGCCAGGTTTGGGCCATGCCTAGCTTGGCGGCCCTAGCCCAGTGGAGGATTGCCGGGCCAGCCCGTTGACCAAGTCAATGGCCTAGGCACGGGCCCGACACAGGGCTTGGGCTGCCCACCCAAATCTACATGCCTAGTATGACATGATAGGGTTTTGGGTACCCTCAAGCCAAGTACAAGAGTATTTTTGTAAAATGAAACTACTAAAAGAATGATACTATAAGATGAGAAGTTTTGAATTCTAGAATCACAAGTCAATGAGAGGCTTCTCTAGTTCATCATCATCATCATCAAAAGACCTTTCTTTTTTAATCTCGTGTATATATATATGAGGAATGCTACAAAACGCCCCGGGCGTTTTGTAGAGGGAAACACCCATAGTGTATAACGAATGAAAAAAGAACATGTGGCTGATGTGGATTGGCATAAATAAATGATAGCAAAGAATCTAACTAAGCCCCTAATTTTTCTCTTTAGTTCCTTGTTTTTCTCTTTAAATAAATGATAGCAAAGAATCTAACTAAGCCCCTACTTTTTTTTTCTTTAGTTCCTTGTTTTTCTCTTTCTCATGAAAGCACACGTGGAAACCTTTTCAACTCAAGACGTATGGCTATAAATCTACAAGTGGGGCCCTAATAGTGGAAATCTAGGATTTGCTTTCATGGAAAGGTTTTCCAAAAGTGTGCCCCACTGTGCAAAATAAAGAAAGGCAAAGTGACATGAAATACACGTTTGAAGGTCTTCTCTCCTCAAATTCAAATCTCTCCGATCCTATTTTCTCTCCTAGATAAACTCCTAATAAGGTGAGTAATATTTAGCAAAATTTTAGGCATGAGTATCAATATCTATTCAATCAGATAACTTACTTGTGAGGTGGCATCATTTAAATGGACAAGTAAAAAGGGGCGTTTACACCCCTTTTTTATGAGGGGAGTTTTTGAGAATTCCTCTCATATATATATATTCTTTTAGTAAATCTAAGTACCTAAGGCACCTAATTTTTTTTTAAATAATAAAAAAGAAAGGTAGTCTTAAGCATAGCAATATGGGTGGGCCCAAGATGGGTATTGATCTATTGCAAGTGCATGCCCGCCCTGAATGGTTGTGGATAAGCTCGAAGTGAAAATTACTAAGACTGAGGTCAAATTTAAAATCTAAGTTTTTGGTTCAAATTCAAGTCCAAATGCATACACAAATGAGCTGAATTCCATTTTTATGCTAGTAGGACATTCTCATCAATAAGTTCGTGTGTTAAAATCAAAACAACATGATCAAATAAAGATAGTGTAAATACGTGCTTTATCAATTGGTGATGTAGAATACGTGTTGAATCAATTTCTAAAAATAAGACGATCTAAGAAGTCAAGCCATAAGGATATATATATATATATATATATATGTATTGTCAACTTGAAACAACCATACTTTTTTTATTTGAATATCATCTCGTGATGCATGACTACTTATTTCAAAACTTTCAACATCCTCTACCACATGAGCAAAATGGGTCCATGTTCAAAGTCAAAATGCAATTGTTATGCCAAACTCATTATATGTTTTTATATTTTTTTATTCCATTTAAGCGTGAGATTTTAAGAAGGTCATAATAAGTAATTTAAAGTCAATTGTAAATGATTTTATGGACTTAGAGATTTAGTAACTTTCGCTATTTAAGAAAGTTAGGGTTTTCAGTTGCTATATGAGTCATTGCTATGTTGCTAGTGCCGAATAATATGAGTTTCGGTTTCTCTCTATACTTCTCTGTGTTGTTTTCTTTTTCTTTAGTTTTTCTTTAAATTAGGGTTTCTCTAACGGAAGTTTGTGATCTTTTTTCTTGATTATTTCATGCTTGATGACATACCACTTGGGTAATAAGTCATGACCCTGCGAAATAAACCCTAACGTTATACTTTTGATGCATTACAAATTTACAATCCCCACCTTTGATTAAGTGGGTGAGGTCAGTGTGTTTTGATTAGCAACTGCAACAATGTAATAGCCGGTAGCTTAATAGAGCAAATAGAGTGGCAGACACCTAAGGAAATTACCAAAGCACCCTCGCAATATAGCCTAACAACTCCCACTGCAAAGGGGCGTTGTAGGTCTTTGTTTGATGCTCAAATTGCTCTAGGAGTGCTTTGGCCAAGTCAAAATCACGGTCCATAATAATTGTTCCATCACTATCATAGGTTGGAGCTCTTTTCTTGTTCGTTGTCATTAGAAGATTAGACATTCTAAATAATATCATTATCATGGGTAATTTTCTCCTACAAGCACACTGCACATAGCTGATATGTCATTCCATCTTGTTGGGCCCACTTAGATGAAAGTTGATCAATGAAAGGAGGACAAATGGAAAGGTCTCCTCATGGATAATGTGAATCCAAAAAAATCAACTCCAACAAATTATTTTAGCTATTGAATTAAATTCCTTAAATATTATGTGCATCTTTAACTGTAGAAGATTTACATCAGATGTACTTTTAACAGCAAGTGATGGTTGAATGAGTGTAAAATTGGGCTGAAGCCGGATTATAGGATGAAAAGAGTATCAAAAGGGCTGCATTGATGAAGGTGGCCCCCACAATGCTGGCCTACACTAGTCATTGCTCATGGGATAACATATTCCCATTATCATTGCTTTGTCAATAAATAAATCAAGGACTCTAGGGAAAATTACCGTACCGACGTTCCAAAACCCGACATTTACCCAAGACCAGATGAAAGACTACAAATTGCCTAAAAGAAGATCGTACATAAAAGGACGCTCAAAGTGGGACAACTTTACCCTTTATCCTGCGATATCCTAGGCCTGTAAGATATCCCAAGATTCGATATCCTAGGAATGTGGGATATCGCACCATTCGATATCCTACATATTAGAATATCTCCATAAAATTTTCACCATTCTCCTTTCAACTTAGGTGAAACAAGGATGGAGATAACTCGGTAAAAATCGCTTTTTACTATGATCATCTTCTTCATTCCTCTAATGGTTTTTCCTCTATGTTCTTCTCATCGTCTTGCTATGGATATTGCAGGAACATAGCCTTCCATTCAATTCTCCTTCGTCAGTCATTGCAACATCGTGGATCTTCAACTATGTAGGGTTTTACTGCGGGAAATATACCCACTCATCAGCAGTTTAAGGTATGGGGAAGAAGTATTGTTTTTCTTTTATCTCTTGATTTGTTTTAGTTTTTTCTGGATTAGGGCTTGTTCTAAGGCTGGGCATTTGGGTTTTTATTGTTATTTGGGGGTTATATCGTGTGATGTTGCTACGAATCTTATTTTTCTTCCACTCTCTAATTATTGGAGATCCCTTGGAAAAAAATTTGGTAGTGATGCTGTTGTTTGCTTATTTTATCATTTTTTCCATGGAAAATTTCGTTGCTCTCCATGTTTTACTTTCAAGCTTAAAAGGTTGAACACTCACAAAATGGCATATCAGCCTATTAAAATTTTCAAGTACTACAGGGTAGTTTGAATGCTACTTCATTCAAAATTAGTCCAATAAATTGGTAAACAACTCCTGGTAAACTTCATAGCACATGTTAAGAGACGACATATGATGGAAGAACAAAATGAGTACGTTGGCTTCATTTACCATGAGATCGTTAGAGAACTAAATAGCAGATTTAAAATTTAATTTAGATCTCTACTTTATATTTCTTACAAAAAAATTTATTTATTATTTTTTTTTTTGCTGAAGAGTTGAAGAGTTAGATTAAGAAAAGGTTGGTAGGAGGATTCACAGAATCCTCTTTACTGTAGAGCAATGGTTGAGCAACCACAGTAGATAGTAAGCATACAACAGAACAAGAAAACACAAGCAACAAGTTTGACCAAAAGCAAAGATCCAAAAGTTTGCGAAAATGCCGCAGAACGGCCTTTATCAGGAGGCAAAAGTTCTCAGAGTGACATTCCCTCCCCAAATTATCACTCCCATAGCGGAGGGGTCAATGTCTAAAAAAAAAAAAAACAACCACCATGGCATGGCTCCCTAATTGAGTTTTAGTCTGACCACTCTTAGAAAAATGGTGTATTGTGGCTGCAACCATTGAAATTATGTATAATGTAATAACAACAAATAGAGATCCAACTATTTGTGATTATAAGTACATGAAAATGATTGTCATAGCACTACTATTCTGATGTCTGTGTTGATTATGATAGATTGTTTTTTTGGATGTCTAGGATGTTAGATTGGCTGTTAAATTGCATTCTACTTTTAGTCAATTGTTATTTCCACCTAATTCGAGTGATGCTTGGCAAATGGAACCATTTCAACCCGGTCTGATTGATGCATCTGTATTATCAAAACAAGATAATTACGTATCCACATCAACATGGAATGGCAAGGAACCCAGTGTTTACCGATGTATTCCCGTTGACCCTAAGAGTGGATTTTGGAAATTAAATGATGGGCAATACGACATAATGAAAAGGACTGGCCTCCATCATCTATCGCGGATTTGCCACATGCGAATCGACCATGCTCTGATAAGTGCATTAATTGAAAGGTGGAGGCCAGAAACAAATACCTTTCATTTTTTGTCCGGAGAGGCTACTACTACACTTGAAGATGTGGCATATATTTATGGCCTACCCATTGATGGTCCACCAGTTATAGGCCGTGCATACACAAAGAGACCCATCATTGAGGAAGTATGCAATTTACTTTTGGGAAAGGTGCCTAAACCCACGGACATTGAGGGTGGACAGCTCAAACTGACATGGTTTCACAAAAACTTCGTTGAGCCCCCAGAGAATGTGTCTGAAGAGGATATCAATAGGTATATTAGGGCATATCTCATTTGCCTTGTTTCAACCCAAATTTTTGGGTTTACGTTGGGGTTAAGGGGGCCTGCCTACCTTCTTAAATTATTTGAAACCTGCCAAGTGTACGCATGGGCTCCTACTTGCCTCACAGATTCATACAGAACACTGTCCAAAGCCACCCGAGTGAAGGATGGGATACAATATGTGGGGCCCTCCAACTTCTTCAAGTAAATAATAACTACCACTTATATTGCTTGATTACAACAATTATTGAAAATCCAAGTTTATGAATTGATTATATTTCGACAGATGTGGGCATATTCCCGAATGAAAATTGGACGTTCAATCAAACAAAATTTGGATTCTATCAAATTTGAGTTCCCACTTTTTAAACTGTGGGAAAAAAACTGAAAAATCACTTTTGGTTTACTACTGTTGAAGAAGCTCGTCAACAACTCGATCAGCAAGGCATTGATCAGGTAAGTTCTTTCAGTCATCTCTGTGTTCTTATCCATTTTTTCTCTTAATATGGAATAATAAAAAAATGGGTGTGGTTTGAGTGGGAGCCTTACCTCCAATTTGTTGAAGAGTTGATTGAACACGTGTTAGAAATAGATAACTGTCTTTTTACAAAATGCACGAAAATGATCTTTTACTCAATTGTTGAACCTCACAATGCGGATCGTGTAATGAAGTAATTTGGCTTGAGAGAAATCCTACGTCCACCACTCCATCCAACTCCTTGGAGAGATGAAAAAAGCTCAAATGTTACAATCGAATATAGAGTTAAACTGAAACAACAAGTAGAAGCATGCAAAAATAGAGTGTCATTAGTTGTTGATGGAGAGTACGATGACTTGGTCGGTAGACATTCGGATGAGTACTTTGCTTGGTACCACCATAGCACTGCTAGGAAGGAGAAATCCACAATATGAACATGCAGTCCAACAAGTAATTGTAACTGCAACATTAGCTGAAATAGTGGCATAAGCAATGAATTTATGTTATTAATACATTACTTTGTTTTTTGTTTTTTTTTTTTGTGTGTTTAAAGAACATGTGACTCTGTGTTATTGATACATTACTCTATTAGGAGCTAATCTTGACATATTCTATCATCAGATGGAAATCTTCCTCAAACATGTTGTGGCTACCGTAGATAGTGTGAATGAGAAATATGATTCATGGTTCTTGTATAAAGTTATGCAAACAGTAAGACACTAATGTTTGAAATTCTCAGTTGCCTGCTCAGCTGGATTCGAAAATTTCAGCTTGGAGGAATGTATTAATAGCGGGTCATATGAGAATTTCATTAAGGTTAGTTTTGATATATTAACAATTCTTTCATTGTATACTACAACTATATTGAATTCCATTGGTTGTTTAACTCTGTTGTTGAATATAATATTATTATGAGATATCTATGCTGTGCAACAGGGAAATCAAGAGGAAGAAATGGGACAAGTGCCACCTGACGTCCACACACCCTAACCTTCCCCATTCACAAACCCAAGTCCCACACCCCATCCACCTCCAATCATTATCCCAAGTCCAACACACGACGTATCTTCAATGGTTGGCCGCGTGAAAGGTAATCCTAGGAAAAGGATTATTCCTCCAAGTCTCTCTCCCTATGTCTTGGGTCCAAGAAGCAAACGTCGACGGCCCAACCCACAATATTCTCTTACACCAGAAGAAGATAAGATCTTAGATAAGTTTTGGAACAGTTATTATAAAAAGTATACATGTATAATGTATTTTTTTAAGTTTGCATTATTGGATTGGGCAATACAAATATATAATGATCTTATATATGTAGAGTACCGGAATTAGATAAAATTTGTTCAAGGGTTTCTGCTGAGAGCCTGCATCAGTGCCTCCGTAAACATTGGATCGATACCAATGTATGTCGCAATTATGGATAGTAATATTGTATTAAATATTTATTTTTCCATGTGAATGAATAAATTATATCAGATGGGTTGATTATGGTGCATGTGTCTTAGCTAATGGATTGCTGGTTTGAGATTCTTAAGGCCAAGGTCCCAACAGCACATTTCTTTCTATCTTCACTGGCGGTATGGAAGTTTTTTGTCCTTGATGACTTATAGTATCATGATGTGGGTCATAGTAACATTTTGTTTCTTTACCATGCAACATTAGGAGCAGAACAATTTGACAGATTATTATTGTATTGCATTTGGGAAAGAGGGACTTACAGAGCATAGTGAATATCAAATGTTGTTTTTTCCAATCTGGCATCAATCACATTTTTTTTCCTCCTAATTGGATATCCAAAATGAGAAAAATGGGAGTTTTATAACAGTTTGGATAACGAGGCTGGCTGAGAATATACTCGCCATTTTATAAGTGTATCTCTACTTAAATATATTTATTATATATTTTAGAGTATCACGTCCTTGTGCATTGACATATGTAATATCATGTGTACATGTTTTATTCATTAACAGTTGTTTCTCCTAACTTTGTTGGGACGATCCTGCACACTGGCCAACTATACCTCATGGATGTCTTAAACAAGATAATGAGTGAGTTTAAGTTGCAAATGTTGGATGTTTGTATTATTGGATGATGGGATGCATGTTCTCATACGCGAAAATTTGTGCAGAGATGATTGTGGAGTATTTGTGATGGCATACGCTGAGCATCTAGTACTTGGCCGACCCATGCAGTTCACACAAAGCGACATGTGGTTTTACAGACAAAAGATCGTACATGACGTATATTACAAGCAATGGAAAAATAGTGGTTTCCTAGAATCTACGATAGATGATGGAGGGCAGCCATGCTAAGAGAGTAGTCGAGGGATGTCTAGACCGTATTAGTTTTTTAGTTTCATGTTTTATAGTTATATGTATATGGAGTTTTTGTATATGATAGGTTCATTATGATGTGATGGCCAGTTCAATTTTGGTTTCAAAGGCCAGGATCAGGCAAGGTCATTTTTTATGTCAATCATTATTTTGTTTAACCTGTAATAATGTAAAGAACGGCGTATAAGTTTTTAGTATACTGTTTTTGGAGTGTTTTAGTTCCATTTTGTTTTTGTTTAACCAACATTGGCATATCTGGTCGGTGACTGATATGTATTAGTCAGTATTATATCCGCTGATATCTTGAAATTATGGGTCCAACCAGTGGTGTGATAAATATGACAAAAGAGAATTTTTTATCATAATATCATAATAGTTTAATGAAAAGAATCTTATAATGATATTGTAAAGTAATGAATTGGAATTATCACAATAAAAACATAACAAAAAACAACATAATATTTGATTTTAATGGAAGAATGATTTCTTGTTTCTTTTTTCTTATTTTATAATTTAAATTAATTTTATTTTCAACAATAGAAATTTGCCAAACCAAAGTTTATCCCCACCCCTTTTTATCGTTTTCTGAATGGCAAAGTTTGAGCTTCTTCTGGAGTAGCACTGGCCTCTGTCCTGCAGTGTTGGGAAAAAGTCCAGAGACTGGTCTCGCTATAGTGACACCTTTTCTCGCTATAGCGAGAATAATCTAACCCAGCGCCCAAAGAGTGGTCTCGTTATAGCGAGAATAGCACGAGAGAACAGCAGTGAGATAGACTTGTTCTCGCACAGAGCACAGAGCCAAAGCATAGTGGTGTAGCGAGAGAGCGTGAGGCAAAGGGAGGTCTCGCTATAGCAACCCCGCACCTCGTTATTGCGAGACCTTTTCTCGCTATAGTGACAAGTGATGAGGGGTATTTTTGTAAAAGGGATTAATGCCCATGTGATCCCATTCTCCTCTCTGACTTTTCCTACCCACTCCTACTCTCATCACTTGTTTCTTTCATTTCCTTCTCTCATCTTCTCAGGTATGATCCTCTTCTCTTATTCTCATGGGCATTGTCTTTTTTTTTTCCTCTTATATTCACTCGTTTGGTTGTGGTTTTGTTGGGTTTTCTTGGATTCATCCCAAACTTATGTATTTGGCATTTCTCTTTACAATGTGTATGAGGAAGGGATTCTCTTGAGATCCACTCAGATCTGAACATATTTTGAAGCATGGTAAAAGCAAAACAAAAGAATCAGATAAAAAAGGAAAAAAAACGAGGTTTCGGAATTCAAAAATACATATTCCATCGTTCCATTTTTTAGCATCAAATGCCCCACTTGTATCATATACCACATGTCAGTAACCATGGGTCATGTATAATAAGATGATGTTTACTATCGGAAGTCAATAGCCATTTTGGAATTAACTGTTCATTAACAACATTATTCAGGGCATAAGGCCCAACAACCTGATGCTAAAATAAAAAAAAAAAGGAAAAAGGAACTTTCGAATTTGATTGAAGGTTGGGTGGAAGTGCATGTGATTCCATTTTGGGTGTTCTCTATTTTAACGGTTGATTTCTCTTGGTTATATGCTCTTTGACAAAGTGCTATATGATGTTTCACCCTTTGGGAGTATATGAAGTCATTTTATATATCATGAAAGTTGGATATGATTTTTTTGCACATTAAGTGTTTGTTGAATTGCCTAGGAGAAATTTTGTACCTTATGTGTTTGTTTATTTGTCTCTATGACTCTCCATGGTACAGCATGCCTCCTAAAACTTAAAAAGGGAAGCGACCAGCTGGGTCTTCCTCTCGTTTCAATACCGATCGGTTTAAGGATGTTGAGTGTGTTGAACATTTTGAATCAAGATTCATCAATCGCACAATCATCTTTAAGAGAATAGTTGTACAGACCGATCTCACTACTACAAGGTTTTTACACTAGCTTCATCTTAACCGTCTTATGATTCTAATGAACTTGATTGATGAATGCTTTGAGGACTGGGTACGGGAGTTTTATTGTAACATATTTGATGTTACAAGTAGTGGTTTTAAGACCTATGTTTGGGGAAAGACACTGTCTGTGGATGGAAATATTACTCAATTTTCGGATGAGTTCACGAAAGATACACTTTTATAGCATTATTTTATGAGTTTTCAAAGATAAAAGAACTCAAAACACTATTTTTAGCATAAAAATCATAAAGTTCATCCCCATCATCTTTGCTCATATCTTTCCATTATAGATGGTCATTTGTATGCATTTATATGAGTTCCAATGGCTTCCATACTCTCAATTATATTAATTTCTCTTTGTAGGTGTTAATTGAAGATTAATTTGAAGATTAAAATTGAGATTCAAGAATTAAAGAGAGTTATGAAAAGTTTGGAAGGCAATTGGATGAAGAAATGACAAAGTTAGGCCAATAATAAGAAGGAACATGATAGACCTGGGTTGGTATTTTGACCATATCTTTTTACTCGGGTGTCCGATTGAGGTGATCTTAGAAGCATTGGAAAGCTTGTTTAAAGATCTACAAATCATATTTCACAACATTTCTCCCAATTTGGACGTTTCGGGGGTCAAAATCATACATCAATCCAGAGACTGTTTTCTAATACGGGAATCACATACATATGTTCATATTTCTATTCTTGTGAAGTCCCACATTGGAAAGAAACCAAAAGAGAGCAAGACAAATGTTTCTATATAAAGAAGGGAGCTCTAGGCATTAGAGACACAAGCAAGGAGAGCCTCCTCCTCTTTACTTAAGCTATTCATGTAATTGAGAGCAAATTGTAGAGAGAAAGTGAGGAAAGCCTTGTAAAATTAAAGATTTGGAATGGAATTGAAAGCTTCTTCTCCAATGGGTGGCTAATTCCTTTGATTGGATCTTCTAGGTGAAGCTAAGTTGATCCTATTCCTTTTGCTTATGCTCTTAAATTCCCTTGTTTATGTGCTTAATATGTTAGAGTAGATTTTTCTTCATTGCATTGTGCAACCTTCCATGCTTAGTTTCTTTATTAGCATTCTTTTAACTATCTATGCTTAGGTTTGATAAATCATGCTTAGGAGTTAATATCTTTTGATGGTTTATGCTTACTTTTGATAGATAGTCATTAGGAATCTTTTCTTTTATGAAGGGAAGAAAATCTTAGCTATTAGATTGTTAATTTCTATCTTAGAGCTTTAAAGTTATATTTTCCAAATCTAAGCATTGATTTGCAATTAGATTTGAGTATTATTTTTTTTTGGGAAATGAGAAGAGCATAAGTGTTGGATTAGTGTCAGTTAGTGGATTCTAGATGATTCAATCATCCATTAATATTGCTTGTTTCTTGTTTTACTTACTTTAGTTTAATTCTATTCACATTCTCACATACTTATTCACTTATCTTAATTCTCACAATCCATTTCTCTATTTACACCATAAATTCCATCTTTTATTTTAAAATATGTTAGCATATTTCTTTATCTCCATCCACTCATTCTCCTTCTTTCACTTGTTATTTTCTTATTAACCTTGTTATTTTTCTTTGGTCATTAACTTTGTTACTAACTTGTTACTAACATTGCTCTTGATTTGTTCTCATGTTTTTAGTAACTTCTCTTTGTTATCTAGTTCTAGTTTTATTTTAGTTTGCATTTTTTATTTTCCTTGTTAGTATCTAGTTTCTTGTTTCTATTGTTATTTTCATTTGTATTAATTTGTTAGCTATATTTGAGTTGATACTCCTTTTCAAAGATCATTGTTATTTTCCTTGTAACGATCCTCGTGGGAACGATATTCGGACTTCCATAGTCTATATTACTTGAGACAACCGTATACTTGCGGGAAAATACGCATCAGACACCTTTGTGGATATTCCATTGACGATACTTGAATCAATGCTGTGAATTTACGATGAACCATGGAAACTCACTCTTCCATTTGGTGCAATGATTTGCAAATTAATGATTGAGGCTGGTTGCTAAGCGTACACCCATGAATTGCCCGTTGCTCAAAGACAAAAAATAAATGGCAGAATCAAAGCAATGTCTGATACACATGTGTGTCGACGTCTTTAGGGGGGCAAGCCCCAGTCCAAGCTGACGACACAGAGGCAGATTCCATTGAAAATCGTCTCCTTGTGATTGAACATGCAGTGTTTGATTAGTCTGTCCAGATTGAACAATTGGACGAAAATGTGGCAACCGGTTTTTCTGACATTCGTAATCAGCTGATTGAAATGTTCAACTAGCTTCGTCATCAATGAAGCGCCTCTTTTATATTTTTTTTATGCTTTTCTCTTAGTTATCCATGACTATGTATAACATGTATAAACAATATGAATGGTAGTTTTATGTTTTGGTTTAACCTTCTGTACACTATTATCTAATGAACTCAAACAGACTTAACTTATCCAACTTTCTCTGCTTTAGATTACCAACACCCTTAGGGTATCAATGTTCAATTAACTGACACATTTGCGGTCAAAACAACTAATCCACGGAATCCAAAAAAAATCATCACAAAAAATAACAATAAAAATAAATTTAAAAAAAGGTGTTACAATTTCACACAAAAAAGGTTGGATTCATTTAGTCTAGATGCTTCACAAATTTATCTATTACAAAAAGGCTATTACAAAAAGGACCCACATGATGCTTGTTTCCCATATATACAACAAGCAGTCAACAAAGTTACTAATGCATTAGCATCTGTTACAATAAAATTATAGACAACAATCAATAGTGGGTCATGGTAAACAAAAATCAACTATTTTTTCTTGTTACAAAAGTAGTTACTATAAACAATGATCATCAGCAAATCCTACTAACTTTTTGTACGAATGAAATAGCATTATTCTTGAGCTAGTGGAATGCGATATGTTTGTCGATTATGACCCTTTCCTCGATAACGGGAGCATGTGACTGGATTCCTTTGTTGGTCTTCCATACGAATTCTATTCTTCTTGGGTCGGCCAAGTTGTCTTCTTGCATGGGGTGGTAACACCTACACGTTGCTTCTTTCCTCCCATTGCCTTATATCTTGTGTTGCATGTAAAACATAACTGTATGTTTGTCGATATATGTCCCTGGAGAATCGATGCTGACAAAAGTTGTATGGGTCGAGACCTCTGGCCTTGATTACTGCTAAGGCATGAGAACATGGGATCCCAAGTACGTCCCACTTCCGACAAGTACAAGAATGTCTGTCAAGCAAAACGACTTCTACATAGTCACCGGGTGAATGAACTTGAAATTCCCATCGACTGGCTGGATGCACTCCCAATCTATGTGAACGTTCAAACTCCATGTTTATGACCTTTTCAGCATAATGGGTCATCCTTGTTTCCAACAATTGTGATTTCAGTTTGAAATAAGTGGGCCTCTATGATAGGTTTCAAAACTTTTGACCAACTTGATGCAGTGATCAACTATCCAGAAGGCTACAAAACCCAATCCAGGATCCGGGTCCTCAATCTCAGCCATCATGATCAGTAAAACGATCTATCTAGAAGATAGAAAACGTCACCATGCAGGCTACAAAAATCTATAACATACAAGGAAGTAGAGTATACCTTTGGAGCTCGGTTGTGCTCTAATGGAGAAGTTGTGTCTTTCTTTGATAATGAAACTCTTTAACTTATCAACTTGATCTTCCACGCTATGACCTGTATCAAATTCTCTTTTTCTCAAGAAGATGGTGGGGCCTCCAAAAGAAAACTACTAGGAACTTTAATGGAAACTAGAAGAGAACTAGAAGAGGAAGAAAGAGGAGAACTTGTGAGGCATGTGCAACTCTCGCACAAAGAGAGCCTGGGCGTGAATCCCTTGGTGAAATAGCATGGAACGTCCAAGCTCCTTCGCCTCCTATTTATAGCTTTCGTAAGCCCCACTTACTAATTTCTATTAGAAGTCTTACTTCCATAAGAATTAGTAACCTCCTCTTCTTTCTAATTAAAATAGAAGTCTCACTTAAATTAAGAATTAGTAACTTGCTTTTCTCTAATTAAAATAGAAGTCTTACTTCCATTAATAATTAGTAACTTACTATTACCACCATTAGAAGTCTTACTTCAAATAGAAATAGTAACTTTCTATTTCCTTTTACAGTTCAACTAGAATTAAAAACCTTCTAATAACTTGGGCTAGCGTGGGGACCATTAGTAATTCCTTAGAAAGTTGGCTCCAACTGGGACTCGCGACTGCACATCTCATGTGCAATCCGGGTCCACAATTAATTGCAAATAACTCCACTATATAAATGCAATTGAACTATAGTCTTAGGAATAAATTACATAGAAGACCCTAAACTTCCATATTACCACAAGTAGGCCATTCCATCAATATCTATGGATCAATTGGACCTCTCTTCCAAACTTATATCCATATCTTATTATCCTTGAGCCTCAATTAATTATAATGATCATAGGTACCTTTCTAATTAACTCTTAATCGGAATGGGTGCGCACTTACCAATGATAAATCCATCAATTGGCACAAGGGGATATTAAATATAGATTTCATCTTGACCATCGAATGTTCCCACAGCTCTACTACCACGTACCCAGATCACCAAGGTGTTGACCTACAATTGGCCTCACTCATTGGTGACTCAAAGCAAATGAATAGTTAGAAACTTGAGTTCATTAATGTCTCAGGATTGAGAGCCTATTGTTAGGGAATTATGAGAGCAGACCTTAAAGTAAAGACAGTGTTCATAAGGTGCTTCTCATGGTCCTTCAATACATCCAATGTACTAGCACTATGATCCAGAATCTTACATTCTGATGATCGAGACAAATGACACTATCTCATACTAATCAAAGTACTATAACCTTGTCAGATGAGGTGTCCAGTCTCATCACTGGTTGTAAAGATATTTAAGTATAAGATTTGCTATACATGTCTCCCATATGTGGATCTCATCCATACACATGTATATCATCTAGTATACTTATGGACTCCCGGTTCATCTCATGAACCATCATGTCATTCGCATTAGTTATGTGCAAACAAGTAATAAAACACTATTCATCTCATGAAAGGAAAGCATGAATATATTGATAAATAAATTAATTAATCAATTTATTTTATCAATCTTAATGGATTGAGACCATAAGACTAACAATTTCAAGCGTCGAATCTTCAGAATACTCCATCAGTTTGGCGCATATCGCTTTAATTTGTTTCGCTCTAGGAAACTCCCTCACTTCCTTCAGCAAAGCATTCATACATTCCACAATGTTCTGAGTGAGCATATCATAACGTCGGCCCCTTACAAATGCATTTGCCCACTGCTCTTTTGGGATGATGTCAATGTACTTGTATGCTTCCTCTGAAACAATTCTTATATCAGCCATCTCTTTCTCATACTTGCATGCTCTGTACGTTTTTTCCACTCTCCAGAACTTAGCCACGATAGCTTTATCCTTTAATCTTTCGGCTATATTCTGTACAACATGTCGTACACAATGATAATGATATGCAGTTGGAAATCTATTGGAAACAGCTTGCACAAGTCCTTTTTTGCCTATCAGAGACAATGGTCAAATTATGTGTAGGGTGAAACGCAATAGAAATTGTAGTAAGGAACCACTCCCAAGAATCTAGAGAGGACAAATCCTGGTGCTGATTAAGGAAGATGATGATTCGTTCTTAAGAATTTTTTTGGGCATTTAGGTCAAGCATACAATCATTTCGTTCATCCCTAAGACCATTAATTGCTGTCGATGGAGTCTTACTCACAGCCGTGACTTATGATGGAGACAGCAAACTCTTTCTGCTCGCATTTACGAGGAGTCCACCGTTACGCTGCCAGGATTTGTCCTCTCCAGCTCAAGGCAATATTGGGGCAAAATACTGAAGGACTCCTCGTACGAACCCCGTATATCAAGCATTGCAATTTCTTTTTCTTTCCATGCCTTCCTGTAACTAAGTAAAACACCAAATTCCAATTGAAAGTCAGTAATAATTTCCTTTGATGTGTACGACATATGGAGTTGAAGCTGCTCCTTGATCTACTTAGCGACTAAAATCAATGTAGCTTGCCTATGTCCCATCCCCATCACTGGCTTTGAACAACAGTGACTACTATTATATGTCCTCACTTGAAATTGTGGTCCAAAAGCCATAATCGAAGCGTGGATAAGCCACGGACAAGTAGGATCAGCACATCTTGCAGTGACTTCTGTCTTAGTCATTTGCAGAGGTTTAATAGCAAAGTTCTTGTACATTGTAAATTTCTCCGATGTTTCTTTGAATGAATCATGATCTGGAAAATGTCTTCCCTTCCACATGTCATGTTGGGAATTCTCTACATGCTCATCATCAGTGTGCTCTAAATCAGGAATCAAATTGTCAACAATATTATTGTTTTGTATTGCATTAGATTTCTCTCCATTAACTTCTGCGACACATGCTCCGTTTTCTACCATAACAAAATGCTGGGATTCATGCGGTGGGGGAGTAGCACATGCCACGGGACTGTTTAAATCAAATTGAATAGGTTCAGTGCCCGAACTGTTTAAATTGAACTGAATAGGTTCAGTGCCCGATAAATCAAACCTGCATAGTGGATGATCAATCATAAACACATTGATGGAAAAAATATTCAGAAACTAAATTTCAAAAGTTCTAGTGCAAACCTATTGGATTTAGTAATTGGAAAAAGACTGATTTCATCATCAAGGACTATTGATGAGTTTATATAGCTTCATTCATGAACAATCTCTTCTTTACGCCATTGCTTCTCGTTACCTTCTCATTATTTTGTTTATCCTCAAGAACTACTGATGGGTTTATATCAGCTTCATTCATGAACAATCTCTTTCTTACGCCATTACTTCTCATTATCTTCTCATCGTCTTGTTCATCCTTAAGAACTCTTGATGGGTCTATATTAGCTTCATTTATGAGTGATCTCTTACTTACGCCAATGCTTCTCGTCACCTTTTCATCATCTTGGTCTAATTGAGATATTGTACACCTTCTATGCATCCAAATTGACTTAGGTAATAAAAATTATAATAATAGATATCAAGCAGTAATGTGATTTATTCCATAACTTAAACTTGGTGGTTGATGGTTTGTGGCTACATCATCACTTCTATGAATATACAAAAAGATAGGATCAACTCCATATTGAAATAATCTGAACATTCTCATGAGATTGTCATCACATCTTAGGCCTACGAATGTAAAGTTCCAGCTTGTATGATATATGTATTGCATATAAGGGTATCCATTTCTCATCTCCCATTTGGTTTTTGCTACAACTTTTTTAATTAGTGAATTGTAAGTTATGTTGCTACAGACAAAGATAGGCTTCTGCTCTCCACCGTTACATATTGGATGTGAGCGATCCACATCTAACTCTCCATCAAAGTGCATTATAAGACAGAAATCAACATCTGACATCCTAATAAAAACAATAAAAATACAATATATTTTATTAATAAAAATTGCATCGGTTGGAAATATATAGTAATCATAGGATGAATTTTACCATCAAATCCTTTGTTATGAGATTTATAGGAACAATATAATGCCACAATATTAGTACCTATAAAGGGCTTAGAATGCCTTCTTTTTCTAGTGAGCAACAACTTCATACATTTTTGAATAACATAGAAATAAAAAAAAACGGCTTCACCAATGGACTATTAAATAGGTTAATGGTGAAAGATTCAAGATGAGGGAGCAGTATATAAATAAAAAAAACACATCAAATGCAAGAAGATGAACAAAATAATGCATTTCATGGAGGGATCTAAATCTTAATAAGTGATTTACGGTTTGCATCATAAGAATCAATGCAGAAAAATGGTTTATCAATACTACATTTATGGGTTGTTTTTTTAACACATTCAGAAATTATATTGTCCCACATACATGTTGTGATGAATAAAATGTATAAAGTAAAAATGAAATAAAATGGAATGGTAATATCCTATCGGAATCCACAAGCCAAAACGAAGGTCTTCAGTTCAAGGATACGGAGTTCTTCATTTTGTAGTGTAAAAATGTATATCGAATCTTGGGATATCCTACAGGCTTAGGATATCGCAGGATAAATGGTAAAATTATCACACTTTGGATGTTCTTTTATGTATAATCGTCTATTAAGCAATTTATAGTCTTTTTCCTGGTATAGGATAAATTTAAGGTTTTGGGCCGCCACTACGATAATTGTCCCATAGATTAACGTAGGGTCAAGAAAAAGTATCGAGCAAATGCTGAGGAAGGGCATGGTGCGGTGCCTATAAAACGTCGAAGCAAATGTATCGGTCTTGGTTCTTGAAGTAAAACCAACCGCTTGGAGGGTATATTTTTCGTTTGCAAATATACTTGGAGAGCAAGTGCTGTAGATTAGTGAAAGCATTTCAAAGTTGCAGAGCAAATGGCACGCAACAAAGTTCTCATGGTCTCGATTCTAAAACCTCTGAGAAAAACAAAATCTCCTTTTCATCTCTCTTTCTCTGTACATGTTCGCTTCTGATGGTGATGATCTCTTTTAATCATTCTCTTGTAATGCAACAGGTAGCTGAGAAACCTAGCATTGCTCTCTCTGTTGCCTCAGCGCTTTCGGGCGGTCGAGTGAGCCCTCAATTATCTCTACTTTTACTTTATTCTCAAACCCTAATCCCTTGACGGTGCCATGATCATGCGTATAGGTTTTGAGTTTCTAAGATTGATCATAAGTTTCGTTGCTTTTTTTAGTTATCCTAAATGCCTTGTTTGGTGAAATTAGTGGATTTTGATGTGATACGAAAGAGATAATTTGTGTATTGGGTTGGAGATGACTGATTTTAGTGAAGAAGATGGACTTTGTCTTATAACTCCAGAGAACTCAGTTGATGGTTTAATCTTCGTGCTTTAGTGGAATGATAGGTAGCTGAAAGTAGGTAGGTTCCTACCTTTGTTGGTTCTGCTGCTAGTGTTGGCAATGTGTAGAGCCTGATTGTTCATTAGATAAAAATCATATCTGGGATGGATTTCAATGTTCTTGGGAAGTGTTTGAGGCTTTGAGCCAGTTGATGTTTTGGTCAGTCCCTTGATCTTAAGTGGAGGCTCAAGCTTATCCTAGATGGGGGCTGTAATTTTCCCATAGTCCTATTCAGTGAATTGATGAATGGATGAAAGTTCGGCAGTTATGTCTTTAAGCCTTCTTATTTTTATGTGTGAATGCAAGGAATACAGTTTCGTACTTGACCAGAAACTTCATTGCATCCTACTGCTTGTATTGATTATTGAGAGTAGGTATTGGAGACTGCCTGGGGAATCTTGTGAGTGGCCATTGTTCTTTGACGTTTTGTCATGTCTTTTGAGTGGGGTATCCCTTTAGTGGGTTTCGGACTTTAGGTGACCAATTTGTTCACTTTTCCAGTATATCCTGCTCTCTCTCTCTCTCTCTCTGCGCGCGCTTGTGTGCGTGTGTTTCTGTGTGTGTTGAAAAAAAACTCCAATTCCACTTATCAGTTTAAAAGAAAAAACATGAAAATCTTATAAAATGGCACTATAGGAAAATGGTTTGAATTAGTTTTTTTGATTCTGAAAGAGGTTAAAAATGTCCATGAAGTATAATTTATATTCCAATGCGAACTTTTGTTCATGTTTGGAGTTTGGATCCTCCTGAAAAGAATCAATTTCCGTGAAATCAACCCTTAATGGAATGAGATTTCTATGAAATGTTGTAATTGAATTGCTTTCTTGGCTGCGGCTGGTTGGTATTAAATTTTCATCATTTTAGACATCACCTAGTTTGCAATATCAGAATTTTTTAAGGGTTATATTTGTCTTTACCATGCCTTTTTTCTTAGTTGTTTTTAATTGATGCCGCTGACTTGTACATACATTATTTATGTGTCACAGATGTCCACTCGACGAGGAAGTACTGATGTCCATGAATTTGATGGAACTTTTCTAGGCTTTCATGTGCATTATAAAGTGACTTCAGTTATTGGGCATGTTTTCAGGTATCTTATTCCAGTATTTTTTAAGCGAGCATGCTAAAATACTCATTATCTATAATCTATTTTGATGTCATAATCTAGTTGAGCATTACCTTATGCTATTTTTTTGATATATCTGCAAGAGTTGCGCTTTATTCTTTAATATTATTTTCTTTTTTTGCTGTCATAAGTGATATATGTTATCAGATTTGGATGAATAATGTGCAGTCTCAGCAGCATCTTCATTATCTTTTTATCTTATTTTTTTTTTCTGCTTTATAAATGTTTAGATAAGACTCCTTTATGGTCTTGTTTTCGAAAACCTGGAGTCATGCTTAGTGGTTTTTCCCCCTCTTTTTGAAAAGATTAGTTAAAGCTATGCTGGGAGATTGTGGGATCTGTGAGGGAACTACCATTTTGGTAGAACTACTGTGGGTACAAACTAGCTACTTATCTTTGTGGGTAGGATATAGCTACTTATCTTGACTGTTATCACTTATCTTTAGCTTTTTGGAAAAAAATGTTGTCAAGAGATCTTTTCCACTTATGATACAGGCTGTTTGTACCTAAGAATGCTCTACCAAAAGAATCAGAATAGCAGATCTATTGTAGCTGTCCTTTTTTCTCAATATTTTCCAATCTAGGAAATTGCCTTCGGATGAGAAAGTTTGTGATTTTGTTTGGTTTTTGTATCTTCTCTCCTTTTGTTTATTCTAGGAGAGGTTTGGTTGTCGTCTTTCCTGTTTTGTGTTTTTTGCTTGTCAATATAGTACTCGTGTACTGCTTTCTTTTTTGCACTGAAAGTAACCATTCAGAAAAAAGATGTTGTTTTGTTGGGTAAAAGAAAAAAAATGATACATCTATATCTATATTCCTATAAATTATAATTGAGAGTAATTTTTCCCCATTTACCCCTTTTTTTTTTTTTCAGTTGGATCATTGATAGTCAACAAGCCAGGGTAATTGGTGACACGTCTTGATCCGGTTCAATTAGGGGCCAGTTGGTAATGATCGTTTTGGTTTTGGGGCAAGTACGGAGTTATATATTTTGACTTGACTTGGGTTCTGGTTTAGGCCACCCCATCCTGCCCTGGCCCATTTATAATTAATTAGATATTTTCTTTATGAGTTTTATCCAAAAATCTTATATTGTGCAGTGTAGTCAGGTTTGGGGCGGGAGTGGGTTGTGTTGGCCCACCTGTTTATAATTGCTTTAGATATTTTCTAATATTGATACAATAATTTTGTGGTTAAATGGGTTGAGAATATTTCAAGACTTGAAAAAGCAAAGGGTTTGTGAGTTCAAATCTTCTTAAATACATTATAAAATATAATTTAAATTTTCAATGCCATATATATTTTTCAAAAAGAATATAGTATTACCAGCACAAGGTGGGTATGATTGTGGGTCCGACACCTATTGCCATTCTGGTTGACTGGTGTAGGCCTTAGGGTTTGGGCTTGCGTGAAAGTGGTGAAGCACGATGGTGGTGCCGAAGAACGTGTCCGCAGACACTATGATAGGTCTCCATAGAGACAACAATGAGGATGCACCTCTGAGGGATAACCCAACTGAAATTCTATTAATAAAAAGTCTAAGATTTCCATCTCTTACATTGCATATAAACAGGAAAAGCAACTTAGGAGCTAAGAAAACTTAATTCCAACGATAGAAACTATCCTAATCATAATCCTTTAACAAATTAGAAACCTAATAAAAAAACTAATTAGGGAAATAAAATAATTTCTAAACTATCTTGCGTGGGACCACTTGTGGGCCTATCCATTTTGCATCATTGACTGTCAAAATTAACACGAATTGGTCAAAATTGAATGCAAAATGCTCTGCTTTAACATATAACAATTAGATGACTAGGTGTCAGAACTGAAATAAAGGTCTCCTGAAAGAAGTGTGCCCGCTAGAGCCATTGCATGGCACTCTAATTTATCATTATGAACTTGAATTGACCATTGTATTAGCTTTATTTACATGGAGACTCAAAGAGTCTGCATGTCCCCACTAACATACTTAATAGTAGAAGGGAGGAGATGAGAATTTTTCATCTGAAAAAAAATCCAATTATGGCCCAGCAATTTCCATATTTGAACTGATGTGGATAGAGGAATGTGATATTATTAAGATCATTCTAAATATAGGAAGCAGTTCGATGTGCAAGCGTGGAAGGGTTTCCATTTACGTTAGAAGCTAAAATTGTTGGAACTTAGATTAAAAGAATGGAATGGTAGTCAGTTTGGTCTTATGGAGGAAATTTTGCTACTTTGTTGTCCCAGAGTTAGTATATGGATAAGAGGAGAATGGTTCATTGAGACAACAGGAAAGTACAAATATTTGTGCCTGCAGGAATTCATGCAAAAGGCCATTGAGAAGATTAAATGGTGTCAAAGATCTAGAAATAGCTGGATACGAGTGGGAGATAAGAACTGGTGTTTTTAAAAGCGAGAGGTGCATCAAGGCGCTAAGGTCTCCTATGGTGCGAGGCGAGGCGCGGGCTTCATTGAAGCGAGGCGTACATTGTAGATAAAAAATAGATATTTTGGTATAGACCGATAATTTAAAATTCAACATTGGCAAAGTGAAAATAATTCACAAATTATAACAAAAAAGGCAAGGAATATTAGAACAATTCGAAAAGTGATAAAATCATCCATCACTCTAAATGCTAAACATTCAACGAAAGTGCAAAAAACCATCAAACAAGCCATACAAAAGAACCCCACAACAAAGTATACACACTTACACGATACTGACCAACAAAGGGAAAAGATGCAATTTTTCTCGCATCAAATGAAAGTTGGCCAAAGAAGCATTAAAACCCAATTCAATTAAAAGGTTTCTCCTTAAACCTTGAATGCCACAAATGGGTAAAAACAACAAAAAGATGTCCAGCAGTACCAAAAAAAAAAAAAAAAACCTGAAACGGGGCAGCCATGTTCTACTAAGAGGTACCTCTTACGGATTTGTATGGGAGGTAACCTTTTTCCCACCATGTGAGACACCGCATAATAAATCCAACCCAGTCACACTTACCATCTCCCTATGAGTTAGCACTCACCCTAATTTGACACTAAGCTGAATTTCACTCACCATTGGATTAAATTTCATAAAAAAATTAACTTAAGAAACCATTAAGCTTTAAGGCCTCTAACCTAGTGTTGCCCGTATACTGTGTGGATATGGTAAGGACTCGCCATGGACATGACAGGGACATGGATTTTACGCTAAAAAGTGTAGTATCGGATACGATACAACATGATATGATGCCCATTTTGAAGTATCTGTTCTTCATATATTTAGATTAGTGTCAAATTAGGATGACTGCTAATTCATGGGGAGATAATTAGTGTGTGGGGGTTGAATTTATTATGGGGTGTCTCACGTGGTGGTAAAAATGTTACCTCCCATGCAAATCCGTGAGAGGTACCTCTTAGAAGAATATTACCCCTTAGATAATTTTGTAAGAACAGGTCAGGCACCGAATTGCAAATTGTTCGAAACATTCTGGTCATAGTTGGAGGGCCTTTTTTAGAGAACTAGGTAACTATGGGGTCAATCTCATCTTCCACCATGATATATGTGGATGATAACTTTTCTTAGAAAAATACAAATTCTTAACTTTTAGCACTGGATTTTCTAATTCCAGTTTTCTTTGTTATTTACAGTGTAGATTTTCCACAGACCTACCAGAACTGGGAAGCAACTGATCCTATCGATCTTTTCCAAGCCTCAGTTGAAAAGACAGAATCAAACCCAAAGGTATGTTTTGCTTTCTTAATTGTTTCTTATTTCATGTTATTTTCATGGGTTGTACTTTTCATTTGGAGTAATTAAAAACTATTCTTTTCTATCAGTATCAGTTACGCAAAAACTATGTTGAAACAACTGATATGAATAAATTAAAACCTTCTTTGGTAAAAGTTATGATTCATATATTCTATGTTATGGATAAACTAAGTTTGTTAGGATAAACAACATATAACAAATGTCAGTACATGGTCTTCTTGGTACCATACTGTGCCAAGGTTGTAACATGGTCCTGAGGTGTTTAAAAATGTTGTGTGATCTAGTAGTGACATTCCTCATAATTCATTCTCTAATTTAATGTTATTCTTTCCTTCTGTTATTTCATTTTTCTAATTTGGTGGATCCTAGAAAAGGGTTTAATGTCTACTTTAATCTCTGAAAATTCTAGGTCAGAAATTTCTGGGGTTTAATTAATTTTTTAGTCTCAGAAGATTCTAGGTTAGAATTCTTACTACCCTTGGTTGTAGACAATTTAGCGGTAGATATCCAAGATGCAATATCATGGTGTATGTTGTTTGCAAATGTAATAAACAGTGGTGTACGTTCCACCTCAAAATTACTGTACTAGAAGTATGGTGGTAGCTTGAGCAGTTTTATTCATGAATAGTGAAAGATCATAGGGACTTTGAGCAAATCCAAGGTGAAGCAGAGTAGAACGAAATTTCTCAAACCAAGCTCTGGGTGCTTGTTTGATGAGTCCATACAAGAAGCTATGGAGCGTGCCACCTCATTTTTAGAAGTAGAATCATATCCTTGGGCAAGACGCATGTACACTTCTTTTTTTGGGATCTCCATGGAGGAAGGCATTCTTCACATCTATCTGATGAAGAGGCCATGAGCGTGATGCTGAAATAGCAAGAATTGTACGCACTGTTGTCATCTTGGCGACCCGAGCAAATGTCTCTTCATAGTCAATACCATACTCTTGACGATTGCCAAGTGCCACTAATCAAGCCTCATAAAGGGCCAAAGTACCATCAGGATGTAGCTTGATAGAGTAAACCAACTTACGTCCTATGGGTTTGATTGACGGAGGACATTGAACAACATCCCATGTGTGATTCGCTTTGAGTGCGTCAAGTTCTTCCTGCATGGCATGACGCCAATACTCATGTTACACTGCTTGGGAAAAATGGTTAGGTATACGAATAGAAGACATAATAGTAAGGATGTATGGGTGACACTGAACCGATCAGGAGAGCGGGAAATCCTAGATGATCGACGAAGAGAGACTGTATGGGAGATGTCTGGTGCAGGAGCTGGGTCAAATGTCGAGGAACGTGACATATCAAGGGGCTTAGGTGCATTAGTATTTTCCCGTTTATGCCTCTCATACACAAATATAGGCCTCATAGTTTCTGTAGGTGGAACAGGAGTATCACCAATATCTGGCACAAGTGAAATCATAGGAGATGTATCATGATCTAGATGATGTTGGAAAAAATATTGATTTAAAAAAAAAAAAACACAACATTACGAGAAATCTTGACATGTTTTACCTTTGGATGATAACATAAAAATCCTTTTTGGCCATTCGCATAACCTAAAAAAGGCACACTTAGAGGATTGAGCAGATAGTTTTGTTCATTCAATTGGGGGAAGAAGAACAAAACATACACACCCAAAGGTATGGAGATGAGAATAAATATGATGCTTATGAAATAAACGAAAATAAGGTGTTTTATTCTTTATACGTGGTGAGGGTAGCCTATTTATAACATGAATGGCTGTAGATAGAGCTTCTGGCCAAAATTGCGGTGGAACTGAGGATTCTAAGAGGAGTGACCGAACAATTCCAAAAGGTGTTTGTTTTTCCTCTCAGACACACCACTTTGCTGGGGTGTATAAGGACATTATTTTTGAGAACTATGCCTTTGTTTTGCAAAAAATTTTGAAACTCATTAGAAACATATTCACCACAGGAAGCTGTGTGAAGTGTTTTAATAGATGTGGAGAAGTGATTTTCCATATAAGCTAAGAAAATTTTAAAAGTAGCAAACACCTTAGATTTTGAATGCAAGAAATAAATCCATTTAAAGCGACTATAATCATCAATGAATGTAACAAAATACTTAAAATGGGAATGGGATATGATAGGTGCTATACCCCATACATCACTATGAATAAGATCAAAACGTTTCAATGATAAAGAGGTACTGATGGGAAAAGGAAGGGGCTTGCTCTTGCTCATTTTACAACTAGAACAATTAAAAGAAACATCCTTAGGAGAAAACTTATTATCAGTAGCAAACCAGATTTAAACAAAGACAACGAAATATGAGAATGAGGATGGCCTAATCTATTATACCATAATTGGCACTTATTTGAACTAGAAGCAGAAAAAAGGCAGAGGCAACCAAATTCCTATGTTGTGTAGATAGTTGCAGTGGAAAAAGACGTCCACACTTAGGCCCCTTCGTTATCACCTTTCCCAATGCTTGATCATGTATGACGCAACCAGAATGAGAAAAAGGTATAGGAACAATAATTATCAACTAGTTGCCCAACAGATAATAAATTGGTAGATAACTGTGGAGAAAGAAAAACGTGACTCGAAGGTGAGGGATGTGAGATCTCACCAATGGCGGTAATGGGTATACAACCACCAGCGGCTGTATTGATTTGGGGATTTCCATCATAAGGCATTAAATGAGATAGATTATTAGAAGAGTGGGTCATATGATTAGAAGCCTTCGAATCCAAATACCAGATAGAGGAATTTGTGGTTTTACCTGAGAGGCCAAGGGTAGAAAAGGCATTTACTATGATCTATTGAACCATTTCAGGGGTAAGGGGGGAGGAAGAAGCAGGCTGAGCAGGCATCATTGTGTTGCTAGCGAGGCTCAATGTAGAAGACGCATCCAGACCATGGCGCTGACATTTGGGAAGAACATGGCCCTTGCGTTTACAGTAAGTGTAGAATTTTTTATTGCATTGAGTGGCAACATGTCCATACTTTTGGCAGCAATAACATTGTACTTTGGTCATATCTCGTGTCTGACTTTTATCTCGTGCAACATATGCCGCAGTTATTGGACTGCCTGTGGTAGCCTGCTGAAAGGTAGCCTGGGTTGCGAGACGCTGTTCTTCACGAAGAAGTTCACTTAGGCACGTTTCAATGGCAGGGGAAGGCACCTGACTCATCAGATTAGACCGAACTTGTTCAAATTCAGATCGTAGTTTTATTTAAAACTGATCCCTTCGACTAGTGGAATGAATGTCTTGAACTACATTGATGGAAGCATCCGACATACTAGAGTAAATAATCTCAGTATAATTAGTCCATAAACGAACAAAATGAGAATAATACTCATGAATGGACATAGTCCCCTTAACAAACTGAGAAAGTTTAGGTTCCAAGTGAAATTTGCGAGCCAAGTTATCTTGTTGATAAATCTATTTCAGGTAGTACCACATTTCTTTGGCAGTTTTATAGGGTCTGAGATTGAGAATGTATTGTGGATCAACCGACCCCGAAGCCAAGTCATGATCTAAGCATCTTTGACTTCCCATTTGGCGACTGCTTTAGTATCAGTTATGTCATCATTGGGTTTGGGATCAGACCCATCCACATGATCCCATAATTCTTTACCTTTCAGGTAAATTTAAAATTGGAAAGCCCACGATGTGTAATTAGGCCCATTAAATTTAACAAGGGAGATTTCACTGTTTTCCATGACAGCACAGTGTATAGATGAATCTATTAAGGAGATGCTGAATGCAAAATCAGCTATGTCAAGAAGAAAACACAGCAGAACTGATATTTTTCTTCACACAAATACAATTCTGAAGCTTTATGCTAGATGAAATCCCGAGAGTATGTGAATTACTCCAAGATAGAACACTAGATCTTGCTGTTGATCATGAGTATCCAGATTTGATGATGAGATGGAGCCAGATTGCAGAAAGGTGCAAAAAATGGCCCAAAAAAGCCCAGCCGACCTTGAAAACGAGGCTAAGGTTGCCACGTGGGACCCACTTTCTGATCCCAATCTAGATCAGTGTTCTTTATGAGATGAAGACTCAAAATCTCTTCCTTCTAGATAAAAAATTTCTGAAAAACAGACTGTATCCACAGTTTTGTACGGTTTTAATGAAAACTGTTCAAAACAAATGTAGGAATGCATAAATAATCAGAAGGCCTACCATTGATCCAGCAAAAACTCTGAAAAAATCTCCCAAAAACTGAGGAAAACCAGGCTACCAGATCTGGGCAAATAGCTGATGATGAGTTGATGATCCCAAGTGTGCCGCGGTTGATCATAGCATCCTATACCGAGAGACCAAGATCTTCTAGCGATGAGAAGATGAAAATTTCTGGAACCCACGAACCTAATATCTTCTGATGATCAAGAAACTGACGAGAACTTTGCTTTTGAATCTAACAGAGATCTTGCCAATCTCTGATACCATTACAGTGACAGAACTTAGAATGGAAGAAGAAAACTTTGGAAAATTGGATGGATCCCATGGTCGATCCTTGCTCCATTTTATAATCTCTTGCAGCCTTAATCAAGGCAATTACAACCTAATACAATCTATGTATATGGAAAGTAAATATATTTAAATGCTATGATCATGGAAAGAGGATATGTTACAGTAAGATTAGTCCACTTAAATTATCCCACGTGATGGGTCAGTTTGCACATGGAATGGGCCTAGTGGGCTTTGTGGGCCAGCTGGTGTTAACATGGATGAGATGAGATCAAGGATGAAAATAGTGGTAGTGGTGGGTGCAGCGGCCCGCCTCCGAAGCGCATTGCTACGTAGCTGCGTATTGGTGCGATTTGAAAAACTTGTCAAAAAAATCTGAGAAATTTGTAGAAAATCTAGAATATTGGAAAATGATAGAAGATGGTTTTTTTTTTTTTTTGTAAAAGTAACTAAGATAAGAGGACATAGCGGTCCTCTCAATGTATGAGGTCATGTATCGTTGAATAAATAGAAAATAATAGAAATGATAATTTTTTTCACATGTATTCATGTTGCTTAGTTATGCTAACTTAGAAACTAGTGAAAGGCTCATAAAAAAAAAAAAATGTCATGAAGTCATGAATTAAGACCTAAGAGTACCTAGAGAAACGAATTCCTCTACCAAATGAGGTGTCTAATAGGATGTACCTAGAGAAGAACTCTTTGTATCGACTGTAATTCAGTGATATCTTGTATTTTTTGGTGTTCTTTTAAACATAAAAGGGTAGAAGAGTTGCGTAGAAATGTTATTTGGAGAGAAGAAGAAAAGAAATAAATCTTATTATGAATTTTTTTAAAAATAGGAATCTGTTTTACTCCGTAGCGGCCGCTACAGTTGTAAGCGGCGCTAAATTCTATTTAGTGTAGCAGTCTCCACGGCTACGCCCGATATAGCGGCCGCTATTTTGATCCATGGGTGAGATCTCTTACCTTTGAATGGCGAAACGAGCTTGAAATCAAAGGGGTTTGCCTTGCAAGGTTTTGATGGAAAATGGGTTGAGGAGGATCGTGTGGCCACAAGGAAAGACTTTCATGGATTGGAATCTCGATTTGGCATAGCGGTTGAGAAGTAAGGGGGAAGCAGCAGCAATCGCCGATCGGATCTTTTGTTTCTGACTTGCAGGAGAAGGAAGAAAAGAAAGCAGTAGCAACCGCCAATCGGAATAACACCTTAAGCTTTTCATTTATTAAGTCCCAGGATTGAAATGTGGACATTACTATGTTCTATATATTACAATGTTTTCAAGGTTAATTATCTATTTCTTTATGGTTTAATTCTCAGTAAGAAAAAAAAAAAAGGCTAAATAGCATTATATAGTATAAATTGCTTGAGTTTCTGTATGCCTCTCAACCTTCATGTGGCTATTCTATTTGCTGACCCTTTATTCCCTTCAAAATTTAGGCTCATATTTGTAGGCATTTAAGCCAAGAAGCTAGTGGTTGCGGGCATCTAGTATTATGGTTGGATTGCGATCGTGAAGGAGAGAATATATGCTATGAAGGTAAGGTTTGTACTTCCAAGTAAAGTTGATCTGGTTATTAGCAATTGTTAAGCTCATTATTGACAATGGTGGCATTGAAATGAAATAATCAATGATAAGGCTTGAGGCCTGTGTTTGTACCTTGACCCTAATTTTGGGTTTGAAAATTAATATTTGATTGGGAAACAGGATTGTATTTGAATTATAAAATAACATTTCATGCATCCTTGTTTTCTCATTAAGGTTAATTATCAAATTGAAACCTTCCCTGTTAATTGTGTCTAGCACGGATACGACTCAAGATAGAATGTGATATTATGTCACAAAGGTCACTTTTGTCCAGTGATGTATATACCCAGGACCCTATTTTAGGGGTTCGAATTATTAATATTTTTATATGCTTAATTTATGTTATACCCAGGCCCTATTTTAGGGGTTCGAATTATTAATATTTTTTATATGTTTAATTTATGTAATAACCCAGGACTCTATTTTAGGGGTTCAAATTATTAATGTTATATATAAATTTATTTCCTTGTTTCTTTCACATTTATTGGAATGATAGGTTTTGTGGTATAGATATAATCTATTTTGTAAATTATTTAAGAGAATTAATCTTGTGAGAGATTATTATAATTATTGTGGATAATGCAATTGTGATCTTAGAATTATAATGTCTGAGTTGGTAAGTACCCTATTGGATTGTGCCCATGAGAATTGGATTACATAATTAATATTAAAGTAAGGTTCCCAATGGGTACCACCGTGGATGAAATGTGGCGGCTGATAAATCGGGCGTAGCGGCTATATGTTATTTATCGGCACTCACATTGGTAGCCTGTAGCGGCTGATACGCATTGATACGGTACGTATCGACCGCTCACATATGTTACATATTGGCCGCTACATGCAATGAAATTTAAAAAGAAAAAAGAAAAACCTCTGTCGGCTCACCCCCTTTGTTTGACTGGTAGATGAAGAAAAGGAGGAATAAGGGGAAAAAAAGGGACAGCAACTGCATAAAAACATACTTGGAAGCAGTAGCAACAACAACACAGCAGCATCACGCAACAACAGCAACACGTAGCATCAACGAAGCAACGGCAGCAGCATGCCAGGCAGCACCACCTCCTCTTCTTCTTCTTCCTTTTCTTTTCCTTCCCCTCTTCTCTATCCTTTTTGATCATTCTGTTTTGGGAAAATAATTAAGGCAGCAAAAGCCCCTCTTTTGGTCCTCCTATATTTCGCTAGTAGGCTTACTTTGGGCCCCACATTGGGCTCACCTTGTGATAGGTATTAATAAAGATTAAATGGGCCACATAGTGGCCCACCTTATGAAAGTTATAAATAAAAATCAAATGGGCCCCTTAGAAAAAATAAAGTTGGAAGCACCCTATATTGTTGGGAAGTCCCACATCCCACATCGCCTTAGTAATAGGCTTGAAATATCTTAATATACCTGTATGGCCCTTCCACCGATCAACTTAAGCTTTTGGGTTGGTATATGGTTTCTTACAGATATTATTGCCATTGTTGGGCTCGACAATGTGTCCCAAATATTAAAAAAAAAAATAAAAATCATTGCTTAGCCAAATAAAAAAAAATTTAAGGGCTTAGCCAAATTTTACTCTAATTAGAAATGGAGCCCAAGCAAATTTCACTCTGATTGAAAATAGAGCCATAGCCAACTTTCACACTAATTGAAAATAAAGTCTAATAAAATTTCACACTAATTGATGATAGGCTCTAGCGCCAACTTTCACACTAATTGATGATAGGCTCTAGCGCCAACTTTCACACTAATTGAGAATAAAGACTAATCAAAATTCACATTAATTGAAGATAGGCTCTAGCAAACTATTACTATAAAAGGAAATAGGGCTCAACCAAATTTTATTTTAATAGGAAATAGGACCCTAACCAAATTACACTCTAATAGGAAATAGTGGCCTAACCTAATTTTACTCTAATAGGAAATAGGGCCCTGATCAAATTTTTCTTTAACAGGACATTTAAAACTATATATATACATTTCAAAATACAACTAAAAAATGTGATATTCTAAGCAATGATGGTGATAATATTTTGATGACATTGTTTGATTACAAACATGAGTACATGTGAAGTTTTTTTTTTTTTTTTTTTTTTTTATCATTACTACTATTTTCTATTCAGACAGCAATACAGTACCTCATCCAATGAGGGGGCCGCTTCGCCGCCTTATCTTACTAGCGAGGATTGTGCACGACCTTTAATAATAAATAAGAAAAGAAGAAAGGAGGTGGGATTGTGCACAAGAGGGAGCACACGAATCTTGAGGCCTTTTGGACTCGCACTCAACTCCCACCTCCTTTATTCTTCTTATTTACTAAAGGTAGTGGATCCCATCCTCTCTAGCCTATTACAAATAATCCTATTGGTTCCTTCTCCACTCTAGGTCCCATCAAGACCCCTTTAAAACTCTTAATTTGAAGTCAATTTTAATCCCACTAAAATATTTAATGACGAACGGACCCTCATGTTTCTATCCAAATCTGTCTAATATGAGACAGGGCACTTGGGCCCCAATACAGGGGTGGTACCCACCGGGAACCTTACGTTTATTAATTGTGTAAGGTTGCATTTGCAAAGTCTAATTTTCTGGTTTATTTCTCTTAATGCGGTTTCAAAAAGACATTTAAATCCAAAAGACTGTTTGGCTGATGCAAATATGATGTCTGTTTGAACTGGGGGATTAGTTCTTTTTTGTCTATTTGAGAAGGACCAAGTAACCACACTTTTCTGGGCAGATATTTTACCCTAGGGGAAAGAGATGGTGCTAAAGTGATTTTTTGTGAGTTTCACACCCAAACCTTTTTTTTCCTTTCTCTTTTTTTAAAATCAGGGGGCACTAAATGCCAAACCAAACTATTGGATATCTTCATAAGTCCAAACACGGCCACCATGTCCAATTCCAGCCATTGATTCTTCACTGATATCGAGATATTTGTCAAAAACATGATTATTAGATTTGCATTTCTGGACTTTTATGGGAGAAATCAAGATCCGAACTGTTGATATTATTTAGAAGGCTAAAAAATGCTATGCGTCCAAATCTTAGCTCTTGATTCCTTGTAGATCTCGAGATATCATCTGAAAACTGTAGACCGTTGATCCACTTCACTCAAAACTTAATATGCACCTACTGTGCTTGAACGTGATGACAGTTGGTCCCTTTTTTTGTCTTTTTTCTTCAATTGTGGGACCCAAAAATGTGATCCAGACTGTTGGGTCTCTTCATAAGGTCAGACACGGCTGGTTGGCAAAATTTCAGCTGTTGATGCTTCTCTATTCTTGAGATATACGTGAAAAAAACATGAACTATTCCATAATCATTTTGGACTTCTGTGGGCCCCTACATCAAGATCCAAACCGTGGATCCTCTTAAGAAGCCTACAACCAGCTGTAGGTTCACATATTAACCTTTGATTCTTCATGGATCTCAAGATATTCATGAAAAACCGTGGAGCATTGATCCTTTTATTTTATAAGTCACTGTTTTTGCACGTGATGACAGGAAGTCCATTTTTTGTCTCTTTTTGTTTTTTTCAATTGTGGGGCCCAAAAGAATGATCCAAGCCATTGGACCTCTTTAAAATGAAAAACATGCCCATTGGGCAATATTTCAGCCGTTGATGATGCACCAATCTCGAGTTATTTGTGATAAAACGTGAACCAATACATATGCATTCTTGACTTTTGTGATTCCCATAAGTAAGATCCAAACCATTGATCCTCTTTGGAATAAAAAAGGCTAGGGGATGAAATTTTAGTTCTTTACTCACCGTAGTTCTTGAGAAATTTGCGAAAATGTGAACCGTTGGATCCGTGACATGTCTATTTCAGACATTTTATTTGTCTTACCATTGTTTATTAATAAAACATCTATTTCACATAGATCTATTCTACACAGTTTTGTTATCCATAGATCTATTTCACATGGATAAGATTTGTCAAGCAAGAACTACCTCAATTCTCGTGGGCACAATCCAATAGGGTACTTACCCACTCAAATATTATAATTCTAAGATTATAATTATATTATCCACAATAAGTATAATAATCTCCCACAAGATTAATTCTCTTAAATAATTCAGAAAATAGATTACCCACGCCCACACCCACACCCACACCCACACCCACCAGAAAACCTATCATTTCAATAAATTTCAAGGAAACAAAGAAATTAAATATATAAAAATATTAATAATTCAAATCCCTATAATAGGATCCTAGGGTATTACATCATATGTGAGGGTTCAATCAGCACCCATGTTTTGTTTTTATCTAGAGCTTTCATCTCTTTTTCCATCACATATTTCTAATTAAAAATCAATAAGGGTCCTCTCACACTAGAAGGAATACTAAAAGCAAACAATGCAACCAAATAGCCATTTAAATATAACAGAACATGATATGAAACATTTGAATAGGATGCTCGATACACAATTTTTTACCTCTGCATAAACGAATAGGTGTACCCAAATCGTTAATGACTGGAGAATCAGAGTTGTCATCAACTGGCAAATCAATAGAAGGATTACTAGTAGAGATGTTACTTGGTTCTGATTTTTCGCTTGGACTTGGTTGTTAATTACTTTGAAGTTCGGTTGAGATTTTCTTTCCTGCCAATGACTTGGTAGGTTAGCCAAAGGAAAAACTTCTCATTGCTACACGATTCCCCCGTATATCGTCAACACTTCCTAAATGAAAGTAGAGATGATCTTCAAAAAAGAAATATGATAACATCTATTTTTTATTGCTAACAAGTAAAATTTTATGAGATTAACAAAGGTTACAAGACCCAACAAAGATTTGACTACAACCAAAGCAAACGCATAATCATAGGCATAAGAGCATTCTACCATAGCAAAACAACAACATATCTAATGGCAACACTAAAAGGGGTAACCCTATCCACCCCCTTTAACTGAGAATCTAGCATCCCATTAGCCCTCCTTCCCATATGTTGAAAACTCACTTGGAAAGAAGTATACAACTTGATCTATTGAAAGTAGTAGAGGAAATTTCAAGGGTGGACATCTATGATATTCATCAAGAAATAGCATTGGGTGTATCATGATCGCTCACCCCAAGTGTAGTGCTGTCACGATGTAGTAATACTCTCGGTGAGTCCAAGGTCGATCTATAGGGAATGTGACACATTCTTCAACCATGTCGGAATGAAAAAGTATTGTGGTAAAGTAAAGTACAGCCACCGCTTTTTTCTACAAGCCACTTTTTCTTTACCACATAAGCATGGTAAAGTGTGGTAAAGTAAAGTCAATCTCCCACTTTACTTGACCATGTACTTTATCTCACCTTACTTTGCATCACCTTTTTTCATGATGTGACATCTTCCTTTACTACACATTTAAAAAAAAAATGCCTTCTAGATGTGAATATCCTCCCTTTACCATGTCTGGATGAAAAAGTATTGCGGTAAAGTAAGATTCAGCTGCCATTTTTTTTTTACCTCAAGCTACTTTTTCTTTTTCTAGTCAAGTGTGGTAAAATAAAGTCAATACAAAAGCAACTGCTTTACCACTTTCTCCCACTTTATTTAACCACATACTTCATCTCACCTCACTTTACCTCACCTTTTACTGGATGTTACATCTACCTTTACTTTACTACACGTAATAAATACATGCCTTCCAGATGTGAATATTCTCCCTTTGCTATGTCTGGATGAAAAAGTAGTGTGGTAAAGTTCAACCGCCACTTGTTTACCACAAGCTACTTTTCTTTACTAGACAACCATGGTAAAGTGTGGTAAAATAAAGCCAGTATAAGAAGAAACTACTTTACTGCTCTCTCTACCGATACCTCACCTTTACCTCACCTTTTACCATAATGTTACCACTATCTTCACTTTACTTCATTTGATGCAGGACAAACCCATGGTCCCCATGTGTCAACCCACCTTTGGCCCAAGCCCACCTATCAGTTATAAATTTTATTTTATTTGGACTTTTAATTATGTTTTAAGTTATTTAAGTGGATGTTTTAATCCTGACCATCGATGTGTTTTGACTTTGGATGGTCCATATTTGATCTAGGTATAGTTTTCTCTTATATAAAGTATTGTAATGCCTCTTTGGCAGCATATTTGATTAATGGAAAAAAATATTGAGTGCTATAGCTCTCTTCCTCCTACTGCGATAGGACAAGTTTGCCTCCAGTGATTGGAGCTTGGCGTGAGGCCAAGATTTTCAGGTGTGAAACCTGACCTACGCCTCCACCCTCCATCTCTAATCTCTCCTTCTCTACCCGCCCTGCACCTGTTATGCCGCTCCACATCATTTGGTATCAGACATGGTTCAAAATAGTTGTTGCTACGTAGAGCGGTGGCCACATTATCGGTCGTAGCGGTTGAGGTTGCTACGTTATTTTGAAATTAGCGGCGCTATAGTCCAAGACCTTGTAGAGCCAAGTAATTTTAATTCATAACACTGTTTTTCCTATTTCTTCTTAGTAGCCTTTCCTATAGTTATCTTTAACCTTTTATGGTTCCAAATCACTAAAAAACCACAAGATTCGCTGCCATACAAGATTCAATTTTTTTTTTACCACTAAAACATTCACACTGCTACGCCGCTACGTATTGCCGCAACTGTTACATATCGCCCATGGCCATTGGCCGCTACGCCCACTGCAACTGCAATTTTTATCCTTGGTATCAAATGCATAACAAACCCATGGTCCCCATGGGTCGACCCATCTTTGGGCCAAGCCCACCTATCAGTTATAAATTTTATTTTATTTAGACTTTTAATTATGTTTTAATTTATTTAAGTGGATGTTTCAATCCTGGCCATCGATGCATTTGGATGGACCAGATTTGATCTAGGTTTTCTCTTATATAAAGTATTGTAATTCCTCCTTGGCAACATATTTGATTAATGGAAAAAATACTAAGAGCTCTTGCGCTCTTCCTCTTCCCTGCGATGGGAGAAGTTTGCCTCCAATGATTAGAGTTTGGCGTGAGGCCAAGATTGTCAGGTGCGAAGCCTGACCTACCCCGTCCACCCTCCACCTCTAGTCCTTCCATCTCTACCCGCCTCGCATCTGGTACCTTGCTCTGCATCATTACTTGACATGGAAAAAAAAAAAGCGTCCTAGATGTGTATATTCTCCCTTTACAATGTCTCCATGAAAAGGTAGTGTCGCAAACTAAAGTTAGCTGCCTCGTTTTTTAGCGCAAACTTTACAACAAGACACTTTGTTTACCACATAAAACCATCATAAAGTGTGATAAAGTAAAATAAAGTAGAGTAAAGGAAACTACTCTACCTTTTTCTCTCCCACTTTACTTTACCACATTCTTTTTCTTACCTTTACCTCACCTTCATGATGTGGCATCTACCTTTACTTTACATGAAAAAAATACATCACTATAGATTTGGTGAACTAAAGACTTTACTTTACCATTTATCAAAAAAAAAAAAAAAAAGACTTTACTTTACCTTTCTTTAAACTGCATTTTTGAAAGATTTTTATCTTGTAGAATTTTTTTAAAAATTTTTTTAGAGTGCGGAGCTATAGGAAAAATATTGAACTTTTTGAAAGAAAATGATTTTTTCTTTAGAAAATAAAGGATTATATTCTCTAAAATCTTTTTCTTATGTTTTCTTGTGCATCCAATCAGGATATTTGTCTAGAGTATAACTTACAAGATCATACCATATGAACAAGATTGAGATGCAGAATTTGATGATGATCTAAGTATTGCTATCATCGAAGCCTATTTGGCTCAGATTGAGCATCCCAAGAGGGCCTGCAAGGGTCCTGACAAGTTTTGATTCAAGACTTGGGCCCAAATAGCCAGGAATTATGCTTAAATATGAATAACAGGGGCTGTTGGGAGAATAATATAGCAAATGGGGGATTATTTGCAAATCTCCAGAAAATTCAGAACTTAGAAATGTCTCACGTGCAGCCAGTTTAGATCTACAGTTTGGTGGACCAAACCTGACCCAATTCATAAGAAACTTGCACCACCAGGCGCCTATGAGTGCTCTAACAGATTGTTGACTGGACCATGTGGGGCCCATAGTGATTCTCCTCAGAGATATCAAAGTTGGTTCAATTTCAGGAAATTTCTCAATTTTAGTTATTTTCTTGCTAATTAATGTTTGATATGATCTGGAAACAATGAGCAAGGACATCTATATGTTTTAGGATACATAGTCGTATTTCTAGGGTTTCTTTGTGGTTTTTTGTGCTATATATGCATATGCATAGCACAGCACACTGTCACCATGATTACTACAGTAACAGTTTAGAATATTGAACAAAACACAGCAGTGTGTTTTCTTTTCTCCTTCCTGGTGTCTTGTGGTACTATCGGGTTGAGAAATGCTCAGATTTTGGGTTTTGTGCATTGTTCCTTATACTTATTTTAATTATGGAATTTCATTAATTTATTGCAATCAATTTTGTTTTGCTGGAATATTTCTGGTTTTTGTATTCTTTGGCCCTAGACAGTCTGATTGCATCAAATTGAGTTTGCGTCAGATTGAAAGATCATCAATATCAAGTTTACTAATGACAAGTTCATTGACAACAAGTTCATAAATAAATTGGCAACCACATAAGCTAAACTTGCTTATTAATTCTTCGCTCGAAGATTCTTTGAGTTCAAGTGGGCAGCCAAGTTCTAGATAATCCCTAGTAGGGATTAGGTGGTACCATGTGACAAAGATCACCAATAGGACTAGACTGCAGCTAGTAAAAGGAATGAGTTCAAAGGCCCTTACACGGAGGCGTTCCAACAGTGCTAGGCCAATTCAGCGTAGTTGTGCCAAATATATATATGGGTCATCAATAAAGGATTCAGGCAAGGTCTTATATGAGCTCTTGTTTAATTTCCAAGATCATGTTCTTCAATAGAAAATCCTTCCAGCTCTTCCTTTTGGTCACCAAGGATCAATAGATCTTTCAAACTAGAAAGGGTCACATCAGACACAATCTTAAGGTCATGATTGCGAATGCTTACGAGTTACAATACATGGGTCATTAGGTCAATAAGATGCCCCATATTAATGCACTAATTGTACATTAGTGTTGCTAATGCACATTCATACTGGTACCGCCTAGTGGACCCTACTTAACCAGTAATTATATTTAATTATTTATTGATTTATTTTATTTATTACTAATAAATTCCATAAAATCCCAATTACTCTCTAATTGTAATTATTCTTTTGTTTAATCGTTAAAGGCATAATAATTACACTAATTTGAGTTGTAGTTTCCTATTGTCAAGCTTATTATTAATATTAATTATTCAATAATAATTACCAAATCATTTAAAAAATTTTAAACGAAATTGTTACTAAAGCAAGAATAATTCAATAATCTATTTAAAATAATGGGAGAACATGTAATCTGGGATCAGGTTCTTACATCTGCTATTCTAACGGACTTAGTTGATTTTGGCTTAGGATGAAAAGAAAAAATATATTGCATACCAGTCATATGCTCAGTAACACCTAAATCAATCAATAAACCATGGCAATGAAGAAAAGGAGACATTAGTTGTTGCATGAATACTTGATTGTGCTCAGTGGAGAAGAGGGTAATGATTCCTCAGTAAAGAAGTATGATTGTGAAGATCTTTTAACTCTTTTTTAAGGGCACTTACAGATTCCCCCATGTTATAAATAGAGTGATCAGATATACCTTGCCCAAATGTCAAAAATGTATTTATAAGATCTTCCATGCTGTTGCCGCTTCTGACATTCTAAGACGTACGAGGGGTGACCAATCAAGTCCCAACACAATCCTTTTGTATACCAAGTCTTTCCACATTTTGCGCAAGCCACCAGGTTTTCTTTCTCTTCTGGAGTAAGGTGCCTCTTTTTTTTATTTTCTTTAGGTTGATCTTTCAGATTGAGAATCTGGAACTCTCATGATCCTTTGTTGACTTTCTTCAATCTGAATAAGATAAAAAAAAAGTAGTTTTTAAAGAAGATAATACTTAATGAAGGTAAGTTATTGGCTTGGGTAGATTTATATTCAAGACTAAGATCTCTAATAAGATCATAAATGTATTGATGTTCAGTATACTCTCTCCACTCTTTCGGAGTTGGAAGAGGTTGATAATGACTCAACTCTTCCCCCATACCTCCCAAGGTGGGGAAATTCTTTCCTACAGTTCTATGTCGCCCTGTTGGAATTTTCCTATTTCTAGTTGCAACTCATAGTTCCTTACATAAATTTTCTTTTCAGAACATTAAGGTGCCACTCCATCCCATATATCATAGAATACATGAATGTGTGAGATATAGACGCTTCCATAGTTTGGAGAAGCCCGGATGTAAACATACAGTCTTCTGATTCCGCATCGGCATTCAATGGTTTCTTCTTGTTTTGGTGTGATTTACCATTGATATATCTCAAGGTACCGTTCTAATTTCGGTCGACTGAGACCACTCAAGATAATTTCCCCATTAAATCGACTGTAGCTAATCTGAAGGAGTTTGCCCTTGCATTTCGAGATTTAACATTGGTGTTTGAATTGTAGGTTTGACCACTATTCATGCTACCTCCTGCCATGATTTAGTGATAAGACACCAAAAATTAAATCCTGAATCAAACATGAAATGTTGACATAAACTCTCAAGATTCATAAACTGTGACTAAATAGGGCATTACCCAACCTGTTTTTCTCTCGTATTACTATCTATAGGTGGTGGATTTACATAGATCTCTACAGACCAATGTAAACCTTGGTGAGGAAACTCCTCCTTCTTAGTCAAGCCTAGCTTTGATACTAAATTGGAGAATATTTTCTCAAGTATGATTGGAGGAAGAAACGAGGAAGTACAAAAACCCTATGTTTTCACAATTGATGACGGAAGAAAGAAAGGAGAGAGAGAGAGAGAGAGAGAGAGAGAGAGAGAGAGAGAGAGAGCTGTACAATTGTTGCCTTGGGATTCATAATAGCTTGAGCTTTTGGTGTTACTGGTTATTAACGTGGTATTAGAGCTCGAGTTATTAGTGAACATCATAACAATGTATACCAACACCGCCCCTCGAATGGTCATTCGAATTCGAAACCCAACAGACTAACAGAACGGAATAAACTATATAGACAGATGGAGGTAACATGCCTCCCAGGGTTTCGAGCTCGTGACCTCTGGGTCTTATATTACCATCTCAAAGTTGCTAGCCAGTAATCCCAAAACCAATTGGTGAAGAGAAACTGCACAATCAACTACTTAACCCCCCACCCCCCATAGGCGGGACACCGCCCAGACCCGAAGCACATGCTTGCACAAGACTACAATGTTGTTATGATTTTCACTAATAGCTCGAGCTTTTGGTGTTACTAGTTATTAACATAATGGAACTCAAAATTATAGTATTTCCCCTATTTATTTAATTAGTTTCCTTTTGCTAGAGTGGGTCATTGGTCAAGGAGTGGTACTACCAAAGCGAGGATTAGGGATTGATCCCTGGTTGGTAGTGTGAGATGGGGTGCCTTCCCACTGAACTATTAGTTGTTTGGCCAATATTGCCCCTATTTACTTGCATATTAATGTCTTTACACAAATACAATTACATCTTTACCCCATTGGTCCCTAGAACAATTACTAAAGTACCAACTTGGCACCATTGCTCTGATTCTTCCAATACTTAGGGGGTTTTCTATCTTTTGCAGTTGAGATTTTTTTCATCTTTTAATATTTCAGTGTGATTGTTATAACTTTCTTTTTAGCAACAGTTGATCGGACCTTCACTTTTATGCAGATATTTATTATTGACCTCTTGTCTCTATAGATATATATATATTCAAATTTATTTCTTTTATCACTAATGGTAAAATTATATTAAAAGTTCAAGGTTCATGCAAGTAAGAAAAACCAAAATAGAAAAACAAAGTGTCGCTATAAGACCATTATACCCTCTTTTCTATTGTTTTCAATCAGCACTTTTTTTATGTGTATTTGTGTAGTTTGATTATGATTTATTTTTAATTTGTTTGGAGCTCTATGTTTTTCTTACTCATGAAAGCCACATTGTTGTTGGAAAATGAATTAGTTTCCTAAGAGGGTAACATTTTGTAGGAAGGTAAGCAAACTTTGAACCCAAATCCTGAGGGGAAGTCATTTAATCATTTCTTTTTCTAATGTAAACTGCCAAAGTGACCTTTAATTTTCATGTGAATGATTCGTAAGCAATTTTTGAGTGATGCTAAACACTTTTCTTTTGATTTTTCAGTTATTGAATGTACTGGATTTAATAGAACAGACACTGGCAGAAGAATTTACCGTGCTCGATTTTCCTCCATCACTGAGAAGGAAATAACGAAGGCCATGGAGGCCCTTGTGGAACCCAACAGATATGAAGCCTTGGCTGTTGATGCACGTCAAGAGATTGACTTAAAAGTTGGTGTTGCATTTACTCGGTTTCAGACTCGTTATTTTCAAGGAAAATATGGGAATCTTGATTCAAGAGTCATTTCGTACTTTCCTTTCCCTTCTCTCTCTTGCTTATTTGTATAATTTCATTTTTTTTTACATAATGTATATGCTAATATTAAAAAAAAAAAAAAAAAAAACTCATAATGTATATGCTGTTCTCAGTAATCAGGCAAATTTCCATGATTCTATTTGTTGTTCTAGCCTTTAGTTGGTTGAGTTTATTTCTTTTCATCCATGTGTTTTAGCTGGTTGGTTAAATGATTGTGTATGTGGTTGTGTTTCTGTCACATGGTAGGGTCTCATGTCTGTTGATCTTGGGAACGCTCCCTTACTGAGAAAATGCCTTAACCATTGCTCTGGTCATGTGATATGCTCTTCATTGATGTTAATATCACATTGGAATTTGCAAGGGAATATTTTTAATTTAGGATTTTTAGACTTTGACCATTTCATATAGATTGTTCTGTAACTCATTTTCCTAGATAGAGATTAGTTGGATGTTTTCTTTCAAGATCCCTTTCCAAGACAGCGATAAAGTTGAAAAGGATTAGCACATGAATCTTGTGGATGTTCTATGAAGGAAGCTATATTGGGCTGTTCAGTCGGTATAGACATATTCACAAAGCTTTTGTTCCAACTTCCAAGGAAAGGCTGAGAAAGAGGTAATTCTTTATATTCATTTGTTCATTATGAGAAGGAAAGTGAAGAATGAGCATGGATGGTACTGAGCAGTGCTGCCTGGAAGATATGTGAACATTTGTGAAGAAAATGGCATTTGGATGGTCCAGGAGAAGAGGCAAAGATCAAGGGGCTGGTCAAGGCAGGGTTAAGAAGAAGAAACTTTATTGTTGTCAATGGCTGTCCGATGTGTTTGGGGAATGAGGAAAATGCTAGTCATTTGTTGATTCATTGCAGTTTTGCGAATAAAGTTTTCGCTTCAATTATTCATATGTTTGATATGAATTGGGTGATGCCCTTTCTATTAAGGAGGTTTTTGAGCAATGGAGGTATAGGGGCAAGCTTGTTCGTGCCAAAATCTTGTGGCATTTATCTCTTTATGCTGGTTTGTGGGAAGATATGGCTGGAATGGAATAATAGAGTTTTCATAAATAAAAGTAAATCTGTGGCTGAGATTGTTCTATCTATTATTTGGACTCTTTTAGAGTGGCCAAGTAAAACTCCTGAATTTGTTGGTATTCCTTTGGAACATTTGAACAGATCTTGGACAGTCTAACTAAATGGGGAAGGAGTTCTAAAAAGGTGCATAGATTCAGTTGGCATTCTCCTCCAGATGGCATCTTAAAGCTGAATTTTGATGGTAGTCATGTCCAACATTTTTGTATGGGAGGAATTGGAGGTGTTATTTGTGCTTGGTCTGGCCAGGTTCTAAAGAATTTTCAGGACCCATTAACTCTTTGGGCTCTAATGGTGCTGAAGTATATGCTTTATTGGTTGGTTGTCATGAGTTGCAGAAATTGGGAGGGTATAATGCAATCATTGAAGGAGACTCTTTTTCTGCTATTCAGTTGGGGTTAGGAAAATCATCTTTTCCTTGAAGATTGGCTGCTTGGGTGGAAGAGGTACATGATATTTCTTCTTAGTTGCACGCTACTTTTCATCATGTGCTGTGCAAAGCGAACGATATGGCGGATGGTCTTGCCAAGGAATGGAGGTAGTTAGATCTGCCAGTTGGTTTTCAGATCTAACAAATATTTGTATAATTAATATTGGATGCCACTTTTTCCCTTGTGAAATGGTTGTCTGTCACTTCCCTAAATCCCGGGCCCATTCGGATTCCGGATCATGACCATTGTACATCATAATTCAACATAATCAAATAAAATTATTTCATAACACTGGGCATTTATTTATTTATCTGAGAAGCATTACGAAAATTCACAAAAATGATAAATAAAACATTTGAACTACATATCCAACAAAAATCATAAATTCAGGTCTAACAAATTTTAATCATCATTCAACTTTTTAAGGAAACAAATGAGGCTGGTCCTCGGAGATAATTGATGAATAGTCTCTCAGCTGTGGATATTGAATACAAGCTCCTGATCATTGCAGCCCGCATATTCTTCTGCCGTCTGTTTACCTGGCAAGGGCAAACTAGAGGTTCGGTACAAATTGAGTGAGAAAAAAAATTCTAGTCTAGCTGTGTGTTTGAACTTGTGATTTACATAAAGCAAGATAAACTTTTAGCAACTTAACGGAATGAAGAGAATTCAGACATCATGGAATACTATAATAAATTAGGAGGCTCTCTCCAAAACCCCTTTCACTCCTTTGGCAAGCCTGGCGCACAACAATGCCTTTATTAAGTCAACAACCAATAAACACAACTAACTATTACCACCCACATATCACAACTGAAACCCCCCCAATACAACGTAAAAATTCCCCATGATCTGCTCATTAGTCACAAGTAAGTCACATCACATATTGCAACAAATCCACCACAATCTTCCCTCACACAACACAACAGATGCTTCCCCCATAACACAACCATCATACTGTACACTCCTACAAATGAATTGATAAATGCCTCTTTATTCCATTTCTACAAATGGGTATCCCGACATGGTGTATCAACCAGTCACGACCAACAAAGTTTCACATTATTTATTACTTTGCGTGGTTTCCACTAACAAAAGCCTTATAGGGTTTACCACAACAATTCTGGGAATTCAATAGCCACACCACACACCTTTCCTGGTTGTAAATGCCCTTATCAAATTCAGAATAGGTAGTTAATCGGTGCGTGACATTACTATATTCAGTCCTCAAAGAATGTAGAATCATTACGTAGCTGTCTCCACTCGTTTGTGCACCTGTTTGCGCTGATATAACTTTCATATAAGATGTACTATTTCCGTATTTCTCCTACTAAATTGGTGGGGGTTACCTGAAAGTGTATTTCGATCATTAAAATTTATTTCAGATTGTTCACTACTGATGCATAACTGTAAACCAAAATCCAGCTTGGATATTATAAAGAAATGAGTACCAAACCAGAAAATGAGACATTTCACTTCAATTCTTAGGACTGAAATTATAAAATAACATAATACCCAACTTGGGTTCGGCCAGCCCTAGATCATCAGATCTAGCATTCGGCCAGAACTAGATCATCAGGTCTAGGGTCCGGCAAAAAAAATGAAATTTCTAATTCGAGTTTAGGGCATCCCAGATCTGAAATTCAGTTTCTATCAATACACAGTAACGATCATAATAAAATACTCATCTGGCTAGAATTTTTCCCGACATTGAATAAATTCTGGCGGCTCTGTTTAGTTGAGGCAGGCTGAAGGTCATCACTCCCAAAAGCTTCTTCTATCCTTGTTCTTTCTCCCTTGATTTCCAAAAGAATTCAGATTTGGGCTTGTATTTCAACAGGCACAGGTTGACAAAAGAGTAAGGCTAAGGAAAATAGGGTTGTTAGAGATATCCCCCATATGCAATGTCGGGTGGCACTTGTGGGTCCTCCCTAAGGTATGTGAAAACACAACTTAGCCTTGGAAAGTGTGTGAGACCCTATTTCCTATTCGGGACTTGCGCACACTCCAATTCATTTTTAGTTACAAAAAAATGTGGGTCCATCCCTCTTTAGGCTAAAATTCCTTATTAATTTATGAGGGTCCTATTTCTAAAAGTTAAGTCATGTGGACCAACCCAATGGGTTCCTCCTGGCCAAACAAAGTTTTAATTAAGCAATGTGGGCCCAGGTTGTTACATTGTATGCTTCAAAATACTGTGGTATCTCATTATAAACTGAAATTTCTGCAGTGCAGGGTGCTGCTTTATTATCCCCATAAAATGACATGGATAGTTGAGTAAGAAGTGTTACCCAGTAGTGTATTTATTCACATGGCTTTACACAAAATGTGAGCCACTGCCTTACTCTCAACTAGTTGTTAATTTGGCACAACATTATGTTTCGTACTTTTCCAGGTCATTACATTCCCTTCTACCAATGTACAATAACTTGCATGGATTGTAATTTTTTATTTTTTTTATGGTGTCACGACCCGGAATCTGGGGCCATTCAAATTCCATGTCGTGTGCAGTAAGGATCAATAACACCATCATAAGTCAAATCAACATAAGCATAATAGATCAATAATTTACCTAATTAATTCAACCTTTAATTAAAAGTGATAAATCCAAATTCTCAATGTTAAAGAATAATCCACAGTGGAAATTTAAACCATCCAAAATCCATATGAAGCAATCTTTGTTGTCCAAATAAATTAAACTAAACCATCTAAACTAAGCCTCTAATTAATCTGTGAGTCCCGTTGATGCTCTGCCACAGATATTGAATCCTATCATTTCATTGTCGGGATCCTACTGTCTTTCTATGTGTTAATTACTTGGGATTGGGGCAGAAATCCACACATCAGTAACACTGGGTGAATAGAAGTCTAATTCTCTGTGTGCACACCAAGAAGGTGAACAAAAAAAAATGTTGTATCAATAAGTAACAACATGGATTCAAAATTAGAAATTGAGAAAGGTCTCTAAATCTGTCCTCTGACCCATGTCTCCTGCATCTCATGGATGCCTCAGAATAATAGAGGTCTGACTTGCAGTCAGTGAAAAGTGCCTAACCTGATAGCCATGTAAACATCTTTGTCCTAGAAGCCCATTTTAATCATCTTTGGCCTGAAAGCCAGTTTTAACATAGAAATCTTGGCTCTGGGGCAAGGACGTCAACATCGCACCGTGCTCGTTGTCTAGGGGTGTCCAATGGGTTGGTCCAAATAGTTTCAGTTTATCATGTTAGCATAATTCATCTTGGGATAAATCTCTCTGTCCTCAATTCTTATGACGCGGTGGCTTGAAATCAGCCCCTTACATGAATTTCGGGTTTTATATATCCCATTCCATTTTCTTTACTGGTACCAGATTGTGTTAGAGCGATTGCACAACAACTCCGCTCAGTTTGGGACTTCTTTGTAAACACAACCCACAAGTAGCTTAGTGAAGTTCGTACTTCCAACAAATATAATTATAGCATTCAGATTTCATTCAAATAGTTGTGACAAGTCTATGAACCCATTTTAAGGCTAGAATTATCAACATAAATATATTCAAAGGAAAACATGAAGCAATCCTGACCCTCATATCTCATACATAACCATCAACAAAATGGAAAGGAGAGCAATTGTTCAAGTCTCTAAACCCCAAATAGAATTCGACAATGAAATTAAAACTTAAACTTAATGATTTGATGGGAACCTAGGCATAAGTGTGGATTCGACCATTCACCCACTTTCATACTACATAATCAAACTTTCATGAATTTGCAACTAATAATTCTGGAATTTTGCAATTCATACTAGATATTACTAGAGTTCATTTCATGTCAACTAATAAATCGGGAATTTGAAAATTATCAAGGAGATATTCTTGCACATTAAATAATCATCGAAAATTTCAGTTAAAGGAAGTTCCTATCTAGTTGAATACTGCCCTAGCCTCATACAAGGTTCTGGTAAACATTAAACTCCAATATGTAAATTCAGGTAGGTCTCAAAACTCACAATGAGGTTCAGCCATGGGTGTTGAACTCCTAGTACCATTCAGCCATGTGTTTAAGTTGTACATACAATTTAGCCACCTCCAAATACACATACATAATTCACTGACAGGTTTTGAACATTGACATTCAATCGATGCAAGGTTCAAGGTGCCACAAATCCAAATCTGCGTTCAGCTGTGTGGTTTTGATCCCAATCTACAATCAGCCACATCAAAAACCCATAAACATCAGTTGTCCGGCCCTGTACCCAATAAACCACAGTCGACCAACCCCAATTCCACTGTCGGCCCACCTAAAAACCCACCATTCGGCCAGCATGGACTTCATCAAAATCATAATACTACAGCCGACGAGCCATTTCAAACTCCACTTCCTAATATCGTTTAGGGAGTTCTCCAAGAAGTCAAGGGTATCGTGAGTCTCAAAGTTGCACCATTCAACTTTTTAAACCATGCTGGAGGTGATTTCTTGAGGCCATACAAAGCTTTATTTATTTGTTTATTTATTTATTTTTGTTAGCTAAACCTGGTGGTTTGGCCATGTACACCTCTTGCATATCACCATGGAGTCTACCAATTTAGTAGAGGGGCCAATCTTTATTTACAGAAACAGATAGAATGACTTGAATTAGTTTTTTGTCAACCCGTACATAGGTCTCCTCATGCATGCGCTTTCATTAAAAATGTTTGATCTCTACCATGTGTGTGTGTGTGTGTACATATATAGGCCCATTCTCTTGTGTCCAGTGGGACCTACTTGTGTGCAAAATCTCAAGTCCACTAAGTTCATCTTAACCCCTTGAGGTTTTTAAGTTTAACAGATTTAGAATGCATAATTTTTAGGATTTCAAACCACCGATGAGTCATATTCAGAGTAGTGTCAACCTGGGGCCTTTGACATTCAGGTGGGGTGTGGGGTAGTGGGTGAGGGGGTTGGATTGATCACAAGGGTCCCACATCTCTAAACTAATGTCCTCGTACTAGATGTACAATATCATTTGCCATATATACACACATAAGGAATATATACACATAAGGACAATGTTCCTGTACATCCTTATGGTGCATCCTTACAATGAGAATTTCCAGCGGACCCAGCTTATGATCCATCCAAACTGTTCACATACACAGGACCCCCCTTGCTAATCAACAGATCGTGGGGATCATTGGATCGAGGGCCAATTTTTCTCTTTAATATAAAGCTGTTAAACTTGTGGGCCATGGATGAGGTGGTTAGTGGTATGAGATTGACCCCATTTTTTAAATAATCATTAGTGGATCTTTGCATTCCCCCCATGTCCCATGATCTGTGGGGCCCCAAGTGGGCTCATGCAGCTGGTGTCGATGGTAAAGATATGCAAGAATTGCTCCCCTCTGCTGAGCTATTGCCTTGTGGGGCCCCGCCTGAGGATGGGAAACCTGGGGGTGGGGGGGTGTTTTGGGCACAAGTTTCATCGTCTCAAACAATTGCGTAGCCAATCGACGGTCTAGTTCATTCAGATGGGTGCCAAACCTCAGGATTGGAGACTCTCAAGGTGTCCCTATTTTATGGTCCACTTGGATGGATCATAGGGCGGGCCTCACTAGGTGTTTTACATGGTGAGCTCATGAGCTCGGTGGAGGATTTCCGTGTTTGTGTGTGTGCGTGTATATATAGAATACTCTCCTAAGGATGGTCGGCATGGGGACATCCATGCGGATGGTTGTGTGAGGCCCACCTGGGGCCCTCTATGACCCATCCAACCCCTCACATTACTACCCCCTCTAACTGTCACTAAATTTGGGTTTTTTGACACCGATTTGAATTGGGCTGAACTGTTGGATTGAACCATACAAAATTGATGTATTATAAAATCGTTAAACTTGAGGGCCACTGATCAAAGGGTTAAGATGATCAGATGGACTTGAGATTTTGTATATAGGGGCCCCACATCTAGATCTTCTGATCCTCCAATGCTCTCCTAAGGGACAACTGTGAGACAGGTTCATGGAGGGCACATGGCACCTTCATGATCAATCCTGCCCTCTCAAACAGATTAGCTTCTTTTGAATTGCCATAAGCCCAAATTTGACACTCATTCATTTTTTACTCACCATTGGATTAACATGCCAAAAAATGATGCCTTTTATAACTATTAAACTTGAGGCGCATAGATCGAGGCGCTAGAATTATCCATTGGGATTGATACTTTGCATACCATTAGGTCTCATTGAGATCTTTCAATCCCCTACCTCCCTATGAATTGCATGGTTCCATGTGGCCCTATAAAGCTTTCTTTGACTGTTTCCTCTTAGGGGTCCACAATCTTTTACACAGACACACGCACTCGCACACGCACATGCGGAGGGTCACGCGATCATCCTAGCCCCTCAATCAACGACCCACAAGTTTCACTCACACCTTCAAAAATTGACCTGACAATCCAACGGTGGAGTCCATTTGGATGGGTGTAAAAAAGGGGATTGGTGACTGGGCAGGTTGTTTCTTTGTGTTTGTGTGCAAGGTATGAGGTGTATATAGGATAATTTCTATATATTTTTATTAATATATATGTCTGAGAGCGCCTCTGCTCACTCTTATTGAGTGCTGATCGCAGCCTCTATGGTGCTCTACTGGAAGGTGTTATGTGAGTGTAGGACCTATTTGAAAGTGACTAAATGAGTAGATTTTTGGGACTTGCATGTAATTCAAGGGTTTTTGTTTTTTTGTTTTTAATAATTATGAAAATATCACAAACTATATGTATGGGTGTGATCGCCCAAACCTAGCCACCACAAATCATATCATTCTTTCCTCCATTTCTCTTGTTTTCTACCTTATTTTTTCGGACGTCTTTGGGAAAAGCCCTAGTTCCCTTTAGATCAAGTTGCTTTGGCACTGGGGAATGGTTGTTTCATATCCAACAGATTTGTCCCGAGCAAGATATGGGCTTCTCAAACATGATAATCATATGTCAAAACCCGAAATCTGGTGTCCTTGAATTTCGTGTCATGATTGTATTCATCTCTTTTACAAAACATAAATCAAATGCTTAACCATGATGTGGTGCATTATGCATTCTATTGCCTCCCAATACCCTTGAAAGTATCTTATTAATTAAAAATATTCCTGTTAACACACCATACGACGAAAAAAGACCTTGGAAACATTCATTTTTTTTTTTCCTTTTTGCAACTCCATTCTACTCAGGTGTGTATGCACATGAAGTTTGGGATTCAATTCTGTTCTCATATAAATAGGATTGAAACTCATGGGATATATACTCTCCACCATTAATAGACCAAAGTGTCTTGATTTTCTTATCAAATCTTACTTATACCTTTTTTTATAGTAGGTCTTAAAAACATTCGGAACTTCACCTTTTTCTTTTAAAAGCTAGACCCAAGTGCATCTTTTTTCTTTTGTTTTTTTTTTTTTGAATGGTAAGTGCATCTAGTTGGGACAAGGGTTTGATGATGATGATGTTGATCAAAGATGAAAATAACGTAGCGGCCAATATATCGGGTGTAGCGGCAGTGGCCGCTACGATAAATGTATTTTATCGGTGCTCTCAACCTACGGGCCGCCACAAACCTGTAGCGGCTGATATGAACCGCTGCATATACGTATTGGCCGCTACACCGCTGCACTGGAAAAAAAAAAAAAAAAACTTCATTTGTTGGCTAGGTGGAACCGTGGAAGTAGAACACCATTGGAAAAAAAATAAAAGAAAGAGAGGAAGTCCAAACAGAAAGAAAGAAAGAAAAAACAGAAAAAGAAAAAAAAGAAAAAAAGAAAAAAGAAAAGGGCATACCTGGAGCAGCTGATCCACCACGATCATCTAGCAACAGCAGCAGCAGTAGCACCACCACCTCCGGCGACAACAGCCCCTCCGTCTGGCATCAGCAATGTTCTTCTCTCTTCGTTTCTTTTTTTTTTTTCCTCCTTCCTCCTCCTCCTCCCTTCCTTTCCTTCTCTTTGCCTTTCTCAATGCCTTGCCAACCCTTGTAGCGGAATGTGAAATAGGGTTTGGAAAGCCCTCGATCATTTATTTGAAGAATGTAATAGGGTTTGGAAAGGCCCCTTTGGTTTTTCTTGGTCTATTACATGCTCCTATGGGCCTACCTAGTGTCAATCTAGGAGCTTGTATTAGAAATTTAGTTATAACTTAGGAACTCTAATTGTATGAGGATACTAATGATAGGGTAATCCACCCGTATGTAAAGAGAAGGATACAACCCTAAGGGGACACGTTTTTCCTCCTCAATACTCTTGTTTCCTCCATGCGTGTGCAATTGACACCTAGGACGAATCTCGGTCTTAGGTGAGAATAGTTACAATGTTTTCTTTTCTTCTTCTGGTTGTGTTGCGCAGGACCCAGAGTAGGGGAAGTGATCGCGAGGGGGCCTAAGCGTGGTAGACTGTTTTTCCTTCCAGTTTCTACATTTACTCGGAACAAATTTTTACGCCAGTTGTTTTGTTTTTTTAATCAGAATAGTTCTCGGTTGTGGCATAAAAGGCTTGGTCATTCAAATGCATCTACGATGTCTACTTTATTCAAATCTAGATTATTAAATAAACCTTTTGATTCTTGCTTCTTTTGAATGTGATGCTTGTAAATTAGGAAAAAGTAAAATTTTACCTTTTCCTCACTCCACAACACGGAGCACTGAATGTTTTGACTTAATTCATAGATATGTTTTGGGCATTGCCCCTCACCTTTCCCATGGTCATTTCAAGTACTTTGTTACGTTCATTGATGACTACAGCCGGTTTACTTGGGTTTATTTATTGCATTCTAAGTCTGATGATCTTAATGCTTTTCAATTTTTTCTTACCTATGTTGAAACCCAATTTTCAAAATGCATTAGAACTTTGTGCTCAGATTCAAGGGTGGAATATGTTTCCAAAGATTTTCAATCTTTTCTAAAAACTAAAGGAATCATATCTCAACGTACCTGTCCATATACTCAATAAAATGGAGTCGCGAAATGGAAAAACAGGCATCTCCTTGATGTTACTCCGAATACTGCTGATTGAATCATCAGTCCCTCCACATTTTTGGGCAGAAGCTCTCACTACTGCAGTCCATTTAATAAACCGTCTTCCATCCCCCACCATTGCTCAATTAACACTGCATTTTAAACTGTTTGGTCGTCATCCTGTGTTTGATCACCTACATACCTTTGGATGTGTTTGCTTCGTTCATTTACTTCCCATAGAATGAACAAAGTTAACCGCACAATCTTGCAGGTGTGCTTTTTTGGGTTATGCCACCAGTCAAAAAGGTTTTGTGCTACAACCCCATTGGTCGTTGCACCAGGGTTTCTCATAATGTTATTTTGTTTGAAAACCTGTATTTTTTTCAAACTCACTTGGATTGTCCTCATCCCTCTTCTCCCGCTCTCTCCCCGGGTTTTTTAGATAAAAGAATCGTTACTAGGTTTCATCCTGGCTTTGTTTATCATCGTCAGGAAAAACCTACCACTGCAGATGCTCGTCCTTCTGATCCTCCGCCAGCCACTGGTTCCACAACTCCTCAAATCTTGCGTCGCTCCTCCAGAACTTCTCGACCACCTGAGTGGTATGGATTTACACACTTCTTTGATTACAACCTTTTCCTCTGTTTCTATACCCAGTTCTTATTTGCAGGCAGTACAACATGATACTTGGAACCAGGCTATGAGGGCAGAATTAGATGCTTTAGAGCAGAATCACACTTGGGACATTGTGGATTGTCTTTCAGCAGTTAAGCCAATCGGTTGCAAATGGATCTTCTCCATCAACGCATCAAATATGCCCCTCCATCAATGCACCTGTCTTTCATGAACGCACCAAACATATTGAGGTGGGCTGTCACTTTATTTGGGATGAATTGAAGCATGATGTCATTTCTTTGCCTCATGTCCCTACTGACCTGATACTTGATACTTGGAACCGGGCTATGAGGGCAGAATTAGATGCTTTAGAGCAGAATCACACTTGGGACATTGTGGATTGTCCTTCAGCAGTTAAACCAATCGGTTGCAAATGGATCTTCTCCATCAACGCACCAAACATGTCCCTCCATCAACGCACCAGTCTTTCATGAACGCACCAAACATATTGAGGTGGGCTGTCACTTTATTCGGGATGAATTGAAGCATGATGTCATTTCTTTGCCTCATGTCCCTACTGACCTTCAGTTTGTTGACATCTTCACCAAAGGACTTCCTCGGCCACGCCATCAGTTTTTGGTTTCCAAATTGCTGCTTTATGCCTCCCCCGCATCAATTTGAGGGGGTGTGTCAATCTAGGAACTTGTATTAGAAAGTTAGCTATAACTTAGGAACTCTAATTGTATTAGAAAGTTAGGTATAACTTAGGAACTCTAATTGTATGAGGATACTAATACTAGGGTAATCCACCCTTATATAATGAGAAGGATACAACCCTAAGGGGACACTTTTTTCCTCCTCCAATACTCTTGTTTCCTCCATGCGTGTGCACCTGACACCTAGGACGAATCTCAGTCTTACATGCTTCTATGGGCCTACCTACTAATGAATACACTCAACATTAACGAGATTAGTAAAATATTTTGCATTACTAATCCTATTCATTGATCACTTTAATAAAAAAAAGGGTCTTAATTAAATTTCATTTTAGTTGAAAGTAGGACTTAATCAAATTTCACACTTATTAAAAACATGCCTTAATTAAATTTCAGCCTAATTGAAAATAGACCTGGCCAAATAACACTCTAATTGAAAATTGGTATAGCCAAATTTGACTCTAATAGATATGGGCCTTGACCAAATCTCACTCTATTAAATATGGGCCTAACGAAATCTTATCTAATAGGAAATAGGGCCCTGGCCCCAATTTTACTATAACACGAAATGAGCCATAGCCAATTTTCACTCTAATAGTAAAAATAACCCTTACCAAATATGTTGTGCAATTTTGCTAAAATTGCTTATTTGTGCAGTGTTTCATTATAAGTATTTTGTCACTTGTGAATATATGTAGATAGATAGATCAATATTGTCAGCGGTATTGGACCTGATACAATGAGGGGACCGCTACGCCCCTTATCTTAGTTACTTTTGCTTTAAAAAAAAATAAATTCATTTTCTATCATTTTCCAATATTCTGGATTTTCTAGAATTTTTAAAAGATTTTTAGACAATTTTTTCAAAATGCACCGTTACTTCGCTACGTAGCGCCCGCTTTGTAGCGTTTTGGTGGCGAGCTGCTATGCCTGCCGCTACCGCTATTTTCATCCTTGATGTGGATGAATGGTGAGTGCATCTAGTTGCATTATCAATAAATGTAACAAACTGCTGATGACCAGAAATGGAAGCAAGAGAAGCATAAAATATATCAGATCAGAGTCAATCAAATAAGTTGGAAACACTTTTTATTCTCCTCACTAGCGGTAGACTGCAATACTCTTTGCTCCTTGTTGGTTTCAGAAGATAAAGACCATTACTCTTACGGCCACCACCAATCCTCTGCCCCGTCTTCGGATCCTGAAATACACAATGAGAAGGAAAAAATGTCATAGAACACTTGAGGTTTTTGGTTAAAGCTATGACAAAAATAAGATTAAATGAAAAAGATGGGACATTTAAAACGGAGGATAACGACAATTTGATTTAAACACTAATTGGTCCTTTCCTGGATATTTGAGTGAAACTGCCATCAACAATTTTTACTCTCCCATGTGATGTTTGTATTTAGGTATGACATGGTCTGTGACACCTGAATCAATAACCCATGCAGATGAAGAAAAGGCCGAACCCAATGTAGCTGGATTATGAGAAGAAGGATGGTTGGGATGCACCCTTCAAAGCTGCTAGCCTCTAATGAAGGGTAGTAAGTTGATTTTGCGAGTTTTCCGAGTCAACTTCTGCAGTAGCTTTCTCTTGATCACCAAAATTTTCTGACTTAGCAGACGTTGCTGATGTGTTCTGGTTTCTCCCGAGTAGATCCCAACACGTCTCACGGGTGTGTCTATAGTCTATACTTCCCATAGTGTGTGCGGATTAGTCTATACCGATCAATGCCACCATGACCTCTACCTGCACAACCACAACCTCTGCCACCTCCAACTCCAGTATTAACGCTCTGATTCATATCAATATTACTAGCAAGAGCAGATCAATCGGGAACATAAGCATCTTTAATTGTCTTTATTTTTCTTTGGCTTTCTTCACCATCCAACAGTGAAAAAAAAAAAAATGTTTCAATAGGAGGCAGTGGGTCCTAACTCGTCACCTGAGCACAAACTTTCTTATTTTGGATTTACACCTCCAAGGAACTTAAACACATGTAGATCTTCTAGTAACTTGGTTTTTTTCTTTGCATAATCTGGTTTGGGACTGAGATATAATTCCAACTCATGCCACAAGGCCCTAAACTTTGCGTTGTAATCTCCAATAAACCAACTCTATTGGGTGAACATTGCAATCTCCTTTTTCAATCCAAGTATACGCGCTTTATTTCTTTTCTAAGCATATGCTGCTCTATAGAAGCCCAGAGTTCCTTGGTTGTATCAGAATGTTTGAAACTTCCTGCAATTCCCTCTTCCATAGAGTTGAGGATCCAATTCATTCCTAACATATTGTCAGATAGCCAATCAAAAATATTCTCAGATACCCAATCTTGGTATTTTGGATCCTCCTCTGCTGGTTCTTTGATGCTTCCATCAATGTAACCATGTCTTTTAGATCCACCAATGGCCATTCTTGATGACTAGGCCCAATCCTTATAATCTGTACTGTTGAAAAGACTTGGAGTGACCCTAACATAAAGATTAAGAACACCACCAGGAAGTTGTTTGATATTGGATGTGGAACTTTCACTCCACTACAAATCACACTTAAAGATGAAGTATAGAAAACTAACCTCTCAATCTGAGGCCTGAGCAATTGTTGTGTATCTTCAGTGTGTTTACACGCACAAAAGAACTTCAATTCAGATAGCAATCCCCCAATCCATTGCACGAGAGGCTCCAATCACTTCTTGGAACTGCCTATCTCACCAGGTAGCAGTAGCGAATAGATGAGCAACTTTGGGATGCTTGACTTGTTGCTGAGGATTGACTTGTTTATTGAGGAACTTTATAACACCGAATGATTGATAACCCAATCAGTCATCACTGCAATGCTTCTACTAGCACACAGATGGTTGCTACACACTCCAGCAACCAAAAAAACCAGTTGACACTGTTGTTGACTCATTACTCGCAGAGAATGACCCTTCTGATCATGAACTTGTGTTTGGCTGGAACTAGAAAGTAGAAACCCTTGAAACCCTCTTTTCTTTCAAATCTGGTCCACTAGATGTCTTGATCTGTGAGTCTTCTATCACTTGTATGGCTCCAATATTAGGTTAAATCAGTTGATTCTTGTGGATCAAGGTTTTGTGGTAAAGCGTAAGAAGTCATGAACGAATAGAAAGAAAGGAAAAATAGAGAAGAGTAGGAGTATTAGAGAGAGAGAAGAGTACTCGTCCTGGTTAGGGTTTGGCGAAACTTCTTGTTATTAATAATTCATGCTTTGAGTATTTACATTAAAGCCCCTGTATTTACTGCTGTTTACATATCAGTCACTGAGGCTCCCAAAAATATGAAGGACTGATAATAGTTCTCACTGGAATGAAATGTGCACAGACATGCATACATACATAGACACAGCCACAAATGCATGCACACACATCAAAATGATTAGGTGAGCTATGACGTACCTTAGCTGATCATTTTGGTTTGTCCAGGGGGATTACTTTGATATACACACAGAGACACTCTTGAGAAGTTTCATGGTTTTTTTATTATCCAAATAGAAAAATTAATGCATTATGATATGATTTGTGTGTTTCAGCTATGGTCCATGCCAAACTCCTACCCTTGGATTTTGTGTGCAACGCTACTTGCAAATTACGACATTTAAGCCAGAAAAATTCTGGGCTTTGCACCCATACATTGCAAAAATTGGTTATGAACTTAAATTAGATTGGGATCGTGAGAAGCTGTTTGACTCAGATGTAAGGTTTCCTATTGTCCCAGTTTATTGTGTTTGCTCCCCCTTTTTATCCCTTAAATTTGGTAGTGACTCCGATTCTTTGTTCTACTCAGGTTACTGTTATGTTTCAAAAGCTGGTAACTGAAGATGGTGTTCTGAAGGTAACTGATATATCAACAAAAGAAGAGTGCAAAAGTCGCCCACCTGGACTAAACACAGTGAATATGCTGAAGGTTAGTTTCTTTAAGCACCATCAACATTATCTAGCATTTTCTATTTAAACTTGTAACACAACAAGTTGTTTTAGGTAGTGATGTTAAATACTCTCTTGTCTCCAGGTTGTGTGTGTTGAACTAAACTTGTTGAAGATATTATTTATTTGGTGTTAGATGCTATCAAATTTTATTGCAGAAAACTTCTGTTACAATTTTGTAATCTGGTTTTAGGAAATAAACAATGTTGTCACATTGTGTTAATTAGATGATCGAGACAAGCACATTTTGGGGATGTCATCCTCAGCTTGGACTGTGAAATGAGTTGATAGCAGGTTTTCTGTGAAGTTGCAAAAAATCTAGAAGTTCTTTGGGAAAGAAAGGCAGATACAAAAAAAGTAGAGAAAGTGCAAGGTTCTAAAAATCGGACTCGGTCACCTTCGGATGTGGCGACTTGGCCAAGTCAGACCAAGCATCCTAGGCCCATTCATATTTAAAAGACATCATAAATAGAAAAAAGAATAATCAATAAAACAGAAAACGTAGTTCTATTAATCTAGTAGGACCTTTTGAAATTGATTTATTACTTGAACCTGTATTTTGTACTTGTTTGTATGTTAAGGTTTTAAAATATCAAGGCACAAGTCAAGTTGTTCCAATTGCCCAAAGCACGGGGCATATGACTCTAAGCCTGGCTTTAATACTCCTGAGCACCCCTTTTTTAATATATGTATGTGTATGTATGTATTTATATGTATATGAAAGAATAAGAATATTTTCAAGTTCTTGGAGTTGCATGCCACTCCCTTTTTCTTAAAAACTAGGTGTTAAATGGGGATATACCTCCTGATATGGAGCATGATTTAAGTGCATACTTTATGTATAGTGTACGTGTCACGTACAAAATATGCCTCATACTGTGTGACATATGGCTTTGAATGCAAGCCGTTCCTCGAACTTGAGGTGTGAGGTGGAGCCATGTTTTGAGCCGAGCTTTGAGATTTAACACCCAAAACGCTTGATGTGGATCAGCCCGCATCCATTGATGTTCAACAAGAAAATCGCATGATGGATCAAGCCTTAAGAATTTTGGATCCAAACATACGTCTAGAAGGTCTCAGGATTAAATGGGCCCCAAAACAGCACCAAATAATTTATTAAATTTTCTGTTAGGGACTTTTTGGTAAAACAATCAGTAACAAAGGGCTTATTGCAATCCCAGCAGGTTACATGACATGGAACAGGTTGTGACCCGACCCGAACTGAACTGGCCATGCCGAGAAAATCCAGTAACCTATGTTTTTTTGGGCCACTTAAAACAGCCCATTAGTAATCAGGGCCATTTGATCCAGCCGACATACCCATAGTGGTTTCCATGTCTTGTGTTGGTCCAGATGAGCAAGCTGATGGCCCATGTGGGTCCCACAGCCCCTCCTAAGTCAGATGTCCAGACGCTGTCCAGTTATTCTACATTTTCTATGCATTCTTCTCCATTAGATTGAGGCCCAATGGGATAACCAATCATGGATCCGGCCTGCATTATATGTGCTTGAGCCATTAATAACTGATATCAGTTTCAACTAATTGAAGTTCCTATTACTATGCTTAGGCTCTCATAAATCAACACTATATTACCACTTTAGTACTGGATGCAAATTTGGTAGAAAAGTGTTTTGAGAATGCAGAAATTTAATTACATGACATCTCATGCCTTCCAGGTTGCATCAAGTGCATTAGGGTTAGGACCTCAGGTGACCATGCAAGTGGCTGAACGTCTGTACACTCAAGGTTTCATAAGGTCTGGTTTTGCTCCCCTTGTCATTGACATTTGTACCATTGCGTTCATTATGATGTTAAGATTAACTTTTGGTGACTTTTGGTGTTGGGTAGTGGGAACAATTTGTTTGCATGGCAGTGTGATATGTGCATGTGGCACATTCGAGACTTGTGTGTGTTGCATGAAAACAAAATGGTGACAGTTTCAGAACATAAACAGAATGGATTGGAAACTGGATGATCACTGTCGATCACTCCTTGCTTCATTTATAATGTCTACTAGCCTTAATCAAGGTATTTACAATATTTGTATGTGGAAATAATATAAAGAATATATGTTACAATCTTTTATACATGGAAAGGGAATACGAACAGATTGGTCAACTAATCCCACATGATGTATGTGAATGGGCTTGTGGGCCTATTGTACATGGCCCTTGTGGGCCAGTTGGTGTTAACAGCCCCCCTTAAATTGATGCTGGTCAAACAGTAGCAATTTGCGAACCAGGAACTCATGACATGGCCTAGGCAGTCCTTTTGTGAAGAAGTTTGCAAGTTGGAGTTCACTAGAAATATGTGCAAGAATAATGACCTGGTGATCATATTCATCTCGAATAAAATGACAATCCACCTCTATATGTTTTGTATGCTCATGATTTTCAGTGATACGGATGGAAATAGTATTGTTCGTATGAAGAGGGGCAGCTGAAGTCTGAGGAAAACCAAAATCTGTAAGTAAACGACGAAGTCTCGGAACAGGTAGAAGACATAGCACGATACTCAGATTCAATGGAAGATTTTGAGACCCTTTCTTGCCTTTTGCATTTCCAAGAAACGAGTGATTTACCCAAATACACACCAGCCTGTGGTGGATCTGCGAGTATCCGGGCATCCTGCCCAGTCGGCACCATAGTGGTGTGCCAACCAGAAAAAACAATCCACATGTCGGAGAACCAAGAATGTACTGAATGATCCGTTTGGCAGCAACCAAATGGTGATGCCGCAGTGCTGTCATGAATTGACTAACAACATGCACAGCATATGAGATGTCTGTCCTAGTGATGGTCAAGCAGACCAGACCGCCGACTAAGTGTCTGTAGAAGGTGGGATCGGATAGGAGATCTCCATGATCTTTCTGGTGCTTCACATTGACTTCTAATGGAGTGTCCATAGGTGGCACCATTTAGGCCAGCAAAGTCAATGAGGTCGATTACATACTTATGTTGATGCAAAAACAATCCCTTCCTAGACTGTTGAACCTTAAGTCCCAAGGTATATGTTAAGCAGACAAGACCGCCGACTAAGCTTCTGTAGAAGGTGGGATTGGATAGGAGATCTCCATCATCTTTCTGGAGCTTCACATTGACTTCTAATGGAGTGTCCATAGGTGGCACCATTTAGGCCAGCAAGGTCAATGAGGTCAATAACATACTTATGTTGATGCAAAAACAGTCCCTTCCTAGACTGTTGAACCTCAAGTCCCAAGGTATATGTTAATGGACCCAAATCTTTCATATGGAATGCAGCTTGGAGCGATGATTGGAGTTTGAGGATCATGTTACTATGAGCACCGGTGATGATGATGTCATCCACGTAAACTAGAAGTAAGGTAGTAGCTTGAGAAGTAATATTCCTGAACAACGAAGGATCATAAGGACTTTGAGTAAATCCAAGATGAAGCAGAGTATAATGAAATTTCTCAAACCAAGCTCTTGGTGCTTGCTTAAGGCCATATAACGAACGACGGAGCCGAGCCACTTCATTCTTAAAAGTAGAGTCATAACCCTGAGAAAGGAGCATGTAAACCTCCTCTTTCAGATCTCCATGGAGGAAGGCATTCTTCACATCCATTTGATAGAGAGGCAAAGAGTGGGAGGCAGCAATAGCAAGAATAGTGCGCACTGTTGTCATTTTAGCGGCCGGAGCAAATGTTTCTTCATATTCATTACCATACTCTTGACGGTTGCCAAGTGCCATGAAGCGAACCTTATACCGAGCCAAAGTTCCATAAGGATTGAGTTTGATAGAGTAGACCCACTTGTATCCAATGGGTTTGACTGACGGAGGACATTGAATGTCCCATGTATGATTTTCTTTGAGTGCCTCAAGTTCCCCCCGTTAACACCAGCTGGCCCACAAAGTCCACAAAGCCCACTAGGCCCATTCCTTGTACAAATTGACCCATCACGTGGGATAATTTAAGTTGACTGTAACATATCCTCTTTCCATGATCATAGCCTTGTAATATGTTCACTTTCCATATACATAGATTGTATTAGGTTGTAATTGCCTTGATTAAGGCTGAAGAGATTATATAATGGAGGAAGGATCAACCAAGGGGTCCATCCAAGTTTTCCAAGTTCATGTTATCTTTTCATGGTCGTATCATGGTATAAGAGCCCTTGAAATAAGTTCTAGTTTCAACAACATCAAATCTCTCCCTATTTTGTTCGATACAGTCTCAATTGATTCAAGGAGGAAGGCGTCATCTTCCTGGACATCTATTCTAAGAAAACGTCAACCATTTGGGACAGAAATCACTAGAGATCAACCCAGTCTCTTTGTGGCCCACCTGCGATGATCAAGACAACTGCTGCGATGATCAAGACAACTCCAAAGACCCTATCTGTGCTGGTCGACTGGCTATTCTAGGATTTCTGGTATTTTTTCAGATTTTTTGGTTGCTTGGAGGTGGGATTTTTGACCAGTTTTGTGGTTTTCCAATTTCTAGCACAAGTTTTCATCCTCACCGTCCAGATTATTGGATTCTTCTCTGATTTGGATGACACTTGGCTCATTGGCTGCGAAAAAGGATTTCCTCATATCAACAGAGATTTGAGTAACAGTTTGATCAATCTGTGGAAGCCCCAGATCGGATCCAGTACAGGAATCAAGGTCGTCAGACCTCTTTATCATTTGTTCATCCAGGTCATCCAATACTCTCTGGCCCACCAGAGATACCTACGGACTTCCAGTAATTGATTCTCTATTGTCGTGTGCTCTTCCTGGGAATTATGGATTTTTTTTTCAGAACTTTTTGAGAACCAGAAATCAATTTGTTCATTCTGCATGCTAAATTTACATATCCTGGACAGTTTGGTTTAAATTGGCCTGCTGCTCTTGTAATCAAGCCTGGAGATACATCAAATCTCTCTCTAGCATAGACCAAGTTCTGATTTAAGATTAGATTCTGCTGTGAACCCATCCAGGGTCTCAGTCAATTGATTCTGGGAAGTTTGGAGATTTTTTTCTGCAGTATTTTTTCTACTTTTCTTTGCTGCTTGTCTTGAGACAGCTATTTGGGTGGTCATCATGGACAAAAGTGAACTATCACTGTTAAGTTTAATGGGGCCAATTATACCTCATGGGCCTTGCAGTTTCAAATATACCTTAAAGGGAAAAGAATTATGGGGTCATGTAGATGGGACTGATCCAAAGCCTTTAGAAGATGTGAAGGCAGTCTCTAAATGGGAAACCAAAGATGCTCAAATGATGGCTTGGCTTCTGGGGTTAGTGGACCCTCAATACATCTTGAATCTCAGACCCTATAAAACAACAAAAGGAATGTGGGATTATCTAAAACAGATTTACCAACAAGATAATTCAGCGCGACGGTTCCACTTGGAACATGAGCTTTCTCAGTTTACTCAGGGGACAATGTCCATTCAAGAGTATTATTCACATTTTATTCGCTTATGGATGGACTATACTGAGATTATTTACTCCAGTCTACCTGATGCCTCGATTGTGGTACTTCAAAACATTCATTCCACTAGTCAGAGGGATCAATTCCTGATGAAACTTAGATCTGAATTTGAACAAGTATGTCCAAATCTGATGAGCCGGGTGCGCCCCCCCCCCCCACCCCCCCACCCACCAAAAAAAAAATAAAGTAATCTATTGATACTTGCTTAGGAGAGCTCCTTCATGAGGAACAACGTCTTGCAACCCAGGCGACTCTTCAACAAGTAATTTCCATAGGTCCAATGATTGTTGCCTATGTTGCACGACCCAAATAGCAGAACCGAGATATGACCAAAGTACAGTGTTATTGTTGTCAGAAGTTTGGACATGTTGTCACTCAATGTACTCAGAAGTTCTGCACATACTACAAACGCAAGGTTCATGTTCTTCCAGAATGTCGGCAACGACCCTAGGGTCCATCTCAAAAAGCTCACATGGCAACATTAGATGATTCCTCCTCTGCTAACACAGTGATGCCTGCAATGCCTAATACCAATGCAATGATGCCTGCCATACCTGCGTCCTCCTCTTCATCTCTTACCCCAGAAATGGTCCAGCATATGATAGTAAATGCTTTCTCCGCACTTGGTCTCTCAGGTAACACTAAACAATCAGACACCACATGCTATCTGGGTTCGGAGGCTTCTAATCATATGACAAACTCTTCCAAACAATTGTCTAAAATCCAATCCTATGATGGAAATCTCCGAATCAGCACTGCTGATGGTGGCAGTATACCCATTACTGCCATTGGTGAAATCTCTCACCTATTACGTTTGAATCATGTGTTTCTTTCTCCCCAATTATCTATAAATTTATTATCTGTTGGACAACTAGTTGACCATAATTGCTCTTTCTCCTTTTCTCGTTCCGGTTGTGTGGTGCAGGATCAAGCGTCGGGGAAGGTGATAGTGAAGGGACCTAAGCATGGACGTCCTTTTCCATTGTAGCTGTCTACACAAGATATGGATTTAGTTGCTTCTGCTTTGTTTTCAGATTCTAGTTTTAATAAATGTCAGATGTGGCATAATAGATTAGGGCATCCTAATTCACGAACTTTGCTTTCTTTATTTAAATCTGGTTTATTACTTGATAATAAAATTGCTCTTCAAGATGTTTCATTTAATTGTTTTAGTTGTAAAATGGGCAAAAGCAAGACTCTTCCTTTTCCTCTTCATACATCTTTAGCATTAAAGTGTTTTGATCTTGTACATAGTAATGTATGGGGAATAGCAACTGTGACATCGCATTCTCATTTTAAGTATTTTGTCACATTTATAGATGATTACAGTCGTTTTACATGGATTTATTTTTCACATTCCAAATTTGAAGTGTTTACTACTTTTAAAGTTTCTCTAGCATATGTTGAGAATCAATTTTCCACTTCCATTATAACACATCACATAGATTCTGGGGGTGAATACATATCAAATGATTTTCGGAATTTCTTACAACACAAAGGGATAATTTCTCAGAAGACGTCTCCTTATACACCTCAACAAAATGGGGTGTCCAAGCGGAAAAATAGACACCTCCTGGATATTGTTCGTTCACTCATAGAATCATCAGTTCCTACAAAATTTTGGCCCGAGGCTCTCTATAGCTATTCATGTCATGAGTAGACTACCTTCACCTAGAATTCAAAATGAAACACCTTATTTTCGTTTGTTCCAAATGCATCCCACGTATTCTCATCTTCATACTTTTGGCTGTATATGTTTTGTTCTTCTACCTTCGGCAGAACGAACAAAACTCTCAGCCTAGTCCTCCAAGTGCGCATTTTTAGGTTATGCAAATGATTAAGAAGGCTTCTTATGTTATGATCCCAAAGTAAAACGCGTAAGGGTTTCTCGCAATGTAGTGTTTTTTGAAAATCAATATTTTTTCCAACATCATCATGATAATGATCCGTCTCCTTTGATTTCATTAGTCCTTAACTTTGAAGAGACTTCTATTTCTCATGTGGATAATACTAAGCGTATTCTTGTGTATGAACAACGTAGACGAGAAAATACTACTGTGCCTGAGTCTCTCGACAATGTCATTTTCGCAACCTCTGATCCTACTCCTCCACCCGATATATCTCAGTCCGTTCAACTTCGCCGCTCTTCTCGCATTTCTCAACCTCATGATAGGTTTGGTTTCACCCACACACATCATTACTCACTACTCTTTCGTCTGTTCAAATACCTAATCATTTTTCCCAGGCAGTGCAACATGAGTGTTGGCGTAACGCTATGCAGGAAGAACTTGAGGCACTAGAAGGCAATCATACATGGGATATTGTTCAATGTCCTCCATCAATCAAACTCATTGGATGTAAATGGGTTTACTCTATCAAGTTGAATCCTGATGGGACCTTGGCTCGTTATAAAGCTCGCTTAGTGGCTCTCAGCAACCGTCAAGAATATGGCATTGATTACGATGAGACATTTGCTCCGGTTGCGAAAATGACAACGGTCTGAGCCATCCTGGCTATCGTAGCATCTAGGTCATGGCCACTTTATCAAATGGACGTGAAAAATGCTTTCCTCCATGGAGATCTTAAAGAAGAGGTTTACAAGCGCCTCCCTCCGGGTTCTAAGTCTACTTGCAAAACTGAAGTGGCTAAGCTCCGTCGATCCTTATATGTCTCAAACAAGCACCCGGAGCCTAGTTTGAGAACTTTCTCTCTACTATGCTTCATCTTGGCTTTGCTCAGAGTCCTTATGATCCATTGTTGTTTACAAATATTTCTCCTCAAGGTAGTACATTACTTCTAGTGTACGTGGATGATATCATCATCACAAGGACTCATAGTAACATGATTCATGATTTGCAACAGTCACTTTAGTCTGCATTCCATATGAAGGATCTTGGCCCCTTAACATATTTTTTGGGTCTTGAGGTACAACAATCCCGAAAAGGACTCTTTCTGCATCAACATAAGTATGCTACTGATCTCATTGAACTTGCCGGACTACATGGAGCCACACCTGTGGACACTCCATTAGAGGTCAATTTGAAACTCCGAAAAGGTGATGATCTCCTCTCTGATCCAACATCTTACAGACACTTAGTCGGAAGTCTTGTCTACTTGACTATCACTAGGCCTGACATGTCTTATGCAGTCAATGTTAGTCAATTCATGACGGCGCCACGTCATCACCATCTAGTGGCCGTCAAACGGATCATATGATATATTCTTGGTTCTCCGACACGAGGATTGTTTTTTCCGATTGGCACACCACTTACTCTTAATGCTTATTCTGATGCAGACTGTGCAGGATGTCATGATACTCGCAGATCTACCACGGGTTGGTGTGTGTATTTGGGTGAATCACTCATCTCTTAGAAATGCAAACAGCAAGAAAGGGTCTCAGAATCTTCCACTGAATCTGAATATCGTGCTATGTCCTCTGCTTGTTCTGAGATCCTTTGGCTTCGTGGTTTACTTACAAATCTTGGCTTTCCTCAGACCTCAGCTGCCCCTCTTCTTGCTAATAATGCCCGTGCCATACGTCTCATTGAGAATCCAGTTTTTCATGAGCGTACAAAACATATTGAGGTGGATTGTCACTTTATCCGGGATGAATATGATTGTGACGTCATTAGTCTCCCACAAGTTTCCAGTGAACTCCAACTTGCAGACATTTCACAAAAGGTTTACCTAGGCCCCGCCATGAGTTCCTGGTTGGCAAATTGCTCTTGCTTGACCAGCATCAATTTTAGTGGGGGGGGGGGGGGGGGGGGGGGGGGGGGTGGTGTTAACACCAGCTGGCCCACAAAGCCCACTAGGCCCAATCCTTGTACAAATTGACCCATCATGTGGGATAATTTAAGTGGAGTGTAACATACCCTCTTTCCATGATCATAGCCTTGTAATATATTCACTTTCCATATACATAGATTGTATTAGGTTGTAATTGCCTTGATTAAGGTTGAAAGAGATTATATAATGGAGGAAGGATCAACCAAGGGATCCATCCAAGTTTTCCAAGTTCATGTTATCTTTTCATGGTCATATCACCTCTTGCATAGCCTGACGCCAACACTCATGTTGCACTGCTTGAGAAAAATGGTTAGGTAGCTGAACAAAAGCAAGAGTAGTAAGGATGTATGAGTGAACCCAAAGCGATTGGGGGCGCGAGATGTGAGAAGATTGAAGAAGAGGGACAGAATGGCTGACGTTCGGCGCGGCAACATGTTCAAGCTTAGAGGAAGTAGATGTGGCAGGAAGCTTAGGAACAGTAGTATTTTGCCATTTACGTCTCTTATACACAATAATAGTCTTAGTGTTTTCCGTAGGCAAAACAAAAGTGTCACCAAAGTCAGGAACAAAAGAAATCTTAGGAGATGTATCATAATCTTGATTCTAATGGAAAAAATATTGATTTTCCAAAAACACCACATTGAGAGAAATCCTGATGCGGTTTACCTTGGAATCATAACAAAGAAATCCTTTATGGTCATTTGCATATCCCAAAAAGGCACACTTGGAGGAATGAGTGGATAGTTTTGATTATTCAGCTGGAGGTATTAGCGCAAAACATACACACCCAAAAGTATGCAGATGAAAATAAGTGGGATGTTTATGGAACAAAATAAAATAAGGTGTCATTCTGAATACGAGGAGATGGTCATCTATTCATAACATGAACAGCTGTTGATAGAGCTTCATGCCAAAATCTTGCCGGAATAGAAGATTCTAAGAGAAGTGAACGAACAATGTCCAAGAGATGTCCGTTTTTCCTTTCAGAAACCCCATTTTTATCACTTTGTATTGCAGAAAATTCTGAAACTCTTTAGAAACATATTCGTCTTTAGAATCAATGCAAAGTGTTTTAATGGAAGTAGAAAAATGATACTCAACATAAGCTAAGAATATTTTAAAAACTGTAAACACCTCAGATTTTGAATGCAAGAAATAAACCCATGTAAGCCGACTATAATCGTCAATAAATGTAACAAAATACTTAAAATGGGAGTGTGATGTCACATGTGCTATACCCCATACATCACTGTGTATAAGATCAAAACATTTCAATGATACAAGGTGCTTATGGGCAAAGGAAGTGTTTTATTCTTGCCCATTTTACAATTAGAGCAATTAAAAGAAACATCTTTAAGGGAAACTTTATTATAAAATAGCAAACCGGAATTTAATAAAGTCAACAAGGTTTGAGAATCCGGATGACCTAATCTATTGTGCCATAGATGGCATTTATTTGAACTAGAATCTGAAAACCAGGCAGAAGCAACCAAATTCCCATCATGTGTAGACAATTGTAATGGGAAAAGACGTCCTTGCTTAGACCCCTTCGCTATCACCTTCCACTACACTTGATCCTACAAAACACAACCGGAGTAAGAAAGAGACGGAACAATTATGGTCAACTAGTTGTCCAACAGATAGTAAATTGGTAGATAACTATGGAGAAAGAAACACATGACTCAAAGGTAAAGGATGTGAGATTTCACCAATGGCAAAAATGGGTATACTTCCACCATCTGTAGTATCGATTTGGAGATTTCCATCATCAGGCTTCAGTTGAGAGAACTGATGAGAAGAGTTAATCATATGATTGGAAGGCCCCGAATCCAGATACCATGTGGAGGTTGATTTGGTTTTACTTGAGCGACCAAGAGCAGAAGACATTTACTATAATTTGCTGAACCATATCAAGGCTAAGAGAAGAGGAAGAAGCAGTCGAATCAGGCATCAATGTGTTAGTAGCGGGAGCAGGAGAAGAAGCATTCAAAGTTGTCAGATTGGCCCTCTGAGATGAAGCCCGAGGACGTTGCTGACATTCTAGAAGAACATGGCCTTTTCGTTTGCAGTAAGTGCAGAACATTTGATTGCATTGAGTGGCAACGTATCTATATTTTTGGCAACATAAGCATTGGACTTTGGTCATATCTCTATTTTGATGTTTGTCTCGTGCAACATATGCAGCAGCCATTGGACCGCTGGTAATAGCTTGCTGAAGAGAAGGGTGGGTTGCAAGATGACGTTCCTCATGAAGAAGCTCACTTTAGCAGGTATCAATGGATGGAGAGGACACGTGACTCTTCAGATTTGAACGGATTTGTTCAAACTCAAGTCGCAGTTTCATTAAGAACTGATCCCTCTAAGTAGTTGAATGAATGTTTTGAACCATTGTAATTGAAGCATCTAGTAAACTGGAATAGATGATTTCAGTGTAATCCATCCATAAATGAATAAATTGAGAATACTATTCCTGAATGGACATTGTCCCTTAAATAAACTGAGATAGCTCATGTTCCAAGTGAAACCTGTGAGCCGTGTTATCCTGTTGATAAACATGTTTAGGTAGTCTCACATTCCTTAAGCCGTTTTATAAGGCCTAAAATTTAGAATATATTTCAGATCAACTGTCCCCAGAATCCAAGTTATGATCTGGGTATCTTTGGTTTCCCACTTGATGACTGCCTTAGAATCATTAGTGTCATCTATTGGTTTGGTATCAGATCCATCCACATGCCCTGATAATTCCTTCCCTTTAGGATAGATTTGAAAATGGAAAGCCCATGATGTGTAATTAGCCCCATTAAATTCAACGAGAGATATTACCTTTCTCCATGACAATTTAGCGGATAAAGAATAAAAATAGAGGTAATCCTTGAATGTAATGATACCCAATAGTGAACAGCAGCGAGTGCAACTTAATCTGGATGAGGTGCAGAAGTTTGCCAAAAAAAATAAAATTCTGGGTCCAATTTTCAGACTGTTGACACCTTTGGTGAGGTCCACTTAAACATCTGATCCCTGATCCGAGATGAATCCCAGATACTATATGCAATCAAGTAACTCCAGACAAAATTTGAAGATTATCCAACTTATATCCAGAAAATTGGACGGTGCTGATTGAAACTTTGCCAAGAATGTGTCGACTTGCAAAAACAGCTAGAAAGCAGATTTGGAGTGCACAAAAAAATCTGGAAAAACTAATGTAACTCTTATAAATAGCAGTCGACCAAGAGGGAATCAAAATATGAAAGAGTTTTGATGATCACTGGTGGGCCAGTGATGATCCGAACATCAGATGTCAGCCTGGCGACCTTGTGTTTCTTTACTAGATCTGATTGAGGGACCCACAGACTGACCAGTGGAACAATCAGATTCTCCTAGATGGAAGAAGAAAGTTTTCTGCTTCCAATGAACTAAGTCTCACCCAGATTGGATGTGAATCCAAGAAGTTGGACGGTGGAGATGAAAATTAGTGCAATAAACTGGAGATGCACAAAAGTGTTCAGAAACCTACCTCAATGCTGTGAAAAAATCTCTAAAAGTCACCAGAATTCCTAGAATACCCAGTCGACCATCACTAGTATGATTGTTGGTGATGTCTTGATCATTGCAGGTGGGCCACCATTTTAACTGGGCTGCTCTGAAGGTTGTTTGTTGTCCCCGATGACTAAAACTCCAAGAATACAGATCTGGATCTGTATCGATCAAGCTTTGAGTGAGATTCAGAGCTCACTATCACAGAAGATACACACAGGAACCTATTTTCCTTGCTCTGATACCATGACAGTTTCAGAACATAAACAGAATGGATTGGAAACTGGATGATCACTGTCGATCACTCATTGCTTCATTTATAATGTCTACTATTACAATCTCTGTATGTGGAAATAATATAAAGAATACATGTTACAATCTTTTATACATGGAAAGAGAATACAAAAGATTGGTCGACTAATCGCACGTGATGTATGTGAATGGGCCTTGTGGGCCAGATGGTGTTAACAAATGGTAGAATCATCTTCATAACATTGCAACAGCTCACAAATATCTGTAATAGTTTCCCAGAAGGGGAAATACACTTGTAATAGCGTGTAAATCCACTCCAATCAAGGGGATTGAATTTGTTGTATGAGGAAGTTAAAACATTATATAACGCAGACGTCTGTCATAAGAGGGACACTCTATCATTGGTATCCAGTCTATAATTCTTTTCTTCCTTTAATATTGATATGGGATTAGAGCCCGTATAAGTTTAGGGTTTCGTAGTAGTTAATTAGTTAGAGATCACCAGACCTTGTTGGAGCACTTCGCCTTCTGGCATTCGACTTGAACATCTTCATTGGGAAGATATTGTGGCCGGTTTTCCATCTTCTTTCTCCTATGCTCTGCCACCAAACCCTTATCTCCTTTTTGTGCAGTACACGGACATGAATCTCACGATCCAGACCGAATCTCAGCCACTGCTGGTGTTGCAGAAGAAGACCAAATCTTGCCTCTGCTGCTCTGCTCTTCAGAATTTGTGTAGCCACCTCTGTCTGCTGCCATAGATCTGATCAGCTTCTCTCATTACTCCTTTGCAGCATCCTAGCTTTCTTCTGCTCTCTCCCTCTTTCTCTGATTTTATTGTAGCTTTCTTTTGTTTGATCTCTGTCCAGTAAGATTTGAGGTCTCATCGGCTTGGTTCTCCATTTTGATTAATGGGTCTCCTAAGGGTTTTTTTCAGGCTGGAAGGGGACTAAGACAAGGGGACCCTCTCTCCCCGTTTCTCTTTCTAGTAGTGGCAGAAGCGATGGGTAGAATGATTAAAGAGGCAGTGAATGCAGGCTTGTTCGAAGGCTTCAAAGTGGCTAGAAACACCCCTGCAATTAACCACCTGTAGTTTGCTGATGACGCCCTCATATTCTGTGGAGCTAATGAAGACCACGTAAGAAACGTCAAAACCACAATCCTCTGTTTTGAAGTGGTTTCGGGGCTTAAGGTGAATTTCTTTAAGAGTGAGTTGATTGGGCTATGAACTGAGAAGTCGGTGCTTCGTAAATATGCTTGTATCTTGGGACGGGAGATTGCCAACTTTGTACATAGGGCTGCTATGAGCTCAGGGAGGATTACAAAATCTCTATGGAACCCGGTAGTGGAAAGGGTAGAGAAAAAGCTATCTGTATGGAAATCTCAATAGTTATCCATTGGTGGAAGGGTTACCTTGATTAAATCAGTCCTTTTGAACTTGCCAGTGTACTACTTCTTCCTATTCAAATGCTCAGCCTCAATTATTAAGAGGTTAGAAAGGCTGGAGAGAAAATTCTTATGGTACGGTAATAATACCCAGAAAAAGTTTCATTTGGTGGATTGGGGTTCAATATGCAAACCTAAGGAAGAAGGAGGTTTGGGTAATAGGCTTCTCAAGCAAATGAATCAATCGCTTCTAGGCAAGTGGCTTTGGAGGATAGGAGATGGAACAAAAGGCCTTTGGAGATAGGTTTTGGATAGAAAATATTAGCTTTAGAGATTTGGGTGGGATATCCAGGAGGCTCCAACAAAAGCTTCTGCAATTTGGAAAGGAATCCTATCGGTTAAAAGGCTTTTCATGGATAATATAAATTACCAAATTGGGTCAGGGGAGATGATTCTCTTTCGGAAAGATCGGTGGGCTAGAGATGGGCCATTTGGTGCTTAGTTTCCAGATCTGCTAAAGTGTGCAAAGGATATGGAAGCCAAGGCTAATTCATCTAAGACAAGAATTAGTGAACAGGTGGTTTGAAGCCCAGCCCAAATTTAAGAAGGAATCTGAAGGACAATGAGGCATCTCCCTTCATATCGCTTCTAAACTTCCTGCAAGGTGTGCACATCTTGGATAGCGGTGAGGACGTTAGGGTTTGGACTGCTTCTAAAGACAGGATCTTCTCAGTATCTATCTTCTTGGCAATCCCCAACTGCCCGAGGGAGAAGAGTGCGGTTAGTAGTATTTTGAAGTTGAAGGCACCCCCCAAGGGTGATTATTTTGGGTGGTTGGCTCTCAGGAAAAGAATTCTCACCATGGATAACCTAAGGAGAAGGGGGATGACTATTGTTAATGGCTGTCCCATGTGTTTAAATGATGAGGAATCTGTGGACCACCTTATGTTAAATTGAAAACGGCTTAGTCTGTTGGGAGGTCGATGGTTGGGTGTTTTGACTGCTACTAGGTCTTTCCCAAGTCCCTTCAAGAGCTCTTCCAAGCTTGGAAGGCTCCAACCGGAGTTCCTAGAGGTAAAGAGTTGTGGAGATTGTCATTTTTGGCGGTGCTCTGGACGATATGGATGGAAAGGAATTCAAGGTGCTTTGAAGGGAAAGTTTCTAGCGATAGCTGTATGGTGGAGAGAACTAAGTTTCTAGTTGCTCTCTGGGTATCCGCTAACCCAGCTTTTGGAGATTATATCATTGATCAGATTATGTCTCATTGGAAGGAGTTGGCTTTCTCAAGATCGAAGTAGTAGTTGGGTTGTTCTTGGTTTTTTCCTATTTTTGTTTTCCTGTATCCTGCTCTAGTTTTTCAGTACTCATCTCTTGTACTGCCTGTTTTTTATTTTAAGGAGAGTAACTATTAAAAAAGATAGAGATTTGAGGTCTCTGTTTGAATGGAGACTTGTGGTTTCATCTTATTGTCCCACATTCAGACGACCTGTGGGACCATCCCCAAACCATCTGATTCAACGAAATCAGGACAATAGGCCATTGATGATGCTAAAATTATCACCTGGATACTAAGCTCAGTTAAACCCAATTTGTGCTCTCTGTGCCTACAAAGCTACCAAGGAAATGTGGGGCTCCCTGGCCACGATCTATAATCAAGATCATGTTGCACATAAATTTCAATCAGAGCTTGACATGTCTGAATACTATCAAGGAAAGAAATCCATTCAGGAATACCACTTCGGCTTTATTAGCCTTTGGTCTGAATATCTGGAGTTAGTGTATAATAACGTGAAAGAAACAAAGATCACTAAATTGTAGAATTTCATAAGAACAGTAAAAGCGATCAACTTCTCATGAAAGTTTGCAAGGAATTCGAAATTGTTAGGTCTAATCTGATGAGTAAGGTTCCTGCACCCCACCCTCTCTGGACCAATGCCTATTGGTATTACTCAAGGAAGAACAATGTTCCCTTATTCAAGCAGCATTGGAACAGAAAGGGGGACAAACTGATCTTCTTATTGTTGTGTATGAAACTCGGACACGGGGTCTAGATCTAAACAAAACTTAGTGCTATACCTGTAAAGAGTTCTGGTATATCTATTCTCAATGTAGGAAGAACTATTGTAAGAAGCAAGGGTACACTACTTCAGAATGACACAAATGACCCCAAATCAGAAGCTTTTGAAAAAGTTTCTTGCACTCATTGAAATACAGTTCTCTAAATCCATTAAGAATTTAAGATTCTCTCAAATTGTTAAAACAGAGCCAAGCATGTGGTTGTCATCTATTTTTTTATTACTACGCACATCATTGTCATCATTATAATCAAAACCTTATCCCAACTATGTTGGTGCCTTATTAATATGCACATAGCATAGGTTTAAACCTTAAGATCAATAATAACCTTTCATCTATTTTGATAACAAAGAGGTTAAATTGAATCATTTACAAGGCTGAAAGAAGGTAAATAGAAGATAAAAAGTTTGCAAGCCCTGCACAAATGCTATATTGAAGGCTTGTGGGCTATACGTCAAGCCCAATATGTCTGGATGGTAAGGCCCAGTGATTTTTGGCTCAGTTGCTGGTCCACATGGACCTGGTGCATATAGCTAGAGCAGTTAGGGTCCAAAGCTGGCCTGTTTTGAGGTCGCAGTCCACTGATTTTGCATAATTGTCCATTGAAGGACTAGTCTGCTAAGACAGCCCAGTTACTGCACATCAAGGAAAAACACTCTCTCAGGACAAGTATAGGTCATGTGCCACCAGATAAGCCAAAGATTGGATCAGTATGTGATCTTCTTTGGTTTTTTTTTAATGTATCAGAGATGATCCTCATCAATTAGGCTGCTCAGTATTATCACGTGGTAGATCCTTAGTGGGTTGACTTGAGACTCATTTTGTTGATTTTCTTGTAATTTATCTCCGGAAAAGAAAGTAATGTTGGTTAGCACTGATATTCTATTTTTTATACTTTGTAACCAAGATATTAAAGCACTGTGGTCCCAGAATCTTTGACATCTTACTGAGGTTCTCTATCGTTCTTTGTTATTTTGGTCTCTACTGCTATTACTTTTTATTTGATCCTATTCTTTCTTCTGTATGACATTGTTTCAGTTACCCTCGTACCGAGAGCACAGCCTATCCTTCATCTTTTGACTTCAGGGAAACACTTGCTGCCCAACTTAATAGTCCTATGTGGGGCGATGCTGTGCGGGCATTACTGGCTGATGGCCTTCATAAGCCACGAACAGGAACTGATGCAGGCGATCATCCTCCGATTACTCCAATGCGAGCAGCTACTGAGGATATGTTGGGGAATGATGCTTGGAGATTGTACCAGTACATCACTCAACATTTCATTGGGACAGTGAGTCCTGACTGCAAATACATAAGGTGACAAGCTTCACCGCGTTTATTTTTATGCATTTTACTATTTAACAATCACATACACATGCTTGAGAAGTCAAAATGCCTTCAGTGTCTTTCATTAGGGATCACACCTCACATGCATAGCTGAGGTCTTGCAGGAATGCCTTTTTATTGGTGTCTTATGGGATTGTGTCTCATTATTATTATTTTTTTCGTCCAAACAATTTGATATGACAAGAGCCCGTGGGAGTGGATTGAGGAAGGTGCTCACTGTTGTAACCTTGAGGTTGTGGTTTCAAGTCAGGTTACCTATAAAAAAAATTAATATGCTTGAAATGCAGAACCATTTCATTATATATCGTTACATTCGCAACGTATATTTTTTCTTTTGACTTGTGTGCTACAATACCTGCATATTTGAACATACCCAACATATCCGAGTCAGACCCATCCTACACGCATAGTGGTACTAGATACTGCACCGTATTTCTAGGGTACAAGTTTATCATATCCTACTTACCAAGTCCATTGTATCATTTAGTTCTTTCAATGTTTTTACTTTTCAACATAAAAAATGTTAGAAAGGAATGTAAACAATAAGAATTTTGTTAATTTAGGAATGTTCTAAAGAAAAAATATTAGGACAGCTTTATCCGTATCCATGTCCTAGATTTTGAAAATTGCAAAGTCGTATTCCTGATTCCCATGTTCTTGTTCGTGTCCATATCCATATATAGGCATAAGATTGCATTTTTTTTTTTTTTTTTGAGAATATATTGATGTTATTATTCAAAAAAGAAAAGAAAAGAATATATTGATTTTAGGGCATATTAGTCATCTTCTTGTTTAGCAGCATTTATGTAAAACTTTATAAGTGGAGACATATTTTAGTTATTTTAACCATGCAGTCTACCCTAATCAGATTGCACAATTCCTCCATCTCCTACCACTTCTCTATACTTCTAGATCTCTCTCGTCCCCGTCTTTTATATTTCCTTTCATTATCCATAGTTTATTGGTTTCGGAGTGTTAATCGCTGCGTATGGGAGCCACATGTGGCTTGCATTACTATCTATACAGATGGTTCAATTGTGATGCAGGTTTACAAGGAGAAGCTTCACCCCTTCCCCTTTCTGAAGATTTGTAATGATTTATTTCTTTTTTTTTCAGAGATCTTTTTTTGCTAGTTTGTGTTGATCCAAGATAAAATGATCCTAGAATTTTTTTTTCGTGTGAGTGATTAGTGGTGTCTTTCAAGCAAAAGGGCTGATCAATTTGAAGCAGTTGAGTTTTCTTGGACCAGCAAACATGGTATCCTCTTCATCCATTGAAGTTTTGTGAAGTTATCATCAATTTCCTGAAACATTCAGTTGCCTAACAGGGTACTGGTCGTTTTTTTCTGATGTTTATTCCTTCTATATAGGAAACCATCTATTGTTGCATGATTGTATAAAATCATATATTGTGGGGTTGTTTGGTGCTTAAACACTAAGGCTTTATTATCTGTTTTTTGTTGAACTAGAAATCACATATGGGTTTAGACCTGTAGTTTTGTGGTGATCAGGTGAGGATTCAGTATCTCAAAGGAATCTTGGAAAGAGGCTGAAGGCTTATCTAGTTAAGGAATCTGAAATCAAGGATCTTGGAGATTTGAATTACTTTCTTGGGATCTAAGTTGATCAACTGAAGGAAGGGATTGTCATCTCACCACGCAAGTATATTTTAAATTTTCTTGAAGAAATAGGAAAGCTGGGTGCAAAACTGGTAGATGCTCCTATTGAACAAATCATGGCTTGTATTCTGGAAGTGGTAAATTGCTTCATGATCAGAAAGTGTATCAGCGGTTAGTGGGGAGGTTAATTTATTTGTATCCAATGATCAGATATCTCATATGCTGTTAGTGTGGTAAGTCAAGATTTTATGCGTGCTCCACATACTGAACATATGGGTGCAGCACATGGTATTGTATGATAATTAAAAGGAGCACCAAGACAGTAATTTGTATACATGTCATGGACCCTTGAATTAGAGATGCAGATCGAGCAAGATCTGCGCTTTTGGTGGAAATTTGATCTCATGGAAGAGTAAGAAACATCCAGTTGGTGCAAGATCAAGTTTTAGGCTTGATTGCCGAGTGATGGCACATGGATGTTGTGAATTACTATGGCTGAAGATTTTATAGGAGAATTGGGCTTTAAGCAAGAAAACCCAATTGTCATACACTGTTAGAGTAGTACTTCAACATTATATATTGCCAATAATCATGTGTATCAACTATCATGAGCAAACAAAGCGCATTGAGGTCATGTGCCATTTCATAGGGGAGCAGGTTGAAGAAAAAAATAAAGTTGGCATATGCAAGCACTGACAATCAGATTGCAGCCTTTTCTTACTAAGCCAGTGGCTAAGAGACCACCAAGTGATATTTTGTCCATGCTAGGCGTATTAAATATATGCAGTAGCTTGAGTGGGGAAAGTTATGAAATGAAATTTTGCTTTTATGTAAACATAAGAAAGTTATGGACTGCTTTGTAAATGCATAAAATACTGTCACGATCCGGAATCTGGGGCCCCTCGAATTACTTGTCAAGACTTGTAAAAGTATCATATCCATACATTTGTCAAATCCACTTGCATAATAAAATTCCAGGCATTTACCTAATTAGTAAGAAATCTTCATATAAGATTTAAAATTCGAATAACAGTGTCAATCTGAAACATAATTAAATAAAATGAAATAAACAACAACTACAAAGTCTTTGGAAGTCTAATTGTAATAAATTAATAAAACTAGTTCTTCATCTCTATCTTCTATGTGAATCTGTCTCTCAAGAACGCATGTCGAAGCCTATCTCTCGATCGTCATGGTAATCCTTAGACTGTAAATCCTGATTGCCTGGATTGGGGGCAACAGAGCAGTAATTAGTGAAACTGAGTGAATAGAACTCTAATCTACATTGGTGCACAATTTTCATGATAAACTGGAATAATAATGCTGCAATAATAACGGTAATTTGTTCATTAGGGTCCTGTCAAGGTTTCCTAAAACTAGCCTCCATACAATCCCCTAACCACCTGACTGTACACCCCATGAGGTACCACATAGATGCCTGATATCATGTAAAAAGGGCTAACCTACAGCCAACGTAAATGGTTGTCCTGTAGTCAATTGAGAAACATTGCTGACCTAAGAGTCGGGGAATAATATGTCTGACCAATAAGTTAGGGAATATCACATCTGACATGTGAGTCGGGGAATCGGGTATATCTGACATGTGAGTCAAGGAATAACATATTTGTCATGGCCTTGGTATGTGCTAGTAGTCTAGGGTGTCCAATGGGTCGGTCCCAGTTACTCAGGTTTATTAAAAAAATATCCTCCTCTTGATGGTCACATACCCATACTTCAAATTAGAATATATTTCCTTGGTTGTTCTCAACACCTACAACAGGGCAGTTTGAGTTCTGCCCCTTACACCAACTTCAGATTTGTTATGCCCCGCACTGTTTCCTTATGGTATCCTGTTGTGTAAGAGCCATCACCTAACCATCCTTTTATAGGTATGAGATATACTACGATTACAAAGAGTTTTAACAAATTCATCCCAAACAAAATATGTTATGCAAACTAGGACCAGGAAGAAGACGTAGACATACAAGTGGAAACAGATATTTGGGATCTCAGCATCACGACCAAAGAATTTAGGTTCTACACATATAGCATTACTATTCATAAACAATTTGGGAAATAAAATTTTTCCTAACAAACATGTATCAAAGATAAACCATTAAATAACCTTAACACCACAAGCTATGATATCAGTCCTATCACACAAGTCACAAATTAGGATCAATCGATTCCTAAGGTATGCGAGGTTCGGTCATCATGGGAAAACTAATAGGGGCTGTTTTTGTAAATTCCAAAATTTTTTGTATTCCAAAACAGTTTTCAGATCAGAAGGTATTACATAGGTGCAGGGTTTTTTGGGCTTGGATGATGGGTCCTATGTAACGACCCTGGCCCACTGTCTATGGGATTTCAACGCAATCTTGCCGCACGGTTTTAAAAGGCCTCATGTGGGGTTAAGGCTAGACTGCACTTATATATACCCATGATCAAGACTTTCATGTTTCTGATGTGGGACTTATGCACCACTGCATACCCAGTCCTTTATGGTTCCCCCCACCATCTCTGTCTAGGCGGATGCTTGCCGGACCCAATGCTTGATCTTGGGTATATATATAAGTGCGGCCTGGCCTTAACCCCACATGAGGTCTTTTTAAATCATGCGACAAGATTTGGGTTGAAACCCCATGAGCCAAAGCGAACAATATCATGTGGACAGTGGGCCCAAGCCGTTACACCCTACCCCTAGACCCTAGGGTCCCCTATGAAGCTACTACCAGATCCACATATCTGATCAGTGATCAGATGGGCCCCATGGTCGGAGGCCATGTCGACCAAACTATGCATTGACAGTGTGTAACTGGTAGAAATTCAATTCGGACTTGAACTCTTTGCTGAGTTTCAGTCTTTTGATATTGAAATCATCATCTAAGATACATATTAACCACAGGAAATCAATTCATCAAATTCTCAAATCCTAAAATTGAGAATATAGCATCAAACCCCCTTGACTGGGTTGTGGACAGGGAGACCACCATACTATAGCAATTACTTGGTGAAGAGAAATTCAACCCACAACATCTAATACCTAAAACAGAGTTGGGGAAACTCAAACAACAAGGATTATAGGTCTGATCCAAGGTTCGGGACATCACTCACCAAGATCTTATGCATCATAGGTTTTGTCCACAAAAGGAACAGCAGCATATGCCAGTAGATGGGAATTTTACTCACTTTGTGTGGCCAATGGTTGCTTTTGTGATATCAAAACTTCAATGACTGGTTCCTTCTCCAAGTTCGCCTAGGGTTTGGGACTTCTTGATGAGATGATGTTAGAGAATGGAAGGGAAGGATTGAGAGAGGGAGTCAACTGATGGATTCAAGTTTCTATGGTGGCATGACTTTATAACTTGAGATCAACCATGCTTCCTATTCGAACTCTACAAGAAGAATCCTTTTATTAATATCATGCAACAGTCCTAAAGAGGATTTGTGCTAGCCCCTCTCTTGGCTATCAGTATTGAGCACCTGCTAACAACAAAGAACTGAGTCCTACCTTCCTTTGTTGGAATTCTTGCACTTAACTCAGGGGTCCCTATTTAGTTGTACTTGTTTGCTTAAGGTCAGGGTCCCATCTCTAGTGGTTTAATAAGTCTACTAAAATTAACAAGGTCCCACCAACATTAAGCCACCTAATGTTAATCCCATTAACTTAAGAACGAGGCCCTACCTAACAAATCTCAAGACACACAATCGTGACTCAAATAATTAGAAAATTAACCCCACAACAGTCATTGGCCTCACATATTTACTTATATATTAAAAATCGTTATTCACAAAATGATAAGTATAAGTATTCTAGTCAAACTATAAATTCAGAATTTCAGGAATTTAAAAATGTAAAATATTTTAGTCCCTGAAACAGGTGCTGGGGTGTTAGTATTACAAATACTTTTTCTTTTTCTTTTAGCATGAAAAATAAGCTATTGTGTGGATGTATGGGACTGGTCACCCAACCTAGGGATCATAACCATGCAATTCTTTTCACCTCATACAGCCAGCCCAGCGCCCCCCCTCCTCTTCCTCTGTTAGGGTTTTGATTCCTTGTTTTTTTATTATAAAACCCTAGCTTTCTTTTAGCAAATACTTTCAAATATGTGGCAGCTGGAACTAAAGCAAATAAAATTTAGTAGAATGGAGAATAGGAAAAGCTATGTAGGCCCACATGTCCTACCCTATTTTGGATGTGAGTAGCTATGCTTGTGGCCTTGCCTAGCTGTAAGGCTCATGTGCCTGACTAAGCCAGCCATGAGGCCTATCACCTTGGAGGCGGGTGAATGGCTTATTGATGTAGACAAGGTGATTTGGCAACCTTTCCACAGTAAGTTTCAGCTGAAGAAGAATGCCAAAAATGAGGAATTTAATGGATTTAAGGACTGTTGTCCAGCTATGTGAATCCGCCATACATGGGGTGAAAAGATACTGTTAAAAAGCTATGAAACTGGATGGAAAATCAATATGGAAGAGTGACGCCTGCAATTTCTAGAGTTTGCAATTGCAGAATATGAGATTTCTATGAAAGGTTTCTAGAATGTCCAATACAGAATGTTCCTTTTACAACTGCTACATGCGCTTCTAACTATTCCCAGAAGGTAGTTTTCTAGAGACAGTTATTGTTAGTTTTATGGTCTCAATCCGTTAAGATTGATGTAATAAATTGATTAATTTCTTTATTCATTAATATATTCATGTTTTCCTTTCATGAGATGAATGTTGTTTTATTACTTAAATGCACATAACCAATACAAATGACATACTGGCTCATGAGATAAACCGGAGTCCATAAGTGTATTAGATGTAACACATGTGTATGGATGAGATCTACATATAGGAGACATGTGTCACAAATCTTATACTTAAATTGATTCACAACCAGTGATGAGATTGGGTATCTTATCTGACAAGGTTACAGTATTATGATCACTATGAAATAGTATGATCTGTCTCGATCATAGGAATGCAAGATTCTAGATCATTATACTGGTACATTAGATGTATTGAAGGACCATAAGAAGCACATCAAGAATACTGTCTTTACTTTAAGGTTTGCTCTCATAATTCCCTAGCAATGGGCCCTCAACCCTGAGACATTGATGAACTCAAGTTTCTATTTATTCATTTGCTTTGAGTCACCAATGAGTGAGGCCATCTGTAGGTCAACACCTTGCTGTCTTGGGTACATGGTAGTAGGACTGTGGGAACATTTAATAGTCAAAATGGAATCTATCTTTTCCCTTTATGCCAATTAATGGGTTTATCATTGGTAAGTGTACACCCATCTCAATTAAGAGTTAATTGAATGGTACTAATGATTGCTATAATTAATTGGGTCACAAGGATAAAAAGATATGGATCTAAATTGGTGGAACAGTCGTCCAATTGATCCATGAATATTGATAGAGGGGCCTACTTGTAGTGATAGGGAAGTTTAGGGTCTTCATGTAAATTTATTCCTAAGACTGGAGTTCAATTGCATTTATTTAGTGGAGTTATTTGCAATTAACTGTGGGCCCGGATTGCACATGAGATGTGGGGTCGCGATGTCCTAGTTGGAGCCGGCTTTCAATGGAATCCCTAGTGGTCCCCACGCTAGCCCAAGATAGGATCTTTACTAATTCTATTTGAACTCAAAAAGGAAAGCTGCTATTTCTATTTGAAGTAAGACTTCTAATAGTGGTAATAGTGGAACAAAGGGTTACTAATTATTATGGAAGTTGGACTTCTAATAATACACAAAGAGAGGAGTTGAAAAACTATAAAAGGGAAAGGAGGGAACCCCTTGGACGTCCATGCTCAATTCCAAGGAGTGATTCACGCCCATCATCCCTTGTTCGCAAGAGTTGCATTCTTCTCCTTCCCCTCTCTCTCTTCTAGTTCCCTTCTAGTTTCCTTAGTAATTCTAGATAGTCTTTCTCTTGGAGATTCCACCATCTCTCTTGAGAAAAGAGATCGGAAGGAGGTTATAGCGTGGAAGACGATTGGGCATTGGAGATTCTGATTTTGGAAGAGCTCTTCATCAAAGAGTTGAATCAAGTTCTCCATTAGAGCACAACCGAGCTCCATAGGTATTTTCTACTCCTTATATGTTGTGGAAATTCGTGGTTGTTTGTTGGGTGCTGTTTCTATCTTTTTGATAGGTTTGTTTGCTGACCATGATGGCTGTGATTGAGGACATGCATCCTGGATTGGGGTTTGTTGGCTTTTGGATAGGTGGTCATCACTTCTAGTTGGTGAAAAGTTTTTGAAACCTATCCTAGAGGTCCACCCACTTCCAACAGTTATCATAACTAGACATACAGCTGTTGCTACATGAAATCGTAACCTTCCATAAGATTTCTTTTTTTTAAAAAGAGAAAAAATAAATAAGGAAAAGGGAAAGAGGGAGGTTACTACCATGACCCAGAATCCCAGATGAACTGCCTGGGCCTGTGGGCCGGGGCCAATGTCCGAGGCAAGTCTTGGTTTGTTCATAGTAGGCCTGCAAGTCCTCTTTGTGCACTGGACTGGGCTTTTTGACCTGCACATGGGTTCAGGTCCCTTGTCCTCGGCATAACTCCCCATGAATTTCATGGCTTGGGCCACGGCACAATACTGTTGATCATCCTTGCTACACACGTCATCCTTCCCTGCTTGAGGGGAACTCGACCTTGAGTTGTTGACTGGTGAACAATCAAGGCACGGTGGCTGCCCCTTGTGGCTCTTCTCAACCAAGGTTGTTTGCTTACATGCCTTAAGATCGGACATTGGTCCATGTGGTCAGCCATAAGAACCATGTAACCAGCTTCTATGCAGAAGTCGTTTCGCTCCATGAGGCGATGAGATTTTGCAGATTCTTGGGACTGAATGGTCCCCTTTTCACACATGTTGAAGCTGATGGGATAGAGATTGTGTAGTGCACCAGAAGGAAGGCCTCTCTCATGAAGGACTTCATATTCTCCTAAGTTTTGACCTTCTTTTTGCCATTTTTCTTTCTCGTGGCTTTGGTCTTAGTCCACTGAGCAGAAGCTTCAACCCTCAATTGCTTGGCCACTAATTTGACTTTGCACTCCTTATGGAGCTTCTTGTATTCAAAGACCCATTCTATGGATTCCAACCAATCCATAAAATCATCTCCATGAACACTACCACAGCATGCCAGGCTCTTAATTTTAATGTTCAAATCTCTTTCACCATCTACGCAATCTCTCGGTCATCCTTGGCATCACCTGTCACCATGGCAACCTTGCTGTTGAAGGGATTCACATTGCTATTGCCCGATCCTCTTATTCACCAGGAACCAAAGGTTATTGCCTCACTTCTCGATGAGCGTGTTGTTGCATTATTGGTGGCAACTGCTATTCTAACACTTCAAGCCTTGTATCTGTTACATCCATGTACCCTTGCAGGTCTTTCAGAAGAACTGCCACAGACGCTCTTCCTTCGCGATTCATCGCTTTAGGAAAGGACTATAGTTCAACAAATGGTGGAAAAACAGGCTCTGATAGCCCTTGATGTGTACAAGTTGATTTGAAAACCCTTTCTATACTCTAATTTCAGTCAAAACAGTATGCAGAAATTAGAACTGGCTGAATATAATGTTTACTGATGGGAATATCAATTACTAATGAAATTAGGGTGGAAAATCCGGCTGAAGGTAGTGGAATAGGATGGAAAATCCAGAAAGGGGGAGTGCTGCTTGCAGTTTCAGAGTTCTCCAATTGCGGAAATCTCAGATTTCCGAGAAAACTCTTTTAACTATCCCTACAAGGTAGTTTCTTAACTTTTATAATTACCAAACACACATAACTGTTGCTGCATAAAATATGAACCGCCCCATATGACTATTTCAGGAAAAAAGAAAATAAGGAAAAGGAAAACGGAGGTTGCTGCCAGGGTCCCGGCAAACTGGCTTGGGGAACAACCAACCTAGTTCTCCTGGGCCTGTGGGGCTGGGCAAACAGCTTGGGCATATCTTGGGTTGTCCATAATGGGCCTGTAAGCCCTCTTATTGCACTGGACTGGGCTTGTTGAGCCTGCACATGGGGTTGACTCCTCTGTCCTTGGTCATAACTTGCCATGAATGCCATTACTGGGGCCAGGAAACAATCATCATTGCTGCTTTCCTCATCACTTCCTTTTTGTTTTTATTAAGTTGGAGTCTTAAACCCTTTAGATTTTCCAAGTAGGCCTCGGATCAGTAATGGTGAAACTACTAATATGATGTCATTTTTTGTAATGATTTTCAATTAAGAACTCTTCTTTAAATACAGCCACTTTATAGTATCGTATGCAAAAAAAGAAAGATGGAAATACTTTATGAATTGACATAGAATTAGGAGAAATGAAAATGAAGTCAAATTAATTTGATCTAATTTGTTAATGAAACTTGACCAATATGAAACAATTGAGAAAATTAAATTCTGAATTGTTAAAATGAACTTGTCCACTAGTTATTTTGACCGTGGTAGCTTTCTGCTGATCTACTTGATTACCATGCACTATGTAGAGAATAGACGTTTTTTATTGGTAGTCTTGAGTAGTATCTTACTCAAAAAGAATAATTTCGAAGAGCTACACATGAGGAGCAACATATTTTTTTAATCTTTCGCTAATCTCATTGTATCTATTGTAATTGATTGGACTATGATTTGAACCGCGATTAAAATAATTGCAAGTTGCAACCACTAAAAAATCTCGACGATATTGTAAAAAAATTTGGTTATTTATCTAAAATGATATTTTCCCGATAGTACCTTGATTATTGCTAGAATTTAAAATATTGCAAGAAATCACTGTAACTCACATTTGTATAGTTGGCATTTTACATTCATCTATTTTGAATTTATGAGAATAATAGAAGCTTGCTATGGATATCTGGATTCGAGAATGTATTTATTCTGTATTAACTAGTATGTTGCGACATGCTTTCATTGCCATTCGCAGGACCAAAGTAAAATTCTCAGCTGGAGGTGAGTTCTTCCATTGTGTGGGGCAGCATGTTATTGTGAAGGGGTTTACATCTGTCATGCCATGGATGTCATTGAATGAGAAGAATCTTCCACAATTTTCATTGGGGGAGAGAATAAATATATTGAAAGTAGACCTATATGAGGTACACTTTCCAACCGCTGGTTCCTTTTTTTTTAATTCCCATGGATCCAACACAACTAACAAGTAGCTCTAACAGTCCACTTGATGCTGATCACTCGTAAATAGTTTGCTCCAACGGCCTTGCAATATCAACATGTAATCGTCATTCAGTTATTATAATATTATAGAAGGTTTTGAAGTCAATTTAGATTGCTACCTTTCTATTTTTTTTACTCTTACCAGACCCCAGCCAATCTGTTATTATATATTATAGCAGAAGCTTTTCCATTCAATTTTGACTCTCTCCAGATATCACATCAACCTATTATTATATATTATAGGAAAAAAATTTAATTCAATTTTGTCTTCTAACTTCCATTTTCTATTTCTGAACCCCACATCATCCTATTCTTATATATTATATCCGAAGTTTTTTCAATTCAATTTATACCTTCACCGTTTAATTACTCTGACCTCATGTGGCATCATCCTATTAATTATATATTATATCAGAAGATTTTCAATTCAATTTTGACCACTAGTTTTCAGTTTTTTTAGTCTCACCGAAATCTACTGCTACCATATATTTTATTGAGTAAGATCTCACAACTTAGGATTATTTAGCATAACGACACCCTCTTTGGGTTATATTCAAATTGGCAGCCCCTATGTTCCTACATCTCCATTGATTTTCTCTCCCCCTCTCACTATTCTCTTAATTCTTGCTTCCTCCTCTCTCCAAACCCTAACCCTAGCTTCTAGGCATAGAAAACCCTAGAAATCTTGAAGAGAATTAAGTAGAGCTAGAAGAAAGAGGAGAGAACAGCGGATTGTGCTTCTTAGCAGAGACCATCTCCATTGACTTACATCTTCCCTCGAGTCAATCGCACAGCTAGAAGTTATACCAGGTGAGTAGACTTCTAAATCTCTATGTGTATGTAGCTTCTCCTTTGACTTGATGTTTTTTGAACCCTAATCTACTTGTTTTCTAGTAGGTTAGTGTCCTTACTATTTCAGGAATTAGAGTGTTTAGTGTGTTTTTACTGTTATTTAAGATATTATAGCCGACGGTCATTTTTCATGCTACAGTGAGTCGTTACAATATTTGCTATAGTACATCTACAGTATGGTTTCTCTATTTAAGGTTTTTGGTCATGGTGACGTGATTGGAACCTAGGTTTGGTTTCCATATAACTAGGGTTGTGATGCTTAGAATTTTCTCGATTTCTAGATTCTATGCATTAACAATTCTTAAGGTCTTTTATGTACATGTTTGTTTTTCAGATTTGCCCGCTTAATCATGTTACTTGTCATACTTGTTTTAATGATTTTTGATGAGTATACGATGTTGGGATATGATGTGAGAAACCCTAGGGTGGAATTGGCAATAGCACACTAGGTAAAATCTGTGAACCATGGTCAACCCACCCACATTGTAATAGAGTGTTGCCTGAAACCCTATTAAGCAGGTGGCCTTGAGCAATTCCATTAGAACCCCTTGTTAGGAATGCTTTAGTAGTACTTAATATCGCTGCCTCGTAAATATTGAGGAACTGGTATTTGGTTATTACCTCTGCAATATGTTACATTAGTTGATGATTTTTGCATGATAACCATGATTGTTCTTGCTACAATTTCTGAATGTCTCTAATTCCTTCATCTAGTTGGTCGACTATGTGGATAATTCTGAAATGTAGTTTACCAGCTAAAATTATAAATTTGCAAGTCCATGAGTTTCAGCCAACACTCTCTTTCAATGTAAGTGGTGCGACCATGGTTCATAGACCCAAACTTGGTGCGGTATGCCAATTCCACTCTAGGGTTTCTTAGATCATGTCCCAACATCGTATATTCATACAAAATCATTAACACAAGTATGAAAAGTAACATGATTAAGCACCACAACCCTAGTTATATGGAAACCCAACCTAGGGTTCCAATCATGTCACCAGGACCAAAAAAACCCAAACAGAGAAACTATACTGTAGATGTACAGAAGTGAATTACTGTAGTTAATCATTGAAGCGTGAATAATGACAGGCGCGACTACTACTGCTCAAATAACATTAAACCCTATAATTCCTACAATAGTGAGGACACCAATCTAGTAGAAAATAAGTAGATTAGGATTCTAAACACATAAAATCGAAGGAAAAGCTATATACACATGTAGATCTAGAAGTCTACTCACTTGGTGTAACTTCTAGTTGCGCGATTGACTCGTCATCATAGGAAGCACAATCTGCTAGTATCTCCTAGTTCTCTTAGTTCTACTCAATTTGCTTCAAAATTTCTAGGGTTTTCTATACCTAAAAGCGAGTGTTAGTGTTTAGAGAGAGAGGAAGAAAAAAGAACTAAGAAAATAGTGAGAGGGGGAGAGAGTAAATGGAGATGTACAAACTTAGGGGCTACCGATTTGAATATAACCCAAAAAGGGGGTCGATATGCTATATAGGCCTCAAGTTGTTAGTGTAATATTGTGTGAAGAAGGAGAGGAAGAAGAAGAATAATGGTGGGAGAAGGTTGTGCCTCAATGGAGGATCTACTGTTTGTATTTATAATTAGATTGTGCCTTAATCAAGGCTCTAAACATGCTAAGTATACAAATTAGAATAATCAAAGAATATCTCCTAATCTATACAAAGAAAGAGGAGGAAAGAAATCAGCTATACAGGGAGAGAAAGTAGCTAATTGATACAATCTAAACAATATCCCACGTGAGGGATTTTACATGGGCCTGGATGGGCCTGGGCCTATCTTAAAGGCCTGTTATCTTCTACACTCCCCCTCAAATTGATGTAGTAAGGTTGAAAACATCAATTTGCTAGTTAGATCATGATGACGCGGTTTGGGAAGGGCTTTGGTGAAGATATCCTCCAACTGGTTAGACGAAGAGACATGAGGCAGAGTTATCTTCTTAGTAACAACATGTTGACGGATGAAGTGACAGTCAATCTCGACGTGCTTTGTTCTTTCATGGAAGACCGGGTTGTCGGAAATTCTGGTAGCACTAGTATTGTCCCCATGGAGAGGTGTGGAACGGCCAACAAGAACACCTACTTCATACAAAAGACGGCGGGGCTAGATAATTTCAGCACTGGCGGATGACATCGCCCGATATTCAGCCTCAGCAGAAGACTTTGAGACGGTGGTTTGCTTCTTGTACTTCCATGAAATTAGAGATTTTCCAAGAAACATACACCAGCTAGTGGTAGACCTCTGAGAGTCCGGATAGCCAGCCCGGTCAGCATCCGCATAAGCTGATAATTGCAAAGAATTATCAGAAGGGAAGAAGAGACCATGATTAAGAGTTCCTTTAACATAGCGGAGGATACATAATGCAGCAGCAAGGTGCGATTTGTGGGGATTGCTAACAAACTGGCTAACTGTATGAACTGTATGAGAAATATCCGGCCGAGACATAGTTAAGTAGAGCAAACTACCAACTATCCGCCGGAAAACAAATAGATCATCCAGGGGAGGGCCATCATCGGAACTAATTTTGCTGTTCAATTCCAGAGGCATATCAAAAGTGTGAGCATCATCAAGCCTGGCCGACGTGATCAAATCTGTTGCATCTTTGCGCTGAAGGACCCTAATGTCTGATTTGTTACGCACAAACTCAAGCCCCAGAAAGTAGGTGAGAGGATCAAGATCCTTAATTCTGAAGTGGCGAGTAAGGTGGTGCTTGAGATCCGTAATACCGGCAGTATCATTGCCATTGATAATCATATCAACATAGACTAAGAGGAATGTGTAGCCCTTTGATGTCCATCGCAGAAAGAGGGAACAATCAGAGTGACTTTGACGAAATCCAGCCTGAAGGTTTGCTGCCCGGAACTTATCGAACCAAGCCCTAGGAGCTTGTTTAAGTCCATAAAGGGCTTTCCTCAATTTGCACACATGCTTTGGAGGACAAGCATAGCCTAGAGGAGGTTTTAAATAAACAGTCTCGCTCAAATCCCCTTGTAGAAAAGCATTCTTGACGTCCATTTGCCATAGAGGCCAACTGCGGGCTGCCGCGACACAAAGAAGAGTACAAACAGTTGTCATTTTATCCACCGGTGCAAATGTTTCCTCATAGTCAATTCCATATTCCTGCTTATAACCCTGTGCAACCAATCTGGCTTTGTAGCGATAAAGACTCCCATCAGAGTGTACTTTGACGGAGTATATCCATTTGCTGCCAATTACAGAGGCTCCATCCGGGGCCGGTACCAATTCCCATGTTTGGTTTGCTTCAAAAGCAACCAATTCCTCAGTCATAGCATCCTGCCAATAAGCAATCTCTGAGGCCTGTGAATATGAGGTGGGTATAAGAGTACTATCCAAGGAAGTAAGAAGAGTAGGAAATCCATAGCGGTTAGGGGCAACAGAAGGACGACTAGAGCATCGCAGAGAAATGTTGCTATCAGAAGAAGTATTATTACCTAAAGATTCGGTAGGTGGAGCTGGGAGAGGATAAGGAGAGGGAGTCGCCAGAGGAGGGACCGTGTTCCGCCGGACATAGACTTTGGGAAGAGGTGATGGAGAGGTAGACTCCGAGAATTGAGGTAGATAGGATACAGCTATAGGATGACTATCCAAACGTAAAGAAAAGAAGGGAATCTGTTCCAAGAAAATCACATAACGAGAAATGTGCATGCGCTTTTCGAGTGGATCATAACACAAAAAACCTTTGTGTTCATTACTGTAACCCAAAAAGACGCATTTAGCAGCCTGTGGTGATAACTTAGTGCGCTTAGTAAGAGGAAGATGAACAAAACACAAGAAACCAAAAACACGTAAGTGAGTGTATGAGGGGGTTTTACCAAAGAGAACTCTGTAAGGAGTAGTCTTTCCTAGAACAGTGCTAGGAAGACGGTTGATAAGATACAGAACAATCTGTGCAGCATCATACCAAAATTTGGGAGGGACTAAGGATGCAATTAACAGAGTACGAACAGTTTCAAGAATATGTATGTTCTTTCTTTCCGCAATCCCATTTTGCTGAAGAGTATGCGGACAAGATTTTTGGTGAAGAATTCTTTTATCAGAAAGGAAGGCAAAGAATTCATGAGACATGTATTCTCCACCGGAATCGGATCTAAGAATTTTGATAGCTTTCTGAAATTGGGTTTAGACCACGTTATAAAATTTTTGAAAAATGGAGAAGACTTCAGATTTCATGCGCATAAAGTAAATCCAAGTATGACGAGAGTGGTCGTCGATAACGTCACATAGTATTTAAAGCCTGTCCTACTCAAGGTAGGAGCAATTCCCCAAACATCTGAATGAATAATGTCAAATGATGTCAAAGCACGAGAATTAGAAACAGAAAAAGGCAAAGTGTGACTTTTACTTAAGCAACAAGTTTAACACTTTGATTGAGAGAAAGAAGTCATCATTTGTTATCAATAGTAGAATCCAAACAAACAATTTTAAACAAGGAAATCAAATGTGCATTGTTCACGTGACCAAGACAGTTATGGTAAACAGTCCATAATTTATTGAAATTAGAAGAAAAAGCAAAAAAAGAATGATGTCCAATGTCCAGCAAGAACATGCGCCCATCTTTACTCCCTGTCGCGATCACCTTCCTAGTTTGTCGCCCCTATATAACACAGCCAGAGGAAGAAAAGTGAACAAGATAGCCATCATCAATAAGTTGTCCTACAGAAAGAAGATTGGCTGATAATTTGGGAACAAAGTAAACATTGGGAAGGGTCATGGACTGGCCAGAAACACTAGATAAAGTAATGGTACCAACTCCCGAAATGAGTAGTTGATCACTATTAGCAGTGGTTATTTTCTCTTTTCCCAGGTAAGGGTGGGAATCTGTAAAGCTATGTTCTACAGATGTCATGTGATTGGAGGCTCCTGAATCTAAAAACCATGTGGAAGATGTAATAGGAGAAGAAAGAGATGCAGAGGAATGAAAAGCAGGAGATGCTATAGGAGAATGAGGTTGATACCAACCATCAGAGAAGCCCATAGACGCATATGCAGAGGTAACTGTGCTCTGGATCAGTTCTTGAATCTGAGCAGGAGTCATGGATATAGCCCCTGAGGAAGTGCTTTCTGTATCAGATGATGGTGCTTGAGCCTGGAATGCGGAAGGAATATTCTGTCTTGGCAGATTGGAGGGAGGCTTCTTAGGCTGCGTCTCATTCCTTCGCTGGAGGCTGTGACAGTCATCAATTAGATGACCAGACCTCTTGCAATAGCGGTAAACCAACTTCTTGCGACAATTCTTGGCAATATGACCAAAGCTTTTGCATTCATAGCATTGAGTGAGCTTCGGATTGGGGGTTGCGAGAAGAGCAGAGTCAGTCGGAAGGGGTGCAAGGAAGGCCTTCGGTTCTTCAAGAATAGCCCGCTGGGAGGTGAGACGAAGTTCTTCGCGAAGGACTTCTTGAAAGCAGGCATCAAGATTAGCCGAAAGTTCGCGGTTCATAAGAGCAGACCGAACCGATTCAAAGTCTGGTCGTAGATTCATAAGGAACTGGCTAATGTGAGTCTCCTCTTGGAGTTTAAGAGCTTCGGAGAGAAAGCCAGGAGAGATTGTTTGAATCAACATGGAATCTCGTTCGGTCCATAAGGTGAGGAAGCCATTAAAGTATTCCTGCACAGATCTATCCCCTTGAGCAAATTTAGCAATTTCACTATCCAAGTGAAATTTCCGTGCTTTGTTGGTTTGATGGTAGATCTTCTTGAGGTGAGCCCACATATCTGCTGCTGTACTATAGGCCTGAAGAGCCACAACAAGGGAGGAATCAATGGAGTTCAGAATCCAAGTAATCACTTTGGCATTTTCCTTGGACCAGGCGGCTATGGCTTTGGAGTCCGTGGTACTTGGAGTAGGAGGTTTTGTAACTGTTCCATCCAGATAACCAAATAGCCCCTGTCCTTCTATGAAGTTCTTCAGATGGAAGGACTAGGCCATATAATTTTGCCCATTAAACTTAACGGGAATAACATCATACTTTTCCGTGTTCTCAAAAAAAGCAGTAGAATGTGTCACAGAGAAGGAATTTTAGCAAAACAATAGTGCTACTTATCACTAACCACGCCGAAACAGTAATCCGACGGAAATAAGCAGCAAACAGAATCTGAAATCTGGTTCAGATTGGTTTCTGAAATCTGAAATCTGAAATTTGGTTCAGATTTTTGAAGTCTGAAATCTGAAAATCCCTTTAACAGAGAGGGATGGAGAGGACTAAACAGCAATTAGTCAGCAATAACCAGCAAGAGAGGCTGAATGACTGGTTCAGATGGATAATTGGAGCAAAAGGATGAACTCCGAACAAGAAAATAACCCAACAGTGACAAAAATAGTGCCAGACGACCACTATTTTGGTGCTGGAGTGGGCACGTGGGGCCCACAATGGGATCAGACCTCTGATCAGAGAATGCAGTCTTCTATGGGAGACTTTTTACTAACTTCCAGATCAGGTTGCAAGGCAAACTGATGAAAATCCGCAAATTTGAACGGATCTGATGAAAACTATCTTATAAAACTGTGAAAACACAAGTAACAGTAGATGGCCTACCTCTGATGTGCTAAAAATCCTGAAAAAATGCCCATAAATCTTAGAGAAGAGGGGCGACCACTGTGGTGGTGACTGGTTTTGATTTCTGGATGATCGGAAGATGGCCCCCTTGGATGGTCACCTTGCAGAATGACGGTAGAGATTCTGCTGAGAGAGAGAGAGAGAGTCTTCAGATGCGGGAGAAGGCCTGGTGCTGATATTGAGAGATCCCACAGTGCTCTGATACCATGTAATATTGTGTGAAGAAGGAGAGGAAGAAGAAGAAGAAGAATAATGGTGGGAGAAGGTCGTGCCTCAATGGAGGATTGACTGTTTGTATTTATAATTAGATTGTGCCTTAATCAAGGCTCTAAACATGCTAAGTATACAAATTAGAATAATCAAAGAGTATCTCTTAATCTATACAAAGAAAGAGGAGGAAAGAAATCAACTATACAGGGAGAGAAAGTAGCTAATTGATACAATCTAAACAATATCCCACGTGAGGGATTATACATGGGCCTGGATGCACCTGGGCCTATCTTAAAGGCCTGTTATCTTCTACAGTTAGATCTTTCTAATTCCTATTAAGAGTTGTGTGCCAGGCACAATTCTAGTCTTATTTCATTGAAACTCACCATGGGTCCAACATTGGCCCCACCTAAATAAAAAAACACTCGTATTAACTCCCACCACTAACTTAACCCTTTTACGTAAAACTAATGGGTCATACTTTATACTACAAAACTCCTTATTAACTTATGCTCAAGTGGTCCTACTAAAAACTCTTAAAACCATATTTTAAAGGCCTGCATTAAAAGAAAATTATTTAACATGCAAAGTTTCCTATCTCTGTAGCCTAGTACAAAGAGTCCTATTGGTTCCCTACTTTGGGTCCTACCAAACCCTTGTTTACCCTTCTTATAATGAGTCATGGCCCACAACAATTATCACCAATAATTAGAAAATAATCATACTAACAATTGTTAGCACCACAAGTTAGTCGTAAATCCAAAAAATTCAAGGATATTAAATATACAAATTATTAGTTAATATTCTAGCTCCTATAATAGGATTTGGGGTATTACACAAGCAGGAAGCAGTGACACCTCTAGCATGAGGTGTCAAGTGTAGGAGCATGTGATGACATGTGTATGACATGGTGCATTTGATTCTACAAGCCCCAATTTGATTCCTAGTTGTGCTTAACGTTCTAAAGGTAGATAGCTTTTCCATAATTTGAGATTTACATATTTATGTTTTTTCAATTTTATGAATTATGATAGATCCTTGATTCAATTAATAGAATTGTGTTTTTATTGTCTTTGATTCTCAATTTGATGTAATTGAAATAAGGGAATTGGGGGTTTCCTTAGGGCACGTTTGGTAATGGGAGAGGAATCGTCTGCCCAAAGGAATCCTTTATTCTTCTTATGCGATGATATCCTCACTGAGGATTCCTCATGAAGAAGATCCATTGCAATCCAAGTTTGGCAAACAAGCGAGAATCGTGGATTTGCATATACTACATCCAACGGTCACAAGTTTTATTCCATTTTCTCATAATCCTCCATGAATCAAGCCTTAAGATTTGAATCCCTAGACATTTTTCGCCTTCTAGAGATGATGTGTCCCACAAATTAAAAATTAATTTTTTTAAATCATGGACGTTTTTGTAAATATCTCAAAATATATAAAGAATCAATGGCTAAAAATTAAGCTACTAGCCGTTTTGGACTTTCTAAACATGATGGATTGTTCGGATCGTGATTGTGGGACCTATAAAGTAGGTTTCTGAAGCCAAAATCATAGCCAGTATATTCCTTCCCTGTCCACTGTTAATGCGCCATTTACTATTCATGCACAATTCATTAATTGTGGACGCCATCAATGATCAGTGGGTTTTTGACATTTTTCTTGCGACCCATGATGAATTGGGATGCCAAATTTGATCCCGTAGCAGTATTAGGCCTTCTGAAGAGACTGAACGATTCAGATTTCACAAACAAGGCCCACAGAAATCCAGATCTCATGATCCAATGGTCTGGGATTTTTTCCAAATATCTAAAAATCAATGAAGAATCAACGGCTAAGATATGATCACATAGCCGTTTTGGATCTTATTAAATTGATTAACGGTTTGGATTGTGATTATGGGATCCAAAAAGGGGGTTTCTAAACAAAAAATGGGTAATCTCAAGTTATCATTTGGAACACTGTTCATCTGCCTCTCTATGTACGCAGAGATTTCTGGAATTCGACGAGGGAGGTCCGACCAGGCTTTTCCCTCCGTTAGAGGACTTTTTAAAGTATTTTGAGAAATCCTCTCATATGGTGGGATTTCTTTCCAAACATGGTTTTTCCGTTATACCGAGGAAAAGCGGCGAGGATTCCGCACCGTGGATGGTTTGGCAACGTGCCCTTAATTTTTTTAGGGTGGAGGGTTCTAAAAATAGGAGGTTTTTATAAAATTGGACTCAAATCAACAAGAGAACAGAAGAAATTTATTGGGTCCATGATGCTTGAATTTGGATTTTCCCCAACTGGATCTTGTCTTCGATGATGATTTGAAGATCCCTCATTTAGATTTGTATTAGGATTTATGTGTTTAATGTAAGTCCATGTCTTTTAATCATGTTTGAATGTGATACAAATGGTCACTATGGTTTTTCTTGAACCCTCATGTCATTAATGATGTTTTTGACACATCTAATTGCCATTTAAGGTTCTTGTCAATATACAAATTAGAGATTTGAGATTCATGTTTTAACTAATTTTAGCAACATTAGGGTTATGCATAATTCGAGTTTTACTTTTTGTGCATTTTCAAGGACCTACTGTTGGAAATTAATTCTAAGAAAAATCAAGGATGATGCCTTGTGTGGCTACGGTATTGGGTTCAAATATTGTGATAATCATAATTACCTATATACTATTGTTCTCTGTACATTAACTAATAGTATAGTCGACGAATAACCTATAATGTTGTTGGAACTTCCCAAATCAAATGGAATGTTTTTTATATGGTCAATGATGATCAAAGGCTGGTACCCTTATATGATGTAGTGACTTGTGACTTCCCTTTGACTCGATGAATGGGACTCAAACCAAGGCAAGCTAGAAAGGGTTACAACAGCAGGGGAGGCCTGAATACTATTATAGCTAATGTGCATGTTGGTGGTACCTCACGCGACTATTGTTAAATTGTAACAACCGTTCAAAGGGTGTCATTGAGCGAATGAGATGAAATTCAATTGGCAGTATCGTTAGACCTCAGCTCCAGGGCGTAAAATGCATGGGCCTTTTCCTAATTGGAGGAAGCACTACGGCTTGGTGTGCCAATTGATGTTGAAGTTGAAGTATTGATCTTAGGATGTATGCTTGTCAAATTCAAGTTATTCTCATGTGTTGTACATGTTTACCAACAATCTTTTGATATTATGATGCATATATTATGACCACTATTTATATGTGTGTTTCAAACTATGTCCCATATTTACTGAGTTCACTCTGTTCTCACACCAATCATGGGCCATTTTGTTGTGAGTTCACCCTGTTCTCACATCAATCCTTCCATCCACTCATGCACGTGGGGCCCACCTGGCACCTCACTTGCTAAAGGGATTCCACCCTACCTACTTGTGAAAAGTGGTGGAGGCTCGGATTATCATTGTAACCCCTTGATAAGTGGCCGACAAGTTTCACTATCCAAAACGAGTTGCACAGTCAATCCAATGGTCCAGTTGATTCATATTGGTGTCAAACCCTAGGACCTTTGACTATAGGAGTCCCTATTGTGTGGTCCACTCTGATGGGCCAATAGTTGGCCCCACGCGTGTGAGCGGGCGGGTTTGCCCCCCATCCGCGTGAGCTAAGGAGAGGCTCACACACACATATGGGAAATGTTGCTATGAGAGTTAGCTCTCACTGCTTATGGTGAGAGACACCATGATGGGCCCACTTAGGGCCCCACCGATCACGAGACTAGGGGATGGAAAGAACCATCCTTGATGGGCACAACTATCAAGTTTGGATTCAATCCCATACCTCTAACCCCTTGATCTGTGGCCACAAGTTTAACAACTAATATTAAAGAAAAACCTTTGACCCTCAATCAAGCGGTCTAGTCCACTCGGATGGGCTCCAAACCATGGAGAGCATAATTCAAGGGTAATTCAAGGGAGTGCCATGTGCGCGGATGGTTTAGATGATGAGAGTTAACTCTCACAGGGTCATTTTCCATGTATTATATATATATATATTTATATGGTGCACACCCCTAGTGAGGCCCACTTGATGGTCCATCCAAGTGGGCCACACAAATATACCACCGCCGCGCCCGCGCCCCCCCCCCCCCGGGTTTGTGCCCGCCCATCCAAATAAACCAGATCATTGGATCAACACCCATTAAAATGGATTGAACTTGCGGGCCCTGGATGATAGGTTTAGGATGATCGGATGAGGCAGGTTTAGGGTGATCGGATGAGGCTATTCTTTGTAGAGAGGAGGGTCCCAGCCAGATCTTCCAAACCCCCCTGTCCTAGCCTTAGGTGGGGCCACAGGTGGGCCCCATAGCCAAGTGTTCATGGACGCATAGTGTGCATGGTGCACACTTGATCAGGACTATATATATATATATTTATATATATGGGAGATGCTCCTATGAGAGATATCTCTCACCTTATATGAGAGATAAGGGTGGGGGCCCTCACATTTAAGTTGTTGGCATTGGATATGGATGTGAGGGCCTCCACCCTATCTCTCATAGTTAGGTGAGAGATGCTCTCATGGGAGCATCTCCCTATATATATATATATATATATATGCTCATATGAGAAAATTAATTCCTTTTGTATGGAGTTGATATGGGTCATGTACCATAGTGTTATTAAGAAGAGAAGCATGAAGTGTTCATTTGGAAGGCCTATCTTTCTTCTAGTAAGCACTTAAACATTATAGTTTATTAAAGCTGTACTTATGTTCAAGCATGGTTCTTAATATGGATCAAAATAGTAGCCGCTATCGGCTATCCTATGTCAGGCATAGCAGTCAATTTAGCGCCACTCTTATCTGCACTGGCCACTATGGTCTACTACGTGGCCGCTATGGATTGCTACAGAATGAGACTAGACAGCCACTTTCCATCATTTTTTAAAACACATGGTATGGCTTTTCTCTACTCTTCTGCTCTCCAAACAACATCTGTAGGAAACTCTTCTACCCTAGTATGCTTAAAGAACACCAAAAAAACACAGGAGCTGGCAAAACTGAAGCTGATACATATAATTCCTCTCAAGGACACTTCTCTTGGTGTATCATGGCGGACACCCCTTTGGGTATTAGAAGTATTCTTTTCTCAACTCTCAATAAATGAAGATTATTTGTTTTAATGAAAGTTATTTTTTCATTTGGATTGAACTTTGAACTTTACTTTTAAGTATTACTTTATAAGTGTGCCAAATTTCCAAATTGCTTATTTGAATTATGGATTTAGAAATGCATAATAGTTTCTAATATAGTATAGCTAGCCAGCATGAATGCATGTGAAAATAATAGATCAATACTATTATTTTATAATCATTCAGCGATACAGAACCTCTATGCACTAAAGGGGCCAACCCCCCCCCCCCCCCCCCCCCCCCCATCTTAGTTGCTTCAAGTAAAAGGCATCAAATTCTAACATTTTCCAATATTCTGGGTTTTTTTTCAAAAAATTTTTACCACTTTTTCAATTCACGCCGCTATGTAGTGTTTTGGGGATCCATTAAGCTTGCCGCAACTGCTATTTTGATCTTGATACCATGCCCTTTATGCTGAAATATAATTTCAATCTCAGAGACATATATTCCATCTGTAGGATTATTTTATTTGTATTGTTAACGAGTTCATAATGTATCCCTACTTAACACATTACACGAAAAAAAAAGGAATAAGAAGTTAGAGACTCGATAATTATATCAGTGTGAATTTTTACTATGGTTAATCCCTGGTAGGCCACGTAGGAAACAATTAAGATAGTGCAGAAATATGTAACTCTAAACATTAGGGCCCCTGGTAATTATGGAGAAAGGGTGGTTTCACTTTAAGTTCTGTTTTTTTGATGCATTGATTGAATTTATCCATTTTCAGGGGAGCACCGCGCCTCCAGAATACCTAAGTGAGAGCGAATTGATTTCCCTAATGGAGAAGAATGGGATCGGCACAGATGCATCTATCTCTGTGCATATTAACAACATAAGTGAGCGTAACTACGTGCAGGTTTGGGATTTTCTCCAGATACTTCATATTCTCATGCAGTTGCACTGTAAGGGTTTGTTTCACCGAATCATCATGACGAGAGTTACATTGTCTGAAAGCACACAGGCATCATAGATGTATGCTAGACACGTTCCTTGAAACTTTTAAGACCTGATTATTTAGCTTACTTAACTTGAAGGTCCAAGCTGGGAGGAGGCTGGTCCCTACAGCCTTAGGAATCACCCTCATAAGAGGATATCAACGTATTGATCCGGACCTATGTTTGCCAGATATCCGCAGCTTCATTGAACAACAAATCACACTGATTGCTAAAGGGCAAGCTGATCATGTTCATGTTGTACAGCATGCACTCCAACAGTTTACTCAAAAATACTCTTATTTTGTTAAGCAGGTAATACTCTCTTTTGATAATGCCAGTTTAGTTCTGATCGTTGAAGTGAAATGATAATTTGAAAATGCTACTATTATATAATGAGAGTTATGTCATTTTTGTTATTTCTTGTTATAATGTATGTATATTGTCTATTTCTTGTTATTAGGAACCATTTCTTTCATGTTAATTGATGCTAATAAGGAAGGATTCTGATCAAGCCTGGCTCAGAGTTTATCAATCTCGTTAGCTCCCAACAATAATACGAGCAGTCTGATTAAAAACTAATGAACTTAAGAGATTTTCATGATAGTGATCGTTCAATCCTCACCTCATGCACATGAAAAACAGCCCTCAGTCAATCCTGAATGGTCCTTTTAAATAGAGTCAATATCATAATTTGTATGAACTGTTCTGAGCATGGGCAGCTTTGAACAAATAGGTGCAGTTGTGCTTTTAGGCCAAGCAATCAAAGTTCAAATCAATTCCAGTAGTCAAATAAAAGAAACAATAAACTTCTAGCCTGGTTTGATATTTGACGTCAAATTTGTTATTCTAATACCTTCATTGGACTTGTTTTGAACACTGACATTATTTCCAAACTGGCTGCATAATCTTCCTCTGTACCGATGTCCATAATATCTTATATCTAACTGGCACACTCTGCAAAAGTCTGATGCAGCTAAAGGAAATGATTACCCAATTGATTGTGAACCCAAAATCCTCAATCTTTAATCAACAGAAAATGACCCGTAAGTCAAGGAGAAAAGCAGGAATTCACTTACCAATTATCTCAGAAATCAATGGTAGAAATTTTAAAATCCAATCGGAGATGCTCAACCAAGGGAGAAGCAAATAAAAGCGCAAGCAATGGAGCCTTTTATCAAATATGTATAAAAAAAAGCCAAGATGGGCTGGTCGACCCTTGCGATGGATATGTAGAATGCTTAAACTCCAAAAACATCCTTAAATGAAAGCATCATCCATTGATTTAATCTCTAAACACATAGCCACTAATCTCTTAAGAGTCCTAGTAAGCTTAAGTAGAAAGGAAATAATTTCAAAATCATGCAACCCCAACTTCCTACGCATGTTTTGGATGTCATTCATTTTTGAGAATTGTGGGTGCACTTGTTGTCCTTGTGGAGAAAGCCACTTAATCTTATCTCTCAATTCTCAATCATAATCCTAACTTAAATAGCTTTCTTTGAAATCAAATACATTAAACAACTAAAGAAAATAAGATAGTTTTCTTTAAATAAAATTTCCTGACCCTACGAGCGTTTATGAACTATAATGCATATCGTGTGAAGATTCGCAATGGAATTTCTCTATATTTCTCCGATCCAGTTGGGTAGGGGTAGAATGCAAAATATCGTATTCTGATGTTTTAAATTTTGCCTCTGTGTTTGTGCAATATATTATCTCTTCATTTGCTCATCAACTATGATGCATAGATACTTCAAAATGGGCAACGTATTGTGTCGCATCATGCAATATATTATCTCTTCATATGCTCATCAACTATCACTTTTTATGTGTAAAATCTGCGTCCTTGTAGTGCCCATGGCGTGTCCCTACCGTATCAACGCCGTATTTGGGCATCATAGCTCATCAAATATTGTTTAACTTTTAGGATTCATGAATCTGGTTTCCTATCTTCTCTGCAGATTGAAAACATGGATGCATTATTTGAAGCACAGTTCTCACCTCTAGCTGATTCAGGGCGTTTACTTAGTAAATGTGGGAAATGCATTCGATACATGAAATACATCTTCACCCAACCACCACGCTTGTATTGTGGCACTTGTGAAGATGTTTATTATCTTCCTCAGAAAGGCACAGTTAAGGTACGGCAAATCACCTTTGAGGATGTTTGTTATCTTTATAGTGAAGTTTACTTGGTTTTGTTCCTTAAAGTTAAGTCCTATTCGTGGTATGGTATAATATGTGACACTAGCAGTCAGTCGAGTCACATGTCTTGCTTTGCATTGGCAGGAGGGAGGGGCCCCTAAAACTTTTAGAAAACTGTGTGTTCTGGAAAATTTATTGGTTCCGCCAGTGTCATTGGGTGTCACACTGTATAGGTTGAGTCAAACAAGTCATTCAATTTATTTGCTCAACAACACATATTTTAAGTTTTTCGAAACCCTATTTGTTTCTATTTTATGGCTTTTGAAGCGTTGACAACATGAGTGATCTAATTGGAGGACTCTGTTAGCATTGAGTCAGTGAATCAAAGCCATTGTCCATCCATCCTCCAAAAATCCATTTAGGGTTCCTCAAAGAATGTAGAAAAGAAAGGCTTTTAGATTTAAAGCCCAAGCTTGATTTTTAAAGCCCCGCAACATCATCTTTCACTGATGATCTATGTTGTTTGAGCCTATCACTATCTCAAAACATGCTTTTGAGCCTGCCAATGCCTAAGGCCCATTGGATCAAGTCTATCAAATGATGAAAATAGTGGTAGCGGCGGGCGCAGCGGCCCACCGCCAAACCGCTACGAAGCGGGCGATACGTAGCGTAGCGGGGATACGTAGCGACGTAGCGGTGCGATTTGAAAAAATCGCCAAAAAAATATGAAAAAATTCCAGAAAATTGTAAAATGAAAGAAAATGTGGTTCTTTTGCAAAAGTAAGTAAGAAAAGTAGGCGTAGCGGTGCTCTCAAGATATGAGGTCCTGTATCGCTGTATAAATAGAAAATAATAGTAATGATTAGTTTTTTCACATGTATTCATATTTCTTAGTCATGCTAACCTAGAAAGTAATGTAAAGCTTGTAAAAAAAAAAAGTTAGAACATGAAATAAAGGCATAAGACTTAAGAGTTAGGTCATTACTCATTACTCATTAGAATTTAGAACATTGAACAATCAAATATCAATACTTCAACATTCAAGGTTCAAATTCAATGAAGTGAATGAACTATGAAGTGATCAACAATCAACATTCAACAATCAACTCCAATTTAGAAATGACAAAGAGTAGAGACTAGAGAGTTAGTGAAGGAAATAGGAATACCTTAATCACCACCAAAAGGAATGTCTACCAAGATTCAAGGCGCCATGGTCATCCTCATCCCCATCATTGTTATCATTTCTATTGGCACCATATTGAATTTGATATTGATGAGAATTGGGATCAACAAATCCAAACAAGGCAGCCGCATCATAGGAACTTACAGGAGGTGGAGGTGGATTTCTTTGCATTTCACCATAGTCACCATATGGTCCATATCCATATGAGTAGGAACCTGAAGTTGAAGAATCTTCTTCTCCTTGTTGTGCTTAACCATATGAAAAATATTGTGAGAGTCCTTGTCCACCGTACCTAGGGTCCTACGAATCAGTCCATGATGCTACTTGTTGTCCACCAACATCTCCACCCATATTTCCTTGCTCACTACTACCTCCAGCCCCAGGCGGTGAGTCTCTTCGGCGCCGTTGATAACCACAGCTTGGATCAAATCTTCCAGATGGAGGTAACTCATGTACTTCCTCTACAGGAATGTTATCGTCTTCATCATGTTGATAGTATTCACTAGGACCACCTGTCCCACTGTCTCCTCCTCCTCCAGTTCCCCCATGGCTACTCGAAGAGACGGTGGTGGAACTAGCTTTCTCAGAAGATCCAATATGAGCAGGTTCTTTCCCACTCCTTCTAGTCCTACTGGTACCTTCTCCTTGAGGTGGCTGACCTCCTGCAGGTGCCTCACCCATATCCTCATCTATCAACTCTTGGACCGTTCCCTGAAAAGCCGGATCTGAATCTAGCAGTGGATCCTCTATCTCGGCTAGCCATGGGAGTAAGGGATCGTCATCTTTGAATATGTGATCCAAATTAATAGGACAATAAGCAGGATCATCCCTTGCCCTTCTCTCCCTAGTTCTGTTTCTCAACTTCAGATTGTAATGACAGTATACAAGCTTGTTGAGTTTGTGCATGGTAAGCCGATTTCTTGCCTTCGTGTGGATCAAGGAGAAAGTGCTCCAATTTCTCTCACAGTTGGAAGATGTTGTAGTCTGACTAAGGATGCGAACAGCCGCTTTCCTTAGATGTGGAGCACTCTCTCCATAATTCATCCACCAATCAGCTGAAATGCAAAAAATAAATAAAGAAAATTAGATATTCGTAACCCTCAAATCCTTCTAATCAATTAAGATATAAAGATCAAGACTATTGGGTGGGTTCTTTTGTTCATAGTCATACCAGGTTGCATCCTTCCAATCGATCGTTGCACAAGAGGGTCAGCAAAGGTTCCTCTCCTTTGTGTATATATAGATATCTACGATGTGAAAATTAAAAATAAATCAGTAAACCTCTACTGCATGTATGACAATTGGCACTTGGCAGCATAATTAAATTCTCTTAAGTAACCACCCACTCACCTCTTGTATGGCATCAATTTGATCATCTAAGTTTAACAATCTATTTAATACCTCCCGTAATTCTACGCGCAAGTTCGTATCTATTGCTTCGGTATGTAGTTCGGCATTGTGGTAATAGAATTCGGGATTTAAAAAATGACCTACATTAAAAATATACAGAATGTACTGTGAGCAAACAAGATAATAAATACATTAGTTAGGAAAATAAAAGGTATTAAAGATATATATTAATTACCTGCAGCATGCAATGGATGGTGCAACTGATCGTTCCAACGGGCATCAATAATTTTGATATATTTATCGTGATATTTAACATTTTCCATAATGGCTTGCTTTACCCGATCCATTGCCTCATATATAAAGCCCATTGTCGGCTTGTCATCACCATCTACAAGCCTCAACACTTTAACTAAAGGCTCAAAAACCTTTAATACCTTCCCCACTTTCTTCCAAAATTTATTGTCTCTCATAAGGTTTGGGACTTCAAACCCCGGACCAATAGTTGCATTGCCCCATTTCGAAAGAAGCCATTCTTCTGATGCAAACATCTGAATCAGCTCTGTTCTAAACCTTACAATGCTTTCCATAGCCAGAAAATGGGTTACAAACCTAGTTAATCCTGGACGCACCAAGGCATGGTTATTTGTGTATCTTTTCATCAAGCCTAACACCAATGAATGATCATATATAAATCTTGTAATTCCTCTACATGCCTTGATCAGTGAAGCCACTTTTGTCTTCCTTCCAATTTCTTCCCAGATGAGATCTATGCAGTGTGCTGCACATGGGGTCCATAATAAATGGGTCCTCTTGTCCATTAATAACTGACCTGCCTTCTTGAAATTGGCGCCATTGTTTGTAACAATTTGTACAATGTGTTCCTCTCTCACACTTTCTACAACTCTATCCATAAGAGTGTATATATATGTGGCCGTCCGTCTATGTTCAGTTGCATCAACGGACTTCACAAAGACGGTCCCAGCAACTGAATACACCAAAAAGTTTATTAATTGTGTTTGGGTGCCGCTGGTCCACCCGTCACAATGATGGTAACACCATTTTGTTGCCACGTGGGCTTAAACTGTTCCACCCAAGCTTTTATTTCTCTATATTCTTCTTCGAGGTATTTAGTGCCCACATCATATACGGAGGGCGCCTGTATACCCCGCCCAGCTTCGGCGGCAACATCAAGAATAGTCTGGAAATATGGGGAATCTACTGCTGTAGGTGGTATGTTCTTATGAATTAGCCATTTTGCTGTAGCTTTGGCTAACCTATCTCTTGCAGCCTTCATTACCCCTTTCATAACACTCGATATTTTTGGTTGTTTATCTCCCTCTTTTCTATGTGCTAGAGGATCAACAGGGGGAGGAACTGCTCTTATAGTAGAGATAATTTCTACATCAATATCCCGTTCTCGGGTGCTAAATGCCCTACGCATGGCCCCCGCAATGCCCTTGCTTGGCTGCCTTGGCACAGTAGATGAGCCCCCTGCATCATAATATTTGCTTGCAGCAAATGCACGACGTTCCTGTTCTTCTTGTTAACTCATGATGGACTCTCGGCGTGCAGCCTCCATCTGTGCATCTTCCTCATCAAAGTATTCATCCCCAAATACTTCATAACGGGCAGCATCAACATCTTGCCGCCTCTTTTCTTTTATCTCTACTTTTCTAACTTTGTTTTGGCCAACCAAAACTTTCATTTGTTCCCTGACTTCCCTTGGTACTTCAGTACAACCAGCAACATTGCCAGAAATGTGGCCCAAGTGGTGCTTGAATCTTGTAATGCCCCCATTGGTCACTTTCCCACAAAACTTGCATTTGATTTTCAACTTGTTATTCTCAACTGCCTCACCAAAGCTCCATGCGGGATCAATATCACGAGGCATTTTAAGTTATCAATAGAAGACTGAATACCTGGCTATAAATAATTAAATATGAACAAGTAGTATGTTAAAAATTAAAAAAACAAAGAAACATGTTAGAGGAAATATATATCTAACGCTTAGGAATCATTCTCTTGACATTTAAGCGGTATTTCATTGCTTAAATTATTATTTTTTTTCAAAAATTTTAAAAATCCAAAAATAAGAAAATAAAATAGAATTAGAAAATGACAAACATATGTTGGGTTGATCTATGCCAAACATAGATATAACATTTAGGAGCATTTTTCAATACATTTGATTGGCATTCCATTATTAAAAATATTTTTTTTTCCAAAAAATAACAAAAATCCGAAATTAAAAAATTTTAAAAGTAAAAAAAAAAAGCAATATATGTTGGAATGATCTATGGAAAACATAAATCTCAAATCAAGGAACCATTTTCAAGACATTTGATTGGTATTCAAATATTAAAAATTATTTTTAAAAAAATTAAATAAATCTGAAAATAAAAAATAGAGAAAAATCAATAAACATTCAAAATGATGGATTGATCTATGGGAAACATAGATCTATCATTTAGAATGCATTTCCAAGTGGTTTCATGGGTTGTCCATAAGTATTCACATTTTTTTTTTTCAAAAAATAAATAAATCCGAAAATAAAAAATAGAGAAAAATCAATAAACATTCAAAATGTGATGGATTGGTTTATGGGAAACATAGATCTATCATTTACAAGCAATTTCCAAGTTATTTCATTGGTTATCCATGAGTATTCACATTTTTTTTTTCCAAAAAATAAATAAATCCGAAAATAAAAAATAGAGAAAAATCTATAAACATTCAAAATGTTGATGGATTGATCTATGGGAAACATAGATCTATCATTTACAAGCAATTTACAAGTTGTCTCATTGGTTGTCCATGAGTATTCACATTTTTTTTTCAAAAAATAAATAAATCCGAAAATAAAAAATAGAGAAAAATCAATAAATATTTAAAATGTGATGGATTGATCTATGGGAAACATAGATCTATCATTTAGAATGAATTTCCAAGTTGTTTCATGGGTTGTTCATGAGTATACAAATTTTTTTTTTCAAAAAATAAATAAATCCGAAAATAAAAAATAGCAAAAAAAAAAAAAAAAAAAATGTTTGCATCATCAAAGGAAAACATAGATCTAACAATATTACAAGACAAGGAAGCATTTCTAGTACTTACTAGTTAGAGAGAGATTAATTGAATGTCATCTCAAAAGTCAACTACAAAAAATCTAAAAGAAGAAAAATACCTAAAATCTTGAATCTTGATGAAGATGGAATGGATTTAATGGTAGCTCTTGGATCTTGTAGTTGTAGTTGTGTAACTTGTGTTTGATTAATTTCCTTGTTTTGATGTTTGTTGTGGATCTTGTGGTAAAAAAGTTGAAAAAACAGCACTTGGGCAGTTTCACAGTGAGAAGAAGAAGTGAAATGTGAAAGGGAAAGTGAAATGGGTCGAATTGGGGGGGTTTTATAAAGCTGTCGCTACGTGGCGGTATGTATCGGCCGCTACGCATGCGTAGCGGCCGATACGGTTCGAATGCCGATAATTCCATATTAGCGTGGCGGCCTTGGCCGCCACGGCTGATGTAGTGTAGCGGCCGATATTTTCTTCCATGAGTCTATCGTGATTCCTCTATTAGATCGTGTGGCTTGATAAGGATGACAAGATCATGAGGTCCCCGCAAACTAGTATTGAGTGTTGCATGTGTGTGTGTATCAGTTCTTAGCTTGAATTCATATCAAGGTTCAAAAACCCAAAATTTAATAACATTAGGAGATGTTAACTTTTAATGTTTATTTGTATTGGTAACTAGAAACAATGGGAGTATTGGACCATTCATTGTCATATAGGCTCGTATCGCTGTGTTATTTTAAAATAACAGTACTGATAGAGTTTTTCACCTATATTCGGGTGGTTCAATTATATTCATCATCATCATCATCATCGTAGCCTTGTCCCAACTACATGAATTTTGTTTCTCCATTCCTATCTATCTTCGGTCAAATCCTTGGATAGGCTGCACTTCTTCATATCTTACCTCGCTGCTTCCATCCATGTCCTCTTGGGCTAGCCCTTTTTCCTTGGTGGTTCATCAACTTACATAGAAAGACTTTTCCTTACCAGTGTGCCATTGTAGACATATGTTGGACTTGTCTAGACCATCTTAAATGAGTCTATTAATTTATCACCTATTGATACTACCCGTAAATGCTCACTAATGCACTAATTTCTAATTTTATCTTCCCTGGTGTACGGTGTACTGGACATCCATCTCAACATTCACGCCTCTACTACCCTCATTTTGTGCATATGTTAATTCTTGATTTCCCAACATTCTGATCCATAAATCACAGTTGGCATAATCATTGTCCTATAAAAATTTTCCTTCATAATCTACCTGGTTCGCGCGAATCACAAAGCGCTCCAGAAGCAAGTCTCCACTCCAATCATTCTCCTCTTATCCTATATTCTACATCTTCCTCAATCTCTTTCCTCCTTACTAATTATGGAGCCAAGGTATCAAAAGCTTTTTTTTTTTGTTTTTTTGTTGCTATCTCGAGCTACAATTCTGACAGGCGTTTCATCTCTATGCACATCCCTATTGAAGTTGTAGTGTGTGTGTGTGTGTATTGTATTTTTATGACTTATTTTAAAGCCCTTGGATTCTAAAGTGTCTTTCAATCTTTCTAATCATCCACCAACACAATATTGTCTGCAAGCAGCATACATCGAGGTACCTCATTTTGACTAAGCAGTTGACTCATCCATAATCAATGCAAAAAGGTATGATGCCCGGATACGGACACGGGTGCAGATACGAGACATGGGAACGAGCATCCGATACGTCAACTTAAAAAATTTAGGACACGGATGCGGGTACTGCATTCCTAGAAATATATAAATATAAATATTTAATTGGGAGTTTATTTTAAATGAAATATATATATATATATATATATTTTGTTGGAGCTGTCAAACTAGAGAGAAGATCTTTAAAGAGTAAAGAGTTTCTTATTTTGCTGCTGTTTTATTTTTATTATAGCTGGTCCGAGCTAGACTTGATCTCAAGCCCACAAGATGGGCCTTGCCTCACTTGAAATTGGACTGGGGACACATGGGCCTTGCCTCACTATGAAATAAGAGTGGAATTGTGGGATATGAAACAAGAGTGGGACTGTAGGAGACACGTGATGCATACCTCGTTTGAATTTGGAGTGGGGAACATACCCACGTGACAGAGATGATGGTGAAGAAAAGATAAAAGATAAAAACTTGGAGTGGGAGACACGTGACAGAGAAAAGATTAAAAAAGGACTCTTTCTGCCCTTGACGAGAAGAGAAACATGAGGAGAGGGAGAAGAGGGCAGGCGACGATGATGGTGGAGGCGAGAAGATCTTTGCGGTTGACGGTGGCGGACGATGGAGATGGCAGTCAACTTTGGTGATGTCGATGCAGGTACGCCGTTTTTTTTTTTTTCTCTCTCTGGGTCTGGGGGATGGAGGCGAAGGGGAAGGGGTTTGGCAAAGAGCAGGGGGTGGGGTTGTGGGTGGTCGGGGAAGGTAGATTTCCTCTATTTTCGATTTTTTTTTTCTAAAATACGAGACAGCCATATCCCCTTTTTTTGCATCGTATCCCTACCGTATCTTGCGGTATCTCGTACCCATACCCGTATCGTACCGTGTCTGCACCGGTACCATGGGTGAGTTGCCGTATCCGGGTATCATAGACAGAGATAAGCTTTAAGCCCTTGTCTAAAAAAGTGTTAATAGTCAAAGATCATTCGTTACTTGTGGTGTTTTTTTTTTTTTTCTTTTTTTTTTTTTCTTTATTGCAGTATACTCTCACTATGTTACTAATTATTTATTTAATATTTAATGTTATTTACTTAGTTGCTTGTCTTTTCTTCTTACTAGTGAATATGTGCTATGTTGCTGCTTATTAATTTATATATAATACTATTTACTTAGTCGCCAGTGCTTTCTTCTTACTAGTCAATATGTACACTTAGATCTAAGCAACTGATCTACGAAACACATAAATTTAGGAGAAAATACTAATGAAATGGTCTTTGTGGGAAAAATATTAAAAAAATCCTATTATCGGTAATAATAATAATAATAATAAAACTTGCAAAAGTATCCAGTAGTATATCTATGAATAAATCCATGCTCTAAACATGCATTATGAATGATTTAGAGATCAATTTCTACCCGAAACAAATAAAAAAGACCTTAAGAATTTGCTAAAATTTTGATTTTTCTTAACTTAAACGAACACCCTCAACGCTATGGTGGTTGTATCGACTTCAACTCTTTGACCTTTTTTTTTTTTTTTTTTTCAATTAGAACGCACACAACTCTCTTCACAATCTTTCCTTACAAAAGAGTGTAGAAAAGAGAGGCCTTTTTATTTAAAAGACTGTCATTTTATACATACTACAGTGTATCTGCTGATGCTCCTGATTTATCATCCATATCGATTGATATGCTTGAATTCGAATGTGAATGCTAATAAATTTAAAAAAAAAATAAAAAATTGAAGAAGCTGTCTTGACTGATATGGTCAATGCATTTGATCCATGTTGTGGACATGGGAGGATGCATGATTTTTTTATTTGAAAGAAGAAAAATATTATAGAAGTGAATGGGAGAGGAACACGGTGGGCTCACAACTTTGCCATGGTTCTTATCCCATGTAAACATTTAAAGAGACTACATTGTGAGAAACTTGTCATAACATTAAAAGGGAAAAAAATCCCAATTTATAAAAGGGAGAGCATATGAAGAAACTTCAAATATTTAAATTTAGCTTTCGTAATATCTCTCCTACCATCTCTAACATGCACTATGTAGGATGTGTGAATTATGCCCATTAATATGGGCAAAGTAGTTTTAAACAGAGTAGGTGGGGTTTCAACCAGTTAATCACAGCCTCAGTTCAAAGTTTTCTGGGACATAGCAGCATGTAGTTTCTTAGCCTTTCATATTTTCATATAATCAATAGTGAAAAAGAAGGTTGTCAAGCCCCAAAACTCAGATATGTAATTCTGACCAAGTTCTGGAGCATGAATGTAAATAAAATTCAATCATAATATATCGATGAAGCAAGTGAAAGTTATAAACTTATTTATGGCAGTCCAAACCTAACTAGATATCAGCATATAACAAAATTCAAGAGCTAATCAACTAATGTTCTTTTGATGTAAAAATTTAAAAGATTGACGAATCTGGTAGACTAAAATCTCTCAGGTTGTCACAGCTTATCATGTCCTCTAGCACAAATGTTGAATCCGACCACTCAACCCCACCCCCATAATAAACCTCGTCATCATTAATTGGCTCCTCACCCCTGCTCTTGCTACCTAAAAATGTCCCATGCAAGGATAAGTGCAGAGAGCTTAATGGGAAAACAAATCTTATGTCTACTTGTCATAAGTCAAAGGGACTTATTAGTGATTTTGGAATTAGTCAGGGACTTTGATGTAAATAGTAGAATATTCAGGGACTTTTATGTGATTTCAGAATTCGTCTAATAATAATATAGGAGTGGTCGCCCAACCCAATAGGGTAGATCATCCTTCTACAATTTCTTATGATTCCCTTTCTTTATCTTTCGTTTCTCCTTTCTACCTTTTCTTATTTCCCACAACATGTTTGTCGAAAACCCTAGATCCAGTCGAATCTAGGGTTTCAACTTGGTATCAGAGCATCAAATCTAACGGTAAACAAACAGCCAAACAAGTCTATTGGCTCATATTTAAGAAACAAGCAAGGTTTGAAGGAGTTTTACCCTAGCTGAACCTTTATTTCGGCTGGGCTTACCATTGTTGAAGATCGTGTCGATAGTGGTTTGCGATTTCCTTGAATGTCTAGTTCATGTCTGATTTGGGCTGTAGAAACCCTAGGTGAGTGTTCTCTGATGTTGATTTGATGTTTGAAGCTTTGGATTGGAGTTTTTTGTGCCAATTGATGTCTATAGTATGTCGGCTTGGTATTCCAGAGTTCTGGATATATGTTTTCTGTGCCAACTGATGTTTGAAGTGTCAGCTTGATGCTTTGGATTATTCACTTGTGTTTCTGAAGTTCTAGTGTGTTCTCTTGTTTGAGTTCCCAGACAGTGGATTGGTGTGTTGGTGTTTTTGGCATTGTTGTCAAGTTCGTTTCGAAACCCGATTCAGTTTGGCTCCAAAGTGAAACATTTCGGCCTATTCAGACATTTCTCTTTCCAATTCGGAAATTTGTTTCCGAATATATATATATATATATACACCATTTAATTTTGCATAGAATAGTACTAATTTAACTTAATAATTTTACTCTATAAAATGGCTCACCTCAGATTGATAAGATGTAAAATAGTTTCAAAAAATATCTAATTAAATCAAATACTATCATTTAGATTATCTGAGGTGGGCCAAGAACTTTAGCAACATGTCTAACTGACCATCAAAATTTTCAGTGGGCCCAATTATTAAAAATCAAAACCATTTAACTTTGCATAGAATAGTACTCATTTCATTTAAATAATTTACTCAAATCAAATGGCCCACTTCAGATTCATAAGTTCTAATAAAATTAAATGTCCGTACATATTGTATTAGGGTGGGCCTAGAGCTTTAGTAACAGCGCTCACTTCACCTATTGAATTCTGGTAGCAAAAGAATCCATTTACATGAAAATAAGTGGCCCTCACGAGTCATGAATAAGATTGGTAGAACCAACAATTGAAATAAGAGGGCACATTCGTATCTCGTCACGCGTCCTTTCTTATATAAAGGAGTGCACAATCGAAACCTAAAAGAAACAAACGAAAGAAAATGACGAAAGAAAAAAAAAAAACCGGAAGAAGTCGAGAGAGGAGAGAATAAAGCAAACATGGATCTCCGGTGAGAGATTTGACGATGGGATCTGTCATGACCCAAATTCCGGGGCCCTATCGGACTCTGGATCGTGATTATTTAGTAGATATTCACCATGCATTTATCAAATGACTCCCACAAGGGATCAGGCATTTAGATCAAATATAACTTTAATTAAATTATGAATGTCGAACAATATCAAACATCTCTGAGTAAATCAAATTCCATATTCTAAATTCAGTTCATATAATAAAATTCCCTAAATAGGGGTTAATCCCTTTTATCAACTAATTGAATATTTCTCGTTTTCTCCCGTCAGGCACGCATGCCGAAATTTACATGCTAAACGTCGTTTTGCTCTGCCCCACCCGCAACGTGATTAGCTGAAGGGGGCAACACAATATCAGTATTACTGGTGAATGAATTTTCCTAATTACACAAACAGCATAAAACATAATAACAAATCTAAATAAATAAATCAATTACCATTAAATGTACATCCATAAACATATTCGTGCCCATGCACATTACCACGCCTCCAAGGCTTATCGTATACACGTATACCGGTCACCACGACCCTGTCTCATCAGACACGTCCCCAAAGGACCAGCCGCTACAATGGCCCGGACACTAAGTCCAACATCCCACATCTGGGACCAAGTGCACAATATTCCATGTTTATCTTTCTAGACATGTCATAACATTACAATAACCAGAATTCAATTTAAATATCCATAACCTACACAAATCAATAGTGTGGACCAGCCCCCTACACAATTTACATGTCCCTGAGCCACTTCTAGTCATAACTGGTGTTGTTAAGTGTAGGACTGACTCACTCTATCTTATAAACAGAATGTTACACAAGACTACAGAATCATGCCCAAATTCCAACCAAATTGCCCATACAATTAATAAATTCACATAAAACCTTAATTTACCTAAGTAGAATGGTGATGTTGTAATTACATACAAAATCCAGAGGCTGTCCCAATTCTATAAATTCCATCCGGCCCTATTTACATACACAAAAACTAGGGAAAAGTGAATCACGCCTAAACATACTTTAATGTATAATCCAGTGGGTCCCACTTGACCCATCCAAGATCAGACCTCAAGGTCAAGGTCGCCCAAGGGTAGGCTCCCATCCTATTGGATCCGAATCATCATCGAACCATATACTGGGGTCCACAACTCAAAACTGTTGTCTACTGTTTCCTGCACTAAGTCACGCACGACTGTTTTTGAATCCATTGATCAGTGGGTCCCACTAATCGAAATCCCAGATGTCCCACTCCTCTATGGTCGCCCAGGGGCCCCACACCAGATGCCTGGATCAGATTTCCATTCCTGTAATCAGATGGACCCCAGTAGGCCTTGTCGTCATAGTCACAAACTCTGTGACAGACGCCTCCTATTCACCATATCTATTGGATGAGTGCCAGGTGGGGTCCACGCTATATGGAACCTACACCAAGCAGGTCGCCCCTAGGTCCACTTCAAGATGTGGGGTGCTGATCAAAGATCAGGTGGGCCCAGTGGACTCACAACCCCTGTCGACCAGAACTGTTCTATTTCCATAATTCACGCCTCGACTGTATACTAGTCCTGGATGGTGGTTAAAGTGGGACCCAATCTCTAGGGGACCAGCACTACTATGGTCGCCCATGGTTCCCCTCTAGGATCCACGGATCAGATCCTCGATCAAGTGGGCCAGGTGGTCCCACTATTCCCAAACGTAAATCTTCATCTATGCTCTGTTTCAGAACTTTTGCATATGCAGCCATTAATTCATCGTTTAGAAGATATGAATGGTCTGACAATCACAATTTCACTAGAATAAATCCATCCAAAATGATATCATGAGTTCATGGCCTCAAAATATAATTCAGTGCAAATCGATAACTTCCATTACTACCTTTATACACTGCAACATAACATGCTTATCACGAATCAAGTTTTATCAATCATCAACTATATTGTTCTGTGATAACAAGGAAGATTCACTCACCTTTTTTATGTGATGGTCGTGTTTGCAATGTGTGGACGCGAATAGGACATTCGATGATCGTGGCCTTCTTCTTCTTCTCTTGGATGGCAGTCACAAGATCCTCCTCTCAATTTCTCTCAAAGAAAAGAATAATGGAATCCCATCTAAGAGTCATTGGTTTGTTTAAATAGACAATGTAGAGTCCTACTCCTTCCCTTATATTGTCTCTCCCTCTTTCTAATTAGAGTTGAAATACAACTCCTTTCCCTTCCTTTCTAAAAGCCATTCACGTGAAGCAAAAGTCTAATTCCAATATAAATAATCAACTAAGGGTTCACCTGGGCCAAGCTAGTCCTGGGGCCCAGGTACTCAGGATATTACAGGATCTTTCTTTGGCAGTGGCGAGGAGTTCGATGAGGCAGGGATCTCAACTTTCTGCCACAAAAAGTTCCAGGCGAGTGCAGAGATTTGATCTCGTGCTTTGGCAAGGGAAGAATTTCACTTCTCGACGGAGACGGGTTGTGAAATGAGTCCTTGCCTTAATCATTTCTTTCCTCTTTTCCTGATTGAACCTCAATTCGTCCGAATTGAGAGATTCAATTATGGTTCGTCCAAATTGGGAGATTTTGGATCGCAACGTATGATTTCGTCTGAAACCAACCGAATTTGGAAGCGAACACCTTCAGTCAGCATGTTCGGTTTTGATTCCTTACCGTACTGAAACAAATTGGGAATTTCGTCCAAACCGAACCGAATTTGACAACTATGGTTTTTGGCCTTCAATAGTTTTTTTCTTGATGTATTTTTTGTGGTTGACAATGTGTCTATCAGATTCTTTTGGGTTCATCAAATTGGTTTATAATTGGAACTTCAATCTAAATGGATTCAAAGGGTGAAAGTTCCACGGGCTCCAATCAAATAATCCTTCCTAATGTTGTTAATCCTCATAGATAACCAAGGATGAAAATAGCGGTAGCGGTGGGCGTAGCGGCCCGCCGCCAAAACGCTACGTAGCGGGTGATACGTAGCGTAGCGGCGTAGCAGTGCGATTTGGAAAAATCGTCAAAAAAATATGAAAAAATTCTAGAAAATCTAGAATATTGGAAAATAAGAGAAAATGTATTTTTTTTGCAAAAGTAACTAAGGTAAGGGGGCGTAGCGGTTCCCTCACTATATGAGGTCCTGTATCGCTGTATAAATAGAAAATAATAGTAATGATCATTCTTTTCATATGTTTTCATGTTGCTTGGTTATGCTAACTTAGAAACTAATGAAAGGCTCAGAAAAGAAAAAATTATGTCATGAAATTAAGACTTAAGAGTACCTAGAGAAAAAAATATATCTATCAAATGGGGTGTCAGGATGTACTTAGAGAAGAACTCTCTGTATCGGCTGTAATTCGGCGAGATCATATGCTTTTTGGTGTTCTTTTAAACATAAAAGGGTAGAAGAGTTGTGTAGAAATGTTATTTGAAGAGAAGAAGAAAAGAAATAAGTCTTCTTATGCATTTAAAAAAAAATTGAAAAGTAGGAATTTTTCTCACCCCGTAGCGGCCCGTAGCAGGCTTGTAGTGGCCCCGTAGCGGACGTAGCGGCCGCTACGGGTGCGGCGGCCGATAAATCGGCCGTAGAGTAGCTGTAGCGGCCGCTATTTTCATCCATGGGTCTAAGGCAGACGTCCTTAGACAAGTTGTGTATCTTGATCCCCCATAATGGACTCTTTTAAGTAATCCATTCATTCAAGTCTCAGCGGCCACATATTTGAGGTTCGCTTGATGTCTATTCCAATCCCATCATTATTTTCATGATATTTTTATCAATACATCACATACACTCTAGAGATGATTTCTACTTGAAACGGTAAGTAGAATAGGTATCCAACATGAAACAAGCATAAAGATTATTCAAATAAAACCAACCTGAAGAACAATATAAAATCTGAGATAAATTCCATGTATTAAAACCCAAGAAAATCGGTACGCCAATGCACAGTCTAACTCCGGCAAACCTGTACCCAATCTTGGAGTGCTCGGCCATTGGGAGAAACCCCAATGGAACACTTGGCGAGCCCCTATTTCCCCATACAGCCTACTGCTGGCAAGTTTCCTTGCTGTTTCTCATTTATGTGGGCCTTCACAACTTTGGGCCTTGTTAGTACTTAAAGCTTAGTTTGAACTTATATTTTATTGGTTCCCTTCCTAACACCAACCAACCACCCACACCCCCCCCCCCCACGCGATTTATATTCATGCCATAAAACTTCCACATACCATCCAAATCCCTCAATAGTCCCCTAAGCGTGGGTGTTCCACTGCAATTGGCTCACATGGACCCCATGGTATGCACTAAGCAACCTAGAAATAGGCTACTAGTATGCACACAATTAAAACTCGCAAGCGCACAAGATCACTATGTAGTGTAGTGAATTGTAAGTACGAGGTCGATCCCACGAAGACTTGTGATAAAATAATGTCAAAAACAACTAAAAATCAGAATATTAAAAGAACAATTTAAATGATGACAAGTTGAATTAAACTACTAAAAACAGTAAATTAAACTATTAAAAGCTAAATGGAAAATAATCTAAAACACACAACTAGTATTAAAATTGAAAAATAGTAATAATGAATGAACTAGGGTTTCATCTACTTCCCTAACCAACCCTATGCATGTCCCTTATTATCCTTTAATAAAAAATCAGAATTATTAGTGACATCTATCAACCTAGACCATGGCATATGCGTCTAGATTACTATTCCCCTAAACCTAATTCATGAGTGGCATACTACATGAATTGTTCATTATGATGCAAAAACTAAGCATGGCATATGTCCTAGTCAAAACACACATAATGCATAAAAACAATAGGAATGATAAATGCATGAGTCTAAGCATGGCATATACTTAGATTATTCATGGTTCTAAACCCTAGATGCTTAACATCAAGATCAATCAAAATTAAGTTAGCTACTCTTAAAATCAATTGAACATGGCATGGTTGGCATGGCATATACACAACTCATCAATTGAAAACATGGTTTAGAATCTCAACTAATAAAACTGAAATTTGAATTAAAAGATGCCAAAAAGAGACTACATAGAATTAGGCTAGGGTTTCAACTACACCCTAGCCCTAAAAAGTTTAGCTACCCATGTCTAGAATTGAAAACAAAATAGAAAATAGAGCCATAAGAAAAACTCTGAATATTGAAGAAGAAGAAGAAGTTGTCCAGCAGCTTTTTCTCCTTTTCCTAGCTCCAAAAGCTCTTCAAGATGCTCCAAAGAATGCTCCAAAGGTGGCTGTACAGCAACTAGGGGTTTTGGGATGATGATGGATGGTTTTTGTGATGATAGGGTGCTGAAATAGTGGCTGGTATTCTTATGGACGTGGCTAGGGTTTTATATGGGATATATATCCTGGATGACCACCTCTTCTTGTCCTTTTATAAGTCTTGCAACAGCCCCTTTTAGCAAGTAGTTCTCTTGTGGAAATAGATCTCCAACTTTCTTTACAAGTAGGCTTCTTAATTAGAATGAAATAGGAGTCTTCTTTCTTAATAACAAGACTTTCTAAATCTGATCTTACTTGTATTTTATAGAAAGTTCCTCACATGGACCCACAATTCTGAGATTAATTGCAAGAGATTAAATCTGAACCTTTTATAATAAAGGTGGGCCCATATGATGCATGTACAATGATTGTGGGACCCCCTTCTTGAACTTCTAACTTGGCTTGGACTCTTCCTTTAAACTTTCCTTATTTTTCTCCTTTTTCTTCTCCATTCTTGAGCTCCACTTGTACTTGAAGAAGACTTTCTAATTTCTGAAATTTCACTTTTGCAATGGCTGTGGGCCGGCCCCCTTTTTGGCGTATAACCCTAGATTGGGTTTCTTCTTTCTTTTACTTTTCTTCTTTGATTAGAATTGTAAGTTGTCCAAAGAATTAGAAAGTAGTCTTGAAATCTGAAATAACTTGGATGGGACCCACCTTGGCCCTACTTGATGATTTACGCCCATCACTCTTCATGAAATCTTCTCTTTTTACTCCTTTTTACCTTTGCATACAAATTAACAAAGAATATGTAAAATCAAATAAAATAAACATGACTAGCATAAGATAATTCAAATATTAGGGCTTAGATTGTAAACAATTAAGCACTGATCACCCCATCTCACTCATATTATTAAATTTCATCACTTAACTCAGTTCAATGATTTTAAATAAATCTTATGGTTTAATTATATGGACTAAGCCCCTGTTCAGTATCTTTATTTTTTGCCTCTACTTATCTAATTCTCTAAAGCGGGTAGAGGTTTCAAAAATAAGAGCGTTTGGCATACCAAATTGTCCTCTACCCGCTTAAGAGGAATAGAGGCAAATCCTCTACAATTGAAATGCCCCATTTTTTGGCATATAGAAAAAAGAGCTTTTGGCTCTGAGAAAAAAAGAAGCGGAAGACATTTTCAGAGACGAAAATGCCCTAAATGGTGTTTTATTGACACCAAATCCTCCCAATAAAAGGCCATTCTTGTTGAACTCCAAACCAAGAGACTAGTAGAGGAGAGTGAAAAGAGAAGAGAATGGGGCATGATGGGAGAAAAAAGGTTGCACGGTGAAAGAACACTCAAGATTTCTTCTAGTTTGATTTTCTCCATCTCAAGTTCTTTGTCATCAGTGGATTTGTTGACTATCTGCATTTCTACATCTTGGAGATATTCATCCTCTAGGGTTACTTATTCGACATTCGTTTGGCACAAACCCTCTCCAATCGAAAATCCCCAGCCCTCTCTATTCACAACACCATTCTCCTTCTTCCCGTATTTTTCATTTCCTTTTTATTTCTATTGGTTTTTTGCTTGAAAATTTGAAGGATTTTTTTCCCTGTGAAAGAACTTAAGCTTTTGTGAATGGTTAGAGGAGTCTTTTTCTGATTATATGCTTGAAATCTCTCGGGTTTCGTCGGATTTCAGAAGATATCTCAAATTTCACCTTTCAGATGTTTCATAAGATTAGGTTGGCTAAAGGATGGATTCCAGATGTTTGATAGTATGCATTCCAGATGTAAAGACTCTACATGCAAATAGCTCAGTAAGCATTCCTCAATTCACCAAACATTCGAGTAGTGAAATAACTTCCTTAAATTGGTATATTGGGCCTTGTAGATTACATCAGTTGGGGAGTTGGAAAAACTGACTCTATTTTGGCTTTGGGCATGGAGTTAGAATTGGGTTGGGTCAATGTGAATGTTTAATTATAGGTGCTACTTTATATTTTACATTTTATGTGGGGATGATTGTTTAATATTGGACACTGTGGAAGACGAAAATATGCATGTCTTTTTATATATATATATATATATATATAATGACAAAAACTGCCCTTTTAATAAGAGTCAAACCCCTCTAAAAAGAGGCAAATGAAGGGCGTACCAAACAGTCTATTTAAAATAGATCTACGCATGACCAAACATGTTTTTGCATGTTAACCCTTTTTTTATGGCTCTTTTTTTAATGACTCTATTTTGGATAGGTTTGCCAAAAAAAGAGTAGAGATGCCAAACAAGCCCTTAGTTTGATTGGACTTAATTAATTAGATAACTATCCAGCAATTTTGGGCACAACTTATCAGAGAAGAATAAAATAAATTTAAACATGCATGTTCCAAATCTCATAGGTTGGGCCCTTAGAAAGGTGAAGCAGAACCTTCCCAACTTGCCTGCACATTTTGATGTTGCATTATTCTAGGTGTCGAATGACATGTATTAATACAGTGAATAGACATTGGCATCTTAAACTTTCTCCAAAAGAAGCAATATTTTCTGTCATTGTTTTTGCATTCCTGATGTATCTGATTTTATGTATTGCATTTTATAGAAAACAATTTCTGTCATTGTTTTTACATTCCTAATGTATTTGATTTCATTTGGATTGTATAGATTTTAATTTCCTCCCCTGCCTGATGATACAGCTCCCTAACCAAGTATATTTTTCCTCAGCTGTACAAGGAACTTGTGTGCCCTCTGGACAACTTTGAACTATTGCTGTTTTCCATGGCGGGTACTGATGGAAAATCGTTTCCATTTTGTCCTTATTGTTACAACAGCCCTCCATTTGAAGGAATAGACACTCTCTTTGGTGCTCTTAAGATGGGCAGTTCAGGCAAGTTAGGCAAGGGAGCAGGCATGCCTTGCTTCCTTTGCCCGCACCCTACTTGTCGGCATTCTTTGATAGCTCAAGGAGTGTGTGCTTGTCCGGAGTGCAGCGGGACTCTTGTCCTTGATCCGGTCAGTGCCCCTAAGTGGAGGCTATATTGCAACATGTGCAACTGCCTTGTCTTCCTTCCCCAGGGGGCACATAGGATCTCAACCACACGTGAGCGGTGCCCTGACTGTGATTCTACTATCATTGAAGTGGATTTCAACAAGAAAACAACCCCTCTGAGTGATGGAACTACTCTGCATGTTGGGTGCATCTTGTGTGATAAATTGCTACACTCACTCGTGGAGATGAAGCATGGGACATCCTTCAAGTATGCAGGAGGGAGAGGGAGAGGACGGAGAGGAGGCATCAGGGGACGGGGGCGGAGGAGCGGTGGAAAACAAGAGGACCCTAAGATGAGTTTTCGAGATTTTTGAGATCGATCAGCTGATTTGACATTCAATGCTAACCAAATTATGTGGTAATCAATTACATTTTCGATGAACTTTTAGGACACTTGTGCTGTACCAAATCTGCTGAAAAGTAATGGATTGGAGACTTGGTTTTTTGGCCTAATTTATCTGCTCGTTTGGTGCAACTCTAATCTCAGCATGTATATATATATTTTTATGAAACTATTTCTTCCCACACTCTCTCTCTCTCTCTCTCTCTCTCTCTCTCTCTCTCTCTCTCTCTCTCCCCACTCTTCTGTAGAGTGAGAGAGAGAGAGACAAGCCCTCAGTGACAACTGACTAGAATCATTAATACTTGATATAAAATGGTAAGAATCGAGCCTCAACATGCTATGATGCCTTGACACATTAAAATAGGCAATGTATCTTGTTGTATTGTATCCGATTGTGTAAAATCCTACCATGCCCCTGCCGTATCTGGGCATCATAGTCAGCATGCATATATGCATAGTTTCTAGAGGGCATATATGTACATGAATGAACCAAGTTGTCAATATGATGGGCGGCCTCACAGTGGATAGACCTGTGGGTATAGTCAGCCAGAAATCTCCTCATTCCAACACTGTTACACCTAATCGACATTCACTATAGAGAAGGGCAAATATTGGATAGATTGTATCTTCCAATTGGGAATCTGTTTGGTCCAATTTTCAATTGACGGTTGGGTTCTCATATCATTAGGTTTATCTTTGAGCTCTGGGTTCTCATGTACAACTGAGAGCCTGAGAATATCATGTATATCCTCAGTTTTAGGATCTTATAATTCCTCAGTGGTGGGAACCAAGGAACTCCATGTGCACGCCCAATGCACCTGTACATGCATATATGTCCATGTGTGCACTGTATAGGCATGGCTGGATTTATATTTCGAAATTAGAAACCAACAAAATCTGGTGACTTCAAGAGTTTTCGTATCTGATGGTAGGGAAAAAGCAGGTTATTCCTCCTGAATTTACTATGAGTTGTGCACCAATATGATGATTGACTATCCAACAGTTCTCAATGTAATGGGAACTGAGTGACGATAGCTTCCTTATTTGTGCCATGACTTTTGACAAAACATGAAGACAATTCAAGCAAATCAGGGTTGGTTTGTCACAGCCATATGGTAATAAATGATTTTCTGTTGGAGACGAAGCTAGTGAAACCATGGCTCAATTGTAGTTAAATATGAAGGTTTCAGTATATTTTTGGAGCATATGGCTCCACAAACCAGTTAAACCTAAATTTGTATTAACAATCCCTGCAAAACAGATTGGCTGAAGTACAGGCATGTGTTCCATACTTCTTTTTTTTAATTGTACTTTCTGTGAGTAATATTTTCCTCTGGAACAGCAGAACAATAGAAAGAGGCCACGGCCTTACTTGCACATGTAAAACACTATTCCTTTGTGAGTTATCCATAATACTTGTACAGATTATTGTAACCAATTTAGTTGTAATCAAGATCTAATCATATCTATGCAGATTCTAATCAAGCCCGTGATATAAGGCACCTAGAAGCAGATTGTAATCAACCCATGAAATAACAGCACCTCGTATTGTATATGGGACAATCCTTGGGAAGAGAGGCAGGTTATTCAATTGCAAATTTCTTGGTTTCTTTTGAAATAGATGGTATCAGTCTCAGAGCAAGGTTGCACGATTGAGAGTGGGTCCTGTCCTAGTTGTATAAGTTTTGCTCGTCCGTGGGTTGTGGGCGGACCCAGCTCTCTGTTTCTTGTCCCATTTCCAAAAAATGGTTTTGGACCCACTGGAGTACATGAAAGGGGAGAAGCCTGGGGTTATCAAAGCTCCAGGGTCTTGTGGTTTTAGTGATGTTCCCATTCTCTCCATTCTTTTGAAGACGAACCCACCAGAGCACTTTTTTTCTTTTTTGTTTTTTACTCAGAGATTCAGATATCCTTTTTTACTCACAGATTCAGATATCCCTTTTTTTCTGGTGTGGTGGGTATTCTGTTCACCCCCATCCGATGACTGGAAGGACAGAGAGAAGACTGAGGGATTTTTGTCCCTTGAATTGGGGAATCTGGTAGATCTTTGGTTTATATCACTGGGCTTTTCACTGAGTTCCTTTCATAGGGAATCTCTCAGCTTTCAGTCAGTTGAGGATGATGCCTACATTGGTCTCAGCTGCCATGCAATCAGTTCCAGATAATCATGTAGCTAATCTCCATCCGTCAAGAAAGACATCTGTGGTGGTGCAGGTTAGTACTTCGTTCATTCTCTTAAAACCCTTGGTGATGGGCCAGTGGAGATTTTTCATCTAATTTTTTCAGTGATCTGGACTGATGGTTATTACATCAATCATCTTGAAATTCGCAGAAATAGAAGCTGGTTTGGAAAAAAATCGGTATCCTTTGTGATACAATAAGTTCTCTTTATAATGTTGTTGCCAAGTGACTTGAGCCATATTTCCTAGCAGGCAGCTCCGACAAGGCAGAGTTAACAGATGGTAAGGAGACTGATGGAGGATGGACCCATGCAGAGGCCCAAATTCAGACTGAAGAGTCAATAAAAATTAAGCAAGGCAAATTTCCTCACCATACTTTTGGAAAATGGGGCACAGCAGCAAGCCAGCAACAGAGAGTTGTGGGTTCATCAAGGCTGATTGATCTCAGTACCTAGTATCACATTGTGGAATTCTTGAATTGTTTTATCATCTTATTTAATTGATCAAGTGTCCATATCTAATTGATATCGGGGAGCAAAGTTGGGTTGTAGTTGGGCCAAATAGCCCCACAGAGCTTCACCTCTTCAGACTTGGTCAAATTAGCACAGCACAGATGGATGAAATGATTCAACAAAACTTGCAATCGATGTCAGGATGTGGGCATTATTGGCGTCCCATTTCTCACGTTCTTTCGCTTTCTCAGCCCCTGTTTTCGGGTATGTTTAATCATTCTTCAGAACCCTTTCACCATGAGATATATCTTTATTAGATTAAGACCGATATGTATAATTTATACCTTTGATGGAAATGGTCATAATGTAGTGAATTAAGAAAAAGGAAAGTTTCAAAGGTAAAAATGGCTTTGGCGACTCTACTCGGACAGTGCTAAGAGTGTTCAAAACACAAATATACGCGGTCTTCTATGGAAATCTAAGCTCGTTGCAGTTGACTGTAGATTTTGGGATGCTGATGTGGTTGGATCTAAAAGTTGAACAATCCAGATGGAAACTGGTTGCAGTAATTTGCACAGGGGAGAGGATGTTTAAATACCTGGGCTATTTTGGGCCCATTTGGCATTGCATGAACAGTTATGTGGAAAATAGTTCATGGGTGCTGTACGGCAATATCCAATATTGCCCTTGATTCTATGTCGAGATTGGATTGTGCTGGGTGTGACTTAAGCGGGAAGTTCTTTGGCAACATAGATTTAGAATCCCCAGGAAGCTGCATAGTCGTTTCGTTTATCATTTTTACCGCTACTACCATGGCCTATGGGTGGGGGCCATAGTCATCTATCATTACTGCCATTACTACTCTGGGTGGATTTTGGATTTTGCGGGGGAAGATGATAGGTGAAAGAGAGAGAGATGGGTCGGAATCTCGAGTGGGCCCCACGATCAAAGATTAATTCTTGAGCATAGGTTTTTGCTTCCCTCCCAGTCTGTGAGTCACATGGTTACATGGTGTATTTTTTCTGAAAATGCTTGTCCTCCTGGTCATGAAAAAAATACAAAATCCTCACAAATGTGAAGTGAAGAATGTAAAAGGTTCGTGCCCAAATATGAAGTGAAGAATGAAAAGATGTACCTCATGAGGTCCTCTTCTACTAATACCAGGTAGAGTGCCTTGCAGGGGCGGACCTATGTTAATTTGATATGGGGCGGTCCCCCATGTCAAATCCAAAAATCACCAAAGAGTTAAATGGGCCTTAGCCCATGCCCTAAGTAAGTTAAAAAAATCGCCCCACCTACTCGGCTCTTTTCTTCTCTTCGACGGCAGAATGCAACCCAAATAAAAATAAAAATAAAATTTTCCTTCAGTCTCTACAGGGGAGTTGAGACCACGTAGCTCATCTCCATTCCATGACTGGAGGAAGTTGAAGACTCTTTTGTGCCTTTTATTTGTTCCTTAGATGATGTCTCTCTTTTTATTGGCTTTATCATCTAGGCCGTCTCCAAATCTACCATTGTAGAAACTATTGAGGGAAGCTATGGTGGAGATTGGAGTCGGTGGCAACACAGGAGAAGGGGTTGAAAGAACAACTATTTGTGGTTTTTCTCCCTTGCCTTTGTATGAGTGATGGTTGTCTTTGTAGAGATGAGAGAGATAACAACGTTTAACCTTCATTTGCTTGAGACAAAGGCAAGGAAAAAAAGGTGTCTAGTGAGGCTTAGCTTCTCTCTCTCCAAAGAACACTAATGAAACTCTAGTTTAGGATCAATGGAATTTGGAAAATTAAGGCTAAATCCGAACTCTTAATCTCTAAATTCTAATTTCAGATTTAAATCCCCAAATCCTAATTGAAATCATAAGCCCTAATTCCCTCAATTCCCTTTATTCGTAAGCCCTAATCCTGCAAAGTCCCCTAATTCATAATCCCTAGTTTCTCATTTTTGAAAATTTTCCTTGGGCCTTAATATGACGTTTATGATTATTCTAATAATGTTCATTTGCAAATATAGGTGGTTTCATATGATACACGAACTATGTGGAGCTTAAGCAAAGGATAAAGACTAAAATGATACTAATTTTCCCAATATAATGATTATTACTTTTTTTGGGGTCATATGGTTGCTAATTGATGTGCTAATTTCTTGAGTAGTTGAAAAAGAGTTATTTATGAATTTGGTGTTAGTAGTAGGATTCCTCACAAAAAGAAAAACTTGTTGAAAATCATATCTTAAACCTATTCTATAAATGGAGATTATTGGTAGTTGGCAATGATTTTGACGCAATTGACTTTATCTTTAAATTAGTTTTGGAAAAACATATATATATATATTTATAATAGATCAACAACTGCTAATATATTCAAATGCAATACTTTTCTCCTTTTTTATTGTTAATGTGAATAAAAATCTAGTAAAAAAAGATTGATATTTTCAATTGACTATTATCTGTCCCACCCAAACGAAAATTCTATATCCGCCGCTGACCATGCCAGTTGTTCTTCGTAATCATCATCTTCTTAAAGACGTTGAGTACCTATATCCATGATGGAGCATATGGTAAAACGGACAATAATAAGTTGCTGGCATTTGTTTTCATGTCCATAACCATAATATGGCTATGGTGGTTGCTCAACCCATTAATCAAATCCTATGAATGACTGATCATATGGTGCATATGGGCAAGGTTTAAACAATTGGCTGAGTCGACGCAAACTTAGTGAAGTCCAATTCATTTCTAGTGCTGCTCCGCCTAGTCGCACTAGAATAATGAAACTACTTTATCAAAATGGAGAAAGAAAATGGAGATTTAAGAGAATGAACTTCTTCTCTTGATCTCAAACAACAAGGAAAGAATGCTAATAGGTAATACAACTATGTGAACTTCAAATTTTCACTCAATCAACTATATGTGGGAGGAAATACATAGCTCAATTTATAGGGGTAACTGTAAATCCGGGATTAATCATCCTTAATTCTCTTTCACTTCCCTAAGAAACTATATAATGAACAAAAGCAAAGAAAAATTGATGGGTATTGCAAAAAACATTGCTCCACACAAGAACCAATGGACAATGGAAAAATACAATGCACAATAGTAAATGGTTGTTTGTACTTCAAGAAATGCAGAATAGTAAGAATCTAGCTTACTTCAAATAGCCCCATTTTAAGCTAGACTTCGTTTACTCAAAGTAAAGCTTCATCTTGATGAACAAATCCTTCTTCGATGGTTTGGTGAACAAGTCCGCCATCTGATCTTGAGATTTTCAAAAAATAAATTCAACATCCCCATCCTTCACTAATTGTTGGATGAAGTGATACTTGATCTTTATGTGCTTGCTTTTACTATGTAACATCAGATTCTTTGATGAAGATATTGTTGCCCTGTTATCACAAAATAATTTTGCAGCTCCTTCTTTCTCCTGATTCAACTAATCAAAATCCATCTCAGCCTTAACAACTGGTTGAAGCAAGAGCAATGTATTCCGATTCCACTATAGAGAGGGCAATTACAACGGATTGATTTTATGAGGACCATGAAATTGCACTAGAGCCCATGTTTAAAACATATTCGGAAGTACTCTTGCAATCATCAATACTTCCACCCAACGGCGGAACTAGAAAATATACCTTTGAAGGGCCATTAGGAAAACAAAAATTTCTTGGAGGGGCCAATGTAGAAAATTCCTATGATTTTCTATAAGATTTATGGGATTTTTGCAATTTAAGGGGGGGATCATGGCCACTGCCAGCCCCTCCCTAGTTTTGCCCCTGCTTCCAGCCCAATCATTATCACAATTGCCAACCAAGTTCGCCTCATTTTCTTCTTTATAGTAACAGAGGCCATGATTATGTGTCCCTTTCACATTCCTTGATTAAAATCCTTTTTCCACCTTCCCAATCAACATCGCTTGGTCATGAACCGAGCATGCTTACCAAATATGTGAGATGTAGTCTTGTTGTTGTTAAATACATAAGATAACTAGTAAGACTTCGATAACCATTTTCTTTACATCATTTTTGCTTAACTTTAAACCTAAGTTTCATTGAAGTGCTAATTGGTTTAACATCTTGCATTCTAAACCTTTTCAGCAAGTCTCGTGCATATTTATTTTGAGCGTTGTGGGCCTGTGTGTGGACGCATGAAAGGGAGACAATCACACACACAGAGATTTATGTGGTTCGGCGAGAGTGCCTGCATCCGCATAAAAGAATCTCAACTTTCTTTGGTTCTCCTTCTCTCTTTCTTTCTTAGGTTTAGGGTTATAGATTATATGAATATATATTCTATGCTTTCTTAGCCACCACGAAAACCCCGATACAATCACCTAAATACCTATGACCTTGAACCTGTTTGATCTGGACCCTTGGCCAAAATTGAGAAATAAAAATCCTCATTTTCATTTTGATTTACTTCAATTCCAAGAAAGAAATAAAGTAAACTCATGACTGTCATCTCAATTTTTTGCATCATGGTCCATTTGAAATCTTCAAATATTTTAACACTACTCCCAATATAAAGTGAGTTACCCACATATAAGCAAGCAATAAGATTCTCACCTTAAGACCTTTTCTTGACATAGATGTTCTCGTGTGGTGATTTGTGAAATCCATTTTCTGAAAAATATATATATCAAGTTTGTTATACCAAGCCCTTGGTGCTTGCTTCTACCCATACAAAGCTTTCTTCAATTTGCATACTTTCATCTCTTTGTGTTTCTTCACGTAACTAGGAGGTTGATCAACATAATCACTTCTTCTAAGGACCCATTCAAAAAAGCTAATTTCACATCCTTATAGAAGAATTTCCATTGATTTTGTGCTGCAAGAGCCACAGCCATTAGAAATGGCGTCTAGAGGTGCAACAAGGGCAAAGAGTTCATGATAGTTGATTCCTTCCTTTTGCTTATAGCCCTTGGCTACTAAATGAGTTTTGCATCTTTCAACTCACCTCTTACATTTAACATGATCTTGTACACATATTTCACTCCAATTGTCTCATTTCCTTTTGGAAGTTCAACGAACTCCCAGGTGTTATTTCTTTTAATGAACTCAATTTCTTGATCCATGGCTTTAATTCATCTTTCCTCTTTTAAATGCTTCTTCAAAGGTAATTGAATCAGCATCTCCAAACAAAGAAAACTTTATCCTGCCATAAGAAATCATAACATTAGCACTAGATGGATACCTTCTGGATGGTTGATGTGGTCAATTAGTCCTCCTTGGTGTAGGAGATTCTTTATGCTCATTAGTGTGATCTATACTCACCCTTAATAATGATGGTGGTGATGCTGATGATTCTAATGGAGAGCTTGTAATTTCATCATTTGGTTCTTCCAATTGTTCATTTAGAAAAAATGATTTTTTCTTTTTGTCGTTCTCATTCCATTCCCAACTCTCTTCTTCATTGAATTTCACATCTTTACTAGCAATGATTTTGTTCATCAAATGATTAAATAACTTGTATGCTCAAGATTTTTCACTATATCCAACAAACGCACATTTTTCCAATTGGTAATCCAATTTTCTTCTTATTTCATTCGGCACAAGTGAGCAGGCAACACTACCAAATACTCTCAAATGGCTAATACAAGGCTTATGACCACTCCAAGCTTCTTGAGGGGCCATATCTTGAACACTTTTATATGAGACATGATTTAAAAAGTAAACTATACATGCTACCACTTCAGCCCAAAATATATTGGGCATCGTTTTGGCATTCAACATACTTCTTGTTAAGTCTACAGTTGTTCTATTTTTCCTTTCAATGATCTCATTTTGTTGGGGGTGTAGCAAGTGGTGAGTTGATGCTTAATTCCATTTGTTTCAAGAATTCTTCAAATCCATTTGACATATACTCACTACCTCGATTGGAATGCAACTTTTTTAACATGAAACCACTTTGCTTTTCAATCAAGGCCTCGGAAATTTTGAAATATTCAAGTACTTCAGATTTTTTTGTAAGTGCAAACACCTAAGTTTTTCCGCAACAATCATCGATGAAAGTGATAAAATAGTGATTACCTCTAATCGAAGTTATATATGATGCCCAAGTACGGATACGAGTACAGAGACGGACACCAAAAATGGGGATTAAACCAAGTTTAGTGTTTTATGAATTGAGTAATTATAAGAAGTAAATATTTCAAATTTAAATAACAAATATAGTAGGTGTGACTCGAATGTGCTGACCATCATTATGACATAAAAATTACTTATTTGTATTCTTTATTCTTGAAAGTAAATGAAGATTATTATGCACACACACCAAATCTTCTATCCTTCCTGTTTTAAACTTGCTTTTTTTATAGTATGGATTTGAGAATAAGTACTCGATTTCTTTCACAACATGATGATGAAGTGGGTTGAGAGAGAAACTTAGATGCTAACTCTCATAATATATGCAGCATCGTACACCCCTTGAGCTACCATTCCAACTAAAATCAATTGGTGATGGAAGAGGCACAACTTAAGGTTTTAAGGCCTTGGCATTCGACGTTGCACTGGCAGGTCTGTTTTTAGAGTTGTCGCTTGAGGGAGTGGCATTGTGGACTCTGGGTGATGTCCCGCAGGACGGCGCACCAACCTCACAAGGTCTCCAACAATCTCCCCCTCACCATGACACTCCCGCTACTTGAACCTGCGACATGGCTCTGATACCAATTGAAAAGATTTAGGCCTTGATACATCCCAAGGTCACAAGTCATATTTCTTTATGAATTCCAATTCAAATGAGTTAAACCTAAAAGTAATTGACCTAAATCGAAAAGCAAGAACCATAAGAAAGAGAGGCACACGATCTTTACGTGAAAAACCTGAACACGAGAAAAACAACATATCCTATCACCCAGACCAATCGGAAACCAAGCACTATGAAATCAAAGGTTACAAGAAGTACTAATTACCCTTGCCCTGTTGAACACAACGTAAAGGACCGTACTTGAACTTATAACGGCCACACCGTTCACCTTTTCTCATGCTTGTATTTTCACACCTTGATGTCTCTTAAAATGAATCTACTACAAGAGTAGAGGAAGTACTCCAAAAGATGAAAGCTTCAGCACAATAACTATGATGGCACTCTGGAGAAGAAGATGAGTCTTCCGAAGGGTCTCAAGGGTTTAGAATTGTGAGAGAGGTTATTAGGTTTGAGGTAGAATGTCTTTAAATAGCTATAGGTTCGTATAGAAGAGTTAGGGTTCCAATAGAAGAAGACTTTGGAAGAATTGGAAACAACTCGGGTAAAGATCGCTGCCATCCGATCAATCAGACACCTCTTCCAATTGATTGGATGAGGGTTCTGTCTCGGATGAAAATCTACAAACGCTTGTTAACTGAGAGTGCTTCCAGGCCCGATCGATCGAATAATGCACTTTCCTGAAACTCTTGATTTTGCTTCCTTTGACTTCATTTCATGCTGCAATCAACGATCCATCTAAAAAATAATGATTACAACTCAATGGACCCAAGTTTTATCTATCACAATGAATCTGCCAACACTCAAAGCCTTACAATATAAGAGCGCTAAGTCCATGCATTCCCTATCATGCAAGACGATCAGAAGCATTCATATCTTCCATTACATGTAAGTTACTAATATAACTAGAAGGTATGCAAAATACTTCAAATTCCACATTAACCTCTATAAGTTTCTCTAGTGGAAATAGATGGTCAAAACATGTAACTCGGTTACAGGATATTTCTACATCAATACATGTTACTCCTTTACCAACCCAAGTAAATAATCCATAATTGTCATATTTAGATGGAGTGAGTGTGCGACATAATGTAGAGGAGTAAGTCTCTATTTCATCTTGAAACAAGTATTTTATACAATACCTCAAAAGTTTCTGATTGAGTAATTAACATGTTTTTCTTATCATATTGAAACACTCTGACTTTCACATTTTCTATCATTGTGTCCAACATTTCATAAGTGTAAAATTGGTTTTGCCTGCAATTCTTAACATGTTAATTATGGGTTCCATAAAACACAAAAGGTAATCAACGTTTTTCCACAATTCAAGATTTAAAATATTTTTTTTTGATAAATTAGGCTTTCTTATCATCGTCTCTTTTTTTTAGGTATTTCTAAACTCGATTGATGATCATTTTTTTGTATTGCCTTCTTGATATGTCCGATCATCACTATTGTAGATGCAAAGCAAGTTTCAGTCACCTATAATAATTTTGACTTTTTACAAGAAATTGAAAACTGAAAGAGCCATATTATGGTTTACAGTGAAGATTTTAATATCTTTTAATGCTCTTTCATTTTCAACTATCCACTCTAATTTTGCAAAGCTCCTTTCATTTTCTAGCATATTTTTTGGTTGACAAGTATTTTTCACACCGGATTTAGATTATAAATTATGCATGGAGTCCAAAGTATGTGTGTCTATTTACCCTCAATGATTCTTTTAACTACATTGTAAACTGCATCATTGTTTGTTAATATTTGCACTACTCTGGATAAACCCACTTCTTCAAAAACTTGCAAAAATAATCCCGATATATATGAATCTTCATAAGTTTTTGATGCATCAACTGCTTTAAAAAAAAAATTACACTATGAGATGAAATTACCATAAAATTAATCAGCGACCTTGTTTGAGCATCAGTCCAACTTTCAAACACAACGGAAACTCCTGTAACCTCCCATGGTCTCCTAAATTTATTCTTCAAATTTTCTATATTAAGTCTCTCTTGCACCAATCATAAATTGTACAGCCAATTATTTAACTTGAATGCTTGGTTAATCGACCACCTAAAACTTTCTTTCTTTTTTCTTTCATCTATTGGAGGTAATGAGGTATTTAAGGATGCTCTTCTCTATTGCCATTTCCTAATTTGAGCATCAAACTGTTCTTTTTTCAATTCCTCTTTAAGTGCAAGATCTACTTTGAGCTACTTTGTATATTTTCACTCCACTTATCTTAAGTAGATGAGCCTTTACTCTAGAGTTTGATCCATTAAATAACTTTTTACACAAGTTGCATCTCCAACTTTTATTACCACCACTTATAGTTTTACCAATACCAACACATTTAACATATCTTCATAATAGGGCCTCAAGTTCCACTTTATCCCTTTTTTTACAATGTTGTTAGCTTGAGACTGATTCTCATCACTTGTTAAAGAACTAATTGTAACATGAGCCATTAAGAAGAAAATAAAAGTGGTAACTTCACTAGAAAACCTTTCTATGAAGCTTTAATTTTGATGAAGATTAAAGATGCTGTGAAGCCTCTTACGTGCCAAAGAGAGAGAGTTGACATGAGAAAAATGCAAACTAACAACTATTAATCAACCAGAGAATAATAACCATTAACCATTAAATAAAGAGGTTCTTCCCTATAGCTTACCTCTAGAGATGACTTTTCCCTCCCCCTTCCCAAAGTCTAAATATTCCCCCACGGCAACAATTACGCCATTTTAGGACTAAAACACCCAGTGTAGGCTATAGCATAAAAAAAAATGCATTCTTATAAATGGATTTGGAGTTTTGGTCAATGAAAACATTCAAACTTGTATTATTGCATTTGTGGGCTGAAAATGCAACCGTGTAAATGGGTTTGGATGAAAATATATAGCATAATTGTATAATTGAGAAGTTGTCATCTAAATGTATTTTCTTATATTCTTTTAGCTCTTAAGGAATGTTTGGATATGTACAAAATAAAATACTTTTAAATCTAAATACTAGAAAATAAAATATTACATCATAAAACACTTTAATATTAGAATATTATTATTGTTTGATAGTTTCCAAAACATTCAATAGATTTTGAATGAAGTAGTTTGACAATTACCTTATATTATAATATACGCTAAATTCAAGATTGACTTTAATTTTTAAATAAAAAATGGTCAATAACTTTATGAATTTGTATCAATTATTATTTTAAATAAAAAAATGATGACACCATTTCCTAGGAATTAAGTTCAATGAATAATTATATTTTCAAGATCATGGTAAAGTGGGTTTTTTTTATTTAAGATAAGGGATTTTATGGTAAAATGAGCTCCTTTGAGTTCATAGGGATTCAATTTCATGTGAACAAATAGGTCTTACCTTTCATGGCACGTAATGGGTTTCTTGGAAGTTTTAGGGATTCAAACCAAATAATAGTCTGGCCCAATAATTTTGTAACAATAATGAATTTATTTTTTTTAAATCCTTGAGAATTCAACTCAATGCGATAAGAAATTTTTAGTAAAGCGGTTCCTTATAATTCCTAAGAATTATTTTCATGCAATGAAGTCAGCCCCAAGCAAGACAAACAACTAAAATTTCTTGAGTCTTCCACCCATACTATCTATCGCTCAATGTGATTTTTGGTGTTAAGACTTAGAAAATGTACATTTTTTGGATCATGAAAAAAAGACCAGTTTTTATATAAAAAAAAAAGAAAATAGAAAGATGATTAATTTATCCCATTCACAGCCCACCTTTCATTGTTTAAAGTTGATCACATGAACGGCCGCTTCAAATATGATCATTGTATCAAATTTCACTTTAATATGTAAAGGTGGATGGATTGTACACATAGAGGTCGGCCACAGAGGGTGCAATGACCAAAGGTTTGGTAAAGGAAGGGGGAAAAAGTAAAAATCAAGGAATGGAGATGCCTCAAGAAAAGAAGATTTGGGCAGTTTTGTCATTTCCCCTAGCATGGAGAAGGTCTAGGGAAAATTATATTTTTTGGGAAGGAGAAGGGAAAAGTCATCTCTAAAGGTAAGCAATAGGACAAAAACGTCTTAAATAAAAAGTGGAAAATTTAACCTTTGTTTTTTTCTTTTTTTGCTCTTTGAATATGAATCTATGATGGGGTATGTAGTCATGATGGAGAAGAGTTATACGAGAGAGAGGGGGAGGGGGGAGCTAGCAACCAATAATGAATTAGGGCTTTTTTCCATACGGTCACCTGTACAGCTCGATAATCCCTCTTGTTACCAAACTCCACATATTTACATGCACATTCTCTATACCGTTCGTAAGTTGAAAGAGTCAAAAAGAAATTTTTTTTTGTGATATCACAATACTTTATGCAATATTGCAATTTCTATATGTGATGATATCCCAATTACCTCCTACAATATCGCATAAAGTATTGCAATAAAGTCAATGGTTACCTTTCTATATATATTTTCATCCCATTCTATAGCTTTCATTCTCTATTATCGCTATCCACTGCAATCTTCCTTCTATTTTGCAGCAACTATTCCTTGATTTTCACTACCCATTTCTAGCTTCCTCCCCCATTAAGGTATATTTCTCCCTCTTATTCTTTGTGTTTATTTTTTTCCTTCTTTTCTATCTTAGTGAACGTGGTTAGAGGACAATGTAACCCACACATGTGGAAAGTAGCCCACAAATGTTGGAATAAAGGTATCCAAGGGAAGGCAAATGACAACTATGTTGTCACTATTTTTTTCTTATTTAAAGAGGTGCTTTATTGTATATGTTTTTTTTTCCAAATATAGAGAATTATTACCCATGAGATCTAAAATAAAAGGGTGTTCGGAGAAATATAAGAAAATGTGATATTGTAGAAATAAATATGTGTGATTTTATAACCATCGATATGATATGTTTGGTAACACTAGAAAGTATGTCGTAATAGGAGATTCATAGCTACAAGGTAATCTTGTATATTTTATCCTCATATACCCATATATCCCGTTTCACAATTTTGAATTTTGAAACTACCGACTCCCCCCATCCCTTCCTCACATCTCTACTTGTGTCACCTCTTCAAACAACCCATCTTCTCCCTTCTCCCTTCCTCACATATGTACTTGCCTTGCATCTTTAAAGAACACATCCTCTTTTTCGTCAAATTGAAGTTGTCTCCATCTAGGCTTTGAGATTGGCTCATTCCTATGGTGGAAGTGCCTTTTTTGGTGGGTCACGGTGGCAAAAGTTGGATTTGGTGGCCAAATCATCCCAATCCAACTTGTAGCAATCCAAAGGATGCAACAACCAATATCACAGTTAATAGATGCCAGCCTAGGGATGTTATAAACAACTTCATGATGGGAGGAGGTGTGGTAAGAGCTCATTGTGTTAATCCAAAGAGAGGTTGATCAAGATGGGGATTGATATAAAATAAAGAGACAAAAAGATGAGAAAGATAAGGTGCAACCATTTCTATATGGCTAGATTCCCCAGTTGGATTTGGGGCAAATAGGGGGAGTATCATATGATCATTTATTCTACCATTGATTTAATACATCATCCATTAAGTCATCCAAGTTGTCATCAAAACTTCCCTATCTTGTGTCATCTTGTAGTCTCCTTCATCATGTCGCTCTCCTAGTCACATTGAAAGAGAAAATTGATGATTAGTTACACCTCAACTCGTGCTTTGATCATTGAAATTAAGTTCAATTGATAATCATATCAAATTCCCAAATGGAAATAACCAAAAGAAAATGAAAAAGAGAAATTATAAAACATCAAGGTTCTAAATTTTTATTTCAACATAAATCAATAAAATATTCATTACATTCCAAACAACTCATCTTAGAGTTTGTTATATTCTTCGAAAATCACCAAACAACATAATTATTATAATATTTCAATATTACACTATTTCATTATATATTATTATATTATGATGATATTTGAATCTTTAAATATTTTATCATGTATGTGTCTAAACAGCCCTAAATATTGTAACAATATCTTGGTGTAGAATTTATTAGGACATGCATTGTTATTTGGTTGTTATGTTATAGAAATATATACCTTTATGCTATTCTAAATATCAATGCTTAGATTTTAAATTTGATAATTTTGCATGTTGATCGTGGGCTCCAAGTGCAGAGCTTCGATTGTAATTTAGTAACCCGGTGGGTACGAGGTCGATCCTCAAGAGCGGGTTTGAAATTCAAATCCTTTTCAACTTGAAATTGTACCTTAGAAGAAATTAAGAAGTTAAAACTAATAAAATCACTAAATTATCTAATAAAATTCCTAAATTCAAAATTAATCCCAATTTAATTCTTAAAACCTAATTTGATGCAAGAATGAATGAATTATGCAATCCTAAAATGAGACTAATGCAATCCTAGGAAAATCAAACTTTTAGATTGAATGTAGGGATTTTCTAAGTTTGGAAAACTGTGTAACAAGCCCAACTTTTCAAACCTGAACGATTGACCAAATATAACGTCATTCTAAATCTCATGGTTGGATCTGAAACTTTGATGATGAATGAATACAACAAAGAAAACATAAGAGAAAAGGGATGTAAAACGAAAAAAGATAGGCATGCCTAAAGATGCCTACCTGACTATGTCCTGCTACAGAAATTCTTTATAGAGTGATAGATTAGCCGTTTTCAGGCTACTGGAAACCCAACTTTCCAAAATTTTTCTGAGCCAAAACTCTGGAGTTTCAAAGTAAAACTACCAAGGTTTAATTCCCCAAAATTTCAATAAAAAATAACATATTTTGATTGATTTTGAACTATGTTACTTTTGTCATAGAACCATGATGAATCTTTTGAAACCAGTGTAGATTTTTCAAATATCCAGATTCATCAATTGTAATCAATTCTGAGTTTCTCATTTTTAATCCGTCCTTAAATATTGAATTTCCAGCAACATAAAACATGTAAAACACAAAACCTAATTCTAATGCAAGCCATGATCACATTCCAACCATGAAATTATGCATAAAAGTAACATAGAAAACATAAAAAACCTAAAAGTAGGATCAAAATCGAAGAAGTTTAAATGTGGTTAAATTTGCAAAAATTTAAATGTAGTTGTGAGGCCCCGACCCTTCAATAGCCTAATTATATGCTAATTATATATATTTATGTTAATTAATAGCGGTTAGTAATGGTAGTTAGTCTTTTCCTAAGGATCAGGCCTATTTTATAGGACTAGGAGTCTTTTGAGATATTATAAATTGATAGGGTCTAGTTGGACTTTTACAGTTTGTTAGTTAGTTAGAGGCCTTTAGAAGTAATTTAAGTAAATAGGAAGGGCTTCTCATGGAGATTTGTGCAACTAAAACTAAAATACGCTAAATACCCATGTCCTTATCTCAAACCACAATTAAACAAGATGGGCATTATGGTCATTTCCTAAACCCAAGCCTATATAACCAACTCAAACTCTCTCCACCGGCTTTATCTCTCTCTCATTTTCCTTCCCATTTCTCTCTTCTCTTCTCATTTCCCTCCAAAATTCTCTATAAGAATTCCTAGATCTAGGGTTTCTACCATCAAAAGAAGCTAAGATCCTTGAAGCTACAACCCTTTTCAAGCAAGGAAACTCAACCCCTCCTCTAGATCTCCTTCTCTCCTTCACATAAAGGTGATTTTCATTCTGTAGCTTAAATTCCTTACAGATCTTCTTCTTTCCTTGGAATTCCTTTATCTTATGCAATTTTTCCATGGGATTTGAGTGTAGGAGTTGTAGATCTTCTTAGATTTGAGTTTTGGAGACTGTTGTTGGGGATTGGAAAGCGTAGAGGCTTTCATTGGAGGATTAGATCTTGGATCTTAAAGATCAAGCACGAAAGCCTTGATTTAGACCAAGAGACAAGTGCAACATACCATCTAGCATAGAATGCATATTTTTCCCTTTGAATTTTGTCAATTTCTCTATCTCTATGGGTGTTTAATGTGTAGATCTACCTTCTTAAGCCTTTCTTTATGGTTTGATGGCCATTGATGGACGGGATCTCACATTTGAAAGATCAATGGCCCATGGATGTTGGATTGTGGTGGATGATGGAGTTTATATGGTTTGGAGATGATTTTGTGATGTTTGGATTGGAATTGATGTAATTTGAAAAGGGAAACAGAAGTTGGAAAACGGAGTATAATTTTGGAACTTCTGCTTGAGTGGGCGCTTGGCCGCTCGAGCAAGGAAGCCCTTTAGAAAACTTGATTTCGTTGTTCGCTTGAGCGAACAGACATTTTGGAATGAGTGTGGACTCTAGCAAGGCCACTTCTAGCACCTGCTCGACTAGAACACCTGCTCGAGCGGACCTTTGGGCTCGCTCAAGTAGGCACTCTTGCTACCTAACTGTTTGATGTTCGCCATCCTGGGTTCTTTTGAGAGCAGAAATTTCTAGAATTGCCTCCCCCTTTGTATGTAGCTATTCTTGGGCCCATTGACCTTTTATCTGGATCCCTATTGATGTATCAAACATGAGTCAAGGGTTGGGCTTAACCTTGACCCATGAGGCCACCCAAAGTAGGGTCCAAGGCTTGAAATGAAATCTGGTTCGGTCCTTAAAAACAGTCTTAGATGTTCGGTAACTTCAAAGCACCAAATGCACACTCTTAGCATCTGAGTTCGTCTTTAATGATGGAATCGGGTGAAGTGGATTCTTGGACCTAAAAGGGAGCATTGACCTAAGTCAGACTACTTAGCACTATCTTCCATTGATCGATTTTACTGTCATAGGATTATATGCTCTTTTTTCTATCTCTTGATATTGTTATATATCATTGTTGAACCTATTTAATAAATGAGAAATGGAGGACCTTTATGTAGGGTTGACCTAGATGTGACCTTGTCTATGAACGGATGACACTTGACCGTGTCTGTTGCTAGGTAGGCTATCCTATGGCCTAAGGAAGGGATGGATGTGATGACCATGGAGTGGATGGATTGTATGTATGATTAGGCACCTGATATAAATGTAATTATGAAAACTATTTATGAACATGAGTAAGGATATGGATATGGTCAGGGAGATGGACATGGATACTATGATAGACTGTATAAGAAATATGATGAGAATATAGATTGGACTTGAATACTGAACCTTATATGGACATGTGAAACCTTGCTTACGCAAGGGTAGCCTAGCCAGACACTTGACCTGATCGTGTGGTTCATTAAGAGCTAGCTTAAGTAGTATATACTCGGTTGATATGAGCTTAGCCTTGGCACTAATCACCCTTGGTAGGCGTTATCTTATGTGTAAGGCCATCATAATGAGCTGAATAAGGTGGACGCACGCCATTGGGGTATCACACGACAATGCACGATATCATTATACAGCTGACGGACTCTGGTAATATGATACGGCTGGGCTATGATCCCATGCATTTCCCCATCGCATCTCGAATGTAGTACGAGAGGGCATTGTCATAATTTCCCGTGGTACTAGCCTATGTGGATTTGTTATGTTGATTAAATGGATGGTTTAGCTTATTCTTTTATGCTGATTCATGTTGTCTATGATTGCACAATTTGCCTAGCATAGTTACCATTTTTACCCTATTGATTTTTATCACTGTCTTTATTCTATTTTGATGCCTCCATACTATGTTATTAGTATATTTTACTGCTAGGTCCTTTTGGACCTGACCCATTATTTAGTGCTTATGTATTGACATCGACCCCATTACCCCCAAGGGCGAGGCATTCTGTGAGGCACCACTAGCAGACTAGTACGGTTGGGGTCCGGGCGATCTTGTGGTGGTGCTCGATGATGGAGAGCCTGAGGCTAGGCTTGAGTGACTTTTATTTTGGGCTTTGAGATTCATTCATGTGAGGATTGGGCTCTATATCTCTAGACTGTATAAACTCACCTCATTCTTTACTTTAAGATTAGCTTAGACTATATCCGACCTTTATTTGACATATGGTTTATGGTACCATGAGATTTATGGTTTGCTTCCTCACTTAAATGTTCTTGTTGATATTGAGGTAAAAGTTTTAAATTGGACCTCACTGCTGACTTATGATCCTGGAAGTTCTCGATAAATTCTAGAAGTAGCACCCAAATTCTGATACCTTGGCAGTAAACTCGAAATCCGGAGTTAGGGCATTACAACATTCTAGCATACTGAAACTTAAATGTGATTAAGCATATTGAAAAAGTAAATGTAGGGAGTTTGATACTTCTTCTACTCCTCTTGAACTTGGGCCAACAATTGCTGAAATTACCATCTAAGGCATGTTTTACAACTTGGGTCGTCAAGCCAATTGTGATCCCTAAATTAGTGTACAAATTTTAATATAAAAGCTATAGAACGCTATAGAACAGGTGTAGAAGATAGTGTGGCTTAACATACTTAGGCCCAACCCCATCAAGGCCTGTACACAGTGTATATAATATCCCACGTGTGGGGATCAGTCTTCGATTATGTTGCTGATTTACTTCCTTGTATAGATTAGGAGATTGATCTATTCTTTTTTCTGATTGTATTGATTAGCATGTTTAGAGCCCTTGATTAGGGTATAATGAGATTATAAATAGACAATCGATCCTCCCATTGAGGCATCAGTTTTTACTCTCCAAAACTCTCGTCTCCTTCTTCCTTCCCTTATTACATATTGTATCATGGTATCAGAGCATGGTCGATATCTCCTACGTCTTTCTTCAAGATCCTCCTAGTTGATCTTCCAAGTTCTAGAAGCCTTCAGAAATCAGTCTGATCATCTTTGATCATTCCTGATCATCACAGATTACACGTGGCCCACCTGAGATCATCATCTCAGCAACAGAGGGAATAGCCAATAAGGGTCGACTATTATTGATCTTATTTATGGTAACTTTTCCAGCAACTTTGGCTCATCAGAGGTAGGCCATCTACCATATTTTGTGATATTTCAGTTTTGTCCAGTAGTTTTCATCACAGCCATTCAAATTTGTGAATTTTGATCCGTTTTGAGTGAGACTTCTTCTAATAGTTGCGAAAATACTTTGCCGTTCCATCCCCAACCTCTAATATGATCACTGATCATCTAATGGGGCCCACGTGGAAATCCTTCCACTGATGGCAAGGACGTTTTTGATACTGTTGCACTGTTTTGTGAAAATTTTCTGTTTGCTGCTGCTGTTTTCTGCTGCTTTATACTCTCAAGTTCACCCATCCTCCTCAGATTTGTCATCAGATCAATATCATCAGATTTGAAGAGTTCGTCTGGCATTGTCTGTGCACTGTGTGTGCTGTCTTATGCTGTCTTCTTCTACTCTTGATAGTACTGATTGCTGCTAGATGTTGTTGATGTTGCTTGTTACTGCTTAAGGCTGCTTAATTACTGATCTGTGCTTGTTACTGCACTGTTAGTGCACTGTTGATATTGTTTACTGCTGTATTTACCTTTTATATAGCAGATCAGACCACTTTTTGGTTAGGTTTGTGTGTTGATCTCTTCCTTCTACTTCTGATCTACGTGCTCTGCTGTCTCTTCTCTACTACATTATGCAAATGTACAAGTATGATGTTATCCTAATTAAATTCAATGGGCAAAACTATATGTCCTGGTCCTTCCACTTAAAGAACTTTGTAGAAGGAGAGGGCCTTTTTTGTTATCTTGATGGATCAATACCTAGGCCTCAGATTACCACTGACTCCAAAGGCTTAGCCACCTGGTCCAAAGAAAATGCTAAGGTAGTCACTTGGATCCTTAACTCTATTGATCCCTCACTTGTTGTGGCTCTTTAAGCCTACACTACTGCAGCTGATATGTGGGCTCATCTGAAGAAAGTCTACCACCAAACCAATAAAGCCCGGAAATTTCACTTGGATAGTGAAATCGCCAAATATACTCAAGGGGATAAATCTGTGCATGAATATTTTAATGGTTTCCTCACCTTGTGGACTGAAAAGGGTTCCATGTTGATCCAAACAGTCTCTTCTGGCTTTCTATCTGAGGCTCTCCAGTTACAAGAATAAACTCATATTAGCCAGTTTCTTATGAATCTTCGCCCAGAATTTGAATCTGTTCGGTCGGCACTCATGAACAGAGAAAACTCTACTAATCTGGATACCTGCTTTTAAGAGGTCCTTCGTGAAGAACTTCGTCTCACCTCACAGCGTACTATTCTGAAAGAACCAAAAGCCTTCCTTGTGCCCATTCCTGCTGACTTGGCTCTTCTGGAAACCCTAAATCCGAAGCCGACTCAATGCTATGAATGTAAAGGCTTCTGTCATATTGCCAAAAATTGCCGTAAGAAATTGGTTTGTAGATACTACAAACGAACAGGTCATGTTATTGATGACCGTCGTAGCTTACAACGAAGGAATGAGACACAGCATAAGAAGCCTTCCTCCAATATACGAAGCCAGAATATTTTAGTTGCATTTTAGGCTTAAGCACCCTTACCTGAAACAGGAAGCACTTTCTCCAGGGGCTATCTCAGTGACTCCTGCTCAGATTCAAGAACTGATCAAAAGCACAGTCATCTCTGCCTATGCATCTATGGGCTTTTCTAGTAGTCGGTATCAAACTCATTCCTCTACAGCTTATCCGGCCTTCCATTCTTCTGCATCTCTTTCTTTTCCTATCACCTCATCCACATGGTTTTTAGATTCAGGAGCTTCAAACCACATGACCTCCATAGAACATAGCTTTACAGATTCCCACGCTTACCTTGGAAAAGAGAAAATAACAACTGATAATGGTGATCAACTACTCATTTCTGGAGTTGGTACCATTACCTTATCTAGTGTCTCTGGCCAGTTCATCATCCTTCCCAATGTTTACTTTGTTCCTAAATTATCAGCCAATTTACTTTCTGTAGGACAACTTATTGATAATGGCTATCTTGTTCACTTTTCTTCCTCTGGTTGTGTTATACAGGGGCGACAAACTGGGAAGGTGATCATGACGGAGAGTAAATATGGGTGCCTGTTTTTGCTGGACATTGGACATCATTCCCTCTTTGCTTCTTCTTTTAATGATTTCAACAAATTGTGGACTGTTTGGCATCAACGTCTTGGTCATGTGAACAATGCCCATTCGATTTCCCTATTTAAGATTGGTTGTTTGGATTCTACTATGGATAATAAAATGAATCTTCTTTATCTCAGTCAAAGTGTCAAACTTGTTGCTTAAGTAAGAGTCACATTTTTCCTTTTTCTATTCACAATTCCCGTGCATTGGTATCATTTGACATTATTCATTCTGATATTTGGGGCATTGCTCATTCTTTGAGTAGGACGGGATTCAAGTACTATTTGACCTTTATTGATCACCATTCTCGTTACACTTGGATTTACTTTATACGGTTAAAATCTGAAGTCTTTTCCATTTTTCAAAAATTTTATACCATGTTCCATACCCAATTTCAGAAAGCCATCAAGTTTCTTAGATCAGACTTCGGTGGAGAATACATGTCTCATGATTTCTTTGCCTTCCTTTCTGATAAAGGCATTCTTCACCAAAAATCTTGTCCTCATACTCCTCAACAAAAATGGGATTGCAGAAAGAAAGAACAAACACATTCTTGAAACTGTTCGCACTCTTTTAATTGCATCCTTAGTCCCTCCCAAATTTTGGTGTGATGCTGCACAGACTGCTGTATATCTTATCAACCGTCTTCCTAGCACTGTTCTAGGAAAGACTACTCCTTACGGAGTTCTCTTTGGTCATACCCCTTCATACTCTCACTTACGTGTCTTTGGTTGCTTATGTTTTGTTCATCTTCCTCCTACTGAGCGCACTAAGTTATCACCATAGGCTGCCAAATGTATCTTTCTTGGATATAGTACTGAACACAAAGGGTTTCTGTGTTATGATCAGTTCGAGAAACGCATGCGCATATCTTGTAATGTGATCTTCTTGGAACAAATTCATTTCTTTTCCTTATGCTGGGATCATCATTCTATTGCTGTGTCCTATTTGCCATAATTCCAGGAATCTGCTTCTCCATCATTTCTTCCCAAAGTCTATGTCCGGCGGAACATGGTCCCTCCTATGGTGGCTCCCTCTCCTGATCCTCTCCTAATGACGCCTACTGAACCGGTAGGTAATAATGCTCTCACCGATAGTATATCTCTGCAACGCTCTAGTTGTCTTTCCATTGCTCCTAACCGTTATGGATTTCTTGCTCTATTTTCCTCTCTAGATAGTGCTCCTATACCCACCTCATATTCACAGGCCTTAAAGATCGCTTACTGGTAGGATGCGATGAATGAGGAATAGCTCTCTCTTAAAGCAAACTAGACATGGGACTTGGTACCGACTCCTAACAGAGCCTCTATTATTGGCAGTAAATAGATCTACTCTGTAAAAGTTAATTCTGATGGGATTCTTGATCGCTACAAAGCTAGGTTGGTTGCGCAGTGTTACAAGCAGGAGTATAGCATTGACTATGAGGAAATATTTGCACCAGTGGCTAAAATGACCACCATTCGTACTCTTCTTTGTGTCGCTGTAGCCCGTAACTGGCCTCTATGGCAAATGGATGTAAAAAAATGCTTTTCTTCATGGCGATTTGAAAGAGACTGTCTACTTAAAACCTCCTCCAGGATATGCTTGTCCTCTTCAGCATGTTTTTAAGTTGCGGAAATCTCTTTATGGACTTAAGTAGGCTCCCAGGGCTTGGTTTAATAAATTCCGAGCAGCAATTCTTCAAGCATGATTTTGTCAGAGTCATTCTGATAGTTCACTATTTCTTAGATGGACACCGAAGGGATACACATTCCTTTTGGTCTATGTTGATGATATGATTATTAGTGGCAATGATATTGCTGGCATTACGGATCTCAATCACCATCTCACTCGCCACTTCAGAATAAAGGATCTTGGTCATCTCACCTACTTTCTAGGGGTTGAGTTTTTGCGTACCAAATCAGGAATTCGGGTCCATCAGCATAAATATGCTACCGATTTGATCACCTCGGCAAGACTTGACGATGCTCATACTTTTGATATGCCTATGGAATTCAACAGCAAACTCAGTACGGAGGATGGCCCTCCCCTGAACGATCCCTCTGTTTTTCGACGGATAGTTGGTAGTTTGCTCTACTTAACTATGACTTGGACTGATATTTCTCATGCAGTTCATACAGTTAGCCAGTTTGTGAGCAATCCTCACAAACCCCACCTTGCTGCTACTTTGCACATACTTCGCTATGTTAAAGGCACTCTTACCCACGGTCTCTTCTACCCTTTTGGTACTTCTCTGCAATTATTCGCTTATGCGGATGCCGGCTGGGCTGGTTGCCCTGATTCTCGGTGATCTACCATTGGCTGGTGTATGTTCCTTGGCGACTCTTTGATTTCGTAGAAGTACAAGAAGCAAACTACCGTGTCAAAGTCTTCTGCTGAGGCCGAATATCGGGCAATGTCGTCCGCTAGTGCTAAAATCATTTGGCTACACCGTATTCTCTATAAATTCGGGGTACTTGTTGGTAGTTCTACACCTCTTCATGGGGACAAAAATAGTGCTGCCAGATTGCCAACAACCCAGTCTTTCATGAACAGACTAAGCACATTGAGATTGATTGTCACTTCATCCGTCAGCATATTGTTACTGAGAAGATAACTTTGCCTCATGTCTCTACTCATGACCAGTTGGCGGATATCTTCACAAAAGCACTACCCAAACCGTGCCATCATGATTTGACTAACAAATTGTTGTTTTCTGCATTACCACATCAATTTGAGCGGGAATGTAGAAGATAGTGTGGCTTGGCCCACTTCGGCCCATCCCATTAAGGCCTGTACACAGTGTATATAATATCCCACGTGTGGGGATCAGTCTTTGATTATGTTGCTGATTTACTTCCTTGTATAGACTAGGAGATTGATTCATTCTTTATTCTGATTGTATTGATTAGCATGTTTAGAGCCCTTGATTAGGGTATAAAGAGATTATAAATAGACAATCGATCCTCCCATTGAGGCATCGGTTTTTACTCTCCAAAACTCTCGTCTCCTTCTTCCTTCCCTTGTTACATATTGTATCAACGGGATGGAAATACAAGTAAAAAGGCAACTGTTGACTTTATACATAACACTTTATGCGATATCGCATGAAGTTTTTTGCGATATAGCATGAGGTAATTGTGATATAACATATAGAAATTGCGATATCGCATAAATTATTGTGATATCACAAAAAAAAAAGTGCATTTTTCACTCTATCAACATACGGACAGTATGTAGAACGTGTAGGTAAATATGTGAAGTTTAGTAACAATGGGGGGTTATCGAGATGTACAGGTGACCGTACATAAAAACTTCCTAAATGAATTCTTTTCGCTCTTTTCAATTGTATGCTTGTCTTCCACAATTTATCATGCATGTTTTACTCATTACTATGAACACACTTGGAGGTATCTAAAAATGTGGTAGACTCATTACACAAGAGCATCTAAAAAAGGCTTCATGCCTTCTTCTTTTGGCATGACTTGCATTTAATGCGTAGGGGGTAAGGTGAAGGAACGAGAATGATGACTAATAGAGAGCTTGTATAGTACTATGCTTGAAGGGTATGGTATGGTATAAATAAGTATATGTATGGGCATGGTATGGATGAATTATCTTATTATTTGTATTTTTAAAATATTACTATTTACATCGAAATCATCCTAATTATGTTCATCATTATTTTTAGTATGGCCCTCCCGACAGGTTAAGCCCATATGGTTAATAGAAAGAGCCCTCTTAAACTGTGCCAATTGTATGCATAGCTATATATGATAAGTGCATAACTACTAGAAGTGGGTCCTTGAAAATCTCATAATGAAGTGGGCTAAGTCTTGATCCTAAAAACTTTCAAGTTCCAAGCTTCTAATTATTAAAATGAAGGGAAGGAAAGAAGATTCAACTTTTGAATAAGGGAAAATATAATTTTAAAGGAAGGAAAGAATTGAAGGACATCGAAAGAAAATTTCTCAAATCCCAATCCAGTATAGAAAAATACAAATAAAATAGTAGAGCTCTTAAACATGAGAGTGGTATGTATAGTCGGTTACTTGGTTTTTGACTTTTGTAATCTTATAATAAAATAAAAGGGGCTTGAATGTAAAAATGGACATGTCAAGTGGACTAGATTTTGAGAAATGCACCAAAAAAAAAAAAAAGAAATGCACTTTGGCCCCTTTCCATTCATTGTTGACAAACACAAAACAACATCAGTGGAGGGAAAAGAAAGAATGAGAAGAAGAAGGTGGAGGAAGAGACCAAGCTGGCCATCATCAAAGCCACCAACCATGATGACAACCCTGTAAGATCCTCTTCCTCTCCTCCTCCATCTTGCCCAAATCGCCACCCGCGTCTATGTCATTACTTGTCACTTCTCCAAGATCGAGACCGGATTATCGCACTCAGTCAAGCAACAACAATCGACTATAGAGGTTAGCCTCCTCCTCCTCCTCCTCCTTCCTTTTCTTCTTCTATATGTTTGTTTTCTTTTTTGTGGTTGCATGAAGGGGGTAAATGTGTTCGGCCTTTTCTCTTTTAAGTTATAACAAAATGGCATGAGATTTTACTAGAAAAAAACCACATTAAGGAAATTAGAAGATTTTGAACAATTATCATTTTTTTTTCTGATTTCTTACAAATTTTTCTAATTTTACTTTTTCCGTAAAATAAATGGTAGTGATATCCTAAATTCTTACACTGTATCCCAGTTGTATCCTGTCATACTCATACTAGGATCCATATCCAAGGGCGGACCCAGAAAATTCTACGGGGGGGGGGGGGGGGGGGGCGGCGCTTTATGTTAAAAAAATTAATGGGGAAGAGGCAAATGTAAAAAGATATATTAACTTCCATAATTTGAACGATTTTTTCTTTTGAGAATTTTGCACTTTGGGAGGGGCTTCAACCCCCCAAACCCTTGAACTTGGGTCTGCCTCTGTCCATATTGAACCATGTCAGCATGAGTACCGTGACTATCTGTATTCAAGTATCATACAACTCAAATAGTTTTATCTAAGGAATGCATTTGCCTTGCTAAACATTGAATCTGGAGAAAAAGAAGACGTGAAGGGTGGAGAAAGTGAAGCCGGAGAAAAAAGTTCACCAAAAAAAGAAAAGAGGAAAATAAGCTGGAGATGCAAAGATGTTGTTGGAAGTCATTCCTGATGATGCATACAAAGATGTTGGATCATCCTCGTGAAGTTGTTGTTCGAAGCCATGCTTGTTGATGCAGAGATGAAACATCTGGTAGACTTTGACATGGGAGCTGTACTATGAGAATGAATTCTCTTCAATTTGAATTTTACATTTTATTGAAAATTAGCGTGAAGATGTTGTAATGGTTGTGATAATTATGCTAATTAATATGGTTGAGCTAAAAACTAGGAGGAAAATATGGGATATGATCTCCTTGATAGTTAAGGGAAAAATTAGTGGTAAAAAAATGGAATTGACCTAATTAAGTAACCTTATTAAGGACCTCCGCAAAGGACTAAAGAATTAACATTATCATCAAAACCATTATCATCATCATCATCATTAGCAAACCTCTCCATTCTAGCAACCCTCTCTTCATATTTTTTCTTTTCTTTTTCTGTCTTCTTTCCTATCATAATTTCCCTCATTTGTTTCCTCACCTCAGTGGGGACATTTGGACAACCTTTTGCATCCCCTAATATATGTGTAAGATGTTTTTTAAATCTATGAATTCCACAACTCATGATTTTATGACACCATTTACGTTTGACCTTATGACGGTCCCCGCCAACTATCTCTCCATGTTCCCATTCGGGATCAACTTCTTTCTCTATTTTTTGATGCCATTGTGATATAAGTGGTTGTAACCTGTACAATTAGAGAAATAAATTAATAAATAAGGATAATTAGCCGTTAACAATTAACATAGGAACCTACTCGGAAGTTGTAATAATGGAGTGTCTTAATTTTCGCATGTATGTAACATACTATATACCCATGATGCCCAGATACAGACACGGGTACAGACACAGATACGGGGAACAGGGGTTCGACCCGGCATCTTAAAAAATTTAGGACATGGATATGGGTAGGACATCATGATATGGCTAGGGCCCATTTTATATTTTGGCCGATATCCTATTTTTTTTGTTAGAGTGAAATTTGGCTAGGCCCTATTTTTATGAGTGAAATTTGAAAATTTACATGGGGCCCATTTTATGTATGAGTGAAATTTAGTTAAGGCCCATGTCTGAGTAAGATTTAGTTTAAGTGTTTAGGTTTTTAATTAATGGGCCTCACTGTAGATTTTATATGGTTTAGATTTTTAAATGGTATGGGCCCAATATTGTTGGTCCACCAGACTTTCGTTAGTTTCAGATCGATTAAAAGGGCGAAAGCCTTTTGCCCCTTTTAGCCCGATGCCCTTTACCTCTACGATAAGAAGAATCCCAACGCATATCGCCCCAATTAACCGAGCAAACAGAGAACCCGGAGAAGAGGAGTGGGGGAAGAGAGAGATGCAGCAGCAACTAGCAACAGAGACACAGCAGTGAACAGTGACGAATTGCAACTGCGACCTAGCATTAGGTACGCTTCTCTTCCTGTTTCCTCTTCTTCTTCTTCTTCACTTTTCTGCCCTTTCTTCCCCCCTCCTCGCGTGTGACTGATATTGTCAATTTCACTATAATCAGCCAATTTTTGTTATTCTGGCTTGAATGACCTAACTCTGCTGTATTCTTCCTTTTCTGATTTTTTTTTCTTTTTCCTCCACACTTTATTCGATTAATGATTTGTCTTGGCATGGAAGCCACAACTCTGCCGTATCCTGAAATTGGGCACCGTATCCAAAACCGTATCTTGCTGTATCCCGTACCCGTATCCGTATCGGACCGTGTCGGTACGGGTACCATAGGTCAACAGCCGTATCCGAGTATCATAGCTATATACACTAGCTAACTGTAATATTCTTCCTAATCATAATTTAAGATAAAAAAATGTTAAATTAAAAATAAAATTTTGTAATTTCCATGCTTATTAGCAAGTGAAAATATTGACTATTTGCATAACAATGTATAGATCTAGGTGAGGATCCTTAGTTCTACACTCTATATTACTTATGTTTCTAAAGTCAAATATTATTTTCTAATTAAGAAACATGCATAGATCTATGACTAAAACCATCGATCTACGTGGTACACTCCCAAAATGCTAAGCTCATACAAAAAAGAAAAGAAGTAAATAATAAAAAAATTTTGATTTTTCTATTTTTCTCAAAAAAAAAAGAAAAGAAAAAAGACAAAAAAAACAAAGAAAGTATATATATATATATATTTTAACAAATCATGAGTGGAAAAATCATCTAGAGGCATAACATACTTCCTATCTTCTATTCTAAACAATTTAAGCATGTAGAAACAAAAGAAACATATTTTTAATAATAATTTTAAATAGAAAAAATTGAAGAAATTGCAATTTTTGGGGGTACGTGCATAGATCTAGGGTTAGAACCATAGATCAATGTGGTACACACCCAAAATCTTAAGTTCATGCAAAAAACAATAGTAAAAAATAATAAAAAAATTGATTTTCCGATTTAAAAAAAAGGCCAAAAATTATTAAAAAAATCCATTTTTTCTATAAATCATGGGTGGAAAAATCATCTATAAGCAAAACATTCTTCCTATCCTCTTCTTTTTCAAACCATCTGATCGTAAAGAAACAAGAAAACTTACCTCATAATCCAATAATGGAAAACCCCTCTTTTGGATGAATAGTATATCTGATAATTTTGTGAGCTAGATCTCTCAAAATACAAAGATTTGATCTTCCCACTAGCAAGAAATTAAGTTAGCAGCCTCACAAACCTTAGATCCAAGTGTTTCTAGCAAGAGAAATGGGGAAAAAGCCCATTTCGTCACTTATATAGTTGGCTGAGTCCATCATAGTGCAGTCTCGGTCGACTCGAGGCGAGTCCTGCTTCCCCGATACCGAGTCAGCCCAAACCAACTTCGACTCGGACTCGGCCGATTTTTTTTAAACCATGCTATGAATGGTTTGGTTCACCAAAAATTGAGCCCATGAATAGTTTGTTGTTGGGGGCTATTTCTTATATTCTAGGTTAACTGGATTGGTCCACTGGGTTAGCTGATGACTAGGTTTTGGGTCCAAGGGTATTTTGGTAATTGAAGGGATTTCTTTGGGCTTTAGAAAGAGTAGGTTATAAGTATATGATGTAACCTATAAACCCTAGACTTGACCAAGAGATTGAAAGAGCGAATGAAAGAAAGAGGCTGCCCTTTATTTGTGTACGTAGGCCATGTGTGATTTCACCCTTTGTGTGTTTGATTATTGAGTGCAGTTTTGTGCTTTTGCACTGACATGACAATTGGTATTAGTTACTTAGATTGGTGCGAACGACATTTTTGCGAGAAGTAGAGGAGTGCATGGTGGGATAGCATTAGTCAAAAAATACTGGTTGCTGTAAAGAAGGGCTTGGTTTCTTGGTGGTTGAAGAAAAAGCAAAGGGTTGTTTTCTGTATCCAAAAGAGAGATAGGTGTGGCTTCATTTTAGGAAAGAAAACAAAATGACAAAGGGCTAGCTTAAGAAGAAAAAGGATGCGGTTCGTTTGACGTTTGACGTAGTCCACGCCTGTCGTACGTATGAGCCTCAGCCAGACCGAATGACCGCCACGGATATCTTTGTTGACCAGACTGATTGAGAGATGCCAGTCCATATCACTTGTGTGACGTGCCTAGAAGCAACATCCATCTTCTTTCTTGCCACCATGTGGCTATATCGCTGACCATTCACATAATCTTGACCCCTGCCATAGGAATGCGTTGACAGGCTATGTTTGCACTTGTGCCATGAGTGATGTGTGCTTGGACTTTGTGCTAGGACCTTCTGCCGCTATGTGCACCAAGTCAGCAAACTGCTGCCAACATTGTACAGTCATCAAACAACATCTGTACAGGGATACTAGTCTATTCTCGAGCGAAGAGCCGAAGCCATAGCACCCACCCAGTCATCTAGAAGCACGTGACATAGGTGGTTTAAAGTCAGTGCCATGCAAGCATTGTCAAAAGCCATATTTGGCTAAGGGGTCTAGTTTTTATTTATTTTATTTTATTTTTTGGTGCCATTTGGATTTGGATTTTGTATCCGTTTTTGCCTACGAGCTTCTGGTGGCCAAATTTATGTAGTGATACGGTAATCAGGGTTGTTTGATGGTTGAGTAAGGAGTAGTTCAGAATACGCTTGGATGTCGACGAAGGCTTCGAATGCCAAGTTCGAGGTGGCAAAATTTGGCTGACAGAGAAACTTTAGCTTGTAATAAGTCTAGCTTCCAGATCTGCTCGTTTAACAGGGTTTGCATAAGTTATTGAAGGTGAAATAATAATTAAAAAAAGCTTATGGTATGTTAGATGAAGATTGGGAGGACCTGGGCCTGGATCTGAGGGCCATAATGTGCTCATCTCTTGCACATCAGGTGTTGTATAAAGTCATGAATGTGTCGTCTGTAGAGTTGTCAAATAAACTTGTGAGCCTTTACACGAACAACTCACTTCAAAATTGGTTATATCTAGAATAACAATTGTACACTTCCTATGAAGCGAACAAATCAATGATCATCTCTCTGAATTTAATAGTATCATATGTGAACAACTGAGAATTGATGTCAATCTTAAAAATGAAATATGACGTTACTCCTTTTATCTTCCTTTTCCTTTGTCATATAAACATTTGTTACCACTCTTCTTTATGAGAAAGTTAAGATTGATATGGAAGACGCCACTTCATCCTTTCTTCAAATGAGTTGAGGAAGAAGGGTGTAGATGATGATGCCCAAGTGGAGGACTTGGTGGCACAAACAAGGACAAAAGATATAGTCTTTAGTAACAAGGAGAATGTAGATTCAAGTCTATAATAGATAAGAAAAATATTGAATGTTGTTACTGTCATAAGAGGGGCACATTAAAAAGAACTATCCTAAGTGGAAAGGTAAAGAGATAAATGATGAATCCTTTGATACAGCTAGTGTTACCGAGTATGGATCATATTTTGATGCTGATAGTGCTTTATTTGTGACTGCAAACTTTGTTCATCCTCAAGATGAATGGGTTCTTGATTTGGGTTGCTCCTCTCATGTACCAATAGGGATTGGTTTATCACCTATAGAGAAATAAAAAAATGGTGTAATTTATTAATGGGTAATAATATGATTTGTAGGACAGCTGGGATTGGAACAATCAAAATCACGATTTACGATGGAATTGTTAGAACATTGATAGAGGTTTGACATGTACCTAATATGAAAAAGAATCTTATCTCTTTGGGTGCCTTGTATTCCAATTTCCAATGGCTATACATTCTTAGCTGAGGGTGAAGTAATGAAGGTTTTGAAGGGTGCTTAAGTTATGAAAGGTAAGATGGTCGGAAACTTGCATGTTTTTTTTTTTTTTTTTTGAAAATACATTTACAGGTGGAGCAGTTGGTGTCTTCCTCAAATGACCGTGATTCTTTCTCAATGCATCTTTTTACACTTGCACATTGTTCACATGAGCGAGCGTATATTAACAGAGCTATGCAAATGGGGTTTGTTATGTGGCACAAGCACATGCAAGTTCTGTGAGAAATGCATCTTCGGGAAACAGTGCAGATGGGGTTCTAAGGTTCTTTCCAAGGGTGGATCTCGATATATGTTGACTTTCATTGATGATTACTTGAGTAAAGACTGGATTTATACACTAAAGAGTAAACTTCAGACCTTTGTCACATTCAAGTGGTCGAAGGCTCGGGTTGATGAATAGACCGGCAGGAAGGTGATAAGGTTAAGTACAATGTGGCTAGGAATTCAGATTGACGGAGCTTGAGAGCTGTTTCAAAGATCAGTTGTAGTTTGGTACTACAAAACTACAAAAATTCCACAACAAAATGGAGTTACAGAGAGGATGATCAAGACACTCTTAGAGAGAGTACACTGTATGTTGTTTACTGCAGGATTGTCTAATGAATTTTGGGTGGAGCAGTGAACACGGTTTCCTACTTGAATAACGGGTCTTCTCCCCACGTAGTGATAGACTGCAGGGCAACAAAAGAGTTATATCCAATTTGATTACTGTAACTTGAGAGTTCTTGTTTTTCTGGTTTATACTCATTAAAATTGGTAAGTAAAAAGTAAGGACAATGAAGTATATTTTCAGGGGATATGTTAATGAGGACAATGAAGTATATTTCCATGGGATATGTTAATGAGGTGAAAGAGTACTGATTGTGGTGTACTGACCAAGATTCACCCAAATTCATGATTAGAAGGGATGTGAAATATCGTGAGGACGATGTGAATTTCATGAGGACATTATACTTGATGTGAGGGAGTAGGTGGAGTGGGCAGATGCATTTAGTGTGGCACCACTCTGGTGGAGTAATACGTCCTAGATAGGAAAGAGAGTGCATTTGAATCCTTTTGGTATATAGACGACGGTCAGTCAGACCAACAGATGCATTAGTTAGAGTAGACAATTAAATCCATAGAGAGCAAGGAAATCACCAATCAGATTCGATTTTGAGGAGAAGGTGGCCTATGTATTGACTTTAGAGAGTGATTTTGATGATGTGGTTGGATATGCATTGGCTGTTGAATATGGTGAGCTATGTCATGGAAGGGGGAAAAAAAAACTATGGGTGAGGAGATAATCTCTTTATAAAAACCAGACTATGGAATTTGTGAGGCTTTCTAAAGGATATTAGGCCATTGGTTGAAAGTGGATCTACAAGGAAAAGAAAGTAACTATAGGCACAGGTAGAGTCAGATACGGGGGCATGTCTTGTAGTAAAAAGGTTATTCGTAGATTCTTAGGTATTCTGTTCGGTTGTGAAGCATACAACCATGCGTGTGCTCTTCTCCTTAGTGTAACATTTCAGCTTAAGTCGGAGCAACTTGATGTGAAGATGGCCTTTCTCCATGATAATTTAGACGAGCAAATTTACGTGCGTTAGCAAAGGGGTTCCAGTTTAATCGTAAGAAAGATCATGTATGCAGATTGAAAACAAGCTTGTGTATAATGGTAGAAGTGATTTGAGGCATTCATGAAGAAACATTACATAAGTTCTACTTGGACTTGATTAATGTCACTCAACATTGAAGAGCGAAGGCTGCACCTAGTGAGAGTAATTTGAGGCATTCATGAAGAAACATGTTATACATAAGTTCTACTTGGACTTGATTAATGTCACTCAACATTGAAGAGCGAAGGCTGCACCTAGTGAGAGTGATTGCAGGGATGTAGCTTTCAACAAGGTATGAGTGATCAAAGATGTTGACAGTCATCTTTTAAGTGGCTCAAGTTCTACAGCATCTAAGCCAAGCTTGTATATTATGGGTTAACCGGATTGGTCCATTTGGTTAGCTAGTGACTACGTATTGGGCCTAGGGGTATTTTGGTAATTGGACTGGACTTTCTTAGGGCTTTAGAAAGAGTCTAGACCAAGTGCTTTACAGATTGAATGAAAAAGGTTACTTTTTGACTGTAGATGTAGGCACGCCGCACATTGCCAAACCACATTAATTCTTTATATGATTTCGTCCTCTATGTGGTTGATTGTCAATTGCAGGTTTCTTTTTATGCACGTGCACAACATTTGTCAAGCATGGCTAATGGTTTTGTCAAGTAATTTATATGATTATTCTAATTAAATTACCAAATGAACAATCTTTATTTTACTTGTGTGATTCTATGCAGCGATGAGTTCTGGAACTTGTACAGAAGTCACTTTCATCAGCAGTTGCTCCAAGGTGATCTAAGGTTTTGCTTATACGGCCCAAGTGGTGTTGAGCTAAAGAATGTTGTTCCTACACATGAATAATTTAAGGTCCGTGTATTACATGTAATGCCAATTTTGATAATAACAGTTTGCATGAGTGTACTGTAGTCTATATTTGTGAAAGTGATCCTTATTAAAGAAACTAATTTCTGTTCTAGCTATTTACATATTAATGCTTTTATGCTTGAATTCTATATTGTATAATTCTTGTGGTATTTCCAATCAATAATGCTTACTTGCTTAGGCATTTTTGTAGATGGGCATATGCAGTGCTTATTACCTTAGGGGGTGTTTGGATGTATGGTGAATTGAAGTAAAGTGAGGTGAAGCTTATTACCCCTTGTCTTTTCTTGTTTGGATAATGGAGGCTTTTATTGTCATTTAGGGTTTGTTCAGATTTTAAGTTTTGTTTCAGAATTCCAAGTGGTTGCCTATCCAAAGAGAATTTCCTTGGATCTTAGGAGTTGCTTGGATGTGCTGGAAGTAAGCTGTAAATGTGGGTGGAGAATCCCCTAGAGGAAAGTCTCTCAATTTTTGCTTTTCTCCTATTTGGCATGTAGCGCCCCCTTGCCTAATGAATGTGATTGTCAATGTAATTCCTTTCTAGGCACTAATTAAAGTGTTTGATATTCCCTTCTGGAGCGTTGCAACCGTGGGGCCCATTAGCTACCCAACCTTCTGGTACTTGCTTATTTCCTCTGTAGTTCACTGGTGCAATGTATTGATTTTTCTTGTTCATGTATCCAAGTAAATCTTTTGACGGGGCCAGTTTTGTCCTACAAGAGAACTTCCTACTGATGGTATGCGCTTTAACTCATGGAGCTGGCCTAGATGCATGTCTATCAATCAGCCGTGTAAGGAGAATAGAGATGTCTGATTTTGGATTAGAGTGATGCAAAGGATCAGCCCTCATCATATTTCCCTAGCCTGTCATATGGCAGACTGATGTTTTAGGGTCTTTTAGCTACATACATACTACAGCGCACACTTATGTGCCGGACAACACCGCCCCCGCCCCCCGCCCCCCGCCCAAAAGATCTTAATCCCTTGATCAATGGCCCTCGGGTATGGTATCATTTTTCAAAATTTTAATTCAAACGGTCAAGTTTCTTTTGGATGGGCTTCAAAACCATGGGTCCTGTGATGGGGTTGGTTGGATCAAAGGGGGTCCCAGGTGGGTCTCACTAGGTAGGTGCATGTCCATGCGACATAGCTCCTGTGGGAGACAATTATGGGGTCGTCCTCCTGGGGTCCCATCAATCTTGGATGAGGTTGACCATTGAAAGATTCAAATGGGACCAGACTACCTATAAAATTTCAAGATAACGTCATCATACTAGTTTCTTGATCTGTGGCGCTCAAGTCGCAATTTTACAATCCATCATTTTTTTTATTTATTTAAATCCATCGCTTCAGTCTTACATATGCATGGCAGATGATCATGTGTAGATTTCTCGCAGCGTGCGAGATAACATGTGTGTTTCATGTGATCAGTCCAATCATGTTGCTCTAAACTATCACCTTGCATAGTGGTGATCCAAATGGACTGGACCATTGGATTGAAAATAAAAAAGATATGTTGTATTTTTAATATTGAGGGCTATAGATCAAGAGAATAGGATAGGATTGATTTGAATTTTTTATATATAAATTGATTCCATTTGGATCTTTTATCTCATGCCTCACTTATAATTGGTGGGGCTCTAGGTTGTACCCCACAGGTTGCCTCACATTGTCTCCTGTGCAAGACATCCACGCAGGAGCGCACCCAATGAGATCCCCAGAGAATGTCCAAACCTTTCCCTCTTCTGGTTGAGCCTAATATTTAGGTCTTGATCCATTTTACAGCTGAAAATTGCCCCAGGCCCTCCCGTTTGTAAATATAAAGCCTGTGTTAAATATTCGAGCAGGATTGAGAATATAAGAATATGAAGTCCCAGGCCTTACATGCATATCTATTGGGCAAAAATGGAAATGGGTCTAGCCACTGGCCCTATAAACTGAAAAAATCCGGGCCAATATAAGCTGGGCTTGGGTTGGATTAAGGGCGGAGAGCCGATGAGCTCCCCTGGGGGGATCAGGCAACTGTGTCGGGGCAGATATGTTGGGTATTTCACACTAATGAAGTTGAAAAAATCAAACCTGAAGAGGGAAAACAAAGGAGCAGCTAGGGTTTCTGCAGTTTGTTAGTGGCGTTTGAGTTTTGAGTTGAAACAAAGCTGTTGTATAGTCATAAGTAAGCCAATCTAAAAAGTCAAAACCATTTCACCAGTAGATCTAATGTGGTCATTAAATATCAGTAAGTTAAGGGTGCAGGTTTTGTATCCCACTTCCCAAACCAATGTCTAATAAAGGTACAAGTACAGGCCCTGTGAAAGCTTGTTTGGATTACCTAACCTGTTGACATTCCTAAATCTGATGATAATAAATATAAAAAACACACACACACACACGAGAAAGAACAATACTATTACAAGGAAAAATGGCAAACATCTATGAAAAAACTAAATTCCTAAAAATCTAGATGAGAACTACGGATGTCAAATGGAAAAAGTCCACTAATTAAGCAATGTTGTTAGAGCCACTAGAAACCCCAGTAGAGTTGTGGGACTTCCTCCACAAAACTATTATCCATGTAACAAATTCCAACGCAAGTGCAATTGCACCCAAGACAATGATGACAACAACATAAGCAATTCTCCATTGATCTTTTGGATTCAAGATGTCTAGACCTTTGAAAACATTGGTTATGCTCATGACGATCACAGTATATCCCACTGAATGGTGGTAGATGTTCCAGTAGATCCGGTAATTGTGGTCCTTCTTAGGCCTCAGATACAATGCGAAAATCTGTCACACCAAAATAGAGCCCCATCAGGAAAGTATGAGAACCGGGTGTGAAAACCTGTCCATTGAATAGTTGGGCTCATTTACCTTCCTTGTTAGAATCTCTAGGGAATCAAAGCAAAGTGGGTTCTAAGGAATTGAGTGTTAAGAGGTGAGTATAGACAATTGTAATCCATTTTAAACAAAAAGGAACGTCCATTTCAAACCAAGGTATGCGACTTGCTTGCTTTGGATGTTATTAGGGGGCAAAAATTCCTTTTTTATATTTGGTTTAAGACCGAAAGGAATGCCTATTTGAAACCAAGGTAAGTGACTTGCGTTCCTTGGATGTTCTAAGGGGCCAAAAATGCCTCTTGGAGTATTATGATATATGCATATATCCGATTCTCTCTCTTAAATATTCTCTTACAAAGGTGAATCTCTTAAAATACTAACAAATAATTGGCTATTAGATAGAGGCAGAAACTCCCCTTTTGAGATATGAGACTTTTTAAGAATTTTCATATACACACATGTGGAGTTCTCCAAAATGCCCCATTAATAAAGGGGCGTTTTTGCCCCTATTTGAACAACCAACGAAAATATGACAGCTCGTTAGCATTGATGTCATATTTGCAAAACATGGAAAGTAACTCCCGTAGTAACTCCCGGTTCCAGTAGCACTTAATTCCTCGAGAGAACTTCATGTCTCTCTCTCTCTCTCAAATTAAATGGATCCATTTGGGATGGATCCCTTACCAAATTCCACTCTTAATGGTAGTGAAGCCCACACTTATTTATGATAAATCATACAGTAGGCCCAAACACTTTTTTTAAGTGAAGTTTGGGCTATTTGAAAGATTCTAAAAAACTCACCTATCTCAAACTGCCTCCTTAGAAAAGGGGCGTTTATGGCCCCTTGTTAACTCTAACGAATGGAAGTTACGTCTGGTCCTTGAAATGAGCTTACTTCAATTCAATAAAATTAGGGCCCACCATCCAGTTACTAGAATCTTAATTTTTCCATGGTGCTTAATCAAATGGTGGGCTCAACTGCCAATAAAGTGAACTTCAGTGTGGGCAATAAAAGATAAAAGCTATTTATTTTGATCAAATTGATTTTTTCCATCTGTGGACTCCATTAATATGTCCTCCAAATTTCTTATTTGTAACATCTAACTAAAAGCATGTCCCACGTCTATCTCATCACTTCCAAAGTGTACAGGTTGGGCCAAGAGATTTTTTTTTTCAAAACACCTACAAATGTCCTTATTTTTCTTTACAAATGTCTTCCATTTCCCTCCACCATTAAATGATGTGTAACACGTGAGGGATCAAAAAATCCAAGTGGGGCCAATCTAGATATCAAATTTGAAGTCAATCTAATACCTCTAACCCATGCATCCGTGGTCTACAAGTTTAACAACTTTATATAAAATAATAAAATTGACCATTCATCCAACAGTTCACTCCATTTGGATCTATCAAAATCAAGTGGGACCCGTGTAAATAGGAGGGGTGGATTTAGATGCTCCACTCGGATGGATTAGTAGGTGGCTCTATGAGGTAGCTTGTACCGTAAGCTCGTAAGGGAAGCTTGTATATGAGCATTTCTCATATACACACACAAATATATATATATATATACATATATTCTATGCTTGCTATGCACATAGTGTGCTCCCATGGTGGGCCCCACTTGATGGTTAGTCGATCGTACCCGCTCCTCCCAAACCTATAGGTCACAAGCCCCTTGGGTTTGCACCCATCCAAATGGAATGGATCATTGGGTCGACTATATACCCATCCGAATGGACTCTACCTATGGGATGTGGATGAGAGGGTTAGGAAGATGATTGGATTTTTTTTTTTTTTTTACATAGAAAGGCCCCACCCAAATCTTCAAATCCCTCCTATCCTTAAGTGGGCTAATAGGTGGGCTCCGAAGTCATTCAATGTGCGCCGCACGCATTGGATCAGAATATATATATACATATATTTTATCCCTCACCATAGAGTGAGAGATACTTACATAATTGAAATATTCATGTGTAAAAGAGGAAAAGCAATATATGATCATATGCAGAAGAAGAATGTTCTTGTGCAAAGAAGGAAAGCCACCTAAGTGACCCTCATCCTATGGTGAGGGACACATACTTAATTGAAAATATTTGTATGCAAAAGAGGGAAAGCCGTATATGGTTATTTGCAGAAGAGGAATGTTCATGTAGGCCTGTTCATCACATGGTACATAGAGCAAAATGATTAGTGGTGTTAATTCAAAAATAGGACCAGTGATAAGTGACGTACATTTTCACAAAGGCTTTGGCAAAAGAGTTAAAGAAATTTTGCATGAATCCAACAATGGTCCCATGATCGGAGAAGTGAGCCAAATATTCATATTTTTCTAAATAGGTAGCAATGTACATGTTACTAAAATAGTCTAATGTTTGTTCAATTGTAGAGGAATGTAACCATATGTTTGTTTTTCAAGGGGACAAAGTGAAAAATCCATAGGAAAGTGATTCCAATTGTTGAAAATTTTACTTAATCATTTTTAGGTTTTTGTGTGTTGGCTAATTCATGGGTTGGACAAAACTTTGGTCCATGGAGCTGTGTTTTTAATTTTTAGAAAATGACTGTGACACTCTAGCGTTAGAAGATTGCAAAAATTAGAAGTTAGAAGACTGGAAGGATTTAAAGAAGAAAGTCTGGCAGAATTAAAAGTGAGAAATAAGATAGAATTAGAAGTATGTCGAAGAGGGAAAAAGAAGTTTGAGAGTTTTAGATGTAGAAATCAGAAAGAATTAGAAGTGCTATATTTTTGGGTCAACCAGAATAATGGCCTGCTTGAGTGCCCATTAATCCGCTTGAGCGGATGTAGTTAGAAAGTAGTCAAGCACTAAGAAAGAATCTTGGCTGCTCGAGTGCACCTCCATTCGCTCGAGCGGGCGACGCGACTAAGTTTGACAAAAATTAGAACCGCTTTTTCTAATTGTGCCCAAACTGCTTGTTTTAGTTCTAATCAAGTTAGGCAACATTAAGCACGTCTCTAAACCTATTTAAGGGACTCGTGGGCTACCCCAAAGAGACATTACCTCACCTCTCAAAGTTCTGAGTTAGAGACCATAGTTGAGAGAATTCTCTCTACAGAGTTATTTGAAGAGTTATGCTGCAGAGATCATCTAAAGAGCCAGATTCTTCCACTTCCCTTGTAAATGATCATCTTCTTTCGTAGAAGATTTGAGGAGTTAAGCGGGATTGAATATGTTGCAATCAACGGTGTGAAGTCGTTGATGCATGAAGCTACACGAGGTAACTACAGTCCTTAGTAGGGCTGCAAATGGGACAGTTCCAGATTGGAACCATAGTGGACCCGGACCCGTTTCTAAATAACGGTTCTGGTTCCGGATCCGGTTTTGACTTGAAACCTGTTTTGTTTGTTCTAGACTTGATTCTGATAGGAAAACTTAGATTCAGTTCTGGAACCGAGTCCACTTAGAGGATTGGAATCTAGTTCCAAAATCGATTCTAATTTTTCTTTATTCTTCATTTTTCTTAGAATAAGCATATCATCCAACTTATAACAGTGTATTAAGTCTACTACCTCTAGTATTATACATAAAAATGTCAAGAAAATAGTTGATTTTAAGGTACAATTTGCAACATCAAAGGCTTATTTGGCAGGTCCCAGGTCCATGGGTCAGAGCCTATATGGACCTGGAACTGGACCCATTTATCAATCGAAACCTAAATTGGGTTCCGGACCCGGATCCGTTTATGAATCGGAACCTAAAATAGGTTCTAGACCCCTTTTTTTGCGGGTCGGAACTTTTGCGTAATCGAAAAATCGGATACCCGTTTACAACCCTAGTCCTTAGGTATGGATTATCTAGGGGGGTATCTGCGAGTGATTTGTAATTGTGTGATTTATAGTGCTTGATTATTAATCTAGTTTGGGTCCGTTGTTCTTCACCTAGTTAGTATTTTCCACGTTATATTTGGTGTCCCTTGTGGTGTGTGCTTATCCAATTTATTTTCCGCTGCATAGTTTATTATTTTTTGCACAAGAGGTAACTGCAGTCCTTAGAGATTATCTGGGGAGGTATCTTTGAGTGTCTTGTAATTGCGAGAGTCATAATGATTGATTGTTGATATAGTTCGGATCTGTGGTTTTTCACCCAGTTAATGTTTTCCACGTTATATTTGGTGTCCCTTGTGATGTGCACTTTTCCTATTTATTTTCTGCTGCATAGTTTATTATTTTTTTCACACAATTAGGTTGTTGAGTTGACTAATCTAGAGATCTCCAAGTTCTTTCAACCACATTTGGTTGGTGACAACAAATGGGAAAGTAAAGTTGTAGGTGCCAAAATATTTTATTTTTATTTTACTAGATGCCAAAAAATATACACCATAAAACACAGGTGGTTACTTTACCAATTCTTGACTTCTCAATTCTCATCTCTCTTGAAATTGCTTTACCTCATGAAAATAAATATATTTTTACTTGACTGAAAAGTATATATATATTTTTTATACAATCATTACCATTTTTATTGATTTGACATTTGCATTGTATTACTTTCTCGATGAATTATTCAAACATGTGCAGTTGGATGCATGTGCGATGTAATTGGAAGTTGCAGAAAGTGTGTGATGCATAAGTTGTAAAAAGTGAGGATGGTTTTCAAGGGAAAAAAAGGTGGTGGAAGTGTTCGATGTATTAGTGGCGTGGACTTTATAGTTGGAAGTTATATAACTGCTGGTGCAAGTGAGGTTTGGAAGCAATGAATGATTTTCCAAGTCCAAGTTGACCAAAAGCTGTCCTAGTAAAATATATTGACATGACTAACTGGTTTCTTTCATTGCATTGAATGGTCCAGTACAACTGTATGTATGCCTTGATGGCCGATGCCCACTTTTTTTAATCTATGTACCCATGGTTGTTCTAACTAAAGATCAAAAGCAAAGGAGAGATGTGGAAGACTAGAAGGTTTTTACCTGTAAGGTTCCTAGGCAGAATAGTGTGATTCCGATATTACGATGGAGATTGTACTGAACTCCTTTAGATTGATGTCCAAGTAGAAGACCTGTAACCCAACCCGCAACTCCGATGGCATAAGCAGAACACTGGCAGGAGACATGAAGATAAAACCACGCCGGACCCGTACACTTGAATGTTCTTGAATACCTCGCTAACATCACACCCATGGGCATTAGAGTACCCCAACTCAAAGCATTCAGCAGTCCATGAATCTATACCTTGAAAAACAAAAGTGGAAACAATTACATTTTCTCCATGGCATCAGAGGCAGACCAGGATTTTTGTTTATAGGGGCTGACGATAGTCAACTAAAAATGTCAATCATTATTTTTTTGTACTTTCTTCACATTATCAATGGCAAAAGAGAAAACCTATATTTGTGTTAATTCCTATGATACGAGAGTTATTTTGATGGAATCTAAAGTTTGTTTAGCAGCAAGAAAAATGGAGAAGTGAACTAATTAAAAGCATGGCAAGCTTAGGGGCTGGAAATTCCTAAATGATGAAAACTCATTTGTTAATTAATTCACGATGAGCATTGCCATAGGATAAAATGATATTCAATACTTTTTTCTTTCTGAATCAAATTGTATGTGTAGCAATTCTATTACAAGATGTGTGAAAGTATAATATACCTCTATTCTCTTCATTTTTTTAATCCAGTGTCTAATTTGTTATGTAGAAGAATTGGAGATTGTGCACTTCAGAAAGTCCTTTTTTTTGTAGAACTTTAAGAAGGTTGTTAAGACAAATCCATGTAGTATGTTAAAGAGAATAACTCAAAGGATTTCATGGATTTGACCTATTGCTGTTTGGGCACTTTGATTGGAAACAAATTTTAAACCAAAACATCCTTCGATCTTCATTCATTTGTTTATTCAGATAAAAACTAACACTCCTTCCTAAAACCAACACAAATCACAAACGCAAACAACCAAATATTGCATCAAAATTAAAAGAAAATTAGCCAACAATCAATAACATGCATCATTATCTTAAAAACAATGATGACAGATTGGAAGCATCTCTCCTCCCCATCTCTAATATGAATATTTGCTTAACTTTTTTTGTTGAAATCAAATCCAACTCCATTAAGAGAACCCATTGCAATAATAGGGATTTTTCGCCATTTGTCAAAATCTTTCATTAATCAAGAGAATCCATTTAAAAAATGGGGATTTTTAGAAATCCCCCAATTCTAATCATGTCGCCATTTCTAAAAATATTCTTGAGACAATGCACCTAACAAAACAGCCCCACTAAGACACTTAAAAATTGTCTAAAACGCAGAGAAGGGAAGAGAGATCGCCATGAGTAATAGAGCCAGAGGTGATTATCTGTCACAGATTTGAGAGAGAGAGAGAGAGAGAGAGAGAGAGAGAGAGAGAGAGAGAGAGAGAGAGAGAGAGAGTTTTCTATGGGGACTAATGGGTCTTGTTCCATGGGGCCTGGGCCAGCTAGCCCATATAGCCCTATGGGCTTTTTGCAAGTGTTTTTTTGTGGGGGGTGCGGGTGGGGTAGGAGGCCAAAACACCATACATAGGTCTGCCCATGCATGGCACTGATTGGAAGAGGAAAAGAAAAGGAGGAAGTACAAATGACATGAGTATATGACCCTTGTAGGAACTCAAAAAGGGTGCTATAACAGTTGTGCCTATGCTATATGGATTTTGATAGCTTTAAATTCCCATATACAATTAATAAAGAAGGAAGAAGTAGGCTTCCTTCCCATTTGAGTGGGCTGCCTTCGCGTGTATGCAGGCTCTCTATTGGGTCCCAGTCCACTTGTTGCGGTACTGAAAAAAAATAGAGAACGAAGAACAGAGGTATGTTAAGATTTTATGAGCAATTTGTGACTAGAGAAAGCAAACTCTCTGCTTTCATTGTTTCAAAGTTCCATGATAATTTATGAAGGTTCTTTTGTACAAAACTATTATGCGAACACTTCTTCTTTTTCACCCTATTTTCTTGAGAGTAAAAGAAAATTTATAGATTCACTTCGAGGAGAATCTTGACACTCCAATAACTTAACAATAAGTTTCCAAAAGATAAGATATCTCTTTCATTAATCTCTATCATCTTTAAATACAAGATACATGCACTTATAACTGCCACAATTTGACCCACTCTTTATAACACACATCACAACTCACCACAAGTTCATCCACTACTTACACTCCTACAAATAACTGCACCCACTACTCACACTTCTACAAATACGAAAATTACTGCTACTCATAGGCAAACGAACTAGCCCCCCCATGACTCATTACTTTCCCTATGACTCGAGAACAACTACCCACACCTCATGGGCAACTCCTCAGAACTCTCCAGCTGCTATGTGGCCCCCACCTAGGAACGATCATACCTGTATAATGAAAGGCCACATCATTCCTCGCCTCTCGGACCAACCTTGTCCGTAAGGTTGAAATCTGGGTACCATTCCTCAAAAGCCCAAAATGGACCCCACATGGTATTGTCATGATCTTTTCCTTGTGATTGTACAAGAACTTTCACCGTCTATTTTTCCATTTAACCATCCTACGATTGAAAGTCTTATTTGGAGTTAAAGTAACCAAGTCATCACCCTTTCTCTTTAAAATTAGATGCCATAATTGAACATCACCCTCCAAATGGAAGGAAGCTAATAGAACACATTTTCCATCCGGGGTTCGATGGAAGTCAAAGAATTGGCACCCGTGACAAACCTAGCTCGTTGGATCTTCCCCACCAATGAAATGGGAAAATTCAGACTTAACAAACTTAGGTAGATATATAACAGAATGTCCTTCCTCGGAGCAGTTACTGCTTTGTCCACCACCATTTTTATGTTGGTTGAAAGTGCTTTCTTTGTGTTCCAAAGTTTGGCTCGCCAATAAGCTATCTAACTTAGTGTTAATTGCATCAAACATCTCCCGTATTTCTTTAAGTATTCGTTCTTGACTTGTACCCAAAGAGTTTATCTCCATCTCCATTTGCTCAAGTTGTAGTCTTGCCATGCCTAGCTCGCGCCTTGCATTACACAAGTATGATCATTCCTATGTGGTGGCCATATGGTAGCAGGAAAGTTATGAACAGTTACCTATGAGGTGTGGGGAGTTGTTCTTGGGTCATGGGGAAAGTAATGAGTCATGGGGGGTTAGTTGGTTTATCTATGAGTATGAGTAGTTTTTGTATTTGTAGAAGTATGAGTAGTGGGTGTAGTTTTTTTGTAGGAGTGCAAGTAGTGGATGAAATTGTGGTGTTAGTTATAAAGATTGGGTTAAATTGTGGTAGTTATAAGTGCGTGTATCTTGTATTTAAAGATGAGAGAGATTAATGAAAGAGACATCCTATCTTTTAGCAACTTATTGTTAAGTTATTGAAGGGTCAAAGTTCTCTTCGAAGAAAATCTATAAATTTCCTTTTACTCGTAAGAAATTAGGGTGAAAGAAGAAGTGTGCACAAAACAACACCTGTCACTGGGTTGTTGGCCACTTGGCCTGTTGCTTTTATCTTCGGTCCCTTCATTTCTCAGTTATCTTCTTGCCTAGTTTGGGTTCTATGTTGTCATTTTATTTCTTGTTTTTCCTCCTTGCCAGTTGGCCTTCTTATTTGTAGGCTGCTTCCTGGCCCATTCTTGTCTTTTTTTTTTGTTTGCTGCTTGTGTCCCTAACAGGTCGGCATAGCGGTGACACTGGGATGTGGTAACTATAAAGGTTTCCCGGCCCTTATTTTTGGATTTGGGAATATATTTTTACTTATCTTTAAAAAGAAAAACAAAAAGAAGCCCTGCATTTTTTACCTTGCCTAGGTAAATAAGGTAGGGATAAGAAGCAAAGGCTCAGATCATTGAAATATACATATAGATATGATTTGATACTATAACATGTGGTCAACCTAATATAGTCACTCCCCTATGTGTTATTAAACTATTATTAACTATTTTAATGTAGACAAGTTGACCTAATTGTAAAAGAAACAACTTTTATGGATAGTTCTCTTTGAAGAAAAAATCTATGTTAGATGCTTGAATATTTTTAATAAAGGTTGCAAAAAAAATATTACTTTCATTACTTCTTCTTTTTCTTAAAAAAAAGAGACTTTGCTTTATTTAGGAGTAAGAGGATGTGGGTCAAGTTAGTAACCGGAACCTCCTCTCCCCCTCATCGATCTTGCTCTGAAAACGTGGATCGGTGTTTTTAGAGCGGATCCGTCCTCAAAGCGTGGTTCGACCATCTTTGGAGCGTGGGTCGAATATGCTCGGAGCACGAATCAACCGAATATGAACTAAATCAAATAAAACCTTTAGTTTATGTGTATTTTCTTTTTCTGTAAGCTTGACATTTATCTTTTAAATGAAGAAACTTCTTCTAACTTATTAATTATTGTCTATTTTATATGATCAAATTGCAAAGTTAGTTTTTCTCTCCAATTTTTGTATACTTGAATTTATGGATAAGATATATTTGTGCCAATTAGTTAATTGTTTATAAACTCATAAGCACTATATTGTATACGGGCACCGGAGGCGCTCCAGATATATAATTATTTTAGAATTTAGTGTTTCAGCACTCCTGCTCCTTCTCCTCGCTCTTGGCACTTAAGGGTGAACACAAGAGCGCTTTTTTGAACAATGGACTATGGATGTACACATCTGATTAAGTCTTACTTGATCACATGATAGGCTGAAGCTCACAAATCTTATAGATAGTTTCCTTAAAAAGAAATAATAAATAAGAGGCTTGTTTTTGTCATTAGTAATAGTTGCAAAACAAATCTTACTTTCACCTTATTTTACAAATGAAAGAATACAATGCAACCAAGAACATCAATCATATGGGTTATTCTCAAGTGAGAAATAGTAGAAGATACCCATCTTTAAGCCTCCCATTTTCAGAAAAAGGGTCACATTAAAAGTATCATTTTCAAAATTTCGTCCTTTAAAACAAAAAAAATTAGTAAAAAAAAAAAAACCAAACTTTCTCCTCTAAAAAAAAACAAAAAAAAACACTCACCTTTTAAACAAATAGTTAAAAAGATTCCATACCAAACAATTAAAGACAAAATATCATCATAACAAACTTATATTTTTTTTCTTTTACTATTTGAGGCTTTACTTCACTCCACTCTATATGTAAAGTTCCCAAACAGACCCAAGGAAGATTGACCAGTCTAACAATTAGTTTTTTTCTTTTTTTGGGTATCCTAGCAACGGATTGGACCTCGAAAGACTACCCGAGCAGAGAACCTGTGAGGAAAGAACTCCCACACATGGGGATTGAAACTCACACATGTGAGGAAGAGGGAGATAAAGTTTGATCCTTGGTCATTATGGTGAGGGCGAGCGCGCAACCCCTCGTTTTCCTAACCATTACTTAAGTGAGGCTTCCATAGAAACAAATGATTCAAGGTCCTTTTTGAGGCATTATTATAATGTAAGAGCCTTTTGTGAAAAAAACATTCCATTAAACTACATCTTGGTTTTTTATAGTTAAAATTCAAATTTACTTTAAATACAAATAATGTTTTAATCCTCCTCAAACTTCAATAAATAGAAAAATTAACCCAAAAATAAAATGTCATGAATAAACGAACATTATATAACTATAACAGAGCTCAATCACATTTCAATATCATATTGCAATTGAAAGGCTAAATCATAAACCTAAAAAACAATCCTTTAGCCAAAGAAAAAAAAAAAAAGAAAAAGAAAAAAAAACCAAAAAAAAAAAAATTCCAAAAGTAAAAACAACTCATTAAAAAAGTAGAAACGAACAATAAGTCAAACAAAACGCACAAATAATTATATATATATATATATATGATTTTGGCTCAAGATTGATCGAAATGGAGAAACAAAATTAGTGTAGCCGACCCCAACATAGTTGGGACAAACTACTAAAAGCCTCTAGTGACGTAAATAAACCCAAAAGATCAAATTCAATACACATAAAAATGAATAACTAGTTAGATTAGATTTACAAGCAAAAGAAGTCCCAAACAATTATGAAACCAAATGAACCGAAGAAAGTTCTCATGAAATTAAAACAAACTAAAAATAGTATCTCAAACTCGGTCATTTCTTTTTGTTAACTCTACAGTTGATTAAATGCTGCAAACTGTCATGAAATACCAAGTAAAACTAATGAAATCTGAACAACAATACTCACGTTCCTAAGTTGTTGCCTGGAATCTGTTGTGCCTCTAGTTGTGCTTTGTCCTTTCAGCAAATCCAACATCCCCTTAGAATTCAAATTTGCTGACCCAAATTGGTGTCTATCAGGGATCCCATCTGTCACAGATGCCCCCACCTGCCACACATGGCTCACTATCGACATGTTTCTCGGCAGCACCATGGTCCCAAAGATCCTAATCATGCCATCCAAATACTCTCCATTCACGTCTGACACCTCAAACATAATTGGTGATGGCTTAATCGGGCCGTAGCCGCTGATATTAAAGGTTTTGACAATCATAGAACCGTTGGATTGTTGGAAGCCAACGAAGGACTGCGATCCGACCATGCCCGTGCCTGTGGGATTGATGGCCCATGCAACCCAGCCATTGGATCGGGCTGGCTGAGCAATGAAGACAAAATCAAGGGATGATCTTGATGGATCATAGGTCCAATGGAGGTAAGAATTGAGTGTTGGGAGATCATTGCACAAATCAAAGGATTTGTGGCTGGGGAATTTCTGTGAAGAACATGTTGCAGAATGGCAGGGGACAGCAATCATCAGGAGAAGAGAAAGGAGAAGCAGAGATGACATTGAAGTGGAGCGTATGGATTCTTGTTGCTTGCAGTTTTCTTTTATTGGTTTCTTTCTTTAATCTTTTAGAGGTTCATGTGTAGATTGTGTAATGTAAATTAATGCACTTTTAAAGGGAAGAACGAGGTTGGGATAGCAAGAAGGCGAGTTTCCAGGAATCCGCCATCTGAATATATTGTTGCATGTGGTGTGAACTAAGTTCTGTAGAAGTAGTTTTTTCAGTTTCGTAATTTAAGGTAAGTTAGGCTTCTAATTTTGGATATCAGCTCAGCGTCTGCGGGCTTAGTGCTCTGGGTTTTAGGCCAGTGGCTGGGTGATCGCTTAATAAGGTGGGTCCCACTATAAATTTGCCTTAAAAAAGGGATCTTGCTTCAAACATCATGGCTTTGGATAATCAAATTTCAGCTCAATGATTTTGATTTTAGGGATATTGTCGATACAACAATCCTTACACTTGATATTTGCCCATAAACAGCTAAGGTTAAGTATTTCCCACAGAACTAACTGTTCATGCGATATATTAGCGTCATGCAATATCGCACACATCAGATTGTGCGATATCTTAAGGGCCGTGTGATATTATACATATCGCCTTGTGCGATATCCTAGGTATTGAGGGAGAAGGGAGAGAGAAATTGAGAACACAACTAGAACTCAACTTATTGCATCATACCAAAATCAATTGCATCCACTAGTATAAATAGAAATATGTAAGTACACCCTCCTAAATAGAGTCCTAACCTAAATAGGAAACACAATAATAAAAGACAACCCTAAATCTTAGTATGAAAGACAACCTAATAATATCCTAACCTATTAAGCGTTACCGGCCCAACCCCTTCTGTGCGTGTGCTAAGTAGCGATGACTTCAACACTAGGGCCGTGCAATATCACATGATTATTGTACGAACAACTCTATAGGAAATATTTAAACTTCACCTATTTTGGACAAATATTAGATTTAAGGGCAGTTGTACGAGCAATATCCTTTGATTTTATATGGTGGTTGGTAGTCCCAGACCTATTCACGAAGACTGTTCCATTTCAACTTTCTATGATCTAGACGGTTGTGGTTGAGGTGATTACTCCCATCTCTCCGATGATTCTCCTCATCTTCGAGCGCTAAGTCGGATCTTCTCCAAACTCCTCTAACTATTAGGATTAGGATTTAGGTTGAGAGATTAACTAAATAATTCTTGCATGGGCACCATGTTGCTCCTTGATCAATACAAACTTAACCTGATCTACATAAACTAGGATAGATTTGGACAACACAACATGATTTTGAATCACAAATGCATACTTGAATTATCAAATCACTATCACTTGGTTTGGATTTACTCCAGTCCTCTATCTACTTACAATATGACCAAACGATATGTTAATCACTGATTTACCTCTAAAATCCTTTATATAACGCTTTTCCCATCATGGGATCTATCATTTCTCTATCCTTTATTAGGTATTTGAAAACCTTATGTATTAGGGGTGTTTGGATACATGCTGAATAAAATATATATAGATTTGACTATTAACAGATTTGAGATGTGCAAAATCCAATATTGATATATTATAATATTTTGCCACGTAGTTTGTGCTAATTATAACATATTATTACTTTTAATGTTTGGAAATTACAAGCCATTCATTGGTATTTCAAAAGATGATGAATTAAAACATGATGAAGCTTTAATTTCAAAAAAATAGAGAGAAGAAATTCTATACAATATTATTATCATATTGACTGTTAATGTGATGACAATGGACTTGTGATATATTTATTATATTTATTATTATTATTATTTAATATTGTTAATGTGATAACAATGGACTTTCCACCCTCCATTTACAATTTGCCTTCCTAATGCGCTATCCATCTGATGTTGTTGTTCCATAGTAATCAACTCAAGGACAAAAATCAATATTATCTCAATCAATTTCATTTTCCAGATCAATCATATTTTTCCTATATGCAAGCTTCACGAGCAGTTAGGATGGAAATGAGTTGCACATGGACTACAACATGTAAGAGACGATTTTTAATGGTGGGACACATTCATCAAAAAGTTGAAGTACTGCTCGATTGGTTTATTTCTTTTCGAGTCAATGGTTGTGTGATTCATAATAGCCGTCTCCTGAGATGAGCAAAGGAGGAAAAGAAAAGATAGGACATAGGTGGGTAAGCATCATCAATAGAGATATGTGTGACCTGTAGAGCCAAAAGAGCTTATCTAATATGTACAAACTAAAATTTTTGAATACCAAGTGGGCTACAAATTGGGCGTGTGTCATGTGGCAACACTCTCTAATAAGTCAAGTCTAACATTCATCCACTAGACCCATAGGACCACATACGTCATTTCGTAATTTTCTCACTGGTGACCACTTTCCTTAAAAGCAATTAATCAAAACTTTTGTTTTTTTTTTTTTTTTTTGGTTTTTGTTTTTTTTTTTGTTTTTTTCTAATCTTTCAATAATATGATTGAATAAAACTACAAAACGAATCATGACACTTATACATCATTCAGTGACATGCTTCCTTTCATGTATTTATTACAGTCATCAGTAACTCAAACTAATCAAGTCATGTGGTCAAGTAAGGTCGATCATACTGTTCAAAAGATGCACCCATCCATGTTCAGCATGTAAATCCAAGATTCAATGCAACGATTGCCTTTCAAATTGAATAAGTTCCAAAAATATAGATCAATCACATGTCGGCCAAATTTTTTCATGCAACAGGGCCAACATAACATTTATCCTAACCATCATCAACTCAATCCTCCATCCATGTATTGTTATTCAACTGAAATTTCAGGTCACTCTCATCAATATTGACCATTGGATTGGACACGTGAAACCATGATAAAAATAAAGTCAAATGCAGTTAAATGGGAGGAAATACCCATCTAATGAACACCTTGAATTATGAAAAAAAGATGGGCATTCTTAAAATTAAATTAAATTAAAATTATTTTTAATTTTGAAATAACCACTTTTTGTCTACACCAACAATTAGCAACACTTCCTTTCAAGTAGAAAATCCTAGTGAATGTAAGCAAAGTGGAACCACAACTTGAACGGTCTGGATTTATGAAAATTTAATTTTATTTTACTTGGCCACGTCATGTGTTTGGCAGTGATAAATACTGATAATCACTCCACAATATAGATGACATTATAATCACTCCACAATATAGATGACATTATAATCACTCCACTATGGGTTCTACGTAGTCATGACTGGCTCAGACCCTAGATGCTAGAAATTTTCCTTGAGGGGCCACTATTTTTATAAAACAAATTATTGGGAGATCATATGTAAGAAATCCATGCATTTTCGAAAATTGTTGGGGTTTTTGATCCACACCATGGACATTTGCAATTATATTCACCCCATTGTGTTCAACATGCTGAGCCAGGACCAGCCTTTTGATCATACAGGCTCACACCAGGCCCATTAAACAATGATGGCTGGAAAGTTGAGGCCAGCTAGGTTGGCCCCCATACCTACAAATTGAGTCCAAATCCATCCAATACAGGCTAAGCGCGTTGGGTCACGCTCATGCTAGGCTCAGCCCATGAGCACCCTACTGAGTGATATGACAAACAAAAGCTCGGGCATATCATGGATGCCACACTTAAATCATATCAATCCCATCACACTTGTGGTTCACCCACATGGGCCGGCCAAAACTTTTCACGTTCATGCATCTATGACGCGGATTTCACTTGCACATCAGATAAGGCATGGTAAAGTATGTAAGTTAGAGGGAATATGACTTCAAATGGGGTTTTATTATTATTATTATTATTATTTTGTTAAAAGGAAAACTTCATCAACCAAAAGCAACAACAAAAAGACCAAAATAGGAATAAGAGGGGATCGACTACCCCCTCACCCAATCCAGACAAACACCCTCTCAACCAATACTCTTTTCAAGGGAAGAACAGTACTTAGCCAGCAAATGAGCAGCCTCATCTTTAGTCCCAAGGGCATAGAAATATTCAACAGATACACACGAATCACCAAGTGACTTAACGTCTAAAATAATAGGTTTTTAATAGCCCAATCTTCTTTCCGGTTGATTCCGTCGACAACTTCCTTGGCATCCGGCTGACAAAATCATGATCTTGAAGAACCCTCTGCAACAAGCTTTTTTTAATGCAAAGAGGATAGCTTGCGCTTCTGATTCTTTAGAGGAAGAGACTCTTGGCCCATAATGAGCACCTCCAACAAGAGGGATATTGTTCTTCATTATATAAAGTCCATAGGAAGACTTACAATCCTTAGCCCTGAACGCTCAATCGGTAAAAATCATGAATTTTTCATTAGAAGCATGAGAAGTTCTCAAAATATGGTCGGTGGGAGAAAATGTGAAAATTATGCTTTTCTACTTCTAAAAAGTTGGAATTGCATACAGTTTAACTAGAGCAATGCCTTTTTTGAGACAAATGGTTTGCCTTCTAAAAATGAAATCATTGTTAGCTTTCCACACCACCCACCATGACACAAGAGCAATATAAGTAAGCTGGGGATCCTTTTACAATCCAGCTTCATCATTCAATTCCATAATATTACTCCACAAACCCATTATGTTAATATTCCTATCCGTATGAGAGAGGAAACTGATACAATAGCCAAACCAAACAGTTCTAGCATACTCGCCAAATTAAAAACAAGAGCATGCTCTATATATTCTTCTTCAGAACCACAAAGAGGGCAGCTAGTAGCATACACAACCAACTTGTTACGAATCCACTTCCTACAAAAAATAGCATTTTAAAGGCATTTCCACCCAAATAGAATGATTCTTTAGGGCAGAGGTTTATTCGAAAACTACGGTCAATTGACTTTATCACGAGCATTATCATCATTGTGTTTAGTCAAGATTTTGCATGTAGATTTAGTGGATAGATTCCTATCTTTGGAGATTGCATGTCCACACTCTCCTATCTTTAGAGTCCAAGCACAGCGTATAAATTTTACATATATCTTCAATATGCTAGGCTTTATTGAAAATATTGGTGATCTTAGAAACATCCAATCTCATATAATTATTGTTCCAAAGGTCTTTAACTTTCAAGTTTGGGAAAGATATCCGAGACAAAGGTTTTCTAAGGCATTAGGCACAAAGGATCAAATTATAATTCCAAACTGAAATATCGTAACCATTTCCAATTATCTATCCCACCCTCTCATTTATAAAGTTGGCCGCTTCCACAAAGCCTTTCCAAAATCAAGAATTATCCTTCCTAAATTTAGCCTCCCACAAGGATTTGTTGAAACAAGACTTCGCTTTCAAAATCATAGATCTCAAAAAAATTTCATTTGCCAGACATCTCCAACTAGTTTTAGTGCAAGTAAACCAATGTAATTCTCTTTTGATTTCATCAACCCCAATCCTCCCTCATCAATAGGTTTACATAACTCACTTCATTTAATAGTGTGAATTGTTTTCTTCAATTCTCCATGACCCCACCAAAAAGATCTTATCATTTTGTCCAAAGCATCTAAAGTTTTATTACGGATCATAATGGCAGACTTATTGTAGACCGGCATTAAGGAGGTCGATGGATTTATAACTAAAGTATTCCTATCAGCTGAGATAAGTCAAGAGTGAATCAAGCCAAGAATTCATTTGACCTCAAATATGGTCATTAGATGTAAAACTCACTGTTAGGTCCCTTGTACAACCCTCGTGTGCACCCGTGATAGAGTGATGCTCGAATGCCTTCCTAACGTAACCAACAAACCATAAAACCATTGTTGTGTCGCTTTTCATCACCAATTGGTTTTGGGGTAAGTTGTACCTCAATGGGGTCTAAGATCCTACAAGTGGCATCAGGACCTGGTGAGGTTGGGGGTTCGAGTTTCCTCTTCGGTGGTACCGGTGAGGTGGGGATTGTTAGGTCCTTGGTACAGCCCTCATGTGCACCTGTGGTGGGCCGTTTCCCATCACAACTTGATTTTGGGATTACTCACAAAGCTGGCCTAAGATTATGAGATAAGGCTATGATAATGGTGGTGATTGATGGACTCGGTGTGTAACAATGCCATATTCTCTATATAAATCAATGCATGGAAAAATGAATAAAGTTATGAAGTTAAAAAAAATTCGAAAGATACCATAAAAATTGTCTGTTACTTGAAGCTCTTTTAGGAAGAAAACAAGACTAGCAAGAAAGATGAGAGGCAGTCAGACTAGCCAAGACTGACTTGCCTGTGAACCATATCTACATAAATTTAAGATATGAACAGCTCATATCTCTAAAATCATTGAGAGACTGATATAGGCAAGTCATTCTTGGCTACCAAACAAGACTCTCATCTTCATGTAAGGCTTGAGACTGATATAGGCAAGTCATTCTTGGCTACCAAACGAGACTCTCATCTTCATGTAAGGCTTGTCTTCCTTTCACCACATTCTTGTATATATGTGACTCCCATCCTCTTTTTGAGGGACTCTCTCTATTTATAATGCTTAGGCAAGGAGAGTGGGTTGCCATGCCTCATCCATTGACTTCTTTTTTATTATTATTATTATTATTATTTTCTCTATACCTCTTCTCAGACTTTCAATACATTGGTACCCATTAGGGAATATATTCTCAAGAAATACAGGGAACATTGAATTGTCTGTTAATCTTTCTCACTATCTGTTCTGAAGCAACTAGGCCAAGACGGGCCACTTTCACAGGAAATGTACCCCATATGAATCCAACTCGTCCTTAGAGACATGGATTCATATTTAAGTGAAGTTTGTATGTTTCTTCTTACAAATCATGTCAAGGGGAATTCATTAGCTAACTAATCAAACACAAGGTGGCTTCATGCTTTAAGAAAATTTGGAAAAGAAACCTGTCCTTTTTGTTATTTAAATTGATTACACGTGAATGCAAAATTCCCCAGTCTGTGAGAATGACTCGGTGACTTCTGAGCTGACATGTTTTAGAATCGAGATTGTGATGGGTTGGACCTATTTCTGCCCTCATATTTGGACTGACACATGCTACCTGACTCATTGTGTTTATTTAAGGCCCAATAGTAATGACTGCATCAGTCCGTGGACCTCATTTGGGTTTGGGTTGGGCCCATACTTGTTTCCTGAAGTGCAGTCAACCTAGGCTGGCCTGACCCGAACCGACCCGACCAATTGCTGCCTCTAGCTAGCTGCATGTTGGGTGCAAACTGAATTACTAGGAAAGGTCTACGTTGGTTGGATTGGGCCAGGATTAATTGGCACTCCCACACAGAGCATATTTGCAAGACAAGTTGTGTTGCATCAAGTGACCCTTTACCTCTCCCAAAGGCCAACTGAGGACCTCTTGGTTTAATGCTAACCATTGATTTCTCCCAATGCAGTAGAGGTGGAGACTCTGACCTTGTAAAGGGAAGAAGATGCAAAAGTTCTCCTTGAAAAACAAATCTTTGATTTCATGAAATAGAACATATGGATGATCTTGATGGCCCATGCCTTGGATAAGAGAAAGAGGCAAGTCATGCAGTTCTCGTAATCCTATCAACTTTATATTGACTTTTTATTCCATTCTAGCATCATCCATTTCAAATAATGGCAATGCTTTCAGCCACTATAGTCATGCTTTTGATTTGAAAGAATTCCACTCGATGGCTACCCATATGATCCATTGGATTTGGATTCACCAAGAGATAGACATTGTATATAGAGATTATTAGCCAGAAAGTGTATGTATTATGATCATGGCCCACTTGTATGCATGCTCAAGGGACCCACATGAACAGTAGTTAAAGGTAGTTTCATGTATACGTTTGCCAGTGCATGCCATATACTGTCCTCATAGTGGTGGCGGTTCTTTGTAATGTGAACACTTTTGACCGAGGGAGGAGGATTAGTAAATTAATATGAAAATTAATTAACTATCTTCTAGTGTTTTTCAAATGGACAAACATATAAACCACTTGTGATTTTTTTTATGAAGAATTTCAAAATTGTCTCTGCTTTGGGCTAATTATATTAAATAAGGTTTCAATGAATCGATTACATAAAGGAGATCCCAGGGTGTGTTTGGCATTGTGTCATTCAGATGTTCCTATATTCTCATTAGATTAGGCTATGAAAAGCATGTTTGGTTAGTGTAAATCATTGTTCCCAATTTTTTTCTCACTGGAAGGAATCCGAAATTCTTAACCTACTGGAATAAGAAAGCTGGAAAAAAAAACTTTATTTAGAAACAATTTGCTTCGTACAGTTGGTTTCTACTTATCTCTTATCTGTTGCTTTTTAAGGAAGTCATTTAAAGATTTCAAATCCTCTCACTTATCCTAAAGGTAGGCTTTATGCTCACAATCCCAAAGAAGGTGGCCACACTTTGTAATTCCTAAATGTGGGTCACATGGTTAGAATCACAAAAGGTGGGCCCATATTATATTTCATATAAAGGTGGGCCCACATTATAAGGCCCCATGTTCTAATTTTTTAAAGGTTGGCATCACGTTGTAATGTCTAAATGTAGGTCCCATGTCTACAATCACAAAAGAGGTGACCCCACTTTATAATTCTTAAAGGTGGATCATATGGTCACAATTGCAAGAGGTGGAGCCACACTGTATTCTATGAATGCAGGCCCACATTGTGAATCCTGTGAATATGACCCCATATTCTAATTTCTGAAGGTGGGCACCACTTGTAATTTTTAAAGGTGGGCCATGTATTCACAATCAATCAAAATATGGCCCCACATTATAATTTTTATAAAGGTGGGCCCATATTGTAAATCCTATGAATGTGCCCCCACATTCTAATTTCTAAAGGCGGGCATCACATTGGATTGAGGACATACAATCTAACACAGACCACCGCGTGCATGAATGTTTTCCTACGAGCTGGAGTAAGGGTTCCCTTGGGCCAACCGGCAATACATCCTTGGATCTATTTGGTGACTACATTCGAAGCTCGATGGTTGAGGGTTTTAAGGGTGATTGTGACTCCCATATACTGATATTGTAGTGTTGAAGTCACCGATTGAATCTGCAAGATGATACATGCAAGAGAGACAACTATTTGCGTACAAATCAGTCACAGCTCTCAAGTTCCAGGCCCGAGTGTGGGGTGAATCAGAAGGTTCATCTTTGGACTAGTGTATGGACAACACATAGGCATGAACGTATTTAGCCACAGCTCTTAAGTTGCTAATCTGGTTGTGGGGTCAGCTCATTTCATCCCATCAGTGGTATGGGATGAGACTGGAATGTGATCCCTCTCTAGTTTACTGAATGGAATACAAATGGGTGCGAATGTAAGCACCACTTGATCAAAGGCCCCAAGGTGTAATGGATGTGTGTGCATGCACGCAGTGTGAACTCACTTGTAACAATTGAATTTTGAGCCATTCATCAGATGGTTATAATGATCACCAAATCATTCTCATTATTGGACCGAAAAGGACCTTGAAAGCCCACCCTACCCCACCAATTAAGATGAAATGAGGTCACCCCACAACGTAACAGGGCTCTCAAGTGTTGAAGGTTTTCGTAGCTATTTTCTTTCTGAGATGTTTGGGGATGACATGTTATTTTGAGAGAACGAAGGGTCGTTCAGTTGGTTGGCAACCCAAGGGATCGACCCTATTCTCCCCCACTCCTCGCATTTACGACAATGCTAGTTCCTCTCTCCTCACATGTGCATGTTTCACTCCATATCTTAGCAAGATTCCCTTGTTGCTTGTTTGAGTTACTCAGAGTCGTATCCCCCATGGCTGGATAAAAAAACATATATTATTTTGAAGATTTTTCAATATACTTTAGTAGATAGGGATATAATCTACTCATAAAATCTTTGGAATTCACTCTCGACTTGAAATAGGGTTGATAGATGTAAAACTCAGAAAGCTAGCCACAGATCACGAGATAAGGCTATAATAATGATGGTGTTGGTCTCGGTGGGTAACAATGCCATATTCTTTAAATAAATTAATGCATGCAAAAAATAATAAATTTAATTATGAAATTTTCAAAAATTTGCAATATGACATAAAAATCAGCTGTTACTTGAAGTTCTTTTAGGTAGAAAACAAGACTAGCTTGAAAGATGAGAGGCAGTCAGACTAGCCAAGACGGACTTGCCTGTGAACCATATCTACATAAAATTTTAAGATATGAAGAGCTCATATCTCTAAAATCCTTGAGAGACTGATATAGGCAAGTCATTCTTGGCTACCCAACAAGACTCTCATCTTCAGGTAAGGCTTGTCTTCCTGTCACCACATTCTTGTATGTACGTGACTTCCATCCTCCCTTTGAGGGCCTCTCTCTATTTATAACGCTAAGGCAAGAAGGAGAATGGTTAATTGCCATCCCTCATTCATAGACTTTTTTTTTTTTTTTTTTATCGATACCTCATCTCAAACTTTCAATACATTGGCACCCATAAGGAATATATTCCCAAGAAATACATGGAACATTGAATTGTCTGTTAATCTTTCTCACTATGTTTTCTCGAGTAACTGGCCAGGATGGGCCAGTTTCATAGGATATGTACCCAAATGAATCAACTCGTCCTTAGGGATAAAATTTGTATCTATTTCTTATAAATCATGTTAAGGGTAATTCATCAGGCTCGAAAGCAAAGACTGCATTTGGGTTTGGGTTGGTCCCATGCATAATTGTTTCTTTTAGTGTGGTCAACCTAGGCTGGCCCGACCTGCACTGACCCGACCAATTGCTACCTCTAGCTGCATGTTGGGTGCAAACTGAATTACTAGGCAAGGTTCACGTTGGTTGAATTTGGCCAGGATTAATTGCCATTCCCACACACAGCATATTTGCAAGACAAGTTGCGTTGCATCAGGTGACCCTTTACCTCTCCCAAAGGCCAACTGAGGACCTTTTTTTTTGCTTTTTGGTTAGAAGCCAACCGAAGACCTCTTGATTTAATGCTAACCATTGATTTCTCTCTATGCAATAGAGATGGAAACTCGTACCTTGTAAAGGGAAGAAGATGCAAAAATGCTCCTTGAAAAATAAATCTTTGATTTCATGAAATAGAACATATGGCTGATCTCGATGGCCCATTTCTTGGATGAGAGAAAGTAGCAAGTCATGCAGTTCTCATAATCCTATCAACTTTACATTGACTCTTTATTCCATTCTACCATCATCCATTTCAAATAATGTCAATGTTTTCAGCCACTAGTCATGCTTTTGACTTGGAAGGAATTCCACTCGATCACTAACTCGAATGATCCATTGGATTTGGTGTGAGAACTTGGTCCGGACGGCACCCTAAATCACGGGGTGTAGTGTGTCAACCATGAGCTTCAAACGGTAAGTCTCCATTAGCCCGCATTGGAAATATCCAAGTTATGACCTTGAGTTTATAAGTTAAACTCCGTCTTAACTTAACATGAGGCATTTTAAAACCGTGCGGCCCCGGATCTTATAAGAACTCTAAAGTTAAGCGCGGTCAAGTGGGAGCGATACTAGGATGGGTGATCCGCTGGGAAGTCTTTGCACGCGCATAGTCAAAAGCAGATAATTTCATACTGAGTTGGGAGGGGCCGTGACATTTGGGTTCACCAAGAAATAGAAATTATATATAGAGAGAGAGAGAGCGTGGCCCACTTGCATGCAACCCACTTATATTATGTTTGTTATTGCACGTCATATAATGTGCTCATAGTGGTGGCTTTTCATTGTCATGTAATCACTTTTTTTACCGAGGAAGGCGAATTTGTGCCATTATATGAAAATTGATCATTGACTATCTTCTTGTGTTTTTCAAAGGGATTGCTTTTAAAAACATATTTCCACTTGTAATTTTATTTTATGAGAAATTCCAAACTTGTGTCTGCTTTAGCCTAGTAATAAAAGATAAGGTTTCGTTGAAACGATTGCATAAAAGAGGTCCCTAAGAGCCCGTTTGTCATCATTCTTGTGTTGTTCCCAATTTTGTGTTGGATTAGGTTGTGCTAAGATCAGGTTGTGTCGAGACTATACTCTGCAAAACTTTTTTGGCAAATATTAAATTACTCTGCTGAGAATATGCTATACGGGACTTGTTTGATAATATTATAAAAGTTTTGCTCCAATGAGCAGATACAATGTGCGACCCACCTTTTATTTTTTGCGGCAATCCATTATTATCATACATGGGACCCACTTGTAGAAATTACATTGTGGTACCCACCTTTAAAAATTAAAACATGGAATCCATAGTCATAGGATTTACAATGTGGGCTACCCTTTATAGGAATTATAATGTGGGGCCATATTTTTGTGAATGTAAATATGGGACTCACCTTTAGAAATTACAATATGACACCACATTTAGAAATTAGAATATGGGGCTTACATTCATACTATTTATAATGTGGGTCCACCTTTTGTAGTGGTGACCATGTGACCCACATTTATGAATAACGAAGTGGAGCCACATTTTTTGTGATTGTGGACACAGGACCCACCTTTAAAAATTACAATGTAGTGCCCACATTTAGAAATTAGAACATTGGGACAACACATTCATAGTATTTACAATGTGGGCCCACCTTTATAGGAATTATAATGTGGGGCCATTTTTTTGTTAATTGTGAACACGTGACCTACTTATAAAAAATTTCAATGTGGTACCTACCTTTAGAAATCCGAACATGGGGCCACATTCTTAGGATTTACAATGTGGGCCCACATTCATAGGATTTACAAAGTGGCTCTACCTTTTGTGATTGTGACCATATGACCTACATTTAAGAATTATAAAGTGGGGTCACCTTTTCTGTGATTGTAGACATGGGACCAACCTTTAGAAATTATAACGCGATGCCCACCTTAATTTATAAATTAATTAGAAGATAGGGCCCACATTCAAAGGATTTACAATGTAGTCCCACCATTATAGAATTGTAATATGGGCCTGCCTTCTGTGATTATGACCATGGTTCGAAATTGCAGTATCGATCACAGTATTGGCAGCGGAAAAAAATAGATACGATATCGGTATTGGTCGCGGTTATCAGTCCGTCGCAGTCGTCTCGATGAATTTTTTCTTAATTTAAAAAATTCGCAAAAATATCCAAAAAATCCATAATATTAGAAAATTGTGGAAAACAAAGTTTTTTTTTTCCATTAGTAACAATTATAACTCAAAATATCAGTCCCCCTAAGGCATGACATCCTAATTCTTTGTTTTCTCTAAAACTGATGAATATATTAATGTTTAGTATTTTATCCTTGGTTCGTCCTTATAGTTTATAAATCCAACATGTAGTGCACAACTAAAACCCCAAATCCAATAACTTAAAAAAATATTTTTTTATTTAAGTGAAGGGCATTCATTTTCAATGATTTAAGACTTTTCATTAATATATACTATTAGAAGGGTACTAATATAATAAATGGTCTGGATATTTAATCAAACTTTTTTAATATTTTATTTTGATGTTTATGAGTAATCAAGGTGACTTGGGCCAAACTATTATTTCATTAAAATTTATTGAGTGACCATGTAAGAGGGAAATTTATTTTGAGTGGAGCAATTAAAAGAGGCATTTAATTAATAGTTTGGCTTTAAGATAGGGTACTGATGGTTGGACCATTTAAGAGGAGGCATGTTTATAGTTAAAAATTTTGGCCACATAAATGAAATGGAATCCATCTTACCTTATTATGTGGAATAGTGGAAGACTCACACCATGGGACTTGGGAGTCAAACAAAGGAAAAAAAAAACCCTAAATAGGGTTTGGCCATTTTATGTTTCATTGGTTTGTGCCAACTACAGAAAATGGGAGCGAGGAGAACTGAGAAGGAAACAGGGAAAGAGAGGAAGAAAGGGAAAGATGAGAAGGAGAGGAATAAGAAAAGGGAAAGGAAAAGAGAAAAAAGGAGGGGAGAAGAAAAGAAAGTGGCAGCTTTTTTTTCCACTCTTTTTCTCTATCATCTCCTTCATCTTCAATTCCCTTCCCCCAAACACCCCTCCCCCCCCAAAAGTATTGTCTGTATCGGTCCCGTATCGGCCGATACAACCAATATTCTCAAAATATTGGTAGTAACGACCAATATTTCACTGAGATTATGGCGATATTAACTGCGACGATACCGAAATCACTATACCAGGGATATATCGGAGCTGTTAGGGACGATACCGATTTGTATCGACCGATACAAACCGGCATCGGCTGATATTTAAAACCATGATTGTGACCATATGACCTACCTTTAAGAATTATAAAGTGGGGCCACCTTCTTTGAGATTGTAAACATGGAGCCTACCTCTACGATAAGTGAGAAGATTTGGAGCCTTTAAATACATTATTTAAAAAGGCTATAAGTAAGAAATGATTGTGCCAACAATTTGATTCTTAAAAAAATAAAGTTTTTTCATTCCGACTTTCTTATGCAAGCATGTTAAGATTTTGAGAATATTCCTTCCCGTGAGATCAAAATCTAGAACAAAGATTTACATGTACCAAACATATTTTCTAAGGTTTTCAATATCTGCTTTCAAACAAGCCTTTGCCTTGACTTACCATAAGGCCATTGCAAAATAAGTGAACCCTGTCAACACCTAACCATCTTCTCCAATTGTTTCTATTTTCCACAAGTGATCAATTTTGTGTATACATCTTCCACCCATATTTGCGATCCATTTACAACCAACTTCTCGAGGTCATAACTTGGTCATTTTAGCACCGATTTGCTTGATCTTTGGCTCCACGGATATGTCCTCTAAATAAGCTTTCTAATGGTATGTATATTTCACCAGTCCGACAGTCAGATTGGAGGTTATATTCATTTTACGATATGGTGTCCTGAGAAAAAGGGACCGATCACTTTCTTCTTGCAATAGGACTCTTCCATACATCAGAGACAGGGCCCACTTCTAGCTTCAATTTGCTCACTCTTTCTCTCTCTGTTGAAGGTTTCTGCAACTTTCAAACTTCTTGAGCAATAAGGATAAGGGAATCATCTGGAGGCTTCTGAAATCTTCCTGGATAAGGGGGGAGAGTATGGGACGTCCCATAGGGATGTGGCTCCCATTGCAAAGTCATGATGCTCCTAGGACTGTTCTCTAAGTTTCTAATCTCTAGGATTCTGCAGGTCTTACATTTCTTGCACATTCTAATTCAAACTGTAAAATGTTAAAGAGCCTACATTGAAGCGGGACCCATCTGGACAGAGTTTTACTCCAACTAGGACTCTTCGAAGAAAAATTACATGAAATACTAAATAATGCAGAAAATGTAAGAAAAATATGAAAATCTCAATTCCTAAGTAAAAATGCATGACATAATGAAATTAAATGAAAATTGATGCATTTAACCGAATTAAGTCCCTAATTCACCCTAAAATGATGCTTAAATGGTGCAATACCCTGGACTTAACTGATAGCTTAAAATTTTATTGCTTTCTTGTTAATATGGTTGGCCAATACCTTTTTACCCTCTCATTCAGCTATCATTCAACTCATGAGGCATGGTCCTTGTGAGATCCAAACCATCCATGTAAATTTACAATAAAGAATCAAGGTGCCTTTGTTTGGTCGATATTGAATTAATAGGAATTCATAGTAAAAATACAAAGAACATCAAGGAGCTGAGAATCGAGGATTATAAGGTGTAGATACATATGGGATCTTGATGCAGTCCTGCTTCGATGCAACCAGGCTGTCTAGGACCTAAATAAATCAAATCCAGGAATTTTCCAACACCACGCCAATTTGCAGTAAGAAAACAGAAATCCAGAAATTAATTGGGAAGGAATAATGCTTTTAAAAAAAACACAAAATCTGACCTTAAAGATCCTCCTCAATCTCATATATAGCATCCGCATGATACAAGAGAAAGGAAAAAAAAAAAAAGCAAGACTGTGCTTTTGGAAAAAGTCTATTTTCGGGTACTTTAGTTGCTAAGTAATGACAACCTTGTAGTCTTTAAATAGCACTCCAATACCTCCCTTAAAAACCCTAGAACTCTTATCATAATAGATCCCTAACACCAATAAAACTCCTATGCTTTCCTAAACAAACACGTAAGAAAATAGAAGGAAATAAAGAGAATCTGTAGGATTTCTAGAATTTGGACGCCTTTGATATCTTGTGGTAGAATTGTTGTGGGACTCACATGGCCCATCCTTTGATGGAAACAAACTCCTCGAGCTGTTAGTGCACTCATGGGCACTCCTTGTGGTGCAAGTTTCATTGAAATTGGGTCGGTTTTGACCCATCAAATAGGTGGCCCATAACTGTTGTACGTGACTGCCTTTTTTGTCTTCAGAATCTCTAAAAATTACATACAGCACCCTGTTATTTACTGTAATAATAAAACAGTCCCTGAAACACATCAGAACTTGTCGGGACCCTTGTGGGGCCTGTCACGCCCCCGGACCGGTTTAGGACCCAATCTACCACAGGGAAGCGCAACGCCTTGCAAACGCAAAACGATACGAATTATTTCTCCCGCTTGCGCGAGGTTTACCACAGGTTTCCGCGACGAGGATTCCATGAAGAATCATACTAGACATGAGTAACATTTTAGCGGAAGCTTGTAGCGAAGCATTCATACGGGGTACGGGGCAAAATAAATGAAAGACATGCATCAAAGATAGGCACATTCATAACATGGAATTCCCATATCTTTAGGTTAGAGTATTTACACAAAAGATAAAGTTCAATTACATTTTCCAAAAATCAAAGCCAACACTGGCTATACAACCAAAACCGAAAAAGTAATAACACTCCCCAAAATAATACGGCCACTCGTGTGCAACGTGACGTCTAGGCGACATCATCCGGGCACCAAACCGCTACGCCCTGCAGCTCATCAGCCGCCTCCTCTGGCTGCGTCGCAAAGGGTTCGGGGGAATACCTACAGTACCAAAGTGGAGTGAGTCAAGCATGACGGCTGGTAGGTGTTTAATAAAAGTATATAACATGTTTGTAAGGATAACATTTAAACTAGATAATTATAACAGATTTGAATAACCTAGAACAATGCGGGGGCACACTTTGGTGACATATTGAGATAAGAAAAGGCATGAGTGACAAATAAAGCACTGATAATATCATGAGAATTCTAGAGAAATGGCAAACCACATAAAGCTACTTTCTCACCAATACACTCGGTAAAGGAGAGCATACATACATGGAACATGCTTATAATTATAGTAAGCCAGACCTCACAAGGAGGCTTTATAGCTGGTGCATACATACATACATGGGTTGGCCATGGCGCACACTGGAGAACGTCTCATATTGAGCATCTCAACGGAGATTAAGTCCCAAACTGCAGCAGGTTACAAATTTTACGGACCCCAAACCGGTTGATCAAATCGAAGAGGGTGCCCAAGCTTAGTAGTGCCAACTCAGGTCACAAATTAGACATGCTAGGTGTACATTGCACTACAACAAAAATCATTTTTTGCAACGCAAATATTTGTGGTAGAAAATCAGAAAATCATCGCTCAATATATTCTGCAACGAAACCATTTTTGTCACCAGTTCGTCGCCTATTAGGCGTGGGTGAATATTTTTGCCAACAATCACAACTAATCATCACCAAATATCAATTTTCTGCGATTGCTCGTTATTGTCGCTAAATGAAATTTTCTGCGACAACATCGACTATAGAGAGGAAAGTGAATGGGATTATATGTAGAGCCTACATCCTTACCTTGCATGAGGCCTTTTGATGGGTTTTAGCCTATCAGAAACAAAACCGTGAGGCCCCGTGGGCCAAAGCGGACAATATCTTGCATACGTGTAGGGTGAGGCGTTACAAATGGTATTAGAGCCGATTCTCGACCAGTTCGAGTGTGGGTCCCCTGCCGTGGTCTGGTGTAAGTGGGCGGACCAAGAGGGCTGGCAGGCTACTGCACAGGGACGTGCAGCCTTAAGGGGGGTGGATTGTGACGCCCCGGAGTCCCACATCGATTATAGAGAGGAAAGTGAATGGGATTATATGTAGAGCCTACATCCTTCCTTGCATGAGGCATTTTGATGGGTACTAGTCCATCAAAAATAAAACTGTGAGGCCCGTGTGCCAAAGCGGACAATATCATGCATCCGTATAGGGTGGAGCGTTACAAATTATCGCCAAATATCAATTTTCTGCTACATGTTATGTCGGCAAAAATGATATTTTTTGTCGCCAAATATCTATAATTCATTGCAAAAAAAATGGATAAAAAATGGTGAAAAGTAATTTGACAACAAATTGAAGTCGTTGCTGAATTATATCTTATAACGACAAAACTGTATTGTCATTAAATAGTGTACGAATTGCCACAAATTATAATAGGCGACAAATTAGTTTTGTCGTGCATAGTTTGTAGACATTAAGCAACCACCTTAATTTATCGCCCAATATTTAACCTTGCCACAAATTCTCTTATGCGACAAATTATATACGTCGGGGATAACATAGAAAGATATATTTATTCTCATTAGGCGACAAATAAAATTCGTCACTAAAAATAATATATATATTTTATAAATTACTGCCTGCCACCTCAAAAACCTCATTTATGCTGAATATAATAAAACATGCTCATTCAACTAAAATAAAATGTATAATAAAACCTTCTCATTCAATAAAAATAAAATGAACAATAAAACATGCCCATTCAACTCAAACAAAATGTACAATAAAACCTGCTCATTCAACTCAAATAAAATGTACAATAAAGTCTGCTCATTTAACTAATAAAAAATGTACAAAACCTGCTCCTTCAACGTAGTAGGAAACATGTAACTATTAAATCCAACCCACAAGTTTAGCCACATCGTCGTTACTAATTCAAGTAAAAATGTAGCATCTAAGATAGTGTATTCTTATGAAAAACATAAAGATGTTCAAGCAATCGGCCTCTACATTGATCTCCAGTCCCAACCTGTGGTACAAAAAAAAAAAGTTAGAAATTAAACATGGGAATCAAAAGCAAAGTGAGACAAAATAAAAGCTTGGGAAAATTAAAAAATAAAAGTGAACTTGAAGCAAAACAAGTTGATTCAAGATCACAAACCTGAATCACTATCCTAACAGTTAATATGAGTATGTGATGTCCATGGTGAAATGGAAGTTATACTGATGCAATGCCCACAAAGTAAGAAAAACCCAGAAATCCAAACACCAAACAACACAACATAAAAAAAAATGAAGAAAAAAAAGCCTCAAGAGAGTTTACTCTGATCTAATAACAAAAATCTCAGAGAAAATGATGGCCTCTCTACCAACCCATTTTACAAAGAAGAAAAGGTAACTAAAACCACTCAATCTCTTAATGCAGGCGAAAATGCAAGAAGGGTTCAGTAACTAAGAATCCAAAAAACCAAGTCCACTAAGAAAATGAGGCTTATGAACAGCAGAAAATCCACCTTTAGTAACAGCAGCAACTGAGGACACCCACAAAAAGAGAAGAAACAGACCCATCGATTCCTTCATGCTTCAAGAGAAGAAAGCTGCGATCTGTAGATAGTATTCACGCAGATGAGTGAGACCCAAGTAGTAAATGAAATCTGAACAATGGCAAGGAGAAATTTCAAAGACAGCGGAAATGAAGAAGAAGAGGGCAGCAAGAAAAAAGGAAACGGTATTAAGGAGTTCAAAGAAACAAATGTTTCCATATTGGGAAGGTTTTGAGGAGTGCATTCAAGTTAACAAGGTAAGAATGCATTTCCATGTTTCCTCTTCTCTGTTTCTTTTCTAATACAATTTTCACCTTAAAGCAAAAAAGAAAAATACCATACAGAACTACAGGGGAGCATCAACTGCAAAGCTGCTCCCTCCCTGCACTAACAAGACTCCGCAAAGCCAGACCCAACCCTGCACTGCAACTGGGCAGGCCTAAGCACAGCAGCAGAACAGAACCAAAGCTGCTCAACACTCCACTGCAGCTCTGAAACTCTGAACTAACAGCACTACCAAACCACTCTGCACAACACTGCACTGCACAGCCAAGAAAAGGAGAAACAAGCAATTGAAATTCTCACAGCCTGCACTGAGGGAAAAGTGAACACAACATATCACTCCTCACAGCTCTTCGGAACTCCTAACTGCTGTACAGGGGAGCAACAGAATTGGCAAACTCTGGCATTTAGCTTTCAGCTGTGGCATTTCTATCACATCAAAACTTTCAGCTGTGGCATTTCTATCACATTAAAGCAACTATAGCTTCTCTAATGGTTGGTGAAGCTACCTCACCCAATCTCTATTCACCATCTCTGATGCGTAATACCAAACTGAATGTAAATCTATTGGGTTTCCTCCCATCCAAACAAAATAATCTCCCCGTGTATCCAAAAACTAGTGCAGGAATTTTTTTACTTATGTATGCAACCTAGCACTAATGCACATAAACTCAGAAATCGGTTTTAAATGTTGCTTATTCAGTTAAGTTTCATATCTGAATCTTTTCTGTTTAAGTGCAGAAAATCATTTTTACAACTAGTTCAAATAGCCCACAAAATTATCACAGTTTCATACATAGTTCGGCCATGCTGTGTCCTCTTTGAAATCAGTTTTCTGCACTGTTTCCAGCAAGAAATACATGCTGCATTTAATAAGTTTCTGTTTTGACTTGGTGTAAACATCAAGCATATAAAGAATAAGAAACGGGCAGTTTCCTTTTTTGCATCAGAATCTATGACTCCGGAAAGTGGTTCTCCTTCGACCTGGCAAGAAAACAATTGCCAGCAGCTAGAAAACACATCCATAAAATTGCCAGCAGCTAGAAAACACATCCATAAAATGTATCAGTCACAATTGCCAGCAACTAGAAAACACATCCATAAAACACATCCATTATAGACAACTGACAATAGTGGATGCTATAATGCTGGTAAAAGCCATCATCAGCATAAAAAATACAGAGATAGGACACAATGCAGGCATGCAAAGATACATAGAATAACATTTGTCATAAAGAAACTGCACACATTTAATGCATTGCAGCAATATGGCAAGAGTAAAATTAGTTTTTAATATAATGTTCTATGTATTTATATGCATAAGTACCAATAATAGAACATGGTTGTTGAGATTACATGTATTTCCTGACATTTTTGGTCCATCCACTTGCCTTTCCTCTTATTGTAGTGTGGCTCCTTATAAAACTCAACGATGTGGGGCTCCTCCCGTCTCGGGGTTCGCCTACTTGCATAAATTTCAATGTTAGTACATAATTAAGATTTCATGATAGGTGATAACAAATTCAGAATTACACAACCACAAATTTAATAAACTATAAGTTAAAACACTTCCCCCCTCATCATCGGAATCATCATGTACACCCTCGACATTCATAGGCATTGGCTCCCCGTGCAATATCCATGCCGTGTAAGAAGTCATGATTCCGTTAAACAACAAATGTTCTTGGACAGTGGGGTAAGTACGCAATTCTACATTCATGCATCTCAAACACGAACACCAAATCTTACTTTGCTCACCCATATGTCCATTGGCAAATTTAATAAACGACCTCACCCCATTTGTATACTCTGGTCGAAGTTTATTCCTGCAATTCATCCAAGTCTTGTCCATATTTGGTGACCTACAACATCACAGTTAATGATTATGTCAATTTATGTGTGTACTATCAAACCGTCGCCGTGTTTGTTATTATGTAAATTTATTTCTCATTCCTATCATTGTTATGATAGTAAAGCACAAATGAATTAAAGAGAAAACAACAATTAAAGTGGAGATAAGAGTGTCCACTTTCACAATTAGAGCAAAATTTAATTAAAGCGGAGTATCCTCTGTCCTATACAGAATTTGAAAAAGGCTAACACTATACATTCATCAATAGAGACTAGAAAGAGACCATCTCTGATGTCAAAACGATTCAAATTTAATCTTCCACACTATCAATGGAAGTTAATCACACTTTTATACTGATGATGCACTATTCCCACATTGGGAAAAAATTAGTTGAAACTGATGATGCACCATGATTTTGACCAAGTGGGAATGCCTCAAGTTTCATAATTAGTTGAAACTGACATCTACCTGTAACTATGAAGTAGGTGAGACAAAAAAAAGAAAAAAAAGAAAAAGAACAGGTATGGAAACAAATAGATAATGATCATTGCACAAATCACCAAGTCTTTTACGGAGAATTTTTAAATTTTGAACTATTTCATATTGGCTTTCTTTGAAATATTATTCCAATGATGTTTATGCTGCACAATTGGTGGTGATTTGTGAAACTGATTCTGAGAAGACTAATATTCAATTGGTTAATTGCCCTTCTTATCATTATCTGAAGAGTGAAGACTGAAACTGGTACTGGATATCCAGACTTGCATCTCAGTACTATATCTCCCTCCCTCCTCCCCAACCTTTCTTTTCTCTGCATTTAATTTGGTACCTAGAGCAGAGAAGTTACAAGGAGCTACTCAATGAATGCTTTGGTCAAGCAAAAATTGTGGTGTGCATTTATAGGAAACTGTTATCTTCATGTAAGGAGCAGATGTAAGTTTGAATTATTTTGGTCTTCAACTTGAGTTTGTTTCAGGTTGATGTTTTGTGGTGAAAGGGCCGCTCATGCCTGTACCCTGATTCTGTTGATGCATATTTTACTCTGATGTCATGCTACACATCTGCATGGGTTACTGTCACCAGAAGGAATGATGCATTTGGATAATTTATATGCAAAATATTTTTATTATTTTTAGAATATTGGAATTACTTGTGAGAATTTTTTTTCAGAAAATGATTTCCCACGAAGGTTTAGTAAGTTATTGAATCTATTTTTTCAAATCTGACTTATCTGCTAATAATTCAGAAACTGGCTATTAATTTAAAACTACTTAAAATTTGAAAACATAACTTCTTGTTTTCTTTCCAAAAAAGTCTAAAAAACTCGGCAGAGTCACTCATGAATCTGAAGTGCTGAACTTTGTCATATAATATCAAAGTTGTGGTTAACGATAAAAAAATATATAAGCATTTACTTTTAACAGATTAGTGTTAGCTTGTTACCAACTTGGTAGAATATGGGTCATGGGAGAACGCTGCTGCATCATTATCATCATGTGAGCCTTATTCCATCAATCTAGTGTCCACTAACAGAGTTCCACTAAAAAACTACAAGCAGGCTGTAGCTATAACCATCAAGTGTGGAACATGAAAGATAACCATCAAGTGTGGAACATGAAAGAATGGTCTCTCTCTCTCTCTCTCTCTCTCTCTCTCTCTCTCAATGTGAATTTATGTGTGGGGATGAACACATGAGAGACCAGATTGGGACATTGCAAAGGAAAGAGAGTTTAAGCTAGAAACATATATGCAGCACTCTATTAAGGTTTTTTTCTTTTGGGATATACTCGAGCTACAAGACTACAACAAATCATGCAAAAATCTACACAATTCAATGTACATGCAAAAATTCTGATGATGATGATGCCTAAACATGACAAAGAGCTTTCTTCCAACACCAATTAGACCTCTGCAGCTGAATGAAGTTGATGAGCAATTCTGATAAAAATTAAAAGATTACTAAAATAATATCTAAATTCATTCCAAAAGTCATTCGCAGACACAGTAGCAGGAAAACCAAAATCTTAATGGTCCTACTCCTACCTGCCATACTTCCAGAGTAAATTTAAACTGCACAGGAAAGCAGCATATCCCAAACTAGTGCATGTTAAAACAATAGCATCCAAGTATTTTGTTTACTTCTACTATATTCGCATAGAAAGCAGAAATACTGTATGGATGATCATTCAGTTTTGAGCTGAATATTCTAATATTGCTATATTGGGGAAAGGCAATAGATGAATCATTCCTTGCATCTGCTGACACTTGGAATATGACAAACTTAAAATATACAATAAGCTCAAGATATACAACTGCCCTACTCTTGTTAACACTACTTCACAAGGACAATTGAAGACAGAAATAGAAATTAGCAAACTGATAAGAACTTATGATCTCCAATGTCCTCTTGTACTTTTCACCAAAGCCTCAGCTGATTTCAAGCTCTAAAACCCCACACTCGATCCATCTATAACATCACTCAAAAGCAAACAAAGTTCCAGAACAGGATATAAGAAATGAATTTACAAAAAAAAAAAAAAGGCCAGTAATAAGCAAAAGACAGCAAAGAGCAACTATTACTTCTCTGTGAAAAAACTTTGTAAGTAAAGAGTAACTATTTGTTTAGTTCTTTTTATTATTCATCGCAGGGTCCAAAACTCACTTCAGGAGAGAGGAAAGGAAGATTGTTTCAAGACAATCTTCTTTGAATGGTAAAAAGAAAAAGCCCATACTTGATTCCACTGATAATCTCGCCAAGCAAGTAAACAATCTTCCAAAAGGAAGAGATTAAAATAAGAATAAACAGAATTCATAGAAGAAAAATAATTAAAAATAAATAAAAATAAAAAGCAGTTCATTTAACTAGCAGTTACTACTAGACCTCTATAAAATACTCTCTTCTCTGAAATAATGTCCATACTGCAGAATCAAAAAAGAAAAATAATAAACCAAAAACATTTGCACAACCTTCGACAATCAACATGGAGCACATCACAGTTAACAGAGAATGAAAACAGTAAGAGAATAATTCTAACGTATAGGCACAAAACATTAACAAACAAATCCAACTGAAGGAGCAAGATTCTTACAAGAAACCAAAGAAAAAGTATGATTACAAAAGAACCCATCTAGATTCGAACATTTATCCGAACGAAAACTACAACAAAAATTTCAAATCTAAAGAACTCTTGATTTCAAACAGAAAACCCATAACAGAATCAAATAAACTTTAAGAAAAATCGAACTCAGTAAAAAATCGAACCCAGATTTTCAAATCTGTGGCTAAAACACGTCAAAAACAGCAAAAATAATCAAAAACTCACCAACTTCACTCAATCTCAGCAGGAAACGAAGGATTCAATCTAAAAAGATAGATTCGTTGGAGAAACAGATCAAACAATCGCGATCGAAAACAGAAAACAGAGAAATAGAGAGAGGGAAAGAGGATCAAAACGAAAGTGCCACAGGAAACTAGCATCCACAAAGATGCCCTAAGGACTTTCTCTTTTAATTTAAAAATCTCCATGCTTCCTTTTCATTTGAAAATCGAAAACAACTTCAGCTGTTGCAATATACAACGAGATTTCAACAGAGAATCAAATTGCAGCAGATGAATGAAAAGCCCCTATTATAGGGTTTTGTCGATGAGAGATGGGAAGCAAGAGGAGATCGGTAGATGAGAAGAATAGAAAGAAAAGAGAGAGAGAGAGAGTACCTTCTTCGAATTTTGAGATCTGAAGAAGAAGAAATGCTCTGCAAAATCGTTGAATGAGAAGAGGAGTTTGCCGTGGGGAGTTTTTCATTTCGTCGCTCTTGATTTCGTTTCCTCGAAAATAAACACGGACTGCGCAGCTCCCAAATTTTTTATGTATTCCACGACGAAATAATTTTTTCGTGGATTATTTTTAAGTAATTCTGCGACAACATATTTTTGTACCGAAAAAATTTTAATAAAATATAGTGCAAAAAATTTACTGACGTAAATAATGTCGCCAAATAATAGTTTTGTCGGAAAAAATTTACCACTTGATGGCGCCAATTCCATTTTTTGGCACCAAACTTTTTGCGGCAATATTTAGAGACAACTGAAAATTGTTGTCGCTAAAAAATTTGCGTTTTGTTTTTAGGCCACGAGATGAATATTTCGTCGCGAAAAACAACATTTAATGACAAATTTTCAAAACGTCGCAGAATATTTTCCGCGAAAAATGATTTTGGTTGTAGTGTTGGAATAGTCAAGGGCTAAGGGGTGGTACACAGGAAAGGAAATTCATACTTGGGATATATATATATATATATATAGGGGGTACATTCATGTGTATCCATCCCTCACCATAGGGTGAGGGAACTTTCCCTTTTTGCACATGAATTATGGAAGTGTCCCTCACCCTATGTACTTGAAAATTCTCTTTTGTACTTGAAAATTCTCAATTATGGAAGTGTCCCTCTCCCTCTGGTGAGGGATGGATGCACATGAATATTCTCCTATAAATAGTCTCACCTCAAAGGACCCAAAAATAGCATTTGAGACATACGCGGAGTAAAAATGACATAATAACGCCACTAGAGAGACATGTGACGAAAAGAGCATGACTGGGCATGATCCTAAATTTCTAGAAAATCGGGCAGCGTTCCAGCAGGGAATAGCTCAACCCAAATGGGTAAAAGCAATGCAAGGCGGATCCAGGTGACCGGAAAGGAGCAAGGCAAATGAATGCGCGCTACACAACCCAAACCACCGTGTGATGGACCCAAAGTGGTAGGGCAAGTAGGGCAACGAGTGCTTGCTAAAACCCCATATGCATGTGCAAAACCATATATGCTGAGTGAAGGTCAGTTACAGAAAATGTACGAAAGAATCATGCAGAAAGGGATAATGTACACCGCGTACAAGGATAGCAATAACTGGAATTTCTTTGACAATTAAATTGGTATAATAGTCAAGAAGCCCTTACAAAATGCTAATCCTAGGTACTTGGGTTGCCATTGGCATGTCGAGGTGGCGGGGGTCAGCATTGCACGTGTTTAGAGTTCAGTGGCCGGTGAATAAGTCTTTGGCACTGCTATAATGTAGCCGGCTTTCCAGACTCTAATCATGTACATATGTGACTCCACTGTACACCTACATGCCTTCAGACAACCTACCGAAGTGAGTATAAAGCTCAACAATTATTCCCGGAGTCAAACAATTAATTTTAGTCATGAGGGGTTGATTTGGTTCCAAAACTAGCCACCTATGACTACGGTCTTCCCTAAAAGACCGGACCTTGGACTTATTAATTTATGTCAAAAGTTGGTTTGATATTTGTATTTTATTTGCTAAAATTTTTTGGAATTGATTGGGTTTCATTGGTCCCAAAACTAGACACCTATGGGTCACAATCTCTGCAAAATACCTTACTTTGGACACAATAATTGGTACAAAAAAAATCAGTCCAAAACGTCTGGGAATTCACAAACCACAGGGATCTCCTCCGCCCCTTGGGACTATTTATCCTCTGTGATAAATGCAATATATCCTTCACAGCCATTTCTCATCAATTCGTGTGCCTTCAACGCTGAAATAACCTTAGTCTGACTGGTCCTGATTCCTTCAAACAAGATTCCTGCTGGACATTCATCAAGCTTAAAGCTTATATAGTCTTATTGAAACAGTCCATCGTCGCATGATATCCAGATAACCAATCCATTCCAAGAATCACATCAAAGTCATGCATATCTAACAAGATTAGGTTAGATAGCATATTGAATTATCCTATTTTAACCATGCAATTGGGGTAAACAATAGTACAAACAACTTGTTTCCCTACTGGTGTTTTAACGGTCAATATAAAATCAAGTTCCTTAGCATTTACATCAATCATCTTAGGAAAAGCAAGGCATAAATATGAATGTGTAGATCCAGGGTCAAACAAAACTTTAGCTTCTCTGCCACAAATAAGTAGTTTACTATCGAAGATGTTGCCGGCCGCCTCAACATCTGTTGGGTTCAGGGTATAAACTCTGCCTTCCTATTGTGGCCGGTTAGGTGCTTGTTGTCGGGCTTGCTGACCTTGCCTCTGCTGCTGAGCATGAGCATTCTGTTGTCTGCCTTGTTGTGGCCTTTATTGTTGTTGTTGAAGCTGTTGCTGTGGTTGTCTTGCCTGATACTGAACATTTGGAGGTGCTTGTCAGATTCTGAGGAACATTAACTAACTGTTGTTGGTTTTGTTGTTGTTGCTAACGCCGATTGCCTTGGTCTCCCCATAGTGGACAATTCTTGACGATATGATCAAAAGAACCACACTTGTAATAGGCTCCACTCCTCTTGCGGCATTGATCGCTGTTATGATTCTTTCCACAGTGGATGCAACCTGTTTGCCTCTGCTGGTTTTGTTCTTGCCTCTGCTGCCTGTGGTGACGGTTCCCTTGCTGAGAAGGCTCTCAAAACTACCCAAATCTATTAAAAAGCTAACGTAACCCACAACTTAATTAATTAAAAGCTACTCCCATTTAAAGAGCTAACAACACAATTAATTAGTTCTAATTGCGCGATCAATGGGTCGGGGTCTTATAGGCCCACTGTTGGGAATAATCTTCAGCCTTAACCAAAATAAGATCATCATCAATTCCTACATCAGATCTCTAGTTTCAAAAGATTTGATTTACTAGGCTGATAGCTAACAATCATTCCCTATAAAATGGGAGGCCCATTGATGGCTAGATTTAACCTTGATTGTCACTTAGATCGGGAGCCATTGCTTAGAGTTCCTAGGAATTCAATACCTAGGAAAAAACTTATTAGAATCAGGTGGCCAACTGTAAGACCTCAACCCAGGTTTGTTATAGTTAGCGTTATTTAAGTCGAGTATTAGTTCTCTAAGTGGGATTAGGAGACAACTGGCTTAGGTTGTGAGTTTGATTAGAGTTTTCCATAGCTTTGGGGAATTTTGAGAGCCTTTGAATTAGCCTGACACAAGCAAGGAGGTCTATGTTAATCGTGTAAGTGTTTGGGGGATTTATTCTCGACTTCGAAAAATTCTAATTTTTGACTTCTTTTAATAGGTCATATTAGCCCCCAACAACTATTGTATTCATTCCATCCGTGTCCGAAAATTAGAAACCCAATTTTCAGCCAAAAGGGCAAAACACACTTTTCACATAAAAAATATGTGCATGAATCTCTTTGTTTTCAAACCATGAGGAAAATAGACTTTTTGGAAACTAGACTTTTCGATCAATTTTCTCTTGTTCGTCAATCTCATCCAGGGCCCACAAAAAGGATTTCCAAGCCAATGAAGTTTTGGGGCCAGTGGGGCCCACAACCCACTTGAGTTTTAAACAAAACTCAAGTACTTCTCCTTCAATTCCGTTTTCAGTACTCAGTAGAGAACAATTTTCGCTTTTTCTTCCTATCCGGCTCCTCCTTTCCCCTTGCGAGTCACACGTCTTCAATGCAAGAGAGAGATCTGGCTACACCTTCTCCTCTCGCCAAGCTTTCCATTGCTAGCAGTTTTAAAGAAATCTACCTTGAATTTCGTCCCTCTCTAAGCTTTTCTTCTTGGATAGGTTCCTTTCTAGTATGGGACTGATCTCATCTCCTGGAAATAGCTTTGTTTGGTCCTTTAGAGCTTGGAATTCATGCATGCAAACCCTTTTTGTAAGGATTCTTTTCCTACTCTGATTTTTGGGGGAAATGTTGAGATGTTTTGCTGCTTTTGTAGATTGGTGGTTCTGCTATAGAGACGAGTGCCTGGAGTGGTTTTTTAGCCCAATTAGTGCTAAGGCAAGTGATTGAATGAGTTGTTACCGTGCATACAAGTTACTTTATGAAGTTCTATATTAAGAACAAACCTAAATCTAAACTGAAAGGAGACTATTAGGGAAAATGATGGTAGGGAAAGCTTACCAACTAGGATCAATGGAGAGAGGAGATCGAGAGGATGTGAAGATGTGCGGTTCGGATCGCGGAGACAATCTCTCCCGGGTAGAGTTATGGAGCTTTGAGAAGATGAGGAAGAAGAAGAGGGCTTGTGGAGTTCCTTCATTGCAAAGAATGAAATGATACGATTAGGGTTAATCTCTACTTAAGGAGAAGAGAGGGGAAAAAGACTCATTTGCCCTTAAGTGGGTTTGGTGAAGGAATGGACCACTTGAAGGATTTCTGATTGTTAGACCGCGACGAGCCAAGAGACAAAAACGATCAGCACAACGAGACTTTTCCAACAAATCCAAAAATCATGGCGATTTGAATTTTCCGAAAAAACACTCAGTTTTCCTTAAATTGCAAACTACGCCCCTGCTAGGGTCAAGCGCGCTCGAAATCGCACAAAACTTCGCAGATACTATTCTACTAAAAGAAACTCGCTCAAGCTCTAAACCCACCTAAATATATAACAATACAATTAATTATAATAATAACAAAATAAACGGGTCAACAGGCCTGCTATTGGGCCCAACTAACCCAGTAAGGCGGGGGACCTTACAACTCTCACCTCTAAAATGAACATTTGGTCCCCCAAATGCCTAAACATACTTCATTAGGAAAAAGATAAGGATACGCCTTCTCGATCTGATCTTTGAGCTCCCACGTAGCTTCCTCTGGTCTATGATGCTCCCATTGTACCTTGACCCACTGGATGGTCTTTATAGGCAGCACTATCTCCTTGGTGTCGATGATTTACACTGGCCGCTCTACATAGGTTGCATCTGCCTATAACTGAAGAGGCTCGTGCTGCAACACATGAGTAGGATCTGGAACATATTTCCGAAGCATTGAGACATGAAAAACGTTGTTCACACTGGCTAACTCAGGCGGCAGCACCAAACGATAAACCACGTCTCCAGTTCTGCTCTTAATCTCAAATGGTCCCACAAGCCTCTTGGCAAGCTTTCCTTTCCGCCCGAATCTGACAACACCTCATCGGAGACACTTTCAGAAACACCATATCCCCCACCTGGAATTCCAAAGGTCTCTGCCTCTTATCTGTATAACTCTTCTAATGATCAGGTGACTCCTTCATTCTCATTTGAACAATCTTGATTTTCTCACTTGAATCAACAACCTCTGAGGGGCCATGAAAACTCCGAACTCCTACTTCCTGCCAACATGCCGGAGTCCTGCATCTCCGTCCGTACAATGCCTAAAATGGTGTCATACCAATACTTGAATGATAGCAGTTATTGTAGGCAAACTCACACAGAGGCAAACTTTCATCCCAACTCTCCTTAAAATCCAAAACACATGCTCTGAGAAGATTTTTCCAAAGTCTAGATGGTACGCTCTGACTGCCCATCTTTCTGAGGGTGGTTGGCTATACTGAACTTCAACTGAGTACCCATAGATGACTGAAAAGTAGACCAAAACCGAGTGACAAACTTAGTGTCTCAATCGGGTGCTATGGACTTAGGCACTCCATGCAACTTAACTATATTGTCTCGGTACAACTTAGTCATCTTGTCCATAAACTGACCAATCTTAAATGGCAGGAAATGTACTAACCTAGTCAACCTATCCACAATCACCCAAATAGCATCATTGCCCTTCCTGGTATTCGGCAACCTTGACACAAAATCCATGGTAAAATTCTCCCATTTCCACTGTGGAATCGCCAACCGGTGAAGCAAACCAAGAGGCTTCTTGTGCTCTGCCTTAATCTGCTGACAAGTCATACACTTAGAAACAAATTCTGCAATCTTTTTCTTCATTTTCACTCACCAATAGTGATTCTTCAAATTCTATACATTTTGGTGCTCCCCGGGTAAATAAAGTATCTAGTGTGGTGCGCATCTGTCATCAGCTCTGACTTGACATCTTGGACATCTGGCACACACAATATATCCTTGCATACAGAATCCCATCAATCAATCTAAACCTGGATTTTCATCAATGTAGTTAATGATTCTCTGCAACTCTGGATCATCCTTTCAAGCTTCCTTGATTTTGTTGACTATTTCTGGTTCCCAAATTCCCATAGTAGCAACTAATACTTTCTCATTAATAGGCCATACTTCCACATCCATATCCCTAAACTGCTCCATCCATCTCCATTCTGGCATTATATACACACTGAATGCTGCCTTTCGACTAAGGACATCTGCTCTAACACTCACCTTCCCGGGATGGTACTTGATTGGAAAATCATAGTCTTTAATGTACTCCATCCATCTTCGCTGCCTGTTATTCAAATCACCCTGTGTAAACAAATAATGCAGCTCTTGTAATTTGTGTACACCTCAAAACTTTCTCCATACAAATAATGCCTCCACAACTTCAATGCAAACATTACTACTGCCAGCTCTAAGTCATGTGTGGCATACTTCTTCTCATGATCCTTCAATTGCCTAGACCCATATGCTATCACCTTGTCATTCTACATGAGGACACAACTCAATCCAATTCCTGATGCATCTGTGAAAACGACAAATCCTCCACTACTAGAGGGTAAGGTAAGTATGGGTGCTATAATCAACCGAGTCTTCAACTCTTGGAGACTCTTTTCACACCCCTTATTCCACACAAAAGGAACATCCTTCCTTGTCAACTTAGTGAGTAGAGATGCTATGGTAGAAAACCCTTTCACAAACCTTCTGTAGTACCCTACCAGTCCCATAAAACTGCGAATCTCCGCTGCAATTCGCAAGCTACCCCAATTAACAATTGCTGCTACCTTCTTAGGGTCCACTGTCAGTCCATCCTTAGAAATTATATAGCCCAAAAAATGCCACTTGCTCCAGCCAAAATTCACATTTACTCAACTTAGCATACAGTTGGTTATCCCTCAAAAGCTGCAATGATGTTCTCAACTGATGCTCATACTTCTCCTTAGACTTCGAGTACACCAACACATCTATAAAGACGACAACAAACTGATCCAAGAAAGGGGTAAACACCTTATTCATCAATGCCATAAAAATTGCTGCTGCATTCGTCAACTTGAAAGGCATCACGAGGAACTCAAAGTGGTCATATATCGTCCAGAATGTAGTCTTAGGAACATTCTCCTTTCTGACTCGCAACTGATGGTATCCGGAACGCAGATCTATCTTAAAAAAGAATTAAGTTCCCTACAACTGGTCGAACAACTCATCGATCCTTGGTAACAGGTACTTGTTCTTAACAGTCACCTGATTCAACCGTCTGTAATCTATGCACATCCTCATTATCCCGTCCTTTATAAATATCATCGGAGCTCCCCACTGAGAAACACTGGGCCTGATGAAACCTTCATCCAACAGATCCTCTATCTGAGTCTTTAACTTATTCGATTCTGCTGGAGCCATCCTATATGGGGCCTTCGAAATAGGTGATGTACCTAGCTGCAATTCTATCGTGAAATCCAACTCACGAACGAGTGGTAAATCAGGAATCTCATCCAGAAACAAATTCGGAAATCTGTGAACTACCAAAATAGCAACTACTAATATGTACTACAAAACAATCAAAGTCAGGTCCTATGAGACTCAATACTAACATCACAATACTATAGATAAGACAACGAGACTAGCCTACTTACTAACGGAATCCTCATGCACGTCCTATTGTTTCTACAAATCTTACCCCGAGAAACCATCCATTGCTCTGATACCATTATATCAAGTCCCCCAAACCCGATTAGAGAATAAACCAGATCCGGGGAGTGAAATTTATGGCTAATTAAAAAATTTTCCCTTTTTGGCCCAAGGATCGTAAATCTGCTGTGAGGATAATACATTTCAAACCTCAAGTAGAATAAGAACTACGAAAATCATTGTAATTCAAGTCATATTGAATATCAAGGCAAAAGTATATCAATTCTCATTAATATTAAATTTTAAACAATAACTAAAGAAACTAATAAAACGATCATTTATTAATCACATGGTCATCCCAAGTACTAGACCATTTGGAAACCGAAAAGAATCAATAAATAGAAAGGTTCAATCCATGAATAATAAGTGAATAAAGATAGCTCTAAAAGAATCCCATGTGCGTCACTCTTGTGCCGGGAGTGATGACGCTACTCTACGTCATCGCCACGTCACTCTCGCTCCTTTACCGGTTAGAGATCTTCTGGGATCTCCTCACCTGCCTGCTCTTCATAGTAGTCACCTGAGGTGTCTGCACACCAAGGAACAGAGTCAACGACATGTTGAGCAATAGATAAGCAAGATTTAATAAATATGGCATGCATCAAATATAAGAGTAATGACGAGTGTACAATCATAAGAATACAAGGAAACAAAGCGAGACGTAAAGCATGAATAATAATTATCAGAAACAATAATAGGAAATCCTAACATCACAAGCAATAACCACCATCCATGCAATGAAATGCAAGAATCAAGAGGGAGACTCTAAGGGTATCCTACCCATCTCACAGGGTACCAGTAACAATCTTACTCGGACTACTAATACCAAAGTCCGGTTCCAAGGGGATCCTACCTCTCAATCCCGGGAATAGCAGCACGGTCTTAGCCTGTTCCTAGCTATTCAACACCATGGATGCCGTCCTACGTCGACTGCCCACCCTGATGTCCGAGTGGCCGGCCCATCAATAAAACTCAAACTGCAGTTGGCCATGACATACAAACCTTTTTATAGTAAATCCTATTGTAGTTGGGCAATAGTAATAAAGTGGTGTTGACACGAGAAAACCAAGACAAGCAAGTCTGGCTAGTTCAATATACAAGACATGCTCATAGGGATTATCTCATTCAAGACAATAAATGACAAGTTCAGCCCACTTGATAATCCCTTACATGCTAGCCGGTCATGTTTATCAAATACATGACACGCGGTTCCTAAGATACACTCTAAGTCAGGTCCATATCCTAGTTCTACAAGGATTTATATTTCATAATTAGTTAGTTGTTTTATGCCAAGAGGGTATACAAGGAACAATAGCAATGGATACAATTCATAAGTCAAGGAAGAATTACAATCCAAACCTAGGTAAGTAGTGTCATCCCTGTACCTCACATGTTCTGACGGAGTAGATCTGGAAATTGAATCGACGATGCTTCTAGGGAAATTCCTTGGTGTACAATCATGTTAAGCATTGATCGATTCAATTCCATACGCATTCGGTTATACCATGTGTAATACACGAATAACTAGACAACATGTCGAAGCACATCAAGTCACGTGCTTCGATTTCAATTCTCATTATTGGTCATGTGAGAATAGGTTCAAGGTTTCCAACATCTAAGCCCAACCTAAGTTAACAGTCTCATTACAATAAACATGGCTGGATCCTTAATCCGGTATTTACATCACTTCCCAATCTTTGATCGTAACGAAACCAGAACCATTGGATTCTACATCTCAAGGGCTTTCCAACGGTATACTACATGTAGAAATTCAACGGCCGGATTAAAAGTTACAAGTCTCCGAAGCTTTCCCATCCATAGCATTCATCATTTACATACATTTTAGCAGATTAGAACCATCTAAGGATACCAATTTAACAATTAACCAACCCAATCCCCCAAGACCTAATCCAGCATGTAAATCCCAAATCAATATAAAAAACAGGCTTGCATTTTCGGGATTCTAACATAGAAGCATAGCCAATCAATATAACACAACACAGACATATTCAATTATAAATTGCATATCTACCTGCCTTAACCAAGAAGAAGACGAAATTGGGAAAGCTTAGGGAGAAGCTCTACTACCACGAAATCGCCGATCTAGCCCACTCAAAAGCGATCTAGAACACCAAGAAGAAAAAAGAAAGAAAAAGATTAAGAACAAACCTAAATCTAAACTGAAAGGAGACTATTAGGGAAAATGATGGCAGGGAAAGCTTACCAACTAGGATCAATGGAAAGAGGAGATTGAGAGGATGAAGATGTTCGGTTCGGATCGCAGAAACGATCTCTCCCGGATAGAGTTTTGGAGCTTTGAGAAGATGAGGAAGAAGAAGAGGGCTGCTGGAGTTCCTTCATTGCAGAGAATGAAATGATACGATTAGGGTTAATCTCTACTTAGGGAGAAGAGCGGGGAAATAGACCCATTTGCCCTTAAGTGGGTCCGGTAAAGGAATTGACCACTTGAAGGGTTTCTGATTGTCGGACCGCGACGTGCCAAGAGACAAAATGATCAACGCGACGAGACCTTTCCAATGAATCCGAAATTTTCGGAAAAACACTCAGTTTTCCTTAAATTGCAAACTACCCCCTACTAGGGTCAAATGCGCTCGAAATCGCACGAAACCTTGTAGACACTATTCTAACACTAAAAGAAACTCACTCAAGGTCTAAACCCACCTAAATACCTAACAATACAATTAATATAATAATAACAAAACAAACGGGTCAACGGGACTGCTATTGGGCCCAACTGACCTAGTAAGGTCGGGGACCTTACATTGTGAATGATCGCCCTTTTCGTCTTAAGGATGAGTAGTCTGTGGATCATCTTCTTAAGTGCAACTTTGCCCATAGTGTGGTGTTGGGTTGGTTTAGGTGTAGCTGGGTCCTCCCTAACTCTCTTTTGAATCTCTTTAAAGTTTGGATTTGTCCGTCCATGGTGCCTAGGGGAAAAGAAAAGTAGAAGCTGTCATCCTTGGCTATTATATGGATAATTTGAAAGGAGACAAACACCGGGTGTTACAAAGGGATTGCTTCATGTGTGAATTCAATTACTGATAAGATAAAGCTTTATGTAGCTCTTTGGGTGTCTATTAACCCAAATTTTCAAGAGATTCTGCTAGACCAAGTGCTGCTGAAATGAAAGGAAATTGCCCTGTCTTTTTAGCTCCTCTTCCTTTTTGCTTTTGGATCTGTTTGGTTCTGTCTGGTTGTTTCCTTTTTTATGTTCTTTGTAAGCTTTTCAGTATATCTCTCTTGTACTGATTGCTTTTTCTTAATGAAATTTTACCTTTCAAAAAATATATATATATATATATATTAAAGTGTAAATGGTTGTGTGATAAGATCGATTGCTCTAGCTACATGCATGTCCTTATTTATTTCTAAAATTTCTTCGAGATTTGCACAAATTCTTAAACATGTTTGTTGATCACTAGACAACCTCTTAAAGGTTAGAAATGCAAACCACACAAGAGAGACAGAGAGAGAGAGAGAAAGTAAAAGATTGCCAATATTAATCTCTTGGTTGTGATTTTTCTCATTCAAACGAATCACTTGAAGATTCGATAAAATAAGTATCGAATCTTAGGATTCACCTGCAAATCCTAAGATCCACACGTAAATGAGATTCATTGCATAGATACAGATTGTTTTCCTTAAGATTCAATACGAATTGTAAGATTCTGACAACAATGAGATAACCTATTGATGCAGGCCGACCCATTGAGCCCAGTCCATGGGCTCAATAGGACATCGATTGAATTAGTAATCTTATATAGAGAGTTGATTTATTAGAAGTATTTAAGTTTTGGAGTTCTTTTAATTTGGATTGTTAAGCAGGTTTAGTAATTCAGTTTCCTTTATTCTTTAGTAAAGCCTTGGTGTCCAAGTTACAAAAGGTTGATCCTACTCTATATAAGGGTTGGCAGGCTTCATTGTAATTCATGCTTATTCCAACTAATAAAAGAATTATTAGTTAAATCCTCAGTTATGAGAGTGTTTCATGATTTTGAGTGTGCCCTAGTGGCTAAATCCATATCAGGATTCAATCGATCCCCTGGGAGATTGGTCTATTTTCCGATCAAGGATCCGGACCTGCATCACCTATTGATTTGATGAAATGGCACTTGATTTAAGGAAGAGACGTGTTTAATCTCATTCAGAATGAAAATAATCTTCCACGAAACTTTGCTCGACTTGATCAAAGAGATAGTACTAACGAAATCACTTTCCACAATCAAAGAGTCTTGAAGATTACGAGAAATGATGTGAGCGCCTCTAACATGGCCAAAACTTCTGCTTCATTAGAGTCCTTCTTGCCCACATTATTAGAAAACATAAACAAAACATCACCTTTATGGTTTCTAAGAACACTAGTTACTCCTGCCGTGCCCGGTTTACCATTAGCTGCACCATCCACATTGAATTTCATAATACCATAGGGTGGACACCAAACAACCCTCTTCTTAGCTTTTCTAGGAATCAATCTCAAACAATATCCCCAATTATTTAGAATAGGGTATACATTCAAATAAGCACAATCTTTCCTCACTGCTATCCATTTAGCAATCTTCACCTTATTTACTTTTGTTAGAAAGATAAGAGTTTACTAAGTGTAGAAGCAGTAAGTAAAAGAAGAGGATCCAGTCCACAATTTCCAGACAGATAAACATAAAAACAATATAACTAGGAGCTTAAAAAGCCCAATTAGATTGCATTTGGTACCGTTCAGAAGGCCCGTTTCCCCTTCCGGTGCCACTTCCCGGTCCTCCTGGTACCAGTTCCAGGATGATGCTTTCTGGGGGCAGTGTATCGGGTTTACTTGGTGCAGCCTCTTCCCTGCAAACATTGGCCTGTGACGTCTTGGATGTTTCCAGAGACTCTGAAGGTGGATGAGTGCCATTCTCCACATCTATAGGGAAAGAAAGGCAGAACAAGATACAGCAACAAATGGATTGATTACAAAGAAAGCATTTAACCTAACAGGTGCCAAAATGAACAAAGTAAGACATGCAGCCATCACTTACTTACTACCAAGATTACTTTACTTACTTTTTAATTGTAGATTTCTCTTCTGAGCAGCACAGATGCGGTCCCATATAAAAGAACAGTCAGTGGACTCTCGGAAGCTTAGGGCTAATTTTGTAGAAAACTTGGGATCTAACCAAGAAATTATTCTCTCTCCTCCCCTGCCATAGACATAGTCATAGGCAGGAGAGAAACGGTGAAAAAGTATGGTCTTGTAATTATCATTATTAATGACATAAAAGGAAAGGTTATAATCCGATCCCTCACAAAATTCAACAGAAAAAACGGATCCAGCTCCATTGTTATCCCATTTTCGGGTGTCGGGATTCAGGCGAAAGACCCCAGCACGCCGCATTGGATCAGAGATGGCAGAATTCTTTCTTTCAACACTTCCCTGCAAATATGATCCTTCCGGTACTACTTCCGGGATGATCCTTTCTGGGGGGCAACTTCTCAACATCTACAGGGAAAGGAAAGAAAAGAAAATCAGTACAAGACATAACTAACAAATGGATTGATTACAAAGAAAGAATTAACATAACAGGTGCCATGCCAAAATCAATGAACAGAGTGCCAATTACTTTTTAATTGTAGATTTTTTTTCTGAGCAGCACAGATGCGGTCCCATATAACATAACAGCTCGTAGAATCTGGGAAGCTTATAGCTAATTCTGTAGAAAGCTGAGGATCTAACCAAGAAATCATTCTGTCTTCTTCTTGCCTCCGATAGATATAGGATGGAGAGACGTGGTGGTGAAAAAAATACTTTCTTGAAATTATCATTATTAAGGACAAGCAAGGTAAGAAACTTTCCCGATTCCGATCCCTTACAACATTGAGCAGAAACAACGTATCCAACTCCCTGGATATCCCACTTTCCGGTGGCGGCATTCAAGCGGTAGACACTAGCAGGCTGCATATGGATCGGGTTGAGATTTCTTTTCTGTATTTCCAGCTTCATCGGCTGCTGAATAAAAGAGGATGGTAGGGGGGTGGGGGGGTGGGGGCAGAATTTCACTTGAGAGAGAAGGTGGCGAGGCGATGATTTTATATGCTGATTTGGGAATGGAATGCCCCTAGCCGAGGCGACTGCCGAGTGCCGACCTAAAAATAAAAATGCGGCCTTCTACTCCTACTGCTGCTGCTATTATAATATAGTATAATAATATATTATCATGAAAAATTGTAAACTTTTTCACTGCACCTTTGTAGGGCCCAACTCAAATATTATAATACAAAACTTTTTTACTATACCATTGTGGGGCCCACCCCCCAAATAGTGCAATATACTATAATAATATATTATTCTGAGCAATTACAAACTTTTTCACTATACCATTGTGGAGCCCACCCCCAAATATTATAATATAATATAATAATATATAATTATGAGAAATTGCAAACTTTTTCACTACACCTTTATGGGGCCCACCCACAAATATTATAATTTATCTACTATTATAAAAGAGGAGAAATTGCATACTTTTTCACTACGCCTTTGTGGGGCCCACCCCAAATATTATAATATCATATAATATAATAATATATTATATAATAATAATAATAATAATAAAAAATCTATACCCTTATTATAAAAGAGAAGAAAAGTTGCATACCTTTTCACTACACCTTTGTGGGCGCCCCCCCCCCCCCCCACACACACAAATAATATAATATAATAATATATTCATATTACATTATAATAATAATTATATAATATCTATACCCTTATTATAAAAGAGAAGAAAGTGTCATGCTTTTTCTCTACACATCTGTGGGCCCCACTTAGTACTATGATATTATATATATAATAAAAAAGAACTACACATATGCGGGCCCCAATAAAAGAGAAAAACTTGTCATGCTTTTTCTCTATGCATCTATGGGCCTCACTTAGTATTATTATATTATATATATAATAAAAGAGAGATACACATCTGTGGGCCCCACTTAGTAGAAGAACTTAGCATGCTTTTTCTCTACATGTAGACATCCGTGGGCCCAACTTAGTATTATTATATTATATATATAAAATACAAGAGAACTACACATCTCTGGGCCCCACTTAGTATTATTATATTATATATATGTATAAAATAAAAGAGAACTACACATCTGTGGGCCCCACTTAATAGAAGAATTTGTCAAGCTTTTTCTCTACATCTAAACATCTGTGGGCCCCACTTAGTATTATTATAACATCTGTAGGCCCCACTTAGTATTATTATATTATATATATATAATAAAACGAGAACTACACATCTATAGGCCCCACTTAGTAGAAGAACTTGTAATGCTTTTTCTCTGCATCTACACATCTGTAGGCCCCACTTAGTATTATTATATTATATATATAATAAAAGAGAACTACACATTTGTGGGCCCCACTTAGTAGAAGAACTTGTCATGCTCTTTCTCTACACATCTGTGGGCCCCACTTAGTATTATTAAATTATATTATATATATAATCAAAGAGAACTACACATCTGTGGATCCCACTTAGTATTATTATAGTTCGATGAAATGCTTAGCTCAAATGTTCATGAAAATGGTTATGTTTGAAGAATTTGTACATTCGCTGCAAGAACTCAAATGAGAAATTTCAATTGAGATTTTCATGTGTAGGAAATTTCAACTTTGATTCCAATGCCTATAAGGACACGATTTGCTTGTCAGAGGAAGAGATGAGAATGCCAAAGATTGCTTGGAATCCTTGTGATTTGTTGTTTATCTGTTTAAAGCTATGAGTTGGGTACTGTTCTGGTTCGTTGGTATTTTGTTTCATTCAATTTGTAATGCTAGAAATGAAATATGTGAAATAGAATTGTGACATTTTAAACATTTAGAGCTCCAACAGCATTCGACAAAGTGAACTTTGTGACAATAGAAAATATCTTTTTAATGTTGGGCCTTTTTTATGTTACTGAAATAGTGAAATTTATATTAAATTTTTATAAGCGATTAAAAATAAAGAAAAGTTGAATATTCAAAAATGACCAGCAATATTAGAAATGAAAAAGAATTTTAACATTCAGGGGAGGTAGTGACCAGTTGAGCTTTTTTTTTTTAATGTTGTTTTGGTTGTTTTTATGTTGTATTAGCCAGCTTTGTGGATTGGTCATCTTGTATGTCATCTTTGACATTAGTGGTTTTGGCAGAAGGTTTGGCCCATTTATGATTGTTTTTTAGTTTTTTAATGCGTTCCCCTCTTTTTGAAAAGAATAAAAGAAAAAAGAAAAAAATAATTGTAATATGTTACACATTTTAGTGCATCAAACTTTATAAGGAATAACATAAAATCGTTCCTACAGTTCCTAAGAGTTATAGGGCTTTAGATTTTCATTAGTGGTTAAAATATAAAATCATACATGAATATTTAAAAATGACAATCAAATAACATCTCTTTTAACGGAATTTGATTTGAGGAAAAATGAGAGATGAATGCTCATCCATCACCTTGTAACTCAAATCTCACGATGGTCAAGCTCCCGTTTGCATCCATAACCTCGTGTTTCTCACCTCTCACTTCTTTAATAATCTTCTGTCTTCCACTATACCGTCGAGACCGACCTTGGATGAGTGGTCCTGCGTGGTAGCTGCCATTTCCAGTTGCACCAGGGTTCAAACTTCCTCCTCACCTGCATCTCTTTGCTCCCGATCGGTTTTTCCATCATCTGTTTTTTCCATCTTCACTGCAGAGGTATCTATCTCCTTCCATTTTTTAATCTTTGTCTATGTTTTTGTATTTTCCCTCATTTTGGTTCTCCCGCCATCCCACACACAATATCGAAGTGCATGGTACATGGGCTTCAACGTCGTTGTGGGATTTGTAGATTGATCATTTGAATGGATTAGGGTTTGTAGGCTTCCGAATTTGGGGTTTTCTGAATTGATAAGGACGATGGTTCCGGAGCAGTTACTGTCTTTGGCAGTTATAATGAATTTGTTCTACTTACTCATTTTTCTTGTTTTGTGAAATGGATTGAGTTGATTTTAGTCCCAAAGCTTTAAGATAACAAATTCATTCTGTTTTTGGGTTTTCAATTGGATCTCTAATTGGGGTATTCTCCATTGGAGACTTCAAAATATAAAGTGAAGTGGCAATATAGTTCATGATTTCCTCATTTTTGCTATTCTTTCATTAAAGCACCATGATGTAGCCCGACAAAAGACTAAGACCCGCAGGTCCTGATGGACCATCTGATGGGGTCCTCTGATGGGGTCCACATGATCTTTGATTTGGCAGAGATCCCTATCCTTATCTAAATTAGTAATATTAATTAGTTGCTTAATATGATTGCTTTCTAAATTCTATTTAGACTAGGATTAGGTCATTTCCTATTGTCGGTATTTTGATTAGTTTAGAAACAGGATGCTCTATATAAACAGAAGAGATCATTGTTATTCAGCATGCATTATTCAATCAAAATTATCTACGCGAGTTATTTTTCTCTCTCTGTATATGGTTTGTCTTGAGCCCTAGGGCTGGAATCCCTTGGATTCGATCAATCTCTTTCTAGAGATTGGTCTACATTACGATCAGGTCCCAGGGTTGCGCCAAATTGGTATCAAAGCCCAGATCCGGTCGCCGAGGAAACGAGTGTCTTCCTCGATTTTCGTCCACCCATTCTGCCACTATCACTACCGTGCCCTTCTCCATCACCTCTCTCTCTCTCTCTCTCTATGCCAAAACCCATCATTCGCAATCACATCCAAACTCAACCGAAACCCTAATTCCTAGCAGCCACCGAGCCCAGCCCCATCCACTTCCTTTTCCTAGAACCTAAAATCCCCAAATCCCTAATCGATTTCTCTTCCCATCGGCCCAATCGTCCATCCGCCCAAATTCCCCCAACAGCCCCATCTCGACCCCTCCACCACCTCCCAGCCATGTCAAAACCCCATCCCAGAGCCACATAAAAACAAAAAAACCCATCCCAGAGCCACATTAAAAAAAAAAACCCCATCCTAGAGCCACATAAAAAAAAAAAACCCCATTCGACCTCATCGAAAAAAAAAACCATCCCAGAGACCAAAAAAAAAAGAAAAAAGAAAGAGCAGCAGAGGAAGAAGAACTGTGTAGGGTTTCGAAACACATACCTGGCATCTTCCCTAATCTCCAGACAGCAGCCATCAACTAGCGCTCTCCACTGCATTGTCTTCTCGGCAGATCGGTATTGGCGAAGCAGCCAGAAGCGAGCGCCTCCTTCTGCTTCTCAGTCCCTGGCCTTCACCTCTTCCCTCATCTCTATCGCCCAAATGCCAACAGCATCGCCAAGTCATCGTCGAGTGAAGAGTCTCACCTCTGGCCATCGTCTTCCCCCAACTCCTCTTCGTGTTTTCCTTTTTGGTGAGTCGAAACAGCCCTCTTCATTTTCTTATTTTCCTTTTTGGTGAGTCAAAACCAACCCCATTCTTAGTTTCTCTCTGCGCACGAAGCCCAAGGAAAAGAGACCTTTTCACGTGCTGAGTTTGGCGCCTGACCTGCAATCTGGGCCCGATTTGAGTCCAGATCCGACCCAGCCCACTTTAAAAAAAAATTCCAACCATGCCTAGAAGAGGCGGTAATCTCAGTCATTGGCTCATAGACAAGGAACGTGATGAACAATTATCCAAACTGGGTCAAGATATGGATGAGGTAATGGATCGTCTACGCACCGTAGAATCCGCACTTATTGAATTGCAAAATAAACAGTTGGCTGCAAAAGAAGGGTCTTCCGCTGCTGCACAAATACTCACACCAACTCAAACAGAACGGCCTGAGCAATGGGAATCCATGTGTGACTTTGTACAGCGCCTCATCGCTGAACGAGACAACTCGGGTCCCCAAGTTCCACCCCACACTAATGATATCACAAAGAAGGTTCAAATCGATGTGGCTGATTTCTCTGGAGATGTCAGTCCGAAAATTTTTGTTGATTGGCTTAATTCTCTGGAAGACTATTTTGCTTGGTATAACATGAATGATGAACAGCAGATAGCCTTTACGAAGGTTAAGCTTAAGGGTCCTGCTAGAATTTAGTGGTATGGTGTTGAAAATAATGAAATTGCATTGGGACAGCCCATTACTAGGTGGTTCAACATGAAAGAAAGGCTCAAGAGCAATTTCCTTCCTTCTGATTACATTGACACACTGCATCAAGAGTTTCTTACCCTCCAGCAAGGCAATCTATCTGTGGAAGAATATACAAACAAGTTTCCCGAATATATTGTTCATTGTAATTTGAAAACAGATGATCGTCTAACTATCACTAGATTTCGGGATGGATTACGAATGATATCAGACGAGAAGTTGCTATGTTTGATTACACCAGAGTTGATGAGGTCTTTTGTAAAGCCCAGAAAGCTCAGCATGAACTTCCGTTCCGGAGACGCGACACTTTTCAAGTCGGGGAGTCTTCCACTAGAAAAAGACCTGAACCTACTTTTAATCGTACTCAGACGCAAGGTTTCGTCCTCCTCCTCCTAAACCATTCCAGCAACCACCACAGAGGCCACAACAAGCAGTTCAGCCAAGGCAGGCTTTGCCACAGCAGAATCAGCGGGTACAATAGAATCAGAATGATACTCGTGCCCACGGAAGAATAGATAAAAGAGATATTGTTTGTCATGCCTGCAAACAAAAGGGCCATTATGCAGCAGAGTGTCCACATAGAAATTTATATGCTACTAATGAGCAAGAAGATGAGGAGTAGTATGATGAGGAAATCGAGACGGAGCCGTTCAATGCGGAGCCTCATTATGAATCCACAGAAGATCAATTGCACGATACAGAGGGTGATGACGGTTCACCACTGCTTTTTCTTGACTGTCGTCTGTTAGTAGCTGATGCGAAGGAAGAAAATGAAGATTGGAATCATGCCTCCATTTTCCGATCAAGAGTCAACTGCAAGGGCAAGTCTTGTAACATGATCATTGATGGAGGCAGTGCAATAAATGTTATCTCTCAGGAAGCCGTCGAGAAACTCAAGCTACCAATAGTGAAACATCCAAAGCCTTATAAAGTTGCATGGGTCAACAATTACTCCATTCCTATCCGTAAGCAATGTGTAGTCCCTTTCGGGATTGGCCAGTATGAAGATACAATTCGATGTGACGTCATTCCAATGAACGTTACACACATTCTCTTCGGACGACCATGGCTACAGAAACTGAAGGTCATTACAGATCATGAGCACAATACTTATACCTTCAACTGGAAAGGACGCAAGATCCGGTTGATTCCATTACCTACTAAATCTTCATCATCCACATCTGATATAGCTCCAGCACTTCCTATCTTAACTATGCGGAAGTTTGAAGAAGAAAGCAAAGAGCAGGGTATCATGTATGCCTTGATTGCTAGGCAAGTTCCAGAAGAATCTCTTAATAGATCTGTCCCATAAGAAGTAGAGCCCATTCTGAAGAAATTTGCTAATCTAGTTCCCGATGAGCTGCCTAAGGAGCTACCTCCATTACGTGATATCCAACATGCCATTGATCTTGTATCGGGAGCCTCATTGCCAAATTTGCATGCATACCGGATGAGTCCCATGGAGCATACCGAATTAAGAAGGCAGGTTGATGATCTTTTATAACAGGGATATATCTGGGAAAGCCTCAGTCCCTGTGGAGTACCTGCACTCCTCACTCCAAAGAAAGACGGAAGCTAGCACATGTGCGTCGACAGTCGTGCAATCAATAAAATCACGGTAAAGTACCGCTTCCCAATCCCCAGATTAGATGACATGCTGGATTTGATGACTAGTGCATGTATTTTTTCTAAACTTGATCTGCGAAGTGGTTATCATCAAATCTGTGTAAGGCCAAGTGATGAATGGAAGACTGCATTTAAAATCAAAGATGGCCTTTATGAATGGTTGGTTATGCCCTTTGGGTTAACCAATGCACCCAGTACTTTCATGCGGGTCATGACACAGCTATTGCAGCCTTATATTGGGAAGTTTGTCTTCATTTACTTCGACGATATCTTAATCTACAGCAAAAACAAAACAGAGCATCTTCAGCATCTGGATGCAGTATGCCAACTCCTTCACCGAGAGCAATTCTATATTAATCTCAAGAAGTGCACATTTATGAGTGATTCTGTTATTTTCTTGGGATATGTTGTGTCAGCACAAGGAATTAAAATGGACCCTGATAAGGTTAAAGCAATTCTTGATTGGCCTATTTCCACTACACTTACTGAAGTTCGAAGTTTTCATGGTCTTACAAACTTCTACAAGAGATTTATTCGAAACTTCAGCAGTATCATGGCTCTTATCACCAAATGCATGAAAAAAGGTAAATTTAGGTGGACTAGTTCTGCCACCAGAGCATTTGAGGACATAAAGCGTACAATCACAGAGGCCCCAGTTTTGCAAATTCCAAATCTTGATAAAGTCTTCGAAGTTGCTTGTGATGCCTCACATGTCGGTATTGGGGGTGTTCTTAGTCAAGAGCGACACCCGAATGCATTTTTCAGCGAAAAACTTTCGGATGCCAAGAAGAAGTATTCTTCTTATGATTTGGAATTCTATGCCGTTGTACAATCACTTCATCACTGGCGGCATTACTTGATTGGCCAAGAGTTTGTTCTTTATTCTGATAATGATGCTTTGAGACATCTACATTCACAGCAGAAGATCAGTGCCAACTGTGCAAAGTGGAGTGCTTATATACAGGAGTTCAGTTTTAGCATTCGTCATACAGCATGCAAAGATAATTTAATAGCTGATGCACTCAGTCGAAGGAAGCATTTGTTGAAAAATATGTCTGTTAGTGTACCAGGTTTTGAACAACTCAAGCTCGATTATGCAGATGACCAGGACTTTGGCACTATCTATGCAGAACTCAGCAATGGTGATCTTGGTAAGCATCCTCATTATAGCATTCATGATGGTTTCTTGTTTAAAGGTACACAACTCTGCCTTCCTACTACATCCATTCGTAAGTATGTTGTCCACGAGTTGCATTCTGGAGGATGTAGTGGCCATTTAGGATGCAACAAAACTCTTGCTTTTGTCAGCGATAGATATTATTGGCCCCGAATGAAGTCCACTATTATTCGCGTTTGCGAGAGATGTAGGACATGCCAGATAGCCAAAGGTACTAGGAAAAACACCGGACTTTATCAGCCTTTGCCTGTTCCTCATTCTCCGTGGGAAAATATTAGCATGGATTTTGTGCTTGGTTTGCCAAAGACTCAGCGGAAAGTTGATCTATTTTTGTGGTCGTTGATCGCTTCTCAAAGATGGCTCATTTTATTTCATGTACTTCAACTAGTGATGCCTACAAGGTTGCCAAGCTCTTTTTCAAAGAAGTTGTTCGTCTCCATGGCCTTCCCAAGACTATTGTTTTTTATCGTGACACAAAGTTCGTGAGTTATTTTTGGAAGACTTTATGGATGCTGTCTAATACCAAGCTCAAATTCTCTACAGCTTACCACGTGCAAACTAATGGCCAAACAGAAGTGGTAAACAGAAGTCTTGGACAGTTGTTACGCTGCCTTGTTCGTGATCACATCACAACTTGGGATCAAGCATTACCTATGGTTGAGTTTGCGTACAATAACTCAGTAAATTGGTCTACTGGTATTTCTCCATTTGAAGCTGTGACGGGAGTTCGCCCGCGACTACCTGTTGATCTTGTACCTTTACTTGTCGATGCACAAATTAGTGCCGATGCGGACAATTTCTTTCAGCACATGCAACAAGTGCACAATGACGTTCGCCGACATATATCTGCCAGTAATGCCACTTACAAACAGCAAGCTGACAAGCATCGCCGATTTATTGAATTTACTGAAGGGGATATAGTTATGGTCCGTATCCGTCCAGAACATATGCCTCCTGGCGCGTATAAAAAGTTGCATCCACGGAATACTGGTCCATACAAGATTCTAAAAAAGATTGGCTCCAATGCTTATGTGCTAGATCTACCGTCTGATTCAGGTGTCAGTTTTACTTTCAATGTTGAGGATCTTACGCTCTACCGTGGTCATGATAATGATGGAGAAACTGAAGAGCAGACTATTGCTTTACCTTCTAATCTTCCACCTGTTGATGAGATTGTTGATATGCTTGATGATCAGATTGTTTCCACTCGTCAAGGAGGTTTTCAAAAGTTCTATGTCCGCTGGAAGAATCATCCTCTCTCCGATGCTACGTGGATCACTGCAACATATTTTCAGTGATTGAATCCCGATCTTTATGAACACTATCAAGCAATTAACTCGCCGGAGTCAAGTTCTCTCAAGCCGGGGAGAGTTGATGTAGCCCGACAAAAGACTAGGACCCGCAGGTCTTGATGGACCATCTGATGGGGTCCTCTGATGGGGTCCACATGATCTTTGATTTGGCAGAGATCCCTATCCTTATCTAAATTAGTAATATTAATTAGTTGCTTAATATGATTGCTTTATAAATTCTATTTAGACTAGGATTAGGTCATTTCCTATTGTCGGTATTTTGATTAGTTTAGAAATAGGACGCTCTATATAAACAGAAGAGATCATTGTTATTCAGCATGCATTATTTAATCAAAATTATCTACGTGAGTTATTTTTCTCTCTCTGTGTATGGTTTGTCTTGAGCCCTAGGGCTGGAATCCCTTGGATTCGATTAATCTAATTCTTGAGATTGGTCTACATTACGATCAGGTCCCGGGGCTGCGCCACACCAAGTCTACTTTTTGAGTTGATTTTGTTTACTATTTAGGGGACCTTTAATGAACTATAGATACATAACTTGGCCTATATATATAAAAGAACTTGAAAACACCTTACAACTTACTAATTAGAGCTCCATTATGTAATCAATCAACTTATTGAGTAACCTTAAAATTGCCTCAGATTGATACTTGTTTAATTTGAGGTATATTAGTCTTCATCGTGACATGTATGAGGTGTTATTATTGGTCCTTTTTGGTAATCATCTGTCAGCATGGACAAAGAACAACTTGAATTGTATTTATTTTCAGTCCCTATTTTAGTTCCTTTCTTGTTTCATATCCATTCAAGGCATTGATGGGCCTTGAGTCTTGATAAAACCTCTTTATATCCAGTGAGTCACACGAGGCCTACAAGAGGCATGCATGCATTACTCTATTTATACATGCCATTGCTTGTTACACTGAAAATATGGTTTGATAGATATTAGGAAATGTAACTATCTTCTTATGTGCATGTATGTAGAATGTTCATGTGCATCCATCCATCACCATAAGATGAGGGACACATGGCTTCCCCTCATGTGTTTGTGTGTGTGTGCATAGAGAGAGAGAGAGGGAGGGAGGGAGGGAGGGAGGGGGTGCAGGTTCCATAGTTTTGTGCCAAGATTGTTTTAGTGAAGATATGTGAAGAGGCTGTTGTGCTGTTGACATGCTAGATAACTAATTTGGTATCATCTACACTGAGCTTTTGCTCCCCAGCCTAATGAAGCATGTCTTCCACATGAACATTACCTATATATTTTCATTTATATATCTACAAAAATATTAAATGTGAGCCATCTTAACATGAGAAGCATACAGTGTAACAATATTTAGGGCTACCTTCCCACCTATAATCAAGTTTTCCTCCTCAATGACACTAACCTTCGGTGAATTGCTACAACCCCAAATTAGTTAAGATTATGCTTTGATTAGTTTCCTTTTATTTGATTGGTTGGATATGAACTTATCTTGAGAAGGTTTGATTTCCTTCTTTAAACTATAATGGTTTCTTCATTTTATGATTCACATCTATATAGGATTGTTGGGATTTCCCAAAGCAACAAAATGTTGTCTCTGTTGTTTGTGTGAGTATTTAGTGTTCACTATTCCATATAAGCATGAAATTTTTTAGTGTTCATTATTTCCATCTTGTGAACATTTTTTTATATATGCTTGCCTTCATAACATTCAATGTTATCATGTCTAATTTGGATGTACACAGATATCTAAAGAGAATACAAGTAAGGATGAATTGCCCCGCAACGAGGCTAGTGCCTTAAATGCTCAACCAGTCTGACTTTTGTGCGAGCAAGAGCATCACATTTCCGCCACTATCGAACACGGTTTGGTATACTCTTTTCCATACAACCACTAATCAATTGAACTTCCTTTCGATCTATGGCTAACGTTATTCAAACTGTCATTTTTCGCAGGAGTTGGGTACATACAGATGCTTTCCTATTAACCCTAACTATGGGAAGTGGGACCTAAATGAGTGTCAGATACAGTGGGTTATGAACGCATGGCTATATCATCTGGCTCAGATGAGGTGGATGAGGATCGACCATGCCTTGATCAAGGGGATGGTTGAGAGGTGTAGACCGGAGACGGATATTTTTCATTTCCCTTCTGGCAAGGCTACGATCACACTCGAGGACGCATCTTACATCTACGGCCTACCTATAGATGGTCTTGTTGTAACTGGCCATACTTACACCCACTATGAGATTGACGACATTTGTCAATAGCTGCTTGGTGTGGTCCCCAAAAAAGGGGGAAGACAACAATGGGGTTTCCCTTAAGTTTACCTTGCTGGATCGTGTCTTCCGTCCCACTTTAGAGGAGTTGAGGGAGGGGGAGAAGATCAAGCAAAAGGGAAAGAAAAAGACTAAAGGACAGCAGAAGAAAAAGATGACAGAGGGCGAAGAGAAGTGCAACACTCGGGCATATTTGTTTGTTTTTTTTTTTGGCGAGATAAATTCTTTGTAATTCTTCAGGGGCACGAGGCCCCTTCTATATTTTAGAGTTGTTTAGAGAGTGCAAGCCCAACTCATGGGCCTCCTGTTGTGGGTGGGATGCCCGACCCTACCGACAAGAGCAATGCTTTTGAGAAGAAGTTTAAGTCATTTTTTAGCCCCCTCCAGCTTCTTCAGGTGAGCTCCATAAATATTTAATTCATACTTTCACTATTTTATATCTTAATGTTCTAATGAATCCTTCTCTTTTAACAGAACTGAGCATACACTAGAATGAAGATTGGTCGAGGTTTAAGGCCAAATCAATGTATAAACTATGATATACAGTTTCCTCTAATGGTTACAGGGGACTCCCAACTTCATGGAGTGAACCATCTGACAACCAAGCGAGAAGTGCGCAAGCAACTGAATTACCTCATGTCTGATGAGGTATAATCAATCCATTTCAAATTTTCCATCCGTTTCGTACTTTCTTTAATAGTGCTAATTTACCCAATGCTTCATGCACAGTTCGAGTGGCAGCCATACAAAAAGTACGACAAGGAGTTTTTGAAGAACGTCACAAAGGAGGACAAAGCACTGTTCACCACAGACTCTCCCCTTATATCATATTGGGTGCTTGAACGTTACCCTTCCCCTAGGGTTATGAGGTAGTTTGGCTTGAGACAGACGTTGCCTCCATGCTTCGTCTGGCCCATCGTTAGGGAGGAAAATAAGGGGAGATCTATTATAGACTGGAGTTTAGTGCACGAGGAGGAGGTCAAGTCATGGGAAACTTGGGCAAATAATGTGTTAAAGAGAAAAGGAAAATTAAAAGACGGGGAGGATGAAGAAGCATACATGAGATGATATTCCGTGAATACCATCATGTGTATTGGCCGTGTCAGGTTGTACGACGAGCCACAAAGGGATCCTGCCCCACAGCCCGATGCCCGTTCTTCTACTGTCCCACAGAGTCAGGTATGACATTCACAATGTTTGCATTCATTACTTTGCTTCACATTGATTTAGTTCATAGTTTTTTCTAATAGTATCCTTTCAATATGTCGACTGCGGGTCTCAGACTTCCTCAACCACATTGTACGGTCATGCGATCGTTTGATCGCTGCAAATGTGGACCTAGTCAATTTCATAACTTCGATTAAGACAAAGGTCGAGAGATTTAGGTCCACATTTGGGATTACATACGAGGATTACGTCGAGACATTTAGTACTTTCTCTTCAAAAGATGCTAACACGCTGGTAATGATATAAATAAATTTGAGCATTTCATTTTACAAATTGCTTGTATGAAATTTCAAGTATATCAATAGGTTACAATCTATGGTTAACGTGATGAATGATTTTGGTGATGTCTTCACCATACTTTACTTCATTTGTAGATCGTCGGAACGCCAAAGCGTGCAAGGATTAAGGGGAAGTCCTCAAAACGCCCCGCAAAGAAGCATTGACTTAGTATCGATGCTCCCTTAATGATAGAGGACTCCCCCATAAAGGCATCATCCTCTCATAGTTTAGTTGAGGAGCAAGCACATGAAGTTGATGTTGGTAACCTTGACGCCATTGGTGACGTGGATTGTAAGACCTCGACCCAAGCGACCGCGATCAACACTAATTAAGTCGTGAGTTAACTCTAAGTGATATTAGTGGATTTTGTTAGATTTGGGACTAGAATAGCTTTTGTATAGCTTTGGGGAGTTTGAGAGCCTTTTTTATTCAGTGGGACCCTTTGAGGGTTCTTCTTGTAACCTTGCGTAAGTGAGTGTGTGTGTGTGTGGGGGGGGGGGGGGGGGGATGGGGTTATCTGTGATTTCAAAAATTCGTGTTTTGACTCCGTTGGATGGATCTTATCATTCCCTACAACTTTCGTGTTTACTCTGTCCCCGTACGAGACCCAAAAACCCGACTTTTCCAACTTTGAGGGCAAAACAATCTTTTTACACAAAATTTGGACACAAATTTCGATGTCTCCAAAACCCTTGAAATATATTCTTGTCGGAAACTAGATTTTTCGACGAACATTTTTCCCTTCTTTATCAAACTCATTCGAGGCCTGGAAACCCATGTTGTTAGCCCGACAAGATTTGCTAATGGTGGAACCCTCCTTCACTTTCTATAAATAGTGAGCTCATTCTCCTTTTCCCCTTTCTTGCTCCAAATCATTGTGGAAGGACTTTGGCTCCAGCCCATTCTAGGGTTTTCTCCTTGGTTCTTCTTGCTTCTTCATCTCCAAATCCACACCAACTTTTGGCAAATGGAGAAATGGACTTCATCATCTTCTTCCTTACCTTGAAGGCTTTCCATTGATGTCTTTTGTAAAGGAAACTAGCCATCCTAGGGTTCTCTTTGAGCTAGCTCTTGGCATTTGAAGACCTTACAAGTAAGCAATCTTCTCATTCTCCTAGATTTGTGTTCTTGTAGTCCTAGAGAGGCTCCATCTTCATTATTGCAAGCTCTCTCTTTCTCATTCATGGTGTTGACCATTTAGGGTTCTCATGGGTTTGTTTTAGATGTTTTTATGGTATTCTTGTAGGTTGGCTTGGAAAGTGCGTTTAGGAGCTTGCTTAGCTAGTTTGGAGGCCAAGGCAAGTGGATGAATGGTTTGTTTTGGATCCTAACATGTTTTATGAGAAATGTGGATTTCATTACTTGCTTTATTTATGCTCTTTCCTATGATTTTTAATTGATTTCGAAATGTGCATATTGATAGGTCATTTTCTCTCTTGTTTAATCTCTTAGAAATGTATTTAACTTGTTTGGTTAAATCTTGATTTATGTTACATATGGATCCTCATATATGTTGGATTTTCCTTTGGTGAAATGGGGATGAATGTGATGGAGGTTTGTTGAGATTTGTGGGGTGTTTAAGGGATGAATGAATGGTGCTTTGAGAAGGCAAGGAGACCCCTAAATTTGTGACAAATCAATGGCTCATAGGTGTTTGCAAGAGGTTGGAAGGAACCACCTCAAAAGAGCCAAAAACCCGCAGTGGAGTAGCCCAGGCAGAAGGCTAGCTCGCTATAGAGAGACAGCCCCTGCCAGGCGAGCTCGGCCAGAAGGCCTTCTCGCTATAGCGAGACTAAATCACTATAACGAGCCTTAGTCTTGCTATAGCGAGACTGCCTTTCGGGCAAGCTCACTCGAGCGAGCCCGGGTTCTGCCTGGGTCAGTTCAAGGAGCGTGAAACTTGCTTTTTATGCTCAGGAGAGGTCTGTTTGGAGCCCAATGCGAGGGTGAGATCTAGGGAATGATGTTTGGAGCTCGGTTGAAAAAGAAACCCCATCACGGAGATTTATTGAGGATTTATGGACTTGTCAATGTGTATGGGGAGCTTGGAATGTCTTCAATCTTATGGAATACTAAGCAAATAACTAAACTGACATACGGGACCCTTATCCACATCGATTTAAATCTTGAATCCTCAATGTATAGACTGGCATTTTGTGGAAATCCATGTGCGTTCTCTTTTACTCGAACTACAAATGTACCCTTCTATTTTCATGTGTTAGTACCAGATTTGCTTTACACTTTGAGTGTTCTGCTAGCCCCGTAAGTGCATGACCAGATATGAATGTGATAATTGTGCCTATGGGCACCCTGTTCAGCCTGCTTGGGTGTTATACACCATATTGATATATGTATATGTCCTGATTCCTTCATATGACCTATGTGTTGGCACCACTAAGATTGGAAAACCTTGTCAGCTTGATCCACTGACTTGGGGTCCCCTCTTGCTCCTGTCAGCTGCAGTCTGGGTCCCGCTTATCCCGCAACCCGGTTCCGCCGCCGTGGTATTGTCTAGCTATATGTATATATATAGTTGGCTCTCGTCACTTCACATGTCTGAGACCAACGCCTCTAGTGTGCTCTCATCACATTAGTGATGGAGGATTTAGCTCAGTGCAGTTGCCATCTTGCCAGTTTCCTGTTCATTGATACGTTTACATGTTTTACATTGAATCTGCGTTTTCGGATAAATGATGCATCTTATTTCATGGAAATTATTGTTTAAGCAGGTTTCAATTGTTTTCCAAGGCAACCTTCCGGCCAGATTGTCGTGTTTGACCCACTATTTTGGTACTCAGGTTCATATCCTGTCGTCTTTGAGGAGGAGTCAGAGAAGGCGGCTAGAGAGCCACAACGTACAGGCGAATGGCAAGCTGACGATGTCATCTAGACATTTGGTCAAGCCTTGAGATACAAAACATGTTGGGGATACTGATTGACACATTTTGGGGAATTCTTTTGGTTGTACTAGCCTTTGTTGGCCATTATTTTTGGGGAATGATTAACAAATTCACATTTTGTATAAACATTAACTTTTTACTTTTGGGAAATGCTATTTGAATATTGCTCACTCTGACATCATGTTATCTATATGTGCATTATCAGTCTTGTGTTATGGAATGAATTTTTATATTTGGTTTGCTACACGCTTCCGCATCTTGATTGAGAATGACTTGTGTGTGATATCCTCACCACGGAAACCTGTGGGAAATCACGTGCATTGATGTTGTACTCTATCATCACCCATGTATGTAGTAGCCAAATAAACAAATGCACTTGGCAGCATTAACGTCGCACGCCTATTAGATCTCGGATTAAGAGCACCCTTGGGTGGCTAACCCTATCTGGGGTCATGACATGGTTGACATCTCTATTGAGGATCTTATCTCTGTCTCGCCCGGTCCTCAAGAATACTACACACCTCCGAAGGTCACTTGCCAGGCAATCATTGTAACCCCTTCATCGGCTACAATTGATTCATTGATATGGAGGTGCAAGCACATACCGAGGCTGAGGAAGATTTCGGATAGGTTTCTTGATTATCAACATCCATTGCCCAAAACGGGATATCTTCTGACCGAAGGTGAGGATAAACTTTTGATGGATTTCCACAAATATTTCACGCATAGGTAACTGCAAACACTTCCATAGTAATTTTCAAGTTGTTTAGTTTTGTACTAATTCAATCCTCAATTCATTGCATTGACAGGAATGAGGAGCTGGATATGATAATCTCGTGCGTCAATTCTAAGTCCCTTAGAGATTTACTGGATAAGGGCAATTGGATGGATTCGAGTATCATATACTTTTGGTTTGATGTGCTATGGGACAAGTGCAAGGATGTATACTTGGCTGACCCTAGTACATGCGTAAGTATATTAAAAGATTAATGGAATTTAAAACTTTTACTCAATAGGTTAAATGTCTTAGTTGTTTGATGTCTAAGATGTTTGTCTTGCAAAGTTTCTGGGAAAAGGGCAGTAAGACCAGGGATGATATGGCCTTTGGCCCAAAGGGAGAACGTATTATGGATGCGATGGAGTGCAAGACTCTAGTTTACGTATTGAACGCTCATAATCATCGATGAGAACTATTGGGAATATTATAATAGTTCCAAGGGAGAGATCTGGGGCCAAAAGACCTTTGACAGATTTGTAAGTACATATTTCTCCTGTCTTGGCAGCATATGTTTCGATACTAAATAAATTTCAAAATTGAATGATTTATGGATTTCCACTATCTTTGGACAGAGATTATGGCTTCAGCAACGATTCATAGATTATGGGTGGTCGGTGCCTATGATGTGGACGATTAGCACAAAAACGGTCATCCCATTTCAAAATAACGGAAATGATTGCGGGTTGTTCGATTGTGCGTTCACGGAACATTGCATATATCGTCGTACCATCTAGTTCACTTAGCCAGACATCCCATACTATCGATGGAGAATCGTCGTCGACATATTCGAGCAAAACTAGATCCGAAATGCATCAAAGCTTAACCTCCATCGACTCCCAGTCTTGCACCTGACTGGCAGCAAACCTTCCCCTAAATTTGTTGTGCTATATGTTATCTTCAATATTGATCCTAATGAAACTTGTAATTGAAGTGGTTATGTTGTTGATGTTGTCAATTTGTAATTTTAAACTTGGGAGATGCGCAGGCAATTTAAGTAAATGTATATGGGATGTTGATTGATTGATTCAATGTCAATTGAATGTATGAAATGTTTTTGTTTGTATTTAAATTCATAAATATTGTTTTTGAAGCACATAGGGGGCTTTTGATGTAAATGTGTTGGTCCCCTTCCTTAGTATTTTTTTTCCTAATTTATACAGTGTCATCACTGATGCTATATCGCCTATTTTACACTGCTAGGGTCATCACCGACCCTGACTTCGAATTTTTTCTAAAGAATGCTAATAAGTCCACAAAATTGTGGTTTTCATTCATCATTTTATGTGACTTTGTGGACTTAATTAGAAAAATTTTCATTTAATTTCATAGAATTTCATAATTTCATGCATTTGAGCATTAAAGTTTGAATTTTAGTCAAAATCATTCAAAATCATCAATCTTACATGAATTTTGTGAAATCATTGGCTCACATCATCTTAGTGTCACACCAATTAGTTTTTTTTATTCTGGCATCATCAATTAGTTCACGGAAAATCATCCAGTTTGGTGCATTCATGTGCATGATCTCATTCGGGTCCCATACAGGAAGTCATTCAAACCTGGCATTAAAGTTCTCCTCTATAATTCCTGGTTACACATGTTTTCAGGGAAATTGAGATCCTACTGGTCTGGCCCATTCATTGTGCGTACTATTTATTCTCATGGGCAGTGGAAATTGAGAAGCCCAAAAGGGGGGAAATTTTCAAGGTTAATTGTCGTGACCCCGGACCGGGTTAGCCACCCAAGGGCGCTCCTAATCCGGAATCTAAAAGGGGTGTGATGTTAATGCTACCAAGTGCATTTGTTTATTTGGTTACTACGTACATGATTGATGATAAAGTACAACATCCATGCACATGATTTCCTACAGGTTTCCGCGGTGAGGATATCACATACATACAAGTCATTCTTAAACAAGATGCGGAAGCTTGTAGCAAACCAAGTATATAAATTCATTCCATAACATAAGACTGAGAATGCACGTATATATAACATGACGCCAGAGTGAGCAATATTAAAATAGCATTTCCGAAAAGTACAAAGTTCATGTTTATACAAAATGTGAATTAGTTAATTATTCCCCAAAAATAATGGCCAAGAAAGGCTAGTACAACCAAAAGAATTCCCCGAAATGTGTCAATCACTATCCCCAAAATGTTTTTGTCTCTCAAGGCTTGACCAAATGTCTAGACGACATCGTCAGTCTTCCATTTGCCTACACGTTGTGGCTCTCCAACCGCCTCCTCTGGCTCCTCCTTAAAGACGATGGGGTCTGGACCTGATTACCAAAATAGTGGGTCAAATGCGACGGTCTGGCAGGTGGGTGAAAAGATATAAACAATATAATAAAATACAAGTCACCTTGGAAAACATTAAGAACCTGCTTAAACAGTAATTTTCATGAAGGAAGATACATATTTTATCCGAGATCACATGATCAATATAAAACATGTAAAGGTACTAATGAATAGGAAACTGGTAAGATGGCAACCACATTGAGCTAAATTCTCCATCACTAATGTGACGAGAGCACTCTAAAAGCATTGGTCTCAAACACGCTAAGTGATGAGAACCAACTATATATATACATATAGTTAGACAAAACCACGGCTACGGAACTGGGTAACAGAACAGAACAGAATCCAGACTGCAGCTGGCAGAGCAGAAAAAGGGGGACCCAAGTCGGTGGATCAAGCCGACAAGGTTGTCCAAGCTTAGTGGTGCCGACACATGGGTCACACGAAGAAATCAGAACTTATACATACATATATAGGTGTATAACACCCAAATAGACTAAATAAGGTGCTCATAGGCACAAGGATCACATTAATATCTAGTCATGAATATACGGGGCTGGTAGAACACTTAAAGTGCATAATTCAGTATCTCTGAAGCAGAACCAGTATTGTCACATGAAAATTGAAGAGTACGTATGAAATCCAAGTAAAATGAAACATAAATGGATTTCCACATAATACCGGACCATACATTGAGGCTTCGAGATTTAAGTCAATGTGTATAAGGGTCCCGTATGTTGGTTTTGTTATTGGCTTGGTACTCCATAAGATTGAAGACATTCCAAGCTCCCTATACACCTTGAAAAGTCTAAAAATCCTCAATACATCTCCGTGATCTCACCCTTGCTCCAAACATCATTCTCTATGTAAGGACTCGTCCATAGAAATACCTAGTGGGACCCAATTTGACCAAGTCAACCCTAGGTTATCCTATTTAATAGGTGATCAGCATGAGTAGTTAGTAACTCTCATTAATTTAGCCTAGTTTACAAGATTAAGACGCATGTGAGATTAATAATGGGTTCCTAGAATTTGTTTGCTACTTAGAAGCTTTAGTTGTAATCTAAGCCATAGATGGGTTTTCCTTAGAGAGCTGTGCAAGTTATCTTAGAATGACCCCACTACCCATGGCCTAACCCATTAACCCATTAATTATTTGAGAGTACTCTAGTCCTCCCAACCACACATTTTCCCTCATTTTTGAAAATCCCAATACCTTAAATGACATTGGCCTCATTTATTGTCAACCAAGTAAATATGAGCACTTTTGTTATTATAAATAGCCTACCTTTATTGCCCTCCTTTATTCACAACCACTCATTTGAGGATACTTTAGTAATTATTTATGCATACTAAAACTACCCTAGTCCTTATCATTTATTTATATTAGCAACTAAGGATCCTTTGGTCATTCCATTTTAACATTCCTTAAATACCCCCATCTCATCCTAAATATACACTGGCAAGAGAGGGCATTTTAGACTATAACCCAACCAATTCCTATATATAAGTAACCCCTCTCATCCCTTCTTCTCATTTCACTACAATTTCACTCCCATCTCTCTCTCTCTCTAAGTTAGAGATTAGGGTTTTTCTCTCTCTAGATCTTAGCCCTTCAATTACTAAAAGCAAGAGCCTCATCTACAACTAGCCATCTACAAGCTTAGGATCTCATCACATCTCCTAGATCTCTCTTTCCTCTCCAAATAAAGGTAACCTTCTTCTCCCTTTTCAATTTCCTTATAAAATAGTCTTTTCTCCTAGATTTCTCTTCCTTATGCATTTCTCTCTTTGGGAATGGGTGTAGAGATTGTAGATTCAGCTATTGGGGTGATCTTAGAGCATTTGGAGTGAAGCCAAACTATTTGAGGAGGTTTCTTCCTAATTAGGCAAGTAGACATGCTTAGATTCTTTAATTAAATTGATTAACATGCTTAGGTTGTTAATTACTGTCTTTTATGCTTGTGTGGTATGATTTATGTGATTGTATGGTTGATTGGATGATATTATACATGAGTTGTTGTTTTAAGCCCTTTTCCTATGTGTTATTGGCCATTGGTGGATGCGAATCCCCCATTTGGAAGATCAACGGCCCATTTGTGATGAGATCATGATGTGGGCGGTGTGTTTGATGTTTGGAGATGATTGGTGCAGATTTGGGATGTATTCGATGGAGTTTAATTTGGTGGAAAAGGGAAGAGGACAAAATCCTGAAATTTAGGGTTTCGTGTGTACCCGGTCGACCTGGTCACTCAGGATGTCGACCAGGCACACAGGGGATTTCGCCCACAGCTGGGAGCTGAAATTTCTCTTAGGGTGCAGAACCAGTGTACCCGGTCGACAGGCCACACTGAGGATCCCTTTATCTGCTAGATGGATGATTTAATGTCCGTAGTGTACTCGGTCGACCAGATGACCATGATGTCGACCGGGGACACTGCAGACTGTGTTTTCTGACTCCTAGTTAGCTATCCACTTCCATAGAGTACTAGGTCTACCCGTGGACCTATGATGTCGACCCGGTACACTGTAAACAGTATATATTTCCCAAATTTGGATCCTTTTATGATTTGATCATGTGTGGGCCCTGTTGACCTTCCATTTGGACTGTTTGGGATATGCTAGACACGATTCAAGAGCCGGGCTTAACCTTGATCCGTGTGGCCACTTAAGTAGGGTCTTGGGTTGTGAAACGGAACCTGATTCAATGGTTATAGATGTCCAATGATGCTAAATACCTTCAGAAGCACCAATGATACATAATAAGCATCTGGGACTCCGTGATCACTGTCTTAGGTGAAGTGAGACCCTAGACCTGAATAGAGGGGCAGCGATCATCGATGGATTTGTGATATGCGGTACTTATGTTGAAGAAATGGACATTGAGGCAGGTTGGTAGGTCAAAATCTTAAATGTTGGCCTTGAGAGGTACTATAATCAGGGCATTGCATTAAGACCCTAATCCATGATCACGGTTCGTATTGGATGAGATGGCAGGACATGGCACTTGAAGTCCTAACCTATAATATTCGGGAACTTAACGGTAGATACTAATTGACGGACTCTGTAATGAGATAATATTAATTAAGCGTATAGAGAAGCGAAGTTTACAAGGGTATGCATTATTAATTGTTGGAAATCACAAGGATGGATTAGTTATACCCAAACTCCGTGCCTCGTACCCTTGGCTATTATCATCTCATATTAAGGATAATAAGGCTATCCAGTTCGGAGTACCCCCACCTAGTGGTCTGTAGGATTTGTGGATGTATGATTGGTCTGCCGATGGAAATGATACCGGCATGGACATTGATTTTGAGATATTGTTGGATGACGGAGTAGGTACCAGGTCTGGCTAGGGTACTGAGACCGCCGGCGCTCAGACCGGATGTGGATGGACGGTGATGTTGATCTAGCACGTAAAACCAATGGCTGGGACTTGGCCATGACCATGGATGAGTGATTAAGGTAGATCTAGCATGTAAGACCAATGGCTGGGACTTGGCTGTGGCTATGGACATTGTTGGACTCTTGTACGCTCCTATTCATTGTAACGACAGTGATGGGTGGCTATGACCCCCATGGTTGATGTCCATTGACAGTTGTTGGGACGGCGACGATAGGTTGGCTCTGACCTCCCACGTCCCTTGTACTTCAACTGTGGGCGTACCTTTGTGTGGTCTTATGGATGTATATTGGATGTATTAATATTATGTGTTATGGATGTCGTTGCTTAGTGTCTTTGATTGCCGACGTTGACAAGGTTGGATTTAGATACGATGATTACGAATATGGTAGGGTTACTTCCTCTGGTTACCGTCGGATGTGAATTTTGACCCACCCCCCAGAGGGGAATCGCCATTTAACAGTGTGAGATAAAAAAAATACATCGAAAATGAGGATTCCGACTACCCTTAAAATTGACAGATCACGATCGCTAGTTACGGATTCAGCCATAACACCGTCCTTCGACGAAAGCCGAAAGAATGCGGAAGGAAAATGGGGTGGGTTCTTCTCTCTTCTAATGTGCCGCCGGCGACATACAACGGTTGTCTCGTCACTTAATTTGGGTCTTTCAATTTGGGTCGAACTTTGGTCAAGGGTCAAATTACGGGCTCCAAGATAGGATCGTAGTGAACTAGGCAGGGGAAATCAACATCCAAGGTTGAATAGACTAATTAAAGTTAAATCCAAGTATTCTAAGGGATAAGCGAATTAAAACGAAAATAAACTGAGAAAATAAGGGGAAAGGAGCCAAATATTGAGAAGAGGATCAACCCCATTCCTGGGTACCCCCTTCGATGTCCTTTGACGACCTAGGGTTTAAAGGCTAATTCTTTGAATAGAAAGAATGATGCAGACGAAACTTCGAGTTGTGATTTCTGTGGGTTTGCGTGCGATACGCAAGTGATAAAAGTGCATGGCCGATGATGGGCCGGAAGTAAGATAAAAAATGGCCGATGTTGGGCCGGGATTGATTGAGGGTGGCCAATGATGGGCCAGTAGTAAATAAACTGATATTGGGGTGTGTGAAATCACTCGTCTTGTTTCGTCATTCTCATTAATTCAGGTTCTCGGAATCAGCCTCTATTTCCTTTAATCATTGAGTTCAGTTAAATATTTGGCACCGGAGGTGGAGGAAAAGAGAAGAAAATATTTTTGGGATCGGTTTTGTTGGTTTTATAGTTTTTTTGGATTTTAATAATTGAGGCTAGAAGGGCCTAACTAAGGGAGTTCCTACTTGGATTCAATCTAACAGTTCCATTTCCCTAATGGATCTCTACCCTATCCTAAGGTCCTAACCGCCCTCGTTCGCTCTCCCGGTCCCTTAGCGGGGCCCGGAGAGAGAGTGGGGCCTAATCAGTTGGGGTTAATGGAACTGATGGATCCGTCTTTTTCTTTCTTGCCTTCCTCCATCCCGGGTCCGCCGAGGTGTGGCGGGGCGAAGAAAAAAAAAAAAGAGCAAGCATCAACATTTTTTTGTACGGGTATGCCAGATTTTCTATTCTACTTGGAATTTGAAATGGTGATCCGGAGATTCACCTTCACAAGTAGAAAGAAAAGGAAATCAACTTTTTTCTAACTTTCCATTGCACATATATTTTAAAGAAAGAGACAAAAATTTTTAATGCCGTGAAAGGCAATTTTCATTTGTTTGCCGTGAAAGGCGGTTTTGCCGTGAAAGGCGATTTTGTGCCGTAGAAGGCAGTTTACAAATCTCATCAAAATGTAAAGACAAGAAATGAGATTTTTATGTCTCTTTAAAAAATACACAATACAACAGAAAAGTAAGAAAATGAATCTGACTTCTCAAGAGATCGTGGGGACTCCTTCAGATCGACGGTCGCCAGTTATGTATGGGCTCCGCCATCGTCCTTCAGATGAGAACACTTGATGTTTTAGTTCACTTGGCTTGGCTTGGACCCCAGATTTTTAGAGGACAAAGACCAAGGGAAGGTCCTATATCCAATAAAAAAACGGGTAGACGGGCTGAAAAGCCGCATCTAAGCCATGTTGGATAGAAGAAGAGGGTGAAACCTTGGGGGGCTGTGCCCCCAAGGGACTTTGATCACCTTGTAGTTCTTGCAGCAGGGTTTTTTCAAGACAGGAGAGCTTCTTTGTGCAGAGAATTCTTCAGGATAGTTTTCAAACGATTTTTCAGGACCCCTTCCCTTTGGAATGACCGCCTATTTATAGGCTTTTGGTGGCCATTAGGAGGGTTTTATGGGCATTAGTGGTATTAATGCTCCATGATGGGAGGAATTACAAGATTTAATTTCAGAATTTTGTAACTCCTTTTTCTTGGATTTTGATTGGCCGATGGAGAATAATGGGCATTTAATCTCCACGATGATGGGAGTTTCATGGTTAATTACCATGATTAATCTCCATAATGATAGGAGTTACATGGTTAATTGTCATGATTAATTGGACTTGTAACTCCCATTTGCTTGCTTCTAATTGGGCCGTCCAAAATAATGAGTTATTGACCCTAATAAGTTGTCATAAAAAGGTCAATTAACAGCATTAATTGGTCGCCGAGTCGCTTGAAGAGTCGCGGGCCGCGCCGCGTCTTTTAGAATTCTTCTTACGATGATCATCGATGGATCCGCACGTTGTTTGATATCGGATGACGATGTCGGAATGACCTAAAATTTGAGGTGAAGCTTCTTGGGCATTAGATAGGACCAACCATGGGCTTTTATTTGAGTTCTGAAGCCGTTTGGGGTCTCGTCGATGGTTGACTTGATTTCACCGTGCGGAAGATGTCGAGCTTTGATGTGCTGTCATCCGATGTCCGATTGACCTGAAATTTGACAGAGAGCCTCTTGGAGTCATTTTGAGATGATCCATTAGCTCCGATTTGGATTCCATGGTCCCGGGGAGCTTCGCCGCCAGTAGGCTTGATTTTGCTTCGGAGCTTCAAAACCTGGTCAAACGTTGTCGGAATGACCTGAAATTTGACGTGCAGCCTTTTGGAAGCATGTAGAAGCTACTCATGTGTTTTGTTTGATGAGTGGTGGCATCGGAGGTTCTCGCCGCCGGGAGGCTTGATTTCGCCGTTCGAGAGTTGATGGAGGGTCAAACGGTGTCGGTTTGACTTGAAATTCGACGTGGAACCTTTTAGAGGTATTTTAAGACCATCCATAGGCTCTGATCGAAGATTTGATGTATTTGACACTGTCGCCGCCGGGAGCTCCCGCTCAGCTATTGGAGGATTGAAGTTAGGCCAAATGGTGTCGAAATGGCCCGAAACTTCATGTGTACCTCTCTTTTGGCTATTTTGAAGGATCTTGCAGTTTTTGTTTGATTTTGACAAGATCTGATGCTTGAAGAATCTTTGTCTATTTGTAGTAGGATGCGGCTCCGTGTAGTTTTTGATGTTGAGGAGGCAAAGTGACATTTTTGGTGTCAACAAATGCCCCCTCGAGGTACAGCGACGAATTGGATAGCTTCTGCAGTCGATGTGCCTCGAAGAGAATTTTGAAGGAGAACTTATGACTTGACCAAGAGTCTCTGAGCATTTTTCTTGATAAAGTAGCCTTTTGAGTTTCCAAGGGGATTTTATGGCAGTGAGAGAGATCACGTACCATCTCAAGGCAAAATTTTGAAAATGACATTTGGATTGGTTTTTTGGGTTTTGGAAATTTTCTTTTTGACCTTGTGAACCTAAAGGTTTTGTGTGGCGCATCAGGTGGTCAAGAAAGGTTTTTTGGTTTTTGACCTTGTGACCTAACAAGCTGTATGTGGCAGGTTAGGGGGTCAGATTTTGGATTTTGATTTTGGTCTTGTGACCTAACAAGCTATATGTGGCAAGTTAGGGGACCGGGATTTGGTTTTTTGGTTTTGGTCCTGTGACCCAACAAGTTATATGTGGCGAGTTAGGGGACCATGGTTTGGATTTTGGTCACTCTTTGGGACAATTTTGGGTCCATTGGAGTGGTTTGGGTTTTTGTGGAATGCCAATTTCAAGGTTTTGGCTTAATTTGGTTCCTGAGGTGGGATGGTTTGGATTTTTGGAAACTCATGAGGCTTGGATTTTTTTTTTGTATGGTCCAATCAACTCAAAGGAGGCATGGAACCATTTTTGTATGCTCTTGGTAAGAGGAATTTTGACTAAAAGCCACTTTTAGTGCCTACGCGGTCAAACCTGGCTCATACGGGCTAGCCCATGGGACCTTAAGCTTTAAAGATGGCTTAGATCTCATGTGGTGTCATTTTTGTAAAGAATATCTAAAAATATCTCTTTTTGGTAGAGAATATCTAAAAATATTCTTACTTGGAGAGAATCTCTCAAGTTTCCTTGATTTTGGGAGAGATTTCCTCAAAGTATCTTTCTTTGGGAGAAAGTTTCTCATAATCCCTCTCTTTTTGGAGAGAATTTCTCAAAAGATCTCCTCATTGTGAAAGAATATCCCATGATTCCTTTCTTTTAGGAAGTTTGCTAATTTGTAGCACTTACCTCCTTTCTTTTCTCCTCCTTTCCTCTTTTGGTTTGCTCTCTTCTATAAAAGCAAGGGGAGGCTGGATCTCTTGCTCCTATTGCCTTCTTTTTGCAAAAGTCTTCAAGAGTGCTCCAAGATCAAGAATCCTTCTTCTTCTTCAAGGATCTTCAAGCTTTTTCTTATTCTTTTCCATCAATGGCTTCAAGTAAATTTCTTCTTTTTCCTTAAGAAACCCCATGTAGGAATAGAAAAAGGTTTTTTTCTTTTCTTTTCTTTTCTTTTTCTTTCTCTCTCTGTTTTTTTTTTCTCTTTTTCACGTGCATTCTTCTTTTTCTTTTTCTTTTTTTTTCACACATTTTTTCTTTCTTTCTTTTTTTTTTCCACGTGTTTTCTTTTTTTTCTCTCACATGTTTTTCTTTCTTTCTTTCCTTTTTTTTTTCTTTCTCTTACACGGTTTTTCCACTGTTTTTTTTTTTTTACCGTTTTTTGTTTTGTTTTTTTTTCTTTTTTTTTCTTCTCTGTTTTTTTTTTCTTTTTGTGTGTGGCCGTACGGACAAGACCGTATGGTCATGGCCGTACGGCCACGTGGCCTGTGGGCTTTTTTTTTTTTTTTTTTTTTTTGTTGTTTGAAAAAAAGAAACTTTCTTCCTCTTTTCCCTCCCTCTTTTTTTTTTATTTCGAGACGCACATGTATGAGAACTTTCCTTCTATGCATTTTTTTTCTTTTTAGAAAATAGAATTGGAAGTATGATAGTGCACACCTGGAAATCTTTTCGCAAGTCTTGGGATTTGGAGCTCGCAGCAATGTTGAGCCCTTTCTTGGTCTTGCAGGGATTTTCTGAGGAGCTTTGCAAGTTTTGGATTCTGGAGTTCGCAGCAATGTTGAGCCCTTTTCCAGTCTTGCGGATATTTGAGAAGCTTTGGTTTGACCTCGCAGCAATGTTTGAGTTCAAGCCTTCTTCGAAAAATTTCCATTGATTATGGGCTTGCAGCGATGTCGAGCCCATCTTCAAGCTCCTATTTCTTTCGAGGTGTTTCCCTTTTCTTCGGAATTGCCCCGGGACTATGCCAAAATTTTGCTAGAATTTTTTTTTAGCAAAACTCTGTCATTTTGATGATTGATTTTCTCTCTTTCCATCCTTTGCAGGTAGTTCCTCCAGAACAAACAAGGGTAAGGAGCATGTCGCTGATGCGCCTCGCCGTTCTACCAGATCCTCTAATGTGGCCATACAGCAGACCTGGGAGGAGGTCTAGTATGTCGAAAGGAACTTGGAGGAGTGTGACTTGCTCAACCGAGATGAGATGAGGCAACGTTTGATTGCCGTCAAGGATGAGGAGTATTATAAGATTATGGTAAGCAACCGTCCCTGGGTCACGGACGATCAGAGCATTGTGTCCAAGCCTACCTTCTTCTTTCACAGTTGATGGTGAGAAGAGAACTATTTCTACCCGGTCGACCTTCGATCGGACTATCTCGATCATGAGCCTTTCCTCCACATGCTCGAAGAGGGAAGATCCTCCAAGCTGGGTGAAGAGGACAAGCGTGATCAAGACCGTGGTTTTTGTTGGCGGCCCTTCTGGTTTTGCAAAGAAGTCGCCTGCCCGTATAGACATTTTGATGCCGGCCAGCGGCTGCCAAGGTTCAAACCATCCTACGGTCGATTTGAGACCGGTGGGCCTTCGCATTTTCAAGGGCGATGGCAGCAATTGGGTGAAGCCTTTTCGACTTCGCGGCCATTTCAGTGCTAACTCGAGCTGGGAGTCGTGGACTGATTACATCCTGCAGGTTGGCGGTACCGTTCTGAAGGAGGCCGAGATTTTTGACACGGTTCGCGCTTTTCGGCAAACCGTGGTTTTCTCTGATGAGGCCTTCATGGCCATGCTGGAGTCGTTCTTTCCACAAACCAACACCTTCGTTGTCACGAACGGTGAGATTGGTTTTTCTTTAAAGGAACTGAGTGCCATCACCGGGCTGCCTATCCTCGGCAATCTCTATGAGGAGTTTATGCCTATTGACAATGTCCTTGAGGAGCAGTCTGAGGAGTTCAGGCTTTTGTACTTTAAGCTCATCGCCTTCTACGATTTTTTGAAGGAGAAGGAGGGCTTGAAAGTCCGGTGTAGCAGTTAGAGGAGTGGTAGCGTTTTGTCTTCCAACTTCTTTGACAGCGGGGAGTCTTCTAAGAGTACGACCCAGGAAGCCAGGGCTAAGAACCCGGATTCGAAGAAGATCTCCGTCATGCGAGAGAATTTGAGGGTATTCTTCACAGACACAGACGCTATTCATTCTGACATTGCGCTGCGGAGGGATCTAGCTGTCTTCCTCATTTATTGGCTGGGTGAGGCCGTTTTTTATGGAGGAGATGGAACACACATCAGGCCGCACTGTATTTTTCCGGCTTGTCAGATGGCGTTTGGAGAGCGGCTTGCTTTGGTGCCTGCTCTTTACTCCTATTTGTGTACCGAACTGCAGGCTGCTGCTTTTCTGGTTCGGCTTGGGCTTCCCATGAATAGGGTATTTTCTGCCCACATTTGCTATTCGTGGTATGTATACCACTGTCCCAGTTTCCACCGATTGGGTGCTGCTCAAGACGATGACCCGTTTATGATTCGGTTGGCTAGAGGGAAGCCTGTTTCCGAATCTCTTTTATCTGCCCGCTTGAGGATCCGACGATTCTGGGACGTTGAGATGGGGCAGTCTTTAGTGAAGCTTTCTCCGGGCTTACGGAAGAAGGCTTTTGATTTTGGTGTCTCCCGTGATTCGACCAGGGTAGGGTCGGGGAGACACTATTCTTTGACAAACGCCGAGAGGAGTTGGCTATTTAACATACGTGTCGGCACGATGGTGTACCGCAGACATCTTTTCGTCGACATCTAGCCGTATGTTCCTTCGCGTTTTACCATGTAGTTGGGCTTCTCTCAAGGCGTTGTTGGAGCGCCTTCGAGCAAGGTGAAGCGTTTTGGAGGTTTGCAGGACGGGAGAAATGCATGGGCGTTCTATAGCGCAGAAGACACTACTACCATGATTTCCTATCCTGAGTTGCCTACTTTCTGGACTGCTGGCTTCACAAAATGGTTTGTGGAGAGCTTTTCAGCATACCTGGGGCTTTCCAAGAAAGAGCTTGATGTAAAGCAGTCTTCCGAGAAGGGCCTTGGGAAGTTAGATGGTGTCCGCCGAGAGGAAGTTCTGGCTTTCCTTTCTGGAGAAAAGCATAGAACAGATTTCCTCGAGGACCAGGACGTCATAAGATCGGGAGCTGCACAAGAGGTACCTGGTGAGGTCTTGGAACAGCTTGCCGAGGAGGGAGCTGAGGTCGCTGCTTGGATACAAGCAGAGTAAGCAAAGGCTTCCATGGAGTCTACTGGCAGGAGCAGACCATCCAGTGAGGAATTTGGCGAGAGGCCAGATTTCGATGGTGGGGAGGGTGCTTCCAGCAGTTCGTCTCGTAGGAGCAAGAGGAGAAGAGGACAGCGCCAAAGTCAGAGGCGGCACGAAAGCTCTCCTGATCTGGAAATTCCTCCTACCATTGTTGAGGAGGCATCATGGGATGATGATGAGCCTCCAGAGAAGAGAAGCCGAGGGGAAGAGACCATTGATGATGGTATGCTTTTCCCTTTTCTCTTTCCGTTTCTTTTTTTTATGAGAGCTTTTGTTTTGATCCACTGCTTTCTTTCTTTTGGCAGAAGATGATGGTTTGATGATGCCTGAGGTTCCGGCCGATGAGGCGGTGATGGATCCTATCGTGGCATCTGAGGAAGAACTTAAAGATTCTGAAGTAGACCCAGAATCTACTCCTGGTATGACTTCTTTTCTTCTCTTTTTTTTTTTTTTGTTTACCGTCGCTTGCTGACATGCATTTTTGTTTCTTGCCAGCTGACTTGCTAGAAGATTCCGACGACTTTGAGTCATCCATGGACACAACTTTTGACGATGCTTCGGATGAGCTCATGGATGCAGAAAGCATTCCGCCGGTCGTAGAAGAAGGTACCTTGCAGTGATAATCTTGATATTTTGATTTTTGACAAGATCATATTCATACCTTTTTCAACTTTCATTGGCAGGCTGTGAGGTGACAGAAGAAGTTCCTCTATCTTTTTCAAAACCAGAGCAGGGGGTACTTGTGACCGATCCAGAAGTAGGGGCTTCTTCCACCAGTTTTGATGAGGCAGAGGCGAGTCCGCATATTGATATTCCTTCCCTAGCGGCTCCGGTTGGAAAGAGCTTCTTGATTACTCTTCCAACGGTGCCTGACATGGGCAGTCGACCAACGGAGCATGGCTAGTCTTCATCTGAGCCATCCCGTCAGTTTGCGAGGAAGGTGTTGAAGAGAGTCTTGAGCTCATGGGTCGAGACTATTTCTTCTGGCCATTTGGATGCTGGTTTTGGCATGGTGAAGCATGTGTAGGACATTCTTGCCGATAGCGAAGAAGTCGTTCTAGACATTACAGATGCTAAGGCTTTGTTGATGAAGTCATCGCTTTAGGCAACAAGTGGACTGAGACCAAGAGCTTTCGAATGATGATTTCTTCAACGAGATGTTTTTTAAGCCTTCCAGCGAGGTCAAATCTGAACTGAAGGAGATCTCGCGAACTTGGAAGCAACTCGTTCGGGAGAGGAACGTCACCGAGTTAGCTATTATTGAGCTGACACAGGACCAGCACCGTCTTGATAGGGAGGTCACCGAAGCCAGACAACACCTTGAGCTATTGGAAGAACAAGCCGCTGCCAAGTGGACTGCCACTTTGAAAGCTCACGATAGAGAGAGGACTCTCATTCGCCAAGTTGAGGAGGTCGAAAGCAATCTTCGGAGGAAGACTCAAGAATATGAACAATGGCAGATTCTCTGGGAAGAGCTTCCTCGTGTTGAAGATGGATCGCGACGGCCTACTGCTTTTTATGGGAAGATTCTGAAGAAACGCGGCCTGGAAGCTTTGGAGGTTAAGGCCAGGAGTTTGCTTGAGGAGTTAAGCCTTTGGCTAAAGACCATGTTGGACTAGCCTCCTGATTTGTAACAAACTTTTTCTTCTTTTCTTTTGGTACCTCCATGTATAAACATTTTTGGCACTCTTTTTTTTTGTATCCCTTTATTTCACTTAAATTCACTTTTGATGAAAACATAAGCAAAAATTGAATGGGAATGGTCTGTTTGAAAATTTGATCAAAAGGTTGTCATTTTGTGAAAATCTTTTGTCAAAAGTTTGTTTTGGGCATGAAAGCCAGATTTTGTGGCAAAAAGCCTAGTTTTTGGCATGAGAGCCGAATTTTAGATGGCGTGAAAGCCAAATTTTGATTGTGGCATAGGAGCCAAATTTTGTTTGTGGCATGGAAGCCGGTTTTTGGCATGAGAGCCGATCTTTGTGGCGTGAAAGCCGAAATTTTGTTTGTGGCATAGGAGCCAAATTTTGTTTGTGGCATGGAAGCCGGTTTTTGGCATGAGAGCCGATTTTTGTGGCGTGAAAGCCGAAATTTTGTTTGTGGCATGGAAGCGAGTTTTTGTGGCATAGGAGCCGGGTTTTGGCATGAGAGCCGATTTTTGTGGCGCGAAAGCCAAATTTTGGTTTTGTGGCATGAGAGCCAAAAATTTTGTGTCATGAGAGCCAAATTTTGTTTGTGGCACGGAAGCCGATTTTTGGCATGAGAGCCGATTTTTGTTTGTTTGGCATGAAAACCATATTTTGTGGCATAGAAGCTGAGTTTTTTGAAAACCAAGTTTTGTATTGTTGGCATGGAAGCCAGATTTTTTATTTTTGGCATGAAAGCTAGGTTTTTGGCATGAAAGCCAGGTTTTGGCATGAAAGCCAGGTTTTGGCGTGAAAGCCAAGTTTTGGAGTGAAAGCCAGGTTTTTGGCGTAAAAGTCGGGTTTCTTGGTTTTCAAAATGCAAGTATCGACTAAGAGTCGCCTCCCTGCTAAATGGTATTGCAATTATCGATGGAATGTCGCTTCCTTGCTCATTCGGTTGCGAGTATCGATGGAATGTCGCTTCCTTGCAGATTTGGGTGCAAGTATCGACTGAATGTCACTTCCTTGCTTTTTTTCTCAAAAATTTGGTTTTGTGGGCATCGATGGAATGTCGCCTCCCCACGATTTTTGAAATTTGAGGTTTTTTTTTAACCTTTGTTTTTGTTTTGAAATTTGGGTTGTGGATATCAACTGAAGCGTTGTGTCTCCACGATTTTTTTGAAATTTTACAAGTATCGACGAGGTGTCGCTTTCTTGCGATTTCGAGGTTTTGGGAGTATCGAATGGGGTTCGCATCCTTCGGATTTTTGGGTTTTGTGAGTATCGACTAGACGCTGCTTCCCCACGGTTTTTTTTTTAACTATTTTTTTTTTTAAGACACGAGGGTCGTAAATTTTGACTCAAAACCATTTTTGGTGATAAAAGTCATGGTGGACTAGGGTAGAAATTCCTGAGTCCTGATTTTTGTTTCAAACTATGAATTTTTGGGTTCAAGGATCGAAAGTTTTGGTCAAGTTAGGGAACAGATTCCTAAACTTGGATTTTGGTTTTTTTTTTTTTTTTGAACAATGAAACATTGAAAGTAAACATTGTTTTGGCCATGCAGGCATCGCTCTGACCCGATGTAGGAAGTCTTCAAGGGTAGTACCGCTTCAAGAACTTACCGTTGATAGGCAGTGTACATCTGTCACCCTCCATGTTTAGAAAAGCATATGCGCCATTGGAGAAGACTTTGTCGATGACGAAGGGTCCCTCTCATTTTGGTTTGAATTTGCCTTTGGATTTGTGGGCGAAAACCATTGGCTTTTTCACCGCAAGAACCAAGTCACCCTTTTTGTGGGTGCGTTGCCTGACTTTCTTGTCGAAAGATCCTGCCATGCGTGCTTGGTAAAGCTCAACGCTTTGTAAAGCTTCGAGCCGTCTCTCATCGAGATTAAACAGTTCTTGGAGTCTCAATTTGACGTTGCTTTCTTGCGTCATTTCATTTTGTAGAGATACCCTTAAGAAAGGAATTTGTACCTCTAGGGGAACAACTGCTTCACATCCATAGACCAAGGAGAATGGTGTGCTATGGGTTGGTCCTCGAACGGTAGTCCGGTAGGCCCATAAAGCTTCAGGCAGTTTGTCGCTCCAATCTCTTTTGTGACTAGAGACCATTTTCTTGAGGATTTTGCAGAGTGTCTTGTTGAAGGCTTCTGCCAGTCCATTCGCTGCCGGGTTATACGGAGTTAAAGGGCAACTTTGAATTTTGTATTTGTCGCAAAACCTGTAGAATCTGTGGTCCCAGAATTGTGGTCCGTTATCATAGAAAAATCTTTTAGGTATGTCGAAGCGACAAATGATGTTGGTTCATAAGAATTGAAGGACTGACGAGGTCTTCATTTCATTGAACGCAAATGCTTCTGACCATTTGGAGATGAAGCGATGACCTTTGCTTGACGGGGGAGAGATAGAACCTATGATGTCCATACCCTAGGCTTTGAAGGGCCATGAGATCGCTGTAGGATGTAGCCATTCTGGAGGCATGTGTACATAATCTCCATGAACTTAGCATTGTTGGCAACGTTTAGCAAATTGCATTGCCTCAGCTACCATGGTAGGCCAATAATAACCTAGCCTTTTTATCTGATCGTAGAGCTTAGGACCAGCCTGATGGGCTCCACAAAGACCAGTATGAACTTCTTTTAGAGTCTCTTCCGCCTCTTGTTGTGACAAGCAGCGTAGAAGTACTCCATTGAAGGATTCTCTGTAAAGCATTTTGGAGGGAATATCCAAATGAAAATTTGGGGCTCGTCTTTGAATGCTTACCTGCTCTTTTGGATCTTCAGGTAGGATTCCGAACATAATGTAATCGATTAACGGATCCCTCCAGTCGCCAATTGGAGGTTTAAGGATGGAAATCTGACTTCCAACCACTCGGTGGCATTCAGCAACTGCTTGGTGTGTGTTGAGAGGAGGGAGAATCCTTCTTTGACACACTGTAATTTGCATGTTTTCCCCTTCTTGCATTGCCATGGATGCAGCAAGTCCAGCCAAGGCATTTGCACGGATGTTTTCACCTTCGCGGATGTGGGTGATGTGACAGAAGTCAAACTTTTGACGAAGCGATTGCTCCTTGTTGTAGTAGGGCAACAGATCAGGTTTCCTGATTTCATATTTCTGATTCATCTGGTTGACGATCAGTTGAGAATCCCCAAATGCTTCCAGCATGGTGATGCCGGATTCGAAGGCGAGCTCCAATCCTAAGATCAGGGCTTGGTACTCAGCTGCATTATTTGAACATGGTTCCAGTAGCGAAAATGCGTGAGGAATCATGTATTTATCGGGGCTAACGAAGAGAATGCCAATTCCCGATATCGGCTTTCCTTTTTCATTTGTCCTGGTTGCACCATCGAAGTACATGTTCCAGGAGGCATTTGGTGAGGAAGTCTCCACACTGTAGACAGGTTAGTCTGGGAGATCATCCCTGAGTGGAGAATTCTTAGGCAGTGGATGCTCTGCAAGAAAGTCTGCCAGAGCTTGGCCTTTGATTGCTTTTTGTGGTACATACCTAATATCAAATTGTGACATAAGGATGGACCATTTTGCCAGCCGGGCATTGAGAGAACCTGCTTTTATAACAAGGACCTTTAGGAGATTGATCCTCGAAATCAGGTATATTGTGTTTGACAGCAAATAGTGACGTAGCTTTTGTACGGCGAACATCACTACCAGGCATTCCTTTTCAACTGGAGAGTAGCGATGCTCTGCACCTACCAACATGCGACTGAGGTAGTAAAGAGCAGCTTCTTTTCCTCCATCGTTTTCTTGTGCAAGTAGAGCGCCCAAAGAATAGTCGAGAGCTCTTGTGTACAAGATGAATGGTTTTCCGGTTATGGGAGCAGCCAACACCGGAGGTTTGGTCAGGTATGACTTGATGTCTTGAAACGCAGCTTCACATTCTGCATCCCAGACAAAGTCTACACTTTTTTTCATTAGGCGAGAAAATGGACGGCACTTCCCTGATAGGTTAGAAATGGACCGTCGGATGTATGCCAACCTTCCTTGAAGCCCTTTCAGTTCTCTCAGGGTTCTTGGAGATGGCATTTCTAGGATAGCCTTGACTTTGATGGGGTCAAGCTCTATTCCAGCTTTCCGAACTATGAATCCGAGGAACTTACCCGATGAGACACCGAAGAAGCATTTGAGGGGATTCATTCGCAGTTTGTGTTTGCGAAGCCGGAGGAAGACTTCTCGAAGATCTTGGAGATGGTCTTGTTTTCTTTTGCTTTTGACGGCGAGGTCATCAACATAACATTCGACCGTCTTGTGCTGCATATCTTGGAATATCTTCATCATAGCCCTTTGATATGTTGCACCGGCATTTTTCGGACCAAATGGCATGACAGTGTAGGAATACAAGCCAAATGGGGTCCGAAAGGATGTATGCCTTTAATCTTCGGGATGCATCTTTATCTGGTTGTAGCTAGAGAAGTTGTCCATGAAAGTCATTCGCTCAAACCCGCAGGTGTTGTCAATCATTACCTCCGGTATGGGGAGCGGGAATTCATCTTTGGGGCAAGCATTATTCAGGTCTCTATAGTCAATATAGACTCTGATTTGCCCATTTTTCTTTGTCACAGGGACGATGTTGGCCAACCATTCAGGATGCTGTTCCTCGCTGATGAACTTCTTGTTCAATTTTGTCCATCACATCGGGACGGAATCTTCTTTGGCCTTGTTTGACAGGCTTGATGTTTTCTTGCAAGTTGAGTTTGTGAACTGCTATTCTTGGGTCTAAGCCAGGCATTTCAGCATAAGACCATGCAAAACAATCGACAAACTCACGAAGAAAAGAGACATACTCGGGTAACTCATCATCCTTTATATTCTTGCTTATGAATACAGGACGTTTTGAACAGAATCTTCTGTTGGAAGGTTTGAAGGTGGTTCCTCCACAATATTTTCGGAGGCTTCCAGCTCAACAAGACCTTCTGGATTTCCAATGGCATTTTCAGACCATGGTTCCGCTTCTGTCCATAAATCTTCTTGATCGGCATTCTTCTCAAGACTTGCTATGGGATGATCCCAATCACCTGCTGAAACTGGGTCAAAGTAAGGCACTTCTTTTGGAGACGATGGCTCTTCTGAATCAGAGAACCGTGCGTCTGTGTCATCGGAAAATTCCTCTTCATCATCAGAGAAATCATACCAGTTTGATGAACTTTCTGGATCTTTGTCGGGTAACTCTTCAAAGAGATATCCAGGGAGATCGATGTTTTCATCAACACGAGATGTTGAGGCCTGGTCGGCAAAACGACTCTGCAGCCTTTGTGTCAGCTGTCTCATCGGAGTGTCAGGATCATACCCCAATCCGTATGAAGACTTGTCTATGCGACGGTGGAGTTTCCAATTTTCAAGCAGACTTTTGGTCAGGGTGGGTTCCAATGGTATAAGGATACCACGGCCACCTCCCAAACCAATTGGATTTTGAGCGTCATAGCCCATTTTCTTCATGATAGCTTGTGCCATTGGACTATACAAGGATAGTTGAGGCATACCTTCATTTTGGAAAGGCTCAAGCAGAGAATATGATGAAGAAGCGTCCGATCTATGGAAGACGATTGGTTTCTCTTCTCCCGATGTTGCCGGAACGATGAAGGTAGCGGACGTAGGATCTTCTACATCAGCAGGTGTCTCCAATGGAACGAGGGCAGGCTAAACTTCCTGAGTATCAGCTTGGCTTGGCGATGTATCGTCTTCAGTCTCTGAATCCGAATCCGTGTCTTGTATGATAGACACGAAGGAGACAACAAACTTGCCCCCAGTCTTTTGCTTTGTCTTGTTTGCCTTAGTAGTGATTAACAAGGGTTTTGAAGATTTGAAGGAGACAACGAAGGGAGACGGATTGCTCTCTCCGGATTTGCCAGAATTTTTGTTTTCTTCCAATGATTGCTGAGGAGCCTTGCCTTTGTCTTTTTGGAGATTGTCGGAGAAGTATGCTATTTTCTCCTCGTTTTCTTCTTTTTCGTCTTTGTACATCTGAGAGTCTGTGAAATGAACTTCTTTCCCTTTAAAGGGATTTTTGTCTGCAAACACTCGATGTATCAAGCCGTCATCACCAACAAACTTGATGCACTGATGTAGAGTTGAAGGGACAACACCGTTCTCGTGTATTCAAGGGCGTCCGAGAAGGATGTTGTAGCATGAAGGGGTTTATATTGCATACACGGTGACCTCAGAGATAAAATCGCCGATTTGCAACCTGAACTGGATTTTACCAATGGGCCTTTGAGCACTCCCATCATATCCAAAGATGGATACAGATGTATGACTTAGTTTGCTAGGTGGGATACCCAGCTCTTTGAGTGCAGAAGTAGAGATGAGGTTGAGTGTAGAACCCGGGTCGATCTGGACTCTGTGTATCGGCATCTCTTTGATATACCCTGTGAAGTACAAGGGTCGGTTGTGCTTTGTCTTGCCTAACAGGAGGTCTTCTTTATTGAAGGCGATGGTAGCACTTGCGGCTTTTTGGATCGAGAGGCATTCAGTGCAAGGTCCTCCAGCTTCTTTCTTTTCTCCCTTTGAGGAGGTTTTTGATTTTTTGACCCTATAGTCCATTTCAATTTGTAGGAATTGTGGGGCATGTTTGTCGACATCCAGATTCAGCCTTTGCAGTTCTGAAATAAGACTATCACGAGTTTGTGGCGACATTCATAATAAGTCTAGGATGTGCAGTCGTGCAGGTATGTGTTTGAAGTGCTCGATCAAGTCATACTTGAAAGCCTCCTTGGGGCCTGCATTTTCATTATGATCGCCGCTTAGGGCATTTACAGCTTGTTTTCCTGAAGGATTTACATAAGAAGAAGAAGAAGGTTGGTTGTAGTTTTTGTGGTAATCCCGGCCAGAGCGGGTACCTTTCCCAACTTCAAAAGCTTCTAGAGGTGGCTCTTCTTTTGGAAGACCCCCTTCGGGCTCAAGAGGCCGATCCTCCCCATTTGCTGAAAACGCCTCTGCAGCAGCATTGCCGTCTTCAATTATTGCGTTGCATGGAGCAATTTCCGGGAACAAGTCCTGAACAGCTTCCAACAACTTTTCTTCTTTGCCCAGTATTTCATCGGTCCAGACATCTCCAATGAGGTTGGGTACCTGGGACCAATTGACTGGGTTTTCTTTGAAGACTTCGTCAGCCAGAGCTTCTTCATGGTGATCAGTCGGAAGAGGCTTGAATTTTGATGTCACCGTTTCAGGAGACGACGGCTGAGAAGGTGCTATCTCAGTGGAAGTCACCCGAGAATATGTAGCTCCAGAAGATATGCTACCGGATGCATTTTAAGAGTCTGTGGCCTCAGCAGATGAAGCTTCAGAGGCACTATTATCCTGAACTATCACATTGCAGGCAACTTCGATAGAAGATGCCTCCACAATGGACTGTTGGGAATCAGATTCATCCTCCAATGTAAGTGATCATCAATCCAGCAACTTTCTTCATTTTCTGGAGTCACTGGAGGAGATATTTGTAAATTCTCCGGGACTTCCAGTTCTGGATTTTGATGAAGTTGGTTGATGTGATCCTGCTCCTGCTCTATGGCGAGACGTTGCAAGATCCTCGCATATTCTTCGAGATCTAGCATAGGAGCTAGATCTTCTTCTTCATCTGCTCTTTGTGGTTCAACCTGATTGGGATCCACTAGAGCATTTGTTTGTGTTGTGTCAACAGCATTTTGAGCAGCCTCTTGGTCTTCATCATCATCAGACCAGGATCCTTGTGGCTGGAAGGGGTTATACCAGATTACTGGCATAAGGTGGGATTCTGGGATCCATTCTTCATCGGAGAGATATTCTCCGGTTTCAAGGGATTCATCCCACTCATCTGTGTCACTGGCAGTGTCACTGGACTCGTATCCATTCATGGAGAATCCAACTACCGAGTTACAAGAGTTTGATGCCCCCTGCGTAGTCTCATCTCTGAGCCATGGTGGCATGAAATCACTGAGGGTGAATTTCCTTACCCCTCTTGGAGCCTTGGGAAGAGACTCTGTTGCCCCCAGTGAAGCGGTAGAGGAGGTTTCTGCCTTTTCAGGAACCTTTTGTTTTGTTTAAGCCATCTCCTGCTGTTTGAGCTTGCGGAGTTGTCTCTTGGCTTGCCTTCGCTGTTGAGCGGTCGGCTTTGTTTTGACGATCTCTCAATTTTCATCTTCTAGGAGATCGGGATGTACCCATATGAGCTGTCCATCTGATGTTGGATAAGGCACCAGCTCTTGGGACGTCTGGGTCATTTTTATCACCTTGAAGGAAGTAGTGATTTTTTCCTTTGGTGATTTGGATGTTTATCCATATGACACCATGTTAACGGAGGCAGACTCATATTTTTTGTCAAAGGTAATGACTCCGTTTTTCCACATCTCGTTAATCTTCTCTCTCACAATGAAACATTGGTTGAGAGGATGCGAGACCATTTGGTGGTATGGACAATATCGGGGATCGTTGGTTTTGCCAACATCTCCCGGTCTTTTGGGGTTAGGCAAGGTGAGTTTACCATTTGCCAAGAGAGCCCCAAATATTTCTTCGACATCTTCATCGAATGGGTATTTCTTTTCTACCCGTTCTTTGGAGGCATCAGAGAGTCCAGGTCTCTTACCTGTAGCTTTGTTTTGAGCTTTCTTTGGCGACTGAGGGGCTGACTTGGTTTGCACATTGAGAACCTCCTTTTTCTTTGGCTTGGAGATCGGAATGGCGGTCGGCTCCTTCTTTGATGACTTCTGACTGTTGAGGTCTTTGATCACCGTTTCAGCCTCCATAGATGCTTCTAGGAGTTCTCCCAAGTTCTTTGATTTGTTGCCGATGATCATGGAGCGGATCCTTGCTCTCATGTTGTTTCGGCAAATGTCGACTAGCGACGCTTGTGGCAGCACATCTGAGCATTTGTATGCCATTGCTTTCCACTTGTGAATAAAGTCGTATGTCGACTCATTCTCTCCCTGTTTAAGGCTGCAGAGTTGAGCCATAGTAACAGGATGATCCTCACCTTTGAAGTGGGTCAGGAAACATGTCTCTAGCATGGTCCAATTTTGAATGGAGTCCTCTGGCAAAGTGGAGTACCAATGAAAGGTCGTACCTTTTAGGGTACTTGCAAAGAGACGGATGTTGAGAGCATCTTGATCCGCAATCGTTCCTGTCAGGATCTTGAAGTGGATGACGTACTGTCTAGCTGAACATTTCCCCGTGTATGTTTGGAGAAGAGGTTACTTGAATTTTTGGGGGAACGGAACCGAGTCCATCCATAAGGGATATGGTGGTTTGATCCCATGCTCTTTCAGTGTATCCTCTTCTTTTGCTTTGGCGAGGATATTGTCAACGTCCTTTTTAGTAAGGGCGCGTGACTCATCTTCTCCACCGTTTGCCTCATCTTGTGGAGGAACTTTCTCATTGTTTGGTGGATGCTAGAGAGTGAGAGTGAGGTTTTCCATCAGAACCTCTATTCTCTGCCATCCTTGCTCTAGCTGCTGAATGGGTAGAGCCATGTCGTCATGTGGTGGAGGTTGCTCAGAGTTTGTGACCAAGACATTCATCCTTCGTGAGTCGAAAGAGGATACTATCTTAATGACTGAGCTGGAGCTCATTCTTCTAGATGAAGAGCCCGAGGAATGATCACTCCGGTGTCCTTGGCTCGAAGGAGTGGGAGAGTCTTCCTGATGTCTTCTCGTCCGGGAGACGCTGCGGGTCACCGGTCGTCTGACATGTATTTTTGTTGCTGATTTCTGCCTTCTTTTGGTTTTGCCAACCATGTGCCAGCAACAACTTGGTCGGGTCTTTCTTTTTCGACCCATTTTTGGGAGATTTGAAGCTCATAATGCTGGGTTCTTTGCTTCTCTAATCTCTTTTGTCGATATGCCATGCGGCGACGTATGCGACGAGCAATTTGAGCTTCGGTTAGCTCGGGCTATGCTCTGGCAATGAAGGACGTGGTCCCTCGTGCTCAGCAACCGAGCTTGTCTTCCTTGAAGACTGGCATGGACAGGATTTGGACGCGGTCCTTAGCCTGTTGCAGCGAAGCTTTAAATTTTGCAAGCTCGTCCCCTGTTGAGATGAAGGGTCGAGTTGCAGGAGAGCAGGCCCTAGCAAGTTCTTGTCGAGGCCTTGTGATGCACGACTTGATTTCGGGCTTGTATGAGCAAGCCGGCTCGTGCTGAGTTGTTTTGGTAGTTCGGTGGAGGGTAGGTTTCTCTCCTTTGATGTAAGCAAGAGGATAAAACCGGTTCTCCTTGAAAGGAGCCAGGTATGCTGGCTTTGCAGATGTCTGGGACCTTCTTTGTTTTGGCAAAGATCGCGGGGACCAAGTCTTGGGGAAAACCTGGCTTTGTGTAGGTTGAGGCCTCGTGGGATTGCCACTAGCCTCAGGCTTGTTGGTGACCGCCTTTGGTGTCGGGGCAACGACACGTTGAGGGGCGGTCTTCTGCTTCTTAGCAGGCACCATCTCTTCTGCGGGTAGTAGGAATGGTCCTAGTGACCCGAAGATGATGGTCTGGGGAGTAGAGGTCGATCCGGTGTTTTGGGAGTTGCCGAGGGAGGTGACGCTTCGACTGCTGGCGGGGCGCTTGAAAGTACCCTTGCTTTGCTTCTCTTGAAGCATGACTTGGTACTTGTTCTCGTCGAAGGTGATGGTCAATGAGGCTAACATTGTTAGTTTTGGAAAAACTTTTAAAGCAAGACCACATCCATTAGTAATCACAAGAATATGGTGATCATAAATGGGCTATACTATGGTTTTGTCTCTTCAAATCGCTCAGGAGCATGGCCAGTTCTGAGCGTAATGAAGAAGGCAAAAAGCCATAGAGGGTACAATTGTTCTGAACGCAAGTATGGTCAGCTCGAAATGAGCATTCCAGTGACTGATAGAAGCAATTGTAAACCTTAATTCAAGTTACCGAGAAGCGAAGCTCACTTGAGGTAAAATGATATAAGGTTGGAGACACAAATGTGTCGGTCGCGAATACAGTAGAACCGAAAGGGCGTACTAGCACTACTAGGCACAAATGTTGTAAATCGCATCCTTGAAAAATGACACGAGATGGGATTTTTTTTGAAATGTCAAGATTGGATTCACAAAAGAGAGCAAATGGTATTCCAATCCGAATATAGGCTCAAACATTTCTGCGAGCCTAAATCTAAAAAAGGAAAGAACCATGATTTCTCAAATTTGAATCCAATAATGACGGAAGTTTTTTTTTTCTGAAAAGTCAAGATTGAATTCATAAAAGAGAGCAAATGGTATTTCAATCCGAATACAGGTTCAAACATTTCTGCGAGCCTAAATCCGGAAAAGGAAAGAACCAAGATTCCTCCAATTTGAATACAATAGTGACAGAAGTTTTTTTTTTTTTTTTAAGATTCTTTTTTTGAAGAGTGCACATAGGTCTTCCAATTTGGTCTTATGAAGCCTTAGTGGATAGATTAGCCCCCAGGTAAAGGTAGGATTACTTAATGAACCCGTTTGAAGGACCCTTACCTCGAACAGTCTAGCTGCCTCCACACTCTGGACAAGGCTTTTCTTAGATCCACTTTGGTCAAAGAACGCAATTGATGCAACCTTGGTTTTTTTTTTAAAAGATCTCCAATGGACCTATCAAAGAGAGGGAAATGGCCCATCCCAATCTGAACGTTGGCTCAAACATTTCTGCAAGCCATTGTATGGAAAGGAAAGAAACAAAGTTTCTCCAATTTGAATCCAAAAGAAAGGAATTTGAAAAGTTTTTTTTTTTTTAACTTTTTTTTTTGAAAGAATTCCAATGGACCCATCAAAGAGAGGAAAATGGCCCTTCCCAATCCGAACGTTGGCTCAAACATTTCTGCGAGCCATTGTACGAAAAGGAAAGAACCAAAGTTTCTCCAATTTGAATCCGATGAAAAGAATTTGAAAAGTTTTTTTTTTAACCTTTTTTTTTTAAAGAGTTCCAATGGACCCATCAAAGAGAGGAAAATGGCCCCTCCCAATCCGAACGTTGGCTCAAACATTTCTGCGAGCCATTGTACGAAAAGGAAAGAACCAAAGTTTCTCCAATTTGAATCCAAAAGAAAGGAATTTGAAAAGGTTTTTTTTTTAACTTTTTTTTTTGAAAGAATTCCAATGAACCCATCAAAGAGAGGAAAATGACCCCTCCCAATCCGAACGTTGGCTCAAACATTTCTGCGAGCCATTATACGAAAAGGAAAGAACCAAAGTTTCTCTAATTTAAATCCAAAAGAAAAAAAAAATTTTTTTTTTTTGGTTGAGAAAAGAAAGAATGGAAACAAGTTCAAAGAAAGAGGTTTCCAAAGAATCCCATCTCATGTTTTTTTTTTAGATACAAGATCCAACATGTGCCACCAACTAGGAAGGAGCCAACGATTCTAAGCATCGTGTTCTCAAATGAACGAGTCCCACCGAGTTTGCCAACTTGATGGACCCGTCTTTTTCTTTCTTGCCTTCCTTCGTCTCGGGTCCACCGGGGTGCGGCGGGGCGAAGAAAAAAAAAAAGAGAGCAAGCATCAACATTTTTTTGTACGGGTATGCCAGATTTTCTATTCTACTTGGAATTTGAAATGGTGATCCGGAGATTCACCTTCACAAGTAGAAAAGGAAATCAACTTTTTTCTAACTTTCCATTGCACATATATTTTAAAGAAAGAGACAAAATTTTTTAATGCCGTGAAAGGCGGTTTTGCCGTGAAAGGCGATTTTGTGCCGTAGAAGGCAGTTTACAAATCTCATCAAAATGTAAAGACAAGAAATGAGATTTTTATGTCTCTTTAAAAAATACACAATACAACAGAAAAGTAAGAAAAGGAATCTGACTTCTCAAGAGATCGTGGGGACTCGTTCAGATCGACGGTCGCGAGTCATGTATGGGCTCCGCCATCGTCCTTCAGATGAGAACACTTGATGCTTTAGTTCACTTGGCTTGGCTTGGACCGCAGATTTTTAGAGGACAAAGGCCAAGGGAAGGTCCTATATCCAATAAAAAAACGGGTAGACGGGCTGAAAAGTCGCATCTAAGCCGCGTTGGATAGAAGAAGAGGGTGAAACCTTGGGGCGGTGGCCCCCCAAGGGACTTTGATCACCTTGTAGTTCTTGCAGCAAGGTTTCTTCAAGACAGGAGAGCTTCTTTGTGCAGAGAATTCTTCAGGATAGTTTTCAGACGATTTTTCAGGACCCCTTCCCTTTGGAATGACCTCCTATTTATAGGCTTTTGGTGGCCATTAGGAGGGTTTTATGGGCATTGGTGGTATTAATGCTCTATGATGGGAGGAGTTACAAGATTTAATTTCAGAATTTTGTAACTCCTTTTTCTTGGATTTTGATTGGCCGATGGAGAATAATGGGCATTTAATCTCCATGATGATGGGAGTTTCATGGTTAATTACCATGATTAATCTCCATAATGATAGGAGTTACATGGTTAATTGTCATGATTAATTGGACTTGTAACTCCCATTTCCTTGCTTCTGATTGGGCCGTCCAAAATAATGAGTTAATGACCCTAATAAGTTGTCATAAAAAGGTCAATTAACAGCATTAATTGGTCACCGAGTCGCTTGAAGAGTCGCGGGCCGCGCCGCGTCTTTTGGAATTCTTCTTGCGATGATCATCGATGGATCCGCACGTTGTTTGATGTCGGATGACGATGCAAATTCAGACATTGGTTGACAATAATGGGCAGGCAACATCTGTCCAGTCGATTTCACGATCGGTCGGGCAGAAAGTGTGCTTTCTCGGTCGGCCGGTTGGCGGTTTCGGAGTGTCCGGTGATGATCAAATGATTTCGATGGCGGATCCGTGATGTCGACGAAGATCGACGGATATCATGCCTCAAAAATCAGATTTTAAGAAAATCACAGGGGCCAAACTTCGCGAAACGTGAAAAGAATTGGAAAAACGGGCGTTTCGGCGGAAATCCGGCGACCCGGATTTCCAGGGTCGCCGGCGACCTTGGACTTCGGTCCATTTTCCGGTCGCCTTTTAGTTGCCGTTTCTCGGGCGTTTTCGCTTCTGTTTTGTCCTGTATTTTTCTTGACATTTCTTCTCATTTATTGGCTTGATTCCACTGAAGAAAACCCATCAAAAGGCTGTGCAAATCAGAGCACAAAGTTTCCTATTTTTGGAAAAGCCGAAGACTTCGTAGCTGATTTTCCGCCAAGAGTTGAAACTAGGTCAAACGATGTCGGAATGACCTGAAATTTGAGGTGAAGCTTCTTGGGCATTAGATAGGACCAACCATGGGCTTTTATTTAAGTTCTGAAGCCATTTGGGGTCCCGTCGATGCTTGACTTGATTTCACCGTGCGGAAGATGTCGAGCTTTGATGTGCGGTTATCCGACATCCGATTGACCTGAAATTTGACATGGAGCCTATTGGAGTCATTTTGAGATGATCCATTAGCTCTGATTTGGATGCCATGGTTCCGGGGAGCTTCGCCGCCGGTAGGCTTGATTTTGCTTCGGAGCTTCAAAACCTGGTCAAACGTTGTCGGAATGACCTGAAATTTGACGTGCAGCCTTTTGGAAGAATGTAGAAGCTACTCATGTGTTTTGTTTGATGAGTGGTGGCATCGGAGGTTCTCGCCGCCGGGAGGCTTGATTTCGCCGTTCGAGAGTTGATGGAGGGTCAAACGGTGTCGGTTTGACTTGAAATTCGACGTGGAACCTTTTGGAGGTATTTTAAGACCATCCATAGGCTCTGATCGAAGATTTGATGTATTTGACACTGTCGCCGCCGGGAGCTCCCGCTCAGTTGTTGGAGGATTGAAGTTAGGCCAAATGGTGTCGAAATGGCCCGAAACTTCATGTGTACCTCTCTTTTAGCTATTTTGAAGGATCTTGCAGTTTTTGTTTAATTTTGACAAGATCTGATGCTTGAAGCAACTTTGTCTATTTGTAGTAGGATGCGGCCCCGTGTAACTTTTGATGTTGAGGAGGCAAAGTGACATTTTTTGTGTCAACAGGAACTAGGGTAGTCTAAGCTGGCTAGGGGGAGACCTAGATCTTGGTCTGGGGTCTGACCTAATCAGTCTAGGCTATTGTCTAATTTATAACTCCAATTTATTAACATTTTTGAGTTTTTGTTATCTTTTACTTTGTTTTTGCTCTTTTGGATTTTTATTATTATTATGGTTTTGTTTTTGGAGTTTATTTATAAGGCCTAAAATCTTGAATTGATTTCTCCTAATGAAATCGGATGAGGAAGATAGAATTAATTTCTAATTTTTATTTAATAATTAATCTAAAGTTTCCTAAATAAGATTTCCTGATCCTATTGAGATGGGGGAAGAGAAGAGAAGTCAATTATTGGATTTAGCCTAATTATTTCTAATTAGTAGGGTAGCTAAAATTCTATTTTTAATCTTTACTATTTTTTTATTATTTGGTTTTGTTTTTTTTTTGGGGTTTTAGTTTTTTTTTATTTTTTATTTTTTTTAATAAATTATGCAGTCCTAAATTGCATCTAAAAGAATATGAACTAAAAATACAATCTAGGTTATAATGCATGGGCAGATTGAATGCATGAGCATGGAATAATTTAAAACAAATAATAAAATTGAAAGTTCATGCGATATATAAATTAAGAAATAAACTGAAACATAAAATAAGATATAAGACTGACCTAAATGGATGAGCATATTAGATGCATGGGATATCATAAAAAGAGACAGTAACAAAGAAATGTCTAAATAGATAAGAAGAAAACTATCCTAGGTGCATTAACACATTAGACACACGAAATATCATAAAAAGAGACAATAAGCAAATAGAGAGCCTCATTCGATGCAAGAAAAGAAAATAGGGGACCCGACATGCGTGGGTTCAGTTTCGATAAATGGGCTAAGCAGGTGGGTGCAGCAATGAAGTTAGGCAGCAGTAGAGTGAGTGCTGCAGTGAAGGAGTGTAGAGCAGGGGGGTAGTGCAGGGAGTTGTCGTGTGTGAGGGGAGCAAGGTGCTGCAGGGGTTGTGTGTATGGTGAGTGTGGGGTGTGCAGTGGGGTAGCGCAGGGGAGGAGAAAAAGAAGAGAAGGAAAGAAGAAGAAAGAAAGGGGGTTGGTTCAGGGGGTGTGCATGAGTGTGTAGCAGTGGAATCAATGATGCAGGGAAGTGGACTCGGGCGTAAGTGCAGCAGGGGGTGCAGTGAAGTGAGTGCGCAGTAAAGTGGTGTGATGGGGAAGAGAAGGAGGAGAAGAGAAAATAAATGAAGAAGAAGAAAAGAAAGAAAAAGTGGGCCGTGTGCACAAATGAGTGCTGTGAGGGTGTAGGGAGAGAGGAGGGTGTACAGTAGGTGAGTGTAGGGGGAAAGGAGGAAGAAGGGAAGAGAAGAAAATGGAAAGGCAGTGCTGCCGCGCGTGGGCGCAGTGCAGAAACGAAGGGGAGAGAGCGAGGGAGAGAAGGAGCGAGCGGGAGGGAGAAAGAGGGGTGTATGTGGGCGCGGCGGTGTTGCAGGGGAGTGGAAGAAGAGGAAGGAGAGTGATAGAGGAGAACAAGGAAGAGGGAGAGAGGAAAAGCAAGGAAGGGGGGGAAAGGGTGGCGTGCGCGAAGAGTGTGAAGGAGAGAGGGTAGAGAGAGCAGGGGCTGGCGCTGGGAAGAGAGGAAGAAGGAGCAGGGGAGACAGAGAGGATGAGCAGGTGGGTGTGGGGAGAGACAGAGCAGGGGGAGAGGGAGACAGAGAGGGAACAGGGATAAAGAAAAGAAACGGCAGACAGAGCAGAGAGGGAGAGAGAGTGGAGGGAGAAGGGAAGAAGAGAGAGAGAGAGCCGAGAGGGAGAAATTGAGAGCGAGAGAGAAGGGTGCGCAGTGGGTGCAGGTGGCAGGGAGGAAGGGAAGAAGGCGTACCTGGTAGGGGAATGTTCGACGGTGCGAGGTGCTGTGGAATACGAAGGTGGGTGCTGGCGTGGAGGTCCGGGCTTCTGCGGTGTCTCTGCGCGCGTCCCGCGGTGCTGAGGAGGGAGATGGAGCCGTGGGTGGCATATGGGGGGTGTTGCGTACAGATGTATGGTGCGGGCGGACGTGCTGCTATGTCTGGGGGAGGGAGATGGCAGCGTCGTCTGCAGGATGGAGGTGGCGGCCTTGCATAGGGATGATGAGTTGGAGAATGGAGAGGAGAGATGGAGGGAGGAAAGGGGTGGAGGGCGTGCTGATGAGATGGGAGATGGCAGATGGGTTTCGGTGGAGATGGGTTCTCTGCGTGCGTCAGGCGTGCGTCTAGGAGAGATGGAGGGCGAGATGGTGAGATGGAGAAGATGCGCAAGATGGGTTCTTTGATGATGAAGGGGAGAGAGATGGACATGAGTGAGATGATGGTGGTGAAGACGATGGTCCAGCCAATCTGGAGTCTACGCTGGAGGTTTGTGAGATGGGTTGTGATGGAGATGGAGGTGGGCGATGGGAAAAGGGTGTGGGGGTGGAGATGGGTAGTGCTGATGAGTTACGTGAAGGGGCGTGGTGACGGCTTCTGGAGATCTGGAGGTACCGCATGCAGGGGGTGGCGTTGCGTGTGTCTGGAGGCTGCTGCGCAAGGAGACGACGGAGAGGATAAAGTGGGGATGAGGTGGGGCGAGACGGAGTGAGAGAGAGGTGGAGTGCAGAGATGCAAGGCGGTTGATGGAGATGGAATGGGTTCTGCGTGGGATGGATCGAAAATGGAATGGGTTCTGCATGCATAGTGGAAGATGATGAGAGGGAATGATGGGTGAGAGAGAGAGAGATTCAGGGAGTCTAAGATCTGCGCATGAAGAGGATAGAGATGAGGGAGAGGGTTTAAGGGGGAGATAGAGACGGGGTGATCTGGGATTCTACTTCCCCAGATCCTTGGGCTCTTTCTCCCTTGTCCGGGCGACGGGTCAGGGAGTTTGGGCTCAAGGGGTTTGGATCGGGTTGGCCTGGTTTGGATATGGGTTTGGGTTAGAGCTTGGATCTAGGTTTGACTCAAGTTTGGGTTTGGTGCGGTTTGAGTGCATTTGAGCCGGGTCTGGTTAGATCGGACGGGCTAGGTCTAGTGGGGCTTGGACTGGGCTGGGCCTAGTGGGTTTGGATCCGGGTTGGTTTTGGGTCAGGATTAAAAAGAAACTAATCTGGGTCCAGAAGGTGGGGTCCGGTGGAGATTGGCCGGATTATCATTACCAAGGCCTAGGCTCCATAGATTTCAATCTGCTCGTCGGATTTCGACGTTCTACACATCGATGGAAAGCACTTGGTGAGTAGGTCACGATGAACCAAATTTTAGGGCAATCAGAGGTCTAGAAATGACAGGTAATTTTTCATGCGGATGCCCCGAGTGTGTGGGACCTGCTGTTATGATCTCTCGATGAGTAGATCGCAATGAGTCAACTTCCGGGGTGATCAGGGGTCTAGAGAGATGACAGGTGGCTTTTCAGGCGGCGTCCTAGGGGGCGTGGGACCCGCTATTGCTATTTTTGATCTGCCTGTTGGATCTCGGAGTTCTATATGTAGACACGGAAAGCTCTCGACAAGTGGATCGCGATGAGCTAACTTCCAAGGTGATTCGAGGTCTAGTAGCTATGGGCGATCTTTGACTCGGGACCTAATCAGGACATCATTAAACATGGTGGATTGAATTGCCCCTCTACAGTTACTTCTGTTACTGGTGACACTGATGTACTTGCATGGTTTATATGATATATTGATGATGATGGCTTCTCTCGTCTATTTGATATGTTGTATCTAACATCTGTTATATTACTATCTCGATTATCGTTCATGCACCACACGCCACACTGTTTTTGTTGCACTCTGATATCCTATATTGTTATTGAGGTACTAATCACACAGGTACAGCTAGGATCATGTATGTCTTCTTCCCTATCTGTTAATATAATGTATTGACACCTAAACATGCCTATTTGCCTGGCTCATTGAGCCTGACCCAATCCTTAGTGTTTTTAGGTATCTTCTCTTCCGCTTTCTTTGATTAGTAGAATTGCTTGGCGGCTGATCCGTTGCCGCAGGATTCACAGAATGATGCAGTTGGTGCATCGAGAGGCGTCTATCACATAGATCTCTATTCTTTCCTTTTCTTGTAGCTGGCCATGTTGGCGTATGATTGAATAGTTAGCTTAATTACGGAAAGTACCTTGGAATCCCTTAAAGTTAAATAAAATTATTGGACTTTGTCCATTTACTTGCTCATATGAATTTTACACTTGATTATATTATTGGATCTTCCGCATCTCTTAGGTACTTTCTTGTAACGTCCCGAGATTCAAGGTGCCCGGATTTTGGGGCGTTACACCCTAGATCTCACCCTTGCATTGGGCTCTAAACAGACATCTCCCGAGCATTAAAACCAAGTTTTTCATCTCCCTGCATTGACTCACGCAGAACCCAGGCTCGCTCGAGCGAGCCTGCTTAGAAGGCGGTCTCGTTATAGCGAGAAGGCCTTCTGGCCATGCTCGCCTGGCAGGGCTATCTCGCTATTGCGAGCCCGAGCTTGCTATAGCAAGCTAGCCTTCTGCCTTGGCTACTCCATTGCGGGTTTTTGGCTCCTTTTTTTCCAATCTTTTGATGTGGTTCCTTCCTCCCTTTGCAACCCTCTTCTGAGCTACCCATTTATCACAAAACTAGGGTCTCCTTGCCTTTTCAAAATCATACATAATCCTCCTCCAAACATCCACAAAATGCATCACATTCATTCTCATTTCCTCAAAAGAAACCCAATCATCCATGGAATCCATAGGTACATATAAACAAGCTTTAACAAGATCAAATGCATACATTTTCAAGAGATTGAACAAGATAAAAAGACTCATCGACATGCACATTTTGAAATCGATATAAACCATAGCAAGGAAAAGTATTAAATCATCATGAGCAAGTAATAAAAATCCATATTTTCTCATAAAACATGTTAGCATTCAAAACCATCCATTCATCCACTTGCATTGGCCTCCAAGCTAGCTACGTAAGTTCCTTAACACACTTTCCAAGCCAACCTACAAGAATACCATAAAACCCCCCAAAACAAACCCATTTAGAACCCTAAACGGTCAACACCGTGAATGAGAAAGAGAGAGCTTGCAATAATGAAGATGGAGCCTCTCTAGGACTAGAAGAACACAAATCTAGGAGATGGAGAAGATTGCTTACTTGTAAGGTCTTCAAATGAACAAAGTTAGCTCAAAGAAAGCCCCAGAATGGGTGGTTTCCTCTACAAATGGTACCAATGAAGAGCCTTCAAGATGAGGAAAAAGATGATGACCTCCCTTTTTCCATTTAGCAATCGTTAGTAGTAGGTTGGAGGTGAAGAAGCAAGAAGAACCAACGAGAAAGCCCTAGAATGGGCTAGAGCCAAAGTCTTTCCACAATGATTTGGAGCAAGAAAGGGGAAAGTGAAATGGAGTTCCCTATATATACAAAGTGGAGGTGGGTCCCACAACTTACAATGCTTGTTGGGCTCTAAACATGGATTTCTGGACCTCTGATGAGTTCGACAAAGAAGAAAGAAATGTTCGTCGAAAAATCTAGTTTCCGAAAAGTATATATTTTAAGGGTTTCGGAGATATCGAATTTCGTGTCCAGATTTTGTGTAAAAAGACTGTTTTGCCCTCGAAATTGGAAAAATCGGGTTTCGGGTTCTCGAACGGGGACGGAATAAACACGAAAGTTGTAGGGAATGATAAGATCATTCAAACAGAGTCAAAACATGAATTTTTGAATCCGGATAACCCCCATACTTATGCAAAGACACAAAAAGAACCCCCAAAGGGTCCCACTTAGTCAAAAGGCTCTCAAAACTCCCCAAAGCTATGAAAGAGCTATTATAATCCCCAAATCTAAACAAAATCCTCTAATCTCATTTAGAGCTAACTCATGACTTAATTAGTGCTAATCGCGGTCGCTCGGGTTGGGGTCTTACATTAATGGTCAAAGGCTGAAGCCTTTTCTCGAACTGAAGGATAAAAACATTGAGGACATCCTTCTGGAAGACCCAATTTACCAGGACTAATCATTTTTGGTCACGTCGGGCTGACGACATTAAACTTAGCGCTGTTTAGGAGGGAACCTAATTTTAGAAGGTAATTGAGCTGGTTGATCACATTCTTTTGCAATCACCCCACATGGTAAGATGTTCCAATTTTCCTTATTGTTCATTTTCACATTACATAATAAGGAACAATGTTCCTTATTGTTCCTATCTATTATGGATAGGAGATTAAAGAATCCGAATGATACAAGAATTCCACCTTCTCAATAACTCTACCCAGCCAAGTCAAAATGAGTTTTCTTTAGTTGAATTAAAATTCTTAATATATCTATTATGATTAGAGAATTTTAAAAGTTTGTGATTTTAAAAGTGTATCCTAGATAGTGATTTATAAATATGGGCTCCATGTACAAAAAACTTTTTTTAAGTGGACCTCATGTTCTAATTCCTAAAGGTGGGGCCACATGCTATTATTTCTAAACATGGCCCTCCACCCAAATTCCTAAATATGGGTCCATGTTGGAAGTTTTAAAGTTGGCCCCATCATGTACAACAATTTCTATATCCTTTTTCTTTATATTAATATTGGAGAATTGGTTTTTCTTTTTTATTTTTCTCTCACAGTTTTCGATTTTTTCTCTTTTTATGATAATTTACTTATTTATTAAATAAATAGTAAAAAATAAAAAAATGAGATTACTTTAAGCTATGATGTAATTTCACAAAAAAAAATATATAATAATCTTACCTTTTCCTTACACCACCCATTTCTGATAAAGATTTTATGACTGCAATATAAAAATAATTTTATAATTTATTTAAAAACTGAACTCATCATATTTATGGAAGATGTTCAAAAGTATAAGATTAAAAATCTGAAAATAATATCAGCATAAATAAAAAGAATAGATATGAAAATAAAGAAAAATATAACCAAGTAGTTTCTCATATTGAAAATAATCATTTCAACACGGTCTATTGATTTTCGGAAATATGTCTTATCAATAAATCGGATTCAAACCACATTTGTATCCTTATTCAACTTTTAGTATATCTATTTGGGAAATAAAGAAGTCCAAATCCATTTTGTTTAAAGGCAGTTGATATACTTTAACTTGGTTCTAGGTTATATGATTGTAAGTTATTTTCAATTATACGGTATTCTATTTTGTTAACATATGCAAAATATAATACATACATAAAAAGTAATAAGTAGAAGTAAAACCTTTGAAACGAAAATTGTTGATGAATTCATATAGTCTTTGACATGGACTCAAGCACCCCTAGAGTTGGCTTAACTTGATTTGGGTAATACGATATACGAACTTTAAAAAAAATGAATTAAAATTAGGTAAGGGTGAGAGACTAATATATGAAAAATGAATAGGAGTGTTTGAATTAAACGGAAGAACAAACCCTATTTATTAGCTAAAAGTGTCATAGATGTTTGACAAGTGTTATCTATTCAATTGATATTAAAAAAGTTGTGACTCCAAATGTCACTAATTTAAACTTCCACACAAAAAAAGATGATTACAAATACCATGAAAAAGATGATAGTCTAATGATAGTACAAAAAAGATTGTTGGAAAGAGGTGGGCCTCTAGGGTAGGTTTTTCAAAACTTTTGACCCACTTAACGCAGGGATCAACTATCCAGAAGGCTACAAAACCCAATCCAGGATTCATGGCCTCTTTCTCATCACCATGTACAACAATAAACTCTATCTAGAAGATAGAAATAGCAGCAAACAAGCAACCACAAAATCCATAACATACAAGGAAGTAGATTATACCTTTGGAGCTTGGTTGTGCTCTAAAGGAGTAGTTATTATTTTCTTTGATGATGAAACTCTTTCACGTAACAAATAGGAATCTCCAAGACCCAATCATCTTTCACGCTATGAACCATATCAGATTCTCTTTTCTCAAGAAGGTGGGTGGGATCTCCAAGAGAAAAACTAACTAGAATCTCTAAGGAAACTAGAACGGAACTATAAGAGAGAGAGAGGAGAAGAGAGGTGCAGCTCTTGCACTAAGGGGAGGTGGGCGTGGATTCCTAGGGCATCCAATGGATGGGGTGTCCAAGCCATGTCTCCTCTCTTATTTATAGCTTTTTGGCAAACCTCTTCATTGTCTAATTGAAATAGAAGTCTCACTTCTCTAACAATTAGTAACTTTCTTCTTACTAATTTAAATAGAAGTCCCACTTCCATTATAATTAGTAATTTTCTCCTTTTCCAATTAAAATAGAAGTCTCACTTCCATTATAATTAGTAACTTACTATTACCACTATTAAAAGCCTCACTTCAAATAGAAATAGTAACTTTTCTATTTCCTTTTAGAGTTCTACTATAATTAGTATCTTTCTAATAACTTGGGTTATTAGCGTGGAGACCACTAGGGATTTCTTAGAAAGCTGGCTCCAATCGGGACACCACGACCCCACATCTCATGTGCAATCTGGGCCCACAGTTAATTGCAAATAACTCCACTATATAAATGCAATTGAACTCCAGTCTTAAGAATAAATTACATAGAAGACCCTAAACTTCCCTATCACCACAAGTAGGCCCTTCAATCAATCTCCATGGATCAATTGGACCTGTCTTCCAAATTAGATCCATATCTTATTATCCTTGAGCCCCAATTGATTATAATGATCATTTGGTATTGATCCAATTAACTCTTAATCGGAATGGGTGCACACTTACCAATGATAAATCCATTAATTGGCACAAGGGGATATTAAAGATAGATTCCACATTGACCATCGAATGTTCCCACAGCTCTACTACCACGTACCCAAATCACCGAGGTGTTGACCTACAATTGGCCTCACTCATTAGTGACTCAAAGCAAATGAATAGATAGAAACTTAAGTTCATCAATGTCTCAGGATTGAGAGCCTATTGCTAGGGAATTATGAGAGCAGACCTTAAAGTAAAGACAGTGTTCCTAAGGTGCTTCTCATGGTCCTTCAATACATCCAATGTACCAGTACTGTGATCCAGAATCTTTCATTCTGATGATTGAGACAAGTCATACTATCTCATAGTAATCAAAGTACTGCAACCTTGTCAGATGAGATGTCCAGTCATCATCACTGGTTGTGAAGATATTCAAGTATAAGATTTGCTATACATGTCTCATGTATGTGGATCTCATCCATACACATGTATTGCATCTAGTATACTTATGGACTCCGGTTCATTACATGAACCATCATGTCATTCATATTAGTTATGTGCAAACATGTAATAAAACACCATTCATCTCATGAAAAGAAAGCATGAATATATTGATAAATAAAGAAATTAATCAATTTATTTCATCAATCTTATGGATTGAGACCATAAAACTAACACTCAAGCACCCCTAGAGTTGGCTTAACATGATTTGGGTAATACGATATACTAACTTTTAAAAAAATGAATTAAAATTAGGTAAGGGTGAGAGACTAATATATGAAAAATGACTAGGAGTGTTTGAATTAAATGGAAGAACAAACCCTATTTATTAACTAAAAGTGTCATAGATGTTTGACAAGTGTTATCTATTTAATTGATATTAAAAAATTTGTGACTCCAAATGTCACTAATTTAAACTTCCACACAAAAAAGATGATTACAAATACCATGAAAAAAATGATAGTCTAATGATAGTACAAAAAAGATGCTTGCACCCGGGGTTCAAAACTGCACTATCACACTGGGGCCACAAGGGATTTACCCGACTCCCCCTGGGCCCGTAGGGATTATTTCGGCCCAAAGGGGTAGGACACCCTTGTAGACACCTCATTTGGCCCCCTATGATAGCCTTAAATACCTGTCATATATAGCGGTGCCCCCATTTCACCCATAATTGAATGGTTAATGGCATAATTCAGATTAATTCATGACGATGAAAATGCTTGTTGATAATTCTAGACTTAGTTCGACAATCTCTAGAAGTTCGTGAGAGAAAAAAACCCAAATCGTGCCAAGATCTCGAGTCCACTGCTCATACAAGGGGTGGACCGTGACACTATTCAAATCTTTTCCGGACCACTTAAGACATGCTTAGGCCAATTCCTACGAAGAGCATGCTTAGTTTGCCAAAATGTCACCCGATTAGCCTAAGTTAGGAAACTAGATCCATTGGTCCAGTGGTCTCCCCTTTTTTTCAGCCCCTAATCGTCAGAACATTTGGACCCTTGGATTTTTCACTTCGAGATCTTTTCGACGATATATAGAACGTCCAAATTCGATAAGTGGGTCAAAAGTTATGAGCTTTTGAAGTTTGTCCCAAGAGGAGATGAAAACCACCTAGGCACCACCCATGTGGCGCCCACCCAATTGAAATTCGTCTAGGCACCCCATGCTGGGCACCTACACAGCCTAGGACCACCTAGGCACCCCGTGGTGGGGACCCACCCTCCAAGTTCCACTAGATGGCCTAAAAGGAGCCCGGGACCACTCAACATAGGGATTAAACTCCAAAAATGAATCGACTTCACCTAGGCACCACCCATATTGTGCCCACCCTATTGAAATTCATCTAGGCACCAACGCTATGGCGCCCACACTACCCAGAAGCACGTAGGCACCACCTCATGGGTGCCCACCTCTAAATTCACTAGTTTGGCCTGAAAGTAGTTCGGGACCACTCAAACATAGGGACCAAGCTCCGAACACGAACCGAACCACCTAGGCTCCACCCATGTGGCGCCTAGCCCTGAAATCCACCTAGGCTCCACCCATGTGGCGCCCAACCTTGAAATCCACCTAGGCACCACCCCTGTGGTGCACAGTTAGTTAAATGCTATTGTAGGTCCCCCCAGCTAAAGATCTATCCATTCAATCCCGACTCCAAATGGGACCAAGTTTCAAAAGCGAGACCCAAAACCATCTGGGCACCACCCTGCGGGCGCCTACACTCTCCAGGATCACCTTAGCACCACCCTGTGGGTGCCCAGACTGCGCAGGCCATGTGGGCGCCACCCCATGGGTGCCCGTCCTCTCTCAAGCTCTAGTTCACCTTAAAACAACTTAAGCCGCCTTGGGATGCGTGAGACCTTTTAGAAGCACGAAGTAATGAAGCCCTAACCCTTCTAAACTCGTCCCAAACCTCTATATAATCCCTCTTAACTTCATTTACAAAGGGAGCTACCCTAAAAAGAGAGAAAAATAGAGAATAAGCAAGAAGAAGAAAGGTAGCCACCATTAGAGAGAGCTTCAGATCTAGAGAAGAGGAAGAGGAAATAGAGGAGGCGGCTTCCATATCTTCAATCGGAGCTATGGGTCTTTGCGAAAGCTTCGTTCTAGGAACTTGAGAAACGCTTCATTATTTCGGTATTCCTAGATCTCTCTATTCTTTTAGTGCATTTCATTGCCATAAATGCTTAGAAACATGCTTAGGATCCTTTGTGCATTGTAGATCTGCAGTAGTTGTGATAAAACTGATATTAGCATCTCATCATATTAGGAACATGTTTAGGTTCATTCTAATAAAGTAGATCTGCATTGATTTCGTAGTTCTAATTGCATAACTAGATTAGATCTCACATTAACAACATCATCATCATCATTTATATCGAAGAGATCGCAAAAAGCCCTTGGCAGAAAGGCTGGGCGCCACCCACTGGGCACCTACCCTCTCCCAGATAGGCAATCCACTTGGGCGCCACTCTCCTAGCGCCTATCCTTCTGAGACGAGGCCTGGGCTGTAGATCTCTACTTGGTGCATCGTTTGCTCGTAGGTTCATCAGTTGCATCGTCAGTAGTTCGCATTCACTACGTCAAAAAGCTCAATAAACCACTCCTCCGTGTTGGTTTTACCGACTGCTTAGAGTAGTCATATTTTTTTGATTGACTTTTAATGTTTGTTACCGCCCATGGCAGTCGTTTCTGTGAAATAAAAATAAAAAAAAAAAAAAAAAACTCAAAACCCTTCTCATATGACTCATAAACGACTCCCAGCCCTAACTCTTCTCTATCTCGCGCGATCTCTTCCCCCATTGCGCCGCTCCATCTCTTCCCTCCCCCTCTCTTTCTCCCTCTCTCTTAGGCAACACCCATCTCTTCCCCCTCCTCTCCCTCTCTCCCCCTCCTTCGAACCATTTCTGAAATGGCCCGCGCATTTCTGAAACGGCAGCATGATGGATACTAGGAGCAGAAAACGCAGCAGAAAAGCAGCCTTCATCATCTTTCCCCTCCTTCCACAACAGCAGCAGAAAATGCAACAGCCCGCCCATTTCTGAAACGGCAACAGCACCTAAGCCAGGACCTCAGCCAACTAGGGCAAAAGCAGCAAACGCATACTAGAAGCAGCACAGGGGCTAAGCCCAAGCCCACGGGCCATCCTATTTGGAGCCAGTGCTTAATCTTTTCCACTCTCTTCGTCTCTTTGCCATCTCCTTCACAGGTATTTAGGGTAGTAATTGTTGCTTATGCTAATGCTCTCTATCTTTCTCTATCTCCTCTGCGACACAGCATCAACGGCAAGCAGTGAGGGTTATCTCTCTCTCTCTCTCTCTCTCTCTCTCAATTGGCATGCTCTGTTGGTCTGCTTTAATCATTTATTCTCTAAGGAACACTGCTAAGTATATCTGTTGTGATTTAGTATAAGTATCTCCTATAAATGTTCCTTTAGGGTTGCTAAAAGTGGGTTTTGATCAAGAAGACTTTGTTATGCTTTGGGATCTCTTTGGAATATACCATCAGTTTGGCATGGTTATCCTCCAAACTGGTTGGTGATCGCAAGTTGTGAATTATTATAGTATGTTGTCTTTTTTGTGTGCAGATGTTTGAGACTACGAAATGTGCTCTGTGTTGCAGAAACATGTGTGAGTAATACTAATTTATGCAGAATGCAATGTTGTTTCTAAATGCAAAATATGTTTTCATTCTTTATAATCACCTGTACATATTATTCTTGATGGATTGGATGTTGGATCAATTGCATTCTTAGAAAAAAGAGCATGGTACTTATTTGTGAAATGCTTATCGGATTTTTTACGTCGACATATCTGTTGAGATTTTGATATTTCTCTAACCTTTAAGGTAAGTCTCCAAATTCACTTGGCTGCATGATGTAGGATGAGGGCCTTGGAATCACACATTGTCTTTCACCTTGGTTGATAATTGTGCATAGGTCTCCAAATTCACATGGCGACATGATGTAGGTTGAGGGCCTTGGAATTGCACTTTTTCACCTTGGTTGATAACTCGTTGAGGCTCAATGTGAGGATGGCCATTGATTCACACTACACATAAATAAAGGGAAAACCCAAAATCAAAGAAACTGAACTTGTATATTGCTTGGTTGTTTGATACAAATACACAGGCATGTACTGGTGCTTGTCTCACATCATAAAGATTGAAAAATCCTTTTACATGTAATCGAACAGTCAAACCTTTTTAAAAGAAGCAAGTACAGATTTGGAATCCTTTATTTCCTTAATGAGGGGGGTTCCAGATAATTACAACCCTTTCATTTGGTCAGGGGTAGTTGACATAACACATATACCTTAAGTCTAAAGACAATATCCAGATGTCATCAAGAACGTGGGGGAGGGAGGGGACAGTTCTTAGTGTCTTTGCTAGTGAGTGAGAACAAGAGGTGTGTTCTGAAAGTAGACTGCAGGCGCCAAATGATGCAAGCATCAGGGACAACTTTTGGAGAGAGCTTGATCTAGTGTGAGCAAGGTTGTCTGTAGCTTGGTGCATGGGGTGATTTCAAAACCATCAGATTCACGTCAGAGAAGTTTAGTGTCAAGCCCATAGACGACTGACCCATGGACTGCGAACCTTTTAGCCCAACTATTCTTAATATGCCAATTAACTAATGCAGTCAATCAAGATATAATTGGTTGACATTTGACAATTAAAGATTATTAATTGACATTCAAGAGGAAAGAAAATCCCATTAAGCACAAAAAGATTGGCATGTAATTAATTTCATTTTGAGGGGAAAATAAATCCTATCTAGGTCCCTAACAGGCATGTTTGATCTCCCCTCTATAAATACTTTGTGGTCTCTCATTTGATTGACATGTCCATTTGATTAACATTTGTGCAACTTCTTGTGATGTAGTTTTGTGTACCCTCCTGTTTTTCCTGTTATTGATATTGGTTGGCCAACTTTCAGATTTGCTCAGGCCTACATGTACATGGGACCTTTTCTTGTCTTGCCAAACAGTCTTGTTGCCCATGTGTGGATGTTCCATATGGCTGGAAGTCCTTTTTATTTGGATATATAGTATTAAGTTTTTATACATAATCAAACATGTCCATTTGATTAACATTTGTGCAACTTCTTGTGATGTAGTTTTGCGTACCCTCCTGTTTTTCCTGTTGGAATTGATGATCTCCTTCTAGGACCTCCTGCTGGAGTTTTCCCCACCAGGTTCTTTCCTACTCCTCCCCTTCAAATTTTTACTCTTGATACTTGGAAGAATCATATGATCATTGTCGTGTATTTGTATGGCGCAATGTATGGCCACTAGGATTGCTTGATTTAGTGGGCCCTAGGATGGATGGACAATTCCCTAAATATCTTCCTGAGAGAAGAATTTGGACCCTCTAGTTGCAGTCTACAACTGAAGAATACATTCACATTGTGGTGGTGGTGGTGGTTTTTTTTTTTTTTTTTGTTTTGGGTTTTGGGTAGGGGTGGGAATGGAAATTTTAAATTTTGGTCCAATGAGACCCTCTTGGGGTGACCATCTTCTCTCTATGACCCCATCACATTAGTGAACTCATACTGAGCTAGTTATCACACTGGCAAGGAATTTGTCTCATTGAGCTGTGATATCCTTGACTATAATATGACTATAATATCCTTGAGCTGTGATTTTATAAATTTGTCTCTTTCCATTTTAGTTCGAAGTATTTGTATTCAGTAATTTTACCTGTTTACATTAATCTTTCAGGGGTGGTTTTGGGATTGGCGGTGGCATGCTTGTGGGTATGTACATTCCATTTTTAGCAGCTTTTCGATAAGGAGTCCTTTTTTATTAGAACTCCTTTTTTATGCATCTATTCATGTGGAACAGGACCTGATGATCCAAGATGGCAAGGTGGCCTTTTCCCTTTTATTAGAACTCCTGTTTTACTCATCTGTTCATTTGGAACAGGACCCGATGATCCAAGGTGGCATGGTGGGGTAGGCAGAGCATAGCCTGGATTTCCAGGACTTCCGTGAGTAAACACTCATTTCTTTTAATTCTTTTTCCGTATGTGTTAACAATGCGTTGGGTAGCTATTGTTTCTGATTGAAATTATGTTTGGCTCAAACAGGGGTGTGCCTCCAGGTTCCCGTTTTGACCCTATTGGTCCGCCTAATGTCCCTAGATTTGAGCCAGAGCGTTTTATCATGTCTTTATCTTAACCCCCATTTAGTGCTGATGCTATAGTGGCTCCTCTCTTCTAACTATTTGAAATGATGGAAGTTTCATCCCCAATACCTGTTGCTATGACCCTATGTTACTCTAATGGTCATCAGATCAAACAGAGCATGTGGCACAGACATAACAGAAAATAAGGGATATTTGCACACATCATAACTAAGTATGATAGGAGTATGACATGGTATTCTTGTAGACCTTCTCTTTGTTTCATATTGAGTAATGATTTATCCTTGGATAAGGTCGATGGAATAATGGTGTATGACAGTAGTAACTTCAATTTCTTCCTAGTCTTTTAGATGAGATGGTGGATGAGTTTGTGTGTATAATAATGGTGGAAGGGCACTTGTAGTGGTGAATGACTTTGTAGTGGTGAATGACTAATGTCGTAGTGGTGAATGACTTTGTAGTCTGTTGGGGCATTGAGTTGTTCATATGAAGGTTTTTTTTTTTTTTTTGTTATGTGCAGGTACTTAGCAGGTTGTAAAAAAAAAAATTTAAATGTCACGTACAAGGGGGACTCTGCCGAAATTTTGAGAAATCTTACATTAGAAAATTTTCTTAAGAACATTTTTATGAAGTATACGTTAATGTTTGTCAAAATGTGTTTATGCTTCTTATTTATCATTTTTTGTTACTGCAAGGTGATGTTATTACTGCAAATGAATCTGACAACTCGGACGCGTTCTTGGTTTGTCAACTGAGGAGGAAGGATGCTATAGGATCGTTGTAGATGAGATCTTGAAATTTGATGTAGAGTTGTTGGGTGGAGAAAAGACTTTTGGGGACCTCACCTTGGGTGATATCATTTCTTGGCCTACATATAGAACCGTGTTTGGCTTAGTTTAAAAGCTCACATGATTTATTGTTAAATGACTTTATTTGTAATATTTTCTTTGATGTGTGTGATCATGAACGTGAACGTGGTTTTTGAGAATTTTCTACCATTTAATGTAGCTACTTTAATGGTTTAAATTTTAAGTGGATGGATGATTTCTTATCTTATTTGAGTTATTTACTTGATGGATAATGGATGTTTGTGTAGTTGATGCTAATTTACAGTTTTGAGAATTACATGATTTTTATTACAAAAATATAAATTTTAAAAATTAATTATGATTTTTTTTTAAAAAAAAAAACCCTCTAAAAAAACGACTGCTCAAAACAGTCGTTAATTGAATGATAAGTCCTTTTTTAATGTAGTTTTTAAAAAATGACACAAAATTTTCGACTGCCGAAGTCCGTCTTGAAAAAAATTGACTGCCCTGGGCAGTCGATAATTTGCCAAATTTTTGACCGCTAACAGCAGTCGTTTTTCAAAAACGACTGTGATTTTAACGACTGCCCGTTCGACTGCCCTTAGCAGTCGTTTTTTAAGAAAAATGATTGTCATCGGCAGTCATTTTTCGGCCTTTTTGACGTAGTGATTAGGGCACGTGCATCAATCGTCGAATATTGGGAATTGTGCTAGAAAATCTTAAGATCATTGTGCCTTCGTTGCGATCCGTTGAAAGCCCTGGCTAAGTAGGGTAGGCACCACAGGTGTGGCGCCCAAGTGGACTTCTCCACTTTTGTGCACGACTCATGATCTTCCGCATTTAGTTCATTTAGAAATTGCATGACAATGATATGTGTGTTTGTTTGATGTGTTTTGAACTTCGAATTATCATTTCTATCACACCTCACATCATATCATTTGAATCATAAGTCATAAAAGAAAAACCAAAAAAAAAATAATCATAAAACATAAAAATCACTACTTTTGTTTCCTTACTCTCTAGTAAATCAGAGGAGAAACAAAAAACAAATTAAAAGATATCCAGAAAACCCAAAAATAATAGGTAGATAGTCTAGGTTATTGAATTTAGCACCAAAATAGGATAAATTCTAAGATTAATAAAAACATCATAACTAATTAACTTGAGAGCCTTCAAATCATTAAGAACACCTTCAATCACTTTAAGAACCTAATTAATTCGGATTAAAAGTAACTAAGAACATAAAATATTTAAAAAAATCAAAACACAGCCACCTGGGCGCTACCCCCTAGGCGCCCAGCCCATTCATTTTCTAAGACACCCCGGTTAAAGCTTAAGCTAATTAGTTAAGACCTTAAACCAATCAAAATTAATATAGTGAAACATTTTAAACCTAGAATAACTAAAACCCTAATCAACTTAACCTCAAGTTAACTCAAAAACACAAAACCAACAAAACTCCAAAACAGTCCACTTGGGCGCCACCCCCTAGGTGCCCAGCCTGCCAAGTCCACTTTGGCACCACCCTCTTGGCGCCCATCCTATCTCATCACTAAGGAATCTCTAATTAAAACTTCTAATTAATCACAACCCGAATTCAATCCTAATCAACATAATAAAACACTTTTAGACTCAAGAAACCTGAAACCCTAATCAATTCGACCTCAAACTAACTTAAAGATTACCGAACCAACGTGAACCACAAGACAGACACCTAGGCACCACCCCCTGGGTGCCCATCCTGTCAATCCACTTAGGCATCACCCCCTGGGCGCCTATTCTATCCCATTCCCTTGGAAACCATCAATTAAAATTAAACTTAACTAATTGAACCTGAATTAATACATTAAAACACTACTCACTTAAAAGATTTGGAACCATAATTATTTTGGACTTGAATTAACCCAAGAATACAAAACCAATTCAAATCATTAAAATAGCCACCTGGGCGCCACCCTCCGGGCGCCCATCCTGCCACATCCACCTGGGCACCACCCTTTGGGTGCCTAGCCTACCTAATCACCAAGAAACCCCAATTGAAATTAAACCCAAATTTAATCCTAATCAACAGACCAGAACACCCTTGAAATTTAAAACAACTGAAACCAGAAGTCTGAATTAAACTACAATATTGAACCAATTCGAACCATCCTGCCACATCCACCTGGGCACCACCCTCTGGGCGCCTAGCCTCTCTAATCACCAAGAAACCTAATTAATTGAAGCCGAATTTAATCCTATCAATGCAATAGAACACCTTTCATTCAAATACATCAAAACACAAAAACTCAACCTCAAATCAACCTAAAAAACACGAAACCGACACCAGCGTCAAAACCGTCCACTTGGGCACCGCCCCCCGGGCGCCCAACCTGTGAACTTCAGCTAGGCACCATCCCTTAGGCGCCTATCCTCCCCAATTCCCTTGAAACCATCAATTAAAAATTAAACCCAATTAATTAAAACCTAACTCCATCCTAACTGAATATGAATAAACACTCTCCACCCAAACACATGAAGTCCTTTAACCATTTCTAGCTCCAATTGACCTAGGAATCATAAAACCAATCGAAAGCCGTAACACAGCCACCTAGGCGCCACTCCTTGGGCTCCCATCCAACCAAATCCTCCTGGGCACCACACCCAGGGTGCCCAACCTGCCCATTTTCGAAAAAATTCATTTCACGACTTAGCCTAATTAATTGACGTTCAAACAAATCCCAATTGAATACGGAGATACATTTCCCACTGAGACATCCAATCCCATAAAGTTTTAATCTAAAAATAACCTTAAGATCCAAAGCTTATGAACCAACAAACAATCACGTAGGCACCACCCCCGTGGCGCCTAGCTTACACTCTAACCCTACTCCATCACCACGACTAAAGACCAATTATTAAACACCTTATAACTTAAATTAATTAAGACTAGAACCTAAGATAATCCCTGAGCCCAAAGACCAGTAATCAAGCCTTATCTGGAATACTTGAAAATCACAACAAATCCACCTGGGCGCCACCCCTTTGGCGCCTATCCTCTCATTTGCACTAAAACGTGAATTCTTGGTTTTGTTTCAAAATTCGGATCCGAATCACTTTGACATTTGAACATTAGAGAATTAAAACAATTTGAAACACTAAACTTCATCAAGTAAGAACCCCTGGGATTCTGAAAATAACATCATACCATTGCCACTAGCCAAACCACCCAGAAACAGCCACTTGGGCGCCACTGCCTGGGCGCCCAAGTCACCAAGTGACCTAGTCGCCACTGTGTATGCGCCTGAGTACTCTGCCAACCCTGTTTCGCCGATTTCTACATCATTTCACCTTTTGAATTAAAATAATAAATTCCAGAGCCTTAAACAACTTAAACAAAACCCTAAAATACCTTTAATCCACTTCTTAATCAACCTTCAACTTAAAATAACAGCAAACCAACTAAAAGTCACAATTAACAAGTTGCTTAGGCGCTGAACCATCAGACTTAGCTATTTACACCCTAGGTTTAGATTGGATTTCCCCATTAGATAGATTAAAGCATTAGGCTTCGTCCTGTCACTTTTCCTATTCTGTTAGGGGATTGGGAAAGCTGATGTGGCCGGTCTAGGACCTTAGGTTAGGTTAATCCGATGATCAGTAATAAAGTATTAATCACGTAAATCAAAGCAAAATCCTTTAGTTAGGCCCTTCTAGCCCCAATATAAAAAATCCATAAAAACTATAAAACCAACAAAATAAACCCAAAAAGATTTTTTCTTTTGTTTCTTCCTCCACCTCAGGTGCCAAATATTTAATCGAACTTAATGATAAAAAGGAATAAAGAACTGATTTCTAAAATAGAATAAATGAGAATAACGAGATGAGATGAGTGATTTCGCACACACTTTTAAACAAACACTGGCCCATCAGCCGCCTCCAATTAATCTTGGCCCATCGGCCACCTCCAATCAATTACGGCCCATCGGCCTTTCACTTTTATCACTCGTGTATCGCACACGAAAACAGAAATCACAACTCAAAATCTCATTTGCATCATCGTTTTGGTTTGAAAAGTCAGCCTTTAAACCCTATTTTGCCAAGGGATCTGAAGGGGGTACCCTGGAATGGGGCCGATCCTTTTATTAAATATTTCGGACCTCCCCCCCTTTTTATTTTCTTTATTTTAGTTATTTTATTTTACCTGGATATATTATGATTAAGTTGTGTGAGGATTAACATCTATTTGGACTTTAACTCATGACCCTGAATTAACCCAACATCGAAGAGACCCAAAGAGACCCAAATCATTGTGACAGGACAACCGTCGTGTGTTGCCGGCAGCACATTAGACAAGAGGAAGAACACACCCTCTTATTTTTCTCCCCACATTTCTTTGGCTTTCGTCGAAAAACGGTGTTACGGCCGTACCATAGCTGGCGATCGTGATCCGTTGATTTTGAGGGTAGTCGAAATCCTCATTTTCGATGTAAAATTTAAATAGCATATATAGATGAATGGAGATTTCCCTAAACCATGTCTTTATTGGGGGGGGGGGGGGGTTCAAAATTCACATTCGACAACCCTCCAATATAAAAAAAAGTACCATGAAAAAAATGATAGTCTAAAGATAGAATGATTGGCAAGTACCATTTATCAAGTTGCTATAAAAGAAACTTGATTACAAATATCACCCATCTAAATCATCACACCAAAAAGATGATAGACAAAGAAAAAAGTGATAATTTAAAGAGAGGGAGATGGAACTGAATGTGTTGAATAGTGCACACTAGTATGTGTGCTCAACCTAAAGTTTACTCATTCATTAATTATGATAAAGATGTCAATCCAAATGTTTTTTAAAGTTATAAAGGTTAACTCAACATTTAATTAATAGGTCGCATCCAAGTTAAATTGTTGGAAGGTCAAGGTAAAGTTGGGTTAGGAGGTCATATGTCATAGATTAACTTTAATCCAATCCATTGATTAATTAGGTTAGAGAAATGTTAGTTCAAACATATGAAAAAAATGAACTCTAACTTTGAATTACCAAGTGGATTCAAGTTTCCAATTTACTGGTAGTTCAGTGGCGAGGCACATCCCTTCCATAAAAACAACTAAGGATCAATCCCTTACTATAGTGTTGATGGTGAGGGACTTGATTGAGTGCGTGCAAGGCATATGATTATATATATTAAACGGGGGTGGGTGGGTGGGGGTTCAAGTTAGGTTGGTAAGTTAGGTCAAAATCGCTACTCCTATCAATTTTGTCTAAAACTTTCTCCAATTAAAGGATTATAAATATTTTACCAACTGCCTCTGACAAAGCTCTTATTAATTATCATAAATTAAAAAAGTTTATAAAACTATCTTACTTTTGTTTCATTAGAAGGTAGCTTGCACTTGACCTAGGCCTAACATGTTTCCATCAACCTAATTTTTTTTATATTTATAAGTTTGTAATGACCTCGGTAGTTCTTTATTAGGTATGGAGATTCATCTTGGGCTGATCCATTGCTTATGATTCAATTGAGTTTAAAACTTGATATTTTGTTCAATGCATTTATTACAGTTGGATTGACCACTATATTTTTTACCTTCAAATGAATAAATGTTTTATAATTTATTTACAAATGTGAATGTTGTGACCATTTTCTTCTCAACCATTATTATATTATATATTAAAGTTGTTACCAAATCAACTTCAGTTCTAACCCTTCCAATTTTAAACTTAAACCTCTAAATTTCAAATTTCTTTAATCCTATATTTTTTCAGCTGTTAAATCATTTAAGGGTGATTGTAGTCATTTTTTATTTTTAAATATTATCAACATAATTGCCTCATTTAATTTATAATCTCATTGATCAAAACATATCTACAAGAGAGATTCTTTTTTCTCGATAAGAGAGAACGTCATGTCATTCCATTTCACTCAACAATTCAAAATTATGATAATATACTCTCTACATTTATATAACTTTTCCTTCACCCAAAATAATCTCACTTTATATTTTATTTTTTCTCAATTTGTAAAGGGGGCTTTTTTTAGGCTTATATGTAATAAATCTCATTATGTCGCTCCAATTGAAATTAGACCTGTAAGATTGATCATGCTTAAAATACTTGATCATAAATAAAAGAAAAACCAAATTACTTGATATGTAGTGAAAACTTATATTAATTTCTTACTTCTCATAAAATTTTATATTTTTTATTACCTTTTATTTTTTAACGTTTAAACATTGACACCAATAAAATTTAAATAATATCTAATTCATAAAACTAATTACATCTTTAAGGTTTTGATCTTAATCAAAGCTACTATGACAAATGTTCGTGCTTTAAGAGCAAGTGTTCAAGCTAGCTTTTTAATGACAAATCAAGAAGCATTCTTTGCGATGGCAGGCTAAGTTCTTGATTAGAGCTATGGATAAAGGTAAGTAACTTCTTTTTTATTTATTTAGTAATTCTAATTTGTGTTCCATGATTACATGCTTAATGATTAATAGGCTTTTCTTGGTGCCCTAGGCAAATCTCCATTTTTTTATTTCTGAAAATAAAAATTGATTTTTGACTACTTATGCTTAGGTTTGATAGGCCATACTTAGGATTTAGATCTTTTGATGGTTTATGCTTACTTTTGATGAGTAGTGTTTAGATTATTTTTATTCTTTTATGAGATGAAGGAAGTCTTGAGTTTTGGATTTTTATGATTAAAAAGGGATTTTAAAAGTTAGATTTTCCAAATTGAAAACATTGATTTGTCTTTGATTTGAAGTAAAAATTGGAACAAATTAGGGTTACTTGATAAATAACTTGTGGATGCTTATTGGATTCCTATGCTCTAATCACTTTCATTAATTGGTAGATTTCATATTTCTAAGTTAGTTGCTTGTTTTTATTTCTAAATACTCAAAATCTTCCTTAATTGTTAGTTAATTAATTTTCTTAATCTAAAAGTTTCTTAAATTAGCTCCTTGTGGGTTTGACCTGTTCTTGCACTATCTCATCTAGACACCCGTACACTTGCGGTATTTTATGATTAATAAAGATCACATCAAATGCATGGAAAAGTTATAACTATTGGTAAAAAAAATAGGGAGCCTGCGTCGGTGATGACCTTATTTTACACTACTAAGGTCATCACCAACCCCGACTTAGAATTGTTCGAAAGAATGCCGGGAAAAGTCACAACTTTTGGTAAAAAAAAAGAGAAAGCCTGCGTCGGTGATGACCTTATTTTACACTGCTAGGGTTATCACCGACCCTGACTTAAATTTTTTTCTAAAGAATTCCTGGAAAAGTTACAACTTTTGGTCAAAAAAATAAGAGGCCTACGTTGGTGGTGACCATATCTTACACTGCTAAGGTCATCGCCGACCCTGACTTAGAATTTTTTTTAGAAAATGCCTGGAAAAGTTACAACTCTTAGGACGAAAAATAAGAAGCCTGTGTCAGTGATGACCTTATTTTACACTGCTAAGGTCATCACCGACCCTGCAATCAAAGATCCACGTGACTTGCATGAGGTCATAATTCCATGCAGATTTGTTATGTTGCGTACAAGCATTACATCATCTTCCACAACAAAATAAATCATCCACACCTTTTTTAAAAAGAAATGATAATTTATACACAAACATAACCAATGCAAAAACCATCACTGCTGATCGTAGCCCCAAGTGCAAGGCTGCGTTTGTAGTAACTACCGGTGAAACCGGGTCGATCCACGGAGAGTTATTTATCGCACGAAACCTGTTCTATGTGAAAACTTGTACTAACCTAATAAATTTTATACAAATAAATCTCTACAAAACTGAAGTTGAAATTTAATTACAAATCCAAATTAAAAATTACAATCCCAAATAAAGAGAAAAATCCTAATCTAGAAACTTAATTTAACTGCTGCATCCACCAAAAGATTTGTCAGTCCAACCGATTGTAATAATTTTTAAGATGCATAAAAATGAAAATAAAATAAAATAAAATCAGAGAATAAAAAAATGGATTTTAATTCTAAAATATGGTAATAGTTGCAATAGTTACTTTGCTTGATGCCATTAAGAAAAATCAAGACTACCGCACCAAATGCGAACTGTCACTACGCACAAAAATTCGATGTTGACCCATTGGTGAAGACCAAGACCCCATAAACTTGTTTTATTAATGAAAGAGCCATTACAAACAAATAACCATTACAAAATTATTTGAATCAAAATAAAGTTGCATCCAACCTTAACCTAGACACATGAAACACTAAATGTGGGGTCCAAGGGAGAGGAGTTGCTGGTTATCCAAGGGAGAATGGGGGGATGGTATTGCACATTCAGCCCTCTTTTTGGGCTCTTTTTATATTTTGTTTTATGACTTGGCTATCAAGGTTTTGGTTTAGAGAAGGAGTAGTAGTGTGGGGTCCAAGTTAGGATAGGATTAGGCTACAAATTTTGGAATTTTCCTCTTGATTGGCTTCCCTCCCAATTCCTTCCTAATTTAAACTTCCTCTAGCTTCTTGCTTCTCTTGAAAAAGGTCCCACTTTGGCTAAGAATGAATTCAAATCTAGATTTTAAAAACTGTTGCAAAGCTTGGAAGTATGTGGTCCCCACCCATCTTGGAAGTGTGAATGCTTCTTGGATAGAGGTGTTGGATGTGTGATAATTCTTGGATAAATCTTGGCTTGAAGAAAAATCTTTAAATCTTTGGAAGCCTTCCTCATTTGAACTTCAAGTTATAAAGATCTTTAGGAATCTTTTATGCAACAATCTCGGGCTCTTTGGATTAGTTTCCAACTTGGTTTGCTTGGCTAGCAAGAATCTTAAATTTTTTAAACTTCTTCATGGCTGGAAAAATATCCTTAGATGGGCCCCAGCTTGTTTGCAATAAAGCTTCAGAAATCTGAAAATTCAGATTTTGATAAGATTGTGGGACCATTGGGCGTGTGATATCTAGGAAACTCCTCCCTGTGGGATGTCCATGCCTTGGCTGGGATTTCTTTTTCTTCACTCTTTCCTTCCTCTCTTCTTTCTTATCTTGTTTTGAATCTTGGCCATCCATCTTGAGTTCTTTAATTGATTTATTTCTTCCGCGGGCCCCAAGAAATTAGACATCCCTACAAAAACACAAATAATATGATCAATGATCAAAGAATGATTTATTTTTGTATGAAAGGAATGATGCAAGATGCGGGGTCACACTAAATGGATGCACATCATTTCATGTGTGAATAAAAAGTTACGAGAAATTCATGACTTCCATTGCCAAAAATAGAGAAATTCATGATTTTATGTGAAAATGCAATTTTTGGATGAATTTTAACTCAAATGCGGACTTTGATGCCCATAAACATAAAATCATGATTTTTTTTTTTACTAAAATGGTGCATGATTTGAAGATTAATTCCTTAATTACTTCTAAAATAATGATTAAATTATGCATTTTTAAGGACTTATCAATTGCCATTTAATAAAGTTCCCATAAACATACATATAACAAAGACTATCCAAAAACATACCCAAAACACAAAGATTATATGAGCAGACCCAAAACACAAAACCATCAACTTTATTGTTAAACTAGCGGATTTTTGCAGCTCCCACGGTTGTGACCTCTCTCTGTACAGCACAAACAAGTTACCACTCTTCGCTTGCGATGTCGATCTTCAACTCGGATCCTATTCTTCTTTGGTCGACCTAGTTGCTTGCTAGCCAATGGTGGGAGGACTCTCCCGGTTAAACGTTGTTCCCATTGCATTCTATCACGGGTGGCATGAATGACATCACTGTACGTCTTCTGGTACGTGCTTGTGAGGTACCAATGCTCGCAAGAGCCATATGGATTTACATTCCGCGCTTTAATGGAGGCAACAACATGGCAACATGGGATCCCAATGACGTCCCATTCGCGGCACGAGCATGACCTGCGTTCTAAATTAACTACATCGACACCCTCTGAAGATTGCACTTGATATTCATTCACCACTACCCGTACCATCAGCCTTCGTAATTATTCCATCTCGTTGGCTAGGTACTTCTCTGCGTATGGAGTTAGTCGTGAAGTGATGCGTTGTATTGGAGTTGACCGTCTCTGAAAGAATTCCATCAGTTTTACACGTATCTCTTCCACTTGCTTTGTAATCATGAGCACTCAAGTGTCTTTTAGGAGACTATTTGTGCACTCTGCAGCATTGCTGGTAAGCATATCATACCTACGTATATAAGCAATTGCCGTTGCCCAGAACTGATCGTTGATCGTGAGCTCCAAGTGTAGAGCTACGATGTAGTAATAAACTCGTAAGACCAAGTCGATCCACAGGGAGCTATAGAGATAAGGCTTTCCAACTTGTACTTGCCTTAAATGAAATTTAAAACTAGCCTAATTAAAATTAATTACAACCATTCCTACTTTAATTAACAGATTTAATTACAATCCAATGAAATAAAAAATCTCCTAAAACTAGATTCCTAAATCTAAAAAGATCATGTCGCTGCAAAATAGAAAACACATTAGAACATCCAATTAGAAAATATTCTAAAAATATCACTTACTAAAATTAAAACCAACAAATGAAATTAGGAACTAAAACAAGTTATGAAAAAAATAATCAATCTAAATTATTGTAAAAAAATCATCCATTTAAAATCAAACTCTCTAAGGTTAGACCACTTTCCTAAGAAAGTCCTACAATCTAAATGATACACTTTCTAAATGAATGCAAATTTGAGAATTAATTTTCCTAAACTAAATAAAATACAAGAATGATGAGGATGCAATCTTCTAAAAAATAATTATGGGACACAATGCATGGACGTGCATGTAATATGATGAACTAGTGCAAAGTTTTTATTTTATTTTATTTTTACTTCCTAATGCTTGACACCTATCACCAATACATCGCTAGACCAAAGCCTATCTAAACCACAATTACTGCTGAGTCTTTAATATCCTAAAATGCATGAAATTCCAAAAGAAAACAACAAGTGAATACAAGAATTAAATTTGAAATGCTATGTATGACAACATGGGACGTTCATGACTAAGCACTACATGAACTACATGAATTATGCAAACGGTTCCAAAAGTCAGTCTTGAAGCCATTGTTCCATGTGTAATAAATTTGAAAGGGCTATTTTCCAATCCAAACATATTTAGCTCATGTGACTTTCAAATCTGATTTTGGAATTTAACATAAACTACACCACTTCTAAGATGCTTTAAAATGTGTAAAATATGCATGAAAACTAATGTACTTTCTGTCGCAACCCTGGACCGGGTTAGCGCACCTAATCGGGGATCGACGAGCTAGGTGGTGAGTGTATGATGATAATTACCATAATGATTATAAAGATACACTCATTTAACTTCCCACAGGTTTCCGCGGTGAGGATATCACACATATTCACAAGTCTTTTACATTGGTGCGGAAGCGTGTAGCAAATCAAATTTAAGAATTCATTCAATCCATACTAGACTGTTACCACAATGATAATAACATGACGTTAGAGTGACCAATATTCCATTGGCATTCCCAAAATATAAAGTTAGAGTTTATACAAAATGTGATTAATATAACATTCCCTAAAAATAATGGCCAACAAAGGCCAGTACAATCCAAAATAATTTCCCAAAGCATGACAATCAATAACCCCACAAAATGTATCGTATCTCAAGGCTTTACCGAATGTCTAGAAGACATCGTCAGCCTGACATTCACCTACACGTTGAGGCTCACCAGCTGCCTCCTCCGGCTCCTCCTCAAGGGCAACGGGGTCTAGACCTGAGTACCAAAGAATGGATCAGACACGACGGTCTGGCAGGTGGGTGAATATATATAACAATAGGAGAAGTCAAAAGAGTAATCTAGAAAATATTAAAACCTGACAAAGCATTAATTTTTATAAAACAAGATGCATCATTTATTTAAAACACATGTGCAATATAAAACATGTTGGGTAACAATGAACAGGAAACTGGCAAGATGGCAACCACAAAAAAGCTAGATTCTCTATCACTAGTGTGATGAGAGCACATTCAGGCGTTGGTCTCGGACACACGAAGTGACAAGAACCAACATTATATATACAAATATAGCTAGACAAGACCACGGTCGTGGAACCGGGTAACGGGGCAGGACAGGATCCAGGCTGCAACTGGCAGGAGCACGAAGGGGAGGCCCAAGTCAGTGGATCAGACTAACAAGGAAGTCCAAGCTTAGTGGTGCCAGCTCGTAGGTCACATGAAAATCAAAACATATACATATCTATATTGGTGTACAATACCCGGGCAGGCGGGATGTGGTGCTCATAGGCACACATTTCACATCAGTAGCTTATCATGTATGTACGGGGCTGACAAAACATGACAAATGCCTAAATCAATAGTTTGAAGTAAAACTTGCAATATTACGTGAAAACGGCTAGAACATGTATAAACCAAATGAAAACGAACACAATAGGTCTCCACATGATTACGGACCATAAAGTGAGAATTCGGGATTTAACTAATATGCATAAGGGCCTTGTATGTCAGGTTTTGCTCTTGGCTTGATACTCTAGAAGATAGGAGACATTCCAAGTTCCTTATACAAATTGACAAGTCCAAAATCCTCAATAAATTTCCGGAATGGGGTTCTTTTCTCAATCAATCTCCATATATCACCTCCTAGGTCTCCCCAAGGCGTTAGGGATCCAAACTAACCTAACCGGACCTTAAAACACCATTTCTGAAAACACTAGGGAAGGCCCAGGAATTTTGCATAGTTAGCTTGAGCGGACCAGAAGTTCACTCGAGTGAAGGGTTCTCTGGGAGGGTTCGCTCGAGTGGACCTGGTCCGAGTCAGGAGGGCTCGAGCGAACTGGGAGGTTGGCTTGAGTGATCCAGCCTTTGAAAGGGGTCCACTCGAGTGTACAATGGTTCACTCGAGTGGTCTGGCTTCTGGGAGGGTTAGCTCGAGCGAACCTAAAGGTTGGCTTGAGCTAACAAGCTTCTGTAAGGGGTTCGTTTGAGCGAATGTGGGTTCGCTCGAGCGAACTGCTTCAGAAACTGCCCAATTCAGCACTTCTAGCCTCTTATTCTCCTCTCTACTAAATCCCTTTGAAGAAACCATTTGACACAATATTTATGGCACCTCCTTGTCCCCCTCCTTACCACCATTACTCCTCCAACAACCATCCACCAAAACATTCATTCACATTCATTTCCACCCATATTAATTACAAGGCAACCACCATTAATGAAAAATCCACATATGGCAAAAACAAACTTTAGCAAAGTAACATTTCATACATTCTCATGAGGTCAATTAAGAGATGGAAACTTATCAATATGCACATTTTAAAACTAATAAAATTCATAGAGAGAGCATGGGTGAAAAACCCTTCATAAAGTCCATATTTCTCAAAATTAAACAAGAACCATTTAAACATTCCATTCATCCACTTCCATTAGCCTCAAAGATGACTAAGCAAGCTCCTAATCACCACTCTTAAGCCAAATCACTAATCTACACAAAAACCCCCAAAATACACCCATTACAAACCCTAAATGGCCAAAATCAAGAAATAGGAAGAGAGAGCTTGCAATAATGGAGATGGAGCTTCTCTAGGACTAGAAGAACACAAATCTAGGAGATTAAGAGGAATGCTTACTTGGAAGTTCTTCAATTAGTGAAAGCTTGATCAAAGAGAACCCTAGGGGGGTTGATTTCTTCTACAAAAGGTATCCTTTGAGAGCTCTCATGGAGAGGAAGAGGATGATGAAGTCCATTCCACCATTTGTGGAAGGTTGATGTGGATTTGGAGAAGAAGAAGCAAGAAAAGGAAGGGAAGAACCCTAGGCAGCTGGAACTCTTATCTATTCACAACAAAAGTAGCAAGAAGAGTAAAGTGAAGAAGGCTCTCCTTTTTATAGGAAGTGGGGATGGGTCCCACAACTAATGGAGCTTATTGGGCTAAAAACATGGGCTCCCAGGCCTCGGATGAGTTCGAAGAAGAAGGAAGAAATGTTCACCGAAAAATCTAGTTTCTAAAAAGTATACATTTCGCGGGTTTCGGAGACATTGAAATTTGTGTCCAGATTTTGTGTAAAAAGACCGTTTTGCCCCTATCATTATAAAAATGGGGTTTCGAAGCCTCGAATGGGGACGGAGCAAACACAAAAGTTGTAGAGAATAACGAGATCAATCAAGTAGAGCTAAAACACGAATTTTTGAAAATCGCGATTAACCTCCATGCTTATGCAAAGACACTACAAATGAACCCCCAAAGGGTACCACTAAGTCAAAGGCCCTCAAAACTCCCCAAAACTATATAAAAGCTATTCTAATCCCAAACTTAAATAAAATCCACTAATCTTACTTAGAGCTAACACGCGACTAATTAGTACTAATCAACATCTCTTAGGGCGGGATCTTACACTTTCAGCAGTAACATTATCCTAACATATTGATGTAAAGATAGAAAAATAAAGTGCATAAACTAAAAAAAATGCAGAAAATAAAGATGGAGTGCATAAATCAAAGGTGGCAAAAAAAAAAAAGAAATATAAAGGTGGTGAGTTGCTCTTTAAAATCTCATTCTCAATCTTGGGCCCAAAAAAATTAAAAGTGCAAACCTAGGGTCCCATTCTTCAACTTGGGTCGTCAATCCAAGTTGACAATGATAAATCCTCACTTTTTAATAAATAGGGACATTTACTCCAAAAATCCCATTAAATAGGGTAATTACAACTGAGGAACCTAAATTTTATAATGACGGCCAAGGACCTCTAGGCCAAAATCTAATATTTCATTCCATTTTTGCCCTTGGTTAGTTGATGTCAACATAACCCTAAAAAAACGTTCTTCACCCTCAAATCAATAGCAACTGTAGAATAGAAGAAAAGGAGAGGAAGGAGAAGGAGGAGATCAATGCTTTGCCCCTTTTTTTCTCAATCACAATGAGAGAGAGATTGCCCAATGTCAAAAAAACCATAAACAACGAAAAACTCAATTTTTGTTGACGCTAACTGGGCGTTTTTGTTGACGTCAATACAATTTTATGTTGATGTCGACGAATCTTCTGTCGACGACAACAAATTCACAGGGTCACTCATGCTGTTAACTGGGCATTTTTGTTGACGTCAACTCATTTTTATGTTGATGTCGACGATTCATCTATCGACGTCAACAAATTCATAGGGTCACTGATTGCAATAACTGGGCATTTTTGTTTATGTCAACACAATTTTATGTTGATGTCGACGAATGTTTTATTGATGTCAACAAATATTACTCATGACAGAATAGGGAACTGGTTATGTTGACATCAACAGAAAAAGGGCAAAACGGAAAAAAAAAAAAAAAAGAGATGATTTGGGCTGGAGGTCATTGTGTTGGAAGTAGATGGGCCTCTTGGATAGGTTTCAAAAACTTTTGACCCACTTGAATCAGGGATCAAGTACCCATAAGGCCATAAACCACATCCATGATCCAAGAACCTCAAACTCATGATCAAGATCAGTAAATTACCATCTCTAATATAGATAAAAGCATCACCATGCATCCATAACAAATCAACAACATGCAAGGAAGTATATTATACCTTTGGAGCTCGGTTGTACTCTAATGGAGAATATGACAATTTGCTTGAATAAGAACTCTTCTTTGTAGCAAATTAGGATCTCCAATACCTTATTGTCTTCTACGTTATGTCATGCGTCAGATCTCTTTCCTTAAAGAAAATGGTGGGATCTCCAAGAGAAAACAACTAGAAGCTTTAAGGGAATATGGAATAGAACTAGAAGAGAGAGAGGAGGGAGATGGGCGTGCAACTCTTGCACACTTCTTGGGCGTGAATTCTAAGGAGGAATTTGCATGGGTTGGACGTCCAAGGGGCTCCCTTATTTATAGCTCTAAGCCACCTCCTATTACTAATTAATAATAGAAGTCTCACTTCCATTTGAATTAGTAACTTTCTTCTTTCTAATTATTATTAGAAGTCTTACTTCCATAACACACTACAACAACTTGCACTTTTAGCAACGTTTTTATAAATTCGTCGGTAAAGAGTACCATTTACCGACGTAAAAAATTTCGTCGCTAAAAAGACTACTTTTACCAACGTTTTATAAAAAACGTCGGCAAAGGGCAATCTTGAAATTAATATATTTTTAAGAAAAGTAAAAGTTAGGAGATTATTACCGACGCACTTTAAAACGTCGCTAAAACTCTACTTTTGCCTATGTTTTATGGAAAACGTCGGGAAAATACCTACTTTTACCGACGTTTTTAATAAGAAAGTCGGCAAAGGTCTTGAAATTAATTTATTTTCGAGGAAAAGTAAAAACAGAGATTATTACCGACGAATTACAAATCGAAGCAAGGGAAGATGATGAATGGCTGGTCCAATGGTGGAGTGACGATAGCGACAACGGTGGCACGGCAGCATAAAAATCCAAGTGGCGGTGTGCCTTAAACAATTAGCATAATTAGATAGGAGATTTATTGATACTTTCCAAATGAGAGGAATAAAGAAGATATACCATTAAACTTTTTAGTTTTAGGCTTCTCTCTCCCATATGCTATATATAATGATGAAATTATCACAATAACCCGTGCTAAGTACATATATGTCAGACATAATATTTGCACTAAGAGATTTAAAAAGATATAGATAAAGACTATTTTAAATTAAACAATCATATGCTTTAAAAATCATAAACCACATAAACAAACTATGTAAGTAGTGAAGGAGAGTTCCAATATGAACATAATTAAATATTTATTTATTTATTTATTATTGTTGCTACTGCTGCTGCTGAGGTTTACTTGGGGCACTCTTATTGTATCAATAGATAATAGACGTTTTCATTTGGCTTCATGGATGTTGTTTCTTATGCTTTGATTCAATTGATAGGGTTGATCTACGTCCTTTTTTTCTTCCATGAAAGTCTTTGAGGTAAAATACGGAAGACTTCCAAAGCACTAGTTGATCTCTGTAATTGCATTACTCAGTAGTATTCAGCTATCTAACTATATGTGTTCCATTCCTCCAATAGGAAATCCAAATAAATTCAAATCAGGGTAATTTCCTAGAATGTTCAGATTTCTGATGGAAGCATAAAAAAACATGCATGATCAACTTTTATTTTAAATTTTTTTTAATCAAAACTCAAAACTTCCTTCAATTGTTCAAGGATCAATTCCTTCCATGATTCAAATTTCAGATGGAGCATCAAACAAGATACTCAACATCAAATCCGAAAAAAATAGAAGAAATCAATCTCAAGTAGATTTGGTAATGAAGAAAAATAAGAGGTAATACCTGATGAAAGGAACATCTTTCTTTGTACATATATATCTCTTTATTTAAATAAGTATAAGGTTACATTTCACTAGAGGTATCTCTCACAAATTGTTGATATGTAAAACTTTAAGTCCCTTGTGGGATCCACTTTAATGCATGCTAATAATAGAAGGATAATGTGATGAAATTGGATGAAATATTGATGGAAGTAGGGAGAGATGAAGAAAAAAATAATGGAAAAGTGCTTAATTGAATTTTCTCCCTATGGATTCGATCCCACACTTACCAGGATATATTGTTGCGCACCCTTGCACTTGGGGGTGTTCAACACCTCTGAACCCCGCCCCCCCCAGGAGATATATTGGTTTAGCTTAGACTTTCAAGAGAGAGGCATGCTACCTGTGCTATAAGAGAAAGATTAGGCCCACCAATTGTATTATCAATTGGAACACATGATGGGGTTTTAGTTAGCTAGGGTTCACTTTTTACTTTTTTTTTAAATAATAAAAATAAAATAATTTTTACCGACGAAAAAGAAACTTTGGTAAAAGTAAGTTTTAGCGACGTTTTACTAAAAACGTCGGCAAATATATATTACTACCAACGTTTTTAAGTTCGTCGGTAAAATCATCACTTTTTATTTTTTTTAAATAATAAAAATAAAATAATTTTTACCGACGTTTAAAATAAACGTCGGTAAATGTTTATTTTCCTCTCCCGCCGAAGGCCCTCTTTTCCCTCTCCTCACTCATTTTTTCCTCTCTTCTCACTCATTTTTTCCTCTCCATCTCCCCTGCTTCCTCATATGTTCCGCCCTGCGCCCACTTGCACACCACTCCCTCTCTCCCTCGATTCTCTTTCTCTCTCTTCCTCTCTTCTCTTCTTCCTCCCCTGTTCCTCTCCTCTCCTCTGCCTTTTTCATTTTCATTCTCTCTTTTCTCCTCTCCTCGGTCTTTCCCCCCCCCCCCTTTTCATTTTCATTCGTTCTTTCGCTCTCTCCCTTTCTTTTGTTTCTTTCTTTCTTTCTCGTCGCTTTAGGTGGAGGCAGAGGAGAGTGACGTGCAGAGCTCAGTGGAGGAAGAATATGAAAGGAGGAGGAGCAACGCGCGTGTCTACTGTCGCCCAGGTGAGTGGGTCTCAACCCTTCTTTCCATTTTTTTATGCCTACCGCGGTTGTTTCAGGTGGAGTCCGAGTGAGCAGCAGAGGAGAAGAGGGAGGAGAGAGAGGGCCAGGTAGGTGGTTTTACTCCCTTCCTACTTCTATTATTTGTTCTCTCTTTCTTTTCTCTCTTTTTTTTCTTTTTTGTTTTTTCTAACCTGCTGCTGCCTTTTTAGGTGGAGACCGCGCGAGCGAAGAGCAGAACAAAAAGGGTTGTGATGAGCAGAACAAAAGCACGCCCATTCCACCAGTGTGCTCCAAACCAACCTTCCAAGATCCCAGAGTGATGAACTCCATTTGAGGATGTTCCAGATAGCACATCACCTAACCATACCGGAGATAAGTCCCATTAGATTTTCTAAAGTTTCATAGCATGACTTTGTTCTCGTATAATAAATGACAGAACTGAGCAATTCAATGGAAAGTAGACCATAATTCATCCATCCAAATCTCAGACAACTCAGCCAGGATTAAGGCTATATACAAGGTGGACTAAAAATGCATATATTATTCAATTCAGTACGTTGGGTTTCAGTGCGCAACCCACAGCTTATAAATGTTTCAGGTCTTGGTAATTGAATTGTGACATGACTTCAGAAGTATTAAACAAGCATATTATCTTAATAACTAGTTAACTACTGCTGTCTGATGCTACTAGTACTACTATAGCTATAGTATTTTGACCCATACCTCCTAATGAAATCTGAGCCCAAATCTGTCAAATTGTGGGAAATCTAATAGCTTGTAGCTTGTTCTCACTATTAAAGAGGGGATGATGATCTCCAGAGCCTATTTCTATGGTGAACGGTGATTTAAAAAATGCATGGACCAGGAGGTAGGTGATAGAAGCATCGGATGAATGTAGAATGCCTTTTTAGGTGGAGACCGTGCGAGCGAAGAGTAGAGGAGAGGAGGGGAAAGGAGAGGAGGAGAGGAATAAGGCCAGGTATATGTGTTCCAACCTCCCTTTTCTACTTCTATTCTCTCTTTCTTTCTCTTTTTTTTTTTTTTATTATTATCCCCTGCTGCTGCCGTTTCAGGTGAAGGCCAGGCGGGTTGAGACCGGAAGGAGGGAGGAGGGAGAGGGAGGAGAGAGAAGGGGAGTTCGACAGCTGGTGGCCCAGGTATGTGGGTCCCGCACTTTATCTTCTTCCATTTGTTCCCTCTTTTTTTTTTTTTTTAAACTATGGCTGCAGAATGGGGTTCCGGGTCTCAATTTTGGCCTAGGGCAGCTATGGGTGTGGTGGATTTTGGTGAGGGAAGAAGGAGTGGAGTTGTCTTAGTTGTGATGTTGGCAATCCCAGCCCCCTGATTCAAATTTGAAAGGTTGCACAATGGAGTTTCTTGCCAAATTCAGTTTGGGTGGAAAATGAGCATTTACTGTGACTAGTTGGGATTGATGGGATGATGAGAATTGAGGTTTGGTGTGATCCATGGAGACTAACGGGTATAATGGAGATGGTTAAGTTCACTGAGCATTTCCATTAGCTTTAAATGAGAATGTGGTGAATACAATTTTGGACTCTTAGCACAGATAAATTGAGCGGATGTCTGTAGGGAAAATTGCCCATGGGGATCATTTGTGCAAATCCAGAGTGGTGTTAAATTTGGGTGATTGGTAGTGAGTGCAAAGGGGTAGTATTGATCATAGGAAGCATTGCTTTTATGTTTCAACTTTTAGGATGCATTTGAGGTAGCACATGTTGAGTAAATTCTGTCTGTGTAGAACAAATGCAGGTTACGAAATTGTGTGACTTGGGAATGGATCATAGTCCGTGCTCAGTGTAGTGGGCACAAGATGGCACACAATTGGCTGTAGGGACTAATCTAGGGGAAGTCCAGGTGAGAGAGTTTTTAATATTCTAGTTGGTTACCTAACCAGTCAAGGCATTCTACATTCTTGCAGGTAATATTCTTCCAAGGTTGAGGAATGAGGATATTGTAAATGTTGCTCATAATTTGAATATGATACTGATACATAACTTGTTTAGGTATGAAGGCCCACGTACTGCAGAATCCCTCACTGAGTTTGTGAATACCTGAGGAGGTAACACTTGGATCCTGTAATCTGTTTGATTTAAGCTGGAGCATTCTGATTAACACCTAAGCAGACTGGCTATTGTAGTTTTTCTGTTAACTACGTTTTGATGTAATTTTATTATTTCTTTGCTAATTGAACTTGGTGATAATCTTGTCAGAGTGATTTATTTGATCCATTTTGTGTGTGGCTGTGTGCTATTCTGAAGCTTATGGACCAAGCTAAGACGCTTAAATGTTTGAGCATAGGAAAAAGAGAAATGCTATATGGATGTACTGGGAGACCGATTTGAAGCACGAATTTCACTGCCGAATGAAAGACATTTGACAGCTGCCAATGTAATTCGGTCTGCCAATCCGTCTGCCAATTCGTCCATATAGCATTTCTCTAGGAAAAACTGTGCTCTTTTGTCTATTCTCTTATTCCTTGTGGGACCACTAGATCTATCTTTCACCCTTTTAAACTGCTTCCTCTTTTGAGAATATTTTAAGAATCACTTAGTACATAGGTTAAGGATTCCATGCAGTCTATGATGTTCATTGTATTTTTCCTTTTGTCCTGTTGGTCGGCATTTGATTTTATAAATGCTTACGGAAGTGATTCCTTTAGTCTTGTTGGAATTTAGACATCGATGGTTTGGAATGTAGACATCATATGCATTTGAGTTCTCATCATCATTCATCGTCATGATCAAATTACCCTTATCCCATCAATCTGGGGCCGGCAAAAAAATTTTGTCTAGTTTACTATAAAGAAGCTATGTCTTCTTTTTATTATGTCTTCTTTTATCTTCTCTTTCTAGCTGATAATTTGGTGAGAACCAGTAATCTCTTCATGCGTCTAAAGCGAATCTTTCATTATTATTTTGTTAAGTCTCTTCTTGATAGCATATGGTTTGCTGGCTTTAAAGACTAAGATTCCACGGTTATTTTATTTAGTGCTTTACTAAAGCAATCAACTGCCAAATACTTACTAGCTTTAGTTCAAGTTGTTCAAGTTTCTCTGATAGTCCATGATAGTGCATTGTTTACTGGCTTTTAAGCCTTGGATTCCATTATTCTCAATTCTCATAGTTAAGGCTTCACTAAAAGAATCAACTGCCAAACATAATTCTTACCTGACATGTCATGATATCATTAAGACATTATCAGATGGTAAACCATTACTTAGGTGAATGAGGGGTTAGAGGTTGGCCTGGACCAGCTGGTGTGGGGGAGCTTTCTTTGCTGACAAGGGTAGTGTTTTGGTGGTTTTTTATACCTCAGTTGCATTGAAAAAATTCCAATGAAAGCAGAGCTTTTGGCTATAGTTTCATAGAACTTCAAAGACAGGGGATTGCCTTTGGAAATCCAATTTTCTTTTTAACTAGATGGTGGATCTATGCATATCCATTAAAGTCCAATTTAAGCATTTGGATGGGAAGCTAATGATTTGTTTATTATCTCAAGAACCAAGGGATTGATTGTGTTCTTGCATTTAGGTTGACTGTTGGAATTTATTTTGGATTTTTCCTTTCGTGGTATTTGTCATGTGTATCTCCTAAATCAGGCCGCATTATCTGTTATGCTTTCTTAGTTTTTATTGAATTTTTTTATGGTTACGAAGAAATTAATTCTAGTATCACCAGGTCTTTCTTGATCAACATGGTATAACCCAGACTTCATAATGCACTATACCTCCAACATTGAAGACATGTATGTGTGCTTTGATATATTGTTATGCTTTTAAGCCTTCATCAGTGAATGGAAAATCTGTGAGTTCAATATATCATCATCATTTGACACATTAAGGCTTGCGGCGACTTATTGTTTTAAGTTCTTTCAGTTCCCATCTTTTTAATAGTTTGATACATTGCTGGCACGTTGAACTTTTAGGAAATTTATCAACTGGTCTACTTGTGTGCTTACAATATGCTTCAATAGAAACTCCAATATAAATGCTTTCACAGTATCTTATAAAATAGTACTTGTACTTTTAGTTTGACTTTCTTTAAACTGCATATTTGTTGCTCTCTCAGAGCCTATCCTGATTGCCATTTCATGTACTGTTTATCTTTGCTTCTATTTAGTTCTTAAAACCAAATATAAATTCCTACTTATTGAGCACAAACAAGACATTATGTCATGCCTCTAAATTCCCATTTTCAATTTGCTTATCTAAGTTTTTATTTAAATGAAGTGACTAAAGGCCATATATCTTGATCTCATTCTATCCAATTTATTTGAAATTTTCTAGTACTGAATTTCAGGATCAAGATAAATTTCAGTATTAAGGAGATTTTAACACCATTTGTTGTGGTGCACCATCATGTTAGTTGCCTGAAACAGATCATGGGTCCTATATTCACAGAATGGAGTGCGGCAACTAACTATATAATTACATCAGAGTAGGTCCCATAGCTACATTCCTGCAGGTGTATTTTGAGATTGCTGTTCACCTTCTTTATGCTCTGTGAATAATCACTTTGCATCTATTACTTTGTTTAGGCACTATATAGATCTGTATGCCATCTTATTATCTATTGCTAAAGTGGGACCACCACAACCAAAACGCAAAGGGAAAGAGTGATCCTACGTGTAAGTTTACGCTTACTCAGTCCCAATTAATGTGTAAATAATAACAAATTTTTTTTATTTTTTTTATTTATCTTTTTACTTTTGCAGATGAAAAAAAAACGTCGGTAAAAGTATTTTATTTTCTATTTATTTTTCTTTTTACTTTTGCTGACGAAAATGAACGTTGGTAAATAATTCATTGTTTTTATTTCATTTTCCTTTTGATTTTGCCGACGAAAAAAAAAACGTTGGTAAAAGTCAAATAATCGTCAGTAAAAATTTTATTTTTGCCGACGGAAAATTTTTTCGTCGGTAAAAGGTTTTCTCCACGAGTTTTTACCGACGTCTGGCCGACGAAAATATTTTCGTCGGTAAAGGGTTTTACCGACGTTTTTTTGACTTTTGGCGACAAAAAATTTCGTAGCTAAATGTATAAACTGTTGTAGTGAGTCGTCCTTTAGATGAGAACACATGATACTTTAATTCACTTAGCTTGTCTTGGACCTCAGATTTTTAGAGGACAAGGACCGAGAGGATGTCCTATATTCAATAAAAAACCGAGTAGACGGGCTGAAGAGCCACATCTGGCCATGTTGAATAGTAGGAGAATGGACCTTTGGGCGGGGAGGGGGGGGTGTGGTGGTGAGTGCCCGCCCCCCCCCCCCCTCTGATACCATTTGTAACGCCCCACCCTACACGCATGCATGATATTGTCCGCTTTGGCCCACGGGCCTCACGGTTTTGTTTCTGATGGGCCAGAACCCATCAAAAGGCCTCATGCAAGGTAAGGGTGTATGTTCTACATATAAACCCATTCACTTTCCTCTCTATAGTCGATGTGGGACTCCGGGGTGTCACAATCCACCCCCCTTAAGGCTGCACGTCCCTGTGCAGTAGCCTGCCAGTCCCTGTAGCCTGCCAGCCCTCTTGGCCCGCCCACATGGAAACCCGCCCATTTGCACCAGACCACGGCAGGGGACCCACAATCGAACTAGTCGAGAGTCGGCTCTGATACCATCTATAACGCCCCACCCTACACGCATGCATGATATTGTCCGCTTTGGCCCACGGGCCTCACGGTTTTGTTTCTGATGAGTCAGAACCCATCAAAAGGCCTCATGCAAGGTAAGGGTGTATGTTCTACATATAAACCCATTCACTTTCCTCTCTATAGTCGATGTGGGACTCCGGGGCGTCACAATAGAACTAGTCGACAAAAAATTTCGTAGCTAAATGTATAAACTGTTGTAGTGCGTCGTCCTTTAGATGAGAACACATGATACTTTAATTCACTTAGCTTGTCTTGGACCTCAGATTTTTAGAGGACAAGGACCGAGAGGATGTCCTATATTCAATAAAAAACCGAGTAGACGGGCTGAAGAGCCACATCTGGCCATGTTGAATAGTAGGAGAATGGACCTTTGGGCGGGGAGGGGGGGGGGTGTGGTGGTGAGTGCCCGCCCCCCCCCCCCCCCCCCCGAAAGGACTTCGATCACCTTGTGTTGTCTCTTGCAACAGAGTTTCTTCAAAGTAGGAGAGCTTCTTTGAGCAAGGATTTCTTCTAGATTCTTTTGGCTGTGGTTGCGGCAGCGTAGTGTGTAGTGCCCTCTTCTTCTTGGAATGACCCCCTTTTTATAGCCTTTTGATAGCCATGGGTGGGTTTATGGGCATTGATGGCATTTATGCTCCATGATGGTTACAAGATTAATTTCATAATTTTTGTAACTGCCTTTTCCTTGGATATGATTGGCCGATGGAGAATAATGGGCATTTTAGCTCTTTTAATCTCCATGATGATGGGAGTTTCATGATGAATTACCATGATTAAACTCCATAATGATAGGAGTTACATGGTTAATTGTCATGATTAATTGGACTTGTAACTCCTTTTTCCTTGAATCTGATTGGGCCGTCCAAAATAATGAGTTAATGACTGCATTAACTTGCCATAAAAAGGGTCATTTAACTTCATTAATTAGTCGCCAAGTCGCTTGAAGAGTTGCGGGCCGCGTTGCGCCTTTTGGAATTCTTCTGGCGATGATCATTGATGGATTTTCATGTTGATCGACATCGGATGACCATGAAATTTCAGACATTGATTGGTACCAATGGGCCAGCAACATTTGTTCAGTCGATTTCACGATCGATCGAGCAGAAAGTGTGCTTTATTGGTCAGCCGGTTGGCGATCCCGAAGCGTCGGATGATGATTTCATGATTTAGACGGCGGATCCGTGATGTTGACGAAGATCAACGGATATTATGCCTCAAAAATCAGATTTTGGAAAAATCACAGGGGCTAAACGACTCGAAACGTGAAAAGTACCCGAAAAAGTGGGTTTCCGGGAAAAATCCGGCGACCCGGATCCCTATGGTCGCCGGTGATCATGGCCCATGGTCGTCGGTGACCATGGGACTTATGTCCCCTTTCGGTCGCCATTCGGTCGTTGTTTTTCCGTCTTTTTCGTTTCTTCTTTCTCCTGTATTTTTCTTGACATCTTTCCTCACTTATTGACTTGATTTTCTTGAGGAAAACCTGACGAGAAGCTGTGCAAATCAGAACACAGTTTTTCTATTTTTTTGGAAAAGCCGAAGACTTCGTAGCCGATTTTCCGCCAAGAGTCAAAACTAGGCCAAACGATGTCGGAATGACTCGAAATTTGACGTGAAGCTTTTTGAGCAATAGATAGGACCAACCATAGGATTTTATTTGAGTTTTGAAGCCGTTTGGGGTGTCGTCGATGCTAAACTTGATTTCACCAAGCGGAAGATGTCGAGCTTTGATGTACGGTCAATCGATGTCCGATTGACTTGAGATTTGATAGGGAGCCTATTGGAGTTATTTTGAGACGATCCATTAGCTCCGATTTGGATGCCATGGTCTTGGGGAGCTCTGCCGCCAGTAGGCTTGATTTTGTTTCTGAGCGTCAAAGCCGGGTCAAACGTTGTCGGAATAACCTGAAATTTGACGTGCAGCCCTTTGGAAGCATGTAGAAGCTACCCATGTGTTTTGTTTGATGAGTGGCGGCATCGGTGGTTCTCGCCCCCGAGAGGCTTGATTTCGCCGTTCGAGAGTTGATGGAGGGTCAAACGATGTCGGTTTGACTTGGAATTTGGCGTGGAGCCTTCTGGAGGTATTTTGAGACCATCAATAGGCTCTGATCGAAGATTTGATGTCTTTAATACTGTCGCCGCCGGGAGCTCCTGCTTAGCCGTTAGAGGATTGAAGTTAGGCCAAATGGTGTCGAAATGGCCCGAAACTTCATGTGTACCCTTTTTTTTTGCTATTTTGAAGGATCTTGCAGTTTTTGTTTGATTCTGACAAGATCTGATGCTTGAAGCAGCTCTGCCTGTTTGTAGTAGGATGCGGCTCCATGTAGCTTTTGATGTTGAAGAGGGAAAGTGACATTTTTGGTGTCAACAAATGCCCCCTCGAGGTACAGCGACGAATTGCATAGCTTTTGCAGTCGATGCGAAGAAAACTTTGAAAGAGAGCTTCTGACTTGACCAAGAGTCTCTGAGCATTTTTCTTTTGATAGAGTAGCCTTTTGAGTTTCCAAGGGGATTTTATGGTAGTGAGAGAGATCATGAACCATCTTAAGGCAAAATTTTGAAAATGACATTTGGATTGGGTTTTTGGGTTTTGGATTTTTCTTTTTGACCTTGTGAACCTAAAGGCTTTATGTGGCGCATTAGGCGGTCAAGAAGGGTTTTGGTTTTTGACCTTGTGACCTAACAAGCTGTATGTGGTAGGTTATGGGGCGGTTTTTGGATTTTGATTTTGGCCTTGTGACCTAACAAGCTGTATGTGGCAAGTTAGGGGACCGGGATTTGGTTTTTGGTTTTGGCCTTGTGACCTAACAAGCTGTATGTGACAAGTTAGGGGACCATGGTTTGGTTTTTTATCACTCTTTGGGACAATTTTGGGTCCATTGGAGTGGTTTAGGTTTTTGTGGAATGTCAATTTCAAGGTTTTAGCTTAATTTGGTCCATGAGGTGGGATGGTTTGGATTTTTGGGAAACTCATGAGGCTTGGATTTTTCTTTATATGGTCCAATCGACTCAAAAGAGGCATAGAACCAGTTTTGTATGCTCTTGGTAAGAGGGATTTTGACTAAAAAGCCACTTTTAGTGCCTAGGTGGTCAAATCTGGCTCATGTGGGTTAGCCCATGGGACCTTAGGCTTTAAAGATGGCTTAGATCTCATGTGGTGTCATTTTTGTGAAGAAAATCTAAAGATATCTCTTTTGGGTAGAGAATATCTAAAAATATTCTTACTTGGAGAGGATCTCTCAAGTTTCCTTGATTTTAGGAGAGATTTTCTCAAAGTAACTTTCTTTGGGATAATGTTTCTCACATTCCCTCTCTTTTTGGAGAGAATTTCTCAAAGGATCTCTTCTTTGGGAGAAAATATCTCAAGATCCTTTTCTTTTAGTTAGGTTGCTAATTTGTAGCACTTACCTTTTTTCTTTTCTCCTTGTTTCCTCTTTTGGTTTGCTCTTTTCTATAAAAGCAAGGAGGTTGGATCTCTTGTTGCTATTGCTCTCTTTTTGCAAAAGTCTTCAAGAGTGCTCCAAGATCAAGAACTCTTCTTCTTCTTCAAGGATCTTCAAGCTTTTTCTCCTTCCTCCATGGCTTCAAGTAAGTTTCCTTCTTCCTTAAGAAACTCCATGTAGAAATAGAAAAAAAGTTTCTTTCTTTCCTTTTCTTTTCTTTTCCTTTTCTCTCTCTTTTTTTTTTCTTTTTCAGGTGTTTTCTCTCTTTTTTCTTTCACACGTTTGTTTTCTTTTTTTTGTCTTTCTTTTTTCTTTCTTTTTTTTTCTTTGTTTTTATTTTTTTTCTTTCTTACGGTTTTTTTTTACAGTTTTTCTTCCTTTTTTTTTTCCATTTTTTTTTGGCTGTATGGACAAGTCCGTACGGACCTGGCCGTATTACCATGTGGCAGTGGCCCACGGCCTATGGGCTAATTTTTTTTTTTTTTTCAAAGGCATTCTTTTATTCTTTTTTTTCTTTGCCCCCCTTTTCTATGGATTTCAAGATGCCCATGCATGACAACTTTCCTTCTTCGCATTTTTTTGAAATGGAATTGGAAGTATGATAATGCACACCTGGAAATCTTTTGCAAGTCTTGGGATTTGGAGCTCGCAGCAATGCTGAGCCCTTTCTTAGTCTTGTGGGGATTTTGAGGAGCTTTGCAAGTTTTGGAGTCTGGAGCTTGCAGCAATGTTGAGCCATTTTCCAATTTTGCGGAGGTTTGAGAAGATCGGCTTGATCTCGCAGCAATGTTTGAGTTCGAGCATTCTTTGAGAATTCTCCATTGATTATGAGCTCGCAATAATGTTGAGCTCATCTTCAAGCTTGCTATCTTTTTCAGGGTGTTTCCTTTTTCTTCGGAATTACCCCGGAACCATGCCAAAATTTCGCTAGGATTTTTTTTTAGCAAAATTCTGTCATTTTGATTATTGATTTCTTCTTTCCATCCTTTGCAAGTAGTTCCTCCAGAACGAACAAGGGTAAGGAGCATGTTACCGATGCGCCTCGCCATTCTACCAGATCTTCTAATGTGGCCGTACGGCAGGCTTGGGAGAAGGTCCAGTATGTTGAGAAGAACTTGGAAGAGTGTGATTCTTTCAACCGAGATGAGGCGAGACAGCAGTTGATCGCTTTCAAGGATGAAGAATTTTACAAGATTATGGTAAGCAGTCATCCTTGGGTCACGGACGATCAGAGCATTGTGCCCAAGCCTACCTTCTTCTTTGGTGATGCAGTCCCTGACGATTCAACATACCAAAGGAGATGTTTTCAGTTCTCTTACACAGCTGATGGTGTGGAGAGAACTATTTCTACCCGGCCGACCTTCTATTGGACTATCTCGATTAAGAGCCTTTCTCCCACATGCTCAAAGAGCGAAGACCCTCCAAGCTGGGTGAAGAGTACTAATGTGATCAAGACTGGGGTTTTTGTTGGCGGCCCTTCTGGTTATGCAGAGAAGTTGCCTGCCCATATGGACATTTTGATGCCGGCCAGAGGCTAACAAGGTTCAGATTATCCTTCGGTTGATTTGACACCGGTGGGCCTTGGTATTTTCAAGGGTGACGGCAGCAATTAGGTGAAGCCTTTTCAACTTCGTGGCCGTTTTAGCGTTGACTCGAACTGGGAGTCGTGGACTGATCACATCCTGCAGGTCGGCGGTGCCATTCTGAAGGAGGCCGAGATCTTTGACGCGGTTTGTGCTTTCGGCAAACCGTGGTTTTCTCCGATGAAGCCTTCATGGCCATGTTGGAGTCGTTCCTTCCACAAACCAACACCTTCATTGTTACGAATGGTGAGATTGGTTTCTCTTTGAAGGAACTGAGTGTCATCACCGGGCGACCTATCCTCGACAAACTCTATGAGGAGTTTATGCCTATTGACAGCGTCCTCGAAGGAGAAGAAGGGCTCGAAAGTTAGGTGCAGCAGTTGGAAGAGTGGTAGCCTTTTGTCTTCCAACTTCTTTGACAGCAGGGAGCCTTCGGATAGTACGACCCAAGAAGCCAGGGCTAATAACCCGGGTTCAAAGAAGATCTCCGCCATGCGAGAAAATTTGAAGGAACTCTTCGCAAACACAGACGCCATTCATTCTGACATTGCGCTGCGGAGAGATCTTGCTGTTTACCTCACTTATGAGAGATCTTATTGTTTACCTCACTTATTACTGGAGGAGATGGGACGCACATCAGGCCACATTGCATTTTTTCGGCTTGTCAGATGGCGTTTGGAGAGCGGCTTGCTTTGGTACTTGCTTTTTACTCCTATTTGTGTACCGAACTGCAAGCTGCTGCTTTCCTGGTTCGGCTTGGGCTCCCTATGAACAAGGTACTTTCAGCCCATATTTTCTATTCGTGGTATGTATACCACTGTCCTGTTTTCCACCGATTGGGTGCTGCACAAGATGATGACCCTTTTATGATTCGGTTGGCCAGAGGGAAGCCTGTTTCCGAATTTCTTATATCCACCCGTTTGAGGATCCGACGATTCAGGGACGTCGAGATGGGGCAATCTTCAGTGAAGCTTTCTCCGGGCTTGCGGAAGAAGGCTTTTGATTTTGGTGTCTCCCGAGATTCCACTAGGGCTGGGTCGGGGAGATACTATTCTTTGACAAATGCAGAGAGGAGTTGGCTTTTTAACATACGTGTTGGTACGATGGTGTACTGTAGACATCTTTTCGTCGACATTCAACCTTATGTCCCCTCGCGCTTTGCACTGTAGTTGGGTTTTTCCCAAGGTGTTGTTGGAGCGCCTTCAAGTAAAGTGAAGCGCTTTGGAGGTTTGCAGGACGGGAGGAATGCATGGGCCTTTTATAGTGGGGAAGACACTACTACCATGATTTCCTATCCTAAGTTACCCACCTTCCGGACTGCTAGCTTCATGAAGTGGTTCGTGGAGAGCTTTTCAGTGCACCGGGGGTTTTCCAAGAAGGAGCTCGATGTAAAGCAGTCTTCTGGGAAGGGTCTTAAGAAATCAGATGGCATCTGCCAAGAGGAAGTTCTGGCTTTCCTTTCTGGAGAAAAGCACAAAATAGGCTTTCTCGATGATCGGGACGTCATCAGATCGGGAGCTGTACAAGAGATACCTGGTGAGGTCTTGGAACAGCTCACAGAGGAGGAGGCTGAGGTCGATGCTTGGATGCAAGCGGAACGAGCGAAAGCTTCCATGGAGTCTACTGGCAAGAGTAGATCATCCAGTGAGGAGTCAAGTGAGAGGCCTGACTCTGAAGGCGGGGCGGGTTCTTCGGACAAACTAACCCATAGAAGCAAGAGGAGGAGAGGGCAGCGCCATAATAAAAGATGTCATGAAGACTCTCCTGATCTGGAAATCCCTCTCACCATTGCTGAGGAGGCATCAGGGGATGACAATGAGCCTCTGGAGAAGAAAAGTTAAGAAGAAAAGATCAGTAGTGATGGTATGATCCTACTTCTCTCCTTTTCCGCTTCTTTCTTTTTATGAAGATTTTGTTTTGGTCCACTGCTTTCTTTCTTTTGGCAGAAGATGATGATTTGGTGATGCCTGAGGTTCCAGCCAATGAGGGGGTGATGGATCCGGTTGTGGCATTTGAGGAAGAACCAAGGGACTCTGGAGTAGATCCAAAATCTTCACCTGGTATGATTTCTTTGCCCTTTTTGCCCTTTTGTTTTTCTTTGCTGCCACTCGCTGACACATTTTTGGTTTCCTTGCCAGCTGACTTGCCACAAGATTCTGACGACTTTGAACCATCCATGGACGCAACTTTTGACGATGCTTCGGATGAGTTCATGGAGGCAGAAAACATTCCACATGTTGTAGAAGAAGGTATATAGTAATAGTCTTGATATTGATTTTTGACAAGATCATATTCATACCTTTTTCATCTTTCATTTGGCAGGTTGTGAAGCGACAGGAGAAGTTCCTCTATCTTTCTCAGGGCCAGAGCAGGGGGTGCCTGCAGTTGATCTAGGAGTAAGGGCTTCTTCTACCAGTTTTGATGAGGTAGAGGCGAGTCCGCGTGTTGATATTCCTTCTCCAACAACTCTGATTGGAAAGAGCTTCTTGATTACTCTTCCGACGGTACATGACATGGGCAGTCAACCAACGGATGATGGCGAATCTTCGTCTAGGCCATCCCTTCAGTTTGCGAAGAAGGTGTTGAAGAGAGTCTTGAGCTCATGAGTCGAGACTCTCTTTTCTGGCCATTTGGGAGCTGGCTTCAGCATGATTAAGCATGTACAGGACATTCTTGCTGATAGCGAAGAGGTTGGTCTGAACATTACAAATGCCAAGGCTTTTGTTGATGAAGTGATAGCTTTAGGCAACAAGTGGACTGAGACCAAGAGCTTCCCAAATGGTGACTTCTTTAATGAGATGTTTTTGAAGCCTTCTGGCGAGGTCGAATCTGAATTAGATGAGATCTCGCGGACTCGAAAGCAGTTCGTTCGGGAGAGTTCGGGAGAGGAACCTCACCGAGCTGGCTATTATTGAGCTAACACAGGACCTACACCGTCTTGATAGAGAGGTCGTTGAGGCCAGACACTGCCTTGAGCTATTGGAAGAACAAGCCGCTGCTAAATGGGCTGCCATTACAGAAGCTCGCGATAAAGAGAGGGCTCTCATTCGCCAAGTTGAGGAGGCCGAAAGCAATCTTCGAAGGAAGACTCAGGAATATGAACAATGGCAAATTCTCTGGGAAGAGCTTCCTCGTGCTGAAGATGGGTCACAATAGCTTGCCGCATTTTATGGGAAAATTATGAAGAAACGTGGCATGGAAGCTCTGGAGGCTAAGGCCAAGAGTCTGTTTGAGGAGTTAAGTCTTTGGCTGAAGACTATGTCGGACTAGTCTCCTGATTTGTAACAAACTTTTTCTTCTTTTCTTTTGGTACCTCCATGTATAAGCATTTTTGGTACTCTATATACCTTTTACTTAAATTCTTTTTTGATGAAAATAAGCTAAAGTCGCATGAGAATGTTTGTTTGAGAATTTGATCAAAAGGTTATCATTTTGCGAAAATCTTTTGTCAAGGTGTTGTTTTGGGCATGAAGGCCAGGTTTTGTGGCGAAAAGCCTGATTTTGTGGCAAAAAGCCTGATTTTGAGATGGCATGAAAGCCGAATTTTGGTGCCATAGGTGCCAATTTTTTTTTATGGCATGGAAGCCAAGTTTGGTTTTGTGGCGTGAGAGCCAAAATTTTGTTTTTGGCATGAAAGTCAGGTTTTTTTGTGGCATGAAAGCCGAATTTTGTGGTGTGAAGGCCAGTTTTGTTTGTAGCATGGAAGCCGAGTTTTGGTGGCATAGGAGCCAAAATTTTGTGGCATGGGAGCTGAAATTTTTTTTGTGGCATGGGAGCCAGATTTTGTGGCATGAAAGCCGATTTTTTATTTGTTTGGCATGAAAGCCAGATTTTGTGGCATGGAAGTCGAATTTTTTGAAAACCAAGTTTTGTTTTGTTGGCATGGAAACAGGATTTTATTTTTATTTTTATTTTGTCATGAAAGCCGGGTTTTGGTTTTCAAAATACAAGTATCGGCTAAGAGTCGCTTCCCTGCTGAATGGTATTGCAAGTATCGATGGAATGTCGCTTCCTTGCTCATTCGGTTGCAAGTATCGATGGAATGTCGCATCCTCGCGGATTTGGGTGCAAGTATCGACTAAGCGTTGCTTCCCTGCTTTTTTCAAAAAATTTGTTTTGTGGGTATCGATGGAATGTTGCCTCCCCACGATTTTTGAAATTTGAGGTTTTTTCAAACCTTTGAAATTTGGGTTGTGGGTATCAACTGAAACGTTATGTCTCCACGATTTTTGAAATTTGGGTTGTGGATATCAACTGGAATGTTGCGTCTCCACGATTTTTGAAATTTTGTAAGTATTGACGAGGTGTCGCTTCCTTGCGATTTTGAGGTTTTGGAAGTATCGAATGGGGTTCACATCTTTCCGATTTTTGGTTTTTGCGAGTATTGACTAAGCGTCGCTTCCCGTAGTTTTTTTGAAAAAAAACATTTTTATTTAAAGACACGAGGATCGTAAATTTTGACTCAAAACCATTTTTGGTGGTAAAAGTCGGGGTGGACTAGGGTGGAAATCCTTGAGTCCTTATTTTTGTTTCAAACCATGAATTTTTTGGGTTCAAGGATCGAAAATTTTGGTCAAGTTGGGGAAGAGGCTCCTAAACTTGGATTTTGGGATTTTTTTTTTTTTTTTAACAATGAAACTATGAAAGTAAACATCATTTTTTGAGTTTTTAGAAATTTCAACATAAGGATGAAAACTCTAAAAGGGGTGGGTTTGACGAGCAAGTACCTAGGAATAGGCTTTGGCCATGCAGGCATCACTCTGACCCAATGTAGGAAGTCCTCAAGGATAGTACCACTTCAAGAACTTGCGATTGATGGGCAGCATACATCTGTCACCCTCCATGTTTAGAAGAGCATATGCGCCATTGGAGAAGACTTTGTCGATGATGAAGGGTCCCTCCCATTTTGGTTCAAATTTGCCTTTGGATTTGTGGGCATAAACCATTGGCCTTTTTACAGCAAGAACCAAGTCCCCCTTTTTGTGGGCGCGTTGCCTGACCTTCTCGTCGAAAGATCCTGCCATGCGTGCTTGGTAAAGCTCAACGCTTTGTAGGGCTTCGAGCCGTCTTTCATCGAGATTATCCAGTTCTTGGAGTCTCAATTTGACATTGCTTTTTTGCGTCATGTCGTTTTGCAGAGATACCCTTAATGAAGGAATTTGTACTTCTAATGGCACAACAGCTTCGCATCCATAGACCAAGGAGAATGGTGTGCTATGGGTTGGTCCTCGAACGGTGGTTTGATAGGCCCACAAAGCTTCATGTAGACCCCAGTCTCTTTTGTAACTAGAGATCATTTTCTTAAGGATTTTGTAGAGTGTCTTGTTGAAGGCTTCTGCTAGTCCATTCGCTGCCGGATTATACGGAGTCGAAGGACAACTTTGGACTTTGTATTTGTCGCAGAACCCGTAGAATCTGTGATCTCGGAATTGTGGTCCGTTTTTATGGACGAATCTTTTAGGTATGCAAAAGTGACAAATGATGTTAGTGCGCAAGAATTGAAGGACTGGCAATGTCTTCATTTCACTGAAAGCAAATGCTTCTGACCACTTGGAGAAATAATCCGTAGCGGCGAAGATGAAGCGATGACCTTTGCTTGATGGGGGAGAGATAGGACCTATGATGTCCATACCCCAGGCTTCGAAGGGCCATGAGATCGTTGTAGGATGTAGCCATTCTAGAGGCATGTGGACATAATCTCCATGAACTTGGCATTGTTGGCAACGTTTAGCAAATTGTATCGCATCAGCTACCGTGGTAGGCCAATAGTAACCTAACATTTTTATCTGATCATAGAGCTTATGACCAGCCTGGAGGGCTCCACAAAGACCAGCATGAACTTCTTTTAGAGTTTCTTCCGCCTCTTGTTGTGAGAAGCAGCGTAGAAGTACTCCGTTGAAGGATGTTCTATAAAGCATTTTGGAGGGAATATCCAAATGAAAGTTTGGGGCTCGTCTTTCGATACTTACCCGCTCTTTTGGATCTTCTGGCAGGATTCTGAACATGATGTAATCAATGAACGGATCCCTCCAGTCGCCGATCGGAGATTTAAGGATGGAAATCGGACTTCCAACCACTTGATGGCCTTTAGCGACTGCTTGGTGTGTGTTGAGAGGAGGGAGAATCCTTCTTTAACACACTGTAATTTGCATATCTTCCCCTTCTTGGATTGCCAAAAATGCAGCGAGTCCAGCCAGGGCATCTGCACGGATGTTTTCACCTCTGCGGATGTGGGTGATGTGACAGACATCAAACTTTTGTTGAAGTGATTGTGCCTTGTTGTAGTAAGGCAACAGATCAGGCTTCCTGATTTCATATTTCTGATTCATCTGGTTGACGATCAGTTGGGAGTCCCCAAATGCTTCCAGCATGGTGATGCCGGATTCGAGGGCGAGTTCCAATCCTATGATCAGGGCTTGGTACTCAGCTGCATTGTTTGAACATGGTTCCAGTAGCGAGAATGCATGTGGAATCATGTATTTGTTGGGACTAGCAAAGAGAATGTCAATTCCCGATATCGGCTTTCCTTTTTCATTTGTCCTGGTTGCACCATCGAAGTACACGTCCCAGGAGGCATCTGATAAAGAGGTCTCCACACTATAGACAGGCTCGTCTAGGAGATCAACCCTGAGTGGAGAATCCTTAGGCAATGGATGCTCTGCTAGAAAGTCTGCCAGAGCTTGGCCTTTGATTGCTTTCTGTGGTACATACCAAATATCAAATTGTGACAGAAGGATGGACCATTTTGCCAGTCGGGCATTGAGGGAACCTGCTTTTGTGACAAGGACCTTTAAGAGATTGATCCTCAAAATCAGGTATACTGTGTTGGACAGTAGGTAGTGACGTAGCTTTTGTACAGCGAACATCACTGCAAAGCATTCTTTTTCGACTGGAGAGTAGCGATGCTCTGCACCAACCAATATGCGATTGAGGTAGTATAGAGCAGCTTCTTTTCCTCCGTCATTTTCTTGTGCAAGTAGAGCGCCCAAAGAATAGTCGAGAGCTCTTGTGTACAAGATGAATGGTTTTCCAGCTGTGGGGGCAGCCAACACTGGAGGTTTGGTCAGGTATGATTTGATGTCTTGAAATGCAGCTTTACACTCAGCATCCCAAACAAAGTCTACACCTTTCTTCATCAACCGAGAGAATGGACGGAACTTCCCTGATAAGTTGGAAATGAACCGCCGGATGTATGCCAATCTTCCTTGAAGCCCTTTTAGTTCTCTTAAGGTTCTTAGAGATGGCATTTCTAGGATAGCCTTGACTTTGGTGGGGTCAAGTTCTATTCCATCTTTCCGAACTATGAGTCGGATAAACTTACCCGATGAAACACCGAAGAAGCATTTGAGGGGATTCATTCGCAGCTTGTGTTTACGAAGTCGGGGGAAGACTTCTCGCAGATCTTTGAGATGGTCTTCTTTTCTTTTGCTTTTGACGGCGAGGTCGTCAACGTAACTTTCGACCGTCTTGTGCTGCATATCTTGGAATATTTTCATCATGGCCCTTTGATATGTTGCACCGGCATTCTTCAGACCAAATGGCATGACAGTGTAGCAATACACGCCAAAAGGGGTCCGAAATGATGTGTGCCTCTCATCTTCGGGATGCATCTTTATCTGATTGTAACCAGAGAAGCCATCCATGAATGTCATTTGCTCAAATCCACAGGTGTTGCCAATCATTACCTCCAGTATGGGGAGTGGGAATTCATCTTTGGGGCATGCATTATTCTGGTCTCTATAGTCAATACAGACTCTGATTTGCCCATTTTTCTTTTCACGGTGACAATGTTGGCCAACGATTCAGGATGCTGCTCCTCGCGGATGAAGCCAACATTCTTGAGTTTTTGAACTTCTTGTTCAATTTTGTCCATCACGTCAGGACGGAATCTTCTTTGGCCTTGTTTGACAGGCTTGGTATTTTCTTGCATGTTGAGTTTGTGAACTGCTATTTTGGGATCTAAGCCAGGCATTTCAGTTGTCCAAAGGTCCATTAACTTTATTGTAATATTCATAAAAAATATAGAGTCATGTGAATTTTGTGTCTCTTAAAAGCATTTTTAAAATATTACATTTTGAATGATCTAATTCGTGCAAAGGAGATGTCTTTTTCCACAATCAAATCTCTGGTGCTTCCATTGTTTGAAGAGAGAAGAGAAGGCAACTCCATGTGAGCCAGAGTAATGGGCCGGCGATTGGTTGTGGTATGGTCCACATCGATCTAGTACGTACCTTCTTTCAAAGAGATGTCTTTTTCACCAATCTAAACAGTATCAATGAGTATTAATACATTAGTTGGGTGTAGTACCTTGTTGAAAGTTCATAAAAAGTTATTCTTTTTATGAGGAAAAGAAGTGAATATTGTTAGAAAATACAATTTAAAATAAAACATGTAATTCTTAATCCTTGGAAAGTGAAAAATTAATTTCCCTTGGAAAGGGACTGTCTTTGCGCTATACGGACCATGTAAATAGTTTTCTTCTACGTAGCTTTCTCAATTAATGGAGATCCAAGCAAAGTAGAATATGATTATTAGATCGGAAAGCAGTGAATCTTTGTTGTTTATGTGCCTCGATATTGATAGGAAAGTACGTATAAGTCTGCTCCTAACATTATAGGAGTAAAAATAATATTGGGGACAAATCATGGATAAAGTAAAATCGTAGAAAAGACTAAAAGACAAAAAGTTTACTTCTCGCTAAGTTAATACATCGTTGGCAGACTCTCGGCAAAAAAGAACAAAAAAAAAAAACACTTGTTTATCTTCATTAATAATTGATCCCCAATCCTCAGCACTTCTTAAAACTTCTATTTTTCTCAAACTTCTTATTTCGAGCCATGGAAAAGGAGCAATGGAACAGGACGTTGCTACTGCTGAACATCCAACTTCTTCTTGTTTAGTGTCTTTTTCGAGCGGAAAGCTAAACTAATTTTCCAAAGGTCCATTAACTTTATTCTAATATTCATAAAAAATATAGAGTCACATGAATTTTGTGTCTCTTAAAAGAATTTTTAAAATATTACATTTTGAATGATCTAATTCGTGCAAAGGAGATGTCTTTTTCCACCATCAAATCTCTGGTGCTTCCATTGTTTGAAGAGAGAAGAGAAGGCAACTACATGTGAGCTGGAGTAATGGGCCGGCGATTGGTTGTGGTATGGTCCACATCAATCTAGTACGTACCTTCTGTCAAAGAGATGTCTTTTTCACCAATCTAAACAATGTCAATGAGTATTAATACATTAGTTGTGGTGTAGTACCTTGTTTGAAAGTTGATAAAAAGTTTTCTTTTTCTAAGGAAAAGAAGTGAATACTGTTAGAAAATGCCATTTAAAAAAAATGAAATTATTAATCATTGGAAAGTGAAAAATCAATTTCCCTTGGAAAGGGAGTGTCTTTGCGCTATACGAACCAAGTAAATAGTTTTCTTCTACGTGGCTTTCTCAATTAATGGAGATCCAAGCAAAGTAGAATATGATTATTAGATCGGAAAGCAGTGAATCGTTGTTGTTTATGTGCCACAACATTGATAGGAAAGTACGTATTAGTCTGCTCCTAACATTACAGGAGTAAAAATAATATTGGGGACAAATCAAGGATAAAGTAAAATCGTAGAAAAGACTAAAAGACAAATAGTTTACTTCTCGCTAAGTTAATACATGGTTGGCAGACTCTCGGTAAAAAAGAACAAAAAAAAAAAAACACTTGTTTATCTTCGTTAATAATTGATTCCCTATCCTTAGCACTTCTTAAAACTTCTGTTTTTCTCAAACTTGTTCTTTCTAGCCATGGAAAAGAAGCAATGGAACAGGAAGTTGCTACCGTTGAACATCCAACTGCTTAACATCCAACTGCTTCTTATTTAGTGTCTTTTTCGAGCGGAAAACTAAACTAATTGTCCAAAGGTCCATTAACTTTATTCTAATATTGATAAAAAAATATAGAGTCACGTGAATTTTGTGTCTCTGAAAAGAATTTTTAAAATATTACATTTTGAATGATCTAATTCGTGCTAAGGAGATGACTTTTTCCACCATCAATTCTTTGGGGCTTCCATTGTTTGAAGAGAGAAGAGAAGGCAACTCCATGTGAGCCGGAGCAATGGGCCGGCGATTGGTTGTGGTACAGTCCACATCAATCAATTATATACCTTCTTTCAAAGAGATGTCTTCTTCACCAATCTAAATAATGTCAATGAGTATTAAAAAATTAGTTATGGTGTACTGTCTTGTTGCAAGTTAATAAAAAGTTATTCTTTTTATGAGGAAAAGAACTCAATATTGTTAGAAAATACCATTTAAAAAAAAATGAAATTCTTAATCATTGGAAGGTGAAAAATTAATTTCCCCTAGAAAGGGAGTGTCTTTGCGCTATACGAACCATGTAAATAGTTTTCTTCTATTTAACTTTCTCAATGGAGATCCAAGCATTGTAGAATATGATTATTAGATCGGAAAGCAGTGACTCTTTGTTGTTTATGTGCCTCGATATTGATAGGAAAGTTCGTATTATTCTGCTCCTAACATTACAGGAGTAAAATTAATATTGGGGACAAATCATGGATAAAGTAAAATAGTAGAAAAGACTAAAAGACAAAAAGTTTACTTCTCGCTAAGTTAACACATGGTTGGCAGACTCTCGGCAAAAAAGAACAAAAAAAAAAAAACACTCATTTATCTTCGTTAATAATTGATCCCCTAGCTTTAGCACTTCTTAAAACTTCTATTTTTCTCAAACTACTTCTTTCGAGCCATGGAAAAGGGGCAACGGAACAGGAAATTGCTACTACTGAACATCCAACTTCTTTCTGTTTAGTGTCTTTTTCGAGCGAAAAATTAAACTAATTGTCCAAAGGTCCATTAACTTTATTCTAATATTCATCAAAAATATAGTGTCACGTGAATTTTTAAAATATTACATTTTGAAAGATCTAATTCGTGCTAAGGAGATGACTTTTTCCACCATCAATTCTCTGGGGCTTCCATTGTTTGAAGAGAGAAGAGAAGGCAACTCCATGTGAGCCGGAGTAATGGGCCGGCGATTGGTTGTGGTGTGGTCCACATCAATCAAGTACGTACCTTCTTTCAAAGAGATGCCTTCTTCACCAATCTTCTTCAAAGAGATGTTTATCTTCGTGAATAATTGATCCCCTATCCTTAGCACTTCGTAAAACTTCTATTTTTCTCAGACTACTTCTTTCGAGCCATGGAAAAGGAGCAATGGAACAGGAAGTTGCTACTGCTGAACATCCAACTTCTTCTTGTTTAGTGTCTTTTACGAGCGGAAAATTAAACTAATTGTCCAAAGGTCCATTAACTTTATTCTAATATTCATAAAAAATATGGAGTTACGTGAATTTTGTGTCTCTTAAAAGTATTTTTAAAATATTACGTTTTGAATGATCTAATTCGTGTTAAGGAGATGTCTTTACCACCATCAAATCTCTGGTGCTTTCATTGTTTGAAGAGAGAAGAGAAGGCAACTCCATGTGAGCCGGAGTGATGGGCCGGCGATTGGTTGTGGTATGGTCCACATCAATCTAGTACATACCTTCTGTCAAAGTGATGTCTTTTTCACCAATCTAAACAATGTCAATGAGTACTAATAAATTAGTTGTGGTGTAGTACCTTGTTGAAAGTTAATAAAAAGTTATTCTTTTTATGAGGAAAAGAACTAAATATTGTTAGAAAATACCATTTTTAAAAAAAATGAAATTCTTGATCGTTGGAAATTGAAAAATTAATTTCCCTCGGAAAGGGAGTGTCTTTGCGCTATATGAACCATGTAAATTGTTTTCTTCTACGTAGCTTTCTCAATTAATGGAGATCCAAGCAAAGTAGAATATGATTATTAGATCAGAAAGCAGTGAATCTTTGTTGTTTATGTGCCTCGATATTGATAGGAAAGTACGTATTAGTCTGCTCCTAATATTACAGGAGTAAATATAATATTGGGGAAAAATCATGGATAAAGTGAAATCGTAGAAATGACAGAAAGACAAAAAAGTTTACTTCTCGCTATGTTAATACATGGTTGGCAGACTCTCGGCAAAAAAGAAAACAAAAAAAAAATCACTTGTTTATCTTAGTTAATAATTGATCCCCTATCCTTAGCACTTCTTAAAACTTCTGTTTTTCTCAAACTTCTTCTTTCGAGCCATGGAAAAGGAGCAATGGAACAGGAAGTTGCTACTGCTGAACATCCAACTTCTTCTTGTTTAGTGTCTTTTACGAGCGGAAAATTAAACTAATTGTCCAAAGGTCCATTAACTTTATTCTAATATTCATAAAAAATATGGAGTTATGTGAATTTTGTGTCTCTTAAAAGTATTTTTAAAATATTACATTTTGAATGATCTAATTCGTGTTAAGGAGATGTCTTTACCACCATAAAAAAATCTCTGGTGCTTCCATTGATTGAAGAGAGAAGAGATGGCAACTCCATGGGAGCTGGAGTAATGGGCCGGCGATTGGTTGAGGTACGGTCCACATCAATCTAGTACGTACCTTCTTTCAAAGAGATGTCTTTTTCACCAATCTAAACAGTATCAATGAGTATTAATACATTAGTTGTGGTGTAGTGCCTTGTTGAAAGTTAATAAAAAGTTATTCTTTTTATGGGGAAAAGAACTGAATATTGTTAGAAAATACCATTTAAAAAAAATGAAAGTTTTAATCATTGGAAAGTGAAAAATTAATTTCCCTTGGAAAGGGAGTGTCTTTGCTCTCTACGAACCATGCAAATAGTTTTCTTCTATGTAACTTTCTCAATGGAGATCCAAGCATAGTAGAATATGATTATTAGTTCGGAAAGCAATGAATCTTTGTTGTTTATGTGCCACGATATTGATAGGAAGTATATATTAGTTTGCTCCCGACATTACAAGAGTAAAAATAATGTTGGGGACAAACCATGGATAAAGTAAAATAGTAGAAAAGACTAAAAGACAAAAAGTTTACGTCTCGCTAAGTTAATACATGGTTGGCAGACTCTCGTCTAAAAAGAACAAAAAAAAAAAAAAAAACTTGTTTATCTTCGTTAATAATTGATCCCCTATGCTTAGCACTTCTTAAAACTTCTATTTTTCCCAAACTACTTCTTTCGAGCCATGGAAGAGGGGCAATGGAACAGGAAGTTGCTACTACTGAACATCCATCTTCTTCCTGTTTAGTGTCTTTTTCGAGCGTAACATTAAACTAATTGTCCAAAGGTCCATTAACTTTATACTAATATTCATCAAAAATATAGAGTCACGTGAATTTTGTATCTCTGAAAAGAATTTTTAAAATATTACATTTTGAAAGATCTAATTCGTGCTAAGGAGATGACTTTTTCTACCATCGATTCTTTGGGGCTTCCATTGTTTGAAGAGAGAAGAGAAGGCAACTCCATGTGAGCCGGAGCAATGGGCCGGCGATTGGTTGTGGTACAGTCCACATCAATCAATTACGTACCTTCTTTCAAAGAGGTGTCTTCTTCACCAATCTAAATAATGTCAATGAGTATTAAAAAATTAGTTATGGTGTAGTGCCTGGTTGAAAGTTAATAAAAAGTTATTCTTTTTATGAGGAAAAGAACTAAATATTGTTAGAAAATACCATTTTTAAAAAAAAATGAAATTCTTAATCATTGGAAAGTGAAAAATTAATTTCCCTTGGAAAGGGAGTGTCTTTGCGCTATACGAACCATGTAAATAGTTTTCTTCTATTTAACTTTCCCAATGGAGATCCAAGCATTGTAGAATATGATTATTAGATCAGAAAGCAGTGAATCTTTGTTGTTTATGTGCCTCAATATTGATAGGAAAGTACGTATTAGTCTGCTCCTAACATTACAAGAGTAAAAATAATGTTGGGGACAAACCATGGATAAAGTAAAATTGTAGAAAAGACTAAAAGACAAAAAGTTTACGTCTCGCTAAGTTAATACATGGTTGAAAGACTCTCGGCAAAATAGAAAAAAAAAAAAAAAAAAAAACTTGTTTATCTTCGTTAATATTTGTTCCCCTATCCTTAGCACTTCATAAAACTTTTATTTTTCTCAAACTACTTCTTTCGAGCAATGGAAAAGGAGCAATGAAACAGGAAGTTGCTACTATTGAACAACCAACTCCTTCCTGTTTAGTGTCTTTTTCGAGTGGAAAATTAAACTAATTGTCCAAAGGTCCATTAACTTTTTTCTAATATTCATAAAAAATATAGAGTCACGTGAATTTTCTGTCTCTTAAAAGAATGTTTAAAATATTACATTTTGAATGATCTAATTCGTGCTAAGGAGATGTCTTTTTTCACCATCAAATCTCTGGTGCTTCCATTGTTTGAAGAGAGAAGAGAAGGCAACTCCATGTGAGCCGGAATAATGGGCCGGCGATTGGTTGTGGTATGGTCCACATCAATCTAGTACATACCTTCTGTCAAAGAGATGTCTTTTTCACCAATCTAAACAATGTCAATAAGTATTAATACATTAGTTGTGGTGTAGTACCTTGTTTGAAAGTTGATAAAAAGTTTTCTTTTTCTGAGCAAAAGAAGTGAATACTGTTAGAAAATGTCATTTAAAAAAAAAATGAAATTATTAATCATTGGAAAGTGGAAAATCAATTTCCCTTGGAAAGGGAGTGTCTTTGCGCTATACGAACCTTGTAAATAGTTTTCTTCTAGGTAGCTTTCTCAATGGAGATCCAAGCATAGTAGAATATGATTATTAGATCGGAAAGCAGTGAATATTTGTTGTTTATGTGCCTCGATGTTGATAGGAAAGTATGTATTAGTCTGCTCCTAACTATACAGGAGTAAATATAATATTGGGGACAAATCATGGATAAAGTGAAATCGTAGAAAAGACTGAAAGACAAAAAGTTTACTTCTCGCAAAGTTAATACATGGTTGGCAGACTCTCGGCAAAATAGAAAACAAAAAAAAAAACACTTGTTTATCTTAGTTAATAATTGATCCCCTATCCTTAGCACTTCTCAAAACTTCCGCTTTTCTCAAACTTCTTCTTTCGAGCCATGGAAAAGGAGCAATGGAACAGGAAGTTGCTACTGCTGAACATCCAACTACTTGTTTAGTGTCTTTTTCGAGCGGAAAACTGAACTAACTGTCCAAAGGTCCATTAACTTTATTCTAATATTCTTAAAAAATATAGAGTCACGTGAATTTTGTCTCTTAAAAGAATTTTTAAAATATTATATTTTGAATCATCTAATTAGTGCTAACGAGATGTCTTTTTCCACCATCAACTCTCTTGTGCTTCCATTGATTGAAGAGAGAAGAGAAGGCAACTCCATGTGCGCCGGAGTAATGGGCCGGCGATTGGTTGTGGTGTGGTCCAAATCAATCAAGTATGTACCTTCTTTCAAAGAGATGTCTTTTTCACCAATCTAAACAATGTCAATGAGTATTAATACATTAGTTGTGGTGTAGTGCCTTGTTGAAAGTTAATAAAAAGTTATTCTTTTTATGGGGAAAAGAACTGAATATTGTTAGAAAATACCATTTAAAAAAATTGAAATTCTTAATCATTGGAAAGTGAAAAATTAATTTCCCTTGGAAAGGGAGTGTCTTTGCGCTATACGGACCATGTAAATAGTTTTCTTCTATTTAACTTTCTCAATCGAGATCCAAGCATTGTAGAATATGATTATTAGATCGAAAGCAGTGAATCTTTGTTGTTTATGTGCTTCGATATTGATAGGAAAGTACGTATTAGTTTGCTCCTAACATTACAAGAGTAAAAATAATGTTGGGGACAAACCATGGATAAAGTAAAATTGTAAAAAAGACTAAAAGACAAAAAGTTTACGTCTCGCTATGTTAATACAAGGTTGGTAGACTCTAGGCAAAATAGAACAAAAAAAAAAAAAAAACACTTGTTTATCTTCGTTAATAATTGTTCCCCTATCCTTAGCACTTCATAAAACTTCTATTTTTCTCAAACTACTTCTTTCGAGCAACGGAAAAGGTGCAACGGAACAGGAAGTTGCTACTATTGAACATCCAACTTCTTCCTGTTTAGTGTCTTTTTCGAGCGGAAAATTAAACTAATTGTCCAAAGGTCCATTAACTTTTTTCTAATATTCATAAAAAATATAGAGTCACGTGAATTTTTTGTCTCTTAAAAGAATGTTTAAAATATTACATTTTGGATGATCTAATTCTTGCTAAGGAGATGTCTTTTTCCACGATCAAATCTCTGGTGCTTCCATCGTTTGAAGAGAGAAGAGAAGGCAACTCCATGTAAGCCGGAGTAATGGGCCGGCGATTGGTTGTGGTATGGTCCACATCAATCTAGTACATACCTTCTGTCAAAGTGATGTCTTTTTCACCAATCTAAACAATGTCAATGAGTACTAATAAATTAGTTGTGGTGTAGTGCCTTGGTGAAAGTTAATAAAAAGTTATTCTTTTTATGAGGAAAAGAACTAAATATTGTTAGAAAATACCATTTTTTTAAAAAATGAAATTTTTAATCATTGGAAAGTGAAAAATTAATTTCCCTTGGAAAGGGAGTGTCTTTGCGCTATACGAACCATGTAAATAGTTTTCTTCTATTTGACTTTCTCAATGGAGATCCAAGCATTGTAGAATATGATTATTAGATCGGAAAGCAGTGAATCTTTGTTGTTTATGTGCCTCGATATTGATAGGAAAGTTTGTATTATTCTGTTCCTAACATTACAGGAGTGAAAATAATACTGGGGACAAACCATGGATAAAGTAAAATCGTAGAAAAGACTAAATGACAAAAAGTTTACTTCTCAGTAAGTTAACACATGGTTGGCAGACTCTCGGCAAAAAAGAACAAAAAAAAAAAAAAAAAAAAAACACTTGTTTATCTTCATTAATAATTGATCCCCTATCCTTAGCACTTCTTAAAACTTCTATTTTTCTCAAACTTCTTCTTTCGAGCCATGGAAACCGAGCCATGGAAAAGGAGCAATGGAACAGGAAGTTGCTGCTGCTGAACATGCAACTTCTGCTCGTTTAATGTCTATTTCGAGGGGAAAATTAAACTAATTGTCCAAAGGCCCATTAAGTTTATTCTAATATTCATAAAAAATATAGAGTCACGTGAATTTTGTATCCCTTAAAAGCATTTTTAAAATATTACATTTTGAATTATCTAATTCGTGCTAAGGAGATGTCTTTTTCCGCCATCAAGTCTCTTGTGCTTCCATTGTTTGAAGAGAGAAGAACAGGCAACTCCATGTGAGCCGGAGTAACGGGCCGGCAATTGGTTGTGGTACAGTCCACATCAATCTAATACGTACCTTGTTTCAAAGAGATGTCTTCTTCACCAATCTAAACAATAGCAATGAGTATTAATACATTAGTTGTGGTGTAGTACCTTGTTTGCAAGTTGATAAAAAGTTTTCTTTTTCTGAGGAAAAGAAGTGAATACTCTTAGAAAATGCCATTTAAAAAAAAATGAAATTATTAATCATTGGAAAGTGAAAAATCAATTTCCCTTGGAAAGGGAGTGTCTTTGCGCTATACGAACCATGTAAATAGTTTTCTTCTACATAGCTTTCTCAATGGAGATCCAAGCATAGTAGAATATGATTATTAGAGGAAAGCAGTGAATCTTTGTTGTTTCTATGCCTTGATATTGATAGGAAAGTAACATTACAGGAGTAAAAATAATATTGGGGTCAAATAATGGATAAAGTAAAATCGTAGAAAATACTAAAAGACAAAAAGTTTACTTCTCTCTAAGTTATTACATGGTTGGCAAACTCTGCAAATAAGAAAAAAAAAAAGAAAAAGAAAAGGAAGACTTGTTTATCTATATTGATAATTGATCCCCTATCCTTAGCACTTCTTAAAATGATATCTTTTGTGCCAATTGATTTATAATTGATAAAGTATACTTGTTGCCAATTGATTTCTTATGTGCTCGTTTATATGATTTCTGTGGGTCCGGGGGCAGCATATTTATGGGAAGGCGAGAAACTTGGCCCTTTTGTGAAACCAACCTATTAAATGCACTTTTCTGAAACGAGATTTCCAAAATGCCGTTTCAAGCTGCTATTGGAACTTTTACCAAAAAAAACAAAAAAGGTTGCTGTTGCAACGGGCTGATGTGTTGCTCCATTAAATGGCTGATTTAGTGTAGGCACGCGACGACGGTCCTACTCCTGGCCTCCTGTTTTTCTCTATTTAAGCGGCAAACATTCAGTCCATAGCAGTCAGCATCTCTCCTTTCCCATCTTTGCACTCTTCCGAGTTCAAAAGTATTGTCAGCATCAGCTCACAATGGCAGGTCTGAAACTCTCCTCCCTCTCGCTCTCTCAAAATACCTTTTGGAAATTATCATTTGAATCATCCCATCCATCGTTCAAGAAGAGATATTTTTAACCAAATAGACCATATTCGTTAAATAATGCCTATCCTTCCTTTTCCATTCACATGAAGATGGCGTAAGATGGGGCATTATTTTGAGATATGTATTAACCACATTCATTCAATTGTAATGTTCAAAATGCTTGTTTTTTAAGAGTATTTATGTTGCAGATTTTGAAAATAGGAAAGAACCAGCTTCATTACTCGAATCCCACCTTGGATTTTGTTGAAAAGAAAATTGCATTTATATATGTTTCTTTAAGTCAATCTATCAAGTTGGTACGGAAAGGTTTAGCCCGTGCCTTGGGCTTCGGCTTGTAATGACGAGGTTTTGTTTTGCAAGTTCTTGGGCCTGACTCGGATTGGCCTAATCCCTAATTGGGCCGAGTTGGGTTGCTTGTGGGCCAAGTTGACCCAATCACTTATTGGCCGAGTCAGACTTCTAATGGTGTAGGTCGGAGTTGGTGGGCCAAAGTTCGATTGAAGTTTTAATTACCAAGTGGAAGTTATTGCCCTAATGCCCAATATTCGGATGGATATACTTATCATCCAAACAACCATTTACAACTTTTAAATACATGTCGTTTTCGGAATTCCAAAGGGTCAATACACTAGTTGATCCTATCTAACTCATACTAGTGGTCTGCGTGGTGGGACCATTGGTGTTCGAAGTTGGTAATAACTGAGTCAAACATGGGAACATGTGGAGGACATAGATCTGTTTTATCTTGGAGGCTTGCTATTAGTACCCTGGTTGCAAACACCAATATGGTGTGGGGACATTTATTATATTAAAGAAGCGACGGCTGATAACTGATGTGATCATCTTAATTGCATATATTTTATATTAGAAAATTTGTGGCTCATTTGTTTTAAAATTTTTCTGACTTTGAGAGGGGACAATATGAACGTGCAATAGTTGTCCAACTTAGTAACCCCATGAAATTAGAAAATTTCACAAAATTAACTGGGCCCCTTTCTTTAATTCTGGGCCTGACCTAATGACAGAATGTTGACCATTTTCTTAAGAGTTTTTAACTCTTTAACAGTGAAGTGATGGGTATTATTCGTACCTGAAAATTGAGAAAGACTTTTTAGGGAACAGTGGGACATTTTTTATGCTGATTTAAAATTTATTTATTGGACTGTTTGTATTGTTGATCATTCTTGCTTATGATGTGCCTTGTGGACAACACTTTGTAATCTTATGGTACTAGAAGGATAGAGGAACGATCTTTGGACTATTTCTTCAGATGATTCCAATCTAGGAGTGATTAGATATATACTCTTGGAAGTGCTTCCATATTTTTGAAGGTCCAAAAAAGAGACCTGTATAACTCACTCCAGAATGGAATCTGGATTTTTAACCTATGCAACCGGAGGATAAGATATGGAATGGTTGTGGAATCTGCTAAAAAAAATCCATTTGGGCATTAAAAAATGCCACTAATTTCTTTGCATTATGATCATTTGATAAATTATTGTGGATGGAATGTTCAATGCACAATGAAATCCCACCAGACACCTTTATGCATGCATGACATGAAAGTAACTCATTGAAAATTGTGAAGGATTGTTTGGAGACTTTTTAAATAAATTTTCAAGATCTATTTTTTGAATTGAATCCCCCTCCCAAACACACACACCAAAAATGTCCCCCCCCCCCCCCCCCCCCCCACACACACACAAATTTTACTTTTTTTAAAGTCTCCTCAATTTCTTTTAAAAATCACCCATTATTTTTAAAGACTCACTTTCTCATTCACTTTCTTACGCTTATTGTGGCACGGTACCCCGGACAATAGCTAGAACATTGTAGTGCACTGAATTGTGCATGAATGTTTCTATGTGCAATGACTTGTTTGATGTCATGAAAGGAACATTCTATGTGCAATGACTTGTTTGATGTCATGAAAGGAACTTTGGAAAACCTTACTTAGTGTGCTCTAGTGAATCCAATTCAGCTCACTCAGTTGATGGACTGAGAAATTTTTGTCTCAACCTATTGAGTAATCAGGTGGTTAGGGTCATAACAGGGTTTTCTCCCAATGTGACCATCCAATTATATTTTATGTGCGTGAATCCCTACAACTTCAAGAAAATAGTTAAAAATTGTTGCATTCATTTCCATTACCTAGAACATTTAACTTTAATTTTGTTTCATATTTCTCAAAATTGTTGGGGACTATTTGAAGTTTTGAAAATTGTGGGGGAATGGTGAGATTTTTCAATATAGTAAGGAACCCTTCATTACTCGAATCCCACATCGAATGTGGTTGGAAAGAAAATGACATCTATAAATGCTTCTTTGACTACCTTTATTAACTTGGAATGGAAGGGTTTAGGCTTTGGCTTGGAGCTTTAGATGCAATGAGGAGACCTTTATTGACCCAATCCCTTATTGGGCTGAGTTAGGCTGCTTCGGGGCAGAGTTGACCCAGTCACTTATTAGGCCTGGTTGGACTTCTAATCGACCGGTAGCTCAGGCAATCCATATCAAGTGCATATGTTTTATCTTGTTTACTCATGTATCTACAACTAATGTAGGGTCTGGACTTGGTATTTATTATGGGAGACAGACGAGCAACTCACCCAGTGCAGCGCAGGTTGTGAAGTTGTTAAAAGACAATGGCTACTCAAAGATGTGGATTTCTGAGCTGGACGATGAATTTCTACCAGCCCTTAAAAATCAGGGAATCAATGTCATCTTGGGCATTCCAAACTCCAAGATACAGGAATTGTCCTCCGATGTTTATGCTGCAAATCAGTGGGTTAAAAATAACATATCATCTTATCCAACCATTGGTTTCACTCACGTTTGCGTGGGTGACCTGTCCAATATAAGCCCTGGGGATGTTATGGACTTAGTTCAGGCAATGGAAAACTTAGATGCAGCTCTCAAAAGGCATCAAAATGTCAAGGTGTCCACGCTTGTTGACAATTCCAGCTTCGCCTCCAAATACGACATCGGGACTTTTCCCTCCAAGTGCCAGTTTGGTTCGAAAGACTTATTTAGGGAGATCCTTGAATTCCTTAAAAAAAAGGACTCCCCACTCTTCATAAAAGTAATGCCATACTTTGAAATGGACAACATCCCTATTTCAATTGCGGTAGACGAAGGCAACTTCCTTCTTAATACCACCGCTAACAAGTTCCTTACTGATCAAGACAACACCGAATACAAGTTTGTATTTGATGCCGTGGTGGACAGTTTCTTCGGTGCTATGAAGGACTTGGGCTTTGATGACACGAAAATTGTGGTAGCAAGTGGGTGGCCACGTCAAGCTAACCCAGGCGATACAAAGGCAACGGTCGAAAACGCCAAGACCTACAACACCAATCTGAAAAATCACATTGAAACTGGAACTCCCAAGAACAAGAGAGCTCTTGAAACCTTCATTTGGAGTGCATTTGACGAGGACAAGCTGGTCCAGGTTCATGAAGGATGGAAGCACCTTGGAGCTTTTGTCTTCAAGTGGGAGAAACTGACTTTACCTTGAAGACTCTCCACTTTGGCAAGTGCTACTACTGTTGTGTGTCTCATCATCATCATAATAAAGGTGGCTGTTATACGGAGGAGCCTCCCGTTGGTGGGTTGATTTTAATCGTTTTAGCGTCGCTTTGTGTTTCCACCTTGAGCGCACCATGAGCGCGGTGGTGTTCACGAACCTAATAAATTTGATAATAAAAGACTCTTCACTTTCATGTTAACGTTGTTGTATGTGCTTTTCCGTTATAATTTTATTTTATTTTTTTGGTAGAAGTTACTACTAGATAATGAGCTGATAAAAGGCTCCGGATGGACCAATTGTCATGACCCGGGCCCGAGATTAGAATTACCACGGACAACCCTGAGTCGCAATCACCATACTTACTCCCGTAAACTCCGAATTAACCGAAATTAATACGAAATCCACAAAGGATAGCATTCATTCATACCTATCAAATGTACATTTTTGCGGAAATATATATATATTGACAATTAATCAAAATAGTACAAGCTCTCTACCCAAAGGTAAAGTTTAATATACACATTTCATTTTACGTCTAAGTCAACCACTGCATATTCAAAATACAATGCAGGTGACTACTATTTACATTCAAAATGAATACACATATATTTCTCAAAATATTTCCAAAATATTCTAAATTATTCGCCCTCTGATTCACGTCCACTCAATCAGTCCTCCTGGAGGAATCTGATTGGCCTCCTCCGCAGGCGGCACGGCCTTTGGATTACCGGCACGGGCAACTTGGCCTGCAATGTTATCAATAACACTGTGAACAAGACGGTTCAACAATGTATACACAAGTCTATGATAATACATGCTAATGACCTGTCTATCAATTCTATAATCAATAATAACCTTGGACAGTTCCAATCAATAACATTTACAAGACTGGTAATTACATTTGCATTCATTTATTTAGTTCTTCCCAAAGGGAAGCATTCGGTATCAGTGTCCTCATTGGCACAGGGCAGAAGGGCGCACCATTCATGACCCAGGCCTTAAGAAAGGATTCATTCAGTTAATTCAGTGGTTACACTTTATTAAGTGACTTATCAAATGTGTGGAATTTACCAGTGTCTTGATCAGAGATCACTGGCATCACCACGGAGCTCCGGAACACTCCATTTCATCTACTGCAGTAGGATTGTTCATTATTCATTCATTTCATTTCATTAATTCTTTTCCTTTCATTAATTCGATTCATTTTATTAATTCAATTCATTTCAGCTCAATAACGAGCTTAAGAAATACTATGTAGTGCCAGACTTGGAAATCAATTAAAGGATTAAACCTTATTCTGTTTCAATTTTCTAAACCAATATTCAGGTGAAACGTTCGTTATTTAATGCATATGTTATTCTCGATGACATCATTTTAAGTGAAATTTGCATTAGCATAACCTGAGCTAACACCAATGAAAGTTTAGTTAAAAACACCATCAATACAAGCCTTAGACATTAGGCTTCCATTTCAGAAAAATCAGACCTCAATCTGAAATTTTTCACCAGTTCGGTCACCTTGTCGGTCACCTATCGGTTAACAGAATTTTGGACTTCGGCTAATCAAACGTTGTCGGTCAGCTTTCCAGAAGCTCAGTTTTTGTAATACAATTTCTGACACTTTTCAAGGAATTCGGTCACCTTGTCGGTCGACCGAACCTATAGTGTCGGTTAACCGAACCTAGTTCGATTACCCTTGGTTCGCAATCCAGAGAGCTCCAGATGAGCTCAATCAACAGTTCGGTCACCTGTCGGTCGACCGAATTGCCAGTTCGGTCAGCTTTCTAGAAGCTACAATTTCATACGAAATTCAGCCCAGAAACGTCGGTTAGGTGTCGGTCAGCCTGTCGGCTGATCGAACTGCTCCCAGAAATTCAGAAAAATTCTAAATTGAAAATTCCGGACTTGAGCTCAAACAAGTCCATTAGCATCCTAAATCCTTAGAGATGAGTATACTTGCCTTGTTTGGAGATTAATCAACGAAAACCCCTCTTGTTTAGCTTGATCTTGAGATGAAAATCCCCAAATTGAAATCCTTTTTTATCCTAAAAATCTAACCAATCAACAAAACAGAACTTCTATGAGTCCCTTGTGCTAGAAATCACTCCAAATCATTAAATAGAACTCGAAAGTTCTGCAAACAAGTAAAGCACTTGTAGCTTTGAAAGGAGAAAGCTTGAGCTCTTTTCCAAGCTTCAACTTCAAGGGAATGGGGAGAAAGCTAGAGAAAGAGAATAAAGAAGATGAAGTGCTCTCCAATCCACTTGAAAAGCCTCCAAACTCACACTTAATGGAGAGAAAATGGAAGAAATAAGAGAAGATAAAAGAGCCTAGGATGTGGCTATGCTGGAATGAGTGGAATGAACTCATTTGAGTTCATCCCAATCCCTTATAAGCCTCACTTTTGCATTTAACCCCCCTTCAATTCAATCATTTACATATTGAGTCAAATGAGAGGTTAGTTGAGCCAATTCACGTCGAATGGAATCGCGCTTAGTACGGAAGTTAACATACTCCTCGAGATACACGCGTAGGTATCAAGCGTTTCCGTATTCAACGAAATACGCAAAAATTCGTATTTACGAAAAAGTCCTTGTCCTACATGGTTCAAGTCAAAAATCACTTCAAATCATTCAATAACATTCATTATTATTTCAAGTTGGTATTGCTGATCCTAATCAACTTATAACCCTTGAGGCACGAAATTAGGCCTATAGAAAGCCTTTATCTCTCTATTCAACTTTACCTCTCCAACAAGTAAAATTCTTAGAGAGAACTTGAGAGATCTATCTTCCTCCAAGGCTATCATCTGCTGTGCTGAAGATCAAAGCTTTGGATTCATGCTCCATTCTACTCCTCTGAAGTAGAGACTCTTTGAAGACGGCTTCGAGGCGCTCGATTCAAGTACAGTGAAGGTGCACGGCGAGTAGTCGGCAAGATCGCGCAGTCCCTAGGTTGAGTTTTGACTGGGAAGGGTTGTGAGTTACTTGCAACTTTCTTTTCATAGTGCTTGGTTGTCAGTTAGCCTAGACGATAAGGCCCGTGGTTTTTTCCCGAGTAGAGTGATGTGATCAATATCAATCATAAAATACCACAAGTGCACGGGTGTCTAGATGAGACAATGGCAAGAACGGGTCGAACCCACAATGAGCTAATTAAAGAAACTTTTAGATTAAGAAAACTAATTAACTACAATCAAGAAAAGTTTTGAGTATTTAGATATAAAATCAAGCAACTAATTTAGAAAGATGAAAAACTACAAATTAATGAAAGTGATTAGAGCATAGGAATCCAATAAGCATCAGCAATTTATTTATCAAGTAATCCTAATTTGTTCCAATTTTTACTTCAAATGAAAGACAAATCAATGTTTTTGATTTGGAAAATCTAACTTTTAAAATCCCTTTTCAATCATAAAAATTCAAAACTCAAGACTTCCTTCATCTCATAAAAGAATAAAAATAATTTAAGAACTACCCATCAAAAGTAAGCATAAACCATCAAAAGATCTAAATCTTAAGCATGGCCTATCAAATCTAAGCATGAATAATCAAAAACAAATTTTTATTTTCAGAATTTAAGAATGGAGATTTACCTACGGCATGAATACAAGCCTATTAATAATTAAGCACAAAATCGTGGAACACAAATTAGAATTACTAAATAAATAAAAAGAAGTTACTTACCTTCAACCATAGCTCTAATCAAGAAAATTAGCCCGCCATTGCAAAGAATACTTCTTGATTTGTCATTAAAAATTGCATCGTTACATCTTCTCCTTCACAAAAATATTCCTTCAAAATAAATCCTTGGACATGGCCCAATGCTACCAAAATAAAATAAATAAAGAAAATACTAATGGAAAACAAGAAAGGAAGAAAAGAAAGAAGGGAATTGGAGAGAGGGCTAGATGTGAGATCCTCCATCTCCTTTTGGGTTGGTTTTATAGATGTTGATGCCTCCTTTTTAGAAAAGAATCTCCTCTCTTTTAAGACTTGTTTCCTTATTTGGAGAGATTTCTTGCTTAGGACTCAAGTTAGTCTTCACACTTGGAAAGAGTTTGAATTGGAGAGGATTCGCTACTAAGTGTAGTCTCTTGGGTTCCAAGTCTTGCCAAATTAAACTTCTCAAACATCTCTCATGTTGCCAATTTTGAAAATTTCTCGTAATTCCCGCATATAATTATAACAGGTAACTTCCTGAGGTCATATCTCCCTCAATATAGCTCCGATCTATGCAATCTTGGGCTCCAAGGATATCTACTCGAAAAGAGCTTTTCAATGATAGGTATATTACACCAATCCAATATTGGGTTTGAGAGTTATGGTCATTTCAATTTGTTGCCCCTGAAAAATCCGGGAATAATTGTGCAATTAAGGAAACTTCAATGTTTGGCATGCTATGGGATGTGTGAGACCCATGTTGGACGTCCAAGGCATGCTTGGACTCTTTCTTTACTTGCTTATTTGATTCACTTTCCATCTTTAAGATTTTCCAATCTTTCCAATTCCACCAAGATGTTAAGATATGTGTGCTCACCATGAAGTGTGTCCCGCCTTTGATCTCTCTGAAATTTCACCAATGCAGGTCCCACTCTTGATTTATCCTATAAAAATAAAATTAAATGATGTCAATAATAATCAAGTGTGAGGAATCTAGATGGAGTATGCATGGGACCCTACATGCCTAATTAATGCACCAAAAATATCCAACTTTCCAAAAATAGCACATGGCATCAAAATTAGAAGGTATGCATTAGTGAAGCCAAAAGAACTAATTTTTGGGTGATGAATGAGATGAAAATCCCTAATTTCACAAAAGTCACGCAATGTAATGAATTTTGACCAAATTTGACTAAGATTCCAACTTTGATGCTCAAATGCATGAAATCATGAAATTAAGTGTAATTCTAAGCAATTAACCTAATTAAGTCCACAAATGCATATGAAATGATGAATGAAAACTACAATTTTGTGGACTTATCATAGGGTTTTTCACGTATAAATCTTGTGTCCTTCTCTTTGTGTGGATTGCTTTCTTTTAATCGAATCTTGGATTAATCACTAGTTTAATCACTGCCATTAAAATCTAGTAAAGATCAGTATTTTGGGACCCGAGCCTGTGTTAAAGCCGAATTTTCATAAAGGGAGAGAGGGCATCCTGGACGCAGGCCACAAGAGGAAGAGAAGAAGCCAGAAGGGCTTTTGTTAACAAAGACTGAGGCTCTGCTAGTTCAGACTAATTCAGCAATGATATTAATCCACTGCTAGGAAAAATTGAAATATTTAAAGGCCCTGAAAAGAAAAGTCCACTGAATTCTGTCAAAAGCTTTAGATATGTCCAACTTTAAACACACTGTCCCCCCACTCATTTTAGAGTTAAGCTTCTGGAATAGCTCATGGGCCAAGGCTATATGGTGATGGATAAACCTACCTTTCACAAAAGCAGATCGATGGTTAGAAATGAGATGAGGGAGGATTTTTTATAGTCTTGTAGCCAAAATTTCGGACAAGATTTTGTAGGTGAATCCGTAGATCATGTAATGGGACATGAGAATTAGGGCACGTTTAGTAAACGTAGAAGAATCCTCTAAGAGGATTCTCTCCATCTCCAAAGAAGGCCACAGTCCTCTAGTCGGATTCTGAAAGAGAGTTCCATGTTTGGATGGAGGGAGGATTCCTACAAATTGTAGAATGAATGATCTAATAGTTATAAATATGTTTTATAAAAATCTCCAAAATCCATGAAAAATCAAGACTTCAACTTTCACCTCAAAGTAGTTTGTAGTCATCTAAAGAATATGTACGGTTCAGATCATGCAAAGGGGGCCCACAGGAATAAGAAATTAATATTTTAGTACCTGAACTTTTGTGCAAATATCTCAAGATATAGTAAGGATCAACGGTTGAAATTTGGCCAACTAGCCGTGTTTGACCTTCTAGAAATAACTAATGGTTCAGATCATGATTGTGGGGCCCACAAGAACCAGAAAATCGAAAAAAAAACTGACTGGATTTAATCCCCTTTTTTGGCCCACATCATGTTAGAAATTGTCATCTAACAGTTGGATCAGTTTTTCAAATATCTCAAGATCTAAGATGGATCAACGGCTGAAATTTTGTGAGATAGCCGTTTTGGACCTTCTGAACACTATTATCGGTTCAGATTTTGATTGTAAGGCCCATAGAGATCAAAAAATGCAAAAACCGCTCTGCCCAATATTAACGTCTCTTAACACTGTAGCTCTGCAAATCCTCGTTCCAGTGGAATCATCAAATCGGGGGGGGGGGGGGGGGGGGGGGGGGGGGGGGGGGGGGGGGTTGTGATTCCAAAAATAATCAAAAGGGAAGAAATTTGCAGTCCATCCTCTTCAAATCCACGCTGATCCAATCAAGAAAATCAGCGAAATCGCGGATTTTGGGCGAGGAATTCGCAGCGAAGACCTTTGCCAAACGTGCCCTTAGAGTTTCGTGGTTCTACACACAAAATCACTCTCGGGCCTAAAACCGTGAGATTTCATGAACGGTGTTGCTTTCCCCTTGCAGCTGATTTCTATTATAGTTTTCATATGTCTAATGCTCCATTGGATTTGGCCACATATTATTTTTTTTTTTTTTGTGGGGAACCATGCTTTTATTATTGGACAATCATGAATGGCTTTGGAGGGTGGGCCTCATTGTTGGCGTGAGTATGCTTTGCACACACAATGTGATGTGTGGTCACATGGTAGGCCCTCAATTACTTTTTCTTGTTTTTGTAACAAGTGGCAGGAGTAACCATTAATTTTCTCCTAATTATGAGAGCTTAAGATCATGCGTGATTTATTTGTTACATGCATATTTGATTTATTGCATAAATTTATTGTTTTGTGCGTATTATATTCACCATCCATTGTCGGTGGGATTGACCCGATCATGTTGATTGGATAAAAGTTGGTGGTGAAACATCTCATCTCATCTCTTGCTGCCCTATTTCACTTAGTAGGCCGGGACATGGATGTGTCATCTTACTTACTGCTACTTGATTTCACCCAATAAAAGAAAGAAATCATAATAAGGCTTATTTTGGGCAATTCCAGGCCTGATCCGACCCAATCAAAACCTTTTACATGATAGATCAAAACATGCACAATGTGTAGATATGAGACCACATCACCAAGGTTGATCAGATCAGTCAATTTTTAACCGTGAAAATAATATTTTGATGATAAGTCTCTCATTCAAGCTAGGATTTGCGATCCGTTTTCAAATGTGTTTTTCTTACAGATAGATCTGTATATTGGTAGGGTTGGATCATTCATCCAGCTATTGATTAAATAGGGCATAATTAAATAAAGATTTATTTTGGCTTATGTGGGACCCTTCCACTTACGACTATTGATCCGATCATTGACAAATAAGCCAATTTCAGTTCCTACTTATATTTTGAATCATAATATGTCCCAATTGTTTTGAATCAATGGATGGATTAAAGAAAATCTATGATTTATTGGTTTAATCATATATTGGTTTCATTGATTAGATTTAGAATGAAAGGCCCTATCAAGGTTAATTTTGGTCTATGATTCTATAAGGTACCTTTACGCGTACTTCTTAATTAGACTGTGGTTGTCTTGCCCACACGTGTCACCTGTCTTTTTATGTTGAACGTAGTGGGATAGCGTTATTGTGATGATCGCTTCATCCAAAGTAATCAATTTACATGTTATCTTTTAGCCCAAAAGAGGTAGATGACAATGTATGTAAGATCTGGATCCGAGCTCCCGCGATTAATACTAATTAAGTCGTGAGTTAACTGTAAGTGAGATTAGTGGATTTTGTGTTAAGTTGGGACTAGAATAGCTTTTATACAGCTTTGAGGAGTTTTGAGAGCTTTTGTGATTTAAAGATACTTTTTGAGGGTCTTTTTAGTGAATTTGCATAAGTATGGGAGGTTATCCACGATCTTGAAAAACTCGTGTATTAACTCCAATTGCCCCATTCAAGACACCGAAACGTGACTTTTCTAACTTCAAAGGCAAAACAATCTTTTTACACAACATTTGGACTTTTTTTTTTTTTTTTTGTCCCCAAAACCCTTGAAATATACACTTTTTAGAAACTATATTTGCTGGCGAACATTTTTCCCTTCTTCGTTGAACTCATCCGAGGCCCAGAAATCTATGTTTTTAACCCGACAAGCTTCATTAGTTGTGAGACCCATCTTCACCCTCTATCTGAGGAGAACTCTTCTTCATTTACCTTTCTTGCTCATGCTCATTATGGAAGAGTACTACACCCATTCTAGGGTTTCTTCATTTCTTCTTCTTGCTTCTCCATCTCCATGTTGGACGTGATTTCCGGACCCGATGGGGGGATGGAAACACAGTTAATGTTATATGGAACGATACTCAAAATGACCAACCGATTTTGAGGAGTCCCGACAAACCCTCAAAATGGTACAATGTGTGATCGCGAGTCATGGTAAACGGCCATGACTCCATTTGATCGCCTCCACGCTGGAAATTGAGGGTCCCATTCATCACAACGTCGCCAGTGATGCGTGATAGTCTTATCAATATTATTTTGGGTCATTCTTATGGGGGTCAGTCCATCTTTAAAATTGGAGATGAATGAGAAGACTAAGATCCATGCATTTGGAAGAAAAGAAAGAAAAATAGCTGAAATGTGAGAGAGGTAACATAATCCTAAATTCTCTGAGTTGCTGCATGCTTGTTGCCCAATTTTTAATAATTTTTCTGTAATTCAGATCGGTCTAAATTTTATAAGGATTCAGTGTATACGATGATAAAGTCCCATATTTATTTTTGGATTTTTCTGGTTATTGGAACCTTATGAAATAGTGCACACAAACCAGATTACATATGCTGGAATTTCTGCACTGCAGAATTTCGTCCATGACCTGGGTCCACTGTCCGAATTTTAACAATTTTTACAGACTTCCAATTAATCTAAAATTGTTATTAGAATTAATGGACCCAAAGAGAAGTCTCCCGTAAAATTTTCATGAATTTTGGCTTAACAGAACCCTTCATGATTATGCGCACTAGGCCAACTTAACCTGCTGAATTTTTATGCACTGGAGAATTTGGTCCATGAGACAGGCCCGCCGTCAGATTTTTAATAATTTCTTGAAAGATCGAAATCAGTTGAAACCAAATCTCAATGAAGGATAACTGACATGGTAATATTCAGAAAAAACAGTGAATCTCAATTCAACCGGAAAAGCATTGTAACATCGCGCTCCAGAATCAGTGGACAAGTTTTGAAAATTTGCTGCAGTGCAGTGTGCGGGCTTTGGACTAGTTCAGTTCAGAATTTAAAAAAAAAAAATCCATTTTAGACAGAAACTTCATGATTCTGGACTTATTGTAAAGGTAATTCAGATATACATGAGTAAAAATAAAAAAATAGCATGGCGTGATTTGGTCTGAAACATAATGACATCTGACCATGAAAACAATGGAAGATCCTGAAATTCATATACATCAGAGATTCAGTCACGCGCCAGATTTGATGCACGATTTGGTCCACTATAAATGATTCTAATAAATAGCATAGAAATTAGATCGCTGTGATTTTAGGTCCTTATGAAAGCTCATTGATGTGTTCATTTATGGAAATTCTACCACTGACCAAGAATGCAGAAAACTATGTTTATAATGTGCATCTTCATAGCATAAAAAAAATTAAAAAAAAAAAAAAAACTCTTTTATAGAAAATGTAGCAACGTTTCGTAGGAAAATCACTTTGGTACGGGGTAAGTTGCATTGAAAAGATGATTTTCATGTGAATAAACAAACGGTGATGACAAATACTCCAAATTGGGCATACATGTGAATAAAGGTGTAATCAACAGCTATAAGCTCTAACACATTCCCAATTCATCGATTTGCAACCCAGAAAAAAATTCAAGTATTGCTTATCTATTTCATTCAGCTAAAAAAAAGGAAAGTACTAGGAAATGACGAAAAATAGAATAGAATAAAATAAAATAGAAAATGGGTTGGGTGCCAATATTCATAGATGGGGATCAACTCCGTTCACCGGATACCCTCCTCGAATCCCTTGGCGGGGAAAGGGTAGGCTTTATTTGAAAACATGCAAGTAAGGATGCTTGAAAAAGGTCAAAAGCACATGCTACATGATGCTCAGAATGAAAGCCTAGGTGCCCGCTACAACGTTGGTCTAAAGATGACTATCGTCCGTCAGGCCTATCTTAAAACCAACAATTGCTTAGGGTACATTGGGGATGGAAACACACTAAGCTAACCTAACTTAGGAGAGAGTGAGGGACTATGTGCCACTGGCAATTATAGGGAGTCTGCTAGGAGGCTATCGCCATAAGGCCTAGGGAGTCGCGTAGAATGGTGGACGATGTCGCGGTCACTAACACCTAAGGGTCGGTGTTACTCGGTGTATTGAGACAATAATGAAAGCATGTGTGGAAAATGGTTTTGAAAATATAACATGTGCGGAAAATTCTTTTTCAAATATCAATGAATTCATTAATCAAGTATAGCCTACCCTAATAGCATGAAGCTCAATGGTGAAAATTGGTGGAGGTTGAATGACGAAAAGAAATTGTAAAATCCTTTTTTTTTTTTTTTTGTTGTTTTTGGGATTTTTTGATTTGTTTGGATTTTTTAAAATATAGTGCTAGAAGGGCCTAACTAGGGGTGTGCATGGAACCTAAATCCTAACCGTCCATCTCTTTTACGTTGGCGTGCATAGATGGGCTAACCCCATGAAAGGGCCAGCCCGCCTACCGCCGCTCTCCTAGGCCTAAAAATTTCAATGAACTAGAAGGGGGTGAAGGAGGATGGATTATGTACTAGATTCTACGATGGATGTCGATTTATATAATGATGATGAACGGAAATGAAAAAAATGATATATATATATATATATACAGTGGCGAACTCAGGATTTTCATTTGGGTGGGGTAAGTCAATTGAAAAGGTTTTTTTTTTTTTTGCTAGACATTTCACCTAAATAAAAATAGAAGAGAAAATATATTATATTTAAACATATAGACACAAAATACTTAACTACATCAGCTAACATTGATTTCTGTTGTAAAAAATCAGCTCAAACTTATATTATCTTGTTTCACTCAAAATTTATGTCAAAATCAATGCCTATAGAAGATCTCTGCAAATTCAAGGTGAAAAGGTATGGAAAAAATTGGATACAAGAACATTTCTTAAAGCCAACAAGACATTTTCATGTGTGGGGCGTTTGTTTAAACACATGTGGGCCATGATATAGGGCCCATTGGACTTTTGGGAACTTTCAATAGGATGAAGGCATAGGTCCGCCACTATATATATATATATATATATATATATAATATATATATTTATATAATGCCAAAGAAGATGACGTTGGGCGAAAAGAGTTTAGTGAGGTGCCGGGACTGCGTAGGCTTGTCGGGTTGCAGGTTTGGTGTACGATGTTGGTTTTAGGTGAAGTTGTGGTTATGGGGAATGGTTGTGAGGCTGAGAGGGAAGCGTGCGGTAAGGAAGGCGGGGTGCCGTGCCTCGTGTGGTATGGTGATTTCTGATTGTGTTTTGGATGAAGAAGATGGGCTCTGAGATCTGGAAACCTGTTTGGTTGATAAGTTGTGAAGGTGGTCGTGAGGTCTTGGGGTCTGTTTTTGGCTTGGGTATAGGAGGGCGAGCTTGGAGAGATGTTTGTGCTAGGTAGGCGACTGGATGTTTGGATGGAGGACGCTTTGCAGAAGGTGGTGGTTCTGCGCAGGGGGGAAAGATGGAGATGAGAGGTGATGGGTGATGGTGAGATGGGTCTCCTGCGCTCGGATCAGATGGAAGCCAGGGATCGAGATGGAGATGGAGGTCTGCTGCTGGGCATCTGAGTGAGATGATGAGGGGAATGATGGTGGTGGGCCTGTGGACGTGAGGAAGATGGTGGGGAAGGTGGGTGAAGGTCTGTGTGAGATGATGAGGGGAATGATGATGATGTAGTGGAGAGATGGCGTGAGAGAGTGAGGACTGATGGGTGATGAAGGCAGTGGGTCGTTGTGAGGGAGATGATGGCGAAATGATCGTATGAGGGTGAGGGTGATGGTGGCTGCGAGGTTGAGGAAGATGGTGGTCTGCGCTGGTTGTGAGGGATCGAGAGGGACGAAGATGATGTCAAGGAGGAGAGGTCTGCGTGGGCTTGGAGAAGAGAGGAGGGGAAGAGGGGATGAAGATGATCGAGACTGCGAGGGAGATGGGTTGATGGATGATGAGATGGAGAAGAGAAAACCGGATGGTGGTGGAGGGCTTGGGTCGTGGGATGGTTATTGTAAAATGAAGGGCCCGTCATCCAAAAGATCGCCGGGATCTCATCCGTTACAGGCAATGGGTTGGGATAGATGATTATCCCCTGGGTTGTTGTTTATCCTCCCTCCTAGTCCTAATCGTCCCATCGGTTGGTTGTTAATGAGGAGAGATGAGGATGAGCCGATGATACGGTGATGATCAATTTGAATCCACGATGAGCATGACACGTTTGAATTTAAATGTTGCAAACCAGTTCGAGTTGATGTGCCAAGAGGCATGGGCTAGTGGACTTGACCAGGTTGGGTTGATGAAATGGAAAAGGCGAGCCCACTTCTCTCTTTTATTAATATGTAAAAGGGTGGGACCCATACATGCTGAATATGTAGAAAGACTAAGCTTGGGATCTAACCATTGGGTTTTCAAAATCCTAATGTCAATGCAAATCTCCTGTCATGTAGAACACGTTGGCATATTGTTCAGAACCAATTGAAGACAGAAAGGAGTTCGAGCTTTAAGGGACCAGGACTGATATAGGATGGTTTGGATCGAATTTAGTTGACAGGTTGTGCAGATGAAAGGGGCCCAAGTAATTGAGTAGTGTTTTATGCGCTGCTGGCCAGAGTTTGTGTCCGTGGGTTATGGAATGGTTTAATTAAGCAAGTTGGTCTAGTTTGGACTTTGGAGGGTAGGTGGTGTGGCCCACGATTTGTCTAAGTTGGGTTGGTTTGGTTTGAGGTTTATGCTAGGTTGAATGAAGTCTGAAATTGAATTGGGCCAAATGGCTTTAGGCTTAGGTGGGTAGAGTTCATGTAGGTTGGGCTTGATTTGGGTCTGGTGGGTCAGGTCCAGGTCAAGTATGGGTTAGATGGGTTTCGTCCAGGACAAGGCTGAGGTCAGGAAAGATCTGATTTATTTTATTTTTATTTATTTTTGTTTTTTCTTTTAGGGACCTAGGCCTGATTAATTTTGAAGAAAAATCATATCTCAGGATATGACTGTCAGATTTTTTTTAAAATCTGAGTATTAGTGGAAATTTCTCAATGAGTAGGTCCCGAAGATATATGGGTCAAGTTCATTTGGTGACCTAAAAAAGATTTGAATTTTTGGGGAGCCCACATGTGTTTAATTTTTAAAACTTCATAACTTTTGATCCACCCGTCAGATTTTTTTAATCCATATATCATCGGGAACTGACTAAGGGTAGTTCATCAATATGGAAGTTGAGATCCGACTCGAAACATGAGAGTTGGTGAGATCCATAAAAAAGGGCGTAAAATGATGCAACTTTTGTAAATGTGTATGATAATGAAGATTTTAGTTTATTTATTCAAAATTGCCCAAATGAGGAAAAATTGGGGCATCAATAATATGAGTATTGAAATTTTCCATGAGGGTGCCAAAATGGGAGGTCTACACTCCAATCCACTCCAACATTGCCCAAATGGAGAATGAGACTTCATTATCTTCTTCCTCACCACGAGAGCTGTCCATTGATACCATTGGGAGAGAAATCCACCCATCCTAGGGTTCTCTCTGAGTAAGCTTTGTCCATTTGAAGCTCTTCCAAGTAAGTGATCACTCTCATCTTCTAGATTTGTGTTTTCCTAGCCCTGGAGAGTCCCCATCTCTCTTATTTTAAGCTCTCCCCTTATTTATTGTAATGGCCATTTAGGGTTCTAAATAGGTTGTTTTGGGGGTTTTTTGGGTGTGTTTGTAGGTTAGATCTTGAGGGTGGTTTTGGGAGCTTGTTTAACCATCTTCGAGGCCAAGGTAAGTGGATAAATGAATGAGTTTGAATGTTGGCAAGTTTATGAAGAAATCTTGATTTTATTACTTGTTCTTAGTGATTTCATACTTACTTCTATCTATGCTTCTTGCTATGATTTCTATTGCTTTTGAAAATGCATATTGATGGCTGTTTCTCTCTAGTTAACCTCTTGAAAATTTATGCATTTTATTTTGATTAAATCTTGTTTTATGTTTATATATAGATTACATGAATGATGGGTTTTCTTATGATTAATGAGGTTGGAATGAGATCGAATAGTTGTATTTTGTGGAGTGTTTGAAGGAGGAATCTGTGGGTTTTGAGAAGGTTATAAGTCCCTTATTTATGTAGAAGGATTGAGGCTCAATGAGGGCCTAAAAGGGAGGAAGAAAGAGCACAAACAACACAGAATCCATGTATCTGATGCAGTTCACTCGAGTGGACTTTTGGTCGCTTTAGCGAACCCCATCCAGAAGCTTGTTGGCTTGAGCCAACCTTCAGGGTCGCTCGAGCCAACCCTCAAAGAGACAAGCCCACTCGAGTGGACCCCTCACAGAGAGTTGTTAGCTTGAGCCAACCACTGGTCTGCTCGAGCGAACTGTCTTTCATGCCTGAGTCTGTATTGGGAGCTTGGGAATGATGTTCTAAGGCTTGAGGAGGTCTGTTTGGAAACTCAATGCAATGGTGGGACCAACAAAGTGATGTATGGAGCTTGATTGAGAAAGAAACCCCATCACAGATATGTATTAAGGACTCTCTTTACTTGCCAATGTGTATAGGGCGCTTGAGATGTCTTCGATCTTCTGGAGTACCAAGCCAAAAGGAAAACTGACATACGGGACCCTTATACACATTGATTTAGATCTTGAAGCCTTAATGCTTGGTCCGGAATTATGTGAAAACCCACTGTGTGTTAAGTTACTCAAATTACATATGTACCCTTCCGCTTTCATGTGTCATTACCAGTCTTTCCTTAAAGCTATTGAAGTATGCAATTTGAGAATTTTGCCTACCCTGTATATTCATGACCAGATATTAATGTGATATATGTGCTTGTGAGCATCCCGTTTAGCCTGTTTGGGTGATATACACCTATATATGTTTTGATTACTTCATGTGACATAAGTGTCGGCACCGCTAACCTTGGACAACCTTGTCGGCTTAATCCATTGACTTGGAGTTTCCCGATAACTTCGTGGTCCTGTCAAGTATATGTATATGTATATGTATATAGTTGGCTCTCGTCACTTCGCGTGTCTGAGACCAATGCCTCTAGTATGCTCTCATCACAATATTGCTGGATGATCTAGCTTTGTATGGTTGTCGTCTTACCAGTTTCCTATTCATCGATACCTTTTCTTGTTTTATATTGATATGCGTTTTCAGATAAATTATGCATCTTATTTCATGAAAATTGTTGTTTAAGCAGGTTTCAATGTTTTCCAAGGTAACATGTGATTTATTATATTATTTATATCTTTTCACCCGCCTGCCAGACCATCGTGCTTGACCCGCTATTTTGGTACTCAGGTCCAGATTTCGTCATCCAAAGGAGGAGTCAAAGGAGGCGGCCGGAGAGTTACAACTCGTAGGAGAATGGCAGATTGACGATGTCGTCTAGACATTCGGTCAAGCGATGAGTTGCGAACATCTTTTGGGAGTGTAACTGACACTTTTTGGGTTTTTTTGTTGTACTAGCCTTTGTTGGCCTTTATTTTTGGGGAATAATTAACTAACTCATTTTTTGTGTAAACGTTAACTTTACACCTTGGAAATGCTATACGAACATTGCTCACTCTAACATCATGTTATTATTAATTGTGTTATCAATCTTGTTACCATGAAATGAATTTCTAAACTTGGTTTGCTACACGCTTCCGCATCCCGACTGTCTATGTCTTGTGTGTGTAACATCCTCAACGTGGAAACCTGTGAGACTTCACGTACTAGGATGTGGTTTGTTCTTCCTTAGTTCGTGTGCGTAGCAAAAGATATTAAATACATATCTTTGTAATCATCATATCCTATCATTAGCTCGCCGATCTCAGATTAGGAGCGCCCGTTGTGCGCTAAACCAGTTTGGGGTCATGACAGACTGGTATAGGGCGAGACATGTTTCAGGCAATTAGAAGAAACTAGAAATCCTAAGGACGTGGTGATAATTCGTTAGACTTTTCATTAGTTAGAATCGTGTGGGCAATGTATGACCATCAACTCGATTAATTATTATGTGCTAACACTTTGTTTTACAATGATATGCCACCGCGTAAGAGACCCGTGAACGGCAATCCCACAGCCGGCTGTAGCAAACACACTGGGCCACTTGAGGAAAACACTCATGATCCAACCATGCAGAATCATTTTCAACAGATGATGCAGGCTTTACTTGATCAATAGCGTCATGCAAATGAAAACCAAGCCAAACTACAAGAACAAATGGCTTAAAAAGATGAAGATCATGCAAGGGAAATGACACAAGTGCAGTGGCAATTATTGGAAGTCTTGGAAAGACGGCCTGAACCGGTACCAGCTCAACCACCGGGCACTGATGGACCCGTCTTTTTTTCTTCTTGCCTTTCTCCGTCCCGGGTCCGCCGGGGTGCGGCGGGGCGAAGAGAAAAAAAAGAGCAAGCATCAACATATTTGTACGGGTCTGCCAGATTTTCTATTCTACTTGGAATTTGAAATGGTGATCCGGAGATTCACCTTCACAAGTAAAAAGGAAATCAAAATTTTTTTCTAACTTTCCATTGCACATATATTTAAAGAAAGAGACAAGATTTTAAAATGCCGTGAGAGGCGATTTTGTTTAGTTTGCCGTGAAAGGCAGTTTTGTGCCGTAGAAGGCGGTTTTGCATTGAAAGGCGATTTACAAATCTCATCAATGATGAAAGACAAGAATTGTGATTTTTTTCCCTTTAAAAATACAAAGTACAATAGAGAAGAAAGAAAGAGGGATCTGACTTCTCAAGAGATTGTGGGGACTCGTTCAGATTGACAGTCTCGAGTCATGTATGGACTCTGCCATCGTCCTTCAGATGAGAACACTTGATGCTTTAGTTCACTTGGCTTGGCTTGGACCTCGGATTTTTAGAGGACAAAGACCAAGGGAAGGTCCTATATCTAATAAAAAACCAAGTAGACGGGCTGAAAAGCCGCATTTAGGCCATGTTGGATAGAAGAAGAGGGGAAACCTTAGGGGGGTGGCACCCCAAGGGACTTCGATCACCTTGTAGTGCTTGCAGCAAAGTTCCTTCAAGGCAAAAGAGCTTCTTTTTGTGCAAAGATTTCTAGGACAATTTCTTAAGAACTCTTCCGATGATTTTTTTTCGGACCCTTTTCCTTTGGAATGACCGCCTATTTATAGGCTTTTGGTGGACATTAGGAAGGTTTATGGGCATTAATGATATTAATGCTCCATGATGTAAGGAGTTACAAGATTTAATTTCATAATTTTGTAACTCCTTTTTCTTGGATTTTGATTGGCCGATGGAGAATAATAGACATTTAATCTCCATGATGATTGCAGTTTCATAATTAATTACCATGATTAATCTCCATAATGATAGGAGTTACATGGTTAATTGTCATGATTAATTGGACTTGTAACTCCCATTTGCTAGCTTTTGATTGGGCCGTCCAAAATAATGAGTTAATGACCCTAATAAGTTGTCATAAAAAGGTCATTTAACTTCATTAATTGGCCGCCGAGTCGGTTGAAGAGTCGCGGGCCGCGCCGCGTCTTTTGGAATTTTTCTTGCGATGATCATCTATGGATCCGCATGTTATTTGATGTCGGACGACGATGCAAATTCAGACATTGGTTGATACCAATGGGCCGGCAACATCTGTCCAGTCGATTTCATGATCGGTCGGGCAGAAAGTGTGCTTTCTTGGTCGGCCGGTTGGCGGTTTCGGAGTGTCCGATGATGATCAAATTATTTCGACGACGGATCCGTGATGTTGACGAAGATCGACGGATATGATGCCTCAAAAATCAGATTTTAAGAAAAATCACAGGGGCCAAACATCGCAAAACGCGAAAAGAATCGAAAAAACGGACGTTTCGGAGGAAATCCAGCGACCCGGACTTCCAGGGTCGCCGGCGACCTTGAACTTTGGTCCATTTTCCGGTCGCCTTTCGATTGCCGTTTCTTCGCCGTTGTTCGGGCTTTTTCGCTTCTGTTTTCTCCTGTATTTTTCTTTGACATTTCTCCTCATTTATTAGTTTGATTCCATTGAAGAAAACCCATCGAGAAGTCATGCAAATCAGATTACAAAGTTTCCTATTTTTGGAAAAGCCGAAGACTTTGTAACCGATTTTCCGCCAAGAGTTGAAACTAGTTCAAACGATGTCCGAATATCCTAAAATTTGAGGTGAAGCTTCTTGAGCATTAGATAGGACCAACCATGGGTTTTTATTTGAGTTTTGAAGCCGTTTGGGGTCCCGTTGATGCAAGACTTGATCTCACCATACGGAAGATGTCGAGCTTTGATGTACGGTCATCCGAAGTCCGATTGACCTGAAATTTGACAGGGAGCCTATTGGAGTTATTTTGAGATGATCCATTAGCTCTGATTTGGATGCCATGGTCCCGGGGAGCTTCGCCGCCGGTAGGCTTGATTTTGCTTCGGAGCGTCAAAACCGGGTCAAACGTTGTCGGAATGACCTGAAATTTGACGTGAAGCCCTTTGGAAGCATGCAAAAGCTACTCATGTGCTTTGTTTGATGAGTGGCGGCATCGGAGGTTTTCGCCGCTGAGAGGCTTGATTTTGCCTTTCGAGAGTTGATGGAGGGTCAAACGGTGTCGGTTTGACTTGAAATTCAATGTGGAACCTTTTGGAGGTATTTTGAGACCATTCATAGGCTCTGATCGAAGATTTGATGTATTTGACACTGTCACCGCCGGGAGCTCCTGCTCAGCTGTTGGAGGATTGAAGTTAGGCCAAATGGTGTCGAAATGGCCCGAAACTTCATGTGTACATCTTTTTTGGCTATTTTGAAAGATCTTGTAGTTTTTGTTTGATTTTGACAAGATCTGATGCTTGAAGCAGCTTTGCCTGTTTGTAGTAGGATGCGGCTCCATGTAGCTTTTGATGTTGAGGAGGCAAAGTTACTTTTTTTTTGTGTCAACAAATGCCCCCTCGAGGTACAGTGACGAATCATGTAGTTTTTGCAGTCGATGTGCCTCGAAGAAAACTTTGAAGTAGAACTTCTGACTTGACCAAGAGTCTCCGAGCATTTTTCCTTTTGATAGAACAGCCTTTTGAGTTTCCAAGGGGATTTTATGGCAGTGAGAGAGATCATGTACCATCTTAAGGAAAAATTTTGAAAATGACATTTGGATTGGGTTTTTGGGTTTTGGATTTTCCTTTTTGACCTTGTGGACCAATAGGCTTTGTGTGGCGCATCAGGCGGTCAAGAAAGGTGTTTTTTTTTTTTTTTTTTTTTTTGGTTTTTGACCTTGTGACCTAACAAGCTGTATGTGGTAAGTTAGGGGGTCGGATTTTGGATTTTGATTTTGGTCTTGTGACCTAACAAGCTGTATGTGGCAAGTTAGGGGACCGGGATTTGTTTTTTGGTTTTGGCCTTGTGACCCAACAAGCTGTATGTGGCGAGTTAGGGGACCATGGTTTGGATTTTGGTCACTCTTTGGGACAATTTTGGGTCCATTGGAGTGGTTTGGGTTTTTGTGGAATGTCAATTTCAAGGTTTTGGCTTAATTTGGTTCATGAGGTGGGATGGTTTGGATTTTTGGAAACTCATAAGGCTTGGATTTTTTTTTAATTTTTTTTTATGGTCCAATCAACTCAAGGGAGGCATGGAACCATTTTTGTATGCTCTTGGTAAGAGGGATTTTGACTAAAAGCACTTTTAGTGCCTAGGTGGTCAAACCTGTCTCATGTGGGCTAGCCCATGGGACCTTAAGCTTTAAATATGGTTTAGATCTCATGTGGTGTCTTTTTTTGTAAAAAATATCTTAAAATATCTCTTTTTGGTAGAGAATATCTAAAAATATTCTTACTTGGAGAGAATCTCTCAAGCTTCCTTGATTTTGGGAGAGATTTTCTCAAAGTATCTTCCTTTGGGAGAAAGTTTCTCATAATCCCTCTCTTTTTGGAGAGAATTTCTCAAAAGATCTCCTCATTGGGAAAGAATATCCCATGATCCTTTTCTTTTAGGAAGTTTGTTAATTTGTAGCACTTACCTCCTTTCTTTTCTCCTCCTTTCCTCTTTTGGTTTTCTCTCTTCTATAAAAGCAAGGGGAGGTTGGATCTCTTGCTCCTATTGCCTTCTTTTTGCAAAAGTCTTCAAGAGTGCTCCAAGATCAAGAATTCTCCTTCTTCTTCAAGGATCTTCAAGCTCTTTCTTCTTCTTCTCCATCAATGGCTTCAAGTAAGTTTCTTTTTTACCTAAGAAACCCCATGTAGGAATAGAAAAAGGTTTTCTTTCTTTTCTTTTCTTTTCTTTTTCTTTCTCCTCTTTTCTCTTTTTTTTTTCTTTTCCACGTGCATTCTTTTTCTTTTTTTTTTCACAAGTTTTTTTTTTCTCTCTGTTTTTTTTTCTTTTTTTTTCTTTCTTTTCGTTTCACGGGTTTTCTTTTTTTTTTTTTTACCATTTTTTTTTCTTTTTTTTTTTTTTTGTGTGGCCATACGGACAAGACTGTGCAGTCATGGCCGTACGGCCACGTGGCCTGTGGGTGATTTTTTTTTTTTTGTTGTTTGAAACAAGAAACTTTCTTCCTCTTTTCTTTCCTTTTTTTTTTTTGGATTTCGAGACGCACATGCATGACAACTTTCCTTCTATGCATTTTTTCTTTTTAAAAAATAGAATTGAAACTATGATAGTGCACACCTGGAAATCTTTTCGCAAGTCTTGGGATTTGGATCTCGCAGCAATGTTGAGCCATTTCTTGGTCTTGCAGGGATTTTCTGAGGAGCTTTGCAAGTTTTGGATTCTGGAGCTCGCAGCAATGTTGAGCCCTTTTCCAGTCTTGCGGATATTTGAGAAGCTTTGGTTTGATCTCGCAGCAATGTTTGAGTTCAAGCCTTCTTCGAAAATTTTCCATTGATTATGAGCTTGCAGCGATGTCGAGCCCATCTTCAAGCCCCTATTTCTTTCGGGGTGTTTCCCTTTTCTTCGGAATTGCCCCGGGACTATGCCAAAATTTTGCTAGAATTTTTTTTTAGCAAAACTCTGTCATTTTGATGATTGATTTTCTCTCTTTCCATCCTTTGCAGGTAGTTCCTCCAGAACAAACAAGGGTAAGGAGCCTGGCGCTGATGCGCCTCGCCGTTCTACCAGATCCTCTAATGTGGCCATACAGCAGGCCTGGGAGGAGGTTCAGTATGTCGAAAGGAACTTGGAAGAGTGTGACTCGCTCAACCGAGATGAGATGAGGCAACGTTTGATTGCCCTCAAGGATGAGGAGTATTATAAGATTATGGTAAGCAACCATCCCTGGGTCACGGACGATCAGAGCATTGTGTCCAAGCCTACCTTTTTCTTTGGTGATGCTGTTCCCGACGATTCAACATACCAAAGGAAATGTTTTCAGTTCTCTTTCACAGTTGATGGTGAGAAGAGAACTGTTTCTACCCAGTCGACCTTCGATTGGACTATCTCGATCATGAGCCTTTCCTCCACATGCTCGAAGAGGGAAGATCCTCCAAGCTGGGTGAAGAGGACAAGCGTGATCAAGACCGGGGTTTTTGTTGGCGGCCCTTCAAGCTTTAACAAGATCTAATGCATACATTTTCAAGAGATTAAACAAGATAAAAAGACTCATCGACATGCACATATTGAAATCGATATAAACCATAGCAAGGAAAAGTATTAAATCATCATGAGCAAGTAATAAAAATCCATATTTTCTCATAAAACATGTTAGCATTCAAAACCATCCATTCATCCACTTGCATTGACCTCCAAGCTAGCTACATAAGCTCCTAAACACACTTTCCAAGCCAACCTACAAGAATACCATAAAACCCCCCAAAACAAACCCATTTAGAACCCTAAACGGTCAACACCATGAATGAGAAAGAGAGAGCTTACAATAATGAAGATGGAGCCTCTCTAGGACTAGAAGAACACAAATCTAGGAGATGGAGAAGATTGCTTACTTGTAAGGTCTTCAAATGAACAAGTTAGCTCAAAGAAAGCCCCAGAATGGGTGGTTTCCTGTACAAATGGTACCAATGAAGAGCCTTCAAGATGAGGAAAAAGATGATGACCTCCCTTTTTCCATTTAGCAATCATTAGTAGTAGGTTGGAGGTGAAGAAGCAAGAAGAACCAAGGAGAAAGCCCTAGAATGGGTTAGAACCAAAGTCCTTCCACAATGATTTGGAGCAAGAAAGGGGAAAGTGAAATGGAGTTCCCTATATATACAAAGTGGAGGTGGGTCCCACAACTTACAATGCTTGTTGGGCTCGAAACATGGATTTCTGGACCTCTGATGAGTTCGACAAAGAAGAAAGAAATGTTCGTCGAAAAATCTAGTTTTTGAAAAGTATATATTTCAACGGTTTCGGAGACATCGAATTTCGTCTCCAGATTTTGTGTAAAAAGACTGTTTTGCCCTCGAAATTGGAAAAGTCGGGTTTCGGGTTCTCGAACAGGGACGGAATAAACACAAAAGTTGTAGGGAATGATAAGATCATTCAAACAGAATCAAAACATGAATTTTTGAAATCCGGATAACCCCCATACTTATGCAAAGACACAAAAAGAACCCCCAAAGGGTCCCACTTAGTCAAAAGGCTCTCAAAACTCTCCAAAGCTATGAAAGAGCTATTCTAATCCCCAAATCTAAAGAAAATCCTCTAATCTCATTTAGAGCTAACTCATGACTTAATTAGTGCTAATCGCGGTCGCTTGGGTCGAGGTCTTACATTAATGGTCAAAGGCTGAAGCCTTTTCTCGAACTGAAGGATAAAAACATTGAGGACGTCCTTCTGGAAGACCCAATTTACCAGGACTAATCATTTTTGGTCACGTCGGGCTGACGACATTAAACTTAGCGCTGTTTAGGAGGCAACCTAATTTTAGAAGGTAATTGAGCTGGTTGATCACATTCTTTTGCAATCACCCCACATGGTAAGATGTTCCAATTTTCCTTATTGTTCATTTTCACATTACATAATATGGAACAATGTTCCTTGTTGTTCCTATCTATTATGAATAGGAGATTAAAGAATCCGAATGATACAAGAATTCCACCTTCTCAATAACTCTACCCAGCCAAGTCAAAATGAGTTTTCTTTAGTTGAATTAAAATTCTTAATATATCTATTATGATTAGAGAATTTTAAAAGTTTGTGATTTTAAAAGTGTATCCTAGATAGTGATTTATAAATATGGGCTCCATGTACAATAAACTTTTTTTAAGTGGACCTCATGTTCTAATTCCTAAAGGTGGGGCCACATGCTGTCATTTCTAAACATGGCCCTCCACCCAAATTCCTAAAGATGGGTCCATGTTGGAAGTTTTAAAGTTGGCCCCATCATGTACAAAAATTTCTATATCTTTTTTCTTTATATTAATATTGGAGAATTGGTTTTTCGTTTTTATTTTTCTCTCACAGTTTTCTATTTTTTCTCTTTTTATGATAATTTATTTATTTATTAAATAAATATTAAAAAATAAAAAAATGAGATTACTTTAAGCTATGATGTAATTTCACCAAAAAAAAAAAAATAATAATCTTACCTTTTCCTTACGCCACCCATTTCTGATAAAGATTTTATGACTGCAATATAAAAATAATTTTATAATTTATTTAAAAACTAAACTCATCATATTTATGGAAGATGTTCAAAAGTATAAGATTAAAAATATGAAAATAATATCAGCATAAATAAAAAGAATAGATATGAAAATAAAGAAAAATATAACCAAGTAGTTTCTCATATTGAAAATAATCATTTCAACACGGTCTATTGATTTTCGGAAATATGTCTTATCAATAAATCGGATTCAAACCACATTTGTATCCTTATTCAACTTTTAGTATATCTATTTGGGAAATAAAGAAGTCCAAATCCCTTTTGTTTAAAGGCAATTGATATATTTTAACTTGGTTCTAGGTTATATGATTGTAAGTTATTTTCAATTATACGGTATTCTAATTTGTTAACATATGCAAAATATAATACATACATAAAAAGTAATAAGTAGAAGTAAAACCTTTGAAACGAAAATTGTTGATGAATTCATATAGTCTTTGACATGGACTCAAGCACCCCTAGAGTTGGCTTAACTTGATTTGGGTAATATGATATACGAACTTTTAAAAAAATAAATTAAAATTAGGTAAGGGTGAGAGACTAATATATGAAAAATAAATAGGAGTGTTTGAATTAAACGGAAGAACAAACCCTACTTATTAGCTAAAAGTGTCATAGATGTTTGACAAGTGTTATCTATTCAATTGATATTAAAAAAGTTGTGACTCCAAATGTCACTAATTTAAACTTCCACACAAAAAAGATGATTACAAATACCATGAAAAAAATGATAGTCTAATGATAGTACAAAAAAGGTTGTTGGAAAGAGGTGGGCCTCTAGGGTGGGTTTTTCAAAACTTTTGACCCACTTGACGCAGGGATCAACTATCCAGAAGGCTACAAAACCCAATCCAGGATCCATGGCCTCTTTCTCATCACCATGTACAACAATAAACTCTATCTAGAAGATAGAAATAGCAGCAAACAAGCAACCACAAAATCCATAACATACAAGGAAGTAGATTATACCTTTGGAGCTTGGTTGTGCTCTAAAGGAGAAGTTATTATTTTCTTTGATGATGAAACTCTTTCACGTAACAAACAGGAATCTCCAAGACCCAATCATCTTCCACGCTATGAACCATATCAGATTTTCTTTTCTCAAGAAGATGGGTGGGATCTCCAAGAGAAAGACTAACTAGAATCTCTAAGGAAACTAGAACGGAACTATAAGAAAGAGAGAGGAGAAGAGAGGCGCAACTCTTGCACTAAGGGGAGGTGGGTGTGGATTCCTAGGGCATCCAATGCATGGGGCATCCAAGCCATGTCTCCTCTCTTATTTATAGCTTTTTGGAAACCTCTTCATTGTCTAATTGAAATAGAAGTCTCACTTCTCTAACAATTAGTAACTTTCTTCTTACTAATTTAAATAGAAGTCTCACTTCCATTATAATTAGTAATTTTCTCCTTTTCTAATTAAAATAGAAGTCTCACTTCCATTATAATTAGTAACTTACTATTACCACTATTAAAAGTCTCACTTCAAATAGAAATAGTAACTTTTCTATTTCCTTTTAGAGTTCTACTATAATTAGTATCTTTCCAATAACTTGGGTTATTAGCGTGGGGACCACTAGAGATTCCTTAGAAAGCTGGCTCCAACCGGGACACCGAGACCCCACATCTCATGTGTAATCCGGGCCCACATTTAATTGCAAATAACTCCACTATATAAATGCCATTGAACTCCAGTCTTAGGAATAAATTACATAGAAGACCCTAAACTTCCCTATCACCACAAGTAGGCCCTTCCATCAATCTCCATGGATCAATTGGACCTGTCTTCCAAATTAGATCCATATCTTATTATCCTTGAGCCCCAATTAATTAAAATGATCATTTGGTATTGATCCAATTAACTCTTAATCGGAATGGGTGCACACTTACCAATGATAAATCCATTAATTGGCACAAGTGGATATTAAAAATAGATTCCACCTTGACCATCGAATGTTCCCAAAGCTCTACTACCATGTACCCAAATCACCGAGGTGTTGACCTACAATTGGCCTCACTCATTGGTGACTCAAAGCAAATGAATAGATAGAAACTTAAGTTCATCAATGTCTCAGGATTGAGAGCCTATTGCTAGGGAATTATGAGAGCAGACCTTAAAGTAAAGACAGTGTTCATAAGGTGCTTCTCATGGTCCTTCAATACATCCAATGTACCAGTACTGTGATCCAGAATCTTCCATTCTGATGATCGAGACAAGTCATACTATCTCATAGTAATCAAAGTACTGCAACCTTGTCAGATGAGATATCCAGTCATCATCACTGGTTGTGAAGATATTCAAGTATAAGATTTGCTATACATGTCTCATGTATGTGGATCTCATCCATACACATGTATTGCATCTAGTATACTTATGGACTCCGGTTCATCACATGAACCATCATGTCATTCATATTAGTTATGTGCAAACATGTAATAAAACACCATTCATCTCATGAAAGGAAAGCATGAATATATTGATAAATAAAGAAATTAATCAATTTATTTCATCAATCTTATGGATTGAGACCATAAAACTAACACTCAAGCACCCCTAGAGTTGGCTTAACTTGATTTGGGTAATACGATATACTAACTTTTAAAAAAAGGAATTAAAATTAGGTAAGCGTGAGAGACTAATATATGAAAAATAAATAGGAGTGCTTGAATTAAACGGAAGAACAAACCCTATTTATTAGCTAAAAGTGTCATAGATGTTTGACAAGTGTTATCTATTCAATTGATATTAAAAATTTTGTGACTCCAAATGTCACTAATTCAAACTTCCACACAAAAAAGATGATTACAAATACCATGAAAAAAATGATAGTCTAATGATAGTACAAAAAAGGTGCTTGCACCCGGGGTTCGAAACTGCACTATCACACTGGGGCCACAAGGGATTTACCCTGCTCTCCCAGGGCCCGTAGGGATTATTTCGGCCCGAAGGGGTAGGACACCCTTGTAGACACCTCATTTGGCCCCCTATGATAGCCTTAAATACCTGTCATATATAGCGGTGCCCCCATTTCACCCATAATTGAATGGTTAATGGCATAATTCAGATTAATTCATGACGATGAAAATGCTTGTTGATAATTCTAGACTTAGTTCGACAATCTCTAGAAGTTCGTGAGAGGAAAAAAGCCAAATCGCATCAAGATCTTGAGTCCACTGCTCATACAAGGGGTGGACCGTGACACTATTCAAATCTTTTCCGGACCACTTAAGACATGCTTAGGCCAATTCCTACGAAGACCATGCTTAGTTTGCCAAAATGTCACCTGATTAGCCTAAGTTAGGAAACTAGATCCATTGGTCCAGTGGTCCCCCCCTTTTTTTCAGCCCCTAATCGTCAGGACATTTGGACCCTTGGATTTTTCACTTCAAGATCTTTTCGACGATATATAGAACGTCCAAATTCGATAAGTGGGTCAAAAGTTATGAGCTTCCGAAGTTTCTCTCAAGAGGAGATGAAAACCACCTAGGCACCACCCATGTGGCGCCCACCCAATTGAAATTCGTCTAGGCACCCCATGCTGGGCGCCTACACAGCCTAGGATCACCTAGGCACCCCGTGGTGGGGACCCACCCTCCAAGTTCCACTAGATGGCCTAAAAGGAGCCCGGGACCACTCAACATAGGGATTAAACTCCAAAAATGAATCGACTTCACCTAGGGCCCTATTGAAATTCATCTAGGCACCAACGCTGTGGTGCCCACACTACCCAGAAGCACGTAGGCACCACCTCATGGGCGCCCACCTCTAAATTCACTAGTTTGGCCTGAAAGTAGTTCGGGACCACTCAAACATAGGGACCACGCTCCGAACACGAACCGAACCACCTAGGCTCCACCCATGTGGCGCCTAGCCCTGAAATCCACCTAGGCTCCACCCATGTGGCGCCTGTTGACACAAAAAATGTCACTTTGCCTCATCAACATCAAAACCTATATGGAGCCGCATCCTACTACAAGCAGGCAAAGCTGCTTCAAGCATCAGATCTTGACAGAACCAAACAAAAACTAGAAGATCTTTCAAAGTAGCCAAAAGAAGGGTACAGATGAAGTTTCAGGCCATTTTGACACTATTTGGCCTAACTTCAATCCTCCAACAGCTGAGCCGGAGCTCCCGACGGCGACAGTGTCAAAAACATCAAATCTTCGATCAGAGCCTATGGATGGTCTCAAAATACCTCCAAAAGGCTCCATGTCGAATTTCAAGTCAAACCGACACCGTTTGACCCTCCATAAACTCTCAAACGGCGAAATCAAGCCTCCCGGCAGGGAGAACCTCTGATGCCGCCACTCATCAAACAAAATACATGAGTAGCTTCTGCATGCTTCCAAAGGGCTGCATGTCAAATTTCAGGTCATTCCGACAACGTTTGACCAGGTTTTAATGCTTCGAAGCAAAATCAAGCCTACCGGCGGCGAAGCTCCCCGGGACCATGGCACCCAAATTGGAGCTAATGGATCATCTCAAAATGACTCCAATAGGCTCCCTGTCAAATTTCAGGTCAATCGGACATCGGATGGCCGTACATCAAAGCTCGACATTTTCCGCATGGTGAAATCAAGTCAAGCATCGACGGGACCCCAAACGGCTTCAAAACTCAAATAAAAGCCCATGGTTGGTCCTATCTAATGCCCAAGAAGCTTTACCTCAAATTTCAGGTCATTCCGACATCGTTTGACCCAGTTTCAACTCTTGGCAGAAAATCGGCTACAGAGTCTTCGGCTTTTCCAAAAAATAGGAAACTTTGTGCTCTGATTTGCACAATTTTTCAACTGGTTTTCTTCAGAGGAATTAAGCCAATAAATGAGGAGAAATGTCAAAGAAAAATACAGGAGAAAACAGAAGCGAAAAAGCCCGAGAAACGACCAAGAAAATGCGACCGGAAGGCGACCAAAAAATGGACCAAAGTCCAAGGTCGCCAGCCCCATGGTCGCCGGCGACCATGGGTGCATGGTCGCCGGTGACCCTAGAAATCCGGGTCGCTGGATTTCCGCCAAAAGTTTCGTTTTTCAGTTCTTTTTCGCGTTTCGCGATGTTTGGCCCCTGTGATTTTCTTAAGATCTGATTTTTGAGGCATGAAAACCGTCGATCTTCGTCAGCATCACGGATCCGCCATCGAAATCATTTGATCATCATCGGACACTACGAAACTGCCAACCGGCCGACCAAGAAAGCACACTTTCTGCCCGACTGATCAAGAAATCGACTGGACAGATGTTGCCGGCCCATTGGTGTCAACCAAAGCCTGAATTTTCATCGTCATCCGACATCAAACAACGTACGGATCCATCGATGATCATCGCAAGAAGAATTCCAAAAGACGCGGCACGGCCCGCGACTCTTCAAGCGACTCGGCAGCCAATTAATGAAGTTAAATGACCCTTTTATGGCAATTTATTAGGGTCATTAACTCATTATTTTGAACGGCCCAATCAGAAGCCAAGAAATGGGAGTTATAAGTCCAATTAATCATGACAATGAACCATGTAACTCCTATCATTATGGAGATTAATCATGGTAATTAATCATGAAACTCCCATCATCATGGAGATTAAATGCCCATTATTCTCCATCGACCAATCAAAATCCAAGAAAAAGGAGTTACAATATAAAGAATTAAATACTTGTAACTCCTCCCATCATGGAGCATTAATGCAATCAATGCTCATAAACTCTTCTAATGGCCACCAAAAGCCTATAAATAGGCGGTCATTCCAAGGAGAAAGGGTCCAGAAAAATTGTCTGAAGTGATCCTGAAAGAATTGTCTGAAAACTATCCTGAAGAATTCTCTGCAAAAAGAAGCTCTCTCACTTTGAAGAAACTCTGCTACAAATTCTACAAGGTGATCGAAGTCCCTTGGGGGGCCACCCCCCCAAGATCTCCTCTTTTCTTCTATCCAACATAGCCTAGATGCGGCTTTTCAGCCCGTCTACTTGGTTTTTTATTGGATATAAGACCTTCCCTTGGTCTTTGTCCTCTAAAAATCTGAGGTCCAAGCCAAGCCAAGTGAATCAAAGCATTAAGTGTTCTTATCTGAAGGACGATGGCGGAGCCCATACATGACTCGCGACCGTCGATCTGAACGAGTCCCCACGATCTCATGAGAAGTCAGATTCGATCTGAACGAGTCCCCACGATCTCTTGAGAAGTCAGATTCGATCTGAACGAGTCCCCACGATCTCTTGAGAAGTCAGATTCCTTTTCTTACTTTTCTGTTGTATTGTGTATTTTTTTAAAGAGACATAAAAATCACATTTCTTGTCTTTACATTTTGATGAGATTTGTAAACTGCCTTCTACGGTACAAAATCGCCTTCTACGGCACAAAACTGCCTTTCACGGCCAATTAAACAAAATCGCCTCTCACGGCATTTTAAAATCTTATCTCTTTCTTTAAAATATATATACAATGAAAAGTTAGAAAAAAGTTGATTTCCTTTTCTACTTGTGAAGGTGAATCTCCGGATCACCACTTCAAATTCCAAGTAGAATAGAAAATCTGGCATACCCGTACAAAAAAATGTTGATGCTTGCTCTTTTTTTTCTCTTCGCCCCGCCGCACCCCGGCGGACCCGGGACGGAGGAAGGCGAGAAAGAAAAAGACTGGTCCATCAAGTTGGCACACCCGGTGGGGCATGTTCAATTGAGAACACGATGCTTAGAATCCTTGGCTCCCTTCTAGTTGGTGGCCTATGTTGGATCTTGTATCTAAAAAAAAAAACATGAGATGGGATTCTTTGGAAACTTCTTTCTTTGAACTTGTTTCCATTCTTTCTTTTCTCAACAAAAAAAAAAAAAGGGGGTTTTCTCTCTTTTGGATTCAAATTAGAGAAACTTTGGTCTTTTCCTTTTCGTGCAATGGCTCGCAGAAATGTTTGAGCCAACGTTCGGATTGGGAGGGGCCATTTTCCTCTCTTTCATGGGTCCATTGGAGATCTTTCAAAAAAAAAAGAAGAGAAAAGTTCAAAAAAAAAAACTTTTCAAATTTCTCTCTTTTGGATTCAAATTAGAGAAACTTTGGTTCTTTCCTTTTCGTACAATGGCTCGTAGAAATGTTTGAGCCAACGTTCGGATTGGGAGGGGCCATTTTCCTCTCTTTGATGGGTCCATTGGAGATCTTTCAAAAAAAAAAAAGAAAAGTTCAAAAAAAAAAAAAACTTTTCAAATTTCTCTCTTTTGGATTCAAATTAGAGAAGCTTTGTCTTTTCCTTTTTGTACAATGGCTCGCAGAAATGTTTGAGCCAACGTTCGGATTGGGAGGGGCCATTTTCCTCTCTTTGATGGGTCCATTAGAGATCTTTCAAAAAAAAAAAAAAAAGCTCAAAAAAAAAAAAACTTTTCAAATTTCTCTCTTTTGGATTCAAATTAGAGAAACTTTTTGTCTTTTCCTTTTCGTACATTGGCTCGCAAAAATGTTTGAGCCAACGTTCGGATTGGGAGAGGCCATTTTCCTCTCTTTGATGGGTCCATTAGAGATCTTTCAAAAAAAAAAAAAGTTCAAAAAAAAAAACTTTTCAAATTTCTCTCTTTTGGATTCAACTTAGAGAAACTTTTGTCTTTTCCTTTTCGTGCAATGGCTCGTAGAAATGTTTGAGCCAATGTTCGGATTGGGAGGGGCCGTTTTCCTCTCTTTCATGGGTCCATTGGAGATCTTTCAAAAAAAAAAAAAAAAAAAGAAAAAAGTTCAAAAAAAAAACTTTTCAAGTTTCTCTCTTTTGGATTCAAATTAGAGAAACTTTGGTTCTTTCCTTTTCGTGCAATGGCTCGCAGAAATGTTTGAGCCAACGTTCGGATTAGGAGGGGCCATTTCCCTCTCTTTGATGGGTCCATTGGAGATCTTTCAAAAAAAAAGAAAAAAAAGTTCAAAAAAAAACTTTTTAAATTTCTCTCTTTTGGATTCAAATTAGAGAAACTTTGGTTCTTTCCTTTTCGTACAATGGCTCGCAGAAATGTTTGAGCCAACGTTCGGATGGGGAGGGGCCATTTCCCTCTCTTTGATGGGTCCATTGGAGATCTTTCAGAAAAAAGAGAGAGAGAGCATTAAGGTTGCACCAATTGCGTTCTTTGACCAAAGTGGATCTCAGAAAAGCCTTGTCCAGAGTGTGGAGGCAGCTAGACTGTTCGAGGTAAGGGTCCTTCAAACGGGTTCATTAAGTAATCCTACCCTTACCTGGGGGCTAATCTATCCACTAAGGTTTCATAAGACCGAATTGGAAGACCTATGTGCACTCTTAAAAAAAAAAAAAAAAAAAAAACTTCTGTCACTGTTGTGTTCAAATTGGAGGAATTTTGGTTCTTTCCTTTTCGGATTTAGGCTCGCAGAAATGTTTGAACCTGTATTCGGATTGGAATACCATTTGCCCCTCTTTTATGAATTCAATCTTGACTTTTCAAAAAAAAACTCTCGTCACTATTGGATTCAAATATGAGAAATCCTGGTTCTTTCCTTTTCCGGATATAGGCTCGCAGAAATGTTTGAACCTGTATTCGGATTGGAATACCATTTGCTCTCTTTTGCGAATCCAATCTTGACATTTCAAAAAATCCCATCTCGTGTCCTTCAAGGATGCGATTTACAACATTTGTGTCTAGCGGTGCTAGTACGCCCTTTCGGGTCTACTGTATTCGCGACCGACACATTTGTATCTCCAACCTTATATCATTTTACCTCGAGTGAGCTTCGCTTCTCGGTAATTTGAATTAAGGTTTACAATTGCTTCTAGCGTTCCCTAGAAAGCTAATTTCGAGCCGACCATACTTGCGTTTAGAACAATTGTACCATCTATGGCTTTTGGCCTTCTTCATTACGCTCAGAACGGGCCATGCCCCTGAGTGATTTGAAAAGACAAAACCATAGTATAGACGATTTATGATCACCATATTCTTGTGATTACTAATGGATGTGGTCTTGTTTCAGAAAAGTTTTTTCAAAACTAACAATGGCAGCTTCGTTGACCATCATCTTCGATGAGAACAAGTACCAAGTCATGCTTCAATAGAAGCAAAGCAAGGGCACTTTCAAGCGCCCCGTCAGCTGCCGAAGCATCACCTCCCTCGACAACTCCCACAACACCGGGTCGACCTCCACTCCCTGGACCATCGTCTTCGGGTCACTGGGACCATTCCCACTACCCGCAGAAGAGACGGTGCCTGCTAAGAAGCAGAAGACTGCCCCCCAACGTGTCGCTACCCCGACACCAAAGGCGGTCACCAAGAAACCTGAGGCTCGTGGTAATCCCATGAGGCCTCAACCTACAAAAAACCAAGTCTATCCCAAGACTTGGTCCCCGCGATCTTCACCAAAACAAAGAAGGTCCCGGACATCTGCAAAGCCAGCATACCTGGCTCCTCTCAAGGAGAATAGGTTTTATCCTCTTGCTTACATCAAAGGAGAGAAACCTACCCTCCACCGAACAACAAAAACTACTCAGCACGAGCCGGCTTGCTCATATAAGCCCAAAATCAAGTCGTGCATCACAAGGCCTCGACAAGAACTTGCCAGGGCCTGCTCTCCTGCAACTCGATCCTTCATCTCAACAGGGGACGAGCTTGCAAAATTTAAAGCTTCGCTGCGACAAGCTAAGGACCGCGTCCAAATCCTGTCCATGCCAGTCTTCAAAGAAGACAAGCTCAGTTGCTGCACACGAGGGACCACGTCCTTCATTACCAGAGCACAGCCTGAGCAAACCGAAGCTCAAATTACTCGTCGCATACGTCGCCGTGTGGCATATCGACAAAAGAGATTAGAGAAGCGAAGAACCCAGCATTCTGAGCTTCAAATCTCCCAAAAATGGGTCGAAAAAGAAAGACCCGACCAAGTTGCTGCTTTCCACATGGTTGGCAAAACCAAAAGACGCCAGAAGTCAGCGACGAAAATACATGTCAGACGACCGGTGACTCGCAGCATCTCCCGGACGAGAAGACATCAGGAAGACTCTCCCACTCCTTCAAGCCAGGGACATTGGAGTGATCATTTCTCGAACTCTTCATCTAAAAGAATGAGCTCCAGCTCAGTTACTAAGACGGTATCCTCTTTCAACTCACAAAGGATGAATGTCTTGGTCACAAACTCTGAGCAACCTCCACCACATGATGGCATGGCTCTACGCATTTAGCAGCTAGAGCAAGGACAATAGAGAATAGAGGTTCTGATGGAAAACCTCCTTCTCACTCTCCAGCGTCCACCAAAAAATGAGGAAGTTCCTCCACAAGATGAGGCAAACGGTGAAGAAGATGAGTCACACGCCCTTACTAAAAAGGACGTGGACAATATCCTCGCCAAAGCAAAAGAAGAGGATACATTGAAGGAGCATGGGATCAAGCCACCATATCCCTTATGGATGGACTCGGTTCCGTTTCCCCCAAAGTTCAAACAACCTCTTCTCCAAACATATACGAGGAAAGGTTCAGCCAGATAGCATGTCATCCACTTCAAGATCCTGACAGGAACGATTGCGGATCAAGATGCACTCAAGATCAGGCTCTTTGCAAGTACCCTAAAAGGTATGGCCTTTGATTGGTATTCCACTCTGCCAGAGGACTCCATTCAAAATTGGACCATGCTAGAGACACGTTTCCTGACCCACTTCAAAGGTGAGGATCATCCTGTTACTATGGCTCAGCTCTGCAGCCTTAAACAGGGAGAGAATGAGTCGACATACGACTTCATTCACAAGTGGAAAGCAATGGCATACAAATGCTCAGATGTGCTGCCACAAGCATTGCTAATCGACATTTGCCGAAACAACATGAGAGCAAGGATCCGCTCCATGATCATCGGCAACAAATAAAAAAACTTGGGAGAACTCCTAAAAGCGTCTATGGAGGCTGAAACGGTGATCAAAGACATCAACAGTCAAAAGTCATCAAAGAAGGAGCAGACCGTCATTCCGACCTCCAAGCCAAAGAAAAAGGAGGTTCTCAATGTGCAAACCAAGTCAGCTCCTCGGCCACCAAAGAAAGCTGAAAATAAAGCTGCAGGTAAGAGACCTGAACTCTCTGATGCCTTCAAAGAGCGAGTAGAAAAGAAATACCCGTTCGATGAAGATGTCGAAGAAATATTTGGGGCTCTCCTGGCAAATGGCAAACTCACCTTGCCTGACCCCAAAAGACCGGGAGATTTTGGCAAAACCAACGATCCCCGATATTGTCCATACCACCAAATGGTCTCGCATCCTCTCAACCAATGTTTCGTTGTGAGAGAGAAGATCAACGAGATGTGGAAAAACGGAGTCATCACCTTTGACAAAAACTATGGGTCTGCCTCCGTTAACATGGGGTCATATGGACAAACATCCAAATCATCAAAGGAAAAAGTCACTACTTCCTTCAAGGTGATAAAAATGACCCAAACGTCCCAAGAGCTGGTGCCTTACCCAACACCAGAGGGACAGCCCATATGGGTACATCCCGATCTCCTAGAAGATGAAAATTGGGAGATCGTCAAAACAAAGCCGACCGCTCAACAGCGAAGGCAAGCCAAGAGACAACTTCGCAAGCTCAAACAGCAGGAGAAGGCTCAAATAAAACAAGAGGTTCCTGAAAAAGCAGAAACCTCCTCTACCACTTCACTGGGGTCAACAGAGGGGTCTCTCCCCAAAGTTCCAAGAGTGATAAGAAAATTCACTCTTAGTGATTTCATGTCACCACGGCTCAGAGATGAGACTACGCAGGGGGCATCGTACTCTTGTAACTCAGTAGTTGGATTCTCCATGAATGGATACGAGTCCAGTGAGACTGCCAGTGACACCGATGAGTGGGAGGAATCCCTTGAAGCCGAAGAATATCTCTCCGACGAAGAATGGATCCAAGAATCCCACCTTATGCCAGTAATCTGGTATAACCCCTTTGAGCCATAAGGATCCTGGTCTGATGATGATGAAGACCAAAAGGCTTCCCAAAATGCTGTTAACACAGCACAAACAAATGCTCTAGTGGATCCCAACCAGGTCAAACCACAAGTGGCAGATGAAGAAAAAGATTTGGCTCCTATGCCCGATCTTGAAGAATATGCGAGGATCTTGCAGCGTCTAGCCATAGAGCAGGAGCAGGATCGCATCAACCAACATCATCAAAATCCAGAACCGGAAGTCCCGGAAAATCTACAAGCATCTCCTCCAGTGACTCCGGAAAATGAAGAAAGTTGCTAGATTGATGATCCTCTTACATCGGAGGATGAGTCTGATTCCCAACGGTCCATTATGGAGGCATCTTCTATCGAGGTTGCCTGTAATGTGATAGTTCAGGATGATAGTGCCTCTGAAGCTCCATCTGCCGAGGCCACAGACTCTCAAAATGTATCCAGTAGCATATCTTCTGGAGCTACATATTCTCGGGTGACTTCCACTGAGATAGCACCTTCTCAGCCATCGTCTCCTGAAACAGTGACATCAGAACTCAAGCATCTTCCGACTGATCACCATGAAGAATCTCTGGCTGATGAAGTCTTCAAAGAAAACCCGGTCAATTGGTCCCAGGTACCCAACCTCATAGGAGATGTCTGGACCGATGAAATACTGGACAAAGAAGAAAAGTTGTTGGAAGCTGTTCAAGACTTGTTCTCGGAAAATGCTCCATGCAACGTAATAACTGAAGACGGCAATGCTGCTGCAGAGGTGTTTTCAGCAAATGGGGAAGATCAGCCCCTTGAGCCCGAAGGGGGTCTTCCGAAAGAAGAACCACCTCTAGAAGCTTTTGGAAGTTGGGAAAGGTACCCGCTCTGGCCGGGATTACCACAAAAACTACAACTAACCTTCTTTTTCTTCTTATGTAAATCCTTCGGGAAAACAAGCTGTAAATGCCCCAAGCGGCTGTGATAATGAAAATGCAGGCCTAAAGGAGGCTTTCAAGTACGACTTGATCGAGCACTTCAAACACATACTTGCACAACTGCACATCCTAGACTTATTACGAATGTCACCACAAACTCGTGATAGTCTCATTTCAGAACTGCAAAGGCTGAATCTGGATGTAGACAAACATGCCCCGCAAGTCTTGAAAATTGAAATGGACTGTAGGGTCACAAAATCAAAAACCTCCTCAAAGGGAGAAAAGAAAGAAGCTGGAAGACCTTGCATTGAATGCCTCTCGGTCCAAAAAGCCGCAAGTGCTACCATCGCCTTCAATAAGGAAGACCTCCTGCTAGGCGAGACGAAGCACAACCGACCCTTGTACTTCACAGGGTACATTAAAGAGATGCCGATACACAGAGTCCAGATCGACCCGGGTTCTGCACTCAACCTCATCTCTACTTCGGCACTCGAAGAGCTGAGTATCCCACCTAGCAAACTAAGCCACACATCTGTGTCCATCTTTGGATACGATGGGAGTGCTCAAAGGCCCATTGGCAAAATCCGGTTCAGGTTGCAAATTGGCGATCTTATCTCTGAGGTCACCGTATATGCAATAAAAACCCCTTCATGCTACAACATCCTTCTTGGACGCCCTTGGATACACGAAAACGGTGTCGTTCCTTCGACTCTACATCAGTGCATCAAGTTTGTTGGCGGCGACGGCTTGATACATCGAGTGTTTGTAGACAAAAAGCCCTTCAAAGGCATGGCAGTCCATTTTGCAGACTCTCAGATGTACAAGGATGAAAAAGAAGAAAAGGAGGAGAAAACAACATCCTTTGCCGGTAATCTCCAAAAAGATAAAGGCAAGGCTCCTCAGCAATCATCGGAAGAAAACAAACCTTTCGGCAAACTCAAAGAGAGCAATCAGTCTCCCTTCGTCATCTCCTTCAAATCTTCCAAACCTTTGATAATCACTACTAAAGCAAAGAAGACAAAGCAAAAGATAGGGGGCAAGCTTGCTGTCTCCTTCGTGTCTATCATACAAGACACGGATTCGGATTCAGAGACTGAAGACGATACTTCGTCAAGCCAAGCTGATACTCAGCAAGTTTGGCCTGCTCTCACTCCATTGGAGACCCCTGCTGACGTAGAAGATCCTGCGTCTGCTACCTTCGTTGTTCCGGAAACGTCGGCAGAAGATAAACCAATCTTCTTCCATAGATCGGACGCTTCTTCATCAAACTGCCTGCTTGAGCATTTCCGAAATGAAGGTATGCCTCAACTATCCTTGTATAGTCCAATGGCACAAGCTATCATGAAAAAAATGGGCTATGACACTCAAAATCCAATTGGTTTGGGAGGTGGCAGTGGTATTCTCACACCATTGGAACCCACCCTGACCAAAAGTCAGCTGGAAGATTGGAAACTCCACCGTCGTATAGACAAGTCTTCATACGGATTGGGGTATGATCCTGACACTCCAATGAGACAGCTGACACAAAGGCTGCAGAGTCGTTTTACCGACCAAGCCTCAACATTTCATGTCGATGAAGACATCGATCTCCCTGGATATCTCTTTGAAGAGTTACCTGACAAGGACTCAGGAAGCTCATCAAATTGGTATAATTTCTCTGATGATGAAGAGGAATTGTCCGATGACACAGACGCACGGTTCTCTGATTCAGAAGAGCCGTCGTCTCCAAAAGAAGTGCCTTACTTCGACCCAGTTTCAGCTGGTGATTGGGATCATCTCATAGCAAGTCTTGAAAATAATACCGATCAAGAAGATTTATGGACAGAAACGGAGCCATGGTCTGAAAACGCCCTTGGAAATCCAGAAGGTCTTATTGAGCTGGAAGCCCCCGAAAATATTGTGGAGGAACCACCTTCAAACCTTCCGACAGAAGATTCTGTTCAAAAGATAGACTTGGGAACACCAGATAACCTACGTCCTGTATTCATAAGCAAGAATATAAAGGATGAGGAGTTACCCGAGTCTGTCTCTTTTCTTCGTGAGTTTGTTGATTGTTTTGCATGGTCTTACGCTGAAATGCCTGGCTTAGATCCCAAAATAGCAGTTCACAAACTCAACCTGCAAGAAAATATCAAGCCTGTCAAACAAGGCCAAAGAAGATTCCTTCCCGATGTGATGGACAAAATTGAACAAAAAGTTCAAAAACTCAAAAATGTTGGCTTCATCCGCGAGGAACAGCATCCTGAATGGTTGGCCAACATCGTGCATGCGACAAAGAAAAATGGGCAAATCAGAGTCTGTATTGACTATAAAGAACTGAATAATGAATGCCCCAAAGATAAATTCCCGCTCCCCATACCGGAGGTAATGATTGACAACACCTGCGGGTTTGAGCGAATGACTTCCATGGACGGCTTCTCTGGCTATAACCAGATAAAGATGCATCCCGAAGATGAAAGGCATACATCCTTTCGGACCCCATTTGGCGTGTATTGCTACACTGTCATGCCATTTGGTCTGAAAAATGCTGGTGCAACATATCAAAGGGCTATGATGAAGATATTCCAAGATATGCAGCACAAGACGGTCGAATGTTATGTTGATAACCTCGCCGTCAAAAGCAAAAGGAAAGAAGACCATCTCCAAGATCTTCGAGAAGTCTTCCTCCGGCTTCACAAACACAAACTGCGAATGAATCCCCTCAAATGCTTCTTCGGTGTCTCATCGGGTAGGTTCCTCGGATTCATAGTTCGGAAAGCTGGAATAGAACTTGACCCATCAAAGTCAAGGCAATTCTAGAAATGCCATCTCCAAGAACCCTAAGAGAACTAAAAGGGCTTCAAGGAAGATTGGCATACATCCGACGGTTCATTTCCAATCTATCAGGAAAATGCCGTCCATTTTCTCGCCTGATGAAGAAAGGTGTAGACTTTGTTTGGGATGCTGAATGTGAAGCTGCATTTCAAGACATCAAGTCATACCTGACCAAGCCTCCGGTATTGGCTGTTCCCACAACCGGAAAACCATTCATCTTGTACACAAGAGCTCTCAACTATTCTTTGGGCGCTCTACTTGCACAAGAAAATGATGGAGGAAAAGAAGCTACTCTATACTACCTCAGTCGCATGTTGGTAGGTGCAGAGCATCGCTACTCTCTAGTCGAAAAAGAATGCTTGGCAGTGATGTTTGCCGTACAAAAGCTGCGTCACTATTTGCTGTCAAACACAGTATACCTGATATCGAGGATCAATCTCTTAAAGGTCCTTGTCACAAAAGCAGGTTCTCTCAATGCTCGGCTGGCAAAATGGTCCATCCTTCTGTCACAATTTGATATTAGGTATGTACCACAGAAAGCAATCAAAGGTCAAGCTCTGGCAGACTTTCTCGCAGAGCATCCATTGCCTAAGGATTCTCCGCTCAGGGATGATCTCCCAGACGAACCTGTCTACAACGTGGAGGCTTCCTCACCAAATGCCTCCTGGAACATGTACTTCGATGGTGCAACCAGGACAAATGAAAAGGGAAAGCCGATATCGGGAATTGGCATTCTCTTTGTTAGCCCCGATAAATACATGATTCCACACGCATTTTCGCTACTGGAACAATGTTCAAATAATGCAGCTGAGTACCAAGCTCTGATTATAGGATTGGAACTCGCCCTTGAATCTGGCATCACCATGCTGGAAGCATTTGGGGATTCTCAAGTGATCGTCAACTAGATGAATCAGGAATATGAAATCAGGAAGCCTGATCTGTTGCCTTACTACAACAAGGCGCAATCGCTTTGTAAAAACTTTGACATCTGTCACATCACCCACATCCGCAGAGGTGAAAACATCCGTGCAGATGCCCTGGCTGGACTTGCTGCATCCATGGCAACCCAAGAAGGGGAAAACATGCAAATTACAGTGTGTCAAAGAAGGATTCTCCCTTATCTCAACACACACCAAGCAGTTGCTGAATGCCACCGAGTGGTCGGAGGTCGGATTTCCATCCTTAAACCTCCGATAGGCGACTGGAGGGATCCGTTCATTGATTATATTATGTTCGGAATCCTACCTGAAGATCCAAAAGAGCGGGTAAGTATCCAAAGACGAGCCCCAAACTTTCATTTGGATATTCCCTCCAAAATGCTTTACAGAAAATCCTTCAATGGAGTACTTCTACGCTGCCTGTCACAACAAGACTCGAAAAGCGCGAACAGCATAAAAAATCTCGGCCTCCTTCAGAATGGCACCGCCAACCTGCAGGATGTGATCAGTCCATGACTCCTAGCTCGAGTCAGCACTGAAACGGCCACGAAGTCGAAAAGGCTTCACCCAATTGCTGCCATCGCCCTCGAAAATGCCAAGGCCCACCAGTCTCAAATCGACTGAAGAACGGTCTGAACCTTCGTAGCCGCTAGCCGGCATCAAAATGTCCATACGGGCAGGCGACTTCTCTGCAAAACCAGAAGGGCCGCCAACAAAAACCCCGGTCTTGATCACATTTGTCCTCTTCACCCAGCTTGGAGGATCTTCCCTCTTCGAGCATGTGGAGGAAAGGCTTATGATCGAGATTGTCCGATCGAAGGACGATCGGGTACAAACAGTTCTCTTCTCACCATCAACTGTAAAAGAGAACTGAAAACATCTCCTTTGGTATGTTGAATCGTCGGGGACGGCATCACCAAAGAAGAAGGTAGGCTTAGGCACGATGCTCTGATCGTCCGTGACCCAGGGACGGTTGCTTACCATAATTTTATAATACTCCTCATCCTTGAGGGCAATCAAACGTTGCCTCATCTCATCTCGGTTGAGCGAGTCACACTCTTCCAAGTTCCTTTCAACATACTGAACCTCCTCCCAGGCTTGCTGTACGGCCGCATTAGAGGATCTGGTAGAACGGCGAGGCGCATTAGGACCGGCTCCTTACCCTTGTTCGTTCTGGAGGAACTACCTGCAAAGGATGGAAAGAAAAAAAATCAATCATCAAAATGACAGAATTTTGCTAAAAAAAATTCTAGTGAAAATTTGGCATGGTTCCGGGGCAATTCCGAAGAAAAGGGAAACACCCCGAAAGAAATAGGAGCTTGAAGATGGGCTCAACATCGCTGCAAGCCCATAATCATGGAAAATTCTCGAAGAAGGCTCGAACTCAAACATTGCTGTGAGATCAAGCCAAAGCTTCTCAAATATCCGCAAGATCGGAAAAGGGCTCAACATTGCTGCGAGCTCCAGAATCCAAAACTTGCAAAGCTCCTCAGAAAATCCCCGCAAGACTAAGAAAGGGCTCAACATTGCTGCGAGCTCCAAATCCCAAGACTTGCGAAAAGATTTCCAGGTGTGCACTATCATACTTCCAAATTCCATTCTCTAAAAAAAATAAAAATAAATAAATGCATAGAAGGAAAGTTGTCATGCATGCGCATCTCAGAATCCAAAAAAAAAAAAAGAGAAAATCTCTTTTCAAAAAAAAAAAAAGAGAAAGAAGAAAAAAAATTTTTGCCCACAGGCCACGTGGCCACACGGCCATGACCATACGGTCTTGTCCGTACGGCCACAAAAAAAAAAGATATAAAAAAAAGGAAGAAAAAAAAACACACGGTAAAAAAAAAAAAGAAACCGTGAGAAAAATAAAAAAAAAAGAAAGAAGAGCCACGGTAAAAAAAAAAAAAAAAAAACAGAGAGAGAGAAAACCGTGCAAAAAAAAAAAAAAGGAAAAAGAAGAAAAACGTGTAAAAAAAAAAAAAAGAGAATACACGTGGAAAAAAAAAAGAAAGAAAAAGAAATGAAAAGAAAAGAAAGAAAACCTTTTTCTATTCCTACATGGGGTTTCTTAAGAAAAAAAAAAGAAACTTACTTGAAGCCATTGATGGAGAAGAAGAAGAAAAAGCTTGAAGATCTTTGAAGAAGAAGGAGAATTCTTGATCTTGGAGCACTCTTGAAGACTTTTGCAAAAAAGAAGGCAATAGGAGCAAGAGATCCAACCTCCCCTTGCTTTTATAGAAGAGAGCAAACCAAAAGAGGAAAGGAGGAGAAAAGAAAGGAGGTAAGTGCCACAAATTAGCAAACTTCCTAAAAGAAAGGAATTATGGGATATTCGTTCCCAAAGAGGAGATCTTTTGAGAAATTCTCTCCAAAAAGAGAGGGATTATGAGAAACTTTCTCCCAAAGAAAGATACTTTGAGAAAATCTCTCCCAAAATCAAAGAAACTTGAGAGATTCTCTCCAAGTAAGAATATTTTTAGATATTCTCTACCAAAAGGAGATATTTTTAGATATTCTTAACAAAATGACACCACATGAGATCTAAGCCATCTTTAAAGCTTAAGGTCCCATGGGTTAGCCCATATGAGCCAGGTTTGACCACCTAGGCACTAAAAGTGGCTTTTAGTCAAAATTCCTCTTACCAAGAGCATACAAAAATGGTTCCATGCCTCCTTTGAGTTGATTGGACCATACAAAAAATCCAAGCCTCATGAGTTTCCAAAAATCCAAACCATCCCACCTCATGAACCAAATTAAGCCAAAACCTTGAAATTGACATTCCATAAAAACCCAAACCACTCCAACGGACCCAAAATTGTCCCAAAGAGTGACCAAAATCCAAACCATGGTCTCCTAACTCGCCACATATAGCTTGTTGGGTCACAAGGCCAAAACCAAAACCAAATCCCGGTCCCCTAACTTGCCACATACAGCTTATTAGGTCACAAGACCAAAATCAAAATTCAAAACACGACCCCCTAACCTGCCACATACAGCTTGTTAGGTCACAAGGTCAAAAACCAAAAACCTTCTTGACCGCCTGATGCGCAACACAAAGCCTTTAGGTTCACAAGGTCAAAAGGAAAATCCAAAACCCAAAAACCCAACCCAAATGTCATTTTCAAAATTTTGCCTTGAGATGGTACGTGATATCTCTCACTGCCATAAAATTCGGGCCACATACAGCTTGTTGGGTCGCAAGGCCAAAACCAAATAGAAACTACAAGATCTTTCAAAGTTGCCAAAAGAAGGGTACACATGAAGTTTCGGGCCATTTCGACACTATTTGGCCTAACTTCAATCCTCTAACAGCTGAGCCGGAGCTCCCGACGGCGACAGTGTCAAAAACATCAAATCTTCGATCAGAGCCTATGGATGGACTCAAAATACCTCCAAAATGCTCCATCTCGAATTTCAAGTCAAACCGACATCGTTTGACCCTCCATCAGCTCTCAAACGGCGAAATCAAGCCTCCCGGCGGTGAGAACCTCTGATGCCGCCACTCATCAAACAAAATACATGAGTAGCTTCTGCATGCTTCCAAAGGGTTGCATGTCAAATTTCAGGTCATTCAAACAACATTTGACCAGGTTTTGATGCTCCGAAGCAAGATCAAGCCTACCGGCGGCGAAGCTCCCCGGGACCATGGCACCCAAATCGGAGCTAATGGATCATCTCAAAATGACTCCAATAGGCTCCCCGTCAAATTTCAGGTCAATCGGACATCGGATGACCGTACATCAAAGCTCGACATCTTTCGCACGGTGAAATCAAGTCAAGCATCGACGGGACCCCAAACTGCTTCAAAACTCAAATAAAAGCCCATGGTTGGTCCTATCTAATGCCCAAGAAGCTTTACCTCAAATTTCAGGTCATTCCGACATCGTTTGACCCAGTTTCAACTCTTGGCGGAAAATCGGCTACAGAGTCTTCGGCTTTTCCAAAAAATAGGAAACTTTGTGCTCTGATTTGCACAGCCTTTCAACAGGTTTTCTTCAAAGGAATTAAGCCAATAAATGAGGAGAAATGTCAAAGAAAAATACAGGAGAAAACAGAAGCGAAAAAGCCAGAGAAACGACCAAGAAACGGGGACCGGAAGGCGACCGAAAAATGGACCAAAGTCCAAGGTCGCCGGCGACCATGGCCCAAGGTCTCCAGCCCCATGGTCGCCGGCGACCATGGGTGCATGGACGCCGGTGACCCTGGAAATCCGGGTCGCCGGAATTCCGCCAAAAGTGTCGTTTTTCTGTTCTTTTTCGCGTTTCGCGATGTTTGGCCCCTGTGATTTTCTTAAGATCTGATTTTTGAGGCATGATATCCGTTGATCTTTGTCAACATCACGGATCCGCCATCGAAATCATTTGATCATCATCGGACACACCGAAACTGCCAACCAGCCGACCAAGAGAGCACACTTTCTGCCTGACCGATCAAGAAATCGACTGGACAGATGTTGCCGGCCCATTGGTGTCAACCAAAGTTTGAATTTTCATCGTCATCCAACATCAAACAATGTACGGATCCATCGATGATCATCGCAAGAAGAATTCCAAAAGACGCGGCACGGCCCGCAACTCTTCAAGCAACTCGGCAGCCAATTAATGAAGTTAAATGACCCTTTTATGGCAATTTATTAGGGTCATTAATTCATTATTTTGAACGGCCCAATCAGAAGCCAAGAAATGGGAGTTACAAGTCCAATTAATCATGACAATTAACCATGTAACTCCTATCATTATGGAGATTAATCATGGTAATTAATCATAAAACTCCCATCATCATGGACATTAGATGCCCATTATTCTCCATCGGCCAATCAAAATCCAAGAAAAAAGAGTTACAATATAAAGAATTAAATACTTGTAACTCCTCCCATCATGGAGCATTAATGCAATCAATGCTCATAAACTCTTCTAATGGCCACCAAAAGCCTATAAATAGGCGGTCATTCCAAGGAGAAAGGGTCCAGAAAAACTATCTGAAGTGATCCTGAAAAAATTGTCTGAAAACTATCCTGAAGAATTCTCTGCAAAAAGAAGCTCTCTCACTTTGAAGAAACTCTGCTGCAAATTCTACAAGGTGATCGAAGTCCCTTGGGGGGCCACCCCCCCCCAAGATCTCCTCTCTTCTTCTATCCAACATGGCCTAGATGAGGCTTTTCAGCCCTTCTACTTGGTTTTTTATTGGATATAAGACCTTCCCTTGGTCTTTGTCCTCTAAAAATCTGAGGTCCAAGCCAAGCCAAGTGAATCAAAGCACTAAGTGTTCTCATTTGAAGGACGATGGCGGAGCCCATACATGACTCGCGACCGTCGATCTGAACAAGTCCCCACGATCTCTTGAGAAGTCAGATTCCTTTTCTTACTTTTCTGTTGTATTGTGTATTTTTTTAAAGAGACATAAAAATCACATTTCTTGTCTTTACATTTTGATGAGATTTGTAAACTGCCTTCTACGGCACAAAATCGCCTTCTACGGCACAAAACTGCCTTTCACGGCCAATTAAACAAAATCGCCTCTCACGGCATTTTAAAATCTTGTCTCTTTCTTTAAAATATATGTGCAATGGAAAGTTAGAAAAAAGTTGATTTCCTTTTCTACTTGTGAAGGTGAATCTCCGGATCACCGCTTCAAATTCCAAGTAGAATAGAAAATCTGGCATACCCGTACAAAAAAATGTTGATGCTTGCTCTTTTTTTTTCTCTTCACCCCGCCGTACCCCGGCGGACCCTGGACGGAGGAAGGCGAGAAAGAAAAAGACGGGTCCATCAGCACCCAACCTTGAAATCCACCTAGGCACCACCCCTGTGGTGCACAGTCAGTTAAATGCTATTGTAGGTCCCCCCAGCTTAAGATCTATCCATTCAATCCCGACTCCAAATGGGACCAAGTTTCAAAAGCGAGACCCAAAACCATCTGGGCACCACCCGGCGGGCGCCTACACTCTCCAGGATCACCTTGGCGCCACCCTGTGGGCGCCCAGACTGCGCAGGACATGTGGGCGCCACCCCATGTGTGCCCGTCCTCTCTCAAGCTCTAGTTCACCCTAAAACAACTTAAGCCGCCTTGGGATGCATGAGACCTTCTAGAAGCACGAAGTAATGAAGCCCTAACCCTTCTAAACTCGTCCCAAACCTTTATATAATCCCTCTTAACTTCATTTACAAAGGGAGCTACCCTAAAAAGAGAGAAAAATAGAGAATAAGCAAGAAGAAGAAAGGTAGCCACCATTAGAGAGAGCTTCAAATCTAGAGAAGAGGAAGAGGAAATAGAGGAGGCGGCTTCCATATCTTCAATCAGAGCTATGGGTCTTTGAGAAAGCTTCATTTTAGGAACTTGAGAAACGCTTCATTATATCGGTATTCCTAGATCTCTCTCTTCTTTTAGTGCATTTCATTGCCATAAATGCTTAGAAACATGCTTAGGATCCTTTGTGTATTGTAGATCTGCAGTGGTTGTGATAAAACTGATATTAGCATCTCATCATATTAGGAACATGTTTAGGTTCATTCTAATAAAGTAGATCTGCATTGATTTCGTAGTTCTAATTGCATAACTAGATTAACAACATCATCATCATCATTTATATCGAAGAGATCGCAAAAAGCCCTTGGCAGAATGGCTGGGCGCCACCCACTGGGCACCTACCCTCTCCCAGATAGGCAATCCACTTGGGCGCCACTCTCCTGGCGCCTATCCTTCTGAGACGAGGCCTGGGCTGTAGATCTCTACTTGGTGCATCGTTTGCTCGTAGGTTCATCAGTTGCATCATCAGTAGTTCGCATTAGGGCACGTGCATCAATCGTCGAATATTGGGAATTGTGCTAGAAAATCTTAAGATCATCGTGCCTTCGTTGCGATCCGTTGCAAGCCCTGACTAAGTAGGGTAGGCACCACAGGTGTGGCGCCCAAGTGGACTTCTCCACTTTTGTGCACGACTCATGATCTTCCGCATTTAGTTCATTTAGAAATTGCATGACAATGATATGTGTGTTTGTTTGATGTGTTCTGAACTTCGAATTATCATTTCTATCACACCTCACATCATATCATTTGAATCATAAGTCATAAAAGAAAAACCAAAAAAAAAAAAAATTATAAAACATAAAAATCACTACTTCTGTTTCCTTACTCTCTAGTAAATCAGAGGAGAAACAAAAAACAAATTAAAAGATATCCAGAAAACCCAAAAATAATAGGTAGATAGTCTAGGTTATTGAATTTAGCACCAAAATAGGATAAATTCTAAGATTAATAAAAACATCATAACTAATTAACTTGAGAGCCTTCAAATCATTAAGAACACCTTCAATCACTTTAAGAACCTAATTAATTCAGATTAAAAGTAACTATGAACATAAAATATTTAAAAAAAATCAAAACACAGCCACCTGGGCGCTACCCCTTGGGCGCCCAGCCCATTCATTTTCTAAGACACCCCGGTTAAAGCTTAAGCTAATTAGTTAAAACCTTAAACCAATCAAAATTAACATAGTGAAACATTTTAAACCTAGAATAACTAAAACCCTAATCAACTTAACCTCAAATTAACTCAAAAACACAAAACCAACAAAACTCCAAAACAGTCCACTTGGGCGCCACCCCTAGGTGCCCAGCCTGCCAAGTCCACTTTGGCACTACCCTCTTGGCGCCCATCCTATCTCATCACTAAGGAATCCCTAATTAAAACTTCTAATTAATCACAACCCGAATTTAATCCTAATCAACATAATAAAAAACTTTTAGACTCAAGAAACCTGAAACCCTTATCAATTCGACCTCAAACTAACTTAAAGATTACCGAACCAACGTGAACCACAAGACAGACACCTAGGCACCACCCCCTGGGTGCCCATCATGTCAATCCACTTAGGCATCACCCCATGGGCGCCTATTCTATCCCATTCCCTTGGACACCATCAATTAAAATTAAACTTAACTAATTGAACCTGAATTAATACATTAAAACACTGCTCACTTAAAAGATTTGGAACCATAATTATTTTGGACTTGAATTAACCCAAGAATACAAAACCAATTCAAATCATTAAAATAGCCACCTGGGCGCCACCCTCCGGGTGCCCATCCTGCCACATCCACCTGGGCACCACCCTCTGGGCGCCTAGCCTCTCTAATCACCAAGAAACCTAATTAATTGAAGCTGAATTTAATCCTATCAATGCAATAGAACACCTTTCATTCAAATACATCAAAACACAAAAACTCAACCTCAAATCAACCTAAAAAACACGATACCGACACCAGCGTCAAAACCGTCCACTTGGGCACTGCCCCCCGGGCGCCCAGCCTGTGAACTTCTGCTAGGCACCATCCCTTGGGCGCCTATCCTCCCCAATTCCCTTGAAACCATCAATTAAAAATTAAACCCAATTAATTAAAACCTAACTCCATCCTAACTGAATACGAATAAACACTCTCCACCCAAACACATGAAGTCCTTTAACCATTTCTAACTCCAATTGACCTAGGAATCATCAAACCAATCGAAAGCCGTAACACAGCCACCTAGGCGCCACTCCTTGGGCACCCATCCTACCAAATCCTCCTGGGCACCACACCCAGGGTGCCCAGCCTGCCCATTTTAAAAAAAAATTCAATTCAGGACTTAGCCTAATTAATTGACGTTCAAACAAATCCCAATTGAATATGGAGATACATTTCCCACTGAGACATCCAACCCCATAAAGTTTTAATCTAAAAATAACCTTAAGATCCAAAGCTTATGAACCAACAAACAATCACGTAGGCACAACCCCCGTGGCGCCTAGCTTACACTCTAACCCTACTCCATCACCACGACTAAAGACCAATTATTAAACACCTTATAACTTAAATTAATCAAGACTAGAACCTAAGATAATCCCCGGGCCCAAAGACCAGTAATCAAGCCTCATCTGGAATACTTGAAAATCACAACAAATCTACCTGGGCGCCACCCCTTTGGCGCCTATCCTCTCATTTGCACTAAAACGTGAATTCTTGGTTTTGTTTCAAAATTCGGATCCGAATCACTTTGACATTTGAACATCAGAGAATTAAAACAATTTGAAACACTAAACTTCATCAAGTAAGAACCCCCGGGATTCTGAAAATAACACCATACCATTGCCACTAGCCAAACCACCAAAAAACAACCACTTGGGCGCCACTGCCTGGGCGCCCAAGTCACCAAGTGACCTAGGCGCCACTGTGTATGCGCCTGAGTCCTCTGCCAACCCTGTTTCGCTGATTTCTACATCATTTCACCTTTTGAAATAAAATAATAAATTCCAGAGCCTTAAACAACTTAAACAAAACCCTAAAATACCTTTAATCCACTTCTTAATCAACCTTCAACTTAAAATAACAGCAAACCAACTAAAAGTCACAATTAACAAGTTGCTTAGGCGCTGAACCATCAGACTTAGGCTATTTACACCCGAGGTTTAGATTGGATTTCCCCATTAGATAGATTAAAGCATTAGGCTTCGTCCTGTCACTTTTCCTGTTCCGTTAGGGGATTGGGAAAGCTAATGTGGGCGATCTAGGACCTTAGGTTAGGTTAATCCGATGATCAGTAATAAAGTATTAATTACGTAAATCTAAGCAAAATCCTTTAGTTAGGCCCTTCTAGCCCCAATATAAAAAATCCATAAAAACTATAAAACCAACAAAATAAACCCAAAAAGATTTTTTCTTTTGTTTCTTCCTCCACCTCAGGTGCCAAATATTTAATCGAACTTAATGATAAAAAGGAATAAAGAACTGATTTCTAAAATAGAATAAATGAGAATAACGAGATGAGATGAGTGATTTCGCACACACTTTTAAACAAACATTGGCCCATCAGCCGCCTCCAATTAATCTTGGCCCATCGGCCACCTCCAATCAATTACGGCCCATCGGCCTTTCACTTTTATCACTCGTGTATCACACACGAAAACACAGAAATCACAACTCAAAATCTCATTTGCATCATCGTTTTGGTTTGAAAAGTCAGCCTTTAAACCCTATTTTGCCAAGGGATCTAAAGGGGGTGCCCGGGAATGGGGCCGATCCTTTTATTAAATATTTAGGACCTCCCCCCCCCCCTTTTATTTTCTTTATTTTAATTATCTTATTTTACCTGGATATATTATGATTAAGCTGTGTGAGTTTTAACATCTATTTGGACTTTAACTCATGACCCTGAATTAACCCAACATCGAAGAGACCCAAAGAGACCCAAATCATTGTGACAGGACAACCGTCGTGTGTTTCCGGCAGCACATTAGACAAGAGGAAGAACACACCCACTTATTTTTCTCCCCACATTTCTTTGGCTTTCGTCGAAAAACGGTGTTACGGCCGTACCATAGCTGGCGATCGTGATCCGTTGATTTTGAGGGTAGTCGAAATCCTCATTTTCGATGTAAAATTTAAATAGCATATATAGATGAATGGAGATTTCCCTAAACCATGTCTTTATTGGGGGGGGGGGGGGTCAAAATTCACATTCGACAACCCTCCATTATAAAAAAAAGTACCATGAAAAAATGATAGTCTAAAGATAGGAGTTAATGATTGGCAAGTATCATTTATCAAGTTGCTATAAAAGAAACTTGATTACAAATATCACCCATCTAAATCATCACACCAAAAAGATGATAGACAAAGAAAAAAGTGATAATTTAAAGACAGGGAGATGGAACTGAATGTGTTGAATAGTGCACACTAGTATGTGTGCTCAACCTAAAGTTTACTCATTCATTAATTATGATAAAGATGGCAATCCAAATGTTTTTTAAAGTTATAAAGGTTAACTCAACATTTAATTAATAGGTCGCATTCAAGTTAAATTGTTGGAAGGTCAAGGTAAAGTTGGGTTAGGAGGTCATATGTCATAGATTAACTTTAATCCAATCCATTGATTAATTAGGTTAGAGAAATGTTAGTTCAAACATATGAAAAAAATGAACTCTAACTTTGAATTACCAAGTGGATTTAAGTTTCCAATTTACTGGTAGTTCAGTGGCGAGGCACATCCCTTCCATAAAAACAACTAAGGATCAATCCCTTACTATAGTGTTGATGGTGAGGGACTTGATTGAGTGAGTGCAAGGCATATGATTATATATATTAAACGGGGGTGGGTGGGTGGGGGTTCAAGTTAGGTTGGTAAGTTGGGTCAAAATCGCTACTCCTATCAATTTTGTCTAAAACTTTCTCCAATTAAAGGATTATAACTATTTTACCAACTGCCTCATGACAAAGCTCTTATTAATTATCATAAATTAAAAAAGTTTATAAAACTATCTTACTTTTGTTTCATTAGAAGGTAACTTGCACTTGACCTAGGCCTAACATGTTTCCATCAACCTAATTTTTTTTATATTTATAAGTTTGTAAAGACCTCGGTAGTTCTTTATTAGGTATGGAGATTCATCCTGGGCCGATCCATTGCTTATGATTCAATTGAGTTTAAAACTTGATATTTTGTTTAATGCATTTATTACAGTTGGATTGACCACTATATTTTTTACCTTCAAATGAATAAATTTTTTATAATTTATTTACAAATGTGAATGTTGTGACCATTTTCTTCTCAACCATTATTATATTATATATTAAAGTTGTTACCAAACCAACTTCAGTTCTAACCCTTCCAATTTTAAACTTAAACTTCTAAATTTCAAATTTCTTTAATCCTATATTTTCTTCAGCTGTTAAATCATTTAAGGGTGATTGTAATCATTTTTTATTTTTAAATATTATCAACATAATTGCCTCATTTAATTTATAATCTCATTGATCAAAACATATCTACAAGAGAGATTCTTTTTTCTCGATAAGAGAGAACGTCATGTCATGTCCATTTCACTCGACAATTCAAAATTATGATAATATACTCTCTACATTTATATAACTTTTCCTTCACCCAAAATAATCTCACTTTATATTTTATTTTTTCTTAATTTGTAAAGGGGGCTTTTTTTAGGCTTATACGTAATAAATCTCATTATGTCGCTCCAATTGAAATTAGACCCGTAAGATTGATCATGCTTAAAATACTTGATCATAAATAAAAGAAAAACCAAATTACTTGATATGTAGTGAAAACTTATATTAATTTCTTACTTCTCATAAAATTTTATATTTTTTATTACCTTTTATTTTTTAACGTTTAAACATTGACAGCAATAAAATTTAAATAATATCTAATTCATAAAACTAATTACATCTTTAAGGTTTTGATCTTAATCAAAGCTACTATGACAAATGTCCATGCTTTAAGCGCAAGTGTTCAAGCTAGCTTTTTAATGACAAATCAAGAAGCATTCTTTGCGATGGCAGGCTAAGTTCTTGATTAGAGCTATGGATAAAGGTAAGTACCTTCTTTTTTATTTATTTAGTAATTCTAATTTGTGTTCCATGATTACATGCTTAATGATTAATAGGCTTTTATTGGTGCCCTAGGCAAATCTCCATGTTTTTATTTCTAAAAATAAAAATTGATTTTTGACTACTTATGCTTAGGTTTGATAGGCCATACTTAGGATTTAGATCTTTTGATGGTTTATGCTTACTTTTGATGGGTAGTATTTAGATTATTTTTATTCTTTTATGAGATGAAGGAAGTCTTGAGTTTTGGATTTTTATGATTAAAAGGGGATTTTAAAAGTTAGATTTTCCAAATTAAAAACATTGATTTGTCTTTGATTTGAAGTAAAAATTGGAACAAATTAGGGTTACTTGATAAATAACTTGTGGATGCTTATTGGATTCCTATGCTCCAATCACTTTCATTAATTGATAGATTTCATATTTCTAAATTGGTTGCTTGTTTTTATTTCTAAATACTCAAAATCTTCCTTAATTGTTAGTTAATTAATTTTCTTAATCTAAAAGTTTCTTAAATTAGTTCCTTGTGGGTTTGACCTGTTCTTGCACTATCTCATCTAGACACCTGTGCACTTGCGGTATTTTATGATTAATAAAGATCACATCAAATGCATGGAAAAGTTATAACTATTGGTAAAAAAAATAGGGAGCCTGCGTCGGTGATGACCTTATTTTACACTACTAAGGTCATCACCGACCCCGACTTAGAATTGTTCGAAAGAATGCCGGGAAAAGTCACAACTTTTGGTAAAAAAAAAGAGAAAGCCTGCGTCGGCGATGACCTTATTTTACACTGCTAGGGTTATCACCGACCCTGACTTAAATTTTTTTCTAAAGAATTCCTGGAAAAGTTACAACTTTTGGTCAAAAAAATAAGAGGCCTACGTTGGTGGTGACCATATCTTACACTGCTAAGGTCATCGCCGACCCTGACTTAGAATCTTTTTTAGAAAATGCCTGGAAAAGTTACAACTCTTAGGACGAAAAATACGAAGCCTGTGTCGGCGATGACCTTATTTTACACTGCTAAGGTCATCACCGACCCTGCAATCAAAGATCCACGTGACTTGCATGAGGTCATAATTCCATGCAGATTTGTTATGTTGCGTACAAGCATTACATCATCTTCCACAACAAAATAAATCATTCACACCTCTTTTAAAAAGAAATGATAATTTATACACAAACATAACCAATGCAAAAACCATCACTGCTGATCGTAGCCCCAAGTGCAAGGCTGCGATTGTAGTAACTACCGGTGAAACCGGGTCGATCCACTGAGAGTTATTTATCGCACGAAACCTGTTCTATGTGAAAACTTGTACTAACCAAATAAAATTTATACAAATAAATCTCTCCAAAACTGAAGTTGAAATTTAATTATAAATCCAAATTAAAAATTACAATCCCAAATAAAGAGAAAAATCATAATCTAGAAACTTAATTTAACTGTTGCATCCACCAAAAGATTTGTCAGTCCAACCAATTGTAATAATTGTTAAGATGCATAAAAATGAAAATAAAATAAAATAAAATCAGAGAATAAAAAAATGGATTTTAATTCTAAAATATGGTAATAGTTACAATAGTTACTTTGCTTGATGCCATCAAGAAAAATCAAGACCACCGCACCAAGTGCGAACTGTCACTACGCACAAAAATTTGATGTTGACCCATTGGTGAAGACCAAGACCCTATAAACTTGATTTATTAATGAAAGAACTATTACAAACAAATAACCATTACAAAATTATTTGAATCAAAATAAAGTTGCATCCAACGTTAACCTAGACACATGAAACACTAAATGTGGGGTCCAAGGGAGAGGAGTTGCTGGTTATCCAAGGGAGAATGGGGGGATGGTATTGCACGTTCAGCCCTCTTTTTGGGCTCTTTTTATATTTTGTTTTATGACTTGGCTATCAAGGTTTTGATTTAGAGAAGGAGTAGTGTGGGGTCCAAGTTAGGATAGGATTAGGCTACAAATTTTGGAATTTTCCTCTTGATTGGTTTCCCTCCCAATTCCTTCCTAATTTAAACTTCCTCTAGCTTCTTGCTTCTCTTGAAAAGGGTCCCACTTTGGCTAAGAATGAATTCAAATCTAGATTTTAAAAACTGTTGCAAAGCTTGGAAGTATGTGGTCCCCACCCATCTTGGACGTGTGAATGCTTCTTGGATAGAGGTGTTGGATGTGTGATAATTCTTGGATAAATCTTGGCTTGAAGAAAAATCTTTAAATCTTTGGAAGCCTTCCTCATTTGAACTTCAAGTTATAAAGATCTCTAGGAATCTTTTATGCAACAATCTCGGGCTCTTTGGATTAATTTCCAACTTGGTTTGCTTGGCTAGCAAGAATCTTAAATTTTTTAAACTTCTTCATGGCTGGAAAAATATCCTTAGATGGGCCCCAGCTTGTTTGCAATAAAGCTTCAGAAATCTGAAAATTCAGATTTTGATAAGATTGTGGGACCATTGGGCGTGTGATATCTAGGAAACTCCTCCCTGTGGGACGTCCATGCCTTGGCTGGGATTTCTTTTTCTTCACTCTTTCCTTCCTCTCTTCTTTCTTATCTTGTTTTGAATCTTGGCCATCCATCTTGAGTTCTTTAATTGATTTATTTCTTCCGCGGGCCCCAAGAAATTGGACATCCCTACAAAAACACAAATAATATGATCAATGATCAAAGAATGATTTATTTTTGTAAGAAAGGAATGATGCAAGATGCGGGGTCACACTAAATGGATGCACATCATTTCATGTGTGAATAAAAAGTCATGAGAAATTCATGACTTCCATTGCCAAAAATAGAGAAATTCATGATTTTATGTGCAAATGCAATTTTTGGATGAATTTTAACTCGAATGCAGACTTTGATGCCCATAAACATAAAATCATGATTTTTTTTTTTTACTAAAATGGTGCATGATTTGAAGATTAATTCCTTAATTACTTCTAAAATAATGAATAAATTATGCATTTTTAAGGACTTATCAATTGTCGTTTAATAAAGTTCCCATAAACATACATATAACAAAGACTATCCAAAAACATACCCAAAACACAAAGATTACATGAGCAGACCCAAAACACAAAACCATCAACTTTATTGTTAAATTAGCGGATTTTTGCAGCTCCCACGGTTGTGACCTCTCTCTGTACAGCACAAACAAGTTACCACTCTTCGCTTGCGATGTCGATCTTTAACTCGGATCCTATTCTTCTTTGGTTGACCCAGTTGCTTGCTAGCCAATGGTGGGAGGACTCTCCCGGTTAAACGTTGTTCCCATTGCATTCTATTACGGGTGGCATGAATGACATCACTGTACGTCTTCTGGTACGTGCTTGTGAGGTACCAATGCTCGCAAGAGCCATATGGATTCACATTCCGCGCTTTAATGGAGGCAACAACATGGCAACATGGGATCCCAATGACGTCCCATTCGCGGCACGAGCATGACCTGCATTCTAAATTACCTACATCGATACCCTCTGAAGATTGCACTTGATATTCATTCACCACTACCCGTACCATGAGCCTTTGTAATTATTCCATCTCGTTGGCTAGGTACTTCTCTGCGTATGGAGTTAGTTGTGAAGTGATGCGTTGTATTGGAGTTGACCGTCTCTGAAAGAATTCCATCAGTTTTGCACATATCTCTTCCACTTGCTTTGTAATCAGGAGCACTCAAGTGTCTTTTAGGAGACTATTTGTGCACTCTGCAGCATTGCTGGTAAGCATATCATACCTACGTATATAAGCAAATGCCGTTGCCCAGAACTGATCGTTGATCGTGAGCTCCAAGTGTAGAGCTACGATGTAGTAATAAACTCGTGAGACCAAGTCGATCCACAGGGAGCTATAGAGATAAGGCTTTCCAACTTGTACTTGCCTTAAATGAAATTTAAAACTAGCCTAATTAAAATTAATTACAACCATTCCTACTTTAATTAACAGATTTAATTACAAATCAATGAAATAAGAAATCTCCTAAAACTAGATTCCTAAATCTAAAAAGATCAAGTTGCTGCAAAATAGAAAACACATTAGAACATCCAATTAGAAGATATTCTAAAAATATCACTTACTAAAATTAAAACCAACAATTGAAATTGGGAACTAAAACAAGTTATGAAAAAAATAATCAATCTAAAATATTGTAAACAAATCATCCATTTAAAATCAAACTCTCTAAGGTTAGACCACTTTCCTAAGAAAGTCCTACGATCTAAATGATACACTTTCTAAATGAATGCAAATTTGAGAATTAATTTTCCTAAACTAAATAAAATACAAGAATGATGAGGATGCAATCTTCTAAAAAATAATTATGGGACACAATGCATGGACGTGCATGTAATATGATGAACTAGTGCAAAGTTTTTATTTTATTGTATTTTTATTTCCTAATGCTTGACACCTATCACCAATACATCGCTAGACCAAAGCCTATCTGAACCACAATTACTGCTGAGTCTTTAATATCCTAAAATGCATGAAATTCCGAAAGAAAACAACAAGTGAATACAAGAATTAAATCTGAAATGCTATGTATGACAACATGGGACGTTCATGACTAAGCACTACATGAACTACATGAATTATGCAAATGGTTCCAAAAGTCAGTCTTGAAGCCATTGTTCCATGTGTAATAAATTTCAAAGGGCTATTTTCCAATCCAAATATATTTAGCTCATGTGACTTTCAAATCCGATTTTGGAATTTAATGTAAACTACACCACTTCTAAGATGCTTTAAAATATGTAAAATATGCATGAAAACTAATGTACTTTCTATCGTGACCCTGGACCGGGTTAGCGCACCTAATCGGGGATCGACGAGCTAGGTGGTGAGTGTATGATGATAATTACCATAATGATTATAAAGATACACTCATTTGACTTCCCACAGGTTTCCGCGGTGAGGATATCGCACATATTCACAAGTCTTTTACATTGGTGCGGAAGCGTGTAGCAAATCAAATTTAAGAATTCATTCTATCCATACTAGACTGTTACCACAATGATAATAACATGACGTTAGAGTGAGCAATATTCCATTGGCATTCCCAAAATATAAAGTTAGAGTTTATACAAAATGTGATTAATATAACATTCCCCAAAAATAATGGCTAACAAAGGCCAGTACAATCCAAAAGAATTTCCCAAAGCATGACAATCAATAACCTCACAAAATGTATTGTATCTCAAGGCTTGACCGAATGTCTAGAAGACATCGTCAGCCTGCCATTCGCCTACACGTTGAGCCTCACCAGCTGCCTCCTCTGGCTCCTCCTCAAGGGCAATGGGGTCTGGACCTGAGTACCACAAGAATGGATCAAACACGACGGTCTGGCAGGTGGGTGAATAGATATAACAATAGGAGAAGTCAAAAGAGTAATCTAGAAAATATTAAAACCTGTCAAAGCATTAATTTTTATAAAACAAGATGCATCATTTATTTAAAACACATGTGCAATATAAAACATGTAGGGTAACAATGAACAGGAAACCGGTAAGATGGCAACCATACAAAAGCTAGATCCTCTATCACTAGTGTGATGAGAGCACATTCAGGCATTGGTCTCGGACACACGAAGTGACAAGAACCAACATTATATATACACATATAGCTAGACAAGACCACGGTCGTGGAACCGGGTAACGGGGTAGGACAGGATCCAGGTTGCAGCTGGCAGGAGCACGAGAGGGAGGCCCAAGTCAGTGGATCAGACTAACAAGGACATCCAAGCTTAGTGGTGCCAACTCATAGGTCACATGAAAATCAAAACATATACATATCTGTATTGGTGTATAATACCCGAGCAGGCGGGACGTGGTGCTCATATGCACACATTTCACATCAGTAGCTTATCATGTATGTACGGGGCTGACAAAACATGACAAATGCCTAAATCAATAGTTTGAGGTAAAACTGGCAATATTACGTGAAAACGGCTAGAACATGTATAAACCAAATGAAAACAAACACAATAGGTCTCCACATGATTACAGACCATAAAGTGAGAATTCTGGATTTAACTAATATGCGTAAGGGCCTTGTATGTCAGGTTTTGCTCTTGGCTTGATACTCTAGAAGATAGGAGACATTCCAAGTTCCTTATACAAATTGACAAGTCCAAAATCCTTATTAAATTTCCGGAATGGGGTTCTTTTCTCAATCAATCTCCATATATCACCTCCTAGGTCTCCCCAAGGCGTTAGGGATCCAAACTAACCTAACCGGACCTTAAAACACCCTTTCTGAAAACACTAGGGAAGGCCTAGGAATTCTGCATAGTTAGCTTGAGCGGACCAGAAGTTCACTCGAGTGAAGGGTTCTCTGGGAGGGTTCGCTCGAGTGGACCTGGTCCGAATCAGGAGGGCTCGAGCGAACTGGGAGGTTGGCTTGAGTGATCCAGCCTCTGAAAGGGGTCCACTCGAGTGTACAATGGTTCACTCGAGTGGTCTGGCTTCTGGGAGGGTTAGCTCGAGCGAACCTGAAGGTTGGCTTGAGCTAACAAGCTTCTGTAAGGGGTTCGTTTGAGCGAATGTGGGTTCGCTCGAGCGAACTGCTTCAAAAACTGCCCAATTCAGCACTTCTAGCCTCTTATTCTCCTCTCTACTAAATCCCTTTAAAGAAACCATTTGACACAATATTTATGGCACCTCCTTGTCCCCCTCCTTACCACCATTACTCCTCCAACAACCATCCACCAAAACATTCATTCACATTCATTTCCACCCATATTAATTACAAGGCAACCACCATTAATGAAAAATTCACATATGGCAAAAACAAACTTTAGCAAAGTAACATTTCATACATTCTCATGAGGTCAATTAAGAGATGGAAACTTATCAATATGCACATTTAAAACTAATAAAATTCATAGAGAGAGCATGGGTGAAAAACCCTTCATAAAGTCCATATTTCTCAAAATTAAACAAGAACCATTTAAACATTCCATTCATCCACTTCCATTAGCCTCAAAGATGACTAAGCAAGCTCCTAATCACCACTCTTAAGCCAAATCACTAATCTACACAAAAACCCCCAAAATACACCCATTACAAACCCTAAATAGCCAAAATCAAGAAATAGGAAGAGAGAGCTTGCAATAATGGAGATGGAGCTTCTCTAGGACTAGAAGAACACAAATCTAGGAGATTAAGAGGAGTGCTTACTTGGAAGTTCTTCAATTAGTGAAAGCTTGATCAAAGAGAACCCTAGGAGCGTTGATTTCTTCTACAAAAGGTATCCTTTGAGAGCTCTCATGGAGAGGAAGAGGATGATGAAGTCCATGCCACCATTTGTGGAAGGTTGATGTGGATTTGGAGAAGAAGAAGCAAGAAAAGGAAGGGAAGAACCCTAGGCAGCTGGAACTCTTCTCTATTCACAACAAAAGTAGCAAGAAGAGTAAAGTGAAGAAGGCTCTCCTTTTTATAGGAAGTGGGGATGGGTCCCACAACTAATGGAGCTCCTGGGCCTCGGATGAGTTCGAAGAAGAAGGAAGAAATGTTCACTGAAAAATCTAGTTTCCAAAAAGTATACATTTCGCGGGTTTCGAAGATATTGAAGGTTGTGTCCAGATTTTGTGTAAAAAGACTGTTTTGCCCCTATCATTATAAAAATGGGATTTCGAAGTCTCGAATGGGGACGGAGCAAACACGAAAGTTGTAAAGAATAACGAGATCAATCAAATGGAGCTAAAACACAAATTTTTGAAAATCGTGATTAACCTCCATGCTTACGCAAAGACACTACAAAGGAACCCCCAAAGGGTACCACTAAGTCAAAGGCCCTCAAAACTTCCCAAAACTATATAAAAGCTATTATAATCCCAAACTTAAATAAAATCCACTAATCTTACTTAGAGCTAACACGCGACTAATTAGTACTAATCAACATCTCTCGGGGGGGGATCTTACACTTTCAGCACTAAGATTATCCTAACATATTGATGTAAAGATAGAAAGATAAAGTGCATAAACTAGAAAAAATGCAGAAAATAAAGATGGAGTGCATAAATCAAAGGTGGCAAAAAAAAAAAAAAAAGAAATATAAAGGTGGTGAGTTGCTCTTTAAAATCTCATTCTCAATCTTGGGCCCAAAAAAATTAAAAGTGCAAACCTAGGGTCCCATTCTTCAACTTGGGTCGTCAATCCAAGTTGACAATGATAAATCCTCACTTTTTAATAAATAGGGACATTTACTCCAAAAATCCCATTAAATAGGGTAATTACAACTGAGGACCCTAAATTTTATAATGACGGCCAAGGACCTCTAGGCCAAAATCTAATATTTCATTCCATTTTTGCCCTTGGTTAGTTGATGTCAACATGACCCTAAAAAAAAACGTTCTTCACCCTCAAATTAATAGCAACTGTAGAATAGAAGAAAAAGAGAGGAAGGAGAAGGAGGAGATCAATGCTTTGCCCCTTTTTTCTCAATCACAGTGAGAGAGAGAGATTGCCCAATGTCAAAAAAACCATAAACAACGAAAAACTCAATTTTTGTTGATGCTAACTGGGCGTTTTTGTTGACGTCAATACAATTTTATGTTGATGTCGACGAATCTTCTGTCGACGACAACAAATTCACAAGGTCACTCATGCTGTTAACTGGGCATTTTTGTTGATGTCAACTCATTTTTATGTTGATGTCGACGAATCATCTATCGACGTCAACAAATTCATAGGGTCACTGATTGCAATAACTGGGCATTTTTGTTTATGTCAACACAATTTTATGTTGATGTCAACGAATGTTTTGTTGATGTCAACAAATATTACTCATGAAAAAATAGGGAACTGGTTATGTTGACATCATGTGAGAACCCGACCCCTAATTTCTGGGATTAGTGTCTTCTTAATTTTGGACTAGTTTTCTAAAGTGGGATTAGTGGAATTTGGTTAAATCTGGATTAGAATAGCTTTTTATAGCTTTAAATGATTTTGAGAACTCTTTTGATTGAGTGGAACATTTGGGGTTTCCCTTGTGAGTTTTGTGTGATTTTGGGAGTTCGTTTATGTGTTTTGATGAGTTTTGGGATTTATTCAATAATTCTGGAAATCGGTAATTTACTTCGTTTAATGTATTTTATTATTCCCGACAACTTTTGTATTTACTCCGTTTCCATCCGAGACCTCTAAACCCAACTTTGCTAATGATAGGGGTAAAACAGTCTTTTTACACAAAAATCTGGACCCAAATTCCGAGATCTCAAAACCATGCCAAAATTATACTTTTTGAAAAATAGATTTCATGAGGAACATTTTTCTCTTCTTCGTCGATCGCATCCGAGGCCCAGAAACCAATGTTTTAATCCCGACAAGTTTGAGTAATGGTGGGACCCACACCCACCCTTTTTACAAGAGGCCAACCCATCTCCTTCTTCCCTATCCGTTTCCAGCAGCATGAGAGGAGCCTCCGCCTGGGGTTTTTCCCCTTTCCTCTTCTTCTTCTTGTTTTCTCACAAGACCACCTCCAAGCTTGCCAAAATGAGAGGTTTGTGCCCATCTCCTTCTTCCCCTCATCTCAAGCTCTCTATGGATGCCATTAGAAGAGAAATCCAGCCACTTTGAGGTTCTCCTTGAGCTAGTCTTCTTCATTTGAAGCACTTCCAAGTAAGCAATCCTTTCAATCTCCTAGATTTGTGTTTTCCTAGCTCTAGAGAGTCTCCACCTTCTCTATTGGGAGCTCTCTTCTTCTTGTTCTTTGGTTTGCCATTTTAGGGTTCTAAGATGGGTTTATTTTGGGGTTTTTGTATAGATTGGAGATTTGTGGCTTGAGAGGGTGATTAGGAGCTTGATTAGCTACTTTGGAAACCAAGGCAAGTGAATGAATGGATTTGATTTGAATGAGTTTTTATTTTATTGAAAATGTGGATTTTACTATTCATCTTCCTCTAGTTTCCTCTGTTCATAATGCTTTTGGAAATATGCTTATTGATAAGATTCTCTCTTAGCCAATTTTCATGAGAAGGTATGCATTCATCTACTAAAGCCTGTTTTGCCATTGTGGATTTCATGAATGAGATTTGTACTTGCATTGAATGAAGTTTGTTTTGGAAGAGGAATTAATGCATTGATGGAATGGTGGATGGAGAAAGGAATGAGATGTGGAATGGAAGATAATAGACCCATTTCATGTTAGGAAATGGGTGAAGTTGAGGTAAAAAGGGATGGGAAGGAAAGAGCTGAAATCTGTACCTGATACAGGGTTCCCGCAGCTGGGCGGTCAGCGGGTGGTCACCTTGGCGGCTAGCCGACAGGTGACCGGCGGCTAACCGACCCAGATTCGGTTACAAACACAGAATGCTGTGTCTTGACAGGTGAATCGCGGTCAGCCCCGCGGTCAGCTAGCGGCTAACCGCCACCCCCAAAACCCAGTGACCGCCAAGTAGCCGAGTGCGCGGTTAGAAACACAGAATGCCACATTTTAGCAGGGTGAACCGCGGTCAGCCCCGCGGTCAGCCAGCGGCTAACCGCCGATCACATTGGCGGCTAACCGCCATCTGACCGACAGGTGACCGAGTTTCACCTAGAATTCCTGAGTCTTTTCTATAGTTTTCAAATATGGTATTTAAGGTTTGGATGGGTTGTTCTGATGCCCTACCGCCTTGGAAAGACCAAGGGGATGACATAAGGAGATTGACTTAGAAAGAAACACCATTTAGCAAGTGTATTGGGACTTTTGAATTCATCAACGTGCATAAGGAAATTTAGTATGTCCTCTATCATTTGAGTACCATACTAAGGGTAATATAGACATACAAGATCCTTATACATGTCGTTTGAATATGGATGCCCAATATATAGTCCCTAATGGTATAAGGAGTCATTGCATTGTTTTACTCAGATTTTTGGTATAATTACCTGATCCGACTGGTTTTATCTCAAATTCTGATTTATACGCCTGATATGTTCTGCCAGCCCCGTTTATGCATGAAAAGATAGTGATATGAAGTACGTGCCTACGAGCACCGTATCCCGCCTGCCCGAGTGTTTTATACCGATATAGTTTTGTACATGTTTTGATTTCTCATGTCACCGTGAGTCGGCACCACTAAGCTTGGACGTCCTTGTCAGTCTGATCAACTGACTTGGGCCTCCCCCATCGTGCTCCCGCCAGCTGCAGCTTGGATCCTGTCCCGATTACCCGGTTCCGCGGCCGTGGTCTTGTCTAGCTATATGTATATATATGTATAATGTTGGTTCTCGTCACTTCGCGTGTTAGAGACCAACGCCCGATCTTGCTCTCATCACATTAGTGATAGAGAGGATTTAGCTTTAGTGTGGTTGCCAATCCGTTCCCCACGATTGTGGCTCCCCTGAAGAAGGGCAATTTGCAGGGTCCGCCTATGGACTGGGTTTGCAATGTGAGGAACACATGTTTTACAGTCGTTTTAAAGGAATACATGATTTACAGTTGTTTTAAAGGAACACATGTTTTACAGTTGTTTTAAAGGAATACATGTTTTACAGTTGTCTTAAAGGAATACATGTTTTACAGTTGTTTGAAAGGAATGCATGTTTTACCAGATATATATATATATATGCTTTTACACATGCTTTAAAATGAATACATGTTTGGTCAGATATACATGTTTACACTGGTTTTAAATCTATGCGACTCTTGATCGAATACCATGATTTACCATATGTTTTATTATTCAGATTAACGTTTATATCTTTTCATCCACCTGCCAGACCGTCGTGTCTGACCCACTCTTTTGGTACTCAGGTCCAGATTTCTTTGCTCCGAGCTGAGTGCACGTGTTGGCTGTGGAGCCATGAGTTGCAGATTTGTAGCGTCGACTATGTCATGTAGACATTCAGCTCGACATCTGAGTTACGTCACCTGTGGGGTAGTGTTTATCTAGCTTGTTATTTGTCTGGCTTTTATTAGCCTGTTCTCCGGGATTTTTAATTAATGCACATTGATACTTGTAACTTGAACATATGTGGGAATGAAATATCCTGTTACTGTCAGCTCTGTATTTTTAATATGATGGTTCGTTCCAGTCTGATATGATTCCTGATACAATAGCTATATGCTAGCCGTTGAGTGCGATGCGGAATCCGATGGTCACGGAATCCGAGTCGTAACGCCACGTAAGCTTCCGCAAAATATTCAGAATGAGTGGAATTGTCATCCTCACTCACGCGGATCCTGGGAGAAATATAATTATTACTTAAATCACAATTCTCGCGCCCCTGAGATCGGGCCGTTGTAAGGCCCCGGTTTGGGGTCGCGACACATCAACAGAAAAAGGGCAAAATGGAAAAAAAAAACAGAGATGATTTGGGCTGGAGGTCATTGTGTTGGAAGTAGGTGGGCCTCTTGGATAGGTTTCAAAAACTTTTGACCCACTTGAATCAGGGATCAAGTACCCATAAGGCCATAAACCACATCCATGATCCAAGAACCTCAAACTCATGATCAAGATCAGTAAATTACCATCTCTAATATAAATAAAAGCATCACCATGCATCCATAACAAATCAACAACATGCAAGGAAGTATATTATACCTTTGGAGCTCGGTTGTACTCTAATGGAGAATATGACAATTTGCTTAAATAAGAACTCTTCTTTGTAGCAAGTTAGGATCTCCAATACCTTATTGTCTTCTACGCTATGTCACGCGTCAGATCTCTTTCCTTAAGGAAAATGGTGGGATCTCCAAGAGAATACAACTAGAAGCTCTAAGGGAATCTGGAATAGAACTAGAAGAGAGAGAGGAGGGAGATGGGCGTGCAACTCTTGCACAATTCTTGGGCGTGAATTCTAAGGAGGAATTTGCATGGGTTGGACGTCCAAGGGGCTCCCTTATTTATAGCTCTAAGCCACCTCCTATTACTAATTAATAATAGAAGTCTCACTTCCATTTGAATTAGTAACTTTCTTCTTTCTAATTATTATTAGAAGTCTTACTTCCATAACACACTACAACAACTTGCACTTTTAGCGACGTTTTTTAGCGACATTTTTATAAATTCGTCGGTAAAGAGTACAATTTACAGACGTAAAAAATTTCGTCGCTAAAAAGACTACTTTTACCAACGTTTTATAAAAAATGTCGGCAAAGGGCAATCTGGAAATTAATATATTTTTAAGAAAAGTAAAAGGTAGGAGAGTATTACCGATGCACTTTAAAACGTCGCTAAAACTCTACTTTTGCCGACGTTTTATGGAAAACGTCGGGAAAATACCTACTTTTACCGACGATTTTAATAAGAAAGTCGGCAAAGGTCTTGAAATTAATTTATTTTCGAGGAAAAGTAAAAATCAGAGATTATTACCAACGAATTACAAATCGAAGCAAGGGAAGATGATGAATGGCTGGTCCAATGGTGGAGTGATGATAGCGACGACGGTGGCACGGCAGCGTAAAAATTCAAGTGGCGGTGTGCCTTAAACAATTAGCATAATTAGATAGGAGATTTATTAATACTTTCCAAATGAGAGGAATAAAGAAGATGTACCATTAAACTTTTTAGTTTTAGGCTTCTCTCTCCCATATGCTATATATAATGATGAAATTATCACAATAACCCGTGCTAAGTACATATATGTCAGACAAAATATTTGCACTAAGAAATTTAAAAAGATATAGATAAAGACTATTTTAAATTAAACAATCATATGCTTTAAAAATCAGAAACCACATAAACAAACTATGTAAGTAGTGAAGGAGAGTTCCAATATGAACATAATTAAATATTTATTTATTTATTTATTATTGTTGCTACTACTGCTGCTGAGGTTTACTTGGGGCACTCTTATTGTATCAATGGATAATAGACGTTTTCATTTGGCTTCATGGATGTTGTTTCTTATGCTTTGATTCAATTGATAGGGTTGATCTACGTCCTTTTTTTCTTCCATGAAAGTCTTTGTGGTAAAATACGGAAGACTTCCAAAGCACTAGTTGATCTCTGTAATTGCATTACTCAGTAGTATTCAGCTCTCTAACTATATGCGTTCCATTCCTCCGATAGGAAATCCAAATAAATTCAAATCAGGGTAATTTCCTAGAATGTTCAGATTTCTGATGGAAGCATAAAAAAACATGCATGATCAACTTTTATTTTAAAATTTTTTTAATCAAAACTCAAAACTTCCTTCAATTGTTCAAGGATCAATTCCTTCCACGATTCAAATTTCGGATGGAGCATCAAACAAGATACTCAACATCAAATCCGAAAAAAAATAGAAGAAATCAATCTCAAGTAGATTTGGTAATGAAGAAAAATAAGAGGTAATACCTGATGAAAGGAACATCTTTCTTTGTACATATATATCTCTTTATTTAAATAAGTATAAGGTTACATTTCACTAGAGGTATCTCTCACAAATTGTTGATATGTAAAACTTTAAGTCCCTTGTGGGATCACTTTAATGCATGCTAATAATAGAAGGATAATGTGTTGAAATTGGATGAAATATTGATGGAAGTAGGGAGAGATGAAGAAAGAAATAATGGAAAAGTGCTTAATTGAATTTTCTCCCTATGGATTCGATCCCACACTTACCAGGATATATTGTTGCGCACCCTTGCACTTGGGGGTGTTCAACACCCCCCCGCCCCCCCGCCCCCCCCCCCCCTCTAGGAGATATATTGGTTTAGCTTAGACTTTCAAGAGAGAGGCATGATACCTGTGCTATAAGAGAGAAAGATTAGGCCCACCAATTGTATTATCAATTGGAACACATGATGGGGTTTTAGTTAGCTAGGGTTCACTTTTTACTTTCTTTTTAAATAATAAAAATAAAATAATTTTTACCGACGAAAAATAAACTTTGGTAAAAGTAAGTTTTAGCGACATTTTACTAAAAACGTCGGCAAATATATATTACTACCAACGTTTTTAAGTTCGTCGGTAAAATCATCACTTTTTATTTTTTTTAAATAATAAAAATAAAATAATTTTTACCGACGTTTAAAATAAACGTCGGTAAATGTTTATTTTCCCTCTCCCGCCGAAGGTGCTCTTTTCCCTCTCCTCACTTATTTTTTCCTCTCTTCTCACTCATTTTTTCCTCTCCATCTCCCCTGCTTCCTCATATGTTCCGCCCTGCGCCCACTTGCACACTACTCCCTCTCTCCCTCGATTCTCTCTCTCTCTTCCTCTCTTCTCTTCTTCCTCCCCTGTTCCTCTCCTCTCCTCTGCCTTTTTCATTTTCATTCTCTCTTCTCTCCTCTCCTCGGTCTTTCCCCCCCTTTTCATTTTCGTTCTTTCTTTCGCTCTCTCCCTTTCTTTTGTTTCTTTCTTTCTTTCTTGTCGCTTTAGGTGGAGGCAGAGGAGAGTGACGTGCAGAGTTGAGTGGAGGAAGAATAGGAAAGGAGGAGGAGCAAAACGCGTGTCTGCTGTCACCCAGATGAGTGGCTCTCAACCCTTCTTTCCATTTTTTTATGCCTACCGCGGTTGTTTCAGGTGGAGTCCGAGTGAGCAGCAGAGGAGAAGAGGGAGGAGAGAGTGGGCCAGGTAGGTGCTTTTACTCGCTTCCTACTTCTGTTATTTGTTCTCTCTTTCTTTTCTCTTTTTTTTTCTTTTTTGTTTTTTCTAACCTGCTGCTGCCTTTTCAGGTGGAGACCGCGCGAGCGAAGAGCTGGAAGAGTAGAGGAGAGGAGGGGAAAGGAGAGGAGGAGAGGAATAGGGCCAGGTATGTGTGTTCCAACCTCCCTTTTCTACTTCCATTCTCTCTTTCCTTCTCTTTTTTTTTTATTATTATCCCCTGCTACTGCCGTTTCAGGTGGAGGCCAGGTGGGTTGAGACCGGAAGGAGGGAGGAAGGAGAGGGAGGAGAGAGAAGGGGAGTTCGACAGCTGGTGGCCCAGGTATGTGGGTCCCGCACTTTCTCTTCTTCTATTTGTTCCCTTTTTTTTTTCTTTTTTTCACTATGGCTGCAGAATGGGGTTCCGGGTCTCGGTTTTGGCCTAGGGCAGCTATGGGTGTGGTGGATTTTGGTGAGGGAAGAAGGAGTGGAGTTGTCTTAGTTGTGATGTTGGCAATCCCAGCCCCCTGATTCAAATTTGAAAGGTTGCACAATGGAGTTCCTTGCCAAAGTCAGTTTGGGTGGAAAATGAGCATTTACTGTGACTAGTTGGGATTGATGGGATGATGAGATTTGAGGTTTGGTGTGATCCATGGAGACTAACGGGTATAATGGAGATGGTTAAGTTCACTGAGCATTTCCATTAGCTTTAAATGAGAATGTGGTGAATACAATGTTGGACTCTTAGCACAGATAAATTGAGCGGGTGTCCGTAGGGAAAATTGCCCATGGGGATCATTTGTGCAAATCGAGAGTGGTGTTAAATTTGGGTGATTGGTAGTGAGTGCAAAGGGGTAGTATTGATCATAGGAAGCATTGCTTTTATGTTTCAACTTTTAGGATGCATTTGAGCTAGCACATGTTGAGTAAATTCTGTCTGTGTAGAACAAATGCAGGTTAAGAAATTGTGTGACTTGGGAATGGATCATAGTCCGTGCTCGGTGTAGTGGGCACAGGATGGCACGCAATTGGCTGTAGGGACTAATCTAGGGGAAGTCCAAGTGAGAGATCTTTTAATATTTTAGTTGGTTACCTGACCAGTCAAGGCATTCTACATTCTTCCAGGTAATATTCTTCCAAGGTTGAGGAATGAGGATATTGTAAATGTTGCTCATAATTTGAATATGATATTGATACATAACTTGTTTAGGTATGAAGGCCCACGTACTGCAGAATCCCTCACTGAGTTTGTGAATACCTAAAAAGGTAACACTTGGATCCTGTAATCTGTTTGATTTAAGCTGGAGCATTCTGATTAACACCTAAGCAGACTGGCTATTGTAGTTTTTCTGTTAACTATGTTTTGATGTAATTTTATTATTTCTTTGCTAATTGAACTTGGTGATAATCTTGTCAGAGTGATTTATTTGATCCATTTTGTGTGTGGCTGTGTGCTATTCTGAAGCTTATGGACGAAGCTAAGACGCTTAAATGTTTGAGCATAGGAAAAAGAGAAATGCTATATGGACGTACTGGGAGACCGATTTGAAGCATGAATTTCACTGCCGAATGAAAGACATTTGACAGCTGCCAATGTAATTCGGTCTCCCAATCCGTCTGCCAATTCGTCCATATAGCATTTCTCTAGGAAAAACTGTGCCCTTTTGTCTATTCTCTTATTCCTTGTGGGACCACTAGATCTATCTTTCACCTTTTTAAACTGCTTCCTCTTTTGAGAATATTTTAAGAATCACTTAGTACATAGGTTAAGGATTCCATGCAGTCTATGATGTTCATTGTATTTTTCCTTTTGTCCTGTTGGTCGGCATTTGATTTTATAAATGCTTACGGAAGTGATTCCTTTAGTCTTGTTGAAATGTAGACATCGATGGTTTGGAATGTAGACATCATATGCATTTGAGTTCTCATCATCATTCATCGTCATGATCAAATTACCCTTATCCCATCAATCTGGGGCCGGCAAAAAAAAATTGTCTAGTTTACTATAAAGAAGCTATGTCTTCTTCTTATTATGTCTTCGTTTATCTTCTCTTTCTAGCTGATAATTTGGTGAGAACCAGTAATCTCTTCATGCGTCTAAAGCGAATCTTTCATTATTATTTTGTTAAGTCTCTTCTTGATAGCATATGGTTTGCTGGCTTTAAAGACTAATATTCCACGGTTATTTTATTTAGTGCTTTACTAAAGCAATCAACTGCCAAATACTTACTAGCTTTAGTTCAAGTTGTTCAAGTTTCTCCAATAGTCCATGATAGTGCATTGTTTACTGGCTTTTAAGCCTTGGATTCCATTGTTCTCAATTCTCATAGTTAAGGCTTCACTAAAAGAATCAACTGCCAATCAGAATTCTTACCTGACATGTCATGATATCATTAAGACATTATCAGATGGCAAACCATTACTTAGGTGAATGAGGGGTTAGAGGTTGGCCTGGACCAGCTAGTGTGGGGGAGCTTTCTTTGATGACAAGGGTAGTGTTTTGGTGGTTTTTTATACCTCAGTTGCATTGAAAAAATTCCAATGAAAGCAGAGCTTTTGGCTATAGTTTCATAGAACTTCAAAGACAGGGGATTGCCTTTGGAAATCCAATTTTCCTTTTAACTAGATGGTGGATCTATGCATATCCATTTAAGTCCAATTTAAGCGTTTGGATGGGAAGCTAATGATTTGTTTATTATCTCAAGAACCAAGGGATTGATTGTGTTCTTGCGTTTAGGTTGACTGTTGGAATTTATTTTGGATTTTTCCTTTCGTGGTATTTGTCATGTGTATCTCCTAAATCAGGCCGCATTATCTGTTATGCTTTCTTAGTTTTTATTGAATTTTTTTAAGGTTACGAAGAAATTAATTCTAGTATCACCAGGTCTTTGTTGATCAACATGGTATAACCCAGACTTCATAATGCACTATACCTCAAACATTGAAGACATGTATGTGTGCTTTGATATATTGTTATGCTTTTAAGCCTTCATCAGTGAATGGAAAATCTGTGAGTTCAATATATCATCATCATTTGACACATTAAGGCTTGCGGCGACTTATTGTTTTAAGTTCTTTCAGTTCCCATCTTTTTAATAGTTTGATACATTGCTGGCACGTTGAACTTTTAGGAAATTTATCAACTGGTCTACTTGTGTGCTTACAATATGCTTCAATAGAAACTCCAATATAAATGCTTTCACAGTATCTAATAAAATAGTACTTGTACTTTTAGTTTGACTTTCTTTAAACTGCATATTTGTTGCTCTCTCAGAGCCTATCCTGATTGCCATTTCATGTACTGTTTATCTTTGCTTCTATTTAGTTCTTAAAACCAAATATAAATTCCTACTTATTGAGCACAAACAAGACATTATGTCATGCCTCTAAATTCCCATTTTCAATTTGCTTATCTAAGTTTTTATTTAAATGAAGTGACTAAAGGCCATATATCTTGATCTCATTCTATCCAATTTATTTGAAATTTTCTAGTACTGAATTTCAGGATCAAGATAAATTTCAGTATTAAGGAGATTTTAACACCATTTGTTGTGGTGCACCATCATGTTAGTTGCCTGAAACAGATCATGGGTCCTATATTCACAGAATGGAGTGCGGCAACTAACTATATAATTGCATCAGAGTAGGTCCCATAGCTACATTCCTGCAGGTGTATTTTGAGATTGCTGTTCACCTTCTTTATGCTCTGTGAATAATCACTTTGCATCTATTACTTTGTTTAGGCACTATATAGATCTGTATGCCATCTTATTATCTATTGCTAAAGTGGGACCACCACAACCAAAACGCAAAGGGAAAGAGTGATCCTACGTGTAAGTTTACTCTTACTCAGTCCCAATTAATGTGTAAATAATAACAAATTTTTTTTATTTTTTTTATTTTTCTTTTTTACTTTTGCAGATGAAAAAAAAACGTCGGTGAAAGGATTTTATTTAATTTATTTTTCATTTTACTTTTGCCGACGAAAACAAAATGTTGGTAAAAGTTTTTTATTTTTTATTTATTTTTCTTTTTACTTTTGCAGACGAAAACAAAACGCCGGGAAAAGTTTTTTATTTTTTATTTATTTTTTCTTTTTACTTTTTCCGACGAAAACAAAAAGTCGGGAAATTTTTTTTATTTTTTATTTATTTTTCTTTTTACTTTTTCCAAAGGGAAAAGTTTTTTATTTTTTCTTTATTTTTCATTTTACTTTTGCCGATGAAAAACAAAAGTCGGGAAAAGTGTTTTATTTTTTTATTTATTTTCCTTTTTACTTTTGTCGACGAAATAAAACGTCGGTAAAAGTATTTTATTTTCTATTTATTTTTCTTTTTACTTTTGCTGACGAAAATGAACGTTGGTAAATAATTCATTGTTTTTATTTCATTTTCCTTTTGATTTTGCCGACGAAAAAAAAAAACGTTGGTAAAAGTCAAATAATCGTCAGTAAAAATTTTATTTTTGCCGACAAAAAATTTTTTCGTCGGTAAAAGGTTTTCTCCACGAGTTTTTACCGACGTCTGGCCGACGAAAATATTTTCGTAGGTAAAGGGTTTTACCGACGTTTTTTTGACTTTTGGCGACAAAAAATTTCGTAGCTAAATGTATAAACTATTGTAGTGCGTCGTCCTTTAGATGAGAACACATGATACTTTAATTCACTTAGCTTGGCTTGGACCTCAGATTTTTAGAGGACAAGGACCGAGAGGATGTCCTATATTCAATAAAAAACCGAGTAGACGGGCTGAAGAGCCACATCTGGCCATGTTGAATAGTAGGAGAATGGACCTTTGGGCGGGGAGGGGGGGGGGTGTGAGTGCCCGCCCCCCGAAGGGACTTCGATCACCTTGTGTTGTCTCTTGCAACAGAGTTTCTTCAAAGTAGGAGAGCTTCTTTGAGTAAGGATTTCTTCTAGATTCTTTTGGTTGTGGTTGTGGCAGCGTAGTGTGCACTCTTCTTCTTGGAATGACCCCCTTTTTATAGCCTTTTGATAGCCATGGGTGGGTTTATGGGCATTGATGGCATTCATGCTCCTTGATGGGAGGAGTTACAAGATTAATTTCATAATTTTTGTAACTCCCTTTTCCTTGGATATGATTGGCCGATGGAGAATAATGGGCATTTAAGCGCTTTTAATCTCCATGATGATGGGGGTTTCATGATTAATTACCATGATTAAACTCCATAATGATAGGAGTTACATGGTTAATTGCCATGATTAATTGGACTTGTAACTCCTTTTTCCTTGAATCTAATTGGGCCGTCCAAAATAATGAGTTAATGACTGCATTAACTTACCATAAAAAGGTTCATTTAACTTCATTAATTATTCCCCAAGTCGCTTGAAGAGTTGCGGGGCCGCGCTGCGCCTTTTGGAATTCTTCTGGCGATGATCATCGATGGATTTTCATGTTGATCGACATCAGATGACCATGAAATTTCAGACATTGATTGGTACCAATGGGCCAGCAACATTTGTTCAGTTGATTTCACAATTGATTGAGCATAAAGTGTGCTTTATTGGTCAGCCGGTTGGCGATCCCGAAGCGTCGGATGATGATTTCATGATTTAGATGGCAGATCCGTGATGTTGACGAAGATCAACGGATATCATGCCTCAAAAATCAGATTTTGGAAAAATCACAAGGGCTAAACGACTCAAAACGTGAAAACTACCCGGAAAAGTGGGTTTCCAGGCAAAATCCGGCGACCCGGATCCCTATGGTCGCCGGTGATCATGGCCCATGGTCGCCGGTGACCATGGGACTTATGTCCTCTTTCGGTCGCCATTCAGTCATCGTTTTTCCGTCTTTTTCGTTTCTTCTTTCTCCTTTATTTTTCTTGACATCTTTCCTCACTTATTGACTTGATTTTCTTGAGGAAAACCTGACGAGAAGCCATGCAAATTAGAACACAAAGTTTTCCTATTTTTTTTGGAAAAGCCGAAGACTTCGTAGCCGATTTTCCGCCAAGAGTCAAAACTAGGTGAAACAATGTCAGAATGACTCAAAATTTGACGTGAAGCTTTTTGAGCAATAGATAGGACCAACCATAGGATTTTATTTGAGTTTTGAAGCCGTTTGGGGTCTCGTCGATGCTAAACTTAATTTCACCAAGAGGAAGATGTCGAGCTTTGATGTACGGTCAATCGATGTCCGATTGACTTGAGATTTGACAGGGAGCCTATTGGAGTTATTTTGAGATGATCCATTAGCTCCGATTTGGATGCAATGGTCTTGGGGAGCTCTGCCGCCAGTAGGCTTGATTTTGTTTCCGAGCGTCAAAGCCGAGTCAAACGTCGTCGGAATGACCTGAAATTTGACATGCAGCCCTTTGGAAGCATGTAGAAGCTACCCATGTGTTTTGTTTGATGAGTGGCGGCATCGATGGTTCTCGCCCCCGAGAGGCTTGATTTCGCCGTTCGAGAGTTGATGGAGGGTCAAACGGTGTCGGTTTGATTTGAAATTTGACGTGGAACCTTTTGGAGGTATTTTGAGACCATCCATAGGCTCTGATAGAAGATCTGATGTCTTCGACACTGTCGCCGTCAGGAGCTCCTGCTTAGCCGTTAGAGGATTGAAGTTAGGCCAAATGGTGTCGAAATGGCCCGAAACTTCATGTGTACCCTTTTTTTGGCTATTTTGAAGGATATTGCAGTTTTTGTTTGATTCTGACAAGATCTGATGCTTGAATAAGCTCTGCCTGTTTGTAGTAGGATGCGGCTCCATGTAGCTTTTGATGTTGAAGAGGCAAAGTGACATTTTTGGTGTCAACAAATGCCCCTTCGAGGTACAGCGACGAATTGCATAGGTTTTGCAGTCGATGTGTCGCGAAGAAAACTTTGAAAAAGAGCTTCTGACTTGACCAAGAGTCTCTGAGCATTTTTCTTTTGATAGAGTAGCCTTTTGAGCTTCCAAGGGGATTTTATGGTAGTGAGAGAGATCACGTACCATCTTAAGGCAAAATTTTGAAAATAACATTTGGATTGGGTTTTTGGGTTTTGGAATTTTCTTTTTGACCTGGTGAACCTAAAGGCTTTATGTGACGCATTAGGCGGTCAAGAAGGGTTTTGGTTTTTGACCTTGAGACCTAACAAGCTATATGTGGCAGGTTAGGGGGCGGTTTTTGGATTTTGATTTTGGCCTTGTGACCTAACAAGCTGTATGTGGCAAGTTAGGGGACCGGGATTTGGTTTTTGGTTTTGGCCTTGTGACCTAACAAGCTGTATGTGACAAGTTAGGGGACCATGGTTTGGTTTTTTATCACTCTTTGGGACAATTTTGGGTCCATTGGAGTGGTTTAGGTTTTTGTGGAATGTCAATTTCAAGGTTTTGGCTTAATTTGGTCCATGAGGTGGGATGGTTTGGATTTTTTGGAAACTCATGAGGCTTGGATTTTTCTTTGTATGGTCCAATCGACTCAAAAGAGGCATAGAACCAGTTTTGTATGCTCTTGGTAAGAGGGATTTTGACTAAAAAGCCACTTTTAGTGCCTAGGTGGTCAAACCTGGCTCATGTGGGCTAGCCCATGGGACCTTAAGCTTTAAAGATGGCTTAGATCTCATGTGGTGTCATTTTTGTGAAGAAAATCTAAAGATATCTCTTTTGGGTAGAGAATATCTAAAAATATTCTTACTTGGAGAGGATCTCTCAAGTTTCCTTGATTTTAGGAGAGATTTTCTCAAAGTATCTTTCTTTGGGATAAAGTTTCTCACATTCCCTCTCTTTTTGGAGAGAATTTCTCAAAGGATCTCTTATTTGGGAGAGAATATCTCAAGATCCTTTTCTTTTAGGAAGGTTGCTAATTTGTAGCACTTACCTTCTTTCTTTTCTCCTTGTTTCCTCTTTTGGTTTGCTCTTTTCTGTAAAAGCAAGGAGGTTGGATCTCTTGTTGCTATTGCTCTCTTTTTGCAAAAGTCTTCAAGAGTGCTCCAAGATCAAGAACTTTTCTTCTTCTTCAAGGATCTTCAAGATTTTTCTCCTTCCTCCATGGCTTCAAGTAAGTTTCCTTCTTCCTTAAGAAACTCCATGTAGAAATAGAAAAAAGTTTCTTTCTTTCCTTTTCTTTTCTTTTCCTTTTCTCTCTCTTTTTTTTTCTTTCACACGTTTGTTTTCTTTATTTTTTTTCTTTCTTCTTTCTTTCTTTTTTTTTCTTTTTTTTTTATTTTTTTCTTTCTTACGGTTTTTTTTTTACAGTTTTTCTTCTCCCTTTTTTTTTTCCTTTTTTTTTTGGCTGTATGGACAGGTCCGTACAGACCTAGCCGTATTGCTACGTGGCAGTGGGCCACGGCCTGTGGGCTAATTTTTTTTTTTTTTGAAAGACATTCTTTTATTCTTTTTTTACTTTGCCCCCCTTTTCTATGGATTTCAAGATGCCCATGCATGACAACTTTCCTTCTTCGCATTTTTTTGAAATGGAATTGGAAGTATGATAATGCACACTTGGAAATCTTTTGCAAGTCTTGGGATTTGGAGCTCGCAGCAATGCTGAGCCCTTTCTTAGTCTTGTGGGGATTTTGAGGAGCTTTGCAAGTTTTGGAGTCTGGAGCTTGCAGCAATGTTGAGCCCTTTTTCAATTTTGCGGAGGTTTGAGAAGATCGGCTTGATCTCGCAGCAATGTTTGAGTTCGAGCATTCTTTGAGAATTCTCCATTGATTATGAGCTCGCAATAATGTTGAGCTCATCTTCAAGCTTGCTATCTTTTTCGGGGTGTTTCCTTTTTCTTCGGAATTACCCCGGAACCATGCCAAAATTTCGCTAGGATTTTTTTTTAGCAAAATTCTGTCATTTTGATTATTGATATCTTCTTTCCATCCTTTCCAAGTAGTTTCTCCAGAACGAACAAGGGTAAGGAGCCTGTTACTGATGCGCCTCGCCGTTCTACCAGATCTTCTAATGTGGCCGTACAGTAGGCCTGGGAGAAGGTCCAGTATGTTGAGAAGAACTTGGACGAGTGTGATTCTCTCAACCGAGATGAGGCGAGACAGCAGTTGATCGCTCTCAAGGATGAAGAATTTTACAAGATTATGGTAAGCAGTCATCCTTGGGTCACGGACGATCAGAGCATTGTGCCCAAGCCTACCTTCTTCTTTGGTGATGCAGTCCCTGACGATTCAACATACCAAAGGAGATGTTTTCAGTTCTCTTACACAGCTGATGGTGAGGAGAGAACTGTTTCTACCCGGCTGACCTTCTATCGGACTATCTCGATTAAGAGCCTTTCTCCCAAATGCTCAAAGAGCGAAGACCCTCCAAGCTGGGTGAAGAGTACTAATGTGATCAAGACTGGGGTTTTTGTTGGTGGCCCTTCTGGTTATGCAGAGAAGTTGCCTGCCAGTATGGACATTTTGATGCCGGCCAAAGGCTACCAAGGTTTAGATCATCCTTCGGTTGATTCGAGACTGGTGGGCCTTGGTATTTTCAAGGGTGACGGCAGCAATTGGCTGAAGCCTTTTTGACTTCGTGGCCGTTTTAGCGCTGAGTCGAACTGGGAGTCGTTGACTGATCACATCCTGCAGATCGGTGGTGCCATTCTGAAGGAGGCCAAGATCTTTGACGCAGTTCGTGCTTTCGGCAAACCGTGGTTTTCTTCGATGAAGCCTTCATGGCCATGTTGGAGTCGTTCCTTCCACAAACCAACACCTTCATTGTTACGAATGGTGAGATTGGTTTCTCTTTGAAGGAACTGAGTGTCATCACCAGGCTACCTATCCTCGACAAACTCTATGAGGAGTTTATGCCTATTGACAGCGTCCTTGAGGAGCAGTCTGAGGAGTTCAGGCTTTTATACTTTCAACTCTTCGCTTTCTACGATTTCTTGAAGGAGAAGAAGGGCTCGAAAGTTAGGTGCAGCAGTTGGAAGAGTGGTAGCCTTTTGTCTTCCAACTTCTTTGACAGCAGGGAGCCTTCGGATAGTACGACCCAAGAAGCCAGGGCTAATAACCCGGGTTCAAAGAAGATCTCCGCCATGCGAGAAAATTTGAAGGAACTCTTCGCAAACACAAACGCCATTCATTCTGACATTGCGCTGTGGAGAGATCTTGCTGTTTACCTCACTTATGAGAGATCTTACTATTTACCTCACTTATTGCTGGAGGAGATGGGATGCACATCAGGCCACATTGCATTTTTTCGGCTTGTCAGATGGCGTTTGGAGAGCGGCTTGCTTTGGTACCTGCTCTTTACTCCTATTTGTGTACCGAACTGCAAGCTGCTGCTTTCCTGGTTCGGCTTGGGCTCCCTATGAACAAGGTATTTTTAGCCCATATTTTCTATTCGTGGTATGTATACCACTGTCCCAGTTTCCACCGATTGAGTGCTGCACAGGATGATGACCCTTTTATGATTCGGTTGGCCAGAAGGAAGCCTGTTTCCAAATTTCTTTTATCCACCCGTTTGAGGATCCGACGATTCAGGGACGTCGAGATGGGGCAATCTTCAGTGAAGCTTTCTCCGGGCTTGCGGAAGAAGGCTTTTGATTTTGGTGTCTCCCGAGATTCCACTAGGGCTGGGTCGGGGAGACACTATTCTTTGACAAATGCAGAAAGGAGTTGGCTTTTTAACATACGTGTTGGTACGATGGTGTACTGTAGACATCTTTTCGTCGACATTCAACCGTATGTCCCCTCGCGCTTTGCACTGTAGTTCGGTTTTTCCCAAGGTGTTGTTGGAGCGCCTTCATGTAAAGTGAAGCGCTTTGGAGGTTTGCAGGACGGGAGGAATGCATGGGCCTTTTATAGTACGGAAGACACTACTGCCATGATTTCCTATCCTGAGTTACCCACCTTCCGGATTGCTGGCTTCACGAAGTGGTTCGCGGAGAGCTTTTCAGTGCAAGAAGGAGCTCGATGTAAAGTAGTCTTCTGGGAAGGGTCTTGAGAAATCAGATGGCGTCTGCCAAGAGGAAGTTCTGGCTTTCCTTTCTGGAGAAAAGCACAAAATAGGCTTTCTCGATGATCGGGACGTCATCAGATCGGGAGCTGTACAAGAGATACCTGGTGAGGTCTTGGAACAGCTCACAGAGGAGGAGGCTAAAGTCGACGCTTGGATGCAAGCGGAACGAGCGAAAGCTTCCATGGAGTCTACTGGCAAGAGTAGATCATCCAGTGAGGAGTCAAGTGAGAGGCTTGACTCTAAAGGTGGGGCGGGTTCTTCGGACAAACTGACCCATAGAAGCAAGAGGAGGAGAGGGCAGCGCCGTAATAAGAGATGTCATGAAGACTCTCCTGATCTGGAAATCCCTCTCACCATTGCTGAGGAGGCATCAGGGGATGACAATGAGCCTCCGGAGAAGAAAAGTCAAGAAGAAAAGATCAATAGTGATGGTATGATCCTACTTCTCTATTTTTCCGCTTCTTTCTTTTTATGAAGATTTAGTTTTGATCCACTGCTTTCTTTTGGCAGAAGATGATGATTTGGTGATGCCTGAGGTTCTAGCCAATGAGGCGGTGACGGATCTGGTTGTGGCATTTGAGGAAGAACTAAGGGACTCTGGAGTAGATCCAAAATCTTCACCTGGTATGATTTCTTTACCCTTTTTGCCCTTTTGTTTTTCTTTGCTGCCACTCGTTGACACATTTTTGGTTTCCTTGCCAGCTGACTTGCCACAAGATTATAACGACTTCGAACCATCCATGGACGCAACTTTTGACGATGCTTCGGATGAGTTCATGGAGGCAGAAAGCATTCCGCCTGTCGTCGAAGAAGGTATATAGTAATAGTCTTGATATTGATTTTTGACAAGATCATATTCAAACCTTTTTCATCTTTCATTTGGCAGGTTGTGAAGCGACAGGAGAAGTTCCTCTATCTTTCTCAGGGCCAGAGCAGGGGGTGCCTGCAGTTGATCCAGGAGTAAGGGCTTCTTCTACCAGTTTTGATAAGGTAGAGTCGAGTCCGCGTGTTGATATTCCTTCTCCAACAGCTCCGATTAGAAAGAGCTTCTTGATTACTCTTCCGACGGTGCATGACATGGGCAGTCGACCAACGGATGATGGCGAATCTTCGTCTAGGCCATCCCTTCAGTTTGCGAAGAAGGTGTTGAAGAGAGTCTTGAGCTCATGAGTCGATACTCTTTATTCTGGCCATTTGGGAGCTGGCTTCAGCATGATTAAGCATGTGTAGGACATTCTTGCTGATAGCAAAGAGGTCGGTCTGGACATTACAAATGCCAAGGCTTTTGTTGATGAAGTGATAGCTTTAGGCAACAAGTGGGCTGAGACCAAGAGCTTCCCAAATGGTGACTTCTTCAATGAGATGTTTTTGAAGCCTTCTGGCGAGGTCAAATCTGAATTGGATGAGATCTCGTGGACTCGAAAGCAGTTCGTTCGGGAGAGGAACCTCACCAAACTGGCTATTATTGAGCTGACACAGGACCTACACCGTCTTGATAGGGAGGTCGTTGAGGCCAGACAGCGCCTTGAGCTATTGGAAGAACAAGCCGCTGCTAAATGGGCTGCCATTACAGAAGCTTGTGATAGAGAGAGGGCTCTCATTCACCAAGTTGAGGAGGCCGAAAGCAATCTTTGAAGGAAGACTCAGGAATATGAACAATGGCAAATTCTCTGGGAAGAGCTTCCTCGTACTGAAGATGGATCGCAATAGCCTGCCGCATTTTATGGGAAAATTCTGAAGAAACGTGGCATGGAAGCTCTAGAGGCTAAGGCCAAGAGTCTGCTTGAGGAGTTAAGTCTTTGGCTGAAGACTATGTCGGACTAGTCTCCTTATTTGTAACAAACTTTTTCTTCTTTTCTTTTGGTACCTCCATATATAAACATTTTTGGTACTCTATATACCTTTTACTTAAATTCTTTTTTGATGAAAACAAGCTAAAGTCGCATGAGAATGCTTGTTTGAGAATTTGATCAAAAGGTTATCATTTTGCGAAAATCTTTTGTCAAGTGGTTGTTTTGGGCATGAAGGCCAGATTTTGTGGCGAAAAGCCTGATTTTGTGGCAAAAAGCCTAATTTTGAGATGGCATGAAAGCCGAATTTTGGTGCCATAGGTGCCAGTTTTTTTTTTATGGCATGGAAGCAAAGTTTGGTTTTGTGGCGTGAGAGCCAAAATTTTGTTTTTGGCATGAAAGCCAAGCTTTTTTTGTGGCATGAAAGCCGAATTTTGTGGCGTGAAGGCCGGTTTTGTTTGTGGCATGGAAGCCGAGTTTTGGTGGCATAGGAGCCAAAATTTTGTGGCATGGGAGCCGAAATTTTGTTTGTGGCATGGGAGCCAGATTTTGTGGCATGAAAGCCGATTTTTTGTTTATTTGGCGTGAAAGCCAGATTTTGTGGCATGGAAGCCGAATTTTTTGAAAACCAAGTTTTGTTTTGTTGGCATGGAAACCGGATTTTTTTTTTTTTTTTTTTTTTTTGGCATGAAAGCCAGGTTTTGGTTTTCAAAATGCAAGTATCGACTAAGAGTCGCTTCCCTGCTGAATAGTATTGCCAGTATCGATGGAATGTCGCCTCCTCGCGGATTTGGGTGCAAGTATCGAATAAGCGTCGCTTCCCTTCTTTTTTCAAAAATTTTGTTTTGTGGGTATTGATGGAATGTCGCCTCTCACGATTTTTGAAATTTGAGGTTTTTTCAAACCTTTGAAATTTTGGTTGTGGATATCAACTGAAACGTTATGTCTCCACGATTTTTGAAATTTGGGTTGTGGATATCAACCGGAATGTTGCGTCTCCATGATTTTTGAAATTTTACAAGTATTGACGAGGTGTCGCTTCCTTGCGATTTTGAGGTTTTGGAAGTATCGAATGGGGTACACATCTTTCCGATTTTTGGGTTTTGCGAGTATTGACTAAGCGTCGCTTCCCGCAGTTTTTTTGAAAAAAAAACATTTTTATTTAAAGACACGAGGGTCGTAAATTTTGACTCAAAACCATTTTTGGTGGTAAAAGTCGGGGTGGACTAGGGTGGAAATCCCTGAGTCCTTATTTTTGTTTCAAACCATGAATTTTTTGGGTTCAAGGATCGAAAATTTTGGTCAAGTTGGGGAAGAGGCTCCTAAACTTGGATTTTGGGGGGTTTTTTTTTTAACAATGAAACTATGAAAGTAAACATCATTTTTTGAGTTTTTAGAAATTTCAACGTAAGGATGAAACTCTAAAAGGGCTGGGTTTGACGAGCAAGTACCTAGGAATAGGCTTTGGCCATGCAGGCATCACTCTGACCCAATGTAGGAAGTCCTCAAGGGTAGTACCACTTCAAGAACTTGCGATTGATGGGCAGCATACATCTGTCACCCTCCATGTTTAGAAGAGCATATGCGCCATTGGAGAAGACTTTGTCGATGATGAAGGGTCCCTCCCATTTTGGTTCAAATTTGCCTTTGGATTTGTAGGCAAAAACCATTGGCCTTTTTACCGCAAGAACCAAGTCCCCTTTTTTGTGGGCGCGTTGCTTGATCTTCTCATCGAAAGATCCTGCCATGCGTGCTTAGTAAAGCACAACGCTTTGTAGGGCTTCGAGCCGTCTTTCATCGAGATTATCCAGTTCTTGGAGTCTCAATTTGACATTGCTTTTTTGCGTCATGTCGTTTTGCAGAGATACCCTTAATGAAGGAATTTGTACTTCTAATGGCACAACAGCTTCGCATCCATAGACCAAGGAGAATGGTGTGCTATGGGTTGGTCCTCGAACGGTGGTTTGATAGGCCCACAAAGCTTCGTGTAGTTTGTCGCCCCAGTCTCTTTTGTGACTAGAGATCATTTTCTTAAGGATTTTGTAGAGTGTCTTGTTGAAGGCTTCTGCTAGTCCATTCGCTGCAGGATTATACGGAGTCTAAAGACAACATTGGATTTTCTATTTGTCGCAGAACCCGTAGAATCTGTGATCCCGGAATTGTGGTCCGTTATTATGGACGAATCTTTGAGGTATGCAAAAGCGACAAATGATGTTAGTGCGCAAAAATTGAAGGACTGGCAATGTCTTCATTTTATTGAACGCAAATGCTTCTAACCACTTGGAGAAATAATCCGTAGCGGCGAAGATGAAGCGATGACCTTTGCTTGATGGGGGAGAGATAGGACCTACGATGTCCATACCCCAGGCTTCGAAGGGCCATGAGATCGCTGTAGGATGTGGCCATTCTGGAGGCATGTGGACATAATCTCCATGAACTTGGCATTGTTGGCAACGTTTAGCAAATTGCATCGCATCAGCTACCGTAGTAGGCCAATAGTAACCTAACATTTTTATCTAATCGAAGAGCTTAGGACCAACCTGGAGGGCTCCACAAAGACCAGCATGAACTTCTTTTAGAGTTTCTTCCGCCTCTTGTTGTGAGAAGCAGCGTAGAAGTACTCCGTTGAAGGATGTTCTATAAAGCATTTTGGAGGGAATATCCAAATGAAAGTTTGGGGCTCGTCTTTCGATACTTACCTGCTCATTTGGATTTTCTGGCAGGATTCCAAACATGATGTAATCAATGAATGGATCCCTCCAGTAGCCGATCGGAGGTTTAAGGATGGAAATCGGACTTCCAACCACTTGGTGGCATTCAGCGACTGCTTGGTGTGTGTTGAAAGGAGGGAGAATCCTTCTTTAACACACTGTAATTTGCATGTCTTCCCCTTCTTGGATTGCCATAGATGCAGCGAGTCCAGCCAGGGCATCTGCATGGATGTTTTCACCTCTGCGGATGTGGGTGATGTGACAGACATCAAACTTTTGTTGAAGTGATTATGCCTTGTTGTAGTAAGGCAACAGATCAGGCTTCCTGATTTCATATTTCTGATTTATCTGGTTGACGATCAGTTGGGAGTCCCCAAATGCTTCCAGCATGGAGATGCCGGATTCGAGGGCGAGTTCCAATCTTATGATCAGGGCTTGGTAATCAGCTGCATTGTTTGAACATGGTTCTAGTAGCGAGAATGCATGTGGAATCATGTACTTGTTGGGACTAACAAAGAGAATGTCAATTCCCGATATCGGCTTTCCTTTTTCATTTGTCCTGGTTGCACCATTGAAGTACATGTCCCAGGAGGCATTTGATAAAGAGGTCTCCACACTGTAGACAGGCTCGTCTGGGAGATCATCCCTGAGTGGAGAATCCTTAGGCAATGGATGCTCTGCTAGAAAGCCTGTTAGAGCTTGGCCTTTGATTGCTTTCTGTGGTACATACCGAATATCAAATTGTGACAGAAGGATGGACCATTTTGCCAGTCGGGCATTGAGGGAACCTGCTTTTGTGACAAGGACCTTTAAGAGATTGATCCTCAAAATCAGGTATACTGTGTTTGACAGTAGGTAGTGACGTAACTTTTGTACAACGAACATCACTGCAAAGCATTCTTTTTCGACTGGAGAGTAGCGATGCTCTGCATCAACCAACATGCGATTAAGGTAGTATAGAGCAACTTTTTTTCCTCCGTCATTTTCTTGTGCAAGTAGAGCGCCCAAAGAATAGTCGAGAGCTCTCATGTGCAAGATGAATGGTTTTCCAGTTGTGGGGGTAGCCAACATCGGAGGTTTGGTCAGGTATGATTTGATGTCTTGAAATGCAGCTTTACACTCAGCATCTCAAACAAAGTCTACACCTTTCTTCATCAACCGAGAGAATGGACGGAACTTCCCTGATAGGTTGGAAATGAACCGTCGGATGTATGCCAATCTTCCTTGAAGCCCTTTTAGTTCTCTTAAGGTTCTTGGAGATGGCATTTCTAGGATAGCCTTGACTTTGGTGGGGTCAGGTTCTATTCCATCTTTCCGAACTATGAGTCGGATAAACTTACCCGATGAAACACCGAAGAAGCATTTGAGGGGATTCATTCGCAGTTTGTGTTTACGAAGTCGGAGGAAGACTTCTCGCAGATCTTTGAGATGGTCTTCTTTTCTTTTGCTTTTGACGGCGATGTCGTCAACGTAATTTTCGACCGTCTTGTGCTGCATATCTTGGAATGTTTTCATCATGGCCCTTTGATATGTTGCACCGGCATTCTTCAGACCAAATGGCATGACAGTGTAGCAATACACACCAAATGGGGTCCGAAATGATGTGTGCCTCTCATCTTCGGGATGCATCTTTATTTGATTGTAACCAGAGAAGCCATCCATGAATGTCATTTGCTCAAATCAACAGGTGTTGCCAATCATTACCTCCGGTATGGGGAGCGGGAATTCACCTTTGGGGCATGCATTATTCAGGTCTCTATAGTCAATACAGACTCTGATTTGCCCATTTTTCTTTTCACGGTGACAATGTTGGCCAACCATTCAGGATACTGCTCGCGGATGAAGCCAACGTTTTTTAGTTTCTGAACTTCTTGTTCAATTTTGTCCATCACGTCAGGACGGAATCTTCTTTGGCCTTGTTTGATAGGCTTAATATTTTCTTGCATGTTGAGTTTGTGAACTGCTATTTTGGGATAAGCCAGGCATTTTAGTTGTCCAAAGGTCCATTAACTTTATTCTAATATTCATAAAAAATATAGAGTCATGTGAATTTTGTGTCTCTTAAAAGCATTTTTAAAATATTACATTTTGAATGATCTAATTCGTGCAAAGGAGATGTCTTTTTCCACCATCAAATCTCTGGTGCTTCCATTGTTTGAAGAGAGAAGAGAAGGCAACTCCATGTGAGCCAGAGTAATGGGCCGGCGATTGGTTGTGGTATGTTCCACATCGATCTAGTACGTACCTTCTTTCAAAGAGATGTCTTTTTCACCAATCTAAACAGTATCAATGAGTATTAATACATTAGTTGTGGTGTAGTACCTTGTTGAAAGTTCATAAAAAGTTATTCTTTTTATGAGGAAAAGAAGTGAATATTGTTAGAAAATACAATTTAAAATAAAACATGAAATTCGTAATCGTTAGAAAGTGAAAAATTAATTTCCGTTGGAAAGGGAGCGTCTTTCCACTATACGAACCGTGTAAATAGTTTTCTTCTACGTAGCTTTCTCAATTAATGGAGATCCAATAAAAGTAGAATATGATTATTAGATCGGAAAGCAGTGAATCTTTCCTGTTTATGTGCGTCGATATTGATAGGAAAGTTCGTATTATTCTGCTCCTAACATTATAGGAGTAAAAATAACATTGGGGACAAATCATGGATAAAGTAAAATCGTAGAAAAGACTAAAACACAAAAAGTTTACTTCTCGCTAAGTTAACACATGGTTGGCAGACTCTCGGCAAAAAAGAACCAAAAAAATAACACTTTTTTATCTTCGTTAATAATTGATCCCCTATCCTTGGCGGCACTTCTTAAAACTTCTATTTTTCTCAAACTTCTTCTTTCTAGCCATGGAAAAGGAGCAATGGAGCAGGAAGTTGCTGCTGCTGAACATCCAACTTCTTCTTGTTTAGTGACTTTTTCGAGCTGAAAACTAAAATAATTGTCCAAAGGTCCATTAACTTTATTCTAATATTCATAAAAAATATAGAGTGATGTGAATTTTGTGTCTCTTAAAAAAATTTTTTAAAATAATACATTTTGAATGATCTAATTCGTGCAAAGGAGATGTCTTTTTCCACCATCAAATCTCTGGTGCTTCCATTGATTGAAGAGAGAAGAGAAGGCAACTACATGTGAGCCGGAGTAATGGGCCGGCGATTGGTTGTGGTGTGGTCCACATCAATCAAGTACGTACCTTCATTCAAAGAGATGCCTTTTTCACCAATCTAAACAATGTCAATGAGTATTAATACATTAGTTGTGGTGTAGTGCCTTGTTGAAAGTTAATAAAAAGTTATTCTTTTTATGAGGAAAAGAACTGAGTATTGTTAGAAAATACCATTTAAAAAAAATGAAATTGTTAATCATTGGAAAGTGAAAAATTAATTTCCCTTGGAAAGGGAGTGTCTTTGCGCTATATGAACCATGTAAACAATTTTCCTCTATGTAACTTTCTCAATGGAGATCCAAGCATTGTAGAATATGATTATTAGATCTGAAAGCAGTGAATCTTTGTTGTTTATGTGCCTCGATATTGATAGGAAAGTACGTATTAGTCTGCTCCGAAACATTACAAGAGTAAAAATAATGTTGGGGACAAACCATGGATAAAGTAAAATTGCAGAAAAGTCTAAAAGAGAAAAAGTTTACGTCTCGCTAAGTTAATACAAGGTTGGCAGACTCTCGGCAAAAAAGAACAAAAAAATATATATATAACTTGTTTATCTTCGTTAATAATTGATCCCCTATCCTTAGCACTTTATAAAACTTCTATTTTTCTCAAACTACTTCTTGCGAGCAATGGAACCGGAAGTTGCTACTACTGAACATCCAACTTCTTCCTGCTTAGTGTCTTTTTCGAGCGGAAAACTAAACTAATTGTCCAAAGGTCCATTAAATTAATTCTAATATTCATAAAAAATATAGAGTCAAGTGAATTTTGTGTCTCTTAAAAGAATTTTTAAAATATTACATTTTGAATGATCTCATTCGTGCTAAGGAGATGTCTTTTTCCACCATCAGATCTGTGGTGCTTCCATTGTTTGAAGAGAGAAGTGAAGGCAACTCCATCTGAGCCGGAGTAATGGGCCGGCGATTGGTTGTGGTATGGTCCACATCGATCTAGTACGTACCTTCTTTCAAAGAGATGTCTTTTTCACCAATCTGAACAGTATCAATGAGTATTAATACATTAGTTGTGGTGTTGTACCTTGTTGAAAGTTCATAAAAACTTATTCTTTTTACGAGGAAAAGAAGTGAATATTGTTAGATAATACAATTTAAAAAAAAATGAAATTCGTAATCCTTGGAAAGTGAAAAATTAATTTCCCTTGGAAAGGGAGTGTCTTTGCGCTATACGGACCGTGTAAATAGTTTTATTCTACGTAGCTTTCTCAATTAATGGAGATCCAAGAAAAGTAGAATGTGATTATTAGATTGGAAAGCAGTGAATCTTTGTTGTTTATGTGCCTCGATATTGATAGGAAAGTACGTATAAGTCTGCTCCTAACATTACAGGAGTAAAAATAATATTGGGGACAAATCATGGATAAAGTAAAATCGTAGAAAAGACTAAAAGACAAATAGTTTACTTCTCGCTAAGTTAACACATGGTTGGCAGACTCTCTGCAAAGAAGAACAAAAAAAAATTACACTCTTTTATCTTCATTAATAATTGATCCCCTATCCTTGGCGGCACTTCTTAAAACTTCTATTTTTCTCAAACTTCGTATTTCGACCCATGGAAAAGGAGCAATAGAACAGGAAGTTGCTACTGCTGAACATCCAACTTCTTATTGTTTAGTGTCTTTTTCGAGCGGAAAACTAAACTAATTGTCCAAAGGTCCATTAACTTTATTCTTATATTCATAAAAAATATAGAGTGGCGTGAATTTTGTGTCTCTTAAAAGAATTTTTAAAATATTACATTTTGAATGATCTAATTCGTGCAAAGTTGATGTCTTTTTCCACCATCAAATCTCTGGTGCTTCCATTGTTTGAAGAGAGAAGAGAAGGCAACTACATGTGAGCCGGAGTAATGGGTCGGCGATTGGTTGTGGTATGGTCCACATCAATCAAGTAAGTACCTTCTTTCAAAGAGATGCCTTTTTCACCAATCTAAACAATGTCAATGAGTATTAATAAATTAGTTGTGGTGTAGTGCCTTGTTGAAAGTTAATAAAATGTTATTCTTTTTATGAGGAAAAGAACTGAATATTGTTAGAAAATACAATTGAAAAACAAATGAAATTCTTAATCATTGGAAAGTGAAAAATTAATTTCCCATGGAAAGGGAGTGTCTTTGCGCTATACGAACCATGTAAATAGTTTTCTTCTATGTAACTTTCTCAATGGAGATCCAAGCATAGTAGAATATGATTATTAGATCGGAAAGCAGTGAATCTTTGTTGTTTATGTGCCTTGATATTGATAGGAAAGTACGTATTAGTCTGCTCCTAACATTACAAGAGTAAAAATAATGTTGGGGAGAAACCATGGATAAAGTAAAATCGTAGAAAAGACTAAAAGACAAAAAGTTTACGTCTCGCTAGGCTAATACAACGTTCGAAGACTCTCGGCAAAAAAGATGAAAAAAAAAAACACTTGTTTATCTTCGTTAATAATTGATCCCCTATCCTTAGCACTTCATAAAACTTCAATTTTTCTAAAACTACTTCTTTCGAGCAATGGAAAAGCAGCAATGTAACAGGAAGTTGCTACTACTGAACATCCAACTTCTTCCTGTTTAGTGTCTTTTTCGAGCGGAAAATGAAACTAATTGTCCAAAGGTCCATTAAGTTGTTTCAAATATTCATAAAAAATATAGAGTCACGTGAGTTTTTTGTCTCTTAAAAGAATGTTTAAAATATTTCGATTTTGAATGATCTAATTCGCGCTAAGGAGATGTCTTTTTCCACCATCAAATCTCTGGTGCTTCCATTGTTTGAAGAGATAAGAGAAGGCAACTCCATGTGAACCGGAGTAATGGGCCGGCGATTGGTTGTGGTATATATGGTCCACTTCAATCTAGTACGTACCTTCTTTCAAAGAGATGTCTTTTTCACCAATCTAAACAGTATCAATGAGTATTATTACATTTGTTGTGGTGTAGTACCTTGTTGAAAGCTCATAAAAAGTTATACTTTTTATCAAGAAAAGAAGTGAATATTGCTAGAAAATACCATTTTAAAAAAATAAAATTCTTAGTCATTGGAAATTGAAAAATCAATTTCCCATGGAAAGGGAGTGTCTTTGCACTATACGAACCAAGTAAATAGTTTTCTTCTATGTGGCTTTCTCAATTAATGGAGATCCAAGCAAAGTAGAATATAATTATTAGATCGGAAAGCAGTGAATCGTTGTTTTTTGTGTGCCTCAACATTGATAGGAAAGTACGTATTAGTCTGCTCCTAACATTACAGGAGTAAAAATAATATTGGGGACAAATCATGGATAAAGTAAAATCGTAGAAAAGACTAAAAGACAAATAGTTTACTTCTCGCTAAGTTAATACATGGTTGGCAGACTCTCGACAAAAAAGAACAAAAAAAAACACTTGTTTATCTTCGTTAATAATTGATCCCCTATCCTTAACACTTCTTAAAACTTCTGTTTTTCTCAAACTTCTTCTTTCTTGCCATGGAAAATGAGCAATGGAACAGGAAGTTGCCACTGTTGAACATCCAACTGCTTCTTATTTAGTGTCTTTTTCAAGCAGAAAACTAAACTAATTGTCCAAAGGTCCATTAAATTAATTCTAATATTCATAAAAAATATAGAGTCACGTGAATTTTGTGTCTCTTAAAAGAATTTTTAAAATATTACATTTTGAATGATCTAATTCGTGCAAAGGAGATGTCTTTTTCCACCAACAAATCTCTGGTGCTTCCATTGTTTGAAGAGAGAAGAGAAGGCAACTACATGTGAGCCGGAGTAATGGGCCGGCGATTGGTTGTGGTGTGGTCCACATCAATCAAGTACGTACGTTTATTCAAAGAGATGCCTTTTTCACCAATCTAAACAGTGTCAATGAGTAGTAATAAATTACTTGTGGTGTAGTGCGTTGTTGGAAGTTAAGAAAAAGTTATTCTTTTTATGAGGAAAAGAACTGAATATTGTTAGAAAATACCATTTAAAAAATATGAAATTCTTAATCATTGGAAAGTGAAAAATTAATTTCCCTTGGAAAGGGAGTGTCTTTGCGCTATACGGACCGTGTAAATAGTTTTATTCTACGTAGCTTTCTCAATGGAGATCAAAGCATAGTAGAATATGATTATTAGATCAAAAAGGAGTGCATCTTTGTTGTTTATGTGCCTCGATATTGATAGGAAAGTACGTATTAGTCCGCTCCTAACATTACAAGAGTAAAAATAATGTTGGGGACAAACCATGGATAAAGTAAAATCGTACAAAAGACTAAAAGACAAAAAGTTTACGTCTCGCTAAGTTAATACCAGGTTGGCACACTCTCGGAAAAAAAGAGCCAAAAAAAAAAAACACTCGTTTATCTTCGTTAATAATTGATCCCCCATCCTTAGCACTTCATAAAACTTCTATTTTTCTCAGACTACTTCTTTCGAGCCAGGGAAAAGGAGCAACGGAATTGGAAGTTGCCACTGCTGAAAATCCAACTTCTTCCTGTTTAGTGTCTTTTTCGAGCGGAAAATTAAACTAATTGTCGAAAGGTCCATTAACTTTATTCTAATATTCATAAAAAATATAGAGTCACGTGAATTTTGTCTCTTAAAAGAATGTTTAAAATATAACATTTTGAATGATCTAATTCGTGCTAAGGAGATGTCTTTTTCCACCATCAAATCTCTGGTGCTTCCTTTGTTTGAAGAGAGAAGAGAAGGCAACTCCATGTGAGCCGGAGTAATGGGCTGGCGATTGGTTGTGGTACGGTCCACATGAATCTAGTACGTACCTTCTTTCAAAGAGATGTCTTTTTCACCAACCTAAACAGTATCAATGAGTATTAATACATTAGTTGTGGTGTAGTACCTTGTTAAAAGTTTAAAAAAAGTTATTCTTTTTATGAGGAAAAGAATTGAATATTGTTAGAAAATACAATTTAAAAAAAAATGAAATTTTTAATCGTTGGAATGTGAAAAATTAATTTCCCTTGGAAAGGGATTGTCTCTGCGCTATACGAACCATGAAAATAGTATTCTTTTACGCAGCTTTCTCAATTAATGGAGATCCAAGCAAAGTAGAATATGATTATTAGATTGGAAAGCAGTGAATCTTTGTTGTTTATGTGCCTCGATATTGATAGGAAAGTTCGTATTATTCTGCTCCTAACATTACAGGAGGAAAAATAATATTGGGGACAAATCATGGATAAAGTAAAATAGTAGAAAAGACTAAAACACAAAAAGTTTACTTCTCGCTCAGTTAACACATGGTTGGCAGACTCTCGGCAAAAAAGAACAAAAAAAAAAAAAACACTCGTTTATCTTCATTAATAATTGATCCCCTATCCTTATCACTTCTTAAAACTTCTATTTTTCTCAAACTACTTCTTTCGAGCCATGGAAAAGGGGCAACGGAACAGGAAATTGCTACTACTGAACATCCAACTTCTTCCTGTTTAGTGTCTTTTTCGAGTGGAAAATTAAACTAATTGTCCAAAGGTCCACTAACTTTATTCTAATATTCATCAAAAATATAGAGTCACGTGGATTTTGTATATCTGAAAAGAATTTTTAAAATATTACATTTTGAAAGATCTAATTCGTGCTAAGGAGATAACTTTTTCCACCATCAAATCTCTGGGGCTTCCATTGTTTTAAGAGAGAAGAGAAGGCAACTCCATGTGAGCCGTAGTAATGGGCCGGCGATTGGTTGTGGTGTGGTCCACATCAATCAAGTACGTACCTTCTTTCAAAGAGATGTCTTCTTCACCAATCTAAACAATGTCAATGAGTATTAATAAATTAGTTGTGGTGTAGTGCCTCGTTGAAAGTTAAAAAAAAGTAATTCTTTTTATGAGGAAAAGAACTAAATATAGTTAGAAAATACCATTTAAAAAAAATGAAATTCTTAATCATTGGAATGTGAAAAATTAATTTCCCTTTGAAAGGGAGTGTCCTTGCGCTATACGAACCATGTAAATAATTTTCTTCTATTTAACTTTCTCAATGGAGATCCAAGCATTGTAGAATATGATTATTAGATCGGAAAGCAGTGAATCATTGTTGTTTAAGTGCCTCAATATTGATAGGAAAGTTCGTATTATTCTGCTCCAAACATTACAGGAGTAAAAATAATATTGGGGACAAATCATGGAAAAAGTAAAATAGTAGAAAAGACTAAAAGACAAAAAGTTTAGTTCTCGCTAAGTTAACACATGGTTGGCAGACTCTCGGCAAAAAAGAACAAAAAAAAAACACTCGTTTATCTTCGTTAATAATTGATTCCCTGTCCTTAGCACTTCTTAAAACTTCTATTTTTCTCAAACTACTTATTTCGAACCATGGAAAGGGGCAATGGAACAGGAAGTTGCTACTGCTGAACATCCAACTACTTCTTGTTTAGTGTCTTTTTTGAGCGGAAAACTAAACTAATTGTCTAAAGTTTCATTAACTTTATTCTAATATTCATAAAAAATATAAAGTCACGTGAATGTTGTGTCTCTGAAAAGAATTTTTAAAATATTATATTTTGAATGATCTAATTCGTGCTAACGAGATGTCTTTTTCCACCATCAAATCTTTTGTGCTTCCATTGATTGAAGAGAGAAGAGAAGGCAACTCCATGCGAGCCGGAGTAATGGGCCGGCGATTGGTTGTGGTGTGGTCCACATCAATCAAGTACGTACCTTCTTTCAAAGAGATGTCTTTTTAACCAATCTAAACAATCTCAATGAGTATTAATACATTAGTTGTGGTGTAGTGCCTTGTTGAAAGTTAATAAAAAGTTATTCTTTTTATGGGGAAAAGAACTGAATATTGTTAGAAAATACCATTTAAAAAAATGAAATTGTTAATCATTGGAAAGTGAAAAATTAATTTCCCTTGGAAAGGGAGTGTCTTTGCTCTATACGAACCATGCAAATAGTTTTCTTCTATGTAACTTTCTCAATGGAGATCCACGCATAGTAGAATATGATTATTAGATCGGAAAGCTGTGAATCTTTATTGTTTATGTGCCTCGATATTCATAGGAAAGTATACATTAGTTTGCTCCCAACATTACAAGACTAAAAATAATGTTGGGGACAAACTATGGATAAAGTAAAATTGTAGAAAAGACTAAAAGACAAAAAGTTTACGCCTCGCTAAGTTAATAAAACATTGGTAGACTCTCGGCAAAATAGGACAAAAAAAAAAGCACTTGTTTATCTTCGTTAATATTTGTTCCCCTATCCTTAGCACTTCGTAAAACTTCTATTTTTCTCAAACTACTTCTTTCGAGCAATGGAAGAGGAGCAATGGAACAGGAAGTTGCTACTCCTGAACAACAAACTTCTTCCTGTTTAGTGTCTTTTTCGAGCGGAAAATTAAACTAATTGTCCAAAGGTCCATTAACTTTTTTCTAATATTCATAAAAAATATAGAGTCACGTGAATTTTCTGTCTCTTAAAAGAATGTTTAAAATATTACATTTTGAATGATCTAATTCGTGCTAAGGAGATGTCTTTCTCCACCATTAAATCTCTGGTGCTTCCATTGTTTGAAGAGAGAAGAGAAGGCAACTCCATGCGAGCTGGAGTAATGAGCTGGCGATGTGTTGTGGTATGGTCCACATCAATCAAGTACGTACCTTCTATCAAAGAGATGTCTTTTTCTCCAATCTAAACAATGTCAATGAGTATTAATACATTAGTTGTGGTGTAGTACCTTGTTTGCAAGTTGATAAAAAGTTTTCTTTTTCTGAGGAAAAGAAGTGAATACTCTTAGAAAATGCCATTTAAAAAAAATGAAATTATTAATCATTGGAAAGTGAAAAATCAATTTCCCTTGGAAAGGGAGTGTCTTTGCGCTATACGAACCATGTAAATAGTTTTCTTCAACGTAGCTTTCTCAAAGGAGATCCAAGCATAGTAGAATATGATTATTAGATCGGAAAGCAGTGAATCTTTGTTGTTTATGTGCCTCGATATTGATAGGAAAGTAAGTATTAGTCTGCTCCTAACATTACAGGAGTAAATATAATATTGGGGACAAATCATGGATAAAGTGAAATCGTAGAAAAGACTGAAAGACAAAAAGTTTACTTCTCGCAAAGTTAATACATGGTTGGCAGACTCTCCGCAAAATAGAAAAAAAAAAACACTTGTTTATCTTAGTTAATAATTGATCCCCTATCCTTAGCACTTCTTAAAACTTCTACTTTTCTCAAACTTCTTCTCTCGAGCCATGGAAAAGGAGCAATGGAACAGGAAGTTGCTATTGCTGAACATCCAACTACTTCTTGTTTAGTGTCTTTTTCTAGCGGAAAACTAAACTAATTGTCCAAAGGTCCATTAACATTATTCTAATATTCTTCAAAAATATAGAGTCACGTGAATTTTGTGTCTCTGAAAAGAATTTTTAAAATATTATATTTTGAATGATCTACTTCGTGCCAACGAGATGTCTTTTTCCACCATCAAATCTCTTGTGCTTCCATTCATTGAAGAGAGAAGAGAAGGCAACTCCTTGTGAGCCGGAGTAATGGGCCGGCAATTGGTTGTGGTGTGGTCCACATCAATCAAGTATGTACCTTCGTTCAAAGAGATGTGTTTTGCACCAGTCTGAACAATGTCAATGAGTGTTAATACATTAGTTGTGGTGTAGTGCCTTGTTGAAAGTTAATAAAAGGTTATTCTTTTTATGGGGAAAAAAACTGAATATTGTTAGAAAATACCATTTAAAAAAAATGAAATTGTTAATCATTGGAAAGTGAAAAATTAATTTCCCTTGGAAATGGAGTGTCTTTGCTCTTTCCGAACCATGCAAATAGTTTTCTTCTATGTAACTTTCTCAATGGAGATCCAAGCATAGTAGAATATGATAATTAGATCGGAAAGCACTGAATCTTTGTTGTTTATGTGCCTCGATATTGATAGGAAAGTATGTATTAGTTTGCTTCGAACATTACAAGACTAAAAATAATGTTGGGGACAAACCATGGACAAAGTAAAAAAGTAGAAAAGACTAAAAGACAAAAAGTTTATGTCTCGCTAAGTTAATACATGGTTGGCAGACTCTCGTAAAAAAAGAACCAAAAAAAATAAAAACTTGTTTATCTTCGTTAATAATTGATCTCCTATCCTTAGATTGTTAAAACTTCTATTTTTCTCAAACTACTTCATTCGAGCCATGGAAGAGGGGCAACGGAACAGGAAGTTGCTACCACTGAACATCCAACTTCTTCCTGCTTAGTGTCTTTTTCGAGCGGAAAATTAAACTAATTGTCCAAAGGTCCATTAACTTTATTCTAATATTCATAAAAAATATAGAGTCACATGAATTTTGTGTCTCTAAAAAGAATTTTCAAAATATTACATATTGAATGATCTAATTCGTGTTAAGGAGATGACTTTTTCCACCATCAAATCTCTGGTGCTTCCATTGTATGTAGAGGGAAGAGAAGGCAACTCCATGCGAGTTGGAGTAATGGGCCGGCGATTGGTTGTGGTGTGGTCCAGATCAATCAAGTACGTACCTTCTTTCAAAGAGATGTGTCTTTCACCAATCAAAACAATGTCAATGAGTATTAATACATTAGTTGTGGTGTAGTGCCTTGTTGAGAGTTAATAAAAAGTTATTCTTTTTATGAGGAAAAGAACTAAATATTGTTAGAAAGCACCATTTAAAAAAAATTGAAATTCTTAATCATTGGAAAGTGAAAAATTAATTTCCCTTGGAAAGGGAGTGTCTTTGCCCGATACGAACCATGTAAATAGTTTTCTTCTATTTAACTTTCTCGATCGAGATCCAAGAATAGTAAAATATGATTATTAGATCGGAAAGCAGTGAATCTTTGTTGTCTATGTGCCTCGATATCGATAGGAAAGTACGTATTAGTCCGCTCCTAACATTACAAATGTGAAAATAAAGTTGGGGACAAACCATGGATAAAGAAAAATCGTACAAAAGACTAAAAGACCAAGAGTTTACGTCTCGCTAAGTTAATACAAGGTTGGCAGACTCTCGGCAAAAAAGAACAAAAAAAAAAAAAAACTTGTTTATCTTCATTAATAATTGCTACTACTGAACATCCAACTTCTTCCTGTTTAGTCTCTTTTTCGAGCGGATAATTAAACTAATTGTCCAATGGTCCATTAACTTTATTCTAATATTCATAAAAAATTTAGAGTCACGTGAATTTTGTATCTCTGAAAAGAATTTTTAAAATATTACATTTTGAAAGATCTGATTCGTGCTATGGACATAACTTTTTCCACCATCAAATCTCTGGGGCTTCCATTGATTGAAGAGAGAAGAGAAGGCAACTCCATGTGAGCCGGAGTAATGGGCCGGCGATTGGTTGTGGTGTGGTCCACATCAATGAAGTACGTACCTTCTTTCAAAGAGATGTCTTTTTCACCAATCTAAACAATGTCAATGAGTATTAATACATTAGTTGTGGAGTAGTGCCTTGTTGAAAGTTAATAAAAAGTTATTTTTTTTATGCGGAGAAGAACTGACTATTGTTAGAAAATGCCATTTAAAAAAATGAAATTGTTAATCATTGGAAAGTGAAAAATTAATTTCTCTTGGAAAGGGAGTGTCTTTGCTCTTTGCGAACCATGCAAATAGTTTTCTTCTATGTAACTTTCTCAATGGAGATCCAAGCGTAGTAGAATATGATTATTAGATCGGAAAGCAGTGAATCTTTTGTTGTTTATGTGCCTCGATATTGATAGGAAAGTATGTATTAGTTTGCTCCCAACATTACAAGACTAAAAATAATGTTGGGGACAAACCATGGATAAAGTAAAATAGTAGAAAAGACTAAAAGACAAAAAGTTTACGTCTCGCTAAGTTAATACATGGTTGGCAGACTCTCGTCAAAAAAGAACAAAAAAAATAAAAACTTGTTTATCTTCGTTAATGATTGATCCCCTATCCTTAGCACTTCTTAAAACTTCTATTCTTCTCAAACTACTTCTTTCGAGCCATGGAAGAGGGGCAACGGAACAGGAAGTTCCTACTACTGAACATCCAACTTCTTCCTGTTTAGTGTCTTTTTCGAGCGGAAAATTAAACTAATTGTCCAAAGGTCCATTAACTTTATTCTAATATTCATAAAAAATATAGAGTCACGTGAATTTTCTGTCTCTAAAAAGAATTTTTAAAATATTACATTTTGAATGATCTAATTCGTGCTAAGGAGATGACTTTTTCCACCATCAAATCTCTGGTGCTTCCACTGTATGTAGAGAGAAGAGAAGGCAACTCCATGCGAGCTGGAGTAATGGGCTGGCGATTGGTTGTGGTGTGGTCCACATCAATCTAGTACGTACCTTCTTTCAAAGAGATGTCTTTTTCACCAATCTAAACAATGTCAATGAGTACTAATAAATTAGTTGTGGTGTAGTGCCTTGTTGAAAGTTAATAAAAAGTTATTCTTTTTATGAGGAAAAGAACTAAATATTGTTAGAAAATGCCCTTTAAGAAAAAATGAAATTGTTAATCATTGGAAAGTGAAAAATTAATTTCCCTTGGAAATGGAGTGTCTTTGCGCTATACGAACCATGTAAATAGTTTTCTTCTATTTAACTTTCTCAATGGAGATCCAAGCACTGTAGAATATGATTATTAGATCGGAAAGCAGTGAATCTTTGTTGTTTATGCGCCTCGGTATTGATAAGTCCTTAAAAATGTAGAATTTCCTCATCATTTTAGAGTAATTAAGGACTTAATCATCAAATCATGGACCATTTTAGTAAAAAATTATGATTTTATGTTTTTGAGCATCAAAGTCTAAATTCGAGTCAAAATTCATCCAAAAATTGCATTTTCACATAAAATCATGAATTTCTCTATTTTTGGCATTGAAAGTCAAAAATTTCTCATAACTTTTTCATCACACATGAAATGATGAATTTTCTTTGCACCTTTAATTTAATTGAAGAAAACTTGATAAAATGGTGACATTTTATGCATTTATTTGGTGTGAATTGGGACCGCATCTTGCATAATTCCTTACCTATATGATTAGATTATTCTTTGATCTTTGCTTTTATTTTTGTAGGGAATTTCAGAAATCGGGGCCCACGGAAGAGAATTGATGAATCAAATGCACCATGGACCCACCTTCCTTTGGCCCAGATACTGCCCAGACCAAATCATTAGGAGATGCATTCCAGACCATGAGATGAACAGTGTTATATCATTTTGCCATTCTCAAGCTTGTGGTGGCCATTTTTCTGCTAAAAAGACCGCTCACAAAATTTTGCAATCTGGATTTTACTGGCCTACTATATTTAAAGATGCATATGATTTCTGTAAAGTATGTGAGCGGTGCCGAAAATTGGGTTCAATTTCCAAAAGGAACATGATGCCTTTAAACCCAATTTTGGTCGTCGAGTTATTCGATGTATGGGGTATAGACTTTATGGGACCATTTCCCTCGAGCTTTGGTTTTCATTATATCCTCGTTGCAGTTGATTATGTTTCCAAATGGATTGAAGCAATCCCATGTAGGAACAATGATGCTAAAACGGTAAAAAAGTTTATCTTGGACAGTATCTTTTCCCGTTTTGGAACTCCGCGTGCCATCATTAGTGATGGGGGCACTCACTTTTGTAACCGCATTATTGAGAGTTTGTTTCAAAATTACGGTGTTACACATAAAGTGGCTACCCCCTATCATCCTCAAACAAGTGGGCAGGTAGAGGTCTCAAATAGGGAAATTAAAAGAATTTTGGAGACCACGGTAAAACCGAATCGTAAGGATTGGTCCATGCGGTTAAATGATGCATTGTGGGCCTATCGCACTGCATATAAGACCCCAATTGGGATGTCTCCATACCGGCTTATATATGGGAAAGCTTGCCACCTTCCGGTGGAGCTGGAACATAAAGCTTATTGGGCCATAAAACAACTGAACTTTGACTTAGACAAGGCTGGGGAGAAAAGAGCTCTTGATCTAAATGAATTAGAAGAATTGAGAAACGAGGCTTATATGAACTCAAGAATTTACAAGGACAGGACTAAGGCCTTTCATGATAAACGGATATTAAGAAAATCATTCCATCCGTCTCAAAAAGTCCTCTTGTACAATTCTCGACTTCATCTTTTCCCTGGAAAGTTAAGATCTCGTTGGACAGGCCCCTACATTGTTCAAGAAGTATTTCCATATGGGGCAGTGACCCTCATTGATCCATCGAATGGTACCTCTTTTAAAGTCAATGGACAACGTTTAAAACCATTCTTGGAGACTATTCCTCCAGAGGAAAATGTAATTCCTCTGATCGATCCTATCTATCAGGATTGATGGGCACTGGATCTGACAGTGGCCCATACCTTTGTATATTATGCATATATTTTTCTATTTTCTTTGTGTGTTCTTTGTCTCACATTGGACAGGGTACTACGCAGAAGCCTCATTACTCCCGGTGCTTTCTACCCTTTTTCCTCCTTTTACATTTTCACCTCATGTTACATTTCATTTCGCAATTCATGTATGACATCGAGGACGTTGTCTAGTTTAGGTTGGGGGGTGGGAACAAGCACACTTGTCCAATTTTAGAAAAAAAAATTTTCGTTTCTGAGTAGCCGTTTCAAAAAAAAAAAAAAAAAAAAAGTGTTTTCAAAAGAACTTGACGATTCGAAGATGCTTAGAAATCTGGAATTTCAGAATTTTTTTTGAAGGAAGTAAAATGAAGGTTCATTATTTTCTAAAAACTAAAAAGAATACCGAACTTTGTTTTTCACAGTACCACGTGTACATCATTTCAAAAGTTTTGGACAAAAAGATTTAAGTGTCATTTTTAGAGTTCTTTCAAGAGAGAAAAAGAGACGACTTTCTGAAATTTGGCCATATGAGTTCTCCTGGTTCATCGGCATGGTTAGGCCAACCAAAACCAGTGAATTAATTCGGGTGAATTGAAAAGGGCTGCCTATTGTTGGGGACCGTTTAAAAAGAAAAAAAATTGCCAAGGGATGCACAAATAAGTGTTTAAAAAAAAAAGAGTTTAGTTATAACTCTTGAAAAGAATAAAAAGTTATGTGACTAGTTTGGGTTCGTAGCCTTTTTAACCCGAGCCAGTAAGCCCGTAGGGGTATTTATATACCTAGTGCCCTAAAGACATCTGTTTTGGGAGTCATTGGCCTAATGCTCATTATATGGGTTAATTAGAAAGCTTAAGGGACTTAGGCATTGCACAATCACATGTGTGTGTTCAAAAAAAAAAAGAAAAAAAAAGAAAAAGAAAAAAACAAAAAAAGGATGCATCTCGCGGCCTTTGAAAAAATAGCAGTGCGAAAGCCATCATAGTAGCCTTGAGAGGAGACTTGTATTTAGGCCGAATCTAGGAAAGTTGGAAATTCCGAAGGAGAATTCTGTTTTCATGGCATTATCGTAGAACATTTAAAATTTTTGTTTTGATGTATACATTTGCACAAGGCACTCAAAGTTTTGGTATAATTTAAAAGAAAAAAAAAAAGGAAAAAAAAAAAAAGAAAACGTGAACCGGATTTTGAAAAGTCTGAAATCTTGATTATTCGAGGATTCAAGGCATCCGATTTGACTCAATATTCTTTTGAAAAACCTTCCATTGAATTTCTTTCACTTTTAGGTAAATGAATTTTGTGGGCATATTCACTGCAAACCCTCACGAGGCACAACTCGTCCACTAGGGGTAACTTAGGGGTTTAAGGGCTTGCTGCATACGCTAAATGCAGCCGAGAGTGCCAGCGAAAGTGGCGTTTTTCTTTTTGTCTTTGCATTTAGTTTAGATTAGATTAGGCCAGAAGACCTACCATAGTTTCCATATTTTGCTCGGGACTAGCAAAAAGCTGGTTGGGGGGTGTGATAAGTCCTTAAAAATGTAGAATTTCCTCATCATTTTAGAGTAATTAAGGACTTAATCATCAAATCATGGACCATTTTAGTAAAAAATTATGATTTTATGTTTTTGAGCATCAAAGTCTAAATTCGAGTCAAAATTCATCCAAAAATTGCATTTTCACATAAAATCATGAATTTCTCTATTTTTGGCATTGAAAGTCAAAAATTTCTCATAACTTTTTAATCACACATGAAATGATGAATTTTCTTTGCACCTTTAATTTAATTGAAGAAAACTTGATAAAATGGTGACATTTTATGCATTTATTTGTTGTGAATTGGGACCGCATCTTGCATAATTCCTTACCTATATGATTAGATTATTCTTTGATCTTTGCTTTTATTTTTGTAGGGAATTTCAGAAATCGGGGCCCACGGAAGAGAATTGATGAATCAAATGCACCATGGACCCACCTTCCTTTGGCATGGAATCTAAGGTAGGGGCGGCCACGGTAGGGTCCGCTCTCATATGCAAGGAAAACATCAGATTTAATCTCTTGAAAATAAGTTCCGAATTTGTGGGCCATGAGATGATGAGGTGTCATATCTACTCTCCAACAAATATTTCTTACATGTCAAGATGGATGGCTAAGATTCAATTCAAGCCAAACAAAGAAGAGAAAACATTGCAAAAGAAAGTCAAGCCAAGGCATGGGACGTTCCATGTTGTCTACATCCAAGTGGGGTCCACATGCATTCAAGAATTGCACATCAAATCTGAAATTCAGATTTGAATTGATCCTTAATCCAAGTGGGACCCAAGAGAGGGAGTTGCATGAGAAAAGAACAATCCTATTTTTACTAGGATTGTGAGCCAACCCCTAGAAAATCTCTCAAAAACTCTCCTAATCCTAATCCAACTTGGACCACACACTACTAATTCTTACCCAAATCAAAAACCTTGCAACAAAAGCCATCAAAAATATATAAAAAGAGACACAAAGCGGGCTGGACGTGCATACCATACCCCCCACTCCTCTTGGACGACCAGCAACAATTATTCCCCCTTTTCCATTAATTTTTCTTCATCTCTCCTCCTTCCATCAATATTTCATCCAAGGCCTTCCCTAAGGCACACTACCACTTGGATTCCTACGCCATCGCGCCGCCGCCGTTGCTATCGTCACTCCACCATCGGATCATCCTTGAAATCATCTTCCCTTGCTTGGATTTCAGATCGCGAAACGAGAGCCGGTTGGATCGCCGTTCAAGACCGCGAGTCCCTCTCCTCCGTTTAGTGTTTCTTGTGTCTATGGTAAGGTTGGATGCACTTTATTTTTATTAAAAGAATTTTGTAATGGTTATTTGCTTGTAATGGGTCTTTCATTAATAAATCAAGTTTATGGGGTCTTGGTCTTCACCAATGAGTCAACATTGAATTTTTGTGCGTAGTGACAGTGCGCACTTGGTGCGGTGGTCTTGATTTTTCTTGATGGCATTAAGCAAAGTAATTATTGCAAAGTTTTAGAATTAAAATATAATTTCTTTATTCTCTGATTTTATTTGATTTGATTTGATTTTATTTTATTCTTTATTTTATGCACCCTTAACAATTATTGCAATTGGTTGGACTAATGAATCTTATGGTGATGCAGTGGTTAGATTAGGTTTCTAGATTAGGATTTTAATTTTCTTGGGTTGTAATTAATATTTCAGATTTGCAATTAATTTTTAATTCAATTAGAAATTTTGATTTGTATAGTTTTTTTTAGGCTAGAACTAGTTTTTTTTTATTAGGACAGGTTTTGCGATAAATAAACTCTCCGTGGATCGATCCGGTTTCACCGGTTATTACTACAATCGCGGCCTTGCACTTGGGGCTACGACCAAGTTTTTGGCGCCGTTGCCGGGGAGTTTTTCTTCGCTTAAGGTATTTTTTCCAACCTATCTTTTTAATTGCTTTGTGGGTGTGCCTTTACTATTCCGCAATCATTCTAGATCTAAGGGTAGCTTGCATGGAATGTTTGGACCAGCCCTATTGCATTAAAAAGTGGATTTTTAATCTCTGATTTTTGATAAAATTGGAACTATTTCAGATCTGAAAAAATTATTTTTTCTGATTTTTCAAAAATCATATCCAATTTCTGAAAATTGCCTAATTTACTTCTTCTAATTTGGACTAGTTTAGGTAATTTTTTTTCCATTTTTTTTTTTTTGTTGCTGTTTAGGATTAATTAGGGTCTGTTAAATTCAGTTGTTTTTCATATCTTTAGGTTTTTAAAGTTTTCAAAAAAATTCTGGAACTTTCCCTCACAAAGGCAAGTCGTAGATCGCACAAATTCGGCTTTTTGGCCACCAAACTTGCAAAAATCTGAAAATTTCAGAACTTTCATTAGAAACTCAGTTTTATAGTTGTTTTTAAATTTAAAAGGACTGTTAAAAACTTGCTGGAATTTTTTTTTTTTAAGAAGGTTAGTTATTTCTTTGGGAAGCCGAACAAACTGCCTTTCTTAATTGGTTCGATGTCTAGGCAAGTCTTGTCCCAATAGATAAGGGAGACAAATCTCTTGTTCTAGAAAGTGGTTTTTAAGCGGGACCTTTGCAACGCATCGTGACCCCACCACTAATCTGGGGACTTACCTGGTCGGGCCAGTTTCATAGATTTGAGTTTGGGAACTTTCCTTAGAGATATTCAACTCTCTAAGATTAGGACTTTGCAAGAATTTGAGAATCTTCTTTTAAATCTAAGAACGGACCTTAGGTAGTTTTTCTTTCTAGGTTTCTTTATAAAAAACAAAAAATAAATAAATAAATAAAAACTTTTCAAAATTCCAAAAAAGAAGGAAAGACCCCCATCTTCTTGGTAGAGGGACTCCTCAAATCAGTTAGTAAGGAAGGAATCACCTGTCAAGAGCTTGATTAAATTCTACGAGTCTAGATCTCCTGGTTCTCTTTGGATTTCCAATATGGCTGATGAGGAGAGTGATAACGAGGAGAACGGTAATGGGAATGGACCCAATAATAATGGGGAGGTGAATCAACCTCTTAGGAGTTTACGTGATTACTTTCACCCTACACGACAAGCCACACCGTCGTGCATGGTCATACCCGCAGGTGCGGGTCAATTTGATATCAAACCGGGAGTAATCCAACTTCTCCCCAAATTTCATGGACTTGAATCAGAAAGTGCATATTTGCACATTAAAGAGTTTGAAGAAGTGTGTGCAACACTACACTTCAATAATGTGAGGGAAGACCTTATCAAATTTCGTTTATTTCCATTTTCCCTCAAGGATAAGGCTAAGGCATGGCTTCACTCCTTACAACCCAATTTGATTGCTCTATGGTCCGACATGGTCCGGGAATTTTTAAAGAAAATTTTCCCATTACATAAGACCAACACCTTACGGAGAAATATTATGAATTTTAAACAAAAAGACAAGGAGTCTTATTATAGGTGTTGGGAACGCTTTAATGAACTACTCCTTGCATGTCCCCACCACGGATTTGAATTGCACAATACAATTGGTCACTTCTATGATGGACTTACTCCAGAAACACGTCAATTCGTGGAGATGATGTGCAATGGGGAGTTCATGGCGAAAAACCCAAATCAAGCATGGACCTACCTTCAGTTTTTGGCAGATAGTGCACAAGATTGGGACACATCTGAAGGTATAGACCCCCTAAAGCAATCGAGTCAGGCCAAAGGAGGGGGGTTATATGTATTAAAAGAAAGCGATGATCTTCAAGCAAAAATTGCCTATCTTACAAGAGAAGTTGAGTCCTTGAAATTTGTGAAGAATAAGGAACCTGCTATAGTTTGTGGCATATGCGCTAGTGATAAACACATTTCTTCGGAGTGCCCAACACTCCCTGCTTTTCAAGAAGCGTTTCATGAGCAAGCAAATGCCACTAACACATACAACCGGCAGTTTAACAATTCTTTGGGTAACACGTACAACCCTAATTGGAGGAATCACCCCAACTTTAGTTGGAGGAATGGCCCAAATGCTACTCAGCCCAATTTCAACCAAATGTCAAATCAATTTAGGGGTACTCCTAGTACATATGCTCAAAACACACAGCAAATGGTACCCCCTACAACACAAACAACACCTTGGGATGAACTTGTGGCTAAGTTTATGGTGAATCAAGAGTCCATCAATAAAAAACATGATCGGAACTTTGAGAATTTACAGAACACCATGCAAAACCTTTGCAAATTGATTGAATCACAAAATAAGGGGGCTTTTCCAGCAACCACAACCCAATCCAAAAGGGCAATTTGAGGTTCATCAAGGTGGTCCGTCAAATTCAAAGAAGCAGGTTCAAGCTGTTACTATTCTACGTAGTGGTAAAGAGATTGAAAAGCCAGATCTGGAAAAAGATAAACAGCCTGCATCCTCAGATCAGGAAGGGAAAGAAAATGAAGTCCCTTCTATCAAGGAAAAGAACCCAGTTCCTCCAGGATTCAAGCCCTTACCGCCTTTTCCCAACCGATTAGCTCCTGCCAAGCCATCTATGCAGAACCAGGAAATCTTTGATGTACTTAAAGAGGTTAAAATTAACATCCCGTTGTTAGACGCAATCAAACAAGTCCCATCTTACGCAAAGTTTCTTAAGGACTTGTGCACGTTGAAGCGTAAGATACATGTACAAAAGAAAGCGTTCCTCACTGAGCAAGCTAGTGCAATTTTAAAGCATGACGCTCCCCCTAAATTCAAAGATCTAGGATGCCCCACGATTTCGTGCATTATTGGAAATTGTCAAATTGAACAAGCGCTGCTTGATCTTGGGGCGAGTGTCAACTTACTACCCTACTCGGTCAATGTAAAATTGGGGTTAGGCGAACTCAAACCCACCCAGATTACTTTGCAGCTCGCAGACCGATCAGTCAAAAGACCGAGAGGGATAGTAGAGGATGTGCTTGTGCAAGTTGACAAGTTCTACTTTCCAGTAGACTTCATTGTGCTAGACACTCATCCTGTGGCAAATCCTCATGCTCAGATTCCGGTAATTCTGGGGAGACCATTCTTAGCCACATCCAATGCATTGATCAATTGCCGGAATGGAAAAATGACGCTATCTTTTGGTAACATGACATTAGAGCTAAATGTTTTTGACCTTTGCAAACAACCACGGGATGATAACATTGACCTTGAAGAAGTAGATTTGATCAGTGTTCTTACAGCAGAAACTTTTAAAAAATCAATCTCTGATTCCATTGAGTCAATTGAGGGCCTGACCCTCTGTGAAGAAACACTTGATAGCATTGTTGAAATGGTCAACACTATAGGCAAACCCTCTTTTGAAGAGCTATTACCAACTGGTACTCTGTCTCTTCCATCTCAGGTGAGGCCGCCCAAACCTGAGTTGAAACCCTTGCCCTCTCACCTGAAATATGCATACCTTGGAGAAAATGAAACATTTCCTGTAGTAATTTCTGCACACCTTGACAAGGACCAAGAAGTCCAACTCTTAGAAGTGCTCAAACTGCACAAAGGTGCAATTGCTTGGACCGTGGCTGACATTAAGGGAATTAATCCCCTCGTGTGTACACATCATATCTATTTGGAGGAGAATGCAAAACCGTCCCGTCAGATGCAACGCCGATTAAACCCCACCATGCAGGAAGTGGTTAGGGCGGAAGTTTTGAAACTTCTAGATGTGGGTATCATTTATCCAATTTCGGATAGCCAATGGGTCAGCCCTACCCAAGTTGTACCTAAAAAGGCCGGCGTAACTGTAGTCCTTAATGCTAATGATGAGCTCATCCCAACCCGCGTACCCACAGGTTGGCGAGTTTGTATCGACTACAGAAAGTTAAATGCTGTCACACGAAAGGATCATTTCCCCCTACCCTTCTTGGACCAAATTTTAGAACGGGTAGCTGGCCACGAGTATTATTGTTTCTTGGTTGGATATTCTGGATACAATCAAATAGAGATCACCCTGGAAGACCAAGAGAAAACAACTTTCACATGCCCCTTTGGCACCTTTGCTTACCGACGGATGCCCTTTGGGCTGTGTAATGCTCCTGCAACCTTTCAAAGGTGCATGCTGAGTATTTTTAGTGATATGGTGGAACGTTTTCTCAAAGTCTTCATGGACGATTTCTCCGTTTTTGGAGATTCTTTCCAAGATTGTTTGAGCAACTTAACTAAGGTCCTCTCTAGGTGTGAAGAAAAGAACTTAGTACTAAATTGGGAAAAATGTCATTTTATGGTACGACAAGGGATTGTCCTTGGCCACATTGTATCATCTAAAGGATTGGAAGTGGACAAAGCCAAAATAGATCTAATTTCCAATTTGCCAGCCTCAAAAACCGTAAGAGATGTCAGATCTTTCTTAGGGCATGCTGGATTCTACAGAAGGTTCATAAAAGATTTTAGTGTCATTTCTCGACCATTATGCAACCTTCTGCTAAAGGAAGTAGAATTTGAGTGGACGGAGGCATGTCAATTGGCTTTTACCAAGCTTAAGGACATGTTGACGACTGCTCCAATTATGCAACCTCCAGATTGGAGCCTACCCTTTGAAATCATGTGCGATGCTAGTGATTATGAAGTTGGGGCAGTTCTTGGGCAACGTAGGGACAAAACGCCATATGTAATTTACTATGCTAGCAGGACTTTAAATAGTGCACAGATTAATTATTCTACAACAGAAAAAGAACTATTGGCTGTGGTCTATGCACTGGATAAATTCCGTTCCTACTTAATTGGATCCAAAATTGTGATCTTTACTGACCATTCTGCGCTGAAGTACTTGGTTTCTAAGAAAGATGCCAAGCCCAGACTGATCAGATGGATCCTTCTACTCCAAGAGTTCAATATCGAAATCAAAGATAAGAAAGGAGTAGAAAATGTGGTGGCTGATCATCTTTCTAGGATTGTCCTTTCCAACGCTTTAGAACCCTTGCCAATCCAGGACACTTTCCCTGATGAGCACTTGTTTGCCACTTTTTCCCATTCTCCATGGTATGCTAACATTGCTAATTATCTAGCTTCGGGTGAAATTCCAAAAGAATGGACCCAACAAGATAAAAATAAGTTTTTCACTGAGGTAAAACAGTTTTTCTGGGATGACCCATACCTTTTCAAATACTGCCCAGACCAAATCATTAGGAGATGCATTCCAGACCATGAAATGAACAGTGTTATATCATTTTGCCATTCTCAAGCTTGTGGTGGCCATTTTTCTGCTAAAAAGACCGCTCACAAAATTTTGCAATCTGGATTTTACTGGCCCACTATATTTAAAGATGCATATGATTTCTGTAAAGTATGTGAGCGGTGCCAAAAATTGGGTTCAATTTCCAAAAGGAACATGATGCCTTTAAACCCAATTTTGGTCGTCGAGTTATTCGATGTATGGGGTATAGACTTTATGGGACCATTTCCCCCGAGCTTTGGTTTTCATTATATCCTCGTTGCAGTTGATTATGTTTCCAAATGGATTGAAGCAATCCCATGTAGGAACAATGATGCTAAAACGGTAAAAAAGTTTATCTTGGACAGTATCTTTTCCCGTTTTGGAACTCCGCGTGCCATCATTAGTGATGGGGGCACTCACTTTTGTAACCGCATTATTGAGAGTTTGTTTCAAAATTACGGTGTTACACATAAAGTGGCTACCCCCTATCATCCTCAAACAAGTGGGCAGGTAGAGGTCTCAAATAGGGAAATTAAAAGAATTTTGGAGACCACGGTAAAACCGAATCGTAAGGATTGGTCCATGCGGTTAAATGATGCATTGTGGGCCTATCGCACTGCATATAAGACCCCAATTGGGATGTCTCCATACCGGCTTATATATGGGAAAGCTTGCCACCTTCCGGTGGAGCTGGAACATAAAGCTTATTGGGCCATAAAACAACTGAACTTTGACTTAGACAAGGCTGGGGAGAAAAGAGCTCTTGATCTAAATGAATTAGAAGAATTGAGAAACGAGGCTTATATGAACTCAAGAATTTACAAGGACAGGACTAAGGCCTTTCATGATAAACGGATATTAAGAAAATCATTCCATCCGTCTCAAAAAGTCCTCTTGTACAATTCTCGACTTCATCTTTTCCCTGGAAAGTTAAGATCTCGTTGGACAGGCCCCTACATTGTTCAAGAAGTATTTCCATATGGGGCAGTGACCCTCATTGATCCATCGAATGGTACCTCTTTTAAAGTCAATGGACAACGTTTAAAACCATTCTTGGAGACTATTCCTCCAGAGGAAAATGTAATTCCTCTGATCGATCCTATTTATCAGGATTGATGGGCACTGGATCTGACAGTGGCCCATACCTTTGTATATTATGCATATATTTTTCTATTTTCTTTGTGTGTTCTTTGTCTCACATTGGACAGGGTATTACGCAGAAGCCTCATTACTCCCGGTGCTTTCTACCCTTTTTCCTCCTTTTACATTTTCACCTCATGTTACATTTCATTTCGCAATTCATGTATGACATCGAGGACGTTGTCTAGTTTAGGTTGGGGGGTGGGAACAAGCACACTTGTCCAATTTTAGAAAAAAAAAATTTCGTTTCTGAGTAGCCGTTTCAAAAAAAAAAAAAAAAAAAAGTGTTTTCAAAAGAACTTGACGATTCGAAGATGCTTAGAAATCTGGAATTTCAGAATTTTTTTTGAAGGAAGTAAAATGAAGGTTCATTATTTTCTAAAAACTAAAAAGAATACCGAACTTTGTTTTTCACAGTACCACGTGTACATCATTTCAAAAGTTTTGGACAAAAAGATTTAAGTGTCATTTTTAGAGTTCTTTCAAGAGAGAAAAAGAGACGACTTTCTGAAATTTGGCCATATGAGTTCTCCTGGTTCATCGGCATGGTTAGGCCAACCAAAACCAGTGAATTAATTCGGGTGAATTGAAAAGGGCTGCCTATTGTTGGGGACCGTTTAAAAAGAAAAAAAATTGCCAAGGGATGCACAAATAAGTGTTTAAAAAAAAAAAAGAGTTTAGTTATAACTCTTGAAAAGAATAAAAAGTTATGTGACTAGTTTGGGTTCGTAGCCTTTTTAACCCGAGCCAGTAAGCCCGTAGGGGTATTTATATACCTAGTGCCCTAAAGACATCTGTTTTGGGAGTCATTGGCCTAATGCTCATTATATGGGTTAATTAGAAAGCTTAAGGGACTTAGGCATTGCACAATCACATGTGTGTGTTCAAAAAAAAAAAGAAAAAAGAAAAAAACAAAAAAAGGATGCATCTCGCGGCCTTTGAAAAAACAGCAATGCGAAAGCCATCATAGTAGCCTTGAGAGGAGACTTGTATTTAGGCCGAATCTAGGAAAGTTGGAAATTCCGAAGGAGAATTCTGTTTTCATGGCATTATCGTAGAACATTTAAAATTTTTGTTTTGATGTATACATTTGCACAAGGCACTCAAAGTTTTGGTATAATTTAAAAAAAAAAAAAAAAAAGAAAAAAAAAAAAGAAAACGTGAACCGGATTTTGAAAAGTCTGAAATCTTGATTATTCGAGGATTCAAGGCATCCGATTTGACTCAATATTCTTTTGAAAAACCTTCCATTGAATTTCTTTCACTTTTAGGTAAATGAATTTTGTGGGCATATTCACTGCAAACCCTCACGAGGCACAACTCGTCCACTAGGGGTAACCTAGGGGTTTAAGGGCTTGCTGCATACGCTAAATGCAGCCGAGAGTGCCAGCGAAAGTGGCGTTTTTCTTTTTGTCTTTGCATTTAGTTTAGATTAGATTAGGCCAGAAGACCTACCATAGTTTGCATATTTTGCTCGGGACTAGCAAAAAGCTGGTTGGGGGGTGTGATAAGTCCTTAAAAATGTAGAATTTCCTCATCATTTTAGAGTAATTAAGGACTTAATCATCAAATCATGGACCATTTTAGTAAAAAAATTATGATTTTATGTTTTTGAGCATCAAAGTCTAAATTCGAGTCAAAATTCATCCAAAAATTGCATTTTCACATAAAATCATGAATTTCTCTATTTTTGGCATTGAAAGTCAAAAATTTCTCATAACTTTTTAATCACACATGAAATGATGAATTTTCTTTGCACCTTTAATTTAATTGAAGAAAACTTGATAAAATGGTGACATTTTATGCATTTATTTGTTGTGAATTGGGACCGCATCTTGCATAATTCCTTACCTATATGATTAGATTATTCTTTGATCTTTGCTTTTATTTTTGTAGGGAATTTCAGAAATCGGGGCCCACGGAAGAGAATTGATGAATCAAATGCACCATGGACCCACCTTCCTTTGGCATGGAATCTAAGGTAGGGGCGGCCATGGTAGGATCCGCTCTCATATGCAAGGAAAACATCAGATTTAATCTCTTGAAGATAAGTTCCGAATTTGTGGGCCATGAGATGATGAGGTGTCATATCTACTCTCCAACAAATATTTCTTACATGTCAAGATGGATGGCTAAGATTCAATTCAAGCCAAACAAAGAAGAGAAAACATTGCAAAAGAAAGTCAAGCCAAGGCATGGGACGTTCCATGTTGTCTACATCCAAGTGGGGTCCACATGCATTCAAGAATTGCACATCAAATCTGAAATTCAGATTTGAATTGATCCTTAATCCAAGTGGGACCCAAGAGAGGGAGTTGCATGAGAAAAGAACAATCCTATTTTTACTAGGATTGTGAGCCAACCCCTAGAAAATCTCTCAAAAACTCTCCTAATCCTAATCCAACTTGGACCACACACTACTAATTCTTACCCAAATCAAAAACCTTGCAACAAAAGCCATCAAAAATATATAAAAAGAGACACAAAGCGGGCTGGACGTGCATACCATACCCCCCACTCCTCTTGGACGACCAGCAACAATTATTCCCCCTTTTCCATTAATTTTTCTTCATCTCTCCTCCTTCCATCAATATTTCATCCAAGGCCTTCCCTAAGGCACACTACCACTTGGATTCCTACGCCATCGCGCCGCCGCCGTTGCTATCGTCACTCCACCATCGGATCATCCTTGAAATCATCTTCCCTTGCTTGGATTTCAGATCGCGAAACGAGAGCCGGTTGGATCGCCGTTCAAGACCGCGAGTCCCTCTCCTCCGTTTAGTGTTTCTTGTGTCTATGGTAAGGTTGGATGCACTTTATTTTTATTAAAAGAATTATGTAATGGTTATTTGCTTGTAATGGGTCTTTCATTAATAAATCAAGTTTATGGGGTCTTGGTCTTCACCAATGAGTCAACATTGAATTTTTGTGCGTAGTGACAGTGCGCACTTGGTTCGGTGGTCTTGATTTTTCTTGATGGCATTAAGCAAAGTAATTATTGCAAAGTTTTAGAATTAAAATATAATTTCTTTATTCTCTGATTTTATTTGATTTTATTTTATTTTATTTTATTCTTTATTTTATGCACCCTTAACAATTATTGCAATTGGTTGGACTAATGATTCTTATGGTGATGCAGTGGTTAGATTAGGTTTCTAGATTAGGATTTTAATTTTCTTGGGTTGTAATTAATATTTCAGATTTGCAATTAATTTTTAATTCAATTAGAAATTTTGATTTGTATAGTTTTTTTTAGGCTAGAACTAGTTTTTTTTTATTAGGACAGGTTTTGCGATAAATAAACTCTCCGTGGATCGATCCGGTTTCACCGGTTATTACTACAATCGCGGCCTTGCACTTGGGGCTACGACCAGGTATTGATAGGAAAGTACGTATTAGTCCGCTCCTAACATTACAAGAGTGAAAATAATGTTGGGGACAAACTATGGATAAAGAAAAATCGTAGAAAAGACTAAAAGACAAAAAAGTTTTTGTCTCGCTAAGTTAATACAAGGTTGGCAGACTCTCGGCAAAAAAGAACAAAAAAAAAAAACTTGTTTATCTTCGTTAATAATATTTTCCCTATCCTTAGCACTTCTTAAAACTTCTATTTTTCTCAAACTACTTCTTTCGAGCCATGTAAAAGGGGCAACGGAACAGGAAATTGCTACAACTAAGCATCCAACTTCTGCCTCTTTAGTGTCTTTTTCGAGGGGAAAATTAAACTAATTGTCCAAAGGTCCATTAACTTTATTCTAATATTCAAAAAAAATATAGAGTCCCGTGAATTTTCTGTCTCTAAAAAGAATTTTTAAAATATTACATTTTGAATGATCTAATTCGTGCTAAGGAGATGACTTTTTCCACCATCAAATCTCTGGTGCTTCCACTGTATGTAGAGAGAAGAGAAGGCAACTCCGTGCGAGCTGGAGTAATGGGCCGGCGATTGGTTGCGGTGTGGTCCACATCAATCAAGTACGTACCTTCTTTCAAAGAGATGTCTTTTTCACCAATCTAAACAATGTCAATGTGTATTAATACATTAGTTGTGGTGTAGTGCCTTTTTGAAAGTTAATAAAAAGTTATTCTTTTTACGGGGAAAAGAACTGAATATTGTTAGAAAATACCATTTAAAAAAATGGAATTGTTAATCATTGGAAAGTGAAAAATTAATTTCCCTTGGAAAGGAAGTGTCTTTGCTCTTTACGAACCATGTAAATAGTTTTCTTCTGTGTAACTTCTCAATGGAGATCCAAGCATAGTAGAATATGATTATTAGATCGGAAAGCAGTGAATCTTTGTTGTTAATGTGCCTCGATATTGATAGGAAAGTACGTATTAGTCCGCTCCTAACATTACAAGAGTGAAAATAATGTTGGGGACAAACCATGGATAAAGAAAAATCGTAGAAAAGACTAAAAGACAAAAAGTTTACGTCTCGCTAAGTTAATACAAGGTTGGCAGACTCTCGGCAAAAAAGAACAAAAAAAAAAAAAAAAATTGTTTATCTTCTTTAAAAATTGTTCCCCTATCCTTAGCACTTCTTAAAACTTCTGTTTTTCTCAAACTACTTCTTTCGAGGCATGGAAAAGGGGCAACGGAAAAGGAAATTGCTACTACTGAACATCCAACTTCTTCCTGTTTAGTGTCTTTTTCGAGCGGAAAATTAAACTAATTGTCCAAAGGTCCATTAACTTTTTTCTAATATTCATCAAAAATATAGAGTCACGTGAATTTTCTGTCTCTTAAAAGAATGTTTAAAATATTACATTTTGAATGATCTAATTCGTGCTAAGGAGATGTCTTTTTCCACCATCAAATCACTGGTGCTTCCACTGTATATTAATTCGAACTACTAGCGATGCAACTAACGAAATTACAAGCAAACGATGCAACGGGCGGAGATCAAGAGCCCGGACCCTGTCTCAGAAGGGTAGGCGCCCAGGGGGTGGCGCCCAGGTGGTTCGAGAGAGGGCAGGCGCCCAGGTGGTTCGAAAGAGGGCAGGCGCCCAGTGGGTGGCGCCCAGCCTTTCCGCCAATGGTTGTTCGCGATCTTTTCAATATAAATGATGACAATGATGATGCTGATGCGAGATCTGATCTAACTATGCAATTAGAACTACTAAATGAAAACGAATCTACTATACTAGAATGAACCTATACATGTTACTAACATGATGATGCACTAATACTATTTTTATCACAAGCTAATGTGGATCTATGATGCTCAAATGGTCCTAAGCATATTTCTAAGAATAAATGGTAATGAAATATAGAAAAAGAAAGGAGAGATCTAGGAATACCGGTATATGACGCGTTCCTCAAGTTCCTAAAACGAAGCTTTCGCAAAGATCCATAGCTCCAGTTGAAGATATGGAAGCCTCCTCCTCTCTTTCTCCTTCCCTTACTATAGATCTGAAGTTCTTCTCGAATGGTGGCTACCTTTCTTCTTCTTTTTCTATTCTCTCCTTTTGCCTCTTTTCTTAGGGTTTTTGGGGAGCCTCCCCTTGTAAATGAAGTTAAGAGGGGTTATATAGGTTTGGGACGAGTTTAGAAGGGGCTAGGGCTTCATTAATTCGTGTTTCTAGAAGGTCTCACGCATCCCTAGGCGGCTTAAGTTGTTTTAGGGTGAACTAGGGTTTGGAGGGAGGATGGGCGCCCATGGGGTGGCGCCCACATGGGCTGCGCATGCTCGGCACCCACAGGGTGGCGCCCAGGTGACCCTGGAGAGAGTGGGCGCCCACAGGGTGGTGCCCAGTTGGTTCGTGTTTCGCTTTTGGTCCTTGGTCCCATTTGGAGTCGAGATTGAATGGATATATCTTCAGCTGGGGGGGACCTACATTAGCACTTAATAGGCTGGGCGCCACATGGGTGGTGCCCAGATGGACTTCAAGGCTAGGCGCCACAGGGGTGGTGCCTAGGTGAACTTCAAGGCTGGGCGCCACAAGGGTGGTGCCTAGGTGGTTCGGTTCGTCTTCGATGATAGGTCCTTACGTATGAGTGGTCCCGGTCTAATCTCGAACCAAACTAGTAAATTTTAAGGTGGGCGCCCACCATGGGGTGCCTAGGTGATTCTAGGAAGTGTGGGCGCCACAGGGTTGGTGCCTATGTGGAACTTAGTAGGGTAGGCGCCACATGGGTGGTGCCTAGGTGGAGTCGATTCATTTTCGGAGTTCGGTCCTTACGTTGAGCGGTCCCGGGCTATTTTGAGGCCAACTAGTGAAATGTGGAGGCTGGGCGCACACCATGGGGCGCCTAGGTGGTCCTGGGCCGTCTGGGCGCCTAGCATGGGGCGCCTAGGTGAATTCCATAGGGTGGGCGCCACATGGGTGGTGCCTAGGTGATCTCTTCTTAGGACAAACTTCAGAAGCTCATAACTTTTGACTCGCTTATCGGATTTGGATGTTCTACATACCGCCGGAAAGCTCTTGAAGTGAGGAATTCAATGGTCTAAATGTCTTGACAAATAGGGGCTGAAAAATATGAGGGATCTCTGGACCAATGAATTCGATTTCCTAACTTAGGCTAATCGGGTGACATTTTGGCAAACTAAGTATGGTCTTTGGAGGGATTGGCCTAAGCATGTCTTAAGTGGTCCGGAAAGGGTTTGAGTGGTGTCATGGTTCACTCCTTGTGTGAGTAGTGGGTTGGGCTCAAGATCTTGACGCGACTCGGCTTCTCTCTCACGAATTTCTAGAAATCGTTGAACTAAGTCTAAAATTAGCAACAAGCATCTTCATCGTCATTAATTAATCTGAATTATGTCATTAATCATTCAATTATGGGTGAAATGGGGGCATCGCTATATATGATAGGTATTTAAGGCTATCATAGGGGCCAAATGAGGTGTCTACACCAACCATGGGCTTTTATTTGAGTTTTGAAGCCGTTTGGGGTCCCGTCGATGCTTGACTTGATTTCACCGTGCGGAAGATGTCGAGCTTTGATGTACGGTCATCCGATGTCCAATTGACCTGAAATTTGATGGGGAGCCTATTGGAGTCATTTTGAGATGATCCATTAGCTCCGATTTGGGTGCCATGGTCCCGGGGAGCTTCGCCGCCGGTAGGCTTGATTTTTCTTCGGAGCATCAAAACCGGGTCAAACGTTATCGGAATGACCTGAAATTTGACGTGCAGCCCTTTGGAAGTATGCAGAAGCTACTCATGTGTTTTGTTTGATGAGTGGCAGCATCATAGGTTCTTGCCGCCGGGAGGCTTGATTTCGTCGTTCGAGAGTTGATAGAGGGTCAAACGGTGTCGGTTTGACTTGAAATTCGACATGGAGCCTTTTGGAATTATTTTGAGACCATCCATAGACTCTGATTGAAGATTTGATGTATTTGACACTGTCGCCGCCCGGAGCTCCCGCACAACTGTTCGAGGATTGAAGTTAGGCCAAATGGTGTCGAAATGGCCCGAGACTTCATGTGTACCCTTCTTTTGGCTACTTTGAAAGATCTTGTAGTTTTTGTTTGGTTTTGTCAAGATCTGATGCTTGAAGCAGCTTTGCCTGTTTGTAGTAGGATGCGGCTTCATATAGCTTTTGATGTTGATGAGGCAAAGTGACATTTTTGGTGTCAACAAACATTACAAGACTAAAAATAATGTTGGGGACAAACCATGGATAAAGTAAAATAGTAGAAAAGGCTAAAAGACAAAAAGTTTACGTCTCGCTAAGTTAATACATGGTTGGCAGACTCTCGTCAAAAAAGAACAAAAATAAATAAACGCTTGTTTATCTCCGTTAATAATTGATCCCCTATCCTTAGCACTTCTTAAAACTTCTATTTTTCTCAAACTACTTCTTTCGAGCCATGTAAAAGGGGCAACGGAACAGGAAATTGCTACAACTAAGCATCCAACTTCTGCCTCTTTAGTGTCTTTTTCGAGGGGAAAATTAAACTAATTGTCCAAAGGTCCATTAACTTTATTCTAATATTCAAAAAAAATATAGAGTCCCGTGAATCTTCTGTCTCCAAAAAGAATTTTTAAAATATTACATTTTGAATGATCTAATTCGTGCTAAGGAGATGACTTTTTCCACCATCAAATCTCTGGTGCTTCCACTGTATGTAGAGAGAAGAGAAGGCAACTCCGTGCGAGCTGGAGTAATGGGCCGGCGATTGGTTGCGGTGTGGTCCACATCAATCAAGTACGTACCTTCTTTCAAAGAGATGTCTTTTTCACCAATCTAAACAATGTCAATGTGTATTAATACATTAGTTGTGGTGTAGTGCCTTTTTGAAAGTTAATAAAAAGTTATTCTTTTTACGGGGAAAAGAACTGAATATTGTTAGAAAATACCATTTAAAAAAATGGAATTGTTAATCATTGGAAAGTGAAAAATTAATTTCCCTTGGAAAGGAAGTGTCTTTGCTCTTTACGAACCATGCAAATAGTTTTCTTCTGTGTAACTTCTCAATGGAGATCCAAGCATAGTAGAATATGATTATTAGATCGGAAAGCAGTGAATCTTTGTTGTTAATGTGCCTCGATATTGATAGGAAAGTACGTATTAGTCCGCTCCTAACATTACAAGAGTGAAAATAATGTTGGGGACAAACCATGGATAAAGAAAAATCGTAGAAAAGACTAAAAGACAAAAGGTTTACGTCTCGCTAAGTTAATACAAGGTTGGCAGACTCTCGGCAAAAAAGAACAAAAAAAAAAAAAAAATTGTTTATCTTCTTTAAAAATTGTTCCCCTATCCTTAGCACTTCTTAAAACTTCTGTTTTTCTCAAACTACTTCTTTCGAGGCATGGAAAAGGGGCAACGGAAAAGGAAATTGCTACTACTGAACATCCAACTTCTTCCTGTTTAGTGTCTTTTTCGAGCGGAAAATTAAACTAATTGTCCAAAGGTCCATTAACTTTATTCTAATATTCGTCAAAAAGATAGAGTCACGAGAATATTGTATCTCTGAAAAGAACTTTTGAAATATTACATTTTGAAAGATCTAATTCGTGCTAAGGAGATAACTTTTTCCACCATCAAATCTCTGGGGCTTCCACTGACTGAAGAGAGAAGAGAGGGCAACTCCATGTGAGCCGGTGTAGTGGGCCGGCGATTGGTTGTGGTGTGGTCCACATCAATCAAGTACGTACCCTCTTTCAAAGAGATGTCTTTTTCACCAATCTAAACAATGTCAATGAGTATTAATACATTAGTTGTGGTGTAGTGCCTTGTTGAAAGTTAATAAAAAGTTATTCCTTTTATGGGGAAAAGAACTGAATATTGTTAGAAAATACCATTTAAAAAAATGAAATTGTTAATCATTGGAAAGTGAAAAATTAATTTCCCTTGGAAAGGGAGTGTCTTTGCTCTTTACGAACCATGCAAATAGTTTTCTTCTATGTAACTTTCTCAATGCAGATCCAAGCAAAGTAGAATATGATTATTAGATCGGAAAGCAGTGAATCTTTGTTGTTTATGTGCCTCGATATTGATAGGAAAGTATGTATTAGTTTGCTCCCAACATTACAAGACTAAAAATAATGTTGGGGACAAACCATGGATAAAGTAAAATAGTAGAAAAGACTAAAAGGCAAAAAGTTTACGTCTCGCTAAGTTAATACATGGTTGGTAGACTCTCGTCAAAAAAGAACAGAAAAAAATAAAAAACTTGTTTATCTTCGTTAATGATTGATCCCCTATCCTTAGCACTTCTTAAAACTTCTATTTTTCTCAAACTACTTCTTTCGAGCCATGGAAGAGGGGCAACGGAACAGGAAGTTCCTACTACTGAACATCCAACTTCTTCCTGTTTAGTGTCTTTTTCGAGCGGAAAATTAAACTAATTGTCCAAAGGTCCATTAACTTTATTCTAATATTCATAAAAAATATAGAGTCACGTGAATTTTCTGTCTCTAAAAAGAATTTTTAAAATATTACATTTTGAATGATCTAATTCGTGCTAAGGAGATGACTTTTTCCACCATCAAATCTCTGGTGCTTCCACTGTATGTAGAGAGAAGAGAAGGCAACTCCATGCGAGCTGGAGTAATGGGCTGGCGATTGGTTGTGGTGTGGTCCACATCAATCTAGTACGTACCTTCTTTCAAAGAGATGTCTTTTTCACCAATCTAAACAATGTCAATGAGTACTAATAAATTAGTTGTGGTGTAGTGCCTTGTTGAAAGTTAATAAAAAGTTATTCTTTTTATGAGGAAAAGAACTAAATATTGTTAGAAAATGCCCTTTAAGAAAAAATGAAATTGTTAATCATTGGAAAGTGAAAAATTAATTTCCCTTGGAAATGGAGTGTCTTTGCGCTATACGAACCATGTAAATAGTTTTCTTCTATTTAACTTTCTCAATGGAGATCCAAGCACTGTAGAATATGATTATTAGATCGGAAAGCAGTGAATCTTTGTTGTTTATGTGCCTCGATATTGATAGGAAAGTTTGTATTATTCTGCTCCTAACATTACAGGAGTAAAAATAATACTGGGGACAAATCATGGATAAAGTAAAATCATAAAAAAGACTAAATGACAAAAAGTTTACTTCTCGCTAAGTTAACACAAGGTTGGCAGACTCTCAGCAAAAAAGAACAAAAAAAAAAAAAAAAAACACTTGTTTATCTTCATTAATAATTGATCCCCTATCCTTAGCACTTCTTAAAACTCCTATTTTTCTCAAACTTCTTCTTTCGAGCCATGGAAACCGAGCCTTGGAAAAGGAGCAATGGAACAGGAAGTTGTTGCTGCTGAACATGCAACTTCTTCTCGTTTAATGTCTATTTCGAGTGGAAAATTAAACTAATTGTCCAAAGGTCCTTTAACTTTATTCTAATATTCATAAAAAATATAGAGTCACGTGAATTTTGTGTCTCTTAAAAGCAATTTCAAAATATTACATTTTGAATGATCTAATTCGTGCTAAGGAGATATCTTTTTCCACCATCAACTCTCTGGTGCTTCCATTAATTGTTTGAAGAGAGAAGAGAAGGCAACTCCATGTGGGCCGGCAATTGGTTGTGGTATGGTCCACATCTATCTAGTACGTACCTTCTTTCAAAGAGATGTCTTTTTCACCAATCTAAACAGTATCAATGAGTATTAATACAATAGTTGTGGTGTAGTACCTTGTTGAAAGTTAATAAAAAGTTATTCTTTTTATGAGGAAAAGAAGTGAATATTGTTAGAAAATACCATTTAAAAAAAATAAAATTCTTAATCTTTGGAAAGTGAAAAATCAATTTCCCTTGGAAATGGAGTGTCTTTGCGCTATACGAACCATGTAAATAGTTTTCTTCTACGTAGCTTTCTCAATGGAGATCCAAGCATAGTAGAATATGATTATTAGAGGAAAACGGTGAATCTTTGTTATTTATGTGCCTCCATATTGATAGAAAATTACGTATTAGTCTGCTCCTAACATTATAGGAGTAAAAATAATATTGGAGGTCAAATCATGGATAAAGTAAAATCGTAGAAAAGACTAAAAGAGAAAAAGTTTACTTCTCGCTAAGTTATTACATGGTTGGCAGACTCTCGGCAAAAAAGAACAAAAAAAAGAAAAAAAAGAAAACAAGAAGACTTGTTTATCTTTGTTAATAATTGATCCCCTATCCTTAGCACTTCTTAAAACTTCTATTTTTCTCAAACTTCTTCTTTCGAGCCATGGAAACCGAGCCATGGAAAAGGAGCAATGGAACAGGAAGTTGCTGCTGCTGAACATGCAACTTCTGCTCGTTTAATGTCTATTTCGAGGGGAAAATTAAACTAATTGTCCAAAGGCCCATTAAGTTTATTCTAATATTCATAAAAAATATAGAGTCACGTGAATTTTGTATCCCTTAAAAGCATTTTTAAAATATTACATTTTGAATTATCTAATTCGTGCTAAGGAGATGTCTTTTTCCGCCATCAAGTCTCTTGTGCTTCCATTGTTTGAAGAGAGAAGAACAGGCAACTCCATGTGAGCCGGAGTAACGGGCCGGCAATTGGTTGTGGTACAGTCCACATCAATCTAATACGTACCTTGTTTCAAAGAGATGTCTTCTTCACCAATCTAAACAATAGCAATGAGTATTAATACATTAGTTGTGGTGTAGTACCTTGTTTGCAAGTTGATAAAAAGTTTTCTTTTTCTGAGGAAAAGAAGTGAATACTCTTAGAAAATGCCATTTAAAAAAAAATGAAATTATTAATCATTGGAAAGTGAAAAATCAATTTCCCTTGGAAAGGGAGTGTCTTTGCGCTATACGAACCATGTAAATAGTTTTCTTCTACATAGCTTTCTCAATGGAGATCCAAGCATAGTAGAATATGATTATTAGAGGAAAGCAGTGAATCTTTGTTGTTTCTATGCCTTGATATTGATAGGAAAGTAACATTACAGGAGTAAAAATAATATTGGGGTCAAATAATGGATAAAGTAAAATCGTAGAAAATACTAAAAGACAAAAAGTTTACTTCTCTCTAAGTTATTACATGGTTGGCAAACTCTGCAAATAAGAAAAAAAAAAAGAAAAAGAAAAGGAAGACTTGTTTATCTATATTGATAATTGATCCCCTATCCTTAGCACTTCTTAAAATGATATCTTTTGTGCCAATTGATTTATAATTGATAAAGTATACTTGTTGCCAATTGATTTCTTATGTGCTCGTTTATATGATTTCTGTGGGTCCGGGGGCAGCATATTTATGGGAAGGCGAGAAACTTGGCCCTTTTGTGAAACCAACCTATTAAATGCACTTTTCTGAAACGAGATTTCCAAAATGCCGTTTCAAGCTGCTATTGGAACTTTTACCAAAAAAAACAAAAAAGGTTGCTGTTGCAACGGGCTGATGTGTTGCTCCATTAAATGGCTGATTTAGTGTAGGCACGCGACGACGGTCCTACTCCTGGCCTCCTGTTTTTCTCTATTTAAGCGGCAAACATTCAGTCCATAGCAGTCAGCATCTCTCCTTTCCCATCTTTGCACTCTTCCGAGTTCAAAAGTATTGTCAGCATCAGCTCACAATGGCAGGTCTGAAACTCTCCTCCCTCTCGCTCTCTCAAAATACCTTTTGGAAATTATCATTTGAATCATCCCATCCATCGTTCAAGAAGAGATATTTTTAACCAAATAGACCATATTCGTTAAATAATGCCTATCCTTCCTTTTCCATTCACATGAAGATGGCGTAAGATGGGGCATTATTTTGAGATATGTATTAACCACATTCATTCAATTGTAATGTTCAAAATGCTTGTTTTTTAAGAGTATTTATGTTGCAGATTTTGAAAATAGGAAAGAACCAGCTTCATTACTCGAATCCCACCTTGGATTTTGTTGAAAAGAAAATTGCATTTATATATGTTTCTTTAAGTCAATCTATCAAGTTGGTACGGAAAGGTTTAGCCCGTGCCTTGGGCTTCGGCTTGTAATGACGAGGTTTTGTTTTGCAAGTTCTTGGGCCTGACTCGGATTGGCCTAATCCCTAATTGGGCCGAGTTGGGTTGCTTGTGGGCCAAGTTGACCCAATCACTTATTGGCCGAGTCAGACTTCTAATGGTGTAGGTCGGAGTTGGTGGGCCAAAGTTCGATTGAAGTTTTAATTACCAAGTGGAAGTTATTGCCCTAATGCCCAATATTCGGATGGATATACTTATCATCCAAACAACCATTTACAACTTTTAAATACATGTCGTTTTCGGAATTCCAAAGGGTCAATACACTAGTTGATCCTATCTAACTCATACTAGTGGTCTGCGTGGTGGGACCATTGGTGTTCGAAGTTGGTAATAACTGAGTCAAACATGGGAACATGTGGAGGACATAGATCTGTTTTATCTTGGAGGCTTGCTATTAGTACCCTGGTTGCAAACACCAATATGGTGTGGGGACATTTATTATATTAAAGAAGCGACGGCTGATAACTGATGTGATCATCTTAATTGCATATATTTTATATTAGAAAATTTGTGGCTCATTTGTTTTAAAATTTTTCTGACTTTGAGAGGGGACAATATGAACGTGCAATAGTTGTCCAACTTAGTAACCCCATGAAATTAGAAAATTTCACAAAATTAACTGGGCCCCTTTCTTTAATTCTGGGCCTGACCTAATGACAGAATGTTGACCATTTTCTTAAGAGTTTTTAACTCTTTAACAGTGAAGTGATGGGTATTATTCGTACCTGAAAATTGAGAAAGACTTTTTAGGGAACAGTGGGACATTTTTTATGCTGATTTAAAATTTATTTATTGGACTGTTTGTATTGTTGATCATTCTTGCTTATGATGTGCCTTGTGGACAACACTTTGTAATCTTATGGTACTAGAAGGATAGAGGAACGATCTTTGGACTATTTCTTCAGATGATTCCAATCTAGGAGTGATTAGATATATACTCTTGGAAGTGCTTCCATATTTTTGAAGGTCCAAAAAAGAGACCTGTATAACTCACTCCAGAATGGAATCTGGATTTTTAACCTATGCAACCGGAGGATAAGATATGGAATGGTTGTGGAATCTGCTAAAAAAAATCCATTTGGGCATTAAAAAATGCCACTAATTTCTTTGCATTATGATCATTTGATAAATTATTGTGGATGGAATGTTCAATGCACAATGAAATCCCACCAGACACCTTTATGCATGCATGACATGAAAGTAACTCATTGAAAATTGTGAAGGATTGTTTGGAGACTTTTTAAATAAATTTTCAAGATCTATTTTTTGAATTGAATCCCCCTCCCAAACACACACACACCAAAAATGTCCCCCCCCCCCCCCCCCCCCCCCCCCCCACACACACACACACACAAATTTTACTTTTTTTAAAGTCTCCTCAATTTCTTTTAAAAATCACCCATTATTTTTAAAGACTCACTTTCTCATTCACTTTCTTACGCTTATTGTGGCACGGTACCCCGGACAATAGCTAGAACATTGTAGTGCACTGAATTGTGCATGAATGTTTCTATGTGCAATGACTTGTTTGATGTCATGAAAGGAACATTCTATGTGCAATGACTTGTTTGATGTCATGAAAGGAACTTTGGAAAACCTTACTTAGTGTGCTCTAGTGAATCCAATTCAGCTCACTCAGTTGATGGACTGAGAAATTTTTGTCTCAACCTATTGAGTAATCAGGTGGTTAGGGTCATAACAGGGTTTTCTCCCAATGTGACCATCCAATTATATTTTATGTGCGTGAATCCCTACAACTTCAAGAAAATAGTTAAAAATTGTTGCATTCATTTCCATTACCTAGAACATTTAACTTTAATTTTGTTTCATATTTCTCAAAATTGTTGGGGACTATTTGAAGTTTTGAAAATTGTGGGGGAATGGTGAGATTTTTCAATATAGTAAGGAACCCTTCATTACTCGAATCCCACATCGAATGTGGTTGGAAAGAAAATGACATCTATAAATGCTTCTTTGACTACCTTTATTAACTTGGAATGGAAGGGTTTAGGCTTTGGCTTGGAGCTTTAGATGCAATGAGGAGACCTTTATTGACCCAATCCCTTATTGGGCTGAGTTAGGCTGCTTCGGGGCAGAGTTGACCTAGTCACTTATTAGGCCTGGTTGGACTTCTAATCGACCGGTAGCTCAGGCAATCCATATCAAGTGCATATGTTTTATCTTGTTTACTCATGTATCTACAACTAATGTAGGGTCTGGACTTGGTATTTATTATGGGAGACAGACGAGCAACTCACCCAGTGCAGCGCAGGTTGTGAAGTTGTTAAAAGACAATGGCTACTCAAAGATGTGGATTTCTGAGCTGGACGATGAATTTCTACCAGCCCTTAAAAATCAGGGAATCAATGTCATCTTGGGCATTCCAAACTCCAAGATACAGGAATTGTCCTCCGATGTTTATGCTGCAAATCAGTGGGTTAAAAATAACATATCATCTTATCCAACCATTGGTTTCACTCACGTTTGCGTGGGTGACCTGTCCAATATAAGCCCTGGGGATGTTATGGACTTAGTTCAGGCAATGGAAAACTTAGATGCAGCTCTCAAAAGGCATCAAAATGTCAAGGTGTCCACGCTTGTTGACAATTCCAGCTTCGCCTCCAAATACGACATCGGGACTTTTCCCTCCAAGTGCCAGTTTGGTTCGAAAGACTTATTTAGGGAGATCCTTGAATTCCTTAAAAAAAAGGACTCCCCACTCTTCATAAAAGTAATGCCATACTTTGAAATGGACAACATCCCTATTTCAATTGCGGTAGACGAAGGCAACTTCCTTCTTAATACCACCGCTAACAAGTTCCTTACTGATCAAGACAACACCGAATACAAGTTTGTATTTGATGCCGTGGTGGACAGTTTCTTCGGTGCTATGAAGGACTTGGGCTTTGATGACACGAAAATTGTGGTAGCAAGTGGGTGGCCACGTCAAGCTAACCCAGGCGATACAAAGGCAACGGTCGAAAACGCCAAGACCTACAACACCAATCTGAAAAATCACATTGAAACTGGAACTCCCAAGAACAAGAGAGCTCTTGAAACCTTCATTTGGAGTGCATTTGACGAGGACAAGCTGGTCCAGGTTCATGAAGGATGGAAGCACCTTGGAGCTTTTGTCTTCAAGTGGGAGAAACTGACTTTACCTTGAAGACTCTCCACTTTGGCAAGTGCTACTACTGTTGTGTGTCTCATCATCATCATAATAAAGGTGGCTGTTATACGGAGGAGCCTCCCGTTGGTGGGTTGATTTTAATCGTTTTAGCGTCGCTTTGTGTTTCCACCTTGAGCGCACCATGAGCGCGGTGGTGTTCACGAACCTAATAAATTTGATAATAAAAGACTCTTCACTTTCATGTTAACGTTGTTGTATGTGCTTTTCCGTTATAATTTTATTTTATTTTTTTGGTAGAAGTTATTACTAGATAATGAGCTGATAAAAGGCTCCGGATGGACCAATTGTCATGACCCGGGCCCGAGATTAGAATTACCACGGACAAGCCCTGAGTCGCAATCACCATACTTACTCCCGTAAACTCCGAATTAACCGAAATTAATACGAAATCCACAAAGGATAGCATTCATTCATACCTATCAAATGTACATTTTTGCGGAAATATATATATATTGACAATTAATCAAAATAGTACAAGCTCTCTACCCAAAGGTAAAGTTTAATATACACATTTCATTTAACGTCTAAGTCAACCACTGCATATTCAAAATACAATGCAGGTGACTACTATTTACATTCAAAATGAATACACATATATTTCTCAAAATATTTCCAAAATATTCTAAATTATTCGCCCTCTGATTCACGTCCACTCAATCAGTCCTCCTTGAGGAATCTGATTGGCCTCCTCCGCAGGCGGCGCGGCCTTTGGATTACCGGCACGGGCAACTTGGCCTGCAATATTATCAATAACACTGTGAACACGACGGTTCAACAATGTATACACAAGTCTATGATAGTACATGCTAATGACCTGTCTATCAATTCTATAATCAATAATAACCTTGGACAGTTCCAATCAATAACATTTACAAGACTGGTAATTACATTTGCATTCATTTATTTAGTTCTTCCCAAAGGGAAGCATTCAGTATTAGTGTCCTCATTGGCACAGGGCAGAAGGGCGCACCATTCATGACCCAGGCCTTAAGGAAGGATTCATTCAGTTAATTCAGTGGTTACACTTTATTAAGTGACTTATCAAATGTGTGGAATTTACCAGTGTCTTGATCAGAGATCACTGGCATCACCACGGAGCTCCGGAACACTCCATTTCATCTACTGCAGTAGGATTGTTCATTATTCATTCATTTCATTTCATTAATTCTTTTCCTTTCATTAATTCGATTCATTTTATTAATTCAATTCATTTTGGCTCAATAACGAGCTTAAGAAATACTATGTAGTGCCAGACTTGGAAATCAATTAAAGGATTAAACCTTATTCAGTTTCAATTTTCTAAACCAACATTCAAGTGAAACGTTCGTTATTTAATGCATATGTTATTCTCGATGACATCATTTTAAGTGAAATTTGCATTAGCATAACCTGAGCTAACACCAATGAAAGTTTAGTTAAAAACACCATCAATACAAGCCTTAGACATTAGGCTTCCATTTCAGAAAAATCAGACCTCAATCTGAAATTTTTCACCAGTTCGGTGACCTTGTCGGTCACCTATCGGTTAACAGAATTTTGGACTTCGGCTAATCAAACGTTGTCGGTCAGCTTTCCAGAAGCTCAGTTTTTCTAATACAATTTCTGACACTTTTCAAGGAATTCGGTCACCTTGTCGGTCGACCGAACCTATAGTGTCGGTTAACCGAACCTAGTTCGATTACCCTTGGTTCGCAATCCAGAGAGCTCCAGATGAGCTCAATCAACAGCTCAGTTACCTGTCGGTCGACCGAATTGCCAGTTCGGTCAGCTTTCCAGAAGCTGCAATTTCATACGAAATTCAGCTCAGAAACGTCGGTTAGGTGTCGGTCAGCCTGTCGGCTGATCGAACTGCTCCCAGAAATTCAGAAAAATTCTGAACTGAAAATTCCGGACTTGAGCTCAAATAAGTCCATTAGCATCCTAAATCATTAGAGATAAGTATACTTGCCTTGTTTGGAGATTAATCAACGAAAACTCCTCTTGTTTAGCTTGATATTGAGATGAAAACCCCCAAACTGAAATCCTTTTTTATCCTAAAAATCTAACCAATCAACAAAACAGAACTTCTATGAGTCCCTTGTGCTAGAAATCACTCCAAATCATTAAATAGAACTCGAAAGTTCTGCAAACAAGTAAAGCACTTGTGGCTTTGAAAGGAGAAAGCTTGAGCTCTTTTCCAAGCTTCAACTTCAAGGGAATGGGGAGAAAGCTAGAGAAAGAGAATAAAGAAGATGAAGTGCTCTCCAATCCACTTGAAAAGCCTCCAAACTCACACTTAATGGAGAGAAAATGGAAGAAATAAGAGAAGATAAAAGAGCCTAGGATGTGGCTATGCTGGAATGAGTGGAATGAACTCATTTGAGTTCATCCCAATCCCTTATAAGCCTCACTTTTGCATTTAACCCCCCTTCAATTCAATCATTTACATATTGAGTCAAATGAAAGGTTAGTTGAGCCAATTCACGCCGAATGGAATCGCGCTTAGTACGGAAGTTAACATACTCCTCGAGATACACGCGCGGGTATCAAGCGTTTCCGTATTCAACGAAATACGCAAAAATTCGTATTTACGAAAAAGTCCTTGTCCTACATGGTTCAAGTAAAAAATCACTTCAAATCATTCAATAACATTCATTATTATTTCATTAAGCTCAAATAAACCATTTGAGACAAATTCAATTCAATTTGGTCACTAACTATTATTAGTCGAATTAAACATGCTTAATTAGCATTAATTTCATTTAAGTAGAGTTAATCTTGATTAACTCGGGACAAGGTGTTACACCAATCCACAAGATTTTGGAACTTGATGGGATATAGCGAGATGACTGTAACAAATATATTAAATAGAGAAATGCTACCCAAATGAAGGCTGGCGGCTACCTTGAAACGAATGAACGAACCAGTAAAATGACCACCTTTTCCATATTAAATGCCATCAAGGTTAGTGCTAAATGTATGGGGATGAGAGCAAACAAAATTAATATTTTACCCCTAGCATTTATTTGGGCTATTCACAGTATATTTTTGAACTTTTCACATTAACAAGTTATGGCACATTAACAATGCAAGGTGGCAAAAATCAGCCTTGTCTCAAGTTGGTATTGCTGATCCTAATCAACTTATAACCCTTGAGGCACGAAATTAAGCCTATAGAAAGCCTTTATCTCTCTATTCAACTTTACCTCTCCAACAAGTAAAATTCCTAGAGAGAACTTGAGAGATCTATCTTCCTCAAAGGCTATCATCTGCTGTGCTGAAGATCAAAGCTTTGGATTCATGCTCCATTCTACTCCTCTGAAGTAGAGACTCTTTGAAGACGGCTTCGAGGCGTTCGATTCAAGTACGGTGAAGGTGCACGGCGAGTAGTCGGCAAGATCGCGCAGTCCCTAGGTTGAGTTTTGACTGGGAAGGGTTGTGAGTTACTTGTAACTTTCTTTTCATAGTGCTTGGTTGTCAGTTAACCTAGACGATAAGACCCGTGGTTTTTTCCCGAGTAGAGTGATGTGATCAATATCGATCATAAAATACTACAAGTGCACGGGTGTCTAGATGAGACAATGGCAAGAACGGGTCGAACCCACAATGAGCTAATTAAAGAAACTTTTAGATTAAGAAAACTAATTAACTACAATCAAGAAAAGTTTTGAGTATTTAGATATAAAATCAAGCAACTAATTTAGAAAGATGAAAAACTACAAATTAATGAAAGTGATTAGAGCATAGGAATCCAATAAGCATCAGCAATTTATTTATCAAGTAATCCTAGTTTGTTCCAATTTTTACTTCAAATGAAAGACAAATCAATGTTTTTGATTTGGAAAATCTAACTTTTAAAATCCCTTTTCAATCATAAAAATTCAAAACTCAAGACTTCATTCATCTCATAAAAGAATAAAAATAATTTAAGAACTACCCATCAAAAGTAAGCATAAACCATCAAAAGATCTAAATCTTAAGCATGGCCTATCAAACCTAAGCATGAATAATCAAAAACAAATTTTTATTTTCAGAATTTAAGAATGGAGATTTACCTACGGCATGAATACAAGCCTATTAATCATTAAGCACAAAATCGTGGAACACAAATTAGAATTACTAAATAAATAAAAAGAAGTTACTTACCTTCATCCATAGCTCTAATCAAGAAAATTAGCCCGCCATTGCAAAGAATGCTTCTTGATTTGTCATTAAAAATTGCATCGTTACATCTTCTCCTTCACAAAAATATTCCTTCAAAATAAATCCTTGGACATGGCCCAATGCTACCAAAATAAAATAAATAAAGAAAATACTAATGGAAAACAAGAAAGGAAGAAAAGAAAGAAGGGAATTGGAGAGAGGGCTAGATGTGAGATCCTCCATCTCCTTTTGGGTTGGTTTTATAGATGTTGATGCCTCGTTTTTAGAAAAGAATCTCCTCTCTTTTAAGACTTGTTTCCTTATTTGGAGAGATTTCTTGCTTAGGACTCAAGTTAGTCTTCACACTTGGAAAGAGTTTGAATTGGAGAGGATTTGCTACTAAGTGTAGTCTCTTGGGCTCCAAGTCTTCCCAAATTAAACTTCTCAAACATCTCTCATGTTGCCAATTTTGAAAATTTCTCGTAATTCCCGCATATAATTATAACAGGTAACTTCCTGAGGTCATATCTCCCTCAATATAGCTCCGATCTATGCAATCTTGGGCTTCAAGGATATCTACTCGAAAAGAGCTTTTCAATGATAGGTATATTACACCAATCCAATATTGGGTTTAAGAGTTATGGTCATTTCAATTTGCTGCCCCTGAAAAATCCGTGAATAATTGCGCAATTAAGGAAACTTCAATGTTTGGCATGCTATGGGATGTGTGGGACCCATGTTGGACGTCCAAGGCATGCTTGGACTCTTTCTTTACTTGCTTATTTGATTCACTTTCCATCTTTAAGATTTTCCAATCTTTCCAACTCCACCAAGATGTTAAGATATGTGTGCTCACCATGAAGTGTGTCCCGCCTTTGATCTCTCTCAAATTTCACCAATGTAGGTCCCACTCTTGATTTATCCTATAAAAATAAAATTAAATGATGTCAATAATAATCAAGTGTGAGGAATCTAGATGGAGTATGCATGGGACCCTACATGCCTAATTAATGCACCAAAAATACCCAACTTTCCAAAAATAGCACATGGCATCAAAATTAGAAGGTATGCATTAGTGAAGCCAAAAGAACTAATTTTTGGGTGATGAATGAGATGAAAATCCCTAATTTCACAAAAGTCATGCAATGTAATGAATTTTGACCAAATTTGACTAAGATTCCAACTTTGATGCTCAAATACATGAAATCATGAAATTAAGTGTAATTCTAAGCAATTAACCTAATTAAGTCCACAAATGCATATGAAATGATGAATGAAAACTACAATTTTGTGGACTTATCATAGGGTTTTTCACGTATAAATCTTGTGTCCTTCTCTTTGTGTGGATTCCTTTCTTTTAATCGGATCTTGGATTAATCACTAGTTTAATCACTGCCATTAAAATCTAGTAAAGATCAGTATTTTGGGACCCGAGCCTGTGTTAAAGCCAAATTTTCATAAGGGGAGAGAGGGCATCCTGGACGCAGGCCACAAGAGGAAGAGAAGAAGCCAGAAGGGCTTTTGTTAACAAAGACTGAGGCTCTGCTAGTTCAGACTAATTCAGCAATGATATTAATCCACTGCTAGGAAAAATTGAAATATTTAAAGGCCCTGAAAAGAAAAGTCCACTGAATTCTGTCAAAAGCTTTAGATATGTCCAACTTTAAACACACTGTCCCCCCACTCATTTTAGAGTTAAGCTTCTGGAATAGCTCATGGGCCAAGGCTATATGGTGATGGATAGACCTACCTTTCACAAAAGCAGATCGATGGTTAGAAATGAGATGAGGGAGGATTTTTTATAGTCTTGTAGCCAAAATTTCGGACAAGATTTTGTAGGTGAATCCGTAGATCATGTAATGGGACATGAGAATTATGGCACGTTTAGTAAACGTAGAAGAATCCTCTAAGAGGATTCTCTCTATCTCCAAAGAAGGCCACAATCCTCTAGTCGGATTCTGAAAGAGAGTTCCATGTTGTAGAATGAATGATCTAATGGTTATAAATATGTTTTATAAAAATCTCCAAAATCCATGAAAAATCAAGACTTCAACTTTCACCTCAAAGTAGTTTGTAGTCATCTAAAGAATATGTACAGTTCAGATCATGCAAAGGGGGACCACAGGAATAAGAAATTAATATTTTAGTACCTGAACTTTTGTGCAAATATCTCAAGATATAGTAAGGATCAACGGTTGAAATTTGGTCAACTAGCCGTGTTTGACCTTCTAGAAATAACTAATGGTTCAGATCATGATTGTGGGGCCCACAAGAACCAGAAAATCGAAAAAAAAACTGACTGGATTTAATCCCCTTTTTTGGCCCACATCATGTTAGAAATTGTCATCTAACAGTTGGATCAGTTTTTCAAATATCTCAAGATCTAAGATGGATCAACGGCTGAAATTTTGTGAGATGGCCGTTTTGGACCTTCTGAACACTATTATCGGTTCAGATTTTGATTGTAAGGCCCATAGAGATCAAAAAATGCAAAAACCGCTCTGCCCAATATAAACGTCTCTTATCACTGTAGCTCTGCAAATCCTCATTCGAGTGGAATCATCAAATCTGGGGGGGTGGGGGGGGGTTGTGATTCCAAAAATAATCAAAAGGGAAGAAATTTGCAGTCCATCCTCTTCAAATCCACGCTGATCCAATCAAGAAAATCAGCGAAATCGCGGATTTTGGGCGAGGAATCCGCAGCGAAGACCTTTGCCAAACGTGCCCTTAGAGTTTCGTGGTTCTACACACAAAATCACTCTCGGGCCTAAAACCGTGAGATTTCATGAACGGTGTTGCTTTCCCCTTGCAGCTGATTTCTATCCATTGGATTTGGCCACATATTATTATTATTTTTTTTTGGGGGAACCATGCTTTTATTATTGGACAATCATGAATGGCTTTGGAGGGTGGGCCTCATTGTTGGCGTGAGTATGCTTTGCACACACAATGTGATGTGTGGTCACATGGTAGGCCCTCAATTACTTTTTCTTGTTTTTGTAACAAGTGGCAGGAGTAACCATTAATTTTCTCCTAATTATGAGAGCTTAAGATCATGCGTGATTTATTTGTTACATGCATATTTGATTTATTGCATAAATTTATTGTTTTGTGCGTATTATATTCACCATCCATTGTCGGTGGGATTGACCCGATCATGTTGATTGGATAAAAGTTGGTGGTGAAACATCTCATCTCATCTCTTGCTGCCCTATTTCACTTAGTAGGCCGGGACATGGATGTGTCATCTTACTTACTGCTACTTGATTTCACCCAATAAAAGAAAGAAATCATAGTAAGGCTTATTTTGGCAATTCCAGGCCTGATCCGACCCAATCAAAACCTTTTACATGATAGATCAAAACATGCACAATGTGTAGATATGAGACCACATCACCAAGGTTGATCAGATCAGTCAATTTTTAACCGTGAAAATAATATTTTGATGATAAGTCTCTCAGTCAAGCTAGGATTTGCGATCCGTTTTCAAATGTGTTTTTCTTACAGATAGATCTGTATATTGGTAGGGTTGGATCATTCATCCAGCTATTGATTAAATAGGGCATAATTAAATAAAGATTTATTTTGGCTTATGTGGGACCCTTCCACTTACGACTATTGATCCGATCATTGACAAATAAGCCAATTTCAGTTCCTACTTATATTTTGAATCATAATATGTCCCAATTGTTTTGAATCAATGGATGGATTAAAGAAAATCTATGATTTATTGGTTTTATCATATATTGGTTTCATTGATTAGATTTAGAATGAAAGGCCCTATCAAGGTTAATTTTGGTCTATGATTCTATAAGGTACCTTTACACGTACTTCTTAGCTAGACTGTGGTTGTCTTGCCCACACGTGTCACCTGTCTTTTTAGGTTGAACATAGTGGGATAGCGTTATTGTGATGATCGCTTCATCCGAAGTAATCAATTTGCATGTTATCTTTCAGCCCAAAAGAGGTAGATGACAATGTATGTAAGACCCGGACTCGAGCTCCCGCGATTAATACTAATTAAGTCGTGAGTTAACGGTAAGTGAGATTAGTGGATTTTGTGTTAAGTTGGGACTAGAATAGCTTTTATACAGCTTTGAGGAGTTTTGAGAGCTTTTGTGATTTAAAGATACTCTTTGAGGGTCTTTTTAGTGATTTTGCATAAGTATGGGGGGTTATCCGCGATCTTGAAAAACTCGTGTTTTAACTCCAATTGCTCCATTCAAGACCCCTAAACCTGACTTTTCTAACTTCAAGGGCAAAATAGTCTTTTTACACAACATTTGGACACAATTTTTTTTTTTTTTGTCTCCAAAACCCTTGAAATATACACTTTTTAGAAACTATATTTGCTGGCGAACATTTTTCCCTTCTTCGTAGAACTCATCCGAGGCCTGGAAATCTATGTTTTTAGCCCGACAAGCTTCATTAGTTGTGAGACTCATCTTCACTCTCTATCTGAGAACTCTTCTTCATTTGTCTTTCTTGCTCATGCTCATTGTGGAAGAGTGCTACATCCATTCTAGGGTTTCTTCATTTCTTCTTCTTGCTTCTCCATCTCCATGTTGGACATGATTTCCGGACCCGATGGGGGGATGGAAACACAATTAATGTTATATGGAACGATACTCAAAATGACCAACCAATTTTGAGGATTCCCGACAAATCCTCAAAATGGTACAATGTGTGATCGCCAGTCATGGTAAACAGCCATGACTCCATTTATAAGGATTCAGTGTATACGATGATAAAGTCCCATATTTATTTTTGGATTTTTCTGGTTATTGGAACCTTATGAAATAATGCACACAAACCAGATTAAATATGCTGGAATTTCTGCACTGCAGAATTTCGTCCATGACCTGGGTCCACTGTCCGAATTTTAACAATTTTTACAGACTTCCAATTAATCTAAAATTGTTATTAGAATTAATGGACCCAAAGAGGAGTCTCCTGTAAAATTTTCATGGATTTTGGCTTAACAGAACCCTTCATGATTATGCGCACTAGGCCAACTTAACCTGCTGAATTTTTATGCACTGCAGAATTTGGTCCATGAGACAGGCCCACCGTCAGATTTTTAATAATTTCTTGAAAGATCGAAATCAGTTGAAACCAAATCTCAATGAAGATTTTTAATAATTTTTTAATAGTCCAGTTCAGATTTTAAAAAAAAAAAAATCCATTTTAGACCGAAACTTCAGATATACATGAGTAAAAAAAAAAAAAAAAAAAATTAGCATGGCGTGATTTGGTCTGAAACATAATGACATCTGACCATGAAAAGAATGGAAGATCCTGAAATTCATATACATCAGAGATTCAGTCACGCGCCAGATTTGATGCACGATTTGGTCCACTATAAATGATTCTAATAAATAGCATAGAAATTAGATCGCTGTGATTTTAGGTCCTTATGAAAGCTCATTGATGTGTTCATTTATGGAAATTCTACCACGGACCAAGAATGCAGAAAACTATGTTTATAATGTGCATCTTCATAGCATAAAAAAAATTAAAAAAAAAAAAAACTCTTTTATAGAAAATGTAGCAACGTTTCGTAGGAAAATCACTTTGGTACGGGGTAAGTTGGATTGAAAAGATGATTTTCATGTGAATAAACAAACGGTGATGACAAATACTCCAAATTGGGCATACATGTGAATAAAGGTGTAATCAACAGCTATAAGCTCTAACACATTCCCAATTCATCGATTTGCAACCCAGAAAAAAATTCAAGTATTGCTTATCTATTTCATTCAGCTAAAAAAAAGGAAAGTACTAGGAAATGACGAAAAATAGAATAGAATAAAATAAAATAGAAAATGGGTTGGGTGCCAATATTCATAGATGGGGATCAACTCCGTTCACCGGATACCCTCCTCGAATCCCTTGGCGGGGAAAGGGTAGGCTTTATTTGAAAACATGCAAGTAAGGATGCTTGAAAAAGGTCAAAAGCACATGCTACATGATGCTCAGAATGAAAGCCTAGGTGCCCGCTACAACGTTGGTCTAAAGATGACTATCGTCCGTCAGGCCTATCTTAAAACCAACAATTGCTTAGGGTACATTGGGGATGGAAACACACTAAGCTAACCTAACTTAGGAGAGAGTGAGGGACTATGTGCCACTGGCAATTATAGGGAGTCTGCTAGGAGGCTATCGCCATAAGGCCTAGGGAGTCGCGTAGAATGGTGGACGATGTCGCGGTCACTAACACCTAAGGGTCGGTGTTACTCGGTGTATTGAGACAATAATGAAAGCATGTGTGGAAAATGGTTTTGAAAATATAACATGTGCGGAAAATTCTTTTTCAAATATCAATGAATTCATTAATCAAGTATAGCCTACCCTAATAGCATGAAGCTCAATGGTGAAAATTGGTGGAGGTTGAATGACGAAAAGAAATTGTAAAATCCTTTTTTTTTTTTTTTTTGTTGTTTTTGGGATTTTTTGATTTGTTTGGATTTTTTAAAATATAGTGCTAGAAGGGCCTAACTAGGGGTGTGCATGGAACCTAAATCCTAACCGTCCATCTCTTTTACGTTGGCGTGCATAGATGGGCTAACCCCATGAAAGGGCCAGCCCGCCTACCGCCGCTCTCCTAGGCCTAAAAATTTCAATGAACTAGAAGGGGGTGAAGGAGGATGGATTATGTACTAGATTCTACGATGGATGTCGATTTATATAATGATGATGAACGGAAATGAAAAAAATGATATATATATATATACAGTGGCGAACTCAGGATTTTCATTTGGGTAGGGTAAGTCAATTGAAAAGGTTTTTTTTTTTTTTGCTAGACATTTCACCTAAATAAAAATAGAAGAGAAAATATATTATATTTAAACATATAGACACAAAATACTTAACTACATCAGCTAACATTGATTTCTGTTGTAAAAAATCAGCTCAAACTTATATTATCTTGTTTCACTCAAAATTTATGTCAAAATCAATGCCTATAGAAGATCTCTGCAAATTCAAGGTGAAAAGGTATGGAAAAAATTGGATACAAGAACATTTCTTAAAGCCAACAAGACATTTTCATGTGTGGGGCGTTTGTTTAAACACATGTGGGCCATGATATAGGGCCCATTGGACTTTTGGGAACTTTCAATAGGATGAAGGCATAGGTCCGCCACTATATATATATATATATATATATATAAATATAAATATATATATTTATATAATGCCAAAGAAGATGACGTTGGGCGAAAAGAGTTTAGTGAGGTGCCGGGACTGCGTAGGCTTGTCGGGTTGCAGGTTTGGTGTACGATGTTGGTTTTAGGTGAAGTTGTGGTTATGGGGAATGGTTGTGAGGCTGAGAGGGAAGCGTGCGGTAAGGAAGGCGGGGTGCCGTGCCTCGTGTGGTATGGTGATTTCTGATTGTGTTTTGGATGAAGAAGATGGGCTCTGAGATCTGGAAACCTGTTTGGTTGATAAGTTGTGAAGGTGGTCGTGAGGTCTTGGGGTCTGTTTTTGGCTTGGGTATAGGAGGGCGAGCTTGGAGAGATGTTTGTGCTAGGTAGGCGACTGGATGTTTGGATGGAGGACGCTTTGCAGAAGGTGGTGGTTCTGCGCAGGGGGGAAAGATGGAGATGAGAGGTGATGGGTGATGGTGAGATGGGACTCCTGCGCTCGGATCAGATGGAAGCCAGGGATCGAGATGGAGATGGAGGTCTGCTGCTGGGCATCTGAGTGAGATGATGAGGGGAATGATGGTGGTGGGCCTGTGGACGTGAGGAAGATGGTGGGGAAGGTGGGTGAAGGTCTGTGTGAGATGATGAGGGGAATGATGATGATGTAGTGGAGAGATGGCGTGAGAGAGTGAGGACTGATGGGTGATGAAGGCAGTGGGTCGTTGTGAGGGAGATGATGGCGAAATGATCGTATGAGGGTGAGGGTGATGGTGGCTGCGAGGTTGAGGAAGATGGTGGTCTGCGCTGGTTGTGAGGGATCGAGAGGGACGAAGATGATGTCAAGGAGGAGAGGTCTGCGTGGGCTTGGAGAAGAGAGGAGGGGAAGAGGGGATGAAGATGATCGAGACTGCGAGGGAGATGGGTTGATGGATGATGAGATGGAGAAGAGAAAACCGGATGGTGGTGGAGGGCTTGGGTCGTGGGATGGTTATTGTAAAATGAAGGGCCCGTCATCCAAAAGATCGCCGGGATCTCATCCGTTACAGGCAATGGGTTGGGATAGATGATTATCCCCTGGGTTGTTGTTTATCCTCCCTCCTAGTCCTAATCGTCCCATCGGTTGGTTGTTAATGAGGAGAGATGAGGATGAGCCGATGATACGGTGATGATCAATTTGAATCCACGATGAACATGACACGTTTGAATTTAAATGTTGAAAACTAGTTCGAGTTGATGTGCCAAGAGGCATGGGTTGGTGGACTTGACCAGGTTGGGTTGATGAAATGGAAAAGGCGAGCCCACTTCTCTCTTTTATTAAATATGTAAAAGGGTGGGACCCATACATGCTGAATATGTAGAAAGACTAAGCTTGGGATCTAACCATTGGGTTTTCAAAATCCTAATGTCAATGCAAGTCTCCTGTCATGTAGAACACGTTGGCATATTGTTCTGAACCAATTGAAGACAGAAAGGAGTTCGAGCTTTAAGGGACCAGGACTGATATAGGATGGTTTGGATCGAATTTAGTTGACAGGTTGTGCAGATGAAAGGGGCCCAAGTAATTGAGTAGTGTTTTATGCGCTGCTGGCCAGAGTTTGTGTCCGTGGGTTATGGAATGGTTTAATTAAGCAAGTTGGTCTAGTTTGGATGGGTTAGATGAGGGAGGTCTGTTTGGACTTTGGAGGGTAGGTGGTGTGGCCCACGATTTGTCTAAGTTGGGTTGGTTTGGTTTGAGGTTTATGCTAGGTTGAATGAAGTCTGAAATTGAATTGGGCCAAATGGCTTTAGGCTTAGGTGGGTAGAGTTCATGTAGGTTAGGCTTGATTTGGGTCTGGTGGGTCAGGTCCAGGTCAAGTATGGGTTAGATGGGTTTCGTCCAGGACAAGGCTGAGGTCAGGAAAGATCTGATTTATTTTATTTTTATTTTTTTTTGTTTTTTCTTTTAGGGAACTAGGCCTGATTAATTTTGAAGAAAAATCATATCTCAAGATATGACTATCAGTTTTTTTTTTAAATCTGAGTATTAGTGGAAATTTCTCAATGAGTAGGCCCGAAGATATATGGGTCAAGTTCATTTGGTGACCTAAAAAAGATTTGAATTTTTGGGGAGCCCACATATGTTTAATTTTTAAAACTTCATAACTTTTGATCCACCCGTCAGATTTTTTAAATCCATATATCATCAAGAACTGACTAAGGGTAGTTCATCAATATGGAAGTTGAGATCCGACTCGAAACATGAGAGTTGGTGAGATCCATAAAAATGGGCCTAAAATGATGCAACTTTTGTAAATGTGTATGATAATGAAGATTTTAGTTTATTTATTCAAAATTGTCCAAATGAGGAAAAATTGGGGCATCAATAATATGAGTATTGAAATTGTCCATGAGGGTGCCAAAATGGGAGGTCTACACTCCAATCCACTCCAACATTGCCCAAATGGAGAATGAGACTTCATTATCTTCTTCCTCACCATGAGAGCTCTCCATTGATACCATTGGGAGAGAAATCCACCCATCCTAGGGTTCTCTTTGAGCAAGCTTTGTCCATTTGAAGCTCTTCCAAGTAAGTGATCACTCTCATCTTCTAGATTTGTGTTTTCCTAGCCCTGGAGAGTCCCCATCTCTCTTATTTTAAGCTCTCTCCTTATTTATTGTAATGGCCATTTAGGGTTCTAAATAGGTTGTTTTGGGGTTTTTTTGGGTGTGTTTGTAGGTTTGATCTTGGGGGTGGTTTTGGGAGCTTGTTTAACCATCTTCGAAGCCAAGGTAAGTGGATAAATGAATGAGTTTGAATGTTGGCAAGTTTATGAAGAAATCTTGATTTTATTACTTGTTCTTAGTGATTTCATACTTACTTCTATCTATGCTTCTTGCTATGATTTCTATTGCTTTTGAAAATGCATATTGATGACTCTTTCTCTCTAGTTAACCTCTTGAAAATTTATGCATTTTATTTTGATTAAATCTTGTTTTATGTTTATATATAGATAACATGAATGATGGGTTTTCTTATGATTAATGAGGTTGGAATGAGATCGAATAGTTGTATTTTGTGGAGTGTTTGAAGGAGGAATCTGTGGGTTTTGAGAAGGTTAAAGTCCCTTATTTATGTAGAAGGATTGAGGCTCAATGAGGGCCTGAAAGGGAGGAAGAAAGAGCACAAACAGCACAGAATCCATGTATCTAATGCAGTTCACTCGAGTGGACTTTTGGTCGCTTTAGCGGACCCCATCCAGAAGCTCGTTGGCTCGAGCCAACCTTCAGGGTCGCTCGAGCCAACCCTCAAAGAGACAAGCCCACTCGAGTGGACCCCTCACAGAGAGTTGTTAGCTTGAGCCAACCACTAGTCTGCTCGAGCGAATTGTCTTTCATGCCTGAGTCTATATTGGGAGCTTGGGAATGATGTTCTAAGGGTTGAGGAGGTCTGTTTGGAAACTCAATGCAATGGTGGGACCAACAAAGTGATGTATGGAGCTTGATTGAGAAAGAAACCCCATCACAGATATGTATTCAGGACTCTCTTTACTTGCCAATGTGTATAGGGTGCTTGAGATGTCTTCGATCTTCTGGAGTACCAAGCCAAAAAGAAAACTGACATACGGGACCCTTATACACATTGATTTAGATCTTGAAGCCTTAATGCGTGGTCCGGAATTATGTGAAAACCCACTGTGTGTTAAGTTACTCAAATTACATATGTACCCTTCCGCTTTCATGTGTCATTACCAGTCTTTCCTTAAAGCTATTGAAGTATGCAATTTGAGTATTTTGCCTGCCCCGTATATTCATGACCATATATTAATGTGATATATGTGCTTGTGAGCATCTCGTTTAGCCTGTTTGGGTGATATACACCTATATATGTTTTGATTACTTCATGTGACATAAGTGTCGGCACCACTAACCTTGGACAACCTTGTCGACTTAATCCATTGACTTGGAGTTTCCCGATAACTTCGTGGTCCTGTCAAGTATATGTATATGTATATAGTTGGCTCTCGTCACTTCGCGTGTCTGAGACCAACGCCTCTAGTATGCTCTCATCACAATACTGCTGGATGATCTAGCTTTGTATGGTTGTCGTCTTACCAGTTTCCTATTCATTGATACTTTTTCTTGTTTTATATTGATATGCGTTTTCAGATAAATTATGCATCTTATTTCATGAAAATTGTTGTTTAAGCAGGTTTCAATGTTTTCCAAGGTAACATGTGATTTATTATATTATTTATATCTTTTCACCCGCCTGCCAGACCATCGTGCTTGACCCGCTATTTTGGTACTCAGGTCCAGATTTCGTCATCCAAAGGAGGAGTCAAAGGAGGCGGCCGGAGAGTTACAACTCGTAGGAGAATGGCAGATTGACGATGTCGTCTAGACATTCGGTCAAGCGATGAGTTGCGAACATCTTTTGGGAGTGTAACTGACACTTTTTGGGTTTTTTTGTTGTACTAACCTTTGTTGGCCTTTATTTTTGGGGAATAATTAACTAACTCACTTTTTGTGTAAACGTTAACTTTACACCTTGGAAATGCTATACGAACACTGCTCACTCTAACATCATGTTATTATTAATTGTGTTATCAATCTTGTTACCATGAAATGAATTTCTAAACTTGGTTTGCTACACGCTTCCGCATCCCGACTGTCTATGTCTTGTGTGTGTGACATCCTCACCGTGGAAACCTATGAGACTTCACGTGCTAGGATGTGGTTTGGTCTTCCTTAATTCATGTGCGTAGCAAAAGATATTAAATACATATCTTTGTAATCATCATATCCTATCATTAGCTCGCCGATCTCAGATTAGGAGCGCCCATTGTGCGCTAAACCAGTCTAGGGTCATGACAGACTGGTATAGGGCGAGACATGGTTCAGGCAATTAGAAGAAACTAGAAATCCTAAGGACGTGGTGATGATTCGTTAGACTTTTCGTCAGTTAGAATCGTGTGGGCAATGTATGACCATCAACTTGATTAATTATTATTTGCTAACACTTTGTTTTGCAATGATATGCCACTTCGTAAGAGACCCGTGAACGGCAATCCCACAGCCGGCTGTAGCAAACACACTGGGCCACTTGAGGAAAACACTCCTGATCCAACCATGCAGAATCATTTTCAACAGATGATGCAGGCTTTACTTGATCAATAGCGTCATGCAAATGAAAACCAAGCCAAACTACAGGAACAAATGGCTAAAAAAGATGAAGATCATGCAAGGGAAATGACACAGGTGCAGTGGCAATTATTGGAAGTCTTGGAAAGACGGCCTGAACCGGTACTAGCTCAACCACCGGGCACTGATGGACCCGTCTTTTTTTCTTCTTGCCTTCCTTCGTCCCGGGTCTGCCGGGGTGCAGCGGGGCGAAGAGAAAAAAAAAAGAGCAAGCATCAACATTTTTGTATGGGTATGCCAGATTTTCTATTCTACTTGGAATTTGAAATGGTGATCCAGAGATTCACCTTCACAAGTAGAAAGGAAATCAAACTTTTTTTCTAACTTTCCATTGCACATATATTTAAAGAAAGAGACAAGATTTTAAAATGCCGTGAGAGGCGATTTTGTTTAGTTTGCCGTGAAAGGCGGTTTTGTGTCGTAAAAGGCTGTTTTGCCGTGAAAGGCGATTTACAAATCTCATCAATGATGAAAGACAAGAATTGTGATTTTTTTTGTCTTTTTAAAAATACAAAGTACAATAGAGAAGAAAGAAAGAGGGATTTGACTTCTCAGGAGATTGTGGGGACTCGTTCAGATCGACGGTCGCAAGTCATGTATGGACTCCGCCATCGTCCTTCAGATGAGAACACTTGATGCTTTAGTTCACTTGGCTTGGCTTGGACCTCGGATTTTTAGAGGACAAAGACCAAGGGAAGGTCCTATATCCAATAAAAAACCAAGTAGACGGGCTGAAAAGCCGCATCTAGGCCATGTTGGATAGAAGAAGAGGGGAAACCTTGGGGGGGTGGCCCCCCAAGGGACTTCGATCACCGTGTAGTGCTTGCAGCAGAGTTTCTTCAAGGCAAAAGAGCTCTTGAGTTGGCAGTGGTGGTTTTTGCATTGAAAATGTGGAGACACTACCTCTATGGAGAGAAGTTCGAAGTCCACTCCAGCTACCGCAGCTTACAATATTTGTTTTCTCAGAAGGAGCTGAATATGAGGCAGAGAAAGTGGATAGAATATTTCAACGACTATGATTTCCCGATCAAGTATCACTCGGGGAAAGCGAATGTAGTAGCTGATGCATTGAGTAGGATATTAGTGGGCTCGGCAAATCTATGGGGTACCAATATTTCTCAGCAGTTTGAAGAGCTGGGCATAGACTTTCAGCCACTAAGGAAGGGTGTGATGTTATCTAACATGTCAGTGTCAGAGCCCTCCTTTATACAGAAGATCAAGGATAGCCAATTGCAAGATCCAGAGTTGGCAAGGATTTCAGAGCATATAGCAGAACGTCCAGATTTTCGTATTGTGGATGGAGTCTTGTACTATTGTGATTGTCTATGAGTGCCTAAGATTGAAGACTTGAGGAATGACATCATGACAGAAGCTCACAGTACGAACTATTCTATGCATCTGGGTAACACTAAGATGTATTAGAACTTGAAGGGTAGATTTTGGTGGAATAACATGAAGTGAGAAATTGCAACATTTGTATCTCGATGTATGACCTGCCAGTTAGTGAAAGCAGAGCACCAGAAGCCTCTAGGGTTATTGCAACCGTTAAAGATCCCGGAATGGAAGTGGGAGCATATTACTATGGATTTTGTTTCGGGACTACCGAGAACCAGCAGAAGCAATAATGCAATATGGGATATTGTGGACCGCCTTACCAAGTCAACTCATTTCATTCCCATGAGGATAGGAACGAAAATGCACATGTTACCTCTTACAGAGTTGTTCACCAATGAGATTGTTAGTCGTCTTGGACAGCAAGTTTCCATCATATCCGACAGAGGTAGCAGATTCGTCTCGAGGTTCTGGAAGACACTGCATGAATCTATGGGTACGAAGCTATAGTGCAGCACAGCTTATCACCCACAAACAGATGACTAGTGAAAGAGGACGATCCAAATTCTTGAAGATATGCTTTGTTCTTGTGTGTTAGACTTCAAGACTCAATGGGATGAGACCTTACCACTGTGCGAATTTACCTACAATAACAGTTTTCACTCAAGCATTGGAATGGCGCCTTTCGAGGCATTGTAGGGCAAAAGATGTAGAACTTCAGTTTGTTAGAAGGAAGTAGGTGTTCGCAGTTTCAATGGACTGGCTATAGTAAGTGAGATTAGTGATAAAGTCAGGCAGATTCAAGATCATCTGAAAGTAGCCCGGAGTAGACAGAAAAGCTATGTAGACTCTCATAGAAGGGATTTGCAGTTCAAAGAAGGAGATGAGGTTTTCTTGAAGGTGTCACCGACTAGGTGAACGTTGAGATTCTGTCAGAAGGGCAAGTTATCCAGGAGGTACATTGGGCCTTATGATATTATGAGCAAGATTGGTGATGTGCCTGAACTCTCCAGCATACACAATGTTTTCCATGTGTCAATGGTGAAGAAGTATGTCCCCGATCCATTACATGTACTCCGTCGTGAACCATTGGAAATCCGAGAAGATGCCACCTATGTAGAGAAGCCTGTTTGAATAATTGATACCAAGGAACAAGAGCTAAGGACTTGGACAATTAATTGGGTGAAAGTGCTTTGGGAAAACCATGGACCCAAGGAAACAACGTGGGAACTACGGGATCAAGTCCAGAAGAAGTATCATCATCTACTACCAGAGGTTAGTTGTTTTTCCATTTGGAGGACCAAATGCCCTAAGGGGTGGAGGATGTAAGACCCTAACCCGAGCTACCGCGATTAACACTAATTAAGTCGTGAGTTAGCTCTAAGTAAGATTCGTGGATTTTGTGTTAAGTTGGGACTAGAATAGCTTTTATATAGCTTTGGGGAGTTTTGAGAGCCTTTGTGATTTAATGAGACTCTTTGAGGGTCTTTTTAGTGATTTTGCGTAAGTATGTGGGTTATCTGTGATTTCAAAAAATTCGTGTTTTAACTCAGATTGATTGATCTTATCATCCCCTACGACTTTTGTGTTTACTCCGTCTCAGTTCGAGACCCCGAAACCCGACTTTTCTAACTTCAAGGGCAAACAGTCTTTTTACACAAAATCTGGACACAATTTCTTATGTCTCCAAAACCCTTGAAATATGTACTTTTTGGAAACTTGATTTGTTGGCAAACATTTTTCCCTTCTTCGTCGAACTCATCCGAGGCCCGGAAATCTATGTTTTTAACCTGACAAGCTTCATTGGTTGTGGGACCCATCTCACTCTCTATATAAGTAGTACTCTTCTTCACTTTACCTTTCTTGCTCATGCTCATTGTGGAAGAGTGCTACACCCTTTCTAGGGTTTCTTCTCTTCTTCTTCTTGCTTCTTTATCTCCAATCCACTCCAACATTGCCCAAATGGAGAATGAGACTTCATCATCTTCTTCCTCACCATAAGAGCTTTCCATTGATACCATTGGTAGAGAAATCCACCCATCCTAGGGTTCTCTTTGAGCAAACTTTGTCCACTTGAAGCTCTTCCAAGTAAGTGATCACTCTCATCTTCTAGATTTGTGTTTTCCTAGCCCTAGAGAGTCTCCATCTCTCTTATTGTAAGCTCTCTTATTGTTTATTGTATTGGCCATTTAGGGTTCTAAATGGGTTGTTTTGAGTGGTTTTTGGGTTTGTTTGTAGGCTTGATTTTGAGGGTAGTTTTGGGAGCTTGTTTAACCTTCTTGAAGGCCAAGGCAAGGGGATGAATGGATGATTTTGAATGTTGGCATGTTTATGAAGAAATCTTGATTTTGTAACTTGTTCTTAGTGATTTCATACTTACTTCTATCTATGCTTCTTGCTATGATTTCTATTGCTTTTGAAAATGCATATTGATGGCTCTTTCTCTCTAATTAACCTCTTGGAAATTTACGCATTTTATTTTGACTAAATCTTGTTTTATGTTTATATATAGATTACATGAATGATGGATTTTCTTGTGATGAATGAGGTTGAAATGAGATGGATTTGTTGTATTTTGTGGAGTGTTTGAAGGAGGAATATGTGGGCTTTGATAAGGTTATAAGTCCCTCATTTATGTAGTAGGATTGAGCCTCAAAGGGGGCTTAAAAGAAGGATGAAAGAGCACAAACAGCATAGAATTCGTGTAGATCTGATGCAGTTCGCTCTAGCAGACCTTTGGTCGCTTGAGCGGACCCTTCTAGAAGCTCGTTGGCTCCAGCCAACCCTCCCAGAGACCAATCCGCTCGAGCAGACCCCTCCCAGAGAGTTGTTGGCTCTAGCCAACCTCTGGTCCGATCGAGCCAACTGTCTTTCATGCCCGATTTTGTATTGGGAGCTTGGGAATGATGTTCTAAGGCTTCATGAAGTCTGTTTGGATCCTTAATGCAATGGTGGGACCTACAAAGTGATGTATGGAGCTTGATTGAGAAAGAAACCCCATCACGGAAATGTATTGAGGACTCTTTCCTTGCCAATGTGTATAGGGTGCTTGGGATGTCTTCGATCTTCTGGAGTACCAACCTGAAAACAAAACTGACATACGGGACCCTTATACACATTGATTTAAATCTTGAAGCCTCAATGCATGGTCCGGAATTATGTTGAAATCTACTATGTTTTATTTTACTCGAATTACATATGTACCCTTCCGTTTTCATGTGTCATTTCCAGTTTTGCCTTAAAACTACTGCAGTATGCAATTTAAGTATTTTGCCATCCCCGTATATTCATGACCAGATATTAATGTGATATATGTGCTTGTGAGCATCCCTTTAGCCTGTTTGGGTGATATACACCTATATATGTTCTAATTTCTTCATGTGACCTAGGTCTCGGCACCACGAAGCTTGGACAACCGTGTCGGCTTGACCCATCGACTTGGGGTCCCCAGATAACTCTTGCCAGCTGTAGTCCGGGTTCCCGCCTGCCCCGTTACCCGGTTCCGCGGCCGTGGTCTTGTTTAGTATATGTATATGTATATAGTTGGCTCTCGTCACTTCACGTGTCTCAGACCAATGCGTCTAGTATGCTCTCATCACAATAGTGATGGAGGATCTAGCTTTGTGTGGTTGCCATCTTGGCAGTTTCCTATTCATTGATACCTTTTCATGTTTTATATTGATCATGCGTTTTCAGATAAATAATGCATCCTATTTCATGAAAATGGTTGTTTAAGCAGGTTTCAATGTTTTCCAAGGTAACATGTGATTTATTTTATTATCTATATTTTTTCACCCGCCTGCTAGACCGTCGTGTCTGACCCACTATTTTGGTACTCAAGTCCAGATTTTCTCATCCCCAAGGAGGAGCCAGAGGAGGCGGCTAGAGAGCCGCAATGCATAGGAGAATGGCAGACTGACGACGTCGTCTAGACATTTGGTCAGGCGATGAGTTGCGAACATCTTTTGGGAGGGTGACTGACACTTTTTGGGTTTTTGGTTGTACTGGCCTTTGTTGGCCTTTATATTTGGGGAATGATTAACTCACTTTTTGTATAAACATAAACTTTACACCTTGGAAATGCTATACGAACATTGCTCACTTTTACATCATGTTATTATTAATTGTGTTATCAGTCTTGTTGCCATGGAATGAATTTCTAATCTTGGTTTGCTACACGCTTCCCCATCCCGATTGTCTATTTCTTATGTGTGTGACATCCTCAGTGCAGAAACCTGTGGGAAATCACGTACATGGATGTGGTGTGTTCTTCCTTAATCCGTGTACGTAGCAAAAGAAATTAAATACATATCTTTGTAATCATCATATCCTATCATTAGCTAGCCAATCCTTGATTAGGAGCGCCCGTTGTGCGCTAACCCGGTTCGGGGTCGCGACAACTAACTAGTTTAATTTCTTTCTTCCAATTATTTTAAATTAAACTGATTTTTTAATTATGTGATTTAAATTCAAAGCATTTATGATTAATTGTGAGTATGTATTTATCTTAGTTGCCAATAATATGTCTTTCCCCTCTAAAACCCCTACTCCTACTGGTTCCAACTTTTCTTATTGGGAAGACTCATGGTAGGGATGTAAATGGGTCCCTGATTCTTCGATTACCCGAAGGCTCCGACCAGTTAAAAACCGGGTCTGGGTCCTTGTTTAGGCCCCGATAAGTAAATGGGTGGGTCTGGTTCCACCTTGGTTCGGACCCGTGGCCCAAAATTTTACCTTAATTTTTTAAAATCTCAGCTAAAATCTATGTTTTTTTAATATCATTCTCTACCTAGACCCGAACCGGGATCCAGACCCGTCACATATATGGTTCTGGTTCCGATTCCGGAGTCAAGAAATCTGTTCCGAAACGGTTCCGGGTCCGGGTCCGGGTCCGGTTCTACCTTCTCCTTAAAGGTTTCGATTCCGGGTCCACCATGGACCTGGACCAGAACTGACCCGTTTACAATCCTAACTCATGGACATTTTGTCATGAGCCTTTTAAAAATAGAGGTTGCTATGAAGAAGCCTAAACGACTCAAGGCTATTGATGCTTCCAGTGCTGCCAATAAGGCAGAATTTGAGAAGGGGGAGCATCTATGCGGAGTCAACTTACTAAACTGAGGTGTGATGGTTTTAAAGGTGTAAGAGAAATTATTGTAGAAATGGTTAACTTGATTGAAAAACTTATGGAGGCCAAAACGGCCATGTCAGATGAACTTTCGAGCCAAATAGTCCTGAATTTACTTCTATCCTCATTTTGAACCCCTTCATTATAGCATATATTCAAAGGGAAGAGAAGTGGTCTATGAATGAAATAATCGCTAAGTGGGATCAAGAGAAGAGGAAGATGAGAAAGGAAAGGACTTTGGTTGTTAACCATATCCCTCAGAAAAGGCAAAAAGATGGGTGGAGATCTGAAATGCTTCTTTTTGCAACAAGAAAGGACATCTTAACAATGGATTGTTTAAAGCAAAAGAATTGGTTCAAAAAGAAGGGTAAGATTTCTAACCTTTCTCTTGTGACTTGTGAAACAAACCTTATAAATATAGTTTTCAGTACCTGGTGGATAAATTCAGGAGCCACAATTCATGTTTGTAATTATTGAAAGTCCAGAATCAAACCTAGTGGGGGGGGGGGGGGGGGGGGGGGGGGGGGGGGTGTGGTGAATAGGTGAGCTCAAAAACCTAGACCAACTCTTTTTAAAACCTATGTCAATTATGCTTTGAAGATTTAACATCTTGATTGTAGGTGAGGTTTCTAACAACAAGTAAAGAAACCAACTAATCATTCAAGATAGACATTTTAAAAGGAAACATTGATCATAAGCACATCATCCACACAAATACACATTAATCACTATAACAAGAAAATTTATAGTGGTTCGGCCAAACAAGCCTACATCCACTCCCAGTTTTCTTACCTGTATTTCCACTATTAACTTAAGGTTTAGGCTAACCTCCAACGTTACAACCACATATGCTTTTACACAAGGCTAAGCAATAACCTTTTACAATCTCATATGCTTTTCAATAGGCCGTCCATTAACCTTTTACAACATAAGTTTTTATCTCAATAAACTATGCCTAAACAAGCATAAGATGAGATGCAAGTGAATACATATTGATGCCTCTTAACATAGGCTGATATTGAAAGTGAAATCCTATCTAAGACATATGCATGATGAATACAAAGATTTATATAAAATACATATGCCTTAAAAACTTCTTCTATCTCTTTTGAAATCCAATGCTCATAAATGATGCAAATGTGAGATAGAGTAATTAAATGATTCACACATGTTTTTGAAATGATGACAAACTTGTTTTGGAAAGTCTAATATGAAAACTAGCAAGTCTGTTTTAAAGAACCATTAAATGAGTAACATGTGAAATACTATTCAAATGATGAAGTTAAAATGTTAAACATATTTTAAAGTCAAAGCATGTCTTAACAATAAACATTTGAACACTTTGAACACTTTAATCATGCCATTTGAAGATATCAAAGATTTAAAGGCAAGCATGAATAAAATAAGTTAAGAGGAGCAAACCCATTGAAAAATCAAAGCTTTGAAATGGTTGATTTGCCCTCCTTGCTTCCCTCTAGCCTAGCATGGATGTCCCACCTTCCTTAGCCCTCAAAAGTCTCAAAAGTGTTGGCACAAACCCCAAGGAAGAGTTCATTTTATAAGAAAAATGATCTCCAACGGATCTATTATCGGTTAATCGACATCCAGGGTCTGGTCGACCGAACTTTAACAATCATATCCCAACGGTTATATTTTTGAAATTTTGCGAACCGAGATATGCTTGTCGGTTCACCGTACTGAAGTTCGGTCGACCAACAGATGACCGACATATGACCGGCAGCTGACCGAACTTCCCTGATATTACAAATTTTACATTCTGGATTCGGAACCAACTGGTAGGGATATACAAAAAACCTGGCAATCCGTCAATCCGATCTGATCCGATCTGATCTGTGGATTCTGATCCGATCCGAAGGCCAACGGATTGGTGACAGATTGGAAATTGTGTAATCCGTTAGCAATGGATTGGTGGCCGATTTCACCCTTAATCCGCAGATTCAATCCGATCCGATCCGTTGTCATTGAATAATATATGTATATATAAAGAAAAAAAAGTGTAAGGGCCAATATGTAATTCCCTTTTGACCTTTATCCCCAAAAGGCCAAACCCTACCTTCATTCCCCAAAATCGTCCCAGGTTCCAGCGGCAGACGGAGGGCGATCTTCTCTCAATCATCGCTTCTTCTTCGTTGCAGGGGATTATATCTACTTGGAGTCGCATCTCTCTATCTCTCGTGTTTTGTTCATCTCTTTTTGGAAGAGTTGCAGAGCATCTTGGAGTCCCAAGCTCTGGCGGACGACGGCGGGGAGGAGCATCTGCTTCCTCTGCATCTCCAATCCCACATCTCTTCCACTCCACATCTTGGACAATGACGGCGGACGACGGCAGCTTAAAGCTGGTGCCAGGATACACCTCTGACAATGTTCTTAAGGGGAGTGAGGAGTGGTGTGCTTTGGAAAGGGTCTCCCGTTTGAATACCAGGCTAACCTTGCCAAGGCTCATTCCTGAAGGAGGCTGAAAGAGTTTCTGAAATGCAAAAGTTAGCAAAAAGAGATGGTTGGTTTTGCTGCTGGAGAAAATGAATTTTGTCATTGTTATTATTTTTTCTTCCTTATGTAACTGTGTATTTGTTGATCTTGATGGGAGAGATGGCTTATTGTATTGTTGATGGCTTAGTGCATTGTTGATGGGTAAGATGAGTTTAATGGGGATTCCTCGAATTAGACAACTCTTCTTTGATTTCTCCAGGTCTGATCTCCCAAAACCATTTCATTCTCTCCAAAACCTATATCTTTTTATCATCAGTGGTGTTGATATTTTGTATTTGTTATTGATTGGATTATTATCAATTCAATTCAAGGACCGTTGGTGAAGAATGTCTCCTACAGTTTCTTTCCTGTAAGTGCTGATTCTTATTAGTTTTGCTTTTGAAAAATTGAAAAAGGAAGTGTGTTTGATGAATTGAGGTAGGTCTGAGTTTTACATTTAGCCACTTATCATTAACATGTGTTTGATGAAAAACTTTTGCTAAGGTAAAGCTTTTGGAGTCACTAATCTTATGAATTAAAGAGAAGAGGATATGGTTCAGAATTCATGGTTTTTTTCTTTTTCTTTTTCCATGTAATGTACTGGGACAGATTGAATGGGTTAATCTGATCCGATCCGCTCCTCCACGAATCGGATCGGATTTTAACAGCAACGGATTGGTGACGGATTCCAAATCTGTCAATCCGTAGGCAACGGATTGGTGACGGATTTGGCCTAATCTGCACCTATCCGATCCATGTACACCCCTACCGACAGCTGACCAGACCTTCTTGGAGAACTAAGCTTGATAGAGACTAACATGTTTGAAGAAAAGAGATTTTAAAATGCAATTTAAAACATGTTTGAGAATGCCTTTCAAAAAACTTTTGATGCTAAGATTAAAACCAATGATGCTTGAAGATTCCAAGATCCTAAGAAGTATGAGTGCATGAGAGTTCAAGCTATTTAAAATGAATGCATCCAATCAAATTGCAAACTAATGAAAACCCTAACAATTATTTGCAGGGCTTCATTTCGAGCTGGAGTCCAAGTGATGGACAATCGTCTATCATTATGGGGAATCGGCAAGAATCTAAGATCGAAGTCATTATGACATTGCAATTGACTTTGGACACCGGGTTCCAACTGAGCCTTCATATACATTTTATGTTCCTTCTAACATAAAATGAATCTAATGACTACAAATATTTTTGGACATGGAATGTTAAAGATTTATAGAAATGATATTTATGTTGTTATGATTATGGATTTGATGGTTCATATAAGTTAAGTTTGGACCATATTTTTGCTCAGTCAATATTAAATACAAATTTAAACATGAACATATGCATTGAGCATCTTCAAAGTATTCAATGCGGAAGTAAAATTTCAGTTAGACAAGAAAATTAAAGTTGTGAGGTTATATTGGGGGTGGTGAATATTAGTGGCCAATTTTGTGGCCTATTCAGAGTGGTCTTAAAGGTGTAGATTTTATTATCCACACCATAATTTAACATTTGTGGAGTCGAATAATGCAAAGTTCTTAAAGGACCATGACATTAGTGGGAGTGTTCGATCATGAAAAATATCTCATGCCATGAAATTCAAGATAAAGGTCCAATTGAAGAAGATAGGTTTGTTGTGGTACAACAACCTATAATTGAGGAGCCACTGCCAAACTAAACCGATGTCATTTTGTCAAAAAATACCCATACAGATGAAGATGTGAATAGTCAAGAAAAATTAAGGAGGTTAACTCGTTTGAGAAGACCATTTATTTTCTGATGATTACATTGTGTATTTAGAACAAGCAAGTAAGGAAATGTACATGGACTAATCCGAAAGTTTTATAAAATAAGGCAGTGAATGACTAGTTTGCAAATTAAAAAAGTCACTCTCTCTCTCTCTCTATATATATATATACAGATTTAAACAGCCTTCAAGGCACTGATACTAAAAGTTCATCAATACCATTACTGCCATGGATTTTCAGAAAACATTGTTGATCAATGTATGAATCTAAAGATCAGTGGGAGCCGGTTTCTTAATTTGGTATTGTATATAGATGATATCTTGCTAGCTAGTAATAATATATCAATGTTGAAAGTAACAAAGGCTTATCTCAAGATGTACCCATTACCGAGGGTGATATATTATAAAAGGTCTATGTCCAAAAAAAAAAAAAAAAAGGAAATGTCCAAAGAATCAAGTTGAGAGGAACCAAATGGATAAGGTACATTGCGCTGCTGCTGTTGGTAGTCTTATGTATGCTCTAACATGCACAAGGCCTAATATTAGCTTCGCAGTTGGCGTGTTTGGTTGGTATCAAAGTGATCCAAGATGGAACACTAAAGGGCAGTTAAGAAAACTATATGATATCTCAAGTGCACAATAAATTACATGCTCAAATATTGGGGATCGAATAAACTCAAATACTTAGATGCGGACTTTACTGGTTGTTTCAATATAAGAAACTCTACTTCGAGCTATGTATTCAATTTAGGGCAGTGGAGCGATACTGTGGAAAAGTGTTATACGAACACTTGTCACTCCTTTCATTTTCATGTTGTATTCGTGGCGTGCATTGAAGCCCCAGGGCAGGCATCATGGTTGAGAAATTTTAGGGCTTCACATGCTTGATTTTATCTCGGAGCCAATTCATACAACATCTCAGTGATTCAATTTGCCAATAATGACAAGAGTTCAGGTAGTTCCAACTATTTGGAAGTTAAGTTTCTTGTCTTGAAAGAAAATATATGAAATTGTCTAGCGTCTATTGAGGGGATCTCCATAGATCTCATGATTGTAGATCCTTTGACCCAGACATTGGCTCCAAAAGCATTTAAGAAACATGTTGTTGACATGGGGCTTGTAAATTTGCTGTGACAAGGATTGCTTTTGTGTTCATAGACACTAATTGGGATTTGATCAAATTTCAGTTTATATCAATTTTGTTTGACGATTTTGTCATCGCGCTTTATTTTATCTACTTCATGCACATGTGATGATGGTTAGTCAAGCAAGAAATATGAGATATGACAATTTCAATGTAACCAATTTAATAGGATGGTCATGAAAAGGATCCTATTACCTCCATGAAAAACTTGGTTGAGTGAGGATTGTTGATGAGTGCAATACATGGAATGAAGCATGTCGCAATAATGATATGTAATCGCCATGATTCGCATTGATAGCTTTTCATTTGATCACATTATAAAGGCTTAGCATAAATAGGACTAGTTAATCACATTTGAGAATTTTTGTTGATCACAATAACCAAAGAATAATGGAATAGTGCTTGTGGTCATATGGATCAAGTAGGAGAATGTTAGAATTTTTGGGCTTAAGCGTGGCCCAAGGACCACATGCATGCCGATGTGAGTCCCCCACTTTAGAACACCAACTCACATGAAGACTCCAATATTGGTAAGTCTCCTTAATGGAGATGTCTTTGGTTTTTATGGAAAGTTGCTAACCTAAACGAGTTGTCTGTGCTTAGAGGAATCTAAATCCTAATTAAATTAGGACTCCATGATGGGAAGGGAGTTGTTGGGTTTAGGGGTTACAGCTCCTCTCTACACAATACATTGATTGCCCTATCGATATTATGTAGTAAGGTCGTAGTAGAGGAGTAGAGTAAATTTCCAATCAAAGATAGTGGTTCAGATCAGGCGAACGCGATGGAGTCTGGTAGGCGATTAGATTTCAGATTTATGTTGTGTTATTCAAATCAATCCTATATTTATGTAGATACGATTAAAGTTATGTTAGTCCAAAACTAGCATTCCCTTCCCTCGTCGAACCAACTAATATGCAAGTGTCAAGGTAAGTCAGATGAGCTTACTCGACGGTATACAATATGCTTTAAGTAAGGCCCTATCACCAGTCTTTATCAAACACTTTATTCCCAAAATAAGTATGATGCAGAGTTTTAAAATATGAACACTAATGAACGTACCATTTGAGGGAACTTTAACATTAAGAACAGTGCGAGATTCATCTATTTACATTTCCAGAAAACAGGAGAAAGAAAAGAGAAAGTAGAAGAACCAACGAAGGGAGGAAGGAGAAAAGAGGAAAGAGGGCATGCGATTGGTTCAAGGTAATGCCCCATTCTCTCTCTCTCTCTCTCTCTCTCTCTCTCTATTTTCTCCTTTCGATTGTGTTTGGGTTCAGTCTTCCTTCCCTTCCATTTTTTTCCTAATCCTAATTAGGGCAGTGTCAACATTCCATGCATGCAACCCCTATTTCTAGCAAGATGCCAAAAGTAATGCACATTTTAAATAGGAAAGTCTGAAAGTTTCCTTTACTGGCGCTCCCCGGCAATAGCCCCAAAAACTTGATTAGACCCCACGTGTAGGGAGCGATTGTAGCAATAATCTGGTAAGTCCAGGTCGATCCATAGGAAGCAATGCTTTTTAAGAAACCTTCCAACTTTGACCTATCCTAAATAAACACTGAATCTAGCCTAAATGGAAACTAATTAAATTACATCAACTTTGCTAATATAACTCAAAGTTAAAAGTTTAATTACAATGTTTTCCAAAAATAAAAGAACTATTGTAATAAAGGAGACCTAATCTAACCAATCCTAAATAAACTAAAAACCTGCAAAGAACACACAAATCAAACAACCAACTTAATATAAGAAAAATCAAAACAAAGTTTCCTAAATTAGATCCTACTTACCAAAATCAATTTTTATGCAAATATGAATGATCTATACTGCCCTAAATGCTAACAATGCAATATTATGCAAGTTTCTAACTATAAGATGCATGCTGTAAAAACTCTTTTAAGTATGGAAACTATTGCGCAGCCCCAACTTTGCTGGACTGTACGACCTGTCCAGAATGATCTAAATCTAAATCTAATGGCTGGGATCAACACTCTGATGATGCATGAACACAACAGAAAAAGAAGAATAAAAAAAGGACTTAGAATGAAAAATATATGCTCACCTAAAGATGCCTAATTGAACCAGTTATGCTGCTAAAATCTGGTACGACCTTGCTGAGTTTCCCTATTTGTGCCTCTGGTTGACACGGTTCCCGAGGTTATTTTTGGGTGAAATTATGGGGTTTCAAAGTCCTATTACTGTACTTTAATTCTACTAAACTTCAAGGAAAAATAACTTCTTTTTCCAAGTTTTCAAATCGTACACTTTTGGAACACAGTCAGACTAAAACTGCTGAAACAATGCAGTTTTTTTCTTTCAATGTGCAGATTTTCAATTATGTACTAGGTCTGAATTTATCCTTATTAATCAATCATTAAACATTGTTATTTCAGAAACAAAAACCTTTTCTAATGGAATTTCTAATTATGATGCATGTATCACGCCCTTGGACCGGGATCGAGACCGAGCCGACCAAGTCCCTAAACCAGGTCACGGCACGGCGGGCCGAAAAATTTCGCCCGTGCACTCTTGTTGTTTTCCCACCGGTTCCCATAGTGAGGATTCCAATGTGATCCATCACAATTTGACTATCAAATTCACAATGAACATAAATGCGTGAAAGCATGTAGCAAACACATAATCAAAATCGAAGGCAAATAAAAACATTCAAGCCCTGCATCAAAATGAGAAATAAATACATAAGTAAATCCCAAGGTTAAAGTTTAAGTTGTACAATTAGTAAAAGTCATTTAAAGACATACAATTCCCAAAAACAAGCCAACAAAGGCTAAAGTAGCAATTCCCAAAAGATGTTGATGGTTAACCTCCCAAAATGTTATACGAGTCTCATGACCCAATCCGATGTCTAAATGACATCGTTGAGCTGCCACTCACATTCAACCGGCGGCTCGAGCGCCTCCTCCTCTCATTCCGTCACAAGGGCAGTGGGATCGTTATCTGGCACCAACCAAAAGAGTATCAGACACAATGGTTTGGCAAGCAAATAAAGCAGATAACAGAATGACAAGTGTTTGCAAAAACATTATAAAAGTCATAATTGTACATTTGAAAGTCTAAGCATAAGTAACGAAGAAATAAAGAAGACAAATACCAAAATCAATCATTTACAATGAGAACATCTAAAAGATTAATACAAATTGAACAATACAGTTGCAACCCATATTGAGCTATATTCTCCTATTACCGATGTAACAAGAGCAATCAAAATAACCGTTACCATATAAAATGGTCAGGACAAACAAATGATACAATAATAACCCAATATAGATGGGTAACAAACAAAGTTCGCCGCAGAACGGATAGCAAACAAACTTAGTGTTCAAATTGCAGTGGGCGAAAAATTTGAGGATCCTAAGCCAGGTGATCAGCCCGACTAGGCAACCCAAGCTTAGTAGTGCCGACCAAAAATCCGAAATCGATACAGATCAAATCATCGAAATACATTTCAAGTCGATAAAAGGACCACTCCGAACAAAGCACAAATGGAGAAATATGAAGTGAATCAAATGAGTAGCCTTACCGATATTTTTCAAATGTGGCAAACCACTCAAATCTATTCCAAACTGATTTATAAAAAAGACGTATAAATCTTCAAACTTGGAATAAGGTAATGCGTAGTGGTTGGTTGGCTTACCTAGGATCATCTCGTTATACACTTAGTTCCCTAATGTCGGTCTGTGAACGAAGGATTTGGTGCCTCTGAAGATCTCCGATAATTGATAACATAAAGTGTACATCGAGGCTTGTAGTAATTCCCCAGTAATTCAAATACCGAACCTTCCTTTCTATCCCCCTTGATTTCCACGTTACAAAGTGTTTGGGGTTCAAATTTCCATTCTCCAATCCTTAATGAGTCCTTAAAGGAGGCCTGCACCTAAAAACAGTGTAACCAATGTGCAGAACACAGCCTCAGGTCCGCTCGAGCGAGGGAACATCTGCTCGAGTGAGGGAACATCTGCTCGAGCAGAGCTTCCTAGAATCGTGCTTGCTCGAGATGGTAGAGCTTTTGCCTGCTCCTTCGCCAGACAGAGCCTAGCTCACTCGAGCGGCCAATGGCCTGCTCGAGAAGACTAGGCTGCTGTCTGTTGCTTGTTTCCTGTAGAACTTTTCTGCTTTCTCTTACATTCAGTGCTCCCTTTCTCCATCATTCACTTCCACCAGCCTTCCTGAACCATCCTTAGTTTCCATTAAATTCATACACACTCCATTCAACCTCCAAACATTGCAACCCATTCCAAATACGAATCCTATTCCAAAAAGAACATAGTATAATCACAAAAATATGGCATCTCAAAAGGTATTTAAAATGCTTAAGACCAGCAATTTAACAAGGAGAACCCATATAGCTAAAAGGACAACTCATAGGAAACATATGCATGCATCATATACTAAAGCAATTCAAAACGGACACCCACCTGATTGTAAAGAGGAACAACTAGTGAATGAGAATTTCAAATTCAGAATTTTTAAAACAAAGTACACCTATAAGCTGCATGCATTCCATTATCATCATATTCACTTGCCTTAACTAAAATGGGCACCACAAATCACTCTAACAACACCTCTCTACAGCTAGGACCTCCAATCTACAAAATGCCCCAAGGAAACACTTCTCAGAAACCCAATCATTTTGAAAAAGAAAGGAATTCTCCAAGCACCACCTTACATGCAAGATGCAAAGCTTCCTAAGGGTCCAAAGAACCCATGTCTAAGAGGGGAAACCAAAGCCTAACCTGTAAGTGTGAAAATTAATGAGAAGAGCTTGAAGAATCAGGTTGTCCAGCAGAAATCCCTATAAAAACAGAATCCTTGGAAAGCATATAGATGGAGAAAGAAAATGGTGAAATCAGATTTTTATTTAGCACTCAAGAAGGACATGCAGTGAGGGGAAAATGGTTGGAAGGAGAAGAAGAATAAAAGCTTTACTTAGTTCTAAAACTGAAATAGGAGAAGAAAATGAAGGAGAAGGGAAACGTAGGCTATTTTGAAGTTGTTTAAGTGGGTTGTGGGCCCCAATGGCCATAAAACTTCAAGTGGCTAAAACACCATTTTGCGGGTCCCGGACGAGATCGATGAAGAAGAGAAAATCAATCATTGAAATATCTAGTTTCCAAAAAGTATATTTTCCTCATGATTTACAAATATCAAAATTCATGCACAGATTTGGTGTGAAAAGTCAGGTTTGCTCTTTTTCTCGAAAAATGGAATTTCTAGGGTTCGAACACATATGGAGTAAACATAAAAGTTGTAGAGTAGGATACGAAAAATCAAAACAAGTCGAAATTAGAATCTTTTGAGATAAAAGATTAATTCTCACACGGACAGGCGCCGCACGGGCCACCCCGTGCCAGGTCAAACCAAGGACAACGGCTCCCAAAATTCTCCAAAGCTATTCAAAATTCTAATCTAGCTAAAACCCAAGCTAATCGTCTCCTAATCCCACCTAGAGGCTAATCATCGGCTAAACCTCGGTCGGGGTCTGACATCCTCCACCTCTTAGAGCATTTGGTCCTCCAAATCACAACTAACCTCTGGTAGCGGGTGATGGTACATCTTCTGAACCTGATCATGCAGTTGTTGGAAGTAGGTGGGCCTCGATGATAGGCTTTCAAAACTTCTTGACCCACTTGACTCAGGGATCAAGTACCCAAAAGGCCATAAACCACATCCAAGATCCAAGAACCTCAAACTCATGATCAAGATCAGTAAAACACCATCTCCAAGATAAACAAAAGCATCACCATGCATTCACAACAAATCCACAACATATAAGGAAGTAGAGTATACCTTTGGAGCCTGGTTGTCCTCTAATGGAGAAGTAGACAATTTGCTTTGTCAAAAACTCTTCTTTGTAGAAAATTAGAATCTCCGACACCTTGTTGTCTTCCACGCTATCACTCACTTCAAGTCTCTTTTCTCAAGGAGAATGGTGGGATCTCCAAAATAAACCAACTAGAAACTCTAAGGAAAACCGGAAGAGAAACTAGAGGAGAGAAGAGGAAGGCAAGGCAGTGCAACTCTTGCACTTAGGAGGGTTGGGCGTGGATTCTAATAGGGTTGGACATCCAGCACTCTTACTCCCCTTTTTATTGCTCCAAGCATCCTCAACTTATTTATTAAAATTAGAAGCCCAGCTTCCATAACAATTAGTAACTTTCTCTCCTTCCTTTTACTACAATTATAAGTCCCACTTTCAATATAATTAGTAACTTTCTAATTCCTTTCCTTTTGAGCTCAAGTAGAATTAGTAATGATCTAATCTTGGCTAGTGTGGTGACCACTAGGGATTACATAGAAAGCTAGATCCAATTGGGATACCGCAACCCCACATCTCATGTGCAATCCGAGCCCACAGTTAATTGCAAATAACTCCACAATATAAATGCAATTGAACTCCAGTCTTAGGAATAAATTACAATGAAACCCTAAACTTCCCTATGACCACGAGTAGGCCCCTCCATCAATATTAATGGATCCATTGGATGAAACATGTCCCACCAACTTAGATCCATATCTTATTATCCTTGAGATCCAATTGATCACAGTGATCATCAGAACCATCCAATTAACACTTAATTGAGATGGGTGTGCACTTACTAATGATAAATCCATTAATTAGAATAAGGGGATAATAAAGATAGATTTCATCTTGACCATTGAATGTTCCCACAGTACTACTATCACGTACCCAACACACCAAGGTGTTGACTTACAGTTGGCGTCACTCATTGGTGACTCAAAGCAAATGAATAGATAGAAACTTGAGTTTCTAAATATCTCATGATTAAGAGCCTATTGCTAGGGAATTATGAGAGCAGACCTTAAAGTAAAAACAGTATTTCATAAGGTGTTTCTCATGGTTCTTCAATACATCTAATGTACCAGCACAATGATCCAAAGTCTTACACTCTGATGATAGAGACAAATCACACTATCCCATAGAGATCAAAGTGCTGTAACCATGTAAGATGAGATGCCCAATCTCACCACCGGTTGTGAATCAATTTAAGTACAAGATTTGTGGCATATATCTCCCGTATGTGGATCTCATCCACACACATGTATTACATCTAATATACTTGTGGGTTCCGGTTCATCTAATGATCCATCATGTCATAAGTATCGGTTATGAGTAAGAAGAAATAAAACACCATTCATCTCATGAATAGAAAGCATGATTATATTGAAATAAATCAATTTATTACATCATCCACTAGATTGAGACCATATAATCTAACAATCTCCCACTTGGACTCATTGCCAGTCTACGTTGCATCTCATGCCCAGCCCGTCTACATGCTGCTCAAAGACTTTGGTAGTCAAAGGCTTAGTAAAGGGATCTGCCAGATTGTCCGCAGATGCTATTTTGGTGACTGCAGTGTCACCTCTCTGCACAATCTCTTTGACCGAATGATATTTCCTCTGTATGTGCTTTTGGCTTTTATGGCTCCTAGTTTCCTTGGACTGAGCGACTGTACCGCTACTGTCACAATCAACTGTGAGTGGCTGTCGCACCAAAGGTACCACTCCAAGTCTTATAAGGAATCTTTTTAGCCATACTGCTTCCTTAGCTACTTTACAAGCTGCTACATATTCAGCCTCCGAGGTGGAATCAGCGGTACATTCATGTTTAATACTCTTCCAGCTGATAGCTCCTCCACCAAGCATAAACACATACCCAGAGGTTGATTTCCTGGAATCCTTATCTGACATGAAGTTATAATCCGTGTAACCAACTAGAATCAGCTCTTCACTGCCGTAAATCAACATGTGATCTCTAGTCCTTCTCAAGCATTTGAGAATACATTTCACAGCAGTCCAATGGTCAGGATCAGGTTAGACTGATATCTGCTGACTAGGACCACTGCGTGACAGATATCCGGTCTAGTACAAAGCATAGCATACATGAGGCTACCAACAGCTGAAGCGTATGGCACTTCTCTCATCTGCTCCTTTTCCTCAGGTGTCTTAGAACACTGATCCTTGGAAAGGTGCACTTCATGTCTGAAAGGTGTGATACCCTTCTTGAAGTATTGCATAACAAACCATACCAGCACCTTATCTATGTACGCAGCTTGGGATAAGCTAATCATCCTATTTTTCCGGTCTCGATGGAGTTTGATCTCTTGGATGTAGCTAGCTTCACCTAAGTCCTTCATATCAAAAGTTTTGCTGGTCAAAACGGATGTTCCAGCTCCGGGATGCTTGCTTTAGTCCATAAATGGACTTTTGTAGCTTGCGAACTCTTTGCTCTTAGCTTTTAGCTACAAAAATGTCTGGCTGCATCATAAAGATGTCTTTCTCAAGATGGCCGTTAAGAAACGCCATCTTGACATCCATTTGCCAAATCTCGTAATTGAGATAAGCCGCAATGGATAAGAGTATCTGAATGGACTTGAGCATGGCTGCTGGCGAGAAGGTTTCCTCATAATCGATACCCTTTTTTTTAGTATACCCTTTCGCAACAAGCCTGGTCTTAAAGGTCTCAACTCTTCCATCTGGTCCTTTTTTTCTCTTGTAGACCCACTTACACCCAATAAGTTTAAAATTGGCAGGCAAGTCCATAAGTGTCAAGACCTGATTGGAGTACATGGACTTCATCTCAGCTTTCATAGCTTCTTGCCAACGTCCCGAATCTATATCATTGATTGCTTCATCATAGTTATAGGGATCTTATTCCATTTCTTCCGAGATTGCCTCGTAAGACTCTCCAAAAAACAAGAACCTATCAGGGGGCTTGACAATTCTCCCACTACGACGAGGCACTTGTGTAATTACTGGGTCAGGTACGGGCAGATTCTTTTCTAGCTCGGTTATTCCTGGATTTGGAATTGATTTCTCTCGAATTTCTTCCAAGATAACCTTCTTTAAAGATTTTCGGTCAATCATATAATCTTCCTCCAGAAAAACCGCATTGGTGGTGATAAGAATTGCAGGTGCCAAAAATGATACCCACTTAGTTAGATGAATGAAGAACTTTTTTTACGGAAAGACCGAACGCCCGAGATCAGAAAGGGAAGGAGAGAAACAGAGGTTAGAGGCCCTGACTGCCACCAGCCGATGGCACTCCGATGCCTGAGTTAGTTATGCAACTAAGCAAAGGTGGAGTGGAGAAGAGAAGAGGGTGTAAGTGTTGTAGGTATGTGTGAGTATGCTTGAGCATGTAAGCGTACCTCCACGGGACTAGTCCCATGCGTATATATGGACGAAAGTCTTGTCAACCTTTTTACTGAGTGGAGGTAGGTGGGGATAAGGTCCCATTGGACCTTACCCTGACACTGAGTGGTAGGTAAAAAGGGGAAGTCCCATCGGACGGCTTCCCATTCTTCCTAAAGTTGCTGACGTGATGGTGTGATAAGTCAACTCCTTGCCTTTATCACGCGCCACCCTATACGTCCGTACTTTTCATAAGAGCATGATGGCACTCCTCCGATCTTTAGTACTCTCACTGAGACCAGGAATGGCTTTGGGGGTTGCTGAGCTGGTACTATTGCCGAGCTTAATATCACTGGAACTATATAGCCAAGCTGGTACTATGACTGAACTGGATGTAGCGGTATTGATACCGAGCTGTTGCCATTACTGGGCTAGCAATAATACCGAACTGTTGAGCGGACACTACTGCCGAGATGCAAGTAACCGAGATCAAGACAAATGAGCTGGTACTATTACCGAGGCTTAGCTTAATTTCGGCATTATAGGATTGCTCCCACACAATTGCCCCCTAGCTTTTGACCTCTTGGAGCTCTCCAACTCTTGGAGGTCGGAAGCTAAGTGTTATTGCCGAGCTGAGTAGTTTTGCCGAGCTGGTACCGTTACTGAGCTAGATGTAGCTGCTGTGCTGGTACTGTTACCAAGGCACAAAAACTAGGTATTATGAGGGTCAGATCTTTTGAGAAATGAGTTCGGAGTGTTTGTTCTTTCCATCTCGGTGCTGGCTGTTGACGTCTGACACTTATCAAGATGTCGCTTCGCCTAACCAAGACAATTAATGGCTTATTTAATTCGCTGTAGCAGGTGTACCGTTGGCGCCACATGTCACCATCTTGCCGGCTATCTACTCGCTTCGAGGAGACGTGTGGAGTGCTCGAGGTGGTGCTTCGTACGGCGTTCTTCGAAAATCGAAACGGTGCCTCCCTCCACTACAAATTAGGGCGCCGTCTCCCTGATCTTCACTTTCGTGTCCATTAGAGAAGGGAGATTCTGCTGGAAAAAGCTCTGCTTGCGATTATCTTTCTTGCGATTCTGAACTCTTCGTTCATAATCTGTCTCATCTGTAAGTCAACCCTTTTTGCTCGTCCTCTTCTAGGGTTTCATTCCTTCGTCCTTTTCTTCTTCCTAGCTTTCTTAGAGTTTAGGAATGGGGATTTACAGGCATTTACTAGAAACCCCTCAGGCCGTAACTAATTTCAGGGCTAGGTACAGGATTCCAGACGATGTCCTGATTATGTTCAACGACCCTGAGGACCCCTTAGACGGTAGTTTTTTCTGCAGTAACTGGATACCGTTTTTGTTAGTGACTGTGATAGAAGGCGGGGTCCGATTCCACCTTCATCCGCTCTTGAGGTCTTGCCTGAAAAAATGGCACCTCTGCTCCACCCAAATGATGCCTAACGACTTCAAAATAATAATGGGGGTGACCGAACTGAACAGAGTCCTAGGTATTAACCTCGGTGTCCATGACATTGAGGATGTATACGACATCTGCAAGTCCGGAGGGGGTGAAGGCGTCTACTACCTCCGAGTGAAGGCGAGACGGTCCTGTTTCATCAATGCCCTGGAGGACTCCAACAAGTACGAGGGGGACGACCACCTATTCAACTCGGGTGAGTGGGAGTTTGGCGAGTTCGAGCTCCTGGCGTCGAGGATAGACAGAATCCCTTGAGGCTTCGGGTTCCCTCCAAGTAAAGACCGAAACCTTCCAGTCTTTTACCTTTCTTTTTTTATTTCAGTCGAGCTGACATGCACTGTCTGTTGTGCAGGCACTCGTCAAAGAAGCCAAGAGGAAAAACGAGTCGGCTGGAAAAGGAACGACGCTTGGCTTCAACTCGTGAGGAACTACGACGGACATAGCGACCGAGCTGCGTGGTCGCTTTTAGGGTACGAGCTGAAGTACCATTCCTTCTTCAAAAGGAAGGGAGCTCGAAGAGGGTCCCCAGTCCTTTAGGAAGAGGAAGAAGTGAGGGGTGAGCAGGTGACTCTAGCAATCACTACCGGGCAGAGCATAGAGTCGGGCGACAGGGCTTCTACATCTTGTTCTGCCTTAGAACCTGCCGGGACCAGTACCGTAGCTGAGGAGGCTGAGACTTCTTCGCGGCCAAGGAGGCAAATCGTGAGTCCTTGGAACTCGGAGCAGGAAGAAAAAGAAGAAGAAGGAGAGATGGGGTTGAGGCGCCGACCTCGCATGGTTATCGAGGACCCGGAGTCCCTACCTTTCGAGGGCCGGGCTCCAGATGCCCCGGAGCCTGCTGGTGGTGCCCCCCTTCTCCGGCAGCTCCTGTTGCCCTCAGTTCCGCTTCGACCTCTCCAGCCGCAGTCGTGGTCGTCACTCTGGCCTTCGTGGTTTCTCCGAGTGCAGGAGATCAGGAGCACTCTGCTGACATCCAGAGTTAGGAGGGTCGGCCAGGGAAAAGGGCCAGAATCGAGGCCCCACCTAGCCCTCCGGCCAAGCCATCTTTCAGCACTGCAGCGCTCAAGTGACCGGCTCTTTGGAGGCTAGACCTCGAAGCCGATGTTGGGAGGCCGTTGAACGTAGAGGACCGCATTGCCAGCAGTCCCTATGTGGTTGCTACTTTGGGACGAGCATGCGCCCTTCCTCAAGACATGAAAAAATGAGGGAGGTTCGACGACGTCACCGTGCTGCTTTCGATGATGCAGTTGGCTATCCCGGTAAGTCTTCGGAAAACTTCGCTAAGTGTTTGGTTTCGGCTTATGTGTTAAGACACTTGTTTCTCTTGCAGGTAGCGCAAAAATGCCAAGTAGGCTTGGAGAGGCTGAGAGAAGCCGACTCGATGGTCGCCGAACTGGAGGCCGAGAAGAATGGGCTCCAGGCAACACTTAAGACCAAGGTCAGGCAACTGTAGGAAGAGGCAGACAAGAACGCCGATCTTGTTGCCGACCTCAAAAAGGTAAAGGCTAAGATCGACTCGCTGAAGGACGACGTGAATTGGCAGTCGAGGCTAGAAGTCGACCTCATCTCCACCAACAATCGATAGAGGGAGGAGTCCAAGCTTGCCTTGGAGGTCCAAAAATCCGAGTATGAGCCTGCATTGGGGAGACAGAAGGCCGAATTCGAAGAGAAGCTCCAGGCCAAGGTCGATGTTGCCTATGCTGAGGGGGCCCAAGAGGTGACTGTGGAGTATCAGGCACAAGTCCACTTGATACGCCAAAGAGCCTGGGAGCTCGGGTAGAGAGCTGCTCTAAGGAAGGCAGGAGTCTCCAAAGATGACCCTAATTTTAGGAATCCACCCGAGCTTGCTCAGACGGAGATCGACTGCAATGCTGAAGTCGTCGCTTTTTCAGTCTTTTGTATTTCTTTTCTTTTTTGCAATGTATTGAACAATTGTACTCCCATTTTTTGGTATCAATGAAATTACATTTTTTCACTTTCTTTTCTTTTTTGCAATTTCAATTTTCTCAAGTAGTTGATCTCAGTTCCCTAACCGATCTCCTCATAGTCAAGATAGGAATTTTTCTTAAGTAACCGAGCTCGGTTTAATAACCGAAACCCCAGAAACTTGTAACTTAGTTCATAACCGGACTTAATGGGAACAAATTGGATCTTCAATTGGATGCATGATATTCATCTTGGTTCTGTAACCTAAGATGGTGACTTAGTTCCATAACAGTTGGGTAGGCTTCCTTTTTTAATGGTAGTGTACTTGGACCCGCGACCGAACACACCTCCGAATGTCGGCACCGTTTTCGAGCTGTGCATTAGCCGGTGCAGCCACCGTGCACATGGCTAGCGCTTTTTGCCTTGCATACATAGTTGGTGCTGTCACCGAACTGGATGTGGCCGGTATACTTACTGAGCCGGATATAGCTGGCACTCTTGCTGAGCTGTAGCTAGTGCCATCACTGAGCCGAATGTGGTTGGTTCAATTACCGAACCTAATATAGCTGGCACTATTGCCAACCTGTAGCTGGTGCTATCACTGAGCTGAATGTGGCTGGTACTATTACCGAGCCAGATATAGCTGGCACTATTGCTGAGGTGTAGCTGGTGCTATCACTGAGCTGAACATGGCTGATACTATTACAGAGCCGGATAACTTAGAGTGTTTTTTAGAACAAGAGAGAGCGATCCTTTCAGAAGAATGTTTTTCATTGATATCCAAACTTGAATACATTTTAGAAGTAGTATTTCTTGAGGTGCATCACATTCCATGGCCGTGGTAACTCTTTACCCTCCATGTCCTCAAGTCTGTATGCAGATTGCCCCGCAGCTAAGAGCAGTTTGAATGGCCCATGCCAGTTTGGTGCCAGCTTGCCCTCGTTTGGGTTCTTGTCCCCGGGGAGTGTCTTCTTTAAGACCAGCTCTTCAACCGAGAATCTCCTTTCTTTGACCTTTCGATTGTAGCCCCAAGCCAACTATTGCTGATAGGCAGCTAGGCGAATTGCTACTGCTTCTCTTCGTTCCTCAACTAGGTCCAGCTCTCAGGCCAGGTTTACGTGGTTTAGTCCTTGGTCACAAAGCTTGGACCTCAAGGTCGGGAGGCCGACCTCAAGTGGGATCTCTACTTCCATTCCGTAGGCCTAAGAGAAGGGCATAGCCGAGGTGGAGCGTCTCGGAGTTATCATGTATGCCCATAAGACACTAGGGAGTTCTTCCGCCCATCTACCTTTAGCTCGGTCGAGCCTCTTCTTGAGCCCATCGAGGACCACCTTGTTCAAGATTTCAGCTTGGCCGTTGCTTTGTGGGTACGCCGGAGTGGAGTAGACATTTCTGATGCCAAGCTCCTGGCAGAAGTTTCAAAAGAAGTTGGAATCGAACTGAGTCCCGTTGTCCGAGACCAAAGTCCGTGGGATCTCAAATCTTATAATGATGTTCCTCCACACAAAGTTCTTTGTGTCCTGCTCGGTGATAGAGGATAGCGGTTCGGCTTCGATCCACTTGGTAAAATAATCGGTGGCTACTATTTGCCACCTCTTATTCCCTGGAGTTCGGTGGAGTGGTCCCACAATATCCAAGCCCCATTGAGCGAAGGGCCCTGGAATGGAGAGTGGGCTCAAATCCTATGCTGGCTAATGAAGGGAGTGTGACAACTTCTGGCGCTTCTCGCATTTTCTGGCTTACAGCTGGCCATCCTTTTGCATGTAGGGCCACCAGTATCCTTAGCTGATAGCTCGGTAGGCCAGTGACCGACCTCCAATGTGGCTGCCGCAGATTCCCTCATGAATTTCATAAAGGAAGTCTTCGACTTTGCTCGGGTGAACACACTGAAGGTAAGGGCCGGTGTACAACTTCCTGTAGAGCCTGCCATCTGGGGATAACCCAAACCGAGTTGCTTTCAGCCTGATCTTGTGAGCTTCGTTCTTGTCTTCAGGCAATTGGTCGTCTCTCAGGTAGGCGATGATTGGGTCCATCCAGCTTGGACTGAGATCAACACACATAACCTACCAAGGTGGCTGCAGCTCTATGCTTGGCTTTTCCAGTGTCTCTACCTCGACAGTTCTCTTATTCCCAGCCTCAACAGCAGAGGCGAGATTGGCGAGGGCATCGACATGAGAATTGGACTCTCTGCCAATCTGTTTGACTTTGGCTCTTTCAAACTGAGAGACGAGCTTTTTCGCAAGAGTCAGGTAGGCCGCCATCCTTTCGTTATGAGCTTGGAGGTCTCCGCTAAGCTGGCTCATCCCCGTTGGAAGTCGCTGAAGACCACCAGTTGCCAAGCCTCCAGGATTTTGGCACTGTTGAGCCCCGTGATGAGTGCTTCATACTCGGCTTTGTTATTGGATGCCTTGAAGCCAAGTGTCAGGGCTTGTTCGTTGACAAGGCCCTCAGGTGATTGGAGGATTATGTCAGCGCCAGCCCTTTTGGATGTTAAGGATCCATCGACGAAGACCTTCCAAGCTAAGTCAAGGAGCTGCTTCTAAGACCGCTCTTGCTCTGTCTCGGTGACTTCTTCCTCATCCTTATTGCCCCCAAGTTCGGTGTCGAGCTGTCTTGGTGCCGAACTCAGAGAGATGAATTCTACGATGAAATCTGCCAAAACTTGGGCTTTGATGGTCGTTCTGAGTTGATAATTGATATCATACTGTCCCAGTTCGACAGCCCATCTTGAGATCCTTCCAGAGAAGTCCGCCTTTCTGAAAAGGGAATTGAGTGGATGTTCTGTAACAACCATTACAGTGTATGTCTAGAAGTAGTGGGAGAGTTTGCGAGAAGCACTGACGAGTGCTAATGCAAGTTTCTCCAGCTGCAAGTACCTGGTCTCAGCATCAACGAGGATCCTGCTCATGTAATAAATAGGCCTTTAATGCTCGTTTTCTTCTCTGATGAGTACAGAGCTCACTGCATGATCTGAAACCGCCAGGTACAAGTACAACACTTCACCCTGCGTTGGTGTTGATAGCAGGGGTGGTGAAGATAAATAATGTTTGAGCTCCTACAGAGCTCGGTCGCACTTCGAGGTCCATTGGAACTTCGAGCTTTTCCTCAAAAGCTGAAAAAAGGGTCGGCATTTGTCAAAAGCTCGGCTGATGAAGCGATTGAGTGCGGCGGCCATGCCAGTTAGCCTCTGAACTTGCTTTGCCGAGGTTGGACTCCGTGATGTTTGGATGACTGAGGTCTGGTCTAGATTTGCTTTAATCCCTCTTCCGGTGACCAGGCTTCCCTGGAATTTACCGGAGCCGACACCGAATGCATAATTAGAAGCATTCAGCTTCAGTTGGAACCGCCGGAGGACGCCAAACGTTTGACTTAGGTCTGCCAAGTGGTCCTGTGACCTTTTAGACTTGACAACCATGCTGTCAATGTAGACCTCCATTGTCTTGTCAAACTAGGCCTGAAACATCTTGGTGACCAGCCTCTGCTAAGTTGCTCCTGTGTTCTTCAACCCAAAGGGCATGACTTCGTAGTAGTAAATGCCTCTGGGCGTTATGAAGGTGGTCTTCTCTTGGTCAGGCCCAGACATTGGAATCTAATGATAACCTCGGTAAGCATCGAGGAAACTCATTCTGTCGTGCCCGACATTGGCGTCGATCATCTGGTCGATCTTCGGGAGAGGGAAACTGTCCTTATGGCAGTCTTTGTTGAGGTCGGTGAAGTCCACATAGACTTTCCACTTTCCAGTCTTCTTTTTGACCACCACTGTGTTAGCCAACCACTCCGGGTAATGGACTTCCCTGATCGGCTTAGCTTCTAGCAGCTTTTGGACTTCCTCAATCACTGCCTTAGTTTATGGGATCCCCGTTCTGCGAGCCTTCTGGATCACGGGTTTGTGTTTGGGGTCCAAGTTTAGCTTGTGGCACATGACTTCGGGACTGATGCCAGGCATCTTGTAGAGAGTCCATGCGAAGACCTCCTTGTTCTACAATAAGAAGTCCAATTGCTCGGCCTTCTCAGGTTCAGGAAGTTGACTCCCCAGCAGGAAGTATCTCTCAGGGTCCTTATGGTCGATCCTGATCTCTGTGAGGTCTTCAATGCTTTTTTGCTCTGGGGCCTGGCCGACGTCTTAGAGTTCGGCCTCTCTATCTAGTTCGGCCATGTGAACCTGTGATGAGTCGGCTTCGCTAGGCACCAGAGCCATCAGGCACTGCTTGGCCATGTGTAGGTCGCCTCATACCGTAATTACCTCGACTTGGCCATTCTCGTTCTCCAACAGCACTTGAGCTTCTGGTGACGGGTGGAGGGTACGGCTTTCATACTGTGCTGCCAAGTTCTCCCCATTATTACATTGTATGGGGATGGTACATCTACCACCAGTAAGTCGGCTTGCACAGAGACGCCTCCAACTTGGACTCTTAGGGAGATTCTGCCCTTAAGGTATACGGGCTTCGAGCTGAAACCCACCACGGGGGTGCGCACTGCCTGGAGATCCTCGTCTTCGAGACCCATCTTCTTGAAGCAATCATAGTAGAAGATCTCCGACAAGCTCCCAAGATCCACCGGGACTCTCTGAATCAGGAAGTTCTTCAACTTTAAGGTGAGGACTAGAGGGTCGTTGTGGGGGAGCTGGACTCCATCCAGGTCCTTATCTGAGAACCAGATCTTGGGCCTTCCCATCCGGGCTTTCTTGGCAGCAGGCTCTAGCTCGGCAGTCATCACCTGCTTCTGGTGGGAGGCCCTCCTGGCCTCGGCATGGGCTTGGTTGCTCCCCTTTAGAGCAAGGGCGAGGTGTATGATGTTGATGATGCCCTCCGGCACGTCGCTGTCCTGATCATCATCATTTCGACACTTAGATCGGCTGTTGTCTCTGCCCTCGTCCTTGATGTAGTCCCTCAAGTGCCCATCCTTGACGAACTTTTCGAGGTGAGCCATTAACGCCTTGCAGTCTTCGGTTCTGTGCCTATATAGCTTGTGGTAAGCACAGAACTTGTTCTGATCACGAGTAGACGGGTCACCCATCATTAGCTGGGCTACTTGAAGAAGGACTGTGACTTGATCTTGCTGAGGAGCTTGTAGATCGGCTCTCTGAAGATCGTGTTTACAGCCTTGTAGGAGGTAGCTTCTGGCTTGGACTTTTTGCCACCCCACAAGGGGGGAACTGAGGCCACTGCCGAAGTTAACGGGGCCCTGTTTCGGTCCACCTTTTTCCTCCGAGACGATCACTTGTCTTTTTTGGAGGGCTTGTCTTCTTGGTAGAGGCCAAAGCTCTCTCGGGCTCAGGCCTTATCTTTTTCCATTTCAATAAACTGGTTCGCTCGGGCCATTAATGCCATCATTGTGATCACGAGGAACCGCACCAAATCCTTCCGAAGCTCGTTGCCTGGCAGCAGAGCCTGCTGGAAGGACTTGACAGCCACCTCGTCAAAGGCGCCTTCGATTTGGCTATAGATCATCCAGAATCTTTTGGCAAACTGGGTGACATTCTCATTCTGCCGCATTCTAAGAGCCATAAGGTCTACGCCCGTCTTAAGGATGACCCTATGAGCCTGAAATTTCTCCAGAAAGGAATTCCGGAGCTACCGCTGTCTTGAAATTGAGCTTTCCGGAAGAGCGTAGAACCACCTCAAGGGGAGGTCTCCCAAACTGAAGGAGAAGACTCGACAGCTCGAGTGATCGACGTCACCCCATACTGATATCCTCTGGATGAAGTGTCGGAGATGCGCTGAACGGTCTGAGGTCCCATTGTAGAGGACGAACCTCGGGACATTAAACTTCTCTGGAAGAGAAAATTTTCTGATCTCCTGAGAGAAGGGAGACGCGCCGAGATCCTCTGTGTCGAAGGCGTTGAACCGATCTCGGGTGAAGATAGTAATTTCCATATTCTGCCAGATTGTCTACTTGATCTGATGGTCAATCGATTCCTTCAGGTCACCATTGTCCTCCGGCTTTTGGCGCGGCCTCTTGGATTCTTCATTCAGATGGCTGCTGCTCAAGCCTTCATCATAAACTCTCTCATGGCTCTTGTTATTCAAGACGTGCCTTAGATCTTGTTCGGCAGAAAGAGGAGCCTGACTGCTCCTGGGAGGTGGGCTCGGAACCTTCTTCTTCTCCCGGAGTTGCTGTCGGAGTTGACGAATGAGCCCGTCCTTTTCCTGGATAACAAGGTTTTGGGCCCTGATATCCGCAAAGAGTGGGTCATCATCGCTGTCGGCGTCGGCCCAGTGATGGGATTGTGACTTGACCGGTGCTGACGTTTCATCTCACATGGTGTGTCCCGGCGAAGGAACACGCTGCCGAGGTTGCTCTAGTGGTGGAACATGTCGTTGGGAAGGTGCCGTCACCCCCCTCGATGAGGAGCCCAAATGGGTCACAAACTCTTCGACGTTTGCAGCGCCAGACCTCCCCCCGAACCTCCTCCGGCGAGGGACCGGCAGTGGCAGTTTCTTTGACAACATAGGTGGTAGGGACGAGCCCTTCGACGATCTTTCACCGTTTCTGGTCTTTGGAGGCGTGGTGTCTATAAGTTTCTGTTCAGTTGTTTCCCACAGATGGTGCCAAACTGTAGATGCCAAAAACGACACCCACTTAGTTAGATGAATGAAGAACTTCTTTTAGGGAAAGACCGAACGCCCAAGACCTGAAAGGGAAGGAGAGAAACAGAGGTCAGAGGCCCTGGCTGCTGTCAACCGATGGCACTCCGATGCCTGAGTTAGTTATGAAACTAAGCAAAGGTGGAGTGGAGAACAGAAGAGGGTGTAAGTGTTGTAGGTATGTGTGAGTATGATTGAGCATGTAAGCGTACCTCCACGGGACTAGTCCCATGCGTATATATGGACGGAAGTCTTGTCAACCTTTTTGCTGAGTGGAGGTAGGTGCGGATAAGGTCCCATCGGACCTTACCCTCACACTGAGTGGTAGGTAAAAAGGCGAAGTCCTATCGGACGGCTTCCCATTCTTTTTAGAATTGCTAACGTGATGGTGTGATAAGTCAACTCCTTGCCTTTATCATGCGCCACCCTATACGTCCATACTTTTCATAGGAGCATGATGGCATTCCTCCGATCTTCAGTAGTCTCACCGAGACCGAGAATGGCTTTTGCGTTTGTTGAGCTGGTACTATTGCCAAGCTTAATATAACCGAAACTATTTAGCCGAGCTGGTACTATGACCGAACTGGATGTAGCGGTACTGTTACCGAGTTGTCACCATTGCCGGGCTAGCAATAATATCGAACTGCTGAGCGGACACTACTGCCGAGATGCAAGTAACCGAGATCAAGACAAACAAGCTAGTACTATTACCGAGGCTTAGCTTAATCTCGGCATTATGCGATTGCTCCCACATAAGAACTTTCTGCTCTTTAGGATTATAGAATAACCAACCTTTAGTTCCTTTCGGATATCCTATAAAAGTGCACACTTCTGACTATGATTCTAACTTATCCATCTTAACCTTCAGCACATGTGCTAGACAACCCCAAATATGTACATGTTGTAGACTAGGCTTTCGCCCCGACCATAACTCCCAAGGAGTCTTAGGTACAGGTTTAGATGGTACGAGGTTTAGTATATATATTGCAGTATCCAAAGCATATCCCCAAAAGGATATAGGTAATCATGAGAAACTCAACATAGACATGATCATATCTAAAAGAGTCCGGTTCATTCTTTCCACTAAACCATTATGTTGAGGCATACTTGAAGCAGACAATTGGGACAGAATACCATTCTCTAATAAGTATCCCATATATTCGGTAGAGAGATATTCCCCTCCTCGATCTAATCGAAGAGTCTTAATACTTTTACCTAACTGCTTTTCCTCTTCCGCTCAAAACACTTTTAACTTTCCAAAAGCCACGAACTGGTGGTGCATAGGGTATGTGTATCCATATCTTAGTAAGCATCTGTGAAAGTGATGAAGTACTCATATCCGCCTCTTGCTTTAACATTTATGGGTCTACACACATCAATATGCACTAATTCCAATAAATCTTTGGCCCTATTGCCCTTGGATGAAAAGGTCTTCTGGTCATTTTGCCTTCCAGACGGGACTCGCAAACAAGTATTGAAGGCAAGATACCATCTTTCACTAGCCTATCAATCCTATTTAGGTTAATATGACCTAGCCTCTGGTGCCAAAGTCTTTTTGGATTAGATGAAGGTGAGTTCCTCTTTAATGATGGTCTATTAATTATTTCGGTGTCATGTATCTCATACATTGTGGGCGTTATCAAATAAAGCCCATTGATTACCTTGCCAGAACACATAAAAGTACCATTCCTCTTTATGACAACTTCAGTTTCAAAAGTAATAGAATAACTTTTATTCACTAAATTAGAAATTGAAATTAAATTCCGCCTTAAAGACGGTACATATAATGTATCTGACAAAATCAACTTAATATCTAAGAAACATAAAGTAAAGACTCCCATTGACACCGCCTCTGCCTTTGCATCCGATCCCAGGTTGACAATGATTTTTCCGTCACTAGGCCTCTTGGTTTCCCGGAACCCCTAAGGTCATTTTCTTAGACAGAAATTCAAGATAATTCATCTTCCAATGTCCTGTCATACCACAATGGAAACACTTTCCCTTTGCTCCCATACCCTTAGTCTTTGCCACACCACCAGTAGCACCATTCTCCACCTTAGGACCCTTGGGGGCCGATTTCTTTTTGCCTTTCGGCTTGGACCTGGCAACTGACTTTTCTGTCATGAAAGTAGTTGGCTTCTTCTTCATGATGTCCTCAGTCGCTACCAGCTGGTTACCCAGCTCAGCTAGGGTCAGATTTATTTTATTCATACTATAATTGATCTTGAAATGGTTGAATGAATCTGGCAACGACTCGAGGATCATGTCGATCTGCGATTCTGCATCAATCACAGCACCCAGTACATCTAACTCATTCAATGAGTCCATCATTTTCAACATGTGATCTTGTACTGGGGTTCTCTTAGCCATCGTAGTGCTTATGAGTACCTTCATAGCTGCCTGCCTAGCAGGCCTCCCCTGGTCCCCAAACATCTCATTTAAGTTCGATATAATATCGGATGCAGCCTTATAGGATTGATGTTGGTGTTGTAAAACACTAGACATGGATGCCTGCAAATAGAACCTGGCCATCTCATCATCCTTGATCCATTTGGTGTAAAGGTCTTTCTGGTCCTGTGATGCATCTGGCCCAAGCTCCTTAGGGCAGGGTGTGGTAAGGACATATTTGTATCCTGAAGCAGTCAAGACAATATCCAGGTTCCTTTTCCAATCCACATAGTTGGATCCAACCAACCTATTTTGGTTGAGGATAGTTGCAAGTGGATTGAAAGTAGATGAATTCATGCTTAAAAAACTATAGCACTTAACCATACATTCAATTAAAGAATATAAACGACAATAGGGTTTAATATTCTACCAAATTTATGTGGGAATCCTCATAACCACTAAATTTAGAATACATCAGAATTCCAATCCCTTAGGGTATGCCTCCTGGGGGGTGTGAATACCACTTAGATTGGTGCAGATCAAAGTAAGTTAAAATTAGGATTAAGACTAACTATCCATGATCCCCCATCATTCATTATTATCTAGGTATCTCTTTGAAGTTTTCTTGGGCCTAAGAAGATTATTTCCACCCTCTTTGGAAGTTTTTCTTGGCGTAAGAAGATTATCTCCTCCCTCCCTCATCTTGCAAAAGAAAATTGAAGCTCCTCACTGGATTAGGTGTATCAGCAATCGATTACTTCGACATGCAATTTGGGGAATATTGAGAAGATAGTTTCTCTGAACCACACTTTTGTAGTAATTGAGAGTCGGGAAGCATCCGAGTCACCATGCCCCCGGTTTGCCATCACGCCCCTCGTCCCATTCCAAAGCCAAATGCCTCCCCGGTGGTCGACCAGCAGTCCCCTTTTCCTAACTTTCTGGCCTCTCACTCAATCCCGCACCCCTTCCCTTTTCCCCAGCCAAGCTCTAAACCCCATCTAGATCTACCACGCTCCTGTGCCCATCTTGCTGGAATGTCGGCTCCAGTCTAGTAAACCCCACAATCTTTGGCCAGCGAATACCATCTTCCCCTGGTCCAAGCTTCTCCGGAGCTTAAGAAAACAGTCCAGCCTCCGCAGAATCTTCCTCCACCAGCGATTTCCATCCCCCCTACCCTGTCTCCAAACCCTATTACAAAATCCCCAGGCCTCTCATCCCCCCTCCCTCTTCCCATCCCTCTACTAACCCTCCTTTTACCCTTACCCCCCTCCCCTGCTAGCTCTTCGTCCCGGCTGCAAGGTTCTCCCCTTCCTTGGAAGCCATACCAGGTTCTTCTTCTTCATAACCACCAGAACCTGCTCCACCATACTCCTTTAGGCAACCCCTGTTAGCGCTCCTCCTCCACCCCCAAATCCTATGCCAGCTGCCTATCCCAACCTGTTTTCTCTCCCCCTCCATCGTTCCCCCTCCGGTTCTTCTTGATGGCAAACTCATTATTAGGATCACTGTTCAAATGGTAAACTCCAGCAAACAATCCTTCTCACTCTTCCATAGGGGAATTTGCTGGCCGAAGGCCCACTCTAGAAGCTCTGGAACAATGGATGATCTCCTTGTGGCATTCGTCCAGGCCATGCCTAATCTTTCTAACAGAAAAGGGCAATTTCATTCTCAGATTTCATTCTAAGTGTAAGACCCCACCCCGAGAATTTACGATTAGCACTAGTTAAGTCATGTTTTAGTTTTTAAGTGAGATTAGTGGATTTTGGTTAATGTTGGATTAGAATAGCTTTTTCTTAACTTTGGATCATTTTTTGAACCTTTTGATTTAGTAAGGCCCTATGGGGGTTCCTTTATTGTGTTTTGAGTGACTTTGGGGTTTATTTAATAATTCTAAGAATCTGTAATTTTGCTCCGTTTGATTTATTTTATTATTCCCAACAACTTTCGTGTTTGCCTATTTCCGTTTCGAGACATCTTGACCCTACTTTGTTAATGATAGGGGTAAAACAGTCTTTTGCACAAAAAATCTGGACACTATTTTCAATGTCTCCGAAACCCGTGAAATATGTATTTTTTAGAAACTAGAAATTTCGGCGAGCAATTCTTCCTTCTACGTCGAATTTGTTTGAAGCCCGGAACCACATGTTTAAGTACAATTAACTCCATAAGTTGTGGGACCCATCTCCATTCTCTATACAAGGAAGATCCATTTCACTTTCCCTTCTTTCTTGCAACTTTCATTGAGGAAGAGAAGGAGTTCCAGCCCACCTAGGGTTTCTTGTTCTTCTTCTTGTCTGTCATCTCCAATCAACCACCAATCTATTGCTAAAGCAACAATGGAGGACACAATCTTCTTCCTATCCATGAGAGCTTCCTCTTGGTACCATTTTTTAGAGAAAACCCTCCATTCTAAGATCCTCTTTGAGCAAGCCTTGTGTATTTGAAGGTCCTCCATATAAGCTCTTCCTCTCATCTCTTAGATATATGTTCTTTTAGTCCTAGACGAGCTTCACCTCCATTATTGGGAGCTCTCTCATTCTATTTCATGGTTTGGCCAATTTAGGGTTTGTAATGAGTGTATTTTGGGGGTTTTTGTGTAGTTGTGATTTTGGCTTGAGAAGGGGTGATTAGGATTTTATTAGCTTATTTGGAGACCAAGACAAGTGGATGAATGGGTTAATTTCATAATTTCTTGTTGTATGGAGACATGTGGATTTGTATGATTTTCTTCCTCATATATTACTATGGTTTATAATTTTTTAGAAATGCACATATTGATGAGTTTTCCCCCTCTTAATAACTCTCTTAAGATTTTGTACACTAAGTTTGTATTTTGCCAATCTTTGCATCCTCATTTATGGTGGTTGTTCTTTGCATTGAAGGAGGTTGAAAATTATTATGATTTTAATGATTTTGAATGGATGGTTGTTGGAGAAAGTGAATGTGATTTGGGTAGTGGGAAGTCCCATAAATATGGTGTTAAATGATGGTTTCAAAAGTGTTTAGAAAGGGAGAGAAGATGAGGCCCGAACTGCTGAAACGGCGTGTTTTTGAAGAAGTTCGCTTGAGCGAACCTGCATTCGCTCTAGCGAACCCTCACAGAACATGGTTAGCTCAAGCCAACTTCCAGTTCGCTCGAGCCGACCCCTCCTAGAAGTTAGTTCGCTTGAACGAACCCCAATTCGCTCGAGTGAACCCGCTTCCAGAGACTTGTCTGCTCGAGCCCCTCTTCCAGTTCGTTTGACCCCTCCTGACTCGGACCAGTTCGCTCGAGCAAGCTTGTATTCACTCGAGTGAACCCTCCCAGAATGCTATTCGCTGGAATGAACCCTTCAGTTCGCTCGAACAAACTATACAGAATTCCTTGGTTGTTTCGAAACATGATCAAAAGGGTATTTTAAGGTACAGTTATGTTGGTTTGGAGCCCCAATATGATGTGGAGGTATAAGAGGTGTTATATGGAGGTTGATTGGAAAAGGAATCCCAATTCTGGAGATTTATTGAGGATGTTGGACTTATCAATTTGTATGGGGAACTCGGAATGTCTCAAATCTTCAAGAGTACCAAGCCATGAGCTTTAACCGACATACGAGACGCTTATACCTATTGTTTAAATTCGAAAACCTCAATGTATGGTCCGAAATTATAAGGGGACCATAGTGTCTGTTTTCACTTAATTTTATTTGTTTCTGACAGTTTTCGTATAATAGAGCAAATATCACTTTTGACTACTGAAATCTGTAACATGAACATCTAGTCAGCCTTATGCATTATGATAAGATACTATTGTGGTAAATGTGCTCACGAGCCCTTTTGTTCAGTCTGTTTTGGGTGGTATTCACCTCTTTAGATATGTATATGTTTTGAATGTGTTTTGACCTATGAGTCGGCACCACTAAGCTTGGACGACCTTGTCGGTTTGATCCACCGACTTGGGGTCCCCCTTTAGCTTCTATCAGCTGTAGTTTGAATTCTGTTTTGTATTATCACCTGGTTCCGCGGCCGTGGTTTTGCTCGGTATATTTAGATACGTATATAGTTGTTTCTCGCCACCTCGTGTGCTTAGAGACCAATGCCTTTAGTGTGCTCTCATCACATTAGTGATGGAGGATTTAACTTAAGTGTGGTTGCCATCTTGTCAATTCATGTTCTTTGATTACCCCACATGATATATATTGCATTTGTATTTTAAATAAACAATGCATCCTATTTTATGACAATTATTGTTTTATTAAGATTTCATTATGTTTTTAAGTTATGCTTTGATTTCTTTTATTGGATTATCTATTTACCTGCCTGCCAGACCGTCGTGTTTGACCCATTTTCGTGGTACTCAGGTCCAGACCTCATTGTCTTTGAGGAGGAACCAGAGGAGGCGGCCGGCGAGCCGCAACGCTTAGTCGAATCGCAAGCTAACAATGTCATTTACAAATTTGGTCTAGCTTTGAGTTGCAAAATATCGTTTGGGGGTTATTGTTTTTCTTTTGATTCATTTGGTTGTACTAGCCTTTGTTGGCCATTATTCTTGTGGATGTTTAAATCAACTTACATTTGTGTATAAACTTCTAACTATATATTTTGGGAATGCCAATGAGATCATTGCTCACTTTGACGTCATGTTGTAACATATAATTGATCAGTTTTGAAATGTGGAATGAATTACGAATTTGGTTTGCTACACGCTTCCGCATCAATGTAAGTGTTTTGTGAGTGTGTGTGATATCTCGCCGCGGAAACCTGTGGAAAATTAAATGATTGTATATTCATGTGTTTATTATCGTTTGCGAGCTCGGATTCCGGTCCGGGGTCGCGACAGACTGGTATCAGAGCGAGACATGTTTCAGGCAATTAAAAGAAACTAGAAATCCTAAGGACGTAGCGAGGATTCGTTAGAATTTTCGCTAGTTAGAATCGTGTGAGCAATGTGTGTGCCTGAATTTTTATGTGCTAACAATCTGTTTTGTAGTGATATGCCACCTCACAAAAGACCCGTAACCGACAATCCCACCGCTAGCAATGGTGAGCATACAGGACCACTTGAGAACAGTACCACTGATCCAAATATGCAGAATCAATTTTAGCAGATGATGCAAGCTATTCTTGATCAATAGTGTCAAGCAAATGAAAACCAAGCCAGATTGCAAGAACAAATGGCTAAGAATGATGAAGACCATGCTAGGGAAATGGCACAGATGTGATGGACCCATCTTTTTCTTTCTTGCCTTCCTCCGTCCCGGGTCCACCGGGCTGCGGCGGGGCGAAGAGAAAAAAAAAAGCAAGCATCAACATTTTTTTGTACAGGTATGCCAGATTTTCTATTCTACTTGGGATTTAAAATGGTGATCTGGAGATTCACCTTCACAAGTAGAAAGGAAATCAAACTTTTTTTCTAACTTTCCATTGCACATATATTTAAAGAAAGAGACAAGATTTTAAAATGCCGTGAGAGGCGATTTTGTTTAGTTTGCCGTGAAAGGCGGTTTTGTGCCGTAGAAGGCGATTTTTCCATGGAAGGCGATTTACAAATCTCATCAATGATGAAAGACAAGAATTGTGATTTTTTTTGTCTCTTTAAAAATACAAAATACAATAGAAAGGGAAGAAAGAGGGATCTGACTTCTCAAGCGATTGTGGGGACACGTTCAGATCGACGATCGCGAGTCATAGATGGACTCCGCCATCGTCCTTCAGATGAGAGCACTTGATGCTTTAGTTCACTTGGCTTGGCTTGGACCTCAAATTTTTAGAGGACAGACCAAGGGAAGGTCCTATATCCAATAAAAAAAAACCAAGTAGACGGGCTGAAAAGCCACATCTAGGCTATGTTGGATAGAAGAAGAGGGGAGATCTTCGGGGGGTGGCCCCCCAAGGGACTTCGATCACCTTGTAGTTCTTGCAGCAGGGTTTCTTCAAAGCAGGAGAGTTTCTTTTTGCAGAGAATTCTTCAGGATAATTTTCAGGCGATTTTTCAGGATCCCTTCCCTTTGGAATGACCGCCTATTTATAGGCTTTTGGTGGCCATTAGGAGGGTTTATGGGCATTAATGGTATTAATGCTCCATGATGGGAGGAGTTACAAGATTTAATTTCAGAATTTTGTAACTCCTTTTCCTTAGATTTTGATTGGCCGATGAAGAATAATGGACATTTAATCTCCATGATGATGGGGGTTTCATGATTAATTACCATGATTAATCTCCATAATGATAGGAGTTACATGGTTAATTGTCATGATTAATTGGACTTGTAACTCCCATTTGCTTGCTTCTGATTGGGTTGTCCAAAATAATGAGTTAATGACACTAATAAGTTGTCATAAAAAGGTCAATCAACAGCATTAATTGGTCGCCGAGTCCCTTGAAGAGTCGCGGGCCGCGCCGCGTCTTTTGGAATTCTTCTTGCGATGATCATTGATAGATCCGCACGTTGTTTGATGCCGAATGACGATGCAAATTCAGACATTGGTTGACACCAATGGGCCCACAACATCTGTCTAGTCGATTTCTTGATCGGTCGGGCAGAAAGTGTACTTTCTTGGTCGGCCGGTTGGTGGTTTCAGAGTGTCCGGTGATGATCAAATGATTTCAATGGTGGATCCGTGATGTCGACGAAGATCGACAGATATCATGCCCCAAAAATCAGATTTTAAGAAAATCACAGGGGCCAAACATCGCGAAACATGAAAAAGAACAGAAAAATGACACTTTTGGCTGAAATCCGGCGACCCGGATTTCCAGGGTCGCCGACGACCATGCACCCAAGGTCGCCGGCGACCATGGGGCTTTGGCCCTTTTTTCGGTCACCGTCCGGTCGCCGTTTCTTTGCCGTTTTTCTGGTTTTTTTACTTTTGTTTTCTCCTGTATTTTTCTTTGACTTTTCTCCTCATTTATTGGCTTGATTCCACTGATGAAAACCTGTCAAAAGTCTGTGCAAATCAGAGCACAAAGTTTCCTATTTTTTGGAAAAGCTGAAGACTTTGTAGCCGATTTTCCGCCAAGAGTTGAAACTAGGTGAAACGATGTCGGAATGACCTGAAATTTGAGGTGAAGCTTCTTGAGCATTAGATAGGACCAACCATGGGCTTTTGTTTGAGTTTTGAAGCCGTTTGGAGTCCCATCGATGCTAGACTTGATTTCACCGTGCGGAAGATGTCGACCTTTGATGTGCGGTCATCCGATGTCCGTTTGCTTTGAAATTTGACAGGGAGCCTATTGGAGTCATTTTGAGATGATCCACTAGCTCCGATTTGGATGCCATGGTCCCGGGGAGCTTCGCCGCCGGTAGGCTTGATTTTTCTTCAGAGCGTCAAAACCGGGTCAAACGTTGTCGGAATGACCTGAAATTTGACGTGCAGCCTTTGGAAGCATGTAGAAGCTACTCATGTGCTTTGTTTGATGAGTGGTAGCATGGGAGGTTTTCACCGCCGAGAGGCTTGATTTCGCCTTTCGAGAGTTGATGGAGGGTCAAACTGTGTCGGTTTGACTTGAAATTTGGCGTGGAGCCTTTTGGAGGTATTTTGAGACCATCCATAGGCTTTGATCGAAGATTTGATGTATTTGACACCGTCGCCGCCGGGAGCTCCCGTTTAGCTGTTGGAGGATTGAAGTTAGGCCAAATGGTGTCGAAAGATCAAGTTGAAAGATCTTGCAGTTTTTGTTTGATTTTGACAAGATCTGATGCTTGAAGCAGCTTTCCCTGTTTGTAGTAGGATGCGGCTCCATGTAGCTTTTAATGTTGAGGAGGCAAAGTGACATTTTTGGTGTCAACAAATGCCCCCTCGAGGTACAGCGACGAATTGGATAGCTTTTGCAGTCGATGTGCCTCGATGAAAACTTTGAAGGATAACTTCTAACTTGATCAAGAGTCTCTGAGGATTTTTCTTGATAGAGTAGCCTTTTGAGTTTCCAAGGGGATTTTATGGCAGTGAGAGAGATCATGTACCATCTCAAGGCAAAATTTTGAAAACGACATTTGGATTGGGTTTTTGGGTTTTGGATTTCTTTTCTTTTTGACCTTGCAAACCTAAAGGCTTTGTGTGGCGCACCAGGCGGTCAGAAGGTTTTTGGTTTTTTTGACCTTGTGGTCTAACAAGCCGTATGTGGCAGGTTAGGGGGTCGGATTTTTGATTTTGATTTTGGTCTTGTGACCTAACAAGCTGTATGTGGCGAGTTAGGGGACCATGGTTTGGATTTTGGTCACTCTTTGGGACAATTTTGGGTCCATTGGAGTGGTTTGAGTTTTTGTGGAATGTCAATTTCAAGGTTTTGGCTTAATTTGGTTCATGAGGTGGGATGATTTGGAGTTTCGGAAACTCATGAGGCTTGGATTTTTTTTTTTTTTTTTTTTTGTGTATGGTCCAATCAACTCAAAGGAGGCATGGAACCATTTTTGTATGCTCTTGGTAAGAGGGATTTTGACTAAAAGCCACTTTTAGTGCCTAGGTGGTCAGACCTGGCTCATATGGGCTAGCCCATGGGACCTTAAGTTTTAAAGATGGCTTAGATCTCATGTGGTGTCATTTTTGTAAAGAATATTAAAAAATATCTCTTTTTGGTAGAGAATATCTAAAAATAGTCTTACTTGGAGAGAACCTCTCAGGTTTCCTTTATTTTGGGAGAGATTTTCTACAAATATCTTTCTTTGGGAAAAGTTTCTCACACTCCCTTTCTTTTCGGAGAGAATTTCTCAAAGAATCTTTTCTTTATGAGAGAATATCTCATGATCCCTTTCTTTTAGGAAGTTTGCTAATTTGTAGCACTTACCTCCTTTCTTTTCTCCTCCTTTCCTCTTTTGGTTTGCTCTCTTCTATAAAAGCAAGGGGAGGTTGGATCTCTTGCTCCTATTGCCTTCTTTTTGCAAAAGTCTTCAAGAGTTCTCCAAGATCAAGAATTCTCCTTCTTCTTCAAGGATCTTCAAGCTTTTACTTCTTCTTCTCCATCAATGGCTTCAAGTAAGTTTCTTTTTTTCTTAAGAAACCCCATGTAGGAATAGAGAAAGGTTTTCTTTCTTTTCTTTTTCTCTCTCCTCTTTTCTCTGTTTTTTTTTTCTTTTCCACGTGCATTCTTTTTTCTTCTTTTTTTTTCACACGTTTTTTTCTCTCTTTTTTTTTCTTTTTTTTTCTTTCTTTCTTTTTTTTTTCTTTCACGGTTTCTCTTTTTTCTTTTTACTGTGGCTTTTTTTTCTTCTTTTTCTTTCCTTTTTTTTTCTCACGGTTTCTCTGTTTTTTTTTTACCATGTGTTTTTTTTTTTCTTCTTTTTTTTCTATCTCTTTTTTTTTTTTTTGTTGGCTGTACGGAACGGCCACGTGGCCTATGGGTGATTTTTTTTTTGTTGTTTGAAAAAAAAAGAAACTTTCTTCCTCTTTTCTTTCCTTCTTTTTTTTTCCGGATTTCAAGACGCACATGCATGACAACTTTCCTTCTATGCATTTTTTCTTTTTAGAAAATAGAATTGGAAGTATGATAGTGCACACCTAGAAACCTTTTCGTAAGTCTTGGGATTTGGAGCTTGCAGCAATGTTGAGCCCTTTTTTGGTCTTGCGGGGATTTTCTGAGGAGCTTTGCAAGTTTTGGATTCTGGAGCTCGCAGCAATGTTGAGCCCTTTTCCAGTCTCGTGGATATTTGAGAAGATTTGGTTTGATATTGCAGCAATGATTGAGTTCAAGCCTTCTTCGAAAATTCTCCATTGATTATGAGCATGCAGCGATGTTGAGCCCATCTTCAAGCTCCTATTTCTTTCGGGGTGTTTTTCCTTTTCTTCGGACTTGCCCCGGAACCATGCCAAAATTTCGCTAGAATTTTTTAGCAAAATTCTGTCATTTTGATGATTGATTTTTCTCTCTTTCCATCCTTTGCAGGTAGTTCCTCCAGAACGAATAAGGGTAAGGAGCCCGTCACTGATGCGCCTCGTCGTTCTACCAGATCCTCTAATGTGGCCCTACAACAGGCCTGGGAAGAGGTTCAGTATGTTGAAAGGAACTTGGAAGAGTGTGACTCGCTCAACCGAGATGAGATGAGGCAACGTTTGATTGCCCTTAAGGGTGAAGAGTTTTATAAGATTATGGTAAGCAACCGTCCCTGGGTCACGGACGATCAGAGCATTGTGCTCAAGCCTACCTTCTTCTTTGGTGATGCCGTCCCCAATGATTCAACATACCAAAGGAGATGTTTTCAATTCTCTTTCACAGTTGATGGTGAGAAGAGAACTGTTTCTACCCGGTCGACCTTCGATCGGACTATCTCGATCATGAGTCTTTCCTCCACATGCTCGAAGAGGGAAGATCCTCCAAGCTAGGTAAAGAGGACAAATGTGATCAAGACTGGGGTTTTTGTTGGCGGCCCTTCTGGTTTTGTAGAGAAGTCGCCTGCCCGTATGGACATTTTGATGCCTACCAACGGCTTCCAAGGTTCAGACCATCCTTCGATCAATTTGAGACCGGTGGGCCTTGGCATTTTCAAGGGCGATGGCAGCAATTGGGTGAAGCCTTTTCGACTTCGTGGCCGTTTCAGTGCTGACTCGATCTGGGAGTCGTGGACTAATCACATCCTACAGGTTGGCGGTGTCATTCTGAAGGATGCCGAGATTTTTGACGCGGTTCGTGCTTTTCGGCAAACCGTGGTTTTCTCCGAGGAGGCCTTCATGGCCATGCTGGAGTCATTCCTTCCACAAACCAACACCTTCGTTGTCACGAACGGTGAGATTGGTTTTTCTTTAAAGGAACTGAGTGCCATCACTGGGCTGCCTATCCTCGGCAATCTCTATGAGGAGTTCATGCCTATTGATAGTGTCCTTGAGGAGCAGTCTGAGGAGTTCAGGCTTTTATACTTTCAGCTCGTCGCCTTCTACGATTTTTTTAAGGAGAAGGAGGGCTCGAAAGTCCGGTGTAGTAGTTGGAGGAGTGGTAGCGTTTTGTTTTCCAACTTCTTTGACAGCGGGGAGTCTTCTAAGAGTACGACCCAGGAAGTCAGGGCTAAGAACCCGGATTCGAAGAAGATCTCCGCCATGCGAGAGAATTTGAAGGAATTTTTCGCAGACGCAGACGCCATTCATTCTGACATTGCGCTGCGGAGAGATCTCGCTATTTACCTCACTTATTGGCTGGGTGAGGCTGTTTTTGTTGGGGGAGATAGAACGCACATCAGACCATATTGCATTTTTCCGGCTTGTCAGATGGCGTTTGGAGAGCGGCTTGCTTTGGTGCCTGCTCTTTACTCCTATTTGTGTACCGAACTGCAGGCTGCTGTTTTCTGGTTTGGCTTGGGCTTCCCATGAACAGGGTATTTTCTGCCCACATTTTCTATTCGTGGTATGTATACCACTGTCCCAGTTTCCACCAATTGGGTGCTGCTCAGGATGATGACCCGTTTATGATTCGATTGGCTAGAGGGAAGCCTGTTTCCGAATCTCTTTTATCTGCCCGTTTGGGGACCCGACGATTCTGGGACGTCGAGATGGGGCAGTCTTCAGTGAAGCTTTCTCCGGGTCTGAGGAAGAAGGCTTTTGATTTTGGTAGCTCCCGTGATTCGATCAGGGCAGGGTCTGGGAGACACTATTCTATGACAAATGCAGAGAGGAGTTGGCTTTTTAACATATGTGTTGGCACGATGGTGTACCACAGGCATCTTTTCGTCGACATCCAGCCGTATGTTCCCTCGCGTTTTGCCTTGCAGTTGGGCTTCTCTCAAGGCGTTATTGGAGTGCCTTCGAGCAAGGTGAAGCGTTTTGGAGGTCTGCAGGACTGAAGAAATGCATGGGCGTTTTATAGTGCGGAAGACACTACTGCCATGATTTCCTATCCTGAGTTGCCCACTCTCCGAATTGCTGGCTTCACGAAGTGGTTCGTAGAGAGCTTTTCAGCATACTGGGGGCTTTCCAAGAAGGAGCTTGATGTAAAACAGTCTTCCGGGAAGGGCCTTGGGAAGTCAGATGGCGTCCGCCGAGAAGAAGTTCTGGCTTTCCTTTATGGAGAAAAGCACAGAACAGGTATTCTCAAGGACAAGGACGTCAACAAATCGGGAGCTGCACAAGAGATTCCTGATGAGGTCTTGGAACAGCTCGCAGAGGAGGAGGCTGAGGTCGCTGCTTGGATACAAGCAGAGCGAGCATAGGCTTCCATAGACTCTACTGGCAAGAGCAGACCATCCAGTGAGGACTCTGGCAAGAGGTCAGATTTCGATGGCGGGGAGGGTACTTCCAGCAATTCGTCCCGTGGGAGCAAGAGGAGAAGAGGACAGCGCCGAAGTCAGAGACGGCAAGAAAATTTTCCTGATCTGGAAATTCCTTCCTCCATTGGTGAGGAGGCATTATGGGATGATGATGAGCCTCCGGAAAAGAGAAGCCGAGGGGAAGAGACCATTGATGATGGTATGCTTTTCCCTTTTCTCTTTCCGTTTCTTTTCTTTCATGAGAGCTTTTGTTCTGATCTACTGCTTTCTTTCTTTTGGCAGAAGATGATGGTTTGATGATGCCTGAGGTTCCAACCGATGAGGCGGTGACAGATCCTATCATGGCATCTGAGAAAGAACCCAGAGATTCTGAAGTAGATCTGGAATCTCCTCCTGGTATGACTTCTTTTCTTCCTTTTTTTTGTTTTTCTCTACCACCGCTTGCTGACATATATTTTTTTGCTAGCTGACTTGCCAGAGGATTCCGACGACTTTGAGCCATCCATGGATGCAACTTTTGATGATGCTTCGGATGAGCTCATGGAAGCAGAAAGCATTCCACCAGTCGTCGAAGAATTTACTTTATAGTGATAATCTTGATATTTTGATTTTTGACAAGATCATATTCATACCTTTTTCATCTTTCATTGGCAAACTGTGAGGTGACAGAAGAAGTTCATCTATCTTTTTCAGAATCAGAGCAGGGGGTACCTGTGACCGATCCAGGAGTAGGGGCTTCTTCCACCAGTTTTGATGAGGCAGAGGTGAGTCCACCTGCTGATATTCCTTCCCCAACAGCTCCAGTTGGAAAGAGCTTCTTGATTACTCTTCCAACGGTGCCTAACACGGGCAGTCGACCAACGGAGCATGGCGAGTCTTCATCTGAGCCATCCCGTTAGTTTGTAAGGAAGGTGTTGAAGAGAGTCTTGAGCTCATGGGTCGAGACTCTTTCTTCCGGCCATTTGGAGGCTGGTTTCGTCATGGTTAAGCATGTGCTGGACATTCTTGCCGATAGCGAAGAAGTCGGTCTGGACATTACAAATGCCAAGGCTTTTGTTGATGAAGTCATCACTCTAGGCAACAAGTGGACTGAGAGCAAGACCTTTCCGAATGATGATTTCTTCAACGAGATGTTTTTGAAGCCTTCCAGCGAGGTCAAATCTGAATTGAATGAGATCTTGCGGACTCGGAAGCAGCTCATTCGGGAGAGGAACGTCACCGAGTTGGCTATTATTGAGCTGACACAGGACCAGCACCGTCTTGATAGGGAAGTCACCGAAGCCAGACAGCGCCTTGCGTAATTGGAAGAACAAGCCGTTGCTAAGTGGACTGCCACTTTGGAAGCTCGCGATAGAGAGAGGACTCTCATTCGCCAAGTTGAGGAGGTCGAAAGCAATCTCCGGAGGAAGACTCAAGAATATGAACAATGGTAGATTCTCTGGGAAGAGCTTCCTCGTGTTGAGGATGGATTGCGACGGCCTACTGCTTTTTATGGGAAGATTCTAAAGAAACGCGGCCTGGAAGCTTTGGAGGCTAAGGCCAAGAGTTTGCTTGAGGAGTTAAGCCTTTGGTTGAAGACCATGTTGGACTAGCCTCCTGATTTGTAACAAACTTTTCCTTTTTTTCTTTTGGTACCTCCATGTATAAACATTTTTGGCACTCTTTTTTTTTTTTTTGTATTCCCTCGTTTCACTTAAATTCTTTTTTTTCTTTTATGAAAGTAAGTAAAAAGTTGGATGGGAATGTTTGTTTGAGAATTTGATCAAAAGGCTGTCATTTTGTGAAAATCTTTTGTCAAAAGTTTGTTTTGGGCATGAAAGCTAGATTTTGTGGCAAAAAGCCTGGTTTTCTGATGGCTTGAAAGCCGAATTTTAGATGGCGTGAAAGCCGAATTTTGATTTTGGCATAGGAGCCGAATTTTGTTTGTGGCATGGAAGTCGGTTTTTGGCATGAGAGCCGATTTTTGTGGCGTGAAAGCCAAATTTTGGTTTTTGTGGCATGAGAGCCAAAAATTTTGTGGCATGGGAGCCAAATTTTGTTTGTGGCATGGAAGCCGATTTTTTGTTTGTTTGGCGTGAAAGTTAGTTTTTGTGGCATGAGAGCCAAAAATTTTGTGGCATGGGAGCCAAATTTCGTTTGTGGCATGGAAGCCGGTTTTTTGTTTGTTTGGCGTGAAAGTTAGATTTTGTGGCATAGAAGCCAAATTTTTTTTTTTTTTGAAAACCAAGTTTTGTTTTGTTGGCATGGAAGCCAAATTTTTGTTTTGTTGGCTTGGAAGCCAGATTTTTGTTTTTTGGCATGAAAGCCGAGTTTTGGCGTGAAAGCCAGGTTTTTGGCGTAAAAGCCGGGTTTCTTGGTTTTCAAAATGCAAGTATCGACTAAGAGTCGCCTCCCTGCTGAATGGTATTGCAAGTATCGATGGAATGTCGCTTCCTTGCTCATTCGGTTGCGAGTATCGATGGAATGTCGCTTCCTCGCGGATTTGGGTGCAAGTATCGACTGAATGTCGCTTCTTTGCTTTTTTCTCAAAAATTTGGTTTTGTGGGTATCGATGGAATGTCGCCTCCCCACGATTTTTGAAATTTGAGGTTTTTTCGAACCTTTATTTTGTTTTGAAATTTGGGTTGTGGATATCAACTGAAACGCTGCGTCTCCACGATTTTTTGAAAATTTTGCAAGTATTGACGAGGTATCACTTCCTTGCGATTCGAGGTTTTGGAAGTATCGAATAGGGTTCGCATCCTTCCGATTTTTGGGATTTGTGTGGATATCGACTAAACATCGCTTCCCCACGGTTTTTGAAAAACCATTTTTTTTGTTTAAAGACACGAGGGTCATAAATTTTGACTCAAAACCATCTTTGGTGGTAAAAGTCGGGGTAGACTAGGGTGGAAATTCCTGAGTCCTGATTTTTGTTTCAAGCCATGAATTTTAGGTTCAAGGATCGAAAGTTTTGGTCAAGTTTGGGAAGAGGCTCCTAAACTTGGATTTTGGGTTTGGCTTTGTTTTTTGTTTTTTTTTTTTTTAACAATGAAACATTGAAAGTAAGCATTGTTTTGGGTTTTTAGAAATTTCAACATAGGGATGAAAACTCTAAAAAGGGTGGGTTTGACGAGCAAGTACCTAGGAATAGGCTTTGGCCATGCAGGCATCACTCTGACCCGATGTAGGAAGTCTTCAAGGGTAGTACCACTTCAAGAACTTTCCATTCATGGGTAGCATACATCTGTCACCCTCCATATTTAGAAGAGCATATGCGCAATTGGAGAAGACTTTGTCGATGACGAAAGGTCCCTCCCATTTTGGTTCGAATTTGCCTTTGGATTTGTGGGCAAAAACCATTGGCCTTTTCACCGCAAGAACCAAGTCACCCTTTTTGTGGGCGTGTTGCCTGACCTTTTTGTCAAAAGATCCTGCCATGCGTACTTGGTAAAGCTCAACGCTTTATAGAGCTTCGAGTCGTCTTTCATCGAGATTATCCAGTTCTTGGAGTCTCAATTTGACGATGCTTTCTTGCGTCATTTCATTTTGTAGAGATACCCTTAAAGAAGGAATTTGTACCTCTAGGGGGACAACTGCTTCACATCCATAGACCAAGGAGAATGGTGTGCTATGAGTTGGTCCTCGAACAGTAGTTCGGTAGGCCCATAAAGCTTCAGGCAGTTTCTCGCTCCAGTCTCTTTTGTGACTAGATACCATTTTCTTGAGGATTTTGCAGAGTGTCTTGTTGAAGGCTTCTGCTAGTCCATTCGCTGCCGGGTTATACGGAGTTGAAGGAAAACTTTGGATTTTGTATTTGTCGCAGAACCTATAGAATTTGTGATCCTGGAATTGTGGTCCGTTATCATGGACGAATCTTTTTGGTATGCCAAAGCGACAAATGATGTTGGTTCGTAAGAATTGAAGGACTGACGAGGTCTTCATTTCACTAAACGCAAATGCTTCTGACCACTTGGAGAAATAATCCGTAGCGGCGAAGATGAAGCGATGACCTTTGCTTGACGGGGGAGAGATTGGACATATGATGTCCATACCCCAGGCTTCGAAGGGCCATGAGATCGCCGTAGGATGTAGTCATTCTGCAGGCATGTGTACATAATCTCCATGAACTTGGCATTGTTTGCAACGTTTAGCAAATTGCATTGCGTCAGCCACCATGGTAGGCCAATAGTAACCTAACCTTTTTATCTGATCGTAGAGCTTAGGACCAGCCTGATGGGCTCCACAAAAACCAGCATGAACTTCTTTTAGAGTTTCTTCCGCCTCTTGTTGTGACAAGCAGCGTAGAAGTACTCCATTGAAGGATTTTCTGTAAAGCATTTTGGAGGGAATATCCAAATGAAAGTTTGGGGCTCGTCTTTGGATACTTACCCGCTCTTTTGGATCTTCAGGTAGGATTCCGAACATAATACAATCAATGAACGGATCCCTCCAGTCGTCAATCGGAGGTTTAAGGATGGAAATCCGACTCCCGACCACTCGGTGGCATTCAGCAACTGCTTGCAGTGTGTTGAGAGGAGGGAGAATCCTTCTTTGACACACTGTAATTTGCATGTTTTCCCTTTCTTGGATTGCAATAGATGCAGTAAGTCCAGCCAGGGCATCTGCACGGATGCTTTCACCTCTGCAGATGTGGGTGATGTGACAGATGTCAAACTTTTGACCAAGAGATTGCGCCTTCTTGTAGTAAGGCAACATATCAGGCTTCCTAATTTCATATTTTTGATTTATCTGGTTGACGATCAGTTGGGAGTCCCCAAATGCTTCCAGCATGGTGATGCCGGATTCGAGGGCGAGTTCCAATCCTATGATCAGGGCTTGGTACTCAGCTGCATTGTTTGAACATGGTTCCAGTAGTGAAAATACGTGTGGAATCATGTATTTGTCGGGGCTGACAAAGAGAATGCCGATTCTTGATATTGGCTTTTCTTTTTCATTTGTCCTGGTTGCACCATCGAAGTACATGTTCCAGAGGCATTTGGTGAGGAAATCTCCACGCTGTAGACAGGCTCGTCGGGAGGTCATCCTTGAGCAGAGAATCTTTAGGCAAGGGATGCTCTGCAAGAAAGTCTGCAAGAGCTTTGCCTTTAATTGCTTTTTGTGGTACATACCTAATATCAAATTGTGACAGAAGGATGGACCATTTTGCCAGCCGAGCATTGAGAGAACCTGCTTTTGTGACAATGACCTTTAAGAGATTGATCCTCGAAATCAGGTATACTGTGTTTGACAGCAAATAGTGACGTAGCTTTTGTACGGCGAACATCACTGCCAGGCATTCTTTTTCGACTAGAGAGTAGCGATGCTCTGCACCTACCAACATGCGACTAAGGTAGTATAGAGCAGCTTCTTTTCCTCCATCATTTTATTGTGCAAGTAGAGCGCCCAAAGAATAGTCGAGAGCTCTTGTGTACAAGATGAATGGTTTTCCGGTTGTGGGAGGAGCCAACACCGGAGGTTTGGTCAGGTATGACTTGATGTCTTAAAATGCAGCTTCACATTCAGCATCCCAAACAAAGTCTACACCTTTTTTCATTAGGCGAGAAAATGGACGGCACTTCCCTGATAGGTTGGAAATGAACCGTCCGATGTACACCAACCTCCCTTGAAGCCCTTTCAGTCCTCTCAGGGTTCTTGGAGATGACATTTCCAGGATAGCCTTGACTTTGATGGGGTCAAGCTCTATTCCTGCTTTCCGAACTATGAATCCGAGGAACTTACCCGATGAGACACCGAAGAAGCATTTGAGGGGATTCATTCGCAGTTTGTATTTGCGAAGCCGGAGGAAGACTTCTTGAAGATCTTGGAGATGGTCTTCTTTTCTTTTGCTTTTGACGGCGAGGTCATCAACATAACATTCGACCGTCTTGTGCTGCATATCTCGGAATATCTTCATCATAGCCCTCTGATATGTTGCACCGACATTTTTCAGACCAAATGGCATGACAGTGTAGCAATACACGCCAAATGGGGTTCGAAAAGATGTATGCCTTTCATCTTCGGGATGCATCTTTATCTGGTTGTAGCCAGAGAAGCCATCCATGAAAGTCATTCGCTCAAACTCGCAGGTGTTGTCAATCATTACCTCCGACATGGGGAGCGGGAATTCATCTTTGGGGCAAGCATTATTCAGGTCTCTATAGTCAATACAGATTCTGATTTGCCCATTTTTCTTTGTCACGGGGACGATGTTGGCCAACCATTCAGGATGCTGTTCCTCGCAGATAAAGCCAACGTTTTTGAGTTTCTGAACTTCTTGTTCAATTTTGTCCATCACATCAGGATGCAATCTTCTTTGTCCTTGTTTGACGGGCTTGATATTTTCTTGCAGGTTGTGTTTGTAAACTGCTATTTTGGGATCTAAGCCAGGCATTTCAGCGTAAGACCATACAAAACAATCAACAAACTCACGAAGAAAAGAGACATACTCGGGTAACTCATTATCCTTTATATTCTTGCTTATGAATAAAGGACGTGGGTTATCTGGTGTTCCCAAGTCTATCTTTTGAACAGAATCTTCTGTTGGAAGGTTTGAAGGTGGTTCCTCCAGAATATTTTCGGAGGTTTCCAACTCAACAAGACCTTTTGGATTTCCAGGGGCATTTTCAGACCATGGCTCCGCTTCTGTCCATAAATCTTCTTGATCGGTATTCTTCTCAAGACTTGCTATGAGATGATCCTAATCACCTGCCGAAACTGGGTCGAAGTAAGGCACTTCTTTTGGAGACGATGGCTCTTCTGAATCAGAGAACCGTACGTCTGTGTCATCAGACAATTCCTCTTCATCATCAGAGAAATCATACCAATTTGATGAGCTTCTTGGGTCCTTGTCGGGTAACTCTTCAAAGAGATATCAAAGGAGATTGATGTCTTCATCGACATGAGATGCTGAGGTCTGGTCGGCAAAACGACTCTGCAGCCTTTGTGTCAGCTGTCTCATCGGAGTGTCAGGATCATACCCCAATCCATATGAAGACTTGTCTATGCGACGGTGGAGTTTCCAATCTTCCAGCTGACTTTTGGTCAGGATGGGTTCCAATGGTATAAGAATACCACGGCCACCTCCCAAACCAATTGAATTTTGAGCATCATAGCCCATTTTCTTCATGATAGCTTGTGCCATTGGACTACATAAGGATAGTTGAGGCATACCTTCATTTTAGAAAGGCTCAAGCAAGGAGTTTGATCAAGGTAGCAGATGCAGGATCTTCTACGTCAGCCGGTGTCTCCAATAGAGTAAGAGCAGGCTGAACTTGCTGAGTATCGGCTTGGCTTGACGATGCATCATCTTCTGTCTCTGAATCCGAATCCGTGTCTTGTATGATAGACACGAAGGAAACAACAAACTTGCCCCCAGTCTTTTGCTTTGTCTTCTTTGCTTTGGTAGTGATTACCAAAGGATTGGAAGATTTGAAGGAGACAACGAAGGGAGACGGATTGCTCTCTTTGGGTTTGCAAGAAGGTTTGTTTTCTTCCGTTGATTGCTGAGGAGCCTTGCCTTCATCTTTTTGGAGATTGCCGGCGAAGTATGTTATTTTCTCCTCCTTTTCTTCTTTTTCGTCTCTGTACATCTGAGAGTCTGCAAGATGGACTTCTTTGCCTTTGAAGGGCTTTTTGTCTGCAAACACTCGATGTATCAAGCCGTCATCGCCAACAAACTTGATGCACTGATGTAGAGTTGAAGGGACGACACCGTTCTCGTGTATCCAAGGGCGTCCAAGAAGGATGTTGTAACATGAAGGGGTTTTTATTGCATGCACGGTGACCTCAGAGATAAGATCGCCGATTTGCAACCAGAACCGGATTTTGCCAATGGGCCTTTGAGCACTCCCATCGTATCCAAAGATAGACACAGATGTGTGGCTCAATTTGCTAGGTGGGATACCCAGTTCTTCGAGTGCCGTAGTGGAGATGAGGTTGAGTACAGACCACGGGTCGATCTGGACTTTGGGTATCGGCATCTCTTTGATGTACCCTGTGAAGTACAAGGGTCGGTTGTGCTTTGTCTCGCCTTGCAGGAGGTCTTCCTTATTAAAGGCGATGGTAGCACTTGCAGCGTTTTGGATCGAGAGGCATTCAGTGCAAGGTCCTCCAGCTTCTTTCTTTTCTCCCTTTGAGGAGGTTTTTGATTTTCTGACCTTATAGTCCATCTCAACTTGTGGGACTTGTGGGTCATGTTTGTCGACATCCAGATTCAGCTTTTGTGGTTTTGAAATGAGACTATCACAAGTTTGTGGTGACATTCGTAATAAGTTTAGGATGTGTAGTCGTGCAGGTATGTGTTTGAAGTGCTCGATCAAGTCATACTTGAAAGCCTCCTTGGGGCCTGCATTTTCATTATTGTTGCCACTTGAGGCATTTACAGCTTATTTTCCCGAAGGATTTACATAAGAAAAAGAAGAAGGTTGGTTGTAGTTTTTGTGGTAATCCCGGCCAGAGCGAGTACCTTTTCCAACTTCAAAAGCTTCTAAAGGTGATTCTTCTTTCGGAAGACCCCCTTCGGGCTCAAGGGGCTGATCTTCCCCATTTGCTGAAAATGCTTCTGCAGCAGCATTGCCGTCTTCAGTTATTGCATTGCATGGAGCATTTTCCGGGAACAAGTCCCGGACAGCTTCCAACAACTTTTCTTCTTTGTCCAGTATTTCATCGGTCTAGACATCTCCTATGAGGTTGGGTATTTGAGACCAATTGACTGGGTTTTTTTTTAAAGCTTCATCAGCCAGAGCTTCTTCATGGTGATCAGTCGGAAGAGGTTTGAATTCTGATGTCACCGTTTCAGGAGACGACGGCTGAGAAGATGCTATCTCAGTGGAAGTCACCGGAGAATATATAGCTCCATAAGATATGCTACCGGATGCATTTTGAGAATCCGTGGCCTCGGCAGATGGAGCTTCAGAGGCACTATCATCCTGAACTATCACATTACAGGCAACTTCGATAGAAGATGCCTCCATAATGGACTGTTGGGAATCAGACTCATCCTCCGATGTAAGAGGATAATCAATCCAGCAACTTTCTTCATTTTCCGGAGTCACTGAAGGAGATATTTGTAGATTCTCCGGGACTTCCGGTTCTGGATTTTGATGAAGCTGGTTGATGCAATCCTGCTCCTGCTCTATGGGGAGACGCTGCAAGATCCTCGCATATTCTTTGAGATCTGGCATAGGATCTAGATCTTCTTCTTCATCTACTCCTTGTGGTTCAACCGGGTTGGGATCCACTAGAGCATTTGTTTGTGCCGTGTCAACAGCATTTTGGGCAGCCTCTTGGTCTTCATCATCATCAGACTAGGATCCTTGTGGCTGGAAGGGGTTATGCCAGATTACTGGCATAAGGTGAGATTCCGGGATCCATTCTTCATCGGAGATATATTCTCCGGTTTCAAGGGATTCCTCCCATTCATCTGTATCACTGGCAGTGTCACTGGACTCGTATCCATTCATGGAGAATCCAACTACTAAGTTACAAGAGTATGATGCCCCCTGCGTAGTCTCATCCATGAGCCGTGGTGGCATGAAATCACTGAGAGTGAATTTTCTTATCACTCTTGGAGCTTTGGGGAGGGACTCCACTGTTGCCCCCAGTGAAGCGGTAGAGGAGGTTTCTGCCTTTTCAGGGACCTCTTGTTTTGTTTGAGCCTTCTCCTGCTGTTTGAGCTTGCGGAGTTGTCTCTTGGCTTGCCTTCGCTGTTGAGCGGTCGGCTTTGTTTTGACAATCTCCTAATTTTCATCTTCCAGGAGATCGGGATGCACCCATATGGGCTGTCCATCTGGTGTTGGGTAAGGCGCCGGCTCTTGGAACGTCTGGGTCATTTTTATCACCTTGAAGGAAGTAGTGACTTTTTCCTTTGGTGATTTGGATGTTTGTCCATATGACACCATGTTAACGGAGGCAGACCCGTAGTTTTTATCAAAGGTAATGACTCCGTTCTTCCACATCTCGTTAATTTTCTCTCTCACAACGAAACATTGGTTGAGAGGATGCGAGACATTTGGTGGTATAGACAATATCGGGGATCGTTGGTTTTGCCAACATCTCCCAGTCTTTTGGGGTCGGGCAAGGTGAATTTGCCATTTGCCAAGAGAGCCCCAAATATTTCTTCAACATCTTCATCGAACGAGTATTTCTTCTCTACTCATTCTTTGAAGGCATCAGAGAGTTCAGGTCTCTTACCTGCAGCTCTGTTTTTAGCTTTCTTTGGCGGCTGAGGGGCTGACTTGGTTTGCACATTGAGAACCTCCTTTTTCTTTGGCTTGGAGCTCGGAATGGCGATCGACTCCTTCTTTGATGACTTCTGACTGTTGAGGTCTTTGATCACCGTTTCAGCCTCCATAGACCCTTCTAGGAGTTCTCCCAAGTTCTTTGATTTGTTACCGATAATCATGGAGCAGATCCTTGCTCTCATGTTGTTTCGGCAAATGTCGACTAGTGATGCTTGTGGTAGCACACCTGAGCATTTGTATGCCATTGCTTTCCACTTGTGAATGAAGTCATATATCGACTCATTCTCTCCCTGTTTAAGGCTGCAAAGCTGAGCCATAGTAACAGGATGATCCTCACCTTTGAAGTGGGTCAGGAAACGTGTCTCTAGCATGGTCCAGCTTTGAATGGAGTCCTCTGGCAGAGTGGAGTACCAATCAAAGGCCGTACCTTTTAGGGTACTTGCAAAGAGACGGATCTTGAGAGCATCTTGATCCGCAATCGTTCCTGTCAGGGTCTTGAAGTGGATGACGTGCTGTCTAGCTGAACCTTTCCCCGTATATGTTTGGAGAAGAGGTTGTTTGAACTTTGGAGGGAAAGGAACCGAGTCCATCCATAAGGGATATGGTGGCTTGATCCCATGCTCCTTTAGTGTATCCTCTTCTTTTGCTTTGGCGAGGATATCGTCAACATCCTTTTTAGTAAGGGAGCATGACTCATCTTCTCCACCATTTGCCTCATCTTGTGGAGGAACTTCCTCATTGTTTGGTGGACGTTGGAGAGTGAGAAGGAGGTTTTCCATCAGGACCTCTATTCTCTGCTATCCTTGCTCTGGCTGTTGTATGTGTAGAGCCATGTTATCGTGTAGTCGAGGCTGCTTAGAGTTTGTGACCAAGATATTCATCCTTCGTGAGTCAAAAGAGGATACTGTCTTAGTGACTGGGCTGGAGCTCATTCTACTAGATGAAGAGCCCGAGGAATGATCACTCCGGTGTCCTTGGCTCAAAGGAGTGGGAGAGTCTTCCTGATGCCTTCTCGTCTGGGAGACGCTGCGAGTCACCGGTCGTCTGACATGTATTTTTGTTGCTGATTTCTGCCGTCTTTTGGTTTTGCAAACCATGTGGACAGCAGCAACTTGGTCGGGTCTTTCTTTTTCGACCAATTTTTGGGAGATTTGAAGCTCAGAATGCTGGGTTCTTTGCTTCTCTAATCTCTTCTTTCGATATGCCGCGCGGCGACGTATGCGATGAGCAATTTGAGCTTCAAGTAGCTCGGGCTGTGCTCTGGCAATGAAGGATGTGGTCCCTCATGCGCAGCAACCGGGCTTGTCTTCCTTGAAGACTAGCATGGACAGGATCTGGATGCGGTCCTTGGCCTGTAGCAGCGAAGCTTTAAATTTTGCAAGCTCAGCCCCTGTTTAGATGAAGGATCGAGTTGTAGGAGAGCAGGCCCTGGCAGGTTCTTGTCGAGGCCTTGTGATGCATGACTTGATTTTGGGCTTGTATGAGCAAGCCGGCTCGTGCTGGGTTGGTTTTGTAGTTCGGTGGAGGGTAGGTTTCTCTCATTTGATACAAGCAAGAGGATAGAACCAGTTCTCCTTGAGAGGAGCCAGGTATGCTGGCTTTGCAGATGTCCAGGACCTTCTTTGTTTTGGCAAAGATCGTGGGGACCAAGTCTTAGGGCAGACCTGGCTTTTTGTAGGTTGAGGCCTCATGGGATTGCCACAAGACTCAGGCTTCTTAGTGACCGCCTTTGGTGTCGGGACAGCGACACGTTGAGGGGCGGACTTCTGCTTCTTAGCAAGTGCCGTCTCTTCTACGGGTAGTGGGAATGGTCCCAATGACCCGAAGACAATGGTCCGAGGAGTGGAGGTCGACCCAATGTTTTGGGAGTTGCCGAGGGAGGTAACGCTTCTGCAGCTAGTGGGGCGCTTGAAAGTGCGCTTGCTTTGCTTCTCTTAAAGCATGACTTGGTACTTGTTTTCGTCGAAGGTGATGGTCAACGAGGCTGCCATTGTTAGTTTTGGAAAAACTTCTAAAACAAGACTACATCCATTAGTAATCACAAGAATATGGTGATCATAAATGGGCTATACTATGGTTTTGTCTTTTCAAATCGCTCAGGGGCATGGCCCGTTCTGAGCGTAGTGAATAATGCAAAAAGCCATAGATGGTACAATTGTTCTGAGCGCAAGTATGGTCGGCTCGAAATGAGCTTTCCAGTGACTGCTTAGAAGCAACTGTAAACCTTAATTCAAGTTACCGAGAAGCGAAGATCACTCGAGGTAAAATGATATAAGGTTGGAGATACAAATGTGTCAGTCGCGAATACAGTAGACCCGAAAGGGCGTACTTGCACAGTTAGGCACAAATGTTGTAAATCGCATCCGTGAAAAAGGACACAAGATGAGATTTTTTTAAATGTCAAGATTGGATTTACAAAAGAGAGCAAATGGTATTCCAATCCGAATACAGGCTCAAACATTTCTGCGAGCCTAAATCCGAAAAAGGAAAGAACCAAAATTCCTCCAATTTGAATACAATAATAACAGAAGTTTTTTTTTTTTTTTTGTTTTAAGATTTTTCGTCCTTTCTTTTTTTTTTTGAAGAGTGCACATAGGTCTTTCAATTCGGTCTTATGAAACCTTAGTAGATAGATTAGCCCCCAGGTAAGGGTAGGATTACTTAATGAACCCGTTTGAAGGACCCTTACCTCAAATAGTCTAGCTGCCTCCACACTCTGGACAAGGCTTTTCTTAGATCCACTTTGGTCAAAGAACGCAATTGGTGCAACCTTAATGCATTTTTTTTTAAAAGATCTCCAATGGACCCATCAAAGAGAGGAAAATGGCCCCTCCCAATCCGAACATTGGCTCAAACATTTCTGCGAGCCATTGTACGAAAAGGAAAGAACCAAAGTTTCTCCAATTTGAATCCAATGAAAGGAATTTGAAAAGTTTTTTTTTTTTAACTTTTTTTTTTGAAAGATCTTCAATGGACCCATCAAAGAGAGGAAAATGACCCCTCCCAATCCGAACGTTGGCTCAAACATTTCTGCTAGCCATTGTACGAAAAGGAAAGAACCAAAGTTTCTCCAATTGGAATCCAATGAAATGAATTTGAAAAGTTTTTTTTTTTAACTTTTATTTTTGAAAGATCTCCAATGGACCCATCAAAGAGAGGAAAATGGCCCCTCCCAATCTGAACGTTGGCTCAAACAATTCTGTGAGCCATTGTACGAAAAGGAAAGAACCAAAGTTTCTCCAATTTGAATCCAATGAAAGGAATTTGAAAAGTTTTTTTTTGAAACTTTTTTTTTTTGAAAGATCTCCAATGGCCCCATCAAAAAGAGAAAAATGGCCCCTCCCAATCCGAACGTTGGTTCAAACATTTCTGCGAGCCATTGTACGAAAAGGAAAAAATCAAAGTTTCTCCAATTTGAATCCAATGAAAGGAATTTGAAAAGTTTTTTTTTTTTAACTTTTTTTTTTTAAAGATCTCCAATGGACCCATCAAAGAGAGGGAAATGGCCCCTCCCGATCCGAACGTTGGCCCAAACATTTCTGTGAGCCATTGTACGAAAAGGAAAGAACCAAAGTTTCTCCAATTTGAATCCAAAAGAAAAAAAACTTTTTATTTGTTGAGAAAAGAAAGAATGGAAACAAGTTCAAAGAAAGAAGTTTCCAAAGAATCCCATCTCATGTTTTTTTTTTAGATACAAGATCCAATATAGGCCACCAACTAGGAAGGAGCCAAGGATTCTAAGCATCGTGTTCTCAAATGAACGAGTCCCACCGGGTATGCCAACTTGATGGATTCCTCCGTCCCAGGTCCGCCGGGGTGGGGCGGGGCAAAGAGACAAAAAGAGCAAGCATCAACATTTTTTTGTATGGGTATGCCAGATTTTCTATTCTACTTGGGATTTAAAATGGTGATCCGGAGATTCACCTTCACAAGTAGAAAGGAAATCGAGCTTTTTTTCTAACTTCCCATTGCACATATATTTAAAGAAAGAGACAAGATTTTAAAATGTCGTGAGAGGCGATTTTGTTTAGTTTACTGAGAAAGGTGGTTTTGTGCCGCAGAAGGCGATTTTGCCATGGAAAGCGATTTACAAATCTCATCAATGATGAAAGACAAAAATTGTGATTTTTTTTCTCTTTAAAAATACAAAATACAATAGAAAGGGAAGAAAGAGGGATCTGACTTCTCAAGCGATTGTGGGGACTCGGTCAGATCAACGATCGCAGTCATGTATGGACTCCGCCATCGTCCTTTAGATGAAAACACTTGATGCTTTAGTTCACTTGGCTTGGCTTGGACCTCAAATTTTTAGAGGACAAAGACCAAGGGAAGGTCCTATATCCAATAAAAAAAACCAAGTAGACAGGCTGAAAAGCCACATCTAGGCCATGTTAGATAGAAGAAGAGGGGAGATCTTGGGGGCATGGCCCCCCAAGGGACTTCGATCACCTTGTAGTTCTTGCAGCAGGGTTTCTTCAAAACAGGAGATTTTCTTTTTGCAGAGAATACTTCAGGATAATTTTCAGGCGATTTTTCAGGATCCATTCCCTTTGGAATGACCGCCTATTTATAGGCTTTTGGTGGCCATTAGGAGGGTTTATGGGCATTAATGGTATTAATGCTCCATGATGGGAGGAGTTACAAGATTTAATTTAAAAATTTTGTAACTCCTTTTCCTTGGATTTTGATTGGCTGATGGAGAATAATGGACATTTAATCTCCATGATGATGGGGGTTTCATGATTAATTACCATGATTAATCTCCATAATGATAGGAGTCACATGGTTAATTGTCATGATTAATTGGACTTGTAACTCCCATTTGCTTGCTTCTGATTGGGCCGTCCAAAATAATGAGTTAATGACCCTAATAAGTTGTCATAAAAAGGTCAATTAACAGCATTAATTGGTTGCCGAGTCGCTTGAAGAGTCGCGGGCCGCGCCGCATCGTTTGGAATTCTTCTTGCGATGATCATCGATGGATCCACACGTTGTTTGATGTCAGATGACGATGCAAATTCAGACATTGGTTGACACCAATGGGCTGGCAACATCTGTCTAGTCGATTTCTTGATCGGTCGGGCGGAAAGTTTACTTTCTTAGTCGGCCGGTTGGTGGTTTTGGAGTGTCCGATGATGATCAAATGATTTCGATGGCGGATTCGTGATGTCGACAAAGATCAACGGATATCATGCGTCAAAAATCAGATTTTAAGAAAATCACAGGGGCCAAACATCGCAAAAAGCGAAAAAGAACGGAAAAACGACACTTTTGGATGAAATCCGACGACCCGGATTTCCAGGGTCGCCGGCGACCATGCACCCATGGTCGCCGACAACCCTGGGCCATGGGCTTTGGCCCCTTTTTCGGTTGCTGTCCGGTCGCCATTTCTTCGCCGTTTTTCGAGCTTTTTTGCTTCTGTTTTCTCCTGTATTTTTCGTTGACATTTCTCCTCATTTATTGGATTGATTCCACTGAAGAAAACCTATCGAAAGTCTGTGCAAATCAGAGCACAAAGTTTCCTATTTTTTGGAAAAGCTGAAGACTTTGTAGCCGACTTTCCGCCAAGAGTTGAAACTAGGACAAACGATGTCGGAATGACCTGAAATTTGAGGTAAAGCTTCTTGAGCATTAGATAGGACCAACCATGGGCTTTTATTTGAGTTTTAAAGTCGTTTGGGGTCCCGTCGATGCTAGAATTGATTTCACCGTGTGGAAGATGTCGAGCTTTGATCTGCTGTCATCTGATGTCCATTTTCTTTGAAATTTGACAGGGAGCCTATTGGAGTCATTTTCAGATGATCCATTAGCTCCGATTTGGATGCCATGGTCCCGGGGAGCTTCGTCGCCGGTAGGCTTGATTTTGCTTCGGAGCGTCAAAACCGGGTCAAACATTGTCGGAATGACCTGAAATTTGAGGTGCAACCCTTTGGAAGCATATAGAAGCCACTCATGTGCTTCGTTTGAGGAGTGGCGGCATTAGAGGTTTTCGCCGCAGGGAGGCTTGATTTCGCCTTTCAAGAGTTGATGGAGGGTCAAATGGTGTCGGTTTGACTTGAAATTTGGCGTGGAACCTTTTGGAGGTATTTTGAGACCATCCATAGGCTCTGATCGAAGATTTGATGTATTTGACACTGTAGCCGCCAGGAGCTCCCGCTTAACTGTTGGAGGATTGAAGTTTGGCCAAATGGTGTCGAAATGGCCCGAAACTTCATGTGTACCTCTTTTTTGGCTATTTTGAAAGATCTTGCAGTTTTTATTTGATTTTGACAAGATCTGATGCTTGAAGCAGCTTTGCCTATTTGTAGTAGGATGCTGCTCCATGTAGCTTTTGATGTTGAAAAGGCAAAGTGACATTTTTTGTGTCAACAAGATGCAAAGACAGTTGTTGTATGTGTTAGAGAGAAGGCCTGAACCAACACCAGCTCAACCACTAGGCACCCAAATAGTCATCAACAACAGGGAGAATGACCCTAATGCATTATTTGAACGCTTCAGAAAAAGGGGTCCAAAAGAATTCACTGGGCATGAGGACCCATTGACTGCAGATGATTGGTTGGAGCACGCGGAGAACATCTTTGAAGTATTCAGATGTACAGGGAGGCAGCAAGTGCAACTCACCGCTCCCATGTTCACCGGTCTAGCAGATATATGGTGGAAGACGGTAAAGGCAGATTATAGGACCATGGCAGATGCAGAGGCTTGGGGAAACTTCAAGAGGCAATTCGGTGATAAGTATGTACCGGCACATGTAAAGAGGGAAAAGGCCATTGAATTTCAACAACTTGTGCATGGCAACATGATAGTCCTAAAGTACCTCACGAAGTTTGAGAGGTTGTCTCGGTATGCCCCATATTTGATTGATACAGTGTAGAAGAAGATAGCTAAGTTCCTGGAAGGACATAACCCGATCATTGAGAGGGATGCCACGGGTGTTATACCACCCACTACTTTTGAAGAGGCCGTCAGAAGGGCCTATAAATTTGAGAATCTGAACAACAAGATCCTTCGAATTCAGGAAAGGACTCAAACACACCAGCAGAACAACCAACAGAGGCCCCATCAGAACAAGAGACAGAGGTAAGAACAACATGCTCAGAGGCAAGATCAGAATGCACCAGGACAAGTGGTTTGTACACATTGTGGCAAGAACCATGATGTTTCTCAGTGTCGGGCAGTGACAGGAGCATGCTTCAGGTGTGGTTTCATGAACCACCAACTCAAGGATTGTCCAAGGCTAATTGGACAAGGTAAAAGGCAGAATCAGCAACCACAAGGAGCACAGCATCCAGCACTGCCCCAGAATGCATTGGTTGTTCAAAACCAACCAAGGCCACTCCAGCAACAATCCCCTCAGCGACAGCATAGACCACAACAATAGCAGAAACAGGCACGTTAGCAAAGGTAAAACCGTCCTCAACAGAACAGGAATGCACAACAAGGCAGGCAGCAAAAAGCTCCTAACAGGCCATAGCAGCAAGGACAAGTGTATGCAATCAATCAAGCTGATGCAGAGGCTGCAAATAATGTGGTGGAAGGTACACTACTTGTTTGTACAATTGAAACTAAGATATTGTTTGACCCTGGCTCTACACACTCTTTCCTGTCCCCAAATTTTTCTAAGTTGATTGATATGCCCGCTAGAGAGCTTGAGTTTTTTTTTACTGTGTCCACCTCAGTAGGCAAACAAGTTGTGTGTAGAAAATATTATCCTAGTTGTGCAATTAATATAGGAGATGTGGTACTACCAGCGAATCTTATTTTATTGGAGATGTATGATTTTGATATCATCCTAGGGATGGATTGGTTAGCAGGGTACCATGCTACTATGGATTGTTTCCATAAGACCCTCACTTTTAAATTAGAGGAGACACCAGCAGGAGTATTATTTCAAGGAGAGAGGAGGAATCCTTGTCCAAGGTTTATTTCAGCGTTGAAGGCTGATAAACTTGTGAGAAGGGGATGTGAAGGTTACTTAGCGTTTATCACGGTGGATAAACGATCCCAAGGGGTGGAGGAGATCCCAATTGTTTGTTAATTTTCAGACATTTTTTCAGAAGAGATCCCAGGATTACCACCTGTTAGAGAAATTGATTTCACTATCGAGTTGTTACCAGGGACCGCTCCGATATCTATTGCACCATACAGAATGGCTCCGGCATAATTGGGAGAATTAAAGATACAATTGCAAGAATTGTTGGACAAAGGTTTTGTGAGGCCTAGCATTTCAAAGTGGGGAGCTCCAGTTTTATTTGTCAAGAAGAAAGATGGCTCTAAGAGAATGTGCATTGATTACCGGAGATTGAACCAAGCAACCATCAAGAACAAGTATCCATTGCCAAGGATAGATGAATTGTTTGATCAATTGCAAGGTGCTGCCTATTTTTCGAAAATTGACTAAAGGTCTGGTTACCATCAGTTGAGAGTTAGAGATGCAGATGTATCAAAGACAGCTTTCCAGAAAAGATATTGACACTATGAGTTCCTAGTGATGCTATTTAGACTAACGAATGCACCGGCAGTATTCATGGCCTTGGTGAACAAAATCTTTGCGGAATACTTAGATCAGTTCACAGTAATGTTTATTGATGACATTTTGGTATACTCCCAGCTCAAAGAAGAGCATGAAGAGCATTTGAGGATGTCACTGCAACTTCTAAGAGAAAATCAATTGTATGCGAAGCTCAGTAAGTGCGAATTTTGGCTTGAACAAGTCGCATTTTTGGGACACATCATCTCCAAAGAAGGATTGTCAGTGGATCCGGCCAAGATTGAAGCAGTTGTGAAGTGGGAAAGACCAAAGAATGCATCAGAAATCAGAAGTTTTATTGTATTAGCAGGTTACTACCGGAGGTTTGTGCAAGGATTTTCGTCGATTGCAGCATCATCGACGAAGTTGACCAAGAAGAATACACCATATATATGGACAGATCAGTGTGAGGCCAGTTTCCAAGAGCTGAAAATGAGATTGACTACAGCACCAGTCCTCACCTTACCATACGGAAGCGGCAGTTTCACCATTTTTACCGATGCTTCGAATATAGGACTTGGTTGTGTGTTGATGCAAGATAGAAAAGTCATTGCTTATGGATCCCGGTAGTTGACGGACCATGAGAAGAACTATGCAACGCATGATCTAGAGTTAGCAACGGTCGTCTTTGCTCTAAAGATGTGGAGACATTATCTCTATGGAGAGAAATTCGAAGTCCACTCCGACCATCGCAGCTTGCAGTACTTATTTTCTCATAAAGAGTTAAACATGAGACAAAGAAGATGGATGTAATACATTAAGGACTATGATTTTCCGATCAAGTACCACCCGGGGAAGGCAAATGTAGTAGCCGATGCCTTGAGTAGGAAGTCAGCAAGCTTGGCAAGTTTAAGGGTTACTTACATCTTTCAGCAGTTCGAGGAGTTGGGTGTAGATTTTCAGCCTCTAAGGAAGGGTGTGATGTTAGCCAATGTGTCGGTGTCTGAGCCCTCATTCATTCGGAAGATCAAGGGAGACCAATTGCAAGATCCAGAGTTGGCCAAGATTTCAGAGCACATAGCAGAACGTCCTGATTTTCGTATTATGGATGGAATCTTATACTATCGTGATCGTCTATGCGTGCCTAACATTAAAGATTTGAAGAATGACATCAGGACAGAGGCTCACAGTACGAAGTATTCCATGCATCCGAGTAGCACGAAAATGTATCAGAACTTGAAAGGCAGATTTTGGCGGAACAACATGAAGAGGGAAATAACAACTTTTGTCTCCCATTGTATGACGTGTCAGTTGGTGAAGGCAGAGCATCAGAAACCTCCAGGGTTGTTACAACCATTAGAGATCCCATAATGGAAATGGGAACATATCACCATGGATTTTATTTCGGGACTACCTAGAACGAGAAAAGGGAATGATGTCATATGGGTCATTGTGGATCGACTTACCAAATTAACTCATTTTATTCCCATGAAGACCGGAGAGAAAATGCATATGTTACTTCTCGCGGAGTTGTTTGTCAACGAGATTGTCAGCTGTCATGGACAACCAGTCTCCATTACTTCAGACAGAGATAACAGATTTGTCTCAAGATTTTGGAAGACACTTCATTAGTCTATGGGTACGAAGCTACAGTTCAGCACAGCGTGTCACCCATAAACAGATGGTCAGTCATAAAGAACAATTCAAACTCTTGAGGTTATGCTTCGGGTTGGTGTGTTAGATTTCAAGACTCAATGGGATGAGACCCTACCACTTTGCGAATTCGCCTACAATAACAATTATCACTAGAGTATTGGAATGGCGCGTTTTGTGGCATTGTATGGCAGAAGGTGTAGAACTCCAGTTTATTGGGAAGATGTAGGTGTTCACAGTTTTCATGGACCAACTATAGTCAGCGAGACTAGTGATAAGGTCAAGCTTATTCAAGAAGGTAGCCCGGAGTAGACAAAGAGCTATGCAGACTCTTACCGAAGAGACTTACAGTTCAAAGAAGGAGATAAAGTTTTCTTGAAAGTGTCACCTACTAGAGGAACCTTGAGATTCGGGCAGAAAGGCAAGCTATCACGGAGGTACATTGGACCCTATGATATTGTGAGCAAGATCGGTGACGTGGCTTATAGATTAGCCATACCACCTGAGCTCTCCGTCATACACAACGTATTCCATCTATGTTGAAGAAGTACGTCCTATACCCGTTACATGTACTCCGTCATGAACCGTTAGAGATCAGAGAAGATGCCACCTATGTTTAGAAAACTGTTCAGATCATTGATACAATGGAACAAGAGCTAAAAACACGGACCATTCACTGGGTGAAGGTGCTTCAGGAAAATCACGGACCTGAAGAGGTAACGTGGGAATTACAGGATCAAGTTCAGAAGAAGTATCCGCATTTGTTACCTGAGGTTAGTGGTTATTTTTATTTGGAGGACCAAATATTCTAAAGAGTGGAGGATGTAAGACCCCGCCCCGAGAGTTTACAATTAGTACTAATTAAGTCGTGTTTTAGTTTTTAAGTGAGATGAGTAGATTTTGGTTAATGTTGGATTAGAATAGCTTTTTCATAACTTTGGATCATTTTTAGAACCTTTTGATTTAGTAGGGCCCTTTGGGGGTCCTTTATTGTGTTTTGAGTGACTTTGGGGTTTATTTAATAATTCTAAGAATCTATAATTTTGCTCCATTTGATTTATTTTATTATTCCCAACAATTTTCGTGTTTCCCCCTTTCCATTCGAGACCACTTGACCCTACTTTGTTAATGATAGGGGTAAAACAGTCTTTTGTACAAAAAAAATCTGGACACTATTTTCAATATCTCCAAAACCCGTGAAATATATACTTTTTAGAAACTAGAAATTTCGGGGAGCAATTCTTCATTCTACGTCGAATTCGTTCGAAGCCCGGAAACACATGTTTTTAGCACAACTAACTCCATAAGTTGTGGGACCCAGCTCCATTCTCTATAAAAGGAAGATCCATTTCACTTTCCCTTCTTGCAACTTTCATTGAGGAAGATAAGGAGTTCCAGCCCACCTAGGGTTTCTTGTTCTTCTTCTTGTCTTTCACCTCCAATCAACCACCAATCTATTGTTAAAGCAACAATGGAGGACACAATCTTCTTCCTATCCATGAGAGCTTCCTCTTGGTACCATTTTTAGAGAAAACCCTCCATTCTAAGATCCTCTGCGAGCAAGCCTTATGTATTTGAAGGTCTTCCATGTAAGCTCTTCCTCTCATCTCTTAGATATGTGTTCTTCAAGTTCTAGAGGAGCTTCACCTCCATTATTGGGAGCTCTCTCATTCTATTTCATGGTTTGGCCAATTTAGGGTTTGTAATGAGTGTATTTTGGGGGTTTTTGTGTACTTGTGATTTTGGCTTGAGAAGGGGTGATTAGGAGCATATTAGCTTATTTGGAGACCAAGGCAAGTGGATGAATGGGTTAATTTCATAATTTCTTGTTTTATGGAAAAATGTGTATTTGTATGATTTTTCTCCTCATATATTACTATGGTTTATAATGTTTTAGAAATGTACATATTGATGAGTTTTCCCCCTCTTAATAACTCTCTTAAGATTTTGTACACTAAGTTTGTATTTTGTCAATCTTTGCATCCTCATTTATGGTGGTTGTTCTTTGCATTGAATGAGGCTGGAAATTATTATGATTTTAATGATTTTGAATGGATGGTTATTGGGGAAATTGAATGTGATTTGGGTAGTTGGAAGTCCCATAAATATGGTGTTAAATGGTGGTTTCAAAAGTGTTTAGAAAGGGAGAGAAGATGAGGCATGGACTGCTGAAACGGAGTGTTTCTGAAGCAGTTTGCTTGAGCGAACCTGCATTCGCTCGAGCGAACCCTCACAGAACATGGTTAGCTCGAGCCAACTTCCGGTTCGCTTAAGCTGACCCCTCCCAGAAGTTAGTTCGCTTGAACGAACCCTAATTCACTTGAGCGAACCCCTTCCAGAGACTTGTCCGCTCGAGCCCCACTTCCAGTTCGCTCGACCCCTCCTGACTCAAACCAGTTCGCTCGAGCGAACTTGTATTCGCTCGAGCGAACCCTCCCAAAATGCTATTCGCTGGAACGAACCCTTCAGTTCGCTCAAACGAACTGTACAGAATTCCTTGGTTGTTTCCAAACACGATCAAAAGGGTATTTTAAGGTCCAGTTATGTTGGTTTGGGGGCCCAATATGATGTGGAAGTATAAGAGGTGTTATATGGAGGTTGATTGGAGAAGGAATCCCAATTCCGGAGATTTATTGAGGATGTTGGACTTATCAATTTGTATGGGGAGCTAGGAATGTCTCAAATCTTCCAGAGTACCAAGCGATTAGCTTTAACCGACATACGAGACCCTTATACCTATTATTTAAATTCGGAAACCTCAATGTATGGTCCGAAATTATAAGGGGACCATAGTGTCTATTTTCATTGAATTTCATTTATTTCTTACAGTTTTCATATAATAGAGCAAATATCACTTTTGACTATTGAAATCTGTAACATGAACATCTTGTCAGCCTTATGCATTATGATAAGATACTATTGTGATAAATGTGCTCACGAGCCCTTTTGTTCAGTCTGTTTTGGGTGGTATTTGCCTCTTTAGATTTGTATATGTTTTGAATGTATTTTGACGTATGAGTCGGCACCACTAAGCTTGGACAACCTTGTCGGTTTGATCGACTGACTTGGGGTCCCCCTTTAGCTTCTATCAGCTGTAGTATGGATTTTGTTCTGTATTGTCACCCGGTTCCGCGGCCGTGGTTTTGCTCAGTATATTTATATATGTATATAGTTGTTTCTAAGTTATGATTTGATTTCTTTTATTGTATTATCTATTCACCCACCTACCAGACCGTCGTGTCTGACCCATTTTCGTAGTACTCAGGTCCAGACCTCGTTGTCTTTGAGGAGGAGCTAGAGGAGGCAGCCAGCGAGCCGCAACGCTTAGTCAAATGGCAAGCTAACAATTTCATTTAGTCATTTGGTCTAGCTTTGAGTTGCGAAACATCGTTTTGGGGTTATTGTTTTTCTTTTGATTCGTTTGGTTGTACTGCCCTTTGTTGGCCATTATTTTTTGGGATGTTTAAATCAACTTACATTTGCGTATAAACTTCTAACTTTATATTTTGGGAATGCCAATAAGATCATTGCTCACTTTAACGTCATGTTGTAACATATATTTGATCAGTTTTGAAATGTGGAATGAATTACGAATTTGATTTGCTACACGCTTCCGCACCTATGTAAGTGTTTGTTGAGTGTGTGTGATATCCTCACCGCGGAAACCTGTGGGAAATCAAATGAGTGTGTATTCATGTGTTTATTATCGTTCGCAGGCCAAGATCCTGGTCTGAGGTCGCGACACTAAGGAGGATAGGGAAGCTCTCATTAGACACAGTCCCTTTCTAATGGAGGGGAAAAAACTTCTCCTTCGTCCCTGGGCTCCAGGACAGGATGAAATCTCATGGCCTTCGGAAGATCCAATCTGGATTAGGCTTAGTGGAATTCCCTATAACTGCTGGAGCAGCGATATACTTATGTAGATCATGGCCTCAATAGGGAAGCCTACGTCTAGATGAAATCACTGCCAAGCAGAGGATGTTCTCTTTTGCAAGAGTCCAGGTGTTACTAAATGTGGCTTCCTCTTCTCCGAGGACCCTCACTGTGGAACAGGAAGGTGAAGAATCTGTATAAGTTGGAATTCAGTATGAATCCATTCCTTGTTCCGAATGCCTTTCAGCAGGACATATCTCCTCTAAATGTCCTTTTAGAATGAAGCCAGGATTAATGAAGACCCATGCTTAAGCAGCAATCTTGATTCCACTATCCACCTCATAGGACTTTGGACTAGAGGGAGATGTTAGTCTTCAGGCTCCCCCCAGCCACAGAAGTCCGTCCTCAGGTTCCCCTTCCAGTAGTAGTCTTTGTTTCTTTTTATTTAGGGGACTCTGGCTCAGCACCTGTTCTAGAGGTCCTCCCTAAGGTGCAAGGCATCCAGAACCTTCAGGTATCCCAAGAAACATTATTTCCTTCTGCCAACTCCATGACTGCTCAGCATCTCTTCGCCATTAGCCTATACCATCCCCACGCAAACTAGTTTGGTCACAGAGCACCCTACTAATATATCCACCCTTCCAGCTCCCTCCCCTGGCCCCCTTTCCTCAAACAGTCCTCTTTTAGCTCTTCCCTCCGATGTTGTCTTTGAGATCTTGGAGAAAATTCCAGCCCCAGCTTTGGACTACTCCAACGCTTTCTCCATCCTAGAGAATTGCACTTTTGCAGATCCTACCCTTTCCACTGCCAACCTAAAAAAAATGCCAGTTGCTAAACCGAAAAAGAAGAGGATCATCCCAGTAAAAGTTCCAACCCAAGCACCCACTCCTATCCCTTCCTCTATTCCTCCTGTATCATCCACTCCCAACCCTGCTCCCAATAGTGAAATCTCTTTACTGGTTGACCTCTCCCCTTTCAAGGTGAAAGTCAGACGACAATCTAAAGGCAAAGGTCCTCCCCCCTCAGGTCCTATGATAAAGAATCCCCGTGGCCGTCCTCCCAAATCAATTCCATAATGCTCAAAGTTATCTACTAGAACTGCAGAGGCATTTGCAATACCCCCACAAAAACCATGGTCTCCCATCTCATTGCAGCTCACTCCCCAGACATCCTTTTCCTCTCCGAACCTAAGTCCACTATGGACTCCTTCAGTAATGGTTCCTCTCCTTTTGGCCTTTCTCCTTCCTTCTCTAATTCTGAAAACTCTCTGTGGTGCCTTTGTAGTCAAAGCTCCAAATTTTCCTTCTCCCTTCTAGACCAATCTTCCCATCACATATCCATCTCAATCTCAGCTTCTCCCTCTTCCCCTCCCAATATTGTCACAGGTGTATTTGGTTCTATTGACTATAGGCTAAGGAGGAACCTTTGGAACTACCTAGTTAACAATGCTTTCTCCTCTAAGCCTTGGTGTGTGATAGGAGACTTCAATGCCATCCTTATAGCCAAAGAAAAACTCAGCCTTTGAATTCCTTCCTCCATATCGGTCAAGGAATTTAGTGAGATCGCCTTGGCTGTTGGTTTGAAAGATCCGGGCTTCGGAGGTCACAGTTTCACCTGGGCTAATAATAGGCAAGGTCATGCTTTTGTTACAGCTAGGCTTGACAGAGATTTTTCCAACTCCTTTTGGCTTGACACTGATGTGGATCTAGTAGTGAACCATCTCCCCAGAATCTCCTCTGACCACAACCCCCTTATCCTCGACCACAAGAAAAGCCTTTCTTTCAAAAATAAGCCTTTTAGATTTGAGGAAAAGTGGATCTCTCATGACTCCTTTTTAACAGTAGAGGACAACTGGGCTTCTCCATGTAGTGGCTCTGCCCAGTTCATCTTGGCTACTAAACTTAAGATTCTGAAGCTCAACCTCAAGACCTGGAGTAAAGAAGTTTTCGGCCACTATAAGAACCACATAGCAGAGGCGGAGACTCTAGTTTTGGCTAGGGAAACTGCCTTTGAAGCTAATCCCAATGATTCCATTCCCAGGGACCTGAATCAAGCTAAAGCCTCCTTTCATAATTGGCTCAATGCAGAGTCTACTCATTGGAAGCAGAAGGCGAAGGTTAGGTGGCTTCAAGATGGAGATAGAAACACCAAATTCTTCTATCTCTCAACCAAGGCCAAAAGCATTCGCAACCTTATTGACGAGATTAAGGTTGATGTGACTATTTATGAAGACGGTAATGAGATTAAAGATCAGGTAGCCTCCTTCTTTTCTAATCTATTTCAAGATGACTCTGTCATTCCTGACGAAGGTCTCTTCCTCTTGGATGGTCCATCTATCTCAGAAGAGCAAAATTAGCTCCTTGTTGCTGTCCCTTCTCCTAAGGAAATAAAAAAGGCAGTCTTCCACCTTAAGAAGAGCAGCTCCCCTGGGCCGGATGGGTTTTTTGGTGTCTTCTTCACTAGCTGCTGGCACATTGTGAGTAGAGAAGTGATTGAGGCTGTCACCCTTTTCTTCTCTTATCGTCGCCTGCTGAAAGAGACTAATGCCTTTTTCATCTCCCAAATCCTAAAGAAATCCTCGCCAATAACTTTCTCTAATTTCAGGCCTATCAGCCTCTTGAACTTCACCTAAAAAATCTCCTCCAAGATCCTCGCTTCTAGGCTCTCTACCATCCTTCCTCATCTAATCTCTCACAACCAAACATCCTTTGTTAAAGGTAGATCTATCCATCATAATGTGGCCTTAGCTCATGAGCTTATCCAAAAGCTTAATGCTAAGATTAGTGGAGGATTTGTTTGCTTAAAGTTGGATATCTCCAAGGCATTTGACAAGAACCAGTGGAATTTTCTATTCTAAGCATGTGCTCTCATCCCTCCCTCTTCACATCTCCCTTGTTATCCCCATCCCTAGTAAAACTTGTCTGCAAATTGAAAGACTCATGCGAAACTTTCTATGGTCTTCTAGCTCCGAAAAAAAAGAGGAGTAATATGGTGTCTTGGGTAAAGGTCTGTGTGCCAAAAGCGGAGGGAGGTCTAGGCCTGTGTCGGATGAAGGAGTTCAACAATGATTGTTTGCTGAAACTGGGTTGGTTTGCTGCAACTTCAAATTCCCTCTGGGCCTCTTGGTTTCGTGGTAGATACTTTACGCTCTATCCTATCCAGTATCCCAGAAACACAAAGGCAGGGTCGTGCATCTGGAAAAGGATTAGATTCTTGTCTAATTTCCTTCATCTTAGTAGCCGCTGGGATCTGGGGAATGGTTATTCCATCCTGTTGTGGTTTAATAAATGGATTGACAATGAGACTATTGCTCAAAGATTTCCATTCCTCTAATTTTCTGTCTATGAAAGGGTGGTGGACCTCATTCAGGGAAATTCTTGGATCATCCTAGCTTCCGTTCCGCCTAAGGTTCACAGCTTACTCCTTCAGCAGACCAACCTCATTCCTCTCTCAGGTTCTTCTGTCCCAAATAAACTCTCCCGGATAGGATCAACTTCAAGGCGTCTTTCTCTTAAATCAGCCTGGAATACTTTGAGGTCTAGAGAAGCTGCAGTAGATTGGCATGGGCTTCTATGGAACTCTATCCTCATTCCTAGGCTATCTTATTTCAGCTGGCATCTTCTCCTCAGGAAAACTCCACTGACTCTTGGGCCATGCTATTAGGGACCTCTATGGCTTCAAGATGCTATTCCTGCCTCAATGAAAGAGAATTAGATCTTCACCTCTTCTTCTTCTGCTCTTTGGCCCAGAAGCTTTGGTCTTGGCTTCTAAGCCAAAATGGAACTCCCCCAGCCCCTCCTCTCTCGACTTCTTCAGTTTGGACTGCTTTAATCCAGGGTGTTGATGTCAATGGAAGAAAATATGCAGCAGCAATCTTCTTCCAAGCCATCTATACTCTATGGCTCCTTCGGAATGAAGCCAAGCATCGCAGCAAAAAGCCTTCCCTAATGAAGGCGCAGTTGATCTTCTATGATAACTGCAGTGGATTGTTTACATCATCCTCAGGCAAGTCTCCTCCTTCTCATCCAATCTTGAGGTCCTTTGGGTGGGGTGAATAGCTTTCTCCCCTTTCTTGGCTGCTTGAGGTCCTTCTTGACTGCTACCCTCTTCTTTTTTTTGGATGGTTCCTTTGCAGCTCTGTTGTTGAAGTTGTTGGTGGGCGTTTGGTTTTTGGGCAGCTAGGCTCTATTTCTAGCAATTGTCAGTTCGACTCTGTTTTGGTGGTTGGGTCTTCTCTTTGCCTTCCAGCTGCTGGTTCTGTGTTCTTCTATTGTTTTTGCGCAAAGCCTTGTTTTCCAGGAGAGTCTTCTTTATTCAGTGAGAGAAGTGGTGCTGTTGCTTCTTGCTGCTGGTTTGTTTTATGTTTTTCTTTTTGTACCCTTCCTGTTTCAGGGCTAGCCTTCAGCTCACATCATTTGGGTGTACTTTTTCTTCTCCCTATCCTAGGGGCTTTGCCTCCCTTCTTCCTTTTAATACAAATTTACCAATTAGCAAAAAAAAAAAAATCTAGGTATCTCATACCAAATAATGTATAACTCCCGATTAACTTTGGTTTCTAAAATACATGAGGCAAATCATTGGGAATACTACATCACTATTTTATTTAAGTGTGACCCACCAACTAGCATTGGATGACAACCATTGTGGGCAGCTCCTCCTTGGGGGGTGGGCCCCCACCCTATCTCATCAACACTATCCATAAGGAGATCCATATCTAGTAACTAGACAAATAAAAGCCCTCCATGGGGAATGGCCATTTTCAAGATGGCGCGGGGCTAATACTTAACATACAATGGACCTATGGTGGAAAACCATGGGGATTTCTCAATCTAAATGCCCCGCTCCCACTTAATATTTTAGAATTGAGGATTTCCTTTTAAGATCTATGGGTCCACCATATATAAACATCAAACCATCTCATGATATGACAAAAGATTGGTTCCAAGTTAAGTTATATTTAAGGAAAGTCCAGTTTCTAAAATTAGCGCTACCAATGGGTCCATCAACACTAATTAGAACTCTTTCCAATAATAAATTTGATTTGACCAATTTTACTAACTGCTATGTTTGGATCAGATTTGGAAACATTCTATAAAAAGCATTCATCCATAAAAGAAAGCTCTAAAAATAGAAACTAGTCCTCTCCACCACATGGCCCAAGCGGAATAGACTTATTGGACTTCTAGACTTCCAAAACTTCCAAACTGCTCAAACTCTTTGGAGATTTCCAAAAGTCCTTTAGCAATCTTCAAACACTTTGATTTAGAATCCAACTTCACTTTCCTTCTTTGTCTCGAATGTCGCTGAAATTTACAAAATTAGAAAATTACATAAATTCCTATGCCTTGAAGATGAGACCTACATGGTAATCTAATAATGAAAATAACAGGGCTATAGGGAAATTCACCATGCCTTGCCCTTTCACGGGAAACTAAGGAAACCATCATGCCCTTTACACTTAGCCTCAAATAAACCAGTAACCATAAAAAGAAAGTAAAAGACTTATGGGCCATATGGAGAGGAACATAATAACCTACAAGGTTAGTATCACATACAACCAAAGCATCTCACAAAACCAGGTTGCCAAATCATAATGGATAAACAAGATGCAAAAAGAAAAATTCGGATAAAAAAACCAGAATATACTGCCTGTGTTCGGCTGGCCAAATTGACGAACCCAAAAACTTGGGTTTTTCCATATTCGTTTCTTGCTGATCCCATATTGCTCCTAATGATCCCAAATAGCCTCTCACGGCTTCCTACCATCCTTCTATCATAATTAAGCCCTTTTGTGATATTCCAAACAAGGATCTACTACAAAAGCAAGCAAACCCAATATAATCTGATCCTTACATAGCCCTAGATCTATCATCTTCGCATCTCATGCAAAGATTAGATCTATATAACTTATCTAACATGATTAGAGATGAGGTATGGCTCTGATACCAATTATTCGAAGTAGGTGGGCCTCGAGGATAGGTTTTCCAAACTTCTTGACCACTTAACTCAGGGATCAAGTACCCAAAAGGCCATAAATCACATCCAAGATCCAAGAACCTCAAACTCATGATCAAGATATGGAAAACACTATCTCCAAGATAGATAAAAGCATCATCATGCATCACAACAAATCCACAACATATAAGGAAGTAGATTATACATTTGGAGCTCGGTTGTGCTCTAATGGAGAAGTAGACATTTGCTTTGTCAAGAACTCTTCTTTGTAGCAAATTTGGATCTCCAATACCTTGCTGTCTTCCATGTTATGACCCACTTCAGATCTCTTTTCTTAACGAGAATAGTGGGATTTCATAAATAAACCAACTAGAAACTCTAAGGAAAACCGGGAAAGAAACTAGAAGAGAGAAGAGGAAGGGAAGGCCGTGCAACTCTTGCACTTAGGAGGGTTAGGCGTGGATTCCAATGGGGTTGGACGTCCAGCCCTATTACTCCCCTTTTTATAGCTCCAAGCATCCTCCACTTATTAAAATTAAAAGTTTAACTTCCATAATAATTAGTAACTTTCTCTCCTTCCTTTTACTACAATTAGAAGTCCCCCTTCCAATATAATTAGAAACTTTCTAATTCCTTTCCTTTTGAGTTCAAGTAGAATTAGTAATGATCTAATTTTGGGCTAGCGTGGAGACCACTAGGGATTCTATAGAAAGCTGGCTCCAACTGGGACACCGCGAACCCACATCTCATGTGCAATCCGGGCCCACAGTTAATTGTAAATAACTCCACTATATAAATGCAATTGAACTCCAGTCTTAGGAATAAATTACAAGAAAACCCTAAACTTCCCTATGACCATAAGTAGGCCCCTCCATCAATATCAATTTATCCATTGGATAAAAACATGTCCCACCAACTTAGATCCATATCTTATTATCCTTGAGATCCAATTGATCATAGTGATCATCAGTACCACCCAATTAACTCTTAATTGAGATGGGTGCGCACTTACTAATGATAAATCCATTAATTGGCACAACGGCATAATAAAGCTAGATGCCATCTTGACCATTGAATGTTCCCACAGTCCTACTACCACGTACCCAAGACACCGAGGTGTTGACCTACAGTTGGCCCCACTCATTGGTGACTCAACGCAAATGAATAGATAGAAACTTGAGTTCATTAGTATCTCAGGATTAATAGCCTATTGCTAGGGAATTATGAGAGCAGACCTTAAAATAAAGATAGTGTTTCATAAGGTGCTTCTCATGGTTCTTCAATATATCCAATGTACCAGCGCAATGATCTAGAGTCTTACACTCTGATGATCGAGACAAATCACACTATCCCATAAATATCAAAGTGCTGCAACCTTGTCAGATGAGATGCCCAATCTTACCACTGGTTGTGAATCAATTTAAGTACAAAATTTGTGACATATGTCTCCCGTATGTGGATCTCATCTACACACATGTATTACATCTAATATACTTATGGGTTCCAGTTCATTTCATGAACCATCATGTCATAAGTATTGGTTATATGTAAGAAGAAATAAAACACCATCCATCTCATGAATAGAAAGCATGATTATATTGAAATAAATCAATTTATTACATCATCCATTGGATTGAAACCATATAATCTAACAGCAGTTCGTAAGTAGCTTCTTTTGGTTCGTGGTTCTCCTGAAGTACATTTACCCAATGGATTGTTCGAGTCCTCAACTCTTGCTCTTTTGTGTCAATAACCCTGACCGGTTTCTCAACATAGGTGGCATCTTCCTAAATCTTCAATGGCTCATGTTGTAACATGTGTGAAGAGTCTGTAACATACTTCTTCAACATCGAGACGTGAAACACATTATGCACACCTGCGAACTTTGGTGCCAAAGCTAGTCTATAGGCCACGTCACCAACGTGGCTCAAAATCTCAAACGGTTCAATGAATCTCCTTAACAACTTACCCTTCGGTCCAAACCTCAAAGTTCCTCTAGCCGGTGACACTTTCAAAAACACTTTATCTCCTTCTTGGAATTGTAGGTCTCTTCTCTGAGCATCAGCGTAGCTCTTCTGTCAACTTCTGGTAATTTTCAGACACTCATGGATAAGCTTAACATTTTCACTTTTCTCACCAATCAATGTCGGTCCATGAAAACTACGCTCACCGACCTCTTCCCAGCACACTGGAGTTCTGCATCTCATGCCAAATAATGCTTCAAAAGGAGCCATCCCAATGCTCGAGTGGTAGCTATTATTATATGCAAATTGGCAAAAAGGTAAACTCTCATCCCACTGAGTCTTGAATTAAATCTAACACACAAACCCATAGCATGTCTTCCAATTTTGGATGGTCCATTCTGACTGGCCATCTGTCTGTGGGTGATACGCTGTGCTGAACTAAAGTTTCGTGCCCATTGATTCATGCAAAGTTTTCCAAAATCTTGAGAAGAATTTGCTATTTCTGTCTGAAGTGATGGAAACTGGTTGACCATGACGATTGACAATCCCGTTCACAAAGGCTTCTGTAATAGGTAGCATGTACATCTTTTTCCTTGTCTTCAATGGAATGAAAATGTGCAAACTTCGTTAGACAGTCCACGATAATCTAGATGGTGTTGTTCCCTCTGCTGGTAGTAGGTAATCCCCAGATGAAATCCATAGTAAGATGTTCCCATTTCCACTTCAGGATCTGCAACGCTTGCAAAAGACCAGGTGGCTTCTGATGTTCTGCCTCACCAACTGGCACGTCATGCATTGGAGCACGAAAGTTGCTATTTCCCTCTTCATATTGTTCCACCAAAATCTGTTGTTCAAATTGTGATACATCTTAGTACTACCCAGGTGCATAGAATAGCCTGTGCTGTGAGCTTCCACCATTATGTCGTTCCTCAAATCATCTATATTTGGAACACAGAGTCGGTCATAAAAGTACAGTACTCCATCCACGATTTGAAAATCTGGACGTTCTGTAATGTGTTCAACAATTCTAGCCAAACCTGGATCTTGCAACTGACTCTCTTTGATCTTCTGAATGAAGGTAGGCTTGGACACTGACATGTTTGCTGACATGACACCTTGCCTCAACAATTGAAATTCAACTCCCAAATCTTCAAACTGCTGAAAATTGCAAATCCCTTGCAAACTGGCCACACTCATTGACTTTCTGCTTAATGCATCTGCAACTATGATTGGGAAGTCATAATCTTTGATATATTCCATCCACCGCCTCTGTCTCATGTTCAACTCCTTCTGAGAAAATAGATACTGGAGACTGTAGTGGTCTAAATGAACTTCAAAATTTTCTCCATAGAGGTAGTTTCTCCACATCTTTAATGCAATAACGACTACTGCCAATTCTAAGTCATGCGTTACATAATTTTTCCTGTGCTCCTTCAATTGTCTTGAGTCATACGCTATGACTTTGCCATCCTGCATCAACACACTCCCGAGTCCCACATCGAAGCATCGATATAAACCACGAAACCGCCATTACCCGAAGCTAAAGTAAGAATAGGTGCTATGGTTAACCTCTTTTTCAACTCCTAAAAGTTGGATTCACACTGTTCTGACCACACAAAAGGCACATTTTTTCAGGTTATTTTGGTCAATGGTGCTACAATAGATGAAGATCCCTGCACAAACCTTCTGTAGTAGCCCGCTAAATCCAGAATACTTCTGATTTTGGTCTCATTCTTTGGCCTTTCCCAGCTGATAACTGCTTTAATCTTTGATGGATCGACAGCTAAGCCTTCTTTGGAGATGATATGATAGAGGAAAGCAACGTGTGTTAGCCAAAATTCACACTTCCCAAGTTTCGCATACAATTGGTTGTCTCTCAAAAGATGTAGAGAAGTCTTCAGATGTTGCTCATGATCATTTCTAGACTTGGAATACACTAATATGTCATCAATAAAGACGACTGTGAACTAATCTCTGTAAGGTGTAACGATCTTATTCATTAGGGCCATGAATACAGCTGGCGCATTCGTCAGTCCAAAGGGTATCACCAGAAATTCATAGTGCCCATATCTAGTCTGGAAAGCTATCTTCGGTACATTCGATTCTCTGACTCTCAACTGGTGGTATTGAAAAGTACTCTACTCGTTGTAATTAGTCAAATAGTTCACCTGTCCTTGGCAATGGGTATTTTTTTTTTATGATCGCTTGGTTCAATCTTCTGTAATCTATGCACATTCTCAAACTTCCGTCCTTCTACTTAACAAACAACACTGGGGCTCCCCAGGGTGAGATACTTGGTATAACAAAACCTTTCTTCAGTAATTCTTTCAACTGTACCTTTAGCTCGCCCAACTCTGCCGGAGCCATTCTATATGGTGCAATGGAGATCGGAGCAGTCCCTGGCATGAGCTCTATTGTAAATTCAATCTCCATGATCGGTGGCAAACCAGGAATTTCTTCAAAAAAAAACATCTGGAAATTCACATACAACAAGGATTTCCTTCACCCCTTGGGATTGTTTATCCTCCGTGATAAATGGTATATATCCCTGACATCCCTTTTTCAATAACTTAGATGCTGACAAAGCTGAAATGAAGCTAACATGTGATATCCTTCTCTCCCTAAAATTTCACTCCCGTAGGTGTTCCATCCAATTTGAAAGAAATTGTCTTGTTAAAACAGTCCATGGCGGCATGGTGACCCGCTAACCTATCCATCCCTAATATGACATCGAAGTCACGCATGTCTAAGAGAATAAGGTCTACTAGGAATGTAACCCCTCCTATCTTAACTGTGTAACTAGGATTATAAGTGCTACAAACAACTTCTTTCCTTACTGGAGTTGTGACAGTTAAAATAAATTCAAGTTTGCTAACAGGTACGTCAATCAATTTAGCAAACATGGGAGACAAGAATGAGTGTGTGGATCCAGGGTTAAATAGTATTTTAGCTTCTACTCCACAAACAAAAACATGTACCTTTCACAACGTTGCCTGCTGCACCCCCGTCCAATTGGTTCAGATAATATGCACGGTTTTGCTGCTGAAGTCTATTCCAATTTTGGTTCAGTCTCCCTTGCTGTAAATTCCTATTCTACTAACATGGGCGGGCATTCTGATATTGAGGTGTTGGCATGGCTGTTGTTGCTGATTCTGCTGCTATGGCTACCTAGTTTGGTTCTGGACCGCGTGTTGGTTCTGCTGAGGTGCTTATCTGGGTGGCTGCTGAGGAGGACAACTGCCTTGATTTCTATTGGATGGGCAATCCCTCACCATGTGGTCAGTAAGGCCACATTTAAAGCACCCACCGGTGATCTTGTATCATTGATGGGAGGGGTGATTTTTGCCACAATGTTCACATGCACCTTGTCTTAGGGAATTTTGATCTTATCTTCGTATTTTGTTCTGATGGGATCGCTGACCTTGCTGCTTCTAACGTTTCCTCTGAGCGTCCTAAATAATCTTGTTATTGATGTCCTCAAACTTGTAAGCTCTCTTGACCGCTTCTTAGAGGGTAGCAGGTAGGACTACACTGGTAGCATCTCGCTCAATGATAGGATTAAGTCCCTCCAGGAACTTGATAATTTTTTCCTGCTCAATGTTAACCAGTTCTAGTGTATACCTGGACAGTCTCTCAAACTTTATGACATATTCGAGGACTGTCATGTCTTCTTGTTTGAGCAATTGGAACTCTATGGCTTTTTGCCTCTTAATGTGAGAGGGCACGTACTTCTCACCAAACTGATCCTTGAAGGTAGTCTAGGCGTCGTCATTTGCAATATTTTGATACCCGTCCGTCAGCATCTTCCACCAAATGCCTGGCAGTCCTATAAACATAGAGGTTGCCAAATGGACCTGTTGTCTGCTCATACATCTGAAGAGATCGAAGATGATTTCGGTGCGAGATAGCCAATCATTTGCTGCTAAAAGGTCTTCTTGCCCTGTAAATTCCTTTGGGCCTCTCTTCCGAAACTTCTCAAATAACACATTAGGGTCATGATCCCTAGTTTGGATGACAATTTGTGGTCCCATATGCGGAGCCTGCACAGGTTATGCTCTTCTTCCCAGTACTTCTAACAGTTGACTCTGTACCTGTGTGAATTCTTCAACTTTCTTAGCCATCTGCTCTTGCAATCTGGCCTGGTTTTCATTAGCCTGCCGTTGTTGCTCCACCATCATCTCATTAGCCTTCTGTTGTTGCTCTACCATCATCTGCAGAATGTGCTGAAACTGATTATCCCTAAGTGGGATTCCACTACTGTTGTTACTGCTAGAAGGATTTGTATTCATTGTGTTCCTGCGTGGAGGCATAGTGCTACAAAACCACTTGTTAGTACAATAAATAGATCAAAGAAAACGTACCCACAATCCCACTAAATACTAACTAACAAAAGTTATAACGAATCCTCTCCACTTCCCTACGTTCTAGTTTCTTTTAATTGCCTGAAACATTTCTCACTCTGATACCAGTCCTGGCACGCCCCCGGACCGAGACCGAGCCGACCAAGTCCCTAATCGGGGGCCGCGGTAAGGCGGGCCAGAAAATTTCGCCCACGCGTGCTTGTTGTTTTCCCACAAGTTTCCCCAGTGAGGATTCCAATGCAATCCATCAGAATTTGACAATCAAATTCACAATGAACATAAATGCGTGGAAGCATATAGCAAACACATAACCAAAATCGAAGGCAAATAAAGACATTCAAACCTTGCATCAAAATGAGAAATATATACATAAGCAAATCCTAAGGTTAAAGTTTAAGTTGTATAATTACCAAAAGTAAGCTTCATTTAACAAAAGTCATGCAATTCAATGAATTTTGACCGATTCTGACCATTTTCCAAAAAATATCCCCTAATACACATAATCATGAGATTAAGTGCAATTATATGCAATTAAACCTAATTAAGTTCACAAATGCTCATGAAATGATGCCCTAATGACTTAATTTTGTGAAGTTATCACACCTCTCAACCAGCTTTTTGCTAGTCCCTTAGCAAAATAAGCGAGAAGGAATAAAACTATCTAACCTAACCCTAAGGAAATATCTAATGTAGAAAATAAAAATGAAAAACACCACTTTGATTGGCACTCTCGACTGCATTTAGCACATGCAGTAAGCCCTTAAACCCCTAGGTTTCCCCTGGTGGACAAGTTGTGCTTTGTGAGGGTTTGTAGTGAATATCCCCAAAAAATTATCTTCTTCTTTTTTCAATCAAAGTAGAAACCTAATAAATCCATGGGAACTTTTCCCAAAGGAAATTCACAAACACCGGATATTCTCGATTCTTGGAATTTTTCAAAGGAAAATCGTAAATTAGGTTCACAAATCTCAACTTTTGGTCAAAAATTCTCGAAATCATGCTGAATTGACTGTGCATGGTGAAAAGGTTTGTATACGTAAAAACATAGGCATCAAATGACCGACAAAAATTTCCATGAAAACGATTTTTAATACAAAATTCTGGGCCACCTAAGCTTAGCAGAGAAAAATTGTCTTCCTCTCAAGGCGACTATGACGACTTTTGCACTATTTTTATTTTCGAAGGCCGTATTTTTTTGAGTTTTTTTTTAGAAATTTCTTTTTATCTTTTTTTTTCTTTTGTTTTCTTTTTTTATCATTTTTTTTCTATGGTCCCCAATAATAGGCAGCCTTGTCCATGTGCCTGAATTAATTCAACGGTTTTTGGCTGATCAAACCACCCAGATGAACCAGGAAACTGTGAAACTAAGGGTCGGTCTTCCATCATATTTTCAATCCAATCATAAAAAAAAAAAAAATGGAAATCATAGCTTCACATTCAAAACCTTTGAAAATGTATACAAACTGTGTAAAAGTGTGGGATCAAAATTCAGCACTTTTCCAAAAATCCTTTCCTTAAACAAAATAGTGAACCGTTTGTTCTCTTTTGCCCAAATTATCAAAAATTCCAAAATTCAAGGTATCTTCGTTTTATAAAAATCCTCTCAAAATTCCCTTCTTTTTTTTTTCAAAACTCTATAAACAAACAAAAATAACAAAAAAGGATTTTTTTTTAAATCAAACAAAAAGAGCGTAAAGCTTTTTGTCTACAGATGGACAAGCGTGCTTGTCCCCACTCCCCAACCTAGCATGGTCATCGTCCTCGATGTATAAATGAATGATATGCATTGAACATACGAAACATGAGGAACATAAAAGTAACAGAGGGTAAAGTTTAGAAAGCACCTGGGATACTGAAGATGATCTCCTGTGAATTTGTCCAAAGTGAGGCAAAATACAGAAAAACAAAGCAGCAAGATCTATTTACATATGTACACTGAGTCGAACGCTGTCAAATCCAATGCTCGTTAGTCTTGATAGTCAAGACTAGTCAGAGGTAAAATAGTGTCCTCTGAATCAAATGGCTCTAAGAATGGTTTTAGACGTTGTCCATTCACTTTGAAAACTGAACCATCCTTGGGATTCTCCAACTCAACCGCCCCATGACGAAAAACACGCTTAACAATAAAGGGGCCACTCCATCGAGATCTCAACTTCCCAGGAAAGAGATGCAAACGAGAATTGTAAAGAAGGACTTTTTGAGAAGGGTGAAAAGTTTTTCTAAGAATTTTTTATCGTGGAAAACCTTGGTCATTTCTTTGTAAATACGAGAACTTCAATAATCCTCGTTGCGAATCTCTTCCAATTCATTCATCTGGAATTTTCTCATAATTCCGCCTCTCTCCATATCAAAGTTTAGCTGTTTTAGTGCCCAATATGTTCTATGTTCCAATTCCAACGAAAGATGGCAAGCTTTCCCAAAAATCAGTCTGTATGGAGACATTGTAAAGTCAAAAAGCTATCAGAAGCTGTCAAGACACAAAGAAAGAAGATCGAGGCAAAATGTGCTCTCGCAATAGCAAGACTCCTTCTCGCTATAGCGAGAATGGCAAATAGTCCCAGGCAGAATCATACTCGCTATAGCGAGGGTGGCGCAGTAAGTGCAGTTTGATCCGAACTCTGAGTTGAAGTTTGAGAAAACTTGATATTCGTAGTGGATTATTATTAGGAGTCTCTTGCACGGATTTTAGGCTATAAATTAGGTGTTTCTCACAACCCAAAGGGACACAGATCATCTCTCAAGTTCTGAATTGGTGATTTAATTGAGAGAAATCTTCTCTATAGATTTTTGAAGAGTTGTGCTGCCAAGTACTCTAGAGATCCAAGTTCTTTTGCATCCTTTATAGAAAATTATCTTCTTGAGAGAAGATTTGAGGAGTCAAGCGCTGGATTGAGTCTGTTGCAATCAACGGTGTGAAGTCGTTGAAGCGGGAAGCAACACAAGGTAACTTCAATCCTTAGGTAGGAGATATCTGGGGAAGAAATCTAAGCTTTTTGTAATTGCGAGATTCGTAGTGTTTGATTTGATCCAGTTCGGATCCGTGGTTTTTCACCAGGTTAGGGTTTTCCACGCAAATCTGGTGTCCTTGTGGTGTATGCTTGTGATTTTATGTCCACTGCATATTTATTGTTTTTGCACATTTTTTGGGTTGATTTATTGAGTGGACCAATCTAGTGATCTCGAACCCTAAACTTTCAATTGGTATCAGAGCGGGCTGCACTAAGTTATTGTGTTTGATCCTAAGAGATTTCTAGAATGGTACTCAATCGAGAAGAGACATCAACTTCAAAGCCTCCTTTGCTAGATGGTTCTAATTATGCATATTGGAAGCAAAGGATGATTGGGTTCCTTAGTCCATCGAGGATGATGTTTGGGATATTGTTGAGGAGGGCTACTCTAGACCAACAATTGTGGCTAATGGACAAACTGTTCCTAAACCTAAGCCCAATGGTCTAAGGATAAGAAGCATGCTTCCAATTATAATATCAAGGCGCTAAAAGGAATATACAATGGAGTGTCTGCTGAAGAGTTCCGTAGGATTTCCACTTGTAAAACTGCAAAAGAAGCATGGAAAGTCTTACAGACAGTGTATGAGGGTACAGATACGGTGAAATAATCTAAATTGCAAAGGCTGACTAAAGAATTTGAAACCATCGTGATGGAAGAAGATGAGACCTTCGATTAATTTTATGCAAAGCTGAATGATATTGTCAATTCTGTTTTCATTCTAGGTGAGGAAATTCCAGAAAACAAAATTGTCAAGAAAATTTTAAGATCTCTACCTTTGAGGTTCGATTCTAAGGTTGATGCTATAGAAGAAAATAAGAATCTTGATACCCTCATAGTCAACCAACTGGTTGAAAATCTTCAGACATTTGAAGCAAACCGTTTGGATAAAGGAAATTCTAAAGAGAAAGGTATTGCTTTGAAAACTAGCAAAGAATCAAGAAAGAAGCCTGAAAAGAAAATTGAGTCTGATTTTGAATCTAATGCTGAAGATGATATGGCTGAATTGTTAAATTACTTCAAGAAGTACATGAAGTCAAAACAAGCCAAGTGGAAGAGTTCTAAATCTGAGAAGAAGGATTCTGCGAAAGGAACAAAGTGTTTTGAGTGCCAAGGCTATGGTCACTATGCTAATGAGTGTGCCAATAAGAAAATGTTACAAAGCAAAAAGCTCTCAACACAACTCGAGATGAAGAATCTTTCGAAGAAGAAAAAAAACCTGAGGCTAATTCTTCAAAAAATGTGACTGGGAAGTTTGTGGCTTTCATGGCTAAGTCTCTGTCTGACAATGATACTGATGAAAATCATGATGATGAGATGTCAGACCAAGAAAAAGATTATGAAGTGTTGTATCATACTACATATGCCGATTGCGTCCAGATGACAAAGTATGGCAACAAGATTACCATCAAGTTTAAGGCTGCTCAAAAAGAAAATTCTGCACTGAAGATTAAATTAGAGCAAGCACTTAAACAATCTCTTGGAAAGTCGGAAAAACTGCATAGCTGAAAATTTGACTACTGAGGGTCAGAAATTCAATAAGGCTAAACAAGAGATTGAGACTCTAAAAATAGAGTTACAGAAGGTGAATTCTGAAAAAGAAGATTTGCAAGGAAGACTGAAGATCACTCTATCTGAGTAAGAAGTAAAACAAGCTTCACTAAATAAGATGAACACTGGCTCAAAGACTCTTACAAATATCTTGTGCAGTCAGAAGTCTCCTTTTGACAGAAGCGGTCTCAGTTATGATCATGGTACATCCACTTCAAATGCTAAAGGTAAAATAATTTTTATTTCAAGTGTTGCACATGCTACTCCACATACTGCACTTTCAAATAATGTGTTGAGTAGTACAAAGAAAAAGAATGTGTCACACGCTACACGCACATCAACATGTCACCATTGTGGAAAGAAAGGACACATTCGTCCCCATTGTAAGAAGCCGCAAAGTCTACCTAACACCAAGCAATAGCGGAAGAATTTTTCTCCACCCAAGACGACTCTAATTTGGGTTTGAAAATCTAATTTGCCTAGGAAGTTTGCTCACACTATGCTGAAAGATCAAACTACACAAGTGTGCGTGGCTACATATAAAAATCCCTGATCAAGGAGGTTCAGTTCCCACCCCTAGTGCTGCTACGAAGATACATTCAGGGGGAGTTGAAATTGAGGGGGAGCTACGGCATCCAAATTGACAGAAGCTGCATGATGATATTTGTCTGTCCATTTTGCACAAATACAGGGGGAGAAGAATGAAACCAGGGGGAACTTTACAAGCTAAGGCAATTCAGGATCTGAAAAGTTCAAGCAAAAGCCATACAAGATCTATAGTGCTGATTTTTTTAAAAATTCAATGTATTTTGGGTTTTTCTTTTGGGTAGATCATATTGTATTGTTCTAGGGAAATTTGTCCAAGAATTTCCAAAAGGGGGAGATTGTAAAGTCAAAAAGCTGTCAGAAGCTTTCAAGACACAAAGAAAGAAGATCGAGGCAGAATGTGCTCTCGCTATAGCGAGACTCCTTCTCGCTATAGTGATAATGGTAAACAGTCCCAGGCATAATCATACCTCGCTATAGCGAGGGTGGCGCGGTCAGTGCAGTTTGATCCGGACTCTGAGTTGAAGTTTGAGAAAACTTGATATTCTTAGTAAATTATTATTAGGAGTCTCTTGCACGGATTTTAGGCTATAAATAGGGTGTTTCTCACAACCCAAAGGGACACAGATCATCTCTCAAGTTCTGAATTGGTGATTTAATTGAGAGAAATTTTCTCTATAGATTTTTTAAGAGTTGTGCTGCCAAGTACTCTAGAGATACAGGTTCTTCTGCATCATTTGTAGAAAATTATCTTCTTGCGAGAAGATTTGAGGAGTCAAGCGCTGGATTGAGTCTTTTGCAATCAACGGTGTGAAGTCGTTGAAGCGTGAAGTGACACAAGGTAAGTTCAGTCCTTAGGTAGGAGATATCTGGGGAAGAAATCTAAGCTTCTTGTAATTGCGAGATTCATAGTGTTTGATTTGATCCAGTTCGGATCCGTAGTTTTTCACCTGGTTAGGGTTTTCCACGCAAATCTGGTGTCCTTGTGGTGTGTGCTTGTGATTTTATGTCTACTGCATATTTATTGTTTTTGCACATTTTTTAGGCTGATTTACTGAGTAGACCAATCTAGTGATCTCGAACCCTAAACTTTCAGACATGCCTATTGGAGTTTTGAATGCAGTGCGGTAAGCCCATAAAGCGTCAGTTAGCGGAAGGGACCAATCTTTGCGAGTAGGGTTTACTTTGGTCTCCAATATATGTTTGATTTCCCGATTTGAGACCTCAAGTTGCCTACTGGTCTACAGGTGATAGGGGGTAGCCACTTTATGTGTAATTCCGTATTTTTTCAATAAAGCCTTGATTACACAATTACAGAAGTGGGTACCATCATCACTAATGATGGCTCGTGGGGTCTCGAATCAAGAAAATATGTGCTCCTTCAGAAATTTCTTGACTGCATTAGCATCATTTGTCCGACATGGGATAGCTTCAATCCACTTGGACACATAATCAACAGCTACTAAAATGTAGAGATAACCAAAACGGTCCCATGAAATCTATACCCCATACATCAAGCAACTCAATGATCAAAATTGGGTTCAGCGGCATCATGTTCCTTCTTGAGATGGAACCCAAATTTTGAAAGTTTTCACAAGACTTGCAATATTCATGAACATCTCTAAAAAGGGTGGGCCAGTAAAAACCGCACTGCAGAATCTTAAAAGCGGTCTTTTTAGACGAGAAATGACCCCCACAGGTCTGTGAATGACAAAAGGAGATGGCACTATTTTGCTCATCATCTGACACACACCTCCTAATGATTTGGTCTAGGCAGTATTTAAACAAATATGGGTCATCCCAGAAAAAGTTCCGAACCTCAGAAAAGAATTTATCCCTATCTTTATTTTTCCAATGTTCTAGGACTATGCCTGTGGCAAGATAGTTGGCAATGTCGGCATACCAGGGTAGTTGGGATACCGTGAACATTTGTTCGTCAGGGAAGTTGTCATGGATTGGTGTGGATTCCAAAGATCCAGAAATGACAAGTCATGATAGGTGATCTACAACTACAATTTCTGCTCACTTTTTATCTCGAATTTCGATAAACTCCTGGGGTAGAAGGATCCAATGAAGGAGGCGCAATTTTACATCCTTCCTAGAAAGAAGGTATTTCAGTGCCGAATGATCGGTGAACACGGTGATCTTGGATCCTAGCAAGTATGAGCATAATTTGTCAAGCGCAAAGACCACAGCCAATAATTCTTACTCTGCGGTGGAATAATTGATCTGTGCCCTATTTAAAGTCCGGCTTGCAAAATAAATCATGTAAGGTTTCTTTTCCTTACATTGCCCAAACACATCCCCAACTGTATAATCACTTGTATCGCACATGAGTTCAACGGGCAGGCTCCAGTCAAGCGGTTGCATAATTGGAGCGGAAGTCAGCATACCCTTTAGCTTGGTGAAAGCTTCGTGGCATGCCTCAGCCCACTGGAATTGAGTATCTTTCAACATAAGGTTGCATAGTGGTCTGGAGATAGCGCTGAGATCTTTATAAACCTTCGGTAAAAGCCTGCATGCCCTAAGAATGATCTGATATCTCTAACGGTTTTTGGGACATGCAGATCTGAGATCAGATCTATTTTTGACTTTTCAACTTCCATTCCCTTGGATGAAACAATATGGCCAAGGACTATTCCCTGGTAAACCATGAAGTGACATTTCTCCCAATTTAACACCAGGTTCTTCTCTTCCCATCTAAAAGGACCTTTTCCAAATTACTTAAGCAGTCTTCGAAAGAATTACCGAAAAATGGAGAAATCATCCATGTCTATATTTTTTATGAATATTAGAATAAAGTTAATGGACCTTTGGACAATTAGTTTAATTTTCTGCTTGAAAAGGAGATTAAACAAGAAGAAGTTGCATGTTCAGCAGTAGCAACTTCCTATTCCATTGCTTCTTTTCCATCGCTCAATTTCCATGGCTCAAAAGAAGAAGATTGGGAAAAAGAGAAGTTCTAAGAAGTGCTAAGGATAGGGGATCAATTATTAATGAAGATAAACATGTTTCTTTTTTTTCTTTTCTTTTTTTTGTTCTTTTTTTCCAAGTTTGGTTCTTATCAATACTGAGACATAGAAACAACAAAGATTCACCCCTTTTCCCCCATGAACTACGTCTCGTATTTAAACTTGTTTTAGAAAAAGTGTCACCATTTAACTACTTTTTTAAGAATGAATAAAATATCCTTCTATATAACTCCCTTAATTTAATAAAAAGACGATGGGAAATCACGAGTAAACATAAGTGAGAAATCTCAATATGGAGTTCTCCACCTCTTAATCCACCTATGGATCTCCTACTTAAATTTAGAAACTTTTGTAAACAAACAGTGCTACCAACTTATCATCTACCAAAAGCTGACATATTAAATAATATGAACACGAACGATGGTTCAGGTTTTAACAGTGCAACCAACTTTTGCCTTTGTGGAGAGGAGACTCAAATTGCATTATTGTGCTTACCACTGGTTCTCACAAAGAGCATAAGATTTTTCAACACCAAAATTTGAGCATACAGATCTCACGAGTGTCATTTCTAAGTTTCTGAGGGGATTCTAAAATTGGTTGTCACCATTAACTAGACATAAACCCACACATGTTGTGTGAAGCGAAGAAACAAATTTACTTCAATGGCTCTGTCCTCTACTCCAAATTTTCAAAGTGAAAAGCCTAAGTTTGGGTTTTCACCTTTCTTAAGTCAATCCAAAATGTACCAAATGCAGCTCTCTGTTCTACATCAAATGGGCTCCATTAGCAAAGACAACACCATTGTCCATTTCTTTTCTCAAAGGAACAATATTCACTTCTTTTCCTCACAAAAACTGAAAATCTCTTCAAAACACTGGCCTTAGATTTTTACAAATCTTACTTTTATACTCCACACCCAACAATCAACACAACAAAAAGATCCACTAGATTACACTTCATATTCAGTCAATGTCTCTAATCAAAATCACCCCGCCTAACACACAAATTTCCACTAAAACTCAAAAAATTCAACACCTTATGGTTTGATTATTCCACCCTATTCAACCCCAAAAGTCTAACCAAATTCACCTCAATCATAACTCAACTTTTTCCATCTTTTCATCCACTCTTGTCCCGTCCTCCCAAACGATATAAACCATTGTAAATACTACATATCCCACGTCAACAAACAACTTATAAAAAATTAGAAAGAAAAATAATGATTTATTAGACAATATGTATTAATTAATTTAAATGTCTTTATTGTGTTATTATATGTTCTAATAGTATTGGATAAGAAAAATGTTGCCATCATCAAAGTAACTAAATAACAAAGGGTATGATGTTGGAATAGGATAGGACAAAAGGGATGTTTCAATTTTTTAATAGCAGCATTCGAGAAGGAAAAGACATATCCAGTGAAAAAGAATAACTTTTTATTAACTTTCAAACAAGGTACTACACGACAACCAATGTATTAATACCCATTGCTATTGTTCAGATTAGCGAGAAAGACATCTCTTTGAAACAAGGTACTAGATTGATGTGGACCTTACCACAACCAATTGCTCATTACTAATGCTCACATGGAGTTGCCTTTTCTTCTCTCTTCAAACAATGGAATGACAAGAGATTTGATGGTGGAAAATGACATCTCCTTAACACGAATTAGATCATTCAAAAAGTAATATTTTAAAAATGCTTTTAAGAGATACAAAATTCACATGACTCTATATTTCTCATGAATATTAGAATGAAGTTATGGACCTTTGGACAATTATTTTAATTTCTGCTCAAAAAAGAGATTAAACAAGAAGGTGCATATTCAGCAGTAGCAACTTCCTATTCCATTGCTCATTTTCCATGGCTCAGTTTCCATGGCTCAAAAGAAGAAGTTTGAGAAAAAGAGGAGTTTTAAGAAGTGCGTAGGATAGGGGATCAAATATTAATGAAGACAAACATGCTTCTTTTTTTTTTTGTTCTTTTTAGCCGAGTTTGCCAACCATGCAATAACTTAGGGAGAAGTAAACTTTTTGTCTTTTAGTCTTTTCTACTATTTTACTTTATCCATGATTTGACTCTGATATTATTTGCTCATGTTAAGAGCAGACAAATACATACTTTCTTATCAATATTGAGGCACAGAAACGACAAAGATTCACCACTTTTCTCTAAAAATCATATTCTACTATGCTTGGATCTCCATTGAGAAAGCTACGTGGAAGAAAACTTTTTAAAAATATTTATTCATTAAAAAAAAAGGTACGTGGAAGAAAACTATTTTAAAATATTTATTCATAAAAAAAACCTATTACATGGTTCGTATAGCGCAAAGACACTCTCTTTCCAAGGGAAATTGATTTTTCACTTTCCAATGATTAAGAATTTCATTTTCTTTTAAAAATGGTATTTTCTCCACCTTTTTGTAGGAAACTATTGATCCTACTTTTTCTTTATAAATTTTTCGAAGGAAACTATTGGTCCTACTTTTTTTTATATAGAAATTACTTGTCTCTACTCAAAAGAGGAGAAAAACTTTTCCCCATGAACTACGTTTCGTCTTTAAACTTCTTTTAGAGAAAAGAGTGTCCATTTAACTACTTTTTTAAGAATAAATAAAATATCCTTCTATATAACTTCGTTAATTTAATGAAAAGACGATGGGAAATCACGAGTAAACATTAGTGAGAAATCTCAAAATGGAGATTCTCCACCTCTTAATCCACCTAGGGATCTCCCACTTAAATTTAGAAACTTTTGTAAACAAACAGTGCAACCAACTTATCATCTACCAAAAGCTGACATATTAAATAATATGAACACATACGATGGTTCAGGTTTTAACAGTGCAACCAACTTTTACCTTTGTGGAGGAGATTCAAATTGCATTATTGTTCACAAAGAGCATAAGCTTTTTCAACACCAAAATTTGAGCATACAGATCTCACGAGTGTCATTTCTAAGTTTTTGAGGGGATTCTAAAATTGGTTGTGCCCATTAACTTGACATATGGCCACAAATGTTGTGTGAAGTGAAGAAACAAATTTACTTCAATGGCCCTTTCCTCTACTCCAAATTTTCATAGTGAAAAGCCTAAATTAGGGTTTTCACCTTTCTTAAGTCAATCCAAAATGTACCAAATGCAAGTCTCCGTTCTGCATCAAATGGGCTCCATTAGCAACGAAGACGCCATTGTCCATTCCTTTTCTCAGAGGAACAATTTTCACTTCTTTTCCTCATAAAAACTGAAAATTTCTTCAAAATACTGGTCTTAGATTTTTACAAATCTTACTTTTATACTCCACACCCAACAATCAACACAACAAAAAATGGTTTAGGAATTTTTATTTTTTGGAATGTATTTAGTTTTAATTTAAAGCTAGAATATGATTGCATTTTTTAATTTTTAGGCTAAATCTTGGTTTTCTATTAGGGCAGGTAACAAGTTAAAGAATCCTTATTTCCAAAAGCTCCATGTGGATCAACCTGCTCTTACTGGTTTTCACTTCAATCGAAGCTTTGTAATTGGAGTTGCTCTCAACAGACACCCACATACCATCCATAGAATCAAAACAATACATATTGAGCTTAAGGTGGGGAAGTCTATACATAAATCATAATTGTAAATCAAAAGAGCAATGCATGCATGGATTATAAATGTCTTACTTGCCTTTGGTTCTTGAGAACAAATCTCACTCAAAATCCAAGCTCTCTACTCAAACCAAGCTCTCAAAAAAAATCCCCAAAAGCCGAGCTCCCAAATCCTCCTACAATGGTGAAATGATTAAAAAGAGGAAGAGGAATATGCATGCAAATGGAATCACCCACCTACAACTGATTAAAAGCAGGAGATAATGAAAAAAAGTGGATTACTTACCAAAGGAATGTGTAGAGAGAAAAGGGAGGTGAAAGAGAGCTTGAAGAAGAAGAAATTGGGGAAAATGATGGCTTACGGTTCCAAGAATCCAACGTGCAATGCTTCTGCTGCTGATGGAAGTGGAAAGAAGAGAATAGGTGAAGGAGGGAGAGAAGTTCTACAAAGCAATTGAATAAGAAGAGATGATCGATGGGTTTGGGGATAGTAGGGGTGTAAAAAAAAACCGAAAAACCGTCTAACCGAACCGAACCGCTGTTAATAACCGTGTTTCACGGTTCGGTTACGGTTACGGTTTTTTAAATCGAAAAACCGCGCTTCACGGTTCGATTACGGTTTTTATCTCGACTCACGGTTATTAACCGCAGTTAACCATTAACCATGGTTCGGTTAACCGTATTCCCAAAATACACGGTTAACCGAACCGTTTCACTAATAAGAAAAAAACTTAAGGGCCTAAATGTGATTTTTTTTTAGAGTAACATATTATGCCATTCTCTAACTATTAATTTTTTTTTCACAATAAGTTTGATTCATAAACAACAAAATTTTCATAAAAATTTTTAAGTGACAATTAACCGTAACCGAACCGTTAACCACGATTAACCGTGGTTCGGTTTTTAACGGTTTTTCACGGTTCGATTACGGTTACGGTTTTTAAAAACCAAAAACCGTGAACACGGTTCGGTTAATCGTTTTCCCAAAAACCGCGGTTAACCGAACCGTTACACCCCTAGGAGATAGTATAAAAGGGTATTTTCCAGATTTTACATGCCAGTCCAGTTATGCATATTAATATGAAAAGGGGGCTTTTGGGCTAGATTTGGGTCAAGATGAACTCAAATGGGTCAGGTCAAAACATGGAAATGGTTCACCATGAAATGCTCTACCCAATGCACCCAAGACTTGCACAAAACTAAAATCACACGTGCGAATCCAAAGTACCCAAAAATCTAGAAAAGTCATAAAACTACCTGGACTTGGATCAAAACCCTACTAATCTACCTAACCAAGCATAGGCACATCCAAGATAATAATTAAGCATCTAATTATCAATTAATTAGACACTAAATGTCATGCCCCGCCCTACACGCATGCATGACATTGTCCGCTTTGGCCACGGGGCTCACAGTTTTGTTTCTGATGGGCCAGAACCTATCAAAACACATCATGCAAGGTAAGGGTGTAAGCTCTACATATAAACCCATTCACTTTCCTATTTATAGTCGATGTGGGACTCCGGGGCTTCACAATCTACCCTCCCCTGTGCAGTAGGTTGCCATTCCCTGTAGCCTGTCAGCCCTCTTAGCCCGCCCACACGGAAACCGGCCCACGGCAGGAGACTCACACTTGAACTAGTTGAGAACTTGGCTCTGATACTATTTGTCACACCCCACCCTACACGCATGCATGATATTGTCCGCTTTAGCCCATGGGCCTCATAGTTTTGTTTCTGATGGGCCAAAACCTATCAAAAGGCCTCATGCAAGGTAAGGGTGTAAGCTCTACATATAAATCCATTCACTTTCCTCTCTATAGTCGATGTGGAACTCCGAGGCGTCACACTAAACACGATTGAAAGGGTCAGGGTGTTACATAGACTACTATGATAGCCGTGACTCCTTGGGATTTCTCTATTTGGGGGTTTGGGAGCCCTTCGTGTGTCCATTCAGAGGACAAGCATCCGCACTAGGTTTGGAGAATCTACCTCCCACCAAAACCCACAACAATATTGGAATACATCTGTACCTAAACAATCTTGGACTACCATAAATATGTTGCTGGACTAACCCATTTTGTTTCATTGATTGTACATTGCAACAGAGACCATGAATAAAGTAAAGCCTATTTCTTCATAATTCTTCTTCCTTTGTCCATCAGTACAACCTGTCAGCTCTAACTTCTTTCATAAATCTAAATAGTCTAATTCAATCTAATTTCTTCTGCTTTGATCCGTTTGCAGGCAATACCTAGATTAGGAAGAACAGAATGAAAGAAGCAAAAGAGCAGACAAGAGAAGCACCCACTCTGTCACAAAACTTGCCAACTTTGTCACAGATAGGAGCGTAGCCTGCATGGGAATTTCCCTTCTTACCCACATGAGCAATTGCAGTTGGAGCTGAAGGAGCTGCCATCACCAAGGACATCAGCATCTGCACAACAAACACAGACCCATAATCTTCTAATCACAATCTGCAAATATATTATAGCTCTAGAAGCTTGAATTAGTTTTAATCTAAACCATAGTTAATTCATTGCTTGACTAATCCATGGCTCATGATTCAATACTTGTCATTGTTCGTCAATTTGTTGGGCAGTTCATTCAGTATTCAGTTTAGCGTGATTCATTTCAAGTTCAACCGACTTTGAAACCAATGCAAGTTATATTTAACTTCGATTCATTTTGCCTGGTTTAAGGGTCCAAACAACTCAACTAGTTTATAGGTGCAACATTAGTGTGCCTCCTTATATAATTTACAGCAGAAATGATCTTATCCAACCTTATAAATTGGTCTACGAAATTCTTGTATGACCTCTTTATAGGTGTATAGGGCTAAACTCACCAAAAGACATCTCTCATGGGAGACTTTGCATGGACCCTTATTTTCAGCACACAGGACCCAATGACTTGCATTGGCAAAAGTCCAAATCGACACTCAACAACTATTACCCATTGTTGGATTGAAATCCTAAGAAACTACTTCCTTCTGAAACCATTGATCCATGGTATAAAGGGGCTAAGATCCTCTACGGAGTTGAAATATTACACATAGGTCCCATCTAAGTCTTTCAATCTGCCACCTCCCCATTGGTTGATGTAGCACGTGGAGTGCTGCACAAGTGAGACCACACTGAGCTTCCATGGGAGACACTTGCAAGTGAGCTTATGTGTGATCCCCCTTTTTTTAACCCATGATTAAATTATACCCCTTATACACATTTTTTTTTATAACCTAAGGTATCTCTGGCCCAACTCTGGAGCCTCTGACCCTGAGCCCGAGGGACACTCTATTATGGACAGCTGAGAACTAATCCCGAGAGGCACATGCAAACCCTCTTATCCACATGCACCGACCCCTTACACACATTTCAACACCCAATTTGACAGTCCAGTTGGATTGAAATAAAAAATCTATATATTATCTTCCAAAACCATTAATGTTGGAGGCTATAGATTTAGAGGTTAGGGTTATAAATAGAATTGCAGAAGTTCGTAATGAAGTTGAACAGGATCTATACATTTATCATGCTAGACCAATTTAATGTCAAACTATTAAGCAAATCCAAATGCGAATTACTATTCCGAAGTTCGGTTCTAATTAGCACAAACTAGGTACTTGTGACCTCAGCGCCCGTGGGCTGAAACTCTCAAAGATCAGACCATCATAAGCCTTTATCTGGTGGGCCTTTTCGGGAAGAATGAAGTTCCTGGAACTTTGGTTTTAGGCTAGAATTGGCCCATCAGAGTATTATTTCATTATTTGGCTCTTATCCAAGACCGGAGAGATGAATTGTTAATTAGGAATTTAATTAGGTAAATTGCATATTTTTAGAAATTCAATTAGGTAAATTGCACCAATTTTCATTCATTTTCATCATTTTGTGTATTTTTACCTAGAATTTGGATTTTTCACATTTTTATACCTTTTCTGCATTCTTTTTGGTGTTTTATTCGAAGAGTCCAATTGGAGTAAAACTTTGTCCAGACGGGTCTCACTTCAAGTGGGCTCTTCAGCATTTGATGAGTTTAATTAGTATGTGCATGAAATGATAGGACCTGCAAAACCACGAAAATATTCAAAAGCAATTGGGTCCCACTCACTTTCGGGCAGCCAAAGGGGATCCACTCATGTTTATATTTTCTTTGTTGATAATTCCAAGCGTTCTAAAGAAATTTTCAAGAAATCCAAGATTTGAAGAAATTGTGATTCTCACCAATAGCAAAGGGACCGACATCTCATCAAGTTCAATGCCAATTCAAAGGAAGAAACAAATGCTGCAAGATGTGCCATCGATCACTATGATACACGTACAATGCAAAAAATTTATGAGTTCATCACTCTTCATCTCATGGCCAATATAATATGTGGGGTTTACCACATTGTAGCAATTAAATAGAAATTTAAGGGGTAAACATGGAACATCAATTACATTGCAAAGGAAGGACAATTTATGGCTGCAAGAAGTTTCAACGTTCTTATCCATTCATTAAAATAAGAGAAGAAACATGGTTGGCCAATGATACCCATATTGGAAAGACTATCACATTAGTACACTAAAAGGCAAGCCTCCACCCCATACAACATGCTCACTTCCAATTTTCAGCCAAGCTTGGAACCCAAGAAAACTACTTGCTATATGGAGGAGAAATTGTATGGAAACAAGAGGCCATGAAACTCTATAAGTCTTGGACATACCATACAACAAAGGAAGGCCCATTTTTTTCTTCTCTCCAACGTCCAAGAGCCAGCCCCCATCACGTGAAATTCTCTCTCTATCTCCTCCCCCTCTCTCTATCTTCTCTCTCTAGAAAAAAAGAGAAAAATATGCGGGTATTCTAGAGCCTATCGGATGTGAGTTTTGATCCCCCGGGGGAGGGAAATTGCATTAAACTATATGAGATATCAAAAGGTTTACATCGAAAATAAGGATTCTGAATATCCTCAAAATTGACGAATCACGATCGCCGTCTGTCAACAAAAGTTGAAAGAAAGCAGGAGAAAATAGAGTGGGTTATTCCTCTCATCTAATGTGCTGCCGGCATCACAGGATGATTGCCTTGTCACTTAATTCGGGTCTTTCAATTTGAGTCAAATTACGGGTATCAAAGTAGGGTCATAGTGAACTAGGTAGGGGAGATCTACATTTATGGGTATACAGGCTAATTGAGATTAAATCCAAGTATTCTAAAAAAAATGAAATAGAAATAGAAATAAATTAGGAAAATAAGGGGGGAAGGTGCCAAATATCTAGAAGGGGATCATCCCCGTTCCTGGGTACCCCATTTAATGTCCCTTGACAACCTAGGGTTTGAAGGCTGATTCTTCAAATCGAAAGAACGATGCAAATGAGATTTTGAGTTGCAATTCATGTGGGTTTGTGTGCGATACACAAGTGATAAAAGTGAGTAGCCGATGATGGGCCAAAAACAAATAAAATGATATTAAGGGTGTGAAATCACTCGTCTCGTCTCATTAGTCACATTAATTGGATTTTCGGAGTCAGCCTTTATTCTCTTTAATCTTTGAGTTCAAATTAATATTTGGCACCGGAGGTGGGAAAAAGAGAAGAAAATATTTTTGGGTTTTATTTGTTGGTTTTATGGGTTTTTTTTCTTTTTTTTTTTTTGGGTTTTTAATAATTGGGGCTATAAGGGCCTAACTAGGGGATCTTTCTACTTGCATTTAATCTAACTAATCAATTTTCCTAATGGATCTCTACCCGATCCTAGGGTTCTAACCGCCCTCATCCACTCTCTCGGTCCCTTAGCGGGGCCCGGAGAGAGAGTGGGACCTGACTTATTAAAATGAAGGAAACCAAAGGTAGTCTAACCTGGCTAGGGGGAAACCTAGATCTATGTCCGGGGTCTGACTTGGTCAGCCTAAACCACTTTTTAGTTTCTAATTTTATTTATTACTTTTAGATTTTTAATATCTTTACTTTGTTTTTGGTCTTTTGGGTCTTTATTATTTTTGTTTTTGGTTTATTTATAAAGCCTAGAATCTCCTAAACTAATTTTTCTAATCCTAATGAAAGAGGAGGAGGAGAAGGAAATAAATTGCCAATATCTATTTATTAATTAACCTAACTGATTGAAAACTTCTTAATTAACTTCCCTAATCCTAATGAAAAGGGTAGAAAGAAAATGGATTATCAAGCCTAACTTAATTGTTCTACTTAATCTAACTAATACCTAGGATTCTACTTTTTTTGTTCTTTTCTGTTTTGAAAACTAAACTAACTCTTCTTTTTTTTTTTTAGCTTTGCTTTGCTTTCGGGAAATTAGGCAGTCCTATATTTTATTTGGTAGAACAATGTGCAGCTAAGCCATAAGGTGCATGAGCATATTTCAATGCATGAGCATGTTTTAATGCATGGATTAAGAACAAATTAAACAAACTATGACAAAAAAACAAAAAAAAAAAAAAAAAAAAAAAAAGCTACTTTAAATGAATGAGCATATTAGATGTATGGGCATAATTAGATGCATGGAGCATGTTAACTTAAATGCATGGGCTTGATAAGCATAGCAACCTGGGGCCTGATGGCTTATGGGCCTTTTCTTGTAGTTCAGCTTGGGTCAGGTAAATTTGCTGGCTTAGGCTAGTGTGGAGACAGAGGTGTGTGTGTGTGTGGCGACAGTGAAGGCCGTGTGGTGGGCAATGAAGGGTAAAAATTCAGGTGGTGTGCCAGTGAGGGGTGCAGGGAAGTGGACTGAGTAAATGGCTGGGAGGAAGAGAGAGGGAAAGAAGAAAGAAAGAAAGAGGGAGGTGCTGGTGGAGTGGGATGTGGCCGTGAGTGCAGCAGATGGGTGCATGATACAAAGGGAGAGAGAAGAAAAAAAGAATAAAGGAAAGAGGGGAAAAAGAAAGAAAAAAAAAGTAAGGAGTGGGCGTGCAGGTTGACTGTGGGTGCAGCTGTGAGGGTGCGGTGAGAGAAGAAAAGAGAGGGAGAGAGGAACAGAAGGAAGAGGGAGGTGCAGGTGCAGTGATACGAAGAGTGAGTGCAGGTGGGTGCACGGGTGCGGTGAAAGGTGAGGGAAGGAAGAGAAGAGGACAATAAGAAAGAATGAGATGGGTTCAGGGGTGTGTGGTGGAAGAAGGCGTGTAGAAGAAGAGAAAGAAATAAAAAGAAAAGAGGGGAAGGAGGAGGAGGGGCTGGGACGGCACAGGGTAGTGTGGTGAAGAAGAGGTGTGGCTGTTCGTGGTGTGTGGCAGCAAGTGGAGTGCGCAGGTGGTGTGCAGTGGGTGTAGGAGTGGAGTGAGAGGAGGAACAGAGAAGAGAAAGAAAAGAAAGGAAAGGGAAGAAGAAGAAGAAAGGAAGAGAAGGAGATGCGCGGCTGTGAGGAGAAGGTGGCGAGAGGAAGAAAAAGAAACGAGAGGGACGCGGAAGAGAACAGAGCGGGTGCAGTGTGTGCAGGGAGAGTGCAGTGGCAGGGGGAGGAAGAGAAAGAGGAGGAGGAAGAAGAGAAAGAAGAAAAAAAAAAGAAACGAGGGGAAGAAGTAAAGAGTTTCAAAATCAAGACATTCTCATAAAAAAAAAAAAAAAAGAAAAGAGGGGAAGAAGTAAAGAGTTTCAAAATCAAGACATTCTCATAATTTCACAGTAGGCATGAGGAGAGGAAATCCTCTCAATTTATACGAGGCAATAACAAGAGTCATTCAAATTCTGTAACACCCTGTCCCGAGTTAATTAAGATTAACTCTAATTAATCGGGATTAATACGAATTCAATTTTTTTTGTTGCTTAATGTTAATTAATGGCTGAATTGATATAGAATTTGGCTCAAGTGGTCAAATTGAATTTAATGAAAAGAGTAGTGAAGGTTCTGAATGGATTAGAATGGTTTTAGGCCAAATCGGGTAATGCAAGGACTTTTTCGTAAATATGAAATTACGCGTATTTCGTCGAATACGGAAACTCTTGATACTCGCACGTATATCTCGAGGAGTACATTAACTTTCGTAATTATAGCGATTCCATTCAGCGTGAATTGGTTCAAATGACCATTCATTTGACTTAAATTGTAATTAGAGAAATAGGAGGGGGGTTCAATGCAAAAATTGGGATTATAAGATAATGATGAACTCATTTGAGTTCATTCATTATCCCAGCACAACTCTCTCTCTTCTTCTCTTTCTCTTCTTCTTCTTTCTTCCAATTTCTCTTCATTGAGTGGCGAATTGGAGGCTTGACAAGTGTGTGAAGAGGGACTCCATCTTCTCTTCATCTCTTTTTTTACTTTCTTGGAGTTTAAGCTTGAGAAGATCTCAAGATTTTCACCAAAGAGGCTACAAGTAAGTGAATTGTGTTGTTTCTAGAATTTCTGAGTCCTCTTTGGTGATGTGGAATGGTTTCTTACATGAGAAACTTATTAAGGAACTCATTAGGATTTTCTTGAATGGATTGATTGGTTTTTAGGTTCAAAAGAAGGTTTGGCTTGAGAATTTCATCTGGGATTCATGCTAGACAAGGAAATTCTTGCTGATTAGTTTCCAAACAAGGCAAATATACTCAATTATATTGATTTCAGATGCTAATCGACTTGTTAGAACTCAAGGAGTTCAGTTCCAGAAAATTCGGTTCAGAATTTTCTGAACTTCTGGGCACAATTCGGTCAATTGCAAGGCTGACCGACACCTGATCGAGAGCTGACCGACATAGGTCGGCTAGCCGAAATTGTGATTTCGGCTAGCCGAGGGTTGACCGCAAGGTAATCGAAAATCTTGTCAGAGTTTTCCATCAGAAGGTGAGCTTCTGGAAAACGAACCGTAAGCTGACCGCGAGGAATTCGGTTAACCGAAATTTGAATTTCGGTCAGCCGAGTAGGTGACCGAACAGGTGACCGAAATGAGCAAATTGTCCTGTAAATTGAGAGATTCTGGAAAGTTGACCGAATATGGTTCGGTCAGCCGAAATCCATAATGCGGCTAACCGCTAGGTAACCGACGAGCTGACCGAAATTGAGGGGATATCAGAATTGTTTTCTGATATTTTCCTAAACCTTCATGGGTGTTAGCTAAACTTATGTGAATGTAAATTTCACTAAAAAGTGATGTCATCTAAAATAACACCTACATTGCATAATGAACGTTTCACCGGAATGTTGTTTTAGGAAATTTAATTGTTTATGACTTGAGTTGGCTTGTCCTCTCTCGTCTACTACTGTTGTGCTCGTTGTTGAGCTACCATTGAATAATGGGTTGACTTAATACAATGAAATGCAATGAGATGAAAAGAAAGGAATTGAAATGAACAAACACTGTAATGTATGAAAGATTAAGTCTGCTGCAGTAGATGGAGCGTTTCGGAGCTCCGTGGTGATGCCGGTGATCTCTAATCAAGACATTGGTAAATCCCACACATTTGAAAAGCCACTTAATAAAGTGAGTAATATTGAAATGAAATGAGTCCTTGAAAGGCTGGGTTGTGAATGGTGCGCCTTCCGCCTATGCCAGAGGACAACGAAAAGACACTTGATAAAGTGTATATAATGAATTGAATACTCCCTTCGGGGGAGAACTATATGAATTGAATGCTTCCTTTAGGGAAGAACTATATGCATTGAATTGACTTGAATTGAATTGAATTGAATTTACTTGAATTGAATTGACATACATTGAAAACAAAATACTACACATATGATTATCATGAAATTGTGTATACATTGTTGAACCGTCGTATTCACAGTGTTATTGATGACATTACAGGTTAAGTTGCCCGTCCCAGTGGTTCAGAGACCGCGCCGCCAACAGAGGAGACCAATTCGGTTCCTCCAGGAGGATTGAATGAGTGGATGTAAATCAGAGGCGACCGGTTTAGGGAGTTTTGAAAATATTTTAAATAGATTCATTTTGTTGTAAATAGTGATCACGTGCATTGTATTTGAATATGCATGGTTGATTTAAATAGGAAATGAGATGTGCAAGTAAACTTTACTTTTTGTAAAGGACTTGTACATGTTAAAGTTGGATGTCAATGTATGTATATATTTCCGCAAAAATGTACATTTGATAGGTATATGTAAGATCCCTTGTGAATCTCGTATTGGCTTCGGTGATGCGAAGTTTACGGGAGTAAGTATGGTAATCACGACTCGGGGTTTGGCCGTGGTAACCCTAATCTCGGGCCCGGGTCGTGACAAATTCAAACTCAATCCTAAAATCTCTAACAACTCTCTTTTATCTCTCATAATAAAAACCAACCTAATCCAATCTTATTCTTAGATAATAATCTCCAACATGCAATAACAGGAGTTATTCAAATTCATACTCAATCCTAAAATCTCTAACAACTCTCTTTTATCTCTTGTAATAAAAACAAACCTAATCTAATCTTATCCTTAGATAATAATCTCCCCTCCTCAATCACATGATCTTTTTAGAGAAAAGATCTGTGATTGATTGGTGACATAAAAATAAACTAATCTCTAAAATAAGAAAAAAATCGTAAATATCTTGCAAAACCGATCATCATGTCTTCTTGGTGTTTGCCGTCTGTCCATAAATCCATCACTTCGCAACCCGCTCCTGTTTGAGTCTGGCAGTGCCAGCCGCACACTGGATTAGATCTATCGCAATTTCTTCCAGAAGCTTCGATCGTGCAATTTTGATGAAGATGGTGATATCGCAGGGCTTAGATGAATGGGTGAATAGGAGAAGATGATCATTTCTTTATTGAAATAGAAAAATTGACGATGATTAGGACCGTGCCCCAGCTTGATCGTAAGATCATCACTGGGCCCAGCACTGATACCATAAGGAGTTTCAAAATCAAGACATTCTCATAATTTCATCGTAAGCGTGATGAGAGGAAATCCTCTCAATTTATACAAGGCAATAACAAGAGTGATTCAAATTCAAACTCAATCCTAAAATCTCTAACAAGTTTCATTTATCTCTCATAATAAAAACCAACCTAATCCAATCTTATCCTTAGATAATAATCTCCAACAAGAAGAAGGTGGGGAAAGGGCACGCAGTGCAGGTGGGTGCACGGGTGTTACGTAGGGGTGCAGGGTGATGCACAGGGAAGGAGGAGGAAGAGAGAGGGAGAAAAGAAACAAGAGGAAGGGAAGAAAGAAAATAAGAAAAGAAGAGGAAGAGAGGAGTGAAGATGCAGATGCAATGGGTACGGGGAGAGGAGGGCCTACCTGGTTCCGGAGTCTGACGATGAGAGAGGAGACGCGATCCACACGAGGACGCTAGTGGAAAGAGGCTCTGCGCGTGGAGTGGCTTGCAGACGAGGAAGATGAAGAGGGTGACGATCTAGATCCGGAGTCCGACTGCAAGAGAGACGGCAAGGGATGGTGCTAGTGAGCTCTGCTCGTGGCGAGATGGAATTGCCAGGGTGAAGATGAAGGTGATCTGAGCTGGATTGGGATGGTGGCTGCGACAGAGATGGTGGATGAGAGCGTATGAGAGGGAGAGATGCGGGGTGATCAAGAGAATAAGAGGGTTGAGGGAGGAGGAGATGATGAGTAGGGGTTTCTGCCTTCTACGCAGGGATGGAGAACGAGAGAGAGGTTGTATGGGATCGTTGGGGTTTGGAGGGGTGAGCATGAGGGAGTTCTGCACATGTCCTTGGGATAGAGATGGGGACGAGACGTTTTAAGGGGATCGGGGGCAAGTCCAGAGATCTGGGACTCTCCCTCCCTTATCCGGTGACGGGTCATAAGTGGGTTTGGGCTTAGATTAGTTTAGGATCAAGTCAAGTCTGGGCCAGGTTGGGTTTGGGTCAGATGGGTTTGGTCTTGGGTCAGAGGTTTGGGGCCCAAATGGCCGGCCACAATGGGGTTTGGTTCGGGCAATCATTGCCAAGACCCAAGTTTGCAAGTTTTGATCCGCCCGTTGGATTTTGACGTTCTAGACAGAAAACCCTTGACAAGCAGATCACGATGAGCCAACTTCCGGGGTGATCAAGGGTCTAGAAGTGATGAGTGATTTTTCAAGTGGGCATTATGGGGGTACGAGACCTACAGCTATCATTTTAAATTCTGATTTTCATCCCGGTGGCTAACCTGGACCTCAAATGCCCTAATTGGTTCTCTACACACTCCGGCCAACAACAACTCTATTTTTATCATTCATTTACCCATTTATTAATTTATTCATCTCCACTACTGAATGGGGTGCTTTGATGACCCGTGTGGGGTCTAGTGATTGTTAGGGAAATTCAGTCTCTAGGTATTTTTTAAGGAAAGATGAGTCTTAAAGCCTTCCAATTTTAACTCGTAATTTCATGTTTCAAAACCTAATTCGAGCATCACTAGACGAGGCAGACTGATTTTACCTCTCATAGGCTGCCAAAATGAGGTGCCTCCAAAGCCCTGTTCCAGAACTAGGTTAGAAGAGTGTGAGAGAAAATTGTAATTGCCATAAAGTTCTCAATGAAAATCACATCTTTTGCAATGGATGAGTAGATCCCTAGATCAGATTGTCAGATGAAGTTAAGTGTTTTTCATCGTGATTCTATATGATAGTTTTGTCTCTTGCGTATTTATTATAATAATAAATCTACCTTCTATCATTGACAACCTGTGTTATTCAATTTTTTTATTTGAACAATGCTTTAATCATGTATGTTTTCTTAATAGTTTACTCTTAGATTGAAATTCTTTGATAACATATCTTTGATTAATATGTGATATTTAGTTAAGTTCATAATTTCATTAGATGGAGGAGGTTTTTGCCTTAAATAAATTATGCTCTTTGATAGACAGATTATCCGAATCAGAAACATTGATTTGTTTCTGATTTGGAAGATTTTTGGGAAAATTTTATTTTATCGATTGCATAGAATGATGGTGGGACTACTTAATGGATTCATGACATTCTGATGCATTTTCTCATATTTTATTTCTGAACTTTAGATTTAGGATTTTTTACAATCTTATTAATATTGTTTGTTTATTTTTATCTCTCTTGTCATTATCATTGATAAAAAAAATCAGATTCGAGAAAAAAAAAATTCAATAGTGCTCCCTATGGATTCGACCTGTACTTGCCACTGTCTCGACAAGATAGCTGTGCATTTGCAGTATTAAGGGATTGAATTTAAATTCACATTATACTGCAACCATGATAAGAATTAAAATGGGCTTTCACTAGAACAACTACTCATCTAGGAAATAGAGAATCATTTCTCCTGTTGTTCATTAATGACCAGTATCCATAGAAAAGAAAGTGTATAAGAGAATCAAACCACTTACCAAATCAAACAAGAAAATGAAGAACGAGCTTATCGAATTTCTTTGGAAATTCAGGGTAAAAACCAAAGGCAATGAAAGCAAAGCATAGAAACTTGCAATGGCATTTCCACCCACAAGAAAACTACATACATAAAAATAAGATTGAATGTATTGGGAGAGTAAACAACTCTTATTTTAATGGGATTTTAGGTTTTCCTTCTCTTACATGAAGGAAGGAGAGTTCATGAATTTCGCTTGGACATGAAATGTGAAAACCTCCACTGTTTGCTTGTTGGTAGCCATGACTACAACAGCAATCAAGGTAGTCATAACCGCCATTAATCCCAGTAGAAGTTGGATTGTGGCAAATGTTTTGGAAGTTTTCTAAGATGGATTGCTCTCTATTTTGTTATGGGTGCTTTCCATTGAAGTAAAGTGATGCTGAAGGGAAATTCAGTGGAAAAAAAGGAAAGAAGAAAGAAAAAGAAGAGTGAAGAATAATAGAAGATATAGCTATGAAGAAGAGATGGGTTTTGTTGGTACTTATAGTTATGGGAATGGCATGGAGGAATCTTTTTTGGTTGACTGCTACAGTATTTTAACAAGTGGAATTTAGAAATCCAAATTTCAGAGAAGAGAGAGAAAGAAAAGGGGGCCATTGGATTTGATCTGGGATTGGTCTATGTCACACCCCCGATCGTGAAACCGGGGCTTATGCGTGAGATTAGGGCCAAATAAAATTTTTCAACATTGGTAACAACACTTGGCCCCAATTATGTCCCAATATGGATTGAAGATCGCTATGAGGTGGAAACATTTCCTCAATACATAAAACATATAGTGGAAGCTTCATATGACAAATGGTATCCTGATGTGTATAGTTAAGAGCAAATACTGGTATACGTTAACTAAGTTCAAGTTGAAGACTGTTAACAAAAGTATTAATTACAATAAGAAGGCCACACCGAAAACTGGGCCTCATCAAAATGAGAACAAAATAAACCAAAGGATAATTCTAGCCTTGTTGGCATGAAGGCTCTCGAGTACGGGGTCGGTATGACTAAAACAACGACGTCCGTACTATAATCTAGGATCAGGCTGATCCACCTGAACTTCTTATGTCGTTTCTTTCTCGAGATAGAAGGGCTCGGTACCTATGCACCAAGAGTAGTATCATTTGACACGACGGTCGGCAAGTAATATACATAGAAATCCACAAGATATACCAAACGAATCAGAGTAGTCAATAAACAAGATTATATGAAATGCATAGCAATCGAATCGTAAGAAGTGCATAGCATTCGAGTCATAAACAAACTAGCAAACATCTAACAATTAGGCAATTCACATACGCTAATACACTACCGGATAGTTTCACGTGACCCTCCGGCTCAACATAAGAGCTGTGGTAGAGTGGCACGGATAAAACCCGGCAAGCAAGCAAACAAGATGGATACCAAAAGGCCAAGAATCATCAAAATCAAACGTTCGGGATGTATCCAATGTTGTACAACCATCAAAATGTAAAAAGTCATACTGCACAGATGTTCAATCCAAAGTCCTCACACAGATGGTGCCCCACGTATGTTGGGCATTAACAGTTGAGTGGTGCCTGACACAAACAGTCCTAAAGAAACAATGGTGAAAGGCTAGACTTTCTTGCTTGAATAAGACTCATCAATCAAAAGATAAACTACCTTTCCATCATCAAATCAAAGCCAAAATCATCAAACGTCAAACTTCCTCAAAACATCATCATAGGTAGTTCTCAACAAGCTTTTATAATCAAAGCCGCCTAGCTTCAACACATCATCAACTTCGAAACAAACGGAACATCAAAAGGGATCCTAAGTCCGTCACCTAAATTCTTCAATTGATCCCAAAACAAAGCAAAGCAAAGCAAGCTAAGGACAGTGCATGTAGAAAGTACCAGACTATTCGGAATCAAAGGCAATAAACAATCAAAACCTAAGTCAATTGTTATTCCCGGAATCTCGTACAACCCTTCTCAGTCAACGAAAGGAATTAGGATTCGCGATACTCGAACGAGTCATCTTCGTGCATAGATATAAAGGAGGGTATCTCGTTGTCCCGTACCGTTCAAAATTGAGTGAAGTTGAAACCCGAGAAGACTGGAATAACTACAATGAATCATCTGCTCAGAACATCCCTCGAGCATAGTCAAATGAGTCCAACAAGGGTAATCAAGGTTCCACCTAAGTCCATAGACCAAGGGACAAACCCTTTCAAAAAGGGGGAAATTTGGTCAAGCTAATAGCAGGGTTCGGTCAACCGACACGTTCGATTAATCGAGGGTCGACCAACATAGCAACCGACTGCACAAAACATCCAGAAATGTCAATCTCTGGAACCGGAACCGACAGGTAGCCGAAGTGCAATTCGGTCAACCGAAGAGTTGGCCGACAAACTGACCAACAGTCCAACTCCTCCTTCAGAGAAATGTCACCTTCTGGAATTGGAACCGACAGGTCACCGAGGGTCACCGAACTACAGTTCGGTCAATCGACACCCAAGTTCGATTAACCGACTGCTCCAGTTCGGTTAACCGACACTCAAGTTCGGCTAACTGACTGCTCCCAGAATTCTAAAACGAATTCTGAGATTGGTTCAGAAATGGGGAGTTCCACTCCCTTTCTTCATTCACACCTGCAAACAACGAAAATAGGGCCTTGCTCTCTCCACAAGCATACATACCCCCTCTCATCAAGTCCACACACATCATCCCTTCCAATCCACATCCATTTCATTCAAATCAAAAATCCCATTTATCATGTTCTAAACTCAAAACAAACCAAAATGTGCATGTGGTCATCTAAGCATCATCAATCATCAAATCAAGGAAAGAACAAGCATATCAAAGCATAACATATATATTAACATGCCTTGGATGAAGAGCTTAGACAAAAACCCAAGAGAAAATTGGGGAAACCCCTCTTTTGAGCTCAAACTTGGAGGAAAGCTTAAAAACCCAAAATCTCTCTACACAAATGAATGCAAAGGGTTGCTATGAGTCTCCTTAATTCATTTCTAACCAAAAGGAAGAAGACTAGCTAAACCTAAAAGCTTGGGAAGCTTACCTTGAGATGGGTTGTGACTGGAAAGCTTAGAAAATGGGATGGTTGGAACCTTGGATGCTTGAGGAAGAAGATGGAGAGCTTGGCCGGCGAAGACGAAGCTCTAGTGGCCGGAAATGGTGAGGAGGCAATGAAGGAGAAGAAGCTTGAAGGTGATAGAGAGTGAAATGAGAGAAGGGCTGGGATGAATGAAGGGTTGGGCTTATATTAGGTTAGACTAAAGGGTATTTTAAGTTTAGTCCTCGAGTTCACTAATGTGGATATTCAGGCCTCTTCAACGCGTCGAATCGAAACACAGTAGAAGACTAAAGTTCATGAAATGACGAGACCTATCCGATGTACCCAAACTCACTAAAACTCATAATCTCATAAAAACCCCTGGAAACTTCCTGAAATTGCAAACCAACCCCACTCTACCCAAACGCACTCGAATTCAAGCTACACTTCGCATGCGTGATCCACACGTCAAACCCAACTTGCTAAGACTCTAAACACACTTACCAACTAATCAAGCAATTAATTAATATTAATAAGAGATTAAGGTATGGGGTGTTACAGTCTAGATTTTATATAGACCGTTGGATTATTAGGTGTGTTTGGTGAATGAATTTCAGCGAACTATTATAATTTGATGTTTAAATCATAATTCAATATTATCATCTTAGCTTTACTAATAGCATATCTCTGATCTCTCAGACATGGTCCTTGTTCCTCTGATGGGCACACTACAGGCTAGATGGATCATGTTAGATCACATACAGCCAAACATGGTATCCATTTTATCTTTTTTAATCTTTGAAAATATATTGTTGAGTTGTACACGGCAGAAAATCACGTTCTACATTGAAAATAGCACAATGGAGAGGATGAAGTGATGCATTTATGCCATAAACATAAAGAGTTCTACTATTTGGCTATTGGATAAGCTAAGGTGCATGGCATCTCTCTCTCTCTCTCTCTCTCGGCAATTCGGCCATTTCCTGGTTTCAAAATGCAATATATTATGATTGTTACATCACCCATTTATTTGTTACAGCCACTGGAATCAACTTCGACAACTTGGATACGTAAATTCATTATCTCCAATTAATTAGCATGAAATTTAAGAACAACCGCATTCGCTTATTGTTTTTTTTTTTTTTTTCCGAATATCGCTTTCCATTGACATTTCTTTCCTTTTGCATGTGGCATGGAGTAGAATGTATTAATCATTTATCATCCTACCATTTTCACTTGATCTCATATAGTATGGCTGGATACAACTTATTCAGACAGGATGATCCGAATCATTGAGGTTTTAAAAAGGCTGTATGCAATATATACATATATATATATATATATTTGGACTTAGTTTTAGAATAACATTAATTCAAACTTGAGGATTGGGCTTTTTTTCCCAATGTTACATATAAATATCAGATTATGAATGAAAGGATAGAAAGAAAAAAATCGAATAGAATTGTTGTAGGCTTCTTCCGTTCTGGACATAGAATCACTGAAAAATCATGATCTGTGGTTGTGGTGGGATTGCCTAATAGTGGGCCCCTCACTGGCAAATGCATTTCATCATAATTAAGTTGTAGGTATTCCACATCCACTTGATCCTCAATTTCTTGTTCAAATGAGCTAATGTGGTAATAGAATTATATGTGATTGCAGTGAAGAATATATACTATGATAACTACTGGTCTTCAGTTTTGAGTGATGGTTATTGTGTAGGAAATATGGCATTACTCCCACTATAGTTTCCTAATGAGAATTTGATCCGGATGAGATCAAGATGGACCTATTGGACCTGTCCAAAGGATCAAAGAGCACAATAGGTGCAGACCATCTTGCTAGGCCAACCCCTGAGCAAAGATGTAGTGGACCCAGCCCAGTGGGGTCTACCACCTGCATCCAAGCCCGGGGCAGGTTTCGGCCTGACCTCCAATCCCCTTGTATTTTATTTTCTTCCTGAACTTTCTAACTTCCTATTTTATTAGTTCTACTCTCCTTCCTAATATCCCACTTTTTAATGTCTACCACCACTATTCTACTAACACAACTCAAGTTAGGTGGGGTTGAATTGGATGCATGATAACCAAAAGAGGCATGACAATGGAACCAATAGCAATAATGTCTATAAAAGTGTGAAAGGGGATCAGCTCCCATCGAGGGTGTGTGTAAATGGATTGGATTAATCAAAGGTGGACCCCTAAATGAAAGCACAACTAGGCGGATTTGTGAAAAACAAGGTAAAATCATCATTGGAGTCATTTGTCATTTGACTTTTTCTGAATGGTAAACCAGTCAAAAAAAATTTTGGATAATAATGTAGTTAGCTTTTGTATCCTTTGTTTGCTAGTCAAGAGAGGCTTTTGTAGAACACATGAATAAAAAGGCAACACCATGAATAACTTGTTGGAAGTCATCGTATGTGTTCCCAACAACAACTCCTTAAGTTTCAAAACCGCCTTATCCCTGGTTTTATGTTAACAAATTCCATATCTTCGTATTTTGGTTATGGGAGGATAAGTCTTCTTGCGCAAGTCTCAAAACAGAATCGATTAACTATAGGGAATTTCCTCGATGGAAAGAATATCCATCCAATACCTGTAAAGGTGATTGGGGTTCATCTAGCCGCTTATGAATAAACAAAAAAAAAAAAAAAAAAAAAAAAGAGGTTTCTATCATCAATTACAAGAGGAAAAGAGATCAAGGCTACCAAGTTTCTGATTAATGATCCAAACCGTAGATCTTCCATATCTCCATGACATCAAGTACCTTGTTAATTTGGATCTCTGAATATATGTTACTTAATTTATTTATTTTTGCTAAAGGGAAATTGTATTAGAAAAGGAGGGGGAGTGGGGCGGGGGGGGGCGGAGAAAATGCTATACAGCCCAATAGAGGGAAGCCAAACAACCACCAAACTTACAAAGCAGAATAAAAGGAGAAGAGAAGCTGATACCCCTTAAGGGATAGCAGACAAATAATTACAGAAAGCTTGAAGAGGTCTTCCAAAAAAAGGTTTCCCTAGCTTGAGAGAGGCCTTGAGAAGCTCAGTCAGGTAGGTAATGACCTTCGTTTGAGAGACTGTAGAGTTTTTGTAGAGGCGATCATTTCTACATTTCCATTAGGCAAAAGTAGTGGAGAAAAAAATTAAGGCTACCCCTTTGCAAGACAATCTATCACTATAGTAGGAAAGAGCATACCATATCTTATAAGGGGAGAGAGGACCAGCCAAAGATACTTTAGAAGCTTTAAGGGTCCAGCTCCAGATGGAAGCTGCAAAAGTACAGTGGAAGAGGAGACGGAAAGTGGTTTCCTGCTCAGAATTGCAAAGGCAGCATCGAGAAGCAAGGCTGAATCCAGTAGCTTGGGCCCTTGCTAGAGAAGGAGTCTTGCCATGCAACATTTTCCAAGCAAAGAAGGAAACTCTAGGATGAAGAAAAGGATTCCAGATCAGGGGAGACCAGGTAGACCAAACCGCTGACTCTCTGCTTGATCTTGACATCTGCCAAGCAGCTTTAAAGGATAGGCCTTTTTTAGGGTCTGATTTCCAGATCAACTGGTCAGCAGAGAATTCATCAATGGTGATGTTAAGGACGGCATTTCTAAGGGTTGTTGCCACAGCAACAGGGATGCCAGAAGGGAGATCCCAATTGCTGCCATTCCAGAAGGTGGAGAGGTGCTGGTTTATAGGAAAAAAGAAGAAGTTAAAGAGAAGCCAGAAGTTGATCCATAGCCCAACAGTCAAACCGGACATCAGCTGACTTACTGTCCCCAATTATCCATTTATTGCCGTGATGAATTCGTTGAGTAGCGCTTCTGATTCTTTGCCAAATACAAGACCCAGATTTCAGGGAGGGTAGACTCCATAAGGCTAAGCCTTTAAGGTATCTATTTGACATCCAGTTGGCCCAGAGAGAATTTTATGAAGCAATGGTCCAAGCCAATTTGGTGAAGGATGCTGCATTTTGCTCTTGGACCCTCCTAATGCCCAGGCCTCCTTCCTTGGTGGGAAGGCAGACCACATCCCATTTGATCTGGTTCCTTTTCAGCTTGTCAGAAGCAGTCGACTAGAGAAAGTTACGCATGAAGCTTTCCATAAGACTAGAGACTGACTTAGGAAGGGGAAAGATCAAGGCGATGTGTGTGGCCAGACTACTCACAACATGCCTCAGCAGAACTCTACGTCCTACAAAGGAGAGGGGTTTAGATTTCCACCCTGAGAGCTTGGAATGGAACCTATCTAGCAGAGAGGAGAAGTGATGCTTTTTTGGGGTTCCAATGATAAGAGGAGCTCCAAGGTACTGAGAGTGTAGGGGTTTTTCTTGTAGGTTGGTAATGCCTAGAATCTGCCTTTTGAGTCTGCTGCTACACTTACCAATGAACAGCTTGCTTTTCCTTTGGTTAATGGATTGGCCATAGCTTAATTGATAATCTTCCAAGGTCTTCTTCAAGGCAAGCAGGCCACTTCTTTGGCCTTTGAGGAACAACAGAATGTCATCTGCATATAGAAGATGACAAGGAGTATTTGGAACTTTGGCTAGGGGAAAAATAGTATTTCTGTTAGCAAGGTTCTGGATGTTGAGGCTAAAGATTTCTTCCGCCATGATGAATAGGTAGGGAGAGAGAGGGCTCCCTGTCTTAGGCCGCAATTAGACTCAAAGAACCCAAAGTGATTCCTGTTGATAAGGACAAATCCCTTAGCGGAGCAGAGACATTCTCTGATGAGGCTAATCCAAGTTGTTGAGAAGCCAAAGAAGAGGAGGGATTTGAAGAGGAAAGGCTGGCTTAGCTTATCAAATGCCTTGGAGATGTCCAGTTGCATGCATAGGGAACCACTTCTGAGTTTGAAGTTGAGTTTTTGAAAGAGCTCGTAAGCTAAGGCTATATGCTGATGTATGGATCTTTCTTTAACAAAGGCAGCCTGATTGGTGGAGAATAGAGGGTTAAGGACCCTAGCTAGTTTGGTGGCCAGAATCTTGGCAATAATCTTGTAGGAGAAATTCAAAAGACTGATTGGCTTGAAGTCATTGAAAGAACTTGGAGATTTGTTTTTGGGGATCAGGGTCAGGAAATATGTGTTAGATGCTCTGTAAAGCTTGCCTGATTTGAAAAAATGTTGAATTGCTTCGACCATTGTAATACTGGTAATGTTCCAGGTTGCTGTGAAGAATTGCCCTAAATATATGTTAATTAATTGTATAGATTTCTACTGTTGATTTTGCAACTCTAGATAGATCCATGATATATTTGACCTCACAAAACTCTCTAACATAACTATATAAGCATTGAACACATTTTGGATGAATTAATTGCTAATATTCAAGAGGAGTACATTAGTGTTTGTTGTTTGCAGTTGCTTTGTATTGGTTGATTAAGTAAGAGATGATATGAATGTAAAACTCGAGAGATGACGATAGGCTTTAAAATCCAAGGGGTTTAAAATAAGTCATACAAAGACAAAATATATGGATTACAACATCAGTAGGCATGTATAAAGTGCTAAAGCTACTGTGAGAATTAACGCTCAAGAGATATCATAAAAAAATTGGTTCTAATGCCTTGGTTTGATAATTAGTAAGGATGTAGAGACTAAGGAAGATTTTGAACAAAGGGTTAAAGTAGGGTTGTTGAAGTGCATACTTACTTTTGGAGTGCTTCTCTCAAGATGGTCAAAGTCTCTTTAACAAATAAATTATCTAGTATTATAAATCCATTGATTTTCTTTTGGTATCCAATTCTTCTGCTTTTACACCTATCCAGATTAACAAGCTCGTTGTAGAATTCTTCAAGCATCTTGAAACTAATATAAGGCTGAGAATGCCCGCACAAGTGGACAGAGGTGGCGTAGCCAGGGTTCGAACCCTGGGTAGCCAGGTGAGAACCGTCGTCACTTACCAAACGTTTACCAAATAATCTTCACTGGTAGGGTATTTTTTGAATATTGACTACATTCTCTATCTTCAGAAAGTCCATTGTAGATTGGTCATCGTAGTCTCACTACTTTTAATAAGCCAACCATCGCTCAAAGATCCAATAGTGGGTCTCGCAGTCTTATCACAGGGCAATGCATTTTTAGGTTTGTGAACATGTGATATGTTATTAATGTTTTTCCTTTTTTTTTCCTTTTTTTTCTACCCCGGCCTAGTGGGCTGGGACCCAAGAGAGCCCGGACAAGAGGGTGGAGGAGGCCCATAATTTGGAAGGAGAGCCCACACAAGGGGGAAAGAGGAAGCTAAAAAGGTGTGAAGGATAGGCCACACAATTGGGAAGAGAGACATATACCCAGGGGTAAGTTCTTTATGTCTAAGTTCTTAGTTAAAATAGGGGTAGTTACCAAAAAAGGCCTCAAATATCTAGAGGCCTTCAAAATGGTCAACAAACCAGGAGACCTCCAAAGTGGTCCTCGTGTGACTTTTTTCCTCTGTACTCGTGCGTGCAAATATCTCATGTACAAGTTGCAGATGCGCAACTTGTCAAAATGCATTGTGCTCATGGTATACGCACGTGTGTGACTTGTATACGAGATATTCATGCACCAATGAGTACGGGAAAAAAATTATCTGAGGACCACTTTGGACGCTTCCCGGTTTGTAGGCCTCTTTTGGGGGTTTTGAATATTTAAGGTTTCTTTTGTAATTATCCCTTTAAAATATATCTTTTCTCAAGGTCTAATAATTACTAAATGGAGAATCATATTTTCAGGTTAGGAAAGATATGAATAATTGGATTAGATAATATTGATTATTATTGTTAAAAATTATTATTCTCTTCATTTGTGAGGAATTGGATCATTTCTCACCATCTAGGCCATGAAAATTAGATCTAAATTGGAGCGTATATGATTCCAAAATCCTCAAGGTCATGTTTAGCATTCAAATACTTAGGGATTCGTCGATAATTTTTTATTATAAAATCATATAAAACTTACATTCTGCAATTGTTAACCCCCATAGATCTAGGCTAATGGAAGTGCTCATTTTTAAGGATTTTCGGGTCCAGCCCTCCTCATAGGATTTGGAAATCCTCATTTTTATAGATAGCCACAATAATACAAACTTTTATTAAGTTTGCCCTTCAATATGCACCAATGTTGATGTGAAATACTCCGCTATAGAAATCCTTATTAAGGAATCCCTTTTTCCATGGATAGTGAGGAATCCTACTAATTATGAATTCCAATAGATTCCTCACCTGTTACCAGATGTGCCCTTACGGTATATTGTGCGATTAGAGAATTATGTCAAAAGGGAAAAGATTTTCCTAGTTTTTTGTGCAACCCACTCTTTTGTTATTTCATGCAATATTTTTTCCACGATGAAAAGAAAAAAGGAACTAATTATCCATGATTGAGAGGATTCCGATTTCCTACAGGTTAGGCATGAATGCATGATTTCCTGAGTTGTTTATCCAAAGGTGTCGCGACCCCGGACCGGGTTAGCACACAAAGGGCGCTCCTAATCCGGGATCAGCGAGCTAATGATAACGTAAGATCCTTAGATTACCAAGAAATGTATTTAATTTCCCACAAGTTTCTGCGGTGAGGATATCACAAACACACAATCATTCACATTTGAGGTGCGAAAGCGTGTAGCAAACCAAATCTCTAATTTCATCCCATCATACAAGACTGATAACACAAGTGTATTCAACATGAAGTCAAAGTAACCAATGATCAAATGGTATTCCCAAAAGCATAAAGTTAAATGATTGTACAAAATGTGAGTTAATTAATCACTCCCTAAAAATAAAGGCCAACAAAGGCCAATACGACCAAAAACTCAAAATGTGTTAGTCACTTTCCCAAAAATGTATTTCACAACTCGTGCCCTGACCAAGTGTCCAAACAACATCATCAACCTACCATTCGCCTACACGTTGCAGCTCTCCGGCCGCTTCCTCTGGCTTCTCCTTAAAGGCAACAGGATCTGGACCTGAGTATCAAAATAGTGGGTCAGACACGACGGTCTGACAAGCGGGTGAAAAGATATAAACAATATGATAAAATTACAATTTACCTTGGGAAGCATTGAAACTTGCTTAGATAATTGTTTTAATGAAATAAGATGCAAAATTTATCCGAAAACACATGTGCAATATAAAACATATAAAGGTACCAATGAACAGGAACCTGGCAAGATGGCAATCACACAAAGCTAGATCCTCCATCACTAATGTGATGAGAGCACATTCGGGCATTGGTCTCAGAAACGAGAAGTGACAAGAGCCAACTAAATATATATACATATAGTTGGACAAGACCACGGCCGCGGATCCGGTAATGAGGTAGGACAGGACCCAGACTACAGCTGACAGGAACAAAAAGGGGACCTCCAAGTCGATGGATCAAGCCGACAAGGTTGTCCAGGCTTAGTAGTACCGACACATAGGTCACATAATGAAATCAAAACATATACATATCTCTATAGGTGTATAACACCCAAACAGGCCGGATATGGTGCTCATAGGTACATATATCACATCAGTAGCTTGTTATGCATATACGGGGCTAGCAAAACACTCAAAGTGCATAATTCAGCATTTCTGAAGCAAAACTAGTAATGTCACATGAAAACTGAAGAGTACGAATGAAATCCGAATAAAGTAAAACATAAATGGATTTCCATATAGTTCTAGACCATACATCGAGGATTCAAGATTTAAATCAATGTGTATAAGACACTTGTATGTCAAGTTTTGTTTTTGGCTTGGCACTCCTGAACATCAAGGCATTTCAAGTGTTTTATACACTTTGGTAAGTCAAAAGAATCCTCAACATATCAATGTGATGGGGTTTCTTTCTCAACCGGGCTCCATTCATCACTTCCTAGGTCTCACCATTGCATTAGGGCTCCAAACAACCTCCCCTGATCATTAAAACATCTTTGTTCAAGTTTCCAAAGCAATCCCAGGTAGGAGCAATTGGCTCGAGCGGACCAGAGGTTTGCTCGAGCCGACAGCTCTCTAGGAGGGGTCTGCTCGAGTGAACTTTGGTCCACTCGAGCGGACTGGTCTCTGGGAGGGTTGGCTCGAGCGAACCTGGAGGTTGGCTCTAGCCAACAAGCTTCTGTATGGGGTCTGCTTGAGTGAACTTGGATCCGCACGAGCAGACTGGTCCCTGTCAGGTTGGCTCGAGCCAACTGGCTTCTGGATATGGTTTGCTCGAACGATGAAATGTCCGCTCGAGCAAACTGTATCAAATTTGCACGATTTTAGTGCATTTTGTGCAGTTTCTTCCTCCCTTACAATCCCTCTTTTGCCACAATTCTTCTACATAAATGAGGGACTCCAAACCTCCTCAAAACCACACTTATTCCTCCATCAAAGCACCCCACAAAACACATCAAATCATCTCCTTTTCATCCACATTCATCACAAGAAACCCATCATCTATGGAAATCCATATGTAACACATAGAACAAGATTTAACCAAAAAAATATATATACATTTCCAAGATATTAAACAAAGAGGGGAAAAGACCCATCAATATGCACATTTTCAAAAATCAATAGAAACATAGTGAGAAGCAATAATGAAAACAAGTATTAAATCACTAAGAGCAAGTAGTGAAAATCCACATTTTCTCCTAAAACGTGTTAACATCCAACACATCCATTCATCCACTTGCTTTGGCCTCCAAGCTAACTAATCAAGCTCCTAATCTCACTCCTAAGCCAAAGGTCACCAAGCTACAGAAAAAACCCCAAAATACATCCATTTAGAACCCTAAATGGTCAGTGCATAGAACAAGAAGGGAAGAGCTTCCAATAATGAAGATGATGACTCTCTAGGGCTAGAAAAACACATATCTAGAAGATTGGAAAGATTGACTACTTGGAGGATCCTCAAATGGCAAAAGCTTGCTCAAAAGGAAACCCTACGATGGTGGATTTCTCTACAAAAAGCATCCATGGAAAGCTCTCAAGATGGGGAAGAAGATTATGATGTGTCATTCTCCACTTGACAAGATTTGGAGTGGATTTGGAGATGAAGAAGCAAGAAGACCCAAGGGAAGAAACCCTAGAGTGGTTGTAGCACTCTTCCACAACTAACTTGAGCAAGAAAGGTAAAGTGAAGAGGGTTCTCATTATAAAGGAAGTTGAGATGGGTCCCACAATTTACAATGCTTGTTATGCTCAAAACACGGTTTCCCGGGCCTCAGATGAGTTCGACAAAGAAAGGAAAATTGTTCATCATAAAATCTAGTTTCCGAAAAGTATACATTTCAAGGGTTTTAGAGATATCGAAAATTGTGTCCGGATTTTGTGTAAAAATATTGTTTTGCCCTTGATGTTAGAAAAGTCAGGTTTTGGGGTCTTGAATGAGGATGACGTAAACACGAAAGTTGTAGAGGTTAACAAGACCAATCAAATGGAGTTAAAACATGAATTTTTGGAATTGCGGAAAATCCCTCATGCTCGCGCAAAGTCACTAAAAAGACTCCCCAAGAGTCTCATTAAATCAAAAAGGGCTTTCAAAACTCCCCAAAGCTATATAAAAGCTATTCTAACCCAAACTTAAACAAAATATATTAATCTCACTTAGGACTAACACACGACTTAATTAGTGCTAATCACAGTCACTCGGGTTGAGGTCTTACAAAAGGCATAGAAGAGAAAACCATGCGTTTCCACTTTCGCTGCTGACCACTTAACAATTTGATATGCTAGAATTTTAGGATCCTCTCCATCATTATAAAACACGCATGAAAGGGTGGTTCCTCCTCGAATCCCTGCCACACCAAATGGAAACGAGGAAGGCACCAGATCCCTCCATTTCCGCAAAAGGGGACATTACACAAACACCTTGTAAGGGGTTGCTTGTGTGAAGCCGCGGGTTTCTCTTCTGTAGAAACGAGCCTCCAAAAAATGGTTAGTTAGACTTAGGTTTCTTCTCTTACGTGGAAAAAGCCTTTAAAATCTCCCACTTTTTGAAAAAATTTGTATAAGAAAAGGAGATTGATACAGAAAGGAAATGGGAGTTCCACTTCCACATAAAAACAACCACAAATGTGTCCTAAGGGTCGTTTGTTCGTATTCATTCATATATATATGTAAATATTACACTACCCATACACACATTTTTTTGTGCTCATTTATGTGAAAATGGTAGGTAAATGGGGCCATTTAAAGCTTAAACTTTTCACACCTCCCACCTTAAAATGTGCCAATACACTAATACACTTCCCACTTCATTTCTGCCTACATTGGTGGTATCAAAGATTATCAATCAACTTCTCTCTATATATATGTGTGTGTGTGCAGTCTTTGTGGCCCTAGATTTGTAAAGCCAACCATTCAAACTTTTTTATAACTAAATAATAAACTCCGAGAAGTTTAGTTTCATACCTTAAATTTTCTCATACCTTAAATTTTCTTAGGTTTTGAGAAATACTCAAAAACTAAAACTTTATAATCCTAGAATTTAGTTTTTTCACTTCTGAGGGCTCCAATTCAGACCTTAACCATTCAATATAATCTTAAAAATGACCAACCGCAATATAGAAGTCTCATATATCAAATCCTCATAGTTTGAAAAATGCATGAAAAGCACAAAATAACCAAAATCCCACTTTTCTGAATGGGTAACATAAACATATATTAAAAAGATCAAAAGAGCACCGCGAACGAAATGCAGGCTAAATAAGGAGAGGTACAAAAGGCTTATACCACACCCCTCTCACTAAAGAGCAGTGGAATTGGCTTTGACGATAGAAAGTACTACTTTTAAATGTGCTTGAATATAGCTTTGAGGAGACAAGAGGAGTAAACATGTCCACTAATGTAGATTCCTCTTTTATTCCTCTTCACTCTACTTGGAGTTTGTCTCATAATATATAATAAAGAACCTTTTACTCTCTCTTCTTCATTTAAAACATTTTTTATTTTTTACTTTACACCAACCATCCAAATACATGCAAAGAAACCCACTACTCATTTTATTCCAACCCACTCCCCTTTAACTTTATACATAATGTGATACATACTCCAGTCTTACTCTATCCCTCTTCCAAACAGGCCCAATAAAATAACAAAACAACAGAACAATACATCAAATATGTACGAAAGGACGTTCCTACTTTTTAATGGTCACCACTTCTGTGGGATGATGAGATCAGAACTTGATAGATGTCCCGGGTATATCCAGAGAGGTCAGAACACAAGTTCTTACCGGAGCTTCAGTAAAGACTAGCTTGTATGAACCATTTTCATTTGATCAACCGATGACAAATATTATAAAATCCAATTCATAGTTTTAACAAATAAAATAATAATACAATGGCAACTGCTGAAATTTTTTATAATATTTCGTAACAAAACACTCTCTTGGACTCACTCATGAATATGATCACAGGCCCTCTACGTGACTGCATCTTGCCTAAAATTCCAGCAACTTAGGGACAATGGTTTTTAATCGCAAGTGCACTATTGTCTATTTGAGACAGTGAAAAATATGGGTCGAACCCATAGAGAACTAGTTAAAGAAACTTTTAGATTAAGAAACTTAACTCATCAAAGAAGATGAATTTATGAATGAGTTAACAAAAACAAAATCACACAATCAATTAGAAGATGAAATATAAAATTTGGTAAAAATGATTAGAGCATAGGAATCCAATTAGCATCCACCCATTTATTTATCAAGTAATCCTAACTTGGTCCAACTTTTACTTCAAATCAAAGACAAATCAATGTTTTTTTTTTTTTTAATCTAAAATCCAAGACTTACTTCACCTCATAGATGAATAAAAATAATCTAAGCACTACTGATCAAATGTAAGCATAACCCATCAACGGAAACTCAGTCCTAAGCATGGACTATCAAACCTAAGCATGGATAGTCAAAAATGAATTTCTATTTTCAGAAATTAAGAATGGAGGTTTGCCTAGGACACGAAGGTAAGTCTATTAATCATTATGCACATAAACATGGAATACAAATTGTAACTACTCAATAATTAAAAATGCGATTACTTATCGTGATCTATTGCTCCAATCAAAGAAAGTAGCCCGCCATAGCAAATGATATTTTTTTTATTTATCATTAAAAAGTGCACATTTACAACCTCTCTTTCACAATAATCTTCCTTCAAAAACAGGTCCTTGGACATGGCCCGAGGCTACCAAAAGATAAAATTACTATAAAGAAGTGGGGAAAATAAGAGATGAGACGAAACAGGGAAGGCCTCACAAATCCCTACCCCACAACAACACCCACCCCCCCCCCCCCCCCCCCCCTCAATCATTTCTTCTTTCCCACTTTTATAAGGGTGCGCAGGAGACAAAATCCCTTGTTCATTTGGCTGCTACAATGAATTTTGACAAATAATTCGGCTTCACTTCTGATGCATGCATAGGTCTTCACATGTTGCGGCTGCGACAATCCATCTGCGTTCACGCCTATGGGTGGTGATCACGTGTGCAGGTGTGGGTCCTACATATAGCTCTTGTGGAACTCTCTTCTCCTTTATTTCTCTCTTAAGGCTGGTCCCAAAAATATGAAGATACCCTACAAGAAAATAAAGAAATAATCAAGAAAAATTATTTCATGGGTAAATAAAAAGTTATTAGATATTTTTGGATTTTCATGATATAGATAGAAAAAAAATTTATTTTATGTGAAAATATGGTTTTTCAAAGGATGTTGACTTAAAAACACAAAATTGTGATTTTTCAATGAAATCAAGCATGATTGGATGATTAAGTCCTTAATTATTAAAAATTAATGATGAAAATGTACAATTTTAAAAACTCATCATGGGCCCCCATGAAGTCTGAACCCTAAAATATCCTAAGAGATATGATAAACCCACTACAATGAAGTTTCATGTCTCATAGATTTCGAGAGATATGCATAACGGATGACCAACTTAATTTCACTTTCTAATTTTTTGCACTTTCGTCAACTCTCGATTCATGATCTGAGTCATTCAGTGTGTTTGAGACCAAATATTAATCTTAGTAGAAAAGTTTTGGGATCGTGAGACCCACTATCTTCATTTACTTGTATGAGAGTGGTGTTTTTAAACAAATATCAGAATACATCTTATACATAATCTTCTACATGCGAGAATTGCATAAGTAAATCCCCTTTCATATCTCACTACCATACAGCCCATCTGAAGAATAGGTTAAGTCTCGCTCAAATTGAATAATAACTTGAAATTAATATCCAAATTAAGTATTATTCAATAAAAAAATATGATTTGATGGAATGATAAATACATTTGTGTAGTGATCAAAATATATATTCATATTACAACATAATTAATGAAAAGTAAATACATATGTAGTGCTTCAGCAATATATAAGTAAATATCAATAATAAAAAATTTAAGATTCTTCCAGCTAAAACTACTAAGAAATTTAGTTAAATATTTATATAAACTTAAGCTTTCTAGTATATTTGATTTTGACTTTAGCCTGCTTATATGAGAATGATTCTCGAATTGTGAGAATGTCCTTCGACAAAAAATTAAACTAAGTCTTAAGGTGGTGGGTTTACTCAATAACATAATAATTATGGGTTTACATAAATAGGTTACTAATAGTGGAACTCTCTTAATTGATAGTGGACCTATGTGATACCCATGTGATCCAACTAATCTATCTACCTACTAGATCCATAGTGAAACACATAAACCAAAGGTAGAAGAGTTGAAGGTGATGGGTACCTTGTATATGGAGACAAAGGATGGGTTGGTTAAGTGGGTTGCTTATAATGGACTATATTTTGTTTCTTTATTTAGATCAGCAGTACCTATGATACCAAGGATTAAACCCTTCTTGTCCCTTGCAAATGAAATGCCTCTACATGTGAGTTATTTAGTGGGGATCACATTGAGGTGAAGGTCGGATGTGCAAAACATGAAAATTTTGAAAAATTCATTGACTTTTTTGCAGTTCCCAAAGAAGGCCAGAAAAACCTAGGATTTTCAAAATAGGGTTCAAGTTTTCCATGAGACTTTCATTTATGGACATCTATACAAATTCACTTACTGCTAGAAACCTTTCTCCTTTTCCTTTTTCAAAATGGTGAAAATGCTCTCAAGTGGTAGATCTTTTGAAAACCTCAACTGATCCTCTTTCCCTCACTTTCCTCTTTCTACCTCCTCGCATTCCTTTAAAACCTTGCATATCCCTATTTCTTCTTTTGTAAGATGTTTTGCTTATTATTCTCCTTCTTGCATCCGCAAAGTTGGCATCCCACATCCCAACCATTGCACTTTCTCTTTCAAGTAGAGTTTCATGAGACTCTTGAGTGGGGCCCACTCAAGAAAAATGAAAATAAATCCAAAATGCAAATCCTCTACGACTGATCTCGTGCATGGGTCCACTAAAAAAATTAAACCTTACAAAAGAAATGCCCTATTCTATGTGAGAACTTTAGCCCAACATAGTATATATGCCCAATGTCAATTGATTTATATGAAACAATTCAATGTCAATTTTTTTTTTTTTTTTTAGTATTTTAAAAGGTATCCATTTGAAGGTGGGTCATTTGAGTGAAATTTGATGGGCACTATACACTTGATGGGGACTCTACACTTGATGGGAGGCCTTTTTCATTGATGGAGATGATATCATATAAGTATATGCCCACATTATGGAACTCTTATGCAATTCATTGTATTTTCTTCATCTCTCTATGATAAATTTCATTCCAATGCAGTAGGCCGACATTGTTAGATCCTTCTCTACAAAATAATTGCAGTTTTACATTATCTTATCCAAGTAGAAAAGTAATCATATTGACTGTCAACCATTTAAGTGAGGCTTTATGAAACCTATGAGGGAAGGGGTCATTTTCTGAATGGTTTAGATTCTTCAAAAATGAGTCCAATAACATTATTGGTTGATCATCCTTGCCTCCCTACAAGAAAATCCTGGCTCCGCCATTACGTAAGTTATGAAGCAGTGGTTACACAATATGTTCTCCCATGGGCCAACCGATAATACATCCTTGGATCTTTTTTATGACTACATTCAAAGCTAGATGATTGTGGGTCCTACTAGTGATTAAGACTCCCGGATATTGTAGGGTTGAAGTCACCGGTTGAGTCTGCAAGATTACACATGAAAGAGAAGCAACTATTGATGCACAAACCAACCACAACTCTCAAGTTCCAGGCCTGAGTGTTGGGTGAATCAAAAGGTTCCTCTTTGGATTAGTGTATGGATAGCACAAGGGCATGAACATGTCAAGCCACAGCTCTTAAGTTGCTAATCTGGCTGTGGGGTCCCCTCATTTTCATCCCAATCAATGGTATATGATGACATTGGAATGCGACCCCTCTCCAGATTGCTGAATAGAGTAGACATGGGCATGAACATAAGCACCACTTGATTAAAGGCCCCAAGGTTTAATGGATGTGTGTGCATGCACGCAATGTGAACTCACTTATAACAATTGAATTGTAAGCCATTCGTCAGATGTTAATGATTACCAAATCATTCTCATTATGGGACTTAAGAGGACCTTCAAAGCCCACCTACCCCACTAATTAACATGAAATAAGGTCACCCCACAACATGGCTCTCAATTGCTAATGGTTTCATAGCCGTTTTATTTCATTTTCTTGGGTGTTTGGGGATGACATTCTTTTGAGAGAATGAGCGGTTACTCAGTTGGTTGGCAACCCCGCCTCTCACCTAGGATACCAGGCATCCACTCTGGTTTCCAAGGGCAGACCTATGTACACATACCTGGGGGCTTCAGGCCCCCACAAACCTCAAAAAAACCCATTTGGGCAATATGGGCTAGCTGGTCCGGCCCCCATGGAAAATAAGACCTAGTCTTTGTCTTTGCCTAAACCCCTAAGTTAGCAACGGACGATCTGATGGATTCGGATGCGGAAACTCCGACACGCGGCCGGAGATCTATGTGCGTTCCGGCGATTGGGAAGCTTCGCTGATCTCTTCGCCTCTTGTCTCTCCTATGGATGGGATAGTAACCCAACCCTAGGGCTCCCTTATCTTATATAGAGAAGTCCCAAAGAGTCACACTTACTAAAGACTTCTTCGCCAAGAAACTCACATCCACTAATCCTATTGGGATTCTTATTAGTGGGACCAGATCAAGTCTTACATTAAGTGGGATTGTATTCTCTGTTAGCATCAGCCCTGCTTGATCTGACGTGGGACCCATGGCATGCGGGCCACACGATTTCCTAAATCTCCCACTTGGCACGAATGCTACGTACATCAAACATATCTTAGTCCCATACACATCACATGCCTTGCAAAAACCTTTGCAGGAAAAGCCTTAGTGAGAGCATCAACCATCAATTCCTCTGAAGGCATATAAAAAATTTCTATATCATTCTTTTCAGCCTTCTCTCTAATAAAGTGATACTTTATCTCAACATATTTTGATCGGCTGTTAAACTTTTGCTCATTCACCATGGATAAAGCAGATGTGCTATCTACGTTCATTGGGACATGCTCTTTTTCTCCAATTATCTTCAAATCAGTTAAGAAATATTTTAAACAAAGAGCCTCCTGGACTGCTGTTCTGCAGGCTATATACTCTGCGTCGGCTATTGACATAGCCATAGAGGTTTGTTTCTTGCTACCCCAAGAAACTGTACTACTTCTAAGGGCTAGGTAAACACATAGCCGGTTGTAGACTTTCTCTAGTCTAAATCACCAGCCCATTCTGCATCTGAGTAACCGCGCAATTCCAGGACTTCACCTTGATAACATAAGCGAAGATTCACTGTTCCTTTAATGTACCGCAGTATCCTCTTAACAGCATACCAATGCTGTAATCCTTGGTTACTTAGGAATCTGCTTACGAGACCCATGGCGAATGCAAGGTTTGGTCTCATACATAGCATCGCATACATGATGTTGCCCATAATTTGAGTATAAGGTTTCATTCTCATCACTTCCTTATCTTGCTCGTTTGTGGGTTCCTAATAGCTTGACAATTTTATGCTCTTACAGATGGGAGTGTCAATTGGATTACACATAGCCATATCAAACCGTTTCAACATGGTTTCCAAATAGGATCCCTGTGATAAAGTCAATAGCCTATTCGGACGATCACGGGTTATTTCAATGCCAAGGACATACTCTGCCTCACCCATGTCTTTCATCTCGAATCTTGACTTTAACCAATGTTTGATTTCATTTACAGCTTCCAATTGATCACCAGCGATCAAAATGTCATCCACATATAATGAAAAATATAAGTAACTACTCCCACTGCGTTTAATATAGAAACATGTGTCTGCATTATTGGGGACAAATCCTATTTCACCTATTGCCTAGTGAAATTTTATAGACAACTGTCTCGAGGCCTGTTTTAATCCATACAATGCCCTATTAAGTTTGTACACTTTGTCCTCGTGACCTTGCACCATAAACTCCTTGGGTTGTTTCATATAAATTTCTTCTTCTAATTCGTCGTTCAAGAATGCGGTTTTCACATCCATCTGGTGCAATTCAAGGTCACGACATGCTACCAATGCTGCCAAGGTTCGTATGGATTGGAATTTTACGACCGGAAAAACGTCTCCTCCTAATCTATTCCTTCCACTTGTGTGAATCCCTTAGCTTCTAGCCGTGCTTTATATTTATCTAAGGATCCGTCCAACTTTAGTTTCTTTCTAAGAACCCATTTACATCCAATGGCTTTCCGATCCTTTGGAAGATCAACCAATTGCCATACTTAGTTCTTTTCAATTGATTTTATCTCCTCTCTCATAGCCTTTAACCAATACTACGCATCCTGCGCTTTGATCACTTGAGAGTAGGAGTTTGGATCCAAGTCTTGCACGGTTTCCAATAAACTGCAATAATCATTTAGATATGCCAGTTGTTTCCTCGCTCGAAGCAGCCTGCCAATTGGCTCATCGGGTTGTTCAATCACCTCAAGTAGGCCCTGGCAAGGAACTCTAGGTCCAACGTCCTCTTCATCAGAACCCCCACTTGCTTGAACCCCCCTTGCCCTTAGAGATTTCAAATAATTCCACACACTGTGGTTCTACTCTAGGACTGATCGTCAGATCCTCAAGGAAAAACACATCTCTGCATTCCATGATTATCCTATTATCGTGATCATACACACGATATCCTTTAGAACGTAATGGGTAGCCAATGAAAGAACAATTTTTCTTCGTTTTTGCTTGCAATTTATATCTTTCCTGTGGTGGTAGCAGGACATATACATGGCAGCCCCAAACTCTCACATATTCTAATTTTGGTTTGGCACCAGTCCATAATTCATACGGGATCTTGGGCACACTTTTGGAGGGTACTCTGTTCAAAATATATTGTGTCATATTTAATGCTTCTCCCCACAAACACAGCGGAAGTCTCACGTGGCTGATCATTGACCTTACCATATCCATTAAGGTCTTATTCCTCCTCTCAGCCACGCCATTTTTGTTGTGGGGTATATGGAATTGAATATTCATGAATGATGCCCTCACATACACAATATTCTTTAAACAGTTCCGAGGTATATTCACCCCCCTGTCAGATGTAATCCGTTTTATTTTCTTGCCCTTTTGATTTTAGACTTCAGCAGCATATATTTGAAACATTTTTAAGGCCTCATGTTTGTGTTTAATCAGGTACACATAACCATATCTACTGTAGTCATCAATAAATGTGATAAAATAGTCCTCCCCTATTCTATTTTGGACATTCAATGGTCCACAAATATCAGAATGAATTATGGTCAAGAGTTTTGAACTTCTAGCTCCTTTTGGAAATTGTTTCTTGACCATTTTTTCACTAATACATGGTTCACATATAGGGTAATCCACTTTACCAAAATCTGGTAAGAGTCTATCCCTAACCATTCTACTTATTATGTTTTTGTTAATGTGCCCTAATCTCATATGCCATAACACTGCCAAACAATCCATGCACACATTCACACACAAAGAATAATGAGAACTAGATTTTATTTCATCATTAAGAGTGTCCAGCAAATACAATTTATTTGAAAGAAAACCTTTGACTATAACTTGACCACACATGCCAATTGTAACCTCCTTATCTTTAAATCTGATTTCGAATCCATTCATATCCAGCTGGCTCACAGAGATGACGCTCCTCCTCATAGTTGGAGCAAAGAAAACATCGGAGAAATATAGGGATTTTCCAGTTGGTAAGGGAATCTTGACTTTCCCTACACCCAATACCTCACATAATGTTTCATTCCCCATGTAAATACTCTGATCTCCCGATTTCATCTCTTTGAATTCGACAAATCCAGCCTTGGTTCTTGATATGTGCCTGGTGGCTCCTGAGTCAATCCACCAATTCTTATCATTGGTGTCCACCATCATGGACTCTGTGATCATCGTAACATAATCACTGTGTTCTTTGGTCACTTTACCTTGCTGGCTATTCTCACCCTTTTTCTTTTTGCATTGAGAACTAAAGTATCCAGGCTTCCCGCAGTTAAAACAAACACCATCCTTAGGCCCTTTCCATTTTTTATTGCCTTTGAAGTTTCTTTTATTTTTCATATTGGCGGTTAATGCACCGTTATTATTCTTAGTTTTAGCAATCAAAGCAGAGTTTGTAGGTGTTACACCGCAGGTGGCCTGCCTTTGTCCTTTAGCAAGCAATTTAGCTTTAACCTCACTGAGGGTTACACCCTTTTGGAGGCTAAGGGTCTGAGACATATTCTCCCACGAAGGTGGAAGACTCATCAGCAAGTACATGATTTGAAAATCTTCATCCATTTCCTTTCCCAAGGCTACGAGGTTACTATATCGCATTGCCATTTAATCAATGTGGTCCGTTATAGATGATCCCTCTGGCATCTTATAGTTGACATATGTGCCGAATGCCTCCATCAAGTGAGATTTGGAGGTTTCATCATATTTGTCCATAGCATAGTCATAGATTTCTTTAGCAGTGTTAAAGTGCTCAAACTACTTTACCAAATCGCTGGATATGAATCCGATCAGAAGATGCCTCGCTGATTTATTATCAAATACCCATTATTCATACACATCATGATCGTCCTTAGGGGCATCATCAGTGGGTTTGGAGATCGGATCAGATTCAATCACATATGTCAATCCGTCAAAATGCAACAATGCGTCCATCAGATGCTTCCATATGGCTAAGTTCTTGTTGTTAAAAATATCAGCCTTAGCAAGATCATGCAATGCTGATTTGGAAGACATAATTACTGAATTGAAAAAGAGGTTCAGATACCACTGACCAATAAAGGAGAGAAATCACCCTTTTTTCTGAACTGCTGGATCTTCCTTCTTTTACTGCTACTACATAGATCTGCTCTCAAGGATTCCGTAGAACCAAACCGTTTGTTGATCAGAGTCCGAATGCTCTAGATATCGCAGTGCGAAGTTTTGACGGTAAAAAAATCTCCCTGTCTGCGTCAGCAATCTGCCGACGTCGCCAGTCGTAGCCGCCTGCATCAGCACACCGTACCAACGCCTACTGGTGTGGGCTACTTCCGTTGGGTTGGGTCGGATTGGCCCAAACTGATATCTTTTGGCGTTTTCTCATGCAATGATGCATGCGTCCCGAGAGATTAAGTATGTGCCAAAAATGAATGGAAAAAACAAAAGGTGCTGGCCTTCACTTCTCTTTCCAATGCACGGAACCCAAGGGTTTTGTGGTCCTGGATCCCACCAAAAGGATCAAATATATGCCTTGGAGATCTTTTTTTTAGAATAGAATAAAGCCAGAAAGACAATTGATGGATGATGTGATGGTCCTTTCCAATGTTGCACACAAGCCGACGCACGCTGGACCTCTCCAATGTTGCACGCAAGTCGTCTTCTTCCTTCCCACTGGTTGCAGAGAAACACAAAGGAGGCTTGGGTCCAACGAAAACCTTAGATCTACTCCAATCTAAACCGTGACTTTGCGATCCAAACCGTCGAAACGCACGGTACCAAGCTCTCATACCAATTGATGAATTCGGATGCGGAGACTCTGACACGCGACCGAAGATCTATGTGCATTCCGGTGATTGAGAAGCTCCGCGGATCTCTTCGCCTCTTGTCTCTCCTATGGATGGAATAGTAACCCAACCCTAGAGCTCCCTTATCTTATATAGACAAGTCCCAAAGAGTCACACTTCTTCGCCAAAAAATCAACATCCACTAATCCTATTGAGAGTTTTATTAGTGGGACCAGATCAAGTCTTACATTCAGTGGGATTGTATTCTCCGTTGGCATCAGCCCTGTTTGATCTGACGTGGGACCCGTGGCATGCGGGCCACACGATTTCCTACATGATCGCCTCTAGCACCGGCATGCATTGCGGTCTGTCTCTACTTCTTTGCAAATAGGTTCTAAATAAGTTTTAGGAGTTATTGGAAGCTATTTTGTTAGGTGCTTGGTCTATTTTTATTTTTATATTTTTTCCAGAAATGGTGACATTAGAAATGGGGGATTTCTGGAAATCCCCCATCTTCTAAAAACTCTCATTTTTTAAATGGGTTCTTTTGATTCATCAAAGATTTTTAAGAGATGTGAGATTTTTCTAAAAATCTCCATTGTTGAAATGGGTTCTCTGGATGGAGTTGAATTTGATTTAGAAAAAAAAAGAAAAAAAAAGAAAGAAAATATCGAGATTAAAGACGGGAGAGAGACATCCATCATTATTATTATTTAGATACCGATGCATGTTATTGATTGTTAGCTAATTTTATTTAATTTTGATGCAATATTTGGTTGTTTGTGATTGTAATTCGCGTTAAGGCTTTAGGGAGGAACTTTAGAATGGGTTTTATGAAGAAGTATTGGTTTTGATTTGACAAACAAATCAATGAAGATCAGAAGGTGTTTTGGCTCAAAGTTAGTTTCCAATCAATGTGCCCAAACAATATTGGGTCAAATTCATGAAATCTTTTATTAGTTATTATTTTCAACAGACTCATAGACTAACAAACTTTTCAAAGTGCCCAATCTCCGATTTTTCTGCTAGACAAATTAGAGACTTGATTTAAAAAAATAATAATAATGAGAATAGAGGTGTTTTGTAGTTTGGTACCTTTTGCGATGAAATTGCTATCCATACAATTTGGCTAAGAAATAAAAAAGTGTCTATTGTCTTTTTATTCTGGGTAAACAATAAACAAGAGTTAATAACCAAATGGGGTTTCATTATCTATGAATTTTTCAGCCTCTAAATTCATCTTACTTTCAATTAGAAGAGAATTTCCGCTTTTCACTTTTTCATGATGCTAAACAAATCCTAAATTTCCTCATGATAATTCTTGCATCACACGAATGAACACATTGACTTGTTTACACATTGCTTTTCCCAAGGTCTTGATTGATTATGCTCTTCTAGGGAAGAATACAAATGTACAATTGACTTGTTTTCTCTTTTGCCATCGGTAATGTAGAAAAAGAAAAAAGTACAATAAAATAACAATTGACTCTTTTTAGTTGTCCATCATCAGCCCCTCTCAAATGAAAATCCTTGGTCCGCCTGCTAGTTTCCTCCACTCCTCGCATGTGCGACAGTGCAAGTTCCTCTCTCCTCACATGCTCAAGTTTCACTCCATATGTTAACAGATTCCCTTCATTGCATGTGTGATTTTGATGTGATCCCATCATATGCAAAAACTAGATGGATCCCATGGTGATTACCAATTAAATTGGTTGCCACAATTACTAGCATCAAATGGATCCTATAATGATGATAATATTATATTGATCCCTCTATGATGTACAACATTATATAAAGAACCGATGATTTTGACATTATTTTTACCAACATTTGGTGAGCCTTCCCTAGATAATAGCATTTAATTGATTTCTTGATTTTTAGCATTAGATGGTCCACTCATTTTCACAGGATGGCCGACATTGTAATTGCCAACAATATCTAAATCCTATAATTATTGAAAACATTAGGTGGATCCACTGTGATAGGAACCTTAACATGGGAAGTGTGACTTTGAGCATTAAGGGCATGTTTGTGTACGTATGGGGAAAACCAGTGTTAACAAACTTTTTCGTCTTTTATGGATTTTTTTTTTCAGATCCCTCTCCTCCAATGGGAAAGCTTTTCCACATAAACGCAGAAAATTTAGCTCACAAAGCAGCCACACCAAACATAGTTTTTTGTTACGGTAGCAAGCACATGCATTCCACAATCCTCACTTTTTCCACAGAAAACCAACCACACAAATGTACAAGTCCTTGTTTGTTTGCATTAGAATACATGGGGAATTGAATACACGGAAATTGGGATAATCCATGCCATAAGTGGTCAAAAATGAAGACAAAAGGTGACCATCAAAAAATGCCCATCAAATAACCTCTTTTTTAATGCAAATTGAATCTAGATGAAACATGAATACCAGCCATCACCTCCTAGTAATTCAATGCCTAGGAAAGTCAAATTCTCATCAGTATCTCCACCGTATTTCCTTCCCTCCTAACCTCATCCTTCACTCCTTACCTATTTAAAAGTCCTTCAAAGAGCTCATTTGACCTTGACTTCCTATGTTTTCAATTCCTATGTGATTAATGTAAACAAACAAGCCCTCACATTGAATAAGCACAATGAAGACAAAAGATGGATGAGTCCCTCTATGATATCAGCATAGGATGGGTCCCATCAGAATTACCATCAATATATGGGACATGTTAATTGTCACCATTGGACTAGTCCCATTTCGACTACCGCCAAATGCCACCCCGCTATGAATACAAATTACTGGATCCTAGAAGGCCAACTATTTCTTCTTGCATCTCCATTACTTGTTTTAGGCATGATATCTAGTGAAATCCTTATAAAATGCCAAACACTGAGCTTTAGTGTATGTTGAGATTCGTGAAACATTGCCAGATATCACATTTAGCACAATATTACAATATTCTCTTCAAAGATGAATGCAGTCAATAATCATGAATCTGAACACCCCCAAAAATAATAAGGCATGCTTGCAGGATATAAAGCTCAACAGTCAGTGGGACAGACTAAATTTACAAATGCCCATTTCTAATTTGGAAAGATAAACATACTAAAACAATAGAAAGAAGTATTTTGCCGGTGCTTATATGATATAAAGTTCCAGGCCTGTTGTCCCTCAATCAGCGCCCATCACAGGCACTTTTCTTTGACTTCAAAATTTGGTGCATCTGTAACACAATTTCTCTCTGTTCAGATGTATCTGCTGCCTCTTTGCCTCTGGCGCAGCTGCACTGCATGTTTCTTTCCAGCTCTATGCTGCTCTAAAGATCTCATATCAGGGCATGAGATACAGCACAACTCACACCAGAATTTCTGGGTTTGTTTCATTTTCAAATTCTTCAACCTCTCTTCCTTAGCCTTGTGATGCTTCTCTCCACGGTGTTGGCAGAGGTTAAACAGACTCACGCAGTTCACCTGGCAAAGTTTGCAGAATGGGCCACCTCCTTGCTGGTTTGAAGGCAATTGGTGATTGTTAGGCCCATGTGCAGTGTAAGTCAGCGGTGGTAGCAGAGAGCACTCACTGTGGCCAACTCCTCCTTGCTGGTTTGAAGGCAATTGGTGATTGTTAGGTGTATGTTCAGAGTAAGTTGGCTGTAGCGGAGACCACATGCTGTGGCCAATTCCTTGCTGGTTTGAAGGCAATTGGTGATTGTTAGGCGTATGTGCAGTGTAAGTCAGCTGTAGCAGAGAGCACACACTGTCAGCCAGCTTCTTCCCACTGGAAAGATCACCATAAGGAAGTAGTTCATGGAATATAATAGTAATGCAAATAGATTAGCAGTTAAAGAACAACTGCAACATCTCTTGTTTATTATCTCGAACAATAACACTAGTTGCCATTGATGTAAGCAAACTAAGCACATTTCAAATGATACAAAGTTGACTCAATATCTAAAATTGTTTGTAAGATCACCAGCATACCTACAAATAGAAGAGAATTTTCTCTATAAAAACAACAGCCCTATGAATGCCTTGATTGACCAGTAGATCAGCTACCTCATGGCTTCTATTCTGATGTGACTAACGTCCACAAACAAACTAGATACAAGTTCACCAGAAATAAATGACGTCTTACCTGGATCCTTCCCATCTTCTACCACATAATCACATTGCCCAAATCCCCTACAGACTATTAGACTACAGGAAAATAACTAGCGAGTTTTCAAAATTAATGTGATTGCTAGCACGTCGGCCTCAATAAAGTTCTTTCCACCTGTTTGGTCCAGAATAGCTAATTTTATTGCATCTCGACAAATTTTACATTCATCCTCATTTTCCTTGAAATCCATTTAATGCTCAACTGAGATCAAACTCCCAATCTCCAGTCATCAGGAGTCCAATTTATCATTCCTAACCCTCTTACTTTCACCCACAAAACAGACAGATCTAAATTTAATAAAATTCTTTACATTCAATCTGTAAAATTCCTTCTTAACTAACACCCACTCTGCCATTTCAAAAAAAAAAAAAACTAACTCCCACTTTGCTATCTGAACTTCATTGTTTCTATGACAGCAGACCATCTCCTTACCATTGTAGACCTGATCATTTCAGTCTTTCCAAATAAACCAGTCACCGGAAGTAACACCTTCCACAAAATTTGACTCTTCTCAAAATGAAGAATTTTCCCAACCAGGTCGTCTAGTAAACCTGAATCTGTCTCAGATCCAGATCAATTGGGCGTGGCTCAATATGGATTTGGGCTATACAGTCTCGACCCAGATCCATGCTTAGGATCCGTGAATCTTGATGGTTTGCACTCTGATCCAAGACCTCAAGCCCTATGGACTGTAGCCCATTTTAATTTATTATATATATAGTTAGAAAAGGTACTCTTTCTCTATATATACATTATGGCCACTATATTTGAGTTATTCCATGGAACAGAACAAGAATATAAATAGTAACGAGACCATCAGGATATATTTCCTATTGCTCCAAAATTGCTTCTTAGACAAGCCAGCAAGGGTTTTGAAAAACCCTAACTTTTCCCTCTTAATCTTTCTTCCACAAAAGAAAAAGGAAAAAAAAAGCTAATGTAAGTCTGTCTCCTAACCTTTCATGTATTGCATATAGTGGGTCCCACTTGTACTTTAATAGAGTATATTAAAGTTAATTGCAGGGTTCTAAAAATATTGGCCAGAGGGAGGGAGATAGAGGGGGGGCACTGTCCTCTTGCATCGAGTCGTCCGAGTCACATCTGACTATGACGAGTAGGACCATTCAGAAGTATTATACAAAATCTGAAAATTTGAAAAATAATGTCCCATTAATATAGAATTTCATGATTCGTCATGTTTTAAATAGTCTGAATGAATTTAAGTATAAATACTTGTTTTCATTTAATTTTCATTCACTCAGACCAACAGACCATTTGATCTTTAAATGCTTAGATCTTTCACAAAAGGTTGTTTTAATCTTATAAAATTAGTATAAAAGATCCTTAAAAAATCTCAAAGCTTATTCTAGTACAAAAATAAGGAAAAAAATGATGTGTATTTGGCCTATTGCTATAGGAATCGGTTGGAAAGAGACTCAAGGGAGAGCTCGACTTGACTGTTTTTCCAAACATGGTTAACCATAAACATAGTCTGGATAATGGCAACCTCTTGAAGATCCAGGGATGCATCAATAAGTAGCAGGTCTAGCATGGTCCCAGCTTCTCATCTGAAGCTGAATTCTTCTGTGTATCAAGAACTCTCCATGTGAAGGAATTTTTAAGGTCTAAGATGAAAATTGGGTTCAGTCACCAGATGGTGATCTTCATCAAGTTATTTCACATTCGCAAAAGAAAATTTATATGGAAGGCAAAAGGACATCATTGGTTGGTTGCTCAATCAAGTGCTAAAGCAGAACTCCAATTTCAATGAATTATAATAATCCAGCCATTACTGACATATCTTTGAATCAAGTTTCTCATGAGCAACTAGATGTATTAGCGTGGATTGCCACTTCATTCAAAAGAAAATAAGTACCAGGATTATTTGGACTCATTAAGATGGATGTGTGGTAAATCTAGAAAAGATGAAATAAAAAATGTGTACATTTGGGAGCATTTAAAGGTAGCATCAATAGCTGATAAACTAAGGGAGAATCATTTTACGTTTCTTGAGTAAAAAAATTTTAAGAAGAGCATCCTTTTTTCAATGATTTTTAACTCTACATCAGGATTTGCTATGAACATAGCCCATAGATTCTGGCAACTACTAGGATTGGAAGAAGAGAGCTTCATAAAAGCTTTTCAAAAGATACATAAAGCAATATCAAAATCGAATGAAGAAATCCTTTGACAAGAAGGCCAAGACAAGGTCCCACTCTGGCAAGTCTTAGAGACAAAGGTAACCATAGTTTTTTTTTTTTTCACTTTAGTTAAGCCAATGGATGAATCATATCCTATCATAAATTGCATTCTGAATTGTAGGATTTTCCTTTTTTTTTCTTATTAAAAAAAGGAAAAAGAAAAAAAAAGTAGTCATTCATAAGCCATCGATTTTCCATCTATACTAGCATAAATACAATAACAAATAAGACTATGATACAATCATATAAAGAACAGTGACAGATATTAATATATCACAAATGATCTTCAAATAGTTATATTTGTTTAAGATACCAATATTACTAGGAAAAAAAAATAAGTTGGAATATATTTATATATATATATATATAATTGTTCTCTTTAAATAAAAAAATAAAATAAAATCCAAATCATCAAGAAGCTTCTGAAGTTGAAAACTGTTAAAAAAACCAGGAAAAGAAACTTTAAAATAAATTATACAGTTGGAGCAAATAGATCACTAAGCTTGACCAATCATTCAACCAGCCGCATGATCCAATGTTATGGACCACATCTTTGCATTCAAACAATCTCTAATTTGATTTGTTACTGCTTGAGGATCACTAGCAGATTTTGTAGCTAACGAATGACAACTGTACTAACCTGATAAAGTTTCAGAAAATTTGGACCAACCATATGTAATGGAATCTAAATGCAAGCATGCGACACGAAGCAGCAGTATGAGTTCTTCTAATTGCAACAAAATACCACAGCAGTAATGAAGAGGAAGAAAGGATGATGAGACCAAGATGGAGGATTAAGCCTTACTCTTACTTTTTGATCCATTCCAAAGGGTTGGGTCTCACACGCAATTTCATAAAGAAACAAATGAAGGGTTTTCACATAGAAACGGATTTATTCATTCAAGAATTAAGGGGTTTAATACACTTAATTCGAATATTTAAAGAACCCTATATAACTGCTATAGTCAACTGGTGTAAAGACAACATATGCAGGTCTTCCCATTCAATAAGATTCTAATTTCTTCTCTCTCTCTCGACTCCCTCTCGGTCCCTCCCTCCGTGGTCAAGTACCATCTCCTTAAGAAGATTGAAGAAGGTTCTCTAAAGTCAGTTTCTGGTGATTTTTCTTTCCTTTTCTAATTCTATAATTTCTGGATTTCTATAATTTTCTACAAATATACTATATTTGCTGGATTTCTCCAATTTTTTGAATTTTAGGGCCCTTGACAATCTGATTAAATTAATTGAGACAGCTTATATATAAAATTACAGATAGCATGTGGTTGCAGCAATTCACCCACAAATCAACACCACAGACCAGACATCCATGGTGCTTCTGATAAATGCATAATTAGCTATGCATTTTGGTGGTTGCTACTTTCAAAAATGCATTCTTCTGATAGATACTTGAATAGCTATGCATTTTGGTGGTAAGTACCTTCTAATATGCATCCTGAGATGCTGATTTCAATCCTAATATCCCCCTGTTATTGCTTCTGCTGGATGAAGCTTTAAGCTCCCCTGCACCACCCCAACAATTTGTGGATGACCACATGAACAATTTGCATAACTAGCTTGCTAAACACCAAAGGGGCAAAGGAGGGTAGAAGGACTCAGGAAAAAGTCACATTCCCTAATTTTCATGTTTCCATAAATTTGGGGTCAGTTGGTCATGCATGTAACTGAATCTCTACAAGTGGTTAAAAAATTAAAGAAACAAAGGTAAATATCAAAAATGACCATCACATAATCTTTCCTTTTGATGGAAAACAAATCAAGTGGAGATGGGAATCAAATCCTCTACATTCCCCCCGTATCTATTCTCCACCCTCAGCTCTTTAATGCTCTATTCTCGGAGCCCATATGATCATGAATTCCAATGTATTCAATTCCCTCAAGGAATTGTCTTTGAAAGCCAACAAATCCACAAACACACACTTCCAAAGTATAAAATAATAACATCATAAGGAAGAAGAAGAGGGAGATGGCTCACTCTCCCCCAAAAAGAAGAAGCAGATGACTGCGCGGCTTCGCCACTGCATGGCATCAGCGGGCATTGTTCCAACCCTCTTCTCTCTGCGCCCACCACTAGTCTTTTAAACGCCATCTCCCTCTGCATTGCGATTTCCACAGGAATGGTCGGCCTTGTGGTCCTCGAGAAGGCTAGTTCCATCGCTGCGTCTCGCAGACGCTTGCGTTCGAGTCCTCTTTTGAAGAGCAGAGAATCCACCGTTGCTGCAGAAGCTGGTGGTGGAAGAGGAGGAGAAGGAGAATTTTGGTTGGGAAGTTCGAGTTGTTGTGGGGTAGATTGCAGAGACTGTGGTCCTCTTTGGGTTTGCCTTGTTCGGAATGCCAGCTCGCGACGAACTGCGAGCTCCATCGGCACGACACTCTCGCTGCTGCCATTGCACCACATGGGAAAAGGAGAAAGGAAAAAAAAGGGCGTGAGATACAGATACCTCAATGGGCTCTAGTCCTAGCACATCTTCCCTTCACCAGAACCGACTTGGATTGTCAGGGAGAGGGAGAGGGAGAGAGAGAGTTAAGGTCTCATTTTATATCTACCATATTTCCTTTTTCTCTTTTATTTTCATCATTCCTTCTTTTGGGACCTATTTTACCTTGGATCACTCTGCTTCACAACAACATTATCTGAATATATCTAGAAGACAGAAAGAGCTCTAAAAGAAATCGCGCAGGCATTTTTAGGTGAAAACAACTCTCCTAATTGAGCCATTGGAATGGAATGCTTGATGATTATGAAAGTTTATTAGATCGAAAGATCCAATGCCTACCTATATATAAAATGATGCCTACCTATATATCAAATATTGAGTTCATAAGATCATCCAAATCTTTTGATCAATGGCCCTAAAGTTTAATGGTTTAGATGCATCATTTAATTATGATTTTAATCCGATGATGAGGAAAAATTGCATAAATGTCATACAAGACTTATGACCAGTCATGGAGGATAGTATGCATGAAAAGACTAGATTGACTCAATATACCCCCCGTGGCCTAAAAAAAGAGGGGCAAAAATAAAGGTGTTTTTGAGAATTTTCCTAAATGTAGACATGTATAAAACGATCATTCATTGGAGTACTAATGTGTTACTGTCGAAAACGGCTACTGGATAATTTAGGAGTCACATTCCTAAATATGGAGTAGTCATGTGAATGGCCCCCGAGTCTATCAGATTCTTAGAAAATGGTGATTTCGGCCAAAATTGGAATAAAAAATAACGGTAAAAAATGGCCATGTGGCCATTTTGGCATGGACCTTTGATAATTGGACCTTTCACCTAAATCATAAAATAAAATAAAAACCAAAATAATGCCCTCATTCTGATTATTATGGTAGCAACTGCATGTAATACTAAATGGGCAGAAGCCGAAATTTATGTAAATGGTATGGTTTTTATCCTAGTTAAAGTTTATCATTTAAAATAAAATAAAATAAAAAAAAAGGTAATATGGTCAGAATTCCCCGGTTTTATTATTGACAATGGTCCCCCCCCAATTCACATTCCAACAAACGTAAAGATGTGTGCAAAATTGTTACATAGAATTGCATAAATTTACTCCATAATATCTCCAAGAAAATGGACAAGCAGAGGTGACCAATGAGATATATTGTTAAAGATCATAAAGAAAAGGATTCATACTCCAGTGGAGAATGACTACATAAACTGCTTCATGTAGGCATTATGAGGATCTAAAAAAAGGATTTATACACCCCCAGTCGGGTCCCATCATTGAGGATTCTGCTTGACCAAAAGAAAAAAAGCAAAAAAAAAAAAAAAGAAAAAAAGAAAGAAAGAAAGAGAAAAAGAAAAATGAGAAACTATCAACGACTGGAGTTGGTGCTTCTTCAACTAGAGATGCTTGATGGAAGGAAGGTTGCAAGGGCCTACAAATTTAATATTAGAGATATGAACACGAAGTGAATTAGTCAATCTCATCTCCCTGAATCCAAATTAAGTTGGGACCTAATTGGAAAGGTCCATATATAATTAAGGTAGTATATCCTTGTAATGCATATAAATTAGTTTTTGTGGAAGATTAGGAATTCTCTGATCCACACATGCTATGTATTTGAGAAAGTATGCGGTATGAAATATTCATGTATTTTTAACATTATAACTTTATGATTATTCTTTTGCATTCCCTTTTGACTTCCTAGGTTAGTTGAAAATGGGCTTTAAAGTATTTGCTTTAAATCCCACACTGACACGATTTTACATCTAAACACTATATTAAAAAAGAATTTGTCACACAACTTTAATAGACCAATGATTGTGAGAACTAAGGACAAAAATGGCTACTTTAATAAGCAACAACATTGCAATGATGATCGAGGTTAGTGGAAAATTATTTTTGTCCCTCATAACATTGTTAAGTTTCTTTAGCTAGCCATTCCTACTAAAATTTCAAGGCAGAAGTTGAGGCAGCATAAATACTTTTCAATACTCCCCATTGAGGTGGAGCTCACTCCTCAATACTCTCCCTCATGTGGAACCCAGAATACTCTCCCTCATGTGGAACCCAGCCAGCGCACATTTCTGCAACACATATTTTTTTCCACCCCGAGTCGTTCCCCTTTAGATTTAAAGTCGCGATCGATTGACTCTGATTCTGTATTAAAATTTTTTAGCTAGCCATTCCTACCGAAACCACGAGGTGGCAATATAAATACTTTTCAATACTCCCACTTGGGTAGAGCCCACTCCATACACACTTGATGGCTCACCAAGGAGTAGTAGGCCAAATGATATGGTTGGAACTTGGAAGTAGTTATTAGTGTCATAGTTAAATTTACACTTCCCTTGTATTGTTAATTCTGTATTGAGTCACAGCTTTCAAAGGTAAATCAAGATCAAGTTAAGCTCAAATCATGGAAGGCCAAGCTTCATCAAGTTCTATTTTCAGTTGTACTAACCTTAAAAGGTAAAACTGACCTTTAAGATAACCAGGAAAAAGTCTATAAATTGTGCTCAAGTCAGGTTGGCTTGTTTTTCTAAAGAAGGGTGTAAATGACCGCGATGCCCTCCCGCTATATGGGTTCAAAGAGGACTTGGGGGAATTTCTGCGAAAGAGTCTCTCTTTCAACAAAACCTCTCACTGGAGCAACTTCTACTCCGAAGAAGCCTATACTCCATATTTCTAAAATTACATCTAGCCCCTCACAATCTCTTAAAATTACTAATAACTCCTCCCATCTGCCCAATTAAGTCCAAAAGCTACCAAAACACTTAATTCGTAAATTTAACACCTAAACCTATTAGTTTTCAAATAATCACCATCTAATTATCACTAAATATCATTAACTAACATAAGTACAGTTAATCAAGACCAAGACCTTACATTTGCATTTTATTTTAAAATCATCCCACAACTTCTCAGTCCATCGTTAACCGCCGCATGCATTCACATCTCACTCATACACCCCCACCGTTTCACACACAAACCCCTCATTCATTTCATTTTCAAGACTAACTACTGGAAATTTGCAGGATATCCAAAACCCACCCCTTTTGTGAACACTAACAAGTCCAAGTCACAGCTTTTTTTTTTTTTTGAAAGGTAAGAATAGGTTTTATTAAAAAGTGGACAATCCTATGCAGAAAACTGGGCCCACAAACCGGCCAAAAGAATAAAGCCCACATCCCGGGCATCAGAAAAATCAAAGAAATAATCCATCTAGCTCAATGCCAGTATTCTGAAAAGGACCAACGCTAACTTCTTTCGTCTTCTTACTCATCAACTGAATGGAGAGCTTGGAAGGCGAGGGAAGCCGAAGAGTAGCGACTAATAGCAAGACACATTTTTCGAATTTTGAATCTCTCTCCATGGGGACTTCAATGGATTCTTTACTGGCTCTTGAATATGTCCAACCAATTCAAACATAGAAATAGAAGCATGCATTGGAATCATCTGCAAAAGAGATAAGAGCTGCATGATAGATATGACTACACTACACCAAAGCAGAATCTCCATTTTCTAACCACACTACACCAACCAGGAAAGGATAGATATGAACAATAGACATTCGCCATCCCTCTTTAAGAAGCACCTCCGCAACAAGAGAACACCCAGGGCCAATAAATGAAGGTAAATTCCATCTACTCTATTCATTGGAACTTGAAAGCCTAGGAACATGCACCTGCTATACACCATCGAAATGATATCTCTAATCACATGATCAGTTCCTCGACAAACATTTTGGAAAACACGAGCATTTCTTTCTCTCCAAATATGCCAGATGAATGCGGTAAAGATGAGCTTTCAAAGGGTAGTCATCCTTTTTGAACCTTGGTCCACCCTAAGCAAGGTAGACCAAATAAGTTCCATAAGTGAATCACAAGGAATAGGCTGAAGGTAAATCATATGAAGCAAACCCTTACAAACCTGCATAGAAAAAGGACATTGGAGCCACAAATGGTCCTGAGAGTTCCAAGTAGAAGGGCAAAAAAACACAGTTAAGAGTTACGATTAACATTCCTTGAGATCAGAAAGCTTTTTGTCTTAAGGAGTCCGAGGAACCCTATCCAAAGTCCCATCTTTACAGTTGAAGAAAGTCCCATTACGACTCTCTATGGAACTGATGCTAGAAAAAAGTCCTTGCATCTGTCTCATCGCATTAGAATACTCACAAGCGCCTAGTCTCATCAAACTTTGATTGCCCTCTTGACATCTGCATAGAATTCCAAAATTGAAAACACAGACAACAGTCTGATTTTAAGAATAGATGTACAAGGTCTAAAATAAAAAGTCTGTGCCAAAAGAAAAAAATATAAACATTTTTCTTTGGAAGATCTCTTTTGGGTCTGATTCCACATGGTTCTACCATACCAGAACTCAGGATCATTTTCTTGATGCTCATCCCATAGATAATTATCTCGGCCTCAAATGATCAGACCGACAGGGCTGATTTAGGCTGAGGTTATAAGCACATCGATCACAAGCAACACCAATCCCCAACAAGAGGATAACTGCTCTATTCTGTAGGTGATGCACATGGAAATCGAAAGAATTTCTGAAAAATTTTGGCAAAATCTTCCCTATGCTTAAGAAAATAAAAAACATTCCTATGTACAAATCAGGAGACCTGATAGAAAAACACTTCATTTAGAACAACACTATTAAGCGTCACAAGTGAGAGTATCATCAAGCAGACACAACCTTGGCATTTCTATATCCAAATTCAATCACAAACATGAAATGATGTTTAGTCGTCCAAAAAAATAGCTTGTCAGATAAGAAGTTCATCTCAGTATCTGCAGAGTTTGGGGGCTATGACTTGCCGCCTGTTAAGACATAAAATGAAAATAATCACATAAAACGAAAGACCTCAAACATTTTAAAAATCTTATATTTCTCACCTCCTCTTTGAAATTCTTCCTCAGCTATATAAATATTTTCCGTACCTTTTACATACACATCCACAAACATGAGAATATCTTCGTTCTTCCTCTATGCACATCCTCAGCTTTGAGGACACCTTCCCCCTTCTCATTCAAGAAAATGAAAGAAAAGACTAGACAGAACCATTAACATTAAAACTTAATAAACTAATTAAAACCCAAAAAAAAAAAAAAATTAATCATAAAACTTAACCCTACCAATTCAATTTTCTAACGATCAACTTTGGTTTATTATCAGCGGAGGACTTCTCCCTTAGATCTTTTATGGTCAGTTCTTGCCTTCTCCAACTAACAAAATTCATTAACAATCAGCGCATATTTAAGTACAAAAATAAAAAGAGAAAGCAAACGTGCATAAAATAACAAATCAACTCATCCTTATTTACCAAACCCCATGTGAATTTTTCTCTCTCGCCAAATCAGCCCAAAAATCATAGATATTATATATGATAGTTACAAGAAAAGAGAAATTAAAAATAGTGATGTTGATCTGTGTACAACAAAAGCATTTAGCACAAAAGTTCTTTGCCCGAACAAAAATGTTAGTGACCATAGGCTAAAATATTTCATGAATTTTCTGAGTGTTGAATGTACCTTCCCGATATAGCTGTGGAAATATGGTTCTTTTGTTTGTATAGAACCGAATCATCCAAAGGGCCAGGGTTATATTCCGCCATTGAAGGAAGAAAATAATCATACTTCATTGCAGGGAAGATGTAATATAGATGCAACAATCCAAAGAATTGTTATCAACGGTTGTAGGGTGCCGGAAAAATGTTTATAAAATCAAATTTAGGCAATTTGTTGCTAATCATATTAAATTATTTAATATAAATAGTCCAGACAAACACTATGTACAAGGAAAAGTACAATTTCAACTAGCTCGATTAATAAACAGACTAACCACTTTGATAGTAACTTATCCCACACGCCTAAAAAATTGCATTTTTCAAAATATATATAATTTCCGAAGAGACAAGTATTCTCATGTCCTGAGGGTCGAATATTGCACTCCAAAGATCTTTCTTATCAATCATTTGATAATAATCAGTCTCGGTCTTAATGTTATATAGAATAAAGAAAAAAGAGTTGGCTCAAAATGTGGATTCAAAAGAATTTCCTTAGGCATTGTATCTAGTGGAGGCGGCTTTATCATATCTTTTGCAAATAGCATCATTGCTATCTGTACCTGACGGAAGTGTCTACGAATAGTTTCCCATGAGTGTTGGAATCAATCTTCTATCACTCTATTCGTATGAACATGCGCAATGACCATAATGAACATAGCCAACTGCTCCTCCACTGGCATATATTTGTTGTGTTTCAATAAATTATTCTCTCTAAAATACATGCATAAACGCCAAAACACAGGTTGTTCCATTCGTAATAACTAATGACAAATAATGGGGTTCCCATTCAAAATGATTTGGACATGACCATGTCCCGTTAGGATTGAGTTCCTATATGGATTCCTTGATCAAGCATTGTTGCCCGCTTCTTGTACAACAATATGATAAAGTATAATTTTTCGACGTAAAATCTGGTCCATATGCTCTGTTATATGTTAGACAAAACATAACTAAATGAACATTCTTTAAATAAACATCATACCATATTTCAAACATAACACGAATAATTCGAGCCAAAATAACCCTTCATGTTTATTTATAAAAAAACAAGAGAGAGACATAACATTGATGCTTCAAGCCAAAATAAACATCATACCATGTTTCAAACATCTATATTTCAAAAAAAAAAGAGAAAAGAAAAGAAAAAAAGAGGACAAAAGTTTAAGAGAGCCATAACATTCATGTTTCAAAACCCAAATATAAACCCAAACAACTAGAGATCACTTGCAACTCCAGAAGCATTCCCCTTCTCTATTTCCATTAAAGATTTGAGCCAAGCTATCTTTCCCTCATCTGTTTTCATTCGAGTCCAGATAATTCTTTTCTCCTTAACCATAAAAGACCTAAGGGCGACCAAATGCAGCGGGCTAGTCTCTGGAAGTTGGGTCATGGCTTGCAGTAAGTCAATGCATGCCTCCATGGTAGGTCCTTCAGATTGAGCTGGAGCAGCAACTAACTGATTTGATGCCTTCACTGAGGCTGCAATCTCAACTATGCATTCATTTACTGCATCGTTACTCGGTTTTGACTGCTTTTTAGAAGGCCTAGGTCGCTTTCGCCGAATATTGGTCATCATAACATCTGGACCAATATCACTAGCGGTTGAATCTTCTTGCATGGTTGATTCGGAATTTGTTATGTCCGGGGATGGAGTATCATCATAACCATTTAAGTTAAAGAAACTTGAATCCATATTCGTTATAATATCTCCAGGCACGCCATCCATTGTTGGAACCCATTTATCATTCCCAGTCGCTAAAGTACCATCAAATAAAGCAGCCGTCTCTTCAGGAAAAGGAAGGGGCTTTGACTTAAATACTTTGGCATCCCTATGGGTCTGCAATAGAGTTTAATGATAAATGTCAAAGGCTATCACCTCTACGGTAAATACCAAAACAACTACGAGATTTACATACCTTCAGGTATTCTGTCCATCGGTCCTGTGCCATCTCCACACAGCCTGTATGTGGGTTAAAGCCTATACCAGTTTGTGATGTCAAGTGCAACCAGGCATTATATAGTTTTTTCAGATGCTCTAATTGGTTCTTTAATTGCTTTTGATTGAAATTGTGTCCTGTCCTTTGAGTAAATTTCTCTATTATCATCTTCCATGCTTTTGAGCTAAATTGCACCCCTGGGCGGCCACCAGCTCTCACTTGCTCCAAACAAATGTCAATGAGACACTTTCTCATACCATCCGACCAATGCACATGATCTATGTCATCTGTCTCTTTTGACTTTCCTTTATCTGACATGATAATTAGACCTAACTACACATAATTTAAATAAAAGCTAAGTTAGCAAGAGAAATAAACAACATATTCAAAAAGAAAAATAATTTCAATAAAATTTATTCATAAGGAGCACCTATTTATTGCATTATTTAATTTTCATTTCCCATTAAAACAACTAAAAATGTCAGGTGAAACGGTTTTTTAATAGTTTTTTTAATAGTTGGATGATTATTGTCTTGCATCTTTTATACTTAATGTTGCTAATGGGTCACACCAACATGCCAATCCAACATATACTTGTAAAGGGGCCCACCTGGATGATCGCCAGGAGCCGGCCAAAACATCACTCTACTCAAGTCATCCTCGGCCCTCACCCACATTAAGGCCTCAAAAGTTTAAGAGCTTTATTAGAGAATTTTATCTTGATTCAATCCACAATATTGCCCATTGATGTGTTACAATGTAATACCAATAAAAAAAAAAAAAAGGTTACAACATAACCCGTATGACGGGTTATAGATTATTATGCTATTTCATTGTTTGCTTTAAAAGAATTTCATAAATACAACTGATATGCCAATGTATGTCAAATTTTCACCCCAAATGTTTGGCAGATATGGGGTTCAATGCCACAGTTAAATTAAACCTATAAGTGCAGTCCTCTCTGTAACCCCAGCTTCAGACCACCCTTAAATTAGATTAGATGGTCAGGTAAGGGATGGGTTCAAGTTCTGCTTAAAATTCATCCTTCGCTTAAAAGATGAATTTTAAATTACAATTAGGCATTTTCAAATTTTATGCAACCCATGGAGGGTGGAACCCCATGAGGCGCCCAGGACCACAAAACAGAACTAAAGGTCCACCGTTCACATGGATCTCCTTCCTCTTTCACTGTTCTCCCTTCCAATCTTTCGACAAAATGTGTTTTTTGTTCCCCTCTCACAACGAATAGGGCTTCCGTCCCTCAATTAATGGTACTTTCATTGGAAGGATTCTCGTTGACAATAAAAGACCGTCTGGGGGCATTTTTGTCTTCAAAAATGGGCTCCGCCTCTACTGTTCAATAGACAATGCCTCTGATTTTCTTGTGCCCAAATTTGGGGCATTTCATTTTAAGAGGCTTTGCCTCTATTTCTCTAGAGTGGGCAGAGGCTACAAGTCACTGCCAAACACCTCTAATTTCAAAACCTCTACTCGTTTTGGAGAAATAGAGGATAAGAGGCAAAAAATAAAGATGCCAAATAGGGGCTTAAGCTGGCCAGAACTTAAAACATGGTGTAACATGGTGTGTCAAGCATCGTTCTTTTCAGAAGGCATGTTCTCACTGTGGAGGCATCTGATCAATTGATACTAGGAAAAATTTGCACGATAGAATGTTATAAACCAAACCCATTAATTTGATGTCTCATTTAACTGCTAAAATAACTTTTTTCACTCCTTTTGCTGATCACCAATTAGATAATTAGGATAGCTCAAGCCTCAGTGATCTCATCTAATCATGCACTCACCATCTGAAATAGAATGTGGAGGAGATTTGGTTAGTCAAGTGTACAGAGGCAGCATTTAAGTGCGTAAACCATGTCACAAGTACTTCCATTATGGGGCTTATTTTATGGAGAATATCTAAAAAATATTGAGGTGTGGGGAGTGAGGGCATAGTCCTACAAGCAGTCTTGAGGAGTCTCAGAAAAACAATGATCCAAAGAAACCCTAAGCAAAAGCATGCTTAATTTTCAGAAAGAAATCATGTAATTATGCCTTAATTTGGTCATTTTACCAAGTCTATGGAGATGATAGCCCCTAACCAGCACTTTATGACGTGTTGGAAGCGAGTAGTCTCACATGGGCTCTACCTGCTTGAATTTAGAAGGTTGGTCTTTAGGTTCTAATAGCATGTAGAAAGTTTTTGGAACAAAAGACAATCATGCATATATGTCTACAGTGGCAGATATCTGCTTTTTTTAGAACTAACTGCATTTGATTTCTAAGAAAAGGGAATTTCCTCCCACGAGAAGACCACATACTTCTCATGCATTGTTCTGCGTTAGGGCGTACCTAGATACATACCCTACAGTGGCATTCAAGAGTTGTTTGTTTGCATCTATTTATATGTGTAAAGGTTACAGGCAAAACATTTATGCATACACATTTGTTTGCACTCATTTACACATCACATGCTTAAATGAGGAGTGAAAATTGTGTATAAATGAAGCCATTTTCATATGGAAATTCTCACACTTGAAAGGGTGTGAAACAATTGCACACGCCTCTTTGGTTAAGAAGGCGCTAGTACAAAGGGCGCCGAAGACACGTCGCGGTATCAAATCCCTTCAAACACACCCCTCCCCCTCACTTTTTTTTCCTTTTTTTACAACTCATGTGGGTCCCAAGTTTTTTAATCAGAACCTTTCACGTTTTTATTGCCCACTAAACCCAAAACAAGTTTTAATTATGTAATCTAAACTATTCAACATCTACTCATGTGAAAATAGGGGCTTTCAAGCAAACATGGTCGTGTTTCACACGTGTAAAAATTTTACATATATAAAATCCACATACACAAATTATAAATATGTAATCCCAAAACGATATTGACAAAGCGCGGGTGGGGAAGAATAGCCAACTAGTTATTCTTCAAGCCAAATGCTTAGGATTAGGGATCCATAAGGATCGAAATTGTCTTGATATCACAACACACACAAAAACTGATAGAAAAACTCGGAGAAATTTTATTAATCATTGATTTGTCCCTAAGGAAGGATTACAACCCTTTATATAAGCTATAGATCTAACCCTATTTTGGAAAGAATCCAGATAAGAATCAAAGTCCAAATAAAATAAGATTTCCTAAAATAACTTTCTAATAAGATAAATATCTATCCCTAAGATCCAAATAAAAAAAGATTTCCTAAAATAACTTTCTAATAAGATAAAATATCTATCCCTAAATCTTAGCTACTCATTATCGAAAAGGAAACAATCATAGTTTGAAATGATCTAAAGATTTTCTCTTTTGGGTTTTAGTGGGCTTGGGCCTAGTGGGTTGGCCTATCATGGATTTGGCCTACATTAATTCTCTCCCCCTTGAAGAGAACTTGACCTCGAGCTCGGTAAATGTCTTCTTGGGTCGAAGATCAACCGCACAAACTTCCAATTCTCTTGTTGATCTTCATACTCTTTGAAAGCTAGATTCAATCTTTTCCTTTTGCAACTTTGCTTCTTTTGATGGCTCGAGTTTGCTTAAGAAAATGAACATAGAATCAGCAAAATCAAATTGCAACCGCCAAGTGTCCATTGTTGATATCCAAAAATAAAGTCAATGTGAGGGACTTCAACTAATGGATCTTCTTTTGGACCTGCTGGAATAATTGACTTGTTTTCGGATGATCCAATGGTCTCGTTTGAAAGTAACACTTCAATCAGATCCATCGGATCTTCATTTTCCTTACTAACCATATTCATTTCTTAAATGATTGCCACTAATTCTTTTGTCGGTTGCATCTTTTGATCAGTATTAGCCACGGAAAGAATTTCAGACCCATTGTCTTCTAATACTTCTGAAGTATTATCCATCCTAGGAGTGCTACATGATGTCTCATCTGACTTTGTCACGACATCTTCCATTCGTTGATCTTGTTTCTCAATGTTAGCCTTGATATTTGTTTCTTCTTTTCGCTCTTCCTTAGGCTCTTCAATCGAAGGTGACGATGTAGACGGGGATGTTATCAGTTGTAATGGAACGAGGGAAACCCATCGTCCTTTCCACAAGAAGAAACATTCATTCTTCTCTTTGTCATGTTGCACTTGCCGATCAAAAAGCCATGGTCATCCAAGAAGAATGAGTGATATTCATAGGGGTTACATCACACCAAATTTTGTCTTTATAACCACCAATCTTGAAAGATACCAAACATTTGAGAGTCACAGGGATGATAGAACCATTAGAAAATGTGACGTTGTAGGCTTTAAGTAGCTTCTCGGTTGGCCAATAAAGCTTGTCAATAACCTCTTGCACAATAAAGTTTATTGCACTACCATTGTAAATAACCAAATTAGCTAACCTGTCTTCGAATTTTACTTGCATTCGGAATATTATGGTTTGCTTCCACTATTCTTCTTCCTTTTCATTAGTGGTGAGAAGTTGACGAATGACAAGTATGGGATTATTCTCTCCGGAAAAATGTGATTCAACGGTATGGGCTCTTTGTTTGAAATCTTTAGTTTGAAAATTTGATGGACTCCCAATGGGCCTCAAATTGGCTTTCACTGGAGGGGAGAATGAATCTCTACCATGTACATATTTTTCCTCCATTAACAATTTCATTTCCTTCCACGTTGGTGGATGTTGATACAACTAACATTCTACTTCTTTCCACCATGCTTGGGCATTTCCTTGAAGTTTTCTTTTTTCGTAATCCTTACATGAATAACCTTTTAATCTACGCCATTGAAAATACTCTTCAAGTACTGCTATTTCCATATAAAAAGTGGAGCTTCTTGATGAAACATGTTTGAGAATTTACCTTGACGATCAATGAGCATTGACCTTTTCTGCGTGATAGTGCTGAATGAAGTGACACCTATAACTCCTGGATGGGTCAAGTTGAGCTCACTAGATCTGGCCTACAAACGAGGCAGGGCCGGTGTGCGGCTCTGTTGGATCCGACTTGTGGGCTGCAGTTTCTAGCCTTTGAGTCGGGCTCCTCTTTCTTTCTTCCTTCCTTTTTTTCTTGTTTTGTACATACTAATGCTTTCGGATCTGGGCCAAACCCGAATTGAGGCCCAATTGTTAGGTCCAACTCATGTCAGAGACACGTGGGCTCCCTTTGCTACCTCGTGCTTTGTGTACACAAGAAAGAAAAGGGGTTCGTTTCTGTCTTCAAGGCAACATAGAACCACAAAAGGACTTTCGACCACTGTTTCTGTTGCTAAGACCTGATGAGAAGCGATTAAGAGGAGAAAAGATGCTGCAATGAGGGTTGATGGTGGAGCAGCTGTGTTGATAGTGGAAGGCGATGCGGTTGTGTTACGGTGATCTCAACCAAGCTCTAGCCCGATGGTGCTGCTGTGAGTTGCAATGGAGGGGGAACTCGATGGTGGTGAAGACATCGTGAGATGGCATCGAATAGGTACTTCTTGTCTCAGATCTTCTCTTTCTTCTATTCTCACTTTCTTCTCCTTTGCTTCTCGTCTCAAATCTTCTCTTTCTATTCTCACTCTCTATTCTCCATTGCTTCTCGTTTTCTATTCTGTTTTTTTTTTCCCCCTAGGCTTTGGGTTTGGGAATGCCGATAGAGGATTTTAGGGGGACTGAAATCAAAGATGGGTTTGGTGGCTAGGAACGATGGGTGTTGACCAGATGGAAAATGGGGAACAATTGGGTTTTGCTGAGTTGGTGTTGTTTTAGATGGTATTTGGGTTTGGCCGGTAGGTTAGGGTCGGGTGTTCGACAATAGTTGGGATTTGGGGAAGAAGGTTTCTACATGAGTTGGGTATCGATTTGGGGCTTGGGGCTTGCTTTAAGTTTGGACAAGGAGTTAGGGTTTGGGGATTTTGAGAAATTTTGGGGATTTTGTAAACACGAGGTTGATTGGGTTCTGGAAATTGATTATTAAGGCTCGGATTTTTGGAGATTTGGTGTTTGGGACCTCGGGAAATTGGAGAAATTGTGGGAAAGTTAGGGTTTTTTGAAATATGGGTTTCAATGGTTAGGAATTTATGTTTGGATTCGGTCAAAGGGGTTTTGGATTTGGCAAGGTTAGGAGGGTTTGGGTTTGGGGAAGGAGATGAGCTTGGGTTAAGGGATGAGTTGGTTTTTGTTTAATGATTGGAGGTGGGGTTTGAGATGGTATCGGTGATGGGTTCGGGAATTGGGTAATTTTGAGGTTTTGTAGTCTCAAGGAGTTGTGGAAATTTGGGGTTAAGGTTTAGGAGGGATTTTCGAGAATTAGGTTAAGTTCTTGATGTACTTGAGACTTTAGAGTCCGGAATGGATTCGGTAGTTAGGTATTTGGGAATGTTAGGTTGCTAGAGGTTTTAGGTTTAAGGTGGTTTTCTCTTCTCTTTTTTTTTTCTTTTTTAATTTTTGAGGAATAGGGTTCGGCCGGGTGTGATGATGGGTTGGGTTAGGGAGAATGAATGGCTGGTGGGTGGGTGGATGATGATGGGGTATGGTGATGGTGGAAGATGAATGATGATGATGGAAAACGATGATGGTCGGTGATGATAGATAATGAAATCAAAAACAGGAAATCCAATCGGAGATGAGTGGGTGGGTTACCTCGATTCGCAATCGGAGAATTGGATCGTTGCTCTGATACCAATAGATGTTGCATTGGTGGGGATGAATAGCCAACAGGTTATTCTTTAAGCCAAAGGCTTAGAGATAGGATCCATAAGGATCAAAATTGTCTTGGTCTCACACCAGAGACACAAACTAATTGAAAAACTCAAATAGAAATTTTATTAATCATTGACTTATCTCTATGGAGGGATTACAATCCTTTATATAGGCCATAGGGATTTTGGAAAGAATCCAAAAGTCCAAATAAAATAAGATTTCCTACGATATACTTTCTAATAAGATAAAATACCTATCCCTAAATCTTAGTTACTTACTAATTATCTAAAAGGAAACAATCATAGGTTGAAACGATCTAAATATTTTCTCTTTTAGGCTTTAGTGGACTTGGGCCCAGTGGGCTGGCCGATCATGGATCTGGCCTGCATCAAATATCCCATGCATAAACGAAAAATGACCCTTAGAGAGAATGGGAGCAGTGGTGGTTAAGGAGAAATAGAAGGTCTCATCATGGCCAAGGGTTAGGCAAAACACAATTATCTCGCCCATAGAGATGGCCTTAATTCCAACTTCGATGGGGAACTCCCTCAATAGAAGAAAAAAGAACCACCCTAATAATTACTGAATTGGAGTTATGGGCTAAAATAATTGCAATTGGATATTTCTTGTACTAATGCTTGGAACCCTTACCTCTGTTGAAGTTTGATGAAGTTATTCATCAATCCATACTATGGAATTTACCGAAAAACGGAGTGTAGCGGTAGTACTTGTTCTTGTAACGCCTTGGCGTTTCATGCCAAGCTATGGACTTTAACAAATTAAGCTCAAGTTTCCAAAGAGATCATTAGATAGTAGTGGTTTATTCTACACCTCTTCAATGAACCTTCTCACTTTTGTTAAACTGGCTCCTAACCAACCTAGATTAGGCTTGAAAAGTTCTAGTATCGATCTAAATATAAGCTATCAAAGTAATAAAAAAATTTCATTCCTTAGGGCCTGTTTGGATACATGTAGAATAGAATATTGAGGAACTTACGGGAAATAACCCCTTAGATGGACATTGCACAAAAAAGGACCCAGCAAATTCTTCAAAACAGTAAAGGCCCTCCCCGTTACTCTTTTTTTTTTTTTTTTTTTTCCTTGTAGACTGAGCGTCGATGTCGACACTTCAGTCTTTAATGAGCGTCGATATCAGCACTCAGGAATTATAGCATTAAATACACAGTCTCGAATCTTCTTTTTATTCTCACCTTTTCTCTCTTCCCTGATGAGTATTCTCGGCAGAAACACAGTTTTCTCACCTTTACCTTCTTGTTTTTACTCCATTAGAGTAGTGGGTGGACACCATTAAAAGGTAGGTGCACACATTATCACTCTTCTATGTATTATTTACCCCAAAACATGATATCTATGTCTCATGTAGAGTCATTTTCATTTCTGTATTGTCATAAACCCTAGATATGGCAACATTACATTTGCTTTAGTTATTATTTATCCTAGGAAATGATATCAATGTCCCACGTGAAGCCATTTTCATTTCCATATTGTTATAAACGGTGGATATGCTCCCATGGCCACTATTATCTTTATTTGTCATATCCCTTTTTGGGGATATAGAAATGGGTAATGGCTTAGATACATACATTGTTTAACATTAGCAATGGAAATATTTCTCTATGGGCATTGTTTAACGATGGCATTTACTCTATGGGCATTGTTTATGAATATGCATTTACTCTAATACGACCTAAAATGATTTCTTTATTTGTTAGAAATGGGCAATGGATTAGAAACATATATTAGCAATACAAACATTTCTCTATAGGCATTGTTTATGAATATGTATTTACTCTTGTTGCTATTACAACCTAAAATGATTTTTTCGATTTAACAATAACATGTCAGAGAGTGAGGTTCTAATCATATTAAGCATTTGAAGCATCTAATTCGGATGCAACAACTGAAAATTTAAGCATACAATATCTTCATCACAATGAACGTGCATTTTCATTGGCTAGCACTGAAGATGATAGTGATGTCAAGAGAATGTTCAAAGCATCAGGAGATGATATAAATGGGATACATTTATGTCTTCAATGGTTTGAACAATGCAGATGTTAAGAGTCGGAGAACAATCTAGGTATGTGAATTCATTATATTATTAAATTGTACAGTAGAGTACATAGTTTCATTTTCGTATCTGCTTATTGTTTTATTGATGTATTGAAGGCTTCAGAGGATTGATATACATCAAGCATGTGGCGAAAAATCGAGGGGTTTAAAGAGAAATTGCAAAGAAAAATAAGTTCTAGAGCCCATGCTTGTGCGAGAATATCCTACTGTTGATATCCATGAAGATATTGATATGCATTTCTCGTCTGTACCAAACATTACGACTATTGACCATACTCCAGAACAGGATATTGTTGTTGATGATATAGAGGATGAGACAAAGTATAATGTGTAAAAAAACCATGTACTAACACAAAAGCAGATGCTGACAGGTAGAAGGCCCAAACACGTAATGTGGGCTAAACAAGAACGACAGCCACGTGGGCTAAACAAGAACAACGGTATCGGAACCCGCTCTGATACCACGTAAGAAACCATGTACCAACCCAAAAGCTTAAGATGATAGTGGAAGGCCCAAACAACCATACGAAGCCCTGTCCAACTTAGGACTGGGCAATGTGGGATTTTCCAACAAAATGATGAGATTCATTGTGATGAATACCATTCCATCGAACAAGTTCCTGGAATCTCAATGGTTGTGTCCCGCAATAATGGAACTAAAGCGAATCCAATCAATACTGCAAATCCATCAAATGATGTTTCAGACATTATTTTCCAAGACACCATGGTTCCAGAGGCTGGTAACAACTCAACACCAGCTTTCTTCTGTCTCAGTTGCGTCTTTTAAAATGAATTTAAAACATGGTAAGCAGTTGATATAAATTTAATTTGATTTGTATGGACCATTTTACCTTTTGGACATCATGCTCGGATCGTGAGTTGCTACACGCTTCCATAGAGAAGTTTTCACACGCCATACCAAAAGCAGCTTTAAATGTCTTTATCTTTTTTCGGATTGACTTCGTGAGCTTTCCGATGCTGGTTTTCCTGTGATCGGCCCGATCACATGACCGCTCTATAAGCTCAAACAATTCCAAAACCTGCAAAAAATATGGAAACATTTTAATTCTTGCAATGGTATAGCACTTTAACTTGAAAAGAGTCAATAATATTAGCATTCAATGTATACATGTTTCTTTGGGGCAAATGATTCATTACGCTTAGTAGATCCTTCCGTATTGCTTGTCTCAGAGCGGTCTCTACGGCCGACATGGCTGATTGTGTTGAAGCCATACCAAACTAAGTATTCATCTGAGTGCTCTGATGAAGTGCACTTCTCCCCATGCAAGACCATGTTTCTTCTATCCTGCCATAATGCTTCTATCCCATCTTCTATCTTCCTATAATCTATTGTTATCCTCTCTACCCGCTCGTGCCTCAAGAATGGCATATTGAAAGGAGGTGGGACTACTTGCTTAAAGCCAAATTGTTTCATTACTCGGCATGTGTTGTGTCGTTCAACAATCCAATAAAAAATAAGGACAGTTGATGAAGAAAATAAATCACGATCAACTTTAGGAACATGCTGTAAAAACTTTTTCCCATACCCAGCATACGGTTGCCAATTGAACTGCATTAAAAATTAATAAAGAGTCAGCAAAAACCCTGAAGGGTATAGTATTTACTAAAAGTAATGAAATAGGGAAATGGTTCGGTTTCGTTACCCCATCAACCGTCATGTTGTTTAGTTGTTTACGGACTTCCTTGATTGTTGTCAAAGCACTATGATCCTCCAACCTCCTTGACCATGTCTTGAAAAGTGGAAATTGGATATCCTTTCTCCAATTATCATCTGGTGGAGGACACCGTCCAATCGACATTCTGGAGTAAGCCCATATCTGCACTAGATTACCACAATTAAAATATTAGATACTTTTTGTTAATATCACATAAAAGTTAAGAATGTCTATTAATCACCTGTAAAAGTTGCAGAGGGCCAGTTAGTGTTCTTAAAACCCTTTTGTCTTGTCCCTTTTTATCCTCTCCCTCTTCTTCTCCCTCCTTTTTCTCCCGGTTCCACCAAGTAGCCTTTGCCAGCATTCTATACAAGTTTGCAAGACAAGCAGGGGCCCATGCATAAGGCTTAAATTCTTTGAACAACTCAAGTAAATAAGCAGGCCCCCTCGCACCAGAAGCCTGTGTGCAGATTTGACCGGCGACCAGAAAAAAGAGGTAGGCCCTGGTGGCACGAATCTCATTATCTTCTGAAATCTTCTTCTTCTCTGACAATTTGAAATTGTCTTCCAACCACTTAAATTTCAATGATATACCAACAAAGTCTACTCCTGGACGTGGAGTAATTCCAAGCAAGTCCTCACACACCGACTGCACTAAAGCATTAGGGAACGTTCTTCCTACTACCACCGGGCCTTCAATGGGTAAACCGTAAATGTAAGCAACATCCTCCAATGTTATAGTTGCTTCTCCAGATGGAAAATGGAATGAGTTTGTCTCCGGCCGCCACCTTTCGATCAAACCTGTTATTAGAGCATGGTCTATCACCATGCGGTCTATTTCTGCGAGATATTGTAGACCTGCCTGCCTTACATATTCTCTTTGGGTATTTGTGAGCACCCAAACTTCTTTATCTGGATTGGTTGGGATGCATCTAAAACGACCCAATTCCTGTCAATAACAAAAATTTGAAGGAGGTTAGCATTTACCAACAAAAAAGAAAAAAACACAAATCCAAACACAAATCATATCAATAGAAAACTGATTTTTGTTTAGGTTATACCTCTCCATGAATAATTCCCTCTAAAATATGATTGTCTTGATTGTACAGGAGCTTATCCTCAGCTCCATCGGGTATTTTCTCTAACATCTGCACAATAGCTATGAATTAATATGAAAATAAACCAACCGAGTTGAAGGGACTATTCATTTGTGGGATATCTGAGTCATTGCAAAGAATGTAGTGTTTAAGATCATGATGGTTTAATGATAATTGAATGTTGAGATGAATATAATCTAAAGGTTCCTATGAAGGAAAACATAAATTACATCAAGTGAAACTCTATTACATCTCTAATGATAAGAGTTTTAAGGATAATGGGTTTCTAAATGATTCTAAAGGTAGAAAACGTATATATAACTAAGCAACATATCATGAAGTGGCTGTCCAATCGAACAATACCAGCAACCATTCGAATCATTCAAAATCAAAAGGTTCTAATGTTGAATGGCATTTGATGATCTGTGGAATGTGTAAATCTTTTTTGAAGAAGCTAAATCAGTTGGATGAATGAATGCACGTGTAAATGTTGTGAATGAAAGAATGGATGTTCATTGCAGGAACTTCATCAATATATGACCTGAATTGGGAGGAATTGGTGGATGGCTATTGCATTTGGAGAGGGCTAGGCCCCGTTTTTATTGTGATTCATTGGTGTGGGAAGAAGGCGTTTGAATGCCTCAAATTTGAGTGGAAACAGAACTTCGGATGCCTGTTTCTAGGAGCTTACGATTAACCGTAATGGTAAGATCCTAGGTGAGCTACTGGGAGCTGGGGTCGATTGAGCTTTTGAAATTTAAACATTCTACTTTTGTTCCACGGTTAGCTTACAGCTAGCCATAAAGCTAGTCGTAAAGCCCAGGTTGCTCTCTGGAAAATTGAGAGACAAGCCATTTTCTGAAAAATGTTGTACTAATGGTCTACAATGACCATAAGGTCACCCTACGGCGAGCTTACAATTTCACGGCTAGCCGTGGAGCTTACCATAGATCACCCAGTTTCTTCGAAAACAGGGTTTTCCACATAGGACTTTTAAGGCTTAGATTGGTACCCTTGGTGCCCTCTAATGAAGAACAATCGGTGGACCTTAGTGAGGGACGTTATGACCCAACATACCCTTATGAATTGTCGGACAATGTACAACGTATGGGCTACATCGGACCGGGACAAAGTGAGGCAATGGGATATCCAATAACTAACGATGCACTAAGGTAAATGATCACACAGTGATGACCTCATTCCCTCCTTGGATTGGGTAGCCATGTCTCGTACGACGAGGGCGATGAATGACCTAGGATCGGATTGTTTATTCCCTTGACTATCAATCGATTGGAAACGAATTGTACCATTCTTTAATTGACGTCCATATGCTTCGCGCATGTTCTATAGATTTACATTGTTTATATTGTTGGAATCACATTGAGAACCTAGAATGATCATACTTAGGATCCCCATTGACTGTCACTGTATTGAACGACGTGATGAGGCTAGGCGGCCCTAATTGTAAGGGTGATGCAGGCCCTAGGGTTAGGGCTTGCGTGAGATGTGCTAAAAGCACAATGGGTGCTGAAGCACATGTCCGAAAACACAATCAATCTCCGAAGAGACAATAAACGAGGACGCACCTCAATGGGAAAACCCAATTTTATTAATCAACTCTCTCTGAGAAATAATTCTCTACAATACCATATAAATAGTAAAAGAAGACTTAAGCCATAAGAAACCCAATTAAACTAGGAAACTAAATAACATTGGAAACCTAATCCTAATTACAATATTTAAAGAAACTAATGACATAAAAATAAATTCCTAAATCTACGTGAGCCTACACATGTGGCCATGAGATATATGCTGCATCATTGGGCTTAGAGAGGACTACCATGATTGTAATTATAAGTGATCGATGAAAGTGATGGATTGATTGATTGATTGAACGATTGATGGAAAAGTAGTTCCCTCGTAAATTGTGGAATCTTGTTCATGTAGGAAAAGCCCAACCCTCACTGATTTTCATAGGATTCTTGTGTGGGCACCACGCGGCTATTAACGTTGAACACAGAGGAGCACCTTTGTGGCAGGGCAGTAGATTGATAGATGGATTAGAACAACAACAGAATGTATAGGGTTATTGTTTCGGGTGGCAACCCGATGCATTGATTGCCCCAGGCTAAGCCCCAATGAATTGTTCCGGACTAACTATCCAATGTATTGTCCCAAGTTAATCCCGATGAAGTGATTGGCCGGGCTATTCTCCTGTTGCATATTCTCTACCACACTCAATACGAGATGGGAGGGCAATGAGTATCCCGTGGTGTATAGGCATATGTGGACCGGCCTGTTGTTAATGATGATAGGATATTATCTTTCATTGTTCATTGTGTATCGATAAGTGTGCCTTATGCTTATATTCCTATCATTGGACTTCACACGATCACATTGTCTTTACTTCGTTTTGACATTGCCTATCTATGTTCACATGTATATATACATGTCGGCTATTCGTAGTCTGATGATGTCATGCTTGGTGAATGGGTACCGAGCCCCTTGATTTCGAGGAGGAGGAGGCACCGCTTCAGGTAGATCGGCCTAATGGCGATCAAGAGTGGTGTGCCGATAACATAGTCTGAGTTGTCTCACTAGCACACGAGTGCCTTCACATATTTTGGGATAGTTTGTATTATTTTTTTTATTAGCCTAGGTTTTTGTTAGAGGCCATGTAACTAAACTTTTAATCGTTATCTCTTGTTCAACTTCAATTATACAAATGAAGAGTGTGTTTACAATGAAATGTTTATCATACCATCTATGATTATATGGAGCTTCCGCTTTGAATTATGGTTGACCAAGGAAATGTTTACACCTCACCGCGGACTCCGATCCTATGGGACCATCATTGGCATCCACTTTGTGTGGTTTGTCAATAAAGATTTTAATTGACCCCTAATCTCACGCATAATCCCTGTGCTCATCAGTGGAGGCATGACACTAGCAGTGGACCTATCCTTGGGGCATCCTTTTGTGGATCTTGAGGCCCATGATTACTTAAAGTTCCCACTTTGCATTAGGAAATCATTAAAATCTTTAGCGGTTTGAGCACATGCAAAGGCAAATACCATTCTCAAGGGTGGGGGGCTTGGTGGGGGTTGGGAGGTGTGTGGAAGGAATTACACTCATCAAGTCACCTCTTCCAAACCTCCCTATATATTTTCTTTAATATCCATATGTCCATTAACTATTGTCAAAAGAACTGAGAAGATTCAATGTGACTTTCTATGAAGTTAATATGAAGGTAATATTAAAAAAAAAAAAACAGTAATTATTATGAATTTCATTGGAAACATCAATTAGTGGGTTGAAGGTGGAGATCCTACCCCATGTGGGAGGGTGTTCGCCAGTAGGAGGCTTTTGTTTGACAACCACTCTCACTCCTCTCCTTGGACCATTTAGAATCGTTTTTCAATCAATTGTTTTATGTAATGGATGTAGGATGTATTGCATTTACTCAGTTGTAAGTGCATTCCTTATAAGGTGCCACTATTTTAGACTTATTGAAGTTGAACGGGTGATGCTAAGAATCATTGTTGGAGGATAGTGGAAGGAAATCCTCACCATAGCCATTTAGTCAATGGAGGAAATGAATACTTGTTCTAGTAGATACATCCTTTGATATGTAATAGACTAATAGTCATAGTGTGTTGTTGTTATCACGAGCAATTGCTCTTTCCTAGACCACCTTCATGGGAGCTTCATGTTGCAGATCTCACGCACACTTCCCCTTGCTCCCTTATGTGAAACTCTGCTTCTTATAATTCAATAAAATAAAATAAAACTCTAGATCCATGTTATGCACAAAGTGAATCAATACTAGAAGAAATCTTGATTTGACTAATGCAGTAAAAATTAATAAAACAACTATACAAGTGGAAAAGCATTCTCATCCCAGATGTTGACATCTTAACTAGCATTCCCATCATGGCAATGGATCCTCTAGGTGACATCTAAAGAAACTAAGAGAGATATATACAATCATAGATAAGATGTGCAACAAAATAAATACATTGGGTAAATTTTTTACGCAGTTAAAAATGAAGAAAAAAAAATCAATTTTAAAAAATAGCATCAAATAACCTTTCCTTTCATTAAAACACGAATCAAAGGAAGATGGATGGAAAATGAATAACTAGCTGTTTTCATTTTTTAACCACTTGAAATTCCTATGTATCGAATTCATATGCATTTCAATGGAAAAAAAAATGGCCCGGGAAGCTTTTGGTCCAGAGAACTCCTGATTTCACCGCAGGGCCCTATTGAAAATCCGACCCCTTCAAAATAAACGCGTCCCAGCGAATGAGATGTCGTCAAAGCTGGTCCCACCATAAGATCGACCGATTGATTAAACAAAAGAGATTGACCCTGTGACCAAAAACACCATTAACACAAGTGCCATTTAGTGGGACTAAACCCCATTAATGTAAAATTTTGGCATCCGGACTGGTACTGATAGATAAAATTAGCTATAGAGAGCTACCCTGATCAAAGGTGGGGTGGGCTCGAGTGGGCCCCACAGAAGAGAAGATTCTCCTAGGGAAAAGAGGAAATGAACTCACCGTCTTCGGGGAAGAAGCAGAGGACTGAGACTGACCAGCTTTGCCACTGCCTTGCAGCGGCGGCATCTGTGGTGGTGACTCCACTGAAACTCTTTCCTCCTCTCTCTGCATCTCTTCTTCGACAGGAACGACCCCCCCTTGGGTCTGGGAGATGACTAGTTTCGTCGTTGCTTCTCGCAGTCGCTTGCGAGAGAGTCGTCTTTCGGAGAGCAGAGAATCCACCATTTCCGCTGGAGGATCAGGAGAGTTTCGGTTTCGGTGGGAGAATCCAAGTTCTGTAGTTGATTGCAGCGACTGCCCTCTCTCCATTTGCTTCGATCGGAATGCTAGCTCTCGATCAATTGCAAGACCCATCGGCATGACCCTCTCGCTGTTGCCCTCAGACGACAACATTGGGGGAAATGAGAAAGGTCGAGAATCATCGAGATTCAGATACCTAAATAGCAGCAGCGTATTTTAGCAGCTTTTGTACTTGGGGTTTGTATTGTAAGAATTAAAGAGCCTACGGTTTTAGGTTGGGGTTTTTATAAAAACGGCTTTATATTTTCAGAAAACTTTAAAAAGGCTCTTGCATTTTATGTTTCTACAAAAAGGCTCCTGGTTTGATTGTGTAACAGGTGACTTTTGGGCTTTTTTTTTTTCTTTATTTTTTGGATAAATGACATGAATGAAATTTACTTAAGACTAATAAATCTTACTAATTAAGATTAAAAGTTATCGATAAGGCCTGTTCAGAAAACCTAGTCTAATTAATAAGAGCAAATTAAGTAAAAGCTCTAATTTTTTAAGTTCTAATTTATAGTTAATTTATTTGGTAAATTTATAAATAAAAAAATAAAGGTCTTATTTCATGAGGTAATTGGGGGTCATCTTTAGGAATTGTGGTAATTGGGGCCGACCTTTTAAGAATTACAACGTAAAACACATTGTTTGTATCATTTTGAAATTTTTATGAGGACATGATATTTTTATCCAAAACACTTGTAATTATTTGCACTATTCACCTACTCTAAAAAGTTGCAACCCTCTAACTTATTCATTTTTGGAGGCAAAGGCTTTAATTTTTAAATAAGCTCTAAAAATTAAAAAAATACAATTAGAGGATTACCAAATGCTATATTATGTAAATAAGCTCTAAATCATAAGACAAGAGCTTTTTTTTTAGAGTTTCCAAACGCTTGCTAACTGAAGTTAGGCCCACCTTAATGCATAATAAGCTTGGAAGCCATGGATTGGAATGGCTTGGATGTAGAGCAAATAAATAGAAAACATCAAGCCGTCCAAATGATCTTAGCTTTTGGTTTTAAGTCTGCGAAGTTTGGTTTTAGCTTTTGTTTTCAAGTCATTTGAGTTTTTTCAAAGGGTAAATTGTCAAAAATAAAAGTTGAACCATCAAGTTACCTTTTGTACTTTTTTTATTGAACAGTTAAAAACAAATAGTTGATTTGTCAAATGTGTAATACCCCACAATTTCTGTGTGGGCCCATGTGTTGGATCCTTGATTGGGTCCCACTTGTGCAACCCTTAATTTAATCAGTTACTTAGAAACTTAAAACTTAAAGATTAATGGACCCTATCTCTTGGTAAAAATAATAAATGAGATTCACATCTTGCCTCAATCCAATTGATTACTTTTGGTTTAAAATCCTCCTTAATTGGCAACTTTAAGTGGGGAGGAGATGTCCATTGAGATTTTTTATTTTTTTTGGTAAAACATTGAGGTTCTTTCTGAGGAAGGAAAAGAATAGGAACGGAAGGGAACAAATAAATGAGAAGGAGAGATCCGCACGTTTTGGTTGGTCTTTGTATTGATACTCCTTTTATGGATATATTAATGCAAGGAATCCCAAAGAAAAGACCTCATTCCTATTTCTCTTCTTCTTTCGTATTACCTTCCAACCAAAAAGTTATCTCACACTATCTAGATCTCTATTCCTTCTCTAACTTAGGGTTTTGCCATATTAGGTAAGTGAGATGCGCTTAGTTGGACTGGGTATAGGCTCCCCACCCTAATATTCCAAGGAGTATAATAACTAGAAGACTTTAGGCCATATGTACTAAGGGAAGGACGGCCCCCGGGAGACATGCATGGCCCCATAATGTCTGTGTTAGACCTCTGCTCAGGGGTCCTCATCCTAATCAGGGTTAGTCAAAGGGTCGTTAGCCCTTTCTTTGAACGCAATCTCCTCTTTCCGATTCATATAGTAGGGATAGATTAGTTTCGCTCTCTTTGATCTATTGCTTAGAATATGGGTTATCATGTTTGGATTTGCAAACTTTATATGATTTTGAATCCATGACTGTAACATGTTGAAGAACTATTTCTTGATGCTTAGATCTAGGGGTTTTTTGTTTTTGTTTTATTTCATACAGATAATGATGATTATTTAGGAGAGATGCTCCTATGCACACTCGTGTGAGAGTTACTCTTAAAGTATCATCTCCCATTATTTAAAAATGTTAGTTTTGTTTAAGAAGATACATTTATAAAGAAACTCATGACTATGCACCTCGTAACGCATGCTACTTTTGGTTACACCCAAGATCAACATGTTGGGTAGGAATGTAAAATGGGTCAGGCCTCCCAAGGCCGACACTTTGACTGGCCCGGCATACCCTAGGCATGGGCCATGTTGGCCAGGAGTACCGCAGTCCTAGACTGGCCCAGCATGCCCTAGGCACGGGCCATGCTGCCCAGGAGTGCCGTAGTCCTGGATCGGCACGGCACGCCCTGGCTGGGCCCGTTAGACAACCACCCCCCCTCCCCCGCGGCCGACTGTCATAAAACGAATAGGGGGTTTGGCCATTTTAACACTCATCTACACTCTCTCCCCCTCTCTCCCTCTAAGCGCGCGCGCTCTCTCTCTCTCTCTCTCTCTCTACAAAGTTCTCTTTTAAGTCTAAGAAGTTCAATTAGATCACAGGGAACCAAGATCAAGAACAAAGGAGCTCTCTCTCTCTCTCTCTCTCTCCAAGAATTTCTCAAAGCACTCTCTCTCTCTATTAAGGGTATTTATTTATTCAAACTTTAGATTTTATTTAATAAATACTTAATAATATTATATATAAGTAAGTCTTATCTTCTCTCCTTTATATAAGCCTATCTTCTCTCCTTTCTTATATAAAATATCACAACAAATACATTACATATTTATATATAATTTTCTTATTTATTTTTTATAGGCTTAGTTTTTTTGAAAAATGCCTAGACCATCACAAGAATGCAACTTTGACTTTTGCCTTAATGATTCAATTCATGCAAATTTGGAAAAAGTAAAATATGATGTAGAGGTAGAAAGCAATACAGCCCTAGGACAAAACAATTCTATAAAAAAAATTAAAAAAAATAAAAAAAAACGCAATCCTCTTTTTGATTCGTAGAATATGGATATAGACTAGTTCCTCTCTTTGATCTATTGGTTATCATGTTTAAATCTGCAAACTTTTTGTGATTTTGAATTCATGACTATAATATGTTGAGGATCTATTTCTTGATGGTTAGATCTAGGGTCTTCTTGGTTATTACTATATACAAATAATGATGATGATTTAAATATGTTATTTTTGTTTTTATATAAATATATATATATATAAGTCGCATGCTGCTTTTGGTTACAGTACATATACTTATTTTTACCAGTACATACAATTTACGCAGGTCGGGCCAACCCAACCCAACCCACATTTAATACAAGTTAGCTCGACCCGAGACCTATCGAGCATGGTCTGAAGGTTCACAACCATTTAAAAAACGAGTCAGTCACAGGTTGAGGTCCAAAACAAGTCGGGCACCTCCAACAAGACCCGAATTAGCCCAACCCGACCTATTTGCCAGCTCTAGGTGAAAGGGACATAGTTGTCATTTCTGTTTCATTCCGGCAAAAATGACTAGAAATTTTCATTCCGGTCATTCTGCTGAAACGGAACCCCTTAAAAAAGTTTTCGGTTTCGATTACGTTATATTTCGAGATTTCGGTGGAAACTCCTCGATTTCAGTTGGAATGGGTGAGACGAGATCCAAATTTTCGTTATATATATTTTTTAATAAAAATCAAGCCTCTCCCCTGTTCTTCATCAAGTGAAAGAGAAAAGGGTAAAAAAAAGAAAGAAAAAAAAAAGACCCCTGTTCTTCATCAAGTGAAAGAGAAAAGGGCAAAAAAAGAAAAAAAAGAAAAGAAGAAGATGAGTGTGAGGAGGAGGAAGGGTGCTTGATTGGATTCCGACCGCTCGTGGCTTCCAGTTGCCGCCCCTCTCTCTCTCTCTCTCTCTGTGCTTGAATCTTCGAAGACTAGAGTTGGTGGTCTACAAACGAAAAGGTAAAAGGCATTTTGCCTGTTTGCAAATATTCCCTTTTTTTCTCTATTTTTTTTTATCAAAAAAGTCCTTTATGTCTTTGTTTATTTTTTAAAGATCTCAAGATTCTAATTAGAGTGCCAATGACATGGGACTTTGTGTAAAGTGCGACATGATATAATAAGACCTTAGCCAAATTTAAATATAATCTTAAGATTTTCGTATTTATTTTATTTTTTTACCTATACATATAATATTTTTTCAAGAGATTTAACCGAAATTTCTGAAACTCCCAAATATTTTATTATGGAGGCCAGACCAAAATGGGGATCAAAACGGAATTGACAACTATAGAAAAGGAGCATTCAAATGGCGTATTCCAACACTAACAAGCAAGTAGTTGACATTTTAACAAAGCCACTACCATTTGCAAAGCTTATATATTTCATAGAGTTGTTAGTAATAGTAGATTTTTGCATTAAGTGGGGTGTGCCAACAGTAATGCAAAAAATAAAGTGCAAAAATAAATTGTCATAATAGTGGTTAGTGTGTGACCATTAATTGTATTCCCTTGCATGTAATTACATCTTTGTAGTGGGCAATTACTTTACTTTAAAAGGTTGAATGTTATAATAGGTAGTGGTCATTTAGGAGCATTTACAAATATAAAACTTACATTTAGGTATGCATTTAGTGTATTTACTACGATGTTGTAGTGGGCATTTACATGGTGATGTAATTACATATATATATATATATATTCTAAGATAAAGCTTAGGATAAAATTCCGTAAGCTCATGCTTGTGAGACCCACCATTGGTCTATCCAAATGGATCAAACAAACGACCCCTTTGACTTGCACATGTCCACCGACTTTCGGTCAAATATAGATTTACTCAACCATTCGATCGACTGTATATCGATCCAAATAGACCGTTAACTATTAAACTTTTGAAATCCAGATGGAGATGATAGAAACCACAGCTGTGGTTGATTTTTTGCAAAAAAAGGGGTCCCAGGGAGTCCTTGAAATCTCTACCATCCCCATCCCCATGTGGGTCCCCAGGCAGGCCCCACCCCACACTTGAGCTTACCTTATCCTAAGCTTTAGTTTATGAGAACTGTCTCATATATATATACACACACACAATCTCTAGAGGGTGCCACGTCAACGTTCTTGAACCTCACGACACCACATCAAAGCTCTCATGAACGCTATGTAGCATCATGGCTATTTCCTTTCATCTCCTTTTAGCACTCTAGTTAATGTGTGAAGGTATAATATTCTCACCAAAGTAGGAAACGGCGAGAAGAAATCTAAACCGACAAACATAATTGTCTCATCTCTATTAGATTAAAGCTCATAAACAAAAGTAGAAGGATTTATAATGATGAGTCAAATGGTTCTACCAAGACTTAGCCTGAGGCCCACCATCTTTGGAAATGAAGAAATGGTAATAGGGTGCCCGTGGTCCAAGAGAGAACGAGCCATACTAGAGCTGAGCCTGCATTAAGCCCGTAGGCTTTGTTTGAGGATCGTGGACTGTAATTGGGTCTAATAATTGGCCCAATTATTCAATGACTTTGTCCTTGCCCTTCATCTAGGCCGGTGGGCCCAGGTCAAAATATTTAAACACAATAGGTGTATGTATTTTCAAATCAGTTGAGTCTGAACCTCAGATCAATACCCAAACGTTCTCATGTGTCACCTAATCACCGTGGTTTGTCAAAAATGAACCCTTTGTTATGCCAAGTCATAATGGCCCCTCTTCTAACCTTTGTAAAGATCTCACCAAAATATTAGTGATTAAATTTTTTTAATCTTGGTCCAATTGTGTGTGGTGTATGTGATTGTGATTAGTCTTTAAATTTCCTTTCTCAAACTAACCATTGAGAACTACAGAAGGAGAACAGCTTATCACATCATCTCTCTCAAGACTCTACCCATTTACAACATCAACACCCTTATATCTCTAATCCGCCATGAAATCCAGCCCACGTACACAGCCCATCTTCCCTCTCTTTGTTCTCCCATCATCTTTTTCTCTCCATCACGTTGACTATCACCATTGAAAGTTTTGCAGGCCACCGGAATGGATACTAGCTCTAATTAACTAATTAATGCTGCGGAAAAAACCAATCAAACAATAGAACTAGCAATCTAACAATTACACACCACAAGAAGGCAAACACAATCTGTAGCGTGGAAACCCTATCCAAGGAGAAAAAACACGAACCAGAAATCAAGAGTTCACGAATAGTTACAATATATACCCACAACTCATTTTCCTCAGTCTGTACCTCGACATAAGGACTGTAGTTGTTCTTGCACAAAATCCATTGCCACGACATCCATTGCCACGACATCCACTGTGCACCGTTCTCCTTAGTTGATCCCCTCGCACCTTGTAAGCCAAGATGAGTTATCTACTACAAGAAAGCAGAAGCAACAACAACCTTCTAGAGCAGCATTTCAAAACAATCTCTCAATGGCTTTAGAGAATATTTCTCTCTCTAAGATATCGCTTACTCAAATTAATCAAAGAACTAATTGATGTGTCTAATCTTCAATATGCACGTCTCCACTTTAGGGTTGAGAGAAACGCCTTATTTATAGCCCCAAATTCATGAATTGTAGTTAGAACACAAATATGACTCAAAGTGGGAAACAAAATCTCAAAAGGAAACTAAATCTTAGCAGATCTGGAGACTTTCCCGCTGTGCCCGCGCCTGTTTGATCGATCGGATAGTGGCTCCAATCAATTGAACCAATCAAATAGTTGGAGCGCTTCGACTGTTCGATCGATCGGACAGAGGCTACAATCGATCGGGCAAAGGAGATTCGCCCGGTCTTCTCTTTTCTTTGATTCAGCTCTTCTGGCGACACAACTACAATTCATTCTAAAATAAAATAGAAAATACAACTCAATGGACCTAGAGTTTTGTCTAACCCATGAATTAGCCAACATAAAAAATACTAACAACCATCATCTCTCCCTCTTATCCCCCTAACCAAACAACCCTTACACCTACTCCTTCACCTCCTTAAAACCCTTGAAGCAAACACAACCCTCACCCATTCACCATCTCCCCACTTTTCTTTCTTCTTCACTCCACCAGCCTTACAAACCTGCAAAACAAACATTCCACACAACTAGTTGCCCAGTCCTTACGAGAAACATCTCAGGACTCACCATTACCGCAACACTTACATCTCACTCCACAGCCTGCTCTACCCCAAACACAACACTCTCTCGTCACCGTCACTGCACCTATAACTCGACCCAACCACCTTACCATCCCAACTCCGCAATGGAAACACCACCAACTCAAACCATCTCACATCCTAGCCAAACCCAACCAGCACCCACTGCCAAAAAAAACTAAACCCAAACCTAGCTTCATTACTTTGACTTAACCAACACAAGTCACATATCACAATCCTACCTGGATTCACCACTTACGACCCATCTACCTGTCAAGACCCGGGCCCGAGATTAGGGTTACCACGGCCAAACACTGAGTCGCGATTGCATACTTACTCTCGTAAATCTCGCATTACCGAAGTCAACACGAGATTCACAAGGGATCTTACATATACCTGTCAAATGTACAAATTTGCTGAAATACACATATACATTGACATCAAGTTAAACCGTACAAGTTCTTTACATAAAAGTAAAGTTTACTTACACATTCCATTTCCTATTTACATTTATGTCAACCCTGCATATTTACATACAATGCAGGTGACTCCTATTTACATCCAAAATAAATCTATACTCAAAACATTCCAAAATGTTCTAATGTGATTGCTTGCCGATCTACGACCACTCATTTAGTCCTCTTGGGGGAACCATATTGGTCTCCTCCGTTGTCAGCGCGGCCTCTGCAAGATCGGGACGGGCAACTTGGCCTATAATGTCATGATAACACTGTGAACACGACGGTTCAACAATGTATACACAATTCTATGATAACAAATTGTTTAGCATTTCTAAATAAGTCAAATCAAACCAGTAAACAATTACAATTTCATTTAGTTCTTCCCTGAAGGAAGCATTCAATTTCATTACGTACACTTCATCAAGTGACTTTTCATTGTCCTCAAGGGCATGGGCGGAAGGGCACACCATTCATGACCCCGCCTTAAGAATGACTCATTTCATTTCATATTAGACACCTTATTAAGTGGCTTTTCAAATGTGTGAAATTTACCAGTGTCTTGATCAGAGATCACGGGCATCACTACGGAGCTCCGGAACGCTCCATCTACTGCAGTAGACATGTTCTTTAATTCATTACATTGGTTCATTTATTCCATTTCACTTCATTAATTCGGTACATTATCCAATGGCAGTTCCACAAGGAGCATAACAGTAGTAGACGAGAGAGGACAAGCCAACTCCAGTCAGAAACAATTAAATTTTCGTAAAACAACATTCGGGTGAAACGTTCATTATGTAATGTATGTGTTATTCTAGATGACATCACTTTTTAATGAAATTTACATTCGTATAAGTTTAGTTAACACCCATGAAGGTTTAGGAAAAATATCAGAAATACATTCTGAAACCTCTACAATGTCGGTCACCTGTCGGCTAACCGAGCTCTGGCTGTCGGTTGACCGAACTCCGTCGGTCGACTTTCCAGAAGCTCGGTTTCCTCATACAATCTCCTGACATTTCCTAAAGGAATTCAGTCACCCCGTCGGTCAGGTGTCGGTTGACCGAACCTACAGTGTCGGCTAACCGAACTTGGTTCGATTGTCCCTCAGTCCCAATTCCAGAGAGCTCAAAAGAGATCTCAGACAACTCGGTTAGGTGGTTCGGTTGACTGTCGGTCGACCGAGCCTTCAATGTCGGCTGATCAAACCCAGTTCGGTCAGCTTTCCAGAAACTGAAATCTCCTGTGAGATTCAGCTTAGAAACATTGGTCAGCCGAATTGCTCCAGAATGTTCAGATAATTTCTGAACAGAATTTTTTGGAATTGAACTCCTTGAGTTCCAACAAGTCTATTAACATATGAAATTAGTAGAATTGAGTACACTTGCCTTGTTTGGAGATTAATTAGCAAGAATCTGAGGTGAAAATCCTCAACTTGAAATCCTCTCTTGACCTAAACCAAAATCAATCCACAAGATAGAACTTTGATAATTTCCTTGCACCAAAACCACTCTAACTCAATGAATAGAATGTGGAAGTGTTGAATCCAACTTACAAAACTTACTTGTAGTCTCTTAAAGGAATTCTTGAGCCTTTTCTCAAGCTTCCAACTTCAAGAAAATAAGGAAGGAGATGGAGAAGATGATGAAGATGAAGAATCCTCTTCAATTCACTTGCCAAGCTTCCAAAATCCACTTGATGGAGAGAGACTGGAAGAAAAAAGAGGAAGAGAAAAAAAGAGAGGAAGAGAGCTGTGCTGGGAATAAGAGAATGAACTCAAAGGAGTTCATCTCAATCTTATAAGCTCACTTTTGCAATTAAGTCCCTCTCTATTCCTCTAATTACAATTCAAGTCAAATGAAGGGTCATTTGAACCAATTCACGCCGAATGAAATCGCTACAGTTACGGAAGTTAACGTACAACTCGAGATACACGTGCGGGTATTAAGAGTGTCCGTATTCGACGAAATACGTGAAAATTCGTATTTACGAAAAAGTCCCCGTATCCCTCAATCTAAGCCTAAAAGCAATTCAATTCATTCACTACCTTACCATTTAGCTCAAATTGCTCATTTGAGACAATTTCAATTTAATTTGGCCCTTAAGCCACATTAATTTTTTAAAACATATTCAATTAGCATTAATCTCGATTAATTAGAGTTAATCTTGATTAACTCGGGACAGGGTATTACACTACCCGAGGCCACTTAGCCCATAGAAAGGTAATCAGTTGAGATCCTTCCTTTGTTTTAAAAATTAGTCTCATTCATCATTATTCATCTTAGTTTTGTTTGCATTAGAATCACTCAACTAGATTTGGATTTACCACTGTTGTTACTAGACATATAAATCTGGGTAGGCGGCCCAAGCCCAGCACAGAAAAATCATGCCTAGGGCGTTGACTTGGTCAACGGGCAGGGCAGGGCAGTCCTCTGCTGGGCTGTGTTGGGCTAGGGCGGCCAGGCCCGTGGCATGGCCCGGCCCGCCCCAAGTAGGCACCGCCCAAACAAGGCTCAACGGTCTGGTTTTTTGAAACCACCCCCCCCCCCCCCCCCCCCCCCCAAGTTGCCATAAAATGGTCATATGAATGGGATATTTTTGCCATAAAATGGTCATATGAATGGGATATTTTGTCTCATTTTACCCCTTAGGAACTTTATAAATACCCATCATTTCTCTACACTCATCTACTCTCTCATTTCTCACACTCTCTCTAAGGTTCTAAGCTCTCAAGTCTCTTTCTAAAGTCTAAGCTCTTTAATAAGTTTTCTAGAAGTGAAGAGTGAGAGTGACTTCTCTAAAGTGAAGGAGATCTCTAAGAAAGACTTCTCCATTAACTCTCCCTCTCTCACAAAGGTATTTATTATTTTTAATTTTGAGTTTTATTTAGTGATAATATACATAGTGATATTATATATTAAGTCTCATCTTCTCCCCTTTCTTATATAAATCGTACAACAAACACATTATACATAATTATTTATTTAAGTTTTTTTTTAAAAACTATTTTTTTAGAAAAATGCCTGGACCATCACAACCTTTCAACCTTCACTTCTCTCTAAATGAAGAAGATCCTGGATTTATTTATTTAGGTAAAGATCAGGGAATAAAAATAGATAGTCATAATCCCCAAGAACCCGAACCCACTAGCGGTAAAGGGCCTACAGGCTCAAGTTTTACAACTAAAAAGAAGAGAAAAGCTAGAGTGGCTTCTCCTGTATGGGAGCATTTGTTTGAGTTAAGGTCCCAAATCCAATAGGAGGAATAGGTGAAAAAGTACAATGTAATTATTGCAAAGATCTCCTTAGTGCCAAATCAACAGGTGGCACTGGCCACCTTCTTCAACACATGGGAACTTGTGTACCAAGACACACGAATACTGCTGGCGCTAGGGCAGGGAGTGGAACCATCCAAACACAGCTTTCTCAAACGAATTCAACTGGTAGTTTAGGAGTTTTTAACTATGACTATAGTAATGCTAGATATCAACTTGTAAAGTTTATAATAGTTTGCCAGTTACCATTTATGTTTGCCGAAGACTAACATTTTGAAAGATTTTTTAGGAAAGCCTTGGCTCCTTCATGGCGGACAATATTTAAAGTTACTGCTAGAAAATGATGCAGTAAAAACTTTTTTGACAAAAAAAGAGAGTTTAAAATATGGTTTTCAAAACATACTTGGAGAAGTGGCTTTAACTTCAAATTTATGAACTCTAAAAAAAATATGGGGTACATTGCAATCACATAACATTATATTGATAGTGTTTAGGTGATGTAGAAAAGAATGATTTCATTTTCTTTACTAGAGTTCCCACACACCGGTGCTTGGATAGGGTCCACCATCCTTGAAAAACTTAGAGAATATAATATTACAAATACAATAATTGTGATAACTTTAGATGATGCAAGATCTAACAATGTCGCAATAGATTTACTAGAACTTACGCTTCAACTTGATTTAAATGGAGCTCTCTTTCACAATAGATGTGCATGCCACATCATAAATCTTATTGTATAATTGTAAAATCCATTAAAGATGATTTAGAGATAATTAAATTGATTGTAGGTTCATATTTTGTTCTTCCTTGCAAAAACAATAGTGAAGGGATATATGTGTAAATTTGCGTCTAAGACCCAAGAAAATATCACATGATGTAAAGAGTAGATGGAATTTTACCTATAAAATGTTAAAACAAGCATGCACCTATAAAATGGCACTAAATCAATATTGTCAACTTTATTTAACACTTGAAATTATTTATATAAGTGATCATAGTGGACCCTTCTTGTGATAATAAGAGATTTTATGGGAGTTTTTTATGATGCAATCTTTTTTTTTTTCAAGGTGTATTATCCCGCATCAACTCGAGCTTTAACCCATTTTTATGAAATAAGTCTTACTTTTAAAAAGTATCAAGATTTTAAGCCTTTTAACTTATGTGTGTACAAATAGAGGCAAAGTTTTTGCAATATTGGAGAATGGCTCCTTTAAACATTTTGTATAGCTGCTGCATTAGACCCTAGATTGAAATTAAGAGGTGTGGAAACCCTTCTTAAAGAAATAAACTATAAATTGAATACAACTAATATAAATGACATCTTTACAGTTAAAACACAATTAGAAACACATATTTAGATCACGCTACTCGATTGGGTAGATTCATAACACCCACAGTCCCAACAGGCCCTCCCAGGTACATAAAGGGAAAAAGAAGGCCGTTTGGGGTATTATGAGGCAACCTCACTGTCAGACCCCAACCCAGATTAACTCGATTAGTGTTAATTAAACGAGTGTTTAGTTTAAGAGAGTTTAGTAATCGTTTGGGTTAGAATGACTTGTGTTAGTATTAGTATTTGTTTGGGAAATTTGAGAGCGTTGGTTGAGTCAGACATGCTCAGGGACGCCCTGAGTGCACGTGTTAGCATGGGAGAGTGATTCTAGATTTCTGATTTGATTGTTATTTTGACTAATTTTAAATGGCTTTATCATTTGTTATAACTTTTGTATTTTGTCCGTCCACGTTTGAAACCCTGAAACCTGTGTTTTGGCCAAAAAGAGGTAAAACTGTCTTTTCAACCCAAATCTGGTCACGATTTTCGATATCTCAGAAATATGTCAAAAATATACTTTTTGGAAACTAGATTTTTCGAGGATCGTTTTATCCTTATTCGTCGATCTCGTCCGGAGCCCGCAAGATCATGTTTGTGGCCTTTGAAGTTTCAGACTTGTTAAGGCCCACACCCTCACTCAAGACAAATGTCTCATTTCTTCCCTCACCTTCATTCTCTCATTCTGCAAACGTGGGAGTCAACGTCTAGGGCATTGGAGTTTTTCTTCTTCTCTTCACCTTCTCTTCCTTGCATGTTAACCTCTTGAGCTTGGATTGAAGATTTGGCCTCACCATCATCTTCCTCTCTTCTCAAGCTTCCCGTTAGACCTATTTGTTGGGCGTTTTCAACGTGTCAAGCTCTTCATCTTCCTCTCTTCTTCTTGTTTGGACATTTCTAGGTAAGAGCTTCAACCCACCTCTTTAATGGAGTCTTTTTAACTCCCAAAGATCTTGTTTTTCATGATTGTAAGCGTATTTTCGAAATGGGTTCCTTGTTTTCACAATATAAGGGTTTTGAGGTTGTTTTTGGGGCATTTGTAGATCTTGGCTCTTCTCCTGGGTAGGATCTTTCAAGAAGGTTGGATTTGCATTTATTGGTCAAGGCAAGTGATCGGTCAAGCAAGTGATCTTTTTGGCTCTTCTTATGCTTGTTTTGAAATGTATGTCATTTTGGCCTAAAAAATGTGATTTTTTTTCTAGGTTGTTTTATGATTTTAGCAAATGTGGTTATTTGTGCTAGAAATCCACTTTCACGTTTGCATACATATGATGTAGCATAGTTTAAATGTTTTCTTTCAACTCTAGTTTCGTTTTAATGAGAATCTGACTTGTTTTGAAGAAGAAATGGCCTAAGTCTGATCTGCTATGTTGATTCCCGCAGCTGGCGGTCACCTCGGCGGCTAGCCGACTGATGACTAGAGGCTAGCCGATCCAGTTCGGTTAGAAACACAGAATGCTCACTTCGAGCAAGAAAGTCCTGGAGGCTAGCTGAGATTTGACTACAACTAATCGCTAAGTGACCGCAAGGTCACCGAGATTCACGGTTAGAAATGCAGAATGCTGCAAGTTGACTGGGACCAGTGGTCAGCTGGCGGCTAGTCGACAAGTGACCGACTAGTTTCAATCACATTTCCAGAATATAGCAAATTTTCTGTCTGGGACCCGCGGTTAGCTGATTGTCAGCTGGCGGCTAACCGCTATTCACCTTGGTGGCTAGCCGACAGGTAACCACGAGCCAACCGAACTCCAGATTTATCTGTTTTACAGGATTTCCTTGGGGAATGAAAACCAGAATATGTTTAAGGGCTTTTGGCTTGACATCATGCATTTGGAACTCAAAATGTCCTTTCGCTTCGGGAGCACCAATTCGTCTTATTCCGATATTTGGGTTTTCAAGTGCATAAGGGTCAAATGAAGGGCCTTAATATATATACTTGATAAGTTTGCCTTAGGACCTCAGTTTTGACACGATACATATCGTTTGCACATGTTTCGATTTACAAGTCTCAGCCATGTTTTGATCTGTTTCAAGTACTAATGACGGGATCACTTTTCAACTTTGTTTTTGCTATAGCTTATGCTATTCTCGATAAGTCTTGCTTGCCTTGTTTGATAAGTGATTTTCCCCTGTTTTCGACCTATCTTGTATATGTTTTGTCTGGATTTGTGCATTCATGATATTTGATGAACACCACTGAGCATGGACTGCCCCTCCAGTTTGATCCACTGTCGGGGGTCCTTAAACATGTGGTCTATCTGTAGATTAGTCGTGTATTTTATTACACATCGTGCCTGTTCCGGTTCCGGGGTCGGCCTCCCTGTTTATCTTGTGTGACGTGGGATCGTGTTTTGCGTGTCGTACTTGTTGTATCGTGCTTACTCTTGTCATCTTCTATGCTAGAGGAAGGATGGGCTCAACATGGGTTGTCTATTCATGATATATAAGTATTCATGCTAGTTTTGCTTATTTCAAATGCATCTTAGCGCTGTTTTGGTTTAAATTCAGTAAATTGCTCTTAGTAACGTTTTCCAACTTTTACCGCTTTATGTTCTTGTCTAAATTGATTTCTTGCCAAACCGTCGTGTTTGACCCTTATATTTTGGTGCTCAGGTGCAGGTGGCGCTCCCTTTGAGGAGGAGAGCCCGGAGGAGGCTGTTGAGCCACCCCTAGGTCGTGAGTGGGAACCTGATTACGTCATCTAGACGTTAGATGGGATCTTGACGCGTAACCTTTGGGCTAGGGTTATCCATTTTGATTCTTTTGTTGAGAATGTATTGGCCTTTGTTGGCTTCTTATTTTGGAATGTATCTTAATTAACATACTTTTGTTAACTTGAACTTAAATGTAATTGGGCCTATGTCCTGTATATGTTACTCTCTCTGAATCTCATGTCTTGATGATTTTTTATTTATGCAAGTGTGATTTTTATATCACATGTGTTTGTATTGACGTGATTTGCTACACGCTTCCGCAAACCACTAATCGCGTGAGTGTAGTCCCGTGTCCTTGGGATCCTCACCGTGGAAACCTGTGGGATGTAATAGATGTCGGCACGCCATTATCTTTTAGGCATGTCAACTGTTGCGGGGCCCGGGTCTTGGTCCAGGGTCGCGACACTCTCGGAAGTGACTCTTCTTCTTTCAGAGGATCCTCTTACAATCGTAATGAATTAACAATGTACCTGGGTAGTAATCCTGTTTCAATCCCGGATGATGATGAAGATGCTTTTGATCTTTTAGCTTAGTGGAAATAATTTGAAACTAAGTTTCCTGTGCATTCCGCCATGGCCTATGATATACTAATAATTCTGGCTTCGACAGTTACATCAAAACAAGCATTTAGTGCAAGTGGACGCTTTATTGGCCCCAGGAGGACTATGGTATCAGAAGAACCGCGGAGACCTGTATGTGCTTACAAGATTGGTATCAAGCAGAGGATAGAACACGACACCTTTTGGATGATTTTGATATAGAAGACGAGCTATTGGCGTTACATATATGATATCAAAGTGTAATTTAATTTTTAGAATGTTTAATAGGTTTTCAAAATTGTAATTTATTTTTTAGCATCCCGTTCCTTCCTTTCACCACCATCCCCTCCACCCTCCTCCCTTTCTCTCTCTCTCTCTCCCTCCCCTTCCTCCCTCTCTTTTCCTCCCTCCCTCCCCATTTGTTCTCTTTCTTCCTTCCCTCCTCTTTATTCTCTCTGACTCCCTCCCTCTGTCCTTTTCTCTCTCCCTCCCTCCCTCTTCCTTTCCCACGAGGAAGAGAGAGATTATGCAGAGAGAAGAAGAAGAAGAAGAAGAAGAAGAAGAAGAAAAGAGGAAGAGGAGGAAAATGAAGGTAGGGAAGTGGGTGGGGTGACTTGGCAGGGGGAGAGGGAACTGATGCAAGGGATGGAAAAAGAGGAAGGGGGGTTGTGGGGAGGGAAGGAGGGGGGAGGGTACTGATGTGCTCAAAATAATTAACTGCAATTGCACAAATCTCTATTAAGTAGATAATGACAAATACGGGTCGATCCACAGAGACTTGTAGAAACAAGATCACAAAATCCTCAATTAGTTTTCACAAAAGCGATTTTAAAAATACAATTAATCAAGAAAATAATAACTAAAATGATATCAAAAGAAATCTAAACACTAACTTGATCAGAGAAAAAGAGATCAGGGTATCGGATTTCACCGAAACAAACTTAATCATTACAAAATTACTTCACAGTCTTATTCCAATAAAACTCAATCCAATGTACAAGCAATTGCCCTAGATCGGAAGATTTAGCTTTGAAAACCCTTTTTTCTTAAAAATCCAATTCTCTAAATAGTACCTAAGACTCCCTTCACTATAATATGTTGAAACTCTAATTACTATTTATCAAGATCAAGCACAAACCATTAAAGAAATTTAACCTAAACATGATATGTGAAGATCAAGCATAAAAAGCAAAAGACATTCCAAATAACCTTTACAAAACCAGAAGTTGAATAACATTTATGAAGGAGAATCTATTTAATCATTAAGCTTAATGGGGGGAAGATATAGAAAAATAATAAGGAACGATCTCGCTGATTTTGGTTTCCTCCTCCACCCTAATCCACGGATTAGCCAAGCATTGTGAAACAAGCAATAGTAACGAAGCAAATCTTCATTATTGAAAGCCTTCAAAGTTGTCTATTACACCACTCAATCTCCACCTTCACTTTCTGACAAAGATTGAAGAAAAATAAAATTCTGCCTTAGAGAAAAAGAGAGCCTCTCCTTAAAAAGAAAAGAATACAGGAAGAAAAAGAAAGAGAAATCACTCAAATTCGTCATCCCTCATATCCCTTCACTTGACAGCCTGTTTTGACCCCAAAGAAGTCCGAATTGGGAGATCCTCGTGAGACATGATATTCCTCTCTTTTGAGTCCTCTTTCCAACCATGTGACCTTGCCTTGATCGGAGTCTTGAGTCACAAGTTATGATCAAAATAGTAAAGCTTGCGCAGGATGGCTACAATTCCGAAAATCTTCTTTGCTTCATAAATTGCTCACTTGCTAAATAATAACATTCTTATTGATGTCCATGAGATTCCATCCATTTCTTGTAAAGTTGATTGCTAAGTCTTAGCAACCACTACCAAGCATTAGATATGTTAGGGGCCACCAAATTCGGTCTTCGACAAAAATTTCAACAAAAATAAAAACTTATTGTGCCAAGTCTTGAACTCATGACCTCTAACTTGAAGTTCCAGCTCTCCTCCAACAAGCCTATAAGCTCTTTGTGTATAACTTTTCTCAAATGGTGTTTTAGCTTTAAACCTCTCCGAATTAAGCTTAAATATGCTCAGCTCCTTCCAATTCCTGCATAATAAGAAAAATGCTATAAGTAGAACATTTAAGACAAAATAAACAACGAGCAAATTCAAATAAAAGGGTAGTTATTTATATTATGCCATGCATATTAGGTACTTTAGGATTTTTTTTTCGGTGGGGAGAGTAAATTCTTATGCGCCAACACTACTAGAAAATGAGTTTTTGGTGCAGGAAAAAGCGGGCGGCCGCTACTGGCCATCGCAAAAGGGTTATTAGCAACCACCTAGGGCGGCCGCAATAGCAATCGCGAAAGGCTTTTTAGCCCCCCCTGAGACCCACTTTTCTCTCTTCATTTTTTCCTTTCCCCGCCCGCGCACTGCACTGTGCCCTCCTACGCGCTTTGCCCTGTCCCACCGCACTAGCCACACCACCGTCAGAGCCCACTTGCGCCGGAGCAGACACCGGTTCCCTCTCCCTCCCTCCCTCTCCCTCTCCCTCTCTCTCTCTCTCTCTCTCTATTTCTCTCTCTTTTTCAGCCGGTCTTTCCGTCTCCCTTAACGCCGCTGAGGACTCCTTCTCCCTTACCGCCGCTGATGCTCGCTCTCCCTCACCAACAATCTCTCTCTTTCCCTCACTCTTCCTCTATTTTCTCTCTGCCATTAAACCTCGAAGACGAACAATAGCTTCTGAAACAAGCTTCTTTCCGTACGCTCTGCATCAAAATCATTTCCAGGTATGTTAATGATCTATTCCCACTTTCAAGTTCTTTCCAAATCTTGCATTTTTTTTTTTGAAATGTAGATTAGAGCTTCGAAGTGATCGTCATTGCAATCGATCTGGTTATGGGCGTTTTGATTTTTCTTTCCTTATTTTTAGAAATCACTTCCAAATCGATATTCTGAGCTCTGACCCTCATTTTAGGTTAATTGGAATCCAGTGCCTACTGCCAACATCAGTGAACTGTGCCGATGCTTATGTTGTCATGGGATCGGATCCTGCTAAGAAATTAATCTATCTTAATTTGTCGTATGAGGGTATACTGGTACATCTGGACATTGTGAGATTTTTTGACCTCTCTAGAGGATTCCTGATGATTTTTTTTTTTTTTGTGGTTGAATAACTAAAGGTTCTTTGCCTTCGGAAACAAGAATTAATAGGTTGGATTTAGAGAGTTAAGGGGACTCCAAAAGAAGCAAGGAGACGTGAAGCACGGAAAACCTTTTTTCTAAAAAAGTGGGGGTTCCATGAAATCTTTTTAATAGTTTATTTCCTTATCCAAACATTATAAACCCTAGAAATCTTTATAGTCTAGATTCCAGGGGAGGATCACTAACACTCGAGGTCTTAACTAAGCTGTTAGTGCCATACAACACAGGGATCTGGGAGTTGGTTTTTGTAGCAACCTGCTTTTTGCTTTGCAGGACAATGAATGTGCAAGTAATTCAACATAGGGCATGTTTTTAGATGGCACAAACACTGCTTCCAGTGATGTAGGCACCACAATTTCCTCCCCCCAATTGTGTCTTTGGAGTTTTTGCTTCTGATTTGGTTGTTGTTTTTTTTTTTTTTTTTTTCTGAATTGTTTGCTTTTTTTTTTATTTGTTTGCTGTTTTTTTTTTTTTTTTTTGGGTGCGCTGATTTGCTCACTGATTTATTTGGAATGATGTGAGTTTTTGCCGATTTATTTGTTTGCTACTTAATTTACTTAATAGTTTGGCCATTAGAAACTTAAGCGAGTTGTTAGGTTTGTTGTGTTAATTTTTTCTTGTTGGGTTGTGTTGGTTGAATTTGAAGATGAGAGAATGAGGGTTTTTTCTACCAATTTGGAACTGAGAGTTTGATTTTGGGGGTTGTTGCTTAATTGATTTAGTATGCTTGCAATCTGCTTCTTCTACTTGTTTTAAATTTTAGTAATATTAAATTTTAATATTAGTATTACAATTCAATTGGTTCGTAGAAATGTTGTTAAATTTTATTGTTATTGAATTGTTGATTGAGATGTACTAATAGAATTGTCACTTGTTTTATCCTTCATGGAAAATAATATTTTTAATAAATAATATTAGAAACTCCTAAAATTTAGAACTAGCTTCAATTATAAATAAAATATAAAATTTAAATTGGTAAATTAAATATGTATAATTAAATTATTAAAATTAAAATTAAATCTTATGAATTCAGCTAATTATGCTTGCTCATTTTAGATTTCCACAGAAATAGTTATCGAGATGGACAAGAGTTGGATTGATTTACCGAGTAGGATGTCTAGGGAATACGTGGACGGGATTAACCATTTCATGGAATTTACTAATGGGTTTGACAATGAGTTCATCAGTTGTCCATGTAGAAAATGTGCAAATCGATATCATTACAAAAGAGAGTTTGTCCGAGAGCATCTGATTTTGAACGGATTCTTGAACCAGTACAAGAATTGGAGAAGACATGGAGAAGAGTATGTTTCTTGTCGCAGAGAGGAAAGAGATGAAATTGAGGTGGATGATATGTTAGAGACTGATCCGATGATCGCGATGCTAAATGATATCGCATGCGGGTTGGCACCCGAATACACAAGCTGTGAGACTGAGGGGGCAGGTGGGAGTAATCCTCGCTTCGGTGCAGATGAAGAAGCCTTGAGATATTTTGAAATTCTAGACAATGCACATATAGAATTGTATCCTGGATGTAAGGACTTCAGTAAATTGTCCTTTATTGTTGAGTTGTTACATTTGAAGGCACTGAATCAGTGGTCTGACACGTCCTTCGATATGCTCCTCCAGTTGTTGCATCGAGTGCTCCCATCCGGTGCAAAACTTGATGAGTCCTACTATCAGGCTCGCAAGTTAATTGAGAATTTAGGCTTCACATATGAGACTTTGGATGCATGTCCAAACAATTGTATGTTGTTTAGGAATAAGAATGCCCATCTTGATACGTGCATAGTGTGTCAGACTTCGAGATGGAAGGAGGACAGGGTTGGTTACAATCGTCAGAATAGTTCTACAAGTGTTATCAATTGTGGCAAATTGGTGGTAGCAAAGCAAGTGAGATGTTTCACACTTAAGCCAAGGCTGAAGAGGCTTTTTATGTCATCAAATATTTCTAAACTGATGAGATGGCATGCCGAGAATAGCAGGGACGATGGTAAGTTAACCCATCCAGCAGATTCCCCAGCGTGGAAAGACTTCAATCGGAGGAATCTAGACTTTGCCTTGGATTGTCGTAGAGTGTGGCTTGGTTTGGCAGCAGATGGTTTTAGTCCATTCAGGTCCATGAATGGGGCAAATCACAGTACGTGGTCAATTGTTTTGGTACCTTATAATCTCCCACTGTGGATGTGTATGAAGCAACCTTTTCTGATCCTATTCACACTTATTGATGGACTAAAAGGACTAGGGGACAAGATTGATGTATATATATGCAACCTTTGATTGATGAATTGAATGAATTATGGGCTGATGGTCTGATGACATTTGATGCCAAAAGCAATGAAATGTTTAATCTCTGCGCCGCATTGTTGTAGACAATCAACAACTTCCCAGTGTACGCTAACTTGTCAAGTTGGAGCACAAAGGGAGAGTTTGCATGTCCTTGTTACAATCAGGAGAAGAAGTCAACTTGGTTGAAGCACGACAGAAAATGGGTATATACAGGTCATAGACGTTTTCTACCTCCATTGCATAGGTTCAGGAGGGACAAAGTGTCATTTGATGGCACTCGAGAATATGGTCCAGCACCTCGAACAATGATGGGAGTTGAATTGTTGTCACAGCTCAAGCAGGAGCAAATACGTACTGTGTATGATTTTCAAGATTTACTAGCCCCCCTGCTGCCTTCGATTCTCGGTGCAAATAGAAGGCAAAGTAATAAATTGGAAGAAAAAAGTATTTTCTACGATCTACCATACTGGAAAGATAACTTATTCAGGCACAACTTAGATGTTATACACATCGAGAAGAACGTATGTGATAATATATTGTGGACCATTCTCGGTGTTTAGGGGAAGTCGAAGGATGGTGTCAATGCACGCCGTGACTTGGAAGAAATGGGCTCTGTTGCCCATGAAACTGGACGGCCATGAGCCCCTAGTCATTCGTGACATGCCGAAACTAACGGCAGGAGAATTGAACACCCGGATTGCTCTTAAAGTTGAAACGTAGGTTTCCCCTTAAACATGAACCTAAAACTTTGGAAAATAGCCTCCGAGGGCCCAAATCGAGCAAACGGGCTCTGTTGCCTGTGAAACAGGACGGGCACGAGTCCCTAGTCATTTATGACTTGTCGGAACTGACGGCAAGAGAATTGGACTCCCGGATTGCTCGTAAAGTTGAAATGTAGGTTTCCCATTAAACGTGAACTTAAAACTTAAGAAAATAGCCTCCGAGCTCCAAAACCGGGCAAATGTGCTCCGTTGCCAGTGAAACCGGACGTGCACGAGCCCTTAGACATTCGTAACTTACCTGAATTGACGGCTCGAGAATTGGACTCCCGGATTGCTCGTAAAGTTGAAACGTAGGTTTCAACTTAAACGTGAACCCAAAACTTCGGAAAATAGCCTCTAAGCTTGCAAATTGGGAAAACGGGCTCCGTTGCCCGTGAAACCAGACGGGCACGAGTCCCTAGCCATGAATGACTTGCTGGAACTGATGGTATGAGAATTGGACTCCCGGATTGCTTGTAAAGTTGAAATGTAGGTTTCCCATTAAACGTGAACCTAGAACTTAGGAAAATAGCCTCCGGGAGCCTAAACCCGGCAAATGGGCTCCATTTCCCTTAAAACTGGACGGGCACGAGCCCCTAGTAATTCGTGACTTGCCAAAACTAATGGCATGAGAATTGGACTCCCGGATTGCTCGTAAAGTTGAAATATAGGTTTCACCTTAAACGCGAACCTAAAACTTAGGAAAACAGCCTCCGACCGCCCAAACTGGACAAACGGGCTTCGTTGCCCGTGAAACTGGACGGGCATGAGCCCCTAGTCATTTGTGACATACCGGAACTGACGGCTCAAGAATTGGACTCCTGGATTGCTCAAAAGTTGAAATGTAGGTTTCGCCTTAAACATGAACCTAAAACTTTCGAAAATAGCCTCCGAGCGCCCAAACAAGGCAAATGTGCTCCGTTTCCCGTGAAACCGGACGAACATGAGCCTCTAGTCATTCGTGACTTGTCGGAACTGACGGCTCGGGAATTGGACTCTTGGATTGCTCGTAAAGTTGAAACTTAGGTTTCCTTTAAACGTGAACCTAAAACTTAGGAAAATAGCCTCCGAGTGCCCAAATCGGGCAAATGCGCTTCGTTGCCCGTGAAGCAGGACGGACATGAGCCTCTAGTCATTCGTGACTTGTCAGAACTAACGGCTCGGGAATTGGACTCTCGGATTGCTCGTAAAGTTGAAACGTAGGTTTCCCTTTAAACGTGAACCTAAAACTTAGGAAAAGAGCCTCCGAGCGCCTAAACCGGGCAAACGGGCTCCGTTGCCTATGAAACCGGACCGGCACAAGCCCCTAGTCATTTGTGAGTTGCCGGAACTGATGGCTCGAGAATTGGACTTCCGAATTGCTCGTAAAGTTGAAACGTAGGTTTCGCCTTAAACGTGAACCCAAAACTTAGGAAAATAGCCTCTGACCACCCAAACCGAGCAAACGGGCTTCGTTGCCCATGAAACTGGACGGCCACGAGTCCCTAGTCATTCGTAACTTGCCCAAACTAGCGGCTCGAGAATTGGACTCTCTGATTGCTCGTAAAGTTCAAACGTAGGTTTCTTATTAAACATGAACCTAAAGCTTAGGAAAATAGCCTCCGAGAGCCCAAACCCGGCAAACGGGCTCTGTTGCTTATGAAACCAGACGGGCACGAGGCCCTAGTCATTCTTGACTTGTTGGAACTGACGCTCGAGAATTGGACTTCCAGATTGCTCGTAAAGTTGGAACGTAGGTGATGCCTTAAACGTGAACCTAAAACTTAGGAAAATAGCCTCGGAGCGCCCAAACCGGGCAAACGGGCTCCGTTGCCCGTGAAACCAACGGTTACTAGCCCCTAGTCATTCGTGACTTTCCAAAATTGACGGCTTGAGAATTGGACTCCCGGATTGCTCGTAAAGTTGAAACGTAGGTTTCCCCATAAACGTGAACCTAAAACTTAGGAAAATAGCCTCCGAGAGCCCAAATAGGGCAAACGGGCTCCGTTGCCCGTGAAACTGGACGGGCATGAGCCCCTAGTCATTCATGACTTGTCGAAACTGACGGTTCGAGAATTGGACTTTCGGATTGCTCTTAAAGATGAAACGTAGGTTTCGCCTTAAACGTGAACCCAAAACTTAGGAAAATAGCTTCCGAGCGCCCAAATTGGGTAAACGGGCTCTGTTGCCTGTGAAACCGGATGGGCACGAGTCCCTAGTCACTTGTGACTTGCCGGAATTGACGGCACGAGAATTGGACTCCCAGATTGCTCGTAAAGTTGAAACGTAGGTTTCCCATTAAACGTGAACTTAAAAACTTAAGAAAATAGCCTCCGAGCGCCCAAACTGGGCAAACGGGCTCCGTTGCCCTTGAAACCGGACGGGCACGAACCCCTAGTCATTTGTGACTTGCTGAAACTAACGGTTGGAGAACTGGACTCCTGGATTGCTCATAAAGTTGAAACGTAGGTTTAACTTTCAAAGTTTTAATTTTAATTCTTAATTTTTTTTATATTTACTATATATTGCCAATTCTTATAATTAACTATTAATTCTTATTTCCCTTTTTGTCTTCAGGTTTGAGAGCATCCGATCGATCACAGCACCCTGCTCAGACAACATGTTTATTTTATTTTATTTTTTTTACTGGAATTGTAATGAATATAATTTGTTGAAACTTTTGTAGTGTTTTAAATATCATTAATATAAGACTTTATTTTGTTATTAGTATTTTTAATTGATTGTAGTTGTTGTATATAATATATTCAGGTATAGGTATAAAAAGCAGGAACAAAATTGGGAAATTAGTTAAAAATGAAAAAAAATTGTAGGCTCTAGCGACTGCCATTGGCGGTTGTAGAAGGTATTAAAATTTTAAAAAAAAGTATTAGTGACCGCCTTTTTCTAGATTTAGTGGCCCCAATTGGCAACGGCGTTTTAAAAAATTTAAAAAAATTATTAGCGACCACCATTGTTAGCTTTTGCGACGGCGTTTGTGGCCACCAAAAGCTTGGCAGATCATTTTCTTTACCGTCGCTAAAAAGTTTGCGGCCGTAATGTGGCGGTCGCTAATACTCTTTTGCGACGAATTTATTGTGTTGCTCTATTGGCCGTCGGTAAACCGTCACTAAAGGTTATTAGCGACCACCTCCTCACTTTTAGCAACAGTTTGTGGCGGCCGCTAATACCCCTTTTTCTAGTAGTGCAATAGATCTTCCCTAATAAAAATTGACCCTCAATCCAACGTTCCATGATCGTTTGAACCCATGCAAATCCATGGGACTAGGTGACTATAGGGGGTTGTGTATGTGTGGTATATTTTGATGGGTCATAAGGCTGGCCCCACTAGGCATTCCGAACCGTGCGGACCGCCCTTATAGTACTGGTTCCCTATATATATGTATATAGGGAAATGCTTGTATGATAGTATTTCTCACACTACTATGAGAGTAAGGGGCGACCCATTAGATCTATATCCAATGCCAACAGCTTAAAAATGAGACCCCTCCGCCCCCTACTCTTATTGTAGTTTAAGAGTTACTCTCATAAGAGCATTTTTCATATGCGTACTTATACCCATCTGATGAGCCATCCGAATGGACCACACCATCCCTCCACAATAGTCACTCATAACCTAGGTTTGCTCCCATCCGAATGGATTGGACTGTTGAATCAACTATGTATCCATTTTAGATTGTGAAGTCTTGTGGGCTATGGATGAAAGAGTTAGGATGAGCAAAGGGGGCTGATTCTTTGTACATAGAATCCCCCAAACTAGATCTTTCAATCCCCCCTATGGGCTAAAGGGTGGGCCCCATAGCATTCCATGCGCACCATGAGCATAGGTTCGTGGCCCTATATATATACACTTATTTATAGGGCTTATCCTTTGTGTGTGTTGTACATGAAAGCCTCCATGTGCATCTCGTTGGGTGGGACCAAGGGGATCTCTTCATCTAGTTGGGGCCTACCTATGTACAAAATATGGGCTCCATCTGATTATCCTAACCCCTTAATTAACATCCAACAAGTTTCACCCAATAAGAAATTGACCCGTTGATCCAATGGTGCAGTCCATTTGGATGGGTGTAAAAAATAAGGAACCGATGTAATTCAAGGAGGTCTTATGTGTGCCGTCCATTTGAAAAGACCATCACATGGGCCCCACTGCAAAGTGAAAAGTATGAGGTGTGCATTGGATTATATATATAAGAGCTATCACGTGCACTTGGCACATACGGACTGTACTGTGGGGCACAACTGCTAGCCCACCTTGGGATAGAACTGGGGGGCTTAAAAATCTGGGTGGGTCCTATGTACAAAAAATCATCCCTAACCCTATCATACAGGGCTCACAACTTCAGTCCAATCAAATGGGGTGTGCAGTTGATCCGTCCAGTCGATTCGGATGGATTCAGACCTAGGGGGCATGTGTACTGGGGGCAGGATAGGGGGGCGGGGAGCGCATTTGGTGATCCCCCTAGTAGTCACTAGATCTCGAGGTTTGCATCCATCCAAATGAGAATTATTCGTGCATCTCATATGTTCAAATAAGAGTCGTCCATGGATCTCTTATATTTTGTCTACCATTTTCTCAATGCCAACCAGCCTGCTTATTATCACCTCCCACCTTTCACGTCCCACCACCCACACACGCAATACTTCACCCATGAGTTGACACAAGCCCAAACTTAATACTCATCCAACTGTTATTAACCGTTGGATTGAAACACGAGAAAATATAGCCTTCTAGAATCATTAAATTAACTTGAGGCCATAGATCAAGCACAAAGAATGATCTAACAAGTTAATATTTTGCACACTTCTAGGTCTCACTGCGATCTTTCCATCTCCAACCTTCCCTTGATTTGCATGGTCTCAGGTGGCCCATAATAATGAGTTTGCAATATAGTGTGTGTGGACGACTATCTTTATAATAGAACTACACACAGAATTACTTAGATGAATACTATTTGCATGGTTCTTTAGTGCTCACCTATTTTCTTGACCACCTAGCTCTCTCATGATCAAGTTACCTTCCTCTCAATCATATAGTCTCGTGAGTTGCAAAAAACTGTAATTTGACACTCATCCACCTAGTACTCACCATTAGATTGAAATCCAAACAAATTGATGCATTCTAAAACCATAAAACTTGAGTGTCATAATTAAGGGTTAAGATAATGTAATGGGGCTGATATTTTACACTTCTATAGATTTCCCTTGGATGTATCTCCCACTTTCATTATGAATGGCAAGGCTAGAATCACACCATCATTCTCGCCGGAATAAAACTCTACACACATGTAATTTAAATATATATATAGGAGAATATTCATGTGCATCCATCCCTCACCATAAGGTGAGGGACACTTTCATAATTGGAAATCTTCATGCGCAAAAGATGAAAAGTCATGATGGACCCGACTTTTGCCTTCCTCCGCCCCAGAGCTGCCGGGGTTCGGCGGACGAAAAACGAGCATCAACATTTTTGTACGAGTATGCTAGTTTTTCTATTCTACTTGGAATTTAGGAGTGGTGATCCGGAGATTCACCTTCACAAGTACAAAAGGAAATCAATTCTTTTTTCTAACTTTCCATTGCACATATATTTAATAAAAGAGACAAGGTTTTTTGAATGCCGTAAGAGGCGATTTTCATTTGTTTGTCGTGAAAAGCGATTTTGTGTCGTAGAAGGCAATTTACAAATCTCATCAATAATGAAAAACAAGAATTGTGATTTTTTTTCTATTAAAAGAATACAAAATAAAAATAGAAAAGTAAGAAAAATGGATTCTAACTTCTCAGGAGATTGTGGGGAGTCGTTCAGATCGAAGGTCTAAGTCATGATGGACTTCGCCATCGTTCTTCAGATGAGAACATATGATACTTTGATTTGCTTGACTCGGCTCTAACCTCAAATTTTTAGAGGATAAAGACCAAGGAGAGGTCCTATATCCAATAAAAAACCGAGTAGACGGGCTGAAAAGCCACATCTAGGCCATGTGGATAGAATGAGAGAGCCTTGGGGGGTGGCCCCACAAGGGGCTTCAATCACCTTGTGGTGAAGTTTGTTGCAGAGTTTCTTCGAAGTAACAGAGCTTCTTTGTGCAATGTCTTGATTTTGCAGAGTTTTTGGGGATTTTCCCCGGATTTTTCTAGACCCGTTCTTCTTGGAATGACTTTGCTTTTGTTGGCTTTTGGTGGCCATTAGGAGGGTTTATGAGCATTGATTGCATTAATGCTCCATGATGGGAGGAGTTATAAGTTTTTAATTCATGATTTTGTAACTCCTTTTTCTTGGCTTCTGATTGGCCGATGGAGAATGATGGGCATTTAATCGCCTTTAAACTCCATGATGAGGGGGAGTAACATGATTTATTGCCATGATTGCTTGGACTTGTGACTCCTTTTTCCTTGCATCTGATGGGCTGTCTAAAATAATGAGTTAATGACCGCATTAACTTATCATAAAACGGATCATTTAACTGCATTAAGTGGTCGCCAGGGTGCTTGAAGAGTCGCAGGCCGTGCCGTGTCTTTTGTAATTCTTCTTGCGATGATCGCCGATGGATTTTCATGTTGTTTGATGTCGGATGGAAGTGCAACTTCAGACATTGATTGATACCACTGGGCCGGCAACATCTGTCCAATCGATTTCTCGATCGGTCGGACAGAAAGTGTGCTTTCTTGGTCGGTCGATTGATGATCTTAAAGTGTCCGATGATGATCCTATGATTTCGATAGCGGATCCGTGATGTTGACGAAGATCAATGGATTTCATGCCCGAAAAATCAGATTTTTGGAAAATCACAGGGGCCGGAATTCTCGAAATGCGAAAATTGCCGAAAAATGCCCCTTTCAACGAAAATCCGAAGAGCCGGATTTCCAGGGTCTCAGGCGACCATGGGCCATGGTCGCTGCTGGCGACCATGGGGATTTTCCCCCTTTTGGTGGTCGGTTGTTGGCCGTTTTTCTATCTTTTTCATTTCTTTTTTCTTTTTTATTTTTCTTGAAATTTTTTTCTCATGTATTTGGCCTGATTTTCCTTAAAAAAATCAACGAGAAGCCGTGCATATCAAAGCACAAAGTTTCCTATTTTCTGGAAATGCCGAAGACTTTGTCGCTGATTTGCCGTCAGAAGCCAAACTAGGTCAAACGATGTCGGAATGACCTGAAGTTTGAGGGAAAGCCTCCTGAGTAGTAGATAGGACCAACCATGGGCTTTTGTTTGAGTTTTGAAGCTGTGTGGGGTCTTGGCGCCAATAGACTTGATTTTGCCTCGATAAAGATGTCGCGCTTTGATGTACAGTTAACTGATGTCTGATTGACCTGAAATTTGACAGGGAGCCTATTGGAGTCATTTTAAGACAATCCATTAGCTCCGATTTGGATGTTATGGTCTTGGGGAGCTCCGCTGTTGGGAGGTCTGATTTTGCTTTCGAGCATCAAAGTTGGGTCAAATGTTGTCGAAATGACCTGAAACTTGACGTGTAGCCCTTTGGAAGCATGTTGAAGCCACCCATGCACTTTGTTTGATGAGTGATGGCCTCGGTGGTTCTCGCCGCCAAGAGGCTTGCTTTTGTTGCTCGAGGGTTGATGGATGGTCAAACGTTGTCGGTTTGACTTGAAACTTGACATGAAGCCTTTTTTATGTATTCTAGGAATCCATAGACTCTGATCGAAGATTTGATGTCTTCAATACTGTCACCGCCGGGAGAGCTGACTATGCTGCGACTGTTTCCTTTTTGGGCCAAACGATATTGGAATGACCTGAAATTTTATGTAGAGCCTTTTAGTGGCATTTTAAGGCGAATTGTGTGCTCTGTTTTGTGTGTCAGGGTCTCTGGCTTCACTGCCGCCGGGAGCTCTTGCTCAGCTGCTGGAAGGGCAAAGTTAGGCCAAATGACATTAAAATGGCCCGAAACTTTATGTGTACCCTTCTTTTGGTTGTTTTGAAGAATCTTGCAGTTTTTGTTTGATTCTGACAAGATCTGATGCTTGAAGTGACATTTGTCTATTTGTGGTAAGATGCGGCTCCATGTAGCTTTTGATGTTGAAGAGGCAAAGTAACATTTTTTGTGTCAACAAGTCATATATGGTCATATGCATAAAAGGAGTATTTATGTACAAAAAGGAAAAGTTCCCTCACTCTATGGTGAGGGATGGATATACAAGAATGTCCCCCATATATATATATATATATATGCAAATGCTCTTATGAGAATTACTTTCATAATAGTATGGGAGCAAGGGGAAACCCATTGGATCCATATCCAATGCCAATAGTCTAAATATGAGCGTCTACACTCTTACTCTTATAGAAGCGTGAGAGTCATTCTCATAAGAGCATAAGATGAGAGTATTCCCCCATTGGATCCATTTCCAATGCCAACCGCCTAGATATAAGGGTCTCCACCCTTACTCTCGTAGTAGTGTGAGAGTTACTTACATATATATATATATATATATAGTATGAGAATTACTCTAATAAGAGCATTTCCCTATATATATATATGTATATATAATTTTGTTACCAGAACCACCTCTATTGAAGACTATATGAGAACTAGTTTGTGGGGTTCATATGGACCAATTTATGATTAATCTATCACCTTCACACTTACTAACCCTCTCTATATGTTCACACACCCCACCACTAGTTTTCTAATCTATTTACCATTAGATTAAAAAACCAATTTCTTCATCTTTTATCACCATTTATCTTTGAAACCCCCTAACCCACATTTTTAATGAAGTGATATTGTTTAATCTTGGGACATCTATAACGCACTAACTTGTAGGCCGAAAAGAAAAGTTCTCCTATAGTAAAGTGAGAACGTTCTCACTGTAATAAAGCTATTATTTATATATAAATTTATGCATATAGTCATCACCCAATTAGTTAAGATGTAGCTTCCTTGACTAAGTGGTTCAGTCTCGTTGTTTACTTAATTGCACGCTTTGCAATTGTCATCCTTCACTAGGTGGTCCAACGGTGCGTCATACATTAAGAAAACAATGTTTAATGTGAAACATGAATTATGATCCATAGCACTTTAATTTTCTTTGAGGCAAATGATCTCACCATTTGAGAACATGAGAAATTCGAGTGGTCGGGGGGCTCTCATCTCACACAGCCACCTAGGGATCGTTTCTCGGTGGATAGGTAGTCCCACATGTTTTGTACCGCTCGTATAGAAAAATAAAAAGAAAAAATTTGTCTCACCATTGGGTGCACTCTGTCTCACCATTGGGTGACTTTCCGTCTCTTTCCTTTCATTTGCTTTGCCTCATCACATGGAGAAGTTGCATGGGGACACTTTGGTTCACCAAAATGCCAAATTGCATATTAATTTATCCCTAATCCGTTATAAAATGAGCCGTTTTGACTTCACTTCACATGCGGTGGAGTTCCCATGGAATATTTAAATGCCCATGCGTTCCTTTGGTAAAAATAAATGTCCATGCTTGAAACCTATATAAGGTAGGCTTGTAGGAGGTATTCTACGTTGTTTTCAAATACCAGGAAAGGAGTTCATACTTGGCAACGGTTGGATTTTATATATATGCCTCAAGGCAAACGCCGAATCTCCCTTGATATGGGTTTATAATTTATGGTACCAAACCCACCATGGTGAGTACAATTTTGTTGAATTTGGTAATAAATTTTATTATATTAATTTATTTCTTTTCTTATATTCAAGAGGATTTGAAGCCACATCCTCTCACTTCAACTCTTTTAATACTGCGTATGTCATAGCAGGGGCGGAACTAGGGGCATGGGTAGGGGGGATGGCCCCCCTAAATTGCAAAATAAAAAATAAAAAAAGACCGTATAGAGAAATTAAAATTTAAAGCCATTTTTAGCGGTGCCCACCCCCTTCCCTTTCCAAGAATTATTTTTCCACAATGGCCAGAATTTATAAATTCATATCCAACTTGAATCCTGGAAAAGTTTGTTATTTGTTTGGCTCAATTGAATAAATAATAAATAAACTGGGCCCCTGTATTGCCCATGTTCTACTGTGATTAGAAGTAGGTCTATTATCATAGGTCTACTGTGATTAGAAGTAGTGTTTGGGTGTAACTGGGTATTGGGCTGATATTATAAATAGAGACTTAGGGTCTCTATGATGTACACCTTCTTCTGATAATATAGAGAGTTCTCTCGTCTTCCCCGTGGACGTAGGCCAAAAGCCGAACCACGTAAATCTCCGTGTTCTTGTGTGTGATTGATCTCTTTCCATAGGCCCTAGATCTCAACAAACTGGTATCAGAGCATAGTTCGTGATTGGAAGAGATTCGACGGATCGGATCTCAGAGGGCTGGAGTTGTGGCTGCGTGATCGACGGATTAGATCTCAACATTAAGATAGTGTTTCATGGATCGTGCGAGGGAGATCGTCTGATCTTGGAGGGCCACATAATTCGTTGAGACAGGGTTGATCGGAGAAGACAACTGGTGGGTCACGGTGATTGAAGCCTGGGTTCGGAATCCAGATTTCTTGTTGCAGATAACAGGCGAGAGAAGAAGGTCCCTGTTTGCGCCTGGTTTCGTTTGTTGCAACAGAGAAGACGAACGGGAGGCAGCTGGTTCATGTGTGTTCTGTAGACATCCGCCCACTCTGTTTGTCTCCATCGATCACCGGATTTTGCGCCACCGGAACCGGAGAAGCGTCTCCTGCACAAAGACTGCGCCACCGCTGCAAAAGAGGAAGGCTACTTCCGGTTACAGAATCGGTGAAGTAGATTACCGGATTGCCTTCGATCTCGTGTTCTTTCACAGGGAACTGTCGCCGGAAACGAAGAAGGAGAACGCTGCTTCAAACGATCGCTGTTAGCAGCGATTTGGATTGTTTTTTCGGTGGGGCACGTATCGCAGTCGCCGGACTCCCCGCCGCCGCCGCCGTCGCCGCGTGTCGCCGGAGAAGGGGGGTCGCCGCTGCTATCGCCGGTGTTGCTGTGCCGTTGACGTGGAAGAAGCATTCTGGAACCGTCCTCTGTTGCAGAACAGAACGGTTGAAGAAGAAGGAGTAGTGGGCTTGGGCTAGCAACAGTTCCGGGTCGATTTCGGGTCAGGTCCAGTCTGACCCGCTTCAGAAGCCCGTTAGCCAGTCCAGGTTGGGTCCAGTCCAGGTCAGCCCGACCCGTTTGTGGAAGCCCAGACTCAAAGCCTGTTGCAGAATCGCTGACGTCAGCAGATCGTACGGTCAAAGCCAGTTTGACCAAATCAAAGGCTGAAAATTGTTTTCGCGATATCTTGACGATCCGGAGTCCGATCTGAGATCCGTTTGAACCTACGGACTCGTTGCGAGCAGATCTACGCTGTTGTGGAAGAAGATTGGCTGTTCAACGGTCAACAAAGAAGATTGACTGATCGGAGCGCAGAAACTTATTTCTGCGATATCTTAGCCGTCCAAAGTCGGATTTCAGATCCGTTTCTTCCAGCGTGCTCGTGGTGACCAGATCTACACAGTTCTAGTGAAAGATTTGCGGAATGGCTATGAAGTTTGACATTGAGAAATTCGATGGAAATAATGACTTCGGTCTTTGGCGTCTGAAGATGCATGCTTTGTTGGTCCAGAATGGGTTGCATAAAGCTTTGAGGGGAAAGAATGCTCTATCTGAAAAATTGTCAGATGAAGAGAAGGATGAGTTGCTGGAAAAGGCGTATGGTCAGATTCTGCTGTTCTTGAGTGATGGTGTACTGCGAAAGGTTGTTCAAGAAAAAACTGCTGCTGGCATATGGCAAAAGTTGGAGAACTTGTACATCACGAAATCTCTCACGAATCGCTTGTATCTAAAGAAGCGGTTGTTCACATTACAAATGCAGGAAGGTACGTCTGTTTCAACTCACATTGATTCTTTTACAAAAGCTATTATGGATCTGGAAAATATCAATGTTGAAATTGATGATGAGGACCAAGCTATTATGTTGTTGTGCTCGTTACCGCCCTCATATGAGCATTTTGTTGATACCATGATGTATGGTAGAGATACTCTCTCCAAAGAGGATGTAGAGGCAGCCTTGAGCTCGAAAGAGTTGAAGAAAAAGGTTGCAGCTGACAATGATAGTTCGGGTGAGGGTTTGGTAGTACGAGGAAGAACAAAAGACTCCAGTGATAAGGGCAAACATAGATCCAACAGGAAGAACATTGAATGTTATTATTGCCATAAGAAAGGGCACATCAGAAGAAACTGTCCCGAAAGGCAGAGGAAAGGGAAAGAAATAGAAGATTCGTCATCTGATGATGATTCAGTCAGTGTTGCAGATGGAAGATCAGATTATGATTCCGACAATGCACTTTCTGTGATTGAAAATGGTATTCGTCCTAAGGATGAATGGATTCTTGATTCTGGTTGTTCTTACCATATGTGTCCCAATAGGGACTGGTTTACCACTTATAGAGAAATCAACGGTGGTAGTGTCTTTATGGGCAACAATATTGCATGTAAGACGGTTGGAATTGGAACAGTTAAAATCAAGATGTATGATGGAATCGTCAGAACGTTGGCAGAAGTTCGGCATGTTCCTGATCTGAAAAAGAATCTTGTTTCTCTTGGTGCCTTAGACTCCGATGGTTGTAAGTTCTCGGCTGAAGGTGGAGTCATGAAGGTTGTGAAGGGTGCTCTGGTTCTTATGAGAGGCAATAGAGTTGGAAACTTATATGTTTTGTCTGGAAATACAGTTACAGGTGGAGCTGCAGTGTCTTCCTCAGATGACCATGAATCTGTCTCAACACGCTTATGGCACTTGCGCCTGGGTCACATGAGTGAGAAGGGATTGACAATATTGAGCAATCGGAATTTGCTATGTGGCACAAAGACAAGCAAGTTAGATTTCTGTGAGAGATGCGTCTTCGGGAAGCATCGAAAGGTCAGTTTCAAGACAGGTATTCATCGCACGAAAGGTATCCTTGATTATGTTCATTCAGATGTATGGGGGCCTTCTAAGGTTTACTCCAAGGGCGGGTCCCGGTTTATGCTGACTTTTATTGATGATTATTCAAGGAAAGTCTGGGTTTATACTCTGAAGACGAAGGATCAGACCTTTGTTACATTCAAGCGATGGAAAGAAATGGTTGAGAAACAGACTGGCAGAAAGGTGAAGAAGTTGAAGACAGGTAATGGCAAGGAGTACAGATCGACAGAGTTTGAGAACTATTGCACGGATCATAGCATAGTTCGGCATTACACCACTACAGAAAATCCGCAGCAGAATGGAGTTGCAAAGAGGATGAACAGAACGATCTTGGAAAGAGCTCGTTGTATGTTGTTTACTGCAGGATTGTCCAAGGACTTTTGGGCTGAGGCAGTAAATGCTGCAGGCTACTTGATAAATAGGTCTCCACACACAAAGATTGGTTGCAAAACACCGGAAGAAATGTGGTCAGGTAATCCAGCTGATTATTCTAACTTGAGGATCTTCGGTTGTCCGGCTTATGCTCGCGTGAAAACCGATAAGTTAGAACCAAGGGTTGTTAAGTGCATCTTGGTGGGATATGCTTCTGGGGTGAAAGGATACAGATTGTGGTGTACTGATCAAGATTCACCCAGATTTATCATCAGCAGGGATGTTACATTTCATGAGGATGCTTTACTCGAATTGAGAAAGCAGGTGGAGAGGACAAAAGTAGGTAGCAGCAGTGACACCGTTCAGGTGGAGTCCGACATCCTAGTGAGGAAGGAGAGTGCATCCGACTCCTCCCGAGATACAAGGGATCGTCAGACTGTGCAGCAGATGCAGCAGATAGAGCTGCAGATGCCGCAGACGGGTAGACCGCAGAGAGAAAGGAAACCGCCAGTTAGATACGGTTTCGAGGATATGACGACGTACGCGTCGACATCAAACAGTGGCCGTGATGATGTGGTTGCATACGCATTGACGACTGAGTCTCTTGAATTAATGGAAGGGCTGGAAAGTAGTCAACAGGCAGCAACTATAACTGAAGAGATGGACTCTCTTGATGAAGAAAATCAGGCCATCGGATGCAAGCGGTTCTACGAGGAAGATGAAGGAGCTTGCAGTGCAGGTAGAGTGCAGTTTAAGGTTCCTGATCATGTATGCAGTTTGAAGAAATCATTGTACGGGTCGAAGCAAGCTTCTGGACAATGGTACAAGCGATTTGGTGCACTCATGAAGGAATGGTTTAAATTCAAGTTCAAGCATTGCTTGGACTTGATCGGTGTGCTCAGTACCTGAGTGCCCTAAGGGGCAGGTGGAGACGGTGAGACGTGTTAAGTGCATGAGGATCAGCTTCAATGTTCGCCAAGGTGGAGATTTGTTATTTGTTTGGCTCAATTGAATAAATAATAAATAAACTGGGCCCCTGTATTGCCCATGTTCTACTGTGATTAGAAGTAGGTCTATTATCATAGGTCTACTGTGATTAGAAGTAGTGTTTGGGTGTAACTGGGTATTGGGCTGATATTATAAATAGAGACTTAGGGTCTCTATGATGTACACCTTCTTCTGATAATATAGAGAGTTCTCTCGTCTTCCCCGTGGACGTAGGCCAAAAGCCGAACCACGTAAATCTCCGTGTTCTTGTGTGTGATTGATCTCTTTCCATAGGCCCTAGATCTCAACAAAGGTCCTATCAAATGTGCCACTAGTAAGAGTGGGTCGGGGCAGGTCACTTATTTAACCCCACCTCACTACCCCCACTCATCATTCATTCAAATGAATAGCTTATATAGGGCTGGTTGGTCCCCTCTCCACTTCAGCCGGAGTTGTTACATTGACATATTAATCACAAAAAACCATATGATTATTACAAATTTTCGGCCCCACCCTGCAACTAAAATTGGAAGGGTAACTATCGGCCGGGGGTTCACCTCAACATAATGAGAGTGCAGGTGTGCTTCCTCTTCTTAGAGCCAACCATGGTTACTCAAAATGTAGAGTGGAATTTTTTTAACAGTTCTAGTTCGAACTCTCTAAGTCCTCATGTGAATCCACCTATAATGAATCCAGATATTCAACAAGGATGTAACTCCCGTGAAATTAGTGTGGGCTTAAAATAAGTACCCTTGACGGTGCCACAAATATTTAAGAGCTCCAAAATTCTAGAAGTCCAGATCTTCCAAGGGTTTGACTTGGAGAAATCCCTAGTTGAAGGAATGAAGGTGGAATAAAATTCAAATTTATTGAAGGAATAGAGAACACCCTTTCAATATATTGGCTAGTCCCAAATTTTTCAATATATTGGCTAGTCCCAAATTTTACTTCAATGGGAGTTCGTCTCACCATTCCATTTGATTAAAAACATGATTAACACAATATTGTGCGTTTTCATTGATCACAAATTTAATGAGATGGTCAATCCTATACTGCTAACTCCTACTGGCTTGAAATTTTGGGATATGCCAAATACTGAGACGGCATTTGTCTTGAACAACTCAATTTTCAATTGATGGCCCCACACTATTGAGTTCCACTTCTTCCAATTAAGATTGATTTCCATAAGTTAAAGCCTCAAAGGATTTTTTCTCAAGTTTTAGGCATGTTTATTTGCTCGATATTAATTCATTTTTTAGACTGGTTTGTTGGTATGTGTGGAGGAGTAAAAATAAAGTATAGGTCAAATTATGAATAAAGTAAAAACAAACAAGGTTAGAGTAAAAAACAAATTTCACATGGGGTCAAATCATGAATAAATTAAGTTAAAATAACATGAGTTAAAGTAACACTTGTTCAGAAAGTCAGTTTTCTCTAAATTATCACACTTGGTTGTAGTAAAAAAAAAAAGAGGTCAAAGGAGGGGTAAAAGGACTAGTGGTGTAACATCTAAATTTTACTTCTCTTGCCACTAACTTCATCCAAACAACATTGAAGTAAAAACATTGCATCACTGCCTTACTTCTTCCCTCCATTACTTTTATGCAAACAACGATATTGAAGAGGAAACGTCATATCACAGGGTTACTTCTCACTTCACTTTTTCATCCAAACACCAAGTAAGAAATTATCACATCATTGCCTGCTTTTACTCCTCCCTTACTATTCCTAGCTAAACAAACAAGACTTAAAGTCAGTTGCATCAAAACAGCATCAAAGTGGTGAAGATGGAAGGATATAAGGTAGAGACGTAGATTGGACCCTTAGTAATTGATTTAGTAGGATGATGACATGTAGTTATTTTAGACCAAGTGGACCATTAATCTGATGACCATTTGAAGATCTTCACTGTCACTTGTTCAAATCTAGCCCCTTCGATAGGAAGCTATTGATTAAAATTCTGAGGAACTCAATGCCTAGCAAATCAATGGGCCTTTTGGGAACGTGTAATAGGTGAGAGGTTTGTAGATTTGAGGATTCCTCGCTTCCCATGAAATAAGATTCCTTCACTGAGGATTTCACATCGATGTTAATATGTATCGAAGCGTATAACTAAGAAAATTGGTATTGGTATCTAACTTTGCAAAAATGAGGATTTCCGAAACTCATTGGGAACGGTCGTACTTGAAAATCCTAAGAAATGAGAGTTTCCACCAGTCCAAATCCTAAGGAACTTACAATTTCCAAAGTACATTTTTCACTGCTTTTGTGAAAAATCAGTGAGGAATTTCCGATAATTTGATTGCCAAACATGACCTTATAGTTTTTATAAAATTATGGTTATTGCAATATAGTATTTTAAAACTTCGACTAGGTCCCCGACTTGGCAATGGTTGAGTCGAGTTGACTGGGTCAACTTGGTCGAGTCACGTCATGTTGGCTCAACTATGGATTTGGGCTCTTTTTTACCAAAAAAATCCTGAAAAATATCAAAATAATAAAAATAAGAATTTAGTTTTCCACAGTGGAACCAACACAAGAGGGGGTAAAAGAAAAAAACAAGAAAATGTAAGGTACGAGTTCTCCGGTGGTAGTATTATAGGACAATGAATACTATACCACTCGAGACCGCTCTTCAAAGCTAGCCCTTTCTTACACATGTATAGAATTCAGTCAAATGGGATACAAGTCCATCTACCTCTTCATTTGTTTTACATGTTTTACACCAATCCAAGACTTCTTCCACTTTCAAAGACCATGTCAAACCCACTCAAAAGCCCAGAGCATCACTTAAATATTCATCAAATACCTGTTTGTGAGCTAGCGACGATCTTGTGATCATAAGATAGAGCTTGCAACCATGAAAACAAGCATATTTCTTTGTTACCTAGCCAAAATGCAAGCCTTTCTTGTAGGTTAATCCAACTGTTGGCCCCCCATGTGTAGTGAATGAGTGTTGGGAATGGAAAGTACCGGAAGAGGATGATGAGCATGTAGCTGGGAATAATGAGCACTAATCATAGTTATTAATTTCGTATCGTTTCGGCTGAAATGGCCAAAACTTTTCGTTTTAGTCAAGTGGTCGAAACAAAATCTAAGTCCAAACTTTTTGTTTTTGAATTTTGGTCAATTTAATTAGGGATTTCTGCTGAAATATGACTTTTCGGCCGAAATGGTATTTTACATAAATTTTTTTACTTTTTTTTTTTAAATTTCTTTACACATTTGTACTTTGTATTTCTTATATTTTCCCAAAATACAATTCAAAAAGATTTACTAGAATGGATTAAAACTATATTTATTACTTTTTTATTTTTCTACACGTATATATGTATATATATATATTTCGAAAAGTTTCACCGAAATTTCGAATCGGCCGAAATTTTTCATTTTGTAAGCCAGAGTGAAATGGGTTCTGAAACGATATTGACAATTATTTACTAATTATAAATAAATGAGCATTTGGCTGAGAGATATTGAGAGAACTACAGACACAAGTCTAAGCCAATCCGAACCAATCGGAGAGGATGACCCGACCAAGTTTTAAAACTCTGTTCCAACAAAGGATCCAACTTTGGTTGTATAAAACTCACGCGAGATAAGTATGCGTGTAGAGTGTGATTATCTTTACTAAAAGGAACACTGCCATATACATAAAAGAACAATAGCTCTTATCATACAAAAATCTTCAGTAAGCAAACCCGCCATGGCCAATGCGCTCATTCCTGTAATAGTCGTGTAGGATCCCACTATTACTGTACACTTGCATGTACAGGTCTGTCCTATCGTTTTTATACCTTATGTATATAGTTGTTGTGTAACAATAAGTTAAATTGGTCCTCACGCCCATAATGGGAACATAACATAGGGTCGGAGGGGGTACATTTTTATATACAAATTGATTCCCACGCATAGAGATTTTTAATTATGGAATTCTAATCCTTTCCCATTAAATTAATGTTAATGTTCCAACCACTATAGACTTGGTTTATATGATATGCAGTTCTCCTACTTCGTCTTTAAACCCTTCTTCCACTCCTGCAGAGTTCTGTTAGCAGTGCAATGGGATCACAAGTCCCAGAGGCTTCTTCCTTTCAAACCAGGTAACATAAATCATCACTCTATACTACATGGTTGATTCAAGTATGTAACTAGTAAAAGATGTGGTGTTGTTAAAACCATATATATAATCTACACTTCCTTGCCTCTCAAGAACCCAAAAATGCCACGGTATAATCACCAAATACACATGACTCTATAGCCAGTCATTCGACAACCCAATGAACTGTTCCGGTAAACCCGGAATACAAGGTATAAACCTAACAAAAGAGTTGATGCTGGAATTTGAAATATATATATATATATATATATATATATGTGGTTTCTTGCTTTCTCTACCATTTTTGAATGAAGTGCTGTTAGAATGAACGTGGCTTGTGAATAACATTTGGGCTAGCATTGCAGATGGTGGTCCACGGATACTGTTGCAGTTGTCACTGGGGCGAACAAAGGGATAGGGCTAGCCATGGTTAGGCGGCTCGCGGAACTAGGGCTAACTGTGGTCCTGACCTCAAGAGATGTTTCCAAGGGGATCCGGGCCATTGAGTCCCTCAAAAGCCAGGGACTTCAAGTCCAGTTCCGTCAGTTGGACGTAGCGAATCCGACTTCAATCCATGCCTTAGCACGGTGGCTGCGAGAAACGTTTGGAGGGCTGGATATTCTTGTAAGTAGCTCGAAATCCCGCCATCCAATGTACAACACACATCATGCAATGGAAATTTTCTCCAATGGACGTTAAAAAATAACAGGACTCTGAATTTCATTGATAACCACTGTAGTATTGTGCGGAACATTTGCAGGAGAAAATTTATTCTTCAATCAAGTACAAATATATGCAGTGTTGTAAAACTTGACCGATGAAATTTGATTATGTCTAAATCAGATAATTTGGTTGTGGTCGAGCATTGAGGGCACTTGAGCCATCATAAGGCACCAATTGGCCTCCATTCGGTATTAACTGGAATTTAGGTGTGGCAAAAGAGATGGGTGGGTCAAAATGGATAGGGTCGACGACTAGGCATGTCTATGGTTGAAATCCAACCCGTATCCATCCCTTTTTTAAAACGGGTCAAGTAACTTCAGCCCACACTTGTTGCGTGTCAACTCAATCTGACCCGCATGCAGGTTAAACCTCCTAACTGAACCAACCTGTGGAAGCATGGTAAAACCTATTACATTTGAAATATTAAGGTTGTATTTGAGTTAAATGGTACACAAAAACAAGCCAACAAAAGTTTGGCTGATTCTATATGAAATAAATTATTCTAAGTACCAAAATCTTAAACCACTAAATTGTTTAAATAGGTTTATGTATGTGGATCGACCCCAAACCAATCCATATAAATGGGTTGGCTGGGTTGAATGGGTGGACCCCTGCTTGACTGCGGGTCTAATTCGCCTAACCCATGACTGATCTATACAGTGGCGGAGCTAGGATTTTCTTGCAGGAAGGGCAAGCGATAATCAACTTTTATATCTACAGATTTATCACTAATAATTTAAAATCAATATTTTTTTGCATGTTTTTAAAAACATTTGAAGGAAGTTTCTAAATTTGGAAAAAATAATGACATTTTCCAGGATCTTAATTCTGATAACCTTGTGTCTGTGTCTCTTCCGGGGGGGGGGGGGTGGGGGGGGGGGGGGGGGTTGGTGTTTACAGTTAAAACACAAAAATAGTAGGGTTTGATACCACTCAAAAGAATCATTTCTCCTTATTTTAGCATTGAGAGTTGTATCTTACTCTAATTAAAGTAGAACCCATGCTGGATTGATCACATGTAATTCAATCCACCCACTATAATTAATGAGAATCCGTTGATTAGTTACACATGATCATTTAATTAATGGGACACAATGCATTTGGTACACAAGGATTGTAAGAGGGAAGCATTTTAACCCATTCCCCGTGTCATGGAAAAACAACTCTTAATGTGTAATGGAAGGATAATACGAAGTTAGGAGTTTGGATCCTTTTGATTGTCTCGCTCATGATTCCGTAAGGGGTGTGGAACTTCACTGCGGGGCACACATTGAATATTGGAACCACAGTCGGAATCAACTCCCCTTATATCAAGTGGAGATTTTCCAAATTCTGCTCTAATAGGAGTTCGTCCCACTATAAAATTGAGCATATATATGACTATGCCATATGTTCAATCTTCTAGTGGAATCAACTTCTTTTAGCATAAAATCTGGCAGCAAATTACTAAAGGGGAGAACCTTAATATTTAGCATTTAGACTGCCCCACACCCACGCCCCAACCCCCCCCCGCCCCCCCCCCCCCCCCCACAAAACCCAATCCATATATATTGTGTCACAGGTTCTGTGGATCAAATGCAGGTCGGTTGGACTCATATAGATTCTTCATGCTTGGATCTAATTTGTGGATAGTTAGATGATTATAACAACATTGGATTAAATTTAGGGACTTTAACGAATTATAACCTTAAAAATTTGACTTTCATTTGCTAATAACAAAAGACGAAAATATCACCAAAGTTCGTTAACTACATTTATTTTTGTTTTGACCGCCGTACCTAATTAACCCATGATATCATGGGTCACATTTTCTCCTTGCTTTTTTCATCATATGTTTCCAATTGTTTTTAGCTCTTAGAAGAGAACAAGAGCTAACGCAATCATATGTTTTCAATTCATCAAGAAGAAATATGACAAATTTCTCAAAATTGGAAAAAAAGGGATTGAGATGGGCCTCACCAAAAGGGTAGTAGTTATCTGGCAAAAAATTAGGACTTAGCATGTGTTATCAATCTGAAATAGATCTGATTGAAACAAATCTGTTTAAAGATTTATTTCAATTAATATTTCTTACAAATAAACTAATTGGAATGTCTAATTTAAATAGAGAAATCAAACTTGTCATCCTATGGGTAGAGTTTTCTTATAGTAAAAATAGTACATGTAAATAAAACATAAAGTATTATATGGCAAAAGGTCTTAAAATTGATTGAATATGGCATCCACATGTACTTTGTTAAACTGTCTAAAGAACTCTGAACAACTATGTAAATTAGTTTTATGTGAAATAGACATGAAAGAGGACTTGGCATATGTCACCTTAAATTGTTGGCCTTTGCTACTCTATCCCACCTTTTTGGAATGATATTCTGGACTCTTTATTAGTGTACATACCCAGTCTACTTCATTAGGATCATATGGTTAAAAGTAGTTATTAATAAACTTGAGTTTTATTGTGGATGTGTAATACTATAATTGCAAGTAAATGCTTGGAAAGAAAAAATTCGAATCCTAGACAACCCAAACTCCCCCTCTGCAAAATCAAAATCCAAAAAAATTCAGGACCTTGGAAAACCCAAATCCAAATCTTGGATAATTACCCTGGATAGCCTAAATACCTCCTTTCCAAAACCAGAGCCAAAAAGAGTTCAGAATAAAAAAAAAAAATTCCAAAGAAGAAAAGAGAAATGAAGAAAAATAATACAAAAAGGAAAACTAGAGTTAGAATAGAAAGAAAATATGTTGTGCGGTCTCTTTGAAGGATATATTGAGGTACTAGTGTTAAGTTAAAGAAAGGATTAAAGAAACCCACTTCTCATGTAACCCATAATTTTGTCGGATAAAATTGTAAATCATAAACAAGGCATTTTAAAGACATTTTTATGCCGTTTATCATTAGCCCATAAAAACCAAGTTTAAGAAGTACTAATCCATGAGAATTTCTTAAATTTAACTAATCTTTGTCGTTCGCATTATGAACTCTGGCCTTGAAAACTCTACAGGTGAACAATGCAGCCATCTCATTCAACAATATCGACGAGAATTCAGTTGAGCACGCAGAGACGGTGATTCAAACCAACTTCTATGGGCCTAAACTCTTAACTGAAGCCCTCCTTCCATTATTTCGCCGATCCACTACTGTGAGCCGGATATTGAACATTAGCTCAAGGCTAGGTTTATTGAATGTGAGTGATTACTTAAGTAATGTAATTATATTATACTAAGATTTTGTTGGCTTCACATGCCTCAATTTAACTAACATAACTCTTTCTTGAATGTAATGTAGAAATTAAACAATCCTGCTCTAAAGAAGATATTCTTGGATGATGAGAGGCTATCAGAGGATGTTATTGAGAGCATTGTCAATCTATTCCTTGACCATGTGAAGCATGGGACCTGGAAGGATGAAGGGTGGCCAAAGCTGTGGACGGATTACTCGGTGTCTAAATTAGCACTCAATGCCTACTCAAGGGTTCTGGCTAAGAAATTCAAGGGATATGGCCTGAGTGTCAACTGCTTCTGCCCAGGGTTCACCAAGACGGCTATGACTCGTGGTCAAGGAAATCACACAGCTGAACAAGCCGCAGAGATCGGAGCCTGTGTTGTTCTAATGTCTCCGGATCAGTTGCCCACAGGGAAATTCTTTACTGGAAGTAAACCTTCCTTGTATTCCAAGTTGTAGAAGTAACGATTTTGAGTTTGTGTTGGTTTCTTCCTTGTTATCGTAAAAACTAGATATTGGAATATGTTGCAAGTCTCTCTCTGGGACATGGTCGATTCTATTGTGACTAAGAAAAGAACCCGAGCGAAAAGGAGTGACAGTTTTCACCTGGTTGTCTAAGGTTTGAACCTAAGTACCCACTTATTCCCGTGTGTCCAAGCTTTCCTTCCCACTTGTGTGGGCTTTTTTGCTATGTGTGTGGGCTCCTTTTCCACTTGGGTGGGATGCCTTCCTGTATGCATGTGGGCTCTCACTTGGATACCAGCCCAGGGTTGAATTTGAAAAAAAAGAAAAGGCATGACTTAGATGAATGAACTCGACCAGGACTTGAAGGACTAGTTAAAAAAAAAAAAACCCCAACCGAAAAGAAGAAAGTTTGTCTCTAGTTGGGTGGGCCATTAGAGTGAGTTTTAAAATGTAATATTACTGGCAAGCTCGGGCCCTAATTAAAAGCACAAACATATAAATATAAATTTTAAAACGCAAGCCTTTACAGTTGGTTTGGGAAAAGAGCGAAATTAGTTTAAAATAAATTGGAAATTAACTTTTTATTAAATCATGAAAATTATTCAGTGGGCCCATTTCATCTTCATATATAGTTCTAAGAGTTAACCACAGTTAGATTATTCTCTGTAAAAAAAGATCTAATGAGATTAGTTCTTATATAACTCAGGCTATCCGGCACTTCTTCTCCTCCAAAAGATTGCTCCGAGCTTCTAATGCCTACTTTCTAGCCATCATTCCAAAGCCCAGTTCCCCCACAATCTTTGCTGACTTCAGGTCTATTAGCTTGTTAAACTTAATTTTCCTACAAAATTATCTTTAAAATCCTTGCTACCGACTCTCAGCCATCCTCCCTAGCCTCATCTCCATTCAAAAAGCTGCTTTTCTCAAAGGTAGACCCGATTCACTATCATGCTGCTTTAGCCCATGAGCTTTTTAAAAACTGAACTACAAAATTTCTCCATGCTTGAAATTAGACATTACAAAGGCCTTTGATAAATTAAATTGGTCCTTTCTCTTCAACTCCTTAAATTTTCTCAACTTCTCTAATGATTGGATTTCTCTCATTAAAGAATGCATCTACACAACCAAAGGATTGGTCCTCTTAAACTGAACCCCCCATGGATTCCTTTACTCTCTCTCGGCTGCCTCTGCCTACTCGTGTGTCAGTGCAAATGCCTTACCCAGCTGCCGCGAGTGCTGATACTGCTACTGTGGTCTCTGAGCATGGACTCGTGGTCGTTGTATTGTTGGGGGGTCGCTGCTGAACTCTCTGCTGAGGAACTGGAGTTCGCGACTGTGGCGGCTGAGGAAGTCTAACAATAATTTGCTGTTGTTGTGGTGGTCTAACCTATACGGGAGGAGCATGTCTCAACGGTTGCGCAGGATAAGGGGCTCGGGCTCAAGAGCTGGAAATGCTGGGGGTGCTACTGTCTTCGTTAGACAATAATGAACCTTATGCCTGGGATCGCCGCAATGGTAGCACGCATTGAACTGCCTCCGACAGTCACGAATAATGACTTTAACCACAATGCACGCACTTCAACCTTTGTTACAGCTGTCCCACTTTCTGTCTTTTGGGTTGCTAGAGAAGTGGAGCAGGTGTCATCTGTCCTATAAGCTGTGGCAATATTGTCATAATCCTCTACTGCTCCAGTACTATGACATCCTTGAGTGATTTCTCTGCCCAATACGCCTTTTTGACCACTTCATCATAGTCTGTCAACTTACTCTACTGAACTTGCCATTTAATATTAGGCCTCAGCCCTTTGAAGAATCTCCGAACCTTCTCTGAATTTGGCTTGATCAAAGCATCTGTAAATATGGACAAACGTGTAAATTGAATCTCATACTCTTGAACTGCAAGAGAACCCTGTAAAAGCTATTTGAATTCCACTATCTTTTGTTTTGTATAGTGCTCAGGGATAAACTTCTTCTAAAACTACTTGACAAAAGTGTCTCATGCCTTGTCATCTGCTACGATGTCATATGCACTTTTGATAGTCTTCCACCATCCTTCTGCTGCACCAGAACACATGTGAGCTGCTAACTGAACCTGCTGCTGATCTGTACGTTTGAACACCTCAAAGATCTTTTCAAGTTGCACTGTCCATTTGTCTGCATCTGCAGGATCCTCTACCCCATAGAACTCTGGAGGGAACATCTTCATAAACTTCTCAACCAAGTCATTGAGATCTCGCTCTTTAGCCCGAGTTTGAGAAACCATTTGCATAACATCTATCATCTGAACTTGAAAGGCTGTTTGGCTCTCACTCTGTTTCTTATCACGCTCTGTCTGTGCGGTCTGTGATTGGAGAAAAGTATTAAGAAACTGCTAGAATTGGTCATTCATTGGGGAAGGTATGGAACCTAATCCTGATGGCCTGTAATTGGCAATGAGTCTGCAAAACATTATGAGTTAGGACCTATACAAACCAAAACTAGCAACACAAGGCTATAAGAACGTAAAACATACTACTGACACTAGGCTAACAGAAATCCTCACACGCGTCCTATGATCTCTACTAATTTACCTTGAGAAAACATTCATTGCTCTAATACCACTCTGTCATGACCCCGAACCCTATTGGTGAATAAACTAGATCTGGGGTGTGAAATTTAGAGCTAATTAAAAAAATTTGCCCATTATGCCCGAAGATCGAAGTTCACTGTGAGGATTATGTATTTGAGCCAAATTAACCAAATAACCTACGAGACTTATCCGGTAAACACATTTATTAAACCTGTATGAATACCAAAGCAAGTATGCATTTCATCCCATTATATATTTAAGCTCCATAAGATAAGGACATATAAAGTTTATACACACATTAGGACTATCCCAAAAACTTAGGTCCTGGAACAAAAGATATACAATAGCATAAGACAAGTCCAAAAGATCAAAACTCAAAAGGTGAAATCTAAGTGGCAAGATAACATGTGTCCCCATGTATTGCGCATAGGTGCCGAGAATGATGACACTAAGCTACTTCATGGGCACTCCATTCACGTAGCTCGTCCTCCTCCCCCGGCTGAGGATCCTCTGGGATTGCCTCAAAGTCCAAGTTGACGTTGTAGGTGGTGTCGTCTGCGCACCAAGGAATAAAGAATCAACACATGTTGGGAAGAAGATAAGAAGTATACATTATTCATAACATATTTCAAAGAGAATAAAGATAAGTACACGATTGTAAGATATCAAGGAAAGAAGCTACGCATATAATCAAGAGTAAATATAAGAATCAAGTAGCAATGCAAATCCTAGCAAGTTATGCAAAAATAACTATCTATATGAAATACAATGCCAAGCAAGAGGAGACACCGATGATGTCCTAGCCATCTCCCGAGGGTATCAATGTCATCCCAACTGACTACCAATACCTTGAAGTTCGGCTTTAGTGGTATCCAAGCTACTATAGGGATAACAACGTCATCCTAGCTGATTGTCATTATCCTGCGCCATGGACGTTGTCTATGTCGACTGTCAAACCCTAGTGTCCGAGCAACCAGCCCACTCAAGAATCAACAAACTGGAGCTGGTCATGTTACAAGATGTTAATGATAATGATGATGACTTAGCGCATGACACAAGATCCAAGACAAGTACACGAGGATAGATTTCAAGTACAAGGCAATAAGTTAAGGGCTACTCAAAGTCAAGCCAATATACAAGTCAAGTCTCCAAATTCCACAAGTAGTCATCTTAACAAGTCTATCCACTTGTGTCCATCAAATACAAGATAACAAGGTACCTAAGGGTAAACTCTAGGTCCGATCAAACCCTAGTTCTACAAGTTATGTTACAAGTGTTCAAGAGTAGAGTGTATAGGGTACACCCAGCTACGGATACATGATTCACGAGTCAAGAGTGAAGAACAAGACAACCCTAGGTCAAGGGTTGTCCATTATGTACCGTACATGTCCCCAATGGAGTACGTGAAGAATGAGTCAACGATGTCCTAATTTGGTGAGCCTTTGGTGTACAGAAGTTGTTGGATACCAATTGACTCAATTCCACACGCATTCGGCCAAGTCACAGCAATACACAAAAATCCCGATCAACCAAAGAAGAACACCAAGACAATCATGCTCCATTTTCATTTCCCCATGTTGGTCATACAAGGGTAAGGTTAATGGGTTCCAACCTAGGGGTCCAAACTAGGTTTAGAGTCCCTTTCCAAAAGAGACAAGGGCCTGGTTCATTGATCCAAATATTCATTTCATTTTCCAACATCTAATAATTAGTATAAGTGAATCGTTGGATTCTACGGCTCGAGAGCTTTCTAACGGTATGTAGAAATTCGAAATCCTACATATGAATCAAAAGTTATGAATTCCGAAAGATGGGTCATTCTGAGCTCTGGCTCGAGCCAACCTATTAATGCGTCTCCTAGAAGCTCCTTGGCTAGAGCCAACTCCAAAGTTGGCTTAAGCCAACCTACAAGAATTACATGAGCTGAATCATTTTGAGTTCAGTCCTTGGGGTATCCAATCCCCTATCCTCCAAGGTCATTTCCTGCAAGAAAAGGAGCCTACATGCTCTCCACATCCATTCTATTCCACCCTTCAATCATCAAGCCCATCCATCATCCAATTAAAGTCCATTCAACCCATGATACCCAATTTAGCATATATAACCAAATTAACCATGATAAGCTTGGAATTTAGGGAAATCTAGGCAATTGAATTACCAAGCAGCAAATAACATACATGTATGCTTAATATATAAAGCAAATTTACTTACCTTAACCAAGAAGGATGGAAATTGAGAAGGAATTTGGGAAAAACTTAGGGAAGAGAACTCCTTACAACTCACTAGTAAAATACACCCTCCCAAAAGCTTCTCCTACACTCCAGGAGCACAAGGGAAATGAAAGAAAGGAAATTCATTCTCATGCAACACCTCTATAGTAACAAGAACGGAAATTGGGGAAGGAGAAGTTGGGGAAAACTTACCAAAACGGCTCTAGGAGATGAGGGAGAGGAGAGGAAGAAGAAGGTGCTCTTGATTGCTTGAAATCCCTCCTCTATAGGTCACATGCAAAAGGAAAATGGAGGAAGAAGAAGACCTCTAGCAGCTCTCTCGAAGTGAAAAACTGAACAAAGGTTCTTTCTGGCACTAGGATTAAATGGGAGTGGAAAGTGAAAAGACCAATCTAACCTCATTACTTAAGTTGGAAAAGGAGTTTAGGTGATGGGCAAAACTGGAAATCTGGATTTTTATGAGAATTGGGAGAAATGATATTATTTGAGGGATTTTGTGGCGTCGAATCATGATGAGTTAAGAACAAAAAACGATTAGCGCGACGAGATCTTTCCAAGAGCCCAAATTTGGTGAAAACTAAATTTTTCTGAAAAATACTCAATCTTCCTAAAACTCACAACCTAACCCTCCTATTTAGACTAATCACACTCGGAATCGAACGAAACTTCGCACACATCTTCCCAATGAAATAAAGAAACTAGTTTAAGCACTAAACCCACACAATTAGCTAGAATCATAAGTAGTTAAACTAATCACCAAGAGTAAGAAGCTAAGCACACTATTAAGGTCGGCGACCTTACAATCATAAAGTAAACAAAAAAAAAAGGTATAAAGGAGGAGGTGAGTGGCAAAGTCTGAGAGAGGAAGGTACTAGTAAATGCTTACTGAGGAAATCGGACATAAGCACGTTTGCAAACTGGGTTGGGATCTAACCATTTTCGCTTTTGCCAGATGAGTCTTGACAATTATTCTTCGATCTTCTTCAATGCAAACAGATGAGAGAGGGATCTCCTTCCTAATGTCCTAATCCGATCTCTGTCTCCTTCAACGATGGCAACAAGCGCAAACGGCAGGGGTTTAAAGGGTCAAACATGCTTCACCCTTTTTCTAGAAATTTTTGCTTCAGATAAATGCTAAAGCTCTCTCCTGCTATATTTGAGTTATTCCCTACAAGACGAAAGCCCTTTAGGTTTTTTCTTTTTTCTGTATCAGAAGGGAATATTACAATATTACATTAGAGAGGGTCTTTTCATTTCATTTGTGCGAGAGTTCCCAATCAGGGTGGGTGGCTTTCTTTTACTTTTTGTGTTGTTTGAGAAAAGAAAATATCATATGTTGGATGAAGTGATTAAAAGGACAGCTGGGATGCTCCTCTCTCATATAAGGTTAGAGTTACCATTCATAGGAGCATCCCCCTATATAACTAAATATATATATATATATATCCTTTATGTAAAACCTTCTCCAAGGGAGAACGTAATTGTAAAAGCCCTAACCAACAAAAGTGTGTAACTTGTGTTAATAAGGAAACTCCAGTGCTTTGGCAGATCTCATAGAGAAAGATAAGAAAAAGTTAGGGTTTGCAAGATCTTTGGAAACCATATATATGGAAGAAAACCATTTAAAAGGATTAAATCTAAAAGATTACGAATTGTGAGTACTGTTTACTCCTTTAAGAATCAGGAGGGTAAAAAAGATGCAAAAATCTAAATTCTGAAACGGTGTCATTAGGTTGTCAGTTGTGTCGTGTTAACGAATTCGGGTTACGGGTTAACAAATTCATGTTAAAATCACCTTAACCTATAAACGACCCGTTAACTTAATGGGTTGAAAAATCCAACTCGCATACGACCCGTCGATTTAATGGGCAACACGACCCAACCAATTAAGTAATTAAGTCATTTCGAAAATTAAAAGAAAATCCATACAAAAATATATAAGAAGAAAAATATATAAGCCACACGAAAGTGTAAGTGATGATCTCGAGTGGATCCCACCTAAATCCCCACTATAAAACAATAAATTTCAATTTCTTTTTTATGAATATAAATTAATTCTAGCTACATTTAAGGACTAAAAAAATTTTAACGGGTTAAGGGGGTTGTTAACGGGTTACTGAACGTGTTAACAGGTTTGACCCGTTAATGACTCGAATCCATTAAGAGCCCACCCGAACCCGTTAATATCATGTGGGTTCGTGTCATGTTTATAGTTCGTGTGGCATTTTAATAGCACTAGGTTTCATTAATGTCATAATCATGGTGAAAGGGCCACTATAGGTCCATCATTAATGTCAAGTGCCTATCAACATCTTTGGAAAGGAACCCAAATATTAAATATTTAATCTAACTTACTCTCAAATAGCACACACTTAGAAAAAAAAAAAAAAAGCTCTTCAATGATGTGACACGATCTAAATTACCCCCTATTGTCAAATAGCGCTCACCTAGGAAAAAAAAGAGCTCTCTCTAGGCCGTAAATTTCTTAAGGTACCTTTTTGTTTACTTAGGGTCTAAGGAGATTTTTTTTTAGTGTACCCTTATATATATATATATGGCAAGGCTCTCCTAAGCCAAAGCTTAGGATAAGGTAAGCTCAAGTTTATGGTGTGGCCCACCTAGGGACCCACATTGGGATGGGGATGGGGGCTTTCAAGGACTCCCTGGGACCCTCCTCTCTGTAAAAAATCAGCCCCGACCATGATTTCTATCATCTCCATCTAGGCCCCAAAAGTTTAATGGTCAAAAGTCCATTCGAATCGGTAAACAGTCAATTCAACGATCCAATAAATTTGGATCTGACCAAAAGTTGGTGGATATGTGCACTTATTGGGGGGGGGGGGGGGTGTATTTGGTCCATTTGGATGGACCAAGGGTTGGCCCCAAAAGCATAAGCTTACGAGATTTTCTTCTATATCTATATCTATATATATATATATATATATAGGGATATTCCATGTACATACTTCCCTCACCATAAGGCGAGGGATAAACTTAATGGGGCCACTTAGTGACCCATTGATCATGAGACTTGTGGGGGATGGAAAGAGACATCTTGGATGTGACCATATATCAAGTTTGGGGTCAATCACATGTCTTTAACCCCTTCGTCCATGTTCCACTAATTTAACGACTTAATAGTAAAGAAAAAAAAATGCCCTCGATCCAACGGTCCAATCCTTTCAAATAGGTGAAAACCCAATGGGTCTAGTGCACCTAAAAGGGTCTTATGTGTGGATGGGTCGGATTGATAAAAAATTTGGCCCCGCTATGTTGTCCCTGACCATAACATGGTGAGGGATGGATACATATGAATATTCCTCATATATATATATATGAAAAATGCTCCTATGAAAGTAACTCTCACATTACTTTGAGAATATGGGGGATCCATTGGATCCATATCGAATGCCAACAACCTAAATATAAGGGTCCTCCCCCTTACTTTCATAGTAGTGTGAAAGTTATTCTCATATAAGCAATCTCCATATGTGTGTGTGTGTGTGTGTGTTGTATAGGGAAGTATTCATGTTCAACCATCCCTCACTATGTTATGGAGAGGGACAATATAGTTGAGCCGACTTTTTGATACATCCAGACTATCCACACACATGGAACCCACTTAAGAACTCTAGACCCATTGATTTTTCAACTATCCAAATGGATTGGACCGTTGAATCGAGGGTCAAAATTTTTTTCTTTAATATAAAGTCGTTAAATTTGTGGGCCACAGATGAAAGAGTTTGAGGCATGAGATTGACCTTAAAATTGATATATGGGCTCATCCAAGATATCTCTTTTCATCCCCCACAAGTCTCATGATCAATGGGTCTCTCAGTGGGCCACATTATGTTTGTCTCTCACTATACGGTGAGGGAAGGATGCATAAGAATATCCCCTCGTGTATATATATATATATATATGGAGATGCTCTTATAAGAGATATCTCTCATCTTATTTGAGAGATTGGGTGGGGGCCCTCACATCCATATCCAATGCCAACAACTTAAATGTGAGGGGCCCACCCATATCTCTCATATAAGGTGAGAAATATCTCTAATAAGAGCATATCCCATATATATATTTATCCTTTACATAAAACCTTCTCCAAGATGAACGTAACCGTAAAAGCCCTAACCGATTACCTTTACAAATGTGTGCAACTTGTGTTATCAAAGAAACTCTAGTGCCTTGGCAGATCTCATAGAGAAAGATAAGAGAAAGTTGGGGTTTGCGAGATCTTTGAAAACCATATATACGGAAGAAAACCATATAAAAGGATTAAATCTTTAAGGTTATGAATTGTGAGTATTGTTTACTCCTTTAAGAGTCATGATGGTAAAAAAGATGTAAAAACCTAAATTCCGAAAAGGATTTCGTTAATGTCATAATCATGGTGAAAGGGCCATTATAGGTCCATCATTAATGCCAAGTGCCTACCAACATCTTTGGAAAGGAACCCAAATGATAAATCTTTAATCTCACTTGTTGTCAAATCGCACTCACTTAGGAAAAAAAAACCTTTTTAGTAATGCGCCCCGCTCCCCCCCCCCCCCCCCCCCCCCCCCCCCCACAAAAAAAAGTCAAATAACGTTCACGAGGAAGAAAAAAAGGAGCTCTGTCTAGGCTATAAATTACTTTTGGGTCATTTGTGTCTACTAAGGGTCTACGAAGATCTTTTTGGTGTACCCCTATATATAAAGATTTGTAAGGTCCTTGGCCTTAATAGGGTGTTTAATTTTCTAATATTGGTGATTAGCCTAATTAAGTGTGATTCTAGCTAATTAGGTGAGTTTAGTGGCTAAACGAGTTTCTTTTATCATTAGAAAGTGGTTTGTGATGTTTAGTTTGATCCCGAGTGCGATTAGTCTTAATAAGGGGTTAGGTTGTGATTAATAAGAAAATTTGAGTATTTTTTCAGAAAATTCCGTTTTCACCGAATTTGGGCTCGTTGGAAAGATCTCATCGCGCTCATCATTTTCCGTTCTTAACTCGTCATGATTCAACGCCCTGAAGCCCCTCAAATAATTGCATTTCTCTCATTTCACTCAAAAGGGCATTTTGGACTTTTCCTCCTTCATCTTCATTTTTAAACTCAAACCCAGCTACAACATTCGTTCTATTCATCTTCATTTCAGGGTGCAACTGCTGTAGCTTCTCCCCTTCCTCCTTTTCATCTCTCTTCTTGCATGTACTACCTATGGGAGAGATTTCAAGAACCCAAGCTCACCAATCTCTTCCTCTCTTCTTCATCTACATCTTGATCTAAATTCTCCTCAACTTCTTCTCCTCCAATTTCCTTCCTTGCTTCTGTAACCACTTTGCATGTTAATGGATTTCTTCCTCCTTGTGTCCTATGGGTGTAGGAGAAGGATTTTTGGAAGTGTCTTTGGCTAGGGTGTGTGGGTGAGCTCTCCTCCTCAATCTATCTCTCTCAAATTTTCATTCTTTCACTCTCTTTGGTGAAGGCAGGTAGATTAGCTTTATCTGTTGTTGATGTATTTATATTCATCTTCACTCTTGACAATACAATTATTTAGCAACCCATAATGCCAAGTTTGTCTATGTTTATTTGAATTTCACATGCTAGATTAGGGAATGAACGGAATTGGACCCTAATTGAATGGTTGTGTTTGTTGATGGGAGGAAGGTAATGGATGTGGAGAGAGCAGGAGGCTCCTTTTTTTTGCAGGGATGGTCTTGGAGGAGAGGAGATTTGATTCCCCAAGGTTTGTACTAAAAATGAGTCATTTTCTGCAATTCTGGGCACTCGGCTCGAGCCAACCTTCAGTTCGCTAGAGCCAGGAAGCTTTTGGGAAGCTTGGGTTGAACGGACCTCAATTCGCTCGAGCCAAAGAGGCTCTGTGAGCAGTTCTCTCGACCAAACTTTTGTTGGCTCGAGCTAACTGCTCCTGACTCAGGATGACCATCTTCCGAAAGCCATAACTTTTGACCCGTTTGTCGGAATTTGGAATTCTATATATCGTCGGAAAGCCCTCAAGACATAGAATCCAATGGTATACTTATCTTAATGATCAGAGATTGGGAACAAAAGTGGATATTGGATCAATGAACCAAGCCCTTATCTCTTTTGGAAAAAGATTCTAAACCTAGTTTAGACCCTATGTTGGAACCTATTGACCCTACCCTTGCATGACCAATTGGGGAAAATAAAAATGGAGCACGTTTGGCTTGTTGTGCTTCGTCGGTTGTCCGGGATTTTCTGTATATTAACATAACTTGGATGAATGCACGTGGAATTGAGTTAATTGGTACCCAACAACTTTCGTACACCATGGACCCACCAAATTAGGACACCATTGACTCATTCTCTATCCATACTCCGTTGGGGACACATTCGATATACGGTGGACAACTCTTGACTTAGGATTGACTTGTTCTTCACTCTTGACTCGCAAATCATGTATCCGTAGCTTGTCGTACCTTGTACACTCTATCTTGTATAGGTGTATAATTTATAACTTATAAAATTAGGATTTGACCGGACTTAGGGTGGATCCTTAGGTACCTTTGTCTTGTGTTGATGAACACGTATGGATAGACTTGGAAGATGACTACTCATGGAACTTGGGAACTTGACTTGTATCTTGACTTGACTTGGAGTGGCCCCAAACTTGTTATCTTGCGCTTGGAGAACCTATCCACGTGTATTTGTCTCGGAACATGTGCCTGTACAAACTATGATCATCATATTATATTCATGACCAGCTGCAGACTGATGATTATAAAGTGGGCCGGATACCACACACAAGGATGGACAGTCGGCTTTGGATGGCATCCATGGTGTGAGTAGCTGGAAGCGTGCTTGAACCGTGCTACTATTCGTAGGATAGGGAGCTAGGATCCCCTTAGAGTCGGACTATGGGTATTCGTAGTCACTCGAAAGTCACTTATACCCTCGTGAGATGGCTCGGATATCGACTGAGTCTCCTCTTACTTGACATTGCATTTCATGGATGGTTATTCTTGTTATCTTGTTAGGAATTACATTGTTACTTGATTCTCGTATTACTCATGCTTTATACCGAGCTTGTACCTTGTTATCTTATGATAACATACTTGTCTTTATTATCATTTGAAACATATTATGAATAATGTATATTGCTTATTTCCTTGCCAACATATTGTTGATCATTTATTCCATGGTGTGCAGAGGACACCTACTACTACTACGCAGACTGGGATGTAGAGGCAATCCCAAAGGATCCTCAACCAGGGGAAGAGGACAAGGTACGAGAGTGGGGTGCCGATAACGTAGCTTATCGTCATCACTCCCAACACTAATGTACGTTACATGGGGATATCTACTATTGTGCCACCTTATTCATATCTTTTGGTTTCTTAGATCTTTTGGACTTATGTAACTTATCATTGTATATCTTTTGTACCAGGACCTAGGTTTGGGATGGTCTTAATGTTTATAAAATGTATATGTCTTTACTATTGAAATTTGAATATATATATATATATATAATAGAATCCATATTTGCGTTGATATTCCTACATGTTAAATGTTGTGTTTACCTAGATAAGTCCCGTTGATTATTTGTTAATGAGGCTCAAATACATAATCCTCACAGTAGACTTTGATCATTGGGCATTAAGGGCAAAATTTTTAATTAGCCCTAAATTTCATGTCCCGGACCCGGTTTAATCACTAATCGGGTTCGATACCATGACAGAGTGGTATCTAACCAATGGATGGTTTAACAGATCCCAAGCTGCCTTGGCATTAGGGCACGTAGAAATTCTATGAAATTCTACTGGGGTCACTCCGTTGTAGATTGCATTAATGGACTTATTATTATAATTAGACTTTATCTTTTCAGCAATGGTCCATTGGGCTTTGGGTTTCAGGGTTGTCAGTTTGGTCTACCCATCTACAACAACAGTGGGATCAAAGTATCCCTCCACAACTATATCCTAGACTTGATCATCTATAGCCCTAAGAAAAACAATCATCCTTACTTTCCAATAAGCATAATTGGTTCCATCTAAGAGAGGGGGCTTAGTGGTAGACATTCCTCTTATGTTAAAATTCATTAGAGACTACTTCTAAATAGATCACACAATAACTTAGTGTAACCCGCTCTGATACCAATTGAAAAAAGCAGCCTTAACACAGGCTTAAATCCCAATAACTAGATCTCTATTAGATTTCAAGATTGAGTGATTAATCTAGTAATCAACCCTTATTCAGATTAAAATCAAGCAACCACAAAATGAGAAGGATAAACACTGTATACATGGGAAACCCTACTCGGGAAAAAACCACGAGCCTTACCGTTTAGGCCAACAGGCAACCAAGTACTATAAATCGAAAGTTACAAGAAAACTTACAACTCTTTCTTAGTTGCTAACTCAACCTAAGGACTACTTTAATCTTGCCAACTGCTCACCGTACACCTTCACCGTGCTTGAACCAACTACCTTGAATGCCTCTTCAAGATGAATCTACTTCGGAAATATAACAGAAAAAACCTCTAAAGACTTGAACTTCAGTACAGTAACTTGGAGCTTTGGAGAGGAAAACAATCTCTTAATAGATCTCTAGGTTTTTGGATGGAAGAGCGGTGCCCTAGAGTTGAGAAAGAAATGCAATATATAGACTTTAATTTGTGCCTCAATACTTGTAGAGCAAGTAGGACTCAAATAAATAAACTGCCTCAAATTAGAATTTATAGTCCTGAAGAAACCACACTTTTCACGACACTTGCACTCGAGCGCGTCAAGGCTCCGTCTCGAATGCCCAACTTGTGTGCTGTTGAAACTTTTCACTTCTTAATGCACGAATCCCGAGGCTTATCATTCTTTGTATTTGAAATACTTATAGACATGGAGATAAGACATGATTCTTTGACTTTCTTTTAACTCTTTTCTTTTCCAAATGATGCCATCATGACAAAATACCTTATGTGATGACACATGTGATGACAATAGATTCTCCTTTCATGTTTACTATTTTCTTTCACTTGTGATGTCATCACGAAAGTAAAAAACGTTCCCACGTGTTGCTAAGTGAAACTCACAACAATGATGCACGATGCACCCATGAACCATCTTTCTTAGGCAATCCCACTAAAATCACAATAATAAATAAATCGCAAGCTTTGTCCAATACCCAATGAATTTACCAATACTAATTATAATAGGATTAAAATCCTTACACCATTTATACTATAAATTGAGCACTTCCCTGGGATTTGAACCACCTTTGAGGCACCCTTTGAGGGAATTACGTCCAAACAAAAGGGAATGAGTTAAGGAAGGCTAGTGGGTTGTTTTAAAAGCTAAAGCTTGGATTCATTGAGTTAAATCTCTAAGTAAGCTTTCCTTTTCCACATCATATGTTACATGCTTTGTTTAAATTATTGGTAAATTAATTTTTAACATGCTAACTATGATTTGTTGAATCTATTATATGTATTTCACTTTGAATTGATTTGTTATTTTGGATTCTTCATTTAGATTCAAATTAAGTTAATCTTAACTTTCATATCATAATGGTTTCATGCTTTATTTAAAACTTTGATTTTTCTCTTAGTGTGATTCAAATACTTGGTTGAATATTTGGTTGTTGTTTTTCATCACAAGAAAATCACTTTCAAATCTATCTTATGTTTTGGATTCAATAACACTCACAAATAACTTGTATTTGATTTTAAAGTTTCACACAACTTGCTTAGCATTGATAGGCTTATCATTTTCGAGTTGGTTTTTAAATTACATGTTATTTGTCCTTTCACTTCAATCAAACATATTTTTGTGTTTTACACTTTTAAATGCTTTTAGCACACATTCATTGAGCTTCATTTGTAAATTGATTGAAGTCCTTATGCATCACATGTTTTGTTCTTAAACTTTCACAACTTGCTTGGACTAGATAGGTATATCTTTTACAAGTTTTTTTTAACATGTGATTAGCATTCTTACCTCAATTATAAATGATTTAATGAGCTTTCATTTTCAAATTGATTGAGGATATCATACATACACATTGAACATTCATATTTGCATTCTTATAGCATATTTGTGAGTTAGATTTTCACTTTTATATCCGCCTATTTAGAGGCATTGTATTGAGCCAAAATTATATCTCCATCAAGTGTACTCTAGACACTACTTAGAGAGAGAACCAACATTTGGTTGCATAAGTTATTGCTTAGCCTTAGAAAAGCATAAGTGTATGGTTGGGGGTGAACCATAAAATCCAAGAGGTAATTGCTTAGCCTTGAAAAATATAATGTAAAGGTTATTGCTTAGCCTATTAAAAAGCAGACATAGTGGAAATCCGGTGGGGTATGGGAACACAAGCCGGTAGTGGATGTAGGCACTGGGGCTAAACCACTACAAATCATTGTATTATGGTAGATGAGTTGTGGTGATTATTTTTATTAGCTTCCGTACTTTAGTTCTATACCATCACTAGTGACTAATTAAATTAAAGAAGTTTAAAAATTGGCATAATTGGTCACTAAAGTCTAGCTCAACCTAATCACCCCTCATCTAAGGTTCGGATCCCGGACTTTCAGTACTCACTTCGAAAAAAATAGCTTTTCACACGCTATCTAAATTCTCCCTCCCTCCTTAGAAAAAAAATAGCTCTTCACAGGCTATTTGAATCTGCGGGCCACAGATGAAGGGGTTTGAGGCATGAGATTGACCCCAAATTTGATATATGGGCTCATCCAAGATGTTTCTTTCCATCCCCCACAAGTCTCATGATCAATGGGTCCCTAGGTGGGCCCCATTATGTTTGTCCCTCACCATATGGTGAGGGAAGAATGCACAAGAATATCCCCCACACACATATGTACACACACACACACATAAAGATCCTTTACGTAAAACCTTCTCCAAGATTAACATAACTATAAAAGCCCTAACCGATTGCCATTACAAACATGTGGAACTCATGTTATCAAAGAGACTCTAGTGCCTTGGCAGATCTCATAGAGAAAGTTGGGGTTTGCGGGATCTTTGGAAACTGATATGCATGGCATAATATAAATAACTACCCTTTTATTTGAATTTGTTAGTTGTTTATTTTGTCTTAAATGTTCTACTTATAGCATTTTTCTTATTACGCAGGAATTGGAAGGAGCTGAGAATATTTGAGCTCAGTTCGGAGAGGTTTAAAACTAAAACCCCATTTGGGAAAAGTTATACACAAAGAGCATATAGGCTTTTATTGTTTAGCAAGTGATCAAATCGAAGATTTTCGGAATTGTAGCCATCCTGCGCAAGCTTTACTATTTTGATCATAACTTGTGACTCAAGACTTAAGGCAAGGTCAGATGCGTTGGAAAGAGGACTCAAAGGAGAGGAATATCATTTCTCACGAGGATCTCCCAATTCTGACGTTTTGGGGGTCAAAACAGGCTGTCAAGTGGAGGGATATGAGGGATGACGAATTTGAGTGATTTCTCTTTCTTTTTCTTCTTGTATTTTTCTTCTTTTTAAGGGGAGGCTCTCTTTTGCTCTACGGTGAATTTTATTTTTCTTCAATCTTTGTTAGAAATTGAGGGTGGAGATTGAGTGGTGTAATAGACAACTTGAAGGCTTTCAATAATGACAATTTGCTTCATTATTATTGTTTGTTTTACAATGCTTGGCTAATCCGTGGATTAGGGTGGAGGAGGAAACCAAAACCGGTGAGTTCGTTCCTTTATTCTTCTATGTCTTTCCCTCATTATGCTTAATGATTTAATAGGTTCTCCTTCATGAATGTTATTCAACTTCTGGTTTCGTAAAGGTTATTTGGAATGTCTTTTACTTTTTATGCTTGATCTTGACATATCATGTTTAGGTTAAATTCCTTTAATGGTTTGTGCTTGATCTTGATAAATAGTTATTAGAGTTTCAACGTATTGAAGTGAAGGGAGTCTTAGGTACTATTTAGATAATTGGATTTTTTCAAGAAAAAGGGTTTTCAAAGCTAAATCTTCAGATCCAAGGCAATTGTTTGCACATTGGATTGAGTTTTATTAGGATAAAACTATGAACTAATTTTGGAATGATTAAATCTGTTTTGGTGAAATCCGATACTCTGATCTCTCTTTCTCTGATCAAGTTTGTGTTTAGATTTTTTTCGATATCAGTTTAGTTATTATTTCCTTGATTAATTGTGGTTTTAAAATCTCTAGTGTGAAAACTGATTAAGGATTTTTGGATCTTATTTCTACAAATCTCTGTGGATCGACCCGTATTTGCCATTATCTACTTAATAGAAATTTGTGCGATTCCGGCTAACTATTTTGAGCACACCAAAATTTGGCACCGTTGCCGGGGATTTGTTCTTGAAAATTGTTTCAAAAATCTGATTTCTGATTTTTACTCTAGTTTAGTTTAGGATTTTATTTTATTACTTTTTTTTATCTTTTTTAATTCCTTTTAGGATTTTAACTAATTAGCATTTTTTTTATTTTTACACTTTGGTATTGTTGATTTTGCAGGATTGAAAAAAAGAAAAAGAAAAAAAAGAAGGGGCATTTGTAGCAAAGAGTTACCAGATTTGGAGCACAAAGAATCTTCAATTAAGTTGCCAATATATATATATATAATAATAATAATAATAAAGAGAAGAATCTTGCAAAGAAAGCAACTCAAAGCGGGAAAGAAATTTTAGTTTTAGTAGTAGTATTTTTTTTTTTTTTAGATCATTGTAGTCGGACTTTCAAAGTGTAATAATTTTAATTATTTTTAAATTCTAGGAAGGCTCAGATTGTAATAGTTAGGGGCAGAGAAGGACGACAGTTGGACGATACTGTCTCTGCACCTCGGGTTGGTACACTGGGTCTAGGTATCAGTGGCCTGAGTCGACTCAACCAGATCTTCCCCCATCTTGAGTGGGAGGTGAGTACTGAAACCCTACCCACGCCTCTTCAGTAAGTGGGTTAATTCATGGTTGTTTAATTTTGGCAAAGGTGTGATTGATTGAATGTACACATTGACTAAATTGGAATCACACACTTAGTAAAGGCAATCATACCCCCAACAAGATAAGGATTGGATTTCATCACCATTTCCTTGCCCATAGGAATTTATTTTCCTCACTACTTAGGAATCCTTAGCCTTTAATAAAATTTGAGTAGAAACGTGACCTTAGGTCCCGAACTCATTAGGAGAAGACCATCAAAGGTTGTACCATTTGCGCTCCTTGACGGAAATCGGTGCCTAGAATAGCCTTGTCCCTTAAGGGAGACAGTTCATCTGTTCTAGGAGTTTGGTATTTAAGCGGAACCTTTGCACGAGCATCGTGATCCCACCAATCCCCTGGGGGCTTGCCTAGCCGACTACGTTTCATAGGACCGGTTTGGAGGCCTGGGTGTACTCTTTACAGTTAGGAGCTGTCTAGTTAACATAGGCTAGCCCATAAGATTGTTGGTGTGTTAACATTAAGGTGTGCTTCCTTAAAAAAAATAATAATAAAATTAAGGTGTGCTTGGTTTATGCAAATTTGGACACGTGAGAGAGGTCGTCTAGCCCGAATTGAATTATTTGAGGTACCTATCACGTTTGTAGAAAGTTTCTCAATTGATCCCAACATGGAAAACCGAGAAAGAACTCTGAATGAGATGTTTGCACCCGCCTCTGCTACCCCACCCACTTGCATAGTTCTACCTGCAACCCAGTTTGAGATTAGAGCTGCTACCATTAACATGCTTCCTAAGTTCCATGGTTTTGAGAGTGAGCAACCGTACATCCATTTGAATAAATTTCTAACAATTTGTCAGACATTTAAAAACCAGAACTTAGATGAAGAAAATGTCAAGTTAAGGCTCTTTCCCCTATCCTTAGAAGACCATGCTGCGGCATGGTTGAATTCTCTTGCTCCTAATTCCATAACAACATGGGATGGGTTGTCAAAGAAATTCATGGCAAAATTTTACCTAATGGCCAAGACAGAGAAAATGAAGGATGCCATTAGGAACTTTAGGAGATGGCCTGACGAAGAGTTTTCTCAAACTTAGGAAAGGTTTCATGACCTTTTTGTTAAATGCCCACACCACGGGCTTGACAATGCCGAGTTGGTCCATTTCTTCTATAGAGGACTAACCACTGCACAACGTACCTTGATTGAGTCTATGCACAAAAGGAAATTTATGAATCAGACTCCCAATCAAGCGTACGACTTCCTCGTAGAGCTGGCTGAAAATTCCCAAAACTGGAGTAGCAATGGTGGAGGATATGAAAGAGAAGAGATAGGGTCCAGAAAGCAAGGACTTTATAAGATGAAAACAGACCCTGATCTTAAGAATGTAATGGCTAGTCTGGTCAATGGGGTGAACAATCTAAGTAAGAAATTTGATGCATTTACAGTGATGGCCAACAGGAACCCCCACCAAGACCAGGATTCTTTGATGAATGTTGCATCTGAACCAAGTGCCATGTGTGTCCTTTGTGATAGTTCTGAGCACATGGTGGAGTGCTGCCCAAATTTGCCGGTCGTTAAAGCTGAGCAAGCCAATGCTATCAATGGATATAGTACCTTTAGGAAACCTACACCAAATTCTTTTAGTCAGACTTACCATCCTGACAATAGGTTTCACCCGAATTTCTCCTATAGGCAGAGTGAACCTATTCAGCAACAAAGTGGTGGTCCTCCAGGTTTCCAAAGGAACTTTTCAAGGGAAGGCTCTTCTCAATACCCTCAGACAAACCAAGCTTTAGTTCCTCAACAGCCATATGTTGCTCCTCAACAGCCCAACAACTGTAGATCTCTAGTTCCTGACCCAATGACAAATTACTCTCCCTCTGTCCCACAACAGTCTTCATCCTTGGAAACTATGATGACTGATATGATGAAGCTGCAACAACAATTCATCCAACAACAGCAGCAAACCAACACAGCCCAAGCCCAGTTGAATCAGGCTACTGCCCAGGCCATTGCCAAAATGGAAGTCCAGCTTGGCCAGTTAGCAATATCAGTAGGAGGGAGAGAGAAAGGGCAATTTCCCAGTCAAACAATTCCTAATCCCAAGGTCCAGCCCAATGCTCAGAATGCTCCTAGAGGCCAATTTGGAATAGATAGTTCCCCAGGACTACCCCATGATGAGGTACAAGCTATCCACACCTTGAGGTCTGGCAAGCAAGTGGACAACCAAGTCAGAATGTCTGAGGAAAAGAATGTAAATGTGGGTGAATCAAACAAGGACAAGGGGCAAGATGTCCAAAAGAAAGGGGAGGTGAACCAGGCTCCTATAGAGAACCATCCAGTGACACCCTACATACCCAAGGCTCCTTATCCCCAGCGCCTGCAAGACAATAGGAAGAATAAACACTTCGAGGGGATCCTAGAGGTGTTTAAGAATGTTCAAATCAATATTCCTCTCTTGGATGCCATCAAGCAAATACCTTCCTATTCCAAATTTCTAAAAGATCTGACCACTCTTAAGAGAAAGACTTCTGTCCCTAGGGAGGCTGTGATGGCAGCTCAGGCTTCAGGGCTGATCCAGCAAACAATTGTTCCCAAATATAAAGACCCTGGATGCCCTACAATCTCTATCAGAACTGGAGACACAATGGTTGATAAATGTCTTTTGGATCTTGTGGCAAGGGTGAACCTTTTGCCTTACTCAGTATACAAACAATTAGGTTTGGGGGAGCTCAAGCCCACAGATATAACTTTGAGTCTAGTAGATCGGTCAGTCAAAGTTCCCAAGGGGATAGTGGAGGATGTCATAGTAAAGGTGAATGAGTTCTATTTCCCTGCAGACTCTGTCGTTCTAGATACTGAACCTATCATGAATCCAGGCCGTCACATTCCTGTGATTTTGGGCCGCCCATTCCTTGCCACTTCCGATGCAGTTATCAGATGTAGGAATGGAGTAATGATGTTGGCCTTTAGTAACATGAAGTTGAAATTGAATGTCTTCATTAATGGATTCCAGTCCCTTGAGATGGATGATGAGGAAGAAGTGAACATGATTGATGTCCTGATAGGTCAGACAATACAGCAGTCCTGTTATCAGGACCCTTTGGAACAATGTTTGGCCCAATTTGACTTTGATATTGACATTGATGAATCCATTCGCGAGGTCAATGCAATGTTGGACTCAGCCCATCAAATGGATATTGGTCGTTGGAGAGAGAGAATAGAGCCCTTACCAGTTTCTACTTTGGTACCTGTGCCTTCCATTGTCGAGCCTCCTAAGCTAGAGCTCAAACCATTGCTTGAGTCATTAAAGTATGCTTTCCTTGGTAATGCCGAGACATTACCTGTCATCATTGCCTCAGATTTAGAGAAAGATCAAGAGGGGAAGTTACTTGGTGTGCTTCGCGCTCATCAAGAAGCTATTGGGTGGACCATTGCTGACATCAAAGGGATTAGCCCATCTGTGGTAATGCACCAAATTTATCTTGAAGAGAATGCAAAGCCCTCAAGAGAACCACAGAGACGGCTAAACCCTGTTTTGAAGGAAGTAGTTCGGGGTGAAGTGATGAAACTACTAGATGCAGGTATTATATACCCCATCTCTGATAGTAAGTGGGTTAGCCCTGTCCCAGTTGTACCCAAGAAGTCTGGTGTCACCGTAGTTGCCAACCAACACGATGAATTGGTCCCCACTCGTGTCCAAACTGGTTGGCGAGTATGTATTGATTATCGAAGGTTGAATGCAATGACTAGGAAGGACCATTTTCCCTTACCTTTCATTGATCAGATGTTGGAGCGTCTAGCTGGTCATGCATACTACTGCTTCTTAGATGGTTATTCTGGATATAACCAAATCCCAATTGCCCCTGAGGACCAAGAGAAAACAACATTCACCTGTCCCTTTAGCACATTTGCCTATAGATGCATGCCTTTTGGGCTATGCAATGCACCCGCGACATTTCAACGGTGCATGTTAAGTATTTTTTCTGACATGGTGGAGAGGTTTTTGGAAGTCTTCATGGATGATTTCTCTATCTTTGGGTCTAGCTTTGAAGAATGTTTATCTCATTTGACACTTGTGCTAAAGAGATGTGAAGAAAAGAACTTAGTACTCAATTGGGAGAAGTGTCATTTCATGGTGAAATTGGGAATTGTCTTGGGACACATAGTGTCAAAGAAAGGAATAGAAGTTGATAAGGCGAAGGTAGATTTAATTGCAACCCTAGCACCTCCTAAGACAGTGAGGGAGGTGAGATCCTTCTTGGGCCATGCTGGCTTCTACCGTCATTTTATCAAGGACTTCAGTAAGATCTCAAAACCTCTCTGTGATTTATTGTCCAAAGATGCCTCATTTGAATTTACTTCTGATTGCTTAGCTGCCTTTGAAAAGCTAAGAATGGAATTGACCTCAACACCTATCATTCGGCCTCCTGATTGGACTCTACCGTTTGAGGTCATGTGTGATGCCTCCAATTATGCAATTGGTGCCATCTTAGGGCAAAGAGTTAACAAGCTACCTCATGTGATTCATTACGCTAGTAAGACTCTAAACGACGCTCAACTTAACTATTCCACCACGGAAAAGGAGTTGTTGGCAGTCGTATTTGCTCTGGAAAAGTTTAGACCCTACCTGATAGGTTCAAAAGTACTTGTATTCACCGATCATGCTGCCCTTAAATTCCTTCTAACAAAGAAGGATGCAAAAGCCAGGCTGATTCAGTGGATTCTCTTATTGCAAGAATTTGATCTCGAGATTCGAGATAAGAAAGGGTCAGAAAATGTGGTGGCTGATCATGTGTCTCGATTACTTGTAGAGCCTCATGTTGAGTCCTTGCCTCTCTTAGAAACATTTCCTGATGAGCAGGTATGCAGACATTGTGAATTACCTTGTTACAGAGCAAATGCCAAGTTCTTGGACTAAGCAAGAAAAGTGTCGTTTTTTTATCTATGGCAAAATGGTATTTTTGGGATGAGCCGTATTTGTTCAAGCATTGCCCCGACCAAATCATTCGACGATGCATCCCCAACTGTGACCAAAGGAAAATTCTTGCGTTTTGCCATGATCATGCTTGTGGAGGACATTTTGGGGGAAAGAAAACCGCTGCAAAAGTTTTGCAGTGTGGATTTTATTGGCCCTCCCTATTCCGTGATTCACATGATTATTGCAAAACCTGTGATCGTTGTCAACGATTAGGGAGAATCACAAAACGGAATGAGATGCCCAAACACCTAATCCTGATAATCGAAAGTTTTTATGTATGGGGCATTGACTTCATGGGCCCTTTCCCAGTGTCATATGGCTACCAGTACATTTTAGTTGCTGTGGATTACGTTTCAAAATGGGTAGAGGCAATAGCTTGCAAAACAAATGACCACAAGGTGGTTGTTCAGTTTCTCAAGGAAACTGTATTTGCTCATTTTGGTATTCCCCGTGCAATCATCAGTGATGGGGGAAAGCATTTTTGTAATCGGGTCTTTGCAGCCTTGATGGGGAAATACTTTATTACTCATAAAGTAGCCACCTCATATCATCTCCAGACGAGCGGTCAGGTTGAAATCTCCAACAGGGAGATTAAGACCATCCTTGAGAAGACAGTCAATCCCACTAGAAAGGACTGGTCATTGAGCTTGAGTGATGCTCTGTGGGCATATAGGACCGCATATAAGACTTCAATCGAAATGTCCCCTTACAGATTGGTCTTTGGGAAGGCTTGTCACCTCCCTATCGAGTTGGAACATAGGGCATATTGGGCGATCAAACGCCTCAACTTTGCTCTCGATAAAGCAGGAGAGACTAGGAAACTTCAGCTTGATGAGCTGGAGGAGCTCCGAAATGATGCCTATGATTGCGCCAAAAAGTACAAAGACCCAATGAAAGCCATGCATGATAGGCATATTCTAAGGAAAGAATTTCACCCTGGCCAGAAAGTCCTATTGTACAATTCCAGGTTGCACTTATTTCCTGGAAAGTTGAAGTCTCGTTGGACTGGACCTTACATTGTTCATATTGTTCATCCCCATGGTGCGGTTGAGGTCCAAAGTCCCAAGGATGGTAATATTTTCAAAGTCAATGGTCAAAGGTTGAAACCATTCTTAGAGACTGTTGTTCCGAAGGCTGAATTTGCATCTCTGGAAGATCCCGCCTATCAAGACTGATTGAGCACTGGATCTGACAATGTATTTTCTGTGTATATTATATACAGTGGTTACCTGCTTTTATTTTTTATATTTTTTATTATTTTGTCTAACTTTGGCATGATGTTGCAGTTCCAAGTTTTATAACTCTCAGGTGCCCTCCTATACTTTTATTCCCCATGTTTCCTTGATCATTGCATTTCATTTATTTAAACATCGAGGACGATGTTCATGCTAGGTTGGGGGGTTGAGAACAAACACATTTGTCCATCTTTAGACAAGAATTTCACATTTTTTTTTTGTTTGATTTTCTAGGATTTTTAGGAAAATTCTCAAAAAAAAAAAAAATTGCTATTTGTGTTTGAGAAAGGAAACTTCAAAGAGAACTTTTTGAAACGAAGATACCTCGAATTTTGGAATTCTCGATGCTATGGGCAAAAGAAAACAATGGTTTACTGTTCTGTTTTAGGAAAGGATTTTTGGAAAAGTGCTGAATCTTGATCCTTCACTTTTACACAGGTGGTATATATTTGCAAGGTTTTGAATGTGAAGCTATGATTTCCAATTTTCTTTAACGATTGGATTAAAAATATGATGAAAAACCGACCTTTAGTATACAGTTTCCTGGTTTAACTGGTGAATTAATGAGGGCACATGGAAAGGGCTGTCTATTGTTGGGGACCGCAAAAAAAAAAAAAAACAAAAAAAAAAAAAAAGAGAAAAAGAAGAAAAAAAAATGAAAAAAAATGTTTAGTTAGAAGTATTCAAAAGAATAAAAAGTTTTGTGACTAGTTTGGGTTCGTAGCCTTTTTAACCCGAGCCAGTAAGCGCGTAGGGGTATTTACATACCTAGTGCCCTAAAAACGTCTGGTTTGGAAGTCATTGGCCTAATGCTCGTTACATGGGTTAATTAGAAAGCTTAAGGGACCTATGCATTGCACAGTCACATGTGTGTGTTTGAAAAAATTAAAAAAAATTAAAAAAAAAAAATATGGCCTTTGAAAAAACAATAGTGCGAAAGCCGTCATGGTCGCCTTGAGAGGAAACTATTTTTCTTTGCCGAAGTTAGGTTGCCCAAAATTTTGAATTGAAAATCGTTTCCATGAAAGTTTCTAGCTAATCATTTGAGACTTATGTCTTTTTATGTGTACACACTTTTCACCGTGCACGATCAACTTAGCATGATTTTGAGAATTTCTGACCAAATGATAGGATTTATGAACCGAATTTCATACTTAACTTTGAAAATTCTGAGAATTGAGAATATCGAGTGTTTATAAATCTTCTTTTGGAAAAGTTTCCTTTGGTTTTTACTCTGATTGATTCAAAAAAAAAAAAAAAAGAATTTTGTGGGTAAATTCACTGCAAACCCTCACGAGACAACACTCGTCCACTAGAGGTAATTAGGGGTTTAACGGCTTGTTGCATATGCTAAATGTAACCGCGATTCCTGCGAAAGTGAGTTAGGATTTCTAGTTTCAACATTTAATTTTACTTTGTTTTGCTCGAGGACTAGCAAACCTTAGGTTTAGGGGTATTTGATATGCATGGCATAATATAAATAACTACCCTTTTATTTGAATTTGTTAGTTGTTTATTTTGTCTTAAATATTCTACTTATAGCCTTTTTCTTATTACGCAGGAATTGGAAGGAGCTGAGAATATTTGAGCTTAATTCGGAGAGGTTTAAAACTAAAACCCCATTTGGGAAAAGTTATACACAAAGAGCATATAGGCTTGTTGGAGGATAGTTGGAATTTCAAGTTAAAGGTCATGAGTTCAAGACTTGGCACAATCAGCTTTTATTTTTGTGAAGACCGAATTTGGTGGCCCCCACCATATCTAATGCTTGATAATGGCTGCTAGAACTTAGCAATCAACTTTGCAAGAAATGGAAGGAATCTCATGGATATCAATAAGAAAGTTATTGTTTAGCAAGTGATCAAATCGAAGATTTTCGGAATTGTAGCCATCCTGCGCAAGCTTTACTATTTTGATCATAACTTGTGACTCAAGACTTAAGGCAAGGTCAGATGCGTTGGAAAGAGGACTCAAAGGAGAGGAATATCATTTCTCACGAGGATCTCCCAATTCTGACGTTTTGGGGGTCAAAACAGGCTGTCAAGTGGAGGGATATGAGGGATGACGAATTTGAGTGATTTCTCTTTCTTTTTCTTCTTGTATTTTTCTTCTTTTTAAGGGGAGGCTCTCTTTTGCTCTACGGTGAATTTTATTTTTCTTCAATCTTTGTTAGAAATTGAGGGTGGAGATTGAGTGGTGTAATAGACAACTTGAAGGCTTTCAATAATGACAATTTGCTTCATTATTATTGTTTGTTTTACAATGCTTGGCTAATCCGTGGATTAGGGTGGAGGAGGAAACCAAAACCGGTGAGTTCGTTCCTTTATTCTTCTATGTCTTTCCCTCATTATGCTTAATGATTTAATAGGTTCTCCTTCATGAATGTTATTCAACTTCTGGTTTCGTAAAGGTTATTTGGAATGTCTTTTACTTTTTATGCTTGATCTTGACATATCATATTTAGGTTAAATTCCTTTAATGGTTTGTGCTTGATCTTGATAAATAGTTATTAGAGTTTCAACGTATTGAAGTGAAGGGAGTCTTAGGTACTATTTAGATAATTGGATTTTTTCAAGAAAAAGGGTTTTCAAAGCTAAATCTTCAGATCCAAGGCAATTGTTTGCACATTGGATTGAGTTTTATTAGGATAAGACTATGAACTAATTTTGGAATGATTAAATCTGTTTTGGTGAAATCCGATACTCTGATCTCTCTTTCTCTGATCAAGTTTGTGTTTAGATTTTTTTCGATATCAGTTTAGTTATTATTTCCTTGATTAATTGTGGTTTTAAAATCTCTAGTGTGAAAACTGATTAAGGATTTTTGGATCTTATTTCTACAAATCTATGTGGATCGACCCGTATTTGCCATTATCTACTTAATAGAAATTTGTGCGATTCCGGCTAACTATTTTGAGCACATCAGAAACCATATATATATGGAAGAAAACCATATAAAAGGATTAAATCTTTAAGATTACGAATTGTGAGTATTGTTTACTCCTTTAAGAGTCATGATGGTAAAAAAGACGAAAAACCTAAATTCCGAGAAGGATTTCATTAAGGTCATAATCATGGTGAAAGGGCCGCTATAGGTCCATCATTAATGCCAAAAGTATGCAGCTCGTGTTATCAAAGAAACTCTAGTCCTTTGGCAGATCTCATAGAGAAATATAAGAGAAAGCTGGGGTTCACGAGATCTTTGGAAACCATATATATGGAAGAAAAACGTATAAAATGATCAAATCTTTAAGATTACGAATCGCGAGTATTATTTACTCCTTAAGAGTCTGGATGGTAAAAAAGATGCAAAAATCTAAATTCCGACAAGGGTTTCATTAATGTCATAATCTTGGTGAAAGGGCCACTATAGCATCATTAATGCCAAGTGCGTACCAACTTCTCTGGAAAGGAACCCAAATTTTAAATCTCTAATCTCATAGCCCTCCCCCCCCCCCCACCCCCTCCCCCAACAAATATCACTCACTTTAGAAAAAAAAAAATAGCTCAGCTCCTCACACACTATCTGAATTCACCCTCTTATTGATCCAACTTGGTGAAATCTTTTTGTTAATAGTCTAATTCCAAGTCAGATGAAGAGAATATGACTATGCAGATCAAACGAAGTCGCTACTGTATATCCTTGCCGAACCCATTTAGGGCTGGCGTATGATAACAACTAATAGGTTTGACAACCCAATTATTGCAATATCTTTTAAACAAAAAGTAAAGCCATCATCAACTTTAGCTAATTGTCAAATGGGTAGAAGTTGTCATGAATATCTCGGGCATTCTCAGATACGAAGTCGTCTAAAAATGTTGTCAATGAAAATAAGTGGAACTCAGCACCACATGTGTGTGCTAGTTGTCAAATGAGTAGAAGTTGTCTTTAGCGTTTTTCTTACAATAATGATTTGGCAAAACAAATATTCAAAATCCATTCCGGTCGTTGGGGCCCAGCCCCGGTCACATCTGAACTCATTTCATCAACATGTTGCATTCATCTCTAAATTTCAAGATCCACCTCCTCTGCATTGAGGAAACACATTTGATACAACTCTCAGTTAAATCCACTTAAAAAAAATTGCTACCATCTTTGGACGGTTGCAGCAGGATATTGTCCGCGATTACAGTACTCGCACGGCTTTGTTTCTAAGTCAAAGGCACAGCTTAACTCAAAATGCGTTATGCTAGAATTGGAGAGCACCTTCACATTTAAGCCTAGTCTTTGGACAGCCTCTTGGCAATGTGGGACTTCACATGTGTAGCTCTCATTTAGTAGTTGTTATCTTTTATTTAATTTTCTGCAATATGTGGACAATTGTAGATGTGGTCTGCCCCTTTGAATGTTTTGCTAATTTTAGCATGATGAGCTAGCCTCGATGTGGTGGAGAATCTGTTATAATCCCTATAGACAAGGGAGATTAAAAAAATCAACCCTACCAAATTATCTTAACTCTTGATTTAACAACTTTAAACTTTAATGGCATTTTAATCGTGGATTATTTTTTTTCAATGATCATTGAAGGTTCAATGAGCATAAAGTTGGCCCTATAGTAGATCATGGGATGAAAAGAGTATCAAGGGAGCCGTATTGATGAAAGGTGGGCCCAAGTGGGTCCCAAGGTGTTGGACTGCAGTTGTAATTGCGTGTAGGACTGTAGGAGAACATTTTCCCTTGCCGTGGATTGAATCTCAAAACAAAGTTTACTATAAAGACTAGTAAACTTAGAGGCTATTAAATCAAGGTTTAACAAAATCTAATAGTGCTAACTTTAGTTTGATGCATATAAACAATTAGTCTGCAGTACGCAACTCGCTTCGCAGGTGCCATTTTTAACTTTCGATCCCATTGTTGTTTTAGACAAGATCGATCCCTCTGCACGCCAAAAACAAAACAAAAGAGGACAGGAATCCCTTTCTTGTAAGTTTCTTTCCAACTGTGACTCAATTTCCTGTATCGCTTTTTGTAAGTTTCTCCTTGGCTTCTCCCTCTCTCTATCCTTTTTGCCCTCTGGAGTTTGTCATGTGCCTCCTACTGATCAAAGCAATTTTTTGGTACAGGGCTCCCCGCTCCCTTCTTGTTAATATATTTTATCTTATCTTCTTAAAAGAAAAGTAATTTCCCATATCATTACAAATATCCAAAACGTTTGACACGTTCATTTGAAGCGTGTTTGTTTAGAAGAATTGTGAGAATTATAAAAATTTCAAATGCTGGGAGATCGGTCCTCGAAAGGGAAAATATAATCGTGTTTTAGGCCAGCTACTTAAATGTGGGTATTGGATCTAGCAAAGTTTGATCCCCCAATCAAATGGCAGTAAAATGCCAGTGAAGTATTGCACCCAAAAGCCAGAACATTAATTATCTGCTGTATTTATAATAACTATTCATCATCAGACTTTTGCCATCACGGCCTTAATCATGTGATTTACAGAGACCATCTAACATTGGGTAATTGGACCAAAGCAGGCAGGCACACCAGAAGAGGAGAGTCCTGCCCAAGAGACAGATGCCAATTTCTTACCAACCTGCAACCCGACCCAAACTCAACCGTTTTCAAAAGGGTTTAAGTTGAGATATTGTTCCCGATTAAGAAATGGGTTTGATTAGGTTCAAGCCATTCTTACTTTTCAACCTTGCAATCTAGTGGAACCCAATCCAATCCTACTTTTCAAAACCTGTCTAGTCAAATATAGTGTTCTTGTTGACATTTTTGGCCATGAATGGATTCGGTTTCAGCCTATACATGTTTCATAGCACTCAAACTTACCAAAATCCAAGCCATTGACACCTCTAGCCCGCACGCTTATAATAGTATAGGTAACATTATGGAAATATCAAAGTGATGTCGCACAGCAGAAAACTTTGATACTATCATAACTAAACATGAAAGCAATTAGTGAAAGTGGAAACAGGCTCCGTGAAAAGAAACATCTCATCTCACATAGCCGCTCAAGGTTCAATTTCTGGGTATGCAATCATCCCTATATATACTATACCCCTGACCCATTTAGCAACGAAATTGAAAATAATAATTACTAAGAATCTGGAAGAATAAATTTTTTAGGGCCCATTCGTGTACATGAAATTTGATTTTTAGGAATTCAAGGTATGGATTTCAACATGGGATTAGGAGTGCTATGGCACGGGCCAGGCTTGACTTTGGCCAGGCTTGGGCCTTTGTTTTAGAACTCAGGCTGGGTTGGACTTCTTATTTCGTCCTGTTTAATAGATGGGCTAGGCTTGGGCTAAGTTGTAGAGAGCCAAAGTTCGGCCCAATCGAAATATAATACTAGGAAAATGTAGAGCAAAGGATTCAAACAGTGATACTTTCGCAGAAAGTGTCAAGAACAACCAATTAAGCTACACACAAAATCATATAACTTAACTCTCTTTCTAAATTATATTTCGGTCTTTGGCTGGGCTCGGGCTTACAATATTCCAGGTAGGATGGGCTTGGGCTAGCTCCTTATAGCCTGATGTGGGCCAGGTCCGGGCTTGGACATACTGTTTAGAGCCCAGGCAGGGCCTGGATATTTTCTAAGCCTGACTTAGCCCAGCCCACGAGCACCCCAGGATTATTAAAGTGGTGACGCGTGAGTGTGACAGATATGTGGTGGGCATCAAGAGGCACCATGACTTTCCTGAGCCTGAATTACTAAGTTAACGGCAGGATATTCACATTCCACCCAATGAAATAATATTCGATAGGTCAAGGGCACGTTTGTGTAACACTTTCCTATGGAAAAGTGAACTGTGTTTTGCGAAAAATTTATTTTTCATGCATTTGGTGTGCGGAACAATTTCATAAAAACATGCCTTATCAGCATGTTCCTTGTTAATGCTAAAAATGAGTATCCTGTGTGTGTGTGTTGAGGGGGGCAGGGGGGGCGGTTTTCATTTCCTCAGAAAACTTCTCCCTTCTATATGATCTCATTTCCTTACTTTTTTCCAGCTCAATCCAAACATCACAATTGCATTATGATTTTGTTTTCTTTGATTAGTTGGGTATATATATATGATGATTATTTCTGTGATAACTCATCTGATTTCAATAAGGAAACCACAGTCGTACCAAACAATATTAACACCAATTTAGTGTGGAAAAGAAATCGCTTCAAACATGAATTTTAAAATTCCACTAAAATCCATTTCTGACATTTTCATTTCTATGGAATTTACTAATGTTGTTGTTTCCTCTTTCCGCGAAAAGGGCTTACACAAAGGTGCCCTTAATAGATTTTCACCATTGTTTGTTCAACTTTAACCACTTTAAAAAATGCGAATTCCTAAGAATTCTCTTCACGGAAACAAAAGGACCTTAACCATATTTATATTCATTTACTCTGTATTGATCTACTAATTTTAATTATTTAAAATTCAGATCATTTTGTGCACGTTATCAATACCTTCTCCCAAAATATTCCTGTAACTTGCACCCCACGCAGAATGGTTTCACCAAAAACAGAAACTGTCACAATAGGCCAAAGAAAGGTGAAAAAAAAGGTCAAAAAAAGCCACCAGCTTTGACCTTATCGACAAATGCCTTGACATTTCTATGAGAAGAACCGCCTTCTCCAGCAGCCTCTCTCGCCATATCCCTCCATTTGTCCGCGTTCTTCCTCACCTCCTCCCCACTCTCTCCTTCCATCACCTCTTCCAAGCACCTCTTGAGCTCCCCACCTTTCACCACCCCATCCTCATCCACTACCAGTCTCACTCCCGTCTTCCACACCTCCTCAACCATCTTCGCATTTATCTGCTGGTCCGACCACTGCGGAAAACACACCATCGGAACTCCCACGGCCAAACTCTCCGTCGTCGAATTCCACCCACAATGACTCACAAAACAACCCACAGAAGGATGAGACAAAACCTCCACCTGAGAACACCAAGACACCACCAACCCTCTTTTAGAAGCACTTGTTCGAGCTCGAATCTCTTCTCCCCCTTCGTTTTGTGCTTCTCTAACCACCCACAAAAACATCCGTCCGCTCTCCAACAATCCATTTGCTATCTCCTGTCAGATAATATCTTAGAATTAGTATAAGACTAAGGCATTTTCCTTTTTTTTTTTTTTTTAATGTTTGTTTGAATTATAATACATATATATTGAATACATACAATAGTCCAAAATAAAGATTAAAGGTAAATTGACTAAAGTAAATACAATAATATTTTTTTGGGTCAATTTGGCAACTCTAGTGAAGTAAAATTGATTTTGAAAAAGGAATAAAATATAAATGGATTATAATACTATTTTGATTTTAGTTGTTTGTTGTAGAATTTTTTCAACATTATATATGGGAAAGTGGAGGTATTTTTTTGTATTTTAGTGGATAAATTTTTTTTTTTTTATTTTTTATTTTTTAAGATGAAGAGAACTTTTAATTAAAATGCTTTTAATATGATATCTTACCTGAAAAATGGATGGTTTACTTTATTTTTACTATATTAATAAAATACCAAACTAGCCCTTAGCGAAATAGAATCAAAACAAGATGATATGTGATGCTCGTTTATTATCTTCATTTTTAACCACCCCTCTGAATTCAATTTCCCAGTATTCTAATGCAAACATACATGGGCATATTTGAAGAAGTTATAAATGGTATTATATCTTGCATAGGGTTATTATCAGCCTCTACGGTGATTTTATCTCAATGGGTTTTATTATACTTTTTTAAAAGTTGATACCTCCATCTGCTGCTTTGACAGTGCCGACAGTGTACCGAAAGAGACATAAACCACAGAAGACTTCTGCTTCGACTCCAGCCATTCAATACAGTCGGCGGAAGTCTCGACGCGGCTTTTGCTGCCTAGAAAGGCCGAGGGAATCAACGGCCCGACTCCAGCCATCTGAACCGAATGGACGGCTGTCAGCGCGGATTCTTCCAAGGCGTCGAAGGTGTTCACAAGCACATGAGGCTTCCCTTCTCTGTCAAGCGCCTGAAACAGCTGTTTGATTGAAGAAAGCACGAAAGGGTAAGAATCCGAAGGGAAGATAAAAGAAGGAAGCTCTCTGTGTGTGAGTGGTGGCAGGCCTGGTAGTTCAATGGAAGAAGAGGGGTCTTTGTTCAAGCTGCTGATGATGGCGTCGGAGCCATGGAAGTAGTGGTGGTAGATGACGAACACGGCTGCGGGCTGTATCCAGAGGTGACAACATGGGATGCCCAAGTCACGTGCTACGTCAGCTGCCCAGGGGAGGAGGAGGGTGTAGATGACGCACGTGACTGGGCGTCCCTCGTGCGAGAAGCTGCGGACGAGGTCGGAGACGGCGACTGGGCCGGCTCGGTTGAAATCCGCTAGGTATTTTGGGCCCTCCTTGTCGAAGTCGAAGCCGTCGTCGTAGCCGTCGGAGAAAGGGGCGTAGGATAGGGAGTCGTCGGGGGTGGGGGCTTCTAGCATTTGCCGGTGGGCGCAGACGGTGGAGGAGAATGTGACCCGGTGGCCGGTGCCGGCCAGGCGTCTGGCGAAGTGGAGAGCAGGGTTGATGTGGCCTTGGGCCGGGTAGGTTAGGACTAGGAAGTGTGGAGCCATTTTGGTGTGAGGTGGGCTTGGTCCTGCCTTATATATCTCCTACATTTATAGAGAAGCTAGGAAGACTAGTGGTGCCTCCATTACATTTGCTCTTACGTCACTTGATTGATAAGTACAGGAATGATGGGCTGCAACAGTCCCCCACGCAGGTTATAGGTTGATCGGAGGTGTATGCGTAACCATAGATTGAAATATAATATCTCTGTCCTATTTTTTAAACTGGCAATATGGTAACAACGTAAGATATTCTGAGCCCACAAACGTGTTCGGTTTTTGGATCCATATACAGGTTTCGATCCGTGAATTAGGGTCTGACATAGGAGTTTTTACTGTGGTTAGTTGTAGATCAAAATCAGCTTGGGTCGATCATTTTTCTATTTAATCTTGAATCAACTTTTATATTCTTATTTTAAGAAAAAACCAAAAGACTAAAGAAAACTAAAAAGATGTCTACGCCGATTTTGGACTTGGTCCCTTGTCATTTAGTCAGAACCGGATATGGAATCAGACTCATCATTTAAAAAGGGTCCCAGTTCCAAGTCCAATATGGTTTCTAACCGAAACCGATTAATAATTTACCTCCCTTGCCACAGAACATGTTCCCACCATGCCCGTGCCCGGGGTTTATCCTTGGAACTTAGGTGAGATGGGAATGTAGGATTGCATATGGACATCTGATTCTCCGATTATTTAGAAATTTCAATCAATAAAAAAATTGGTTTGAAACTTATTTGAGGTTCTAATCCATAAACGGGTCTAGGTTTGGAACCCAATTTAGGTTTCGATTGATATGCGGGTCCGGTTCTAGATCTATATAGGTCCAACACGTGGACGTAAGACCAGTGATGAGTCTTTGATATTGCGAACTATAATTCAAAATCGACTTTTTTTGTTTTTACATTTTTATATATAATCCTGAAGGTACATTTTAAATAAGGTACATTTTAAATAGTTTTCCAACTAGAAACGGGCCTCTGTATTCCTTAAAAATAGTGGCCATTGAATTGAATTTCCCCCAAAGCATAAGACCATCAAGTTCTAAGAAATCATTTGGATAAATAAGATACATTTTAAACCTCTATACACATTTCAATTGCAGAAATCAACAGCTTCCATCCAATTCAAACCTACCAAAAAGATAAATAAATCATGGAGAGAATGGAAGCCGCTGATTTCTGCAATTGAAATAAACTATCCAAATCACAAAATGCGCAAAAGAGAAAACCCCAAATCATAAATTCCACAAAAGAAAAAAAAAAAAAAAAACTCACAAAATCAAACCCAAGCTCTTCTCTACCATGTGGCCGTCAATCTTCTAAACACCAAAAAAACCTCCAACACCAATAAAAAAAATGAAAAGAGGAATTGAGAGAGAAAGAGAGAAAATCACATAGACATACAAAGCATATTAGGAGAGAAATACCTTATAGTTTTTTACAGAGGAATGGAGAACATGTGAAGGAAGGAAGAAGACTCCAAGCTCTGCTTGGGCTTTTTGTGAATGTGAATTGAGAGAGCTTCTTTGTTGAAAAAGAGATATGTGGGTAAACTTGTAAATCTCAAAATAAAGTAAGGGCAAACTTGTCCGAAAATAATAACCAAAGGACAACCCGCTTTAGACCATGTTTTCTGTCCAAAATAGAACGATTTTTGGGCCCGTGTGAAATAGACAAAATTTGTCTATTTCCTGATTCGGACAGACATATGACTTGTGATTACCAAACGGTCTAATACCTCATTTTATCTTTTTCGGTCAGTTTTAAGATATATAGACCGAGTAATAAGAAATACCAAATAATGGGCTCTTAATGCATTATCATAAGTTAAATGGTATGCTTATTTTAAGAAGTAATAATAAATGAAGAGAAACTAGAATAGGTTTTGGAGTTAGATTTCGGTCTTCTATGTGTATCCAGTTCCAAAACTTAATCCAGATTTTTCTATTGAAATTGAGTATGGGACTAGCAAAACAGGTTCCGCATCAGAACCAGAACCGTTATTTAGAAACGGATTTGAGTCCGGATCAAATGTGCTTTCGGCCCGGAACCATCCCGTTTACAACCATTGATGGGAGAACCCTTACCACCAGGCTATCCGGTACTTCTTGATGAGGTGCGATTTAACCCAAATGATATAGTAGGGATAATAACATTAAGAAGAGGAGAGAAAAGGAAAAAATATATATTCCCAATTAAAAACACTCTGTCCGTCTTTTTTCTCTTACTCTTTCTTGTGCGTTTTTTTTAATTATTTTATTTATTTTTTTCTTAAGAGTAGTGGGTTAGGATCTAAAAGATCAGTTCTGGCTAGATGAGTTATATGGGTCAGATAACCAACCCATATTGGATAAATGTCGAGTTATACGGGTTGGCTGTTGGTCGGGGTTTTGTTCAGGTTTTGACACTCCCAACTCATGGTTCCTAATAGGATATAGGGGGCATGTGGTGTGGCATTTCTGTGAACCCAACAGTGGATCCCACCTTTGAAATAAGAATCCTAATGAAATAGATCACAATTTTTACATATTATCAATTTGATAATGGGCATAGCATTATCTAAAACAACTAAAGAGTTCTAAATAAAACAGGGCGGGGCCGTGATTTTAACCGGTTTGATTTCTAAGGTATGGCAATAGTAATGCCTGAGGATAATTCTAATATAGGGTTGCCAATGTGGCGGAACAAGTTTGGATTTAAGCAAATCCGAACCCGACCCAATTGGTATTTGCATGGTGGGTTGGGTTTTATGGTTGTCATACCACGGGGGTCATAGGTTTGTTATGGAAAATATGAAAAAATAAATATAACAACAAAGATTTAGACTCATGACATCTAGATAAACATATTAGTAAAGAAATACGGGCAGGGGTAGATTAGTCACACCCAAAATCCGAATCCACTTTAAACCCGACTTTGGTTAGTGTATGGAAAGCTATACCCGACCGAAATGTGAAGGACACACTACCAAATCCACTCTTGTTGGAGCGGGTCAGGGCCAGTCCACAACTGAAATCGACCCATTGCCATTCCTATTCTAATAGTCGTGTCCCGTGAGGATTCCCATTCCATCTGATGTTACATGAAAAGAAAAAAACAAAAAAATAAAAGAAACAAACAATCAACAGATTAGACCATCAAAATGGCAGTGAACTAATATGATAAGGAATCTTGACCGTGCACATGTCCTGCTATTATTTAGTGTTTTGAAATTGAATGATTGGCCGAGGCTTAACAAAGGCTGTCTGCCTATTAATAAAGAAGTTTGGCAGTTTGCCATACCCACTTGTTGGCAAATACAGGAAAGCCAAGAGGGCCACGCTAGATGTTAAAATAATAAATTCAGGAAAACAGCTTCTTATTCAAGCAGTGAGGAGGGCACTTCTCACGTGTCTATTCAGAGTTTTAACCTTAGATATGTCTTTTTCTACGTGTGTTCACACTTTCTTGTTGCATATGGGCCATTTTTCTAGGGGCTTTCTATTGGCACACAAATAAAAATCTTTTTCCCACACAATTTATGTCCACACACATCACAAAAATTTAAAAATTACATTATTTCTCCACTTCGAACGGCATCTCTGTACCTCCGGCATTGTTCTCCACTTATCCGGCGTCTCTGTCTCTCCGGCATTCCTCTACACCATCTCCTCTTTCCTTCCAAAGGTACCATTGCCATTTCATTTTTCTTCACCATTTATTCTTTACCATTTTCTTCATCTTAGATAATCTTTTTTTTCATAAAAACTTTTAATGGGGGATAGATTCTCATTCAATGTAAGATTTTACAAATAATAGTAGACTTTTTTCATGCATTTGGGCTGGTTTTTCATCCATGATCGCAAACTTTTTTTGCCCAGAAATCGCGAACTGTTCGGATCTGAACTTCCGAACACAATGACTTTGTTCGGAAGTTAAATTCCGAACAAAGTCATACTGTTCGGACCTTAACATCCGAACAAAGTCATTTTGTTCGGCAGTTCAGGTCCGAACATTATGACTTTGTTCGGACCTGAACTTTCGAGTAGAATTATTTTGTTTGGACTTGAACTTCAGTGCAAACACACATTTATGTCATACAATGTTAGTATTTCTATTTCAGCTATGGACCGATCGAGCTCTTCTAGGGTGCGACCTACCGCTTCAAATAGAAGGCGCCGCCACCGAGTGAAAGAGGTTGTAGAAGAACCGAATCTTAGTGAGGAGGACGTTGAAGAACAACCTGAGATGGAAATGCAATCAAGTTCGGGGCCACAAGATAGGTCCTTATTGACCAACTTTGATACACATATAGCTGAGAATATTTGGAATGGACAGGTGTGTTTCGTTTGTTTCATATGAAGATTGATTGATTGAATTTTTTATGAATTTCTGTGCTAATGTTTCAATGGTTGAATGCAGGATCGAGGAGCACTGAAGTGTTTAAGTCACGGTCAGAAAGTGTCATTGTGGCAATGGCAATTGAATAGGTCTAATAGGTTTGGGGAGTGGATGTCCAGGTCCAGATTAGCTCCCTTAGTGACTGCATCATACCGCTCAGTCAATAAGATTATTGTATCGGGTTTTGTGGAAAGGTGGCAACATAAGACTAACACCTTTCACATGCCATTTGGTGAGATGACTATCACTTTAGATGATGTTGCATCCATCATAGGTATCCCAGTAACGGGGTGGACTGTCTCGTATAATTATAGAATGGCATATGAGGAAGCTCAAGCACTCCTTGTTGATGCACTAGGAGTAGAATCCATAGAGGCACATGATGAGCTTATCCAAGTGCGGGGCCAATCTGTTAGATTGGAGTGGTTACAGGAAAGGTTTGGCAGTATATCTGACGGTGATGGGCAGAAGATGGTTGACTGTGCAATCAGAACTTACATTCTGTACTTATTGGGATGTACGTTGTTCACAGATAAGAGTGGGACACGGGTGCCGATCATATTCCTTACATATCTGTTGGATTTGGATAACATACGTTCATATGCATGGGGTACTACTGCACTGGCATACTTATACATGCAGTTGGGGTTAGCAACCCGGTCGTGTACCCGTTAAGTTTGGCAAGAAATAATTTATATTCTAAAAGAATAAATTAAAATTTATTATTTTATAGTAGGGTTTTAAGTGGGATCCACTTGCGATCCTCACTAACAGTTTCGTGCGGCTTATATATTTTGCTCCTTATATATTTTTGTATGGATTTCCTTTTAATTTTCGAAATGAGTTAATTACTTAACGGGTTAACAGGTTAGGTCATATAACCCGTTAAATTAACGGGTCGTATTCGGGTTTGATTTTTTGACCCGTTAAGTTAACGGGTCGTGTACGGATTGAGGTGATTTTAACACGAATTAATTAATCCGTAACCCGAATTCGTCAGTACGACACAATTGACAGCCCTAACCAATGGGGTACAATCGACAATTTGTTTGAGACCTTAGGGATATTCTTGCAAAAAGGCCATAACCTTTTTTTTTTTTTTTCTCACTACCGAAAAAGAGCGGCAGTGGATGCTTGTCCCATAGAAAGTCAAGAAGCTTAGACCCGCAATGATGATGATACAACCAAAGAACCTTACCCGCAATGATGATGATACAACCAAAGATCCTTACCAAGCAGAACTGTACAAAAGACAACAGAATGTATCCTATGAATTACATTGGAAGAAACGAAAATCAAGACTGTATCCACCAGTCTCCCTTGTGTCTCTTTTGTTGCATGATTAGAAAGAAGCACATAGAAGAGGTGAAGGGTTGTGCACCCACTTCTTAATCAAGAACATTATGTATCCATAAGAGCCTCATCAATCTCTTACTCACACACCCACCTTCAGTCCAGAGCCCCAAGAAAACCCCAAGCCCCTTCTTCTTCAAATATATGGCAGGGAAGAACGTTAACTTGACAATACAGGGTTCAAACGTACGTCTCCTACGCCCACTTACTAGTGTTTTATAGCACTGGTTTTCCTTATTTATCATGGTTTTTAATCGCTATCATTATACTGTTTTGCCTTTCACAACAGCTGGGTTTTTATCTTTTACCATCTACCTGAGTTTTATTTGTGTAACACAATATTATGCAAAATATAAACCTGACTAGATCATCTTAATCGGGCTCATTTGTTCTCATGGAATTGATAACATAGTAATTAATGGTCAAATGGGGGCTCAAACAAAGGATTAGTGAAACGGTGAAAGGTGAAGGATATAAGGTGGAGTTGTAGATGGAACTTGGAGTCTTGACTTTCCAAGAAGCTGAATTACTTGGGTGGTAGATGGATATACACATTTCCCATCTCACATAGATTAATTTTACGTTAAAGGAGGAATTAATTGATTGTCATTTTGGGATATTCATCTATGTATGTTCAATTTCATCATAAAAAGTCTTAGAAATCCTAAGAATTCAATTACATACAATAAATGGGCCGTCATAAATTAAATGATCATAGAAAGCATATTTTTTTGAATTTTATTTCAACGGTGGGTGACACGCAACAGTTGGATTGGTGTCAAATTTAGACTTATAACAGTTGGCTTGGGTAGTGTATTTAAAGTCGAGAAGCCTCAAAAATAGTTCAAACTGCACATGAGAACTGTGCAGAATGCGAAAGTTTCTCATCTAATGTTCCTACGCTCTTTCGTGCAAACTCTAATTTTATTTAATCACATCCTGGAATTCTATATCCATCCATGTCTAAGGGTCTGTTTGTGTAACCAGTGGCTGTGAACCAGGTTGCTCTAGAACTTACTCTCTCAAATTTGTCTGCATTGATTGATATTAGCTGAGTTGGAATATGGTTATTGACAATATGATTCTTGTGATGCAGGTTATTATGGAAAATGGCATTCTGAAACTTACAATGTCACAGCCAGATGGGGCACTGACAGGCATACAGTATGGAGGAATGAAAAACCTCTTGGATACCAAGCTAACCCAATCTCAAAGAGGGTACAAACATAAATGCTTTATTTATTATCATTACTATATGGGCCGGGGCTTGTGGGGTCCACTTGGCTTGGACTTTTGATTCCCAGTTCATGACCATTGATGGTGAAGCCGACCCACGGACCCAGTAGGGATGGGCCGCATGTTAGCGGGTTGAGATGTATTGATGATCCAACTTGACCCACTCCTATTAGAAATAGGTTTGGTAGTTGGGTTCTTTTGCGGTCAGGGCGAACATGAATTTGTGAATTCAAACCCAGTCTATCTAGCTTAAGGTGGATTCAGGTTTTGGGTGCCCTTCCATGTCCGCCCTGTTCATGCAATGATTAATTAGATGCTTAGTGTTTAGATTCATGTTTGGATTGTGACAAATTTTTACGCTAACTGTCAAGCTACCGAACGCAATCCTGCTCCTTTACCTGGACTTGAGACCAGCAGTAAAAAAAAATGCCGGAGTTATGCTTTGTACTAAGATATTATGTACAAAATAATTGTTGCTTGGTTGGTAGTAAGCATGAAACAAAAGGGTTTGATTCCTTCTTAGTTTATTAATATTTATTTAAATAAAGTTTTAACACTTTCAAAATAAAATACAATCACCACTATACCTGACCCAACTTGTACCCATCAGAAGGTGGGTTCGGAAAATGACTTGTCACTGGGCTCTTCGAGTTTAACCAAGTAAAATGAGTCCGAGTGAGTTTGGGTTTAGCTTGTCCCGTACCAAACTCATCTGAGGTCTAGCTACTTCCCTCACCAGAGGGCTGGGGTCCTAGGCCCCAAAGCTGGGTACCAAAAAAAAAAAATTGCCCGTTTGTTCATCCCTAATTCGCGCAATAAACCGCAAGATCCTGTTCATACAATCATCATCAACATTGTTCTAACAATAGTTTGATTATTGGTAACTGTTATTAATTATTAGACCGGTGGATGTGCAGATATTGGGATATCAACTGGAACCTACCCGGTGGAGGAGATCGATATCTATTGTAAGTTCTTTTTATTTATTTGTTTGTTTTTAACTGAAAACATTTTATGCCCTTATTTTCTGGAGGAGAAATCGTTAGCAAATGGGCACAGGTCTCTAATGTGGGGGTTACACCTTCATGCCTACCTATTATGGTTTCATACTATGATTAAAAACACTTCACATAGATTAAAGGTGGGTTAGAGACCATCATTAAATCATGGAGATTTTGTACCTACAAATAATTCTGATTAAGTTGATCATAACTCTGTGATTGGAATGCATCAAGGTCGGCGTCATAGAGGAGTCTACAAGTTGTATGAGACCCAGGTGTTGTTCGACTAACAATCCGATATCTCACTGGCTGCCAAGGGATCAATTCCTTGGTATGCTACTCTTTCCACGTATGTAGGCTTCTCTTACCAAGTGTGTGGACTCTCTAGGGTCTTAGCCCTCTAGGGACAGAGAGAGAGAGAGAGAGTTGAATTTCTTTAAAAACAATAAGAAAATATATATATATATATACTAATGTTAATTTTGCTATTGTTTGTAAAACTATATCAAGAGATATTGACTAAACTAAGAGAAAGCTTAGCCAGATCCATTTACATTAAATTAAGAAAAGAATTACACATAAATCACTTGTTTACTACCTTGATAAATTACTTAGCTGATTTAGTTATGGCAAATGCTCTACACCGTTGTTACGTAGATTTTACACCAATCCAAATGGATTAGACCATTGGGTTAAAACTTAAAACTATTTTTTTTTCCTCATTTTAAAGCCTTTAAACTTGCGAGCCACGTATTAAGAGGATAGGATGAGGTGATTGACTTGAGATCTCATGTAGGGGCTGGTCCCATTTGGATCTTTTCATCCCTGAACTTATCCTTGATTAGTAGGCCCCCATAGGCTGCATGAGAGACATCCGCACATGAGCACTGCTCTCTAATTAGCTTCATGCCTTCAAAACTCTTATCATTGTTTTATGCATACAAGTATTATAAAGGTTGCAATGGAACAGGTCAGGTCAAGCTTGCGCTATGTTGAGACCCATTCATAAGATGTGAACTGTAAAGATTAAATCCACAACCTGATTCGTTTATTACATAAGTTGAGCTCTCCAACTCGTATTTTACCCACAACTAAACTGGAAAACCTGAGACCACCCATTTACGCAACTCGGGAGATTAAAACTCTGCTTGATATCTGCCCTTAATCAAACCTCTATAGAAAATGAAGTCCCCAGTGAAACCAAAGTAAAGACAATTAAACCCTAAACAGAACCTAACAAAAACCTAATTAGATCCCCTAAACAAACCTAACAAGAACTTGTAATTAAAACCCGATGAATTATTAACCAAAACCCTCCAATCAAAGCCCTATTATAGATATTAAGTCTCTTCATCAGGACACTAATCAAAAGTCCAAAAGAAAATTCTAATCAAAACCCCATTAAATTTTGTGATAATGATGCAATCCACATCCAACCTTCATAAAACTCTAATCTAACCAATATATACACCAAGGAAGAAAAGATGAAAACGAATAAGAAAAAAACACAGAAGCTATGATCTTGTTATTCTTCTTCTTCACATCAACGTCACCAAGGATCAAAATAACAGTTACAGCAGGCGTAACGGACAGTGGCTAAAATGTTACGTAGTAGATGATACATAGCGATTGCGGCGGTACGTAACAGTGTAGCGATGTGAATTTTTTAAATAATAAAAGAATTTTGAATATTGTGTAGTAGCCAATTATATATATATACATATATATATATATATTTTAATTGATTTGAACCATATGAGAGTAGAGACTACTTTAGGAAATACTATTGAGGAAAATAAAAAGGAAAAGCAGTATTTTAAATTAAAACTATTTAACCCTAGCATCACTAATTTTTAAAATACTATAGCGGCCTCAACCACTACGGCCAATAATACAGTTGCAACGCTATGTAGTGCCACTATTTTGAACCATGAACACCACCGTCGCCATATGCGAGGGGAAGAGGTAGGGACAAATGAGAGAGATCAGAGATGCTGGGAAATTGATAGGCCTGTTGATGGGCAGGGTTGGCCCCAGCAAGGTATATCAAGTCATGGCCTGCCTTAAGAAACACAGGCTCGCATCTGACCTGAGCTCTACATGAGAGTAAGTGCCAACGCTTCATAGTGTTTTTTTTCCCCTCGCTAGATTGGCCTATTGCTCAGGAGCGATACTATCAACCCAATGGCCAAGGGGTCGATCCCTGGGCATGTGTGTGATATTGAGGTGCCAACACTCAGTCACGAGTGTGTTGGCGGGCTTTCTAGCAATTCTTTGGACAAATTAATCACTAAATTACAAATGCTCCTTGTTCGGAACTTGATCTCTTGCACACAAATTATATGGGAAATCATGTGCCAGGACCCTCAAACAGGCAGGGTTCACATGTTTTTTCCACATGCGTTAAAAAATAAAAACCATTGAGAATTCAAATATCTAATTCTATAGTTTTTATGTATTACTATTTTCTTCAGGAGGACAATTTATGTCACTAAAATTGTTTTAGCTACTGTTTCATCCATTACATAGCAAATTTGCCTAGAACTATTACAGATCTAGAGGCTTTCTTGAACCATGTTTGTATTACTTACAAAACAAGCAATGAAATAAGCAATTATTCTCCATCTACCAGATATGGCATATTGAAGCCTTCTTTTCCATTTCTCTTATCAGACTCAAAGGTACAGAGTTTAACATAATTAGTTCAAACAATGACCGTATAGAAGTCTCATTTGGGAGCATTTGTGATCCATCTGAAAGGGGCACGACATTGCCACTGAGTGTAGACAAAAGGTATTATATTCATTTAGTTTCCATAATCGTTGCTTTTCTTCTTCTCATGGACTTGGAACTCTTCTCCATCGTTTGAGACATTTTGATTACAGATGATTGTGACCAACATGTAACTTTCACTGTACAAACACATGAACCATCATTTTAATGTAAATCAAGTTACCTGCTCTTGGTGTCTGTTTTTTATTACCTTCTAATAAAGGTTAGTCATAGGTGCACTTGTTGAATCACTTTTCAAGTGGGGTGCAATTCTATAATGAAGTACATGGATACATTTTACCAGCTTGATCCTCTTCTTCTTTGGCTGGAGCAAAGCCAAAGAAAAGTTCTATGGAAATGAGTGTCATCATCTGAAAAGGAGACAGAAAAATGCACCTTGTGGAAGTTCAACACAACATTTGTGAATAGTGTGTTCACTTGAATAAGCAATTCTTCCTGGAATTTACGAAGATCAAAATGGAGCCTTAGAAAAGAACATGACACTTGGGTGACACATACAGATTAATTTTTCTATTTCATACAGTTTGATCTCTATCCATCATTTAACAATAACTTTGTGGTTTTAGGTTTATCTTGAGGAGTGGGATTTCAGGCTTTTATTGCTACGCTATATACGAGCGACTTGCTGGATGGCCTGCCTTCGATCTTATCCAAACCAGGCTGGTGTTCAAATTGAGAAGAGAATTGTAAGCTATATCCGAAAACCTTTATTTTGCTTGAGTTCAGTAAACTACACCTTAGAACTTCAAGAATACAAGTCAAGAAAGAATGCAAAATTAACTTTTAAAGAACTAAGCTTGGACCTTCAGGGGTCATTTTGATGTGGACATTCAACACTTGTAGTTATGCTCTAGTTGTGTTTGAAGTTCAATAGAAAAATCTATGCAGGAGAAACATTTATAAACCACTCTTACCACTAAAAACAAGTTATGGATTTATCAGATGCCATTTTTCCAGAAGAATCTTTTATTTTATTTTATTTTCCACTAAGCTGGGATACTGGTAAGAAGTGATACTTTAAATTACTTAGAAACTCAAGGATCAATCCGTGGGCATGTGAGTGATACTAAGGAGCCAACACCACTCAACCAAGAGTGTGCTGGGGAAATTGTTTTGCAAGTGAAATGGGTGATCTCGCTGTAATGAGAAATCTAGTTTTCTAAGAATCCACTTCTCTCGTTCTCATGCAATAATACAATGCAAACGGGGGCTTTAGAGTTTCTCAAAAGAAACGAGGATCTATGCCTTCCATCTCATGCAAATTCTCCTAAAAGCATGTCTGGATCAAACTATTTTAGAAAGAGATTCTTCTTATACTCAATTTACCTAAAGATTCATGTCAATGCTCACCTTGCTCCTAAACTCTACATCCAAAAAGACTTTTTTCTTGTTTAGTTGCAACATTCTTGCATGGGATTCAAGATAAATCCCCGTGTGGCCTACATGTTATTGTGCGCATGTGTGTAGAAGCATGAAACCTGCTAGCAGCAATCAAGCCACACAAAAAAGAGAGATTATCACAAACAGAGATTTACTTGGTTTGGCAAGAGTGCTTACGTACACAGAAAAGAAATTCGACTTTGTTGGCACGTAAAAATGAAATTCCAGAAGAGTAGGCCACATACAGGGTCTACAAAGCAAAATCCAGAAGATTGAAGTCAAGTCAAGGGCTAAAAGAACAATGAATCAAACGAAAGAACATTGCATACATGAAACATAGCTGATCAACGTACCGGATTTCTAGATGATGATGATGAAGGAAGAAAATGCAATGCCCTGGCTGACCCTTGTTCTCTCCCTCTCTTATTCCCTTTTCTCTAGTATTGAGTTGCAATGCAAGATGGGTAGTTCGTGTGGTGGGTGTACGTGTTTAAACAAATATTAGTTGGGTTCTTTCCTTCTAAGAATCAGGAATCTTAGTTGGGCTAGAACCCACTTCTAATTGTATGGTGCCAAAATCCCCTTCTTTCTTCTCAAATTATACCTTCCGAGTCTTTAGAAAAAAAAAATTTCCTTGTCTTCTCAAATTATATATCTGTATTTTCTTAATGGTACAGATTCCATTATATGGCAATCACAGATGAAAAGCAAAGGATCATGCCAATGCCGGAAGATTTCAGCCCCAGAAGATGTAAAGTACTGGCACTCTCAGAGTCTGTTCTGCTTACCAATCCCATTAATCCAACTCTTAAAGGAGAGGTATGTGATTACGTGTCGATATGATGGACTGCCCTACATGTATAATGGTTACCTATATCATACATATAATGCAAATGATAATTATTTAAAACAGAGAGCCAAAAATTTGTAACATAACTCTTTTTCTCGTCAACTTATCATATTAGGATATCATCAGGAAATGTTCCAAATAAGGTCTTTCTCATTGTAATTAGGAAAATCAATTCAAGGTTTTAATATAATTATAAAATATACAAGCATGTTAAGAATTATATAAGAAATAATTATAAAACATTTTTAATTTGGGGGTTTAAGAGAATTTCCAAGTTTCTAAATGGGGACGGGCAGTTTGTAAAATTTATCTACAGATACTAAGGGCTCCTTTGTCTATAGGGAATTAAATTCCTAAGAAGGAGCGGCTCCCTTGGGTGCTCAGGAGTGCACTTGAGGTTTTCCATCCTAAGAATTCTAAGAAATGCATTTCCAGAAAGTAAAAAAAAAGGTATTAAGTTTAATAAACTTATAAAATATACAAGCATATTAAAATTATTCTCATAAAGCAATCCAATAAAGAAAATTAACGTTGGAAATAAAGCTATTTTAATATGGGCTACTTTCAAGTAATTAACCAAACAGAAAGGAATGATGATACCTTATACTCGAATCCTTAAGCAATGTTGCTGTTGCTAGAAGTTAAAGAGAAGCAGTGGCAACGGCAGTCGGCTAAGGTACGTTTGACAATGCTCTCTTTTGGGCGAGTTCGCTTCCTTGTAGGATTCGGACTGGTTGCTCCGAGTCCTAATGATAGGCTCCAATCATTACTCAGATAAAAGACAGAGAAGGGATTTGTTGTTTTTAGAAAAAGAAAGAAACATTGTCATTAGAAACATGCTATCGCCACAAGGAAGCGAAAGACCCTTTTATATTGGGTTTTTGCTCCATAAAAGTGGGCCACGTTACCCATGATCAAAACCATGCTGTAATACCCACTCCCAAAGCAGCAACACCCACCTCCCCCAAACCCCCCCTCCCCCCACCATCTCACTTGCAATAAGTGTACAAGATGAACAATATGGACTAGTGACTAGTGAGACGTTTCCAGATTAAGCTTCCCGGGCTAGGCCCGACATGTGTGCATCTATAGAGTTAGTAGCAAAAAGTCCAAAATAACATAAAGCATAAGGTGCAATGCTTTCCTTATAAAGGCCTCCAAGAGTTTTCACTTTATTCACAACAAGATAAACACAACCCACTTCACAAAGGAAAAACAAAGGCTTATAGAATGTTTTGAAACACCACCAATTCATCATCTTTTGATTTTTGAGGTTTGAAATGGAGATTTATTCTCCACCTGCCCAACCCCATCCTGCATCTTTTGTCTAATACCTGCTTGAACCGGAGAGAGTCATCCTGCTGCCTTTTTTCTCAAGTAACCCTGCTGATCTCTAACAACTCCTCATCCATCCTCATCCTCAGGTTCAAATACCAGAAAAACGAACCTTATTTGACATCCATACCATCCTAAAATCTTTGTAAACATTCCGAACTCTCAACCACCCCTATAACCTCTGATGGTTCCGTGCCTCCTCCCCCTAAAATTTCATCATCTCCCAAGGACCATCTACCCACCATCATTCCCCAAGGTTGATCGTTTGCTAGTCTCTTCTCGCACTCCAACTCTTCAGCCAACCCCTACCCTGCTCACTCTCTCCCCTCTTTCTCTAATGACAAGGTCTCAGTCAGGATCCCTGTCAAGATAGTTGAAAAACGCAAAAAAAACTCTCATTTGCAGCTTTAGGTAAATTCTTTTTCGAAAAAGACCCACACAAAAATGGGTGGAAGCATCCACTGAAGCTGCATGGAAGCTTACTAGCCCCTATCTGATCTCCCTCACAGAAAAAAAAAGGGCTTTTTCTTGTCCACATTTAGTAACCAAGATGATCTTCAAAGAGTGCTCTCCTCCTTACCTGTCTGTATAAGGAAGAAAAGACTACAACTGGTTCACTAGAAACCAGATATGGTGGACATCCCCTTCCCTGGAACTTCTTCTAATTGGATAAGGCTGAAAAACATTCCCCATTTCTGAAGAAGTAGACTTCTCATATTTTCTCTTGCCACATGTCAAAAAACTTCTAACCTATGCTGTGATCTGTCTAAAGAAAATCCTAACCAAATATGGCTAGAATTGGATAAGGAGGATCCATTTTGTACCCAAGTTGAGTATGAAAATTTATCCTGCAGTTGTTTGTCTTATTCCTACATAAACCTGGCTCATGCTCATCTAGCCGTGCTTTAAAATCTCCTCCCTAAGCATCCACTGCTTCAACATCGAACCCCTCGGAGATAACCCCAATATCCATTCTAATTCTAGCATGCTTGGTCATTTCAAATCCCCCCAAATCCCCATGACCCTATGCCCAAGTAAGTAAGTCCATAGCTAGGAACCTGATTTAGTTCCATCTAGTGATGAACTCGGTCCTAACCTGGTAGCCAACTATAATTCATGACTGCCTTTGAAAACCCTGTTGACATCCTTTATCAAAATTTCAACAAAGGACCCTCTGCTCCAAACCACAAACCTTGCTCACCTCCAAGTTGATGCAAATCCGAGGGTTAGGGTTTGTGTGGCAAGTGCTAAAAGCACAATGGGTGCCGAAACACGTGTCCGAAGACACAATAAATCTCCGCAGAGACAATGAAGGAGGACGCACCTCAATGGGGATAACCCAATTTTCATTAATCAACTCTAAAAATAATCTTGTACAATGCCATATAAATAGTAAAAGAAGACTTGAGCCCTAAGAAACCTAATTGAACTAGGAAAACTAAATAAATTGGAAATCTAATCCTAAATTAAATTCTTTAAATAAAATTAGAAACTAATGACATAATTAGTTACTAAAATATCCTAAATCTAAGTGGGACCTACACATGTGGCCATGAGGTCTACACTGCATCATTCTCCCCCACTTGAAAAGAACTCAACCTCGAGCTCGAAAAATATCCACCTGGATCAAAGATCAATATGACAAACTTCTGATTCATCGGTTGATCTACAACTTCCGTATACAGCTCCATGTATAACTGCCTTTTATGGGTGAAATTTGTGTTGATATGCAATTGAACTGTTGGATAATTTACTTGTAGAATATGCACCATCAAATCACAATCTCTGCCTATCCACTGGTCATCTCCTCGTTGATATTGTTGATCTCCAAAGACAAGTGGGGGAGGGTTCTAGGAAGAGGGTTCCGGTGGGTTTCGGTGGTGCAGGAAGATTAGGGAGGCTAGTTTGGGGTGGGTGGGTTGCTGGATTGGGGTTGGGTTTGGTTAATATGCCAATTGGATTTTTGGAGGTGCTCTGCGATATCGAGAAAGAGGATGGACGAAAGGGGCTGGGATTCGGTTTGTGGAGGTTTACGGGAGGCAGTGGACAAAAGGGGCTGCAGATGATGGGGAAGCAGTGGTTTTGAGGGTTCTGGTTGTGATTTTGGGATTAAGGTGGTGGGTCAGTGTATGTGGGGAAGAGGCGATGGGGCTGAGAAAGGGGTTTTGTGGCTCCAGAAGGGGTTGCGGGGACTAGAAACTGGATTGGAGGGTGTGCGACAGATCTGGGCAGCGGTGATGACGGTAACGGCATGGGATGAGTGGTGATGGACAGATAGGGGTAATCACACCGACAATCGTGAAGATCATGCAGCTCTAATACCAATTGATGCAGACCCCGAGGGTTAGGGTTTGCATGGCAAGTGCTAAAAGCACAATGGCTGCCAAAGCACGTGTCTGAAGACACAATAAATCTCCGCAGAGACAATAAAGGAAGATGCACCTCAATGGGGATAACCCAATTTTCATTAATCAACTCTAAAAATAATCTTGTACAATGCCATATAAATAGTAAAAGAAGACTTAAGCCCTAAGAAACCTAATTGAACTAGGAAACTAAATAAATTGGAAATCTAATCCTAAATTAATTTTTTAAATAAAATTAGAAACTAATGACATATAATTAGCTAATAAAATATCCTAAATCTAAGTGGGCCCTACACACGTGGCCATGAGGTCTACGATGCATCACAATGGACCACCTTCAACGTGTTCCCACTCAGGGGATCTCAATTATGTCTATTCACTTCAGCAACATTTCTTATGCTGTTGCAAACTCCTCTCTGAACAATTCAAAAACACCATTGCTTTTTTCCTCTGATATAGAAGCTCATTCTCACTTAGATACTAGCGTTGATGCTACTACTAATGGAGATCCAAGAACTCTAGAGTTTTTTTTTTTTTTTCCCTTGAACTTCATTGTCACCTAACTACACATCCACTTAGAGACCATTTTGGAACCTCTGGCCAAGAGCATCTCCCCCCTAACAGGAGCCATTTTCATTGATCTTCCCCGACTTGAACCAGTCCATACTGAAGTCACCTCTGTGAAATGGAAAATAGAGAAATCCAAAGCAAATTTGTCCACTTCAAGTCCAATATCAAGGAGCTCTTTTGGCCCCAAAACCCCAGCTTCTTCCCGTGATTACAGTTCTTTTCTGGAATTGTAGGGAAATCTCAAATTTCCTAACCATTCGAGTTTTGAACCTCCTAGCCCCCTCTCGTCTCCCCAACCTAATCTTCCTTTCTGAGCCAAAAACCTCATTCTCTTCTATCCAAGCTCTCAAATTAGACTCCATCGATTTCAACTCATTTTTCTCTAATTCCTCTGTCTCCATCTTCCATCTCTAGAATTTGGTGCCTAACCAAAACCTCCCCTGCTTTTCAATTCCAGATTTTTAGTGAATCCCAATAGCATCTCTCAATACTCATCACAGATCTCTCTGATAGTACTAATTCCTTGGTCACTGGAATTTCTGCTTCCACCTTCTTCAGATCAAGAAGACTTCTGTGAACTACCTTAGATCATCATTCCTGAAAGTGCAAGCTAGAAACCAATAGTAGACCCAGATGTGGGGTGAATAGGACTAACTACAAAATTTTAACCAAGCAAATAATTCTAGTCTACAATAAATCAAAGATCTCTCAATTTGAATAATAAGAAATGACTATGAGAAGAAACAACACAATGATCAAATGTGCAAATCAAAGCCTATAACGATGTGATATCACAATAGAATGCTTGAACAAAAAAGATATGTCAATCCAAATCACAAGAAGCTATTGCACATTCAAAGTTATCTAGGCATGCCAATCTCACACACATATATGATATGCCAAAAACAATATTAAAGCAAGGAGAACTAGACACCAAATTTATAGTCGTACGGTCAACAAGACCTACCTCCACTCTCATTAAGATAGTTCGCTTGTAGTTCGCTTGGTCTACAGTATTCACTATCTTATGTTTCCAAAAGGCTCACCTCCAACCCTGTACACCTATAGATTTCTTGATACGGTGGTTCGATCGCTAAGGTCTACTCCATCAAGCTATTTGTTATAGTGGTTCGATCACGAGTGTCTAATCCACTTTACAATGTGTTAAAAATGAAAGAACAAAAATAAAGACTGGTTGCCCCGAAGTAGACGAGTCCAACTTGATGTGATCTTCAAGCTTGAACTTGAGCTCCAAGCTTTGACTCCTTATTGATCTCGTTGGCTTTGAGATGCTCCAATGATGTGCTTGAACCAAGTGAGTAAGGAGGTTTAGGTCTAGGGTGATTGATGGTTTAAATTGACGCTAATCCATTCCCTAGAGGATAAGATTCCACTAATCACTCTTACAAGGAGCTTAGAGTGAAAAGTGGTGTTTGATTTTGAGGGCACTAAACGAGTGTAATTGAGTGGTAGTCCGTGGTCTAGAAAAGGACTCAAAACCACATTCTATCTAAGCCATTGAAATGAGCTTAGAATTTGTAGACAGAGCTCTAATAGCTAGTCTACGATTAGCTGTGAGCAGGGTACGGCTAGCTATGATTCCAAAAGCCTTTCCCAATGGTTAATTCGACTAACAATCAAACAAGGTTAATTTAAACAACGGTTAGGTTACGGTTATCCATGGAACGTTATACAGTTAGCCATAAGCTGACCGTAGTTCAATAGTGCTGAAAAACACCATTCTGAAAAGGCACCCATAAAGCTTTACAGTGACCTTATAGTTGGCTGATGGATTACGGTTAGCCGTAAGGTTACTACAATTCAAAAATGTTGAAAAACAGCATTCTGGAAAAGCAAAGGTAGATAGTGTCTGGGGACCTTACGGTTAGCCATACCCCTATTACAGCTAGCCATAAGGCCTGAAACTGAACAACTGCCCTGATCAGTTTAGCCCATTCACCCTATTATATTTATCTATTGGTTTGAGGGTTCTAAGGGTCTATCCTTGGTTAATCCTAGGGTCCATCTACATGAATGACTACGCACATCATGAATGACTTGATGATCTAAGGCCTTCCAAGACTTGATCTTTTGGCCTTCACTTGATCTTCCTTGATGAAGCTACCAAAGGCAAGGTCTTGGCCTAGACATGGAATTGACAACACAAGGGTAGTGCGGATATGACTATGGCACTAACAATTCCTCCTTTTGAGGCCCATGGGCAGTGATTGGATATTTTAATGCTATTTCTTCTAATAGGAAAAGATTCAACACTAGTTTCTTAGTCTTCCCTCCATGACTGATTTCAATGAGAAACAAACTTAGGGTAACTGGGTGTTGGATTTGTTGAAAATCGCTTCACCCAGTCAAATAATAGGAGGGATCAATCCTATGTGGCTAATAGGCTTGATAGGGGCCTCCTCAATCACCAATAGCTTCTTCTCAACAAGGACTCCTGCCTTCACCATTTGGGGAGACAAAGTTCAGACCATAGCCTTATAATTCTTAAATCCAAGTCTCCCTTGGTTTCCAGAAATATTCCTTTCAAGTGTGAGGACATGTGGATTGACTACCTACCTTTTTACAAGTTATGAGAGACTTATGGGAAACCCCATTTTCTGAAAAACCCCAACTCACTCTAGCCTCAAAACTCAAAAACCTAGAAAAGAATTTTAAAACTTGGAATAGAGACATTTTCAGCAACTTGAGGGACAACATCCTAACTACAAAATAGCTGGTCACCCGTCACCCACAATCAACACCTTATGAATGCCAATCCTTCAGACACAGCTTATGCAAATCTTATGGCATCTTGGTCCTCCATCCATAATTTTCTTAAAGCAGATAAATCCATTGGTAACAAAAATCCAGAGTCATTTGGTTAAAGAAGGCGACCACAATACCAAATTCTTTCATATCTCAGCCAAAATCAAAGGAGCTTCAAGATTTCAAGATAGAGAATGTTCTGCTTAATTGGGAGGCCTGCTTCAATTGTGATGGAGCGGCACAAGGTAAACTAGGTTCGGTGGGTATTGGAGGAGTGCTAAGAAATCAAAAAGGTGAAGTATTGCATATGTTCTCCAAACATGTTGGATCAAAGACTCTAATGTGGCAGAGCTTTTGGCCACACTGGAAGCTCTCCGTATTTATGCTACTTCATTTCATAACATCCTCATAATAGAGAGTGATTCGGCCAATGCCATAGCTTGGGTGAAAACTCTAAGTGTTAACATAGGCCCATTATGATATAAGTTAGCCATCCATGACCCATCTACAAAAGCCCATTGTATTAGACTTGTACAGCAAATACATACTATAATAGGAGATTCGTGGATTGATACTAGTCAGACTTGTACAGCAATACATACCATAATTATAGATTTGATAGATTGTAATTAGAGCCCAAATTGGGCATTACTGATCTATAAAACACGATGGTGAATCCTCAAGGGATCATCGAATTCCATTCAGTCTTTCTTTTGGGTTATTTGTGACATGGTATCAGAGCCATCTTGGTGAAATAGAAAGATTAAGAGCCATCTACATCTTTCTTCTTGAAGATTCTCAAGAGTAGCTTCTCTGTCGTCTGGTTTGAACAAGAGGTACACGACGACAGCGTGTGGAGATCAACAGAGGGCCACCATCGACAGATCAGATCTGATCAGAAGGACACCACAGTCCTGGTCACCTGATATTCTGGGAGTTTTTGGTGATTTTTTCAGCATTTTGGTGATCAGTAGGCCCCACCTACTGTTTTCTACTGAAATTCTTGGTCGCCTGGACTAGTTTCATGTACTGATTCATGTGATTGGTTGATTCAAATAGCTTCTGGGCTATTATTCGTTTCTCTATTGTTGCTGTCACCTTTATTTTGTGCTTTCTGCAATTAATCTGGGTTGTTTCTAGTTTCTACTCACTGTGTCTGTGAATTTTACTGTCGTTTATCTATTGCTGTTGTCATCTATGGGTTGAATATGGACAAGAATGAAATGAAATTGATCCAGTTCAATGGAAAGAACTATTCTGCTTGGGCCTATCAATTTGAGCTCTATCTAAAATACAAAAAATTATGAGGCCACATTTCTAGTTCTCTGAAAAAGCTATCAGATAAAGATAAATTGGACGATTTGGAAGATTGGGAAACCAAAGAGGCACAAATTATGAGCTGGATGCTGAGCGCAGTGGAACCCCAATTTTTTCTTCATCTCAAGCCCTATAAAACTACTCAAGCTATGTGGGGATATCTGAAACGCATATATCACCAAGACAATTTAGCCCGTCGGTTCCAATTAGAATATGAAATTGCTCAATATTCTTAAGGACAGATGGTTGTTCAGGAGTATTACTCCGGCTTCCTTGTCCTTTGGACTGAATACATGGATATTGCCTATGCTACTCTCACTGGAGACACTCTATTTGGGGTTCAGGAAGTTCATAACATTACTCAGCGAGATCAGTTCTTAATGAAACTTCAGCCTGAATTTGAAAACGTTCGATCCAATCTTATGAGTCGACATCCATCTCCATCTTTGGATACATGTCTCAATGAAGTGCTCCGCGAAGAACAACGGATAGTCACTCAGCATCACTTATCTCAACAATCATCCACTGGTCCGGCTGAAGTTGCTTATGTGGCAAAAGAGAAACCCCCCAGACGCGACAATTCGACCTAGGACTTGAGCAAGATTCAATGCTTCACTTGTAAAGAATATGAACATTATTCTTCTTAGTGCCAAAGGAAAGTTTGTGACTACTGCAAAGCTAGTGGGCATATTATTTCTAAATGCAGAAAACGGCCAGAAAATTGGACTTCGCGTGCTTATTCTACCCTTGCTTCTTCAGATTCTAACTCTGTGGCATCTGCTTCTCCGGCTTCATCCATGTCTTCACAGCCATTTGCACCGAGCCCTCCTATCAACCCTGAAATGATTCAACAAATGATTCTCCAAGCATTCTCCACCTTGGGCATCTCAGGTAAAACCTTCTCCTCTCCTTCAAAGTGGTATTTTGACTCTGGAGCATCAAATCATATGACTTCTACTTCCAGTCTCATGTATAATATTCAACTATACGATGGGAAACTCCAAGTTCAAACTGCGAATAGGGGACATTTACCTATCACTGTGATAGGAGATATTCCACACAAATTACCTTAGCATCATGTTTTTCTTTCACCCGGCCTATCTACCAATTTGTTATCCGTTGGACAACTCATAGATAATCATTGTAATGTGTCATTTTCGTCTTCTGGTTGTGTTGTACAAGATCAGGGGACGGGACAGGTGATCGCAAAGGGGCTTAAGTGTGGCCGGTTGTTTCCGCTTAGTCTACCTATACAACCTAGGGATGAATTTACTTCAGCTTTTTCATGTATTGTTTCAAATAACGTGCATCTGTGGCACAAAAAATTAGGACATCCTCATTCGAACATATTATTATCTTTGAAAAATTCTGGTTTGATTAATAAAATGCAGTTTTCTAATTCTGATGTCAATATTGATTGTTCTGTTTGCAAATTAGGAAAAAGTAAATCTTTTCCATTTTCTATGCATACCTCTATCTCAGAAAAAAGTTTTGATTTGGTCCATAGTGATGTTTGGGGTATAACACCAGTTATTTCCCATTCTTACTATAAATACTTTGTCACATTCATCGATGATCATAGCAGATTCACTTGGGTTTATTTTTTAAGGGCTAAATCAGAGGTGTTTGAGGTTTTTAAAACGTTCCTTGCCTATGTTGACACGCAATTCTCCACCTGCATCAAGATTCTCCGATCCGATTCAGGTGGTGAATATGTGTCAAACAGATTTCAAGAATTTCTCCAACATAAGGGGATTATCTCACAACGAACCTGTCCTCATACTCCACAGCAAAATGGCATTGCTGAACGGAAGAATCACCATTTACTTGACATGGTTCGTCGCCTGCTACTTGAATCCTCTGTTCCCCATAGATTCTGGCCAGAAGCTCTCTCTACTTCTGCTCATCTGATTAATCGACTTCCGTCTTCCAGACTTCAAAATCAATCCCCATATTTCCGTCTCTTTCACTCTCATCCTACATATACACATCTTCATCCTTTCGGATGTGTTTGTTTTGTTCATCTTCCTCCTTCTGACAGAACGAAATTATCTGCGCAAGCCACCAGATGTGCTTTTCTTGGTTACGCCACCCATCAAAAAGGATTTGTTCGTTATAACCCATCTGCAAAAAGAATTCGTGTTTCTCGAAATGTTGTGTTTTTCGAAAAATTATATTTTTTCTCTTCTCAACCCACCGATTCCTCCCTTTCCATCACCATGACTATATTACCACCTTTTTAATCCAATACTCCTTCTATTGAAAGGTTCAGACCTGGAATTGTATATCGGTGACGAACGGAACCACTAACAGCTACGATGCAACCCCTTCAAGAGGCACCTGATCCGGCACCTGATCCAACTTCCTTAGCCACTACACCAGAAATAGCTACAATGCCCACTCTTCGACGCACCATGCGTGTCTCTCGTCCTCCTAATAGATATGGGTATTCTCATTCATCTTTTTTTGCCACTCTAGCGTCTGTTAACATTCCCACTTCCTATTCTCAAGCTGTGAAACATGAATGTTGGCGGAAAGCTATATCCGAGGAATTAGAAGCTCTTCAGACCAATCATACATGGGATGTGGTTCCCTGCCCACCTACAGTTCGACCTATTGGGTGTAAATGGGTTTATTCGGTTAAACTGAAATCTGATGGCTCGTTAGACCAATACAAGGCTCGCCTGGTCGCTCTTGGTAATCGCCAAGAATATGGCATCGACTATGATGAAACATTTGCTCCAGTTGCAAAGATGACTACTGTCTGGATGATTATTGCCATTGCGGCATCTCAAGCTTGGGTCATTCTTCAGTTAGATGTAAAGAATGCCTTTCTCCATGGTGATCTTAAAGAAGAGGTTTATATGTGCCTTCCTAACGGGTATTCCTTTTCCAGTTGTTCAGATGTGGCTAAACTCAGGCGTTCCCTCTATGGCCTTAAACAGGCTCCTCGCGCTTGGTTTGAAAAATTTCGGAATGCCTTGCTTCTGTTAGACTTCTAGCAAAGTCTGTATGATCCATCGCTGTTTTTACATAAGTCTTCAAGTGGTATCACTATTCTTCTTGTTTATGTTGATGACATCATTATTACTAGCACTGATTCTGAAATGATATCTAAGCTTCAATCCTCATTGCATCAGTCATTCCATATGAAAGACTTGGGTCCCTTGACCTACTTCTTAGGTCTGGAAGTTCATCACACCAAAAAAGGAATCATCTTACGCCAACACAAATATGCTCTTGATCTCATTGAACTAGCAGGACTCCAGCAATCAACTCCAGTTGATACTCCTCTTGAAGTGAATTTGAAGCTCTCCAAGGATAGTGGGGATCTTTTTCCCGATGTCACGCTCTATCGGCAATTGGTTGGCAGCTTGATCTACTTAACTCATACCCGCCCCAACATTTCCTTTGTTGTTAACCTGGTCAGCCAATATATGACTCAACCAAGGCATCTTCATTTGACGGCTGTCCGATGAATTATTCGTTACCTTCTTGGTACGCCTACTCGTGGTCTCTTTTTTCCTGCCAGCTCCCCACTAAATCTCATTGCTTTCTCCGATGCTAATTGGGCGGGTTGTACTGACACCCGTCGGTCCACCACTGGGTGGTTTATGTATCTTGGCGATGCGTTGATATCCTAGAAATGTAAGAAACAAGATAAGGTTTCAAGATCTTCTACAGAAGCCGAATATCGCGCCATGTCTGCTGCCTGTTCTGAAATACTTTGGCTTCGTGGGCTACTCTCCGATCTCGGTTTTCCCCAAAGCTCACCTACACCTCTCCATGCTGACAACACTAGTGCTATTCGTATTACAGAAAATCCAATTTTTCATGAACGAACCAAGCACATAGAAGTTGACTGTCATTTCATTCGTGATGAATATCTACGAAACGTCATTTCCCTACCATTCATTTCCTCTGGCCTCCAGATTGCAGACATCTTCACAAAGGGACTTCCTCGCCCACGTTATCAATTCTTATCCAGCAAATTGATGCTTACTGATTCCACCGCATCAATTTGAGGGGGGGTGTTAACAGAGGCCCATTATGATATAAGTTAGCCATCCATGACCCATCTACAAAAGCCCATTGTATTAGACTTGTACAGCAAATACATACTATAATAGGAGATTCGTGGATTGATACTAGTCAGACTTGTACAGCAATACATACCATAATTATAGATTTGATAGAATGTAATTAGAGCCCAAATTGGGCATTACTGATCTATAAAACACGATGGTGAATCCTCAAGGGATCATCGAATTCCATTCAGTCTTTCTTCTGGGTTATTTGTGACACTAAGTAGTTCATGGAAGATGCAATTTCTGTTCAATGAGATTTATCATATTTTTCTAGCTTTACTGTCCCTTTCCCGGGTTTCATTTCAGCATGTTAATAGATTAGCGAATGGGATGGCGGATTGTCTTGCTAAACAAGGGGTGGATCATGTGAGCAACTTAAGCGCCAGTGTCATGTAGTTAGAGTTAGTTTTTGGTATACATCCCTTATATTGATACATCAGTCGAGAAGTTTTATGTTTCTATTTTGAACTGAGACTGGTTGTAACTTTTATTCATACTAATATATCTCTTTCTTATCGATGAAAAAAAAATAGAGGAGCTTCAAGCATGATTGATAAAATTCTCCATAATAATTCAATATTTGAAGATCGAGATCAGATAAGCTTGGCAGTTGCGGAATTCTTTTCAAAAGGTTTCAAGAACTCCCGACTCTTAAGGATTGAATACTGTCTTTTCAACTATGATACCCGGATACTCGTACAAGCCCAACGTATCTGTATCGGTCCAATTCGACACTTTTTTTGGTACCTGATACCACACCAATACTTCTAGAGAACAAGAATATCCTACTTATAAAGTCCTTTATTTCATATAGTTCTTTTAATATTTTTACTTCTCACCATAAAAAATGCTAGAAAGGGACAAAAACAATGATAATTTCATTGATTCAAAAGTGATCTAAAGAAGAAATTAGAACACTCGTATCCTTATCCATGTTCTAGATTCTCAAAAGTGGGGGTCATATCCCCAATCCCCATATCAGTGTCCATATCCATATCCGTATCTGGGCATCATAGCTTTTCACCATTCAAACCCCTCAGATTCATTGGAGCAAAATGCTATGTTTTCAGTGATTCCTCCGTTGGAGGAAATCAGATCCATTCTCTTTAATCTAATTATCTAAAGAGGAATAGAGAACTTGAGCCCCATGGCTTTTCAGGTATTTTCTTCACTCACTGCTGGGATATCATCAAAGATTTTGTAGTTACTGTGGTGCAGAACTTCTTTGCAAGTGAATAACTTTTAAAGTCTCCAATGCATATTTCATTTCTCTTATCCCCAAGTTTCCTTCCCTGTCATCTGTAATGAGTTCAAGCCCGTGAGCCTAATCAATTTCAATTTCAAAATCAGCTCCAAATTCATTCTTTCCAGATTGGCCAAAATCCCCCCGTCATCTCCAACCATCATTTAGCCTTCCTTTAGAACACGACAATTCAAGATCAACTAGACTTAGCCAACAAAGTTGGCCAATGCCTTCAGTGCAGAATTTATGGGGGGAGCATGTTTTTAAAGCCATGCATTTCGAAGACGTTCAACAAGCTAGACTAGGATTTCTTGTTTTTAGCTCTAAGAAAATTTGGATTTGCTTCTCAATGGATCAACCAACCTCAAGGAATGTGTTAGTCCTGCAAAATCATCTATCTTAATAGAAATCAGTTGGTTTCGTCTCTCCTGAATGTGGAATGAGACAACATGATCCCCTCTTCCTACCTCTTCATTTTAGCTAAAGAAATCCGGAGTTTGAACCTTATTCAACTGGTCAATGAAGGCAAAATTCAGCCAAATTACAGATCTCCTTCTAGTTCTTTGGCGAGTCATGTCCTCTTTGTAAATGACATTCTTGTCTTCTTTAGAGCAACTACAAAGAGTTCTGAAATGATCATAAATCTCTCTACGTATCAGAGCTTGGCAGGGCAGTACTTCAATCTTGAGAAGAACTAGCCTTTTTTCTTTTTTTTTTCTGGCATTTACAGGCATCAACAAAAGCCAATATTACAAAAATCTTGAAGACTCTTGAAGCTTTTCTACCCTCTTCTTATCTGGGAGTTCCCCTGTATTCTGGAAGTCCTAAAAGAAGCCTATTTTCTTTCTTGATAAACTCTTTTAGGAATAATTTGGCTAGATGGAAATGCAATCTGCTCTCATTTGCAGGTAGAATGATTCTTACCATACCTGTCCATTCAGGTCTCTCCCTTCACTTGTTGCTTGTGTTTCCCTTTCAAAAGTCCATCTACAAAATTATGGAAAAAAACATGAGAAACTTCTGGTCTAGGAGTGACCATCATAGTAAGATAAGTTGCATTATTTAGCATGTCATCTACTTGCTGAAAGTCTAGGGAGGTCTGGGCATTAGGAGGCTGTCAAAGCTAAACAAAGCTAACATGTTGGTGGCTCTCAACATCTAAAATACCCTCCACTTGGCTCCCAACAGTAGCTAGCTTTGGATCTAGTATCTGGAGGAAAATCAAGTCCCTTGCTCCTTTCATCCAAGCAGGAAGTCCCTGGAATCTTGGTGATGGAAATAGTTCCGGTATATGGTTTGACAAATGGATGGGCCCTACTCCCATAGCCAACCCTTTCCCAAAATTCTCAATAACAGTCAAAGTGAACTCTTTTGTAGTGGATGGGTTAAAGGAAATTCCCATCTCCTTGCCTACTGAGGTTAGTAATTTCCTCCATGCTTAGCCTGCCCATCCCCCCAGCCAGATTGCCTGATATAGATAGAAATAGGTTCTTCCCATCTCTCTGGCAGCAAGCTTGGCATTTGACCCATTCAAGAAGCATCGCAAAGCAGTGGTCTTCTATGCCCTGGAGCCAACTTCTTCATGTTTTTCTTAGAAACTGTTTCATAAGAGGGTTCTCACTAGCACTTGGGCACAATCAACTGGAATTCAGTTAGTCTCACTGCACCCTCTGCTGCTACTCACTCGGAAAAGGACTGGGGTCTATTTTTCAATTCCCCATGTGCAACTAAACTATTGGATTGGCTATCTTGGTGTCCAAAAGATCAGGTCTTCCTCCATGAAAAGCATACTCATAAAGGAAATCCAATTAGATAGGATAGCAAGTCTAGGGCTAACTTAAAAACCACCAAGCAAATATTAGTTAGAGGCTACCTCATATCTTTGGTGTTTTGTAGGTTCATATCCTTTGTACTTGCTGCCATTTCCTCATCATCAAGAAGTCTCATATCCTTTCTAAATGTTAGTAACAAGTCTCATGTGCACTAATTAACACTCACACACAGACCTTATTTCTAATACCCAAAATTGGAAGTAAAAAATAATAATAATTTTAGGGTTTAGTTTTAACTCATAAAGTGTCCCTAAACTGATGAGATAAGGCCATAATTCTATGCAGACCGCAAAAGTACTCATAGAAAATAGGTTTTAGTCATGGCCAAACTATGTATGTATGGGCAATATGACTTGGCTTCAACCATGTTTCGAACCATGATTTGATTGCTTTTTTTTTTTAATCAAAATAACCAATTGTTCAAGTGACGATTTGTTGAAGATCCACTTTCGTAAAACAAAGGCCTCTTTTCAGCCATTTATAAAGGAATCTAATAAATTACTACTACTACTACTACTACTACTACATCGAAAAGAAGGCATAACTATTGATAATACGTTGCAGGTTGATGATAAGTACCAGTACTCCATGGACAACAAGGATGGTGGGGTCCATGGCTGGATAAGCTCAGACCCAATTGTGGGCTTCTGGATCATTTTTCCAACCAATGAGTTCCGCAATGGAGGTCCAACCAAGCAAAATCTTACTGTCCACACTGGTCCAGCTGCCCTTGCTGTATGCTCTCTCTCTCTATATATATATATATATCTCGCACGCACACACACAACACATTTATTTTCTTTTCTTATGTTCTTCTCAACGATTTAACATTTATTTATATTTTCTTGTTGAGTAGCTCAAGTCCATGATTATTTTTGTTTAAAGAGCTTTTAATAATAGCAATTTGAGGATGCTTACCAAATGTGCCCTCAAGTTTAATATGAATCCTTGTTCGATAATGCATTCTCCTGCATATATGATATGAAGTCAAACTATTGATCTTTCAACAGAAATTTCTCCTACAACAATGGTTATATGTGGATGAATGCTCAGTGATTGATGCGATTGCTTTAGATGTTACAAGGTTTAAGGCGTCAAGCTGTTCCTCAGTGACCTGTAGGTCAATTAGTTCTTTGATTTGTTGCAGAACAAGTGATGCTTTAAAAATAATAAATAAATTGCAGCAAATTCATGTGCCCTTTTTTTTTATTGCCTTGTGAGTCACTGTAACTATTGCTTATTCACAGTCCCAACCCTTGTAGCCAGTCACTTGGAAATCAATTTCCATGATGAACTATTCCAATGATCTAAAAACTGTAGTTGTGTTCTCCACACTGGTTTCAAGCTCTGCTACTCATTACTCTGTCAGTGAAAGCGGAAGGAGCCTACTCCCTAGGCATTTTAGGTTGATGACATAAAGCTGACAAGAGATCATTGTATAGTGCCTGTTGAGTTGAAACAATGTTTGGAGAAAATTTGGTATCGAAGGTATTTGATATCAAAGATCTGGTCTTGTTAAAGTACTTGAGTATTAAAGTATCTCGCTCCCAACAAGGGAATTTTCATTTCAAAATAGAAATTGCCTTGGACCCAGAACTGTAACATGATAGGAGGGAAGCAAAGCTGTCAAATTAATCCTATGTATGTCGAGTTAACTGGGAAGGGAATCCTAAATATAGGAATAGCCGAATAGTTGATATTTAAATGTAACAAACTATTTGTTTGCTAACAGATTTAAAGTAGAATGAATTTAAAAGAGACAGAGAAGAGGGAATGAGAGATAGCGAAAAAGAAATAAGAGGAAGGAGAAACTGTATCAATGCAAATTATAATTCATGGTACAAAATGGCACAAATTTACAGTAGACCTCTATTGAATCTCAAGGTGTCTTTGATCTCTTCCTTGTACAATCTCTGTCAATGGCACAAACTTAACTTGACTTGAAGGTCTTCTAGCTCTCTGTCTTCTTGAAGCTTTGAGGTTTTTGAACTTGCTCTTCTAGTTCTTCAAACCCTTCGATTCGAAGATCTTTCGGTTTTGGAAGTTGAGATTCTCAGGCTCTTGGTCAGATGCTTGAAATCATTCTTGAAAGCTTGGGAGTGAAAATGAATGAGAATAAATACTTTTCAGAGTGCTCCTCACCCATTATAGGGTTTCAGTTTAGTTTATTTGCTTCATGTGCAAGAAACCTGCTTTAGGAGTTTCCCTTAGTTTAGCAAACAACCAAAAGTGGGATTTAAGTGAGACTGCTTGAGCAATGGAGGCCAGGACTGGGATGTGGGGATGCTAGTCCCTAGCCCTGAGCACGGGTTTGGGTCGTGGGATGCCCATCCTTGGACCCCAGGTGCTAGGCACATGCTATATAGGCCACAGGGCTTCTTTTTCCTCTCTTTCTTGTTCTTTTTTCTTTCCTTCATTCTTTAAATATTTTGGCCATTTCTTTTGACTTTGTATAGGATATTTTGATGCTCTTCATTACTTAGTATGGGAAGCAGGACAATATAAAGTGTCAGGACTGAAAGGCAAAGCCCAACGAGCACCTTGGTTTTCAGTATAGTTGTCACTTCCATTCCAGTCGCCATTCTAGTTTGACCCTATAGTGGAACGTTTCAGCATTCCGGTCAATTCCGGTATTCCATTCTAAAAATGGCATGATTGAAAAAATGAAATATATATATAAAAGAATACCTAAAATTGAAAAACTAGTTGAATGCTAAGAGTGCATACTTACATCACTTAAATTAAACTACACTCTACAATTGATCAGTTTCTAGTTTTCACTACATATGAATGGAAGTATGAAATATTGGAGGGAATGGAGAGAATTGGTCTGGAATTGGAACTGGAATTGCGACCGTAACGACCGGAATGATTGGAACGGACAGGAATTGGGAACAGTAACTTTTAGGGGGTCATTTTGTTCCGCCCAAGGCCAATTCCGGCCAGAACGAAATGGAATTGAAAACTATGGTTTTCAGAGGCTGTAAACTTTCAGATTTGCCGTCATAATAAAATGTTAGAAAGCTGTCCATGAGATAGATCAACGTGGCAAATGGCTATGCCAATTTGATGACAATTTCAAGCTAAAATTCCATCATTTAGGCAATGAAATCTCAGATTTTCTGTCAATTATACTGTATTCGGTTTTTATGGTCTACAATGATGTTACGGGCAAAGGATGACCTTGTTTAATTCTTAGAAAATTTAATGCCTACACTATTTAGATACTAACTAGGTTGGGTCTCCAAATAACCACCAATCTATAGTAGGTATTGCAAAGTTGCAGGAGGGAATCTGGTGACTTGTATAAAAAAGGGAAACAATTCGTTGCATGTTCAAGTGTAGAAATTGCTTGTCACCACTTAAGGGGTGGTTTGTCTGCGGTCATTTACATATTTAAATGATTCACATGCTTAAGGATTATGCATCATCATGTTTGTTTGCACCCATTTATGAATGTGATGTTTTGTTGGTAGTTGCTATACTTTTTATTTTTATTTTTATAACGGAGGTTGTCCCAGCCCTTTGGGCCGGACTAATCCCTATGGCCCAGCCGAAGCCAGGCAAATCCCCTGTAGCCCCAGTGTTGGTAGTTGATATACTTGTGACCATATTGCTTCTAATCCGGTATTCAAGAAGTGCACAGAGCATATGGAAGTTGATTATCATCTTATACAAGAGAAGGATGCCTCTAGAATCATCTCCACTCATTACCTCAAATTGGAAGACTGGCCTTCATACATGTTTAGCAAATCACTTTGAAGGCAACATATTAAATAATTAGAGGCAAACCGGGCATGGACTATATCTATTAACCAACATGAGGGGAGAGGGTTGGAGAACTATAATACATGAGTGCCAGACTCCATAACTGGTGTAGTGTGTATATTTTTGTGAATATAGATGATGACTGTGTATTACAGACTAGGATGTATGTCACATGGATTTACTATACCTGTGTAGCATGTAATCAACATCAATATTAACAAGTATCCTTTATCTAGAATAAACACACAAAAAAAAAAAAAATAGAAATCGCAATTCACAGAGAAATTCTAGCTCCAAATAATCACTTCTCCTGTCATTATTGTAGTTAATGACGTCTATTGTACTGCTATGATATCATAATAGCCTAGGTCATATAAACGGATTACCACTAATAACGAGCATCAATTCTATTAAGAAGAGGCATTTTGTGTCTTGTGAACATGAGTCTCACACTGAGATAATGGTTTCAAATCATCACTTCTCTTTTGAGTTGTCCTTATTAGGGTAACAGGGCTAGAAAACCATTCAAATGAAATTATGTGTGCGCTTCTTTTTTGTTGCCTATCAAATGTCCTGGTGGGCCTCGTTGATGGTCGAATGACTTTTGAAACTCTCTCTCTCTCTCTCTCTCTCTCTCTCTCTCTCTCTCTTCAACTAGTTTAGCAAAACCTTATTCTCACAAATCCTATGATTAGTGATTGCTTTCAGGGGTAATTTGATCATGACTGTATAAAATTATAGATACGCTGAATCCTTCGTTTAAACATGGAGATAAGGGACTCTAATGGTTTGAAGATATTATTATTTCTAATTTTGAAAATATTGAGTTTTCTAGGTTAAATCAGAGTGATGGGACCCAGTGATGGATGGAGTTTGCACATTCACCATGGATGCCTGGCCTTTGGAGTCATCGTCATTGGAAACCCAAGAAGTCTTCACACAAGGGAGAACTCTTGCTCGATGCAACCAATATAAAGAAGGAATTTTCATTGATTCACAAATAAGCCATTCAATCCTGCCTATTAAGGACCTAGATAGGATTTCTTTTCCCTTCAATGAAATTGATTAGATTCAATCTCTTGTCGCTTGACATCCTCTCTTTCATTAATTACATGTCAATCAATTACATTGTTGATTACATGCCAATCAATTATCTTGCTAGATTTAAGATATCTTTTCTTCTTTTTTTTTTTAATGGTAACAAAGAAATTTATTAAAAGAAAAAAGTAAAGCCAAGATATCTTATCTAGATCTACAAAATTTTATTGTAAAGTCGTAGTTGCGCTATTGGGCAAGCTGACCATGGGTTAGGCCTAATGAATTAGTCATCAATGGGATTGCCAATGGGCTGGCCCGCTATGGTTAGGCCAATGCACAGGTCCACTATGGGTTTGATACAATGTGCCAGCTCACGCCTCACAGTACGCCTATTCCTGGGCCCCCTATTGTAGGTCCTGAGGTCCATGGTTACATCACAAGGGGACAACTATGACTATCTTCAATGATTGGCTTATTTTTTGTTGTCCATGGTCTGGTTATGACTCGGTTGAGCATTGCAGCGCTGATAATCAGAGCCACGTCGATCTATGTTGTGCAGTGCTGAGTAGGAGACATCAAGTTTTGTCTATGACTTTGTATTACTAACTCAAACCAATTTAGGTGTTTCTAATATATCGTAATTGATGCCGCTTCATTTGAACTAAAGGAAATACCTAACGTAAATGTGCTCCTAATTTCTAGGTGTTTGGTAACTACAACATTCAATTCACCACCCCTTATAATCGAGGCCACCAATTTTCATAGTGGTCAAGAGCATAATATTTAGTGGGTGTAAGAAGAAAGGAGTAAAGGGAAAAAAAAATAAAAAAATATACACACACAACACACACTGTAGGGTATACCAATGCTAATCATGTCTTGGTTACTTAACTATGGAATTGTTTGATCAGTGAAGGATATATCATCTATTCTCTACTAGGGGAACATGGGTTATATCATAGGAATAGCTAAATGTGTTAGACTGCACAATGGTTTACAAGCGCACAAGCCCTCTGCCCAATTCAACCATACCATAACTACACACCTTTAAGAGACTTGGCTTCTGTTTTTATTGCCATGCCAAAGCCTAATCCTTCACGTGAAAACCAAGGGGCTGATTCCACAAGCAAGTAAAACAGCAATATCGATATCCTCAGAGAAAAGTCTCCTCTCAGTAGTATGTTCTCAAATAGAAATCTAAGAGATGCTTAATGGCATGGTTGATGCTTTAGCCAAACCAGGGGTTGATAGAATTTCTGCTTGGGTGGTTTCCCTAATGTCATTTTCTTGAGGGGTACAACACTCTTGTACCTGTTTTTGTTAGTTTTTGGTTGTTTTGTGTGTTATGTCTGCATTTCCTTCTTTAATAAATATTTTGAGCTACTGATCAAGAAAAAAAACTGATCATGTATGAAAGAGGCTGGGGCTTTCAGAGTGTTTTATTTTATTCAATTTTTTATCAATATCTTTGGCAGATGTTTCACGGAACTCACTATATTGGTGATGATATCGTTGCAAATTTTAGAGAGGGAGAAGCATGGAGGAAGGTATTTGGCCCTGTTTTCATATATCTTAATTCAACTCCAAGTGTGTCTAAAGCACATCATTTATGGATAGATGCAAAAAGGCAGGTAACTATCTACTATTCAACTACTATTTTTCCTTAGAATTTAAGCATAGTAGTTTGGTTGGTTGTCTTATGTCTTTCCATAAGATCTATTAAAGAAAATGACAGCTGTCTTCTTCTTCTTCTTTTTTCATCCATGCCCATGTTCGTCATAGAGGCTGGTTGAAGAAACAACATGGCCATATAATTTTGTCTCCTCGCCATATTTCCTAACTACAAAAGAACGTGGTTCAGCTTCAGGCAGATTATTTGTTCAAGATAGGTAAGGGCTTCCTCATTGAACAATGCTTCCTAAAATACACTTGTACCTGCCGTGTTGCAGTATGATCTTATTGGATATGTGATTTTTAATAGTATTATGCTTATGTAAAAAGTGCGTTTTCTTTGAATATCATCTTACTATTTTGGTAAATCAATCAAACTTGAGCACATTTGGAAAATACATTATTAAAATACCTGATGGCGATGCAATGTACATGGAAGACCACATACTTAAAAGAATGACGCATTTCTGGTCTTGATCTATAACCTGCAAATACTTTGGGGTGTTAAAAAGTAAATCACCCCCATGTTTGTGATCATATTTGCTTGTCAATGTATACTTTGTTATCATCTAATTTTACAAACACATTGGCCTGTTGGGTGTACCTAGTGATGTATCTTTGTGGGTAGCAAGTGTGCTTTCATTTATGTTACATGGTTGCATAGGTAGCATTAACCTTGTGAAGTCTGTCCAGAAAGCAGTAGCTTACACACACCACAAGTTTATATCTCATTGCTATGATGTTCAGATACAATAAGCACGCACAATGGATATCACGGGGCATGAATTTTACACTCAAAACTGGATAATCATTTACACTTATCTTAATATACATATGAGCTGGAAAGCTTGATGTGGAGATTTAGGGCTCTCACCAGAAGGTCCAAAAAAAAAACTTGCGTAGAGAAGATACAAAAAGAAGAGAGAAGGAATTGAGAGAGAATAAGAATATGGTTGTAGCTGATCCAAGGGTTAGATGACTATTTTTATTTATAAATTATTCAATTTTACACAATTACAAAAACCTCTTGATATTTTTCAAATTTCATAAACACAACCCCACCCCCCAACAAGGCAACAACAACAAAAAAAAAACTAATTTATTTATAAATAAGGCCTACTCTTAACTCATAACACTGCACTTAAGCTGGTGCATATATATTCACTATGCCCAGCTTGGACAAAACATCAGTCAACTGTTTTCTGGTTCCTGCTTTTTTAATAAAGTCTGTAATTTGATCATCTGACATCCAAACTTGTATATGTCAGCACAACATCCTTCTCTTTGACCTTTTCCCTGGTGAAGTGGCAATTAACTCCCACATACTTTGTTCGCTTATGATACACTAGATTATTAGCTAGTTGTTATAGAAAGATTAGTTACATTTTTCCAGCATTTACTGATTATAGGATTTCAATGTATTTACAGAATACGAGAGGTGCCTTTATGCAATATTGTATTTCACTTAAGATGAAATACGATGAGTGGATGGTAGTCTAAACGAGAATACCATACAACTGTACTTCTCTTCTATTCTTGTTCTTTCTTTTCTCATATGACTGTTCTCTTTCATAAATATTCATAATACTAGGATTAAAGAATGACAACTTTTTTTTTTCTATAAGAAAAGGCTTAAGTTGGTCTATCTTTCACAAAGCAAAGTTGCAGGTCCATCTTGCTTGAAACTCGGTTCTTCAAACAAGATCCTCAACCATGACAACTCACAACACCCATGAGTAGAACTTTTCTGTTTTGGATCCTGCCCAATCAACATCAGTATACGCTTTTGCTCTTAAACATCAATGAGATTTATAAAAGATATCTTTCCCTTTTGTTCCTTCTAAGTATTTGGGAATTCTGTAAACGGTGGTCAAATGTTATGTTTTGGGAACATGCATGAATTGGCTAACTAGCTAACTGATGTGATGGTAAGATAAATAAGCTTTCCCACTAGTTTCCGGTATGATCTTGATCATGAAGTAATTCACCACTCTGGGGGTGCAACCCATGATTTTGCTCATTTGGAGTGTCCACCAGTTTGGCCCTAATTTTCTTGTTTCTTTGAGGATATTTAAAGTATACTTGTGCTATGAGATGACAATCCCTTTCTTGGATCAACTACTTCAATTCCAAGAAAGTATTTCAGTGCTCCAAGGTCCTTAATTTCAAACTCACTTCCCAAATATTCTTAATTTCTTCATCATCATTGCCAGTAACTACAATATCATCAACATACGCAACTTGCGTTGCCACTGTCACATTTTTCCTTTTTACAAATACAGTATGATTTGCTTGACATCTCTTGTATCTATATCTGACCATTGCCACTGAACTTGTCAAACTACACCTGAGGTGACTGTTTTAGTCTAAGTCCAAACAAAGACTTCCCGAATCAACATACTTTTTGCTCTTTTTCTATCACTATAAAGTATGGTGGCCCGTGGGCAATCCATATATACTTCCTTTTGTAAGTCATCATGAAGAAATGCATTCGTTGCATCTATCTAATACAGCGGTCATGAAAATTTTGTTGTTAGTAACAGTACTGCTCTAACAGAGCTTAACTTCGCAACTGGAGAAGAAGTCGCAAAGTAGTCTATCTCATACATTTAGGTAAACCAAGTCTTTCTTTGTATCTATGAATTGATCAATCTGGTTTATTCTTCAATGTAAACACCCACTCACAAGCCTAACAAATTTCTCATGAGTCTTAGCCTCAAAGGATCAGCACTCCTAAAATTTCCCTCTTGCTGCTAAGTATGCAAACTTAATACAATTAAGTTTTCCATCTTGACTTGTGGTAATTCATTGCCTATCCATAATTACTCATAAATGATTTGGTTCTAATGACTTGTGATTCTTATTCTACAAGCTACAATTAGTAATACATTTTTTAGTTTTTTTTTGCACAGCCATTTTACTGTGGTCTTATGCTCGCCTAATGTTTTACAATGTGAAGAAAGTTATAACCTTTTTTTCCCCGCTTATGCTCACCTAATGTTCACAATGTTGAGAAAGTTCCAACCTTTTCTCTTTTTTTTTCCAAATCAGCGTGTGTGGTGCATCAAATTTTCATTAACTCTAATAATAGAATAATAGGCATCCATGTTATTAATCATTATTCAAATTCACCAGATATGTCTCTGGAGCTCTAATCCCTGCTAAATCTGCCTATGTTGGTCTTGCAACTGCAAGAACTGAAGGATCTTGGCAAACAGAAAGCAAGGTGACCAAATCCACTTGGTTCTATTCATCATGCCAACAAAATAACAGTCAAGGCTTGTTAACCTATTCACATATCTTCATTCATAACAATTTTGTCTAAAGCTAACCTAATGTAGTCTTTGTAAAGTACGCACACAATGCTTAATCCATCAATATATGATGTTATGCTGTGAAGGGTTATCAGTTTTGGGTAAGCACAGATTCAAATGGCACATTCACCATCAATAATGTGGTCCCAGGAGTCTATGCTGTTCATGGTTGGGTTCTAGGTTTTATAGGGGATTACCTCAGTAACGTTCTTGTTACTATCTCTCCAGGTACTTAAAGCTGTTTCTTTTCATCTTCTGTTGGCATTGCACTAGAATGAAAGAGCAATGTTTTTAGTTTTTCATAAATTCTCAGTATGCCTTTTTCTACTAGTAAGTCCTTCAGTATCACTTTGACATGACTAATGCAGTTATATGGTTTTTGTTCTTATTTGTCACCTATATTTTTTTTAATCGGTAACGAAGGAATTTTATTAAAGAAGAAACTATTACAAAACAACTAAAACAAACAGAAGAACAACTTTCAAAGTGATACTGGTACAAGAGAAATGTCCCGGCCACAAACTACAAAATAACTACTACAAAACAACTAAAACAAACAGTAGAATAACTTTCAAAGTGATACTGGTACAAGAGAGATGTACCGGCCACAAACTACAAAATATAGGCACTCAAATTACAAGATCTATCTACCCCTTGCTTAGCTAAACAATCTGCCATCCCATTTGCAGATCTACTAATGTGCTGAAACATGACCGGCATGTCAGAAACAAGACGACAAATCTCGTTGAAAAGGAATTGCATTTTCCATGGCCCCCTCATCGTTCTAACCCAAGATATAGCATTAGCCGAGTCACTTCTGAAATAATTTATCATTTTTCTTTACCAATCTTTTTTATTATGCCATGAACATAACATAGACAATAAGTTAACTTTGTGTTACTGACCATGATGTCCTTAAAGACGCTATATCACCGTTTTAGAAAGGCAGAGACTGTAACAAGTTTCTAGCAAGTCCTCAAGCTGGTACAGGCATGACAGTTATAGCTGAACTGCAATTTTCTCTGTTATTGATAGATGTCTTGTATTTTGTGGAAACTGACCATCCGGGTCATACTGTTCACCGATCCTCGATTGAGGAGGTGCATGGAGCATTGTACCTCGGAAATGAATCATAAAGGTGCAGTACTCCTTGTCCAGGGTTCTGAAGTAGAGAGCCCATCACTCAGGAGTATTTGCTAATTTTCACCTCAGTGACATATTCTCTAAGTGGTTTGTTGTAGGGTTGCAGAAATCAGTTTGTTCTCAAAGGCATGAGGCTAGTGAAATCCTATAAAGCTGTAACCCTAATTTCTCTGAAATAGTGGAAATTGTGCTCATAAATCTGTGAATTGTGGGCACAGTGATGAACTATGAATTTTTTATGGATTCTAATTTTGCTTGTTTATTTGTTGCATCATGATAGTTACCACCCCAACAAATACTACCTAGAAAACTAACACCTATATTGTAAATAGAAAAATTTCCAAACAGAAAAATGAAAAGTTGTTGAGATACAGGAGTGAGAAATCTTTGATCCAGAACATGTTGAAAATTTTTACTTTAATAATGCAGAATCAATAGTATGTTTTCCAAAATAAATAAATAAAATAGAAAATGAATGTGTGGACATTAATTTAATATATTCACCACTAGATAGTAGTTGAAGTCATTCCCCATTGATGGTCATCGAGGTATCTTCTAAATGAACCCTCCCTAAGCCAATCATAGACTAGCCTTTTTCTCATTACTCCTTTGGGTCTGGAAGTAAAAGAACTATTTTGAAATGGGGCTGACCAGAATGGTATGGATTCAACTTGTGAATTTAGAAGAAGAAAAATCTTCTTTTCATTCTTTGTATCCTTTCAGTTGGAGTAGTTGTTAAATATGTGATCTTAGTGCTTAAATATAGGAGTATATAAAGAGAACAGAAAGATCAATGATTTTAATCCCCTTGAAACTAAAACATTCTCAATGATACCTTAGGGCCCATTTTTTCACATTTGGGGAGGAGTAAACGTGAGGTAGATGTCAAATCATGGAAAAGGTTAAGAAAAGGTATGTAAAAGTAAACTAGAGGTGCGGAAAAATCCTTGTGTGAATGGTAGGAGGTAAAGTATAGGTGAGAGAGGAAATGTAGATTAAAAAGAATTTTTTGTTATTAGTTTATTATACCACACTCTATCACACGTTTTTGTGGTAAAAAGAAAGAGGCTCGTGGAGGAGTAAACGCAAGTGGCATCACATCAAGTTGATTTCTCCACTCCATTTTCTTCACCCAAACTTGGTGTTAAGTGTGATTCAAATGATTGACCAAGTCAAAGAAAATGCATATCTTATCTATGTTTGAAGTTAGCTCTTAGTCCTACAACATATCATCTATCCCATCCATACTGTAACAGCATCCGAACTTCAAACAAGGCATGTACTGGTTCAAAACGAACCGCTGGAATTCATCAACTATGGGAACATTCATAATTAATTTGATCCTTTAGAAAACACTATCATATAATATTTGTTTGTAATATTTGCATCCCAACATTGGGTTATATGTGGTTACCAACATTGGATTTCAATCCCATGATTTATCTCAGGATAGACTGTAATGGAGAAACAAAATTTATGTAGCTGACAAGGCTTTGACAATAATGATGATGACCAACATTGGATTTTGATATTTGATTTAGTCTCAAGGATGATATCTTCAGATAGATAAGCATTTAGGGTGACTGCAGTTCCAAATATTGGATTGCTTCCATAGCTGATTCCAATTTGAAGGGAGTGCAAACTCAATTTCTGTTGGTTTTAAAAAATAAAAATGTTTTATTATTATTATTTTTATTAATGAAAGCTAACAAACAAGAGTATAATTTGAAACATATAGGCACATCTGATCTTCAAGCCAATCATGGTAGTTAGTTTCAAAAGATTGTTTAAGATCATATATTTGATAGTGCAGTAGAGATTGGTCAAAATCATAATTCTGATCTTCTAATGATCATTAAGGGCTGTTCTTTATTCACCAACGAAGATTACAAGTGAACTCACTAAACCTTTGACGCAGTTGAAATTCAACATAAGGGACTGTGAAGTACTTCCCGATGACCCGCCGTTCACCTTCTACGTGGTCGCTTGAAGCCCACTTTGAATGCCCCTTCAAGGTGTTTGAGAGAATAAGGAGAAGGAAAATATCTCCAGCGCAGTCTCCCTTGCAAGATTAGCCCACAAAAACTCTTTTAGACGAATGCTCGATGCTTGAGAAATTTAGATAGCTCTAGTGAGTACTTTTGTGGTTGCAAGGGGTCATTATATAGCCCAAGTTTTGTGCACAAGATTTTCCGAAGCAAAGAAGGAATCTTAGAAGAAGTAGGAACAAAACAGCACGAAAGAGTCTTGATCGAACAAAACTCCACAGCTCGCTATAGCGAGCCCACCTTCTGTCTGCACAAAAACCATAGCTCGCTATAGCGAGCTTCAGTCTCACTATAGCAAGACTATCTTTTGGAACAATTATTTGTTGGCGCTGGAATACTCCGGGAGGATTCTATATTTGTCTTCAAACCTAACTAGAAGTCTTCAAGGCTTGTTTAAGGAGTCCAAAAGATGTCTTCCACTGTCAAGAGTGATGGACCCGGCTTCTCGCCTTCCTCAGCCCCCGGTCCGCCGGAGTGCGGCTGGGCGAAAAGCGAGCATCAATATTTTTGTACGGGTATGCAAGATTTTCTATTCTATTTGGAATTTAGAAATGGTGATCCGGAGATCCACCATCACAAGTAGAAAGGAAATCAAAACTTTTTCTAACATTCCATTACACATATATTTTTAGAAAAGAGACAGATTTTGAATGCCGTGAAAGGCGATTTTCTTTTGTTTGCCATGAAAGGCGATTTTGTGCCGTAAGTGTCGATTTTGCCGTGAAAGGCGATTTACAAATCTCATCAATGAAGAAAGACAAGAGTTGTGAATTTTTTTTGTCTCTTAAAAAAAATACAAAATACAATAGAAGAAGTAAGAAAATAGATCTAACTTCTCAGGAAATTGTGGGGACTCGTTTAGATCGACGGTCGCGAGTCATATATGGACTCCGCCATCATCCCTTGGATGAGATCACTTTATACTTTGATTCATTTGGCTTGGCTTGAACCTCAGATTTTTAAAGGATAAAGATCAAGGGAAGGTCCTATATCCAATTAAAAAAAGAGTATACGGGCTGAAGAGCCACGTCTAACTATGTCGGATAAAAGGAGGGGGAAAACCTTGGGGGGGCGGCCCCCCAAGGGACTTCAATCACCTTGTGATGTTTGTTGCAACAAAGTTTTCTTCAGAGTAGCCGAGCTTCTTTGCGTAGAGATTTCTCCAAGAGTCTTCTAGCAATTTTTCGGGGATTTTAGGATAATTTTTCAGGACCCTTTCTCCTTGGAATGGCTGCCTTTTATAGGCTTTTGGTGGCCATAAGATGAGTTTATGGGCATTGATTACATTAATGCTCCATGATGGGAGGAGTTACAAGTATTTAATTTTTTATTTTGTAACTCCTTTTTCTTAGCTTTCGATTGGTCAATGGAGAATGATGGGCATTTAATTGCCTTTAATCTCCACGATGAGGGGAGTTACATGGTTTAATGCCATGATTGCTTGGATTTGTAACTCCTTTTTCCTTGCTTTTGATTGGGCCGTCCAAAATAATGAGTTAATGACTGCATTAACTTGTCATAAACGGGTCAATTGACAGCATTAATTGGTCGCCAAGTCGCTTGAAGAGTCGCGGGCTGCGCCGCGTCTTTTGGAATTCTTCTTACGATGATCGCCGATGGATCCACATGTTTGATGTCGGATGGCGATGCAATTTCAGAGATTGGTTGACACCAATGGGCCGGCAACATCTGTCAAGTTGATTTCTCGATCGATCGGGCAAAAAGTATGCTTTCTTGGTCAGCCAGTTGGCGATTCCGAAGCGTCGGATGATGATTTCTTGATTTCAACGGCGGATCCGTGATGTTGACGAAGATCGACAGATTTCATGTCTCAAAAATCGGATTCTGGAAAAATCACAAGGGCCAAACAACTCGAAATGCGACCGAAAAATGCCCTTTCGGCGGAAATCCGGCGACCTGGATTTCCAGGGTCGCCAGCGACCATGGGTGCATGGCCGCCGGTGACCATGGGGTCTTTCCCCTTTTCGATCGCCCTTTCTCGGCCGTTTTTCGGGCTTTTTCGTTTCTTCTTTCTCCTGTATCTTTCTTGACATCTTTCCTCATTTATTGACTTGATTTTCTTAAGGAAAACCTGACGAAAAGCCACGCAAATCAGAACACAAAGTTTCCTATTTTCTGAAAAGCCGAAGACTTTGCAACCGATTTTTCGTCAAGAGTCGAAACTAGGTCAAATGATGTCGAAATGACCTGAAATTTGAGGTGAAGCTTCCTGAGCAGTAGATAGGACCAACCATGGGCTTTTATTTGAGTTTTGAAGCCGTTTGGGGTCCCGTCGATGCTAGACTTGATTTCACCGCGTGGAAGATGTCAAGCTTTGATATACGGTCAACCGATGTCCGATTGACCTGAAATTTGACAGAGAGCCTATTGGAGTCATTTTGAGACGATCCACTAGCTTCGATTTGGATGCCATGATCCCGGGGAGCTCCGCCGCTGGGAGGCCTGATTTTGCTTCCGAGCGTCAAAGTTAGGTCAAACATTGTCGGAATGACCTGAAATTTGACGTGTAGCCCTTTGGAAGCATGTAAAAGCCACCCATGTACTTTGTTTGATGAGTGATGGTGGCTTGATTTTGTTGCTCGAGAGTTGATGGAGGGTCAAAGGGTGTCGGTTTGACTTGAATTTTGACGTGGAGCCTTTTGGAGGTATTTTGAGACCATCCATAGGCTTTGATTGAAGACTTGATATCTTTGACGCTGTCACTGCCGGGAGCTCCTGCTCAGTCGTTGGAGGATTGAAGTTAGGCCAAATGGTGTTGAAATGGCCCGAAACTTCATGTGTACCCTTCTTTTGACTATTTTGAAGGATCTTACAGTTTTGGTTTGATTCTAACAAGATCTGATGCTTGAAGTGGCTTTGCCTGTTTGTAGTAGGATGCGGCTCCATGTAGCTTTTGATGTTGAAGAGGCAAAGTGACATTTTTGGTGTCAACAAAGAGGTTACCCCACAGTCCTTTTCGAAAACAAATAGAAATTACAACTCAATTAGGACTTGAGTTTTGTTCAAACTAGGAGAATTAGCCAACTAGAATTCTAACAATCTCCCCCTTTGGCAATTCGTGAACAAAACTCCTAATACATAATAGATCTACTAACCCCAGTACAAAAGGGTAACCCAAGACGACTGAAAAAAAACAAGCACCTCAACTCTGAAGAAAAACCTGCACGAAAAAACCTTGGCAAAGATCTTGCATAAAATCACAGAAATGATAATTAAGCAAGCTAGAAATCAATGAATTTATCCATTCTAACATTCTACACCCCCCCCCCCCCCCCCCCCCTTGTTATAGAATTGGCAAAGCAGTACAACAATTGGAGAGAATGAAACTAACATTAGAAAAGAAACGGTTAGAAAGAAGTTTAGCATAAAGTAGAAAGACATGGACATGTAAGACAAAAGTAGCAAAATGTGAATAAGGTGCTTCATTGATGACGAAACTGATTAAACATTTCGATTAGCTGATTACGAATGTCAGAGTAACCACTTGTCACCTTTTCTTCCAAATGTTCAATCTGGACAGATTGATCAAACACTACATTTTCAATTGCAAGGAGGCGATTTTCAATTGAATATTCAACTTCTTCATCGGCTTGGACTCGAGCTTGCTCCCCCTGAAGACGACCACGCACATGAGTATTAAACATAGCTTTGGTCATGCCATCAATCTTTTGCTTTCGAGAGACGAGCAATTCATGTCTGTACACTTGGCAACCAGCCTCAATCAGCAATTTACAAATCATGGCACCAAATGGAAGGGTGAGTTTCCTAGTCTTATCGTAAATCCGCAGCATAGAGTCTAGAATGGTCTGTGGAACGTCCACAGAGGTGCCTGTGCCCAATGAATAGAGAAGAAAGGCCTAAGGATAAAGAAGATCAGAGGTATGGCCTCTTGGCTCAATGTTATGCCAAACAAATGTGTTGAGCAATCGGTAATCAGAGGTGAGACCGAATATCTTCAGAACAGGAGAATCCCATATAGTGGGTTCCCCACAGAGAACGGTAGCCAATTCATTTGCTTGTATTTCAAGGTTATCCTGATCAGGGAAGGGATAGGATGGGCGAGCTGGTCTCCGGAGATTGAGTAAAGTAGCACTCCGATTTGCATCCATAGGCAGTGTCTTTCCCTGAACATAGGTCTTGAAACCACTACCTGTAACATGAAATGTTTTTCAATAGAACTCCCGTACCCAATCCTCAAAACATGCATCACTCAAGTTTATCATAATCATAAGACGGTTAAGATGAAGCCAATGCAAGAAGCTTGTACTAGTGAGATCAGTTTGCACTACTATTCTCTCAAAGACGACAGTTCTATTTATGAATTCTGAAGCAAAATGTTCAGCACTCTCAACATCCTTAAACCGTTCAGTATCAAAACGAGAGGAAGAGAATGCAGGTCGCTTTCCTTTAGAAGTTTTGGGGGCCATGCTGTATCGTGGAAGATCACAGAAACAAGGAAACAAACACTTAGTGTGGAGAACTTCGCTTAGACATTTCAATAAACACTTAGTGTGCAGAACTTCGCTTAGACATTTCAATAAACACTTAGTGTGCAGAAAAACTCAACCAACTCCCAAGAAACATAGGTGACTTCCAATGATCCTAAAGGTTGAAACAACATGTAGCAAAGTGTCACAAAGCATGGAATCAAGGACATCGACCAACATAGAGAAAATTATGAGAAGCACCAAAAAAATCACTTGCACTTCGACCCATCCTTCAGTCAAATTCGAAATATCTTCAAGGGTATCTCAAAAAAAAAAATTCTTCCTCATCCACATTGTAAAGAGTAATGCCAAAGACATAGGTTAGAGATGAATCCAGGCAAACCTCAACCATAACAAAAGACAAAGGCAAGGAAAAGAGAACCCATGATAGTAGAGGAGAAAAGATCATACCTGATGATGAGATGTGGAGAATGTGAAGTGCAAATCGCAATTAGCGAGTGGAAGAGGGGAAAAATGAGAGAGGAGAAAAACTTTGATTATAGAAAGAAAGAAAGATGACAGAAAAGGGAGGACATGAGTTTTAAAACAAACTGAAGACAACTTGCTATAGCGAGGTGAATTCTTGTTATAGCGAGAGTAGGTTCTGGAGAAGGCTCGCTCTAGTAAGTACTGATCTCGCTATATCAGGACATAGTTCTAGAAAAAAATGAAAAGAAGGCACAAAATAGGATCTGATGTGATTTCCTCCCCTTTTTTTTTTTTTTTGGTAAAATGCATGTGTTCCATCTACAAAAATATACACAGAGAAGTGTGAAAATACACAAATCCACTGAAATTAAGTGAATGTGTGTGAAATATGATTTGCTCCCCCTTAATCAAGACGAGATTTTAAAACTGAAGGACTAAAAACTAGGGAGCAAACCCAGAAAATGATAGAATCAGTTCAAAATCTAACTTCCCACCACCATGCTAATTTTTTGTTAATATCATGCTTTTTGAGACATTGCGCTCCTTCCCCTTTTCTTTTTATTAAAACGTAGTCATGAACCTTCATAGGCGGCTTTCACACTATCAAACATGGTAGCCTTCTCCAATGAAACTTTTCAATCAAATATTGGTAGCTATCACACATGACCTTAGGTAGCCCTGATCCTCCGGTTCAAAGTACAAAGAAATGGTGAGACTTGGCATCAAGAATTTTTTATTTTTATTTTTTAAGGATCAAGGGAGAACATCCATTGTGCATAAGAGGATGATAACAATGAACTGTGCACTAAACACGAACAAAATCACATGCAAAAATAATCATAGATGGAAGTGAGATTGTGCATGTGCATGTGAAAGTAAAACAAAAACTAAGGAAATGAGGAAATCCCCAGAGACTTTCATCCAAAGAAGTTGAGTGCAACAACTTCGAGCAGCAATATATTCAGCTTCAGCAGTCGACAAAGAAGTCGAAGTCTGCTTTTTACTGTACCAAGTGACCAAATTATTCGCAATAAAGAAGCACCCTCCAGTTGTACTTTTCGATCATTTGCACAACCTACCCAATCAGCATCTGAACACCCAACCAGATTTGTATTCGTGTCTTTGCTTAGCCAAATACCAAAGTCAACAGTTCCACTCACATATTTCATGATTCTTTTTACCGAATGAATGTGAGATTCCTTTGACTTAGATTGATAATGGGCACATGCTCCAACACTGTAAGCAATATTGGGTCTACTCGCAATGAGATAGAGAAGATTGCTAATCATGCTTTTGTAAAGTGTTTCATTCACATCTTTCCCATTCAAATCTATGCTCAATTTGACACATGGGCTCATTGGTGTTCTGGAATGTTTAGTAGAAGTCATTCCAGATTTTTCAAGAAGTTTCCGAGCATATTTTGATTGAGAAACAAATATACCACTTTCGCACTGCTTGATCTGTAAGCCTAGGAAGGAGAGTTCTCCAACCATGCTCATTTCAAATTCATTAGACATGCTTTTAGAAAACGGATCAACTAAAGTAGAAGAGGTAGACTTGAGGACAATATCATCCACATAGATTTGTGCAATTAAGATGTGATGAGAGTCTTCTTTGATGAACAGTGTCTTATCGACACTTCCTCGTTTGAAGCCATTATCCAACAAAAGTCTCTTGTACCATGCTCGTGGAGCCTACTTCAACCCATAGAGAGCTTTTTTCAGTTTAAACACGTGATCCGGGTAGTGAGGATCTTGAAATCCTTTGTGCTGTTCAACGCAAGCTTTATCATTTAAGTAACCATTCAGAAATGCACTCTTGACATCCATCCGATATAGCTTGATATGAAGAAAACAAGCAATAGCTAGTATCAAACGGATGGATTCCAATCTAGCAACAAGGGCAAACGTTTCTTCAAAATTGATTCCTTCAATTTGTGTGTACACCTGAGCTACCAGTTGAACCTTGTTATTCTTATAGATCCACTTGGTGCCGATAACATTAGTGTGACTAGGTCAAGGAACTAAGTCCCACACACAGTTTCTCTCAAATTGTTCTAGTTCCTCATGCATAGCATTAATCCAACAATAATCAAGAAGGGCTTCTTTTATGTTCTTTGGTTTAATAGAGGAGATATAGCAGAAATTACTTACCTCATCACATACCTGTTTTCTTGTTTTCAGAGGCTCCATTGCATCACCAAGAACTTGTGAAATTGGATGACTCTTCATTACCTTTGGTACTGGTCGCGAGCTTTTAGATGCACTTTGTTCAAGTGTTTAATGATGTTAGGCACCATTAGATTGGAGGATGGTGTTTTTTACTCAATTTCTTGTTCTTTGGATTCAACATTAGTCTTATCTTTCGATCCCGGTGCTGTGTCTATTCACTTGCTTGTACTTGGTTCAGCAACCTGAATAGAAGTAAGAGAAATAATTAAATCTTCTTCATCATCAGAAAAGTATTCCGAAATTCTTGCATCATCAACAACCACATTTACTGAATCCATAACTGAAGATTTTCTGAGATTATAAACTCTGTATGCCTTACTTATCATAGAGTAACCAAGAAAGATGCCCTCGTCACTCCTAGAGTCAAATTTGCTCAAGGGTTCCCTATCCTTCAGGATATAACACTTACTTCCAAAGGTTCAGAAGTACTTGACAGTTGGCTCTCGACCACACCAGATCTCATATGGGGTCATTTTCTTTCCAGGCCGTAGGTAAACTCTATTGATGATATGAACCGCTGTGTTTACCACTTCAGCCCATAAACATTGAGAAATGTTTTTACCGTGTAACATAACTTGTGCCATTTCTTGCACAACCCGATTTTTCTTCTCAACAACTCCATTTTGCTGTGGTGTTTTGGGAGCAAAGAATTCATGTTTGGTGCTTGGAACAAAAAGTACCGAAATAAGAATTCTGAAATTCGGTTCGAGGGTCTAAATGAATACGCACAACACCACCAAAAGCTTTTCCTTTATCATTGATGAGCGAAGTCCATAAATCAAGAAAAACTTCAAATGTCTCGGACTTCCCTTTAAGGAACCTAACCCAAGCAAGCCGCGAAAAGTCGTTAACGGTCATAAATATATATTTCTTATCGCCGATGCTTTCAAATCTTGTAGGACCCAAGAGATCCATGTGCAGTAATTCAAGCAGCCTGGTGAATTTTAAGGCATCAACTTTCTTATATGAGGACTTTATTTGTTTGCCAATCTGACATGGACCACAAACAACATTTGTAGCTTTTAAACGTTTAGGTAGCCCAATTATTATTTCATTTTTCGCCAAGTTATCTAGGTCCGTGTGATTAACATGGCCTAAACGTTGATGCCACAAGTTAATGTCACTAATCATAGCTGTGTGGCATGTCATCTTGCTTTCCGTGGCAACGAAGTAACAATTGTCAGAAGTCCGCACTCCATGAAGTACATTATTACCGTTTTTGTCAACAATAACACAGTCATTAAGAGAAAAATGGACTTCATGGTGTGAGTCACATAATTGGCTGATGCTTAACATATTCGCTTCCAGACCATTGACTAAGAAAACATTTGAAAGGTTGGACATACCTAGTATAGAAACTATACCTTTTCCAACTATATTTGATTTGCTTCCATCACCAAATTTGACACTACCTCTTCACAGCTTTCCAGGGACGTAAAAAGGGAGTTGTTACCAGTCATATGTCTTGAGCATCCGCTATCCAAGTACCAAACATGTGAATCTTTTACAGTAAGTGTGGTTAGGACCACATTACAATGAAGATCAGACTTTCTAACCCAGATAGATTTAGTCTTAAATCTTTTGAGGAGAAGAGGTTCTCTTCCTCTGCGGGTTTTGCCTTTGATTTTGCATTTTGTTACAATGTAGCCGAATGTGCCCTTTTATCCAACAAAAATGACAAATCGGGATAGGTCTAGGCTTAGGCACATTCTTATTTGTCCTTGTGTTCCCATGTTTAGCATTTGGAGTAACGAGAATACCAGATTGTAAGGCTGGTCCTTTGACAAAAATAGAGTTACCTGATTTCATAGAAGATGAGGACTCCGAGTTGAATCCAAGGCCAGTCTTTTGTTTTTCACTCCTTTGTTGCATCAAAATTTCATCTAGGGTCATGGACCCTTTATTCATTCGATCAAGCGAAGATTTGGCTGGTACTAATTATGATAGTGCCATTCAAAGTTTCCCACACACGTCATTCTTCTCAGCTTGCAGCAAGTTGTACTCAGTTTACAAAGAGTTCAATTCCTTTCTAACCTCCTCTAACTATGCGGTAGCCGGATCCTTTTCTTTTCCTGCAGCAATAATAGTGTCATTTAAAATTGCACGTTGGGATTCTAACTGACTTACCTTGGCAGGAGCATCATCAAGTTCAGAAGAGAAGGTTAAATTTTGAGATTCTGAAACTTTCTACTTGTGAGAGAGCTTATCGTTTATGCAAGACAGACGCAATGAATCTTTCAGAGGTTTTTTATAAGCAACTTCAACAGCTTGTTCTTCATTAGAAAGATCATCACGTTTTGACTCGTCATCTGACTTGAAATCTTTGTCAAATGACCCATGCTCAAAAGATGAGTTAGTAGAAGACAAAAGAGCAACAAATTTAGCGTATTCAGATTGTGACTCAGATTCACTATATTCATTCTCAGAATCTTCTTCCCAAGAAACATTCAAAGCCTTTCCTTTGTTTCTTTCCAATCGGTTGGCACATTTATAAGCTGGGTGGCCAAAACCTTGACATTCAAAGCATTGAATAGGTTTATTAGCATTCTTAGATGAATTGTCATTTTTTGGCACACTTCTTGGCTTGTTAAAGCTCTTGTTCTTGGGAAACTCCTTTTTTAGGTTCATTTTGTTATTATTTAAATATTTCTTGAATTTTTTGACAAAAAGAGGCCCAAGTTCTACATCATCAAAATCATTATCAGATTCATCGTCATTGTTGGCCTTAGATGACATGAGAGCAATCCCCTTGGATTTCTTATCAGAATAGTGATTTGCTTCAAAAGTTTGTAAGTTACCAACCAGTTCCTCAACAGGAAGTTCATTGAGATTCATATGTTCCTCAATAGCAATCACTTTTGATTGAAATCTTTCGGGCAAAGACCGAAGAACTTTCTTTATCACTTTTTGGTCTGAAATGGGTTCGCCTAAGTTGAAACTAGAATTGACAATGTGACCGAGTTTGGCATTGAACTCATCAAAGGTCTCTTTGTCTTTGATACGAATAGTCTCAAAGGCAGTCGACAAATTTTGAAGTTTAGTCTGCCTAACTATATCAGTGCCTTCATGTACAATTCTCAAGAGATCCCAAGCGTCTTTTGCTTTCATACAAGTAGAAATTCTGCGAAATTCTGAGTGAGTAACGCCATTATATATATAGCATTCATGGCTCTATCATTCCAATGGGTCTGGTTCTTTTCTCCTTGGGTCTAGTCAGGCATTGGTTTTTTGAATACTCTTCCCTTCAACTACCATAGTTGGTGATTTATAACTGTAAGACCCTGCCCCGAGAGTTTCTAATTAGTGTTAATTAAGACGTGTTTTAGTTATAAGTGTGATTAGTGAGTCTTGGTTAAGTTTGGATTATAATAGCTCTTTTATAGCTTTGGACTATTTTGGGAACTCTTTTGATTTAGTGGGACCCTTTGGGGGTTCCTTTATCGTGTTCTATGAGATTTTGGGATTTATTTGATACTCGGAAAAATCTGTATTTTGCCCTGTTTAATTTATCTTATTATTCCCGACAACTTTCGTATTTTTCGCATTTCCATTAGAGACCTCTAGACCCTACTTTGCTAATGATAGGGGTAAAACAGTCTTTTGCACAAAAATCTGGGCACTATTTTCAATATCTCCGAAACCCGTGAAATATATAATTTTTGGAAACTAGAAATTTCGGCGAACATTTCTTCCTTCATCGAATTCATCCGAGTCCCGGAAGATGAGGTTTTAAGCCCAATTAGTTGACTAAGTTGTGGGACCCATCCCCACTTTCTATAAAAGGAGTCTTCTTCTCTTCTTCCTTTTTCTTTCAACTTCTCAATGAGATAGAGGAGAGTTCCAGCCCTAGTGTTTGATTCTTTTCTTCTTGCTTCTCCATCTCCCAATCACTTTCAAACTCTTGCTAAAAGAGAAATGGAGCTCACCTTCTCCTTCCTCTCCATCAAGGCTCTCTATTGGTATCATTTTTAGAAGAAATCCTCCATTCCAAGATTCACTTTGAACAAGCTCTTGCCATTAAAGGACCTTCCATGTAAGTAATCCTTGCCATCTTCTAGATTGTGTTGCTATTAACCCTAGAGTCTTCATTTCGATTATTGGAAGCTCTCTCTTCCTATTTCTTGGTTTTGACATTCTAGGGTTTGTGATGGGTGTCATTTTGGGGATTTTTTTGTAGATTGTGGAATTTGAGCTTGAGAGAAGTGCTTAGAGCTTGATTAGCTATTTGGAGCCAAGGCAAGTGGATGAATGGGTTTTCTTTGAATGATTTCATGTTTTAATGGAGTTATGGATTTTTTTTTCACTATTCATCTTGGATGTGCTTTATAATCCAAATTGATTGTTAGAAATGTACATAATCATGAGCTTCTTTCTCTTTTAAATGCTTTCTTAAATTTTGTACATTTAAGTTGTATTTTGATATGTTTGGACTCTCATTATTGGTGGTGGTGCATTGAATGAGATTTGAAAGGGAATGGATGTGATTTTGGTTTTAAATGGATGGTTATTGGAGGACTTGAATGTGGTTAAAGTAGGTGGGAAGAGGGCCATAAATATTGTGTTAAGTGTTGGCTTAAATGAGGTTTTGAAAAGAAGGGAAGATGAGGTCCAGACTGCTAAATCGTGGAGTTTTTGAAGCAATTCGCTCGAGCGAACCCTCACAGAACTTGGTTAGCTCGAGCCAACTTCCTATTTGCTCGAGCCAACCCCTCCCAGAAGTTAGTTCGCTTGAGCGAACCCCTTCCAGAGACTTGTCCGCTTGAAGCACCCTCCTAGTTCGCTCGACCCTTCCTGACTTGGAGCAGTTCGCTCGAGCGAACTCAACCTCGCTCGAGCGAACTCAACCTCGCTCGAGCGAACCCTTCATAAAACCTCCTTCGCTCGAGCCTCCCTCCTCCTTCGCTCGAGCCCTCATGAATTGAACCAGTCCGCTCGAGCGAACTCCTTGTCCGCTCGAGCGAACTGTACAGAATTCTTGGGTCTTTCCTATTGTTTTCAGATATGGTATTTCAAGGTTTGGATGGGTTGTTTTAATGCCCTATCACCTTGGAAAGACCTAGGGGATGCCATAAGGAGATCGACTTGGAAAGAAACCCCACTTCGGAAATGTATTGGGAATTGTGTATTTATCAAACTGTATAAGGAAACTTGGGATGTCTACCATCATTCAAGTACCATGCCAAGAGCAATAATAGACATACAAGACCTTTATACATATTGTGTCAATACGGAAGCCCCAATACATAGTTCGTAATTGTTTAAGGATTCATCGTACTGTTTTATTCGGATTATACTTGTGCTAACCCGATTTCACCCGATATCACTAGTTTTGTCTCATACTATGGATTTATGCATCTGTCATGTCCTACCAGCCCCGTATATGCATGAAAAGATAATGATGTGTAATGTGTGCCTATGAGCACCATGATCCGCCTGCTTGAATGTTTTACACCGACATAGTTATGTATATGTTTTGATTTCTCACGTAACCTATGAGTCGGCACCACTAAGCTTGGACGTCCTTATCAGTCTTATCAATTGACTTGGGCCTCCCCTTGTGCTCCCGTCAGTTGCAACTTGGATCCTGTCCTGCCCCGTTACCCGGTTCCACGGCCGTGATCTTGTCTAGCTATATGTATATGTATATAATGTTGGTCCTCGTTACTTCGCGTGCTCAAGCCCAACGCACTGAATGTGCTCTCATCACGTTAGTGATAAAGAGGATTTAGCTTTAATGTGGTTGCCATCTAGTCAGTTCCTGCACCTTGAATACCCTACATGATTTATAATGCATCTGTATTTTAAATGAACAATGCATCCTGTTTTATGACAATTGTTGTTTTAATGAGATTTCATTATGTTTTTAAGATATGCTTTGGTTTCTTTAATGGTATTATCTATTCACCCACCTGCAAGACCATCGTGTCTGACCCATTTTTGTGGTACTCAAGTCCAGACCCCGTTATTGCTTTTGAGGAGGAGCCAGAGGAGGGGGTCGGTGAACCACAGCGCTTAGTAGAGTGGTAAGCCGACAATGTCGTTTAGACATTGGATCGAGCTAAGAGTTGCGTAACATTTTAGGAGTTTATAGAACAATATTGATTTACACTTTTGGGTTGTACTGGCCTTTGTTGGCCATTATTTTTGGGGAATGTTAATTTAACTAATCTTTGTTTAAACTTCTAGCTTTATATTTTAGGAATGCGAATGAGATCATTGCTTACTCTGACGTATTGTCATTTAAATGTATTTATCAGTCTTGTATTGTGGAATGAGTTACCGATTTAATTTGCTACACGCTTTCGCACCAATGTAAATGTTTTGTGAGTGTGTGTGATATCCTCACAGCGGAAACCCGTGGGGAATTAAGTTAGTGTATATTCATATATTCATTGTTGTAACCACACATCAACACTTTTTAAGTATGTGTTCATTATCCACAGCGTCGCGGGCCCGGATCCCAATCCGGGGTTGCGACAATAACCATTCACGACTGTTTGCCAAACATCATGATCAAGAGAATGTAAAAACGCAGTCATCCTTACCTTCCAGTAAGCGTAATTGCCACTACCCTCAAGCAAAGGAGGCTTGGTGGTAGAAGTGCCTTCCCTAGTGAATTCCATAGAATAAATCTGAGAGAATCACACTTTTAGAAATGTGAAACTGCTCTGAAACCGCATAAAGGTTTGACTATACCAAGATCAACCTTCTATTTAAGCATTAACGCAGGCTAAGGTCTTTTCTCAGATTACAATATGAATTTCAAACCCAATTATTAATCTAATCAATTAACCTAAGACCAAATAAGAATCAATTCACCACAAAAGAGAAGAGATACAAGATTTATACGTGAAAAACCCTACTTGGGAAAAAACCACGGGTGGTAGAAACCACCGAAAGTAGTGCACTATAAAACGAAGATTACAAGTGTACTAAACCTTTGACACAGTTGAAACTAAGCATAAGGGACTGTGAAGTACTTACCGATGACCTGCCGTTCACCTTCCATGTGCTTGCTTGAAACCCACATTGAATGCCCCTTCAAGGTATTTGAGAGAATAAGAAGAAGGAAAATATCTTCAGCGCAGTCTACCTTACAAGATTAGCCCACAAAAACTCTCTTAAACGAATGCTCGATGCTTGAGAAATCTAGATAGTTCCGGTAAGTGCCCTAGTGGTTACAAGGGGTCATTATATAGCCCAAGGTTCGTGCATAAGATTTTTTGAAGCAAAGAAGGACTCTTAGAAGAAGTAGGAACAAAACAACACGAAAGAGTCCTAATCGGACAAAACTCCACAGCTCGCTATAGCGAGCCCACCTTTTGTCTGCGCAAAAACCATAGCTCGCTATAGCAAGCTTCAGTCTCACTATAGCGAGACTATCTTCTGGAGTAGTTATCTGTTGGCGCAGGACTACTCCGGGAGGACTCTATATTTTTCTTCAAACCTTACTAGAAGTCTTCAAGGCTTGTCTAAGGAGTCCAGAAGAACATTCCTACAAGGTTAATTTTATATAATATTTGGCTTGTACTTAGAACATTCCCCTATACTAACCTAAAATAGATCCTTAAAAAAGGACATGGGACTGTTAGAAAAAAAAAGGACACAGTAGCCGCAAAGATAGGACAAATGAGTGTGGAATTACTATGATTGAAGAGGCGCTCAATTGTTTTGTCTGTAAACCTATGGGAGAAACATATAAGGAAAATATTGTTCTTTACGATTATTGAAGATTGAGATTTGTTAGAAAGGTCTACTAGAAAAATGCATTAGAATTAGCCCTCGGTGTAACATGTTTCAATGAAATGATGAGGAATGTGCATAGATGGTTAAGGAGGCAAAGTCATCTCTTGTAGTGCCTTCTTTCTTTGGAGGTATTTTGGAAAAGAATTTGGAATGTTGGGAATGATGTAAAAGTTTTCTCCTTACCTTTTCAAATGATGTGTTTCATTGCTGGAATTCTGTATACTAATCCACCTGAAAAAGTTACTTTTAGCATTTAGGAGTCTCAGAATTCTAGAATTCCAAATGATGTTTCATTGCTGGAATTATGTATACCTATCCACCTGAAAAGTCACTTTTAGCCTTAGGATTCTCAAAATTCTAGTATTTCAAATGATGGTGGGCCATGGGCATTTGGAATTCTACTTGGTTGCAGCATTAGGAGAATTTCATTTCTGTTATTTATTGTTACATTGGAGCCTTGCAACATGTTATATTTTTAGGTAACTGAGTGTAGCGTAACCGCATTCTGAGGACCCTAGCTGGGACTATGCTTGGATTCCCACTGTTAGACTGTCAAACTCGAGATAGTGAGATGTCTCGCCATAGCGAGACTTATTCTCACTATAGCGAGAATGTCCCAGGAAGCTCCCAAAACAGGGTCTTGCTATAGCGAGACACAAGCTCGCTATAACGAGCAGGGCGCAGTTGCCCAGTTCCATCCAAACTCTTTTTTAGAGTTAGAGGATGAGTGCTATTCTGAGTGGATTATCATTAGGAACCTTATGCACGAACTTGAGGTTATTTATTGGGTGTTTCTCTCATCCCTAACACACCACTCATTAATCTGAGTCAGAGATATCTTATAGAGAGATTTTTCTCTAGAGCCATTGAGAGATCGTTCTGAATGGCTGCTCTAGAAGGTGTTTGCTGTTTCTACTCTCTTGTAGAAGATTGATCATCTTGTTTGACAAGGTGCAAGGAGATCAAGTAAGGAGAACGGTGCACGGTGAAAGTCGTGTTAATGGATTTTGTGCAAGAAGAACTATAGTCCTTAGGTCAAGGTACAGACAGGTAAATTAGCTGAGTATATCTTGTAATTGTTCGTGAACTCTTGATTTCTAGTTCGTGGTTTTTCTCCCTAGAAAGGGTTTCCACACTAAATACTGTGTCTGCCTTCTTGTGGTGTGTGATTGGTAGATAGCTAGTTCTATTTTGTTTGATTGGTTATTTTCGCTGCATGTTGATTGGTTAAATTAGAACTAGTATTCCATTCTAGCGGGTCCTGCAAAATTCTCAATTGGTTTCAGAGCAGGTTATACTATTTTACTGTGTTTATCCAAATATTGTTAGAATGGATATCTACCGCGAAGGCACTTTAACCCAAATCCCTAAATCTGTTGTGAAGAAGAAATCTTCTAAAGGGATTAAGTGCTATAAGTGTGAAGGTTGTGGACACATTGCTAGTAATTGTGGTAATAGAAAATCAAAGATAAAGGCTTTTAATTTGAAAAGATCTGAATTTGAGAAGCTTGACACTAGCAAGGAGAAATACATCGCTTTCATAGCAACTTTTGGTTCTGTTACTCCACAAGTTTCTTCTAATGATGAGACTGATCATGATGATAATGAGTCAGAAACAGAGCATGACTGGCAAGCTGAATATCAAACATTGTTTGCAAAGACCATGAAGATGTTGAAGATAAATGAGAAAGTGGCCAATAAGTGGAAAGAATCTGAAGAGAAAAATTCTTCCTTGAAAGCTAAACTTCCAGAAGCACTTGCAAAAATACAAAAATTGGAGGATGAAAATAATATATTGGCTGACAAATTGACTGCAGAATCACAAAAGTGTGACAAACTTGATTCTGATATGAAGACTTTGAAAGCAGAAAATTATGATATGAATGGAAGACTCAAGATGGTTCTATCTGAGTTAAATACTGCTAAAGTTTCATTGAATAGGATGAACACTGGATCAAAAAAATTAGATGACATCCTGTGCAGTCAAAAGGCACTCACTGACAAGCATGGCATTGGCTATGCTGACGGAGCATCCACTTCGAATACCAAAGGTAAAAATTATTTTGCTAAAAATTCAGTTGTTACTAATCCTGTTGTTAGTGTTGCAAAGCAAGCTCCAAAGAAGCAGAATATGTCACGTCCTGAACAAATTCCCACGTGCCATCATTGTGGAATTAAAGGACACATTCGACCCCATTGCAATAAGCTGCGAAGTTTATCAAATCAAAAGCAAAAGACAACGCAGAAGGCTAAGCTGAAAAAGAAGAATACGAAAGTTGTCTGGGTCAAGAAAGAAGACCTATCTTCTGTATTGGTACACACTTTGCTGAAATATTTAAATTTACAAGTGTGTGTGCCTACACTTCATCACCCCTGATTTGCAAGATCAAGCCCCCACCCCAGTGCTGATACGAAGATCATATTAAGGGGGAGTCAATTTTGAGAAGGGGGAGTCAATTTTGAGGGGGAGCTACTGTATCCAGATTGACAGAAGCTGCATTATGATATTTGTTTATCAATTTTGGACAAATATAGGGGGAGAAGAATCGAGAAGAATGGAACTAGGGGGAGCTCTACAAGCCAAGGCAAGTCAAGATCTAAAAGTTCAAGCAAAGACAATTCAAGATCTACAGTGCTGAATTTCTTTATTTTAAAATTCAATGTATTTTGGGTTTTACTTTTGGGTAGATCAAATTGTATTTTTCTAGGGGATTTTGTCCAAGAATTGCCAAAAGGGGGAGATTGTTAGACTGCCAAACTCGAGACAGTGAGATGTCTCGCTATAGCGAGAATGTCCCAGGAAGCTCCCAGAACAGGGTCTCGCTATAGCTAGACACAAGCTCGCTATAGCGAGCAGGGCACAGTTGCCCAGTTCCATCCGAACTCTTTTTTAGAGTTAGAGGATGAGGGCTATTCTGGGTGGATTATGATTAGGAGCCTTATGCATGAACTTGAGGCTATTTATTGGGTGTTTCTCTCAACCCTGACACACCACTCTCATTAATCTGAGTCAGAGACATCTTAGAGAGATTTTTCTCTAGAGCCATTGAGAGATCGTTCTGAATGGCTGCTCTAGAAGGTGTTTGTTGCTTCTACACTCTTGTAGAAGATTGATTATCTTGTTTGACAAGGTGCGAGGAGATCAAGGAGAAGAACGATGCACGGTGGAAGTCGTGTTAGTGGATTCTGTGCAAGAAGAACTACGGGCCCTAGGTCGAGATACAGACTGAGGTAAATTAGCTGTGAGTATATCTTGTAACTGTTCATGAACTTTTGATTTCTAGTTCATCGTTTCTCTCCCTGGAAAGGGTTTCCACGCTAAATATTGTGTCTGCCTTCTTGTGGTGTGTGATTGGTAGATAGCTAGTTCTATTTTGTTTGATTGGTTATTTCCGTTGCATGTTGATTGGTTAAATTAGAAATAGTATTCCATTTTGATGTGTCCTGCAAAATTCTTAGCCACAATTTCCAAGCAATTCACCTAACTTGATTTTTTTCTTTTAAAGGAAAGGATTTGTGGTCAGTTATTTATTATAGTGTTGAGAGATTTTGGTACTATAAGAATCAACTTTGATAGGATGCTTAACCTCTAATCAGCTCCTTTCCATTCTGGTTGACTTGAAATGCAACAATTTCTGATTTGGGAGGGACAACAATCAATCTACCCACTTATCTGTGGTGCATCAGGGAAAGGAGCCTAGTTTCATGATTGGTATGAAATTTGAATTCATATATGTTAATGTTGGATGCACGAAACTAACAACTGAATAATAAAAAGCTTTCGAAAGCATTCTAACTTAAGTTCTTCTAAATTTTGATAGCAATCAAGGCCTTTCATTTTCAAATATCTAAAAATCACATGGGGCCTGTTTGTTGGACTTAGAATTGAATACATAAGAACATAGAGATTGACTACATATGAATCCATTGTCAAATGAGCTCCACCAAAGGATTACTTAAGAGGTGAAGTCTGGCTGACATGGGGTTAGGGGAGGCGAGTATGTAAATCTGGACTCATGATCTTCATTTTCTTAATTATTTTTCCATAATTAACATAAAGAACACTCCAACATTTATTGGTTTTTAAAAAAAAAAATTCCCACCGCCTATCTCTCTCTCTCTCCCTCTCTGAGGAACCTCTACAAAACCACTAAGGCCTATAAAGGTCTAGCGTCAACTGTGGGACCTCTACAAAACCTGTTAAGGGACTGTTGATAGATAATATGCATTGATTAGTTATAGTGTATAGATGATTTTCATTTGGCAGATAATTGCTACTGCATATATATATGAAGGCCCATCATCATTGATGGGGGATCACCCTGATTTCCCTAAAATTACAGATACTATGAAACACGTTAGCAGGAACACTCTGAATTATATAGTAGAAATCTTAATTCTCTGGTGGTGATGATGGTGCAAGAGTGCTGCATTATTTGACGCAATGTAGTAGGAGAAAAACATCCCACATAATTCATTTTCCCCCCTTTCCATCCCAAATCATAATCTTCATAGTTGGAATTACAAAGAGGGTAATATAGAATCCCACAGAAGAAGGACAACAATCTATTCTGCCAAAATGTTCAAACCAATTTCTGAATTACAATTTGATGTACATCCAATCCAAAAACACCCTTATGTAAGCTAAATAAATGAAAACAAGATGCAGTTTGGGTAGAAACTTACCATCCGGAGTCACATTTGGATAATCAGAAGCACTCAATGTGATGAACCAATCCCAATCTTTACTAATTATAAGAAAAATTGAAGCTCCATGAAGAATGGAAGTTTCATTTGTTTGATTCTAGAAATTGATTGTTTCAAATGGGTTCTTGTTGTGTTGCTCTAATGACCACCAAAATTTCCTTTTTGGCACATACGTGTTAGAATTTCTTCCACCATTTTTGTTGTTTTCATTTATCTGTGAAGGATCAAAAGGTGTTCATGTTTTGAGGTTTTTGATGAGAATCAAAGTTAAGTAGATGATCGTTTTGACTCATGTTTCATTTATTCTCAGTTTTTTTTCTTTTATTCCCTCACTTCTTTAAGGAAGAAGTTGGGTTTGCTTAGTTTGTGATTATATACTGGTTTTCAATGGTAAAGGTGAAGATTTTCTCTAGTCTGGATGGGAACAGTGAGGGAAAGTCTGAGTTTACTGAGATGTGGGATTTCTATACTGTTGCTGGCATGAAATTAAGGGTGGCAGATAGGGGGCCAACCAATGATTGTTATTATACACTACAACAATTTGCACCTTTACCGGCGTTTTTTCCGGCGCAATCATCAAACGCGGGGGAAAGTATAACTTTTACCGGCAAAAAAGCTTCTTTCGCTGGGAAAAGATAAAGTTTTTCCGGCGAAGTTGTTGCGGCGGCAAAGGATTCATTTTTCCTGGCGCTTTTTTGTTTTCGCCGGCAAAGGTTCCATTTCCGGCGCATTTTTATTTTCGCCGGCATAGTTTAGATTTTTACCGGCGATCTATATACTTCGCCAGCAAATTCCCACCGCCAACTCCCCTATTCCTTTCACACCTTCATTTGAGAAATCGCGCCTTTATTTAGGAATTTGTTTTTCATTATATTTGAAAAATTATTTTTTGCCGGCGCAGTATTCGCGCCAGAATTGTTATTACTAATACTCGAAGCGCATAAGACTATTCAATCGACCCTCTTTGTCTATTGTAAGTGTCTCCCTCAAAACCCCTTCTGCATCTCCCTCCCTCTTGGTCCTCTGCATCTTGCTCCCTCAAAACGTTTGCCGATGTTGCCTGTGACTACTTGCTAGGGCAATGTCATTTATCTTTTCCCTTTACTACTACTACTGAGATTCGCTGTTTCGATTTGGCTTTCTATCTCTATTTATTTTAGAAATCAATCTTGTCTTCTTTCACAGACTTGCTGCTTCCGTTGCGTAGGGTTTGGAAGAAGAAATCGAAAGGCAAAACCCTACCTTCTTCTCTCCCACAAAAACCCTACTTTCAACTACTTAGATTCAATGCCATCTCTTGTTACCAGCTGAAAGCGGTCTCTTTTTGGCACTCGAAACCATGGGCAATCGGTCTTTTAGGTTCCTTGGTGGTTGAAATGCCATCAGAAACTAAGGTATGGACTTGTTTCTTTTCCCCTTTTGATTTCCTTTTTCTTCTTCTCTCTCTTCATCTCTCGCTTGTTTGCAGTTGAAATCGAAGTTGTTGTAGTTTCTGACACTGTGTATGTGCGTTTTTTTTGTTTATCAGTTAGGGTTTCGGTGGTTGTGGAAGGGTAGGTGTCGATATCTTTTGGTTAGAGTGGAAAATATCCCTCTTTGGTTCTATATGGTGTGAGGTGAAAGAGAAAGGGAAGGGCCATGGAGGGAGAAGAGGGCCGTGTTAAGTTGGCGTGCCTTGTTTCGGCGGTGCTTTTCTCTGTTTTGAGTTCTCTATCATTTTCCATACTCTGGGCTGTACATTGGCCTCCATGGCGGATTTACAAGTGCATTTTTTTCTTCTTTCGTTTGGTTTCACTTGCAATTTTTTTATTGTGGCTGTATTTTAGGAATGATATTGCTTGAGGCTTTCCTTTTTTATGAATTTTTTTTTTCAAATAAGCTTGATGGCTGTCATGTCTGAGTTTGCTGTCAGCTCCTATGGGATTAGGTTTTGTTGCTTGATTTTGGATCATTTTGTTGCTTTTTAATGTGTCAATGTTGTGATCATCATCAATTACATAAATCCAGCAGTAAGAACTGATATAAGACAGTAATATAGAAACCAAATTATTATTATTTCTATTACAATAATGGAGAGAAGCATAATGGAAACTCATTTTTGGGCTTGAGGCATCTCTTGAGTTGGGAACGCACTGATTATGGAAGCGTTGTGATCCCATCGCTTTCGGCTGGCGGCATTACATTCAATTTTGCTGTTGGCATGAGCTAGAGAAAAAAAAAGGATATCTTGCATTGTTTATGGTCGGCTGCAGCACCTTAATTTGTAAATTTTGGGAATATGGGTGCCCAAAAGATTTAGCCGTGTCACCAACTTGGAATGCTGCACAAGGTTTTCGGTATTCCTTTTATTAGGAACCCTCCTTTAAACATTTTATTGCTCAAATAAGGTTCCTACTGCAGAAGAATAATCCTTTGCTGACACAGCCTAACTGCATGATGATTCAGATTATATGATTATTTTCTTGTAAATGATTATAGGTTAAAAATGTATAATCATCCTCTTATTGATAACATGATTAATTTCTATCAAAACAATGGGGAGAATTATGGAAGTCCCTTTGTGACCTGCGAGGCACCTTTTGATTTGGAAATGCATCAATTATTGAAGCCTGATCCCTCCCGTTCCTGGTTGCAGCTGTGTAATGCATAATTTTTGGATTTTGTCTCATTCAATTGCCCTGTTTTCATGTGCTAGACAAAGGTTATCTGGTATTATTTATTTTAATAGCAGTTAAATTTTTTTTTCACCAAGCAAACAATGCAGAAACAAACCAACACCAAAACCACAATGAACAAACACTAAAAGAAAATTATGTTGTGCTGTGTTGCCACTATTTCATGATGTTTCTTCCAATTCCACTTTCTATTTCTCAATGATGTGAGCCTTTAGTTTTCTGCTATTTTTCCCTTTTTTATGGGTCCTCATTTATGGCCACTTGTTCTTCATTAAGATTACTTTTGAGTGATTGGTTTGATTCTTTTTCTCTCTTCTCTGATTTATTGCTATTTTAAGAGACCGAATAGTTATTCCTTTCTTTGTTTTCTTTCACCCTTTGTCAAAACGGTAAGGTTGGCCTCCTGTGGATTCCTTTAAGCAATTGAGTCCTCATCATTATTGCTCCATGCTTGGACTCTGACCTTAAACCCGAATGGATTTGGGTCTTAAATGGGTGGGCTCATGTATGTTCTTTCCCTAAATGGACTCGAGTTGCTGTCTAAGGTCCATGTCAACCTGAACTCTGGCCCTGGCTCTGCAATTCCAACGAACACGGGTCTGGGCATGCGGCCTCTGGTCCAGTGCAAGTCTGGTCCATTAACAACCCTACCCATGGTTTGGATGTTGCTATTTCATCATGTTGGTTTTGTGTTTTCCACTCTCCTTTGTATAAAAAGAAAGTTTGAAGATTTCTTTTCTTTAGTTTTCGTTTCCCCTTCCCCACTAAACACTAACTGTGGGAGGATGATCTTTGAGTTAATTCTGAATGATCAACAGATTTTGTCTGTGTGGACAGATTTACACTAAGGCAGACAAAGCATATGAGCCAATTTGGTGGATGTTGTTTATGGGTTTATAGATTATGAACCAATTTGGTGGATGTTGTTTAATTTTTTCACTTAAGTTATTTGACACTTAAAATAGGTTGGGAAGAAGCTTATATTTAACTACTATGAAGAAACTTGTTCAACTCCCTATGGATCTTGCTCTTTTTTTTAATGCAGGATTGAATGAAAATTGAAGAAAATTTTTTGTTGAAAGATTCCATGCAGAAAAGATGCAGCCAACAGAACTTAGCGTTTTGATACAGAGTAGAATGTTAGCATGGATTTGTATTTTGTAATGGATCTGGTAAAGTGCTTTTAATGTTGTAAGGATATTTGAATATTAATATGAAATGGAATGAATATTCTTGTTTCATTTCTTTATGGTGGATGGAAAAGCACTTTACTCTGTACAACAGGTGGGTGTGTGCAGGTGGTGGAAGAGGAGGCAGTGGGTGTGTGCCGGGTGGTGCAGCAGGTGGGCTGTGCAGGTGGGTGTGTGCAGGGTGGTGCAGCAGGTGGGGTGTGCAAGTGGTGGAAGAGGAGGAGGCAGTGGGTGTGCAGGTGGGTGTGTGCATGGTGGTGCAGCAAGTGGTGTGTGCAGGTGGTGGAAGAGGAGAAATTTCTCTTTTCCTTTTCTTTTTTTTTTTTTTTTCCTAATGTAGCTCAAAAGATTATAGCATCTGTGGTATTTAATGATACACCATTATTGATTACAAGACTCATTACTTCATTAGAATTATCTTTGTTTCTGAAAAAGGCCAGGACCAACTTCCCTTTTTATTGTTTTGTATCTTGTAATGAGAATGTTGTTTTTGGAATAATGACATGGTGTTGGATATAGAAATGAATGAACATAAGTTTTTTTGGTGCATCTTTCTAGTGTGTTCGGGCATTGAAGTGCTATTGTCGAATGGTGTATGACTGATGCTGTAGTGGTGAATGACTTTGTAGTGTGTTGGGGCATTGGGTTGTTTATATGAAGTGTTTTTTTTTTGTCATGTACAGGTACTAGCAGGTTGTAAAAAAAAATTACATGTCACACGTACCGGGGAGACTGTGCCAAAATTTCGAGTAATCTTTCCAGGTACATGTATATATGTCACTGTCACTACCAAGGGATAGAAGTCGTTCCAGGTACATGCATATATGTATCATTTGTGTATTGCAGATTTATCAACTTCTCCATTTTTTTTTTTTTTTTTTTTTTGTACTTGGTGATTTGTAGAAGCTAGGTTTACTTGGAGGTGTCAGAAGAGCGTAAGTTTACTTCATTTTATTATCTAAGTTTGAGTTGCAAATATCCTAACCATGCATATAATTTGTTGAAATATTATTCTTGGTAAGTATTGTTTTATTTTTGGTTAGTTTTGAGTTGTTATTGATGGAAAAGTTTGGGTAGTCTTGTGTCAGATATGTATAGAATGTGGTATGATTGTGGTGTTTGTTGTGTTATTTTATTTTCTATGAGATGGATATGATTCACTTATATAAGTAGCTGATGTAGTGGGCCATCACGTTCATGAATACTCTATATAAATCATCTTTTTAGGTTTGGAAGTTTCCTTACATACTGGGAGGCTCTTTGGGTTAATGGAAGTTCTTGAATGGAAGAAAAGGTTGAACCCATAGGACTTCCCATCCAAATAACTTCTCATATCAACTCAGTATATGCAAATCTAGTTTGCTGAACCTTATAAAGTACTGGATAAATCTAAACACACATTAGCGGCAACTGGCCAGTATCTAAGCTGATTCTTCTCTTACAGTTGCGTTTCTATTATTTTCCTTTGAGTTGTTCTGGACTCCCATGACAGCTTGTGCAATAAGTAGACACATGACATTTTCCAAAGTAAATTTTTTTTTCTGATTTTTGTTCCTCACCTGAATGCATTTTAGTTTTCACACTCTAGCAACTTTACCCTGAACCATAAAGGGAATTCAGTTGTGCATATGACATTCTTAATCATATGTTAGTCTTGCTATTTTTTTATGCAGATTGAATGAAAATTGAAACTCAAAATTTTGTTGAAAGAGTCAATGCGGCTAGGATGTAGCCAACATGAAGGCCAAGTATGCAGAATAACAAATTGCTATATGCTAAAATGGGATGCATGAAGTTTTTTAAAACAATGGTGCAAGTGTTGGAATGTTGGTATAGCATAGATTGTTACCATTTGTTTTAATTTTGTAATGGTAATGGTAAAGTGCTTTCAATGTTGAAAGGATGTTTGAATATTAATATGAAGTGGAATGAATTTTCTTGTTTCATTTTTTGATGATTTTGGAATGGAAATGGATGTTGGATGTTGGATGCTAGATGCGTAGTAGATTTGGTCTTGGATAATGGAATTAGTAATATCAACTTATTCATGTAACACAGGTTAGAAGTTGTAACGAACTGATGTATATACAGGAAAATAAAATTAAGTATATACAGGAAGACAAAATCAAAAATCAAATAAATAAAAAAATTATATTTAAAAAAAATCAATCCCAGCGAGAAAAATGCCGTAAAAAAAAATTGAAAAAATAAATTCCGTAAAATGTAAATATTTTCCTAGCTCAAAATAACGCTCGCAAAGGTTTTTCTAACATTTATTTTTGAAAAAATAAACCTTTTTTCCAGCGCAAAAAAACGCTAGCAAAAGTTTTTCTAAATTTTTTTATTGAAAAAATAAACCTTTTTCCCGGCACAAAAAAACGCCGCAAAAGTTTTTTTAAATTTGATTATTGAAAAATAAACCTTTTTCCCGACTCAAAAAAACGCTGGCAAAATTTTTTTTAATTTTATTATTGGAAAAATAAACCTCTTTGCCCGGCAAAATAAGCACTTTTTCCTGAAAAAAAAAAACGCCGACAATGTTAGCTATTCACCGGTGCTACCCTTTTTCGCCGGCAAATGGTATTGTTGGCATAGTTTTCCCCACGTATTGCCAGCACAAGAAAAATCGCCAGGAAAGGTTTTCACCGGCGTTTTATAGACCTTTACTAGCGCTTATTTAGCGCCGACAAAAGTACAATATACCTTTCTAGGTCTGTAAGAAATTTTTTAATAAACCTTTCAGTTTATTGTGGAATCATCCAGTTTCTATGAAATGCATGTTTTCTTCGATAATTTGTTTACATCATTTTTAATCTATTGTACTAGAGAACCTCTTTCCATAGAAATCTTGAAATGAAAAGGACCCATAAGTTTTTACTTTGAGTTGCATGTTTTATTCAAGAAGCTATTAGCTGGACACGCTTGTGATTCATTTCCAATATTATTTTGATTCCATTTCCTTATAAGGAAAGTTATTCTTTTCCTTTAAAATTTTTTTTTTCTTGTTTTCTTTCAGCAACTAAAGATGTAGAATCATTCGTCTTACTCTCTACCTCTATTCGACGAGGTCATCTTTTGTTTTCAGTGTAAACCGCAGGTACATATATATAATTCATATGCTTGTGTGACTCTGCTGTTTCATATTTGTCTTTGAACTGGCTAAACATGTTATGGTCTTTTTTTGTAGTATATACAACAAAATCTACTAGTCACAGTTTTAGGTTTCAACAAATAATACTGATGCGACTTTGTAGTCATATAGATAGATCACGTACAAAGCATATTAATAAAAGAGAATTCATGTATCTTAATTCTCGTACATATCTACAGATGTAGAGGATCTGGTGGGGCTTGGTTGTCTTTAGAATCTTCATTCTTCTACATCTCTCTGTTTCAAGGCATGGGTTGAGTCTTAAGAATATCCTTCCATTTAATAATCTTATACGTGTTGAAAACGTAACTTATATTTCTATTGATTTTGAATAATCTGGAATAATGGATGTGTTTGCACATGTAGTTTGGAATATCTTCAAGGTAGTGAATTTGTTTTGCTTCTCCATGCTTTATTATTCCATATATCTAATCTTTTTGCTCATTTTTAAATGTATTTTATATTGATTGGGCTGTAGCAAAGTAAATTATATGGATGGTTAATGTTGAACAAGCCTTAGATTTAAACCATGATTTATAGTATGATGAACTTACAATAAAAAAAAGGCAATTCTCGACTTAAAAAAATACATAAAAAATGATGGCCTTTGCCATCGTTCAGTTTTCGACGGCTTTCAGCCGCCGATCCCTTCATACTCGACTGGGTTCTCTTCGTGATGGTGTGGTCCAAGGAACTATAAGATGAACAGCTTTACAATAATCCCGGAACTGAATACATGGCATACCATAATCATAAATGTGATCCTATTGTACTTCATGTCTTTGAATATCCGAGATCCCTTTGATTTATGGACTACTATTTTTTTTCTGACTGTTTCCCTTGTAGCATGCCTTTTCTTTTATGGTCTATTAAGTTAATATCTTCAATGGCAGTCCTATAAGGTTATTGGGAATTATGCTTTCTATAGGGTCTTGTGTGAACATTAGTTTGTGTTGGATCATTGTTTCTCATCATGGAGCATTGTTTTCATTTTTCAAGTTATTATTTATATTTTCTTTCTTTTTATTATGCGAAAACAAGAAACTCACTGAAGACATAAGGTACCGTAACGTATGTAATGAGGTTGAATGATCAACCGGCCCTTCATTTCCCGGTTACTTAGAGGACCTAACCTAAAATCTCTCAAGTATGAATCTTCTTTTTAGACCAGATCGATAGTACTTTTGTAATTTTTTCCTTTTGATGTTGAGCTTTTACGCCCTTTGATGTACATTTTCTCTCCACTTAATGCAAATATCACCATTTGAGAAAAAAATCGCAATTCAAGTTGAATTATTTAATTTAATCAGGTAATTGCACAATTTGGACAGCAATGGGCATGGCAAAAGGTCAGCAAAGCTCTATAACAATGGGCATACAACTAAGTTTTTCATGGGATCTAGGTGGATTCCAAGTTCTATTGCCAATAGGGTAATTTCGTTTTCTTTTTGTTTGTTTTTGTGGGTTTTGTCTTACCATTGACAAGGTTCGAGAAAGCTTCATATTATTCAGTGTCTTCACTTTACCCTCTTGTACTTTTATTCCTCATGTTTTTATATTGTTTTGCATTGCATGCATATAACATGAGGATGATGTTCATCATAGGTTAGGGGGGTGGGGACAAGCACACTTGTCTATTTTTAGACAAAATTTTCAAACACCTTTCTTTATTTTCTATATTTAGGAATTTTTTCAAACTTCTTTTCAGAATTTTTGCTGTTTATCTTTGGATTTTTAGATTTTTTTTTAAGAGAAAGAAAATTTTTAGGGAATTTTCAATAAATGAAAGATAGCTTGAATTTTAGAATTCTCAAAATTTAGACAAAAGAGAGTTTCTGTTTGCGGAAATCTTTTTGAAAAAGTGCTAAATTTTTATCCTTTCACATTACACAGTTCATATACATTTTCAAAACCTTTGAATGTGAGATTATGATTTCCATCCTTTTTACAACTTGATTGAATATATGAAGGAAAACCAAATCTTAGTTTTATAGGTTTATTGGTTCATTTGGGTGGATTTTTCCACAAATTAGTGAATTAAGTCGGGTACCTAAAAAGGGCTGCCTGTTGTTGGGGACCGTTGAAAAGGAAAAAAAATCAAGAGAAAAGAAAAAAGCAGAAAGAGAGAAGCTTGTCGCTGAAATTTCACGGCCTTTTGAAAAACAATAGTGCGAAAGCCATCATAATTGCCTTAATTCGGGACCATGAAAAGGGTTGCCTGTTATTGGGGTCCATTGAAAAGGAAGAAAAAATCAAGAGAAAAGAAAAAAGAAGAAAGAGAGAAGCTTGTCACTGAGATTTCACAGCCTTTTGAAAAACAATAGTGCGAAAGCCAACATGGTTCCCTTAATTCAGGTACATCCTTAATTCGGGTATATGAAAAGGGCTGCCTATTGTTGGGGACCATTGAAAAGGAAAAAATATCACGGCCTTTTGAAAAATAATAGTGAGAAAGTCATCATTGTTGCCTTAATTCAGGTACATGAAAAGGGTTGCTTATTGTTGGGGACCGTTGAAAAGGAAATAAAATTTCACGGTCTTTTAAAAAACAATAGTGTGAAAGCCATCATGGTTGCCTTAATTCGGGTACATGAAAAGGGCTGTCTATTGTTGGGGACCGTTGTAAAGGAAAAAAAATTACGGCCTTTTGAAAAACATTAGTGTGAAAGCCATCATCGTTGCCTTAATTTGGCTACACCTTTAATTCGGGTGTATGAAAAGGGCTGCCTATTGTTGGGGACCGATAAAAAGGAAAAAAAATTCACAGACTTTTAAAAAACAATAGTGCGAAAGACATCATGGTTGCCTTAATTCGAGTACATGAAAATGGTTGCCTATTGTTGGGGACCGTTGGAAAGGAAAAAAGGCATGGCCTTTTGAAAAACAACGTGCGAAAGCCATCATTGTTGCCTTAATTTGAGTATACCCTTAATTGGGGTACATGAAAAGGCTTGCCTATTGTTGGGGACCGTTGAAAAGGAAATAAAATCAAGAGAAAAGAAAAAAAAAGAAAGAGAGAAGCTCGTCGCTGAAATTTCACGGCCTTTTGAAAAACAATAGTGCGAAAGCCATCATGGTTGCCTTAATTCGGGTACATGAAAAGGGCTGCCTATTGTTGGGGACTATTAAAAAGGAAAAAAAATTAAGAGAAAAGAAAAAAGAAGAAAGAGAGAAGCTTGTTGCTTAAATTTCATAGCCTTTTGAAAAACAATAGTGCGAAAGCCATCATGGTTGCCTTGAGAGGAAATCTTTTTTTTTTTTTTTTTTGCTAAGTCTAGGTGGACCGGATTATTTGATTGAGTCGTTTTCACGGGTGTTCTATCGGAGTATTTTAACACTTATTTTTTGATGTATACATACTTTCTCATCGTGCACGGTCATATTTATCTTGATTTTGAAAATTTCTTTCTAAAGATAAGATTGGTGAACCGTATTTCGAATTTTTCTTTACTTTGACTATTCCGAGAATCGAGAGTATCCAATGTTTATAAAAAAAATTTGCAGAGTTTCTTTTGATTTCCTTATTGTTTTTATCGTATTTGACAAATGGCCCACTTTTATAATTTTATGATGCTGTCTACCTATATGAAAATGGGTTTCTGATATACTTTTCATGTTATCTTTACTCACAAAAAGATAAGTTTCTAATACAAGACTTATATTATTTTTTGATAAACTTCTGTGAACTTAGTTGATTTATGCGTGTTGCATACCTATGGGTGTTGCAAACCCATTATATACTTTAACATATTCTAGATTTTGAGAGGCATATTAAACCGACAACATTATGGTCTTTTCTAGATTCCTTTCTTATTTCAGTTCTTGTTCTATTGTTATACTAATATGCATGATCTGCAGGTCCAAAATCTATACAAGCTAAAAGATCCCACATTTGCAACAAAAACACCTACTCGGAAACAAAATGACCCACCCATCGACTGCTCAAAGCTTGTATTGACAAAACATAGAATGTAAGTATATGTTAGTATCCTATAATATGTTATTGTAAATCTTTCAATAGAAACAAATTCTTTCTACTTTCTTATACTCTGAACTTAGAATGTAAGCATATATTAGTGTCCTATAAAGTGTTATTGTAAATACTTTTTTTATTTGATTATGATAGGTTGAAACTTATATTTTCTTTATTAATAAAGTCAAAACATGCACACTAGCAACTAGATAATTGTATATATACTATTTTTCATTACAGTAAACATGTAACTACAACGGAAACACTTTCACTGACAACTACGTGCAACGCACGTACCTCCCACTAGTTATATAAAAAGGCCTGGTTAGTTTGCAAGTTTGCCACAAAACTGGTTTGACTTGTGACGCATAAACGAGGGTCTTCGGGATGTCGAACAGACTCGGGAGAGCAACAATAGTTGCCGAAAATTAAAAGATATTTTCAACAAGCCTAAGATCAGAAACTCTAGAGGCTATTTGCAGAAGCTCCATTTTTCAAGGATGAACATCATATAGGAATTGGTCTTTTAGATCAAATGAGATCAAGTATAGAGTTTCTCAATATTGATGAATAACCTCCCAGTCTTTCCCGAAATTATAGATAGGCCCCTACAAGGGTCAAACTTGGTTCAAAGGCTCTTAGAAATTCCTAAAGCTATCCAAAGACTATTCTAATCCAAAAAATATAATGATTGGCCTCTAACCCCACTTAGTTCCCTAACCACATAATTAATTATTTCTAATGGAAGGAGTTAAGGGTTGAATAGGTTAGAAAACTCTAATGCTTTGAGAGTAGCTAAGATTGAGTGAGAATGAGATGAGAGTTCTCGAATCTACATTTTCTCTGAGATGAGGGTATTCACATGTTGTTGCATTTATTAATTTATTGAACTGTACAATTGAGGATTTATCTTGCAATTTGGTTTGTGTCATTCTTGAAATTTGACCCATATCTAAAAGATTTTGGTGTCTGTGGACTAAATCCTTCCCCAATAAAAATCTCTAATATACATTAGCCGGAACCTTTTCCTCATTTGATATCAATTATGTGTAGAAGAATGATATTTTCCAAGCATTTCTATTCATCATCATTGGCCTTGATATACGCTATAATGTTCCCCTTGGCTCAAAACGGTAAGCTCCACTGGTCCAAGAAAAAAAAAACCCTTAAGCCCCGTTTGGTTCTTCATGAATGGAATGCGGATAACACAATTTACACATAAATGATGGTTCATGTGATAGTCTACGTTACCATAAGAGTCATTGTTCTTTTGTTCTAAGTGTGTTAGGTTTTTGTTATTGGAAAATAACTTTACAAGGAAAATAGAGTTGAATAACTTACATGGCCTTGTTATTTGTTTGGCAATGAATTATTGTTGTCATGATCAAATGTTGTTGTGGGCTCTTGCCTATGGCACTTGGCAAATAACTTTACAAAGAAAATAGAGTTGAATACCTTACATGGCCTTCACATTTGTTTAGCACATAATTATTGTTGTCATGATCAAAAGTTGCTGTGGGCTCTTGCCTACGGCACTTTTATTCTTATTGTACTTGCCATTCCAATGGATTAAACCTTTTATACAGTGTTCTAAGAGCTGCTTCTTCAGTCATGTGCATGCTCATGGAATTACCTGAATATCTTTCACCAATAAATGCTACACATAGGATGAAAAAGGCCACGTTCTATTGACTGAATGGGATTTTCCTATCCTGATCCTTCATTTTAGAGCTTATAGAAAGGCGTTTGTTTTGTGAATTATTCAAGTGGAGTTTTCCCGTCAAAATGGACTCAGGATCTTGATCAAATAGCCATGTTCATATATTAAGAAGGATCCTTTTTCATGATATTAAACATATAACCGATACGTGCAATGCACGTCCCCACGCTAGTCCTTATAGAAGGAGAAAAAGAGAAGGGAAAGGGAGAGGGAGAGCTTCTTGCTGCAGATTCCTCAGAGCTGGTTAAGCTGCTTTAAATTGTTGCGTCTTGTTTCCTCGAGTCTCTCTGCAACCAAAGCATCTTCTCCTCTCTTACTTTTGCAAACACCAAGTTGTCTATGGCTCTGTTAGGCCCCGACCCGGACTAATCATAATTAATGCTAATTAATGGAGATTAGTGTTACTTAAGCGTGATTAATTGTGCTAATTGTGGTTAATGAGCAAAATGAGATGGGTTAATCTCAAATGATGGAATCAAGCCTAATGAAGTGAATTTGAGTAGGATTGAGTTGATTAAATTGAGTTTAAACCCAAATAAAGTAAAGTAAGGACCTTTTTGTAAATACGAGTTTTCACGTATTTCGTTAAATACAGAAATTCTTGATATCAGGGTGTATCTCGAAGAGTACGTTAATTTTCATAATAGACTCCAGTGCGTTTGACTTGAAATTGGTCAAATGAGCCTTGGTTTGACTCAAAATGTAAATAGACATAATGGTAGGGGGTTTTAGTGTGAGAGTCCCTTATATTAGAATGGAATGAGTCCCATTCACTCATTCTTCATTGGAGCAAACCCTAGAGAGCATTTCTTGCACCTTCTTCTTGCTTCCTTCCATTTTTCACTCCTTAAGTGAGAAGATTGGGTGTGGTTTTGAGGAGATTCTTCATCTTCATCTTCTTCCTCAAGCCATCCTCCATTATTGAAGAGCTTGGAACTTGAAAGAGAACCCAAACCTTCCTCCATTGGATTAAGAGTAAGTGATTGGTGTTTTTATAGGATTTTCAAGTTCTCTTGTGTACTTGGAGTAGATTTCTAGCATGAATAGTTCATAGGAGGCCATTTGTCTTGTTTTTTTGGAATAGGGTTTGGATTTGGGGAAGATTTGTGACAAACCAAGCCAAGCAAAGAGGGGCTTTTGTCCAAGAACTTCAAAGAGAGGCAAGTATAAGCACTACTTGTGAATGGTATTAACTATTGTAGTGATTAATGGAGATTTCATAAATTTGGGTTGTATTTATTTCCATTGAATGTTTGAATGGGTTGTTGGTAGATTGATGAATGGATTAGAAATGTCATTGATATGAGAATGGTGTGAATGAGGAGTGGACAGGAGGTCCTAAATTTATTGTAGGTTGTTATGGAAATAAATGGAGAAGGGAAAAGAAGAAGAGAGAGATTTGCAAAAATCCGGACTGATTTTCTGAAGCGTTCGCTTGAGCGAACTTGGTGTTCGCTCGAGTGACCCACTCTCTGGATGAAGGCGCTCGAGCAGACAAGGGTCTGCTCGAGCGACCACTTTTCTGTTTGAGTTCGCTCGAGCGACCACTTCTCTGTCGAGCAAACTTGAGTCCGCTCGAGCGAACCTGATACTGGACAGGGCATGGTTTGAGGCCGAAAATTTCTTTGGATTTTGTAGGAAACATGGATGCTTTTTGGACATTTATATGTCCTCTAAATCAGCTTTGTGGCTAATTAATGCAAATAGAGATTGGTGAGGATTGTGAATAATGAAATAGAAGCTTTAAGAATTGAACCCTTGGATTATTAATGGGTTAAGTGTTAATTGATTGTGAACTGTACCTCCATAGGTGTTAATCACAGGGACTCCAATGTACATCTAAATACAAATGTGATGTCCATCGAAAATAACACGTACATTGGACAACCAACGGTTGCACCCAAATGGTGGGTAGGAACTGGGATAGAAATGAGTAGAATCGTGGAGTCAGTGATTCTCTCATGCCATTGTATTCTGTATCACTTCATTCCAATCTCACAAGATTGATGTCATTGGTTGTTCCTTCCATTGTTAAGAATGGAATCGCTGTATAGAATTGAATCCATAAATGGATTGATAATGAAATGTATTGACCCCTGAGTCTGGCACTACCTAGCTATTGTATGAAATTCTAAATAAATTAATAAATGATTATGTTCATGAGGCCGGGGCCATGAATGGTGCGCCCTTCCGCCCTGAGCCAAATGACTATTCCTACTACAGTAGATGGATTTGGGGCGTTTCGGAGCTCCGTGGTGATGCTAGTGTCCCTGGCCCGGACACTGATAAGTCCAACAAATTCCGATCGTATCTACAGATACTGATTGATGCCTTCCATTCGGAAGACGAATCCTTCCTTTGAGGGAAGATGGTAAATGAAATGAAATGAAATGAAATGAATTGAAATGAAAGCTATGGTAGTTGCCATCTTGTACCTGTTACTTATTATGATCAACCATTGTCATTGTAGGAATTATCTAGACTTGTCTACAATTGGAACTGTTTACTAAAAATATTGAATGATGTAGTATATGTACTAACATGTGCTATCACAAGTTTTGTTTATGCATTGTTGAACTGTCGAGTTCATTAGTGTTATTGATGGCATTATAGGCCCGATTGCCCGTGCTGGCCCAACAGCGGCCTCAGCGGCAGCTGAGGAGACCGTTGCGGTTTCTCCAGGAGGATTAATTGAATGGGACGGTCGGAACACTATTTGACATGGTTGTTCGAGTGCGCAAAGTGGACTATGCATATTTTGGGAAATTCTTTTGAAAATTCTTTTGTAATAGTTGAAATACATTTTGGAAATGTAGTATTTTTAGAACTTGAACAGTTGTCAACTTGCATAGTGTTTAGATATGCTTGAGTTGATGAAAGAAAGCAAAGGAATGATACATGTATAAAGAACTCTATTTTGTATACATGTAAATTTTGAATTATTTTGTCAATGTGTATTTCTGCAAATTTGTACAATTGACAGGTATGAATGAATGAATGTTATCCCTTGTGAATTCTGTTTTAGCTTAAGTTAAATCAGAGTTCACGGGAGTAAGTATGGATCGCGGCCCTGGATTATCGTAACTCGGGCCCGGGTCGTGATAGGCTCTTCTACCGATCTTCAGAGTAAAGATTAGTAAAATACTCCTCTATATGTTTAATGATTTCCTCCTTCCAATCCAATCTTCTATCCCCATCCGTCAAAGAAGAGATTCTATTAATTATTTTTCCCAAGGAGGCCATCCCATGGAAGAACCTAGTGTTCTTATAACCTTCTTTCAGCCAATTACGTCTCGATCTCTGTCCTCACATGATTTCTTCTTCCCTTAACTTTCTTTGATATACCTCTTTTAGTCAGTCTCTTAGCTACTTCCTCACCAGTTAAGCTACCAACTTCCACTTTCTTGTCAAGGTTTTGAATGTCTTCAAGCAGCTGCGTCTTTTGCATCTTCATGTCTGCAAAATTCATCTTAGCCCACTCTTTTATTTTAACTTTCAGCAATTTCAGTTTGGTACCCAGTCTGTAGCCAACCCAACCATCCACCTTCAATTCCTTCCACCATTCCTTTATCATTTGGGGAAACATTTTTTCTTCCAATAACTCAAATCTGAAAGAAGCAGGACCCATCTCTCAAGATTTGAATCTAATAACATAGGACAATGATCAGATGCAGGCTTAGGAAGAGCCAATTGGCAAACCTTTGGATACAAATCCACCCAATCTTTAGAAACCAAGAATCTGTCCACCTTGATGACTTAGGAGTACTTTGATTATCCTTTCAGAGGTTAGTCCACCAAGGAGTGGGCATTTATCCAATCTGAAAAAGAATTCATTTCGTCATTCTACTTGCTCCCCTCCTTTCACTTGTGAATCTTACTATGTTCCAGTCACCTCCAACACACCACGCTCCATCCCACCATCCTCGAACCACATCCAACTCATTCTAGAACTCCTTTCTGCTCTGACTATCATTTGGGCCATAGACTGACGTAACTATCCACTTGGATCTATTAGAGAGATCCTCCACCAACGCTGAGACTGACAAAAAAAAAAAAAAACCTTCTAAGAATTCAGAACATTCACCTTACGAGGGTCCCACAGCATCAAAATCCCCCCTGCCAAACCCACCGCTTCAACACTCCTTATAAATCTGTCGGCCCAAACTTCTTGTATCACCTTTTCATTTACCTCTTTTTGTTCACTGAAAATGATCTTATTATTCCTTTATTATCATTTTAGTGTGTGAGCTTCTATATTCGACACAACCCATGTCCTTAATTTCAAGGTTTGTTATAAGAAATTTTTGGTTTCATCTATGAATCTATGTTTGAATAAAAATTGATGAATCGTCTGCATAAAGAGTAATGACAAACTTATCCCTTCCAATTCCTTACAGAATCTACAATTTCAAACTTTTTTACTGCAGAACTCTTATAATTTCTTGCTTCAATTTCTTATACCATGTCCGGGGGCTAGTTTAAGTCCATATAAGGATGTCTTTATTTTACGAACTTCATTTTTGAAATGCTCTTCCATCCGTCATTTATGTTGATCAATATATTTATTGTTCTAGATCACATCCAAAAATATTGTGTTAAAATCCATTTGTTGTGTTTCTAAGTTATAGAAGCTAAAGCCATCACATTTCTATTTGGTGTTATTTTTGTAAAATCTTAAAAGTAATGTATTCACTCCTGTTGTATCTGCTGGCTACTAATCTAACTTTGGATTTGTCTATTCTAACATTTGGTTTGAGTTTTAATTTTTAATGGCCATCTACATCAAAGTGTAGGTGTTTGGAGTAGATCAATTGAAGTCTCTGTATTATTATGTCTAACAGATTTTACTCATTGTCCATAGTGATCTTCTATTTTTTCGCATTAGAAAGAGAACTAGTTTTATATTGGAACATCATTTGTTCATGAAGAGTGGTGCATTTTATATTGGAACATTATTTTTTAGAAGTACCCACCCTACTTTCATGATCCAAAAAACAATCTTCGATGGGAATGTCCTATTTCTATATCCATACTAAAAAACAACAATTTCTCCTCCTGCTTCCTCTCTTGCCTCCTGCTTCCTCCCGCCTGCTTGATCCTCCTGTTTCCAGAACATAGTCTCCCGATGTTTCCCTTTCTTCTCTCGATTCTTTCTCAATTCTTCTTCTCATGCACCACCATAATAAATGAAACGGAGAGCTTTACTTCTTCCTCTTGCTCTCCCTCTTTGGTGAAATTAACACCCAACGAACTTAAAGAAAGGCAGCTTCTCCTGCTTCTTCCTGCCTATTTGGATCGGCTGCTTCCTAAACAAAGTTTCCTAATGTTTTCTCTCTTTTCCTAATTCTTTTTCTATTGTTCTTCTCATGCACTGTCTCAATAGTTTGGATGCTTCTTCTCTTCTGTCATTCTTCCTTTCATCACTAATACACCCTCTTCTTTAGCTTGCATGCACGATCACATCTGCCATGAGCACTATTGCTATATCTATTCATTAAAGAAAGATGGGTCTCAAAAGAAAATTGGGTTCCAATGAGGCTGGTATATGGACTTTGGGGCTTCTCACCCAAATCCCTAGTGTATAATCCCTCTCCCTAAATTCTAATCCCTCATCTATTTCTCTCTCCATACTTCTGATGGTTTTTTTGTCTCTTTGTTTTTTTTTTTCCCATCTCTGTTTGCAGTTCTTTGAAGCATAGATTTTGGTATGAGATGGCGACGATGAGATCTAGCTTGGTTGCTTTCCGGCAAAGGCGTTATTTGTCCTTTGCTCAAGTTGACGCTGGAAATAGTATGGGACAACTAACTTAGCCACTAGATGTCTCTTTAGATTGTATAATGTTGGGGTTTTGTATTTTTATTTTATTTTACTGTGCTTTATTTTGTTGTAAGATATTGTCTGTTTACATTTGTTTAGGGTTTAATTAGTTCTTTGTAATTGAAATTTGAATTTTATTAAATGATTTTGGAATATTCTCCTTAGCTACTTCTCGTACATTGTTATTTACATTTTGATCGGGTTTGGAGGTATCAAAAAGCTTACATATACATATAAAAGTGTTGTTTTGGCACTGTATTTGAGGAAGTAATATGTCCCCCATTTGATAGCTGAGTACACATTTTGTAATTGTCCAACCTTTTGCAACTGATTCATGTATAAAATTGCACCCCAGGAATGAGTTGTAATGGTGAAGGCTATTGGGAATCCAAATTCCACATTATCTCCTGCAAGATAGTATCCGCCGGTGAGGAATTAGGATATTTTGGTGGGTTCTTTTGTCTATTTGGGAGACAGGTTGCAAATTGAGCTGGTTAATTGAAGAATTTAGTCTCTCTTTATCCCTTGGTTGTTGGAATGTGGGAGTTTTGTTATGAGGAATTTAGTAGAAAATCAGTGATTTTGTGTTCTTTCCAGGCCCCTTTGTATCTTATTCATAATCCTGTAAATGTTTGTGATTTTATTTATATACCATATAACATAAATAAAAAGCAACAGTTTAGTCTCCTGCTTTGGGTGGATGTTTTCTAAAGCTTCTTGTGCAACCCACTTAGGTGACACCTATTGCTTGTGGGACACTTGGATGTTGGGTGTTTGCTTATGGGCTTCACGTAAACAAACGAAACCTGTTTAGCCTTCGATTTTCTTCCACTTGACATACTAAAATGAAAGTGCCATGTTGGTTTCGCGACAAAGGAATTTCCAACAAGCCCTTTTTAATGTTCCTTTGCGAGAGGTGGTAGAAATACATGCTAATTCATCCAAATCAAAGCCTCCCAGTATGGCATTCATTCATGCCCTAATTATTTTTTTCTGTTTCTTCCTTAATTTCTTGCTTGGACATAAAGCAATTAAGGGTTTGAAAGGTGTGCTGTCTACTCAGTTTGCTAATTTGATGGAGCTATCTTTTGGGTAAGAAAACTTGATTTCATGTTTGCCATATATCTATTGATATATGAACATGAGTGCAACATTTTTTTGATATATGAACATGAGTGCAACATTCATGCTTATACTAAATGATTGGGGTTATAAAGTGTCGGAGAGCAAAAAGTGGTACACACACCCACATTACATTAAATCCCATGTTAGAAGAACTTGTTAAATGAACCTTCTTTGCTTCAAAAAGACTGTACTATCTAATGCAGTTTTTTTTCTACCCTATGTTGAATATATATTGAAATTGTTGTATATTACCACCAAGAATTAGGAACAATGTTCCACATTCATGATTCATTTGGAATTTGAAATGTGAGTTTCTAATTAGAGAGGGGAAAAAAGAACTAACAAGACTATCTCTACTTGAATTTCAAAAAACTTAAATTAAAAAAAAAAAAAAAAAAGACAATCTCTATGGGCTTCTAGGTTGCTCCTACAGTTCTTTTCACATATAAGCAATGTAAAAAGTGCATGCGTGTGCATGTGTCTTTTTTTTAGGTTTATTCATTCATATTTTACCCATGTGTCTTCTTGGGAATTGAATTCCTAAGAATTCATAACAATTGACCTTTATGAAATGCTTTTGAAATGGGGGAAAAGTGAACTATTTTACATGGAGATGTAGACGAGAAAATCAATTTTTTGAAGTTTAATTTGCTAGGTGATAGGTTGGTAATCATGTGTTTCATAGCACCCTATAGATCTTCACATTTAATCATTATATTTTACCTCCTTCTGCAAAAAAAAAAAAGTACAATAGAACTAGACAAAAACTTTATGTTGTCTTAACAGAAACTCAACACGGGTAAGATAGTAGATGCCCAAGTGAGTACAATTCAGGTTTGGTCTGGTTGAATTAGATACCTGAATTTCTGTTTACATTCAGGTTGAAGATCCAAGTTTGCCTCAGCCCAAGTTTCACTTCTAGCTATAGGTCTATGACATATTTGGAAATGCCTGTAAGTAGATAGAATCCTATTTTCTGCTGTAACCATTTCCATACATGTTACTTGTGAATTGCACACCAAAAATTTTTTTTTGCACACAGCACTTTGCCATACATAGCACACCTTCATTGTATGATCACAGCAGATCCATCATATCCAACTAGATCTATAGTATATTTGTCAGTTTCGGCAAGAATCTATTCATATTTGATTGCATGTCACATGTATGCATAACTTTATATTTCTTTTCCAACTTTTCTTAAATACTTGTTACAGTTGATGATTATGCATTGGATTATTTTTCACATTTAATGGCTATTATTCATGTAGTCTCTTGCCCTGCACAGAATCATGTAATGGTGGATGGCAGGGAATACATATATAGATCTATAAATGCCAATCAGGATGTTCTCTCTTCTTTATACATGCCATCCTTTGTGAAATCTTAAACTGCCACTTGAGGTACAAGCCTTGCTAGGAACCCTGAATCATAATAGAAAAAAAAAAAAGAAGCTTTCATACATCAAATAACAACAGATTACAACAACAATGCAAAACTATCTAAAGTGAAAAATTAATGATGATTTCATGCATGAACATTTATCATCATATCTTCAACATAACTTGGACACTGTTAAGCTTATGTTGATAGCTCTCATAACAAATTTGACCAACTGTTGTGGTATCCAATACTCTACGTTTCTCTTTGTTCTTACTTTTTACTGCAATTTCTATTCTTAATGTTTGGGTTTTTTTTTTCCTTTCATTGGGTTTTTGTTGAGTTGGAGTTTTGGGGGGATGGGTTTTATGGATTTTGCTTGGATTGTTGCTGTTTGGATTTCTCTTTTATTTGATCCTTTATATTGAATGGGTTTTGTTCATGCATTTATGGTTTTTTTTAGCAAAGGAAGGAGGAGTAGGACACATACGTGAGACTTCTAATCTTGCTCTAAGAGGAGGTGTTCCATAAACTATAACTAGGAGATGATGGTTAGAGATCTCTACACAACAACAGTCTCTTAAGTTTCTCTCTCTCCTTCATCTCCTCTGGTTTCTAACAAAAGTACTAGGGTTTTCTTCTACTTGAAGATCCCACCATCCTCCTTGAGAAGTTTTTCTGAGAGGATAATAGCGTGGAAGAACACAAAGAAAAAGGGAGATCAAAAGCTATGAAAAGCTTTTTCGTGGAGATTGAGTTTTCAACTTCTCGATTTGAGCGCAACCAAGCTCCAAAGGTATCAATCTATTATCTATTTGTTTTAGTAGATCTAGTTGTTCTTGTTTGTTTCTTGATCTATCTTCTTGATGGATTATTTGATCCTAATGCATGAGATTAGGGTTTTAGATCTTGGGGTTGGGTTTTTGGCCTTAAGGGTATTTGATCCCTTCATTAAGTGTGTCCAAAGTTTATGAATACCTAACCACGAGGCCCACTTACTCACAACAATTGGTATTAGAGCGATCCCTATATTCTCATCGCGTTAGATCGGTTTTCTAGATCTACTCTCTACATGAGATGTGGAGTGGATGGATTTAGGGTTGTGTAGGATCAGTTTTTGACGTTTTTAAGCACGTATTATGTTTTTTGTATGCATGAGAAGGAACTGGTTAGGAAAAAATCGTTGTTTTTCTACAAACAGCGTTTCAGGCGCTCGAGCGGATTCATCCCTGCTCGAGTGGACCTGTTCTCTGTGAAGTGCCCGCTCAAGCTGGTTCATCTCCGCTCAAGCGTGCATGGCGCTGTCTGTTTTGACAGTCCGAATTTTTCATTACGAGAAGATGAATGACAACACCTTAGCCCTAGTTCCTATTTTGTATATGATACTAACCTTGCAGGTGGTTGTCCTCTCCATGTGGCCCCACAAGTTTCTATTTTTGTCATTATTATTAGTTATTTTGGGCAACTTGTAAAGGGCATCATGGTTTCCTTGGTTTTCCCGCGAAAGGGCGAGACATGATGGTTTTCCTAAGCCCCTCTTATTAATAGATTGCATGTAAATCTCAATTTTTGAGATATAGGAATTTTATGTATTTTTCAATTTTTATTATTTGTAAATTCTGGAGGCTTTCAAGACAAGATAGATGGTAACAATGGACTCTTGACCAAAGAGTTTGGGATGGCCAAAGAGTTTGAGTTACTCAAAGATTTTGATGAATCACAAAGAATTTAGAAGACCAAGAAGTCGAAGACATCTTTCCGCATTGGGCCACGTGGAGGAGAGGACTTATTAAAATTAGAATTTCTAATTTTGCATGTATACTTGTTTTATTTAGACTTTCTATATTAGCATGGTTGCTTTCTTTATTTAGCATTTTTCTTTCTTTCCAAAATCTAATCCAAACACAACAGTTATAGTAATTGGTCAAATCAATCTAATATTTTGGAAAGGGTTCTAAATAAGGAATTAGTATTGGTGAACCCATGAGATGGACCCGCTAGAAATACAATTTGGAGACAACATTTTTCCAAAGCCTTCTAGAACTCCTTACGAACTATTGGAAGCACTGGTTTCGGTCTTAAACAACCCTAAATCTCATGTAATGAGTGCCTAACTCTAGAATCCCTTGAAACTCTTATTAAAAAGAAAAGCATCTCAAAATACCCTAAAATGCGTATATCAGTATAGAATTGCACAAAATGCATTTTCAAAGCAAAAGACTAGACTAGAATACCCTGAAATGCCCTAAAATCCCCTAGCACGCGTTTTTATACAAGTGCAGGCTAATTGATAACACGAAATATGTCGGCCGGTTAGAAACAAGACAGAATCCCATGAGATTAGTTATTAAGTCCTAATTTGTCTGAAACACGATTTAAACTAAAAAAGTTATCACCAGATTTTCTAGGGCGTGTCTTTCAACCGTAAATTTTGTGAAACGAGGTTTACAACATACCTTTTTTCAAGAGCCGCCTATAATCCTCAACAAACTGTCCGAAGCACGTGTTTTCAGTCCTAATTAGTCCTAAATCTCATGTAATGTGTTCTTAACCCCAGAAACATGTGAAACTTATTTTGAAGCAAAATGTATCTCACATTAGTAAAAAATGTATATTTTAGTCCAGAATCGTATGAAACGCATTTCAAAGGAAAAGACTAGGCTATAATTCTATAAAATGTCATAAAATCATCTATCACGCGTTTTTATCGTATTATAGGCTATAGATTGCATGAAATAAGGCTTTAATTCCAAAACGGTTCAAAATCCCACGAAATTCGTTCTTAAGCCCCTAATTTGCCTGAAACTCGTTTTAATCAAAAAAAGATATTCCAAAATTTTCTAGAGTGCAATCCTAAATCCTATTTAAAGCATTCCAAACAGTGCAATCACGTAAAATCAATTTTAAAACAGACCAGTATCTCAAGATATCTAAAATTCATATTTAAGCATAGAATTGCATAAAACACATTTCAAAGGACAAGACTAGACCAATTGTGGGTCTGTCAAAAATGGGCTTGAATCCCACGAGATTAGTTATTAAGTTATAGTTTTCTTTAAAGATTTTTTAGAGTAAATAGATATCACAAAGTTTTCTGAAGCACGTCTATCAATCGCGAATTGTGTGAAACGTGGTTTGAAGCAAACATTTTCCTAAAGCCACATAAAACGTGATTTCAAATCTAAAATTTAGAAATGAGCTGCTCGAATCGTATAAAACACGAGATTAGTTATTAAGTTATAGTTTTCTTTACAGATGTTTTAGAGTAAATAGATATCACAAAATTTTCTAAAGCGTGTCTATCAATCGCGAATTGCATGAAACGCAGTTTGAAGCCAATATTTTACTAGAGCCACATAAAACGCGATTTCATATTAAAATATCACTCGAACTATCCTAAGCACGCGATTCGGTCTTAAACAACCCTAAATCATGTTTAAAGCGTTCGAAACCCTACAATCGCCAGAAATCAATTTTAAAATAGAAAAGTATCTCCGAATATACTAAATTTTGTATTTAGTTAGAAACGACTCAGAATCCCACGTGATTATTTCTTACGTCGAATTTACCTAAATCTCAATTTAAAAGGAAAAAGATATTCGAGAATTTTCTAGAGCGCATTTGTTAACCGTGAATTGCATGAAATGCAATTTAGAGCCAACATTTTCCCTGAACGGTCTAGAGTCCCCTAATACCGGCCCGAAGCACGGGTTTCAGTCTTAAACAACCCTTAATCCTCCCATGTAATACGTTCCAAACCCTACTGGTATGAAACCCATGCATGCGTTTTCATAATTTACCGAAATCTCGATTTAAAAGGAAAAAGATATCTCAGAATTTTCTAAAGCACATTTGTCAATTGTGAATTGCGTGAAATACGATATGGAGCCAACAATTTCCCAGAGTTGTCTAGAATCCCCTACTACCGTCCCGAAGCATGGGTTTCAGTTTCAGACAACCCTTAATCCCATGTAATGCGTTCCTAACCCTAGTTTCGACTATGAAACTCATTTTAAATAGGAAAGTATCTCAGAATATCCTAAATTGCATATTTCAGTGTAGAAACACACGAATGCATTTCAATGAAAAAAGACTAGTCCTAAATACCCTAAAATCCTCTAGAATCATTCAGCACGCATTTTTATCGAAATATAAGCTATAGATTGCAGAAAATATGTTGTTTGTCGGTTAGAAACGTCCTTTAATACTATTAGATTAGTTCTTATGCCCTAATTTGCTAGAAACTCATTTTAATGTAAAAAGATAACAAAGAAATTTCTAGAGGGCTTCTTTCTACCATGATCTGCGTGAAATGCAGTTTACATTTAACATTTTCCCATACCCGCCTAGAATTTCTTACGAACTGCTCGAAGCACGGCTTTCAGTATTATACAACCCCTTAATCCCCTACAATGCATTCCTAACTCTAGAATCGCGTGAAACACATTTTAAAGAAAAACGTATCTCGGGATATCCTTAAACTCGTATTTCAGCATATAATCGTGTGAAACACATTTAGAGTAAAAGATTAGGCCATTAAACCTGTAGATGCCCTGGAATCATCCATCACGCTTTTTCATCCAAATATTGGCTATTAATTGTACAAAATACGATTTTCACTTAGAAATGGCTCAGAACCCCACGAGAATAGTTTTAAGCCCGGATTTTCCTCAAACACATTTTAAGGTAAAAGGATATTCAAGAATTTTCAAGAGCGGGTCATTTAGCCGTGAATTGTGTGAAATGCAATTTAAAGGCAACATTTTCCTATAGCCCAATAGAACGCGATTTTATATTAAAATAGCCCTGGAACTTCCTGAAACATGCATTTCGGTCTTAAACAACCCTAAATCACATTTAAAGCATTCCACACAAGACAATCGTTTGAAACGAATTGTAAAATAAAAAATTATCTCAAGATATCTAAAATGTATGTTTTAGCATGGAATCGCATGAAACGCATTTCAAAGCAAAAGAGTAGGCCAGAATACCCTTAAATATCCTAGAATCATCCAGCATGCAGTTCTATTTAGTTACAGGCTATTGATCGCACGAAATTATTTAGTTGCAGGCTATTGATCACACGAAATAAGGTTTTTGTCCGTTACGAACGGGCTTGAATCCCATGAGATTATTCATTAAGCCTTACTTTTCCTTAAAGATGTTTTAGGAGAAATAGATATACGGAATTTTCTAAAGAGCGTCTTTCAGCCGTGAATTGTGTGAAACGCAGTTTACCCCCAATATTTTCCCAGAGGCCGCTAGGAGATCCCCTTCGAAGTGCTCAAAGCACGAGATTTCATTCGTAAACAACCCCGACCCTTGCAACGCGTTCCAAACGCTAAAATCACCCGAAACCCATTTGAAAGAAAACCATATATTAGAATATCCTAAAATGCATATATTAGCCAAGAATCATAAAAAATGCAATTCAAAGAAAAAGACTAAACAATAATTCCTCGACATAATGCGTTTTCGTTGAAATATACGCTGTTGATTGCACCAAATGCGGTTTCCAGTCAGAAACCACTTAGAATCCCACGAGAATACTTCTTAATCCCCAATTTCTGTTAAACTCATTTCAAAGGAAAAAGATATCCCAAAATTTTCAAGAGCACATCTATCAACCACGAATTACGTGAAACGCAGTTTGGAGTGAACAATTTCCTAGAGCGGCATAAAACACGATTTCATATTAAAATATCCCTTGAACTGTCTGAAGCATGCGATTCCATCTTAGACAACCCTAAATCCCATTTAAAGCGCATGAAAAGCTACAATCACTAGAAACCAATTTTAAAATAGAAAAGTATCTCTGAATATACTAAAATTTGTATTTGAGTTAAAATGGCTCAAAATCCTAAGTGATGAGATCTAGAACTTACGCCTGAATTTACCTAAATCTTGATTTAAAAGGGAAAAGATGTTCCAGAATTTTCTAGAGCGCATCTATTAACCGTGAATTGCGTGGAATGCGATTTATGGCCAACATTTTTCCAAATCTGTCTAGAATCCCCTACCACCGGCCGAAAGCACGGGTTTCAGTCTTAAACGACCCTTAATCTCATGTAATGCATTCCTAACCCTAGTATGAAACCCGTGCATGTGTTTTCAAAATTTACCGAAATCTCGACTTAAAAAGAACAAGATATCTCAGAATTTTCTAGAGCGCATCTGTCAACCGCGAATTGCGTGAAATGCGATTTAGAGCCAACATTTTCTTAATGCTGTTTAGAATCCCTACTACAGGCCCGAAGCATGGCTTTCGATTTTAAAGAACCCTTAATCCCACGTACTGTGTTCCTAACCCTAATATGAAACTTGCACATGCGTTTTCAGAATTTACCTAAATCTCGATTTAAAAGGAAAAATATATCTCAGAATTTTCTAGAGCGCATCTGTCAACCGCGAATTGCGTGAAATGCGATTTAGAGCTAACGTTTTTCCAGACCTATCTAGAATCCTTACTATCAGCCCGAAGTACAAGTTTCAGTCTTAAACAACTCTTAATCCCATGTAATGATTTCCCTACTATCGGCCTGTGAAGCTCATTGTAAATAGGAAAGTATCTCAGAATATCCTAAGTTGCATATTTCAGCACAGAATCGCACAAATGCATTTCAATGCATTCCTAACCCTAGAATCACGTGAAATGCATTTTAAAGAAAAACATATATCGAGATATCATAAAACTCGTATTTCAGCATATAATCATATGGCACACATTTCATCATATCCTTAAACTCGTATTTCTGCATGCTTTTTCATCCAAATATTGACTATTGATTGCGCGTAATACAATTTTCACTTAGAAATGGTTGAGAACCCCATGAGATTCACTTGCCAAAAAAAATGCCCAAGGCGAGTGTATTTTCTAATGGTGGATTTGAATTGATAATTACATATAAATAAAAGTATTTTATAATTAATTAATATAATAATGAACTTTAATATAATCAATAACATTAATTTGCTGTTATCATAAGACTTTTTTAACATATATATTATAATTTGATGCAAGACAGATCGAAATGGAGAAACGGAATTTTTTTAGCCAACCCCAACATAGTTAAGACTAGGCTTCATTGTTGCTTTTGCTGATGATGACATAACTTGTAGCTCCTCCCCAAAAAATTAAGATTTGTTACATTTTTAAAAAAATACAAACAATAAAATATTACAATATTTAAAAATCACATTATTTAATTATGTATAATTGTATTCTTTCAACCATCAAACTGTTTACCATAGCTTATACCAATGTGAAATCAACACAAGTTAAACCACAACTAACCGTGGACAGTTAATGATTAAGATGCTTTTCCAAACTACATAATTATTCATCCTTATCAATCCACTGCAGGTTGAAAATAGCTTATGTTGGTCTCTTAGTGTATTAATGCACTTTGTTATAAGTGTTTGGGTCTTTTTCTTTATTGTTTAGAGTCCCACATCGGTTGTGAACTCTCTTAGAGTCATTTATTAATGTTTACACACATGACTTGTTGTAAGTCTTAATAGAAGGCTAAGGTAGTGGTGACCACAAACACACACGAGCACATGCGCCAAGCCGTGGCGGCAGGCCCGCGCATGCCTAGTCCGATGCACCTACGTTATTTTTAGGTCTCAATTAGGTTGGGTTTCGGCTAAACCGGATTTGGCACGGATCTACAAAGTAGCTCTTGTGCCCATTAGAGCTCATTTAAGTAGAATAAGTGCTACCCACTACGCAGATATCCGTTGGGGATATACGTTGCATCCATTTCTTCCTATTGCGTGCAGAGTTATTGCGCATGCATCCATTGGGAATTAATTGTCCCAATGGGTCCTTACTGGGAGGCCCTATATAATGGGCGTCGGGCAAGGGTTTCTCACATTTCATTCTCACATCTCTCCTCTCCTTCCTAGGAAGAGTTCTTCTTCTTCAAGTTCTTTCGAATTTTCATTTCAAGTTTTAGAAAGCTGCTGCAAGATCTGAACTCTCATCATTCTTCAAGTTTTCGAGATTCAAGATTTTCATCCATTCAAGTGCACGAGTGGTGGAGATAGTCCAATCAAGAAGTCGTCTTATCCTGGGGCAGATGTCCGGAAATCCATTTCAACCTATGTGGGGGCGGAATCTGCCAAAAGAAAGCTTCTTTAAAGACGTGACTCATATTGTTCGGTCAATTATTTCCTTATTTATTTTCTAGTTTTTAATTTATTTACGATATCTGTGAAACATTTTTTCCAACTGTTTAGGAAGATTTTCGCGGGAAAATTGTTATAAACTTAAATGACTGCGGGAATACTACCCTACGGTTTTCAATTTTGAGGGTAAGGACTTCAAAATGTGGAGGATGAAAATGGAGTATCTCCTCTAGGTTATGAAAATTCTATATGTGCTATTAACTAATTGTCCCGAACCATATGGAGATGGGCCTGCTAGTACATATGAAAATGAAAAATGGAAATTTGATAATTTTGATTGCAAAAATGAGATTTTTCAACCGTTTAGATAATTCCTTATATGGCTTATTTTCTAAATTTAAAACTGCTAAGGAATTATGGGATTCCTTAATAAAAGAGTATGCTACTAAGGATGTGGGTACCCAAAAGTATGCAATTGAACATTTTTTTGACTTTCAAACGGAAGAAAGAAAATCGATGATATCACAAGTTAGAGATTTTTATAAAATTATTCATGAAGTCCAAAATGAAGGAATGAAATTACCCGATCAATTTGTAGTTGGCAGTAATATAGATTAACTCCGGCCATCGTGGAAAAATTTTGGGATCACATTGAAACATAAGAAAAAGGAGATGAAAATGGAAGATCTCATAGCCCGACTTAAAATCCAAGAACATCATCCGAATAGTGAATCTAAGAGTAAGGATTCTGAGCATGTGGGTAAGACCAATCTTACCGAGGCCAAAAATATTAGAGGAAGGCCAAGCCCAATTCTTTCCAAGACAAGAAATTACTGAAGAAAAATCAGAAGAAAACCCTTAAGCCCCGCAAGGATATTGCTAAGACAAAAGATGTAGAATGTTTTATCTGCAAACAAAAGGGCCACTGTGGAAACGAATGCCGGGAAGAGAATTTTGGAAAAGCAATAAGGGAAAAAATCAAGCCAATCTTGTGGAAGAGAATTTTGTGGTGGTAGTGACAGACGTGAACTTGGTCAGAAATTGTAGAGAATGGTGGGTTGACACAGGCGTAACTCGACACATCTATAGTGACAGAAATGTGTTTGTCTCCTAGAAGTAGGATGGAGATGGGACAAGAGATCTTGTTTTTTTATTAATATACAGTCCATCAAGGCCGAGTATGCTTCTTTCTCGTTCATTCGAAATAAGGTTTTTGGCTCTTTTTGGGCCTTGGCGAATTGTGAACCTTCATTTGGCCACTTATTTGATTTGTTTCTATATTTGGGTCCTTCCATCTCTATGAAAAAGTCAGCTTCTTGTGTAACTTAGGCATGTAACTCAGGTGGGCTCCTCATCTTTATTTATTTCTAGCAAAGCATGTCCGCGCTAGGCCCAGGCCCAGAAAAAAAAAACACTTCCAATTTGTGGCTATTTTATGAGATATCAATTATTGAGAAAATAAATATAAAACAAAGAAATATTCCATTTATTATGGTTCGGAGAATGGCCCAGCCCAACATTTATACAAAATAAATATTATTTTTTATATAAATTAGTATGAAACTTCAAGTCTTATGTAAATTAACATCAATGTATATGTATTTATTTTAGTAATTTCAACTTTATTTCAAGTTGAAAACCCTAAAAGCCTATAAAGTCTCTTTTAATTTATAATATATAAGCAAATTTAAAAATAAAAGATTAGGATGGGCATGTGGGCTAGCTCGTGGATGGCACTGCCTGGCCTAATTGAGGTACGGCACGGCACGGCTAGGCCGATCTGAAAGTGGGCCTTCTTTGACAAAAGTTCAAATCTCATCTTTATTTGAGAATTACTGGAGGTCTTTATATCTTCTTGGTAAGAATCCATTTTGTTTTTATATTCTCTTAAAAATAATTTTGAAACATTTCACTTTCGGCGGAATGGGCCAAAATCCCATTTGGACGCCAGGCGCCAATACATAGGATAATTTTGAAGTAGTTTGAATTTCATAGGTACACATCACTTATAAATAAAAAAGGTAGAAAAAAAATGTTCGTACTGGGAACTTGGGTGCCTCGCAAAGTTTCTTAATCACTCAACACAGAATCTTGTAATTACTATATGCAACTTTCTTAATCAATTGCAAGGCAACCTGAAAGATAAGATATATATTATGAATTCTATTTAAGTGAATCTCTTTATAAGAAAAGACCTAGTAGATAAGATATATCTCTATTTTTTAGAAAGAAGATAAAATAAAGTCAATATTAAAATCGAAATAATAAAGTCAATTACAAATAGATATATTAAAATTCTAAATCCAACTAAAGAAGACTCATTTTAACGTGGTTGGATAGAGTTATTGAGCAAGATGGATTTTTTTTTATCAGTAATCTTTAATCACCTATCCACATTAGATATATATTAAAATTTTAAAATTCACATAAAGAAGCTTGACAAAAGTAGACTCTTGATATAAATCTTAAAATCTCTCCAATAAAAATTGAAATTGAAACTCTCTTTAATCACCTATCCACATTAGATATATATTTAAAATTGAATTTCAAATAAAGAAGCTTAACAAAAGTGGACACTTGCTGTAAATCTTAAAATCTCTCCAATAAAAATTTAAATTGAAATTAGAGTTTCAATTTCACAATTGAAATCAAAATTGAGCTCCAATTTCTCAATCAATTGAGAAATTGGACTCCAATTTTGCAATCGATTAGCAAATCGGAAAATTTGAAATTCACATAAAGAAGCTTAACAAAAGTGGACTCTTGATGTAAATCTTAAAATCTCTCCAATAAGAATTGAAATTGAAATCGGAGTGTCAATTTTGCAATTGAAATCGAAAATGAGCTCCAATTTCTCAATCAATTGAAAAACTAGCAATAGATGCCCGTGCTGAGCACGAGTAAGCAATGAACAACGTTTGCAATAGAGAATTTGTAAGCAAAGATAGAGAGAGATTGGATTCTTTTAGTGCATACTTCTGATATAATGCAATGCAATTGATAAGTAAATCGATAATATCCCACACTAAAAGAGATAGACATTAAGAACTATTTTTAAAGTAATTGTACACACACTGTCCTATTGAAAAACTAGCAATAGATGCCCGTGCTGAGCACGAGTAAGCAATCAACAACATTTGCAATAGAGAATTTGTAAGCAAAGATATAGAGAAGATTTGATTCTTTTAGTGCATACTTCTAATATAATGCAATGTAATTGATAAGTAAATCGATAATATCCCACACTAAAAGAGACAGACATTAAGAAATATTTTTAAAGTAATTGTTCACACACTTTCCTATAGCCTATCCTTATACCAAACATGAGCTCACATCCCTGTCTATCATTATGAGACAAAACATTTAAAAATGGAAACCTTTATCTAATCCATGAATTTCTAAGTCTATCTTAATTTAAATAATGAGGCAAGAAGGTAATCTGGATATAACCACAGAGTTAATAAAATTATGGTATTGGACATAGTGGCATGACGAAACTCCAAAGAGCTTTTTAATAACCATATCCATAAAATGCCAATGTGAGATCAATTATTTACAACATTCATACTAAAATTTGTTGAGCCTTAAAGCATAGGCCATAGGCAAAAGTTAGTTGGCCAAAACAATTGTATTAAGGTCACTATGGAATGAATGAATTTGCAATAATTTGTAAAATGAGATATTCATTACAGTTATGGTCCTTCCCACTTCATTACTCATTACACATGTTTTCTCAAACAGAAAGAAAGAAGTATAATTGTATCTAAAATTAATGGGGATTGCATACATACACATTAGCTTGCATATATACTTCAGAACCAAGATTCACCAATGTATGGAGGTAAGTTGCCCCATTATTTTCCAAATACTCTATATTAATTTTCAAATCTAAGCTAAGAGATTAAAAAGCTAAGGAGAATCCAAAATTAAGAAATCAAAATCAATCTAGTGAAGAAAGAATCTAATGATAGAAGGAACTTCATATTGGAATGAATGCAATTTTTATTTTATTTTTTGAAAAGGTGGCTGTATTAAAAGAAGAAAACTATATAGTATAGGAGGGGTATGAAGGCAAAATAATCACTCATAAACATTAACCATTCATAAAATATTAATATTTGATTACGGTTCCTCTGTGCAAAATGTAGTATAAGAAGAAAAATTGCAAAACGAAATCACCAAAAGACCCAATTCCTAAATGCATTACACCAGATATACAATAGATACAATAAAAATAAAAAATGAAAAATAAAATAGTGGATACAACTTTCCATCGAAAACCTTGTCTCCGCAATATAGGAAGGAAAAATAAGCTTCCTTTGTCATCACTGTGATAATGAAATTCACCATCAAAAGGGGAAGAAAACACCATAATAATGAAATCTGCATCAAAACTTTCCATTGCTCAGCCATTGACATTTGCAATGCGAAATTTGTAATGGGATGTAGAGAAAACTTGGATATGTATATTCTTTTAGTGCATACCGATGCAATTGATAAGTAACATCAATGGTATTTTACACTTGATGAGATGGTCATTAAGAAAAGTATACAAAGCAACAGTACACACGGTGCTTTCCTCCTTTCATTGTCCCAAATCTTACTTCAGTGCTATAGTTTGCTCGCCCACTCATCACCTCAGCAAGCACCCGGTAGAGCCCAAGGCGTTTTAGATTAGTCAACTTTCTAAAGTATTAAAATACCAATTGAAGATGCACATAAGTTACAAATATTGTATGAGAATATAGTCTATTTAGGAATAAACCTCTTGAACTCATTTCTTGTGGTCTTTTGGGTTTACGAATTCAAGGACACAACTTCGTTGCTGGTATAAAAAGAGAAACATTAGCATTCGGAATCCACTTCAAATAACCAAATCATCAAATTAGAGTGGTTATAGAAAACAACCATCTCTAAAATTAAGAAGAGTCCCAATAACTCACCTTCATGGAAATTACTTGAGTTTACATCAACACAAATGATGCTTGAAGCCCTCGATAAATCTTGCACCTTTTGCAAAGTACATAAAATAAAAAAACAACAATTTACTGTCATCACAATCTCCTCACAATATGTATAACTATCTTCATGTTTGTTTTTCTTCTTTTTTTTTTCTTTTTTTTTTCTAATGGAAAAAATCTTGCCTTTGGGATTTGGGAATGTAGCTGAAAATTTAACGTGTTCATTATGTTGTTTCTACGTACAGCAATTCTCAACCTAATATAAAAGCAAATGATAGTTTTTTTCTTAGGGAATGGAAGATTAGGCATGATTAATGCAACAAAATGTCAATTACAACTCTTGAACAAATTTACATAGAGAGGGATATCTAATTTTTTTTCGGACGGTATTAGTTGAGGGAGGTCTTAAAAGGACATAAAATATTATGGATTGAATTCTTTAAAAAGTGTGACAGTTTTGAAATCCATCATGCATGACTTGTTAGTCGAATTTCCATAGATGGCCAAGAAGGATTTGATATATTGACAAAAGTAGCTTTGTATCTTGGTTTTTGGAACGTATGAAAACAAAGCCATCATTTCACAAAAGTATCTTCGTACCTGTGATTCTTAGAACACTTGGAAAAAGAATGACAATTTCCTTCGGAAAACTTCTTTGGCTTGAATATTAACCCTCAACAGCGCAAAATCGAGTTTCCCAAATTTTATCTTCATCGCATCATACTACTCATTGAACTCTAACCTGCAGTATTTTCAAGATAAGCAATCCACAAAACCAAACAAAACAATAAGAAAATATATAGACCCTTAAAAATATAGAGACGGAGAGGTTTTACCCAAACATGCACCAAATGAACCTATAAAACATAGATTTTGGGCTTGAGTGACGAAGCATTTATCTGATATTGTATTGCCTTCCCACATAGCATATTAAGAATTATGGTAAATGAAAATGAAAATCACAATCGAAATCAAGCATCTAGCTCAACAAGAGTATGAAGCTCTGCAATGGCCTATCAAAAAAAAATACAAACATTAAGTAAAAGATTTTTGAAACATTAGAAAAAATTTAAAATCAGAGATCCAAATTGCTCCATATATTGAATCCAAAGGTTACTAGAAAGAAAAGAAATGATGAGACTGACTAGGAAAAGAAGCCCTTTAAACACCAATGATTTGATAAAAAGATCATACATTAAAAAAGTAAAAAAAAAAAAAAATGGAAAAATCTTTGAAAAAAGATTATTTACCTGAAATGTAAAAGGACTGGACTGATTGTACCCGCATTTCTGAAATCATGACTAAAATAAAGCATCCACAGTAAGAATCAGACTCTAAATCAAAATTGCAATCAACCACCCATCAAAGAACATTGAAAATGAAAATTAGGCTCAATCATTATAGCATTTGGCAATGTTAAATATTAAGAAATATTGGCAAATATTAGATATTAAAAAAAAACTGGCCAAAGGGGGGGAAAACTAATCAACAATTTGAAAATAGAGAAGCATCAGTAATAGAGGACAAAAAGAAGGGGTGAGAAAAGAGTCCAATCAGCATTGCTTCTCGCAGTCAAATCATTAGATGTTCACCTTTTGTCTATTTTGTACACCTTAAAAGAGTAAAAGCTCAATCTACAGAAAGCAAAATTCAAGGCTATTCGAACCCAAATCTAGAAGTTTAGAGGCAAATGATACATGCTATGCAGAGTATTATATCTAACCGAACCAGAATATAAAAGAGAAATTTAACCCTAGCAGTTAAGAGTGGGTCGGCTGAGGGAGATGGAGAGGGATAGAGAGTGTGCGAGACAGACAAAGAGAAAGATTCACATGATCTATAGGAGGATCAGGGCCATTATTCATATCTACAAGTAAAAGCAAAGCCACTGCATGAGGGAAATCAAAAGCAAGGGAGAGAGGAGATGGGTAAACAAAAAACTTAGAGGTAAGAAACAAATGGAGAATGGAATGGCGAAAAAACCTCACTGAAAGTTTAGGGTTCGCAAGATCTCTAGATTGGTCCACTCAATAAATCAGCCCAAAAAGTGTGCAAAAATAATAAATATGCAACGGAAGTAAAATCACAAGCACACACCAAAAGGAGACTAGATTTTTACGTGGAAAACCCTAACCGGGTGAAAAACCATGGATCCGAGCTGGATCTAATCAAGCACTATAAATCTCGCAATTACAAGAAACTCAGATTTATTCCCCAGATATCCAGGGACAGAAGCTACCTTGTGTCGCTTCACGCTTCAACGACTTCACACCATTGATTGCAACAAACTCAATCCAGCGCTTGACTCCTTAAATCTTCTCGCAAAAAGATAATCTTCTACAAAGGAGGCAAAAGAACCTGCCTCTCTAGAGTACTTGGCAGCACAACTCTTCAAAAATCTCTAGAGAAAATCTCTCTCAATTAAATCACCAATTCAGAACATGAGAGATGATCTGTGTCTCTTTGGATTCTGAGAAACACCCAACTTATATCCTCAAATCCGTGCAAGAAACTCCTAATAATAATCCACTAAGATTATCAAGCTTTCTCAAACTTCAACTCAGAGTTCAAATCAAACTAGGCATTCTGCACCTAGCTAGCTATAGCAAGCTTCACCCTCGCTATAGCAAGAGGTGTCTCTGCCATTTCTCGCTATAGCGAGAAATAGTCTAGCTATAGCGAGACTACATACTGTCTTGTTTTGTCTCGTTCTTCATCTCGGTGTTCTGACAATTCTTTTGTTGATCCACCTTGCCTTTTGACTTTACACTCACCCTATAGATTGCTTTCTCCGTTTCCTTTTTCTCTTCTTCTCCTCTCTTTTATTTGAGGTTATAGGAAGTGCAAGACTCCAGAGAAGAAGTATGTGAATGGGGGAGAGAAGGTGTTGTATGTGAAAGTTTGTTTTGGCAAATCGGTAATGTGAAGAGTTTTTTTTTAGAAGTTTAGAGTTAGCGCAAGCTAGGGAAGAGTTAACCACATGTCGAAGCGTTTTAGAGGATTAACTGTGCACCGAAAAGTGAATAATTTCTCAGTCAAAATCAAATTGAAATGAAGCGTTATTTTCACAATCGAGTTCAGTTTGCTTCATATATATAATAATTGTTGATTTAATAAATGCTCTCTTCACTTTTTTATTTTGTTCATGTTTTTCAAATTTTATACATTTTGCAATTCTTTATTTTTTTCAAAACACAGTTCTAGATTCTGGAATGGCCCAAATATTTTACCTTGCAATCAAATCGAAATGGAGTTTGAAATGAAATTCGCAACTATGGATGTAGAACTTTTTCTCAACCAACATGTTTTTCCTAATTGATCTTTTGGATTGGACCGTGGAATGGCATCCATAGATACTTCTTTATTAAAATCACCACGTAGAAAAGCTCTTTTTTTACATTCAACTAATAAAAAGACCAAGAAAATTTTACAAGTAATAACGAATCACTCTTAAGTGAGCTTGGTTTTGCTACTCGAGGATTAGGCCTGTCAATTGAGCCCGTTAAAATGGGTACCCAGCTCGGCCCATCCCCACCCAAAAATACAGTGCTTTTTTTAAAAAAAAATTCGAGCCCAGCGGGGTGGGCTTGGACAGTGGTCTTAAAGCCCAGCCAAAATGGGATTGGGAATGGACAGAACATGCCCAACCCATCTAGGCCTAGCCCGGCCCGCCCGCAAGCACATGTCCCTCATTTTTAATAAATCTGTAGGTGAGGAGAATCGTAGTGAAGGAGAAATTAAACTAATCTATTAGGGTGAAGTTTTACAGCTCATGATTCATGTTTGTTTTGACCAAATGTCATTCTCAAAATCTTTTTAGATTTTATGAACATGCTTGTTTTGATCAAATGTCATTTTCATAATCTTTTTAGATTTTATGAAATATCGTGTTGGCCGATATTTTACCTCTTCTAAGAGCAAATCAATTCATGATATAATTTTATGAGAATATAAGCTTTATTCTTAATATTAGATCTCTGTTCATGTAAGACTAGAAAAATATACCCGTGCTTAGCAAGGGCAATATAATCATAATATTAAAATTAATTTAAAAAAACTTTATGATTAGTTTCTTTAAAATTAGATGCAAAAGGTTTTAGTCTGAGAGAGGGAAAAAAAGTCCATAAGAATTCAATACCTAATACCATATAATTTAAAAAAAAAACATAAGCCCATAAAAATTGAAGATTAATTATCAAGAAAACGAAAAAACAAAATCAAAACAAACAAACAATATAAACCATGAATAAAATCCTATGAAATTTGAAAGACACATAAAAATGAAAATCCATAATCAACTCAAAAACATAAGCAATTTAAAAGAATCAAACACTCATGGGAATAAAAAAAAATCAAAAATAGAGCACCAAAAGGCAACCCACAAATTCATGAAAAACCATCATAAAAAAAAAACTAAAAACCCATCACAAGTGAGAAATTATAATAAAAGAAATACAAAATAAAAGGAATTAAATTTTATTAAAAAGGCTATAAAAATATATATAAATAAAGATCCGTAGACAATACAATGATAAAAGAAATTTAAAAGAATCAAACCAACTTATGATGATCTAATACTCAAAATTGGAAATTTGAAGCCACAAAAGAAATAAGAAAATTTTCACAAAGGGAACCTAAAGAACCCAATGGAAGTAAAATAAATAATTAACTCATAATGATAAGTATTTAAAAATAAAAAAATACAATAGAAAAATGAAAATTCACAGAAAATCCCATGATAAAAAGTGATTTAAAAGAAAAAAAACCCAGGAGAAGCCAATGGAAGTAAAATAAATAATTAACTCATAATGATAAGTATTAAAAAATTAAAAAAATATAATAGAAAAATGAGAATTCACAGAAAATCCCATGACAAAAAGTGATTTAAAAGAAAAAAAAAACCAAGGAGAGCCCAACGCCCAAAAGTTGAAACAGGAAAGGGGAAAAAAGAAACTCACAATCTATGAAAACCATACAAATTCAAACTATAAAAATATTGCAAAGCTATAGAAATTTTAAAATGATGATTCTTTTGTATAAATCATATTAAAGTAACATAATTAAGATTACTCAAATAAAATTTGATGAAATCAAAAGTGAATGAATTAAAAAAGGTTTACCTCTCAAATTGAAATATTTAATAATTGCACCAATTGCCTAAAGATGCTCACATTTTAAAATGAGTTGAACACTGATAGAAATTAAGCATGCAAATGAGACATGAGACGGCACTGAAAAGAGACACAAAGAAACAAAAAATTATTAAAGCTGCTCTAAAAAAATACAATGAACTTAAAAGTAAATGAATGGAAAAGATGAAAGTTCTCTTGTTGACATAAAGAAATAGAATTATATTAGAGAAAGTAGAAAATGATGATAATAAGAATGAACTTAATTCTTTATTTAGATGGACCAATATTATTGGAGATTCCTTTTACCATTAGTTCCGCATTCTTAAAAAAAAGTGTACAATCAAAATCAATAGATAAAGAAAAAACCAGACAACCTAAAACCGAGAGTGGATTAAATAAAAAAAAGTAATGATTAAATAGACCACGCAACCCAGAAATCGGCATTTTACATTCTAAAAAAAAGAAAAAAATCATATAATCAGAACAAACAAAAATACCTGAAATTCCTTAGATTAGTGGTAGACACTGGGACCCATTAACACTCAAATGCTATTGCCTTGATAGAAATAGGATGATATTGAGAGTTTCTTAATAGACAAAAGGCATGATGGAGAGTCCAAATTACAAAAAAAAAAAAAAAAAACACTTTATTTAGAAAACTTCAGTATTTTGTATTTTTTTTATCAGAAAATCAATTGGACCATGGAAATAACCCAGAATGAGTTGAAAATTTGACGTAACCCATAAATAGCAAGGATGTTTGTGTTAATGATTATGATTTTTAGTATATGGGGTCAATCTTAGTATTCCAATCTATTTACATCACAATTTATTAAAGTTAACGCCACACACAAAAAAGAAAAAAATCAGACTCCACCCTTTCTCCCCCGGCAAGCGTGCATGGTAGCACATCAGTTACAAGGAAAGTTTCCTGCCTCCTCTTTAGCTCCACGCTGTTATCGTGAGTTTTTCTTTTTTCAATAAAATTATCATTTTCTTATTAATTATGAAACTTATTATTTTTGTTGATCAATTTCATATATCATATATTCATTTGAGTTTTGGATGTCATGGAAAATTAATGACTATATGGGAAATCATATAAAATAGTTATTTCAAAAGTTTGATCATCTATGCTTAAAGTACAATGCATAAGTACGAAAATAATAACAACTGTATTTATAAAGGACAATATTTTAAAAATATAGTTATTTTTATAAATACCTCGTAGATAAATTCCAACTGTCGGTCAATATTCCAAAGTGGGGCTGGGTTCCTTCTTCATTAAAGTTTGATCATCTATGCTTAAAGTACAATGCATAAGTATGAAAATAATAACAATAGTATTTATAGGGGTCAATATTTTAAAAATATAGTTATTTTTATAAATACCTCGTAGATAAATTCTAACTTCCGGTCAATATTCCAAAGTGGGGCTGGGTCCCTTCCTCAGTAACTAATTTTAAGTTTTTGTTGATAACCGTTAACAAAAAGATGCTTTGTGGTGTAGTGGTAGGGCCGCTCCTTTGAAATTCATATTGTCCTGAGTTTGAGTCTCAGCACATACCATGATTAATTTTTGTCATGTCATTAAAAATACACGGGTTAGGTTGGGTAAAAAAAGTGTGCATTATCTCTGGCCCGACCTAATTTACCCCGACTCGTTTGCTAAGGTCAAACTAAATTAAATTCGTAAATTGTATGAGTCAATTTTAAGTTTTTGTTGATAACTATTAACAAAAAGATTCTTTGTGGTGTAGTGGTAGGATCGTTCCTTTGAAATTCATATTGTCCTGAGTTCGAGTCTCAGCACATACAATGATTAATTTTTGTCATATCATTAAAAATACACGGGTTAGGTTGGGTCAAAAAAGCGTGCATTATCTCTGGCCCGACCTAATTTACCCCGACCTGTTTGCTAAGGTCAAACTAAATTAAATTAGTAAATTGGATGAGTCAAAATCAATTGGAGGGAATTGGAAGTGATTTCAATTTGAAACCACTTCGCTTCATATATAATAATAGCTTAATGCTATATCATTTCTACTAATTTTTCAACCAAAGGGATTTGATGCAAGACTTTAAGCAGTAAAGGGCATTAAACAATCCTTTGACTTACCACACAAAAGTAAACACCAATTTATGGGTCACATCACAGAGATAAAGCATGCAGGTAATAAGTAATATAGTTTATAATTTCAAAAGTGCGGACTTTAACTAGATTATTTTCTATTTGGATATACGAATTATGAGAATACGTATGTGCAACAATTATAAATTCTTCTAATACTTCCTCATAAATGCAATTGGATGGATCTCACTCATTTCACTAATAGGAGTTGTGGAGAATAAAGTTGAATAAACTTGGTTAGCTTATATTCAAGATCATGGTAAGCCCTAGCCCGGCCCTGCCGCAGCCTAGGCCCGCACGAGACGGGATTTGACATAGACTCATTCAATTTAGGGCCGGGATTGGACAACCCCAGGCAAGCAGGCCCAATATTTGGGACGGAATTGAACAGCTCGAGCCCAGGCCTGGCCCAGCCCATTGACAGGCCTAGAGAGGATGTTTAAGATAATCAATCCCATATATTTAAGTGAAGCCCTTGGAAAACAATCTAACTTTCTACCTTTGCACAAAATCATCTGAATTATATTTTAAAGCATAGAGCTAGTTTTCCACATGGCAAATCTGTAAGTTCGTATGTTTTGTTTTTTTTTCCAGTGCATTCATTTCATTAATCATACCTACCATCTACTTTGGATGAGACTATTAAACGTATATAATGTATCCTCATAAAAGATATGTGGGACACAACTACATGATATGTTGGAGACAACAGATGATTTTGGCTGGGAGGTCATGTACAAAAGGAGCATTTCCTTTTACATAAAGCAATAGGAAGAATTAAACAATTGAAAGATCAAGAATTATGTATGTATTAGTTTAAGAGAATGGATCTCTTGTTGGACTCCCACACAACCGTTGTGTAGGAAATTACAAAGCGGTCCCTATATAGCAGAAATAAACTAAAAAACAGCCCTACCTTATTCTTGATTGAAGATATGACAGATGTAGAACAGGTAGGCAACTAGCATAACTCCCATTTCCAATCCAATAGCCATACTCATCTCATAACCATTATGAATTGTTGGCTACGTGAGATCCATGTAGGCAACTTTTATCTAACATTGTATTGTGATTGTATGTGGGTTCATCTAGACCTGACAATGCTGCTCCTTTTAATTAATCATCATGGCATCTATTTTCTTGATATTGCATCAATAAAAAATAAAAAAAAGGTATTTTGACCAGATCTTCATGTGGGGCATCTGTCTTAGCTAAATGTTGTTTTTCCTTTCACTATGACATAAAATGACAACCTGAATGTAACACTTCTTTTTCTTTTTTTTTTTATAGAACTTGGATGCAATATTTAACAACTGCCGATGAAATGAGTGATTGTGATGATGGATTTGTTATTTTATCTTCAGTACTATGATTCTTGTTTACTAGCTTAAATCACTACTGCTTGGTCTAACTTGCGATGGGAACTTGTATGCAACCACTCTATGAGTGGTTGCTCCAAGTAGCATGAAACTATTTGTTATTTAGTGTGGTTATGATCAATAGATGATGCTCCTCGTTCTTCTCAAGTTGAATTTTTTAAGTGTCACAGTTGTCGTAAGGTAATAAACTATTCTGAATTAAAGCTTGATGTCAATCTTATAAGAGATTTTAGCTTTGTTTTACCCCATCCAAAAGCAGATAACATCAGCTGTAGTTTAGCTATTGCAAGCTTCGCAAATAAATAATTGTCGTGTCTCAGATAATAAATTAGCATGGGGTAGCTAGTGTTCAAGAAAACAATCATTTAGGCACGTTTGTTTGCTCGTATCCACTTATAGGAATACCTTTAGGCGTGTTTGAAAAATGTTATTTAGCAGTTAAGAAAACTCTTAACAATTTTCGTGATCTTGGGAGGTTTTAGAAATAAATATGGAACAAGCATTTGGCAAAGCTTTTGACTATAGGTATGGGGTTTGGATTGCATACGTTTTTAAAAAAATTCTTTTTTGTTCTTTATGAAACTCATTTAATTTCATGAGACATACTATCATGAAAAGTTGATTATTTGAATTTATTTTATTTTTTTATTTAAAGATAATAAAATAAATATGGTAACTTGTTCATATTTCCCTTAGTAAGTAGTAATGTTGATACCTCGAACATATATAACTATTCACACATACTAGATGATGTTTCTCACTTGATTGTTTTATACTCTTTATTTGTCATTTTATTTATACCGCTATGGATGAGTTGTGACTACTTTTTACCCTTTTATAAAATTTATTTATTTTTCATTTTTACATATTTTTTTGGAAATCTTACAATTTGTAATAAATTTTGATTCATCCTCTATGAACGATTTGCAAAAAGATTTCCATTTTTGGAACTATGTTCAAAACCATATTTTACATCTGAAAGTATTGAAGCATCATTAGGAGAAAAATATATCCGAAAAGCGTCATGATACTTTTTATGATACAAGACTACCAGTGATATGTGTGACAGTTTTCCAACTTTCTAGAATTGGTCTAGGCCAAGTCTGACTTTTTTGGATAGATTTATTAATTGGTTTTGGACTTGAAACCATCTCTTTCGGATAGAAATGGTCGGGCCAGTTGTTAAATGGTCTCGGCATAGACCATATTTAATCCACCCTAGATGGGCAATAGAGTGAGACTCTTGGAACCACGATGGAGTATTCCCTAGAAAAGGGCTTCGCACTAGGCAATTCCATTTTCAAGTATTAAATGAGAACCTAGAACTGTAGACTGGGTAGCAGCTCTGGACTGGACCTGCTAACACTACCTAAGCCCAACACAATACTTTTGGGTTTTATTTTTTTGTTTTTTGCTTTGAACTTGTTCATAGTCTGATTCGGTCAAGATTTTGTTCTATGACCCACTAACTCAAGCACATGGGTAAGGTCTTCGAGTTGGATGACTGCTTTTTTCAGAAGCCAGATTGATCCAACATGACCCATTGCATTTGTAGATCGAGATCATAAATAAAGGATTTACTTTCAAACATCATAACTCAAGATCATAAATAAAGGGTTTACTTTCAGACATCATAACTTCTATTTTAATTTTAGGAAATCATCTACAAAAAGGTTTTTGTAAATAATCATATTTTAAAAATAATTCTAACAGGCACTACTATTGTCTTAAACACTTTTCAATTGACCATAATACTTTTTTAACAAAAAAGAACTGAACTAGACTCTTAACTGGTAGCTTGCACATGTATCCGTAATAATTCACTTTAGTGTTCGTTTGCGTTAAAATACATAGGAGGTGAACACATAGTTAACTTTATGAAGGCTCTAAAATCCATCTCATCTTGGAATTGATGAATCTTAGAACCCAGTTAGAATCTACTTATAAAATCCATTTTAGCTTTGTGGAGACTCTAAAATTCATCAATTCCAAGCTAAGATGGACAGTTGGTATTGGGGATAGAATTTCTATTTGGAATAGTAGTTGGATCCCCTGTGAAGAGGAGCTTAGAAAATCAATGTCCCAAATCTCCATGCGATCTAAGTGTGTAAGGACCTCACAAACCCAATGCGAAAAAGAGATAAGCGAGCTTTAATATGTTTTTAGTATTGATAAGGATATTTAAGATATTCTTAAAACTCACATTCCCAATCAAACTCTTGGGGACAAGAGGGTTTGGATGCATATTAAAAGGGGACATGAAATTACCAAATCAACATATATAATTATCATTTAAGACAATTTGGAGTAACTTTAGTTTCACTTGGAGATCATTATGAAAATTGTCGTTGTCTCAAAGAATCCTTCTTTTTGGATAGAAATGGCCTAGGAAGGCTATTCTAGTATGATCCTTTCTTAATACTAATTTGTTAAACTTTAATATTTTATGTCTATGTGAGAAAAGGGCTCCAACATAGCTGGGATAAGGCTTTGAAGACGATGATGATGTGAAAAGGGGGCTAAGATGGTTGAGCATGCCTCGTTTCATTATGATTTTGGACGGGTCATATGGTTTGCTTTGAGTTTTGGCCCCCTAAACTATAATCTTTTCATTTTAAACAATATTACAAGTTTTAGTTTAGATGGATGGGTGGTCAACCTTTTCACCGCTCTTTTGTAGATCAACATTCTCAAAGCGTGGATTGTGACCTTGGGTCGGTTCCGATCCAAGTCCATGGTGGACTAGGAGCCGGAAATGTTAATGAGAAGATGGAACCGGAACCAGGCCCGGTTCGTAACCGGTTCCGTATATGGGACAGTTCCAAGACTAGGTAGAGAATGATATGGACTTTAGGAGGGATTCTTGAAAACTGAGGCAATATACTGGTCCTGGGTCCACAGGTCGGAACCAAGGTGGATCCGAACCCAAACTTGTTTTCTTATTAGAGCCTAAATAAGGACCCAAGACCGGTTTTTAATGAGTCGGAACCTCCAGATAATAAAAGAATTGGGGACCCATTTACATCCCTAATTGGGATATGTTTAATTTTAGCTCTAAAAAAATTAAATCCCACGAAAGTGATTAATATGGTTAAGAGTCTAATGATCTCGAAGACCTCTCTCTGATGAGGCTATATCCAAGGACCAGCTCACCTCTAAAAGAATTGGGTTGGTGGAAAATAACATTAAAACAAGATGGAAAATGTATGAACCATTCATCACCCTATTAGCTTATTTTCCATCTTCTTCTAATTCTATTTTCCTTAAAAAAAGGTTGTTCGATTCTCATTTCTTAAAATTAATGTTTGGTCTTCATTTTTTTACCACTTATGGTATCAATCCTATGTATTTTATTCCTACATATTTTAATGTAAACAAGCAGACTCAAAGATTATTTTTCCCATGTGAGGCCCACATGGATGCACGACAATCAATGGAGGTAGAGGGAATAGATATATAGGCTTCCAAATGGATTGGAGGTCGGGGTGTAAACTGGATCGGGACTGGGGCCATGCACAAGCAGTTGACTGGGATGGGCGGCCCGACATGACCCAAAGGATGGGCCAAGGAGCCTTGGTCGTGGCACGATACGGCGTGGCCCAGGTCCTTGTTCGTGCAATGCTGGGCCAGGGTGCTTGGGCTGAGGCACAACATGGCATGGTCCATGATAAAGTTCTATACCTGCATAGAGCTTATAAGTTAGAGCTTTTTTCTCATAAAAAAAAAAAAAAAAGCTAAGGGGGCTACTTTCTTTTTAGAGATTTTATGGCTAAAGTGGATGGAGGTGGATAATTCAAAATTACAAGTGTTTGTACCTAAGTGCCTAGAGCATGGAGCGGGAGCGGGAGTGCTGAAGCGCTAAATTTTAAAGTAATTATATGTCTGGAGCACCTTCGGAGTGCCTGCTATACAGTGGGCACAAATATATCTGATCCATATATTCAAGTATAAAAAATGGAGAAAAAATTTAACTTCGCAATTTGACCACATAAAATAGACAATAATTAATAAGTCAAAAGAAGTTCCTTCATTCAAAAGATAGATGTCAAGCATACAAAAAAAAGACAATGCTCATCCATGATTTCATATCCTGTATCCAAAAATAATACTCCACAAAACATATGAGAAAGATAAAAAAATTAGAAAAGAAAGAGAGTACTCATCCCAAGTGTGGTGCAGAAGTGCCAGAAGTTAAAGGGGATAGGCCAACATCACCAAAATGAAGTAATGCATATTCTCTACCTTCAAGGGCTTCCATGTCCTTCCTTCAAGGGCTTCCATGTCCTTCTCCAAATTATCATCATTAACAAAACTATCCCAGTTCTTATATGTCCCATCATAATCCTCCTATACCGTGTCAACAATCGATGATTTTAATGGACATAAACCAAAGATTCTGCATGGTCCGCATTCATCATATTCCTCTTTACATTGTGAATAAAACCATAGGTAGTCCATGCCCTCTCTGCACACGAGGTGTTCACACTTGGAGACAAAAATTTGACTCCCAAACTATATAGCTCAGGTGCGGTAACTCCATGCAAATCCCACCATGTTACTGTATACACTTTTCTCTCTATCCTTGATTGCTTGAGGATGACCAAAAATACTTTTGCCACTAACAAAGTCACTAAGTTTCCAACGAACTAAATATGCTTCCTCTGGATCTCTCACCAATCAATCTACCACTTCAAAATAAGTCGTTTGACTATGTTGATAATCACGAGTCTTCTTCATTTTCCCTCCCGTCGGTGAAAAACTTGTTAACCAAGATTCTGAATAATAATATGGAGTAAGCACATATGCAAGAGCATGTAAAGGTTGATTCATCTCTCCCATCGTCCTGTAAGTTTCTGAATAACTTGATACATTTCAACATTATGTTTTAGTGCAATTTGAATGTATCCCAACATATCTTCCATCCTTTGATAAACTTCTCCAAGAATAGCTTTGTCGGAGTCACAAAAGCGAATCATTTGCCAAATGGGCTTTGTGAATGCCAAGATAGTTTTCAATTGTTTCCAAAAGTCATCATCTAATATAATTTGTCTTACCCCATCATGCTCCATATTTTCCCTCACCCCACCTTTCTTGAGTTTGTCCCATTCCACACTTAAAACCAAGTTAATTAAAGCATTCTTTACATGAGCAATTCGTTCCAATATAATATAATGATGCCCAAATCTTGTCTTGTTGACTTTTATAACATCTAATGATGAAAATGTTCGAAATATATGCAAAGCCGAAAAATGGTTTTTTATATACTTCACAATTCCCTTTGCTTTCTCATAGCAATCACCAATGAAAAATAAACTTGAGTGGATTGAATGTGCAATATCTTTCATCAAAAGACTCGAAGTATTAGCCATGCAACCAGACCAAAAGATATGTGGGTGCCTCCTCTCAATGAGAGTCCTTGCTCCCCTACATACAGAGGCATTATCAGTCATATCAATCAAAATCTGCACAACACTATATGTACCCACTCTTTCAATTGCCTTTAGCAAAATCCCAGCTATATATTCACCTGTCTTTTCAAGAGAAATTTATACCACTAATGAACATTCCTTTATCTCCTGATACTGCCATCGCATTGATCAACGGTTGGTTCTTGATGTTTGTCCAACCGTCAGAAACAATTGAAACCCCATATGTCGGCCATTGTTCTTTTAGGGGCATTAGTGCTTGCTCAACCTTTGTCCTCTCCTTATCAAGAAGCATAGTCCTTTTTTTTTCTACACATGGTGGCTTATAGCCTTTTGGTGCATCATTGATGGCCCTTACCATATCAATCCAAAGAGGAGACTTTGCTACATTAAAAGGAATCCCATTAGCATAGAAAAGTCGGGCAAATACACCATCCACTTCTTCTCTAGAAGATAATTTAAACATATCAGCTATATATGTTCTTCTTTCCCTTCTCTACCTTAGCCAACTTGGATACCGGTGGAACAATTGGAATGGTAGGAATAGGCCTTTTGCGTGTGCCACCTCCAAACCTTTTCTTAGCTTCTTCTTCTTCTTTTTTCAATTTCTTCCTCTCATCCTTGTTTATTTTAGAACATATTGCCACCCCTTGTGACTTTTGCCCAGGTAATAGCCCAATCAAGTGGGCTCTTATCCGGGAGTATGTTCCCGTATAAGGATCAACCTTACAACCAAAATTACATATCCACTTACAAGCACTTCCATCTTTTCCATCTCCAACAATTGTTACGTACCTTTTGAGAAGAGTGGCTGTCAAATCTGTATTCTCATCTTCAATACTATCCCTTTGATTAAGTGGATTCTCTGTAATTTGTACCTCCTCTTCTTCATTCATTTTGGTCCTAAAAAGGAAATAATATTGGTTATACATGTAAAATCAATTTGCCAACATATCTTGTTTATAATTTACATATATTAAAAGAGTATTAGAGAATGGAGACAAAACCTTGTATTGTTTATAAATTATAAACAAGAGTGATAAGACAATATGTCAGGGATATGATGGAAAACTTTTATTGTTTATAATTTCCATAGCCATCAAGATGTACAAAACTACAAATATGGGTTGAGATAGTTGTGAATGAGAAATGAAGCACAAAACTACAAATCCTGTGTCGGCTTTTCGTCATTGCTCTAAATGCTTGATTTCTGTTTATGTGTCAATCCCAAACAGTTTCAAGTTGGGGGATATTGATGCCAATACTATAGCACCTCCTGTTTATGAAAAAATGACAACGATGGAGTGCCCAGTTTGTTTACCAGAAATGAGGTGGACACCCCTTTTGCACCACATGAGTTTTTAATTTTTACTACTCATCATATTTATTGACTGAGGTATCAAGTTGATGGAGATTGGAGACTACCGTATTTGACTACTATATTTTTTTTATTTAAAGAAAGGAAGAAGATGGAGACGAGAGAGAGAAGGGGGAGGGAAAGAATAAAAACAAGTGAAGCCCAACTACCCAAGTACACAGAGAGGTGGGGAGGGAAGGGTAGGGTACTTGCCGGATATTGCTGCAACGTAGATGACCTATGACATCAGAGATGACGTGCGACAACCACGGTTTGCAATGCTCCTCTTTCGTATTTTAGTCTCTCTTCTCATCTTTCATTTTTTTTTCTTTTAATCCTCCCTAAAAATAAGGATCTAAGCCTTAAAATCTTTAAATTTTTTGAAACCAACCTTTCAAATTCCACGCTTCCAACGTGGATACCCATCGACTTGCGCTCCCTCCTCGTTGAATGACGATCTAGGTTCACCCGATTCTCGCTCCATCGTTGGTTGATCCGCGATTCGTATGAACTCGAACCTCGATTTGTAGAGACTCGAACCGCGTTCCATGGGCGATTCCACTCTGAAAACACTGATCCGCGTTTTCAGAGCGAGATCGAGAAAGGGGATGGATGGTTCCCTGCAATGAGGTTTGTACAAATATAACCTCATATAATTTTCAAAATTAAGCAAGGGTTCTACATTGTAATTTTTAAAACGTAAGCCAACAATTATCAAAATTAAGTTTGAACCATGGCTAAAAATGTCCAAATTAATCACAACCCACCTATCGACCAGATCTTTGAATCCCCACCATAAATGCAGATGCCAAGTTTTTCCAGCCCACCAGTTTCGTCGGCTACTTTATATGAGTTCATCCACCTACACCTTCGCAGTTTACCGTTACATGTGACAGAGACATAATAACGACAACGTTAATGTGGGGTACTCAATAGTACAAATACGACTATACTCCAGGTTAAACACTATCTCCTCTCCTTTTCTCTTAAGAAAAAAGTCGCATTCAATTTGTCCCGTTTAAAATTTCTACTTGTCCTTGTGCTAAATGTGTTGGGCTTACATTCTGCCCCAACTCTGATTGGATCGGAATTTGGCCCTGTTAAAAACATGGTTGTGGATCACTTACTTGAAGGACCAATTATTAATTAAAAATTAATAAATGCTGGACCAAAGACGTGAACATATCCATCCTCCTTGCAGTTGATCGATTTGAATTAAAAAGATCGCACTATGTCAAAATGCACTAAAAATGGCATGAAAAAAAAAATGCAAAGAGTGATCGTACGCTCCGCTTCTTCTTCGTCGTCATTTTACATTACCGAAACAAAACCCTAACTCTCATCTCTCCCATCTCCATCTCCTTCTTTGGTTTTAGGGTTTCCAAAGGCTACTGGACCATCGTTTAAGGCCATGTTTGGCAACAATTAGTGGCGAGGATTCTTCCCGACCTTCTATGCATTTGAAGGAAACTCATGTTTGGTTAACATCGAAAAATGGCTGGGAGAACTCATTGCTTCTTTATTACAGAATATCTCAGAGATTCTACCTCCCACCTTCCAACTGTTGAAGTCCGCGCGATGGAAGCTATAGTTAAATCAATGCTACATGAGGCTGTATCGGTTTTTTCTTTGGAACCCTGCCTTATGGATCCAATAATCACAATCCGAATTGTTAGTCATGATTAGATGGTCAATAACGGCTGGGAGATAAAATATCATATGTTGATCCATCATAAATCATGAGATATCCAAAAAAAAAAAAAAAAAAAGAAAAATTCAAACCATAAGATCACAATTTCTGAAAATTCTATGCACTCCTTTTGCGAAATCTGAACTATCCATTCTCTTTAGAACGCTACCTAACGTCCAAGAGTCAAATTTCCCAGCATGATTTTTCATGGATCATCATAAAATAGTAAAAAAAAACTATAGACCATCTATTACCTATCACACAAATAAAGAGGAAGGTCTTGTTACAGCCTGCTACAATGGTTTGGCGATGAGTTAGGGTTTCTATTTATTGGTTTGGAACCCTACTTTTTGGGTTCCTCAATCAAGATCCAAAAGGCTAATTATAAAGAAAAGGCCCCAAACGACTGTATTCTCAAATTTCAGCCGTTGATCTCTCATAGATATTGAGATATTTGCGAAAATGTCCAAATCCTATAATTAGAAATTTTAATTTATGTGGGCCCCATTTGTACGATCCTAACCATTCAAATTCTTCAGGGAGGCAAAAACACATATAGGGTGCAAGTTTAGGTCTTGATTTTTCATGAATTTTGAGAAATTTGCAAAAATTAATAACCATTGGATCACACATCTTTATAGATGGCTTGAATCCTTTCCCTTAACCAAACTTGGAGCTCTCCTTTAGGAATCCTCAATGAAGATATCTTAGGGCACGTTTGTGTCACGGCGATTTCCGTGGAAGAAGGAAATTGCATCAGCAAAATTCATGGAAGATAGATGCCAATGAAAAGAATTTCCATGGAAGTACAAAAATTATGTTTGGTGCATAAAAAACTTCTTCGATGAAACTGTGTTGTTTTTGTTTGGTGTGACCATGGATATCCAAGTGAAAACCAATGACCTAGCACAAGAATGAAAATATAATCCAAATAACAGAGAAATTGCAAAGTAGGATAGAAATAACTCGGAGAGAAAATAAAGAAGCACCTTGGACATGTAATTGCAGAGGAATGGCCCACCTTAGATTGTGCCAAAGATCCAATAACACATGCAACGAGTCAATTGCAAAGAATGACCCACCTTGGATGAAAAACCTGAGTAGCCCACATCGTCCAGTGTCCTCAAACGAGAGCAACATGTGTAATTTTGCAACATGGGATTTGCATAGCCTTTTGTGAGTGGCAGAGAGGCAAGTTAAAATTAAAACCCAAATCCAAAACGCTATTCTATGAGTTGCAGAGAAGAGAGAGGGCTTCCAGCAATAACAGCCTGCAGACGGAACCAGAGCGTCGGCGATGGAAGAAGATGAGGGTTTTCTAGCGGGGGGGGGGGGGGGTGTTTCCAATTTGAATGTGGAGAATCCATACTTTTTAAGGAAAAGATGGGCCCACATAGTTTAAACCAAACAGAAAATGACCGCACCAACAGATGGAGAGAATCATCTCAATAGACGATTCCATCCCGTGCACTAAATCTGCCCTAAAACTCTTTTAATTATGTTACCGTTGAGATATCTGCTAAGATTATCTTTTATCCGTGTCGATATATCTGTATTTTCTCAAAAAACAAAAAAAGCAAATCTCTTTCAAACACTCTCTCCTCTCCTTTTCTCCTCCCCAAAAACCCAAACCCTAGATTCCAAAACCAGATTTTCGCCGAGCGTGGTCTCGAATTTTCGACCTCTCATGGCTATTCCCCCAGATCTCGCCACCATCTCCTCCACCTGCAAATCCATCACCACCCAATGTTAACGTTCCTGAGACGCTTCTTGATCCCTCGAGAACCACCACCCCATCCCCTTCCTCAACACCCTCGACACCCATCTCTACTCCTATTTCATCTACTTCCCATCCTCAATCATCGGCTTTCTCTCTTCAATCCCCTTACACCAGTCATGTCACGGGGTTGAAAACCCCAATCCCTCATCTGGGCACCCCATTCTCCACCCAAAACCGATCCATTTTCCATCTCTAACGGTCGAAAACGCTTCTGGGTGTGGCTGCTGCGACTGCTTTGAGGAGATTGATGGGGAATTTCAGTGCCCTTGTGCGAGGCTGAGGCCTGGACCTTCTGGCTTCTCTGAGGATGTTGGGGGGATTACGGAACAGGGTTTTGGTGGAGAGCTATCTCCATGGGGTTTCTTTGATCTGGTGGAAGTGGATTCTTCTGGGAGCGTTTCTGAGTTTGGAGGTGGAGCGTTTCTGGGAGCGTTTCTTGGATCTGGTTGAAGCGGATTCTTCATGGTAATTTTATTTTATTTTGATTTTTTATGTTCCCTTTGTTTGATTTGATGTGATTTCATTCTTATGTTTTAGTTTTTTTTTTTTTTTTATCCACTCTGGTGTTTGGGTGCTCTTGCAAATGTATAGAACAGTGACTCACCCCACCCCCATTTATGGTCTTTGTTTTTTTTCATTATGGAAGGTGACCCAGGTAGTAAATGGTTGGAATTGGGGTTATCTTCCCTAACATGAATTATTTTTTGTTGGGTTATGAACCCCCCCTTCCCGGTTTAGACCACCGATTACAACCCCCATATCCCCTCTCTCTGTTTCTCCAATCTCTTTCTCTCTCTCTCTACCTGTTTGGACGGTCCCCCACGCATCGGTTTCCAGGACCAACCACGGTACCTGTTGTGGGATGACCCCCCTCCTCTCTCTCCCTCTCTGTTGTGATGCCGTCCAAGGGAGTATGGATGTTCATTCCAGATAAGATGATACAGAGTATAGTTGGGAGAATGTTGCAGGTAGGCTGGTTGAGAGTGAAGGTGGTTGTGGGTCGTGTTTCGGGCTCAAGGAGTTTGTTCATTTGCTTTAGTTTTTCTGTTTTCTTCAAATGCATAGATTTAGCTTTTCATTGTTTATGATGTTATTCTTTTCCATTGAGTTTAATTTCACCACCATATTATTTCTTTATACCTTCCTTCAGATATACTGCAGTTTTGTGAAGATGTGTGTTCCCTCCATCTCAGATTATAAAAATCTCTTAGTGAAATGTTGCATATGTCCATTTAACATTTTATGTGCAATGCTTGTAAATGATGTCTATATTGGTTGTGTGTTCTTTAATAAAGTGTGGTATTGTAACAATAGAACATAACGTACCCTTATAAATTACATGTGCTTGCAAAGATAATATTAATAGTGTCTAAAGGCAATCATAATCAATCATTTAGTATTCAACAAGTTGTTGCAGGTATAGTTTGGTGGTGTGACTGTTGTCCTTGTGAAAGAGCTATGATGTTGGCATTTGCTAGTTATATTATAGTTTGATCCATTTTCACTTTTTTTTCTTTCTTTTTCTGGGCCTTACAACATGGAAATTGGAATCTCATATGGCATGGGTTTGTTTATTTGACTTATCCACTTGAAATAAATACAGCACGTATCCAAATGTTGATTTAACGTGGAAATAGAAACAATGTTCTTCTTCTTCTTCTTCTTCTTTCCTTAATAGTAGAAAAAGTATACCATCTGATTTTATTATAGTTTGATCCATTTTCACTTTTTTTTTCTTCTTTTTCTGGGCCTTACAGCATGGAAATTGGAATCTCATATGGCATGGGTTTGTTTATTTGACTTATCCACTTTAAGTGAATACAACAAGTATCCAAATATTGATTTAAGATGGAAAGTAGAAACAGTGTTCTTCTTCTTTCTTTAATAGTAGAAAAAGCATACCATCTGATGTGATTTCAAGCTCACATCCAAAATGCAGGTAGAATAGATAATCACCATTTTCTAGTTATTCAATATCACAGATGATACTGGGGTCGGAACTGTGGTTCCCACTCTCAAGTATTAATCGGATATGAGGGCCAAGGCCTCTCCAGCCATCTGGTACATTTCCTACGCGGTCTTTTAGGTACCATGGATCAATTGTCTTGCATTCTCAGAATTCTCAGCAATGTATGCTACGGTTCGACATTTTTTTCATCAGTTTTTTTTTTTTTGAATGTTAATTTTTTTTTTCTTTCATCAATTTGTGTTTGACATAGTGTTTGTTGTTTTTTGCTAGTTAATCACTTTGCTAACTGATAGAGAAAATAGAGAAAAAAAATGTGAGCAATGAATATTTATGTTTGACATGCAGACTGCAATAATAACCTCTTTAGTTGATGATTTTGAATTGTTTTCTAAACCCAACTGGTTGCATTGTACTTCTTGACTTTTGTTTGAACTTGAATGTCCTCTTTGTCCTGTTTTTTCACTTTATAATTAAGAATATTACAATTGGGGGATTTTTTTATATACTTAATGGTTTTTTTATTTATAAGGAGGTTTTTTTTTTTTTTTTTTTAATTCATGAACTTCCATTGGGCTATTCACCATTTCTGAGGTGGGGGATTACAGAATGTAGGATGTTGATCGGTTTTAGATCAATTCTATGCAAGCATTTGGAATGAAAGAAAAAAATGAAGAAAAAGAATGGATTTCCTTTAGTTTTTCCAATCATTGATTGGTTATCAAAACTCTTAGATGTTATTTTTGGCAAGCATTTCTTCAAAATGAGGTGAACTGCCGGGGACAAATAAATAATTTCACTTTTTTTTTTTGAATGGTTAAATAATAAAAAAGGCAATTTTTGGATTTTAAAATATGTAAAAAGTGACGGCCTTGGCCGTCGTTCAGTTTCAGCAATCGATCCCTTCGTATGCGATTTGGTCCCCTTCATGATAGTGTGGTCCAAGAAACTATAAGCTGATCTGCTTTACAAAAATCCCTGAACTGAATATATGGCATACCATAACCATAAATGAATGCTTCTTTAAGAGCAGGTCTAAAAGCAGATTCTATGTTGATGTAGTCTTGAAACATAGAGGGTAAGCTATCTAGAAATGCATCCACCACGCTTCTTGATTCTGACAAGTTGACAAGAAGATCTTCTGGCAAAGGTACAAATATGTCATCATGGTCTCCAACTGCCATCATTTGAGGTTGTGTCAAAGATGACTGTTACAAAAAGACGAGCTTTGTATTAGTAATTAATCTGTTTTATTAAAGTAAATAATTTCTCTTATTGTACCATGAACATTTAAATTCTTAAAATGAGATGATTCTTCTAGTACTGTTTCTTTCATTTTACATCTCAATGAGTTGAAACATCAGATATGCCAAAGTGGGACCTGGTTAACGCAGTCATCATTTGGAATCGCAGACTAAACTAGTGTTGAATGCTATGGAATTAAAAATATGGTTTCTTTGCAATTTGATTTTGGTTGAACTTGATTTGGGATGGATGTAATGTACGCATAAAACAAGTTTAGAAGCATGCAATTTTTTCAAAAAAAAAAAACAGGAGAAGCCGAGAAATATAGAAAAAGTATAAAAAAACACATTAGAGCTATACAAAAAGCATACAAGCATTAATAAATTTGATGGTAAAAGATAAATTAAGTTTTCTCCCATGGACTATCATTAAATGTCACTTACTTTAAAATAAAAAAAAATCGTCAACATCTTTCCTTCGCAAGTGGTGAACTCAATTGTTGGACATGGTAGTTTTTCAGAAAATGAAATGCTGTCATGCACAATTTTGAACACTTGATCACTCAGTAGTAACAAGTGTTTTAGTTTTGAGCCATATATCAAATGAAGCTTTGAATGCCTTTGCTATTTGATTTTTATTGAGCTTGGTTCAGACTGGATGTCTTTTGACATAAATTTACTTAATACATTCTGATGTTGGTTTCACTTAAATTTACTAAATACATTTTTTACTAAAATCTGATAGTATCAAGTGTAGGAATGCCTGCTTACGTACCAAATTCGAAGAACATTGATACTCAGATTGGAAAGGGTGATGTACATTAGGAGCACATTTGTATTTGTTTTCCTCTTCCCCTGTTAGTGTTTTAAGTGAGGGCACTTCATGTAATACGCATGGACTAATGATAGCAACACTTCAAAAGCAGTTGCCTTTTTTTTCCCTTCCTTTTTAATTCTTTTGCTCTAAAATCCTCTCTGATAGGAACAAAACTAATGAAGAGTAGGCATTTCACAACTTTGGGGTTCGGAACAGAACTTGGGATGTACATTAGGAGCACATTTGTATTTGTTTTCCTCTTCCCTTGTTAGTGTTTTAAGTGAGGGCACTTCATGTAATACGCATGGACTAATGATAGCAACACTTCAAAAGCAGTTGCCTTTTTTTTCCCTTCCTTTTTAATTTTTTTGCTCTAAAATCCTCTCTGATAGGAACAAAACTAATGAAGAGTAGGCATTTCACAACTTTGGGGTTAGGAACAGAACTTGGGATCATCAGAGTGTGCATAGGTGGAAAATGTCCATGGTTTGGGAACTAGTTGTGAAGTGTTGTTTGGGGCAGTGTTAAGTGGGAATTTAAAGAATCCTATAACAGTAAGATTTTGGAAGGTAGTGGAGTCCTTTTAGTTCAACCCTTTCTATGTACATCTGATGTCTATGCTAGCAGATTTCTTTTATGTACATCTGGTGTCTGTGCTAGCAGGACATTCAAAGCCCATGTGCTTTGGTCCATGTGCCATTTGTACTCTTCTTCTTATTGTCATTTCATTTTGCCATTAGCATTAATATCGAAACGGGAAAAAATAAAGAAAAAGTGTATGAGAAGAAAACAAAGAAAAAACAGCGTTCCCGCGAGGTAGGGGGAGTGATGAGGGAGAAAAAAATGACGAAGATAAAGTGAACACACGCAGAAGGGAAAAAACAGATTAAGAGGAAGAAGAAGCATCTAAGTCCTCAACTCCAACTCCTCCAGCTCCGACAATGGCTGCAGCAGGGGGGAAGACCGTTAAAGGTTTCTCTTCAAAGAATTTGATCCTCGAAAGAGGAACGGGTACTTTAATTTCAGTTAGGCCCTTCTAATTTTTTTAAAACCTCACAAAATAAAAAGAAAAAGAAACAAATTTAGGCCTAATATTTCGTTGTCCATTTTGGTTGAAATTCTGGCATTTCAATTGAAATCTTTGATTTTGGACGAAATGAGCTGAAATTATGGATGAAAAGTTTTTAGGGTCGTTTCGTTTTGGCTGAAACAAAACGAAATTGATACCTATTCATTTAGAGCTTTTCTTCAAATTTTGATGCTTCTCTTTTCTTTGCCATGAGGCAAGGAAATAGAATTGCAGATGTTTTGGCGAGGAAATAGAATTGCAGATGTTTTGGCGAGGGTGTAGTTTCATTCAAGTGGTTATTTGTATAGGGCCAGTTTTTGGTGGTTTTTGGTTTGTTTAAGCAGTTAACCGTACACTCTTACCTCTGTTCCATTCTTCTTCATCAATGAAATTCGTCGACCCCTATCAAAAGTGGAAGCATGAGGGTGTTCCATTTTCTTTTTATTTGATGTCGGAAGTTTGCTTTCATTTTTTCTTAAAATAATAGAAATGAAACCCTGATGGTATGCTAACTTCAAACTCCCAGTCCCGTAGATTTGGTTATTGCCAGTTCAGGAGATGACAAAAATTTCTCTAAGGCGTATCAATGGACAGAGCATGGGGACAGTGCCACCTTTGGGGACTAATGCTGGTGGCAACATTGATTTGGGACAGTGCCACCGTTCTAGACAACAATGTTGATTTGGGAGAGTGAAATTGATAGAGTAAATATCCATCATCGTCTAAACCTCGGCCATCAGATTGGGAGTTTGCCATTGAAAATCTTCAAGTGCAAATTCTTGAAAGGCATTTTGGAGTCTCAAAATTTGGTGCAATTCAAGGCATACTGGATATCCTTGGATTTCAAGAGCTTCAATCTTTACATTGGCGGCATTGTGATCAGGTCAGAGAACTGCTTTTCTCATTCAATTTTTTATGTTTTTCCTTCTTTATGTCTTTATTTTGCCTTTGGATCGTTTCGATTTCTTGTGACTGTTCATCTGATAGGTAGGTTAATTCTTTTTTCTCTTTCTTTTTTGTTGTGACTGTTCATCTGATAGGTAGTTTGTATTGGAAATTCGAAGGAGCTGAATTTTCTCTTGCGGGAGTCCCGCTAGGCATGAAACCACATCTCTTCTGTTAATGCAGAAGGGGCCCTCTGGATTGAAGGCGGCCTTGGGGTTTCATGCACGGTTCAGCTTGCGATCCCCATGGGAGAAAGCAGGATGTTTAGTTTTCATTTTTCTTTTTATTGCTTTCTTATTATAGATGAGAATTCTGTATAATTCTTTTCAAGTGATGGTTGATGTTGATGCTTAACTGAATCTGTTTATTTATTACATTTTTATATTTACATGAGAATTCTATATAATTCTTTGCAAGTGGTGGTTGATATTGATGTTTAATTGTACTTTTTTGTACTTTTTTATATTTACTTGAGAAATTTGTATAATTCTTTGCAAGCGATGGTTGATATCGATTGAAGGCGGGATGGACCTGTTCTCTCCTTAATTTCTACTTATTCAACGTTTATTATATTGTACTACATTATTTGTTTTATATTTTTTTATTTCTCGTGACATCTTTGGTGCCTTGAACAAGCTAGTTGTGTACTTTTTGGCTTGATTGTTTTTTTACCCTTAGGGCCTGTTTGTTTCATATAGTTGAGTATCCTACTATTATATCCTTGTAAGCGCGTGGTTAAAAGTGAAGAACCAAAAGGTGAATATCGAAAAACGACCATCAAGTCACCTCCCCTTTAATGGAAACTGAATCATGGGAAGATAGGGATGGGCCTGTTTGTTTCATATAGTTGAGTATCCTACTATTATATCCCTGTAAGCGCGCGGTTGAAAGTGAAGAACCAAAAGGTGAATATCGAAAAACGACCATCAAGTCACCTCCCCTTTAATGGAAACTGAATCATGGGAAGATAGGAAATGAATTCACCACCATATTAATTCAACACATAGGAACTACATCTTGCTTAACCGGAAATTCCTATGTATTTTATGCAAACACAGCTCGTGATAGAAATCCTTTTCCTATTTTGAACTTATCCAATGACATTAAAGAAAGATTCTTTTAACGTGATTGAGTGTTTTCACTAAATGAAAGGATTTCTTATATTAACTTATAAATAGTAAAAGTAGTAGGATTGTCAATATTAGAGATTCAGGATTGTGGGCATAGTTATGATATTGGTTCATTTGGGCTGAAATTATTAATCCAAATGAACGACCCCCAACAAAATTTCGGTCCATATTTTGGATCAGTTTGGCAAAAATTGCATATTTCAGTTGAACAAGTCTAAATTTGCCCTTTTCGCTCGATTTTTTTTTTGAATGGCTTTTTGGTCGAAATTTTGAAAAGAAACAAAATCCTAATTCCTTTATTCCTTATATTCGTTTGACCGAAAGTAGTCATAGTAATAGTAGTAGTAGTAGAGGAAGAAGGTCGTAGCGAGCACCACTGTCGTTTGATAGTACAATTGCACTAAGAATGAGAATGATTGCATAGAAAAAAAAGGCAGAAAAACAGGAAGAAGTGTACTAGGACTAAAGGGAACCTAGGCTCATTGCTCGCCACATTAGTTCTTTTTCCCTATCTTCCTCTTCTTCCCTCCTCTCTCTCATTCTTCTTTTTTCGTTTTTTTCTTGTCTTACATTCGGTTGAGATAAAAGGGGCCAACACAGGGTTAGGGCGAGGTTCAAGGGCTCCATCGTGGGGCTCACTCTAAAGAGATTCTCAACTATGATTGTGAGAGGTGGTCGTACAAGGGGTAGTAATATGTTTCGTAAGTTATCCCACTGTGAAAGCTTCAGTTTTTTCCTTTTTCCCCACATCTTTCTATCATATACCATAACAAAATTTCAGTACTTATCTCCTCACCTCTGTAATTATCTCCCCATCACCAATTTCCTTTTCCACAATCAGCCCTTTTTCCCATTTCCAAAGCTTTGAAGTGATACAGCAGAACCAATTCCTTAATATTTAAGGATGGGAGAGAAGCTTTGAAAGGCGCATTCTTTTGTGGTGTCCTATATATATGTTTTATTCCATATCTCTTTGTTGGATCTATTAAGTCGTCGTATTTCCAAAGTCATTTACAATAACTTATTATCACTTGCATCCAAAATAAAAAAAATAATGGTGACTTACCAAAAATCTACAATTTCCTACATTGGTCAAGAAACAACCTCCACGATTATCTGTGACAAAATGTGAATCTTTTAAGTTTTAACTTAGGATGGATGTCATATATTTTCTATCCACAACCACCTTTGTGAAACAATACTGTTAACAAGCAAAGTTTACGTGCCATCAATTACCAACAGAAATTAATGCTCACGTCTTTCAACAACAACGGTATCACACAATTATATATTCTTAAAATTCACGAAATGACAATCCTCAATGGCTATGAACTCCCGAGTCAACCACAATAACTCTTGATCACTTACATCCAAAATAAGAAACAATGGCAATGGTCACTACATCTAAAATGTACATTCTTAACAATAATTTGTAAGTACCTTCAAGATTAGCAAATGCAACAACCATTGATCACTTCTCACAAGATCATCTGTGACAAAATGTGAATCTTTTAAGTTTTAACTTAGGATGGATGTCATATATTTTCTATCCACAACCACCTTTGTGAAACAATACTGTTAACAAGCAAAGTTTACGTGCCATCAATTACCAACAGAAATTAATGCTCACGTCTTTCAACAACAAGGGTATCACACAATTATATATTCTTAAAATTCACGAACTGACAATCCTCAATGGCTATGAACTCCCGAGTCAACCACAATAACTCTTGATCACTTACATCCAAAATAAGAAACAATGGCAATGGTCGCTACATCTAAAATGTACATTCTTAACAATAATTTGTAAGTACCTTCAAGATTAGCAAATGCAACAACCATTGATCACTTCTCACAAGATCATAAACTTCTTCCACAAGCTCCAATCAATTATTCACTCGTGCCCCAATAATTATTAGCTATGAAAGAGTGCATCTTTTTACCAAATCAAAAGCATAAAACAAACTTATGAAAACCCATTTCCAGAAAAATTAAAAAATTGAAACGAAAAGAAAACGAAAGAAGAAACCCACAAAACAAATTTATGAAAACCCATTTCCAGAAAAATTAAAGGAACCGTCATAACCGAAAAGACAACAAAATTCTTAACTGTAAAAAAGTAACAAAATATAAAAATATAAAGAATTGAAAATCCATAGAAAGTCCAATAATAAAATACATTCAAAAAATAACAAAGGAACCTAACCGAACTAATACCCAAAAGCCAAACATCTAAATCGAAAATAGAAATGAAAAAAATATACAAATCCATTAAAACCCATCATCAAGAAGATTAAAAGAACATGTTGAACCTAAAAGAAGTAATAATTAATAATAAAAGTAACTCACAATGTAAAGCAACAAAGTCCATACAAAATATACAACATAGAAATGAAAATACATAGAAAAATAAAAAATAAAAGCAATTTAAAATAAACAAGTAAATCCGTGAGTGCCTAGTACCCAAAAATAATTTTTTTTAAAAAAAAAAGGAACATAAAAAAGAAACCCTCAAATCTATGAAAACCCATCACAAAAAAATAAAATAAAATAAGAATGAAACCATCGTAACTGAAACGAGCAAAATCACAAATACATAAAAGTGGTCAAGAAGAAAATTAAAAGAACCCAACAAAACTGAAAATATAATAAAATGAACCAATAATAAAAAGCAGAAAACCACAATAACAAGTGCAACATAGTTTTGAAGATCCATAGAAAAATCCCATAATATAAGAAATTTAAAACGAACAAACAATGGGTGCAGATCAATCCTATTTTCAGCAGCAATTCTCAGTAGCACAATGGGTGCATATCAATCCTATTTCCACAAACTGCCCCACTGATCGAATTATGTTCAATTGGAAGGAGCTAGCTTTCTCGTAAACGGGGGTCAGGGCAGTACTAGTATTCTCAGTCTTCTGGTTTCCATGTAGCTGAGTAGATTGTTATGTTAGGGGATCTAAAGATTGTACTTTTGCATGTTTTTACCTATGTTTGGATCAATATAATCCTTTTGTATTGATATCTTTTCTGCTTTTAATGAAAGTTACCATTAAAAAAAAAAAAAAAAAAAAACCAAACCCATGAAGATTGAATATGCAAAAACTAAAAAACTGAATCATAAAAGAGAAAAAAGAGCACAAATCCTATAAATCCATTACTAGAAAAACTAAATGAACCAAATGAAATTGAAGAAAAAATTAAAAAAGCCACCATAAAAAACAAAAAAATTAACATAAAAGAGAAAAAAAAAAAAAAAAACCAAACCCATGAAGATTGAATATGCAAAAACTAAAAAACTGAATCATAAAAGAGAAAAAAGAGCACAAATCCTATAAATCCATCACTAGAAAAACTACATGAACCAAATGAAATTGAAGAAAAAATTAAAAAAGCCACCATAAAAAACGAAAAAATTAACATAAAAGTGAAAACAAGAGAAAAGTTGAAACATAAACAAATAAATTTCTCTCATTAGTATGTGCTCCTACATCCGTTAATCGCGCTGGAGAAAGAACTAGAGAAGGATTTCCTTCTCTTGTAACTGGACTATGTACTGATGATATCCCTTTCTTAGTTACTGCTTTGGATGCGGGTGCATTGGATACACCTAACAGTGATATTGGAGGAGCAAGTGGAAAAGGGCTTCCTGCATCCGGCAATCTTCTGAATTGGATGTGGATGAAATCCACAAGGTTGAAGATGTGGAACACCCACTCTTTCTAAGTGGAGACAAAGAGAACCCTTTTACCTATTTGGCTTGTTTGTTGGCAAAATGGACTGCAAGTAAGGACCCAGTACCAGTTGTTAATGTCAAAATAAAGGTATTCTGCTGATGTTTTTTTGTTGTATGATCGCGTGGTCTATGGATTGGTTCTATGGTCCTAAAGTAGAGGGCAGTTTTAGTAATCCAAGATAAGATACCTGGCTAAGTATCTATGTAAGAATTTCTGTTCTGGGGTTTACATATATACATAATTGTTGTTATAATTGAAATTGAAAAGGATTAATTTTGGAAAAGAATTAAGACTGATTAGTCGTATATCAATTTGATCTCCTTATGTCATTAAGGAAACCAAATTGGAGATCAAAATCCAAGAACCATTCATGAATTCACAGTCATTAATGCTTCCAATTTGCTATGAATTTTGAATTTTGTGACTGGAAATCCATTTTTGTCTTTCAATAGAAAATAAGGGGAAAGCTTTTATTTAGGTGTAGTGTGTTTTGGAATACAATCAATCTAAGAGAACATGATCCAATAAAAAAAATTCCTTGATTCTGCTTATCGGTTGCTTGAATTGAAAAAAAAAAAAAAAAAAACTGGAGTTTGCTGTCATACATTTTTATTCTACAATGATCCTGGCACTGCAGATAATTTTATCTGTATTGAGCTTATTGACATCATTAGTCATGTTAAAAAATAATCATTTCAAGCCAAGGAAGTTCATATATTTAATCAAATTCTGTTCTTTTGCAGTGTTTTTCGAGGGGGGTTAAGCAATTCCAATTCAAGCAATGAAGTACGTATGAGTTTAGATACAGAATTGTGAATTTTGGTGGGCATTCACCTGAGGATGTTACTGCTGCTCTTTCTTCATCAGACAAGAAAATTATGACCCCACATGAAGGAGATCATAAAGTGATATCGACTTTTTTTTTGGCAAATTTTGAGGTAGTCTTCCTCTCCCATTTGAAAGAATTGTTCTCTGTGATGTCATTGTTTCTGTAGAATTCATTTCCGGCTGTATAGCCTTAATATGTACATTCTTGGAACTTAAGTACCTTTATTTTCTAAAACATGAAAGGGCAAAATTAATGTTTACTGAAAACCATTAGTTCTGATCGACTCATGAGATGAATGGTTTGCAATGAGTAAAGTTGTGATATTCTTGAATATATGAATCTTGTGCATACGAACATTTTCATGAACACAAACTTTAAATCACAAGTAGCTGCACAATGGACATTTTAAAATGAAATGGTGTCATGTCATGAATATTTGGTAGTTGGTACACTGGAGACCATCCTTGTAGTTAGTACTGGTGTTGTGATTTTTCGGTGGTTGTTTTCCTTCTGCCCTTATGATTCTGAGCTTTTCGAGGATACCCCAAGCTACCAACCTTCGTTAGAAACTGCAGAACAGTTGATTCTAGTTGCGGACTTGCAGCCCTTCTACGATTTCGACATGATTAATTCCTATTGTTACCTTACAATAGAAAAAAAAAGGTTCATTCGTGCATGGCATTTGCAGAACTAATAATGGTGGGATGCAAGTTTGTTCTTCTAAGGTGGTAGGGAGGATGGTTTGATTAAAATTGAAAATCAATTAGTGCCCTAGTGTGGTAGATTCTGTTGTCAAGAGCATTTATGGACAAAGTGGACTGCTTACGTAGGATATCATAAACAGTGCTAGTGCGGGGTGGGAATGGTGGAGACAAGTTGGTATAATGTTATGCGATCATTTATTACCATTGTGGTCAAATGGACATTTAATTAAGACAATAGGTGGACCTGCACTGTTATATGGAGCTGAATGTCGGGCAATAGAGAAATGTTAAGATGACGGTATTTGCGTTGGAAATGTATATCCTAAGATGGAGGTGTTACAAAGGGTGAATATAAAATTAGGAAGGGTTAAACAATGTGCGTTGGAGATGCATATCCTAAGATGGAGGGGTAAAAAAGGGTGAAAATAAAATTAGGAAGGGGTAAATGAGGAAACTTTTGGGCAAGTCCAATAGAATATAAAATCAACTATTTTTTATTCTCTTGGTTGCTCGCCACCTGGAATCAAGATTTTATATCCCCTACATATTTGGTGAATATTGCAACAGGCCATCTTGTGCAAAATTGGGCTTGGCTGGTAATGTATAGGTTGGGTTATTATGAAATGACAAGGAGGTTATGGTAACATTCTTAGGAACGAAAGAACCAAATCAAGTAGAGGTGTGGGCAACTTATGAAGTGCAAAGGCTTTATGTATTTTTCATGGAAGGTAAAATTCATTAAGAAAAGGCTAGCAGAGGCTTGCCTTTATTATTGAAGGAGACGTGAAATATGCAACATGATGGGATCAAATAAAGGTGGAGTCATGGGGGTTGTTAAGTTGGCACAAGAGACTTTAGATGTGTATATGACGATGGCAATTTCTTACTGTCACATTTTCAAAAGCTCAAATGAAGTAGCAGAGGAGTTATAAAAGATAGGTCTTTTGTTGTTAGAACATTTTTCGGTTTTTCCTATTTAATTGTTGGCACATACCCTTCTTTGTATCATTTTTTAATAGATGGAATTGCTGTTATTGATTATAGTATAAGGGTGGACTTCAATGAAACCTATTCCCGCTTCATGCAAAGTTGGGCCTGATATACAGTTTGGAAATGAGATTCCAAAATGAAAATCGTAAACAATAGAATGAAAGAAAATATAACGAAATATGTTTTTAAAATCCATACTCATATTTATTTATAAAAAAAAAAAAAAAACTAAACTAAATTTGTGTTCATTCATTTCTCAACTTTCCTTTCATAAAAAATGTTGAATATGTACTGTTCATGGTTGTATGTTGGCATAACTTTGAGTGTGTGAACAATATAAGTGGAATATGTTAATTCACAATGTGGAAGAGTAGAACATTCACTGTTGAATCTGAACCATTTATCAAGCCCGTTTTAGAATGTTGGGCTCCAAAGCTCATCTTGCTTTTCCAATAAAATGAGTCCCCTTCGCATGGAATTCACTGAAATCATGTATAATAAATTATATACGAGTGTTTTCTTTTCTTTGCTAATATTATGTTTTTCAAATTTTATTATAGTTGGCATTTTTAGATACATGTTTCAACATAAAAATGTTTGGTCATTCCACATGCTGGAAACTAATGAAGCATTTCTTGTCTTTACTTTATCTGCACATTTTTTATCTGTGCAGTTTTGTGACTTTATTTTTAGCATTTTTTTAATCGGCTCATTTTTTTGACTTTATTTGCACAATTTTTTATCAGAGAATTTTTTTGAATTTATTTCAGCACTCATTTTAAATTTTTAGTTTACTTTGATTGACAAGTATTTGTAACTAAAAAAGAGAAATCTTAGAGAATGATCAATGTTGTCTTATAGTTAGAAAGAGTCTAGTCACTAAATAAAGAAAGCTTGCCGTGTAGGCAAATTCTATATATTTACCCCGAATCAGTCATCAAGGCAAGGAATGAATCAATGAAATGACATTGATTTTTATTATCTATCTTGTGTGGTATATGGGTTGATCATTTGTTAAATTAAACTAGCGAAGTGGATGCTTGCGTGGGATTTCCTTTGGGACTATCTCAATTCTCTTCCAGCTGCTTGAGAAACCTATTAAGTAGACTTTTTATTTTCTATTTGAGGATTGAAAAAAAAAAAACACTTAAGATGTACAATAGACCAAAAAGGTCATTTTTGGTTCCTTCACACCAAACTGTTCTTCCGGCCCAAAAACTCTTTTTTTTTTTTTACTTGATTTCTCGAGGGTCGATATCGACCCTCCGCAACCGAAAATAGCAGTTTTCATCATCTTCTTCCCTCTCTCTTCCTCAAATCCAATCTAATGGGGAAGAACAGAAAGGGCATTCAGGTTTCTTGGTTAATTGGGCATCAAATGGGTTGATACTTAGCTCTAGGACCTTTGGTCTCGTTTTTGGGCAAAAAAGATCGAACCTTTGGTTAGTTATCTCTCTCTTTTTTATTTATTTATTTTTTTTTATTTTTTTTATTGGAGTAATTTGTGTTGCTCATCTTTGGTCTCTTTGTAGTACACTTGGATGTGCCGAAATGCAAGTAGATGTTTGGGTGAATTAAATTCCTATGCATTCTGCTTAAATTTTGAAACTGCAAAGAAAAAAAATCCTTCTTATGGGATATTGCCTTTAACTTCTAGTTGCTGGATTATCTGCACCATTCATTTCATCCGCTGTCATGGTTGGGGGTTTGTCGTACCTTTTCATCTAATAGGATTCCCGACTTTTGAAGTTTCTACATTTGGATTTGTATTTTTAACTTGAAAAATTCATGCTTCTAATCATGATTTTAGATTTGAATCAAGGGTTGTTTATGTTGGAACCCTAATTGATGATAATGTTCCTGTTTTACCATTTCCGATCGGGTTCATTGCTTTCAATAGGGTTTTTGGATCGATTTGCTTTGAGTTCTCTAGTACTTTTGGCTAAAATTTGGGTGTTTTTATCTTTTAAGCATTTCGAGTTTTTGAGATCTTAAGGTTGGATCTATTTCTTTTGAAAGTGAGCGATTTTGACGTTGTCTTTGGGAGTATTTAGGGCATGTTTGAATGCAGGATAACTATTCAAACTCTAAAGTTTTAGATCTTGTTGATTGAGGCGTTTTGTCTTTTTTTTTTTTTTGGCCGGGGGGGGTGTTAATGCAATTTGATTACTCTACTTGGGTGTAATTTATAAAATCTGGGGTCTTTGTGGATGAGAAGAAAAGGTGGAGAAAACTGCCCACACTTGATTTTTGTCCTATCGACAGTTTTCTCTACCTCTTTTCCTTCACAAGTAAATGGTCTGTTGGGTTTAGTTTAAAGATAAATCGTTTATGTTATATTGGTTAGGTTGCATTTTGATCGTGAGCTCCAAGTATAGAGCCGCGATGTAGTAATAAACTGGTGAGACCAGGTTGATCCATAGGGAGCTATTGAGATAAGGCTTACCAACTCGTACCTGCCTTAAATAAAATCTAAAACTAGCCTAAGTAAAAACTAATTACAGCCATTCCTACTTTAATTAAAAGATTTAATTATAATCCAATGAAATATAAAATTTCCTAAGGCTAGATTCCTAAATCTAAAAAGATCAAGTTGCTCCAAAATAGAATACACATTAGAACATCCAATTAGAAAATATTCTAAAATTATCACTTACTAAGATTAAATCTAACAAATGAAATTGGAAACTAAAACAAGTTATGAAAAAAAATAATCAAACTTAAAAAAAATGTATCAAACCAAATCAATCTAAATTGGAAAAAAATCATCCATCTAAAATCAAACTCCCTAAGATGAGACCATGTACCTAAAATAAATTCCTACACTAGATTAGAAACCAATTAACTTGTCGAAGTTAAACACTAGATTAAGCTAAGAATCTAAATGATACACTTTCTAAATGAATGCAAATCTGAGAATTAATTTTCCTAAACTAAATAAAATACAAGAATGATGAGGATGCACTCTTCTAAAATAATATGGGACACTATGCATGGACGTGCATGTAATATGATGAACTAGTGCAAAGTTTTTTATTTTCTAATGCTTGACACCTATCACCAATACATAGCTAGATCAAAACCTATCTAAACCACAATTACTGCTGAATCTTTAATACCCTAAGATGCATGAAATTCCAAAAGAGAACAAGTGAATAAAAGTACTAAATCTGAAATGCTATGAAATACATGAATTGTGCAAACAGTTCCAGAAATCAGTCTTGAAGCCATCGTTCCCTGTGTAATAAATCAAGTCTAGAAACTGGTTCAATCAATCCTTTAATTCATCACTCAATTCCCAACATGGTTCGGCCATGATGAAACTTGTTACAACCAGATTTATATCCTATTTCAGCTGTAATCTGCACAGATCATTATGTCTTTCCAATTCTAAATTGCAAATTTCACATCAGTTATGTAAAGAAAACACACCCCCACTGTATATGTAAGGTTCTACCAAAAAGAGCCCAATGTGCACTATATATATATATTTTACTTTTCAATCTGTTTTCTTCATTAATCTTGAATTGAACCAAAATGGTTTGCAACTCAGATTTTTCTGATATTTAAATTGCACTCTAACCTAAAGAATGTTTGCTTACAACTGGGAACAAAATTTTTATTGTCTTTTAAACCGTTTCAAATTTCAATTTGATAATGGGCTATTTTCCGAACCAAACACATTCAGCACATGTGACCTTCAAATCTGATTTCGGAACTTAACATAAATTATACCACTACACATGTTTTAAAAGATGCAAAATATGCATGAAAACTAATGCACTTTCAGCAGTAACATAATTCTATCATATTGATGTAAAGATAGAAAATAAAGTGCAGAAACTAAAAAAGAAAAAATGCAGAAAATAAAGATGGTGTGCATAAATCCAAGGTGGTAAAAGAAAATATAAAGGTGGTGAGTTGCTCTTTAAATCTCCTTCTCAATCTTGGCCCAAAAAAAATTAGAAGTGCAAACCTAGGGTCCCATTCTTCAACTTGGGTTGTCAATCCAAGTTGATAATGATAAATCCTCACTTTTTAATAAATAAATTTCAAACTGGGATTTTTTAAACTTTTCTCAGTCAACTCTCTTCAACTTCACCTTGTATTGCCTCCAAAAATACCATGTATTCTTAGAAAACAAGGTCTATTGTGAGGATGCTAAGGTGAGTTGTCAATATTATTCCAAGCCAATTAAAAATATTTAACCAAAAGTAAGAACTAACCCTATTGCATGGATCACAAATCTAATATTCAGAGATACAAAAATACAGAACACAAATTAAAACAAACAACTTTATCTACTAGCATGAAAATTCTTTACAAGGAATATAACATTGAAAAACAAGAATACATACTAGGATGTTGAGAATCCCTCTGTCTAGTTGAAACCACAAGGTTGGTGGTATGGCGTTTGGAAAGAACCCCTTGGTGAGTTCAAATGGAAGGGCAAAAAAGGGAGAGATGGTATGCAATTCTCTAGAGTGAGAGCGTTGGATCTCCCATAGGGCTGTTTATATAGGAGTGGAACCTCTTTTCTTTCCTTCTTTGTTCTTCAATTTGTGGAGTGGTGGGATCTCCAAAATCTCCATGACCGTGGGTCATTCTTACTGGTTGGGTTGCATGCCCAGCTGGTTTCATTCATCTCCCTTTTTCTCTCTTTTTGAAAACGTCCTCTTTCCTTTCTTTTGGATTTTCTTGATAGACAAGTTAGAGAGACAAAATCTTCACTTGATTGAGATGGGGCCCACATAATGTGGCCGGGTGTGCTATAAAAAAGATATGACGTTCTTGAACTTCTCATTTTGCCTTCATGCTATGCTATTATAAATAGGTCCTAATTTTATTTGGAAACTCAGATTGAGTAATTACTAGAAACTAGTGTTGAATGCGATAAAAATGAAAATATGGTTTTCTTTGCAATTTGATTTTGGTTGAGAACTTGATTTGGGATGGATGTAATATATGCATAAAACAAGTTTAGAAGCACATAATTTTTTCAAAAAAAAAAAAAACTTGATTTGTGTATGCCGCCGGGTGGTTCTATAGAGTAACTGCTGCTACATGAGTTTTCCTGACCGGTATTTTGGTGTTTAACCGTTTCTATTTTCTTAATTTCTTTCGTTGTTGCTTTTGATATCTTTATGCTCATTCACATCTATAAATATTTCTAACATGATTCTTTTAAAAATCGTTTGTTATTTTGGTTTACATGCTTTATGTATTATTGCTAAAGTTCATCTTATATTGGTGGAACATTATATTTTGGGCATCTTTTTTAAATTAAAAGTCTTTAGTGTGTTTTTATTTCAGGCTTCTATTATACTTCTATTGCCATTTCTATACCTGTTTCGAGTTTTATTGATTTGTGAGCACAATTTCTTTTGTTTCTTTTCTTATTTTAGGTACCTAACAGAGCGAAAGATACTTAGTGGAATATCTTTTGTTATATCAACGGGAAGTAGTGTTGCTATTGTTGGTACAAAGTAGCAGCGGTAAGGCTTCAATGATTTTAACGTATATTCTAGCTAAATATTATATAAAGAAACTACCTTGAACTGTGTGATTCTATTTTTCTTTTTCTTTTTTTTTTTTTTTTTTTTTTTTTTTTGTTTCCTTTGTAACATACTTGACAGATGAGTGAATGACAAACTAGATGTTGGAGGGAACTAACTCTACAATAGGTGTCTCCTCGTGCCTTCTGTTTACGAAGGATATTCTTCTTCATTCTAAAATAAAAGACATAGTTCACATTGATTTTAAATGATTGACACATAGTAGAACACATTGGTGAAATAATGTCTTCATTTGGAGAAAACTTTTGTCATCCTACCTTTTTTTTTTCCTTGAAAATTTTTGATCCAAGCACTTTTTTACTGCCATGTCTCATTTAACGACTGCCTATGCATGCTCCCAAATGTCTGCCCGGCACCTAGTGGTTTATTGTTTGATTGAGCTTCATTTTGATGTTCTCCCTCACGGTACTGACATTCTAGTATCAAATGTGCTCTTAATATTGTACTTATGTCTTTGAATATCCGAGATCCCTTTGATTTATGGACTACTCGTTGGTCTCTGGCTGTTTCACTTGTATCATGCCTCTTCTTTTATGGTCTATTAAGTTAATATCTTGAATGGCAGTTTTATAAGGTTATTGGGAATTATGCTTGCTATAGGGTCTTGTGTGAACATTATTTTGTGATGGATTATTGTTTCTCATCATGGAGCATTGTTTTCATTTTTCAAGTTATTATTTATATTTTCTTTGTTTTTATTATGCAAAAACCAAAAACTGACTGAAGACATAAGGTACCATAACATATGTAATGAGGTTGAATGACCAACTAGCCCTTCATTTCCCGGTTAGTTAGAGGACCTAACCTGAAATCTGTCAAGTATGAATCTTCTTTTTAGACTAGATGAATGGTACTTTTGTAATTTTGTCCTTTTGATGTTGAGATTTTATGCCCTTTGATGTACAAATATCACCATTTGAGGAAAAAAAATCACAATTCAAGTTGAATTATTTAATATAATAGGGTAATTGCACAGTTTGGACAGCTATGGGCATGGGCCGCATGGCAAATAGCCAGCAAAGCTTTGAAACAATGGGCATATAACTAAATTTTTTTTGGCATTTGGGTGGATCCCAAGTTGTTGCCAGTAGAGTAATTCTTTTTTCTTTTTGTTTGTTTTTGTGGGTTTTGTCTAACCATTGACGAGGTTGGAAAAAGCTTCACATTCTCCGGTGTCTTCGCTTTACCCTCATGTACTTTTATTACTCATGTTTTATATTCTTTTGCATTGCATGCATAATATGAGGATGATGTTCATCATAGGTTGGGGGTGAGGACAAGCACACTTGTCTATTTTTAGAAAAAATTTTCACACACCTTTTGCTTTATTTTCTATATTTAGGAAGTTTTTCAAATTTCTTTTCAGAATTTTTGCTATTTATCTTTGGCTTTTTAGATTTTTTTGAAGAGAAATTTTTTGAGAGAATTTTCAATAAACGGAAGATGGGTTGAATTTTAGAATTCTCAAAAATTTAGACAAAAGAGAGTGCGGATATCATTTTGAAGAAGTGCTAAATTTAAATCCTTTCACATTACACAGTTCGGATACTTTTTCAAAACCTTTAAATGTGAAATTATGATTTCCATTCTTTTTACGACTTGATTGAGTAGATGGAGGAAAACCAAACCTTAGTTTTATAGGTTTCCTGATTCATCTGGGTGGATTTTTCCACAAATTGGTGAATTAAGTCGGGTACATGAAAATGGGTGTCTATTGTTGGGGACCGTTGAAAAGGAAAAAAATTCATGGCCTTTTGAAAAATAATAGTGCAAAAGCCATCATGGTTGTCTTGATTCGGGTACATAAAAAGGGCTGCCTATTGTTGGGGACCGTTAAAAAATAAAAAAATCACGGCCTTTTGAAAAACAATAGTACGAAAGCCATCATGGTTGCCTTGATTCGGGTACATGAAAAGGGCTGCTTATTGTTGGGGACCATTGAAAAGGAAAAAAAATCACGGCTTTTTGAAAAACAATAGTGCAAAAGCCATCATGGTTGCCTTAATTCGGGTACAAGAAAAGGGCTGCCTATTGTTGGGGACTGTTGAAAAGGAAAGAAATCAAGAGAAAAGAAAAAGAAGAAAGAGAGTCGCTGAAATTTCACGGCCTTTTGAAAAATAATAGTGCGAAAGCCACCATGGTTGCCTTAATTCGGGTATACCCTTAATTCGGGTACATGAAAAGGGCTGCCTATTGTTGGGGACCGTTGAAAAGGAAACAATATCACGGCCTTTTGAAAAACAATAGTGCGAAAGCCATCATGGTTGCCTTAATTTGGGTACACCCTTAATTCGGGTACATGGAAAGGGCTGTCTATTGTTGGGGACCGTTGAAAAGGAAAAAAAATCACGGCCTTTTGAAAAACAATAGTGCGAAAGCCATCATGGTTGCCTTAATTTGGGTACACCCTTATTTAATTTGGGTACACCCTTAATTTGGGTATATGAAAAGGGCTGCCTATTGTTGGGGACCGTTGAAAAGAAAAAAAAAATCACGGCCTTTTGAAAAACAATAGTGGGAAAGCCACCATGGTTGCCTTAATTTGGGTACACCCTTAATTCGGGTACATGGAAAGGGCTGCCTATTGTTGGGGACCGTTGAAAAGAAAAAAAAATCACGGCCTTTTGAAAAACAATAGTGTGAAAGCCACCATGGTTGCCTTAATTTGGGTACACCCTTAATTCGGGTACATGGAAAGGGCTGCCTATTGTTGGGGACCGTTGAAAAGAAAAACAAAATCACGGCCTTTTGAAAAACAATAGTGTGAAAGCCACCATGGTTGCCTTAATTTGGGTACACCCTTAATTCGGGTACATGGAAAGGGCTGCCTGTTGTTGGGGACCGTTGAAAAAGAAAAAAATCACGGCCTTTTGAAAAACAATAGTGCGAAAGCCACCATGGTTGCCTTAATTTGGGTACACCCTTAATTTGGGTACATGGAAAGGGCTGCCTCTTGTTGGGGACTGTTGAAAAGGAAAAAAAATCACGGCCTTTTGAAAAACAATAGTGCGAAAGCCACCATGGTTGCCTTAATTTGGGTACATGGAAAGGGCTGCCTATTGTTGGGGACCGTTGAAAAGGAAAAAAAATCAGGGCCTTTTGAAAACCAGTAGTGCGAAAGCCATCATGGTTGCCTTAATTTGGGTACATCCTTAATTCGGGTACATGGAAAGGGCTACCTATTGTTGGGGACCGTTGAAAAGGAAAAAAAATCACGGCCTTTTGAAAAACAATAGTGCGAAAGCCATCATGGTTGCCTTAATTTGGGTACACCCTTAATTCGGGTACATGGAAAGGGCTGCCTATTGTTGGGGACCGTTGAAAAGGAAAAAAAATCAAGAGAAAAGTAAAAGAGAAGAAAGAGAAAAGCTTGTCGTTGAAATTTCACGGCCTTTTGAAAAACATAGTGCGAAAGCCATTATGGTTGCCTTAATTCGGGTACATGAAAAGGGCTGCATATTGTTGGGGACCATTGAAAAGGAAAAAGAATCGTGGCCTTTTGAAAAACAATAGTGCGAAAGCCATCATGATTGCCTTTATTCGGGTACATGAAAAGGGCTGCCTATTGTTGGGGACCGTTGGAAAGGAAAAAAAAATATGGGAAAAGAAAAAAGAAGAAATAGAGAAATTTGTCACTGATATTTCACGACCTTTTGAAAAACAATAGTGCGAAAGCTATCATGGTTGCCTTGAGAGGAAATCTTTTTTTTTTAATAGTCTAGGCGGACCGGATTATTTGATTGAGTCTTTTTCACGGGGGTTCTAGCGGAGCATTTAACACTTATTTTTTTATGTATACATACTTTCTCATCGTGCATGATCATATTTAGCAAGATTTTGAAAATTTCTTTCCAAAGATGGGATTGATGAACCGTATTTCGAATTTGTCTTTACTTTGATTATTTCGAGAATCGAAAGTATCCAATGTTTATAAATATTTTTTTGGTGGAGAGTTTCTTTTGATTTCTTTAGCTATTTATTTATTTATTTATTTTTTGAGTTTTGTGGGTATATTCATGGGAAAACCTCATGAATGCAGTTGAGAGTGCTAGCAAAAGTGGCTTTTTTTTTTCTACATTAGTCTTTTGTATTTTTAGGTTAGATTAGGTGAGTTTAGTACTTCACCTTTTCACATCTTTTGCTAGGGACTCGTAAAATGTTGGTTGGAGGGCATGATGAGTCCATGAAATTGCATCATATTGTCATTATTTCATGTAGATTTATGGACTTATTTAGGATAACTTGATTTCATTGAATTTTATTTGAGCATTCAATGTTGGAATTCAAGTCATAATTGGTCAAAATTCATTAAATTGCATGATTTTCATGAAATTATTCTTTTGCATTATCCTATTATCGCATTAATTTTCTCAAAATTCACAATTATAGTCACGTAGTTTTTCTACATCATTGCATTCTACGTGAAAAATCGATGAATGTTGTATTCTTATTAATTGTAAAGTGCAATGATGCAAATCTTCTAATGTGAATTATCCAATGGAGAGCCTCAAAGATATTTATAATGCTGATTTGACTCATGATAGCTACTGCTTAAAATTCTCTTAATACTAATTGATAGTGACTTATATTTATTAGCATTTGATTTTCTTATTTCTTGAATTTCACTCATCTCATCTGCCCCTGTCCACCAACACCTCTCTCTCACCGTCTCCCATGCTTCTCGCTCCCTCCCCTCGCTCCCCGCACTTTTGTTCTTGTTGATTTGAATAGGTGGGAATATTTGCCAATCTTATGAGCCAATCTTATGAGCCATGGCGTTAAAACACTTTCAGTAAATTATGCATATATTCATATATCCCATCTGGTGTCTGTTTGGATAATAACTAAATATTATTTTGAACTTTTGCTTTCTAATATCTGTGCATCTCATATGTACCCTTTTTTCTTTTTTGGGTTTCTTTCTTGACTGTGTTTTTTTGAGGTTTGTTGTATACTATCAGAAAGAAGAGGAGAATGAGAGGCACTTAATATCACACGTTTTGATGTATTCTTTCCCTAGGTAGTCCTAAAGGAGAACAAAAACAACAAAAACAGAGATAGTATTTTGTTACTATTGATTAGATTAGTGGTTCCAAACAACCCAATAAGACCCACAATGATATATAGTCCTAAACTGTTGCTACAACTTATCATCATTGAAGACTTTCCCATGATATATAGTCCTAAACTGTTGCTACAACTTATCATCATTGAAGACTTTCCCATCTACTTCTTGTTGGCTAATCAAAGCCCTAAATAAGTTAATAAAACTGGCTATATACAGGTTACTTTGTACCTTTTTGTGCCTTACAATGGCATTTTTCTTTATGTATTTTTGTGCCTTTCTGTATCCTTTTGACTTGCTAGGGTTTTCTTCTACTTGGAGATTCCATCATTCTTCTTGAAAAGCTTTCTAAGAGGATTATAGCGTGGAGGAACACAAAGGAAAAAGGAGATCAAAATATGCCAAAAGAGTTTTTGTAGAGATCAAGTTTCAACTTCTCGATTTGAGCACAACCAAGCTCCAAAGGTATATCCATTTTCTATTTGTTTTAGTAGATCTAGTTGTGCTTGTTTGTTTCTTGATCCTTGATGGATTATTTGATCTTAATGCATGAGATGAGGGTTTAGATCTTGGGTTTTTGGCCTTATGGGTATTTGATCCCTGTATTCTGAGCGATCCCTATATTCTCATTGTGTTAGATGGGTCTTCTAGTCTTTACATGGGATGTGGAGTGGATGGATTTAGGGTTGTTTAAGGATTAGTTTTTTACGTTTTCAAGCATGTATTATGTTTTCTATATGCATGAGAAGAAACTGGTTGGGCAACCATGATGTCAAGGCAACAAGGCAGCCTTCCTTACTCCCTTCCTTAGAGGTTGAAAATCTACACCCAACTCCTCAGATTGCTGGAAGATGCAAGTAATCCTTAGACTTGCCAAGCTTGCTGACTTCCTACTCAAGGCATCGGCTACTACATTTGCCGTCCCCGGGTGGTATGACTTTTCCATCTTGTATGAACACACAACCAAGTCCTATATTCGAAGCATCGATAAAAATGGTGTAACCACCGCTTCAAGGATGGTAAGGTGAGGACTGATGCTGTAGTCAATCTCGTTTTCAGCTCTTGGAAACTGGTCACAAACAGATCTGTCCATACATATGGTGCATTCTTCTTGGTTAACTTCGTTAGTGATGCTGCAATCGACGAAAATCCTTGCATAAATCTCCGATAGTAACCTGTTAATCCAAGAAAACTTCTGATATTTGATATATTCTTCGGTCTTTCCCACTTCACAATCGCGTCAATCTTGGCCGGATCTATTGACAATCTTTCTTTGGAGATGATGTGTTCCAAAAATGCGACTTATATAAGCCAGAATTCGCATTTACTGAGCTTCGCATATAATTGATTGTCTCTTTGAAGTTGCAGTGCTATTCTCAAATGCTTTTCACGTTCTTCTATGGACTTGGAGTACACCAAAATGTCATCAATGAACACTACCGTGAACTGATCGATCTTGTTCATCAAGGCCATGAATATTGCCAGTGCATTAATCAGTCCAAATGGCATTACTAGAAATTCATAGGGTCCATATCTTATTCGAAAAACTGTCTTTGATACATTTGAATCTCTAACTCTCAGCTGATGGTAACTAGAGCTCAAATCAATTTTCGAAAAATAGGCAGCACCTTGCAATTGATCAAACAATTCATCAATCCTTGGCAAGGGCACTTGTTCTTGATTGTTTTGATCGTGAGCTCCAAGTGTAGAGCCACGATGTAGTAATAAACTAGTGAGACCAGGTCGATTTACATGGAGCAATGTAAATTAAGGTTACTCTTCAACTTGTACCTGCCCTAAATTAAATAAAGGTCACACATTGCTCACACGAGTCTAACTAACGAAAAGTCTAACGAATCCTCGCTACGTCCTTAGGATTTCTTGGCATTCCCAAAATATAAAGTTAGAAGTTTAAACACAATGTAAGTTAATTTAAACATCTCCAAAAAATAAAGGCCAACAAAGGCCATTACAACCAAACGAACCAAAAGTATGACAATAATCCCCCAAAAGACGTTGCGCAACTCAAAGTTAGACCAAATGTCTAAATGACATTGTCAGCTTGCCATTCAACTAAGCGCTGCGGTTCACCGACCGCCTCCTCTGGTTCCTTCTCAAAAGCTATAACGGGGACTGGACCTGAGTACTACAAAAATGGGTCAGACACGACGGTCTGGCAGGTGGGCAAAAATATGCAATATAAAGCATATGGGGTAATCAAGGAACAGGAACTGACAAGATGGCAACCACACTTAAGTTAAATCCTTAATCACTAATGTGATGAGAGCACACTAAAGGTGTTGGTCTCGGAGTACACGAGGTGACGAGAAACAACTATATACATATATAAATATACTGAGCAAAACTATGGCCGCGAAACAGGGTGATAAGACAGAACAGAATTCAGACTGCAGTTGATAGAAGCGAAAGGGGAACCCCAAGTCGGTGGATCAATCCGACAAGGCCGTCCAAGCTTAGTGGTGCGAACTCATAGGCCAAAACACATTCAAAACATATACATATCTAAAGAGGTGAATACCACCCAAAACAGACTGAACAAAAAGGGCTCGTGAGCACATTTATCACAATAGTATCTTATCGAAATGCATAAGGTTGATCAAACATTCAACTTACAGATTTCAGTGGTTTTGAAATGCCACTTCCACAGATCATGTTTGGAAACGATCCAGTAATTCTGTACAGTTTGCTCGATCGAACTGGAGGGTTCGTTCGAGCGAATAGCATTCTGGGAGGGTTCACTCGAGCGAATATAAGTTCGCTTGAGCGAACTGGTCCAAATCAGGAAGGGTCGAGCGAACTGGGTGAATGGCTCAAGCGAATAAATCTCTGGAAGGGGTTTGCTTGAGCGAATTGGAGTTCGCTCAAGCAAACCAACTTCTGAGAGGGGTTGGCTCTAGCGAACAGGAAGTTGGCTCAAGCTAACCATGTTCGGTGAAGGTTCGCTTGAGAGAACTGCTTCAGAAACACTCCGTTTCAGCAGTCCGGCCTTATCTTCTCTTCTATTCAAAATCCCATTTAAGCCATTCCCTTGGCAAAACATTTATGGCCTTTACATCTACCCAAATCACCATTTAAGATCCTCAAACAACCTTCCATTCAAAACCATTAAAATTATAATAATCTCCATCCTCATTCAATGCAAAGAACAATCACCATAAATGGAGAGCCATAAATGACAAAGACACAAATTCTAATACCCAAACCTTAAGAAGACAAAAGTTCATACATATGCACATTTCTAAAGCATTAAAACCATAAGAAGACATAAGAGAGAAATAAATCATAAAACACATGTTTTCCACAAATTAAGAACCATTTAAATCAACCCATTCATCCACTTGCCTTGGTCTCCAAATAAGCTAATAGGCTCCTAATCACTCTTCTTTAGCCACAACACCAAGCTACAAAAAAACCCCCAAAATGACATTCATTACAACCCCAAAATGGCCAAACTAGGAAATAGAATGAGAGAGCTCCCAATAATAGAGATGGGGCTTCTCTTGGACTAGAAGAACACATATCTAAAAGATGAGAAGAAGAGCTTTAAATGGAAGACCTTCAAATACACAAGGCTTGCTCAAAGAGAATCTTAGAATGAAGGGTTTTTTTGTAAAAATGGTACCAAGAGGAAGCTCTCATGGATAGGAAGAAGATGGTGGTCTCTTAGTTAATATTGAGCGCACACCTTAGTCAATTAAGCGTGAGTAGTGGTCTGTTTCGGTCCATTGTTCACTATCCGTAATTAATTAATTTTATGTTTTGGTTTTGCAATCATGTATACCCATAGGATTTGCCATTATCAACGAAGACTTGCTGAAAAAGAGAGATACGATACGTACATGCATGCATAACAATCTTTTAAACTAATAGGCATTTATCAGAGAATAGAGAACGGTGGTTCCGGAAGAAAAAGAAGCAAGACATCTCTGTGTGGAAGACATTTTGCACAATTGGGAAGGTTTTATTGATTGTGGTCATTTCCAGCTGCACATTTGCATTGGCCAAAGAAAGTTATGAGTGAGAAAGTTATGGGAGGAGAAAAGGTTATCATAGTGTTGTATAAATAGAATGAGAAAAAGAGTTCGAATCTAACTTAAATTGTAAAAAGAAAAGAGTTTAGGTTCTAAAGAAAGAGGAGGTTGGGTTAGAAAGAACTATACCTACTAGACTGGGCTTGGGTAAACTATGGGTGGAGTTACCTATCGAACAAGCCCAACTCACCAAGTCTAAGCCTAACGTGGTCCTACTCAAACTAACCACCTATTTAACTAAATTACAATCAATTATAATAATAACTAAATAAATAATTTATTTAATATCTAAATATTCAAAACGTGTCACGTTATCTTAAACTACTAGTAGGATTTTCCAATTTCAGAACATTCTTTGAGTATTGTAATAGTCTTTGATTAAGCATTTTTTTTATATTTTATATTTTTAATTTTCATGGATGCCTTAGTCAATTGTGAGTGAGTGTTGGTCTGTTTCAGTCCATTGTTCACAATCCGTAAATAATTCTATTGTTCGGTTCTGCAATCATTTATACCTATAGGGTTTATCATTATCAACGAAGACTTGTTGAGCAAGAGAGATACGACACGTACCTGCATGCATGATAATTGATTAAACTAATGGACATTTATGATAGAATAGAGGACATGGGTTATGAAATAAAAATAAGCTAGACATCTCTTTGTAGAAGACATTTTGCACAATTGAGAAGGTTCTATAGATTGTGGTCATTTCAAGGTGACAAAGATAGTGAAATGGTACTTGCCTTAAGTTCGTGGTTAGTGGAGGCGAACTAAAATTTCTACTGCCAAAGCCCAAACCGATATCCCGATGAAGAGGGTTTCGCAAGGAATAAGATGATCATCTCTTATCGGAGATCTAGTGGCTAGATTGTAGGTTGCAAGGTTGCAAGTTTGCAAGAGGAAAAGAAAGTTTAGGGTGAGAGAGTTGTGGGAGAAGAAAAGACTGTGGTGGTGTTGTATATATATATATATATATGTATATAAGAATAGGGGTTGGACTCTTAACTTAAATTCTAAAGAGAAAAGACTTAGGATTCTAAAGAAAGAAGACTTTGGGTTATAAAAGAACTATACCCATTAGACAGGGCTTGGGTTAACTATGTGTCAAGTTACATATCTAGTAAGTCCAACTCACCAACTCTAGGCCTAACGCGGTCCCACTCAAACTAACTACCGATTTAGCTAAAATAAAATCAATTATACTAATAACTAAATAAAATTTATTTAATAGCTAAATATTCAAAATTTCCCACCCTATCTTTACCTACTAGTAAGAGTTTTCAATTTCAGAACATTCTTTGAGTATTTTAATAGTTTTTTATTCATAATTTTTTTTGAAATTTTTTATTTTAAGTTTTCATGTTCTCTTAGTTTATATTGAATGTACGCCTTAGTCAATTGAGGGTGAGTGTTGGTTTGTGCGGTTCATTGTTCACTATCCGTAATTAATTTTTCTTTTTTGGTTTTGCAATCATATATACTCATAGGTTTGTCATTCTTATCGAATACTTGTTGAATAAGAAATAAATGATACGTACCTGCGTGAATAGTTTATTAAAGCTAATGGGCATTTATGATAGAATAAAGGATGTAGGTTATGGAGGAACAAAAAGCTGGACATTTGTATATAAAAGACATTTTGCACAATTGAGAGTTTTATGGATTGTGGTCATTTCAAGGTGACAAAGATAGTGAAATGATACTTGCGTTAGGTTCGCGGTTGGAGGAGGCGAACTAAATTTCCGACTGCCAAAGCCCAAAGCGATATCCTGATGAAGAGATTTCGCAAGGAAGAAGATGATTATCTCTAATCGAAGATCCAACGACTGGATTTTAGGTTGCAAGAGCCAAAGAAAGTTGAGAGTAAGAGAGTTGTGGGAGAAGAAAAGAGTACGAATGTGTTGTATATATATAGAATGAGAATAGGAGTTGGAATCTTACTTAAATGCTAAAGAGAAAATAGTTAGGATTCTAAAGAAAGAAGAGTTTGGGTTTGAAAAGATCTATACCCAATAGACTGGGCCTAGGTTAACTATGAGTCAAGTTACCAATCTAACGAGCCCAGCTCACCAAGTTTAGGCCTATCTTAGTCCCACTCAAACTAACCACCTATTTAACTAAAAGAAAATCTATTATAATAATATGTAAATGATTTATTCAATATCTAATTATCGGAAACGTCGCACTCTATCTTTACCTACGAGGTAGAGTTTCCTATTTCACAACATTCTTTTAGTATTGTTGTAGTCTTTGATTCAACATTTTTTTGATATTTTTTATTTTCACGTCCTCTGAGTTCATATTGAACGTACGGCTTAGTCAATGGGGGGTGAGCATTTTGTTGTTTCAGTCCATTGTTCATTGTCCGAAATTTGTTGTTTCAGTCCATTGTTATGAATGTGAGATTCCTTTGACTTAGATTGATAATGGGCACATGCTCCAACACTGTAAGCAATATTGGGTCTACTCGCAATGAGATAGAGAAGATTGCTAATCATGCTTTTGTAAAGTGTTTCATTCACATCTTTCCCATTCAAATCTATGCTCAATTTGACACATGGGCTCATTGGTGTTCTGGAATGTTTAGTAGAAGTCATTCCAAATTTTTCAAGAAGTTTCCGAGCATATTTTGATTGAGAAACAAATATACCATTTTCGCACTGCTTGATCTGTAAGCCTAGGAAGGAGAGTTCTCCAACCATGCTCATTTCAAATTCATTAGACATGCTTTTAGAAAACGGATCAACTAAAGTAGAAGAGGTAGACTTGAGGACAATATCATCCACATAGATTTGTGCAATTAAGATGTGATGAGAGTCTTCTTTGATGAACAGTGTCTTATCGACACTTCCTCGTTTGAAGCCATTATCCAACAAAAAGACAGTTAGTCTCTTGTACCATGCTCGTGGAGCCTACTTCAACCCATAGAGAGCTTTTTTCAGTTTAAACACGTGATCCGGGTAGTGAGGATCTTGAAATCCTTTGTGCTGTTCAACGCAAGCTTTATCATTTAAGTAACCATTCAGAAATGCACTCTTGACATCCATCACCGCTGTGTTTACCACTTCAGCCCATAAACGTTGAGAAATGTTTTTACTGTGTAACATAACTTGTGCCATTTCTTGCACAACCCGATTTTTCTTCTCAACAACTCCATTTTGCTATGGTGTTTTGGGAGCAAAGAATTCATGTTTGGTGCTTGGAACAAAAAGTACCGAAATAAGAATTCTAAAATTCGGTTCGAGGGTCTAAATGAACACGCACAACACCACCAAAAGCTTTTCCTTTATCATTGATGAGCGAAGTCCATGTGCAGTAATTCAAGCAGCCTGGTGAATTTTAAGGCATCAACTTTCTTATATGAGGACTTTATTTGTTTGCCAATCTGACATGGACCACAAACAACATTTGTAGCTTTTAAACGTTTAGGTAGCCCAATTATTATTTCATTTTTCGCCAAGTTATCTAGGTCCGTGTGATTAACATGGCCTAAACGTTGATGCCACAAGTTAATGTCACTAATCATAGCTGTGTGGCATGTCATCTTGCTTTCCGTGGCAACGAAGGGGAGTTGTTACCAGTCATATGTCTTGAGCATCCGCTATCCAAGTACCAAACATGTGAATCTTTTACAGTAAGTGTGGTTAGGACCACATTACAACGAAGATCAGACTTTCTAACCCAGATAGATTTAGTCTTAAATCTTTTGAGGAGAGGAGGTTCTCTTCCTCTGCGGGTTTTGCCTTTGATTTCGCATTTTGTTACAATGTAGCCGAATGTGCCCTTTTATCCAACAAAAATGACAAATCGGGATAGGTCTAGGCTTAGGCACATTCTTATTTGTCCTTGTGTTCCCATGTTTAGCATTTGGAGTAACGAGAATACCAGATTGTAAGGCTGGTCCTTTGACAAAAATAGAGTTACCTGATTTCATAGAAGATGAGGACTCTGAGTTGAATCCAAGGCCAGTCTTTTGTTTTTCACTCCTTTGTTGCATTAAAATTTCATCTAGGGTCATGGACCCTTTATTCATTCGATCAAGCGAAGATTTGGCTGGTACTAATTATGATAGTGCCATTCAAAGTTTCCCACACACGTCATTCTTCTCAGCTTGCAGCAAGTTGTACTCAGTTTACAAAGAATTCAATTCCTTTCTAACCTCCTCTAACTATGCGGTAGCCGGATCCTTTTCTTTTCCTGCAGCAATAATAGTGTCATTTAAAATTGCACGTTGGGATTCTGACTGACTTACCTTGGCAGGAGCATCATCAAGTTCAGAAGAGAAGGTTAAATTTTGAGATTATGAAACTTTCTACTTGTGAGAGAGCTTATCGTTTATGCAAGACAGACGCAATGAATCTTTCAGAGGTTTTTTATAAGCAACTTCAACAGCTTGTTCTTCATTAGAAAGATCATCACGTTTTGACTCGTCATCTGACTTGAAATCTTTGTCAAATGACCCATGCTCAAAAGATGAGTTAGTAGAAGACAAAAGAGCAACAAATTTAGCGTATTCAGATTGTGACTCAGATTCACTATATTCATTCTCAGAATCTTCTTCCCAAGAAACATTCAAAGCCTTTCCTTTGTTTCTTTCCAATCGGTTGGCACATTTATAAGCTGGGTGGCCAAAACCTTGACATTCAAAGCATTGAATAGGTTTATTAGCATTCTTAGATGAATTATGTCATTTTTTGGCACACTTTTGGCTTGTTAAAGCTCTTGTTCTTGGGAAACTCCTTTTTTAGGTTCGTTTTGTTATTATTCAAATATTTCTTGAATTTTTTGACAAAAAGAGGCCCAAGTTCTACATCATCAAAATCATTATCAGATTCATCGTCATTGTTGGCCTTAGATGACATGAGAGCAATCCCCTTGGATTTCTTATCAGAATAGTGATTTTCTGCAAAAGTTTGTAAGTTACCAACCAGTTCCTCAACAGGAAGTTCATTGAGATTCATATGTTCCTCAATAGCAATCACTTTTGATTGAAATCTTTCGGGCAAAGACCGAAGAACTTTCTTTATCACTTTTTGGTCTGAAATGGGTTCGCCTAAGTTGAAACTAGAATCGACAATGTGACCGAGTTTGGCATTGAACTCATCAAAGGTCTCTTTGTCTTTCATACGAATAGTCTCAAAGGCAGTCGACAAATTTTGAAGTTTAGTCTGCCTAACTATATCAGTGCCTTAATGTACTATTCTCAAGAGATCCCAAGCGTCTTTTGCATTCATACAAGTAGAAATTCTGCGAGATTCTGAGTGAGTAACGCCATTATATATATAGCATTCATGGCTCTATCATTCCAATGGGTCTGGTTCTTTTCTCCTTGGGTCTAGTCAGGCATTGGTTTTTTGAATACTCTTCCCTTCAACTACCATAGTTGGTGATTTATAACTGTAAGACCCCGCCCCGAGAGTTTCTAATTAGTGTTAATTAAGACGTGTTTTTAGTTATAAGTGTGATTAGTGAGTCTTGGTTAAGTTTGGATTAGAATAGCTCTTTTATAGCTTTGGACTATTTTGGGAACTCTTTTGATTTAGTGGGACCCTTTGGGGGTTCCTTTATCGTGTTCTATGAGATTTTGGGATTTATTTGATACTCGGAAAAATCTGTATTTTGCCCTGTTTAATTTATCTTATTATTCCCGACAACTTTCGTATTTTCCCCGTTTCCATTCGAGACCTCTAGACCCTACTTTGCTAATGATAGGGGTAAAACAGTCTTTTGCACAAAAATCTGGGCAATATTTTCAATATCTCCGAAACCCGTGAAATATATAATTTTTGGAAACTATAAATTTCGGCGAACATTTCTTCCTTCATCGAATTCATCCGAGTCCCGGAAGATGAGGTTTTAAGCCCAATTAGTTTACTAAGTTGTGGGACCCATCCCCACTTTCTATAAAAGGAGGAGTCTTCTTCTCTTCTTCCTTTTTCTTTCAACTTCTCAATGAGATAGAGGAGAGTTCCAGCCCTAGTGTTTGATTCTTTTCTTCTTGCTTTTCCATCTCCCAATCACTCTAAAACTCTTGCTAAAAGAGAAATGGAGCTCACCTTCTCCTTCCTCTCCATCAAGGCTCTCTATTGGTATCATTTTTAGAAGAAATCCTCCATTCCAAGATTCACTTTGAACAAGCTCTTGCCATTAAAGGACCTTCCATGTAAGTAATCCTTGCCATCTTCTAGATTGTGTTGCTATTAACCCTAGAGTCTTCATTTCGATTATTGGAAGCTCTCTCTTCCTATTTCTTGGTTTTGACATTCTAGGGTTTGTGATGGGTGTCATTTTGGGGATTTTTTTGTAGATTGTGGAATTTGAGCTTGAGAGAAGTGCTTAGTGGATGAATGGGTTTTCTTTGAATGATTTCATGTTTTAATGGAGTTATGGATTTTTTTTTCACTATTCATCTTGGATGTGCTTTATAATCCAAATTGATTGTTAGAAATGTACATAATCATGAGCTTCTTTCTCTTTTAAATGCTTTCTTAAATTTTGTACATTTAAGTTGTATTTTGATATGTATGGACTCTCATTATTGGTGGCGGTGCATTGAATGAGATTTGAAAGGGAATGGATGTGATTTTGGTTTTAAATGGATGGTTATTGGAGGACTTGAATGTGGTTGAAGTAGGTGGGAAGAGGGCCATAAATATTGTGTTAAGTGTTGGCTTAAATGAGGTTTTGAAAAGAAGGTTTGATGAGGTCCAGACTGCTAAATCGTGGAGTTTTTGAAGCAGTTCGCTCGAGCAAACCCTCACAGAACTTGGTTAGCTCGAGCCAACTTCCTATTTACTCGAGCCAACCCCTCCCAGAAGTTAGTTCGCTCGAGCGAACCCCTTCCAGAGACTTGTCCGCTTGAAGCACCCTCCTAGTTTGCTCGACCCTTCCTGACTTGGAGCAGTTCGCTCGAGCAAACTCAACCTCGCTCGAGCGAACCCTTCATAAAACCTCCTTCGCTCGAGCCTCCCTCCTCCTTCGCTCGAGCCCTCATGAATTGAACCAGTCCGCTCGAGCGAACTCCTTGTCCGCTCGAGCGAACTGTACAAAATTCTTGGGTCTTTCCTATTGTTTTCAGATATGGTATTTCAAGGTTTGGATGGGTTGTTTTAATGCCCTATCACCTTGGAAAGACCTAGGGGATGACATAAGGAGATCGACTTGGAAAAAAACCCCACTTCGGAAATGTATTGGGAATTGTGTATTTATCAAACTGTATAAGGAAACTTGGGATGTCTACCATCATTCGAGTACCATGCCAAGAGCAATAATAGACATACAAGACCTTTATACATATTGTGTCAATACGGAAGCCCCAATACATAGTTCGTAATTGTTTAAGGATTCATCGTACTGTTTTATTCGGATTATACTTGTGCTAACCCGATTTCACCCGATATCACTAGTTTTGTCTCATACTATGGATTTATGCATCTGTCATGTCCTACCAACCCCGTATATGCATGAAAAGATAATGATGTGTAATGTGTGCCTATGAGCACCATGATCCGCCTGCTTGAATGTTTTACACCGACATAGTTATGTATATGTTTTGATTTCTTACGTAACCTATGAGTCGGCACCACTAAGCTTGGACATCCTTATCAGTCTTATCAATTGACTTGGGCCTCCCCTTGTGCTCCCGTCAGTTGCAACTTGGATCCTGTCCTGCCCCGTTACCCGGTTCCGCGGCCGTGATCTTGTCTAGCTATATGTATATGTATATAATGTTGGTCCTCGTCACTTCGCGTGCTCAAGCCCAACGCACTGAATGTGCTCTCATCACGTTAGTGATAAAGAGGATTTAGCTTTAATGTGGTTGCCATCTAGTCAGTTCCTGCACCTTGAATACCCTACATGATTTATAATGTAGTCTACCTTACAAGATTAGCCCACAAAAACTCTCTTAAACGAATGCTCGATGCTTGAGAAATCTAGATAGTTCCGGTAAGTGCCCTAGTGGTTACAAGGGGTCATTATATAGCCCAAGGTTCGTGCATAAGATTTTCTGAAGCAAAGAAGGACTCTTAGAAGAAGTAGGAACAAAACAACACGAAAGAGTCCTAATCGGACAAAACTCTAGCGAGCCCACCTTTTGTCTGCGCAAAAACCATAGCTCGCTATAGCAAGCTTTAGTCTCACTATAGCGAGACTGTCTTCTGGAGTAGTTATCTGTTGGCGCAGGACTACTCCAGGAGGACTCTATATTTTTCTTCAAACCTTACTAGAAGTCTTCAAGGCTTGTCTAAGGAGTCCAGAAGAACATTCCTACAAGGTTAATTTTACATAATATTTAGCTTGTACTTAGAACATTCCCCTATACTAACCTAAAATAGATCCTTAAAAAAGGACATGGGACTGTTAGAAAAAAAAAAGGACACAGTAGCCGCAAAGATAGGACAAATGAGTGTGGAATTACTATGATTGAAGAGGCGCTCAATTGTTTTGTCTGTAAACCTATGGGAGAAACATATAAGGAAAATATTGTTCTTTACGATTATTGAAGATTGAGATTTGTAAGAAAGGTCTACTAGAAAAATGCATTAGAATTAGCCCTCGGTGTAACATGTTTCAATGAAATGATGAGGAATGTGCATAGATGGTTAAGGAGGCAAAGTCATCTCTTGTAGTGCCTTCTTTCTTTGGAGGTATTTTGGAAAAGAATTTGGAATGTTGGGAATGATGTAAAAGTTTTCTCCTTACCTTTTCAAATGATGTGTTTCATTGCTGGAATTCTGTATACTAATCCACCTGAAAAAGTTACTTTTAGCATTTAGGAGTCTCAGAATTCTAGAATTCCAAATGATGTTTCATTGCTGGAATTATGTATACCTATCCACCTGAAAAGTCACTTTTAGCCTTAGGATTCTCAAAATTCTAGTATTTCAAATGATGGTGGGCCATGGGCATTTGGAATTCTACTTGGTTGCAGCATTAGGAGCATTTCATTTCTGTTATTTATTGTTACATTGGAGCCTTGCAACATGTTAGTTATATTTTTAGGTAACTGAGTGTAGCGCAACTGCATTCTGAGGACCCTAGCTGGGACTATGCTTGGATTCCCACTGTTAGACTGTCAAACTCGAGATAGTGAGATGTCTCGCCATAGCGAGACTTATTCTCACTATAGCGAGAATGTCCCAGGAAGCTCCCAAAACAGGGTCTCGCTATAGCGAGACACAAGCTCGCTATAGCGAGCAGGGCGCAGGTGCCCAGTTCCATCCAAACTCTTTTTTAGAGTTAGAGGATGAGTGCTATTCTGAGTGGATTATCATTAGGAACCTTATGCACGAACTTGAGGCTATTTATTGGGTGTTTCTCTCAACCCTAACACACCACTCATTAATCTGAGTCAGAGATATCTTATAGAGAGATTTTTCTCTAGAGCCATTGAGAGATCGTTCTGAATGGCTGCTCTAGAAGGTGTTTGCTGCTTCTACTCTCTTGTAGAAGATTGATCATCTTGTTTGACAAGGTGCAAGGAGATCAAGTAAGGAGAACGGTGCATGGTGAAAGTCGTGTTAATGGATTCTATGCAAGAAGAACTACAGTCCTTAGGTCAAGGTACAGACAGGTAAATTAGCTGTGAGTATATCTTGTAATTGTTCGTGAACTCTTGATTTCTAGTTCGTGGTTTTTCTCCCTAGAAAGGGTTTCCACACTAAATACTGTGTCTGCCTTCTTGTGGTGTGTGATTGGTAGATAGCTAGTTCTATTTTGTTTGATTGGTTATTTTCGCTGCATGTTGATTGGTTAAATTAGAACTAGTATTCCATTCTAGCGGGTCCTGCAAAATTCTCAATTGGTTTCAGAGCAGGTTATACTATTTTACTGTGTTTATCCAAATATTGTTAGAATGGATATCTACTGCGAAGGCACTTTAACCCAAATCCCTAAATCTGTTGTGAAGAAGAAATCTTCTAAAGGGATTAAGTGCTATAAGTGTGAAGGTTATGGACACATTGCTAGTAATTGTGGTAATAGAAAATCAAAGATGAAGGCTTTTAATTTGAAAAGACCTGAATTTGAGAAGCCTGACACTAGCAAGGAGAAATACATCGCTTTCATAGCAACTTTTGGTTCTGTTACTCCACAAGTTTCTTCTAATGATGAGACTGATCATGATGATAATGAGTCAGAAACAGAGCATGACAGGCAAGCTGAATATCAAACATTGTTTGCAAAGACCATGAAGATGTTGAAGATAAATGAGAAAGTGGCCAATAAGTGGAAAGAATCTGAAGAGAAAAATTCTTCCTTGAAAGCTAAACTTCCAGAAGCACTTGCAAAAATACAAAAATTGGAGGATGAAAATAATATATTGGCTGACAAATTGACTGCAGAATCACAAAAGTGTGACATACTTGATTCTGATATGAAGATTTTGAAAGCAGAAAATTATGATATGAATGGAAGACTCAAGATGGTTCTATCTGAGTTAAATACTGCTAAAGTTTCATTGAAAAGGATGAACACTGGATCAAAAAAATTAGATGACATCCTGTGCAGTCAAAAGGCACTCACTGACAAGCATGGCATTGGCTATGCTGACGGAGCATCCACTTCGAATACCAAAGGTAAAAATTATTTTGCTAAAAATTCAGTTGTTACTAATCCTGTTGTTAGTGTTGCAAAGCAAGCTCCAAAGAAGCAGAATATGTCACGTCCTGAACAAATTCCCACGTGCCATCATTGTGGAATTAAAGGACACATTCGACCCCATTGCAATAAGCTGCGAAGTTTATCAAATCAAAAGCAATGGACAACGCAGAAGGCTAAGCTGAAAAAGAAGAATACGAAAGTTGTCTGGGTCAAGAAAGAAGACCTATCTTCTGTATTGGTACACACTTTGCTGAAATATTTAAATTTACAAGTGTGTGTGCCTACACTTCGTCACCCCTGATCTGTAAGATCAAGCCCCCACCCCAGTGCTGATACGAAGATCATATTAAGGGGGAGTCAATTTTGAGGGGGAGCTACTGTATCCAGATTGACAGAAGCTGCATTATGATATTTGTTTATCAATTTTGGACAAATATAGGGGGAGAAGAATGGAGAAGAATGGAACTAGGGGGAGCTCTACAAGCCAAGGCAAGTCAAGATCTAAAAGTTCAAGCAAAGACAATTCAAGATCTACAATGCTGAATTTCTTTATTTTAAAATTCAATGTATTTTGGGTTTTACTTTTGGGTAGATCAAATTGTATTTTTCTAGGGGATTTTGTCCAAGAATTGCCAAAAGGGGGAGATTGTTAGACTGCCAAACTCGAGACAGTGAGATGTCTCGCTATAGCGAGAATGTCCCAGGAAGCTCCCAGAACAGGGTCTCGCTATAGCTAGACACAAGCTCGCTATAGCGAGCAGGGCACAGTTGCCCAGTTCCATCCGAACTCTTTTTTAGAGTTAGAGGATGAGGGCTATTCTGAGTGGATTATGATTAGGAGCCTTATGCATGAACTTGAGGCTATTTATTGGGTGTTTCTCTCAACCCTGACACACCACTCATTAATCTGAGTCAGAGACATCTTAGAGAGATTTTTCTCTAGAGCCATTGAGAGATCGTTCTGAATGGCTGCTCTAGAAGGTGTTTGTTGCTTCTACACTCTTGTAGAAGATTGATTATCTTGTTTGACAAGGTGCGAGGAGATCAAGGAGAAGAAACGCGTTAGCAGGAACACTCTGAATTATATAGTAGAAATCTTAATTCTCTGGTGGTGATGATGGTGCAAGAGTGCTGCATTATTTGACGCAATGTATTTTGTAATGGATCTGGTAAAGTGCTTTTAATGTTGTAAGGATATTTGAATATTAATATGAAATGGAATGAATATTCTTGTTTCATTTTTTTATGGTGGATGGAAAAGCACTTTACTCTGTACAACAGGTGGGTGTGTGCAGGTGGTGGAAGAGGAGGCAGTGGGTGTGTGCCGGGTGGTGCAGCAGGTGGGCTGTGCAGGTGGGTGTGTGCAGGGTGGTGCAGCAGGTGGGGTGTGCAAGTGGTGGAAGAGGAGGAGGCAGTGGGTGTGCAGGTGGGTGTGTGCACGGTGGTGCAGCAAGTGGTGTGTGCAGGTGGTGGAAGAGGAGAAATTTCTCTTTTCCTTTTCTTTTTTTTTTTTTTTTTCCTAATGTAGCTCAAAAGATTATAGCATCTGTGGTATTTAATGATACACCATTATTGATTACAAGACTCATTACTTCTTTAGAATTATCTTTGTTTCTGAAAAAGGCCAGGACCAACTTCCCTTTTTATTGTTTTGTATCTTGTAATGAGAATGTTGTTTTTGGAATAATGACATGGTGTTGGATATAGAAATGAATGAACATAAGTTTTTTTGGTGCATCTTTCTAGTGTGTTCGGGCATTGAAGTGCTATTGTCGAATGGTGTATGACTGATGCTGTAGTGGTGAATGACTTTGTAGTGTGTTGGGGCATTGGGTTGTTTATATGAAGTGTTTTTTTGTCATGTACAGGTACTAGCAGGTTGTAAAAAAAAATTACATGTCACACGTACCGGGGAGACTGTGCCAAAATTTCGAGTAATCTTTCCAGGTACATGTATATATGTCACTGTCACTACCAAGGGATAGGAGTCGTTCCAGGTACATGCATATATGTATCATTTGTGTATTGCAGATTTATCAACTTATCCATTTTTTTTTATTTTTTTATTTTTTTTTTTTGTACTTGGTGATTTGTAGAAGCTAGGTTTACTTGGAGGTGTCAAAAGAGCTTAAGTTTACTTTATTTTATTATCTAAGTTTGAGTTGCCAAATATCCTAACCATGCATATAATTTGTTGAAATATTATTCTTGGTAAGTATTGTTTTATTTTTGGTTAGTTTTGAGTTGTTATTGATGGAAAAGTTTGGGTAGTCTTGTGTCAGATATGTATAGAATGTGGTATGATTGTGGTGTTTGTTGTGTTATTTTATTTTCTATGAGATGGATATGATTCACTTATATAAGTAGCTGATGTAGTGGGCCATCACGTTCATGAATACTCTATATAAATCATCTTTTTAGGTTTGGAAGTTTCCTTACATACTGGGAGGCTCTTTGGGTTAATGGAAGTTCTTGAATGGAAGAAAAGGTTGAACCCATCGGACTTCCCATCCAAATAACTTCTCATATCAACTCAGTATATGCAAATCTAGTTTGCTGAACCTTATAAAGTACTGGATAAATCTAAACACACATTAGCGGCAACTGGCCAGTATCTAAGCTGATTCTTCTCTTATAGTTGCGTTTCTATTATTTTCCTTTGAGTTGTTCTGGACTCCCATGATAGCTTGTGCAATAAGTAGACACATGACATTTTCCAAAGTAAATTTTTTTTTCCGATTTTTGTTCCTCACCTGAATGCATTTTAGTTTTCACACTCTAGCAACTTTACCCTGAACCATAAAGGGAATTCAGTTGTGCATATGACATTCTTAATCATATGTTAGTCTTGCTATTTTTTTATGCAGATTGAATGAAAATTGAAACTCAAAATTTTGTTGAACGAGTCAATGCGGCTAGGATGTAGCCAACATGAAGGCCAAGTATGCAGAATAACAAATTGCTATATGCTAAAATGGGATGCATGAAGTTTTTTAAAACAATGGTGCAAGTGTTGGAATGTTGGTATAGCATAGATTGTTACCATTTGTTTTAATTTTGTAATGGTAATGGTAAAGTGCTTTCAAAGTTGAAAGGATGTTTGAATATTAATATGAAGTGGAATGAATTTTCTTGTTTCATTTTTTGATGATTTTGGAATGGAAATGGATGTTGGATGTTGGATGCTAGATGCGTAGTAGATTTGGTCTTGGATAATGGAATTAGTAATATCAACTTATTCATGTAACACAGGTTGGAAGTTGTAACGAACTGATGTATATACAGGAAAATAAAATTAAGTATATACAGGAAGACAAAATCAAAAATCAAATAAATAAAAAAATTATATTTAAAAAAAATCAATCCCAGCGAGAAAAATGCAGTAAAAAAAATTGAAAAAATAAATTCCGTAAAATGTAAATATTTTCCTAGCGCAACGATCGCAAAGGTTTTTCTAACATTTATTTTTGAAAAAATAAACCTTTTTTCCAGCGCAAAAAAACGCTAGCAAAAGTTTTTCTAAATTTTTTTATTGAAAAAATAAACCTTTTTCCCGGCACAAAAAAACGCCGCAAAAGTTTTTTTAAATTTGATTATTGAAAAATAAACCTTTTTCCCGAATCAAAAAAACGTTGGCAAAATTTTTTTTAATTTTATTATTGGAAAAATAAACCTCTTTGCCCGACAAAATAAGCACTTTTTCCTGAAAAAAAAAAAACGCCGACAATGTTAGCTATTCACCGGTGCTACCCTTTTTCGCCGGCAAATGGTATTGTTGGCTTAGTTTTCCCCACGTATTGCCAGCACAAGAAAAATCGCCAGGAAAGGTTTTCACCAGCGTTTTATAGACCTTTACTAGCGCTTATTTAGCGCCGGCAAAAGTACAATATACATTTCTAGGTCTGTAAGAAATTTTTTAATAAACCTTTCAGTTTATTGTGGAATCATCCAGTTTCTATGAAATGCATGTTTTCTTCGATAATTTGTTTACATCATTTTTAATCTATTGTACTAGAGAACCTCTTTCCATAGAAATCTTGAAATGAGAAGGACCCATAAGTTTTTACTTTGAGTTGCATGTTTTATTCAAGAAGCTATTAGCTGGACACGCTTGTGATTCATTTCCAATATTATTTTGATTCCATTTCCGTATAAGGAAAGTTATTCTTTTCCTTTAAAAAAAAAAAATTTTCTTGTTTTCTTTCAGCAACTAAAGATGTAGAATCATTCGTCTTACTCTCTACCTCTATTCGATGAGGTCATCTTTTGTTTTCAGTGTAAACCGCAGGTACATATATATAATTCATATGCTTGTGTGACTCTGTTGTTTCATATTTGTCTTTGAACTGGCTAAACATGTTATGGTCTTTTTTTGTAGTATATACAACAAAATCTACTAGTCACAGTTTTAGGTTTCAACAAATAATACTGATGCGACTTTGTAGTCATATAGATAGATCACATACAAAGCATATTAATAAAAGAGAATTCATGTATCTTAATTCTCGTACATATCTACAGATGTAGAGGATCTGGTGGGGCTTGGTTGTCTTTAGAATCTTCATTCTTCTACATCTCTCTGTTTCAAGGCATGGGTTGAGTCTTAAGAATATCCTTCCATTTAATAATCTTATACGTGTTGAAAACGTAACTTATATTTCTATTGATTTTGAATAATCTGGAATAATGGATGTGTTTGCACATGTAGTTTGGAATATCTTCAAGGTAGTGAATTTGTTTTGCTTCTCCATGCTTTATTATTCCATATATCTAATCTTTTTGCTCATTTTTAAATGTATTTTATATTGATTGGGCTGTAGCAAAGTAAATTATATGGATGGTTAATGTTGAACAAGCCTTAGATTTAAACCATGATTTATAGTATGATGAACTTACAATAAAAAAGGCAATTCTCGACTTAAAAAAATACATAAAAAATGATGGCCTTTGCCATCGTTCAGTTTTCGACGGCTTTCAGCCGCCGATCCCTTCGTACTCGACTGGGTCCTCTTCGTGATGGTGTGGTCCAAGGAACTATAAGATGAACAGCTTTACAATAATCCCGGAACTGAATACATGGCATACTATAATCATAAATGTGATCCTATTGTACTTCATGTCTTTGAATATCCGAGATCCCTTTGATTTATGGACTACTATTTTTTTTCTGACTGTTTCCCTTGTAGCATGCTTTTTCTTTTATGGTCTATTAAGTTAATATCTTCAATGGCAGTTCTATAAGGTTATTGGGAATTATGCTTTCTATAGGGTCTTGTGTGAACATTATTTTGTGTTGGATCATTGTTTCTCATCATGGAGCATTGTTTTCATTTTTCAAGTTATTATTTATATTTTCTTTCTTTTTATTATGCGAAAACAAGAAACTCACTGAAGACATAAGGTACCGTAACGTATGTAATGAGGTTGAATGATCAACCGGCCCTTCATTTCCCGGTTACTTAGAGGACCTAACCTAAAATCTCTCAAGTATGAATCTTCTTTTTAGACCAGATCGATAGTACTTTTGTAATTTTTTCCTTTTGATGTTGAGCTTTTACGCCCTTTGATGTACATTTTCTCTCCACTTAATGCAAATATCACCATTTGAGAAAAAAATCGCAATTCAAGTTGAATTATTTAATTTAATCAGGTAATTGCACAATTTGGACAGCAATGGGCATGGCAAAAGGTCAGCAAAGCTCTATAACAATGGGCATACAACTAAGTTTTTTATGGGATCTAGGTGGATTCCAAGTTCTATTGCCAATAGGGTAATTTCGTTTTCTTTTTGTTTGTTTTTGTGGGTTTTGTCTTACCATTGACAAGGTTCGAGAAAGCTTCATATTATCCAATGTCTTCACTTTACCCTCTTGTACTTTTATTCCTCATGTTTTTATATTCTTTTGCATTGCATGCATATAACATGAGGATGATGTTCATCATAGGTTAGGGGGGTGGGGACAAGCACACTTGTCTATTTTTAGACAAAATTTTCAAACACCTTTCTTTATTTTCTATATTTAGGAATTTTTTCAAACTTCTTTTCAGAATTTTTGCTGTTTATCTTTGGATTTTTAGATTTTTTTTGAAGAGAAAGAAAATTTTTAGGGAATTTTCAATAAATGGAAGATAGCTTGAATTTTAGAATTCTCAAAATTTAGACAAAAGAGAGTTTCTGTTTGCGGAAATCTTTTTGAAAAAGTGCTAAATTTTTATCCTTTCACATTACACAGTTCATATACATTTTCAAAACCTTTGAATGTGAGATTATGATTTCCATCCTTTTTACAACTTGATTGAATATATGAAGGAAAACCAAATCTTAGTTTTATAGGTTTATTGGTTCATTTGGGTGGATTTTTCAACAAATTAGTGAATTAAGTCGGGTACCTAAAAAGGGCTGCCTGTTGTTGGGGACCGTTGAAAAGGAAAAAAAATCAAGAGAAAAGAAAAAAGCAGAAAGAGAGAAGCTTGTCGCTGAAATTTCACGGCCTTTTGAAAAACAATAGTGCGAAAGCCATCATAATCGCCTTAATTCGGGACCATGAAAAGGGCTGCCTATTATTGGGGTCCATTGAAAAGGAAGAAAAACTCAAGAGAAAAGAAAAAAAAAGAAAGAGAGAAGCTTGTCACTGAGATTTCACAGCCTTTTGAAAAACAATAGTGCGAAAGCCAACATGGTTCCCTTAATTCAGGTACATCCTTAATTCGGGTATATGAAAAGGGCTGCCTATTATTGGAGACCATTGAAAAGGAAAAAATATCACGGCCTTTTGAAAAATAATAGTGAGAAAGTCATCATGGTTGCCTTAATTCGGGTACATGAAAAGGGTTGCTTATTGTTGGGGACCGTTGAAAAGGAAATAAAATTTCACGGTCTTTTAAAAAATAATAGTGTGAAAGCCATCATGGTTGCCTTAATTCGGGTACATGGAAAGGGCTGTCTATTGTTGGGGACCGTTGTAAAGGAAAAAAAATCACGGCCTTTTGAAAAACATTAGTGCGAAAGCCATCATCGTTGCCTTAATTTGGCTACACCTTCAATTCGGGTGTATGAAAAGGGCTGCCTATTGTTGGGGACCGATGAAAAGGAAAAAAAATTCACCGACTTTTAAAAAACAATAGTGCGAAAGACATCATGGTTGCCTTAATTCGGGTACATGAAAATTGTTGCCTATTGTTGGGGACCGTTGGAAAGGAAAAAAGGCATGGCCTTTTGAAAAACAACGTGCGAAAGCCATCATTGTTGCCTTAATTTGAGTATACCCTTAATTGGGGTACATGAAAAGGCTTGCCTATTGTTGGGGACCATTGAAAAGGAAATAAAATCAAGAGAAAAGAAAAAAGAAGAAAGAGAGAAGCTCGTCGCTGAGATTTCACGGCCTTTTGAAAAACAATAGTGCGAAAGCCATCATGGTTGCCTTAATTCGGGTACATGAAAAGGGCTGCCTATTGTTGGGGACTATTAAAAAGGAAAAGAAATTAAGAGAAAAGAAAAAAGAAGAAAGAGAGAAGCTTGTTGCTTAAATTTCATAGCCTTTTGAAAAACAATAGTGCGAAAGCCATCATGGTTGCCTTGAGAGGAAATCTTTTTTTTTTTTTTTTTTTTTTTTTGCTAAGTCTAGGTGGACCGGATTATTTGATTGAGTCGTTTTCACGGGTGTTCTATCGGAGTATTTAACACTTATTTTTTTATGTATACATACTTTCTCATCGTGCACGGTCATATTTATCATGATTTTGAAAATTTCTTTCTAAAGATGAGATTGGTGAACCGTATTTCGAATTTTTCTTTACTTTGACTATTCCGAGAATCGAGAGTATCCAATGTTTATAAAAAAAATTTGCAGAGTTTCTTTTGATTTCCTTATTGTTTTTATCGTATTTGACAAATGGCCCACTTTTATAATTTTATGATGCTGTCTACCTATTGAAAATGGGTTTCTGATATACTTTTCATGTTATCTTTACTCACAAAAAGATAAGTTTCAAATACAAGACTTATATTATTTTTTGATAAACTTCTGTGAACTTAGTTGATTTATGCGTGTTGCATACCTATGGGTGTTGCAAACCCATTATATACTTTAACATATTCTAGATTTTGAGAGGCATATTAAACCGACAACATTATGGTCTTTTCTAGATTCCTTTCTTATTTCAGTTCTTGTTCTATTGTTATACTAATATGCATGATCTGCAGGTCCAAAATCTATACAAGCTAAAAGATCCCACATTTGCAACAAAAACACCTACTCGGAAACAAAATGACCCACCCATCGACTGCTCAAAGCTTGTACTGACAAAACATAGAATGTAAGTATATGTTAGTATCCTATAATATATTATTGTAAATCTTTCAATCGAAACAAATTCTTTCTACTTTCTTATACTCTGAACTTAGAATGTAAGCATATATTAGTATCCTATAAAGTGTTATTGTAAATACTTTTTTTATTTGATTATGATAGGTTGAAACTTATATTTTCTTTATTAATAAAATCAAAACATGCACACTAGCAACTAGATAATTGTATATATACTATTTTTCATTACAGTAAACATGTAACTACAACGGAAACACTTTCACTGACAACTACGTGCAACGCACGTACCTCCCACTAGTTATATAAAAAGGCCTGGTTAGTTTGCGAGTTTGCCACAAAACTGGTTTGACTTGTGACGCATAAACGAGGGTCTTCGGGATGTCGAACAGACTCGGGAGAGCAACAATAGTTGCCGAAAATTAAAAGATATTTTCAACAAGCCTAAGATCAGAAACTCTAGAGGGTATTTGCAGAAGCTCCATTTTTCAAGGATGAACATCATATAGGAATTGGTCTTTTAGATCAAATGAGATCAAGTATAGAGTTTCTCAAAATTGATGAATAACCTCCCAGTCTTTCCCGAAATTATAGATAGGCCCCTACAAGGGTCAAACTTGGTTCAAAGGCTCTTAGAAATTCCTAAAGCTATCCAAAGACCATTCTAATCCAAAAAATATAATGATTGGCCTCTAACCCCACTTAGTTCCCTAACCACATAATTAATTATTTCTAATGGAAGGAGTTAAGGGTTGAATAGGTTAGAAAACTCTAATGCTTTGAGAGTAGCTAAGATTGAGTGAGAATGAGATGAGAGTTCTCGAATCTACATTTTCTCTGAGATGAGGGTATTCACATGTTGTTGCATTTATTAATGCATTGAACTGTACAATTGAGGATTTATCTTGCAATTTGGTTTGTGTCATTCTTGAAGTTTGACCCATATCTAAAAGATTTTGGTGTCTGTGGACTAAATCCTTCCCCAATAAAAATCTCTAATATACATTAGCCGGAACCTTTTCCTCATTTGATATCAATTATGTGTAGAAGAATGATATTTTCCAAGCATTTCTATTCATCATCATTGGCCTTGATATACGCTATAATGTTCCCCTTGGCTCAAAACGGTAAGCTCCACTGGTCCAAGAAAAAACAAAACCCTTAAGCCCCGTTTGGTTCTTCATGAATGGAATGCGGATAACACAATTTACACATAAATGATGGTTCATGTGATAGTCTATGTTACCATAAGAGTCATTGTTCTTTTGTTCTAAGTGTGTTAGGTTTTTGTTATTGGCAAATAACTTTACAAGGAAAATAGAGTTGAATAACTTACATGGCCTTGTTATTTGTTTAGCAATGAATTATTGTTGTCATGATCAAATGTTGTTGTGGGCTCTTGCCTATGGCACTTGGCAAATAACTTTACAAAGAAAATAGAGTTGAATACCTTACATGGCCTTCACATTTGTTTAGCACATAATTATTGTTGTCATGATCAAAAGTTGCTGTGGGCTCTTGCTTACGGCACTTTTATTCTTATTGTACTTGCCATTCCAATGGATTAAACCTTTTGCACAGTGTTCTAAGAGCTGCTTCTTCAGTCATGTGCATGCTCATGGAATTACCTGAATATCTTTCACCAATAAATGCTACACATAGGATGAAAAAGGCCACGTTCTATTGACTGAATGGGATTTTCCTATCCTGATCCTTCATTTTAGAGCTTATAGAAAGGCGTTTGTTTTGTGAATTATTCAAGTGGAGTTTTCCCGTCAAAATGGACTCAGGATCTTGATCAAATAGCCATGTTCATATATTAAGAAGGATCCTTTTTCATGATATTAAACATATAACCGATACGTGCAATGCACGTCCCCACGCTAGTCCTTATAGAAGGAGAAAAAGAGAAGGGAAAGGGAGAGGGAGAGCTTCTTGCTGCAGATTCCTCAGAGCTGGTTAAGCTGCTTTAAATTGTTGCGTCTTGTTTCCTCGAGTCTCTCTGCAACCAAAGCATCTTCTCCTCTCTTACTTTTGCAAACACCAAGTTGTCTATGGCTCTGTTAGGCCCCGACCCGGACTAATCATAATTAATGCTAATTAATGGAGATTAGTGTTACTTAAGCGTGATTAATTGTGCTAATTGTGGTTAATGAGCAAAATGAGATGGGTTAATCTCAAATGATGGAATCAAGCCTAATGAAGTGAATTTGAGTAGGATTGAGTTGATTAAATTGAGTTTAAACCCAAACAAAGTAAAGTAAGGACCTTTTTGTAAATACGAGTTTTCACGTATTTCGTTAAATATAGAAATTCTTGATATCAGGGTGTATCTCGAAGAGTACGTTAATTTTCATAATAGACTCGAGTGCGTTCGACTTGAAATTGGTCAAATGAGCCTTGGTTTGACTCAAAATGTAAATAGACATAATGGTAGGGGGTTTTAGTGTGAGAGTCCCTTATATAAGAATGGAATGAGTCCCATTCACTCATTCTTCATTGGAGCAAACCCTAGAGAGCATTTCTTGCACCTTCTTCTTGCTTCCTTCCATTTTTCACTCCTTAAGTGAGAAGATTGGGTGTGGTTTTGAGGAGATTCTTCATCTTCATCTTCTTCCTCAAGCCATCCTCCATTATTGAAGAGCTTGGAACTTGAAAGAGAACCCAAACCTTCCTCCATTGGATTAAGAGTAAGTGATTGGTGTTTTTATAGGATTTTCAAGTTCTCTTGTGTACTTGGAGTAGATTTCTAGCATGAATAGTTCATAGGAGGCCATTTGTCTTGTTTTCTTGGAATGGGGTTTGGATTTGGGGAAGATTTGTGACAAACCAAGCCAAGCAAAGAGGGGCTTTTGTCCAAGAACTTCAAAGAGAGGCAAGTATAATCACTACTTGTGAATGGTATTAACTATTGTAGTGATTAATGGAGATTTCATAAATTTGGGTTGTATTTATTTCCATTGAATGTTTGAATGGGTTGTTGGTAGATTGATGAATGGATTAGAAATGTCATTGATATGAGAATGGTGTGAATGAGGAGTGGACAGGAGGTCCTAAATTTATTGCAGGTTGTTATGGAAATAAATGGAGGAGGGAAAAGAAGAAGAGAGAGAGTTGCAAAAATCCGGACTGATTTTCTGAAGCGTTCGCTTGAGCGAACTTGGTGTTTGCTCGAATGACCCACTCTCTGGATGAAGGCGCTCGAGCAGACAAGGGTCTGCTCGAGCGACCACTTTTCTGTTTGAGTTCGCTCGAACGACCACTTCTCTGTCGAGCAAACTTGAGTCCGCTCGAGCGAACCTGATACAGGACAGAGCATGGTTTGAGGCCGAAAATTTCTTTGGATTTCGTAGGAAACATGGATGTTTTTTGGACATTTATATGTCCTCTAAATTAGCTTTGTGGCTAATTAATGCAAATAGAGATTGGTGAGGATTGTGAATAATGAAATAGAAGCTTTAAGAATTGAACCCTTGGATTATTAATGGATTAAGTGTTAATTGATTGTGGACTGTACCTCCATAGGTGTTAATCACGGCGACTCCAATGTACATCTAAATACAAATGTGATGTCCATTGAAAATAACACGTACATTGGACAACCAACGGTTGCACCCAAATGGTGGGTAGGAACTGGGATAGAAATGGGTAGAATCGTAGAGTCAGTGATTCTCTCATGCCATTGTATTCTGTATCACTTCATTCCAATCTTACAAGATTGATGTCATTGGTTGTTCCTTCCATTGTTAAGAATGGAATCGCTGTATAGAATTGAATCCATAAATGGATTGATAATGAAATGTATTGACCCCTGAGTCTGGCACTACCTAGCTATTGTATGAAATTCTAAATGAATTAATAAATGATTATGTTCATGAGGCCGGGGCCATGAATGGTGCGCCCTTCCGCCCTGAGCCAAATGACTATTCCTACTGCAGTAGATGGATTTGGGGCGTTCCGGAGCTCCGTGGTGATGCTAGTGTCCCTGGTCCGGACACTGATAAGTCCAACAAATTCCGATCGTATCTACAGATACTGATTGATGCCTTCCATTCGGAAGACGAATCCTTCCTTTGAGGGAAGATGGTAAATGAAATGAAATGAAATGAAATGAATTGAAATGAAAGCTATGGTAGTTGCCATCTTGTACCTGTTACTTATTATGATCAACCATTGTCATTGTAGGAATTATCTAGACTTGTCTAGAATTGGAACTGTTTACTAAAAATATTGAATGATGTAGTATATGTACTAACATGTGCTATCACAAGTTTTGTTTATGCATTGTTGAACTGTCGAGTTCATTAGTGTTATTGATGGCATTACAGGCCCGATTGCCCGTGCTGGCCCAACAGCGGCCTCAGCGGCAGCTGAGGAGACCGTTGCGGTTTCTCCAGGAGGATTAATTGAATGGGACGGTCGGAACTCCATTTGACATGGTTGTTCGAGTGCGCAAAGTGGACTATGGATATTTTGGGAAATTCTTTTGAAAATTCTTTTGTAATAGTTGAAATACATTTTGGAAATGTAGTATTTTTAGAACTTGAACAGTTGTCAACTTGCATAGTGTTTAGATATGCTTGAGTTGATGAAAGAAAGCAAAGGAACGATACATGTATAAAGAACTCTATTTTGTATACATGTAAATTTTGAATTATTTTGTCAATGTGTATTTCTGCAAATTTGTACAATTGACAGGTATGAATGAATGAATGTTATCCCTTGTGAATTCTGTTTTAGCTTAAGTTAAATCAGAGTTCACGGGAGTAAGTATGGATCGCGGCCCTGGATTATCGTAACTCGGGCCCGGGTCATGATAGTCTCTTCTACCGATCTTCAGAGTAAAGATTAGTAAAATACTCCTCTATATGTTTAATGATTTCCTCCTTCCAATCCAATCTTCTATCCCCATCCGTCAAAGAAGAGATTCTATTAATTATTTTTCTCAAGGAGGCCATCCCATGGAAGAACCTAGTGTTCTTATAACCTTCTTTCAGCCACTTACGTCTCGATCTCTGTCCCCACATGATTTCTTCTTCCCTTAACTTTCTTTGATATACCTCTTTTAGTCAGTCTCTTAGCTACTTCCTCACCAGTTAAGCTACCAACTTCCGCTTTCTTGTCAAGGTTTTGAATGTCTTCAAGCAGCTGCGTCTTTTGCATCTTCATGTCTGCAAAATTCATCTTAGCCCACTCTTTTATTTTAACTTTCAGCAATTTCAGTTTGGTACCCAGTCTGTAGCCAACCCAACCATCCACCTTCAATTCCTTCCACCATTCCTTTATCATTTGGGGAAACATTTTTTCTTCCAATAACTCAAATCTGAAAGAAGCAGGACCCATCTCTCAAGATTTGAATCTAATAACATAGGACAATGATCAGATGCAGGCTTAGGAAGAGCCAATTGGCAAACCTTTGGATACAAATCCACCCAATCTTTAGAAACCAAGAATCTGTCCACCTTGATGACTTAGGAGTACTTTGATTATCCTTTCAGAGGTTAGTCCACCAAGGAGTGGGCATTTATCCAATCTGAAAAAGAATTCATTTCGTCATTCTACTTGCTCCCCTCCTTTCACTTGTGAATCTTACTATGTTCCAGTCACCTCCAACACACCACGCTCCATCCCACCATCCTCGAACCACATCCAACTCATTCTAGAACTCCTTTCTGCTCTGACTATCATTTGGGCCATAGACTGACGTAACTATCCACTTGGATCTATTAGAGAGATCCTCCACCAACGCTGAGACTGACAAAAAAAAAAAAAAAAAAAACCTTCTAAGAATTCAGAACATTCACCTTACGAGAGTCCCACAGCATCAAAATCCCCCCTGCCAAACCCACCGCTTCAACACTCCTTATAAATCTGTCGGCCCAAACTTCTTGTATCACCTTTTCATTTACCTCTTTTTGTTCACTGAAAATGATCTTATTATTCCTTTATTATCATTTTAGTGTGTGAGCTTCTATATTCGACACAACCCATGTCCTTAATTTCAAGGTTTGTTATAAGAAATTTTTGGTTTCATCTATGAATCTATGTTTGAATAAAAATTGATGAATCGTCTGCATAAAGAGTAATGACAAACTTATCCCTTCCAATTCCTTACAGAATCTACAATTTCAAACTTTTTTACTGCAGAACTCTTATAATTTCTTGCTTCAATTTCTTATACCATGTCCGGGGGCTAGTTTAAGTCCATATAAGGATGTCTTTATTTTACGAACTTCATTTTTGAAATGCTCTTCCATCCGTCATTTATGTTGATCAATATATTTATTGTTCCAGATCACATCCAAAAATATTGTGTTCAAATCCATTTGTTGTGTTTCTAAGTTATAGAAGCTAAAGCCATCACATTTCTATTTGGTGTTATTTTTGTAAAATCTTAAAAGTAATGTATTCACTCCTGTTGTATCTGCTGGCTACTAATCTAACTTTGGATTTGTCTATTCTAACATTTGATTTGAGTTTTAATTTTTAATGGCCATCTACATCAAAGTGTAGGTGTTTGGAGTAGATCAACTGAAGTCTCTGTATTATTATGTCTAACAGATTTTACTCATTGTCCATAGTGATCTTCTATTTTTTCGCATTAGAAAGAGAACTAGTTTTATATTGGAATATCATTTGTTCATGAAGAGTGTTGCATTTTATATTGGAACATTATTGTTTAGAAGTACCCACCCTACTTTCATGATCCAAAAAACAATCTTCGATGGGAATGTCCTATTTCTATATCCATACTAAAAAACAACAATTTCTCCTCCTGCTTCCTCTCTTGCCTCCTGCTTCCTCTCTTGCCTCCTGCTTCCTCCTGCCTGCTTGATCCTCCTGTTTCCAGAACATAGTCTCCCAATGTTTCCCTTTCTTCTCTCGATTCTTTGTCAATTCTTCTTCTCATGCACCACCATAATAAATGAAACGGAGAGCTTTACTTCTTCCTCTTGCTCTCCCTCTTTGGTGAAATTAACACCCAACGAACTTAAAGAAAGGCAGCTTCTCCTGCTTCTTTCTGCCTGTTTGGATCGGCTGCTTCCTAAACAAAGTTTCCTAATGTTTTCTCTCTTTTCCTAATTCTTTTTCTATTGTTCTTCTCATGCACTGTCTCAATAGTTTGGATGCTTCTTCTCTTCTGTCATTCTTCCTTTCATCACTAATACACCCTCTTCTTTAGCTTGCATGCACGATCACATCTGCCATGAGCACTATTGCTATATCTATTCATTAAAGAAAGATGGGTCTCAAAAGAAAATTGGGTTCCAATGAGGCTGGTATATGGACTTTGGGGCTTCTCACCCAAATCCCTAGTGTATAATCCCTCTCCCTAAATTCTAATCCCTCATCTATTTCTCTCTCCATACTTCTGATGGTTTTTTTGTCTCTTTGTTTTTTTTTTTTTTTTTTTCCCATCTCTGTTTGCAGTTCTTTGAAGCATAGATTCTGGTATGAGATGGCGACGATGAGATCTAGCTTGGTTGCTTTCCGGCAAAGGCGTTATTTGTCCTTTGCTCAAGTTGACGCTGGAAATAGTATGGGACAACTAACTTAGCCACTAGATGTCTCTTTAGATTGTATAATGTTGGGGTTTTGTATTTTTATTTTATTTTACTGTGCTTTATTTTGTTGTAAGATATTGTCTGTTTACATTTGTTTAGGGTTTAATTAGTTCTTTGTAATTGAAATTTGAGTTTTATTAAATGATTTTGGAATATTCTCCTTAGCTACTTCCCGTACATTGTTATTTACATTTTGATCGGGTTTGGAGGTATCAAAAAGCTTACATATACATATAAAAGTGTTGTTTTGGCACTGTATTTGAGGAAGTAATATGTCCCCCATTTGATAGCTGAGTACACATTTTGTAATTGTCCAACCTTTTGCAACTGATTCATGTATAAAATTGCACCCCAGGAATGAGTTGTAATGGTGAAGGCTATTGGGAATCCAAATTCCACATTATCTCCTGCAAGATAGTATCCGCCGGTGAGGAATTAGGATATTTTGGTGGGTTCTTTTGTCTATTTGGGAGACAGGTTGCAAATTGAGCTGGTTAATTGAAGAATTTAGTCTCTCTTTATCCCTTGGTTGTTGGAATGTGGGAGTTTTGTTATGAGAAATTTAGTAGAAAATCAGTGATTTTGTGTTCTTTCCAGGCCCCTTTGTATCTTATTCATAATCCTGTAAATGTTTGTGATTTTATTTATATACCATATAACATAAATAAAAAGCAACAGTTTAGTCTCCTGCTTTGGGTGGATGTTTTCTAAAGCTTCTTGTGCAACCCACTTAGGTGACACCTATTGCTTGTGGGACACTTGGATGTTGGGTGTTTGCTTATGGGCTTCACGTAAACAAACGAAACCTGTTTAGCCTTCGATTTTCTTCCACTTGACATACTAAAATGAAAGTGCCATGTTGGTTTCGCGACAAAGGAATTTCCAACAAGCCCTTTTTAATGTTCCTTTGCGAGAGGTGGTAGAAATACATGCTAATTCATCCAAATCAAAGCCTCTCAGTATGGCATTCATTCATGCCCTAATTATTTTTTTCTGTTTCTTCCTTAATTTCTTGCTCGGACATAAAGCAATTAAGGATTTGAAAGCCGTGCTCTCTACTCGGTTTGCTAATTTGATGGAGCTATCTTTTGGGTAAGAAAACTTGATTTCATGTTTGCCATATATCTATTGATATATGAACATGAGTGCAACATTTTTTTGATATATGAACATGAGTGCAACATTCATGCTTATACTAAATGATTGGGGTTATAAAGTGTCGGAGAGCAAAAAGTGGTACACACACCCACATTACATTAAATCCCATGTTAGAAGAACTTGTTAAATGAACCTTCTTTGCTTCAAAAAGACTGTACTATCTAACACAGTTGTTTTTCTACCCTATGTTGAATATATATTGAAATTGTTGTATATTACTACCAAGAATGAGGAACAATGTTCCACATTCATGATTCATTTGGAATTTGAAATGTGAGTTTCTAATTAGAGAGGGGAAAAAAGAACTAACAAGACTATCTCTACTTGAATTTCAAAAAACTTAAATTAAAAAAAAAAAAAAAAAAAGACAATCTCTATGGGCTTCTAGGTTGCTCCTACAGTTCTTTTCACATATAAGCAATGTAAAAAGTGCATGCATGTGCATGTGTCTTTTTTTTAGGTTTATTCATTCATATTTTACCCATGTGTCTTCTTGGTAATCGAATTCCTAAGAACTCATAACAACTGACCTTTATGAAATGCTTTTGAAATGGGGGAAAAGTGAACTATTTTACATGGAGATGTAGACGAGAAAATCAATTTTTTGAAGTTTAATTTGCTAGGTGATAGGTTGGTAATCATGTGTTTCATAGCACCCTATAGATCTTCACATTTAATCATTATATTTTACCTCCTTCTGCAAAAAAAAAAAAAAAAAAAAAAAAGTACAATAGAACTAGACAAAAACTTTATGTTGTCTTAACAAAAACTCAACACGGGTAAGATAGTAGATGCCCAAGTGAGTACAATTCAGGTTTGGTCTGGTTGAATTAGATACCTGAATTTCTGTTTACATTCAGGTTGAAGATCCAAGTTTGCCTCAGCCCAAGTTTCACTTCTAGCTATAGGTCTATGACATATTTGGAAATGCCTGTAAGTAGATAGAATCCTATTTTCTGCTGTAACCATTTCCATACATGTTACTTGTGAATTGCACACCAAAAAAAAAAATTTGCACACAGCACTTTGCCATACATAGCACACCTTCATTGTATGACCACAGCAGATCCATCATATCCAACTAGATCTATAGTATATTTGTCAGTTTCGGCAAGAATCTATTCATATTTGATTGCATGTCACATGTATGCATAACTTTATATTTCTTTTCCAACTTTTCTTAAATACTTGTTACAGTTGATGATTATGCATTGGATTATTTTTCACATTTAATGGCTATTATTCATGTAGTCTCTTGCCCTGCACAGAATCATGTAATGGTGGATGGCAGGGAATACATATATAGATCTATAAATGCCAATCAGGATGTTCTCTCTTCTTTATACATGCCATCCTTTGTGAAATCTTAAACTGCCACTTGAGGTACAAGCCTTGCTAGGAACCCTGAATCATAATAGAAAAAAAAAAAAAAGAAGCTTTCATACATCAAATAACAACAGATTACAACAACAATGCAAAACTATCTAAAGTGAAAAATTAATGATGATTTCATGCATGAACATTTATCATCATATCTTCAAGATAACTTGGACACTGTTAAGCTTATGTTGATAGCTCTCATAACAAATTTGACCAACTGTTGTGGTATCAAATACTCTACGTTTCTCTTTGTTCTTACTTTTTACTGCAATTTCTATTCTTAATGTTTGGGTTTTTTTTTCCTTTCATTGGGTTTTTGTTGAGTTGGAGTTTTGGGGGAATGGGTTTTATGGATTTTGCTTGGATTGTTGTTGTTTGGATTTCTCTTTTATTTGATCCTTTATATTGAATGGGTTTTGTTCATGCATTTATGGTTTTTTTTAGCAAAGGAAGGAGGAGTTGGACACATACGTGAGACTTCTAATCTTGCTCTAAGAGGAGGTGTTCCATAAACTATAACTAGGGGATGATGTTAGAGATCTCTACACAACAATAGTCTCTTAAGTTTCTCTCTCTCCTTCATCTCCTCTGGTTTCTAACAAAAGTACTAGGGTTTTCTTCTACTTGAAGATCCCACCATCCTCCTTGAGAAGTTTTTCTGAGAGGATAATAGCGTGGAAGAACACAAAGAAAAAGGGAGATCAAAAGCTATGAAAATCTTTTTCGTGGAGATTGAGTTTTCAACTTCTCGATTTGAGCGCAACCAAGCTCCAAAGGTATCAATCTATTATCTATTTGTTTTAGTAGATCTAGTTGTTCTTGTTTGTTTCTTGATCTATCTTCTTGATGGATTATTTGATCTTAATGCCACTACACCAAAAACGGGAATTTGGAACGGTTTGGGAACGGTTTAACGGATTAGGAACGGACGGATTAAGAACGGTAATCCGTTCCAATTTCCTATTTTCCGTTCCTAATCCGTTAATCCGTTCCAAAAATAGGAAATTGGAATGGTTTGAGAACGGTTTAACAGATTAGGAACGGGCGGATTAGGAACGGTAATCCGTTCCAATTTCCCGTTTTTAGTGTAGTGTGCATGAGATTAGGGTTTTAGATCTTGGGGTTGGGTTTTTGGCCTTATGGGTATTTGATCCCTTCATTAAGTGTGTCCAAAGTTTATGAATACCTAACCACGAGGCCCACTTACTTCCAACAATTGGTATTAGAGCGATCCCTATATTCTCATCACGTTAGATCGGTTTTCTAGATCTACTCTTTACATGAGATGTGGAGTGGATGGATTTAGGGTTGTGTAGGATCAGTTTTTGACGTTTTTATACACGTATTATGTTTTTTGTATGCATGAGAAGGAACTGGTTAGGAAAAAATCGTTGTTTTTCTACAAACAGCGTGTCAAGCGCTCGAGCGGATTCATCCCTGCTCGAGTGGACCTGTTCTCTGTGAAGTGCCCGCTCAAGCTAGTTCATCTCCACTCAAGCGTGCATGGCGCTGTCTGTTTTGACAGTCCGGATTTTTCATTACGAGACGATGAATGACAACACCTTAGCCCTAGTTCCTATTTTGTATATGATACTAACCTTGCAGGTGGTTGTCCTCTCCATGTGGCCCCACAAGTTTCTATTTTTGTCATTATTATTAGTTATTTTGGGCAACTTGTAAAGGGCATCATGGTTTCCTTGGTTTTCCCGCGAAAGGGCGAGACATGATGGTTTTCCTAAGCCCCTCTTATTAATAGATTGCATGTAAGTCTCAATTTTTGAGATATAGGAATTTTACGTATTTTTCAATTTTTATTATTTGTAAATTCTGGAGGCTTTCAAGACAAGATAGATGGTAACAATGGACTCTTGACCAAAGAGTTTGGGATGGCCAAAGAGTTTGGAGTTACTCAAAGATTTTGATGAATCACAAAGAATTTAGAAGACCAAGAAGTCGAAGACATCTTTCCGCATTGGGCCACGTCGAGGAGAGGACTTATTAAAATTAGAATTTCTAATTTTGCATGGATACTTGTTTTATTTAGACTTTCTATATTAGCATGGTTGCTTTCTTTATTTAGCATTTTTCTTTCTTTCCAAAATCTAATCCAAACACAACAGTTATAGTAATTGGTCAAATCAATCTAATATTTTGGAAAGGGTTCTAAATAAGGAATTAGTATTGGTGAACCCATGAGATGGACCCGCTAGAAATACAATTTGGAGACAACATTTTTCCAAAGCCTTCTAGAACTCCTTACGAACTATTGGAAGCACTGGTTTCGGTCTTAAACAACCCTAAATCTCATGTAATGAGTGCCTAACTCTAGAATCCCTTGAAACTCTTATTAAAAAGAAAAGCATCTCAAAATACCCTAAAATGCGTATATCAGTATAGAAGTGCACGAAATGCATTTTCAAAGCAAAAGACTAGACTAGAATACCCTGAAATGCCCTAAAATCCCCTAGCACGCGTTTTTATACAAGTGCAGGCTAATTGATAACACGAAATATGTCGGCCGGTTAGAAACAAGACAGAATCCCATGAGATTAGTTATTAAGTCCTAATTTGTCTGAAACACGATTTAAACTAAAAAAGTTATCACCAGATTTTCTAGGGCGTGTCTTTCAAGTTTCAACCGTAAATTTTGTGAAACGAGGTTTACAACATACCTTTTTTCAAGAGCCGCCTATAATCCTCAACAAACTGTCCGAAGCACGTGTTTTCAGTCCTAATTAGTCCTGAATCTCATGTAATGTGTTCTTAACCCCAGAAACACGTGAAACTTATTTTGAAGCAAAATGTAACTCACATTAGTAAAAAATGTATATTTTAGTCTAGAATCGTATGAAACGCATTTCAAAGGAAAAGACTAGGCTATAATTCTATAAAATGTCGTAAAATCATCTATCACGCATTTTTATCGTATTATAGGCTATAGATTGCATGAAATAAGGCTTTAATTCCAAAACGGTTCAAAATCCCACGAAATTCGTTCTTAAGCCCCTAATTTGCCTGAAACTCGTTTTAATCAAAAAAAGATATTCCGGAATTTTCTAGAGTGCAATCCTAAATCCTATTTAAAGCATTCCAAACAGTACAATCACGTAAAATCAATTTTAAAACAAACCAGTATCTCAAGATATCTAAAATTCATATTTAAGCATAAAATTGCATAAAACACATTTCAAAGGACAAGACTAGACCAATTGTGGGTCTGTCAAAAATGGGCTTGAATCCCACGAGATTAGTTATTAAGTTATAGTTTTCTTTAAAGATTTTTTAGAGTAAATAGATATCACAAAGTTTTCTGAAGCGCGTCTATCAATCGCGAATTGTGTGAAACGTGGTTTGAAGCAAACATTTTCCTAAAGCCACATAAAACGTGATTTCAAATCTAAAATTTAGAAATGAGCCGCTCGAATCGTATAAAACACGAGATTAGTTATTAAGTTATAGTTTTCTTTACAGATGTTTTAGAGTAAATAGATATCACAAAATTTTCTAAAGCGTGTCTATCAATCGCGAATTGCATGAAACGCAGTTTGAAGCCAATATTTTACTAGAGCCACATAAAACGCGATTTCATATTAAAATATCACTCGAACTATCCTAAGCACGCGATTCGGTCTTAAACAACCCTAAATCATGTTTAAAGCATTCGAAACCCTACAATCGTCAGAAATCAATTTTAAAATAGAAAAGTATCTCCGAATATACTAAATTTTGTATTTTAGTTAGAAACGACTCAGAATCGCACGTGATTATTTCTTACGTCGAATTTACCTAAATCTCAATTTAAAAGGAAAAAGATATTCAAGAATTTTCTAAAGCGCATTTGTTAACCATGAATTGCATGAAATGCAATTTAGAGCCAACATTTTCCCTGAACGGTCTAGAATCCCCTAATACCGGCCCGAAGCACGGGTTTCAGTCTTAAACAACCCTTAATCCTCCCATGTAATACGTTCCAAACCCTACTGGTATGAAACCCATGCATGCGTTTTCAGAATTTACCGAAATCTCGATTTAAAAGGAAAAAGATATCTCAGAATTTTCTAAAGCACATTTGTCAATTGTGAATTGCGTGAAATACGATATGGAGCCAACAATTTCCCAGAGTTGTCTAGAATCCCCTACTACCGTCCCGAAGCATGGGTTTCAGTTTCAGACAACCCTTAATCCCATGTAATGCGTTCTTAACCCTAGTTTCGACTGTGAAACTCATTTTAAATAGGAAAGTATCTCAGAATATCCTAAATTGCATATTTCAGTGTAGAAACACACGAATGCATTTCAATGAAAAAAGACTAGTCCTAAATACCCTAAAATCCTCTAGAATCATTCAGCACGCATTTTTATCGAAATATAAGCTATAGATTGCAGAAAATATGTTGTTTGTCGGTTAGAAACGTCCTTTAATACTATTAGATTAGTTCTTATGCCCTAATTTGCTAGAAACTCATTTTAATGTAAAAAGATAACAAAGAAATTTCTAGAGGGCTTCTTTCTACCATGATCTGCGTGAAATGCAGTTTACATTTAACATTTTCCCATACCCGCCTAGAATTTCTTACGAACTGCTCGAAGCACGGCTTTCAGTATTGTACAATCCCTTAATCCCCTACAATGCATTCCTAACTCTAGAATCGCGTGAAACACATTTTAAAGAAAAACGTATTTCGGGATATCCTTAAACTCGTATTTCAGCATATAATCGTGTGAAACACATTTAGAGTAAAAGATTAAGCCATTAAACCCGTAGATGCCCTGGAATCATCCATAACGCTTTTTCATCCAAATATTGGCTATTAATTGTACAAAATACGATTTTCACTTAAAAATGGCTAAGAACCCCACGAGAATAGTTTTAAGCCCGGATTTGCCTCAAACACATTTTAAGGTAAAAGGATATTCAAGAATTTTCAAGAGCGGGTCATTTAGCCGTGAATTGTGTGAAATGCAATTTAAAGGCAACATTTTCCTATAGCCCAATAGAACGCGATTTTATATTAAAATAGCCCTGGAACTTCCTGAAACATGCATTTCGGTCTTAAACAACCCTAAATCACATTTAAAGCATTCCACACAAGACAATCGTTTGAAATGAATTTTAAAATAAAAAATTATCTCAAGATATCTAAAATGTATGTTTTAGCATGGAATCGCATGAAACGCATTTCAAAGCAAAAGAGTTGGCCAGAATACCCTTAAATATCCTAGAATCATCCAGCATGCAGTTCTATTTAGTTACAGGCTATTGATCGCAAGAAATTATTTAGTTGCAGGCTATTGATCACACGAAATAAGGTTTTTGTCCGTTACGAACGGGCTTGAATCCCATGAGATTATTCATTAAGCCTTACTTTTCCTTAAAGATGTTTTAGGAGAAATAGATATACGGAATTTTCTAAAGAGCGTCTTTCAGCCGTGAATTGCGTGAAACGCGGTTTACCCCCAATATTTTCCCAGAGACCGCTAGGAGATCCCCTTCGAAGTGCTCGAAGCACGAGGTTTCATTCGTAAACAACCCCGACCCCTGCAACGCATTCCAAACCCTAAAATCACCCGAAACCCATTTGAAAGAAAATCATATATTAGAATATCCTAAAATGCATATATTAGCCAAGAATCATAAAAAATGCAATTCAAAGAAAAAGACTAAACCATAATTCCTCGACATAATGCGTTTTCGTTGAAATATACGCTGTTGATTGCACCAAATGCGGTTTCCAGTCAGAAACCACTTAGAATCCCACGAGAATACTTCTTAATCCCCAATTTCTGTTAAACTCATTTCAAAGGAAAAGGATATCCCAAAATTTTCAAGAGCACATCTATCAACCACGAATTACGTGAAATGCAGTTTGGAGCGAACAATTTCCTAGAGCGGCATAAAACACGATTTCATATTAAAATATCCCTTGAACTGTCTGAAGCATGCGATTCCATCTTAGACAACCCTAAATCCCATTTAAAGCGCATGAAAAGCTACAATCACTAGAAACCAATTTTAAAATAGAAAAGTATCTCTGAATATACTAAAATTTGTATTTGAGTTAAAATGGGTCAAAATCCTAAGTGATGAGATCTAGATCTTACGCCCGAATTTACCTAAATCTTGATTTAAAAGGGAAAAGATGTTCCAGAATTTTCTAGAGCGCATCTATTAACCGTGAATTGCGTGGAATGCGATTTATGGCCAACATTTTTCCAAATCTGTCTAGAATCCCCTACCACCGGCCGAAAGCACGGGTTTCAGTCTTAAACGACCCTTAATCTCATGTAATGCATTCCTAACCCTAGTATGAAACCCGTGCATGTGTTTTCAAAATTTACCTAAATCTCGACTTAAAAAGAACAAGATATCTCAGAATTTTCTAGAGCGCATCTGTCAACCGCGAATTGCGTGAAATGCGATTTAGAGCCAACATTTTCTTAATGCTGTTTAGAATCCCTACTATAGGCCCGAAGCATGGCTTTCGATTTTAAAGAACCCTTAATCCCACGTACTGCGTTCCTAACCCTAATATGAAACTTGCACATGCGTTTTCAGAATTTACCTAAATCTCGATTTAAAAGGAAAAATATATCTCAGAATTTTCTAGAGCGCATCTGTTAACCGCGAACTGCGTGAAATGCGATTTAGAGCTAACGTTTTTCCAGACCTATCGAGAATCCTTACTATCAGCCCGAAGTACAGGTTTCAGTCTTAAACAACTCTTAATCCCATGTAATGATTTCCCTACTATCGGCCTGTGAAGCTCATTGTAAATAGGAAAGTATCTCAGAATATCCTAAGTTGCATATTTCAGCACAGAATCGCACAAATGCATTTCAATGCATTCCTAACCCTAGAATCACGTGAAATGCATTTTAAAGAAAAACATATATCGAGATATCATAAAACTCGTATTTCAGCATATAATCGTATGGCACACATTTCATCATATCCTTAAACTCGTATTTCTGCATGCTTTTTCATCCAAATATTGACTATTGATTGCGCGTAATACAATTTTCACTTAGAAATGGTTGAGAACCCCATGAGATTCACTTAGGAAAGTGTATTTTCTAATGGTGGATTTGAATTGATAATTACATATAAATAAAAGTATTTTATAATTAATTAATATAATAATGAACTTTAATATAATCAATAACATTAATTTGCTGTTATCATAAGACTTTTTTAACATATATATTATAATTTGATGCAAGACAGATCGAAATGGAGAAACAGAATTTTTTTAGCCAACCCCAACATAGTTAAGACTAGGCTTCATTGTTGCTTTTGCTGATGATGACATAACTTGTAGCTCCTGCCCAAAAAATTAAGATTTGTTACATTTTTTAAAAATTACAAACAATAAAATATTACAATATTTAAAAATCACATTATTTAATTATGTATAATTGTATTCTTTCAACCATCAAACTGTTTACCATAGCTTATACCAATGTGAAATCAACACAAGTTAAACCACAACTAACCGTGGACATTTAATGATTAAGATGCTTTTCCAAACTACATAATTATTCATCCTTATCAATCCACTGCAGGTTGAAAATAGCTTATGTTGGGCTCTTAGTGTATTAATGCACTTTGTGATAAGTGTTTTGGTCTTTTTTTTTATTGTTTAGAGTCCCACATCGGTTGTGAACTCTCTTAGAGTCATTTATTAATGTTTACACACATGACTTGCTGTAAGTCTTAATAGAAGGCTAAGGTAGTGGTGACCACAAACACACACGAGCACATGCGCCAAGCCGTGGCGGCAGGCCCGCGCATGCCTATTCCGATGCACCTACGTTATTTTTAGGTCTCAATTAGGTTGGGTTTCGGCTAAACTGGATTTGGCACGGATCTACAAAGTAGCTCTTGTGCCCATTAGAGCTCATTTAAGTAGAATAAGTGCTACCCACTACGCAGATATCCGTTGGGGATATATGTTGCATCCATTTCTTCCTATTGCGTGCAGAGTTATTACGCATGCATCCGCTGGGAATTAATTGTCCCAATGGGTCCTTACTGGGAGGCCCTATATAATGGGCGTCGGGCAAGGGTTTCTCGCATTTCATTCTCACATCTCTCCTCTCCTTCCTAGGAAGAGTTCTTCTTCTTCAAGTTCTTTCGAATTTTCATTTCAAGTTTTAGAAAGCTCTGCAATATCTGAACTCTCATCATTCTTCAAGTTTTCGAGATTCAAGATTTTCATCCATTCAAGTGCATGAGTGGTGGAGATAGTCCAATCAAGAAGTCGTCTTATCCTGGGGCAGATGTCTGGAAATCCATTTCAACCTATGTGGGGGCGGAATCTGCCAAAAGAAAGCTTCTTTAAAGACGTGACTCATATTGTTCGGTCAATTATTTCCTTATTTATTTTCTAGTTTTTATTTTATTTACGATATCTGTGAAACATTTTTTCCAATTGTTTAGGAAGATTTTCGCTGGAAAATTGTTATAAACTTAAATGACTGCGGGAATACTACCCTACGGTTTTCAATTTTGAGGGTAAGGACTTCAAAATGTGGAGGATGAAAATGGAGTATCTCCTCTAGGTTATGAAAATTCTATATGTGCTATTAACTGATTGTCCCGAACCATACGGAGATGGGCCCGCTAGTACATATGAAAATGAAAAATGGAAATTTGATAATTTTGATTGCAAAAATGAGATTTTTCAACCGTTTAGATAATTCCTTATATGGCTTATTTTCTAAATTTAAAACTGCTAAGGAATTATGGGATTCCTTAATAAAAGAGTATGCTACTGAGGATGTGGGTACCCAAAAGTATGCAATTGAACATTTTTTTGACTTTCAAACGGAAGAAAGAAAATCGATGATATCACAAGTTAGAGATTTTTATAAAATTATTCATGAAGTCCAAAATGAAGGAATGAAATTACCCAATCAATTTGTAGTTGGCAGTAATATAGATTAACTCCGGCCATCGTGGAAAAATTTTGGGATCACATTGAAACATAAGAAAAAGGAGATGAAAATGGAAGATCTCATAGCCCGACTTAAAATCCAAGAACATCATCCGAATAGTGAATCTAAGAGTAAGGATTCTGAGCATGTGGGTAAGACCAATCTTACTGAGGCCAAAAATATTAGAGGAAGGCCAAGCCCAATTCTTTCCAAGACAAGAAATTACTGAAGAAAAATCAGAAGAAAACCCTTAAGCCCCGCAAGGATATTGCTAAGACAAAAGATGTAGAATGTTTTATCTGCAAACAAAAGGGCCACTGTGGAAACGAATGCCGCCACAGGAAAAACAATAAGGGAAAAAATCAAGCCAATCTTGTGGAAGCGAATTTTGTGGTGGTAGTGACAGACGTGAACTTGGTCAGAAATTGTAGAGAATGGTGGGTTGACACAGGCGTAACTCGACACATCTATAGTGACAGAAGTGCGTTTGTCTCCTAGAAGTAGGATGGAGATGGGACAAGAGATCTTGTTTTTTTATTAATATACAGTCCATCAAGGCTGAGTATGCTTCTTTCTCGTTCATTCTAAACTAGGTTTTTGGCTCTTTTAGGGCCTTGGCGAATTGTGAACCTTCATTTGGCCACTTATTTGATTTGTTTCTATATTTGGGTCCTTCCATCTCTATGAAAAAGTCAGCTTCTTGTGTAACTTAGGCGTGTAACTCAGGTGGGTTCCTCATCTTTATTTATTTCTAGCAAAGCATGTCCGCGCTAGGCCCAGGCCCAAAAAAAAAAAAACACTTCCAATTTGTGGCTATTTTATGAGATATCAATTATTGAGAAAATAAATATAAAACAAAGAAATATTCCATTTATTATGGTTCGGAGAATGGCCCAGCCCAACATTTATACAAAATAAATATTATTTTTTATATAAATTAGTATGAAACTTCAAGTCTTATGTAAATTAACATCAATGTATATGTATTTATTTTAGTAATTTCAACTTTATTTCAAGTTGAAAACCCTAAAAGCCTATAAAGTCTCTTTTAATTTATAATATATAAGAAAATTTAAAAATAAAAGATTATGATGGGCATGTGGGCTAGCTCGTGGATGGCACTGCCTGGCCTAATTGGGGTACGGCACGGCACGGCTAGGCCGATCTGAAAGTGGGCCTTCTTTGACAAAAGTTCAAATCTCATCTTTATTTGAGAATTACTGGAGGTCTTTATATATTCTTGGTAAGAATCCATTTTGTTTTTATATTCTCTTAAAAATAATTTTGAAACATTTCACTTTCGGCGGAATGGGCCAAAATCCCATTTGGACGCCAGGCGCCAATACATAGGATAATTTTGAAGTAGTTTGAATTTCATAGGTACACATCACTTATAAATAAAAAAGGTAGAAAGAAAATGTTCGTACTGGGAACTTGGGTGCCTCACAAAGTTTCTTAATCACTCAACACAAAATCTTGTAATTACTATATGCAACTTTCTTAATCAATTGCAAGGCAACCTGAAAGATAAGATATATATTATGAATTCTATTTAAATGAATCTCTTTATAAGAAAAGACCTAGTAGATAAGATATATCTCTATTTTTTAGAAAGAAGATAAAATAAAGTCAATATTAAAATCGAAATAATAAAGTCAATTACAAAGAGATATATTAAAATTCTAAATCCAACTAAAGAAGACTCATTTTAACGTGGTTGGATAGAGTTATTGAGCAAGATGGATTTTTTTTATCAGTAATCTTTAATCACCTATCCACATTAGATATATATTAAAATTTTAAAATTCACATAAAGAAGCTTGACAAAAGTAGACTCTTGATATAAATCTTAAAATCTCTCCAATAAAAATTGAAATTGAACTCTCTTTAATCACCTATCCACATTAGATATATATTAAAAATTCAATTTCAAATAAAGAAGCTTAACAAAAGTGGACACTTGCTGTAAATCTTAAAATCTCTCCAATAAAAATTTAAATTGAAATTAGAGTTTCAATTTCACAATTGAAATCAAAATTGAGCTCCAATTTCTCAATCAATTGAGAAATTGGACTCCAATTTTGCAATCGATTAGCAAATCGGAAAATTTGAAATTCACATAAAGAAGATTAACAAAAGTGGACTCTTGATGTAAATCTTAAAATCTCTCCAATAAGAATTGAAATTGAAATCGGAGTTTCAATTTTGCAATTGAAATCGAAAATGAGCTCCAATTTCTCAATCAATTGAAAAACTAGCAATAGATGCCCGTGCTGAGCACGAGTAAGCAATGAACAACGTTTGCAATAGAGAATTTGTAAGCAAAGATAGAGAGAAGATTGGATTCTTTTAGTGCATACTTCTGATATAATGCAATGCAATTGATAAGTAAATCGATAATATCCCACACTAAAAGAGATAGACATTAAGAAATATTTTTAAAGTAATTGTACACACACTGTCCTATTGAAAAACTAGCAATAGATGCCCGTGCTGAGCACGAGTAAGCAATCAACAACATTTGCAATAGAGAATTTGTAAGCAAAGATATAGAGAAGATTGGATTCTTTTAGTGCATACTTCTAATATAATGCAATGCAATTGATAAGTAAATCGATAATATCCCACACTAAAAGAGACAGACATTAAGAAATATTTTTAAAGTAATTGTACACACACTTTCCTACAGCCTATCCTTATACCAAACATGAGCTCACATCCCTGTCTATCATTATGAGACAAAACATTTAAAAATGGAAACCTTTATCTAATCCATGAATTTCTAAGTCTATCTTAATTTAAATAATGAGGCAAGAAGGTAATCTGGATATAACCACAGAGTTAATAAAATTATGGTATTGGACATAGTGGCATGACGAAACTCCAAAGAGCTTTTTAATAACCATATCCATAAAATGCCAATGTGAGATCAATTATTTACAACATTCATACTAAAATTTGTTGAGCCTTAAAGCATAGGCCATAGGCAAAAGTTAGTTGGCCAAAACAATTGTATTAAGGTCACTATGGAATGAATGAATTTGCAATAATTTGTAAAATGAGATATTCATTACAGTTATGGTCCTTCCCACTTCATTACTCATTACACATGTTTTCTCAAACAGAAAGAAAGAAGTATAATTGTATCTAAAATTAATGGGGATTGCATACATACACATTAGCTTGCATATATACTTCAGAACCAAGATTCACCAATGTATGGAGGTAAGTTGCCCCATTATTTTCCAAATACTCTATATTATTTTTCAAATCTAAGCTAAGAGATTAAAAAGCTAAGGAGAATCCAAAATTAAGAAATCAAAATCAATCTAGTGAAGAAAGAATCTAATGATAGAAGGAACTTCATATTGGAATGAATGCAATTTTTATTTTATTTTTTGAAAAGGTGGCTGTATTAAAAGAAGAAAACTATATAGTATAGGAGGGGTATGAAGGCAAAATAATCACTCATAAACATTAACCATTCATAAAATATTAATATTTGATTACGGTTCCTCTGTGCAAAATGTAGTATAAGAAGAAAAATTGCAAAATGAAATCACCAAAAGACCCAATTCCTAAATGCATTACACCAGATATACAATAGATACAATAAAAATAAAAAATGAAAAATAAAATAGTGGATACAACTTTCCATCGAAAACCTTGTCTCCGCAATATAGGAAGGAAAAATAAGCTTCCTTTGTCATCACTGTGATAATGAAATTCACCATCAAAAGGGGAAGAAAACACCATAATAATGAAATCTGCATCAAAACTTTCCATTGCTCGGCCATTGACATTTGCAATGCGAAATTTGTAATGGGATGTAGAGAAAACTTGGATATGTATATTCTTTTAGTGCATACCGATGCAATTGATAAGTAACATCAATGGTATTTTACACTTGATGAGATGGTCATTAAGAAAAGTATACAAAGCAACAGTACACACGGTGCTTTCCTCCTTTCATTGTCCCAAATCTTACTTCAGTGCTATAGTTTGCTCGCCCACTCATCACCTCAGCAAGCACCAGGTAGAGCCCAAGGCGTTTTAGATTAGTCAACTTTCTAAAGTATTAAAATACCAATTGAAGATGCACATAAGTTAGAAATATTGTATGAGAATATAGTCTATTTAGGAATAAACCTCTTGAACTCATTTCTTGTGGTCTTTTGGGTTTACGAATTCAAGGACACAACTTCGTTGCTGGTAAAAAAAGAGAAACATTAGCATTCGGAATCCACTTCAAATAACCAAATCATCAAATTAGAGTGGTTATAGAAAACAACCCTCTCTAAAATTAAGAAGAGTCCCAATAACTCACCTTCATGGAAATTACTTGAGTTTACATCAACACAAGTGATGCTTGAAGCCCTCGATAAATCTTGCACCTTTTGCAAAGTACATAAAATAAAAAAACAACAATTTACTGTCATCACAATCTCCTCACAATATGTATAACTATCTTCATGTTTGTTTTTCTTCTTTTTTTTTTTTTTCTATTGGAAAAAATCTTGCCTTTGGGATTTGGGAATGTAGCTGAAAATTTAACGTGTTCATTATGTTGTTTCTAAGTATAGCAATTCCCAACCTAATATAAAAGCAAATGATAGTTTTTTTCTTAGGGAATGGAAGATTAGGCATGATTAATGCAACAAAATGTCAATTACAACTCTTGAACAAATTTACATAGAGAGGGATATCTAAATTTTTTTCGGACGGTATTAGTTGAGGGAGGTCTTAAAAGGACATAAAATATTATGGATTGAATTCTTTAAAAAGTGTGACAGTTTTGAAATCCATCATGCATGACTTGTTAGTCGAATTTCCATAGATGGCCAAGAAGGATTTGATATATTGACAAAATTAGCTTTGTATCTTGGTTTTTGGAACGTATGAAAACAAAGCCATCATTTCACAAAAGTATCTTCGTACCTGTGATTCTTAGAACACTTGGAAAAAGAATGACAATTTCCTTCGGAAAACTTCTTTGGCTTGAATATTAACCCTCAACAGCACAAAATCGAGTTTCCCAAATTTTATCATCATCGCATCATACTACTCATTGAACTCTAACCTGCAGTATTTTCAAGATAAGCAATCCACAAAACCAAACAAAACAATAAGAAAATATATAGACTCTTAAAAATATAGAGACGGAGAGGTTTTACCCAAACATGCACCAAATGAACCTATAAAACATAGATTTTGGGCTTGAGTGACGAAGCATTTATATGATATTGTATTGCCTTCCCACATAGCATATTAAGAATTATAGTAAATGAAAATGAAAATCACAATCGAAATCAAGCATCTAGCTCAACAAGAGTATGAAGCTCTGCAATGGCCTATAAAAAAAAAATACAAACATTAAGTAAAAGATTTTTGAAACATTAGAAAAAATTTAAAATCAGAGATCCAAATTGCTCCATATATTGAATCCAAAGGTTACTAGAAAGAAAAGAAATGATGAGACTGACTAGGAAAAGAAGCCCTTTAAACACCAATGATTTGATAAAAAGATCATACATTAAAAAAGTAAAAAAAAAATGGAAAAATCTTTGAAAAAAGATTATTTACCTGAAATGTAAAAGGACTGGACTGATTGTACCCGCATTTCTGAAATCATGACTAAAATAAAGCATCCACAGTAAGAATCAAACTCTAAATCAAAATTGCAATCAACCACCCATCAAAGAACATTGAAAATAAAAATTAGGCTCAATCATTATAGCATTTGGCAATGTTAAATATTAAGAAATATTGGCAAATATTAGATATTAAAAAAAAACTGGCCAAAGGGGTGGAAAACTAATCAACAATTTGAAAATAGAGAAGCATCAGTAATAGAGGACAAAAAGAAGGGGTGAGAAAAGAGTCCAATCAGCATTGCTTCTCGCAGTCAAATCATTAGATGTTCACCTTTTGTCTATTTTGTACACCTTAAAAGAGTAAAAGCTCAATCTACAGAAAGCAAAATTCAAGGCTATTCGAACCCAAATCTAGAAGTTTAGAGGCAAATGATACATGCTATGCAGAGTGTTATATCTAACCGAACCAGAATATAAAAGAGAAATTTAACCCTAGCAGTTAAGAGTGGGTCGGCTGAGGGAGATGGAGAGGGATAGAGAGTGTGCGAGACAGACAAAGAGAAAGATTCAGGGACAGAAGCTACCTTGTGTCGCTTCACGCTTCAACGACTTCACACCGTTGATTGCAACAAACTCAATCCAGCGCTTGACTCCTTAAATCTTCTCGCAAAAAGATAATCTTCTACAAAGGAGGCAAAAGAACCTGCCTCTCTAGAGTACTTGGCAGCACAACTCTTCAAAAATCTCTAAAGAAAATCTCTCTCAATTAAATCACCAATTCAGAACATGAGAGATGATCTGTCTCTTTGGATTCTGAGAAACACCCAATTTATATCCTCAAATCCGTGCAAGAAACTCCTAATAATAATCCACTAAGATTATCAAGCTTTCTCAAACTTCAACTCAGAGTTCAAATCAAACTAGGCATTCTGCACCTAGCTAGCTATAGCAAGCTTCACCCTCGCTATAGCAAGAGGTGTCTCTGCCATTTCTCGCTATAGCGAGAAATAGTCTAGCTATAGCGAGACTACATACTGTCTTGTTTTGTCTCGTTCTTCATTTCGGTGTTCTGACAATTCTTTTGTTGATCCACCTTGCCTTTTGACTTTACACTCACCCTATAGATTGCTTTCTCCGTTTCCTTTTTCTCTTCTTCTCCTCTCTTTTATTTGAGGTTATAGGAAGTGCAAGACTCCAGAGAAGAAGTATGTGAATGGGGGAGAGAAGGTGTTGTATGTGAAAGTTTGTTTTGGCAAATCGGTAATGTGAAGAGTTTTTTTTTAGAAGTTTAGAGTTAGCGCAAGCTAGGGAAGAGTTAACCACATGTCGAAGCGTTTTAGAGGATTAACTGTGCACCGAAAAGTGAATAATTTCTCAGTCAAAATCAAATTGAAATGAAGCGTTATTTTCACAATCGAGTTCAGTTTGCTTCATATATATAATAATTGTTGATTTAATAAATGCTCTCTTCACTTTTTTATTTTGTTCATGTTTTTCAAATTTTATACATTTTGCAATTCTTTATTTTTTTCAAAACACAGTTCTAGATTCTGGAATGGCCCAAATATTTTACCTTGCAATCAAATCGAAATGGAGTTTGAAATGAAATTTGCAACTATGGATGTAGAACTTTTTCTCAACCAACATGTTTTTCCTAATTGATCTTTTGGATTGGACCGTGGAATGGCATCCATAGATACTTCTTTATTAAAATCACCATGTAGAAAAGCTCTTTTTTTACATTCAACTAATAAAAAGACCAAGAAAGTTTTACAAGTAATAACGAATCACTCTTAAGTGAGCTTGTTTTTGCTACTCGAGGATTAGGCCTGTCAATTGAGCCCGTTAAAATGGGTACCTAGCTCGGCCCATCCCCACCCAAAAATACAGTGCTTTTTTAAAAAAAAAATTCGAGCCCAGCAAGGTGGGCTTGGACAGTGGTCTTAAAGCCCAGCCAAAATGGGATTGGGAATGGACAGAACATGCCCAACCCGTCTAGGCCTAGCCCGGCCCGCCCGCAAGCACATGTCCCTCATTTTTAATAAATCTGTAGGTGAGGAGAATCGTAGTGAAGGAGAAATTAAACTAATCTATTAGGGTGAAGTTTTCCAGCTCATGATTCATGTTTGTTTTGACCAAATGTCATTCTCAAAATCTTTTTAGATTTTATGAACATGCTTGTTTTGATCAAATGTCATTTTCATAATCTTTTTAGATTTTATGAAATATCGTGTTGGCCGATATTTTACCTCTTCTAAGAGCAAATCAATTCATGATATAATTTTATGAGAATATAAGCTTTATTCTTAATATTAGATCTCTGTTCATGTAATACTAGAAAAATATACCCGTTCTTAGCAAGGGCAATATAATCATAATATTAAAATTAATTTAAAAAAACTTTATGATTAGTTTCTTTAAAATTAGATGCAAAAGGTTTTAGTCTGAGAGAGAGGGGAAAAAAAGTCCATAAGAATTCAATACCTAATACCATATAATTTTAAAAAAAAACATAAGCCCATAAAAATTGAAGATTAATTATCAAGAAAACGAAAAAACAAAATCAAAACAAACAAACAATATAAACCATGAATAAAATCCTATGAAATTTGAAAGACACATAAAAATGAAAATCCATAATCAACTCAAAAACATAAGCAATTTAAAAGAATCAAACACTCATGGGAATAAAAAAAAAAAAAAATAGAGCACCAAAAGGCAACCCACAAATTCATGAAAAACCATCATAAAAAAAAAAAACTAAAAACCCATCACAAGTGAGAAATTATAATAAAAGAAATACAAAATAAAAGGAATTAAATTTTATTAAAAAGGCTATAAAAAATATATAAATAAAGATCCATAGACAATACAATGATAAAAGAAATTTAAAAGAATCAAACCAACTTATGATAATCTAATACTCAAAATTGGAAATTTGAAGCCACAAAAGAAATAAGAAAATTTTCACAAAGGGAACCTAAAGAACCCAATGGAAGTAAAATAAATAATTAACTCATAATGATAAGTATTTAAAAATAAAAAAATACAATAGAAAAATGAAAATTCACAGAAAATCCCATGATAAAAAGTGATTTAAAAGAAAAAAAACCCAGGAGAAGCCAATGGAAGTAAAATAAATAATTAACTCATAATGATAAGTATTAAAAAATTAAAAAAATATAATAGAAAAATGAGAATTCACAGAAAATCCCATGACAAAAAGTGATTTAAAAGAAAAAAAAAAACCAAGGAGAGCCCAACGCCCAAAAGTTGAAACAGGAAAGGGGAAAAAAGAAACTCACAATCTATGAAAACCATACAAATTCAAACTATAAAAATATTGCAAAGCTATAGAAATTTTAAAATGATGATTCTTTTGTATAAATCATATTAAAGTAACATAATTAAGATTACTCAAATAAAATTTGATGAAGTCAAAAGTGAATGAATTAAAAAAGGTTTACCTCTCAAATTGAAATATTTAATAATTGCACCAATTGCCTAAAGATGCTCACATTTTAAAATGAGTTGAACACTGATAGAAATTAAGCATGCAAATGAGACATGAGACGGCACTAAAAAGAGACACAAAGAAACAAAAAATTATTAAAGCTGCTCTAAAAAAATACAATGAACTTAAAAGTAAATGAATGGAAAAGATGAAAGTTCTCTTGTTGACATAAAGAAATAGAATTATATTAGAGAAAGTAGAAAATGATGATAATAAGAATGAACTTAATTCTTTATTTAGATGGACCAATATTATTGGAGATTCCTTTTACCATTAGTTCCGCATTCTTAAAAAAAAGTGTACAATCAAAATCAATAGATAAAAAAAAAAACCAGACAACCTAAAACCGAGAGTGGATTAAATAAAAAAAAGTAATGATTAAATAGACCACGCAACCCAGAAATCGGCATTTTACATTCTAAAAAAAAGAAAAAAATCATATAATCAGAACAAACAAAAATACCTGAAATTCCTTAGATTAGTGGTAGACACTGGGACCCATTAACACTCAAATGCTATTGCCTTGATAGAAATAGGATGATATTCAGAGTTTCTTAATAGACAAAAGGCATGATGGAGAGTCCAAATTACAAAAAAAAAAAAAAAAAAAACTTTATTTAGAAAACTTCAGTATTTTGTATTTTTTTTTATCAGAAAATCAATTGGACCATGGAAATAACCCAGAATGAGTTGAAAATTTGAGGTAACCCATAAATAGGAAGGATGTTTGTGTTAATGATTATGATTTTTAGTATATGGGGTCAATCTTAGTATTCCAATCTATTTACATCACAATTTATAAAAGTTAACGCCACACACAAAAAAGAAAAAAATCAGACTCCACCCTTTCTCCCCCGGCAAGCGTGCATGGTAGCACATCAGTTACATGGAAAGTTTCCTGCCTCCTGTTTAGCTCCACGCGTTATCGTGAGTTTTTCTTTTTTCAATAAAATTATCATTTTCTTATTAATTATGAAACTTATTATTTTTGTTGATCAATTTCATATATCATATATTCATTTGAGTTTTGGATGTCATGGAAAATTAATGACTATATGGGAAATCATATAAAATAGTTATTTCAAAAGTTTGATCATCTATGCTTAAAGTACAATGCATAAGTACGAAAATAATAACAACTGTATTTATAAAGGACAATATTTTAAAAATATAGTTATTTTTATAAATACCTCGTAGATAAATTCCAACTGCCGGTCAATATTCCAAAGTGGGGCTGGGTTCCTTCTTCATTAAAGCTTGATCATCTATGCTTAAAGTACAATGCATAAGTATGAAAATAATAACAATAGTATTTATAGGGGTCAATATTTTAAAAATATAGTTATTTTTATAAATACCTCGTAGATAAATTCTAACTTCCGGTCAATATTCCAAAGTGGGGCTGGGTCCCTTCCTCAGTAACTAATTTTAAGTTTTTGTTGATAACTGTTAACAAAAAGATGCTTTGTGGTGTAGTGGTAGGGTCGCTCCTTTGAAATTCATATTGTCCTAAGTTTGAGTCTCAGCACATACCATGATTAATTTTTGTCATGTCATTAAAAATACACGGGTTAGGTTGGGTCAAAAAAGTGTGCATTATCTCTGGCCCGACCTAATTTACCCCGACTCGTTTGCTAAGGTCAAACTAAATTAAATTCGTAAATTGTATGAGTCAATTTTAAGTTTTTGTTGATAACTATTAACAAAAAGATTCTTTGTGGTGTAGTGGTAGGATTGTTCCTTTGAAATTCATATTGTCCTGAGTTCGAGTCTCAGCACATACCATAATTAATTTTTGTCATATCATTAAAAATACACGGGTTAGGTTGGGTCAAAAAAGCGTGCATTATCTCTGGCCCAACCTAATTTACCCCGACCCGTTTGCTAAGGTCAAATTAAATTAAATTAGTAAATTGGATGAGTCAAAATCAATTGGAGGGAATTGGAAGTGATTTCAATTTGAAACAACTTCGCTTCATATATAATAATAGCTTAATGCTATATCATTTCTACTAATTTTTCAACCAAAGGGATTTGATGCAAGACTTTAAGCAGTAAAGGGCATTAAACAATCCTTTGACTTACCACACAAAAGTAAACACCAATTTATGGGTCACATCACAGAGATAAAGCATGCAGGTAATAAGTAATATAGTTTATAATTTCAAAAGTGTGGACTTTAACTAGATTATTTTCTATTTGGATATACGAATTATGAGAATACTTATGTGCAACAATTATAAATTCTTCTAATACTTCCTCATAAATGCAATTGGATGGATCTCACTCATTTCACTAATAGGAGTTGTGGAGAATAAAGTTGAATAAACTTGGTTAGCTTATATTCAAGATCATGGTAAGCCCTAGCCCGGCCCTGCCGTAGCCCAGGCCCGCACGAGACGGGATTTGACATAGACTCATTCAATTTAGGGCAGGGATTGGACAACCCCAGGCAAGCAGGCCCAATATTTGGGACGGAATTGAACAGCTCGAGCCCAGGCCTGGCCCAGCCCATTGACAGGCCTAGAGAGGATGTTTAAGATAATCAATCCCATATATTTAAGTGAAGCCCTTGGAAAACAATCTAACTTTCTACCTTCGCACAAAATCATCTGAATTATATTTTAAAGCATAGAGCTAGTTTTCCACATGGCAAATCTGTAAGTTCGTATGTTTTGTTTTTTTTCCAGTGCATTCATTTCATTAATCATACCTACCATCTACTTTGGATGAGACTATTAAACGTATATAATGTATCCTCATAAAAGATATGTGGGACACAACTACATGATATGTTGGAGACAACAGATGATTTTGGCTGGGAGGTCATGTACAAAAGGAGCATTTCCTTTTACATAAAGCAATAGGAAGAATTAAACAATTGAAAGATCAAGAATTATGTATGTATTAGTTTAAGAGAATGGATCTCTTGTTGGACTCCCACACAACCGTTGTGTAGGAAATTACAAAGCGGTCCCTATATAGCAGAAATAAACTAAAAAACAGCCCTACCTTATTCTTCAAAATCAACAGAACTTTTGATTGAAGATATGACAGATGTAGAACAGGTAGGCAACTAGCATAACTCCCATTTCCAATCCAATAGCCATACTCATCTCATAACCATTATGAATTGTTGGCTACGTGAGATCCATGTAGGCAACTTTTATCTAACATTGTATTGTGATTGTATGTGGGTTCATCTAGACCTGACAATGCTGCTCCTTTTAATTAATCATCATGGCATCTAATTTCTTGATATTGCATCAATAAAAAATAAAAAAAAGGTATTTTGACCAGATCTTCATGTGGGGCATCTGTCTTAGCTAAATGTTGTTTTTCCTTTCACTATGACATAAAATGACAACCTGAATGTAACACTTCTTTTTTCTTTTTTTATAGAACTTGGATGCAATATTTAACAACTGCCGATGAAATGAGTGATTGTGATGATGGATTTGTTATTTTATCTTCAGTACTATGATTCTTGTTTACTAGCTTAAATCACTACTGCTTGGTCTAACTTGCGATGGGAACTTGTATGCAACCACTCTATGAGTGGTTGCTCCAAGTAGCATGAAACTATTTGTTATTTAGTGTGGTTATGATCAATAGATGATGCTCCTTGTTCTTCTCAAGTTGAATTTTTTAAGTGTCACAGTTGTCATAAGGTAATAAACTATTCTGAATTAAAGCTTGATGTCAATCTTATAAGAGATTTTAACTTTGTTTTACCCCATCCAAAAGCAGATAACATCAGCTGTAGTTTAGCTATTACAAGCTTCGCAAATAAATAATTGCCGTGTCTCAGATAATAAATTAGCATGGGGTAGCTAGTGCTCAAGAAAACAATCATTTAGGCACGTTTGTTTGCTTGTATCCACTTCTAGGAATACCTTTAGGCGTGTTTGAAAAATGTTATTTAGCAGTTAAGAAAACTCTTAACAATTTTCGCTATTTTGGGAGGTTTTAGAAATAAATATGGAACAAGCATTTGGCGAAGCTTTTGACTATAGGTATAGGGTTTGGATTGCATACATTTTTAAAAAAATTCTTTTTTGTTCTTTATGAAACTCATTTAATTTCATGAGACATACTATCATGAAAAGTTGATTATTTGAATTTATTTTATTTTTTTATTTAAAGATAATAAAATAAATATGGTAACTTGTTCATATTTCCCTTAGTAAGTAGTAATGTTGATACCTCGAACATATATAACTATTCACACATACTAGATGATGTTTCTCACTTGATTGTTTTATACTCTTTATTTGTCATTTTATTTATACCGCTATGGATGAGTTGTGACTACTTTTTACCCTTTTATAAAATTTATTTATTTTTCATTTTTACAGATTTTTTTGGAAATCTTACAATTTGTAATAAATTTTGATTCATCCTCTATGAAGGATTTGCAAAAAGATTTCCATTTTTGGAACTATGTTCAAAACCATATTTTACATCTGAAAGTATTGAAGCATCATTAGGAGAAAAATATATCCGAAAAGCGTCTTGATACTTTTTATGATACAAGACTACCAGTGATATGTGTGACAGTGTTCCAACTTTCTAGAATTGGTCTAGGCCAAGTCTGACTTTTTTGGATAGATTCATTAATTGGTTTTGGACTTGAAACCATCTCTTTTGGATAGAAATGGTTGGGCCAGTTGTTAAATGGTCTCGGCATAGACCATATTTAATCCACCCTAGATGGGCAATAGAGTGAGACTCTTGGAACCACGATGGAGTATTCCCTAGAAAAGGGCTTCGCACTAGGCAATTCCATTTTCAAGTATTAAATGAGAACCTAGAACTGTAGACTGGGTAGCAGCTCTGGACTGGACCTGCTAACACTACCTAAGCCCAACACAATACTTTTGGGTTTTATTTTTTTGTTTTTTGCTTTGAACTTGTTCATAGTCTGATTCGGTCAAGATTTTGTTCTATGACCCACTAACTCAAGCACATGGGTAAGGTCTTCGAGTTGGATGACTGCTTTTTTCAGAAGCCAGATTGATCCAACATGACCCATTGCATTTGTAGATCGAGATCATAAATAAAGGATTTACTTTCAAACATCATAACTCAGGATCATAAATAAAGGGTTTACTTTCAGACATCATAACTTCTATTTTAATTTTAGGAAATCATCTACAAAAAGGTTTTTGTAAATAATCATATTTTAAAAATAATTCTAGCAGGCACTACTATTGTCTTAAACACTTTTCAATTGACCATAATACTTTTTTAACAAAAAAGAACTGAACTAGACTCTTAACTGGTAGCTTGCACATGTATCCGTAATAATTCACTTTAGTGTTCGTTTGCGTTAAAATACATAGGAGGTGAACACATAGTTAACTTTATGAAGGCTTTAAAATCCATCTCATCTTGGAATTGATGAATCTTAGAACCCAGTTAGAGTCTACTTATAAAATCCATTTTAGCTTTGTGGAGACTCTAAAATTCATCAATTCCAAGCTAAGATGGACAGTTGGTATTGGGGATAGAATTTCTATTTGGAATAGTAGTTGGATCCCCTGTAAAGAGGAGCTTAGAAAATCAATGTCTCAAATCTCCATGCGATCTAAGTGTGTAAGGACCTCACAAACCCAATGCGAAAAAGAGATAAGCGAGCTTTAATATGTTTTTAGTATTGATAAGGATATTTAAGATATTCTTAAAACTCACATTCCCAATCAAACTCTTGGGGACAAGAGGGTTTGGATGCATATTAAAAGGGGACATGAAATTACCAAATCAACATATATAATTATCATTCAAGACAATTTGGAGTAACTTTAGTTTCACTTGGAGATCATTATGAAAATTGTCGTTGTCTCAAAGAATCCTTCTTTTTGGATAGAAATGGCCTAGGAAGGCTATTCTAGTATGATCCTTTCTTAATACTAATTTGTTAAACTTTAATATTTTATGTCTATGTGAGAAAAGGGCTCCAACATAGCTGGGATAAGGCTTTGAAGACGATGATGATGTGAAAAGGGGGCTAAGATGGTTGAGCATGCCTCGTTTCATTATGATTTTGGACGGGTCATATGGTTTGCTTTGAGTTTTGGCCCCCTAAACTATAATCTTTTCATTTTAAACAATATTACAAGTTTTAGTTTAGATGGATGGGTGGTCAACCTTTTCACTGCTCTTTTGTAGATCACCATTCTCAAAGCCTGGATTGTGACCTTGGGTCGGTTCCGATCCAAGTCCATGGTGGACTAGGAGCCGGAAATGTTAATGAGAAAATGGAACCGGAACCAGGCCCGGTTCGTAACCGGTTCCGTATATGGGACAGTTCCGAGACTAGGTAGAGAATGATATGGACTTTAGGAGGGATTCTTGAAAACTGAGGCAATATACTGGTCCTGGGTCCACAGGTCGGAACCAAGGTGGATCCGAACCCAGACTTGTTTTCTTATTAGAGCCTAAATAAGGACCCAAAACCGGTTTTTAATGAGTCGGAACCTCCGGATAATAAAAGAATTAGGGACCCATTTACATCCCTAATTGGGATATGTTTAATTTTAGCTCTAAAAAAATTAAATCCCACGAAAGTGATTAATATGGTTAAGAGTCTAATGATCTCGAAGACCTCTCTCTGATGAGGCTATATCCAAGGACCAGCTCACCCCTAAAAGAATTGGGTTGGTGGAAAATAACATTAAAACAAGATGGAAAATGTATGAACCATTCATCACCCTATTAGCTTATTTTCCATCTTCTTCTAATTCTATTTTCCTTAAAAAAGGTTGTTCAATTCTCATTTCTTAAAATTAATGTTTGGTCTTCATTTTTTTACCACTAATGGTATCAATCCTATGTATTTTATTCCTACATATTTTAATGTAAACAAGCAGACTCAAAGATTATTTTTCCCATGTGAGGCCCACATGGATGCACGACAATCAATGGATGTAGAGGGAATAGATAGGCTTCCAAATGGATTGGAGGTCGGGGTGTAAACTGGATCGGGACTGGGGCCATGCACAGGCAGTTGACTGGGATGGGCGGCCCGACATGACCCAAAGGATGGGCCAAGGAGCCTTGGTCGTGGCACGGTACGGCGTGGCCCAGGTCCTTGTTCGTGCAATGCTAGGCCAGGGTGCTTGGGCTGAGGCACAACATGGCATGGTCCATGATAAAGTTCTATACCTGCATAGAGCTTATAAGTTAGAGCTTTTTTCTCATAAAAAAAAAAAAAAAAAGCTAAGGGGGCTACTTTCTTTTTAGAGATTTTATGGCTAAGGTGGATGGAGGTGGATAATTCAAAATTACAAGTGTTTGTACCTAAGTGCCTAGAGCATGGAGCGGGAGCGGGAGCGCTGAAGCGCTAAATTTTAAAGTAATTATATGTCTGGAGCACCTTCGGAGTGCCTGCTATACAGTGGGCACAAATATATCTGATCCATATATTCAAGTATAAAAAATGGAGAAAAAATTTAACTTCGCAATTTGACCACATAAAATAGACAATAATTAATAAGTCAAAAGAAGTTCCTTCATTCAAAAGATAGATATCAAGCATACAAAAAAAGACAATGCTCATCCATGATTTCATATCCTGTATCCAAAAATAATACTCCACAAAACATATGAGAAAGATAAAAAAATTGGAAAAGAAAGAGAGTACCCATCCCAAGTGTGGTGTAGAAGTGCCAGAAGTTAAAGGGGATAGGCCAACAACACCAAAATGAAGTAATGCATATTCTCTACCTTTAAGGGCTTCCATGTCCTTCCTTCAAGGGCTTCCATGTCCTTCTCCAAATTATCATCATTAACAAAACTATCCCAGTTCTTATATGTCCCCTCATAATCCTCCCTATACCGTGTCAACAATCGATGATTTTAATGGACATAAACCAAAGATTCTGCATGGTCCGCATTCATCATATTCCTCTTTACATTGTGAATAAAACCATAGGTACTCCATGCCCTCTCTGCACACGAGGTGTTCACACTTGGAGACAAAAATTTGACTACCAAACTATATAGCTCAGGTGCGGTAACTCCATGCAAATCCCACCATGTTACTGTATACACTTTTCTCTCTATCTTTGATTGCTTGAGGACGACCAAAAGTACTTTTGCCACTAACAAAGTCACTAAGTTTCCAACGAACTAAATATGCTTCCTCTGGATCTCTCACCAATCAATCTACCACTTCAAAATAAGTCGTTTGACTATGTTGATAATCACGAGTCTTCTTCATTTTCCCTCCCGTCGGTGAAAAACTTGTTAACCAAGATTCTGAATAATAATATGGAGTAAGCACATATGCAAGAGCATGTAAAGGTTGATTCATCTCTCCCATCGTCCTGTAACAAGTTTCTGAATAACTTGATACATTTCAACATTATGTTTTAGTGCAATTTGAATGTATCCATACATATCTTCCATCCTTTGATAAACTTCTCCAAGAATAGCTTTGTCGGAGTCACAAAAGCGAATCATTTGCCAAATGGGCTTTGTGAATGCCAAGATAGTTTTCAATTGTTTCCAAAAGTCATCATCTAATATAATTTGTCTTACCCCATTATGCTCCATATTTTCCCTCACCCCACCTTTCTTGAGTTTGTCCCATTCCACACTTAAAACCAAGTTAATTAAAGCATTCTTTACATGAGCAATTCGTTCCAATATAATATAATGATGCCCAAATCTTGTCTTGTTGACTTTTATAACATCTAATGATGAAAATGTTCGAAATATACGCAAAGCCGAAAAATGGTTTTTTATATACTTCACAATTCCCTTTGCTTTCTCATAGCAATCACCAATGAAAAATAAACTTGAGTGGATTGAATGTGCAATATCTTTCATCAAAAGACTTGAAGTATTAGCCATGCAACCAGACCAAAAGATATGTGGGTGCCTCCTCTCAATGAGAGTCCTTGCTCCCTTACATACAGAGGCATTATCAGTCATATCAATCAAAATCTGCACAACACTATATGTACCCACTCTTTCAATTGCCTTTAGCAAAATCCCAGCTATATATTCACCTGTCTTTTCAAGAGAAATTTATACCACTAATGAACATTCCTTTATCTCCTGATACTGCCATCGCATTGATCAACGGTTGGTTCTTGATGTTTGTCCAACCGTCAGAAACAATTGAAACCCCATATGTCGGCCATTGTTCTTTTAGGGGCATTAGTGCTTGCTCAACCTTTGTCCTCTCCTTATCAAGAAGCATAGTCCTTATTTTTTCTGCACATGGTGGCTTATAGCCTTTTGGTGCATCATTGATGGCCCTTACCATATCAATCCAAAGAGGAGACTTTGCTACATTAAAAGGAATCCCATTAGCATAGAAAAGTCGGGCAAATACACCATCCACTTCTTCTCTAGAAGATAATTTAAACATATCAGCTATATATGTTCTTCTTTCCCTTCTCTACCTTAGCCAACTTGGATACCGGTGGAACAATTGGAATGGTAGGAATAGGTCTTTTGCGTGTGCCACCTCCAAACCTTTTCTTAGCTTCTTCTTCTTCTTTTTTCAATTTCTTCCTCTCATCCTTGTTTATTTTAGAACATATTGCCACCCCTTGTGACTTTTGCCCAGGTAATAGCCCAATCAAGTGGGCTCTTATCCGGAAGTATGTTCCCGTATAAGGATCAACCTTACAACCAAAATTACATATCCACTTACAAGCACTTCCATCTTTTCCATCTCCAACAATTGTTACGTACCTTTTGAGAAGAGTGGCTGTCAAATCTGTATTCTCATCTTCAATACTATCCCTTTGATTAAGTGGATTCTCTGTAATTTGTACCTCCTCTTCTTCATTCATTTTGGTCCTAAAAAGGAAATAATATTGGTTATACATGTAAAATCAATTTGCCAACATATCTTGTTTATAATTTACATATATTAAAAGAGTATTAGAGAATGGAGACAAAACCTTGTATTGTTTATAAATTATAAACAAGAGTGATAAGACAATATGTCAGGGATATGATGGAAAACTTTTATTGTTTATAATTTCCATAGCCATCAAGATGTACAAAACTACAAATATGGGTTGAGATAGTTGTGAATGAGAAATGAAGCACAAAACTACAAATCCTGTGTCGGCTTTTCGTCATTGCTCTAAATGCTTGATTTCTGTTTATGTGTCAATCCCAAACAATTTCAAGTTGGGGGATATTGATGCCAATACTATAGCACCTCCTGTTTATGAAAAAATGACAACGATGGAGTGCCCAGTTTGTTTACCAGAAATGAGGCGGACACCCCTCTTGCACCACATGAGTTTTTAATTTTTACTACTCATCATATTTATTGACTGAGGTATCAAGTTGATGGAGATTGGAGACTACCGCATTTGACTACTATATTTTTTTTATTTAAAGAAAGGAAGAAGATGGAGACGAGAGAGAGAAGGGGGAGGGAAAGAATAAAAACAAGTGAAGCCCAACTACCCAAGTACACAGAGAGGTGGGGAGGGAAGGGTAGGGTACTTGCCGGATATTGCTGCAACGTAGATGACCCATGACATCAGAGATGACTTGCGACAACCACGGTTTGCAATGCTCCTCTTTCGTATTTTAGTCTCTCTTCTCATCTTTCATTTTTTTTTTCTTGTAATCCTCCCTAAAAATAAGGATCTAAGCCTTAAAATCTTTAAATTTTTTGAAACCAACCTTTCAAATTCCACGCTTCCAACGTGGATACCCATCGACTTGCGCTCCCTCCCTCGTTGAATGACGATCTAGGTTCACCCGATTCTCGCTCCATCGTTGGTTGATCCGCGATTCGTATGAACTCGAACCTCGATTTGTAGAGACTCGAACCGCGTTCCATGGGCGATTCCACTCCGAAAACACCGATCCGCATTTTCAGAGCAAGATCGAGAAAGGGGATGGATGGTTCCCTGCAATGAGGTTTGTACAAATATAACCTCATATAATTTTCAAAATTAAGCAAGGGTTCTACATTGTAATTTTTAAAACGTAAGCCAACAATTATCAAAATTAAGTTTGAACCATGGCTAAAAATGCCCAAATTAATCACAACCCACCTATCGACCAGATCTCTAAATCCCCACCATAAATGCAGATGCCAAGTTTTTCCAGCCCACCAGTTTCGTCGGCTACTTTATATGAATTCATCCACCTACACCTTCGCAGTTTACCGTTACATGTGACAGAGACATAATAACGACAACGTTAATGTGGGGTACTCAATAGTACAAATACGACTATACTCCAGGTTAAACACTATCTCCTCTCCTTTTCTCTTAAGAAAAAAGTCGCATTCAATTTGTCCCGTTTAAATTTTCTACTTGTCCTTGTGCTAAATGTGTTGGGCTTACATTCTGCCCCAACTCTGATTGGATCGGAATTTGGCCCTGTTAAAAACATGGTTGTGGATCACTTACTTGAAGGACCAATTATTAATTAAAAATTAATAAATGCTGGACCAAAGACGTGAACATATCCATCCTCCTTGCAGTTGATCGATTTGAATTAAAAAGATCGCACTATGTCAAAATGCACTAAAAATGGCATGAAAAAAAAATGCAAAGAGTGATCGTACGCTCCGCTTCTTCTTCGTCGTCATTTTACATTACCGAAACAAAACCCTAACTCTCATCTCTCCCATCTCCATCTCCTTCTTTGGTTTTAGGGTTTCCAAAGGCTACTGGACCATCGTTTAAGGCCATGTTTGGCAACAATTAGTGGCGAGGATTCTTCCCGACCTTCTATGCATTTGAAGGAAACTCATGTTTGGTTAACATCGAAAAATGGCTGGGAGAACTCATTGCTTCTTTGTTACAGAATATCTCAGAGATTCTACCTCCCACCTTCCAACTGTTGAAGTCCGCGCGATGGAAGCTATAGTTAAATCAATGCTACATGAGGCTGTATCGGTTTTTTCTTTGGAACCCTGCCTTATGGATCCAATAATCACAATCCGAATTGTTAGTCATGATTAGATGGTCAATAACGGCTGGGAGATAAAATATCATCTGTTGATCCATCATAAATCATGAGATATCCAAAAAAAAAAAAAAAGAAAGAAAAATTCAAACCATAAGATCACAATTTCTGAAAATTCTATGCACTCCTTTTGCGAAATCTGAACTATCCATTCTCTTTAGAACGCTACCTAACGTCCAAGAGTCAAATTTCCCAGCATGATTTTTCATGGATCATCATAAAATAGTAAAAAAAAACTATAGACCATCTATTACCTATCACACAAATAAAGAGGAAGGTCTTGTTACAGCCTGCTACAATGGTTTGGCGATAAGTTAGGGTTTCTATTTATTGGTTTGGAACCCTACTTTTTGGGTTCCTCAATCAAGATCCAAAAGGCTAATTATAAAGAAAAGGCCCCAAACGACTGTATTCTCAAATTTCAGCCGTTGATCTCTCATAGATATTGAGATATTTGCGAAAATGTCCAAATCCTATAATTAGAAAATTTAATTTATGTGGGTCCCATTTGTACGATCCTAACCATTCAAATTCTTTAGGGAGGCAAAAACACATATAGGGTGCAAGTTTAGGTCTTGATTTTTCATGAATTTTGAAAAATTTGCAAAAATTAATAACCATTGGATCACACATCTTTATAGATGGCTTGAATCCTTTCCCTTAACCAAACTTGGAGCTCTCCTTTAGGAATCCTCAATGAAGATATCTTAGGGCACGTTTGTGTCACGGCGATTTCCGTGGAAGAAGGAAATTGCATCAGCAAAATTCATGGAAGATAGATGCCAATGAAAAGAATTTCCATGGAAGTACAAAAATTATGTTTGGTGCATAAAAAACTTCTTCGATGAAACTGTGTTGTTTTTGTTTGGTGTGACCATGGATATCCAAGTGAAAACCAATGACCTAGCACAATAATGAAAATATAATCCAAATAACAGAGAAATTGCAAAGTAGGATAGAAATAACTCGGAGAGAAAATAAAGAAGCACCTTGGACATGTAATTGCAGAGGAATGGCCCACCTTAGATTGTGCCAAAGATCCAATAACACATGCAATGAGTCAATTGCAAAGAATGACCCACCTTGGATGAAAAACCTGAGTAGCCCACATCGTCCAGTGTCCTCAAACGAGAGCAACATGTGTAATTTTGCAACATGGGATTTGCATAGGCTTTTTTGAGTGGCAAAGAGGCAAGTTAAAATTAAAACCCAAATCCAAAACGCTATTCTATGAGTTGCAGAGAAGAGAGAGGGCTTCCAGCAATAACAGCCTGCAGACGGAACCAGAGCGTCGGCGATGGAAGAAGATGAGGGTTTTCGGCGGGGGGGGGGGGGGGGGGGTTGTTTCCAATGAGAATGTGGAGAATCCATACTTTTTAAGGAAAAGATGGGCCCACATAGTTTAAACCACACGGAAAATGACCGCACCAACAGATGGAGAGAATCATCTCAATAGACGATTCCATCCCGTGCACTAAATCTGCCCTAAAACTCTTTTAATTATGTTACCGTTGAGATATCTGCTAGGATTATCTTTTATCCGTGTCGATATATCTGTATTTTCTCAAAAAACAAAAAAAGCAAATCTCTTTCAAACACTCCCCCCTCTCCTTTTCTCCTCCCCAAAAACCCAAACCCTAGATTCCAAAACCAGATCCTCGCCGAGCGTGGTCTCGAATTCTCGACCTCTCATGGCTATTCCCCCAGATCTCGCCACCATCTCCTCCACCTGCAAATCCATCACCACCCAACGTTAACGTTCCTGAGACGCTTCTTGATCCCTCGAGAACCACCACCCCATCCCCTTCCTCAACACCCTCGACACCCATCTCTACTCCTATTTCATCTACTTCCCATCCTCAATCATCGGCTTTCTCTCTTCAATCCCCTTACACCAGTCATGTCACGGGGTTGAAAACCCCAATCCCTCATCTGGGCACCCCATTCTCCACCCAAAACCGATCCATTTTCCATCTCTAACGGTCGAAAACGCTTCTGGGTGTGGCTGCTGCGACTGCTCTGAGGAGATTGATGGGGAATTTCAGTGCCCTTGTGCGAGGCTGAGGCCTGGACCTTCTGGCTTCTCTGAGGATGTTGGGGGGATTGCGGAACAGGGTTTTGGTGGAGAGCTATCTCCATGGGGTTTCTTTGACCTGGTGGAAGTGGATTCTTCTGGGAGAGTTTCTGAGTTTGGAGGTGGAGCGTTTCTGGGAGCGTTTCTTGGATCTGGTTGAAGCGGATTCTTCATGGTAATTTTATTTTATTTTGATTTTTTATGTTCCCTTTGTTTGATTTGATGTGATTTCATTCTTATGTTTTAGTTTTTTTTTTTTTATCCACTCTGGTGTTTGGGTGTTCTTGCAAATGTATAGAACAGTGACTCACCCCACCCCCATTTATGGTCTTTGTTTTTTTTCATTATGGAAGGTGACCCAGGTAGTAAATGGTTGGAATTGGGGTTATCTTCCCTAACATGAATTATTTTTTGTTGGGTTATGAACCCCCCCCCTTCCCGGTTTAGACCACCGATTACAACCTTCATATCCCCTCTCTCTGTTTCTCCAATCTCTTTCTCTCTCTCTCTACCTGTTTGGACGGTCCCCCACGCATCGGTTTCCAGGACCAACCACGGTACCTGTTGTGGGATGACCCCCCTCCTCTCTCTCCCTCTCTGTTGTGATGCCGTCCAAGGGAGTATGGATGTTCATTCCAGATAAGATGATACAGAGTATAGTTGGGAGAATGTTGCAGGTAGGCTGGTTGAGAGGGAAGGTGGTTGTGGGTCGTGTTTCGGGCTCAAGGAGTTTGTTCATTTGCTTTAGTTTTTCTGTTTTCTTCAAATGCATAGATTTAGCTTTTCATTGTTTATGATGTTATTCTTTTCCATTGAGTTTAATTTCACCACCATATTATTTCTTTATACCTTCCTTCAGATATACTGCAGTTTTGTGAAGATGTGTGTTCCCTCCATCTCAGATTATAAAAATCTCTTAGTGAAATGTTGCATATGTCCATTTAACATTTTATGTGCAATGCTTGTAAATGATGTCTGTATTGGTTGTGTGTTCTTTAATAAAGTGTGGTATTGTAACAATAGAACATAACGTACCCTTATAAATTACATGTGCTTGCAAAAATAATATTAATAGTGTCTAAAGGCAATCATAATCAATCATTTAGTATTCAACAAGTTGTTGCAGGTATAGTTTGGTGGTGTGACTGTTGTCCTTGTGAAAGAGCTATGATGTTGGCATTTGCTAGTTATATTATAGTTTGATCCATTTTCACTTTTTTTTCTTTCTTTTTCTGGGCCGTACAACATGGAAATTGGAATCTCATATGGCATGGGTTTGTTTATTTGACTTATCCACTTGAAATAAATACAGCACGTATCCAAATGTTGATTTAACGTGGAAATAGAAACAATGTTCTTCTTCTTCTTCTTCTTCTTCTTTCCTTAATAGTAGAAAAAGTATACCATCTGATTTTATTATAGTTTGATCCATTTTCACTTTTTTTTTTCTTCTTTTTCTGGGCCTTACAGCATGGAAATTGGAATCTCATATGGCATGGGTTTGTTTATTTGACTTATCCACTTTAAGTGAATACAACAAGTATCCAAATATTGATTTAAGATGGAAAGTAGAAACAGTGTTCTTCTTCTTTCTTTAATAGTAGAAAAAGCATACCATCTGATGTGATTTCAAGCTCACATCCAAAATGCAGGTAGAATAGATAATCACCATTTTCTAGTTATTCAATATCACAGATGATACTGGGGTCGGAACTGTGGTTCCCACTCTCAAGTATTAATCGGATATGAGGGCCAAGGCCTCTCCAGCCATCTGGTACATTTCCTACGCGGTCTTTTAGGTACCATGGATCAATTGTCTTGCATTCTCAGAATTCTCAACAATGTATGCTACGGTTCGACATTTTTTTCATCAGTTTTTTTTTTTTTTTTTTTTTTTTTGAATGTTAATTTTTTTTTCTTTCATCAATTTGTGTTTGACATAGTGTTTGTTGGTTTTTGCTAGTTAATCACTTTGCTAACTGATAGAGAAAATAGAGAAAAAAAATGAACATGTTTTCAAATGTGAGCAATGAATATTTATGTTTGACATGCAGACTGCAATAATAACCTCTTTAGTTGATGATTTTGAATTGTTTTCTAAACCCAACTGGTTGCATTGTACTTCTTGACTTTTGTTTGAACTTGAATATCCTCTTTGTCCTGTTTTTTCACTTTCTAATTAAGAATATTACAATTGGGGGATTTTTTTTATATACTTAATGGTTTTTTTTTATTTATAAGGAGGTTTTTTTTTTTTTTTTTTAATTCATGAACTTCCATTGGGCTATTCACCATTTCTGAGGTGGGGGATTACAGAATGTAGGATGTTGATGGGTTTTAGATCAATTCTATGCAAGCATTTGGAATGAAAGAAAAAAATGAAGAAAAAGAATGGATTTCCTTTAGTTTTTCCAATCATTGATTGGTTATCAAGACTCTTAGATGTTATTTTTGGCAAGCATTTCTTCAAAATGAGGTGAACTGCCGGGGAAAAATAAATAATTTCACTTTTTTTTTTTTTGAATGGTTAAATAATAAAAAAGGCAATTTTTGGATTTTAAAATATGTAAAAAGTGACGGCCTTGGCCGTCGTTCAGTTTCAGCAATCGATCCCTTCGTATGCGATTTGGTCCCCTTCATGATAGTGTGGTCCAAGAAACTATAAGCTGATCTGCTTTACAAAAATCCCTGAACTGAATATATGGCATACCATAACCATAAATGAATGCTTCTTTAAGAGCAGGTCTAAAAGCAGATTCTATGTTGATGTAGTCTTGAAACATAGAGGGTAAGCTATCTAGAAATGCATCCACCACGCTTCTTGATTCTGACAAGTTGACAAGAAGATCTTCTGGCAAAGGTACAAATATGTCATCAAGGTCTCCAACTGCCATCATTTGAGGTTGTGTCAAAGATGACTGTTACAAAAAGACGAGCTTTGTATTAGTAATTAATCTGTTTTATTAAAGTAAATATTTCTCTTATTGTACCATGAACATTTAAATTCTTAAAATGAGATGATTCTTCTAGTACTGTTTCTTTCATTTTACATCTCAATGAGTTGAAACATCAGATATGCCAAAGTGGGACCTGGTTAACGCAGTCATCATTTGGAATCGCAGACTAAACTAGTGTTGAATGCTATGGAATTAAAAATATGGTTTTCTTTGCAATTTGATTTTGGTTGAACTTGATTTGGGATGGATGTAATGTACGCATAAAACAAGTTTAGAAGCACGCAATTTTTTCAGAAAAAAAAAACAGGAGAAGCCGAGAAATATAGAAAAAGTATAAAAAAACACATTAGAGCTATACAAAAAGCATACAAGCATTAATAAATTTGATGGTAAAAGATAAATTAAGTTTTCTCCCATGGACTATCATTAAATGTCACTTACTTTAAAATAAAAAAAAATCGTCAACATCTTTCCTTCGCAAGTGGTGAACTCAATTGTTGGACATGGTAGTTTTTCAGAAAATGAAATGCTGTCATGCACAATTTTGAACACTTGATCACTCAGTAGTAACAAGTGTTTTAGTTTTGAGCCATATATCAAATGAAGCTTTGAATGCCTTTGCTATTTGATTTTTATTGAGCTTGGTTCAGACTGGATGTCTTTTGACATAAATTTACTTAATACATTCTGATGTTGGTTTCACTTAAATTTACTAAATACATTTTTTACTAAAATCTGATAGTATCAAGTGTAGGAATGCCTGCTTAAGTACCAAATTCGAAGAACATTGATACTCAGATTGGAAAGGGTGATGTACATTAGGAGCACATTTGTATTTGTTTTCCTCTTCCCCTGTTAGTGTTTTAAGTGAGGGCACTTCATGTAATACGCATGGACTAATGATAGCAACACTTCAAAAGCAGTTGCCTTTTTTTTCCCTTCCTTTTTAATTTTTTTGCTCTAAAATCCTCTCTGATAGGAGCAAAACTAATGAAGAGTAGGCATTTCACAACTTTGGGGTTCGGAACAGAACTTGGGATGTACATTAGGAGCACATTTGTATTTGTTTTCCTCTTCCCCTGTTAGTGTTTTAAGTGAGGGCACTTCATGTAATACGCATGGACTAATGATAGCAACACTTCAAAAGCAGTTGCCTTTTTTTTTCCCTTCCTTTTTAATTTTTTTGCTCTAAAATCCTCTCTGATAGGAACAAAACTAATGAAGAGTAGGCATTTCACAACTTTGGGGTTAGGAACAGAACTTGGGATCATCAGACTGTGCATAGGTGGAAAATGTCCATGGTTTGGGAACTAGTTGTGAAGTGTCGTTTGGGGCAGTGTTAAGTGGGAATTTAAAGAATCCTATAACAGTAAGATTTTGGAAGGTAGTGGAGTCCTTTTAGTTCAACCCTTTCTATGTACATCTGATGTCTGTGCTAGCAGATTTCTTTTATGTACATCTGGTGTCTGTGCTAGCAGGACATTCAAAGCCCATGTGCTTTGGTCCATGTGCCATTTGTACTCTTCTTCTTATTGTCATTTCATTTTGCCATTAGCATTAATATCGAAATGGGAAAAAATAAAGAAAAAGTGTATGAGAAGAAAACAAAGAAAAAACGGCGTTCCCGCGAGGTAGGGGGAGTGATGAGGGAGAAAAAAATGACGAAGATAAAGTGAACACACGCAGAAGGGAAAAAACAGATTAAGAGGAAGAAGAAGGATCTAAGTCCTCAACTCCAACTCCTCCAGCTCCGACAATGGCTGCAGCAGGGGGGAAGACCGTTAAAGGTTTCTCTTCAAAGAATTTGATCCTCGAAAGAGGAACGGGTACTTTAATTTCAGTTAGGCCCTTCTAATTTTTTTAAAACCTCACAAAATAAAAAGAAAAAGAAACAAATTTAGGCCGAATATTTCGTTGTCCATTTTGGTTGAAATTCTGGCATTTCAATTGAAATCTTTGATTTTGGACGAAATGAGCTGAAATTATGGATGAAAAGTTTTTAGGGTCGTTTCGTTTTGGCTGAAACAAAACGAAATTGATACCTATTCATTTAGAGCTTTTCTTCAAATTTTGATGCTTCTCTTTTCTTTGCCATGAGGCAAGGAAATAGAATTGCATATGTTTTGGCGAGGAAATAGAATTGCAGATGTTTTGGCGAGGGTGTAGTTTCATTCAAGTGGTTATTTGTATAGGGCCAGTTTTTGGTGGTTTTTGGTTTGTTTAAGCAGTTAACCGTACACTCTTACCTCTGTTCCATTCTTCTTCATCAATGAAATTCGTCGACCCCTATCAAAAGTGGAAGCATGAGGGTGTTCCATTTTCTTTTTATTTGATGTCGGAAGTTTGCTTTCATTTTTTCTTAAAATAATAGAAATGAAACCCTGATGGTATGCTAACTTCAAACTCCCATTCCCGTAGATTTGGTTATTGCCAGTTCAGGAGATGACAAAAATTTCTCTAAGGCGTATCAATGGACAGAGCATGGGGACGGTGCCACCTTTGGGGACTAATGCTGGTGGCAGCATTGATTTGGGACAGTGCCACCGTTCTAGACAACAATGTTGATTTGGGAGAGTGAAATTGATAGAGTAAATATCCATCATCGTCTAAACCTTGGCCATCAGATCGGGAGTTTGCCATTGAAAATCTTCAAGTGCAAATTCTTGAAAGGCATTTTGGAGTTTCAAAATTTGGTGCAATTCAAGGCATACTGGATATCCTTGGATTTCAAGAGCTTCAATCTTTACATTGGCGGCATTGTGATCAGGTCAGAGAACTGCTTTTCTCATTCAATTTTTTATGTTTTTCCTTCTTTATGTCTTTATTTTGCCTTTGGATCGTTTCGATTTCTTGTGACTGTTCATCTGATAGGTAGGTTAATTCTTTTTTCTCTTTCTTTTTTGTTGTGACCGTTCATCTGATAGGTAGTTTGTATTGGAAATTCGAAGGAGCTGAATTTTCTCTTGCGGGAGTCCCGCTAGGCATGAAACCACATCTCTTCTGTTAATGCAGAAGGGGCCCTCTGGATTGAAGGCGGCCTTGGGGTTTCATGCACGGTTCAGCTTGCGATCCCCATGGGAGAAAGCAGGATGTTTAGTTTTCATTTTTCTTTTTATTGCTTTCTTATTATAGATGAGAATTCTGTATAATTCTTTTCAAGTGATGGTTGATGTTGATGCTTAACTGAATCTGTTTATTTATTACATTTTTATATTTACATGAGAATTCTATATAATTCTTTGCAAGTGGTGGTTGATATTGATGTTTAATTGTACTTTTTTGTACTTTTTTATATTTACTTGAGAATTTTGTATAATTCTTTGCAAGCGATGGTTGATATCGATTGAAGGCAGGATGGACCTGTTCTCTCCTTAATTTCTACTTATTCAACGTTTATTATATTGTACTACATTATTTGTTTTATATTTTTTTATTTCTCGTGACATCTTTGGTGCCTTGAACAAGCTAGTTGTGTACTTTTTGGCTTGATTGTGTTTTTTTACCCTTAGGGCCTGTTTGTTTCATATAGTTGAGTATCCTACTATTATATCCCTGTAAGCGCGCGGTTAAAAGTGAAGAACCAAAAGGTGAATATCGAAAAACGACCATCAAGTCACCTCCCCTTTAATGGAAACTGAATCATGGGAAGATAGGAAATGAATTCACCACCATATTAATTCAACACGTAGGAACTACATCTTGCTTACCCAGAAATTCCTATGTATTTTATGCAAACACAGCTCGTGATAGAAATCCTTTTCCTATTTTGAACTTATCCAATGACATTAAAGAAAGATTCTTTTAACGTGATTGCGTGTTTTCACTAAATGAAAGGATTTCTTATATTAACTTATAAATAGTAAAAGTAGTAGGATTGTCAATATTAGAGATTCAGGATTGTGGGCATAGTTATGATATTGGTTCATTTGGGCTGAAATTATTAATCCAAATGAACGACCCCCAACAAAATTTCGGTCCATATTTTGGACCAGTTTGGCAAAAATTGCATATTTCAGTTGAACAAGTCTAAATTTGCCCTTTTTGCTTGATTTTTTTTTTTTGAATGGCTTTTCGGTCGAAATTTTGAAAAGAAACAAAATCCTAATTCCTTTATTCCTTATATTCGTTTGACCGAAAGTAGTCATAGTAATAGTAGCAGTAGTAGAGGAAGAAGGTCGCAGCGGGCACCATTGTCGTTTGATAGTACAATTGCACTAAGAATGATAATGATTGCATAGAAAAAAAAGGCAGAAAAACAGGAAGAAGTGTACTAGGACTGAAGGGAACCTAGGCTCATTGCTCGCCACATTACTTCTTTTTCCCTGTCTTTCTCTTCTTCCCTCCTCTCTCTTCTTCTTCTTTTTTCGTTTTTTTCTTGTCTTACATTCGGTTGAGATAAAAGGGGTCAACACAGGGTTAGGCCGAGGTTCAAGGGCTCCATCGTGGGGCTCACTCTAAAGAGATTCTCAACTATGATTGTGAGAGGTGGTCGTACAAGGGGTAGTAATATGTTTCGTAAGTTATCCCACTGTGAAAGCTTCAGTTTTTTCCTTTTTCCCCACATCTTTCTATCATATACCATAACAAAATTTTAGTACTTATCTCCTCACCTTTGTAATTATCTCCCCATCACCAATTTCCTTTTCCACAATCAGCCCTTTTGCCATTTCCAAAGCTTTGAAGTGATACAGCAGAACCAATTCCTTAATATTTAAGGATGGGAGAGAAGCTTTGAAAGGCGCATTCTTTTCTGGTGTCCTATATATGTTTTATTCCATATCTCTTTGTTGGATCTATTAAGTCGTCGTATTTCCAAAGTCATTTACAATAACTTATTATCACTTGCATCCAAAATAAAAATAATAATGGTGACTTACCAAAAATCTACAATTTCCTACATTGGTCAAGAAACAACCTCCACGATTATCTGTGAAAAAATGTGAATCTTTTAAGTTTTAACTTAGGATGGATGTCATATATGTTCTATCCACAACCACCTTTGTGAAACAATACTGTTAACAAGCAAAGTTTACGTGCCATCAATTACCAACAGAAATTAATGCTCACGTCTTTCAACAACAACGGTATCACACAATTATATATTCTTAAAATTCACGAAATGACAATCCTCAATGGCTATGAACTCCCGAGTCAACCACAATAACTCATGATCACTTACATCCAAAATAAGAAACAATGGCAATGGTCGCTACATCTAAAATGTACAATCTTAACAATAATTTGTAAGTACCTTCAAGATTAGCAAATGCAACAACCATTGATCACTTCTCACAAGATCATAAACTTCTTCCACAAGCTCCAATCAATTATTCACTCGTGCCCCAATAATTATTAGCTATGAAAGAGTGCGTCTTTTTACCAAATCAAAAGCATAAAACAAACTTATGAAAACCCATTTCCAGAAAAATTAAAAAATTGAAACGAAAAGAAAACGAAAGAAGAAACCCACAAAACAAATTTATGAAAACCCATTTCCAGAAAAATTAAAGGAACCGTCATAACCGAAAAGACAACAAAATTCTTAATTGTAAAAAAGTAACAAAATATAAAAATATAAAGAATTGAAAATCCATAGAAAGTCCAATAATAAAATACATTCAGAAAATAACAAAGGAACCTAACCGAACTAATACCCAAAAGCCAAACATCTAAATCGAAAACAGAAATGAAAAAAATATACAAATCCATTAAAACCCATCATCAAGAAGATTAAAAGAACATGTTGAACCTAAAAGAAGTAATAATTAATAATAAAAGTAACTCACAATGTAAAGCAACAAAGTCCATACAAAATATACAACATAGAAATGAAAATACATAGAAAAATAAAAAATAAAAGAAATTTAAAATAAACAAGTAAATCCGTGAGTGCCTAGTACCCAAAAATAATTAAAAAAAAAAAAAAGGAACATAAAAAAGAAACTCTCAAATCTATGAAAACCCATCACAAAAAAATAAAATAAAATAAGAATGAAACCATCGTAACTGAAACGAGCAAAATCACAAATACATAAAAGTGGTCAAGAAGAAAATTAAAAGAACCCAACAAAACTGAAAATATAATAAAATGAACCCATAATAAAAAGCAGAAAACCACAATAACAAGTGCAACATAGTTTTGAAGATCCATAGAAAAATCCCATAATATAAGAAATTTAAAACGAACAAACAATGGGTGCAGATCAATCCTATTTTCAGCAGCAATTCTCAGTAGCACAATGGGTGCATATCAATCCAATTTCCACAAATTGCCCCACTGATCGAATTATGTTCAATTGGAAGGAGCTAGCTTTCTCGTAAACGGGGGTCAGGGCAGTACTAGTATTCTCAGTCTTCTGGTTTCCATGTAGCTGAGTAGATTGTTATGTTAGGGGATTTAAAGATTGTACTTTTGCTTGTTTTTACCTATGTTTGGATCAATATAATCCTTTTGTATTGATATCTTTTCTGCTTTTAATGAAAGTTACCATTAAAAAAAAAAAAAAAAAAACCAAACCCATGAAGATTGAATATGCAAAAACTAAAAAACTGAATCATAAAAGAGAAAAAAGAGCACAAATCCTATAAATCCATTACTAGAAAAACTAAATGAACCAAATGAAATTGAAGAAAAAATTAAAAAAGCCACCATAAAAAACAAAAAAATTAACATAAAAGAGAAAAAAAAAAAAAAAAAAACCAAACCCATGAAGATTGAATATGCAAAAACTAAAAAACTGAATCATAAAAGAGAAAAAAGAGCACAAATCCTATAAATCCATCACTAGAAAAACTACATGAACCAAATGAAATTGAAGAAAAAATTAAAAAAGCCACCATAAAAAACAAAAAAAATTAACATAAAAGTGAAAACAAGAGAAAAGTTGAAACATAAACAAATAAATTTCTCTCGTTAGTATGTGCTCCTACATCCGTTAATCGTGCTGGAGAAAGAACTAGAGAAGGATTTCCTTCTCTTGTAACTGGACTATGTACCGATGATATCCCTTTCTTAGTTACTGCTTTGGATGCGGGTGCATTGGATACACCTAACAGTGATATTGGAGGAGCAAGTGGAAAAGGGCTTCTTGCATCCGGCAATCTTCTGAATTGGATGTGGATGAAATCCACAAGGTTGAAGAAGTGGAACACCCACTCTTTCTAAGTGGAGACAAAGAGATCCCTTTTACCTATTTGGCTTGTTTGTTGGCAAAATGGACTGCAAGTAAGGACCCAGTACCAGTTGTTAATGTCAAAATAAAGGTATTTTGCTGATGTTTTTTTGTTGTATGATCGCGTGGTCTATGGATTGGTTCTATGGTCCTAAAGTAGAGGGCAGTTTTAGTAATCCAAGATAAGATACCTGGCTAAGTATCTGTGTAAGAATTTCTGTTCTGGGGTTTACATATACACATAATTGTTGTTATAATTGAAATTGAAAAGGATTAATTTTGGAAAAGAATTAAGACTGATTAGTCGTATATCAATTTGATCTCCTTATGTCATTAAGGAAACCAAATTGGAGATCAAAATCCAAGAACCATTCATGAATTCACAATCATTAATGCTTCCAATTTGCTATGAATTTTGAATTTTGTGACTGGAAATCCATTTTTCTCTTTCAATAGAAAATAAGGGGAAAGCTTTTATTTAGGTGTAGTGTGTTTTGGAATACAATCAATCTAAGAGAACATGATCCAATAAAAAAAATTCCTTGATTCTGCTTATCGGTTGCTTGAATTGAAAAAAAAAAAAAAAAAAAACTGGAGTTTGCTGTCATACATTTTTATTCTACAATGATCCTGGCCCTGCAGATAATTTTATCTGTATTGAGCTTACTGACATCATTAGTCATGTTAAAAAATAATCATTTCAAGCCAAGGAAGTTCATATATTTAATCAAATTCTGTTCTTTTGCAGTGTTTTTCGAGGGGGGTTAAGCAATTCCAATTCAAGCAATGAAGTACGTATGAGTTTAGATACAGAATTGTGAATTTTGGTGGGCATTCACCTGAGGATGTTACTGCTGCTCTTTCTTCATCAGACAAGAAAATTATGACCCCACATGAAGGAGATCATGAAGTGATATCGACTTTGTTTTTTGGCAAATTTTGAGGTAGTCTTCCTCTCCCATTTGAAAGAATTGTTCTCTGTGATGTCATTGTTTCTGTAGAATTCATTTCCGGCTGTATAGCCTTAATATGTACATTCTTGGAACTTAAGTACCTTTATTTTCTAAAATATGAAAGGGCAAAATTAATGTTTACTGAAAACCATTAGTTCCGATCGACTCATGAGATGAATGGTTTGCAATGAGTAAAGTTGTGATATTCTTGAATATATGAATCTTGTGCATACGAACATTTTCATGAACACAGCCTTTAAATCACAAGTAGCTACACAATGGACATTTTAAAATGAAATGGTGTCATGTCATGAATATTTGGTAGTTGGTACACTGGAGACCATCCTTGTAGTTAGTACTGGTGTTGTGATTTTTCGGTGGTTGTTTTCCTTCTGCCCTTATGATTCTGAGCTTTTCGAGGATACCCCAAGCTACTAACCTTCGTTGGAAACTGCAGAAAAGTTGATTGGAGTTGCGGACTTGCAGCCCTTCTACGATTTCGACATGATTAATTCCTATTGTTACCTTACAACAGAAAAAAAAAAGGTTCATTCGTGCATGGCATTTGTAGAACTAATAATGGTGGGATGCAAGTTTGTTCTTCTAAGGTGGTAGGGAGGATGGTTTGATTAAAATTGAAAATCAATTAGTGCCCTAGTGTGGTAGATTCTGTTGTCAAGAGCATTTATGGACAAAGTGGACTGCTTACGTAGGATATCATAAACAGTGCTAGTGCGGGGTGGGAATGGTGGAGACAAGTTGGTATAATGTTGTGCGATCATTTATTACCATTGTGGTCAAATGGACATTTAATTAAGACAATAGGTGGACCTGCACTGTTATATGGAGCTGAATGTCGGGCAATAGAGAAATGTTAAGAAGACGGTATTTGCGTTGGAAATGTATATCCTAAGATGGAGGTGTTACAAAGGGTGAATATAAAATTAGGAAGGGTTAAACAATGTGCGTTGGAGATGCATATCCTAAGATGGAGGGGTAAAAAAGGGTGAAAATAAAATTAGGAAGGGGTAAATGAGGAAACTTTTGGGCCAGTTCAATAGAATATAAAATCAACTATTTTTTATTCTCGTGGTTGCTCGCCATCTGGAATCAAGATTTTATATCCCCTACATATTTGGTGAATATTGCAGCAGGCCATCTTGTGCAAAATTGGGCTTGGCTGGTAATGTATAGGTTGGGTTATTATGAAATGACAAGGAGGTTATGGTAACATTCTTAGGAACGAAAGAACCAAATCAAGTAGAGGTGTGGGCAACTTATGAATTGCAAAGGCTTTATGTATTTTTCATGAAAGGTAAAATTCATTAAGAAAAGGCTGGCAGAGGCTTGCCTTTATTATTGAAGGAGACGTGAAATATGCAACATGATGGGATCAAATAAAGGTGGAGTCATGGGGGTTGTTAAGTTGGCACAAGAGACTTTAGATGTGCATATGACGATGGCAATTTCTTACTGTCACATTTTCAAAAGCTCAAATGAAGTAGCAGAGGAGTTATAAAAGATAGGTTTTTTGTTGTTAGAACATTTTTCGGTTTTTCCTATTTAATTGTAATTTATAAAATCTGGGGTCTTTGTGGATGAGAAGAAAAGGTGGAGAAAACTGCCCACACTTGATGTTTGTCCTATCGACAGTTTTCTCTGTGTTTCTCTACCTCTTTTCCTTCACAAGTAAATGGTCTGTTGGGTTTAGTTTAAAGATAAATCGTTTATGTTATATTGGTTAGGTTGCATTTTGATCGTGAGCTCCAAGTATAGAGCCGCGATGTAGTAATAAACTGGTGAGACCAGGTTGATCCATAGGTAGCTATTGAGATAAGGCTTACCAACTCGTACCTGCCTTAAATAAAATCTAAAACTAGCCTAAGTAAAAACTAATTACAGCCATTCCTACTTTAATTAAAAGATTTAATTACAATCCAATGAAATATAAAATTTCCTAAGGCTAGATTCCTAAATCTAAAAAGATCAAGTTGCTCCAAAATAGAATACACATTAGAACATCCAATTAGAAAATATTCTAAAATTATCACTTACTAAGATTAAATCTAACAAATGAAATTGGAAACTAAAACAAGTTATGAAAAAAAATAATCAAACTTAAAAAAAATGTATCAAACCAAATCAATCTAAATTGGAAAAAAATCATCCATCTAAAATCAAACTCCCTAAGATGAGACCATGTACCTAAAATAAATTCCTACACTAGATTAGAAACCAATTAACTTGTCGAAGTTAAACACTTGATTAAGCTAAGAATCTAAATGATACACTTTCTAAATGAATGCAAATCTGAGAATTAATTTTCCTAAACTAAATAAAATACAAGAATGATGAGGATGCACTCTTCTAAAATAATATGGGACACTATGCATGGACGTGCATGTAATATGATGAAGTAGTGCAAAGTTTTTTATTTTCTAATGCTTGACACCTATCACCAATACATAGCTAGATCAAAACCTATCTAAACCACAATTACTGCTGAATCTTTAATACCCTAAGATGCATGAAATTCCAAAAGAGAACAAGTGAATAAAAGTACTAAATCTGAAATGCTATGAAATACATGAATTGTGCAAACGGTTCCAGAAATCAGTCTTGAAGCCATCGTTCCCTGTGTAATAAATCAAGTCTAGAAACTGGTTCAATCAATCCTTTAATTCATCACTCAATTCCCAACATGGTTCGGCCATGATGAAACTTGTTACAACCAGATTTATATCCTATTTCAGCTGTAATCTGCACAGATCATTATGTCTTTCCAATTCTAAATCGCAAAGTTCACATCAGTTATGTAAAGAAAACACACCCCCACTGTATATGTAAGGTTCTACCAAAAAGAGCCCAATGTGCACTATATATATATATATATTTTACTTTTCAATCTGTTTTCTTCATTAATCTTGAATTGAACCAAAATGGTTTGCAACTCAGATTTTTCTGATATTTAAATTGCACTCTAACCTAAAGAGAGTTTGCATACAACTGGGGACAAAATTTTTATTGTCTTTTAAACCGTTTCAAATTTCAATTTGATAATGGGCTATTTTCCGAACCAAACACATTCAGCACATGTGACCTTCAAATCTGATTTCGGAACTTAACATAAATTATACCACTACACATGTTTTAAAAGATGCAAAATATGCATGAAAACTAATGCACTTTCAGCAGTAACATAATTCTATCATATTGATGTAAAGATAGAAAATAAAGTGCAGAAACTAAAAAAGAAAAAATGCAGAAAATAAAGATGGTGTGCATAAATCCAAGGTGGTAAAAGAAAATATAAAGGTGGTGAGTTGCTCTTTAAATCTCCTTCTCAATCTTGGCCCAAAACCAATTAGAAGTGCAAACCTAGGGTCCCATTCTTCAACTTGGGTTGTCAATCCAAGTTGATAATGATAAATCCTCACTTTTTAATAAATAAATTTCAAACTGGGATTTTTTAAACTTTTCTCAGTCAACTCTCTTCAACTTCACCTTGTATTGCCTCCAAAAATACCATGTATTCTTAGAAAACAAGGTCTATTGTGAGGATGCTAAGGTGAGTTGTCAATAATTATTCCAAGCCAATTAAAAATATTTAACCAAAAGTAAGAACTAACCCTATTGCATGGATCACAAATCTAATATTCAGAGATACAAAAATACAGAACACAAATTAAAACAAACAACTTTATCTACTAGCATGAAAATTCTTTACAAGGAATATAACATTGAAAAACAAGAATACATACTAGGATGTTGAGAATCCCTCTGTCTAGTTGAAACCACAAGGTTGGTGGTATGGCGTTTGGAAAGAACCCCCTTGGTGAGTTCAAATGGAAGGGCAAAAAAGGGAGAGATGGTATGCAATTCTCTAGAGTGAGAGCGTTGGATCTCCCATAGGGCTGTTTATATAGGAGTGGAACCTCTTTTCTTTCCTTCTTTGTTCTTCAATTTGTGGAGTGGTGGGATCTCCAAAATCTCCATGACCGTGGGTCATTCTTACTGGTTGGGTTGCATGCCCAGCTGGTCTCATTCATCTCCCTTTTTCTCTCTTTTTGAAAACGTCCTCTTTCCTTTCTTTTGGATTTTCTTGATAGACAAGTTAGAGAGACAAAATCTTCACTTGATTGAGATGGGGCCCACATAATGTGGCCGGGTGTGCTATAAAAAAGATATGACGTTCTTGAACTGCTCATTTTGCCTTCATGCTATGCTATTATAAATAGGTCCTAATTTTATTTGGAAACTCAGATTGAGTAATTACTAGAAACTAGTGTTGAATGCGATAAAAATGAAAATATGGTTTTCTTTGCAATTTGATTTTGGTTGAGAACTTGATTTGGGATGGATGTAATATATGCATAAAACAAGTTTAGAAGCACATAATTTTTTCAAAAAAAAAAAAAAAAAAAAAAGAAGCATTAGAACTATACAAAAAGTAAAAAAAAAAAAAAAAAAACACATTAGACCTATAAAAAAAGCATACAAGCATTATTAAATCTGATGGTAAAAGAGAAATTAAGTTTTCTCCCATGACCTATCAGTAAATGTCACATACTGTACAAGAAGAAAAAATTGTCAACATCTTTCCATTGCATGTGGTAAACTCAATTGTTGGACACTGTAGTTTTTCAGAAAATTGAATGCTGTCCATACATGGTTTTGAACACTTGATCATGTACTCAGTAGTAACAAATGTTTCAGTTTTGAGCTATATATCAAATGATGCTTTGAATGCCTTTGCTATTTGATTTTTATTGAGCTTGGTTCAGACTGGATGTCTTTGACATAAATTTACTAAATATATTCTGATGTTGGTTTCACTTAAATTTACTAAATGCATTTTTTACTAAAATCTGATAGTAACGAGTGTAGGAATGCGTTCCCATCTCTTGTTCTGTCTTGTTATTTAATGAAAGTAACCATTAAAAAAAAAAAACACAAGTGTAGGAATGCCTGCTTAAGTACCAAATTCTTTGAATTTGGTACCTGGATTGGAAAGGTTGATGTACATTAGGAGCAGATTTGTATTTGTTTTCCTCTTTCCTCTTCCACCGTTAGTGTGTTAAGTGAGGGCACTTCATGTAATACGTATGGACTATTGATAGTAGCACTTCAACAACAGGTGTCTTTTATTTTCTTCTTTTTCTTTTTCTTTTTTTTTTTTTTTTTTTTAATTTTTTGCTCTAAAATTCTCTGTGATAGGAATAGAACTAATGAAGAACATGCATTTCACAGCTTTGGGGTTATGAATAGAACTTGGGATCATCATAGCGTGCATAGGTGGAAAAGATCCATGGTTGGGATCATCATATCTTCTTTTTAATTGATAGCTTAACTAGAACCAGTGGCCTAGTTGTTGGGCATTTTCCAACGGTGTTGCAAGCTCCTTTTTTATTTATTTATTTATTTTTTGCTTGTCTTTGCCTACTGTTGTTTATGTGTTTTTGTCTTTTAGGAGACACTAGATCCTAGTAGTATAAACCTAAGATTTGTGTATGCTGCCGGGTGGTTCTATAGAGTAACTGCTACATGAGTTTTCTATAGAGTAATTGCTACATGAGTTTTCCTGACCGGTATTTTGGTGTTTAACCGTTTCTATTTTCTTAATTTCTTTCGTTGTTGCTTTTGATATCTTTATGCTCATTCACATCTATAAATATTTCTAACATGATTCTTTTAAAAATCGTTTGTTATTTTGGTTTAGATGCTTTATGTATTATTGCTAAAGTTCATCTTATATTGGTGGAACATTATATTTTGGGCATCTTTTTTAAATTAAAAGTCTTTAGTGTGTTTTTATTTCAGGCTTCTATTATACTTCTATTGCCATTTCTATACCTGTTTCGAGTTTTATTGATTTGTGAGCACAATTTCTTTTGTTTCTTTTCTTATTTTAGGTACCTAACAGAGCGAAAGATACTTAGTGGAATATCTTTTGTTATATCAACGGGAAGTAGTGTTGCTATTGTTGGTACAAAGTAGCAGCGGTAAGGCTTCAATGATTTTAACGTATATTCTAGCTAAATATTATATAAAGAAACTACCTTGAACTGTGTGATTCTATTTTTCTTTTTCTTTTTTTTTTTTTTTTTTTTTTTTTTGTTTCCTTTGTAACATACTTGACAGATGAGTGAATGACAAACTAGATGTTGGAGGGAACTAACTCTACAATAGGTGTCTCCTCGTGCCTTCTGTTTACGAAGGATATTCTTCTTCATTCTAAAATAAAAGACATAGTTCACATTGATTTTAAATGATTGACACATAGTAGAACACGTTGGTGAAATAATGTCTTCATTTGGAGAAAACTTTTGTCATCCTACCTTTTTTTTTTCCTTGAAAATTTTTGATCCAAGCACTTTTTTACTGCCATGTCTCATTTAACGACTGCCTATGCATGCTCCCAAATGTCTGCCCGGCACCTAGTGGTTTATTGTTTGATTGAGCTTCATTTTGATGTTCTCCCTCACGGTACTGACATTCTAGTATCAAATGTGCTCTTAATATTGTACTTATGTCTTTGAATATCCGAGATCCCTTTGATTTATGGACTACTCGTTGGTCTCTGGCTGTTTCACTTGTATCATGCCTCTTCTTTTATGGTCTATTAAGTTAATATCTTGAATGGCAGTTTTATAAGGTTATTGGGAATTATGCTTGCTATAGGGTCTTGTGTGAACATTATTTTGTGATGGATTATTGTTTCTCATCATGGAGCATTGTTTTCATTTTTCAAGTTATTATTTATATTTTCTTTGTTTTTATTATGCAAAAACCAAAAACTGACTGAAGACATAAGGTACCATAACATATGTAATGAGGTTGAACGACCAACTAGCCCTTCATTTCCCGGTTAGTTAGAGGACCTAACCTGAAATCTGTCAAGTATGAATCTTCTTTTTAGACTAGATCAATGGTACTTTTGTAATTTTGTCCTTTTGATGTTGAGATTTTATGCCCTTTGATGTACAAATATCACCATTTGAGGAAAAAAAATCGCAATTCAAGTTGAATTATTTAATATAGTAGGGTAATTGCACAGTTTGGACAGCTATGGGCATGGGCCGCATGGCAAATAGCCAGCAAAGCTTTAAAACAATGGGCATATAACTAAATTTTTTTTGGCATTTGGGTGGATCCCAAGTTGTGTTGCCAGTAGAGTAATTCTTTTTTCTTTTTGTTTGTTTTTGTGGGTTTTGTCTAACCATTGACGAGGTTGGAAAAAGCTTCACATTCTCCGGTGTCTTCGCTTTACCCTCGTACTTTTATTACTCATGTTTTATATTCTTTTGCATTGCATGCATAATATGAGGATGATGTTCATCATAGGTTGGGGGTGGGGACAAGCACACTTGTCTATTTTTACACAAAATTTTCACACACCTTTTGCTTTATTTTCTATATTTAGGAAGTTTTTCAAATTTCTTTTTAGAATTTTTGCTATTTATCTTTGGCTTTTTAGATTTTTTTGAAGAGAAATTTTTTGAGAGAATTTTCAATAAACGGAAGATGGGTTGAATTTTAGAATTCTCAAAAATTTAGACAAAAGAGAGTCTGCGGATATCATTTTGAAGAAGTGCTAAATTTAAATCCTTTCACATTACACAGTTCGTATACTTTTTCAAAACCTTTAAATGTGAAATTACGATTTCCATTCTTTTTACGACTTGATTGAGTAGATGGAGGAAAACCAAACCTTAGTTTTATAGGTTTCCTGATTCATCTGGGTGGATTTTTCCACAAATTGGTGAATTAAGTCGGGTACATGAAAATGGCTGCCTATTGTTGGGGACCGTTGAAGAGGAAAAAAATTCATGGCCTTTTGAAAAATAATAGTGCAAAAGCCATCATGGTTGCCTTGATTCGGGTACATAAAAAGGGCTGCCTATTGTTGGGGACCGCTAAAAAATAAAAAAATCACGGCCTTTTGAAAAACAATAGTACGAATGCCATCATGGTTGCCTTGATTCGGGTACATGAAAAGGGCTGCTTATTGTTGGGGACCATTGAAAAGAAAAAAAAATCACGGCTTTTTGAAAAACAATAGTGCAAAAGCCATCATGGTTGCCTTAATTCGGGTACAAGAAAAGGGCTGCCTATTGTTGGGGACTGTTGAAAAGGAAAGAAATCAAGAGAAAAGAAAAAGAAGAAAGAGAGAAGCTTGTCGCTGAAATTTCACGGCCTTTTGAAAAACAATAGTGCGAAAGCCACCATGGTTGCCTTAATTCGGGTATACTTTTAATTCGGGTATATGAAAAGGGCTGCCTATTGTTGGGGACCGTTGAAAAGGAAACAATATCACGGCCTTTTGAAAAACAATAGTGCGAAAGCCATCATGGTTGCCTTATTTGGGTACACCCTTAATTCGGGTACATGGAAAGGGCTGTCTATTGTTGGGGACCGTTGAAAAGGAAAAAAAATCACGGCCTTTTGAAAAACAATAGTGCGAAAGCCATCATGGTTGCCTTAATTTGGGTACACCCTTAATTTGGGTATATGAAAAGGGCTGCCTATTGTTGGGGACCGTTGAAAAGAAAAAAAAAATCACGGCCTTTTGAAAAACAATAGTGGGAAAGCCACCATGGTTGCCTTAATTTGGGTACACCCTTAATTCGGGTACATGGAAAGGGCTGCCTATTGTTGGGGACCGTTGAAAAGAAAAACAAAATCACGGCCTTTTGAAAAACAATAGTGCGAAAGCCACCATGGTTGCCTTAATTTGGGTACACCCTTAATTCGGGTACATGGAAAGGGCTGCCTATTGTTGGGGACCGTTGAAAAGGAAAGAAAATCAGGGCCTTTTGAAAAACAATAGTGCGAAAGCCACCATGGTTGCCTTAATTTGGGTACACCCTTAATTCGGGTACATGGAAAGGGCTGCCTATTGTTGGGGACCGTTGAAAAGGAAAGAAAATCAGGGCCTTTTGAAAAACAATAGTGCGAAAGCCACCATGGTTGCCTTAATTTGGGTACACCCTTAATTCGGGTACATGGAAAGGGCTGCCTATTGTTGGGGACCGTTGAAAAGGAAAAAAAATCACGGCCTTTTGAAAAATAATAGTGCGAAAGCCACCATGGTTGCCTTAATTTGGGTACACCCTTAATTCGGGTACATGGAAAGGGCTGCCTATTGTTGGGGACCGTTGAAAAGGAAAAAAAATCAAGAGAAAAGTAAAAGAGAAGAAAGAGAAAAGCTTGTTGTTGAAATTTCACGGCCTTTTGAAAAACAATAGTGCGAAAGCCATTATGGTTGCCTTAATTCGGGTACATGAAAAGGGCTGCATATTGTTGGGGACCATTGAAAAGGAAAAAGAATCGTGGCGTTTTGAAAAATAATAGTGCGAAAGCCATCATGGTTGCCTTTATTCGGGTACATGAAAAGGGTTGCCTATTGTTGGAGACCGTTGGAAAGGGAAAAGAAAAAAGAAGAAATAGAGAAGTTTGTCACTGATATTTTATGACCTTTTGAAAAACAATAGTGCGAAAGCTATCATGGTTGCCTTGAGAGGAAATCTTTTTTTTTTTAGAGTCTAGGCGGACCGGATTATTTGATTGAGTCTTTTTCACGGGGGTTCTAGCGGAGCATTTAACACTTATTTTTTGATGTATACATACTTTCTCATCGTGCATGATCATATTTAGCAAGATTTTGAAAATTTCTTTCCAAAGATGGGATTGATGAACCGTATTTCGAATTTGTCTTTACTTTGATTATTTCGAGAATCGAAAGTATCCAATGTTTATAAATATTTTTTTTGGTGGAGAGTTTCTTTTGATTTCTTTAGCATTTTATTTATTTATTTATTTTTTGAGTTTTGTGGGTATATTCATGGGAAAACCTCATGAAGCACAATTCATGCACTAGGGTAACTTAGGGGTATAAGGGCTTATTGCATGCGCTAAATGCAGTTGAGAGTGCTAGCAAAAGTGGCTTTTTTTTTCTACATTAGTCTTTTGTATTTTTAGGTTAGATTAGGTGAGTTTAGTACTTCACCTTTTCACATCTTTTGCTAGGGACTAGTAAAATGTTGGTTGGAGGGCATGATGAGTCCATGAAATTGCATCATATTGTCATTATTTCATGTAGATTTATGGACTTATTTAGGATAACTTGATTTCATTGAATTTTATTTGAGCAAGTCATAATTGGTCAAAATTCATTAAATTGCATGATTTTCATGAAATTATTCTTTTGCATTATCCTATTATCGCATTAATTTTCTCAAAATTCACAATTATAGTCACGTAGTTTTTCTACATCATTGCATTCTACGCGAAAAATCGATGAATGTTGTATTCATATGAATTGTAAAGTGCAATGATGCAAATCTTCTAATGTGAATTATCCAATGGAGAGCCTCAAAGATATTTATAATGCTGATTTGACTCATGATAGCTACTGCTTAAAATTCTCTTAATACTAATTGATAGTGACTTATATTTATTAGCATTTGATTTTCTTATTTCTTGAATTTCACTCATCTCATCTGCCCCTGTCCACCAACACCTCTCTCTCACCGTCTCCCATGCTTCTCGCTCCCTCCCCTCGCTCCCCGTTCGCTCTCCCTCACATGCATATTTTTCTATTTGTTTTGTTCCGTTTCCACTGTTGCAGCGACATAGCCCTGAATGTAAATGTGGTCATTGGTATTTTTTAGCACTATACCCTAACTGTTTGCTGAAATTCCAGAAAGATAGAAAGTGAAATCGATTCTTTAAAAAAGAAATCCAGAAGAGAGAAAATAGGTGTTCTTAGATTGCAGTTTAATTAATTGTTTTTGAGAGATATTTTACTTTCTTGGCTTCTAACTAACGTTGTTTTGGTGAGAACCTGGAGTCTATAATTCTGTGAAACCCGCAGCAAGGTTTATAGGCTCTGGTTGTATAGTCTCCCCATTCTCAGGCTGTCACTATTTATCATAGCCAGTTCAAGCCGTCAAACAAAATTTACACATGGAATCTTATGAGGTATTGGCTTATTTTCTTTTGCTGAATTTCTTAAAATATGATTCTCATTTGAGGTGTTCACAATGCATTTTGTTGCCTTTTCTTTACCTTTGATGTCTCATGCTTTACTTAATGGCAGGTGGTGTCAACGTATAAGAAGTTCAAGGACAACAAAAAGCAAATGGAAGAAACAAATGGTTGAGGCTATACAGAGGTCAGCATGGTTTGGATATCTAGAGGTCAGTTTTGCCTATGTTTTGCTTAAAAAGAAAATGCATTTCCCCTTCAAAGCCTCTGGTAATCTTTAGTGCTCCCCTGAGTGAAGGATTTTTAATGGATGTTTCCTTCTCCTAAAACCTTCATACTGAATCACCTAAAACCTGTAACGCGCATGCCTAGAGTCTGGACATTTGTTACGAATCTCCTGTTATGATATGGCACCCGGTAGGTTGAAACTTATATTTTCTTTATTAATAAAATCCAAACATGCACACTAGCGAGTAGCGACTAGATAATTGTCTTTCCCGAAATTATAGATAGGCCCCTACAAGGGTCAAACTAGGTTCAAAGGCTCTTAGAAATTCCTAAAGCTATTCAAGGACTATTCTAATCCACAAAATATAATGAATGGCCTCTAAACCCACTTAGTTCCCTAACCACATAATTAATTAGTGCTAATGGAAGGGGTTAAGGGTTGAATAGGTTAGAAAACTCTAATGCTTTGAGAGTAGCTAAGATTGAGTGAGATGAGAGTTCTCGAATCTACATTTTCTCTGAGATGAGGGTATTCACATGTTGCATTTATTAATGCAATGAACTGAAGCTTGCTCAAGTTGAACTCTGCATGCCATGTTCAGTTGTGCTAAAAAAAAATAAAAAAATCTTGTGGCACAAAATCAATCTTGCACAAGGGTAGGAAGGAGCTTAGAGATGGTTTTCTTTTTCCTTTTTGTTTTCCCATGGGCAAAACTTGCAGTGGAAACGCACTTGTTCATTGATATGTTGTCAAAACACAAATTTATTGAGCACTGCCAAGTTAATTTAGGCACTACAAGATTGAGAGAATAGTTATATTAAAACCATATTCTATAAAGAAATTCTATCTATAAATGATCTGCTCTTTCTTTTCCCTGTTTTACTCCTATCCTTGATTCTTTAGTTGCGAAACTTGGATAATCTGATGTGACACTCTATCTACTGAAGTTAAATCTTAGCCTATCAGAGGAAACTAGCATAGTCAAGAGGAAACTAGCATAGTCAAGCACGAACCTTTTGATTTGTGTTTATATGTTCACACATAGCGAACTTGCGAACTTTTATTGAATTATTTTTGAAATTCATTGAATTTGCAAGTTGCTCATGGACTGGTCACTAGCATAGTCAAGCAACTAGAAAATAGGATAGGACTAATGAATCCAAGTCTCAACGTCTAATGCATACACACCAATTGACTAATCAATCCCAAAGGAACCTCATGAATTTCTCATGAATCCAAGTCTCAACGTATCAACCAAAGGCAAAACTCCTTGATATGTTATCCGTTCACATTGATCCTTTAATACTAACAATTTTCTCTCCGATTATTATGACTCTTCTTAAGGTTTTTATTTATTTATTTATTTATTTTTATTTTAATATTTATCTGTGTATCAGATGTGCTATTGTGAATTTGTTTCTGTGATCAATGCCAGACTGATCTAGAAACTCTTCCTCACGTACAGGCGTCACCCGAGGGAGAGTTTCTCCTTGTCACCTCTTCCCCTCTTCTTTTGCTTTCCCTCTTGGTGAAATGCCGAACGAAGGGAGACGGCGAATGAAAATAAAGGTTTGTTTAAGGGTTTTAAAAAACCTTTGTTTGATTTCTGTATTTGTTGTTCTAACAACTGAACCATGCAAATCTTCTCCTTCTCATCATTCCCTCTTTGTAAGATGTGGGGAGGTAACAAATTCCTCTTTCTAATTTGTTATTAGTGTTTTTTTTTTTTTTTGTTTTTTTCATGGTGAAATTATCTAATCTAGTTGTAATTTGTTGCTTATTTTTCTTCTCTGGTGTGTATTAGTGCGGGTGGTTGTTGTTTGGATTTTTTTTTTTTTGTCAGCGACCACTAATTTGAGATTGGTGGATGGCCTTTGCTGCCACAACCCCGCAGAAAAAGTAAGATTGACTTAACAATATACTCCATGAAATGGATTTGTGAATAAGATTGATTCATTGGTAATATAAACAGTTATTGACCATGCACTTTTGTTCGATTTTTTTTTTTGTCAGCGACCACTAATTTGAGATTGGTGGATGGCCTTTGCTGCCACAACCCCGCAGAAAAAGTAAGATTGACTTAACAATATACTCCATGAAATGGATTTGTGAATATAAACAGTTATTGACCATGCACTTTTGTTCTTGTTGATTTGAATATGTGGGAATATTTGCCAATCTTATGAGCCATGGCGTTAAAACACTTTCAGTAAATTATGCATATATTCATATATCCCATCTGGTGTCTGTTTGGATAATAACTAAATATTATTTTGAACTTTTGCTTTCTAATATCTGTGCATCTCATATGTACCCTTTTTTCTTTTTTGGGTTTCTTTCTTGACTGTGTTTTTTTGAGGTTTGTTGTATACTATCAGAAAGAAGAGGAGAATGAGAGGCACTTAATATCACACGTTTTGATGTATTCTTTCCCTAGGTAGTCCTAAAGCAAAACAAAAACAACAAAAACAGAGATAGTATTTTGTTACTATTGATTAGATTAGTGGTTCCAAACAACCCAATAAGACCCACAATGATATATAGTCCTAAACTGTTGCTACAACTTATCATCATTGAAGACTTTCCCATCTACTTCTTGTTGGCTAATCAAAGCCCTAAATAAGTTAATAAAACTGGCTATATACAGGTTACTTTGTACCTTTTTGTGCCTTACAATGGCATTTTTCTTTATGTATTTTTGTGCCTTTCTGTATCCTTTTGACTTGCTAGGGTTTTCTTCTACTTTGAGATTCCATCATTCTTCTTGAAAAGCTTTCTAAGAGGATTATAGCGTGGAGGAACACAAAGGAAAAAGGAGATCAAAATATGCCAAAAGAGTTTTTGTAGAGATCAAGTTTCAACTTCTCGATTTGAGCACAACCAAGCTCCAAAGGTATATCTATTTTCTATTTGTTTTAGTAGATCTAGTTGTGCTTGTTTGTTTCTTGATCCTTGATGGATTATTTGATCTTAATGCATGAGATGAGGGTTTAGATCTTGGGTTTTTGGCCTTATGGGTATTTGATCCCTGCATCAAGTGGATCAAAAGTTTACATGCAAATACCTATCAACGAAGCCCACCTACTTCCAACAATTGGTATCTGAGCTGACCCAGTTTCTGCGAGTAGGGCGCACTCGCTCGAGCGGACCTAGTGTGAAGCACCTGCTCGAGCGGGTTCATCTTCGCTGGAGCGCGCATGATCACTGTCTATTTTGGTAGTTCAAATTTTTCATCATGAAGAATGGCACCTTCTTAGCCCTAGTTCCTATTGTGTACATGATACTAACCTTGCAGGTGTTTGTCCTCTCCATGTGGCCCCACAAGCTTCTATTTTTGTTATTATTATTGGTTATGTTGGGCAACTTGTAAAGGGCATCATGGTTTCCTTGGTTTTCCCGCGAAAGGGCGAGGCATGATGGTTTCCCGAAGCCCATTTTATTTCCATTAATAGATTGCCATGTAAATCTCAATTTTTGAGATATAGGAGTTTTTAGTTTTTAATTTTTATTATTCGTAAATTGAGACAAGAAAGATAGTGACCCTGGACTCTTGACCAAAGAGTTTGGAAGATGAAGAAAATGAAGAAGTCCAAGACATCTATGTTTGCATGGTTGCTTGCTTTATTTAGCATTTTTATTTCTTTGCAAAATATGATTCAAAACACAACAGTTATAGTAATTGGTCAAATCAATTTAAATTTTTGAAAAGGGTTTTGAATAAGGAATTAGTATTGGTGGACCCATGAGATGGATCCGCTGGAAATATAGTTTGGAGACATCATTTTCCTAGAGCCTTATAGAACCCCTTATGAACAGCCAGAAGCCCTGGTGCACTGGTTTCACTCTAAACCGTAATGCCCTGGTGCACTGGTTTCACACTAAACCGTAATGCCCTGACATGTCCATTAATCAATCATGTTTGGAGACATCATTTTCCTAAAATGCATGTTTCAGCCAAGAATTGTAAAAAGTGCAATTCAAAGTAAAAGACTAAACCAGGATGATTATTGGAGGAGTTTGGAAGTGAAGCGATTGATTTGGGTTTTGAGTTGGGTTTTTAGGATTTATGGAAATTTGTGGAATTGAATGGGTTTCATCTAATGGAAATAATAGAATCAAGAAAGAATGGAGTATCTATTTACCGGGCGAGATAGCAATGGCAATAATATAATTGCAGTTAGATAAGCCCCATGGAGTGCTTTCGAGGGCAGAACGTCGACCCTGTCTGGAGAAGATGTCCATCAGTCACAGCCTTCTCCCTCTTAGTCTCTAATCTTCCTCCAGAAATCTCCAAGACAGAGCTTCAAGTTATGTTTTGCAGGTGCTGTGATAGATACCTACATCCCTACTGAACGATCCTCTGGCAAGCAGAGAGGCTTTGGCTTCGTCAGATTCAAATTAGAAAGAGAAGCCAAACTAGGTCTTGAACTAGTCAACGGGAGATCCTGGAGAGGTCAAAGAATCCTCGTTGACATCGCTAGTCCTTGAACAGCAGAAATAGTCACGGGTTTCTCCAATACCTCCTTCGATACTACATCATCAACCTCCTAACGACAAATTAGGGCTTCTGCGCCATCGACCTCCCAGGAACCGTCCTCCATCGTGCCTAGCTGACTCAAGTGCAGGGTGGATAGTCAAGGATGGCCATTCTCACTTCATTTGAGTTGCCCCTTTGCTCATTGAATAAGAGATGAAGGTCCTTTGCCATAGCTTGATTGGCTTCCTTAAACAAAGTGCGACTGTGGATGATGTAGCTCGATGGCTTAATATTAATTGGGGCTGTCGATTGCTAGAAGACGATGTCGTCCACATCCAACTTCTCTCAGATGAGGAAGTTAGTCAAGTTTGGAGCTGTGCTGAAGGTTCATCTTCCAAGCCAATCACCAAATCCAACCCGTTCGTAGCCCTAGACAGATGGATTGAGGTTATTGGCTCCCCCCCACCCAATCACCAAATGGATTCGTTTCCATGGCGTACCGCTACAAGCTTGGAACGAAGGCGTCTTCCGCCTCCTCGGTGATTTCATTGGCTCAACCATATAGGTAGATCGCTTCACTTCGGAGAAGATTAACCTCTGTCTACGAGCGTGTGAAGGTCCGAACCAGCAGGCTATGCAAGTTACCGCTGCAAAAACCTCTGTACGTTGGAGAACTTATTTCAGTCAGGGCCGAAGAAGATCTCCCATTCTCTAGTCGCAACCGACATCGATGAAACCTCCACAATCGCAAGCAGTGCATTTGCATATTGAAGACGGCAATCTAGGGTTCGCTGGTGAATGAGACTTCTCAAATCTTGCCCAAGGAAGTCTCCAGAACGAGCTAAGGGCCAGAAACAAGCTAGGTCAGGAAGATCCAGGGCCTCTAACTCGACCCAAGCTTAAGCATGGGCTTGGCCCACGACAAGATTATGTTTGTCGATTAGAAACATGACAGAATCCCATAATATTAGTTATTAAGCCCTTTTGTCTAAAACACGATTTAAAGTAAAACGATATGATGTAATTTTATGGGGTTACCCGGATGCATGGAATATTTCGTACTGTGAGCCTCTGTCATGATGTCATTCTTCAAATCTTCAATGTTGGGCACGCATAGACAATCGCGATAGTATAAGATTCCATCCACAATACGAAAATCAGGACGTTCTGCTATATGTTCTGAAATCTTGGCCAACTCTGGATCTTGCAATTGGTCATCCTTGATCTTCAGAATGAATGACGGCTCAGATACTGACATGTTGGCTAACATTACTCCCTTCCTTAGAGGTTGAAAATCTACACCCAACTCCTCAGATTGCTGGAAGATGCAAGTAATCTTTAGACTTGCCAAGCTTGCTGACTTCCTACTCAAGGCATCGGCTACTACATTTGCCTTCCCCGGGTGGTACTTGATCGGAAAATTATAGTCCTTGATGTATTCCATCCATCTTCTTTGTCTCATGTTTAACTCATTATGAGAAAACAAGTACTGTAAGCTGCGGTGGTCGGAGTGGACTTCGAACTTCTCTCCGTAGAGGTAATGTCTCCACATCTTTAGAGCAAGAACAACCGTTGCTAACTCAAGATCATGCGTTGCATAGTTCTTTTCATGGTCATTCAATTGCCAGGATCCATAAGCAATGATTTTTCCATCTTGTATGAACACACAACCAAGTCCTATATTCGAAGCATCGATAAAAATTGTGTAACCACCGCTTCCGGATGGTAAGGTGAGGACTGATGCTGTAGTCAATCTCCTTTTCAGCTCTTGGAAACTGGTCACAAACAGATCTGTCCATACATATGGTGCATTCTTCTTGGTTAACTTCGTTAGTGATGCTGCAATCGACGAAAATCCTTGCATAAATCTTCGATAGTAACCTGTTAATCCAAGAAAACTTCTGATGCGCGTCAATCTTGGCTGGATCTATTGACAATCTTTCTTTGGAGATGATGTGTTCCAAAAATGCGACTTATTTAAGCCAGAATTCGCACTTACTGAGCTTCGCATACAATTGATTGTCTCTTTGAAGTTGCAGTGCTATTCTCAAATGCTTTTCATGTTCTTCTATGGACTTGGAGTACACCAAAATGTCATCAATGACCACTACCGCGAACTGATCTAAGTATTCTGCGAAGATCTTGTTCATCAAGGCCATGAATATTGCCAGTGCATTAATCAGTCCAAATGGCATTACTAGAAATTCATAGTGTCCATATCTTATTCGGAAAGCTGTCTTTGATACATTTGAATCTCTAACTCTCAACTGATGGTAACTAGAGCTCAAATCAATCTTCGAAAAATAGGCAGCACCTTGCAATCGAAGGTTGGGTAAGCCCAACCCAATCAGATATTGGGTCCAATATTTTAGCCCATAAGTAGCCTGTAATTGAATTTTGTTGGCATACAAAAAATTCATCACATTTCCCAAGGCAGGATACCCATTGTCGTGGGAAAAATGTCATTTTTCTAACCGCTGGAATCTGACCGGCCATAATAGTGGAATTCCCAGCGGCCATTGTTTATAAAGCTTCATCGACCACTTCAGCTCTCCGGCCACTCAGCCCATTGGCCACCGCCCTTCACTCAAGCCATAGCCGCTGGATGTTAAAACAACACAAACACCAACCGCCAGACACCTTCTCCAATGGCCTCGAAGCAGTTATCACCCATGTTCTGGGTGCACCTTCTCCAATGGCCGCCCAGCAGTTCTCGCCCACGATCTGGACGGTTACACCTTCTAGTGGCCATTGGATATGCAAGAGGAACGGTTACAACTTCCATTAAATTGCAGTTTTCGAAACCGCGCTACTCCTCCATGATTTCCAATGGTTATGGCCTCTCAAAAGAGGGACTTAGGGGAGTATCAAGGAGACCCGATCCGGTGTAAAGAAAAGCCAGAAACTTTGCCATTTTTCACACAGAAGACCTACTCTTCTTTTCTCAAGGTGAGAACCAGGCAGCAGTTGTCTTATAGATTGAGTAACAATTTCTAGAAAACCAGTCTTTGTTTCTCTCACACCGGAGAAGAAGAGGTGTTTTTGCTGTTTTGATGCACACGTCATTGTCAACTCTTTTTCCACATAAGGGTGATGAATTACAAAGATTGACGGAGGAAACTACGATGTAGATTTCCCCAACTTCGTCTCGAGCAACTTTCTGAAGACAGCAACCTCCCTCGTACTAAATCAAATCTTAGGAAAGTGGCATACCATCTCTTACTTTTTCCTGATTATCCTCCATTTACGTGTGCTAAATTCTGGAAAAAAAAATTGAATTTGTGCTTTTAACAAAGAAGACACATCCAAATACTCTTGGAGTAATGGAAATAGTGGAGCTGAAGTATTCAAAAAGTGTATTGTATCATTGACTTCCCTCCTAAAGTATTAGATGGCATTTGATCAATGAGAAATGCGACTATGAGAACATCTGATCAGAATGCCTTCAGAACATTCATCTGGAACGATAGTGCCCTGATAACTTCCAACAAATTCTAATTTTCTGTTTGGCAACACCATTCTATTCTATAGTATAAGTACATGAACTTTGTGATTCAAACCCATTTGCTCTGAGGTAAGCTTGAAAAAAACTTGATGTGTTCCTCCATTGCCTGAGCTCAACACCTTGATTTCGCATCAAACCTATTTTCTACCATTGTCACAGCCACGCCCAACTCAGCATGATATTGTTCGCTTTGGCCCATGTGCGCGCAAGAACTTCCAAGGCAATCACCCATCCCAGTACTCCTTCCACCCGAGCAAGCTTAACTCCGGTGTTCTTATAGGATCTGGGGCCGCACGGCTTTAAAACACGTCATGCTGACTTACACAAGGTTTAACTTATAAGCCCAAGGTCCGAACTTGGATATTTCCGATGTGGAACTTGCAAAGACTCTCCATTGGAAGCCCGTGGTTGACACACTACGCCCCATGTTTAAAGGTGCCATCCGGACTGAGTTCTCACACTCTTCTCCACTGGAAATAAAGTCGTCATCGGCTCTGATATTGTCACGACCCAAATTCCGGGGCCCTGTCGGACTCTAGATCGTGATTATTTAGTAAATATTCACCATGCATTCATCAAATGATTTCCAGAAGGGATCAGGCATTTAGATCAAAATATAACTTTATTAAATTATGAATGTTGAACAATATCAAATATCTCTGAGTAAATCAAATTCCATATTCTAATTCAGTTCATATAATAAAATTCCCTAAACAAGGGTTAATCCCCTTATCAACTAATTGAATATTTCTCGTTCTCTCCCGTCAGCCACGCATGCCAAAATTTACGTGCTGAACGTCGTTTTGCTCTTCCCCACACGCAACGTGATTACCTGAAGAGGGCAACACAACATCAGTATTACTGGTGAATGAATTTTCCTAATTACACAAACAGCATAAAACATAATTAACAAATCTGAATAAATAAATCAATTACCATTAAAAGTACATCCATAAACATATTCGTGCCCATGCACATTACCACGCCTCTAAGGCTCATTGTATACATGTATACCGGTCACCATGACCCTGTGTCAACAGACACGTTCCAAAAGGACTAGCCGCTATAATGGCCCAGACACTAAGTCCAACATCCCACGACTGGGACCAATGCACATTATCTCACCATTACAGCATTTATTAATAATCTACAATAATCAGTAGTGTGGAACCAGTCCTATTCAAATCCTAATCAGATTAGTGCCCCACTTCTGATCATCACAGTTTAAGGAATGATATAGGAAGGGTCCACTTTCACAGCATAATATATAAATAACAGGAGCATACCAAAATGTCCAACAGGCCTTACAATACATCACAAATTATACAAAACCTTCTATTACTACAGATGGAAGGGTCATATGGTAATTATATACTCATCTTAGGTTTATTCCTTAACTATCCAGCACACTTGTCTACACAGAAATCATAGTTTCCGCCTGCAACACTTCAAAAATGAAATCCAGTGGGTCCCACTTGGCAAAACCAAGATCAGGCCTCAAGATCATGGTCGCCCAAGGTTAAACCCACAATCCCTTGGATCTGTTCCATCATCAAATTAGAATCTGGGGTCCACAAATCAAAAAAACTGATGTCTGATGTTTCCTGCACTAAGTCTCGCCAGGCTGTATTTGAATTCATTGATCAGTGGGTCCCACTGATCAATATCCCAGATGTCCCACTCCTGTATGGCCGCCCAGGGGTCTTCTCCAGGATGTGTGGTCCTGATTTCCGATCAGACCCAATAGTGAGTCCCACAACCCAAGTCGAAATGCTGCTCTATTTTCCCCAAATTCATACCTGGGACTCTTTCAGTCCATTGGACAGTGGGTCCCACTGGTCTAAATCCCAGATGCCCCTTATTCCTAGGATCGACCATGGGTCCCCTACAAGATGTGGGGTTCTGATCCTTGATCGGGTCCATTGATGGGTCCCACTAAGGCCTGATGACAAGAACCTGCAATCCTAGCAACTATCACCTGTGTTACATCAAAACAATTGGATGAGGGCCCAGATGGGTCCCACTCCTCATGGGTCCAGGTCCTTATGGGTCGACCATGGGCCCCCTTCTGGATCCATGGTCCAAATCATCCATCTAGTGGGCCATGGGGTCCCACAACCCTCCAATATCAATTATAACCATGTCGACAGTCTCTGTTTTCAACAGAATTTCAACTCTATTCCATGACCCTGCATCCCATTCTACTAGTATCATCCTAACATCCATAGTATAGGATTTCTTGACTAAAACAGATCCTTTAAACACAGCAAAACCAAAACACAGACTAGCGGTCATTTTGAAAACAGATCATTTCATCACAGTATAATCAGAACACAAAATTTCAGTCATCTTGATTAAACAACTGGTTAATTAGGAAGATCCACTCACCTTTTATACGTGGTGGTTGCGTTTGCAATGTGTGGACGCGAATAGGACATCCGGTGATCGTGGCCTTCTTCTTCTTCTCTTGGTTGCAGCACACAAGATGCTCTCTCTCTTAGAATTTCTCAACAGGAAAAAGAGAAAATACCATTCTAAGGGTCGTTGGTTGCTTATATATACAAAGTAGAGTCCTATTCCTTCTTTAATACTTTTTCCTCTTTCTAATTAGAGTTGTTATACAACTCCTCACCTTTCCTTTCTAAAAACCACACACACGTGAGACAACTTCCAATTCCTAATAAGAAATCAACTAAGGGTCCTACCTGGGCCAAACTTGTCCTGGGGCCCAGGTACTCAAGATATTACAGATATCAATTGTCACAACCCTGCCCAACTCAGAGTGATATTGTTTGCTTTGGCCCACGTGCGCGCGCGAGGACTTCTCAGGCGGTCACCCATACCGGAACTGCTCCCGCCCAAGCACTCTTAACTCCAGTGTTCTTATGTGATCCGGGGCCGCACGGATTTAAAACGCGTCATGTTGAGTGAATACTCGGTTTGACTTATAAGCCCAGGGTAAGGACTTGGATACTTCTGACGTGGGACTTGTAGAGACTCTCCGTTGAAAGCCCATGGTTGACACGCTACGCCCCATGTTTAAGGGTGCTTCCCAGTGAGTTCTCACAACCATCATGTGGAATTCCGCAAAGTTCAATGGTAGTTGACCATGAAACTTCATCACATATAACCGTGTACTACTAGAAGCATCATCAATTGATGAAACAAAAAAAATAATGACGGCCAAGAATAAAGGTAAGAGGAGCATACCAAACATCACTATGTATTAAAGAAAAAGGAACTTGATTCTTTTGACTAATACTAACTGGATGTGATGTTCTGCATACCTTTGAAGGTTGACAAACTTTTCATTAAAGTTCTTTAATATTATTCCTAACGCTTAACAAAGGCAAAAACTCTTAAGGATACTAACTGATAAATGTCCTAAATGACAATGCCACTTCATAACACATTCTGCACTAGCTGATGACTGGTAGGATGATGAGACTTCAAAACTAGATTAGTAATATAGAGACCATTGCATTCACGGCCACCATCAATTGTCTATCTTGTCTCCAGATCCCCAAAAAGGCGACATGGAGGGAAAAAAAATGTGACACTGGAATTGTAGGACTCGATTAAAGCACTGACAGAAAGCAAATTATGAGATGATTGGGGAACATGTGACAATGAAGGCAAGGATAACCATCGGAAAATTCCAGCTGGTCGTTCATATATTAATGGTGTATCGTTCCCATTGGAAACACAAATGCTACCATGACAAGAGGGCTTCTCTGTCTTGAACATTACACACATATTTGTCATGTAATCTGTCGCTCCAGTATCAATCACCCAGTAAGAGTTGGTTGAGCAGATGCCATGTGAGCTAAAGTTCCAATGTATGTATTTATTCTAGTAGAGGATGAAGCAGCGTAACCTTCTAATACATGAAACATCACCTGACGTGCAGAGAAGTCTTATGTAATATTTGACTCAAGTTTATTTTCACTTGCTTTGTTGCCTTTGGTTGGTTTTTCTACAGCAACTACATTAACAGAGTTAAATTGTTCTGATTTTCCGACCAAATCCCAACAATATTTTTGTGTGTGCCAAATACAATGTAGCACGTTTTCATCAACACTGGTCTGACACCAGCCTTGTCAGCCTCTTTGACCTCCACAACCTCTACCTGAGCCTAGTAAAGGACGACCATTCCTTTGACCTCCACCATCAATACATTCAAGTGCAGGTCATTCATCTAGAGATGCGGGTTGGCTGTGTCTACTAAGCATGACTTGATGCGATCATCTTCTCCTTGAAGGAGTGCAAACACTGTTCCAATCGATGGAAGAGGATCTTCGCTTAGAATTTGTGCTCAAACTTGCTCATATTCTGGGTTAATACTTAATACCTCCTAGGATTCAAAAATGTGCCAACATTCCACTCCCACCATGGGTCAACTTGGCAGAATATGACTAGTCATTATAGTTTTTCCATTAAACAATTCAGCAGTAAGTCAGAATAAGGGTTAAAGGTTCTGTAATGGAGTGGATGAAGAATTGTCCACTTTATGCACAGAAACAACCAGAGGATCCTTCTGGGATTCAGAAAACGTTCTGCAAATTAATCTGTAGGCTGTTGAAAATAAAATTTGCATAAGACACGAACTACATAAGACTTGAATAAGTTCCACTAATTGTAAATGCTAAAAAAAACACTTGTGAACAGGTCTCGCAAACCCTATGACTGTATGAGGCTAAGGGTTAGCAATTGGTTTCTTGTGAACAACCCACAGAACTTCGGACAGTTCTATCTAAACAGAACAAAGATTCTGGGAACTTCTGAACCTTGCTGAGATGTGTGATTCAAGTATACATTGGTGTTGCAGTCATTTAAGTTGTTTCTTATAGATCTCCACAATCCATGCACATTCTCAACATTCATATGAAGAGGGGCCATTATGAACAACTGTGATCGTGAATGAAGTGACGACAATAGTTGTCTTTGCTGGGGAACAAATGCTTCAGCATGGAATTAGCATGTGCATGAATGAATTAACCATACCTGTCCACTGGATGGTCCCTACACGGTGGCCTATGTTGATGGGTTTAATCCATTCATCTGACTACCTGATTCGGGATAGCCACATTTTGACCGTTCCCTGTAAGAAACCATTGGCTTGAGCATTCCACAGGATCCTCCAATCCCCTGCTTTTTATAGGACTATTTGTTGTGTCTTGGTACATGCAGGTCTCAAGCCCGGAGAAAGATTGGTTGTGTTGGATTGGCAAACAGCTACAGAAAGTTGACAAAGGAAACTTTAGATCCATCTAGAAATAGCAGGGTTTCAGGAAATGGGTATGCATGACACAGTAAAATTAATCCATCAATGCTATTCCATGATGGTGTCCTGATTTCGATGACATTAATATTGTCAACTAGTTGAATGATAGATTAGATCGGATGATTATTAGCTCCTTGAAGAAACTGGTGATAGTTTTTCCTTACTGTTATTTGGTTAGCCTCCTCCACTGGCTTGGAGGGGAATCTTAAGGTTATCAAGCAAGGAGACCCAACCTTGAACCCTGCTGCTCTTCTGTTGAGCAGGGTATCCTAACCAACGCACCCAAAGTGTTGTTGGAAAGAAGTTGCTGGATTTACATAACACTGTTTCCTTCTGATTGTAAAGCTTTAACTGGTCCCTCTCAACTCTACTTCAAAAACTGAGACGCTCATTGAGACTCTCTCTCTCTCTCTCTCTCTCATCCTCTATTATTTTTCTTTTTCTTTTTTGTGGTACAGGAGGCAAAAAAATAATTCTTATACTTCAACCACATGGCAAATAAAATTTAATCTTGCTTCTGTGAAAAAGGGCCCTTACAAGCTGAGATTATCCATTGCATCTTCAAATCATTCTGATCTTCAGGTAAAGACCACAACTATTTTTACTGCCTGCCTTAGCAGTTGTTCTTCTTCAGAAATTTAACTTTATTTATAATGACAATTTTTGGAAGAATCACATTTTAGGACAGATGAAAAAATACCCAAGTTCAGAGATCACAATCTTGAAAAGCACAAAACATCTTGGAGCAATTACGAATCTATTTAGTGTATGTAATTTTGAGCCACCAGACACTGTAGAAATGTGTGGATAGTTGGGGTTAGCAACCCGGTCGTGTACCCGTTAAGTGTGGCAAGAAATAATTTATATTCTAAAAGAATAAATTAAAATTTATTGTTTTATAGTAGGGTTTTAAGTGGGATCCACTCGCGATCTTCACTAACAGTTTCGTGCGGCTTATATATTTTGCTCCTTATATATTTTTGTATGGATTTACTTTTAATTTTCGAAATGACTTAATTACTTAACGGGTTAACAGGTTAGGTCATATAACCCGTTAAATTAACGGGTCGTATTCGGGTTAGATTTTTTGACCCGTTAAGTTAACGGGTCGTGTACGGATTGAGGTGATTTTAACACGAATTAATTAATCCGTAACCCGAATTCATCAACACGACACGATTGACAACCCTAACCAATGGGGTACAATCGACAATTTGTTTGAGACCTTAGGGATATTCTTGCAAAAAGGCCATAACCTTTTTTTTTTTTTCTCACTACCGAAAAAGAGCGGCAGTGGATGCTTGTCCCATAGAAAGTCAAGAAGCTTAGACCCGCAATGATGATGATACAACCAAAGAACCTTACCCGCAATGATGATGATACAACCAAAGATCCTTACCAAGCAGAACTGTACAAAAGACAACAGAATGTATCCTATGAATTACATTGGAAGAAACGAAAATCAAGACTGTATCCACCAGTCTCCCTTGTGTCACTTTTGTTGCATGATTAGAAAGAAGCACATAGAAGAGGTGAAGGCTTGTGCACCCACTTCTTAATCAAGAACATTATGTATCCATAAGAGCCTCATCAATCTCTTACTCACACACCCACCTTCAGTCCAGAGCCCCAAGAAAACCCCAAGCCCCTTCTTCAAATATATGGCAGGGAAGAACGTTAACTTGACAATACAGGGTTCAAACGTACGTCTCCTACGCCCACTTACTAGTGTTTTATAGCACTGGTTTTCCTTATTTATCATGGTTTTTAATCGCTATCATTATACTGTTTTGCTTTTCACAACAGCTGGGTTTTTATCTTTTACCATCTACCTGAGTTTTATTTGTGTAACACAATATTATGCAAAATATAAACCTGACTAGATCATCTTAATCGGGCTCATTTGTTCGCATGGAATTGATAACATAGTAATTAATGGTCAAATGGGGGCTCAAACAAAGGATCAGTGAAACGGTGAAAGGTGAAGGATATAAGGTGGAGTTGTAGATGGAACTTGGAGTCTTGACTTTCCAAGAAGCTGAATTACTTGGGTGGTAGATGGATATACACATTTCCCATCTCACATAGATTAATTTTACGTTAAAGGAGGAATTAATTGATTGTCATTTGGGATATTCATCTATGTATGTTCAATTTCATCATAAAAAGTCTTAGAAATCCTAAGAATTCAATTACATACAACAAATGGGCCGTCATAAATTAAATGATCATAGAAAGCATATTTTTTTGAATTTCATTTCAACGGTGGGTGACACGCAACAGTTGGATTGGTGTCAAATTTAGACTTGTAACAGTTGGCTTGGGTAGTGTATTTAAAGTCGAGAAGCCTCAAAAATAGTTCAAACTGCACATGAGAACTGTGCAGAATGCGAAGGTTTCTCATCTAATGTTCCTACGCTCTTTCGTGCAAACTCTAATTTTATTTAATCACATCCTGGAATTCTATATCCATCCATGTCTAAGGGTCTGTTTGTGTAACCAGTGGCTGTGAACCAGGTTGCTCTAGAACTTACTCTCTCAAATTTGTCTGCATTGATTGATATTAGCTGAGTTGGAATATGGTTATTGACAATATGATTCTTGTGATGCAGGTTATTATGGAAAATGGCATTCTGAAACTTACAATGTCACAGCCAGATGGGGCACTGACAGGCATACAGTATGGAGGAATGAAAAACCTCTTGGATACCAAGCTAACCCAATCTCAAAGAGGGTACAAACATAAATGCTTTATTTATTATCATTACTATATGGGCCGGGGCTTGTGGGGTCCACTTGGCTTGGACTTTTGATTCCCAGTTCATGACCATTGATGGTGAAGCCGACCCACGGACCCAGTAGGGATGGGCCGCATGTTAGCGGGTTGAGATGTATTGATGATCCAACTTGACCCACTCCTATTAGAAATAGGTTTGGTAGTTGGGTTCTTTTGCGGTCAGGGCGAACATGAATTTGTGAATTCAAACCCAGTCTATCTAGCTTAAGGTGGATATAGGTTTTGGGTGCCCTTCCATGTCCGCCCTGTTCATGCAATGATTAATTAGATGCTTAGTGTTTAGATTCATGTTTGGATTGTGACAAATTTTTACGCTAACTGTCAAGCTACCGAACGCAATCCTGCTCCTTTACCTGGACTTGAGACCAGCAGTAAAAAAAAATGCCGGAGTTATGCTTTGTACTAAGATATTATGTACAAAATAATTGTTGCTTGGTTGGTAGTAAGCATGAAACAAAAGGGTTTGATTCCTTCTTAGTTTATTAATATTTATTTAAATAAAGTTTTAACACTTTCAAAATAAAATACAATCACCACTATACCTGACCCAACTTGTACCCATCAGAAGGTGGGTTCGGAAAATGACTTGTCACTGGGCTCTTCGAGTTTAACCAAGTAAAATGAGTCCGAGTGAGTTTGGGTTTAGCTTGTTCCGTACCAAACTCATCTGAGGTCTAGCTACTTCCCTCACCAGAGGGCTGGGGTCCTAGCCCCCAAAGCTGGGTACCAAAAAAAAAAAAAAAAAAAAAAATTTGCCCGTTTGTTCATCCCTAATTCACGCAATAAACCGCAAGATCCTGTTCATACAATCATCATCAACATTGTTCTAACAATAGTTTGATTATTGGTAACTGTTATTAATTATTAGACCGGTGGATGTGCAGATATTGGGATATCAACTGGAACCTACCCGGTGGAGGAGATCAATATCTATTGTAAGTTCTTTTTATTTATTTGTTTGTTTTTAACTGAAAACATTTTATGCCCTTATTTTCTGGAGGAGAAATCGTTAGCAAATGGGCACAGGTCTCTAATGTGGGGGTTACACCTTCATGCCTACCTATTATGCTTTCATACTATGATTAAAAACACTTCACATAGATTAAAGGTGGGTTAGAGACCATCATTAAATCATGGAGATTTTGTACCTACAAATGATTCTGATTAAGTTGATCATAACTCTGTGATTGGAATGCATCAAGGTCGGCGTCATAGAGGAGTCTACAAGTTGTATGAGACCCAGGTGTTGTTTGACTAACAATCCGATATCTCACTGGCTGCCAAGGGATTAATTCCTTGGTATGCTACTCTTTCCACTTATGTAGGCTTCTGTTACCAAGTGTGTGGACTCTCTAGGGTCTTAGCCCTCTAGGGAGAGAGGGAGAGAGAGGGAGAGAGTTGAATTTCTTTAAAAACAATAAGAAAATATATATACTAATGTTAATTTTGCTATTGTTTGTAAAACTATATCAAGAGATATTGACTAAACTAAGAGAAAGCTTAGCCAGATCCATTTACATTAAATTAAGAAAAGAATTACACATAAATCACTTGTTTACTACCTTGATAAATTACTTAGCTGATTTAGTTATGGCAAATGCTCTACACCGTTGTTACGTAGATTTTACACCAATCCAAATGGATTAGACCATTGGGTTAAAACTTAAAACTATTTTTTTTTCCTCATTTTAAAGCCTTTAAACTTGCGAGCCACGTATTAAGAGGATAGGATGAGGTGATTGACTTGAGATCTCATGTAGGGGCTGGTCCCATTTGGATCTTTTCATCCCTGAACTTATCCTTGATTAGTAGGCCCCCATAGGCTGCATGAGAGACATCCGCACATGAGCACTGCTCTCTAATTAGCTTCATGCCTTCAAAACTCTTATCATTGTTTTATGCATACAAGTATTATAAAGGTTGCAATGGAACAGGTCAGGTCAAGCTGGCGCTATGTTGAGACCCATTCATAAGATGTGAACTGTAAAGATTAAATCCACAACCTGATTCGTTTATTACATAAGTTGAGCTCTCCAACTCGTATTTTACCCACAATTAAACTGGAAAACCTGAGACCACCCATTTACGCAACTCGGGAGATTAAAACTCTGCTTGATATCTGCCCTTAATCAAACCTCTATAGAAAATGAAGTCCCCAGTGAAACCAAAGTAAAGACAATTAAACCCTAAACAGAACCTAACAAAAACCTAATTAGATCCCCTAAACAAACCTAACAAGAACTTGTAATTAAAACCCGATGAATTATTAACCAAAACCCTCCAATCAAAGCCCTATTATAGATATTAAGTCTCTTCATCAGGACACTAATCAAAAGTCCAAAAGAAAATTCTAATCAAAACCCCATTAAATTTTGTGATAATGATGCAATCCACATCCAACCTTCATAAAACTCTAATCTAACCAATATATACACCAAGGAAGAAAAGATGAAAACGAATAAGAAAAAAACACAGAAGCTATGATCTTGTTATTCTTCTTCTTCACATCAACGTCACCAAGGATCAAAATAACAGTTACAGCAGGCGTAACGGACAGTGGCTAAAATGTTACGTAGTAGATGATACATAGCGATTGCGGCGGTACGTAACAGTGTAGCGATGTGAAATTTTTAAATGATAAAAGAATTTTGAATATTGTGTAGTAGCCAATTTTATATATATACATATATATATATTTTTTAATTGATTTGAACCATATGAGAGTAGAGACTACTTTAGGAAATACTATTGAGGAAAATAAAAAGGAAAAACAGTATTTTAAATTAAAACTATTTAACCCTAGCATCACTAATTTTTAAAATACTATAGCGGCCTCAACCGCTACGGCCAATAATACAGTTGCAACGCTGTGTAGTGCCACTATTTTGAACCATGAACACCACCGTCGCCATATGCGAGGGGAAGAGGTAGGGACAAATGAGAGAGATCAGAGATGCTGGGAAATTGATAGGCCTGTTGATGGGCAGGGTTGGCCCCAGCAAGGTATCAAGTCATGGCCTGCCTTAAGAAACACAGGCTCGCATCTGACCTAAGCTCTACATGAGAGTAAGTGCCAACGCTTCATAGTGTTTTTTTTTCCCCTCGCTAGATTGGCCTATTGCTTAGGAGCGATACTATCAACCCAATGGCCAAGGGGTCGATCCCTAGGCATGTGTGTGATATTAAGGTGCCAACACTCAGTCACGAGTGTGTTGGCGGGCTTTCTAGCAATTCTTTGGACAAATTAATCACTAAATTACAAATGCTCCTTGTTCGGAACTTGATCTCTTGCACACAGATTATATGGGAAATCATGTGCCAGGACCCTCAAACAGGCAGGGTTCACATGTTTTTTCCACATGCGTTAAAAAATAAAAACCATTGAGAATTCAAATATCTAATTCTATAGTTTTTATGTATTACTATTTTCTTCAGGAGGACAATTTATGTCACTAAAATTGTTTTAGCCACTGTTTCATCCATTACATAGCAAATTTGCCTAGAACTATTACAGATCTAGAGGCTTTCTTGAACCATGTTTGTATTACTTACAAAACAAGCAATGAAATAAGCAATTATTCTCCATCTACCAGATATGGCATATTGAAGCCTTCTTTTCCATTTCTCTTATCAGACTCAAAGGTACAGAGTTTAACATAATTAGTTCAAACAATGACCGTATAGAAGTCTCATTTAGGAGCATTTGTGATCCATCTGAAAGGGGCACGACATTGCCACTGAGTGTAGACAAAAGGTATTATATTCATTTAGTTTCCATAATCGTTGCTTTTCTTCTTCTCATGGACTTGGAACTCTTCTCCATCGTTTGAGACATTTTGATTACAGACGATTGTGACCAACATGTAACTTTCACTGTACAAACACATGAACCATCATTTTAATGTAAATCAAGTTACCTGCTCTTGGTGTCTGTTTTTTATTACCTTCTAATAAAGGTTAGTCATAGGTGCACTTGTTGAATCACTTTTCAAGTGGGGTGCAATTCTATAATGAAGTACATGGATACATTTTACCAGCTTGATCCTCTTCTTCTTTGGCTGGAGCAAAGCCAAAGAAAAGTTCTATGGAAATGAGTGTCATCATCTGAAAAGGAGACAGAAAAATGCACCTTGTGGAAGTTCAACACAAAACATTTGTGAATAGTGTGTTCACTTGAATAAGCAATTCTTCCTGGAATTTACGAAGATCAAAATGGAGCCTTAGAAAAGAACATGACACTTGGGTGACACATACAGATTAATTTTTCTATTTCATAGAGTTTGATCTCTATCCATCATTTAACAATAACTTTGTGGTTTTAGGTTTATCTTGAGGAGTGGGATTTCAGGCTTTTATTGCTACGCTATATACGAGCGACTTGCTGGATGGCCTGCCTTCGATCTTGTCCAAACCAGGCTGGTGTTCAAATTGAGAAGAGAATTGTAAGCTATATCCAAAAACCTTTATTTTGCTTGAGTTCAGTAAACTACACCTTAGAACTTCAAGAATACAAGTCAAGAAAGAATGCAAAATTAACTTTTAAAGAACTAAGCTTGGACCTTCAGGGGTCATTTTGATGTGGACATTCAACACTTGTAGTTATGCTCTAGTTGTGTTTGAAGTTCAATAGAAAAATCTATGCAGGAGAAACATTTATAAACCACTCTTACTACTAAAAACAAGTTATGGATTTATCAGATGCCATTTTTCCAGAAGAATCTTTTATTTTATTTTATTTTCCACTAAGCTGGGATACTGGTAAGAAGTGATACTTTAAATTACTTAGAAACTCAAGGATCAATCCGTGGGCATGTGAGTGATACTAAGGAGCCAACACCACTCAACCAAGAGTGTGCTGGGGAAATTGTTTTGCAAGTGAAATGGGTGATCTCGCTGTAATGAGAAATCTAGTTTTCTAAGAATCCACTTCTCTCGTTCTCATGCAATAATACAATGCAAACGGGGGCTTTAGAGTTTCTCAAAAGAAACGAGGATCTATGCCTTCCATCTCATGCAAATTCTCCTAAAAGCATGTCTGGATCAAACTATTTTAGAAAGAGATTCTTCTTATACTCAATTTACCTAAAGATTCATGTCAATGCTCACCTTGCTCCTAAACTCTACATCCAAAAAAACTTTTTTCTTGTTTAGTTGCAACATTCTTGCACGGGATTCAAGATAAATCCTCGTGTGGCCTACATGTTATTGTGCGCATGTGTGTAGAAGCATGAAACCTGCTAGCAGCAATCAAGCCACACAAAAAAGAGAGATTATCACAAACAGAGATTTACTTGGTTTGGCAAGAGTGCTTACGTACACAGAAAAGAAATTCGACTTTGTTGGCACGTAAAAATGAAATTCCAGAAGAGTAGGCCACATACAGGGTCTATAAAGCAAAATCCAGAAGATTGAAGTCAAGTCAAGGGCTAAAAGAACAATGAATCAAACGAAAGAACATTGCATACATGAAACATAGCTGATCAACGTACCGGATTTCTAGATGATGATGATGAAGGAAGAAAATGCAATGCCCTGGCTGACCCTTGTTCTCTCCCTCTCTTATTCCCTTTTCTCTAGTATTGAGTTGCAATGCAAGATGGGTAGTTCGTGTGGTGGGTGTACGTGTTTAAACAAATATTAGTTGGGTTCTTTCCTTCTTAGAATCAGGAATCTTAGTTGGGCTAGAACCCACTTCTAATTGTATGGTGCCAAAATCCCCTTCTTTCTTCTCAAATTATACCTTCCGAGTCTTTAGAAAAAAAAATTTTCCTTGTCTTCTCAAATTATATATCTGTATTTTCTTAATGGTACAGATTCCATTATATGGCAATCACAGATGAAAAGCAAAGTATCATGCCAATGCCGGAAGATTTAAGCCCCAGAAGATGTAAAGTACTGGCACTCCCAGAGTCTGTTCTGCTTACCAATCCCATTAATCCAGCTCTTAAAGGAGAGGTATGTGATTACATGTCGATATGATGGACTGCCCTACATGTATAATGGTTACCTAGATCATACATATAATGCAAATGATAATTATTTAAAACAGAGAGCCAAAAATTTGCAACATAACTCTTTTTCTCGTCAACTTATCATATTAGGATATCATCAGGAAATGTTCCAAATAAGGGCTTTCTCATTGTAATTAGGAAAATCAATTCAAGGTTTTAATATAATTATAAAATATACAAGCATGTTAAGAATTATATAAGAAATAATTATAAAACATTTTTAATTTGGGGGTTTAAGAGAATTTCCAAGTTTCTAAATGGGGATGGGCAGTTTGTAAAATTTATCTACAGATTCTAAGGGCTCCTTTGTCTATAGGGAATTAAATTCCTAAGAAGGAGCGGCTCCCTTGGGTGCTCAGGAGTGCACTTGAGGTTTTCCATCCTAAGAATTCTAAGAAATTCCGTGTACAGCTCCATGTATAATTGCCTTTTATGGGTGAAATTTGTGTTGATATGCAATTGAACTGTTGGATAATTTACTTGTAGAATATGCACCATCAAATCACAATATCTGGCTATCCACTGGTCATCTCCTCGTTGATATTGTTGATCTCCAAAGACAAGTGGGGGAGGGTTCTAGGAAGAGGGTTCTGGTGGGTTTCGGTGGTGCAGGAAGATTAGGGAGGCTAGTTTGGGGTGGGTGGGTTGCTAGATTGGGGTTGGGTTTGGTTAATATGCCAATTGGATTTTTGGAGGTGCTCTGCGATATCGAGAAAGAGGATGGACGAAAGGGGCTGGGATTCGGTTTGTGGAGGTTTACGGGAGGCAGTGGACAAAAGGGGCTGCAGATGATGGGGAAGCAGTGGTTTTGAGGGTTCTGGTTGTGATTTTGGGATTAAGGTGGTGGGTCAGTGTATGTGGGGAAGAGGCGATGGGGCTGAGAAAGGGGTTTTGTGGCTCCAGAAGGGGTTGCGGGGACTAGAAACTGGATTGGAGGGTGTGCGACAGATCTGGGCAGCGGTGATGACGGTAACGGCATGGGATGAGTGGTGATGGACAGATAGGGGTAATCACACCGACAATCGTGAAGATCATGCAGCTCTAATACCAATTGATGCAGACCCCGAGGGTTAGGGTTTGCAAGGCAAGTGCTAAAAGCACAATGGCTGCCAAAGCACGTGTCTGAAGACACAATAAATCTCCGCAGAGACAATAAAGGAAGATGCACCTCAATGGGGATAACCCAATTTTCATTAATCAACTCTAAAAATAATCTTGTACAATGCCATATAAATAGTAAAAGAAGACTTAAGCCTTAAGAAACCTAATTGAACTAGGAAACTAAATAAATTGGAAATCTAATCCTAAATTAATTTTTTAAATAAAATTAGAAACTAATGACATATAATTAGCTAATAAAATATCCTAAATCTAAGTGGGCCCTACACACGTGGCCATGAGGTCTACGATGCATCACAATGGACCACCTTCAATGTGTTCCCACTCAAGGGATCTCAATTATGTCTATTCACTTCAGCAACATTTCTTATGCTGTTGCAAACTCCTCTCTGAACAATTCAAAAACACCATTGCTTTTTTCCTCTGATATAGAAGCTCATTCTCACTTAGATACTAGCATTGATGCTACTACTAATGGAGATCCAAGAACTCTAGAGTTTTTTTTTTTTTTTTTTCCCTTGAACTTCATTGTCACCTAACTACACATCCACTTGGAGACCATTTTGGAACCTCTGGCCAAGAGCATCTCCGCCCTAACAGGAGCCATTTTCATATTTTCATTGATCTTCCCCGACTTGAACCAGTCCATACTGAAGTCACCTCTGTGAAATGGAAAATAGAGAAATCCAAAGAAAATTTGTCCACTTCAAGTCCAATATCAAGGAGCTCTTTTGGCCCCAAAACCCCAGCTTCTCCCCATGATTACAGTTCTTTTCTGGAATTGTAGGGAAATCTCAAATTTCCTAACCATTCGAGTTTTGAACCTCCTAGCCCCCTCTCGTCTCCCCAACCTAATCTTCCTTTCTGAGCCAAAAACCTCATTCTCTTCTATCCAAACTCTCAAATTAGACTCCATCGATTTCAACTCATTTTTCTCTAATTCCTGTCTCCATCTTCCATCTCTAGAATCTGGTGCCTAACCAAAACCTCCCCTGCTTTTCAATTCTAGATTTTTAGTGAATCCCAATAGCATCTCTCAATACTCATCACAGATCTCTCTAATAGTACTAATTCCTTGGTCACTGGAGTCTCTGCTTCCACCTTCTTCAGATCAAGAAGACTTCTGTGAACTACCTTAGATCATCATTCCTGAAAGTGCAAGCTAGAAACCAATAGTAGACCCAGATGTGGGGTGAATAGGACTAACTACAAAATTTTAACCAAGCAAATAATTCTAGTCTACAATAAATCAAAGATCTCTCAATTTGAATAATAAGAAATGACTATGAGAAGAAACAACACGATGATCAAATGTGCAAATCAAAGCCTATAACGATGTGATATCACAATAGAATGCTTGAACAAAAAAGATATGTCAATCCAAATCACAAGAAGCTATTGCACATTCAAAGTTATCTAGGCATGCCAATCTCACACACATATATGATATGCCAAAAACAATATTAAAGCAAGGAGAAATAGACACCAAATTTATAGTCGTACGGTCAACAAGACCTACCTCCACTCTCATTAAGATAGTTCGCTTGTAGTTCGCTTGGTCTACAGTATTCACTATCTTATGTTTCCAAAAGGCTCACCTCCAACCCTGTACACCTATAGATTTCTTGATACGGTGGTTCGATCGCTAAGGTCTACTCCATCAAGCTATTTGTTATAGTGGTTCGATCACGAGTGTCTAATCCACTTTACAATGTGTTAAAAATGAAAGAACAAAAATAAAGACTGGTTGCCCCGAAGTAGATGAGTCCAACTTGATGTGATCTTCAAGCTTGAACTTGAGCTCCAAGCTTTGACTCCTTATCGATCTCGTTGGCTTTGAGATGCTCCAATGATGTGCTTAAACCAAGTGAGTAAGGAGGTTTAGGTCTAGGGTGATTGATGGTTTAAATTGACGCTAATCCATTCCCTAGAGGATGAGATTCTAATCACTCTTACAAGGAGCTTAGAGTGAAAAGTGGTGTTTGATTTTGAGGGCACTAAACGAGTGTAATTGAGTGGTAGTCCGTGGTCTAGAAAAGGACTCAAAACCACATTCTATCTAAGCCATTGAAATGAGCTTAGAATTTGTAGACAGAGCTCTAACAGCTAGTCTACGATTAGCTGTGAGCAGGGTACGGCTAGCTATGATTCCAAAAGCCTTTCCCAATGGTTAATTCGACTAACAATCAAACAAGGTTAATTTAAACAACGGTTAGGTTACGGTTATCCATGGAACGTTATACAGTTAGCCGTAAGCTGACCGTAGTTCAATAGTGCTGAAAAACACCATTCTGAAAAGGCACCCATAAAGCTTTACGGTGACCTTATATTTGGCTGATGGATTACGGTTAGCCGTAAGGTTACCACAATTCAAAAATGTTGAAAAACAGCATTCTGGAAAAGCAAAGGTAGATAGTGTCTGGGGACCTTACGGTTAGCCATACCCCTATTACAGCTAGCCATAAGGCCTGAAACTGAACAACTGCCCTGATCAGTTTAGCCCATTCACCCTATTATATTTATCTATTGGTTTGAGGGTTCTAAGGGTCTATCCTTGGTTAATCCTAGGGTCCATCTACATGAATGACTACGCACATCATGGAGAATATGACTTGATGATCTAAGGCCTTCCAAGACTTGATCTTTTGGCCTTCACTTGATCTTCCTTGATGAAGCTACCAAAGGCAAGGTCTTGGCCTAGACATGGAATTGACAACACAAGGGTAGTGCGGATATGACTATGGCACTAACAATTCCTCCTTTTGAGGCCCATGGGCAGTGATTGGATATTTTAATGCTATTTCTTCTAATAGGAAAAGATTCAACACTAGTTTCTTAGTCTTCCCTCCATGACTGATTTCAATGAGAAGCAAACTTAGGGTAATTTGGTGTTGGATTTGTTGAAAATCGCTTCACCCAGTCAAATAATAGGAGGGGTCAATCCTATGTGGCTAATAGGCTTGATAGGGGCCTCCTCAATCACCAATAGCTTCTTCTCAACAAGGACTCCTGCCTTCACCATTTGGGGAGACAAAGTTCAGACCATAGCCTTATAACTCTTAAATCCAAGTCTCCCTTGGTTTCCAGAAATATTCCTTTCAAGTGTGAGGACACGTGGATTGACTACCTACCTTTTTACAAGTTATGAGAGACTTATGGGAAACCCCATTTTCTGAAAAACCCCAACTCACTCTAGCCTCAAAACTCAAAAACCTAGAAAAGAATTTTAAAACTTGGAATAGAGACATTTTCAGCAACTTGAGGGACAACATCCTAACTACAAAATAGCTGGTCACCCGTCACCCACAATCAACACCTTATGAATGCCAATCCTTCAGACACAGCTTATGCAAATCTTATGGCATCTTGGTCCTCCATCCATAATTTTCTTAAAGCAGATAAATCCATTGGTAACAAAAATCCAGAGTCATTTGGTTAAAGAAGGCGACCACAATACCAAATTCTTTCATATCTCAGCCAAAATCAAAGGAGCTTCAAGATTTCAAGATAGAGAATGTTCTGCTTAATTGGGAGGCCTGCTTCAATTGTGATGGAGCGGCACAAGGTAAACTAGGTTCGGTGGGTATTGGAGGAGTGCTAAGAAATCAAAAAGGTGAAGTATTGCATATGTTCTCCAAACATGTTGGATCAAAGACTCTAATGTGGCAGAGCTTTTGGCCATACTGGAAGCTCTCCGTATTTATGCTACTTCATTTCATAACATCCTCATAATAGAGAGTGATTCGGCCAATGCCATAGCTTGGGTGAAAACTCTAAGTGTTAACATAGGCCCATTATGATATAAGTTAGCCATCCATGACCCATCTACAAAAGCCCATTGTATTAGACTTGTACAGCAAATACATACTATAATAGGAGATTCGTGGATTGATACTAGTCAGACTTGTACAGCAATACATACCATAATTATAGATTTGATAGATTGTAATTAGAGCCCAAATTGGGCATTACTGATCTATAAAACACGATGGTGAATCCTCAAGGGATCATCGAATTCCATTCAGTCTTTCTTCTGGGTTATTTGTGACATGGTATCAGAGCCATCTTGGTGAAATAGAAAGATTAAGAGCCATCTACATCTTTCTTCTTGAAGATTCTTAAGAGTAGCTTCTCTGTCGTCTGGTTTGAACAAGAGGTACACGACGACAGCGTGTGGAGATCAACAGAGGGCCACCATCGACAGATCAGATCTGATCAGAAGGACACCACAGTCCTGGTCGCCTGATATTCTGGGAGTTTTTGGTGATTTTTTTAGCATTTTTTGAAGATCAGAGGTAGGCCTTTTGATCATTGTTTAGGTTTACCGGTTTCTGCAATATACTTTCATCAAAACCGTCCATCTTTAAGCACGAGTATCCGATTGCTGCAATCTTTGCTGTGTTGGTTTGATATTTTTGTGAAGCATCTATCTGGTCACCCTGATTTGGTAGATTGAATCATCAGTGGGCCCCACCTACTGTTTTCTACTGAAATTCTTGGTCACTTGGACTAGTTTCATGTACTGATTTATACAGATCTGAGATCTGTTGTGATTGGTTGATTCAAAATAGCTTCTGGGCTATTATTCGTTTCTCTATTGTTGCTGTCACCTTTATTTTGTGCTTTCTACAATTAATCTTGGTTGTTTCTGGTTTCTGCTCACTGTGTCTGTGAATTTTACTGTCGTTTATCTATTGCTGTTGTCATCTATGGGTTGAATATGGACAAGAATGAAATGAAATTGATCCAGTTCAATGGAAAGAACTATTCTGCTTGGGCCTATCAATTTGAGCTCTATCTAAAAGGCAAAAAATTATGGGGCCACATTTCTGGTTCTCTGAAAAAGCCATCAGATAAAGATAAATTGGACGATTTGGAAGATTGGGAAACCAAAGAGGCACAAATTATGAGCTGGATGCTGAGCGCAGTGGAACCCCAATTTTTTCTTCATCTCAAGCCCTATAAAACTACTCAAGCTATGTGGGGATATCTGAAACGCATATATCACCAAGACAATTTAGCCCGTCGGTTCCAATTAGAATATGAAATTGCTCAATATTCTTAAGGACAGATGGCTGTCCAGGAGTATTACTCCGGCTTCCTTGTCCTTTGGACTGAATACATGGATATTGCCTATGCTACTCTCACTGGAGACACTCTATTTGGGGTTCAGGAAGTTCATAACATTACTCAGCGAGATCAATTCTTAATGAAACTTCGGCCTGAATTTGAAAACGTTCGATCCAATCTTATGAGTCGACATCCATCTCCATCTTTGGATACATGTCTCAATGAAGTGCTCCGCGAAGAACAACGGATAGTCACTCAGCATCACTTATCTCAACAATCATCCACTGGTCCGGCTGAAGTTGCTTATGTGGCAAAAGAGAAACCCCCCAGACGCGACAATTCGACCTAGGACTTGAGCAAGATTCAATGCTTCACTTGTAAAGAATATGAACATTATTCTTCTTAGTGCCAAAGGAAAGTTTGTAACTACTGCAAAGCTAGTGGGCATATTATTTCTGAATGCAGAAAACGGCCAGAAAATCGGACTTCGCGTGCTTATTCTACCCTTGCTTCTTCAGATTCTAACTCTGTGGCATCTGCTTCTCCGGCTTCATCCATGTCTTCACAGCCATTTGCACCCAGCCCTCCTATCAACCCTGAAATGATTCAACAAATGATTCTCCAAGCATTCTCCACCTTGGGCATCTCAGGTAAAACCTTCTCCTCTCCTTCAAAGTGGTATTTTGACTCTGGAGCATCAAATCATATGACTTCTACTTCCAGTCTCATGTATAATATTCAACTATACGATGGGAAACTCCAAGTTCAAACTGCGAATAGGGGACATTTACCTATCACTGCGATAGGAGATATTCCACACAAATTACCTTAGCATCATGTTTTTCTTTCACCCGGCCTATCTACCAATTTGTTATCCGTTGGACAACTCATAGATAATCATTGTAATGTGTCATTTTCGTCTTCTGGTTGTGTTGTACAAGATCAGGGGACGGGACAGGTGATCGCGAAGGGGCTTAAGTGTGGCCGGTTGTTTCCGCTTAGTCTACCTATACAACCTAGGGATGAATTTACTTCAGCTTTTTCATGTGTTCTTTCAAATAACGTGCATCTGTGGCACAAAAAATTAGGACATCCTCATTCGAACATATTATTATCTTTGAAAAATTCTGGTTTGATTAATAAAATGCAGTTTTCTAATTCTGATGTCAATATTGATTGTTCTGTTTGCAAATTAGGAAAAAGTAAATCTCTTCCATTTTCTATGCATACCTCTATCTCAGAAAAAAGTTTTGATTTGGTCCATAGTGATGTTTGGGGTATAACACCAGTTATTTCCCATTCTTACTATAAATACTTTGTCACATTCATCGATGATCATAGCAGATTCACTTGGGTTTATTTTTTAAGGGCTAAATCAGAGGTGTTTGAGGTTTTTAAAACGTTCCTTGCCTATGTTGAAACGCAATTCTCCACCTGCATCAAGATTCTCCGATCCGATTCAGGTGGTGAATATGTGTCAAACAGATTTCAAGAATTTCTCCAACATAAGGGGATTATCTCACAACGAACCTGTCCTCATACTCCACAGCAAAATGGCATTGCTGAACGGAAGAATCGCCATTTACTTGACATGGTTCGTTGCCTGCTACTTGAATCCTCTGTTCCCCATAGATTCTGGCCAGAAGCTCTCTCTACTTCTGCTCATCTATAGAAAGAAAGAAAGATGACAGAAAAGGGAGGACATGAGTTTTAAAACAAGCTGAAGACAACTTGCTATAGCGAGGTGAATTCTTGTTATAGCGAGAGTAGGTTCTGGAGAAGGCTCGCTCTAGTAAGTACTGATCTCGCTATATCGGGACATAGTTCTAGAAAAAAATGAAAAGAAGGCACAAAATAGGATCTGATGTGATTTCCTCCCTTTTTTTTTTTTTTTTTGGTAAAATGCATGTGTTCCATCTACAAAAATATACACAGAGAAGTGTGAAAATACACAAATCCACTGAAATTAAGTGAATGTGTGTGAAATATGATTTGCTCCCCCTTAATCAAGACGAGATTTTAAAACTGAAGGACTAAAAACTAGGGAGCAAACCCAGAAAATGATAGAATCAGTTCAAAATCTAACTTCCCACCACCATGCTAATTTTTTGTTAATATCATGCTTTTTGAGACATTGCGCTCCTTCCCCTTTTCTTTTTATTAAAACGTAGTCATGAACCTTCATAGGCGGCTTTCACACTATCAAACATGGTAGCCTTCTCCAATGAAACTTTTCAATCAAATATTGGTAGCTATCACACATGACCTTAGGTAGCCCTGATCCTCCGGTTCAAAGTACAAAGAAATGGTGAGACTTGGCATCAAGAATTTTTTATTTTTATTTTTTAAGGATCAAGGGAGAACATCCATTGTGCATAAGAGGATGATAACAATGAACTGTGCACTAAACACGAACAAAATCACATGCAAAAATAATCATAGATGGAAGTGAGATTGTGCATGTGCATGTGAAAGTAAAACAAAAACTAAGGAAATGAGGAAATCCCCAGAGACTTTCATCCAAAGAAGTTGAGTGCAACAACTTCGAGCAGCAATATATTCAGCTTCAGCAGTCGACAAAGAAGTCGAAGTCTGCTTTTTACTGTACCAAGTGACCAAATTATTCGCAATAAAGAAGCACCCTCCAGTTGTACTTTTCGATCATTTGCACAACCTACCCAATCAGCATCTGAACACCCAACCAGATTTGTATTTGTGTCTTTGCTTAGCCAAATACCAAAGTCAACAGTTCCACTCACATATTTCATGATTCTTTTTACCGAATGAATGTGAGATTCCTTTGACTTAGATTGATAATGGGCACATGCTCCAACACTGTAAGCAATATTGGGTCTACTCACAATGAGATAGAGAAGATTGCTAATCATGCTTTTGTAAAGTGTTTCATTCACATCTTTCCCATTCAAATCTATGCTCAATTTGACACATGGGCTCATTGGTGTTCTGGAATGTTTAGTAGAAGTCATTCCAAATTTTTCAAGAAGTTTCCGAGCATATTTTGATTGAGAAACAAATATACCACTTTCGCACTGCTTGATCTGTAAGCCTAGGAAGGAGAGTTCTCCAACCATGCTCATTTCAAATTCATTAGACATGCTTTTAGAAAACGGATCAACTAAAGTAGAAGAGGTAGACCTGAGGACAATATCATCCACATAGATTTGTGCAATTAAGATGTGATGAGAGTCTTCTTTGATGAACAGTGTCTTATCGACACTTCCTCGTTTGAAGCCATTATCCAACAAAAAGACAGTTAGTCTCTTGTACCATGCTCGTGGAGCCTATTTCAACCCATAGAGAGCTTTTTTCAGTTTAAACACGTGATCCGGGTAGTGAGGATCTTGAAATCCTTTGTGCTGTTCAACGCAAGCTTTATCATTTAAGTAACCATTCAGAAATGCACTCTTGACATCCATCCGATATAGCTTGATATGAAGAAAACAAGCAATAGCTAGTATCAAACGGATGGATTCCAATCTAGCAACAAGGGCAAACGTTTCTTCAAAATTGATTCCTTCAATTTGTGTGTACACCTGAGCTACCAGTTGAACCTTGTTATTCTTATAGATCCACTTGGTGCCGATAACATTAGTGTGACTAGGTCAAGGAACTAAGTCCCACACACAGTTTCTCTCAAATTGTTCTAGTTCCTCATGCATAGCATTAATCCAACAATAATCAAGAAGGGCTTCTTTTATGTTCTTTGGTTTAATAGAGGAGATATAGCAGAAATTACTTACCTCATCACATACCTGTTTTCTTGTTTTCAGAGGCTCCATTGCATCACCAAGAACTTGTGAAATTGGATGACTCTTCATTACCTTTGGTACTGGTCGCGAGCTTTTAGATGCACTTTGTTCAAGTGTTTAATGATGTTAGGCACCATTAGATTGGAGGATGGTGTTTTTTACTCAATTTCTTGTTCTTTGGATTCAACATTAGTCTTATCTTTCGATCCCGGTGCTGTGTCTATTCACTTGCTTGTACTTGGTTCAGCAACCTGAATAGAAGTAAGAGAAATAATTAAATCTTCTTCATCATCAGAAAAGTATTCCGAAATTCTTGCATCATCAACAACCACATTTACTGAATCCATAACTGAAGATTTTCTGAGATTATAAACTCTGTATGCCTTACTTATCATAGAGTAACCAAGAAAGATGCCCTCGTCACTCCTAGAGTCAAATTTGCTCAAGGGTTCCCTATCCTTCAGGATATAACACTTACTTCCAAAGGTTCAGAAGTACTTGACAGTTGGCTCTCGACCACACCAGATCTCATATGGGGTCATTTTCTTTCCAGGCCGTAGGTAAACTCTATTGATGATATGAACCGCTGTGTTTACCACTTCAGCCCATAAACGTTGAGAAATGTTTTTACTGTGTAACATAACTTGTGCCATTTCTTGCACAACCCGATTTTTCTTCTCAACAACTCCATTTTGCTGTGGTGTTTTGGGAGCAAAGAATTCATGTTTGGTGCTTGGAACAAAAAGTACCGAAATAAGAATTCTGAAATTCAGTTCGAGGGTCTAAATGAATACGCACAACACCACCAAAAGCTTTTCCTTTATCATTGATGAGCGAAGTCCATAAATCAAGAAAAACTTCAAATGTCTCGGACTTCCCTTTAAGGAACCTAACCCAAGCAAGCCGCGAAAAGTCGTTAACGGTCATAAATATATATTTCTTATCGCCGATGCTTTCAAATCTTGTAGGACCCAAGAGATCCATGTGCAGTAATTCAAGCAGCCTGGTGAATTTTAAGGCATCAACTTTCTTATATGAGGACTTTATTTGTTTGCCAATCTGACATGGACCACAAACAACATTTGTAGCTTTTAAACGTTTAGGTAGCCCAATTATTATTTCATTTTTCGCCAAGTTATCTAGGTCCGTGTGATTAACATGGCCTAAACGTTGATGCCACAAGTTAATGTCACTAATCATAGCTGTGTGGCATGTCATCTTGCTTTCCGTGGCAACGAAGTAACAATTGTCAGAAGTCCGCACTCCATGAAGTACATTATTACCGTTTTTGTCAACAATAACACAGTCATTAAGAGAAAAATGGACTTCATGGTGTGAGTCACATAATTGGCTGATGCTTAACATATTCGCTTCCAGACCATTGACTAAGAAAACATTTGAAAGGCTGGACATACCTAATATAGAAACTAGTGTTCTATGAGATTTTGGGATTTATTTGATACTCGGAAAAATCTGTATTTTGCCCTGTTTAATTTATCTTATTATTCCCGACAACTTTCGTATTTTCCCCGTTTCCATTAGAAACCTCTAGACCCTACTTTGCTAATGATAGGGGTAAAACAGTCTTTTGCACAAAAATCTGGGCACTATTTTCAATATCTCCGAAACCCGTGAAATATATAATTTTTGGAAACTAGAAATTTCGGCGAACATTTCTTCCTTCATCGAATTCATCCGAGTCCCGGAAGATGAGGTTTTAAGCCCAATTAGTTGACTAAGTTGTGGGACCCATCCCCACTTTCTATAAAAGGAGGAGTCTTCTTCTCTTCTTCCTTTTTCTTTCAGCTTCTCAATGAGATAGAGGAGAGTTCCAGCCCTAGTGTTTGATTCTTTTCTTCTTGCTTCTCCATCTCCCAATCACTCTCAAACTCTTGCTAAAAGAGAAATGGAGCTCACCTTCTCCTTCCTCTCCATCAAGGCTCTCTATTGGTATCATTTTTAGAAGAAATCCTCCATTCCAAGATTCACTTTGAACAAGCTCTTGCCATTAAAGGACCTTCCATGTAAGTAATCCTTGCCATCTTCTAGATTGTGTTGCTATTAACCCTAGAGTCTTCATTTCGATTATTGGAAGCTCTCTTCTCCTATTTCTTGGTTTTGACATTCTAGGGTTTGTGATGGGTGTCATTTTGGGGATTTTTTTGTAGATTGTGGAATTTGAGCTTGAGAGAAGTGCTTAGAGCTTGATTAGCTATTTGGAGCCAAGGCAAGTGGATGAATGGGTTTTCTTTGAATGATTTCATGTTTTAATGGAGTTATGGATTTTTTTTTCACTATTCATCTTGGATGTGCTTTATAATCCAAATTGATTGTTAGAAATGTACATAATCATGAGCTTCTTTCTCTTTTAAATGCTTTCTTAAATTTTGTACATTTAAGTTGTATTTTGATATGTATGGACTCTCATTATTGGTGGTGGTGCATTGAATGAGATTTGAAAGGGAATGGATGTGATTTTGGTTTTAAATGGATGGTTATTGGAGGACTTGAATGTGGTTGAAGTAGGTGGGAAGAGGGCCATAAATATTGTGTTAAGTGTTGGCTTAAATGAGGTTTTGAAAAGAAGGGAAGATGAGGTCCAGACTGCTAAATCGTGGAGTTTTTGAAGCAATTCGCTCGAGCGAACCCTCACAGAACTTGGTTAGCTCGAGCCAACTTCCTATTTGCTCGAGCCAACCCCTCCCAGAAGTTAGTTCGCTTGAGCGAACCCCTTCCAGAGACTTGTCCGCTTGAAGCACCCTCCTAGTTCGCTCGACCATTCCTGACTTGGAGCAGTTCGCTCGAGCGAACTCAACCTCGCTCAAGCGAACCCTTCATAAAACCTCCTTCGCTCGAGCCTACCTCCTCCTTCGCTCGAGCCCTCATGAATTGAACCAGTCCGCTCGAGCGAACTCCTTGTCCGCTCGAGCGAACTGTACAGAATTCTTGGGTCTTTCCTATTGTTTTCAGATATGGTATTTCAAGGTTTGGATGGGTTGTTTTAATGCCCTATCACCTTGGAAAGACCTAGGGGATGCCATAAGGAGATCGACTTGGAAAGAAACCCCACTTCGGAAATGTATTGGGAATTGTGTATTTATCAAACTGTATAAGGAAACTTGGGATGTCTACCATCATTCGAGTACCATGCCAAGAGCAATAATAGACATACAAGACCTTTATACATATTGTGTCAATACGGAAGCCCCAATACATAGTTCGTAATTGTTTAAGGATTCATCGTACTGTTTTATTCGGATTATACTTGTGCTAACCCGATTTCACCCGATATCACTAGTTTTGTCTCATACTATGGATTTATGCATCTGTCATGTCCTACCAGCCCCGTATATGCATGAAAAGATAATGATGTGTAATGTGTGCCTATGAGCACCATGATCCGCCTGCTTGAATGTTTTACACCGACATAGTTATGTATATGTTTTGATTTCTCACGTAACCTATGAGTCGGCACCACTAAGCTTGGATGTCCTTATCAGTCTTATTAATTGACTTGGGCCTCCCCTTGTGCTCCTGTCAGTTGCAACTTGGATCCTGTCCTGCCCCGTTACCCGGTTCCACGGCCGTGATCTTGTCTAGCTATATATATATGTATATAATGTTGGTCCTCGTTACTTCGCGTGCTCAAGCCCACCAACGCACTGAATGTGCTCTCATCACGTTAGTGATAAAGAGGATTTAGCTTTAATGTGGTTGCCATCTAGTCAGTTCCTGCACCTTGAATACCCTACATGATTTATAATGCATCTGTATTTTAAATGAACAATGCATCCTGTTTTATGACAATTGTTGTTTTAATGAGATTTCATTATGTTTTTAAGATATGCTTTGGTTTCTTTAATGGTATTATCTATTCACCCACCTGCAAGACCATCGTGTCTGACCCATTTTTGTGGTACTCAAGTCCAGACCCCGTTATTGCTTTTGAGGAGCCAGAGGAGGGGGTCGGTGAACCACAGCGCTTAGTAGAGTGGTAAGCCGACAATGTCGTTTAGACATTGGATCGAGCTAAGAGTTGCGTAACATTTTAGGAGTTTATAGAACAATATTGATTTACACTTTTGGGTTGTACTGGCCTTTGTTGGCCATTATTTTTGGGGAATGTTAATTTAACTAATCTTTGTTTAAACTTCTAGCTTTATATTTTAGGAATGCGAATGAGATCATTGCTTACTCTGACGTATTGTCATTTAAATGTATTTATCAGTCTTGTACTGTGGAATGAGTTACCGATTTAATTTGCTACACGCTTTCGCACCAATGTAAATATTTTGTGAGTGTGTGTGATATCCTCACAGCGGAAACCCGTGGGGAATTAAGTTAGTGTATATTCATATATTCATTGTTGTAACCACACATCAACACTTTTTAAGTATGTGTTCATTATCCACAGCGTCGCGGGCCCGGATCCCAATCCGGGGTTGCGACAATAACCATTCACGACTGTTTGCCAAACATCATGATCAAGAGAATGTAAAAACGCAGTCATCCTTACCTTCCAGTAAGCGTAATTGCCACTACCCTCAAGCAAAGGAGGCTTGGTGGTAGAAGTGCCTTCCCTAGTGAATTCCATAGAATAAATCTGAGAGAATCACACTTTTAGAAATGTGAAACTGCTCTAAAACCGCATAAAGGTTTGACTATACCAAGATCAACCTTCTATTTAAGCATTAACGCAGGCTAAGGTCTTTTCTCAGATTACAATATGAATTTCAAACCCAATTATTAATCTAATCAATTAACCTAAGACCAAATAAGAATCAATTCACCACAAAAGAGAAGAGATACAAGATTTATACGTGAAAAACCCTACTCGGGAAAAAACCACGGGTGGTAGAAACCACCGAAAGTAGTGCACTATAAAACGAAGATTACAAGTGTACTAAACCTTTGACACAGTTGAAACTAAGCATAAGGGACTGTGAAGTACTTACCGATGACCTGCGGTTCACCTTCCATGTGCTTGCTTGAAACCCACATTGAATGCCCCTTCAAGGTATTTGAGAGAATAAGAAGAAGGAAAATATCTTCAGCGCAGTCTACCTTACAAGATTAGCCCACAAAAACTCTCTTAAACGAATGCTCGATGCTTGAGAAATCTAGATAGTTCCGGTAAGTGCCCTAGTGGTTACAAGGGGTCATTATATAGCCCAAGGTTCGTGCATAAGATTTTCTGAAGCAAAGAAGGACTCTTAGAAGAAGTAGGAACAAAACAACACGAAAGAGTCCTAATCGGACAAAACTCCACAGCTCGCTATAGCGAGCCCACCTTTTGTCTGCGCAAAAACCATAGCTCGCTATAGCAAGCTTCAGTCTCACTATAGCGAGACTATCTTCTGGAGTAGTTATCTGTTGGCGCAGGACTACTCCGGGAGGACTCTATATTTTTCTTCAAACCTTACTAGAAGTCTTAAAGGCTTGTCTAAGGAGTCCAGAAGAACATTCCTACAAGGTTAATTTTATATAATATTTGGCTTGTACTTAGAACATTCCCCTATACTAACCTAAAATAGATCCTTAAAAAAGGACATGGGACTGTTAGAAGAAAAAAAAGGACACAGTAGCCGCAAAGATAGGACAAATGAGTGTGGAATTACTATGATTGAAGAGGCGCTCAATTGTTTTGTCTGTAAACCTATGGGAGAAACATATAAGGAAAATATTGTTCTTTACGATTATTGAAGATTGAGATTTGTTAGAAAGGTCTACTAGAAAAATGCATTAGAATTAGCCCTCGGTGTAACATGTTTCAATGAAATGATGAGGAATGTGCATAGATGGTTAAGGAGGCAAAGTCATCTCTTGTAGTGCCTTCTTTCTTTGGAGGTATTTTGGAAAAGAATTTGGAATGTTGGGAATGATGTAAAAGTTTTCTCCTTACCTTTTCAAATGATGTGTTTCATTGCTGGAATTCTGTATACTAATCCACCTGAAAAAGTTACTTTTAGCATTTAGGAGTCTCAGAATTCTAGAATTCCAAATGATGTTTCATTGCTGGAATTATGTATACCTATCCACCTGAAAAGTCACTTTTAGCCTTAGGATTCTCAAAATTCTAGTATTTCAAATGATGGTGGGCCATGGGCATTTGGAATTCTACTTGGTTGCAGCATTAGGAGAATTTCATTTCTGTTATTTATTGTTACATTGGAGCCTTGCAACATGTTATATTTTTATGTAACTGAGTGTAGCGTAACCGCATTCTGAGGACCCTAGCTGGGACTATGCTTGGATTCCCACTGTTAGACTGTCAAACTCGAGATAGTGAGATGTCTCGCCATAGCGAGACTTATTCTCACTATAGCGAGAATGTCCCAGGAAGCTCCCAAAACAGGGTCTCGCTATAGCGAGACACAAGCTCGCTCGCTATAGCGAGCAGGGCGCAGTTGCCCAGTTCCATCCAAACTCAAAATCAAAGATGAAGGCTTTTAATTTGAAAAGATCTGAATTTGAGAAGCTTGACACTAGCAAGGAGAAATACATCGCTTTCATAGCAACTTTTGGTTCTGTTACTCCACAAGTTTCTTCTAATGATGAGACTGATCATGATGATAATGAGTCAGAAACAGAGCATGACTGGCAAGCTGAATATCAAACATTGTTTGCAAAGACCATGAAGATGTTGAAGATAAATGAGAAAGTGGCCAATAAGTGGAAAGAATCTGAAGAGAAAAATTCTTCCTTGAAAGCTAAACTTCCAGAAGCACTTGCAAAAATACAAAAATTGGAGGATGAAAATAATATATTGGCTGACAAATTGACTGCAGAATCACAAAAGTGTGACAAACTTGATTCTGATATGAAGACTTTGAAAGCAGAAAATTATGATATGAATGGAAGACTCAAGATGGTTCTATCTGAGTTAAATACTGCTAAAGTTTCATTGAATAGGATGAACACTGGATCAAAAAAATTAGATGACATCCTGTGCAGTCAAAAGGCACTCACTGACAAGCATGGCATTGGCTATGCTGACGGAGCATCCACTTCGAATACCAAAGGTAAAAATTATTTTGCTAAAAATTCAGTTGTTACTAATCCTGTTGTTAGTGTTGCAAAGCAAGCTCCAAAGAAGCAGAATATGTCACGTCCTGAACAAATTCCCACGTGCCATCATTGTGGAATTAAAGGACACATTCGACCCCATTGCAATAAGCTGCGAAGTTTATCAAATCAAAAGCAAAAGACAACGCAGAAGGCTAAGCTGAAAAAGAAGAATACGAAAGTTGTCTGGGTCAAGAAAGAAGACCTATCTTCTGTATTGGTACACACTTTGCTGAAATATTTAAATTTACAAGTGTGTGTGCCTACACTTCATCACCCCTGATCTGCAAGATCAAGCCCCCACCCCAGTGTTGATACGAAGATCATATTAAGGGGGAGTCAATTTTGAGGGGGAGCTACTGTATCCAGATTGACAGAAGCTGCATTATGATATTTGTTTATCAATTTTGGACAAATATAGGGGGAGAAGAATCGAGAAGAATGGAACTAGGGGGAGCTCTACAAGCCAAGGCAAGTCAAGATCTAAAAGTTCAAGCAAAGACAATTCAAGATCTACAGTGCTGAATTTCTTTATTTTAAAATTCAATGTATTTTGGGTTTTACTTTTGGGTAGATCAAATTGTATTTTTCTAGGGGATTTTGTCCAAGAATTGCCAAAAGGGGGAGATTGTTAGACTGCCAAACTCGAGACAGTGAGATGTCTCGCTGTAGCGAGAATGTCCCAGGAAGCTCCCAGAACAGGGTCTCGCTATAGCTAGACACAAGCTCGCTATAGCGAGCAGGGCACAGTTGCCCAGTTCCATCCGAACTCTTTTTTAGAGTTAGAGGATGAGGGCTATTCTGGGTGGATTATGATTAGGAGCCTTATGCATGAACTTGAGGCTATTTATTGGGTGTTTCTCTCAACCCTGACACACCACTCTCATTAATCTAAGTCAGAGACATCTTAGAGAGATTTTTCTCTAGAGCCATTGAGAGATCGTTCTGAATGGCTGCTCTAGAAGGTGTTTGTTGCTTCTACACTCTTGTAGAAGATTGATTATCTTGTTTGACAAGGTGCGAGGAGATCAAGGAGAAGAACGATGCACGGTGGAAGTCGTGTTAGTGGATTCTGTGCAAGAAGAACTACGGGCCCTAGGTCGAGATACAGACTGAGGTAAATTAGCTGTGAGTATATCTTGTAACTGTTCATGAACTTTTGATTTCTAGTTCATCGTTTCTCTCCCTGGAAAGGGTTTCCACGCTAAATATTGTGTCTGCCTTCTTATGGTGTGTGATTGGTAGATAGCTAGTTCTATTTTGTTTGATTGGTTATTTCCGCTGCATGTTGATTGGTTAAATTAGAAATAGTATTCCATTTTGATGTGTCCTGCAAAATTCTTAGCCACAATTTCCAAGCAATTCACCTAACTTGATTTTTTTTTTTTTAAAGGAAAGGATTTGTGGTCAGTTATTTATTATAGTGTTGAGAGATTTTGGTACTATAAGAATCAACTTTGATAGGATGCTTAACCTCTAATCAGCTCCTTTCCATTCTGGTTGACTTGAAATGCAACAATTTCTGATTTGGGAGGGACAACAATCAATCTACCCACTTATCTGTGGTGCATCAGGGAAAGGAGCCTAGTTTCATGATTGGTATGAAATTTGAATTCATATATGTTAATGTTGGATGCACGAAACTAACAACTGAATAATAAAAAGCTTTCGAAAGCATTCTAACTTAAGTTCTTCTAAATTTTGATAGCAATCAAGGCCTTTCATTTTCAAATATCTAAAAATCACATGGGGCCTGTTTGTTGGACTTAGAATTGAATACATAAGAACATAGAGATTGACTACATATGAATCCATTGTCAAATGAGCTCCACCAAAGGATTACTTAAGAGGTGAAGTCTGGCTGACATGGGGTTAGGGGAGGCGAGTATGTAAATCTGGACTCATGATCTTCATTTTGTTAATTATTTTTCCATAATTAACATAAAGAACACTCCAACATTTATTGGTTTTTTCAAAAAAAAATTCCCACCGCCTATCTCTCTCTCTCTCCCTCTCTGAGGAACCTCTACAAAACCACTAAGGCCTATAAAGGTCTAGAGTCAACTGTGGGACCTCTACAAAACCTGTTAAGGGACTGTTGATAGATAATATGCATTGATTAGTTATAGTGTATAGATGATTTTCATTTGGCAGATAATTGCTACTGCATATATATATGAAGGCCCATCATCATTGATGGGGGATCACCCTGATTTCCCTAAAATTACAGATACTATGAAACACGTTAGCAGGAACACTCTGAATTATATAGTAGAAATCTTAATTCTCTGGTGGTGATGATGGTGCAAGAGTGCTGCATTATTTGACGCAATGTAGTAGGAGAAAAACATCCCACATAATTCATTTTCCCCCCTTTCCATCCCAAATCATAATCTTCATAGTTGGAATTACAAAGAGGGTAATATAGAATCCCACAGAAGAAGGACAACAATCTATTCTGCCAAAATGTTCAAACCAATTTCTGAATTACAATTTGATGTACATCCAATCCAAAAACACCCTTATGTAAGCTAAATAAATGAAAACAAGATGCAGTTTGGGTAGAAACTTACCATCCGGAGTCACATTTGGATAATCAGAAGCACTCAATGTGATGAACCAATCCCAATCTTTACTAATTATAAGAAAAATTGAAGCTCCATGAAGAATGGAAGTTTCATTTGTTTGATTCTAGAAATTGATTGTTTCAAATGGGTTCTTGTTGTGTTGCTCTAATGACCACCAAAATTTCCTTTTTGGCACATACGTGTTAGAATTTCTTCCACCATTTTTGTTGTTTTCATTTATCTGTGAAGGATCAAAAGGTGTTCATGTTTTGAGGTTTTTGATGAGAATCAAAGTTAAGTAGATGATCGTTTTGACTCATGTTTCATTTATTCTCAGTTTTTTTTCTTTTATTCCCTCACTTCTTTAAGGAAGAAGTTGGGTTTGCTTAGTTTGTGATTATATATACTGGTTTTCAATGGTAAAGGTGAAGATTTTCTCTAGTCTGGATGGGAACAGTGAGGGAAAGTCTGAGTTTACTGAGATGTGGGATTTCTATACTGTTGCTGGCATGAAATTAAGGGTGGCAGATAGGGGGCCAACCAATGATTGTTATTATACACTACAACAATTTGCACCTTTACCGGCGTTTTTTCCGGCGCAATCATTAAACGCGGGGGAAAGTATAACTTTTACCGGCAAAAGAGCTTCTTTCGCTAGGAAAAGATATAGTTTTTCCGGCGAAGTTGTTACGGCGGCAAAGGATTCATTTTTCCTGGCGCTTTTTTGTTTTCGCCGGCAAAGGTTCCATTTCCGGCGCATTTTTATTTTCGCCGGCAAAGTTTAGATTTTTACCGGCGATCTATATACTTCGCCAGCAAATTCCCACCGCCAACTCCCCTATTCCTTTCACACCTTCATTTGAGAAATCGCGCCTTTATTTAGGAATTTGTTTTTCATTATATTTGAAAAATTATTTTTTGCCGGCGCAGTATTCGCGCCAGAATTGTTATTACTAATACTCGAAGCGCATAAGACTATTCAATCGACCCTCTTTGTCTATTGTAAGTGTCTCCCTCAAAACCCCTTCTGCATCTCCCTCCCTCTTGGTCCTCTGCATCTTGCTCCCTCAAAACGTTTGCCGATGTTGCCTGTGACTACTTGCTAGGGCAATGTCATTTATCTTTTCCCTTTACTACTACTACTGAGATTCGCTGTTTCGATTTGGCTTTCTATCTCTATTTATTTTAGAAATCAATCTTGTCTTCTTTCACAGACTTGCTGCTTCCGTTGCGTAGGGTTTGGAAGAAGAAATCGAAAGGCAAAACCCTACCTTCTTCTCTCCCACAAAAACCCTACTTTCAACTACTTAGATTCAATGCCATCTCTTGTTACCAGCTGAAAGCGGTCTCTTTTTGGCACTCGAAACCATGGGCAATCAGTCTTTTAGGTTCCTTGGTGGTCGAAATGCCATCAGAAACTAAGGTATGGACTTGTTTCTTTTCCCCTTTTGATTTCCTTTTTCTTCTTCTTTCTCTTCATCTCTCGCTTGTTTGCAGTTGAAATCGAAGTTGTTGTAGTTTCTGACACTGTGTATGTGCGTTTTTTTTGTTTATCAGTTAGGGTTTCGGTGGTTGTGGAAGGGTAGGTGTCGATATCTTTTGGTTAGAGTGGAAAATATCCCTCTTTGGTTCTATATGGTGTGAGGTGAAAGAGAAAGGGAAGGGCCATGGAGGGAGAAGAGGGCCGTGTTAAGTTGGCGTGCCTTGTTTTGGCGGTGCTTTTCTCTGTTTTGAGTTCTCTATCATTTTCCATACTCTGGGCTGTACATTGGCGTCCATGGCGGATTTACAAGTGCATTTTTTTCTTCTTTCGTTTGGTTTCACTTGCAATTTTTTTATTGTGGCTGTATTTTAGGAATGATATTGCTTGAGGCTTTCCTTTTTTATGAATTTTTTTTTTCAAATAAGCTTGATGGCTGTCATGTCTGAGTTTGCTGTCAGCTCCTATGGGATTAGGTTTTGTTGCTTTATTTTGGATCATTTTGTTGCTTTTTAATGTGTCAATGTTGTGATCATCATCAATTACATAAATCCAGCAGTAAGAACTGATATAAGACAGTAATATAGAAACCAAATTATTATTATTTCTATTACAATAATGGAGAGAAGCATAATGGAAACTCATTTTTGGGCTTGAGGCATCTCTTGAGTTGGGAACGCACTGATTATGGAAGCGTTGTGATCCCATCGCTTTCGGCTGGCGGCATTACATTCAATTTTGCTGTTGGCATGAGCTAGAGAAAAAAAAAGGATATCTTGCATTGTTTATGGTCAGCTGCAGCACCTTAATTTGTAAATTTTGGGAATATGGGTGCCCAAAAGATTTAGCCGTGTCACCAACTTGGAATGCTGCACAAGGTTTTCGGTATTCCTTTTATTAGGAACCCTCCTTTAAACATTTTATTGCTCAAATAAGGTTCCTACTGCAGAAGAATAATCCTTTGCTGACACAGCCTAACTGCATGATGATTCAGATTATATGATTATTTTCTTGTAAATGATTATAGGTTAAAAATGTATAATCATCCTCTTATTGATAACATGATTAATTTCTATCAAAACAATGGGGAGAATTATGGAAGTCCCTTTGTGACCTGCGAGGCACCTTTTGATTTGGAAATGCATCAATTATTGAAGCCTGATCCCTCCCGTTCCTGGTTGCAGCTGTGTAATGCATAATTTTTGGATTTTGTCTCATTCAATTGCCCTGTTTTCATGTGCTAGACAAAGGTTATCTGGTATTATTTATTTTAATAGCAGTTAAATTTTTTTTTCACCAAGCAAACAATGCAGAAACAAACCAACACCAAAACCACAATGAACAAACACTAAAAGAAAATTATGTTGTGCTGTGTTGCCACTATTTCATGATGTTTCTTCCAATTCCACTTTCTATTTCTCAATGATGTGAGCCTTTAGTTTTCTGCTATTTTTCCCTTTTTTATGGGTCCTCATTTATGGCCACTTGTTCTTCATTAAGATTACTTTTGAGTGATTGGTTTGATTCTTTTTCTCTCTTCTCTGATTTATTGCTATTTTAAGAGACCGAATAGTTATTCCTTTCTTTGTTTTCTTTCACCCTTTGTCAAAACGGTAAGGTTGGCCTCCTGTGGATTCCTTTAAGCAATTGAGTCCTCATCATTATTGCTCCATGCTTGGACTCTGACCTTAAACCCGAATGGATTTGGGTCTTAAATGGGTGGGCTCATGTATGTTCTTTCCCTAAATGGACTCGAGTTGCTGTCTAAGGTCCATGTCAACCTGAACTCTGGCCCTGGCCCTGCAATTCCAACGAACACGGGTCTGGGCATGCGGCCTCTGGTCCAGTGCAAGTCTGGTCCATTAACAACCCTACCCATGGTTTGGATGTTGCTATTTCATCATGTTGGTTTTGTGTTTTCCACTCTCCTTTGTATAAAAAGAAAGTTTGAAGATTTCTTTTCTTTAGTTTTCGTTTCCCCTTCCCCACTAAACACTAACTGTGGAAGGATGATCTTTGAGTTAATTCTGAATGATCAACAGATTTTGTCTGTGTGGACAGATTTACACTAAGGCAGACAAAGCATATGAGCCAATTTGGTGGATGTTGTTTATGGGTTTATAGATTATGAACCAATTTGGTGGATGTTGTTTAATTTTTTCACTTAAGTTATTTGACACTTAAAATAGGTTGGGAAGAAGCTTATATTTAACTACTATGAAGAAACTTGTTCAACTCCCTATGGATCTTGCTCTTTTTTTTAATGCAGGATTGAATGAAAATTGAAGAAAATTTTTTGTTGAAAGATTCCATGCAGAAAAGATGCAGCCAACAGAACTTAGCGTTTTGATACAGAGTAGAATGTTAGCATGGATTTGTATTTTGTAATGGATCTGGTAAAGTGCTTTTAATGTTGTAAGGATATTTGAATATTAATATGAAATGGAATGAATATTCTTGTTTCATTTCTTTATGGTGGATGGAAAAGCACTTTACTCTGTACAACAGGTGGGTGTGTGCAGGTGGTGGAAGAGGAGGCAGTGGGTGTGTGCCGGGTGGTGCAGCAGGTGGGCTGTGCAGGTGGGTGTGTGCAGGGTGGTGCAGCAGGTGGGGTGTGCAAGTAGTGGAAGAGGAGGAGGCAGTGGGTGTGCAGGTGGGTGTGTGCACGGTGGTGCAGCAAGTGGTGTGTGCAGGTGGTGGAAGAGGAGAAATTTCTCTTTTCCTTTTCTTTTTTTTTTTTTTTTCCTAATGTAGCTCAAAAGATTATAGCATCTGTGGTATTTAATGATACACCATTATTGATTACAAGACTCATTACTTCATTAGAATTATCTTTGTTGCTCAAAAAGGCCAGGACCAACTTCCCTTTTTATTGTTTTGTATCTTGTAATGAGAATGTTGTTTTTGGAATAATGACATGGTGTTGGATATAGAAATGAATGAACATAAGTTTTTTTGGTGCATCTTTCTAGTGTGTTCGGGCATTGAAGTGCTATTGTCGAATGGTGTATGACTGATGCTGTAGTGGTGAATGACTTTGTAGTGTGTTGGGGCATTGGGTTGTTTATATGAAGTGTTTTTTTTTTGTCATGTACAGGTACTAGCAGGTTGTAAAAAAAAATTACATGTCACACGTACCGGGGAGATTGTGCCAAAATTTCGAGTAATCTTTCCAGGTACATGTATATATGTCACTGTCACTACCAAGGGATAGGAGTCGTTCCAGGTACATGCATATATGTATCATTTGTGTATTGCAGATTTATCAACTTCTCCATTTTTTTTTTTTTTTTTTTGTACTTGGTGATTTGTAGAAGCTAGGTTTACTTGGAGGTGTCAGAAGAGCGTAAGTTTACTTCATTTTATTATCTAAGTTTGAGTTGCAAATATCCTAACCATGCATATAATTTGTTGAAATATTATTCTTGGTAAGTATTGTTTTATTTTTGGTTAGTTTTGAGTTGTTATTGATGGAAAAGTTTGGGTAGTCTTGTGTCAGATATGTATAGAATGTGGTATGATTGTGGTGTTTGTTGTGTTATTTTATTTTCTATGAGATGGATATGATTCACTTATATAAGTAGCTGATGTAGTGGGCCATCACGTTCATGAATACTCTATATAAATCATCTTTTTAGGTTTGGAAGTTTCCTTACATACTGGGAGGCTCTTTGGGTTAATGGAAGTTCTTGAATGGAAGAAAAGGTTGAACCCATAGGACTTCCCATCCAAATAACTTCTCATATCAACTCAGTATATGCAAATCTAGTTTGCTGAACCTTATAAAGTACTGGATAAATCTAAACACACATTAGCGGCAACTGGCCAGTATCTAAGCTGATTCTTCTCTTACAGTTGCGTTTCTATTATTTTCCTTTGAGTTGTTCTGGACTCCCATGACAGCTTGTGCAATAAGTAGACACATGACATTTTCCAAAGTAAATTTTTTTTTCCGATTTTTGTTCCTCACCTGAATGCATTTTAGTTTTCACACTCTAGCAACTTTACCCTGAACCATAAAGGGAATTCAGTTGTGCATATGACATTCTTAATCATATGTTAGTCTTGCTATTTTTTTATGCAGATTGAATGAAAATTGAAACTCAAAATTTTGTTGAAAGAGTCAATGCGGCTAGGATGTAGCCAACATGAAGGCCAAGTATGCAGAATAACAAATTGCTATATGCTAAAATGGGATGCATGAAGTTTTTTAAAACAATGGTGCAAGTGTTGGAATGTTGGTATAGCATAGATTGTTACCATTTGTTTTAATTTTGTAATGGTAATGGTAAAGTGCTTTCAATGTTGAAAGGATGTTTGAATATTAATATGAAGTGGAATGAATTTTCTTGTTTCATTTTTTGATGATTTTGGAATGGAAATGGATGTTGGATGTTGGATGCTAGATGCGTAGTAGATTTGGTCTTGGATAATGGAATTAGTAATATCAACTTATTCATGTAACACAGGTTGGAAGTTGTAACGAACTGATGTATATACAGGAAAATAAAATTAAGTATATACAGGAAGACAAAATCAAAAATCAAATAAATAAAAAAATTATATTTAAAAAAAATCAATCCCAGCGAGAAAAATGCCGTCAAAAAAAATTGAAAAAATAAATTCCGTAAAATGTAAATATTTTCCTAGCGCAAAATAACGCTCGCAAAGGTTTTTCTAACATTTATTTTTGAAAAAATAAACCTTTTTTCCAGCGCAAAAAAACGCTAGCAAAAGTTTTTCTAAATTTTTTTATTGAAAAAATAAACCTTTTTCCCGGCACAAAAAAACGCCGCAAAAGTTTTTTTAAATTTGATTATTGAAAAATAAACCTTTTTCCCGACTCAAAAAAACGCTGGCAAAATTTTTTTTAATTTTATTATTGGAAAAATAAACCTCTTTGCCCGGCAAAATAAGCACTTTTTCCTGAAAAAAAAAAAACGCCGACAATGTTAGCTATTCACCGGTGCTACCCTTTTTCACCGGCAAATGGTATTGTTGGCATAGTTTTCCCCACGTATTGCCAGCACAAGAAAAATCGCCAGGAAAGGTTTTCACCGGCGTTTTATAGACCTTTACTAGCGCTTATTTAGCGCCGGCAAAAGTACAATATACCTTTCTAGGTCTGTAAGAAATTTTTTAATAAACCTTTCAGTTTATTGTGGAATCATCCAGTTTCTATGAAATGCATGTTTTCTTCGATAATTTGTTTACATCATTTTTAATCTATTGTACTAGAGAACCTCTTTCCATAGAAATCTTGAAATGAGAAGGACCCATAAGTTTTTACTTTGAGTTGAATGTTTTATTCAAGAAGCTATTAGCTGGACACGCTTGTGATTCATTTCCAATATTATTTTGATTCCATTTCCTTATAAGGAAAGTTATTCTTTTCCTTTAAAAAAAATTTTTTTTCTTGTTTTCTTTCAGCAACTAAAGATGTAGAATCATTCGTCTTACTCTCTACCTCTATTCGACGAGGTCATCTTTTGTTTTCAGTGTAAACCGCAGGTACATATATATAATTCATATGCTTGTGTGACTCTGCTGTTTCATATTTGTCTTTGAACTGGCTAAACATGTTATGGTCTTTTTTTGTAGTATATACAACAAAATCTACTAGTCACAGTTTTAGGTTTCAACAAATAATACTGATGCGACTTTGTAGTCATATAGATAGATCACGTACAAAGCATATTAATAAAAGAGAATTCATGTATCTTAATTCTCGTACATATCTACAGATGTAGAGGATCTGGTGGGGCTTGGTTGTCTTTAGAATCTTCATTCTTCTACATCTCTCTGTTTCAAGGCATGGGTTGAGTCTTAAGAATATCCTTCCATTTAATAATCTTATACGTGTTGAAAACGTAACTTATATTTCTATTGATTTTGAATAATCTGGAATAATGGATGTGTTTGCACATGTAGTTTGGAATATCTTCAAGGTAGTGAATTTGTTTTGCTTCTCCATGCTTTATTATTCCATATATCTAATCTTTTTGCTCATTTTTAAATGTATTTTATATTGATTGGGCTGTAGCAAAGTAAATTATATGGATGGTTAATGTTGAACAAGCCTTAGATTTAAACCATGATTTATAGTATGATGAACTTACAATAAAAAAAAGGCAATTCTCGACTTAAAAAAATACATAAAAAATGATGGCCTTTGCCATCGTTCAGTTTTCGACGGCTTTCAGCCGCCGATCCCTTCATACTCGACTGGGTCCTCTTCGTGATGGTGTGGTCCAAGGAACTATAAGATGAACAGCTTTACAATAATCCCGGAACTGAATACATGGCATACCATAATCATAAATGTGATCCTATTGTACTTCATGTCTTTGAATATCCGAGATCCCTTTGATTTATGGACTACTATTTTTTTTCTGACTGTTTCCCTTGTAGCATGCCTTTTCTTTTATGGTCTATTAAGTTAATATCTTCAATGGCAGTCCTATAAGGTTATTGGGAATTATGCTTTCTATAGGGTCTTGTGTGAACATTAGTTTGTGTTGGATCATTGTTTCTCATCATGGAGCATTGTTTTCATTTTTCAAGTTATTATTTATATTTTCTTTCTTTTTATTATGCGAAAACAAGAAACTCACTGAAGACATAAGGTACCGTAACGTATGTAATGAGGTTGAATGATCAACCGGCCCTTCATTTCCCGGTTACTTAGAGGACCTAACCTAAAATCTCTCAAGTATGAATCTTCTTTTTAGACCAGATCGATAGTACTTTTGTAATTTTTTCCTTTTGATGTTGAGCTTTTACGCCCTTTGATGTACATTTTCTCTCCACTTAATGCAAATATCACCATTTGAGAAAAAAATCGCAATTCAAGTTGAATTATTTAATTTAATCAGGTAATTGCACAATTTGGACAGCAATGGGCATGGCAAAAGGTCAGCAAAGCTCTATAACAATGGGCATACAACTAAGTTTTTCATGGGATCTAGGTGGATTCCAAGTTCTATTGCCAATAGGGTAATTTCGTTTTCTTTTTGTTTGTTTTTGTGGGTTTTGTCTTACCATTGACAAGGTTCGAGAAAGCTTCATATTATTCAGTGTCTTCACTTTACCCTCTTGTACTTTTATTCCTCATGTTTTTATATTGTTTTGCATTGCATGCATATAACATGAGGATGATGTTCATCATAGGTTAGGGGGGTGGGGACAAGCACACTTGTCTATTTTTAGACAAAATTTTCAAACACCTTTCTTTATTTTCTATATTTAGGAATTTTTTCAAACTTCTTTTCAGAATTTTTGCTGTTTATCTTTGGATTTTTAGATTTTTTTTTAAGAGAAAGAAAATTTTTAGGGAATTTTCAATAAATGGAAGATAGCTTGAATTTTAGAATTCTCAAAATTTAGACAAAAGAGAGTTTCTGTTTGCGGAAATCTTTTTGAAAAAGTGCTAAATTTTTATCCTTTCACATTACACAGTTTATATACATTTTCAAAACCTTTGAATGTGAGATTATGATTTCCATCCTTTTTACAACTTGATTGAATATATGAAGGAAAACCAAATCTTAGTTTTATAGGTTTATTGGTTCATTTGGGTGGATTTTTCCACAAATTAGTGAATTAAGTCGGGTACCTAAAAAGGGCTGCCTGTTGTTGGGGACCGTTGAAAAGGAAAAAAATCAAGAGAAAAGAAAAAAGCAGAAAGAGAGAAGCTTGTCGCTGAAATTTCACGGCCTTTTGAAAAACAATAGTGCGAAAGCCATCATAATTGCCTTAATTCGGGACCATGAAAAGGGCTGCCTGTTATTGGGGTCCATTGAAAAGGAAGAAAAAATCAAGAGAAAAGAAAAAAGAAGAAAGAGAGAAGCTTGTCACTGAGATTTCACAGCCTTTTGAAAAACAATAGTGCGAAAGCCAACATGGTTCCCTTAATTCAGGTACATCCTTAATTCGGGTATATGAAAAGGGCTGCCTATTGTTGGGGACCATTGAAAAGGAAAAAATATCACGGCCTTTTGAAAAATAATAGTGAGAAAGTCATCATTGTTGCCTTAATTCAGGTACATGAAAAGGGTTGCTTATTGTTGGGGACCGTTGAAAAGGAAATAAAATTTCACGGTCTTTTAAAAAACAATAGTGTGAAAGCCATCATGGTTGCCTTAATTCGGGTACATGAAAAGGGCTGTCTATTGTTGGGGACCGTTGTAAAGGAAAAAAAAATTACGGCCTTTTGAAAAACATTAGTGCGAAAGCCATCATCGTTGCCTTAATTTGGCTACACCTTTAATTCGGGTGTATGAAAAGGGCTGCCTATTGTTGGGGACCGATAAAAAGGAAAAAAAATTCACAGACTTTTAAAAAACAATAGTGCGAAAGACATCATGGTTGCCTTAATTCGAGTACATGAAAATGGTTGCCTATTGTTGGGGACCGTTGGAAAGGAAAAAAGGCATGGCCTTTTGAAAAACAACGTGCGAAAGCCATCATTGTTGCCTTAATTTGAGTATACCCTTAATTGGGGTACATGAAAAGGCTTGCCTATTGTTGGGGACCGTTGAAAAGGAAATAAAATCAAGAGAAAAGAAAAAAAAAAAGAAAGAGAGAAGCTCGTCGCTGAAATTTCACGGCCTTTTGAAAAACAATAGTGCGAAAGCCATCATGGTTGCCTTAATTCGGGTACATGAAAAGGGCTGCCTATTGTTGGGGACTATTAAAAAGGAAAAAAAATTAAGATAAAAGAAAAAAGAAGAAAGAGAGAAGCTTGTTGCTTAAATTTCATAGCCTTTTGAAAAACAATAGTGCGAAAGCCATCATGGTTGCCTTGAGAGGAAATCTTTTTTTTTTTTTTTTTTTGCTAAGTCTAGGTGGACCGGATTATTTGATTGAGTCGTTTTCACGGGTGTTCTATCGGAGTATTTTAACACTTATTTTTTGATGTATACATACTTTCTCATCGTGCACGGTCATATTTATCTTGATTTTGAAAATTTCTTTCTAAAGATGAGATTGGTGAACCGTATTTCGAATTTTTCTTTACTTTGACTATTCCGAGAATCGAGAGTATCCAATGTTTATAAAAAAAATTTGCAGAGTTTCTTTTGATTTCCTTATTGTTTTTATCATATTTGACAAATGGCCCACTTTTATAATTTTATGATGCTGTCTACCTATATGAAAATGGGTTTCTGATATACTTTTCATGTTATCTTTACTCACAAAAAGATAAGTTTCTAATACAAGACTTATATTATTTTTTGATAAACTTCTGTGAACTTAGTTGATTTATGCGTGTTGCATACCTATGGGTGTTGCAAACCCATTATATACTTTAACATATTCTAGATTTTGAGAGGCATATTAAACCGACAACATTATGGTCTTTTCTAGATTCCTTTCTTATTTCAGTTCTTGTTCTATTGTTATACTAATATGCATGATCTGCAGGTCCAAAATCTATACAAGCTAAAAGATCCCACATTTGCAACAAAAACACCTACTCGGAAACAAAATGACCCACCCATCGACTGCTCAAAGCTTGTATTGACAAAACATAGAATGTAAGTATATGTTAGTATCCTATAATATGTTATTGTAAATCTTTCAATAGAAACAAATTCTTTCTACTTTCTTATACTCTGAACTTAGAATGTAAGCATATATTAGTATCCTATAAAGTGTTATTGTAAATACTTTTTTTATTTGATTATGATAGGTTGAAACTTATATTTTCTTTATTAATAAAGTCAAAACATGCACACTAGCAACTAGATAATTGTATATATACTATTTTTCATTACAGTAAACATGTAACTACAACGGAAACACTTTCACTGACAACTACGTGCGTACCTCCCACTAGTTATATAAAAAGGCCTGGTTAGTTTGCAAGTTTGCCACAAAACTGGTTTGACTTGTGACGCATAAACGAGGGTCTTCGGGATGTCGAACAGACTCGGGAGAGCAACAATAGTTGCCGAAAATTAAAAGATATTTTCAACAAGCCTAAGATCAGAAACTCTAGAGGCTATTTGCAGAAGCTCCATTTTTCAAGGATGAACATCATATAGGAATTGGTCTTTTAGATCAAATGAGATCAAGTATAGAGTTTCTCAAAATTGATGAATAACCTCCCAGTCTTTCCCGAAATTATAGATAGGCCCCTACAAGGGTCAAACTTGGTTCAAAGGCTCTTAGAAATTCCTAAAGCTATCCAAAGACTATTCTAATCCAAAAAATATAATGATTGGCCTCTAACCCCACTTAGTTCCCTAACCACATAATTAATTATTTCTAATGGAAGGAGTTAAGGGTTGAATAGGTTAGAAAACTCTAATGCTTTGAGAGTAGCTAAGATTGAGTGAGAATGAGATGAGAGTTCTCGAATCTACATTTTCTCTGAGATGAGGGTATTCACATGTTGTTGCATTTATTAATTTATTGAACTGTACAATTGAGGATTTATCTTGCAATTTGGTTTGTGTCATTCTTGAAATTTGACCCATATCTAAAAGATTTTGGTGTCTGTGGACTAAATCCTTCCCCAATAAAAATCTCTAATATACATTAGCCGGAACCTTTTCCTCATTTGATATCAATTATGTGTAGAAGAATGATATTTTCCAAGCATTTCTATTCATCATCATTGGCCTTGATATACGCTATAATGTTCCCCTTGGCTCAAAACGGTAAGCTCCACTGGTCCAAGAAAAAAAAAACCCTTAAGCCCCGTTTGGTTCTTCATGAATGGAATGCGGATAACACAATTTACACATAAATGATGGTTCATGTGATAGTCTACGTTACCATAAGAGTCATTGTTCTTTTGTTCTAAGTGTGTTAGGTTTTTGTTATTGGAAAATAACTTTACAAGGAAAATAGAGTTGAATAACTTACATGGCCTTGTTATTTGTTTGGCAATGAATTATTGTTGTCATGATCAAATGTTGTTGTGGGCTCTTGCCTATGGCACTTGGCAAATAACTTTACAAAGAAAATAGAGTTGAATACCTTACATGGCCTTCACATTTGTTTAGCACATAATTATTGTTGTCATGATCAAAAGTTGCTGTGGGCTCTTGCCTACGGCACTTTTATTCTTATTGTACTTGCCATTCCAATGGATTAAACCTTTTATACAGTGTTCTAAGAGCTGCTTCTTCAGTCATGTGCATGCTCATGGAATTACCTGAATATCTTTCACCAATAAATGCTACACATAGGATGAAAAAGGCCACGTTTTATTGACTGAATGGGATTTTCCTATCCTGATCCTTCATTTTAGAGCTTATAGAAAGGCGTTTGTTTTGTGAATTATTCAAGTGGAGTTTTCCCGTCAAAATGGACTCAGGATCTTGATCAAATAGCCATGTTCATATATTAAGAAGGATCCTTTTTCATGATATTAAACATATAACCGATACGTGCAATGCACGTCCCCACGCTAGTCCTTATAGAAGGAGAAAAAGAGAAGGGAAAGGGAGAGGGAGAGCTTCTTGCTGCAGATTCCTCAGAGCTGATTAAGCTGCTTTAAATTGTTGCGTCTTGTTTCCTCGAGTCTCTCTGCAACCAAAGCATCTTCTCCTCTCTTACTTTTGCAAACACCAAGTTGTCTATGGCTCTGTTAGGCCCCGACCCGGACTAATCATAATTAATGCTAATTAATGGAGATTAGTGTTACTTAAGCGTGATTAATTGTGCTAATTGTGGTTAATGAGCAAAATGAGATGGGTTAATCTCAAATGATGGAATCAAGCCTAATGAAGTGAATTTGAGTAGGATTGAGTTGATTAAATTGAGTTTAAACCCAAACAAAGTAAAGTAAGGACCTTTTTGTAAATACGAGTTTTCACGTATTTCGTTAAATACAGAAATTCTTGATATCAGGGTGTATCTCGAAGAGTACGTTAATTTTCATAATAGACTCCAGTGCGTTTGACTTGAAATTGGTCAAATGAGCCTTGGTTTGACTCAAAATGTAAATAGACATAATGGTAGGGGGTTTTAGTGTGAGAGTCCCTTATATTAGAATGGAATGAGTCCCATTCACTCATTCTTCATTGGAGCAAACCCTAGAGAGCATTTCTTGCACCTTCTTCTTGCTTCCTTCCATTTTTCACTCCTTAAGTGAGAAGATTGGGTGTGGTTTTGAGGAGATTCTTCATCTTCATCTTCTTCCTCAAGCCATCCTCCATTATTGAAGAGCTTGGAACTTGAAAGAGAACCCAAACCTTCCTCCATTGGATTAAGAGTAAGTGATTGGTGTTTTTATAGGATTTTCAAGTTCTCTTGTGTACTTGGAGTAGATTTCTAGCATGAATAGTTCATAGGAGGCCATTTGTCTTGTTTTCTTGGAATAGGGTTTGGATTTGGGGAAGATTTGTGACAAACCAAGCCAAGCAAAGAGGGGCTTTTGTCCAAGAACTTCAAAGAGAGGCAAGTATAAGCACTACTTGTGAATGGTATTAACTATTGTAGTGATTAATGGAGATTTCATAAATTTGGGTTGTATTTATTTCCATTGAATGTTTGAATGGGTTGTTGGTAGATTGATGAATGGATTAGAAATGTCATTGATATGAGAATGGTGTGAATGAGGAGTGGACAGGAGGTCCTAAATTTATTGTAGGTTGTTATGGAAATAAATGGAGAAGGGAAAAGAAGAAGAGAGAGATTTGCAAAAATCCGGACTGATTTTCTGAAGCGTTCGCTTGAGCGAACTTGGTGTTCGCTCGAGTGACCCACTCTCTGGATGAAGGCGCTCGAGCAGACAAGGGTCTGCTCGAGCGACCACTTTTCTGTTTGAGTTCGCTCGAGCGACCACTTCTCTGTCGAGCAAACTTGAGTCCGCTCGAGCGAACCTGATACTGGACAGGGCATGGTTTGAGGCCGAAAATTTCTTTGGATTTCGTAGGAAACATGGATGCTTTTTGGACATTTATATGTCCTCTAAATCAGCTTTGTGGCTAATTAATGCAAATAGAGATTGGTGAGGATTGTGAATAATGAAATAGAAGCTTTAAGAATTGAACCCTTGGATTATTAATGGGTTAAGTGTTAATTGATTGTGAACTGTACCTCCATAGGTGTTAATCACAGGGACTCCAATGTACATCTAAATACAAATGTGATGTCCATCGAAAATAACACGTACATTGGACAACCAACGGTTGCACCCAAATGGTGGGTAGGAACTGGGATAGAAATGAGTAGAATCGTGGAGTCAGTGATTCTCTCATGCCATTGTATTCTGTATCACTTCATTCCAATCTCACAAGATTGATGTCATTGGTTGTTCCTTCCATTGTTAAGAATGGAATCGCTGTATAGAATTGAATCCATAAATGGATTGATAATGAAATGTATTGACCCCTGAGTCTGGCACTACCTAGCTATTGTATGAAATTCTAAATAAATTAATAAATGATTATGTTCATGAGGCCGGGGCCATGAATGGTGCGCCCTTCCGCCCTGAGCCAAATGACTATTCCTACTACAGTAGATGGATTTGGGGCGTTTCGGAGCTCCGTGGTGATGCTAGTGTCCCTGGCCCGGACACTGATAAGTCCAACAAATTCCGATCGTATCTACAGATACTGATTGATGCCTTCCATTCGGAAGACGAATCCTTCCTTTGAGGGACGATGGTAAATGAAATGAAATGAAATGAAATGAATTGAAATGAAAGCTATGGTAGTTGCCATCTTGTACCTGTTACTTATTATGATCAACCATTGTCATTGTAGGAATTATCTAGACTTGTCTACAATTGGAACTGTTTACTAAAAATATTGAATGATGTAGTATATGTACTAACATGTGCTATCACAAGTTTTGTTTATGCATTGTTGAACTGTCGAGTTCATTAGTGTTATTGATGGCATTACAGGCCCGATTGCCCGTGCTGGCCCAACAGCGGCCTCAGCGGCAGCTGAGGAGACCGTTGCGGTTTCTCCAGGAGGATTAATTGAATGGGACGGTCGGAACTCCATTTGACATGGTTGTTCGAGTGCGCAAAGTGGACTATGGATATTTTGGGAAATTCTTTTGAAAATTCTTTTGTAATAGTTGAAATACATTTTGGAAATGTAGTATTTTTAGAACTTGAACAGTTGTCAACTTGCATAGTGTTTAGATATGCTTGAGTTGATGAAAGAAAGCAAAGGAACGATACATGTATAAAGAACTCTATTTTGTATACATGTAAATTTTGAATTATTTTGTCAATGTGTATTTCTGCAAATTTGTACAATTGACAGGTATGAATGAATGAATGTTATCCCTTGTGAATTCTGTTTTAGCTTAAGTTAAATCAGAGTTCACGGGAGTAAGTATGGATCGCGGCCCTGGATTATCGTAACTCGGGCCCGGGTCCTGATAGTCTCTTCTACCGATCTTCAGAGTAAAGATTAGTAAAATACTCCTCTATATGTTTAATGATTTCCTTCTTCCAATCCAATCTTCTATCCCCATCCGTCAAAGAAGAGATTCTATTAATTATTTTTCTCAAGGAGGCCATCCCATGGAAGAACCTAGTGTTCTTATAACCTTCTTTCAGCCACTTACGTCTCGATCTCTGTCCCCACATGATTTCTTCTTCCCTTAACTTTCTTTGATATACCTCTTTTAGTCAGTCTCTTAGCTACTTCCTCACCAGTTAAGCTACCAACTTCCGCTTTCTTGTCAAGGTTTTGAATGTCTTCAAGCAGCTGCGTCTTTTGCATCTTCATGTCTGCAAAATTCATCTTAGCCCACTCTTTTATTTTAACTTTCAGCAATTTCAGTTTGGTACCCAGTCTGTAGCCAACCCAACCATCCACCTTCAATTCCTTCCACCATTCCTTTATCATTTGGGGAAACATTTTTTCTTCCAATAACTCAAATCTGAAAGAAGCAGGACCCATCTCTCAAGATTTGAATCTAATAACATAGGACAATGATCAGATGCAGGCTTAGGAAGAGCCAATTGGCAAACCTTTGGATACAAATCCACCCAATCTTTAGAAACCAAGAATCTGTCCACCTTGATGACTTAGGAGTACTTTGATTATCCTTTCAGAGGTTAGTCCACCAAGGAGTGGGCATTTATCCAATCTGAAAAAGAATTCATTTCGTCATTCTACTTGCTCCCCTCCTTTCACTTGTGAATCTTACTATGTTCCAGTCACCTCCAACACACCACGCTCCATCCCACCATCCTCGAACCACATCCAACTCATTCTAGAACTCCTTTCTGCTCTGACTATCATTTGGGCCATAGACTGACATAACTATCCACTTGGATCTATTAGAGAGATCCTCCACCAACGCTGAGACTGACAAAAAAAAAAAAAAAACCTTCTAAGAATTCAGAACATTCACCTTACGAGGGTCCCACAGCATCAAAATCCCCCCTGCCAAACCCACCGCTTCAACACTCCTTATAAATCTGTCGGCCCAAACTTCTTGTATCACCTTTTCATTTACCTCTTTTTGTTCACTGAAAATGATCTTATTATTCCTTTATTATCATTTTAGTGTGTGAGCTTCTATATTCGACACAACCCATGTCCTTAATTTCAAGGTTTGTTATAAGAAATTTTTGGTTTCATCTATGAATCTATGTTTGAATAAAAATTGATGAATCGTCTGCATAAAGAGTAATGACAAACTTATCCCTTCCAATTCCTTACAGAATCTACAATTTCAAACTTTTTTACTGCAGAACTCTTATAATTTCTTGCTTCAATTTCTTATACCATGTCCGGGGGCTAGTTTAAGTCCATATAAGGATGTCTTTATTTTACGAACTTCATTTTTGAAATGCTCTTCCATCCGTCATTTATGTTGATCAATATATTTATTGTTCTAGATCACATCCAAAAATATTGTGTTAAAATCCATTTGTTGTGTTTCTAAGTTATAGAAGCTAAAGCCATCACATTTCTATTTGGTGTTATTTTTGTAAAATCTTAAAAGTAATGTATTCACTCCTGTTGTATCTGCTGGCTACTAATCTAACTTTGGATTTGTCTATTCTAACATTTGGTTTGAGTTTTAATTTTTAATGGCCATCTACATCAAAGTGTAGGTGTTTGGAGTAGATCAATTGAAGTCTCTGTATTATTATGTCTAACAGATTTTACTCATTGTCCATAGTGATCTTCTATTTTTTCGCATTAGAGAGAGAACTAGTTTTATATTGGAACATCATTTGTTCATGAAGAGTGGTGCATTTTATATTGGAACATTATTTTTTAGAAGTACCCACCCTACTTTCATGATCCAAAAAACAATCTTCGATGGGAATGTCCTATTTCTATATCCATACTAAAAAACAACAATTTCTCCTCCTGCTTCCTCTCTTGCCTCCTGCTTCCTCCTGCCTGCTTGATCCTCCTGTTTCCAGAACATAGTCTCCCGATGTTTCCCTTTCTTCTCTCGATTCTTTGTCAATTCTTCTTCTCATGCACCACCATAATAAATGAAACGGAGAGCTTTACTTCTTCCTCTTGCTCTCCCTCTTTGGTGAAATTAACACCCAACGAACTTAAAGAAAGGCAGCTTCTCCTGCTTCTTCCTGCCTATTTGGATCGGCTGCTTCCTAAACAAAGTTTCCTAATGTTTTCTCTCTTTTCCTAATTCTTTTTCTATTGTTCTTCTCATGCACTGTCTCAATAGTTTGGATGCTTCTTCTCTTCTGTCATTCTTCCTTTCATCACTAATACACCCTCTTCTTTAGCTTGCATGCACGATCACATCTGCCATGAGCACTATTGCTATATCTATTCATTAAAGAAAGATGGGTCTCAAAAGAAAATTGAGTTCCAATGAGGCTGGTATATGGACTTTGGGGCTTCTCACCCAAATCCCTAGTGTATAATCCCTCTCCCTAAATTCTAATCCCTCATCTATTTCTCTCTCCATACTTCTGATGGTTTTTTTGTCTCTTTGTTTTTTTTTTTTTCCCATCTCTGTTTGCAGTTCTTTGAAGCATAGATTCTGGTATGAGATGGCGACGATGAGATCTAGCTTGGTTGCTTTCCGGCAAAGGCGTTATTTGTCCTTTGCTCAAGTTGACGCTGGAAATAGTATGGGACAACTAACTTAGCCACTAGATGTCTCTTTAGATTGTATAATGTTGGGGTTTTGTATTTTTATTTTATTTTACTGTGCTTTATTTTGTTGTAAGATATTGTCTGTTTACATTTGTTTAGGGTTTAATTAGTTCTTTGTAATTGAAATTTGAGTTTTATTAAATGATTTTGGAATATTCTCCTTAGCTACTTCTCGTACATTGTTATTTACATTTTGATCGGGTTTGGAGGTATCAAAAAACTTACATATACATATAAAAGTGTTGTTTTGGCACTGTATTTGAGGAAGTAATATGTCCCCTATTTGATAGCTGAGTACACATTTTGTAATTGTCCAACCTTTTGCAACTGATTCATGTATAAAATTGCACCCCAGGAATGAGTTGTAATGGTGAAGGCTATTGGGAATCCAAATTCCACATTATCTCCTGCAAGATAGTATCCGCCGGTGAGGAATTAGGATATTTTGGTGGGTTCTTTTGTCTATTTGGGAGACAGGTTGCAAATTGAGCTGGTTAATTGAAGAATTTAGTCTCTCTTTATCCCTTGGTTGTTGGAATGTGGGAGTTTTGTTATGAGAAATTTAGTAGAAAATCAGTGATTTTGTGTTCTTTCCAGGCCCCTTTGTATCTTATTCATAATCCTGTAAATGTTTGTGATTTTATTTATATACCATATAACATAAATAAAAAGCAACAGTTTAGTCTCCTGCTTTGGGTGGATGTTTTCTAAAGCTTCTTGTGCAACCCACTTAGGTGACACCTATTGCTTGTGGGACACTTGGATGTTGGGTGTTTGCTTATGGGCTTCACGTAAACAAACGAAACCTGTTTAGCCTTCGATTTTCTTCCACTTGACATACTAAAATGAAAGTGCCATGTTGGTTTCGCGACAAAGGAATTTCCAACAAGCCCTTTTTAATGTTCCTTTGCGAGAGGTGGTAGAAATACATGCTAATTCATCCAAATCAAAGCCTCCCAGTATGGCATTCATTCATGCCCTAATTATTTTTTTCTGTTTCTTCCTTAATTTCTTGCTTGGACATAAAGCAATTAAGGGTTTGAAAGGTGTGCTGTCTACTCAGTTTGCTAATTTGATGGAGCTATCTTTTGGGTAAGAAAACTTGATTTCATGTTTGCCATATATCTATTGATATATGAACATGAGTGCAACATTTTTTTGATATATGAACATGAGTGCAACATTCATGCTTATACTAAATGATTGGGGTTATAAAGTGTCGGAGAGCAAAAAGTGGTACACACACCCACATTACATTAAATCCCATGTTAGAAGAACTTGTTAAATGAACCTTCTTTGCTTCAAAAAGACTGTACTATCTAATGCAGTTTTTTTTCTACCCTATGTTGAATATATATTGAAATTGTTGTATATTACCACCAAGAATTAAGAACAATGTTCCACATTCATGATTCATTTGGAATTTGAAATGTGAGTTTCTAATTAGAGAGGGGAAAAAAGAACTAACAAGACTATCTCTACTTGAATTTCAAAAAACTTAAATTAAAAAAAAAAAAAAAAAAAAGACAATCTCTATGGGCTTCTAGGTTGCTCCTACAGTTCTTTTCACATATAAGCAATGTAAAAAGTGCATGCGTGTGCATGTGTCTTTTTTTTAGGTTTATTCATTCATATTTTACCCATGTGTCTTCTTGGGAATTGAATTCCTAAGAATTCATAACAATTGACCTTTATGAAATGCTTTTGAAATGGGGGAAAAGTGAACTATTTTACATGGAGATGTAGACGAGAAAATCAATTTTTTGAAGTTTAATTTGCTAGGTGATAGGTTGGTAATCATGTGTTTCATAGCACCCTATAGATCTTCACATTTAATCATTATATTTTACCTCCTTCTGCAAAAAAAAAAAAAAAGTACAATAGAACTAGACAAAAACTTTATGTTGTCTTAACAGAAACTCAACACGGGTAAGATAGTAGATGCCCAAGTGAGTACAATTCAGGTTTGGTCTGGTTGAATTAGATACCTGAATTTCTGTTTACATTCAGGTTGAAGATCCAAGTTTGCCTCAGCCCAAGTTTCACTTCTAGCTATAGGTCTATGACATATTTGGAAATGCCTGTAAGTAGATAGAATCCTATTTTCTGCTGTAACCATTTCCATACATGTTACTTGTGAATTGCACACCAAAAATTTTTTTTTGCACACAGCACTTTGCCATACATAGCACACCTTCATTGTATGACCACAGCAGATCCATCATATCCAACTAGATCTATAGTATATTTGTCAGTTTCGGCAAGAATCTATTCATATTTGATTGCATGTCACATGTATGCATAACTTTATATTTCTTTTCCAACTTTTCTTAAATACTTGTTACAGTTGATGATTATGCATTGGATTATTTTTCACATTTAATGGCTATTATTCATGTAGTCTCTTGCCCTGCACAGAATCATGTAATGGTGGATGGCAGGGAATACATATATAGATCTATAAATGCCAATCAGGATGTTCTCTCTTCTTTATACATGCCATCCTTTGTGAAATCTTAAACTGCCACTTGAGGTACAAGCCTTGCTAGGAACCCTGAATCATAATAGAAAAAAAAAAAGAAGCTTTCATACATCAAATAACAACAGATTACAACAACAATGCAAAACTATCTAAAGTGAAAAATTAATGATGATTTCATGCATGAACATTTATCATCATATCTTCAACATAACTTGGACACTGTTAAGCTTATGTTGATAGCTCTCATAACAAATTTGACCAACTGTTGTGGTATCCAATACTCTACGTTTCTCTTTGTTCTTACTTTTTACTGCAATTTCTATTCTTAATGTTTGGGTTTTTTTTTTCCTTTCATTGGGTTTTTGTTGAGTTGGAGTTTTGGGGGGATGGGTTTTATGGATTTTGCTTGGATTGTTGCTGTTTGGATTTCTCTTTTATTTGATCCTTTATATTGAATGGGTTTTGTTCATGCATTTATGGTTTTTTTTAGCAAAGGAAGGAGGAGTAGGACACATACGTGAGACTTCTAATCTTGCTCTAAGAGGAGGTGTTCCATAAACTATAACTAGGAGATGATGGTTAGAGATCTCTACACAACAACAGTCTCTTAAGTTTCTCTCTCTCCTTCATCTCCTCTGGTTTCTAACAAAAGTACTAGGGTTTTCTTCTACTTGAAGATCCCACCATCCTCCTTGAGAAGTTTTTCTGAGAGGATAATAGCGTGGAAGAACACAAAGAAAAAGGGAGATCAAAAGCTATGAAAAGCTTTTTCGTGGAGATTGAGTTTTCAACTTCTCGATTTGAGCGCAACCAAGCTCCAAAGGTATCAATCTATTATCTATTTGTTTTAGTAGATCTAGTTGTTGTTGTTTGTTTCTTGATCTATCTTCTTGATGGATTATTTGATCCTAATGCATGAGATTAGGGTTTTAGATCTTGGGGTTGGGTTTTTGGCCTTAAGGGTATTTGATCCCTTCATTAAGTGTGTCCAAAGTTTATGAATACCTAACCACGAGGCCCACTTACTCCCAACAATTGGTATTAGAGCGATCCCTATATTCTCATCGCGTTAGATCGGTTTTCTAGATCTACTCTCTACATGAGATGTGGAGTGGATGGATTTAGGGTTGTGTAGGATCAGTTTTTGACGTTTTTAAGCACGTATTATGTTTTTTGTATGCATGAGAAGGAACTGGTTAGGAAAAAATCGTTGTTTTTCTACAAACAGCGTTTCAGGCGCTCGAGCGGATTCATCCCTGCTCGAGTGGAACTGTTCTCTGTGAAGTGCCCGCTCAAGCTGGTTCATCTCCGCTCAAGCGTGCATGGCGCTGTCTGTTTTGACAGTCCGAATTTTTCATTACGAGAAGATGAATGACAACACCTTAGCCCTAGTTCCTATTTTGTATATGATACTAACCTTGCAGGTGGTTGTCCTCTCCATGTGGCCCCACAAGTTTCTATTTTTGTCATTATTATTAGTTATTTTGGGCAACTTGTAAAGGGCATCATGGTTTCCTTGGTTTTCCCGCGAAAGGGCGAGACATGATGGTTTTCCTAAGCCCCTCTTATTAATAGATTGCATGTAAATCTCAATTTTTGAGATATAGGAATTTTATGTATTTTTCAATTTTTATTATTTGTAAATTCTGGAGGCTTTCAAGACAAGATAGATGGTAACAATGGACTCTTGACCAAAGAGTTTGGGATGGCCAAAGAGTTTGAGTTACTCAAAGATTTTGATGAATCACAAAGAATTTAGAAGACCAAGAAGTCGAAGACATCTTTCCGCATTGGGCCACGTGGAGGAGAGGACTTATTAAAATTAGAATTTCTAATTTTGCATGTATACTTGTTTTATTTAGACTTTCTATATTAGCATGGTTGCTTTCTTTATTTAGCATTTTTCTTTCTTTCCAAAATCTAATCCAAACACAACAGTTATAGTAATTGGTCAAATCAATCTAATATTTTGGAAAGGGTTCTAAATAAGGAATTAGTATTGGTGAACCCATGAGATGGACCCGCTAGAAATACAATTTGGAGACAACATTTTTCCAAAGCCTTCTAGAACTCCTTACGAACTATTGGAAGCACTGGTTTCGGTCTTAAACAACCCTAAATCTCATGTAATGAGTGCCTAACTCTAGAATCCCTTGAAACTCTTATTAAAAAGAAAAGCATCTCAAAATACCCTAAAATGCGTATATCAGTATAGAATTGCACGAAATGCATTTTCAAAGCAAAAGACTAGACTAGAATACCCTGAAATGCCCTAAAATCCCCTAGCACGCGTTTTTATACAAGTGCAGGCTAATTGATAACACGAAATATGTCGGCCGGTTAGAAACAAGACAGAATCCCATGAGATTAGTTATTAAGTCCTAATTTGTCTGAAACACGATTTAAACTAAAAAAGTTATCACCAGATTTTCTAGGGCGTGTCTTTCAACCGTAAATTTTGTGAAACGAGGTTTACAACATACCTTTTTTCAAGAGCCGCCTATAATCCTCAACAAACTGTCCGAAGCACGTGTTTTCAGTCCTAATTAGTCCTAAATCTCATGTAATGTGTTCTTAACCCCAGAAACATGTGAAACTTATTTTGAAGCAAAATGTATCTCACATTAGTAAAAAATGTATATTTTAGTCCAGAATCGTATGAAACGCATTTCAAAGGAAAAGACTAGGCTATAATTCTATAAAATGTCATAAAATCATCTATCACGCGTTTTTATCGTATTATAGGCTATAGATTGCATGAAATAAGGCTTTAATTCCGAAACGGTTCAAAATCCCACGAAATTCGTTCTTAAGCCCCTAATTTGCCTGAAACTCGTTTTAATCAAAAAAAGATATTCCAAAATTTTCTAGAGTGCAATCCTAAATCCTATTTAAAGCATTCCAAACAGTGCAATCACGTAAAATCAATTTTAAAACAGACAAGTATCTCAAGATATCTAAAATTCATATTTAAGCATAGAATTGCATAAAACACATTTCAAAGGACAAGACTAGACCAATTGTGGGTCTGTCAAAAATGGGCTTGAATCCCACGAGATTAGTTATTAAGTTATAGTTTTCTTTAAAGATTTTTTAGAGTAAATAGATATCACAAAGTTTTCTGAAGCACGTCTATCAATCGCGAATTGTGTGAAACGTGGTTTGAAGCAAACATTTTCCTAAAGCCACATAAAACGTGATTTCAAATCTAAAATTTAGAAATGAGCTGCTCGAATCGTATAAAACACGAGATTAGTTATTAAGTTATAGTTTTCTTTACAGATGTTTTAGAGTAAATAGATATCACAAAATTTTCTAAAGCGTGTCTATCAATCGCGAATTGCATGAAACGCAGTTTGAAGCCAATATTTTACTAGAGCCACATAAAACGCGATTTCATATTAAAATATCACTCGAACTATCCTAAGCACGCGATTCGGTCTTAAACAACCCTAAATCATGTTTAAAGCGTTCGAAACCCTACAATCGCCAGAAATCAATTTTAAAATAGAAAAGTATCTCCGAATATACTAAATTTTGTATTTAGTTAGAAACGACTCAGAATCCCACGTGATTATTTCTTACGTCGAATTTACCTAAATCTCAATTTAAAAGGAAAAAGATATTCGAGAATTTTCTAGAGCGCATTTGTTAACCGTGAATTGCATGAAATGCAATTTAGAGCCAACATTTTCCCTGAACGGTCTAGAATCCCCTAATACCGGCCCGAAGCACGGGTTTCAGTCTTAAACAACCCTTAATCCTCCCATGTAATACGTTCCAAACCCTACTGGTATGAAACCCATGCATGCGTTTTCATAATTTACCGAAATCTCGATTTAAAAGGAAAAAGATATCTCAGAATTTTCTAAAGCACATTTGTCAATTGTGAATTGCGTGAAATACGATATGGAGCCAACAATTTCCCAGAGTTGTCTAGAATCCCCTACTACCGTCCCGAAGCATGGGTTTCAGTTTCAGACAACCCTTAATCCCATGTAATGCGTTCCTAACCCTAGTTTCGACTATGAAACTCATTTTAAATAGGAAAGTATCTCAGAATATCCTAAATTGCATATTTCAGTGTAGAAACACACGAATGCATTTCAATGAAAAAAGACTAGTCCTAAATACCCTAAAATCCTCTAGAATCATTCAGCACGCATTTTTATCGAAATATAAGCTATAGATTGCAGAAAATATGTTGTTTGTCGGTTAGAAACGTCCTTTAATACTATTAGATTAGTTCTTATGCCCTAATTTACTAGAAACTCATTTTAATGTAAAAAGATAACAAAGAAATTTCTAGAGGGCTTCTTTCTACCATGATCTGCGTGAAATGCAGTTTACATTTAACATTTTCCCATACCCGCCTAGAATTTCTTACGAACTGCTCGAAGCATGGCTTTCAGTATTATACAACCCCTTAATCCCCTACAATGCATTCCTAACTCTAGAATCGCGTGAAACACATTTTAAAGAAAAACGTATCTCGGGATATCCTTAAACTCGTATTTCAGCATATAATCGTGTGAAACACATTTAGAGTAAAAGATTAGGCCATTAAACCTGTAGATGCCCTGGAATCATCCATCACGCTTTTTCATCCAAATATTGGCTATTAATTGTACAAAATACGATTTTCACTTAGAAATGGCTCAGAACCCCACGAGAATAGTTTTAAGCCCGGATTTTCCTCAAACACATTTTAAGGTAAAAGGATATTCAAGAATTTTCAAGAGCGGGTCATTTAGCCGTGAATTGTGTGAAATGCAATTTAAAGGCAACATTTTCCTATAGCCCAATAGAACTCGATTTTATATTAAAATAGCCCTGGAACTTCCTGAAACATGCATTTCGGTCTTAAACAACCCTAAATCACATTTAAAGCATTCCACACAAGACAATCGTTTGAAACGAATTGTAAAATAAAAAATTATCTCAAGATATCTAAAATGTATGTTTTAGCATGGAATCGCATGAAACGCATTTCAAAGCAAAAGAGTAGGCCAGAATACCCTTAAATATCCTAGAATCATCCAGCATGCAGTTCTATTTAGTTACAGGCTATTGATCGCACGAAATTATTTAGTTGCAGGCTATTGATCACACGAAATAAGGTTTTTGTCCGTTACGAACGGGCTTGAATCCCATGAGATTATTCATTAAGCCTTACTTTTCCTTAAAGATGTTTTAGGAGAAATAGATATACGGAATTTTCTAAAGAGCGTCTTTCAGCCGTGAATTGTGTGAAACGCAGTTTACCCCCAATATTTTCCCAGAGGCCGCTAGGAGATCCCCTTCGAAGTGCTCAAAGCACGAGATTTCATTCGTAAACAACCCCGACCCTTGCAACGCGTTCCAAACGCTAAAATCACCCGAAACCCATTTGAAAGAAAACCATATATTAGAATATCCTAAAATGCAATTCAAAGAAAAAGACTAAACAATAATTCCTCGACATAATGCGTTTTCGTTGAAATATACGCTGTTGATTGCACCAAATGCGGTTTCCAGTCAGAAACCACTTAGAATCCCACGAGAATACTTCTTAATCCCCAATTTCTGTTAAACTCATTTCAAAGGAAAAAGATATCCCAAAATTTTCAAGAGCACATCTATCAACCACGAATTACGTGAAACGCAGTTTGGAGTGAACAATTTCCTAGAGCGGCATAAAACACGATTTCATATTAAAATATCCCTTGAACTGTCTGAAGCATGCGATTCCATCTTAGACAACCCTAAATCCCATTTAAAGCGCATGAAAAGCTACAATCACTAGAAACCAATTTTAAAATAGAAAAGTATCTCTGAATATACTAAAATTTGTATTTGAGTTAAAATGGCTCAAAATCCTAAGTGATGAGATCTAGAACTTACGCCTGAATTTACCTAAATCTTGATTTAAAAGGGAAAAGATGTTCCAGAATTTTCTAGAGCACATCTATTAACCGTGAATTGCGTGGAATGCGATTTATGGCCAACATTTTTCCAAATCTGTCTAGAATCCCCTACCACCGGCCGAAAGCACGGGTTTCAGTCTTAAACGACCCTTAATCTCATGTAATGCATTCCTAACCCTAGTATGAAACCCGTGCATGTGTTTTCAAAATTTACCGAAATCTCGACTTAAAAAGAACAAGATATCTCAGAATTTTCTAGAGCGCATCTGTCAACCGCGAATTGCGTGAAATGCGATTTAGAGCCAACATTTTCTTAATGCTGTTTAGAATCCCTACTACAGGCCCGAAGCATGGCTTTCGATTTTAAAGAACCCTTAATCCCACGTACTGTGTTCCTAACCCTAATATGAAACTTGCACATGCGTTTTCAGAATTTACCTAAATCTCGATTTAAAAGGAAAAATATATCTCAGAATTTTCTAGAGCGCATCTGTCAACCGCGAATTGCGTGAAATGCGACTTAGAGCTAACGTTTTTCCAGACCTATCTAGAATCCTTACTATCAGCCCGAAGTACAAGTTTCAGTCTTAAACAACTCTTAATCCCATGTAATGATTTCCCTACTATCGGCCTGTGAAGCTCATTGTAAATAGGAAAGTATCTCAGAATATCCTAAGTTGCATATTTCAGCACAGAATCGCACAAATGCATTTCAATGCATTCCTAACCCTAGAATCACGTGAAATGCATTTTAAAGAAAAACATATATCGAGATATCATAAAACTCGTATTTCAGCATATAATCGTATGGCACACATTTCATCATATCCTTAAACTCGTATTTCTGCATGCTTTTTCATCCAAATATTGACTATTGATTGCGCGTAATACAATTTTCACTTAGAAATGGTTGAGAACCCCATGAGATTCACTTGCCAAAAAAAATGCCCAAGGTGAGTGTATTTTCTAATGGTGGATTTGAATTGATAATTACATATAAATAAAAGTATTTTATAATTAATTAATATAATAATGAACTTTAATATAATCAATAACATTAATTTGCTGTTATCATAAGACTTTTTTAACATATATATTATAATTTGATGCAAGACAGATCGAAATGGAGAAACAGAATTTTTTTAGCCAACCCCAACATAGTTAAGACTAGGCTTCATTGTTGCTTTTGCTGATGATGACATAACTTGTAGCTCCTCCCCAAAAAATTAAGATTTGTTACATTTTTTAAAAAATACAAACAATAAAATATTACAATATTTAAAAATCACATTATTTAATTATGTATAATTGTATTCTTTCAACCATCAAACTGTTTACCATAGCTTATACCAATGTGAAATCAACACAAGTTAAACCACAACTAACCGTGGACAGTTAATGATTAAGATGCTTTTCCAAACTACATAATTATTCATCCTTATCAATCCACTGCAGGTTGAAAATAGCTTATGTTGGTCTCTTAGTGTATTAATGCACTTTGTTATAAGTGTTTGGGTCTTTTTCTTTATTGTTTAGAGTCCCACATCGGTTGTGAACTCTCTTAGAGTCATTTATTAATGTTTACACACATGACTTGTTGTAAGTCTTAATAGAAGGCAAAGGTAGTGGTGACCACAAACACACACGAGCACATGCACCAAGCCGTGGCGGCAGGCCCGCGCATGCCTAGTCCGATGCACCTACGTTATTTTTAGGTCTCAATTAGGTTGGGTTTCGGCTAAACCGGATTTGGCACGGATCTACAAAGTAGCTCTTGTGCCCATTAGAGCTCATTTAAGTAGAATAAGTGCTACCCACTACGCAGATATCCGTTGGGGATATACGTTGCATCCATTTCTTCCTATTGCGTGCAGAGTTATTGCGCATGCATCCATTGGGAATTAATTGTCCCAATGGGTCCTTACTGGGAGGCCCTATATAATGGGCGTCGGGCAAGGGTTTCTCACATTTCATTCTCACATCTCTCCTCTCCTTCCTAGGAAGAGTTCTTCTTCTTCAAGTTCTTTCGAATTTTCATTTCAAGTTTTAGAAAGCTGCTGCAAGATCTGAACTCTCATCATTCTTCAAGTTTTCGAGATTCAAGATTTTCATCCATTCAAGTGCACGAGTGGTGGAGATAGTCCAATCAAGAAGTCGTCTTATCCTGGGGCAGATGTCCGGAAATCCATTTCAACCTATGTGGGGGCGGAATCTACCAAAAGAAAGCTTCTTTAAAGACGTGACTGATATTGTTCGGTCAATTATTTCCTTATTTATTTTCTAGTTTTTGATTTATTTACGATATCTGTGAAACATTTTTTCCAACTGTTTAGGAAGATTTTCGCGGGAAAATTGTTATAAACTTAAATGACTGCGGGAATACTACCCTACGGTTTTCAATTTTGAGGGTAAGGACTTCAAAATGTGGAGGATGAAAATGGAGTATCTCCTCTAGGTTATGAAAATTCTATATGTGCTATTAACTGATTGTCCCGAACCATATGGAGATGGGCCCGCTAGTACATATGAAAATGAAAAATGGAAATTTGATAATTTTGATTGCAAAAATGAGATTTTTCAACCGTTTAGATAATTCCTTATATGGCTTATTTTCTAAATTTAAAACTGCTAAGGAATTATGGGATTCCTTAATAAAAGAGTATGCTACTAAGGATGTGGGTACCCAAAAGTATGCAATTGAACATTTTTTTGACTTTCAAACGGAAGAAAGAAAATTGATGATATCACAAGTTAGAGATTTTTATAAAATTATTCATGAAGTCCAAAATGAAGGAATGAAATTACCCGATCAATTTGTAGTTGGCAGTAATATAGATTAACTCCGGCCATCGTGGAAAAATTTTGGGATCACATTGAAACATAAGAAAAAGGAGATGAAAATGGAAGATCTCATAGCCCGACTTAAAATCCAAGAACATCATCCGAATAGTGAATCTAAGAGTAAGGATTCTGAGCATGTGGGTAAGACCAATCTTACCGAGGCCAAAAATATTAGAGGAAGGCCAAGCCCAATTCTTTCCAAGACAAGAAATTACTGAAGAAAAATCAGAAGAAAACCCTTAAGCCCCGCAAGGATATTGCTAAGACAAAAGATGTAGAATGTTTTATCTGCAAACAAAAGGGCCACTGTGGAAACGAATGCCGGGAAGAGAATTTTGGAAAAACAATAAGGGAAAAAATCAAGCCGATCTTGTGGAAGAGAATTTTGTGGTGGTAGTGACAGACGTGAACTTGGTCAGAAATTGTAGAGAATGGTGGGTTGACACAGGCGTAACTCGACACATCTATAGTGACAGAAATGTGTTTGTCTCCTAGAAGTAGGATGGAGATGGGACAAGAGATCTTGTTTTTTTATTAATATACAGTCCATCAAGGCCGAGTATGCTTCTTTCTCGTTCATTCGAAATAAGGTTTTTGGCTCTTTTTGGGCCTTGGCGAATTGTGAACCTTCATTTGGCCACTTATTTGATTTATTTCTATATTTGGGTCCTTCCATCTCTATGAAAAAGTCAGCTTCTTGTGTAACTTAGGCATGTAACTCAGGTGGGCTCCTCATCTTTATTTATTTCTAGCAAAGCATGTCCGCGCTAGGCCCAGGCCCAGAAAAAAAAAACACTTCCAATTTGTGGCTATTTTATGAGATATCAATTATTGAGAAAATAAATATAAAACAAAGAAATATTCCATTTATTATGGTTCGGAGAATGGCCCAGCCCAACATTTATACAAAATAAATATTATTTTTTATATAAATTAGTATGAAACTTCAAGTCTTATGTAAATTAACATCAATGTATATGTATTTATTTTAGTAATTTCAACTTTATTTCAAGTTGAAAACCCTAAAAGCCTATAAAGTCTCTTTTAATTTATAATATATAAGCAAATTTAAAAATAAAAGATTAGGATGGGCATGTGGGCTAGCTCGTGGATGGCACTGCCTGGCCTAATTGAGGTACGGCACGGCACGGCTAGGCCGATCTGAAAGTGGGCCTTCTTTGACAAAAGTTCAAATCTCATCTTTATTTGAGAATTACTGGAGGTCTTTATATCTTCTTGGTAAGAATCCATTTTGTTTTTATATTCTCTTAAAAATAATTTTGAAACATTTCACTTTCGGCGGAATGGGCCAAAATCCCATTTGGACGCCAGGCGCCAATACACAGGATAATTTTGAAGTAGTTTGAATTTCATAGGTACACATCACTTATAAATAAAAAAGGTAGAAAAAAAATGTTCGTACTGGGAACTTGGGTGCCTCGCAAAGTTTCTTAATCACTCAACACAGAATCTTGTAATTACTATATGCAACTTTCTTAATCAATTGCAAGGCAACCTGAAAGATAAGATATATATTATGAATTCTATTTAAATGAATCTCTTTATAAGAAAAGACCTAGTAGATAAGATATATCTCTATTTTTTAGAAAGAAGATAAAATAAAGTCAATATTAAAATCGAAATAATAAAGTCAATTACAAATAGATATATTAAAATTCTAAATCCAACTAAAGAAGACTCATTTTAACGTGGTTGGATAGAGTTATTGAGCAAGATGGATTTTTTTTTATCAGTAATCTTTAATCACCTATCCACATTAGATATATATTAAAATTTTAAAATTCACATAAAGAAGCTTGACAAAAGTAGACTCTTGATATAAATCTTAAAATCTCTCCAATAAAAATTGAAATTGAAACTCTCTTTAATCACCTATCCACATTAGATATATATTAAAAATTGAATTTCAAATAAAGAAGCTTAACAAAAGTGGACACTTGCTGTAAATCTTAAAATCTCTCCAATAAAAATTTAAATTGAAATTAGAGTTTCAATTTCACAATTGAAATCAAAATTGAGCTCCAATTTCTCAATCAATTGAGAAATTGGACTCCAATTTTGCAATCGATTAGCAAATCGGAAAATTTGAAATTCACATAAAGAAGCTTAACAAAAGTGGACTCTTGATGTAAATCTTAAAATCTCTCCAATAAGAATTGAAATTGAAATCGGAGTGTCAATTTTGCAATTGAAATCGAAAATGAGCTCCAATTTCTCAATCAATTGAAAAACTAGCAATAGATGCCCGTGCTGAGCACGAGTAAGCAATGAACAACGTTTGCAATAGAGAATTTGTAAGCAAAGATAGAGAGAGATTGGATTCTTTTAGTGCATACTTCTGATATAATGCAATGCAATTGATAAGTAAATCGATAATATCCCACACTAAAAGAGATAGACATTAAGAACTATTTTTAAAGTAATTGTACACACACTGTCCTATTGAAAAACTAGCAATAGATGCCCGTGCTAAGCACGAGTAAGCAATCAACAACATTTGCAATAGAGAATTTGTAAGCAAAGATATAGAGAAGATTGGATTCTTTTAGTGCATACTTCTAATATAATGCAATGTAATTGATAAGTAAATCGATAATATCCCACACTAAAAGAGACAGACATTAAGAAATATTTTTAAAGTAATTGTTCACACACTTTCCTATAGCCTATCCTTATACCAAACATGAGCTCACATCCCTGTCTATCATTATGAGACAAAACATTTAAAAATGGAAACCTTTATCTAATCCATGAATTTCTAAGTCTATCTTAATTTAAATAATGAGGCAAGAAGGTAATCTGGATATAACCACAGAGTTAATAAAATTATGGTATTGGACATAGTGGCATGACGAAACTCCAAAGATCTTTTTAATAACCATATCCATAAAATGCCAATGTGAGATCAATTATTTACAACATTCATACTAAAATTTGTTGAGCCTTAAAGCATAGGCCATAGGCAAAAGTTAGTTGGCCAAAACAATTGTATTAAGGTCACTATGGAATGAATGAATTTGCAATAATTTGTAAAATGAGATATTCATTACAGTTATGGTCCTTCCCACTTCATTACTCATTACACATGTTTTCTCAAACAGAAAGAAAGAAGTATAATTGTATCTAAAATTAATGGGGATTGCATACATACACATTAGCTTGCATATATACTTCAGAACCAAGATTCACCAATGTATGGAGGTAAGTTGCCCCATTATTTTCCAAATACTCTATATTATTTTTCAAATCTAAGCTAAGAGATTAAAAAGTTAAGGAGAATCCAAAATTAAGAAATCAAAATCAATCTAGTGAAGAAAGAATCTAATGATAGAAGGAACTTCATATTGGAATGAATGCAATTTTTATTTTATTTTTTGAAAAGGTGGCTGTATTAAAAGAAGAAAACTATATAGTATAGGAGGGGTATGAAGGCAAAATAATCACTCATAAACATTAACCATTCATAAAATATTAATATTTGATTACGGTTCCTCTGTGCAAAATGTAGTATAAGAAGAAAAATTGCAAAACGAAATCACCAAAAGACCCGATTCCTAAATGCATTACACCAGATATACAATAGATACAATAAAAATAAAAAATGAAAAATAAAATAGTGGATACAACTTTCCATCGAAAACCTTGTCTCCGCAATATAGGAAGGAAAAATAAGCTTCCTTTGTCATCACTGTGATAATGAAATTCACCATCAAAAGGGGAAGAAAACACCATAATAATGAAATCTGCATCAAAACTTTCCATTGCTCAGCCATTGACATTTGCAATGCGAAATTTGTAATGGGATGTAGAGAAAACTTGGATATGTATATTCTTTTAGTGCATACCGATGCAATTGATAAGTAACATCAATGGTATTTTACACTTGATGAGATGGTCATTAAGAAAAGTATACAAAGCAACAGTACACACGGTGCTTTCCTCCTTTCATTGTCCCAAATCTTACTTCAGTGCTATAGTTTGCTCGCCCACTCATCACCTCAGCAAGCACCCGGTAGAGCCCAAGGCGTTTTAGATTAGTCAACTTTCTAAAGTATTAAAATACCAATTGAAGATGCACATAAGTTACAAATATTGTATGAGAATATAGTCTATTTAGGAATAAACCTCTTGAACTCATTTCTTGTGGTCTTTTGGGTTTACGAATTCAAGGACACAACTTCGTTGCTGGTAAAAAAAGAGAAACATTAGCATTCGGAATCCACTTCAAATAACCAAATCATCAAATTAGAGTGGTTATAGAAAACAACCATCTCTAAAATTAAGAAGAGTCCCAATAACTCACCTTCATGGAAATTACTTGAGTTTACATCAACACAAATGATGCTTGAAGCCCTCGATAAATCTTGCACCTTTTGCAAAGTACATAAAATAAAAAAACAACAATTTACTGTCATCACAATCTCCTCACAATATGTATAACTATCTTCATGTTTGTTTTTCTTCTTTTTTTTTTCTTTTTTTTTTCTAATGGAAAAAATCTTGCCTTTGGGATTTGGGAATGTAGCTGAAAATTTAACGTGTTCATTATGTTGTTTCTACGTACAGCAATTCTCAACCTAATATAAAAGCAAATGATAGTTTTTTTCTTAGGGAATGGAAGATTAGGCATGATTAATGCAACAAAATGTCAATTACAACTCTTGAACAAATTTACATAGAGAGGGATATCTAATTTTTTTTCGGACGGTATTAGTTGAGGGAGGTCTTAAAAGGACATAAAATATTATGGATTGAATTCTTTAAAAAGTGTGATAGTTTTGAAATCCATCATGCATGACTTGTTAGTCGAATTTCCATAGATGGCCAAGAAGGATTTGATATATTGACAAAAGTAGCTTTGTATCTTGGTTTTTGGAACGTATGAAAACAAAGCCATCATTTCACAAAAGTATCTTCGTACCTGTGATTCTTAGAACACTTGGAAAAAGAATGACAATTTCCTTCGGAAAACTTCTTTGGCTTGAATATTAACCCTCAACAGCGCAAAATCGAGTTTCCCAAATTTTATCTTCATCGCATCATACTACTCATTGAACTCTAACCTACAGTATTTTCAAGATAAGCAATCCACAAAACCAAACAAAACAATAAGAAAATATATAGACCCTTAAAAATATAGAGACGGAGAGGTTTTACCCAAACATGCACCAAATGAACCTATAAAACATAGATTTTGGGCTTGAGTGACGAAGCATTTATCTGATATTGTATTGCCTTCCCACATAGCATATTAAGAATTATGGTAAATGAAAATGAAAATCACAATCGAAATCAAGCATCTAGCTCAACAAGAGTATGAAGCTCTGCAATGGCCTATCAAAAAAAAATACAAACATTAAGTAAAAGATTTTTGAAACATTAGAAAAAATTTAAAATCAGAGATCCAAATTGCTCCATATATTGAATCCAAAGGTTACTAGAAAGAAAAGAAATGATGAGACTGACTAGGAAAAGAAGCCCTTTAAACACCAATGATTTGATAAAAAGATCATACATTAAAAAAGTAAAAAAAAAAAAAAATGGAAAAATCTTTGAAAAAAGATTATTTACCTGAAATGTAAAAGGACTGGACTGATTGTACCCGCATTTCTGAAATCATGACTAAAATAAAGCATCCACAGTAAGAATCAGACTCTAAATCAAAATTGCAATCAACCACCCATCAAAGAACATTGAAAATAAAAATTAGGCTCAATCATTATAGCATTTGGCAATGTTAAATATTAAGAAATATTGGCAAATATTAGATATTAAAAAAAAAACTGGCCAAAGGGGGGGAAAACTAATCAACAATTTGAAAATAGAGAAGCATCAGTAATAGAGGACAAAAAGAAGGGGTGAGAAAAGAGTCCAATCAGCATTGCTTCTCGCAGTCAAATCATTAGATGTTCACCTTTTGTCTATTTTGTACACCTTAAAAGAGTAAAAGCTCAATCTACAGAAAGCAAAATTCAAGGCTATTCGAACCCAAATCTAGAAGTTTAGAGGCAAATGATACATGCTATGCAGAGTATTATATCTAACCGAACCAGAATATAAAAGAGAAATTTAACCCTAGCAGTTAAGAGTGGGTCGGCTGAGGGAGATGGAGAGGGATAGAGAGTGTGCGAGACAGACAAAGAGAAAGATTCACATGATCTATAGGAGGATCAGGGCCATTATTCATATCTACAAGTAAAAGCAAAGCCACTGCATGAGGGAAATCAAAAGCAAGGGAGAGAGGAGATGGGTAAACAAAAAACTTAGAGGTAAGAAACAAATGGAGAATGGAATGGCGAAAAAACCTCACTGAAAGTTTAGGGTTCGCAAGATCTCTAGATTGGTCCACTCAATAAATCAGCCCAAAAAGTGTGCAAAAATAATAAATATGCAACGGAAGTAAAATCACAAGCACACACCAAAAGGAGACTAGATTTTTACGTGGAAAACCCTAACCGGGTGAAAAACCATGGATCCGAGCTGGATCTAATCAAGCACTATAAATCTCGCAATTACAAGAAACTCAGATTTATTCCCCAGATATCCAGGGACAGAAGCTACCTTGTGTCGCTTCACGCTTCAACGACTTCACACCGTTGATTGCAACAAACTCAATCCAGCGCTTGACTCCTTAAATCTTCTCGCAAAAAGATAATCTTCTACAAAGGAGGCAAAAGAACCTGCCTCTCTAGAGTACTTGGCAGCACAACTCTTCAAAAACCTCTAGAGAAAATCTCTCTCAATTAAATCACCAATTCAGAACATGAGAGATGATCTGTGTCTCTTTGGATTCTGAGAAACACCCAACTTATATCCTCAAATCCGTGCAAGAAACTCCTAATAATAATCCACTAAGATTATCAAGCTTTCTCAAACTTCAACTCAGAGTTCAAATCAAACTAGGCATTCTGCACCTAGCTAGCTATAGCAAGCTTCACCCTCGCTATAGCAAGAGGTGTCTCTGCCATTTCTCGCTATAGCGAGAAATAGTCTAGCTATAGCGAGACTACATACTGTCTTGTTTTGTCTCGTTCTTCATCTCGGTGTTCTGACAATTCTTTTGTTGATCCACCTTGCCTTTTGACTTTACACTCACCCTATAGATTGCTTTCTCCGTTTCCTTTTTCTCTTCTTCTCCTCTCTTTTATTTGAGGTTATAGGAAGTGCAAGACTCCAGAGAAGAAGTATGTGAATGGGGGAGAGAAGGTGTTGTATGTGAAAGTTTGTTTTGGCAAATCGGTAATGTGAAGAGTTTTTTTTTAGAAGTTTAGAGTTAGCGCAAGCTAGGGAAGAGTTAACCACATGTCGAAGCGTTTTAGAGGATTAACTGTGCACCGAAAAGTGAATAATTTCTCAGTCAAAATCAAATTGAAATGAAGCGTTATTTTCACAATCGAGTTCAGTTTGCTTCATATATATAATAATTGTTGATTTAATAAATGCTCTCTTCACTTTTTTATTTTGTTCATGTTTTTCAAATTTTATACATTTTGCAATTCTTTATTTTTTTCAAAACACAGTTCTAGATTCTGGAATGGCCCAAATATTTTACCTTGCAATCAAATCGAAATGGAGTTTGAAATGAAATTCGCAACTATGGATGTAGAACTTTTTCTCAACCAACATGTTTTTCCTAATTGATCTTTTGGATTGGACCGTGGAATGGCATCCATAGATACTTCTTTATTAAAATCACCACGTAGAAAAGCTCTTTTTTTACATTCAACTAATAAAAAGACCAAGAAAATTTTACAAGTAATAACGAATCACTCTTAAGTGAGCTTGGTTTTGCTACTCGAGGATTAGGCCTGTCAATTGAGCCCGTTAAAATGGGTACCCAGCTCGGCCCATCCCCACCCAAAAATACAGTGCTTTTTTTAAAAAAAAATTCGAGCCCAGCGGGGTGGGCTTGGACAGTGGTCTTAAAGCCCAGCCAAAATGGGATTGGGAATGGACAGAACATGCCCAACCCGTCTAGGCCTAGCCCGGCCCGCCCGCAAGCACATGTCCCTCATTTTTAATAAATCTGTAGGTGAGGAGAATCGTAGTGAAGGAGAAATTAAACTAATCTATTAGGGTGAAGTTTTACAGCTCATGATTCATGTTTGTTTTGACCAAATGTCATTCTCAAAATCTTTTTAGATTTTATGAACATGCTTGTTTTGATCAAATGTCATTTTCATAATCTTTTTAGATTTTATGAAATATCGTGTTGGCCGATATTTTACCTCTTCTAAGAGCAAATCAATTCATGATATAATTTTATGAGAATATAAGCTTTATTCTTAATATTAGATCTCTGTTCATGTAAGACTAGAAAAATATACCCGTGCTTAGCAAGGGCAATATAATCATAATATTAAAATTAATTTAAAAAAACTTTATGATTAGTTTCTTTAAAATTAGATGCAAAAGGTTTTAGTCTGAGAGAGAGGGAAAAAAAGTCCATAAGAATTCAATACCTAATACCATATAATTTAAAAAAAAAACATAAGCCCATAAAAATTGAAGATTAATTATCAAGAAAACGAAAAAACAAAATCAAAACAAACAAACAATATAAACCATGAATAAAATCCTATGAAATTTGAAAGACACATAAAAATGAAAATCCATAATCAACTCAAAAACATAAGCAATTTAAAAGAATCAAACACTCATGGGAATAAAAAAAAATCAAAAATAGAGCACCAAAAGGCAACCCACAAATTCATGAAAAACCATCATAAAAAAAAAACTAAAAACCCATCACAAGTGAGAAATTATAATAAAAGAAATACAAAATAAAAGGAATTAAATTTTATTAAAAAGGCTATAAAAATATATATAAATAAAGATCCGTAGACAATACAATGATAAAAGAAATTTAAAAGAATCAAACCAACTTATGATGATCTAATACTCAAAATTGGAAATTTGAAGCCACAAAAGAAATAAGAAAATTTTCACAAAGGGAACCTAAAGAACCCAATGGAAGTAAAATAAATAATTAACTCATAATGATAAGTATTTAAAAATAAAAAAATACAATAGAAAAATGAAAATTCACAGAAAATCCCATGATAAAAAGTGATTTAAAAGAAAAAAAAACCCAGGAGAAGCCAATGGAAGTAAAATAAATAATTAACTCATAATGATAAGTATTAAAAAATTAAAAAAATATAATAGAAAAATGAGAATTCACAGAAAATCCCATGACAAAAAGTGATGTAAAAGAAAAAAAAAACCAAGGAGAGCCCAACGCCCAAAAGTTGAAACAGGAAAGGGGAAAAAAGAAACTCACAATCTATGAAAACCATACAAATTCAAACTATAAAAATATTGCAAAGCTATAGAAATTTTAAAATGATGATTCTTTTGTATAAATCATATTAAAGTAACATAATTAAGATTACTCAAATAAAATTTGATGAAATCAAAAGTGAATGAATTAAAAAAGGTTTACCTCTCAAATTGAAATATTTAATAATTGCACCAATTGCCTAAAGATGCTCACATTTTAAAATGAGTTGAACACTGATAGAAATTAAGCATGCAAATGAGACATGAGACGGCACTGAAAAGAGACACAAAGAAACAAAAAATTATTAAAGCTGCTCTAAAAAAATACAATGAACTTAAAAGTAAATGAATGGAAAAGATGAAAGTTCTCTTGTTGACATAAAGAAATAGAATTATATTAGAGAAAGTAGAAAATGATGATAATAAGAATGAACTTAATTCTTTATTTAGATGGACCAATATTATTGGAGATTCCTTTTACCATTAGTTCCGCATTCTTAAAAAAAAGTGTACAATCAAAATCAATAGATAAAAAAAAAACCAGACAACCTAAAACCGAGAGTGGATTAAATAAAAAAAAGTAATGATTAAATAGACCACGCAACCCAGAAATCGGCATTTTACATTCTAAAAAAAAGAAAAAAATCATATAATCAGAACAAACAAAAATACCTGAAATTCCTTAGATTAGTGGTAGACACTGGGACCCATTAACACTCAAATGCTATTGCCTTGATAGAAATAGGATGATATTGAGAGTTTCTTAATAGACAAAAGGCATGATGGAGAGTCCAAATTACAAAAAAAAAAAAAAAAAAAAACACTTTATTTAGAAAACTTCAGTATTTTGTATTTTTTTTATCAGAAAATCAATTGGACCATGGAAATAACCTAGAATGAGTTGAAAATTTGAGGTAACCCATAAATAGCAAGGATGTTTGTGTTAATGATTATGATTTTTAGTATATGGGGTCAATCTTAGTATTCCAATCTATTTACATCACAATTTATTAAAGTTAACGCCACACACAAAAAAGAAAAAAAATCAGACTCCACCCTTTCTCCCCCGGCAAGCGTGCATGGTAGCACATCAGTTACAAGGAAAGTTTCCTGCCTCCTCTTTAGCTCCACGCTGTTATCGTGAGTTTTTCTTTTTTCAATAAAATTATCATTTTCTTATTAATTATGAAACTTATTATTTTTGTTGATCAATTTCATATATCATATATTCATTTGAGTTTTGGATGTCATGGAAAATTAATGACTATATGGGAAATCATATAAAATAGTTATTTCAAAAGTTTGATCATCTATGCTTAAAGTACAATGCATAAGTACGAAAATAATAACAACTGTATTTATAAAGGACAATATTTTAAAAATATAGTTATTTTTATAAATACCTCGTAGATAAATTCCAACTATCGGTCAATATTCCAAAGTGGGGCTGGGTTCCTTCTTCATTAAAGTTTGATCATCTATGCTTAAAGTACAATGCATAAGTATGAAAATAATAACAATAGTATTTATAGGGGTCAATATTTTAAAAATATAGTTATTTTTATAAATACCTCGTAGATAAATTCTAACTTCCGGTCAATATTCCAAAGTGGGGCTGGGTCCCTTCCTCAGTAACTAATTTTAAGTTTTTGTTGATAACCGTTAACAAAAAGATGCTTTGTGGTGTAGTGGTAGGGCCGCTCCTTTGAAATTCATATTGTCCTGAGTTTGAGTCTCAGCACATACCATGATTAATTTTTGTCATGTCATTAAAAATACACGGGTTAGGTTGGGTAAAAAAAGTGTGCATTATCTCTGGCCCGACCTAATTTACCCCGACTCGTTTGCTAAGGTCAAACTAAATTAAATTCGTAAATTGTATGAGTCAATTTTAAGTTTTTGTTGATAACTATTAACAAAAAGATTCTTTGTGGTGTAGTGGTAGGATCGTTCCTTTGAAATTCATATTGTCCTGAGTTCGAGTCTCAGCACATACAATGATTAATTTTTGTCATATCATTAAAAATACACGGGTTAGGTTGGGTCAAAAAAGCGTGCATTATCTCTGGCCCGACCTAATTTACCCCAACCTGTTTGCTAAGGTCAAACTAAATTAAATTAGTAAATTGGATGAGTCAAAATCAATTGGAGGGAATTGGAAGTGATTTCAATTTGAAACCACTTCGCTTCATATATAATAATAGCTTAATGCTATATCATTTCTACTAATTTTTCAACCAAAGGGATTTGATGCAAGACTTTAAGCAGTAAAGGGCATTAAACAATCCTTTGACTTACCACACAAAAGTAAACACCAATTTATGGGTCACATCACAGAGATAAAGCATGCAGGTAATAAGTAATATAGTTTATAATTTCAAAAGTGCGGACTTTAACTAGATTATTTTCTATTTGGATATACGAATTATGAGAATACGTATGTGCAACAATTATAAATTCTTCTAATACTTCCTCATAAATGCAATTGGATGGATCTCACTCATTTCACTAATAGGAGTTGTGGAGAATAAAGTTGAATAAACTTGGTTAGCTTATATTCAAGATCATGGTAAGCCCTAGCCCGGCCCTGCCGCAGCCTAGGCCCGCACGAGACGGGATTTGACATAGACTCATTCAATTTAGGGCCGGGATTGGACAACCCCAGGCAAGCAGGCCCAATATTTGGGACGGAATTGAACAGCTCGAGCCCAGGCCTGGCCCAGCCCATTGACAGGCCTAGAGAGGATGTTTAAGATAATCAATCCCATATATTTAAGTGAAGCCCTTGGAAAACAATCTAACTTTCTACCTTTGCACAAAATCATCTGAATTATATTTTAAAGCATAGAGCTAGTTTTCCACATGGCAAATCTGTAAGTTCGTATGTTTTGTTTTTTTTTCCAGTGCATTCATTTCATTAATCATACCTACCATCTACTTTGGATGAGACTATTAAACGTATATAATGTATCCTCATAAAAGATATGTGGGACACAACTACATGATATGTTGGAGACAACAGATGATTTTGGCTGGGAGGTCATGTACAAAAGGAGCATTTCCTTTTACATAAAGCAATAGGAAGAATTAAACAATTGAAAGATCAAGAATTATGTATGTATTAGTTTAAGAGAATGGATCTCTTGTTGGACTCCCACACAACCGTTGTGTAGGAAATTACAAAGCGGTCCCTATATAGCAGAAATAAACTAAAAAACAGCCCTACCTTATTCTTGATTGAAGATATGACAGATGTAGAACAAGTAGGCAACTAGCATAACTCCCATTTCCAATCCAATAGCCATACTCATCTCATAACCATTATGAATTGTTGGCTACGTGAGATCCATGTAGGCAACTTTTATCTAACATTGTATTGTGATTATATGTGGGTTCATCTAGACCTGACAATGCTGCTCCTTTTAATTAATCATCATGGCATCTATTTTCTTGATATTGCATCAATAAAAAATAAAAAAAAGGTATTTTGACCAGATCTTCATGTGGGGCATCTGTCTTAGCTAAATGTTGTTTTTCCTTTCACTATGACATAAAATGACAACCTGAATGTAACACTTCTTTTTCTTTTTTTTTTATAGAACTTGGATGCAATATTTAACAACTGCCGATGAAATGAGTGATTGTGATGATGGATTTGTTATTTTATCTTCAGTACTATGATTCTTGTTTACTAGCTTAAATCACTACTGCTTGGTCTAACTTGCGATGGGAACTTGTATGCAACCACTCTATGAGTGGTTGCTCCAAGTAGCATGAAACTATTTGTTATTTAGTGTGGTTATGATCAATAGATGATGCTCCTCGTTCTTCTCAAGTTGAATTTTTTAAGTGTCACAGTTGTCGTAAGGTAATAAACTATTCTGAATTAAAGCTTGATGTCAATCTTATAAGAGATTTTAGCTTTGTTTTACCCCATCCAAAAGCAGATAACATCAGCTGTAGTTTAGCTATTGCAAGCTTTGCAAATAAATAATTGCCGTGTCTCAGATAATAAATTAGCATGGGGTAGCTAGTGTTCAAGAAAACAATCATTTAGGCACGTTTGTTTGCTCGTATCCACTTATAGGAATACCTTTAGGCGTGTTTGAAAAATGTTATTTAGCAGTTAAGAAAACTCTTAACAATTTTCGTGATCTTGGGAGGTTTTAGAAATAAATATGGAACAAGCATTTGGCAAAGCTTTTGACTATAGGTATGGGGTTTGGATTGCATACGTTTTTAAAAAAATTCTTTTTTGTTCTTTATGAAACTCATTTAATTTCATGAGACATACTATCATGAAAAGTTGATTATTTGAATTTATTTTATTTTTTTATTTAAAGATAATAAAATAAATATGGTAACTTGTTCATATTTCCCTTAGTAAGTAGTAATGTTGATACCTCGAACATATATAACTATTCACACATACTAGATGATGTTTCTCACTTGATTGTTTTATACTCTTTATTTGTCATTTTATTTATACCGCTATGGATGAGTTGTGACTACTTTTTACCCTTTTATAAAATTTATTTATTTTTCATTTTTACAGATTTTTTTGGAAATCTTACAATTTGTAATAAATTTTGATTCATCCTCTATGAACGATTTGCAAAAAGATTTCCATTTTTGGAACTATGTTCAAAACCATATTTTACATCTGAAAGTATTGAAGCATCATTAGGAGAAAAATATATCCGAAAAGCGTCATGATACTTTTTATGATACAAAACTACCAGTGATATGTGTGACAGTTTTCCAACTTTCTAGAATTGGTCTAGGCCAAGTCTGACTTTTTTGGATAGATTCATTAATTGGTTTTGGACTTGAAACCATCTCTTTCGGATAGAAATGGTCGGGCCAGTTGTTAAATGGTCTCGGCATAGACCATATTTAATCCACCCTAGATGGGCAATAGAGTGAGACTCTTGGAACCACGATGGAGTATTCCCTAGAAAAGGGCTTCGCACTAGGCAATTCCATTTTCAAGTATTAAATGAGAACCTAGAACTGTAGACTAGGTAGCAGCTCTGGACTGGACCTGCTAACACTACCTAAGCCCAACACAATACTTTTGGGTTTTATTTTTTTGTTTTTTGCTTTGAACTTGTTCATAGTCTGATTCGGTCAAGATTTTGTTCTATGACCCACTAACTCAAGCACATGGGTAAGGTCTTCGAGTTGGATGACTGCTTTTTTCAGAAGCCAGATTGATCCAACATGACCCATTGCATTTGTAGATCGAGATCATAAATAAAGGATTTACTTTCAAACATCATAACTCAAGATCATAAATAAAGGGTTTACTTTCAGACATCATAACTTCTATTTTAATTTTAGGAAATCATCTACAAAAAGGTTTTTGTAAATAATCATATTTTAAAAATAATTCTAACAGGCACTACTATTGTCTTAAACACTTTTCAATTGACCATAATACTTTTTTAACAAAAAAGAACTGAACTAGACTCTTAACTGGTAGCTTGCACATGTATCCGTAATAATTCACTTTAGTGTTCGTTTGCGTTAAAATACATAGGAGGTGAACACATAGTTAACTTTATGAATGCTCTAAAATCCATCTCATCTTGGAATTGATGAATCTTAGAACCCAGTTAGAATCTACTTATAAAATCCATTTTAGCTTTGTGGAGACTCTAAAATTCATCAATTCCAAGCTAAGATGGACAGTTGGTATTGGGGATAGAATTTCTATTTGGAATAGTAGTTGGATCCCCTGTGAAGAGGAGCTTAGAAAATCAATGTCCCAAATCTCCATGCGATCTAAGTGTGTAAGGACCTCACAAACCCAATGCGAAAAAGAGATAAGCGAGCTTTAATATGTTTTTAGTATTGATAAGGATATTTAAGATATTCTTAAAACTCACATTCCCAATCAAACTCTTGGGGACAAGAGGGTTTGGATGCATATTAAAAGGGGACATGAAATTACCAAATCAACATATATAATTATCATTTAAGACAATTTGGAGTAACTTTAGTTTCACTTGGAGATCATTATGAAAATTGTCGTTGTCTCAAAGAATCCTTCTTTTTGGATAGAAATGGCCTAGGAAGGCTATTCTAGTATGATCCTTTCTTAATACTAATTTGTTAAACTTTAATATTTTATGTCTATGTGAGAAAAGGGCTCCAACATAGCTGGGATAAGGCTTTGAAGACGATGATGATGTGAAAAGGGGGCTAAGATGGTTGAGCATGCCTCGTTTCATTATGATTTTGGACGGGTCATATGGTTTGCTTTGAGTTTTGGCCCCCTAAACTATAATCTTTTCATTTTAAACAATATTACAAGTTTTAGTTTAGATGGATGGGTGGTCAACCTTTTCACCTCTCTTTTGTAGATCACCATTCTCAAAGCGTGGATTGTGACCTTGGGTCGGTTCCGATCCAAGTCCATGGTGGACTAGGAGCCGGAAATGTTAATGAGAAGATGGAACCGGAACCAGGCCCGGTTCGTAACCGGTTCCGTATATGGGACAGTTCCAAGACTAGGTAGAGAATGATATGGACTTTAGGAGGGATTCTTGAAAACTGAGGTAATATACTGGTCCTGGGTCCACAGGTCGGAACCAAGGTGGATCCGAACCCAAACTTGTTTTCTTATTAGAGCCTAAATAAGGACCCAAAACCGGTTTTTAATGAGTCGGAACCTCCAGATAATAAAAGAATTGGGGACCCATTTACATCCCTAATTGGGATATGTTTAATTTTAGCTCTAAAAAAATTAAATCCCACGAAAGTGATTAATATGGTTAAGAGTCTAATGATCTCGAAGACCTCTCTCTGATGAGGCTATATCCAAGGACCAGCTCACCTCTAAAAGAATTGGGTTGGTGGAAAATAACATTAAAACAAGATGGAAAATGTATGAACCATTCATCACCCTATTAGCTTATTTTCCATCTTCTTCTAATTCTATTTTCCTTAAAAAAAGGTTGTTCGATTCTCATTTCTTAAAATTAATGTTTGGTCTTCATTTTTTTACCACTTATGGTATCAATCCTATGTATTTTATTCCTACATATTTTAATGTAAACAAGCAGACTCAAAGATTATTTTTCCCATGTGAGGCCCACATGGATGCACGACAATCAATGGAGGTAGAGGGAATAGATATATAGGCTTCCAAATGGATTGGAGGTCGGGGTGTAAACTGGATCGGGACTGGGGCCATGCACAAGCAGTTGACTGGGATGGGCGGCCCGACATGACCCAAAGGATGGGCCAAGGAGCCTTGGTCGTGGCACGATACGGCGTGGCCCAGGTCCTTGTTCGTGCAATGCTGGGCCAGGGTGCTTGGGCTGAGGCACAACATGGCATGGTCCATGATAAAGTTCTATACCTGCATAGAGCTTATAAGTTAGAGCTTTTTTCTCATAAAAAAAAAAAAAAAAGCTAAGGGGGCTACTTTCTTTTTAGAGATTTTATGGCTAAAGTGGATGGAGGTGGATAATTCAAAATTACAAGTGTTTGTACCTAAGTGCCTAGAGCATGGAGCGGGAGCGGGAGTGCTGAAGCGCTAAATTTTAAAGTAATTATATGTCTGGAGCACCTTCGGAGTGCCTGCTATACAGTGGGCACAAATATATCTGATCCATATATTCAAGTATAAAAAATGGAGAAAAAATTTAACTTCGCAATTTGACCACATAAAATAGACAATAATTAATAAGTCAAAAGAAGTTCCTTCATTCAAAAGATAGATGTCAAGCATACAAAAAAAAGACAATGCTCATCCATGATTTCATATCCTGTATCCAAAAATAATACTCCACAAAACATATGAGAAAGATAAAAAAATTAGAAAAGAAAGAGAGTACTCATCCCAAGTGTGGTGCAGAAGTGCCAGAAGTTAAAGGGGATAGGCCAACATCACCAAAATGAAGTAATGCATATTCTCTACCTTCAAGGGCTTCCATGTCCTTCCTTCAAGGGCTTCCATGTCCTTCTCCAAATTATCATCATTAACAAAACTATCCCAGTTCTTATATGTCCCCTCATAATCCTCCTATACCGTGTCAACAATCGATGATTTTAATGGACATAAACCAAAGATTCTGCATGGTCCGCATTCATCATATTCCTCTTTACATTGTGAATAAAACCATAGGTAGTCCATGCCCTCTCTGCACACGAGGTGTTCACACTTGGAGACAAAAATTTGACTCCCAAACTATATAGCTCAGGTGCGGTAACTCCATGCAAATCCCACCATGTTACTGTATACACTTTTCTCTCTAACCTTGATTGCTTGAGGATGACCAAAAATACTTTTGCCACTAACAAAGTCACTAAGTTTCCAACGAACTAAATATGCTTCCTCTGGATCTCTCACCAATCAATCTACCACTTCAAAATAAGTCGTTTGACTATGTTGATAATCACGAGTCTTCTTCATTTTCCCTCCCGTCGGTGAAAAACTTGTTAACCAAGATTCTGAATAATAATATGGAGTAAGCACATATGCAAGAGCATGTAAAGGTTGATTCATCTCTCCCATCGTCCTGTAAGTTTCTGAATAACTTGATACATTTCAACATTATGTTTTAGTGCAATTTGAATGTATCCCAACATATCTTCCATCCTTTGATAAACTTCTCCAAGAATAGCTTTGTCGGAGTCACAAAAGCGAATCATTTGCCAAATGGGCTTTGTGAATGCCAAGATAGTTTTCAATTGTTTCCAAAAGTCATCATCTAATATAATTTGTCTTACCCCATCATGCTCCATATTTTCCCTCACCCCACCTTTCTTGAGTTTGTCCCATTCCACACTTAAAACCAAGTTAATTAAAGCATTCTTTACATGAGCAATTCGTTCCAATATAATATAATGATGCCCAAATCTTGTCTTGTTGACTTTTATAACATCTAATGATGAAAATGTTCGAAATATATGCAAAGCCGAAAAATGGTTTTTTATATACTTCACAATTCCCTTTGCTTTCTCATAGCAATCACCAATGAAAAATAAACTTGAGTGGATTGAATGTGCAATATCTTTCATCAAAAGACTCGAAGTATTAGCCATGCAACCAGACCAAAAGATATGTGGGTGCCTCCTCTCAATGAGAGTCCTTGCTCCCCTACATACAGAGGCATTATCAGTCATATCAATCAAAATCTGCACAACACTATATGTACCCACTCTTTCAATTGCCTTTAGCAAAATCCCAGCTATATATTCACCTGTCTTTTCAAGAGAAATTTATACCACTAATGAACATTCCTTTATCTCCTGATACTGCCATCGCATTGATCAACGGTTGGTTCTTGATGTTTGTCCAACCGTCAGAAACAATTGAAACCCCATATGTCGGCCATTGTTCTTTTAGGGGCATTAGTGCTTGCTCAACCTTTGTCCTCTCCTTATCAAGAAGCATAGTCCTTTTTTTTTCTACACATGGTGGCTTATAGCCTTTTGGTGCATCATTGATGGCCCTTACCATATCAATCCAAAGAGGAGACTTTGCTACATTAAAAGGAATCCCATTAGCATAGAAAAGTCGGGCAAATACACCATCCACTTCTTCTCTAGAAGATAATTTAAACATATCAGCTATATATGTTCTTCTTTCCCTTCTCTACCTTAGCCAACTTGGATACCGGTGGAACAATTGGAATGGTAGGAATAGGTCTTTTGCGTGTGCCACCTCCAAACCTTTTCTTAGCTTCTTCTTCTTCTTTTTTCAATTTCTTCCTCTCATCCTTGTTTATTTTAGAACATATTGCCACCCCTTGTGACTTTTGCCCAGGTAATAGCCCAATCAAGTGGGCTCTTATCCGGAAGTATGTTCCCGTATAAGGATCAACCTTACAACCAAAATTACATATCCACTTACAAGCACTTCCATCTTTTCCATCTCCAACAATTGTTACGTACCTTTTGAGAAGAGTGGCTGTCAAATCTGTATTCTCATCTTCAATACTATCCCTTTGATTAAGTGGATTCTCTGTAATTTGTACCTCCTCTTCTTCATTCATTTTGGTCCTAAAAAGGAAATAATATTGGTTATACATGTAAAATCAATTTGCCAACATATCTTGTTTATAATTTACATATATTAAAAGAGTATTAGAGAATGGAGACAAAACCTTGTATTGTTCATAAACAAGAGTGATAAGACAATATGTCAGGGATATGATGGAAAACTTTTATTGTTTATAATTTCCATAGCCATCAAGATGTACAAAACTACAAATATGGGTTGAGATAGTTGTGAATGAGAAATGAAGCACAAAACTACAAATCCTGTGTCGGCTTTTCGTCATTGCTCTAAATGCTTGATTTCTGTTTATGTGTCAATCCCAAACAATTTCAAGTTGGGGGATATTGATGCCAATACTATAGCACCTCCTGTTTATGAAAAAATGACAACGATGGAGTGCCCAGTTTGTTTACCAGAAATGAGGCGGACACCCCTCTTGCACCACATGAGTTTTTAATTTTTACTACTCATCATATTTATTGACTGAGGTATCAAGTTGATGGAGATTGGAGACTACCGCATTTGACTACTATATTTTTTTTATTTAAAGAAAGGAAGAAGATGGAGACGAGAGAGAGAAGGGGGAGGGAAAGAATAAAAACAAGTGAAGCCCAACTACCCAAGTACACAAAGAGGTGGGGAGGGAAGGGTAGGGTACTTGCCGGATATTGCTGCAACGTAGATGACCCATGACATCAGAGATGACTTGCGACAACCACGGTTTGCAATGTTCCTCTTTCGTATTTTAGTCTCTCTTCTCATCTTTCATTTTTTTTTTCTTGTTATCCTCCCTAAAAATAAGGATCTAAGCCTTAAAATCTTTAAATTTTTTGAAACCAACCTTTCAAATTCCATGCTTCCAACGTGGATACCCATCGACTTGCGCTCCCTCCCTCGTTAAATGACGATCTAGGTTCACCCGATTCTCGCTCCATCGTTGGTTGATCCGCGATTCGTATGAACTCGAACCTCGATTTGTAGAGACTCGAACCGCGTTCCATGGGCGATTCCACTCCGAAAACACCGATCCGCATTTTCAGAGCGAGATCGAGAAAGGGGATGGATGGTTCCCTGCAATGAGGTTTGTACAAATATAACCTCATATAATTTTCAAAATTAAGCAAGGGTTCTACATTGTAATTTTTAAAACGTAAGCCAACAATTATCAAAATTAAGTTTGAACCATGGCTAAAAATGCCCAAATTAATCACAACCCACCTATCGACCAGATCTCTAAATCCCCACCATAAATGCAGATGCCAAGTTTTTCCAGCCCACCAGTTTCGTCGGCTACTTTATATGAATTCATCCACCTACACCTTCGCAGTTTACCGTTACATGTGACAGAGACATAATAACGACAACGTTAATGTGGGGTACTCAATAGTACAAATACGACTATACTCCAGGTTAAACACTATCTCCTCTCCTTTTCTCTTAAGAAAAAAGTCGCATTCAATTTGTCCCGTTTAAAATTTCTACTTGTCCTTGTGCTAAATGTGTTGGGCTTACATTCTGCCCCAACTCTGATTGGATCGGAATTTGGCCCTGTTAAAAACATGGTTGTGGATCACTTACTTGAAGGACCAATTATTAATTAAAAATTAATAAATGCTGGACCAAAGACGTGAACATATCCATCCTCCTTGCAGTTGATCGATTTGAATTAAAAAGATCGCACTATGTCAAAATGCACTAAAAATGGCATGAAAAAAAAATGCAAAGAGTGATCGTACGCTCCGCTTCTTCTTCGTCGTCATTTTACATTACCAAAACAAAACCCTAACTCTCATCTCTCCCATCTCCATCTCCTTCTTTGGTTTTAGGGTTTCCAAAGGCTACTGGACCATCGTTTAAGGCCATGTTTGGCAACAATTAGTGGCGAGGATTCTTCCCGACCTTCTATGCATTTGAAGGAAACTCATGTTTGGTTAACATCGAAAAATGGCTGGGAGAACTCATTGCTTCTTTGTTACAGAATATCTCAGAGATTCTACCTCCCACCTTCCAACTGTTGAAGTCCGCGCGATGGAAGCTATAGTTAAATCAATGCTACATGAGGCTGTATCGGTTTTTTCTTTGGAACCCTGCCTTATGGATCCAATAATCACAATCCGAATTGTTAGTCATGATTAGATGGTCAATAACGGCTGGGAGATAAAATATCATCTGTTGATCCATCATAAATCATGAGATATCCAAAAAAAAAAAAAAGAAAGAAAAATTCAAACCATAAGATCACAATTTCTGAAAATTCTATGCACTCCTTTTGCGAAATCTGAACTATCCATTCTCTTTAGAACGCTACCTAACGTCCAAGAGTCAAATTTCCCAGCATGATTTTTCATGGATCATCATAAAATAGTAAAAAAAAACTATAGACCATCTATTACCTATCACACAAATAAAGAGGAAGGTCTTGTTACAGCCTGCTACAATGGTTTGGCGATAAGTTAGGGTTTCTATTTATTGGTTTGGAACCCTACTTTTTGGGTTCCTCAATCAAGATCCAAAAGGCTAATTATAAAGAAAAGGCCCCAAACGACTGTATTCTCAAATTTCAGCCGTTGATCTCTCATAGATATTGAGATATTTGCGAAAATGTCCAAATCCTATAATTAGAAAATTTAATTTATGTGGGTCCCATTTGTACGATCCTAACCATTCAAATTCTTCAGGGAGGCAAAAACACATATAGGGTGCAAGTTTAGGTCTTGATTTTTCATGAATTTTGAGAAATTTGCAAAAATTAATAACCATTGGATCACACATCTTTATAGATGGCTTGAATCCTTTCCCTTAACCAAACTTGGAGCTCTCCTTTAGGAATCCTCAATGAAGATATCTTAGGGCACGTTTGTGTCACGGCGATTTCCGTGGAAGAAGGAAATTGCGTCAGCAAAATTCATGGAAGATAGATGCCAATGAAAAGAATTTCCGTGGAAGTACAAAAATTATGTTTGGTGCATAAAAAACTTCTTCGATGAAACTGTGTTGTTTTTGTTTGGTGTGACCATGGATATCCAAGTGAAAACCAATGACCTAGCACAAGAATGAAAATATAATCCAAATAACAGAGAAATTGCAAAGTAGGATAGAAATAACTCGGAGAGAAAATAAAGAAGCACCTTGGACATGTAATTGCAGAGGAATGGCCCACCTTAGATTGTGCCAAAGATCCAATAACACATGCAATGAGTCAATTGCAAAGAATGACCCACCTTGGATGAAAAACCTGAGTAGCCCACATCGTCCAGTGTCCTCAAACGAGAGCAACATGTGTAATTTTGCAACATGGGATTTGCATAGGCTTTTTTGAGTGGCAAAGAGGCAAGTTAAAATTAAAACCCAAATCCAAAACGCTATTCTATGAGTTACAGAGAAGAGAGAGGGCTTCCAGCAATAACAGCCTGCAGACGGAACCAGAGCGTCGGCGATGGAAGAAGATGAGGGTTTTCGGGGTGGGGGGGGGGGGGGGGGGGGGGGTGTTTCCAATGAGAATGTGGAGAATCCATACTTTTTAAGGAAAAGATGGGCCCACATAGTTTAAACCACACGGAAAATGACCGCACCAACAGATGGAGAGAATCATCTCAATAGACGATTCCATCCCGTGCACTAAATCTGCCCTAAAACTCTTTTAATTATGTTACCGTTGAGATATCTGCTAGGATTATCTTTTATCCGTGTCGATATATCTGTATTTTCTCAAAAAACAAAAAAAGCAAATCTCTTTCAAACACTCTCTCCTCCCCAAAAACCCAAACCCTAGATTCCAAAACCAGGTCCTCGCCGAGCGTGGTCTCGAATTCTCGACCTCTCATGGCTATTCCCCCAGATCTCGCCACCATCTCCTCCACCTGCAAATCCATCACCACCCAACGTTAACGTTCCTGAGACGCTTCTTGATCCCTCGAGAACCACCACCCCATCCCCTTCCTCAACACCCTCGACACCCATCTCTACTCCTATTTCATCTACTTCCCATCCTCAATCATCGGCTTTCTCTCTTCAATCCCCTTACACCAGTCATGTCACGGGGTTGAAAACCCCAATCCCTCATCTGGGCACCCCATTCTCCACCCAAAACCGATCCATTTTCCACCTCTAACGGTCGAAAACGCTTCTGGGTGTGGCTGCTGCGACTGCTCTGAGGAGATTGATGGGGAATTTCAGTGCCCTTGTGCGAGGCTGAGGCCTGGACCTTCTGGCTTCTCTGAGGATGTTGGGGGGATTACGGAACAGGGTTTTGGTGGAGAGCTATCTCCATGGGGTTTCTTTGATCTGGTGGAAGTGGATTCTTCTGGGAGCGTTTCTGAGTTTGGAGGTGGAGCGTTTCTGGGAGCGTTTCTTGGATCTGGTTGAAGCGGATTCTTCATGGTAATTTTATTTTATTTTGATTTTTTATGTTCCCTTTGTTTGATTTGATGTGATTTCATTCTTATGTTTTAGTTTTTTTTTTTTTATCCACTCTGGTGTTTGGGTGTTCTTGCAAATGTATAGAACAGTGACTCACCCCACCCCCATTTATGGTCTTTGTTTTTTTTCATTATGGAAGGTGACCCAGGTAGTAAATGGTTGGAATTGGGGTTATCTTCCCTAACATGAATTATTTTTTGTTGGGTTATGAACCCCCCCTTCCCGGTTTAGACCACCGATTACAACCTTCATATCCCTTCTCTCTGTTTCTCCAATCTCTTTCTCTCTCTCTCTACCTGTTTGGACGGTCCCCCACGCATCGGTTTCCAGGACCAACCACGGTACCTGTTGTGGGATGACCCCCCTCCTCTCTCTCCCTCTCTGTTGTGATGCCGTCCAAGGGAGTATGGATGTTCATTCCAGATAAGATGATACAGAGTATAGTTGGGAGAATGTTGCAGGTAGGCTGGTTGAGAGGGAAGGTGGTTGTGGGTCGTGTTTCGGGCTCAAGGAGTTTGTTCATTTGCTTTAGTTTTTCTGTTTTCTTCAAATGCATAGATTTAGCTTTTCATTGTTTATGATGTTATTCTTTTCCATTGAGTTTAATTTCACCACCATATTATTTCTTTATACCTTCCTTCAGATATACTGCAGTTTTGTGAAGATGTGTGTTCCCTCCATCTCAGATTATAAAAATCTCTTAGTGAAATGTTGCATATGTCCATTTAACATTTTATGTGCAATGCTTGTAAATGATGTCTGTATTGGTTGTGTGTTCTTTAATAAAGTGTGGTATTGTAACAATAGAACATAACGTACCCTTATAAATTACATGTGCTTGCAAAAATAATATTAATAGTGTCTAAAGGCAATCATAATCAATCATTTAGTATTCAACAAGTTGTTGCAGGTATAGTTTGGTGGTGTGACTGTTGTCCTTGTGAAAGAGCTATGATGTTGGCATTTGCTAGTTATATTATAGTTTGATCCATTTTCACTTTTTTTTCTTTCTTTTTCTGGGCCTTACAACATGGAAATTGGAATCTCATATGGCATGGGTTTGTTTATTTGACTTATCCACTTGAAATAAATACAGCACGTATCCAAATGTTGATTTAACGTGGAAATAGAAACAATGTTCTTCTTCTTCTTCTTCTTCTTCTTTCCTTAATAGTAGAAAAAGTATACCATCTGATTTTATTATAGTTTGATCCATTTTCACTTTTTTTTTTCTTCTTTTTCTGGGCCTTACAGCATGGAAATTGGAATCTCATATGGCATGGGTTTGTTTATTTGACTTATCCACTTTAAGTGAATACAACAAGTATCCAAATATTGATTTAAGATGGAAAGTAGAAACAGTGTTCTTCTTCTTTCTTTAATAGTAGAAAAAGCATACCATCTGATGTGATTTCAAGCTCACATCCAAAATGCAGGTAGAATAGATAATCACCATTTTCTAGTTATTCAATATCACAGATGATACTGGGGTCGGAACTGTGGTTCCCACTCTCAAGTATTAATCGGATATGAGGGCCAAGGCCTCTCCAGCCATCTGGTACATTTCCTACGCGGTCTTTTAGGTACCATGGATCAATTGTCTTGCATTCTCAGAATTCTCAACAATGTATGCTACGGTTCGACATTTTTTTCATCAGTTTTTTTTTTTTTTGAATGTTAATTTTTTTTTTCTTTCATCAATTTGTGTTTGACATAGTGTTTGTTGGTTTTTGCTAGTTAATCACTTTGCTAACTGATAGAGAAAATAGAGAAAAAAAATGAACATGTTTTCAAATGTGAGCAATGAATATTTATGTTTGACATGCAGACTGCAATAATAACCTCTTTAGTTGATGATTTTGAATTGTTTTCTAAACCCAACTGGTTGCATTGTACTTCTTGACTTTTGTTTGAACTTGAATATCCTCTTTGTCCTGTTTTTTCACTTTCTAATTAAGAATATTACAATTGGGGGATTTTTTTATATACTTAATGGTTTTTTTTTATTTATAAGGAGGTTGTTTTTTTTTTTTTTTTTTTTTTTTAATTCATGAACTTCCATTGGGCTATTCACCATTTCTGAGGTGGGGGATTACAGAATGTAGGATGTTGATGGGTTTTAGATCAATTCTATGCAAGCATTTGGAATGAAAGAAAAAAATGAAGAAAAAGAATGGATTTCCTTTAGTTTTTCCAATCATTGATTGGTTATCAAGACTCTTAGATGTTATTTTTGGCAAGCATTTCTTCAAAATGAGGTGAACTGCCGGGGACAAATAAATAATTTCACTTTTTTTTTTTTTTTGAATGGTTAAATAATAAAAAAGGCAATTTTTGGATTTTAAAATATGTAAAAAGTGACGGCCTTGGCCGTCGTTCAGTTTCAGCAATCGATCCCTTCGTATGCGATTTGGTCCCCTTCATGATAGTGTGGTCCAAGAAACTATAAGCTGATCTGCTTTACAAAAATCCCTGAACTGAATATATGGCATACCATAACCATAAATGAATGCTTCTTTAAGAGCAGGTCTAAAAGCAGATTCTATGTTGATGTAGTCTTGAAACATAGAGGGTAAGCTATCTAGAAATGCATCCACCACGCTTCTTGATTCTGACAAGTTGACAAGAAGATCTTCTGGCAAAGGTACAAATATGTCATCAAGGTCTCCAACTGCCATCATTTGAGGTTGTGTCAAAGATGACTGTTACAAAAAGACGAGCTTTGTATTAGTAATTAATCTGTTTTATTAAAGTAAATAATTTCTCTTATTGTACCATGAACATTTAAATTCTTAAAATGAGATGATTCTTCTAGTACTGTTTCTTTCATTTTACATCTCAATGAGTTGAAACATCAGATATGCCAAAGTGGGACCTGGTTAACGCAGTCATCATTTGGAATCGCAGACTAAACTAGTGTTGAATGCTATGGAATTAAAAATATGGTTTTCTTTGCAATTTGATTTTGGTTGAACTTGATTTGGGATGGATGTAATGTACGCATAAAACAAGTTTAGAAGCACGCAATTTTTTCAGAAAAAAAAAACAGGAGAAGCCGAGAAATATAGAAAAAGTATAAAAAAACACATTAGAGCTATACAAAAAGCATACAAGCATTAATAAATTTGATGGTAAAAGATAAATTAAGTTTTCTCCCATGGACTATCATTAAATGTCACTTACTTTAAAATAAAAAAAAATCGTCAACATCTTTCCTTCGCAAGTGGTGAACTCAATTGTTGGACATGGTAGTTTTTCTGAAAATGAAATGCTGTCATGCACAATTTTGAACACTTGATCACTCAGTAGTAACAAGTGTTTTAGTTTTGAGCCATATATCAAATGAAGCTTTGAATGCCTTTGCTATTTGATTTTTATTGAGCTTGGTTCAGACTGGATGTCTTTTGACATAAATTTACTTAATACATTCTGATGTTGGTTTCACTTAAATTTACTAAATACATTTTTTACTAAAATCTGATAGTATCAAGTGTAGGAATGCCTGCTTAAGTACCAAATTCGAAGAACATTGATACTCAGATTGGAAAGGGTGATGTACATTAGGAGCACATTTGTATTTGTTTTCCTCTTCCCCTGTTAGTGTTTTAAGTGAGGCCACTTCATGTAATACGCATGGACTAATGATAGCAACACTTCAAAAGCAGTTGCCTTTTTTTTCCCTTCCTTTTTAATTTTTTTGCTCTAAAATCCTCTCTGATAGGAGCAAAACTAATGAAGAGTAGGCATTTCACAACTTTGGGGTTCGGAACAGAACTTGGGATGTACATTAGGAGCACATTTGTATTTGTTTTCCTCTTCCCCTGTTAGTGTTTTAAGTGAGGGCACTTCATGTAATACGCATGGACTAATGATAGCAACACTTCAAAAGCAGTTGCCTTTTTTTTTCCCTTCCTTTTTAATTTTTTTGCTCTAAAATCCTCTCTGATAGGAACAAAACTAATGAAGAGTAGGCATTTCACAACTTTGGGGTTAGGAACAGAACTTGGGATCATCAGACTGTGCATAGGTGGAAAATGTCCATGGTTTGGGAACTAGTTGTGAAGTGTCGTTTGGGGCAGTGTTAAGTGGGAATTTAAAGAATCCTATAACAGTAAGATTTTGGAAGGTAGTGGAGTCCTTTTAGTTCAACCCTTTCTATGTACATCTGATGTCTGTGCTAGCAGATTTCTTTTATGTACATCTGGTGTCTGTGCTAGCAGGACATTCAAAGCCCATGTGCTTTGGTCCATGTGCCATTTGTACTCTTCTTCTTATTGTCATTTCATTTTGCCATTAGCATTAATATCGAAACGGGAAAAAATAAAGAAAAAGTGTATGAGAAGAAAACAAAGAAAAAACGGCGTTCCCGCGAGGTAGGGGGAGTGATGAGGGAGAAAAAAAATGACGAAGATAAAGTGAACACACGCAGAAGGGAAAAAACAGATTAAGAGGAAGAAGAAGGATCTAAGTCCTCAACTCCAACTCCTCCAGCTCCGACAATGGCTGCAGCAGGGGGGAAGACCGTTAAAGGTTTCTCTTCAAAGAATTTGATCCTCGAAAGAGGAACGGGTACTTTAATTTCAGTTAGGCCCTTCTAATTTTTTTAAAACCTCACAAAATAAAAAGAAAAAGAAACAAATTTAGGCCGAATATTTCGTTGTCCATTTTGGTTGAAATTCTGGCATTTCAATTGAAATCTTTGATTTTGGACGAAATGAGCTGAAATTATGGATGAAAAGTTTTTAGGGTCGTTTCGTTTTGGCTGAAACAAAACGAAATTGATACCTATTCATTTAGAGCTTTTCTTCAAATTTTGATGCTTCTCTTTTCTTTGCCATGAGGCAAGGAAATAGAATTGCATATGTTTTGGCGAGGAAATAGAATTGCAGATGTTTTGGCGAGGGTGTAGTTTCATTCAAGTGGTTATTTGTATAGGGCCAGTTTTTGGTGGTTTTTGGTTTGTTTAAGCAGTTAACCGTACACTCTTACCTCTGTTCCATTCTTCTTCATCAATGAAATTCGTCGACCCCTATCAAAAGTGGAAGCATGAGGGTGTTCCATTTTCTTTTTATTTGATGTCGGAAGTTTGCTTTCATTTTTTCTTAAAATAATAGAAATGAAACCCTGATGGTATGCTAACTTCAAACTCCCATTCCCGTAGATTTGGTTATTGCCAGTTCAGGAGATGACAAAAATTTCTCTAAGGCGTATCAATGGACAGAGCATGGGGACGGTGCCACCTTTGGGGACTAATGCTGGTGGCAACATTGATTTGGGACAGTGCCACCGTTCTAGACAACAATGTTGATTTGGGAGAGTGAAATTGATAGAGTAAATATCCATCATCGTCTAAACCTTGGCCATCAGATCGGGAGTTTGCCATTGAAAATCTTCAAGTGCAAATTCTTGAAAGGCATTTTGGAGTTTCAAAATTTGGTGCAATTCAAGGCATACTGGATATCCTTGGATTTCAAGAGCTTCAATCTTTACATTGGCGGCATTGTGATCAGGTCAGAGAACTGCTTTTCTCATTCAATTTTTTATGTTTTTCCTTCTTTATGTCTTTATTTTGCCTTTGGATCGTTTCGATTTCTTGTGACTGTTCATCTGATAGGTAGGTTAATTCTTTTTTCTCTTTCTTTTTTGTTGTGACCGTTCATCTGATAGGTAGTTTGTATTGGAAATTCGAAGGAGCTGAATTTTCTCTTGCGGGAGTCCCGCTAGGCATGAAACCACATCTCTTCTGTTAATGCAGAAGGGGCCCTCTGGATTGAAGGCGGCCTTGGGGTTTCATGCACGGTTCAGCTTGCGATCCCCATGGGAGAAAGCAGGATGTTTAGTTTTCATTTTTCTTTTTATTGCTTTCTTATTATAGATGAGAATTCTGTATAATTCTTTTCAAGTGATGGTTGATGTTGATGCTTAACTGAATCTGTTTATTTATTACATTTTTATATTTACATGAGAATTCTATATAATTCTTTGCAAGTGGTGGTTGATATTGATGTTTAATTGTACTTTTTTGTACTTTTTTATATTTACTTGAGAATTTTGTATAATTCTTTGCAAGCGATGGTTGATATCGATTGAAGGCGGGATGGACCTGTTCTCTCCTTAATTTCTACTTATTCAACGTTTATTATATTGTACTACATTATTTGTTTTATATTTTTTTATTTCTCGTGACATCTTTGGTGCCTTGAACAAGCTAGTTGTGTACTTTTTGGCTTGATTGTGTTTTTTTACCCTTAGGGCCTGTTTGTTTCATATAGTTGAGTATCCTACTATTATATCCCTGTAAGCGCGCGGTTAAAAGTGAAGAACCAAAAGGTGAATATCGAAAAACGACCATCAAGTCACCTCCCCTTTAATGGAAATTGAATCATGGGAAGATAGGAAATGAATTCACCACCATATTAATTCAACACGTAGGAACTACATCTTGCTTAACCAGAAATTCCTATGTATTTTATGCAAACACAGCTCGTGATAGAAATCCTTTTCCTATTTTGAACTTATCCAATGACATTAAAGAAAGATTCTTTTAACGTGATTGCGTGTTTTCACTAAATGAAAGGATTTCTTATATTAACTTATAAATAGTAAAAGTAGTAGGATTGTCAATATTAGAGATTCAGGATTGTGGGCATAGTTATGATATTGGTTCATTTGGGCTGAAATTATTAATCCAAATGAACGACCCCCAACAAAATTTCGGTCCATATTTTGGACCAGTTTGGCAAAAATTGCATATTTCAGTTGAACAAGTCTAAATTTGCCCTTTTCGCTTGATTTTTTTTTTTTGAATGGCTTTTCGGTCGAAATTTTGAAAAGAAACAAAATCCTAATTCCTTTATTCCTTATATTCGTTTGACCGAAAGTAGTCATAGTAATAGTAGCAGTAGTAGAGGAAGAAGGTCGCAGCGGGCACCACTGTCGTTTGATAGTACAATTGCACTAAGAATGATAATGATTGCATAGAAAAAAAAGGCAGAAAAACAGGAAGAAGTGTACTAGGACTGAAGGGAACCTAGGCTCATTGCTCGCCACATTACTTCTTTTTCCCTGTCTTTCTCTTCTTCCCTCCTCTCTCTTCTTCTTCTTTTTTCGTTTTTTTCTTGTCTTACATTCGGTTGAGATAAAAGGGGTCAACACAGGGTTAGGCCGAGGTTCAAGGGCTCCATCGTGGGGCTCACTCTAAAGAGATTCTCAACTATGATTGTGAGAGGTGGTCGTACAAGGGGTAGTAATATGTTTCGTAAGTTATCCCACTGTGAAAGCTTCAGTTTTTTCCTTTTTCCCCACATCTTTCTATCATATACCATAACAAAATTTTAGTACTTATCTCCTCACCTTTGTAATTATCTCCCCATCACCAATTTCCTTTTCCACAATCAGCCCTTTTGCCATTTCCAAAGCTTTGAAGTGATACAGCAGAACCAATTCCTTAATATTTAAGGATGGGAGAGAAGCTTTGAAAGGCGCATTCTTTTCTGGTGTCCTATATATGTTTTATTCCATATCTCTTTGTTGGATCTATTAAGTCGTCGTATTTCCAAAGTCATTTACAATAACTTATTATCACTTGCATCCAAAATAAAAAAAATAATGGTGACTTACCAAAAATCTACAATTTCCTACATTGGTCAAGAAACAACCTCCACGATTATCTGTGACAAAATGTGAATCTTTTAAGTTTTAACTTAGGATGGATGTCATATATTTTCTATCCACAACCACCTTTGTGAAACAATACTGTTAACAAGCAAAGTTTACGTGCCATCAATTACCAACAGAAATTAATGCTCACGTCTTTCAACAACAACGGTATCACACAATTATATATTCTTAAAATTCACGAAATGACAATCCTCAATGGCTATGAACTCCCGAGTCAACCACAATAACTCATGATCACTTACATCCAAAATAAGAAACAATGGCAATGGTCGCTACATCTAAAATGTACAATCTTAACAATAATTTGTAAGTACCTTCAAGATTAGCAAATGCAACAACCATTGATCACTTCTCACAAGATCATAAACTTCTTCCACAAGCTCCAATCAATTATTCACTCGTGCCCCAATAATTATTAGCTATGAAAGAGTGCGTCTTTTTACCAAATCAAAAGCATAAAACAAACTTATGAAAACCCATTTCCAGAAAAATTAAAAAATTGAAACGAAAAGAAAACGAAAGAAGAAACCCACAAAACAAATTTATGAAAACCCATTTCCAGAAAAATTAAAGGAACCGTCATAACCGAAAAGACAACAAAATTCTTAACTGTAAAAAAGTAACAAAATATAAAAATATAAAGAATTGAAAATCCATAGAAAGTCCAATAATAAAATACATTCAGAAAATAACAAAGGAACCTAACCGAACTAATACCCAAAAGCCAAACATCTAAATCGAAAACAGAAATGAAAAAAATATACAAATCCATTAAAACCCATCATCAAGAAGATTAAAAGAACATGTTGAACCTAAAAGAAGTAATAATTAATAATAAAAGTAACTCACAATGTAAAGCAACAAAGTCCATACAAAATATACAACATAGAAATGAAAATACATAGAAAAATAAAAAATAAAAGCAATTTAAAATAAACAAGTAAATCCGTGAGTGCCTAGTACCCAAAAATAATTAAAAAAAAAAAAAGGAACATAAAAAAGAAACTCTCAAATCTATGAAAACCCATCACAAAAAAATAAAATAAAATAAGAATGAAACCATCGTAAATGAAACGAGCAAAATCACAAATACATAAAAGTGGTCAAGAAGAAAATTAAAAGAACCCAACAAAACTGAAAATATAATAAAATGAACCCATAATAAAAAGCAGAAAACCACAATAACAAGTGCAACATAGTTTTGAAGATCCATAGAAAAATCCCATAATATAAGAAATTTAAAACGAACAAACAATGGGTGCAGATCAATCCTATTTTCAGCAGCAATTCTCAGTAGCACAATGGGTGCATATCAATCCAATTTCCACAAATTGCCCCACTGATCGAATTATGTTCAATTGGAAGGAGCTAGCTTTCTCGTAAACGGGGGTCAGGGCAGTACTAGTATTCTCAGTCTTCTGGTTTCCATGTAGCTGAGTAGATTGTTATGTTAGGGGATTTAAAGATTGTACTTTTGCTTGTTTTTACCTATGTTTGGATCAATATAATCCTTTTGTATTGATATCTTTTCTGCTTTTAATGAAAGTTACCATTAAAAAAAAAAAAAAAAAACCAAACCCATGAAGATTGAATATGCAAAAACTAAAAAACTGAATCATAAAAGAGAAAAAAGAGCACAAATCCTATAAATCCATTACTAGAAAAACTAAATGAACCAAATGAAATTGAAGAAAAAATTAAAAAAGCCACCATAAAAAACAAAAAAATTAACATAAAAGAGAAAAAAAAAAAAAAAAAAACCAAACCCATGAAGATTGAATATGCAAAAACTAAAAAACTGAATCATAAAAGAGAAAAAAGAGCACAAATCCTATAAATCCATCACTAGAAAAACTACATGAACCAAATGAAATTGAAGAAAAAATTAAAAAAGCCACCATAAAAAACAAAAAAAATTAACATAAAAGTGAAAACAAGAGAAAAGTTGAAACATAAACAAATAAATTTCTCTCGTTAGTATGTGCTCCTACATCCGTTAATCGCGCTGGAGAAAGAACTAGAGAAGGATTTCCTTCTCTTGTAACTGGACTATGTACCGATGATATCCCTTTCTTAGTTACTGCTTTGGATGCGGGTGCATTGGATACACCTAACAGTGATATTGGAGGAGCAAGTGGAAAAGGGCTTCCTGCATCCGGCAATCTTCTGAATTGGATGTGGATGAAATCCACAAGGTTGAAGAAGTGGAACACCCACTCTTTCTAAGTGGAGACAAAGAGATCCCTTTTACCTATTTGGCTTGTTTGTTGGCAAAATGGACTGCAAGTAAGGACCCAGTACCAGTTGTTAATGTCAAAATAAAGGTATTTTGCTGATGTTTTTTTGTTGTATGATCGCGTGGTCTATGGATTGGTTCTATGGTCCTAAAGTAGAGGGCAGTTTTAGTAATCCAAGATAAGATACCTGGCTAAGTATCTGTGTAAGAATTTCTGTTCTGGGGTTTACATATACACATAATTGTTGTTATAATTGAAATTGAAAAGGATTAATTTTGGAAAAGAATTAAGACTGATTAGTCGTATATCAATTTGATCTCCTTATGTCATTAAGGAAACCAAATTGGAGATCAAAATCCAAGAACCATTCATGAATTCACAGTCATTAATGCTTCCAATTTGCTATGAATTTTGAATTTTGTGACTGGAAATCCATTTTTCTCTTTCAATAGAAAATAAGGGGAAAGCTTTTATTTAGGTGTAGTGTGTTTTGGAATACAATCAATCTAAGAGAACATGATCCAATAAAAAAAATTCCTTGATTCTGCTTATCGGTTGCTTGAATTGAAAAAAAAAAAAAAAAAAAAACTGGAGTTTGCCGTCATACATTTTTATTCTACAATGATCCTGGCCCTGCAGATAATTTTATCTGTATTGAGCTTGCTGACATCATTAGTCATGTTAAAAAATAATCATTTCAAGCCAAGGAAGTTCATATATTTAATCAAATTCTGTTCTTTTGCAGTGTTTTTCGAGGGGGGTTAAGCAATTCCAATTCAAGCAATGAAGTACGTATGAGTTTAGATACAGAATTGTGAATTTTGGTGGGCATTCACCTGAGGATGTTACTGCTGCTCTTTCTTCATCAGACAAGAAAATTATGACCCCACATGAAGGAGATCATGAAGTGATATCGACTTTGTTTTTTGGCAAATTTTGAGGTAGTCTTCCTCTCCCATTTGAAAGAATTGTTCTCTGTGATGTCATTGTTTCTGTAGAATTCATTTCCGGCTGTATAGCCTTAATATGTACATTCTTGGAACTTAAGTACCTTTATTTTCTAAAATATGAAAGGGCAAAATTAATGTTTACTGAAAACCATTAGTTCCGATCGACTCATGAGATGAATGGTTTGCAATGAGTAAAGTTGTGATATTCTCGAATATATGAATCTTGTGCATACGAACATTTTCATGAACACAGCCTTTAAATCACAAGTAGCTACACAATGGACATTTTAAAATGAAATGGTGTCATGTCATGAATATTTGGTAGTTGGTACACTGGAGACCATCCTTGTAGTTAGTACTGGTGTTGTGATTTTTCGGTGGTTGTTTTCCTTCTGCCCTTATGATTCTGAGCTTTTCGAGGATACCCCAAGCTACTAACCTTCGTTGGAAACTGCAGAAAAGTTGATTGGAGTTGCGGACTTGCAGCCCTTCTACGATTTCTACATGATTAATTCCTATTGTTACCTTACAACAGAAAAAAAAAAAGGTTCATTCGTGCATGGCATTTGTAGAACTAATAATGGTGGGATGCAAGTTTGTTCTTCTAAGGTGGTAGGGAGGATGGTTTGATTAAAATTGAAAATCAATTAGTGCCCTAGTGTGGTAGATTCTGTTGTCAAGAGCATTTATGGACAAAGTGGACTGCTTACGTAGGATATCATAAACAGTGCTAGTGCGGGGTGGGAATGGTGGAGACAAGTTGGTATAATGTTGTGCGATCATTTATTACCATTGTGGTCAAATGGACATTTAATTAAGACAATAGGTGGACCTGCACTGTTATATGGAGCTGAATGTCGGGCAATTATCCTAAGATGGAGGGGTAAAAAAGGGTGAAAATAAAATTAGGAAGGGGTAAATGAGGAAACTTTTGGGCCAGTTCAATAGAATATAAAATCAACTATTTTTTATTCTCGTGGTTGCTCGCCATCTGGAATCAAGATTTTATATCCCCTACATATTTGGTGAATATTGCAGCAGGCCATCTTGTGCAAAATTGGGCTTGGCTGGTAATGTATAGGTTGGGTTATTATGAAATGACAAGGAGGTTATGGTAACATTCTTAGGAACGAAAGAACCAAATCAAGTAGAGGTGTGGGCAACTTATGAATTGCAAAGGCTTTATGTATTTTTCATGAAAGGTAAAATTCATTAAGAAAAGGCTGGTAGAGGCTTGCCTTTATTATTGAAGGAGACGTGAAATATGCAACATGATGGGATCAAATAAAGGTGGAGTCATGGGGGTTGTTAAGTTGGCACAAGAGACTTTAGATGTGCATATGACGATGGCAATTTCTTACTGTCACATTTTCAAAAGCTCAAATGAAGTAGCAGAGGAGTTATAAAAGATAGGTTTTTTGTTGTTAGAACATTTTTCGGTTTTTCCTATTTAATTGTTGGCACATACCCTTCTTTGTATCATTTTTTAATAGATGGAATTGCTGTTATTGATTATAGTATAAGGGTGGACTTCAATGAAACCTATTCCCGCTTCATGCAAAGTTGGGCCTGATATACAGTCTGGAAATGAGATTCCAAAATGAAAATCGTAAACAATAGAATGAAAGAAAGTATAACGAAATATGTTTTTAAAATCCATACTCATATTTATTTATTTATAAAAAAAAAAAAAAACAAAACTAAATTTGTGTTCATTCATTTCTCAACTTTCCTTTCATAAAAAATGTTGAATATGTACTGTTCGTGGTTGTATGTTGGCATAACTTTGAGTGTGTGAACAATATAAGTGGAATATGTTAATTCACAATGTGGAAGAGTAGAACATTCACTGTTGAATCTGAACCATTTATCAAGCCTGTTTTAGAATGTTGGGCTCCAGAGCTCATCTTGCTTTTCCAATAAAATGAGTCCCCTTCGCATGGAATTCACTGAAATCATGTATAATAAATTATATACGAGTGTTTTCTTTTCTTTGCTAATATTATGTTTTTCAAATTTTATTATAGTTGTTGGCATTTTTAGATACATGTTTCAACATAAAAATGTTTGGTCATTCCACATGCTGGAAACTACTAATGAAGCATTTCTCGTCTTTACTTTATCTGCACATTTTTTATCTGTGCAGTTTTGTGACTTTATTTTTAGCAATTTTTTAATCGGCTCATTTTGATGACTTTATCTGCACATTTTTTTATCAGAGAATTTTTTTGAATTTATTTCAGCACTCATTTTAAATTTTTAGTGTACTTTGATTGACAAGTATTTGTAACTAAAAAAGAGAAATCTTAGAGAATGATCAATGTTGTCTAATAGTTAGAAAGAGTCTAGTCACTAAATAAAGAAAGCTTGCCGTGTAGGCAAATTCTATATATTTACCCCGAATCAGTCATCAAGGCAAGGAATGAATCAATGAAATGACATTGATTTTTATTATCTATCTTGTGTGTTATATGGGTTGATCATTTGTTAAGTTAAACTAGCGAAGTGGATGCTTGCGTGGGATTTCCTTTGGGACTATCTCAATTCTCTTCCAGCTGCTTGAGAAACCTATTAAGTAGACTTTTTTATTTTCTATTTGAGGATTGAAAAAAAAAAACCACTTAAGATGTACAATAGACCAAAAAGGTCATTTTTGGTTCCTTCACACCAAACTGTTCTTCCGGCCCAAAAACTCTTTTTTTTTTTTTACTTGATTTCTCGAGGGTCGATATCGACCCTCCGCAACCGAAAATAGCAGTTTTCATCATCTTCTTCCCTCTCTCTTCCTCAAATCCAATCTAATGGGGAAGAACAGAAAGGGCATTTAGGTTTCTTGGTTAATTGGGCATCAAATGGGTTGATACTTAGCTCTAGGACCTTTGGTCTTGTTTTTGGGCAAAAAAGATCGAACCTTTGGTTAGTTATCTCTCTCTTTTTTATTTTTTTATTTTTTATTTTTTTTATTGGAGTAATTTGTGTTGCTCATCTTTGGTCTCTTTGTAGTGCACTTGGATGTGCCGAAATGCAAGTAGATGTTTGGGTGAATTAAATTCCTGTGCATTCTGCTTAAATTTTGAAACTGCAAAGAAAAAAAATCCTTCTTATAGGATATTGCCTTTAACTTCTAGTTGCTGGATTATCTGCACCATTCATTTCATCCGCTGTCATGGTTGGGGGTTTGTCGTACCTTTTCATCTAATAGGATTCCCGACTTTTGAAGTTTCTACATTTGGATTTGTATTTTTAACTTGAAAAATTCATGCTTCTAATCATGATTTTAGATTTGAATCAATAATCATGATTTTAGATTTGAATCAAAGGTTGTTTATGTCGGAACCCTAATTGATGATAATGTTCCTGTTTTACCATTTCTGATCGGGTTCATTGCTTTCAATAAAAAAATGAGGGTTTTTGGATCGATTTGCTTTGAGTTCTCTAGTACTTTTGGCTAAAATTTGGGAATTTTTATCTTTTAAGCATTTCGAGTTTTTGAGATCTTAAGGTTGGATCTATTTCTTTTGAAAGTGAGCGATTTTGACGTCGTCTTTGGGAGTATTTAGGGCATGTTTGAATGCAGGACGACTATTCAAACTCTAAAGTTTTAGATCTTGTTGATTGAGGCGTTTTGTCTTTTTTTTTTTGTGCTGGGGGGGGCGGGGGGGGAGGAGGGGTTTAATGCAATTTGATTACTCTACTTGGGTGTAATTTATAAAATCTGGGGTCTTTGTGGATGAGAAGAAAAGGTGGAGAAAACTGCCCACACTTGATGTTTGTCCTATCGACAGTTTTCTCTGTGTTTCTCTACCTCTTTTCCTTCACAAGTAAATGGTCTGTTGGGTTTAGTTTAAAGATAAATCGTTTATGTTATATTGGTTAGGTTGCATTTTGATCGTGAGCTCCAAGTATAGAGCCGCGATGTAGTAATAAACTGGTGAGACCAGGTTGATCCATAGGTAGCTATTGAGATAAGGCTTACCAACTCGTACCTGCCTTAAATAAAATCTAAAACTAGCCTAAGTAAAAACTAATTACAGCCATTCCTACTTTAATTAAAAGATTTAATTACAATCCAATGAAATATAAAATTTCCTAAGGCTAGATTCCTAAATCTAAAAAGATCAAGTTGCTCCAAAATAGAATACACATTAGAACATCCAATTAGAAAATATTCTAAAATTATCACTTACTAAGATTAAATCTAACAAATGAAATTGGAAACTAAAACAAGTTATGAAAAAAAATAATCAAACTTAAAAAAAATGTATCAAACCAAATCAATCTAAATTGGAAAAAAATCATCCATCTAAAATCAAACTCCCTAAGATGAGACCATGTACCTAAAATAAATTCCTACACTAGATTAGAAACCAATTAACTTGTCGAAGTTAAACACTGGATTAAGCTAAGAATCTAAATGATACACTTTCTAAATGAATGCAAATCTGAGAATTAATTTTCCTAAACTAAATAAAATACAAGAATGATGAGGATGCACTCTTCTAAAATAATATGGGACACTATGCATGGACGTGCATGTAATATGATGAAGTAGTGCAAAGTTTTTTATTTTCTAATGCTTGACACCTATCACCAATACATAGCTAGATCAAAACCTATCTAAACCACAATTACTGCTGAATCTTTAATACCCTAAGATGCATGAAATTCCAAAAGAGAACAAGTGAATAAAAGTACTAAATCTGAAATGCTATGAAATACATGAATTGTGCAAACGGTTCCAGAAATCAGTCTTGAAGCCATCGTTCCCTGTGTAATAAATCAAGTCTAGAAACTGGTTCAATCAATCCTTTAATTCATCACTCAATTCCCAACATGGTTCGGCCATGATGAAACTTGTTACAACCAGATTTATATCCTATTTCAGCTGTAATCTGCACAGATCATTATGTCTTTCCAATTCTAAATCGCAAAGTTCACATCAGTTATGTAAAGAAAACACACCCCCACTGTATATGTAAGGTTCTACCAAAAAGAGCCCAATGTGCACTATATATATATATATATATATTTTACTTTTCAATCTGTTTTCTTCATTAATCTTGAATTGAACCAAAATGGTTTGCAACTCAGATTTTTCTGATATTTAAATTGCACTCTAACCTAAAGAGAGTTTGCATACAACTGGGGACAAAATTTTTATTGTCTTTTAAACCGTTTCAAATTTCAATTTGATAATGGGCTATTTTCCGAACCAAACACATTCAGCACATGTGACCTTCAAATCTGATTTCGGAACTTAACATAAATTATACCACTACACATGTTTTAAAAGATGCAAAATATGCATGAAAACTAATGCACTTTCAGCAGTAACATAATTCTATCATATTGATGTAAAGATAGAAAATAAAGTGCAGAAACTAAAAAAGAAAAAATGCAGAAAATAAAGATGGTGTGCATAAATCCAAGGTGGTAAAAGAAAATATAAAGGTGGTGAGTTGCTCTTTAAATCTCCTTCTCAATCTTGGCCCAAAAACAATTAGAAGTGCAAACCTAGGGTCCCATTCTTCAACTTGGGTTGTCAATCCAAGTTGATAATGATAAATCCTCACTTTTTAATAAATAAATTTCAAACTGGGATTTTTTAAACTTTTCTCAGTCAACTCTCTTCAACTTCACCTTGTATTGCCTCCAAAAATACCATGTATTCTTAGAAAACAAGGTCTATTGTGAGGATGCTAAGGTGAGTTGTCAATAATTATTCCAAGCCAATTAAAAATATTTAACCAAAAGTAAGAACTAACCCTATTGCATGGATCACAAATCTAATATTCAGAGATACAAAAATACAGAACACAAATTAAAACAAACAACTTTATCTACTAGCATGAAAATTCTTTACAAGGAATATAACATTGAAAAACAAGAATACATACTAGGATGTTGAGAATCCCTCTGTCTAGTTGAAACCACAAGGTTGGTGGTATGGCGTTTGGAAAGAACCCCCTTGGTGAGTTCAAATGGAAGGGCAAAAAAGGGAGAGATGGTATGCAATTCTCTAGAGTGAGAGCGTTGGATCTCCCATAGGGCTGTTTATATAGGAGTGGAACCTCTTTTCTTTCCTTCTTTGTTCTTCAATTTGTGGAGTGGTGGGATCTCCAAAATCTCCATGACCGTGGGTCATTCTTACTGGTTGGGTTGCATGCCCAGCTGGTCTCATTCATCTCCCTTTTTCTCTCTTTTTGAAAACGTCCTCTTTCCTTTCTTTTGGATTTTCTTGATAGACAAGTTAGAGAGACAAAATCTTCACTTGATTGAGATGGGGCCCACATAATGTGGCCGGGTGTGCTATAAAAAAGATATGACGTTCTTGAACTTCTCATTTTGCCTTCATGCTATGCTATTATAAATAGGTCCTAATTTTATTTGGAAACTCAGATTGAGTAATTACTAGAAACTAGTGTTGAATGCGATAAAAATGAAAATATGGTTTTCTTTGCAATTTGATTTTGGTTGAGAACTTGATTTGGGATGGATGTAATATATGCATAAAACAAGTTTAGAAGCACATAATTTTTTCAAAAAAAAAAAAAAAAAAAAAGAAGCATTAGAACTATACAAAAAGTAAAAAAAAAAAAAAAAAACACATTAGACCTATAAAAAAAGCATACAAGCATTATTAAATCTGATGGTAAAAGAGAAATTAAGTTTTCTCCCATGACCTATCAGTAAATGTCACATACTGTACAAGAAGAAAAAATTGTCAACATCTTTCCATTGCATGTGGTAAACTCAATTGTTGGACACTGTAGTTTTTCAGAAAATTGAATGCTGTCCATACATGGTTTTGAACACTTGATCATGTACTCAGTAGTAACAAATGTTTCAGTTTTGAGCTATATATCAAATGATGCTTTGAATGCCTTTGCTATTTGATTTTTATTGAGCTTGGTTCAGACTGGATGTCTTTGACATAAATTTACTTAATATATTCTGATGTTGGTTTCACTTAAATTTACTAAATGCATTTTTTACTAAAATCTGATAGTAACGAGTGTAGGAATGCGTTCCCACTCTTGTTCTGTCTTGTTATTTAATGAAAGTAACCATTAAAAAAAAAAAACACAAGTGTAGGAATGCCTGCTTAAGTACCAAATTCTTTGAATTTGGTACCTGGATTGGAAAGGTTGATGTACATTAGGAGCAGATTTGTATTTGTTTTCCTCTTTCCTCTTCCACCGTTAGTGTGTTAAGTGAGGGCACTTCATGTAATACGTATGGACTATTGATAGTAGCACTTCAACAACAGGTGTCTTTTATTTTCTTCTTTTTCTTTTTCTTTTTTTATTTTTTATTTTTTATTTTTTGCTCTAAAATTCTCTGTGATAGGAATAGAACTTATGAAGAACATGCATTTCACAGCTTTGGGGTTATGAATAGAACTTGGGATCATCATAGCGTGCATAGGTGGAAAAGATCCATGGTTGGGATCATCATATCTTCTTTTTAATTGATAGCTTAACTAGAACCAGTGGCCTAGTTGTTGGGCATTTTCCAACGGTGTTGCAAGCTCCTTTTTTATTTATTTATTTATTTTTTGCTTGTCTTTGCCTACTGTTGTTTATGTGTTTTTGTCTTTTAGGAGACACTAGATCCTAGTAGTATAAACCTAAGATTTGTGTATGCTGCCGGGTGGTTCTATAGAGTAACTGCTACATGAGTTTTCTATAGAGTAATTGCTACATGAGTTTTCCTGACCGGTATTTTGGTGTTTAACAGTTTCTATTTTCTTAATTTCTTTCGTTGTTGCTTTTGATATCTTTATGCTCATTCACATCTATAAATATTTCTAACATGATTCTTTTAAAAATCGTTTGTTATTTTGGTTTAGATGCTTTATGTATTATTGCTAAAGTTCATCTTATATTGGTGGAACATTATATTTTGGGCATCTTTTTTAAATTAAAAGTCTTTAGTGTGTTTTTATTTCAGGCTTCTATTATACTTCTATTGCCATTTCTATACCTGTTTCGAGTTTTATTGATTTGTGAGCACAATTTCTTTTGTTTCTTTTCTTATTTTAGGTACCTAACAGAGCGAAAGATACTTAGTGGAATATCTTTTGTTATATCAACGGGAAGTAGTGTTGCTATTGTTGGTACAAAGTAGCAGCGGTAAGGCTTCAATGATTTTAACGTATATTCTAGCTAAATATTATATAAAGAAACTACCTTGAACTGTGTGATTCTATTTTTCTTTTTCTTTTTTTTTTTTTTTTTTTTTTTTTGTTTCCTTTGTAACATACTTGACAGATGAGTGAATGACAAACTAGATGTTGGAGGGAACTAACTCTACAATAGGTGTCTCCTCGTGCCTTCTGTTTACGAAGGATATTCTTCTTCATTCTAAAATAAAAGACATAGTTCACATTGATTTTAAATGATTGACACATAGTAGAACACGTTGGTGAAATAATGTCTTCATTTGGAGAAAACTTTTGTCATCCTACGTTTTTTTTTTCCTTGAAAATTTTTGATCCAAGCACTTTTTTACTGCCATGTCTCATTTAACGACTGCCTATGCATGCTCCCAAATGTCTGCCCGGCACCTAGTGGTTTATTGTTTGATTGAGCTTCATTTTGATGTTCTCCCTCACGGTACTGACATTCTAGTATCAAATGTGCTCTTAATATTGTACTTATGTCTTTGAATATCCGAGATCCCTTTGATTTATGGACTACTCGTTGGTCTCTGGCTGTTTCACTTGTATCATGCCTCTTCTTTTATGGTCTATTAAGTTAATATCTTGAATGGCAGTTTTATAAGGTTATTGGGAATTATGCTTGCTATAGGGTCTTGTGTGAACATTATTTTGTGATGGATTATTGTTTCTCATCATGGAGCATTGTTTTCATTTTTCAAGTTATTATTTATATTTTCTTTGTTTTTATTATGCAAAAACCAAAAACTGACTGAAGACATAAGGTACCATAACATATGTAATGAGGTTGAATGACCAACTAGCCCTTCATTTCCCGGTTAGTTAGAGGACCTAACCTGAAATCTGTCAAGTATGAATCTTCTTTTTAGACTAGATCAATGGTACTTTTGTAATTTTGTCCTTTTGATGTTGAGATTTTATGCCCTTTGATGTACAAATATCACCATTTGAGGAAAAAAAATCGCAATTCAAGTTGAATTATTTAATATAATAGGGTAATTGCACAGTTTGGACAGCTATGGGCATGGGCCGCATGGCAAATAGCCAGCAAAGCTTTAAAACAATGGGCATATAACTAAATTTTTTTTGGCATTTGGGTGGATCCCAAGTTGTGTTGCCAGTAGAGTAATTCTTTTTTCTTTTTGTTTGTTTTTGTGGGTTTTGTCTAACCATTGACGAGGTTGGAAAAAGCTTCACATTCTCCGGTGTCTTCGCTTTACCCTCGTACTTTTATTACTCATGTTTTATATTCTTTTGCATTGCATGCATAATATGAGGATGATGTTCATCATAGGTTGGGGGTGGGGACAAGCACACTTGTCTATTTTTAGACAAAATTTTCACACACCTTTTGCTTTATTTTCTATATTTAGGAAGTTTTTCAAATTTCTTTTCAGAATTTTTGCTATTTATCTTTGGCTTTTTAGATTTTTTTGAAGAGAAATTTTTTGAGAGAATTTTCAATAAACGGAAGATGGGTTGAATTTTAGAATTCTCAAAAATTTAGACAAAAGAGAGTCTGCGGATATCATTTTGAAGAAGTGCTAAATTTAAATCCTTTCACATTACACAGTTCGTATACTTTTTCAAAACCTTTAAATGTGAAATTACGATTTCCATTCTTTTTACGACTTGATTGAGTAGATGGAGGAAAACCAAACCTTAGTTTTATAGGTTTCCTGATTCATCTGGGTGGATTTTTCCACAAATTGATGAATTAAGTCGGGTACATGAAAATGGCTGCCTATTGTTGGGGACCGTTGAAGAGGAAAAAAATTCATGGCCTTTTGAAAAATAATAGTGCAAAAGCCATCATGGTTGCCTTGATTCGGGTACATAAAAAGGGCTGCCTATTGTTGGGGACCGCTAAAAAATAAAAAAATCACGGCCTTTTGAAAAACAATAGTACGAATGCCATCATGGTTGCCTTGATTCGGGTACATGAAAAGGGCTGCTTATTGTTGGGGACCATTGAAAAGAAAAAAAAATCACGGCTTTTTGAAAAACAGTAGTGCAAAAGCCATCATGGTTGCCTTAATTCGGGTACAAGAAAAGGGCTGCCTATTGTTGGGGACTGTTGAAAAGGAAAGAAATCAAGAGAAAAGAAAAAGAAGAAAGAGAGAAGCTTGTCGCTGAAATTTCACGGCCTTTTGAAAAACAATAGCGCGAAAGCCACCATGGTTGCCTTAATTCGGGTATACCTTTAATTCGGGTACATGAAAAGGGCTGCCTATTGTTGGGGACCGTTGAAAAGGAAACAATATCACGGCCTTTTGAAAAACAATAGTGCGAAAGCCACCATGGTTGCCTTATTTGGGTACACCCTTAATTCGGGTACATGGAAAGGGCTGTCTATTGTTGGGGACCGTTGAAAAGGAAAAAAAATCACGGCCTTTTGAAAAACAATAGTGCGAAAGCCATCATGGTTGCCTTAATTTGGGTACACCCTTAATTTGGGTATATGAAAAGGGCTGCCTATTGTTGGGGACCGTTGAAAAGAAAAAAAAAATCACGGCCTTTTGAAAAACAATAGTGCGAAAGCCACCATGGTTGCCTTAATTTGGGTACACCCTTAATTCGGGTACATGGAAAGGGCTGCCTATTGTTGGGGACCGTTGAAAAGAAAAACAAAATCACGGCCTTTTGAAAAACAATAGTGCGAAAGCCACCATGGTTGCCTTAATTTGGGTACACCCTTAATTCGGGTACATGGAAAGGGCTGCCTATTGTTGGGGACCGTTGAAAAGGAAAGAAAATCACGGCCTTTTGAAAAACAATAGTGCGAAAGCCACCATGGTTGCCTTAATTTGGGTACACCCTTAATTCGGGTACATGGAAAGGGCTGCCTATTGTTGGGGACCGTTGAAAAGGAAAGAAAATCAGGGCCTTTTGAAAAACAATAGTGCGAAAGCCACCATGGTTGCCTTAATTCGGGTACACCCTTAATTCGGGTACATGGAAAGGGCTGCCTATTGTTGGGGACCGTTGAAAAGGAAAAAAAATCACGGCCTTTTGAAAAATAATAGTGCGAAAGCCACCATGGTTGCCTTAATTTGGGTACACCCTTAATTCGGGTACATGGAAAGGGCTGCCTATTGTTGGGGACCGTTGAAAAGGAAAAAAAATCAAGAGAAAAGTAAAAGAGAAGAAAGAGAAAAGCTTGTCGTTGAAATTTCACGGCCTTTTGAAAAACAATAGTGCGAAAGCCATTATGGTTGCCTTAATTCGGGTACATGAAAAGGGCTGCATATTGTTGGAGACCATTGAAAAGGAAAAAGAATCGTGGCGTTTTGAAAAACAATAGTGCGAAAGCCATCATGGTTGCCTTTATTCGGGTACATGAAAAGGGTTGCCTATTGTTGGAGACCGTTGGAAAGGGAAAAGAAAAAAGAAGAAATAGAGAAGTTTGTCACTGATATTTTACGACCTTTTGAAAAACAATAGTGCGAAAGCTATCATGGTTGCCTTGAGAGGAAATCTTTTTTTTTTTAGAGTCTAGGCGGACCGGATTATTTGATTGAGTCTTTTTCACGGGGGTTCTAGCGGAGCATTTAACACTTATTTTTTGATGTATACATACTTTCTCATCGTGCATGATCATATTTAGCAAGATTTTGAAAATTTCTTTCCAAAGATGGGATTGATGAACCGTATTTCGAATTTGTCTTTACTTTGATTATTTCGAGAATCGAAAGTATCCAATGTTTATAAATATTTTTTTGGTGGAGAGTTTCTTTTGATTTCTTTAGCATTTTATTTATTTATTTATTTTTTGAGTTTTGTGGGTATATTCATGGGAAAACCTCATGAAGCACAATTCATGCACTAGGGTAACTTAGGGGTATAAGGGCTTATTGCATGCGCTAAATGCAGTTGAGAGTGCTAGCAAAAGTGGCTTTTTTTTTTCTACATTAGTCTTTTGTATTTTTAGGTTAGATTAGGTGAGTTTAGTACTTCCACCTTTTCACATCTTTTGCTAGGGACTAGTAAAATGTTGGTTGGAGGGCATGATGAGTCCATGAAATTGCATCATATTGTCATTATTTCATGTAGATTTATGGACTTATTTAGGATAACTTGATTTCATTGAATTTTATTTGAGCAAGTCATAATTGGTCAAAATTCATTAAATTGCATGATTTTCATGAAATTATTCTTTTGCATTATCCTATTATCGCATTAATTTTATTGCATTTATAATGCTGATTTGACTCATGATAGCTACTGCTTAAAATTCTCTTAATACTAATTGATAGTGACTTATATTTATTAGCATTTGATTTTCTTATTTCTTGAATTTCACTCATCTCATCTGCCCCTGTCCACCAACACCTCTCTCTCACCGTCTCCCATGCTTCTCGCTCCCCTCCCCTCGCTCCCCGTTCGCTCTCCCTCACATGCATATTTTTCTATTTTTTTTGTTCCGTTTCCACTGTTGCAGCGACATAGCCCTGAATGTAAATGTGGTCATTGGTATTTTTTAGCACTATACCCTAACTGTTTGCTGAAATTCCAGAAAGATAGAAAGTGAAATCGATTCTTTAAAAAAGAAATCCAGAAGAGAGAAAATAGGTGTTCTTAGATTGCAGTTTAATTAATTGTTTTTGAGAGATATTTTACTTTCTTGGCTTCTAACTAACGTTGTTTTGGTGAGAACCTGGAGTCTATAATTCTGTGAAACCCGCAGCAAGGTTTATAGGCTCTGGTTGTATAGTCTCCCCATTCTCAGGCTGTCACTATTTATCATAGCCAGTTCAAGCCGTCAAACAAAATTTACACATGGAATCTTATGAGGTATTGGCTTATTTTCTTTTGCTGAATTTCTTAAAATATGATTCTCATTTGAGGTGTTCACAATGCATTTTGTTGCCTTTTCTTTACCTTTGATGTCTCATGCTTTACTTAATGGCAGGTGGTGTCAACGTATAAGAAGTTCAAGGACAACAAAAAGCAAATGGAAGAAACAAATGGTTGAGGCTATACAGAGGTCAGCATGGTTTGGATATCTAGAGGTCAGTTTTGCCTATGTTTTTCTTAAAAAGAAAATGCATTTCCCCTTCAAAGCCTCTGGTAATCTTTAGTGCTCCCCTGAGTGAAGGATTTTTAATGGATGTTTCCTTCTCCTAAAACCTTCATACTGAATCACCTAAAACCTGTAACGGGCAATACATATGGTGCATTCTTCTTGGTTAACTTCGTTAGTGATGCTGCAATCGACGAAAATCCTTGCATAAATCTTCGATAGTAACCTGTTAATCCAAGAAAACTTCTGATGCGCGTCAATCTTGGCTGGATCTATTGACAATCTTTCTTTGGAGATGATGTGTTCCAAAAATGCGACTTATTTAAGCCAGAATTCGCACTTACTGAGCTTCGCATACAATTGATTGTCTCTTTGAAGTTGCAGTGCTATTCTCAAATGCTTTTCATGTTCTTCTATGGACTTGGAGTACACCAAAATGTCATCAATGACCACTACCGCGAACTGATCTAAGTATTCTGCGAAGATCTTGTTCATCAAGGCCATGAATATTGCCAGTGCATTAATCAGTCCAAATGGCATTACTAGAAATTCATAGTGTCCATATCTTATTCGGAAAGCTGTCTTTGATACATTTGAATCTCTAACTCTCAACTGATGGTAACTAGAGCTCAAATCAATCTTCGAAAAATAGGCAGCACCTTGCAATCGAAGGTTGGGTAAGCCCAACCCAATCAGATATTGGGTCCAATATTTTAGCCCATAAGTAGCCTGTAATTGAATTTTGTTGGCATACAAAAAATTCATCACATTTCCCAAGGCAGGATACCCATTGTCGTGGGAAAAATGTCATTTTTCTAACCGCTGGAATCTGACCGGCCATAATAGTGGAATTCCCAGCGGCCATTGTTTATAAAGCTTCATCGACCACTTCAGCTCTCCGGCCACTCAGCCCATTGGCCACCGCCCTTCACTCAAGCCATAGCCGCTGGATGTTAAAACAACACAAACACCAACCGCCAGACACCTTCTCCAATGGCCTCGAAGCAGTTATCACCCATGTTCTGGGTGCACCTTCTCCAATGGCCGCCCAGCAGTTCTCGCCCACGATCTGGACGGTTACACCTTCTAGTGGCCATTGGATATGCAAGAGGAACGGTTACAACTTCCATTAAATTGCAGTTTTCGAAACCGCGCTACTCCTCCATGATTTCCAATGGTTATGGCCTCTCAAAAGAGGGACTTGGGGGAGTATCAAGGAGACCCGATCCGGTGTAAAGAAAAGCCAGAAACTTTGCCATTTTTCACACAGAAGACCTACTCTTCTTTTCTCAAGGTGAGAACCAGGCAGCAGTTGTCTTATAGATTGAGTAACAATTTCTAGAAAACCAGTCTTTGTTTCTCTCACACCGGAGAAGAAGAGGTGTTTTTGCTGTTTTGATGCACACGTCATTGTCAACTCTTTTTCCACATAAGGGTGATGAATTACAAAGATTGACGGAGGAAACTACGATGTAGATTTCCCCAACTTCGTCTCGAGCAACTTTCTGAAGACAGCAACCTCCCTCGTACTAAATCAAATCTTAGGAAAGTGGCATACCATCTCTTACTTTTTCCTGATTATCCTCCATTTACGTGTGCTAAATTCTGGAAAAAAAAATTGAATTTGTGCTTTTAACAAAGAAGACACATCCAAATACTCTTGGAGTAATGGAAATAGTGGAGCTGAAGTATTCAAAAAGTGTATTGTATCATTGACTTCCCTCCTAAAGTATTAGATGGCATTTGATCAATGAGAAATGCGACTATGAGAACATCTGATCAGAATGCCTTCAGAACATTCATCTGGAACGATAGTGCCCTGATAACTTCCAACAAATTCTAATTTTCTGTTTGGCAACACCATTCTATTCTATAGTATAAGTACATGAACTTTGTGATTCAAACCCATTTGCTCTGAGGTAAGCTTGAAAAAAACTTGATGTGTTCCTCCATTGCCTGAGCTCAACACCTTGATTTCGCATCAAACCTATTTTCTACCATTGTCACAGCCACGCCCAACTCAGCATGATATTGTTCGCTTTGGCCCATGTGCGCGCAAGAACTTCCAAGGCAATCACCCATCCCAGTACTCCTTCCACCCGAGCAAGCTTAACTCCGGTGTTCTTATAGGATCTGGGGCCGCACGGCTTTAAAACACGTCATGCTGACTTACACAAGGTTTAACTTATAAGCCCAAGGTCCGAACTTGGATATTTCCGATGTGGAACTTGCAAAGACTCTCCATTGTAAGCCCGTGGTTGACACACTACGCCCCATGTTTAAAGGTGCCATCCGGACTGAGTTCTCACACTCTTCTCCACTGGAAATAAAGTCGTCATCGGCTCTGATATTGTCACGACCCAAATTCCGGGGCCCTGTCGGACTCTAGATCGTGATTATTTAGTAAATATTCACCATGCATTCATCAAATGATTTCCAGAAGGGATCAGGCATTTAGATCAAAATATAACTTTATTAAATTATGAATGTTGAACAATATCAAATATCTCTGAGTAAATCAAATTCCATATTCTAATTCAGTTCATATAATAAAATTCCCTAAACAAGGGTTAATCCCCTTATCAACTAATTGAATATTTCTCGTTCTCGCCCGTCAGCCACGCATGCCAAAATTTACGTGCTGAACGTCGTTTTGCTCTTCCCCACACGCAACGTGATTACCTGAAGAGGGCAACACAACATCAGTATTACTGGTGAATGAATTTTCCTAATTACACAAACAGCATAAAACATAATTAACAAATCTGAATAAATAAATCAATTACCATTAAAAGTACATCCATAAACATATTCGTGCCCATGCACATTACCACGCCTCTAAGGCTCATTGTATACATGTATACCGGTCACCATGACCCTGTGTCAACAGACACGTTCCAAAAGGACTAGCCGCTATAATGGCCCAGACACTAAGTCCAACATCCCACGACTGGGACCAATGCACATTATCTCACCATTACATAATAATCATAGCTCAGCATTTATTAATAATCTACAATAATCAGTAGTGTGGAACCAGTCCTATTCAAATCCTAATCAGATTAGTGCCCCACTTCTGATCATCACAGTTTAAGGAATGATATAGGAAGGGTCCACTTTCACAGCATAATATATAAATAACAGGAGCATACCAAAATGTCCAACAGGCCTTACAATACATCACAAATTATACAAAACCTTCTATTACTACAGATGGAAGGGTCATATGGTAATTATATACTCATCTTAGGTTTATTCCTTAACTATCCAGCACACTTGTCTACACAGAAATCATAGTTTCCGCCTGCAACACTTCAAAAATGAAATCCAGTGGGTCCCACTTGGCAAAACCAAGATCAGGCCTCAAGATCATGGTCGCCCAAGGTTAAACCCACAATCCCTTGGATCTGTTCCATCATCAAATTAGAATCTGGGGTCCACAAATCAAAAAAACTGATGTCTGATGTTTCCTGCACTAAGTCTCGCCAGGCTGTATTTGAATTCATTGATCAGTGGGTCCCACTGATCAATATCCCAGATGTCCCACTCCTGTATGGTCGCCCAGGGGTCTTCTCCAGGATGTGTGGTCCTGATTTCCGATCAGACCCAATAGTGAGTCCCACAACCCAAGTCGAAATGCTGCTCTATTTTCCCCAAATTCATACCTGGGACTCTTTCAGTCCATTGGACAGTGGGTCCCACTGGTCTAAATCCCAGATGCCCCTTATTCCTAGGATCGACCATGGGTCCCCTACAAGATGTGGGGTTCTGATCCTTGATCAGGTCCATTGATGGGTCCCACTAAGGCCTGATGACAAGAACCTGCAATCCTAGCAACTATCACCTGTGTTACATCAAAACAATTGGATGAGGGCCCAGATGGGTCCCACTCCTCATGGGTCCAGGTCCTTATGGGTCGACCATGGGCCCCCTTCTGGATCCATGGTCCAAATCATCCATCTAGTGGGCCATGGGGTCCCACAACCCTCCAATATCAATTATAACCATGTCGACAGTCTCTGTTTTCAACAGAATTTCAACTCTATTCCATGACCCTGCATCCCATTCTACTAGTATCATCCTAACATCCATAGTATAGGATTTCTTGACTAAAACAGATCCTTTAAACACAGCAAAACCAAAACACAGACTAGCGGTCATCTTGAAAACAGATCATTTCATCACAGTATAATCAGAACACAAAATTTCAGTCATCTTGATTAAACAACTGGTTAATTAGGAAGATCCACTCACCTTTTATACGTGGTGGTTGCGTTTGCAATGTGTGGACGCGAATAGGACATCCGATGATCGTGGCCTTCTTCTTCTTCTCTTGGTTGCAGCACACAAGATGCTCTCTCTCTTAGAATTTCTCAACAGGAAAAAGAGAAAATACCATTCTAAGGGTCGTTGGTTGCTTATATATACAAAGTAGAGTCCTATTCCTTCTTTAATACTTTTTCCTCTTTCTAATTAGAGTTGTTATACAACTCCTCACCTTTCCTTTCTAAAAACCACACACACGTGAGACAACTTCCAATTCCTAATAAGAAATCAACTAAGGGTCCTACCTGGGCCAAACTTGTCCTGGGGCCCAGGTACTCAAGATATTACAGATATCAATTGTCACAACCCTGCCCAACTCAGAGTGATATTGTTTGCTTTGGCCCACGTGCGCGCGCGAGGACTTCTCAGGCGGTCACCCATACCGGAACTGCTCCCGCCCAAGCACTCTTAACTCCAGTGTTCTTATGTGATCCGGGGCCGCACGGATTTAAAACGCGTCATGTTGAGTGAATACTGGGTTTGACTTATAAGCCCAGGGTAAGGACTTGGATACTTCTGACGTGGGACTTGTAGAGACTCTCCGTTGAAAGCCCATGGTTGACACGCTACGCCCCATGTTTAAGGGTGCTTCCCAGTGAGTTCTCACAACCATCATGTGGAATTCCGCAAAGTTCAATGGTAGTTGACCATGAAACTTCATCACATATAACCGTGTACTACTAGAAGCATCATCAATTGATGAAACAAAAAAAATAATGACGGCCAAGAATAAAGGTAAGAGGAGCATACCAAACATCACTATGTATTAAAGAAAAAGGAACTTGATTCTTTTCACTAATACTAACTGGATGTGATGTTCTGCATACCTTTGAAGGTTGACAAACTTTTCATTAAAGTTCTTTAATATTATTCCTAACGCTTAACAAAGGCAAAAACTCTTAAGGATACTAACTGATAAATGTCCTAAATGACAATGCCACTTCATAACACATTCTGCGCCCTGAGAAGTGGGTAACCATTACCTTTATACAACAATTTTCTTTTTGCTTAAGAAGCCTTTTGTACAGTTCAAATTCCTGATCTTAACAAGCATTTCTTCACATGGATTTCCTAAAACATTCATTGATCTCAGACCCTATGAAAATAAGGCTTATAATTATGTTGACTAGGATTTTGTCAATTATATTTTTCACAAATTCGGGTATGGAGTTCAATGGAAACAGTGGATGACGAAGTGTATTTCTTCCACGTCTTTTTTTGTGTTGGTCAAAGCTTAAAAACCCCAGGAAGCGCTTATAGAAAGTGGGTGTGATTCTTAAAATTGTTATGGAAAAGGCTTATGACTATGTGGAGTAGGATTTTTTCGATTTTATGTTTCACAAATTCGGGGTTTGGAGTTCAATGGAGACAATGTATGAGGAAGTGTTTTCTCCCAAGAAAAAAATGGTCAATGGTTCTCTGTGTTGTCTTTTTAGGGTTTCTAGAAAGGCAAGGGGACCCTTTATCCCTATTCCTCTTCACCATTGTAGTGGGGGGCATTGAGTGCTTTGCTGGCAAGAGCTACAGATATTGGGATGATTAGGGGTTTTGAGGCTAGTTGAAACGGGTTCATGTTACTCATCAATTTGTTGATGATACCATTTGTTCAACTCAGAATCGACAGAAGAAGTTCTCATGTTGAAAAGGATTCTTAGATGTTTCCAGCTAGTTTTTTGCGGGTTGAAGGTTAATTTTTCCAAGAGCTGCTTTTGGCTAGTTTTGCTGGTTGAAGGTTAATTTGTCCAAGAGCTCTCTTGTGGGTATTGGTTGCTCAGAGGAAGTGACTAGGAGCATGCATTGTAAGTTGGGAAGTTCCCTGTTTTATACCTCAGTCTTCCTATTTGGGCTAAGACAAGGTGATGAAACTTCTCCATGTATTCGAGCTTCTCTACAGACATTCAAGTTGATACTTTCCACAAGGTGATGAAACTTCTCCATGCATTCCTCAAGCGAACGGTCTCCTTGAGTCCTTGTCACACACATTGAAGCCAATGGTAAAGACTATGCGTTGTCCACTATAAGGAAGGCCTCTCTCATCAAGAACGTCATCTTCTCCCATGTCTTCACTTTCTTCTTTCCACATTGCTCTCTTGCGGCTTTGGTCTGAGCCTGCTAAGCAGGAGCTCGACCCTTCAACTGCATGGCCTCCAACTTGCCTATGGCTCTGGGCAAATAGCCAGGTAAGTTTCAGGTTGTTTGTTTGGGCAATAGCCCATAGGCCCTTTCAATTACTGGTTTGGGCTTGTTAAGCCTGCATCTGGGCTCAGGTCCCTTATCCACAATCATATTTTGCGAATAATTCCACAGCCTGTCATGATGCAATCCACATGATCATCCTCGCCATCAGCATCACTGCTGTCTCCCCAGATACTTATGGTGGGTATCAAAACTAGGTCTGTTGGATATGGACCTACTTTAGTTACATATAGCCAATGAAGGCTAGGACTGACCTAGGCACAAGTTACCCTGTAAGCTTTAATTTTTTTTCCATGTCAGGACTGTTGTAGGCACAAGATACCCTGGAAGCCTTAATTACATTATAATATGAGCCTGAAGAGTCAAGACACTGCCATTATATATTTTATTCCATCACCTATTATTTATCATTTTTTCTTTTCAACTCATGTATTTAGAATGCTGAATGCTTATTTTTATTGTCTTCTCATAACCATCTGGCACTTTAGAATATCACTTATTGTCCTTCAATTAAGGTCATTAATGGTTTCTTAGTTTCTTTCTTGTTTCCTGTAGCTAACAAAAGCAATGATACAGGTTTAGGCAATATGGTCTATGGGACAGATACACAGATACACACCCTGAATCTGATCAAGTTTTTGTGATTGGTGTTAATGATTCAAAAAAGGATTGGTTCTTTGCACATGTAACCAGGTAAAGTTCTTTCCTTTTTCTACTAAAGATCCTTAATTACAGCTCAATAGCCATGCATATGCAAGAACATGTTCTTAGCTTCTGTGCAGCTTGCCATTTACGAAAAACATGCATTGATATGGTTGTGATCTAAGCCATTAAGCAGATAAGTTGTAAGCTTTGGAATTCTAGTCAAAGAGCTTTTTTAGATTGAGGCTGTTTGGCCTCATAGATATACACATGAGTAGTAGATACCTCACCCATTACATGAGTTTATCACTACAATGTGAGAGTCGGATGAGATGTGGAGAAAAGAAGAGAAATAATTGTGCCAGTCCACCAGGTACCGATCAAAATGAATACAATGTCACAAGATGTGTATTTCATTCTACTAAATAAGACAACATATTAAACTAATACAAAATGTTTAATGAATAGAAGAATCTCTCCTTCACACTCCCCTCCCCTCTCTAATTCAGTAACCGAACACAGTAACAAATGCTTATATAACAATAGATGATCTGCATGAAGGAAAGTTATTTATAATATGTGTAAGTCATTAATACTCAGTCAGTGCCCCAATATATTAGCTAGTTAGTCTATTATTGACATTCAGAACATATGCCAAAAACAAGAGAGAGAGAGAGTCTGTGAATTGCTTCCATTCGATGATCAGTCATCTTGGATCCCTTATCTTTAAATAGACTTTACAATGCCTAAGATTAGGCTACAAATCAGGGAATTAAAGCTAATTAGATCAATTAGATCTCTAAAACAGGAAAGACAATATTGTATACACGGTTTTGCCTTGCTGTACATGTTATGACTAAGTCTCCTCTCTACACGTGGGCTGGGCTTTATTATCATACAAGTGGGCTGGGCCCCTGGGCTTATTATGATACAATATTACACTTTAGCAATTATATCCTATATTTCCTCTTATCAATAATTTTAGGAAAATTTTCCTGAATCTTAAGAGTGCCTAAGTGGGTATCTATAAATTAACGAGTTCAATATTTTATCTATAAATTTCCTCATGTGAGACTGTTATTGGATGTGTGCTGTACTCATTTATTAATTAAACAGAAGTTCAGTTCTTCACACAGGGAAGTAGCAGCCCTGTTTTGTGGTCTTTCCTTCCTGAGAAAGCATCATAAATTCATAATCATCCTCATCATCGAAGTGTTGTCCCAACTATGTTGGGGTCGGCTATATGAATTATGTTTCTCCATTCCGATCTATCTTGAGCCAAATCCTCAGATCTTCATAAGAACATGAGAACACATATAACCATAAAGCTGGATACGGGGCACATTATTGGACACATTATGTTATTTCACTTTGTTTTCTTCTGTGTTGGTGGTTTCCTCCATTACAGCACCTAGGGAGTTGATCTCAGGCTAGGAGATCAATTCATGGTGGCTATGTTCTAGTGGGTCTCACTAGGATTTGCCTTCGTGATTGCTGGTTGGAGATTTTTGGAGTGCTGAAGTACCAACCCTTAAGACCCAAGTAATCATAGCATGCATCATATTCCCAATTGTCACGTATGGATTTCTTTGAAACATTTTACCTTGTTGCCTGACTTGATACTGTTGACCTCTGATAGTTGTTGCTGGTCTTAAAAAATGCAATGTTCCAAACAGGTAAAATCTTGCTTTCATAATGGTGACAACCACTAGGATTTGCAGTGCAAAGAAAAGAAACAAAAAATTTACAAGATCTAAAAGGCAGCCCAAAATTTACAATCCCTAAGCCTCTCGCCTCCTTTCTTCCTCTTTTCGCGTCATACAGAATCAACAAAAGGGGCAGCCCAAACCATTTTCTTCTCTTGTTTTCTATTGCATAGAGAACGAGGCTGCTCAGTGATAGAGTCACTTGTGTGACACGTATCAACAAGTGGGTTTTGCCTAAGGTTGAGTTCAGGTCATTCACAGGTCGAGCCAAGTTTATATCTGAATTGATTTGGGTCGAAGTCTAGTCAGTCCGACCCACTTAAGTTTCAACCCAGCCAGCATTACTGCTCTCATCAGCAAGAAATTAAAGACCCAGATTTGTCCAAGATCAACGGCTGAGACTTCTTTTTACAATATCGGGCTCATCTACCGTCAAATTTTAGATCCGTTTTCCCCAGCGTGATCGTGGTGAGCAGATCTACACATCAGGTCAGTAAAAAAAATTTTAAATTTGCCTTAAACAAAAATGCCTCCCAAGAAGCACATAGAAGTAGAGTCTTCCTTTAATAATGATGATGATTTGAGGGGAACTGTTAATCAAATATCAGTAATGATTGTTCAAATGCAAGAGACTCTTGCACAGATTGAAACCCGATTAACCAATTTGGAAACTAATTGGCGTGAGGATAATCATCGGGATGATATAGGACATAATCGGAATCAACGAGATCCACATGCAATCAATGTTGATCGTGACTTAGGTATTAAACTCGTGATTCCCGAATATGATGGAAAATTGAAACCGGATGAATTCCTAGATTGGTTAGTGTGTGTTGAAAATATTTTTTTACACAAGCCAATGATGGATGGTCATAAGATTATACTAGTGGCAACTCGATTTCGCAACTATGCTGATATATGGTGGGCCAAGTTGCAACGAAAGAGAAGAAACCAACAAATTGACCCCGTTGACACATGGACCGAGATGAAAAATCTGTTGAACTCCAATTGATCGTGAGACTGGTTGCCCCGAAGTAGACGAGTCCAACTTGATGTGATCTTCAAGCTTGAACTTGAGCTCCAAGCTTTGACTCCTTATCGATCTCGTTGGCTTTGAGATGCTCCAATGATGTGCTTAAACCAAGTGAGTAAGGAGGTTTAGGTCTAGGGTGATTGATGGTTTAAATTGACGCTAATCCATTCCCTAGAGGATGAGATTCCACTAATCACTCTTACAAGGAGCTTAGAGTGAAAAGTGGTGTTTGATTTTGAGGGCACTAAACGAGTGTAATTGAGTGGTAGTCCGTGGTCTAGAAAAGGACTCAAAACCACATTCTATCTAAGCCATTGAAATGAGCTTAGAATTTGTAGACAGAGCTCTAACAGCTAGTCTACGATTAGCTGTGAGCAGGGTACGGCTAGCTATGATTCCAAAAGCCTTTCCCAATGGTTAATTCGACTAACAATCAAACAAGGTTAATTTAAACAACGGTTAGGTTACGGTTATCCATGGAACGTTATACAGTTAGCCGTAAGCTGACCGTAGTTCAATAGTGCTGAAAAACACCATTCTGAAAAGGCACCCATAAAGCTTTATGGTGACCTTATAGTTGGCTGATGGATTACGGTTAGCCGTAAGGTTACCACAATTCAAAAATGTTGAAAAACAGCATTCTGGAAAAGCAAAGGTAGATAGTGTCTGGGGACCTTACGGTTAGCCATACCCCTATTACAGCTAGCCATAAGGCCTGAAACTGAACAACTGCCCTGATCAGTTTAGCCCATTCACCCTATTATATTTATCTATTGGTTTGAGGGTTCTAAGGGTCTATCCTTGGTTAATCCTAGGGTCCATCTACATGAATGACTACGCACATCATGGAGAATATGACTTGATGATCTAAGGCCTTCCAAGACTTGATCTTTTGGCCTTCACTTGATCTTCCTTGATGAAGCTACCAAAGGCAAGGTCTTGGCCTAGACATGGAATTGACAACACAAGGGTAGTGCGGATATGACTATGGCACTAACAATTCCTCCTTTTGAGGCCCATGGGCAGTGATTGGATATTTTAATGCTATTTCTTCTAATAGGAAAAGATTCAACACTAGTTTCTTAGTCTTCCCTCCATGACTGATTTCAATGAGAAGCAAACTTAGGGTAATTTGGTGTTGGATTTGTTGAAAATCGCTTCACCCAGTCAAATAATAGGAGGGGTCAATCCTATGTGGCTAATAGGCTTGATAGGGGCCTCCTCAATCACCAATAGCTTCTTCTCAACAAGGACTCCTGCCTTCACCATTTGGGGAGACAAAGTTCAGACCATAGCCTTATAATTCTTAAATCCAAGTCTCCCTTGGTTTCCAGAAATATTCCTTTCAAGTGTGAGGACACGTGGATTGACTACCTACCTTTTTACAAGTTATGAGAGACTTATGGGAAACCCCATTTTCTGAAAAACCCCAACTCACTCTAGCCTCAAAACTCAAAAACCTAGAAAAGAATTTTAAAACTTGGAATAGAGACATTTTCAGCAACTTGAGGGACAACATCCTAACTACAAAATAGCTGGTCACCCGTCACCCACAATCAACACCTTATGAATGCCAATCCTTCAGACACAGCTTATGCAAATCTTATGGCATCTTGGTCCTCCATCCATAATTTTCTTAAAGCAGATAAATCCATTGGTAACAAAAATCCAGAGTCATTTGGTTAAAGAAGGCGACCACAATACCAAATTCTTTCATATCTCAGCCAAAATCAAAGGAGCTTCAAGATTTCAAGATAGAGAATGTTCTGCTTAATTGGGAGGCCTGCTTCAATTGTGATGGAGCGGCACAAGGTAAACTAGGTTCGGTGGGTATTGGAGGAGTGCTAAGAAATCAAAAAGGTGAAGTATTGCATATGTTCTCCAAACATGTTGGATCAAAGACTCTAATGTGGCAGAGCTTTTGGCCATACTGGAAGCTCTCCGTATTTATGCTACTTCATTTCATAACATCCTCATAATAGAGAGTGATTCGGCCAATGCCATAGCTTGGGTGAAAACTCTAAGTGCTAACATAGGCCCATTATGATATAAGTTAGCCATCCATGACCCATCTACAAAAGCCCATTGTATTAGACTTGTACAGCAAATACATACTATAATAGGAGATTCGTGGATTGATACTAGTCAGACTTGTACAGCAATACATACCATAATTATAGATTTGATAGATTGTAATTAGAGCCCAAATTGGGCATTACTGATCTATAAAACACGATGGTGAATCCTCAAGGGATCATCGAATTCCATTCAGTCTTTCTTCTGGGTTATTTGTGACATGGTATCAGAGCCATCTTGGTGAAATAGAAAGATTAAGAGCCATCTACATCTTTCTTCTTGAAGATTCTTAAGAGTAGCTTCTCTGTCGTCTGGTTTGAACAAGAGGTACACGACGACAGCGTGTGGAGATCAACAGAGGGCCACCATCGACAGATCAGATCTGATCAGAAGGACACCACAGTCCTGGTCGCCTGATATTCTGGGAGTTTTTGGTGATTTTTTTAGCATTTTTTGAAGATCAGAGGTAGGCCTTTTGATCATTGTTTAGGTTTACCGGTTTCTGCAATATACTTTCATCAAAACCGTGAAGGCCAAAGTCATATCCGCACTACCCTATTGGGTCTAACGAGCCTTGTATTGAGTGCATACTTACATCACTTAAATTAAACTACACTCTACAATTGATCAGTTTCTAGTTTTCACTACATATGAATGGAAGTATGAAATATTGGAGGGAATGGAGCGGAATTGGTCTGGAATTGGAACTGGAATTGCGACCGTAACGACCGGAATGATTGGAACGGACAGGAATTGGGAACAGTAACTTTTAGGGGGTCATTTTGTTCCGCCCAAGGCCAATTCCGGCCAGAACGGAATGGAATTGAAAACTATGGTGTAAACTTTCAGATTTGCCGTCATAATAAAATGTTAGAAAGCTGTCCATGAGATAGATCAACGTGGCAAATGGCTATGCCAATTTGATGACAATTTCAAGCTAAAATTCCATCATTTAGGCAATGAAATCTCAGATTTTCTGTCAATTATACTGTATTCGGTTTTTATGGTCTACAATGATGTTACGGGCAAAGGATGACCTTGTTTAATTCTTAGAAAATTTAATGCCTACACTATTTAGATACTAACTAGGTTGGGTCTCCAAATAACCACCAATCTATAGTAGGTATTGCAAAGTTGCAGGAGGGAATCTGGTGACTTGTATAAAAAAGGGAAACAATTCGTTGCATGTTCAAGTGTAGAAATTGCTTGTCACCACTTAAGGGGTGGTTTGTCTGCGGTCATTTACATATTTAAATGATTCACATGCTTAAGGATTATGCATCATCATGTTTGTTTGCACCCATTTATGAATGTGATGTTTTGTTGGTAGTTGTTATACTTTTTTTTTTTTTTTTATAACGGAGGTTGTCCCAGCCCTTTGGGCCGGACTAATCCCTATGGCCCAGCCGAAGCCAGGCAAATCCCCTGTAGCCCCAGTGTTGGTAGTTGATATACTTGTGACCATATTGCTTCTAATCCGGTATTCAAGAAGTGCACAGAGCATATGGAAGTTGATTATCATCTTATACAAGAGAAGGATGCCTCTAGAATCATCTCCACTCATTACCTCAAATTGGAAGACTGGCCTTCATACATGTTTAGCAAATCACTTTGAAGGCAACATATTAAATAATTAGAGGCAAACCGGGCATGGACTATATCTATTAACCAACATGAGGGGAGAGGGTTGGAGAACTATAATACATGAGTGCCAGACTCCATAACTGGTGTAGTGTGTATATTTTTGTGAATATAGATGATGACTGTGTATTACAGACTAGGATGTATGTCACATGGATTTACTATACCTGTGTAGCATGTAATCAACATCAATATTAACAAGTATCCTTTATCTAGAATAAACACACAAAAAAAAAAAAAAAATAGAAATCGCAATTCACAGAGAAATTCTAGCTCCAAATAATCACTTCTCCTGTCATTATTGTAGTTAATGACGTCTATTGTACTGCTATGATATCATAATAGCCTAGGTCATATAAACGGATTACCACTAATAACGAGCATCAATTCTATTAAGAAGAGGCATTTTGTGTCTTGTGAACATGAGTCTCACACTGAGATAATGGTTTCAAATCATCACTTCTCTTTTGAGTTGTCCTTATTAGGGTAACAGGGCTAGAAAACCATTCAAATGAAATTATGTGTGCGCTTCTTTTTTGTTGCCTATCAAATGTCCTGGTGGGCCTCGTTGATGGTCGAATGACTTTTGAAACTCTCTCTCTCTCTCTCTCTCTCTCTCTCTCTCTCTCTCTCTCTTCAACTAGTTTAGCAAAACCTTATTCTCACAAATCCTATGATTAGTGATTGCTTTCAGGGGTAATTTGATCATGACTGTATAAAATTATAGATACGCTGAATCCTTCGTTTAAACATGGAGATAAGGGACTCTAATGGTTTGAAGATATTATTATTTCTAATTTTGAAAATATTGAGTTTTCTAGGTTAAATCAGAGTGATGGGACCCAGTGATGGATGGAGTTTGCACATTCACCATGGATGCCCGGCCTTTGGAGTCATCGTCATTGGAAACCCAAGAAGTCTTCACACAAGGGAGAACTCTTGCTCGATGCAACCAATATAAAGAAGGAATTTTCATTGATTCACAAATAAGCCATTCAATCCTGCCTATTAAGGACCTAGATAGGATTTCTTTTCCCTTCAATGAAATTGATTAGATTCAATCTCTTGTCGCTTGACATCCTCTCTTTCATTAATTACATGTCAATCAATTACATTGTTGATTACATGCCAATCAATTATCTTGCTAGATTTAAGATATCTTTTCTTCTTTTTTTTTTTAATGGTAACAAAGAAATTTATTAAAAGAAAAAAGTAAAGCCAAGATATCTTATCTAGATCTACAAAATTTTATTGTAAAGTCGTAGTTGCGCTATTGGGCAAGCTGACCATGGGTTAGGCCTAATGAATTAGTCATCAATGGGATTGCCAATGGGCTGGCCCGCTATGGTTAGGCCAATGCACAGGTCCACTATGGGTTTGATACAATGTGCCAGCTCACGCCTCACAGTACGCCTATTCCTGGGCCCCCTATTGTAGGTCCTGGGGTCCATGGTTACATCACAAGGGGACAACTATGACTATCTTCAATGATTGGCTTATTTTTTGTTGTCCATGGTCTGGTTATGACTCGGTTGAGCATTGCAGCGCTGATAATCAGAGCCACGTCGATCTATGTTGTGCAGTGCTGAGTAGGAGACATCAAGTTTTGTCTATGACTTTGTATTACTAACTCAAACCAATTTAGGTGTTTCTAATATATTGTAATTGATGCCGCTTCATTTGAACTAAAGGAAATACCTAACGTAAATGTGCTCCTAATTTCTAGGTGTTTGGTAACTACAACATTCAATTCACCACCCCTTATAATCGAGGCCACCAATTTTCATAGTGGTCAAGAGCATAATATTTAGTGGGTGTAAGAAGAAAGGAGTAAAGGGAAAAAAAAATAAAAAAATATACACACACAACACACACTGTAGGGTATACCAATGCTAATCATGTCTTGGTTACTTAACTATGGAAATCGAGGCCACCAATTTTCATAGTGGTCAAGAGCATAATATTTAGTGGGTGTAAGAAGAAAGGAGTAAAGGGAAAAAAAAATAAAAAAATATACACACACAACACACACTGTAGGGTATACCAATGCTAATCATGTCTTGGTTACTTAACTATGGAATTGTTTGATCAGTGAAGGATATATCATCTATTCTCTACTAGGGGAACATGGGTTATATCATAGGAATAGCTAAATGTGTTAGACTGCACAATGGTTTACAAGCGCACAAGCCCTCTGCCCAATTCAACCATACCATAACTACACACCTTTAAGAGACTTGGCTTCTGTTTTTATTGCCATGCCAAAGCCTAATCCTTCACGTGAAAACCAAGGGGCTGATTCCACAAGCAAGTAAAACAGCAATATCGATATCCTCAGAGAAAAGTCTCCTCTCAGTAGTATGTTCTCAAATAGAAATCTAAGAGATGCTTAATGGCATGGTTGATGCTTTAGCCAAACCAGGGGTTGATAGAATTTCTGCTTGGGTGGTTTCCCTAATGTCATTTTCTTGAGGGGTACAACACTCTTGTACCTGTTTTTGTTAGTTTTTGGTTGTTTTGTGTGTTATGTCTGCATTTCCTTCTTTAATAAATATTTTGAGCTACTGATCAAGAAAAAAAACTGATCATGTATGAAAGAGGCTGGGGCTTTCAGAGTGTTTTATTTTATTCAATTTTTTATCAATATCTTTGGCAGATGTTTCACGGAACTCACTATATTGGTGATGATATCGTTGCAAATTTTAGAGAGGGAGAAGCATGGAGGAAGGTATTTGGCCCTGTTTTCATATATCTTAATTCAACTCCAAGTGTGTCTAAAGCACATCATTTATGGATAGATGCAAAAAGGCAGGTAACTATCTACTATTCAACTACTATTTTTCCTTAGAATTTAAGCATAGTAGTTTGGTTGGTTGTCTTATGTCTTTCCATAAGATCTATTAAAGAAAATGACAGCTGTCTTCTTCTTTTTTCATCCATGCCCATGTTCGTCATAGAGGCTGGTTGAAGAAACAACATGGCCATATAATTTTGTCTCCTCGCCATATTTCCTAACTACAAAAGAACGTGGTTCAGCTTCAGGCAGATTATTTGTTCAAGATAGGCAAGGGCTTCCTCATTGAACAATGCTTCCTAAAATACACTTGTACCTGCCGTGTTGCAGTATGATCTTATTGGATATGTGATTTTTAATAGTATTATGCTTATGTAAAAAGTGCGTTTTCTTTGAATATCATCTTACTATTTTGGTAAATCAATCAAACTTGAGCACATTTGGAAAATACATTATTAAAATACCTGATGGCGATGCAATGTACATGGAAGACCACATACTTAAAAGAATGACGCATTTCTGGTCTTGATCTATAACCTGCAAATACTTTGGGGTGTTAAAAAGTAAATCACCCCCATGTTTGTGATCATATTTGCTTGTCAATGTATACTTTGTTATCATCTAATTTTACAAACACATTGGCCTGTTGGGTGTACCCAGTGATGTATCTTTGTGGGTAGCAAGTGTGCTTTCATTTATGTTACATGGTTGCATAGGTAGCATTAACCTTGTGAAGTCTGTCCAGAAAGCAGTAGCTTACACACACCACAAGTTTATATCTCATTGCTATGATGTTCAGATACAATAAGCACGCACAATGGATATCACGGGGCATGAATTTTACACTCAAAACTGGATAATCATTTACACTTATCTTAATATACATATGAGCTGGAATGCTTGATGTGGAGATTTAGGGCTCTCACCAGAAGGTCCAAAAAAAAAACTTGCGTAGAGAAGATACAAAAAGAAGAGAGAAGGAATTGAGAGAGAATAAGAATATGGTTGTAGCTGATCCAAGGGTTAGATGACTATTTTTATTTATAAATTATTCAATTTTACACAATTACAAAAACCTCTTGATATTTTTCAAATTTCATAAACACAACCCCACCCCCCAACAAGGCAACAACAACAAAAAAAAAAACTAATTTATTTATAAATAAGGCCTACTCTTAACTCATAACACTCCACTTAAGCTGGTGCATATATATTCACTATGCCCAGCTTGGACAAAACATCAGTCAACTGTTTTCTGGTTCCTGCTTTTTTAATAAAGTCTGTAATTTGATCATCTGACATCCAAACTTGTATATGTCAGCACAACATCCTTCTCTTTGACCTTTTCCCTGGTGAAGTGGCAATTAACTCCCACATACTTTGTTCGCTTATGATACACTAGATTATTAGCTAGTTGTTATAGAAAGATTAGTTACATTTTTCCAGCATTTACTGATTATAGGATTTCAATGTATTTACAGAATACGAGCGGTGCCTTTATGCAATATTGTATTTCACTTAAGATGAAATACGATGAGTGGATGGTAGTCTAAACGAGAATACCATACAACTGTACTTCTCTTCTATTCTTGTTCTTTCTTTTCTCATATGACTGTTCTCTTTCATAAATATTCATAATACTAGGATTAAAGAATGACAACTTTTTTTTTTCTATAAGAAAAGGCTTAAGTTGGTCTATCTTTCACAAAGCAAAGTTGCAGGTCCATCTTGCTTGAAACTCGGTTCTTCAAACAAGATCCTCAACCATGACAACTCACAACACCCATGAGTAGAACTTTTCTGTTTTGGATCCTGCCCAATCAACATCAGTATACGCTTTTGCTCTTAAACATCAATGAGATTTATAAAAGATATCTTTCCCTTTTGTTCCTTCTAAGTATTTGGGAATTCTGTAAACGGTGGTCAAATGTTATGTTTTGGGAACATGCATGAATTGGCTAACTAGCTAACTGATGTGATGGTAAGATAAATAAGCTTTCCCACTAGTTTCCGGTATGATCTTGATCATGAAGTAATTCACCACTCTGGGGGTGCAACCCATGATTTTGCTCATTTGGAGTGTCCACCAGTTTGGCCCTAATTTTCTTGTTTCTTTGAGGATATTTAAAGTATACTTGTGCTATGAGATGACAATCCCTTTCTTGGATCAACTACTTCAATTCCAAGAAAGTATTTCAGTGCTCCAAGGTCCTTAATTTCAAACTCACTTCCCAAATATTCTTAATTTCTTCATCATCATTGCCAGTAACTACAATATCATCAACATACGCAACTTGCGTTGCCACTGTCACATTTTTCCTTTTTACAAATACAGTATGATTTGCTTGACATCTCTTGTATCTATATCTGACCATTGCCACTGAACTTGTCAAACTACACCTGAGGTGACTGTTTTAGTCTAAGTCCAAACAAAGACTTCCCGAATCAACATACTTTTTGCTCTTTTTCTATCACTATAAAGTATGGTGGCCCGTGGGCAATCCATATATACTTCCTTTTGTAAGTCATCATGAAGAAATGCATTCGTTGCATCTATCTAATACAGCGGTCATGAAAATTTTGTTGTTAGTAACAGTACTGCTCTAACAGAGCTTAACTTCGCAACTGGAGAAGAAGTCGCAAAGTAGTCTATCTCATACATTTAGGTAAACCAAGTCTTTCTTTGTATCTATGAATTGATCAATCTGGTTTATTCTTCAATGTAAACACCCACTCACAAGCCTAACAAATTTCTCATGAGTCTTAGCCTCAAAGGATCAGCACTCCTAAAATTTCCCTCTTGCTGCTAAGTATGCAAACTTAATACAATTAAGTTTTCCATCTTGACTTGTGGTAATTCATTGCCTATCCATAATTACTCATAAATGATTTGGTTCTAATGACTTGTGATTCTTATTCTACAAGCTACAATTAGTAATACATTTTTTATTTTTTTTTTGCACAGCCATTTTACTGTGCTCTTATGCTCGCCTAATGTTTTACAATGTGAAGAAAGTTATAACCTTTTTTTCCCCGCTTATGCTCACCTAATGTTCACAATGTTGAGAAAGTTCCAACCTTTTCTCTTTTTTTTTCCAAATCAGCGTGTGTGGTGCATCAAATTTTCATTAACTCTAATAATAGAATAATAGGCATCCATGTTATTAATCATTATTCAAATTCACCAGATATGTCTCTGGAGCTCTAATCCCTGCTAAATCTGCCTATGTTGGTCTTGCAACTGCAAGAACTGAAGGATCTTGGCAAACAGAAAGCAAGGTGACCAAATCCACTTGGTTCTATTCATCATGCCAACAAAATAACAGTCAAGGCTTGTTAACCTATTCACATATCTTCATTCATAACAATTTTGTCTAAAGCTAACCTAATGTAGTCTTTGTAAAGTACGCACACAATGCTTAATCCATCAATATATGATGTTATGCTGTGAAGGGTTATCAGTTTTGGGTAAGCACAGATTCAAATGGCACATTCACCATCAATAATGTGGTCCCAGGAGTCTATGCTGTTCATGGTTGCGTTCCAGGTTTTATAGGGGATTACCTCAGTAACGTTCTTGTTACTATCTCTCCAGGTACTTAAAGCTGTTTCTTTTCATCTTCTGTTGGCATTGCACTAGAATGAAAGAGCAATGTTTTTAGTTTTTCATAAATTCTCAGTATGCCTTTTTCTACTAGTAAGTCCTTCAGTATCACTTTGACATGACTAATGCAGTTATATGGTTTTTGTTCTTATTTGTCACCTATATTTTTTTTAATCAGTAACGAAGGAATTTTATTAAAGAAGAAACTATTACAAAACAACTAAAACAAACAGAAGAACAACTTTCAAAGTGATACTGGTACAAGAGAAATGTCCCGGCCACAAACTACAAAATAACTACTACAAAACAACTAAAACAAACAGTAGAATAACTTTCAAAGTGATACTGGTACAAGAGAGATGTACCGGCCACAAACTACAAAATATAGGCACTCAAATTACAAGATCTATCTACCCCTTGCTTAGCTAAACAATCTGCCATCCCATTTGCAGATCTACTAATGTGCTGAAACATGACCGGCATGTCAGAAACAAGACGACAAATCTCGTTGAAAAGGAATTGCATTTTCCATGGCCCCCTCATCGTTCTAACCCAAGATATAGCATTAGCCGAGTCACTTCTGAAATAATTTATCATTTTTCTTTACCAATCTTTTTTATTATGCCATGAACATAACATAGACAATAAGTTAACTTTGTGTTACTGACCATGATGTCCTTAAAGACGCTATATCACCGTTTTAGAAAGGCAGAGACTGTAACAAGTTTCTAGCAAGTCCTCAAGCTGGTACAGGCATGACAGTTATAGCTGAACTGCAATTTTCTCTGTTATTGATAGATGTCTTGTATTTTGTGGAAACTGACCATCTGGGTCATACTGTTCACCGATCCTCGATTGAGGAGGTGCATGGAGCATTGTACCTCGGAAATGAATCATAAAGGTGCAGTACTCCTTGTCCAGGGTTCTGAAGTAGAGAGCCCATCACTCAGGAGTATTTGCTAATTTTCACCTCAGTGACATATTCTCTAAGTGGTTTGTTTTAGGGTTGCAGAAATCAGTTTGTTCTCAAAGGCATGAGGCTAGTGAAATCCTATAAAGCTGTAACCCTAATTTCTCTGAAATAGTGGAAATTGTGCTCATAAATCTGTGAATTGTGGGCACAGTGATGAACTATGAATTTTTTATGGATTCTAATTTTGCTTGTTTATTTGTTGCATCATGATAGTTACCACCCCAACAAATACTACCTAGAAAACTAACACCTATATTGTAAATAGAAAAATTTCCAAACAGAAAAATGAAAAGTTGTTGAGATACAGGAGTGAGAAATCTTTGATCCAGAACATGTTGAAAATTTTTACTTTAATAATGCAGAATCAATAGTATGTTTTCCAAAATAAATAAATAAAATAGAAAATGAATGTGTGGACATTAATTTAATATATTCACCACTAGATAGTAGTTGAAGTCATTCCCCATTGATGGTCATCGAGGTATCTTCTAAATGAACCCTCCCTAAGCCAATCATAGACTAGCCTTTTTCTCATTACTCCTTTGGGTCTGGAAGTAAAAGAACTATTTTGAAATGGGGCTGACCAGAATGGTATGGATTCAACTTGTGAATTTAGAAGAAGAAAAATCTTCTTTTCATTCTTTGTATCCTTTCAGTTGGAGAAGTTGTTAAATATGTGATCTTAGTGCTTAAATATAGGAGTATATAAAGAGAACAGAAAGATCAATGATTTTAATCCCCTTGAAACTAAAACATTCTCAATGATACCTTAGGGCCCATTTTTTCACATTTGGGGAGGAGTAAACATGAGGTAGATGTCAAATCATGGAAAAGGTTAAGAAAAGGTATGTAAAAGTAAACTAGAGGTGCGGAAAAATCCTTGTGTGAATGGTAGGAGGTAAAGTATAGGTGAGAGAGGAAATGTAGATTAAAAAGAATTTTTTGTTATTAGTTTATTATACCACACTCTATCACACGTTTTTGTGGTAAAAAGAAAGAGGCTCGTGGAGGAGTAAACGCAAGTGGCATCACATCAAGTTGATTTCTCCACTCCATTTTCTTCACCCAAACTTGGTGTTAAGTGTGATTCAAATGATTGACCAAGTCAAAGAAAATGCATATCTTATCTATGTTTGAAGTTAGCTCTTAGTCCTACAACATATCATCCCATCCATACTGTAACAGCATCCGAACTTCAAACAAGGCATGTACTGGTTCAAAACGAACCGCTGGAATTCATCAACTATGGGAACATTCATAATTAATTTGATCCTTTAGAAAACACTATCATATAATATTTGTTTGTAATATTTGCATCCCAACATTGGGTTATATGTGGTTACCAACATTGGATTTCAATCCCATGATTTATCTCAGGATAGACTGTAATGGAGAAACAAAATTTATGTAGCTGACAAGGCTTTGACAATAATGATGATGACCAACATTGGATTTTGATATTTGATTTAGTCTCAAGGATGATATCTTCAGATAGATAAGCATTTAGGGTGACTGCAGTTCCAAATATTGGATTGCTTCCATAGCTGATTCCAATTTGAAGGGAGTGCAAACTCAATTTCTGTTGGTTTTAAAAAATAAAAATGTTTTATTATTATTATTTTTATTAATGAAAGCTAACAAACAAGAGTATAATTTGAAACATATAGGCACATCTGATCTTCAAGCCAATCATGGTAGTTAGTTTCAAAAGATTGTTTAAGATCATATATTTGATAGTGCAGTAGAGATTGGTCAAAATCATAATTCTGATCTTCTAATGATCATTAAGGGCTGTTCTTTATTCACCAACGAAGATTACAAGTGAACTCACTAAACCTTTGACGCAGTTGAAATTCAACATAAGGGACTGTGAAGTACTTCCCGATGACCCGCCGTTCACCTTCTACGTGGTCGCTTGAAGCCCACTTTGAATGCCCCTTCAAGGTGTTTGAGAGAATAAGGAGAAGGAAAATATCTCCAGCGCAGTCTCCCTTGCAAGATTAGCCCACAAAAACTCTCTTAGACGAATGCTCGATGCTTGAGAAATTTAGATAGCTCTAGTGAGTACTTTTGTGGTTGCAAGGGGTCATTATATAGCCCAAGTTTTGTGCACAAGATTTTCCGAAGCAAAGAAGGAATCTTAGAAGAAGTAGGAACAAAACAGCACGAAAGAGTCTTGATCGAACAAAACTCCACAGCCCGCTATAGCGAGCCCACCTTCTGTCTGCACAAAAACCATAGCTCGCTATAGCGAGCTTCAGTCTCACTATAGCAAGACTGTCTTTTGGAACAATTATTTGTTGGCGCTGGAATACTCCGGGAGGATTCTATATTTGTCTTCAAACCTAACTAGAAGTCTTCAAGGCTTGTTTAAGGAGTCCAAAAGATGTCTTCCACTGTCAAGAGTGATGGACCCGGCTTTTCGCCTTCCTCAGCCCCCGGTCCGACGGAGTGCGGCTGGGCGAAAAGCGAGCATCAATATTTTTGTACGGGTATGCAAGATTTTCTATTATATTTGGAATTTAGAAATGGTGATCCGGAGATCCACCATCACAAGTAGAAAGGAAATCAAAACTTTTTCTAACATTCCATTGCACATATATTTTTAGAAAAGAGACAGATTTTGAATGCCGTGAAAGGCGATTTTCTTTTGTTTGCCATGAAAGGCGATTTTGTGCCGTAAGTGTCGATTTTGCCGTGAAAGGCGATTTATAAATCTCATCAATGAAGAAAGACAAGAGTTGTGAATTTTTTTGTCTCTTAAAAAAAATACAAAATACAATAGAAGAAGTAAGAAAATAGATCTAACTTCTCAGGAAATTGTGGGGACTCGTTTAGATCGACGGTCGCGAGTCATGTATGGACTCCGCCATCATCCCTTGGATGAGATCACTTTATACTTTGATTCATTTGGCTTGGCTTGAACCTCAGATTTTTAAAGGATAAAGATCAAGGGAAGGTCCTATATCCAATTAAAAAAAGAGTATACGGGCTGAAGAGCCACGTCTAACTATGTCGAATAAAAGGAGGGGGAAAACCTTGGGGGGGCGGCCCCCAAGGGACTTCAATCACCTTGTGATGTTTGTTGCAACAAAGTTTTCTTCAAAGTAGCCGAGCTTCTTTGCGTAGAGATTTCTCCAAGAGTCTTCTAGCAATTTTTCAGGGATTTTAGGATAATTTTTCAGGACCCTTTCTCCTTGGAATGGCTGCCTTTTATAGGCTTTTGGTGGCCATAAGATGAGTTTATGGGCATTGATTACATTAATGTTCCATGATGGGAGGAGTTACAAGTATTTAATTTTTTATTTTGTAACTCCTTTTTCTTAGCTTTCGATTGGTCAATGGAGAATGATGGGCATTTAATTGCCTTTAATCTCCACGATGAGGGGAGTTACATGGTTTAATGCCATGATTGCTTGGATTTGTAACTCCTTTTTCCTTGCTTTTGATTGGGCCGTCCAAAATAATGAGTTAATGACTACATTAACTTGTCATAAACGGGTCAATTGACAGCATTAATTGGTCGCCAAGTCGCTTGAAGAGTCGCGGGCTGCGCCGCGTCTTTTGGAATTCTTCTTACGATGATCGCCGATGGATCCACATGTTTGATGTCGGATGGCGATGCAATTTCAGAGATTGGTTGACACCAATGGGCCGGCATCATCTGTCAAGTTGATTTCTCGATCGATCGGGCAAAAAGTATGCTTTCTTGGTCAGCCGGTTGGCGATTCCGAAGCGTCGGATGATGATTTCTTGATTTCAACGGCGGATCCGTGATGTTGACGAAGATCGACAGATTTCATGTCTCAAAAATCGGATTTTGGAAAAATCACAAGGGCCAAACAACTCGAAATGCGACCGAAAAATGCCCTTTCGGCGGAAATCCGGCGACCTGGATTTCCAGGGTCGCCAGCGACCATGGGTGCATGGCCGCCGGTGACCATGGGGTCTTTCCCCTTTTCGATCGCCGTTTCTCGGCCGTTTTTCGGGCTTTTTCGTTTCTTCTTTCTCCTGTATCTTTCTTGACATCTTTCCTCATTTATTGACTTGATTTTCTTAAGGAAAACCTGACGAAAACCCACGCAAATCAGAACACAAAGTTTCCTATTTTCTGAAAAGCCGAAGACTTTGCAACAGATTTTTCGTCAGGAGTCGAAACTAGGTCAAATGATGTCGAAATGACCTGAAATTTGAGGTGAAGCTTCCTGAGCAGTAGATAGGACCAACCATGGGCTTTTATTTGAGTTTTGAAGCCGTTTGGGGTCCCGTCGATGCTAGACTTGATTTCACCGCGTGGAAGATGTCGAGCTTTGATATACGGTCAACCGATGTCCGATTGACCTGAAATTTGACAGAGAGCCATTGGAGTCATTTTGAGACGATCCATTAGCTTCGATTTGGATGCCATGATCCCAGGGAGCTCCGCCGCTGGGAGGCCTGATTTTGCTTCCGAGCGTCAAAGTTAGGTCAAACATTGTCAGAATGACCTGAAATTTGACATGTAGCCCTTTGGAAGCATGTAAAAGCCACCCATGTACTTTGTTTGATGAGTGATGGTGGCTTGATTTTGTTGCTCAAGAGTTGATGGAGGGTCAAAGGGTGTCGGTTTGACTTGAATTTTGACGTGGAGCCTTTTGGAGGTATTTTGAGACCATCCATAGGCTTTAATTGAAGACTTGATATCTTTGACGCTGTCACCGCCGGGAGCTCCTGCTCAGTCGTTGGAGGATTGAAGTTAGGCCAAATGGTGTTGAAATGGCCCGAAACTTCATGTGTACCCTTCTTTTGACTATTTTGAAGGATCTTACAGTTTTGGTTTGATTCTAACAAGATCTGATGCTTGAAGTGGCTTTGCCTGTTTGTAGTAGGATGCGGCTCCATGTAGCTTTTGATGTTGAAGAGGCAAAGTGACATTTTTGGTGTCAACAAAGAGGTTACCCCACAGTCCTTTTCGAAAACAAATAGAAATTACAACTCAATTAGGACTTGAGTTTTGTTCAAACTAGGAGAATTAGCCAACTAGAATTCTAACAATCTCCCCCTTTGGCAATTCGTGAACAAAACTCCTAATACATAATAGATCTACTAACCCCAGTACAAAAGGATACCCCAAGATGACTGAAAAAAAACAAGCACCTCAACTCTGAAGAAAAACCTGCACGAAAAAACCTTGGCAAAGATCTTGCATAAAATCACAGAAATGATAATTAAGCAAGCTAGAAATCAATGAATTTATCCATTCTAACATTCTACACCCCCCCCCCCCCCCCCTCCCTCCTTGTTATAGAATTGGCAAAGCAGTACAACAATTGGAGAGAATGAAACTAACATTAGAAAAGAAACAGTTAGAAAGAAGTTTAGCATAAAGTAGAAAGACATGGACATGTAAGACAAAAGTAGCAAAATGTGAATAAGGTGCTTCATTGATGACGAAGCTGATTAAACATTTCGATTAGCTGATTACGAATGTCAGAGTAACCACTTGTCACCTTTTCTTCCAAATGTTCAATCTGGACAGATTGATCAAACACTACATTTTCAATTGCAAGGAGGCGATTTTCAATTGAATATTCAACTTCTTCATCGGCTTGGACTCGAGCTTGCTCCCCCTGAAGACGACCACGCACATGAGTATTAAACATAGCTTTGGTCATGCCATCAATCTTTTGCTTTCGAGAGACGAGCAATTCATGTTTGTACACTTGGCAACCAGCCTCAATCAGCAATTTACAAATCATGGCACCAAATGGAAGGGTGAGTTTCCTAGTCTTATCGTAAATCCGCAGCATAGAGTCTAGAATGGTCTGTGGAACGTCCACAGAGGTGCCTGTGCCCAATGAATAGAGAAGAAAGGCCTAAGGATAAAGAAGATCAGAGGTATGGCCTCTTGGCTCAATGTTATGCCAAACAAATGTGTTGAGCAATCGGTAATCAGAGGTGAGACCGAATATCTTCAGAACAGGAGAATCCCATACAGTGGGTTCCCCACAGAGAACGGTAGCCAATTCATTTGCTTGTATTTCAAGGTTATCCTGATCAGGGAAGGGATAGGATGGGCGAGCGGGTCTCCGGAGATTGAGTAAAGTAGCACTCCGATTTGCATCCATAGGCAGTGTCTTTCCCCGAACATAGGTCTTGAAACCACTACCTGTAACATGAAACGTTTTTCAATAGAACTCCCGTACCCAATCCTCAAAACATGCATCACTCAAGTTTATCATAATCATAAGACGGTTAAGATGAAGCCAATGCAAGAAGCTTGTAGTAGTGAGATCAGTTTGCACTACTATTCTCTCAAAGACGAGAGTTCTATTTATGAATTCTGAAGCAAAATGTTCAGCACTCTCAACATCCTTAAACCGTTCAGTATCAAAACGAGAGGAAGAGAATGCAGGTCGCTTTCCTTTACAAGTTTTGGGGGCCATGCTGTATCGTGGAAGATCACAGAAACAAGGAAACAAACACTTAGTGTGGAGAACTTCGCTTAGACATTTCAATAAACACTTAGTGTGCAGAACTTCACTTAGACATTTCAATAAACACTTAGTGTGCAGAAAAACTCAACCAACTCCCAAGAAACATAGGTGACTTCCAATGATCCTAAAGGTTGAAACAACATGTAGCAAAGTGTCACAAAGCATGGAATCAAGGACATCGACCAACATAGAGAAAATTATGAGAAGCACCAAAAAAATCACTTGCACTTCGACCCATCCTTCAGTCAAATTCGAAATATCTTCAAGGGTATCTCAAAAAAAAAATTCTTCCTCATCCACATTATAAAGAGTAATGCCAAAGACATAGGTTAGAGATGAATCCAGGCAAACCTCAACCATAACAAAAGACAAAGGCAAGGAAAAGAGAACCCATGATAGTAGAGGAGAAAAGATCATACCTGATGATTAGATGTGGAGAATGTGAAGTGCAAATCGCAATTAGCGAGTGGAAGAGGGGAAAAATGAGAGAGGAGAAGAACTTTGATTATAGAAAGAAAGAAAGATGACAGAAAAGGGAGGACATGAGTTTTAAAACAAACTGAAGACAACTTGCTATAGCGAGGTGAATTCTTGTTATAGCGAGAGTAGGTTCTGGAGAAGGCTCGCTCTAGTAAGTACTGATCTCGCTATATCGGGACATAGTTCTAGAAAAAAATGAAAAGAAGGCACAAAATAGGATCTGATGTGATTTCCTCCCTTTTTTCTTTTTTTTGGTAAAATGCATGTGTTCCATCTACAAAAATATACACAGAGAAGTGTGAAAATACACAAATCCACTGAAATTAAGTGAATGTGTGTGAAATATGATTTGCTCCCCCTTAATCAAGACGAGATTTTAAAACTGAAGGACTAAAAACTAGGGAGCAAACCCATAAAATGATAGAATCAGTTCAAAATCTAACTTCCCACCACCATGCTAATTTTTTGTTAATATCATGCTTTTTGAGACATTGCGCTCCTTCCCCTTTTCTTTTTATTAAAACGTAGTCATGAACCTTCATAGGCGGCTTTCACACTATCAAACATGGTAGCCTTCTCCAATGAAACTTTTCAATCAAATATTGGTAGCTATCACACATGACCTTAGGTAGCCCTGATCCTCCGGTTCAAAGTACAAAGAAATGGTGAGACTTGGCATCAAGAATTTTTTATTTTTATTTTTTAAGGATCAAGGGAGAACATCCATTGTGCATAAGAGGATGATAACAATGAACTGTGCACTAAACACGAACAAAATCACATGCAAAAATAATCATAGATGGAAGTGAGATTGTGCATGTGCATGTGAAAGTAAAACAAAAACTAAGGAAATGAGGAAATCCCCAGAGACTTTCATCCAAAGAAGTTGAGTGCAACAACTTCGAGCAGCAATATATTCAGCTTCAGCAGTCGACAAAGAAGTCGAAGTCTGCTTTTTACTGTACCAAGTGACCAAATTATTCGCAATAAAGAAGCACCCTCCAGTTGTACTTTTCGATCATTTGCACAACCTACCCAATCAGCATCTGAACACCCAACCAGATTTGTATTTGTGTCTTTGCTTAGCCAAATACCAAAGTCAACAGTTCCACTCACATATTTCATGATTCTTTTTACCGAATGAATGTGAGATTCCTTTGACTTAGATTGATAATGGGCACATGCTCCAACACTGTAAGCAATATTGGGTCTACTCGCAATGAGATAGAGAAGATTGCTAATCATGCTTTTGTAAAGTGTTTCATTCACATCTTTCCCATTCAAATCTATGCTCAATTTGACACATGGGCTCATTGGTGTTCTGGAATGTTTAGTAGAAGTCATTCCAAATTTTTCAAGAAGTTTCCGAGCATATTTTGATTGAGAAACAAATATACCACTTTCGCACTGCTTGATCTGTAAGCCTAGGAAGGAGAGTTCTCCAACCATGCTCATTTCAAATTCATTAGACATGCTTTTAGAAAACGGATCAACTAAAGTAGAAGAGGTAGACCTGAGGACAATATCATCCACATAGATTTGTGCAATTAAGATGTGATGAGAGTCTTCTTTGATGAACAGTGTCTTATCGACACTTCCTCGTTTGAAGCCATTATCCAACAAAAAGACAGTTAGTCTCTTGTACCATGCTCGTGGAGCCTATTTCAACCCATAGAGAGCTTTTTTCAGTTTAAACACGTGATCCGGGTAGTGAGGATCTTGAAATCCTTTGTGCTGTTCAACGCAAGCTTTATCATTTAAGTAACCATTCAGAAATGCACTCTTGACATCCATCCAATATAGCTTGATATGAAGAAAACAAGCAATAGCTAGTATCAAACGGATGGATTCCAATCTAGCAACAAGGGCAAACGTTTCTTCAAAATTGATTCCTTCAATTTGTGTGTACACCTGAGCTACCAGTTGAACCTTGTTATTCTTATAGATCCACTTGGTGCCGATAACATTAGTGTGACTAGGTCAAGGAACTAAGTCCCACACACAGTTTCTCTCAAATTGTTCTAGTTCCTCATGCATAGCATTAATCCAACAATAATCAAGAAGGGCTTCTTTTATGTTCTTTGGTTTAATAGAGGAGATATAGCAGAAATTACTTACCTCATCACATACCTGTTTTCTTGTTTTCAGAGGCTCCATTGCATCACCAAGAACTTGTGAAATTGGATGACTCTTCATTACCTTTGGTACTGGTCGCGAGCTTTTAGATGCACTTTGTTCAAGTGTTTAATGATGTTAGGCACCATTAGATTGGAGGATGGTGTTTTTTACTCAATTTCTTGTTCTTTGGATTCAACATTAGTCTTATCTTTCGATACCGGTGCTGTGTCTATTCACTTGCTTGTACTTGGTTCAGCAACCTGAATAGAAGTAAGAGAAATAATTAAATCTTCTTCATCATCAGAAAAGTATTCAGAAATTCTTGCATCATCAACAACCACATTTACTGAATCCATAACTGAAGATTTTCTGAGATTATAAACTCTGTATGCCTTACTTATCATAGAGTAACCAAGAAAGATGCCCTCGTCACTCCTAGAGTCAAATTTGCTCAAGGGTTCCCTATCCTTCAGGATATAACACTTACTTCCAAAGGTTCAGAAGTACTTGACAGTTGGCTCTCGACCACACCAGATCTCATATGGGGTCATTTTCTTTCCAGGCCGTAGGTAAACTCTATTGATGATATGAACCGCTGTGTTTACCACTTCAGCCCATAAACGTTGAGAAATGTTTTTACTGTGTAACATAACTTGTGCCATTTCTTGCACAACCCGATTTTTCTTCTCAACAACTCCATTTTGCTGTGGTGTTTTGGGAGCAAAGAATTCATGTTTGGTGCTTGGAACAAAAAGTACCGAAATAAGAATTCTGAAATTCAGTTCGAGGGTCTAAATGAATACGCACAACACCACCAAAAGCTTTTCCTTTATCATTGATGAGCGAAGTCCATAAATCAAGAAAAACTTCAAATGTCTCGGACTTCCCTTTAAGGAACCTAACCCAAGCAAGCCGCGAAAAGTCGTTAACGGTCATAAATATATATTTCTTATCGCCGATGCTTTCAAATCTTGTAGGACCCAAGAGATCCATGTGCAGTAATTCAAGCAGCCTGGTGAATTTTAAGGCATCAACTTTCTTATATGAGGACTTTATTTGTTTGCCAATCTGACATGGACCACAAACAACATTTGTAGCTTTTAAACGTTTAGGTAGCCCAATTATTATTTCATTTTTCGCCAAGTTATCTAGGTCCGTGTGATTAACATGGCCTAAACGTTGATGCCACAAGTTAATGTCACTAATCATAGCTGTGTGGCATGTCATCTTGCTTTCCGTGGCAACGAAGTAACAATTGTCAGAAGTCCGCACTCCATGAAGTACATTATTACCGTTTTTGTCAACAATAACACAGTCATTAAGAGAAAAATGGACTTCATGGTGTGAGTCACATAATTGGCTGATGCTTAACATATTCGCTTCCAGACCATTGACTAAGAAAACATTTGAAAGGCTGGACATACCTAATATAGAAACTAGTGTTCTATGAGATTTTGGGATTTATTTGATACTCGGAAAAATCTGTATTTTGCCCTGTTTAATTTATCTTATTATTCCCGACAACTTTCGTATTTTCCCCGTTTCCATTAGAAACCTCTAGACCCTACTTTGCTAATGATAGGGGTAAAACAGTCTTTTGCACAAAAATCTGGGCACTATTTTCAATATCTCCGAAACCCGTGAAATATATATTTTTTGGAAACTAGAAATTTCGGCGAACATTTCTTCCTTCATCGAATTCATCCGAGTCCCGGAAGATGAGGTTTTAAGCCCAATTAGTTGACTAAGTTGTGGGACCCATCCCCACTTTCTATAAAAGGAGGAGTCTTCTTCTCTTCTTCCTTTTTCTTTCAGCTTCTCAATGAGATAGAGGAGAGTTCCAGCCCTAGTGTTTGATTCTTTTCTTCTTGCTTCTCCATCTCCCAATCACTCTCAAACTCTTGCTAAAAGAGAAATGGAGCTCACCTTCTCCTTCCTCTCCATCAAGGCTCTCTATTGGTATCATTTTTAGAAGAAATCCTCCATTCCAAGATTCACTTTGAACAAGCTCTTGCCATTAAAGGACCTTCCATGTAAGTAATCCTTGCCATCTTCTAGATTGTGTTGCTATTAACCCTAGAGTCTTCATTTCGATTATTGGAAGCTCTCTTCTCCTATTTCTTGGTTTTGACATTCTAGGGTTTGTGATGGGTGTCATTTTGGGGATTTTTTTGTAGATTGTGGAATTTGAGCTTGAGAGAAGTGCTTAGAGCTTGATTAGCTATTTGGAGCCAAGGCAAGTGGATGAATGGGTTTTCTTTGAATGATTTCATGTTTTAATGGAGTTATGGATTTTTTTTTCACTATTCATCTTGGATGTGCTTTATAATCCAAATTGATTGTTAGAAATGTACATAATCATGAGCTTCTTTCTCTTTTAAATGCTTTCTTAAATTTTGTACATTTAAGTTGTATTTTGATATGTATGGACTCTCATTATTGGTGGTGGTGCATTGAATGAGATTTGAAAGGGAATGGATGTGATTTTGGTTTTAAATGGATGGTTATTGGAGGACTTGAATGTGGTTGAAGTAGGTGGGAGGAGGGCCATAAATATTGTGTTAAGTGTTGGCTTAAATGAGGTTTTGAAAAGAAGGGAAGATGAGGTCCAGACTGCTAAATCGTGGAGTTTTTGAAGCAATTCGCTCGAGCGAACCCTCACAGAACTTGGTTAGCTCGAGCCAACTTCCTATTTGGTCGAGCCAACCCCTCCCAGAAGTTAGTTCGCTTGAGCGAACCCCTTCCAGAGACTTGTCCGCTTGAAGCACCCTCCTAGTTCGCTCGACCATTCCTGACTTGGAGCAGTTCGCTCGAGCGAACTCAACCTCGCTCAAGCGAACCCTTCATAAAACCTCCTTCGCTCGAGCCTACCTCCTCCTTCGCTCGAGCCCTCATGAATTGAACCAGTCCGCTCGAGCGAACTCCTTGTCCGCTCGAGCGAACTGTACAGAATTCTTGGGTCTTTCCTATTGTTTTCAGATATGGTATTTCAAGGTTTGGATGGGTTGTTTTAATGCCCTATCACCTTGGAAAGACCTAGGGGATGCCATAAGGAGATCGACTTGGAAAGAAACCCCACTTCGGAAATGTATTGGGAATTGTGTATTTATCAAACTGTATAAGGAAACTTGGGATGTCTACCATCATTCGAGTACCATGCCAAGAGCAATAATAGACATACAAGACCTTTATACATATTGTGTCAATACGGAAGCCCCAATACATAGTTCGTAATTGTTTAAGGATTCATCGTACTGTTTTATTCGGATTATACTTGTGCTGACCCGATTTCACCCGATATCACTAGTTTTGTCTCATACTATGGATTTATGCATCTGTCATGTCCTACCAGCCCCGTATATGCATGAAAAGATAATGATGTGTAATGTGTGCCTATGAGCACCATGATCCGCCTGCTTGAATGTTTTACACCGACATAGTTATGTATATGTTTTGATTTCTCACGTAACCTATGAGTCGGCACCACTAAGCTTGGATGTCCTTATCAGTCTTATCAATTGACTTGGGCCTCCCCTTGTGCTCCCGTCAGTTGCAACTTGGATCCTGTCCTGCCCCGTTACCCGGTTCCACGGCCGTGATCTTGTCTAGCTATATATATATGTATATAATGTTGGTCCTCGTTACTTCGCGTGCTCAAGTCCACCAACGCACTGAATGTGCTCTCATCACGTTAGTGATAAAGAGGATTTAGCTTTAATGTGGTTGCCATCTAGTCAGTTCCTGCACCTTGAATACCCTACATGATTTATAATGCATCTGTATTTTAAATGAACAATGCATCCTGTCTGATGACAATTGTTGTTTTAATGAGATTTCATTATGTTTTTAAGATATGCTTTGGTTTCTTTAATGGTATTATCTATTCACCCACCTGCAAGACCATCGTGTCTGACCCATTTTTGTGGTACTCAAGTCCAGACCCCGTTATTGCTTTTGAGGAGCCAGAGGAGGGGGTCGGTGAACCACAGCGCTTAGTAGAGTGGTAAGCCGACAATGTCGTTTAGACATTGGATCGAGCTAAGAGTTGCGTAACATTTTTAGGAGTTTATAGAACAATATTGATTTACACTTTTGGGTTGTACTGGCCTTTGTTGGCCATTATTTTTGGGGAATGTTAATTTAACTAATCTTTGTTTAAACTTCTAGCTTTATATTTTAGGAATGCGAATGAGATCATTGCTTACTCTGACGTATTGTCATTTAAATGTATTTATCAGTCTTGTACTGTGGAATGAGTTACCGATTTAATTTGCTACACGCTTTCGCACCAATGTAAATGTTTTGTGAGTGTGTGTGATATCCTCACAGCGGAAACCCGTGGGGAATTAAGTTAGTGTATATTCATATATTCATTGTTGTAACCACACATCAACACTTTTTAAGTATGTGTTCATTATCCACAGCGTCGCGGGCCCGGATCCCAATCCGGGGTTGCGACAATAACCATTCACGACTGTTTGCCAAACATCATGATCAAGAGAATGTAAAAACGCAGTCATCCTTACCTTCCAGTAAGCGTAATTGCCACTACCCTCAAGCAAAGGAGGCTTGGTGGTAGAAGTGCCTTCCCTAGTGAATTCCATAGAATAAATCTGAGAGAATCACACTTTTAGAAATGTGAAACTGCTCTGAAACCGCATAAAGGTTTGACTATACCAAGATCAACCTTCTATTTAAGCATTAACGCAGGCTAAGGTCTTTTCTCAGATTACAATATGAATTTCAAACCCAATTATTAATCTAATCAATTAACCTAAGACCAAATAAGAATCAATTCACCACAAAAGAGAAGAGATACAAGATTTATACGTGAAAAACCCTACTCGGGAAAAAACCACGGGTGGTAGAAACCACCGAAAGTAGTGCACTATAAAACGAAGATTACAAGTGTACTAAACCTTTGACACAGTTGAAACTAAGCATAAGGGACTGTGAAGTACTTACCGATGACCTGCGGTTCACCTTCCATGTGCTTGCTTGAAACCCACATTGAATGCCCCTTCAAGGTATTTGAGAGAATAAGAAGAAGGAAAATATCTTCAGCGCAGTCTACCTTACAAGATTAGCCCACAAAAACTCTCTTAAACGAATGCTCGATGCTTGAGAAATCTAGATGGTTCCGGTAAGTGCCCTAGTGGTTACAAGGGGTCATTATATAGCCCAAGGTTCGTGCATAAGATTTTCTGAAGCAAAGAAGGACTCTTAGAAGAAGTAGGAACAAAACAACACGAAAGAGTCCTAATCGGACAAAACTCCACAGCTCGCTATAGCGAGCCCACCTTTTGTCTGCGCAAAAACCATAGCTCGCTATAGCAAGCTTCAGTCTCACTATAGCGAGACTATCTTCTGGAGTAGTTATCTGTTGGCGCAGGACTACTCCGGGAGGACTCTATATTTTTCTTCAAACCTTACTAGAAGTCTTCAAGGCTTGTCTAAGGAGTCCAGAAGAACATTCCTACAAGGTTAATTTTATATAATATTTGGCTTGTACTTAGAACATTCCCCTATACTAACCTAAAATAGATCCTTAAAAAAGGACATGGGACTGTTAGAAAAAAAAAAGGACACAGTAGCCGCAAAGATAGGACAAATGAGTGTGGAATTACTATGATTGAAGAGGCGCTCAATTGTTTTGTCTGTAAACCTATGGGAGAAACATATAAGGAAAATATTGTTCTTTACGATTATTGAAGATTGAGATTTGTTAGAAAGGTCTACTAGAAAAATGCATTAGAATTAGCCTTCGGTGTAACATGTTTCAATGAAATGATGAGGAATGTGCATAGATGGTTAAGGAGGCAAAGTCATCTCTTGTAGTGCCTTCTTTCTTTGGAGGTATTTTGGAAAAGAATTTGGAATGTTGGGAATGATGTAAAAGTTTTCTCCTTACCTTTTCAAATGATGTGTTTCATTGCTGGAATTCTGTATACTAATCCACCTGAAAAAGTTACTTTTAGCATTTAGGAGTCTCAGAATTCTAGAATTCCAAATGATGTTTCATTGCTGGAATTATGTATACCTATCCACCTGAAAAGTCACTTTTAGCCTTAGGATTCTCAAAATTCTAGTATTTCAAATGATGGTGGGCCATGGGCATTTGGAATTCTACTTGGTTGCAGCATTAGGAGAATTTCATTTCTGTTATTTATTGTTACATTGGAGCCTTGCAACATGTTATATTTTTAGGTAACTGAGTGTAGCGTAACCGCATTCTGAGGACCCTAGCTGGGACTATGCTTGGATTCCCACTGTTAGACTGTCAAACTCGAGATAGTGAGATGTCTCGCCATAGCGAGACTTATTCTCACTATAGCGAGAATGTCCCAGGAAGCTCCCAAAACAGGGTCTCGCTATAGCGAGACACAAGCTCGCTCGCTATAGCGAGCAGGGCGCAGTTGCCCAGTTCCATCCAAACTCAAAATCAAAGATGAAGGCTTTTAATTTGAAAAGATCTGAATTTGAGAAGCTTGACACTAGCAAGGAGAAATACATCGCTTTCATAGCAACTTTTGGTTCTGTTACTCCACAAGTTTCTTCTAATGATGAGACTGATCATGATGATAATGAGTCAGAAACAGAGCATGACTGGCAAGCTGAATATCAAACATTGTTTGCAAAGACCATGAAGATGTTGAAGATAAATGAGAAAGTGGCCAATAAGTGGAAAGAATCTGAAGAGAAAAATTCTTCCTTGAAAGCTAAACTTCCAGAAGCACTTGCAAAAATACAAAAATTGGAGGATGAAAATAATATATTGGCTGACAAATTGACTGCAGAATCACAAAAGTGTGACAAACTTGATTCTGATATGAAGACTTTGAAAGCAGAAAATTATGATATGAATGGAAGACTCAAGATGGTTCTATCTGAGTTAAATACTGCTAAAGTTTCATTGAATAGGATGAACACTGGATCAAAAAAATTAGATGACATCCTGTGCAGTCAAAAGGCACTCACTGACAAGCATGGCATTGGCTATGCTGACGGAGCATCCACTTCGAATACCAAAGGTAAAAATTATTTTGCTAAAAATTCAGTTGTTACTAATCCTGTTGTTAGTGTTGCAAAGCAAGCTCCAAAGAAGCAGAATATGTCACGTCCTGAACAAATTCCCACGTGCCATCATTGTGGAATTAAAGGACACATTCGACCCCATTGCAATAAGCTGCGAAGTTTATCAAATCAAAAGCAAAAGACAACGCAGAAGGCTAAGCTGAAAAAGAAGAATACGAAAGTTGTCTGGGTCAAGAAAGAAGACCTATCTTCTGTATTGGTACACACTTTGCTAAAATATTTAAATTTACAAGTGTGTGTGCCTACACTTCATCACCCCTGATCTGCAAGATCAAGCCCCCACCCCAGTGCTGATACGAAGATCATATTAAGGGGGAGTCAATTTTGAGGGGGAGCTACTGTATCCAGATTGACAGAAGCTGCATTATGATATTTGTTTATCAATTTTGGACAAATATAGGGGGAGAAGAATCGAGAAGAATGGAACTAGGGGGAGCTCTACAAGCCAAGGCAAGTCAAGATCTAAAAGTTCAAGCAAAGACAATTCAAGATCTACAGTGCTGAATTTCTTTATTTTAAAATTCAATGTATTTTGGGTTTTACTTTTGGGTAGATCAAATTGTATTTTTCTAGGGGATTTTGTCCAAGAATTGCCAAAAGGGGGAGATTGTTAGACTGCCAAACTCGAGACAGTGAGATGTCTCGCTGTAGCGAGAATGTCCCAGGAAGCTCCCAGAACAGGGTCTCGCTATAGCTAGACACAAGCTCGCTATAGCGAGCAGGGCACAGTTGCCCAGTTCCATCCGAACTCTTTTTTAGAGTTAGAGGATGAGGGCTATTCTGGGTGGATTATGATTAGGAGCCTTATGCATGAACTTGAGGCTATTTATTGGGTGTTTCTCTCAACCCTGACACACCACTCTCATTAATCTAAGTCAGAGACATCTTAGAGAGATTTTTCTCTAGAGCCATTGAGAGATCGTTCTGAATGGCTGCTCTAGAAGGTGTTTGTTGCTTCTACACTCTTGTAGAAGATTGATTATCTTGTTTGACAAGGTGCGAGGAGATCAAGGAGAAGAACGATGCACGGTGGAAGTCGTGTTAGTGGATTCTGTGCAAGAAGAACTACGGGCCCTAGGTCGAGATACAGACTGAGGTAAATTAGCTGTGAGTATATCTTGTAACTGTTCATGAACTTTTGATTTCTAGTTCATCGTTTCTCTCCCTGGAAAGGGTTTCCACGCTAAATATTGTGTCTGCCTTCTTATGGTGTGTGATTGGTAGATAGCTAGTTCTATTTTGTTTGATTGGTTATTTCCGCTGCATGTTGATTGGTTAAATTAGAAATAGTATTCCATTTTGATGTGTCCTGCAAAATTCTTAGCCACAATTTCCAAGCAATTCACCTAACTTGATTTTTTTTTTTTTTAAAGGAAAGGATTTGTGGTCAGTTATTTATTATAGTGTTGAGAGATTTTGGTACTATAAGAATCAACTTTGATAGGATGCTTAACCTCTAATCAGCTCCTTTCCATTCTGGTTGACTTGAAATGCAACAATTTCTGATTTGGGAGGGACAACAATCAATCTACCCACTTATCTGTGGTGCATCAGGGAAAGGAGCCTAGTTTCATGATTGGTATGAAATTTGAATTCATATATGTTAATGTTGGATGCACGAAACTAACAACTGAATAATAAAAAGCTTTCGAAAGCATTCTAACTTAAGTTCTTCTAAATTTTGATAGCAATCAAGGCCTTTCATTTTCAAATATCTAAAAATCACATGGGGCCTGTTTGTTGGACTTAGAATTGAATACATAAGAACATAGAGATTGACTACATATGAATCCATTGTCAAATGAGCTCCACCAAAGGATTACTTAAGAGGTGAAGTCTGGCTGACATGGGGTTAGGGGAGGCGAGTATGTAAATCTGGACTCATGATCTTCATTTTGTTAATTATTTTTCCATAATTAACATAAAGAACACTCCAACATTTATTGGTTTTTTCAAAAAAAAATTCCCACCGCCTATCTCTCTCTCTCTCCCTCTCTGAGGAACCTCTACAAAACCACTAAGGCCTATAAAGGTCTAGAGTCAACTGTGGGACCTCTACAAAACCTGTTAAGGGACTGTTGATAGATAATATGCATTGATTAGTTATAGTGTATAGATGATTTTCATTTGGCAGATAATTGCTACTGCATATATATATGAAGGCCCATCATCATTGATGGGGGATCACCCTGATTTCCCTAAAATTACAGATACTATGAAACACGTTAGCAGGAACACTCTGAATTATATAGTAGAAATCTTAATTCTCTGGTGGTGATGATGGTGCAAGAGTGCTGCATTATTTGACGCAATGTAGTAGGAGAAAAACATCCCACATAATTCATTTTCCCCCCTTTCCATCCCAAATCATAATCTTCATAGTTGGAATTACAAAGAGGGTAATATAGAATCCCACAGAAGAAGGACAACAATCTATTCTGCCAAAATGTTCAAACCAATTTCTGAATTACAATTTGATGTACATCCAATCCAAAAACACCCTTATGTAAGCTAAATAAATGAAAACAAGATGCAGTTTGGGTAGAAACTTGCCATCCGGAGTCACATTTGGATAATCAGAAGCACTCAATGTGATGAACCAATCCCAATCTTTACTAATTATAAGAAAAATTGAAGCTCCATGAAGAATGGAAGTTTCATTTGTTTGATTCTAGAAATTGATTGTTTCAAATGGGTTCTTGTTGTGTTGCTCTAATGACCACCAAAATTTCCTTTTTGGCACATACGTGTTAGAATTTCTTCCACCATTTTTGTTGTTTTCATTTATCTGTGAAGGATCAAAAGGTGTTCATGTTTTGAGGTTTTTGATGAGAATCAAAGTTAAGTAGATGATCGTTTTGACTCATGTTTCATTTATTCTCAGTTTTTTTTCTTTTATTCCCTCACTTCTTTAAGGAAGAAGTTGGGTTTGCTTAGTTTGTGATTATATATACTGGTTTTCAATGGTAAAGGTGAAGATTTTCTCTAGTCTGGATGGGAACAGTGAGGGAAAGTCTGAGTTTACTGAGATGTGGGATTTCTATACTGTTGCTGGCATGAAATTAAGGGTGGCAGATAGGGGGCCAACCAATGATTGTTATTATACACTACAACAATTTGCACCTTTACCGGCGTTTTTTCCGGCGCAATCATTAAACGCGGGGGAAAGTATAACTTTTACCGGCAAAAGAGCTTCTTTCGCTGGGAAAAGATATAGTTTTTCCGGCGAAGTTGTTGCGGCGGCAAAGGATTCATTTTTCCTGGCGCTTTTTTGTTTTCGCCGGCAAAGGTTCCATTTCCGGCGCATTTTTATTTTCGCCGGCAAAGTTTAGATTTTTACCGGCGATCTATATACTTCGCCAGCAAATTCCCACCGCCAACTCCCCTATTCCTTTCACACCTTCATTTGAGAAATCGCGCCTTTATTTAGGAATTTGTTTTTCATTATATTTGAAAAATTATTTTTTGCCGGCGCAGTATTCGCGCCAGAATTGTTATTACTAATACTCGAAGCGCATAAGACTATTCAATTGACCCTCTTTGTCTATTGTAAGTGTCTCCCTCAAAACCCCTTCTGCATCTCCCTCCCTCTTGGTCCTCTGCATCTTGCTCCCTCAAAACGTTTGCCGATGTTGCCTGTGACTACTTGCTAGGGCAATGTCATTTATCTTTTCCCTTTACTACTACTACTGAGATTCGCTGTTTCGATTTGGCTTTCTATCTCTATTTATTTTAGAAATCAATCTTGTCTTCTTTCACAGACTTGCTGCTTCCGTTGCGTAGGGTTTGGAAGAAGAAATCGAAAGGCAAAACCCTACCTTCTTCTCTCCCACAAAAACCCTACTTTCAACTACTTAGATTCAATGCCATCTCTTGTTACCAGCTGAAAGCGGTCTCTTTTTGGCACTCGAAACCATGGGCAATCAGTCTTTTAGGTTCCTTGGTGGTCGAAATGCCATCAGAAACTAAGGTATGGACTTGTTTCTTTTCCCCTTTTGATTTCCTTTTTCTTCTTCTTTCTCTTCATCTCTCGCTTGTTTGCAGTTGAAATCGAAGTTGTTGTAGTTTCTGACACTGTGTATGTGCGTTTTTTTTGTTTATCAGTTAGGGTTTCGGTGGTTGTGGAAGGGTAGGTGTCGATATCTTTTGGTTAGAGTGGAAAATATCCCTCTTTGGTTCTATATGGTGTGAGGTGAAAGAGAAAGGGAAGGGCCATGGAGGGAGAAGAGGGCCGTGTTAAGTTGGCGTGCCTTGTTTTGGCGGTGCTTTTCTCTGTTTTGAGTTCTCTATCATTTTCCATACTCTGGGCTGTACATTGGCGTCCATGGCGGATTTACAAGTGCATTTTTTTCTTCTTTCGTTTGGTTTCACTTGCAATTTTTTTATTGTGGCTGTATTTTAGGAATGATATTGCTTGAGGCTTTCCTTTTTTATGAATTTTTTTTTTCAAATAAGCTTGATGGCTGTCATGTCTGAGTTTGCTGTCAGCTCCTATGGGATTAGGTTTTGTTGCTTTATTTTGGATCATTTTGTTGCTTTTTAATGTGTCAATGTTGTGATCATCATCAATTACATAAATCCAGCAGTAAGAACTGATATAAGACAGTAATATAGAAACCAAATTATTATTATTTCTATTACAATAATGGAGAGAAGCATAATGGAAACTCATTTTTGGGCTTGAGGCATCTCTTGAGTTGGGAACGCACTGATTATGGAAGCGTTGTGATCCCATCGCTTTCGGCTGGCGGCATTACATTCAATTTTGCTGTTGGCATGAGCTAGAGAAAAAAAAAGGATATCTTGCATTGTTTATGGTCAGCTGCAGCACCTTAATTTGTAAATTTTGGGAATATGGGTGCCCAAAAGATTTAGCCGTGTCACCAACTTGGAATGCTGCACAAGGTTTTCGGTATTCCTTTTATTAGGAACCCTCCTTTAAACATTTTATTGCTCAAATAAGGTTCCTACTGCAGAAGAATAATCCTTTGCTGACACAGCCTAACTGCATGATGATTCAGATTATATGATTATTTTCTTGTAAATGATTATAGGTTAAAAATGTATAATCATCCTCTTATTGATAACATGATTAATTTCTATCAAAACAATGGGGAGAATTATGGAAGTCCCTTTGTGACCTGCGAGGCACCTTTTGATTTGGAAATGCATCAATTATTGAAGCCTGATCCCTCCCGTTCCTGGTTGCAGCTGTGTAATGCATAATTTTTGGATTTTGTCTCATTCAATTGCCCTGTTTTCATGTGCTAGACAAAGGTTATCTGGTATTATTTATTTTAATAGCAGTTAAATTTTTTTTTCACCAAGCAAACAATGCAGAAACAAACCAACACCAAAACCACAATGAACAAACACTAAAAGAAAATTATGTTGTGCTGTGTTGCCACTATTTCATGATGTTTCTTCCAATTCCACTTTCTATTTCTCAATGATGTGAGCCTTTAGTTTTCTGCTATTTTTCCCTTTTTTATGGGTCCTCATTTATGGCCACTTGTTCTTCATTAAGATTACTTTTGAGTGATTGGTTTGATTCTTTTTCTCTCTTCTCTGATTTATTGCTATTTTAAGAGACCGAATAGTTATTCCTTTCTTTGTTTTCTTTCACCCTTTGTCAAAACGGTAAGGTTGGCCTCCTGTGGATTCCTTTAAGCAATTGAGTCCTCATCATTATTGCTCCATGCTTGGACTCTGACCTTAAACCCGAATGGATTTGGGTCTTAAATGGGTGGGCTCATGTATGTTCTTTCCCTAAATGGACTCGAGTTGCTGTCTAAGGTCCATGTCAACCTGAACTCTGGCCCTGGCCCTGCAATTCCAACGAACACGGGTCTGGGCATGCGGCCTCTGGTCCAGTGCAAGTCTGGTCCATTAACAACCCTACCCATGGTTTGGATGTTGCTATTTCATCATGTTGGTTTTGTGTTTTCCACTCTCCTTTGTATAAAAAGAAAGTTTGAAGATTTCTTTTCTTTAGTTTTCGTTTCCCCTTCCCCACTAAACACTAACTGTGGAAGGATGATCTTTGAGTTAATTCTGAATGATCAACAGATTTTGTCTGTGTGGACAGATTTACACTAAGGCAGACAAAGCATATGAGCCAATTTGGTGGATGTTGTTTATGGGTTTATAGATTATGAACCAATTTGGTGGATGTTGTTTAATTTTTTCACTTAAGTTATTTGACACTTAAAATAGGTTGGGAAGAAGCTTATATTTAACTACTATGAAGAAACTTGTTCAACTCCCTATGGATCTTGCTCTTTTTTTTAATGCAGGATTGAATGAAAATTGAAGAAAATTTTTTGTTGAAAGATTCCATGCAGAAAAGATGCTGCCAACAGAACTTAGCGTTTTGATACAGAGTAGAATGTTAGCATGGATTTGTATTTTGTAATGGATCTGGTAAAGTGCTTTTAATGTTGTAAGGATATTTGAATATTAATATGAAATGGAATGAATATTCTTGTTTCATTTCTTTATGGTGGATGGAAAAGCACTTTACTCTGTACAACAGGTGGGTGTGTGCAGGTGGTGGAAGAGGAGGCAGTGGGTGTGTGCCGGGTGGTGCAGCAGGTGGGCTGTGCAGGGTGGTGCAGCAGGTGGGGTGTGCAAGTGGTGGAAGAGGAGGAGGCAGTGGGTGTGCAGGTGGGTGTGTGCACGGTGGTGCAGCAAGTGGTGTGTGCAGGTGGTGGAAGAGGAGAAATTTCTCTTTTCCTTTTCTTTTTTTTTTTTTTTTTTCCCTAATGTAGCTCAAAAGATTATAGCATCTGTGGTATTTAATGATACACCATTATTGATTACAAGACTCATTACTTCATTAGAATTATCTTTGTTTCTGAAAAAGGCCAGGACCAACTTCCCTTTTTATTGTTTTGTATCTTGTAATGAGAATGTTGTTTTTGGAATAATGACATGGTGTTGGATATAGAAATGAATGAACATAAGTTTTTTTGGTGCATCTTTCTAGTGTGTTCGGGCATTGAAGTGCTATTGTCGAATGGTGTATGACTGATGCTGTAGTGGTGAATGACTTTGTAGTGTGTTGGGGCATTGGGTTGTTTATATGAAGTGTTTTTTTTTGTCATGTGCAGGTACTAGCAGGTTGTAAAAAAAAATTACATGTCACACGTACCGGGGAGACTGTGCCAAAATTTCGAGTAATCTTTCCAGGTACATGTATATATGTCACTGTCACTACCAAGGGATAGGAGTCGTTCCAGGTACATGCATATATGTATCATTTGTGTATTGCAGATTTATCAACTTCTCCATTTTTTTTTTTTTTTTTGTACTTGGTGATTTGTAGAAGCTAGGTTTACTTGGAGGTGTCAGAAGAGCGTAAGTTTACTTCATTTTATTATCTAAGTTTGAGTTGCAAATATCCTAACCATGCATATAATTTGTTGAAATATTATTCTTGGTAAGTATTGTTTTATTTTTGGTTAGTTTTGAGTTGTTATTGATGGAAAAGTTTGGGTAGTCTTGTGTCAGATATGTATAGAATGTGGTATGATTGTGGTGTTTGTTGTGTTATTTTATTTTCTATGAGATGGATATGATTCACTTATATAAGTAGCTGATGTAGTGGGCCATCACGTTCATGAATACTCTATATAAATCATCTTTTTAGGTTTGGAAGTTTCCTTACATACTGGGAGGCTCTTTGGGTTAATGGAAGTTCTTGAATGGAAGAAAAGGTTGAACCCATAGGACTTCCCATCCAAATAACTTCTCATATCAACTCAGTATATGCAAATCTAGTTTGCTGAACCTTATAAAGTACTGGATAAATCTAAACACACATTAGCGGCAACTGGCCAGTATCTAAGCTGATTCTTCTCTTACAGTTGCGTTTCTATTATTTTCCTTTGAGTTGTTCTGGACTCCCATGACAGCTTGTGCAATAAGTAGACACATGACATTTTCCAAAGTAAATTTTTTTTTCCGATTTTTGTTCCTCACCTGAATGCATTTTAGTTTTCACACTCTAGCAACTTTACCCTGAACCATAAAGGGAATTCAGTTGTGCATATGACATTCTTAATCATATGTTAGTCTTGCTATTTTTTTATGCAGATTGAATGAAAATTGAAACTCAAAATTTTGTTGAAAGAGTCAATGCGGCTAGGATGTAGCCAACATGAAGGCCAAGTATGCAGAATAACAAATTGCTATATGCTAAAATGGGATGCATGAAGTTTTTTAAAACAATGGTGCAAGTGTTGGAATGTTGGTATAGCATAGATTGTTACCATTTGTTTTAATTTTGTAATGGTAATGGTAAAGTGCTTTCAATGTTGAAAGGATGTTTGAATATTAATATGAAGTGGAATGAATTTTCTTGTTTCATTTTTTGATGATTTTGGAATGGAAATGGATGTTGGATGTTGGATGCTAGATGCGTAGTAGATTTGGTCTTGGATAATGGAATTAGTAATATCAACTTATTCATGTAACACAGGTTGGAAGTTGTAACGAACTGATGTATATACAGGAAAATAAAATTAAGTATATACAGGAAGACAAAATCAAAAATCAAATAAATAAAAAAATTATATTTAAAAAAAATCAATCCCAGCGAGAAAAATGCCGTAAAAAAAAATTGAAAAAATAAATTCCGTAAAATGTAAATATTTTCCTAGCGCAAAATAACGCTCGCAAAGGTTTTTCTAACATTTATTTTTGAAAAAATAAACCTTTTTTCCAGCGCAAAAAAACGCTAGCAAAAGTTTTTCTAAATTTTTTTATTGAAAAAATAAACCTTTTTCCCGGCACAAAAAAACGCCGCAAAAGTTTTTTTAAATTTGATTATTGAAAAATAAACCTTTTTCCCGACTCAAAAAAACGCTGGCAAAATTTTTTTTAATTTTATTATTGGAAAAATAAACCTCTTTGCCCGGCAAAATAAGCACTTTTTCCTGAAAAAAAAAAAACGCCGACAATGTTAGCTATTCACCGGTGCTACCCTTTTTCGCCGGCAAATGGTATTGTTGGCATAGTTTTCCCCACGTATTGCCAGCACAAGAAAAATCGCCAGGAAAGGTTTTCACCGGCGTTTTATCGAGCTTTACTAGCGCTTATTTAGCGCCGGCAAAAGTACAATATACCTTTCTAGGTCTGTAAGAAATTTTTTAATAAACCTTTCAGTTTATTGTGGAATCATCCAGTTTCTATGAAATGCATGTTTTCTTCGATAATTTGTTTACATCATTTTTAATCTATTGTACTAGAGAACCTCTTTCCATAGAAATCTTGAAATGAGAAGGACCCATAAGTTTTTACTTTGAGTTGAATGTTTTATTCAAGAAGCTATTAGCTGGACACGCTTGTGATTCATTTCCAATATTATTTTGATTCCATTTCCTTATAAGGAAAGTTATTCTTTTCCTTTAAAAAAAAAATTTTTCTTGTTTTCTTTCAGCAACTAAAGATGTAGAATCATTCGTCTTACTCTCTACCTCTATTCGACGAGGTCATCTTTTGTTTTCAGTGTAAACCGCAGGTACATATATATAATTCATATGCTTGTGTGACTCTGCTGTTTCATATTTGTCTTTGAACTGGCTAAACATGTTATGGTCTTTTTTTGTAGTATATACAACAAAATCTACTAGTCACAGTTTTAGGTTTCAACAAATAATACTGATGCGACTTTGTAGTCATATAGATAGATCACGTACAAAGCATATTAATAAAAGAGAATTCATGTATCTTAATTCTCGTACATATCTACAGATGTAGAGGATCTGGTGGGGCTTGGTTGTCTTTAGAATCTTCATTCTTCTACATCTCTCTGTTTCAAGGCATGGGTTGAGTCTTAAGAATATCCTTCCATTTAATAATCTTATACGTGTTGAAAACGTAACTTATATTTCTATTGATTTTGAATAATCTGGAATAATGGATGTGTTTGCACATGTAGTTTGGAATATCTTCAAGGTAGTGAATTTGTTTTGCTTCTCCATGCTTTATTATTCCATATATCTAATCTTTTTGCTCATTTTTAAATGTATTTTATATTGATTGGGCTGTAGCAAAGTAAATTATATGGATGGTTAATGTTGAACAAGCCTTAGATTTAAACCATGATTTATAGTATGATGAACTTACAATAAAAAAAGGCAATTCTCGACTTAAAAAAATACATAAAAAATGATGGCCTTTGCCATCGTTCAGTTTTCGACGGCTTTCAGCCGCCGATCCCTTCATACTCGACTGGGTCCTCTTCGTGATGGTGTGGTCCAAGGAACTATAAGATGAACAGCTTTACAATAATCCCGGAACTGAATACATGGCATACCATAATCATAAATGTGATCCTATTGTACTTCATGTCTTTGAATATCCGAGATCCCTTTGATTTATGGACTACTATTTTTTTTCTGACTGTTTCCCTTGTAGCATGCCTTTTCTTTTATGGTCTATTAAGTTAATATCTTCAATGGCAGTTCTATAAGGTTATTGGGAATTATGCTTTCTATAGGGTCTTGTGTGAACATTATTTTGTGTTGAATCATTGTTTCTCATCATGGAGCATTGTTTTCATTTTTCAAGTTATTATTTATATTTTCTTTCTTTTTATTATGCGAAAACAAGAAACTCACTGAAGACATAAGGTACCGTAACGTATGTAATGAGGTTGAATGATCAACCGGCCCTTCATTTCCCGGTTACTTAGAGGACCTAACCTAAAATCTCTCAAGTATGAATCTTCTTTTTAGACCAGATCGATAGTACTTTTGTAATTTTTTCCTTTTGATGTTGAGCTTTTACGCCCTTTGATGTACATTTTCTCTCCACTTAATGCAAATATCACCATTTGAGAAAAAAATCGCAATTCAAGTTGAATTATTTAATTTAATCAGGTAATTGCACAATTTGGACAGCAATGGGCATGGCAAAAGGTCAGCAAAGCTCTATAACAATGGGCATACAACTAAGTTTTTCATGGGATCTAGGTGGATTCCAAGTTCTATTGCCAATAGGGTAATTTCGTTTTCTTTTTGTTTGTTTTTGTGGGTTTTGTCTTACCATTGACAAGGTTCGAGAAAGCTTCATATTATTCAGTGTCTTCACTTTACCCTCTTGTACTTTTATTCCTCATGTTTTTATATTGTTTTGCATTGCATGCATATAACATGAGGATGATGTTCATCATAGGTTAGGGGGGTGGGGACAAGCACACTTGTCTATTTTTAGACAAAATTTTCAAACACCTTTCTTTATTTTCTATATTTAGGAATTTTTTCAAACTTCTTTTCAGAATTTTTGCTGTTTATCTTTGGATTTTTAGATTTTTTTTTAAGAGAAAGAAAATTTTTAGGGAATTTTCAATAAATGGAAGATAGCTTGAATTTTAGAATTCTCAAAATTCAGACAAAAGAGAGTTTCTGTTTGCGGAAATCTTTTTGAAAAAGTGCTAAATTTTTATCCTTTCACATTACACAGTTCATATACATTTTCAAAACCTTTGAATGTGAGATTATGATTTCCATCCTTTTTACAACTTGATTGAATATATGAAGGAAAACCAAATCTTAGTTTTATAGGTTTATTGGTTCATTTGGGTGGATTTTTCCACAAATTAGTGAATTAAGTCGGGTACCTAAAAAGGGCTGCCTGTTGTTGGGGACCGTTGAAAAGGAAAAAAAATCAAGAGAAAAGAAAAAAGCAGAAAGAGAGAAGCTTGTCGCTGAAATTTCACGGCATTTTGAAAAACAATAGTGCGAAAGCCATCATAATTGCCTTAATTCGGGACCATGAAAAGGGCTGCCTGTTATTGGGGTCCATTGAAAAGGAAGAAAAAATCAAGAGAAAAGAAAAAAGAAGAAAGAGAGAAGCTTGTCACTGAGATTTCACAGCCTTTTGAAAAACAATAGTGCGAAAGCCAACATGGTTCCCTTAATTCAGGTACATCCTTAATTCGGGTATATGAAAAGGGCTGCCTATTGTTGGGGACCATTGAAAAGGAAAAAATATCACGGCCTTTTGAAAAATAATAGTGAGAAAGTCATCATTGTTGCCTTAATTCAGGTACATGAAAAGGGTTGCTTATTGTTGGGGACCGTTGAAAAGGAAATAAAATTTCACGGTCTTTTAAAAAACAATAGTGTGAAAGCCATCATGGTTGCCTTAATTCGGGTACATGAAAAGGGCTGTCTATTGTTGGGGACCGTTGTAAAGGAAAAAAAATTACGGCCTTTTGAAAAACATTAGTGCGAAAGCCATCATCGTTGCCTTAATTTGGCTACACCTTTAATTCGGGTGTATGAAAAGGGCTGCCTATTGTTGGGGACCGATAAAAAGGAAAAAAAATCACAGACTTTTAAAAAACAATAGTGCGAAAGACATCATGGTTGCCTTAATTCGAGTACATGAAAATGGTTGCCTATTGTTGGGGACCGTTGGAAAGGAAAAAAGGCATGGTCTTTTGAAAAACAATGCGCGAAAGCCATCATTGTTGCCTTAATTTGAGTATACCCTTAATTGGGGTACATGAAAAGGCTTGCCTATTGTTGGGGACCGTTGAAAAGGAAATAAAATCAAGAGAAAAGAAAAAAGAAGAAAGAGAGAAGCTCGTCGCTGAAATTTTACGGCCTTTTGAAAAACAATAGTGCGAAAGCCATCATGGTTGCCTTAATTCGGGTACATGAAAAGGGCTGCCTATTGTTGGGGACTATTAAAAAGGAAAAAAAATTAAGAGAAAAGAAAAAAGAAGAAAGAGAGAAGCTTGTTGCTTAAATTTCATAGCCTTTTGAAAAACAATAGTGCGAAAGCCATCATGGTTGCCTTGAGAGGAAATCTTTTTTTTTTTTTTTTTTTTTGCTAAGTCTAGGTGGACCGGATTATTTGATTGAGTCGTTTTCACGGGTGTTCTATCGGAGTATTTTAACACTTATTTTTTGATGTATACATACTTTCTCATCGTGCACGGTCATATTTATCTTGATTTTGAAAATTTCTTTCTAAAGATGAGATTGGTGAACCGTATTTCGAATTTTTCTTTACTTTGACTATTCCGAGAATCGAGAGTATCCAATGTTTATAAAAAAAATTTGCAGAGTTTCTTTTGATTTCCTTATTGTTTTTATCGTATTTGACAAATGGCCCACTTTTATAATTTTATGATGCTGTCTACCTATATGAAGATGGGTTTCTGATATACTTTTCATGTTATCTTTACTCACAAAAAGATAAGTTTCTAATACAAGACTTATATTATTTTTTGATAAACTTCTGTGAACTTAGTTGATTTATGCATGTTGCATACCTATGGGTGTTGCAAACCCATTATATACTTTAACATATTCTAGATTTTGAGAGGCATATTAAACCGACAACATTATGGTCTTTTCTAGATTCCTTTCTTATTTCAGTTCTTGTTCTATTGTTATACTAATATGCATGATCTGCAGGTCCAAAATCTATACAAGCTAAAAGATCCCACATTTGCAACAAAAACACCTACTCGGAAACAAAATGACCCACCCATCGACTGCTCAAAGCTTGTACTGACAAAACATAGAATGTAAGTATATGTTAGTATCCTATAATATGTTATTGTAAATCTTTCAATCGAAACAAATTCTTTCTACTTTCTTATACTCTGAACTTAGAATGTAAGCATATATTAGTATCCTATAAAGTGTTATTGTAAATACTTTTTTTATTTGATTATGATAGGTTGAAACTTATATTTTCGTTATTAATAAAATCAAAACATGCACACTAGCAACTAGATAATTGTATATATACTATTTTTCATTACAGTAAACATGTAACTACAACGGAAACACTTTCACTGACAACTACGTGCAACGCACGTACCTCCCACTAGTTATATAAAAAGGCCTGGTTAGTTTGCAAGTTTGCCACAAAATTGGTTTGACTTGTGACGCATAAACGAGGGTCTTCGGGATGTCGAACAGACTCGGGAGAGCAACAATAGTTGCCGAAAATTAAAAGATATTTTCAACAAGCCTAAGATCAGAAACTCTAGAGGCTATTTGCAGAAGCTCCATTTTTCAAGGATGAACATCATATAGGAATTGGTCTTTTAGATCAAATGAGATCAAGTATAGAGTTTCTCAAAATTGATGAATAACCTCCTAGTCTTTCCCGAAATTATAGATAGGCCCCTACAAGGGTCAAACTTGGTTCAAAGGCTCTTAGAAATTCCTAAAGCTATCCAAAGACTATTCTAATCCAAAAAATATAATGATTGGCCTCTAACCCCACTTAGTTCCCTAACCACATAATTAATTATTTCTAATGGAAGGAGTTAAGGGTTGAATAGGTTAGAAAACTCTAATGCTTTGAGAGTAGCTAAGATTGAGTGAGAATGAGATGAGAGTTCTCGAATCTACATTTTCTCTGAGATGAGGGTATTCACATGTTGTTGCATTTATTAATTTATTGAACTGTACAACTGAGGATTTATCTTGCAATTTGGTTTGTGTCATTCTTGAAATTTGACCCATATCTAAAAGATTTTGGTGTCTGTGGACTAAATCCTTCCCCAATAAAAATCTCTAATATACATTAGCCGAAACCTTTTCCTCATTTGATATCAATTATGTGTAGAAGAATGATATTTTCCAAGCATTTCTATTCATCATCATTGGCCTTGATATACGCTATAATGTTCCCCTTGGCTCAAAACGGTAAGCTCCACTGGTCCAAGAAAAAAAAAAACCCTTAAGCCCCGTTTGGTTCTTCATGAATGGAATGCGGATAACACAATTTACACATAAATGATGGTTCATGTGATAGTCTACGTTACCATAAGAGTCATTGTTCTTTTGTTCTAAGTGTGTTAGGTTTTTGTTATTGGCAAATAACTTTACAAGGAAAATAGAGTTGAATAACTTACATGGCCTTGTTATTTGTTTGGCAATGAATTATTGTTGTCATGATCAAATGTTGTTGTGGGCTCTTGCCTATGGCACTTGGCAAATAACTTTACAAAGAAAATAGAGTTGAATACCTTACATGGCCTTCACATTTGTTTAGCACATAATTATTGTTGTCATGATCAAAAGTTGCTGTGGGCTCTTGCCTACGGCACTTTTATTCTTATTGTACTTGCCATTCCAATGGATTAAACCTTTTATACAGTGTTCTAAGAGCTGCTTCTTCAGTCATGTGCATGCTCATGGAATTACCTGAATATCTTTCACCAATAAATGCTACACATAGGATGAAAAAGGCCACGTTCTATTGACTGAATGGGATTTTCCTATCCTGATCCTTCATTTTAGAGCTTATAGAAAGGCGTTTGTTTTGTGAATTATTCAAGTGGAGTTTTCCCGTCAAAATGGACTCAGGATCTTGATCAAATAGCCATGTTCAAATATTAAGAAGGATCCTTTTTCATGATATTAAACATATAACCGATACGTGCAATGCACGTCCCCACGCTAGTCCTTATAGAAGGAGAAAAAGAGAAGGGAAAGGGAGAGGGAGAGCTTCTTGCTGCAGATTCCTCAGAGCTGGTTAAGCTGCTTTAAATTGTTGCGTCTTGTTTCCTCGAGTCTCTCTGCAACCAAAGCATCTTCTCCTCTCTTACTTTTGCAAACAACAAGTTGTCTATGGCTCTGTTAGGCCCCGACCCGGACTAATCATAATTAATGCTAATTAATGGAGATTAGTGTTACTTAAGCGTGATTAATTGTGCTAATTGTGGTTAATGAGCAAAATGAGATGGGTTAATCTCAAATGATGGAATCAAGCCTAATGAAGTGAATTTGAGTAGGATTGAGTTGATTAAATTGAGTTTAAACCCAAACAAAGTAAAGTAAGGACCTTTTTGTAAATACGAGTTTTCACGTATTTCGTTAAATACAGAAATTCTTGATATCAGGGTGTATCTCGAAGAGTACGTTAATTTTCATAATAGACTCGAGTGCGTTCGACTTGAAATTGGTCAAATGAGCCTTGGTTTGACTCAAAATGTAAATAGACATAATGGTAGGGGGTTTTAGTGTGAGAGTCCCTTATATTAGAATGGAATGAGTCCCATTCACTCATTCTTCATTGGAGCAAACCCTAGAGAGCATTTCTTGCACCTTCTTCTTGCTTCCTTCCATTTTTCACTCCTTAAGTGAGAAGATTGGGTGTGGTTTTGAGGAGATTCTTCATCTTCATCTTCTTCCTCAAGCCATCCTCCATTATTGAAGAGCTTGGAACTTGAAAGAGAACCCAAACCTTCCTCCATTGGATTAAGAGTAAGTGATTGGTGTTTTTATAGGATTTTCAAGTTCTCTTGTGTACTTGGAGTAGATTTCTAGCATGAATAGTTCATAGGAGGCCATTTGTCTTGTTTTCTTGGAATAGGGTTTGGATTTGGGGAAGATTTGTGACAAACCAAGCCAAGCAAAGAGGGGCTTTTGTCCAAGAACTTCAAAGAGAGGCAAGTATAATTACTACTTGTGAATGGTATTAACTATTGTAGTGATTAATGGAGATTTCATAAATTTGGGTCGTATTTATTTCCATTGAATGTCTGAATGGGTTGTTGGTAGATTGATGAATGGATTAGAAATGTCATTGATATGAGAATGGTGTGAATGAGGAGTGGACAGGAGGTCCTAAATTTATTGCAGGTTGTTATGGAAATAAATGGAGAAGGGAAAAGAAGAAGAGAGAGAGTTGCAAAAATCCGGACTGATTTTCTGAAGCGTTCGCTTGAGCGAACTTGGTGTTCGCTCGAGTGACCCACTCTCTGGATGAAGGCGCTCGAGCAGACAAGGGTCTGCTCGAGCGACCACTTTTCTGTTTGAGTTCGCTCGAGCGACCACTTCTCTGTCGAGCAAACTTGAGTCCGCTCGAGCGAACCTGATACAGGACAGAGCATGGTTTGAGGCCGAAAATTTCTTTGGATTTCGTAGGAAACATGGATGTTTTTTGGACATTTATATGTCCTCTAAATTAGCTTTGTGGCTAATTAATGCAAATAGAGATTGGTGAGGATTGTGAATAATGAAATAGAAGCTTTAAGAATTGAACCCTTGGATTATTAATGGATTAAGTGTTAATTGATTGTGGACTGTACCTCCATAGGTGTTAATCACGGCGACTCCAATGTACATCTAAATACAAATGTGATGTCCATTGAAAATAACACGTACATTGGACAACCAACGGTTGCACCCAAATGGTGGGTAGGAACTGGGATAGAAATGAGTAGAATCGTAGAGTCAGTGATTCTCTCATGCCATTGTATTCTGTATCACTTCATTCCAATCTTACAAGATTGATGTCATTGGTTGTTCCTTCCATTGTTAAGAATGGAATCGTTGTATAGAATTGAATCCATAAATGGATTGATAATGAAATGTATTGACCCCTGAGTCTGGCACTACCTAGCTATTGTATGAAATTCTAAATGAATTAATAAATGATTATGTTCATGAGGCCGGGGCCATGAATGGTGCGCCCTTCCGCCCTGAGCCAAATGACTATTCCTACTGCAGTAGATGGATTTGGGGCGTTCCGGAGCTCCGTGGTGATGCTAGTGTCCCTGGTCCGGACACTGATAAGTCCAACAAATTCCGATCGTATCTACAGATACTGATTGATGCCTTCCATTCGGAAGATGAATCCTTCCTTTGAGGGAAGATGGTAAATGAAATGAATTGAAATGAAAGCTATGGTAGTTGCCATCTTGTACCTGTTACTTATTATGATCAACCATTGTCATTGTAGGAATTATCTAGACTTGTCTAGAATTGGAACTGTTTACTAAAAATATTGAATGATGTAGTATATGTACTAACATGTGCTATCACAAGTTTTGTTTATGCATTGTTGAACTGTCGAGTTCATTAGTGTTATTGATGGCATTACAGGCCCGATTGCCCGTGCTGGCCCAACAGCGGCCTCAGCGGCAGCGGAGGAGACCGTTGCGGTTTCTCCAGGAGGATTAATTGAATGGGACGGTCGGAACTCCATTTGACATGGTTGTTCGAGTGCGCAAAGTGGACTATGGATATTTTGGGAAATTCTTTTGAAAATTCTTTTGTAATAGTTGAAATACATTTTGGAAATGTAGTATTTTTAGAACTTGAACAGTTGTCAACTTGCATAGTGTTTAGATATGCTTGAGTTGATGAAAGAAAGCAAAGGAACGATACATGTATAAAGAACTCTATTTTGTATACATGTAAATTTTGAATTATTTTGTCAATGTGTATTTCTGCAAATTTGTACAATTGACAGGTATGAATGAATGAATGTTATCCCTTGTGAATTCTGTTTTAGCTTAAGTTAAATCAGAGTTCACGGGAGTAAGTATGGATCGCGGCCCTGGATTATCGTAACTCGGGCCCGGGTCATGATAGGCTCTTCTACCGATCTTCAGAGTAAAGATTAGTAAAATACTCCTCTATATGTTTAATGATTTCCTCCTTCCAATCCAATCTTCTATCCCCATCCGTCAAAGAAGAGATTCTATTAATTATTTTTCTCAAGGAGGCCATCCCATGGAAGAACCTAGTGTTCTTATAACCTTCTTTCAGCCACTTACGTCTCGATCTCTGTCCCCACATGATTTCTTCTTCCCTTAACTTTCTTTGATATACCTCTTTTAGTCAGTCTCTTAGCTACTTCCTCACCAGTTAAGCTACCAACTTCCGCTTTCTTGTCAAGGTTTTGAATGTCTTCAAGCAGCTGCGTCTTTTGCATCTTCATGTTTGCAAAATTCATCTTAGCCCACTCTTTTATTTTAACTTTCAGCAATTTCAGTTTGGTACCCAGTCTGTAGCCAACCCAACCATCCACCTTCAATTCCTTCCACCATTCCTTTATCATTTGGGGAAACATTTTTTCTTCCAATAACTCAAATCTGAAAGAAGCAGGACCCATCTCTCAAGATTTGAATCTAATAACATAGGACAATGATCAGATGCAGGCTTAGGAAGAGCCAATTGGCAAACCTTTGGATACAAATCCACCCAATCTTTAGAAACCAAGAATCTGTCCACCTTGATGACTTAGGAGTACTTTGATTATCCTTTCAGAGGTTAGTCCACCAAGGAGTGGGCATTTATCCAATCTGAAAAAGAATTCATTTCGTCATTCTACTTGCTCCCCTCCTTTCACTTGTGAATCTTACTATGTTCCAGTCACCTCCAACACACCACGCTCCATCCCACCATCCTCGAACCACATCCAACTCATTCTAGAACTCCTTTCTGCTCTGACTATCATTTGGGCCATAGACTGACGTAACTATCCACTTGGATCTATTAGAGAGATCCTCCACCAACGCTGAGACTGACAAAAAAAAAAAAAAAAAAAAACCTTCTAAGAATTCAGAACATTCACCTTACGAGAGTCCCACAGCATCAAAATCCCCCCTGCCAAACCCACCGCTTCAACACTCCTTATAAATCTGTCGGCCCAAACTTCTTGTATCACCTTTTCATTTACCTCTTTTTGTTCACTGAAAATGATCTTATTATTCCTTTATTATCATTTTAGTGTGTGAGCTTCTATATTCGACACAACCCAAGTCCTTAATTTCAAGGTTTGTTATAAGAAATTTTTGGTTTCATCTATGAATCTATGTTTGAATAAAAATTGATGAATCGTCTGCATAAAGAGTAATGACAAACTTATCCCTTCCAATTCCTTACAGAATCTACAATTTCAAACTTTTTTACTGCAGAACTCTTATAATTTCTTGCTTCAATTTCTTATACCATGTCCGGGGGCTAGTTTAAGTCCATATAAGGATGTCTTTATTTTACGAACTTCATTTTTGAAATGCTCTTCCATCCGTCATTTATGTTGATCAATATATTTATTGTTCCAGATCACATCCAAAAATATTGTGTTCAAATCCATTTGTTGTGTTTCTAAGTTATAGAAGCTAAAGCCATCACATTTCTATTTGGTGTTATTTTTGTAAAATCTTAAAAGTAATGTATTCACTCCTGTTGTATCTGCTGGCTACTAATCTAACTTTGGATTTGTCTATTCTAACATTTGATTTGAGTTTTAATTTTTAATGGCCATCTACATCAAAGTGTAGGTGTTTGGAGTAGATCAACTGAAGTCTCTGTATTATTATGTCTAACAGATTTTACTCATTGTCCATAGTGATCTTCTATTTTTTCGCATTAGAAAGAGAACTAGTTTTATATTGGAACATCATTTGTTCATGAAGAGTGGTGCATTTTATATTGGAACATTATTGTTTAGAAGTACCCACCCTACTTTCATGATCCAAAAAACAATCTTCGATGGGAATGTCCTATTTCTATATCCATACTAAAAAACAACAATTTCTCCTCCTACTTCCTCTCTTGCCTCCTGCTTCCTCCTGCCTGCTTGATCCTCCTGTTTCCAGAACATAGTCTCCCAATGTTTCCCTTTCTTCTCTCGATTCTTTGTCAATTCTTCTTCTCATGCACCACCATAATAAATGAAACGGAGAGCTTTACTTCTTCCTCTTGCTCTCCCTCTTTGGTGAAATTAACACCCAACGAACTTAAAGAAAGGCAGCTTCTCCTGCTTCTTTCTGCCTGTTTGGATCGGCTGCTTCCTAAACAAAGTTTCCTAATGTTTTCTCTCTTTTCCTAATTCTTTTTCTATTGTTCTTCTCATGCACTGTCTCAATAGTTTGGATGCTTCTTCTCTTCTGTCATTCTTCCTTTCATCACTAATACACCCTCTTCTTTAGCTTGCATGCACGATCACATCTGCCATGAGCACTATTGCTATATCTATTCATTAAAGAAAGATGGGTCTCAAAAGAAAATTGGGTTCCAATGAGGCTGGTATATGGACTTTGGGGCTTCTCACCCAAATCCCTAGTGTATAATCCCTCTCCCTAAATTCTAATCCCTCATCTATTTCTCTCTCCATACTTCTGATGGTTTTTTTGTCTCTTTGTTTTTTTTTTTTTTTTTTTTCCCCATCTCTGTTTGCAGTTCTTTGAAGCATAGATTCTGGTATGAGATGGCGACGATGAGATCTAGCTTGGTTGCTATCCGGCAAAGGCGTTATTTGTCCTTTGCTCAAGTTGACGCTGGAAATAGTATGGGACAACTAACTTAGCCACTAGATGTCTCTTTAGATTGTATAATGTTGGGGTTTTGTATTTTTATTTTATTTTACTGTGCTTTATTTTGTTGTAAGATATTGTCTGTTTACATTTGTTTAGGGTTTAATTAGTTCTTTGTAATTGAAATTTGAGTTTTATTAAATGATTTTGGAATATTCTCCTTAGCTACTTCCCGTACATTGTTATTTACATTTTGATCGGCTTTGGAGGTATCAAAAAGCTTACATATACATATAAAAGTGTTGTTTTGGCACTGTATTTGAGGAAGTAATATGTCCCCCATTTGATAGCTGAGTACACATTTTGTAATTGTCCAACCTTTTGCAACTGATTCATGTATAAAATTGCACCCCAGGAATGAGTTGTAATGGTGAAGGCTATTGGGAATCCAAATTCCACATTATCTCCTGCAAGATAGTATCCGCCGGTGAGGAATTAGGATATTTTGGTGGGTTCTTTTGTCTATTTGGGAGACAGGTTGCAAATTGAGCTGGTTAATTGAAGAATTTAGTCTCTCTTTATCCCTTGGTTGTTGGAATGTGGGAGTTTTGTTATGAGAAATTTAGTAGAAAATCAGTGATTTTGTGTTCTTTCCAGGCCCCTTTGTATCTTATTCATAATCCTGTAAATGTTTGTGATTTTATTTATATACCATATAACATAAATAAAAAGCAACAGTTTAGTCTCCTGCTTTGGGTGGATGTTTTCTAAAGCTTCTTGTGCAACCCACTTAGGTGACACCTATTGCTTGTGGGACACTTGGATGTTGGGTGTTTGCTTATGGGCTTCACGTAAACAAACGAAACCTGTTTAGCCTTCGATTTTCTTCCACTTGACATACTAAAATGAAAGTGCCATGTTGGTTTCGCGACAAAGGAATTTCCAACAAGCCCTTTTTAATGTTCCTTTGCGAGAGGTGGTAGAAATACATGCTAATTCATCCAAATCAAAGCCTCTCAGTATGGCATTCATTCATGCCCTAATTATTTTTTTCTGTTTCTTCCTTAATTTCTTGCTCGGACATAAAGCAATTAAGGATTTGAAAGCCGTGCTCTCTACTCGGTTTGCTAATTTGATGGAGCTATCTTTTGGGTAAGAAAACTTGATTTCATGTTTGCCATATATCTATTGATATATGAACATGAGTGCAACATTTTTTTGATATATGAACATGAGTGCAACATTCATGCTTATACTAAATGATTGGGGTTATAAAGTGTCAGAGAGCAAAAAGTGGTACACACACCCACATTACATTAAATCCCATGTTAGAAGAACTTGTTAAATGAACCTTCTTTGCTTCAAAAAGACTGTACTATCTAACACAGTTTTTTTTCTACCCTATGTTGAATATATATTGAAATTGTTGTATATTACCACCAAGAATTAGGAACAATGTTCCACATTCATGATTCATTTGGAATTTGAAATGTGAGTTTCTAATTAGAGAGGGGAAAAAAGAACTAACAAGACTATCTCTACTTGAATTTCAAAAAACTTAAATTAAAAAAAAAAAAAAAAGGACAATCTCTATGGGCTTCTAGGTTGCTCCTACAGTTCTTTTCACATATAAGCAATGTAAAAAGTGCATGCATGTGCATGTGTCTTTTTTTTAGGTTTATTCATTCATATTTTACCCATGTGTCTTCTTGGTAATTGAATTCCTAAGAATTCATAACAACTGACCTTTATGAAATGCTTTTGAAATGGGGGAAAAGTGAACTATTTTACATGGAGATGTAGACGAGAAAATCAATTTTTTGAAGTTTAATTTGCTAGGTGATAGGTTGGTAATCATGTGTTTCATAGCACCCTATAGATCTTCACATTTAATCATTATATTTTACCTCCTTCTGCAAAAAAAAAAAAAAAAGTACAATAGAACTAGACAAAAACTTTATGTTGTCTTAACAAAAACTCAACACGGGTAAGATAGTAGATGCCCAAGTGAGTACAATTCAGGTTTGGTCTGGTTGAATTAGATACCTGAATTTCTGTTTACATTCAGGTTGAAGATCCAAGTTTGCCTCAGCCCAAGTTTCACTTCTAGCTATAGGTCTATGACATATTTGGAAATGCCTGTAAGTAGATAGAATCCTATTTTCTGCTGTAACCATTTCCATACATGTTACTTGTGAATTGCACACCAAAAAAAAAAATTTGCACACAGCACTTTGCCATACATAGCACACCTTCATTGTATGACCACAGCAGATCCATCATATCCAACTAGATCTATAGTATATTTGTCAGTTTCGGCAAGAATCTATTCATATTTGATTGCATGTCACATGTATGCATAACTTTATATTTCTTTTCCAACTTTTCTTAAATACTTGTTACAGTTGATGATTATGCATTGGATTATTTTTCACATTTAATGGCTATTATTCATGTAGTCTCTTGCCCTGCACAGAATCACGTAATGGTGGATGGCAGGGAATACATATATAGATCTATAAATGCCAATCAGGATGTTCTCTCTTCTTTATACATGCCATCCTTTGTGAAATCTTAAACTGCCACTTGAGGTACAAGCCTTGCTAGGAACCCTGAATCATAATAGAAAAAAAAAAAAGAAGCTTTCATACATCAAATAACAACAGATTACAACAACAATGCAAAACTATCTAAAGTGAAAAATTAATGATGATTTCATGCATGAATATTTATCATCATATCTTCAAGATAACTTGGACACTGTTAAGCTTATGTTGATAGCTCTCATAACAAATTTGACCAACTGTTGTGGTATCAAATACTCTACGTTTCTCTTTGTTCTTACTTTTTACTGCAATTTCTATTCTTAATGTTTGGGTTTTTTTTTCCTTTCATTGGGTTTTTGTTGAGTTGGGGTTTTGGGGGAATGGGTTTTATGGATTTTGCTTGGATTGTTGTTGTTTGGATTTCTCTTTTATTTGATCCTTTATATTGAATGGGTTTTGTTCATGCATTTATGGTTTTTTTTAGCAAAGGAAGGAGGAGTTGGACACATACGTGAGACTTCTAATCTTGCTCTAAGAGGAGGTGTTCCATAAACTATAACTAGGAGATGATGGTTAGAGATCTCTACACAACAATAGTCTCTTAAGTTTCTCTCTCTCCTTCATCTCCTCTGGTTTCTAACAAAAGTACTAGGGTTTTCTTCTACTTGAAGATCCCACCATCCTCCTTGAGAAGTTTTTCTGAGAGGATAATAGCGTGGAAGAACACAAAGAAAAAGGGAGATCAAAAGCTATGAAAATCTTTTTCGTGGAGATTGAGTTTTCAACTTCTCGATTTGAGCGCAACCAAGCTCCAAAGGTATCAATCTATTATCTATTTGTTTTAGTAGATCTAGTTGTTCTTGTTTGTTTCTTGATCTATCTTCTTGATGGATTATTTGATCTTAATGCCACTACACCAAAAACGGGAATTTGGAACGGTTTGGGAACGGTTTAACGGATTAGGAACGGACGGATTAAGAACGGTAATCCGTTCCAATTTCCTATTTTCCGTTCCTAATCCGTTAATCCGTTCCAAAAATAGGAAATTGGAATGGTTTGAGAACGGTTTAATAGATTAGGAACGGGCGGATTAGGAACGGTAATCCGTTCCAATTTCCCGTTTTTAGTGTAGTGTGCATGAGATTAGGGTTTTAGATCTTAGGGTTGGGTTTTTGGCCTTATGGGTATTTGATCCCTTCATTAAGTGTGTCCAAAGTTCATGAATACCTAACCACGAGGCCCACTTACTTCCAACAATTGGTATTAGAGCGATCCCTATATTCTCATCACGTTAGATCGGTTTTCTAGATCTACTCTTTACATGAGATGTGGAGTGGATGGATTTAGGGTTGTGTAGGATCAGTTTTTGACGTTTTTATGCACGTATTATGTTTTTTGTATGCATGAGAAGGAACTGGTTAGGAAAAAATCGTTGTTTTTCTACAAACAGCGTGTCAAGCGCTCGAGCGGATTCATCCCTGCTCGAGTGGACCTGTTCTCTGTGAAGTGCCCGCTCAAGCTAGTTCATCTCCACTCAAGCGTGCATGGCGCTGTCTGTTTTGACAGTCCGGATTTTTCATTACGAGACGATGAATGACAACACCTTAGCCCTAGTTCCTATTTTGTATATGATACTAACCTTGCAGGTGGTTGTCCTCTCCATGTGGCCCCACAAGTTTCTATTTTTGTCATTATTATTAGTTATTTTGGGCAACTTGTAAAGGGCATCATGGTTTCCTTGGTTTTCCCGCGAAAGGGCGAGACATGATGGTTTTCCTAAGCCCCTCTTATTAATAGATTGCATGTAAGTCTCAATTTTTGAGATATAGGAATTTTACGTATTTTTCAATTTTTATTATTTGTAAATTCTGGAGGCTTTCAAGACAAGATAGATGGTAACAATGGACTCTTGACCAAAGAGTTTGGGATGGCCAAAGAGTTTGGAGTTACTCAAAGATTTTGATGAATCACAAAGAATTTAGAAGACCAAGAAGTCGAAGACATCTTTCCGCACTGGGCCACGTCGAGGAGAGGACTTATTAAAATTAGAATTTCTAATTTTGCATGGATACTTGTTTTATTTAGACTTTCTATATTAGCATGGTTGCTTTCTTTATTTAGCATTTTTCTTTCTTTCCAAAATCTAATCCAAACACAACAGTTATAGTAATTGGTCAAATCAATCTAATATTTTGGAAAGGGTTCTAAATAAGGAATTAGTATTGGTGAACCCATGAGATGGACCCGCTAGAAATACAATTTGGAGACAACATTTTTCCAAAGCCTTCTAGAACTCCTTACGAACTATTGGAAGCACTGGTTTCGGTCTTAAACAACCCTAAATCTCATGTAATGAGTGCCTAACTCTAGAATCCCTTGAAACTCTTATTAAAAAGAAAAGCATCTCAAAATACCCTAAAATGCGTATATCAGTATAGAAGTGCACGAAATGCATTTTCAAAGCAAAAGACTAGACTAGAATACCCTGAAATGCCCTAAAATCCCCTAGCACGCGTTTTTATACAAGTGCAGGCTAATTGATAACACGAAATATGTCGGCCGGTTAGAAACAAGACAGAATCCCATGAGATTAGTTATTAAGTCCTAATTTGTCTGAAACACGATTTAAACTAAAAAAGTCATCACCAAATTTTCTAGGTATTGTCTTTCAACCGTAAATTTTGTGAAACGAGGTTTACAACATACCTTTTTTCAAGAGCCGCCTATAATCCTCAACAAACTGTCCGAAGCACGTGTTTTCAGTCCTAATTAGTCCTGAATCTCATGTAATGTGTTCTTAACCCCAGAAACACGTGAAACTTATTTTGAAGCAAAATGTATCTCACATTAGTAAAAAATGTATATTTTAGTCTAGAATCGTATGAAACGCATTTCAAAGGAAAAGACTAGGCTATAATTCTATAAAATGTCGTAAAATCATCTATCACGCATTTTTATCGTATTATAGGCTATAGATTGCATGAAATAAGGCTTTAATTCCAAAACGGTTCAAAATCCCACGAAATTCGTTCTTAAGCCCCTAATTTGCCTGAAACTCGTTTTAATCAAAAAAAGATATTCCGGAATTTTCTAGAGTGCAATCCTAAATCCTATTTAAAGCATTCCAAACAGTACAATCACGTAAAATCAATTTTAAAACAAACCAGTATCTCAAGATATCTAAAATTCATATTTAAGCATAAAATTGCATAAAACACATTTCAAAGGACAAGACTAGACCAATTGTGGGTCTGTCAAAAATGGGCTTGAATCCCACGAGATTAGTTATTAAGTTATAGTTTTCTTTAAAGATTTTTTAGAGTAAATAGATATCACAAAGTTTTCTGAAGCGCGTCTATCAATCGCGAATTGTGTGAAACGTGGTTTGAAGCAAACATTTTCCTAAAGCCACATAAAACGTGATTTCAAATCTAAAATTTAGAAATGAGCCGCTCGAATCGTATAAAACACGAGATTAGTTATTAAGTTATAGTTTTCTTTACAGATGTTTTAGAGTAAATAGATATCACAAAATTTTCTAAAGCGTGTCTATCAATCGCGAATTGCATGAAACGCAGTTTGAAGCCAATATTTTACTAGAGCCACATAAAACGCGATTTCATATTAAAATATCACTCGAACTATCCTAAGCACGCGATTCGGTCTTAAACAACCCTAAATCATGTTTAAAGCATTCGAAACCCTACAATCGTCAGAAATCAATTTTAAAATAGAAAAGTATCTCCGAATATACTAAATTTTGTATTTTAGTTAGAAACGACTCAGAATCGCACGTGATTATTTCTTACGTCGAATTTACCTAAATCTCAATTTAAAAGGAAAAAGATATTCAAGAATTTTCTAAAGCGCATTTGTTAACCATGAATTGCATGAAATGCAATTTAGAGCCAACATTTTCCCTGAACGGTCTAGAATCCCCTAATACCGGCCCGAAGCACGGGTTTCAGTCTTAAACAACCCTTAATCCTCCCATGTAATACGTTCCAAACCCTACTGGTATGAAACCCATGCATGCGTTTTTAGAATTTACCGAAATCTCGATTTAAAAGGAAAAAGATATCTCAGAATTTTCTAAAGCACATTTGTCAATTGTGAATTGCGTGAAATACGATATGGAGCCAACAATTTCCCAGAGTTGTCTAGAATCCCCTACTACCGTCCCGAAGCATGGGTTTCAGTTTCAGACAACCCTTAATCCCATGTAATGCGTTCCTAACCCTAGTTTCGACTGTGAAACTCATTTTAAATAGGAAAGTATCTCAGAATATCCTAAATTGCATATTTCAGTGTAGAAACACACGAATGCATTTCAATGAAAAAAGACTAGTCCTAAATACCCTAAAATCCACTAGAATCATTCAGCACGCATTTTTATCGAAATATAAGCTATAGATTGCAGAAAATATGTTGTTTGTCGGTTAGAAACGTCCTTTAATACTATTAGATTAGTTCTTATGCCCTAATTTGCTAGAAACTCATTTTAATGTAAAAAGATAACAAAGAAATTTCTAGAGGGCTTCTTTCTACCATGATCTGCGTGAAATGCAGTTTACATTTAACATTTTCCCATACCCGCCTAGAATTTCTTACGAACTGCTCGAAGCATGGCTTTCAGTATTGTACAATCCCTTAATCCCCTACAATGCATTCCTAACTCTAGAATCGCGTGAAACACATTTTAAAGAAAAACGTATTTCGGGATATCCTTAAACTCGTATTTCAGCATATAATCGTGTGAAACACATTTAGAGTAAAAGATTAGGCCATTAAACCCATAGATGCCCTGGAATCATCCATCACGCTTTTTCATCCAAATATTGGCTATTAATTGTACAAAATACGATTTTCACTTAGAAATGGCTAAGAACCCCACGAGAATAGTTTTAAGCCCGGATTTGCCTCAAACACATTTTAAGGTAAAAGGATATTCAAGAATTTTCAAGAGCGGGTCATTTAGCCGTGAATTGTGTGAAATGCAATTTAAAGGCAACATTTTCCTATAGCCCAATAGAACGCGATTTTATATTAAAATAGCCCTGGAACTTCCTGAAACATGCATTTCGGTCTTAAACAACCCTAAATCACATTTAAAGCATTCCACACAAGACAATCATTTGAAATGAATTTTAAAATAAAAAATTATCTCAAGATATCTAAAATGTATGTTTTAGCATGGAATCGCATGAAACGCATTTCAAAGCAAAAGAGTTGGCCAGAATACCCTTAAATATCCTAGAATCATCCAGCATGCAGTTCTATTTAGTTACAGGCTATTGATCGCAAGAAATTATTTAGTTGCAGGCTATTGATCACACGAAATAAGGTTTTTGTCCGTTACGAACAGGCTTGAATCCCATGAGATTATTCATTAAGCCTTACTTTTCCTTAAAGATGTTTTAGGAGAAATAGATATACGGAATTTTCTAAAGAGCGTCTTTCAGCCGTGAATTGCGTGAAACGCGGTTTACCCCCAATATTTTCCCAGAGACCGCTAGGAGATCCCCTTCGAAGTGCTCGAAGCACGAGGTTTCATTCGTAAACAACCCCGACCCCTGCAACGCGTTCCAAACCCTAAAATCACCCGAAACCCATTTGAAAGAAAATCATATATTAGAATATCCTAAAATGCATATATTAGCCAAGAATCATAAAAAATGCAATTCAAAGAAAAAGACTAAACCATAATTCCTCGACATAATGCGTTTTCGTTGAAATATACGCTGTTGATTGCACCAAATGCGGTTTCCAGTCAGAAACCACTTAGAATCCCACGAGAATACTTCTTAATCCCCAATTTCTGTTAAACTCATTTCAAAGGAAAAGGATATCCCAAAATTTTCAAGAGCACATCTATCAACCACGAATTACGTGAAATGCAGTTTGGAGTGAACAATTTCCTAGAGCGGCATAAAACACGATTTCATATTAAAATATCCCTTGAACTGTCTGAAGCATGCGATTCCATCTTAGACAACCCTAAATCCCATTTAAAGCGCATGAAAAGCTACAATCACTAGAAACCAATTTTAAAATAGAAAAGTATCTCTGAATATACTAAAATTTGTATTTGAGTTAAAATGGGTCAAAATCCTAAGTGATGAGATCTAGATCTTACGCCCGAATTTACCTAAATCTTGATTTAAAAGGGAAAAGATGTTCCAGAATTTTCTAGAGCGCATCTATTAACCGTGAATTGCGTGGAATGCGATTTATGGCCAACATTTTTCCAAATCTGTCTAGAATCCCCTACCACCGGCCGAAAGCACGGGTTTCAGTCTTAAATGACCCTTAATCTCATGTAATGCATTCCTAACCCTAGTATGAAACCCGTGCATGTGTTTTCAAAATTTACCTAAATCTCGACTTAAAAAGAACAAGATATCTCAGAATTTTCTAGAGCGCATCTGTCAACCGCGAATTGCGTGAAATGCGATTTAGAGCCAACATTTTCTTAATGCTGTTTAGAATCCCTACTATAGGCCCGAAGCATGGCTTTCGATTTTAAAGAACCCTTAATCCCACGTACTGCGTTCCTAACCCTAATATGAAACTTGCACATGTGTTTTCAGAATTTACCTAAATCTCGATTTAAAAGGAAAAATATATCTCAGAATTTTCTAGAGCGCATCTGTTAACCGCGAATTGCGTGAAATGCGATTTAGAGCTAACGTTTTTCCAGACCTATCGAGAATCCTTACTATCAGCCCGAAGTACAGGTTTCAATCTTAAACAACTCTTAATCCCATGTAATGATTTCCCTACTATCGGCCTGTGAAGCTCATTGTAAATAGGAAAGTATCTCAGAATATCCTAAGTTGCATATTTCAGCACAGAATCGCACAAATGCATTTCAATGCATTCCTAACCCTAGAATCACGTGAAATGCATTTTAAAGAAAAACATATATCGAGATATCATAAAACTCGTATTTCAGCATATAATCGTATGGCACACATTTCATCATATCCTTAAACTCGTATTTCTGCATGCTTTTTCATCCAAATATTGACTACTGATTGCGCGTAATACAATTTTCACTTAGAAATGGTTGAGAACCCCATGAGATTCACTTAGGAAAGTGTATTTTCTAATGGTGGATTTGAATTGATAATTACATATAAATAAAAGTATTTTATAATTAATTAATATAATAATGAACTTTAATATAATCAATAACATTAATTTGCTGTTATCATAAGACTTTTTTAACATATATATTATAATTTGATGCAAGACAGATCGAAATGGAGAAACAGAATTTTTTTAGCCAACCCCAACATAGTTAAGACTAGGCTTCATTGTTGCTTTTGCTGATGATGACATAACTTGTAGCTCCTGCCCAAAAAATTAAGATTTGTTACATTTTTTAAAAATTACAAACAATAAAATATTACAATATTTAAAAATCACATTATTTAATTATGTATAATTGTATTCTTTCAACCATCAAACTGTTTACCATAGCTTATACCAATGTGAAATCAACACAAGTTAAACCACAACTAACCGTGGACATTTAATGATTAAGATGCTTTTCCAAACTACATAATTATTCATCCTTATCAATCCACTGCAGGTTGAAAATAGCTTATGTTGGGCTCTTAGTGTATTAATGCACTTTGTGATAAGTGTTTTGGTCTTTTTTTTTATTGTTTAGAGTCCCACATCGGTTGTGAACTCTCTTAGAGTCATTTATTAATGTTTACACACATGACTTGCTGTAAGTCTTAATAGAAGGCTAAGGTAGTGGTGACCACAAACACACACGAGCACATGCGCCAAGCCGTGGCGGCAGGCCCGCGCATGCCTATTCCGATGCACCTACGTTATTTTTAGGTCTCAATTAGGTTGGGTTTCGGCTAAACTGGATTTGGCACGGATCTACAAAGTAGCTCTTGTGCCCATTAGAGCTCATTTAAGTAGAATAAGTGCTACCCACTACGCAGATATCCGTTGGGGATATATGTTGCATCCATTTCTTCCTATTGCGTGCAGAGTTATTACGCATGCATCCGCTGGGAATTAATTGTCCCAATGGGTCCTTACTGGGAGGCCCTATATAATGGGCGTCGGGCAAGGGTTTCTCGCATTTCATTCTCACATCTCTCCTCTCCTTCCTAGGAAGAGTTCTTCTTCTTCAAGTTCTTTCGAATTTTCATTTCAAGTTTTAGAAAGCTCTGCAAGATCTGAACTCTCATCATTCTTCAAGTTTTCGAGATTCAAGATTTTCATCCATTCAAGTGCATGAGTGGTGGAGATAGTCCAATCAAGAAGTCGTCTTATCCTGGGGCAGATGTCCGGAAATCCATTTCAACCTATGTGGGGGCGGAATCTGCCAAAAGAAAGCTTCTTTAAAGACGTGACTCATATTGTTCGGTCAATTATTTCCTTATTTATTTTCTAGTTTTTAATTTATTTACGATATCTGTGAAACATTTTTTCCAATTGTTTAGGAAGATTTTCGCTGGAAAATTGTTATAAACTTAAATGACTGCGGGAATACTACCCTACAGTTTTCAATTTTGAGGGTAAGGACTTCAAAATGTGGAGGATGAAAATGGAGTATCTCCTCTAGGTTATGAAAATTCTATATGTGCTATTAACTGATTGTCCCGAACCATACGGAGATGGGCCCGCTAGTACATATGAAAATGAAAAATGGAAATTTGATAATTTTGATTGCAAAAATGAGATTTTTCAACCGTTTAGATAATTCCTTATATGGCTTATTTTCTAAATTTAAAACTGCTAAGGAATTATGGGATTCCTTAATAAAAGAGTATGCTACTGAGGATGTGGGTACCCAAAAGTATGCAATTGAACATTTTTTTGACTTTCAAACGGAAGAAAGAAAATCGATGATATCACAAGTTAGAGATTTTTATAAAATTATTCATGAAGTCCAAAATGAAGGAATGAAATTACCCAATCAATTTGTAGTTGGCAGTAATATAGATTAACTCCGGCCATCGTGGAAAAATTTTGGGATCACATTGAAACATAAGAAAAAGGAGATGAAAATGGAAGATCTCATAGCCCGACTTAAAATCCAAGAACATCATCCGAATAGTGAATCTAAGAGTAAGGATTCTGAGCATGTGGGTAAGACCAATCTTACTGAGGCCAAAAATATTAGAGGAAGGCCAAGCCCAATTCTTTCCAAGACAAGAAATTACTGAAGAAAAATCAGAAGAAAACCCTTAAGCCCCGCAAGGATATTGCTAAGACAAAAGATGTAGAATGTTTTATCTGCAAACAAAAGGGCCACTGTGGAAACGAATGCCGCCACAGGAAAAACAATAAGGGAAAAAATCAAGCCAATCTTGTGGAAGCGAATTTTGTGGTGGTAGTGACAGACGTGAACTTGGTCAGAAATTGTAGAGAATGGTGGGTTGACACAGGCGTAACTCGACACATCTATAGTGACAGAAGTACGTTTGTCTCCTAGAAGTAGGATGGAGATGGGACAAGAGATCTTGTTTTTTTTATTAATATACAGTCCATCAAGGCTGAGTATGCTTCTTTCTCGTTCATTCGAAATAAGGTTTTTGGCTCTTTTTGGGCCTTGGCGAATTGTGAACCTTCATTTGGCCACTTATTTGATTTGTTTCTATATTTGGGTCCTTCCATCTCTATGAAAAAGTCAGCTTCTTGTGTAACTTAGGCGTGTAACTCAGGTGGGCTCCTCATCTTTATTTATTTCTAGCAAAGCATGTCCGCGCTAGGCCCAGGCCCAGAAAAAAAAAACACTTCCAATTTGTGGCTATTTTATGAGATATCAATTATTGAGAAAATAAATATAAAACAAAGAAATATTCCATTTATTATGTTCGGAGAATGGCCCAGCCCAACATTTATACAAAATAAATATTATTTTTTATATAAATTAGTATGAAACTTCAAGTCTTATGTAAATTAACATCAATGTATATGTATTTATTTTAGTAATTTCAACTTTATTTCAAGTTGAAAACCCTAAAAGCCTATAAAGTCTCTTTTAATTTATAATATATAAGCAAATTTAAAAATAAAAGATTAGGATGGGCATGTGGGCTAGCTCGTGGATGGCACTGCCTGGCCTAATTGGGGTACGGCACGGCACGGCTAGGCCGATCTGAAAGTGGGCCTTCTTTGACAAAAGTTCAAATCTCATCTTTATTTGAGAATTACTGGAGGTCTTTATATCTTCTTAATAAGAATCCATTTTGTTTTTATATTCTCTTAAAAAAAAATTTGAAACATTTCACTTTCGGCGGAATGGGCCAAAATCCCATTTGGACGCCAGGCGCCAATACATAGGATAATTTTGAAGTAGTTTGAATTTCATAGGTACACATCACTTATAAATAAAAAAGGTAGAAAGAAAATGTTCGTACTGGGAACTTGGGTGCCTCGCAAAGTTTCTTAATCACTCAACACAGAATCTTGTAATTACTATATGCAACTTTCTTAATCAATTGCAAGGCAACCTGAAAGATAAGATATATATTATGAATTCTATTTAAATGAATCTCTTTATAAGAAAAGACCTAGTAGATAAGATATATCTCTATTTTTTAGAAAGAAGATAAAATAAAGTCAATATTAAAATCGAAATAATAAAGTCAATTACAAATAGATATATTAAAATTCTAAATCCAACTAAAGAAGACTCATTTTAACGTAGTTGGATAGAGTTATTGAGCAAGATGGATTTTTTTTTATCAGTAATCTTTAATCACCTATCCACATTAGATATATATTAAAATTTTAAAATTCACATAAAGAAGCTTGACAAAAGTAGACTCTTGATATAAATCTTAAAATCTCTCCAATAAAAATTGAAATTGAAACTCTCTTTAATCACCTATCCACATTAGATATATATTAAAAATTGAATTTCAAATAAAGAAGCTTAACAAAAGTGGACACTTGCTGTAAATCTTAAAATCTCTCCAATAAAAATTTAAATTGAAATTAGAGTTTCAATTTCACAATTGAAATCAAAATTGAGCTCCAATTTCTCAATCAATTGAGAAATTGGACTCCAATTTTGCAATCGATTAGCAAATCGGAAAATTTGAAATTCACATAAAGAAGCTTAACAAAAGTGGACTCTTGATGTAAATCTTAAAATCCCTCCAATAAGAGTTGAAATTGAAATCGGAGTTTCAATTTTGCAATTGAAATCGAAAATGAGCTCCAATTTCTCAATCAATTGAAAAACTAGCAATAGATGCCCGTGCTGAGCACGAGTAAGCAATGAACAACGTTTGCAATAGAGAATTTGTAAGCAAAGATAGAGAGAGATTGGATTCTTTTAGTGCATACTTCTGATATAATGCAATGCAATTGATAAGTAAATCGATAATATCCCACACTAAAAGAGATAGACATTAAGAAATATTTTTAAAGTAATTGTACACACACTGTCCTATTGAAAAACTAGCAATAGATGCCCGTGCTGAGCACGAGTAAGCAATCAACAACATTTGCAATAGAGAATTTGTAAGCAAAGATATAGAGAAGATTGGATTCTTTTAGTGCATACTTCTAATATAATGCAATGCAATTGATAAGTAAATCAATAATACCCCACACTAAAAGAGATAGACATTAAGAAATATTTTTAAAGTAATTGTACACACACTTTCCTACAGCCTATCCTTATACCAAACATGAGCTCACATCCCTGTCTATCATTAGGAGACAAAACATTTAAAAATGGAAACCTTTATCTAATCCATGAATTTCTAAGTCTATCTTAATTTAAATAATGAGGCAAGAAGGTAATCTGGATATAACCACAGAGTTAATAAAATTATGGTATTGGACATAGTGGCATGACGAAACTCCAAAGAGCTTTTTAATAACCATATCCATAAAATGCCAATGTGAGATCAATTATTTACAACATTCATACTAAAATTTGTTGAGCCTTAAAGCATAGGCCATAGGCAAAAGTTAGTTGGCCAAAACAATTGTATTAAGGTCACTATGGAATGAATGAATTTGCAATAATTTGTAAAATGAGATATTCATTACAGTTATGGTCCTTCCTACTTCATTACTCATTACACATGTTTTCTCAAACAGAAAGAAAGAAGTATAATTGTATCTAAAATTAATGGGGATTGCATACATACACATTAGCTTGCATATATACTTCAGAACCAAGATTCACCAATGTACGGAGGTAAGTTGCCCCATTATTTTCCAAATACTCTATATTATTTTTCAAATCTAAGCTAAGAGATTAAAAAGCTAAGGAGAATCCAAAATTAAGAAATCAAAATCAATCTAGTGAAGAAAGAATCTAATGATAGAAGGAACTTCATATTGGAATGAATGCAATTTTTATTTTATTTTTTGAAAAGGTGGCTGTATTAAAAGAAGAAAACTATATAGTATAGGAGGGGTATGAAGGCAAAATAATCACTCATAAACATTAACCATTCATAAAATATTAATATTTGATTACGGTTCCTCTGTGCAAAATGTAGTATAAGAAGAAAAATTGCAAAATGAAATCACCAAAAGACCCAATTCCTAAATGCATTACACCAGATATACAATAGATACAATAAAAATAAAAAATGAAAAATAAAATAGTGGATACAACTTTCCATCGAAAACCTTGTCTCCGCAATATAGGAAGGAAAAATAAGCTTCCTTTGTCATCACTGTGATAATGAAATTCACCATCAAAAGGGGAAGAAAACACCATAATAATGAAATCTGCATCAAAACTTTCCATTGCTCGGCCATTGACATTTGCAATGCGAAATTTGTAATGGGATGTAGAGAAAACTTGGATATGTATATTCTTTTAGTGCATACCGATGCAATTGATAAGTAACATCAATGGTATTTTACACTTGATGAGATGGTCATTAAGAAAAGTATACAAAGCAACAGTACACACGGTGCTTTCCTCCTTTCATTGTCCCAAATCTTACTTCAGTGCTATAGTTTGCTCGCCCACTCATCACCTCAGCAAGCACCCGGTAGAGCCCAAGGCGTTTTAGATTAGTCAACTTTCTAAAGTATTAAAATACCAATTGAAGATGCACATAAGTTAGAAATATTGTATGAGAATATAGTCTATTTAGGAATAAACCTCTTGAACTCATTTCTTGTGGTCTTTTGGGTTTACGAATTCAAGGACACAACTTCGTTGCTGGTAAAAAAAGAGAAACATTAGCATTCGGAATCCACTTCAAATAACCAAATCATCAAATTAGAGTGGTTATAGAAAACAACCCTCTCTAAAATTAAGAAGAGTCCCAATAACTCACCTTCATGGAAATTACTTGAGTTTACATCAACACAAATGATGCTTGAAGCCCTCGATAAATCTTGCACCTTTTGCAAAGTACATAAAATAAAAAAACAACAATTTACTGTCATCACAATCTCCTCACAATATGTATAACTATCTTCATGTTTGTTTTTCTTCTTTTTTTTTTTTTTTTTTTCTATTGGAAAAAATCTTGCCTTTGGGATTTGGGAATGTAGCTGAAAATTTAACGTGTTCATTATGTTGTTTCTAAGTACAGCAATTCCCAACCTAATATAAAAGCAAATGATAGTTTTTTTCTTAGGGAATGGAAGATTAGGCATGATTAATGCAACAAAATGTCAATTACAACTCTTGAACAAATTTACATAGAGAGGGATATCTAATTTTTTTTCGGACGGTATTAGTTGAGGGAGGTCTTAAAAGGACATAAAATATTATGGATTGAATTCTTTAAAAAGTGTGACAGTTTTGAAATCCATCATGCATGACTTGTTAGTCGAATTTCCATAGATGGCCAAGAAGGATTTGATATATTGACAAAAGTAGCTTTGTATCTTGGTTTTTGGAACGTATGAAAACAAAGCCATCATTTCACAAAAGTATCTTCGTACCTGTGATTCTTAGAACACTTGGAAAAAGAATGACAATTTCCTTCGGAAAACTTCTTTGGCTTGAATATTAACCCTCAACAGCACAAAATCGAGTTTCCCAAATTTTATCATCATCGCATCATACTACTCATTGAACTCTAACCTGCAGTATTTTCAAGATAAGCAATCCACAAAACCAAACAAAACAATAAGAAAATATATAGACTCTTAAAAATATAGAGACGGAGAGGTTTTACCCAAACATGCACCAAATGAACCTATAAAACATAGATTTTGGGCTTGAGTGACGAAGCATTTATATGATATCGTATTGCCTTCCCACATAGCATATTAAGAATTATAGTAAATGAAAATGAAAATCACAATCGAAATCAAGCATCTAGCTCAACAAGAGTATGAAGCTCTGCAATGGCCTATCAAAAAAAAATACAAACATTAAGTAAAAGATTTTTGAAACATTAGAAAAAATTTAAAATCAGAGATCCAAATTGCTCCATATATTGAATCCAAAGGTTACTAGAAAGAAAAGAAATGATGAGACTGACTAGGAAAAGAAGCCCTTTAAACACCAATGATTTGATAAAAAGATCATACATTAAAAAAGTAAAAAAAAAATGGAAAAATCTTTGAAAAAAGATTATTTACCTGAAATGTAAAAGGACTGGACTGATTGTACCCGCATTTCTGAAATCATGACTAAAATAAAGCATCCACAGTAAGAATCAAACTCTAAATCAAAATTGCAATCAACCACCCATCAAAGAACATTGAAAATAAAAATTAGGCTCAATCATTATAGCATTTGGCAATGTTAAATATTAAGAAATATTGGCAAATATTAGATATTAAAAAAAAAACTGGCCAAAGGGGTGGAAAACTAATCAACAATTTGAAAATAGAGAAGCATCAGTAATAGAGGACAAAAAGAAGGGGTGAGAAAAGAGTCCAATCAGCATTGCTTCTCGCAGTCAAATCATTAGATGTTCACCTTTTGTCTATTTTGTACACCTTAAAAGAGTAAAAGCTCAATCTACAGAAAGCAAAATTCAAGGCTATTCGAACCCAAATCTAGAAGTTTAGAGGCAAATGATACATGCTATGCAGAGTGTTATATCTAACCGAACCAGAATATAAAAGAGAAATTTAACCCTAGCAGTTAAGAGTGGGTCGGCTGAGGGAGATGGAGAGGGATAGAGAGTGTGCGAGACAGACAAAGAGAAAGATTCACATGATCTATAGGAGGATCAGGGCCATTATTCATATCTACAAGTAAAAGCAAAGCCACTGCATGAGGGAAATCAAAAGCAAGGGAGAGAGGAGATGGGCAAACAAAAAACTTAGAGGTAAGAAACAAATGGAGAATGGAATGGCAAAAAAACCTCACTGAAAGTTTAGGGTTCGCAAGATCTCTAGATTGGTCCACTCAATAAATCAGCCCAAAAAGTGTGCAAAAATAATAAATATGCAGCGGGAATAAAATCACAAGCACACACCAAAAGGAGACTAGATTTTTACGTGGAAAACCCTAACCGGGTGAAAAACCATGGATCCGAGCTGGATCTAATCAAGCACTATAAATCTCGCAATTACAAGAAACTCAGATTTATTCCCCAGATATCCAGGGACAGAAGCTACCTTGTGTCGCTTCACGCTTCAACGACTTCACACCGTTGATTGCAACAAACTCAATCCAGCGCTTGACTCCTCAAATCTTCTCGCAAAAAGATAATCTTCTACAAAGGAGGCAAAAGAACCTGCCTCTCTAGAGTACTTGGCAGCACAACTCTTCAAAAATCTCTAGAGAAAATCTCTCTCAATTAAATCACCAATTCAAAACATGAGAGATGATCTGTGTCTCTTTGGATTCTGAGAAACACCCAATTTTTATCCTCAAATCTGTGCAAGAAACTCCTAATAATAATCCACTAAGATTATCAAGCTTTCTCAAACTTCAACTCAGAGTTCAGATCAAACTAGGCATTCTGCACCTAGCTAGCTATAGCAAGCTTCACCCTCGCTATAGCAAGAGGTGTCTCTGCCATTTCTCGTTATAGCGAGAAATAGTCTAGCTATAGCGAGACTACATACTGTCTTGTTTTGTCTCGTTCTTCATTTCGGTGTTCTGACAATTCTTTTGTTGATCCACCTTGCCTTTTGACTTTACACTCACCCTATAGATTGCTTTCTCCGTTTCCTTTTTCTCTTCTTCTCCTCTCTTTTATTTGAGGTTATAGGAAGTGCAAGACTCCAGAGAAGAAGTATGTGAATGGGGGAGAGAAGGTGTTGTATGTGAAAGTTTGTTTTGGCAAATCGGTAATGTGAAGAGTTTTTTTTTAGAAGTTTAGAGTTAGCGCAAGCTAGGGAAGAGTTAACCACATGTCGAAGCGTTTTAGAGGATTAACTGTGCACCGAAAAGTGAATAATTTCTCAGTCAAAATCAAATTGAAATGAAGCGTTATTTTCACAATCGAGTTCAGTTTGCTTCATATATATAATAATTGTTGATTTAATAAATGCTCTCTTCACTTTTTTATTTTGTTCATGTTTTTCAAATTTTATACATTTTGCAATTCTTTATTTTTTTCAAAACACAGTTCTAGATTCTGGAATGGCCCAAATATTTTACCTTGCAATCAAATCGAAATGGAGTTTGAAATGAAATTTGCAACTATGGATGTAGAACTTTTTCTCAACCAACATGTTTTTCCTAATTGATCTTTTGGATTGGACCGTGGAATGGCATCCATAGATACTTCTTTATTAAAATCACCATGTAGAAAAGCTCTTTTTTTACATTCAACTAATAAAAAGACCAAGAAAATTTTACAAGTAATAACGAATCACTCTTAAGTGAGCTTGTTTTTGCTACTCGAGGATTAGGCCTGTCAATTGAGCCCGTTAAAATGGGTACCTAGCTCGGCCCATCCCCACCCAAAAATACAGTGCTTTTTAAAAAAAAAAAATTCGAGCCCAGCAGGGTGGGCTTGGACAGTGGTCTTAAAGCCCAGCCAAAATGGGATTGGGAATGGACAGAACATGCCCAACCCGTCTAGGCCTAGCCCGGCCCGCCCGCAAGCACATGTCCCTCATTTTTAATAAATCTGTAGGTGAGGAGAATCGTAGTGAAGGAGAAATTAAACTAATCTATTAGGGTGAAGTTTTCCAGCTCATGATTCATGTTTGTTTTGACCAAATGTCATTCTCAAAATCTTTTTAGATTTTATGAACATGCTTGTTTTGATCAAATGTCATTTTCATAATCTTTTTAGATTTTATGAAATATCGTGTTGGCCGATATTTTACCTCTTCTAAGAGCAAATCAATTCATGATATAATTTTATGAGAATATAAGCTTTATTCTTAATATTAGATCTCTGTTCATGTAATACTAGAAAAATATACCCGTTCTTAGCAAGGGCAATATAATCATAATATTAAAATTAATTTAAAAAAACTTTATGATTAGTTTCTTTAAAATTAGATGCAAAAGGTTTTAGTCTGAGAGAGAGGGAAAAAAAAGTCCATAAGAGTTCAATACCTAATACCATATAATTTTAAAAAAAAAACATAAGCCCATAAAAATTGAAGATTAATTATCAAGAAAACGAAAAAACAAAATCAAAACAAACAAACAATATAAACCATGAATAAAATCCTATGAAATTTGAAAGACACATAAAAATGAAAATCCATAATCAACTCAAAAACATAAGCAATTTAAAAGAATCAAACACTCATGGGAATAAAAAAAAAAATCAAAAATAGAGCACCAAAAGGCAACCCACAAATTCATGAAAAACCATCATAAAAAAAAAAACTAAAAACCCATCACAAGTGAGAAATTATAATAAAAGAAATACAAAATAAAAGGAATTAAATTTTATTAAAAAGGCTATAAAAATATATATAAATAAAGATCCATAGACAATACAATGATAAAAGAAATTTAAAAGAATCAAACCAACTTATGATAATCTAATACTCAAAATTGGAAATTTGAAGCCACAAAAGAAATAAGAAAATTTTCACAAAGGGAACCTAAAGAACCCAATGGAAGTAAAATAAATAATTAACTCATAATGATAAGTATTTAAAAATAAAAAAATACAATAGAAAAATGAAAATTCACAGAAAATCCCATGATAAAAAGTGATTTAAAAGAAAAAAAACCCAGGAGAAGCCAATGGAAGTAAAATAAATAATTAACTCATAATGATAAGTATTAAAAAATTAAAAAAATATAATAGAAAAATGAGAATTCACAGAAAATCCCATGACAAAAAGTGATTTAAAAGAAAAAAAAAACCAAGGAGAGCCCAACGCCCAAAAGTTGAAACAGGAAAGGGGAAAAAAGAAACTCACAATCTATGAAAACCATACAAATTCAAACTATAAAAATATTGCAAAGCTATAGAAATTTTAAAATGATGATTCTTTTGTATAAATCATATTAAAGTAACATAATTAAGATTACTCAAATAAAATTTGATGAAGTCAAAAGTGAATGAATTAAAAAAGGTTTATCTCTCAAATTGAAATATTTAATAATTGCACCAATTGCCTAAAGATGCTCACATTTTAAAATGAGTTGAACACTGATAGAAATTAAGCATGCAAATGAGACATGAGACGGCACTAAAAAGAGACACAAAGAAACAAAAAATTATTAAAGCTGCTCTAAAAAAATACAATGAACTTAAAAGTAAATGAATGGAAAAGATGAAAGTTCTCTTGTTGACATAAAGAAATAGAATTATATTAGAGAAAGTAGAAAATGATGATAATAAGAATGAACTTAATTCTTTATTTAGATGGACCAATATTATTGGAGATTCCTTTTACCATTAGTTCCGCATTCTTAAAAAAAAGTGTACAATCAAAATCAATAGATAAAAAAAAAAACCAGACAACCTAAAACCGAGAGTGGATTAAATAAAAAAAAGTAATGATTAAATAGACCACTCAACCCAGAAATCGGCATTTTACATTCTAAAAAAAAGAAAAAAATCATATAATCAGAACAAACAAAAATACCTGAAATTCCTTAGATTAGTGGTAGACACTGGGACCCATTAACACTCAAATGCTATTGCCTTGATAGAAATAGGATGATATTCAGAGTTTCTTAATAGACAAAAGGCATGATGGAGAGTCCAAATTACAAAAAAAAAAAAAAAAAAAACACTTTATTTAGAAAACTTCAGTATTTTGTATTTTTTTTTATCAGAAAATCAATTGGACCATGGAAATAACCCAGAATGAGTTGAAAATTTGAGGTAACCCATAAATAGCAAGGATGTTTGTGTTAATGATTATGATTTTTAGTATATGGGGTCAATCTTAGTATTCCAATCTATTTACATCACAATTTATAAAAGTTAACGCCACACACAAAAAAGAAAAAAATCAGACTCCACCCTTTCTCCCCCGGCAAGCGTGCATGGTAGCACATCAGTTACATGGAAAGTTTCCTGCCTCCTCTTTAGCTCCACGCGTTATCGTGAGTTTTTCTTTTTTCAATAAAATTATCATTTTTTATTAATTATGAAACTTATTATTTTTGTTGATCAATTTCATATATCATATATTCATTTGAGTTTTGGATGTCATGGAAAATTAATGACTATATGGGAAATCATATAAAATAGTTATTTCAAAAGTTTGATCATCTATGCTTAAAGTACAATGCATAAGTACGAAAATAATAACAACTGTATTTATAAAGGACAATATTTTAAAAATATAGTTATTTTTATAAATACCTCGTAGATAAATTCCAACTGCCGGTCAATATTCCAAAGTGGGGCTGGGTTCCTTCTTCATTAAAGCTTGATCATCTATGCTTAAAGTACAATGCATAAGTATGAAAATAATAACAATAGTATTTATAGGGGTCAATATTTTAAAAATATAGTTATTTTTATAAATACCTCGTAGATAAATTCTAACTTCCGGTCAATATTCCAAAGTGGGGCTGGGTCCCTTCCTCAGTAACTAATTTTAAGTTTTTGTTGATAACTGTTAACAAAAAGATGCTTTGTGGTGTAGTGGTAGGGTCGCTCCTTTGAAATTCATATTGTCCTAAGTTTGAGTCTCAGCACATACCATGATTAATTTTTGTCATGTCATTAAAAATACACGGGTTAGGTTGGTTCAAAAAAGTGTGCATTATCTCTGGCCCGACCTAATTTACCCCGACTCGTTTGCTAAGGTCAAACTAAATTAAATTCGTAAATTGTATGAGTCAATTTTAAGTTTTTGTTGATAACTATTAACAAAAAGATTCTTTGTGGTGTAGTGGTAGGATTGTTCCTTTGAAATTCATATTGTCCTGAGTTCGAGTCTCAGCACATACCATGATTAATTTTTGTCATATCATTAAAAATACACGGGTTAGGTTGGGTCAAAAAAGCGTGCATTATCTCTGGCCCAACCTAATTTACCCCGACCCGTTTGCTAAGGTCAAACTAAATTAAATTAGTAAATTGGATGAGTCAAAATCAATTGGAGGGAATTGGAAGTGATTTCAATTTGAAACCACTTCGCTTCATATATAATAATAGCTTAATGCTATATCATTTCTACTAATTTTTCAACCAAAGGGATTTGATGCAAGACTTTAAGCAGTAAAGGGCATTAAACAATCCTTTGACTTACCACACAAAAGTAAACACCAATTTATGGGTCACATCACAGAGATAAAGCATGCAGGTAATAAGTAATATAGTTTATAATTTCAAAAGTGCGGACTTTAACTAGATTATTTTCTATTTGGATATACGAATTATGAGAATACTTATGTGCAACAATTATAAATTCTTCTAATACTTCCTCATAAATGCAATTGGATGGATCTCACTCATTTCACTAATAGGAGTTGTGGAGAATAAAGTTGAATAAACTTGGTTAGCTTATATTCAAGATCATGGTAAGCCCTAGCCCGGCCCTGCCGTGGCCCAGGCCCGCACGAGACGGGATTTGACATAAACTCATTCAATTTAGGGCAGGGATTGGACAACCCCAGGCAAGCAGGCCCAATATTTGGGACGGAATTGAACAGCTCGAGCCCAGGCCTGGCCCAGCCCATTGACAGGCCTAGAGAGGATGTTTAAGATAATCAATCCCATATATTTAAGTGAAGCCCTTGGAAAACAATCTAACTTTCTACCTTTGCACAAAATCATCTGAATTATATTTTAAAGCATAGAGCTAGTTTTCCACATGGCAAATCTGTAAGTTCGTATGTTTTGTTTTTTTTCCAGTGCATTCATTTCATTAATCATACCTACCATCTACTTTGGATGAGACTATTAAACGTATATAATGTATCCTCATAAAAGATATGTGGGACACAACTACATGATATGTTGGAGACAACAGATGATTTTGGCTGGGAGGTCATGTACAAAAGGAGCATTTCCTTTTACATAAAGCAATAGGAAGAATTAAACAATTGAAAGATCAAGAATTATGTATGTATTAGTTTAAGAGAATGGATCTCTTGTTGGACTCCCACACAACCATTGTGTAGGAAATTACAAAGCGGTCCCTATATAGCAGAAATAAACTAAAAAACAGCCCTACCTTATTCTTCAAAATCAACAGAACTTTTGATTGAAGATATGACAGATGTAGAACAGGTAGGCAACTAGCATAACTCCCATTTCCAATCCAATAGCCATACTCATCTCATAACCATTATGAATTGTTGGCTACGTGAGATCCATGTAGGCAACTTTTATCTAACATTGTATTGTGATTGTATGTGGGTTCATCTAGACCTGACAATGCTGCTCCTTTTAATTAATCATCATGGCATCTAATTTCTTGATATTGCATCAATAAAAAATAAAAAAAAAGGTATTTTGACCAGATCTTCATGTGGGGCATCTGTCTTAGCTAAATGTTGTTTTTCCTTTCACTATGACATAAAATGACAACCTGAATGTAACACTTCTTTTTTCTTTTTTTATAGAACTTTGATGCAATATTTAACAACTGCCGATGAAATGAGTGATTGTGATGATGGATTTGTTATTTTATCTTCAGTACTATGATTCTTGTTTACTAGCTTAAATCACTACTGCTTGGTCTAACTTGCGATGGGAACTTGTATGCAACCACTCTATGAGTGGTTGCTCCAAGTAGCATGAAACTATTTGTTATTTAGTGTGGTTATGATCAATAGATGATGCTCCTTGTTCTTCTCAAGTTGAATTTTTTAAGTGTCACAGTTGTCGTAAGGTAATAAACTATTCTGAATTAAAGCTTGATGTCAATCTTATAAGAGATTTTAGCTTTGTTTTACCCCATCCAAAAGCAGATAACATCAGCTGTAGTTTAGCTATTACAAGCTTCGCAAATAAATAATTGTCGTGTCTCAGATAATAAATTAGCATGGGGTAGCTAGTGCTCAAGAAAACAATCATTTAGGCACGTTTGTTTGCTCGTATCCACTTCTAGGAATACCTTTAGGCGTGTTTGAAAAATGTTATTTAGCAGTTAAGAAAACTCTTAACAATTTTCGCTATTTTGGGAGGTTTTAGAAATAAATATGGAACAAGCATTTGGCGAAGCTTTTGACTATAGGTATAGGGTTTGGATTGCATACGTTTTTAAAAAAATTCTTTTCTGTTCTTTATGAAACTCATTTAATTTCATGAGACATACTATCATGAAAAGTTGATTATTTGAATTTATTTTATTTTTTTATTTAAAGATAATAAAATAAATATGGTAACTTGTTCATATTTCCCTTAGTAAGTAGTAATGTTGATACCTCGAACATATATAACTATTCACACATACTAGATGATGTTTCTCACTTGATTGTTTTATACTCTTTATTTGTCATTTTATTTATACCGCTATGGATGAGTTGTGACTACTTTTTACCCTTTTATAAAATTTATTTATTTTTCATTTTTACAGATTTTTTTGGAAATCTTACAATTTGTAATAAATTTTGATTCATCCTCTATGAAGGATTTGCAAAAAGATTTCCATTTTTGGAACTATGTTCAAAACCATATTTTACATCTGAAAGTATTGAAGCATCATTAGGAGAAAAATATATCCGAAAAGCGTCATGATACTTTTTATGATACAAGACTACCAGTGATATGTGTGACAGTGTTCCAACTTTCTAGAATTGGTCTAGGCCAAGTCTGACTTTTTTGGATAGATTCATTAATTGGTTTTGGACTTGAAACCATCTCTTTTGGATAGAAATGGTCGGGCCAGTTGTTAAATGGTCTCGGCATAGACCATATTTAATCCACCCTAGATGGGCAATAGAGTGAGACTCTTGGAACCACGATGGAGTATTCCCTAGAAAAGGGCTTCGCACTAGGCAATTCCATTTTCAAGTATTAAATGAGAACCTAGAACTGTAGACTGGGTAGCAGCTCTGGACTGGACCTGCTAACACTACCTAAGCCCAACACAATACTTTTGGGTTTTATTTTTTTGTTTTTTGCTTTGAACTTGTTCATAGTCTGATTCGGTCAAGATTTTGTTCTATGACCCACTAACTCAAGCACATGGGTAAGGTCTTCGAGTTGGATGACTGCTTTTTTCAGAAGCCAGATTGATCCAACATGACCCATTGCATTTGTAGATCGAGATCATAAATAAATGAGTTACTTTCAAACATCATAACTCAGGATCATAAATAAAGGGTTTACTTTCAGACATCATAACTTCTATTTTAATTTTAGGAAATCATCTACAAAAAGGTTTTTGTAAATAATCATATTTTAAAAATAATTCTAGCAGGCACTACTATTGTCTTAAACACTTTTCAATTGACCATAATACTTTTTTAACAAAAAAGAACTGAACTAGACTCTTAACTGGTAGCTTGCACATGTATCCGTAATAATTCACTTTAGTGTTCGTTTGCGTTAAAATACATAGGAGGTGAACACATAGTTAACTTTATGAAGGCTCTAAAATCCATCTCATCTTGGAATTGATGAATCTTAGAACCCAGTTAGAGTCTACTTATAAAATCCATTTTAGCTTTGTGGAGACTCTAAAATTCATCAATTCCAAGCTAAGATGGACAGTTGGTATTGGGGATAGAATTTCTATTTGGAATAGTAGTTGGATCCCCTGTAAAGAGGAGCTTAGAAAATCAATGTCTCAAATCTCCATGCAATCTAAGTGTGTAAGGACCTCACAAACCCAATGCGAAAAAGAGATAAGCGAGCTTTAATATGTTTTTAGTATTGATAAGGATATTTAAGATATTCTTAAAACTCACATTCCCAATCAAACTCTTGGGGACAAGAGGGTTTGGATGCATATTAAAAGGGGACATGAAATTACCAAATCAACATATATAATTATCATTTAAGACAATTTGGAGTAACTTTAGTTTCACTTGGAGATCATTATGAAAATTGTCGTTGTCTCAAAGAATCCTTCTTTTTGGATAGAAATGGCCTAGGAAGGCTATTCTAGTATGATCCTTTCTTAATACTAATTTGTTAAACTTTAATATTTTATGTCTATGTGAGAAAAGGGCTCCAACATAGCTGGGATAAGGCTTTGAAGACGATGATGATGTGAAAAGGGGGCTAAGATGGTTGAGCATGCCTCGTTTCATTATGATTTTGGACGGGTCATATGGTTTGCTTTGAGTTTTGGCCCCCTAAACTATAATCTTTTCATTTTAAACAATATTACAAGTTTTAGTTTAGATGGATGGGTGGTCAACCTTTTCACCGCTCTTTTGTAGATCACCATTCTCAAAGCCTGGATTGTGACCTTGGGTCGGTTCCGATCCAAGTCCATGGTGGACTAGGAGTCGGAAATGTTAATGAGAAAATGGAACCGGAACCAGGCCCGGTTCGTAACCGGTTCCGTATATGGGACAGTTCCGAGACTAGGTAGAGAATGATATGGACTTTAGGAGGGATTCTTGAAAACTGAGGCAATATACTGGTCCTGGGTCCACAGGTCGGAACCAAGGTGGATCCGAACCCAGACTTGTTTTCTTATTAGAGCCTAAATAAGGACCCAAAACCGGTTTTTAATGAGTCGGAACCTCCGGATAATAAAAGAATTGGGGACCCATTTACATCCCTAATTGGGATATGTTTAATTTTAGCTCTAAAAAAATTAAATCCCACGAAAGTGATTAATATGGTTAAGAGTCTAATGATCTCGAAGACCTCTCTCTGATGAGGCTATATCCAAGGACCAGCTCACCCCTAAAAGAATTGGGTTGGTGGAAAATAACATTAAAACAAGATGGAAAATGTATGAACCATTCATCACCCTATTAGCTTATTTTCCATCTTCTTCTAATTCTATTTTCCTTAAAAAAGGTTGTTCAATTCTCATTTCTTAAAATTAATGTTTGGTCTTCATTTTTTTACCACTAATGGTATCAATCCTATGTATTTTATTCCTACATATTTTAATGTAAACAAGCAGACTCAAAGATTATTTTTCCCATGTGAGGCCCACATGGATGCACGACAATCAATGGAGGTAGAGGGAATAGATAGGCTTCCAAATGGATTGGAGGTCGGGGTGTAAACTGGATCGGGACTGGGGCCATGCACAGGCAGTTGACTGGGATGGGCGGCCCGACATGACCCAAAGGATGGGCCAAGGAGCCTTGGTCGTGGCACGGTACGGCGTGGCCCAGGTCCTTGTTCGTGCAATGCTAGGCCAGGGTGCTTGGGCTGAGGCACAACATGGCATGGTCCATGATAAAGTTCTATACCTGCATAGAGCTTATAAGTTAGAGCTTTTTTCTCATAAAAAAAAAAAAAAAAAGCTAAGGGGGCTACTTTCTTTTTAGAGATTTTATGGCTAAGGTGGATGGAGGTGGATAATTCAAAATTACAAGTGTTTGTACCTAAGTGCCTAGAGCATGGACCGGAGCGGGAGCGCTGAAGCGCTAAATTTTAAAGTAATTATATGTCTGGAGCACCTTCGGAGTGCCTGCTATACAGTGGGCACAAATATATCTGATCCATATATTCAAGTATAAAAAATGGAGAAAAAATTTAACTTCGCAATTTGACCACATAAAATAGACAATAATTAATAAGTCAAAAGAAGTTCCTTCATTCAAAAGATAGATATCAAGCATACAAAAAAAGACAATGCTCATCCATGATTTCATATCCTGTATCCAAAAATAATACTCCACAAAACATATGAGAAAGATAAAAAAATAAGAAAAGAAAGAGAGTACCCATCCCAAGTGTGGTGCAGAAGTGCCAGAAGTTAAAGGGGATAGGCCAACAACACCAAAATGAAGTAATGCATATTCTCTACCTTTAAGGGCTTCCATGTCCTTCCTTCATGGGCTTCCATGTCCTTCTCCAAATTATCATCATTAATAAAACTATCCCAGTTCTTATATGTCCCCTCATAATCCTCCCTATACCGTGTCAACAATCGATGATTTTAATGGACATAAACCAAAGATTCTGCATGGTCCGCATTCATCATATTCCTCTTTACATTGTGAATAAAACCATAGGTACTCCATGCCCTCTCTGCACACGAGGTGTTCACACTTGGAGACAAAAATTTGACTACCAAACTATATAGCTCAGGTGCGGTAACTCCATGCAAATCCCACCATGTTACTGTATACACTTTTCTCTCTATCTTTGATTGCTTGAGGATGACCAAAAGTACTTTTGCCACTAACAAAGTCACTAAGTTTCCAGCGAACTAAATATGCTTCCTCTGGATCTCTCACCAATCAATCTACCACTTCAAAATAAGTCGTTTGACTATGTTGATAATCACGAGTCTTCTTCATTTTCCCTCCCGTCGGTGAAAAACTTGTTAACCAAGATTCTGAATAATAATATGGAGTAAGCACATATGCAAGAGCATGTAAAGGTTGATTCATCTCTCCCATCGTCCTGTAACAAGTTTCTGAATAACTTGATACATTTCAACATTATGTTTTAGTGCAATTTGAATGTATCCATACATATCTTCCATCCTTTGATAAACTTCTCCAAGAATAGCTTTGTCGGAGTCACAAAAGCGAATCATTTGCCAAATGGGCTTTGTGAATGCCAAGATAGTTTTCAATTGTTTCCAAAAGTCATCATCTAATATAATTTGTCTTACCCCATTATGCTCCATATTTTCCCTCACCCCACCTTTCTTGAGTTTGTCCCATTCCACACTTAAAACCAAGTTAATTAAAGCATTCTTTACATGAGCAATTCGTTCCAATATAATATAATGATGCCCAAATCTTGTCTTGTTGACTTTTATAACATCTAATGATGAAAATGTTCGAAATATACGCAAAGCCGAAAAATGGTTTTTTATATACTTCACAATTCCCTTTGCTTTCTCATAGCAATCACCAATGAAAAATAAACTTGAGTGGATTGAATGTGCAATATCTTTCATCAAAAGACTTGAAGTATTAGCCATGCAACAAGACCAAAAGATATGTGGGTGCCTCCTCTCAATGAGAGTCCTTGCTCCCTTACATACAGAGGCATTATCAGTCATATCAATCAAAATCTGCACAACACTATATGTACCCACTCTTTCAATTGCCTTTAGCAAAATCCCAGCTATATATTCACCTGTCTTTTCAAGAGAAATTTATACCACTAATGAACATTCATTTATCTCCTGATACTGCCATCGCATTGATCAACGGTTGGTTCTTGATGTTTGTCCAACCGTCAGAAACAATTGAAACCCCATATGTCGGCCATTGTTCTTTTAGGGGCATTAGTGCTTGCTCAACCTTTGTCCTCTCCTTATCAAGAAGCATAGTCCTTATTTTTTCTGCACATGGTGGCTTATAGCCTTTTGGTGCATCATTGATGGCCCTTACCATATCAATCCAAAGAGGAGACTTTGCTACATTAAAAGGAATCCCATTAGCATAGAAAAGTCGGGCAAATACACCATCCACTTCTTCTCTAGAAGATAATTTAAACATATCAGCTATATATGTTCTTCTTTCCCTTCTCTACCTTAGCCAACTTGGATACCGGTGGAACAATTGGAATGGTAGGAATAGGTCTTTTGCGTGTGCCACCTCCAAACCTTTTCTTAGCTTCTTCTTCTTCTTTTTTCAATTTCTTCCTCTCATCCTTGTTTACTTTAGAACATATTGCCACCCCTTGTGACTTTTGCCCAGGTAATAGCCCAATCAAGTGGGCTCTTATCCGGAAGTATGTTCCCGTATAAGGATCAACCTTACAACCAAAATTACATATCCACTTACAAGCACTTCCATCTTTTCCATCTCCAACAATTGTTACGTACCTTTTGAGAAGAGTGGCTGTCAAATCTGTATTCTCATCTTCAATACTATCCCTTTGATTAAGTGGATTCTCTGTAATTTGTACCTCCTCTTCTTCATTCATTTTGGTCCTAAAAAGGAAATAATATTGGTTATACATGTAAAATCAATTTTCCAACATATCTTGTTTATAATTTACATATATTAAAAGAGTATTAGAGAATGGAGACAAAACCTTGTATTGTTTATAAATCATAAACAAGAGTGATAAGACAATATGTCAGGGATATGATGGAAAACTTTTATTGTTTATAATTTCCATAGCCATCAAGATGTACAAAACTACAAATATGGGTTGAGATAGTTGTGAATGAGAAATGAAGCACAAAACTACAAATCCTGTGTCGGCTTTTCGTCATTGCTCTAAATGCTTGATTTCTGTTTATGTGTCAATCCCAAACAATTTCAAGTTGGGGGATATTGATGCCAATACTATAGCACCTCCTGTTTATGAAAAAATGACAACGATGGAGTGCCCAGTTTGTTTACCAGAAATGAGGCGGACACCCCTCTGCACCACATGAGTTTTTAATTTTTACTACTCATCATATTTATTGACTGAGGTATCAAGTTGATGGAGATTGGAGACTACCGCATTTGACTACTATATTTTTTTTATTTAAAGAAAGGAAGAAGATGGAGACGAGAGAGAGAAGGGGGAGGGAAAGAATAAAAACAAGTGAAGCCCAACTACCCAAGTACACAGAGAGGTGGGGAGGGAAGGGTAGGGTACTTGCCGGATATTGCTGCAACGTAGATGACCCATGACATCAGAGATGACTTGCGACAACCACGGTTTGCAATGTTCCTCTTTGGTATTTTAGTCTCTCTTCTCATCTTTCATTTTTTTTTTCTTGTTATCCTCCCTAAAAATAAGGATCTAAGCCTTAAAATCTTTAAATTTTTTGAAACCAACCTTTCAAATTCCACGCTTCCAACGTGGATACCCATCGACTTGCGCTCCCTCCCTCGTTAAATGACGATCTAGGTTCACCCGATTCTCGCTCCATCGTTGGTTGATCCGCGATTCGTATGAACTCGAACCTCGATTTGTAGAGACTCGAACCGCGTTCCATGGGCGATTCCACTCCGAAAACACCGATCCGCATTTTCAGAGCGAGATCGAGAAAGGGGATGGATGGTTCCCTGCAATGAGGTTTGTACAAATATAACCTCATATAATTTTCAAAATTAAGCAAGGGTTCTACATTGTAATTTTTAAAACGTAAGCCAACAATTATCAAAATTAAGTTTGAACCATGGCTAAAAATGCCCAAATTAATCACAACCCACCTATCGACCAGATCTCTAAATCCCCACCATAAATGCAGATGCCAAGTTTTTCCAGCCCACCAGTTTCGTCGGCTACTTTATATGAATTCATCCACCTACACCTTCGCAGTTTACCGTTACATGTGACAGAGACATAATAACGACAACGTTAATGTGGGGTACTCAATAGTACAAATACGACTATACTCCAGGTTAAACACTATCTCCTCTCCTTTTCTCTTAAGAAAAAAGTCGCATTCAATTTGTCCCGTTTAAAATTTCTACTTGTCCTTGTGCTAAATGTGTTGGGCTTACATTCTGCCCCAACTCTGATTGGATCGGAATTTGGCCCTGTTAAAAAATGGTTGTGGATCACTTACTTGAAGGACCAATTATTAATTAAAAATTAATAAATGCTGGACCAAAGACGTGAACATATCCATCCTCCTTGCAGTTGATCGATTTGAATTAAAAAGATCGCACTATGTCAAAATGCACTAAAAATGGCATGAAAAAAAAATGCAAAGAGTGATCGTACGCTCCGCTTCTTCTTCGTCGTCATTTTACATTACCAAAACAAAACCCTAACTCTCATCTCTCCCATCTCCATCTCCTTCTTTGGTTTTAGGGTTTCCAAAGGCTACTGGACCATCGTTTAAGGCCATGTTTGGCAACAATTAGTGGCGAGGATTCTTCCCGACCTTCTATGCATTTGAAGGAAACTCATGTTTGGTTAACATCGAAAAATGGCTGGGAGAACTCATTGCTTCTTTGTTACAGAATATCTCAGAGATTCTACCTCCCACCTTCCAACTGTTGAAGTCCGCGCGATGGAAGCTATAGTTAAATCAATGCTACATGAGGCTGTATCGGTTTTTTCTTTGGAACCCTGCCTTATGGATCCAATAATCACAATCCGAATTGTTAGTCATGATTAGATGGTCAATAACGGCTGGGAGATAAAATATCATCTGTTGATCCATCATAAATCATGAGATATCCAAAAAAAAAAAAAAGAAAGAAAAATTCAAACCATAAGATCACAATTTCTGAAAATTCTATGCACTCCTTTTGCGAAATCTGAACTATCCATTCTCTTTAGAACGCTACCTAACGTCCAAGAGTCAAATTTCCCAGCATGATTTTTCATGGATCATCATAAAATAGTAAAAAAAAACTATAGACCATCTATTACCTATCACACAAATAAAGAGGAAGGTCTTGTTACAGCCTGCTACAATGGTTTGGCGATAAGTTAGGGTTTCTATTTATTGGTTTGGAACCCTACTTTTTGGGTTCCTCAATCAAGATCCAAAAGGCTAATTATAAAGAAAAGGCCCCAAACGACTGTATTCTCAAATTTCAGCCGTTGATCTCTCATAGATATTGAGATATTTGCGAAAATGTCCAAATCCTATAATTAGAAAATTTAATTTATGTGGGTCCCATTTGTACGATCCTAACCATTCAAATTCTTCAGGGAGGCAAAAACACATATAGGGTGCAAGTTTAGGTCTTGATTTTTCATGAATTTTGAGAAATTTGCAAAAATTAATAACCATTGGATCACACATCTTTATAGATGGCTTGAATCCTTTCCTTTAACCAAACTTGGAGCTCTCCTTTAGGAATCCTCAATGAAGATATCTTAGGGCACGTTTGTGTCACGGCGATTTCCGTGGAAGAAGGAAATTGCGTCAGCAAAATTCATGGAAGATAGATGCCAATGAAAAGAATTTCCATGGAAGTACAAAAATTATGTTTGGTGCATAAAAAACTTCTTCGATGAAACTGTGTTGTTTTTGTTTGGTGTGACCATGGATATCCAAGTGAAAACCAATGACCTAGCACAAGAATGAAAATATAATCCAAATAACAGAGAAATTGCAAAGTAGGATAGAAATAACTCGGAGAGAAAATAAAGAAGCACCTTGGACATGTAATTGCAGAGGAATGGCCCACCTTAGATTGTGCCAAAGATCCAATAACACATGCAATGAGTCAATTGCAAAGAATGACCCACCTTGGATGAAAAACCTGAGTAGCCCACATCGTCCAGTGTCCTCAAACGAGAGCAACATGTGTAATTTTGCAACATGGGATTTGCATAGGCTTTTTTGAGTGGCAAAGAGGCAAGTTAAAATTAAAACCCAAATCCAAAACGCTATTCTATGAGTTACAGAGAAGAGAGAGGGCTTCCAGCAATAACAGCCTGCAGACGGAACCAGAGCGTCGGCGATGGAAGAAGATGAGGGTTTTCGGGGTGTGTGGGGGGGGGGGGGGGGGGGGGGGGGGGTGTTTCCAATGAGAATGTGGAGAATCCATACTTTTTAAGGAAAAGATGGGCCCACATAGTTTAAACCACACGGAAAATGACCGCACCGACAGATGGAGAGAATCATCTCAATAGACGATTCCATCCCGTGCACTAAATCTGCCCTAAAACTCTTTTAATTATGTTACCGTTGAGATATCTGCTAGGATTATCTTTTATCAGTGTCGATATATCTGTATTTTCTCAAAAAACAAAAAAAGCAAATCTCTTTCAAACACTCTCTCCTCTCCTTTTCTCCTCCCCAAAAACCCAAACCCTAGATTCCAAAACCAGATCCTCGCCGAGCGTGGTCTCGAATTCTCGACCTCTCATGGCTATTCCCCCAGATCTCGCCACCATCTCCTCCACCTGCAAATCCATCACCACCCAACGTTAACGTTCCTGAGACGCTTCTTGATCCCTCGAGAACCACCACCCCATCCCCTTCCTCAACACCCTCGACACCCATCTCTACTCCTATTTCATCTACTTCCCATCCTCAATCATCGGCTTTCTCTCTTCAATCCCCTTACACCAGTCATGTCACGGGGTTGAAAACCCCAATCCCTCATCTGGGCACCCCATTCTCCACCCAAAACCGATCCATTTTCCACCTCTAACGGTCGAAAACGCTTCTGGGTGTGGCTGCTGCGACTGCTCTGAGGAGATTGATGGGGAATTTCAGTGCCCTTGTGCGAGGCTGAGGCCTGGACCTTCTGGCTTCTCTGAGGATGTTGGGGGGATTACGGAACAGGGTTTTGGTGGAGAGCTATCTCCATGGGGTTTCTTTGATCTGGTGGAAGTGGATTCTTCTGGGAGCGTTTCTGAGTTTGGAGGTGGAGCGTTTCTGGGAGCGTTTCTTGGATCTGGTTGAAGCGGATTCTTCATGGTAATTTTATTTTATTTTGATTTTTTATGTTCCCTTTGTTTGATTTGATGTGATTTCATTCTTATGTTTTAGTTTTTTTTTTTTTATCCACTCTGGTGTTTGGGTGTTCTTGCAAATGTATAGAACAGTGACTCACCCCACCCCCATTTATGGTCTTTGTTTTTTTTCATTATGGAAGGTGACCCAGGTAGTAAATGGTTGGAATTGGGGTTATCTTCCCTAACATGAATTATTTTTTGTTGGGTTATGAACCCCCCCTTCCCGGTTTAGACCACCGATTACAACCTTGATATCCCCTCTCTCTGTTTCTCCAATCTCTTTCTCTCTCTCTCTACCTGTTTGGACGGTCCCCCACGCATCGGTTTCCAGGACCAACCACGGTACCTGTTGTGGGATGACCCCCCTCCTCTCTCTCCCTCTCTGTTGTGATGCCGTCCAAGGGAGTATGGATGTTCATTCCAGATAAGATGATACAGAGTATAGTTGGGAGAATGTTGCAGGTAGGCTGGTTGAGAGGGAAGGTGGTTGTGGGTCGTGTTTCGGGCTCAAGGAGTTTGTTCATTTGCTTTAGTTTTTCTGTTTTCTTCAAATGCATAGATTTAGCTTTTCATTGTTTATGATGTTATTCTTTTCCATTGAGTTTAATTTCACCACCATATTATTTCTTTATACCTTCCTTCAGATATACTGCAGTTTTGTGAAGATGTGTGTTCCCTCCATCTCAGATTATAAAAATCTCTTAGTGAAATGTTGCATATGTCCATTTAACATTTTATGTGCAATGCTTGTAAATGATGTCTGTATTGGTTGTGTGTTCTTTAATAAAGTGTGGTATTGTAACAATAGAACATAACGTACCCTTATAAATTACATGTGCTTGCAAAAATAATATTAATAGTGTCTAAAGGCAATCATAATCAATCATTTAGTATTCAACAAGTTGTTGCAGGTATAGTTTGGTGGTGTGACTGTTGTCCTTGTGAAAGAGCTATGATGTTGGCATTTGCTAGTTATATTATAGTTTGATCCATTTTCACTTTTTTTTCTTTCTTTTTCTGGGCCTTACAACATGGAAATTGGAATCTCATATGGCATGGGTTTGTTTATTTGACTTATCCACTTGAAATAAATACAGCACGTATCCAAATGTTGATTTAACGTGGAAATAGAAACAATGTTCTTCTTCTTCTTCTTCTTCTTCTTTCCTTAATAGTAGAAAAAGTATACCATCTGATTTTATTATAGTTTGATCCATTTTCACTTTTTTTTTTCTTCTTTTTCTGGGCCTTACAGCATGGAAATTGGAATCTCATATGGCATGGGTTTGTTTATTTGACTTATCCACTTTAAGTGAATACAACAAGTATCCAAATATTGATTTAAGATGGAAAGTAGAAACAGTGTTCTTCTTCTTTCTTTAATAGTAGAAAAAGCATACCATCTGATGTGATTTCAAGCTCACATCCAAAATGCAGGTAGAATAGATAATCACCATTTTCTAGTTATTCAATATCACAGATGATACTGGGGTCGGAACTGTGGTTCCCACTCTCAAGTATTAATCGGATATGAGGGCCAAGGCCTCTCCAGCCATCTGGTACATTTCCTACGCGGTCTTTTAGGTACCATGGATCAATTGTCTTGCATTCTCAGAATTCTCAACAATGTATGCTACGGTTCGACATTTTTTTCATCAGTTTTTTTTTTTTTTTTTTGAATGTTAATTTTTTTTTCTTTCATCAATTTGTGTTTGACATAGTGTTTGTTGGTTTTTGCTAGTTAATCACTTTGCTAACTGATAGAGAAAATAGAGAAAAAAAATGAACATGTTTTCAAATGTGAGCAATGAATATTTATGTTTGACATGCAGACTGCAATAATAACCTCTTTAGTTGATGATTTTGAATTGTTTTCTAAACCCAACTGGTTGCATTGTACTTCTTGACTTTTGTTTGAACTTGAATATCCTCTTTGTCCTGTTTTTTCACTTTCTAATTAAGAATATTACAATTGGGGGATTTTTTTATATACTTAATGGTTTTTTTTTATTTATAAGGAGGTTTTTTTTTTTTTTTTTTTTTTTTAATTCATGAACTTCCATTGGGCTATTCACCATTTCTGAGGTGGGGGATTACAGAATGTAGGATGTTGATGGGTTTTAGATCAATTCTATGCAAGCATTTGGAATGAAAGAAAAAAATGAAGAAAAAGAATGGATTTCCTTTAGTTTTTCCAATCATTGATTGGTTATCAAGACTCTTAGATGTTATTTTTGGCAAGCATTTCTTCAAAATGAGGTGAACTGCCGGGGACAAATAAATAATTTCACTTTTTTTTTTTTTTTGAATGGTTAAATAATAAAAAAGGCAATTTTTGGATTTTAAAATATGTAAAAAGTGACGGCCTTGGCCGTCGTTCAGTTTCAGCAATCGATCCCTTCGTATGCGATTTGGTCCCCTTCATGATAGTGTGGTCCAAGAAACTATAAGCTGATCTGCTTTACAAAAATCCCTGAACTGAATATATGGCATACCATAACCATAAATGAATGCTTCTTTAAGAGCAGGTCTAAAAGCAGATTCTATGTTGATGTAGTCTTGAAACATAGAGGGTAAGCTATCTAGAAATGCATCCACCACGCTTCTTGATTCTGACAAGTTGACAAGAAGATCTTCTGGCAAAGGTACAAATATGTCATCAAGGTCTCCAACTGCCATCATTTGAGGTTGTGTCAAAGATGACTGTTACAAAAAGACGAGCTTTGTATTAGTAATTAATCTGTTTTATTAAAGTAAATAATTTCTCTTATTGTACCATGAACATTTAAATTCTTAAAATGAGATGATTCTTCTAGTACTGTTTCTTTCATTTTACATCTCAATGAGTTGAAACATCAGATATGCCAAAGTGGGACCTGGTTAACGCAGTCATCATTTGGAATCGCAGACTAAACTAGTGTTGAATGCTATGGAATTAAAAATATGGTTTTCTTTGCAATTTGATTTTGGTTGAACTTGATTTGGGATGGATGTAATGTACGCATAAAACAAGTTTAGAAGCACGCAATTTTTTCAGAAAAAAAAAACAGGAGAAGCCGAGAAATATAGAAAAAGTATAAAAAAACACATTAGAGCTATACAAAAAGCATACAAGCATTAATAAATTTGATGGTAAAAGATAAATTAAGTTTTCTCCCATGGACTATCATTAAATGTCACTTACTTTAAAATAAAAAAAAATCGTCAACATCTTTCCTTCGCAAGTGGTGAACTCAATTGTTGGACATGGTAGTTTTTCTGAAAATGAAATGCTGTCATGCACAATTTTGAACACTTGATCACTCAGTAGTAACAAGTGTTTTAGTTTTGAGCCATATATCAAATGAAGCTTTGAATGCCTTTGCTATTTGATTTTTATTGAGCTTGGTTCAGACTGGATGTCTTTTGACATAAATTTACTTAATACATTCTGATGTTGGTTTCACTTAAATTTACTAAATACATTTTTTACTAAAATCTGATAGTATCAAGTGTAGGAATGCCTGCTTAAGTACCAAATTCGAAGAACATTGATACTCAGATTGGAAAGGGTGATGTACATTAGGAGCACATTTGTATTTGTTTTCCTCTTCCCCTGTTAGTGTTTTAAGTGAGGCCACTTCATGTAATACGCATGGACTAATGATAGCAACACTTCAAAAGCAGTTGCCTTTTTTTTCCCTTCCTTTTTAATTTTTTTGCTCTAAAATCCTCTCTGATAGGAGCAAAACTAATGAAGAGTAGGCATTTCACAACTTTGGGGTTCGGAACAGAACTTGGGATGTACATTAGGAGCACATTTGTATTTGTTTTCCTCTTCCCCTGTTAGTGTTTTAAGTGAGGGCACTTCATGTAATACGCATGGACTAATGATAGCAACACTTCAAAAGCAGTTGCCTTTTTTTTTCCCTTCCTTTTTAATTTTTTTGCTCTAAAATCCTCTCTGATAGGAACAAAACTAATGAAGAGTAGGCATTTCACAACTTTGGGGTTAGGAACAGAACTTGGGATCATCAGACTGTGCATAGGTGGAAAATGTCCATGGTTTGGGAACTAGTTGTGAAGTGTCGTTTGGGGCAGTGTTAAGTGGGAATTTAAAGAATCCTATAACAGTAAGATTTTGGAAGGTAGTGGAGTCCTTTTAGTTCAACCCTTTCTATGTACATCTGATGTCTGTGCTAGCAGATTTCTTTTATGTACATCTGGTGTCTGTGCTAGCAGGACATTCAAAGCCCATGTGCTTTGGTCCATGTGCCATTTGTACTCTTCTTCTTATTGTCATTTCATTTTGCCATTAGCATTAATATCGAAACGGGAAAAAATAAAGAAAAAGTGTATGAGAAGAAAACAAAGAAAAAACGGCGTTCCCGCGAGGTAGGGGGAGTGATGAGGGAGAAAAAAAATGACGAAGATAAAGTGAACACACGCAGAAGGGAAAAAACAGATTAAGAGGAAGAAGAAGGATCTAAGTCCTCAACTCCAACTCCTCCAGCTCCGACAATGGCTGCAGCAGGGGGGAAGACCGTTAAAGGTTTCTCTTCAAAGAATTTGATCCTCGAAAGAGGAACGGGTACTTTAATTTCAGTTAGGCCCTTCTAATTTTTTTAAAACCTCACAAAATAAAAAGAAAAAGAAACAAATTTAGGCCGAATATTTCGTTGTCCATTTTGGTTGAAATTCTGGCATTTCAATTGAAATCTTTGATTTTGGACGAAATGAGCTGAAATTATGGATGAAAAGTTTTTAGGGTCGTTTCGTTTTGGCTGAAACAAAACGAAATTGATACCTATTCATTTAGAGCTTTTCTTCAAATTTTGATGCTTCTCTTTTCTTTGCCATGAGGCAAGGAAATAGAATTGCATATGTTTTGGCGAGGAAATAGAATTGCAGATGTTTTGGCGAGGGTGTAGTTTCATTCAAGTGGTTATTTGTATAGGGCCAGTTTTTGGTGGTTTTTGGTTTGTTTAAGCAGTTAACCGTACACTCTTACCTCTGTTCCATTCTTCTTCATCAATGAAATTCGTCGACCCCTATCAAAAGTGGAAGCATGAGGGTGTTCCATTTTCTTTTTATTTGATGTCGGAAGTTTGCTTTCATTTTTTCTTAAAATAATAGAAATGAAACCCTGATGGTATGCTAACTTCAAACTCCCATTCCCGTAGATTTGGTTATTGCCAGTTCAGGAGATGACAAAAATTTCTCTAAGGCGTATCAATGGACAGAGCATGGGGACGGTGCCACCTTTGGGGACTAATGCTGGTGGCAACATTGATTTGGGACAGTGCCACCGTTCTAGACAACAATGTTGATTTGGGAGAGTGAAATTGATAGAGTAAATATCCATCATCGTCTAAACCTTGGCCATCAGATCGGGAGTTTGCCATTGAAAATCTTCAAGTGCAAATTCTTGAAAGGCATTTTGGAGTTTCAAAATTTGGTGCAATTCAAGGCATACTGGATATCCTTGGATTTCAAGAGCTTCAATCTTTACATTGGCGGCATTGTGATCAGGTCAGAGAACTGCTTTTCTCATTCAATTTTTTATGTTTTTCCTTCTTTATGTCTTTATTTTGCCTTTGGATCGTTTCGATTTCTTGTGACTGTTCATCTGATAGGTAGGTTAATTCTTTTTTCTCTTTCTTTTTTGTTGTGACCGTTCATCTGATAGGTAGTTTGTATTGGAAATTCGAAGGAGCTGAATTTTCTCTTGCGGGAGTCCCGCTAGGCATGAAACCACATCTCTTCTGTTAATGCAGAAGGGGCCCTCTGGATTGAAGGCGGCCTTGGGGTTTCATGCACGGTTCAGCTTGCGATCCCCATGGGAGAAAGCAGGATGTTTAGTTTTCATTTTTCTTTTTATTGCTTTCTTATTATAGATGAGAATTCTGTATAATTCTTTTCAAGTGATGGTTGATGTTGATGCTTAACTGAATCTGTTTATTTATTACATTTTTATATTTACATGAGAATTCTATATAATTCTTTGCAAGTGGTGGTTGATATTGATGTTTAATTGTACTTTTTTGTACTTTTTTATATTTACTTGAGAATTTTGTATAATTCTTTGCAAGCGATGGTTGATATCGATTGAAGGCGGGATGGACCTGTTCTCTCCTTAATTTCTACTTATTCAACGTTTATTATATTGTACTACATTATTTGTTTTATATTTTTTTATTTCTCGTGACATCTTTGGTGCCTTGAACAAGCTAGTTGTGTACTTTTTGGCTTGATTGTGTTTTTTTACCCTTAGGGCCTGTTTGTTTCATATAGTTGAGTATCCTACTATTATATCCCTGTAAGCGCGCGGTTAAAAGTGAAGAACCAAAAGGTGAATATCGAAAAACGACCATCAAGTCACCTCCCCTTTAATGGAAATTGAATCATGGGAAGATAGGAAATGAATTCACCACCATATTAATTCAACACGTAGGAACTACATCTTGCTTAACCAGAAATTCCTATGTATTTTATGCAAACACAGCTCGTGATAGAAATCCTTTTCCTATTTTGAACTTATCCAATGACATTAAAGAAAGATTCTTTTAACGTGATTGCGTGTTTTCACTAAATGAAAGGATTTCTTATATTAACTTATAAATAGTAAAAGTAGTAGGATTGTCAATATTAGAGATTCAGGATTGTGGGCATAGTTATGATATTGGTTCATTTGGGCTGAAATTATTAATCCAAATGAACGACCCCCAACAAAATTTCGGTCCATATTTTGGACCAGTTTGGCAAAAATTGCATATTTCAGTTGAACAAGTCTAAATTTGCCCTTTTCGCTTGATTTTTTTTTTTTTTGAATGGCTTTTCGGTCGAAATTTTGGAAAGAAACAAAATCCTAATTCCTTTATTCCTTATATTCGTTTGACCGAAAGTAGTCATAGTAATAGTAGCAGTAGTAGAGGAAGAAGGTCGCAGCGGGCACCACTGTCGTTTGATAGTACAATTGCACTAAGAATGATAATGATTGCATAGAAAAAAAAGGCAGAAAAACAGGAAGAAGTGTACTAGGACTGAAGGGAACCTAGGCTCATTGCTCGCCACATTACTTCTTTTTCCCTGTCTTTCTCTTCTTCCCTCCTCTCTCTTCTTCTTCTTTTTTCGTTTTTTTCTTGTCTTACATTCGGTTGAGATAAAAGGGGTCAACACAGGGTTAGGCCGAGGTTCAAGGGCTCCATCGTGGGGCTCACTCTAAAGAGATTCTCAACTATGATTGTGAGAGGTGGTCGTACAAGGGGTAGTAATATGTTTCGTAAGTTATCCCACTGTGAAAGCTTCAGTTTTTTCCTTTTTCCCCACATCTTTCTATCATATATCATAACAAAATTTTAGTACTTATCTCCTCACCTTTGTAATTATCTCCCCATCACCAATTTCCTTTTCCACAATCAGCCCTTTTGCCATTTCCAAAGCTTTGAAGTGATACAGCAGAACCAATTCCTTAATATTTAAGGATGGGAGAGAAGCTTTGAAAGGCGCATTCTTTTCTGGTGTCCTATATATGTTTTATTCCATATCTCTTTGTTGGATCTATTAAGTCGTCGTATTTCCAAAGTCATTTACAATAACTTATTATCACTTGCATCCAAAATAAAAAAAATAATGGTGACTTACCAAAAATCTACAATTTCCTACATTGGTCAAGAAACAACCTCCACGATTATCTGTGACAAAATGTGAATCTTTTAAGTTTTAACTTAGGATGGATGTCATATATTTTCTATCCACAACCACCTTTGTGAAACAATACTGTTAACAAGCAAAGTTTACGTGCCATCAATTACCAACAGAAATTAATGCTCACGTCTTTCAACAACAACGGTATCACACAATTATATATTCTTAAAATTCACGAAATGACAATCCTCAATGGCTATGAACTCCCGAGTCAACCACAATAACTCATGATCACTTACATCCAAAATAAGAAACAATGGCAATGGTCGCTACATCTAAAATGTACAATCTTAACAATAATTTGTAAGTACCTTCAAGATTAGCAAATGCAACAACCATTGATCACTTCTCACAAGATCATAAACTTCTTCCACAAGCTCCAATCAATTATTCACTCGTGCCCCAATAATTATTAGCTATGAAAGAGTGCGTCTTTTTACCAAATCAAAAGCATAAAACAAACTTATGAAAACCCATTTCAAGAAAAATTAAAAAATTGAAACGAAAAGAAAACGAAAGAAGAAACCCACAAAACAAATTTATGAAAACCCATTTCCAGAAAAATTAAAGGAACCGTCATAACCGAAAAGACAACAAAATTCTTAACTGTAAAAAAGTAACAAAATATAAAAATATAAAGAATTGAAAATCCATAGAAAGTCCAATAATAAAATACATTCAGAAAATAACAAAGGAACCTAACCGAACTAATACCCAAAAGCCAAACATCTAAATCAAAAACAGAAATGAAAAAAATATACAAATCCATTAAAACCCATCATCAAGAAGATTAAAAGAACATGTTGAACCTAAAAGAAGTAATAATTAATAATAAAAGTAACTCACAATGTAAAGCAACAAAGTCCATACAAAATATACAACATAGAAATGAAAATACATAGAAAAATAAAAAATAAAAGCAATTTAAAATAAACAAGTAAATCCGTGAGTGCCTAGTACCCAAAAATAATTAAAAAAAAAAAAAAGGAACATAAAAAAGAAACTCTCAAATCTATGAAAACCCATCACAAAAAAATAAAATAAAATAAGAATGAAACCATCGTAACTGAAACGAGCAAAATCACAAATACATAAAAGTGGTCAAGAAGAAAATTAAAAGAACCCAACAAAACTGAAAATATAATAAAATGAACCCATAATAAAAAGCAGAAAACCACAATAACAAGTGCAACATAGTTTTGAAGATCCATAGAAAAATCCCATAATATAAGAAATTTAAAACGAACAAACAATGGGTGCAGATCAATCCTATTTTCAGCAGCAATTCTCAGTAGCACAATGGGTGCATATCAATCCAATTTCCACAAATTGCCCCACTGATCGAATTATGTTCAATTGGAAGGAGCTAGCTTTCTCGTAAACGGGGGTCAGGGCAGTACTAGTATTCTCAGTCTTCTGGTTTCCATGTAGCTGAGTAGATTGTTATGTTAGGGGATTTAAAGATTGTACTTTTGCTTGTTTTTACCTATGTTTGGATCAATATAATCCTTTTGTATTGATATCTTTTCTGCTTTTAATGAAAGTTACCATTAAAAAAAAAAAAAAAAAACCAAACCCATGAAGATTGAATATGCAAAAACTAAAAAACTGAATCATAAAAGAGAAAAAAGAGCACAAATCCTATAAATCCATTACTAGAAAAACTAAATGAACCAAATGAAATTGAAGAAAAAATTAAAAAAGCCACCATAAAAAACAAAAAAATTAACATAAAAGAGAAAAAAAAAAAAAAAAAAACCAAACCCATGAAGATTGAATATGCAAAAACTAAAAAACTGAATCATAAAAGAGAAAAAAGAGCACAAATCCTATAAATCCATCACTAGAAAAACTACATGAACCAAATGAAATTGAAGAAAAAATTAAAAAAGCCACCATAAAAAACAAAAAAAATTAACATAAAAGTGAAAACAAGAGAACAGTTGAAACATAAACAAATAAATTTCTCTCGTTAGTATGTGCTCCTACATCCGTTAATCGCGCTGGAGAAAGAACTAGAGAAGGATTTCCTTCTCTTGTAACTGGACTATGTACCGATGATATCCCTTTCTTAGTTACTGCTTTGGATGCGGGTGCATTGGATACACCTAACAGTGATATTGGAGGAGCAAGTGGAAAAGGGCTTCCTGCATCCGGCAATCTTCTGAATTGGATGTGGATGAAATCCACAAGGTTGAAGAAGTGGAACACCCACTCTTTCTAAGTGGAGACAAAGAGATCCCTTTTACCTATTTGGCTTGTTTGTTGGCAAAATGGACTGCAAGTAAGGACCCAGTACCAGTTGTTAATGTCAAAATAAAGGTATTTTGCTGATGTTTTTTTGTTGTATGATCGCGTGGTCTATGGATTGGTTCTATGGTCCTAAAGTAGAGGGCAGTTTTAGTAATCCAAGATAAGATACCTGGCTAAGTATCTGTGTAAGAATTTCTGTTCTGGGGTTTACATATACACATAATTGTTGTTATAATTGAAATTGAAAAGGATTAATTTTGGAAAAGAATTAAGACTGATTAGTCGTATATCAATTTGATCTCCTTATGTCATTAAGGAAACCAAATTGGAGATCAAAATCCAAGAACCATTCATGAATTCACAGTCATTAATGCTTCCAATTTGCTATGAATTTTGAATTTTGTGACTGGAAATCCATTTTTCTCTTTCAATAGAAAATAAGGGGAAAGCTTTTATTTAGGTGTAGTGTGTTTTGGAATACAATCAATCTAAAGAGAACATGATCCAATAAAAAAAATTCCTTGATTCTGCTTATCAGTTGCTTGAATTGAAAAAAAAAAAAAAAAAAAAACTGGAGTTTGCCGTCATACATTTTTATTCTACAATGATCCTGGCCCTGCAGATAATTTTATCTGTATTGAGCTTACTGACATCATTAGTCATGTTAAAAAATAATCATTTCAAGCCAAGGAAGTTCATATATTTAATCAAATTCTGTTCTTTTGCAGTGTTTTTCGAGGGGGGTTAAGCAATTCCAATTCAAGCAATGAAGTACGTATGAGTTTAGATACAGAATTGTGAATTTTGGTGGGCATTCACCTGAGGATGTTACTGCTGCTCTTTCTTCATCAGACAAGAAAATTATGACCCCACATGAAGGAGATCATGAAGTGATATCGACTTTGTTTTTTGGCAAATTTTGAGGTAGTCTTCCTCTCCCATTTGAAAGAATTGTTCTCTGTGATGTCATTGTTTCTGTAGAATTCATTTCCGGCTGTAAAGCCTTAATATGTACATTCTTGGAACTTAAGTACCTTTATTTTCTAAAATATGAAAGGGCAAAATTAATGTTTACTGAAAACCATTAGTTCCGATCGACTCATGAGATGAATGGTTTGCAATGAGTAAAGTTGTGATATTCTTGAATATATGAATCTTGTGCATACGAACATTTTCATGAACACAGCCTTTAAATCACAAGTAGCTACACAATGGACATTTTAAAATGAAATGGTGTCATGTCATGAATATTTGGTAGTTGGTACACTGGAGACCATCCTTGTAGTTAGTACTGGTGTTGTGATTTTTCGGTGGTTGTTTTCCTTCTGCCCTTATGATTCTGAGCTTTTCGAGGATACCCCAAGCTACTAACCTTCGTTGGAAACTGCAGAAAAGTTGATTGGAGTTGCGGACTTGCAGCCCTTCTACGATTTCGACATGATTAATAGCTATTGTTACCTTACAACAGAAAAAAAAAAAGGTTCATTCGTGCATGGCATTTGTAGAACTAATAATGGTGGGATGCAAGTTTGTTCTTCTAAGGTGGTAGGGAGGATGGTTTGATTAAAATTGAAAATCAATTAGTGCCCTAGTGTGGTAGATTCTGTTGTCAAGAGCATTTATGGACAAAGTGGACTGCTTACGTAGGATATCATAAACAGTGCTAGTGCGGGGTGGGAATGGTGGAGACAAGTTGGTATAATGTTGTGCGATCATTTATTACCATTGTGGTCAAATGGACATTTAATTAAGACAATAGGTGGACCTGCACTGTTATATGGAGCTGAATGTCGGGCAATTATCCTAAGATGGAGGGGTAAAAAAGGGTGAAAATAAAATTAGGAAGGGGTAAATGAGGAAACTTTTGGGCCAGTTCAATAGAATATAAAATCAACTATTTTTTATTCTCGTGGTTGCTCGCCATCTGGAATCAAGATTTTATATCCCCTACATATTTGGTGAATATTGCAGCAGGCCATCTTGTGCAAAATTGGGCTTGGCTGGTAATGTATAGGTTGGGTTATTATGAAATGACAAGGAGGTTATGGTAACATTCTTAGGAACGAAAGAACCAAATCAAGTAGAGGTGTGGGCAACTTATGAATTGCAAAGGCTTTATGTATTTTTCATGAAAGGTAAAATTCATTAAGAAAAGGCTGGTAGAGGCTTGCCTTTATTATTGAAGGAGACGTGAAATATGCAACATGATGGGATCAAATAAAGGTGGAGTCATGGGGGTTGTGCAGTTGGCACAAGAGACTTTAGATGTGCATATGACGATGGCAATTTCTTACTGTCACATTTTCAAAAGCTCAAATGAAGTAGCAGAGGAGTTATAAAAGATAGGTTTTTTGTTGTTAGAACATTTTTCGGTTTTTCCTATTTAATTGTTGGCACATACCCTTCTTTGTATCATTTTTTAATAGATGGAATTGCTGTTATTGATTATAGTATAAGGGTGGACTTCAATGAAACCTATTCCCGCTTCATGCAAAGTTGGGCCTGATATACAGTCTGGAAATGAGATTCCAAAATGAAAATCGTAAACAATAGAATGAAAGAAAGTATAACGAAATATGTTTTTAAAATCCATACTCATATTTATTTATTTATAAAAAAAAAAAAAACAAAACTAAATTTGTGTTCATTCATTTCTCAACTTTCCTTTCATAAAAAATGTTGAATATGTACTGTTCGTGGTTGTATGTTGGCATAACTTTGAGTGTGTGAACAATATAAGTGGAATATGTTAATTCACAATGTGGAAGAGTAGAACATTCACTGTTGAATCTGAACCATTTATCAAGCCTGTTTTAGAATGTTGGGCTCCAAAGCTCATCTTGCTTTTCCAATAAAATGAGTCCCCTTCGCATGGAATTCACTGAAATCATGTATAATAAATTATATACGAGTGTTTTCTTTTCTTTGCTAATATTATGTTTTTCAAATTTTATTATAGTTGTTGGCATTTTTAGATACATGTTTCAACATAAAAATGTTTGGTCATTCCACATGCTGGAAACTACTAATGAAGCATTTCTCGTCTTTACTTTATCTGCACATTTTTTATCTGTGCAGTTTTGTGACTTTATTTTTAGCAATTTTTTAATCGGCTCATTTTGATGACTTTATCTGCACATTTTTTTATCAGAGAATTTTTTTGAATTTATTTCAGCACTCATTTTAAATTTTTAGTGTACTTTGATTGACAAGTATTTGTAACTAAAAAAGAGAAATCTTAGAGAATGATCATCAAGGCAAATAAATAAAGAAAGCTTGCCGTGTAGGCAAATTCTATATATTTACCCCGAATCAGTCATCAAGGCAAGGAATGAATCAATGAAATGACATTGATTTTTATTATCTATCTTGTGTGTTATATGGGTTGATCATTTGTTAAGTTAAACTAGCGAAGTGGATGCTTGCGTGGGATTTCCTTTGGGACTATCTCAATTCTCTTCCAGCTGCTTGAGAAACCTATTAAGTAGACTTTTTTATTTTCTATTTGAGGATTGAAAAAAAAAAACCACTTAAGATGTACAATAGACCAAAAAGGTCATTTTTGGTTCCTTCACACCAAACTGTTCTTCCGGCCCAAAAACTCTTTTTTTTTTTTTACTTGATTTCTCGAGGGTCGATATCGACCCTCCGCAACCGAAAATAGCAGTTTTCATCATCTTCTTCCCTCTCTCTTCCTCAAATCCAATCTAATGGGGAAGAACAGAAAGGGCATTTAGGTTTCTTGGTTAATTGGGCATCAAATGGGTTGATACTTAGCTCTAGGACCTTTGGTCTTGTTTTTGGGCAAAAAAGATCGAACCTTTGGTTAGTTATCTCTCTCTTTTTTATTTTTTTATTTTTTATTTTTTTTTATTGGAGTAATTTGTGTTGCTCATCTTTGGTCTCTTTGTAGTGCACTTGGATGTGCCGAAATGCAAGTAGATGTTTGGGTGAATTAAATTCCTGTGCATTCTGCTTAAATTTTGAAACTGCAAAGAAAAAAAATCCTTCTTATAGGATATTGCCTTTAACTTCTAGTTGCTGGATTATCTGCACCATTCATTTCATCCGCTGTCATGGTTGGGGGTTTGTCGTACCTTTTCATCTAATAGGATTCCCGACTTTTGAAGTTTCTACATTTGGATTTGTATTTTTAACTTGAAAAATTCATGCTTCTAATCATGATTTTAGATTTGAATCAATAATCATGATTTTAGATTTGAATCAAAGGTTGTTTATGTCGGAACCCTAATTGATGATAATGTTCCTGTTTTACCATTTCTGATCGGGTTCATTGCTTTCAATAAAAAAATGAGGGTTTTTGGATCGATTTGCTTTGAGTTCTCTAGTACTTTTGGCTAAAATTTGGGAATTTTTATCTTTTAAGCATTTCGAGTTTTTGAGATCTTAAGGTTGGATCTATTTCTTTTGAAAGTGAGCGATTTTGATGTCGTCTTTGGGAGTATTTAGGGCATGTTTGAATGCAGGACGACTATTCAAACTCTAAAGTTTTAGATCTTGTTGATTGAGGCGTTTTGTCTTTTTTTTTTTTGTGCTGGGGGGGGGGGGGGGGGGGGAGGAGGGGTTTAATGCAATTTGATTACTCTACTTGGGTGTAATTTATAAAATCTGGGGTCTTTGTGGATGAGAAGAAAAGGTGGAGAAAACTGCCCACACTTGATGTTTGTCCTATCGACAGTTTTCTCTGTGTTTCTCTACCTCTTTTCCTTCACAAGTAAATGGTCTGTTGGGTTTAGTTTAAAGATAAATCGTTTATGTTATATTGGTTAGGTTGCATTTTGATCGTGAGCTCCAAGTATAGAGCCGCGATGTAGTAATAAACTGGTGAGACCAGGTTGATCCATAGGTAGCTATTGAGATAAGGCTTACCAACTCGTACCTGCCTTAAATAAAATCTAAAACTAGCCTAAGTAAAAACTAATTACAGCCATTCCTACTTTAATTAAAAGATTTAATTACAATCCAATGAAATATAAAATTTCCTAAGGCTAGATTCCTAAATCTAAAAAGATCAAGTTGCTCCAAAATAGAATACACATTAGAACATCCAATTAGAAAATATTCTAAAATTATCACTTACTAAGATTAAATCTAACAAATGAAATTGGAAACTAAAACAAGTTATGAAAAAAAATAATCAAACTTAAAAAAAATGTATCAAACCAAATCAATCTAAATTGGAAAAAAATCATCCATCTAAAATCAAACTCCCTAAGATGAGACCATGTACCTAAAATAAATTCCTACACTAGATTAGAAACCAATTAACTTGTCGAAGTTAAACACTGGATTAAGCTAAGAATCTAAATGATACACTTTCTAAATGAATGCAAATCTGAGAATTAATTTTCCTAAACTAAATAAAATACAAGAATGATGAGGATGCACTCTTCTAAAATAATATGGGACACTATGCATGGACGTGCATGTAATATGATGAAGTAGTGCAAAGTTTTTTATTTTCTAATGCTTGACACCTATCACCAATACATAGCTAGATCAAAACCTATCTAAACCACAATTACTGCTGAATCTTTAATACCCTAAGATGCATGAAATTCCAAAAGAGAACAAGTGAATAAAAGTACTAAATCTGAAATGCTATGAAATACATGAATTGTGCAAACGGTTCCAGAAATCAGTCTTGAAGCCATCGTTCCCTGTGTAATAAATCAAGTCTAGAAACTGGTTCAATCAATCCTTTAATTCATCACTCAATTCCCAACATGGTTCGGCCATGATGAAACTTGTTACAACCAGATTTATATCCTATTTCAGCTGTAATCTGCACAGATCATTATGTCTTTCCAATTCTAAATCGCAAAGTTCACATCAGTTATGTAAAGAAAACACACCCCCACTGTATATGTAAGGTTCTACCAAAAAGAGCCCAATGTGCACTATATATATATATATTTTACTTTTCAATCTGTTTTCTTCATTAATCTTGAATTGAACCAAAATGGTTTGCAACTCAGATTTTTCTGATATTTAAATTGCACTCTAACCTAAAGAGAGTTTGCATACAACTGGGGACAAAATTTTTATTGTCTTTTAAACCGTTTCAAATTTCAATTTGATAATGGGCTATTTTCCGAACCAAACACATTCAGCACATGTGACCTTCAAATCTGATTTCGGAACTTAACATAAATTATACCACTACACATGTTTTAAAAGATGCAAAATATGCATGAAAACTAATGCACTTTCAGCAGTAACATAATTCTATCATATTGATGTAAAGATAGAAAATAAAGTGCAGAAACTAAAAAAGAAAAAATGCAGAAAATAAAGATGGTGTGCATAAATCCAAGGTGGTAAAAGAAAATATAAAGGTGGTGAGTTGCTCTTTAAATCTCCTTCTCAATCTTGGCCCAAAAACAATTAGAAGTGCAAACCTAGGGTCCCATTCTTCAACTTGGGTTGTCAATCCAAGTTGATAATGATAAATCCTCACTTTTTAATAAATAAATTTCAAACTGGGATTTTTTAAACTTTTCTCAGTCAACTCTCTTCAACTTCACCTTGTATTGCCTCCAAAAATACCATGTATTCTTAGAAAACAAGGTCTATTGTGAGGATGCTAAGGTGAGTTGTCAATAATTATTCCAAGCCAATTAAAAATATTTAACCAAAAGTAAGAACTAACCCTATTGCATGGATCACAAATCTAATATTCAGAGATACAAAAATACAGAACACAAATTAAAACAAACAACTTTATCTACTAGCATGAAAATTCTTTACAAGGAATATAACATTGAAAAACAAGAATACATACTAGGATGTTGAGAATCCCTCTGTCTAGTTGAAACCACAAGGTTGGTGGTATGGCGTTTGGAAAGAACCCCCTTGGTGAGTTCAAATGGAAGGGCAAAAAAGGGAGAGATGGTATGCAATTCTCTAGAGTGAGAGCGTTGGATCTCCCATAGGGCTGTTTATATAGGAGTGGAACCTCTTTTCTTTCCTTCTTTGTTCTTCAATTTGTGGAGTGGTGGGATCTCCAAAATCTCCATGACCGTGGGTCATTCTTACTGGTTGGGTTGCATGCCCAGCTGGTCTCATTCATCTCCCTTTTTCTCTCTTTTTGAAAACGTCCTCTTTCCTTTCTTTTGGATTTTCTTGATAGACAAGTTAGAGAGACAAAATCTTCACTTGATTGAGATGGGGCCCACATAATGTGGCCGGGTGTGCTATAAAAAAGATATGACGTTCTTGAACTTCTCATTTTGCCTTCATGCTATGCTATTATAAATAGGTCCTAATTTTATTTGGAAACTCAGATTGAGTAATTACTAGAAACTAGTGTTGAATGCGATAAAAATGAAAATATGGTTTTCTTTGCAATTTGATTTTGGTTGAGAACTTGATTTGGGATGGATGTAATATATGCATAAAACAAGTTTAGAAGCACATAATTTTTTCAAAAAAAAAAAAAAAAAAAAAGAAGCATTAGAACTATACAAAAAGTAAAAAAAAAAAAAAAAAACACATTAGACCTATAAAAAAAGCATACAAGCATTATTAAATCTGATGGTAAAAGAGAAATTAAGTTTTCTCCCATGACCTATCAGTAAATGTCACATACTGTACAAGAAGAAAAAATTGTCAACATCTTTCCATTGCATGTGGTAAACTCAATTGTTGGACACTGTAGTTTTTCAGAAAATTGAATGCTGTCCATACATGGTTTTGAACACTTGATCATGTACTCAGTAGTAACAAATGTTTCAGTTTTGAGCTATATATCAAATGATGCTTTGAATGCCTTTGCTATTTGATTTTTATTGAGCTTGGTTCAGACTGGATGTCTTTGACATAAATTTACTTAATATATTCTGATGTTGGTTTCACTTAAATTTACTAAATGCATTTTTTACTAAAATCTGATAGTAGCGAGTGTAGGAATGCGTTCCCACTCTTGTTCTGTCTTGTTATTTAATGAAAGTAACCATTAAAAAAAAAAAACACAAGTGTAGGAATGCCTGCTTAAGTACCAAATTCTTTGAATTTGGTACCTGGATTGGAAAGGTTGATGTACATTAGGAGCAGATTTGTATTTGTTTTCCTCTTTCCTCTTCCACCGTTAGTGTGTTAAGTGAGGGCACTTCATGTAATACGTATGGACTATTGATAGTAGCACTTCAACAACAGGTGTCTTTTATTTTCTTCTTTTTCTTTTTCTTTTTTTATTTTTTATTTTTTATTTTTTGCTCTAAAATTCTCTGTGATAGGAATAGAACTTATGAAGAACATGCATTTCACAGCTTTGGGGTTATGAATAGAACTTGGGATCATCATAGCGTGCATAGGTGGAAAAGATCCATGGTTGGGATCATCATATCTTCTTTTTAATTGATAGCTTAACTAGAACCAGTGGCCTAGTTGTTGGGCATTTTCCAACGGTGTTGCAAGCTCCTTTTTTATTTATTTATTTATTTTTTGCTTGTCTTTGCCTACTGTTGTTTATGTGTTTTTGTCTTTTAGGAGACACTAGATCCTAGTAGTATAAACCTAAGATTTGTGTATGCTGCCGGGTGGTTCTATAGAGTAACTGCTACATGAGTTTTCTATAGAGTAATTGCTACATGAGTTTTCCTGACCGGTATTTTGGTGTTTAACCGTTTCTATTTTCTTAATTTCTTTCGTTGTTGCTTTTGATATCTTTATGCTCATTCACATCTATAAATATTTCTAACATGATTCTTTTAAAAATCGTTTGTTATTTTGGTTTAGATGCTTTATGTATTATTGCTAAAGTTCATCTTATATTGGTGGAACATTATATTTTGGGCATCTTTTTTAAATTAAAAGTCTTTAGTGTGTTTTTATTTCAGGCTTCTATTATACTTCTATTGCCATTTCTATACCTGTTTCGAGTTTTATTGATTTGTGAGCACAATTTCTTTTGTTTCTTTTCTTATTTTAGGTACCTAACAGAGCGAAAGATACTTAGTGGAATATCTTTTGTTATATCAACGGGAAGTAGTGTTGCTATTGTTGGTACAAAGTAGCAGCGGTAAGGCTTCAATGATTTTAACGTATATTCTAGCTAAATATTATATAAAGAAACTACCTTGAACTGTGTGATTCTATTTTTCTTTTTCTTTTTTTTTTTTTTTTTTTTTTTTTTTGTTTCCTTTGTAACATACTTGACAGATGAGTGAATGACAAACTAGATGTTGGAGGGAACTAACTCTACAATAGGTGTCTCCTCGTGCCTTCTGTTTACGAAGGATATTCTTCTTCATTCTAAAATAAAAGACATAGTTCACATTGATTTTAAATGATTGACACATAGTAGAACACGTTGGTGAAATAATGTCTTCATTTGGAGAAAACTTTTGTCATCCTACCTTTTTTTTTTCCTTGAAAATTTTTGATCCAAGCACTTTTTTACTGCCATGTCTCATTTAACGACTGCCTATGCATGCTCCCAAATGTCTGCCCGGCACCTAGTGGTTTATTGTTTGATTGAGCTTCATTTTGATGTTCTCCCTCACGGTACTGACATTCTAGTATCAAATGTGCTCTTAATATTGTACTTATGTCTTTGAATATCCGAGATCCCTTTGATTTATGGACTACTCGTTGGTCTCTGGCTGTTTCACTTGTATCATGCCTCTTCTTTTATGGTCTATTAAGTTAATATCTTGAATGGCAGTTTTATAAGGTTATTGGGAATTATGCTTGCTATAGGGTCTTGTGTGAACATTATTTTGTGATGGATTATTGTTTCTCATCATGGAGCATTGTTTTCATTTTTCAAGTTATTATTTATATTTTCTTTGTTTTTATTATGCACAAACCAAAAAGTGACTGAAGACATAAGGTACCATAACATATGTAATGAGGTTGAATGACCAACTAGCCCTTCATTTCCCGGTTAGTTAGAGGACCTAACCTGAAATCTGTCAAGTATGAATCTTCTTTTTAGACTAGATCAATGGTACTTTTGTAATTTTGTCCTTTTGATGTTGAGATTTTATGCCCTTTGATGTACAAATATCACCATTTGAGGAAAAAAAATCGCAATTCAAGTTGAATTATTTAATATAGTAGGGTAATTGCACAGTTTGGACAGCTATGGGCATGGGCCGCATGGCAAATAGCCAGCAAAGCTTTAAAACAATGGGCATATAACTAAATTTTTTTTGGCATTTGGGTGGATCCCAAGTTGTGTTGCCAGTAGAGTAATTCTTTTTTCTTTTTGTTTGTTTTTGTGGGTTTTGTCTAACCATTGACGAGGTTGGAAAAAGCTTCACATTCTCCGGTGTCTTCGCTTTACCCTCGTACTTTTATTACTCATGTTTTATATTCTTTTGCATTGCATGCATAATATGAGGATGTTCATCATAGGTTGGGGGTGGGGACAAGCACACTTGTCTATTTTTACACAAAATTTTCACACACCTTTTGCTTTATTTTCTATATTTAGGAAGTTTTTCAAATTTCTTTTCAGAATTTTTGCTATTTATCTTTGGCTTTTTAGATTTTTTTGAAGAGAAATTTTTTGAGAGAATTTTCAATAAACGGAAGATGGGTTGAATTTTAGAATTCTCAAAAATTTAGACAAAAGAGAGTCTGCGGATATCATTTTGAAGAAGTGCTAAATTTAAATCCTTTCACATTACACAGTTCGTATACTTTTTCAAAACCTTTAAATGTGAAATTACGATTTCCATTCTTTTTACGACTTGATTGAGTAGATGGAGGAAAACCAAACCTTAGTTTTATAGGTTTCCTGATTCATCTGGGTGGATTTTTCCACAAATTGATGAATTAAGTCGGGTACATGAAAATGGCTGCCTATTGTTGGGGACCGTTGAAGAGGAAAAAAATTCATGGCCTTTTGAAAAATAATAGTGCAAAAGCCATCATGGTTGCCTTGATTCGGGTACATAAAAAGGGCTGCCTATTGTTGGGGACCGCTAAAAAATAAAAAAATCACGGCCTTTTGAAAAACAATAGTACGAATGCCATCATGGTTGCCTTGATTCGGGTACATGAAAAGGGCTGCTTATTGTTGGGGACCATTGAAAAGAAAAAAAAATCACGGCTTTTTGAAAAACAATAGTGCAAAAGCCATCATGGTTGCCTTAATTCGGGTACAAGAAAAGGGCTGCCTATTGTTGGGGACTGTTGAAAAGGAAAGAAATCAAGAGAAAAGAAAAAGAAGAAAGAGAGAAGCTTGTCGCTGAAATTTCACGGCCTTTTGAAAAACAATAGTGCGAAAGCCACCATGGTTGCCTTAATTCGGGTATACCTTTAATTCGGGTACATGAAAAGGGCTGCCTATTGTTGGGGACCGTTGAAAAGGAAACAATATCACGGCCTTTTGAAAAACAATAGTGCGAAAGCCACCATGGTTGCCTTATTTGGGTACACCCTTAATTCGGGTACATGGAAAGGGCTGTCTATTGTTGGGGACCGTTGAAAAGGAAAAAAAATCACGGCCTTTTGAAAAACAATAGTGCGAAAGCCACCATGGTTGCCTTAATTTGGGTACACCCTTAATTCGGGTACATGGAAAGGGCTGCCTATTGTTGGGGACCGTTGAAAAGGAAAGAAAATCACGGCCTTTTGAAAAACAATAGTGCGAAAGCCACCATGGTTGCCTTAATTTGGGTACACCCTTAATTCGGGTACATGGAAAGGGCTGCCTATTGTTGGGGACCGTTGAAAAGGAAAGAAAATCAGGGCCTTTTGAAAAACAATAGTGCGAAAGCCACCATGGTTGCCTTAATTCGGGTACACCCTTAATTCGGGTACATGGAAAGGGCTGCCTATTGTTGGGGACCGTTGAAAAGGAAAAAAAATCACGGCCTTTTGAAAAATAATAGTGCGAAAGCCACCATGGTTGCCTTAATTTGGGTACACCCTTAATTCGGGTACATGGAAAGGGCTGCCTATTGTTGGGGACCGTTGAAAAGGAAAAAAAATCAAGAGAAAAGTAAAAGAGAAGAAAGAGAAAAGCTTGTCGTTGAAATTTCACGGCCTTTTGAAAAACAATAGTGCGAAAGCCATTATGGTTGCCTTAATTCGGGTACATGAAAAGGGCTGCATATTGTTGGAGACCATTGAAAAGGAAAAAGAATCGTGGCGTTTTGAAAAACAATAGTGCGAAAGCCATCATGGTTGCCTTTATTCGGGTACATGAAAAGGGTTGCCTATTGTTGGAGACCGTTGGAAAGGGAAAAGAAAAAAGAAGAAATAGAGAAGTTTGTCACTGATATTTTACGACCTTTTGAAAAACAATAGTGCGAAAGCTATCATGGTTGCCTTGAGAGGAAATCTTTTTTTTTTTAGAGTCTAGGCGGACCGGATTATTTGATTGAGTCTTTTTCACGGGGGTTCTAGCGGAGCATTTAACACTTATTTTTTGATGTATACATACTTTCTCATCGTGCATGATCATATTTAGCAAGATTTTGAAAATTTCTTTCCAAAGATGGGATTGATGAACCGTATTTCGAATTTGTCTTTACTTTGATTATTTCGAGAATCGAAAGTATCCAATGTTTATAAATATTTTTTTGGTGGAGAGTTTCTTTTGATTTCTTTAGCATTTTATTTATTTATTTATTTTTTGAGTTTTGTGGGTATATTCATGGGAAAACCTCATGAAGCACAATTCATGCACTAGGGTAACTTAGGGGTATAAGGGCTTATTGCATGCGCTAAATGCAGTTGAGAGTGCTAGCAAAAGTGGCTTTTTTTTTTCTACATTAGTCTTTTGTATTTTTAGGTTAGATTAGGTGAGTTTAGTACTTCCACCTTTTCACATCTTTTGCTAGGGACTAGTAAAATGTTGGTTGGAGGGCATGATGAGTCCATGAAATTGCATCATATTGTCATTATTTCATGTAGATTTATGGACTTATTTAGGATAACTTGATTTCATTGAATTTTATTTGAGCAAGTCATAATTGGTCAAAATTCATTAAATTGCATGATTTTCATGAAATTATTCTTTTGCATTATCCTATTATCGCATTAATTTTATTGCATTTATAATGCTGATTTGACTCATGATAGCTACTGCTTAAAATTCTCTTAATACTAATTGATAGTGACTTATATTTATTAGCATTTGATTTTCTTATTTCTTGAATTTCACTCATCTCATCTGCCCCTGTCCACCAACACCTCTCTCTCACCGTCTCCCATGCTTCTCGCTCCCCTCCCCTCGCTCCCCGTTCGCTCTCCCTCACATGCATATTTTTCTATTTTTTTTTGTTCCGTTTCCACTGTTGCAGCGACATAGCCCTGAATGTAAATGTGGTCATTGGTATTTTTTAGCACTATACCCTAACTGTTTGCTGAAATTCCAGAAAGATAGAAAGTGAAATCGATTCTTTAAAAAAGAAATCCAGAAGAGAGAAAATAGGTGTTCTTAGATTGCAGTTTAATTAATTGTTTTTGAGAGATATTTTACTTTCTTGGCTTCTAACTAACGTTGTTTTGGTGAGAACCTGGAGTCTATAATTCTGTGAAACCCGCAGCAAGGTTTATAGGCTCTGGTTGTATAGTCTCCCCATTCTCAGGCTGTCACTATTTATCATAGCCAGTTCAAGCCGTCAAACAAAATTTACACATGGAATCTTATGAGGTATTGGCTTATTTTCTTTTGCTGAATTTCTTAAAATATGATTCTCATTTGAGGTGTTCACAATGCATTTTGTTGCCTTTTCTTTACCTTTGATGTCTCATGCTTTACTTAATGGCAGGTGGTGTCAACGTATAAGAAGTTCAAGGACAACAAAAAGCAAATGGAAGAAACAAATGGTTGAGGCTATACAGAGGTCAGCATGGTTTGGATATCTAGAGGTCAGTTTTGCCTATGTTTTGCTTAAAAAGAAAATGCATTTCCCCTTCAAAGCCTCTGGTAATCTTTAGTGCTCCCCTGAGTGAAGGATTTTTAATGGATGTTTCCTTCTCCTAAAACCTTCATACTGAATCACCTAAAACCTGTAACGCGCATGCCTAGAGTCTGGACATTTGTTACGAATCTCCTGTTATGATATGGCACCCGGTCCAATGACTAGATTACTTTCTTATTTCAGTTCTTGTACTATTGTTATACTAATATGCATGATCTACAGGTCCAAAATCTCTATCCCACATTTGCAACAAAAACACCTACTCGGAAACAAAATGACCCACCCGTCGACTGCAAAAACACCTACTCGGAAACAAAATGACCCACCCGTCGACTGCTCAAAGCTTTGCATTGACAAAACATAGAATGTAAGTATATGTTAGTATCCAATAAAATGTTATTGTTGATTATGATAGGTTGAAACTTATATTTTCTTTATTAATAAAATCCAAACATGCACACTAGCGAGTAGCGACTAGATAATTGTCTTTCCCGAAATTATAGATAGGCCCCTACAAGGGTCAAACTAGGTTCAAAGGCTCTTAGAAATTCCTAAAGCTATTCAAGGACTATTCTAATCCACAAAATATAATGATTGGCCTCTAAACCCACTTAGTTCCCTAACCACATAATTAATTAGTGCTAATGGAAGGGGTTAAGGGTTGAATAGGTTAGAAAACTCTAATGCTTTGAGAGTAGCTAAGATTGAGTGAGATGAGAGTTCTCGAATCTACATTTTCTCTGAGATGAGGGTATTCACATGTTGCATTTATTAATGCAATGAACTGAAGCTTGCTCAAGTTGAACTCTGCATGCCATGTTCAGTTGTGCTAAAAAAAAATAAAAAAATCTTGTGGCACAAAATCAATCTGGCACAAAATCAATCTTGCACAAGGGTAGGAAGGAGCTTAGAGATGGTTTTCTTTTTCCTTTTTGTTTTCCCATGGGCAAAACTTGCAGTGGAAACGCACTTGTTCATTGATATGTTGTCAAAACACAAATTTATTGAGCACTGCCAAGTTAATTTAGGCACTACAAGATTGAGAGAATAGTTATATTAAAACCATATTCTATAAAGAAATTCTATCTATAAATGATCTGCTCTTTCTTTTCCCTGTTTTACTCCTATCCTTGATTCTTTAGTTGCGAAACTTGGATAATCTGATGTGACACTCTATCTACTGAAGTTAAATCTTAGCCTATCAGAGGAAACTAGCATAGTCAAGAGGAAACTAGCATAGTCAAGCACGAACCTTTTGATTTGTGTTTATATGTTCACACATAGCGAACTTGCGAACTTTTATTGAATTATTTTTGAAATTCATTGAATTTGCAAGTTGCTCATGGACTGGTCACTAGCATAGTCAAGCAACTAGAAAATAGGATAGGACTAATGAATCCAAGTCTCAACGTCTAATGCATACACACCAATTGACTAATCAATCCCAAAGGAACCTCATGAATTTCTCATGAATCCAAGTCTCAACGTATCAACCAAAGGCAAAACTCCTTGATATGTTATCCGTTCACATTGATCCTTTAATACTAACAATTTTCTCTCCGATTATTATGACTCTTCTTAAGGTTTTTATTTATTTATTTATTTATTTTTATTTTAATATTTATCTGTGTATCAGATGTGCTATTGTGAATTTGTTTCTGTGATCAATGCCAGACTGATCTAGAAACTCTTCCTCACGTACAGGCGTCACGCGAGGGAGAGTTTCTCCTTGTCACCTCTTCCCCTCTTCTTTTGCTTTCCCTCTTGGTGAAATGCCGAACGAAGGGAGACGGCGAATGAAAATAAAGGTTTGTTTAAGGGTTTTCAAAAACCTTTGTTTGATTTCTGTATTTGTTGTTCTAACAACTGAACCATGCAAATCTTCTCCTTCTCATCATTCCCTCTTTGTAAGATGTGGGGAGGTAACAAATTCCTCTTTCTAATTTGTTATTAGTGTTTTTTTTTTTTTGTTTTTTTCATGGTGAAATTATCTAATCTAGTTGTAATTTGTTGCTTATTTTTCTTCTCTGGTGTGTATTAGTGCGGGTGGTTGTTGTTTGGATTTTTTTTTTTTGTCAGCGACCACTAATTTGAGATTGGTGGATGGCCTTTGCTGCCACAACCCCGCAGAAAAAGTAAGATTGACTTAACAATATACTCCATGAAATGGATTTGTGAATAAGATTGATTCATTGGTAATATAAACAGTTATTGACCATGCACTTTTGTTCGATTTTTTTTTTTGTCAGCGACCACTAATTTGAGATTGGTGGATGGCCTTTGCTGCCACAACCCCGCAGAAAAAGTAAGATTGACTTAACAATATACTCCATGAAATGGATTTGTGAATATAAACAGTTATTGACCATGCACTTTTGTTCTTGTTGATTTGAATATGTGGGAATATTTGCCAATCTTATGAGCCATGGCGTTAAAACACTTTCAGTAAATTATGCATATATTCATATATCCCATCTGGTGTCTTATCTGTGCATCTCATATGTACCCTTTTTTCTTTTTTGGGTTTCTTTCTTGACTGTGTTTTTTTGAGGTTTGTTGTATACTATCAGAAAGAAGAGGAGAATGAGAGGCACTTAATATCACACGTTTTGATGTATTCTTTCCCTAGGTAGTCCTAAAGCAGAACAAAAACAACAAAAACAGAGATAGTTACTATTGATTAGATTAGTGGTTCCAAACAACCCAATAAGACCCACAATGATATATAGTCCTAAACTGTTGCTACAACTTATCATCATTGAAGACTTTCCCATCTACTTCTTGTTGGCTAATCAAAGCCCTAAATAAGTTAATAAAACTGGCTATATACAGGTTACTTTGTACCTTTTTGTGCCTTACAATGGCATTTTTCTTTATGTATTTTTGTGCCTTTCTGTATCCTTTTGACTTGCTAGGTTTTTCTTCTACTTTGAGATTCCATCATTCTTCTTGAAAAGCTTTCTAAGAGGATTATAGCGTGGAGGAACACAAAGGAAAAAGGAGATCAAAATATGCCAAAAGAGTTTTTGTAGAGATCAAGTTTCAACTTCTCGATTTGAGCACAACCAAGCTCCAAAGGTATATCTATTTCCTATTTGTTTTAGTAGATCTAGTTGTGCTTGTTTGTTTCTTGATCCTTGATGGATTATTTGATCTTAATGCATGAGATGAGGGTTTAGATCTTGGGTTTTTGGCCTTATGGGTATTTGATCCCTGCATCAAGTGGATCAAAAGTTTACATGCAAATACCTATCAACGAAGCCCACCTACTTCCAACAATTGGTATCTGAGCTGACCCAGTTTCTGCGAGTAGGGCGCACTCGCTCGAGCGGACCTAGTGTGAAGCACCTGCTCGAGCGGGTTCATCTTCGCTGGAGCGCGCATGATCACTGTCTATTTTGGTAGTTCAAATTTTTCATCATGAAGAATGGCACCTTCTTAGCCCTAGTTCCTATTGTGTACATGATACTAACCTTGCAGGTGTTTGTCCTCTCCATGTGGCCCCACAAGCTTCTATTTTTGTTATTATTATTGGTTATGTTGGGCAACTTGTAAAGGGCATCATGGTTTCCTTGGTTTTCCCGCGAAAGGGCGAGGCATGATGGTTTCCCGAAGCCCCCCCCCCCCCCCCCACCCAATCACCAAATGGATTCGTTTCCATGGCGTACCGCTACAAGCTTGGAACGAAGGCATCTTCCGCCTCCTCGGTGATTTCATTGGCTCAACCATATAGGTAGATCGCTTCACTTCGGAGAAGATTAACCTCTGTCTACGAGCGTGTGAAGGTCCGAACCAGCAGGCTATGCAAGTTACCGCTGCAAAAACCTCTGTACGTTGGAGAACTTATTTCAGTCAGGGCCGAAGAAGATCTCCCATTCTCTAGTCGCAACCGACATCGATGAAACCTCCACAATCGCAAGCAGTGCATTTGCATATTGAAGACGGCAATCTAGGGTTCGCTGGTGAATGAGACTTCTCAAATCTTGCCCAAGGAAGTCTCCAGAACGAGCTAAGGGCCAGAAACAAGCTAGGTCAGGAAGATCCAGGGCCTCTAACTCGACCCAAGCTTAAGCATGGGCTTGGCCCACGACAAGATTATGTTTGTCGATTAGAAACATGACAGAATCCCATAATATTAGTTATTAAGCCCTTTTGTCTAAAACACGATTTAAAGTAAAACGATATGATGTAATTTTATGGGGTTACCCGGATGCATGGAATATTTCGTACTGTGAGCCTCTGTCATGATGTCATTCTTCAAATCTTCAATGTTGGGCACGCATAGACAATCGCGATAGTATAAGATTCCATCCACAATACGAAAATCAGGACGTTCTGCTATATGTTCTGAAATCTTGGCCAACTCTGGATCTTGCAATTGGTCATCCTTGATCTTCAGAATGAATGAGGGCTCAGATACTGACATGTTGGCTAACATTACTCCCTTCCTTAGAGGTTGAAAATCTACACCCAACTCCTCAGATTGCTGGAAGATGCAAGTAATCTTTAGACTTGCCAAGCTTGCTGACTTCCTACTCAAGGCATCGGCTACTACATTTGCCTTCCCCGGGTGGTACTTGATCGGAAAATTATAGTCCTTGATGTATTCCATCCATCTTCTTTGTCTCATGTTTAACTCATTATGAGAAAACAAGTACTGTAAGCTGCGGTGGTCGGAGTGGACTTCGAACTTCTCTCCGTAGAGGTAATGTCTCCACATCTTTAGAGCAAGAACAACCGCTGCTAACTCAAGATCATGCGTTGCATAGTTCTTTTCATGGTCATTCAATTGCCAGGATCCATAAGCAATGATTTTTCCATCTTGTATGAACACACAACCAAGTCCTATATTCGAAGCATCGATAAAAATTGTGTAACCACCGCTTCCGGATGGTAAGGTGAGGACTGATGCTGTAGTCAATCTCCTTTTCAGCTCTTGGAAACTTGTCACAAACAGATCTGTCCATACATATGGTGCATTCTTCTTGGTTAACTTCGTTAGTGATGCTGCAATCGACGAAAATCCTTGCATAAATCTTCGATAGTAACCTGTTAATCCAAGAAAACTTCTGATGCGCGTCAATCTTGGCTGGATCTATTGACAATCTTTCTTTGGAGATGATGTGTTCCAAAAATGCGACTTATTTAAGCCAGAATTCGCACTTACTGAGCTTCGCATACAATTGATTGTCTCTTTGAAGTTGCAGTGCTATTCTCAAATGCTTTTCATGTTCTTCTATGGACTTGGAGTACACCAAAATGTCATCAATGACCACTACCGCGAACTGATCTAAGTATTCTGCGAAGATCTTGTTCATCAAGGCCATGAATATTGCCAGTGCATTAATCAGTCCAAATGGCATTACTAGAAATTCATAGTGTCCATATCTTATTCGGAAAGCTGTCTTTGATACATTTGAATCTCTAACTCTCAACTGATGGTAACTAGAGCTCAAATCAATCTTCGAAAAATAGGCAGCACCTTGCAATCGAAGGTTGGGTAAGCCCAACCCAATCAGATATTGGGTCCAATATTTTAGCCCATAAGTAGCCTGTAATTGAATTTTGTTGGCATACAAAAAATTCATCACATTTCCCAAGGCAGGATACCCATTGTCGTGGGAAAAATGTCATTTTTCTAACCGCTGGAATCTGACCGGCCATAATAGTGGAATTCCCAGCGGCCATTGTTTATAAAGCTTCATCGACCACTTCAGCTCTCCGGCCACTCAGCCCATTGGCCACCGCCCTTCACTCAAGCCATAGCCGCTGGATGTTAAAACAACACAAACACCAACCGCCAGACACCTTCTCCAATGGCCTCGAAGCAGTTATCACCCATGTTCTGGGTGCACCTTCTCCAATGGCCGCCCAGCAGTTCTCGCCCACGATCTGGACGGTTACACCTTCTAGTGGCCATTGGATATGCAAGAGGAACGGTTACAACTTCCATTAAATTGCAGTTTTCGAAACCGCGCTACTCCTCCATGATTTCCAATGGTTATGGCCTCTCAAAAGAGGGACTTGGGGGAGTATCAAGGAGACCCGATCCGGTGTAAAGAAAAGCCAGAAACTTTGCCATTTTTCACACAGAAGACCTACTCTTCTTTTCTCAAGGTGAGAACCAGGCAGCAGTTGTCTTATAGATTGAGTAACAATTTCTAGAAAACCAGTCTTTGTTTCTCTCACACCGGAGAAGAAGAGGTGTTTTTGCTGTTTTGATGCACAAGTTTATATCTGAATTGATTTGGGTCGAAGTCTAGTCAATCCGACCCACTTAAGTTTCAACCCAGCCAGCATTACTGCTCTCATCAGCAAGAAATTAAAGACCCAGATTTGTCCAAGATCAACGGCTGAGACTTCTTTTTACAATATGATGATCGTTCGGCTTTGATACCAATTGATGCAACCTAAGATTAGGATGCAAGTGTCGGGGCACAATCAGGGTTCCCACAGGAACAATCACACGAGGAAGAAACAGTCTTCAACGATAAACCTTAATTCAATTCTCCAATCTGAGATCATTGATCTCTACAATGCTTTATTTATAATAAAAAAAACTTACCCTTAAAACAATCCTAATCAAACTAGGAAACAAAATCCTAAAAATAGTGTAGCGGCCGCCACCGCCACGCTAATCAGCCGTCGCACCCGTAGCGGTCGCTACGTCCGCTACGGGGCCGCTACAAGGCTGCTACAGGCCACTACGACCGCTACGGGGCCGCTACGGGGTGAGAAAAATTCCTACTTTTCAAATTTTTTTAAAATGCATAATAAGACTTATTGCTTTTCTTCTTCTCTCCAAATAACATTTCTACATAACTCTTCTACCCTTTTATGTTTAAAAGAACACCAAAAAGCACATGATCTCGCCGAATTACATTCGATACAGAGAGTTTTTCTCAATGATTCTTCTCTAAGTACATCCTATTAGACACCCCCTTTGGTAGATGTATTTTTTTCTCTAGGTACTCTTAAGTCTAGACTTCATTACATAGTTTTTTCTTTTATGAGCCTTTCATTAGTTTCTAAGTTTGCATAACTAAGCAACATGAACACATGAGAAAAAAATGATCATTACTATTATTTTCTATTTATACAGCGATACAAGACCTCATACAGTGAGGGGACCGCTACGCCCTCTTACCTTAGTTACTTTTGCAAAAAAAAAAAAAAATGCATTTTCTCTCATTTTCCAATATTCTAGATTTTCTACAATTTTTTCATATTTTTTTTACGATTTTTCCAAATCGCGCCGCTATGTAGCATTTTGGCGGTAGGCCGCCACACCCACTGCTACCGCTATTTTCATCCTTGCGCATCATTAATAAAAGTCACAAAATAACGATATCCATACATCGATGCAAGAGGAGCCCAAAGAACAGCATATATTAATTCAGAAGAAATATTACTTTTTTAATTTATGCTAACTGAATAAAGAGTCTTTGCAAATTGACAGTATCATAATTAAGTTCCCTAATATTACTCCTCATATCTAGAAAAGAAAAAATCACAAGACTTTGAAGAGGTGCTAGTCCAAGTTGTTGATGCCATAGCAAAACCTTTTCCGAATCTACTGAAGACAACAAATTGTTGACTTCTTTTCAAGGGCTGCAAAATTTAAAGAACATTGTTTTCACTACCACCACCAATCGTATACCCCATCCTCAGATCTTGAAGCACAAAATGGGAGGGAAAAAGGGTAACACGGCAATTATAAGTGTTCGTTAAAGTACTAACAAACACAAGATTAAACGAGAGTCATCGAACATGCAAAACAGATAAAGATAAATCAGGTAAGACATTAATGGATCCTTTTCCAACAGGGCTCATTTGTTCGCATGGAATTGATAACATAGTAATTAATGGTCAAATGGGGGCTCAAACAAAGGATCAGTGAAACGGTGAAAGGTGAAGGATATAAGGTGGAGTTGTAGATGGAACTTGGAGTCTTGACTTTCCAAGAAGCTGAATTACTTGGGTGGTAGATGGATATACACATTTCCCATCTCACATAGATTAATTTTACGTTAAAGGAGGAATTAATTGATTGTCATTTGGGATATTCATCTATGTATGTTCAATTTCATCATAAAAAGTCTTAGAAATCCTAAGAATTCAATTACATACAACAAATGGGCCGTCATAAATTAAATGATCATAGAAAGCATATTTTTTTGAATTTCATTTCAACGGTGGGTGACACGCAACAGTTGGATTGGTGTCAAATTTAGACTTGTAACAGTTGGCTTGGGTAGTGTATTTAAAGTCGAGAAGCCTCAAAAATAGTTCAAACTGCACATGAGAACTGTGCAGAATGCGAAGGTTTCTCATCTAATGTTCCTACGCTCTTTCTTGCAAACTCTAATTTTATTTAATCACATCCTGGAATTCTATATCCATCCATGTCTAAGGGTCTGTTTGTGTAACCAGTGGCTGTGAACCAGGTTGCTCTAGAACTTACTCTCTCAAATTTGTCTGCATTGATTGATATTAGCTGAGTTGGAATATGGTTATTGACAATATGATTCTTGTGATGCAGGTTATTATGGAAAATGGCATTCTGAAACTTACAATGTCACAGCCAGATGGGGCACTGACAGGCATACAGTATGGAGGAATGAAAAACCTCTTGGATACCAAGCTAACCCAATCTCAAAGAGGGTACAAACATAAATGCTTTATTTATTATCATTACTATATGGGCCGGGGCTTGTGGGGTCCACTTGGCTTGGACTTTTGATTCCCAGTTCATGACCATTGATGGTGAAGCCGACCCACGGACCCAGTAGGGATGGGCCGCATGTTAGCGGGTTGAGATGTATTGATGATCCAACTTGACCCACTCCTATTAGAAATAGGTTTGGTAGTTGGGTTCTTTTGCGGTCAGGGCGAACATGAATTTGTGAATTCAAACCCAGTCTATCTAGCTTAAGGTGGATATAGGTTTTGGGTGCCCTTCCATGTCCGCCCTGTTCATGCAATGATTAATTAGATGCTTAGTGTTTAGATTCATGTTTGGATTGTGACAAATTTTTACGCTAACTGTCAAGCTACCGAACGCAATCCTGCTCCTTTACCTGGACTTGAGACCAGCAGTAAAAAAAAATGCCGGAGTTATGCTTTGTACTAAGATATTATGTACAAAATAATTGTTGCTTGGTTGGTAGTAAGCATGAAACAAAAGGGTTTGATTCCTTCTTAGTTTATTAATATTTATTTAAATAAAGTTTTAACACTTTCAAAATAAAATACAATCACCACTATACCTGACCCAACTTGTACCCATCAGAAGGTGGGTTCGGAAAATGACTTGTCACTGGGCTCTTCGAGTTTAACCAAGTAAAATGAGTCCGAGTGAGTTTGGGTTTAGCTTGTTCCGTACCAAACTCATCTGAGGTCTAGCTACTTCCCTCACCAGAGGGCTGGGGTCCTAGCCCCCAAAGCTGGGTACCAAAAAAAAAAAAAAAAAAAAAAATTTGCCCGTTTGTTCATCCCTAATTCACGCAATAAACCGCAAGATCCTGTTCATACAATCATCATCAACATTGTTCTAACAATAGTTTGATTATTGGTAACTGTTATTAATTATTAGACCGGTGGATGTGCAGATATTGGGATATCAACTGGAACCTACCCGGTGGAGGAGATCAATATCTATTGTAAGTTCTTTTTATTTATTTGTTTGTTTTTAACTGAAAACATTTTATGCCCTTATTTTCTGGAGGAGAAATCGTTAGCAAATGGGCACAGGTCTCTAATGTGGGGGTTACACCTTCATGCCTACCTATTATGCTTTCATACTATGATTAAAAACACTTCACATAGATTAAAGGTGGGTTAGAGACCATCATTAAATCATGGAGATTTTGTACCTACAAATGATTCTGATTAAGTTGATCATAACTCTGTGATTGGAATGCATCAAGGTCGGCGTCATAGAGGAGTCTACAAGTTGTATGAGACCCAGGTGTTGTTTGACTAACAATCCGATATCTCACTGGCTGCCAAGGGATTAATTCCTTGGTATGCTACTCTTTCCACTTATGTAGGCTTCTGTTACCAAGTGTGTGGACTCTCTAGGGTCTTAGCCCTCTAGGGAGAGAGGGAGAGAGAGGGAGAGAGTTGAATTTCTTTAAAAACAATAAGAAAATATATATACTAATGTTAATTTTGCTATTGTTTGTAAAACTATATCAAGAGATATTGACTAAACTAAGAGAAAGCTTAGCCAGATCCATTTACATTAAATTAAGAAAAGAATTACACATAAATCACTTGTTTACTACCTTGATAAATTACTTAGCTGATTTAGTTATGGCAAATGCTCTACACCGTTGTTACGTAGATTTTACACCAATCCAAATGGATTAGACCATTGGGTTAAAACTTAAAACTATTTTTTTTCCTCATTTTAAAGCCTTTAAACTTGCGAGCCACGTATTAAGAGGATAGGATGAGGTGATTGACTTGAGATCTCATGTAGGGGCTGGTCCCATTTGGATCTTTTCATCCCTGAACTTATCCTTGATTAGTAGGCCCCCATAGGCTGCATGAGAGACATCCGCACATGAGCACTGCTCTCTAATTAGCTTCATGCCTTCAAAACTCTTATCATTGTTTTATGCATACAAGTATTATAAAGGTTGCAATGGAACAGGTCAGGTCAAGCTGGCGCTATGTTGAGACCCATTCATAAGATGTGAACTGTAAAGATTAAATCCACAACCTGATTCGTTTATTACATAAGTTGAGCTCTCCAACTCGTATTTTACCCACAATTAAACTGGAAAACCTGAGACCACCCATTTACGCAACTCGGGAGATTAAAACTCTGCTTGATATCTGCCCTTAATCAAACCTCTATAGAAAATGAAGTCCCCAGTGAAACCAAAGTAAAGACAATTAAACCCTAAACAGAACCTAACAAAAACCTAATTAGATCCCCTAAACAAACCTAACAAGAACTTGTAATTAAAACCCGATGAATTATTAACCAAAACCCTCCAATCAAAGCCCTATTATAGATATTAAGTCTCTTCATCAGGACACTAATCAAAAGTCCAAAAGAAAATTCTAATCAAAACCCCATTAAATTTTGTGATAATGATGCAATCCACATCCAACCTTCATAAAACTCTAATCTAACCAATATATACACCAAGGAAGAAAAGATGAAAACGAATAAGAAAAAAACACAGAAGCTATGATCTTGTTATTCTTCTTCTTCACATCAACGTCACCAAGGATCAAAATAACAGTTACAGCAGGCGTAACGGACAGTGGCTAAAATGTTACGTAGTAGATGATACATAGCGATTGCGGCGGTACGTAACAGTGTAGCGATGTGAAATTTTTAAATGATAAAAAATTGATTTGAACCATATGAGAGTAGAGACTACTTTAGGAAATACTATTGAGGAAAATAAAAAGGAAAAACAGTATTTTAAATTAAAACTATTTAACCCTAGCATCACTAATTTTTAAAATACTATAGCGGCCTCAACCGCTACGGCCAATAATACAGTTGCAACGCTGTGTAGTGCCACTATTTTGAACCATGAACACCACCGTCGCCATATGCGAGGGGAAGAGGTAGGGACAAATGAGAGAGATCAGAGATGCTGGGAAATTGATAGGCCTGTTGATGGGCAGGGTTGGCCCCAGCAAGGTATCAAGTCATGGCCTGCCTTAAGAAACACAGGCTCGCATCTGACCTAAGCTCTACATGAGAGTAAGTGCCAACGCTTCATAGTGTTTTTTTTTCCCCTCGCTAGATTGGCCTATTGCTTAGGAGCGATACTATCAACCCAATGGCCAAGGGGTCGATCCCTAGGCATGTGTGTGATATTAAGGTGCCAACACTCAGTCACGAGTGTGTTGGCGGGCTTTCTAGCAATTCTTTGGACAAATTAATCACTAAATTACAAATGCTCCTTGTTCGGAACTTGATCTCTTGCACACAGATTATATGGGAAATCATGTGCCAGGACCCTCAAACAGGCAGGGTTCACATGTTTTTTCCACATGCGTTAAAAAATAAAAACCATTGAGAATTCAAATATCTAATTCTATAGTTTTTATGTATTACTATTTTCTTCAGGAGGACAATTTATGTCACTAAAATTGTTTTAGCCACTGTTTCATCCATTACATAGCAAATTTGCCTAGAACTATTACAGATCTAGAGGCTTTCTTGAACCATGTTTGTATTACTTACAAAACAAGCAATGAAATAAGCAATTATTCTCCATCTACCAGATATGGCATATTGAAGCCTTCTTTTCCATTTCTCTTATCAGACTCAAAGGTACAGAGTTTAACATAATTAGTTCAAACAATGACCGTATAGAAGTCTCATTTAGGAGCATTTGTGATCCATCTGAAAGGGGCACGACATTGCCACTGAGTGTAGACAAAAGGTATTATATTCATTTAGTTTCCATAATCGTTGCTTTTCTTCTTCTCATGGACTTGGAACTCTTCTCCATCGTTTGAGACATTTTGATTACAGACGATTGTGACCAACATGTAACTTTCACTGTACAAACACATGAACCATCATTTTAATGTAAATCAAGTTACCTGCTCTTGGTGTCTGTTTTTTATTACCTTCTAATAAAGGTTAGTCATAGGTGCACTTGTTGAATCACTTTTCAAGTGGGGTGCAATTCTATAATGAAGTACATGGATACATTTTACCAGCTTGATCCTCTTCTTCTTTGGCTGGAGCAAAGCCAAAGAAAAGTTCTATGGAAATGAGTGTCATCATCTGAAAAGGAGACAGAAAAATGCACCTTGCACCTTGTGGAAGTTCAACACAAAACATTTGTGAATAGTGTGTTCACTTGAATAAGCAATTCTTCCTGGAATTTACGAAGATCAAAATGGAGCCTTAGAAAAGAACATGACACTTGGGTGACACATACAGATTAATTTTTCTATTTCATAGAGTTTGATCTCTATCCATCATTTAACAATAACTTTGTGGTTTTAGGTTTATCTTGAGGAGTGGGATTTCAGGCTTTTATTGCTACGCTATATACGAGCGACTTGCTGGATGGCCTGCCTTCGATCTTGTCCAAACCAGGCTGGTGTTCAAATTGAGAAGAGAATTGTAAGCTATATCCAAAAACCTTTATTTTGCTTGAGTTCAGTAAACTACACCTTAGAACTTCAAGAATACAAGTCAAGAAAGAATGCAAAATTAACTTTTAAAGAACTAAGCTTGGACCTTCAGGGGTCATTTTGATGTGGACATTCAACACTTATAGTTATGCTCTAGTTGTGTTTGAAGTTCAATAGAAAAATCTATGCAGGAGAAACATTTATAAACCACTCTTACTACTAAAAACAAGTTATGGATTTATCAGATGCCATTTTTCCAGAAGAATCTTTTATTTTATTTTATTTTCCACTAAGCTGGGATATTGGTAAGAAGTGATACTTTAAATTACTTAGAAACTCAAGGATCAATCCGTGGGCATGTGAGTGATACTAAGGAGCCAACACCACTCAACCAAGAGTGTGCTGGGGAAATTGTTTTGCAAGTGAAATGGGTGATCTCGCTGTAATGAGAAATCTAGTTTTCTAAGAATCCACTTCTCTCGTTCTCATGCAATAATACAATGCAAACGGGGGCTTTAGAGTTTCTCAAAAGAAACGAGGATCTATGCCTTCCATCTCATGCAAATTCTCCTAAAAGCATGTCTGGATCAAACTATTTTAGAAAGAGATTCTTCTTATACTCAATTTACCTAAAGATTCATGTCAATGCTCACCTTGCTCCTAAACTCTACATCCAAAAAAACTTTTTTCTTGTTTAGTTGCAACATTCTTGCACGGGATTCAAGATAAATCCTCGTGTGGCCTACATGTTATTGTGCGCATGTGTGTAGAAGCATGAAACCTGCTAGCAGCAATCAAGCCACACAAAAAAGAGAGATTATCACAAACAGAGATTTACTTGGTTTGGCAAGAGTGCTTACGTACACAGAAAAGAAATTCGACTTTGTTGGCACGTAAAAATGAAATTCCAGAAGAGTACAGGGTCTACAAAGCAAAATCCAGAAGATTGAAGTCAAGTCAAGGGCTAAAAGAACAATGAATCAAACGAAAGAACATTGCATACATGAAACATAGCTGATCAACGTACCGGATTTCTAGATGATGATGATGAAGGAAGAAAATGCAATGCCCTGGCTGACCCTTGTTCTCTCCCTCTCTTATTCCCTTTTCTCTAGTATTGAGTTGCAATGCAAGATGGGTAGTTCGTGTGGTGGGTGTACGTGTTTAAACAAATATTAGTTGGGTTCTTTCCTTCTAAGAATCAGGAATCTTAGTTGGGCTAGAACCCACTTCTAATTGTATGGTGCCAAAATCCCCTTCTTTCTTCTCAAATTATACCTTCCGAGTCTTTAGAAAAAAAAAATTTCCTTGTCTTCTCAAATTATATATCTGTATTTTCTTAATGGTACAGATTCCATTATATGGCAATCACAGATGAAAAGCAAAGTATCATGCCAATGCCGGAAGATTTAAGCCCCAGAAGATGTAAAGTACTGGCACTCCCAGAGTCTGTTCTGCTTACCAATCCCATTAATCCAGCTCTTAAAGGAGAGGTATGTGATTACATGTCGATATGATGGACTGCCCTACATGTATAATGGTTACCTAGATCATACATATAATGCAAATGATAATTATTTAAAACAGAGAGCCAAAAATTTGCAACATAACTCTTTTTCTCGTCAACTTATCATATTAGGATATCATCAGGAAATGTTCCAAATAAGGGCTTTCTCATTGTAATTAGGAAAATCAATTCAAGGTTTTAATATAATTATAAAATATACAAGCATGTTAAGAATTATATAAGAAATAATTATAAAACATTTTTAATTTGGGGGTTTAAGAGAATTTCCAAGTTTCTAAATGGGGACGGGCAGTTTGTAAAATTTATCTACAGATTCTAAGGGCTCCTTTGTCTATAGGGAATTAAATTCCTAAGAAGGAGCGGCTCCCTTGGGTGCTCAGGAGTGCACTTGAGGTTTTCCATCCTAAGAATTCTAAGAAATGCATTTCCAGAAAGTAAAAAAAAAGGTATTAAGTTTAATAAACTTATAAAATATACAAGCATATTAAAATTATTCTCATAAAGCAATCCAATAAAGAAAATTAACGTTGGAAATAAAGCTATTTTAATATGGGCTACTTTCAAGTAATTAACCAAACAGAAAGGAATGATGATACCTTATACTCGAATCCTTAAGCAATGTTGCTGTTGCTAGAAGTTAAAGAGAAGCAGTGGCAACGGCAGTCGGCTAAGGTACGTTTGACAATGCTCTCTTTTGGGCGAGTTCGCTTCCTTGTAGGATTCGGACTGGTTGCTCCGAGGCCTAATGATAGGCTCCAATCATTACTCAGATAAAAGACAGAGAAGGGATTTGTTGTTTTTAGAAAAAGAAAGAAACATTGTCATTAGAAACATGCTATCGCCACAAGGAAGCGAAAGACCCTTTTATATTGGGTTTTTGCTCCATAAAAGTGGGCCACGTTACCCATGATCAAAACCATGCTGTAATACCCACTCCCAAAGCAGCAACACCCACCTCCCCCAAACCCCCCCTTCTTCAGCCAACCCCTACCCTGCTCACTCTCTCCCCTCTTTCTCTAATGACAAGGTCTCAGTCAGGATCCCTGTCAAGATAGTTGAAAAACGCAAAAAAAAAAAACTCTCATTTGTAGCTTTAGGTAAATTCTTTTTCGAAAAAGACCCACACAAAAATGGGTGGAAGCATCCACTGAAGCTGCATGGAAGCTTACTAGCCCCTATCTGATCTCCCTCACAGAAAAAAAAAAAAAAGGACTTTTTCTTGTCCACATTTAGTAACCAAGATGATCTTCAAAGAGTGCTCTCCTCCTTACCTGTCTGTATAAGGAAGAAAAGACTACAACTGGTTCACTAGAAACCAGGTCTGGTGGACATCCCCTTCCCTGGAACTTCTTCTAATTGGATAAGGCTGAAAAACATTCCCCATTTCTGAAGAAGTAGACTTCTCATATTTTCTCTTGCCACATGTCAAAAAACTTCTAACCTATGCTGTGATCTGTCTAAAGAAAATCCTAACCAAATATGGCTAGAATTGGATAAGGAAGATCCATTTTGTACCCAAGTTGAGTATGAAAATTTATCCTGCAGTTGTTTGTCTTATTCCTACATAAACCTGGCTCATGCTCATCTAGCCGTGCTTTAAAATCTCCTCCCTAAGCATCCACTGCTTCAACATCGAACCCCTCGGAGATAACCCCAATATCCATTCTAATTCTAGCATGCTTGGTCATTTCAAATCCCCCCAAATCCCCATGACCCTATGCCCAAGTAAGTAAGTCCACAGCTAGGAACCTGATTTAGTTCCATCTAGTGATGAACTCGGTCCTAACCTGGTAGCCAACTATAATTCATGACTGCCTTTGAAAACCCTGTTGACATCCTTTATCAAAATTTCAACAAAGGACCCTCTGCTCCAAACCACAAACCTTGCTCACCTCCAAGTTGATGCAAATCCGAGGGTTAGGGTTTGTGTGGCAAGTGCTAAAAGCACAATGGGTGCCGAAACACGTGTCCGAAGACACAATAAATCTCCGCAGAGACAATGAAGGAGGACGCACCTCAATGGGGATAACCCAATTTTCATTAATCAACTCTAAAAATAATCTTATACAATGCCATATAAATAGTAAAAGAAGACTTGAGCCCTAAGAAACCTAATTGAACTAGGAAACTAAATAAATTGGAAATCTAATCCTAAATTAAATTCTTTAAATAAAATTAGAAACTAATGACATAATTAGTTACTAAAATATCCTAAATCTAAGTGGGACCTACACATGTGGACTTGAGCCCTAAGAAACCTAATTGAACTAGGAAACTAAATAAATTGGAAATCTAATCCTAAATTAAATTCTTTAAATAAAATTAGAAACTAATGACATAATTAGTTACTAAAATATCCTAAATCTAAGTGGGACCTACACATGTGGCCATGAGGTCTACGCTGCATCATTCTCCCCCACTTGAAAAGAACTCAATCTCGAGCTCGAAAAATATCCACCTGGATCAAAGATCAATATGACAAACTTCTGATTCATCGGTTGATCTACAACTTCCGTGTACAGCTCCATGTATAATTGCCTTTTATGGGTGAAATTTGTGTTGATATGCAATTGAACTGTTGGATAATTTACTTGTAGAATATGCACCATCAAATCACAATATCTGGCTATCCACTGGTCATCTCCTCGTTGATATTGTTGATCTCCAAAGACAAGTGGGGGAGGGTTCTAGGAAGAGGGTTCTGGTGGGTTTCGGTGGTGCAGGAAGATTAGGGAGGCTAGTTTGGGGTGGGTGGGTTGCTAGATTGGGGTTGGGTTTGGTTAATATGCCAATTGGATTTTTGGAGGTGCTCTGCGATATCGAGAAAGAGGATGGACGAAAGGGGCTGGGATTCGGTTTGTGGAGGTTTACGGGAGGCAGTGGACAAAAGGGGCTGCAGATGATGGGGAAGCAGTGGTTTTGAGGGTTCTGGTTGTGATTTTGGGATTAAGGTGGTGGGTCAGTGTATGTGGGGAAGAGGCGATGGGGCTGAGAAAGGGGTTTTGTGGCTCCAGAAGGGGTTGCGGGGACTAGAAACTGGATTGGAGGGTGTGCGACAGATCTGGGCAGCGGTGATGACGGTAACGGCATGGGATGAGTGGTGATGGACAGATAGGGGTAATCACACCGACAATCGTGAAGATCATGCAGCTCTAATACCAATTGATGCAGACCCTGAGGGTTAGGGTTTGCAAGGCAAGTGCTAAAAGCACAATGGCTGCCAAAGCACGTGTCTGAAGACACAATAAATCTCCGCAGAGACAATAAAGGAAGATGCACCTCAATGGGGATAACCCAATTTTCATTAATCAACTCTAAAAATAATCTTGTACAATGCCATATAAATAGTAAAAGAAGACTTAAGCCCTAAGAAACCTAATTGAACTAGGAAACTAAATAAATTGGAAATCTAATCCTAAATTAATTTTTTAAATAAAATTAGAAACTAATGACATATAATTAGCTAATAAAATATCCTAAATCTAAGTGGGCCCTACACACGTGGCCATGAGGTCTACGATGCATCACAATGGACCACCTTCAATGTGTTCCCACTCAGGGGATCTTAGTTATGTCTATTCACTTCAGCAACATTTCTTATGCTGTTGCAAACTCCTCTCTGAACAATTCAAAAACACCATTGCTTTTTTCCTCTGATATAGAAGCTCATTCTCACTTAGATACTAGCATTGATGCTACTACTAATGGAGATCCAAGAACTCTAGACTTTTTTTTTTTCCCTTGAACTTCATTGTCACCTAACTACACATCCACTTGGAGACCATTTTGGAACCTCTGGCCAAGAGCATCTCCGCCCTAACAGGAGCCATTTTCATATTTTCATTGATCTTCCCCGACTTGAACCAGTCCATACTGAAGTCACCTCTGTGAAATGGAAAATAGAGAAATCCAAAGAAAATTTGTCCACTTCAAGTCCAATATCAAGGAGCTCTTTTGGCCCCAAAACCCCAGCTTCTCCCCATGATTACAGTTCTTTTCTGGAATTGTAGGGAAATCTCAAATTTCCTAACCATTCGAGTTTTGAACCTCCTAGCCCCCTCTCGTCTCCCCAACCTAATCTTCCTTTCTGAGCCAAAAACCTCATTCTCTTCTATCCAAGCTCTCAAATTAGACTCCATCGATTTCAACTCATTTTTCTCTAATTCCTGTCTCCATCTTCCATCTCTAGAATCTGGTGCCTAACCAAAACCTCCCCTGCTTTTCAATTCTAGATTTTTAGTGAATCCCAATAGCATCTCTCAATACTCATCACAGATCTCTCTAATAGTACTAATTCCTTGGTCACTGGAGTCTCTGCTTCCACCTTCTTCAGATCAAGAAGACTTCTGTGAACTACCTTAGATCATCATTCCTGAAAGTGCAAGCTAGAAACCAATAGTAGACCCAGATGTGGGGTGAATAGGACTAACTACAAAATTTTAACCAAGCAAATAATTCTAGTCTACAATAAATCAAAGATCTCTCAATTTGAATAATAAGAAATGACTATGAGAAGAAACAACACGATGATCAAATGTGCAAATCAAAGCCTATAACGATGTGATATCACAATAGAATGCTTGAACAAAAAAGATATGTCAATCCAAATCACAAGAAGCTATTGCACATTCAAAGTTATCTAGGCATGCCAATCTCACACACATATATGATATGCCAAAAACAATATTAAAGCAAGGAGAAATAGACACCAAATTTATAGTCGTACGGTCAACAAGACCTACCTCCACTCTCATTAAGATAGTTCGCTTGTAGTTCGCTTGGTCTACAGTATTCACTATCTTATGTTTCCAAAAGGCTCACCTCCAACCCTGTACACCTATAGATTTCTTGATACGGTGGTTCGATCGCTAAGGTCTACTCCATCAAGCTATTTGTTATAGTGGTTCGATCACGAGTGTCTAATCCACTTTACAATGTGTTAAAAATGAAAGAACAAAAATAAAGACTGGTTGCCCCGAAGTAGACGAGTCCAACTTGATGTGATCTTCAAGCTTGAACTTGAGCTCCAAGCTTTGACTCCTTATCGATCTCGTTGGCTTTGAGATGCTCCAATGATGTGCTTAAACCAAGTGAGTAAGGAGGTTTAGGTCTAGGGTGATTGATGGTTTAAATTGACGCTAATCCATTCCCTAGAGGATGAGATTCCACTAATCACTCTTACAAGGAGCTTAGAGTGAAAAGTGGTGTTTGATTTTGAGGGCACTAAACGAGTGTAATTGAGTGGTAGTCCGTGGTCTAGAAAAGGACTCAAAACCACATTCTATCTAAGCCATTGAAATGAGCTTAGAATTTGTAGACAGAGCTCTAACAGCTAGTCTACGATTAGCTGTGAGCAGGGTACGGCTAGCTATGATTCCAAAAGCCTTTCCCAATGGTTAATTCGACTAACAATCAAACAAGGTTAATTTAAACAACGGTTAGGTTACGGTTATCCATGGAACGTTATACAGTTAGCCGTAAGCTGACCGTAGTTCAATAGTGCTGAAAAACACCATTCTGAAAAGGCACCCATAAAGCTTTACGGTGACCTTATAGTTGGCTGATGGATTACGGTTAGCCGTAAGGTTACCACAATTCAAAAATGTTGAAAAACAGCATTCTGGAAAAGCAAAGGTAGATAGTGTCTGGGGACCTTACGGTTAGCCATACCCCTATTACAGCTAGCCATAAGGCCTGAAACTGAACAACTGCCCTGATCAGTTTAGCCCATTCACCCTATTATATTTATCTATTGGTTTGAGGGTTCTAAGGGTCTATCCTTGGTTAATCCTAGGGTCCATCTACATGAATGACTACGCACATCATGGAGAATATGACTTGATGATCTAAGGCCTTCCAAGACTTGATCTTTTGGCCTTCACTTGATCTTCCTTGATGAAGCTACCAAAGGCAAGGTCTTGGCCTAGACATGGAATTGACAACACAAGGGTAGTGCGGATATGACTATGGCACTAACAATTCCTCCTTTTGAGGCCCATGGGCAGTGATTGGATATTTTAATGCTATTTCTTCTAATAGGAAAAGATTCAACACTAGTTTCTTAGTCTTCCCTCCATGACTGATTTCAATGAGAAGCAAACTTAGGGTAATTTGGTGTTGGATTTGTTGAAAATCGCTTCACCCAGTCAAATAATAGGAGGGGTCAATCCTATGTGGCTAATAGGCTTGATAGGGGCCTCCTCAATCACCAATAGCTTCTTCTCAACAAGGACTCCTGCCTTCACCATTTGGGGAGACAAAGTTCAGACCATAGCCTTATAATTCTTAAATCCAAGTCTCCCTTGGTTTCCAGAAATATTCCTTTCAAGTGTGAGGACACGTGGATTGACTACCTACCTTTTTACAAGTTATGAGAGACTTATGGGAAACCCCATTTTCTGAAAAACCCCAACTCACTCTAGCCTCAAAACTCAAAAACCTAGAAAAGAATTTTAAAACTTGGAATAGAGACATTTTCAGCAACTTGAGGGACAACATCCTAACTACAAAATAGCTGGTCACCCGTCACCCACAATCAACACCTTATGAATGCCAATCCTTCAGACACAGCTTATGCAAATCTTATGGCATCTTGGTCCTCCATCCATAATTTTCTTAAAGCAGATAAATCCATTGGTAACAAAAATCCAGAGTCATTTGGTTAAAGAAGGCGACCACAATACCAAATTCTTTCATATCTCAGCCAAAATCAAAGGAGCTTCAAGATTTCAAGATAGAGAATGTTCTGCTTAATTGGGAGGCCTGCTTCAATTGTGATGGAGCGGCACAAGGTAAACTAGGTTCGGTGGGTATTGGAGGAGTGCTAAGAAATCAAAAAGGTGAAGTATTGCATATGTTCTCCAAACATGTTGGATCAAAGACTCTAATGTGGCAGAGCTTTTGGCCATACTGGAAGCTCTCCGTATTTATGCTACTTCATTTCATAACATCCTCATAATAGAGAGTGATTCGGCCAATGCCATAGCTTGGGTGAAAACTCTAAGTGTTAACATAGGCCCATTATGATATAAGTTAGCCATCCATGACCCATCTACAAAAGCCCATTGTATTAGACTTGTACAGCAAATACATACTATAATAGGAGATTCGTGGATTGATACTAGTCAGACTTGTACAGCAATACATACCATAATTATAGATTTGATAGATTGTAATTAGAGCCCAAATTGGGCATTACTGATCTATAAAACACAATGGTGAATCCTCAAGGGATCATCGAATTCCATTCAGTCTTTCTTCTGGGTTATTTGTGACATGGTATCAGAGCCATCTTGGTGAAATAGAAAGATTAAGAGCCATCTACATCTTTCTTCTTGAAGATTCTTAAGAGTAGCTTCTCTGTCGTCTGGTTTGAACAAGAGGTACACGACGACAGCGTGTGGAGATCAACAGAGGGCCACCATCGACAGATCAGATCTGATCAGAAGGACACCACAGTCCTGGTCGCCTGATATTCTGGGAGTTTTTGGTGATTTTTTTAGCATTTTTTGAAGATCAGAGGTAGGCCTTTTGATCATTGTTTAGGTTTACCGGTTTCTGCAATATACTTTCATCAAAACCGTCCATCTTTAAGCACGAGTATCCGATTGCTGCAATCTTTGCTGTGTTGGTTTGATATTTTTGTGAAGCATCTATCTGGTCACCCTGATTTGGTAGATTGAATCATCAGTGGGCCCCACCTACTGTTTTCTACTGAAATTCTTGGTCGCCTGGACTAGTTTCATGTACTGATTTATACAGATCTGAGATCTGTTGTGATTCAAAATAGCTTCTGGGCTATTATTCGTTTCTCTATTGTTGCTGTCACCTTTATTTTGTGCTTTCTGCAATTAATCTTGGTTGTTTCTGGTTTCTGCTCACTGTGTCTGTGAATTTTACTGTCGTTTATCTATTGCTGTTGTCATCTATGGGTTGAATATGGACAAGAATGAAATGAAATTGATCCAGTTCAATGGAAAGAACTATTCTGCTTGGGCCTATCAATTTGAGCTCTATCTAAAAGGCAAAAAATTATGGGGCCACATTTCTGGTTCTCTGAAAAAGCCATCAGATAAAGATAAATTGGACGATTTGGAAGATTGGGAAACCAAAGAGGCACAAATTATGAGCTGGATGCTGAGCGCAGTGGAACCCCAATTTTTTCTTCATCTCAAGCCCTATAAAACTACTCAAGCTATGTGGGGATATCTGAAATGCATATATCACCAAGACAATTTAGCCCGTCGGTTCCAATTAGAATATGAAATTGCTCAATATTCTTAAGGACAGATGGCTGTCCAGGAGTATTACTCCGGCTTCCTTGTCCTTTGGACTGAATACATGGATATTGCCTATGCTACTCTCACTGGAGACACTCTATTTGGGGTTCAGGAAGTTCATAACATTACTCAGCGAGATCAATTCTTAATGAAACTTCGGCCTGAATTTGAAAACGTTCGATCCAATCTTATGAGTCGACATCCATCTCCATCTTTGGATACATGTCTCAATGAAGTGCTCCGCGAAGAACAACGGATAGTCACTCAGCATCACTTATCTCAACAATCATCCACTGGTCCGGCTGAAGTTGCTTATGTGGCAAAAGAGAAACCCCCCAGACGCGACAATTCGACCTAGGACTTGAGCAAGATTCAATGCTTCACTTGTAAAGAATATGAACATTATTCTTCTTAGTGCCAAAGGAAAGTTTGTAACTACTGCAAAGATAGTGGGCATATTATTTCTGAATGCAGAAAACGGCCAGAAAATCGGACTTCGCGTGCTTATTCTACCCTTGCTTCTTCAGATTCTAACTCTGTGGCATCTGCTTCTCCGGCTTCATCCATGTCTTCACAGCCATTTGCACCCAGCCCTCCTATCAACCCTGAAATGATTCAACAAATGATTCTCCAAGCATTCTCCACCTTGGGCATCTCAGGTAAAACCTTCTCCTCTCCTTCAAAGTGGTATTTTGACTCTGGAGCATCAAATCATATGACTTCTACTTCCAGTCTCATGTATAATATTCAACTATACGATGGGAAACTCCAAGTTCAAACTGCGAATAGGGGACATTTACCTATCACTGCGATAGGAGATATTCCACACAAATTACCTTAGCATCATGTTTTTCTTTCACCCGGCCTATCTACCAATTTGTTATCCGTTGGACAACTCATAGATAATCATTGTAATGTGTCATTTTCGTCTTCTGGTTGTGTTGTACAAGATCAGGGGACGGGACAGGTGATCGTGAAGGGGCTTAAGTGTGGCCGGTTGTTTCCGCTTAGTCTACCTATACAACCTAGGGATGAATTTACTTCAGCTTTTTCATGTGTTCTTTCAAATAACGTGCATCTGTGGCACAAAAAATTAGGACATCCTCATTCGAACATATTATTATCTTTGAAAAATTCTGGTTTGATTAATAAAATGCAGTTTTCTAATTCTGATGTCAATATTGATTGTTCTGTTTGCAAATTAGGAAAAAGTAAATCTCTTCCATTTTCTATGCATACCTCTATCTCAGAAAAAAGTTTTGATTTGGTCCATAGTGATGTTTGGGGTATAACACCAGTTATTTCCCATTCTTACTATAAATACTTTGTCACATTCATCGATGATCATAGCAGATTCACTTGGGTTTATTTTTTAAGGGCTAAATCAGAGGTGTTTGAGGTTTTTAAAACGTTCCTTGCCTATGTTGAAACGCAATTCTCCACCTGCATCAAGATTCTCCGATCCGATTCAGGTGGTGAATATGTGTCAAACAGATTTCAAGAATTTCTCCAACATAAGGGGATTATCTCACAACGAACCTGTCCTCATACTCCACAGCAAAATGGCATTGCTGAACGGAAGAATCGCCATTTACTTGACATGGTTCGTTGCCTGCTACTTGAATCCTCTGTTCCCCATAGATTCTGGCCAGAAGCTCTCTCTACTTCTGCTCATCTAATTAATCGACTTCCGTCTTCCAGACTTCAAAATCAATCCCCATATTTCCGTCTCTTTCACTCTCATCCTACATATACACATCTTCATCCTTTCGGATGTGTTTGTTTTGTTCATCTTCCTCCTTCTGACAGAACGAAATTATCTGCGCAAGCCACCAGATGTGCTTTTCTTGGTTACGCCACCCATCAAAAAGGATTTGTTTGTTATGACCCATCTGCAAAAAGAATTCGTGTTTCTCGAAATGTTGTGTTTTTCGAAAAATTATATTTTTTCTCTTCTGAACCCACCGATTCCTCCCTTTCCATCACCATGACTATATTACCACCTTTTTCATCCAATACTCCTTCTATTGAAAGGTTCAGACCTGGAATTGTATATCGGTGACGAACGGAACCACTAACAACTACGATGCAACCCCTTCAAGAGACACCTGATCCGGCACCTGATCCAACTTCCCTAGCCACTACACCAGAAATAGCTACAATGCCCACTCTTCGACGCACCATGCGTGTCTCTCGTCCTCCTAATAGATATGGGTATTCTCATTCATCTTTTTTTGCCACTCTAGCGTCTGTTAACATTCCCACTTCCTATTCTCAAGCTGTGAAACATGAATGTTGGCGGAAAGCTATATCCGAGGAATTAGAAGCTCTTCAGACCAATCATACATGGGATGTGGTTCCCTGCCCACCTACAGTTCGACCTATTGGGTCTAAATGGGTTTATTCGGTTAAACTGAAATCTGATGGCTCGTTAGACCAATACAAGGCTCGCCTGGTCGCTCTTGGTAATCGCCAAGAATATGGCATCGACTATGATGAAACATTTGCTCCAGTTGCAAAGATGACTACTGTCCGGATGATCATTGCCATTGCGGCATCTCAAGCTTGGGTCATTCTTCAGTTAGATGTAAAGAATGCCTTTCTCCATGGTGATCTTAAAGAAGAGGTTTATATGTGCCTTCCTAACGGGTATTCCTTTTCCAGTAGTTCAGATGTGGCTAAACTCAGGCGTTCCCTCTATGGCCTTAAACAGGCTCCTCGCGCTTGGTTTGAAAAATTTCGGAATGCCTTGCTTCTGTTAGACTTCTAGCAAAGTCCGTATGATCCATCGCTGTTTTTACATAAGTCTTCAAGTGGTATCACTATTCTTCTTGTTTATGTTGATGACATCATTATTACTAGCACTGATTCTGAAATGATATCTAAGCTTCAATCCTCATTGCATCAGTCATTCCATATGAAAGACTTGGGTCCCTTAACCTACTTCTTAGGTCTGGAAGTTCATCACACCAAAAAAGGAATCATCTTACGCCAACACAAATATGCTCTTGATCTCATTGAACTAGCAGGACTCCAGCAATCAACTCCAGTTGATACTCCTCTTGAAGTGAATTTGAAGCGCTCCAAGGATAGTGGGGATCTTTTTCACGATGTCACGCTCTATCGGCAATTGGTTGGCAGCTTGATCTACTTAACTCATACCCGCCCCGACATTTCCTTTGTTGTTAACCTGGTCAGCCAATATATGACTCAACCAAGGCATCTTCATTTGACGGCTGTCCGATGCATTATTCGTTACCTTCTTGGTACGCCTACTCGTGGTCTCTTTTTTCCTGCCAGCTCCCCACTAAATCTCATTGCTTTCTCCGATGCTAATTGGGCGGGTTGTACTGACACCCGTCGGTCCACCACTGGGTGGTTTATGTATCTTGGCGATGCGTTGATATCCTGGAAATGTAAGAAACAAGATTAGGTTTCAAGATCTTCTACAGAAGCCGAATATCGCACCATGTCTGCTGCCTGTTCTGAAATACTTTGGCTTCGTGGGCTACTCTCCGATCTCGGTTTTCCCCAAAGCTCACCTACACCTCTCCATGCTGACAACACTAGTGCTATTCGTATTACAGAAAATCCAATTTTTCATGAACGGACCAAGCACATAGAAGTTGACTGTCATTTCATTCGTGATGAATATCTACGAAACGTCATTTCCCTACCATTCATTTCCTCTGGCCTCCAGATTGCAGACATCTTCACAAAGGGACTTCCTCGTCCACGTTATCAATTCTTATCCAGCAAATTGATGCTTACTGATTCCACCGCATCAATTTGAGGGGGGGTGCTAACAGAGGCCCATTATGATATAAGTTAGCCATCCATGACCCATCTACAAAAGCCCATTGTATTAGACTTGTACAGCAAATACATACTATAATAGGAGATTCGTGGATTGATACTAGTCAGACTTGTACAGCAATACATACCATAATTATAGATTTGATAGAATGTAATTAGAGCCCAAATTGGGCATTACTGATCTATAAAACACGATGGTGAATCCTCAAGGGATCATCGAATTCCATTCAGTCTTTCTTCTGGGTTATTTGTGACACTAAGTAGTTCATGGAAGATGCAATTTCTGTTCAATGAGATTTATCATATTTTTTTAGCTTTACTGCCCCTTTCCCGGGTTTCATTTCAGCATGTTAATAGATTAGCGAATGGGATGGCGGATTGTCTTGCTAAACAAGGGGTGGATCATGTGAGCAACTTAAGCGTCAGTGTCATGTAGTTAGAGTTAGTTTTTGGTATACATCCCTTATACTGATACATCAGTCGAGAAGTTTTATGTTTCTATTTTGAACTGAGACTGGTTGTAACTTTTATTCATACTAATATATCTCTTTCTTATCGATGAAAAAAAAATAGAGGAGCTTCAAGCATGATTGATAAAATTCTCCATAATAATTCAATATTTGAAGATCGAGATCAGATAAGCTTGGCAGTTGCGGAATTCTTTTCAAAAGGTTTCAAGAACTCCTGACTAAGGATTGAATACTGTCTTTTCAACTATGATACCCGGATACTCGTACAAGCCCAACGTATCTGTATCGGTCCAATTCGACACTTTTTTTGGTACCTGATACCACACCAATACTTCTAGAGAACAAGAATATCCTACTTATAAAGTCCTTTATTTCATATAGTTCTTTTAATATTTTTACTTCTCACCATAAAAAATGCTAGAAAGGGACAAAAACAATGATAATTTCATTGATTCAAAAGTGATCTAAAGAAGAAATTAGAACACTCGTATCCTTATCCATGTTCTAGATTCTCAAAAGTGGGGGTCATATCCCCAATCCCCATATCAGTGTCCATATCCATATCCGTATCTGGGCATCATAGCTTTTCACCATTCAAACCCCTCAGATTCATTGGAGCAAAATGCTATGTTTTCAGTGATTCCTCCGTTGGAGGAAATCAGATCCATTCTCTTTAATCTAATTATCTAAAGAGGAATAGAGAACTTGAGCCCCATGGCTTTTCAGGTATTTTCTTCACTCACTGCTGGGATATCATCAAAGATTTTGTAGTTACTGTGGTGCAGAACTTCTTTGCAAGTGAATAACTTTTAAACTCTCCAATGCATATTTCATTTCTCTTATCCCCAAGTTTCCTTCCCTGTCGTCTGTAATGAGTTCAAGCCCGTGAGCCTAATCAATTTCAATTTCAAAATCAGCTCCAAATTCATTCTTTCCAGATTGGCCAAAATCCCCCCGTCATCTCCAACCATCATTTAGCCTTCCTTTAGAACACGACAATTCAAGATCAACTAGACTTAGCCAACAAAGTTGGCCAATGCCTTCAGTGCAGAATTTATGGGGGGAGCATGTTTTTAAAGCCATGCATTTCGAAGACGTCCAACAAGCTAGACTAGGATTTCTTGTTTTTAGCTCTAAGAAAATTTGGATTTGCTTCTCAATGGATCAACCAACCTCAAGGAATGTGTTAGTCCTGCAAAATCATCTATCTTAATAGAAATCAGTTGGTTTCGTCTCTCCTGAATGTGGAATGAGACAACATGATCCCCTCTTCCTACCTCTTCATTTTAGCTAAAGAAATTCGGAGTTTGAACCTTATTCAACTGGTCAATGAAGGCAAAATTCAGCCAAATTACAGATCTCCTTCTAGTTCTTTGGCGAGTCATGTCCTCTTTGTAAATGACATTCTTGTCTTCTTTAGAGCAACTACAAAGAGTTCTGAAATGATCATAAATCTCTCTATGTATCAGAGCTTGGCAGGGCAGTACTTCAATCTTGAGAAGAACTAGCCTTTTTTCTTTTTTTTTCTGGCATTTACAGGCATCAACAAAAGCCAATATTACAAAAATCTTGAAGACTCTTGAAGCTTTTCTACCCTCTTCTTATCTGGGAGTTTCCCTGTATTCTGGAAGTCCTAAAAGAAGCCTATTTTCTTTCTTGATAAACTCTTTTAGGAATAATTTGGCTAGATGGAAATGCAATCTGCTCTCAATTGCAGGTAGAATGATTCTTACCATACCTGTCCATTCAGGTCTCTCCCTTCACTTGTTGCTTGTGTTTCCCTTTCAAAAGTCCATCTACAAAATTATGGAAAAAAACATGAGAAACTTCTGGTCTAGGAGTGACCATCATAGTAAGATAAGTTGCATTATTTAGCATGTCATCTACTTGCTGAAAGTCTAGGGAGGTCTGGGCATTAGGAGGCTGTCAAAGCTAAACAAAGCTAACAGTTGGTGGCTCTCAACATCTAAAATACCCTCCACTTGGCTCCCAACAGTAGCTAGCTTTGGATCTAGTATCTGGAGGAAAATCAAGTCCCTTGCTCCTTTCATCCAAGCAGGAAGTCCCTGGAATCTTGGTGATGGAAATAGTGCCGGTATATGGTTTGACAAATGGATGGGCCCTACTCCCATAGCCAACCCTTTCCCAAAATTCTCCTCAATAACAGTCAAAGTGAACTCTTTTGTAGTGGATGGGTTAAAGGAAATTCCCATCTCCTTGCCTACTGAGGTTAGTAATTTCCTCCATGCTTAGCCTGCCCATCCCCCCAGCCAGATTGCCTGATATAGATAGAAATAGGTTCTTCCCATCTCTCTGGCAGCAAGCTTGGCATTTGACCCATTCAAGAAGCATCGCAAAAGCAGTGGTCTTCTATGCCCTGGAGCCAACTTCTTCATGTTTTTCTTAGAAACTGTTTCATAAGAGGGTTCTCACTAGCACTTGGGCACAATCAACTGGAATTCAGTTAGTCTCACTGCACCCTCTGCTGCTACTCACTCGGAAAAGGACTGGGGTCTATTTTTCAATTCCCCATGTGCAACTAAACTATTGGATTGGCTATCTTGGTGTCCAAAAGATCAGGTCTTCCTCCATGAAAAGCATACTCATAAAGGAAATCCAATTAGATAGGATAGCAAGTCTAGGGCTAACTTAAAAACCACCAAGCAAATATTAGTTAGAGGCTACCTCATATCTTTGGTGTATTGTAGGTTCATATCCTTTGTACTTGCTGCCATTTCCTCATCATCAAGAAGTCTCATATCCTTTCTAAATGTTAGTAACAAGTCTCATGTGCACTAATTAACACTCACACACAGACCTTATTTCTAATACCCAAAATTGGAAGTAAAAAATAATAATAATTTTAGGGTTTAGTTTTAACTCATAAAGTGTCCCTAAACTGATGAGATAAGGCCATAATTCTATGCGGACCGCAAAAGTACTCATAGAAAATAGGTTTTAGTCATGGCCAAACTATGTATGTATGGGCAATATGACTTGGCTTCAACCATGTTTCGAACCATGATTTGATTGCTTTTTTTTTTTAATCAAAATAACCAATTGTTCAAGTGACGATTTGTTGAAGATCCACTTTCGTAAAACAAAGGCCTCTTTTCAGCCATTTATAAAGGAATCTAATAAATTACTACTACTACTACTACTGCTACTACATCGAAAAGAAGGCATAACTATTGATAATACGTTGCAGGTTGATGATAAGTACCAGTACTCCATGGACAACAAGGATGGTGGGGTCCATGGCTGGATAAGCTCAGACCCAATTGTGGGCTTCTGGATCATTTTTCCAACCAATGAGTTCCGCAATGGAGGTCCAACCAAGCAAAATCTTACTGTCCACACTGGTCCAGCTGCCCTTGCTGTATGCTCTCTCTCTCTCGCTCTCTCTCTCTCTCTATATATATATATATCTCGCACGCACACACACAACACATTTATTTTCTTTTCTTATGTTCTTCTCAACGATTTAACATTTATTTATATTTTCTTGTTGAGTAGCTCAAGTCCATGATTATTTTTGTTTAAAGAGCTTTTAATAATAGCAATTTGAGGATGCTTACCAAATGTGCCCTCAAGTTTAATATGAATCCTTGTTCGATAATGCATTCTCCTGCATATATGATATGAAGTCAAACTATTGATCTTTCAACAGAAATTTCTCCTACAACAATGGTTATATGTGGATGAATGCTCAGTGATTGATGCGATTGCTTTAGATGTTACAAGGTTTAAGGCGTCAAGCTGTTCCTCAGTGACCTGTAGGTCAATTAGTTCTTTGATTTGTTGCAGAACAAGTGATGCTTTAAAAATAATAAATAAATTGCAGCAAATTCATGTGCCCTTTTTTTTTATTGCCTTGTGAGTCACTGTAACTATTGCTTATTCACAGTCCCAACCCTTGTAGCCAGTCACTTGGAAATCAATTTCCATGATGAACTATTCCAATGATCTAAAAACTGTAGTTGTGTTCTTCACACTGGTTTCAAGCTCTGCTACTCATTACTCTGTCAGTGAAAGCGGAAGGAGCCTACTCCCTAGGCATTTTAGGTTGATGACATAAAGCTGACAAGAGATCATTGTATAGTGCCTGTTGAGTTGAAACAATGTTTGGAGAAAATTTGGTATCGAAGGTATTTGATATCAAAGATCTGGTCTTGTTAAAGTACTTGAGTATTAAAGTATCTCGCTCCCAACAAGGGAATTTTCATTTCAAAATAGAAATTGCCTTGGACCCAGAACTGTAACATGCCGTAACGACCGGAATGATTGGAACGGACAGGAATTGGGAACAGTAACTTTTAGGGGGTCATTTTGTTCCGCCCAAGGCCAATTCCGGCCAGAACGGAATGGAATTGAAAACTATGGTTTTCAGAGGCTGTAAACTTTCAGATTTGCCGTCATAATAAAATGTTAGAAAGCTGTCCATGAGATAGATCAACGTGGCAAATGGCTATGCCAATTTGATGACAATTTCAAGCTAAAATTCCATCATTTAGGCAATGAAATCTCAGATTTTCTGTCAATTATACTGTATTCGGTTTTTATGGTCTACAATGATGTTACGGGCAAAGGATGACCTTGTTTAATTCTTAGAAAATTTAATGCCTACACTATTTAGATACTAACTAGGTTGGGTCTCCAAATAACCACCAATCTATAGTAGGTATTGCAAAGTTGCAGGAGGGAATCTGGTGACTTGTATAAAAAAGGGAAACAATTCGTTGCATGTTCAAGTGTAGAAATTGCTTGTCACCACTTAAGGGGTGGTTTGTCTGCGGTCATTTACATATTTAAATGATTCACATGCTTAAGGATTATGCATCATCATGTTTGTTTGCACCCATTTATGAATGTGATGTTTTGTTGGTAGTTGTTATACTTTTTTTTTTTTTTTTATAACGGAGGTTGTCCCAGCCCTTTGGGCCGGACTAATCCCTATGGCCCAGCCGAAGCCAGGCAAATCCCCTGTAGCCCCAGTGTTGGTAGTTGATATACTTGTGACCATATTGCTTCTAATCCGGTATTCAAGAAGTGCACAGAGCATATGGAAGTTGATTATCATCTTATACAAGAGAAGGATGCCTCTAGAATCATCTCCACTCATTACCTCAAATTGGAAGACTGGCCTTCATACATGTTTAGCAAATCACTTTGAAGGCAACATATTAAATAATTAGAGGCAAACCGGGCATGGACTATATCTATTAACCAACATGAGGGGAGAGGGTTGGAGAACTATAATACATGAGTGCCAGACTCCATAACTGGTGTAGTGTGTATATTTTTGTGAATATAGATGATGACTGTGTATTACAGACTAGGATGTATGTCACATGGATTTACTATACCTGTGTAGCATGTAATCAACATCAATATTAACAAGTATCCTTTATCTAGAATAAACACACAAAAAAAAAAAAAAAATAGAAATCGCAATTCACAGAGAAATTCTAGCTCCAAATAATCAAATGGCACATTCACCATCAATAATGTGGTCCCAGGAGTCTATGCTGTTCATGGTTGGGTTCCAGGTTTTATAGGGGATTACCTCAGTAACGTTCTTGTTACTATCTCTCCAGGTACTTAAAGCTGTTTCTTTTCATCTTCTGTTGGCATTGCACTAGAATGAAAGAGCAATGTTTTTAGTTTTTCATAAATTCTCAGTATGCCTTTTTCTACTAGTAAGTCCTTCAGTATCACTTTGACATGACTAATGCAGTTATATGGTTTTTGTTCTTATTTGTCACCTATATTTTTTTTAATCAGTAACGAAGGAATTTTATTAAAGAAGAAACTATTACAAAACAACTAAAACAAACAGAAGAACAACTTTCAAAGTGATACTGGTACAAGAGAAATGTCCCGGCCACAAACTACAAAATAACTACTACAAAACAACTAAAACAAACAGTAGAATAACTTTCAAAGTGATACTGGTACAAGAGAGATGTACCGGCCACAAACTACAAAATATAGGCACTCAAATTACAAGATCTATCTACCCCTTGCTTAGCTAAACAATCTGCCATCCCATTTGCAGATCTACTAATGTGCTGAAACATGACCGGCATGTCAGAAACAAGACGACAAATCTCGTTGAAAAGGAATTGCATTTTCCATGGCCCCCTCATCGTTCTAACCCAAGATATAGCATTAGCCGAGTCACTTCTGAAATAATTTATCATTTTTCTTTACCAATCTTTTTTATTATGCCATGAACATAACATAGACAATAAGTTAACTTTGTGTTACTGACCATGATGTCCTTAAAGACGCGAACTATTTTGAAATGGGGCTGACCAGAATGGTATGGATTCAACTTGTGAATTTAGAAGAAGAAAAATCTTCTTTTCATTCTTTGTATCCTTTCAGTTGGAGAAGTTGTTAAATATGTGATCTTAGTGCTTAAATATAGGAGTATATAAAGAGAACAGAAAGATCAATGATTTTAATCCCCTTGAAACTAAAACATTCTCAATGATACCTTAGGGCCCATTTTTTCACATTTGGGGAGGAGTAAACATGAGGTAGATGTCAAATCATGGAAAAGGTTAAGAAAAGGTATGTAAAAGTAAACTAGAGGTGCGGAAAAATCCTTGTGTGAATGGTAGGAGGTAAAGTATAGGTGAGAGAGGAAATGTAGATTAAAAAGAATTTTTTGTTATTAGTTTATTATACCACACTCTATCACACGTTTTTGTGGTAAAAAGAAAGAGGCTCGTGGAGGAGTAAACGCAAGTGGCATCACATCAAGTTGATTTCTCCACTCCATTTTCTTCACCCAAACTTGGTGTTAAGTGTGATTCAAATGATTGACCAAGTCAAAGAAAATGCATATCTTATCTATGTTTGAAGTTAGCTCTTAGTCCTACAACATATCATCCCATCCATACTGTAACAGCATCCGAACTTCAAACAAGGCATGTACTGGTTCAAAACGAACCGCTGGAATTCATCAACTATGGGAACATTCATAATTAATTTGATCCTTTAGAAAACACTATCATATAATATTTGTTTGTAATATTTGCATCCCAACATTGGGTTATATGTGGTTACCAACATTGGATTTCAATCCCATGATTTATCTCAGGATAGACTGTAATGGAGAAACAAAATTTATGTAGCTGACAAGGCTTTGACAATAATGATGATGACCAACATTGGATTTTGATATTTGATTTAGTCTCAAGGATGATATCTTCAGATAGATAAGCATTTAGGGTGACTGCAGTTCCAAATATTGGATTGCTTCCATAGCTGATTCCAATTTGAAGGGAGTGCAAACTCAATTTCTGTTGGTTTTAAAAAATAAAAATTTTTTATTATTATTATTTTTATTAATGAAAGCTAACAAACAAGAGTATAATTTGAAACATATAGGCACATCTGATCTTCAAGCCAATCATGGTAGTTAGTTTCAAAAGATTGTTTAAGATCATATATTTGATAGTGCAGTAGAGATTGGTCAAAATCATAATTCTGATCTTCTAATGATCATTAAGGGCTGTTCTTTATTCACCAACGAAGATTACAAGTGAACTCACTAAACCTTTGACGCAGTTGAAATTCAACATAAGGGACTGTGAAGTACTTCCCGATGACCCGCCGTTCACCTTCTACGTGGTCGCTTGAAGCCCACTTTGAATGCCCCTTCAAGGTGTTTGAGAGAATAAGGAGAAGGAAAATATCTCCAGCGCAGTCTCCCTTGCAAGATTAGCCCACAAAAACTCTCTTAGACGAATGCTCGATGCTTGAGAAATTTAGATAGCTCTAGTGAGTACTTTTGTGGTTGCAAGGGGTCATTATATAGCCCAAGTTTTGTGCACAAGATTTTCCGAAGCAAAGAAGGAATCTTAGAAGAAGTAGGAACAAAACAGCACGAAAGAGTCTTGATCGAACAAAACTCCACGGCCCGCTATAGCGAGCCCACCTTCTGTCTGCACAAAAACCTCGCTATAGTGAGCTTCAGTCTCACTATAGCAAGACTGTCTTTTGGAACAATTATTTGTTGGCGCTGGAATACTCCGGGAGGATTCTATATTTGTCTTCAAACCTAACTAGAAGTCTTCAAGGCTTGTTTAAGGAGTCCAAAAGATGTCTTCCACTGTCAAGAGTGATGGACCCGGCTTTTCGCCTTCCTCAGCCCCCGGTCCGACGGAGTGCGGCTGGGCGAAAAGCGAGCATCAATATTTTTGTACGGGTATGCAAGATTTTCTATTCTATTTGGAATTTAGAAATGGTGATCCGGAGATCCACCATCACAAGTAGAAAGGAAATCAAAACTTTTTCTAAATTCCATTGCACATATATTTTTAGAAAAGAGACAGATTTTGAATGCCGTGAAAGGCGATTTTCTTTTGTTTGCCATGAAAGGCGATTTTGTGCCGTAAGTGTCGATTTTGCCGTGAAAGGCGATTTATAAATCTCATCAATGAAGAAAGACAAGAGTTGTGAATTTTTTTGTCTCTTAAAAAAAATACAAAATACAATAGAAGAAGTAAGAAAATAGATCTAACTTCTCAGGAAATTGTGGGGACTCGTTTAGATCGACGGTCGCGAGTCATGTATGGACTCCGCCATCATCCCTTGGATGAGATCACTTTATACTTTGATTCATTTGGCTTGGCTTGAACCTCAGATTTTTAAAGGATAAAGATCAAGGGAAGGTCCTATATCCAATTAAAAAAAGAGTATACGGGCTGAAGAGCCACGTCTAACTATGTCGGATAAAAGGAGGGGGAAAACCTTGGGGGGGCGGCCCCCAAGGGACTTCAATCACCTTGTGATGTTTGTTGCAACAAAGGTTTCTTCAAAGTAGCCGAGCTTCTTTGCGTAGAGATTTCTCCAAGAGTCTTCTAGCAATTTTTCGGGGATTTTAGGATAATTTTTCAGGACCCTTTCTCCTTGGAATGGCTGCCTTTTATAGGCTTTTGGTGGCCATAAGATGAGTTTATGGGCATTGATTACATTAATGTTCCATGATGGGAGGAGTTACAAGTATTTAATTTTTTATTTTGTAACTCCTTTTTCTTAGCTTTCGATTGGTCAATGGAGAATGATGGGCATTTAATTGCCTTTAATCTCCACGATGAGGGGAGTTACATGGTTTAATGCCATGATTGCTTGGATTTGTAACTCATTTTTCCTTGCTTTTGATTGGGCCGTCCAAAATAATGAGTTAATGACTACATTAACTTGTCATAAACGGGTCAATTGACAGCATTAATTGGTCGCCAAGTCGCTTGAAGAGTCGCGGGCTGCGCCGCGTCTTTTGGAATTCTTCTTACGATGATCGCCGATGGATCCACATGTTTGATGTCGGATGGCGATGCAATTTCAGAGATTGGTTGACACCAATGGGCCGGCATCATCTGTCAAGTTGATTTCTCGATCGATCGGGCAAAAAGTATGCTTTCTTGGGCAGCCGGTTGGCGATTCCGAAGCGTCGGATGATGATTTCTTGATTTCAACGGCGGATCCGTGATGTTGACGAAGATCGACAGATTTCATGTCTCAAAAATCGGATTTTGGAAAAATCACAAGGGCCAAACAACTCGAAATGCGACCGAAAAATGCCCTTTCGGCGGAAATCCGGCGACCTGGATTTCCAGGGTCGCCAGCGACCATGGGTGCATGGCCGCCGGTGACCATGGGGTCTTTCCCCTTTTCGATCGCCGTTTCTCGGCCGTTTTTCGGGCTTTTTCGTTTCTTCTTTCTCCTGTATCTTTCTTGACATCTTTCCTCATTTATTGACTTGATTTTCTTAAGGAAAACCTGACGAAAACCCACGCAAATCAGAACACAAAGTTTCCTATTTTCTGAAAAGCCGAAGACTTTGCAACAGATTTTTCGTCAAGAGTCGAAACTAGGTCAAATGATGTCGAAATGACCTGAAATTTGAGGTGAAGCTTCCTGAGCAGTAGATAGGACCAACCATGGGCTTTTATTTGAGTTTTGAAGCCGTTTGGGGTCCCGTCGATGCTAGACTTGATTTCACCGCGTGGAAGATGTCGAGCTTTGATATACGGTCAACCGATGTCCGATTGACCTGAAATTTGACAGAGAGCCTATTGGAGTCATTTTGAGACGATCCATTAGCTTCGATTTGGATGCCATGATCCCAGGGAGCTCCGCCGCTGGGAGGCCTGATTTTGCTTCCGAGCGTCAAAGTTAGGTCAAACATTGTCAGAATGACCTGAAATTTGACGTGTAGCCCTTTGGAAGCATGTAAAAGCCACCCATGTACTTTGTTTGATGAGTGATGGTGGCTTGATTTTGTTGCTCAAGAGTTGATGGAGGGTCAAAGGGTGTCGGTTTGACTTGAATTTTGACGTGGAGCCTTTTGGAGGTATTTTGAGACCATCCATAGGCTTTGATTGAAGACTTGATATCTTTGACGCTGTCACCGCCGGGAGCTCCTGCTCAGTCGTTGGAGGATTGAAGTTAGGCCAAATGGTGTTGAAATGGCCCGAAACTTCATGTGTACCCTTCTTTTGACTATTTTGAAGGATCTTACAGTTTTGGTTTGATTCTAACAAGATCTGATGCTTGAAGTGGCTTTGCCTGTTTGTAGTAGGATGCGGCTCCATGTAGCTTTTGATGTTGAAGAGGCAAAGTGACATTTTTGGTGTCAACAAAGAGGTTACCCCACAGTCCTTTTCGAAAACAAATAGAAATTACAACTCAATTAGGACTTGAGTTTTGTTCAAACTAGGAGAATTAGCCAACTAGAATTCTAACAATCTCCCCCTTTGGCAATTCGTGAACAAAACTCCTAATACATAATAGATCTACTAACCCCAGTACAAAAGGATACCCCAAGACGACTGAAAAAAAAACAAGCACCTCAACTCTGAAGAAAAACCTGCACGAAAAAACCTTGGCAAAGATCTTGCATAAAATCACAGAAATGATAATTAAGCAAGCTAGAAATCAATGAATTTATCCATTCTAACATTCTACACCCCCCCCTCCTTGTTATAGAATTGGCAAAGCAGTACAACAATTGGAGAGAATGAAACTAACATTAGAAAAGAAACAGTTAGAAAGAAGTTTAGCATAAAGTAGAAAGACATGGACATGTAAGACAAAAGTAGCAAAATGTGAATAAGGTGCTTCATTGATGACGAAGCTGATTAAACATTTCGATTAGCTGATTACGAATGTCAGAGTAACCACTTGTCACCTTTTCTTCCAAATGTTCAATCTGGACAGATTGATCAAACACCACATTTTCAATTGCAAGGAGGCGATTTTCAATTGAATATTCAACTTCTTCATCGGCTTGGACTCGAGCTTGCTCCCCCTGAAGACGACCACGCACATGAGTATTAAACATAGCTTTGGTCATGCCATCAATCTTTTGCTTTCGAGAGACGAGCAATTCATGTCTGTACACTTGGCAACCAGCCTCAATCAGCAATTTACAAATCATGGCACCAAATGGAAGGGTGAGTTTCCTAGTCTTATCGTAAATCCGCAGCATAGAGTCTAGAATGGTCTGTGGAACGTCCACAGAGGTGCCTGTGCCCAATGAATAGAGAAGAAAGGCCTAAGGATAAAGAAGATCAGAGGTATGGCCTCTTGGCTCAATGTTATGCCAAACAAATGTGTTGAGCAATCGGTAATCAGAGGTGAGACCGAATATCTTCAGAACAGGAGAATCCCATACAGTGGGTTCCCCACAGAGAACGGTAGCCAATTCATTTGCTTGTATTTCAAGGTTATCCTGATCAGGGAAGGGATAGGATGGGCGAGCGGGTCTCCGGAGATTGAGTAAAGTAGCACTCCGATTTGCATCCATAGGCAGTGTCTTTCCCCGAACATAGGTCTTGAAACCACTACCTGTAACATGAAACGTTTTTCAATAGAACTCCCGTACCCAATCCTCAAAACATGCATCACTCAAGTTTATCATAATCATAAGACGGTTAAGATGAAGCCAATGCAAGAAGCTTGTAGTAGTGAGATCAGTTTGCACTACTATTCTCTCAAAGACGAGAGTTCTATTTATGAATTTTGAAGCAAAATGTTCAGCACTCTCAACATCCTTAAACCGTTCAGTATCAAAACGAGAGGAAGAGAATGCAGGTCGCTTTCCTTTAGAAGTTTTGGGGGCCATGCTGTATCGTGGAAGATCACAGAAACAAGGAAACAAACACTTAGTGTGGAGAACTTCGCTTAGACATTTCAATAAACACTTAGTGTGCAGAACTTCGCTTAGACATTTCAATAAACACTTAGTGTGCAGAAAAACTCAACCAACTCCCAAGAAACATAGGTGACTTCCAATGATCCTAAAGGTTGAAACAACATGTAGCAAAGTGTCACAAAGCATGGAATCAAGGACATCGACCAACATAGAGAAAATTATGAGAAGCACCAAAAAAATCACTTGCACTTCGACCCATCCTTCAGTCAAATTCGAAATATCTTCAAGGGTATCTCAAAAAAAAAATTCTTCCTCATCCATAACAATCGTATGGTGCAAAAGAGATTTTGAATTATATTTTCTTGTGTCTACATTTGGAGATTCTCTCCCATTATATAGAATACAGATGCCTTATCAAAGGCTACAAATCAGCTCTACAAATCAGCTACAAATCAGCTACTCTAATTACAATCTACCATTTAATGAAAGAATATTTGACTAAATCTAATTACAATCTAATTAAGGAAGGAAGAAGACTGTGAAAAGATTTGACCAAATCCAAATCCAACGAGATTGGATAGCACCATGTTGGGCCCAAGTGGGCCTGAGCCATGTTGTAATTGACACCCCCCCTCAAATTGATGCGGGGGAATCCACAAGCATCAATTTGCGAACCAAGAACTGATGGCGAGGTCGCGGAAGACCCTTTGTGAGAATATCGGCATTTTGAAGATCAGAAGAGATGTGAGGAAGGCTAATTACATCACGCTTGTATTCATCTCTGATAAAATGGCAATCAATCTCGATGTGTTTAGTGCGTTCATGGAAAACTGGATTTGAAGTAATACGAATGGCACTAGTATTGTCTGCATATAGTGGAGTGGCACTATCAGCAGGAAATCCGAGAGCGGAGAGCAACCCGCGAAGCCAGAGAATTTCTGAACAAGCGGCAGACATGGCACGATACTCAGCTTCGGTGGAAGATTTAGAGACCTTATCTTGTTTCTTACATTTCCACGAAATCAAGCTATCTCCTAGATACATGCACCATCCGGTGGTAGATCGACGAGTGTCCGGACAACCAGCCCAATCAGCATCTGAGTATGCTTTCAGTGTCAAGGAGTTGTTAGCCGGATAAAATAATCCACGGGTTGGCGTCCGAATTAGATATTTGATAATGCGTCGGACGGCAGCCAAATGAAGATGTCTAGGCTCAGTCATGAATTGACTGACTAAATTGACTGCATAAGAAATATCAGGACGAGTGATCGTCAAGTAGATCAAGCTGCCAACGAGGCGACGATATAGGGTAGGATCTGAGAGAAGATCCCCACTATCTTGCTGAAGTTTAACATTGACTTCTACTGGAGTATCGACAGGAGCAGAATCATGAAGTCCAGCCATTTCAATTAATTCAAGGGTATATTTATGTTGATGAAGGACGATGCCGTTTGCAGACTGATGAACTTCAAGACCTAAAAAATAGTGGAGAGGACCAAGATCTTTCATGTGGAACGATTCATGAAGAGAGGCCTGAAGTTGGTGAATCATATCTGCATCGGTACCAGTAATGATGATGTCATCCACATAAACAAGAAGAACAGTAATTCCCGTAGAAGCATGATGAAGAAACATGGATGGATCATATGGACTAGGATGGAACCCCAAGTGGCTAAGAGCATGTTGGAACTTTTCAAACCATGCTCGGGGGGCTTGTTTGAGGCCATAAAGAGAACGGCGTAGTTTGGCCACAGCACCCGGGATGATAGAAGAAACTCCTTGAGGAAGGCGCATGTAGACATCTTCTTTGAGATCCCCATGAAGAAATGCGTTCTTGACATCCATCTGGTAGAGGGGCCAGGATTGAGATGCTGCGATGGCAAGAATAGTCCGAACAGTTGTCATCTTTGCGACAGGAGCAAAAGTTTCCTCATAATCAAGACCATATACCTGTCGATTACCCAGAGCGACAAGACGGGCCTTATACCTATCCAGAGTTCCATTGGGTTTAAGTTTGATGGAATAGATCCACTTGCAACCGATGGGCTTAACAGAAGGAGGACACTGAACCACATCCCATGTATGATTTTGCGCAAGAGCATCCAATTCATCCTGCATAGCTTTGTTCCAACACTCATGCTGCACAGCCTGAGAATATGAGTTCGGAATAGAAGTAGAAGACATGGTTGCCATCAAAGAAGTGTGGGTAAATCCATAACGAGTGGGAGGCACAGAAATCCGGGAGGAACGACGTAATGGAGGGTCTCCAAGTGGACCAGATGTTGTTGGGGGATCGTTAGGGGGACTATCCGTGGTTGCAATTTTACTCCGCCTATGATACACGAACTTAGGATCAAATTTAACAAATGGCGTTTTGTCCGAAAACCCAGGTAAGGAAACAAGAGATGGGGACTCGAAAGAATCAAGATTTTGCTGGAAAAAATATTGATTTTCAAAAAAAACAACATTACGGGAGGTACGTATGCGCCGTATTTGAGGATCATAACAAAGAAACCCTTTTTGATGACTAGCATATCCTAAAAAAGCGCATTTAGCAGATTGGGCAGTAAGTTTGTTCCGTTCAGGGGGAGGTAAATGTACAAAACACACTGATCCAAAAACATGTAGATCATCATAAGATGGTGTGGTTTTGTGTAATCGATAAAAAGGACTCTCATTTTCTAAAGAAAAAGAGGGTAATCGATTTATAAGGTGGACAGCAGTGCTAAGAGCTTCTGTCCAAAAACGGGTAGGAACAGAGGATTCAATAAGAAGAGATCGAGTAACATCAAGGAGATGTCGATTTTTCCTTTCCGCGACCCCATTTTGCTGAGGGGTATAAGGACAAGTTTTTTGAGATATTATTCCTTTTTACTGTAAAAAACTTTGAAACTCCATAGACACATATTCCCCTCCCGAATCAGAACGTAAACTTTTAATGCAAGTGGAAAAGTGATTCTCAACATAGGCTAAAAACATTTTGAAAACAGTAAAGACATCAGCTTTAGAATGCAGAAAATAGACCCACGTAAATTTACTATAATCATCAATAAATGTCACAAAGTATTTATAATGAGCATGAGACAATTGAGGAGCAATACCCCAAACATCACTATGAACTAAATCAAAGCACTGAGTGCTAGTGGAGGTAGAAACAGAAAAAGGAAGAGTCTTACTTTTTCCCATCTTACATGTAGCACAATCAAAAGAAACAAACCTAGAAAAGCCCATTGAGTTTAACAATCCAGAATTAACCATGTGAGACATGGTTTTAAAATTGGGATGTCCAAGCCTACTATGCCATAATTGACAATTATTTTGAGCAGAAAAACAAAAACCATTTGCTGAATTATTCCTAAGTGGTGTAGATAGATCAAGAGAAAATAAGCGTCCATGTTTAGGCCCCCTCGCGATCTCCCTCCCTGACATCTGGTCCTGCACAACACAACCAGAGGAAGAAAAAGAAACATTACAGTTGTTTTCAACAAGTTGTCCAACTGAGAGAAGGTTTGAAATTAAATTGGGACAGTGATAAACATTCTTTAAGGGCAAGATACTGGAAATATCGCCAATTGCAGTGATAGGAAGATGTCCGCCATCGGCAGTTTGAACATGAGTATTGCCAGTATAATTGGTCAAGTTAGATAGTTGTGCATTGGAGTTAGTCAGGTGATTTGATGCTCCGGAATCAAGATACCAAATGGAAGAAGGGATTTTAGTTTTACCTGTGATGCCAAGTGCAGAAAATGCATTGATGATCATTTGTTGAACTAATTCGGGAGTGAGTGCAGGGGAAGAAGAATCAGGCTGTGAAGGCACAGATGTGGACGCAGTATCAGCAGTAGAATAGTCCATCTTGGCAGCATAGGCAATGGGAGGCCGAGTTTGTGGACGACGGCGACATTCAGTAATGATGTGTCCCTTCTTCTTGCAGTAATTACAGAATTTCTGGTTGCATTGTGTTGCAAGATGTCCGTATTTCTTGCAAGAGTAGCATTGGACTTTGCTCATATCCCGAGTCTGAGGAGTCGAAAAAGACTGTGAGACTTGAAGAGACTGAGTGTTCCCTTTAGCAGAGTACGCAACAGGATAAGTTGCAGTGTGCTGTTGTTCCAGATGGGCTTTTGTACGAATACGTTGTTCTTCTCGCAGAAGCTCATTCAAACAAACATCCAAAGATGGTAATGGGTTCCGGCTCAGCAGAGACGATGTTACAGTCTCATATTCAGAACGCAATTTCATCAAAAATTGGTCCCTATGACTTGAGGCTTGAAGGTCTTGTATAGTTTTAAGAACATTGTTCGGAACAGAAACATATTTAATCCCATCGTATTCACTCCACAAATTGCGGAAACCAGAATAGTAGTCCTGAATGGACAAGGTGCCTTGACTGTATTCTGCAATTTCACATTCAAGTTGAAATTGTCGTGCAGAATTATCTTGATGATAAACTGTCTGCAAGTAACCCCACATCTCCTTGGAGGTCGTATAAGGTTTGAGGTTTAGAATCAGATGAGGTTCTACAGCCCCAAGGATCCATGTTTTTATTTTTGCATCTTTTGTATTCCAAGTAGAAATCTGTTTATCATCCTCTGTAGGTTTTGGGTCAGAACCAGAAACAAATCCCCATAATTCCTTGGCCTCAAAATACAATTGAAATTGAAAAGCCCATGCTGGATAGTTTTTTCCATCAAATTGAATTAATTTAACCTCAGACTTCTCCATTTAGAACCACAACAAAGAGAAGGAGGAAACAAAAGAGAAATCCAATAGTGCAGGACAGCAGACTGCAGTCTGTGAAAAAAATACCCAAAAAATTGGTCCAGGCGACCCTACCAGAAGGTGTAGTTTTCTTGCGTGGGGCCCACTATTAGATCAGATGGGTAATCAGATCAATGAGATGCAAGCATTATCAAAATGTCTTTCCAGCAATACAAGTTTCACTAAAATCCATCCACAATCCAGGATTTTTGACGGCTGTGATCAAAATGATCTGATAAAACTGGAAAATTACAAGTGGGGTCCAAAAGCATACCTCTGATCCTGAAAAAATGTTGAAAAAATCACCAAAATAATCAGAAGAGATGGTCGACCATAGCTGTAGAGTTTCTTGAAGATGTCATGATGATCGCAGGTGGGCCACGGTTTGGAATATCGTGATAGAAGACCTTCTGCTGTCAATAACCACAGATCACTAATCTGGTTTAAGTCAAGATTACAGATCCCTGATCTGTGTGCTTCTGAAACACAAAATTGTGTTTCCCAAGAGCAAGAGGGCTGATCGCAGGTGGGCCACAGCGATCAGATTTCACAGATGCTGAAGATCGATGGCTTTCTAGGAATTTTCTGAGGACAGATCCTTGATCTGTTTGCTGCACAAGAGAGAGAAGAATTTCTCTCTGATAGATTCCTTGATGTTTTGCAGAAGATAAACAACTGGTTGTCTTTACAAGACTGGCTCTGATACCATAACAATCGTATGGTGCAAAAGAGATTTTGAATTATATTTTCTTGTGTCTACATTTGGAGATTCTCTCCCATTATATAGAATACAGATGCCTTATCAAAGGCTACAAATCAGCTCTACAAATCAGCTACAAATCAGCTACTCTAATTACAATCTACCATTTAATGAAAGAATATTTGACTAAATCTAATTACAATCTAATTAAGGAAGGAAGAAGACTGTGAAAAGATTTGACCAAATCCAAATCCAACGAGATTGGATAGCACCATGTTGGGCCCAAGTGGGCCTGAGCCATGTTGTAATTGACAATCCACATTATAAAGAGTAATGCCAAAGACATAGGTTAGAGATGAATCCAGGCAAACCTCAACCATAACAAAAGACAAAGGCAAGGAAAAGAGAACCCATGATAGTAGAGGAGAAAAGATCATACCTGATGATTAGATGTGGAGAATGTGAAGTGCAAATCGCAATTAGCGAGTGGAAGAGGGGAAAAATGAGAGAGGAGAAGAACTTTGATTATAGAAAGAAAGAAAGATGACAGAAAAGGGAGGACATGAGTTTTAAAACAAACTGAAGACAACTTGCTATAGCGAGGTGAATTCTTGTTATAGCGAGAGTAGGTTCTGGAGAAGGCTCGCTCTAGTAAGTACTGATCTCGCTATATCGGGACATAGTTCTAGAAAAAAATGAAAAGAAGGCACAAAATAGGATCTGATGTGATTTCCTCCCTTTTTTCTTTTTTTTGGTAAAATGCATGTGTTCCATCTACAAAAATATACACAGAGAAGTGTGAAAATACACGAATCCACTGAAATTAAGTGAATGTGTGTGAAATATGATTTGCTCCCCCTTAATCAAGACGAGATTTTAAAACTGAAGGACTAAAAACTAGGGAGCAAACCCATAAAATGATAGAATCAGTTCAAAATCTAACTTCCCACCACCATGCTAATTTTTTGTTAATATCATGCTTTTTGAGACATTGCGCTCCTTCCCCTTTTCTTTTTATTAAAACGTAGTCATGAACCTTCATAGGCGGCTTTCACACTATCAAACATGGTAGCCTTCTCCAATGAAACTTTTCAATCAAATATTGGTAGCTATCACACATGACCTTAGGTAGCCCTGATCCTCCGGTTCAAAGTACAAAGAAATGGTGAGACTTGGCATCAAGAATTTTTTATTTTTATTTTTTAAGGATCAAGGGAGAACATCCATTGTGCATAAGAGGATGATAACAATGAACTGTGCACTAAACACGAACAAAATCACATGCAAAAATAATCATAGATGGAAGTGAGATTGTGCATGTGCATGTGAAAGTAAAACAAAAACTAAGGAAATGAGGAAATCCCCAGAGACTTTCATCCAAAGAAGTTGAGTGCGACAACTTCGAGCAGCAATATATTCAGCTTCAGCAGTCGACAAAGAAGTCGAAGTCTGCTTTTTACTGTACCAAGTGACCAAATTATTCGCAATAAAGAAGCACCCTCCAGTTGTACTTTTCGATCATTTGCACAACCTACCCAATCAGCATCTGAACACCCAACCAGATTTGTATTTGTGTCTTTGCTTAGCCAAATACCAAAGTCAACAGTTCCACTCACATATTTCATGATTCTTTTTACCGAATGAATGTGAGATTCCTTTGACTTAGATTGATAATGGGCACATGCTCCAACACTGTAAGCAATATTGGGTCTACTCGCAATGAGATAGAGAAGATTGCTAATCATGCTTTTGTAAAGTGTTTCATTCACATCTTTCCCATTCAAATCTATGCTCAATTTGACACATGGGCTCATTGGTGTTCTGGAATGTTTAGTAGAAGTCATTCCAAATTTTTCAAGAAGTTTCCGAGCATATTTTGATTGAGAAACAAATATACCACTTTCGCACTGCTTGATCTGTAAGCCTAGGAAGGAGAGTTCTCCAACCATGCTCATTTCAAATTCATTAGACATGCTTTTAGAAAACGGATCAACTAAAGTAGAAGAGGTAGACCTGAGGACAATATCATCCACATAGATTTGTGCAATTAAGATGTGATGAGAGTCTTCTTTGATGAACAGTGTCTTATCGACACTTCCTCGTTTGAAGCCATTATCCAACAAAAAGACAGTTAGTCTCTTGTACCATGCTCGTGGAGCCTATTTCAACCCATAGAGAGCTTTTTTCAGTTTAAACACGTGATCCGGGTAGTGAGGATCTTGAAATCCTTTGTGCTGTTCAACGCAAGCTTTATCATTTAAGTAACCATTCAGAAATGCACTCTTGACATCCATCCGATATAGCTTGATATGAAGAAAACAAGCAATAGCTAGTATCAAACGGATGGATTCCAATCTAGCAACAAGGGCAAACGTTTCTTCAAAATTGATTCCTTCAATTTGTGTGTACACCTGAGCTACCAGTTGAACCTTGTTATTCTTATAGATCCACTTGGTGCCGATAACATTAGTGTGACTAGGTCAAGGAACTAAGTCCCACACACAGTTTCTCTCAAATTGTTCTAGTTCCTCATGCATAGCATTAATCCAACAATAATCAAGAAGGGCTTCTTTTATGTTCTTTGGTTTAATAGAGGAGATATAGCAGAAATTACTTACCTCATCACATACCTGTTTTCTTGTTTTCAGAGGCTCCATTGCATCACCAAGAACTTGTGAAATTGGATGACTCTTCATTACCTTTGGTACTGGTCGCGAGCTTTTAGATGCACTTTGTTCAAGTGTTTAATGATGTTAGGCACCATTAGATTGGAGGATGGTGTTTTTTACTCAATTTCTTGTTCTTTGGATTCAACATTAGTCTTATCTTTCGATCCCGGTGCTGTGTCTATTCACTTGCTTGTACTTGGTTCAGCAACCTGAATAGAAGTAAGAGAAATAATTAAATCTTCTTCATCATCAGAAAAGTATTCAGAAATTCTTGCATCATCAACAACCACATTTACTGAATCCATAACTGAAGATTTTCTGAGATTATAAACTCTGTATGCCTTACTTATCATAGAGTAACCAAGAAAGATGCCCTCGTCACTCCTAGAGTCAAATTTGCTCAAGGGTTCCCTATCCTTCAGGATATAACACTTACTTCCAAAGGTTCAGAAGTACTTGACAGTTGGCTCTCGACCACCAGATCTCATATGGGGTCATTTTCTTTCCAGGCCGTAGGTAAACTCTATTGATGATATGAACCGCTGTGTTTACCACTTCAGCCCATAAACTTTGAGAAATGTTTTTACTGTGTAACATAACTTGTGCCATTTCTTGCACAACCCGATTTTTCTTCTCAACAACTCCATTTTGCTGTGGTGTTTTGGGAGCAAAGAATTCATGTTTGGTGCTTGGAACAAAAAGTACCGAAATAAGAATTCTGAAATTCAGTTCGAGGGTCTAAATGAATACGCACAACACCACCAAAAGCTTTTCCTTTATCATTGATGAGCGAAGTCCATAAATCAAGAAAAACTTCAAATGTCTCGGACTTCCCTTTAAGGAACCTAACCCAAGCAAGCCGCGAAAAGTCGTTAACGGTCATAAATATATATTTCTTATCGCCGATGCTTTCAAATCTTGTAGGACCCAAGAGATCCATGTGCAGTAATTCAAGCAGCCTGGTGAATTTTAAGGCATCAACTTTCTTATATGAGGACTTTATTTGTTTGCCAATCTGACATGGACCACAAACAACATTTGTAGCTTTTAAACGTTTAGGTAGCCCAATTATTATTTCATTTTTCGCCAAGTTATCTAGGTCCGTGTGATTAACATGGCCTAAACGTTGATGCCACAAGTTAATGTCACTAATCATAGCTGTGTGGCATGTCATCTTGCTTTCCGTGGCAACGAAGTAACAATTGTCAGAAGTCCGCACTCCATGAAGTACATTATTACCGTTTTTGTCAACAATAACACAGTCATTAAGAGAAAAATGGACTTCATGGTGTGAGTCACATAATTGGCTGATGCTTAACATATTCGCTTCCAGACCATTGACTAAGAAAACATTTGAAAGGCTGGACATACCTAATATAGAAACTAGTGTTCTATGAGATTTTGGGATTTATTTGATACTCGGAAAAATCTGTATTTTGCCCTGTTTAATTTATCTTATTATTCCCGACAACTTTCGTATTTTCCCCGTTTCCATTAGAAACCTCTAGACCCTACTTTGCTAATGATAGGGGTAAAACAGTCTTTTGCACAAAAATCTGGGCACTATTTTCAATATCTCCGAAACCCGTGAAATATATAATTTTTGGAAACTAGAAATTTCGGCGAACATTTCTTCCTTCATCGAATTCATCCGAGTCCCGGAAGATGAGGTTTTAAGCCCAATTAGTTGACTAAGTTGTGGGACCCATCCCCACTTTCTATAAAAGGAGGAGTCTTCTTCTCTTCTTCCTTTTTCTTTCAGCTTCTCAATGAGATAGAGGAGAGTTCCAGCCCTAGTGTTTGATTCTTTTCTTCTTGCTTCTCCATCTCCCAATCACTCTCAAACTCTTGCTAAAAGAGAAATGGAGCTCACCTTCTCCTTCCTCTCCATCAAGGCTCTCTATTGGTATCATTTTTAGAAGAAATCCTCCATTCCAAGATTCACTTTGAACAAGCTCTTGCCATTAAAGGACCTTCCATGTAAGTAATCCTTGCCATCTTCTAGATTGTGTTGCTATTAACCCTAGAGTCTTCATTTCGATTATTGGAAGCTCTCTTCTCCTATTTCTTGGTTTTGACATTCTAGGGTTTGTGATGGGTGTCATTTTGGGGATTTTTTTGTAGATTGTGGAATTTGAGCTTGAGAGAAGTGCTTAGAGCTTGATTAGCTATTTGGAGCCAAGGCAAGTGGATGAATGGGTTTTCTTTGAATGATTTCATGTTTTAATGGAGTTATGGATTTTTTTTTCACTATTCATCTTGGATGTGCTTTATAATCCAAATTGATTGTTAGAAATGTACATAATCATGAGCTTCTTTCTCTTTTAAATGCTTTCTTAAATTTTGTACATTTAAGTTGTATTTTGATATGTATGGACTCTCATTATTGGTGGTGGTGCATTGAATGAGATTTGAAAGGGAATGGATTTGATTTTGGTTTTAAATGGATGGTTATTGGAGGACTTGAATGTGGTTGAAGTAGGTGGGAAGAGGGCCATAAATATTGTGTTAAGTGTTGGCTTAAATAAGGTTTTGAAAAGAAGGGAAGATGAGGTCCAGACTGCTAAATCGTGGAGTTTTTGAAGCAATTCGCTCGAGCGAACCCTCACAGAACTTGGTTAGCTCGAGCCAACTTCCTATTTGCTCGAGCCAACCCCTCCCAGAAGTTAGTTCGCTTGAGCGAACCCCTTCCAGAGACTTGTCCGCTTGAAGCACCCTCCTAGTTCGCTCGACCATTCCTGACTTGGAGCAGTTCGCTTGAGCGAACTCAACCTCGCTCAAGCGAACCCTTCATAAAACCTCCTTCGCTCGAGCCTACCTCCTCCTTCGCTCGAGCCCTCATGAATTGAACCAGTCCGCTCGAGCGAACTCCTTGTCCGCTCGAGCGAACTGTACAGAATTCTTGGGTCTTTCCTATTGTTTTCAGATATGGTATTTCAAGGTTTGGATGGGTTGTTTTAATGCCCTATCACCTTGGAAAGACCTAGGGGATGCCATAAGGAGATCGACTTGGAAAGAAACCCCACTTCGGAAATGTATTGGGAATTGTGTATTTATCAAACTGTATAAGGAAACTTGGGATGTCTACCATCATTCGAGTACCATGCCAAGAGCAATAATAGACATACAAGACCTTTATACATATTGTGTCAATACGGAAGCCCCAATACATAGTTCGTAATTGTTTAAGGATTCATCGTACTGTTTTATTCGGATTATACTTGTGCTAACCCGATTTCACCCGATATCACTAGTTTTGTCTCATACTATGGATTTATGCATCTGTCATGTCCTACCAGCCCCGTATATGCATGAAAAGATAATGATGTGTAATGTGTGCCTATGAGCACCATGATCCGCCTGCTTGAATGTTTTACACCGACATAGTTATGTATATGTTTTGATTTCTCACGTAACCTATGAGTCGGCACCACTAAGCTTGGATGTCCTTATCAGTCTTATCAATTGACTTGGGCCTCCCCTTGTGCTCCCGTCAGTTGCAACTTGGATCCTGTCCTGCCCCGTTACCCGGTTCCACGGCCGTGATCTTGTCTAGCTATATATATATGTATATAATGTTGGTCCTCGTTACTTCGCGTGCTCAAGCCCACCAACGCACTGAATGTGCTCTCATCACGTTAGTGATAAAGAGGATTTAGCTTTAATGTGGTTGCCATCTAGTCAGTTCCTGCACCTTGAATACCCTACATGATTTATAATGCATCTGTATTTTAAATGAACAATGCATCCTGTTTTATGACAATTGTTGTTTTAATGAGATTTCATTATGTTTTTAAGATATGCTTTGGTTTCTTTAATGGTATTATCTATTCACCCACCTGCAAGACCATCGTGTCTGACCCATTTTTGTGGTACTCAAGTCCAGACCCCGTTATTGCTTTTGAGGAGCCAGAGGAGGGGGTCGGTGAACCACAGCGCTTAGTAGAGTGGTAAGCCGACAATGTCGTTTAGACATTGGATCGAGCTAAGAGTTGCGTAACATTTTAGGAGTTTATAGAACAATATTGATTTACACTTTTGGGTTGTACTGGCCTTTGTTGGCCATTATTTTTGGGGAATGTTAATTTAACTAATCTTTGTTTAAACTTCTAGCTTTATATTTTAGGAATGCGAATGAGATCATTGCTTACTCTGACGTATTGTCATTTAAATGTATTTATCAGTCTTGTACTGTGGAATGAGTTACCGATTTAATTTGCTACACGCTTTCGCACCAATGTAAATGTTTTGTGAGTGTGTGTGATATCCTCACAGCGGAAACCCGTGGGGAATTAAGTTAGTGTATATTCATATATTCATTGTTGTAACCACACATCAACACTTTTTAAGTATGTGTTCATTATCCACAGCGTCGCGGGCCCGGATCCCAATCCGGGGTTGCGACAATAACCATTCACGACTGTTTGCCAAACATCATGATCAAGAGAATGTAAAAACGCAGTCATCCTTACCTTCCAGTAAGCGTAATTGCCACTACCCTCAAGCAAAGGAGGCTTGGTGGTAGAAGTGCCTTCCCTAGTGAATTCCATAGAATAAATCTGAGAGAATCACACTTTTAGAAATGTGAAACTGCTCTGAAACCGCATAAAGGTTTGACTATACCAAGATCAACCTTCTATTTAAGCATTAACACAGGCTAAGGTCTTTTCTCAGATTACAATATGAATTTCAAACCCAATTATTAATCTAATCAATTAACCTAAGACCAAATAAGAATCAATTCACCACAAAAGAGAAGAGATACAAGATTTATACGTGAAAAACCCTACTCGGGAAAACACCACTGGTGGTAGAAACCACCGAAAGTAGTGCACTATAAAACGAAGATTACAAGTGTACTAAACCTTTGACACAGTTGAAACTAAGCATAAGGGACTGTGAAGTACTTACCGATGACCTGCGGTTCACCTTCCATGTGCTTGCTTGAAACCCACATTGAATGCCCCTTCAAGGTATTTGAGAGAATAAGAAGAAGGAAAATATCTTCAGCGCAGTCTACCTTACAAGATTAGCCCACAAAAACTCTCTTAAACGAATGCTCGATGCTTGAGAAATCTAGATAGTTCCGGTAAGTGCCCTAGTGGTTACAAGGGGTCATTATATAGCCCAAGGTTCGTGCATAAGATTTTCTGAAGCAAAGAAGGACTCTTAGAAGAAGTAGGAACAAAACAACACGAAAGAGTCCTAATCGGACAAAACTCCACAGCTCGCTATAGCGAGCCCACCTTTTGTCTGCGCAAAAACCATAGCTCGCTATAGCAAGCTTCAGTCTCACTATAGCGAGACTATCTTCTGGAGTAGTTATCTGTTGGCGCAGGACTACTCCGGGAGGACTTTATATGTTTCTTCAAACCTTACTAGAAGTCTTAAAGGCTTGTCTAAGGAGTCCAGAAGAACATTCCTACAAGGTTAATTTTATATAATATTTGGCTTGTACTTAGAACATTCCCCTATACTAACCTAAAATAGATCCTTAAAAAAGGACATGGGACTGTTAGAAAAAAAAAAGGACACAGTAGCCGCAAAGATAGGACAAATGAGTGTGGAATTACTATGATTGAAGAGGCGCTCAATTGTTTTGTCTGTAAACCTATGGGAGAAACATATAAGGAAAATATTGTTCTTTACGATTATTGAAGATTGAGATTTGTTAGAAAGGTCTACTAGAAAAATGCATTAGAATTAGCCCTCGGTGTAACATGTTTCAATGAAATGATGAGGAATGTGCATAGATGGTTAAGGAGGCAAAGTCATCTCTTGTAGTGCCTTCTTTCTTTGGAGGTATTTTGGAAAAGAATTTGGAATGTTGGGAATGATGTAAAAGTTTTCTCCTTACCTTTTCAAATGATGTGTTTCATTGCTGGAATTCTGTATACTAATCCACCTGAAAAAGTTACTTTTAGCATTTAGGAGTCTCAGAATTCTAGAATTCCAAATGATGTTTCATTGCTGGAATTATGTATGCCTATCCACCTGAAAAGTCACTTTTAGCCTTAGGATTCTCAAAATTCTAGTATTTCAAATGATGGTGGGCCATGGGCATTTGGAATTCTACTTGGTTGCAGCATTAGGAGAATTTCATTTCTGTTATTTATTGTTACATTGGAGCCTTGCAACATGTTATATTTTTAGGTAACTGAGTGTAGCGTAACCGCATTCTAAGGACCCTAGCTGGGACTATGCTTGGATTCCCACTGTTAGACTGTCAAACTCGAGATAGTGAGATGTCTCGCCATAGCGAGACTTATTCTCACTATAGCGAGAATGTCCCAGGAAGCTCCCAAAACAGGGTCTCGCTATAGCGAGACACAAGCTCGCTCGCTATAGCGAGCAGGGCGCAGTTGCCCAGTTCCATCCAAACTCAAAATCAAAGATGAAGGCTTTTAATTTGAAAAGATCTGAATTTGAGAAGCTTGACACTAGCAAGGAGAAATACATCGCTTTCATAGCAACTTTTGGTTCTGTTACTCCACAAGTTTCTTCTAATGATGAGACTGATCATGATGATAATGAGTCAGAAACAGAGCATGACTGGCAAGCTGAATATCAAACATTGTTTGCAAAGACCATGAAGATGTTGAAGATAAATGAGAAAGTGGCCAATAAGTGGAAAGAATCTGAAGAGAAAAATTCTTCCTTGAAAGCTAAACTTCCAGAAGCACTTGCAAAAATACAAAAATTGGAGGATGAAAATAATATATTGGCTGACAAATTGACTGCAGAATCACAAAAGTGTGACAAACTTGATTCTGATATGAAGACTTTGAAAGCAGAAAATTATGATATGAATGGAAGACTCAAGATGGTTCTATCTGAGTTAAATACTGCTAAAGTTTCATTGAATAGGATGAACACTGGATCAAAAAAATTAGATGACATCCTGTGCAGTCAAAAGGCACTCACTGACAAGCATGGCATTGGCTATGCTGACGGAGCATCCACTTCGAATACCAAAGGTAAAAATTATTTTGCTAAAAATTCAGTTGTTACTAATCCTGTTGTTAGTGTTGCAAAGCAAGCTCCAAAGAAGCAGAATATGTCACGTCCTGAACAAATTCCCACGTGCCATCATTGTGGAATTAAAGGACACATTCGACCCCATTGCAATAAGCTGCGAAGTTTATCAAATCAAAAGCAAAAGACAACGCAGAAGGCTAAGCTGAAAAAGAAGAATACGAAAGTTGTCTGGGTCAAGAAAGAAGACCTATCTTCTGTATTGGTACACACTTTGCTGAAATATTTAAATTTACAAGTGTGTGTGCCTACACTTCATCACCCCTGATCTGCAAGATCAAGCCCCCACCCCAGTGCTGATACGAAGATCATATTAAGGGGGAGTCAATTTTGAGGGGGAGCTACTGTATCCAGATTGACAGAAGCTGCATTATGATATTTGTTTATCAATTTTGGACAAATATAGGGGGAGAAGAATCGAGAAGAATGGAACTAGGGGGAGCTCTACAAGCCAAGGCAAGTCAAGATCTAAAAGTTCAAGCAAAGACAATTCAAGATCTACAGTGCTGAATTTCTTTATTTTAAAATTCAATGTATTTTGGGTTTTACTTTTGGGTAGATCAAATTGTATTTTTCTATGGGATTTTGTCCAAGAATTGCCAAAAGGGGGAGATTGTTAGACTGCCAAACTCGAGACAGTGAGATGTCTCGCTGTAGCGAGAATGTCCCAGGAAGCTCCCAGAACAGGGTCTCGCTATAGCTAGACACAAGCTCGCTATAGCGAGCAGGGCACAGTTGCCCAGTTCCATCCGAACTCTTTTTTAGAGTTAGAGGATGAGGGCTATTCTGGGTGGATTATGATTAGGAGCCTTATGCATGAACTTGAGGCTATTTATTGGGTGTTTCTCTCAACCCTGACACACCACTCTCATTAATCTGAGTCAGAGACATCTTAGAGAGATTTTTCTCTAGAGCCATTGAGAGATCGTTCTGAATGGCTGCTCTAGAAGGTGTTTGTTGCTTCTACACTCTTGTAGAAGATTGATTATCTTGTTTGACAAGGTGCGAGGAGATCAAGGAGAAGAACGATGCACGGTGGAAGTCGTGTTAGTGGATTCTGTGCAAGAAGAACTACGGGCCCTAGGTCGAGATACAGACTGAGGTAAATTAGCTGTGAGTATATCTTGTAACTGTTCATGAACTTTTGATTTCTAGTTCATCGTTTCTCTCCCTGGAAAGGGTTTCCACGCTAAATATTGTGTCTGCCTTCTTATGGTGTGTGATTGGTAGATAGCTAGTTCTATTTTGTTTGATTGGTTATTTCCGCTGCATGTTGATTGGTTAAATTAGAAATAGTATTCCATTTTGATGTGTCCTGCAAAATTCTTAGCCACAATTTCCAAGCAATTCACCTAACTTGATTTTTTTTTTTTTTAAAGGAAAGGATTTGTGGTCAGTTATTTATTATAGTGTTGAGAGATTTTGGTACTATAAGAATCAACTTTGATAGGATGCTTAACCTCTAATCAGCTCCTTTCCATTCTGGTTGACTTGAAATACAACAATTTCTGATTTGGGAGGGACAACAATCAATCTACCCACTTATCTGTGGTGCATCAGGGAAAGGAGCCTAGTTTCATGATTGGTATGAAATTTGAATTCATATATGTTAATGTTGGATGCACGAAACTAACAACTGAATAATAAAAAGCTTTCGAAAGCATTCTAACTTAAGTTCTTCTAAATTTTGATAGCAATCAAGGCCTTTCATTTTCAAATATCTAAAAATCACATGGGGCCTGTTTGTTGGACTTAGAATTGAATACATAAGAACATAGAGATTGACTACATATGAATCCATTGTCAAATGAGCTCCACCAAAGGATTACTTAAGAGGTGAAGTCTGGCTGACATGGGGTTAGGGGAGGCGAGTATGTAAATCTGGACTCATGATCTTCATTTTGTTAATTATTTTTCCATAATTAACATAAAGAACACTCCAACATTTATTGGTTTTTTCAAAAAAAAATTCCCACCGCCTATCTCTCTCTCTCTCCCTCTCTGAGGAACCTCTACAAAACCACTAAGGCCTATAAAGGTCTAGAGTCAACTGTGGGACCTCTACAAAACCTGTTAAGGGACTGTTGATAGATAATATGCATTGATTAGTTATAGTGTATAGATGATTTTCATTTGGCAGATAATTGCTACTGCATATATATATGAAGGCCCATCATCATTGATGGGGGATCACCCTGATTTCCCTAAAATTACAGATACTATGAAACACGTTAGCAGGAACACTCTGAATTATATAGTAGAAATCTTAATTCTCTGTTGGTGATGATGGTGCAAGAGTGCTGCATTATTTGACGCAATGTAGTAGGAGAAAAACATCCCACATAATTCATTTTCCCCCCTTTCCATCCCAAATCATAATCTTCATAGTTGGAATTACAAAGAGGGTAATATAGAATCCCACAGAAGAAGGACAACAATCTATTCTGCCAAAATGTTCAAACCAATTTCTGAATTACAATTTGATGTACATCCAATCCAAAAACACCCTTATGTAAGCTAAATAAATGAAAACAAGATGCAGTTTGGGTAGAAACTTACCATCCGGAGTCACATTTGGATAATCAGAAGCACTCAATGTGATGAACCAATCCCAATCTTTACTAATTATAAGAAAAATTGAAGCTCCATGAAGAATGGAAGTTTCATTTGTTTGATTCTAGAAATTGATTGTTTCAAATGGGTTCTTGTTGTGTTGCTCTAATGACCACCAAAATTTCCTTTTTGGCACATACGTGTTAGAATTTCTTCCACCATTTTTGTTGTTTTCATTTATCTGTGAAGGATCAAAAGGTGTTCATGTTTTGAGGTTTTTGATGAGAATCAAAGTTAAGTAGATGATCGTTTTGACTCATGTTTCATTTATTCTCAGTTTTTTTTCTTTTATTCCCTCACTTCTTTAAGGAAGAAGTTGGGTTTGCTTAGTTTGTGATTATATACTGGTTTTCAATGGTAAAGGTGAAGATTTTCTCTAGTCTGGATGGGAACAGTGAGGGAAAGTCTGAGTTTACTGAGATGTGGGATTTCTATACTGTTGCTGGCATGAAATTAAGGGTGGTAGATAGGGGGCCAACCAATGATTGTTATTATACACTACAACAATTTGCACCTTTACCGGCGTTTTTTCCGGCGCAATCATTAAACGCGGGGGAAAGTATAACTTTTACCGGCAAAAAAGCTTCTTTCGCTGGGAAAAGATATAGTTTTTCCGGCGAAGTTGTTGCGGCGGCAAAGGATTCATTTTTCCTGGCGCTTTTTTGTTTTCGCCGGCAAAGGTTCCATTTCCGGCGCATTTTTATTTTCGCCGGCAAAGTTTAGATTTTTACCGGCGATCTATATACTTCGCCAGCAAATTCCCACCGCCAACTCCCCTATTCCTTTCACACCTTCATTTAAGAAATCGCGCCTTTATTTAGGAATTTGTTTTTCATTATATTTGAAAAATTATTTTTTGCCGGCGCAGTATTCGCGCCAGAATTGTTATTACTAATACTCGAAGCGCATAAGACTATTCAATCGACCCTCTTTGTCTATTGTAAGTGTCTCCCTCAAAACCCCTTCTGCATCTCCCTCCCTCTTGGTCCTCTGCATCTTGCTCCCTCAAAACGTTTGCCGATGTTGCCTGTGACTACTTGCTAGGGCAATGTCATTTATCTTTTCCCTTTACTACTACTACTGAGATTCGCTGTTTCGATTTGGCTTTCTATCTCTATTTATTTTAGAAATCAATCTTGTCTTCTTTCACAGACTTGCTGCTTCCGTTGCGTAGGGTTTGGAAGAAGAAATCGAAAGGCAAAACCCTACCTTCTTCTCTCCCACAAAAACCCTACTTTCAACTACTTAGATTCAATGCCATCTCTTGTTACCAGCTGAAAGCGGTCTCTTTTTGGCACTCGAAACCATGGGCAATCAGTCTTTTAGGTTCCTTGGTGGTCGAAATGCCATCAGAAACTAAGGTATGGACTTGTTTCTTTTCCCCTTTTGATTTCCTTTTTCTTCTTCTTTCTCTTCATCTCTCGCTTGTTTGCAGTTGAAATCGAAGTTGTTGTAGTTTCTGACACTGTGTATGTGCGTTTTTTTTGTTTATCAGTTAGGGTTTCGGTGGTTGTGGAAGGGTAGGTGTCGATATCTTTTGGTTAGAGTGGAAAATATCCCTCTTTGGTTCTATATGGTGTGAGGTGAAAGAGAAAGGGAAGGGCCATGGAGGGAGAAGAGGGCCGTGTTAAGTTGGCGTGCCTTGTTTCGGCGGTGCTTTTCTCTGTTTTGAGTTCTCTATCATTTTCCATACTCTGGGCTGTACATTGGCGTCCATGGCGGATTTACAAGTGCATTTTTTTCTTCTTTCGTTTGGTTTCACTTGCAATTTTTTTATTGTGGCTGTATTTTAGGAATGATATTGCTTGAGGCTTTCCTTTTTTATGAATTTTTTTTTTCAAATAAGCTTGATGGCTGTCATGTCTGAGTTTGCTGTCAGCTCCTATGGGATTAGGTTTTGTTGCTTTATTTTGGATCATTTTGTTGCTTTTTAATGTGTCAATGTTGTGATCATCATCAATTACATAAATCCAGCAGTAAGAACTGATATAAGACAGTAATATAGAAACCAAATTATTATTATTTCTATTACAATAATGGAGAGAAGCATAATGGAAACTCATTTTTGGGCTTGAGGCATCTCTTGAGTTGGGAACGCACTGATTATGGAAGCGTTGTGATCCCATCGCTTTCGGCTGGCGGCATTACATTCAATTTTGCTGTTGGCATGAGCTAGAGAAAAAAAAAGGATATCTTGCATTGTTTATGGTCAGCTGCAGCACCTTAATTTGTAAATTTTGGGAATATGGGTGCCCAAAAGATTTAGCCGTGTCACCAACTTGGAATGCTGCACAAGGTTTTCGGTATTCCTTTTATTAGGAACCCTCCTTTAAACATTTTATTGCTCAAATAAGGTTCCTACTGCAGAAGAATAATCCTTTGCTGACACAGCCTAACTGCATGATGATTCAGATTATATGATTATTTTCTTGTAAATGATTATAGGTTAAAAATGTATAATCATCCTCTTATTGATAACATGATTAATTTCTATCAAAACAATGGGGAGAATTATGGAAGTCCCTTTGTGACCTGCGAGGCACCTTTTGATTTGGAAATGCATCAATTATTGAAGCCTGATCCCTCCCGTTCCTGGTTGCAGCTGTGTAATGCATAATTTTTGGATTTTGTCTCATTCAATTGCCCTGTTTTCATGTGCTAGACAAAGGTTATCTGGTATTATTTATTTTAATAGCAGTTAAATTTTTTTTTCACCAAGCAAACAATGCAGAAACAAACCAACACCAAAACCACAATGAACAAACACTAAAAGAAAATTATGTTGTGCTGTGTTGCCACTATTTCATGATGTTTCTTCCAATTCCACTTTCTATTTCTCAACGATGTGAGCCTTTAGTTTTCTGCTATTTTTCCCTTTTTTATGGGTCCTCATTTATGGCCACTTGTTCTTCATTAAGATTACTTTTGAGTGATTGGTTTGATTCTTTTTCTCTCTTCTCTGATTTATTGCTATTTTAAGAGACCGAATAGTTATTCCTTTCTTTGTTTTCTTTCACCCTTTGTCAAAACGGTAAGGTTGGCCTCCTGTGGATTCCTTTAAGCAATTGAGTCCTCATCATTATTGCTCCATGCTTGGACTCTGACCTTAAACCCGAATGGATTTGGGTCTTAAATGGGTGGGCTCATGTATGTTCTTTCCCTAAATGGACTCGAGTTGCTGTCTAAGGTCCATGTCAACCTGAACTCTGGCCCTGGCCCTGCAATTCCAACGAACACGGGTCTGGGCATGCGGCCTCTGGTCCAGTGCAAGTCTGGTCCATTAACAACCCTACCCATGGTTTGGATGTTGCTATTTCATCATGTTGGTTTTGTGTTTTCCACTCTCCTTTGTATAAAAAGAAAGTTTGAAGATTTCTTTTCTTTAGTTTTCGTTTCCCCTTCCCCACTAAACACTAACTGTGGAAGGATGATCTTTGAGTTAATTCTGAATGATCAACAGATTTTGTCTGTGTGGACAGATTTACACTAAGGCAGACAAAGCATATGAGCCAATTTGGTGGATGTTGTTTATGGGTTTATAGATTATGAACCAATTTGGTGGATGTTGTTTAATTTTTTCACTTAAGTTATTTGACACTTAAAATAGGTTGGGAAGAAGCTTATATTTAACTACTATGAAGAAACTTGTTCAACTCCCTATGGATCTTGCTCTTTTTTTTAATGCAGGATTGAATGAAAATTGAAGAAAATTTTTTGTTGAAAGATTCCATGCAGAAAAGATGCAGCCAACAGAACTTAGCGTTTTGATACAGAGTAGAATGTTAGCATGGATTTGTATTTTGTAATGGATCTGGTAAAGTGCTTTTAATGTTGTAAGGATATTTGAATATTAATATGAAATGGAATGAATATTCTTGTTTCATTTCTTTATGGTGGATGGAAAAGCACTTTACTCTGTACAACAGGTGGGTGTGTGCAGGTGGTGGAAGAGGAGGCAGTGGGTGTGTGCCGGGTGGTGCAGCAGGTGGGCTGTGCAGGTGGGTGTGTGCAGGGTGGTGCAGCAGGTGGGGTGTGCAAGTGGTGGAAGAGGAGGAGGCAGTGGGTGTGCAGGTGGGTGTGTGCACGGTGGTGCAGCAAGTGGTGGTGCAGGTGGTGGAAGAGGAGAAATTTCTCTTTTCCTTTTCTTTTTTTTTTTTTTTTTTCCTAATGTAGCTCAAAAGATTATAGCATCTGTGGTATTTAATGATACACCATTATTGATTACAAGACTCATTACTTCATTAGAATTATCTTTGTTTCTGAAAAAGGCCAGGACCAACTTCCCTTTTTATTGTTTTGTATCTTGTAATGAGAATGTTGTTTTTGGAATAATGACATGGTGTTGGATATAGAAATGAATGAACATAAGTTTTTTTGGTGCATCTTTCTAGTGTGTTCGGGCATTGAAGTGCTATTGTCGAATGGTGTATGACTGATGCTGTAGTGGTGAATGACTTTGTAGTGTGTTGGGGCATTGGGTTGTTTATATGAAGTGTTTTTTTTTGTCATGTGCAGGTACTAGCAGGTTGTAAAAAAAAATTACATGTCACACGTACCGGGGAGACTTTGCCAAAATTTCGAGTAATCTTTCCAGGTACATGTATATATGTCACTGTCACTACCAAGGGATAGGAGTCGTTCCAGGTACATGCATATATGTATCATTTGTGTATTGCAGATTTATCAACTTCTCCATTTTTTTTTTTTTTTTTTTTTTTTTGTACTTGGTGATTTGTAGAAGCTAGGTTTACTTGGAGGTGTCAGAAGAGCGTAAGTTTACTTCATTTTATTATCTAAGTTTGAGTTGCAAATATCCTAACCATGCATATAATTTGTTGAAATATTATTCTTGGTAAGTATTGTTTTATTTTTGGTTAGTTTTGAGTTGTTATTGATGGAAAAGTTTGGGTAGTCTTGTGTCAGATATGTATAGAATGTGGTATGATTGTGGTGTTTGTTGTGTTATTTTATTTTCTATGAGATGGATATGATTCACTTATATAAGTAGCTGATGTAGTGGGCCATCACGTTCATGAATACTCTATATAAATCATCTTTTTAGGTTTGGAAGTTTCCTTACATACTGGGAGGCTCTTTGGGTTAATGGAAGTTCTTGAATGGAAGAAAAGGTTGAACCCATAGGACTTCCCATCCAAATAACTTCTCATATCAACTCAGTATATGCAAATCTAGTTTGCTGAACCTTATAAAGTACTGGATAAATCTAAACACACATTAGCGGCAACTGGCCAGTATCTAAGCTGATTCTTCTCTTACAGTTGCGTTTCTATTATTTTCCTTTGAGTTGTTCTGGACTCCCATGACAGCTTGTGCAATAAGTAGACACATGACATTTTCCAAAGTAAATTTTTTTTTCCGATTTTTGTTCCTCACCTGAATGCATTTTAGTTTTCACACTCTAGCAACTTTACCCTGAACCATAAAGGGAATTCAGTTGTGCATATGACATTCTTAATCATATGTTAGTCTTGCTATTTTTTTATGCAGATGGAATGAAAATTGAAACTCAAAATTTTGTTGAAAGAGTCAATGCGGCTAGGATGTAGCCAACATGAAGGCCAAGTATGCAGAATAACAAATTGCTATATGCTAAAATGGGATGCATGAAGTTTTTTAAAACAATGGTGCAAGTGTTGGAATGTTGGTATAGCATAGATTGTTACCATTTGTTTTAATTTTGTAATGGTAATGGTAAAGTGCTTTCAATGTTGAAAGGATGTTTGAATATTAATATGAAGTGGAATGAATTTTCTTGTTTCATTTTTTGATGATTTTGGAATGGAAATAGATGTTGGATGTTGGATGTTGGATGCTAGATGCGTGGTAGATTTGGTCTTGGATAATGGAATTAGTAATATCAACTTATTCATGTAACACAGGTTGGAAGTTGTAACGAACTGATGTATATACAGGAAAATAAAATTAAGTATATACAGGAAGACAAAATCAAAAATCAAATAAATAAAAAAATTATATTTAAAAAAAATCAATCCCAGCGAGAAAAATGCCGTCAAAAAAAATTGAAAAAATAAATTCCGTAAAATGTAAATATTTTCCTAGCGCAAAATAACGCTCGCAAAGGTTTTTCTAACATTTATTTTTGAAAAAATAAACCTTTTTTCCAGCGCAAAAAAACGCTAGCAAAAGTTTTTCTAAATTTTTTTATTGAAAAAATAAACCTTTTTCCCGGCACAAAAAAACGCCGCAAAAGTTTTTTTAAATTTGATTATTGAAAAATAAACCTTTTTCCCGACTCAAAAAAACGCTGGCAAAATTTTTTTTAATTTTATTATTGGAAAAATAAACCTCTTTGCCCGGCAAAATAAGCACTTTTTCCTGAAAAAAAAAAAACGCCGACAATGTTAGCTATTCACCGGTGCTACCCTTTTTCGCCGGCAAATGGTATTGTTGGCATAGTTTTCCCCACGTATTGCCAGCACAAGAAAAATCGCCAGGAAAGGTTTTCACCGGCGTTTTATAGACCTTTACTAGCGCTTATTTAGCGCCGGCAAAAGTACAATATACCTTTCTAGGTCTGTAAGAAATTTTTTAATAAACCTTTCAGTTTATTGTGGAATCATCCAGTTTCTATGAAATGCATGTTTTCTTCGATAATTTGTTTACATCATTTTTAATCTATTGTACTAGAGAACCTCTTTCCATAGAAATCTTGAAATGAGAAGGACCCATAAGTTTTTACTTTGAGTTGAATGTTTTATTCAAGAAGCTATTAGCTGGACACGCTTGTGATTCATTTCCAATATTATTTTGATTCCATTTCCTTATAAGGAAAGTTATTCTTTTCCTTTAAAATTTTTTTTTTCTTGTTTTCTTTCAGCAACTAAAGATGTAGAATCATTCGTCTTACTCTCTACCTCTATTCGACGAGGTCATCTTTTGTTTTCAGTGTAAACCGCAGGTACATATATATAATTCATATGCTTGTGTGACTCTGCTGTTTCATATTTGTCTTTGAACTGGCTAAACATGTTATGGTCTTTTTTTGTAGTATATACAACAAAATCTACTAGTCACAGTTTTAGGTTTCAACAAATAATACTGATGCGACTTTGTAGTCATATAGATAGATCACGTACAAAGCATATTAATAAAAGAGAATTCATGTATCTTAATTCTCGTACATATCTACAGATGTAGAGGATCTGGTGGGGCTTGGTTGTCTTTAGAATCTTCATTCTTCTACATCTCTCTGTTTCAAGGCATGGGTTGAGTCTTAAGAATATCCTTCCATTTAATAATCTTATACGTGTTGAAAACGTAACTTATATTTCTATTGATTTTGAATAATCTGGAATTAGGCCTGTCAATGGGACGCGTTGAGACGGGTAGAAAGCCCGGCCCGTCCCATCCCAAGCCCGAAAATATGGGACTTTTAAAAAAAATTTAGCCCAGTGGGTTGGGCTTGGTCAATAATAGCAAAAGCCCGACCAAAATGGGACTGGGACTGGGCAAAGGATGCCCAGCCCGTTCAGGCCCGGCCCGGCCCGCTTTAAATAAGTTTTGATAATTTTTTATATATTACCTAAATTGCCCCTCACTTGACCCATATAGGATACTCATTCTCATTCATTTTATTGATTTTCTGATTTTCTACTTTCACCGGAAAAAAAAAAAAAGAGGTTTTAACCATTCCTACATTACTTGACTCATATAGCCTATAGGATACTCATTCATTTCTATTTATTTTCTATTGTCACCGAAAAAAAAAAAATTTAACTCCGCCATGTTGCTTGTAGTTGTTGCATTACATTGCCGGTCCCAAGCCCGGAAAAAAGGAGGAGGGTTTAAAGTCCGGTTCATACCGGGTGTCTGGTAACAGTAGAAATAATTAGAGAATGTTTTGCTTATGTTCAGGATTGGGCTAAGCCCAGGCCCAGCCCGGTCCCAGCCCGGGCCCGTACGGGACGGGATTTTATGTAGGCCCGTTCAATTTAGGGACGGGATTGGGCAACACCCAGCAGGCCCGTCCTATTTTCGGGACGGGATTGGACAACCGAAGCCCAGGCCCAGCCCGTCCCATTGACAGGCCTATCTGGAATAATGGATGTGTTTGCACATGTAGTTTGGAATATCTTCAAGGTAGTGAATTTGTTTTGCTTCTCCATGCTTTATTATTCCATATATCTAATCTTTTTGCTCATTTTTAAATGTATTTTATATTGATTGGGCTGTAGCAAAGTAAATTATATGGATGGTTAATGTTGAACAAGCCTTAGATTTAAACCATGATTTATAGTATGATGAACTTACAATAAAAAAAGGCAATTCTCGACTTAAAAAAATACATAAAAAATGATGGCCTTTGCCATCGTTCAGTTTTCGACGGCTTTCAGCCGCCGATCCCTTCATACTCGACTGGGTCCTCTTCGTGATGGTGTGGTCCAAGGAACTATAAGATGAACAGCTTTACAATAATCCCGGAACTGAATACATGGCATACCATAATCATAAATGTGATCCTATTGTACTTCATGTCTTTGAATATCCGAGATCCCTTTGATTTATGGACTACTATTTTTTTTCTGACTGTTTCCCTTATAGCATGCCTTTTCTTTTATGGTCTATTAAGTTAATATCTTCAATGGCAGTTCTATAAGGTTATTGGGAATTATGCTTTCTATAGGGTCTTGTGTGAACATTATTTTGTGTTGAATCATTGTTTCTCATCATGGAGCATTGTTTTCATTTTTCAAGTTATTATTTATATTTTCTTTCTTTTTATTATGCGAAAACAAGAAACTCACTGAAGACATAAGGTACCGTAACGTATGTAATGAGGTTGAATGATCAACCGGCCCTTCATTTCCCGGTTACTTAGAGGACCTAACCTAAAATCTCTCAAGTATGAATCTTCTTTTTAGACCAAATCGATAGTACTTTTGTAATTTTTTCCTTTTGATGTTGAGCTTTTACGCCCTTTGATGTACATTTTCTCTCCACTTAATGCAAATATCACCATTTGAGAAAAAAATCGCAATTCAAGTTGAATTATTTAATTTAATCAGGTAATTGCACAATTTGGACAGCAATGGGCATGGCAAAAGGTCAGCAAAGCTCTATAACAATGGGCATACAACTAAGTTTTTCATGGGATCTAGGTGGATTCCAAGTTCTATTGCCAATAGGGTAATTTCGTTTTCTTTTTGTTTGTTTTTGTGGGTTTTGTCTTACCATTGACAAGGTTCGAGAAAGCTTCATATTATTCAGTGTCTTCACTTTACCCTCTTGTACTTTTATTCCTCATGTTTTTATATTGTTTTGCATTGCATGCATATAACATGAGGATGATGTTCATCATAGGTTAGGGGGGTGGGGACAAGCACACTTGTCTATTTTTAGACAAAATTTTCAAACACCTTTCTTTATTTTCTATATTTAGGAATTTTTTCAAACTTCTTTTCAGAATTTTTGCTGTTTATCTTTGGATTTTTAGATTTTTTTTTAAGAGAAAGAAAATTTTTAGGGAATTTTCAATAAATGGAAGATAGCTTGAATTTTAGAATTCTCAAAATTCAGACAAAAGAGAGTTTCTGTTTGCGGAAATCTTTTTGAAAAAGTGCTAAATTTTTATCCTTTCACATTACACAGTTCATATACATTTTCAAAACCTTTGAATGTGAGATTATGATTTCCATCCTTTTTACAACTTGATTGAATATATGAAGGAAAACCAAATCTTAGTTTTATAGGTTTATTGGTTCATTTGGGTGGATTTTTCCACAAATTAGTGAATTAAGTCGGGTACCTAAAAAGGGCTGCCTGTTGTTGGGGACCGTTGAAAAGGAAAAAAAATCAAGAGAAAAGAAAAAAGCAGAAAGAGAGAAGCTTGTCGCTGAAATTTCACGGCCTTTTGAAAAACAATAGTGCGAAAGCCATCATAATTGCCTTAATTCGGGACCATGAAAAGGGCTGCCTGTTATTGGGGTCCATTGAAAAGGAAGAAAAAATCAAGAGAAAAGAAAAAAGAAGAAAGAGAGAAGCTTGTCACTGAGATTTCACAGCCTTTTGAAAAACAATAGTGCGAAAGCCAACATGGTTCCCTTAATTCAGGTACATCCTTAATTCGGGTATATGAAAAGGGCTGCCTATTGTTGGGGACCATTGAAAAGGAAAAAATATCACGGCCTTTTGAAAAATAATAGTGAGAAAGTCATCATTGTTGCCTTAATTCAGGTACATGAAAAGGGTTGCTTATTGTTGGGGACCGTTGAAAAGGAAATAAAATTTCACGGTCTTTTAAAAAACAATAGTGTGAAAGCCATCATGGTTGCCTTAATTCGGGTACATGAAAAGGGCTGTCTATTGTTGGGGACCGTTGTAAAGGAAAAAAAATTACGGCCTTTTGAAAAACATTAGTGCGAAAGCCATCATCGTTGCCTTAATTTGGCTACACCTTTAATTCGGGTGTATGAAAAGGGCTGCCTATTGTTGGGGACCGATAAAAAGGAAAAAAAATCACAGACTTTTAAAAAACAATAGTGCGAAAGACATCATGGTTGCCTTAATTCGAGTACATGAAAATGGTTGCCTATTGTTGGGGACCGTTGGAAAGGAAAAAAGGCATGGTCTTTTGAAAAACAATGCGCGAAAGCCATCATTGTTGCCTTAATTTGAGTATACCCTTAATTGGGGTACATGAAAAGGCTTGCCTATTGTTGGGGACCGTTGAAAAGGAAATAAAATCAAGAGAAAAGAAAAAAGAAGAAAGAGAGAAGCTCGTCGCTGAAATTTTACGGCCTTTTGAAAAACAATAGTGCGAAAGCCATCATGGTTGCCTTAATTCGGGTACATGAAAAGGGCTGCCTATTGTTGGGGACTATTAAAAAGGAAAAAAAATTAAGAGGAAAGAAAAAAGAAGAAAGAGAGAAGCTTGTTGCTTAAATTTCATAGCCTTTTGAAAAACAATAGTGCGAAAGCCATCATGGTTGCCTTGAGAGGAAATCTTTTTTTTTTTTTTTTTTTTGCTAAGTCTAGGTGGACCGGATTATTTGATTGAGTCGTTTTCACGGGTGTTCTATCGGAGTATTTTAACACTTATTTTTTGATGTATACATACTTTCTCATCGTGCACGGTCATATTTATCTTGATTTTGAAAATTTCTTTCTAAAGATGAGATTGGTGAACCGTATTTCGAATTTTTCTTTACTTTGACTATTCCGAGAATCGAGAGTATCCAATGTTTATAAAAAAAATTTGCAGAGTTTCTTTTGATTTCCTTATTGTTTTTATCGTATTTGACAAATGGCCCACTTTTATAATTTTATGATGCTGTCTACCTATATGAAGATGGGTTTCTGATATACTTTTCATGTTATCTTTACTCACAAAAAGATAAGTTTCTAATACAAGACTTATATTATTTTTTGATAAACTTCTGTGAACTTAGTTGATTTATGCGTGTTGCATACCTATGGGTGTTGCAAACCCATTACATACTTTAACATATTCTAGATTTTGAGAGGCATATTAAACCGACAACATTATGGTCTTTTCTAGATTCCTTTCTTATTTCAGTTCTTGTTCTATTGTTATACTAATATGCATGATCTGCAGGTCCAAAATCTATACAAGCTAAAAGATCCCACATTTGCAACAAAAACACCTACTCGGAAACAAAATGACCCACCCATCGACTGCTCAAAGCTTGTACTGACAAAACATAGAATGTAAGTATATGTTAGTATCCTATAATATGTTATTGTAAATCTTTCAATCGAAACAAATTCTTTCTACTTTCTTATACTCTGAACTTAGAATGTAAGCATATATTAGTATCCTATAAAGTGTTATTGTAAATACTTTTTTTATTTGATTATGATAGGTTGAAACTTATATTTTCTTTATTAATAAAATCAAAACATGCACACTAGCAACTAGATAATTGTATATATACTATTTTTCATTACAGTAAACATGTAACTACAACGGAAACACTTTCACTGACAACTACGTGCAACGCACGTACCTCCCACTAGTTATATAAAAAGGCCTGGTTAGTTTGCAAGTTTGCCACAAAACTGGTTTGACTTGTGACGCATAAACGAGGGTCTTCGGGATGTCGAACAGACTCGGGAGAGCAACAATAGTTGCCGAAAATTAAAAGATATTTTCAACAAGCCTAAGATCAGAAACTCTAGAGGCTATTTGCAGAAGCTCCATTTTTCAAGGATGAACATCATATAGGAATTGGTCTTTTAGATCAAATGAGATCAAGTATAGAGTTTCTCAAAATTGATGAATAACCTCCTAGTCTTTCCCGAAATTATAGATAGGCCCCTACAAGGGTCAAACTTGGTTCAAAGGCTCTTAGAAATTCCTAAAGCTATCCAAAGACTATTCTAATCCAAAAAATATAATGATTGGCCTCTAACCCCACTTAGTTCCCTAACCACATAATTAATTATTTCTAATGGAAGGAGTTAAGGGTTGAATAGGTTAGAAAACTCTAATGCTTTGAGAGTAGCTAAGATTGAGTGAGAATGAGATGAGAGTTCTCGAATCTACATTTTCTCTGAGATGAGGGTATTCACATGTTGTTGCATTTATTAATTTATTGAACTGTACAACTGAGGATTTATCTTGCAATTTGGTTTGTGTCATTCTTGAAATTTGACCCATATCTAAAAGATTTTGGTGTCTGTGGACTAAATCCTTCCCCAATAAAAATCTCTAATATACATTAGCCGAAACCTTTTCCTCATTTGATATCAATTATGTGTAGAAGAATGATATTTTCCAAGCATTTCTATTCATCATCATTGGCCTTGATATACGCTATAATGTTCCCCTTGGCTCAAAACGGTAAGCTCCACTGGTCCAAGAAAAAAAAAACCCTTAAGCCCCGTTTGGTTCTTCATGAATGGAATGCGGATAACACAATTTACACATAAATGATGGTTCATGTGATAGTCTACGTTACCATAAGAGTCATTGTTCTTTTGTTCTAAGTGTGTTAGGTTTTTGTTATTGGCAAATAACTTTACAAGGAAAATAGAGTTGAATAACTTACATGGCCTTGTTATTTGTTTGGCAATGAATTATTGTTGTCATGATCAAATGTTGTTGTGGGCTCTTGCCTATGGCACTTGGCAAATAACTTTACAAAGAAAATAGAGTTGAATACCTTACATGGCCTTCACATTTGTTTAGCACATAATTATTGTTGTCATGATCAAAAGTTGCTGTGGGCTCTTGCCTACGGCACTTTTATTCTTATTGTACTTGCCATTCCAATGGATTAAACCTTTTATACAGTGTTCTAAGAGCTGCTTCTTCAGTCATGTGCATGCTCATGGAATTACCTGAATATCTTTCACCAATAAATGCTACACATAGGATGAAAAAGGCCACGTTCTATTGACTGAATGGGATTTTCCTATCCTGATCCTTCATTTTAGAGCTTATAGAAAGGCGTTTGTTTTGTGAATTATTCAAGTGGAGTTTTCCCGTCAAAATGGACTCAGGATCTTGATCAAATAGCCATGTTCAAATATTAAGAAGGATCCTTTTTCATGATATTAAACATATAACCGATACGTGCAATGCACGTCCCCACGCTAGTCCTTATAGAAGGAGAAAAAGAGAAGGGAAAGGGAGAGGGAGAGCTTCTTGCTGCAGATTCCTCAGAGCTGGTTAAGCTGCTTTAAATTGTTGCGTCTTGTTTCCTCGAGTCTCTCTGCAACCAAAGCATCTTCTCCTCTCTTACTTTTGCAAACAACAAGTTGTCTATGGCTCTGTTAGGCCCCGACCCGGACTAATCATAATTAATGCTAATTAATGGAGATTAGTGTTACTTAAGCGTGATTAATTGTGCTAATTGTGGTTAATGAGCAAAATGAGATGGGTTAATCTCAAATGATGGAATCAAGCCTAATGAAGTGAATTTGAGTAGGATTGAGTTGATTAAATTGAGTTTAAACCCAAACAAAGTAAAGTAAGGACCTTTTTGTAAATACGAGTTTTCACGTATTTCGTTAAATACAGAAATTCTTGATATCAGGGTGTATCTCGAAGAGTACGTTAATTTTCATAATAGACTCGAGTGCGTTCGACTTGAAATTGGTCAAATGAGCCTTGGTTTGACTCAAAATGTAAATAGACATAATGGTAGGGGGTTTTAGTGTGAGAGTCCCTTATATTAGAATGGAATGAGTCCCATTCACTCATTCTTCATTGGAGCAAACCCTAGAGAGCATTTCTTGCACCTTCTTCTTGCTTCCTTCCATTTTTCACTCCTTAAGTGAGAAGATTGGGTGTGGTTTTGAGGAGATTCTTCATCTTCATCTTCTTCCTCAAGCCATCCTCCATTATTGAAGAGCTTGGAACTTGAAAGAGAACCCAAACCTTCCTCCATTGGATTAAGAGTAAGTGATTGGTGTTTTTATAGGATTTTCAAGTTCTCTTGTGTACTTGGAGTAGATTTCTAGCATGAATAGTTCATAGGAGGCCATTTGTCTTGTTTTCTTGGAATAGGGTTTGGATTTGGGGAAGATTTGTGACAAACCAAGCCAAGCAAAGAGGGGCTTTTGTCCAAGAACTTCAAAGAGAGGCAAGTATAATTACTACTTGTGAATGGTATTAACTATTGTAGTGATTAATGGAGATTTCATAAATTTGGGTCGTATTTATTTCCATTGAATGTCTGAATGGGTTGTTGGTAGATTGATGAATGGATTAGAAATGTCATTGATATGAGAATGGTGTGAATGAGGAGTGGACAGGAGGTCCTAAATTTATTGCAGGTTGTTATGGAAATAAATGGAGAAGGGAAAAGAAGAAGAGAGAGAGTTGCAAAAATCCGGACTGATTTTCTGAAGCGTTCGCTTGAGCGAACTTGGTGTTCGCTCGAGTGACCCACTCTCTGGATGAAGGCGCTCGAGCAGACAAGGGTCTGCTCGAGCGACCACTTTTCTGTTTGAGTTCGCTCGAGCGACCATTTCTCTGTCGAGCAAACTTGAGTCCGCTCGAGCGAACCTGATACAGGACAGAGCATGGTTTGAGGCCGAAAATTTCTTTGGATTTCGTAGGAAACATGGATGTTTTTTGGACATTTATATGTCCTCTAAATTAGCTTTGTGGCTAATTAATGCAAATAGAGATTGGTGAGGATTGTGAATAATGAAATAGAAGCTTTAAGAATTGAACCCTTGGATTATTAATGGATTAAGTGTTAATTGATTGTGGACTGTACCTCCATAGGTGTTAATCACGGCGACTCCAATGTACATCTAAATACAAATGTGATGTCCATTGAAAATAACACGTACATTGGACAACCAACGGTTGCACCCAAATGGTGGGTAGGAACTGGGATAGAAATGAGTAGAATCGTAGAGTCAGTGATTCTCTCATGCCATTGTATTCTGTATCACTTCATTCCAATCTTACAAGATTGATGTCATTGGTTGTTCCTTCCATTGTTAAGAATGGAATCGCTGTATAGAATTGAATCCATAAATGGATTGATAATGAAATGTATTGACCCCTGAGTCTGGCACTACCTAGCTATTGTATGAAATTCTAAATGAATTAATAAATGATTATGTTCATGAGGCCGGGGCCATGAATGGTGCGCCCTTCCGCCCTGAGCCAAATGACTATTCCTACTGCAGTAGATGGATTTGGGGCGTTCCGGAGCTCCGTGGTGATGCTAGTGTCCCTGGTCCGGACACTGATAAGTCCAACAAATTCCGATCGTATCTACAGATACTGATTGATGCCTTCCATTCGGAAGATGAATCCTTCCTTTGAGGGAAGATGGTAAATGAAATGAATTGAAATGAAAGCTATGGTAGTTGCCATCTTGTACCTGTTACTTATTATGATCAACCATTGTCATTGTAGGAATTATCTAGACTTGTCTAGAATTGGAACTGTTTACTAAAAATATTGAATGATGTAGTATATGTACTAACATGTGCTATCACAAGTTTTGTTTATGCATTGTTGAACTGTCGAGTTCATTAGTGTTATTGATGGCATTACAGGCCCGATTGCCCGTGCTGGCCCAACAGCGGCCTCAGCGGCAGCGGAGGAGACCGTTGCGGTTTCTCCAGGAGGATTAATTGAATGGGACGGTCGGAACTCCATTTGACATGGTTGTTCGAGTGCGCAAAGTGGACTATGGATATTTTGGGAAATTCTTTTGAAAATTCTTTTGTAATAGTTGAAATACATTTTGGAAATGTAGTATTTTTAGAACTTGAACAGTTGTCAACTTGCATAGTGTTTAGATATGCTTGAGTTGATGAAAGAAAGCAAAGGAACGATACATGTATAAAGAACTCTATTTTGTATACATGTAAATTTTGAATTATTTTGTCAATGTGTATTTCTGCAAATTTGTACAATTGACAGGTATGAATGAATGAATGTTATCCCTTGTGAATTCTGTTTTAGCTTAAGTTAAATCAGAGTTCACGGGAGTAAGTATGGATCGCGGCCCTGGATTATCGTAACTCGGGCCCGGGTCATGATAGGCTCTTCTACCGATCTTCAGAGTAAAGATTAGTAAAATACTCCTCTATATGTTTAATGATTTCCTCCTTCCAATCCAATCTTCTATCCCCATCCGTCAAAGAAGAGATTCTATTAATTATTTTTCTCAAGGAGGCCATCCCATGGAAGAACCTAGTGTTCTTATAACCTTCTTTCAGCCACTTACGTCTCGATCTCTGTCCCCACATGATTTCTTCTTCCCTTAACTTTCTTTGATATACCTCTTTTAGTCAGTCTCTTAGCTACTTCCTCACCAGTTAAGCTACCAACTTCCGCTTTCTTGTCAAGGTTTTGAATGTCTTCAAGCAGCTGCGTCTTTTGCATCTTCATGTCTGCAAAATTCATCTTAGCCCACTCTTTTATTTTAACTTTCAGCAATTTCAGTTTGGTACCCAGTCTGTAGCCAACCCAACCATCCACCTTCAATTCCTTCCACCATTCCTTTATCATTTGGGGAAACATTTTTTCTTCCAATAACTCAAATCTGAAAGAAGCAGGACCCATCTCTCAAGATTTGAATCTAATAACATAGGACAATGATCAGATGCAGGCTTAGGAAGAGCCAATTGGCAAACCTTTGGATACAAATCCACCCAATCTTTAGAAACCAAGAATCTGTCCACCTTGATGACTTAGGAGTACTTTGATTATCCTTTCAGAGGTTAGTCCACCAAGGAGTGGGCATTTATCCAATCTGAAAAAGAATTCATTTCGTCATTCTACTTGCTCCCCTCCTTTCACTTGTGAATCTTACTATGTTCCAGTCACCTCCAACACACCACGCTCCATCCCACCATCCTCGAACCACATCCAACTCATTCTAGAACTCCTTTCTGCTCTGACTATCATTTGGGCCATAGACTGACGTAACTATCCACTTGGATCTATTAGAGAGATCCTCCACCAACGCTGAGACTGACAAAAAAAAAAAAAAAAAAAAACCTTCTAAGAATTCAGAACATTCACCTTACGAGAGTCCCACAGCATCAAAATCCCCCCTGCCAAACCCACCGCTTCAACACTCCTTATAAATCTGTTGGCCCAAACTTCTTGTATCACCTTTTCATTTACCTCTTTTTGTTCACTGAAAATGATCTTATTATTCCTTTATTATCATTTTAGTGTGTGAGCTTCTATATTCGACACAACCCATGTCCTTAATTTCAAGGTTTGTTATAAGAAATTTTTGGTTTCATCTATGAATCTATGTTTGAATAAAAATTGATGAATCGTCTGCATAAAGAGTAATGACAAACTTATCCCTTCCAATTCCTTACAGAATCTACAATTTCAAACTTTTTTACTGCAGAACTCTTATAATTTCTTGCTTCAATTTCTTATACCATGTCCGGGGGCTAGTTTAAGTCCATATAAGGATGTCTTTATTTTACGAACTTCATTTTTGAAATGCTCTTCCATCCGTCATTTATGTTGATCAATATATTTATTGTTCCAGATCACATCCAAAAATATTGTGTTCAAATCCATTTGTTGTGTTTCTAAGTTATAGAAGCTAAAGCCATCACATTTCTATTTGGTGTTATTTTTGTAAAATCTTAAAAGTAATGTATTCACTCCTGTTGTATCTGCTGGCTACTAATCTAACTTTGGATTTGTCTATTCTAACATTTGATTTGAGTTTTAATTTTTAATGGCCATCTACATCAAAGTGTAGGTGTTTGGAGTAGATCAACTGAAGTCTCTGTATTATTATGTCTAACAGATTTTACTCATTGTCCATAGTGATCTTCTATTTTTTCGCATTAGAAAGAGAACTAGTTTTATATTGGAACATCATTTGTTCATGAAGAGTGGTGCATTTTATATTGGAACATTATTGTTTAGAAGTACCCACCCTACTTTCATGATCCAAAAAACAATCTTCGATGGGAATGTCCTATTTCTATATCCATACTAAAAAACAACAATTTCTCCTCCTGCTTCCTCTCTTGCCTCCTGCTTCCTCCTGCCTGCTTGATCCTCCTGTTTCCAGAACATAGTCTCCCAATGTTTCCCTTTCTTCTCTCGATTCTTTGTCAATTCTTCTTCTCATGCACCACCATAATAAATGAAACGGAGAGCTTTACTTCTTCCTCTTGCTCTCCCTCTTTGGTGAAATTAACACCCAACGAACTTAAAGAAAGGCAGCTTCTCCTGCTTCTTTCTGCCTGTTTGGATCGGCTGCTTCCTAAACAAAGTTTCCTAATGTTTTCTCTCTTTTCCTAATTCTTTTTCTATTGTTCTTCTCATGCACTGTCTCAATAGTTTGGATGCTTCTTCTCTTCTGTCATTCTTCCTTTCATCACTAATACACCCTCTTCTTTAGCTTGCATGCACGATCACATCTGCCATGAGCACTATTGCTATATCTATTCATTAAAGAAAGATGGGTCTCAAAAGAAAATTGGGTTCCAATGAGGCTGGTATATGGACTTTGGGGCTTCTCACCCAAATCCCTAGTGTATAATCCCTCTCCCTAAATTCTAATCCCTCATCTATTTCTCTCTCCATACTTCTGATGGTTTTTTTGTCTCTTTGTTTTTTTTTTTTTTTTTTTTTTCCCCATCTCTGTTTGCAGTTCTTTGAAGCATAGATTCTGGTATGAGATGGCGACGATGAGATCTAGCTTGGTTGCTATCCGGCAAAGGCGTTATTTGTCCTTTGCTCAAGTTGACGCTGGAAATAGTATGGGACAACTAACTTAGCCACTAGATGTCTCTTTAGATTGTATAATGTTGGGGTTTTGTATTTTTATTTTATTTTACTGTGCTTTATTTTGTTGTAAGATATTGTCTGTTTACATTTGTTTAGGGTTTAATTAGTTCTTTGTAGTTGAAATTTGAGTTTTATTAAATGATTTTGGAATATTCTCCTTAGCTACTTCCCGTACATTGTTATTTACATTTTGATCGGGTTTGGAGGTATCAAAAAGCTTACATATACATATAAAAGTGTTGTTTTGGCACTGTATTTGAGGAAGTAATATGTCCCCCATTTGATAGCTGAGTACACATTTTGTAATTGTCCAACCTTTTGCAACTGATTCATGTATAAAATTGCACCCCAGGAATGAGTTGTAATGGTGAAGGCTATTGGGAATCCAAATTCCACATTATCTCCTGCAAGATAGTATCCGCCGGTGAGGAATTAGGATATTTTGGTGGGTTCTTTTGTCTATTTGGGAGACAGGTTGCAAATTGAGCTGGTTAATTGAAGAATTTAGTCTCTCTTTATCCCTTGGTTGTTGGAATGTGGGAGTTTTGTTATGAGAAATTTAGTAGAAAATCAGTGATTTTGTGTTCTTTCCAGGCCCCTTTGTATCTTATTCATAATCCTGTAAATGTTTGTGATTTTATTTATATACCATATAACATAAATAAAAAGCAACAGTTTAGTCTCCTGCTTTGGGTGGATGTTTTCTAAAGCTTCTTGTGCAACCCACTTAGGTGACACCTATTGCTTGTGGGACACTTGGATGTTGGGTGTTTGCTTATGGGCTTCACGTAAACAAACGAAACCTGTTTAGCCTTCGATTTTCTTCCACTTGACATACTAAAATGAAAGTTCCATGTTGGTTTCGCGACAAAGGAATTTCCAACAAGCCCTTTTTAATGTTCCTTTGCGAGAGGTGGTAGAAATACATGCTAATTCATCCAAATCAAAGCCTCTCAGTATGGCATTCATTCATGCCCTAATTATTTTTTTCTGTTTCTTCCTTAATTTCTTGCTCGGACATAAAGCAATTAAGGATTTGAAAGCCGTGCTCTCTACTCGGTTTGCTAATTTGATGGAGCTATCTTTTGGGTAAGAAAACTTGATTTCATGTTTGCCATATATCTATTGATATATGAACATGAGTGCAACATTTTTTTGATATATGAACATGAGTGCAACATTCATGCTTATACTAAATGATTGGGGTTATAAAGTGTCAGAGAGCAAAAAGTGGTACACACACCCACATTACATTAAATCCCATGTTAGAAGAACTTGTTAAATGAACCTTCTTTGCTTCAAAAAGACTGTACTATCTAACACAGTTTTTTTTCTACCCTATGTTGAATATATATTGAAATTGTTGTATATTACCACCAAGAATTAGGAACAATGTTCCACATTCATGATTCATTTGGAATTTGAAATGTGAGTTTCTAATTAGAGAGGGGAAAAAAGAACTAACAAGACTATCTCTACTTGAATTTCAAAAAACTTAAATTAAAAAAAAAAAAAAAAAAGGACAATCTCTATGGGCTTCTAGGTTGCTCCTACAGTTCTTTTCACATATAAGCAATGTAAAAAGTGCATGCATGTGCATGTGTCTTTTTTTTAGGTTTATTCATTCATATTTTACCCATGTGTCTTCTTGGTAATTGAATTCCTAAGAATTCATAACAACTGACCTTTATGAAATGCTTTTGAAATGGGGGAAAAGTGAACTATTTTACATGGAGATGTAGACGAGAAAATCAATTTTTTGAAGTTTAATTTGCTAGGTGATAGGTTGGTAATCATGTGTTTCATAGCACCCTATAGATCTTCACATTTAATCATTATATTTTACCTCCTTCTGCAAAAAAAAAAAAAAAAAGTACAATAGAACTAGACAAAAACTTTATGTTGTCTTAACAAAAACTCAACACGGGTAAGATAGTAGATGCCCAAGTGAGTACAATTCAGGTTTGGTCTGGTTGAATTAGATACCTGAATTTCTGTTTACATTCAGGTTGAAGATCCAAGTTTGCCTCAGCCCAAGTTTCACTTCTAGCTATAGGTCTATGACATATTTGGAAATGCCTGTAAGTAGATAGAATCCTATTTTCTGCTGTAACCATTTCCATACATGTTACTTGTGAATTGCACACCAAAAAAAAAAAAATTTGCACACAGCACTTTGCCATACATAGCACACCTTCATTGTATGACCACAGCAGATCCATCATATCCAACTAGATCTATAGTATATTTGTCAGTTTCGGCAAGAATCTATTCATATTTGATTGCATGTCACATGTATGCATAACTTTATATTTCTTTTCCAACTTTTCTTAAATACTTGTTACAGTTGATGATTATGCATTGGATTATTTTTCACATTTAATGGCTATTATTCATGTAGTCTCTTGCCCTGCACAGAATCACGTAATGGTGGATGGCAGGGAATACATATATAGATCTATAAATGCCAATCAGGATGTTCTCTCTTCTTTATACATGCCATCCTTTGTGAAATCTTAAACTGCCACTTGAGGTACAAGCCTTGCTAGGAACCCTGAATCATAATAGAAAAAAAAAAAAAAAGAAGCTTTCATACATCAAATAACAACAGATTACAACAACAATGCAAAACTATCTAAAGTGAAAAATTAATGATGATTTCATGCATGAACATTTATCATCATATCTTCAAGATAACTTGGACACTGTTAAGCTTATGTTGATAGCTCTCATAACAAATTTGACCAACTGTTGTGGTATCAAATACTCTACGTTTCTCTTTGTTCTTACTTTTTACTGCAATTTCTATTCTTAATGTTTGGGTTTTTTTTTCCTTTCATTGGGTTTTTGTTGAGTTGGGGTTTTGGGGGAATGGGTTTTATGGATTTTGCTTGGATTGTTGTTGTTTGGATTTCTCTTTTATTTGATCCTTTATATTGAATGGGTTTTGTTCATGCATTTATGGTTTTTTTTAGCAAAGGAAGGAGGAGTTGGACACATACGTGAGACTTCTAATCTTGCTCTAAGAGGAGGTGTTCCATAAACTATAACTAGGAGATGATGGTTAGAGATCTCTACACAACAATAGTCTCTTAAGTTTCTCTCTCTCCTTCATCTCCTCTGGTTTCTAACAAAAGTACTAGGGTTTTCTTCTACTTGAAGATCCCACCATGCTCCTTGAGAAGTTTTTTTGAGAGGATAATAGCGTGGAAGAACACAAAGAAAAAGGGAGATCAAAAGCTATGAAAATCTTTTTCGTGGAGATTGAGTTTTCAACTTCTCGATTTGAGCGCAACCAAGCTCCAAAGGTATCAATCTATTATCTATTTGTTTTAGTAGATCTAGTTGTTCTTGTTTGTTTCTTGATCTATCTTCTTGATGGATTATTTGATCTTAATGCCACTACACCAAAAACGGGAATTTGGAACGGTTTCGAAACGGTTTAACGGATTAGGAACGGACGGATTAAGAACGGTAATCCGTTCCAATTTCCTATTTTCCGTTCCTAATCCGTTAATCCGTTCCAAAAATAGGAAATTGGAATGGTTTGAGAACGGTTTAACAGATTAGGAACGGGCGGATTAGGAACGGTAATCCGTTCCAATTTCCCGTTTTTAGTGTAGTGTGCATGAGATTAGGGTTTTAGATCTTGGGGTTGGGTTTTTGGCCTTATGGGTATTTGATCCCTTCATTAAGTGTGTCCAAAGTTCATGAATACCTAACCACGAGGCCCACTTACTTCCAACAATTGGTATTAGAGCGATCCCTATATTCTCATCACGTTAGATCGGTTTTCTAGATCTACTCTTTACATGAGATGTGGAGTGGATGGATTTAGGGTTGTGTAGGATCAGTTTTTGACGTTTTTATGCACGTATTATGTTTTTTGTATGCATGAGAAGGAACTGGTTAGGAAAAAATCGTTGTTTTTCTACAAACAGCGTGTCAAGCGCTCGAGCGGATTCATCCCTGCTCGAGTGGACCTGTTCTCTGTGAAGTGCCCGCTCAAGCTAGTTCATCTCCACTCAAGCGTGCATGGCGCTGTCTGTTTTGACAGTCCGGATTTTTCATTACGAGACGATGAATGACAACACCTTAGCCCTAGTTCCTATTTTGTATATGATACTAACCTTGCAGGTGGTTGTCCTCTCCATGTGGCCCCACAAGTTTCTATTTTTGTCATTATTATTAGTTATTTTGGGCAACTTGTAAAGGGCATCATGGTTTCCTTGGTTTTCCCGCGAAAGGGCGAGACATGATGGTTTTCCTAAGCCCCTCTTATTAATAGATTGCATGTAAGTCTCAATTTTTGAGATATAGGAATTTTACGTATTTTTCAATTTTTATTATTTGTAAATTCTGGAGGCTTTCAAGACAAGATAGATGGTAACAATGGACTCTTGACCAAAGAGTTTGGGATGGCCAAAGAGTTTGGAGTTACTCAAAGATTTTGATGAATCACAAAGAATTTAGAAGACCAAGAAGTCGAAGACATCTTTCCGCATTGGGCCACGTCGAGGAAAGGACTTATTAAAATTAGAATTTCTAATTTTGCATGGATACTTGTTTTATTTAGACTTTCTATATTAGCATGGTTGCTTTCTTTATTTAGCATTTTTCTTTCTTTCCAAAATCTAATCCAAACACAACAGTTATAGTAATTGGTCAAATCAATCTAATATTTTGGGAAGGGTTCTAAATAAGGAATTAGTATTGGTGAACCCATGAGATGGACCCGCTAGAAATACAATTTGGAGACAACATTTTTCCAAAGCCTTCTAGAACTCCTTACGAACTATTGGAAGCACTGGTTTCGGTCTTAAACAACCCTAAATCTCATGTAATGAGTGCCTAACTCTAGAATCCCTTGAAACTCTTATTAAAAAGAAAAGCATCTCAAAATACCCTAAAATGCGTATATCAGTATAGAAGTGCACGAAATGCATTTTCAAAGCAAAAGACTAGACTAGAATACCCTGAAATGCCCTAAAATCCCCTAGCACGCGTTTTTATACAAGTGCAGGCTAATTGATAACACGAAATATGTCGGCCGGTTAGAAACAAGACAAAATCCCATGAGATTAGTTATTAAGTCCTAATTTGTCTGAAACACGATTTAAACTAAAAAAGTCATCACCAAATTTTCTAGGTATTGTCTTTCAACCGTAAATTTTGTGAAACGAGGTTTACAACATACCTTTTTTCAAGAGCCGCCTATAATCCTCAACAAACTGTCCGAAGCACGTGTTTTCAGTCCTAATTAGTCCTGAATCTCATGTAATGTGTTCTTAACCCCAGAAACACGTGAAACTTATTTTGAAGCAAAATGTATCTCACATTAGTAAAAAATGTATATTTTAGTCTAGAATCGTATGAAACGCATTTCAAAGGAAAAGACTAGGCTATAATTCTATAAAATGTCGTAAAATCATCTATCACGCATTTTTATCGTATTATAGGCTATAGATTGCATGAAATAAGGCTTTAATTCCAAAACGGTTCAAAATCCCACGAAATTCGTTCTTAAGCCCCTAATTTGCCTGAAACTCGTTTTAATCAAAAAAAGATATTCCGGAATTTTCTAGAGTGCAATCCTAAATCCTATTTAAAGCATTCCAAACAGTACAATCACGTAAAATCAATTTTAAAACAAACCAGTATCTCAAGATATCTAAAATTCATATTTAAGCATAAAATTGCATAAAACACATTTCAAAGGACAAGACTAGACCAATTGTGGGTCTGTCAAAAATGGGCTTGAATCCCACGAGATTAGTTATTAAGTTATAGTTTTCTTTAAAGATTTTTTAGAGTAAATAGATATCACAAAGTTTTCTGAAGCGCGTCTATCAATCGCGAATTGTGTGAAACGTGGTTTGAAGCAAACATTTTCCTAAAGCCACATAAAACGTGATTTCAAATCTAAAATTTAGAAATGAGCCGCTCGAATCGTATAAAACACGAGATTAGTTATTAAGTTATAGTTTTCTTTACAGATGTTTTAGAGTAAATAGATATCACAAAATTTTCTAAAGCGTGTCTATCAATCGCGAATTGCATGAAACGCAGTTTGAAGCCAATATTTTACTAGAGCCACATAAAACGCGATTTCATATTAAAATATCACTCGAACTATCCTAAGCACGCGATTCGGTCTTAAACAACCCTAAATCATGTTTAAAGCATTCGAAACCCTACAATCGTCAGAAATCAATTTTAAAATAGAAAAGTATCTCCGAATATACTAAATTTTGTATTTTAGTTAGAAACGACTCAGAATCGCACGTGATTATTTCTTACGTCGAATTTACCTAAATCTCAATTTAAAAGGAAAAAGATATTCAAGAATTTTCTAAAGCGCATTTGTTAACCATGAATTGCATGAAATGCAATTTAGAGCCAACATTTTCCCTGAACGGTCTAGAATCCCCTAATACCGGCCCGAAGCACGGGTTTCAGTCTTAAACAACCCTTAATCCTCCCATGTAATACGTTCCAAACCCTACTGGTATGAAACCCATGCATGCGTTTTCAGAATTTACCGAAATCTCGATTTAAAAGGAAAAAGATATCTCAGAATTTTCTAAAGCACATTTGTCAATTGTGAATTGCGTGAAATACGATATGGAGCCAACAATTTCCCAGAGTTGTCTAGAATCCCCTACTACCGTCCCGAAGCATGGGTTTCAGTTTCAGACAACCCTTAATCCCATGTAATGCGTTCCTAACCCTAGTTTCGACTGTGAAACTCATTTTAAATAGGAAAGTATCTCAGAATATCCTAAATTGCATATTTCAGTGTAGAAACACACGAATGCATTTCAATGAAAAAAGACTAGTCCTAAATACCCTAAAATCCACTAGAATCATTCAGCACGCATTTTTATCGAAATATAAGCTATAGATTGCAGAAAATATGTTGTTTGTCGGTTAGAAACGTCCTTTAATACTATTAGATTAGTTCTTATGCCCTAATTTGCTAGAAACTCATTTTAATGTAAAAAGATAACAAAGAAATTTCTAGAGGGCTTCTTTCTACTATGATCTGCGTGAAATGCAGTTTACATTTAACATTTTCCCATACCCGCCTAGAATTTCTTACGAACTGCTCGAAGCATGGCTTTCAGTATTGTACAATCCCTTAATCCCCTACAATGCATTCCTAACTCTAGAATCGCGTGAAACACATTTTAAAGAAAAACGTATTTCGGGATATCCTTAAACTCGTATTTCAGCATATAATCGTGTGAAACACATTTAGAGTAAAAGATTAGGCCATTAAACCCATAGATGCCCTGGAATCATCCATCACGCTTTTTCATCCAAATATTGGCTATTAATTGTACAAAATACGATTTTCACTTAGAAATGGCTAAGAACCCCACGAGAATAGTTTTAAGCCCGGATTTGCCTCAAACACATTTTAAGGTAAAAGGATATTCAAGAATTTTCAAGAGCGGGTCATTTAGCCGTGAATTGTGTGAAATGCAATTTAAAGGCAACATTTTCCTATAGCCCAATAGAACGCGATTTTATATTAAAATAGCCCTGGAACTTCCTGAAACATGCATTTCGGTCTTAAACAACCCTAAATCACATTTAAAGCATTCCACACAAGACAATCATTTGAAATGAATTTTAAAATAAAAAATTATCTCAAGATATCTAAAATGTATGTTTTAGCATGGAATCGCATGAAACGCATTTCAAAGCAAAAGAGTTGGCCAGAATACCCTTAAATATCCTAGAATCATCCAGCATGCAGTTCTATTTAGTTACAGGCTATTGATCGCAAGAAATTATTTAGTTGCAGGCTATTGATCACACGAAATAAGGTTTTTGTCCGTTACGAACGGGCTTGAATCCCATGAGATTATTCATTAAGCCTTACTTTTCCTTAAAGATGTTTTAGGAGAAATAGATATACGGAATTTTCTAAAGAGCGTCTTTCAGCCGTGAATTGCGTGAAACGCGGTTTACCCCCAATATTTTCCCAGAGACCGCTAGGAGATCCCCTTCGAAGTGCTCGAAGCACGAGGTTTCATTCGTAAACAACCCCGACCCCTGCAACGCGTTCCAAACCCTAAAATCACCCGAAACCCATTTGAAAGAAAATCATATATTAGAATATCCTAAAATGCATATATTAGCCAAGAATCATAAAAAATGCAATTCAAAGAAAAAGACTAAACCATAATTCCTCGACATAATGCGTTTTCGTTGAAATATACGCTGTTGATTGCACCAAATGCGGTTTCCAGTCAGAAACCACTTAGAATCCCACGAGAATACTTCTTAATCCCCAATTTCTGTTAAACTCATTTCAAAGGAAAAGGATATCCCAAAATTTTCAAGAGCACATCTATCAACCACGAATTACGTGAAATGCAGTTTGGAGTGAACAATTTCCTAGTGCGGCATAAAACACGATTTCATATTAAAATATCCCTTGAACTGTCTGAAGCATGCGATTCCATCTTAGACAACCCTAAATCCCATTTAAAGCGCATGAAAAGCTACAATCACTAGAAACCAATTTTAAAATAGAAAAGTATCTCTGAATATACTAAAATTTGTATTTGAGTTAAAATGGGTCAAAATCCTAAGTGATGAGATCTAGATCTTACGCCCGAATTTACCTAAATCTTGATTTAAAAGGGAAAAGATGTTCCAGAATTTTCTAGAGCGCATCTATTAACCGTGAATTGCGTGGAATGCGATTTATGGCCAACATTTTTCCAAATCTGTCTAGAATCCCCTACCACCGGCCGAAAGCACGGGTTTCAGTCTTAAATGACCCTTAATCTCATGTAATGCATTCCTAACCCTAGTATGAAACCCGTGCATGTGTTTTCAAAATTTACCTAAATCTCGACTTAAAAAGAACAAGATATCTCAGAATTTTCTAGAGCGCATCTGTCAACCGCGAATTGCGTGAAATGCGATTTAGAGCCAACATTTTCTTAATGCTGTTTAGAATCCCTACTATAGGCCCGAAGCATGGCTTTCGATTTTAAAGAACCCTTAATCCCACGTACTGCGTTCCTAACCCTAATATGAAACTTGCACATGTGTTTTCAGAATTTACCTAAATCTCGATTTAAAAGGAAAAATATATCTCAGAATTTTCTAGAGCGCATCTGTTAACCGCGAATTGCGTGAAATGCGATTTAGAGCTAACGTTTTTCCAGACCTATCGAGAATCCTTACTATCAGCCCGAAGTACAGGTTTCAATCTTAAACAACTCTTAATCCCATGTAATGATTTCCCTACTATCGGCCTGTGAAGCTCATTGTAAATAGGAAAGTATCTCAGAATATCCTAAGTTGCATATTTCAGCACAGAATCGCACAAATGCATTTCAATGCATTCCTAACCCTAGAATCACGTGAAATGCATTTTAAAGAAAAACATATATCGAGATATCATAAAACTCGTATTTCAGCATATAATCGTATGGCACACATTTCATCATATCCTTAAACTCGTATTTCTACATGCTTTTTCATCCAAATATTGACTACTGATTGCGCGTAATACAATTTTCACTTAGAAATGGTTGAGAACCCCATGAGATTCACTTAGGAAAGTGTATTTTCTAATGGTGGATTTGAATTGATAATTACATATAAATAAAAGTATTTTATAATTAATTAATATAATAATGAACTTTAATATAATCAATAACATTAATTTGCTGTTATCATAAGACTTTTTTAACATATATATTATAATTTGATGCAAGACAGATCGAAATGGAGAAACAGAATTTTTTTAGCCAACCCCAACATAGTTAAGACTAGGCTTCATTGTTGCTTTTGCTGATGATGACATAACTTGTAGCTCCTGCCCAAAAAATTAAGATTTGTTACATTTTTTAAAAATTACAAACAATAAAATATTACAATATTTAAAAATCACATTATTTAATTATGTCACTACACCAAAAACGGGAATTTGGAACGCTTTGGGAACGGTTTAACGGATTAGGAACGGACGGATTAGGAACGGTAATGCGTTCCAATTTTCTGTTTTCCGTTCCTAATCCGTTAATCCGTTCCAAAAATAGGAAATTGGAACGGTTTTGGAACGGTTTAACAGATTAGGAACGGGCGAATCAGGAACGGAAATCCGTTCCAATTTCCCGTTTTTGGTGTAGTGTGTATAATTGTATTCTTTCAACCATCAAACTGTTTACCATAGCTTATACCAATGTGAAATCAACACAAGTTAAACCACAACTAACCGTGGACATTTAATGATTAAGATGCTTTTCCAAACTACATAATTATTCATCCTTATCAATCCACTGCAGGTTGAAAATAGCTTATGTTGGGCTCTTAGTGTATTAATGCACTTTGTGATAAGTGTTTTGGTCTTTTTTTTTATTGTTTAGAGTCCCACATCGGTTGTGAACTCTCTTAGAGTCATTTATTAATGTTTACACACATGACTTGCTGTAAGTCTTAATAGAAGGCTAAGGTAGTGGTGACCACAAACACACACGAGCACATGCGCCAAGCCGTGGCGGCAGGCCCGCGCATGCCTATTCCGATGCACCTACGTTATTTTTAGGTCTCAATTAGGTTGGGTTTCGGCTAAACTGGATTTGGCACGGATCTACAAAGTAGCTCTTGTGCCCATTAGAGCTCATTTAAGTAGAATAAGTGCTACCCACTACGCAGATATCCGTTGGGGATATATGTTGCATCCATTTCTTCCTATTGCGTGCAGAGTTATTACGCATGCATCCGCTGGGAATTAATTGTCCCAATGGGTCCTTACTGGGAGGCCCTATATAATGGGCGTCGGGCAAGGGTTTCTCGCATTTCATTCTCACATCTCTCCTCTCCTTCCTAGGAAGAGTTCTTCTTCTTCAAGTTCTTTCGAATTTTCATTTCAAGTTTTAGAAAGCTCTGCAAGATCTGAACTCTCATCATTCTTCAAGTTTTCGAGATTCAAGATTTTCATCCATTCAAGTGCATGAGTGGTGGAGATAGTCCAATCAAGAAGTCGTCTTATCCTGGGGCAGATGTCCGGAAATCCATTTCAACCTATGTGGGGGCGGAATCTGCCAAAAGAAAGCTTCTTTAAAGACGTGACTCATATTGTTCGGTCAATTATTTCCTTATTTATTTTCTAGTTTTTAATTTATTTACGATATCTGTGAAACATTTTTTCCAATTGTTTAGGAAGATTTTCGCTGGAAAATTGTTATAAACTTAAATGACTGCGGGAATACTACCCTACGGTTTTCAATTTTGAGGGTAAGGACTTCAAAATGTGGAGGATGAAAATGGAGTATCTCCTCTAGGTTATGAAAATTCTATATGTGCTATTAACTGATTGTCCCGAACCATACGGAGATGGGCCCGCTAGTACATATGAAAATGAAAAATGGAAATTTGATAATTTTGATTGCAAAAATGAGATTTTTCAACCGTTTAGATAATTCCTTATATGGCTTATTTTCTAAATTTAAAACTGCTAAGGAATTATGGGATTCCTTAATAAAAGAGTATGCTACTGAGGATGTGGGTACCCAAAAGTATGCAATTGAACATTTTTTTGACTTTCAAACGGAAGAAAGAAAATCGATGATATCACAAGTTAGAGATTTTTATAAAATTATTCATGAAGTCCAAAATGAAGGAATGAAATTACCCAATCAATTTGTAGTTGGCAGTAATATAGATTAACTCCGGCCATCGTGGAAAAATTTTGGGATCACATTGAAACATAAGAAAAAGGAGATGAAAATGGAAGATCTCATAGCCCGACTTAAAATCCAAGAACATCATCCGAATAGTGAATCTAAGAGTAAGGATTCTGAGCATGTGGGTAAGACCAATCTTACTGAGGCCAAAAATATTAGAGGAAGGCCAAGCCCAATTCTTTCCAAGACAAGAAATTACTGAAGAAAAATCAGAAGAAAACCCTTAAGCCCCGCAAGGATATTGCTAAGACAAAAGATGTAGAATGTTTTATCTGCAAACAAAAGGGCCACTGTGGAAACGAATGCCGCCACAGGAAAAACAATAAGGGAAAAAATCAAGCCAATCTTGTGGAAGCGAATTTTGTGGTGGTAGTGACAGACGTGAACTTGGTCAGAAATTGTAGAGAATGGTGGGTTGACACAGGCGTAACTCGACACATCTATAGTGACAGAAGTGCGTTTGTCTCCTAGAAGTAGGATGGAGATGGGACAAGAGATCTTGTTTTTTTTATTAATATACAGTCCATCAAGGCTGAGTATGCTTCTTTCTCGTTCATTCGAAATAAGGTTTTTGGCTCTTTTTGGGCCTTGGCGAATTGTGAACCTTCATTTGGCCACTTATTTGATTTGTTTCTATATTTGGGTCCTTCCATCTCTATGAAAAAGTCAGCTTCTTGTGTAACTTAGGCGTGTAACTCAGGTGGGCTCCTCATCTTTATTTATTTCTAGCAAAGCATGTCCGCGCTAGGCCCAGGCCCAGAAAAAAAAAAACACTTCCAATTTGTGGCTATTTTATGAGATATCAATTATTGAGAAAATAAATATAAAACAAAGAAATATTCCATTTATTATGTTCGGAGAATGGCCCAGCCCAACATTTATACAAAATAAATATTATTTTTTATATAAATTAGTATGAAACTTCAAGTCTTATGTAAATTAACATCAATGTATATGTATTTATTTTAGTAATTTCAACTTTATTTCAAGTTGAAAACCCTAAAAGCCTATAAAGTCTCTTTTAATTTATAATATATAAGCAAATTTAAAAATAAAAGATTAGGATGGGCATGTGGGCTAGCTCGTGGATGGCACTGCCTGGCCTAATTGGGGTACGGCACGGCACGGCTAGGCCGATCTGAAAGTGGGCCTTCTTTGACAAAAGTTCAAATCTCATCTTTATTTGAGAATTACTGGAGGTCTTTATATCTTCTTAATAAGAATCCATTTTGTTTTTATATTCTCTTAAAAAAATTTTTGAAACATTTCACTTTCGGCGGAATGGGCCAAAATCCCCCATTTGGACGCCAGGCGCCAATACATAGGATAATTTTGAAGTAGTTTGAATTTCATAGGTACACATCACTTATAAATAAAAAAGGTAGAAAGAAAATGTTCGTACTGGGAACTTGGGTGCCTCGCAAAGTTTCTTAATCACTCAACACAGAATCTTGTAATTACTATATGCAACTTTCTTAATCAATTGCAAGGCAACCTGAAAGATAAGATATATATTATGAATTCTATTTAAATGAATCTCTTTATAAGAAAAGACCTAGTAGATAAGATATATCTCTATTTTTTAGAAAGAAGATAAAATAAAGTCAATATTAAAATCGAAATAATAAAGTCAATTACAAATAGATATATTAAAATTCTAAATCCAACTAAAGAAGACTCATTTTAACGTAGTTGGATAGAGTTATTGAGCAAGATGGATTTTTTTTTATCAGTAATCTTTAATCACCTATCCACATTAGATATATATTAAAATTTTAAAATTCACATAAAGAAGCTTGACAAAAGTAGACTCTTGATATAAATCTTAAAATCTCTCCAATAAAAATTGAAATTGAAACTCTCTTTAATCACCTATCCACATTAGATATATATTAAAAATTGAATTTCAAATAAAGAAGCTTAACAAAAGTGGACACTTGCTGTAAATCTTAAAATCTCTCCAATAAAAATTTAAATTGAAATTAGAGTTTCAATTTCACAATTGAAATCAAAATTGAGCTCCAATTTCTCAATCAATTGAGAAATTGGACTCCAATTTTGCAATCGATTAGCAAATCGGAAAATTTGAAATTCACATAAAGAAGCTTAACAAAAGTGGACTCTTGATGTAAATCTTAAAATCCCTCCAATAAGAGTTGAAATTGAAATCGGAGTTTCAATTTTGCAATTGAAATCGAAAATGAGCTCCAATTTCTCAATCAATTGAAAAACTAGCAATAGATGCCCGTGCTGAGCACGAGTAAGCAATGAACAACGTTTGCAATAGAGAATTTGTAAGCAAAGATAGAGAGAGATTGGATTCTTTTAGTGCATACTTCTGATATAATGCAATGCAATTGATAAGTAAATCGATAATATCCCACACTAAAAGAGATAGACATTAAGAAATATTTTTAAAGTAATTGTACACACACTGTCCTATTGAAAAACTAGCAATAGATGCCCGTGCTGAGCACGAGTAAGCAATCAACAACATTTGCAATAGAGAATTTGTAAGCAAAGATATAGAGAAGATTGGATTCTTTTAGTGCATACTTCTAATATAATGCAATGCAATTGATAAGTAAATCGATAATACCCCACACTAAAAGAGATAGACATTAAGAAATATTTTTAAAGTAATTGTACACACACTTTCCTACAGCCTATCCTTATACCAAACATGAGCTCACATCCCTGTCTATCATTATGAGACAAAACATTTAAAAATGGAAACCTTTATCTAATCCATGAATTTCTAAGTCTATCTTAATTTAAATAATGAGGCAAGAAGGTAATCTGGATATAACCACAGAGTTAATAAAATTATGGTATTGGACATAGTGGCATGACGAAACTCCAAAGAGCTTTTTAATAACCATATCCATAAAATGCCAATGTGAGATCAATTATTTACAACATTCATACTAAATTTTGTTGAGCCTTAAAGCATAGGCCATAGGCAAAAGTTAGTTGGCCAAAACAATTGTATTAAGGTCACTATGGAATGAATGAATTTGCAATAATTTGTAAAATGAGATATTCATTACAGTTATGGTCCTTCCTACTTCATTACTCATTACACATGTTTTCTCAAACAGAAAGAAAGAAGTATAATTGTATCTAAAATTAATGGGGATTGCATACATACACATTAGCTTGCATATATACTTCAGAACCAAGATTCACCAATGTACGGAGGTAAGTTGCCCCATTATTTTCCAAATACTCTATATTATTTTTCAAATCTAAGCTAAGAGATTAAAAAGCTAAGGAGAATCCAAAATTAAGAAATCAAAATCAATCTAGTGAAGAAAGAATCTAATGATAGAAGGAACTTCATATTGGAATGAATGCAATTTTTATTTTATTTTTTGAAAAGGTGGCTGTATTAAAAGAAGAAAACTATATAGTATAGGAGGGGTATGAAGGCAAAATAATCACTCATAAACATTAACCATTCATAAAATATTAATATTTGATTACGGTTCCTCTGTGCAAAATGTAGTATAAGAAGAAAAATTGCAAAATGAAATCACCAAAAGACCCAATTCCTAAATGCATTACACCAGATATACAATAGATACAATAAAAATAAAAAATGAAAAATAAAATAGTGGATACAACTTTCCATCGAAAACCTTGTCTCCGCAATATAGGAAGGAAAAATAAGCTTCCTTTGTCATCACTGTGATAATGAAATTCACCATCAAAAGGGGAAGAAAACACCATAATAATGAAATCTGCATCAAAACTTTCCATTGCTCGGCCATTGACATTTGCAATGCGAAATTTGTAATGGGATGTAGAGAAAACTTGGATATGTATATTCTTTTAGTGCATACCGATGCAATTGATAAGTAACATCAATGGTATTTTACACTTGATGAGATGGTCATTAAGAAAAGTATACAAAGCAACAGTACACGCGGTGCTTTCCTCCTTTCATTGTCCCAAATCTTACTTCAGTGCTATAGTTTGCTCGCCCACTCATCACCTCAGCAAGCACCCGGTAGAGCCCAAGGCGTTTTAGATTAGTCAACTTTCTAAAGTATTAAAATACCAATTGAAGATGCACATAAGTTAGAAATATTGTATGAGAATATAGTCTATTTAGGAATAAACCTCTTGAACTCATTTCTTGTGGTCTTTTGGGTTTACGAATTCAAGGACACAACTTCGTTGCTGGTAAAAAAAGAGAAACATTAGCATTCGGAATCCACTTCAAATAACCAAATCATCAAATTAGAGTGGTTATAGAAAACAACCCTCTCTAAAATTAAGAAGAGTCCCAATAACTCACCTTCATGGAAATTACTTGAGTTTACATCAACACAAATGATGCTTGAAGCCCTCGATAAATCTTGCACCTTTTGCAAAGTACATAAAATAAAAAAACAACAATTTACTGTCATCACAATCTCCTCACAATATGTATAACTATCTTCATGTTTGTTTTTCTTCTTTTTTTTTTTTTTTTTTTTCTATTGGAAAAAATCTTGCCTTTGGGATTTGGGAATGTAGCTGAAAATTTAACGTGTTCATTATGTTGTTTCTAAGTACAGCAATTCCCAACCTAATATAAAAGCAAATGATAGTTTTTTTCTTAGGGAATGGAAGATTAGGCATGATTAATGCAACAAAATGTCAATTACAACTCTTGAACAAATTTACATAGAGAGGGATATCTAATTTTTTTTCGGACGGTATTAGTTGAGGGAGGTCTTAAAAGGACATAAAATATTATGGATTGAATTCTTTAAAAAGTGTGACAGTTTTGAAATCCATCATGCATGACTTGTTAGTCGAATTTCCATAGATGGCCAAGAAGGATTTGATATATTGACAAAAGTAGCTTTGTATCTTGGTTTTTGGAACGTATGAAAACAAAGCCATCATTTCACAAAAGTATCTTCGTACCTGTGATTCTTAGAACACTTGGAAAAAGAATGACAATTTCCTTCGGAAAACTTCTTTGGCTTGAATATTAACCCTCAACAGCACAAAATCGAGTTTCCCAAATTTTATCATCATCGCATCATACTACTCATTGAACTCTAACCTGCAGTATTTTCAAGATAAGCAATCCACAAAACCAAACAAAACAATAAGAAAATATATAGACTCTTAAAAATATAGAGACGGAGAGGTTTTACCCAAACATGCACCAAATGAACCTATAAAACATAGATTTTGGGCTTGAGTGACGAAGCATTTATATGATATTGTATTGCCTTCCCACATAGCATATTAAGAATTATAGTAAATGAAAATGAAAATCACAATCGAAATCAAGCATCTAGCTCAACAAGAGTATGAAGCTCTGCAATGGCCTATCAAAAAAAAATACAAACATTAAGTAAAAGATTTTTGAAACATTAGAAAAAATTTAAAATCAGAGATCCAAATTGCTCCATATATTGAATCCAAAGGTTACTAGAAAGAAAAGAAATGATGAGACTGACTAGGAAAAGAAGCCCTTTAAACACCAATGATTTGATAAAAAGATCATACATTAAAAAAGTAAAAAAAAAATGGAAAAATCTTTGAAAAAAGATTATTTACCTGAAATGTAAAAGGACTGGACTGATTGTACCCGCATTTCTGAAATCATGACTAAAATAAAGCATCCACAGTAAGAATCAAACTCTAAATCAAAATTGCAATCAACCACCCATCAAAGAACATTGAAAATAAAAATTAGGCTCAATCATTATAGCATTTGGCAATGTTAAATATTAAGAAATATTGGCAAATATTAGATATTAAAAAAAAAACTGGCCAAAGGGGTGGAAAACTAATCAACAATTTGAAAATAGAGAAGCATCAGTAATAGAGGACAAAAAGAAGGGGTGAGAAAAGAGTCCAATCAGCATTGCTTCTCGCAGTCAAATCATTAGATGTTCACCTTTTGTCTATTTTGTACACCTTAAAAGAGTAAAAGCTCAATCTACAGAAAGCAAAATTCAAGGCTATTCGAACCCAAATCTAGAAGTTTAGAGGCAAATGATACATGCTATGCAGAGTGTTATATCTAACCGAACCAGAATATAAAAGAGAAATTTAACCCTAGCAGTTAAGAGTGGGTCGGCTGAGGGAGATGGAGAGGGATAGAGAGTGTGCGAGACAGACAAAGAGAAAGATTCACATGATCTATAGGAGGATCAGGGCCATTATTCATATCTACAAGTAAAAGCAAAGCCACTGCATGAGGGAAATCAAAAGCAAGGGAGAGAGGAGATGGGCAAACAAAAAACTTAGAGGTAAGAAACAAATGGAGAATGGAATGGCAAAAAAACCTCACTGAAAGTTTAGGGTTCGCAAGATCTCTAGATTGGTCCACTCAATAAATCAGCCCAAAAAGTGTGCAAAAATAATAAATATGCAGCGGGAATAAAATCACAAGCACACACCAAAAGGAGACTAGATTTTTACGTGGAAAACCCTAACCGGGTGAAAAACCATGGATCCGAGCTGGATCTAATCAAGCACTATAAATCTCGCAATTACAAGAAACTCAGATTTATTCCCCAGATATCCAGGGACAGAAGCTACCTTGTGTCGCTTCACGCTTCAACGACTTCACACCGTTGATTGCAACAAACTCAATCCAGCGCTTGACTCCTCAAATCTTCTCGCAAAAAGATAATCTTCTACAAAGGAGGCAAAAGAACCTGCCTCTCTAGAGTACTTGGCAGCACAACTCTTCAAAAATCTCTAGAGAAAATCTCTCTCAATTAAATCACCAATTCAGAACATGAGAGATGATCTGTGTCTCTTTGGATTCTGAGAAACACCCAATTTATATCCTCAAATCCGTGCAAGAAACTCCTAATAATAATCCACTAAGATTATCAAGCTTTCTCAAACTTCAACTCAGAGTTCAGATCAAACTAGGCATTCTGCACCTAGCTAGCTATAGCAAGCTTCACCCTCGCTATAGCAAGAGGTGTCTCTGCCATTTCTCGTTATAGCGAGAAATAGTCTAGCTATAGCGAGACTACATACTGTCTTGTTTTGTCTCGTTCTTCATTTCGGTGTTCTGACAATTCTTTTGTTGATCCACCTTGCCTTTTGACTTTACACTCACCCTATAGATTGCTTTCTCCGTTTCCTTTTTCTCTTCTTCTCCTCTCTTTTATTTGAGGTTATAGGAAGTGCAAGACTCCAGAGAAGAAGTATGTGAATGGGGGAGAGAAGGTGTTGTATGTGAAAGTTTGTTTTGGCAAATCGGTAATGTGAAGAGTTTTTTTTTAGAAGTTTAGAGTTAGCGCAAGCTAGGGAAGAGTTAACCACATGTCGAAGCGTTTTAGAGGATTAACTGTGCACCGAAAAGTGAATAATTTCTCAGTCAAAATCAAATTGAAATGAAGCGTTATTTTCACAATCGAGTTCAGTTTGCTTCATATATATAATAATTGTTGATTTAATAAATGCTCTCTTCACTTTTTTATTTTGTTCATGTTTTTCAAATTTTATACATTTTGCAATTCTTTATTTTTTTCAAAACACAGTTCTAGATTCTGGAATGGCCCAAATATTTTACCTTGCAATCAAATCGAAATGGAGTTTGAAATGAAATTTGCAACTATGGATGTAGAACTTTTTCTCAACCAACATGTTTTTCCTAATTGATCTTTTGGATTGGACCGTGGAATGGCATCCATAGATACTTCTTTATTAAAATCACCATGTAGAAAAGCTCTTTTTTTACATTCAACTAATAAAAAGACCAAGAAAATTTTACAAGTAATAACGAATCACTCTTAAGTGAGCTTGTTTTTGCTACTCGAGGATTAGGCCTGTCAATTGAGCCCGTTAAAATGGGTACCTAGCTCGGCCCATCCCCACCCAAAAATACAGTGCTTTTTAAAAAAAAAAAATTCGAGCCCAGCAGGGTGGGCTTGGACAGTGGTCTTAAAGCCCAGCCAAAATGGGATTGGGAATGGACAGAACATGCCCAACCCGTCTAGGCCTAGCCCGGCCCGCCCGCAAGCACATGTCCCTCATTTTTAATAAATCTGTAGGTGAGGAGAATCGTAGTGAAGGAGAAATTAAACTAATCTATTAGGGTGAAGTTTTCCAGCTCATGATTCATGTTTGTTTTGACCAAATGTCATTCTCAAAATCTTTTTAGATTTTATGAACATGCTTGTTTTGATCAAATGTCATTTTCATAATCTTTTTAGATTTTATGAAATATCGTGTTGGCCGATATTTTACCTCTTCTAAGAGCAAATCAATTCATGATATAATTTTATGAGAATATAAGCTTTATTCTTAATATTAGATCTCTGTTCATGTAATACTAGAAAAATATACCCGTTCTTAGCAAGGGCAATATAATCATAATATTAAAATTAATTTAAAAAAACTTTATGATTAGTTTCTTTAAAATTAGATGCAAAAGGTTTTAGTCTGAGAGAGAGGGAAAAAAAAGTCCATAAGAGTTCAATACCTAATACCATATAATTTTAAAAAAAAAACATAAGCCCATAAAAATTGAAGATTAATTATCAAGAAAACGAAAAAACAAAATCAAAACAAACAAACAATATAAACCATGAATAAAATCCTATGAAATTTGAAAGACACATAAAAATGAAAATCCATAATCAACTCAAAAACATAAGCAATTTAAAAGAATCAAACACTCATGGGAATAAAAAAAAAAATCAAAAATAGAGCACCAAAAGGCAACCCACAAATTCATGAAAAACCATCATAAAAAAAAAAACTAAAAACCCATCACAAGTGAGAAATTATAATAAAAGAAATACAAAATAAAAGGAATTAAATTTTATTAAAAAGGCTATAAAAATATATATAAATAAAGATCCATAGACAATACAATGATAAAAGAAATTTAAAAGAATCAAACCAACTTATGATAATCTAATACTCAAAATTGGAAATTTGAAGCCACAAAAGAAATAAGAAAATTTTCACAAAGGGAACCTAAAGAACCCAATGGAAGTAAAATAAATAATTAACTCATAATGATAAGTATTTAAAAATAAAAAAAATACAATAGAAAAATGAAAATTCACAGAAAATCCCATGATAAAAAGTGATTTAAAAGAAAAAAAACCCAGGAGAAGCCAATGGAAGTAAAATAAATAATTAACTCATAATGATAAGTATTAAAAAATTAAAAAAATATAATAGAAAAATGAGAATTCACAGAAAATCCCATGACAAAAAGTGATTTAAAAGAAAAAAAAAACCAAGGAGAGCCCAACGCCCAAAAGTTGAAACAGGAAAGGGGAAAAAAGAAACTCACAATCTATGAAAACCATACAAATTCAAACTATAAAAATATTGCAAAGCTATAGAAATTTTAAAATGATGATTCTTTTGTATAAATCATATTAAAGTAACATAATTAAGATTACTCAAATAAAATTTGATGAAGTCAAAAGTGAATGAATTAAAAAAGGTTTACCTCTCAAATTGAAATATTTAATAATTGCACCAATTGCCTAAAGATGCTCACATTTTAAAATGAGTTGAACACTGATAGAAATTAAGCATGCAAATGAGACATGAGACGGCACTAAAAAGAGACACAAAGAAACAAAAAATTATTAAAGCTGCTCTAAAAAAATACAATGAACTTAAAAGTAAATGAATGGAAAAGATGAAAGTTCTCTTGTTGACATAAAGAAATAGAATTATATTAGAGAAAGTAGAAAATGATGATAATAAGAATGAACTTAATTCTTTATTTAGATGGACCAATATTATTGGAGATTCCTTTTACCATTAGTTCCGCATTCTTAAAAAAAAGTGTACAATCAAAATCAATAGATAAAAAAAAAAAACCAGACAACCTAAAACCGAGAGTGGATTAAATAAAAAAAAGTAATGATTAAATAGACCACGCAACCCAGAAATCGGCATTTTACATTCTAAAAAAAAGAAAAAAATCATATAATCAGAACAAACAAAAATACCTGAAATTCCTTAGATTAGTGGTAGACACTGGGACCCATTAACACTCAAATGCTATTGCCTTGATAGAAATAGGATGATATTCAGAGTTTCTTAATAGACAAAAGGCATGATGGAGAGTCCAAATTACAAAAAAAAAAAAAAAAAAACAACTTTATTTAGAAAACTTCAGTATTTTGTATTTTTTTTTATCAGAAAATCAATTGGACCATGGAAATAACCCAGAATGAGTTGAAAATTTGAGGTAACCCATAAATAGCAAGGATGTTTGTGTTAATGATTATGATTTTTAGTATATGGGGTCAATCTTAGTATTCCAATCTATTTACATCACAATTTATAAAAGTTAACGCCACACACAAAAAAGAAAAAAATCAGACTCCACCCTTTCTCCCCCGGCAAGCGTGCATGGTAGCACATCAGTTACATGGAAAGTTTCCTGCCTCCTCTTTAGCTCCACGCGTTATTGTGAGTTTTTCTTTTTTCAATAAAATTATCATTTTTTATTAATTATGAAACTTATTATTTTTGTTGATCAATTTCATATATCATATATTCATTTGAGTTTTGGATGTCATGGAAAATTAATGACTATATGGGAAATCATATAAAATAGTTATTTCAAAAGTTTGATCATCTATGCTTAAAGTACAATGCATAAGTACGAAAATAATAACAACTGTATTTATAAAGGACAATATTTTAAAAATATAGTTATTTTTATAAATACCTCGTAGATAAATTCCAACTGCCGGTCAATATTCCAAAGTGGGGCTGGGTTCCTTCTTCATTAAAGCTTGATCATCTATGCTTAAAGTACAATGCATAAGTATGAAAATAATAACAATAGTATTTATAGGGGTCAATATTTTAAAAATATAGTTATTTTTATAAATACCTCGTAGATAAATTCTAACTTCCGGTCAATATTCCAAAGTGGGGCTGGGTCCCTTCCTCAGTAACTAATTTTAAGTTTTTGTTGATAACTGTTAACAAAAAGATGCTTTGTGGTGTAGTGGTAGGGTCGCTCCTTTGAAATTCATATTGTCCTGAGTTTGAGTCTCAGCACATACCATGATTAATTTTTGTCATGTCATTAAAAATACACGGGTTAGGTTGGTTCAAAAAAGTGTGCATTATCTCTGGCCCGACCTAATTTACCCCGACTCGTTTGCTAAGGTCAAACTAAATTAAATTCGTAAATTGTATGAGTCAATTTTAAGTTTTTGTTGATAACTATTAACAAAAAGATTCTTTGTGGTGTAGTGGTAGGATTGTTCCTTTGAAATTCATATTGTCCTGAGTTCGAGTCTCAGCACATACCATGATTAATTTTTGTCATATCATTAAAAATACACGGGTTAGGTTGGGTCAAAAAAGCGTGCATTATCTCTGGCCCAACCTAATTTACCCCGACCCGTTTGCTAAGGTCAAACTAAATTAAATTAGTAAATTGGATGAGTCAAAATCAATTGGAGGGAATTGGAAGTGATTTCAATTTGAAACCACTTCGCTTCATATATAATAATAGCTTAATGCTATATCATTTCTACTAATTTTTCAACCAAAGGGATTTGATGCAAGACTTTAAGCAGTAAAGGGCATTAAACAATCCTTTGACTTACCACACAAAAGTAAACACCAATTTATGGGTCACATCACAGAGATAAAGCATGCAGGTAATAAGTAATATAGTTTATAATTTCAAAAGTGCGGACTTTAACTAGATTATTTTCTATTTGGATATACGAATTATGAGAATACTTATGTGCAACAATTATAAATTCTTCTAATACTTCCTCATAAATGCAATTGGATGGATCTCACTCATTTCACTAATAGGAGTTGTGGAGAATAAAGTTGAATAAACTTGGTTAGCTTATATTCAAGATCATGGTAAGCCCTAGCCCGGCCCTGCCGTAGCCCAGGCCCGCACGAGACGGGATTTGACATAGACTCATTCAATTTAGGGCAGGGATTGGACAACCCCAGGCAAGCAGGCCCAATATTTGGGACGGAATTGAACAGCTCGAGCCCAGGCCTGGCCCAGCCCATTGACAGGCCTAGAGAGGATGTTTAAGATAATCAATCCCATATATTTAAGTGAAGCCCTTGGAAAACAATCTAACTTTCTACCTTTGCACAAAATCATCTGAATTATATTTTAAAGCATAGAGCTAGTTTTCCACATGGCAAATCTGTAAGTTCGTATGTTTTGTTTTTTTTCCAGTGCATTCATTTCATTAATCATACCTACCATCTACTTTGGATGAGACTATTAAACGTATATAATGTATCCTCATAAAAGATATGTGGGACACAACTACATGATATGTTGGAGACAACAGATGATTTTGGCTGGGAGGTCACGTACAAAAGGAGCATTTCCTTTTACATAAAGCAATAGGAAGAATTAAACAATTGAAAGATCAAGAATTATGTATGTATTAGTTTAAGAGAATGGATCTCTTGTTGGACTCCCACACAACCATTGTGTAGGAAATTACAAAGCGGTCCCTATATAGCAGAAATAAACTAAAAAACAGCCCTACCTTATTCTTCAAAATCAACAGAACTTTTGATTGAAGATATGACAGATGTAGAACAGGTAGGCAACTAGCATAACTCCCATTTCCAATCCAATAGCCATACTCATCTCATAACCATTATGAATTGTTGGCTACGTGAGATCCATGTAGGCAACTTTTATCTAACATTGTATTGTGATTGTATGTGGGTTCATCTAGACCTGACAATGCTGCTCCTTTTAATTAATCATCATGGCATCTAATTTCTTGATATTGCATCAATAAAAAATAAAAAAAAGGTATTTTGACCAGATCTTCATGTGGGGCATCTGTCTTAGCTAAATGTTGTTTTTCCTTTCACTATGACATAAAATGACAACCTGAATGTAACACTTCTTTTTTCTTTTTTTATAGAACTTTGATGCAATATTTAACAACTGCCGATGAAATGAGTGATTGTGATGATGGATTTGTTATTTTATCTTCAGTACTATGATTCTTGTTTACTAGCTTAAATCACTACTGCTTGGTCTAACTTGCGATGGGAACTTGTATGCAACCACTCTATGAGTGGTTGCTCCAAGTAGCATGAAACTATTTGTTATTTAGTGTGGTTATGATCAATAGATGATGCTCCTTGTTCTTCTCAAGTTGAATTTTTTAAGTGTCACAGTTGTCGTAAGGTAATAAACTATTCTGAATTAAAGCTTGATGTCAATCTTATAAGAGATTTTAGCTTTGTTTTACCCCATCCAAAAGCAGATAACATCAGCTGTAGTTTAGCTATTACAAGCTTCGCAAATAAATAATTGCCGTGTCTCAGATAATAAATTAGCATGGGGTAGCTAGTGCTCAAGAAAACAATCATTTAGGCACGTTTGTTTGCTCGTATCCACTTCTAGGAATACCTTTAGGCGTGTTTGAAAAATGTTATTTAGCAGTTAAGAAAACTCTTAACAATTTTCGCTATTTTGGGAGGTTTTAGAAATAAATATGGAACAAGCATTTGGCGAAGCTTTTGACTATAGGTATAGGGTTTGGATTGCATACGTTTTTAAAAAAATTCTTTTCTGTTCTTTATGAAACTCATTTAATTTCATGAGACATACTATCATGAAAAGTTGATTATTTGAATTTATTTTATTTTTTTATTTAAAGATAATAAAATAAATATGGTAACTTGTTCATAATTCCCTTAGTAAGTAGTAATGTTGATACCTCGAACATATATAACTATTCACACATACTAGATGATGTTTCTCACTTGATTGTTTTATACTCTTTATTTGTCATTTTATTTATACCGCTATGGATGAGTTGTGACTACTTTTTACCCTTTTATAAAATTTATTTATTTTTCATTTTTACAGATTTTTTTGGAAATCTTACAATTTGTAATAAATTTTGATTCATCCTCTATGAAGGATTTGCAAAAAGATTTCCATTTTTGGAACTATGTTCAAAACCATATTTTACATCTGAAAGTATTGAAGCATCATTAGGAGAAAAATATATCCGAAAAGCGTCATGATACTTTTTATGATACAAGACTACCAGTGATATGTGTGACAGTGTTCCAACTTTCTAGAATTGGTCTAGGCCAAGTCTGACTTTTTTGGATAGATTCATTAATTGGTTTTGGACTTGAAACCATCTCTTTTGGATAGAAATGGTCGGGCCAGTTGTTAAATGGTCTCGGCATAGACCATATTTAATCCACCCTAGATGGGCAATAGAGTGAGACTCTTGGAACCACGATGGAGTATTCCCTAGAAAAGGGCTTCGCACTAGGCAATTCCATTTTCAAGTATTAAATGAGAACCTAGAACTGTAGACTGGGTAGCAGCTCTGGACTGGACCTGCTAACACTACCTAAGCCCAACACAATACTTTTGGGTTTTATTTTTTTGTTTTTTGCTTTGAACTTGTTCATAGTCTGATTCGGTCAAGATTTTGTTCTATGACCCACTAACTCAAGCACATGGGTAAGGTCTTCGAGTTGGATGACTGCTTTTTTCAGAAGCCAGATTGATCCAACATGACCCATTGCATTTGTAGATCGAGATCATAAATAAAGGATTTACTTTCAAACATCATAACTCAGGATCATAAATAAAGGGTTTACTTTCAGACATCATAACTTCTATTTTAATTTTAGGAAATCATCTACAAAAAGGTTTTTGTAAATAATCATATTTTAAAAATAATTCTAGCAGGCACTACTATTGTCTTAAACACTTTTCAATTGACCATAATACTTTTTTAACAAAAAAGAACTGAACTAGACTCTTAACTGGTAGCTTGCACATGTATCCGTAATAATTCACTTTAGTGTTCGTTTGCGTTAAAATACATAGGAGGTGAACACATAGTTAACTTTATGAATGCTCTAAAATCCATCTCATCTTGGAATTGATGAATCTTAGAACCCAGTTAGAATCTACTTATAAAATCCATTTTAGCTTTGTGGAGACTCTAAAATTCATCAATTCCAAGCTAAGATGGACAGTTGGTATTGGGGATAGAATTTCTATTTGGAATAGTAGTTGGATCCCCTGTGAAGAGGAGCTTAGAAAATCAATGTCCCAAATCTCCATGCGATCTAAGTGTGTAAGGACCTCACAAACCCAATGCGAAAAAGAGATAAGCGAGCTTTAATATGTTTTTAGTATTGATAAGGATATTTAAGATATTCTTAAAACTCACATTCCCAATCAAACTCTTGGGGACAAGAGGGTTTGGATGCATATTAAAAGGGGACATGAAATTACCAAATCAACATATATAATTATCATTTAAGACAATTTGGAGTAACTTTAGTTTCACTTGGAGATCATTATGAAAATTGTCGTTGTCTCAAAGAATCCTTCTTTTTGGATAGAAATGGCCTAGGAAGGCTATTCTAGTATGATCCTTTCTTAATACTAATTTGTTAAACTTTAATATTTTATGTCTATGTGAGAAAAGGGCTCCAACATAGCTGGGATAAGGCTTTGAAGACGATGATGATGTGAAAAGGGGGCTAAGATGGTTGAGCATGCCTCGTTTCATTATGATTTTGGACGGGTCATATGGTTTGCTTTGAGTTTTGGCCCCCTAAACTATAATCTTTTCATTTTAAACAATATTACAAGTTTTAGTTTAGATGGATGGGTGGTCAACCTTTTCACCGCTCTTTTGTAGATCACCATTCTCAAAGCCTGGATTGTGACCTTGGGTCGGTTCCGATCCAAGTCCATGGTGGACTAGGAGCCGGAAATGTTAATGAGAAAATGGAACCGGAACCAGGCCCGGTTCGTAACCGGTTCCGTATATGGGACAGTTCCGAGACTAGGTAGAGAATGATATGGACTTTAGGAGGGATTCTTGAAAACTGAGGCAATATACTGGTCCTGGGTCCACAGGTCGGAACCAAGGTGGATCCGAACCCAGACTTGTTTTCTTATTAGAGCCTAAATAAGGACCCAAAACCGGTTTTTAATGAGTCGGAACCTCCGGATAATAAAAGAATTGGGGACCCATTTACATCCCTAATTGGGATATGTTTAATTTTAGCTCTAAAAAAATTAAATCCCACGAAAGTGATTAATATGGTTAAGAGTCTAATGATCTCGAAGACCTCTCTCTGATGAGGCTATATCCAAGGACCAGCTCACCCCTAAAAGAATTGGGTTGGTGGAAAATAACATTAAAACAAGATGGAAAATGTATGAACCATTCATCACCCTATTAGCTTATTTTCCATCTTCTTCTAATTCTATTTTCCTTAAAAAAGGTTGTTCAATTCTCATTTCTTAAAATTAATGTTTGGTCTTCATTTTTTTACCACTAATGGTATCAATCCTATGTATTTTATTCCTACATATTTTAATGTAAATAAGCAGACTCAAAGATTATTTTTCCCATGTGAGGCCCACATGGATGCACGACAATCAATGGAGGTAGAGGGAATAGATAGGCTTCCAAATGGATTGGAGGTCGGGGTGTAAACTGGATCGGGACTGGGGCCATGCACAGGCAGTTGACTGGGATGGGCGGCCCGACATGACCCAAAGGATGGGCCAAGGAGCCTTGGTCGTGGCACGGTACGGCGTGGCCCAGGTCCTTGTTCGTGCAATGCTAGGCCAGGGTGCTTGGGCTGAGGCACAACATGGCATGGTCCATGATAAAGTTCTATACCTGCATAGAGCTTATAAGTTAGAGCTTTTTCTCATAAAAAAAAAAAAAAAAAGCTAAGGGGGCTACTTTCTTTTTAGAGATTTTATGGCTAAGGTGGATGGAGGTGGATAATTCAAAATTACAAGTGTTTGTACCTAAGTGCCTAGAGCATGGAGCGGGAGCGGGAGCGCTGAAGCGCTAAATTTTAAAGTAATTATATGTCTGGAGCACCTTCGGAGTGCCTGCTATACAGTGGGCACAAATATATCTGATCCATATATTCAAGTATAAAAAATGGAGAAAAAATTTAACTTCGCAATTTGACCACATAAAATAGACAATAATTAATAAGTCAAAAGAAGTTCCTTCATTCAAAAGATAGATATCAAGCATACAAAAAAAGACAATGCTCATCCATGATTTCATATCCTGTATCCAAAAATAATACTCCACAAAACATATGAGAAAGATAAAAAAATTAGAAAAGAAAGAGAGTACCCATCCCAAGTGTGGTGTAGAAGTGCCAGAAGTTAAAGGGGATAGGCCAACAACACCAAAATGAAGTAATGCATATTCTCTACCTTTAAGGGCTTCCATGTCCTTCCTTCAAGGGCTTCCATGTCCTTCTCCAAATTATCATCATTAACAAAACTATCCCAGTTCTTATATGTCCCCTCATAATCCTCCCTATACCGTGTCAACAATCGATGATTTTAATGGACATAAACCAAAGATTCTGCATGGTCCGCATTCATCATATTCCTCTTTACATTGTGAATAAAACCATAGGTACTCCATGCCCTCTCTGCACACGAGGTGTTCACACTTGGAGACAAAAATTTGACTACCAAACTATATAGCTCAGGTGCGGTAACTCCATGCAAATCCCACCATGTTACTGTATACACTTTTCTCTCTATCTTTGATTGCTTGAGGACGACCAAAAGTACTTTTGCCACTAACAAAGTCACTAAGTTTCCAACGAACTAAATATGCTTCCTCTGGATCTCTCACCAATCAATCTACCACTTCAAAATAAGTCGTTTGACTATGTTGATAATCACGAGTCTTCTTCATTTTCCCTCCCGTCGGTGAAAAACTTGTTAACCAAGATTCTGAATAATAATATGGAGTAAGCACATATGCAAGAGCATGTAAAGGTTGATTCATCTCTCCCATCGTCCTGTAACAAGTTTCTGAATAACTTGATACATTTCAACATTATGTTTTAGTGCAATTTGAATGTATCCATACATATCTTCCATCCTTTGATAAACTTCTCCAAGAATAGCTTTGTCGGAGTCACAAAAGCGAATCATTTGCCAAATGGGCTTTGTGAATGCCAAGATAGTTTTCAATTGTTTCCAAAAGTCATCATCTAATATAATTTGTCTTACCCCATTATGCTCCATATTTTCCCTCACCCCACCTTTCTTGAGTTTGTCCCATTCCACACTTAAAACCAAGTTAATTAAAGCATTCTTTACATGAGCAATTCGTTCCAATATAATATAATGATGCCCAAATCTTGTCTTGTTGACTTTTATAACATCTAATGATGAAAATGTTCGAAATATACGCAAAGCCGAAAAATGGTTTTTTATATACTTCACAATTCCCTTTGCTTTCTCATAGCAATCACCAATGAAAAATAAACTTGAGTGGATTGAATGTGCAATATCTTTCATCAAAAGACTTGAAGTATTAGCCATGCAACCAGACCAAAAGATATGTGGGTGCCTTCTCTCAACGAGAGTCCTTGCTCCCTTACATACAGAGGCATTATCAGTCATATCAATCAAAATCTGCACAACACTATATGTACCCACTCTTTCAATTGCCTTTAGCAAAATCCCAGCTATATATTCACCTGTCTTTTCAAGAGAAATTTATACCACTAATGAACATTCCTTTATCTCCTGATACTGCCATCGCATTGATCAACGGTTGGTTCTTGATGTTTGTCCAACCGTCAGAAACAATTGAAACCCCATATGTCGGCCATTGTTCTTTTAGGGGCATTAGTGCTTGCTCAACCTTTGTCCTCTCCTTATCAAGAAGCATAGTCCTTATTTTTTCTGCACATGGTGGCTTATAGCCTTTTGGTGCATCATTGATGGCCCTTACCATATCAATCCAAAGAGGAGACTTTGCTACATTAAAAGGAATCCCATTAGCATAGAAAAGTCGGGCAAATACACCATCCACTTCTTCTCTAGAAGATAATTTAAACATATCAGCTATATATGTTCTTCTTTCCCTTCTCTACCTTAGCCAACTTGGATACCGGTGGAACAATTGGAATGGTAGGAATAGGTCTTTTGCGTGTGCCACCTCCAAACCTTTTCTTAGCTTCTTCTTCTTCTTTTTTCAATTTCTTCCTCTCATCCTTGTTTATTTTAGAACATATTGCCACCCCTTGTGACTTTTGCCCAGGTAATAGCCCAATCAAGTGGGCTCTTATCCGGAAGTATGTTCCCGTATAAGGATCAACCTTACAACCAAAATTACATATCCACTTACAAGCACTTCCATCTTTTCCATCTCCAACAATTGTTACGTACCTTTTGAGAAGAGTGGCTGTCAAATCTGTATTCTCATCTTCAATACTATCCCTTTGATTAAGTGGATTCTCTGTAATTTGTACCTCCTCTTCTTCATTCATTTTGGTCCTAAAAAGGAAATAATATTGGTTATACATGTAAAATCAATTTGCCAACATATCTTGTTTATAATTTACATATATTAAAAGAGTATTAGAGAATGGAGACAAAACCTTGTATTGTTTATAAATCATAAACAAGAGTGATAAGACAATATGTCAGGGATATGATGGAAAACTTTTATTGTTTATAATTTCCATAGCCATCAAGATGTACAAAACTACAAATATGGGTTGAGATAGTTGTGAATGAGAAATGAAGCACAAAACTACAAACCCTGTGTCGGCTTTTCGTCATTGCTCTAAATGCTTGATTTCTGTTTATGTGTCAATCCCAAACAATTTCAAGTTGGGGGATATTGATGCCAATACTATAGCACCTCCTGTTTATGAAAAAATGACAACGATGGAGTGCCCAGTTTGTTTACCAGAAATGAGGCGGACACCCCTCTTGCACCACATGAGTTTTTAATTTTTACTACTCATCATATTTATTGACTGAGGTATCAAGTTGATGGAGATTGGAGACTACCGCATTTGACTACTATATTTTTTTTATTTAAAGAAAGGAAGAAGATGGAGACGAGAGAGAGAAGGGGGAGGGAAAGAATAAAAACAAGTGAAGCCCAACTACCCAAGTACACAGAGAGGTGGGGAGGGAAGGGTAGGGTACTTGCCGGATATTGCTGCAACGTAGATGACCCATGACATCAGAGATGACTTGCGACAACCACGGTTTGCAGTGTTCCTCTTTCGTATTTTAGTCTCTCTTCTCATCTTTCATTTTTTTTTTCTTGTTATCCTCCCTAAAAATAAGGATCTAAGCCTTAAAATCTTTAAATTTTTTGAAACCAACCTTTCAAATTCCACGCTTCCAACGTGGATACCCATCGACTTGCGCTCCCTCCCTCGTTAAATGACGATCTAGGTTCACCCGATTCTCGCTCCATCGTTGGTTGATCCGCGATTCGTATGAACTCGAACCTCGATTTGTAGAGACTCGAACCGCGTTCCATGGGCGATTCCACTCCGAAAACACCGATCCGCATTTTCAGAGCGAGATCGAGAAAGGGGATGGATGGTTCCCTGCAATGAGGTTTGTACAAATATAACCTCATATAATTTCCAAAATTAAGCAAGGGTTCTACATTGTAATTTTTAAAACGTAAGCCAACAATTATCAAAATTAAGTTTGAACCATGGCTAAAAATGCCCAAATTAATCACAACCCACCTATCGACCAGATCTCTAAATCCCCACCATAAATGCAGATGCCAAGTTTTTCCAGCCCACCAGTTTCGTCGGCTACTTTATATGAATTCATCCACCTACACCTTCGCAGTTTACCGTTACATGTGACAGAGACATAATAACGACGACGTTAATGTGGGGTACTCAATAGTACAAATACGACTATACTCCAGGTTAAACACTATCTCCTCTCCTTTTCTCTTAAGAAAAAAGTCGCATTCAATTTGTCCCGTTTAAAATTTCTACTTGTCCTTGTGCTAAATGTGTTGGGCTTACATTCTGCCCCAACTCTGATTGGATCGGAATTTGGCCCTGTTAAAAACATGGTTGTGGATCACTTACTTGAAGGACCAATTATTAATTAAAAATTAATAAATGCTGGACCAAAGACGTGAACATATCCATCCTCCTTGCAGTTGATCGATTTGAATTAAAAAGATCGCACTATGTCAAAATGCACTAAAAATGGCATGAAAAAAAAATGCAAAGAGTGATCGTACGCTCCGCTTCTTCTTCGTCGTCATTTTACATTACCAAAACAAAACATTAACTCTCATCTCTCCCATCTCCATCTCCTTCTTTGGTTTTAGGGTTTCCAAAGGCTACTGGACCATCGTTTAAGGCCATGTTTGGCAACAATTAGTGGCGAGGATTCTTCCCGACCTTCTATGCATTTGAAGGAAACTCATGTTGGTTAACATCGAAAAATGGCTGGGAGAACTCATTGCTTCTTTGTTACAGAATATCTCAGAGATTCTACCTCCCACCTTCCAACTGTTGAAGTCCGCGCGATGGAAGCTATAGTTAAATCAATGCTACATGAGGCTGTATCGGTTTTTTCTTTGGAACCCTGCCTTATGGATCCAATAATCACAATCCGAATTGTTAGTCATGATTAGATGGTCAATAACGGCTGGGAGATAAAATATCATCTGTTGATCCATCATAAATCATGAGATATCCAAAAAAAAAAAAAGAAAGAAAAATTCAAACCATAAGATCACAATTTCTGAAAATTCTATGCACTCCTTTTGCGAAATCTGAACTATCCATTCTCTTTAGAACGCTACCTAACGTCCAAGAGTCAAATTTCCCAGCATGATTTTTCATGGATCATCATAAAATAGTAAAAAAAAACTATAGACCATCTATTACCTATCACACAAATAAAGAGGAAGGTCTTGTTACAGCCTGCTACAATGGTTTGGCGATAAGTTAGGGTTTCTATTTATTGGTTTGGAACCCTACTTTTTGGGTTCCTCAATCAAGATCCAAAAGGCTAATTATAAAGAAAAGGCCCCAAACAACTGTATTCTCAAATTTCAGCCGTTGATCTCTCATAGATATTGAGATATTTGCGAAAATGTCCAAATCCTATAATTAGAAAATTTAATTTATGTGGGTCCCATTTGTACGATCCTAACCATTCAAATTCTTCAGGGAGGCAAAAACACATATAGGGTGCAAGTTTAGGTCTTGATTTTTCATGAATTTTGAGAAATTTGCAAAAATTAATAACCATTGGATCACACATCTTTATAGATGGCTTGAATCCTTTCCCTTAACCAAACTTGGAGCTCTCCTTTAGGAATCCTCAATGAAGATATCTTAGGGCACGTTTGTGTCACGGCGATTTCCGTGGAAGAAGGAAATTGCGTCAGCAAAATTCATGGAAGATAGATGCCAATGAAAAGAATTTCCATGGAAGTACAAAAATTATGTTTGGTGCATAAAAAACTTCTTCGATGAAACTGTGTTGTTTTTGTTTGGTGTGACCATGGATATCCAAGTGAAAACCAATGACCTAGCACAAGAATGAAAATATAATCCAAATAACAGAGAAATTGCAAAGTAGGATAGAAATAACTCGGAGAGAAAATAAAGAAGCACCTTGGACATGTAATTGCAGAGGAATGGCCCACCTTAGATTGTGCCAAAGATCCAATAACACATGCAATGAGTCAATTGCAAAGAATGACCCACCTTGGATGAAAAACCTGAGTAGCCCACATCGTCCAGTGTCCTCAAACGAGAGCAACATGTGTAATTTTGCAACATGGGATTTGCATAGGCTTTTTTGAGTGGCAAAGAGGCAAGTTAAAATTAAAACCCAAATCCAAAACGCTATTCTATGAGTTACAGAGAAGAGAGAGGACTTCCAGCAATAACAGCCTGCAGACGGAACCAGAGCGTCGGCGATGGAAGAAGATGAGGGTTTTCGGGGGGGGGGTGTTTCCAATGAGAATGTGGAGAATCCATACTTTTTAAGGAAAAGATGGGCCCACATAGTTTAAACCACACGGAAAATGACCGCACCAACAGATGGAGAGAATCATCTCAATAGACGATTCCATCCCGTGCACTAAATCTGCCCTAAAACTCTTTTAATTATGTTACCGTTGAGATATCTGCTGGGATTATCTTTTATCCGTGTCGATATATCTGTATTTTCTCAAAAAACAAAAAAAGCAAATCTCTTTCAAACACTCTCTCCTCCCCAAAAACCCAAACCCTAGATTCCAAAACCAGATCCTCGCCGAGCGTGGTCTCGAATTCTCGACCTCTCATGGCTATTCCCCCAGATCTCGCCACCATCTCCTCCACCTGCAAATCCATCACCACCCAACGTTAACGTTCCTGAGACGCTTCTTGATCCCTCGAGAACCACCACCCCATCCCCTTCCTCAACACCCTCGACACCCATCTCTACTCCTATTTCATCTACTTCCCATCCTCAATCATCGGCTTTCTCTCTTCAATCCCCTTACACCAGTCATGTCACGGGGTTGAAAACCCCAATCCCTCATCTGGGCACCCCATTCTCCACCCAAAACCGATCCATTTTCCACCTCTAACGGTCGAAAACGCTTCTGGGTGTGGCTGCTGCGACTGCTCTGAGGAGATTGATGGGGAATTTCAGTGCCCTTGTGCGAGGCTGAGGCCTGGACCTTCTGGCTTCTCTGAGGATGTTGGGGGGATTACGGAACAGGGTTTTGGTGGAGAGCTATCTCCATGGGGTTTCTTTGATCTGGTGGAAGTGGATTCTTCTGGGAGCGTTTCTGAGTTTGGAGGTGGAGCGTTTCTGGGAGCGTTTCTTGGATCTGGTTGAAGCGGATTCTTCATGGTAATTTTATTTTATTTTGATTTTTTATGTTCCCTTTGTTTGATTTGATGTGATTTCATTCTTATGTTTTAGTTTTTTTTTTTTTATCCACTCTGGTGTTTGGGTGTTGTTGCAAATGTATAGAACAGTGACTCACCCCACCCCCATTTATGGTCTTTGTTTTTTTTCATTATGGAAGGTGACCCAGGTAGTAAATGGTTGGAATTGGGGTTATCTTCCCTAACATGAATTATTTTTTGTTGGGTTATGAACCCCCCCTTCCCGGTTTAGACCACCGATTACAACCTTCATATCCCCTCTCTCTGTTTCTCCAATCTCTTTCTCTCTCTCTCTACCTGTTTGGACGGTCCCCCACGCATCGGTTTCCAGGACCAACCACGGTACCTGTTGTGGGATGACCCCCCTCCTCTCTCTCCCTCTCTGTTGTGATGCCGTCCAAGGGAGTATGGATGTTCATTCCAGATAAGATGATACAGAGTATAGTTGGGAGAATGTTGCAGGTAGGCTGGTTGAGAGGGAAGGTGGTTGTGGGTCGTGTTTCGGGCTCAAGGAGTTTGTTCATTTGCTTTAGTTTTTCTGTTTTCTTCAAATGCATAGATTTAGCTTTTCATTGTTTATGATGTTATTCTTTTCCATTGAGTTTAATTTCACCACCATATTATTTCTTTATACCTTCCTTCAGATATACTGCAGTTTTGTGAAGATGTGTGTTCCCTCCATCTCAGATTATAAAAATCTCTTAGTGAAATGTTGCATATGTCCATTTAACATTTTATGTGCAATGCTTGTAAATGATGTCTGTATTGGTTGTGTGTTCTTTAATAAAGTGTGGTATTGTAACAATAGAACATAACGTACCCTTATAAATTACATGTGCTTGCAAAAATAATATTAATAGTGTCTAAAGGCAATCATAATCAATCATTTAGTATTCAACAAGTTGTTGCAGGTATAGTTTGGTGGTGTGACTGTTGTCCTTGTGAAAGAGCTATGATGTTGGCATTTGCTAGTTATATTATAGTTTGATCCATTTTCACTTTTTTTTCTTTCTTTTTCTGGGCCTTACAACATGGAAATTGGAATCTCATATGGCATGGGTTTGTTTATTTGACTTATCCACTTGAAATAAATACAGCACGTATCCAAATGTTGATTTAACGTGGAAATAGAAACAATGTTCTTCTTCTTCTTCTTCTTCTTCTTTCCTTAATAGTAGAAAAAGTATACCATCTGATTTTATTATAGTTTGATCCATTTTCACTTTTTTTTTTCTTCTTTTTCTGGGCCTTACAGCATGGAAATTGGAATCTCATATGGCATGGGTTTGTTTATTTGACTTATCCACTTTAAGTGAATACAACAAGTATCCAAATATTGATTTAAGATGGAAAGTAGAAACAGTGTTCTTCTTCTTTCTTTAATAGTAGAAAAAGCATACCATCTGATGTGATTTCAAGCTCACATCCAAAATGCAGGTAGAATAGATAATCACCATTTTCTAGTTATTCAATATCACAGATGATACTGGGGTCGGAACTGTGGTTCCCACTCTCAAGTATTAATCGGATATGAGGGCCAAGGCCTCTCCAGCCATCTGGTACATTTCCTACGCGGTCTTTTAGGTACCATGGATCAATTGTCTTGCATTCTCAGAATTCTCAACAATGTATGCTACGGTTCGACATTTTTTTCATCAGTTTTTTTTTTTTTGAATGTTAATTTTTTTTTCTTTCATCAATTTGTGTTTGACATAGTGTTTGTTGGTTTTTGCTAGTTAATCACTTTGCTAACTGATAGAGAAAATAGAGAAAAAAAATGAACATGTTTTCAAATGTGAGCAATGAATATTTATGTTTGACATGCAGACTGCAATAATAACCTCTTTAGTTGATGATTTTGAATTGTTTTCTAAACCCAACTGGTTGCATTGTACTTCTTGACTTTTGTTTGAACTTGAATATCCTCTTTGTCCTGTTTTTTCACTTTCTAATTAAGAATATTACAATTGGGGGATTTTTTTATATACTTAATGGTTTTTTTTTATTTATAAGGAGGTTTTTTTTTTTTTCTTTTTTTTTTTTTAATTCATGAACTTCCATTGGGCTATTCACCATTTCTGAGGTGGGGGATTACAGAATGTAGGATGTTGATGGGTTTTAGATCAATTCTATGCAAGCATTTGGAATGAAAGAAAAAAATGAAGAAAAAGAATGGATTTCCTTTAGTTTTTCCAATCATTGATTGGTTATCAAGACTCTTAGATGTTATTTTTGGCAAGCATTTCCTCAAAATGAGGTGAACTGCCGGGGACAAATAAATAATTTCACTTTTTTTTTTTTTTTGAATGGTTAAATAATAAAAAAGGCAATTTTTGGATTTTAAAATATGTAAAAAGTGACGGCCTTGGCCGTCGTTCAGTTTCAGCAATCGATCCCTTCGTATGCGATTTGGTCCCCTTCATGATAGTGTGGTCCAAGAAACTATAAGCTGATCTGCTTTACAAAAATCCCTGAACTGAATATATGGCATACCATAACCATAAATGAATGCTTCTTTAAGAGCAGGTCTAAAAGCAGATTCTATGTTGATGTAGTCTTGAAACATAGAGGGTAAGCTATCTAGAAATGCATCCACCACGCTTCTTGATTCTGACAAGTTGACAAGAAGATCTTCTGGCAAAGGTACAAATATGTCATCAAGGTCTCCAACTGCCATCATTTGAGGTTGTGTCAAAGATGACTGTTACAAAAAGACGAGCTTTGTATTAGTAATTAATCTGTTTTATTAAAGTAAATAATTTCTCTTATTGTACCATGAACATTTAAATTCTTAAAATGAGATGATTCTTCTAGTACTGTTTCTTTCATTTTACATCTCAATGAGTTGAAACATCAGATATGCCAAAGTGGGACCTGGTTAACGCAGTCATCATTTGGAATCGCAGACTAAACTAGTGTTGAATGCTATGGAATTAAAAATATGGTTTTCTTTGCAATTTGATTTTGGTTGAACTTGATTTGGGATGGATGTAATGTACGCATAAAACAAGTTTAGAAGCACGCAATTTTTTCAGAAAAAAAAAACAGGAGAAGCCGAGAAATATAGAAAAAGTATAAAAAAACACATTAGAGCTATACAAAAAGCATACAAGCATTAATAAATTTGATGGTAAAAGATAAATTAAGTTTTCTCCCATGGACTATCATTAAATGTCACTTACTTTAAAATAAAAAAAAATCGTCAACATCTTTCCTTCGCAAGTGGTGAACTCAATTGTTGGACATGGTAGTTTTTCTGAAAATGAAATGCTGTCATGCACAATTTTGAACACTTGATCACTCAGTAGTAACAAGTGTTTTAGTTTTGAGCCATATATCAAATGAAGCTTTGAATGCCTTTGCTATTTGATTTTTATTGAGCTTGGTTCAGACTGGATGTCTTTTGACATAAATTTACTTAATACATTCTGATGTTGGTTTCACTTAAATTTACTAAATACATTTTTTACTAAAATCTGATAGTATCAAGTGTAGGAATGCCTGCTTAAGTACCAAATTCGAAGAACATTGATACTCAGATTGGAAAGGGTGATGTACATTAGGAGCACATTTGTATTTGTTTTCCTCTTCCCCTGTTAGTGTTTTAAGTGAGGCCACTTCATGTAATACGCATGGACTAATGATAGCAACACTTCAAAAGCAGTTGCCTTTTTTTTCCCTTCCTTTTTAATTTTTTTGCTCTAAAATCCTCTCTGATAGGAGCAAAACTAATGAAGAGTAGGCATTTCACAACTTTGGGGTTCGGAACAGAACTTGGGATGTACATTAGGAGCACATTTGTATTTGTTTTCCTCTTCCCCTGTTAGTGTTTTAAGTGAGGGCACTTCATGTAATACGCATGGACTAATGATAGCAACACTTCAAAAGCAGTTGCCTTTTTTTTTCCCTTCCTTTTTAATTTTTTTGCTCTAAAATCCTCTCTGATAGGAACAAAACTAATGAAGAGTAGGCATTTCACAACTTTGGGGTTAGGAACAGAACTTGGGATCATCAGACTGTGCATAGGTGGAAAATGTCCATGGTTTGGGAACTAGTTGTGAAGTGTCGTTTGGGGCAGTGTTAAGTGGGAATTTAAAGAATCCTATAACAGTAAGATTTTGGAAGGTAGTGGAGTCCTTTTAGTTCAACCCTTTCTATGTACATCTGATGTCTGTGCTAGCAGATTTCTTTTATGTACATCTGGTGTCTGTGCTAGCAGAACATTCAAAGCGCATGTGCTTTGGTCCATGTGCCATTTGTACTCTTCTTCTTATTGTCATTTCATTTTGCCATTAGCATTAATATCGAAACGGGAAAAAATAAAGAAAAAGTGTATGAGAAGAAAACAAAGAAAAAACGGCGTTCCCGCGAGGTAGGGGGAGTGATGAGGGAGAAAAAAAATGACGAAGATAAAGTGAACACACGCAGAAGGGGAAAAACAGATTAAGAGGAAGAAGAAGGATCTAAGTCCTCAACTCCAACTCCTCCAGCTCCGACAATGGCTGCAGCAGGGGGGAAGACCGTTAAAGGTTTCTCTTCAAAGAATTTGATCCTCGAAAGAGGAACGGGTACTTTAATTTCAGTTAGGCCCTTCTAATTTTTTTAAAACCTCACAAAATAAAAAGAAAAAGAAACAAATTTAGGCCGAATATTTCGTTGTCCATTTTGGTTGAAATTCTGGCATTTCAATTGAAATCTTTGATTTTGGACGAAATGAGCTGAAATTATGGATGAAAAGTTTTTAGGGTCGTTTCGTTTTGGCTGAAACAAAACGAAATTGATACCTATTCATTTAGAGCTTTTCTTCAAATTTTGATGCTTCTCTTTTCTTTGCCATGAGGCAAGGAAATAGAATTGCATATGTTTTGGCGAGGAAATAGAATTGCAGATGTTTTGGCGAGGGTGTAGTTTCATTCAAGTGGTTATTTGTATAGGGCCAGTTTTTGGTGGTTTTTGGTTTGTTTAAGCAGTTAACCGTACACTCTTACCTCTGTTCCATTCTTCTTCATCAATGAAATTCGTCGACCCCTATCAAAAGTGGAAGCATGAGGGTGTTCCATTTTCTTTTTATTTGATGTCGGAAGTTTGCTTTCATTTTTTCTTAAAATAATAGAAATGAAACCCTGATGGTATGCTAACTTCAAACTCCCATTCCCGTAGATTTGGTTATTGCCAGTTCAGGAGATGACAAAAATTTCTCTAAGGCGTATCAATGGACAGAGCATGGGGACAGTGCCACCTTTGGGGACTAATGCTGGTGGCAACATTGATTTGGGACAGTGCCACCGTTCTAGACAACAATGTTGATTTGGGAGAGTGAAATTGATAGAGTAAATATCCATCATCGTCTAAACCTTGGCCATCAGATCGGGAGTTTGCCATTGAAAATCTTCAAGTGCAAATTCTTGAAAGGCATTTTGGAGTTTCAAAATTTGGTGCAATTCAAGGCATACTGGATATCCTTGGATTTCAAGAGCTTCAATCTTTACATTGGCGGCATTGTGATCAGGTCAGAGAACTGCTTTTCTCATTCAATTTTTTATGTTTTTCCTTCTTTATGTCTTTATTTTGCCTTTGGATCGTTTCGATTTCTTGTGACTGTTCATCTGATAGGTAGGTTAATTCTTTTTTCTCTTTCTTTTTTGTTGTGACCGTTCATCTGATAGGTAGTTTGTATTGGAAATTCGAAGGAGCTGAATTTTCTCTTGCGGGAGTCCCGCTAGGCATGAAACCACATCTCTTCTGTTAATGCAGAAGGGGCCCTCTGGATTGAAGGCGGCCTTGGGGTTTCATGCACGGTTCAGCTTGCGATCCCCATGGGAGAAAGCAGGATGTTTAGTTTTCATTTTTCTTTTTATTGCTTTCTTATTATAGATGAGAATTCTGTATAATTCTTTTCAAGTGATGGTTGATGTTGATGCTTAACTGAATCTGTTTATTTATTACATTTTTATATTTACATGAGAATTCTATATAATTCTTTGCAAGTGGTGGTTGATATTGATGTTTAATTGTACTTTTTTGTACTTTTTTATATTTACTTGAGAATTTTGTATAATTCTTTGCAAGCGATGGTTGATATCGATTGAAGGCGGGATGGACCTGTTCTCTCCTTAATTTCTACTTATTCAACGTTTATTATATTGTACTACATTATTTGTTTTATATTTTTTTATTTCTCGTGACATCTTTGGTGCCTTGAACAAGCTAGTTGTGTACTTTTTGGCTTGATTGTGTTTTTTTACCCTTAGGGCCTGTTTGTTTCATATAGTTGAGTATCCTACTATTATATCCCTGTAAGCGCGCGGTTAAAAGTGAAGAACCAAAAGGTGAATATCGAAAAACGACCATCAAGTCACCTCCCCTTTAATGGAAATTGAATCATGGGAAGATAGGAAATGAATTCACCACCATATTAATTCAACACGTAGGAACTACATCTTGCTTAACCAGAAATTCCTATGTATTTTATGCAAACACAGCTCGTGATAGAAATCCTTTTCCTATTTTGAACTTATCCAATGACATTAAAGAAAGATTCTTTTAACGTGATTGCGTGTTTTCACTAAATGAAAGGATTTCTTATATTAACTTATAAATAGTAAAAGTAGTAGGATTGTCAATATTAGAGATTCAGGATTGTGGGCATAGTTATGATATTGGTTCATTTGGGCTGAAATTATTAATCCAAATGAACGACCCCCAACAAAATTTCGGTCCATATTTTGGACCAGTTTGGCAAAAATTGCATATTTCAGTTGAACAAGTCTAAATTTGCCCTTTTCGCTTGATTTTTTTTTTTTTTTGAATGGCTTTTCGGTCGAAATTTTGAAAAGAAACAAAATCCTAATTCCTTTATTCCTTATATTCGTTTGACCGAAAGTAGTCATAGTAATAGTAGCAGTAGTAGAGGAAGAAGGTCGCAGCGGGCACCACTGTCGTTTGATAGTACAATTGCACTAAGAATGATAATGATTGCATAGAAAAAAAAGGCAGAAAAACAGGAAGAAGTGTACTAGGACTGAAGGGAACCTAGGCTCATTGCTCGTCACATTACTTCTTTTTCCCTGTCTTTCTCTTCTTCCCTCCTCTCTCTTCTTCTTCTTTTTTCGTTTTTTTCTTGTCTTACATTCGGTTGAGATAAAAGGGGTCAACACAGGGTTAGGCCGAGGTTCAAGGGCTCCATCGTGGGGCTCACTCTAAAGAGATTCTCAACTATGATTGTGAGAGGTGGTCGTACAAGGGGTAGTAATATGTTTCGTAAGTTATCCCACTGTGAAAGCTTCAGTTTTTTCCTTTTTCCCCACATCTTTCTATCATATACCATAACAAAATTTTAGTACTTATCTCCTCACCTTTGTAATTATCTCCCCATCACCAATTTCCTTTTCCACAATCAGCCCTTTTGCCATTTCCAAAGCTTTGAAGTGATACAGCAGAACCAATTCCTTAATATTTAAGGATGGGAGAGAAGCTTTGAAAGGCGCATTCTTTTCTGGTGTCCTATATATGTTTTATTCCATATCTCTTTGTTGGATCTATTAAGTCGTCGTATTTCCAAAGTCATTTACAATAACTTATTATCACTTGCATCCAAAATAAAAAAAATAATGGTGACTTACCAAAAATCTACAATTTCCTACATTGGTCAAGAAACAACCTCCACGATTATCTGTGACAAAATGTGAATCTTTTAAGTTTTAACTTAGGATGGATGTCATATATTTTCTATCCACAACCACCTTTGTGAAACAATACTGTTAACAAGCAAAGTTTACGTGCCATCAATTACCAACAGAAATTAATGCTCACGTCTTTCAACAACAACGGTATCACACAATTATATATTCTTAAAATTCACGAAATGACAATCCTCAATGGCTATGAACTCCCGAGTCAACCACAATAACTCATGATCACTTACATCCAAAATAAGAAACAATGGCAATGGTCGCTACATCTAAAATGTACAATCTTAACAATAATTTGTAAGTACCTTCAAGATTAGCAAATGCAACAACCATTGATCACTTCTCACAAGATCATAAACTTCTTCCACAAGCTCCAATCAATTATTCACTCGTGCCCCAATAATTATTAGCTATGAAAGAGTGCGTCTTTTTACCAAATCAAAAGCATAAAACAAACTTATGAAAACCCATTTCCAGAAAAATTAAAAAATTGAAACGAAAAGAAAACGAAAGAAGAAACCCACAAAACAAATTTATGAAAACCCATTTCCAGAAAAATTAAAGGAACCGTCATAACCGAAAAGACAACAAAATTCTTAACTGTAAAAAAGTAACAAAATATAAAAATATAAAGAATTGAAAATCCATAGAAAGTCCAATAATAAAATACATTCAGAAAATAACAAAGGAACCTAACCGAACTAATACCCAAAAGCCAAACATCTAAATCGAAAACAGAAATGAAAAAAATATACAAATCCATTAAAACCCATCATCAAGAAGATTAAAAGAACATGTTGAACCTAAAAGAAGTAATAATTAATAATAAAAGTAACTCACAATGTAAAGCAACAAAGTCCATACAAAATATACAACATAGAAATGAAAATACATAGAAAAATAAAAAATAAAAGCAATTTAAAATAAACAAGTAAATCCGTGAGTGCCTAGTACCCAAAAATAATTAAAAAAAAAAAAGGAACATAAAAAAGAAACTCTCAAATCTATGAAAACCCATCACAAAAAAATAAAATAAAATAAGAATGAAACCATCGTAACTGAAACGAGCAAAATCACAAATACATAAAAGTGGTCAAGAAGAAAATTAAAAGAACCCAACAAAACTGAAAATATAATAAAATGAACCCATAATAAAAAGCAGAAAACCACAATAACAAGTGCAACATAGTTTTGAAGATCCATAGAAAAATCCCATAATATAAGAAATTTAAAACGAACAAACAATGGGTGCAGATCAATCCTATTTTCAGCAGCAATTCTCAGTAGCACAATGGGTGCATATCAATCCAATTTCCACAAATTGCCCCACTGATCGAATTATGTTCAATTGGAAGGAGCTAGCTTTCTCGTAAACGGGGGTCAGGGCAGTACTAGTATTCTCAGTCTTCTGGTTTCCATGTAGCTGAGTAGATTGTTATGTTAGGGGATTTAAAGATTGTACTTTTGCTTGTTTTTACCTATGTTTGGATCAATATAATCCTTTTGTATTGATATCTTTTCTGCTTTTAATGAAAGTTACCATTAAAAAAAAAAAAAAAAAACCAAACCCATGAAGATTGAATATGCAAAAACTAAAAAACTGAATCATAAAAGAGAAAAAAGAGCACAAATCCTATAAATCCATTACTAGAAAAACTAAATGAACCAAATGAAATTGAAGAAAAAATTAAAAAAGCCACCATAAAAAACAAAAAAATTAACATAAAAGAGAAAAAAAAAAAAAAAAACCAAACCCATGAAGATTGAATATGCAAAAACTAAAAAACTGAATCATAAAAGAGAAAAAAGAGCACAAATCCTATAAATCCATCACTAGAAAAACTACATGAACCAAATGAAATTGAAGAAAAAATTAAAAAAGCCACCATAAAAAACAAAAAAAATTAACATAAAAGTGAAAACAAGAGAAAAGTTGAAACATAAACAAATAAATTTCTCTCGTTAGTATGTGCTCCTACATCCGTTAATCGCGCTGGAGAAAGAACTAGAGAAGGATTTCCTTCTCTTGTAACTGGACTATGTACCGATGATATCCCTTTCTTAGTTACTGCTTTGGATGCGGGTGCATTGGATACACCTAACAGTGATATTGGAGGAGCAAGTGGAAAAGGGCTTCCTGCATCCGGCAATCTTCTGAATTGGATGTGGATGAAATCCACAAGGTTGAAGAAGTGGAACACCCACTCTTTCTAAGTGGAGACAAAGAGATCCCTTTTACCTATTTGGCTTGTTTGTTGGCAAAATGGACTGCAAGTAAGGACCCAGTACCAGTTGTTAATGTCAAAATAAAGGTATTTTGCTGATGTTTTTTTGTTGTATGATCGCGTGGTCTATGGATTGGTTCTATGGTCCTAAAGTAGAGGGCAGTTTTAGTAATCCAAGATAAGATACCTGGCTAAGTATCTGTGTAAGAATTTCTGTTATGGGGTTTACATATACACATAATTGTTGTTATAATTGAAATTGAAAAGGATTAATTTTGGAAAAGAATTAAGACTGATTAGTCGTATATCAATTTGATCTCCTTATGTCATTAAGGAAACCAAATTGGAGATCAAAATCCAAGAACCATTCATGAATTCACAGTCATTAATGCTTCCAATTTGCTATGAATTTTGAATTTTGTGACTGGAAATCCATTTTTCTCTTTCAATAGAAAATAAGGGGAAAGCTTTTATTTAGGTGTAGTGTGTTTTGGAATACAATCAATCTAAGAGAACATGATCCAATAAAAAAAATTCCTTGATTCTGCTTATCGGTTGCTTGAATTGAAAAAAAAAAAAAAAAAAAACTGGAGTTTGCCGTCATACATTTTTATTCTACAATGATCCTGGCCCTGCAGATAATTTTATCTGTATTGAGCTTACTGACATCATTAGTCATGTTAAAAAATAATCATTTCAAGCCAAGGAAGTTCATATATTTAATCAAATTCTGTTCTTTTGCAGTGTTTTTCGAGGGGGGTTAAGCAATTCCAATTCAAGCAATGAAGTACGTATGAGTTTAGATACAGAATTGTGAATTTTGGTGGGCATTCACCTGAGGATGTTACTGCTGCTCTTTCTTCATCAGACAAGAAAATTATGACCCCACATGAAGGAGATCATGAAGTGATATCGACTTTGTTTTTTGGCAAATTTTGAGGTAGTCTTCCTCTCCCATTTGAAAGAATTGTTCTCTGTGATGTCATTGTTTCTGTAGAATTCATTTCCGGCTGTATAGCCTTAATATGTACATTCTTGGAACTTAAGTACCTTTATTTTCTAAAATATGAAAGGGCAAAATTAATGTTTACTGAAAACCATTAGTTCCGATCGACTCATGAGATGAATGGTTTGCAATGAGTAAAGTTGTGATATTCTTGAATATATGAATCTTGTGCATACGAACATTTTCATGAACACAGCCTTTAAATCACAAGTAGCTACACAATGGACATTTTAAAATGAAATGGTGTCATGTCATGAATATTTGGTAGTTGGTACACTGGAGACCATCCTTGTAGTTAGTACTGGTGTTGTAATTTTTCGGTGGTTGTTTTCCTTCTGCCCTTATGATTCTGAGCTTTTCGAGGATACCCCAAGCTACTAACCTTCGTTGGAAACTGCAGAAAAGTTGATTGGAGTTGCGGACTTGCAGCCCTTCTACGATTTCGACATGATTAATTCCTATTGTTACCTTACAACAGAAAAAAAAAAAGGTTCATTCGTGCATGGCATTTGTAGAACTAATAATGGTGGGATGCAAGTTTGTTCTTCTAAGGTGGTAGGGAGGATGGTTTGATTAAAATTGAAAATCAATTAGTGCCCTAGTGTGGTAGATTCTGTTGTCAAGAGCATTTATGGACAAAGTGGACTGCTTACGTAGGATATCATAAACAGTGCTAGTGCGGGGTGGGAATGGTGGAGACAAGTTGGTATAATGTTGTGCGATCATTTATTACCATTGTGGTCAAATGGACATTTAATTAAGACAATAGGTGGACCTGCACTGTTATATGGAGCTGAATGTCGGGCAATTATCCTAAGATGGAGGGGTAAAAAAGGGTGAAAATAAAATTAGGAAGGGGTAAATGAGGAAACTTTTGGGCCAGTTCAATAGAATATAAAATCAACTATTTTTTATTCTCGTGGTTGCTTGCCATCTGGAATCAAGATTTTATATCCCCTACATATTTGGTGAATATTGCAGCAGGCCATCTTGTGCAAAATTGGGCTTGGCTGGTAATGTATAGGTTGGGTTATTATGAAATGACAAGGAGGTTATGGTAACATTCTTAGGAACGAAAGAACCAAATCAAGTAGAGGTGTGGGCAACTTATGAATTGCAAAGGCTTTATGTATTTTTCATGAAAGGTAAAATTCATTAAGAAAAGGCTGGTAGAGGCTTGCCTTTATTATTGAAGGAGACGTGAAATATGCAACATGATGGGATCAAATAAAGGTGGAGTCATGGGGGTTGTTAAGTCGGCACAAGAGACTTTAGATGTGCATATGACGATGGCAATTTCTTACTGTCACATTTTCAAAAGCTCAAATGAAGTAGCAGAGGAGTTATAAAAGATAGGTTTTTTGTTGTTAGAACATTTTTCGGTTTTTCCTATTTAATTGTTGGCACATACCCTTCTTTGTATCATTTTTTAATAGATGGAATTGCTGTTATTGATTATAGTATAAGGGTGGACTTCAATGAAACCTATTCCCGCTTCATGCAAAGTTGGGCCTGATATACAGTCTGGAAATGAGATTCCAAAATGAAAATCGTAAACAATAGAATGAAAGAAAGTATAACGAAATATGTTTTTAAAATCCATACTCATATTTATTTATTTATAAAAAAAAAAAAAAACAAAACTAAATTTGTGTTCATTCATTTCTCAACTTTCCTTTCATAAAAAATGTTGAATATGTACTGTTCGTGGTTGTATGTTGGCATAACTTTGAGTGTGTGAACAATATAAGTGGAATATGTTAATTCACAATGTGGAAGAGTAGAACATTCACTGTTGAATCTGAACCATTTATCAAGCCTGTTTTAGAATGTTGGGCTCCAAAGCTCATCTTGCTTTTCCAATAAAATGAGTCCCCTTCGCATGGAATTCACTGAAATCATGTATAATAAATTATATACGAGTGTTTTCTTTTCTTTGCTAATATTATGTTTTTCAAATTTTATTATAGTTGTTGGCATTTTTAGATACATGTTTCAACATAAAAATGTTTGGTCATTCCACATGCTGGAAACTACTAATGAAGCATTTCTCGTCTTTACTTTATCTGCACATTTTTTATCTGTGCAGTTTTGTGACTTTATTTTTAGCAATTTTTTAATCGGCTCATTTTGATGACTTTATCTGCACATTTTTTTATCAGAGAATTTTTTTGAATTTATTTCAGCACTCATTTTAAATTTTTAGTGTACTTTGATTGACAAGTATTTGTAACTAAAAAAGAGAAATCTTAGAGAATGATCAATGTTGTCTAATAGTTAGAAAGAGTCTAGTCACTAAATAAAGAAAGCTTGCCGTGTAGGCAAATTCTATATATTTACCCCGAATCAGTCATCAAGGCAAGGAATGAATCAATGAAATGACATTGATTTTTATTATCTATCTTGTGTGTTATATGGGTTGATCATTTGTTAAGTTAAACTAGCGAAGTGGATGCTTGCGTGGGATTTCCTTTGGGACTATCTCAATTCTCTTCCAGCTGCTTGAGAAACCTATTAAGTAGACTTTTTTATTTTCTATTTGAGGATTGAAAAAAAAAAACCACTTAAGATGTACAATAGACCAAAAAGGTCATTTTTGGTTCCTTCACACCAAACTGTTCTTCCGGCCCAAAAACTCTTTTTTTTTTTTTACTTGATTTCTCGAGGGTCGATATCGACCCTCCGCAACCGAAAATAGCAGTTTTCATCATCTTCTTCCCTCTCTCTTCCTCAAATCCAATCTAATGGGGAAGAACAGAAAGGGCATTTAGGTTTCTTGGTTAATTGGGCATCAAATGGGTTGATACTTAGCTCTAGGACCTTTGGTCTTGTTTTTGGGCAAAAAAGATCGAACCTTTGGTTAGTTATCTCTCTCTTTTTTATTTTTTTATTTTTTATTTTTTTTTATTGGAGTAATTTGTGTTGCTCATCTTTGGTCTCTTTGTAGTGCACTTGGATGTGCCGAAATGCAAGTAGATGTTTGGGTGAATTAAATTCCTGTGCATTCTGCTTAAATTTTGAAACTGCAAAGAAAAAAAATCCTTCTTATAGGATATTGCCTTTAACTTCTAGTTGCTGGATTATCTGCACCATTCATTTCATCCGCTGTCATGGTTGGGGGTTTGTCGTACCTTTTCATCTAATAGGATTCCCGACTTTTGAAGTTTCTACATTTGGATTTGTATTTTTAACTTGAAAAATTCATGCTTCTAATCATGATTTTAGATTTGAATCAATAATCATGATTTTAGATTTGAATCAAAGGTTGTTTATGTCGGAACCCTAATTGATGATAATGTTCCTGTTTTACCATTTCTGATCGGGTTCATTGCTTTCAATAAAAAAATGAGGGTTTTTGGATCGATTTGCTTTGAGTTCTCTAGTACTTTTGGCTAAAATTTGGGTGTTTTTATCTTTTAAGCATTTCGAGTTTTTGAGATCTTAAGGTTGGATCTATTTCTTTTGAAAGTGAGCGATTTTGACGTCGTCTTTGGGAGTATTTAGGGCATGTTTGAATGCAGGACGACTATTCAAACTCTAAAGTTTTAGATCTTGTTGATTGAGGCGTTTTGTCTTTTTTTTTTTTGTGCTGGGGGGGGGGGGGGGGGGGAGGGGTTTAATGCAATTTGATTACTCTACTTGGGTGTAATTTATAAAATCTGGGGTCTTTGTGGATGAGAAGAAAAGGTGGAGAAAACTGCCCACACTTGATGTTTGTCCTATCGACAGTTTTCTCTGTGTTTCTCTACCTCTTTTCCTTCACAAGTAAATGGTCTGTTGGGTTTAGTTTAAAGATAAATCGTTTATGTTATATTGGTTAGGTTGCATTTTGATCGTGAGCTCCAAGTATAGAGCCGCGATGTAGTAATAAACTGGTGAGACCAGGTTGATCCATAGGTAGCTATTGAGATAAGGCTTACCAACTCGTACCTGCCTTAAATAAAATCTAAAACTAGCCTAAGTAAAAACTAATTACAGCCATTCCTACTTTAATTAAAAGATTTAATTACAATCCAATGAAATATAAAATTTCCTAAGGCTAGATTCCTAAATCTAAAAAGATCAAGTTGCTCCAAAATAGAATACACATTAGAACATCCAATTAGAAAATATTCTAAAATTATCACTTACTAAGATTAAATCTAACAAATGAAATTGGAAACTAAAACAAGTTATGAAAAAAAATAATCAAACTTAAAAAAAATGTATCAAACCAAATCAATCTAAATTGGAAAAAAATCATCCATCTAAAATCAAACTCCCTAAGATGAGACCATGTACCTAAAATAAATTCCTACACTAGATTAGAAACCAATTAACTTGTCGAAGTTAAACACTGGATTAAGCTAAGAATCTAAATGATACACTTTCTAAATGAATGCAAATCTGAGAATTAATTTTCCTAAACTAAATAAAATACAAGAATGATGAGGATGCACTCTTCTAAAATAATATGGGACACTATGCATGGACGTGCATGTAATATGATGAAGTAGTGCAAAGTTTTTTATTTTCTAATGCTTGACACCTATCACCAATACATAGCTAGATCAAAACCTATCTAAACCACAATTACTGCTGAATCTTTAATACCCTAAGATGCATGAAATTCCAAAAGAGAACAAGTGAATAAAAGTACTAAATCTGAAATGCTATGAAATACATGAACTGTGCAAACGGTTCCAGAAATCAGTCTTGAAGCCATCGTTCCCTGTGTAATAAATCAAGTCTAGAAACTGGTTCAATCAATCCTTTAATTCATCACTCAATTCCCAACATGGTTCGGCCATGATGAAACTTGTTACAACCAGATTTATATCCTATTTCAGCTGTAATCTGCACAGATCATTATGTCTTTCCAATTCTAAATCGCAAAGTTCACATCAGTTATGTAAAGAAAACACACCCCCACTGTATATGTAAGGTTCTACCAAAAAGAGCCCAATGTGCACTATATATATATATTTTACTTTTCAATCTGTTTTCTTCATTAATCTTGAATTGAACCAAAATGGTTTGCAACTCAGATTTTTCTGATATTTAAATTGCACTCTAACCTAAAGAGAGTTTGCATACAACTGGGGACAAAATTTTTATTGTCTTTTAAACCGTTTCAAATTTCAATTTGATAATGGGCTATTTTCCGAACCAAACACATTCAGCACATGTGACCTTCAAATCTGATTTCGGAACTTAACATAAATTATACCACTACACATGTTTTAAAAGATGCAAAATATGCATGAAAACTAATGCACTTTCAGCAGTAACATAATTCTATCATATTGATGTAAAGATAGAAAATAAAGTGCAGAAACTAAAAAAGAAAAAATGCAGAAAATAAAGATGGTGTGCATAAATCCAAGGTGGTAAAAGAAAATATAAAGGTGGTGAGTTGCTCTTTAAATCTCCTTCTCAATCTTGGCCCAAAAACAATTAGAAGTGCAAACCTAGGGTCCCATTCTTCAACTTGGGTTGTCAATCCAAGTTGATAATGATAAATCCTCACTTTTTAATAAATAAATTTCAAACTGGGATTTTTTAAACTTTTCTCAGTCAACTCTCTTCAACTTCACCTTGTATTGCCTCCAAAAATACCATGTATTCTTAGAAAACAAGGTCTATTGTGAGGATGCTAAGGTGAGTTGTCAATAATTATTCCAAGCCAATTAAAAATATTTAACCAAAAGTAAGAACTAACCCTATTGCATGGATCACAAATCTAATATTCAGAGATACAAAAATACAGAACACAAATTAAAACAAACAACTTTATCTACTAGCATGAAAATTCTTTACAAGGAATATAACATTGAAAAACAAGAATACATACTAGGATGTTGAGAATCCCTCTGTCTAGTTGAAACCACAAGGTTGGTGGTATGGCGTTTGGAAAGAACCCCCTTGGTGAGTTCAAATGGAAGGGCAAAAAAGGGAGAGATGGTATGCAATTCTCTAGAGTGAGAGCGTTGGATCTCCCATAGGGCTGTTTATATAGGAGTGGAACCTCTTTTCTTTCCTTCTTTGTTCTTCAATTTGTGGAGTGGTGGGATCTCCAAAATCTCCATGACCGTGGGTCATTCTTACTGGTTGGGTTGCATGCCCAGCTGGTCTCATTCATCTCCCTTTTTCTCTCTTTTTGAAAACGTCCTCTTTCCTTTCTTTTGGATTTTCTTGATAGACAAGTTAGAGAGACAAAATCTTCACTTGATTGAGATGGGGCCCACATAATGTGGCCGGGTGTGCTATAAAAAAGATATGACGTTCTTGAACTTCTCATTTTGCCTTCATGCTATGCTATTATAAATAGGTCCTAATTTTATTTGGAAACTCAGATTGAGTAATTACTAGAAACTAGTGTTGAATGCGATAAAAATGAAAATATGGTTTTCTTTGCAATTTGATTTTGGTTGAGAACTTGATTTGGGATGGATGTAATATATGCATAAAACAAGTTTAGAAGCACATAATTTTTTCAAAAAAAAAAAAAAAAAAAAAAGAAGCATTAGAACTATACAAAAAGTAAAAAAAAAAAAAAAAAACACATTAGACCTATAAAAAAAGCATACAAGCATTATTAAATCTGATGGTAAAAGAGAAATTAAGTTTTCTCCCATGACCTATCAGTAAATGTCACATACTGTACAAGAAGAAAAAATTGTCAACATCTTTCCATTGCATGTGGTAAACTCAATTGTTGGACACTGTAGTTTTTCAGAAAATTGAATGCTGTCCATACATGGTTTTGAACACTTGATCATGTACTCAGTAGTAACAAATGTTTCAGTTTTGAGCTATATATCAAATGATGCTTTGAATGCCTTTGCTATTTGATTTTTATTGAGCTTGGTTCAGACTGGATGTCTTTGACATAAATTTACTTAATATATTCTGATGTTGGTTTCACTTGAATTTACTAAATGCATTTTTTACTAAAATCTGATAGTAACGAGTGTAGGAATGCGTTCCCACTCTTGTTCTGTCTTGTTATTTAATGAAAGTAACCATTAAAAAAAAAAAACACAAGTGTAGGAATGCCTGCTTAAGTACCAAATTCTTTGAATTTGGTACCTGGATTGGAAAGGTTGATGTACATTAGGAGCAGATTTGTATTTGTTTTCCTCTTTCCTCTTCCACCGTTAGTGTGTTAAGTGAGGGCACTTCATGTAATACGTATGGACTATTGATAGTAGCACTTCAACAACAGGTGTCTTTTATTTTCTTCTTTTTCTTTTTCTTTTTTTATTTTTTATTTTTTATTTTTTGCTCTAAAATTCTCTGTGATAGGAATAGAACTTATGAAGAACATGCATTTCACAGCTTTGGGGTTATGAATAGAACTTGGGATCATCATAGCGTGCATAGGTGGAAAAGATCCATGGTTGGGATCATCATATCTTCTTTTTAATTGATAGCTTAACTAGAACCAGTGGCCTAGTTGTTGGGCATTTTCCAACGGTGTTGCAAGCTCCTTTTTTATTTATTTATTTATTTTTTGCTTGTCTTTGCCTACTGTTGTTTATGTGTTTTTGTCTTTTAGGAGACACTAGATCCTAGTAGTATAAACCTAAGATTTGTGTATGCTGCCGGGTGGTTCTATAGAGTAACTGCTACATGAGTTTTCTATAGAGTAATTGCTACATGAGTTTTCCTGACCGGTATTTTGGTGTTTAACCGTTTCTATTTTCTTAATTTCTTTCGTTGTTGCTTTTGATATCTTTATGCTCATTCACATCTATAAATATTTCTAACATGATTCTTTTAAAAATCGTTTGTTATTTTGGTTTAGATGCTTTATGTATTATTGCTAAAGTTCATCTTATATTGGTGGAACATTATATTTTGGGCATCTTTTTTAAATTAAAAGTCTTTAGTGTGTTTTTATTTGAGGCTTCTATTATACTTCTATTGCCATTTCTATACCTGTTTCGAGTTTTATTGATTTGTGAGCACAATTTCTTTTGTTTCTTTTCTTATTTTAGGTACCTAACAGAGCGAAAGATACTTAGTGGAATATCTTTTGTTATATCAACGGGAAGTAGTGTTGCTATTGTTGGTACAAAGTAGCAGCGGTAAGGCTTCAATGATTTTAACGTATATTCTAGCTAAATATTATATAAAGAAACTACCTTGAACTGTGCGATTCTATTTTTCTTTTTCTTTTTTTTTTTTTTTTTTTTTTTTTTGTTTCCTTTGTAACATACTTGACAGATGAGTGAATGACAAACTAGATGTTGGAGGGAACTAACTCTACAATAGGTGTCTCCTCGTGCCTTCTGTTTACGAAGGATATTCTTCTTCATTCTAAAATAAAAGACATAGTTCACATTGATTTTAAATGATTGACACATAGTAGAACACGTTGGTGAAATAATGTCTTCATTTGGAGAAAACTTTTGTCATCCTACCTTTTTTTTTTCCTTGAAAATTTTTGATCCAAGCACTTTTTTACTGCCATGTCTCATTTAACGACTGCCTATGCATGCTCCCAAATGTCTGCCCGGCACCTAGTTGTTTATTGTTTGATTGAGCTTCATTTTGATGTTCTCCCTCACGGTACTGACATTCTAGTATCAAATGTGCTCTTAATATTGTACTTATGTCTTTGAATATCCGAGATCCCTTTGATTTATGGACTACTCGTTGGTCTCTGGCTGTTTCACTTGTATCATGCCTCTTCTTTTATGGTCTATTAAGTTAATATCTTGAATGGCAGTTTTATAAGGTTATTGGGAATTATGCTTGCTATAGGGTCTTGTGTGAACATTATTTTGTGATGGATTATTGTTTCTCATCATGGAGCATTGTTTTCATTTTTCAAGTTATTATTTATATTTTCTTTGTTTTTATTATGCAAAAACCAAAAAGTGACTGAAGACATAAGGTACCATAACATATGTAATGAGGTTGAATGACCAACTAGCCCTTCATTTCCCGGTTAGTTAGAGGACCTAACCTGAAATCTGTCAAGTATGAATCTTCTTTTTAGACTAGATCAATGGTACTTTTGTAATTTTGTCCTTTTGATGTTGAGATTTTATGCCCTTTGATGTACAAATATCACCATTTGAGGAAAAAAAATCGCAATTCAAGTTGAATTATTTAATATAATAGGGTAATTGCACAGTTTGGACAGCTATGGGCATGGGCCGCATGGCAAATAGCCAGCAAAGCTTTAAAACAATGGGCATATAACTAAATTTTTTTTGGCATTTGGGTGGATCCCAAGTTGTGTTGCCAGTAGAGTAATTCTTTTTTCTTTTTGTTTGTTTTTGTGGGTTTTGTCTAACCATTGACGAGGTTGGAAAAAGCTTCACATTCTCCGGTGTCTTCGCTTTACCCTCGTACTTTTATTACTCATGTTTTATATTCTTTTGCATTGCATGCATAATATGAGGATGATGTTCATCATAGGTTGGGGGTGGGGACAAGCACACTTGTCTATTTTTAGACAAAATTTTCACACACCTTTTGCTTTATTTTCTATATTTAGGAAGTTTTTCAAATTTCTTTTCAGAATTTTTGCTATTTATCTTTGGCTTTTTAGATTTTTTTGAAGAGAAATTTTTTGAGAGAATTTTCAATAAACGGAAGATGGGTTGAATTTTAGAATTCTCAAAAATTTAGACAAAAGAGAGTCTGCGGATATCATTTTGAAGAAGTGCTAAATTTAAATCCTTTCACATTACACAGTTCGTATACTTTTTCAAAACCTTTAAATGTGAGATTACGATTTCCATTCTTTTTACGACTTGATTGAGTAGATGGAGGAAAACCAAACCTTAGTTTTATAGGTTTCCTGATTCATCTGGGTGGATTTTTCCACAAATTGATGAATTAAGTCGGGTACATGAAAATGGCTGCCTATTGTTGGGGACCGTTGAAGAGGAAAAAAATTCATGGCCTTTTGAAAAATAATAGTGCAAAAGCCATCATGGTTGCCTTGATTCGGGTACATAAAAAGGGCTGCCTATTGTTGGGGACCGCTAAAAAATAAAAAAATCACGGCCTTTTGAAAAACAATAGTACGAATGCCATCATGGTTGCCTTGATTCGGGTACATGAAAAGGGCTGCTTATTGTTGGGGACCATTGAAAAGAAAAAAAAATCACGGCTTTTTGAAAAACAATAGTGCAAAAGCCATCATGGTTGCCTTAATTCGGGTACAAGAAAAGGGCTGCCTATTGTTGGGGACTGTTGAAAAGGAAAGAAATCAAGAGAAAAGAAAAAGAAGAAAGAGAGAAGCTTGTCGCTGAAATTTCACGGCCTTTTGAAAAACAATAGTGCGAAAGCCACCATGGTTGCCTTAATTCGGGTATACCTTTAATTCGGGTACATGAAAAGGGCTGCCTATTGTTGGGGACCGTTGAAAAGGAAACAATATCACGGCCTTTTGAAAAACAATAGTGCGAAAGCCACCATGGTTGCCTTATTTGGGTACACCCTTAATTCGGGTACATGGAAAGGGCTGTCTATTGTTGGGGACCGTTGAAAAGGAAAAAAAATCACGGCCTTTTGAAAAACAATAGTGCGAAAGCCATCATGGTTGCCTTAATTTGGGTACACCCTTAATTTGGGTATATGAAAAGGGCTGCCTATTGTTGGGGACCGTTGAAAAGAAAAAAAAAATCACGGCCTTTTGAAAAACAATAGTGCGAAAGCCACCATGGTTGCCTTAATTTGGGTACACCCTTAATTCGGGTACATGGAAAGGGCTGCCTATTGTTGGGGACCGTTGAAAAGAAAAACAAAATCACGGCCTTTTGAAAAACAATAGTGCGAAAGCCACCATGGTTGCCTTAATTTGGGTACACCCTTAATTCGGGTACATGGAAAGGGCTGCCTATTGTTGGGGACCGTTGAAAAGGAAAGAAAATCAGGGCCTTTTGAAAAACAATAGTGCGAAAGCCACCATGGTTGCCTTAATTTGGGTACACCCTTAATTCGGGTACATGGAAAGGGCTGCCTATTGTTGGAGACCGTTGAAAAGGAAAAAAAATCACGGCCTTTTGAAAAATAATAGTGCGAAAGCCACCATGGTTGCCTTAATTTGGGTACACCCTTAATTCGGGTACATGGAAAGGGCTGCCTATTGTTGGGGACCGTTGAAAAGGAAAAAAAATCAAGAGAAAAGTAAAAGAGAAGAAAGAGAAAAGCTTGTCGTTGAAATTTCACGGCCTTTTGAAAAACAATAGTGCGAAAGCCATTATGGTTGCCTTAATTCGGGTACATGAAAAGGGCTGCATATTGTTGGAGACCATTGAAAAGGAAAAAGAATCGTGGCGTTTTGAAAAACAATAGTGCGAAAGCCATCATGGTTGCCTTTATTCGGGTACATGAAAAGGGTTGCCTATTGTTGGAGACCGTTGGAAAGGGAAAAGAAAAAAGAAGAAATAGAGAAGTTTGTCACTGATATTTTACGACCTTTTGAAAAACAATAGTGCGAAAGCTATCATGGTTGCCTTGAGAGGAAATCTTTTTTTTTTTAGAGTCTAGGCGGACCGGATTATTTGATTGAGTCTTTTTCACGGGGGTTCTAGCGGAGCATTTAACACTTATTTTTTGATGTATACATACTTTCTCATCGTGCATGATCATATTTAGCAAGATTTTGAAAATTTCTTTCCAAAGATGGGATTGATGAACCGTATTTCGAATTTGTCTTTACTTTGATTATTTCGAGAATCGAAAGTATCCAATGTTTATAAATATTTTTTTGGTGGAGAGTTTCTTTTGATTTCTTTAGCATTTTATTTATTTATTTATTTTTTGAGTTTTGTGGGTATATTCATGGGAAAACCTCATGAAGCACAATTCATGCACTAGGGTAACTTAGGGGTATAAGGGCTTATTGCATGCGCTAAATGCAGTTGAGAGTGCTAGCAAAAGTGGCTTTTTTTTTTCTACATTAGTCTTTTGTATTTTTAGGTTAGATTAGGTGAGTTTAGTACTTCCACCTTTTCACATCTTTTGCTAGGGACTAGTAAAATGTTGGTTGGAGGGCATGATGAGTCCATGAAATTGCATCATATTGTCATTATTTCATGTAGATTTATGGACTTATTTAGGATAACTTGATTTCATTGAATTTTATTTGAGCAAGTCATAATTGGTCAAAATTCATTAAATTGCATGATTTTCATGAAATTATTCTTTTGCATTATCCTATTATCGCATTAATTTTCTCAAAATTCACAATTATAGTCACGTAGTTTTTCTACATCATTGCATTCTACGCGAAAAATCGATGAATGTTGTATTCATATGAATTGTAAAGTGCAATGATGCAAATCTTCTAATGTGAATTATCCAATAGAGAGCCTCAAAGATATTTATAATGCTGATTTGACTCATGATAGCTACTGCTTAAAATTCTCTTAATACTAATTGATAGTGACTTATATTTATTAGCATTTGATTTTCTTATTTCTTGAATTTCACTCATCTCATCTGCCCCTGTCCACCAACACCTCTCTCTCACCGTCTCCCATGCTTCTCGCTCCCTCCCCTCGCTCCCCGTTCGCTCTCCCTCACATGCATATTTTTCTATTTTTTTTGTTCCGTTTCCACTGTTGCAGCGACATAGCCCTGAATGTAAATGTGGTCATTGGTATTTTTTAGCACTATACCCTAACTGTTTGCTGAAATTCCAGAAAGATAGAAAGTGAAATCGATTCTTTAAAAAAGAAATCCAGAAGAGAGAAAATAGGCGTTCTTAGATTGCAGTTTAATTAATTGTTTTTGAGAGATATTTTACTTTCTTGGCTTCTAACTAACGTTGTTTTGGTGAGAACCTGGAGTCTATAATTCTGTGAAACCCGCAGCAAGGTTTATAGGCTCTGGTTGTATAGTCTCCCCATTCTCAGGCTGTCACTATTTATCATAGCCAGTTCAAGCCGTCAAACAAAATTTACACATGGAATCTTATGAGGTATTGGCTTATTTTCTTTTGCTGAATTTCTTAAAATATGATTCTCATTTGAGGTGTTCACAATGCATTTTGTTGCCTTTTCTTTACCTTTGATGTCTCATGCTTTACTTAATGGCAGGTGGTGTCAACGTATAAGAAGTTCAAGGACAACAAAAAGCAAATGGAAGAAACAAATGGTTGAGGCTATACAGAGGTCAGCATGGTTTGGATATCTAGAGGTCAGTTTTGCCTATGTTTTGCTTAAAAAGAAAATGCATTTCCCCTTCAAAGCCTCTGGTAATCTTTAGTGCTCCCCTGAGTGAAGGATTTTTAATGGATGTTTCCTTCTCCTAAAACCTTCATACTGAATCACCTAATACCTGTAACGCGCATGCCTAGAGTCTGGACATTTGTTACGAATCTCCTGTTATGATATGGCACCCGGTCCCCAAAACCCCAGCTTCTCCCCATGATTACAGTTCTTTTCTGGAATTGTAGGGAAATCTCAAATTTCCTAACCATTCGAGTTTTGAACCTCCTAGCCCCCTCTCGTCTCCCCAACCTAATCTTCCTTTCTGAGCCAAAAACCTCATTCTCTTCTATCCAAGCTCTCAAATTAGACTCCATCGATTTCAACTCATTTTTCTCTAATTCCTGTCTCCATCTTCCATCTCTAGAATTTGGTGCCTAACCAAAACCTCCCCTGCTTTTCAATTCTAGATTTTTAGTGAATCCCAATAGCATCTCTCAATACTCATCACAGATCTCTCTAATAGTACTAATTCCTTGGTCACTGGAGTCTCTGCTTCCACCTTCTTCAGATCAAGAAGACTTCTGTGAACTACCTTAGATCATCATTCCTGAAAGTGCAAGCTAGAAACCAATAGTAGACCCAGATGTGGGGTGAATAGGACTAACTACAAAATTTTAACCAAGCAAATAATTCTAGTCTACAATAAATCAAAGATCTCTCAATTTGAATAATAAGAAATGACTATGAGAAGAAACAACACGATGATCAAATGTGCAAATCAAAGCCTATAACGATGTGATATCACAATAGAATGCTTGAACAAAAAAGATATGTCAATCCAAATCACAAGAAGCTATTGCACATTCAAAGTTATCTAGGCATGCCAATCTCACACACATATATGATATGCCAAAAACAATATTAAAGCAAGGAGAAATAGACACCAAATTTATAGTCGTACGGTCAACAAGACCTACCTCCACTCTCATTAAGATAGTTCGCTTGTAGTTCGCTTGGTCTACAGTATTCACTATCTTATGTTTCCAAAAGGCTCACCTCCAACCCTGTACACCTATAGATTTCTTGATACGGTGGTTCGATCGCTAAGGTCTACTCCATCAAGCTATTTGTTATAGTGGTTCGATCACGAGTGTCTAATCCACTTTACAATGTGTTAAAAATGAAAGAACAAAAATAAAGACTGGTTGCCCCGAAGTAGACGAGTCCAACTTGATGTGATCTTCAAGCTTGAACTTGAGCTCCAAGCTTTGACTCCTTATCGATCTCGTTGGCTTTGAGATGCTCCAATGATGTGCTTAAACCAAGTGAGTAAGGAGGTTTAGGTCTAGGGTGATTGATGGTTTAAATTGACGCTAATCCATTCCCTAGAGGATGAGATTCCACTAATCACTCTTACAAGGAGCTTAGAGTGAAAAGTGGTGTTTGATTTTGAGGGCACTAAACGAGTGTAATTGAGTGGTAGTCCGTGGTCTAGAAAAGGACTCAAAACCACATTCTATCTAAGCCATTGAAATGAGCTTAGAATTTGTAGACAGAGCTCTAACAGCTAGTCTACGATTAGCTGTGAGCAGGGTACGGCTAGCTATGATTCCAAAAGCCTTTCCCAATGGTTAATTCGACTAACAATCAAACAAGGTTAATTTAAACAACGGTTAGGTTACGGTTATCCATGGAACGTTATACAGTTAGCCGTAAGCTGACCGTAGTTCAATAGTGCTGAAAAACACCATTCTGAAAAGGCACCCATAAAGCTTTACGGTGACCTTATAGTTGGCTGATGGATTACGGTTAGCCGTAAGGTTACCACAATTCAAAAATGTTGAAAAACAGCATTCTGGAAAAGCAAAGGTAGATAGTGTCTGGGGACCTTACGGTTAGCCATACCCCTATTACAGCTAGCCATAAGGCCTGAAACTGAACAACTGCCCTGATCAGTTTAGCCCATTCACCCTATTATATTTATCTATTGGTTTGAGGGTTCTAAGGGTCTATCCTTGGTTAATCCTAGGGTCCATCTACATGAATGACTACGCACATCATGGAGAATATGACTTGATGATCTAAGGCCTTCCAAGACTTGATCTTTTGGCCTTCACTTGATCTTCCTTGATGAAGCTACCAAAGGCAAGGTCTTGGCCTAGACATGGAATTGACAACACAAGGGTAGTGCGGATATGACTATGGCACTAACAATTCCTCCTTTTGAGGCCCATGGGCAGTGATTGGATATTTTAATGCTATTTCTTCTAATAGGAAAAGATTCAACACTAGTTTCTTAGTCTTCCCTCCATGACTGATTTCAATGAGAAGCAAACTTAGGGTAATTTGGTGTTGGATTTGTTGAAAATCGCTTCACCCAGTCAAATAATAGGAGGGGTCAATCCTATGTGGCTAATAGGCTTGATAGGGGCCTCCTCAATCACCAATAGCTTCTTCTCAACAAGGACTCCTGCCTTCACCATTTGGGGAGACAAAGTTCAGACCATAGCCTTATAATTCTTAAATCCAAGTCTCCCTTGGTTTCCAGAAATATTCCTTTCAAGTGTGAGGACACGTGGATTGACTACCTACCTTTTTACAAGTTATGAGAGACTTATGGGAAACCCCATTTTCTGAAAAACCCCAACTCACTCTAGCCTCAAAACTCAAAAACCTAGAAAAGAATTTTAAAACTTGGAATAGAGACATTTTCAGCAACTTGAGGGACAACATCCTAACTACAAAATAGCTGGTCACCCGTCACCCACAATCAACACCTTATGAATGCCAATCCTTCAGACACAGCTTATGCAAATCTTATGGCATCTTGGTCCTCCATCCATAATTTTCTTAAAGCAGATAAATCCATTGGTAACAAAAATCCAGAGTCATTTGGTTAAAGAAGGCGACCACAATACCAAATTCTTTCATATCTCAGCCAAAATCAAAGGAGCTTCAAGATTTCAAGATAGAGAATGTTCTGCTTAATTGGGAGGCCTGCTTCAATTGTGATGGAGCGGCACAAGGTAAACTAGGTTCGGTGGGTATTGGAGGAGTGCTAAGAAATCAAAAAGGTGAAGTATTGCATATGTTCTCCAAACATGTTGGATCAAAGACTCTAATGTGGCAGAGCTTTTGGCCATACTGGAAGCTCTCCGTATTTATGCTACTTCATTTCATAACATCCTCATAATAGAGAGTGATTCGGCCAATGCCATAGCTTGGGTGAAAACTCTAAGTGTTAACATAGGCCCATTATGATATAAGTTAGCCATCCATGACCCATCTACAAAAGCCCATTGTATTAGACTTGTACAGCAAATACATACTATAATAGGAGATTCGTGGATTGATACTAGTCAGACTTGTACAGCAATACATACCATAATTATAGATTTGATAGATTGTAATTAGAGCCCAAATTGGGCATTACTGATCTATAAAACACGATGGTGAATCCTCAAGGGATCATCGAATTCCATTCAGTCTTTCTTCTGGGTTATTTGTGACATGGTATCAGAGCCATCTTGGTGAAATAGAAAGATTAAGAGCCATCTACATCTTTCTTCTTGAAGATTCTTAAGAGTAGCTTCTCTGTCGTCTGGTTTGAACAAGAGGTACACGACGACAGCGTGTGGAGATCAACAGAGGGCCACCATCGACAGATCAGATCTGATCAGAAGGACACCACAGTCCTGGTCGCCTGATATTCTGGGAGTTTTTGGTATTTTTTTAGCATTTTTTGAAGATCAGAGGTAGGCCTTTTGATCATTGTTTAGGTTTACCGGTTTCTGCAATATACTTTCATCAAAACCGTCCATCTTTAAGCACGAGTATCCGATTGCTGCAATCTTTGCTGTGTTGGTTTGATATTTTTGTGAAGCATCTATCTGGTCACCCTGATTTGGTAGATTGAATCATCAGTGGGCCCCACCTACTGTTTTCTACTGAAATTCTTGGTCGCCTGGACTAGTTTGTTGTGTTTTTCGAAAAATTATATTTTTTCTCTTCTGAACCCACCGATTCCTCCCTTTCCATCACCATGACTATATTACCACCTTTTTCATCCAATACTCCTTCTATTGAAAGGTTCAGACCTGGAATTGTATATCGGTGACGAACGGAACCACTAACAACTACGATGCAACCCCTTCAAGAGACACCTGATCCGGCACCTGATCCAACTTCCCTAGCCACTACACCAGAAATAGCTACAATGCCCACTCTTCGACGCACCATGCGTGTCTCTCGTCCTCCTAATAGATATGGGTATTCTCATTCATCTTTTTTTGCCACTCTAGCGTCTGTTAACATTCCCACTTCTTATTCTCAAGCTGTGAAACATGAATGTTGGCGGAAAGCTATATCCGAGGAATTAGAAGCTCTTCAGACCAATCATACATGGGATGTGGTTCCCTGCCCACCTACAGTTCGACCTATTGGGTGTAAATGGGTTTATTCGGTTAAACTGAAATCTGATGGCTCGTTAGACCAATACAAGGCTCGCCTGGTCGCTCTTGGTAATCGCCAAGAATATGGCATCGACTATGATGAAACATTTGCTCCAGTTGCAAAGATGACTACTGTCAAGGTCTTCTAGCTCTCTGTCTTCTTGAAGCTTTGAGGTTTTTGAACTTGCTCTTCTAGTTCTTCAAACTCTTCGATTCGAAGATCTTTCGGTTTTGGAAGTTGAGATTCTCAGGCTCTTGGTCAGATGCTTGAAATCATTCTTGAAAGCTTGGGAGTGAAAATGAATGAGAATAAATACTTTTCAGAGTGCTCCTCACCCATTATAGGGTTTCAGTTTAGTTTATTTGCTTCATGTGCAAGAAACCTGCTTTAGGAGTTTCCCTTAGTTTAGCAAACAACCAAAAGTGGGATTTAAGTGAGACTGCTTGAGCAATGGAGGCCAGGACTGGGATGTGGGGATGCTAGTCCCTAGCCCTGAGCACGGGTTTGGGTCGTGGGATGCCCATCCTTGGACCCCAGGTGCTAGGCACATGCTATATAGGCCACAGGGCTTCTTTTTCCTCTCTTTCTTGTTCTTTTTTCTTTCCTTCATTCTTTAAATATTTTGGCCATTTCTTTTGACTTTGTATAGGATATTTTGATGCTCTTCATTACTTAGTATGGGAAGCAGGACAATATAAAGTGTCAGGACTGAAAGGCAAAGCCCAACGAGCACCTTGGTTTTCAGTATAGTTGTCACTTCCATTCCAGTCGCCATTCTAGTTTGACCCTATAGTGGAACGTTTCAGCATTCCGGTCAATTCCGGTATTCCATTCTAAAAATGGCATGATTGAAAAAATGAAATATATATATAAAAGAATACCTAAAATTGAAAAAATAGTTGAATGCTAAGAGTGCATACTTACATCACTTAAATTAAACTACACTCTACAATTGATCAGTTTCTAGTTTTCACTACATATGAATGGAAGTATGAAATATTGGAGGGAATGGAGCGGAATTGGTCTGGAATTGGTCTGGAATTCAAGAAGTGCACAGAGCATATGGAAGTTGATTATCATCTTATACAAGAGAAGGATGCCTCTAGAATCATCTCCACTCATTACCTCAAATTGGAAGACTGGCCTTCATACATGTTTAGCAAATCACTTTGAAGGCAACATATTAAATAATTAGAGGCAAACCGGGCATGGACTATATCTATTAACCAACATGAGGGGAGAGGGTTGGAGAACTATAATACATGAGTGCCAGACTCCATAACTGGTGTAGTGTGTATATTTTTGTGAATATAGATGATGACTGTGTATTACAGACTAGGATGTATGTCACATGGATTTACTATACCTGTGTAGCATGTAATCAACATCAATATTAACAAGTATCCTTTATCTAGAATAAACACACAAAAAAAAAAAAAAAAATAGAAATCGCAATTCACAGAGAAATTCTAGCTCCAAATAATCACTTCTCCTGTCATTATTGTAGTTAATGACGTCTATTGTACTGCTATGATATCATAATAGCCTAGGTCATATAAACGGATTACCACTAATAACGAGCATCAATTCTATTAAGAAGAGGCATTTTGTGTCTTGTGAACATGAGTCTCACACTGAGATAATGGTTTCAAATCATCACTTCTCTTTTGAGTTGTCCTTATTAGGGTAACAGGGCTAGAAAACCATTCAAATGAAATTATGTGTGCGCTTCTTTTTTGTTGCCTATCAAATGTCCTGGTGGGCCTCGTTGATGGTCGAATGACTTTTGAAACTCTCTCTCTCTCTCTCTCTCTCTCTCTTCAACTAGTTTAGCAAAACCTTATTCTCACAAATCCTATGATTAGTGATTGCTTTCAGGGGTAATTTGATCATGACTGTATAAAATTATAGATACGCTGAATCCTTCGTTTAAACATGGAGATAAGGGACTCTAATGGTTTGAAGATATTATTATTTCTAATTTTGAAAATATTGAGTTTTCTAGGTTAAATCAGAGTGATGGGACCCAGTGATGGATGGAGTTTGCACATTCACCATGGATGCCCGGCCTTTGGAGTCATCGTCATTGGAAACCCAAGAAGTCTTCACACAAGGGAGAACTCTTGCTCGATGCAACCAATATAAAGAAGGAATTTTCATTGATTCACAAATAAGCCATTCAATCCTGCCTATTAAGGACCTAGATAGGATTTCTTTTCCCTTCAATGAAATTGATTAGATTCAATCTCTTGTCGCTTGACATCCTCTCTTTCATTAATTACATGTCAATCAATTACATTGTTGATTACATGCCAATCAATTATCTTGCTAGATTTAAGATATCTTTTCTTCTTCTTTTTTTTAATGGTAACAAAGAAATTTATTAAAAGAAAAAAGTAAAGCCAAGATATCTTATCTAGATCTACAAAATTTTATTGTAAAGTCGTAGTTGCGCTATTGGGCAAGCTGACCATGGGTTAGGCCTAATGAATTAGTCATCAATGGGATTGCCAATGGGCTGGCCCGCTATGGTTAGGCCAATGCACAGGTCCACTATGGGTTTGATACAATGTGCCAGCTCACGCCTCACAGTACGCCTATTCCTGGGCCCCCTATTGTAGGTCCTGGGGTCCATGGTTACATCACAAGGGGACAACTATGACTATCTTCAATGATTGGCTTATTTTTTGTTGTCCATGGTCTGGTTATGACTCGGTTGAGCATTGCAGCGCTGATAATCAGAGCCACGTCGATCTATGTTGTGCAGTGCTGAGTAGGAGACATCAAGTTTTGTCTATGACTTTGTATTACTAACTCAAACCAATTTAGGTGTTTCTAATATATCGTAATTGATGCCGCTTCATTTGAACTAAAGGAAATACCTAACGTAAATGTGCTCCTAATTTCTAGGTGTTTGGTAACTACAACATTCAATTCACCACCCCTTATAATCGAGGCCACCAATTTTCATAGTGGTCAAGAGCATAATATTTAGTGGGTGTAAGAAGAAAGGAGTAAAGGGAAAAAAAAATAAAAAAATATACACACACAACACACACTGTAGGGTATACCAATGCTAATCATGTCTTGGTTACTTAACTATGGAATTGTTTGATCAGTGAAGGATATATCATCTATTCTCTACTAGGGGAACATGGGTTATATCATAGGAATAGCTAAATGTGTTAGACTGCACAATGGTTTACAAGCGCACAAGCCCTCTGCCCAATTCAACCATACCATAACTACACACCTTTAAGAGACTTGGCTTCTGTTTTTATTGCCATGCCAAAGCCTAATCCTTCACGTGAAAACCAAGGGGCTGATTCCACAAGCAAGTAAAACAGCAATATCGATATCCTCAGAGAAAAGTCTCCTCTCAGTAGTATGTTCTCAAATAGAAATCTAAGAGATGCTTAATGGCATGGTTGATGCTTTAGCCAAACCAGGGGTTGATAGAATTTCTGCTTGGGTGGTTTCCCTAATGTCATTTTCTTGAGGGGTACAACACTCTTGTACCTGTTTTTGTTAGTTTTTGGTTGTTTTGTGTGTTATGTCTGCATTTCCTTCTTTAATAAATATTTTGAGCTACTGATCAAGAAAAAAAACTGATCATGTATGAAAGAGGCTGGGGCTTTCAGAGTGTTTTATTTTATTCAATTTTTTATCAGTATCTTTGGCAGATGTTTCACGGAACTCACTATATTGGTGATGATATCGTTGCAAATTTTAGAGAGGGAGAAGCATGGAGGAAGGTATTTGGCCCTGTTTTCATATATCTTAATTCAACTCCAAGTGTGTCTAAAGCACATCATTTATGGATAGATGCAAAAAGGCAGGTAACTATCTACTATTCAACTACTATTTTTCCTTAGAATTTAAGCATAGTAGTTTGGTTGGTTGTCTTATGTCTTTCCATAAGATCTATTAAAGAAAATGACAGCTGTCTTCTTCTTCTTTTTTCATCCATGCCCATGTTCGTCATAGAGGCTGGTTGAAGAAACAACATGGCCATATAATTTTGTCTCCTCGCCATATTTCCTAACTACAAAAGAACGTGGTTCAGCTTCAGGCAGATTATTTGTTCAAGATAGGCAAGGGCTTCCTCATTGAACAATGCTTCCTAAAATACACTTGTACCTGCCGTGTTGCAGTATGATCTTATTGGATATGTGATTTTTAATAGTATTATGCTTATGTAAAAAGTGCGTTTTCTTTGAATATCATCTTACTATTTTGGTAAATCAATCAAACTTGAGCACATTTGGAAAATACATTATTAAAATACCTGATGGCGATGCAATGTACATGGAAGACCACATACTTAAAAGAATGACGCATTTCTGGTCTTGATCTATAACCTGCAAATACTTTGGGGTGTTAAAAAGTAAATCACCCCCATGTTTGTGATCATATTTGCTTGTCAATGTATACTTTGTTATCATCTAATTTTACAAACACATTGGCCTGTTGGGTGTACCCAGTGATGTATCTTTGTGGGTAGCAAGTGTGCTTTCATTTATGTTACATGGTTGCATAGGTAGCATTAACCTTGTGAAGTCTGTCCAGAAAGCAGTAGCTTACACACACCACAAGTTTATATCTCATTGCTATGATGTTCAGATACAATAAGCACGCACAATGGATATCACGGGGCATGAATTTTACACTCAAAACTGGATAATCATTTACACTTATCTTAATATACATATGAGCTGGAATGCTTGATGTGGAGATTTAGGGCTCTCACCAGAAGGTCCAAAAAAAAAACTTGCGTAGAGAAGATACAAAAAGAAGAGAAGGAATTGAGAGAGAATAAGAATATGGTTGTAGCTGATCCAAGGGTTAGATGACTATTTTTATTTATAAATTATTCAATTTTACACAATTACAAAAACCTCTTGATATTTTTCAAATTTCATAAACACAACCCCACCCCCCAACAAGGCAACAACAACAAAAAAAAAACTAATTTATTTATAAATAAGGCCTACTCTTAACTCATAACACTCCACTTAAGCTGGTGCATATATATTCACTATGCCCAGCTTGGACAAAACATCAGTCAACTGTTTTCTGGTTCCTGCTTTTTTAATAAAGTCTGTAATTTGATCATCTGACATCCAAACTTGTATATGTCAGCACAACATCCTTCTCTTTGACCTTTTCCCTGGTGAAGTGGCAATTAACTCCCACATACTTTGTTCGCTTATGATACACTAGATTATTAGCTAGTTGTTATAGAAAGATTAGTTACATTTTTCCAGCATTTACTGATTATAGGATTTCAATGTATTTACAGAATACGAGAGGTGCCTTTATGCAATATTGTATTTCACTTAAGATGAAATACGATGAGTGGATGGTAGTCTAAACGAGAATACCATACAACTGTACTTCTCTTCTATTCTTGTTCTTTCTTTTCTCATATGACTGTTCTCTTTCATAAATATTCATAATACTAGGATTAAAGAATGACAACTTTTTTTTTTCTATAAGAAAAGGCTTAAGTTGGTCTATCTTTCACAAAGCAAAGTTGCAGGTCCATCTTGCTTGAAACTCGGTTCTTCAAACAAGATCCTCAACCATGACAACTCACAACACCCATGAGTAGAACTTTTCTGTTTTGGATCCTGCCCAATCAACATCAGTATACGCTTTTGCTCTTAAACATCAATGAGATTTATAAAAGATATCTTTCCCTTTTGTTCCTTCTAAGTATTTGGGAATTCTGTAAACGGTGGTCAAATGTTATGTTTTGGGAACATGCATGAATTGGCTAACTAGCTAACTGATGTGATGGTAAGATAAATAAGCTTTCCCACTAGTTTCCGGTATGATCTTGATCATGAAGTAATTCACCACTCTGGGGGTGCAACCCATGATTTTGCTCATTTGGAGTGTCCACCAGTTTGGCCCTAATTTTCTTGTTTCTTTGAGGATATTTAAAGTATACTTGTGCTATGAGATGACAATCCCTTTCTTGGATCAACTACTTCAATTCCAAGAAAGTATTTCAGTGCTCCAAGGTCCTTAATTTCAAACTCACTTCCCAAATATTCTTAATTTCTTCATCATCATTGCCAGTAACTACAATATCATCAACATACGCAACTTGCGTTGCCACTGTCACATTTTTCCTTTTTACAAATACAGTATGATTTGCTTGACATCTCTTGTATCTATATCTGACCATTGCCACTGAACTTGTCAAACTACACCTGAGGTGACTGTTTTAGTCTAAGTCCAAACAAAGACTTCCCGAATCAACATACTTTTTGCTCTTTTTCTATCACTATAAAGTATGGTGGCCCGTGGGCAATCCATATATACTTCCTTTTGTAAGTCATCATGAAGAAATGCATTCGTTGCATCTATCTAATACAGCGGTCATGAAAATTTTGTTGTTAGTAACAGTACTGCTCTAACAGAGCTTAACTTCGCAACTGGAGAAGAAGTCGCAAAGTAGTCTATCTCATACATTTAGGTAAACCAAGTCTTTCTTTGTATCTATGAATTGATCAATCTGGTTTATTCTTCAATGTAAACACCCACTCACAAGCCTAACAAATTTCTCATGAGTCTTAGCCTCAAAGGATCAGCACTCCTAAAATTTCCCTCTTGCTGCTAAGTATGCAAACTTAATACAATTAAGTTTTCCATCTTGACTTGTGGTAATTCATTGCCTATCCATAATTACTCATAAATGATTTGGTTCTAATGACTTGTGATTCTTATTCTACAAGCTACAATTAGTAATACATTTTTTATTTTTTTTTTGCACAGCCATTTTACTGTGCTCTTATGCTCGCCTAATGTTTTACAATGTGAAGAAAGTTATAACCTTTTTTTCCCCGCTTATGCTCACCTAATGTTCACAATGTTGAGAAAGTACCAACCTTTTCTCTTTTTTTTTCCAAATCAGCGTGTGTGGTGCATCAAATTTTCATTAACTCTAATAATAGAATAATAGGCATCCATGTTATTAATCATTATTCAAATTCACCAGATATGTCTCTGGAGCTCTAATCCCTGCTAAATCTGCCTATGTTGGTCTTGCAACTGCAAGAACTGAAGGATCTTGGCAAACAGAAAGCAAGGTGACCAAATCCACTTGGTTCTATTCATCATGCCAACAAAATAACAGTCAAGGCTTGTTAACCTATTCACATATCTTCATTCATAACAATTTTGTCTAAAGCTAACCTAATGTAGTCTTTGTAAAGTACGCACACAATGCTTAATCCATCAATATATGATGTTATGCTGTGAAGGGTTATCAGTTTTGGGTAAGCACAGATTCAAATGGCACATTCACCATCAATAATGTGGTCCCAGGAGTCTATGCTGTTCATGGTTGGGTTCCAGGTTTTATAGGGGATTACCTCAGTAACGTTCTTTTTACTATCTCTCCAGGTACTTAAAGCTGTTTCTTTTCATCTTCTGTTGGCATTGCACTAGAATGAAAGAGCAATGTTTTTAGTTTTTCATAAATTCTCAGTATGCCTTTTTCTACTAGTAAGTCCTTCAGTATCACTTTGACATGACTAATGCAGTTATATGGTTTTTGTTCTTATTTGTCACCTATATTTTTTTTAATCGGTAACGAAGGAATTTTATTAAAGAAGAAACTATTACAAAACAACTAAAACAAACAGAAGAACAACTTTCAAAGTGATACTGGTACAAGAGAAATGTCCCGGCCACAAACTACAAAATAACTACTACAAAACAACTAAAACAAACAGTAGAATAACTTTCAAAGTGATACTGGTACAAGAGAGATGTACCGGCCACAAACTACAAAATATAGGCACTCAAATTACAAGATCTATCTACCCCTTGCTTAGCTAAACAATCTGCCATCCCATTTGCAGATCTACTAATGTGCTGAAACATGACCGGCATGTCAGAAACAAGACGACAAATCTCGTTGAAAAGGAATTGCATTTTCCATGGCCCCCTCATCGTTCTAACCCAAGATATAGCATTAGCCGAGTCACTTCTGAAATAATTTATCATTTTTCTTTACCAATCTTTTTTATTATGCCATGAACATAACATAGACAATAAGTTAACTTTGTGTTACTGACCATGATGTCCTTAAAGACGCTATATCACCGTTTTAGAAAGGCAGAGACTGTAACAAGTTTCTAGCAAGTCCTCAAGCTGGTACAGGCATGACAGTTATAGCTGAACTGCAATTTTCTCTGTTATTGATAGATGTCTTGTATTTTGTGGAAACTGACCATCTGGGTCATACTGTTCACCGATCCTCGATTGAGGAGGTGCATGGAGCATTGTACCTCGGAAATGAATCATAAAGGTGCAGTACTCCTTGTCCAGGGTTCTGAAGTAGAGAGCCCATCACTCAGGAGTATTTGCTAATTTTCACCTCAGTGACATATTCTCTAAGTGGTTTGTTTTAGGGTTGCAGAAATCAGTTTGTTCTCAAAGGCATGAGGCTAGTGAAATCCTATAAAGCTGTAACCCTAATTTCTCTGAAATAGTGGAAATTGTGCTCATAAATCTGTGAATTGTGGGCACAGTGATGAACTATGAATTTTTTATGGATTCTAATTTTGCTTGTTTATTTGTTGCATCATGATAGTTACCACCCCAACAAATACTACCTAGAAAACTAACACCTATATTGTAAATAGAAAAATTTCCAAACAGAAAAATGAAAAGTTGTTGAGATACAGGAGTGAGAAATCTTTGATCCAGAACATGTTGAAAATTTTTACTTTAATAATGCAGAATCAATAGTATGTTTTCCAAAATAAATAAATAAAATAGAAAATGAATGTGTGGACATTAATTTAATATATTCACCACTAGATAGTAGTTGAAGTCATTCCCCATTGATGGTCAGTGAGGTATCTTCTAAATGAACCCTCCCTAAGCCAATCATAGACTAGCCTTTTTCTCATTACTCCTTTGGGTCTGGAAGTAAAAGAACTATTTTGAAATGGGGCTGACCGGAATGGTATGGATTCAACTTGTGAATTTAGAAGAAGAAAAATCTTCTTTTCATTCTTTGTATCCTTTCAGTTGGAGAAGTTGTTAAATATGTGATCTTAGTGCTTAAATATAGGAGTATATAAAGAGAACAGAAAGATCAATGATTTTAATCCCCTTGAAACTAAAACATTCTCAATGATACCTTAGGGCCCATTTTTTCACATTTGGGGAGGAGTAAACATGAGGTAGATGTCAAATCATGGAAAAGGTTAAGAAAAGGTATGTAAAAGTAAACTAGAGGTGCGGAAAAATCCTTGTGTGAATGGTAGGAGGTAAAGTATAGGTGAGAGAGGAAATGTAGATTAAAAAGAATTTTTTGTTATTAGTTTATTATACCACACTCTATCACACGTTTTTGTGGTAAAAAGAAAGAGGCTCGTGGAGGAGTAAACGCAAGTGGCATCACATCAAGTTGATTTCTCCACTCCATTTTCTTCACCCAAACTTGGTGTTAAGTGTGATTCAAATGATTGACCAAGTCAAAGAAAATGCATATCTTATCTATGTTTGAAGTTAGCTCTTAGTCCTACAACATATCATCCCATCCATACTGTAACAGCATCCGAACTTCAAACAAGGCATGTACTGGTTCAAAACGAACCGCTGGAATTCATCAACTATGGGAACATTCATAATTAATTTGATCCTTTAGAAAACACTATCATATAATATTTGTTTGTAATATTTGCATCCCAACATTGGGTTATATGTGGTTACCAACATTGGATTTCAATCCCATGATTTATCTCAGGATAGACTGTAATGGAGAAACAAGATTTATGTAGCTGACAAGGCTTTGACAATAATGATGATGACCAACATTGGATTTTGATATTTGATTTAGTCTCAAGGATGATATCTTCAGATAGATAAGCATTTAGGGTGACTGCAGTTCCAAATATTGGATTGCTTCCATAGCTGATTCCAATTTGAAGGGAGTGCAAACTCAATTTCTGTTGGTTTTAAAAAATAAATTTTTTTTATTATTATTATTTTTATTAATGAAAGCTAACAAACAAGAGTATAATTTGAAACATATAGGCACATCTGATCTTCAAGCCAATCATGGTAGTTAGTTTCAAAAGATTGTTTAAGATCATATATTTGATAGTGCAGTAGAGATTGGTCAAAATCATAATTCTGATCTTCTAATGATCATTAAGGGCTGTTCTTTATTCACCAACGAAGATTACAAGTGAACTCACTAAACCTTTGACGCAGTTGAAATTCAACATAAGGGACTGTGAAGTACTTCCCGATGACCCGCCGTTCACCTTCTACGTGGTCGCTTGAAGCCCACTTTGAATGCCCCTTCAAGGTGTTTGAGAGAATAAGGAGAAGGAAAATATCTCCAGCGCAGTCTCCCTTGCAAGATTAGCCCACAAAAACTCTCTTAGACGAATGCTCGATGCTTGAGAAATTTAGATAGCTCTAGTGAGTACTTTTGTGGTTGCAAGGGGTCATTATATAGCCCAAGTTTTGTGCACAAGATTTTCCGAAGCAAAGAAGGAATCTTAGAAGAAGTAGGAACAAAACAGCACGAAAGAGTCTTGATCGAACAAAACTCCACGGCCCGCTATAGCGAGCCCACCTTCTGTCTGCACAAAAACCATAGCTCGCTATAGCGAGCTTCAGTCTCACTATAGCAAGACTGTCTTTTGGAACAATTATTTGTTGGCGCTGGAATACTCCGGGAGGATTCTATATTTGTCTTCAAACCTAACTAGAAGTCTTCAAGGCTTGTTTAAGGAGTCCAAAAGATGTCTTCCACTGTCAAGAGTGATGGACCCGGCTTTTCGCCTTCCTCAGCCCCCAGTCCGACGGAGTGCGGCTGGGCGAAAAGCGAGCATCAATATTTTTGTACGGGTATGCAAGATTTTCTATTCTATTTGGAATTTAGAAATGGTGATCCGGAGATCCACCATCACAAGTAGAAAGGAAATCAAAACTTTTTCTAACATTCCATTGCACATATATTTTTAGAAAAGAGACAGATTTTGAATGCCGTGAAAGGCGATTTTCTTTTGTTTGCCATAAAAGGCGATTTTGTGCCGTAAGTGTCGATTTTGCCGTGAAAGGCGATTTATAAATCTCATCAATGAAGAAAGACGAGTTGTGAATTTTTTTGTCTCTTAAAAAAAATACAAAATACAATAGAAGAAGTAAGAAAATAGATCTAACTTCTCAGGAAATTGTGGGGACTCGTTTAGATCGACGGTCGCGAGTCATGTATGGACTCCGCCATCATCCCTTGGATGAGATCACTTTATACTTTGATTCATTTGGCTTGGCTTGAACCTCAGATTTTTAAAGGATAAAGATCAAGGGAAGGTCCTATATCCAATTAAAAAAAGAGTATACGGGCTGAAGAGCCACGTCTAACTATGTCGGATAAAAGGAGGGGGAAAACCTTGGGGGGGCGGCCCCCCAAGGGACTTCAATCACCTTGTGATGTTTGTTGCAACAAAGTTTTCTTCAAAGTAGCCGAGCTTCTTTGCGTAGAGATTTCTCCAAGAGTCTTCTAGCAATTTTTCGGGGATTTTAGGATAATTTTTCAGGACCCTTTCTCCTTGGAATGGCTGCCTTTTATAGGCTTTTGGTGGCCATAAGATGAGTTTATGGGCATTGATTACATTAATGTTCCATGATGGGAGGAGTTACAAGTATTTAATTTTTTATTTTGTAACTCCTTTTTCTTAGCTTTCGATTGGTCAATGGAGAATGATGGGCATTTAATTGCCTTTAATCTCCACGATGAAGGGAGTTACATGGTTTAATGCCATGATTGCTTGGATTTGTAACTCCTTTTTCCTTGCTTTTGATTGGGCCGTCCAAAATAATGAGTTAATGACTACATTAACTTGTCATAAACGGGTCAATTGACAGCATTAATTGGTCGCCAAGTCGCTTGAAGAGTCGCGGGCTGCGCCGCGTCTTTTGGAATTCTTCTTACGATGATCGCCGATGGATCCACATGTTTGATGTCGGATGGCGATGCAATTTCAGAGATTGGTTGACACCAATGGGCCGGCATCATCTGTCAAGTTGATTTCTCGATCGATCGGGCAAAAAGTATGCTTTCTTGGTCAGCCGGTTGGCGATTCCGAAGCGTCGGATGATGATTTCTTGATTTCAACGGCGGATCCGTGATGTTGACGAAGATCGACAGATTTCATGTCTCAAAAATCGGATTTTGGAAAAATCACAAGGGCCAAACAACTCGAAATGCGACCGAAAAATGCCCTTTCGGCGGAAATCCGGCGACCTGGATTTCCAGGGTCGCCAGCGACCATGGGTGCATGGCCGCCGGTGACCATGGGGTCTTTCCCCTTTTCGATCGCCGTTTCTCGGCCGTTTTTCGGGCTTTTTCGTTTCTTCTTTCTCCTGTATCTTTCTTGACATCTTTCCTCATTTATTGACTTGATTTTCTTAAGGAAAACCTGACGAAAACCCACGCAAATCAGAACACAAAGTTTCCTATTTTCTGAAAAGCCGAAGACTTTGCAACAGATTTTTCGTCAAGAGTCGAAACTAGGTCAAATGATGTCGAAATGACCTGAAATTTGAGGTGAAGCTTCCTGAGCAGTAGATAGGACCAACCATGGGCTTTTATTTGAGTTTTGAAGCCGTTTGGGGTCCCGTCGATGCTAGACTTGATTTCACCACGTGGAAGATGTCGAGCTTTGATATACGGTCAACCGATGTCCGATTGACCTGAAATTTGACAGAGAGCCTATTGGAGTCATTTTGAGACGATCCATTAGCTTCGATTTGGATGCCATGATCCCAGGGAGCTCCGCCGCTGGGAGGCCTGATTTTGCTTCCGAGCGTCAAAGTTAGGTCAAACATTGTCAGAATGACCTGAAATTTGACGTGTAGCCCTTTGGAAGCATGTAAAAGCCACCCATGTACTTTGTTTGATGAGTGATGGTGGCTGGATTTTGTTGCTCAAGAGTTGATGGAGGGTCAAAGGGTGTCGGTTTGACTTGAATTTTGACGTGGAGCCTTTTGGAGGTATTTTGAGACCATCCATAGGCTTTGATTGAAGACTTGATATCTTTGACGCTGTCACCGCCGGGAGCTCCTGCTCAGTCGTTGGAGGATTGAAGTTAGGCCAAATGGTGTTGAAATGGCCCGAAACTTCATGTGTACCCTTCTTTTGACTATTTTGAAGGATCTTACAGTTTTGGTTTGATTCTAACAAGATCTGATGCTTGAAGTGGCTTTGCCTGTTTGTAGTAGGATGCGGCTCCATGTAGCTTTTGATGTTGAAGAGGCAAAGTGACATTTTTGGTGTCAACAAAGAGGTTACCCCACAGTCCTTTTCGAAAACAAATAGAAATTACAACTCAATTAGGACTTGAGTTTTGTTCAAACTAGGAGAATTAGCCAACTAGAATTCTAACAATCTCCCCCTTTGGCAATTCGTGAACAAAACTCCTAATACATAATAGATCTACTAACCCCAGTACAAAAGGATACCCCAAGACGACTGAAAAAAAACAAGCACCTCAACTCTGAAGAAAAACCTGCACGAAAAAACCTTGGCAAAGATCTTGCATAAAATCACAGAAATGATAATTAAGCAAGCTAGAAATCAATGAATTTATCCATTCTAACATTCTACACCCCCCCCCCCCCCCCCCCCCCCCCCCCCCCCCCCCCCCTCCTTGTTATAGAATTGGCAAAGCAGTACAACAATTGGAGAGAATGAAACTAACATTAGAAAAGAAACAGTTAGAAAGAAGTTTAGCATAAAGTAGAAAGACATGGACATGTAAGACAAAAGTAGCAAAATGTGAATAAGGTGCTTCATTGATGACGAAGCTGATTAAACATTTCGATTAGCTGATTACGAATGTCAGAGTAACCACTTGTCACCTTTTCTTCCAAATGTTCAATCTGGACAGATTGATCAAACACTACATTTTCAATTGCAAGGAGGCGATTTTCAATTGAATATTCAACTTCTTCATCGGCTTGGACTCGAGCTTGCTCCCCCTGAAGACGACCACGCACATGAGTATTAAACATAGCTTTGGTCATGCCATCAATCTTTTGCTTTCGAGAGACGAGCAATTCATGTCTGTACACTTGGCAACCAGCCTCAATCAGCAATTTACAAATCATGGCACCAAATGGAAGGGTGAGTTTCCTAGTCTTATCGTAAATCCGCAGCATAGAGTCTAGAATGGTCTGTGGAACGTCCACAGAGGTGCCTGTGCCCAATGAATAGAGAAGAAAGGCCTAAGGATAAAGAAGATCAGAGGTATGGCCTCTTGGCTCAATGTTATGCCAAACAAATGTGTTGAGCAATCGGTAATCAGAGGTGAGACCGAATATCTTCAGAACAGGAGAATCCCATACAGTGGGTTCCCCACAGAGAACGGTAGCCAATTCATTTGCTTGTATTTCAAGGTTATCCTGATCAGGGAAGGGATAGGATGGGCGAGCGGGTCTCCGGAGATTGAGTAAAGTAGCACTCCGATTTGCATCCATAGGCAGTGTCTTTCCTCGAACATAGGTCTTGAAACCACTACCTGTAACATGAAACTTTTTTCAATAGAACTCCCGTACCCAATCCTCAAAACATGCATCACTCAAGTTTGTCATAATCATAAGACGGTTAAGATGAAGCCAATGCAAGAAGCTTGTAGTAGTGAGATCAGTTTGCACTACTATTCTCTCAAAGACGACAGTTCTATTTATGAATTCTGAAGCAAAATGTTCAGCACTCTCAACATCCTTAAACCGTTCAGTATCAAAACGAGAGGAAGAGAATGCAGGTCGCTTTCCTTTAGAAGTTTTGGGGGCCATGCTGTATCGTGGAAGATCACAGAAACAAGGAAACAAACACTTAGTGTGGAGAACTTCGCTTAGACATTTCAATAAACACTTAGTGTGCAGAACTTCGCTTAGACATTTCAATAAACACTTAGTGTGCAGAAAAACTCAACCAACTCCCAAGAAACATAGGTGACTTCCAATGATCCTAAAGGTTGAAACAACATGTAGCAAAGTGTCACAAAGCATGGAATCAAGGACATCGACCAACATAGAGAAAATTATGAGAAGCACCAAAAAAATCACTTGCACTTCGACCCATCCTTCAGTCAAATTCGAAATATCTTCAAGGGTATCTCAAAAAAAAAAATTCTTCCTCATCCACATTATAAAGAGTAATGCCAAAGACATAGGTTAGAGATGAATCCAGGCAAACCTCAACCATAACAAAAGACAAAGGCAAGGAAAAGAGAACCCATGATAGTAGAGGAGAAAAGATCATACCTGATGATTAGATGTGGAGAATGTGAAGTGCAAATCGCAATTAGCGAGTGGAAGAGGGGAAAAATGAGAGGAGAAGAACTTTGATTATAGAAAGAAAGAAAGATGACAGAAAAGGGAGGACATGAGTTTTAAAACAAACTAAAGACAACTTGCTATAGCGAGGTGAATTCTTGTTATAGCGAGAGTAGGTTCTGGAGAAGGCTCGCTCTAGTAAGTACTGATCTCGCTATATCGGGACATAGTTCTAGAAAAAAATGAAAAGAAGGCACAAAATAGGATCTGATGTGATTTCCTCCCGTTTTTTTTTTTTTTTGGTAAAATGCATGTGTTCCATCTACAAAAATATACACAGAGAAGTGTGAAAATACACAAATCCACTGAAATTAAGTGAATGTGTGTGAAATATGATTTGCTCCCCCTTACTCAAGACGAGATTTTAAAACTGAAGGACTAAAAACTAGGGAGCAAACCCAGAAAATGATAGAATCAGTTCAAAATCTAACTTCCCACCACCATGCTAATTTTTTGTTAATATCATGCTTTTTGAGACATTGCGCTCCTTCCCCTTTTCTTTTTATTAAAACGTAGTCATGAACCTTCATAGGCGGCTTTCACACTATCAAACATGGGAGCCTTCTCCAATGAAACTTTTCAATCAAATATTGGTAGCTATCACACATGACCTTAGGTAGCCCTGATCCTCCGGTTCAAAGTACAAAGAAATGGTGAGACTTGGCATCAAGAATTTTTTATTTTTATTTTTTAAGGATCAAGGGAGAACATCCATTGTGCATAAGAGGATGATAACAATGAACTGTGCACTAAACACGAACAAAATCACATGCAAAAATAATCATAGATGGAAGTGAGATTGTGCATGTGCATGTGAAAGTAAAACAAAAACTAAGGAAATGAGGAAATCCCCAGAGACTTTCATCCAAAGAAGTTGAGTGCAACAACTTCGAGCAGCAATATATTCAGCTTCAGCAGTCGACAAAGAAGTCGAAGTCTGCTTTTTACTGTACCAAGTGACCAAATTATTCGCAATAAAGAAGCACCCTCCAGTTGTACTTTTCGATCATTTGCACAACCTACCCAATCAGCATCTGAACACCCAACCAGATTTGTATTTGTGTCTTTGCTTAGCCAAATACCAAAGTCAACAGTTCCACTCACATATTTCATGATTCTTTTTACCGAATGAATGTGAGATTCCTTTGACTTAGATTGATAATGGGCACATGCTCCAACACTGTAAGCAATATTGGGTCTACTCGCAATGAGATAGAGAAGATTGCTAATCATGCTTTTGTAAAGTGTTTCATTCACATCTTTCCCATTCAAATCTATGCTCAATTTGACACATGGGCTCATTGGTGTTCTGGAATGTTTAGTAGAAGTCATTCCAAATTTTTCAAGAAGTTTCCGAGCATATTTTGATTGAGAAACAAATATACCACTTTCGCACTGCTTGATCTGTAAGCCTAGGAAGGAGAGTTCTCCAACCATGCTCATTTCAAATTCATTAGACATGCTTTTAGAAAACGGATCAACTAAAGTAGAAGAGGTAGACCTGAGGACAATATCATCCACATAGATTTGTGCAATTAAGATGTGATGAGAGTCTTCTTTGATGAACAGTGTCTTATCGACACTTCCTCGTTTGAAGCCATTATCCAACAAAAAGACAGTTAGTCTCTTGTACCATGCTCGTGGAGCCTATTTCAACCCATAGAGAGCTTTTTTCAGTTTAAACACGTGATCCGGGTAGTGAGGATCTTGAAATCCTTTGTGCTGTTCAACGCAAGCTTTATCATTTAAGTAACCATTCAGAAATGCACTCTTGACATCCATCCGATATAGCTTGATATGAAGAAAACAAGCAATAGCTAGTATCAAACGGATGGATTCCAATCTAGCAACAAGGGCAAACGTTTCTTCAAAATTGATTCCTTCAATTTGTGTGTACACCTGAGCTACCGTATTCCGAAATTCTTGCATCATCAACAACCACATTTACTGAATCCATAACTGAAGATTTTCTGAGATTATAAACTCTGTATGCCTTACTTATCATAGAGTAACCAAGAAAGATGCCCTCGTCACTCCTACAGTCAAATTTGCTCAAGGGTTCCCTATCCTTCAGGATATAACACTTACTTCCAAAGGTTCAGAAGTACTTGACAGTTGGCTCTCGACCACACCAGATCTCATATGGGGTCATTTTCTTTCCAGGCCGTAGGTAAACTCTATTGATGATATGAACCGCTGTGTTTACCACTTCAGCCCATAAACGTTGAGAAATGTTTTTACTGTGTAACATAACTTGTGCCATTTCTTGCACAACCCGATTTTTCTTCTCAACAACTCCATTTTGCTGTGGTGTTTTGGGAGCAAAGAATTCATGTTTGGTGCTTGGAACAAAAAGTACCGAAATAAGAATTCTGAAATTCAGTTCGAGGGTCTAAATGAATACGCACAACACCACCAAAAGCTTTTCCTTTATCATTGATGAGCGAAGTCCATAAATCAAGAAAAACTTCAAATGTCTCGGACTTCCCTTTAAGGAACCTAACCCAAGCAAGCCGCGAAAAGTCGTTAACGGTCATAAATATATATTTCTTATCGCCGATGCTTTCAAATCTTGTAGGACCCAAGAGATCCATGTGCAGTAATTCAAGCAGCCTGGTGAATTTTAAGGCATCAACTTTCTTATATGAGGACTTTATTTGTTTGCCAATCTGACATGGACCACAAACAACATTTGTAGCTTTTAAACGTTTAGGTAGCCCAATTATTATTTCATTTTTCGCCAAGTTATCTAGGTCCGTGTGATTAACATGGCCTAAACGTTGATGCCACAAGTTAATGTCACTAATCATAGCTGTGTGGCATGTCATCTTGCTTTCCGTGGCAACGAAGTAACAATTGTCAGAAGTCCGCACTCCATGAAGTACATTATTACCGTTTTTGTCAACAATAACACAGTCATTAAGAGAAAAATGGACTTCATGGTGTGAGTCACATAATTGGCTGATGCTTAACATATTCGCTTCCAGACCATTGACTAAGAAAACATTTGAAAGGCTGGACATACCTAATATAGAAACTAGTGTTCTATGAGATTTTGGGATTTATTTGATACTCGGAAAAATCTGTATTTTGCCCTGTTTAATTTATCTTATTATTCCCGACAACTTTCGTATTTTCCCCGTTTCCATTAGAAACCTCTAGACCCTACTTTGCTAATGATAGGGGTAAAACAGTCTTTTGCACAAAAATCTGGGCACTATTTTCAATATCTCCGAAACCCGTGAAATATATAATTTTTGGAAACTAGAAATTTCGGCGAACATTTCTTCCTTCATCGAATTCATCCGAGTCCCGGAAGATGAGGTTTTAAGCCCAATTAGTTGACTAAGTTGTGGGACCCATCCCCACTTTCTATAAAAGGAGGAGTCTTCTTCTCTTCTTCCTTTTTCTTTCAGCTTCTCAATGAGATAGAGGAGAGTTCCAGCCCTAGTGTTTGATTCTTTTCTTCTTGCTTCTCCATCTCCCAATCACTCTCAAACTCTTGCTAAAAGAGAAATGGAGCTCACCTTCTCCTTCCTCTCCATCAAGGCTCTCTATTGGTATCATTTTTAGAAGAAATCCTCCATTCCAAGATTCACTTTGAACAAGCTCTTGCCATTAAAGGACCTTCCATGTAAGTAATCCTTGCCATCTTCTAGATTGTGTTGCTATTAACCCTAGAGTCTTCATTTCGATTATTGGAAGCTCTCTTCTCCTATTTCTTGGTTTTGACATTCTAGGGTTTGTGATGGGTGTCATTTTGGGGATTTTTTTGTAGATTGTGGAATTTGAGCTTGAGAGAAGTGCTTAGAGCTTGATTAGCTATTTGGAGCCAAGGCAAGTGGATGAATGGGTTTTCTTTGAATGATTTCATGTTTTAATGGAGTTATGGATTTTTTTTTCACTATTCATCTTGGATGTGCTTTATAATCCAAATTGATTGTTAGAAATGTACATAATCATGAGCTTCTTTCTCTTTTAAATGCTTTCTTAAATTTTGTACATTTAAGTTGTATTTTGATATGTATGGACTCTCATTATTGGTGGTGGTGCATTGAATGAGATTTGAAAGGGAATGGATGTGATTTTGGTTTTAAATGGATGGTTATTGGAGGACTTGAATGTGGTTGAAGTAGGTGGGAGGAGGGCCATAAATATTGTGTTAAGTGTTGGCTTAAATGAGGTTTTGAAAAGAAGGGAAGATGAGGTCCAGACTGCTAAATCGTGGAGTTTTTGAAGCAATTCGCTCGAGCGAACCCTCACAGAACTTGGTTAGCTCGAGCCAACTTCCTATTTGCTCGAGCCAACCCCTCCCAGAAGTTAGTTCGCTTGAGCGAACCCCTTCCAGAGACTTGTCCGCTTGAAGCACCCTCCTAGTTCGCTCGACCATTCCTGACTTGGAGCAGTTCGCTCGAGCGAACTCAACCTCGCTCAAGCGAACCCTTCATAAAACCTCCTTCGCTCGAGCCTACCTCCTCCTTCGCTCGAGCCCTCATGAATTGAACCAGTCCGCTCGAGCGAACTCCTTGTCCGCTCGAGCGAACTGTACAGAATTCTTGGGTCTTTCCTATTGTTTTCAGATATGGTATTTCAAGGTTTGGATGGGTTGTTTTAATGCCCTATCACCTTGGAAAGACCTAGGGGATGCCATAAGGAGATCGACTTGGAAAGAAACCCCACTTCGAAAATGTATTGGGAATTGTGTATTTATCAAACTGTATAAGGAAACTTGGGATGTCTACCATCATTCGAGTACCATGCCAAGAGCAATAATAGACATACAAGACCTTTATACATATTGTGTCAATACGGAAGCCCCAATACATAGTTCGTAATTGTTTAAGGATTCATCGTACTGTTTTATTCGGATTATACTTGTGCTAACCCGATTTCACCCGATATCACTAGTTTTGTCTCATACTATGGATTTATGCATCTGTCATGTCCTACCAGCCCCGTATATGCATGAAAAGATAATGATGTGTAATGTGTGCCTATGAGCACCATGATCCGCCTGCTTGAATGTTTTACACCGACATAGTTATGTATATGTTTTGATTTCTCACGTAACCTATGAGTCGGCACCACTAAGCTTGGATGTCCTTATCAGTCTTATCAATTGACTTGGGCCTCCCCTTGTGCTCCCGTCAGTTGCAACTTGGATCCTGTCCTGCCCCGTTACCCGGTTCCACGGCCGTGATCTTGTCTAGCTATATGTATATGTATATAATGTTGGTCCTCGTTACTTCGCGTGCTCAAGCCCACCAATGCACTGAATGTGCTCTCATCACGTTAGTGATAAAGAGGATTTAGCTTTAATGTGGTTGCCATCTAGTCAGTTCCTGCACCTTGAATACCCTACATGATTTATAATGCATCTGTATTTTAAATGAACAATGCATCCTGTTTTATGACAATTGTTGTTTTAATGAGATTTCATTATGTTTTTAAGATATGCTTTGGTTTCTTTAATGGTATTATCTATTCACCCACCTGCAAGACCATCGTGTCTGACCCATTTTTGTGGTACTCAAGTCCAGACCCCGTTATTGCTTTTGAGGAGGAGCCAGAGGAGGGGGTCGGTGAACCACAGCGCTTAGTAGAGTGGTAAGCCGACAATGTCGTTTAGACATTGGATCGAGCTAAGAGTTGCGTAACATTTTAGGAGTTTATAGAACAATATTGATTTACACTTTTGGGTTGTACTGGCCTTTGTTGGCCATTATTTTTGGGGAATGTTAATTTAACTAATCTTTGTTTAAACTTCTAGCTTTATATTTTAGGAATGCGAATGAGATCATTGCTTACTCTGACGTATTGTCATTTAAATGTATTTATCAGTCTTGTACTGTGGAATGAGTTACCGATTTAATTTGCTACACGCTTTCGCACCAATGTAAATGTTTTGTGAGTGTGTGTGATATCCTCACAGCGGAAACCCGTGGGGAATTAAGTTAGTGTATATTCATATATTCATTGTTGTAACCACACATCAACACTTTTTAAGTATGTGTTCATTATCCACAGCGTCGCGGGCCCAGATCCCAATCCGGGGTTGCGACAATAACCATTCACGACTGTTTGCCAAACATCATGATCAAGAGAATGTAAAAACGCAGTCATCCTTACCTTCCAGTAAGCGTAATTGCCACTACCCTCAAGCAAAGGAGGCTTGGTGGTAGAAGTGCCTTCCCTAGTGAATTCCATAGAATAAATCTGAGAGAATCACACTTTTAGAAATGTGAAACTGCTCTGAAACCGCATAAAGGTTTGACTATACCAAGATCAACCTTCTATTTAAGCATTAACGCAGGCTAAGGTCTTTTCTCAGATTACAATATGAATTTCAAACCCAATTATTAATCTAATCAATTAACCTAAGACCAAATAAGAATCAATTCACCACAAAAGAGAAGAGATACAAGATTTATACGTGAAAAACCCTACTCGGGAAAAAACCACGGGTGGTAGAAACCACCGAAAGTAGTGCACTATAAAACGAAGATTACAAGTGTACTAAACCTTTGACACAGTTGAAACTAAGCATAAGGGACTGTGAAGTACTTACCGATGACCTGCGGTTCACCTTCCATGTGCTTGCTTGAAACCCACATTGAATGCCCCTTCAAGGTATTTGAGAGAATAAGAAGGAAAATATCTTCAGCGCAGTCTACCTTACAAGATTAGCCCACAAAAACTCTCTTAAACGAATGCTCGATGCTTGAGAAATCTAGATAGTTCCGGTAAGTGCCCTAGTGGTTACAAGGGGTCATTATATAGCCCAAGGTTCGTGCATAAGATTTTCTGAAGCAAAGAAGGACTCTTAGAAGAAGTAGGAACAAAACAACACGAAAGAGTCCTAATCGGACAAAACTCCACAGCTCGCTATAGCGAGCCCACCTTTTGTCTGCGCAAAAACCATAGCTCGCTATAGCAAGCTTCAGTCTCACTATAGCGAGACTATCTTCTGGAGTAGTTATCTGTTGGCGCAGGACTACTCCGGGAGGACTCTATATGTTTCTTCAAACCTTACTAGAAGTCTTAAAGGCTTGTCTAAGGAGTCCAGAAGAACATTCCTACAAGGTTAATTTTATATAATATTTGGCTTGTACTTAGAACATTCCCCTATACTAACCTAAAATAGATCCTTAAAAAAGGACATGGGACTGTTAGAAAAAAAAAAGGACACAGTAGCCGCAAAGATAGGACAAATGAGTGTGGAATTACTATGATTGAAGAGGCGCTCAATTGTTTTGTCTGTAAACCTATGGGAGAAACATATAAGGAAAATATTGTTCTTTACGATTATTGAAGATTGAGATTTGTTAGAAAGGTCTACTAGAAAAATGCATTAGAATTAGCCCTCGGTGTAACATGTTTCAATGAAATGATGAGGAATGTGCATAGATGGTTAAGGAGGCAAAGTCATCTCTTGTAGTGCCTTCTTTCTTTGGAGGTATTTTGGGAAAGAATTTGGAATGTTGGGAATGATGTAAAAGTTTTCTCCTTACCTTTTCAAATGATGTGTTTCATTGCTGGAATTCTGTATACTAATCCACCTGAAAAAGTTACTTTTAGCATTTAGGAGTCTCAGAATTCTAGAATTCCAAATGATGTTTCATTGCTGGAATTATGTATACCTATCCACCTGAAAAGTCACTTTTAGCCTTAGGATTCTCAAAATTCTAGTATTTCAAATGATGGTGGGCCATGGGCATTTGGAATTCTACTTGGTTGCAGCATTAGGAGAATTTCATTTCTGTTATTTATTGTTACATTGGAGCCTTGCAACATGTTATATTTTTAGGTAACTGAGTGTAGCGTAACCGCATTCTGAGGACCCTAGCTGGGACTATGCTTGGATTCCCACTGTTAGACTGTCAAACTCGAGATAGTGAGATGTCTCGCCATAGCGAGACTTATTCTCACTATAGCGAGAATGTCCCAGGAAGCTCCCAAAACAGGGTCTCGCTATAGCGAGACACAAGCTCGCTCGCTATAGCGAGCAGGGCGCAGTTGCCCAGTTCCATCCAAACTCAAAATCAAAGATGAAGGCTTTTAATTTGAAAAGATCTGAATTTGAGAAGCTTGACACTAGCAAGGAGAAATACATCGCTTTCATAGCAACTTTTGGTTCTGTTACTCCACAAGTTTCTTCTAATGATGAGACTGATCATGATGATAATGAGTCAGAAACAGAGCATGACTGGCAAGCTGAATATCAAACATTGTTTGCAAAGACCATGAAGATGTTGAAGATAAATGAGAAAGTGGCCAATAAGTGGAAAGAATCTGAAGAGAAAAATTCTTCCTTGAAAGCTAAACTTCCAGAAGCACTTGCAAAAATACAAAAATTGGAGGATGAAAATAATATATTGGCTGACAAATTGACTGCAGAATCACAAAAGTGTGACAAACTTGATTCTGATATGAAGACTTTGAAAGCAGAAAATTATGATATGAATGGAAGACTCAAGATGGTTCTATCTGAGTTAAATACTGCTAAAGTTTCATTGAATAGGATGAACACTGGATCAAAAAAATTAGATGACATCCTGTGCAGTCAAAAGGCACTCACTGACAAGCATGGCATTGGCTATGCTGACGGAGCATCCACTTCGAATACCAAAGGTAAAAATTATTTTGCTAAAAATTCAGTTGTTACTAATCCTGTTGTTAGTGTTGCAAAGCAAGCTCCAAAGAAGCAGAATATGTCACGTCCTGAACAAATTCCCACGTGCCATCATTGTGGAATTAAAGGACACATTCGACCCCATTGCAATAAGCTGCGAAGTTTATCAAATCAAAAGCAAAAGACAACGCAGAAGGCTAAGCTGAAAAAGAAGAATACGAAAGTTGTCTGGGTCAAGAAAGAAGACCTATCTTCTGTATTGGTACACACTTTGCTGAAATATTTAAATTTACAAGTGTGTGTGCCTACACTTCATCACCCCTGATCTGCAAGATCAAGCCCCCACCCCAGTGCTGATACGAAGATCATATTAAGGGGGAGTCAATTTTGAGGGGGAGCTACGGTATCCAGATTGACAGAAGCTGCATTATGATATTTGTTTATCAATTTTGGACAAATATAGGGGGAGAAGAATCGAGAAGAATGGAACTAGGGGGAGCTCTACAAGCCAAGGCAAGTCAAGATCTAAAAGTTCAAGCAAAGACAATTCAAGATCTACAGTGCTGAATTTCTTTATTTTAAAATTCAATGTATTTTGGGTTTTACTTTTGGGTAGATCAAATTGTATTTTTCTAGGGGATTTTGTCCAAGAATTGCAAAAAGGGGGAGATTGTTAGACTGCCAAACTCGAGACAGTGAGAGGTCTCGCTGTAGCGAGAATGTCCCAGGAAGCTCCCAGAACAGGGTCTCGCTATAGCTAGACACAAGCTCGCTATAGCGAGCAGGGCACAGTTGCCCAGTTCCATCCGAACTCTTTTTTAGAGTTAGAGGATGAGGGCTATTCTGGGTGGATTATGATTAGGAGCCTTATGCATGAACTTGAGGCTATTTATTGGGTGTTTCTCTCAACCCTGACACACCACTCTCATTAATCTAAGTCAGAGACATCTTAGAGAGATTTTTCTCTAAAGCCATTGAGAGATCGTTCTGAATGGCTGCTCTAGAAGGTGTTTGTTGCTTCTACACTCTTGTAGAAGATTGATTATCTTGTTTGACAAGGTGCGAGGAGATCAAGGAGAAGAACGATGCACGGTGGAAGTCGTGTTAGTGGATTCTGTGCAAGAAGAACTACGGGCCCTAGGTCGAGATACAGACTGAGGTAAATTAGCTGTGAGTATATCTTGTAACTGTTCATGAACTTTTGATTTCTAGTTCATCGTTTCTCTCCCTGGAAAGGGTTTCCACGCTAAATATTGTGTCTGCCTTCTTATGGTGTGTGATTGGTAGATAGCTAGTTCTATTTTGTTTGATTGGTTATTTCCGCTGCATGTTGATTGGTTAAATTAGAAATAGTATTCCATTTTGATGTGTCCTGCAAAATTCTTAGCCACAATTTCCAAGCAATTCACCTAACTTGATTTTTTTTTTTTTTAAAGGAAAGGATTTGTGGTCAGTTATTTATTATAGTGTTGAGAGATTTTGGTACTATAAGAATCAACTTTGATAGGATGCTTAACCTCTAATCAGCTCCTTTCCATTCTGGTTGACTTGAAATGCAACAATTTCTGATTTGGGAGGGACAACAATCAATCTACCCACTTATCTGTGGTGCATCAGGGAAAGGAGCCTAGTTTCATGATTGGTATGAAATTTGAATTCATATATGTTAATGTTGGATGCACGAAACTAACAACTGAATAATAAAAAGCTTTCGAAAGCATTCTAACTTAAGTTCTTCTAAATTTTGATAGCAATCAAGGCCTTTCATTTTCAAATATCTAAAAATCACATGGGGCCTGTTTGTTGGACTTAGAATTGAATACATAAGAACATAGAGATTGACTACATATGAATCCATTGTCAAATGAGCTCCACCAAAGGATTACTTAAGAGGTGAAGTCTGGCTGACATGGGGTTAGGGGAGGCGAGTATGTAAATCTGGACTCATGATCTTCATTTTGTTAATTATTTTTCCATAATTAACATAAAGAACACTCCAACATTTATTGGTTTTTTCAAAAAAAAATTCCCACCGCCTATCTCTCTCTCTCTCCCTCTCTGAGGAACCTCTACAAAACCACTAAGGCCTATAAAGGTCTAGAGTCAACTGTGGGACCTCTACAAAACCTGTTAAGGGACTGTTGATAGATAATATGCATTGATTAGTTATAGTGTATAGATGATTTTCATTTGGCAGATAATTGCTACTGCATATATATATGAAGGCCCATCATCATTGATGGGGGATCACCCTGATTTCCCTAAAATTACAGATACTATGAAACACGTTAGCAGGAACACTCTGAATTATATAGTAGAAATCTTAATTCTCTGGTGGTGATGATGGTGCAAGAGTGCTGCATTATTTGACGCAATGTAGTAGGAGAAAAACATCCCACATAATTCATTTTCCCCCCTTTCCATCCCAAATCATAATCTTCATAGTTGGAATTACAAAGAGGGTAATATAGAATCCCACAGAAGAAGGACAACAATCTATTCTGCCAAAATGTTCAAACCAATTTCTGAATTACAATTTGATGTACATCCAATCCAAAAACACCCTTATGTAAGCTAAATAAATGAAAACAAGATGCAGTTTGGGTAGAAACTTACCATCCGGAGTCACATTTGGATAATCAGAAGCACTCAATGTGATGAACCAATCCCAATCTTTACTAATTATAAGAAAAATTGAAGCTCCATGAAGAATGGAAGTTTCATTTGTTTGATTCTAGAAATTGATTGTTTCAAATGGGTTCTTGTTGTGTTGCTCTAATGACCACCAAAATTTCCTTTTTGGCACATACGTGTTAGAATTTCTTCCACCATTTTTGTTGTTTTCATTTATCTGTGAAGGATCAAAAGGTGTTCATGTTTTGAGGTTTTTGATGAGAATCAAAGTTAAGTAGATGATCGTTTTGACTCATGTTTCATTTATTCTCAGTTTTTTTTCTTTTATTCCCTCACTTCTTTAAGGAAGAAGTTGGGTTTGCTTAGTTTGTGATTATATACTGGTTTTCAATGGTAAAGGTGAAGATTTTCTCTAGTCTGGATGGGAACAGTGAGGGAAAGTCTGAGTTTACTGAGATGTGGGATTTCTATACTGTTGCTGGCATGAAATTAAGGGTGGCAGATAGGGGGCCAACCAATGATTGTTATTATACACTACAACAATTTGCACCTTTACCGGCGTTTTTTCCGGCGCAATCATTAAACGCGGGGGAAAGTATAACTTTTACCGGCAAAAAAGCTTCTTTCGCTGGGAAAAGATATAGTTTTTCCGGCGAAGTTGTTGCGGCGGCAAAGGATTCATTTTTGCTGGCGCTTTTTTGTTTTCGCCGGCAAAGGTTCCATTTCCGGCGCATTTTTATTTTCGCCGGCAAAGTTTAGATTTTTACCGGCGATCTATATACTTCGCCAGCAAATTCCCACCGCCAACTCCCCTATTCCTTTCACACCTTCATTTGAGAAATCGCGCCTTTATTTAGGAATTTGTTTTTCATTATATTTGAAAAATTATTTTTTGCCGGCGCAGTATTCGCGCCAGAATTGTTATTACTAATACTTGAAGCGCATAAGACTATTCAATCGACCCTCTTTGTCTATTGTAAGTGTCTCCCTCAAAACCCCTTCTGCATCTCCCTCCCTCTTGGTCCTCTGCATCTTGCTCCCTCAAAACGTTTGCCGATGTTGCCTGTGACTACTTGCTAGGGCAATGTCATTTATCTTTTCCCTTTACTACTACTACTGAGATTCGCTGTTTCGATTTGGCTTTCTATCTCTATTTATTTTAGAAATCAATCTTGTCTTCTTTCACAGACTTGCTGCTTCCGTGCGTAGGGTTTGGAAGAAGAAATCGAAAGGCAAAACCCTACCTTCTTCTCTCCCACAAAAACCCTACTTTCAACTACTTAGATTCAATGCCATCTCTTGTTACCAGCTGAAAGCGGTCTCTTTTTGGCACTCGAAACCATGGGCAATCAGTCTTTTAGGTTCCTTGGTGGTCGAAATGCCATCAGAAACTAAGGTATGGACTTGTTTCTTTTCCCCTTTTGATTTCCTTTTTCTTCTTCTTTCTCTTCATCTCTCGCTTGTTTGCAGTTGAAATCGAAGTTGTTGTAGTTTCTGACACTGTGTATGTGCGTTTTTTTTGTTTATCAGTTAGGGTTTCGGTGGTTGTGGAAGGGTAGGTGTCGATATCTTTTGGTTAGAGTGGAAAATATCCCTCTTTGGTTCTATATGGTGTGAGGTGAAAGAGAAAGGGAAGGGCCATGGAGGGAGAAGAGGGCCGTGTTAAGTTGGCGTGCCTTGTTTCGGCGGTGCTTTTCTCTGTTTTGAGTTCTCTATCATTTTCCATACTCTGGGCTGTACATTGGCGTCCATGGCGGATTTACAAGTGCATTTTTTTCTTCTTTCGTTTGGTTTCACTTGCAATTTTTTTATTGTGGCTGTATTTTAGGAATGATATTGCTTGAGGCTTTCCTTTTTTATGAATTTTTTTTTTCAAATAAGCTTGATGGCTGTCATGTCTGAGTTTGCTGTCAGCTCCTATGGGATTAGGTTTTGTTGCTTTATTTTGGATCATTTTGTTGCTTTTTAATGTGTCAATGTTGTGATCATCATCAATTACATAAATCCAGCAGTAAGAACTGATATAAGACAGTAATATAGAAACCAAATTATTATTATTTCTATTACAAAATGAAAGTGCCATGTTGGTTTCGCGACAAAGGAATTTCCAACAAGCCCTTTTTAATGTTCCTTTGCGAGAGGTGGTAGAAATACATGCTAATTCATCCAAATCAAAGCCTCCCAGTATGGCATTCATTCATGCCCTAATTATTTTTTTCTGTTTCTTCCTTAATTTCTTGCTTGGACATAAAGCAATTAAGGGTTTGAAAGGTGTGCTGTCTACTCAGTTTGCTAATTTGATGGAGCTATCTTTTGGGTAAGAAAACTTGATTTCATGTTTGCCATATATCTATTGATATATGAACATGAGTGCAACATTTTTTTGATATATGAACATGAGTGCAACATTCATGCTTATACTAAATGATTGGGGTTATAAAGTGTCGGAGAGCAAAAAGTGGTACACACACCCACATTACATTAAATCCCATGTTAGAAGAACTTGTTAAATGAACCTTCTTTGCTTCAAAAAGACTGTACTATCTAATGCAGTTTTTTTTCTACCCTATGTTGAATATATATTGAAATTGTTGTATATTACCACCAAGAATTAGGAACAATGTTCCACATTCATGATTCATTTGGAATTTGAAATGTGAGTTTCTAATTAGAGAGGGGAAAAAAGAACTAACAAGACTATCTCTACTTGAATTTCAAAAAACTTAAATTAAAAAAAAAAAAAAAAAAAGACAATCTCTATGGGCTTCTAGGTTGCTCCTACAGTTCTTTTCACATATAAGCAATGTAAAAAGTGCATGCGTGTGCATGTGTCTTTTTTTTAGGTTTATTCATTCATATTTTACCCATGTGTCTTCTTGGGAATTGAATTCCTAAGAATTCATAACAATTGACCTTTATGAAATGCTTTTGAAATGGGGGAAAAGTGAACTATTTTACATGGAGATGTAGACGAGAAAATCAATTTTTTGAAGTTTAATTTGCTAGGTGATAGGTTGGTAATCATGTGTTTCATAGCACCCTATAGATCTTCACATTTAATCATTATATTTTACCTCCTTCTGCAAAAAAAAAAAAAAAAAAAAAAGTACAATAGAACTAGACAAAAACTTTATGTTGTCTTAACAGAAACTCAACACGGGTAAGATAGTAGATGCCCAAGTGAGTACAATTCAGGTTTGGTCTGGTTGAATTAGATACCTGAATTTCTGTTTACATTCAGGTTGAAGATCCAAGTTTGCCTCAGCCCAAGTTTCACTTCTAGCTATAGGTTTATGACATATTTGGAAATGCCTGTAAGTAGATAGAATCCTATTTTCTGCTGTAACCATTTCCATACATGTTACTTGTGAATTGCACACCAAAAATTTTTTTTTGCACACAGCACTTTGCCATACATAGCACACCTTCATTGTATGACCACAGCAGATCCATCATATCCAACTAGATCTATAGTATATTTGTCAGTTTCGGCAAGAATCTATTCATATTTGATTGCATGTCACATGTATGCATAACTTTATATTTCTTTTCCAACTTTTCTTAAATACTTGTTACAGTTGATGATTATGCATTGGATTATTTTTCACATTTAATGGCTATTATTCATGTAGTCTCTTGCCCTGCACAGAATCATGTAATGGTGGATGGCAGGGAATACATATATAGATCTATAAATGCCAATCAGGATGTTCTCTCTTCTTTATACATGCCATCCTTTGTGAAATCTTAAACTGCCACTTGAGGTACAAGCCTTGCTAGGAACCCTGAATCATAATAGAAAAAAAAACAAGAAGCTTTCATACATCAAATAACAACAGATTACAACAACAATGCAAAACTATCTAAAGTGAAAAATTAATGATGATTTCATGCATGAACATTTATCATCATATCTTCAACATAACTTGGACACTGTTAAGCTTATGTTGATAGCTCTCATAACAAATTTGACCAACTGTTGTGGTATCCAATACTCTACGTTTCTCTTTGTTCTTACTTTTTACTGCAATTTCTATTCTTAATGTTTGGGTTTTTTTTTTCCTTTCATTGGGTTTTTGTTGAGTTGGAGTTTTAGGGGGATGGGTTTTATGGATTTTGCTTGGATTGTTGCTGTTTGGATTTCTCTTTTATTTGATCCTTTATATTGAATGGGTTTTGTTCATGCATTTATGGTTTTTTTTAGCAAAGGAAGGAGGAGTAGGACACATACGTGAGACTTCTAATCTTGCTCTAAGAGGAGGTGTTCCATAAACTATAACTAGGAGATGATGGTTAGAGATCTCTACACAACAACAGTCTCTTAAGTTTCTCTCTCTCCTTCATCTCCTCTGGTTTCTAACAAAAGTACTAGGGTTTTCTTCTACTTGAAGATCCCACCATCCTCCTTGAGAAGTTTTTCTGAGAGGATAATAGCGTGGAAGAACACAAAGAAAAAGGGAGATCAAAAGCTATGAAAAGCTTTTTCGTGGAGATTGAGTTTTCAACTTCTCGATTTGAGCGCAACCAAGCTCCAAAGGTATCAATCTATTATCTATTTGTTTTAGTAGATCTAGTTGTTGTTGTTTGTTTCTTGATCTATCTTCTTGATGGATTATTTGATCCTAATGCATGAGATTAGGGTTTTTGATCTTGGGGTTGGGTTTTTGGCCTTAAGGGTATTTGATCCTTTCATTAAGTGTGTCCAAAGTTTATGAATACCTAACCACGAGGCCCACTTACTCCCAACAATTGGTATTAGAGCGATCCCTATATTCTCATCGCGTTAGATCGGTTTTCTAGATCTACTCTCTACATGAGATGTGGAGTGGATGGATTTAGGGTTGTGTAGGATCAGTTTTTGACGTTTTTAAGCACGTATTATGTTTTTTGTATGCATGAGAAGGAACTGGTTAGGAAAAAATCGTTGTTTTTCTACAAACAGCGTTTCAGGCGCTCGAGCGGATTCATCCCTGCTCGAGTGGACCTGTTCTCTGTGAAGTGCCCGCTCAAGCTGGTTCATCTCCGCTCAAGCGTGCATGGCGCTGTCTGTTTTGACAGTCCGAATTTTTCATTACGAGAAGATGAATGACAACACCTTAGCCCTAGTTCCTATTTTGTATATGATACTAACCTTGCAGGTGGTTGTCCTCTCCATGTGGCCCCACAAGTTTCTATTTTTGTCATTATTATTAGTTATTTTGGGCAACTTGTAAAGGGCATCATGGTTTCCTTGGTTTTCCTGCGAAAGGGCGAGACATGATGGTTTTCCTAAGCCCCTCTTATTAATAGATTGCATGTAAATCTCAATTTTTGAGATATAGGAATTTTATGTATTTTTCAATTTTTATTATTTGTAAATTCTGGAGGCTTTCAAGACAAGATAGATGGTAACAATGGACTCTTGACCAAAGAGTTTGGGATGGCCAAAGAGTTTGAGTTACTCAAAGATTTTGATGAATCACAAAGAATTTAGAAGACCAAGAAGTCGAAGACATCTTTCCGCATTGGGCCACGTGGAGGAGAGGACTTATTAAAATTAGAATTTCTAATTTTGCATGTATACTTGTTTTATTTAGACTTTCTATATTAGCATGGTTGCTTTCTTTATTTAGCATTTTTCTTTCTTTCCAAAATCTAATCCAAACACAACAGTTATAGTAATTGGTCAAATCAATCTAATATTTTGGAAAGGGTTCTAAATAAGGAATTAGTATTGGTGAACCCATGAGATGGACCCGCTAGAAATACAATTTGGAGACAACATTTTTCCAAAGCCTTCTAGAACTCCTTACGAACTATTGGAAGCACTGGTTTCGGTCTTAAACAACCCTAAATCTCATGTAATGAGTGCCTAACTCTAGAATCCCTTGAAACTCTTATTAAAAAGAAAAGCATCTCAAAATACCCTAAAATGCGTATATCAGTATAGAATTGCACGAAATGCATTTTCAAAGCAAAAGACTAGACTAGAATACCCTGAAATGCCCTAAAATCCCCTAGCACGCGTTTTTATACAAGTGCAGGCTAATTGATAACACGAAATATGTCGGCCGGTTAGAAACAAGACAGAATCCCATGAGATTAGTTATTAAGTCCTAATTTGTCTGAAACACGATTTAAACTAAAAAAGTTATCACCAGATTTTCTAGGGCGTGTCTTTCAACCGTAAATTTTGTGAAACGAGGTTTACAACATACCTTTTTTCAAGAGCCGCCTATAATCCTCAACAAACTGTCCGAAGCACGTGTTTTCAGTCCTAATTAGTCCTAAATCTCATGTAATGTGTTCTTAACCCCAGAAACATGTGAAACTTATTTTGAAGCAAAATGTATCTCACATTAGTAAAAAATGTATATTTTAGTCCAGAATCGTATGAAACGCATTTCAAAGGAAAAGACTAGGCTATAATTCTATAAAATGTCATAAAATCATCTATCACGCGTTTTTATCGTATTATAGGCTATAGATTGCATGAAATAAGGCTTTAATTCCGAAACGGTTCAAAATCCCACGAAATTCGTTCTTAAGCCCCTAATTTGCCTGAAACTCGTTTTAATCAAAAAAAGATATTCCAAAATTTTCTAGAGTGCAATCCTAAATCCTATTTAAAGCATTCCAAACAGTGCAATCACGTAAAATCAATTTTAAAACAGACCAGTATCTCAAGATATCTAAAATTCATATTTAAGCATAGAATTGCATAAAACACATTTCAAAGGACAAGACTAGACCAATTGTGGGTCTGTCAAAAATGGGCTTGAATCCCACGAGATTAGTTATTAAGTTATAGTTTTCTTTAAAGATTTTTTAGAGTAAATAGATATCACAAAGTTTTCTGAAGCACGTCTATCAATCGCGAATTGTGTGAAACGTGGTTTGAAGCAAACATTTTCCTAAAGCCACATAAAACGTGATTTCAAATCTAAAATTTAGAAATGAGCTGCTCGAATCGTATAAAACACGAGATTAGTTATTAAGTTATAGTTTTCTTTACAGATGTTTTAGAGTAAATAGATATCACAAAATTTTCTAAAGCGTGTCTATCAATCGCGAATTGCATGAAACGCAGTTTGAAGCCAATATTTTACTAGAGCCACATAAAACGCGATTTCATATTAAAATATCACTCGAACTATCCTAAGCACGCGATTCGGTCTTAAACAACCCTAAATCATGTTTAAAGCGTTCGAAACCCTACAATCGCCAGAAATCAATTTTAAAATAGAAAAGTATCTCCGAATATACTAAATTTTGTATTTAGTTAGAAACGACTCAGAATCCCACGTGATTATTTCTTACGTCGAATTTACCTAAATCTCAATTTAAAAGGAAAAAGATATTCGAGAATTTTCTAGAGCGCATTTGTTAACCGTGAATTGCATGAAATGCAATTTAGAGCCAACATTTTCCCTGAACGGTCTAGAATCCCCTAATGCCGGCCCGAAGCACGGGTTTCAGTCTTAAACAACCCTTAATCCTCCCATGTAATACGTTCCAAACCCTACTGGTATGAAACCCATGCATGCGTTTTCATAATTTACCGAAATCTCGATTTAAAAGGAAAAAGATATCTCAGAATTTTCTAAAGCACATTTGTCAATTGTGAATTGCGTGAAATACGATATGGAGCCAACAATTTCCCAGAGTTGTCTAGAATCCCCTACTACCGTCCCGAAGCATGGGTTTCAGTTTCAGACAACCCTTAATCCCATGTAATGCGTTCCTAACCCTAGTTTCGACTATGAAACTCATTTTAAATAGGAAAGTATCTCAGAATATCCTAAATTGCATATTTCAGTGTAGAAACACACGAATGCATTTCAATGAAAAAAGACTAGTCCTAAATACCCTAAAATCCTCTAGAATCATTCAGCACGCATTTTTATCGAAATATAAGCTATAGATTGTAGAAAATATGTTGTTTGTCGGTTAGAAACGTCCTTTAATACTATTAGATTAGTTCTTATGCCCTAATTTACTAGAAACTCATTTTAATGTAAAAAGATAACAAAGAAATTTCAAGAGGGCTTCTTTCTACCATGATCTGCGTGAAATGCAGTTTACATTTAACATTTTCCCATACCCGCCTAGAATTTCTTACGAACTGCTCGAAGCACGGCTTTCAGTATTATACAACCCCTTAATCCCCTACAATGCATTCCTAACTCTAGAATCGCGTGAAACACATTTTAAAGAAAAACGTATCTCGGGATATCCTTAAACTCGTATTTCAGCATATAATCGTGTGAAACACATTTAGAGTAAAAGATTAGGCCATTAAACCTGTAGATGCCCTGGAATCATCCATCACGCTTTTTCATCCAAATATTGGCTATTAATTGTACAAAATACGATTTTCACTTAGAAATGGCTCAGAACCCCACGAGAATAGTTTTAAGCCCGGATTTTCCTCAAACACATTTTAAGGTAAAAGGATATTCAAGAATTTTCAAGAGCGGGTCATTTAGCCGTGAATTGTGTGAAATGCAATTTAAAGGCAACATTTTCCTATAGCCCAATAGAACGCGATTTTATATTAAAATAGCCCTGGAACTTCCTGAAACATGCATTTTGGTCTTAAACAACCCTAAATCACATTTAAAGCATTCCACACAAGACAATCGTTTGAAACGAATTGTAAAATAAAAAATTATCTCAAGATATCTAAAATGTATGTTTTAGCATGGAATCGCATGAAACGCATTTCAAAGCAAAAGAGTAGGCCAGAATACCCTTAAATATCCTAGAATCATCCAGCATGCAGTTCTATTTAGTTACAGGCTATTGATCGCACGAAATTATTTAGTTGCAGGCTATTGATCACACGAAATAAGGTTTTTGTCCGTTACGAACGGGCTTGAATCCCATGAGATTATTCATTAAGCCTTACTTTTCCTTAAAGATGTTTTAGGAGAAATAGATATACGGAATTTTCTAAAGAGCGTCTTTCAGCCGTGAATTGTGTGAAACGCAGTTTACCCCCAATATTTTCCCAGAGGCCGCTAGGAGATCCCCTTCGAAGTGCTCAAAGCACGAGATTTCATTCGTAAACAACCCCGACCCTTGCAACGCGTTCCAAACGCTAAAATCACCCGAAACCCATTTGAAAGAAAACCATATATTAGAATATCCTAAAATGCATATATTAGCCAAGAATCATAAAAAATGCAATTCAAAGAAAAAGACTAAACAATAATTCCTCGACATAATGCGTTTTCGTTGAAATATACGCTGTTGATTGCACCAAATGCGGTTTCCAGTCAGAAACCACTTAGAATCCCACGAGAATACTTCTTAATCCCCAATTTCTGTTAAACTCATTTCAAAGGAAAAAGATATCCCAAAATTTTCAAGAGCACATCTATCAACCACGAATTACGTGAAACGCAGTTTGGAGTGAACAATTTCCTAGAGCGGCATAAAACACGATTTCATATTAAAATATCCCTTGAACTGTCTGAAGCATGCGATTCCATCTTAGACAACCCTAAATCCCATTTAAAGCGCATGAAAAGCTACAATCACTAGAAACCAATTTTAAAATAGAAAAGTATCTCTGAATATACTAAAATTTGTATTTGAGTTAAAATGGCTCAAAATCCTAAGTGATGAGATCTAGAACTTACGCCTGAATTTACCTAAATCTTGATTTAAAAGGGAAAAGATGTTCCAGAATTTTCTAGAGCACATCTATTAACCGTGAATTGCGTGGAATGCGATTTATGGCCAACATTTTTCCAAATCTGTCTAGAATCCCCTACCACCGGCCGAAAGCACGGGTTTCAGTCTTAAACGACCCTTAATCTCATGTAATGCATTCCTAACCCTAGTATGAAACCCGTGCATGTGTTTTCAAAATTTACCGAAATCTCGACTTAAAAAGAACAAGATATCTCAGAATTTTCTAGAGCGCATCTGTCAACCGCGAATTGCGTGAAATGCGATTTAGAGCCAACATTTTCTTAATGCTGTTTAGAATCCCTACTACAGGCCCGAAGCATGGCTTTCGATTTTAAAGAACCCTTAATCCCACGTACTGTGTTCCTAACCCTAATATGAAACTTGCACATGCGTTTTCAGAATTTACCTAAATCTCGATTTAAAAGGAAAAATATATCTCAGAATTTTCTAGAGCGCATCTGTCAACCGCGAATTGCGTGAAATGCGATTTAGAGCTAACGTTTTTCCAGACCTATCTAGAATCCTTACTATCAGCCCGAAGTACAAGTTTCAGTCTTAAACAACTCTTAATCCCATGTAATGATTTCCCTACTATCGGCCTGTGAAGCTCATTGTAAATAGGAAAGTATCTCAGAATATCCTAAGTTGCATATTTCAGCACAGAATCGCACAAATGCATTTCAATGCATTCCTAACCCTAGAATCACGTGAAATGCATTTTAAAGAAAAACATATATCGAGATATCATAAAACTCGTATTTCAGCATATAATCGTATGGCACACATTTCATCATATCCTTAAACTCGTATTTCTGCATGCTTTTTCATCCAAATATTGACTATTGATTGCGCGTAATACAATTTTCACTTAGAAATGGTTGAGAACCCCATGAGATTCACTTGCCAAAAAAAATGCCCAAGGCGAGTGTATTTTCTAATGGTGGATTTGAATTGATAATTACATATAAATAAAAGTATTTTATAATTAATTAATATAATAATGAACTTTAATATAATCAATAACATTAATTTGCTGTTATCATAAGACTTTTTTAACATATATATTATAATTTGATGCAAGACAGATCGAAATGGAGATACAGAATTTTTTTAGCCAACCCCAACATAGTTAAGACTAGGCTTCATTGTTGCTTTTGCTGATGATGACATAACTTGTAGCTCCTCCCCAAAAAATTAAGATTTGTTACATTTTTTAAAAAATACAAACAATAAAATATTACAATATTTAAAAATCACATTATTTAATTATGTATAATTGTATTCTTTCAACCATCAAACTGTTTACCATAGCTTATACCAATGTGAAATCAACACAAGTTAAACCACAACTAACCGTGGACAGTTAATGATTAAGATGCTTTTCCAAACTACATAATTATTCATCCTTATCAATCCACTGCAGGTTGAAAATAGCTTATGTTGGTCTCTTAGTGTATTAATGCACTTTGTTATAAGTGTTTGGGTCTTTTTCTTTATTGTTTAGAGTCCCACATCGGTTGTGAACTCTCTTAGAGTCATTTATTAATGTTTACACACATGACTTGTTGTAAGTCTTAATAGAAGGCAAAGGTAGTGGTGACCACAAACACACACGAGCACATGCGCCAAGCCGTGGCGGCAGGCCCGCGCATGCCTAGTCCGATGCACCTACGTTATTTTTAGGTCTCAATTAGGTTGGGTTTCGGCTAAACCGGATTTGGCACGGATCTACAAAGTAGCTCTTGTGCCCATTAGAGCTCATTTAAGTAGAATAAGTGCTACCCACTACGCAGATATCCGTTGGGGATATACGTTGCATCCATTTCTTCCTATTGCGTGCAGAGTTATTGCGCATGCATCCATTGGGAATTAATTGTCCCAATGGGTCCTTACTGGGAGGCCCTATATAATGGGCGTCGGGCAAGGGTTTCTCACATTTCATTCTCACATCTCTCCTCTCCTTCCTAGGAAGAGTTCTTCTTCTTCAAGTTCTTTCGAATTTTCATTTCAAGTTTTAGAAAGCTGCTGCAAGATCTGAACTCTCATCATTCTTCAAGTTTTCGAGATTCAAGATTTTCATCCATTCAAGTGCACGAGTGGTGGAGATAGTCCAATCAAGAAGTCGTCTTATCCTGGGGCAGATGTCCGGAAATCCATTTCAACCTATGTGGGGGCGGAATCTGCCAAAAGAAAGCTTCTTTAAAGACGTGACTCATATTGTTCGGTCAATTATTTCCTTATTTATTTTCTAGTTTTTAATTTATTTACGATATCTGTGAAACATTTTTTCCAACTGTTTAGGAAGATTTTCGCGGGAAAATTGTTATAAACTTAAATGACTGCGGGAATACTACCCTACGGTTTTCAATTTTGAGGGTAAGGACTTCAAAATGTGGAGGATGAAAATGGAGTATCTCCTCTAGGTTATGAAAATTCTATATGTGCTATTAACTGATTGTCCCGAACCATATGGAGATGGGCCCGCTAGTACATATGAAAATGAAAAATGGATATTTGATAATTTTGATTGCAAAAATGAGATTTTTCAACCGTTTAGATAATTCCTCATATGGCTTATTTTCTAAATTTAAAACTGCTAAGGAATTATGGGATTCCTTAATAAAAGAGTATGCTACTAAGGATGTGGGTACCCAAAAGTATGCAATTGAACATTTTTTTGACTTTCAAACGGAAGAAAGAAAATTGATGATATCACAAGTTAGAGATTTTTATAAAATTATTCATGAAGTCCAAAATGAAGGAATGAAATTGCCCGATCAATTTGTAGTTGGCAGTAATATAGATTAACTCCGGCCATCGTGGAAAAATTTTGGGATCACATTGAAACATAAGAAAAAGGAGATGAAAATGGAAGATCTCATAGCCCGACTTAAAATCCAAGAACATCATCCGAATAGTGAATCTAAGAGTAAGGATTCTGAGCATGTGGGTAAGACCAATCTTACCGAGGCCAAAAATATTAGAGGAAGGCCAAGCCCAATTCTTTCCAAGACAAGAAATTACTGAAGAAAAATCAGAAGAAAACCCTTAAGCCCCGCAAGGATATTGCTAAGACAAAAGATGTAGAATGTTTTATCTGCAAACAAAAGGGCCACTGTGGAAACGAATGCCGGGAAGAGAATTTTGGAAAAACAATAAGGGAAAAAATCAAGCCAATCTTGTGGAAGAGAATTTTGTGGTGGTAGTGACAGACGTGAACTTGGTCAGAAATTGTAGAGAATGGTGGGTTGACACAGGCGTAACTCGACACATCTATAGTGACAGAAATGTGTTTGTCTCCTAGAAGTAGGATGGAGATGGGACAAGAGATCTTGTTTTTTTATTAATATACAGTCCATCAAGGCCGAGTATGCTTCTTTCTCGTTCATTCGAAATAAGGTTTTTGGCTCTTTTTGGGCCTTGGCGAATTGTGAACCTTCATTTGGCCACTTATTTGATTTATTTCTATATTTGGGTCCTTCCATCTCTATGAAAAAGTCAGCTTCTTGTGTAACTTAGGCATGTAACTCAGGTGGGCTCCTCATCTTTATTTATTTCTAGCAAAGCATGTCCGCGCTAGGCCCAGGCCCAGAAAAAAAAAACACTTCCAATTTGTGGCTATTTTATGAGATATCAATTATTGAGAAAATAAATATAAAACAAAGAAATATTCCATTTATTATGGTTCGGAGAATGGCCCAGCCCAACATTTATACAAAATAAATATTATTTTTTATATAAATTAGTATGAAACTTCAAGTCTTATGTAAATTAACATCAATGTATATGTATTTATTTTAGTAATTTCAACTTTATTTCAAGTTGAAAACCCTAAAAGCCTATAAAGTCTCTTTTAATTTATAATATATAAGCAAATTTAAAAATAAAAGATTAGGATGGGCATGTGGGCTAGCTCGTGGATGGCACTGCCTGGCCTAATTGAGGTACGGCACGGCACGGCTAGGCCGATCTGAAAGTGGGCCTTCTTTGACAAAAGTTCAAATCTCATCTTTATTTGAGAATTACTGGAGGTCTTTATATCTTCTTGGTAAGAATCCATTTTGTTTTTATATTCTCTTAAAAATAATTTTGAAACATTTCACTTTCGGCGGAATGGGCCAAAATCCCATTTGGACGCCAGGCGCCAATACACAGGATAATTTTGAAGTAGTTTGAATTTCATAGGTACACATCACTTATAAATAAAAAAGGTAGAAAAAAAATGTTCGTACTGGGAACTTGGGTGCCTCGCAAAGTTTCTTAATCACTCAACACAGAATCTTGTAATTACTATATGCAACTTTCTTAATCAATTGCAAGGCAACCTGAAAGATAAGATATATATTATGAATTCTATTTAAATGAATCTCTTTATAAGAAAAGACCTAGTAGATAAGATATATCTCTATTTTTTAGAAAGAAGATAAAATAAAGTCAATATTAAAATCGAAATAATAAAGTCAATTACAAATAGATATATTAAAATTCTAAATCCAACTAAAGAAGACTCATTTTAACGTGGTTGGATAGAGTTATTGAGCAAGATGGATTTTTTTTTATCAGTAATCTTTAATCACCTATCCACATTAGATATATATTAAAATTTTAAAATTCACATAAAGAAGCTTGACAAAAGTAGACTCTTGATATAAATCTTAAAATCTCTCCAATAAAAATTGAAATTGAAACTCTCTTTAATCACCTATCCACATTAGATATATATTAAAAATTGAATTTCAAATAAAGAAGCTTAACAAAAGTGGACACTTGCTGTAAATCTTAAAATCTCTCCAATAAAAATTTTAATTGAAATTAGAGTTTCAATTTCACAATTGAAATCAAAATTGAGCTCCAATTTCTCAATCAATTGAGAAATTGGACTCCAATTTTGCAATCGATTAGCAAATCGGAAAATTTGAAATTCACATAAAGAAGCTTAACAAAAGTGGACTCTTGATGTAAATCTTAAAATCTCTCCGATAAGAATTGAAATTGAAATCGGAGTGTCAATTTTGCAATTGAAATCGAAAATGAGCTCCAATTTCTCAATCAATTGAAAAACTAGCAATAGATGCCCGTGCTGAGCACGAGTAAGCAATGAACAACGTTTGCAATAGAGAATTTGTAAGCAAAGATAGAGAGAGATTGGATTCTTTTAGTGCATACTTCTGATATAATGCAATGCAATTGATAAGTAAATCGATAATATCCCACACTAAAAGCGATAGACATTAAGAACTATTTTTAAAGTAATTGTACACACACTGTCCTATTGAAAAACTAGCAATAGATGCCCGTGCTAAGCACGAGTAAGCAATCAACAACATTTGCAATAGAGAATTTGTAAGCAAAGATATAGAGAAGATTGGATTCTTTTAGTGCATACTTCTAATATAATGCAATGTAATTGATAAGTAAATCGATAATATCCCACACTAAAAGAGACAGACATTAAGAAATATTTTTAAAGTAATTGTTCACACACTTTCCTACAGCCTATCCTTATACCAAACATGAGCTCACATCCCTGTCTATCATTATGAGACAAAACATTTAAAAATGGAAACCTTTATCTAATCCATGAATTTCTAAGTCTATCTTAATTTAAATAATGAGGCAAGAAGGTAATCTGGATATAACCACAGAGTTAATAAAATTATGGTATTGGACATAGTGGCATGACGAAACTCCAAAGATCTTTTTAATAACCATATCCATAAAATGCCAATGTGAGATCAATTATTTACAACATTCATACTAAAATTTGTTGAGCCTTAAAGCATAGGCCATAGGCAAAAGTTAGTTGGCCAAAACAATTGTATTAAGGTCACTATGGAATGAATGAATTTGCAATAATTTGTAAAATGAGATATTCATTACAGTTATGGTCCTTCCCACTTCATTACTCATTACACATGTTTTCTCAAACAGAAAGAAAGAAGTATAATTGTATCTAAAATTAATGGGGATTGCATACATACACATTAGCTTGCATATATACATCAGAACCAAGATTCACCAATGTATGGAGGTAAGTTGCCCCATTATTTTCCAAATACTCTATATTATTTTTCAAATCTAAGCTAAGAGATTAAAAAGTTAAGGAGAATCCAAAATTAAGAAATCAAAATCAATCTAGTGAAGAAAGAATCTAATGATAGAAGGAACTTCATATTGGAATGAATGCAATTTTTATTTTATTTTTTGAAAAGGTGGCTGTATTAAAAGAAGAAAACTATATAGTATAGGAGGGGTATGAAGGCAAAATAATCACTCATAAACATTAACCATTCATAAAATATTAATATTTGATTACGGTTCCTCTGTGCAAAATGTAGTATAAGAAGAAAAATTGCAAAACGAAATCACCAAAAGACCCGATTCCTAAATGCATTACACCAGATATACAATAGATACAATAAAAATAAAAAATGAAAAATAAAATAGTGGATACAACTTTCCATCGAAAACCTTGTCTCCGCAATATAGGAAGGAAAAATAAGCTTCCTTTGTCATCACTGTGATAATGAAATTCACCATCAAAAGGGGAAGAAAACACCATAATAATGAAATCTGCATCAAAACTTTCCATTGCTCAGCCATTGACATTTGCAATGCGAAATTTGTAATGGGATGTAGAGAAAACTTGGATATGTATATTCTTTTAGTGCATACCGATGCAATTGATAAGTAACATCAATGGTATTTTACACTTGATGAGATGGTCATTAAGAAAAGTATACAAAGCAACAGTACACACGGTGCTTTCCTCCTTTCATTGTCCCAAATCTTACTTCAGTGCTATAGTTTGCTCGCCCACTCATCACCTCAGCAAGCACCCGGTAGAGCCCAAGGCGTTTTAGATTAGTCAACTTTCTAAAGTATTAAAATACCAATTGAAGATGCACATAAGTTACAAATATTGTATGAGAATATAGTCTATTTAGGAATAAACCTCTTGAACTCATTTCTTGTGGTCTTTTGGGTTTACGAATTCAAGGACACAACTTCGTTGCTGGTAAAAAAAGAGAAACATTAGCATTCGGAATCCACTTCAAATAACCAAATCATCAAATTAGAGTGGTTATAGAAAACAACCATCTCTAAAATTAAGAAGAGTCCCAATAACTCACCTTCATGGAAATTACTTGAGTTTACATCAACACAAATGATGCTTGAAGCCCTCGATAAATCTTGCACCTTTTGCAAAGTACATAAAATAAAAAAACAACAATTTACTGTCATCACAATCTCCTCACAATATGTATAACTATCTTCATGTTTGTTTTTCTTCTTTTTTTTTTCTTTTTTTTTTCTAATGGAAAAAATCTTGCCTTTGGGATTTGGGAATGTAGCTGAAAATTTAACGTGTTCATTATGTTGTTTCTACGTACAGCAATTCTCAACCTAATATAAAAGCAAATGATAGTTTTTTTCTTAGGGAATGGAAGATTAGGCATGATTAATGCAACAAAATGTCAATTACAACTCTTGAACAAATTTACATAGAGAGGGATATCTAATTTTTTTTCGGACGGTATTAGTTGAGGGAGGTCTTAAAAGGACATAAAATATTATGGATTGAATTCTTTAAAAAGTGTGATAGTTTTGAAATCCATCATGCATGACTTGTTAGTCGAATTTCCATAGATGGCCAAGAAGGATTTGATATATTGACAAAAGTAGCTTTGTATCTTGGTTTTTGGAACGTATGAAAACAAAGCCATCATTTCACAAAAGTATCTTCGTACCTGTGATTCTTAGAACACTTGGAAAAAGAATGACAATTTCCTTCGGAAAACTTCTTTGGCTTGAATATTAACCCTCAACAGCGCAAAATCGAGTTTCCCAAATTTTATCTTCATCGCATCATACTACTCATTGAACTCTAACCTGCAGTATTTTCAAGATAAGCAATCCACAAAACCAAACAAAACAATAAGAAAATATATAGACCCTTAAAAATATAGAGACGGAGAGGTTTTACCCAAACATGCACCAAATGAACCTATAAAACATAGATTTTGGGCTTGAGTGACGAAGCATTTATCTGATATTGTATTGCCTTCCCACATAGCATATTAAGAATTATGGTAAATGAAAATGAAAATCACAATCGAAATCAAGCATCTAGCTCAACAAGAGTATGAAGCTCTGCAATGGCCTATCAAAAAAAAATACAAACATTAAGTAAAAGATTTTTGAAACATTAGAAAAAATTTAAAATCAGAGATCCAAATTGCTCCATATATTGAATCCAAAGGTTACTAGAAAGAAAAGAAATGATGAGACTGACTAGGAAAAGAAGCCCTTTAAACACCAATGATTTGATAAAAAGATCATACATTAAAAAAGTAAAAAAAAAAAAAAATGGAAAAATCTTTGAAAAAAGATTATTTACCTGAAATGTAAAAGGACTGGACTGATTGTACCCGCATTTCTGAAATCATGACTAAAATAAAGCATCCACAGTAAGAATCAGACTCTAAATCAAAATTGCAATCAACCACCCATCAAAGAACATTGAAAATAAAAATTAGGCTCAATCATTATAGCATTTGGCAATGTTAAATATTAAGAAATATTGGCAAATATTAGATATTAAAAAAAAACTGGCCAAAGGGGGGGAAAACTAATCAACAATTTGAAAATAGAGAAGCATCAGTAATAGAGGACAAAAAGAAGGGGTGAGAAAAGAGTCCAATCAGCATTGCTTCTCGCAGTCAAATCATTAGATGTTCACCTTTTGTCTATTTTGTACACCTTAAAAGAGTAAAAGCTCAATCTACAGAAAGCAAAATTCAAGGCTATTCGAACCCAAATCTAGAAGTTTAGAGGCAAATGATACATGCTATGCAGAGTATTATATCTAACCGAACCAGAATATAAAAGAGAAATTTAACCCTAGCAGTTAAGAGTGGGTCGGCTGAGGGAGATGGAGAGGGATAGAGAGTGTGCGAGACAGACAAAGAGAAAGATTCACATGATCTATAGGAGGATCAGGGCCATTATTCATATCTACAAGTAAAAGCAAAGCCACTGCATGAGGGAAATCAAAAGCAAGGGAGAGAGGAGATGGGTAAACAAAAAACTTAGAGGTAAGAAACAAATGGAGAATGGAATGGCGAAAAAACCTCACTGAAAGTTTAGGGTTCGCAAGATCTCTAGATTGGTCCACTCAATAAATCAGCCCAAAAAGTGTGCAAAAATAATAAATATGCAACGGAAGTAAAATCACAAGCACACACCAAAAGGAGACTAGATTTTTACGTGGAAAACCCTAACCGGGTGAAAAACCATGGATCCGAGCTGGATCTAATCAAGCACTATAAATCTCGCAATTACAAGAAACTCAGATTTATTCCCCAGATATCCAGGGACAGAAGCTACCTTGTGTCGCTTCACGCTTCAACGACTTCACACCGTTGATTGCAACAAACTCAATCCAGCGCTTGACTCCTTAAATCTTCTCGCAAAAAGATAATCTTCTACAAAGGAGGCAAAAGAACCTGCCTCTCTAGAGTACTTGGCAGCACAACTCTTCAAAAATCTCTAGAGAAAATCTCTCTCAATTAAATCACCAATTCAGAACATGAGAGATGATCTGTGTCTCTTTGGATTCTGAGAAACACCCAACTTATATCCTCAAATCCGTGCAAGAAACTCCTAATAATAATCCACTAAGATTATCAAGCTTTCTCAAACTTCAACTCAGAGTTCAAATCAAACTAGGCATTCTGCACCTAGCTAGCTATAGCAAGCTTCACCATCGCTATAGCAAGAGGTGTCTCTGCCATTTCTCGCTATAGCGAGAAATAGTCTAGCTATAGCGAGACTACATACTGTCTTGTTTTGTCTCGTTCTTCATCTCGGTGTTCTGACAATTCTTTTGTTGATCCACCTTGCCTTTTGACTTTACACTCACCCTATAGATTGCTTTCTCCGTTTCCTTTTTCTCTTCTTCTCCTCTCTTTTATTTGAGGTTATAGGAAGTGCAAGACTCCAGAGAAGAAGTATGTGAATGGGGGAGAGAAGGTGTTGTATGTGAAAGTTTGTTTTGGCAAATCGGTAATGTGAAGAGTTTTTTTTTAGAAGTTTAGAGTTAGCGCAAGCTAGGGAAGAGTTAACCACATGTCGAAGCGTTTTAGAGGATTAACTGTGCACCGAAAAGTGAATAATTTCTCAGTCAAAATCAAATTGAAATGAAGCGTTATTTTCACAATCGAGTTCAGTTTGCTTCATATATATAATAATTGTTGATTTAATAAATGCTCTCTTCACTTTTTTATTTTGTTCATGTTTTTCAAATTTTATACATTTTGCAATTCTTTATTTTTTTCAAAACACAGTTCTAGATTCTGGAATGGCCCAAATATTTTACCTTGCAATCAAATCGAAATGGAGTTTGAAGTGAAATTCGCAACTATGGATGTAGAACTTTTTCTCAACCAACATGTTTTTCCTAATTGATCTTTTGGATTGGACCGTGGAATGGCATCCATAGATACTTCTTTATTAAAATCACCACGTAGAAAAGCTCTTTTTTTACATTCAACTAATAAAAAGACCAAGAAAATTTTACAAGTAATAACGAATCACTCTTAAGTGAGCTTGGTTTTGCTACTCGAGGATTAGGCCTGTCAATTGAGCCCGTTAAAATGGGTACCCAGCTCGGCCCATCCCCACCCAAAAATACAGTGCTTTTTTTAAAAAAAAATTCGAGCCCAGCGGGGTGGGCTTGGACAGTGGTCTTAAAGCCCAGCCAAAATGGGATTGGGAATGGACAGAACATGCCCAACCCGTCTAGGCCTAGCCCGGCCCGCCCGCAAGCACATGTCCCTCATTTTTAATAAATCTGTAGGTGAGGAGAATCGTAGTGAAGGAGAAATTAAACTAATCTATTAGGGTGAAGTTTTACAGCTCATGATTCATGTTTGTTTTGACCAAATGTCATTCTCAAAATCTTTTTAGATTTTATGAACATGCTTGTTTTGATCAAATGTCATTTTCATAATCTTTTTAGATTTTATGAAATATCGTGTTGGCCGATATTTTACCTCTTCTAAGAGCAAATCAATTCATGATATAATTTTATGAGAATATAAGCTTTATTCTTAATATTAGATCTCTGTTCATGTAAGACTAGAAAAATATACCCGTGCTTAGCAAGGGCAATATAATCATAATATTAAAATTAATTTAAAAAAACTTTATGATTAGTTTCTTTAAAATTAGATGCAAAAGGTTTTAGTCTGAGAGAGAGGGAAAAAAAGTCCATAAGAATTCAATACCTAATACCATATAATTTAAAAAAAAAACATAAGCCCATAAAAATTGAAGATTAATTATCAAGAAAACGAAAAAACAAAATCAAAACAAACAAACAATATAAACCATGAATAAAATCCTATGAAATTTGAAAGACACATAAAAATGAAAATCCATAATCAACTCAAAAACATAAGCAATTTAAAAGAATCAAACACTCATGGGAATAAAAAAAAATCAAAAATAGAGCACCAAAAGGCAACCCACAAATTCATGAAAAACCATCATAAAAAAAAAACTAAAAACCCATCACAAGTGAGAAATTATAATAAAAGAAATACAAAATAAAAGGAATTAAATTTTATTAAAAAGGCTATAAAAATATATATAAATAAAGATCCGTAGACAATACAATGATAAAAGAAATTTAAAAGAATCAAACCAACTTATGATGATCTAATACTCAAAATTGGAAATTTGAAGCCACAAAAGAAATAAGAAAATTTTCACAAAGGGAACCTAAAGAACCCAATGGAAGTAAAATAAATAATTAACTCATAATGATAAGTATTTAAAAATAAAAAAATACAATAGAAAAATGAAAATTCACAGAAAATCCCATGATAAAAAGTGATTTAAAAGAAAAAAAACCCAGGAGAAGCCAATGGAAGTAAAATAAATAATTAACTCATAATGATAAGTATTAAAAAATTAAAAAAATATAATAGAAAAATGAGAATTCACAGAAAATCCCATGACAAAAAGTGATTTAAAAGAAAAAAAAAACCAAGGAGTGCCCAACGCCCAAAAGTTGAAACAGGAAAGGGGAAAAAAGAAACTCACAATCTATGAAAACCATACAAATTCAAACTATAAAAATATTGCAAAGCTATAGAAATTTTAAAATGATGATTCTTTTGTATAAATTATATTAAAGTAACATAATTAAGATTACTCAAATAAAATTTGATGAAATCAAAAGTGAATGAATTAAAAAAGGTTTACCTCTCAAATTGAAATATTTAATAATTGCACCAATTGCCTAAAGATGCTCACATTTTAAAATGAGTTGAACACTGATAGAAATTAAGCATGCAAATGAGACATGAGACGGCACTGAAAAGAGACACAAAGAAACAAAAAATTATTAAAGCTGCTCTAAAAAAATACAATGAACTTAAAAGTAAATGAATGGAAAAGATGAAAGTTCTCTTGTTGACATAAAGAAATAGAATTATATTAGAGAAAGTAGAAAATGATGATAATAAGAATGAACTTAATTCTTTATTTAGATGGACCAATATTATTGGAGATTCCTTTTACCATTAGTTCCGCATTCTTAAAAAAAAGTGTACAATCAAAATCAATAGATAAAAAAAAAACCAGACAACCTAAAACCGAGAGTGGATTAAATAAAAAAAAGTAATGATTAAATAGACCACGCAACCCAGAAATCGGCATTTTACATTCTAAAAAAAAGAAAAAAATCATATAATCAGAACAAACAAAAATACCTGAAATTCCTTAGATTAGTGGTAGACACTGGGACCCATTAACACTCAAATGCTATTGCCTTGATAGAAATAGGATGATATTGAGAGTTTCTTAATAGACAAAAGGCATGATGGAGAGTCCAAATTACAAAAAGAAAAAAAAAACACTTTATTTAGAAAACTTCAGTATTTTGTATTTTTTTATCAGAAAATCAATTGGACCATGGAAATAACCCAGAATGAGTTGAAAATTTGAGGTAACCCATAAATAGCAAGGATGTTTGTGTTAATGATTATGATTTTTAGTATATGGGGTCAATCTTAGTATTCCAATCTATTTACATCACAATTTATTAAAGTTAACGCCACACACAAAAAAGAAAAAAAATCAGACTCCACCCTTTCTCCCCCGGCAAGCGTGCATGGTAGCACATCAGTTACAAGGAAAGTTTCCTGCCTCCTCTTTAGCTCCACGCTGTTATCGTGAGTTTTTCTTTTTTCAATAAAATTATCATTTTCTTATTAATTATGAAACTTATTATTTTTGTTGATCAATTTCATATATCATATATTCATTTGAGTTTTGGATGTCATGGAAAATTAATGACTATATGGGAAATCATATAAAATAGTTATTTCAAAAGTTTGATCATCTATGCTTAAAGTACAATGCATAAGTACGAAAATAATAACAACTGTATTTATAAAGGACAATATTTTAAAAATATAGTTATTTTTATAAATACCTCGTAGATAAATTCCAACTATCGGTCAATATTCCAAAGTGGGGCTGGGTTCCTTCTTCATTAAAGTTTGATCATCTATGCTTAAAGTACAATGCATAAGTATGAAAATAATAACAATAGTATTTATAGGGGTCAATATTTTAAAAATATAGTTATTTTTATAAATACCTCGTAGATAAATTCTAACTTCCGGTCAATATTCCAAAGTGGGGCTGGGTCCCTTCCTCAGTAACTAATTTTAAGTTTTTGTTGATAACCGTTAACAAAAAGATGCTTTGTGGTGTAGTGGTAGGGCCGCTCCTTTGAAATTCATATTGTCCTGAGTTTGAGTCTCAGCACATACCATGATTAATTTTTGTCATGTCATTAAAAATACACGGGTTAGGTTGGGTAAAAAAAGTGTGCATTATCTCTGGCCCGACCTAATTTACCCCGACTCGTTTGCTAAGGTCAAACTAAATTAAATTCGTAAATTGTATGAGTCAATTTTAAGTTTTTGTTGATAACTATTAACAAAAAGATTCTTTGTGGTGTAGTGGTAGGATCGTTCCTTTGAAATTCATATTGTCCTGAGTTCGAGTCTCAGCACATACAATGATTAATTTTTGTCATATCATTAAAAATACACGGGTTAGGTTGGGTCAAAAAAGCGTGCATTATCTCTGGCCCGACCTAATTTACCCCAACCTGTTTGCTAAGGTCAAACTAAATTAAATTAGTAAATTGGATGAGTCAAAATCAATTGGAGGGAATTGGAAGTGATTTCAATTTGAAACCACTTCGCTTCATATATAATAATAGCTTAATGCTATATCATTTCTACTAATTTTTCAACCAAAGGGATTTGATGCAAGACTTTAAGCAGTAAAGGGCATTAAACAATCCTTTGACTTACCACACAAAAGTAAACACCAATTTATGGGTCACATCACAGAGATAAAGCATGCAGGTAATAAGTAATATAGTTTATAATTTCAAAAGTGCGGACTTTAACTAGATTATTTTCTATTTGGATATACGAATTATAAGAATACGTATGTGCAACAATTATAAATTCTTCTAATACTTCCTCATAAATGCAATTGGATGGATCTCACTCATTTCACTAATAGGAGTTGTGGAGAATAAAGTTGAATAAACTTGGTTAGCTTATATTCAAGATCATGGTAAGTCCTAGCCCGGCCCTGCCGCAGCCTAGGCCCGCACGAGACGGGATTTGACATAGACTCATTCAATTTAGGGCCGGGATTGGACAACCCCAGGCAAGCAGGCCCAATATTTGGGACGGAATTGAACAGCTCGAGCCCAGGCCTGGCCCAGCCCATTGACAGGCCTAGAGAGGATGTTTAAGATAATCAATCCCATATATTTAAGTGAAGCCCTTGGAAAACAATCTAACTTTCTACCTTTGCACAAAATCATCTGAATTATATTTTAAAGCATAGAGCTAGTTTTCCACATGGAAAATCTGTAAGTTCGTATGTTTTGTTTTTTTTTCCAGTGCATTCATTTCATTAATCATACCTACCATCTACTTTGGATGAGACTATTAAACGTATATAATGTATCCTCATAAAAGATATGTGGGACACAACTACATGATATGTTGGAGACAACAGATGATTTTGGCTGGGAGGTCATGTACAAAAGGAGCATTTCCTTTTACATAAAGCAATAGGAAGAATTAAACAATTGAAAGATCAAGAATTATGTATGTATTAGTTTAAGAGAATGGATCTCTTGTTGGACTCCCACACAACCGTTGTGTAGGAAATTACAAAGCGGTCCCTATATAGCAGAAATAAACTAAAAAACAGCCCTACCTTATTCTTGATTGAAGATATGACAGATGTAGAACAAGTAGGCAACTAGCATAACTCCCATTTCCAATCCAATAGCCATACTCATCTCATAACCATTATGAATTGTTGGCTACGTGAGATCCATGTAGGCAACTTTTATCTAACATTGTATTGTGATTGTATGTGGGTTCATCTAGACCTGACAATGCTACTCCTTTTAATTAATCATCATGGCATCTATTTTCTTGATATTGCATCAATAAAAAATAAAAAAAAGGTATTTTGACCAGATCTTCATGTGGGGCATCTGTCTTAGCTAAATGTTGTTTTTCCTTTCACTATGACATAAAATGACAACCTGAATGTAACACTTCTTTTTCTTTTTTTTTTATAGAACTTGGATGCAATATTTAACAACTGCCGATGAAATGAGTGATTGTGATGATGGATTTGTTATTTTATCTTCAGTACTATGATTCTTGTTTACTAGCTTAAATCACTACTGCTTGGTCTAACTTGCGATGGGAACTTGTATGCAACCACTCTATGAGTGGTTGCTCCAAGTAGCATGAAACTATTTGTTATTTAGTGTGGTTATGATCAATAGATGATGCTCCTCGTTCTTCTCAAGTTGAATTTTTTAAGTGTCACAGTTGTCGTAAGGTAATAAACTATTCTGAATTAAAGCTTGATGTCAATCTTATAAGAGATTTTAGCTTTGTTTTACCCCATCCAAAAGCAGATAACATCAGCTGTAGTTTAGCTATTGCAAGCTTCGCAAATAAATAATTGCCGTGTCTCAGATAATAAATTAGCATGGGGTAGCTAGTGTTCAAGAAAACAATCATTTAGGCACGTTTGTTTGCTCGTATCCACTTATAGGAATACCTTTAGGCGTGTTTGAAAAATGTTATTTAGCAGTTAAGAAAACTCTTAACAATTTTCGTGATCTTGGGAGGTTTTAGAAATAAATATGGAACAAGCATTTGGCAAAGCTTTTGACTATAGGTATGGGGTTTGGATTGCATACGTTTTTAAAAAAATTCTTTTTTGTTCTTTATGAAACTCATTTAATTTCATGAGACATACTATCATGAAAAGTTGATTATTTGAATTTATTTTATTTTTTTATTTAAAGATAATAAAATAAATATGGTAACTTGTTCATATTTCCCTTAGTAAGTAGTAATGTTGATACCTCGAACATATATAACTATTCACACATACTAGATGATGTTTCTCACTTGATTGTTTTATACTCTTTATTTGTCATTTTATTTATACCGCTATGGATGAGTTGTGACTACTTTTTACCCTTTTATAAAATTTATTTATTTTTCATTTTTACAGATTTTTTTGGAAATCTTACAATTTGTAATAAATTTTGATTCATCCTCTATGAACGATTTGCAAAAAGATTTCCATTTTTGGAACTATGTTCAAAACCATATTTTACATCTGAAAGTATTGAAGCATCATTAGGAGAAAAATATATCCGAAAAGCGTCATGATACTTTTTATGATACAAGACTACCAGTGATATGTGTGACAGTTTTCCAACTTTCTAGAATTGGTCTAGGCCAAGTCTGACTTTTTTGGATAGATTCATTAATTGGTTTTGGACTTGAAACCATCTCTTTCGGATAGAAATGGTCGGGCCAGTTGTTAAATGGTCTCGGCATAGACCATATTTAATCCACCCTAGATGGGCAATAGAGTGAGACTCTTGGAACCACGATGGAGTATTCCCTAGAAAAGGGCTTCGCACTAGGCAATTCCATTTTCAAGTATTAAATGAGAACCTAGAACTGTAGACTGGGTAGCAGCTCTGGACTGGACCTGCTAACACTACCTAAGCCCAACACAATACTTTTGGGTTTTATTTTTTTGTTTTTTGCTTTGAACTTGTTCATAGTCTGATTCGGTCAAGATTTTGTTCTATGACCCACTAACTCAAGCACATGGGTAAGGTCTTCGAGTTGGATGACTGCTTTTTTCAAAAGCCAGATTGATCCAACATGACCCATTGCATTTGTAGATCGAGATCATAAATAAAGGATTTACTTTCAAACATCATAACTCAAGATCATAAATAAAGGGTTTACTTTCAGACATCATAACTTCTATTTTAATTTTAGGAAATCATCTACAAAAAGGTTTTTGTAAATAATCATATTTTAAAAATAATTCTAACAGGCACTACTATTGTCTTAAACACTTTTCAATTGACCATAATACTTTTTTAACAAAAAAAGAACTGAACTAGACTCTTAACTGGTAGCTTGCACATGTATCCGTAATAATTCACTTTAGTGTTCGTTTGCGTTAAAATACATAGGAGGTGAACACATAGTTAACTTTATGAAGGCTCTAAAATCCATCTCATCTTGGAATTGATGAATCTTAGAACCCAGTTAGAATCTACTTATAAAATCCATTTTAGCTTTGTGGAGACTCTAAAATTCATCAATTCCAAGCTAAGATGGACAGTTGGTATTGGGGATAGAATTTCTATTTGGAATAGTAGTTGGATCCCCTGTGAAGAGGAGCTTAGAAAATCAATGTCCCAAATCTCCATGCGATCTAAGTGTGTAAGGACCTCACAAACCCAATGCGAAAAAGAGATAAGCGAGCTTTAATATGTTTTTAGTATTGATAAGGATATTTAAGATATTCTTAAAACTCACATTCCCAATCAAACTCTTGGGGACAAGAGGGTTTGGATGCATATTAAAAGGGGACATGAAATTACCAAATCAACATATATAATTATCATTTAAGACAATTTGGAGTAACTTTAGTTTCACTTGGAGATCATTATGAAAATTGTCGTTGTCTCAAAGAATCCTTCTTTTTGGATAGAAATGGCCTAGGAAGGCTATTCTAGTATGATCCTTTCTTAATACTAATTTGTTAAACTTTAATATTTTATGTCTATGTGAGAAAAGGGCTCCAACATAGCTGGGATAAGGCTTTGAAGACGATGATGATGTGAAAAGGGGGCTAAGATGGTTGAGCATGCCTCGTTTCATTATGATTTTGGACGGGTCATATGGTTTGCTTTGAGTTTTGGCCCCCTAAACTATAATCTTTTCATTTTAAACAATATTACAAGTTTTAGTTTAGATGGATGGGTGGTCAACCTTTTCACCGCTCTTTTGTAGATCACCATTCTCAAAGCGTGGATTGTGACCTTGGGTCGGTTCCGATCCAAGTCCATGGTGGACTAGGAGCCGGAAATGTTAATGAGAAGATGGAACCGGAACCAGGCACGGTTCGTAACCGGTTCCGTATATGGGACAGTTCCAAGACTAGGTAGAGAATGATATGGACTTTAGGAGGGATTCTTGAAAGCTGAGGCAATATACTGGTCCTGGGTCCACAGGTCGGAACCAAGGTGGATCCGAACCCAAACTTGTTTTCTTATTAGAGCCTAAATAAGGACCCAAAACCGGTTTTTAATGAGTCGGAACCTCCAGATAATAAAAGAATTGGGGACCCATTTACATCCCTAATTGGGATATGTTTAATTTTAGCTCTAAAAAAATTAAATCCCACGAAAGTGATTAATATGGTTAAGAGTCTAATGATCTCGAAGACCTCTCTCTGATGAGGCTATATCCAAGGACCAGCTCACCTCTAAAAGAATTGGGTTGGTGGAAAATAACATTAAAACAAGATGGAAAATGTATGAACCATTCATCACCCTATTAGCTTATTTTCCATCTTCTTCTAATTCTATTTTCCTTAAAAAAAGGTTGTTCGATTCTCATTTCTTAAAATTAATGTTTGGTCTTCATTTTTTTACCACTTATGGTATCAATCCTATGTATTTTATTCCTACATATTTTAATGTAAACAAGCAGACTCAAAGATTATTTTTCCCATGTGAGGCCCACATGGATGCACGACAATCAATGGAGGTAGAGGGAATAGATATATAGGCTTCCAAATGGATTGGAGGTCGGGGTGTAAACTGGATCGGGACTGGGGCCATGCACAAGCAGTTGACTGGGATGGGCGGCCCGACATGACCCAAAGGATGGGCCAAGGAGCCTTGGTCGTGGCACGATACGGCGTGGCCCAGGTCCTTGTTCGTGCAATGCTGGGCCAGGGTGCTTGGGCTGAGGCACAACATGGCATGGTCCATGATAAAGTTCTATACCTGCATAGAGCTTATAAGTTAGAGCTTTTTTCTCATAAAAATAAAAAAAAAAGCTAAGGGGGCTACTTTCTTTTTAGAGATTTTATGGCTAAAGTGGATGGAGGTGGATAATTCAAAATTACAAGTGTTTGTACCTAAGTGCCTAGAGCATGGAGCGGGAGCGGGAGTGCTGAAGCGCTAAATTTTAAAGTAATTATATGTCTGGAGCACCTTCGGAGTGCCTGCTATACAGTGGGCACAAATATATCTGATCCATATATTCAAGTATAAAAAATGGAGAAAAAATTTAACTTCGCAATTTGACCACATAAAATAGACAATAATTAATAAGTCAAAAGAAGTTCCTTCATTCAAAAGATAGATGTCAAGCATACAAAAAAAAGACAATGCTCATCCATGATTTCATATCCTGTATCCAAAAATAATACTCCACAAAACATATGAGAAAGATAAAAAAATTAGAAAAGAAAGAGAGTACTCATCCCAAGTGTGGTGCAGAAGTGCCAGAAGTTAAAGGGGATAGGCCAACATCACCAAAATGAAGTAATGCATATTCTCTACCTTCAAGGGCTTCCATGTCCTTCCTTCAAGGGCTTCCATGTCCTTCTCCAAATTATCATCATTAACAAAACTATCCCAGTTCTTATATGTCCCCTCATAATCCTCCTATACCGTGTCAACAATCGATGATTTTAATGGACATAAACCAAAGATTCTGCATGGTCCGCATTCATCATATTCCTCTTTACATTGTGAATAAAACCATAGGTAGTCCATGCCCTCTCTGCACACGAGGTGTTCACACTTGGAGACAAAAATTTGACTCCCAAACTATATAGCTCAGGTGCGGTAACTCCATGCAAATCCCACCATGTTACTGTATACACTTTTCTCTCTAACCTTGATTGCTTGAGGATGACCAAAAATACTTTTGCCATTAACAAAGTCACTAAGTTTCCAACGAACTAAATATGCTTCCTCTGGATCTCTCACCAATCAATCTACCACTTCAAAATAAGTCGTTTGACTATGTTGATAATCACGAGTCTTCTTCATTTTCCCTCCCGTCGGTGAAAAACTTGTTAACCAAGATTCTGAATAATAATATGGAGTAAGCACATATGCAAGAGCATGTAAAGGTTGATTCATCTCTCCCATCGTCCTGTAAGTTTCTGAATAACTTGATACATTTCAACATTATGTTTTAGTGCAATTTGAATGTATCCCAACATATCTTCCATCCTTTGATAAACTTCTCCAAGAATAGCTTTGTCGGAGTCACAAAAGCGAATCATTTGCCAAATGGGCTTTGTGAATGCCAAGATAGTTTTCAATTGTTTCCAAAAGTCATCATCTAATATAATTTGTCTTACCCCATCATGCTCCATATTTTCCCTCACCCCACCTTTCTTGAGTTTGTCCCATTCCACACTTAAAACCAAGTTAATTAAAGCATTCTTTACATGAGCAATTCGTTCCAATATAATATAATGATGCCCAAATCTTGTCTTGTTGACTTTTATAACATCTAATGATGAAAATGTTCGAAATATATGCAAAGCCGAAAAATGGTTTTTTATATACTTCACAATTCCCTTTGCTTTCTCATAGCAATCACCAATGAAAAATAAACTTGAGTGGATTGAATGTGCAATATCTTTCATCAAAAGACTCGAAGTATTAGCCATGCAACCAGACCAAAAGATATGTGGGTGCCTCCTCTCAATGAGAGTCCTTGCTCCCCTACATACAGAGGCATTATCAGTCATATCAATCAAAATCTGCACAACACTATATGTACCCACTCTTTCAATTGCCTTTAGCAAAATCCCAGCTATATATTCACCTGTCTTTTCAAGAGAAATTTATACCACTAATGAACATTCCTTTATCTCCTGATACTGCCATCGCATTGATCAACGGTTGGTTCTTGATGTTTGTCCAACCGTCAGAAACAATTGAAACCCCATATGTCGGCCATTGTTCTTTTAGGGGCATTAGTGCTTGCTCAACCTTTGTCCTCTCCTTATCAAGAAGCATAGTCCTTTTTTTTTCTACACATGGTGGCTTATAGCCTTTTGGTGCATCATTGATGGCCCTTACCATATCAATCCAAAGAGGAGACTTTGCTACATTAAAAGGAATCCCATTAGCATAGAAAAGTCGGGCAAATACACCATCCACTTCTTCTCTAGAAGATAATTTAAACATATCAGCTATATATGTTCTTCTTTCCCTTCTCTACCTTAGCCAACTTGGATACCGGTGGAACAATTGGAATGGTAGGAATAGGTCTTTTGCGTGTGCCACCTCCAAACCTTTTCTTAGCTTCTTCTTCTTCTTTTTTCAATTTCTTCCTCTCATCCTTGTTTATTTTAGAACATATTGCCACCCCTTGTGACTTTTGCCCAGGTAATAGCCCAATCAAGTGGGCTCTTATCCGGGAGTATGTTCCCGTATAAGGATCAACCTTACAACCAAAATTACATATCCACTTACAAGCACTTCCATCTTTTCCATCTCCAACAATTGTTACGTACCTTTTGAGAAGAGTGGCTGTCAAATCTGTATTCTCATCTTCAATACTATCCCTTTGATTAAGTGGATTCTCTGTAATTTGTACCTCCTCTTCTTCATTCATTTTGGTCCTAAAAAGGAAATAATATTGGTTATACATGTAAAATCAATTTGCCAACATATCTTGTTTATAATTTACATATATTAAAAGAGTATTAGAGAATGGAGACAAAACCTTGTATTGTTTATAAATTATAAACAAGAGTGATAAGACAATATGTCAGGGATATGATGGAAAACTTTTATTGTTTATAATTTCCATAGCCATCAAGATGTACAAAACTACAAATATGGGTTGAGATAGTTGTGAATGAGAAATGAAGCACAAAACTACAAATCCTGTGTCGGCTTTTCGTCATTGCTCTAAATGCTTGATTTCTGTTTATGTGTCAATCCCAAACAGTTTCAAGTTGGGGGATATTGATGCCAATACTATAGCACCTCCTGTTTATGAAAAAATGACAACGATGGAGTGCCCAGTTTGTTTACCAGAAATGAGGTGGACACCCCTCTTGCACCACATGAGTTTTTAATTTTTACTACTCATCATATTTATTGACTGAGGTATCAAGTTGATGGAGATTGGAGACTACCGTATTTGACTACTATATTTTTTTTATTTAAAGAAAGGAAGAAGATGGAGACGAGAGAGAGAAGGGGGAGGGAAAGAATAAAAACAAGTGAAGCCCAACTACCCAAGTACACAGAGAGGTGGGGAGGGAAGGGTAGGGTACTTGCCGGATATTGCTGCAACGTAGATGACCCATGACATCAGAGATGACGTGCGACAACCACGGTTTGCAATGCTCCTCTTTCGTATTTTAGTCTCTCTTCTCATCTTTCATTTTTTTTTCTTTTAATCCTCCCTAAAAATAAGGATCTAAGCCTTAAAATCTTTAAATTTTTTGAAACCAACCTTTCAAATTCCACGCTTCCAACGTGGATACCCATCGACTTGCGCTCCCTCCTCGTTGAATGACGATCTAGGTTCACCCGATTCTCGCTCCATCGTTGGTTGATCCGCGATTCGTATGAACTCGAACCTCGATTTGTAGAGACTCGAACCGCGTTCCATGGGCGATTCCACTCTGAAAACACTGATCCGCGTTTTCAGAGCGAGATCGAGAAAGGGGATGGATGGTTCCCTGCAATGAGGTTTGTACAAATATAACCTCATATAATTTTCAAAATTAAGCAAGGGTTCTACATTGTAATTTTTAAAACGTAAGCCAACAATTATCAAAATTAAGTTTGAACCATGGCTAAAAATGTCCAAATTAATCACAACCCACCTATCGACCAGATCTTTGAATCCCCACCATAAATGCAGATGCCAAGTCTTTCCAGCCCACCAGTTTCGTCGGCTACTTTATATGAGTTCATCCACCTACACCTTCGCAGTTTACCGTTACATGTGACAGAGACATAATAACGACAACGTTAATGTGGGGTACTCAATAGTACAAATACGACTATACTCCAGGTTAAACACTATCTCCTCTCCTTTTCTCTTAAGAAAAAAGTCGCATTCAATTTGTCCAGTTTAAAATTTCTACTTGTCCTTGTGCTAAATGTGTTGGGCTTACATTCTGCCCCAACTCTGATTGGATCGGAATTTGGCCCTGTTAAAAACATGGTTGTGGATCACTTACTTGAAGGACCAATTATTAATTAAAAATTAATAAATGCTGGACCAAAGACGTGAACATATCCATCCTCCTTGCAGTTGATCGATTTGAATTAAAAAGATCGCACTATGTCAAAATGCACTAAAAATGGCATGAAAAAAAAATGCAAAGAGTGATCGTACGCTCCGCTTCTTCTTCGTCGTCATTTTACATTACCGAAACAAAACCCTAACTCTCATCTCTCCCATCTCCATCTCCTTCTTTGGTTTTAGGGTTTCCAAAGGCTACTGGACCATCGTTTAAGGCCATGTTTGGCAACAATTAGTGGCGAGGATTCTTCCCGACCTTCTATGCATTTGAAGGAAACTCATGTTTGGTTAACATCGAAAAATGGCTGGGAGAACTCATTGCTTCTTTGTTACAGAATATCTCAGAGATTCTACCTCCCACCTTCCAACTGTTGAAGTCCGCGCGATGGAAGCTTTAGTTAAATCAATGCTACATGAGGCTGTATCGGTTTTTTCTTTGGAACCCTGCCTTATGGATCCAATAATCACAATCCGAATTGTTAGTCATGATTAGATGGTCAATAACGGCTGGGAGATAAAATATCATCTGTTGATCCATCATAAATCATGAGATATCCAAAAAAAAAAAAAAAAAGAAAAATTCAAACCATAAGATCACAATTTCTGAAAATTCTATGCACTCCTTTTGCGAAATCTGAACTATCCATTCTCTTTAGAACGCTACCTAACGTCCAAGAGTCAAATTTCCCAGCATGATTTTTCATGGATCATCATAAAATAGTAAAAAAAAACTATAGACCATCTATTACCTATCACACAAATAAAGAGGAAGGTCTTGTTACAGCCTGCTACAATGGTTTGGCGATGAGTTAGGGTTTCTTTTTATTGGTTTGGAACCCTACTTTTTGGGTTCCTCAATCAAGATCCAAAAGGCTAATTATAAAGAAAAGGCCCCAAACGACTGTATTCTCAAATTTCAGCCGTTGATCTCTCATAGATATTGAGATATTTGCGAAAATGTCCAAATCCTATAATTAGAAATTTTAATTTATGTGGGCCCCATTTGTACGATCCTAACCATTCAAATTCTTCAGGGAGGCAAAAACACATATAGGGTGCAAGTTTAGGTCTTGATTTTTCATGAATTTTGAGAAATTTGCAAAAATTAATAACCATTGGATCACACATCTTTATAGATGGCTTGAATCCTTTCCCTTAACCAAACTTGGAGCTCTCCTTTAGGAATCCTCAATGAAGATATCTTAGGGCACGTTTGTGTCACGGCGATTTCCGTGGAAGAAGGAAATTGCATCAGCAAAATTCATGGAAGATAGATGCCAATGAAAAGAATTTCCATGGAAGTACAAAAATTATGTTTGGTGCATAAAAAACTTCTTCGATGAAACTGTGTTGTTTTTGTTTGGTGTGACCATGGATATCCAAGTGAAAACCAATGACCTAGCACAAGAATGAAAATATAATCCAAATAACAGAGAAATTGCAAAGTAGGATAGAAATAACTCGGAGAGAAAATAAAGAAGCACCTTGGACATGTAATTGCAGAGGAATGGCCCACCTTAGATTGTGCCAAAGATCCAATAACACATGCAATGAGTCAATTGCAAAGAATGACCCACCTTGGATGAAAAACCTGAGTAGCCCACATCGTCCAGTGTCCTCAAACGAGAGCAACATGTGTAATTTTGCAACATGAGATTTGCATAGCCTTTTGTGAGTGGCAGAGAGGCAAGTTAAAATTAAAACCCAAATCCAAAACGCTATTCTATGAGTTGCAGAGAAGAGAGAGGGCTTCCAGCAATAACAGCCTGCAGACGGAACCAGAGCGTCGGCGATGGAAGAAGATGAGGGTTTTCTAGCGGGGGGGGGGTGGTTTCCAATTTGAATGTGGAGAATCCATACTTTTTAAGGAAAAGATGGGCCCACATAGTTTAAACCAAACAGAAAATGACCGCACCAACAGATGGAGAGAATCATCTCAATAGACGATTCCATCCCGTGCACTAAATCTGCCCTAAAACTCTTTTAATTATGTTACCGTTGAGATATCTGCTAAGATTATCTTTCATCCGTGTCGATATATCTGTATTTTCTCAAAAAACAAAAAAAGCAAATCTCTTTCAAACACTCTCTCCTCTCCTTTTCTCCTCCCCAAAAACCCAAACCCTAGATTCCAAAACCAGATTCTCGCCGAGCGTGGTCTCGAATTTTCGACCTCTCATGGCTATTCCCCCAGATCTCGCCACCATCTCCTCCACCTGCAAATCCATCACCACCCAACGTTAACGTTCCTGAGACGCTTCTTGATCCCTCGAGAACCACCACCCCATCCCCTTCCTCAACACCCTCGACACCCATCTCTACTCCTATTTCATCTACTTCCCATCCTCAATCATCGGCTTTCTCTCTTCAATCCCCTTACACCAGTCATGTCACGGGGTTGAAAACCCCAATCCCTCATCTGGGCACCCCATTCTCCACCCAAAACCGATCCATTTTCCATCTCTAACGGTCGAAAACGCTTCTGGGTGTGGCTGCTGCGACTGCTCTGAGGAGATTGATGGGGAATTTCAGTGCCCTTGTGCGAGGCTGAGGCCTGGACCTTCTGGCTTCTCTGAGGATGTTGTGGGGATTACGGAACAGGGTTTTGGTGGAGAGCTATCTCCATGGGGTTTTTTTGATCTGGTGGAAGTGGATTCTTCTGGGAGCGTTTCTGAGTTTGGAGGTGGAGCGTTTCTGGGAGCGTTTCTTGGATCTGGTTGAAGCGGATTCTTCATGGTAATTTTATTTTATTTTGATTTTTTATGTTCCCTTTGTTTGATTTGATGTGATTTCATTCTTATGTTTTAGTTTTTTTTTTTTTATCCACTCTGGTGTTTGGGTGCTCTTGCAAATGTATAGAACAGTGACTCACCCCACCCCCATTTATGGTCTTTGTTTTTTTTCATTATGGAAGGTGACCCAGGTAGTAAATGGTTGGAATTGGGGTTATCTTCCCTAACATGAATTATTTTTTGTTGGGTTATGAACCCCCCCTTCCCGGTTTAGACCACCGATTACAACCCCCATATCCCCTCTCTCTGTTTCTCCAATCTCTTTCTCTCTCTCTCTACCTGTTTGGACGGTCCCCCACGCATCGGTTTCCAGGACCAACCACGGTACCTGTTGTGGGATGACCCCCCTCCTCTCTCTCCCTCTCTGTTGTGATGCCGTCCAAGGGAGTATGGATGTTCATTCCAGATAAGATGATACAGAGTATAGTTGGGAGAATGTTGCAGGTAGGCTGGTTGAGAGTGAAGGTGGTTGTGGGTCGTGTTTCGGGCTCAAGGAGTTTGTTCATTTGCTTTAGTTTTTCTGTTTTCTTCAAATGCATAGATTTAGCTTTTCATTGTTTATGATGTTATTCTTTTCCATTGAGTTTAATTTCACCACCATATTATTTCTTTATACCTTCCTTCAGATATACTGCAGTTTTGTGAAGATGTGTGTTCCCTCCATCTCAGATTATAAAAATCTCTTAGTGAAATGTTGCATATGTCCATTTAACATTTTATGTGCAATGCTTGTAAATGATGTCTATATTGGTTGTGTGTTCTTTAATAAAGTGTGGTATTGTAACAATAGAACATAACGTACCCTTATAAATTACATGTGCTTGCAAAGATAATATTAATAGTGTCTAAAGGCAATCATAATCAATCATTTAGTATTCAACAAGTTGTTGCAGGTATAGTTTGGTGGTGTGACTGTTGTCCTTGTGAAAGAGCTATGATGTTGGCATTTGCTAGTTATATTATAGTTTGATCCATTTTCACTTTTTTTTCTTTCTTTTTCTGGGCCTTACAACATGGAAATTGGAATCTCATATGGCATGGGTTTGTTTATTTGACTTATCCACTTGAAATAAATACAGCACGTATCCAAATGTTGATTTAACGTGGAAATAGAAACAATGTTCTTCTTCTTCTTCTTCTTCTTTCCTTAATAGTAGAAAAAGTATACCATCTGATTTTATTATAGTTTGATCCATTTTCACTTTTTTTTTCTTCTTTTTCTGGGCCTTACAGCATGGAAATTGGAATCTCATATGGCATGGGTTTGTTTATTTGACTTATCCACTTTAAGTGAATACAACAAGTATCCAAATATTGATTTAAGATGGAAAGTAGAAACAGTGTTCTTCTTCTTTCTTTAATAGTAGAAAAAGCATACCATCTGATGTGATTTCAAGCTCACATCCAAAATGCAGGTAGAATAGATAATCACCATTTTCTAGTTATTCAATATCACAGATGATACTGGGGTCGGAACTGTGGTTCCCACTCTCAAGTATTAATCGGATATGAGGGCCAAGGCCTCTCCAGCCATCTGGTACATTTCCTACGCGGTCTTTTAGGTACCATGGATCAATTGTCTTGCATTCTCAGAATTCTCAACAATGTATGCTACGGTTCGACATTTTTTTCATCAGTTTTTTTTTTTTTTGAATGTTAATTTTTTTTTTCTTTCATCAATTTGTGTTTGACATAGTGTTTGTTGTTTTTTGCTAGTTAATCACTTTGCTAACTGATAGAGAAAATAGAGAAAAAAAATGTGAGCAATGAATATTTATGTTTGACATGCAGACTGCAATAATAACCTCTTTAGTTGATGATTTTGAATTGTTTTCTAAACCCAACTGGTTGCATTGTACTTCTTGACTTTTGTTTGAACTTGAATATCCTCTTTGTCCTGTTTTTTCACTTTCTAATTAAGAATATTACAATTGGGGGATTTTTTTATATACTTAATGGTTTTTTTATTTATAAGGAGGTTTTTTTTTTTTTTTTTTAATTCATGAACTTCCATTGGGCTATTCACCATTTCTGAGGTGGGGGATTACAGAATGTAGGATGTTGATCGGTTTTAGATCAATTCTATGCAAGCATTTGGAATGAAAGAAAAAAATGAAGAAAAAGAATGGATTTCCTTTAGTTTTTCCAATCATTGATTGGTTATCAAAACTCTTAGATGTTATTTTTGGCAAGCATTTCTTCAAAATGAGGTGAACTGCCGGGGACAAATAAATAATTTCACTTTTTTTTTTTTTGAATGGTTAAATAATAAAAAAGGCAATTTTTGGATTTTAAAATATGTAAAAAGTGACGGCCTTGGCCGTCGTTCAGTTTCAGCAATCGATCCCTTCGTATGCGATTTGGTCCCCTTCATGATAGTGTGGTCCAAGAAACTATAAGCTGATCTGCTTTACAAAAATCCCTGAACTGAATATATGGCATACCATAACCATAAATGAATGCTTCTTTAAGAGCAGGTCTAAAAGCAGATTCTATGTTGATGTAGTCTTGAAACATAGAGGGTAAGCTATCTAGAAATGTATCCACCACGCTTCTTGATTCTGACAAGTTGACAAGAAGATCTTCTGGCAAAGGTACAAATATGTCATCATGGTCTCCAACTGCCATCATTTGAGGTTGTGTCAAAGATGACTGTTACAAAAAGACGAGCTTTGTATTAGTAATTAATCTGTTTTATTAAAGTAAATAATTTCTCTTATTGTACCATGAACATTTAAATTCTTAAAATGAGATGATTCTTCTAGTACTGTTTCTTTCATTTTACATCTCAATGAGTTGAAACATCAGATATGCCAAAGTGGGACCTGGTTAACGCAGTCATCATTTGGAATCGCAGACTAAACTAGTGTTGAATGCTATGGAATTAAAAATATGGTTTCTTTGCAATTTGATTTTGGTTGAACTTGATTTGGGATGGATGTAATGTACGCATAAAACAAGTTTAGAAGCACGCAATTTTTTCAAAAAAAAAAAACAGGAGAAGCCGAGAAATATAGAAAAAGTATAAAAAAACACATTAGAGCTATACAAAAAGCATACAAGCATTAATAAATTTGATGGTAAAAGATAAATTAAGTTTTCTCCCATGGACTATCATTAAATGTCACTTACTTTAAAATAAAAAAAAATCGTCAACATCTTTCCTTCGCAAGTGGTGAACTCAATTGTTGGACATGGTAGTTTTTCAGAAAATGAAATGCTGTCATGCACAATTTTGAACACTTGATCACTCAGTAGTAACAAGTGTTTTAGTTTTGAGCCATATATCAAATGAAGCTTTGAATGCCTTTGCTATTTGATTTTTATTGAGCTTGGTTCAGACTGGATGTCTTTTGACATAAATTTACTTAATACATTCTGATGTTGGTTTCACTTAAATTTACTAAATACATTTTTTACTAAAATCTGATAGTATCAAGTGTAGGAATGCCTGCTTACGTACCAAATTCGAAGAACATTGATACTCAGATTGGAAAGGGTGATGTACATTAGGAGCACATTTGTATTTGTTTTCCTCTTCCCCTGTTAGTGTTTTAAGTGAGGGCACTTCATGTAATACGCATGGACTAATGATAGCAACACTTCAAAAGCAGTTGCCTTTTTTTTCCCTTCCTTTTTAATTCTTTTGCTCTAAAATCCTCTCTGATAGGAACAAAACTAATGAAGAGTAGGCATTTCACAACTTTGGGGTTCGGAACAGAACTTGGGATGTACATTAGGAGCACATTTGTATTTGTTTTCCTCTTCCCCTGTTAGTGTTTTAAGTGAGGGCACTTCATGTAATACGCATGGACTAATGATAGCAACACTTCAAAAGCAGTTGCCTTTTTTTTCCCTTCCTTTTTAATTTTTTTGCTCTAAAATCCTCTCTGATAGGAACAAAACTAATGAAGAGTAGGCATTTCACAACTTTGGGGTTAGGAACAGAACTTGGGATCATCAGAGTGTGCATAGGTGGAAAATGTCCATGGTTTGGGAACTAGTTGTGAAGTGTTGTTTGGGGCAGTGTTAAGTGGGAATTTAAAGAATCCTATAACAGTAAGATTTTGGAAGGTAGTGGAGTCCTTTTAGTTCAACCCTTTCTATGTACATCTGATGTCTGTGCTAGCAGATTTCTTTTATGTACATCTGGTGTCTGTGCTAGCAGGACATTCAAAGCCCATGTGCTTTGGTCCATGTGCCATTTGTACTCTTCTTCTTATTGTCATTTCATTTTGCCATTAGCATTAATATCGAAACGGGAAAAAATAAAGAAAAAGTGTATGAGAAGAAAACAAAGAAAAAACGGCGTTCCCGCGAGGTAGGGGGAGTGATGAGGGAGAAAAAAATGACGAAGATAAAGTGAACACACGCAGAAGGGAAAAAACAGATTAAGAGGAAGAAGAAGCATCTAAGTCCTCAACTCCAACTCCTCCAGCTCCGACAATGGCTGCAGCAGGGGGGAAGACCGTTAAAGGTTTCTCTTCAAAGAATTTGATCCTCGAAAGAGGAACGGGTACTTTAATTTCAGTTAGGCCCTTCTAATTTTTTTAAAACCTCACAAAATAAAAAGAAAAAGAAACAAATTTAGGCCTAATATTTCGTTGTCCATTTTGGTTGAAATTCTGGCATTTCAATTGAAATCTTTGATTTTGGACGAAATGAGCTGAAATTATGGATGAAAAGTTTTTAGGGTCGTTTCGTTTTGGCTGAAACAAAACGAAATTGATACCTATTCATTTAGAGCTTTTCTTCAAATTTTGATGCTTCTCTTTTCTTTGCCATGAGGCAAGGAAATAGAATTGCAGATGTTTTGGCGAGGGTGTAGTTTCATTCAAGTGGTTATTTGTATAGGGCCAGTTTTTGGTGGTTTTTGGTTTGTTTAAGCAGTTAACCGTACACTCTTACCTCTGTTCCATTCTTCTTCATCAATGAAATTCGTCGACCCCTATCAAAAGTGGAAGCATGAGGGTGTTCCATTTTCTTTTTATTTGATGTCGGAAGTTTGCTTTCATTTTTTCTTAAAATAATAGAAATGAAACCCTGATGGTATGCTAACTTCAAACTCCCATTCCCGTAGATTTGGTTATTGCCAGTTCAGGAGATGACAAAAATTTCTCTAAGGCGTATCAATGGACAGAGCATGGGGACAGTGCCACCTTTGGGGACTAATGCTGGTGGCAACATTGATTTGGGACAGTGCCACCGTTCTAGACAACAATGTTGATTTGGGAGAGTGAAATTGATAGAGTAAATATCCATCATCGTCTAAACCTCGGCCATCAGATTGGGAGTTTGCCATTGAAAATCTTCAAGTGCAAATTCTTGAAAGGCATTTTGGAGTCTCAAAATTTGGTGCAATTCAAGGCATACTGGATATCCTTGGATTTCAAGAGCTTCAATCTTTACATTGGCGGCATTGTGATCAGGTCAGAGAACTGCTTTTCTCATTCAATTTTTTATGTTTTTCCTTCTTTATGTCTTTATTTTGCCTTTGGATCGTTTCGATTTCTTGTGACTGTTCATCTGATAGGTAGGTTAATTCTTTTTTCTCTTTCTTTTTTGTTGTGACTGTTCATCTGATAGGTAGTTTGTATTGGAAATTCGAAGGAGCTGAATTTTCTCTTGCGGGAGTCCCGCTAGGCATGAAACCACATCTCTTCTGTTAATGCAGAAGGGGCCCTCTGGATTGAAGGCGGCCTTGGGGTTTCATGCACGGTTCAGCTTGCGATCCCCATGGGAGAAAGCAGGATGTTTAGTTTTCATTTTTCTTTTTATTGCTTTCTTATTATAGATGAGAATTCTGTATAATTCTTTTCAAGTGATGGTTGATGTTGATGCTTAACTAAATCTGTTTATTTATTACATTTTTATATTTACATGAGAATTCTATATAATTCTTTGCAAGTGGTGGTTGATATTGATGTTTAATTGTACTTTTTTGTACTTTTTTATATTTACTTGAGAATTTTGTATAATTCTTTGCAAGCGATGGTTGAAATCGATTGAAGGCGGGATGGACCTGTTCTCTCCTTAATTTCTACTTATTCAACGTTTATTATATTGTACTACATTATTTGTTTTATATTTTTTTATTTCTCGTGACATCTTTGGTGCCTTGAACAAGCTAGTTGTGTACTTTTTGGCTTGATTGTTTTTTTACCCTTAGGGCCTGTTTGTTTCATATAGTTGAGTATCCTACTATTATATCCCTGTAAGCGCGCGGTTAAAAGTGAAGAACCAAAAGGTGAATATCGAAAAACGACCATCAAGTCACCTCCCCTTTAATGGAAACTGAATCATGGGAAGATAGGGATGGGCCTGTTTGTTTCATATAGTTGAGTATCCTACTATTATATCCCTGTAAGCGCGCGGTTGAAAGTGAAGAACCAAAAGGTGAATATCGAAAAACGACCATCAAGTCACCTCCCCTTTAATGGAAACTGAATCATGGGAAGATAGGAAATGAATTCACCACCATATTAATTCAACACATAGGAACTACATCTTGCTTAACCGGAAATTCCTATGTATTTTATGCAAACACAGCTCGTGATAGAAATCCTTTTCCTATTTTGAACTTATCCAATGACATTAAAGAAAGATTCTTTTAACGTGATTGAGTGTTTTCACTAAATGAAAGGATTTCTTATATTAACTTATAAATAGTAAAAGTAGTAGGATTGTCAATATTAGAGATTCAGGATTGTGGGCATAGTTATGATATTGGTTCATTTGGGCTGAAATTATTAATCCAAATGAACGACCCCCAACAAAATTTCGGTCCATATTTTGGATCAGTTTGGCAAAAATTGCATATTTCAGTTGAACAAGTCTAAATTTGCCCTTTTCGCTCGATTTTTTTTTTTTTGAATGGCTTTTTGGTCGAAATTTTGAAAAGAAACAAAATCCTAATTCCTTTATTCCTTATATTCGTTTGACCGAAAGTAGTCATAGTAATAGTAGCAATAGTAGAGGAAGAAGGTCGTAGCGAGCACCACTGTCGTTTGATAGTACAATTGCACTAAGAATGAGAATGATTGCATAGAAAAAAAAGGCAGAAAAACAGGAAGAAGTGTACTAGGACTAAAGGGAACCTAGGCTCATTGCTCGCCACATTAGTTCTTTTTCCCTATCTTCCTCTTCTTCCCTCCTCTCTCTCATTCTTCTTTTTTCGTTTTTTTCTTGTCTTACATTCGGTTGAGATAAAAGGGGCCAACACAGGGTTAGGGCGAGGTTCAAGGGCTCCATCGTGGGGCTCACTCTAAAGAGATTCTCAACTATGATTGTGAGAGGTGGTCGTACAAGGGGTAGTAATATGTTTCGTAAGTTATCCCACTGTGAAAGCTTCAGTTTTTTCCTTTTTCCCCACATCTTTCTATCATATACCATAACAAAATTTCAGTACTTATCTCCTCACCTCTGTAATTATCTCCCCATCACCAATTTCCTTTTCCACAATCAGCCCTTTTTCCCATTTCCAAAGCTTTGAAGTGATACAGCAGAACCAATTCCTTAATATTTAAGGATGGGAGAGAAGCTTTGAAAGGCGCATTCTTTTGTGGTGTCCTATATATATGTTTTATTCCATATCTCTTTGTTGGATCTATTAAGTCGTCGTATTTCCAAAGTCATTTACAATAACTTATTATCACTTGCATCCAAAATAAAAAAAATAATGGTGACTTACCAAAAATCTACAATTTCCTACATTGGTCAAGAAACAACCTCCACGATTATCTGTGACAAAATGTGAATCTTTTAAGTTTTAACTTAGGATGGATGTCATATATTTTCTATCCACAACCACCTTTGTGAAACAATACTGTTAACAAGCAAAGTTTACGTGCCATCAATTACCAACAGAAATTAATGCTCACGTCTTTCAACAACAACGGTATCACACAATTCTATATTCTTAAAATTCACGAAATGACAATCCTCAATGGCTATGAACTCCCGAGTCAACCACAATAACTCTTGATCACTTACATCCAAAATAAGAAACAATGGCAATGGTCACTACATCTAAAATGTACATTCTTAACAATAATTTGTAAGTACCTTCAAGATTAGCAAATGCAACAACCATTGATCACTTCTCACAAGATCATCTGTGACAAAATGTGAATCTTTTAAGTTTTAACTTAGGATGGATGTCATATATTTTCTATCCACAACCACCTTTGTGAAACAATACTGTTAACAAGCAAAGTTTACGTGCCATCAATTACCAACAGAAATTAATGCTCACGTCTTTCAACAACAACGGTATCACACAATTATATATTCTTAAAATTCACGAACTGACAATCCTCAATGGCTATGAACTCCCGAGTCAACCACAATAACTCTTGATCACTTACATCCAAAATAAGAAACAATGGCAATGGTCGCTACATCTAAAATGTACATTCTTAACAATAATTTGTAAGTACCTTCAAGATTAGCAAATGCAACAACCATTGATCACTTCTCACAAGATCATAAACTTCTTCCACAAGCTCCAATCAATTATTCACTCGTGCCCCAATAATTATTAGCTATGAAAGAGTGCATCTTTTTACCAAATCAAAAGCATAAAACAAACTTATGAAAACCCATTTCCAGAAAAATTAAAAAATTGAAACGAAAAGAAAACGAAAGAAGAAACCCACAAAACAAATTTATGAAAACCCATTTCCAGAAAAATTAAAGGAACCGTCATAACCGAAAAGACAACAAAATTCTTAACTGTAAAAAAGTAACAAAATATAAAAATATAAAGAATTGAAAATCCATAGAAAGTCCAATAATAAAATACATTCAGAAAATAACAAAGGAACCTAACCGAACTAATACCCAAAAGCCAAACATCTAAATCGAAAATAGAAATGAAAAAAATATACAAATCCATTAAAACCCATCATCAAGAAGATTAAAAGAACATGTTGAACCTAAAAGAAGTAATAATTAATAATAAAAGTAACTCACAATGTAAAGCAACAAAGTCCATACAAAATATACAACATAGAAATGAAAATACATAGAAAAATAAAAAATAAAAGCAATTTAAAATAAACAAGTAAATCCGTGAGTGCCTAGTACCCAAAAATAATTTAAAAAAAAAAAAAAAAAGGAACATAAAAAAGAAACCCTCAAATCTATGAAAACCCATCACAAAAAAATAAAATAAAATAAGAATGAAACCATCGTAACTGAAACGAGCAAAATCACAAATACATAAAAGTGGTCAAGAAGAAAATTAAAAGAACCCAACAAAACTGAAAATATAATAAAATGAACCAATAATAAAAAGCAGAAAACCACAATAACAAGTGCAACATAGTTTTGAAGATCCATAGAAAAATCCCATAATATAAGAAATTTAAAACGAACAAACAATGGGTGCAGATCAATCCTATTTTCAGCAGCAATTCTCAGTAGCACAATGGGTGCATATCAATCCTATTTCCACAAACTGCCCCACTGATCGAATTATGTTCAATTGGAAGGAGCTAGCTTTCTCGTAAACGGGGGTCAGGGCAGTACTAGTATTCTCAGTCTTCTGGTTTCCATGTAGCTGAGTAGATTGTTATGTTAGGGGATTTAAAGATTGTACTTTTGCATGTTTTTACCTATGTTTGGATCAATATAATCCTTTTGTATTGATATCTTTTCTGCTTTTAATGAAAGTTACCATTAAAAAAAAAAAAAAAAAACCAAACCCATGAAGATTGAATATGCAAAAACTAAAAAACTGAATCATAAAAGAGAAAAAAGAGCACAAATCCTATAAATCCATTACTAGAAAAACTAAATGAACCAAATGAAATTGAAGAAAAAATTAAAAAAGCCACCATAAAAAACAAAAAAATTAACATAAAAGAGAAAAAAAAAAAAAAAACCAAACCCATGAAGATTGAATATGCAAAAACTAAAAAACTGAATCATAAAAGAGAAAAAAGAGCACAAATCCTATAAATCCATCACTAGAAAAACTACATGAACCAAATGAAATTGAAGAAAAAATTAAAAAAGCCACCATAAAAAACGAAAAAATTAACATAAAAGTGAAAACAAGAGAAAAGTTGAAACATAAACAAATAAATTTCTCTCATTAGTATGTGCTCCTACATCCGTTAATCGCGCTGGAGAAAGAACTAGAGAAGGATTTCCTTCTCTTGTAACTGGACTATGTACTGATGAAATCCCTTTCTTAGTTACTGCTTTGGATGCGGGTGCATTGGATACACCTAACAGTGATATTGGAGGAGCAAGTGGAAAAGGGCTTCCTGCATCCGGCAATCTTCTGAATTGGATGTGGATGAAATCCACAAGGTTGAAGATGTGGAACACCCACTCTTTCTAAGTGGAGACAAAGAGAACCCTTTTACCTATTTGGCTTGTTTGTTGGCAAAATGGACTGCAAGTAAGGACCCAGTACCAGTTGTTAATGTCAAAATAAAGGTATTCTGCTGATGTTTTTTTGTTGTATGATCGCGTGGTCTATGGATTGGTTCTATGGTCCTAAAGTAGAGGGCAGTTTTAGTAATCCAAGATAAGATACCTGGCTAAGTATCTGTGTAAGAATTTCTGTTCTGGGGTTTACATATATACATAATTGTTGTTATAATTGAAATTGAAAAGGATTAATTTTGGAAAAGAATTAAGACTGATTAGTCGTATATCAATTTGATCTCCTTATGTCATTAAGGAAACCAAATTGGAGATCAAAATCCAAGAACCATTCATGAATTCACAGTCATTAATGCTTCCAATTTGCTATGAATTTTGAATTTTGTGACTGGAAATCCATTTTTGTCTTTCAATAGAAAATAAGGGGAAAGCTTTTATTTAGGTGTAGTGTGTTTTGGAATACAATCAATCTAAGAGAACATGATCCAATAAAAAAAATTCCTTGATTCTACTTATCGGTTGCTTGAATTGAAAAAAAAAAAAAAAAAAACTGGAGTTTGCTGTCATACATTTTTATTCTACAATGATCCTGGCACTGCAGATAATTTTATCTGTATTGAGCTTATTGACATCATTAGTCATGTTAAAAAATAATCATTTCAAGCCAAGGAAGTTCATATATTTAATCAAATTCTGTTCTTTTGCAGTGTTTTTCGAGGGGGGTTAAGCAATTCCAATTCAAGCAATGAAGTACGTATGAGTTTAGATACAGAATTGTGAATTTTGGTGGGCATTCACCTGAGGATGTTACTGCTGCTCTTTCTTCATCAGACAAGAAAATTATGACCCCACATGAAGGAGATCATAAAGTGATATCGACTTTTTTTTTGGCAAATTTTGAGGTAGTCTTCCTCTCCCATTTGAAAGAATTGTTCTCTGTGATGTCATTGTTTCTGTAGAATTCATTTCCGGCTGTATAGCCTTAATATGTACATTCTTGGAACTTAAGTACCTTTATTTTCTAAAATATGAAAGGGCAAAATTAATGTTTACTGAAAACCATTAGTTCTGATCGACTCATGAGATGAATGGTCTGCAATGAGTAAAGTTGTGATATTCTTGAATATATGAATCTTGTGCATACGAACATTTTCATGAACACAAACTTTAAATCACAAGTAGCTGCACAATGGACATTTTAAAATGAAATGGTGTCATGTCATGAATATTTGGTAGTTGGTACACTGGAGACCATCCTTGTAGTTAGTACTGGTGTTGTGATTTTTCGGTGGTTGTTTTCCTTCTGCCCTTATGATTCTGATCTTTTCGAGGATACCCCAAGTGATTTTTCGGTGGTTGTTTTCCTTCTGCCCTTATGATTCTGAGCTTTTCGAGGATACCCCAAGCTACCAACCTTCGTTAGAAACTGCAGAACAGTTGATTGGAGTTGCGGACTTGCAGCCCTTCTACGATTTCGACATGATTAATTCCTATTGTTACCTTACAATAGAAAAAAAAAAGGTTCATTCGTGCATGGCATTTGCAGAACTAATAATGGTGGGATGCAAGTTTGTTCTTCTAAGGTGGTAGGGAGGATGGTTTGATTAAAATTGAAAATCAATTAGTGCCCTAGTGTGGTAGATTCTGTTGTCAAGAGCATTTATGGACAAAGTGGACTGCTTACGTAGGATATCATAAACAGTGCTAGTGCGGGGTGGGAATGGTGGAGACAAGTTGGTATAATGTTATGCGATCATTTATTACCATTGTGGTCAAATGGACATTTAATTAAGACAATAGGTGGACCTGCACTGTTATATGGAGCTGAATGTCGGGCAATAGAGAAATGTTAAGATGACGGTATTTGCGTTGGAAATGTATATCCTAAGATGGAGGTGTTACAAAGGGTGAATATAAAATTAGGAAGGGTTAAACAATGTGCGTTGGAGATGCATATCCTAAGATGGAGGGGTAAAAAAGGGTGAAAATAAAATTAGGAAGGGGTAAATGAGGAAACTTTTGGGCAAGTCCAATAGAATATAAAATCAACTATTTTTTATTCTCTTGGTTGCTCGCCACCTGGAATCAAGATTTTATATCCCCTACATATTTGGTGAATATTGCAACAGGCCATCTTGTGCAAAATTGGGCTTGGCTGGTAATGTATAGGTTGGGTTATTATGAAATGACAAGGAGGTTATGGTAACATTCTTAGGAACGAAAGAACCAAATCAAGTAGAGGTGTGGGCAACTTATGAAGTGCAAAGGCTTTATGTATTTTTCATGGAAGGTAAAATTCATTAAGAAAAGGCTAGCAGAGGCTTGCCTTTATTATTGAAGGAGACGTGAAATATGCAACATGATGGGATCAAATAAAGGTGGAGTCATGGGGGTTGTTAAGTTGGCACAAGAGACTTTAGATGTGCATATGACGATGGCAATTTCTTACTGTCACATTTTCAAAAGCTCAAATGAAGTAGCAGAGGAGTTATAAAAGATAGGTCTTTTGTTGTTAGAACATTTTTCGGTTTTTCCTATTTAATTGTTGGCACATACCCTTCTTTGTATCATTTTTTAATAGATGGAATTGCTGTTATTGATTATAGTATAAGGGTGGACTTCAATGAAACCTATTCCCGCTTCATGCAAAGTTGGGCCTGATATACAGTTTGGAAATGAGATTCCAAAATGAAAATCGTAAACAATAGAATGAAAGAAAATATAACGAAATATGTTTTTAAAATCCATACTCATATTTATTTATAAAAAAAAAAAAAAAAAACTAAACTAAATTTCTGTTCATTCATTTCTCAACTTTCCTTTCATAAAAAATGTTGAATATGTACTGTTCATGGTTGTATGTTGGCATAACTTTGAGTGTGTGAACAATATAAGTGGAATATGTTAATTCACAATGTGGAAGAGTAGAACATTCACTGTTGAATCTGAACCATTTATCAAGCCCGTTTTAGAATGTTGGGCTCCAAAGCTCATCTTGCTTTTCCAATAAAATGAGTCCCCTTCGCATGGAATTCACTGAAATCATGTATAATAAATTATATACGAGTGTTTTCTTTTCTTTGCTAATATTATGTTTTTCAAATTTTATTATAGTTGGCATTTTTAGATACATGTTTCAACATAAAAATGTTTGGTCATTCCACATGCTGGAAACTAATGAAGCATTTCTTGTCTTTACTTTATCTGCACATTTTTTATCTGTGCAGTTTTGTGACTTTATTTTTAGCATTTTTTTAATCGGCTCATTTTTTTTGACTTTATTTGCACAATTTTTTATCAAAGAATTTTTTTGAATTTATTTCAGCACTCATTTTAAATTTTTAGTTTACTTTGATTGACAAGTATTTGTAACTAAAAAAGAGAAATCTTAGAGAATGATCAATGTTGTCTTATAGTTAGAAAGAGTCTAGTCACTAAATAAAGAAAGCTTGCCGTGTAGGCAAATTCTATATATTTACCCCGAATCAGTCATCAAGGCAAGGAATGAATCAATGAAATGACATTGATTTTTATTATCTATCTTGTGTGGTATATGGGTTGATCATTTGTTAAGTTAAACTAGCGAAGTGGATGCTTGCGTGGGATTTCCTTTGGGACTATCTCAATTCTCTTCCAGCTGCTTGAGAAACCTATTAAGTAGACTTTTTATTTTCTATTTGAGGATTGAAAAAAAAAAAACACTTAAGATGTACAATAGACCAAAAAGGTCATTTTTGGTTCCTTCACACCAAACTGTTCTTCCGGCCCAAAAACTCTTTTTTTTTTTTTACTTGATTTCTCGAGGGTCGATATCGACCCTCCGCAACCGAAAATAGCAGTTTTCATCATCTTCTTCCCTCTCTCTTCCTCAAATCCAATCTAATGGGGAAGAACAGAAAGGGCATTCAGGTTTCTTGGTTAATTGGGCATCAAATGGGTTGATACTTAGCTCTAGGACCTTTGGTCTCGTTTTTGGGCAAAAAAGATCGAACCTTTGGTTAGTTATCTCTCTCTTTTTTATTTATTTATTTATTTTTATTTTTTTTATTGGAGTAATTTGTGTTGCTCATCTTTGGTCTCTTTGTAGTGCACTTGGATGTGCCGAAATGCAAGTAGATGTTTGGGTGAATTAAATTCCTATGCATTCTGCTTAAATTTTGAAACTGCAAAGAAAAAAAATCCTTCTTATGGGATATTGCCTTTAACTTCTAGTTGTTGGATTATCTGCACCATTCATTTCATCCGCTGTCATGGTTGGGGGTTTGTCGTACCTTTTCATCTAATAGGATTCCCGACTTTTGAAGTTTCTACATTTGGATTTGTATTTTTAACTTGAAAAATTCACGCTTCTAATCATGATTTTAGATTTGAATCAATAATCATGATTTTAGATTTGAATCAAGGGTTGTTTATGTTGGAACCCTAATTGATGATAATGTTCCTGTTTTACCATTTCCGATCGGGTTCATTGCTTTCAATAAAAAAATTAGGGTTTTTGGATCGATTTGCTTTGAGTTCTCTAGTACTTTTGGCTAAAATTTGGGTGTTTTTATCTTTTAAGCATTTCGAGTTTTTGAGATCTTAAGGTTGGATCTATTTCTTTTGAAAGTGAGCGATTTTGACGTTGTCTTTGGGAGTATTTAGGGCATGTTTGAATGCAGGACAACTATTCAAACTCTAAAGTTTTAGATCTTGTTGATTGAGGCATTTTGTCTTTTTTTTTTTTTGGCCGGGGGGGGGGGGTGGTGTTAATGCAATTTGATTACTCTACTTGGGTGTAATTTATAAAATCTGGGGTCTTTGTGGATGAGAAGAAAAGGTGGAGAAAACTGCCCACACTTGATTTTTGTCCTATCGACAGTTTTCTCTACCTCTTTTCCTTCACAAGTAAATGGTCTGTTGGGTTTAGTTTAAAGATAAATCGTTTATGTTATATTGGTTAGGTTGCATTTTGATCGTGAGCTCCAAGTATAGAGCCGCGATGTAGTAATAAACTGGTGAGACCAGGTTGATCCATAGGGAGCTATTGAGATAAGGGGGGGGGGGGGGGGGGGGTGTTAATGCAATTTGATTACTCTACTTGGGTGTAATTTATAAAATCTGGGGTCTTTGTGGATGAGAAGAAAAGGTGGAGAAAACTGCCCACACTTGATTTTTGTCCTATCGACAGTTTTCTCTACCTCTTTTCCTTCACAAGTAAATGGTCTGTTGGGTTTAGTTTAAAGATAAATCGTTTATGTTATATTGGTTAGGTTGCATTTTGATCGTGAGCTCCAAGTATAGAGCCGCGATGTAGTAATAAACTGGTGAGACCAGGTTGATCCATAGGGAGCTATTGAGATAAGGCTTACCAACTCGTACCTGCCTTAAATAAAATCTAAAACTAGCCTAAGTAAAAACTAATTACAGCCATTCCTACTTTAATTAAAAGATTTAATTATAATCCAATGAAATATAAAATTTCCTAAGGCTAGATTCCTAAATCTAAAAAGATCAAGTTGCTCCAAAATAGAATACACATTAGAACATCCAATTAGAAAATATTCTAAAATTATCACTTACTAAGATTAAATCTAACAAATGAAATTGGAAACTAAAACAAGTTATGAAAAAAAATAATCACACTTAAAAAAAATGTATCAAACCAAATCAATCTAAATTGGAAAAAAATCATCCATCTAAAATCAAACTCCCTAAGATGAGACCATGTACCTAAAATAAATTCCTACACTAGATTAGAAACCAATTAACTTGTCGAAGTTAAACACTAGATTAAGCTAAGAATCTAAATGATACACTTTCTAAATGAATGCAAATCTGAGAATTAATTTTCCTAAACTAAATAAAATACAAGAATGATGAGGATGCACTCTTCTAAAATAATATGGGACACTATGCATGGACGTGCATGTAATATGATGAACTAGTGCAAAGTTTTTTATTTTCTAATGCTTGACACCTATCACCAATACATAGCTAGATCAAAACCTATCTAAACCACAATTACTGCTGAATCTTTAATACCCTAAGATGCATGAAATTCCAAAAGAGAACAAGTGAATAAAAGTACTAAATCTGAAATGCTATGAAATACATGAATTGTGCAAACGGTTCCAGAAATCAGTCTTGAAGCCATCGTTCCCTGTGTAATAAATCAAGTCTAGAAACTGGTTCAATCAATCCTTTAATTCATCACTCAATTCCCAACATGGTTCGGCCATGATGAAACTTGTTACAACCAGATTTATATCCTATTTCAGCTGTAATCTGCACAGATCATTATGTCTTTCCAATTCTAAATTGCAAATTTCACATCAGTTATGTAAAGAAAACACACCCCCACTGTATATGTAAGGTTCTACCAAAAAGAGCCCAATGTGCACTATATATATATATATATTTTACTTTTCAATCTGTTTTCTTCATTAATCTTGAATTGAACCAAAATGGTTTGCAACTCAGATTTTTCTGATATTTAAATTGCACTCTAACCTAAAGAATGTTTGCTTACAACTGGGAACAAAATTTTTATTGTCTTTTAAACCGTTTCAAATTTCAATTTGATAATGGGCTATTTTCCGAACCAAACACATTCAGCACATGTGACCTTCAAATCTGATTTCGGAACTTAACATAAATTATACCACTACACATGTTTTAAAAGATGCAAAATATGCATGAAAACTAATGCACTTTCAGCAGTAACATAATTCTATCATATTGATGTAAAGATAGAAAATAAAGTGCAGAAACTAAAAAAGAAAAAATGCAGAAAATAAAGATGGTGTGCATAAATCCAAGGTGGTAAAAGAAAATATAAAGGTGGTGAGTTGCTCTTTAAATCTCCTTCTCAATCTTGGCCCAAAAAAAATTAGAAGTGCAAACCTAGGGTCCCATTCTTCAACTTGGGTTGTCAATCCAAGTTGATAATGATAAATCCTCACTTTTTAATAAATAAATTTCAAACTGGGATTTTTTAAACTTTTCTCAGTCAACTCTCTTCAACTTCACCTTGTATTGCCTCCAAAAATACCATGTATTCTTAGAAAACAAGGCCTATTGTGAGGATGCTAAGGTGAGTTGTCAATATTATTCCAAGCCAATTAAAAATATTTTACCAAAAGTAAGAACTAACCCTATTGCATGGATCACAAATCTAATATTCAGAGATACAAAAATACAGAACACAAATTAAAACAAACAACTTTATCTACTAGCATGAAAATTCTTTACAAGGAATATAACATTGAAAAACAAGAATACATACTAGGATGTTGAGAATCCCTCTGTCTAGTTGAAACCACAAGGTTGGTGGTATGGCGTTTGGAAAGAACCCCCTTGGTGAGTTCAAATGGAAGGGCAAAAAAGGGAGAGATGGTATGCAATTCTCTAGAGTGAGAGCGTTGGATCTCCCATAGGGCTGTTTATATAGGAGTGGAACCTCTTTTCTTTCCTTCTTTGTTCTTCAATTTGTGGAGTGGTGGGATCTCCAAAATCTCCATGACCGTGGGTCATTCTTACTGGTTGGGTTGCATGCCCAGCTGGTCTCATTCATCTCCCTTTTTCTCTCTTTTTGAAAACGTCCTCTTTCCTTTCTTTTGGATTTTCTTGATAGACAAGTTAGAGAGACAAAATCTTCACTTGATTGAGATGGGGCCCACATAATGTGGCCGGGTGTGCTATAAAAAAGATATGACGTTCTTGAACTTCTCATTTTGCCTTCATGCTATGCTATTATAAATAGGTCCTAATTTTATTTGGAAACTCAGATTGAGTAATTACTAGAAACTAGTGTTGAATGCGATAAAAATGAAAATATGGTTTTCTTTGCAATTTGATTTTGGTTGAGAACTTGATTTGGGATGGATGTAATATATGCATAAAACAAGTTTAGAAGCACATAATTTTTTCAAAAAAAAAAAAAAACTTGATTTGTGTATGCCGCCGGGTGGTTCTATAGAGTAACTGCTGCTACATGAGTTTTCCTGACCGGTATTTTGGTGTTTAACCGTTTCTATTTTCTTAATTTCTTTCGTTGTTGCTTTTGATATCTTTATGCTCATTCACATCTATAAATATTTCTAACATGATTCTTTTAAAAATCGTTTGTTATTTTGGTTTAGATGCTTTATGTATTATTGCTAAAGTTCATCTTATATTGGTGGAACATTATATTTTGGGCATCTTTTTTAAATTAAAAGTCTTTAGTGTGTTTTTATTTGAGGCTTCTATTATACTTCTATTGCCATTTCTATACCTGTTTCGAGTTTTATTGATTTGTGAGCACAATTTCTTTTGTTTCTTTTCTTATTTTAGGTACCTAACAGAGCGAAAGATACTTAGTGGAATATCTTTTGTTATATCAACGGGAAGTAGTGTTGCTATTGTTGGTACAAAGTAGCAGCGGTAAGGCTTCAATGATTTTAACGTATATTCTAGCTAACATACTTGACAGATGAGTGAATGACAAACTAGATGTTGGAGGGAACTAACTCTACAATAGGTGTCTCCTCGTGCCTTCTGTTTACGAAGGATATTCTTCTTCATTCTAAAATAAAAGACATAGTTCACATTGATTTTAAATGATTGACACATAGTAGAACACGTTGGTGAAATAATGTCTTCATTTGGAGAAAACTTTTGTCATCCTACCTTTTTTTTTTCCTTGAAAATTTTTGATCCAAGCACTTTTTTACTGCCATGTCTCATTTAACGACTGCCTATGCATGCTCCCAAATGTCTGCCCGGCACCTAGTGGTTTATTGTTTGATTGAGCTTCATTTTGATGTTCTCCCTCACGGTACTGACATTCTAGTATCAAATGTGCTCTTAATATTGTACTTATGTCTTTGAATATCCGAGATCCCTTTGATTTATGGACTACTCGTTGGTCTCTGGCTGTTTCACTTGTATCATGCCTCTTCTTTTATGGTCTATTCAGTTAATATCTTGAATGGCAGTTTTATAAGGTTATTGAGAATTATGCTTGCTATAGGGTCTTGTGTGAACATTATTTTGTGATGGATTATTGTTTCTCATCATGGAGCATTGTTTTCATTTTTCAAGTTATTATTTATATTTTCTTTGTTTTTATTATGCAAAAACCAAAAACTGACTGAAGACATAAGGTACCATAACATATGTAATGAGGTTGAATGACCAACTAGCCCTTCATTTCCCGGTTAGTTAGAGGACCTAACCTGAAATCTGTCAAGTATGAATCTTCTTTTTAGACTAGATCAATGGTACTTTTGTAATTTTGTCCTTTTGATGTTGAGATTTTATGCCCTTTGATGTACAAATATCACCATTTGAGGAAAAAAAATCACAATTCAAGTTGAATTATTTAATATAATAGGGTAATTGCACAGTTTGGACAGCTATGGGCATGGGCCGCATGGCAAATAGCCAGCAAAGCTTTGAAACAATGGGCATATAACTAAATTTTTTTTGGCATTTGGGTGGATCCCAAGTTGTGTTGCCAGTAGAGTAATTCTTTTTTCTTTTTGTTTGTTTTTGTGGGTTTTGTCTAACCATTGACGAGGTTGGAAAAAGCTTCACATTCTCCAGTGTCTTCGCTTTACCCTCATGTACTTTTATTACTCATGTTTTATATTCTTTTGCATTGCATGCATAATATGAGGATGATGTTCATCATAGGTTGGGGGTGGGGACAAGCACACTTGTCTATTTTTAGACAAAATTTTCACACACCTTTTGCTTTATTTTCTATATTTAGGAAGTTTTTCAAATTTCTTTTCAGAATTTTTGCTATTTATCTTTGGCTTTTTAGATTTTTTTGAAGAGAAATTTTTTGAGAGAATTTTCAATAAACGGAAGATGGGTTGAATTTTAGAATTCTCAAAAATTTAGACAAAAGAGAGTGCGGATATCATTTTGAAGAAGTGCTAAATTTAAATCCTTTCACATTACACAGTTCGTATACTTTTTCAAAACCTTTAAATGTGAAATTATGATTTCCATTCTTTTTACGACTTGATTGAGTAGATGGAGGAAAACCAAACCTTAGTTTTATAGGTTTCCTGATTCATCTGGGTGGATTTTTCCACAAATTGGTGAATTAAGTCGGGTACATGAAAATGGGTGTCTATTGTTGGGGACCGTTGAAAAGGAAAAAAATTCATGGCCTTTTGAAAAATAATAGTGCAAAAGCCATCATAGTTGCCTTGATTCGGGTACATAAAAAGGGCTGCCTATTGTTGGAGACCGTTAAAAAATAAAAAAATCACGGCCTTTTGAAAAACAATAGTACGAAAGCCATCATGGTTGCCTTGATTCGGGTACATGAAAAGGGCTGCTTATTGTTGGGGACCATTGAAAAGGAAAAAAAATCACGGCTTTTTGAAAAACAATAGTGCAAAAGCCATCATGGTTGCCTTAATTCGGGTACAAGAAAAGGGCTGCCTATTGTTGGGGACTGTTGAAAAGGAAAGAAATCAAGAGAAAAGAAAAAGAAGAAAGAGAGTCGCTGAAATTTCACGGCCTTTTGAAAAACAATAGTGCGAAAGCCACCATGGTTGCCTTAATTCGGGTATACCCTTAATTCGGGTACATGAAAAGGGCTGCCTATTGTTGGGGACCGTTGAAAAGGAAACAATATCACGGCCTTTTGAAAAACAATAGTGCGAAAGCCATCATGGTTGCCTTAATTTGGGTACACCCTTAATTCGGGTACATGGAAAGGGCTGTCTATTGTTGGGGACCGTTGAAATGGAAAAAAAATCACGGCCTTTTGAAAAACAATAGTGCGAAAGCCATCATGGTTGCCTTAATTTGGGTACACCCTTATTTAATTTGGGTACACCTTAATTTGGGTATATGAAAAGGGCTGCCTATTGTTGGGGACCGTTGAAAAGAAAAAAAAAAATCACGGCCTTTTGAAAAACAATAGTGGGAAAGCCACCATGGTTGCCTTAATTTGGGTACACCCTTAATTCGGGTACATGGAAAGGGCTGCCTATTGTTGGGGACCGTTGAAAAGAAAAAAAAATCACGGCCTTTTGAAAAACAATAGTGTGAAAGCCACCATGGTTGCCTTAATTTGGGTACACCCTTAATTCGGGTACATAGAAAGGGCTGCCTATTGTTGGGGACCGTTGAAAAGAAAAACAAAATCACGGCCTTTTGAAAAACAATAGTGTGAAAGCCACCATGGTTGCCTTAATTTGGGTACACCCTTAATTCGGGTACATGGAAAGGGCTGCCTGTTGTTGGGGACCGTTGAAAAAGAAAAAAATCACGGCCTTTTGAAAAACAATAGTGCGAAAGCCACCATGGTTGCCTTAATTTGGGTACACCCTTAATTCGGGTACATGGAAAGGGCTGCCTCTTGTTGGGGACTGTTGAAAAGGAAAAAAAATCACGGCCTTTTGAAAAACAATAGTGCGAAAGCCACCATGGTTGCCTTAATTTGGGTACATGGAAAGGGCTGCCTATTGTTGGGGACCGTTGAAAAGGAAAAAAAATCAGGGCCTTTTGAAAACCAGTAGTGCGAAAGCCATCATGGTTGCCTTAATTTGGGTACATCCTTAATTCGGGTACATGGAAAGGGCTACCTATTGTTGGGGACCGTTGAAAAGGAAAAAAAATCACGGCCTTTTGAAAAACAATAGTGCGAAAGCCATCATGGTTGCCTTAATTTGGGTACACCCTTAATTCGGGTACATGGAAAGGGCTGCCTATTGTTGGGGACCGTTGAAAAGGAAAAAAAATCAAGAGAAAAGTAAAAGAGAAGAAAGAGAAAAGCTTGTCGTTGAAATTTCACGGCCTTTTGAAAAACATAGTGCGAAAGCCATTATGGTTGCCTTAATTCGGGTACATGAAAAGGGCTGCATATTGTTGGGGACCATTGAAAAGGAAAAAGAATCGTGGCCTTTTGAAAAACAATAGTGCGAAAGCCATCATGGTTGCCTTTATTCGGGTACATTAGTGCGAAAGCCATCATAGGCCTATCTTAGTCCCACTCAAACTAACCACCTATTTAACTAAAAGAAAATCTATTATAATAATATGTAAATGATTTATTTAATATCTAATTATCGGAAACGTCGCACTCTATCTTTACCTACGAGGTAGAGTTTCCTATTTCACAACATTCTTTTAGTATTGTTGTAGTCTTTGATTCAACATTTTTTTGATATTTTTTATTTTCACGTCCTCTGAGTTCATATTGAACGTACGGCTTAGTCAATGGGGGGTGAGCATTTTGTTGTTTCAGTCCATTGTTCATTGTCCGAAATTTGTTGTTTCAATCCATTGTTATGAATGTGAGATTCCTTTGACTTAGATTGATAATGGGCACATGCTCCAACACTGTAAGCAATATTGGGTCTACTCGCAATGAGATAGAGAAGATTGCTAATCATGCTTTTGTAAAGTGTTTCATTCACATCTTTCCCATTCAAATCTATGCTCAATTTGACACATGGGCTCATTGGTGTTCTGGAATGTTTAGTAGAAGTCATTCCAAATTTTTCAAGAAGTTTCCGAGCATATTTTGATTGAGAAACAAATATACCACTTTCGCACTGCTTGATCTGTAAGCCTAGGAAGGAGAGTTCTCCAACCATGCTCATTTCAAATTCATTAGACATGCTTTTAGAAAACGGATCAACTAAAGTAGAAGAGGTAGACTTGAGGACAATATCATCCACATAGATTTGTGCAATTAAGATGTGATGAGAGTCTTCTTTGATGAACAGTGTCTTATCGACACTTCCTCGTTTGAAGCCATTATCCAACAAAAAGACAGTTAGTCTCTTGTACCATGCTCGTGGAGCCTACTTCAACCCATAGAGAGCTTTTTTCAGTTTAAACACGTGATCCGGGTAGTGAGGATCTTGAAATCCTTTGTGCTGTTCAACGCAAGCTTTATCATTTAAGTAACCATTCAGAAATGCACTCTTGACATCCATCACCGCTGTGTTTACCACTTCAGCCCATAAACGTTGAGAAATGTTTTTACTGTGTAACATAACTTGTGCCATTTCTTGCACAACCCGATTTTTCTTCTCAACAACTCCATTTTGCTATGGTGTTTTGGGAGCAAAGAATTCATGTTTGGTGCTTGGAACAAAAAGTACCGAAATAAGAATTCTAAAATTCGGTTCGAGGGTCTAAATGAACACGCACAACACCACCAAAAGCTTTTCCTTTATCATTGATGAGCGAAGTCCATGTGCAGTAATTCAAGCAGCCTGGTGAATTTTAAGGCATCAACTTTCTTATATGAGGACTTTATTTGTTTGCCAATCTGACATGGACCACAAACAACATTTGTAGCTTTTAAACGTTTAGGTAGCCCAATTATTATTTCATTTTTCGCCAAGTTATCTAGGTCCGTGTGATTAACATGGCCTAAACGTTGATGCCACAAGTTAATGTCACTAATCATAGCTGTGTGGCATGTCATCTTGCTTTCCGTGGCAACGAAGGGGAGTTGTTACCAGTCATATGTCTTGAGCATCCGCTATCCAAGTACCAAACATGTGAATCTTTTACAGTAAGTGTGGTTAGGACCACATTACAACGAAGATCAGACTTTCTAACCCAGATAGATTTAGTCTTAAATCTTTTGAGGAGAGGAGGTTCTCTTCCTCTGCGGGTTTTGCCTTTGATTTCGCATTTTGTTACAATGTAGCCGAATGTGCCCTTTTATCCAACAAAAATGACAAATCGGGATAGGTCTAGGCTTAGGCACATTCTTATTTGTCCTTGTGTTCCCATGTTTAGCATTTGGAGTAACGAGAATACCAGATTGTAAGGCTAGTCCTTTGACAAAAATAGAGTTACCTGATTTCATAGAAGATGAGGACTCTGAGTTGAATCCAAGGCCAGTCTTTTGTTTTTCACTCCTTTGTTGCATCAAAATTTCATCTAGGGTCATGGACCCTTTATTCATTCGATCAAGCGAAGATTTGGCTGGTACTAATTATGATAGTGCCATTCAAAGTTTCCCACACACGTCATTCTTCTCAGCTTGCAGCAAGTTGTACTCAGTTTACAAAGAATTCAATTCCTTTCTAACCTCCTTTAACTATGCGGTAGCCGGATCCTTTTCTTTTCCTGCAGCAATAATAGTGTCATTTAAAATTGCACGTTGGGATTCTGACTGACTTACCTTGGCAGGAGCATCATCAAGTTCAGAAGAGAAGGTTAAATTTTGATATTATGAAACTTTCTACTTGTGAGAGAGCTTATCGTTTATGCAAGACAGACGCAATGAATCTTTCAGAGGTTTTTTATAAGCAACTTCAACAGCTTGTTCTTCATTAGAAAGATCATCACGTTTTGACTCGTCATCTGACTTGAAATCTTTGTCAAATGACCCATGCTCAAAAGATGAGTTAGTAGAAGACAAAAGAGCAACAAATTTAGCGTATTCAGATTGTGACTCAGATTCACTATATTCATTCTCAGAATCTTCTTCCCAAGAAACATTCAAAGCCTTTCTTTTGTTTCTTTCCAATCGGTTGGCACATTTATAAGCTGGGTGGCCAAAACCTTGACATTCAAAGCATTGAATAGGTTTATTAGCATTCTTAGATGAATTATGTCATTTTTTGGCACACTTTTGGCTTGTTAAAGCTCTTGTTCTTGGGAAACTCCTTTTTTAGGTTCGTTTTGTTATTATTCAAATATTTCTTGAATTTTTTGACAAAAAGAGGCCCAAGTTCTACATCATCAAAATCATTATCAGATTCATCGTCATTGTTGGCCTTAGATGACATGAGAGCAATCCCCTTGGATTTCTTATCAGAATAGTGATTTTCTGCAAAAGTTTGTAAGTTACCAACCAGTTCCTCAACAGGAAGTTCATTGAGATTCATGTGTTCCTCAATAGCAATCACTTTTGATTGAAATCTTTCGGGCAAAGACCGAAGAACTTTCTTTATCACTTTTTGGTCTGAAATGGGTTCGCCTAAGTTGAAACTAGAATTGACAATGTGACCGAGTTTGGCATTGAACTCATCAAAGGTCTCTTTGTCTTTCATACGAATAGTCTCAAAGGCAGTCGACAAATTTTGAAGTTTAGTCTGCCTAACTATATCAGTGCCTTAATGTACTATTCTCAAGAGATCCCAAGCGTCTTTTGCATTCATACAAGTAGAAATTCTGCGAAATTCTGAGTGAGTAACGCCATTATATATATAGCATTCATGGCTCTATCATTCCAATGGGTCTGGTTCTTTTCTCCTTGGGTCTAGTCAGGCATTGGTTTTTTGAATACTCTTCAATAGTTGGTGATTTATAACTGTAAGACCCCGCCCCGAGAGTTTCTAATTAGTGTTAATTAAGACGTGTTTTTAGTTATAAGTGTGATTAGTGAGTCTTGGTTAAGTTTGGATTAGAATAGCTCTTTTATAGCTTTGGACTATTTTGGGAACTCTTTTGATTTAGTGGGACCCTTTGGGGGTTCCTTTATCGTGTTCTATGAGATTTTGGGATTTATTTGATACTCGGAAAAATCTGTATTTTGCCCTGTTTAATTTATCTTATTATTCCCGACAACTTTCGTATTTTCCCCGTTTCCATTCGAGACCTCTAGACCCTACTTTGCTAATGATAGGGGTAAAACAGTCTTCTGCATAAAAATCTGGGCAATATTTTCAATATCTCCGAAACCCGTGAAATATATAATTTTTGGAAACTATAAATTTCGGCGAACATTTCTTCCTTCATCGAATTCATCCGAGTCCCGGAAGATGAGGTTTTAAGCCCAATTAGTTTACTAAGTTGTGGGACCCATCCCCACTTTCTATAAAAGGAGGAGGCTTCTTCTCTTCTTCCTTTTTCTTTCAACTTCTCAATGAGATAGAGGAGAGTTCCAGCCCTAGTGTTTGATTCTTTTCTTCTTGCTTTTCCATCTCCCAATCACTCTAAAACTCTTGCTAAAAGAGAAATGGAGCTCACCTTCTCCTTCCTCTCCATCAAGGCTCTCTATTGGTATCATTTTTAGAAGAAATCCTCCATTCCAAGATTCACTTTGAACAAGCTCTTGCCATTAAAGGACCTTCCATGTAAGTAATCCTTGCCATCTTCTAGATTGTGTTGCTATTAACCCTAGAGTCTTCATTTCGATTATTGGAAGCTCTCTCTTCCTATTTCTTGGTTTTGACATTCTAGGGTTTGTGATGGGTGTCATTTTGGGGATTTTTTTGTAGATTGTGGAATTTGAGCTTGAGAGAAGTGCTTAGTGGATGAATGGGTTTTCTTTGAATGATTTCATGTTTTAATGGAGTTATGGATTTTTTTTTCACTATTCATCTTGGATGTGCTTTATAATCCAACTTGATTGTTAGAAATGTACATAATCATGAGCTTCTTTCTCTTTTAAATGCTTTCTTAAATTTTGTACATTTAAGTTGTATTTTGATATGTATGGACTCTCATTATTGGTGGCGGTGCATTGAATGAGATTTGAAAGGGAATGGATGTGATTTTGGTTTTAAATGGATGGTTATTGGAGGACTTGAATGTGGTTGAAGTAGGTGGAAAGAGGGCTATAAATATTGTGTTAAGTGTTGGCTTAAATGAGGTTTTGAAAAGAAGGTTTGATGAGTCCAGACTGCTAAATCGTGGAGTTTTTGAAGCAGTTCGCTTGAGCAAACCCTCACAGAACTTGGTTAGCTCGAGCCAACTTCCTATTTACTCGAGCCAACCCCTCCCAGAAGTTAGTTCGCTCGAGCGAACCCCTTCCAGAGACTTGTCCGCTTGAAGCACCCTCCTAGTTCGCTCGACCCTTCCTGACTTGGAGCAGTTCGCTCGAGCGAACTCAACCTCGCTCGAGCGAACCCTTCATAAAACCTCCTTCGCTCGAGCCTCCCTCCTCCTTCGCTCGAGCCCTCATGAATTGAACCAGTCCGCTCGAGCGAACTCCTTGTCCGCTCGAGCGAACTGTACAAAATTCTTGGGTCTTTCCTATTGTTTTCAGATATGGTATTTCAAGGTTTGGATGGGTTGTTTTAATGCCCTATCACCTTGGAAAGACCTAGGGGATGACATAAGGAGATCGACTTGGAAAAAAACCCCACTTCGGAAATGTATTGGGAATTGTGTATTTATCAAACTGTATAAGGAAACTTGGGATGTCTATCATCATTCGAGTACCATGCCAAGAGCAATAATAGACATACAAGACCTTTATACATATTGTGTCAATACGGAAGCCCCAATACATAGTTCGTAATTGTTTAAGGATTCATCGTACTGTTTTATTCGGATTATACTTGTGCTAACCCGATTTCACCCGATATCACTAGTTTTGTCTCATACTATGGATTTATGCATCTGTCATGTCCTACCAACCCCGTATATGCATGAAAAGATAATGATGTGTAATGTGTGCCTATGAGCACCATGATCCGCCTGCTTGAATGTTTTACACCGACATAGTTATGTATATGTTTTGATTTCTTACGTAACCTATGAGTCGGCACCACTAAGCTTGGACATCCTTATCAGTCTTATCAATTGACTTGGGCCTCCCCTTGTGCTCCCGTCAGTTGCAACTTGGATCCTGTCCTGCCCCGTTACCCGGTTCCGCGGCCGTGATCTTGTCTAGCTATATGTATATGTATATAATGTTGGTCCTCGTCACTTCGCGTGCTCAAGCCCAACGCACTGAATGTGCTCTCATCACGTTAGTGATAAAGAGGATTTAGCTTTAATGTGGTTGCCATCTAGTCAGTTCCTGCACCTTGAATACCCTACATGATTTATAATGTAGTCTACCTTACAAGATTAGCCCACAAAAACTCTCTTAAACGAATGCTCGATGCTTGAGAAATCTAGATAGTTCCGGTAAGTGCCCTAGTGGTTACAAGGGGTCATTATATAGCCCAAGGTTCGTGCATAAGATTTTCTGAAGCAAAGAAGGACTCTTAGAAGAAGTAGGAACAAAACAACACGAAAGAGTCCTAATCGGACAAAACTCTAGCGAGCCCACCTTTTGTCTGCGCAAAAACCATAGCTCGCTATAGCAAGCTTCAGTCTCACTATAGCGAGACTGTCTTCTGGAGTAGTTATCTGTTGGCGCAGGACTACTCCAGGAGGACTCTATATTTTTCTTCAAACCTTACTAGAAGTCTTCAAGGCTTGTCTAAGGAGTCCAGAAGAACATTCCTACAAGGTTAATTTTACATAATATTTGGCTTGTACTTAGAACATTCCCCTATACTAACCTAAAATAGATCCTTAAAAAAGGACATGGGACTGTTAGAAAAAAAAAAAGGACACAGTAGCTGCAAAGATAGGACAAATGAGTGTGGAATTACTATGATTGAAGAGGCGCTCAATTGTTTTGTCTGTAAACCTATGGGAGAAACATATAAGGAAAATATTGTTCTTTACGATTATTGAAGATTGAGATTTGTAAGAAAGGTCTACTAGAAAAATGCATTAGAATTAGCCCTCGGTGTAACATGTTTCAATGAAATGATGAGGAATGTGCATAGATGGTTAAGGAGGCAAAGTCATCTCTTGTAGTGCCTTCTTTCTTTGGAGGTATTTTGGAAAAGAATTTGGAATGTTGGGAATGATGTAAAAGTTTTCTCCTTACCTTTTCAAATGATGTGTTTCATTGCTGGAATTCTGTATACTAATCCACCTGAAAAAGTTACTTTTAGCATTTAGGAGTCTCAGAATTCTAGAATTCCAAATGATGTTTCATTGCTGGAATTATGTATACCTATCCACCTGAAAAGTCACTTTTAGCCTTAGGATTCTCAAAATTCTAGTATTTCAAATGATGGTGGGCCATGGGCATTTGGAATTCTACTTGGTTGCAGCATTAGGAGCATTTCATTTCTGTTATTTATTGTTACATTGGAGCCTTGCAACATGTTAGTTATATTTTTAGGTAACTGAGTGTAGCGCAACTGCATTCTGAGGACCCTAGCTGGGACTATGCTTGGATTCCCACTGTTAGACTGTCAAACTCGAGATAGTGAGATGTCTCGCCATAGCGAGACTTATTCTCACTATAGCGAGAATGTCCCAGGAAGCTCCCAAAACAGGGTCTCGCTATAGCGAGACACAAGCTCGCTATAGCGAGCAGGGCGCAGGTGCCCAGTTCCATCCAAACTCTTTTTTAGAGTTAGAGGATGAGTGCTATTCTGAGTGGATTATCATTAGGAACCTTATGCATGAACTTGAGGCTATTTATTGGGTGTTTCTCTCAACCCTAACACACCACTCATTAATCTGAGTCAGAGATATCTTATAGAGAGATTTTTCTCTAGAGCCATTGAGAGATCGTTCTGAATGGCTGCTCTAGAAGGTGTTTGCTGCTTCTACTCTCTTGTAGAAGATTGATCATCTTGTTTGACAAGGTGCAAGGAGATCAAGTAAGGAGAACGGTGCATGGTGAAAGTCGTGTTAATGGATTCTATGCAAGAAGAACTACAGTCCTTAGGTCAAGGTACAGACAGGTAAATTAGCTGTGAGTATATCTTGTAATTGTTCGTGAACTCTTGATTTCTAGTTCGTGGTTTTTCTCCCTAGAAAGGGTTTCCACACTAAATACTGTGTCTGCCTTCTTGTGGTGTGTGATTGGTAGATAGCTAGTTCTATTTTGTTTGATTGGTTATTTTCGCTGCATGTTGATTGGTTAAATTAGAACTAGTATTCCATTCTAGCGGGTCCTGCAAAATTCTCAATTGGTTTCAGAGCAGGTTATACTATTTTACTGTGTTTATCCAAATATTGTTAGAATGGATATCTACCGCGAAGGCACTTTAACCCAAATCCCTAAATCTGTTGTGAAGAAGAAATCTTCTAAAGGGATTAAGTGCTATAAGTGTGAAGGTTATGGACACATTGCTAGTAATTGTGGTAATAGAAAATCAAAGATGAAGGCTTTTAATTTGAAAAGATCTGAATTTGAGAAGCCTGACACTAGCAAGGAGAAATACATCGCTTTCATAGCAACTTTTGGTTCTGTTACTCCACAAGTTTCTTCTAATGATGAGACTGATCATGATGATAATGAGTCAGAAACAGAGCATGACTGGCAAGCTGAATATCAAACATTGTTTGCAAAGACCATGAAGATGTTGAAGATAAATGAGAAAGTGGCCAATAAGTGGAAAGAATCTGAAGAGAAAAATTCTTCCTTGAAAGCTAAACTTCCAGAAGCACTTGCAAAAATACAAAAATTGGAGGATGAAAATAATATATTGGCTGACAAATTGACTGCAGAATCACAAAAGTGTGACATACTTGATTCTGATATGAAGATTTTGAAAGCAGAAAATTATGATATGAATGGAAGACTCAAGATGGTTCTATCTGAGTTAAATACTGCTAAAGTTTCATTGAAAAGGATGAACACTGGATCAAAAAAATTAGATGACATCCTGTGCAGTCAAAAGGCACTCACTGACAAGCATGGCATTGGCTATGCTGACGGAGCATCCACTTCGAATACCAAAGGTAAAAATTATTTTGCTAAAAATTCAGTTGTTACTAATCCTGTTGTTAGTGTTGCAAAGCAAGCTCCAAAGAAGCAGAATATGTCACGTCCTGAACAAATTCCCACGTGCCATCATTGTGGAATTAAAGGACACATTCGACCCCATTGCAATAAGCTGCGAAGTTTATCAAATCAAAAGCAATGGACAACGCAGAAGGCTAAGCTGAAAAAGAAGAATACGAAAGTTGTCTGGGTCAAGAAAGAAGACCTATCTTCTGTATTGGTACACACTTTGCTGAAATATTTAAATTTACAAGTGTGTGTGCCTACACTTCGTCACCCCTGATCTGTAAGATCAAGCCCCCACCCCAGTGCTGATACGAAGATCATATTAAGGGGGAGTCAATTTTGAGGGGGAGCTACTGTATCCAGATTGACAGAAGCTGCATTATGATATTTGTTTATCAATTTTGGACAAATATAGGGGGAGAAGAATGGAGAAGAATGGAACTAGGGGGAGCTCTACAAGCCAAGGCAAGTCAAGATCTAAAAGTTCAAGCAAAGACAATTCAAGATCTACAATGCTGAATTTCTTTATTTTAAAATTCAATGTATTTTGGGTTTTACTTTTGGGTAGATCAAATTGTATTTTTCTAGGGGATTTTGTCCAAGAATTGCCAAAAGGGGGAGATTGTTAGACTGCCAAACTCGAGACAGTGAGATGTCTCGCTATAGCGAGAATGTCCCAGGAAGCTCCCAGAACAGGGTCTCGCTATAGCTAGACACAAGCTCGCTATAGCGAGCAGGGCACAGTTGCCCAGTTCCATCCGAACTCTTTTTTAGAGTTAGAGGATAAGGGCTATTCTGAGTGGATTATGATTAGGAGCCTTATGCATGAACTTGAGGCTATTTATTGGGTGTTTCTCTCAACCCTGACACACCACTCATTAATCTGAGTCAGAGACATCTTAGAGAGATTTTTCTCTAGAGCCATTGAGAGATCGTTCTGAATGGCTGCTCTAGAAGGTGTTTGTTGCTTCTACACTCTTGTAGAAGATTGATTATCTTGTTTGACAAGGTGCGAGGAGATCAAGGAGAAGAAACGCGTTAGCAGGAACACTCTGAATTATATAGTAGAAATCTTAATTCTCTGGTGGTGATGATGGTGCAAGAGTGCTGCATTATTTGACGCAATGTATTTTGTAATGGATCTGGTAAAGTGCTTTTAATGTTGTAAGGATATTTGAATATTAATATGAAATGGAATGAATATTCTTGTTTCATTTTTTTATGGTGGATGGAAAAGCACTTTACTCTGTACAACAGGTGGGTGTGTGCAGGTGGTGGAAGAGGAGGCAGTGGGTGTGTGCCGGGTGGTGCAGCAGGTGGGCTGTGCAGGTGGGTGTGTGCAGGGTGGTACAGCAGGTGGGGTGTGCAAGTGGTGGAAGAGGAGGAGGCAGTGGGTGTGCAGGTGGGTGTGTGCACGGTGGTGCAGCAAGTGGTGTGTGCAGGTGGTGGAAGAGGAGAAATTTCTCTTTTCCTTTTCTTTTTTTTTTTTTTTTCCTAATGTAGCTCAAAAGATTATAGCATCTGTGGTATTTAATGATACACCATTATTGATTACAAGACTCATTACTTCTTTAGAATTATCTTTGTTTCTGAAAATGGCCAGGACCAACTTCCCTTTTTATTGTTTTGTATCTTGTAATGAGAATGTTGTTTTTGGAATAATGACATGGTGTTGGATATAGAAATGAATGAACATAAGTTTTTTTGGTGCATCTTTCTAGTGTGTTCTGGCATTGAAGTGCTATTGTCGAATGGTGTATGACTGATGCTGTAGTGGTGAATGACTTTGTAGTGTGTTGGGACATTGGGTTGTTTATATGAAGTGTTTTTTTGTCATGTACAGGTACTAGCAGGTTGTAAAAAAAAATTACATGTCACACGTACCGGGGAGACTGTGCCAAAATTTCGAGTAATCTTTCCAGGTACATGTATATATGTCACTGTCACTACCAAGGGATAGGAGTCGTTCCAGGTACATGCATATATGTATCATTTGTGTATTGCAGATTTATCAACTTATCCATTTTCTTTTATTTTTTTTATTTTTTTTTGTACTTGGTGATTTGTAGAAGCTAGGTTTACTTGGAGGTGTCAAAAGAGCTTAAGTTTACTTTATTTTATTATCTAAGTTTGAGTTGCCAAATATCCTAACCATGCATATAATTTGTTGAAATATTATTCTTGGTAAGTATTGTTTTATTTTTGGTTAGTTTTGAGTTGTTATTGATGGAAAAGTTTGGGTAGTCTTGTGTCAGATATGTATAGAATGTGGTATGATTGTGGTGTTTGTTGTGTTATTTTATTTTCTATGAGATGGATATGATTCACTTATATAAGTAGCTGATGTAGTGGGCCATCACGTTCATGAATACTCTATATAAATCATCTTTTTAGGTTTGGAAGTTTCCTTACATACTGGGAGGCTCTTTGGGTTAATGGAAGTTCTTGAATGGAAGAAAAGGTTGAACCCATCGGACTTCCCATCCAAATAACTTCTCATATCAACTCAGTATATGCAAATCTAGTTTGCTGAACCTTATAAAGTACTGGATAAATCTAAACACACATTAGCGGCAACTGGCCAGTATCTAAGCTGATTCTTCTCTTATAGTTGCGTTTCTATTATTTTCCTTTGAGTTGTTCTGGACTCCCATGATAGCTTGTGCAATAAGTAGACACATGACATTTTCCAAAGTAAATTTTTTTTTCCGATTTTTGTTCCTCACCTGAATGCATTTTAGTTTTCACACTCTAGCAACTTTACCCTGAACCATAAAGGGAATTCAGTTGTGCATATGACATTCTTAATCATATGTTAGTCTTGCTATTTTTTTATGCAGATTGAATGAAAATTGAAACTCAAAATTTTGTTGAACGAGTCAATGCGGCTAGGATGTAGCCAACATGAAGGCCAAGTATGCAGAATAACAAATTGCTATATGCTAAAATGGGATGCATGAAGTTTTTTAAAACAATGGTGCAAGTGTTGGAATGTTGGTATAGCATAGATTGTTACCATTTGTTTTAATTTTGTAATGGTAATGGTAAAGTGCTTTCAAAGTCGAAAGGATGTTTGAATATTAATATGAAGTGGAATGAATTTTCTTGTTTCATTTTTTGATGATTTTGGAATGGAAATGGATGTTGGATGTTGGATGCTAGATGCGTAGTAGATTTGGTCTTGGATAATGGAATTAGTAATATCAACTTATTCATGTAACACAGGTTGGAAGTTGTAACGAACTGATGTATATACAGGAAAATAAAATTAAGTATATACAGGAAGACAAAATCAAAAATCAAATAAATAAAAAAATTATATTTAAAAAAAATCAATCCCAGCGAGAAAAATGCCGTAAAAAAAATTGAAAAAATAAATTCCGTAAAATGTAAATATTTTCCTAGCGCAACGCTCGCAAAGGTTTTTCTAACATTTATTTTTGAAAAAATAAACCTTTTTTCCAGCGCAAAAAAACGCTAGCAAAAGTTTTTCTAAATTTTTTTATTGAAAAAATAAACCTTTTTCCCGGCACAAAAAAACGCCGCAAAAGTTTTTTTAAATTTGATTATTGAAAAATAAACCTTTTTCCCGACTCAAAAGAACGTTGGCAAAATTTTTTTTAATTTTATTATTGGAAAAATAAACCTCTTTGCCCGACAAAATAAGCACTTTTTCATGAAAAAAAAAAAAACGCCGACAATGTTAGCTATTCACCGGTGCTACCCTTTTTCGCCGGCAAATGGTATTGTTGGCTTAGTTTTCCCCACGTATTGCCAGCACAAGAAAAATCGCCAGGAAAGGTTTTCACCGGCGTTTTATAGACCTTTACTAGCGCTTATTTAGCGCCGGCAAAAGTACAATATACATTTCTAGGTCTGTAAGAAATTTTTTAATAAACCTTTCAGTTTATTGTGGAATCATCCAGTTTCTATGAAATGCATGTTTTCTTCGATAATTTGTTTACATCATTTTTAATCTATTGTACTAGAGAACCTCTTTCCATAGAAATCTTGAAATGAGAAGGACCCATAAGTTTTTACTTTGAGTTGCATGTTTTATTTAAGAAGCTATTAGCTGGACACGCTTGTGATTCATTTCCAATATTATTTTGATTCCATTTCCGTATAAGGAAAGTTTTTCTTTTCCTTTAAAAAAAAAAAAAATTTCTTGTTTTCTTTCAGCAACTAAAGATGTAGAATCATTCGTCTTACTCTCTACCTCTATTCGATGAGGTCATCTTTTGTTTTCAGTGTAAATCGCAGGTACATATATATAATTCATATGCTTGTGTGACTCTGTTGTTTCATATTTGTCTTTGAACTGGCTAAACATGTTATGGTCTTTTTTTGTAGTATATACAACAAAATCTACTAGTCACAGTTTTAGGTTTCAACAAATAATACTGATGCGACTTTGTAGTCATATAGATAGATCACATACAAAGCATATTAATAAAAGAGAATTCATGTATCTTAATTCTCGTACATATCTACAGATGTAGAGGATCTAGTGGGGCTTGGTTGTCTTTAGAATCTTCATTCTTCTACATCTCTCTGTTTCAAGGCATGGGTTGAGTCTTAAGAATATCCTTCCATTTAATAATCTTATACGTGTTGAAAACGTAACTTATATTTCTATTGATTTTGAATAATCTGGAATAATGGATGTGTTTGCACATGTAGTTTGGAATATCTTCAAGGTAGTGAATTTGTTTTGCTTCTCCATGCTTTATTATTCCATATATCTAATCTTTTTGCTCATTTTTAAATGTATTTTATATTGATTGGGCTGTAGCAAAGTAAATTATATGGATGGTTAATGTTGAACAAGCCTTAGATTTAAACCATGATTTATAGTATGATGAACTTACAATAAAAAAAGGCAATTCTCGACTTAAAAAAATACATAAAAAATGATGGCCTTTGCCATCGTTCAGTTTTCGACGGCTTTCAGCCGCCGATCCCTTCGTACTCGACTGGGTCCTCTTCGTGATGGTGTGGTCCAAGGAACTATAAGATGAACAGCTTTACAATAATCCCGGAACTGAATACATGGCATACTATAATCATAAATGTGATCCTATTGTACTTCATGTGTTTGAATATCCGAGATCCCTTTGATTTATGGACTACTATTTTTTTTCTGACTGTTTCCCTTGTAGCATGCTTTTTCTTTTATGGTCTATTAAGTTAATATCTTCAATGGCAGTTCTATAAGGTTATTGGGAATTATGCTTTCTATAGGGTCTTGTGTGAACATTATTTTGTGTTGGATCATTGTTTCTCATCATGGAGCATTGTTTTCATTTTTCAAGTTATTATTTATATTTTCTTTCTTTTTATTATGCGAAAACAAGAAACTCACTGAAGACATAAGGTACCGTAACGTATGTAATGAGGTTGAATGATCAACCGGCCCTTCATTTCCCGGTTACTTAGAGGACCTAACCTAAAATCTCTCAAGTATGAATCTTCTTTTTAGACCAGATCGATAGTACTTTTGTAATTTTTTCCTTTTGATGTTGAGCTTTTACGCCCTTTGATGTACATTTTCTCTCCACTTAATGCAAATATCACCATTTGAGAAAAAAATCGCAATTCAAGTTGAATTATTTAATTTAATCAGGTAATTGCACAATTTGGACAGCAATGGGCATGGCAAAAGGTCAGCAAAGCTCTATAACAATGGGCATACAACTAAGTTTTTTATGGGATCTAGGTGGATTCCAAGTTCTATTGCCAATAGGGTAATTTCGTTTTCTTTTTGTTTGTTTTTGTGGGTTTTGTCTTACCATTGACAAGGTTCGAGAAAGCTTCATATTATCCAGTGTCTTCACTTTACCCTCTTGTACTTTTATTCCTCATGTTTTTATATTCTTTTGCATTGCATGCATATAACATGAGGATGATGTTCATCATAGGTTAGGGGGGTGGGGACAAGCACACTTGTCTATTTTTAGACAAAATTTTCAAACACCTTTCTTTATTTTCTATATTTAGGAATTTTTTCAAACTTCTTTTCAGAATTTTTGCTGTTTATCTTTGGATTTTTAGATTTTTTTTGAAGAGAAAGAAAATTTTTAGGGAATTTTCAATAAATGGAAGATAGCTTGAATTTTAGAATTCTCAAAATTTAGACAAAAGAGAGTTTCTGTTTGCGGAAATCTTTTTGAAAAAGTGCTAAATTTTTATCCTTTCACATTACACAGTTCATATACATTTTCAAAACCTTTGAATGTGAGATTATGATTTCCATCCTTTTTACAACTTGATTGAATATATGAAGGAAAACCAAATCTTAGTTTTATAGGTTTATTGGTTCATTTGGGTGGATTTTTCAACAAATTAGTGAATTAAGTCGGGTACCTAAAAAGGGCTGCCTGTTGTTGGGGACCGTTGAAAAGGAAAAAAAATCAAGAGAAAAGAAAAAAGCAGAAAGAGAGAAGCTTGTCGCTGAAATTTCACGGCCTTTTGAAAAACAATAGTGCGAAAGCCATCATAATCGCCTTAATTCGGGACCATGAAAAGGGCTGCCTATTATTGGGGTCCATTGAAAAGGAAGAAAAACTCAAGAGAAAAGAAAAAAAAAGAAAGAGAGAAGCTTGTCACTGAGATTTCACAGCCTTTTGAAAAACAATAGTGCGAAAGCCAACATGGTTCCCTTAATTCAGGTACATCCTTAATTCGGGTATATGAAAAGGGCTGCCTATTGTTGGAGACCATTGAAAAGGAAAAAATATCACGGCCTTTTGAAAAATAATAGTGAGAAAGTCATCATGGTTGCCTTAATTCGGGTACATGAAAAGGGTTGCTTATTGTTGGGGACCGTTGAAAAGGAAATAAAATTTCACGGTCTTTTAAAAAATAATAGTGTGAAAGCCATCATGGTTGCCTTAATTCGGGTACATGGAAAGGGCTGTCTATTGTTGGGGACCGTTGTAAAGGAAAAAAAATCACGGCCTTTTGAAAAACATTAGTGCGAAAGCCATCATCGTTGCCTTAATTTGGCTACACCTTCAATTCGGGTGTATGAAAAGGGCTGCCTATTGTTGGGGACCGATGAAAAGGAAAAAAAATTCACAGACTTTTAAAAAACAATAGTGCGAAAGACATCATGGTTGCCTTAATTCGGGTACATGAAAATTGTTGCCTATTGTTGGGGACCGTTGGAAAGGAAAAAAGGCATGGCCTTTTGAAAAACAAAGTGCGAAAGCCATCATTGTTGCCTTAATTTGAGTATACCCTTAATTGGGGTACATGAAAAGGCTTGCCTATTGTTGGGGACCATTGAAAAGGAAATAAAATCAAGAGAAAAGAAAAAAGAAGAAAGAGAGAAGCTCGTCGCTGAAATTTCACGGCCTTTTGAAAAACAATAGTGCGAAAGCCATCATGGTTGCCTTAATTCGGGTACATGAAAAGGGCTGCCTATTGTTGGGGACTATTAAAAAGGAAAAGAAATTAAGAGAAAAGAAAAAAGAAGAAAGAGAGAAGCTTGTTGCTTAAATTTCATAGCCTTTTGAAAAACAATAGTGCGAAAGCCATCATGGTTGCCTTGAGAGGAAATCTTTTTTTTTTTTTTTTTTTTTGCTAAGTCTAGGTGGACCGGATTATTTGATTGAGTCGTTTTCACGGGTGTTCTATCGGAGTATTTAACACTTATTTTTTTATGTATACATACTTTCTCATCGTGCACGGTCATATTTATCATGATTTTGAAAATTTCTTTCTAAAGATGAGATTGGTGAACCGTATTTCGAATTTTTCTTTACTTTGACTATTCCGAGAATCGAGAGTATCCAATGTTTATAAAAAAAATTTGCAGAGTTTCTTTTGATTTCCTTATTGTTTTTATCGTATTTGACAAATGGCCCACTTTTATAATTTTATGATGCTGTCTACCTATTGAAAATGGGTTTCTGATATACTTTTCATGTTATCTTTACTCACAAAAAGATAAGTTTCAAATACAAGACTTATATTATTTTTTGATAAACTTCTGTGAACTTAGTTGATTTATGCGTGTTGCATACCTATGGGTGTTGCAAACCCATTATATACTTTAACATATTCTAGATTTTGAGAGGCATATTAAACCGACAACATTATGGTCTTTTCTAGATTCCTTTCTTATTTCAGTTCTTGTTCTATTGTTATACTAATATGCATGATCTGCAGGTCCAAAATCTATACAAGCTAAAAGATCCCACATTTGCAACAAAAACACCTACTCGGAAACAAAATGACCCACCCATCGACTGCTCAAAGCTTGTACTGACAAAACATAGAATGTAAGTATATGTTAGTATCCTATAATATATTATTGTAAATCTTTCAATCGAAACAAATTCTTTCTACTTTCTTATACTCTGAACTTAGAATGTAAGCATATATTAGTATCCTATAAAGTGTTATTGTAAATACTTTTTTTATTTGATTATGATAGGTTGAAACTTATATTTTCTTTATTAATAAAATCAAAACATGCACACTAGCAACTAGATAATTGTATATATACTATTTTTCATTACAGTAAACATGTAACTACAACGGAAACACTTTCACTGACAACTACGTGCAACGCACGTACCTCCCACTAGTTATATAAAAAGGCCTGGTTAGTTTGCGAGTTTGCCACAAAACTGGTTTGACTTGTGACGCATAAACGAGGGTCTTCGGGATGTCAAACAGACTCGGGAGAGCAACAATAGTTGCCGAAAATTAAAAGATATTTTCAACAAGCCTAAGATCAGAAACTCTAGAGGGTATTTGCAGAAGCTCCATTTTTCAAGGATGAACATCATATAGGAATTGGTCTTTTAGATCAAATGAGATCAAGTATAGAGTTTCTCAAAATTGATGAATAACCTCCCAGTCTTTCCCGAAATTATAGATAGGCCCCTACAAGGGTCAAACTTGGTTCAAAGGCTCTTAGAAATTCCTAAAGCTATCCAAAGACCATTCTAATCCAAAAAATATAATGATTGGCCTCTAACCCCACTTAGTTCCCTAACCACATAATTAATTATTTCTAATGGAAGGAGTTAAGGGTTGAATAGGTTAGAAAACTCTAATGCTTTGAGAGTAGCTAAGATTGAGTGAGAATGAGATGAGAGTTCTCGAATCTACATTTTCTCTGAGATGAGGGTATTCACATGTTGTTGCATTTATTAATGCATTGAACTGTACAATTGAGGATTTATCTTGCAATTTGGTTTGTGTCATTCTTGAAGTTTGACCCATATCTAAAAGATTTTGGTGTCTGTGGACTAAATCCTTCCCCAATAAAAATCTCTAATATACATTAGCCGGAACCTTTTCCTCATTTGATATCAATTATGTGTAGAAGAATGATATTTTCCAAGCATTTCTATTCATCATCATTGGCCTTGATATACGCTATAATGTTCCCCTTGGCTCAAAACGGTAAGCTCCACTGGTCCAAGAAAAAACAAAACCCTTAAGCCCCGTTTGGTTCTTCATGAATGGAATGCGGATAACACAATTTACACATAAATGATGGTTCATGTGATAGTCTATGTTACCATAAGAGTCATTGTTCTTTTGTTCTAAGTGTGTTAGGTTTTTGTTATTGGCAAATAACTTTACAAGGAAAATAGAGTTGAATAACTTACATGGCCTTGTTATTTGTTTAGCAATGAATTATTGTTGTCATGATCAAATGTTGTTGTGGGCTCTTGCCTATGGCACTTGGCAAATAACTTTACAAAGAAAATAGAGTTGAATACCTTACATGGCCTTCACATTTGTTTAGCACATAATTATTGTTGTCATGATCAAAAGTTGCTGTGGGCTCTTGCTTACGGCACTTTTATTCTTATTGTACTTGCCATTCCAATGGATTAAACCTTTTGCACAGTGTTCTAAGAGCTGCTTCTTCAGTCATGTGCATGCTCATGGAATTACCTGAATATCTTTCACCAATAAATGCTACACATAGGATGAAAAAGGCCACGTTCTATTGACTGAATGGGATTTTCCTATCCTGATCCTTCATTTTAGAGCTTATAGAAAGGCGTTTGTTTTGTGAATTATTCAAGTGGAGTTTTCCCGTCAAAATGGACTCAGGATCTTGATCAAATAGCCATGTTCATATATTAAGAAGGATCCTTTTTCATGATATTAAACATATAACCGATACGTGCAATGCACGTCCCCACGCTAGTCCTTATAGAAGGAGAAAAAGAGAAGGGAAAGGGAGAGGGAGAGCTTCTTGCTGCAGATTCCTCAGAGCTGGTTAAGCTGCTTTAAATTGTTGCGTCTTGTTTCCTCGAGTCTCTCTGCAACCAAAGCATCTTCTCCTCTCTTACTTTTGCAAACACCAAGTTGTCTACGGCTCTGTTAGGCCCCGACCCGGACTAATCATAATTAATGCTAATTAATGGAGATTAGTGTTACTTAAGCGTGATTAATTGTGCTAATTGTGGTTAATGAGCAAAATGAGATGGGTTAATCTCAAATGATGGAATCAAGCCTAATGAAGTGAATTTGAGTAGGATTGAGTTGATTAAATTGAGTTTAAACCCAAACAAAGTAAAGTAAGGACCTTTTTGTAAATACGAGTTTTCACGTATTTCGTTAAATACAGAAATTCTTGATATCAGGGTGTATCTCGAAGAGTACGTTAATTTTCATAATAGACTCGAGTGCGTTCGACTTGAAATTGGTCAAATGAGCCTTGGTTTGACTCAAAATGTAAATAGACATAATGGTTAGGGGTTTTAGTGTGAGAGTCCCTTATATTAGAATGGAATGAGTCCCATTCACTCATTCTTCATTGGAGCAAACCCTAGAGAGTATTTCTTGCACCTTCTTCTTGCTTCCTTCCATTTTTCACTCCTTAAGTGAGAAGATTGGGTGTGGTTTTGAGGAGATTCTTCATCTTCATCTTCTTCCTCAAGCCATCCTCCATTATTGAAGAGCTTGGAACTTGAAAGAGAACCCAAACCTTCCTCCATTGGATTAAGAGTAAGTGATTGGTGTTTTTATAGGATTTTCAAGTTCTCTTGTGTACTTGGAGTAGATTTCTAGCATGAATAGTTCATAGGAGGCCATTTGTCTTGTTTTCTTGGAATGGGGTTTGGATTTGGGGAAGATTTGTGACAAACCAAGCCAAGCAAAGAGGGGCTTTTGTCCAAGAACTTCAAAGAGAGGCAAGTATAATCACTACTTGTGAATGGTATTAACTATAGTAGTGATTAATGGAGATTTCATAAATTTGGGTTGTATTTATTTCCATTGAATGTTTGAATGGGTTGTTGGTAGATTGATGAATGGATTAGAAATGTTATTGATATGAGAATGGTGTGAATGAGGAGTGGACAGGAGGTCCTAAATTTATTGCAGGTTGTTATGGAAATAAATGGAGAAGGGAAAAGAAGAAGAGAGAGAGTTGCAAAAATCCGGACTGATTTTCTGAAGCGTTCGCTTGAGCGAACTTGGTGTTTGCTCGAGTGACCCACTCTCTGGATGAAGGCGCTCGAGCAGACAAGGGTCTGCTCGAGCGACCACTTTTCTGTTTGAGTTCGCTCGAGCGACCACTTCTCTGTCGAGCAAACTTGAGTCTGCTCGAGCGAACCTGATACAGGACAGAGCATGGTTTGAGGCCGAAAATTTCTTTGGATTTCGTAGGAAACATGGATGTTTTTTGGACATTTATATGTCCTCTAAATTAGCTTTGTGGCTAATTAATGCAAATAGAGATTGGTGAGGATTGTGAATAATGAAATAGAAGCTTTAAGAATTGAACCCTTGGATTATTAATGGATTAAGTGTTAATTGATTGTGGACTGTACCTCCATAGGTGTTAATCACGGCGACTCCAATGTACATCTAAATACAAATGTGATGTCCATTGAAAATAACACGTACATTGGACAACCAACGGTTGCACCCAAATGGTGGGTAGGAACTGGGATAGAAATGAGTAGAATCGTAGAGTCAGTGATTCTCTCATGCCATTGTATTCTGTATCACTTCATTCCAATCTTACAAGATTGATGTCATTGGTTGTTCCTTCCATTGTTAAGAATGGAATCGCTGTATAGAATTGAATCCATAAATGGATTGATAATGAAATGTATTGACCCCTGAGTCTGGCACTACCTAGCTATTGTATGAAATTCTAAATGAATTAATAAATGATTATGTTCATGAGGCCGGGACCATGAATGGTGCGCCCTTCCGCCCTGAGCCAAATGACTATTCCTACTGCAGTAGATGGATTTGGGGCGTTCCGGAGCTCCGTGGTGATGCTAGTGTCCCTGGTCCGGACACTGATAAGTCCAACAAATTCCGATCGTATCTACAGATACTGATTGATGCCTTCCATTCGGAAGACGAATCCTTCCTTTGAGGGAAGATGGTAAATGAAATGAAATGAAATGAAATGAATTGAAATGAAAGCTATGGTAGTTGCCATCTTGTACCTGTTACTTATTATGATCAACCATTGTCATTGTAGGAATTATCTAGACTTGTCTAGAATTGGAACTGTTTACTAAAAATATTGAATGATGTAGTATATGTACTAACATGTGCTATCACAAGTTTTGTTTATGCATTGTTGAACTGTCGAGTTCATTAGTGTTATTGATGGCATTACAGGCCCGATTGCCCGTGCTGGCCCAACAGCGGCCTCAGCGGCAGCTGAGGAGACCGTTGCGGTTTCTCCAGGAGGATTAATTGAATGGGACGGTCGGAACTCCATTTGACATGGTTGTTTGAGTGCGCAAAGTGGACTATGGATATTTTGGGAAATTCTTTTGAAAATTCTTTTGTAATAGTTGAAATACATTTTGGAAATGTAGTATTTTTAGAACTTGAACAGTTGTCAACTTGCATAGTGTTTAGATATGCTTGAGTTGATGAAAGAAAGCAAAGGAACGATACATGTATAAAGAACTCTATTTTGTATACATGTAAATTTTGAATTATTTTGTCAATGTGTATTTCTGCAAATTTGTACAATTGACAGGTATGAATGAATGAATGTTATCCCTTGTGAATTCTGTTTTAGCTTAAGTTAAATCAGAGTTCACGGGAGTAAGTATGGATCGCGGCCCTGGATTATCGTAACTCGGGCCCGGGTCATGATAGTCTCTTCTACCGATCTTCAGAGTAAAGATTAGTAAAATACTCCTCTATATGTTTAATGATTTCCTTCTTCCAATCCAATCTTCTATCCCCATCCGTCAAAGAAGAGATTCTATTAATTATTTTTCTCAAGGAGGCCATCCCATGGAAGAACCTAGTGTTCTTATAACCTTCTTTCAGCCACTTACGTCTCGATCTCTGTCCCCACATGATTTCTTCTTCCCTTAACTTTCTTTGATATACCTCTTTTAGTCAGTCTCTTAGCTACTTCCTCACCAGTTAAGCTACCAACTTCCGCTTTCTTGTCAAGGTTTTGAATGTCTTCAAGCAGCTGCGTCTTTTGCATCTTCATGTCTGCAAAATTCATCTTAGCCCACTCTTTTATTTTAACTTTCAGCAATTTCAGTTTGGTACCCAGTCTGTAGCCAACCCAACCATCCACCTTCAATTCCTTCCACCATTCCTTTATCATTTGGGGAAACATTTTTTCTTCCAATAACTCAAATCTGAAAGAAGCAGGACCCATCTCTCAAGATTTGAATCTAATAACATAGGACAATGATCAGATGCAGGCTTAGGAAGAGCCAATTGGCAAACCTTTGGATACAAATCCACCCAATCTTTAGAAACCAAGAATCTGTCCACCTTGATGACTTAGGAGTACTTTGATTATCCTTTCAGAGGTTAGTCCACCAAGGAGTGGGCATTTATCCAATCTGAAAAAGAATTCATTTCGTCATTCTACTTGCTCCCCTCCTTTCACTTGTGAATCTTACTATGTTCCAGTCACCTCCAACACACCACGCTCCATCCCACCATCCTCGAACCACATCCAACTCATTCTAGAACTCCTTTCTGCTCTGACTATCATTTGGGCCATAGACTGACGTAACTATCCACTTGGATCTATTAGAGAGATCCTCCACCAACGCTGAGACTGACAAAAAAAAAAAAACCTTCTAAGAATTCAGAACATTCACCTTACGAGAGTCCCACAGCATCAAAATCCCCCCTGCCAAACCCACCGCTTCAACACTCCTTATAAATCTGTCGGCCCAAACTTCTTGTATCACCTTTTCATTTACCTCTTTTTGTTCACTGAAAATGATCTTATTATTCCTTTATTATCATTTTAGTGTGTGAGCTTCTATATTCGACACAACCCATGTCCTTAATTTCAAGGTTTGTTATAAGAAATTTTTGGTTTCATCTATGAATCTATGTTTGAATAAAAATTGATGAATCGTCTGCATAAAGAGTAATGACAAACTTATCCCTTCCAATTCCTTACAGAATCTACAATTTCAAACTTTTTTACTGCAGAACTCTTATAATTTCTTGCTTCAATTTCTTATACCATGTCCGGGGGCTAGTTTAAGTCCATATAAGGATGTCTTTATTTTACGAACTTCATTTTTGAAATGCTCTTCCATCCGTCATTTATGTTGATCAATATATTTATTGTTCCAGATCACATCCAAAAATATTGTGTTCAAATCCATTTGTTGTGTTTCTAAGTTATAGAAGCTAAAGCCATCACATTTCTATTTGGTGTTATTTTTGTAAAATCTTAAAAGTAATGTATTCACTCCTGTTGTATCTGCTGGCTACTAATCTAACTTTGGATTTGTCTATTCTAACATTTGATTTGAGTTTTAATTTTTAATGGCCATCTACATCAAAGTGTAGGTGTTTGGAGTAGATCAACTGAAGTCTCTGTATTATTATGTCTAACAGATTTTACTCATTGTCCATAGTGATCTTCTATTTTTTCGCATTAGAAAGAGAACTAGTTTTATATTGGAATATCATTTGTTCATGAAGAGTGGTGCATTTTATATTGGAACATTATTGTTTAGAAGTACCCACCCTACTTTCATGATCCAAAAAACAATCTTCGATGGGAATGTCCTATTTCTATATCCATACTAAAAAACAACAATTTCTCCTCCTGCTTCCTCTCTTGCCTCCTGCTTCCTCCTGCCTGCTTGATCCTCCTGTTTCCAGAACATAGTCTCCCAATGTTTCCCTTTCTTCTCTCGATTCTTTGTCAATTCTTCTTCTCATGCACCACCATAATAAATGAAACGGAGAGCTTTACTTCTTCCTCTTGCTCTCCCTCTTTGGTGAAATTAACACCCAACGAACTTAAAGAAAGGCAGCTTCTCCTGCTTCTTTCTGCCTGTTTGGATCGGCTGCTTCCTAAACAAAGTTTCCTAATGTTTTCTCTCTTTTCCTAATTCTTTTTCTATTGTTCTTCTCATGCACTGTCTCAATAGTTTGGATGCTTCTTCTCTTCTGTCATTCTTCCTTTCATCACTAATACACCCTCTTCTTTAGCTTGCATGCACGATCACATCTGCCATGAGCACTATTGCTATATCTATTCATTAAAGAAAGATGGGTCTCAAAAGAAAATTGGGTTCCAATGAGGCTGGTATATGGACTTTGGGGCTTCTCACCCAAATCCCTAGTGTATAATCCCTCTCCCTAAATTCTAATCCCTCATCTATTTCTCTCTCCATACTTCTGATGGTTTTTTTGTCTCTTTGTTTTTTTTTTTTTTTTTTTTCCCATCTCTGTTTGCAGTTCTTTGAAGCATAGATTCTGGTATGAGATGGCGACGATGAGATCTAGCTTGGTTGCTTTCCGGCAAAGGCGTTATTTGTCCTTTGCTCAAGTTGACGCTGGAAATAGTATGGGACAACTAACTTAGCCACTAGATGTCTCTTTAGATTGTATAATGTTGGGGTTTTGTATTTTTATTTTATTTTACTGTGCTTTATTTTGTTGTAAGATATTGTCTGTTTACATTTGTTTAGGGTTTAATTAGTTCTTTGTAATTGAAATTTGAGTTTTATTAAATGATTTTGGAATATTCTCCTTAGCTACTTCCCGTACATTGTTATTTACATTTTGATCGGGTTTGGAGGTATCAAAAAGCTTACATATACATATAAAAGTGTTGTTTTGGCACTGTATTTGAGGAAGTAATATGTCCCCCATTTGATAGCTGAGTACACATTTTGTAATTGTCCAACCTTTTGCAACTGATTCATGTATAAAATTGCACCCCAGGAATGAGTTGTAATGGTGAAGGCTATTGGGAATCCAAATTCCACATTATCTCCTGCAAGATAGTATCCGCCGGTGAGGAATTAGGATATTTTGGTGGGTTCTTTTGTCTATTTGGGAGACAGGTTGCAAATTGAGCTGGTTAATTGAAGAATTTAGTCTCTCTTTATCCCTTGGTTGTTGGAATGTGGGAGTTTTGTTATGAGAAATTTAGTAGAAAATCAGTGATTTTGTGTTCTTTCCAGGCCCCTTTGTATCTTATTCATAATCCTGTAAATGTTTGTGATTTTATTTATATACCATATAACATAAATAAAAAGCAACAGTTTAGTCTCCTGCTTTGGGTGGATGTTTTCTAAAGCTTCTTGTGCAACCCACTTAGGTGACACCTATTGCTTGTGGGACACTTGGATGTTGGGTGTTTGCTTATGGGCTTCACGTAAACAAACGAAACCTGTTTAGCCTTCGATTTTCTTCCACTTGACATACTAAAATGAAAGTGCCATGTTGGTTTCGCGACAAAGGAATTTCCAACAAGCCCTTTTTAATGTTCCTTTGCGAGAGGTGGTAGAAATACATGCTAATTCATCCAAATCAAAGCCTCTCAGTATGGCATTCATTCATGCCCTAATTATTTTTTTCTGTTTCTTCCTTAATTTCTTGCTCGGACATAAAGCAATTAAGGATTTGAAAGCCGTGCTCTCTACTCGGTTTGCTAATTTGATGGAGCTATCTTTTGGGTAAGAAAACTTGATTTCATGTTTGCCATATATCTATTGTTATATGAACATGAGTGCAACATTTTTTTGATATATGAACATGAGTGCAACATTCATGCTTATACTAAATGATTGGGGTTATAAAGTGTCGGAGAGCAAAAAGTGGTACACACACCCACATTACATTAAATCCCATGTTAGAAGAACTTGTTAAATGAACCTTCTTTGCTTCAAAAAGACTGTACTATCTAACACAGTTTTTTTTCTACCCTATGTTGAATATATATTGAAATTGTTGTATATTACCACCAAGAATGAGGAACAATGTTCCACATTCATGATTCATTTGGAATTTGAAATGTGAGTTTCTAATTAGAGAGGGGAAAAAAGAACTAACAAGACTATCTCTACTTGAATTTCAAAAAACTTAAATTAAAAAAAAAAAAAAAAAAAAAGACAATCTCTATGGGCTTCTAGGTTGCTCCTACAGTTCTTTTCACATATAAGCAATGTAAAAAGTGCATGCATGTGCATGTGTCTTTTTTTTAGGTTTATTCATTCATATTTTACCCATGTGTCTTCTTGGTAATCGAATTCCTAAGAACTCATAACAACTGACCTTTATGAAATGCTTTTGAAATGGGGGAAAAGTGAACTATTTTACATGGAGATGTAGACGAGAAAATCAATTTTTTGAAGTTTAATTTGCTAGGTGATAGGTTGGTAATCATGTGTTTCATAGCACCCTATAGATCTTCACATTTAATCATTATATTTTACCTCCTTCTGCAAAAAAAAAAAAAAAAAAAGTACAATAGAACTAGACAAAAACTTTATGTTGTCTTAACAGAAACTCAACACGGGTAAGATAGTAGATGCCCAAGTGAGTACAATTCAGGTTTGGTCTGGTTGAATTAGATACCTGAATTTCTGTTTACATTCAGGTTGAAGATCCAAGTTTGCCTCAGCCCAAGTTTCACTTCTAGCTATAGGTCTATGACATATTTGGAAATGCCCAAGTTTCTCTCTCTCCTTCATCTCCTCTGGTTTCTAACAAAAGTACTAGGGTTTTCTTCTACTTGAAGATCCCACCATCCTCCTTGAGAAGTTTTTCTGAGAGGATAATAGCGTGGAAGAACACAAAGAAAAAGGGAGATCAAAAGCTATGAAAATCTTTTTCGTGGAGATTGAGTTTTCAACTTCTCGATTTGAGCGCAACCAAGCTCCAAAGGTATCAATCTATTATCTATTTGTTTTAGTAGATCTAGTTGTTCTTGTTTGTTTCTTGATCTATCTTCTTGATGGATTATTTGATCTTAATGCCACTACACCAAAAACGGGAATTTGGAACGGTTTGGGAACGGTTTAACGGATTAGGAACGGACGGATTAAGAACGGTAATCCGTTCCAATTTCCTATTTTCCGTTCCTAATCCGTTAATCCGTTCCAAAAATAGGAAATTGGAATGGTTTGAGAACGGTTTAACAGATTAGGAACGGGCGGATTAGGAACGGTAATCCGTTCCAATTTCCCGTTTTTAGTGTAGTGTGCATGAGATTAGGGTTTTAGATCTTGGGGTTGGGTTTTTGGCCTTATGGGTATTTGATCCCTTCATTAAGTGTGTCCAAAGTTCATGAATACCTAACCACGAGGCCCACTTACTTCCAACAATTGGTATTAGAGCGATCCCTATATTCTCATCACGTTAGATCGGTTTTCTAGATCTACTCTTTACATGAGATGTGGAGTGGATGGATTTAGGGTTGTGTAGGATCAGTTTTTGACGTTTTTATGCACGTATTATGTTTTTTGTATGCATGAGAAGGAACTGGTTAGGAAAAAATCGTTGTTTTTCTACAAACAGCGTGTCAAGCGCTCGAGCGGATTCATCCCTGCTCGAGTGGACCTATTCTCTGTGAAGTGCCCGCTCAAGCTAGTTCATCTCCACTCAAGCGTGCATGGCGCTGTCTGTTTTGACAGTCCGGATTTTTCATTACGAGACGATGAATGACAACACCTTAGCCCTAGTTCCTATTTTGTATATGATACTAACCTTGCAGGTGGTTGTCCTCTCCATGTGGCCCCACAAGTTTCTATTTTTGTCATTATTATTAGTTATTTTGGGCAACTTGTAAAGGGCATCATGGTTTCCTTGGTTTTCCCGCGAAAGGGCGAGACATGATGGTTTTCCTAAGCCCCTCTTATTAATAGATTGCATGTAAGTCTCAATTTTTGAGATATAGGAATTTTACATATTTTTCAATTTTTATTATTTGTAAATTCTGGAGGCTTTCAAGACAAGATAGATGGTAACAATGGACTCTTGACCAAAGAGTTTGGGATGGCCAAAGAGTTTGGAGTTACTCAAAGATTTTGATGAATCACAAAGAATTTAGAAGACCAAGAAGTCGAAGACATCTTTCCGCATTGGGCCACGTCGAGGAGAGGACTTATTAAAATTAGAATTTCTAATTTTGCATGGATACTTGTTTTATTTAGACTTTCTATATTAGCATGGTTGCTTTCTTTATTTAGCATTTTTCTTTCTTTCCAAAATCTAATCCAAACACAACAGTTATAGTAATTGGTCAAATCAATCTAATATTTTGGAAAGGGTTTTAAATAAGGAATTAGTATTGGTGAACCCATGAGATGGACCCGCTAGAAATACAATTTGGAGACAACATTTTTCCAAAGCCTTCTAGAACTCCTTACGAACTATTGGAAGCACTGGTTTCGGTCTTAAACAACCCTAAATCTCATGTAATGAGTGCCTAACTCTAGAATCCCTTGAAACTCTTATTAAAAAGAAAAGCATCTCAAAATACCCTAAAATGCGTATATCAGTATAGAAGTGCACGAAATGCATTTTCAAAGCAAAAGACTAGACTAGAATACCCTGAAATGCCCTAAAATCCCCTAGCACGCGTTTTTATACAAGTGCAGGCTAATTGATAACACAAAATATGTCGGCCGGTTAGAAACAAGACAGAATCCCATGAGATTAGTTATTAAGTCCTAATTTGTCTGAAACACGATTTAAACTAAAAAAGTCATCACCAAATTTTCTAGGTATTGTCTTTCAACCGTAAATTTTGTGAAACGAGGTTTACAACATACCTTTTTTCAAGAGCCGCCTATAATCCTCAACAAACTGTCCGAAGCACGTGTTTTCAGTCCTAATTAGTCCTGAATCTCATGTAATGTGTTCTTAACCCCAGAAACACGTGAAACTTATTTTGAAGCAAAATGTATCTCACATTAGTAAAAAATGTATATTTTAGTCTAGAATCGTATGAAACGCATTTCAAAGGAAAAGACTAGGCTATAATTCTATAAAATGTCGTAAAATCATCTATCACGCATTTTTATCGTATTATAGGCTATAGATTGCATGAAATAAGGCTTTAATTCCAAAACGGTTCAAAATCCCACGAAATTCGTTCTTAAGCCCCTAATTTGCCTGAAACTCGTTTTAATCAAAAAAAGATATTCCGGAATTTTCTAGAGTGCAATCCTAAATCCTATTTAAAGCATTCCAAACAGTACAATCACGTAAAATCAATTTTAAAACAAACCAGTATCTCAAGATATCTAAAATTCATATTTAAGCATAAAATTGCATAAAACACATTTCAAAGGACAAGACTAGACCAATTGTGGGTCTGTCAAAAATGGGCTTGAATCCCACGAGATTAGTTATTAAGTTATAGTTTTCTTTAAAGATTTTTTAGAGTAAATAGATATCACAAAGTTTTCTGAAGCGCTTCTATCAATCGCGAATTGTGTGAAACGTGGTTTGAAGCAAACATTTTCCTAAAGCCACATAAAACGTGATTTCAAATCTAAAATTTAGAAATGAGCCGCTCGAATCGTATAAAACACGAGATTAGTTATTAAGTTATAGTTTTCTTTACAGATGTTTTAGAGTAAATAGATATCACAAAATTTTCTAAAGCGTGTCTATCAATCGCGAATTGCATGAAACGCAGTTTGAAGCCAATATTTTACTAGAGCCACATAAAACGCGATTTCATATTAAAATATCACTCGAACTATCCTAAGCACGCGATTCGGTCTTAAACAACCCTAAATCATGTTTAAAGCATTCGAAACCCTACAATCGTCAGAAATCAATTTTAAAATAGAAAAGTATCTCCGAATATACTAAATTTTGTATTTTAGTTAGAAACGACTCAGAATCGCACGTGATTATTTCTTACGTCGAATTTACCTAAATCTCAATTTAAAAGGAAAAAGATATTCAAGAATTTTCTAAAGCGCATTTGTTAACCATGAATTGCATGAAATGCAATTTAGAGCCAACATTTTCCCTGAACGGTCTAGAATCCCCTAATACCGGCCCGAAGCACGGGTTTCAGTCTTAAACAACCCTTAATCCTCCCATGTAATACGTTCCAAACCCTACTGGTATGAAACCCATGCATGCGTTTTCAGAATTTACCGAAATCTCGATTTAAAAGGAAAAAGATATCTCAGAATTTTCTAAAGCACATTTGTCAATTGTGAATTGCGTGAAATACGATATGGAGCCAACAATTTCCCAGAGTTGTCTAGAATCCCCTACTACCGTCCCGAAGCATGGGTTTCCGTTTCAGACAACCCTTAATCCCATGTAATGCGTTCCTAACCCTAGTTTCGACTGTGAAACTCATTTTAAATAGGAAAGTATCTCAGAATATCCTAAATTGCATATTTCAGTGTAGAAACACACGAATGCATTTCAATGAAAAAAGACTAGTCCTAAATACCCTAAAATCCTCTAGAATCATTCAGCACGCATTTTTATCGAAATATAAGCTATAGATTGCAGAAAATATGTTGTTTGTCGGTTAGAAACGTCCTTTAATACTATTAGATTAGTTCTTATGCCCTAATTTGCTAGAAACTCATTTTAATGTAAAAAGATAACAAAGAAATTTCTAGAGGGCTTCTTTCTACCATGATCTGCGTGAAATGCAGTTTACATTTAACATTTTCCCATACCCGCCTAGAATTTCTTACGAACTGCTCGAAGCACGGCTTTCAGTATTGTACAATCCCTTAATCCCCTACAATGCATTCCTAACTCTAGAATCGCGTGAAACACATTTTAAAGAAAAACGTATTTCGGGATATCCTTAAACTCGTATTTCAGCATATAATCGTGTGAAACACATTTAGAGTAAAAGATTAGGCCATTAAACCCGTAGATGCCCTGGAATCATCCATCACGCTTTTTCATCCAAATATTGGCTATTAATTGTACAAAATACGATTTTCACTTAAAAATGGCTAAGAACCCCACGAGAATAGTTTTAAGCCCGGATTTGCCTCAAACACATTTTAAGGTAAAAGGATATTCAAGAATTTTCAAGAGCGGGTCATTTAGCCGTGAATTGTGTGAAATGCAATTTAAAGGCAACATTTTCCTATAGCCCAATAGAACGCGATTTTATATTAAAATAGCCCTGGAACTTCCTGAAACATGCATTTCGGTCTTAAACAACCCTAAATCACATTTAAAGCATTCCACACAAGACAATCGTTTGAAATGAATTTTAAAATAAAAAATTATCTCAAGATATCTAAAATGTATGTTTTAGCATGGAATCGCATGAAACGCATTTCAAAGCAAAAGAGTTGGCCAGAATACCCTTAAATATCCTAGAATCATCCAGCATGCAGTTCTATTTAGTTACAGGCTATTGATCGCAAGAAATTATTTAGTTGCAGGCTATTGATCACACGAAATAAGGTTTTTGTCCGTTACGAACGGGCTTGAATCCCATGAGATTATTCATTAAGCCTTACTTTTCCTTAAAGATGTTTTAGGAGAAATAGATATACGGAATTTTCTAAAGAGCGTCTTTCAGCCGTGAATTGCGTGAAACGCGGTTTACCCCCAATATTTTCCCAGAGACCGCTAGGAGATCCCCTTCGAAGTGCTCGAAGCACGAGGTTTCATTCGTAAACAACCCCGACCCCTGCAACGCGTTCCAAACCCTAAAATCACCCGAAACCCATTTGAAAGAAAATCATATATTAGAATATCCTAAAATGCATATATTAGCCAAGAATCATAAAAAATGCAATTCAAAGAAAAAGACTAAACCATAATTCCTCGACATAATGCATTTTCGTTGAAATATACGCTGTTGATTGCACCAAATGCGGTTTCCAGTCAGAAACCACTTAGAATCCCACGAGAATACTTCTTAATCCCCAATTTCTGTTAAACTCATTTCAAAGGAAAAGGATATCCCAAAATTTTCAAGAGCACATCTATCAACCACGAATTACGTGAAATGCAGTTTGGAGTGAACAATTTCCTAGAGCGGCATAAAACACGATTTCATATTAAAATATCCCTTGAACTGTCTGAAGCATGCGATTCCATCTTAGACAACCCTAAATCCCATTTAAAGCGCATGAAAAGCTACAATCACTAGAAACCAATTTTAAAATAGAAAAGTATCTCTGAATATACTAAAATTTGTATTTGAGTTAAAATGGGTCAAAATCCTAAGTGATGAGATCTAGATCTTACGCCCGAATTTACCTAAATCTTGATTTAAAAGGGAAAAGATGTTCCAGAATTTTCTAGAGCGCATCTATTAACCGTGAATTGCGTGGAATGCGATTTATGGCCAACATTTTTCCAAATCTGTCTAGAATCCCCTACCACCGGCCGAAAGCACGGGTTTCAGTCTTAAACGACCCTTAATCTCATGTAATGCATTCCTAACCCTAGTATGAAACCCGTGCATGTGTTTTCAAAATTTACCTAAATCTCGACTTAAAAAGAACAAGATATCTCAGAATTTTCTAGAGCGCATCTGTCAACCGCGAATTGCGTGAAATGCGATTTAGAGCCAACATTTTCTTAATGCTGTTTAGAATCCCTACTATAGGCCCGAAGCATGGCTTTCGATTTTAAAGAACCCTTAATCCCACGTACTGCGTTCCTAACCCTAATATGAAACTTGCACATGCGTTTTCAGAATTTACCTAAATCTCGATTTAAAAGGAAAAATATATCTCAGAATTTTCTAGAGCGCATCTGTTAACCGCGAATTGCGTGAAATGCGATTTAGAGCTAACGTTTTTCCAGACCTATCGAGAATCCTTACTATCAGCCCGAAGTACAGGTTTCAGTCTTAAACAACTCTTAATCCCATGTAATGATTTCCCTACTATCGGCCTGTGAAGCTCATTGTAAATAGGAAAGTATCTCAGAATATCCTAAGTTGCATATTTCAGCACAGAATCGCACAAATGCATTTCAATGCATTCCTAACCCTAGAATCACGTGAAATGCATTTTAAAGAAAAACATATATCGAGATATCATAAAACTCGTATTTCAGCATATAATCGTATGGCACACATTTCATCATATCCTTAAACTCGTATTTCTGCATGCTTTTTCATCCAAATATTGACTATTGATTGCGCGTAATACAATTTTCACTTAGAAATGGTTGAGAACCCCATGAGATTCACTTAGGAAAGTGTATTTTCTAATGGTGGATTTGAATTGATAATTACATATAAATAAAAGTATTTTATAATTAATTAATATAATAATGAACTTTAATATAATCAATAACATTAATTTGCTGTTATCATAAGACTTTTTTAACATATATATTATAATTTGATGCAAGACAGATCGAAATGGAGAAACAGAATTTTTTTAGCCAACCCCAACATAGTTAAGACTAGGCTTCATTGTTGCTTTTGCTGATGATGACATAACTTGTAGCTCCTGCCCAAAAAATTAAGATTTGTTACATTTTTTAAAAATTACAAACAATAAAATATTACAATATTTAAAAATCACATTATTTAATTATGTATAATTGTATTCTTTCAACCATCAAACTGTTTACCATAGCTTATACCAATGTGAAATCAACACAAGTTAAACCACAACTAACCGTGGACATTTAATGATTAAGATGCTTTTCCAAACTACATAATTATTCATCCTTATCAATCCACTGCAGGTTGAAAATAGCTTATGTTGGGCTCTTAGTGTATTAATGCACTTTGTGATAAGTGTTTTGGTCTTTTTTTTTATTGTTTAGAGTCCCACATCGGTTGTGAACTCTCTTAGAGTCATTTATTAATGTTTACACACATGACTTGCTGTAAGTCTTAATAGAAGGCTAAGGTAGTGGTGACCACAAACACACACGAGCACATGCGCCAAGCCGTGGCGGCAGGCCCTTGCATGCCTATTCCGATGCACCTACGTTATTTTTAGGTCTCAATTAGGTTGGGTTTCGGCTAAACTGGATTTGGCACGGATCTACAAAGTAGCTCTTGTGCCCATTAGAGCTCATTTAAGTAGAATAAGTGCTACCCACTACGCAGATATCCGTTGGGGATATATGTTGCATCCATTTCTTCCTATTGCGTGCAGAGTTATTACGCATGCATCCGCTGGGAATTAATTGTCCCAATGGGTCCTTACTGGGAGGCCCTATATAATGGGCGTCGGGCAAGGGTTTCTCGCATTTCATTCTCACATCTCTCCTCTCCTTCCTAGGAAGAGTTCTTCTTCTTCAAGTTCTTTCGAATTTTCATTTCAAGTTTTAGAAAGCTCTGCAATATCTGAACTCTCATCATTCTTCAAGTTTTCGAGATTCAAGATTTTCATCCATTCAAGTGCATGAGTGGTGGAGATAGTCCAATCAAGAAGTCGTCTTATCCTGGGGCAGATGTCCGGAAATCCATTTCAACCTATGTGGTGGCGGAATCTGCCAAAAGAAAGCTTCTTTAAAGACGTGACTCATATTGTTCGGTCAATTATTTCCTTATTTATTTTCTAGTTTTTAATTTATTTACGATATCTGTGAAACATTTTTTCCAATTGTTTAGGAAGATTTTCGCTGGAAAATTGTTATAAACTTAAATGACTGCGGGAATACTACCCTACGGTTTTCAATTTTGAGGGTAAGGACTTCAAAATGTGGAGGATGAAAATGGAGTATCTCCTCTAGGTTATGAAAATTCTATATGTGCTATTAACTGATTGTCCCGAACCATACGGAGATGGGCCCGCTAGTACATATGAAAATGAAAAATGGAAATTTGATAATTTTGATTGCAAAAATGAGATTTTTCAACCGTTTAGATAATTCCTTATATGGCTTATTTTCTAAATTTAAAACTGCTAAGGAATTATGGGATTCCTTAATAAAAGAGTATGCTACTGAGGATGTGGGTACCCAAAAGTATGCAATTGAACATTTTTTTGACTTTCAAACGGAAGAAAGAAAATCGATGATATCACAAGTTAGAGATTTTTATAAAATTATTCATGAAGTCCAAAATGAAGGAATGAAATTACCCAATCAATTTGTAGTTGGCAGTAATATAGATTAACTCCGGCCATCGTGGAAAAATTTTGGGATCACATTGAAACATAAGAAAAAGGAGATGAAAATGGAAGATCTCATAGCCCGACTTAAAATCCAAGAACATCATCCGAATAGTGAATCTAAGAGTAAGGATTCTGAGCATGTGGGTAAGACCAATCTTACTGAGGCCAAAAATATTAGAGGAAGGCCAAGCCCAATTCTTTCCAAGACAAGAAATTACTGAAGAAAAATCAGAAGAAAACCCTTAAGCCCCGCAAGGATATTGCTAAGACAAAAGATGTAGAATGTTTTATCTGCAAACAAAAGGGCCACTGTGGAAACGAATGCCGCCACAGGAAAAACAATAAGGGAAAAAATCAAGCCAATCTTGTGGAAGCGAATTTTGTGGTGGTAGTGACAGACGTGAACTTGGTCAGAAATTGTAGAGAATGGTGGGTTGACACAGGCGTAACTCGACACATCTATAGTGACAGAAGTGCGTTTGTCTCCTAGAAGTAGGATGGAGATGGGACAAGAGATCTTGTTTTTTTATTAATATACAGTCCATCAAGGCTGAGTATGCTTCTTTCTCGTTCATTCTAAACAAGGTTTTTGGCTCTTTTAGGGCCTTGGCGAATTGTGAACCTTCATTTGGCCACTTATTTGATTTGTTTCTATATTTGGGTCCTTCCATCTCTATGAAAAAGTCAGTTTCTTGTGTAACTTAGGCGTGTAACTCAGGTGGGTTCCTCATCTTTATTTATTTCTAGCAAAGCATGTCCGCGCTAGGCCCAGGCCCAGAAAAAAAAAACACTTCCAATTTGTGGCTATTTTATGAGATATCAATTATTGAGAAAATAAATATAAAACAAAGAAATATTCCATTTATTATGGTTCGGAGAATGGCCCAGCCCAACATTTATACAAAATAAATATTATTTTTTATATAAATTAGTATGAAACTTCAAGTCTTATGTAAATTAACATCAATGTATATGTATTTATTTTAGTAATTTCAACTTTATTTCAAGTTGAAAACCCTAAAAGCCTATAAAGTCTCTTTTAATTTATAATATATAAGAAAATTTAAAAATAAAAGATTATGATGGGCATGTGGGCTAGCTCGTGGATGGCACTGCCTGGCCTAATTGGGGTACGGCACGGCATGGCTAGGCCGATCTGAAAGTGGGCCTTCTTTGACAAAAGTTCAAATCTCATCTTTATTTGAGAATTACTGGAGGTCTTTATATCTTCTTGGTAAGAATCCATTTTGTTTTTATATTCTCTTAAAAATAATTTTGAAACATTTCACTTTCGGCGGAATGGGCCAAAATCCCATTTGGACGCCAGGCGCCAATACATAGGATAATTTTGAAGTAGTTTGAATTTCATAGGTACACATCACTTATAAATAAAAAAGGTAGAAAGAAAATGTTCGTACTGGGAACTTGGGTGCCTCGCAAAGTTTCTTAATCACTCAACACAGAATCTTGTAATTACTATATGCAACTTTCTTAATCAATTGCAAGGCAACCTGAAAGATAAGATATATATTATGAATTCTATTTAAATGAATCTCTTTATAAGAAAAGACCTAGTAGATAAGATATATCTCTATTTTTTAGAAAGAAGATAAAATAAAGTCAATATTAAAATCGAAATAATAAAGTCAATTACAAAGAGATATATTAAAATTCTAAATCCAACTAAAGAAGACTCATTTTAACGTGGTTGGATAGAGTTATTGAGCAAGATGGATTTTTTTTATCAGTAATCTTTAATCACCTATCCACATTAGATATATATTAAAATTTTAAAATTCACATAAAGAAGCTTGACAAAAGTAGACTCTTGATATAAATCTTAAAATCTCTCCAATAAAAATTGAAATTGAACTCTCTTTAATCACCTATCCACATTAGATATATATTAAAAATTCAATTTCAAATAAAGAAGCTTAACAAAAGTGGACACTTGCTGTAATTCTTAAAATCTCTCCAATAAAAATTTAAATTGAAATTAGAGTTTCAATTTCACAATTGAAATCAAAATTGAGCTCCAATTTCTCAATCAATTGAGAAATTGGACTCCAATTTTGCAATCGATTAGCAAATCGGAAAATTTGAAATTCACATAAAGAAGATTAACAAAAGTGGACTCTTGATGTAAATCTTAAAATCTCTCCAATAAGAATTGAAATTGAAATCGGAGTTTCAATTTTGCAATTGAAATCGAAAATGAGCTCCAATTTCTCAATCAATTGAAAAACTAGCAATAGATGCCCGTGCTGAGCACGAGTAAGCAATGAACAACGTTTGCAATAGAGAATTTGTAAGCAAAGATAGAGAGAAGATTGGATTCTTTTAGTGCATACTTCTGATATAATGCAATGCAATTGATAAGTAAATCGATAATATCCCACACTAAAAAAGATAGACATTAAGAAATATTTTTAAAGTAATTGTACACACACTGTCCTATTGAAAAACTAGCTATAGATGCCCGTGCTGAGCACGAGTAAGCAATCAACAACATTTGCAATAGAGAATTTGTAAGCAAAGATATAGAGAAGATTGGATTCTTTTAGTGCATACTTCTAATATAATGCAATGCAATTGATAAGTAAATCGATAATATCCCACACTAAAAGAGACAGACATTAAGAAATATTTTTAAAGTAATTGTACACACACTTTCCTACAGCCTATCCTTATACCAAACATGAGCTCACATCCCTGTCTATCATTATGAGACAAAACATTTAAAAATGGAAACCTTTATCTAATCCATGAATTTCTAAGTCTATCTTAATTTAAATAATGAGGCAAGAAGGTAATCTGGATATAACCACAGAGTTAATAAAATTATGGTATTGGACATAGTGGCATGACGAAACTCCAAAGAGCTTTTTAATAACCATATCCATAAAATGCCAATGTGAGATCAATTATTTACAACATTCATACTAAAATTTGTTGAGCCTTAAAGCATAGGCCATAGGCAAAAGTTAGTTGGCCAAAACAATTGTATTAAGGTCACTATGGAATGAATGAATTTGCAATAATTTGTAAAATGAGATATTCATTACAGTTATGGTCCTTCCTACTTCATTACTCATTACACATGTTTTCTCAAACAGAAAGAAAGAAGTATAATTGTATCTAAAATTAATGGGGATTGCATACATACACATTAGCTTGCATATATACTTCAGAACCAAGATTCACCAATGTACGGAGGTAAGTTGCCCCATTATTTTCCAAATACTCTATATTATTTTTCAAATCTAAGCTAAGAGATTAAAAAGCTAAGGAGAATCCAAAATTAAGAAATCAAAATCAATCTAGTGAAGAAAGAATCTAATGATAGAAGGAACTTCATATTGGAATGAATGCAATTTTTATTTTATTTTTTGAAAAGGTGGCTGTATTAAAAGAAGAAAACTATATAGTATAGGAGGGGTATGAAGGCAAAATAATCACTCATAAACATTAACCATTCATAAAATATTAATATTTGATTACGGTTCCTCTGTGCAAAATGTAGTATAAGAAGAAAAATTGCAAAATGAAATCACCAAAAGACCCAATTCCTAAATGCATTACACCAGATATACAATAGATACAATAAAAATAAAAAATGAAAAATAAAATAGTGGATACAACTTTCCATCGAAAACCTTGTCTCCGCAATATAGGAAGGAAAAATAAGCTTCCTTTGTCATCACTGTGATAATGAAATTCACCATCAAAAGGGGAAGAAAACACCATAATAATGAAATCTGCATCAAAACTTTCCATTGCTCGGCCATTGACATTTGCAATGCGAAATTTGTAATGGGATGTAGAGAAAACTTGGATATGTATATTCTTTTAGTGCATACCGATGCAATTGATAAGTAACATCAATGGTATTTTACACTCGATGAGATGGTCATTAAGAAAGTATACAAAGCAACAGTACACACGGTGCTTTCCTCCTTTCATTGTCCCAAATCTTACTTCAGTGCTATAGTTTGCTCGCCCACTCATCACCTCAGCAAGCACCCGGTAGAGCCCAAGGCGTTTTAGATTAGTCAACTTTCTAAAGTATTAAAATACCAATTGAAGATGCACATAAGTTAGAAATATTGTATGAGAATATAGTCTATTTAGGAATAAACCTCTTGAACTCATTTCTTGTGGTCTTTTGGGTTTACGAATTCAAGGACACAACTTCGTTGCTGGTAAAAAAAGAGAAACATTAGCATTCGGAATCCACTTCAAATAACCAAATCATCAAATTAGAGTGGTTATAGAAAACAACCCTCTCTAAAATTAAGAAGAGTCCCAATAACTCACCTTCATGGAAATTACTTGAGTTTACATCAACACAAATGATGCTTGAAGCCCTCGATAAATCTTGCACCTTTTGCAAAGTACATAAAATAAAAAAACAACAATTTACTGTCATCACAATCTCCTCACAATATGTATAACTATCTTCATGTTTGTTTTTCTTCTTTTTTTTTTTTCTATTGGAAAAAATCTTGCCTTTGGGATTTGGGAATGTAGCTGAAAATTTAACGTGTTCATTATGTTGTTTCTAAGTACAGCAATTCCCAACCTAATATAAAAGCAAATGATAGTTTTTTTCTTAGGGAATGGAAGATTAGGCATGATTAATGCAACAAAATGTCAATTACAACTCTTGAACAAATTTACATAGAGAGGGATATCTAATTTTTTTTCGGACGGTATTAGTTGAGGGAGGTCTTAAAAGGACATAAAATATTATGGATTGAATTCTTTAAAAAGTGTGACAGTTTTGAAATCCATCATGCATGACTTGTTAGTCGAATTTCCATAGATGGCCAAGAAGGATTTGATATATTGACAAAAGTAGCTTTGTATCTTGGTTTTTGGAACGTATGAAAACAAAGCCATCATTTCACAAAAGTATCTTCGTACCTGTGATTCTTAGAACACTTGGAAAAAGAATGACAATTTCCTTCGGAAAACTTCTTTGGCTTGAATATTAACCCTCAACAGCACAAAATCGAGTTTCCCAAATTTTATCATCATCGCATCATACTACTCATTGAACTCTAACCTGCAGTATTTTCAAGATAAGCAATCCACAAAACCAAACAAAACAATAAGAAAATATATAGACTCTTAAAAATATAGAGACGGAGAGGTTTTACCCAAACATGCACCAAATGAACCTATAAAACATAGATTTTGGGCTTGAGTGACGAAGCATTTATATGATATTGTATTGCCTTCCCACATAGCATATTAAGAATTATAGTAAATGAAAATGAAAATCACAATCGAAATCAAGCATCTAGCTCAACAAGAGTATGAAGCTCTGCAATGGCCTATCAAAAAAAAATACAAACATTAAGTAAAAGATTTTTGAAACATTAGAAAAAATTTAAAATCAGAGATCCAAATTGCTCCATATATTGAATCCAAAGGTTACTAGAAAGAAAAGAAATGATGAGACTGACTAGGAAAAGAAGCCCTTTAAACACCAATGATTTGATAAAAAGATCATACATTAAAAAAGTAAAAAAAAAATGGAAAAATCTTTGAAAAAAGATTATTTACCTGAAATGTAAAAGGACTGGACTGATTGTACCCGCATTTCTGAAATCATGACTAAAATAAAGCATCCACAGTAAGAATCAAACTCTAAATCAAAATTGCAATCAACCACCCATCAAAGAACATTGAAAATAAAAATTAGGCTCAATCATTATAGCATTTGGCAATGTTAAATATTAAGAAATATTGGCAAATATTAGATATTAAAAAAAAACTGGCCAAAGGGGTGGAAAACTAATCAACAATTTGAAAATAGAGAAGCATCAGTAATAGAGGACAAAAAGAAGGGGTGAGAAAAGAGTCCAATCAGCATTGCTTCTCGCAGTCAAATCATTAGATGTTCACCTTTTGTCTATTTTGTACACCTTAAAAGAGTAAAAGCTCAATCTACAGAAAGCAAAATTCAAGGCTATTCGAACCCAAATCTAGAAGTTTAGAGGCAAATGATACATGCTATGCAGAGTGTTATATCTAACCGAACCAAAATATAAAAGAGAAATTTAACCCTAGCAGTTAAGAGTGGGTCGGCTGAGGGAGATGGAGAGGGATAGAGAGTGTGCGAGACAGACAAAGAGAAAGATTCAGGGACAGAAGCTACCTTGTGTCGCTTCACGCTTCAACGACTTCACACCGTTGATTGCAACAAACTCAATCCAGCGCTTGACTCCTTAAATCTTCTCGCAAAAAGATAATCTTCTACAAAGGAGGCAAAAGAACCTGCCTCTCTAGAGTACTTGGCAGCACAACTCTTCAAAAATCTCTAGAGAAAATCTCTCTCAATTAAATCACCAATTCAGAACATGAGAGATGATCTGTGTCTCTTTGGATTCTGAGAAACACCCAATTTATATCCTCAAATCCGTGCAAGAAACTCCTAATAATAATCCACTAAGATTATCAAGCTTTCTCAAACTTCAACTCAGAGTTCAGATCAAACTAGGCATTCTGCACCTAGCTAGCTATAGCAAGCTTCACCCTCGCTATAGCAAGAGGTGTCTCTGCCATTTCTCGCTATAGCGAGAAATAGTCTAGCTATAGCGAGACTACATACTGTCTTGTTTTGTCTCGTTCTTCATTTCGGTGTTCTGACAATTCTTTTGTTGATCCACCTTGCCTTTTGACTTTACACTCACCCTATAGATTGCTTTCTCCGTTTCCTTTTTCTCTTCTTCTCCTCTCTTTTATTTGAGGTTATAGGAAGTGCAAGACTCCAGAGAAGAAGTATGTGAATGGGGGAGAGAAGGTGTTGTATGTGAAAGTTTGTTTTGGCAAATCGGTAATGTGAAGAGTTTTTTTTTAGAAGTTTAGAGTTAGCGCAAGCTAGGGAAGAGTTAACCACATGTCGAAGCGTTTTAGAGGATTAACTGTGCACCGAAAAGTGAATAATTTCTCAGTCAAAATCAAATTGAAATGAAGCGTTATTTTCACAATCGAGTTCAGTTTGCTTCATATATATAATAATTGTTGATTTAATAAATGCTCTCTTCACTTTTTTATTTTGTTCATGTTTTTCAAATTTTATACATTTTGCAATTCTTTATTTTTTTCAAAACACAGTTCTAGATTCTGGAATGGCCCAAATATTTTACCTTGCAATCAAATCGAAATGGAGTTTGAAATGAAATTTGCAACTATGGATGTAGAACTTTTTCTCAACCAACATGTTTTTCCTAATTGATCTTTTGGATTGGACCGTGGAATGGCATCCATAGATACTTCTTTATTAAAATCACCATGTAGAAAAGCTCTTTTTTTACATTCAACTAATAAAAAGACCAAGAAAATTTTACAAGTAATAACGAATCACTCTTAAGTGAGCTTGTTTTTGCTACTCGAGGATTAGGCCTGTCAATTGAGCCCGTTAAAATGGGTACCTAGCTCGGCCCATCCCCACCCAAAAATACAGTGCTTTTTAAAAAAAAAAATTCGAGCCCAGCAAGGTGGGCTTGGACAGTGGTCTTAAAGCCCAGCCAAAATGGGATTGGGAATGGACAGAACATGCCCAACCCGTCTAGGCCTAGCCCGGCCCGCCCGCAAGCACATGTCCCTCATTTTTAATAAATCTGTAGGTGAGGAGAATCGTAGTGAAGGAGAAATTAAACTAATCTATTAGGGTGAAGTTTTCCAGCTCATGATTCATGTTTGTTTTGACCAAATGTCATTCTCAAAATCTTTTTAGATTTTATGAACATGCTTGTTTTGATCAAATGTCATTTTCATAATCTTTTTAGATTTTATGAAATATCGTGTTGGCCGATATTTTACCTCTTCTAAGAGCAAATCAATTCATGATATAATTTTATGAGAATATAAGCTTTATTCTTAATATTAGATCTCTGTTCATGTAATACTAGAAAAATATACCCGTTCTTAGCAAGGGCAATATAATCATAATATTAAAATTAATTTAAAAAAACTTTATGATTAGTTTCTTTAAAATTAGATGCAAAAGGTTTTAGTCTGAGAGAGAGGGAAAAAAAAGTCCATAAGAATTCAATACCTAATACCATATAATTTTAAAAAAAAACATAAGCCCATAAAAATTGAAGATTAATTATCAAGAAAACGAAAAAACAAAATCAAAACAAACAAACAATATAAACCATGAATAAAATCCTATGAAATTTGAAAGACACATAAAAATGAAAATCCATAATCAACTCAAAAACATAAGCAATTTAAAAGAATCAAACACTCATGGGAATAAAAAAAAAAAATCAAAAATAGAGCACCAAAAGGCAACCCACAAATTCATGAAAAACCATCATAAAAAAAAAACTAAAAACCCATCACAAGTGAGAAATTATAATAAAAGAAATACAAAATAAAAGGAATTAAATTTTATTAAAAAGGCTATAAAAATATATATAAATAAAGATCCGTAGACAATACAATGATAAAAGAAATTTAAAAGAATCAAACCAACTTATGATAATCTAATACTCAAAATTGGAAATTTGAAGCCACAAAAGAAATAAGAAAATTTTCACAAAGGGAACCTAAAGAACCCAATGGAAGTAAAATAAATAATTAACTCATAATGATAAGTATTTAAAAATAAAAAAATACAATAGAAAAATGAAAATTCACAGAAAATCCCATGATAAAAAGTGATTTAAAAGAAAAAAAACCCAGGAGAAGCCAATGGAAGTAAAATAAATAATTAACTCATAATGATAAGTATTAAAAAATTAAAAAAATATAATAGAAAAATGAGAATTCACAGAAAATCCCATGACAAAAAGTGATTTAAAAGAAAAAAAAAACCAAGGAGAGCCCAACGCCCAAAAGTTGAAACAGGAAAGGGGAAAAAAGAAACTCACAATCTATGAAAACCAAACAAATTCAAACTATAAAAATATTGCAAAGCTATAGAAATTTTAAAATGATGATTCTTTTGTATAAATCATATTAAAGTAACATAATTAAGATTACTCAAATAAAATTTGATGAAGTCAAAAGTGAATGAATTAAAAAAGGTTTACCTCTCAAATTGAAATATTTAATAATTGCACCAATTGCCTAAAGATGCTCACATTTTAAAATGAGTTGAACACTGATAGAAATTAAGCATGCAAATGAGACATGAGACGGCACTAAAAAGAGACACAAAGAAACAAAAAATTATTAAAGCTGCTCTAAAAAAATACAATGAACTTAAAAGTAAATGAATGGAAAAGATGAAAGTTCTCTTGTTGACATAAAGAAATAGAATTATATTAGAGAAAGTAGAAAATGATGATAATAAGAATGAACTTAATTCTTTATTTAGATGGACCAATATTATTGGAGATTCCTTTTACCATTAGTTCCGCATTCTTAAAAAAAAGTGTACAATCAAAATCAATAGATAAAAAAAAAAACCAGACAACCTAAAACCGAGAGTGGATTAAATAAAAAAAAGTAATGATTAAATAGACCACGCAACCCAGAAATCGGCATTTTACATTCTAAAAAAAAGAAAAAAATCATATAATCAGAACAAACAAAAATACCTGAAATTCCTTAGATTAGTGGTAGACACTGGGACCCATTAACACTCAAATGCTATTGCCTTGATAGAAATAGGATGATATTCAGAGTTTCTTAATAGACAAAAGGCATGATGGAGAGTCCAAATTACAAAAAAAAAAAAAAAAAACACTTTATTTAGAAAACTTCAGTATTTTGTATTTTTTTTTATCAGAAAATCAATTGGACCATGGAAATAACCCAGAATGAGTTGAAAATTTGAGGTAACCCATAAATAGCAAGGATGTTTGTGTTAATGATTATGATTTTTAGTATATGGGGTCAATCTTAGTATTCCAATCTATTTACATCACAATTTATAAAAGTTAACGCCACACACAAAAAAGAAAAAAATCAGACTCCACCCTTTCTCCCCCGGCAAGCGTGCATGGTAGCACATCAGTTACATGGAAAGTTTCCTGCCTCCTCTTTAGCTCCACGCGTTATCGTGAGTTTTTCTTTTTTCAATAAAATTATCATTTTCTTATTAATTATGAAACTTATTATTTTTGTTGATCAATTTCATATATCATATATTCATTTGAGTTTTGGATGTCATGGAAAATTAATGACTATATGGGAAATCATATAAAATAGTTATTTCAAAAGTTTGATCATCTATGCTTAAAGTACAATGCATAAGTACGAAAATAATAACAACTGTATTTATAAAGGACAATATTTTAAAAATATAGTTATTTTTATAAATACCTCGTAGATAAATTCCAACTGCCGGTCAATATTCCAAAGTGGGGCTGGGTTCCTTCTTCATTAAAGCTTGATCATCTATGCTTAAAGTACAATGCATAAGTATGAAAATAATAACAATAGTATTTATAGGGGTCAATATTTTAAAAATATAGTTATTTTTATAAATACCTCGTAGATAAATTCTAACTTCCGGTCAATATTCCAAAGTGGGGCTGGGTCCCTTCCTCAGTAACTAATTTTAAGTTTTTGTTGATAACTGTTAACAAAAAGATGCTTTGTGGTGTAGTGGTAGGGTCGCTCCTTTGAAATTCATATTGTCCTAAGTTTGAGTCTCAGCACATACCATGATTAATTTTTGTCATGTCATTAAAAATACACGGGTTAGGTTGGGTCAAAAAAGTGTGCATTATCTCTGGCCCGACCTAATTTACCCCGACTCGTTTGCTAAGGTCAAACTAAATTAAATTCGTAAATTGTATGAGTCAATTTTAAGTTTTTGTTGATAACTATTAACAAAAAGATTCTTTGTGGTGTAGTGGTAGGATTGTTCCTTTGAAATTCATATTGTCCTGAGTTCGAGTCTCAGCACATACCATGATTAATTTTTGTCATATCATTAAAAATACACGGGTTAGGTTGGGTCAAAAAAGCGTGCATTATCTCTGGCCCAACCTAATTTACCCCGACCCGTTTGCTAAGGTCAAACTAAATTAAATTAGTAAATTGGATGAGTCAAAATCAATTGGAGGGAATTGGAAGTGATTTCAATTTGAAACAACTTCGCTTCATATATAATAATAGCTTAATGCTATATCATTTCTACTAATTTTTCAACCAAAGGGATTTGATGCAAGACTTTAAGCAGTAAAGGGCATTAAACAATCCTTTGACTTACCACACAAAAGTAAACACCAATTTATGGGTCACATCACAGAGATAAAGCATGCAGGTAATAAGTAATATAGTTTATAATTTCAAAAGTGCGGACTTTAACTAGATTATTTTCTATTTGGATATACGAATTATGAGAATACTTATGTGCAACAATTATAAATTCTTCTAATACTTCCTCATAAATGCAATTGGATGGATCTCACTCATTTCACTAATAGGAGTTGTGGAGAATAAAGTTGAATAAACTTGGTTAGCTTATATTCAAGATCATGGTAAGCCCTAGCCCGGCCCTGCCGTAGCCCAGGCCCGCACGAGACGGGATTTGACATAGACTCATTCAATTTAGGGCAGGGATTGGACAACCCCAGGCAAGCAGGCCCAATATTTGGGACGGAATTGAACAGCTCGAGCCCAGGCCTGGCCCAGCCCATTGACAGGCCTAGAGAGGATGTTTAAGATAATCAATCCCATATATTTAAGTGAAGCCCTTGGAAAACAATCTAACTTTCTACCTTTGCACAAAATCATCTGAATTATATTTTAAAGCATAGAGCTAGTTTTCCACATGGCAAATCTGTAAGTTCGTATGTTTTGTTTTTTTTCCAGTGCATTCATTTCATTAATCATACCTACCATCTACTTTGGATGAGACTATTAAACGTATATAATGTATCCTCATAAAAGATATGTGGGACACAACTACATGATATGTTGGAGACAACAGATGATTTTGGCTGGGAGGTCATGTACAAAAGGAGCATTTCCTTTTACATAAAGCAATAGGAAGAATTAAACAATTGAAAGATCAAGAATTATGTATGTATTAGTTTAAGAGAATGGATCTCTTGTTGGACTCCCACACAACCGTTGTGTAGGAAATTACAAAGCGGTCCCTATATAGCAGAAATAAACTAAAAAACAGCCCTACCTTATTCTTCAAAATCAACAGAACTTTTGATTGAAGATATGACAGATGTAGAACAGGTAGGCAACTAGCATAACTCCCATTTCCAATCCAATAGCCATACTCATCTCATAACCATTATGAATTGTTGGCTACGTGAGATCCATGTAGGCAACTTTTATCTAACATTGTATTGTGATTGTATGTGGGTTCATCTAGACCTGACAATGCTGCTCCTTTTAATTAATCATCATGGCATCTAATTTCTTGATATTGCATCAATAAAAAATAAAAAAAAGGTATTTTGACCAGATCTTCATGTGGGGCATCTGTCTTAGCTAAATGTTGTTTTTCCTTTCACTATGACATAAAATGACAACCTGAATGTAACACTTCTTTTTTCTTTTTTTATAGAACTTGGATGCAATATTTAACAACTGCCGATGAAATGAGTGATTGTGATGATGGATTTGTTATTTTATCTTCAGTACTATGATTCTTGTTTACTAGCTTAAATCACTACTGCTTGGTCTAACTTGCGATGGGAACTTGTATGCAACCACTCTATGAGTGGTTGCTCCAAGTAGCATGAAACTATTTGTTATTTAGTGTGGTTATGATCAATAGATGATGCTCCTTGTTCTTCTCAAGTTGAATTTTTTAAGTGTCACAGTTGTCATAAGGTAATAAACTATTCTGAATTAAAGCTTGATGTCAATCTTATAAGAGATTTTAGCTTTGTTTTACCCCATCCAAAAGCAGATAACATCAGCTGTAGTTTAGCTATTACAAGCTTCGCAAATAAATAATTGCCGTGTCTCAGATAATAAATTAGCATGGGGTAGCTAGTGCTCAAGAAAACAATCATTTAGGCACGTTTGTTTGCTTGTATCCACTTCTAGGAATACCTTTAGGCGTGTTTGAAAAATGTTATTTAGCAGTTAAGAAAACTCTTAACAATTTTCGCTATTTTGGGAGGTTTTAGAAATAAATATGGAACAAGCATTTGGCGAAGCTTTTGACTATAGGTATAGGGTTTGGATTGCATACATTTTTAAAAAAATTCTTTTTTGTTCTTTATGAAACTCATTTAATTTCATGAGACATACTATCATGAAAAGTTGATTATTTGAATTTATTTTATTTTTTTATTTAAAGATAATAAAATAAATATGGTAACTTGTTCATATTTCCCTTAGTAAGTAGTAATGTTGATACCTCGAACATATATAACTATTCACACATACTAGATGATGTTTCTCACTTGATTGTTTTATACTCTTTATTTGTCATTTTATTTATACCGCTATGGATGAGTTGTGACTACTTTTTACCCTTTTATAAAATTTATTTATTTTTCATTTTTACAGATTTTTTTGGAAATCTTACAATTTGTAATAAATTTTGATTCATCCTCTATGAACGATTTGCAAAAAGATTTCCATTTTTGGAACTATGTTCAAAACCATATTTTACATCTGAAAGTATTGAAGCATCATTATGAGAAAAATATATCCGAAAAGTGTCATGATACTTTTTATGATACAAGACTACCAGTGATATGTGTGACAGTGTTCCAACTTTCTAGAATTGGTCTAGGCCAAGTCTGACTTTTTTGGATAGATTCATTAATTGGTTTTGGACTTGAAACCATCTCTTTTGGATAGAAATGGTCGGGCCAGTTGTTAAATGGTCTCGGCATAGACCATATTTAATCCACCCTAGATGGGCAATAGAGTGAGACTCTTGGAACCACGATGGAGTATTCCCTAGAAAAGGGCTTCGCACTAGGCAATTCCATTTTCAAGTATTAAATGAGAACCTAGAACTGTAGACTGGGTAGCAGCTCTGGACTGGACCTGCTAACACTACCTAAGCCCAACACAATACTTTTGGGTTTTATTTTTTTGTTTTTTGCTTTGAACTTGTTCATAGTCTGATTCGGTCAAGATTTTGTTCTATGACCCACTAACTCAAGCACATGGGTAAGGTCTTCGAGTTGGATGACTGCTTTTTTCAGAAGCCAGATTGATCCAACATGACCCATTGCATTTGTAGATCGAGATCAGAAATAAAGGATTTACTTTCAAACATCATAACTCAGGATCATAAATAAAGGGTTTACTTTCAGACATCATAACTTCTATTTTAATTTTAGGAAATCATCTACAAAAAGGTTTTTGTAAATAATCATATTTTAAAAATAATTCTAGCAGGCACTACTATTGTCTTAAACACTTTTCAATTGACCATAATACTTTTTTAACAAAAAAGAACTGAACTAGACTCTTAACTGGTAGCTTGCACATGTATCCGTAATAATTCACTTTAGTGTTCGTTTGCGTTAAAATACATAGGAGGTGAACACATAGTTAACTTTATGAAGGCTCTAAAATCCATCTCATCTTGGAATTGATGAATCTTAGAACCCAGTTAGAGTCTACTTATAAAATCCATTTTAGCTTTGTGGAGACTCTAAAATTCATCAATTCCAAGCTAAGATGGACAGTTGGTATTGGGGATAGAATTTCTATTTGGAATAGTAGTTGGATCCCCTGTAAAGAGGAGCTTAGAAAATCAATGTCTCAAATCTCCATGCGATCTAAGTGTGTAAGGACCTCACAAACCCAATGCGAAAAAGAGATAAGCGAGCTTTAATATGTTTTTAGTATTGATAAGGATATTTAAGATATTCTTAAAACTCACATTCCCAATCAAACTCTTGGGGACAAGAGGGTTTGGATGCATATTAAAAGGGGACATGAAATTACCAAATCAACATATATAATTATCATTTAAGACAATTTGGAGTAACTTTAGTTTCACTTGGAGATCATTATGAAAATTGTCGTTGTCTCAAAGAATCCTTCTTTTTGGATAGAAATGGCCTAGGAAGGCTATTCTAGTATGATCCTTTCTTAATACTAATTTGTTAAACTTTAATATTTTATGTCTATGTGAGAAAAGGGCTCCAACATAGCTGGGATAAGGCTTTGAAGACGATGATGATGTGAAAAGGGGGCTAAGATGGTTGAGCATGCCTCGTTTCATTATGATTTTGGACGGGTCATATGGTTTGCTTTGAGTTTTGGCCCCCTAAACTATAATCTTTTCATTTTAAACAATATTACAAGTTTTAGTTTAGATGGATGGGTGGTCAACCTTTTCACCGCTCTTTTGTAGATCACCATTCTCAAAGCGTGGATTGTGACCTTGGGTCGGTTCCGATCCAAGTCCATGGTGGACTAGGAGCCGGAAATGTTAATGAGAAAATGGAACCGGAACCAGGCCCGGTTCGTAACCGGTTCCGTATATGGGACAGTTCCGAGACTAGGTAGAGAATGATATGGACTTTAGGAGGGATTCTTGAAAACTGAGGCAATATACTGGTCCTGGGTCCACAGGTCGGAACCAAGGTGGATCCAAACCCAGACTTGTTTTCTTATTAGAGCCTAAATAAGGACCCAAAACCGGTTTTTAATGAGTCGGAACCTCCGGATAATAAAAGAATTGGGGACCCATTTACATCCCTAATTGGGATATGTTTAATTTTAGCTCTAAAAAAATTAAATCCCACGAAAGTGATTAATATGGTTAAGAGTCTAATGATCTCGAAGACCTCTCTCTGATGAGGCTATATCCAAGGACCAGCTCACCCCTAAAAGAATTGGGTTGGTGGAAAATAACATTAAAACAAGATGGAAAATGTATGAACCATTCATCACCCTATTAGCTTATTTTCCATCTTCTTCTAATTCTATTTTCCTTAAAAAAGGTTGTTCAATTCTCATTTCTTAAAATTAATGTTTGGTCTTCATTTTTTTACCACTAATGGTATCAATCCTATGTATTTTATTCCTACATATTTTAATGTAAACAAGCAGACTCAAAGATTATTTTTCCCATGTGAGGCCCACATGGATGCACGACAATCAATGGAGGTAGAGGGAATAGATAGGCTTCCAAATGGATTGGAGGTCGGGGTGTAAACTGGATCGGGACTGGGGCCATGCACAGGCAGTTGACTGGGATGGGCGGCCCGACATGACCCAAAGGATGGGCCAAGGAGCCTTGGTCGTGGCACGGTACGGCGTGGCCCAGGTCCTTGTTCGTGCAATGCTAGGCCAGGGTGCTTGGGCTGAGGCACAACATGGCATGGTCCATGATAAAGTTCTATACCTGCATAGACCTTATAAGTTAGAGCTTTTTTCTCATAAAAAAAAAAAAAAAAAAAGCTAAGGGGGCTACTTTCTTTTTAGAGATTTTATGGCTAAGGTGGATGGAGGTGGATAATTCAAAATTACAAGTGTTTGTACCTAAGTGCCTAGAGCATGGAGCGGGAGCGGGAGCGCTGAAGCGCTAAATTTTAAAGTAATTATATGTCTGGAGCACCTTCGGAGTGCCTGCTATACAGTGGGCACAAATATATCTGATCCATATATTCAAGTATAAAAAATGGAGAAAAAATTTAACTTCGCAATTTGACCACATAAAATAGACAATAATTAATAAGTCAAAAGAAGTTCCTTCATTCAAAAGATAGATATCAAGCATACAAAAAAAGACAATGCTCATCCATGATTTCATATCCTGTATCCAAAAATAATACTCCACAAAACATATGAGAAAGATAAAAAAATTAGAAAAGAAAGAGAGTACCCATCCCAAGTGTGGTGTAGAAGTGCCAGAAGTTAAAGGGGATAGGCCAACAACACCAAAATGAAGTAATGCATATTCTCTACCTTTAAGGGCTTCCATGTCCTTCCTTCAAGGGCTTCCATGTCCTTCTCCAAATTATCATCATTAACAAAACTATCCCAGTTCTTATATGTCCCCTCACAATCCTCCCTATACCGTGTCAACAATCGATGATTTTAATGGACATAAACCAAAGATTCTGCATGGTCCGCATTCATCATATTCCTCTTTACATTGTGAATAAAACCATAGGTACTCCATGCCCTCTCTGCACACGAGGTGTTCACACTTGGAGACAAAAATTTGACTACCAAACTATATAGCTCAGGTGCGGTAACTCCATGCAAATCCCACCATGTTACTGTATACACTTTTCTCTCTATCTTTGATTGCTTGAGGACGACCAAAAGTACTTTTGCCACTAACAAAGTCACTAAGTTTCCAACGAACTAAATATGCTTCCTCTGGATCTCTCACCAATCAATCTACCACTTCAAAATAAGTCGTTTGACTATGTTGATAATCACGAGTCTTCTTCATTTTCCCTCCCGTCGGTGAAAAACTTGTTAACCAAGATTCTGAATAATAATATGGAGTAAGCACATATGCAAGAGCATGTAAAGGTTGATTCATCTCTCCCATCGTCCTGTAACAAGTTTCTGAATAACTTGATACATTTCAACATTATGTTTTAGTGCAATTTGAATGTATCCATACATATCTTCCATCCTTTGATAAACTTCTCCAAGAATAGCTTTGTCGGAGTCACAAAAGCGAATCATTTGCCAAATGGGCTTTGTGAATGCCAAGATAGTTTTCAATTGTTTCCAAAAGTCATCATCTAATATAATTTGTCTTACCCCATTATGCTCCATATTTTCCCTCACCCCACCTTTCTTGAGTTTGTCCCATTCCACACTTAAAACCAAGTTAATTAAAGCATTCTTTACATGAGCAATTCGTTCCAATATAATATAATGATGCCCAAATCTTGTCTTGTTGACTTTTATAACATCTAATGATGAAAATGTTCGAAATATACGCAAAGCCGAAAAATGGTTTTTTATATACTTCACAATTCCCTTTGCTTTCTCATAGCAATCACCAATGAAAAATAAACTTGAGTGGATTGAATGTGCAATATCTTTCATCAAAAGACTTGAAGTATTAGCCATGCAACCAGACCAAAAGATATGTGGGTGCCTCCTCTCAATGAGAGTCCTTGCTCCCTTACATACAGAGGCATTATCAGTCATATCAATCAAAATCTGCACAACACTATATGTACCCACTCTTTCAATTGCCTTTAGCAAAATCCCAGCTATATATTCACCTGTCTTTTCAAGAGAAATTTATACCACTAATGAACATTCCTTTATCTCCTGATACTGCCATCGCATTGATCAACGGTTGGTTCTTGATGTTTGTCCAACCGTCAGAAACAATTGAAACCCCATATGTCGGCCGTTGTTCTTTTAGGGGCATTAGTGCTTGCTCAACCTTTGTCCTCTCCTTATCAAGAAGCATAGTCCTTATTTTTTCTGCACATGGTGGCTTATAGCCTTTTGGTGCATCATTGATGGCCCTTACCATATCAATCCAAAGAGGAGACTTTGCTACATTAAAAGGAATCCCATTAGCATAGAAAAGTCGGGCAAATACACCATCCACTTCTTCTCTAGAAGATAATTTAAACATATCAGCTATATATGTTCTTCTTTCCCTTCTCTACCTTAGCCAACTTGGATACCGGTGGAACAATTGGAATGGTAGGAATAGGTCTTTTGCGTGTGCCACCTCCAAACCTTTTCTTAGCTTCTTCTTCTTCTTTTTTCAATTTCTTCCTCTCATCCTTGTTTATTTTAGAACATATTGCCACCCCTTGTGACTTTTGCCCAGGTAATAGCCCAATCAAGTGGGCTCTTATCCGGAAGTATGTTCCCGTATAAGGATCAACCTTACAACCAAAATTACATATCCACTTACAAGCACTTCCATCTTTTCCATCTCCAACAATTGTTACGTACCTTTTGAGAAGAGTGGCTGTCAAATCTGTATTCTCATCTTCAATACTATCCCTTTGATTAAGTGGATTCTCTGTAATTTGTACCTCCTCTTCTTCATTCATTTTGGTCCTAAAAAGGAAATAATATTGGTTATACATGTAAAATCAATTTGCCAACATATCTTGTTTATAATTTACATATATTAAAAGAGTATTAGAGAATGGAGACAAAACCTTGTATTGTTTATAAATTATAAACAAGAGTGATAAGACAATATGTCAGGGATATGATGGAAAACTTTTATTGTTTATAATTTCCATAGCCATCAAGATGTACAAAACTACAAATATGGGTTGAGATAGTTGTGAATGAGAAATGAAGCACAAAACTACAAATCCTGTGTCGGCTTTTCGTCATTGCTCTAAATGCTTGATTTCTGTTTATGTGTCAATCCCAAACAATTTCAAGTTGGGGGATATTGATGCCAATACTATAGCACCTCCTGTTTATGAAAAAATGACAACGATGGAGTGCCCAGTTTGTTTACCAGAAATGAGGCGGACACCCCTCTTGCACCACATGAGTTTTTAATTTTTACTACTCATCATATTTATTGACTGAGGTATCAAGTTGATGGAGATTGGAGACTACCGCATTTGACTACTATATTTTTTTTATTTAAAGAAAGGAAGAAGATGGAGACGAGAGAGAGAAGGGGGAGGGAAAGAATAAAAACAAGTGAAGCCCAACTACCCAAGTACACAGAGAGGTGGGGAGGGAAGGGTAGGGTACTTGCCGGATATTGCTGCAACGTAGATGACCCATGACATCAGAGATGACTTGCGACAACCACGGTTTGCAATGCTCCTCTTTCGTATTTTAGTCTCTCTTCTCATCTTTCATTTTTTTTTTCTTGTAATCCTCCCTAAAAATAAGGATCTAAGCCTTAAAATCTTTAAATTTTTTGAAACCAACCTTTCAAATTCCACGCTTCCAACGTGGATACCCATCGACTTGCGCTCCCTCCCTCGTTGAATGACGATCTAGGTTCACCCGATTCTCGCTCCATCGTTGGTTGATCCGCGATTCGTATGAACTCGAACCTCGATTTGTAGAGACTCGAACCGCGTTCCATGGGCGATTCCACTCCGAAAACACCGATCCGCATTTTCAGAGCGAGATCGAGAAAGGGGATGGATGGTTCCCTGCAATGAGGTTTGTACAAATATAACCTCATATAATTTTCAAAATTACGCAAGGGTTCTACATTGTAATTTTTAAAACGTAAGCCAACAATTATCAAAATTAAGTTTGAACCATGGCTAAAAATGCCCAAATTAATCACAACCCACCTATCGACCAGATCTCTAAATCCCCACCATAAATGCAGATGCCAAGTTTTTCCAGCCCACCAGTTTCGTCGGCTACTTTATATGAATTCATCCACCTACACCTTCGCAGTTTACCGTTACATGTGACAGAGACATAATAACGACAACGTTAATGTGGGGTACTCAATAGTACAAATACGACTATACTCCAGGTTAAACACTATCTCCTCTCCTTTTCTCTTAAGAAAAAAGTCGCATTCAATTTGTCCCGTTTAAAATTTCTACTTGTCCTTGTGCTAAATGTGTTGGGCTTACATTCTGCCCCAACTCTGATTGGATCGGAATTTGGCCCTGTTAAAAACATGGTTGTGGATCACTTACTTAAAGGACCAATTATTAATTAAAAATTAATAAATGCTGGACCAAAGACGTGAACATATCCATCCTCCTTGCAGTTGATCGATTTGAATTAAAAAGATCGCACTATGTCAAAATGCACTAAATATGGCATGAAAAAAAAATGCAAAGAGTGATCGTACGCTCCGCTTCTTCTTCGTCGTCATTTTACATTACCAAAACAAAACCCTAACTCTCATCTCTCCCATCTCCATCTCCTTCTTTGGTTTTAGGGTTTCCAAAGGCTACTGGACCATCGTTTAAGGCCATGTTTGGCAACAATTAGTGGCGAGGATTCCTCCCGACCTTCTATGCATTTGAAGGAAACTCATGTTTGGTTAACATCGAAAAATGGCTGGGAGAACTCATTGCTTCTTTGTTACAGAATATCTCAGAGATTCTACCCCCCACCTTCCAACTGTTGAAGTCCGCGCGATGGAAGCTATAGTTAAATCAATGCTACATGAGGCTGTATCGGTTTTTTCTTTGGAACCCTGCCTTATGGATCCAATAATCACAATCCGAATTGTTAGTCATGATTAGATGGTCAATAACGGCTGGGAGATAAAATATCATCTGTTGATCCATCATAAATCATGAGATATCCAAAAAAAAAAAAAAAGAAAGAAAAATTCAAACCATAAGATCACAATTTCTGAAAATTCTATGCACTCCTTTTGCGAAATCTGAACTATCCATTCTCTTTAGAACGCTACCTAACGTCCAAGAGTCAAATTTCCCAGCATGATTTTTCATGGATCATCATAAAATAGTAAAAAAAAACTATAGACCATCTATTACCTATCACACAAATAAAGAGGAAGGTCTTGTTACAGCCTGCTACAATGGTTTGGCGATAAGTTAGGGTTTCTATTTATTGGTTTGGAACCCTACTTTTTGGGTTCCTCAATCAAGATCCAAAAGGCTAATTATAAAGAAAAGGCCCCAAACGACTGTATTCTCAAATTTCAGCCGTTGATCTCTCATAGATATTGAGATATTTGCGAAAATGTCCAAATCCTATAATTAGAAAATTTAATTTATGTGGGTCCCATTTGTACGATCCTATCCATTCAAATTCTTCAGGGAGGCAAAAACACATATAGGGTGCAAGTTTAGGTCTTGATTTTTCATGAATTTTGAAAAATTTGCAAAAATTAATAACCATTGGATCACACATCTTTATAGATGGCTTGAATCCTTTCCCTTAACCAAACTTGGAGCTCTCCTTTAGGAATCCTCAATGAAGATATCTTAGGGCACGTTTGTGTTACGGCGATTTCCGTGGAAGAAGGAAATTGCATCAGCAAAATTCATGGAAGATAGATGCCAATGAAAAGAATTTCCATGGAAGTACAAAAATTATGTTTGGTGCATAAAAAACTTCTTCGATGAAACTGTGTTGTTTTTGTTTGGTGTGACCATGGATATCCAAGTGAAAACCAATGACCTAGCACAATAATGAAAATATAATCCAAATAACAGAGAAATTGCCAAGTAGGATAGAAATAACTCGGAGAGAAAATAAAGAAGCACCTTGGACATGTAATTGCAGAGGAATGGCCCACCTTAGATTGTGCCAAAGATCCAATAACACATGCAATGAGTCAATTGCAAAGAATGACCCACCTTGGATGAAAAACCTGAGTAGCCCACATCGTCCAGTGTCCTCAAACGAGAGCAACATGTGTAATTTTGCAACATGGGATTTGCATAGGCTTTTTTGAGTGGCAAAGAGGCAAGTTAAAATTAAAACCCAAATCCAAAACGCTATTCTATGAGTTGCAGAGAAGAGAGAGGGCTTCCAGCAATAACAGCCTGCAGACGGAACCAGAGCGTCGGCGATGGAAGAAGATGAGGGTTTTCGGGGGGCGGGGGGGGGGGGGGGGTTGTTTCCAATGAGAATGTGGAGAATCCATACTTTTTAAGGAAAAGATGGGCCCACATAGTTTAAACCACACGGAAAATGACCGCACCAACAGATGGAGAGAATCATCTCAATAGACGATTCCATCCCGTGCACTAAATCTGCCCTAAAACTCTTTTAATTATGTTACCGTTGAGATATCTGCTAGGATTATCTTTTATCCGTGTCGATATATCTGTATTTTCTCAAAAAACAAAAAAAGCAAATCTCTTTCAAACACTCTCTCCTCTCCTTTTCTCCTCCCCAAAAACCCAAACCCTAGATTCCAAAACCAGATCCTCGCCGAGCGTGGTCTCGAATTCTCGACCTCTCATGGCTATTCCCCCAGATCTCGCCACCATCTCCTCCACCTGCAAATCCATCACCACCCAACGTTAACGTTCCTGAGACGCTTCTTGATCCCTCGAGAACCACCACCCCATCCCCTTCCTCAACACCCTCGACACCCATCTCTACTCCTATTTCATCTACTTCCCATCCTCAATCATCGGCTTTCTCTCTTCAATCCCCTTACACCAGTCATGTCACGGGGTTGAAAACCCCAATCCCTCATCTGGGCACCCCATTCTCCACCCAAAACCGATCCATTTTCCATCTCTAACGGTCGAAAACGCTTCTGGGTGTGGCTGCTGCGACTGCTCTGAGGAGATTGATGGGGAATTTCAGTGCCCTTGTGCGAGGCTGAGGCCTGGACCTTCTGGCTTCTCTGAGGATGTTGGGGGGATTGCGGAACAGGGTTTTGGTGGAGAGCTATCTCCATGGGGTTTCTTTGATCTGGTGGAAGTGGATTCTTCTGGAAGAGTTTCTGAGTTTGGAGGTGGAGCGTTTCTGGGAGCGTTTCTTGGATCTGGTTGAAGCGGATTCTTCATGGTAATTTTATTTTATTTTGATTTTTTATGTTCCCTTTGTTTGATTTGATGTGATTTCATTCTTATGTTTTAGTTTTTTTTTTTTTTATCCACTCTGGTGTTTGGGTGTTCTTGCAAATGTATAGAACAGTGACTCACCCCACCCCCATTTATGGTCTTTGTTTTTTTTCATTATGGAAGGTGACCCAGGTAGTAAATGGTTGGAATTGGGGTTATCTTCCCTAACATGAATTATTTTTTGTTGGGTTATGAACCCCCCCTTCCCGGTTTAGACCACCGATTACAACCTTCATATCCCCTCTCTCTGTTTCTCCAATCTCTTTCTCTCTCTCTCTACCTGTTTGGACGGTCCCCCACGCATCGGTTTCCAGGACCAACCACGGTACCTGTTGTGGGATGACCCCCCTCCTCTCTCTCCCTCTCTGTTGTGATGCCGTCCAAGGGAGTATGGATGTTCATTCCAGATAAGATGATACAGAGTATAGTTGGGAGAATGTTGCAGGTAGGCTGGTTGAGAGGGAAGGTGGTTGTGGGTCGTGTTTCGGGCTCAAGGAGTTTGTTCATTTGCTTTAGTTTTTCTGTTTTCTTCAAATGCATAGATTTAGCTTTTCATTGTTTATGATGTTATTCTTTTCCATTGAGTTTAATTTCACCACCATATTATTTCTTTATACCTTCCTTCAGATATACTGCAGTTTTGTGAAGATGTGTGTTCCCTCCATCTCAGATTATAAAAATCTCTTAGTGAAATGTTGCATATGTCCATTTAACATTTTATGTGCAATGCTTGTAAATGATGTCTGTATTGGTTGTGTGTTCTTTAATAAAGTGTGGTATTGTAACAATAGAACATAACGTACCCTTATAAATTACATGTGCTTGCAAAAATAATATTAATAGTGTCTAAAGGCAATCATAATCAATCATTTAGTATTCAACAAGTTGTTGCAGGTATAGTTTGGTGGTGTGACTGTTGTCCTTGTGAAAGAGCTATGATGTTGGCATTTGCTAGTTATATTATAGTTTGATCCATTTTCACTTTTTTTTCTTTCTTTTTCTGGGCCTTACAACATGGAAATTGGAATCTCATATGGCATGGGTTTGTTTATTTGACTTATCCACTTGAAATAAATACAGCACGTATCCAAATGTTGATTTAACGTGGAAATAGAAACAATGTTCTTCTTCTTCTTCTTCTTCTTCTTTCCTTAATAGTAGAAAAAGTATACCATCTGATTTTATTATAGTTTGATCCATTTTCACTTTTTTTTTTCTTCTTTTTCTGGGCCTTACAGCATGGAAATTGGAATCTCATATGGCATGGGTTTGTTTATTTGACTTATCCACTTTAAGTGAATACAACAAGTATCCAAATATTGATTTAAGATGGAAAGTAGAAACAGTGTTCTTCTTCTTTCTTTAATAGTAGAAAAAGCATACCATCTGATGTGATTTCAAGCTCACATCCAAAATGCAGGTAGAATAGATAATCACCATTTTCTAGTTATTCAATATCACAGATGATACTGGGGTCGGAACTGTGGTTCCCACTCTCAAGTATTAATCGGATATGAGGGCCAAGGCCTCTCCAGCCATCTGGTACATTTCCTACGCGGTCTTTTAGGTACCATGGATCAATTGTCTTGCATTCTCAGAATTCTCAACAATGTATGCTACGGTTCGACATTTTTTTCATCAGTTTTTTTTTTTTTTTTTTGAATGTTAATTTTTTTTTCTTTCATCAATTTGTGTTTGACATAGTGTTTGTTGGTTTTTGCTAGTTAATCACTTTGCTAACTGATAGAGAAAATAGAGAAAAAAAATGAACATGTTTTCAAATGTGAGCAATGAATATTTATGTTTGACATGCAGACTGCAATAATAACCTCTTTAGTTGATGATTTTGAATTGTTTTCTAAACCCAACTGGTTGCATTGTACTTCTTGACTTTTGTTTGAACTTGAATATCCTCTTTGTCCTGTTTTTTCACTTTCTAATTAAGAATATTACAATTGGGGGATTTTTTTATATACTTAATGGTTTTTTTTTATTTATAAGGAGGTTTTTTTTTTTTTTTTTTAATTCATGAACTTCCATTGGGCTATTCACCATTTCTGAGGTGGGGGATTACAGAATGTAGGATGTTGATGGGTTTTAGATCAATTCTATGCAAGCATTTGGAATGAAAGAAAAAAATGAAGAAAAAGAATGGATTTCCTTTAGTTTTTCCAATCATTGATTGGTTATCAAGACTCTTAGATGTTATTTTTGGCAAGCATTTCTTCAAAATGAGGTGAACTGCCGGGGACAAATAAATAATTTCACTTTTTTTTTTTTTTTTTGAATGGTTAAATAATAAAAAAGGCAATTTTTGGATTTTAAAATATGTAAAAAGTGACGGCCTTGGCCGTTGTTCAGTTTCAGCAATCGATCCCTTCGTATGCGATTTGGTCCCCTTCATGATAGTGTGGTCCAAGAAACTATAAGCTGATCTGCTTTACAAAAATCCCTGAACTGAATATATGGCATACCATAACCATAAATGAATGCTTCTTTAAGAGCAGGTCTAAAAGCAGATTCTATGTTGATGTAGTCTTGAAACATAGAGGGTAAGCTATCTAGAAATGCATCCACCACGCTTCTTGATTCTGACAAGTTGACAAGAAGATCTTCTGGCAAAGGTACAAATATGTCATCAAGGTCTCCAACTGCCATCATTTGAGGTTGTGTCAAAGATGACTGTTACAAAAAGACGAGCTTTGTATTAGTAATTAATCTGTTTTATTAAAGTAAATAATTTCTCTTATTGTACCATGAACATTTAAATTCTTAAAATGAGATGATTCTTCTAGTACTGTTTCTTTCATTTTACATCTCAATGAGTTGAAACATCAGATATGCCAAAGTGGGACCTGGTTAACGCAGTCATCATTTGGAATCGCAGACTAAACTAGTGTTGAATGCTATGGAATTAAAAATATGGTTTTCTTTGCAATTTGATTTTGGTTGAACTTGATTTGGGATGGATGTAATGTACGCATAAAACAAGTTTAGAAGCACGCAATTTTTTCAGAAAAAAAAAACAGGAGAAGCCGAGAAATATAGAAAAAGTATAAAAAAACACATTAGAGCTATACAAAAAGCATACAAGCATTAATAAATTTGATGGTAAAAGATAAATTAAGTTTTCTCCCATGGACTATCATTAAATGTCACTTACTTTAAAATAAAAAAAAATCGTCAACATCTTTCCTTCGCAAGTGGTGAACTCAATTGTTGGACATGGTAGTTTTTCAGAAAATGAAATGCTGTCATGCACAATTTTGAACACTTGATCACTCAGTAGTAACAAGTGTTTTAGTTTTGAGCCATATATCAAATGAAGCTTTGAATGCCTTTGCTATTTGATTTTTATTGAGCTTGGTTCAGACTGGATGTCTTTTGACATAAATTTACTTAATACATTCTGATGTTGGTTTCACTTAAATTTACTAAATACATTTTTTACTAAAATCTGATAGTATCAAGTGTAGGAATGCCTGCTTAAGTACCAAATTCGAAGAACATTGATACTCAGATTGGAAAGGGTGATGTACATTAGGAGCACATTTGTATTTGTTTTCCTCTTCCCCTGTTAGTGTTTTAAGTGAGGGCACTTCATGTAATACGCATGGACTAATGATAGCAACACTTCAAAAGCAGTTGCCTTTTTTTTCCCTTCCTTTTTAATTTTTTTGCTCTAAAATCCTCTCTGATAGGAGCAAAACTAATGAAGAGTAGGCATTTCACAACTTTGGGGTTCGGAACAGAACTTGGGATGTACATTAGGAGCACATTTGTATTTGTTTTCCTCTTCCCCTGTTAGTGTTTTAAGTGAGGGCACTTCATGTAATACGCATGGACTAATGATAGCAACACTTCAAAAGCAGTTGCCTTTTTTTTTCCCTTCCTTTTTAATTTTTTTGCTCTAAAATCCTCTCTGATAGGAACAAAACTAATGAAGAGTAGGCATTTCACAACTTTGGGGTTAGGAACAGAACTTGGGATCATCAGACTGTGCATAGGTGGAAAATGTCCATGGTTTGGGAACTAGTTGTGAAGTGTCGTTTGGGGCAGTGTTAAGTGGGAATTTAAAGAATCCTATAACAGTAAGATTTTGGAAGGTAGTGGAGTCCTTTTAGTTCAACCCTTTCTATGTACATCTGATGTCTGTGCTAGCAGATTTCTTTTATGTACATCTGGTGTCTGTGCTAGCAGGACATTCAAAGCCCATGTGCTTTGGTCCATGTGCCATTTGTACTCTTCTTCTTATTGTCATTTCATTTTGCCATTAGCATTAATATCGAAACGGGAAAAAATAAAGAAAAAGTGTATGAGAAGAAAACAAAGAAAAAACGGCGTTCCCGCGAGGTAGGGGGAGTGATGAGGGAGAAAAAAAATGACGAAGATAAAGTGAACACTCGCAGAAGGGAAAAAACAGATTAAGAGGAAGAAGAAGGATCTAAGTCCTCAACTCCAACTCCTCCAGCTCCGACAATGGCTGCAGCAGGGGGGAAGACCGTTAAAGGTTTCTCTTCAAAGAATTTGATCCTCGAAAGAGGAACGGGTACTTTAATTTCAGTTAGGCCCTTCTAATTTTTTTAAAACCTCACAAAATAAAAAGAAAAAGAAACAAATTTAGGCCGAATATTTCGTTGTCCATTTTGGTTGAAATTCTGGCATTTCAATTGAAATCTTTGATTTTGGACGAAATGAGCTGAAATTATGGATGAAAAGTTTTTAGGGTCGTTTCGTTTTGGCTGAAACAAAACGAAATTGATACCTATTCATTTAGAGCTTTTCTTCAAATTTTGATGCTTCTCTTTTCTTTGCCATGAGGCAAGGAAATAGAATTGCATATGTTTTGGCGAGGAAATAGAATTGCAGATGTTTTGGCGAGGGTGTAGTTTCATTCAAGTGGTTATTTGTATAGGGCCAGTTTTTGGTGGTTTTTGGTTTGTTTAAGCAGTTAACCGTACACTCTTACCTCTGTTCCATTCTTCTTCATCAATGAAATTCGTCGACCCCTATCAAAAGTGGAAGCATGAGGGTGTTCCATTTTCTTTTTATTTGATGTCGGAAGTTTGCTTTCATTTTTTCTTAAAATAATAGAAATGAAACCCTGATGGTATGCTAACTTCAAACTCCCATTCCCGTAGATTTGGTTATTGCCAGTTCAGGAGATGACAAAAATTTCTCTAAGGCGTATCAATGGACAGAGCATGGGGACAGTGCCACCTTTGGGGACTAATGCTGGTGGCAACATTGATTTGGGACAGTGCCACCGTTCTAGACAACAATGTTGATTTGGGAGAGTGAAATTGATAGAGTAAATATCCATCATCGTCTAAACCTTGGCCATCAGATCGGGAGTTTGCCATTGAAAATCTTCAAGTGCAAATTCTTGAAAGGCATTTTGGAGTTTCAAAATTTGGTGCAATTCAAGGCATACTGGATATCCTTGGATTTCAAGAGCTTCAATCTTTACATTGGCGGCATTGTGATCAGGTCAGAGAACTGCTTTTCTCATTCAATTTTTTATGTTTTTCCTTCTTTATGTCTTTATTTTGCCTTTGGATCGTTTCGATTTCTTGTGACTGTTCATCTGATAGGTAGGTTAATTCTTTTTTCTCTTTCTTTTTTGTTGTGACCGTTCATCTGATAGGTAGTTTGTATTGGAAATTCGAAGGAGCTGAATTTTCTCTTGCGGGAGTCCCGCTAGGCATGAAACCACATCTCTTCTGTTAATGCAGAAGGGGCCCTCTGGATTGAAGGCGGCCTTGGGGTTTCATGCACGGTTCAGCTTGCGATCCCCATGGGAGAAAGCAGGATGTTTAGTTTTCATTTTTCTTTTTATTGCTTTCTTATTATAGATGAGAATTCTGTATAATTCTTTTCAAGTGATGGTTGATGTTGATGCTTAACTGAATCTGTTTATTTATTACATTTTTATATTTACATGAGAATTCTATATAATTCTTTGCAAGTGGTGGTTGATATTGATGTTTAATTGTACTTTTTTGTACTTTTTTATATTTACTTGAGAATTTTGTATAATTCTTTGCAAGCGATGGTTGATATCGATTGAAGGCGGGATGGACCTGTTCTCTCCTTAATTTCTACTTATTCAACGTTTATTATATTGTACTACATTATTTGTTTTATATTTTTTTATTTCTCGTGACATCTTTGGTGCCTTGAACAAGCTAGTTGTGTACTTTTTGGCTTGATTGTGTTTTTTTACCCTTAGGGCCTGTTTGTTTCATATAGTTGAGTATCCTACTATTATATCCCTGTAAGCGCACGGTTAAAAGTGAAGAACCAAAAGGTGAATATCGAAAAACGACCATCAAGTCACCTCCCCTTTAATGGAAACTGAATCATGGGAAGATAGGAAATGAATTCACCACCATATTAATTCAACACGTAGGAACTACATCTTGCTTAACCAGAAATTCCTATGTATTTTATGCAAACACAGCTCGTGATAGAAATCCTTTTCCTATTTTGAACTTATCCAATGACATTAAAGAAAGATTCTTTTAACGTGATTGCGTGTTTTCACTAAATGAAAGGATTTCTTATATTAACTTATAAATAGTAAAAGTAGTAGGATTGTCAATATTAGAGATTCAGGATTGTGGGCATAGTTATGATATTGGTTCATTTGGGCTGAAATTATTAATCCAAATGAACGACCCCCAACAAAATTTCGGTCCATATTTTGGACCAGTTTGGCAAAAATTGCATATTTCAGTTGAACAAGTCTAAATTTGCCCTTTTCGCTTGATTTTTTTTTTTTTTATGGCTTTTCGGTCGAAATTTTGAAAAGAAACAAAATCCTAATTCCTTTATTCCTTATATTCGTTTGACCGAAAGTAGTCATAGTAATAGTAGCAGTAGTAGAGGAAGAAGGTCGCAGCGGGCACCATTGTCGTTTGATAGTACAATTGCACTAAGAATGATAATGATTGCATAGAAAAAAAAGGCAGAAAAACAGGAAGAAGTGTACTAGGACTGAAGGGAACCTAGGCTCATTGCTCGCCACATTACTTCTTTTTCCCTGTCTTTCTCTTCTTCCCTCCTCTCTCTTCTTCTTTTTTCGTTTTTTTCTTGTCTTACATTCGGTTGAGATAAAAGGGGTCAACACAGGGTTAGGCCGAGGTTCAAGGGCTCCATCGTGGGGCTCACTCTAAAGAGATTCTCAACTATGATTGTGAGAGGTGGTCGTACAAGGGGTAGTAATATGTTTCGTAAGTTATCCCACTGTGAAAGCTTCAGTTTTTTCCTTTTTCCCCACATCTTTCTATCATATACCATAACAAAATTTTAGTACTTATCTCCTCACCTTTGTAATTATCTCCCCATCACCAATTTCCTTTTCCACAATCAGCCCTTTTGCCATTTCCAAAGCTTTGAAGTGATACAGCAGAACCAATTCCTTAATATTTAAGGATGGGAGAGAAGCTTTGAAAGGCGCATTCTTTTCTGGTGTCCTATATATGTTTTATTCCATATCTATATATGTTTTATTCCATATCTCTTTGTTGGATCTATTAAGTCGTCGTATTTCCAAAGTCATTTACAATAACTTATTATCACTTGCATCCAAAATAAAAAAAATAATGGTGACTTACCAAAAATCTACAATTTCCTACATTGGTCAAGAAACAACCTCCACGATTATCTGTGACAAAATGTGAATCTTTTAAGTTTTAACTTAGGATGGATGTCATATATTTTCTATCCACAACCACCTTTGTGAAACAATACTGTTAACAAGCAAAGTTTACGTGCCATCAATTACCAACAGAAATTAATGCTCACGTCTTTCAACAACAACGGTATCACACAATTATATATTCTTAAAATTCACGAAATGACAATCCTCAATGGCTATGAACTCCCGAGTCAACCACAATAACTCATGATCACTTACATCCAAAATAAGAAACAATGGCAATGGTCGCTACATCTAAAATGTACAATCTTAACAATAATTTGTAAGTACCTTCAAGATTAGCAAATGCAACAACCATTGATCACTTCTCACAAGATCATAAACTTCTTCCACAAGCTCCAATCAATTATTCACTCGTGCCCCAATAATTATTAGCTATGAAAGAGTGCGTCTTTTTACCAAATCAAAAGCATAAAACAAACTTATGAAAACCCATTTCCAGAAAAATTAAAAAATTGAAACGAAAAGAAAACGAAAGAAGAAACCCACAAAACAAATTTATGAAAACCCATTTCCAGAAAAATTAAAGGAACCGTCATAACCGAAAAGACAACAAAATTCTTAATTGTAAAAAAGTAACAAAATATAAAAATATAAAGAATTGAAAATCCATAGAAAGTCCAATAATAAAATACATTCAGAAAATAACAAAGGAACCTAACCGAACTAATACCCAAAAGCCAAACATCTAAATCGAAAACAGAAATGAAAAAAATATACAAATCCATTAAAACCCATCATCAAGAAGATTAAAAGAACATGTTGAACCTAAAAGAAGTAATAATTAATAATAAAAGTAACTCACAATGTAAAGCAACAAAGTCCATACAAAATATACAACATAGAAATGAAAATACATAGAAAAATAAAAAATAAAAGCAATTTAAAATAAACAAGTAAATCCGTGAGTGCCTAGTACCCAAAAATAATTAAAAAAAAAAAAAGGAACATAAAAAAGAAACTCTCAAATCTATGAAAACCCATCACAAAAAAATAAAATAAAATAAGAATGAAACCATCGTAACTGAAACGAGCAAAATCACAAATACATAAAAGTGGTCAAGAAGAAAATTAAAAGAACCCAACAAAACTGAAAATATAATAAAATGAACCCATAATAAAAAGCAGAAAACCACAATAACAAGTGCAACATAGTTTTGAAGATCCATAGAAAAATCCCATAATATAAGAAATTTAAAACGAACAAACAATGGGTGCAGATCAATCCTATTTTCAGCAGCAATTCTCAGTAGCACAATGGGTGCATATCAATCCAATTTCCACAAATTGCCCCACTGATCGAATTATGTTCAATTGGAAGGAGCTAGCTTTCTCGTAAACGGGGGTCAGGGCAGTACTAGTATTCTCAGTCTTCTGGTTTCCATGTAGCTGAGTAGATTGTTATGTTAGGGGATTTAAAGATTGTACTTTTGCTTGTTTTTACCTATGTTTGGATCAATATAATCCTTTTGTATTGATATCTTTTCTGCTTTTAATGAAAGTTACCATTAAAAAAAAAAAAAAAAAAACCAAACCCATGAAGATTGAATATGCAAAAACTAAAAAACTGAATCATAAAAGAGAAAAAAGAGCACAAATCCTATAAATCCATTACTAGAAAAACTAAATGAACCAAATGAAATTGAAGAAAAAATTAAAAAAGCCACCATAAAAAACAAAAAAATTAACATAAAAGAGAAAAAAAAAAAAAAAAAAACCAAACCCATGAAGATTGAATATGCAAAAACTAAAAAACTGAATCATAAAAGAGAAAAAAGAGCACAAATCCTATAAATCCATCACTAGAAAAACTACATGAACCAAATGAAATTGAAGAAAAAATTAAAAAAGCCACCATAAAAAACAAAAAAAATTAACATAAAAGTGAAAACAAGAGAAAAGTTGAAACATAAACAAATAAATTTCTCTCGTTAGTATGTGCTCCTACATCCGTTAATCGCGCTGGAGAAAGAACTAGAGAAGGATTTCCTTCTCTTGTAACTGGACTATGTACCGATGATATCCCTTTCTTAGTTACTGCTTTGGATGCGGGTGCATTGGATACACCTAACAGTGATATTGGAGGAGCAAGTGGAAAAGGGCTTCCTGCATCCGGCAATCTTCTGAATTGGATGTGGATGAAATCCACAAGGTTGAAGAAGTGGAACACCCACTCTTTCTAAGTGGAGACAAAGAGATCCCTTTTACCTATTTGGCTTGTTTGTTGGCAAAATGGACTGCAAGTAAGGACCCAGTACCAGTTGTTAATGTCAAAATAAAGGTATTTTGCTGATGTTTTTTTGTTGTATGATCGCGTGGTCTATGGATTGGTTCTATGGTCCTAAAGTAGAGGGCAGTTTTAGTAATCCAAGATAAGATACCTGGCTAAGTATCTGTGTAAGAATTTCTGTTCTGGGGTTTACATATACACATAATTGTTGTTATAATTGAAATTGAAAAGGATTAATTTTGGAAAAGAATTAAGACTGATTAGTCGTATATCAATTTGATCTCCTTATGTCATTAAGGAAACCAAATTGGAGATCAAAATCCAAGAACCATTCATGAATTCACAGTCATTAATGCTTCCAATTTGCTATGAATTTTGAATTTTGTGACTGGAAATCCATTTTTCTCTTTCAATAGAAAATAAGGGGAAAGCTTTTATTTAGGTGTAGTGTGTTTTGGAATACAATCAATCTAAGAGAACATGATCCAATAAAAAAAATTCCTTGATTCTGCTTATCGGTTGCTTGAATTGAAAAAAAAAAAAAAAAAAAACTGGAGTTTGCTGTCATACATTTTTATTCTACAATGATCCTGGCCCTGCAGATAATTTTATCTGTATTGAGCTTACTGACATCATTAGTCATGTTAAAAAATAATCATTTCAAGCCAAGGAAGTTCATATATTTAATCAAATTCTGTTCTTTTGCAGTGTTTTTCGAGGGGGGTTAAGCAATTCCAATTCAAGCAATGAAGTGCGTATGAGTTTAGATACAGAATTGTGAATTTTGGTGGGCATTCACCTGAGGATGTTACTGCTGCTCTTTCTTCATCAGACAAGAAAATTATGACCCCACATGAAGGAGATCATGAAGTGATATCGACTTTGTTTTTTGGCATATTTTGAGGTAGTCTTCCTCTCCCATTTGAAAGAATTGTTCTCTGTGATGTCATTGTTTCTGTAGAATTCATTTCCGGCTGTATAGCCTTAATATGTACATTCTTGGAACTTAAGTACCTTTATTTTCTAAAATATGAAAGGGCAAAATTAATGTTTACTGAAAACCATTAGTTCCGATCGACTCATGAGATGAATGGTTTGCAATGAGTAAAGTTGTGATATTCTTGAATATATGAATCTTGTGCATACGAACATTTTCATGAACACAGCCTTTAAATCACAAGTAGCTACACAATGGACATTTTAAAATGAAATGGTGTCATGTCATGAATATTTGGTAGTTGGTACACTGGAGACCATCCTTGTAGTTAGTACTGGTGTTGTGATTTTTCGGTGGTTGTTTTCCTTCTGCCCTTATGATTCTGAGCTTTTCGAGGATACCCCAAGCTACTAACCTTCGTTGGAAACTGCAGAAAAGTTGATTGGAGTTGCGGACTTGCAGCCCTTCTACGATTTCGACATGATTAATTCCTATTGTTACCTTACAACAGAAAAAAAAAAAGGTTCATTCGTGCATGGCATTTGTAGAACTAATAATGGTGGGATGCAAGTTTGTTCTTCTAAGGTGGTAGGGAGGATGGTTTGATTAAAATTGAAAATCAATTAGTGCCCTAGTGTGGTAGATTCTGTTGTCAAGAGCATTTATGGACAAAGTGGACTGCTTACGTAGGATATCATAAACAGTGCTAGTGCGGGGTGGGAATGGTGGCGACAAGTTGGTATAATGTTGTGCGATCATTTATTACCATTGTGGTCAAATGGACATTTAATTAAGACAATAGGTGGACCTGCACTGTTATATGGAGCTGAATGTCGGGCAATAGAGAAATGTTAAGAAGACGGTATTTGCGTTGGAAATGTATATCCTAAGATGGAGGTGTTACAAAGGGTGAATATAAAATTAGGAAGGGTTAAACAATGTGCGTTGGAGATGCATATCCTAAGATGGAGGGGTAAAAAAGGGTGAAAATAAAATTAGGAAGGGGTAAATGAGGAAACTTTTGGGCCAGTTCAATAGAATATAAAATCAACTATTTTTTATTCTCGTGGTTGCTCGCCATCTGGAATCAAGATTTTATATCCCCTACATATTTGGTGAATATTGCAGCAGGCCATCTTGTGCAAAATTGGGCTTGGCTGGTAATGTATAGGTTGGGTTATTATGAAATGACAAGGAGGTTATGGTAACATTCTTAGGAACGAAAGAACCAAATCAAGTAGAGGTGTGGGCAACTTATGAATTGCAAAGGCTTTATGTATTTTTCATGAAAGGTAAAATTCATTAAGAAAAGGCTGGCAGAGGCTTGCCTTTATTATTGAAGGAGACGTGAAATATGCAACATGATGGGATCAAATAAAGGTGGAGTCATGGGGGTTGTTAAGTTGGCACAAGAGACTTTAGATGTGCATATGACGATGGCAATTTCTTACTGTCACATTTTCAAAAGCTCAAATGAAGTAGCAGAGGAGTTATAAAAGATAGGTTTTTTGTTGTTAGAACATTTTTCGGTTTTTCCTATTTAATTGTAATTTATAAAATCTGGGGTCTTTGTGGATGAGAAGAAAAGGTGGAGAAAACTGCCCACACTTGATGTTTGTCCTATCGACAGTTTTCTCTGTGTTTCTCTACCTCTTTTCCTTCACAAGTAAATGGTCTGTTGGGTTTAGTTTAAAGATAAATCGTTTATGTTATATTGGTTAGGTTGCATTTTGATCGTGAGCTCCAAGTATAGAGCCGCGATGTAGTAATAAACTGGTGAGACCAGGTTGATCCATAGGTAGCTATTGAGATAAGGCTTACCAACTCGTACCTGCCTTAAATAAAGTCTAAAACTAGCCTAAGTAAAAACTAATTACAGCCATTCCTACTTTAATTAAAAGATTTAATTACAATCCAATGAAATATAAAATTTCCTAAGGCTAGATTCCTAAATCTAAAAAGATCAAGTTGCTCCAAAATAGAATACACATTAGAACATCCAATTAGAAAATATTCTAAAATTATCACTTACTAAGATTAAATCTAACAAATGAAATTGGAAACTAAAACAAGTTATGAAAAAAAATAATCAAACTTAAAAAAAATGTATCAAACCAAATCAATCTAAATTGGAAAAAAATCATCCATCTAAAATCAAACTCCCTAAGATGAGACCATGTACCTAAAATAAATTCCTACACTAGATTAGAAACCAATTAACTTGTCGAAGTTAAACACTGGATTAAGCTAAGAATCTAAATGATACACTTTCTAAATGAATGCAAATCTGAGAATTAATTTTCCTAAACTAAATAAAATACAAGAATGATGAGGATGCACTCTTCTAAAATAATATGGGACACTATGCATGGACGTGCATGTAATATGATGAAGTAGTGCAAAGTTTTTTATTTTCTAATGCTTGACACCTATCACCAATACATAGCTAGATCAAAACCTATCTAAACCACAATTACTGCTGAATCTTTAATACCCTAAGATGCATGAAATTCCAAAAGAGAACAAGTGAATAAAAGTACTAAATCTGAAATGCTATGAAATACATGAATTGTGCAAACGGTTCCAGAAATCAGTCTTGAAGCCATCGTTCCCTGTGTAATAAATCAAGTCTAGAAACTGGTTCAATCAATCCTTTAATTCATCACTCAATTCCCAACATGGTTCGGCCATGATGAAACTTGTTACAACCAGATTTATATCCTATTTCAGCTGTAATCTGCACAGATCATTATGTCTTTCCAATTCTAAATCGCAAAGTTCACATCAGTTATGTAAAGAAAACACACCCCCACTGTATATGTAAGGTTCTACCAAAAAGAGCCCAATGTGCACTATATATATATATATTTTACTTTTCAATCTGTTTTCTTCATTAATCTTGAATTGAACCAAAATGGTTTGCAACTCAGATTTTTCTGATATTTAAATTGCACTCTAACCTAAAGAGAGTTTGCATACAACTGGGGACAAAATTTTTATTGTCTTTTAAACCGTTTCAAATTTCAATTTGATAATGGGCTATTTTCCGAACCAAACACATTCAGCACATGTGACCTTCAAATCTGATTTCGGAACTTAACATAAATTATACCACTACACATGTTTTAAAAGATGCAAAATATGCATGAAAACTAATGCACTTTCAGCAGTAACATAATTCTATCATATTGATGTAAAGATAGAAAATAAAGTGCAGAAACTAAAAAAGAAAAAATGCAGAAAATAAAGATGGTGTGCATAAATCCAAGGTGGTAAAAGAAAATATAAAGGTGGTGAGTTGCTCTTTAAATCTCCTTCTCAATCTTGGCCCAAAAACAATTAGAAGTGCAAACCTAGGGTCCCATTCTTCAACTTGGGTTGTCAATCCAAGTTGATAATGATAAATCCTCACTTTTTAATAAATAAATTTCAAACTGGGATTTTTTAAACTTTTCTCAGTCAACTCTCTTCAACTTCACCTTGTATTGCCTCCAAAAATACCATGTATTCTTAGAAAACAAGGTCTATTGTGAGGATGCTAAGGTGAGTTGTCAATAATTATTCCAAGCCAATTAAAAATATTTAACCAAAAGTAAGAACTAACCCTATTGCATGGATCACAAATCTAATATTCAGAGATACAAAAATACAGAACACAAATTAAAACAAACAACTTTATCTACTAGCATGAAAATTCTTTACAAGGAATATAACATTGAAAAACAAGAATACATACTAGGATGTTGAGAATCCCTCTGTCTAGTTGAAACCACAAGGTTGGTGGTATGGCGTTTGGAAAGAACCTCCTTGGTGAGTTCAAATGGAAGGGCAAAAAAGGGAGAGATGGTATGCAATTCTCTAGAGTGAGAGCGTTGGATCTCCCATAGGGCTGTTTATATAGGAGTGGAACCTCTTTTCTTTCCTTCTTTGTTCTTCAATTTGTGGAGTGGTGGGATCTCCAAAATCTCCATGACCGTGGGTCATTCTTACTGGTTGGGTTGCATGCCCAGCTGGTCTCATTCATCTCCCTTTTTCTCTCTTTTTGAAAACGTCCTCTTTCCTTTCTTTTGGATTTTCTTGATAGACAAGTTAGAGAGACAAAATCTTCACTTGATTGAGATGGGGCCCACATAATGTGGCCGGGTGTGCTATAAAAAAGATATGACGTTCTTGAACTTCTCATTTTGCCTTCATGCTATGCTATTATAAATAGGTCCTAATTTTATTTGGAAACTCAGATTGAGTAATTACTAGAAACTAGTGTTGAATGCGATAAAAATGAAAATATGGTTTTCTTTGCAATTTGATTTTGGTTGAGAACTTGATTTGGGATGGATGTAATATATGCATAAAACAAGTTTAGAAGCACATAATTTTTTCAAAAAAAAAAAAAAAAAAAAAAGAAGCATTAGAACTATACAAAAAGTAAAAAAAAAAAAAAAAAACACATTAGACCTATAAAAAAAGCATACAAGCATTATTAAATCTGATGGTAAAAGAGAAATTAAGTTTTCTCCCATGACCTATCAGTAAATGTCACATACTGTACAAGAAGAAAAAATTGTCAACATCTTTCCATTGCATGTGGTAAACTCAATTGTTGGACACTGTAGTTTTTCAGAAAATTGAATGCTGTCCATACATGGTTTTGAACACTTGATCATGTACTCAGTAGTAACAAATGTTTCAGTTTTGAGCTATATATCAAATGATGCTTTGAATGCCTTTGCTATTTGATTTTTATTGAGCTTGGTTCAGACTGGATGTCTTTGACATAAATTTACTAAATATATTCTGATGTTGGTTTCACTTAAATTTACTAAATGCATTTTTTACTAAAATCTGATAGTAACGAGTGTAGGAATGCGTTCCCATCTCTTGTTCTGTCTTGTTATTTAATGAAAGTAACCATTAAAAAAAAAAAACACAAGTGTAGGAATGCCTGCTTAAGTACCAAATTCTTTGAATTTGGTATCTGGATTGGAAAGGTTGATGTACATTAGGAGCAGATTTGTATTTGTTTTCCTCTTTCCTCTTCCACCGTTAGTGTGTTAAGTGAGGGCACTTCATGTAATACGTATGGACTATTGATAGTAGCACTTCAACAACAGGTGTCTTTTATTTTCTTCTTTTTCTTTTTCTTTTTTTTTTTTTTTTTTTAATTTTTTGCTCTAAAATTCTCTGTGATAGGAATAGAACTAATGAAGAACATGCATTTCACAGCTTTGGGGTTATGAATAGAACTTGGGATCATCATAGCGTGCATAGGTGGAAAAGATCCATGGTTGGGATCATCATATCTTCTTTTTAATTGATAGCTTAACTAGAACCAGTGGCCTAGTTGTTGGGCATTTTCCAACGGTGTTGCAAGCTCCTTTTTTATTTATTTATTTATTTTTTGCTTGTCTTTGCCTACTGTTGTTTATGTGTTTTTATCTTTTAGGAGACACTAGATCCTAGTAGTATAAACCTAAGATTTGTGTATGCTGCCGGGTGGTTCTATAGAGTAACTGCTACATGAGTTTTCTATAGAGTAATTGCTACATGAGTTTTCCTGACCGGTATTTTGGTGTTTAACCGTTTCTATTTTCTTAATTTCTTTCGTTGTTGCTTTTGATATCTTTATGCTCATTCACATCTATAAATATTTCTAACATGATTCTTTTAAAAATCGTTTGTTATTTTGGTTTAGATGCTTTATGTATTATTGCTAAAGTTCATCTTATATTGGTGGAACATTATATTTTGGGCATCTTTTTTAAATTAAAAGTCTTTAGTGTGTTTTTATTTGAGGCTTCTATTATACTTCTATTGCCATTTCTATACCTGTTTCGAGTTTTATTGATTTGTGAGCACAATTTCTTTTGTTTCTTTTCTTATTTTAGGTACCTAACAGAGCGAAAGATACTTAGTGGAATATCTTTTGTTATATCAACGGGAAGTAGTGTTGCTATTGTTGGTACAAAGTAGCAGCGGTAAGGCTTCAATGATTTTAACGTATATTCTAGCTAAATATTATATAAAGAAACTACCTTGAACTGTGTGATTCTATTTTTCTTTTTCTTTTTTTTTTTTTTTTTTTTTTTTTGTTTCCTTTGTAACATACTTGACAGATGAGTGAATGACAAACTAGATGTTGGAGGGAACTAACTCTACAATAGGTGTCTCCTCGTGCCTTCTGTTTACGAAGGATATTCTTCTTCATTCTAAAATAAAAGACATAGTTCACATTGATTTTAAATGATTGACACATAGTAGAACACGTTGGTGAAATAATGTCTTCATTTGGAGAAAACTTTTGTCATCCTACCTTTTTTTTTTCCTTGAAAATTTTTGATCCAAGCACTTTTTTACTGCCATGTCTCATTTAACGACTGCCTATGCATGCTCCCAAATGTCTGCCCGGCACCTAGTGGTTTATTGTTTGATTGAGCTTCATTTTGATGTTCTCCCTCACGGTACTGACATTCTAGTATCAAATGTGCTCTTAATATTGTACTTATGTCTTTGAATATCCGAGATCCCTTTGATTTATGGACTACTCGTTGGTCTCTGGCTGTTTCACTTGTATCATGCCTCTTCTTTTATGGTCTATTAAGTTAATATCTTGAATGGCAGTTTTATAAGGTTATTGGGAATTATGCTTGCTATAGGGTCTTGTGTGAACATTATTTTGTGATGGATTATTGTTTCTCATCATGGAGCATTGTTTTCATTTTTCAAGTTATTATTTATATTTTCTTTGTTTTTATTATGCAAAAACCAAAAACTGACTGAAGACATAAGGTACCATAACATATGTAATGAGGTTGAATGACCAACTAGCCCTTCATTTCCCGGTTACTTAGAGGACCTAACCTGAAATCTGTCAAGTATGAATCTTCTTTTTAGACTAGATCAATGGTACTTTTGTAATTTTGTCCTTTTGATGTTGAGATTTTATGCCCTTTGATGTACAAATATCACCATTTGAGGAAAAAAAATCGCAATTCAAGTTGAATTATTTAATATAATAGGGTAATTGCACAGTTTGGACAGCTATGGGCATGGGCCGCATGGCAAATAGCCAGCAAAGCTTTAAAACAATGGGCATATAACTAAATTTTTTTTGGCATTTGGGTGGATCCCAAGTTGTGTTGCCAGTAGAGTAATTCTTTTTTCTTTTTGTTTGTTTTTGTGGGTTTTGTCTAACCATTGACGAGGTTGGAAAAAGCTTCACATTCTCCGGTGTCTTCGCTTTACCCTCGTACTTTTATTACTCATGTTTTATATTCTTTTGCATTGCATGCATAATATGAGGATGATGTTCATCATAGGTTGGGGGTGGGGACAAGCACACTTGTCTATTTTTAGACAAAATTTTCACACACCTTTTGCTTTATTTTCTATATTTAGGAAGTTTTTCAAATTTCTTTTCAGAATTTTTGCTATTTATCTTTGGCTTTTTAGATTTTTTTGAAGAGAAATTTTTTGAGAGAATTTTCAATAAACGGAAGATGGGTTGAATTTTAGAATTCTCAAAAATTTAGACAAAAGAGAGTCTGCGGATATCATTTTGAAGAAGTGCTAAATTTAAATCCTTTCACATTACACAGTTCGTATACTTTTTCAAAACCTTTAAATGTGAAATTACGATTTCCATTCTTTTTACGACTTGATTGAGTAGATGGAGGAAAACCAAACCTTAGTTTTATAGGTTTCCTGATTCATCTGGGTGGATTTTTCCACAAATTGGTGAATTAAGTCGGGTACATGAAAATGGCTGCCTATTGTTGGGGACCGTTGAAGAGGAAAAAAATTCATGGCCTTTTGAAAAATAATAGTGCAAAAGCCATCATGGTTGCCTTGATTCGGGTACATAAAAAGGGCTGTCTATTGTTGGGGACCGCTAAAAAATAAAAAAATCACGGCCTTTTGAAAAACAATAGTACGAATGCCATCATGGTTGCCTTGATTCGGGTACATGAAAAGGGCTGCTTATTGTTGGGGACCATTGAAAAGAAAAAAAAATCACGGCTTTTTGAAAAACAATAGTGCAAAAGCCATCATGGTTGCCTTAATTCGGGTACAAGAAAAGGGCTGCCTATTGTTGGGGACTGTTGAAAAGGAAAGAAATCAAGAGAAAAGAAAAAGAAGAAAGAGAGAAGCTTGTCGCTGAAATTTCACGGCCTTTTGAAAAACAATAGTGCGAAAGCCACCATGGTTGCCTTAATTCGGGTATACCTTTAATTCGGGTACATGAAAAGGGCTGCCTATGTTGGGGACCGTTGAAAAGGAAACAATATCACGGCCTTTTGAAAAACAATAGTGCGAAAGCCACCATGGTTGCCTTATTTGGGTACACCCTTAATTCGGGTACATGGAAAGGGCTGTCTATTGTTGGGGACCGTTGAAAAGGAAAAAAAATCACGGCCTTTTGAAAAACAATAGTGCGAAAGCCATCATGGTTGCCTTAATTTGGGTACACCCTTAATTTGGGTATATGAAAAGGGCTGCCTATTGTTGGGGACCGTTGAAAAGAAAAAAAAAATCACGGCCTTTTGAAAAACAATAGTGCGAAAGCCACCATGGTTGCCTTAATTTGGGTACACCCTTAATTCGGGTACATGGAAAGGGCTGCCTATTGTTGGGGACCGTTGAAAAGAAAAACAAAATCACGGCCTTTTGAAAAACAATAGTGCGAAAGCCACCATGGTTGCCTTAATTTGGGTACACCCTTAATTCGGGTACATGGAAAGGGCTGCCTATTGTTGGGGACCGTTGAAAAGGAAAGAAAATCACGGCCTTTTGAAAAACAATAGTGCGAAAGCCACCATGGTTGCCTTAATTTGGGTACACCCTTAATTCGGGTACATGGAAAGGGCTGCCTATTGTTGGGGACCGTTGAAAAGGAAAGAAAATCAGGGCCTTTTGAAAAACAATAGTGCGAAAGCCACCATGGTTGCCTTAATTTGGGTACACCCTTAATTCGGGTACATGGAAAGGGCTGCCTATTGTTGGGGACCGTTGAAAAGGAAAAAAAATCAAGAGAAAAGTAAAAGAGAAGAAAGAGAAAAGCTTGTCGTTGAAATTTCACGGCCTTTTGAAAAACAATAGTGCGAAAGCCATTATGGTTGCCTTAATTCGGGTACATGAAAAGGGCTGCATATTGTTGGAGACCATTGAAAAGGAAAAAGAATCGTGGCGTTTTGAAAAACAATAGTGCGAAAGCCATCATGGTTGCCTTTATTCGGGTACATGAAAAGGGTTGCCTATTGTTGGAGACCGTTGGAAAGGGAAAAGAAAAAAGAAGAAATAGAGAAGTTTGTCACTGATATTTTACGACCTTTTGAAAAACAATAGTGCGAAAGCTATCATGGTTGCCTTGAGAGGAAATCTTTTTTTTTTTAGAGTCTAGGCGGACCGGATTATTTGATTGAGTCTTTTTCACGGGGGTTCTAGCGGAGCATTTAACACTTATTTTTTGATGTATACATACTTTCTCATCGTGCATGATCATATTTAGCAAGATTTTGAAAATTTCTTTCCAAAGATGGGATTGATGAACCGTATTTCGAATTTGTCTTTACTTTGATTATTTCGAGAATCGAAAGTATCCAATGTTTATAAATATTTTTTTGGTGGAGAGTTTCTTTTGATTTCTTTAGCATTTTATTTATTTATTTATTTTTTGAGTTTTGTGGGTATATTCATGGGAAAACCTCATGAAGCACAATTCATGCACTAGGGTAACTTAGGGGTATAAGGGCTTATTGCATGCGCTAAATGCAGTTGAGAGTGCTAGCAAAAGTGGCTTTTTTTTTTCTACATTAGTCTTTTGTATTTTTAGGTTAGATTAGGTGAGTTTAGTACTTCCACCTTTTCACATCTTTTGCTAGGGACTAGTAAAATGTTGGTTGGAGGGCATGATGAGTCCATGAAATTGCATCATATTGTCATTATTTCATGTAGATTTATGGACTTATTTAGGATAACTTGATTTCATTGAATTTTATTTGAGCAAGTCATAATTGGTCAAAATTCATTAAATTGCATGATTTTCATGAAATTATTCTTTTGCATTATCCTATTATCGCATTAATTTTATTGCATTTATAATGCTGATTTGACTCATGATAGCTACTGCTTAAAATTCTCTTAATACTAATTGGGAATATTTGCCAATCTTATGAGCCATGGCGTTAAAACACTTTCAGTAAATTATGCATATATTCATATATCCCATCTGGTGTCTGTTTGGATAATAACTAAATATTATTTTGAACTTTTGCTTTCTAATATCTGTGCATCTCATATGTACCCTTTTTTCTTTTTTGGGTTTCTTTCTTGACTGTGTTTTTTTGAGGTTTGTTGTATACTATCAGAAAGAAGAGGAGAATGAGAGGCACTTAATATCACACGTTTTGATGTATTCTTTCCCTAGGTAGTCCTAAAGCAGAACAAAAACAACAAAAACAGAGATAGTATTTTGTTACTATTGATTAGATTAGTGGTTCCAAACAACCCAATAAGACCCACAATGATATATAGTCCTAAACTGTTGCTACAACTTATCATCATTGAAGACTTTCCCATCTACTTCTTGTTGGCTAATCAAAGCCCTAAATAAGTTAATAAAACTGGCTATATACAGGTTACTTTGTACCTTTTTGTGCCTTACAATGGCATTTTTCTTTATGTATTTTTGTGCCTTTCTGTATCCTTTTGACTTGCTAGGGTTTTCTTCTACTTTGAGATTCCATCATTCTTCTTGAAAAGCTTTCTAAGAGGATTATAGCGTGGAGGAACACAAAGGAAAAAGGAGATCAAAATATGCCAAAAGAGTTTTTGTAGAGATCAAGTTTCAACTTCTCGATTTGAGCACAACCAAGCTCCAAAGGTATATCTATTTTCTATTTGTTTTAGTAGATCTAGTTGTGCTTGTTTGTTTCTTGATCCTTGATGGATTATTTGATCTTAATGCATGAGATGAGGGTTTAGATCTTGGGTTTTTGGCCTTATGGGTATTTGATCCCTGCATCAAGTGGATCAAAAGTTTACATGCAAATACCTATCAACGAAGCCCACCTACTTCCAACAATTGGTATCTGAGCTGACCCAGTTTCTGCGAGTAGGGCGCACTCGCTCGAGCGGACCTAGTGTGAAGCACCTGCTCGAGCGGGTTCATCTTCGCTGGAGCGCGCATGATCACTGTCTATTTTGGTAGTTCAAATTTTTCATCATGAAGAATGGCACCTTCTTAGCCCTAGTTCCTATTGTGTACATGATACTAACCTTGCAGGTGTTTGTCCTCTCCATGTGGCCCCACAAGCTTCTATTTTTGTTATTATTATTGGTTATGTTGGGCAACTTGTAAAGGGCATCATGGTTTCCTTGGTTTTCCTGCGAAAGGGCGAGGCATGATGGTTTCCCGAAGCCCATTTTATTTCCATTAATAGATTGCCATGTAAATCTCAATTTTTGAGATATAGGAGTTTTTAGTTTTTAATTTTTATTATTCGTAAATTGAGACAAGAAAGATAGTGACCCTGGACTCTTGACCAAAGAGTTTGGAAGATGAAGAAAATGAAGAAGTCCAAGACATCTTTTTGCATTGGGCCACGTGGAAGAGAGGACTTACTAAAATTAGAATTTCTAATTTGGTATAGATACTTGTTTTATTTAGAGTTTCTATGTTTGCATGGTTGCTTGCTTTATTTAGCATTTTTATTTCTTTGCAAAATATGATTCAAAACACAACAGTTATAGTAATTGGTCAAATCAATTTAAATTTTTGAAAAGGGTTTTGAATAAGGAATTAGTATTGGTGGACCCATGAGATGGATCCGCTGGAAATATAGTTTGGAGACATCATTTTCCTAGAGCCTTATAGAACCCCTTATGAACAGCCAGAAGCCCTGGTGCACTGGTTTCACTCTAAACCGTAATGCCCTGGTGCACTGGTTTCACACTAAACCGTAATGCCCTGACATGTCCATTAATCAATCATGTTTGGAGACATCATTTTCCTAAAATGCATGTTTCAGCCAAGAATTGTAAAAAGTGCAATTCAAAGTAAAAGACTAAACCAGGATGATTATTGGAGGAGTTTGGAAGTGAAGCGATTGATTTGGGTTTTGAGTTGGGTTTTTAGGATTTATGGAAATTTGTGGAATTGAATGGGTTTCATCTAATGGAAATAATAGAATCAAGAAAGAATGGAGTATCTATTTACCGGGCGAGATAGCAATGGCAATAATATAATTGCAGTTAGATAAGCCCCATGGAGTGCTTTCGAGGGCAGAACGTCGACCCTGTCTGGAGAAGATGTCCATCAGTCACAGCCTTCTCCCTCTTAGTCTCTAATCTTCCTCCAGAAATCTCCAAGACAGAGCTTCAAGTTATGTTTTGCAGGTGCTGTGATAGATACCTACATCCCTAGCAGAGAGGCTTTGGTTTCGTCAGATTCAAATTAGAAAGAGAAGCCAAACTAGGTCTTGAACTAGTCAACGGGAGATCCTGGAGAGGTCAAAGAATCCTCGTTGACATCGCTAGTCCTTGAACAGCAGAAATAGTCACGGGTTTCTCCAATACCTCCTTCGATACTACATCATCAACCTCCTAACGACAAATTAGGGCTTCTGCGCCATCGACCTCCCAGGAACCGTCCTCCATCGTGCCTAGCTGACTCAAGTGCAGGGTGGATAGTCAAGGATGGCCATTCTCACTTCATTTGAGTTGCCCCTTTGCTCATTGAATAAGAGATGAAGGTCCTTTGCCATAGCTTGATTGGCTTCCTTAAACAAAGTGCGACTGTGGATGATGTAGCTCGATGGCTTAATATTAATTGGGGCTGTCGATTGCTAGAAGACGATGTCGTCCACATCCAACTTCTCTCAGATGAGGAAGTTAGTCAAGTTTGGAGCTGTGCTGAAGGTTCATCTTCCAAGCCAATCACCAAATCCAACCCGTTCGTAGCCCTAGACAGATGGATTGAGGTTATTGGCTCCCCCCCCCCCCCCCCCCCCTACCCAATCACCAAATGGATTCGTTTCCATGGCGTACCGCTACAAGCTTGGAACGAAGGCATCTTCCGCCTCCTCGGTGATTTCATTGGCTCAACCATATAGGTAGATCGCTTCACTTCGGAGAAGATTAACCTCTGTCTACGAGCGTGTGAAGGTCCGAACCAGCAGGCTATGCAAGTTACCGCTGCAAAAACCTCTGTACGTTGGAGAACTTATTTCAGTCAGGGCCGAAGAAGATCTCCCATTCTCTAGTCGCAACCGACATCGATGAAACCTCCACAATCGCAAGCAGTGCATTTGCATATTGAAGACGGCAATCTAGGGTTCGCTGGTGAATGAGACTTCTCAAATCTTGCCCAAGGAAGTCTCCAGAACGAGCTAAGGGCCAGAAACAAGCTAGGTCAGGAAGATCCAGGGCCTCTAACTCGACCCAAGCTTAAGCATGGGCTTGGCCCACGACAAGATTATGTTTGTCGATTAGAAACATGACAGAATCCCATAATATTAGTTATTAAGCCCTTTTGTCTAAAACACGATTTAAAGTAAAACGATATGATGTAATTTTATGGGGTTACCCGGATGCATGGAATATTTCGTACTGTGAGCCTCTGTCATGATGTCATTCTTCAAATCTTCAATGTTGGGCACGCATAGACAATCGCGATAGTATAAGATTCCATCCACAATACGAAAATCAGGACGTTCTGCTATACTTTAGACTTGCCAAGCTTGCTGACTTCCTACTCAAGGCATCGGCTACTACATTTGCCTTCCCCGGGTGGTACTTGATCGGAAAATTATAGTCCTTGATGTATTCCATCCATCTTCTTTGTCTCATGTTTAACTCATTATGAGAAAACAAGTACTGTAAGCTGCGGTGGTCGGAGTGGACTTCGAACTTCTCTCCGTAGAGGTAATGTCTCCACATCTTTAGAGCAAGAACAACCGCTGCTAACTCAAGATCATGCGTTGCATAGTTCTTTTCATGGTCATTCAATTGCCAGGATCCATAAGCAATGATTTTTCCATCTTGTATGAACACACAACCAAGTCCTATATTCGAAGCATCGATAAAAATTGTGTAACCACCGCTTCCGGATGGTAAGGTGAGGACTGATGCTGTAGTCAATCTCCTTTTCAGCTCTTGGAAACTTGTCACAAACAGATCTGTCCATACATATGGTGCATTCTTCTTGGTTAACTTCGTTAGTGATGCTGCAATCGACGAAAATCCTTGCATAAATCTTCGATAGTAACCTGTTAATCCAAGAAAACTTCTGATGCGCGTCAATCTTGGCTGGATCTATTGACAATCTTTCTTTGGAGATGATGTGTTCCAAAAATGCGACTTATTTAAGCCAGAATTCGCACTTACTGAGCTTCGCATACAATTGATTGTCTCTTTGAAGTTGCAGTGCTATTCTCAAATGCTTTTCATGTTCTTCTATGGACTTGGAGTACACCAAAATGTCATCAATGACCACTACCGCGAACTGATCTAAGTATTCTGCGAAGATCTTGTTCATCAAGGCCATGAATATTGCCAGTGCATTAATCAGTCCAAATGGCATTACTAGAAATTCATAGTGTCCATATCTTATTCGGAAAGCTGTCTTTGATACATTTGAATCTCTAACTCTCAACTGATGGTAACTAGAGCTCAAATCAATCTTCGAAAAATAGGCAGCACCTTGCAATCGAAGGTTGGGTAAGCCCAACCCAATCAGATATTGGGTCCAATATTTTAGCCCATAAGTAGCCTGTAATTGAATTTTGTTGGCATACAAAAAATTCATCACATTTCCCAAGGCAGGATACCCATTGTCGTGGGAAAAATGTCATTTTTCTAACCGCTGGAATCTGACCGGCCATAATAGTGGAATTCCCAGCGGCCATTGTTTATAAAGCTTCATCGACCACTTCAGCTCTCCGGCCACTCAGCCCATTGGCCACCGCCCTTCACTCAAGCCATAGCCGCTGGATGTTAAAACAACACAAACACCAACCGCCAGACACCTTCTCCAATGGCCTCGAAGCAGTTATCACCCATGTTCTGGGTGCACCTTCTCCAATGGCCGCCCAGCAGTTCTCGCCCACGATCTGGACGGTTACACCTTCTAGTGGCCATTGGATATGCAAGAGGAACGGTTACAACTTCCATTAAATTGCAGTTTTCGAAACCGCGCTACTCCTCCATGATTTCCAATGGTTATGGCCTCTCAAAAGAGGGACTTGGGGGAGTATCAAGGAGACCCGATCCGGTGTAAAGAAAAGCCAGAAACTTTGCCATTTTTCACACAGAAGACCTACTCTTCTTTTCTCAAGGTGAGAACCAGGCAGCAGTTGTCTTATAGATTGAGTAACAATTTCTAGAAAACCAGTCTTTGTTTCTCTCACACCGGAGAAGAAGAGGTGTTTTTGCTGTTTTGATGCACACGTCATTGTCAACTCTTTTTCCACATAAGGGTGATGAATTACAAAGATTGACGGAGGAAACTACGATGTAGATTTCCCCAACTTCGTCTCGAGCAACTTTCTGAAGACAGCAACCTCCCTCGTACTAAATCAAATCTTAGGAAAGTGGCATACCATCTCTTACTTTTTCCTGATTATCCTCCATTTACGTGTGCTAAATTCTGGAAAAAAAAATTGAATTTGTGCTTTTAACAAAGAAGACACATCCAAATACTCTTGGAGTAATGGAAATAGTGGAGCTGAAGTATTCAAAAAGTGTATTGTATCATTGACTTCCCTCCTAAAGTATTAGATGGCATTTGATCAATGAGAAATGCGACTATGAGAACATCTGATCAGAATGCCTTCAGAACATTCATCTGGAACGATAGTGCCCTGATAACTTCCAACAAATTCTAATTTTCTGTTTGGCAACACCATTCTATTCTATAGTATAAGTACATGAACTTTGTGATTCAAACCCATTTGCTCTGAGGTAAGCTTGAAAAAAACTTGATGTGTTCCTCCATTGCCTGAGCTCAACACCTTGATTTCGCATCAAACCTATTTTCTACCATTGTCACAGCCACGCCCAACTCAGCATGATATTGTTCGCTTTGGCCCATGTGCGCGCAAGAACTTCCAAGGCAATCACCCATCCCAGTACTCCTTCCACCCGAGCAAGCTTAACTCCGGTGTTCTTATAGGATCTGGGGCCGCACGGCTTTAAAACACGTCATGCTGACTTACACAAGGTTTAACTTATAAGCCCAAGGTCCGAACTTGGATATTTCCGATGTGGAACTTGCAAAGACTCTCCATTGGAAGCCCGTGGTTGACACACTACGCCCCATGTTTAAAGGTGCCATCCGGACTGAGTTCTCACACTCTTCTCCACTGGAAATAAAGTCGTCATCGGCTCTGATATTGTCACGACCCAAATTCCGGGGCCCTGTCGGACTCTAGATCGTGATTATTTAGTAAATATTCACCATGCATTCATCAAATGATTTCCAGAAGGGATCAGGCATTTAGATCAAAATATAACTTTATTAAATTATGAATGTTGAACAATATCAAATATCTCTGAGTAAATCAAATTCCATATTCTAATTCAGTTCATATAATAAAATTCCCTAAACAAGGGTTAATCCCCTTATCAACTAATTGAATATTTCTCGTTCTCGCCCGTCAGCCACGCATGCCAAAATTTACGTGCTGAACGTCGTTTTGCTCTTCCCCACACGCAACGTGATTACCTGAAGAGGGCAACACAACATCAGTATTACTGGTGAATGAATTTTCCTAATTACACAAACAGCATAAAACATAATTAACAAATCTGAATAAATAAATCAATTACCATTAAAAGTACATCCATAAACATATTCGTGCCCATGCACATTACCACGCCTCTAAGGCTCATTGTATACATGTATACCGGTCACCATGACCCTGTGTCAACAGACACGTTCCAAAAGGACTAGCCGCTATAATGGCCCAGACACTAAGTCCAACATCCCACGACTGGGACCAATGCACATTATCTCACCATTACATAATAATCATAGCTCAGCATTTATTAATAATCTACAATAATCAGTAGTGTGGAACCAGTCCTATTCAAATCCTAATCAGATTAGTGCCCCACTTCTGATCATCACAGTTTAAGGAATGATATAGGAAGGGTCCACTTTCACAGCATAATATATAAATAACAGGAGCATACCAAAATGTCCAACAGGCCTTACAATACATCACAAATTATACAAAACCTTCTATTACTACAGATGGAAGGGTCATATGGTAATTATATACTCATCTTAGGTTTATTCCTTAACTATCCAGCACACTTGTCTACACAGAAATCATAGTTTCCGCCTGCAACACTTCAAAAATGAAATCCAGTGGGTCCCACTTGGCAAAACCAAGATCAGGCCTCAAGATCATGGTCGCCCAAGGTTAAACCCACAATCCCTTGGATCTGTTCCATCATCAAATTAGAATCTGGGGTCCACAAATAAAAAAAACTGATGTCTGATGTTTCCTGCACTAAGTCTCGCCAGGCTGTATTTGAATTCATTGATCAGTGGGTCCCACTGATCAATATCCCAGATGTCCCACTCCTGTATGGTCGCCCAGGGGTCTTCTCCAGGATGTGTGGTCCTGATTTCCGATCAGACCCAATAGTGAGTCCCACAACCCAAGTCGAAATGCTGCTCTATTTTCCCCAAATTCATACCTGGGACTCTTTCAGTCCATTGGACAGTGGGTCCCACTGGTCTAAATCCCAGATGCCCCTTATTCCTAGGATCGACCCTGGGTCCCCTACAAGATGTGGGGTTCTGATCCTTGATCAGGTCCATTGATGGGTCCCACTAAGGCCTGATGACAAGAACCTGCAATCCTAGCAACTATCACCTGTGTTACATCAAAACAATTGGATGAGGGCCCAGATGGGTCCCACTCCTCATGGGTCCAGGTCCTTATGGGTCGACCATGGGCCCCCTTCTGGATCCATGGTCCAAATCATCCATCTAGTGGGCCATGGGGTCCCACAACCCTCCAATATCAATTATAACCATGTCGACAGTCTCTGTTTTCAACAGAATTTCAACTCTATTCCATGACCCTGCATCCCATTCTACTAGTATCATCCTAACATCCATAGTATAGGATTTCTTGACTAAAACAGATCCTTTAAACACAGCAAAACCAAAACACAGACTAGCGGTCATCTTGAAAACAGATCATTTCATCACAGTATAATCAGAACACAAAATTTCAGTCATCTTGATTAAACAACTGGTTAATTAGGAAGATCCACTCACCTTTTATACGTGGTGGTTGCGTTTGCAATGTGTGGACGCGAATAGGACATCCGATGATCGTGGCCTTCTTCTTCTTCTCTTGGTTGCAGCACACAAGATGCTCTCTCTCTTAGAATTTCTCAACAGGAAAAAGAGAAAATACCATTCTAAGGGTCGTTGGTTGCTTATATATACAAAGTAGAGTCCTATTCCTTCTTTAATACTTTTTCCTCTTTCTAATTAGAGTTGTTATACAACTCCTCACCTTTCCTTTCTAAAAACCACACACACGTGAGACAACTTCCAATTCCTAATAAGAAATCAACTAAGGGTCCTACCTGGGCCAAACTTGTCCTGGGGCCCAGGTACTCAAGATATTACAGATATCAATTGTCACAACCCTGCCCAACTCAGAGTGATATTGTTTGCTTTGGCCCACGTGCGCGCGCGAGGACTTCTCAGGCGGCCACCCATACCGGAACTGCTCCCGCCCAAGCACTCTTAACTCCAGTGTTCTTATGTGATCCGGGGCCGCACGGATTTAAAACGCGTCATGTTGAGTGAATACTGGGTTTGACTTATAAGCCCAGGGTAAGGACTTGGATACTTCTGACGTGGGACTTGTAGAGACTCTCCGTTGAAAGCCCATGGTTGACACGCTACGCCCCATGTTTAAGGGTGCTTCCCAGTGAGTTCTCACAACCATCATGTGGAATTCCGCAAAGTTCAATGGTAGTTGACCATGAAACTTCATCACATATAACCGTGTACTACTAGAAGCATCATCAATTGATGAAACAAAAAAAATAATGACGGCCAAGAATAAAGGTAAGAGGAGCATACCAAACATCACTATGTATTAAAGAAAAAGGAACTTGATTCTTTTCACTAATACTAACTGGATGTGATGTTCTGCATACCTTTGAAGGTTGACAAACTTTTCATTAAAGTTCTTTAATATTATTCCTAACGCTTAACAAAGGCAAAAACTCTTAAGGATACTAACTGATAAATGTCCTAAATGACAATGCCACTTCATAACACATTCTGCGCCCTGAGAAGTGGGTAACCATTACCTTTATACAACAATTTTCTTTTTGCTTAAGAAGCCTTTTGTACAGTTCAAATTCCTGATCTTAACAAGCATTTCTTCACATGGATTTCCTAAAACATTCATTGATCTCAGACCCTATGAAAATAAGGCTTATAATTATGTTGACTAGGATTTTGTCAATTATATTTTTCACAAATTCGGGTATGGAGTTCAATGGAAACAGTGGATGACGAAGTGTATTTCTTCCACGTCTTTTTTTGTGTTGGTCAAAGCTTAAAAACCCCAGGAAGCGCTTATAGAAAGTGGGTGTGATTCTTAAAATTGTTATGGAAAAGGCTTATGACTATGTGGAGTAGGATTTTTTCGATTTTATGTTTCACAAATTCGGGGTTTGGAGTTCAATGGAGACAATGTATGAGGAAGTGTTTTCTCCCAAGAAAAAAATGGTCAATGGTTCTCTGTGTTGTCTTTTTAGGGTTTCTAGAAAGGCAAGGGGACCCTTTATCCCTATTCCTCTTCACCATTGTAGTGGGGGCATTGAGTGCTTTGCTGGCAAGAGCTACAGATATTGGGATGATTAGGGGTTTTGAGGCTAGTTGAAACGGGTTCATGTTACTCATCAATTTGTTGATGATACCATTTGTTCAACTCAGAATCGACAGAAGAAGTTCTCATGTTGAAAAGGATTCTTAGATGTTTCCAGCTAGTTTTTTGCGGGTTGAAGGTTAATTTTTCCAAGAGCTGCTTTTGGCTAGTTTTGCTGGTTGAAGGTTAATTTGTCCAAGAGCTCTCTTGTGGGTATTGGTTGCTCAGAGGAAGTGACTAGGAGCATGCATTGTAAGTTGGGAAGTTCCCTGTTTTATACCTCAGTCTTCCTATTTGGGCTAAGACAAGGTGATGAAACTTCTCCATGTATTCGAGCTTCTCTACAGACATTCAAGTTGATACTTTCCACAAGGTGATGAAACTTCTCCATGCATTCTCTGATAGTTGTTGCTGGTCTTAAAAAATGCAATGTTCCAAACAGGTAAAATCTTGCTTTCATAATGGTGACAACCACTAGGATTTGCAGTGCAAAGAAAAGAAACAAAAAATTTACAAGATCTAAAAGGCAGCCCAAAATTTACAATCCCTAAGCCTCTCGCCTCCTTTCTTCCTCTTTTCGCGTCATACAGAATCAACAAAAGGGGCAGCCCAAACCATTTTCTTCTCTTGTTTTCTATTGCATAGAGAACGAGGCTGCTCAGTGATAGAGTCACTTGTGTGACACGTATCAACAAGTGGGTTTTGCCTAAGGTTGAGTTCAGGTCATTCACAGGTCGAGCCAAGTTTATATCTGAATTGATTTGGGTCGAAGTCTAGTCAATCCGACCCACTTAAGTTTCAACCCAGCCAGCATTACTGCTCTCATCAGCAAGAAATTAAAGACCCAGATTTGTCCAAGATCAACGGCTGAGACTTCTTTTTACAATATCGGGCTCATCTACCGTCAAATTTTAGATCCGTTTTCCCCAGCGTGATCGTGGTGAGCAGATCTACACATCAGGTCAGTAAAAAATTTTTTAAATTTGCCTTAAACAAAAATGCCTCCCAAGAAGCACATAGAAGTAGAGTCTTCCTTTAATAATGATGATGATTTGAGGGGAACTGTTAATCAAATATCAGTAATGATTGTTCAAATGCAAGAGACTCTTGCACAGATTGAAACCCGATTAACCAATTTGGAAACTAATTGGCGTGAGGATAATCATCGGGATGATATAGGACATAATCGGAATCAAAGAGATCCACATGCAATCAATGTTGATCGTGACTTAGGTATTAAACTCGTGATTCCCGAATATGATGGAAAATTGAAACCGGATGAATTCCTAGATTGGTTAGTGTGTGTTGAAAATATTTTTTTACACAAGCCAATGATGGATGGTCATAAGATTATACTAGTGGCAACTCGATTTCGCAACTATGCTGATATATGGTGGGCCGAGTTGCAACGAAAGAGAAGAAACCAACAAATTGACCCCGTTGACACATGGACCGAGATGAAAAATCTGTTGAACTCCAATTGATCGTGAGACTGGTTGCCCCGAAGTAGACGAGTCCAACTTGATGTGATCTTCAAGCTTGAACTTGAGCTCCAAGCTTTGACTCCTTATCGATCTCGTTGGCTTTGAGATGCTCCAATGATGTGCTTAAACCAAGTGAGTAAGGAGGTTTAGGTCTAGGGTGATTGATGGTTTAAATTGACGCTAATCCATTCCCTAGAGGATGAGATTCCACTAATCACTCTTACAAGGAGCTTAGAGTGAAAAGTGGTGTTTGATTTTGAGGGCACTAAACGAGTGTAATTGAGTGGTAGTCCGTGGTCTAGAAAAGGACTCAAAACCACATTCTATCTAAGCCATTGAAATGAGCTTAGAATTTGTAGACAGAGCTCTAACAGCTAGTCTACGATTAGCTGTGAGCAGGGTACGGCTAGCTATGATTCCAAAAGCCTTTCCCAATGGTTAATTCGACTAACAATCAAACAAGGTTAATTTAAACAACGGTTAGGTTACGGTTATCCATGGAACGTTATACAGTTAGCCGTAAGCTGACCGTAGTTCAATAGTGCTGAAAAACACCATTCTGAAAAGGCACCCATAAAGCTTTACGGTGACCTTATAGTTGGCTGATGGATTACGGTTAGCCGTAAGGTTACCACAATTCAAAAATGTTGAAAAACAGCATTCTGGAAAAGCAAAGGTAGATAGTGTCTGGGGACCTTACGGTTAGCCATACCCCTATTACAGCTAGCCATAAGGCCTGAAACTGAACAACTGCCCTGATCAGTTTAGCCCATTCACCCTATTATATTTATCTATTGGTTTGAGGGTTCTAAGGGTCTATCCTTGGTTAATCCTAGGGTCCATCTACATGAATGACTACGCACATCATGGAGAATATGACTTGATGATCTAAGGCCTTCCAAGACTTGATCTTTTGGCCTTCACTTGATCTTCCTTGATGAAGCTACCAAAGGCAAGGTCTTGGCCTAGACATGGAATTGACAACACAAGGGTAGTGCGGATATGACTATGGCACTAACAATTCCTCCTTTTGAGGCCCATGGGCAGTGATTGGATATTTTAATGCTATTTCTTCTAATAGGAAAAGATTCAACACTAGTTTCTTAGTCTTCCCTCCATGACTGATTTCAATGAGAAGCAAACTTAGGGTAATTTGGTGTTGGATTTGTTGAAAATCGCTTCACCCAGTCAAATAATAGGAGGGGTCAATCCTATGTGGCTAATAGGCTTGATAGGGGCCTCCTCAATCACCAATAGCTTCTTCTCAACAAGGACTCCTGCCTTCACCATTTGGGGAGACAAAGTTCAGACCATAGCCTTATAATTCTTAAATCCAAGTCTCCCTTGGTTTCCAGAAATATTCCTTTCAAGTGTGAGGACACGTGGATTGACTATCTACCTTTTTACAAGTTATGAGAGACTTATGGGAAACCCCATTTTCTGAAAAACCCCAACTCACTCTAGCCTCAAAACTCAAAAACCTAGAAAAGAATTTTAAAACTTGGAATAGAGACATTTTCAGCAACTTGAGGGACAACATCCTAACTACAAAATAGCTGGTCACCCGTCACCCACAATCAACACCTTATGAATGCCAATCCTTCAGACACAGCTTATGCAAATCTTATGGCATCTTGGTCCTCCATCCATAATTTTCTTAAAGCAGATAAATCCATTGGTAACAAAAATCCAGAGTCATTTGGTTAAAGAAGGCGACCACAATACCAAATTCTTTCATATCTCAGCCAAAATCAAAGGAGCTTCAAGATTTTAAGATAGAGAATGTTCTGCTTAATTGGGAGGCCTGCTTCAATTGTGATGGAGCGGCACAAGGTAAACTAGGTTCGGTGGGTATTGGAGGAGTGCTAAGAAATCAAAAAGGTGAAGTATTGCATATGTTCTCCAAACATGTTGGATCAAAGACTCTAATGTGGCAGAGCTTTTGGCCATACTGGAAGCTCTCCGTATTTATGCTACTTCATTTCATAACATCCTCATAATAGAGAGTGATTCGGCCAATGCCATAGCTTGGGTGAAAACTCTAAGTGCTAACATAGGCCCATTATGATATAAGTTAGCCATCCATGACCCATCTACAAAAGCCCATTGTATTAGACTTGTACAGCAAATACATACTATAATAGGAGATTCGTGGATTGATACTAGTCAGACTTGTACAGCAATACATACCATAATTATAGATTTGATAGATTGTAATTAGAGCCCAAATTGGGCATTACTGATCTATAAAACACGATGGTGAATCCTCAAGGGATCATCGAATTCCATTCAGTCTTTCTTCTGGGTTATTTGTGACATGGTATCAGAGCCATCTTGGTGAAATAGAAAGATTAAGAGCCATCTACATCTTTCTTCTTGAAGATTCTTAAGAGTAGCTTCTCTGTCGTCTGGTTTGAACAAGAGGTACACGACGACAGCGTGTGGAGATCAACAGAGGGCCACCATCGACAGATCAGATCTGATCAGAAGGACACCACAGTCCTGGTCGCCTGATATTCTGGGAGTTTTTGGTGATTTTTTTAGCATTTTTTGAAGATCAGAGGTAGGCCTTTTGATCATTGTTTAGGTTTACCGGTTTCTGCAATATACTTTCATCAAAACCGTCCATCTTTAAGCACGAGTATCCGATTGCTGCAATCTTTGCTGTGTTGGTTTGATATTTTTGTGAAGCATCTATCTGGTCACCCTGATTTGGTAGATTGAATCATCAGTGGGCCCCACCTACTGTTTTCTACTGAAATTCTTGGTCGCCTGGACTAGTTTCATGTACTGATTTATACAGATCTGAGATCTGTTGTGATTGGTTGATTCAAAATAGCTTCTGGGCTATTATTCGTTTCTCTATTGTTGCTGTCACCTTTATTTTGTGCTTTCTGCAATTAATCTTGGTTGTTTCTGGTTTCTGCTCACTGTGTCTGTGAATTTTACTGTCGTTTATCTATTGCTGTTGTCATCTATGGGTTGAATATGGACAAGAATGAAATGAAATTGATCCAGTTCAATGGAAAGAACTATTCTGCTTGGGCCTATCAATTTGAGCTCTATCTAAAAGGCAAAAAATTATGGGGCCACATTTCTGGTTCTCTGAAAAAGCCATCAGATAAAGATAAATTGGACGATTTGGAAGATTGGGAAACCAAAGAGGCACAAATTATGAGCTGGATGCTGAGCGCAGTGGAACCCCAATTTTTTCTTCATCTCAAGCCCTATAAAACTACTCAAGCTATGTGGGGATATCTGAAACGCATATATCACCAAGACAATTTAGCCCGTCGGTTCCAATTAGAATATGAAATTGCTCAATATTCTTAAGGACAGATGGCTGTCCAGGAGTATTACTCCGGCTTCCTTGTCCTTTGGACTGAATACATGGATATTGCCTGTGCTACTCTCACTGGAGACACTCTATTTGGGGTTCAGGAAGTTCATAACATTACTCAGCGAGATCAATTCTTAATGAAACTTCGGCCTGAATTTGAAAACGTTCGATCCAATCTTATGAGTCGACATCCATCTCCATCTTTGGATACATGTCTCAATGAAGTGCTCCGCGAAGAACAACGGATAGTCACTCAGCATCACTTATCTCAACAATCATCCACTGGTCCGGCTGAAGTTGCTTATGTGGCAAAAGAGAAACCCCCCAGACGCGACAATTCGACCTAGGACTTGAGCAAGATTCAATGCTTCACTTGTAAAGAATATGAACATTATTCTTCTTAGTGCCAAAGGAAAGTTTGTAACTACTGCAAAGCTAGTGGGCATATTATTTCTGAATGCAGAAAACGGCCAGAAAATCGGACTTCGCGTGCTTATTCTACCCTTGCTTCTTCAGATTCTAACTCTGTGGCATCTGCTTCTCCGGCTTCATCCATGTCTTCACAGCCATTTGCACCCAGCCCTCCTATCAACCCTGAAATGATTCAACAAATGATTCTCCAAGCATTCTCCACCTTGGGCATCTCAGGTAAAACCTTCTCCTCTCCTTCAAAGTGGTATTTTGACTCTGGAGCATCAAATCATATGACTTCTACTTCCAGTCTCATGTATAATATTCAACTATACGATGGGAAACTCCAAGTTCAAACTGCGAATAGGGGACATTTACCTATCACTGCGATAGGAGATATTCCACACAAATTACCTTAGCATCATGTTTTTCTTTCACCCGGCCTATCTACCAATTTGTTATCCGTTGGACAACTCATAGATAATCATTGTAATGTGTCATTTTCGTCTTCTGGTTGTGTTGTACAAGATCAGGGGACGGGACAGGTGATCGCGAAGGGGCTTAAGTGTGGCCGGTTGTTTCCGCTTAGTCTACCTATACAACCTAGGGATGAATTTACTTCAGCTTTTTCATGTGTTCTTTCAAATAACGTGCATCTGTGGCACAAAAAATTAGGACATCCTCATTCGAACATATTATTATCTTTGAAAAATTCTGGTTTGATTAATAAAATGCAGTTTTCTAATTCTGATGTCAATATTGATTGTTCTGTTTGCAAATTAGGAAAAAGTAAATCTCTTCCATTTTCTATGCATACCTCTATCTCAGAAAAAAGTTTTGATTTGGTCCATAGTGATGTTTGGGGTATAACACCAGTTATTTCCCATTCTTACTATAAATACTTTGTCACATTCATCGATGATCATAGCAGATTCACTTGGGTTTATTTTTTAAGGGCTAAATCAGAGGTGTTTGAGGTTTTTAAAACGTTCCTTGCCTATGTTGAAACGCAATTCTCCACCTGCATCAAGATTCTCCGATCCGATTCAGGTGGTGAATATGTGTCAAACAGATTTCAAGAATTTCTCCAACATAAGGGGATTATCTCACAACGAACCTGTCCTCATACTCCACAGCAAAATGGCATTGCTGAACGGAAGAATCGCCATTTACTTGACATGGTTCGTTGCCTGCTACTTGAATCCTCTGTTCCCCATAGATTCTGGCCAGAAGCTCTCTCTACTTTTGCTCATCTAATTAATCGACTTCCGTCTTCCAGACTTCAAAATCAATCCCCATATTTCCGTCTCTTTCACTCTCATCCTACATATACACATCTTCATCCTTTCGGATGTGTTTGTTTTGTTCATCTTCCTCCTTCTGACAGAACGAAATTATCTGCGCAAGCCACCAGATGTGCTTTTCTTGGTTACGCCACCCATCAAAAAGGATTTGTTTGTTATGACCCATCTGCAAAAAGAATTCGTGTTTCTCGAAATGTTGTGTTTTTCGAAAAATTATATTTTTTCTCTTCTGAACCCACCGATTCCTCCCTTTCCATCACCATGACTATATTACCACCTTTTTCATCCAATACTCCTTCTATTGAAAGGTTCAGACCTGGAATTGTATATCGGTGACGAACGGAACCACTAACAACTACGATGCAACCCCTTCAAGAGACACCTGATCCGGCACCTGATCCAACTTCCCTAGCCACTACACCAGAAATAGCTACAATGCCCACTCTTCGACGCACCATGCGTGTCTCTCGTCCTCCTAATAGATATGGGTATTCTCATTCATCTTTTTTTGCCACTCTAGCGTCTGTTAACATTCCCACTTCCTATTCTCAAGCTGTGAAACATGAATGTTGGCGGAAAGCTATATCCGAGGAATTAGAAGCTCTTCAGACCAATCATACATGGGATGTGGTTCCCTGCCCACCTACAGTTCGACCTATTGGGTGTAAATGGGTTTATTCGGTTAAACTGAAATCTGATGGCTCGTTAGACCAATACAAGGCTCGCCTGGTCGCTCTTGGTAATCGCCAAGAATATGGCATCGACTATGATGAAACATTTGCTCCAGTTGCAAAGATGACTACTGTCCGGATGATCATTGCCATTGCGGCATCTCAAGCTTGGGTCATTCTTCAGTTAGATGTAAAGAATGCCTTTCTCCATGGTGATCTTAAAGAAGAGGTTTATATGTGCCTTCCTAACGGGTATTCCTTTTCCAGTAGTTCAGATGTGGCTAAACTCAGGCGTTCCCTCTATGGCCTTAAACAGGCTCCTCGCGCTTGGTTTGAAAAATTTCGGAATGCCTTGCTTCTGTTAGACTTCTAGCAAAGTCCGTATGATCCATCGCTGTTTTTACATAAGTCTTCAAGTGGTATCACTATTCTTCTTGTTTATGTTGATGACATCATTATTACTAGCACTGATTCTGAAATGATATCTAAGCTTCAATCCTCATTGCATCAGTCATTCCATATGAAAGACTTGGGTCCCTTAACCTACTTCTTAGGTCTGGAAGTTCATCACACCAAAAAAGGAATCATCTTACGCCAACACAAATATGCTCTTGATCTCATTGAACTAGCAGGACTCCAGCAATCAACTCTAGTTGATACTCCTCTTGAAGTGAATTTGAAGCGCTCCAAGGATAGTGGGGATCTTTTTCACGATGTCACGCTCTATCGGCAATTGGTTGGCAGCTTGATCTACTTAACTCATACCCGCCCCGACATTTCCTTTGTTGTTAACCTGGTCAGCCAATATATGACTCAACCAAGGCATCTTCATTTGACGGCTGTCCGATGCATTATTCGTTACCTTCTTGGTACGCCTACTCGTGGTCTCTTTTTTCCTGCCAGCTCCCCACTAAATCTCATTGCTTTCTCCGATGCTAATTGGGCGGGTTGTACTGACACCCGTCGGTCCACCACTGGGTGGTTTATGTATCTTGGCGATGCGTTGATATCCTGGAAATGTAAGAAACAAGATAAGGTTTCAAGATCTTCTACAGAAGCCGAATATCGCGCCATGTCTGCTGCCTGTTCTGAAATACTTTGGCTTCGTGGGCTACTCTCCGATCTCGGTTTTCCCCAAAGCTCACCTACACCTCTCCATGCTGACAACACTAGTGCTATTCGTATTACAGAAAATCCAATTTTTCATGAACGGACCAAGCACATAGAAGTTGACTGTCATTTCATTCGTGATGAATATCTACGAAACGTCATTTCCCTACCATTCATTTCCTCTGGCCTCTAGATTGCAGACATCTTCACAAAATTCTTCCTCGCCCACGTTATCAATTCTTATCCAGCAAATTGATGCTTACTGATTCCACCGCATCAATTTGAGGGGGGGTGTTAACAGAGGCCCATTATGATATAAGTTAGCCATCCATGACCCATCTACAAAAGCCCATTGTATTAGACTTGTACAGCAAATACATACTATAATAGGAGATTCGTGGATTGATACTAGTCAGACTTGTACAGCAATACATACCATAATTATAGATTTGATAGAATGTAATTAGAGCCCAAATTGGGCATTACTGATCTATAAAACACGATGGTGAATCCTCAAGGGATCATCGAATTCCATTCAGTCTTTCTTCTGGGTTATTTGTGACACTAAGTAGTTCATGGAAGATGCAATTTCTGTTCAATGAGATTTATCATATTTTTTTAGCTTTACTGTCCCTTTCCTGGGTTTCATTTCAGCATGTTAATAGATTAGCGAATGGGATGGCGGATTGTCTTGCTAAACAAGGGGTGGATCATGTGAGCAACTTAAGCGCCAGTGTCATGTAGTTAGAGTTAGTTTTTGGTATACATCCCTTATACTGATACATCAGTCGAGAAGTTTTATGTTTCTATTTTGAACTGAGACTGGTTGTAACTTTTATTCATACTAATATATCTCTTTCTTATCGATGAAAAAAAAAATAGAGGAGCTTCAAGCATGATTGATAAAATTCTCCATAATAATTCAATATTTGAAGATCGAGATCAGATAAGCTTGGCAGTTGCGGAATTCTTTTCAAAAGGTTTCAAGAACTCCCGACTAAGTATGAAATATTGGAGGGAATGGAGCGGAATTGGTCTGGAATTGGAACTGGAATTGCGACCGTAACGACCGGAATGATTGGAACGGACAGGAATTGGGAACAGTAACTTTTAGGGGGTCATTTTGTTCCGCCCAAGGCCAATTCCGGCCAGAACGGAATGGAATTGAAAACTATGGTTTTCAGAGGCTGTAAACTTTCAGATTTGCCGTCATAATAAAATGTTAGAAATCTGTCCATGAGATAGATCAACGTGGCAAATGGCTATGCCAATTTGATGACAATTTCAAGCTAAAATTCCATCATTTAGGCAATGAAATCTCAGATTTTCTGTCAATTATACTGTATTCGGTTTTTATGGTCTACAATGATGTTACGGGCAAAGGATGACCTTGTTTAATTCTTAGAAAATTTAATGCCTACACTATTTAGATACTAACTAGGTTGGGTCTCCAAATAACCACCAATCTATAGTAGGTATTGCAAAGTTGCAGGAGGGAATCTGGTGACTTGTATAAAAAAGGGAAACAATTCGTTGCATGTTCAAGTGTAGAAATTGCTTGTCACCACTTAAGGGGTGGTTTGTCTGCGGTCATTTACATATTTAAATGATTCACATGCTTAAGGATTATGCATCATCATGTTTGTTTGCACCCATTTATGAATGTGATGTTTTGTTGGTAGTTGTTATACTTTTTTTTTTTTTTTTATAACGGAGGTTGTCCCAGCCCTTTGGGCCGGACTAATCCCTATGGCCCAGCCGAAGCCAGGCAAATCCCCTGTAGCCCCAGTGTTGGTAGTTGATATACTTGTGACCATATTGCTTCTAATCCGGTATTCAAGAAGTGCACAGAGCATATGGAAGTTGATTATCATCTTATACAAGAGAAGGATGCCTCTAGAATCATCTCCACTCATTACCTCAAATTGGAAGACTGGCCTTCATACATGTTTAGCAAATCACTTTGAAGGCAACATATTAAATAATTAGAGGCAAACCGGGCATGGACTATATCTATTAACCAACACGAGGGGAGAGGGTTGGAGAACTATAATACATGAGTGCCAGACTCCATAACTGGTGTAGTGTGTATATTTTTGTGAATATAGATGATGACTGTGTATTACAGACTCCTCGCCATATTTCCTAACTACAAAAGAACGTGGTTCAGCTTCAGGCAGATTATTTGTTCAAGATAGGCAAGGGCTTCCTCATTGAACAATGCTTCCTAAAATACACTTGTACCTGCCGTGTTGCAGTATGATCTTATTGGATATGTGATTTTTAATAGTATTATGCTTATGTAAAAAGTGCGTTTTCTTTGAATATCATCTTACTATTTTGGTAAATCAATCAAACTTGAGCACATTTGGAAAATACATTATTAAAATACCTGATGGCGATGCAATGTACATGGAAGACCACATACTTAAAAGAATGACGCATTTCTGGTCTTGATCTATAACCTGCAAATACTTTGGGGTGTTAAAAAGTAAATCACCCCCATGTTTGTGATCATATTTGCTTGTCAATGTATACTTTGTTATCATCTAATTTTACAAACACATTGGCCTGTTGGGTGTACCCAGTGATGTATCTTTGTGGGTACCAAGTGTGCTTTCATTTATGTTACATGGTTGCATAGGTAGCATTAACCTTGTGAAGTCTGTCCAGAAAGCAGTAGCTTACACACACCACAAGTTTATATCTCATTGCTATGATGTTCAGATACAATAAGCACGCACAATGGATATCACGGGGCATGAATTTTACACTCAAAACTGGATAATCATTTACACTTATCTTAATATACATATGAGCTGGAATGCTTGATGTGGAGATTTAGGGCTCTCACCAGAAGGTCCAAAAAAAAAACTTGCGTAGAGAAGATACAAAAAGAAGAGAGAAGGAATTGAGAGAGAATAAGAATATGGTTGTAGCTGATCCAAGGGTTAGATGACTATTTTTATTTATAAATTATTCAATTTTACACAATTACAAAAACCTCTTGATATTTTTCAAATTTCATAAACACAACCCCACCCCCCAACAAGGCAACAACAACAAAAAAAAAAACTAATTTATTTATAAATAAGGCCTACTCTTAACTCATAACACTCCACTTAAGCTGGTGCATATATATTCACTATGCCCAGCTTGGACAAAACATCAGTCAACTGTTTTCTGGTTCCTGCTTTTTTAATAAAGTCTGTAATTTGATCATCTGACATCCAAACTTGTATATGTCAGCACAACATCCTTCTCTTTGACCTTTTCCCTGGTGAAGTGGCAATTAACTCCCACATACTTTGTTCGCTTATGATACACTAGATTATTAGCTAGTTGTTATAGAAAGATTAGTTACATTTTTCCAGCATTTACTGATTATAGGATTTCAATGTATTTACAGAATACGAGCGGTGCCTTTATGCAATATTGTATTTCACTTAAGATGAAATACGATGAGTGGATGGTAGTCTAAACGAGAATACCATACAACTGTACTTCTCTTCTATTCTTGTTCTTTCTTTTCTCATATGACTGTTCTCTTTCATAAATATTCATAATACTAGGATTAAAGAATGACAACTTTTTTTTTTCTATAAGAAAAGGCTTAAGTTGGTCTATCTTTCACAAAGCAAAGTTGCAGGTCCATCTTGCTTGAAACTCGGTTCTTCAAACAAGATCCTCAACCATGACAACTCACAACACCCATGAGTAGAACTTTTCTGTTTTGGATCCTGCCCAATCAACATCAGTATACGCTTTTGCTCTTAAACATCAATGAGATTTATAAAAGATATCTTTCCCTTTTGTTCCTTCTAAGTATTTGGGAATTCTGTAAACGGTGGTCAAATGTTATGTTTTGGGAACATGCATGAATTGGCTAACTAGCTAACTGATGTGATGGTAAGATAAATAAGCTTTCCCACTAGTTTCCGGTATGATCTTGATCATGAAGTAATTCACCACTCTGGGGGTGCAACCCATGATTTTGCTCATTTGGAGTGTCCACCAGTTTGGCCCTAATTTTCTTGTTTCTTTGAGGATATTTAAAGTATACTTGTGCTATGAGATGACAATCCCTTTCTTGGATCAACTACTTCAATTCCAAGAAAGTATTTCAGTGCTCCAAGGTCCTTAATTTCAAACTCACTTCCCAAATATTCTTAATTTCTTCATCATCATTGCCAGTAACTACAATATCATCAACATACGCAACTTGCGTTGCCACTGTCACATTTTTCCTTTTTACAAATACAGTATGATTTGCTTGACATCTCTTGTATCTATATCTGACCATTGCCACTGAACTTGTCAAACTACACCTGAGGTGACTGTTTTAGTCTAAGTCCAAACAAAGACTTCCCGAATCAACATACTTTTTGCTCTTTTTCTATCACTATAAAGTATGGTGGCCCGTGGGCAATCCATATATACTTCCTTTTGTAAGTCATCATGAAGAAATGCATTCGTTGCATCTATCTAATACAGCGGTCATGAAAATTTTGTTGTTAGTAACAGTACTGCTCTAACAGAGCTTAACTTCGCAACTGGAGAAGAAGTCGCAAAGTAGTCTATCTCATACATTTAGGTAAACCAAGTCTTTCTTTGTATCTATGAATTGATCAATCTGGTTTATTCTTCAATGTAAACACCCACTCACAAGCCTAACAAATTTCTCATGAGTCTTAGCCTCAAAGGATCAGCACTCCTAAAATTTCCCTCTTGCTGCTAAGTATGCAAACTTAATACAATTAAGTTTTCCATCTTGACTTGTGGTAATTCATTGCCTATCCATAATTACTCATAAATGATTTGGTTCTAATGACTTGTGATTCTTATTCTACAAGCTACAATTAGTAATACATTTTTTATTTTTTTTTTGCACAGCCATTTTACTGTGCTCTTATGCTCGCCTAATGTTTTACAATGTGAAGAAAGTTATAACCTTTTTTTCCCCGCTTATGCTCACCTAATGTTCACAATGTTGAGAAAGTTCCAACCTTTTCTCTTTTTTTTTCCAAATCAGCGTGTGTGGTGCATCAAATTTTCATTAACTCTAATAATAGAATAATAGGCATCCATGTTATTAATCATTATTCAAATTCACCAGATATGTCTCTGGAGCTCTAATCCCTGCTAAATCTGCCTATGTTGGTCTTGCAACTGCAAGAACTGAAGGATCTTGGCAAACAGAAAGCAAGGTGACCAAATCCACTTGGTTCTATTCATCATGCCAACAAAATAACAGTCAAGGCTTGTTAACCTATTCACATATCTTCATTCATAACAATTTTGTCTAAAGCTAACCTAATGTAGTCTTTGTAAAGTACGCACACAATGCTTAATCCATCAATATATGATGTTATGCTGTGAAGGGTTATCAGTTTTGGGTAAGCACAGATTCAAATGGCACATTCACCATCAATAATGTGGTCCCAGGAGTCTATGCTGTTCATGGTTGGGTTCCAGGTTTTATAGGGGATTACCTCAGTAACGTTCTTGTTACTATCTCTCCAGGTACTTAAAGCTGTTTCTTTTCATCTTCTGTTGGCATTGCACTAGAATGAAAGAGCAATGTTTTTAGTTTTTCATAAATTCTCAGTATGCCTTTTTCTACTAGTAAGTCCTTCAGTATCACTTTGACATGACTAATGCAGTTATATGGTTTTTGTTCTTATTTGTCACCTATATTTTTTTTAATCAGTAACGAAGGAATTTTATTAAAGAAGAAACTATTACAAAACAACTAAAACAAACAGAAGAACAACTTTCAAAGTGATACTGGTACAAGAGAAATGTCCCGGCCACAAACTACAAAATAACTACTACAAAACAACTAAAACAAACAGTAGAATAACTTTCAAAGTGATACTGGTACAAGAGAGATGTACCGGCCACAAACTACAAAATATAGGCACTCAAATTACAAGATCTATCTACCCCTTGCTTAGCTAAACAATCTGCCATCCCATTTGCAGATCTACTAATGTGCTGAAACATGACCGGCATGTCAGAAACAAGACGACAAATCTCGTTGAAAAGGAATTGCATTTTCCATGGCCCCCTCATCGTTCTAACCCAAGATATAGCATTAGCCGAGTCACTTCTGAAATAATTTATCATTTTTCTTTACCAATCTTTTTTATTATGCCATGAACATAACATAGACAATAAGTTAACTTTGTGTTACTGACCATGATGTCCTTAAAGACGCTATATCACCGTTTTAGAAAGGCAGAGACTGTAACAAGTTTCTAGCAAGTCCTCAAGCTGGTACAGGCATGACAGTTATAGCTGAACTGCAATTTTCTCTGTTATTGATAGATGTCTTGTATTTTGTGGAAACTGACCATCTGGGTCATACTGTTCACCGATCCTCGATTGAGGAGGTGCATGGAGCATTGTACCTCGGAAATGAATCATAAAGGTGCAGTACTCCTTGTCCAGGGTTCTGAAGTAGAGAGCCCATCACTCAGGAGTATTTGCTAATTTTCACCTCAGTGACATATTCTCTAAGTGGTTTGTTTTAGGGTTGCAGAAATCAGTTTGTTCTCAAAGGCATGAGGCTAGTGAAATCCTATAAAGCTGTAACCCTAATTTCTCTGAAATAGTGGAAATTGTGCTCATAAATCTGTGAATTGTGGGCACAGTGATGAACTATGAATTTTTTATGGATTCTAATTTTGCTTGTTTATTTGTTGCATCATGATAGTTACCACCCCAACAAATACTACCTAGAAAACTAACACCTATATTGTAAATAGAAAAATTTCCAAACAGAAAAATGAAAAGTTGTTGAGATACAGGAGTGAGAAATCTTTGATCCAGAACATGTTGAAAATTTTTACTTTAATAATGCAGAATCAATAGTATGTTTTCCAAAATAAATAAATAAAATAGAAAATGAATGTGTGGACATTAATTTAATATATTCACCACTAGATAGTAGTTGAAGTCATTCCCCATTGATGGTCATCGAGGTATCTTCTAAATGAACCCTCCCTAAGCCAATCATAGACTAGCCTTTTTCTCATTACTCCTTTGGGTCTGGAAGTAAAAGAACTATTTTGAAATGGGGCTGACCAGAATGGTATGGATTCAACTTGTGAATTTAGAAGAAGAAAAATCTTCTTTTCATTCTTTGTATCCTTTCAGTTGGAGAAGTTGTTAAATATGTGATCTTAGTGCTTAAATATAGGAGTATATAAAGAGAACAGAAAGATCAATGATTTTAATCCCCTTGAAACTAAAACATTCTCAATGATACCTTAGGGCCCATTTTTTCACATTTGGGGAGGAGTAAACATGAGGTAGATGTCAAATCATGGAAAAGGTTAAGAAAAGGTATGTAAAAGTAAACTAGAGGTGCGGAAAAATCCTTGTGTGAATGGTAGGAGGTAAAGTATAGGTGAGAGAGGAAATGTAGATTAAAAAGAATTTTTTGTTATTAGTTTATTATACCACACTCTATCACACGTTTTTGTGGTAAAAAGAAAGAGGCTCGTGGAGGAGTAAACGCAAGTGGCATCACATCAAGTTGATTTCTCCACTCCATTTTCTTCACCCAAACTTGGTGTTAAGTGTGATTCAAATGATTGACCAAGTCAAAGAAAATGCATATCTTATCTATGTTTGAAGTTAGCTCTTAGTCCTACAACATATCATCCCATCCATACTGTAACAGCATCCGAACTTCAAACAAGGCATGTACTGGTTCAAAACGAACCGCTGGAATTCATCAACTATGGGAACATTCATAATTAATTTGATCCTTTAGAAAACACTATCATATAATATTTGTTTGTAATATTTGCATCCCAACATTGGGTTATATGTGGTTACCAACATTGGATTTCAATCCCATGATTTATCTCAGGATAGACTGTAATGGAGAAACAAAATTTATGTAGCTGACAAGGCTTTGACAATAATGATGATGACCAACATTGGATTTTGATATTTGATTTAGTCTCAAGGATGATATCTTCAGATAGATAAGCATTTAGGGTGACTGCAGTTCCAAATATTGGATTGCTTCCATAGCTGATTCCAATTTGAAGGGAGTGCAAACTCAATTTCTGTTGGTTTTAAAAAATAAAAATTTTTTATTATTATTATTTTTATTAATGAAAGCTAACAAACAAGAGTATAATTTGAAACATATAGGCACATCTGATCTTCAAGCCAATCATGGTAGTTAGTTTCAAAAGATTGTTTAAGATCATATATTTGATAGTGCAGTAGAGATTGGTCAAAATCATAATTCTGATCTTCTAATGATCATTAAGGGCTGTTCTTTATTCACCAACGAAGATTACAAGTGAACTCACTAAACCTTTGACGCAGTTGAAATTCAACATAAGGGACTGTGAAGTACTTCCCGATGACCCGCCGTTCACCTTCTACGTGGTCGCTTGAAGCCCACTTTGAATGCCCCTTCAAGGTGTTTGAGAGAATAAGGAGAAGGAAAATATCTCCAGCGCAGTCTCCCTTGCAAGATTAGCCCACAAAAACTCTCTTAGACGAATGCTCGATGCTTGAGAAATTTAGATAGCTCTAGTGAGTACTTTTGTGGTTGCAAGGGGTCATTATATAGCCCAAGTTTTGTGCACAAGATTTTCCGAAGCAAAGAAGGAATCTTAGAAGAAGTAGGAACAAAACAGCACGAAAGAGTCTTGATCGAACAAAACTCCACGGCCCGCTATAGCGAGCCCACCTTCTGTCTGCACAAAAACCATAGCTCGCTATAGCGAGCTTCAGTCTCACTATAGCAAGACTGTCTTTTGGAACAATTATTTGTTGGCGCTGGAATACTCCGGGAGGATTCTATATTTGTCTTCAAACCTAACTAGAAGTCTTCAAGGCTTGTTTAAGGAGTCCAAAAGATGTCTTCCACTGTCAAGAGTGATGGACCCGGCTTTTCGCCTTCCTCAGCCCCCGGTCCGACGGAGTGCGGCTGGGCGAAAAGCGAGCATCAATATTTTTGTACGGGTATGCAAGATTTTCTATTCTATTTGGAATTTAGAAATGGTGATCCGGAGATCCACCATCACAAGTAGAAAGGAAATCAAAACTTTTTCTAACATTCCATTGCACATATATTTTTAGAAAAGAGACAGATTTTGAATGCCGTGAAAGGCGATTTTCTTTTGTTTGCCATGAAAGGCGATTTTGTGCCGTAAGTGTCGATTTTGCCGTGAAAGGCGATTTATAAATCTCATCAATGAAGAAAGACAAGAGTTGTGAATTTTTTTGTCTCTTAAAAAAAATACAAAATACAATAGAAGAAGTAAGAAAATAGATCTAACTTCTCAGGAAATTGTGGGGACTCGTTTAGATCGACGGTCGCGAGTCATGTATGGACTCCGCCATCATCCCTTGGATGAGATCACTTTATACTTTGATTCATTTGGCTTGGCTTGAACCTCAGATTTTTAAAGGATAAAGATCAAGGGAAGGTCCTATATCCAATTAAAAAATAGAGTATACGGGCTGAAGAGCCACGTCTAACTATGTCGGATAAAAGGAGGGGGAAAACCTTGGGGGGGCGGCCCCCAAGGGACTTCAATCACCTTGTGATGTTTGTTGCAACAAAGTTTTCTTCAAAGTAGCCGAGCTTCTTTGCGTAGAGATTTCTCCAAGAGTCTTCTAGCAATTTTTCGGGGATTTTAGGATAATTTTTCAGGACCCTTTCTCCTTGGAATGGCTGCCTTTTATAGGCTTTTGGTGGCCATAAGATGAGTTTATGGGCATTGATTACATTAATGTTCCATGATGGGAGGAGTTACAAGTATTTAATTTTTTATTTTGTAACTCCTTTTTCTTAGCTTTCGATTGGTCAATGGAGAATGATGGGCATTTAATTGCCTTTAATCTCCACGATGAGGGGAGTTACATGGTTTAATGCCATGATTGCTTGGATTTGTAACTCCTTTTTCCTTGCTTTTGATTGGGCCGTCCAAAATAATGAGTTAATGACTACATTAACTTGTCATAAACGGGTCAATTGACAGCATTAATTGGTCGCCAAGTCGCTTGAAGAGTCGCGGGCTGCGCCACGTCTTTTGGAATTCTTCTTACGATGATCGCCGATGGATCCACATGTTTGATGTCGGATGGCGATGCAATTTCAGAGATTGGTTGACACCAATGGGCCGGCATCATCTGTCAAGTTGATTTCTCGATCGATCGGGCAAAAAGTATGCTTTCTTGGTCAGCCGGTTGGCGATTCCGAAGCGTCGGATGATGATTTCTTGATTTCAACGGCGGATCCGTGATGTTGACGAAGATCGACAGATTTCATGTCTCAAAAATCGGATTTTGGAAAAATCACAAGGGCCAAACAACTCGAAATGCGACCGAAAAATGCCCTTTCGGCGGAAATCCGGCGACCTGGATTTCCAGGGTCGCCAGCGACCATGGGTGCATGGCCGCCGGTGACCATGGGGTCTTTCCCCTTTTCGATCGCCGTTTCTCGGCCGTTTTTCGGGCTTTTTCGTTTCTTCTTTCTCCTGTATCTTTCTTGACATCTTTCCTCATTTATTGACTTGATTTTCTTAAGGAAAACCTGACGAAAACCCACGCAAATCAGAACACAAAGTTTCCTATTTTCTGAAAAGCCGAAGACTTTGCAACAGATTTTTCGTCAGGAGTCGAAACTAGGTCAAATATGTCGAAATGACCTGAAATTTGAGGTGAAGCTTCCTGAGCAGTAGATAGGACCAACCATGGGCTTTTATTTGAGTTTTGAAGCCGTTTGGGGTCCCGTCGATGCTAGACTTGATTTCACCGCGTGGAAGATGTCGAGCTTTGATATACGGTCAACCGATGTCCGATTGACCTGAAATTTGACAGAGAGCCTATTGGAGTCATTTTGAGACGATCCATTAGCTTCGATTTGGATGCCATGATCCCAGGGAGCTCCGCCGCTGGGAGGCCTGATTTTGCTTCCGAGCGTCAAAGTTAGGTCAAACATTGTCAGAATGACCTGAAATTTGACGTGTAGCCCTTTGGAAGCATGTAAAAGCCACCCATGTACTTTGTTTGATGAGTGATGGTGGCTTGATTTTGTTGCTCAAGAGTTGATGGAGGGTCAAAGGGTGTCGGTTTGACTTGAATTTTGACGTGGAGCCTTTTGGAGGTATTTTGAGACCATCCATAGGCTTTAATTGAAGACTTCATATCTTTGACGCTGTCACCGCCGGGAGCTCCTGCTCAGTCGTTGGAGGATTGAAGTTAGGCCAAATGGTGTTGAAATGGCCCGAAACTTCATGTGTGCCCTTCTTTTGACTATTTTGAAGGATCTTACAGTTTTGGTTTGATTCTAACAAGATCTGATGCTTGAAGTGGCTTTGCCAACCCATAGAGAGCTTTTTTCAGTTTAAACACGTGATCCGGGTAGTGAGGATCTTGAAATCCTTTGTGCTGTTCAACGCAAGCTTTATCATTTAAGTAACCATTCAGAAATGCACTCTTGACATCCATCCGATATAGCTTGATATGAAGAAAACAAGCAATAGCTAGTATCAAACGGATGGATTCCAATCTAGCAACAAGGGCAAACGTTTCTTCAAAATTGATTCCTTCAATTTGTGTGTACACCTGAGCTACCAGTTGAACCTTGTTATTCTTATAGATCCACTTGGTGCCGATAACATTAGTGTGACTAGGTCAAGGAACTAAGTCCCACACACAGTTTCTCTCAAATTGTTCTAGTTCCTCATGCATAGCATTAATCCAACAATAATCAAGAAGGGCTTCTTTTATGTTCTTTGGTTTAATAGAGGAGATATAGCAGAAATTACTTACCTCATCACATACCTGTTTTCTTGTTTTCAGAGGCTCCATTGCATCACCAAGAACTTGTGAAATTGGATGACTCTTCATTACCTTTGGTACTGGTCGCGAGCTTTTAGATGCACTTTGTTCAAGTGTTTAATGATGTTAGGCACCATTAGATTGGAGGATGGTGTTTTTTACTCAATTTCTTGTTCTTTGGATTCAACATTAGTCTTATCTTTCGATCCTGGTGCTGTGTCTATTCACTTGCTTGTACTTGGTTCAGCAACCTGAATAGAAGTAAGAGAAATAATTAAATCTTCTTCATCATCAGAAAAGTATTCAGAAATTCTTGCATCATCAACAACCACATTTACTGAATCCATAACTGAAGATTTTCTGAGATTATAAACTCTGTATGCCTTACTTATCATAGAGTAACCAAGAAAGATGCCCTCGTCACTCCTAGAGTCAAATTTGCTCAAGGGTTCCCTATCCTTCAGGATATAACACTTACTTCCAAAGGTTCAGAAGTACTTGACAGTTGGCTCTCGACCACACCAGATCTCATATGGGGTCATTTTCTTTCCAGGCCGTAGGTAAACTCTATTGATGATATGAACCGCTGTGTTTACCACTTCAGCCCATAAACGTTGAGAAATGTTTTTACTGTGTAACATAACTTGTGCCATTTCTTGCACAACCCGATTTTTCTTCTCAACAACTCCATTTTGCTGTGGTGTTTTGGGAGCAAAGAATTCATGTTTGGTGCTTGGAACAAAAAGTACCGAAATAAGAATTCTGAAATTCAGTTCGAGGGTCTAAATGAATACGCACAACACCACCAAAAGCTTTTCCTTTATCATTGATGAGCGAAGTCCATAAATCAAGAAAAACTTCAAATGTCTCGGACTTCCCTTTAAGGAACCTAACCCAAGCAAGCCGCGAAAAGTCGTTAACGGTCATAAATATATATTTCTTATCGCCGATGCTTTCAAATCTTGTAGGACCCAAGAGATCCATGTGCAGTAATTCAAGCAGCCTGGTGAATTTTAAGGCATCAACTTTCTTATATGAGGACTTTATTTGTTTGCCAATCTGACATGGACCACAAACAACATTTGTAGCTTTTAAACGTTTAGGTAGCCCAATTATTATTTCATTTTTCGCCAAGTTATCTAGGTCCGTGTGATTAACATGGCCTAAACGTTGATGCCACAAGTTAATGTCACTAATCATAGCTGTGTGGCATGTCATCTTGCTTTCCGTGGCAACGAAGTAACAATTGTCAGAAGTCCGCACTCCATGAAGTACATTATTACCGTTTTTGTCAACAATAACACAGTCATTAAGAGAAAAATGGACTTCATGGTGTGAGTCACATAATTGGCTGATGCTTAACATATTCGCTTCCAGACCATTGACTAAGAAAACATTTGAAAGGCTGGACATACCTAATATAGAAACTAGTGTTCTATGAGATTTTGGGATTTATTTGATACTCGGAAAAATCTGTATTTTGCCCTGTTTAATTTATCTTATTATTCCCGACAACTTTCGTATTTTCCCCGTTTCCATTAGAAACCTCTAGACCCTACTTTGCTAATGATAGGGGTAAAACAGTCTTTTGCACAAAAATCTGGGCACTATTTTCAATATCTCCGAAACCCGTGAAATATATAATTTTTGGAAACTAGAAATTTCGGCGAACATTTCTTCCTTCATCGAATTCATCCGAGTCCCGGAAGATGAGGTTTTAAGCCCAATTAGTTGACTAAGTTGTGGGACCCATCCCCACTTTCTATAAAAGGAGGAGTCTTCTTCTCTTCTTCCTTTTTCTTTCAGCTTCTCAATGAGATAGAGGAGAGTTCCAGCCCTAGTGTTTGATTCTTTTCTTCTTGCTTCTCCATCTCCCAATCACTCTCAAACTCTTGCTAAAAGAGAAATGGAGCTCACCTTCTCCTTCCTCTCCATCAAGGCTCTCTATTGGTATCATTTTTAGAAGAAATCCTCCATTCCAAGATTCACTTTGAACAAGCTCTTGCCATTAAAGGACCTTCCATGTAAGTAATCCTTGCCATCTTCTAGATTGTGTTGCTATTAACCCTAGAGTCTTCATTTCGATTATTGGAAGCTCTCTTCTCCTATTTCTTGGTTTTGACATTCTAGGGTTTGTGATGGGTGTCATTTTGGGGATTTTTTTGTAGATTGTGGAATTTGAGCTTGAGAGAAGTGCTTAGAGCTTGATTAGCTATTTGGAGCCAAGGCAAGTGGATGAATGGGTTTTCTTTGAATGATTTCATGTTTTAATGGAGTTATGGATTTTTTTTTCACTATTCATCTTGGATGTGCTTTATAATCCAAATTGATTGTTAGAAATGTACATAATCATGAGCTTCTTTCTCTTTTAAATGCTTTCTTAAATTTTGTACATTTAAGTTGTATTTTGATATGTATGGACTCTCATTATTGGTGGTGGTGCATTGAATGAGATTTGAAAGGGAATGGATGTGATTTTGGTTTTAAATGGATGGTTATTGGAGGACTTGAATGTGGTTGAAGTAGGTGGGAGGAGGGCCATAAATATTGTGTTAAGTGTTGGCTTAAATGAGGTTTTGAAAAGAAGGGAAGATGAGGTCCAGACTGCTAAATCGTGGAGTTTTTGAAGCAATTCGCTCGAGCGAACCCTCACAGAACTTGGTTAGCTCGAGCCAACTTCCTATTTGCTCGAGCCAACCCCTCCCAGAAGTTAGTTCACTTGAGTGAACCCCTTCCAGAGACTTGTCCGCTTGAAGCACCCTCCTAGTTCGCTCGACCATTCCTGACTTGGAGCAGTTCGCTCGAGCGAACTCAACCTCGCTCAAGCGAACCCTTCATAAAACCTCCTTCGCTCGAGCCTACCTCCTCCTTCGCTCGAGCCCTCATGAATTGAACCAGTCCGCTCGAGCGAACTCCTTGTCCGCTCGAGCGAACTGTACAGAATTCTTGGGTCTTTCCTATTGTTTTCAGATATGGTATTTCAAGGTTTGGATGGGTTGTTTTAATGCCCTATCACCTTGGAAAGACCTAGGGGATGCCATAAGGAGATCGACTTGGAAAGAAACCCCACTTCGGAAATGTATTGGGAATTGTGTATTTATCAAACTGTATAAGGAAACTTGGGATGTCTACCATCATTCGAGTACCATGCCAAGAGCAATAATAGACATACAAGACCTTTATACATATTGTGTCAATACGGAAGCCCCAATACATAGTTCGTAATTGTTTAAGGATTCATCGTACTGTTTTATTCGGATTATACTTGTGCTAACCCGATTTCACCCGATATCACTAGTTTTGTCTCATACTATGGATTTATGCATCTGTCATGTCCTACCAGCCCCGTATATGCATGAAAAGATAATGATGTGTAATGTGTGCCTATGAGCACCATGATCCGCCTGCTTGAATGTTTTACACCGACATAGTTATGTATATGTTTTGATTTCTCACGTAACCTATGAGTCGGCAACACTAAGCTTGGATGTCCTTATCAGTCTTATCAATTGACTTGGGCCTCCCCTTGTGCTCCCGTCAGTTGCAACTTGGATCCTGTCCTGCCCCGTTACCCGGTTCCACGGCCGTGATCTTGTCTAGCTATATATATATGTATATAATGTTGGTCCTCGTTACTTCGCGTGCTCAAGCCCACCAACGCACTGAATGTGCTCTCATCACGTTAGTGATAAAGAGGATTTAGCTTTAATGTGGTTGCCATCTAGTCAGTTCCTGCACCTTGAATACCCTACATGATTTATAATGCATCTGTATTTTAAATGAACAATGCATCCTGTTTTATGACAATTGTTGTTTTAATGAGATTTCATTATGTTTTTAAGATATGCTTTGGTTTCTTTAATGGTATTATCTATTCACCCACCTGCAAGACCATCGTGTCTGACCCATTTTTGTGGTACTCAAGTCCAGACCCCGTTATTGCTTTTGAGGAGCCAGAGGAGGGGGTCGGTGAACCACAGCGCTTAGTAGAGTGGTAAGCCGACAATGTCGTTTAGACATTGGATCGAGCTAAGAGTTGCGTAACATTTTAGGAGTTTATAGAACAATATTGATTTACACTTTTGGGTTGTACTGGCCTTTGTTGGCCATTATTTTTGGGGAATGTTAATTTAACTAATCTTTGTTTAAACTTCTAGCTTTATATTTTAGGAATGCGAATGAGATCATTGCTTACTCTGACGTATTGTCATTTAAATGTATTTATCAGTCTTGTACTGTGGAATGAGTTACCGATTTAATTTGCTACACGCTTTCGCACCAATGTAAATGTTTTGTGAGTGTGTGTGATATCCTCACAGCGGAAACCCGTGGGGAATTAAGTTAGTGTATATTCATATATTCATTGTTGTAACCACACATCAACACTTTTTAAGTATGTGTTCATTATCCACAGCGTCGCGGGCCCGGATCCCAATCCGGGGTTGCGACAATAACCATTCACGACTGTTTGCCAAACATCATGATCAAGAGAATGTAAAAACGCAGTCATCCTTACCTTCCAGTAAGCGTAATTGCCACTACCCTCAAGCAAAGGAGGCTTGGTGGTAGAAGTGCCTTCCCTAGTGAATTCCATAGAATAAATCTGAGAGAATCACACTTTTAGAAATGTGAAACTGCTCTGAAACCGCATAAAGGTTTGACTATACCAAGATCAACCTTCTATTTAAGCATTAACGCAGGCTAAGGTCTTTTCTCAGATTACAATATGAATTTCAAACCCAATTATTAATCTAATCAATTAACCTAAGACCAAATAAGAATCAATTCACCACAAAAGAGAAGAGATACAAGATTTATACGTGAAAAACCATACTCGGGAAAAAACCACGGGTGGTAGAAACCACCGAAAGTAGTGCACTATAAAACGAAGATTACAAGTGTACTAAACCTTTGACACAGTTGAAACTAAGCATAAGGGACTGTGAAGTACTTACCGATGACCTGCGGTTCACCTTCCATGTGCTTGCTTGAAACCCACATTGAATGCCCCTTCAAGGTATTTGAGAGAATAAGAAGAAGGAAAATATCTTCAGCGCAGTCTACCTTACAAGATTAGCCCACAAAAACTCTCTTAAACGAATGCTCGATGCTTGAGAAATCTAGATAGTTCCGGTAAGTGCCCTAGTGGTTACAAGGGGTCATTATATAGCCCAAGGTTCGTGCATAAGATTTTCTGAAGCAAAGAAGGACTCTTAGAAGAAGTAGGAACAAAACAACACGAAAGAGTCCTAATCGGACAAAACTCCACAGCTCGCTATAGCGAGCCCACCTTTTGTCTGCGCAAAAACCATAGCTCGCTATAGCAAGCTTCAGTCTCACTATAGCGAGACTATCTTCTGGAGTAGTTATCTGTTGGCGCAGGACTACTCCGGGAGGACTCTATATGTTTCTTCAAACCTTACTAGAAGTCTTAAAGGCTTGTCTAAGGAGTCCAGAAGAACATTCCTACAAGGTTAATTTTATATAATATTTGGCTTGTACTTAGAACATTCCCCTATACTAACCTAAAATAGATCCTTAAAAAAGGACATGGGACTGTTAGAAAAAAAAAAAGGACACAGTAGCCGCAAAGATAGGACAAATGAGTGTGGAATTACTATGATTGAAGAGGCGCTCAATTGTTTTGTCTGTAAACCTATGGGAGAAACATATAAGGAAAATATTGTTCTTTACGATTATTGAAGATTGAGATTTGTTAGAAAGGTCTACTAGAAAAATGCATTAGAATTAGCCCTCGGTGTAACATGTTTCAATGAAATGATGAGGAATGTGCATAGATGGTTAAGGAGGCAAAGTCATCTCTTGTAGTGCCTTCTTTCTTTGGAGGTATTTTGGAAAAGAATTTGGAATGTTGGGAATGATGTAAAAGTTTTCTCCTTACCTTTTCAAATGATGTGTTTCATTGCTGGAATTCTGTATACTAATCCACCTGAAAAAGTTACTTTTAGCATTTAGGAGTCTCAGAATTCTAGAATTCCAAATGATGTTTCATTGCTGGAATTATGTATACCTATCCACCTGCAAAGTCACTTTTAGCCTTAGGATTCTCAAAATTCTAGTATTTCAAATGATGGTGGGCCATGGGCATTTGGAATTCTACTTGGTTGCAGCATTAGGAGAATTTCATTTCTGTTATTTATTGTTACATTGGAGCCTTGCAACATGTTATATTTTTAGGTAACTGAGTGTAGCGTAACCGCATTCTGAGGACCCTAGCTGGGACTATGCTTGGATTCCCACTGTTAGACTGTCAAACTCGAGATAGTGAGATGTCTCGCCATAGCGAGACTTATTCTCACTATAGCGAGAATGTCCCAGGAAGCTCCCAAAACAGGGTCTCGCTATAGCGAGACACAAGCTCGCTCGCTATAGCGAGCAGGGCGCAGTTGCCCAATTCCATCCAAACTCAAAATCAAAGATGAAGGCTTTTAATTTGAAAAGATCTGAATTTGAGAAGCTTGACACTAGCAAGGAGAAATACATCGCTTTCATAGCAACTTTTGGTTCTGTTACTCCACAAGTTTCTTCTAATGATGAGACTGATCATGATGATAATGAGTCAGAAACAGAGCATGACTGGCAAGCTGAATATCAAACATTGTTTGCAAAGACCATGAAGATGTTGAAGATAAATGAGAAAGTGGCCAATAAGTGGAAAGAATCTGAAGAGAAAAATTCTTCCTTGAAAGCTAAACTTCCAGAAGCACTTGCAAAAATACAAAAATTGGAGGATGAAAATAATATATTGGCTGACAAATTGACTGCAGAATCACAAAAGTGTGACAAACTTGATTCTGATATGAAGACTTTGAAAGCAGAAAATTATGATATGAATGGAAGACTCAAGATGGTTCTATCTGAGTTAAATACTGCTAAAGTTTCATTGAATAGGATGAACACTGGATCAAAAAAATTAGATGACATCCTGTGCAGTCAAAAGGCACTCACTGACAAGCATGGCATTGGCTATGCTGACGGAGCATCCACTTCAAATACCAAAGGTAAAAATTATTTTGCTAAAAATTCAGTTGTTACTAATCCTGTTGTTAGTGTTGCAAAGCAAGCTCCAAAGAAGCAGAATATGTCACGTCCTGAACAAATTCCCACGTGCCATCATTGTGGAATTAAAGGACACATTCGACCCCATTGCAATAAGCTGCGAAGTTTATCAAATCAAAAGCAAAAGACAACGCAGAAGGCTAAGCTGAAAAAGAAGAATACGAAAGTTGTCTGGGTCAAGAAAGAAGACCTATCTTCTGTATTGGTACACACTTTGCTGAAATATTTAAATTTACAAGTGTGTGTGCCTACACTTCATCACCCCTGATCTGCAAGATCAAGCCCCCACCCCAGTGCTGATACGAAGATCATATTAAGGGGGAGTCAATTTTGAGGGGGAGCTACTGTATCCAGATTGACAGAAGCTGCATTATGATATTTGTTTATCAATTTTGGACAAATATAGGGGGAGAAGAATCGAGAAGAATGGAACTAGGGGGAGCTCTACAAGCCAAGGCAAGTCAAGATCTAAAAGTTCAAGCAAAGACAATTCAAGATCTACAGTGCTGAATTTCTTTATTTTAAAATTCAATGTATTTTGGGTTTTACTTTTGGGTAGATCAAATTGTATTTTTCTAGGGGATTTTGTCCAAGAATTGCCAAAAGGGGGAGATTGTTAGACTGCCAAACTCGAGACAGTGAGATGTCTCGCTGTAGCGAGAATGTCCCAGGAAGCTCCCAGAACAGGGTCTCGCTATAGCTAGACACAAGCTCGCTATATCGAGCAGGGCACAGTTGCCCAGTTCCATCCGAACTCTTTTTTAGAGTTAGAGGATGAGGGCTATTCTGGGTGGATTATGATTAGGAGCCTTATGCATGAACTTGAGGCTATTTATTGGGTGTTTCTCTCAACCCTGACACACCACTCTCATTAATCTGAGTCAGAGACATCTTAGAGAGATTTTTCTCTAGAGCCATTGAGAGATCGTTCTGAATGGCTGCTCTAGAAGGTGTTTGTTGCTTCTACACTCTTGTAGAAGATTGATTATCTTGTTTGACAAGGTGCGAGGAGATCAAGGAGAAGAACGATGCACGGTGGAAGTCGTGTTAGTGGATTCTGTGCAAGAAGAACTACGGGCCCTAGGTCGAGATACAGACTGAGGTAAATTAGCTGTGAGTATATCTTGTAACTGTTCATGAACTTTTGATTTCTAGTTCATCGTTTCTCTCCCTGGAAAGGGTTTCCACGCTAAATATTGTGTCTGCCTTCTTATGGTGTGTGATTGGTAGATAGCTAGTTCTATTTTGTTTGATTGGTTATTTCCGCTGCATGTTGATTGGTTAAATTAGAAATAGTATTCCATTTTGATGTGTCCTGCAAAATTCTTAGCCACAATTTCCAAGCAATTCACCTAACTTGATTTTTTTTTTTTTTAAAGGAAAGGATTTGTGGTCAGTTATTTATTATAGTGTTGAGAGATTTTGGTACTATAAGAATCAACTTTGATAGGATGCTTAACCTCTAATCAGCTCCTTTCCATTCTGGTTGACTTGAAATGCAACAATTTCTGATTTGGGAGGGACAACAATCAATCTACCCACTTATCTGTGGTGCATCAGGGAAAGGAGCCTAGTTTCATGATTGGTATGAAATTTGAATTCATATATGTTAATGTTGGATGCACGAAACTAACAACTGAATCATAAAAAGCTTTCGAAAGCATTCTAACTTAAGTTCTTCTAAATTTTGATAGCAATCAAGGCCTTTCATTTTCAAATATCTAAAAATCACATGGGGCCTGTTTGTTGGACTTAGAATTGAATACATAAGAACATAGAGATTGACTACATATGAATCCATTGTCAAATGAGCTCCACCAAAGGATTACTTAAGAGGTGAAGTCTGGCTGACATGGGGTTAGGGGAGGCGAGTATGTAAATCTGGACTCATGATCTTCATTTTGTTAATTATTTTTCCATAATTAACATAAAGAACACTCCAACATTTATTGGTTTTTTCAAAAAAAAATTCCCACCGCCTATCTCTCTCTCTCTCCCTCTCTGAGGAACCTCTACAAAACCACTAAGGCCTATAAAGGTCTAGAGTCAACTGTGGGACCTCTACAAAACCTGTTAAGGGACTGTTGATAGATAATATGCATTGATTAGTTATAGTGTATAGATGATTTTCATTTGGCAGATAATTGCTACTGCATATATATATGAAGGCCCATCATCATTGATGGGGGATCACCCTGATTTCCCTAAAATTACAGATACTATGAAACACGTTAGCAGGAACACTCTGAATTATATAGTAGAAATCTTAATTCTCTGGTGGTGATGATGGTGCAAGAGTGCTGCATTATTTGACGCAATGTAGTAGGAGAAAAACATCCCACATAATTCATTTTCCCCCCTTTCCATCCCAAATCATAATCTTCATAGTTGGAATTACAAAGAGGGTAATATAGAATCCCACAGAAGGAGGACAACAATCTATTCTGCCAAAATGTTCAAACCAATTTCTGAATTACAATTTGATGTACATCCAATCCAAAAACACCCTTATGTAAGCTAAATAAATGAAAACAAGATGCAGTTTGGGTAGAAACTTACCATCCGGAGTCACATTTGGATAATCAGAAGCACTCAATGTGATGAACCAATCCCAATCTTTACTAATTATAAGAAAAATTGAAGCTCCATGAAGAATGGAAGTTTCATTTGTTTGATTCTAGAAATTGATTGTTTCAAATGGGTTCTTGTTGTGTTGCTCTAATGACCACCAAAATTTCCTTTTTGGCACATACGTGTTAGAATTTCTTCCACCATTTTTGTTGTTTTCATTTATCTGTGAAGGATCAAAAGGTGTTCATGTTTTGAGGTTTTTGATGAGAATCAAAGTTAAGTAGATGATCGTTTTGACTCATGTTTCATTTATTCTCAGTTTTTTTTCTTTTATTCCCTCACTTCTTTAAGGAAGAAGTTGGGTTTGCTTAGTTTGTGATTATATACTGGTTTTCAATGGTAAAGGTGAAGATTTTCTCTAGTCTGGATGGGAACAGTGAGGGAAAGTCTGAGTTTACTGAGATGTGGGATTTCTATACTGTTGCTGGCATGAAATTAAGGGTGGCAGATAGGGGGCCAACCAATGATTGTTATTATACACTACAACAATTTGCACCTTTACCGGCGTTTTTTCCGGCGCAATCATTAAACGCGGGGGAAAGTATAACTTTTACCGGCAAAAAAGCTTCTTTCGCTGGGAAAAGATATAGTTTTTCCGGCGAAGTTGTTGCGGCGGCAAAGGATTCATTTTTCCTGGCGCTTTTTTGTTTTCGCCGGCAAAGGTTCCATTTCCGACGCATTTTTATTTTCGCCGGCAAAGTTTAGATTTTTACCGGCGATCTATATACTTCGCCAGCAAATTCCCACCGCCAACTCCCCTATTCCTTTCACACCTTCATTTGAGAAATCGCGCCTTTATTTAGGAATTTGTTTTTCATTATATTTGAAAAATTATTTTTTGCCGGCGCAGTATTCGCGCCAAAATTGTTATTACTAATACTCGAAGCGCATAAGACTATTCAATTGACCCTCTTTGTCTATTGTAAGTGTCTCCCTCAAAACCCCTTCTGCATCTCCCTCCCTCTTGGTCCTCTGCATCTTGCTCCCTCAAAACGTTTGCCGATGTTGCCTGTGACTACTTGCTAGGGCAATGTCATTTATCTTTTCCCTTTACTACTACTACTGAGATTCGCTGTTTCGATTTGGCTTTCTATCTCTATTTATTTTAGAAATCAATCTTGTCTTCTTTCACAGACTTGCTGCTTCCGTTGCGTAGGGTTTGGAAGAAGAAATCGAAAGGCAAAACCCTACCTTCTTCTCTCCCACAAAAACCCTACTTTCAACTACTTAGATTCAATGCCATCTCTTGTTACCAGCTGAAAGCGGTCTCTTTTTGGCACTCGAAACCATGGGCAATCAGTCTTTTAGGTTCCTTGGTGGTCGAAATGCCATCAGAAACTAAGGTATGGACTTGTTTCTTTTCCCCTTTTGATTTCCTTTTTCTTCTTCTTTCTCTTCATCTCTCGCTTGTTTGCAGTTGAAATCGAAGTTGTTGTAGTTTCTGACACTGTGTATGTGCGTTTTTTTTGTTTATCAGTTAGGGTTTCGGTGGTTGTGGAAGGGTAGGTGTCGATATCTTTTGGTTAGAGTGGAAAATATCCCTCTTTGGTTCTATATGGTGTGAGGTGAAAGAGAAAGGGAAGGGCCATGGAGGGAGAAGAGGGCCGTGTTAAGTTGGCGTGCCTTGTTTCGGCGGTGCTTTTCTCTGTTTTGAGTTCTCTATCATTTTCCATACTCTGGGCTGTACATTGGCGTCCATGGCGGATTTACAAGTGCATTTTTTTCTTCTTTCGTTTGGTTTCACTTGCAATTTTTTTATTGTGGCTGTATTTTAGGAATGATATTGCTTGAGGCTTTCCTTTTTTATGAATTTTTTTTTTCAAATAAGCTTGATGGCTGTCATGTCTGAGTTTGCTGTCAGCTCCTATGGGATTAGGTTTTGTTGCTTTATTTTGGATCATTTTGTTGCTTTTTAATGTGTCAATGTTGTGATCATCATCAATTACATAAATCCAGCAGTAAGAACTGATATAAGACAGTAATATAGAAACCAAATTATTATTATTTCTATTACAATAATGGAGAGAAGCATAATGGAAACTCATTTTTGGGCTTGAGGCATCTCTTGAGTTGGGAACGCACTGATTATGGAAGCGTTGTGATCCCATCGCTTTCGGCTGGCGGCATTACATTCAATTTTGCTGTTGGCATGAGCTAGAGAAAAAAAAAGGATATCTTGCATTGTTTATGGTCAGCTGCAGCACCTTAATTTGTAAATTTTGGGAATATGGGTGCCCAAAAGATTTAGCCGTGTCACCAACTTGGAATGCTGCACAAGGTTTTCGGTATTCCTTTTATTAGGAACCCTCCTTTAAACATTTTATTGCTCAAATAAGGTTCCTACTGCAGAAGAATAATCCTTTGCTGACACAGCCTAACTGCATGATGATTCAGATTATATGATTATTTTCTTGTAAATGATTATAGGTTAAAAATGTATAATCATCCTCTTATTGATAACATGATTAATTTCTATCAAAACAATGGGGAGAATTATGGAAGTCCCTTTGTGACCTGCGAGGCACCTTTTGATTTGGAAATGCATCAATTATTGAAGCCTGATCCCTCCCGTTCCTGGTTGCAGCTGTGTAATGCATAATTTTTGGATTTTGTCTCATTCAATTGCCCTGTTTTCATGTGCTAGACAAAGGTTATCTGGTATTATTTATTTTAATAGCAGTTAAATTTTTTTTTCACCAAGCAAACAATGCAGAAACAAACCAACACCAAAACCACAATGAACAAACACTAAAAGAAAATTATGTTGTGCTGTGTTGCCACTATTTCATGATGTTTCTTCCAATTCCACTTTCTATTTCTCAATGATGTGAGCCTTTAGTTTTCTGCTATTTTTCCCTTTTTTATGGGTCCTCATTTATGGCCACTTGTTCTTCATTAAGATTACTTTTGAGTGATTGGTTTGATTCTTTTTCTCTCTTCTCTGATTTATTGCTATTTTAAGAGACCGAATAGTTATTCCTTTCTTTGTTTTCTTTCACCCTTTGTCAAAACGGTAAGGTTGGCCTCCTGTGGATTCCTTTAAGCAATTGAGTCCTCATCATTATTGCTCCATGCTTGGACTCTGACCTTAAACCCGAATGGATTTGGGTCTTAAATGGGTGGGCTCATGTATGTTCTTTCCCTAAATGGACTCGAGTTGCTGTCTAAGGTCCATGTCAACCTGAACTCTGGCCCTGGCCCTGCAATTCCAACGAACACGGGTCTGGGCATGCGGCCTCTGGTCCAGTGCAAGTATGGTCCATTAACAACCCTACCCATGGTTTGGATGTTGCTATTTCATCATGTTGGTTTTGTGTTTTCCACTCTCCTTTGTATAAAAAGAAAGTTTGAAGATTTCTTTTCTTTAGTTTTCGTTTCCCCTTCCCCACTAAACACTAACTGTGGAAGGATGATCTTTGAGTTAATTCTGAATGATCAACAGATTTTGTCTGTGTGGACAGATTTACACTAAGGCAGACAAAGCATATGAGCCAATTTGGTGGATGTTGTTTATGGGTTTATAGATTATGAACCAATTTGGTGGATGTTGTTTAATTTTTTCACTTAAGTTATTTGACACTTAAAATAGGTTGGGAAGAAGCTTATATTTAACTACTATGAAGAAACTTGTTCAACTCCCTATGGATCTTGCTCTTTTTTTTAATGCAGGATTGAATGAAAATTGAAGAAATTTTTTTGTTGAAAGATTCCATGCAGAAAAGATGCAGCCAACAGAACTTAGCGTTTTGATACAGAGTAGAATGTTAGCATGGATTTGTATTTTGTAATGGATCTGGTAAAGTGCTTTTAATGTTGTAAGGATATTTGAATATTAATATGAAATGGAATGAATATTCTTGTTTCATTTCTTTATGGTGGATGGAAAAGCACTTTACTCTGTACAACAGGTGGGTGTGTGCAGGTGGTGGAAGAGGAGGCAGTGGGTGTGTGCCGGGTGGTGCAGCAGGTGGGCTGTGCAGGTGGGTGTGTGCAGGGTGGTGCAGCAGGTGGGGTGTGCAAGTGGTGGAAGAGGAGGAGGCAGTGGGTGTGCAGGTGGGTGTGTGCACGGTGGTGCAGCAAGTGGTGTGTGCAGGTGGTGGAAGAGGAGAAATTTCTCTTTTCCTTTTCTTTTTTTTTTTTTTTTTTCCTAATGTAGCTCAAAAGATTATAGCATCTGTGGTATTTAATGATACACCATTATTGATTACAAGACTCATTACTTCATTAGAATTATCTTTGTTTCTGAAAAAGGCCAGGACCAACTTCCCTTTTTATTGTTTTGTATCTTGTAATGAGAATGTTGTTTTTGGAATAATGACATGGTGTTGGATATAGAAATGAATGAACATAAGTTTTTTTGGTGCATCTTTCTAGTGTGTTCGGGCATTGAAGTGCTATTGTCGAATGGTGTATGACTGATGCTGTAGTGGTGAATGACTTTGTAGTGTGTTGGGGCATTGGGTTGTTTATATGAAGTGTTTTTTTTTGTCATGTACAGGTACTAGCAGGTTGTAAAAAAAAATTACATGTCACACGTACCGGGGAGACTGTGCCAAAATTTCGAGTAATCTTTCCAGGTACATGTATATATGTCACTGTCACTACCAAGGGATAGGAGTCGTTCCAGGTACATGCATATATGTATCATTTGTGTGTTGCAGATTTATCAACTTCTCCATTTTTATTTATTTATTTTTTTTTTTGTACTTGGTGATTTGTAGAAGCTAGGTTTACTTGGAGGTGTCAGAAGAGCGTAAGTTTACTTCATTTTATTATCTAAGTTTGAGTTGCAAATATCCTAACCATGCATATAATTTGTTGAAATATTATTCTTGGTAAGTATTGTTTTATTTTTGGTTAGTTTTGAGTTGTTATTGATGGAAAAGTTTGGGTAGTCTTGTGTCAGATATGTATAGAATGTGGTATGATTGTGGTGTTTGTTGTGTTATTTTATTTTCTATGAGATGGATATGATTCACTTATATAAGTAGCTGATGTAGTGGGCCATCACGTTCATGAATACTCTATATAAATCATCTTTTTAGGTTTGGAAGTTTCCTTACATACTGGGAGGCTCTTTGGGTTAATGGAAGTTCTTGAATGGAAGAAAAGGTTGAACCCATAGGACTTCCCATCCAAATAACTTCTCATATCAACTCAGTATATGCAAATCTAGTTTGCTGAACCTTATAAAGTACTGGATAAATCTAAACACACATTAGCGGCAACTGGCCAGTATCTAAGCTGATTCTTCTCTTACAGTTGCGTTTCTATTATTTTCCTTTGAGTTGTTCTGGACTCCCATGACAGCTTGTGCAATAAGTAGACACATGACATTTTCCAAAGTAAATTTTTTTTTCCGATTTTTGTTCCTCACCTGAATGCATTTTAGTTTTCACACTCTAGCAACTTTACCCTGAACCATAAAGGGAATTCAGTTGTGCATATGACATTCTTAATCATATGTTAGTCTTGCTATTTTTTTATGCAGATTGAATGAAAATTGAAACTCAAAATTTTGTTGAAAGAGTCAATGCGGCTAGGATGTAGCCAACATGAAGGCCAAGTATGCAGAATAACAAATTGCTATATGCTAAAATGGGATGCATGAAGTTTTTTAAAACAATGGTGCAAGTGTTGGAATGTTGGTATAGCATAGATTGTTACCATTTGTTTTAATTTTGTAATGGTAATGGTAAAGTGCTTTCAATGTTGAAAGGATGTTTGAATATTAATATGAAGTGGAATGAATTTTCTTGTTTCATTTTTTGATGATTTTGGAATGGAAATGGATGTTGGATGTTGGATGCTAGATGCGTAGTAGATTTGGTCTTGGATAATGGAATTAGTAATATCAACTTATTCATGTAACACAGGTTGGAAGTTGTAACGAACTGATGTATATACAGGAAAATAAAATTAAGTATATACAGGAAGACAAAATCAAAAATCAAATAAATAAAAAAATTATATTTAAAAAAAATCAATCCCAGCGAGAAAAATGCCGTCAAAAAAAAATGAAAAAATAAATTCCGTAAAATGTAAATATTTTCCTAGCGCAAAATAACGCTCGTAAAGGTTTTTCTAACATTTATTTTTGAAAAAATAAACCTTTTTTCCAGCGCAAAAAAACGCTAGCAAAAGTTTTTCTAAATTTTTTATTGAAAAAATAAACCTTTTTCCCGGCACAAAAAAACGCCGCAAAAGTTTTTTTAAATTTGATTATTGAAAAATAAACCTTTTTCCCGACTCAAAAAAACGCTGGCAAAATTTTTTTTAATTTTATTATTGGAAAAATAAACCTCTTTGCCCGGCAAAATAAGCACTTTTTCCTGAAAAAAAAAAACGCCGACAATGTTAGCTATTCACCGGTGCTACCCTTTTTCGCCGGCAAATGGTATTGTTGGCATAGTTTTCCCCACGTATTGCCAGCACAAGAAAAATCGCCAGGAAAGGTTTTCACCGGCGTTTTATAGACCTTTACTAGCGCTTATTTAGCGCCGGCAAAAGTACAATATACCTTTCTAGGTCTGTAAGAAATTTTTTAATAAACCTTTCAGTTTATTGTGGAATCATCCAGTTTCTATGAAATGCATGTTTTCTTCGATAATTTGTTTACATCATTTTTAATCTATTGTACTAGAGAACCTCTTTCCATAGAAATCTTGAAATGAGAAGGACCCATAAGTTTTTACTTTGAGTTGAATGTTTTATTCAAGAAGCTATTAGCTGGACACGCTTGTGATTCATTTCCAATATTATTTTGATTCCATTTCCTTATAAGGAAAGTTATTCTTTTCCTTTAAAAAAAAAAATTTTTCTTGTTTTCTTTCAGCAACTAAAGATGTAGAATCATTCGTCTTACTCTCTACCTCTATTCGACGAGGTCATCTTTTGTTTTCAGTGTAAACCGCAGGTACATATATATAATTCATATGCTTGTGTGACTCTGCTGTTTCATATTTGTCTTTGAACTGGCTAAACATGTTATGGTCTTTTTTTGTAGTATATACAACAAAATCTACTAGTCACAGTTTTAGGTTTCAACAAATAATACTGATGCGACTTTGTAGTCATATAGATAGATCACGTACAAAGCATATTAATAAAAGAGAATTCATGTATCTTAATTCTCGTACATATCTACAGATGTAGAGGATCTGGTGGGGCTTGGTTGTCTTTAGAATCTTCATTCTTCTACATCTCTCTGTTTCAAGGCATGGGTTGAGTCTTAAGAATATCCTTCCATTTAATAATCTTATACGTGTTGAAAACGTAACTTATATTTCTATTGATTTTGAATAATCTGGAATAATGGATGTGTTTGCACATGTAGTTTGGAATATCTTCAAGGTAGTGAATTTGTTTTGCTTCTCCATGCTTTATTATTCCATATATCTAATCTTTTTGCTCATTTTTAAATGTATTTTATATTGATTGGGCTGTAGCAAAGTAAATTATATGGATGGTTAATGTTGAACAAGCCTTAGATTTAAACCATGATTTATAGTATGATGAACTTACAATAAAAAAAAGGCAATTCTCGACTTAAAAAAATACATAAAAAATGATGGCCTTTGCCATCGTTCAGTTTTCGACGGCTTTCAGCCGCCGATCCCTTCATACTCGACTGGGTCCTCTTCGTGATGGTGTGGTCCAAGGAACTATAAGATGAACAGCTTTACAATAATCCCGGAACTGAATACATGGCATACCATAATCATAAATGTGATCCTATTGTACTTCATGTCTTTGAATATCCGAGATCCCTTTGATTTATGGACTACTATTTTTTTTCTGACTGTTTCCCTTGTAGCATGCCTTTTCTTTTATGGTCTATTAAGTTAATATCTTCAATGGCAGTCCTATAAGGTTATTGGGAATTATGCTTTCTATAGGGTCTTGTGTGAACATTAGTTTGTGTTGGATCATTGTTTCTCATCATGGAGCATTGTTTTCATTTTTCAAGTTATTATTTATATTTTCTTTCTTTTTATTATGCGAAAACAAGAAACTCACTGAAGACATAAGGTGCCGTAACGTATGTAATGAGGTTGAATGATCAACCGGCCCTTCATTTCCCGGTTACTTAGAGGACCTAACCTAAAATCTCTCAAGTATGAATCTTCTTTTTAGACCAGATCGATAGTACTTTTGTAATTTTTTCCTTTTGATGTTGAGCTTTTACGCCCTTTGATGTACATTTTCTCTCCACTTAATGCAAATATCACCATTTGAGAAAAAAATCGCAATTCAAGTTGAATTATTTAATTTAATCAGGTAATTGCACAATTTGGACAGCAATGGGCATGGCAAAAGGTCAGCAAAGCTCTATAACAATGGGCATACAACTAAGTTTTTCATGGGATCTAGGTGGATTCCAAGTTCTATTGCCAATAGGGTAATTTCGTTTTCTTTTTGTTTGTTTTTGTGGGTTTTGTCTTACCATTGACAAGGTTCGAGAAAGCTTCATATTATTCAGTGTCTTCACTTTACCCTCTTGTACTTTTATTCCTCATGTTTTTATATTGTTTTGCATTGCATGCATATAACATGAGGATGATGTTCATCATAGGTTAGGGGGGTGGGGACAAGCACACTTGTCTATTTTTAGACAAAATTTTCAAACACCTTTCTTTATTTTCTATATTTAGGAATTTTTTCAAACTTCTTTTCAGAATTTTTGCTGTTTATCTTTGGATTTTTAGATTTTTTTTTAAGAGAAAGAAAATTTTTAGGGAATTTTCAATAAATGGAAGATAGCTTGAATTTTAGAATTCTCAAAATTCAGACAAAAGAGAGTTTCTGTTTGCGGAAATCTTTTTGAAAAAGTGCTAAATTTTTATCCTTTCACATTACACAGTTCATATACATTTTCAAAACCTTTGAATGTGAGATTATGATTTCCATCCTTTTTACAACTTGATTGAATATATGAAGGAAAACCAAATCTTAGTTTTATAGGTTTATTGGTTCATTTGGGTGGATTTTTCCACAAATTAGTGAATTAAGTCGGGTACCTAAAAAGGGCTGCCTGTTGTTGGGGACCGTTGAAAAGGAAAAAAAATCAAGAGAAAAGAAAAAAGCAGAAAGAGAGAAGCTTGTCGCTGAAATTTCACGGCCTTTTGAAAAACAATAGTGCGAAAGCCATCATAATTGCCTTAATTCGGGACCATGAAAAGGGCTGCCTGTTATTGGGGTCCATTGAAAAGGAAGAAAAAATCAAGAGAAAAGAAAAAAGAAGAAAGAGAGAAGCTTGTCACTGAGATTTCACAGCCTTTTGAAAAACAATAGTGCGAAAGCCAACATGGTTCCCTTAATTCAGGTACATCCTTAATTCGGGTATATGAAAAGGGCTGCCTATTGTTGGGGATCATTGAAAAGGAAAAAATATCACGGCCTTTTGAAAAATAATAGTGAGAAAGTCATCATTGTTGCCTTAATTCAGGTACATGAAAAGGGTTGCTTATTGTTGGGGACCATTGAAAAGGAAATAAAATTTCACGGTCTTTTAAAAAACAATAGTGTGAAAGCCATCATGGTTGCCTTAATTCGGGTACATGAAAAGGGCTGTCTATTGTTGGGGACCGTTGTAAAGGAAAAAAAATTACGGCCTTTTGAAAAACATTAGTGCGAAAGCCATCATCGTTGCCTTAATTTGGCTACACCTTTAATTCGGGTGTATGAAAAGGGCTGCCTATTGTTGGGGACCGATAAAAAGGAAAAAAAATCACAGACTTTTAAAAAACAATAGTGCGAAAGACATCATGGTTGCCTTAATTCGAGTACATGAAAATGGTTGCCTATTGTTGGGGACCGTTGGAAAGGAAAAAAGGCATGGTCTTTTGAAAAACAATGCGCGAAAGCCATCATTGTTGCCTTAATTTGAGTATACCCTTAATTGGGGTACATGAAAAGGCTTGCCTATTGTTGGGGACCGTTGAAAAGGAAATAAAATCAAGAGAAAAGAAAAAAGAAGAAAGAGAGAAGCTCGTCGCTGAAATTTTACGGCCTTTTGAAAAACAATAGTGCGAAAGCCATCATGGTTGCCTTAATTCGGGTACATGAAAAGGGCTGCCTATTGTTGGGGACTATTAAAAAGGAAAAAAAATTAAGAGAAAAGAAAAAAGAAGAAAGAGAGAAGCTTGTTGCTTAAATTTCATAGCCTTTTGAAAAACAATAGTGCGAAAGCCATCATGGTTGCCTTGAGAGGAAATCTTTTTTTTTTTTTTTTTTGCTAAGTCTAGGTGGACCGGATTATTTGATTGAGTCGTTTTCACGGGTGTTCTATCGGAGTATTTTAACACTTATTTTTTGATGTATACATACTTTCTCATCGTGCACGGTCATATTTATCTTGATTTTGAAATTTTCTTTCTAAAGATGAGATTGGTGAACCGTATTTCGAATTTTTCTTTACTTTGACTATTCCGAGAATCGAGAGTATCCAATGTTTATAAAAAAAATTTGCAGAGTTTCTTTTGATTTCCTTATTGTTTTTATCGTATTTGACAAATGGCCCACTTTTATAATTTTATGATGCTGTCTACCTATATGAAGATGGGTTTCTGATATACTTTTCATGTTATCTTTACTCACAAAAAGATAAGTTTCTAATACAAGACTTATATTATTTTTTGATAAACTTCTGTGAACTTAGTTGATTTATGCGTGTTGCATACCTATGGGTGTTGCAAACCCATTATATACTTTAACATATTCTAGATTTTGAGAGGCATATTAAACCGACAACATTATGGTCTTTTCTAGATTCCTTTCTTATTTCAGTTCTTGTTCTATTGTTATACTAATATGCATGATCTGCAGGTCCAAAATCTATACAAGCTAAAAGATCCCACATTTGCAACAAAAACACCTACTCGGAAACAAAATGACCCACCCATCGACTGCTCAAAGCTTGTACTGACAAAACATAGAATGTAAGTATATGTTAGTATCCTATAATATGTTATTGTAAATCTTTCAATCGAAACAAATTCTTTCTACTTTCTTATACTCTGAACTTAGAATGTAAGCATATATTAGTATCCTATAAAGTGTTATTGTAAATACTTTTTTTATTTGATTATGATAGGTTGAAACTTATATTTTCTTTATTAATAAAATCAAAACATGCACACTAGCAACTAGATAATTGTATATATACTATTTTTCATTACAGTAAACATGTAACTACAACGGAAACACTTTCACTGACAACTACGTGCAACGCACGTACCTCCCACTAGTTATATAAAAAGGCCTGGTTAGTTTGCAAGTTTGCCACAAAACTGGTTTGACTTGTGACGCATAAACGAGGGTCTTCGGGATGTCGAACAGACTCGGGAGAGCAACAATAGTTGCCGAAAATTAAAAGATATTTTCAACAAGCCTAAGATCAGAAACTCTAGAGGCTATTTGCAGAAGCTCCATTTTTCAAGGATGAACATCATATAGGAATTGGTCTTTTAGATCAAATGAGATCAAGTATAGAGTTTCTCAAAATTGATGAATAACCTCCTAGTCTTTCCCGAAATTATAGATAGGCCCCTACAAGGGTCAAACTTGGTTCCAAGTCTCTTAGAAATTCCTAAAGCTATCCAAAGACTATTCTAATCCAAAAAATATAATGATTGGCCTCTAACCCCACTTAGTTCCCTAACCACATAATTAATTATTTCTAATGGAAGGAGTTAAGGGTTGAATAGGTTAGAAAACTCTAATGCTTTGAGAGTAGCTAAGATTGAGTGAGAATGAGATGAGAGTTATCGAATCTACATTTTCTCTGAGATGAGGGTATTCACATGTTGTTGCATTTATTAATTTATTGAACTGTACAACTGAGGATTTATCTTGCAATTTGGTTTGTGTCATTCTTGAAATTTGACCCATATCTAAAAGATTTTGGTGTCTGTGGACTAAATCCTTCCCCAATAAAAATCTCTAATATACATTAGCCGAAACCTTTTCCTCATTTGATATCAATTATGTGTAGAAGAATGATATTTTCCAAGCATTTCTATTCATCATCATTGGCCTTGATATACGCTATAATGTTCCCCTTGGCTCAAAACGGTAAGCTCCACTGGTCCAAGAAAAAAAAAAACCCTTAAGCCCCGTTTGGTTCTTCATGAATGGAATGCGGATAACACAATTTACACATAAATGATGGTTCATGTGATAGTCTACGTTACCATAAGAGTCATTGTTCTTTTGTTCTAAGTGTGTTAGGTTTTTGTTATTGGCAAATAACTTTACAAGGAAAATAGAGTTGAATAACTTACATGGCCTTGTTATTTGTTTGGCAATGAATTATTGTTGTCATGATCAAATGTTGTTGTGGGCTCTTGCCTATGGCACTTGGCAAATAACTTTACAAAGAAAATAGAGTTGAATACCTTACATGGCCTTCACATTTGTTTAGCACATAATTATTGTTGTCATGATCAAAAGTTGCTGTGGGCTCTTGCCTACGGCACTTTTATTCTTATTGTACTTGCCATTCCAATGGATTAAACCTTTTATACAGTGTTCTAAGAGCTGCTTCTTCAGTCATGTGCATGCTCATGGAATTACCTGAATATCTTTCACCAATAAATGCTACACATAGGATGAAAAAGGCCACGTTCTATTGACTGAATGGGATTTTCCTATCCTGATCCTTCATTTTAGAGCTTATAGAAAGGCGTTTGTTTTGTGAATTATTCAAGTGGAGTTTTCCCGTCAAAATGGACTCAGGATCTTGATCAAATAGCCATGTTCAAATATTAAGAAGGATCCTTTTTCATGATATTAAACATATAACCGATACGTGCAATGCACGTCCCCACGCTAGTCCTTATAGAAGGAGAAAAAGAGAAGGGAAAGGGAGAGGGAGAGCTTCTTGCTGCAGATTCCTCAGAGCTGGTTAAGCTGCTTTAAATTGTTGCGTCTTGTTTCCTCGAGTCTCTCTGCAACCAAAGCATCTTCTCCTCTCTTACTTTTGCAAACAACAAGTTGTCTATGGCTCTGTTAGGCCCCGACCCGGACTAATCATAATTAATGCTAATTAATGGAGATTAGTGTTACTTAAGCGTGATTAATTGTGCTAATTGTGGTTAATGAGCAAAATGAGATGGGTTAATCTCAAATGATGGAATCAAGCCTAATGAAGTGAATTTGAGTAGGATTGAGTTGATTAAATTGAGTTTAAACCCAAACAAAGTAAAGTAAGGACCTTTTTGTAAATACGAGTTTTCACGTATTTCGTTAAATACAGAAATTCTTGATATCAGGGTGTATCTCGAAGAGTACGTTAATTTTCATAATAGACTCGAGTGCGTTCGACTTGAAATTGGTCAAATGAGCCTTGGTTTGACTCAAAATGTAAATAGACATAATGGTAGGGGGTTTTAGTGTGAGAGTCCCTTATATTAGAATGGAATGAGTCCCATTCACTCATTCTTCATTGGAGCAAACCCTAGAGAGCATTTCTTGCACCTTCTTCTTGCTTCCTTCCATTTTTCACTCCTTAAGTGAGAAGATTGGGTGTGGTTTTGAGGAGATTCTTCATCTTCATCTTCTTCCTCAAGCCATCCTCCATTATTGAAGAGCTTGGAACTTGAAAGAGAACCCAAACCTTCCTCCATTGGATTAAGAGTAAGTGATTGGTGTTTTTATAGGATTTTCAAGTTCTCTTGTGTACTTGGAGTAGATTTCTAGCATGAATAGTTCATAGGAGGCCATTTGTCTTGTTTTCTTGGAATAGGGTTTGGATTTGGGGAAGATTTGTGACAAACCAAGCCAAGCAAAGAGGGGCTTTTGTCCAAGAACTTCAAAGAGAGGCAAGTATAATCACTACTTGTGAATGGTATTAACTATTGTAGTGATTAATGGAGATTTCATAAATTTGGGTTGTATTTATTTCCATTGAATGTTTGAATGGGTTGTTGGTAGATTGATGAATGGATTAGAAATGTCATTGATATGAGAATGGTGTGAATGAGGAGTGGACAGGAGGTCCTAAATTTATTGCAGGTTGTTATGGAAATAAATGGAGAAGGGAAAAGAAGAAGAGAGAGAGTTGCAAAAATCCGGACTGATTTTCTGAAGCGTTCGCTTGAGCGAACTTGGTGTTTGCTCGAGTGACCCACTCTCTGGATGAAGGCGCTCGAGCAGACAAGGGTCTGCTCGAGCGACCACTTTTCTGTTTGAGTTCGCTCGAGCGACCGCTTCTCTGTCGAGCAAACTTGAGTCCGCTCGAGCGAACCTGATACAGGACAGAGCATGGTTTGAGGCCGAAAATTTCTTTGGATTTCGTAGGAAACATGGATGTTTTTTGGACATTTATATGTCCTCTAAATTAGCTTTGTGGCTAATTAATGCAAATAGAGATTGGTGAGGATTGTGAATAATGAAATAGAAGCTTTAAGAATTGAACCCTTGGATTATTAATGGATTAAGTGTTAATTGATTGTGGATTGTACCTCCATAGGTGTTAATCACGGCGACTCCAATGTACATCTAAATACAAATGTGATGTCCATTGAAAATAACACGTACATTGGACAACCAACGGTTGCACCCAAATGGTGGGTAGGAACTGGGATAGAAATGAGTAGAATCGTAGAGTCAGTGATTCTCTCATGCCATTGTATTCTGTATCACTTCATTCCAATCTTACAAGATTGATGTCATTGGTTGTTCCTTCCATTGTTAAGAATGGAATCGCTGTATAGAATTGAATCCATAAATGGATTGATAATGAAATGTATTGACCCCTGAGTCTGGCACTACCTAGCTATTGTATGAAATTCTAAATGAATTAATAAATGATTATGTTCATGAGGCCGGGGCCATGAATGGTGCGCCCTTCCGCCCTGAGCCAAATGACTATTCCTACTGCAGTAGATGGATTTGGGGCGTTCCGGAGCTCCGTGGTGATGCTAGTGTCCCTGGTCCGGACACTGATAAGTCCAACAAATTCCGATCGTATCTACAGATACTGATTGATGCCTTCCATTCGGAAGATGAATCCTTCCTTTGAGGGAAGATGGTAAATGAAATGAATTGAAATGAAAGCTATGGTAGTTGCCATCTTGTACCTGTTACTTATTATGATCAACCATTGTCATTGTAGGAATTATCTAGACTTGTCTAGAATTGGAACTGTTTACTAAAAATATTGAATGATGTAGTATATGTACTAACATGTGCTATCACAAGTTTTGTTTATGCATTGTTGAACTGTCGAGTTCATTAGTGTTATTGATGGCATTACAGGCCCGATTGCCCGTGCTGGCCCAACAGCGGCCTCAGCGGCAGCGGAGGAGACCGTTGCGGTTTCTCCAGGAGGATTAATTGAATGGGACGGTCGGAACTCCATTTGACATGGTTGTTCGAGTGCGCAAAGTGGACTATGGATATTTTGGGAAATTCTTTTGAAAATTCTTTTGTAATAGTTGAAATACATTTTGGAAATGTAGTATTTTTAGAACTTGAACAGTTGTCAACTTGCATAGTGTTTAGATATGCTTGAGTTGATGAAAGAAAGCAAAGGAACGATACATGTATAAAGAACTCTATTTTGTATACATGTAAATTTTGAATTATTTTGTCAATGTGTATTTCTGCAAATTTGTACAATTGACAGGTATGAATGAATGAATGTTATCCCTTGTGAATTCTGTTTTAGCTTAAGTTAAATCAGAGTTCACGGGAGTAAGTATGGATCGCGGCCCTGGATTATCGTAACTCGGGCCCGGGTCATGATAGGCTCTTCTACCGATCTTCAGAGTAAAGATTAGTAAAATACTCCTCTATATGTTTAATGATTTCCTCCTTCCAATCCAATCTTCTATCCCCATCCGTCAAAGAAGAGATTCTATTAATTATTTTTCTCAAGGAGGCCATCCCATGGAAGAACCTAGTGTTCTTATAACCTTCTTTCAGCCACTTACGTCTCGATCTCTGTCCCCACATGATTTCTTCTTCCCTTAACTTTCTTTGATATACCTCTTTTAGTCAGTCTCTTAGCTACTTCCTCACCAGTTAAGCTACCAACTTCCGCTTTCTTGTCAAGGTTTTGAATGTCTTCAAGCAGCTGCGTCTTTTGCATCTTCATGTCTGCAAAATTCATCTTAGCCCACTCTTTTATTTTAACTTTCAGCAATTTCAGTTTGGTACCCAGTCTGTAGCCAACCCAACCATCCATCTTCAATTCCTTCCACCATTCCTTTATCATTTGGGGAAACATTTTTTCTTCCAATAACTCAAATCTGAAAGAAGCAGGACCCATCTCTCAAGATTTGAATCTAATAACATAGGACAATGATCAGATGCAGGCTTAGGAAGAGCCAATTGGCAAACCTTTGGATACAAATCCACCCAATCTTTAGAAACCAAGAATCTGTCCACCTTGATGACTTAGGAGTACTTTGATTATCCTTTCAGAGGTTAGTCCACCAAGGAGTGGGCATTTATCCAATCTGAAAAAGAATTCATTTCGTCATTCTACTTGCTCCCCTCCTTTCACTTGTGAATCTTACTATGTTCCAGTCACCTCCAACACACCACGCTCCATCCCACCATCCTCGAACCACATCCAACTCATTCTAGAACTCCTTTCTGCTCTGACTATCATTTGGGCCATAGACTGACGTAACTATCCACTTGGATCTATTAGAGAGATCCTCCACCAACGCTGAGACTGACAAAAAAAAAAAAAAAAAAACCTTCTAAGAATTCAGAACATTCACCTTACGAGAGTCCCACAGCATCAAAATCCCCCCTGCCAAACCCACCGCTTCAACACTCCTTATAAATCTGTCGGCCCAAACTTCTTGTATCACCTTTTCATTTACCTCTTTTTGTTCACTGAAAATGATCTTATTATTCCTTTATTATCATTTTAGTGTGTGAGCTTCTATATTCGACACAACCCATGTCCTTAATTTCAAGGTTTGTTATAAGAAATTTTTGGTTTCATCTATGAATCTATGTTTGAATAAAAATTGATGAATCGTCTGCATAAAGAGTAATGACAAACTTATCCCTTCCAATTCCTTACAGAATCTACAATTTCAAACTTTTTTACTGCAGAACTCTTATAATTTCTTGCTTCAATTTCTTATACCATGTCCGGGGGCTAGTTTAAGTCCATATAAGGATGTCTTTATTTTACGAACTTCATTTTTGAAATGCTCTTCCATCCGTCATTTATGTTGATCAATATATTTATTGTTCCAGATCACATCCAAAAATATTGTGTTCAAATCCATTTGTTGTGTTTCTAAGTTATAGAAGCTAAAGCCATCACATTTCTATTTGGTGTTATTTTTGTAAAATCTTAAAAGTAATGTATTCACTCCTGTTGTATCTGCTGGCTACTAATCTAACTTTGGATTTGTCTATTCTAACATTTGATTTGAGTTTTAATTTTTAATGGCCATCTACATCAAAGTGTAGGTGTTTGGAGTAGATCAACTGAAGTCTCTGTATTATTATGTCTAACAGATTTTACTCATTGTCCATAGTGATCTTCTATTTTTTCGCATTAGAAAGAGAACTAGTTTTATATTGGAACATCATTTGTTCATGAAGAGTGGTGCATTTTATATTGGAACATTATTGTTTAGAAGTACCCACCCTACTTTCATGATCCAAAAAACAATCTTCGATGGGAATGTCCTATTTCTATATCCATACTAAAAAACAACAATTTCTCCTCCTGCTTCCTCTCTTGCCTCCTGCTTCCTCCTGCCTGCTTGATCCTCCTGTTTCCAGAACATAGTCTCCCAATGTTTCCCTTTCTTCTCTCGATTCTTTGTCAATTCTTCTTCTCATGCACCACCATAATAAATGAAACGGAGAGCTTTACTTCTTCCTCTTGCTCTCCCTCTTTGGTGAAATTAACACCCAACGAACTTAAAGAAAGGCAGCTTCTCCTGCTTCTTTCTGCCTGTTTGGATCGGCTGCTTCCTAAACAAAGTTTCCTAATGTTTTCTCTCTTTTCCTAATTCTTTTTCTATTGTTCTTCTCATGCACTGTCTCAATAGTTTGGATGCTTCTTCTCTTCTGTCATTCTTCCTTTCATCACTAATACACCCTCTTCTTTAGCTTGCATGCACGATCACATCTGCCATGAGCACTATTGCTATATCTATTCATTAAAGAAAGATGGGTCTCAAAAGAAAATTGGGTTCCAATGAGGCTGGTATATGGACTTTGGGGCTTCTCACCCAAATCCCTAGTGTATAATCCCTCTCCCTAAATTCTAATCCCTCATCTATTTCTCTCTCCATACTTCTGATGGTTTTTTTGTCTCTTTGTTTTTTTTTTTTTTTTTTTTTCCCATCTCTGTTTGCAGTTCTTTGAAGCATAGATTCTGGTATGAGATGGCGACGATGAGATCTAGCTTGGTTGCTATCCGGCAAAGGCGTTATTTGTCCTTTGCTCAAGTTGACGCTGGAAATAGTATGGGACAACTAACTTAGCCACTAGATGTCTCTTTAGATTGTATAATGTTGGGGTTTTGTATTTTTATTTTATTTTACTGTGCTTTATTTTGTTGTAAGATATTGTCTGTTTACATTTGTTTAGGGTTTAATTAGTTCTTTGTAATTGAAATTTGAGTTTTATTAAATGATTTTGGAATATTCTCCTTAGCTACTTCCCGTACATTGTTATTTACATTTTGATCGGGTTTGGAGGTATCAAAAAGCTTACATATACATATAAAAGTGTTGTTTTGGCACTGTATTTGAGGAAGTAATATGTCCCCCATTTGATAGCTGAGCACACATTTTGTAATTGTCCAACCTTTTGCAACTGATTCATGTATAAAATTGCACCCCAGGAATGAGTTGTAATGGTGAAGGCTATTGGGAATCCAAATTCCACATTATCTCCTGCAAGATAGTATCCGCCGGTGAGGAATTAGGATATTTTGGTGGGTTCTTTTGTCTATTTGGGAGACAGGTTGCAAATTGAGCTGGTTAATTGAAGAATTTAGTCTCTCTTTATCCCTTGGTTGTTGGAATGTGGGAGTTTTGTTATGAGAAATTTAGTAGAAAATCAGTGATTTTGTGTTCTTTCCAGGCCCCTTTGTATCTTATTCATAATCCTGTAAATGTTTGTGATTTTATTTATATACCATATAACATAAATAAAAAGCAACAGTTTAGTCTCCTGCTTTGGGTGGATGTTTTCTAAAGCTTCTTGTGCAACCCACTTAGGTGACACCTATTGCTTGTGGGACACTTGGATGTTGGGTGTTTGCTTATGGGCTTCACGTAAACAAACGAAACCTGTTTAGCCTTCGATTTTCTTCCACTTGACATACTAAAATGAAAGTGCCATGTTGGTTTCGCGACAAAGGAATTTCCAACAAGCCCTTTTTAATGTTCCTTTGCGAGAGGTGGTAGAAATACATGCTAATTCATCCAAATCAAAGCCTCTCAGTATGGCATTCATTCATGCCCTAATTATTTTTTTCTGTTTCTTCCTTAATTTCTTGCTCGGACATAAAGCAATTAAGGATTTGAAAGCCGTGCTCTCTACTCGGTTTGCTAATTTGATGGAGCTATCTTTTGGGTAAGAAAACTTGATTTCATGTTTGCCATATATCTATTGATATATGAACATGAGTGCAACATTTTTTTGATATATGAACATGAGTGCAACATTCATGCTTATACTAAATGATTGGGGTTATAAAGTGTCAGAGAGCAAAAAGTGGTACACACACCCACATTACATTAAATCCCATGTTAGAAGAACTTGTTAAATGAACCTTCTTTGCTTCAAAAAGACTGTACTATCTAACACAGTTTTTTTTCTACCCTATGTTGAATATATATTGAAATTGTTGTATATTACCACCAAGAATTAGGAACAATGTTCCACATTCATGATTCATTTGGAATTTGAAATGTGAGTTTCTAATTAGAGAGGGGAAAAAAGAACTAACAAGACTATCTCTACTTGAATTTCAAAAAACTTAAATTAAAAAAAAAAAAAAAAAGGACAATCTCTATGGGCTTCTAGGTTGCTCCTACAGTTCTTTTCACATATAAGCAATGTAAAAAGTGCATGCATGTGCATGTGTCTTTTTTTTAGGTTTATTCATTCATATTTTACCCATGTGTCTTCTTGGTAATTGAATTCCTAAGAATTCATAACAACTGACCTTTATGAAATGCTTTTGAAATGGGGGAAAAGTGAACTATTTTACATGGAGATGTAGACGAGAAAATCAATTTTTTGAAGTTTAATTTGCTAGGTGATAGGTTGGTAATCATGTGTTTCATAGCACCCTATAGATCTTCACATTTAATCATTATATTTTACCTCCTTCTGCAAAAAAAAAAAAAAAAAAGTACAATAGAACTAGACAAAAACTTTATGTTGTCTTAACAAAAACTCAACACGGGTAAGATAGTAGATGCCCAAGTGAGTACAATTCAGGTTTGGTCTGGTTGAATTAGATACCTGAATTTCTGTTTACATTCAGGTTGAAGATCCAAGTTTGCCTCAGCCCAAGTTTCACTTCTAGCTATAGGTCTATGACATATTTGGAAATGCCTGTAAGTAGATAGAATCCTATTTTCTGCTGTAACCATTTCCATACATGTTACTTGTGAATTGCACACCAAAAAAAAAAATTTGCACACAGCACTTTGCCATACATAGCACACCTTCATTGTATGACCACAGCAGATCCATCATATCCAACTAGATCTATAGTATATTTGTCAGTTTCGGCAAGAATCTATTCATATTTGATTGCATGTCACATGTATGCATAACTTTATATTTCTTTTCCAACTTTTCTTAAATACTTGTTACAGTTGATGATTATGCATTGGATTATTTTTCACATTTAATGGCTATTATTCATGTAGTCTCTTGCCCTGCACAGAATCACGTAATGGTGGATGGCAGGGAATACATATATAGATCTATAAATGCCAATCAGGATGTTCTCTCTTCTTTATACATGCCATCCTTTGTGAAATCTTAAACTGCCACTTGAGGTACAAGCCTTGCTAGGAACCCTGAATCATAATAGAAAAAAAAAAAAGAAGCTTTCATACATCAAATAACAACAGATTACAACAACAATGCAAAACTATCTAAAGTGAAAAATTAATGATGATTTCATGCATGAACATTTATCATCATATCTTCAAGATAACTTGGACACTGTTAAGCTTATGTTGATAGCTCTCATAACAAATTTGACCAACTGTTGTGGTATCAAATACTCTACGTTTCTCTTTGTTCTTACTTTTTACTGCAATTTCTATTCTTAATGTTTGGGTTTTTTTTTCCTTTCATTGGGTTTTTGTTGAGTTGGGGTTTTGGGGGAATGGGTTTTATGGATTTTGCTTGGATTGTTGTTGTTTGGATTTCTCTTTTATTTGATCCTTTATATTGAATGGGTTTTGTTCATGCATTTATGGTTTTTTTTAGCAAAGGAAGGAGGAGTTGGACACATACGTGAGACTTCTAATCTTGCTCTAAGAGGAGGTGTTCCATAAACTATAACTAGGAGATGATGGTTAGAGATCTCTACACAACAATAGTCTCTTAAGTTTCTCTCTCTCCTTCATCTCCTCTGGTTTATAACAAAAGTACTAGGGTTTTCTTCTACTTGAAGATCCCACCATCCTCCTTGAGAAGTTTTTCTGAGAGGATAATAGCGTGGAAGAACACAAAGAAAAAGGGAGATCAAAAGCTATGAAAATCTTTTTCGTGGAGATTGAGTTTTCAACTTCTCGATTTGAGCGCAACCAAGCTCCAAAGGTATCAATCTATTATCTATTTGTTTTAGTAGATCTAGTTGTTCTTGTTTGTTTCTTGATCTATCTTCTTGATGGATTATTTGATCTTAATGCCACTACACCAAAAACGGGAATTTGGAACGGTTTGGGAACGGTTTAACGGATTAGGAACGGACGGATTAAGAACGGTAATCCGTTCCAATTTCCTATTTTCCGTTCCTAATCCGTTAATCCGTTCCAAAAATAGGAAATTGGAATGGTTTGAGAACGGTTTAACAGATTAGGAACGGGCGGATTAGGAACGGTAATCCGTTCCAATTTCCCGTTTTTAGTGTAGTGTGCATGAGATTAGGGTTTTAGATCTTGGGGTTGGGTTTTTGGCCTTATGGGTATTTGATCCCTTCATTAAGTGTGTCCAAAGTTCATGAATACCTAACCACGAGGCCCACTTACTTCCAACAATTGGTATTAGAGCGATCCCTATATTCTCATCACGTTAGATCGGTTTTCTAGATCTACTCTTTACATGAGATGTGGAGTGGATGGATTTAGGGTTGTGTAGGATCAGTTTTTGACGTTTTTATGCACGTATTATGTTTTTTGTATGCATGAGAAGGAACTGGTTAGGAAAAAATCGTTGTTTTTCTACAAACAGCGTGTCAAGCGCTCGAGCGGATTCATCCCTGCTCGAGTGGACCTATTCTCTGTGAAGTGCCCGCTCAAGCTAGTTCATCTCCACTCAAGCGTGCATGGCGCTGTCTGTTTTGACAGTCCGGATTTTTCATTACGAGACGATGAATGACAACACCTTAGCCCTAGTTCCTATTTTGTATATGATACTAACCTTGCAGGTGGTTGTCCTCTCCATGTGGCCCCACAAGTTTCTATTTTTGTCATTATTATTAGTTATTTTGGGCAACTTGTAAAGGGCATCATGGTTTCCTTGGTTTTCCCGCGAAAGGGCGAGACATGATGGTTTTCCTAAGCCCCTCTTATTAATAGATTGCATGTAAGTCTCAATTTTTGAGATATAGGAATTTTACGTATTTTTCAATTTTTATTATTTGTAAATTCTGGAGGCTTTCAAGACAAGATAGATGGTAACAATGGACTCTTGACCAAAGAGTTTGGGATGGCCAAAGAGTTTGGAGTTACTCAAAGATTTTGATGAATCACAAAGAATTTAGAAGACCAAGAAGTCGAAGACATCTTTCCGCATTGGGCCACGTCGAGGAGAGGACTTATTAAAATTAGAATTTCTAATTTTGCATGGATACTTGTTTTATTTAGACTTTCTATATTAGCATGGTTGCTTTCTTTATTTAGCATTTTTCTTTCTTTCCAAAATCTAATCCAAACACAACAGTTATAGTAATTGGTCAAATCAATCTAATATTTTGGAAAGGGTTTTAAATAAGGAATTAGTATTGGTGAACCCATGAGATGGACCCGCTAGAAATACAATTTGGAGACAACATTTTTCCAAAGCCTTCTAGAACTCCTTACGAACTATTGGAAGCACTGGTTTCGGTCTTAAACAACCCTAAATCTCATGTAATGAGTGCCTAACTCTAGAATCCCTTGAAACTCTTATTAAAAAGAAAAGCATCTCAAAATACCCTAAAATGCGTATATCAGTATAGAAGTGCACGAAATGCATTTTCAAAGCAAAAGACTAGACTAGAATACCCTGAAATGCCCTAAAATCCCCTAGCACGCGTTTTTATACAAGTGCAGGCTAATTGATAACACGAAATATGTCGGCCGGTTAGAAACAAGACAGAATCCCATGAGATTAGTTATTAAGTCCTAATTTGTCTGAAACACGATTTAAACTAAAAAAGTCATCACCAAATTTTCTAGGTATTGTCTTTCAACCGTAAATTTTGTGAAACGAGGTTTACAACATACCTTTTTTCAAGAGCCGCCTATAATCCTCAACAAACTGTCCGAAGCACGTGTTTTCAGTCCTAATTAGTCCTGAATCTCATGTAATGTGTTCTTAACCCCAGAAACACGTGAAACTTATTTTGAAGCAAAATGTATCTCACATTAGTAAAAAATGTATATTTTAGTCTAGAATCGTATGAAACGCATTTCAAAGGAAAAGACTAGGCTATAATTCTATAAAATGTCGTAAAATCATCTATCACGCATTTTTATCGTATTATAGGCTATAGATTGCATGAAATAAGGCTTTAATTCCAAAACGGTTCAAAATCCCACGAAATTCGTTCTTAAGCCCCTAATTTGCCTGAAACTCGTTTTAATCAAAAAAAGATATTCCGGAATTTTCTAGAGTGCAATCCTAAATCCTATTTAAAGCATTCCAAACAGTACAATCACGTAAAATCAATTTTAAAACAAACCAGTATCTCAAGATATCTAAAATTCATATTTAAGCATAAAATTGCATAAAACACATTTCAAAGGACAAGACTAGACCAATTGTGGGTCTGTCAAAAATGGGCTTGAATCCCACGAGATTAGTTATTAAGTTATAGTTTTCTTTAAAGATTTTTTAGAGTAAATAGATATCACAAAGTTTTCTGAAGCGCTTCTATCAATCGCGAATTGTGTGAAACGTGGTTTGAAGCAAACATTTTCCTAAAGCCACATAAAACGTGATTTCAAATCTAAAATTTAGAAATGAGCCGCTCGAATCGTATAAAACACGAGATTAGTTATTAAGTTATAGTTTTCTTTACAGATGTTTTAGAGTAAATAGATATCACAAAATTTTCTAAAACGTGTCTATCAATCGCGAATTGCATGAAACGCAGTTTGAAGCCAATATTTTACTAGAGCCACATAAAACGCGATTTCATATTAAAATATCACTCGAACTATCCTAAGCACGCGATTCGGTCTTAAACAACCCTAAATCATGTTTAAAGCATTCGAAACCCTACAATCGTCAGAAATCAATTTTAAAATAGAAAAGTATCTCCGAATATACTAAATTTTGTATTTTAGTTAGAAACGACTCAGAATCGCACGTGATTATTTCTTACGTCGAATTTACCTAAATCTCAATTTAAAAGGAAAAAGATATTCAAGAATTTTCTAAAGCGCATTTGTTAACCATGAATTGCATGAAATGCAATTTAGAGCCAACATTTTCCCTGAACGGTCTAGAATCCCCTAATACCGGCCCGAAGCACGGGTTTCAGTCTTAAACAACCCTTAATCCTCCCATGTAATACGTTCCAAACCCTACTGGTATGAAACCCATGCATGCGTTTTCAGAATTTACCGAAATCTCGATTTAAAAGGAAAAAGATATCTCAGAATTTTCTAAAGCACATTTGTCAATTGTGAATTGCGTGAAATACGATATGGAGCCAACAATTTCCCAGAGTTGTCTAGAATCCCCTACTACCGTCCCGAAGCATGGGTTTCAGTTTCAGACAACCCTTAATCCCATGTAATGCGTTCCTAACCCTAGTTTCGACTGTGAAACTCATTTTAAATAGGAAAGTATCTCAGAATATCCTAAATTGCATATTTCAGTGTAGAAACACACGAATGCATTTCAATGAAAAAAGACTAGTCCTAAATACCCTAAAATCCACTAGAATCATTCAGCACGCATTTTTATCGAAATATAAGCTATAGATTGCAGAAAATATGTTGTTTGTCGGTTAGAAACGTCCTTTAATACTATTAGATTAGTTCTTATGCCCTAATTTGCTAGAAACTCATTTTAATGTAAAAAGATAACAAAGAAATTTCTAGAGGGCTTCTTTCTACCATGATCTGCGTGAAATGCAGTTTACATTTAACATTTTCCCATACCCGCCTAGAATTTCTTACGAACTGCTCGAAGCATGGCTTTCAGTATTGTACAATCCCTTAATCCCCTACAATGCATTCCTAACTCTAGAATCGCGTGAAACACATTTTAAAGAAAAACGTATTTCGGGATATCCTTAAACTCGTATTTCAGCATATAATCGTGTGAAACAAATTTAGAGTAAAAATTAGGCCATTAAACCCATAGATGCCCTGGAATCATCCATCACGCTTTTTCATCCAAATATTGGCTATTAATTGTACAAAATACGATTTTCACTTAGAAATGGCTAAGAACCCCACGAGAATAGTTTTAAGCCCGGATTTGCCTCAAACACATTTTAAGGTAAAAGGATATTCAAGAATTTTCAAGAGCGGGTCATTTAGCCGTGAATTGTGTGAAATGCAATTTAAAGGCAACATTTTCCTATAGCCCAATAGAACGCGATTTTATATTAAAATAGCCCTGGAACTTCCTGAAACATGCATTTCGGTCTTAAACAACCCTAAATCACATTTAAAGCATTCCACACAAGACAATCATTTGAAATGAATTTTAAAATAAAAAATTATCTCAAGATATCTAAAATGTATGTTTTAGCATGGAATCGCATGAAACGCATTTCAAAGCAAAAGAGTTGGCCAGAATACCCTTAAATATCCTAGAATCATCCAGCATGCAGTTCTATTTAGTTACAGGCTATTGATCGCAAGAAATTATTTAGTTGCAGGCTATTGATCACACGAAATAAGGTTTTTGTCCGTTACGAACGGGCTTGAATCCCATGAGATTATTCATTAAGCCTTACTTTTCCTTAAAGATGTTTTAGGAGAAATAGATATACGGAATTTTCTAAAGAGCGTCTTTCAGCCATGAATTGCGTGAAACGCGGTTTACCCCCAATATTTTCCCAGAGACCGCTAGGAGATCCCCTTCGAAGTGCTCGAAGCACGAGGTTTCATTCGTAAACAACCCCGACCCCTGCAACGCGTTCCAAACCCTAAAATCACCCGAAACCCATTTGAAAGAAAATCATATATTAGAATATCCTAAAATGCATATATTAGCCAAGAATCATAAAAAATGCAATTCAAAGAAAAAGACTAAACCATAATTCCTCGACATAATGCGTTTTCGTTGAAATATACGCTGTTGATTGCACCAAATGCGGTTTCCAGTCAGAAACCACTTAGAATCCCACGAGAATACTTCTTAATCCCCAATTTCTGTTAAACTCATTTCAAAGGAAAAGGATATCCCAAAATTTTCAAGATCACATCTATCAACCACGAATTACGTGAAATGCAGTTTGGAGTGAACAATTTCCTAGAGCGGCATAAAACACGATTTCATATTAAAATATCCCTTGAACTGTCTGAAGCATGCGATTCCATCTTAGACAACCCTAAATCCCATTTAAAGCGCATGAAAAGCTACAATCACTAGAAACCAATTTTAAAATAGAAAAGTATCTCTGAATATACTAAAATTTGTATTTGAGTTAAAATGGGTCAAAATCCTAAGTGATGAGATCTAGATCTTACGCCCGAATTTACCTAAATCTTGATTTAAAAGGGAAAAGATGTTCCAGAATTTTCTAGAGCGCATCTATTAACCGTGAATTGCGTGGAATGCGATTTATGGCCAACATTTTTCCAAATCTGTCTAGAATCCCCTACCACCGGCCGAAAGCACGGGTTTCAGTCTTAAATGACCCTTAATCTCATGTAATGCATTCCTAACCCTAGTATGAAACCCGTGCATGTGTTTTCAAAATTTACCTAAATCTCGACTTAAAAAGAACAAGATATCTCAGAATTTTCTAGAGCGCATCTGTCAACCGCGAATTGCGTGAAATGCGATTTAGAGCCAACATTTTCTTAATGCTGTTTAGAATCCCTACTATAGGCCCGAAGCATGGCTTTCGATTTTAAAGAACCCTTAATCCCACGTACTGCGTTCCTAACCCTAATATGAAACTTGCACATGTGTTTTCAGAATTTACCTAAATCTCGATTTAAAAGGAAAAATATATCTCAGAATTTTCTAGAGCGCATCTGTTAACCGCGAATTGCGTGAAATACGATTTAGAGCTAACGTTTTTCCAGACCTATCGAGAATCCTTACTATCAGCCCGAAGTACAGGTTTCAATCTTAAACAACTCTTAATCCCATGTAATGATTTCCCTACTATCGGCCTGTGAAGCTCATTGTAAATAGGAAAGTATCTCAGAATATCCTAAGTTGCATATTTCAGCACAGAATCGCACAAATGCATTTCAATGCATTCCTAACCCTAGAATCACGTGAAATGCATTTTAAAGAAAAACATATATCGAGATATCATAAAACTCGTATTTCAGCATATAATCGTATGGCACACATTTCATCATATCCTTAAACTCGTATTTCTGCATGCTTTTTCATCCAAATATTGACTACTGATTGCGCGTAATACAATTTTCACTTAGAAATGGTTGAGAACCCCATGAGATTCACTTAGGAAAGTGTATTTTCTAATGGTGGATTTGAATTGATAATTACATATAAATAAAAGTATTTTATAATTAATTAATATAATAATGAACTTTAATATAATCAATAACATTAATTTGCTGTTATCATAAGACTTTTTTAACATATATATTATAATTTGATGCAAGACAGATCGAAATGGAGAAACAGAATTTTTTTAGCCAACCCCAACATAGTTAAGACTAGGCCCAGGCCCAGAAAAAAAAAACACTTCCAATTTGTGGCTATTTTATGAGATATCAATTATTGAGAAAATAAATATAAAACAAAGAAATATTCCATTTATTATGTTCGGAGAATGGCCCAGCCCAACATTTATACAAAATAAATATTATTTTTTATATAAATTAGTATGAAACTTCAAGTCTTATGTAAATTAACATCAATGTATATGTATTTATTTTAGTAATTTCAACTTTATTTCAAGTTGAAAACCCTAAAAGCCTATAAAGTCTCTTTTAATTTATAATATATAAGCAAATTTAAAAATAAAAGATTAGGATGGGCATGTGGGCTAGCTCGTGGATGGCACTGCCTGGCCTAATTGGGGTACGGCACGGCACGGCTAGGCCGATCTGAAAGTGGGCCTTCTTTGACAAAAGTTCAAATCTCATCTTTATTTGAGAATTACTGGAGGTCTTTATATCTTCTTAATAAGAATCCATTTTGTTTTTATATTCTCTTAAAAAAAATTTTGAAACATTTCACTTTCGGCGGAATGGGCCAAAATCCCATTTGGACGCCAGGCGCCAATACATAGGATAATTTTGAAGTAGTTTGAATTTCATAGGTACACATCACTTATAAATAAAAAAGGTAGAAAGAAAATGTTCGTACTGGGAACTTGGGTGCCTCGCAAAGTTTCTTAATCACTCAACACAGAATCTTGTAATTACTATATGCAACTTTCTTAATCAATTGCAAGGCAACCTGAAAGATAAGATATATATTATGAATTCTATTTAAATGAATCTCTTTATAAGAAAAGACCTAGTAGATAAGATATATCTCTATTTTTTAGAAAGAAGATAAAATAAAGTCAATATTAAAATCGAAATAATAAAGTCAATTACAAATAGATATATTAAAATTCTAAATCCAACTAAAGAAGACTCATTTTAACGTAGTTGGATAGAGTTATTGAGCAAGATGGATTTTTTTTTATCAGTAATCTTTAATCACCTATCCACATTAGATATATATTAAAATTTTAAAATTCACATAAAGAAGCTTGACAAAAGTAGACTCTTGATATAAATCTTAAAATCTCTCCAATAAAAATTGAAATTGAAACTCTCTTTAATCACCTATCCACATTAGATATATATTAAAAATTGAATTTCAAATAAAGAAGCTTAACAAAAGTGGACACTTGCTGTAAATCTTAAAATCTCTCCAATAAAAATTTAAATTGAAATTAGAGTTTCAATTTCACAATTGAAATCAAAATTGAGCTCCAATTTCTCAATCAATTGAGAAATTGGACTCCAATTTTGCAATCGATTAGCAAATCGAAAAATTTGAAATTCACATAAAGAAGCTTAACAAAAGTGGACTCTTGATGTAAATCTTAAAATCCCTCCAATAAGAGTTGAAATTGAAATCGGAGTTTCAATTTTGCAATTGAAATCGAAAATGAGCTCCAATTTCTCAATCAATTGAAAAACTAGCAATAGATGCCCGTGCTGAGCACGAGTAAGCAATGAACAACGTTTGCAATAGAGAATTTGTAAGCAAAGATAGAGAGAGATTGGATTCTTTTAGTGCATACTTCTGATATAATGCAATGCAATTGATAAGTAAATCGATAATATCCCACACTAAAAGAGATAGACATTAAGAAATATTTTTAAAGTAATTGTACACACACTGTCCTATTGAAAAACTAGCAATAGATGCCCGTGCTGAGCACGAGTAAGCAATCAACAACATTTGCAATAGAGAATTTGTAAGCAAAGATATAGAGAAGATTGGATTCTTTTAGTGCATACTTCTAATATAATGCAATGCAATTGATAAGTAAATCGATAATACCCCACACTAAAAGAGATAGACATTAAGAAATATTTTTAAAGTAATTGTACACACACTTTCCTACAGCCTATCCTTATACCAAACATGAGCTCACATCCCTGTCTATCATTATGAGACAAAACATTTAAAAATGGAAACCTTTATCTAATCCATGAATTTCTAAGTCTATCTTAATTTAAATAATGAGGCAAGAAGGTAATCTGGATATAACCACAGAGTTAATAAAATTATGGTATTGGACATAGTGGCATGACGAAACTCCAAAGAGCTTTTTAATAACCATATCCATAAAATGCCAATGTGAGATCAATTATTTACAACATTCATACTAAAATTTGTTGAGCCTTAAAGCATAGGCCATAGGCAAAAGTTAGTTGGCCAAAACAATTGTATTAAGGTCACTATGGAATGAATGAATTTGCAATAATTTGTAAAATGAGATATTCATTACAGTTATGGTCCTTCCTACTTCATTACTCATTACACATGTTTTCTCAAACAGAAAGAAAGAAGTATAATTGTATCTAAAATTAATGGGGATTGCATACATACACATTAGCTTGCATATATACTTCAGAACCAAGATTCACCAATGTACGGAGGTAAGTTGCCCCATTATTTTCCAAATACTCTATATTATTTTTCAAATCTAAGCTAAGAGATTAAAAAGCTAAGGAGAATCCAAAATTAAGAAATCAAAATCAATCTAGTGAAGAAAGAATCTAATGATAGAAGGAACTTCATATTGGAATGAATGCAATTTTTATTTTATTTTTTGAAAAGGTGGCTGTATTAAAAGAAGAAAACTATATAGTATAGGAGGGGTATGAAGGCAAAATAATCACTCATAAACATTAACCATTCATAAAATATTAATATTTGATTACGGTTCCTCTGTGCAAAATGTAGTATAAGAAGAAAAATTGCAAAATGAAATCACCAAAAGACCCAATTCCTAAATGCATTACACCAGATATACAATAGATACAATAAAAATAAAAAATGAAAAATAAAATAGTGGATACAACTTTCCATCGAAAACCTTGTCTCCGCAATATAGGAAGGAAAAATAAGCTTCCTTTGTCATCACTGTGATAATGAAATTCACCATCAAAAGGGGAAGAAAACACCATAATAATGAAATCTGCATCAAAACTTTCCATTGCTCGGCCATTGACATTTGCAATGCGAAATTTGTAATGGGATGTAGAGAAAACTTGGATATGTATATTCTTTTAGTGCATACCGATGCAATTGATAAGTAACATCAATGGTATTTTACACTTGATGAGATGGTCATTAAGAAAAGTATACAAAGCAACAGTACACACGGTGCTTTCCTCCTTTCATTGTCCCAAATCTTACTTCAGTGCTATAGTTTGCTCGCCCACTCATCACCTCAGCAAGCACCCGGTAGAGCCCAAGGCGTTTTAGATTAGTCAACTTTCTAAAGTATTAAAATACCAATTGAAGATGCACATAAGTTAGAAATATTGTATGAGAATATAGTCTATTTAGGAATAAACCTCTTGAACTCATTTCTTGTGGTCTTTTGGGTTTACGAATTCAAGGACACAACTTCGTTGCTGGTAAAAAAAGAGAAACATTAGCATTCGGAATCCACTTCAAATAACCAAATCATCAAATTAGAGTGGTTATAGAAAACAACCCTCTCTAAAATTAAGAAGAGTCCCAATAACTCACCTTCATGGAAATTACTTGAGTTTACATCAACACAAATGATGCTTGAAGCCCTCGATAAATCTTGCACCTTTTGCAAAGTACATAAAATAAAAAAACAACAATTTACTGTCATCACAATCTCCTCACAATATGTATAACTATCTTCATGTTTGTTTTTCTTCTTTTTTTTCTTTTTTTTTCTATTGGAAAAAATCTTGCCTTTGGGATTTGGGAATGTAGCTGAAAATTTAACGTGTTCATTATGTTGTTTCTAAGTACAGCAATTCCCAACCTAATATAAAAGCAAATGATAGTTTTTTTCTTAGGGAATGGAAGATTAGGCATGATTAATGCAACAAAATGTCAATTACAACTCTTGAACAAATTTACATAGAGAGGGATATCTAATTTTTTTTCGGACGGTATTAGTTGAGGGAGGTCTTAAAAGGACATAAAATATTATGGATTGAATTCTTTAAAAAGTGTGACAGTTTTGAAATCCATCATGCATGACTTGTTAGTCGAATTTCCATAGATGGCCAAGAAGGATTTGATATATTGACAAAAGTAGCTTTGTATCTTGGTTTTTGGAACGTATGAAAACAAAGCCATCATTTCACAAAAGTATCTTCGTACCTGTGATTCTTAGAACACTTGGAAAAAGAATGACAATTTCCTTCGGAAAACTTCTTTGGCTTGAATATTAACCCTCAACAGCACAAAATCGAGTTTCCCAAATTTTATCATCATCGCATCATACTACTCATTGAACTCTAACCTGCAGTATTTTCAAGATAAGCAATCCACAAAACCAAACAAAACAATAAGAAAATATATAGACTCTTAAAAATATAGAGACGGAGAGGTTTTACCCAAACATGCACCAAATGAACCTATAAAACATAGATTTTGGGCTTGAGTGACGAAGCATTTATATGATATTGTATTGCCTTCCCACATAGCATATTAAGAATTATAGTAAATGAAAATGAAAATCACAATCGAAATCAAGCATCTAGCTCAACAAGAGTATGAAGCTCTGCAATGGCCTATCAAAAAAAAATACAAACATTAAGTAAAAGATTTTTGAAACATTAGAAAAATTTTAAAATCAGAGATCCAAATTGCTCCATATATTGAATCCAAAGGTTACTAGAAAGAAAAGAAATGATGAGACTGACTAGGAAAAGAAGCCCTTTAAACACCAATGATTTGATAAAAAGATCATACATTAAAAAAGTAAAAAAAAAAATGGAAAAATCTTTGAAAAAAGATTATTTACCTGAAATGTAAAAGGACTGGACTGACTGTACCCGCATTTCTGAAATCATGACTAAAATAAAGCATCCACAGTAAGAATCAAACTCTAAATCAAAATTGCAATCAACCACCCATCAAAGAACATTGAAAATAAAAATTAGGCTCAATCATTATAGCATTTGGCAATGTTAAATATTAAGAAATATTGGCAAATATTAGATATTAAAAAAAAAACTGGCCAAAGGGGTGGAAAACTAATCAACAATTTGAAAATAGAGAAGCATCAGTAATAGAGGACAAAAAGAAGGGGTGAGAAAAGAGTCCAATCAGCATTGCTTCTCGCAGTCAAATCATTAGATGTTCACCTTTTGTCTATTTTGTACACCTTAAAAGAGTAAAAGCTCAATCTACAGAAAGCAAAATTCAAGGCTATTCGAACCCAAATCTAGAAGTTTAGAGGCAAATGATACATGCTATGCAGAGTGTTATATCTAACCGAACCAGAATATAAAAGAGAAATTTAACCCTAGCAGTTAAGAGTGGGTCGGCTGAGGGAGATGGAGAGGGATAGAGAGTGTGCGAGACAGACAAAGAGAAAGATTCACATGATCTATAGGAGGATCAGGGCCATTATTCATATCTACAAGTAAAAGCAAAGCCACTGCATGAGGGAAATCAAAAGCAAGGGAGAGAGGAGATGGGCAAACAAAAAACTTAGAGGTAAGAAACAAATGGAGAATGGAATGGCAAAAAAACCTCACTGAAAGTTTAGGGTTCGCAAGATCTCTAGATTGGTCCACTCAATAAATCAGCCCAAAAAGTGTGCAAAAATAATAAATATGCAGCGGGAATAAAATCACAAGCACACACCAAAAGGAGACTAGATTTTTACGTGGAAAACCCTAACCGGGTGAAAAACCATGGATCCGAGCTGGATCTAATCAAGCACTATAAATCTCGCAATTACAAGAAACTCAGATTTATTCCCCAGATATCCAGGGACAGAAGCTACCTTGTGTCACTTCACGCTTCAACGACTTCACACCGTTGATGGCAACAAACTCAATCCAGCGCTTGACTCCTCAAATCTTCTCGCAAAAAGATAATCTTCTACAAAGGAGGCAAAAGAACCTGCCTCTCTAGAGTACTTGGCAGCACAACTCTTCAAAAATCTCTAGAGAAAATCTCTCTCAATTAAATCACCAATTCAAAACATGAGAGATGATCTGTGTCTCTTTGGATTCTGAGAAACACCCAATTTATATCCTCAAATCCGTGCAAGAAACTCCTAATAATAATCCACTAAGATTATCAAGCTTTCTCAAACTTCAACTCAGAGTTCAGATCAAACTAGGCATTCTGCACCTAGCTAGCTATAGCAAGCTTCACCCTCGCTATAGCAAGAGGTGTCTCTGCCATTTCTCGCTATAGCGAGAAATAGTCTAGCTATAGCGAGACTACATACTGTCTTGTTTTGTCTCGTTCTTCATTTCGGTGTTCTGACAATTCTTTTGTTGATCCACCTTGCCTTTTGACTTTACACTCACCCTATAGATTGCTTTCTCCGTTTCCTTTTTCTCTTCTTCTCCTCTCTTTTATTTGAGGTTATAGGAAGTGCAAGACTCCAGAGAAGAAGTATGTGAATGGGGGAGAGAAGGTGTTGTATGTGAAAGTTTGTTTTGGCAAATCGGTAATGTGAAGAGTTTTTTTTTAGAAGTTTAGAGTTAGCGCAAGCTAGGGAAGAGTTAACCACATGTCGAAGCGTTTTAGAGGATTAACTGTGCACCGAAAAGTGAATAATTTCTCAGTCAAAATCAAATTGAAATGAAGCGTTATTTTCACAATCGAGTTCAGTTTGCTTCATATATATAATAATTGTTGATTTAATAAATGCTCTCTTCACTTTTTTATTTTGTTCATGTTTTTCAAATTTTATACATTTTGCAATTCTTTATTTTTTTCAAAACACAGTTCTAGATTCTGGAATGGCCCAAATATTTTACCTTGCAATCAAATCGAAATGGAGTTTGAAATGAAATTTGCAACTATGGATGTAGAACTTTTTCTCAACCAACATGTTTTTCCTAATTGATCTTTTGGATTGGACCGTGGAATGGCATCCATAGGTACTTCTTTATTAAAATCACCATGTAGAAAAGCTCTTTTTTTTACATTCAACTAATAAAAAGACCAAGAAAATTTTACAAGTAATAACGAATCACTCTTAAGTGAGCTTGTTTTTGCTACTCGAGGATTAGGCCTGTCAATTGAGCCCGTTAAAATGGGTACCTAGCTCGGCCCATCCCCACCCAAAAATACAGTGCTTTTTAAAAAAAAAAAATTCGAGCCCAGCAGGGTGGGCTTGGACAGTGGTCTTAAAGCCCAGCCAAAATGGGATTGGGAATGGACAGAACATGCCCAACCCGTCTAGGCCTAGCCCGGCCCGCCCGCAAGCACATGTCCCTCATTTTTAATAAATCTGTAGGTGAGGAGAATCGTAGTGAAGGAGAAATTAAACTAATCTATTAGGGTGAAGTTTTCCAGCTCATGATTCATGTTTGTTTTGACCAAATGTCATTCTCAAAATCTTTTTAGATTTTATGAACATGCTTGTTTTGATCAAATGTCATTTTCATAATCTTTTTAGATTTTATGAAATATCGTGTTGGCCGATATTTTACCTCTTCTAAGAGCAAATCAATTCATGATATAATTTTATGAGAATATAAGCTTTATTCTTAATATTAGATCTTTGTTCATGTAATACTAGAAAAATATACCCGTTCTTAGCAAGGGCAATATAATCATAATATTAAAATTAATTTAAAAAAACTTTATGATTAGTTTCTTTAAAATTAGATGCAAAAGGTTTTAGTCTGAGAGAGAGGGAAAAAAAAGTCCATAAGAGTTCAATACCTAATACCATATAATTTTAAAAAAAAACATAAGCCCATAAAAATTGAAGATTAATTATCAAGAAAACGAAAAAACAAAATCAAAACAAACAAACAATATAAACCATGAATAAAATCCTATGAAATTTGAAAGACACATAAAAATGAAAATCCATAATCAACTAAAAAACATAAGCAATTTAAAAGAATCAAACACTCATGGGAATAAAAAAAAAAATCAAAAATAGAGCACCAAAAGGCAACCCACAAATTCATGAAAAACCATCATAAAAAAAAAAAACTAAAAACCCATCACAAGTGAGAAATTATAATAAAAGAAATACAAAATAAAAGGAATTAAATTTTATTAAAAAGGCTATAAAAATATATATAAATAAAGATCCATAGACAATACAATGATAAAAGAAATTTAAAAGAATCAAACCAACTTATGATAATCTAATACTCAAAATTGGAAATTTGAAGCCACAAAAGAAATAAGAAAATTTTCACAAAGGGAACCTAAAGAACCCAATGGAAGTAAAATAAATAATTAACTCATAATGATAAGTATTTAAAAATAAAAAAATACAATAGAAAAATGAAAATTCACAGAAAGTCCCATGATAAAAAGTGATTTAAAAGAAAAAAAACCCAGGAGAAGCCAATGGAAGTAAAATAAATAATTAACTCATAATGATAAGTATTAAAAAATTAAAAAAATATAATAGAAAAATGAGAATTCACAGAAAATCCCATGACAAAAAGTGATTTAAAAGAAAAAAAAAACCAAGGAGAGCCCAACGCCCAAAAGTTGAAACAGGAAAGGGGAAAAAAGAAACTCACAATCTATGAAAACCATACAAATTCAAACTATAAAAATATTGCAAAGCTATAGAAATTTTAAAATGATGATTCTTTTGTATAAATCATATTAAAGTAACATAATTAAGATTACTCAAATAAAATTTGATGAAGTCAAAAGTGAATGAATTAAAAAAGGTTTACCTCTCAAATTGAAATATTTAATAATTGCACCAATTGCCTAAAGATGCTCACATTTTAAAATGAGTTGAACACTGATAGAAATTAAGCATGCAAATGAGACATGAGACGGCACTAAAAAGAGACACAAAGAAACAAAAAATTATTAAAGCTGCTCTAAAAAAATACAATGAACTTAAAAGTAAATGAATGGAAAAGATGAAAGTTCTCTTGTTGACATAAAGAAATAGAATTATATTAGAGAAAGTAGAAAATGATGATAATAAGAATGAACTTAATTCTTTATTTAGATGGACCAATATTATTGGAGATTCCTTTTACCATTAGTTCCGCATTCTTAAAAAAAAGTGTACAATCAAAATCAATAGATAAAAAAAAAAACCAGACAACCTAAAACCGAGAGTGGATTAAATAAAAAAAAGTAATGATTAAATAGACCACGCAACCCAGAAATCGGCATTTTACATTCTAAAAAAAAGAAAAAAATCATATAATCAGAACAAACAAAAATACCTGAAATTCCTTAGATTAGTGGTAGACACTGGGACCCATTAACACTCAAATGCTATTGCCTTGATAGAAATAGGATGATATTCAGAGTTTCTTAATAGACAAAAGGCATGATGGAGAGTCCAAATTACAAAAAAAAAAAAAAAAAAAAACACTTTATTTAGAAAACTTCAGTATTTTGTATTTTTTTTATCAGAAAATCAATTGGACCATGGAAATAACCCAGAATGAGTTGAAAATTTGAGGTAACCCATAAATAGCAAGGATGTTTGTGTTAATGATTATGATTTTTAGTATATGGGGTCAATCTTAGTATTCCAATCTATTTACATCACAATTTATAAAAGTTAACGCCACACACAAAAAAGAAAAAAATCAGACTCCACCCTTTCTCCCCCGGCAAGCGTGCATGGTAGCACATCAGTTACATGGAAAGTTTCCTGCCTCCTCTTTAGCTCCACGCGTTATCGTGAGTTTTTCTTTTTTCAATAAAATTATCATTTTTTATTAATTATGAAACTTATTATTTTTATTGATCAATTTCATATATCATATATTCATTTGAGTTTTGGATGTCATGGAAAATTAATGACTATATGGGAAATCATATAAAATAGTTATTTCAAAAGTTTGATCATCTATGCTTAAAGTACAATACATAAGTACGAAAATAATAACAACTGTATTTATAAAGGACAATATTTTAAAAATATAGTTATTTTTATAAATACCTCGTAGATAAATTCCAACTGCCGGTCAATATTCCAAAGTGGGGCTGGGTTCCTTCTTCATTAAAGCTTGATCATCTATGCTTAAAGCACAATGCATAAGTATGAAAATAATAACAATAGTATTTATAGGGGTCAATATTTTAAAAATATAGTTATTTTTATAAATACCTCGTAGATAAATTCTAACTTCCGGTCAATATTCCAAAGTGGGGCTGGGTCCCTTCCTCAGTAACTAATTTTAAGTTTTTGTTGATAACTGTTAACAAAAAGATGCTTTGTGGTGTAGTGGTAGGGTCGCTCCTTTGAAATTCATATTGTCCTGAGTTTGAGTCTCAGCACATACCATGATTAATTTTTGTCATGTCATTAAAAATACACGGGTTAGGTTGGTTCAAAAAAGTGTGCATTATCTCTGGCCCGACCTAATTTACCCCGACTCGTTTGCTAAGGTCAAACTAAATTAAATTCGTAAATTGTATGAGTCAATTTTAAGTTTTTGTTGATAACTATTAACAAAAAGATTCTTTGTGGTGTAGTGGTAGGATTGTTCCTTTGAAATTCATATTGTCCTGAGTTCGAGTCTCAGCACATACCATGATTAATTTTTGTCATATCATTAAAAATACACGGGTTAGGTTGGGTCAAAAAAGCGTGCATTATCTCTGGCCCAACCTAATTTACCCCGACCCGTTTGCTAAGGTCAAACTAAATTAAATTAGTAAATTGGATGAGTCAAAATCAATTGGAGGGAATTGGAAGTGATTTCAATTTGAAACCACTTCGCTTCATATATAATAATAGCTTAATGCTATATCATTTCTACTAATTTTTCAACCAAAGGGATTTGATGCAAGACTTTAAGCAGTAAAGGGCATTAAACAATCCTTTGACTTACCACACAAAAGTAAACACCAATTTATGGGTCACATCACAGAGATAAAGCATGCAGGTAATAAGTAATATAGTTTATAATTTCAAAAGTGCGGACTTTAACTAGATTATTTTCTATTTGGATATACGAATTATGAGAATACTTATGTGCAACAATTATAAATTCTTCTAATACTTCCTCATAAATGCAATTGGATGGATCTCACTCATTTCACTAATAGGAGTTGTGGAGAATAAAGTTGAATAAACTTGGTTAGCTTATATTCAAGATCATGGTAAGCCCTAGCCCGGCCCTGCCGTAGCCCAGGCCCGCACGAGACGGGATTTGACATAGACTCATTCAATTTAGGGCAGGGATTGGACAACCCCAGGCAAGCAGGCCCAATATTTGGGACGGAATTGAACAGCTCGAGCCCAGGCCTGGCCCAGCCCATTGACAGGCCTAGAGAGGATGTTTAAGATAATCAATCCCATATATTTAAGTGAAGCCCTTGGAAAACAATCTAACTTTCTACCTTTGCACAAAATCATCTGAATTATATTTTAAAGCATAGAGCTAGTTTTCCACATGGCAAATCTGTAAGTTCGTATGTTTTGTTTTTTTTCCAGTGCATTCATTTCATTAATCATACCTACCATCTACTTTGGATGAGACTATTAAACGTATATAATGTATCCTCATAAAAGATATGTGGGACACAACTACATGATATGTTGGAGACAACAGATGATTTTGGCTGGGAGGTCATGTACAAAAGGAGCATTTCCTTTTACATAAAGCAATAGGAAGAATTAAACAATTGAAAGATCAAGAATTATGTATGTATTAGTTTAAGAGAATGGATCTCTTGTTGGACTCCCACACAACCATTGTGTAGGAAATTACAAAGCGGTCCCTATATAGCAGAAATAAACTAAAAAACAGCCCTACCTTATTCTTCAAAATCAACAGAACTTTTGATTGAAGATATGACAGATGTAGAACAGGTAGGCAACTAGCATAACTTCCATTTCCAATCCAATAGCCATACTCATCTCATAACCATTATGAATTGTTGGCTACGTGAGATCCATGTAGGCAACTTTTATCTAACATTGTATTGTGATTGTATGTGGGTTCATCTAGACCTGACAATGCTGCTCCTTTTAATTAATCATCATGGCATCTAATTTCTTGATATTGCATCAATAAAAAATAAAAAAAAGGTATTTTGACCAGATCTTCATGTGGGGCATCTGTCTTAGCTAAATGTTGTTTTTCCTTTCACTATGACATAAAATGACAACCTGAATGTAACACTTCTTTTTTCTTTTTTTATAGAACTTTGATGCAATATTTAACAACTGCCGATGAAATGAGTGATTGTGATGATGGATTTGTTATTTTATCTTCAGTACTATGATTCTTGTTTACTAGCTTAAATCACTACTGCTTGGTCTAACTTGCGATGGGAACTTGTATGCAACCACTCTATGAGTGGTTGCTCCAAGTAGCATGAAACTATTTGTTATTTAGTGTGGTTATGATCAATAGATGATGCTCCTTGTTCTTCTCAAGTTGAATTTTTTAAGTGTCACAGTTGTCGTAAGGTAATAAACTATTCTGAATTAAAGCTTGATGTCAATCTTATAAGAGATTTTAGCTTTGTTTTACCCCATCCAAAAGCAGATAACATCAGCTGTAGTTTAGCTATTACAAGCTTCGCAAATAAATAATTGCCGTGTCTCAGATAATAAATTAGCATGGGGTAGCTAGTGCTCAAGAAAACAATCATTTAGGCACGTTTGTTTGCTCGTATCCACTTCTAGGAATACCTTTAGGCGTGTTTGAAAAATGTTATTTAGCAGTTAAGAAAACTCTTAACAATTTTCGCTATTTTGGGAGGTTTTAGAAATAAATATGGAACAAGCATTTGGCGAAGCTTTTGACTATAGGTATAGGGTTTGGATTGCATACGTTTTTAAAAAAATTCTTTTCTGTTCTTTATGAAACTCATTTAATTTCATGAGACATACTATCATGAAAAGTTGATTATTTGAATTTATTTTATTTTTTTATTTAAAGATAATAAAATAAATATGGTAACTTGTTCATATTTCCCTTAGTAAGTAGTAATGTTGATACCTCGAACATATATAACTATTCACACATACTAGATGATGTTTCTCACTTGATTGTTTTATACTCTTTATTTGTCATTTTATTTATACCGCTATGGATGAGTTGTGACTACTTTTTACCCTTTTATAAAATTTATTTATTTTTCATTTTTACAGATTTTTTTGGAAATCTTACAATTTGTAATAAATTTTGATTCATCCTCTATGAAGGATTTGCAAAAAGATTTCCATTTTTGGAACTATGTTCAAAACCATATTTTACATCTGAAAGTATTGAAGCATCATTAGGAGAAAAATATATCCGAAAAGCGTCATGATACTTTTTATGATACAAGACTACCAGTGATATGTGTGACAGTGTTCCAACTTTCTAGAATTGGTCTAGGCCAAGTCTGACTTTTTTGGATAGATTCATTAATTGGTTTTGGACTTGAAACCATCTCTTTTGGATAGAAATGGTCGGGCCAGTTGTTAAATGGTCTCGGCATAGACCATATTTAATCCACCCTAGATGGGCAATAGAGTGAGACTCTTGGAACCACGATGGAGTATTCCCTAGAAAAGGGCTTCGCACTAGGCAATTCCATTTTCAAGTATTAAATGAGAACCTAGAACTGTAGACTGGGTAGCAGCTCTGGACTGGACCTGCTAACACTACCTAAGCCCAACACAATACTTTTGGGTTTTATTTTTTTGTTTTTTGCTTTGAACTTGTTCATAGTCTGATTCGGTCAAGATTTTGTTCTATGACCCACTAACTCAAGCACATGGGTAAGGTCTTCGAGTTGGATGACTGCTTTTTTCAGAAGCCAGATTGATCCAACATGACCCATTGCATTTGTAGATCGAGATCATAAATAAAGGATTTACTTTCAAACATCATAACTCAGGATCATAAATAAAGGGTTTACTTTCAGACATCATAACTTCTATTTTAATTTTAGGAAATCATCTACAAAAAGGTTTTTGTAAATAATCATATTTTAAAAATAATTCTAGCAGGCACTACTATTGTCTTAAACACTTTTCAATTGACCATAATACTTTTTTAACAAAAAAGAACTGAACTAGACTCTTAACTGGTAGCTTGCACATGTATCCGTAATAATTCACTTTAGTGTTCGTTTGCGTTAAAATACATAGGAGGTGAACACATAGTTAACTTTATGAAGGCTCTAAAATCCATCTCATCTTGGAATTGATGAATCTTAGAACCCAGTTAGAGTCTACTTATAAAATCCATTTTAGCTTTGTGGAGACTCTAAAATTCATCAATTCCAAGCTAAGATGGACAGTTGGTATTGGGGATAGAATTTCTATTTGGAATAGTAGTTGGATCCCCTGTAAAGAGGAGCTTAGAAAATCAATGTCTCAAATCTCCATGCAATCTAAGTGTGTAAGGACCTCACAAACCCAATGCGAAAAAGAGATAAGCGAGCTTTAATATGTTTTTAGTATTGATAAGGATATTTAAGATATTCTTAAAACTCACATTCCCAATCAAACTCTTGGGGACAAGAGGGTTTGGATGCATATTAAAAGGGGACATGAAATTACCAAATCAACATATATAATTATCATTTAAGACAATTTGGAGTAACTTTAGTTTCACTTGGAGATCATTATGAAAAATGTCGTTGTCTCAAAGAATCCTTTTTTTTGGATAGAAATGGCCTAGGAAGGCTATTCTAGTATGATCCTTTCTTAATACTAATTTGTTAAACTTTAATATTTTATGTCTATGTGAGAAAAGGGCTCCAACATAGCTGGGATAAGGCTTTGAAGACGATGATGATGTGAAAAGGGGGCTAAGATGGTTGAGCATGCCTCGTTTCATTATGATTTTGGACGGGTCATATGGTTTGCTTTGAGTTTTGGCCCCCTAAACTATAATCTTTTCATTTTAAACAATATTACAAGTTTTAGTTTAGATGGATGGGTGGTCAACCTTTTCACCGCTCTTTTGTAGATCACCATTCTCAAAGCCTGGATTGTGACCTTGGGTCGGTTCCGATCCAAGTCCATGGTGGACTAGGAGCCGGAAATGTTAATGAGAAAATGGAACCGGAACCAGGCCCGGTTCGTAACCGGTTCCGTATATGGGACAGTTCCGAGACTAGGTAGAGAATGATATGGACTTTAGGAGGGATTCTTGAAAACTGAGGCAATATACTGGTCCTGGGTCCACAGGTCGGAACCAAGGTGGATCCGAACCCAGACTTGTTTTCTTATTAGAGCCTAAATAAGGACCCAAAACCGGTTTTTAATGAGTCGGAACCTCCGGATAATAAAAGAATTGGGGACCCATTTACATCCCTAATTGGGATATGTTTAATTTTAGCTCTAAAAAAATTAAATCCCACGAAAGTGATTAATATGGTTAAGAGTCTAATGATCTCGAAGACCTCTCTCTGATGAGGCTATATCCAAGGACCAGCTCACCCCTAAAAGAATTGGGTTGGTGGAAAATAACATTAAAACAAGATGGAAAATGTATGAACCATTCATCACCCTATTAGCTTATTTTCCATCTTCTTCTAATTCTATTTTCCTTAAAAAAGGTTGTTCAATTCTCATTTCTTAAAATTAATGTTTGGTCTTCATTTTTTTACCACTAATGGTATCAATCCTATGTATTTTATTCCTACATATTTTAATGTAAACAAGCAGACTCAAAGATTATTTTTCCCATGTGAGGCCCACATGGATGCACGACAATCAATGGAGGTAGAGGGAATAGATAGGCTTCCAAATGGATTGGAGGTCGGGGTGTAAACTGGATCGGGACTGGGGCCATGCACAGGCAGTTGACTGGGATGGGCGGCCCGACATGACCCAAAGGATGGGCCAAGGAGCCTTGGTCGTGGCACGGTACGGCGTGGCCCAGGTCCTTGTTCGTGCAATGCTAGGCCAGGGTGCTTGGGCTGAGGCACAACATGGCATGGTCCATGATAAAGTTCTATACCTGCATAGAGCTTATAAGTTAGAGCTTTTTTCTCATAAAAAAAAAAAAAAAGCTAAGGGGGCTACTTTCTTTTTAGAGATTTTATGGCTAAGGTGGATGGAGGTGGATAATTCAAAATTACAAGTGTTTGTACCTAAGTGCCTAGAGCATGGAGCGGGAGCGGGAGCGCTGAAGCGCTAAATTTTAAAGTAATTATATGTCTGGAGCACCTTCGGAGTGCCTGCTATACAGTGGGCACAAATATATCTGATCCATATATTCAAGTATAAAAAATGGAGAAAAAATTTAACTTCGCAATTTGACCACATAAAATAGACAATAATTAATAAGTCAAAAGAAGTTCCTTCATTCAAAAGATAGATATCAAGCATACAAAAAAAGACAATGCTCATCCATGATTTCATATCCTGTATCCAAAAATAATACTCCACAAAACATATGAGAAAGATAAAAAAATTAGAAAAGAAAGAGAGTACCCATCCCAAGTGTGGTGCAGAAGTGCCAGAAGTTAAAGGGGATAGGCCAACAACACCAAAATGAAGTAATGCATATTCTCTACCTTTAAGGGCTTCCATGTCCTTCCTTCATGGGCTTCCATGTCCTTCTCCAAATTATCATCATTAATAAAACTATCCCAGTTCTTATATGTCCCCTCATAATCCTCCCTATACCGTGTCAACAATCGATGATTTTAATGGACATAAACCAAAGATTCTGCATGGTCCACATTCATCATATTCCTCTTTACATTGTGAATAAAACCATAGGTACTCCATGCCCTCTCTGCACACGAGGTGTTCACACTTGGAGACAAAAATTTGACTACCAAACTATATAGCTCAGGTGCGGTAACTCCATGCAAATCCCACCATGTTACTGTATACACTTTTCTCTCTATCTTTGATTGCTTGAGGATGACCAAAAGTACTTTTGCCACTAACAAAGTCACTAAGTTTCCAACGAACTAAATATGCTTCCTCTGGATCTCTCACCAATCAATCTACCACTTCAAAATAAGTCGTTTGACTATGTTGATAATCACGAGTCTTCTTCATTTTCCCTCCCGTCGGTGAAAAACTTGTTAACCAAGATTCTGAATAATAATATGGAGTAAGCACATATGCAAGAGCATGTAAAGGTTGATTCATCTCTCCCATCGTCCTGTAACAAGTTTCTGAATAACTTGATACATTTCAACATTATGTTTTAGTGCAATTTGAATGTATCCATACATATCTTCCATCCTTTGATAAACTTCTCCAAGAATAGCTTTGTCGGAGTCACAAAAGCGAATCATTTGCCAAATGGGCTTTGTGAATGCCAAGATAGTTTTCAATTGTTTCCAAAAGTCATCATCTAATATAATTTGTCTTACCCCATTATGCTCCATATTTTCCCTCACCCCACCTTTCTTGAGTTTGTCCCATTCCACACTTAAAACCAAGTTAATCAAAGCATTCTTTACATGAGCAATTCGTTCCAATATAATATAATGATGCCCAAATCTTGTCTTGTTGACTTTTATAACATCTAATGATGAAAATGTTCGAAATATACGCAAAGCCGAAAAATGGTTTTTTATATACTTCACAATTCCCTTTGCTTTCTCATAGCAATCACCAATGAAAAATAAACTTGAGTGGATTGAATGTGCAATATCTTTCATCAAAAGACTTGAAGTATTAGCCATGCAACCAGACCAAAAGATATGTGGGTGCCTCCTCTCAATGAGAGTCCTTGCTCCCTTACATACAGAGGCATTATCAGTCATATCAATCAAAATCTGCACAACACTATATGTACCCACTCTTTCAATTGCCTTTAGCAAAATCCCAGCTATATATTCACCTGTCTTTTCAAGAGAAATTTATACCACTAATGAACATTCCTTTATCTCCTGATACTGCCATCGCATTGATCAACGGTTGGTTCTTGATGTTTGTCCAACCGTCAGAAACAATTGAAACCCCATATGTCGGCCATTGTTCTTTTAGGGGCATTAGTGCTTGCTCAACCTTTGTCCTCTCCTTATCAAGAAGCATAGTCCTTATTTTTTCTGCACATGGTGGCTTATAGCCTTTTGGTGCATCATTGATGGCCCTTACCATATCAATCCAAAGAGGAGACTTTGCTACATTAAAAGGAATCCCATTAGCATAGAAAAGTCGGGCAAATACACCATCCACTTCTTCTCTAGAAGATAATTTAAACATATCAGCTATATATGTTCTTCTTTCCCTTCTCTACCTTAGCCAACTTGGATACCGGTGGAACAATTGGAATGGTAGGAATAGGTCTTTTGCGTGTGCCACCTCCAAACCTTTTCTTAGCTTCTTCTTCTTCTTTTTTCAATTTCTTCCTCTCATCCTTGTTTATTTTAGAACATATTGCCACCCCTTGTGACTTTTGCCCAGGTAATAGCCCAATCAAGTGGGCTCTTATCCGGAAGTATGTTCCCGTATAAGGATCAACCTTACAACCAAAATTACATATCCACTTACAAGCACTTCCATCTTTTCCATCTCCAACAATTGTTACGTACCTTTTGAGAAGAGTGGCTGTCAAATCTATATTCTCATCTTCAATACTATCCCTTTGATTAAGTGGATTCTCTGTAATTTGTACCTCCTCTTCTTCATTCATTTTGGTCCTAAAAAGGAAATAATATTGGTTATACATGTAAAATCAATTTGCCAACATATCTTGTTTATAATTTACATATATTAAAAGAGTATTAGAGAATGGAGACAAAACCTTGTATTGTTTATAAATCATAAACAAGAGTGATAAGACAATATGTCAGGGATATGATGGAAAACTTTTATTGTTTATAATTTCCATAGCCATCAAGATGTACAAAACTACAAATATGGGTTGAGATAGTTGTGAATGAGAAATGAAGCACAAAACTACAAATCCTGTGTCGGCTTTTCGTCATTGCTCTAAATGCTTGATTTCTGTTTATGTGTCAATCCCAAACAATTTCAAGTTGGGGGATATTGATGCCAATACTATAGCACCTCCTGTTTATGAAAAAATGACAACGATGGAGTGCCCAGTTTGTTTACCAGAAATGAGGCGGACACCCCTCTTGCACCACATGAGTTTTTAATTTTTACTACTCATCATATTTATTGACTGAGGTATCAAGTTGATGGAGATTGGAGACTACCGCATTTGACTACTATATTTTTTTTATTTAAAGAAAGGAAGAAGATGGAGACGAGAGAGAGAAGGGGGAGGGAAAGAATAAAAACAAGTGAAGCCCAACTACCCAAGTACACAGAGAGGTGGGGAGGGAAGGGTAGGGTACTTGCCGGATATTGCTGCAACGTAGATGACCCATGACATCAGAGATGACTTGCGACAACCACGGTTTGCAATGTTCCTCTTTCGTATTTTAGTCTCTCTTCTCATCTTTCATTTTTTTTTTCTTGTTATCCTCCCTAAAAATAAGGATCTAAGCCTTAAAATCTTTAAATTTTTTGAAACCAACCTTTCAAATTCCACGCTTCCAACGTGGATACCCATCGACTTGCGCTCCCTCCCTCGTTAAATGACGATCTAGGTTCACCCGATTCTCGCTCCATCGTTGGTTGATCCGCGATTCGTATGAACTCGAACCTCGATTTGTAGAGACTCGAACCGCGTTCCATGGGCGATTCCACTCCGAAAACACCGATCCGCATTTTCAGAGCGAGATCGAGAAAGGGGATGGATGGTTCCCTGCAATGAGGTTTGTACAAATATAACCTCATATAATTTCCAAAATTAAGCAAGGGTTCTACATTGTAATTTTTAAAACGTAAGCCAACAATTATCAAAATTAAGTTTGAACCATGGCTAAAAATGCCCAAATTAATCACAACCCACCTATCGACCAGATCTCTAAATCCCCACCATAAATGCAGATGCCAAGTTTTTCCAGCCCACCAGTTTCGTCGGCTACTTTATATGAATTCATCCACCTACACTTTCGCAGTTTACCGTTACATGTGACAGAGACATAATAACGACAACGTTAATGTGGGGTACTCAATAGTACAAATACGACTATACTCCAGGTTAAACACTATCTCCTCTCCTTTTCTCTTAAGAAAAAAGTCGCATTCAATTTGTCCCGTTTAAAATTTCTACTTGTCCTTGTGCTAAATGTGTTGGGCTTACATTCTGCCCCAACTCTGATTGGATCGGAATTTGGCCCTGTTAAAAACATGGTTGTGGATCACTTACTTGAAGGACCAATTATTAATTAAAAATTAATAAATGCTAGACCAAAGACGTGAACATATCCATCCTCCTTGCAGTTGATCGATTTGAATTAAAAAGATCGCACTATGTCAAAATGCACTAAAAATGGCATGAAAAAAAAATGCAAAGAGTGATCGTACGCTCCGCTTCTTCTTCGTCGTCATTTTACATTACCAAAACAAAACCCTAACTCTCATCTCTCCCATCTCCATCTCCTTCTTTGGTTTTAGGGTTTCCAAAGGCTACTGGACCATCGTTTAAGGCCATGTTTGGCAACAATTAGTGGCGAGGATTCTTCCCGACCTTCTATGCATTTGAAGGAAACTCATGTTTGGTTAACATCGAAAAATGGCTGGGAGAACTCATTGCTTCTTTGTTACAGAATATCTCAGAGATTCTACCTCCCACCTTCCAACTGTTGAAGTCCGCGCGATGGAAGCTATAGTTAAATCAATGCTACATGAGGCTGTATCGGTTTTTTCTTTGGAACCCTGCCTTATGGATCCAATAATCACAATCCGAATTGTTAGTCATGATTAGATGGTCAATAACGGCTGGGAGATAAAATATCATCTGTTGATCCATCATAAATCATGAGATATCCAAAAAAAAAAAAAAGAAAGAAAAATTCAAACCATAAGATCACAATTTCTGAAAATTCTATGCACTCCTTTTGCGAAATCTGAACTATCCATTCTCTTTAGAACGCTACCTAACGTCCAAGAGTCAAATTTCCCAGCATGATTTTTCATGGATCATCATAAAATAGTAAAAAAAAACTATAGACCATCTATTACCTATCACACAAATAAAGAGGAAGGTCTTGTTACAGCCTGCTACAATGGTTTGGCGATAAGTTAGGGTTTCTATTTATTGGTTTGGAACCCTACTTTTTGGGTTCCTCAATCAAGATCCAAAAGGCTAATTATAAAGAAAAGGCCCCAAACGACTGTATTCTCAAATTTCAGCCGTTGATCTCTCATAGATATTGAGATATTTGCGAAAAATGTCCAAATCCTATAATTAGAAAATTTAATTTATGTGGGTCCCATTTGTACGATCCTAACCATTCAAATTCTTCAGGGAGGCAAAAACACATATAGGGTGCAAGTTTAGGTCTTGATTTTTCATGAATTTTGAGAAATTTGCAAAAATTAATAACCATTGGATCACACATCTTTATAGATGGCTTGAATCCTTTCCTTTAACCAAACTTGGAGCTCTCCTTTAGGAATCCTCAATGAAGATATCTTAGGGCACGTTTGTGTCACGGCGATTTCCGTGGAAGAAGGAAATTGCGTCAGCAAAATTCATGGAAGATAGATGCCAATGAAAAGAATTTCCATGGAAGTACAAAAATTATGTTTGGTGCATAAAAAACTTCTTCGATGAAACTGTGTTGTTTTTGTTTGGTGTGACCATGGATATCCAAGTGAAAACCAATGACCTAGCACAAGAATGAAAATATAATCCAAATAACAGAGAAATTGCAAAGTAGGATAGAAATAACTCGGAGAGAAAATAAAGAAGCACCTTGGACATGTAATTGCAGAGGAATGGCCCACCTTAGATTGTGCCAAAGATCCAATAACACATGCAATGAGTCAATTGCAAAGAATGACCCACCTTGGATGAAAAACCTGAGTAGCCCACATCGTCCAGTGTCCTCAAACGAGAGCAACATGTGTAATTTTGCACATGGGATTTGCATAGGCTTTTTTGAGTGGCAAAGAGGCAAGTTAAAATTAAAACCCAAATCCAAAACGCTATTCTATGAGTTACAGAGAAGAGAGAGGGCTTCCAGCAATAACAGCCTGCAGACGGAACCAGAGCGTCGGCGATGGAAGAAGATGAGGGTTTTCGGGGTGTGGGGGGGGGGTGTGTTTCCAATGAGAATGTGGAGAATCCATACTTTTTAAGGAAAAGATGGGCCCACATAGTTTAAACCACACGGAAAATGACCGCACCAACAGATGGAGAGAATCATCTCAATAGACGATTCCATCCCGTGCACTAAATCTGCCCTAAAACTCTTTTAATTATGTTACCGTTGAGATATCTGCTAGGATTATCTTTTATCAGTGTCGATATATCTGTATTTTCTCAAAAAACAAAAAAAGCAAATCTCTTTCAAACACTCTCTCCTCTCCTTTTCTCCTCCCCAAAAACCCAAACCCTAGATTCCAAAACCAGATCCTCGCCGAGCGTGGTCTCGAATTCTCGACCTCTCATGGCTATTCCCCCAGATCTCGCCACCATCTCCTCCACCTGCAAATCCATCACCACCCAACGTTAACGTTCCTGAGACGCTTCTTGATCCCTCGAGAACCACCACCCCATCCCCTTCCTCAACACCCTCGACACCCATCTCTACTCCTATTTCATCTACTTCCCATCCTCAATCATCGGCTTTCTCTCTTCAATCCCCTTACACCAGTCATGTCACGGGGTTGAAAACCCCAATCCCTCATCTGGGCACCCCATTCTCCACCCAAAACCGATCCATTTTCCACCTCTAACGGTCGAAAACGCTTCTGGGTGTGGCTGCTGCGACTGCTCTGAGGAGATTGATGGGGAATTTCAGTGCCCTTGTGCGAGGCTGAGGCCTGGACCTTCTGGCTTCTCTGAGGATGTTGGGGGGATTACGGAACAGGGTTTTGGTGGAGAGCTATCTCCATGGGGTTTCTTTGATCTGGTGGAAGTGGATTCTTCTGGGAGCGTTTCTGAGTTTGGAGGTGGAGCGTTTCTGGGAGCGTTTCTTGGATCTGGTTGAAGCGGATTCTTCATGGTAATTTTATTTTATTTTGATTTTTTATGTTCCCTTTGTTTGATTTGATGTGATTTCATTCTTATGTTTTAGTTTTTTTTTTTTTATCCACTCTGGTGTTTGGGTGTTCTTGCAAATGTATAGAACAGTGACTCACCCCACCCCCATTTATGGTCTTTGTTTTTTTTCATTATGGAAGGTGACCCAGGTAGTAAATGGTTGGAATTGGGGTTATCTTCCCTAACATGAATTATTTTTTGTTGGGTTATGAACCCCCCCTTCCCGGTTTAGACCACCGATTACAACCTTCATATCCCCTCTCTCTGTTTCTCCAATCTCTTTCTCTCTCTCTCTACCTGTTTGGACGGTCCCCCACGCATCGGTTTCCAGGACCAACCACGGTACCTGTTGTGGGATGACCCCCCTCCTCTCTCTCCCTCTCTGTTGTGATGCCGTCCAAGGGAGTATGGATGTTCATTCCAGATAAGATGATACAGAGTATAGTTGGGAGAATGTTGCAGGTAGGCTGGTTGAGAGGGAAGGTGGTTGTGGGTCGTGTTTCGGGCTCAAGGAGTTTGTTCATTTGCTTTAGTTTTTCTGTTTTCTTCAAATGCATAGATTTAGCTTTTCATTGTTTATGATGTTATTCTTTTCCATTGAGTTTAATTTCACCACCATATTATTTCTTTATACCTTCCTTCAGATATACTGCAGTTTTGTGAAGATGTGTGTTCCCTCCATCTCAGATTATAAAAATCTCTTAGTGAAATGTTGCATATGTCCATTTAACATTTTATGTGCAATGCTTGTAAATGATGTCTGTATTGGTTGTGTGTTCTTTAATAAAGTGTGGTATTGTAACAATAGAACATAACGTACCCTTATAAATTACATGTGCTTGCAAAAATAATATTAATAGTGTCTAAAGGCAATCATAATCAATCATTTAGTATTCAACAAGTTGTTGCAGGTATAGTTTGGTGGTGTGACTGTTGTCCTTGTGAAAGAGCTATGATGTTGGCATTTGCTAGTTATATTATAGTTTGATCCATTTTCACTTTTTTTTCTTTCTTTTTCTGGGCCTTACAACATGGAAATTGGAATCTCATATGGCATGGGTTTGTTTATTTGACTTATCCACTTGAAATAAATACAGCACGTATCCAAATGTTGATTTAACGTGGAAATAGAAACAATGTTCTTCTTCTTCTTCTTCTTCTTCTTTCCTTAATAGTAGAAAAAGTATACCATCTGATTTTATTATAGTTTGATCCATTTTCACTTTTTTTTTTCTTCTTTTTCTGGGCCTTACAGCATGGAAATTGGAATCTCATATGGCATGGGTTTGTTTATTTGACTTATCCACTTTAAGTGAATACAACAAGTATCCAAATATTGATTTAAGATGGAAAGTAGAAACAGTGTTCTTCTTCTTTCTTTAATAGTAGAAAAAGCATACCATCTGATGTGATTTCAAGCTCACATCCAAAATGCAGGTAGAATAGATAATCACCATTTTCTAGTTATTCAATATCACAGATGATACTGGGGTCGGAACTGTGGTTCCCACTCTCAAGTATTAATCGGATATGAGGGCCAAGGCCTCTCCAGCCATCTGGTACATTTCCTACGCGGTCTTTTAGGTACCATGGATCAATTGTCTTGCATTCTCAGAATTCTCAACAATGTATGCTACGGTTCGACATTTTTTTCATCAGTTTTTTTTTTTTTTTTTTTTTTTTTTTGAATGTTAATTTTTTTTTCTTTCATCAATTTGTGTTTGACATAGTGTTTGTTGGTTTTTGCTAGTTAATCACTTTGCTAACTGATAGAGAAAATAGAGAAAAAAAATGAACATGTTTTCAAATGTGAGCAATGAATATTTATGTTTGACATGCAGACTGCAATAATAACCTCTTTAGTTGATGATTTTGAATTGTTTTCTAAACCCAACTGGTTGCATTGTACTTCTTGACTTTTGTTTGAACTTGAATATCCTCTTTGTCCTGTTTTTTCACTTTCTAATTAAGAATATTACAATTGGGGGATTTTTTTATATACTTAATGGTTTTTTTTTATTTATAAGGAGGTTTTTTTTTTTTTTTTTTTTTTTTTTTTAATTCATGAACTTCCATTGGGCTATTCACCATTTCTGAGGTGGGGGATTACAGAATGTAGGATGTTGATGGGTTTTAGATCAATTCTATGCAAGCATTTGGAATGAAAGAAAAAAATGAAGAAAAAGAATGGATTTCCTTTAGTTTTTCCAATCATTGATTGGTTATCAAGACTCTTAGATGTTATTTTTGGCAAGCATTTCTTCAAAATGAGGTGAACTGCCGGGGGACAAATAAATAATTTCACTTTTTTTTTTTTTTTGAATGGTTAAATAATAAAAAAGGCAATTTTTGGATTTTAAAATATGTAAAAAGTGACGGCCTTGGCCGTCGTTCAGTTTCAGCAATCGATCCCTTCGTATGCGATTTGGTCCCCTTCATGATAGTGTGGTCCAAGAAACTATAAGCTGATCTGCTTTACAAAAATCCCTGAACTGAATATATGGCATACCATAACCATAAATGAATGCTTCTTTAAGAGCAGGTCTAAAAGCAGATTCTATGTTGATGTAGTCTTGAAACATAGAGGGTAAGCTATCTAGAAATGCATCCACCACGCTTCTTGATTCTGACAAGTTGACAAGAAGATCTTCTGGCAAAGGTACAAATATGTCATCAAGGTCTCCAACTGCCATCATTTGAGGTTGTGTCAAAGATGACTGTTACAAAAAGACGAGCTTTGTATTAGTAATTAATCTGTTTTATTAAAGTAAATAATTTCTCTTATTGTACCATGAACATTTAAATTCTTAAAATGAGATGATTCTTCTAGTACTGTTTCTTTCATTTTACATCTCAATGAGTTGAAACATCAGATATGCCAAAGTGGGACCTGGTTAACGCAGTCATCATTTGGAATCGCAGACTAAACTAGTGTTGAATGCTATGGAATTAAAAATATGGTTTTCTTTGCAATTTGATTTTGGTTGAACTTGATTTGGGATGGATGTAATGTACGAATAAAACAAGTTTAGAAGCACGCAATTTTTTCAGAAAAAAAAAACAGGAGAAGCCGAGAAATATAGAAAAAGTATAAAAAAACACATTAGAGCTATACAAAAAGCATACAAGCATTAATAAATTTGATGGTAAAAGATAAATTAAGTTTTCTCCCATGGACTATCATTAAATGTCACTTTAAAATATAAAAAAATCGTCAACATCTTTCCTTCGCAAGTGGTGAACTCAATTGTTGGACATGGTAGTTTTTCAGAAAATGAAATGCTGTCATGCACAATTTTGAACACTTGATCACTCAGTAGTAACAAGTGTTTTAGTTTTGAGCCATATATCAAATGAAGCTTTGAATGCCTTTGCTATTTGATTTTTATTGAGCTTGGTTCAGACTGGATGTCTTTTGACATAAATTTACTTAATACATTCTGATGTTGGTTTCACTTAAATTTACTAAATACATTTTTTACTAAAATCTGATAGTATCAAGTGTAGGAATGCCTGCTTAAGTACCAAATTCGAAGAACATTGATACTCAGATTGGAAAGGGTGATGTACATTAGGAGCACATTTGTATTTGTTTTCCTCTTCCCCTGTTAGTGTTTTAAGTGAGGCCACTTCATGTAATACGCATGGACTAATGATAGCAACACTTCAAAAGCAGTTGCCTTTTTTTTCCCTTCCTTTTTAATTTTTTTGCTCTAAAATCCTCTCTGATAGGAGCAAAACTAATGAAGAGTAGGCATTTCAAAACTTTGGGGTTCGGAACAGAACTTGGGATGTACATTAGGAGCACATTTGTATTTGTTTTCCTCTTCCCCTGTTAGTGTTTTAAGTGAGGGCACTTCATGTAATACGCATGGACTAATGATAGCAACACTTCAAAAGCAGTTGCCTTTTTTTTTCCCTTCCTTTTTAATTTTTTTGCTCTAAAATCCTCTCTGATAGGAACAAAACTAATGAAGAGTAGGCATTTCACAACTTTGGGGTTAGGAACAGAACTTGGGATCATCAGACTGTGCATAGGTGGAAAATGTCCATGGTTTGGGAACTAGTTGTGAAGTGTCGTTTGGGGCAGTGTTAAGTGGGAATTTAAAGAATCCTATAACAGTAAGATTTTGGAAGGTAGTGGAGTCCTTTTAGTTCAACCCTTTCTATGTACATCTGATGTCTGTGCTAGCAGATTTCTTTTATGTACATCTGGTGTCTGTGCTAGCAGAACATTCAAAGCGCATGTGCTTTGGTCCATGTGCCATTTGTACTCTTCTTCTTATTGTCATTTCATTTTGCCATTAGCATTAATATCGAAACGGGAAAAAATAAAGAAAAAGTGTATGAGAAGAAAACAAAGAAAAAACGGCGTTCCCGCGAGGTAGGGGGAGTGATGAGGGAGAAAAAAAATGACGAAGATAAAGTGAACACACGCAGAAGGGAAAAAACAGATTAAGAGGAAGAAGAAGGATCTAAGTCCTCAACTCCAACTCCTCCAGCTCCGACAATGGCTGCAGCAGGGGGGAAGACCGTTAAAGGTTTCTCTTCAAAGAATTTGATCCTCGAAAGAGGAACGGGTACTTTAATTTCAGTTAGGCCCTTCTAATTTTTTTAAAACCTCACAAAATAAAAAGAAAAAGAAACAAATTTAGGCCGAATATTTCGTTGTCCATTTTGGTTGAAATTCTGGCATTTCAATTGAAATCTTTGATTTTGGACGAAATGAGTTGAAATTATGGATGAAAAGTTTTTAGGGTCGTTTCGTTTTGGCTGAAACAAAACGAAATTGATACCTATTCATTTAGAGCTTTTCTTCAAATTTTGATGCTTCTCTTTTCTTTGCCATGAGGCAAGGAAATAGAATTGCATATGTTTTGGCGAGGAAATAGAATTGCAGATGTTTTGGCGAGGGTGTAGTTTCATTCAAGTGGTTATTTGTATAGGGCCAGTTTTTGGTGGTTTTTGGTTTGTTTAAGCAGTTAACCGTACACTCTTACCTCTGTTCCATTCTTCTTCATCAATGAAATTCGTCGACCCCTATCAAAAGTGGAAGCATGAGGGTGTTCCATTTTCTTTTTATTTGATGTCGGAAGTTTGCTTTCATTTTTTCTTAAAATAATAGAAATGAAACCCTGATGGTATGCTAACTTCAAACTCCCATTCCCGTAGATTTGGTTATTGCCAGTTCAGGAGATGACAAAAATTTCTCTAAGGCGTATCAATGGACAGAGCATGGGGACAGTGCCACCTTTGGGGACTAATGCTGGTGGCAACATTGATTTGGGACAGTGCCACCGTTCTAGACAACAATGTTGATTTGGGAGAGTGAAATTGATAGAGTAAATATCCATCATCGTCTAAACCTTGGCCATCAGATCGGGAGTTTGCCATTGAAAATCTTCAAGTGCAAATTCTTGAAAGGCATTTTGGAGTTTCAAAATTTGGTGCAATTCAAGGCATACTGGATATCCTTGGATTTCAAGAGCTTCAATCTTTACATTGGCGGCATTGTGATCAGGTCAGAGAACTGCTTTTCTCATTCAATTTTTTATGTTTTTCCTTCTTTATGTCTTTATTTTGCCTTTGGATCGTTTCGATTTCTTGTGACTGTTCATCTGATAGGTAGGTTAATTCTTTTTTCTCTTTCTTTTTTGTTGTGACCGTTCATCTGATAGGTAGTTTGTATTGGAAATTCGAAGGAGCTGAATTTTCTCTTGCGGGAGTCCCGCTAGGCATGAAACCACATCTCTTCTGTTAATGCAGAAGGGGCCCTCTGGATTGAAGGCGGCCTTGGGGTTTCATGCACGGTTCAGCTTGCGATCCCCATGGGAGAAAGCAGGATGTTTAGTTTTCATTTTTCTTTTTATTGCTTTCTTATTATAGATGAGAATTCTGTATAATTCTTTTCAAGTGATGGTTGATGTTGATGCTTAACTGAATCTGTTTATTTATTACATTTTTATATTTACATGAGAATTCTATATAATTCTTTGCAAGTGGTGGTTGATATTGATGTTTAATTGTACTTTTTTGTACTTTTTTATATTTACTTGAGAATTTTGTATAATTCTTTGCAAGCGATGGTTGATATCGATTGAAGGCGGGATGGACCTGTTCTCTCCTTAATTTCTACTTATTCAACGTTTATTATATTGTACTACATTATTTGTTTTATATTTTTTTATTTCTCGTGACATCTTTGGTGCCTTGAACAAGCTAGTTGTGTACTTTTTGGCTTGATTGTGTTTTTTTACCCTTAGGGCCTGTTTGTTTCATATAGTTGAGTATCCTACTATTATATCCCTGTAAGCGCGCGGTTAAAAGTGAAGAACCAAAAGGTGAATATCGAAAAACGACCATCAAGTCACCTCCCCTTTAATGGAAATTGAATCATGGGAAGATAGGAAATGAATTCACCACCATATTAATTCAACACGTAGGAACTACATCTTGCTTAACCAGAAATTCCTATGTATTTTATGCAAACACAGCTCGTGATAGAAATCCTTTTCCTATTTTGAACTTATCCAATGACATTAAAGAAAGATTCTTTTAACGTGATTGCGTGTTTTCACTAAATGAAAGGATTTCTTATATTAACTTATAAATAGTAAAAGTAGTAGGATTGTCAATATTAGAGATTCAGGATTGTGGGCATAGTTATGATATTGGTTCATTTGGGCTGAAATTATTAATCCAAATGAACGACCCCCAACAAAATTTCGGTCCATATTTTGGACCAGTTTGGCAAAAATTGCATATTTCAGTTGAACAAGTCTAAATTTGCCCTTTTCGCTTGATTTTTTTTTTTTTGAATGGCTTTTCGGTCGAAATTTTGAAAAGAAACAAAATCCTAATTCCTTTATTCCTTATATTCGTTTGACCGAAAGTAGTCATAGTAATAGTAGCAGTAGTAGAGGAAGAAGGTCGCAGCGGGCACCACTGTCGTTTGATAGTACAATTGCACTAAGAATGATAATGATTGCATAGAAAAAAAAGGCTGAAAAACAGGAAGAAGTGTACTAGGACTGAAGGGAACCTAGGCTCATTGCTCGCCACATTACTTCTTTTTCCCTGTCTTTCTCTTCTTCCCTCCTCTCTCTTCTTCTTCTTTTTTCGTTTTTTTCTTGTCTTACATTCGGTTGAGATAAAAGGGGTCAACACAGGGTTAGGCCGAGGTTCAAGGGCTCCATCGTGGGGCTCACTCTAAAGAGATTCTCAACTATGATTGTGAGAGGTGGTCGTACAAGGGGTAGTAATATGTTTCGTAAGTTATCCCACTGTGAAAGCTTCAGTTTTTTCCTTTTTCCCCACATCTTTCTATCATATACCATAACAAAATTTTAGTACTTATCTCCTCACCTTTGTAATTATCTCCCCATCACCAATTTCCTTTTCCACAATCAGCCCTTTTGCCATTTCCAAAGCTTTGAAGTGATACAGCAGAACCAATTCCTTAATATTTAAGGATGGGAGAGAAGCTTTGAAAGGCGCATTCTTTTCTGGTGTCCTATATATGTTTTATTCCATATCTCTTTGTTGGATCTATTAAGTCGTCGTATTTCCAAAGTCATTTACAATAACTTATTATCACTTGCATCCAAAATAAAAAAAATAATGGTGACTTACCAAAAATCTACAATTTCCTACATTGGTCAAGAAACAACCTCCACGATTATCTGTGACAAAATGTGAATCTTTTAAGTTTTAACTTAGGATGGATGTCATATATTTTCTATCCACAACCACCTTTGTGAAACAATACTGTTAACAAGCAAAGTTTACGTGCCATCAATTACCAACAGAAATTAATGCTCACGTCTTTCAACAACAACGGTATCACACAATTATATATTCTTAAAATTCACGAAATGACAATCCTCAATGGCTATGAACTCCCGAGTCAACCACAATAACTCATGATCACTTACATCCAAAATAAGAAACAATGGCAATGGTCGCTACATCTAAAATGTACAATCTTAACAATAATTTGTAAGTACCTTCAAGATTAGCAAATGCAACAACCATTGATCACTTCTCACAAGATCATAAACTTCTTCCACAAGCTCCAATCAATTATTCACTCGTGCCCCAATAATTATTAGCTATGAAAGAGTGCGTCTTTTTACCAAATCAAAAGCATAAAACAAACTTATGAAAACCCATTTCCAGAAAAATTAAAAAATTGAAACGAAAAGAAAACGAAAGAAGAAACCCACAAAACAAATTTATGAAAACCCATTTCCAGAAAAATTAAAGGAACCGTCATAACCGAAAAGACAACAAAATTCTTAACTGTAAAAAAGTAACAAAATATAAAAATATAAAGAATTGAAAATCCATAGAAAGTCCAATAATAAAATACATTCAGAAAATAACAAAGGAACCTAACCGAACTAATACCCAAAAGCCAAACATCTAAATCGAAAACAGAAATGAAAAAAATATACAAATCCATTAAAACCCATCATCAAGAAGATTAAAAGAACATGTTGAACCTAAAAGAAGTAATAATTAATAATAAAAATAACTCACAATGTAAAGCAACAAAGTCCATACAAAATATACAACATAGAAATGAAAATACATAGAAAAATAAAAAATAAAAGCAATTTAAAATAAACAAGTAAATCCGTGAGTGCCTAGTACCCAAAAATAATTAAAAAAAAAAAAAAGGAACATAAAAAAGAAACTCTCAAATCTATGAAAACCCATCACAAAAAAATAAAATAAAATAAGAATGAAACCATCGTAACTGAAACGAGCAAAATCACAAATACATAAAAGTGGTCAAGAAGAAAATTAAAAGAACCCAACAAAACTGAAAATATAATAAAATGAACCCATAATAAAAAGCAGAAAACCACAATAACAAGTGCAACATAGTTTTGAAGATCCATAGAAAAATCCCATAATATAAGAAATTTAAAACGAACAAACAATGGGTGCAGATCAATCCTATTTTCAGCAGCAATTCTCAGTAGCACAATGGGTGCATATCAATCCAATTTCCACAAATTGCCCCACTGATCGAATTATGTTCAATTGGAAGGAGCTAGCTTTCTCGTAAACGGGGGTCAGGGCAGTACTAGTATTCTCAGTCTTCTGGTTTCCATGTAGCTGAGTAGATTGTTATGTTAGGGGATTTAAAGATTGTACTTTTGCTTGTTTTTACCTATGTTTGGATCAATATAATCCTTTTGTATTGATATCTTTTCTGTTTTTAATGAAAGTTACCATTAAAAAAAAAAAAAAAAAACCAAACCCATGAAGATTGAATATGCAAAAACTAAAAAACTGAATCATAAAAGAGAAAAAAGAGCACAAATCCTATAAATCCATTACTAGAAAAACTAAATGAACCAAATGAAATTGAAGAAAAAATTAAAAAAGCCACCATAAAAAACAAAAAAATTAACATAAAAGAGAAAAAAAAAAAAAAAAAAAACCAAACCCATGAAGATTGAATATGCAAAAACTAAAAAACTGAATCATAAAAGAGAAAAAAGAGCACAAATCCTATAAATCCATCACTAGAAAAACTACATGAACCAAATGAAATTGAAGAAAAAATTAAAAAAGCCACCATAAAAAACAAAAAAAATTAACATAAAAGTGAAAACAAGAGAAAAGTTGAAACATAAACAAATAAATTTCTCTCGTTAGTATGTGCTCCTACATCCGTTAATCGCGCTGGAGAAAGAACTAGAGAAGGATTTCCTTCTCTTGTAACTGGACTATGTACCGATGATATCCCTTTCTTAGTTACTGCTTTGGATGCGGGTGCATTGGATACACCTAACAGTGATATTGGAGGAGCAAGTGGAAAAGGGCTTCCTGCATCCGGCAATCTTCTGAATTGGATGTGGATGAAATCCACAAGGTTGAAGAAGTGGAACACCCACTCTTTCTAAGTGGAGACAAAGAGATCCCTTTTACCTATTTGGCTTGTTTGTTGGCAAAATGGACTGCAAGTAAGGACCCAGTACCAGTTGTTAATGTCAAAATAAAGGTATTTTGCTGATGTTTTTTTGTTGTATGATCGCGTGGTCTATGGATTGGTTCTATGGTCCTAAAGTAGAGGGCAGTTTTAGTAATCCAAGATAAGATACCTGGCTAAGTATCTGTGTAAGAATTTCTGTTCTGGGGTTTACATATACACATAATTGTTGTTATAATTGAAATTGAAAAGGATTAATTTTGGAAAAGAATTAAGACTGATTAGTCGTATATCAATTTGATCTCCTTATGTCATTAAGGAAACCAAATTGGAGATCAAAATCCAAGAACCATTCATGAATTCACAGTCATTAATGCTTCCAATTTGCTATGAATTTTGAATTTTGTGACTGGAAATCCATTTTTCTCTTTCAATAGAAAATAAGGGGAAAGCTTTTATTTAGGTGTAGTGTGTTTTGGAATACAATCAATCTAAGAGAACATGATCCAATAAAAAAAATTCCTTGATTCTGCTTATCGGTTGCTTGAATTGAAAAAAAAAAAAAAAAAAAAACTGGAGTTTGCCGTCATACATTTTTATTCTACAATGATCCTGGCCCTGCAGATAATTTTATCTGTATTGAGCTTGCTGACATCATTAGTCATGTTAAAAAATAATCATTTCAAGCCAAGGAAGTTCATATATTTAATCAAATTCTGTTCTTTTGCAGTGTTTTTCGAGGGGGGTTAAGCAATTCCAATTCAAGCAATGAAGTACGTATGAGTTTAGATACAGAATTGTGAATTTTGGTGGGCATTCACCTGAGGATGTTACTGCTGCTCTTTCTTCATCAGACAAGAAAATTATGACCCCACATGAAGGAGATCATGAAGTGATATCGACTTTGTTTTTTGGCAAATTTTGAGGTAGTCTTCCTCTCCCATTTGAAAGAATTGTTCTCTGTGATGTCATTGTTTCTGTAGAATTCATTTCCGGCTGTATAGCCTTAATATGTACATTCTTGGAACTTAAGTACCTTTATTTTCTAAAATATGAAAGGGCAAAATTAATGTTTACTGAAAACCATTAGTTCCGATCGACTCATGAGATGAATGGTTTGCAATGAGTAAAGTTGTGATATTCTTGAATATATGAATCTTGTGCATACGAACATTTTCATGAACACAGCCTTTAAATCACAAGTAGCTACACAATGGACATTTTAAAATGAAATGGTGTCATGTCATGAATATTTGGTAGTTGGTACACTGGAGACCATCCTTGTAGTTAGTACTGGTGTTGTGATTTTTCGGTGGTTGTTTTCCTTCTGCCCTTATGATTCTGAGCTTTTCGAGGATACCCCAAGCTACTAACCTTCGTTGGAAACTGCAGAAAAGTTGATTGGAGTTGCGGACTTGCAGCCCTTCTACGATTTCGACATGATTAATTCCTATTGTTACCTTACAACAGAAAAAAAAAAAGGTTCATTCGTGCATGGCATTTGTAGAACTAATAATGGTGGGATGCAAGTTTGTTCTTCTAAGGTGGTAGGGAGGATGGTTTGATTAAAATTGAAAATCAATTAGTGCCCTAGTGTGGTAGATTCTGTTGTCAAGAGCATTTATGGACAAAGTGGACTGCTTACGTAGGATATCATAAACAGTGCTAGTGCGGGGTGGGAATGGTGGAGACAAGTTGGTATAATGTTGTGCGATCATTTATTACCATTGTGGTCAAATGGACATTTAATTAAGACAATAGGTGGACCTGCACTGTTATATGGAGCTGAATGTCGGGCAATTATCCTAAGATGGAGGGGTAAAAAAGGGTGAAAATAAAATTAGGAAGGGGTAAATGAGGAAACTTTTGGGCCAGTTCAATAGAATATAAAATCAACTATTTTTTATTCTCGTGGTTGCTCGCCATCTGGAATCAAGATTTTATATCCCCTACATATTTGGTGAATATTGCAGCAGGCCATCTTGTGCAAAATTGGGCTTGGCTGGTAATGTATAGGTTGGGTTATTATGAAATGACAAGGAGGTTATGGTAACATTCTTAGGAACGAAAGAACCAAATCAAGTAGAGGTGTGGGCAACTTATGAATTGCAAAGGCTTTATGTATTTTTCATGAAAGGTAAAATTCATTAAGAAAAGGCTGGTAGAGGCTTGCCTTTATTATTGAAGGAGACGTGAAATATGCAACATGATGGGATCAAATAAAGGTGGAGTCATGGGGGTTGTTAAGTTGGCACAAGAGACTTTAGATGTGCATATGACGATGGCAATTTCTTACTGTCACATTTTCAAAAGCTCAAATGAAGTAGCAGAGGAGTTATAAAAGATAGGTTTTTTGTTGTTAGAACATTTTTCGGTTTTTCCTATTTAATTGTTGGCACATACCCTTCTTTGTATCATTTTTTAATAGATGGAATTGCTGTTATTGATTATAGTATAAGGGTGGACTTCAATGAAACCTATTCCCGCTTCATGCAAAGTTGGGCCTAATATACAGTCTGGAAATGAGATTCCAAAATGAAAATCGTAAACAATAGAATGAAAGAAAGTATAACGAAATATGTTTTTAAAATCCATACTCATATTTATTTATTTATAAAAAAAAAAAAAAACAAAACTAAATTTGTGTTCATTCATTTCTCAACTTTCCTTTCATAAAAAATGTTGAATATGTACTGTTCGTGGTTGTATGTTGGCATAACTTTGAGTGTGTGAACAATATAAGTGGAATATGTTAATTCACAATGTGGAAGAGTAGAACATTCACTGTTGAATCTGAACCATTTATCAAGCCTGTTTTAGAATGTTGGGCTCCAGAGCTCATCTTGCTTTTCCAATAAAATGAGTCCCCTTCGCATGGAATTCACTGAAATCATGTATAATAAATTATATACGAGTGTTTTCTTTTCTTTGCTAATATTATGTTTTTCAAATTTTATTATAGTTGTTGGCATTTTTAGATACATGTTTCAACATAAAAATGTTTGGTCATTCCACATGCTGGAAACTACTAATGAAGCATTTCTCGTCTTTACTTTATCTGCACATTTTTTATCTGTGCAGTTTTGTGACTTTATTTTTAGCAATTTTTTAATCGGCTCATTTTGATGACTTTATCTGCACATTTTTTTATCAGAGAATTTTTTTGAATTTATTTCAGCACTCATTTTAAATTTTTAGTGTACTTTGATTGACAAGTATTTGTAACTAAAAAAGAGAAATCTTAGAGAATGATCAATGTTGTCTAATAGTTAGAAAGAGTCTAGTCACTAAATAAAGAAAGCTTGCCGTGTAGGCAAATTCTATATATTTACCCCGAATCAGTCATCAAGGCAAGGAATGAATCAATGAAATGACATTGATTTTTATTATCTATCTTGTGTGTTATATGGGTTGATCATTTGTTAAGTTAAACTAGCGAAGTGGATGCTTGCGTGGGATTTCCTTTGGGACTATCTCAATTCTCTTCCAGCTGCTTGAGAAACCTATTAAGTAGACTTTTTTATTTTCTATTTGAGGATTGAAAAAAAAAAACCACTTAAGATGTACAATAGACCAAAAAGGTCATTTTTGGTTCCTTCACACCAAACTGTTCTTCCGGCCCAAAAACTCTTTTTTTTTTTTTACTTGATTTCTCGAGGGTCGATATCGACCCTCCGCAACCGAAAATAGCAGTTTTCATCATCTTCTTCCCTCTCTCTTCCTCAAATCCAATCTAATGGGGAAGAACAGAAAGGGCATTTAGGTTTCTTGGTTAATTGGGCATCAAATGGGTTGATACTTAGCTCTAGGACCTTTGGTCTTGTTTTTGGGCAAAAAAGATCGAACCTTTGGTTAGTTATCTCTCTCTTTTTTATTTTTTTATTTTTTATTTTTTTTTTATTGGAGTAATTTGTGTTGCTCATCTTTGGTCTCTTTGTAGTGCACTTGGATGTGCCGAAATGCAAGTAGATGTTTGGGTGAATTAAATTCCTGTGCATTTTGCTTAAATTTTGAAACTGCAAAGAAAAAAAATCCTTCTTATAGGATATTGCCTTTAACTTCTAGTTGCTGGATTATCTGCACCATTCATTTCATCCGCTGTCATGGTTGGGGGTTTGTCGTACCTTTTCATCTAATAGGATTCCCGACTTTTGAAGTTTCTACATTTGGATTTGTATTTTTAACTTGAAAAATTCATGCTTCTAATCATGATTTTAGATTTGAATCAATAATCATGATTTTAGATTTGAATCAAAGGTTGTTTATGTCGGAACCCTAATTGATGATAATGTTCCTGTTTTACCATTTCTGATCGGGTTCATTGCTTTCAATAAAAAAATGAGGGTTTTTGGATCGATTTGCTTTGAGTTCTCTAGTACTTTTGGCTAAAATTTGGGTGTTTTTATCTTTTAAGCATTTCGAGTTTTTGAGATCTTAAGGTTGGATCTATTTCTTTTGAAAGTGAGCGATTTTGACGTCGTCTTTGGGAGTATTTAGGGCATGTTTGAATGCAGGACGACTATTCAAACTCTAACGTTTTAGATCTTGTTGATTGAGGCGTTTTGTCTTTTTTTTTTTTGTGCTGGGGGGGGCGGGGGGGGGGAGGAGGGGTTTAATGCAATTTGATTACTCTACTTGGGTGTAATTTATAAAATCTGGGGTCTTTGTGGATGAGAAGAAAAGGTGGAGAAAACTGCCCACACTTGATGTTTGTCCTATCGACAGTTTTCTCTGTGTTTCTCTACCTCTTTTCCTTCACAAGTAAATGGTCTGTTGGGTTTAGTTTAAAGATAAATCGTTTATGTTATATTGGTTAGGTTGCATTTTGATCGTGAGCTCCAAGTATAGAGCCGCGATGTAGTAATAAACTGGTGAGACCAGGTTGATCCATAGGTAGCTATTGAGATAAGGCTTACCAACTCGTACCTGCCTTAAATAAAGTCTAAAACTAGCCTAAGTAAAAACTAATTACAGCCATTCCTACTTTAATTAAAAGATTTAATTACAATCCAATGAAATATAAAATTTCCTAAGGCTAGATTCCTAAATCTAAAAAGATCAAGTTGCTCCAAAATAGAATACACATTAGAACATCCAATTAGAAAATATTCTAAAATTATCACTTACTAAGATTAAATCTAACAAATGAAATTGGAAACTAAAACAAGTTATGAAAAAAAATAATCAAACTTAAAAAAAATGTATCAAACCAAATCAATCTAAATTGGAAAAAAATCATCCATCTAAAATCAAACTCCCTAAGATGAGACCATGTACCTAAAATAAATTCCTACACTAGATTAGAAACCAATTAACTTGTCGAAGTTAAACACTGGATTAAGCTAAGAATCTAAATGATACACTTTCTAAATGAATGCAAATCTGAGAATTAATTTTCCTAAACTAAATAAAATACAAGAATGATGAGGATGCACTCTTCTAAAATAATATGGGACACTATGCATGGACGTGCATGTAATATGATGAAGTAGTGCAAAGTTTTTTATTTTCTAATGCTTGACACCTATCACCAATACATAGCTAGATCAAAACCTATCTAAACCACAATTACTGCTGAATCTTTAATACCCTAAGATGCATGAAATTCCAAAAGAGAACAAGTGAATAAAAGTACTAAATCTGAAATGCTATGAAATACATGAATTGTGCAAACGGTTCCAGAAATCAGTCTTGAAGCCATCGTTCCCTGTGTAATAAATCAAGTCTAGAAACTGGTTCAATCAATCCTTTAATTCATCACTCAATTCCCAACATGGTTCGGCCATGATGAAACTTGTTACAACCAGATTTATATCCTATTTCAGCTGTAATCTGCACAGATCATTATGTCTTTCCAATTCTAAATCGCAAAGTTCACATCAGTTATGTAAAGAAAACACACCCCCACTGTATATGTAAGGTTCTACCAAAAAGAGCCCAATGTGCACTATATATATATATATTTTACTTTTCAATCTGTTTTCTTCATTAATCTTGAATTGAACCAAAATGGTTTGCAACTCAGATTTTTCTGATATTTAAATTGCACTCTAACCTAAAGAGAGTTTGCATACAACTGGGGACAAAATTTTTATTGTCTTTTAAACCGTTTCAAATTTCAATTTGATAATGGGCTATTTTCCGAACCAAACACATTCAGCACATGTGACCTTCAAATCTGATTTCGGAACTTAACATAAATTATACCACTACACATGTTTTAAAAGATGCAAAATATGCATGAAAACTAATGCACTTTCAGCAGTAACATAATTCTATCATATTGATGTAAAGATAGAAAATAAAGTGCAGAAACTAAAAAAGAAAAAATGCAGAAAATAAAGATGGTGTGCATAAATCCAAGGTGGTAAAAGAAAATATAAAGGTGGTGAGTTGCTCTTTAAATCTCCTTCTCAATCTTGGCCCAAAAACAATTAGAAGTGCAAACCTAGGGTCCCATTCTTCAACTTGGGTTGTCAATCCAAGTTGATAATGATAAATCCTCACTTTTTAATAAATAAATTTCAAACTGGGATTTTTTAAACTTTTCTCAGTCAACTCTCTTCAACTTCACCTTGTATTGCCTCCAAAAATACCATGTATTCTTAGAAAACAAGGTCTATTGTGAGGATGCTAAGGTGAGTTGTCAATAATTATTCCAAGCCAATTAAAAATATTTAACCAAAAGTAAGAACTAACCCTATTGCATGGATCACAAATCTAATATTCAGAGATACAAAAATACAGAACACAAATTAAAACAAACAACTTTATCTACTAGCATGAAAATTCTTTACAAGGAATATAACATTGAAAAACAAGAATACATACTAGGATGTTGAGAATCCCTCTGTCTAGTTGAAACCACAAGGTTGGTGGTATGGCGTTTGGAAAGAACCCCCTTGGTGAGTTCAAATGGAAGGGCAAAAAAGGGAGAGATGGTATGCAATTCTCTAGAGTGAGAGCGTTGGATCTCCCATAGGGCTGTTTATATAGGAGTGGAACCTCTTTTCTTTCCTTCTTTGTTCTTCAATTTGTGGAGTGGTGGGATCTCCAAAATCTCCATGACCGTGGGTCATTCTTACTGGTTGGGTTGCATGCCCAGCTGGTCTCATTCATCTCCCTTTTTCTCTCTTTTTGAAAACGTCCTCTTTCCTTTCTTTTGGATTTTCTTGATAGACAAGTTAGAGAGACAAAATCTTCACTTGATTGAGATGGGGCCCACATAATGTGGCCGGGTGTGCTATAAAAAAGATATGACGTTCTTGAACTTCTCATTTTGCCTTCATGCTATGCTATTATAAATAGGTCCTAATTTTATTTGGAAACTCAGATTGAGTAATTACTAGAAACTAGTGTTGAATGCGATAAAAATGAAAATATGGTTTTCTTTGCAATTTGATTTTGGTTGAGAACTTGATTTGGGATGGATGTAATATATGCATAAAACAAGTTTAGAAGCACATAATTTTTTCAAAAAAAAAAAAAAAAAAAAAAGAAGCATTAGAACTATACAAAAAGTAAAAAAAAAAAAAAAAAACACATTAGACCTATAAAAAAAGCATACAAGCATTATTAAATCTGATGGTAAAAGAGAAATTAAGTTTTCTCCCATGACCTATCAGTAAATGTCACATACTGTACAAGAAGAAAAAATTGTCAACATCTTTCCATTGCATGTGGTAAACTCAATTGTTGGACACTGTAGTTTTTCAGAAAATTGAATGCTGTCCATACATGGTTTTGAACACTTGATCATGTACTCAGTAGTAACAAATGTTTCAGTTTTGAGCTATATATCAAATGATGCTTTGAATGCCTTTGCTATTTGATTTTTATTGAGCTTGGTTCAGACTGGATGTCTTTGACATAAATTTACTTAATATATTCTGATGTTGGTTTCACTTGAATTTACTAAATGCATTTTTTACTAAAATCTGATAGTAACGAGTGTAGGAATGCGTTCCCACTCTTGTTCTGTCTTGTTATTTAATGAAAGTAACCATTAAAAAAAAAAAACACAAGTGTAGGAATGCCTGCTTAAGTACCAAATTCTTTGAATTTGGTACCTGGATTGGAAAGGTTGATGTACATTAGGAGCAGATTTGTATTTGTTTTCCTCTTTCCTCTTCCACCGTTAGTGTGTTAAGTGAGGGCACTTCATGTAATACGTATGGACTATTGATAGTAGCACTTCAACAACAGGTGTCTTTTATTTTCTTCTTTTTCTTTTTCTTTTTTTATTTTTTATTTTTTATTTTTTGCTCTAAAATTCTCTGTGATAGGAATAGAACTTATGAAGAACATGCATTTCACAGCTTTGGGGTTATGAATAGAACTTGGGATCATCATAGCGTGCATAGGTGGAAAAGATCCATGGTTGGGATCATCATATCTTCTTTTTAATTGATAGCTTAACTAGAACCAGTGGCCTAGTTGTTGGGCATTTTCCAACGGTGTTGCAAGCTCCTTTTTTATTTATTTATTTATTTTTTGCTTGTCTTTGCCTACTGTTGTTTATGTGTTTTTGTCTTTTAGGAGACACTAGATCCTAGTAGTATAAACCTAAGATTTGTGTATGCTGCCGGGTGGTTCTATAGAGTAACTGCTACATGAGTTTTCTATAGAGTAATTGCTACATGAGTTTTCCTGACCGGTATTTTGGTGTTTAACCGTTTCTATTTTCTTAATTTCTTTCGTTGTTGCTTTTGATATCTTTATGCTCATTCACATCTATAAATATTTCTAACATGATTCTTTTAAAAATCGTTTGTTATTTTGGTTTAGATGCTTTATGTATTATTGCTAAAGTTCATCTTATATTGGTGGAACATTATATTTTGGGCATCTTTTTTAAATTAAAAGTCTTTAGTGTGTTTTTATTTGAGGCTTCTATTATACTTCTATTGCCATTTCTATACCTGTTTCGAGTTTTATTGATTTGTGAGCACAATTTCTTTTGTTTCTTTTCTTATTTTAGGTACCTAACAGAGCGAAAGATACTTAGTGGAATATCTTTTGTTATATCAACGGGAAGTAGTGTTGCTATTGTTGGTACAAAGTAGCAGCGGTAAGGCTTCAATGATTTTAACGTATATTCTAGCTAAATATTATATAAAGAAACTACCTTGAACTGTGTGATTCTATTTTTCTTTTTCTTTTTTTTTTTTTTTTTTTTTTTTTTGTTTCCTTTGTAACATACTTGACAGATGAGTGAATGACAAACTAGATGTTGGAGGGAACTAACTCTACAATAGGTGTCTCCTCGTGCCTTCTGTTTACGAAGGATATTCTTCTTCATTCTAAAATAAAAGACATAGTTCACATTGATTTTAAATGATTGACACATAGTAGAACACGTTGGTGAAATAATGTCTTCATTTGGAGAAAACTTTTGTCATCCTACCTTTTTTTTTTCCTTGAAAATTTTTGATCCAAGCACTTTTTTACTGCCATGTCTCATTTAACGACTGCCTATGCATGCTCCCAAATGTCTGCCCGGCACCTAGTGGTTTATTGTTTGATTGAGCTTCATTTTGATGTTCTCCCTCACGGTACTGACATTCTAGTATCAAATGTGCTCTTAATATTGTACTTATGTCTTTGAATATCCGAGATCCCTTTGATTTATGGACTACTCGTTGGTCTCTGGCTGTTTCACTTGTATCATGCCTCTTCTTTTATGGTCTATTAAGTTAATATCTTGAATGGCAGTTTTATAAGGTTATTGGGAATTATGCTTGCTATAGGGTCTTGTGTGAACATTATTTTGTGATGGATTATTGTTTCTCATCATGGAGCATTGTTTTCATTTTTCAAGTTATTATTTATATTTTCTTTGTTTTTATTATGCAAAAACCAAAAACTGACTGAAGACATAAGGTACCATAACATATGTAATGAGGTTGAATGACCAACTAGCCCTTCATTTCCCGGTTAGTTAGAGGACCTAACCTGAAATCTGTCAAGTATGAATCTTCTTTTTAGACTAGATCAATGGTACTTTTGTAATTTTTGTCCTTTTGATGTTGAGATTTTATGCCCTTTGATGTACAAATATCACCATTTGAGGAAAAAAAATCGCAATTCAAGTTGAATTATTTAATATAATAGGGTAATTGCACAGTTTGGACAGCTATGGGCATGGGCCGCATGGCAAATAGCCAGCAAAGCTTTAAAACAATGGGCATATAACTAAATTTTTTTTGGCATTTGGGTGGATCCCAAGTTGTGTTGCCAGTAGAGTAATTCTTTTTTCTTTTTGTTTGTTTTTGTGGGTTTTGTCTAACCATTGACGAGGTTGGAAAAAGCTTCACATTCTCCGGTGTCTTCGCTTTACCCTCGTACTTTTATTACTCATGTTTTATATTCTTTTGCATTGCATGCATAATATGAGGATGATGTTCATCATAGGTTGGGGGTGGGGACAAGCACACTTGTCTATTTTTAGACAAAATTTTCACACACCTTTTGCTTTATTTTCTATATTTAGGAAGTTTTTCAAATTTCTTTTCAGAATTTTTGCTATTTATCTTTGGCTTTTTAGATTTTTTTGAAGAGAAATTTTTTGAGAGAATTTTCAATAAACGGAAGATGGGTTGAATTTTAGAATTCTCAAAAATTTAGACAAAAGAGAGTCTGCGGATATCATTTTGAAGAAGTGCTAAATTTAAATCCTTTCACATTACACAGTTCGTATACTTTTTCAAAACCTTTAAATGTGAGATTACGATTTCCATTCTTTTTACGACTTGATTGAGTAGATGGAGGAAAACCAAACCTTAGTTTTATAGGTTTCCTGATTCATCTGGGTGGATTTTTCCACAAATTGATGAATTAAGTCGGGTACATGAAAATGGCTGCCTATTGTTGGGGACCGTTGAAGAGGAAAAAAATTCATGGCCTTTTGAAAAATAATAGTGCAAAAGCCATCATGGTTGCCTTGATTCGGGTACATAAAAAGGGCTGCCTATTGTTGGGGACCGCTAAAAAATAAAAAAATCACGGCCTTTTGAAAAACAATAGTACGAATGCCATCATGGTTGCCTTGATTCGGGTACATGAAAAGGGCTGCTTATTGTTGGGGACCATTGAAAAGAAAAAAAAATCACGGCTTTTTGAAAAACAATAGTGCAAAAGCCATCATGGTTGCCTTAATTCGGGTACAAGAAAAGGGCTGCCTATTGTTGGGGACTGTTGAAAAGGAAAGAAATCAAGAGAAAAGAAAAAGAAGAAAGAGAGAAGCTTGTCGCTGAAATTTCACGGCCTTTTGAAAAACAATAGTGCGAAAGCCACCATGGTTGCCTTAATTCGGGTATACCTTTAATTCGGGTACATGAAAAGGGCTGCCTATTGTTGGGGACCGTTGAAAAGGAAACAATATCACGGCCTTTTGAAAAACAATAGTGCGAAAGCCACCATGGTTGCCTTATTTGGGTACACCCTTAATTCGGGTACATGGAAAGGGCTGTCTATTGTTGGGGACCGTTGAAAAGGAAAAAAAATCACGGCCTTTTGAAAAACAATAGTGCGAAAGCCATCATGGTTGCCTTAATTTGGGTACACCCTTAATTTGGGTATATGAAAAGGGCTGCCTATTGTTGGGGACCGTTGAAAAGAAAAAAAAAATCACGGCCTTTTGAAAAACAATAGTGCGAAAGCCACCATGGTTGCCTTAATTTGGGTACACCCTTAATTCGGGTACATGGAAAGGGCTGCCTATTGTTGGGGACCGTTGAAAAGGAAAGAAAATCAGGGCCTTTTGAAAAACAATAGTGCGAAAGCCACCATGGTTGCCTTAATTTGGGTACACCCTTAATTCGGGTACATGGAAAGGGCTGCCTATTGTTGGGGACCGTTGAAAAGGAAAGAAAATCAGGGCCTTTTGAAAAACAATAGTGCGAAAGCCACCATGGTTGCCTTAATTTGGGTACACCCTTAATTCGGGTACATGGAAAGGGCTGCCTATTGTTGGGGACCGTTGAAAAGGAAAGAAAATCAGGGCCTTTTGAAAAATAATAGTGCGAAAGCCACCATGGTTGCCTTAATTTGGGTACACCCTTAATTCGGGTACATGGAAAGGGCTGCCTATTGTTGGGGACCGTTGAAAAGGAAAAAAAATCAAGAGAAAAGTAAAAGAGAAGAAAGAGAAAAGCTTGTCGTTGAAATTTCACGGCCTTTTGAAAAACAATAGTGCGAAAGCCATTATGGTTGCCTTAATTCGGGTACATGAAAAGGGCTGCATATTGTTGGAGACCATTGAAAAGGAAAAAGAATCGTGGCGTTTTGAAAAACAATAGTGCGAAAGCCATCATGGTTGCCTTTATTCGGGTACATGAAAAGGGTTGCCTATTGTTGGAGACCGTTGGAAAGGGAAAAGAAAAAAGAAGAAATAGAGAAGTTTGTCACTGATATTTTACGACCTTTTGAAAAACAATAGTGCGAAAGCTATCATGGTTGCCTTGAGAGGAAATCTTTTTTTTTTTAGAGTCTAGGCGGACCGGATTATTTGATTGAGTCTTTTTCACAGGGGTTCTAGCGGAGCATTTAACACTTATTTTTTGATGTATACATACTTTCTCATCGTGCATGATCATATTTAGCAAGATTTTGAAAATTTCTTTCCAAAGATGGGATTGATGAACCGTATTTCGAATTTGTCTTTACTTTGATTATTTCGAGAATCGAAAGTATCCAATGTTTATAAATATTTTTTTGGTGGAGAGTTTCTTTTGATTTCTTTAGCATTTTATTTATTTATTTATTTTTTGAGTTTTGTGGGTATATTCATGGGAAAACCTCATGAAGCACAATTCATGCACTAGGGTAACTTAGGGGTATAAGGGCTTATTGCATGCGCTAAATGCAGTTGAGAGTGCTAGCAAAAGTGGCTTTTTTTTTTCTACATTAGTCTTTTGTATTTTTAGGTTAGATTAGGTGAGTTTAGTACTTCCACCTTTTCACATCTTTTGCTAGGGACTAGTAAAATGTTGGTTGGAGGGCATGATGAGTCCATGAAATTGCATCATATTGTCATTATTTCATGTAGATTTATGGACTTATTTAGGATAACTTGATTTCATTGAATTTTATTTGAGCAAGTCATAATTGGTCAAAATTCATTAAATTGCATGATTTTCATGAAATTATTCTTTTGCATTATCCTATTATCGCATTAATTTTCTCAAAATTCACAGTTATAGTCACGTAGTTTTTCTACATCATTGCATTCTACGCGAAAAATCGATGAATGTTGTATTCATATGAATTGTAAAGTGCAATGATGCAAATCTTCTAATGTGAATTATCCAATGGAGAGCCTCAAAGATATTTATAATGCTGATTTGACTCATGATAGCTACTGCTTAAAATTCTCTTAATACTAATTGATAGTGACTTATATTTATTAGCATTTGATTTTCTTATTTCTTGAATTTCACTCATCTCATCTGCCCCTGTCCACCAACACCTCTCTCTCACCGTCTCCCATGCTTCTCGCTCCCCTCCCCTCGCTCCCCGTTCGCTCTCCCTCACATGCATATTTTTCTATTTTTTTTGTTCCGTTTCCACTGTTGCAGCGACATAGCCCTGAATGTAAATGTGGTCATTGGTATTTTTTAGCACTATACCCTAACTGTTTGCTGAAATTCCAGAAAGATAGAAAGTGAAATCGATTCTTTAAAAAAGAAATCCAGAAGAGAGAAAATAGGTGTTCTTAGATTGCAGTTTAATTAATTGTTTTTGAGAGATATTTTACTTTCTTGGCTTCTAACTAACGTTGTTTTGGTGAGAACCTGGAGTCTATAATTCTGTGAAACCCGCAGCAAGGTTTATAGGCTCTGGTTGTATAGTCTCCCCATTCTCAGGCTGTCACTATTTATCATAGCCAGTTCAAGCCGTCAAACAAAATTTACACATGGAATCTTATGAGGTATTGGCTTATTTTCTTTTGCTGAATTTCTTAAAATATGATTCTCATTTGAGGTGTTCACAATGCATTTTGTTGCCTTTTCTTTACCTTTGATGTCTCATGCTTTACTTAATGGCAGGTGGTGTCAACGTATAAGAAGTTCAAGGACAACAAAAAGCAAATGGAAGAAACAAATGGTTGAGGCTATACAGAGGTCAGCATGGTTTGGATATCTAGAGGTCAGTTTTGCCTATGTTTTGCTTAAAAAGAAAATGCATTTCCCCTTCAAAGCCTCTGGTAATCTTTAGTGCTCCCCTGAGTGAAGGATTTTTAATGGATGTTTCCTTCTCCTAAAACCTTCATACTGAATCACCTAAAACCTGTAACGCGCATGCCTAGAGTCTGGACATTTGTTACGAATCTCCTGTTATGATATGGCACCCGGTCCAATGACTAGATTACTTTCTTATTTCAGTTCTTGTACTATTGTTATACTAATATGCATGATCTACAGGTCCAAAATCTCTATCCCACATTTGCAACAAAAACACCTACTCGGAAACAAAATGACCCACCCGTCGACTGCAAAAACACCTACTCGGAAACAAAATGACCCACCCGTCGACTGCTCAAAGCTTTGCATTGACAAAACATAGAATGTAAGTATATGTTAGTATCCAATAAAATGTTATTGTTGATTATGATAGGTTGAAACTTATATTTTCTTTATTAATAAAATCCAAACATGCACACTAGCGAGTAGCGACTAGATAATTGTCTTTCCCGAAATTATAGATAGGCCCCTACAAGGGTCAAACTAGGTTCAAAGGCTCTTAGAAATTCCTAAAGCTATTCAAGGACTATTCTAATCCACAAAATATAATGATTGGCCTCTAAACCCACTTAGTTCCCTAACCACATAATTAATTAGTGCTAATGGAAGGGGTTAAGGGTTGAATAGGTTAGAAAACTCTAATGCTTTGAGAGTAGCTAAGATTGAGTGAGATGAGAGTTCTCGAATCTACATTTTCTCTGAGATGAGGGTATTCACATGTTGCATTTATTAATGCAATGAACTGAAGCTTGCTCAAGTTGAACTCTGCATGCCATGTTCAGTTGTGCTAAAAAAAAATAAAAAAATCTTGTGGCACAAAATCAATCTTGCACAAGGGTAGGAAGGAGCTTAGAGATGGTTTTCTTTTTCCTTTTTGTTTTCCCATGGGCAAAACTTGCAGTGGAAACGCACTTGTTCATTGATATGTTGTCAAAACACAAATTTATTGAGCACTGCCAAGTTAATTTAGGCACTACAAGATTGAGAGAATAGTTATATTAAAACCATATTCTATAAAGAAATTCTATCTATAAATGATCTGCTCTTTCTTTTCCCTGTTTTACTCCTATCCTTGATTCTTTAGTTGCGAAACTTGGATAATCTGATGTGACACTCTATCTACTGAAGTTAAATCTTAGCCTATCAGAGGAAACTAGCATAGTCAAGAGGAAACTAGCATAGTCAAGCACGAACCTTTTGATTTGTGTTTATATGTTCACACATAGCGAACTTGCGAACTTTTATTGAATTATTTTTGAAATTCATTGAATTTGCAAGTTGCTCATGGACTGGTCACTAGCATAGTCAAGCAACTAGAAAATAGGATAGGACTAATGAATCCAAGTCTCAACGTCTAATGCATACACACCAATTGACTAATCAATCCCAAAGGAACCTCATGAATTTCTCATGAATCCAAGTCTCAACGTATCAACCAAAGGCAAAACTCCTTGATATGTTATCCGTTCACATTGATCCTTTAATACTAACAATTTTCTCTCCGATTATTATGACTCTTCTTAAGGTTTTTATTTATTTATTTATTTATTTTTATTTTAATATTTATCTGTGTATCAGATGTGCTATTGTGAATTTGTTTCTGTGATCAATGCCAGACTGATCTAGAAACTCTTCCTCACGTACAGGCGTCACGCGAGGGAGAGTTTCTCCTTGTCACCTCTTCCCCTCTTCTTTTGCTTTCCCTCTTGGTGAAATGCCGAACGAAGGGAGACGGCGAATGAAAATAAAGGTTTGTTTAAGGGTTTTCAAAAACCTTTGTTTGATTTCTGTATTTGTTGTTCTAACAACTGAACCATGCAAATCTTGTGTTTTTTTTTTTTTGTTTTTTTCATGGTGAAATTATCTAATCTAGTTGTAATTTGTTGCTTATTTTTCTTCTCTGGTGTGTATTAGTGCGGGTGGTTGTTGTTTGGATTTTTTTTTTTTGTCAGCGACCACTAATTTGAGATTGGTGGATGGCCTTTGCTGCCACAACCCCGCAGAAAAAGTAAGATTGACTTAACAATATACTCCATGAAATGGATTTGTGAATAAGATTGATTCATTGGTAATATAAACAGTTATTGACCATGCACTTTTGTTCGATTTTTTTTTTTGTCAGCGACCACTAATTTGAGATTGGTGGATGGCCTTTGCTGCCACAACCCCGCAGAAAAAGTAAGATTGACTTAACAATATACTCCATGAAATGGATTTGTGAATATAAACAGTTATTGACCATGCACTTTTGTTCTTGTTGATTTGAATATGTGGGAATATTTGCCAATCTTATGAGCCATGGCGTTAAAACACTTTCAGTAAATTATGCATATATTCATATATCCCATCTGGTGTCTGTTTGGATAATAACTAAATATTATTTTGAACTTTTGCTTTCTAATATCTGTGCATCTCATATGTACCCTTTTTTCTTTTTTGGGTTTCTTTCTTGACTGTGTTTTTTTGAGGTTTGTTGTATACTATCAGAAAGAAGAGGAGAATGAGAGGCACTTAATATCACACGTTTTGATGTATTCTTTCCCTAGGTAGTCCTAAAGCAGAACAAAAACAACAAAAACAGAGATAGTATTTTGTTACTATTGATTAGATTAGTGGTTCCAAACAACCCAATAAGACCCACAATGATATATAGTCCTAAACTGTTGCTACAACTTATCATCATTGAAGACTTTCCCATCTACTTCTTGTTGGCTAATCAAAGCCCTAAATAAGTTAATAAAACTGGCTATATACAGGTTACTTTGTACCTTTTTGTGCCTTACAATGGCATTTTTCTTTATGTATTTTTGTGCCTTTCTGTATCCTTTTGACTTGCTAGGGTTTTCTTCTACTTTGAGATTCCATCATTCTTCTTGAAAAGCTTTCTAAGAGGATTATAGCGTGGAGGAACACAAAGGAAAAAGGATATCAAAATATGCCAAAAGAGTTTTTGTAGAGATCAAGTTTCAACTTCTCGATTTGAGCACAACCAAGCTCCAAAGGTATATCTATTTTCTATTTGTTTTAGTAGATCTAGTTGTGCTTGTTTGTTTCTTGATCCTTGATGGATTATTTGATCTTAATGCATGAGATGAGGGTTTAGATCTTGGGTTTTTGGCCTTATGGGTATTTGATCCCTGCATCAAGTGGATCAAAAGTTTACATGCAAATACCTATCAACGAAGCCCACCTACTTCCAACAATTGGTATCTGAGCTGACCCAGTTTCTGCGAGTAGGGCGCACTCGCTCGAGCGGACCTAGTGTGAAGCACCTGCTCGAGCGGGTTCATCTTCGCTGGAGCGCGCATGATCACTGTCTATTTTGGTAGTTCAAATTTTTCATCATGAAGAATGGCACCTTCTTAGCCCTAGTTCCTATTGTGTACATGATACTAACCTTGCAGGTGTTTGTCCTCTCCATGTGGCCCCACAAGCTTCTATTTTTGTTATTATTATTGGTTATGTTGGGCAACTTGTAAAGGGCATCATGGTTTCCTTGGTTTTCCCGCGAAAGGGCGAGGCATGATGGTTTCCCGAAGCCCATTTTATTTCCATTAATAGATTGCCATGTAAATCTCAATTTTTGAGATATAGGAGTTTTTAGTTTTTAATTTTTATTATTCGTAAATTGAGACAAGAAAGATAGTGACCCTGGACTCTTGACCAAAGAGTTTGGAAGATGAAGAAAATGAAGAAGTCCAAGACATCTTTTTGCATTGGGCCACGTGGAAGAGAGGACTTACTAAAATTAGAATTTCTAATTTGGTATAGATACTTGTTTTATTTAGAGTTTCTATGTTTGCATGGTTGCTTGCTTTATTTAGCATTTTTATTTCTTTGCAAAATATGATTCAAAACACAACAGTTATAGTAATTGGTCAAATCAATTTAAATTTTTGAAAAGGGTTTTGAATAAGGAATTAGTATTGGTGGACCCATGAGATGGATCCGCTGGAAATATAGTTTGGAGACATCATTTTCCTAGAGCCTTATAGAACCCATTATGAACAGCCAGAAGCCCTGGTGCACTGGTTTCACTCTAAACCGTAATGCCCTGGTGCACTGGTTTCACACTAAACCGTAATGCCCTGACATGTCCATTAATCAATCATGTTTGGAGACATCATTTTCCTAAAATGCATGTTTCAGCCAAGAATTGTAAAAAGTGCAATTCAAAGTAAAAGACTAAACCAGGATGATTATTGGAGGAGTTTGGAAGTGAAGCGATTGATTTGGGTTTTGAGTTGGGTTTTTAGGATTTATGGAAATTTGTGGAATTGAATGGGTTTCATCTAATGGAAATAATAGAATCAAGAAAGAATGGAGTATCTATTTACCGGGCGAGATAGCAATGGCAATAATATAATTGCAGTTAGATAAGCCCCATGGAGTGCTTTCGAGGGCAGAACGTCGACCCTGTCTGGAGAAGATGTCCATCAGTCACAGCCTTCTCCCTCTTAGTCTCTAATCTTCCTCCAGAAATCTCCAAGACAGAGCTTCAAGTTATGTTTTGCAGGTGCTGTGATAGATACCTACATCCCTACTGAACGATCCTCTGGCAAGCAGAGAGGCTTTGGCTTCGTCAGATTCAAATTAGAAAGAGAAGCCAAACTAGGTCTTGAACTAGTCAACGGGAGATCCTGGAGAGGTCAAAGAATCCTCGTTGACATCGCTAGTCCTTGAACAGCAGAAATAGTCACGGGTTTCTCCAATACCTCCTTCGATACTACATCATCAACCTCCTAACGACAAATTAGGGCTTCTGCGCCATCGACCTCCCAGGAACCGTCCTCCATCGTGCCTAGCTGACTCAAGTGCAGGGTGGATAGTCAAGGATGGCCATTCTCACTTCATTTGAGTTGCCCCTTTGCTCATTGAATAAGAGATGAAGGTCCTTTGCCATAGCTTGATTGGCTTCCTTAAACAAAGTGCGACTGTGGATGATGTAGCTCGATGGCTTAATATTAATTGGGGCTGTTGATTGCTAGAAGACGATGTCGTCCACATCCAACTTCTCTCAGATGAGGAAGTTAGTCAAGTTTGGAGCTGTGCTGAAGGTTCATCTTCCAAGCCAATCACCAAATCCAACCCGTTCGTAGCCCTAGACAGATGGATTGAGGTTATTGGCTCTCCCCCCCCCCCCCCCCCCCCCCCCCACCCAATCACCAAATGGATTCGTTTCCATGGCGTACCGCTACAAGCTTGGAACGAAGGCGTCTTCCGCCTCCTCGGTGATTTCATTGGCTCAACCATATAGGTAGATCGCTTCACTTCGGAGAAGATTAACCTCTGTCTACGAGCGTGTGAAGGTCCGAACCAGCAGGCTATGCAAGTTACCGCTGCAAAAACCTCTGTACGTTGGAGAACTTATTTCAGTCAGGGCCGAAGAAGATCTCCCATTCTCTAGTCGCAACCGACATCGATGAAACCTCCACAATCGCAAGCAGTGCATTTGCATATTGAAGACGGCAATCTAGGGTTCGCTGGTGAATGAGACTTCTCAAATCTTGCCCAAGGAAGTCTCCAGAACGAGCTAAGGGCCAGAAACAAGCTAGGTCAGGAAGATCCAGGGCCTCTAACTCGACCCAAGCTTAAGCATGGGCTTGGCCCACGACAAGATTATGTTTGTCGATTAGAAACATGACAGAATCCCATAATATTAGTTATTAAGCCCTTTTGTCTAAAACACGATTTAAAGTAAAACGATATGATGTAATTTTATGGGGTTACCCGGATGCATGGAATATTTCGTACTGTGAGCCTCTGTCATGATGTCATTCTTCAAATCTTCAATGTTGGGCACGCATAGACAATCGCGATAGTATAAGATTCCATCCACAATACGAAAATCAGGACGTTCTGCTATATGTTCTGAAATCTTGGCCAACTCTGGATCTTGCAATTGGTCATCCTTGATCTTCAGAATGAATGAGGGCTCAGATACTGACATGTTGGCTAACATTACTCCCTTCCTTAGAGGTTGAAAATCTACACCCAACTCCTCAGATTGCTGGAAGATGCAAGTAATCTTTAGACTTGCCAAGCTTGCTGACTTCCTACTCAAGGCATCGGCTACTACATTTGCCTTCCCCGGGTGGTACTTGATCGGAAAATTATAATCCTTGATGTATTCCATCCATCTTCTTTGTCTCATGTTTAACTCATTATGAGAAAACAAGTACTGTAAGCTGCGGTGGTCGGAGTGGACTTCGAACTTCTCTCCGTAGAGGTAATGTCTCCACATCTTTAGAGCAAGAACAACCGCTGCTAACTCAAGATCATGCGTTGCATAGTTCTTTTCATGGTCATTCAATTGCCAGGATCCATAAGCAATGATTTTTCCATCTTGTATGAACACACAACCAAGTCCTATATTCGAAGCATCGATAAAAATTGTGTAACCACCGCTTCCGGATGGTAAGGTGAGGACTGATGCTGTAGTCAATCTCCTTTTCAGCTTTTGGAAACTTGTCACAAACAGATCTGTCCATACATATGGTGCATTCTTCTTGGTTAACTTCGTTAGTGATGCTGCAATCGACGAAAATCCTTGCATAAATCTTCGATAGTAACCTGTTAATCCAAGAAAACTTCTGATGCGCGTCAATCTTGGCTGGATCTATTGACAATCTTTCTTTGGAGATGATGTGTTCCAAAAATGCGACTTATTTAAGCCAGAATTCGCACTTACTGAGCTTCGCATACAATTGATTGTCTCTTTGAAGTTGCAGTGCTATTCTCAAATGCTTTTCATGTTCTTCTATGGACTTGGAGTACACCAAAATGTCATCAATGACCACTACCGCGAACTGATCTAAGTATTCTGCGAAGATCTTGTTCATCAAGGCCATGAATATTGCCAGTGCATTAATCAGTCCAAATGGCATTACTAGAAATTCATAGTGTCCATATCTTATTCGGAAAGCTGTCTTTGATACATTTGAATCTCTAACTCTCAACTGATGGTAACTAGAGCTCAAATCAATCTTCGAAAAATAGGCAGCACCTTGCAATCGAAGGTTGGGTAAGCCCAACCCAATCAGATATTGGGTCCAATATTTTAGCCCATAAGTAGCCTGTAATTGAATTTTGTTGGCATACAAAAAATTCATCACATTTCCCAAGGCAGGATACCCATTGTCGTGGGAAAAATGTCATTTTTCTAACCGCTGGAATCTGACCGGCCATAATAGTGGAATTCCCAGCGGCCATTGTTTATAAAGCTTCATCGACCACTTCAGCTCTCCGGCCACTCAGCCCATTGGCCACCGCCCTTCACTCAAGCCATAGCCGCTGGATGTTAAAACAACACAAACACCAACCGCCAGACACCTTCTCCAATGGCCTCGAAGCAGTTATCACCCATGTTCTGGGTGCACCTTCTCCAATGGCCGCCCAGCAGTTCTCGCCCACAATCTGGACGGTTACACCTTCTAGTGGCCATTGGATATGCAAGAGGAACGGTTACAACTTCCATTAAATTGCAGTTTTCGAAACCGCGCTACTCCTCCATGATTTCCAATGGTTATGGCCTCTCAAAAGAGGGACTTGGGGGAGTATCAAGGAGACCCGATCCGGTGTAAAGAAAAGCCAGAAACTTTGCCATTTTTCACACAGAAGACCTACTCTTCTTTTCTCAAGGTGAGAACCAGGCAGCAGTTGTCTTATAGATTGAGTAACAATTTCTAGAAAACCAGTCTTTGTTTCTCTCACACCGGAGAAGAAGAGGTGTTTTTGCTGTTTTGATGCACACGTCATTGTCAACTCTTTTTCCACATAAGGGTGATGAATTACAAAGATTGACGGAGGAAACTACGATGTAGATTTCCCCAACTTCGTCTCGAGCAACTTTCTGAAGACAGCAACCTCCCTCGTACTAAATCAAATCTTAGGAAAGTGGCATACCATCTCTTACTTTTTCCTGATTATCCTCCATTTACGTGTGCTAAATTCTGGAAAAAAAAATTGAATTTGTGCTTTTAACAAAGAAGACACATCCAAATACTCTTGGAGTAATGGAAATAGTGGAGCTGAAGTATTCAAAAAGTGTATTGTATCATTGACTTCCCTCCTAAAGTATTAGATGGCATTTGATCAATGAGAAATGCGACTATGAGAACATCTGATCAGAATGCCTTCAGAACATTCATCTGGAACGATAGTGCCCTGATAACTTCCAACAAATTCTAATTTTCTGTTTGGCAACACCATTCTATTCTATAGTATAAGTACATGAACTTTGTGATTCAAACCCATTTGCTCTGAGGTAAGCTTGAAAAAAACTTGATGTGTTCCTCCATTGCCTGAGCTCAAACCTTGATTTCGCATCAAACCTATTTTCTACCATTGTCACAGCCACGCCCAACTCAGCATGATATTGTTCGCTTTGGCCCATGTGCGCGCAAGAACTTCCAAGGCAATCACCCATCCCAGTACTCCTTCCACCCGAGCAAGCTTAACTCCGGTGTTCTTATAGGATCTGGGGCCGCACGGCTTTAAAACACGTCATGCTGACTTACACAAGGTTTAACTTATAAGCCCAAGGTCCGAACTTGGATATTTCCGATGTGGAACTTGCAAAGACTCTCCATTGGAAGCCCGTGGTTGACACACTACGCCCCATGTTTAAAGGTGCCATCCGGACTGAGTTCTCACACTCTTCTCCACTGGAAATAAAGTCGTCATCGGCTCTGATATTGTCACGACCCAAATTCCGGGGCCCTGTCGGACTCTAGATCGTGATTATTTAGTAAATATTCACCATGCATTCATCAAATGATTTCCAGAAGGGATCAGGCATTTAGATCAAAATATAACTTTATTTAAGTCCAACATCCCACGACTGGGACCAATGCACATTATCTCACCATTACATAATAATCATAGCTCAGCATTTATTAATAATCTACAATAATCAGTAGTGTGGAACCAGTCCTATTCAAATCCTAATCAGATTAGTGCCCCACTTCTGATCATCACAGTTTAAGGAATGATATAGGAAGGGTCCACTTTCACAGCATAATATATAAATAACAGGAGCATACCAAAATGTCCAACAGGCCTTACAATACATCACAAATTATACAAAACCTTCTATTACTACAGATGGAAGGGTCATATGGTAATTATATACTCATCTTAGGTTTATTCCTTAACTATCCAGCACACTTGTCTACACAGAAATCATAGTTTCCGCCTGCAACACTTCAAAAATGAAATCCAGTGGGTCCCACTTGGCAAAACCAAGATCAGGCCTCAAGATCATGGTCGCCCAAGGTTAAACCCACAATCCCTTGGATCTGTTCCATCATCAAATTAGAATCTGGGGTCCACAAATCAAAAAAACTGATGTCTGATGTTTCCTGCACTAAGTCTCGCCAGGCTGTATTTGAATTCATTGATCAGTGGGTCCCACTGATCAATATCCCAGATGTCCCACTCCTGTATGGTCGCCCAGGGGTCTTCTCCAGGATGTGTGGTCCTGATTTCCGATCAGACCCAATAGTGAGTCCCACAACCCAAGTCGAAATGCTGCTCTATTTTCCCCAGATTCATACCTGGGACTCTTTCAGTCCATTGGACAGTGGGTCCCACTGGTCTAAATCCCAGATGCCCCTTATTCCTAGGATCGACCATGGGTCCCTTACAAGATGTGGGGTTCTGATCCTTGATCAGGTCCATTGATGGGTCCCACTAAGGCCTGATGACAAGAACCTGCAATCCTAGCAACTATCACCTGTGTTACATCAAAACAATTGGATGAGGGCCCAGATGGGTCCCACTCCTCATGGGTCCAGGTCCTTATGGGTCGACCATGGGCCCCCTTCTGGATCCATGGTCCAAATCATCCATCTAGTGGGCCATGGGGTCCCACAACCCTCCAATATCAATTATAACCATGTCGACAGTCTCTGTTTTCAACAGAATTTCAACTCTATTCCATGACCCTGCATCCCATTCTACTAGTATCATCCTAACATCCAGAGTATAGGATTTCTTGACTAAAACAGATCCTTTAAACACAGCAAAACCAAAACACAGACTAGCGGTCATCTTGAAAACAGATCATTTCATCACAGTATAATCAGAACACAAAATTTCAGTCATCTTGATTAAACAACTGGTTAATTAGGAAGATCCACTCACCTTTTATACGTGGTGGTTGCGTTTGCAATGTGTGGACGCGAATAGGACATCCGATGATCGTGGCCTTCTTCTTCTTCTCTTGGTTGCAGCACACAAGATGCTCTCTCTCTTAGAATTTCTCAACAGGAAAAAGAGAAAATACCATTCTAAGGGTCGTTGGTTGCTTATATATACAAAGTAGAGTCCTATTCCTTCTTTAATACTTTTTCCTCTTTCTAATTAGAGTTGTTATACAACTCCTCACCTTTCCTTTCTAAAAACCACACACACGTGAGACAACTTCCAATTCCTAATAAGAAATCAACTAAGGGTCCTACCTGGGCCAAACTTGTCCTGGGGCCCAGGTACTCAAGATATTACAGATATCAATTGTCACAACCCTGCCCAACTCAGAGTGATATTGTTTGCTTTGGCCCACGTGCGCGCGCGAGGACTTCTCAGGCGGTCACCCATACCGGAACTGCTCCCGCCCAAGCACTCTTAACTCCAGTGTTCTTATGTGATCCGGGGCCGCACGGATTTAAAACGCGTCATGTTGAGTGAATACTGGGTTTGACTTATAAGCCCAGGGTAAGGACTTGGATACTTCTGACGTGGGACTTGTAGAGACTCTCCGTTGAAAGCCCATGGTTGACACGCTACGCCCCATGTTTAAGGGTGCTTCCCAGTGAGTTCTCACAACCATCATGTGGAATTCCGCAAAGTTCAATGGTAGTTGACCATGAAACTTCATCACATATAACCGTGTACTACTAGAAGCATCATCAATTGATGAAACAAAAAAAATAATGACGGCCAAGAATAAAGGTAAGAGGAGCATACCAAACATCACTATGTATTAAAGAAAAAGGAACTTGATTCTTTTCACTAATACTAACTGGATGTGATGTTCTGCATACCTTTGAAGGTTGACAAACTTTTCATTAAAGTTCTTTAATATTATTCCTAACGCTTAACAAAGGCAAAAACTCTTAAGGATACTAACTGATAAATGTCCTAAATGACAATGCCACTTCATAACACATTCTGCGCCCTGAGAAGTGGGTAACCATTACCTTTATACAACAATTTTCTTTTTGCTTAAGAAGCCTTTTGTACAGTTCAAATTCCTGATCTTAACAAGCATTTCTTCACATGGATTTCCTAAAACATTCATTGATCTCAGACCCTATGAAAATAAGGCTTATAATTATGTTGACTAGGATTTTGTCAATTATATTTTTCACAAATTCGGGTATGGAGTTCAATGGAAACAGTGGATGACGAAGTGTATTTCTTTCACGTCTTTTTTTGTGTTGGTCAAAGCTTAAAAACCCCAGGAAGCGCTTATAGAAAGTGGGTGTGATTCTTAAAATTGTTATGGAAAAGGCTTATGACTATGTGGAGTAGGATTTTTTCGATTTTATGTTTCACAAATTCGGGGTTTGGAGTTCAATGGAGACAATGTATGAGGAAGTGTTTCTCCCAAGAAAAAAATGGTCAATGGTTCTCTGTGTTGTCTTTTTAGGGTTTCTAGAAAGGCAAGGGGACCCTTTATCCCTATTCCTCTTCACCATTGTAGTGGGGGCATTGAGTGCTTTGCTGGCAAGAGCTACAGATATTGGGATGATTAGGGGTTTTGAGGCTAGTTGAAACGGGTTCATGTTACTCATCAATTTGTTGATGATACCATTTGTTCAACTCAGAATCGACAGAAGAAGTTCTCATGTTGAAAAGGATTCTTAGATGTTTCCAGCTAGTTTTTTGCGGGTTGAAGGTTAATTTTTCCAAGAGCTGCTTTTGGCTAGTTTTGCTGGTTGAAGGTTAATTTGTCCAAGAGCTCTCTTGTGGGTATTGGTTGCTCAGAGGAAGTGACTAGGAGCATGCATTGTAAGTTGGGAAGTTCCCTGTTTTATACCTCAGTCTTCCTATTTGGGCTAAGACAAGGTGATGAAACTTCTCCATGTATTCGAGCTTCTCTACAGACATTCAAGTTGATACTTTCCACAAGGTGATGAAACTTCTCCATGCATTCCTCAAGCGAACGGTCTCCTTGAGTCCTTGTCACACACATTGAAGCCAATGGTAAAGACTATGCGTTGTCCACTATAAGGAAGGCCTCTCTCATCAAGAACGTCATCTTCTCCCATGTCTTCACTTTCTTCTTTCCACATTGCTCTCTTGCGGCTTTGGTCTGAGCCTGCTAAGCAGGAGCTCGACCCTTCAACTGCATGGCCGCCAACTTGCCTATGGCTCTGGGCAAATAGCCAGGTAAGTTTCAGGTTGTTTGTTTGGGCAATAGCCCATAGGCCCTTTCAATTACTGGTTTGGGCTTGTTAAGCCTGCATCTGGGCTCAGGTCCCTTATCCACAATCATATTTTGCGAATAATTCCACAGCCTGTCATGATGCAATCCACATGATCATCCTCGCCATCAGCATCACTGCTGTCTCCCCAGATACTTATGGTGGGTATCAAAACTAGGTCTGTTGGATATGGACCTACTTTAGTTACATATAGCCAATGAAGGCTAGGACTGACCTAGGCACAAGTTACCCTGTAAGCTTTAATTTTTTTTCCATGTCAGGACTGTTGTAGGCACAAGATACCCTGGAAGCCTTAATTACATTATAATATGAGCCTGAAGAGTCAAGACACTGCCATTATATATTTTATTCCATCACCTATTATTTATCATTTTTTCTTTTCAACTCATGTATTTAGAATGCTGAATGCTTATTTTTATTGTCTTCTCATAACCATCTGGCACTTTAGAATATCACTTATTGTCCTTCAATTAAGGTCATTAATGGTTTCTTAGTTTCTTTCTTGTTTCCTGTAGCTAACAAAAGCAATGATACAGGTTTAGGCAATATGGTCTATGGGACAGATACACAGATACACACCCTGAATCTGATCAAGTTTTTGTGATTGGTGTTAATGATTCAAAAAAGGATTGGTTCTTTGCACATGTAACCAGGTAAAGTTCTTTCCTTTTTCTACTAAAGATCCTTAATTACAGCTCAATAGCCATGCATATGCAAGAACATGTTCTTAGCTTCTGTGCAGCTTGCCATTTACGAAAAACATGCATTGATATGGTTGTGATCTAAGCCATTAAGCAGATAAGTTGTAAGCTTTGGAATTCTAGTCAAAGAGCTTTTTTAGATTGAGGCTGTTTGGCCTCATAGATATACACATGAGTAGTAGATACCTCACCCATTACATGAGTTTATCACTACAATGTGAGAGTCGGATGAGATGTGGAGAAAAGAAGAGAAATAATTGTGCCAGTCCACCAGGTACCGATCAAAATGAATACAATGTCACAAGATGTGTATTTCATTCTACTAAATAAGACAACATATTAAACTAATACAAAATGTTTAATGAATAGAAGAATCTCTCCTTCACACTCCCCTCCCCTCTCTAATTCAGTAACCGAACACAGTAACAAATGCTTATATAACAATAGATGATCTGCATGAAGGAAAGTTATTTATAATATGTGTAAGTCATTAATACTCAGTCAGTGCCCCAATATATTAGCTTGTTAGTCTATTATATCCTATATTTCCTCTTATCAATAATTTTAGGAAAATTTTCCTGAATCTTAAGAGTGCCTAAGTGGGTATCTATAAATTAACGAGTTCAATATTTTATCTATAAATTTCCTCATGTGAGACTGTTATTGGATGTGTGCTGTACTCATTTATTAATTAAACAGAAGTTCAGTTCTTCACACAGGGAAGTAGCAGCCCTGTTTTGTGTTTCTCAGCTATATGTATGGAGATTATTGCAGAGTTTCTGCTAACATCTTGGTACCTGAAAGATGCTGAAAGGCAAAAATTTGCTAAGTAAAGTTTGGATTGAAGCTGTAGCAAGTAGCAACAGCTGTAGAAATTCTCAGTAAGTCTTCAACACAGTTAAAGATGGAACATAAATTTGGGTCATGAACTCCAGCAACCCGAGGTATGCAATTTAAAGGATGTTGGATACATGGGTTATATACTATGAAAAGAGAGAAGTTAGATCCAAAGAGAGAAAAGAGTATATTTGTTGGATATAGTGGTTAAGCAAAGGGCTACAGGTTACACAATCTAAAAACCAAAATTGGTTGTTAGATGTGGTCTTTTGCAAGAATGAAACATTGACATGACAGAGCATGAGAAGGATGATGTCATATATTCTAATGAAGATCACATTTCAAATCAGGATGATGTCACTGCCAAAGTGAATGATGAAATAAATCCAAATTCCAAACGGATCAGCACATTAAGAAACTCTTAAGAAGTACTCTTCCAAGGAAGTTAATTTATTATGGAAATTTATAGTTGCAATTTTCTCACAAGTTCCTCTTGAACCTAGATGCATTAGTCATGATGCTTGGGAATGCAGAGATTGATGTTATTCAGAAAAGAACATGGGGTTTGGTTTTGTTTCTGAAAGAAAAGGCAATCATTGGAGTGAAATGGATCTTTAGAACCAAGTACAATGCAAATAGATCAATTTCAAAATGTGAGGTCGGTGGACAACAGTTATTCTGACGATAATCTGGATGAACTAGAGTTTGATCAATGGCTTTCAATGGCTCAAAAGTACCTAGATCAGATGTATTGAGAAAAGAATGCAAGCGGGGGAAGATTAACTGTTGATCTTGGGCAGCCCACACAATGGAGATGGTCCACATGGGACCATGTTTTGGGTGCACATTCCATGCGCCCAATCTGGAAATGTCCGAAAACCTTTGAATGATGTGCAAACTTAATCATTTCATTATTATTTTTATTCTTTTAATGCTTAAGTAGGGGTAGCTTCGTCATATTTTCTTTTCATAAGTTTAACTGCAGGATCGGAACATTATTTTGTCAGTCCAATGGCCAAGATTTATTTTAGGTCTTTCCTTCCTGAGAAAGCATCATAAATTCATAATCATCCTCATCATCGAAGTGTTGTCCCAACTATGTTGGGGTCGGCTATATGAATTATGTTTCTCCATTCCGATCTATCTTGAGCCAAATCCTCAGATCTTCATAAGAACATGAGAACACATATAACCATAAAGCTGGATACGGGGCACATTATTGGACACATTATGTTATTTCACTTTGTTTTCTTCTGTGTTGGTGGTTTCCTCCATTACAGCACCTAGGGAGTTGATCTCAGGCTAGGAGATCAATTCATGGTGGCTATGTTCTAGTGGGTCTCACTAGGATTTGCCTTCGTGATTGCTGGTTGGAGATTTTTGGAGTGCTGAAGTACCAACCCTTAAGACCCAAGTAATCATAGCATGCATCATATTCCCAATTGTCACGTATGGATTTCTTTGAAACATTTTACCTTGTTGCCTGACTTGATACTGTTGACCTCTGATAGTTGTTGCTGGTCTTAAAAAATGCAATGTTCCAAAAGGTTGACCACCCATCCATCTAAACTAAAACTTGTAATATTGTTTAAAATGAAAAGATTATAGTTTAGGGGGCCAAAACTCAAAGCAAACCATATGACCCGTCCAAAATCATAATGAAACGAGGCATGCTCAACCATCTTAGCCCCCTTTTCACATCATCATCGTCTTCAAAGCCTTATCCCAGCTATGTTGGAGCCCTTTTCTCACATAGACATAAAATATTAAAGTTTAACAAATTAGTATTAAGAAAGGATCATACTAGAATAGCCTTCCTAGGCCATTTCTATCCAAAAAGAAGGATTCTTTGAGACAACGACAATTTTCATAATGATCTCCAAGTGAAACTAAAGTTACTCCAAATTGTCTTAAATGATAATTATATATGTTGATTTGGTAATTTCATGTCCCCTTTTAATATGCATCCAAACCCTCTTGTCCCCAAGAGTTTGATTGGGAATGTGAGTTTTAAGAATATCTTAAATATCCTTATCAATACTAAAAACATATTAAAGCTCGCTTATCTCTTTTTCGCATTGGGTTTGTGAGGTCCTTACACACTTAGATTGCATGGAGATTTGAGACATTGATTTTCTAAGCTCCTCTTTACAGGGGATCCAACTACTATTCCAAATAGAAATTCTATCCCCAATACCAACTGTCCATCTTAGCTTGGAATTGATGAATTTTAGAGTCTCCACAAAGCTAAAATGGATTTTATAAGTAGACTCTAACTGGGTTCTAAGATTCATCAATTCCAAGATGAGATGGATTTTAGAGCCTTCATAAAGTTAACTATGTGTTCACCTCCTATGTATTTTAACGCAAACGAACACTAAAGTGAATTATTACGGATACATGTGCAAGCTACCAGTTAAGAGTCTAGTTCAGTTCTTTTTTGTTAAAAAAGTATTATGGTCAATTGAAAAGTGTTTAAGACAATAGTAGTGCCTGCTAGAATTATTTTTAAAATATGATTATTTACAAAAACCTTTTTGTAGATGATTTCCTAAAATTAAAATAGAAGTTATGATGTCTGAAAGTAAACCCTTTATTTATGATCCTGAGTTATGATGTTTGAAAGTAAATCCTTTATTTATGATCTCGATCTACAAATGCAATGGGTCATGTTGGATCAATCTGGCTTCTGAAAAAAGCAGTCATCCAACTCGAAGACCTTACCCATGTGCTTGAGTTAGTGGGTCATAGAACAAAATCTTGACCGAATCAGACTATGAACAAGTTCAAAGCAAAAAACAAAAAAATAAAACCCAAAAGTATTGTGTTGGGCTTAGGTAGTGTTAGCAGGTCCAGTCCAGAGCTGCTACCCAGTCTACAGTTCTAGGTTCTCATTTAATACTTGAAAATGGAATTGCCTAGTGCGAAGCCCTTTTCTAGGGAATACTCCATCGTGGTTCCAAGAGTCTCACTCTATTGCCCATCTAGGGTGGATTAAATATGGTCTATGCCGAGACCATTTAACAACTGGCCCGACCATTTCTATCCAAAAGAGATGGTTTCAAGTCCAAAACCAATTAATGAATCTATCCAAAAAAGTCAGACTTGGCCTAGACCAATTCTAGAAAGTTGGAACACTGTCACACATATCACTGGTAGTCTTGTATCATAAAAAGTATCATGACGCTTTTCGGATATATTTTTCTCCTAATGATGCTTCAATACTTTCAGATGTAAAATATGGTTTTGAACATAGTTCCAAAAATGGAAATCTTTTTGCAAATCCTTCATAGAGGATGAATCAAAATTTATTACAAATTGTAAGATTTCCAAAAAAATCTGTAAAAATGAAAAATAAATAAATTTTATAAAAGGGTAAAAAGTAGTCACAACTCATCCATAGCGGTATAAATAAAATGACAAATAAAGAGTATAAAACAATCAAGTGAGAAACATCATCTAGTATGTGTGAATAGTTATATATGTTCGAGGTATCAACATTACTACTTACTAAGGGAAATATGAACAAGTTACCATATTTATTTTATTATCTTTAAATAAAAAAATAAAATAAATTCAAATAATCAACTTTTCATGATAGTATGTCTCATGAAATTAAATGAGTTTCATAAAGAACAGAAAAGAATTTTTTTAAAAACGTATGCAATCCAAACCCTATACCTATAGTCAAAAGCTTCGCCAAATGCTTGTTCCATATTTATTTCTAAAACCTCCCAAAATAGCGAAAATTGTTAAGAGTTTTCTTAACTGCTAAATAACATTTTTCAAACACGCCTAAAGGTATTCCTAGAAGTGGATACGAGCAAACAAACGTGCCTAAATGATTGTTTTCTTGAGCACTAGCTACCCCATGCTAATTTATTATCTGAGACACGGCAATTATTTATTTGCGAAGCTTGTAATAGCTAAACTACAGCTGATGTTATCTGCTTTTGGATGGGGTAAAACAAAGCTAAAATCTCTTATAAGATTGACATCAAGCTTTAATTCAGAATAGTTTATTACCTTACGACAACTGTGACACTTAAAAAATTCAACTTGAGAAGAACAAGGAGCATCATCTATTGATCATAACCACACTAAATAACAAATAGTTTCATGCTACTTGGAGCAACCACTCATAGAGTGGTTGCATACAAGTTCCCATCGCAAGTTAGACCAAGCAGTAGTGATTTAAGCTAGTAAACAAGAATCATAGTACTGAAGATAAAATAACAAATCCATCATCACAATCACTCATTTCATCGGCAGTTGTTAAATATTGCATCAAAGTTCTATAAAAAAAGAAAAAAGAAGTGTTACATTCAGGTTGTCATTTTATGTCATAGTGAAAGGAAAAACAACATTTAGCTAAGACAGATGCCCCACATGAAGATCTGGTCAAAATACCTTTTTTTTATTTTTTATTGATGCAATATCAAGAAATTAGATGCCATGATGATTAATTAAAAGGAGCAGCATTGTCAGGTCTAGATGAACCCACATACAATCACAATACAATGTTAGATAAAAGTTGCCTACATGGATCTCACGTAGCCAACAATTCATAATGGTTATGAGATGAGTATGGCTATTGGATTGGAAATGGAAGTTATGCTAGTTGCCTACCTGTTCTACATCTGTCATATCTTCAATCAAAAGTTCTGTTGATTTTGAAGAATAAGGTAGGGCTGTTTTTTAGTTTATTTCTGCTATATAGGGACCGCTTTGTAATTTCCTACACAATGGTTGTGTGGGAGTCCAACAAGAGATCCATTCTCTTAAACTAATACATACATAATTCTTGATCTTTCAATTGTTTAATTCTTCCTATTGCTTTATGTAAAAGGAAATGCTCCTTTTGTACATGACCTCCCAGCCAAAATCATCTGTTGTCTCCAACATATCATGTAGTTGTGTCCCACATATCTTTTATGAGGATACATTATATACGTTTAATAGTCTCATCCAAAGTAGATGGTAGGTATGATTAATGAAATGAATGCACTGGAAAAAAAACAAAACATACGAACTTACAGATTTGCCATGTGGAAAACTAGCTCTATGCTTTAAAATATAATTCAGATGATTTTGTGCAAAGGTAGAAAGTTAGATTGTTTTCCAAGGGCTTCACTTAAATATATGGGATTGATTATCTTAAACATCCTCTCTAGGCCTGTCAATGGGCTGGGCCAGGCCTGGGCTCGAGCTGTTCAATTCCGTCCCAAATATTGGGCCTGCTTGCCTGGGGTTGTCCAATCCCTGCCCTAAATTGAATGAGTCTATGTCAAATCCCGTCTCGTGCGGGCCTGGGCTACGGCAGGGCCGGGCTAGGGCTTACCATGATCTTGAATATAAGCTAACCAAGTTTATTCAACTTTATTCTCCACAACTCCTATTAGTGAAATGAGTGAGATCCATCCAATTGCATTTATGAGGAAGTATTAGAAGAATTTATAATTGTTGCACATAAGTATTCTCATAATTCGTATATCCAAATAGAAAATAATCTAGTTAAAGTCCGCACTTTTGAAATTATAAACTATATTACTTATTACCTGCATGCTTTATCTCTGTGATGTGACCCATAAATTGGTGTTTACTTTTGTGTGGTAAGTCAAAGGATTGTTTAATGCCCTTTACTGCTTAAAGTCTTGCATCAAATCCCTTTGGTTGAAAAATTAGTAGAAATGATATAGCATTAAGCTATTATTATATATGAAGCGAAGTGGTTTCAAATTGAAATCACTTCCAATTCCCTCCAATTGATTTTGACTCATCCAATTTACTAATTTAATTTAGTTTGACCTTAGCAAACGGGTCGGGGTAAATTAGGTTGGGCCAGAGATAATGCACGCTTTTTTGACCCAACCTAACCCGTGTATTTTTAATGATATGACAAAAATTAATCATGGTATGTGCTGAGACTCGAACTCAGGACAATATGAATTTCAAAGGAACAATCCTACCACTACACCACAAAGAATCTTTTTGTTAATAGTTATCAACAAAAACTTAAAATTGACTCATACAATTTACGAATTTAATTTAGTTTGACCTTAGCAAACGAGTCGGGGTAAATTAGGTCGGGCCAGAGATAATGCACACTTTTTTTAACCAACCTAACCCGTGTATTTTTAATGACATGACAAAAATTAATCATGGTATGTGCTGAGACTCAAACTCAGGACAATATGAATTTCAAAGGAGCGACCCTACCACTACACCACAAAGCATCTTTTTGTTAACAGTTATCAACAAAAACTTAAAATTAGTTACTGAGGAAGGGACCCAGCCCCACTTTGGAATATTGACCGGAAGTTAGAATTTATCTACGAGGTATTTATAAAAATAACTATATTTTTAAAATATTGACCCCTATAAATACTATTGTTATTATTTTCATACTTATGCATTGTGCTTTAAGCATAGATGATCAAGCTTTAATGAAGAAGGAACCCAGCCCCACTTTGGAATATTGACCGGCAGTTGGAATTTATCTACGAGGTATTTATAAAAATAACTATATTTTTAAAATATTGTCCTTTATAAATACAGTTGTTATTATTTTCGTACTTATGTATTGTACTTTAAGCATAGATGATCAAACTTTTGAAATAACTATTTTATATGATTTCCCATATAGTCATTAATTTTCCATGACATCCAAAACTCAAATGAATATATGATATATGAAATTGATCAATAAAAATAATAAGTTTCATAATTAATAAAAAATGATAATTTTATTGAAAAAAGAAAAACTCACGATAACGCGTGGAGCTAAAGAGGAGGCAGGAAACTTTCCATGTAACTGATGTGCTACCATGCACGCTTGCCGGGGGAGAAAGGGTGGAGTCTGATTTTTTTCTTTTTTGTGTGTGGCGTTAACTTTTATAAATTGTGATGTAAATAGATTGGAATACTAAGATTGACCCCATATACTAAAAATCATAATCATTAACACAAACATCCTTGCTATTTATGGGTTACCTCAAATTTTCAACTCATTCTGGGTTATTTCCATGGTCCAATTGATTTTCTGATAAAAAAAATACAAAATACTGAAGTTTTCTAAATAAAGTGTTTTTTTTTTTTTTTTTTTGTAATTTGGACTCTCCATCATGCCTTTTGTCTATTAAGAAACTCTGAATATCATCCTATTTCTATCAAGGCAATAGCATTTGAGTGTTAATGGGTCCCAGTGTCTACCACTAATCTAAGGAATTTCAGGTATTTTTGTTTGTTCTGATTATATGATTTTTTTCTTTTTTTTAGAATGTAAAATGCCGATTTCTGGGTTGCGTGGTCTATTTAATCATTACTTTTTTTTATTTAATCCACTCTCGGTTTTAGGTTGTCTGGTTTTTTTTTTTATCTATTGATTTTGATTGTACACTTTTTTTTAAGAATGCGGAACTAATGGTAAAAGGAATCTCCAATAATATTGGTCCATCTAAATAAAGAATTAAGTTCATTCTTATTATCATCATTTTCTACTTTCTCTAATATAATTCTATTTCTTTATGTCAACAAGAGAACTTTCATCTTTTCCATTCATTTACTTTTAAGTTCATTGTATTTTTTTAGAGCAGCTTTAATAATTTTTTGTTTCTTTGTGTCTCTTTTTAGTGCCGTCTCATGTCTCATTTGCATGCTTAATTTCTATCAGTGTTCAACTCATTTTAAAATGTGAGCATCTTTAGGCAATTGGTGCAATTATTAAATATTTCAATTTGAGAGGTAAACCTTTTTTAATTCATTCACTTTTGACTTCATCAAATTTTATTTGAGTAATCTTAATTATGTTACTTTAATATGATTTATACAAAAGAATCATCATTTTAAAATTTCTATAGCTTTGCAATATTTTTATAGTTTGAATTTGTATGGTTTTCATAGATTGTGAGTTTCTTTTTTCCCCTTTCCTGTTTCAACTTTTGGGCGTTGGGCTCTCCTTGGTTTTTTTTTTCTTTTAAATCACTTTTTGTCATGGGATTTTCTGTGAATTCTCATTTTTCTATTATATTTTTTTAATTTTTTAATACTTATCATTATGAGTTAATTATTTATTTTACTTCCATTGGCTTCTCCTGGGTTTTTTTTCTTTTAAATCACTTTTTATCATGGGATTTTCTGTGAATTTTCATTTTTCTATTGTATTTTTTTATTTTTAAATACTTATCATTATGAGTTAATTATTTATTTTACTTCCATTGGGTTCTTTAGGTTCCCTTTGTGAAAATTTTCTTATTTCTTTTGTGGCTTCAAATTTCCAATTTTGAGTATTAGATTATCATAAGTTGGTTTGATTCTTTTAAATTTCTTTTATCATTGTATTGTCTATGGATCTTTATTTATATATATTTTTATAGCCTTTTTAATAAAATTTAATTCCTTTTATTTTGTATTTCTTTTATTATAATTTCTCACTTGTGATGGGTTTTTAGTTTTTTTTTTTTATGATGGTTTTTCATGAATTTGTGGGTTGCCTTTTGGTGCTCTATTTTTGATTTTTTTTTTATTCCCATGAGTGTTTGATTCTTTTAAATTGCTTATGTTTTTTAGTTGATTATGGATTTTCATTTTTATGTGTCTTTCAAATTTCATAGGATTTTATTCATGGTTTATATTGTTTGTTTGTTTTGATTTTGTTTTTTCGTTTTCTTGATAATTAATCTTCAATTTTTATGGGCTTATGTTTTTTTTTAAAATTATATGGTATTAGGTATTGAACTCTTATGGACTTTTTTTTCCCTCTCTCTCAGACTAAAACCTTTTGCATCTAATTTTAAAGAAACTAATCATAAAGTTTTTTTAAATTAATTTTAATATTATGATTATATTGCCCTTGCTAAGAACGGGTATATTTTTCTAGTATTACATGAACAGAGATCTAATATTAAGAATAAAGCTTATATTCTCATAAAATTATATCATGAATTGATTTGCTCTTAGAAGAGGTAAAATATCGGCCAACACGATATTTCATAAAATCTAAAAAGATTATGAAAATGACATTTGATCAAAACAAGCATGTTCATAAAATCTAAAAAGATTTTGAGAATGACATTTGGTCAAAACAAACATGAATCATGAGCTGGAAAACTTCACCCTAATAGATTAGTTTAATTTCTCCTTCACTACGATTCTCCTCACCTACAGATTTATTAAAAATGAGGGACATGTGCTTGCGGGCGGGCCGGGCTAGGCCTAGACGGGTTGGGCATGTTCTGTCCATTCCCAATCCCATTTTGGCTGGGCTTTAAGACCACTGTCCAAGCCCACCCTGCTGGGCTCGAATTTTTTTTTTTTAAAAAGCACTGTATTTTTGGGTGGGGATGGGCCGAGCTAGGTACCCATTTTAACGGGCTCAATTGACAGGCCTAATCCTCGAGTAGCAAAAACAAGCTCACTTAAGAGTGATTCGTTATTACTTGTAAAATTTTCTTGGTCTTTTTATTAGTTGAATGTAAAAAAAGAGCTTTTCTACATGGTGATTTTAATAAAGAAGTATCTATGGATGCCATTCCACGGTCCAATCCAAAAGATCAATTAGGAAAAACATGTTGGTTGAGAAAAAGTTCTACATCCATAGTTGCAAATTTCATTTCAAACTCCATTTCGATTTGATTGCAAGGTAAAATATTTGGGCCATTCCAGAATCTAGAACTGTGTTTTGAAAAAAATAAAGAATTGCAAAATGTATAAAATGTGAAAAACATGAACAAAATAAAAAAGTGAAGAGAGCATTTATTAAATCAACAATTATCATATATATGAAGCAAACTGAACTCGATTGTGAAAATAACGCTTCATTTCAATTTGATTTTGACTGAGAAATTATTCACTTTTCGGTGCACAGTTAATCCTCTAAAACGCTTCGACATGTGGTTAACTCTTCCCTAGCTTGCGCTAACTCTAAACTTCTAAAAAAAAACTCTTCACATTACCGATTTGCCAAAACAAACTTTCACATACAACACCTTCTCTCCCCCATTCACATACTTCTTCTCTGGAGTCTTGCACTTCCTATAACCTCAAATAAAAGAGAGGAGAAGAAGAGAAAAAGGAAACGGAGAAAGCAATCTATAGGGTGAGTGTAAAGTCAAAAGGCAAGGTGGATCAACAAAAGAATTGTCAGAACACCGAAATGAAGAACGAGACAAAACAAGACAGTATGTAGTCTCGCTATAGCTAGACTATTTCTCGCTATAACGAGAAATGGCAGAGACACCTCTTGCTATAGCGAGGGTGAAGCTTGCTATAGCTAGCTAGGTGCAGAATGCCTAGTTTGATCTGAACTCTGAGTTGAAGTTTGAGAAAGCTTGATAATCTTAGTGGATTATTATTAGGAGTTTCTTGCACGGATTTGAGGATATAAATTGGGTGTTTCTCAGAATCCAAAGAGACACAGATCATCTCTCATGTTCTGAATTGGTGATTTAATTGAGAGAGATTTTCTCTAGAGATTTTTGAACAGTTGTGCTGCCAAGTACTCTAGAGAGGCAGGTTCTTTTGCCTCCTTTGTAGAAGATTATCTTTTTGCGAGAAGATTTGAGGAGTCAAGCGCTGGATTGAGTTTGTTGCAATCAACGGTGTGAAGTCGTTGAAGCGTGAAGCGACACAAGGTAGCTTCTGTCCCTGGATATCTGGGGAATAAATCTGAGTTTCTTGTAATTGCGAGATTTATAGTGCTTGATTAGATCCAGCTCGGATCCATGGTTTTTCACCCGGTTAGGGTTTTCCACGTAAAAATCTAGTCTCCTTTTGGTGTGTGCTTGTGATTTTATTCCCGCTGCATATTTATTATTTTTGCACACTTTTTGGGCTGATTTATTGAGTGGACCAATCTAGAGATCTTGCGAACCCTAAACTTTCAGTGAGGTTTTTTTGCCATTCCATTCTCCATTTGTTTCTTACCTCTAAGTTTTTTGTTTGCCCATCTCCTCTCTCCCTTGCTTTTGATTTCCCTCATGCAGTGGCTTTGCTTTTACTTGTAGATATGAATAATGGCCCTGATCCTCCTATAGATCATGTGAATCTTTCTCTTTGTCTGTCTCGCACACTCTCTATCCCTCTCCATCTCCCTCAGCCGACCCACTCTTAACTGCTAGGGTTAAATTTCTCTTTTATATTCTGGTTCGGTTAGATATGACACTCTGCATAGCATGTATCATTTGCCTCTAAACTTCTAGATTTGGGTTCGAATAGCCTTGAATTTTGCTTTCTGTAGATTGAGCTTTTACTCTTTTAAGGTGTACAAAATAGACAAAAGGTGAACATCTAATGATTTGACTGCGAGAAGCAATGCTGATTGGACTCTTTTCTCACCCCTTCTTTTTGTCCTCTATTACTGATGCTTCTCTATTTTCAAATTGTTGATTAGTTTTCCACCCCTTTGGCCAGTTTTTTTTTTAATATCTAATATTTGCCAATATTTCTTAATATTTAACATTGCCAAATGCTATAATGATTGAGCCTAATTTTTATTTTCAATGTTCTTTGATGGGTGGTTGATTGCAATTTTGATTTAGAGTTTGATTCTACTGTGGATGCTTTATTTTAGTCATGATTTCAGAAATGCGGGTACAATCAGTCCAGTCCTTTTACATTTCAGGTAAATAATCTTTTTTCAAAGATTTTTCCATTTTTTTTTTACTTTTTTAATGTATGATCTTTTTATCAAATCATTGGTGTTTAAAGGGCTTCTTTTCCTAGTCAGTCTCATCATTTCTTTTCTTTCTAGTAACCTTTGGATTCAATATATGGAGCAATTTGGATCTCTGATTTTAAATTTTTTCTAATGTTTCAAAAATCTTTTACTTAATGTTTGTATTTTTTTTTGATAGGCCATTGCAGAGCTTCATACTCTTGTTGAGCTAGATGCTTGATTTCGATTGTGATTTTCATTTTCATTTACTATAATTCTTAATATGCTATGTGGGAAGGCAATACAATATCATATAAATGCTTCGTCACTCAAGCCCAAAATCTATGTTTTATAGGTTCATTTGGTGCATGTTTGGGTAAAACCTCTCCGTCTCTATATTTTTAAGAGTCTATATATTTTCTTATTGTTTTGTTTGGTTTTGTGGATTGCTTATCTTGAAAATACTGCAGGTTAGAGTTCAATGAGTAGTATGATGCGATGATGATAAAATTTGGGAAACTCGATTTTGTGCTGTTGAGGGTTAATATTCAAGCCAAAGAAGTTTTCCGAAGGAAATTGTCATTCTTTTTCCAAGTGTTCTAAGAATCACAGGTACGAAGATACTTTTGTGAAATGATGGCTTTGTTTTCATACGTTCCAAAAACCAAGATACAAAGCTACTTTTGTCAATATATCAAATCCTTCTTGGCCATCTATGGAAATTCGACTAACAAGTCATGCATGATGGATTTCAAAACTGTCACACTTTTTAAAGAATTCAATCCATAATATTTTATGTCCTTTTAAGACCTCCCTCAACTAATACCGTCCGAAAAAAAATTAGATATCCCTCTCTATGTAAATTTGTTCAAGAGTTGTAATTGACATTTTGTGCATTAATCATGCCTAATCTTCCATTCCCTAAGAAAAAAACTATCATTTGCTTTTATATTAGGTTGGGAATTGCTGTACTTAGAAACAACATAATGAACACGTTAAATTTTCAGCTACATTCCCAAATCCCAAAGGCAAGATTTTTTCCAATAGAAAAAAAAAAAAAAAAAAAAGAAGAAAAACAAACATGAAGATAGTTATACATATTGTGAGGAGATTGTGATGACAGTAAATTGTTGTTTTTTTATTTTATGTACTTTGCAAAAGGTGCAAGATTTATCGAGGGCTTCAAGCATCATTTGTGTTGATGTAAACTCAAGTAATTTCCATGAAGGTGAGTTATTGGGACTCTTCTTAATTTTAGAGAGGGTTGTTTTCTATAACCACTCTAATTTGATGATTTGGTTATTTGAAGTGGATTCCGAATGCTAATGTTTCTCTTTTTTTACCAGCAACGAAGTTGTGTCCTTGAATTCGTAAACCCAAAAGACCACAAGAAATGAGTTCAAGAGGTTTATTCCTAAATAGACTATATTCTCATACAATATTTGTAACTTATGTGCATCTTCAATTGGTATTTTAATACTTTAGAAAGTTGACTAATCTAAAACGCCTTGGGCTCTACCGGGTGCTTGCTGAGGTGATGAGTGGGCGAGCAAACTATAGCACTGAAGTAAGATTTGGGACAATGAAAGGAGGAAAGCACCGTGTGTACTGTTGCTTTGTATACTTTTCTTAATGACCATCTCATCAAGTGTAAAATACCATTGATGTTACTTATCAATTGCATCGGTATGCACTAAAAGAATATACATATCCAAGTTTTCTCTACATCCCATTACAAATTTCGCATTGCAAATGTCAATGGCCGAGCAATGGAAAGTTTTGATGCAGATTTCATTATTATGGTGTTTTCTTCCCCTTTTGATGGTGAATTTCATTATCACAGTGATGACAAAGGAAGCTTATTTTTCCTTCCTATATTGCGGAGACAAGGTTTTCGATGGAAAGTTGTATCCACTATTTTATTTTTCATTTTTTATTTTTATTGTATCTATTGTATATCTGGTGTAATGCATTTAGGAATTGGGTCTTTTGGTGATTTCATTTTGCAATTTTTCTTCTTATACTACATTTTGCACAGAGGAACCGTAATCAAATATTAATATTTTATGAATGGTTAATGTTTATGAGTGATTATTTTGCCTTCATACCCCTCCTATACTATATAGTTTTCTTCTTTTAATACAGCCACCTTTTCAAAAAATAAAATAAAAATTGCATTCATTCCAATATGAAGTTCCTTCTATCATTAGATTCTTTCTTCACTAGATTGATTTTGATTTCTTAATTTTGGATTCTCCTTAGCTTTTTAATCTCTTAGCTTAGATTTGAAAAATAATATAGAGTATTTGGAAAATAATGGGGCAACTTACCTCCGTACATTGGTGAATCTTGGTTCTGAAGTATATATGCAAGCTAATGTGTATGTATGCAATCCCCATTAATTTTAGATACAATTATACTTCTTTCTTTCTGTTTGAGAAAACATGTGTAATGAGTAATGAAGTAGGAAGGACCATAACTGTAATGAATATCTCATTTTACAAATTATTGCAAATTCATTCATTCCATAGTGACCTTAATACAATTGTTTTGGCCAACTAACTTTTGCCTATGGCCTATGCTTTAAGGCTCAACAAATTTTAGTATGAATGTTGTAAATAATTGATCTCACATTGGCATTTTATGGATATGGTTATTAAAAAGCTCTTTGGAGTTTCGTCATGCCACTATGTCCAATACCATAATTTTATTAACTCTGTGGTTATATCCAGATTACCTTCTTGCCTCATTATTTAAATTAAGATAGACTTAGAAATTCATGGATTAGATAAAGGTTTCCATTTTTAAATGTTTTGTCTCATAATGATAGACAGGGATGTGAGCTCATGTTTGGTATAAGGATAGGCTGTAGGAAAGTGTGTGTACAATTACTTTAAAAATATTTCTTAATGTCTATCTCTTTTAGTGTGGGGTATTATCGATTTACTTATCAATTGCATTGCATTATATTAGAAGTATGCACTAAAAGAATCCAATCTTCTCTATATCTTTGCTTACAAATTCTCTATTGCAAATGTTGTTGATTGCTTACTCGTGCTCAGCACGGGCATCTATTGCTAGTTTTTCAATAGGACAGTGTGTGTACAATTACTTTAAAAATATTTCTTAATGTCTATCTCTTTTAGTGTGGGATATTATCGATTTACTTATCAATTGCATTGCATTATATCAGAAGTATGCACTAAAAGAATCCAATCTCTCTCTATCTTTGCTTACAAATTCTCTATTGCAAACGTTGTTCATTGCTTACTCGTGCTCAGCACGGGCATCTATTGCTAGTTTTTCAATTGATTGAGAAATTGGAGCTCATTTTCGATTTCAATTGCAAAATTGAAACTCCGATTTCAATTTCAACTCTTATTGGAGGGATTTTAAGATTTACATCAAGAGTCCACTTTTGTTAAGCTTCTTTATGTGAATTTCAAATTTTCCGATTTGCTAATCGATTGCAAAATTGGAGTCCAATTTCTCAATTGATTGAGAAATTGGAGCTCAATTTTGATTTCAATTGTGAAATTGAAACTCTAATTTCAATTTAAATTTTTATTGGAGAGATTTTAAGATTTACAGCAAGTGTCCACTTTTGTTAAGCTTCTTTATTTGAAATTCAATTTTTAATATATATCTAATGTGGATAGGTGATTAAAGAGAGTTTCAATTTCAATTTTTATTGGAGAGATTTTAAGATTTATATCAAGAGTCTACTTTTGTCAAGCTTCTTTATGTGAATTTTAAAATTTTAATATATATCTAATGTGGATAGGTGATTAAAGATTACTGATAAAAAAAATCCATCTTGCTCAATAACTCTATCCAACTACGTTAAAATGAGTCTTCTTTAGTTGGATTTAGAATTTTAATATATCTATTTGTAATTGACTTTATTATTTCGATTTTAATATTGACTTTATTTTATCTTCTTTCTAAAAAATAGAGATATATCTTATCTACTAGGTCTTTTCTTATAAAGAGATTCATTTAAATAGAATTCATAATATATATCTTATCTTTCAGGTTGCCTTGCAATTGATTAAGAAAGTTGCATATAGTAATTACAAGATTCTGTGTTGAGTGATTAAGAAACTTTGCGAGGCACCCAAGTTCCCAGTACGAACATTTTCTTTCTACCTTTTTTATTTATAAGTGATGTGTACCTATGAAATTCAAACTACTTCAAAATTATCCTATGTATTGGCGCCTGGCGTCCAAATGGGGGATTTTGGCCCATTCCGCCGAAAGTGAAATGTTTCAAATTTTTTTTTAAGAGAATATAAAAACAAAATGGATTCTTATTAAGAAGATATAAAGACCTCCAGTAATTCTTAAATAAAGATGAGATTTGAACTTTTGTCAAAGAAGGCCCACTTTCAGATCGGCCTAGCCGTGCCGTGCCGTACCCCAATTAGGCCAGGCAGTGCCATCCACGAGCTAGCCCACATGCCCATCCTAATCTTTTATTTTTAAATTTGCTTATATATTATAAATTAAAAGAGACTTTATAGGCTTTTAGGGTTTTCAACTTGAAATAAAGTTGAAATTACTAAAATAAATACATATACATTGATGTTAATTTACATAAGACTTGAAGTTTCATACTAATTTATATAAAAAATAATATTTATTTTGTATAAATGTTGGGCTGGGCCATTCTCCGAACATAATAAATGGAATATTTCTTTGTTTTATATTTATTTTCTCAATAATTGATATCTCATAAAATAGCCACAAATTGGAAGTGTTTTTTTTTTCTGGGCCTGGGCCTAGCGCGGACATGCTTTGCTAGAAATAAATAAAGATGAGGAGCCCACCTGAGTTACACGCCTAAGTTACACAAGAAGCTGACTTTTTCATAGAGATGGAAGGACCCAAATATAGAAACAAATCAAATAAGTGGCCAAATGAAGGTTCACAATTCGCCAAGGCCCAAAAAGAGCCAAAAACCTTATTTCGAATGAACGAGAAAGAAGCATACTCAGCCTTGATGGACTGTATATTAATAAAAAAAAACAAGATCTCTTGTCCCATCTCCATCCTACTTCTAGGAGACAAACGCACTTCTGTCACTATAGATGTGTCGAGTTACGCCTGTGTCAACCCACCATTCTCTACAATTTCTGACCAAGTTCACGTCTGTCACTACCACCACAAAATTCGCTTCCACAAGATTGGCTTGATTTTTTCCCTTATTGTTTTTCCTGTGGCGGCATTCGTTTCCACAGTGGCCCTTTTGTTTGCAGATAAAACATTCTACATCTTTTGTCTTAGCAATATCCTTGCGGGGCTTAAGGGTTTTCTTCTGATTTTTCTTCAGTAATTTCTTGTCTTGGAAAGAATTGGGCTTGGCCTTCCTCTAATATTTTTGGCCTCAGTAAGATTGGTCTTACCCACATGCTCAGAATCCTTACTCTTAGATTCACTATTCGGATGATGTTCTTGGATTTTAAGTCGGGCTATGAGATCTTCCATTTTCATCTCCTTTTTCTTATGTTTCATTGTGATCCCAAAATTTTTCCACGATGGCCGGAGTTAATCTATATTACTGCCAACTACAAATTGATTGGGTAATTTCATTCCTTCATTTTGGACTTCATGAATAATTTTATAAAAATCTCTAACTTGTGATATCATCGATTTTCTTTCTTCCGTTTGAAAGTCAAAAAAATGTTCAATTGCATACTTTTGGGTACCCACATCCTCAGTAGCATACTCTTTTATTAAGGAATCCCATAATTCCTTAGCAGTTTTAAATTTAGAAAATAAGCCATATAAGGAATTATCTAAACGGTTGAAAAATCTCATTTTTGCAATCAAAATTATCAAATTTCCATTTTTCATTTTCATATGTACTAGCGGGCCCATCTCCGTATGGTTCGGGACAATCAGTTAATAGCACATATAGAATTTTCATAACCTAGAGGAGATACTCCATTTTCATCCTCCACATTTTGAAGTCCTTACCCTCAAAATTGAAAACCGTAGGGTAGTATTCCCGCAGTCATTTAAGTTTATAACAATTTTCCAGCGAAAATCTTCCTAAACAATTGGAAAAAATGTTTCACAGATATCGTAAATAAATTAAAAACTAGAAAATAAATAAGGAAATAATTGACCGAACAATATGAGTCACGTCTTTAAAGAAGCTTTCTTTTGGCAGATTCCGCCCCCACATAGGTTGAAATGGATTTCCGGACATCTGCCCCAGGATAAGACGACTTCTTGATTGGACTATCTCCACCACTCATGCACTTGAATGGATGAAAATCTTGAATCTCGAAAACTTGAAGAATGATGAGAGTTCAGATCTTGCAGAGCTTTCTAAAACTTGAAATGAAAATTCGAAAGAACTTGAAGAATAAGAACTCTTCCTAGGAAGGAGAGGAGAGATGTGAGAATGAAATGCGAGAAACCCTTGCCCGACGCCCATTATATAGGGCCTCCCAGTAAGGACCCATTGGGACAATTAATTCCCAGCGGATGCATGCGTAATAACTCTGCACGCAATAGGAAGAAATGGATGCAACATATATCCCCAACGGATATCTGCGTAGTGGGTAGCACTTATTCTACTTAAATGAGCTCTAATGGGCACAAGAGCTACTTTGTAGATCCGTGCCAAATCCAGTTTAGCCGAAACCCAACCTAATTGAGACCTAAAAATAACGTAGGTGCATCGGAATAGGCATGCGCGGGCCTGCCGCCACGGCTTGGCGCATGTGCTCGTGTGTGTTTGTGGTCACCACTACCTTAGCCTTCTATTAAGACTTACAGCAAGTCATGTGTGTAAACATTAATAAATGACTCTAAGAGAGTTCACAACCGATGTGGGACTCTAAACAATAAAAAAAAAGACCAAAACACTTATCACAAAGTGCATTAATACACTAAGAGCCCAACATAAGCTATTTTCAACCTGCAGTGGATTGATAAGGATGAATAATTATGTAGTTTGGAAAAGCATCTTAATCATTAAATGTCCACGGTTAGTTGTGGTTTAACTTGTGTTGATTTCACATTGGTATAAGCTATGGTAAACAGTTTGATGGTTGAAAGAATACAATTATACATAATTAAATAATGTGATTTTTAAATATTGTAATATTTTATTGTTTGTAATTTTTAAAAAATGTAACAAATCTTAATTTTTTGGGCAGGAGCTACAAGTTATGTCATCATCAGCAAAAGCAACAACGAAGCCTAGTCTTAACTATGTTGGGGTTGGCTAAAAAAATTCTGTTTCTCCATTTCGATCTGTCTTGCATCAAATTATAATATATATGTTAAAAAAGTCTTATGATAACAGCAAATTAATGTTATTGATTATATTAAAGTTCATTATTATATTAATTAATTATAAAATACTTTTATTTATATGTAATTATCAATTCAAATCCACCATTAGAAAATACACTTTCCTAAGTGAATCTCATGGGGTTCTCAACCATTTCTAAGTGAAAATTGTATTACGCGCAATCAGTAGTCAATATTTGGATGAAAAAGCATGCAGAAATACGAGTTTAAGGATATGATGAAATGTGTGCCATACGATTATATGCTGAAATACGAGTTTTATGATATCTCGATATATGTTTTTCTTTAAAATGCATTTCACGTGATTCTAGGGTTAGGAATGCATTGAAATGCATTTGTGCGATTCTGTGCTGAAATATGCAACTTAGGATATTCTGAGATACTTTCCTATTTACAATGAGCTTCACAGGCCGATAGTAGGGAAATCATTACATGGGATTAAGAGTTGTTTAAGATTGAAACCTGTACTTCGGGCTGATAGTAAGGATTCTCGATAGGTCTGGAAAAACGTTAGCTCTAAATCGCATTTCACGCAATTCGCGGTTAACAGATGCGCTCTAGAAAATTCTGAGATATATTTTTCCTTTTAAATCGAGATTTAGGTAAATTCTGAAAACACATGTGCAAGTTTCATATTAGGGTTAGGAACGCAGTACGTGGGATTAAGGGTTCTTTAAAATCGAAAGCCATGCTTCGGGCCTATAGTAGGGATTCTAAACAGCATTAAGAAAATGTTGGCTCTAAATCGCATTTCACGCAATTCGCGGTTGACAGATGCGCTCTAGAAAATTCTGAGATATCTTGTTCTTTTTAAGTCGAGATTTAGGTAAATTTTGAAAACACATGCACGGGTTTCATACTAGGGTTAGGAATGCATTACATGAGATTAAGGGTCATTTAAGACTGAAACCCGTGCTTTCGGCCGGTGGTAGGGGATTCTAGACAGATTTGGAAAAATGTTGGCCATAAATCGCATTCCACGCAATTCACGGTTAATAGATGCGCTCTAGAAAATTCTGGAACATCTTTTCCCTTTTAAATCAAGATTTAGGTAAATTCGGGCGTAAGATCTAGATCTCATCACTTAGGATTTTGACCCATTTTAACTCAAATACAAATTTTAGTATATTCAGAGATACTTTTCTATTTTAAAATTGGTTTCTAGTGATTGTAGCTTTTCATGCGCTTTAAATGGGATTTAGGGTTGTCTAAGATGGAATCGCATGCTTCAGACAGTTCAAGGGATATTTTAATATGAAATCGTGTTTTATGCCGCTCTAGGAAATTGTTCACTCCAAACTGCATTTCACGTAATTCGTGGTTGATAGATGTGCTCTTGAAAATTTTGGGATATCCTTTTCCTTTGAAATGAGTTTAACAGAAATTGGGGATTAAGAAGTATTCTCGTGGGATTCTAAGTGGTTTCTGACTGGAAACCGCATTTGGTGCAATCAACAGCGTATATTTCAACGAAAACGCATTATGTCGAGGAATTATGGTTTAGTCTTTTTCTTTGAATTGCATTTTTTATGATTCTTGGCTAATATATGCATTTTAGGATATTCTAATATATGATTTTCTTTCAAATGGGTTTCGGGTGATTTTAGGGTTTGGAACGCGTTGCAGGGGTCGGGGTTGTTTACGAATGAAACCTCGTGCTTCGAGCACTTCGAAGGGGATCTCCTAGCGGTCTCTGGGAAAATATTGGGGGTAAACCGCGTTTCACGCAATTCACGGCTGAAAGACGCTCTTTAGAAAATTCCGTATATCTATTTCTCCTAAAACATCTTTAAGGAAAAGTAAGGCTTAATGAATAATCTCATGGGATTCAAGCCCGTTCGTAACGGACAAAAACCTTATTTCGTGTGATCAATAGCCTGCAACTAAATAATTTCTTGCGATCAATAGCCTGTAACTAAATAGAACTGCATGCTGGATGATTCTAGGATATTTAAGGGTATTCTGGCCAACTCTTTTGCTTTGAAATGCGTTTCATGCGATTCCATGCTAAAACATACATTTTAGATATCTTGAGATAATTTTTTATTTTAAAATTCATTTCAAATGATTGTCTTGTGTGGAATGCTTTAAATGTGATTTAGGGTTGTTTAAGACCGAAATGCATGTTTCAGGAAGTTCCAGGGCTATTTTAATATAAAATCGCGTTCTATTGGGCTATAGGAAAATGTTGCCTTTAAATTGCATTTCACACAATTCACGGCTAAATGACCCGCTCTTGAAAATTCTTGAATATCCTTTTACCTTAAAATGTGTTTGAGGCAAATCCGGGCTTAAAACTATTCTCGTGGGGTTCTTAGCCATTTCTAAGTGAAAATCGTATTTTGTACAATTAATAGCCAATATTTGGATGAAAAAGCGTGATGGATGATTCCAGGGCATCTATGGGTTTAATGGCCTAATCTTTTACTCTAAATGTGTTTCACACGATTATATGCTGAAATACGAGTTTAAGGATATCCCGAAATACGTTTTTCTTTAAAATGTGTTTCACGCGATTCTAGAGTTAGGAATGCATTATAGGGGATTAAGGGATTGTACAATACTGAAAGCCATGCTTCGAGCAGTTCGTAAGATTCTAGGCGGGTATGGGAAAATGTTAAATGTAAACTGCATTTCACGCAGATCATGGTAGAAAGAAGCCCTCTAGAAATTTCTTTGTTATCTTTTTACATTAAAATGAGTTTCTAGCAAATTAGGGCATAAGAACTAATCTAATAGTATTAAAGGACGTTTCTAACCGACAAACAACATATTTCTGCAATCTATAGCTTATATTTCGATAAAAATGCGTGCTGAATGATTCTAGTGGATTTTAGGGTATTTAGGACTAGTCTTTTTTCATTGAAATGCATTCGTGTGTTTCTACACTGAAATATGCAATTTAGGATATTCTGAGATACTTTCCTATTTAAAATGAGTTTCACAGTCGAAACTAGGGTTAGGAACGCATTACATGGGATTAAGGGTTGTCTGAAACTGAAACCCATGCTTCGGGACGGTAGTAGGGGATTCTAGACAACTCTGGGAAATTGTTGGCTCCATATCGTATTTCACGCAATTCACAATTGACAAATGTGCTTTAGAAAATTCTGAGATATCTTTTTCCTTTTAAATCGAGATTTCGGTAAATTCTGAAAACGCATGCATGGGTTTCATACCAGTAGGGTTTGGAACGTATTACATGGGAGGATTAAGGGTTGTTTAAGACTGAAACCCGTGCTTCGGGCCGGTATTAGGGGATTCTAGACCGTTCAGGGAAAATGTTGGCTCTAAATTGCATTTCATGCAATTCATGGTTAACAAATGCGCTTTAGAAAATTCTTGAATATCTTTTTCCTTTTAAATTGAGATTTAGGTAAATTCGACGTAAGAAATAATCACGTGCGATTCTAAGTCGTTTCTAACTAAAATACAAAATTTAGTATATTCGGAGATACATTTCTATTTTAAAATTGATTTCTGACGATTGTAGGGTTTCGAATGCTTTAAACATGATTTAGGGTTGTTTAAGACCGAAGCGCGTGCTTAGGATAGTTCGAGTGATATTTTAATATGAAATCGCGTTTTATGTGGCTCTAGTAAAATATTGGCTTCAAACTGCGTTTCATGCAATTCGCGATTGATAGACACGCTTTAGAAAATTTTGTGATATCTATTTACTCTAAAACATCTGTAAAGAAAACTATAACTTAATAACTAATCTCGTGTTTTATACGATTCGAGCGGCTCATTTCTAAATTTTAGATTTGAAATCACGTTTTATGTGGCTTTAGGAAAATGTTTGCTTCAAACCACGTTTCACACAATTCGCGATTGATAGACGCGCTTCAGAAAACTTTGTGATATCTATTTACTCTAAAAAATCTTTAAAGAAAACTATAACTTAATAACTAATCTCGTGGGATTCAAGCCCATTTTTGACAGACCCACAATTGGTCTAGTCTTGTCCTTTGAAATGTGTTTTATGCAATTTTATGCTTAAATATGAATTTTAGATATCTTGAGATACTGGTTTGTTTTAAAATTGATTTTACGTGATTGTACTGTTTGGAATGCTTTAAATAGGATTTAGGATTGCACTCTAGAAAATTCCGGAATATCTTTTTTTGATTAAAACGAGTTTCAGGCAAATTAGGGGCTTAAGAACGAATTTCGTGGGATTTTGAACCGTTTTGGAATTAAAGCCTTATTTCATGCAATCTATAGCCTATAATACGATAAAAATGCGTGATAGATGATTTTACGACATTTTATAGAATTATAGCCTAGTCTTTTCCTTTGAAATGCGTTTCATACGATTCTAGACTAAAATATACATTTTTTACTAATGTGAGATACATTTTGCTTCAAAATAAGTTTCACGTGTTTCTGGGGTTAAGAACACATTACATGAGATTCAGGACTAATTAGGACTGAAAACACGTGCTTCGGACAGTTTGTTGAGGATTATAGGCGGCTCTTGAAAAAAGGTATGTTGTAAACCTCGTTTCACAAAATTTACGGTTGAAAGACAATACCTAGAAAATTTGGTGATGACTTTTTTAGTTTAAATCGTGTTTCAGACAAATTAGGACTTAATAACTAATCTCATGGGATTCTGTCTTGTTTCTAACCGGCCGACATATTTCGTGTTATCAATTAGCCTGCACTTGTATAAAAACGCGTGCTAGGGGATTTTAGGGCATTTCAGGGTATTCTAGTCTAGTCTTTTGCTTTGAAAATGCATTTCGTGCACTTCTATACTGATATACGCATTTTAGGGTATTTTGAGATGCTTTTCTTTTTAATAAGAGTTTCAAGGGATTCTAGAGTTAGGCACTCATTACATGAGATTTAGGGTTGTTTAAGACCGAAACCAGTGCTTCCAATAGTTCGTAAGGAGTTCTAGAAGGCTTTGGAAAAATGTTGTCTCCAAATTGTATTTCTAGCGGGTCCATCTCATGGGTTCACCAATACTAATTCCTTATTTAGAACCCTTTCCAAAATATTAGATTGATTTGACCAATTACTATAACTGTTGTGTTTGGATTAGATTTTGGAAAGAAAGAAAAATGCTAAATAAAGAAAGCAACCATGCTAATATAGAAAGTCTAAATAAAACAAGTATCCATGCAAAATTAGAAATTCTAATTTTAATAAGTCCTCTCCTCGACGTGGCCCAATGCGGAAAGATGTCTTCGACTTCTTGGTCTTCTAAATTCTTTGTGATTCATCAAAATCTTTGAGTAACTCCAAACTCTTTGGCCATCCCAAACTCTTTGGTCAAGAGTCCATTGTTACCATCTATCTTGTCTTGAAAGCCTCCAGAATTTACAAATAATAAAAATTGAAAAATACGTAAAATTCCTATATCTCAAAAATTGAGACTTACATGCAATCTATTAATAAGAGGGGCTTAGGAAAACCATCATGTCTCGCCCTTTCGCGGGAAAACCAAGGAAACCATGATGCCCTTTACAAGTTGCCCAAAATAACTAATAATAATGACAAAAATAGAAACTTGTGGGGCCACATGGAGAGGACAACCACCTGCAAGGTTAGTATCATATACAAAATAGGAACTAGGGCTAAGGTGTTGTCATTCATCGTCTCGTAATGAAAAATCCGGACTGTCAAAACAGACAGCGCCATGCACGCTTGAGTGGAGATGAACTAGCTTGAGCGGGCACTTCACAGAGAACAGGTCCACTCGAGCAGGGATGAATCCGCTCGAGCGCTTGACACGCTGTTTGTAGAAAAACAACGATTTTTTCCTAACCAGTTCCTTCTCATGCATACAAAAAACATAATACGTGCATAAAAACGTCAAAAACTGATCCTACACAACCCTAAATCCATCCACTCCACATCTCATGTAAAGAGTAGATCTAGAAAACCGATCTAACGTGATGAGAATATAGGGATCGCTCTAATACCAATTGTTGGAAGTAAGTGGGCCTCGTGGTTAGGTATTCATGAACTTTGGACACACTTAATGAAGGGATCAAATACCCATAAGGCCAAAAACCCAACCCCAAGATCTAAAACCCTAATCTCATGCACACTACACTAAAAACGGGAAATTGGAACGGATTACCGTTCCTAATCCGCCCGTTCCTAATCTGTTAAACCGTTCTCAAACCATTCCAATTTCCTATTTTTGGAACGGATTAACGGATTAGGAACGGAAAATAGGAAATTGGAACGGATTACCGTTCTTAATCCGTCCGTTCCTAATCCGTTAAACCGTTCCCAAACCGTTCCAAATTCCCGTTTTTGGTGTAGTGGCATTAAGATCAAATAATCCATCAAGAAGATAGATCAAGAAACAAACAAGAACAACTAGATCTACTAAAACAAATAGATAATAGATTGATACCTTTGGAGCTTGGTTGCGCTCAAATCGAGAAGTTGAAAACTCAATCTCCACGAAAAAGATTTTCATAGCTTTTGATCTCCCTTTTTCTTTGTGTTCTTCCACGCTATTATCCTCTCAGAAAAACTTCTCAAGGAGGATGGTGGGATCTTCAAGTAGAAGAAAACCCTAGTACTTTTGTTAGAAACCAGAGGAGATGAAGGAGAGAGAGAAACTTAAGAGACTATTGTTGTGTAGAGATCTCTAACCATCATCTCCTAGTTATAGTTTATGGAACACCTCCTCTTAGAGCAAGATTAGAAGTCTCACGTATGTGTCCAACTCCTCCTTCCTTTGCTAAAAAAAACCATAAATGCATGAACAAAACCCATTCAATATAAAGGATCAAATAAAAGAGAAATCCAAACAACAACAATCCAAGCAAAATCCATAAAACCCATTCCCCCAAAACCCCAACTCAACAAAAACCCAATGAAAGGAAAAAAAAACCCAAACATTAAGAATAGAAATTGCAGTAAAAAGTAAGAACAAAGAGAAACATAGAGTATTTGATACCACAACAGTTGGTCAAATTTGTTATGAGAGCTATCAACATAAGCTTAACAGTGTCCAAGTTATCTTGAAGATATGATGATAAATGTTCATGCATGAAATCATCATTAATTTTTCACTTTAGATAGTTTTGCATTGTTGTTGTAATCTGTTGTTATTTGATGTATGAAAGCTTCTTTTTTTTTTTTCTATTATGATTCAGGGTTCCTAGCAAGGCTTGTACCTCAAGTGGCAGTTTAAGATTTCACAAAGGATGGCATGTATAAAGAAGAGAGAACATCCTGATTGGCATTTATAGATCTATATATGTATTCCCTGCCATCCACCATTACGTGATTCTGTGCAGGGCAAGAGACTACATGAATAATAGCCATTAAATGTGAAAAATAATCCAATGCATAATCATCAACTGTAACAAGTATTTAAGAAAAGTTGGAAAAGAAATATAAAGTTATGCATACATGTGACATGCAATCAAATATGAATAGATTCTTGCCGAAACTGACAAATATACTATAGATCTAGTTGGTATGATGGATCTGCTGTGGTCATACAATGAAGGTGTGCTATGTATGGCAAAGTGCTGTGTGCAAATTTTTTTTTTTGGTGTGCAATTCACAAGTAACATGTATGGAAATGGTTACAGCAGAAAATAGGATTCTATCTACTTACAGGCATTTCCAAATATATCATAGACCTATAGCTAGAAGTGAAACTTGGGCTGAGGCAAACTTGGATCTTCAACCTGAATGTAAACAGAAATTCAGGTATCTAATTCAACCAGACCAAACCTGAATTGTACTCACTTGGGCATCTACTATCTTACCCGTGTTGAGTTTTTGTTAAGACAACATAAAGTTTTTGTCTAGTTCTATTGTACTTTTTTTTTTTTTTTTTTTGCAGAAGGAGGTAAAATATAATGATTAAATGTGAAGATCTATAGGGTGCTATGAAACACATGATTACCAACCTATCACCTAGCAAATTAAACTTCAAAAAATTGATTTTCTCGTCTACATCTCCATGTAAAATAGTTCACTTTTCCCCCATTTCAAAAGCATTTCATAAAGGTCAGTTGTTATGAATTCTTAGGAATTCAATTACCAAGAAGACACATGGGTAAAATATGAATGAATAAACCTAAAAAAAAGACACATGCACATGCATGCACTTTTTACATTGCTTATATGTGAAAAGAACTGTAGGAGCAACCTAGAAGCCCATAGAGATTGTCCTTTTTTTTTTTTTTTTAATTTAAGTTTTTTGAAATTCAAGTAGAGATAGTCTTGTTAGTTCTTTTTTCCCCTCTCTAATTAGAAACTCACATTTCAAATTCCAAATGAATCATGAATGTGGAACATTGTTCCTAATTCTTGGTGGTAATATACAACAATTTCAATATATATTCAACATAGGGTAGAAAAAAAACTGTGTTAGATAGTACAGTCTTTTTGAAGCAAAGAAGGTTCATTTAACAAGTTCTTCTAACATGGGATTTAATGTAATGTGGGTGTGTGTACCACTTTTTGCTCTCTGACACTTTATAACCCCAATCATTTAGTATAAGCATGAATGTTGCACTCATGTTCATATATCAAAAAAATGTTGCACTCATGTTCATATATCAATAGATATATGGCAAACATGAAATCAAGTTTTCTTACCCAAAAGATAGCTCCATCAAATTAGCAAACCGAGTAGAGAGCACGGCTTTCAAATCCTTAATTGCTTTATGTCCGAGCAAGAAATTAAGGAAGAAACAGAAAAAAATAATTAGGGCATGAATGAATGCCATACTGAGAGGCTTTGATTTGGATGAATTAGCATGTATTTCTACCACCTCTCGCAAAGGAACATTAAAAAGGGCTTGTTGGAAATTCCTTTGTCGCGAAACCAACATGGCACTTTCATTTTAGTATGTCAAGTGGAAGAAAATCGAAGGCTAAACAGGTTTCGTTTGTTTACGTGAAGCCCATAAGCAAACACCCAACATCCAAGTGTCCCACAAGCAATAGGTGTCACCTAAGTGGGTTGCACAAGAAGCTTTAGAAAACATCCACCCAAAGCAGGAGACTAAACTGTTGCTTTTTATTTATGTTATATGGTATATAAATAAAATCACAAACATTTACAGGATTATGAATAAGATACAAAGGGGCCTGGAAAGAACACAAAATCACTGATTTTCTACTAAATTTCTCATAACAAAACTCCCACATTCCAACAACCAAGGGATAAAGAGAGACTAAATTCTTCAATTAACCAGCTCAATTTGCAACCTGTCTCCCAAATAGACAAAAGAACCCACCAAAATATCCTAATTCCTCACCGGCGGATACTATCTTGCAGGAGATAATGTGGAATTTGGATTCCCAATAGCCTTCACCATTACAACTCATTCCTGGGGTGCAATTTTATACATGAATCAGTTGCAAAAGGTTGGACAATTACAAAATGTGTACTCAGCTATCAAATGGGGGACATATTACTTCCTCAAATACAGTGCCAAAACAACACTTTTATATGTATATGTAAGCTTTTTGATACCTCCAAACCCGATCAAAATGTAAATAACAATGTACGGGAAGTAGCTAAGGAGAATATTCCAAAATCATTTAATAAAACTCAAATTTCAATTACAAAGAACTAATTAAACCCTAAACAAATGTAAACAGACAATATCTTACAACAAAATAAAGCACAGTAAAATAAAATAAAAATACAAAACCCCAACATTATACAATCTAAAGAGACATCTAGTGGCTAAGTTAGTTGTCCCATACTATTTCCAGCGTCAACTTGAGCAAAGGACAAATAACGCCTTTGCCGGATAGCAACCAAGCTAGATCTCATCGTCGCCATCTCATACCAGAATCTATGCTTCAAAGAACTGCAAACAGAGATGGGGAAAAAAAAAAAAAAAAAAACAAAGAGACAAAAAAACCATCAGAAGTATGGAGAGAGAAATAGATGAGGGATTAGAATTTAGGGAGAGGGATTATACACTAGGGATTTGGGTGAGAAGCCCCAAAGTCCATATACCAGCCTCATTGGAACCCAATTTTCTTTTGAGACCCATCTTTCTTTAATGAATAGATATAGCAATAGTGCTCATGGCAGATGTGATCGTGCATGCAAGCTAAAGAAGAGGGTGTATTAGTGATGAAAGGAAGAATGACAGAAGAGAAGAAGCATCCAAACTATTGAGACAGTGCATGAGAAGAACAATAGAAAAAGAATTAGGAAAAGAGAGAAAACATTAGGAAACTTTGTTTAGGAAGCAGCCGATCCAAACAGGCAGAAAGAAGCAGGAGAAGCTGCCTTTCTTTAAGTTCGTTGGGTGTTAATTTCACCAAAGAGGGAGAGCAAGAGGAAGAAGTAAAGCTCTCCGTTTCATTTATTATGGTGGTGCATGAGAAGAAGAATTGACAAAGAATCGAGAGAAGAAAGGGAAACATTGGGAGACTATGTTCTGGAAACAGGAGGATCAAGCAGGCAGGAGGAAGCAGGAGGCAAGAGAGGAAGCAGGAGGAGAAATTGTTGTTTTTTAGTATGGATATAGAAATAGGACATTCCCATCGAAGATTGTTTTTTGGATCATGAAAGTAGGGTGGGTACTTCTAAACAATAATGTTCCAATATAAAATGCACCACTCTTCATGAACAAATGATGTTCCAATATAAAACTAGTTCTCTTTCTAATGCGAAAAAATAGAAGATCACTATGGACAATGAGTAAAATCTGTTAGACATAATAATACAGAGACTTCAGTTGATCTACTCCAAACACCTACACTTTGATGTAGATGGCCATTAAAAATTAAAACTCAAATCAAATGTTAGAATAGACAAATCCAAAGTTAGATTAGTAGCCAGCAGATACAACAGGAGTGAATACATTACTTTTAAGATTTTACAAAAATAACACCAAATAGAAATGTGATGGCTTTAGCTTCTATAACTTAGAAACACAACAAATGGATTTGAACACAATATTTTTGGATGTGATCTGGAACAATAAATATATTGATCAACATAAATGACGGATGGAAGAGCATTTCAAAAATGAAGTTCGTAAAATAAAGACATCCTTATATGGACTTAAACTAGCCCCCGGACATGGTATAAGAAATTGAAGCAAGAAATTATAAGAGTTCTGTAGTAAAAAAGTTTGAAATTGTAGATTCTGTAAGGAATTGGAAGGGATAAGTTTGTCATTACTCTTTATGCAGACGATTCATCAATTTTTATTCAAACATAGATTCATAGATGAAACCAAAAATTTCTTATAACAAACCTTGAAATTAAGGACATGGGTTGTGTCGAATATAGAAGCTCACACACTAAAATGATAATAAAGGAATAATAAGATCATTTTCAGTGAACAAAAAGAGGTAAATGAAAAGGTGATACAAGAAGTTTGGGCCGACAGATTTATAAGGAGTGTTGAAGCGGTGGGTTTGGCAGGGGGGATTTTGATGCTGTGGGACTCTCGTAAGGTGAATGTTCTGAATTCTTAGAAGGTTTTTTTTTTTTTTTTTTTTGTCAGTCTCAGCGTTGGTGGAGGATCTCTCTAATAGATCCAAGTGGATAGTTACGTCAGTCTATGGCCCAAATGATAGTCAGAGCAGAAAGGAGTTCTAGAATGAGTTGGATGTGGTTCGAGGATGGTGGGATGGAGCGTGGTGTGTTGGAGGTGACTGGAACATAGTAAGATTCACAAGTGAAAGGAGGGGAGCAAGTAGAATGACGAAATGAATTCTTTTTCAGATTGGATAAATGCCCACTCCTTGGTGGACTAACCTCTGAAAGGATAATCAAAGTACTCCTAAGTCATCAAGGTGGACAGATTCTTGGTTTCTAAAGATTGGGTGGATTTGTATCCAAAGGTTTGCCAATTGGCTCTTCCTAAGCCTGCATCTGATCATTGTCCTATGTTATTAGATTCAAATCTTGAGAGATGGGTCCTGCTTCTTTCAGATTTGAGTTATTGGAAGAAAAAATGTTTCCCCAAATGATAAAGGAATGGTGGAAGGAATTGAAGGTGGATGGTTGGGTTGGCTACAGACTGGGTACCAAACTGAAATTGCTGAAAGTTAAAATAAAAGAGTGGGCTAAGATGAATTTTGCAGACATGAAGATGCAAAAGACGCAGCTGCTTGAAGACATTCAAAACCTTGACAAGAAAGCGGAAGTTGGTAGCTTAACTGGTGAGGAAGTAGCTAAGAGACTGACTAAAAGAGGTATATCAAAGAAAGTTAAGGGAAGAAGAAATCATGTGGGGACAGAGATCGAGACGTAAGTGGCTGAAAGAAGGTTATAAGAACACTAGGTTCTTCCATGGGATGGCCTCCTTGAGAAAAATAATTAATAGAATCTCTTCTTTGACGGATGGGGATAGAAGATTGGATTGGAAGGAGGAAATCATTAAACATATAGAGGAGTATTTTACTAATCTTTACTCTGAAGATCGGTAGAAGAGACTATCATGACCCGGGCCCGAGTTACGATAATCCAGGGCCGCGATCCATACTTACTCCCGTGAACTCTGATTTAACTTAAGCTAAAACAGAATTCACAAGGGATAACATTCATTCATTCATACCTGTCAATTGTACAAATTTGCAGAAATACACATTGACAAAATAATTCAAAATTTACATGTATACAAAATAGAGTTCTTTATACATGTATCGTTCCTTTGCTTTCTTTCATCAACTCAAGCATATCTAAACACTATGCAAGTTGACAACTGTTCAAGTTCTAAAAATACTACATTTCCAAAATGTATTTCAACTATTACAAAAGAATTTTCAAAAGAATTTCCCAAAATATCCATAGTCCACTTTGCGCACTCGAACAACCATGTCAAATGGAGTTCCGACCGTCCCATTCAATTAATCCTCCTGGAGAAACCGCAACGGTCTCCTCCGCTGCCGCTGAGGCCGCTGTTGGGCCAGCACGGGCAATCGGGCCTGTAATGCCATCAATAACACTAATGAACTCGACAGTTCAACAATGCATAAACAAAACTTGTGATAGCACATGTTAGTACATATACTACATCATTCAATATTTTTAGTAAACAGTTCCAATTCTAGACAAGTCTAGATAATTCCTACAATGACAATGGTTGATCATAATAAGTAACAGGTACAAGATGGCAACTACCATAGCTTTCATTTCAATTCATTTCATTTACCATCTTCCCTCAAAGGAAGGATTCATCTTCCGAATGGAAGGCATCAATCAGTATCTGTAGATACGATCGGAATTTGTTGGACTTATCAGTGTCCGGACCAGGGACACTAGCATCACCACGGAGCTCCGGAACGCCCCAAATCCATCTACTGCAGTAGGAATAGTCATTTGGCTCAGGGCGGAAGGGCGCACCATTCATGGCCCCGGCCTCATGAACATAATCATTTATTAATTCATTTAGAATTTCATACAATAGCTAGGTAGTGCCAGACTCAGGGGTCAATACATTTCATTATCAATCCATTTATGGATTCAATTCTATACAGCGATTCCATTCTTAACAATGGAAGGAACAACCAATGACATCAATCTTGTAAGATTGGAATGAAGTGATACAGAATACAATGGCATGAGAGAATCACTGACTCTACGATTCTACTCATTTCTATCCCAGTTCCTACCCACCATTTGGGTGCAACCGTTGGTTGTCCAATGTACGTGTTATTTTCAATGGACATCACATTTGTATTTAGATGTACATTGGAGTCGCCGTGATTAACACCTATGGAGGTACAGTCCACAATCAATTAACACTTAATCCATTAATAATCCAAGGGTTCAATTCTTAAAGCTTCTATTTCATTATTCACAATCCTCACCAATCTCTATTTGCATTAATTAGCCACAAAGCTAATTTAGAGGACATATAAATGTCCAAAAAACATCCATGTTTCCTACGAAATCCAAAGAAATTTTCGGCCTCAAACCATGCTCTGTCCTGTATCAGGTTCGCTCGAGCGGACTCAAGTTTGCTCGACAGAGAAGTGGTCGCTCGAGCGAACTCAAACAGAAAAGTGGTCGCTCGAGCAGACCCTTGTCTGCTCGAGCGCCTTCATCCAGAGAGTGGGTCACTCGAGCGAACACCAAGTTCGCTCAAGCGAACGCTTCAGAAAATCAGTCCGGATTTTTGCAACTCTCTCTCTTCTTCTTTTCCCTTCTCCATTTATTTCCATAACAACCTGCAATAAATTTAGGACCTCCTGTCCACTCCTCATTCACACCATTCTCATATCAATGACATTTCTAATCCATTCATCAATCTACCAACAACCCATTCAAACATTCAATGGAAATAAATACAACCCAAATTTATGAAATCTCCATTAATCACTACAATAGTTAATACCATTCACAAGTAGTGATTATACTTGCCTCTCTTTGAAGTTCTTGGACAAAAGCCCCTCTTTGCTTGGCTTGGTTTGTCACAAATCTTCCCCAAATCCAAACCCTATTCCAAGAAAACAAGACAAATGGCCTCCTATGAACTATTCATGCTAGAAATCTACTCCAAGTACACAAGAGAACTTGAAAATCCTATAAAAACACCAATCACTTACTCTTAATCCAATGGAGGAAGGTTTGGGTTCTCTTTCAAGTTCCAAGCTCTTCAATAATGGAGGATGGCTTGAGGAAGAAGATGAAGATGAAGAATCTCCTCAAAACCACACCCAATCTTCTCACTTAAGGAGTGAAAAATGGAAGGAAGCAAGAAGAAGGTGCAAGAAATGCTCTCTAGGGTTTGCTCCAATGAAGAATGAGTGAATGGGACTCATTCCATTCTAATATAAGGGACTCTCACACTAAAACCCCCTACCATTATGTCTATTTACATTTTGAGTCAAACCAAGGCTCATTTGACCAATTTCAAGTCGAACGCACTCGAGTCTATTATGAAAATTAACGTACTCTTCGAGATACACCCTGATATCAAGAATTTCTGTATTTAACGAAATACGTGAAAACTCGTATTTACAAAAAGGTCCTTACTTTACTTTGTTTGGGTTTAAACTCAATTTAATCAACTCAATCCTACTCAAATTCACTTCATTAGGCTTGATTCCATCATTTGAGATTAACCCATCTCATTTTGCTCATTAACCACAATTAGCACAATTAATCACGCTTAAGTAACACTAATCTCCATTAATTAGCATTAATTATGATTAGTCCGGGTCGGGGCCTAACAGAGCCATAGACAACTTGTTGTTTGCAAAAGTAAGAGAGGAGAAGATGCTTTGGTTGCAGAGAGACTCGAGGAAACAAGACGCAACAATTTAAAGCAGCTTAACCAGCTCTGAGGAATCTGCAGCAAGAAGCTCTCCCTCTCCCTTTCCCTTCTCTTTTTCTCCTTCTATAAGGACTAGCATGGGGACGTGCATTGCACGTATCGGTTATATGTTTAATATCATGAAAAAGGATCCTTCTTAATATTTGAACATGGCTATTTGATCAAGATCCTGAGTCCATTTTGATGGGAAAACTCCACTTGAATAATTCACAAAACAAACGCCTTTCTATAAGCTCTAAAATGAAGGATCAGGATAGGAAAATCCCATTCAGTCAATAGAACGTGGCCTTTTTCATCCTATGTGTAGCATTTATTGGTGAAAGATATTCAGGTAATTCCATGAGCATGCACATGACTGAAGAAGCAGCTCTTAGAACACTGTATAAAAGGTTTAATCCATTGGAATGGCAAGTACAATAAGAATAAAAGTGCCGTAGGCAAGAGCCCACAGCAACTTTTGATCATGACAACAATAATTATGTGCTAAACAAATGTGAAGGCCATGTAAGGTATTCAACTCTATTTTCTTTGTAAAGTTATTTGCCAAGTGCCATAGGCAAGAGCCCACAACAACATTTGATCATGACAACAATAATTCATTGCCAAACAAATAACAAGGCCATGTAAGTTATTCAACTCTATTTTCCTTGTAAAGTTATTTGCCAATAACAAAAACCTAACACACTTAGAACAAAAGAACAATGACTCTTATGGTAACGTAGACTATCACATGAACCATCATTTATGTGTAAATTGTGTTATCCGCATTCCATTCATGAAGAACCAAACGGGGCTTAAGGGTTTTTTTTTTTCTTGGACCAGTGGAGCTTACCGTTTTGAGCCAAGGGGAACATTATAGCGTATATCAAGGCCAATGATGATGAATAGAAATGCTTGGAAAATATCATTCTTCTACACATAATTGATATCAAATGAGGAAAAGGTTTCGGCTAATGTATATTAGAGATTTTTATTGGGGAAGGATTTAGTCCACAGACACCAAAATCTTTTAGATATGGGTCAAATTTCAAGAATGACACAAACCAAATTGCAAGATAAATCCTCAGTTGTACAGTTCAATAAATTAATAAATGCAACAACATGTGAATACCCTCATCTCAGAGAAAATGTAGATTCGAGAACTCTCATCTCATTCTCACTCAATCTTAGCTACTCTCAAAGCATTAGAGTTTTCTAACCTATTCAACCCTTAACTCCTTCCATTAGAAATAATTAATTATGTGGTTAGGGAACTAAGTGGGGTTAGAGGCCAATCATTATATTTTTTGGATTAGAATAGTCTTTGGATAGCTTTAGGAATTTCTAAGAGACTTGGAACCAAGTTTGACCCTTGTAGGGGCCTATCTATAATTTCGGGAAAGACTAGGAGGTTATTCATCAATTTTGAGAAACTCTATACTTGATCTCATTTGATCTAAAAGACCAATTCCTATATGATGTTCATCCTTGAAAAATGGAGCTTCTGCAAATAGCCTCTAGAGTTTCTGATCTTAGGCTTGTTGAAAATATCTTTTAATTTTCGGCAACTATTGTTGCTCTCCCGAGTCTGTTCGACATCCCGAAGACCCTCGTTTATGCGTCACAAGTCAAACCAGTTTTGTGGCAAACTTGCAAACTAACCAGGCCTTTTTATATAACTAGTGGGAGGTACGTGCGTTGCACGTAGTTGTCAGTGAAAGTGTTTCCGTTGTAGTTACATGTTTACTGTAATGAAAAATAGTATATATACAATTATCTAGTTGCTAGTGTGCATGTTTTGATTTTATTAATAAAGAAAATATAAGTTTCAACCTATCATAATCAAATAAAAAAAGTATTTACAATAACACTTTATAGGATACTAATATATGCTTACATTCTAAGTTCAGAGTATAAGAAAGTAGAAAGAATTTGTTTCGATTGAAAGATTTACAATAACATATTATAGGATACTAACATATACTTACATTCTATGTTTTGTCAGTACAAGCTTTGAGCAGTCGATGGGTGGGTCATTTTGTTTCCGAGTAGGTGTTTTTGTTGCAAATGTGGGATCTTTTAGCTTGTATAGATTTTGGACCTGCAGATCATGCATATTAGTATAACAATAGAACAAGAACTGAAATAAGAAAGGAATCTAGAAAAGACCATAATGTTGTCGGTTTAATATGCCTCTCAAAATCTAGAATATGTTAAAGTATATAATGGGTTTGCAACACCCATAGGTATGCAACACGCATAAATCAACTAAGTTCAGAGAAGTTTATCAAAAAATAATATAAGTCTTGTATTAGAAACTTATCTTTTTGTGAGTAAAGATAACATGAAAAGTATATCAGAAACCCATCTTCATATAGGTAGACAGCATCATAAAATTTTAAAAGTGGGCCATTTGTCAAATACGATAAAAACAATAAGGAAATCAAAAGAAACTCTGCAAATTTTTTTTATAAACATTGGATACTCTCGATTCTCGGAATAGTCAAAGTAAAGAAAAATTCGAAATACGGTTCACCAATCTCATCTTTAGAAAGAAATTTTCAAAATCAAGATAAATATGACCGTGCACGATGAGAAAGTATGTATACATCAAAAAATAAGTGTTAAAATACTCCGATAGAACACCCGTGAAAACAACTCAATCAAATAATCCGGTCCACCTAGACTTAGCAAAAAAAAAAAAGATTTCCTCTCAAGGCAACCATGATGGCTTTCGCACTATTGTTTTTCAAAAGGCTATGAAATTTAAGCAACAAGCTTCTCTCTTTCTTCTTTTTTCTTTTCTCTTAATTTTTTTTCCTTTTTAATAGTCCCCAACAATAGGCAGCCCTTTTCATGTACCCGAATTAAGGCAACCATGATGGCTTTCGCACTATTGTTTTTCAAAAGGCCGTAAAATTTCAGCGACGAGCTTCTCTCTTTCTTCTTTTTTCTTTTCTCTTGATTTTATTTCCTTTTCAACGGTCCCCAACAATAGGCAAGCCTTTTCATGTACCCCAATTAAGGGTATACTCAAATTAAGGCAACAATGATGGCTTTCGCGCATTGTTTTTCAAAAGACCATGCCTTTTTTCCTTTCCAACGGTCCCCAACAATAGGCAACCATTTTCATGTACTCGAATTAAGGCAACCATGATGTCTTTCGCACTATTGTTTTTTAAAAGTCTGTGATTTTTTTTCCTTTTTATCGGTCCCCAACAATAGGCAGCCCTTTTCATACACCCGAATTAAAGGTGTAGCCAAATTAAGGCAACGATGATGGCTTTCGCACTAATGTTTTTTAAAAGGCCGTAATTTTTTTTCCTTTACAACGGTCCCCAACAATAGACAGCCCTTTTCATGTACCCGAATTAAGGCAACCATGATGGCTTTCACACTATTGTTTTTTAAAAGACCGTGAAATTTTATTTCCTTTTCAACGGTCCCCAACAATAAGCAACCCTTTTCATGTACCTGAATTAAGGCAACAATGATGACTTTCTCACTATTATTTTTCAAAAGGCCGTGATATTTTTTCCTTTTCAATGGTCCCCAACAATAGGCAGCCCTTTTCATATACCCGAATTAAGGATGTACCTGAATTAAGGGAACCATGTTGGCTTTCGCACTATTGTTTTTCAAAAGGCTGTGAAATCTCAGTGACAAGCTTCTCTCTTTCTTCTTTTTTCTTTTCTCTTGATTTTTTCTTCCTTTTCAATGGACCCCAATAACAGGCAGCCCTTTTCATGGTCCCGAATTAAGGCAATTATGATGGCTTTCGCACTATTGTTTTTCAAAAGGCCGTGAAATTTCAGCGACAAGCTTCTCTCTTTCTGCTTTTTTCTTTTCTCTTGATTTTTTTTCCTTTTCAACGGTCCCCAACAACAGGCAGCCCTTTTTAGGTACCCGACTTAATTCACTAATTTGTGGAAAAATCCACCCAAATGAACCAATAAACCTATAAAACTAAGATTTGGTTTTCCTTCATATATTCAATCAAGTTGTAAAAAGGATGGAAATCATAATCTCACATTCAAAGGTTTTGAAAATGTATATGAACTGTGTAATGTGAAAGGATAAAAATTTAGCACTTTTTCAAAAAGATTTCCGCAAACAGAAACTCTCTTTTGTCTGAATTTTGAGAATTCTAAAATTCAAGCTATCTTCCATTTATTGAAAATTCCCTAAAAATTTTCTTTCTCTTAAAAAAAATCTAAAAATCCAAAGATAAACAGCAAAAATTCTGAAAAGAAGTTTGAAAAAATTCCTAAATATAGAAAATAAAGAAAGGTGTTTGAAAATTTTGTCTAAAAATAGACAAGTGTGCTTGTCCCCACCCCCCTAACCTATGATGAACATCATCCTCATGTTATATGCATGCAATGCAAAACAATATAAAAACATGAGGAATAAAAGTACAAGAGGGTAAAGTGAAGACACTGAATAATATGAAGCTTTCTCGAACCTTGTCAATGGTAAGACAAAACCCACAAAAACAAACAAAAAGAAAACGAAATTACCCTATTGGCAATAGAACTTGGAATCCACCTAGATCCCATGAAAAACTTAGTTGTATGCCCATTGTTATAGAGCTTTGCTGACCTTTTGCCATGCCCATTGCTGTCCAAATTGTGCAATTACCTGATTAAATTAAATAATTCAACTTGAATTGCGATTTTTTTCTCAAATGGTGATATTTGCATTAAGTGGAGAGAAAATGTACATCAAAGGGCGTAAAAGCTCAACATCAAAAGGAAAAAATTACAAAAGTACTATCGATCTGGTCTAAAAAGAAGATTCATACTTGAGAGATTTTAGGTTAGGTCCTCTAAGTAACCGGGAAATGAAGGGCCGGTTGATCATTCAACCTCATTACATACGTTACGGTACCTTATGTCTTCAGTGAGTTTCTTGTTTTCGCATAATAAAAAGAAAGAAAATATAAATAATAACTTGAAAAATGAAAACAATGCTCCATGATGAGAAACAATGATTCAACACAAAATAATGTTCACACAAGACCCTATAGAAAGCATAATTCCCAATAACCTTATAGAACTGCCATTGAAGATATTAACTTAATAGACCATAAAAGAAAAGGCATGCTACAAGGGAAACAGTCAGAAAAAAAATAGTAGTCCATAAATCAAAGGGATCTCGGATATTCAAAGACATGAAGTACAATAGGATCACATTTATGATTATGGTATGCCATGTATTCAGTTCCGGGATTATTGTAAAGCTGTTCATCTTATAGTTCCTTGGACCACACCATCACGAAGAGGACCCAGTCGAGTATGAAGGGATCGGCGGCTGAAAGCCGTCGAAAACTGAACGATGGCAAAGGCCATCATTTTTTATGTATTTTTTTAAGTCGAGAATTGCCTTTTTTTATTGTAAGTTCATCATACTATAAATCATGGTTTAAATCTAAGGCTTGTTCAACATTAACCATCCATATAATTTACTTTGCTACAGCCCAATCAATATAAAATACATTTAAAAATGAGCAAAAAGATTAGATATATGGAATAATAAAGCATGGAGAAGCAAAACAAATTCACTACCTTGAAGATATTCCAAACTACATGTGCAAACACATCCATTATTCCAGATTATTCAAAATCAATAGAAATATAAGTTACGTTTTCAACACGTATAAGATTATTAAATGGAAGGATATTCTTAAGACTCAACCCATGCCTTGAAACAGAGAGATGTAGAAGAATGAAGATTCTAAAGACAACCAAGCCCCACCAGATCCTCTACATCTGTAGATATGTACGAGAATTAAGATACATGAATTCTCTTTTATTAATATGCTTTGTACGTGATCTATCTATATGACTACAAAGTCGCATCAGTATTATTTGTTGAAACCTAAAACTGTGACTAGTAGATTTTGTTGTATATACTACAAAAAAAGACCATAACATGTTTAGCCAGTTCAAAGACAAATATGAAACAGCAGAGTCACACAAGCATATGAATTATATATATGTACCTGCGGTTTACACTGAAAACAAAAGATGACCTCGTCGAATAGAGGTAGAGAGTAAGACGAATGATTCTACATCTTTAGTTGCTGAAAGAAAACAAGAAAAAAAAAATTTTTTAAAGGAAAAGAATAACTTTCCTTATAAGGAAATGGAATCAAAATAATATTGGAAATGAATCACAAGCGTGTCCAGCTAATAGCTTCTTGAATAAAACATTCAACTCAAAGTAAAAACTTATGGGTCCTTCTCATTTCAAGATTTCTATGGAAAGAGGTTCTCTAGTACAATAGATTAAAAATGATGTAAACAAATTATCGAAGAAAACATGCATTTCATAGAAACTGGATGATTCCACAATAAACTGAAAGGTTTATTAAAAAATTTCTTACAAACCTAGAAAGGTATATTGTACTTTTGCCGGCGCTAAATAAGCGCTAGTAAAGGTCTATAAAACGCCGGTGAAAACCTTTCCTGGCGATTTTTCTTGTGCTGGCAATACGTGGGGAAAACTATGCCAACAATACCATTTGCCGGCGAAAAAGGGTAGCATCGGTGAATAGCTAACATTGTCGGCGTTTTTTTTTTTTCAGGAAAAAGTGCTTATTTTGCCGGGCAAAGAGGTTTATTTTTCCAATAATAAAATTAAAAAAAATTTTGCCAGCGTTTTTTTGAGTCGGGAAAAAGGTTTATTTTTCAATAATCAAATTTAAAAAAACTTTTGCGGCGTTTTTTTGTGCCGGGAAAAAGGTTTATTTTTTCAATAAAAAAATTTAGAAAAACTTTTGCTAGCGTTTTTTTGCGCTGGAAAAAAGGTTTATTTTTTCAAAAATAAATGTTAGAAAAACCTTTACGAGCGTTATTTTGCGCTAGGAAAATATTTACATTTTACGGAATTTATTTTTTCATTTTTTTTTTACGGCATTTTTCTCGCTGGGATTGATTTTTTTTAAATATAATTTTTTTATTTATTTGATTTTTGATTTTGTCTTCCTGTATATACTTAATTTTATTTTCCTGTATATACATCAGTTCGTTACAACTTCCAACCTGTGTTACATGAATAAGTTGATATTACTAATTCCATTATCCAAGACCAAATCTACTACGCATCTAGCATCCAACATCCAACATCCATTTCCATTCCAAAATCATCAAAAAATGAAACAAGAAAATTCATTCCACTTCATATTAATATTCAAACATCCTTTCAACATTGAAAGCACTTTACCATTACCATTACAAAATTAAAACAAATGGTAACAATCTATGCTATACCAACATTCCAACACTTGCACCATTGTTTTAAAAAACTTCATGCATCCCATTTTAGCATATAGCAATTTGTTATTCTGCATACTTGGCCTTCATGTTGGCTACATCCTAGCCGCATTGACTCTTTCAACAAAATTTTGAGTTTCAATTTTCATTCAATCTGCATAAAAAAATAGCAAGACTAACATATGATTAAGAATGTCATATGCACAACTGAATTCCCTTTATGGTTCAGGGTAAAGTTGCTAGAGTGTGAAAACTAAAATGCATTCAGGTGAGGAACAAAAATCGGAAAAAAAAATTTACTTTGGAAAATGTCATGTGTCTACTTATTGCACAAGCTGTCATGGGAGTCCAGAACAACTCAAAGGAAAATAATAGAAACGCAACTGTAAGAGAAGAATCAGCTTAGATACTGGCCAGTTGCCGCTAATGTGTGTTTAGATTTATCCAGTACTTTATAAGGTTCAGCAAACTAGATTTGCATATACTGAGTTGATATGAGAAGTTATTTGGATGGGAAGTCCTATGGGTTCAACCTTTTCTTCCATTCAAGAACTTCCATTAACCCAAAGAGCCTCCCAGTATGTAAGGAAACTTCCAAACCTAAAAAGATGATTTATATAGAGTATTCATGAACGTGATGGCCCACTACATCAGCTACTTATATAAGTGAATCATATCCATCTCATAGAAAATAAAATAACACAACAAACACCACAATCATACCACATTCTATACATATCTGACACAAGACTACCCAAACTTTTCCATCAATAACAACTCAAAACTAACCAAAAATAAAACAATACTTACCAAGAATAATATTTCAACAAATTATATGCATGGTTAGGATATTTGCAACTCAAACTTAGATAATAAAATGAAGTAAACTTACGCTCTTCTGACACCTCCAAGTAAACCTAGCTTCTACAAATCACCAAGTACAAAAAAAAAAAAAAAAAAAAAAAAAAAAATGGAGAAGTTGATAAATCTGCAATACACAAATGATACATATATGCATGTACCTGGAACGACTCCTATCCCTTGGTAGTGACAGTGACATATATACATGTACCTGGAAAGATTACTCGAAATTTTGGCACAGTCTCCCCGGTACGTGTGACATGTAATTTTTTTTTACAACCTGCTAGTACCTGTACATGACAAAAAAAAACACTTCATATAAACAACCCAATGCCCCAACACACTACAAAGTCATTCACCACTACAGCATCAGTCATACACCATTCGACAATAGCACTTCAATGCCCGAACACACTAGAAAGATGCACCAAAAAAACTTATGTTCATTCATTTCTATATCCAACACCATGTCATTATTCCAAAAACAACATTCTCATTACAAGATACAAAACAATAAAAAGGGAAGTTGGTCCTGGCCTTTTTCAGAAACAAAGATAATTCTAATGAAGTAATGAGTCTTGTAATCAATAATGGTGTATCATTAAATACCACAGATGCTATAATCTTTTGAGCTACATTAGGAAAAAAAAAAAAAAAAAGAAAAGGAAAAGAGAAATTTCTCCTCTTCCACCACCTGCACACACCACTTGCTGCACCACCGTGCACACACCCACCTGCACACCCACTGCCTCCTCCTCTTCCACCACTTGCACACCCCACCTGCTGCACCACCCTGCACACACCCACCTGCACAGCCCACCTGCTGCACCACCCGGCACACACCCACTGCCTCCTCTTCCACCACCTGCACACACCCACCTGTTGTACAGAGTAAAGTGCTTTTCCATCCACCATAAAGAAATGAAACAAGAATATTCATTCCATTTCATATTAATATTCAAATATCCTTACAACATTAAAAGCACTTTACCAGATCCATTACAAAATACAAATCCATGCTAACATTCTACTCTGTATCAAAACGCTAAGTTCTGTTGGCTGCATCTTTTCTGCATGGAATCTTTCAACAAAAAATTTTCTTCAATTTTCATTCAATCCTGCATTAAAAAAAAGAGCAAGATCCATAGGGAGTTGAACAAGTTTCTTCATAGTAGTTAAATATAAGCTTCTTCCCAACCTATTTTAAGTGTCAAATAACTTAAGTGAAAAAATTAAACAACATCCACCAAATTGGTTCATAATCTATAAACCCATAAACAACATCCACCAAATTGGCTCATATGCTTTGTCTGCCTTAGTGTAAATCTGTCCACACAGACAAAATCTGTTGATCATTCAGAATTAACTCAAAGATCATCCTTCCACAGTTAGTGTTTAGTGGGGAAGGGGAAACGAAAACTAAAGAAAAGAAATCTTCAAACTTTCTTTTTATACAAAGGAGAGTGGAAAACACAAAACCAACATGATGAAATAGCAACATCCAAACCATGGGTAGGGTTGTTAATGGACCAGACTTGCACTGGACCAGAGGCCGCATGCCCAGACCCGTGTTCGTTGGAATTGCAGGGCCAGGGCCAGAGTTCAGGTTGACATGGACCTTAGACAGCAACTCGAGTCCATTTAGGGAAAGAACATACATGAGCCCACCCATTTAAGACCCAAATCCATTCGGGTTTAAGGTCAGAGTCCAAGCATGGAGCAATAATGATGAGGACTCAATTGCTTAAAGGAATCCACAGGAGGCCAACCTTACCGTTTTGACAAAGGGTGAAAGAAAACAAAGAAAGGAATAACTATTCGGTCTCTTAAAATAGCAATAAATCAGAGAAGAGAGAAAAAGAATCAAACCAATCACTCAAAAGTAATCTTAATGAAGAACAAGTGGCCATAAATGAGGACCCATAAAAAAGGGAAAAATAGCAGAAAACTAAAGGCTCACATCATTGAGAAATAGAAAGTGGAATTGGAAGAAACATCATGAAATAGTGGCAACACAGCACAACATAATTTTCTTTTAGTGTTTGTTCATTGTGGTTTTGGTGTTGGTTTGTTTCTGCATTGTTTGCTTGGTGAAAAAAAAATTTAACTGCTATTAAAATAAATAATACCAGATAACCTTTGTCTAGCACATGAAAACAGGGCAATTGAATGAGACAAAATCCAAAAATTATGCATTACACAGCTGCAACCAGGAACGGGAGGGATCAGGCTTCAATAATTGATGCATTTCCAAATCAAAAGGTGCCTCGCAGGTCACAAAGGGACTTCCATAATTCTCCCCATTGTTTTGATAGAAATTAATCATGTTATCAATAAGAGGATGATTATACATTTTTAACCTATAATCATTTACAAGAAAATAATCATATAATCTGAATCATCATGCAGTTAGGCTGTGTCAGCAAAGGATTATTCTTCTGCAGTAGGAACCTTATTTGAGCAATAAAATGTTTAAAGGAGGGTTCCTAATAAAAGGAATACCGAAAACCTTGTGCAGCATTCCAAGTTGGTGACACGGCTAAATCTTTTGGGCACCCATATTCCCAAAATTTACAAATTAAGGTGCTGCAGCTGACCATAAACAATGCAAGATATCCTTTTTTTTTCTCTAGCTCATGCCAACAGCAAAATTGAATGTAATGCCGCCAGCCGAAAGCGATGGGATCACAACGCTTCCATAATCAGTGCGTTCCCAACTCAAGAGATGCCTCAAGCCCAAAAATGAGTTTCCATTATGCTTCTCTCCATTATTGTAATAGAAATAATAATAATTTGGTTTCTATATTACTGTCTTATATCAGTTCTTACTGCTGGATTTATGTAATTGATGATGATCACAACATTGACACATTAAAAAGCAACAAAATGATCCAAAATAAAGCAACAAAACCTAATCCCATAGGAGCTGACAGCAAACTCAGACATGACAGCCATCAAGCTTATTTGAAAAAAAAAATTCATAAAAAAGGAAAGCCTCAAGCAATATCATTCCTAAAATACAGCCACAATAAAAAAATTGCAAGTGAAACCAAACGAAAGAAGAAAAAAATGCACTTGTAAATCCGCCATGGACGCCAATGTACAGCCCAGAGTATGGAAAATGATAGAGAACTCAAAACAGAGAAAAGCACCGCCGAAACAAGGCACGCCAACTTAACACGGCCCTTTTCTCCCTCCATGGCCCTTCCCTTTCTCATTCACCTCACACCATATAGAACCAAAGAGGGATATTTTCCACTCTAACCAAAAGATATCGACACCTACCCTTCCACAACCACCGAAACCCTAACTGATAAACAAAAAAAACGCACATACATAGTGTCAGAAACTACAACAACTTCGATTTCAACTGCAAACAAGCGAGAGATGAAGAGAAAGAAGAAGAAAAAGGAAATCAAAAGGGGAAAAGAAACAAGTCCATACCTTAGTTTCTGATGGCATTTCAACCACCAAGGAACCTAAAAGACTGATTGCCCATGGTTTCGAGTGCCAAAAAGAGACCGCTTTCAGCTGGTAACAAGAGATGGCATTGAATCTAAGTAGTTGAAAGTAGGGTTTTTGTGGGAGAGAAGAAGGTAGGGTTTTGCCTTTCGATTTCTTCTTCCAAACCCTACGCAACGGAAGCAGCAAGTCTGTGAAAGAAGACAAGATTGATTTCTAAAATAAATAGAGATAGAAAGCCAAATCGAAATAGCGAATCTCAGTAGTAGTAGTAAAGGGAAAAGATAAATGACATTGCCCTAGCAAGTAGTCACAGGCAACATCGGCAAACGTTTTGAGGGAGCAAGATGCAGAGGACCAAGAGGGAGGGAGATGCAGAAGGGGTTTTGAGGGAGACACTTACAATAGACAAAGAGGGTCGATTGAATAGTCTTATGCGCTTCGAGTATTAGTAATAACAATTCTGGCGCGAATACTGCGCCGGCAAAAAATAATTTTTCAAATATAATGAAAAACAAATTCCTAAATAAAGGCGCGATTTCTCAAATGAAGGTGTGAAAGGAATAGGGGAGTTGGCGGTGGGAATTTGCTGGCGAAGTATATAGATCGCCGGTAAAAATCTAAACTTTGCCGGCGAAAATAAAAATGCGCCGGAAATGGAACCTTTGCCGGCGAAAACAAAAAAGCGCCAGGAAAAATGAATCCTTTGCCGCCGCAACAACTTCGCCGGAAAAACTATATCTTTTCCCAGCGAAAGAAGCTTTTTTGCCGGTAAAAGTTATACTTTCCCCCGCGTTTAATGATTGCGCCGGAAAAAACGCCGGTAAAGGTGCAAATTGTTGTAGTGTATAATAACAATCATTGGTTGGCCCCCTATCTGCCACCCTTAATTTCATGCCAGCAACAGTATAGAAATCCCACATCTCAGTAAACTCAGACTTTCCCTCACTGTTCCCATCCAGACTAGAGAAAATCTTCACCTTTACCATTGAAAACCAGTATATAATCACAAACTAAGCAAACCCAACTTCTTCCTTAAAGAAGTGAGGGAATAAAAGAAAAAAAACTGAGAATAAATGAAACATGAGTCAAAACGATCATCTACTTAACTTTGATTCTCATCAAAAACCTCAAAACATGAACACCTTTTGATCCTTCACAGATAAATGAAAACAACAAAAATGGTGGAAGAAATTCTAACACGTATGTGCCAAAAAGGAAATTTTGGTGGTCATTAGAGCAACACAACAAGAACCCATTTGAAACAATCAATTTCTAGAATCAAACAAATGAAACTTCCATTCTTCATGGAGCTTCAATTTTTCTTATAATTAGTAAAGATTGGGATTGGTTCATCACATTGAGTGCTTCTGATTATCCAAATGTGACTCCGGATGGTAAGTTTCTACCCAAACTGCATCTTGTTTTCATTTATTTAGCTTACATAAGGGTGTTTTTGGATTGGATGTACATCAAATTGTAATTCAGAAATTGGTTTGAACATTTTGGCAGAATAGATTGTTGTCCTTCTTCTGTGGGATTCTATATTACCCTCTTTGTAATTCCAACTATGAAGATTATGATTTGGGATGGAAAGGGGGGAAAATGAATTATGTGGGATGTTTTTCTCCTACTACATTGCGTCAAATAATGCAGCACTCTTGCACCATCATCACCACCAGAGAATTAAGATTTCTACTATATAATTCAGAGTGTTCCTGCTAACGTGTTTCATAGTATCTGTAATTTTAGGGAAATCAGGGTGATCCCCCATCAATGATGATGGGCCTTCATATATATATGCAGTAGCAATTATCTGCCAAATGAAAATCATCTATACACTATAACTAATCAATGCATATTATCTATCAACAGTCCCTTAACAGGTTTTGTAGAGGTCCCACAGTTGACTCTAGACCTTTATAGGCCTTAGTGGTTTTGTAGAGGTTCCTCAGAGAGGGAGAGAGAGAGAGATAGGCGGTGGGAATTTTTTTTTGAAAAAACCAATAAATGTTGGAGTGTTCTTTATGTTAATTATGGAAAAATAATTAACAAAATGAAGATCATGAGTCCAGATTTACATACTCGCCTCCCCTAACCCCATGTCAGCCAGACTTCACCTCTTAAGTAATCCTTTGGTGGAGCTCATTTGACAATGGATTCATATGTAGTCAATCTCTATGTTCTTATGTATTCAATTCTAAGTCCAACAAACAGGCCCCATGTGATTTTTAGATATTTGAAAATGAAAGGCCTTGATTGCTATCAAAATTTAGAAGAACTTAAGTTAGAATGCTTTCGAAAGCTTTTTATTATTCAGTTGTTAGTTTCGTGCATCCAACATTAACATATATGAATTCAAATTTCATACCAATCATGAAACTAGGCTCCTTTCCCTGATGCACCACAGATAAGTGGGTAGATTGATTGTTGTCCCTCCCAAATCAGAAATTGTTGCATTTCAAGTCAACCAGAATGGAAAGGAGCTGATTAGAGGTTAAGCATCCTATCAAAGTTGATTCTTATAGTACCAAAATCTCTCAACACTATAATAAATAACTGACCACAAATCCTTTCCTTTAAAAAAAAAAAAAATCAAGTTAGGTGAATTGCTTGGAAATTGTGGCTAAGAATTTTGCAGGACACATCAAAATGGAATACTATTTCTAATTTAACCAATCAACATGCAGCGGAAATAACCAATCAAACAAAATAGAACTAGCTATCTACCAATCACACACCATAAGAAGGCAGACACAATATTTAGCGTGGAAACCCTTTCCAGGGAGAGAAACGATGAACTAGAAATCAAAAGTTCATGAACAGTTACAAGATATACTCACAGCTAATTTACCTCAGTCTGTATCTCGACCTAGGGCCCATAGTTCTTCTTGCACAGAATCCACTAACACGACTTCCACCGTGCATCGTTCTTCTCCTTGATCTCCTCGCACCTTGTCAAACAAGATAATCAATCTTCTACAAGAGTGTAGAAGCAACAAACACCTTCTAGAGCAGCCATTCAGAACGATCTCTCAATGGCTCTAGAGAAAAATCTCTCTAAGATGTCTCTGACTCAGATTAATGAGAGTGGTGTGTCAGGGTTGAGAGAAACACCCAATAAATAGCCTCAAGTTCATGCATAAGGCTCCTAATCATAATCCACCCAGAATAGCCCTCATCCTCTAACTCTAAAAAAGAGTTCGGATGGAACTGGGCAACTGTGCCCTGCTCGCTATAGCGAGCTTGTGTCTAGCTATAGCGAGACCCTGTTCTGGGAGCTTCCTGGGACATTCTCGCTACAGCGAGACATCTCACTGTCTCGAGTTTGGCAGTCTAACAATCTCCCCCTTTCGGCAATTCTTGGACAAAATCCCCTAGAAAAATACAATTTGATCTACCCAAAAGTAAAACCCAAAATACATTGAATTTTAAAATAAAGAAATTCAGCACTGTAGATCTTGAATTGTCTTTGCTTGAACTTTTAGATCTTGACTTGCCTTGGCTTGTAGAGCTCCCCCTAGTTCCATTCTTCTCGATTCTTCTCCCCCTATATTTGTCCAAAATTGATAAACAAATATCATAATGCAGCTTCTGTCAATCTGGATACAGTAGCTCCCCCTCAAAATTGACTCCCCCTTAATATGATCTTCGTATCAGCACTGGGGTGGGGGCTTGATCTTGCAGATCAGGGGTGATGAAGTGTAGGCACACACACTTGTAAATTTAAATATTTCAGCAAAGTGTGTACCAATACAGAAGATAGGTCTTCTTTCTTGACCCAGACAACTTTCGTATTCTTCTTTTTCAGCTTAGCCTTCTGCGTTGTCTTTTGCTTTTGATTTGATAAACTTCGCAGCTTATTGCAATGGGGTCGAATGTGTCCTTTAATTCCACAATGATGGCACGTGGGAATTTGTTCAGGACGTGACATATTCTGCTTCTTTGGAGCTTGCTTTGCAACACTAACAACAGGATTAGTAACAACTGAATTTTTAGCAAAATAATTTTTACCTTTGGTATTCGAAGTGGATGCTCCGTCAGCATAGCCAATGCCATGCTTGTCAGTGAGTGCCTTTTGACTGCACAGGATGTCATCTAATTTTTTTGATCCAGTGTTCATCCTATTCAATGAAACTTTAGCAGTATTTAACTCAGATAGAACCATCTTGAGTCTTCCATTCATATCATAATTTTCTGCTTTCAAAGTCTTCATATCAGAATCAAGTTTGTCACACTTTTGTGATTCTGCAGTCAATTTGTCAGCCAATATATTATTTTCATCCTCCAATTTTTGTATTTTTACAAGTGCTTCTGGAAGTTTAGCTTTCAAGGAAGAATTTTTCTCTTCAGATTCTTTCCACTTATTGGCCACTTTCTCATTTATCTTCAACATCTTCATGGTCTTTGCAAACAATGTTTGATATTCAGCTTGCCAGTCGTGCTCTGTTTCTGACTCATTATCATCATGATCAGTCTCATCATTAGAAGAAACTTGTGGAGTAACAGAACCAAAAGTTGCTATGAAAGCGATGTATTTCTCCTTGCTAGTGTCAAGCTTCTCAAATTCAGATCTTTTCAAATTAAAAGCCTTCATCTTTGATTTTGAGTTTGGATGGAATTGGGCAACTGCGCCCTGCTCGCTATAGCGAGCGAGCTTGTGTCTCGCTATAGCGAGACCCTGTTTTGGGAGCTTCCTGGGACATTCTCGCTATAGTGAGAATAAGTCTCGCTATGGCGAGACATCTCACTATCTCGAGTTTGACAGTCTAACAGTGGGAATCCAAGCATAGTCCCAGCTAGGGTCCTCAGAATGCGGTTACGCTACACTCAGTTACCTAAAAATATAACATGTTGCAAGGCTCCAATGTAACAATAAATAACAGAAATGAAATTCTCCTAATGCTGCAACCAAGTAGAATTCCAAATGCCCATGGCCCACCATCATTTGAAATACTAGAATTTTGAGAATCCTAAGGCTAAAAGTGACTTTTCAGGTGGATAGGTATACATAATTCCAGCAATGAAACATCATTTGGAATTCTAGAATTCTGAGACTCCTAAATGCTAAAAGTAACTTTTTCAGGTGGATTAGTATACAGAATTCCAGCAATGAAACACATCATTTGAAAAGGTAAGGAGAAAACTTTTACATCATTCCCAACATTCCAAATTCTTTTCCAAAATACCTCCAAAGAAAGAAGGCACTACAAGAGATGACTTTGCCTCCTTAACCATCTATGCACATTCCTCATCATTTCATTGAAACATGTTACACCGAGGGCTAATTCTAATGCATTTTTCTAGTAGACCTTTCTAACAAATCTCAATCTTCAATAATCGTAAAGAACAATATTTTCCTTATATGTTTCTCCCATAGGTTTACAGACAAAACAATTGAGCGCCTCTTCAATCATAGTAATTCCACACTCATTTGTCCTATCTTTGCGGCTACTGTGTCCTTTTTTTTTTCTAACAGTCCCATGTCCTTTTTTAAGGATCTATTTTAGGTTAGTATAGGGGAATGTTCTAAGTACAAGCCAAATATTATATAAAATTAACCTTGTAGGAATGTTCTTCTGGACTCCTTAGACAAGCCTTTAAGACTTCTAGTAAGGTTTGAAGAAACATATAGAGTCCTCCCGGAGTAGTCCTGTGCCAACAGATAACTACTCCAGAAGATAGTCTCGCTATAGTGAGACTGAAGCTTGCTATAGCGAGCTATGGTTTTTGCGCAGACAAAAGGTGGGCTCGCTATAGCGAGCTGTGGAGTTTTGTCCGATTAGGACTCTTTCGTGTTGTTTTGTTCCTACTTCTTCTAAGAGTCCTTCTTTGCTTCAGAAAATCTTATGCACGAACCTTGGGCTATATAATGACCCCTTGTAACCACTAGGGCACTTACCGGAACTATCTAGATTTCTCAAGCATCGAGCATTCGTTTAAGAGAGTTTTTGTGGGCTAATCTTGTAAGGTAGACTGCGCTGAAGATATTTTCCTTCTTCTTATTCTCTCAAATACCTTGAAGGGGCATTCAATGTGGGTTTCAAGCAAGCACATGGAAGGTGAACCGCAGGTCATCGGTAAGTACTTCACAGTCCCTTATGCTTAGTTTCAACTGTGTCAAAGGTTTAGTACACTTGTAATCTTCGTTTTATAGTGCACTACTTTCGGTGGTTTCTACCACCAGTGGTGTTTTCCCGAGTAGGGTTTTTCACGTATAAATCTTGTATCTCTTCTCTTTTGTGGTGAATTGATTCTTATTTGGTCTTAGGTTAATTGATTAGATTAATAATTGGGTTTGAAATTCATATTGTAATCTGAGAAAAGACCTTAGCCTGCGTTAATGCTTAAATAGAAGGTTGATCTTGGTATAGTCAAACCTTTATGCGGTTTCAGAGCAGTTTCACATTTCTAAAAGTGTGATTCTCTCAGATTTATTCTATGGAATTCACTAGGGAAGGCACTTCTACCACCAAGCCTCCTTTGCTTGAGGGTAGTGGCAATTACGCTTACTGGAAGGTAAGGATGACTGCGTTTTTACATTCTCTTGATCATGATGTTTGGCAAACAGTCGTGAATGGTTATTGTCGCAACCCCGGATTGGGATCCGGGCCCGCGACGCTGTGGATAATGAACACATACTTAAAAAGTGTTGATGTGTGGTTACAACAATGAATATATGAATATACACTAACTTAATTCCCCACGGGTTTCCGCTGTGAGGATATCACACACACTCACAAAACATTTACATTGGTGCGAAAGCGTGTAGCAAATTAAATCGGTAACTCATTCCACAGTACAAGACTGATAAATACATTTAAATGACAATACGTCAGAGTAAGCAATGATCTCATTCGCATTCCTAAAATATAAAGCTAGAAGCTTAAACAAAGATTAGTTAAATTAACATTCCCCAAAAATAATGGCCAACAAAGGCCAGTACAACCCAAAAGTGTAAATCAATATTGTTCTATAAACTCCTAAAATGTTACGCAACTCTTAGCTCGATCCAATGTCTAAACGACATTGTCGGCTTACCACTCTACTAAGCGCTGTGGTTCACCGACCCCCTCCTCTGGCTCCTCAAAAGCAATAACGGGGTCTGGACTTGAGTACCACAAAAATGGGTCAGACACGATGGTCTTGCAGGTGGGTGAATAGATAATACCATTAAAGAAACCAAAGCATATCTTAAAAACATAATGAAATCTCATTAAAACAACAATTGTCATAAAACAGGATGCATTGTTCATTTAAAATACAGATGCATTATAAATCATGTAGGGTATTCAAGGTGCAGGAACTGACTAGATGGCAACCACATTAAAGCTAAATCCTCTTTATCACTAACGTGATGAGAGCACATTCAGTGCGTTGGTGGGCTTGAGCACGCGAAGTAACGAGGACCAACATTATATACATATATATATAGCTAGACAAGATCACGGCCGTGGAACCGGGTAACGGGGCAGGACAGGATCCAAGTTGCAACTGACGGGAGCACAAGGGGAGGCCCAAGTCAATTGATAAGACTGATAAGGACATCCAAGCTTAGTGGTGCCGACTCATAGGTTACGTGAGAAATCAAAACATATACATAACTATGTCGGTGTAAAACATTCAAGCAGGCGGATCATGGTGCTCATAGGCACACATTACACATCATTATCTTTTCATGCATATACGGGGCTGGTAGGACATGACAGATGCATAAATCCATAGTATGAGACAAAACTAGTGATATCGGGTGAAATCGGGTTAGCACAAGTATAATCCGAATAAAACAGTACGATGAATCCTTAAACAATTACGAACTATGTATTGGGGCTTCCGTATTGACACAATATGTATAAAGGTCTTGTATGTCTATTATTGCTCTTGGCATGGTACTCGAATGATGGTAGACATCCCAAGTTTCCTTATACAGTTTGATAAATACACAATTCCCAATACATTTCCGAAGTGGGGTTTCTTTCCAAGTCGATCTCCTTATGGCATCCCCTAGGTCTTTCCAAGGTGATAGGGCATTAAAACAACCCATCCAAACCTTGAAATACCATATCTGAAAACAATAGGAAAGACCCAAGAATTCTGTACAGTTCGCTCGAGCAGACAAGGAGTTCGCTCGAGCGGACTGGTTCAATTCATGAGGGCTCGAGCGAAGGAGGAGGTAGGCTCGAGCGAAGGAGGTTTTATGAAGGGTTCGCTTGAGCGAACTGCTCCAAGTCAGGAATGGTCGAGCGAACTAGGAGGGTGCTTCAAGCGGACAAGTCTCTGGAAGGGGTTCGCTCAAGCGAACTAACTTCTGGGAGGGGTTGGCTCGAGCAAATAGGAAGTTGGCTCGAGCTAACCAAGTTCTGTGAGGGTTCGCTCGAGCGAATTGCTTCAAAAACTCCACGATTTAGCAGTCTGGACCTCATCTTCCCTTCTTTTCAAAACCTCATTTAAGCCAACACTTAACACAATATTTATGGCCCTCCTCCCACCTACTTCAACCACATTCAAGTCCTCCAATAACCATCCATTTAAAACCAAAATCACATCCATTCCCTTTCAAATCTCATTCAATGCACCACCACCAATAATGAGAGTCCATACATATCAAAATACAACTTAAATGTACAAAATTTAAGAAAGCATTTAAAAGAGAAAGAAGCTCATGATTATGTACATTTCTAACAATCAATTTGGATTATAAAGCACATCCAAGATGAATAGTGAAAAAAAAAATCCATAACTCCATTAAAACATGAAATCATTCAAAGAAAACCCATTCATCCACTTGCCTTGGCTCCAAATAGCTAATCAAGCTCTAAGCACTTCTCTCAAGCTCAAATTCCACAATCTACAAAAAAATCCCCAAAATGACACCCATCACAAACCCTAGAATGTCAAAACCAAGAAATAGGAGAAGAGAGCTTCCAATAATCGAAATGAAGACTCTAGGGTTAATAGCAACACAATCTAGAAGATGGCAAGGATTACTTACATGGAAGGTCCTTTAATGGCAAGAGCTTGTTCAAAGTGAATCTTGGAATGGAGGATTTCTTCTAAAAATGATACCAATAGAGAGCCTTGATGGAGAGGAAGGAGAAGGTGAGCTCCATTTCTCTTTTAGCAAGAGTTTGAGAGTGATTGGGAGATGGAGAAGCAAGAAGAAAAGAATCAAACACTAGGGCTGGAACTCTCCTCTATCTCATTGAGAAGCTGAAAGAAAAAGGAAGAAGAGAAGAAGACTCCTCCTTTTATAGAAAGTGGGGATGGGTCCCACAACTTAGTCAACTAATTGGGCTTAAAACCTCATCTTCCGGGACTCGGATGAATTCGATGAAGGAAGAAATGTTCGCCGAAATTTCTAGTTTCCAAAAATTATATATTTCACGGGTTTCGGAGATATTGAAAATAGTGCCCAGATTTTTGTGCAAAAGACTGTTTTACCCCTATCATTAGCAAAGTAGGGTCTAGAGGTTTCTAATGGAAACGGGGAAAATACGAAAGTTGTCGGGAATAATAAGATAAATTAAACAGGGCAAAATACAGATTTTTCCGAGTATCAAATAAATCCCAAAATCTCATAGAACACTAGTTTCTATATTAGGTATGTCCAGCCTTTCAAATGTTTTCTTAGTCAATGGTCTGGAAGCGAATATGTTAAGCATCAGCCAATTATGTGACTCACACCATGAAGTCCATTTTTCTCTTAATGACTGTGTTATTGTTGACAAAAACGGTAATAATGTACTTCATGGAGTGCGGACTTCTGACAATTGTTACTTCGTTGCCACGGAAAGCAAGATGACATGCCACACAGCTATGATTAGTGACATTAACTTGTGGCATCAACGTTTAGGCCATGTTAATCACACGGACCTAGATAACTTGGCGAAAAATGAAATAATAATTGGGCTACCTAAACGTTTAAAAGCTACAAATGTTGTTTGTGGTCCATGTCAGATTGGCAAACAAATAAAGTCCTCATATAAGAAAGTTGATGCCTTAAAATTCACCAGGCTGCTTGAATTACTGCACATGGATCTCTTGGGTCCTACAAGATTTGAAAGCATCGGCGATAAGAAATATATATTTATGACCGTTAACGACTTTTCGCGGCTTGCTTGGGTTAGGTTCCTTAAAGGGAAGTCCGAGACATTTGAAGTTTTTCTTGATTTATGGACTTCGCTCATCAATGATAAAGGAAAAGCTTTTGGTGGTGTTGTGCGTATTCATTTAGACCCTCGAACTGAATTTCAGAATTCTTATTTCGGTACTTTTTGTTCCAAGCACCAAACATGAATTCTTTGCTCCCAAAACACCACAGCAAAATGGAGTTGTTGAGAAGAAAAATCGGGTTGTGCAAGAAATGGCACAAGTTATGTTACACAGTAAAAACATTTCTCAACGTTTATGGGCTGAAGTGGTAAACACAGCGGTTCATATCATCAATAGAGTTTACCTACGGCCTGGAAAGAAAATGACCCCATATGAGATCTGGTGTGGTCGAGAGCCAACTGTCAAGTACTTCTGAACCTTTGGAAGTAAGTGTTATATCCTGAAGGATAGGGAACCCTTGAGCAAATTTGACTCTAGGAGTGACGAGGGCATCTTTCTTGGTTACTCTATGATAAGTAAGGCATACAGAGTTTATAATCTCAGAAAATCTTCAGTTATGGATTCAGTAAATGTGGTTGTTGATGATGCAAGAATTTCGGAATACTTTTCTGATGATGAAGAAGATTTAATTATTTCTCTTACTTCTATTCAGGTTGCTGAACCAAGTACAAGCAAGTGAATAGACACAGCACCGGGATCGAAAGATAAGACTAATGTTGAATCCAAAGAACAAGAAATTGAGTAAAAAACACCATCCTCCAATCTAATGGTGCCTAACATCATTAAACACTTGAACAAAGTGCATCTAAAAGCTCGCGACCAGTACCAAAGGTAATGAAGAGTCATCCAATTTCACAAGTTCTTGGTGATGCAATGGAGCCTCTGAAAACAAGAAAACAGGTATGTGATGAGGTAAGTAATTTCTGCTATATCTCCTCTATTAAACCAAAGAACATAAAAGAAGCCCTTCTTGATTATTGTTGGATTAATGCTATGCATGAGGAACTAGAACAATTTGAGAGAAACTGTGTGTGGGACTTAGTTCCTTGACCTAGTCACACTAATGTTATCGGCACCAAGTGGATCTATAAGAATAACAAGGTTCAACTGGTAGCTCAGGTGTACACACAAATTGAAGGAATCAATTTTGAAGAAACGTTTGCCCTTGTTGCTAGATTGGAATCCATCCGTTTGATACTAGCTATTGCTTGTTTTCTTCATATCAAGCTATATCGGATGGATGTCAAGAGTGCATTTCTGAATGGTTACTTAAATGATAAAGCTTGCGTTGAACAGCACAAAGGATTTCAAGATCCTCACTACCCGGATCACGTGTTTAAACTGAAAAAAGCTCTCTATGGGTTGAAATAGGCTCCACGAGCATGGTACAAGAGACTAACTGTCTTTTTGTTGGATAATGGCTTCAAACGAGGAAGTGTCGATAAGACACTGTTCATCAAAGAAGACTCTCATCACATCTTAATTGCACAAATCTATGTGGATGATATTGTCCTCAGGTCTACCTCTTCTACTTTAGTTGATCCGTTTTCTAAAAGCATGTCTAATGAATTTGAAATGAGCATGGTTGGAGAACTCTCCTTCCTAGGCTTACAGATCAAGCAGTGCGAAAGTGGTATATTTGTTTCTCAATCAAAATATGCTCGGAAACTTCTTGAAAAATTTGGAATGACTTCTACTAAACATTCCAGAACACCAATGAGCCCATGTGTCAAATTGAGCATAGATTTGAATGGGAAAGATGTGAATGAAACACTTTACAAAAGCATGATTAGCAATCTTCTCTATCTCATTGCGAGTAGACCCAATATTGCTTACAGTGTTGGAGCATGTGCCCATTATCAATCTAAGTCAAAGGAATCTCACATTCATTCGGTAAAAAGAATCATGAAATATGTGAGTGGAACTGTTGACTTTGGTATTTGGCTAAGCAAAGACACAAATACAAATCTGGTTGGGTGTTCAGATGCTGATTGGGTAGGTTGTGCAAATGATCGAAAAGTACAACTGGAGGGTGCTTCTTTATTGCGAATAATTTGGTCACTTGGTACAGTAAAAAGCAGACTTCGACTTCTTTGTCGACTGCTGAAGCTGAATATATTGCTGCTCGAAGTTGTTGCACTCAACTTCTTTGGATGAAAGTCTCTGGGGATTTCCTCATTTCCTTAGTTTTTGTTTTACTTTCACATGCACATGCACAATCTCACTTCCATCTATGATTATTTTTGCATGTGATTTTGTTCGTGTTTAGTGCACAGTTCATTGTTATCATCCTCTTATGCACAATGGATGTTCTCCCTTGATCCTTAAAAAATAAAAATAAAAAATTCTTGATGCCAAGTCTCACCATTTCTTTGTACTTTGAACCGGAGGATCAGGGCTACCTAAGGTCATGTGTGATAGCTACCAATATTTGATTGAAAAGTTTCATTGGAGAAGGCTACCATGTTTGATAGTGTGAAAGCCGCCTATGAAGGTTCATGACTACGTTTTAATAAAAAGAAAAGGGGAAGGAGCGCAATGTCTCAAAAAGCATGATATTAACAAAAAATTAGCATGGTGGTGGGAAGTTAGATTTTGAACTGATTCTATCATTTTATGGGTTTGCTCCCTAGTTTTTAGTCCTTCAGTTTTAAAATCTCGTCTTGATTAAGGGGGAGCAAATCATATTTCACACACATTCACTTAATTTCAGTGGATTTGTGTATTTTCACACTTCTCTGTGTATATTTTTGTAGATGGAACACATGCATTTTACCAAAAAAAAGAAAAAAGGGAGGAAATCACATCAGATCCTATTTTGTGCCTTCTTTTCATTTTTTTCTAGAACTATGTCCCGATATAGCGAGATCAGTACTTACTAGAGCGAGCCTTCTCCAGAACCTACTCTCGCTATAACAAGAATTCACCTCGCTATAGCAAGTTGTCTTCAGTTTGTTTTAAAACTCATGTCCTCCCTTTTCTGTCATCTTTCTTTCTTTCTATAATCAAAGTTCTTCTCCTCTCTCATTTTTCCCCTCTTCCACTCGCTAATTGCGATTTGCACTTCACATTCTCCACATCTAATCATCAGGTATGATCTTTTCTCCTCTACTATCATGGGTTCTCTTTTCCTTGCCTTTGTCTTTTGTTATGGTTGAGGTTTGCCTGGATTCATCTCTAACCTATGTCTTTGGCATTACTCTTTATAATGTGGATGAGGAAGAATTTTTTTTTTGAGATACCCTTGAAGATATTTCGAATTTGACTGAAGGATGGGTCGAAGTGCAAGTGATTTTTTTGGTGCTTCTCATAATTTTCTCTATGTTGGTCGATGTCCTTGATTCCATGCTTTGTGACACTTTGCTACATGTTGTTTCAACCTTTAGGATCATTGGAAGTCACCTATGTTTCTTGGGAGTTGGTTGAGTTTTTCTGCACACTAAGTGTTTATTGAAATGTCTAAGCGAAGTTCTGCACACTAAGTGTTTATTGAAATGTCTAAGCGAAGTTCTCCACACTAAGTGTTTGTTTCCTTGTTTTTGTGATCTTCCACGATACAGCATGGCCCCCAAAACTTCTAAAGGAAAGCGACCTGCATTCTCTTCCTCTCGTTTTGATACTGAACGGTTTAAGGATGTTGAGAGTGCTGAACATTTTGCTTCAGAATTCATAAATAGAACTCTCGTCTTTGAGAGAATAGTAGTGCAAACTGATCTCACTACTACAAGCTTCTTGCATTGGCTTCATCTTAACCGTCTTATGATTATGATAAACTTGAGTGATGCATGTTTTGAGGATTGGGTACGGGAGTTCTATTGAAAAACGTTTCATGTTACAGGTAGTGGTTTCAAGACCTATGTTCGGGGAAAGACACTGCCTATGGATGCAAATCGGAGTGCTACTTTACTCAATCTCCGGAGACCCGCTCGCCCATCCTATCCCTTCCCTGATCAGGATAACCTTGAAATACAAGCAAATGAATTGGCTACCGTTCTCTGTGGGGAACCCACTGTATGGGATTCTCCTGTTCTGAAGATATTCGGTCTCACCTCTGATTACCGATTGCTCAACACATTTGTTTGGCATAACATTGAGCCAAGAGGCCATACCTCTGATCTTCTTTATCCTTAGGCCTTTCTTCTCTATTCATTGGGCACAGGCACCTCTGTGGACGTTCCACAGACCATTCTAGACTCTATGCTGCGGATTTACGATAAGACTAGGAAACTCACCCTTCCATTTGGTGCCATGATTTGTAAATTGCTGATTGAGGCTGGTTGCCAAGTGTACAGACATGAATTGCTCGTCTCTCGAAAGCAAAAGATTGATGGCATGACCAAAGCTATGTTTAATACTCATGTGCGTGGTCGTCTTCAGGGGGAGCAAGCTCGAGTCCAAGCCGATGAAGAAGTTGAATATTCAATTGAAAATCGCCTCCTTGCAATTGAAAATGTAGTGTTTGATCAATCTGTCCAGATTGAACATTTGGAAGAAAAGGTGACAAGTGGTTACTCTGACATTCGTAATCAGCTAATCGAAATGTTTAATCAGCTTCGTCATCAATGAAGCACCTTATTCACATTTTGCTACTTTTGTCTTACATGTCCATGTCTTTCTACTTTATGCTAAACTTCTTTCTAACTGTTTCTTTTCTAATGTTAGTTTCATTCTCTCCAATTGTTGTACTGCTTTGCCAATTCTATAACAAGGAGGGGGGGGGGGTGTAGAATGTTAGAATGGATAAATTCATTGATTTCTAGCTTGCTTAATTATCATTTCTGTGATTTTATGCAAGATCTTTGCCAAGGTTTTTTCGTGCAGGTTTTTCTTCAGAGTTGAGGTGCTTGTTTTTTTTCAGTCGTCTTGGGTATCCTTTTGTACTGGGGTTAGTAGATCTATTATGTATTAGGAGTTTTGTTCACGAATTGCCAAAGGGGGAGATTGTTAGAATTCTAGTTGGCTAATTCTCCTAGTTTGAACAAAACTCAAGTCCTAATTGAGTTGTAATTTCTATTTGTTTTCGAAAAGGACTGTGGGGTAACCTCTTTGTTGACACCAAAAATGTCACTTTGCCTCTTCAACATCAAAAGCTACATGGAGCCGCATCCTACTACAAACAGGCAAAGCCACTTCAAGCATCAGATCTTGTTAGAATCAAACCAAAACTGTAAGATCCTTCAAAATAGTCAAAAGAAGGGTACACATGAAGTTTCGGGCCATTTCAACACCATTTGGCCTAACTTCAATCCTCCAACGACTGAGCAGGAGCTCCCGGCGGTGACAGCGTCAAAGATATCAAGTCTTCAATCAAAGCCTATGGATGGTCTCAAAATACCTCCAAAAGGCTCCACGTCAAAATTCAAGTCAAACCGACACCCTTTGACCCTCCATCAACTCTTGAGCAACAAAATCAAGCCACCATCACTCATCAAACAAAGTACATGGGTGGCTTTTACATGCTTCCAAAGGGCTACACGTCAAATTTCAGGTCATTCTGACAATGTTTGACCTAACTTTGACGCTCGGAAGCAAAATCAGGCCTCCCAGCGGCGGAGCTCCCTGGGATCATGGCATCCAAATCGAAGCTAATGGATCGTCTCAAAATGACTCCAATAGGCTCTCTGTCAAATTTCAGGTCAATCGGACATCGGTTGACCGTATATCAAAGCTCGACATCTTCCACGCGGTGAAATCAAGTCTAGCATCGACGGGACCCCAAACGGCTTCAAAACTCAAATAAAAGCCCATGGTTGGTCCTATCTACTGCTCAGGAAGCTTCACCTCAAATTTCAGGTCATTTCGACATCATTTGACCTAGTTTCGACTCTTGACGAAAAATCTGTTGCAAAGTCTTCGGCTTTTCAGAAAATAGGAAACTTTGTGTTCTGATTTGCGTGGGTTTTCGTCAGGTTTTCCTTAAGAAAATCAAGTCAATAAATGAGGAAAGATGTCAAGAAAGATACAGGAGAAAGAAGAAACGAAAAAGCCCGAAAAACGGCGATCGAAAAGGGGAAAGACCCCATGGTCACCGGCGGCCATGCACCCATGGTCGCTGGCGACCCTGGAAATCCAGGTCGCCGGATTTCCGCCGAAAGGGCATTTTTCGGTCGCATTTCGAGTTGTTTGGCCCTTGTGATTTTTCCAAAATCCGATTTTTGAGACATGAAATCTGTCGATCTTCGTCAACATCACGGATCCGCCGTTGAAATCAAGAAATCATCATCCGACGCTTCGGAATCGCCAACCGGCTGACCAAGAAAGCATACTTTTTGCCCGATCGATCGAGAAATCAACTTGACAGATGATGCCGGCCCATTGGTGTCAACCAATCTCTGAAATTGCATCGCCATCCGACATCAAACATGTGGATCCATCGGCGATCATCGTAAGAAGAATTCCAAAAGACGCGGCGCAGCCCGCGACTCTTCAAGCGACTTGGCGACCAATTAATGCTGTCAATTGACCCGTTTATGACAAGTTAATGTAGTCATTAACTCATTATTTTGGACGGCCCAATCAAAAGCAAGGAAAAAGGAGTTACAAATCCAAGCAATCATGGCATTAAACCATGTAACTCCCCTCATCGTGGAGATTAAAGGCAATTAAATGCCCATCATTCTCCATTGACCAATCGAAAGCTAAGAAAAAGGAGTTACAAAATAAAAAATTAAATACTTGTAACTCCTCCCATCATGGAACATTAATGTAATCAATGCCCATAAACTCATCTTATGGCCACCAAAAGCCTATAAAAGGCAGCCATTCCAAGGAGAAAGGGTCCTGAAAAATTATCCTAAAATCCCCGAAAAATTGCTAGAAGACTCTTGGAGAAATCTCTACGCAAAGAAGCTCGGCTACTTTGAAGAAAACTTTGTTGCAACAAACATCACAAAGTGATTGAAGTCCCTTGGGGGCCGCCCCCCCAAGGTTTTCTCCCTCCTTTTATCCGACATAGTTAGACGTGGCTCTTCAGCCCGTATACTCTTTTTTTAATTGGATATAGGACCTTCCCTTGATCTTTATCCTTTAAAAATCTGAGGTTCAAGCCAAGCCAAATGAATCAAAGTATAAAGTGATCTCATCCAAGGGATGATGGCGGAGTCCATACATGACTCGCGACCGTCGATCTAAACGAGTCCCCACAATTTCCTGAGAAGTTAGATCTATTTTCTTACTTCTTCCATTGTATTTTGTATTTTTTTTAAGAGACAAAAAAATTCACAACTCTTGTCTTTCTTCGTTGATGAGATTTATAAATCGCCTTTCACGGCAAAATCGACACTTACGGCACAAAATCGCCTTTCATGGCAAACAAAAGAAAATCGCCTTTCACGGCATTCAAAATCTGTCTCTTTTCTAAAAATATATGTGCAATGGAATGTTAGAAAAAGTTTTGATTTCCTTTCTACTTGTGATGGTGGATCTCCGGATCACCATTTCTAAATTCCAAATAGAATAGAAAATCTTGCATACCCGTACAAAAATATTGATGCTCGCTTTTCGCCCAGCCGCACTCCGTCGGACCGGGGGCTGAGGAAGGCGAAAAGCCGGGTCCATCACTCTTGACAGTGGAAGACATCTTTTGGACTCCTTAAACAAGCCTTGAAGACTTCTAGTTAGGTTTGAAGACAAATATAGAATCCTCCCGGAGTATTCCAGCGCCAACAAATAATTGTTCCAAAAGACAGTCTTGCTATAGTGAGACTGAAGCTCGCTATAGCGAGGTTTTTGTGCAGACAGAAGGTGGGCTCGCTATAGCGGGCTGTGGAGTTTTGTTCGATCAAGACTCTTTCGTGCTGTTTTGTTCCTACTTCTTCTAAGATTCCTTCTTTGCTTCGGAAAATCTTGTGCACAAAACTTGGGCTATATAATGACCCCTTGCAACCACAAAAGTACTCACTAGAGCTATCTAAATTTCTCAAGCATCGAGCATTCGTCTAAGAGAGTTTTTGTGGGCTAATCTTGCAAGGGAGACTGCGCTGGAGATATTTTCCTTCTCCTTATTCTCTCAAACACCTTGAAGGGGCATTCAAAGTGGGCTTCAAGCGACCACGTAGAAGGTGAACGGCGAGTCATCGGGAAGTACTTCACAGTCCCTTATGTTGAATTTCAACTGGGTCAAAGGTTTAGTGAGTTCACTTGTAATCTTCGTTGGTGAATAAAGAACAGCCCTTAATGATCATTAGAAGATCAGAATTATGATTTTGACCAATCTCTACTGCACTATCAAATATATGATCTTAAACAATCTTTTGAAACTAACTACCATGATTGGCTTGAAGATCAGATGTGCCTATATGTTTCAAATTATACTCTTGTTTGTTAGCTTTCATTAATAAAAATAATAATAATAAAACATTTTTATTTTTTAAAACCAACAGAAATTGAGTTTGCACTCCCTTCAAATTGGAATCAGCTATGGAAGCAATCCAATATTTGGAACTGCAGTCACCCTAAATGCTTATCTATCTGAAGATATCATCCTTGAGACTAAATCAAATATCAAAATCCAATGTTGGTCATCATCATTATTGTCAAAGCCTTGTCAGCTACATAAATTTTGTTTCTCCATTACAGTCTATCCTGAGATAAATCATGGGATTGAAATCCAATGTTGGTAACCACATATAACCCAATGTTGGGATGCAAATATTACAAACAAATATTATATGATAGTGTTTTCTAAAGGATCAAATTAATTATGAATGTTCCCATAGTTGATGAATTCCAGCGGTTCGTTTTGAACCAGTACATGCCTTGTTTGAAGTTCGGATGCTGTTACAGTATGGATGGGATGATATGTTGTAGGACTAAGAGCTAACTTCAAACATAGATAAGATATGCATTTTCTTTGACTTGGTCAATCATTTGAATCACACTTAACACCAAGTTTGGGTGAAGAAAATGGAGTGGAGAAATCAACTTGATGTGATGCCACTTGCGTTTACTCCTCCACGAGCCTCTTTCTTTTTACCACAAAAACGTGTGATAGAGTGTGGTATAATAAACTAATAACAAAAAATTCTTTTTAATCTACATTTCCTCTCTCACCTATACTTTACCTCCTACCATTCACACAAGGATTTTTCCGCACCTCTAGTTTACTTTTACATACCTTTTCTTAACCTTTTCCATGATTTGACATCTACCTCATGTTTACTCCTCCCCAAATGTGAAAAAATGGGCCCTAAGGTATCATTGAGAATGTTTTCGTTTCAAGGGGATTAAAATCATTGATCTTTCTGTTCTCTTTATATACTCCTATATTTAAGCACTAAGATCACATATTTAACAACTTCTCCAACTGAAAGGATACAAAGAATGAAAAGAAGATTTTTCTTCTTCTAAATTCACAAGTTGAATCCATACCATTCTGGTCAGCCCCATTTCAAAATAGTTCTTTTACTTCCAGACCCAAAGGAGTAATGAGAAAAAGGCTAGTCTATGATTGGCTTAGGGAGGGTTCATTTAGAAGATACCTCGATGACCATCAATGGGGAATGACTTCAACTACTATCTAGTGGTGAATATATTAAATTAATGTCCACACATTCATTTTCTATTTTATTTATTTATTTTGGAAAACATACTATTGATTCTGCATTATTAAAGTAAAAATTTTCAACATGTTCTGGATCAAAGATTTCTCACTCCTGTATCTCAACAACTTTTCATTTTTCTGTTTGGAAATTTTTCTATTTACAATATAGGTGTTAGTTTTCTAGGTAGTATTTGTTGGGGTGGTAACTATCATGATGCAACAAATAAACAAGCAAAATTAGAATCCATAAAAAATTCATAGTTCATCACTGTGCCCACAATTCACAGATTTATGAGCACAATTTCCACTATTTCAGAGAAATTAGGGTTACAGCTTTATAGGATTTCACTAGCCTCATGCCTTTGAGAACAAACTGATTTCTGCAACCCTAAAACAAACCACTTAGAGAATATGTCACTGAGGTGAAAATTAGCAAATACTCCTGAGTGATGGGCTCTCTACTTCAGAACCCTGGACAAGGAGTACTGCACCTTTATGATTCATTTCCGAGGTACAATGCTCCATGCACCTCCTCAATCGAGGATCGGTGAACAGTATGACCCAGATGGTCAGTTTCCACAAAATACAAGACATCTATCAATAACAGAGAAAATTGCAGTTCAGCTATAACTGTCATGCCTGTACCAGCTTGAGGACTTGCTAGAAACTTGTTACAGTCTCTGCCTTTCTAAAACGGTGATATAGCGTCTTTAAGGACATCATGGTCAGTAACACAAAGTTAACTTATTGTCTATGTTATGTTCATGGCATAATAAAAAAGATTGGTAAAGAAAAATGATAAATTATTTCAGAAGTGACTCGGCTAATGCTATATCTTGGGTTAGAACGATGAGGGGGCCATGGAAAATGAAATTCCTTTTCAACGAGATTTGTCGTCTTGTTTCTGACATGCCGGTCATGTTTCAGCACATTAGTAGATCTGCAAATGGGATGGCAGATTGTTTAGCTAAGCAAGGGGTAGATAGATCTTGTAATTTGAGTGCCTATATTTTGTAGTTTGTGGCCGGTACATCTCTCTTGTACCAGTATCACTTTGAAAGTTATTCTACTGTTTGTTTTAGTTGTTTTGTAGTAGTTATTTTGTAGTTTGTGGCCGGGACATTTCTCTTGTACCAGTATCACTTTGAAAGTTGTTCTTCTGTTTGTTTTAGTTGTTTTGTAATAGTTTCTTCTTTAATAAAATTCCTTCGTTACTGATTAAAAAAAATATAGGTGACAAATAAGAACAAAAACCATATAACTGCATTAGTCATGTCAAAGTGATACTGAAGGACTTACTAGTAGAAAAAGGCATACTGAGAATTTATGAAAAACTAAAAACATTGCTCTTTCATTCTAGTGCAATGCCAACAGAAGATGAAAAGAAACAGCTTTAAGTACCTGGAGAGATAGTAACAAGAACGTTACTGAGGTAATCCCCTATAAAACCTGGAACCCAACCATGAACAGCATAGACTCCTGGGACCACATTATTGATGGTGAATGTGCCATTTGATTATTTGGAGCTAGAATTTCTCTGTGAATTGCGATTTCTATTTTTTTTTTTTTTTTTGTGTGTTTATTCTAGATAAAGGATACTTGTTAATATTGATGTTGATTACATGCTACACAGGTATAGTAAATCCATGTGACATACATCCTAGTCTGTAATACACAGTCATCATCTATATTCACAAAAATATACACACTACACCAGTTATGGAGTCTGGCACTCATGTATTATAGTTCTCCAACCCTCTCCCCTCATGTTGGTTAATAGATATAGTCCATGCCCGGTTTGCCTCTAATTATTTAATATGTTGCCTTCAAAGTGATTTGCTAAACATGTATGAAGGCCAGTCTTCCAATTTGAGGTAATGAGTGGAGATGATTCTAGAGGCATCCTTCTCTTGTATAAGATGATAATCAACTTCCATATGCTCTGTGCACTTCTTGAATACCGGATTAGAAGCAATATGGTCACAAGTATATCAACTACCAACACTGGGGCTACAGGGGATTTGCCTGGCTTCGGCTGGGCCATAGGGATTAGTCCGGCCCAAAGGGCTGGGACAACCTCCGTTATAAAAAAAAAAAAAAAAGTATAACAACTACCAACAAAACATCACATTCATAAATGGGTGCAAACAAACATGATGATGCATAATCCTTAAGCATGTGAATCATTTAAATATGTAAATGACCGCAGACAAACCACCCCTTAAGTGGTGACAAGCAATTTCTACACTTGAACATGCAACGAATTGTTTCCCTTTTTTATACAAGTCACCAGATTCCCTCCTGCAACTTTGCAATACCTACTATAGATTGGTGGTTATTTGGAGACCCAACCTAGTTAGTATCTAAATAGTGTAGGCATTAAATTTTCTAAGAATTAAACAAGGTCATCCTTTGCCCGTAACATCATTGTAGACCATAAAAACCGAATACAGTATAATTGACAGAAAATCTGAGATTTCATTGCCTAAATGATGGAATTTTAGCTTGAAATTGTCATCAAATTGGCATAGCCATTTGCCACGTTGATCTATCTCATGGACAGCTTTCTAACATTTTATTATGACGGCAAATCTGAAAGTTTACAGCCTCTGAAAACCATAGTTTTCAATTCCATTCCGTTCTGGCCGGAATTGGCCTTGGGCGGAACAAAATGACCCCCTAAAAGTTACTGTTCCCAATTCCTGTCCGTTCCAATCATTCCGGTCGTTACGGTCGCAATTCCAGTTCCAATTCCAGAACAATTCCGCTCCATTCCCTCCAATATTTCATACTTCCATTCATATGTAGTGAAAACTAGAAACTGATCAATTGTAGAGTGTAGTTTAATTTAAGTGATGTAAGTATGCACTCTTAGCAATCCCACTTTTGGTTGTTTGCTAAACTAAGGGAAACTCCTAAAGCAGGTTTCTTGCACATGAAGCAAATAAACTAAACTGAAACCCTATAATGGGTGAGGAGCACTCTGAAAAGTATTTATTCTCATTCATTTTCACTCCCAAGCTTTCAAGAATGATTTCAAGCATCTGACCAAGAGCCTGAGAATCTCAACTTCCAAAACCGAAAGATCTTCGAATCGAAGAGTTTGAAGAACTAGAAGAGCAAGTTCAAAAACCTCAAAGCTTCAAGAAGACAGAGAGCTAGAAGACCTTCAAGTCAAGTTAAGTTTGTGCCATTGACAGAGATTGTACAAGGAAGAGATCAAAGACACCTTGAGATTCAATAGAGGTCTACTGTAAATTTGTGCCATTTTGTACCATGAATTATAATTTGCATTGATACAGTTTCTCCTTCCTCTTATTTCTTTTTCGCTATCTCTCATTCCCTCTTCTCTGTCTCTTTTAAATTCATTCTACTTTAAATCTGTTAGCAAACAAATAGTTTGTTACATTTAAATATCAACTATTCGGCTATTCCTATATTTAGGATTCCCTTCCCAGTTAACTCGACATACATAGGATTAATTTGACAGCTTTGCTTCCCTCCTATCATGTTACAGTTCTGGGTCCAAGGCAATTTCTATTTTGAAATGAAAATTCCCTTGTTGGGAGCGAGATACTTTAATACTCAAGTACTTTAACAAGACCAGATCTTTGATATCAAATACCTTCGATACCAAATTTTCTCCAAACATTGTTTCAACTCAACAGGCACTATACAATGATCTCTTGTCAGCTTTATGTCATCAACCTAAAATGCCTAGGGAGTAGGCTCCTTCCGCTTTCACTGACAGAGTAATGAGTAGCAGAGCTTGAAACCAGTGTGAAGAACACAACTACAGTTTTTAGATCATTGGAATAGTTCATCATGGAAATTGATTTCCAAGTGACTGGCTACAAGGGTTGGGACTGTGAATAAGCAATAGTTACAGTGACTCACAAGGCAATAAAAAAAAAGGGCACATGAATTTGCTGCAATTTATTTATTATTTTTAAAGCATCACTTGTTCTGCAACAAATCAAAGAACTAATTGACCTACAGGTCACTGAGGAACAGCTTGACGCCTTAAACCTTGTAACATCTAAAGCAATCGCATCAATCACTGAGCATTCATCCACATATAACCATTGTTGTAGGAGAAATTTCTGTTGAAAGATCAATAGTTTGACTTCATATCATATATGCAGGAGAATGCATTATCGAACAAGGATTCATATTAAACTTGAGGGCACATTTGGTAAGCATCCTCAAATTGCTATTATTAAAAGCTCTTTAAACAAAAATAATCATGGACTTGAGCTACTCAACAAGAAAATATAAATAAATGTTAAATCGTTGAGAAGAAATAAGAAAAGAAAATAAATGTGTTGTGTGTGTGCGTGCGAGATATATATATATATAGAGAGAGAGAGAGCATACAGCAAGGGCAGCTGGACCAGTGTGGACAGTAAGATTTTGCTTGGTTGGACCTCCATTGCGGAACTCATTGGTTGGAAAAATGATCCAGAAGCCCACAATTGGGTCTGAGCTTATCCAGCCATGGACCCCACCATCCTTGTTGTCCATGGAGTACTGGTACTTATCATCAACCTGCAACGTATTATCAATAGTTATGCCTTCTTTTCGATGTAGTAGCAGTAGTAGTAGTAGTAGTAATTTATTAGATTCCTTTATAAATGGCTGAAAAGAGGCCTTTGTTTTACGAAAGTGGATCTTCAACAAATCGTCACTTGAACAATTGGTTATTTTGATTAAAAAAAAAAAGCAATCAAATCATGGTTCGAAACATGGTTGAAGCCAAGTCATATTGCCCATACATACATAGTTTGGCCATGACTAAAACCTATTTTCTATGAGTACTTTTGCGGTCCGCATAGAATTATGGCCTTATCTCATCAGTTTAGGGACACTTTATGAGTTAAAACTAAACCCTAAAATTATTATTATTTTTTACTTCCAATTTTGGGTATTAGAAATAAGGTCTGTGTGTGAGTGTTAATTAGTGCACATGAGACTTGTTACTAACATTTAGAAAGGATATGAGACTTCTTGATGATGAGGAAATGGCAGCAAGTACAAAGGATATGAACCTACAATACACCAAAGATATGAGGTAGCCTCTAACTAATATTTGCTTGGTGGTTTTTAAGTTAGCCCTAGACTTGCTATCCTATCTAATTGGATTTCCTTTATGAGTATGCTTTTCATGGAGGAAGACCTGATCTTTTGGACACCAAGATAGCCAATCCAATAGTTTAGTTGCACATGGGGAATTGAAAAATAGACCCCAGTCCTTTTCCGAGTGAGTAGCAGCAGAGGGTGCAGTGAGACTAACTGAATTCCAGTTGATTGTGCCCAAGTGCTAGTGAGAACCCTCTTATGAAACAGTTTCTAAGAAAAACATGAAGAAGTTGGCTCCAGGGCATAGAAGACCACTGCTTTTGCGATGCTTCTTGAATGGGTCAAATGCCAAGCTTGCTGCCAGAGAGATGGGAAGAACCTATTTCTATCTATATCAGGCAATCTGGCTGGGGGGATGGGCAGGCTAAGCATGGAGGAAATTACTAACCTCAGTAGGCAAGGAGATGGGAATTTCCTTTAACCCATCCACTACAAAAGAGTTCACTTTGACTGTTATTGAGGAGAATTTTGGGAAAGGGTTGGCTATGGGAGTAGGGCCCATCCATTTGTCAAACCATATACCGGCACTATTTCCATCACCAAGATTCCAGGGACTTCCTGCTTGGATGAAAGGAGCAAGGGACTTGATTTTCCTCCAGATACTAGATCCAAAGCTAGCTACTGTTGGGAGCCAAGTGGAGGGTATTTTAGATGTTGAGAGCCACCAACTGTTAGCTTTGTTTAGCTTTGACAGCCTCCTAATGCCCAGACCTCCCTAGACTTTCAGCAAGTAGATGACATGCTAAATAATGCAACTTATCTTACTATGATGGTCACTCCTAGACCAGAAGTTTCTCATGTTTTTTTCCATAATTTTGTAGATGGACTTTTGAAAGGGAAACACAAGCAACAAGTGAAGGGAGAGACCTGAATGGACAGGTATGGTAAGAATCATTCTACCTGCAATTGAGAGCAGATTGCATTTCCATCTAGCCAAATTATTCCTAAAAGAGTTTATCAAGAAAGAAAATAGGCTTCTTTTAGGACTTCCAGAATACAGGGAAACTCCCAGATAAGAAGAGGGTAGAAAAGCTTCAAGAGTCTTCAAGATTTTTGTAATATTGGCTTTTGTTGATGCCTGTAAATGCCAGAAAAAAAAAGAAAAAAGGCTAGTTCTTCTCAAGATTGAAGTACTGCCCTGCCAAGCTCTGATACATAGAGAGATTTATGATCATTTCAGAACTCTTTGTAGTTGCTCTAAAGAAGACAAGAATGTCATTTACAAAGAGGACATGACTCGCCAAAGAACTAGAAGGAGATCTGTAATTTGGCTGAATTTTGCCTTCATTGACCAGTTGAATAAGGTTCAAACTCCGAATTTCTTTAGCTAAAATGAAGAGGTAGGAAGAGGGGATCATGTTGTCTCATTCCACATTCAGGAGAGACGAAACCAACTGATTTCTATTAAGATAGATGATTTTGCAGGACTAACACATTCCTTGAGGTTGGTTGATCCATTGAGAAGCAAATCCAAATTTTCTTAGAGCTAAAAACAAGAAATCCTAGTCTAGCTTGTTGGACGTCTTCGAAATGCATGGCTTTAAAAACATGCTCCCCCCATAAATTCTGCACTGAAGGCATTGGCCAACTTTGTTGGCTAAGTCTAGTTGATCTTGAATTGTCGTGTTCTAAAGGAAGGCTAAATGATGGTTGGAGATGACGGGGGGATTTTGGCCAATCTGGAAAGAATGAATTTGGAGCTGATTTTGAAATTGAAATTGATTAGGCTCACGGGCTTGAACTCATTACAGATGACAGGGAAGGAAACTTGGGGATAAGAGAAATGAAATATGCATTGGAGAGTTTAAAAGTTATTCACTTGCAAAGAAGTTCTGCACCACAGTAACTACAAAATCTTTGATGATATCCCAGCAGTGAGTGAAGAAAATACCTGAAAAGCCATGGGGCTCAAGTTCTCTATTCCTCTTTAGATAATTAGATTAAAGAGAATGGATCTGATTTCCTCCAACGGAGGAATCACTGAAAACATAGCATTTTGCTCCAATGAATCTGAGGGGTTTGAATGGTGAAAAGCTATGATGCCCAGATACGGATATGGATATGGACACTGATATGGGGATTGGGGATATGACCCCCACTTTTGAGAATCTAGAACATGGATAAGGATACGAGTGTTCTAATTTCTTCTTTAGATCACTTTTGAATCAATGAAATTATCATTGTTTTTGTCCCTTTCTAGCATTTTTTATGGTGAGAAGTAAAAATATTAAAAGAACTATATGAAATAAAGGACTTTATAAGTAGGATATTCTTGTTCTCTAGAAGTATTGGTGTGGTATCAGGTACCAAAAAAAGTGTCGAATTGGACCGATACAGATACGTTGGGCTTGTACGAGTATCCGGGTATCATAGTTGAAAAGACAGTATTCAATCCTTAGTCGGGAGTTCTTGAAACCTTTTGAAAAGAATTCCGCAACTGCCAAGCTTATCTGATCTCGATCTTCAAATATTGAATTATTATGGAGAATTTTATCAATCATGCTTGAAGCTCCTCTATTTTTTTTTCATCGATAAGAAAGAGATATATTAGTATGAATAAAAGTTACAACCAGTCTCAGTTCAAAATAGAAACATAAAACTTCTCGACTGATGTATCAGTATAAGGGATGTATACCAAAAACTAACTCTAACTACATGACACTGGCGCTTAAGTTGCTCACATGATCCACCCCTTGTTTAGCAAGACAATCCGCCATCCCATTCGCTAATCTATTAACATGCTGAAATGAAACCCGGGAAAGGGACAGTAAAGCTAAAAAAATATGATAAATCTCATTGAACAGAAATTGCATCTTCCATGAACTACTTAGTGTCACAAATAACCCAGAAGAAAGACTGAATGGAATTCGATGATCCCTTGAGGATTCACCATCGTGTTTTATAGATCAGTAATGCCCAATTTGGGCTCTAATTACATTCTATCAAATCTATAATTATGGTATGTATTGCTGTACAAGTTTGACTAGTATCAATCCACGAATCTCCTATTATAGTATGTATTTGCTGTACAAGTCTAATACAATGGGCTTTTGTAGATGGGTCATGGATGGCTAACTTATATCATAATGGGCCTATGTTAACACCCCCCCTCAAATTGATGCGGTGGAATCAGTAAGCATCAATTTGCTGGATAAGAATTGATAACGTGGGCGAGGAAGTCCCTTTGTGAAGATGTCTGCAATCTGGAGGCCAGAGGAAATGAATGGTAGGGAAATGACGTTTCGTAGATATTCATCACGAATGAAATGACAGTCAACTTCTATGTGCTTGGTCCGTTCATGAAAAATTGGATTTTCTGTAATACGAATAGCACTAGTGTTGTCAGCATGGAGAGGTGTAGGTGAGCTTTGGGGAAAACCGAGATCGGAGAGTAGCCCACGAAGCCAAAGTATTTCAGAACAGGCAGCAGACATGGCGCGATATTCGGCTTCTGTAGAAGATCTTGAAACCTTATCTTGTTTCTTACATTTCCAGGATATCAACGCATCGCCAAGATACATAAACCACCCAGTGGTGGACCGACGGGTGTCAGTACAACCCGCCCAATTAGCATCGGAGAAAGCAATGAGATTTAGTGGGGAGCTGGCAGGAAAAAAGAGACCACGAGTAGGCGTACCAAGAAGGTAACGAATAATGCATCGGACAGCCGTCAAATGAAGATGCCTTGGTTGAGTCATATATTGGCTGACCAGGTTAACAACAAAGGAAATGTCGGGGCGGGTATGAGTTAAGTAGATCAAGCTGCCAACCAATTGCCGATAGAGCGTGACATCGTGAAAAAGATCCCCACTATCCTTGGAGCGCTTCAAATTCACTTCAAGAGGAGTATCAACTGGAGTTGATTGCTGGAGTCCTGCTAGTTCAATGAGATCAAGAGCATATTTGTGTTGGCGTAAGATGATTCCTTTTTTGGTGTGATGAACTTCCAGACCTAAGAAGTAGGTTAAGGGACCCAAGTCTTTCATATGGAATGACTGATGCAATGAGGATTGAAGCTTAGATATCATTTCAGAATCAGTGTTAGTAATAATGATGTCATCAACATAAACAAGAAGAATAGTGATACCACTTGAGGACTTATGTAAAAACAGCGATGGATCATACGGACTTTGCTAGAAGTCTAACAGAAGCAAGGCATTCCGAAATTTTTCAAACCAAGCGCGAGGAGCCTGTTTAAGGCCATAGAGGGAACGCCTGAGTTTAGCCACATCTGAACTACTGGAAAAGGAATACCCGTTAGGAAGGCACATATAAACCTCTTCTTTAAGATCACCATGGAGAAAGGCATTCTTTACATCTAACTGAAGAATGACCCAAGCTTGAGATGCCGCAATGGCAATGATCATCCGGACAGTAGTCATCTTTGCAACTGGAGCAAATGTTTCATCATAGTCGATGCCATATTCTTGGCGATTACCAAGAGCGACCAGGCGAGCCTTGTATTGGTCTAACGAGCCATCAGATTTCAGTTTAACCGAATAAACCCATTTACACCCAATAGGTCGAACTGTAGGTGGGCAGGGAACCACATCCCATGTATGATTGGTCTGAAGAGCTTCTAATTCCTCGGATATAGCTTTCCGCCAACATTCATGTTTCACAGCTTGAGAATAGGAAGTGGGAATGTTAACAGACGCTAGAGTGGCAAAAAAAGATGAATGAGAATACCCATATCTATTAGGAGGACGAGAGACACGCATGGTGCGTCGAAGAGTGGGCATTGTAGCTATTTCTGGTGTAGTGGCTAGGGAAGTTGGATCAGGTGCCGGATCAGGTGTCTCTTGAAGGGGTTGCATCGTAGTTGTTAGTGGTTCCGTTCGTCACCGATATACAATTCCAGGTCTGAACCTTTCAATAGAAGGAGTATTGGATGAAAAAGGTGGTAATATAGTCATGGTGATGGAAAGGGAGGAATCGGTGGGTTCAGAAGAGAAAAAATATAATTTTTCGAAAAACACAACATTTCGAGAAACACGAATTCTTTTTGCAGATGGGTCATAACAAACAAATCCTTTTTGATGGGTGGCGTAACCAAGAAAAGCACATCTGGTGGCTTGCGCAGATAATTTCGTTCTGTCAGAAGGAGGAAGATGAACAAAACAAACACATCCGAAAGGATGAAGATGTGTATATGTAGGATGAGAGTGAAAGAGACGGAAATATGGGGATTGATTTTGAAGTCTGGAAGACGGAAGTCGATTAATTAGATGAGCAGAAGTAGAGAGAGCTTCTGGCCAGAATCTATGGGGAACAGAGGATTGAAGTAGCAGGCAACGAACCATGTCAAGTAAATGGCGATTCTTCCGTTCAGCAATGCCATTTTGCTGTGGAGTATGAGGACAGGTTCGTTGTGAGATAATCCCCTTATGTTGGAGAAATTCTTGAAATCTGTTTGACACATATTCACCACCTGAATCGGATCGGAGAATCTTGATGCAGGTGGAGAATTGCGTTTCAACATAGGCAAGGAACGTTTTAAAAACCTCAAACACCTCTGATTTAGCCCTTAAAAAATAAACCCAAGTGAATCTGCTATGATCATCGATGAATGTGACAAAGTATTTATAGTAAGAATGGGAAATAACTGGTGTTATACCCCAAACATCACTATGGACCAAATCAAAACTTTTTTCTGAGATAGAGGTATGCATAGAAAATGGAAGAGATTTACTTTTTCCTAATTTGCAAACAGAACAATCAATATTGACATCAGAATTAGAAAACTGCATTTTATTAATCAAACCAGAATTTTTCAAAGATAATAATATGTTCGAATGAGGATGTCCTAATTTTTTGTGCCACAGATGCACGTTATTTGAAAGAACACATGAAAAAGCTGAAGTAAATTCATCCCTAGGTTGTATAGGTAGACTAAGCGGAAACAACCGGCCACACTTAAGCCCCTTCGCGATCACCTGTCCCGTCCCCTGATCTTGTACAACACAACCAGAAGACGAAAATGACACATTACAATGATTATCTATGAGTTGTCCAACGGATTAAGTTTTAACCCAATGGTCTAATCCATTTGGATTGGTGTAAAATCTACGTAACAACGGTGTAGAGCATTTGCCATAACTAAATCAGCTAAGTAATTTATCAAGGTAGTAAACAAGTGATTTATGTGTAATTCTTTTCTTAATTTAATGTAAATGGATCTGGCTAAGCTTTCTCTTAGTTTAGTCAATATCTCTTGATATAGTTTTACAAACAATAGCAAAATTAACATTAGTATATATATTTTCTTATTGTTTTTAAAGAAATTCAACTCTCTCCCTCTCTCTCCCTCTCTCCCTAGAGGGCTAAGACCCTAGAGAGTCCACACACTTGGTAACAGAAGCCTACATAAGTGGAAAGAGTAGCATACCAAGGAATTAATCCCTTGGCAGCCAGTGAGATATCGGATTGTTAGTCAAACAACACCTGGGTCTCATACAACTTGTAGACTCCTCTATGACGCCGACCTTGATGCATTCCAATCACAGAGTTATGATCAACTTAATCAGAATCATTTGTAGGTACAAAATCTCCATGATTTAATGATGGTCTCTAACCCACCTTTAATCTATGTGAAGTGTTTTTAATCATAGTATGAAACCATAATAGGTAGGCATGAAGGTGTAACCCCCACATTAGAGACCTGTGCCCATTTGCTAACGATTTCTCCTCCAGAAAATAAGGGCATAAAATGTTTTCAGTTAAAAACAAACAAATAAATAAAAAGAACTTACAATAGATATTGATCTCCTCCACCGGGTAGGTTCCAGTTGATATCCCAATATCTGCACATCCACCGGTCTAATAATTAATAACAGTTACCAATAATCAAACTATTGTTAGAACAATGTTGATGATGATTGTATGAACAGGATCTTGCGGTTTATTGCGTGAATTAGGGATGAACAAACGGGCAAATTTTTTTTTTTTTTTTTTTTTTTGGTACCCAGCTTTGGGGGCTAGGACCCCAGCCCTCCGGTGAGGGAAGTAGCTAGACCTCAGATGAGTTTGGTACGGAACAAACTAAACCCAAACTCACTCGGACTCATTTTACTTGGTTAAACTCGAAGAGCCCAGTGACAAGTCATTTTCCGAACCCACCTTCTGATGGGTACAAGTTGGGTCAGGTATAGTGGTGATTGTATTTTATTTTGAAAGTGTTAAAACTTTATTTAAATAAATATTAATAAACTAAGAAGGAATCAAACCCTTTTGTTTCATGCTTACTACCAACCAAGCAACAATTATTTTGTACATAATATCTTAGTACAAAGCATAACTCCGGCATTTTTTTTTACTGCTGGTCTCAAGTCCAGGTAAAGGAGCAGGATTGCGTTCGGTAGCTTGACAGTTAGCGTAAAAATTTGTCACAATCCAAACATGAATCTAAACACTAAGCATCTAATTAATCATTGCATGAACAGGGCGGACATGGAAGGGCACCCAAAACCTATATCCACCTTAAGCTAGATAGACTGGGTTTGAATTCACAAATTCATGTTCGCCCTGACCGCAAAAGAACCCAACTACCAAACCTATTTCTAATAGGAGTGGGTCAAGTTGGATCATCAATACATCTCAACCCGCTAACATGCGGCCCATCCCTACTGGGTCCGTGGGTCGGCTTCACCATCAATGGTCATGAACTGGGAATCAAAAGTCCAAGCCAAGTGGACCCCACAAGCCCCGGCCCATATAGTAATGATAATAAATAAAGCATTTATGTTTGTACCCTCTTTGAGATTGGGTTAGCTTGGTATCCAAGAGGTTTTTCATTCCTCCATACTGTATGCCTGTCAGTGCCCCATCTGGCTGTGACATTGTAAGTTTCAGAATGCCATTTTCCATAATAACCTGCATCACAAGAATCATATTGTCAATAACCATATTCCAACTCAGCTAATATCAATCAATGCAGACAAATTTGAGAGAGTAAGTTCTAGAGCAACCTGGTTCACAGCCACTGGTTACACAAACAGACCCTTAGACATGGATGGATATAGAATTCCAGGATGTGATTAAATAAAATTAGAGTTTGCACGAAAGAGCGTAGGAACATTAGATGAGAAACCTTCGCATTCTGCACAGTTCTCATGTGCAGTTTGAACTATTTTTGAGGCTTCTCGACTTTAAATACACTACCCAAGCCAACTGTTACAAGTCTAAATTTGACACCAATCCAACTGTTGCGTGTCACCCACCGTTGAAATGAAATTCAAAAAAATATGCTTTCTATGATCATTTAATTTATGACGGCCCATTTGTTGTATGTAATTGAATTCTTAGGATTTCTAAGACTTTTTATGATGAAATTGAACATACATAGATGAATATCCCAAATGACAATCAATTAATTCCTCCTTTAACGTAAAATTAATCTATGTGAGATGGGAAATGTGTATATCCATCTACCACCCAAGTAATTCAGCTTCTTGGAAAGTCAAGACTCCAAGTTCCATCTACAACTCCACCTTATATCCTTCACCTTTCACCGTTTCACTGATCCTTTGTTTGAGCCCCCATTTGACCATTAATTACTATGTTATCAATTCCATGCGAACAAATGAGCCCGATTAAGATGATCTAGTCAGGTTTATATTTTGCATAATATTGTGTTACACAAATAAAACTCAGGTAGATGGTAAAAGATAAAAACCCAGCTGTTGTGAAAAGCAAAACAGTATAATGATAGCGATTAAAAACCATGATAAATAAGGAAAACCAGTGCTATAAAACACTAGTAAGTGGGCGTAGGAGACGTACGTTTGAACCCTGTATTGTCAAGTTAACGTTCTTCCCTGCCATATATTTGAAGAAGGGGCTTGGGGTTTTCTTGGGGCTCTGGACTGAAGGTGGGTGTGTGAGTAAGAGATTGATGAGGCTCTTATGGATACATAATGTTCTTGATTAAGAAGTGGGTGCACAAACTAGCTGTTGGAAAAGGATCCATTAATGTCTTACCTGATTTATCTTTATCTGTTTTGCATGTTCGATGACTCTCGTTTAATCTTGTGTTTGTGAGTACTTTAACGAACACTTATAATTGCCGTGTTACCCTTTTTCCCTCCCATTTTGTGCTTCAAGATCTGAGGATGGGGTATACGATTGGTGGTGGTAGTGAAAACAATGTTCTTTAAATTTTGCAGCCCTTGAAAAGAAGTCAACAATTTGTTGTCTTTAGTAGATTCGGAAAAGGTTTTGCTATGGCATCAACAACTTGGACTAGCACCTCTTCAAAGTCTTGTGAGTTTTTCTTTTCTAGATATGAGGAGTAATATTAGGGAACTTAATTATGATACTGTCAATTTGCAAAGACTCTTTATTCAGTTAGCATAAATTAAAAAAGTAATATTTCTTCTGAATTAATATATGCTGTTCTTTGGGCTCCTCTTGCATCGATGTATGGATATCGTTATTTTGTGACTTTTATTAATGATGCGCAAGGATGAAAATAGCGGTAGCGGTGGGTGTGGCGGCCTACCGCCAAAATGCTACATAGCGGCGCGATTTGGAAAAATCGTAAAAAAAATATGAAAAAATTGTAGAAAATCTAGAATATTGGAAAATGAGAGAAAATGCATTTTTTTTTTTTTTTGCAAAAGTAACTAAGGTAAGAGGGCGTAGCGGTCCCCTCACTGTATGAGGTCTTGTATCGCTGTATAAATAGAAAATAATAGTAATGATCATTTTTTTCTCATGTGTTCATGTTGCTTAGTTATGCAAACTTAAAAACTAATGAAAGGCTCATAAAAGAAAAAACTATGTAATGAAGTCTAGACTTAAGAGTACCTAGAGAAAAAAATACATCTACCAAAGGGGGTGTCTAATAGGATGTACTTAGAGAAGAATCATTGAGAAAAACTCTCTGTATCGAATGTAATTCGGCGAGATCATGTGCTTTTTGGTGTTCTTTTAAACATAAAAGGGTAGAAGAGTTATGTAGAAATGTTATTTGGAGAGAAGAAGAAAAGCAATAAGTCTTATTATGCATTTTAAAAAAATTTGAAAAGTAGGAATTTTTCTCACCCCGTAGCGGCCCCGTAGCGGTCGTAGTGGCCTGTAGCAGCCTTGTAGCGGCCCCGTAGCGGACGTAGCGGCCGCTACGGGTGCGACGGCTGATTAGCGTGGCGGTGGCGGCCGCTACGCTATTTTCATCCATGATGATGCGTATATCTCAGGAGATAAAGGGATGAGGTGTTATATGTATTCAAGAATTTTCATAAAATGGTTGAAACCAAGTTTGAGAAGAAAATTTAAGTATTGTGATCTGACAACGGTCTTGAGAATACATTTTGTGAAGAATTTACTTCATATCTATCAGAAAATAGAATTAAAGTGCAAGCATCTAGTGTATAATGCCAGATCAAAATGGAGTTGCATCATGCAAAAAAAGGCATCTATTGGAGGAAGCCAACATTGACGCAGCAGCACTATCTGTCCGTTGGAACAAGTCTCGTGGTCCAATTGTGGGACCCAAGCAAGTTTAGGAATTGTTTAGTAATTGTTATTAGTTTCTAATTTTTATTTAAGAAGTTGCATTTAGGAGTAATTTCTAATTTGGTTAGGATTTTGTTTCCTAGTTTGATTAGGATTGTTTTAAGGGTAAGTTTTTTTATTATAAATAAAGCATTGTAGAGATCAATGATCTCAGATTGGAGAATTGAATTAAGGTTTATCGTTGAAGACTGTTTCTTCCTCGTGTGATTGTTCCTGTGGGAACCCTAATTGTGCCCCGACACTTGCATCCTAATCTTAGGTTGCATCAATTGGTATCAAAGCCGAACGATCATCACGATCAATTGGAGTTCAACAGATTTTTCATCTCGGTCCATGTGTCAACGGGGTCAATTTGTTGGTTTCTTCTCTTTCGTTGCAACTCGGCCCACCATATATCAGCATAGTTGCGAAATCGAGTTGCCACTAGTATAATCTTATGACCATCCATCATTGGCTTGTGTAAAAAAATATTTTCAACACACACTAACCAATCTAGGAATTCATCTGGTTTCAATTTTCCATCATATTCGGGAATCACGAGTTTAATACCTAAGTCACGATCAACATTGATTGCATGTGGATCTCGTTGATTCCGATTATGTCCTATATCATCCCGATGATTATCCTCACGCCAATTAGTTTCCAAATTGGTTAATCGGGTTTCAATCTGTGCAAGAGTCTCTTGCATTTGAACAATCATTACTGATATTTGATTAACAGTTCCCCTCAAATCATCATCATTATTAAAGGAAGACTCTACTTCTATGTGCTTCTTGGGAGGCATTTTTGTTTAAGGCAAATTTAAAATTTTTTTTACTGACCTGATGTGTAGATCTGCTCACCACGATCACGCTGGGGAAAACGGATCTAAAATTTGACGGTAGATGAGCCCGATATTGTAAAAAGAAGTCTCAGCCGTTGATCTTGGACAAATCTGGGTCTTTAATTTCTTGCTGATGAGAGCAGTAATGCTGGCTGGGTTGAAACTTAAGTGGGTCGGATTGACTAGACTTCGACCCAAATCAATTCAGATATAAACTTGGCTCGACCTGTGAATGACCTGAACTCAACCTTAGGCAAAACCCACTTGTTGATACGTGTCACACAAGTGACTCTATCACTGAGCAGCCTCGTTCTCTATGCAATAGAAAACAAGAGAAGAAAATGGTTTGGGCTGCCCCTTTTGTTGATTCTGTATGACGCGAAAAGAGGAAGAAAGGAGGCGAGAGGCTTAGGGATTGTAAATTTTGGGCTGCCTTTTAGATCTTGTAAATTTTTTGTTTCTTTTCTTTGCACTGCAAATCCTAGTGCTATTTTTTTTCCTCATTTTAAAGCCTTTAAACTTGCGAGCCACGTATTAAGAGGATAGGATGAGGTGATTGACTTGAGATCTCATGTAGGGGCTGGTCCCATTTGGATCTTTTCATCCCTGAACTTATCCTTGATTAGTAGGCCCCCATAGGCTGCATGAGAGACATCCGCACATGAGCACTGCTCTCTAATTAGCTTCATGCCTTCAAAACTCTTATCATTGTTTTATGCATACAAGTATTATAAAGGTTGCAATGGAACAGGTCAGGTCAAGCTGGCGCTATGTTGAGACCCATTCATAAGATGTGAACTGTAAAGATTAAATCCACAACCTGATTCGTTTATTACATAAGTTGAGCTCTCCAACTCGTATTTTACCCACAATTAAACTGGAAAACCTGAGACCACCCATTTACGCAACTCGGGAGATTAAAACTCTGCTTGATATCTGCCCTTAATCAAACCTCTATAGAAAATGAAGTCCCCAGTGAAACCAAAGTAAAGACAATTAAACCCTAAACAGAACCTAACAAAAACCTAATTAGATCCCCTAAACAAACCTAACAAGAACTTGTAATTAAAACCCGATGAATTATTAACCAAAACCCTCCAATCAAAGCCCTATTATAGATATTAAGTCTCTTCATCAGGACACTAATCAAAAGTCCAAAAGAAAATTCTAATCAAAACCCCATTAAATTTTGTGATAATGATGCAATCCACATCCAACCTTCATAAAACTCTAATCTAACCAATATATACACCAAGGAAGAAAAGATGAAAACGAATAAGAAAAAAACACAGAAGCTATGATCTTGTTATTCTTCTTCTTCACATCAACGTCACCAAGGATCAAAATAACAGTTACAGCAGGCGTAACGGACAGTGGCTAAAATGTTACGTAGTAGATGATACATAGCGATTGCGGCGGTATGTAACAGTGTAGCGATGTGAAATTTTTAAATGATAAAAGAATTTTGAATATTGTGTAGTAGCCAATTTTATATATATACATATATATATATTTTTTAATTGATTTGAACCATATGAGAGTAGAGACTACTTTAGGAAATACTATTGAGGAAAATAAAAAGGAAAAACAGTATTTTAAATTAAAACTATTTAACCCTAGCATCACTAATTTTTAAAATACTATAGCGGCCTCAACCGCTACGGCCAATAATACAGTTGCAACGCTGTGTAGTGCCACTATTTTGAACCATGAACACCACCGTCGCCATATGCGAGGGGAAGAGGTAGGGACAAATGAGAGAGATCAGAGATGCTGGGAAATTGATAGGCCTGTTGATGGGCAGGGTTGGCCCCAGCAAGGTATCAAGTCATGGCCTGCCTTAAGAAACACAGGCTCGCATCTGACCTAAGCTCTACATGAGAGTAAGTGCCAACGCTTCATAGTGTTTTTTTTTCCCCTCGCTAGATTGGCCTATTGCTTAGGAGCGATACTATCAACCCAATGGCCAAGGGGTCGATCCCTAGGCATGTGTGTGATATTAAGGTGCCAACACTCAGTCACGAGTGTGTTGGCGGGCTTTCTAGCAATTCTTTGGACAAATTAATCACTAAATTACAAATGCTCCTTGTTCGGAACTTGATCTCTTGCACACAGATTATATGGGAAATCATGTGCCAGGACCCTCAAACAGGCAGGGTTCACATGTTTTTTCCACATGCGTTAAAAAATAAAAACCATTGAGAATTCAAATATCTAATTCTATAGTTTTTATGTATTACTATTTTCTTCAGGAGGACAATTTATGTCACTAAAATTGTTTTAGCCACTGTTTCATCCATTACATAGCAAATTTGCCTAGAACTATTACAGATCTAGAGGCTTTCTTGAACCATGTTTGTATTACTTACAAAACAAGCAATGAAATAAGCAATTATTCTCCATCTACCAGATATGGCATATTGAAGCCTTCTTTTCCATTTCTCTTATCAGACTCAAAGGTACAGAGTTTAACATAATTAGTTCAAACAATGACCGTATAGAAGTCTCATTTAGGAGCATTTGTGATCCATCTGAAAGGGGCACGACATTGCCACTGAGTGTAGACAAAAGGTATTATATTCATTTAGTTTCCATAATCGTTGCTTTTCTTCTTCTCATGGACTTGGAACTCTTCTCCATCGTTTGAGACATTTTGATTACAGACGATAATGACCAACATGTAACTTTCACTGTACAAACACATGAACCATCATTTTAATGTAAATCAAGTTACCTGCTCTTGGTGTCTGTTTTTTATTACCTTCTAATAAAGGTTAGTCATAGGTGCACTTGTTGAATCACTTTTCAAGTGGGGTGCAATTCTATAATGAAGTACATGGATACATTTTACCAGCTTGATCCTCTTCTTTGGCTGGAGCAAAGCCAAAGAAAAGTTCTATGGAAATGAGTGTCATCATCTGAAAAGGAGACAGAAAAATGCACCTTGTGGAAGTTCAACACAAAACATTTGTGAATAGTGTGTTCACTTGAATAAGCAATTCTTCCTGGAATTTACGAAGATCAAAATGGAGCCTTAGAAAAGAACATGACACTTGGGTGACACATACAGATTAATTTTTCTATTTCATAGAGTTTGATCTCTATCCATCATTTAACAATAACTTTGTGGTTTTAGGTTTATCTTGAGGAGTGGGATTTCAGGCTTTTATTGCTACGCTATATACGAGCGACTTGCTGGATGGCCTGCCTTCGATCTTGTCCAAACCAGGCTGGTGTTCAAATTGAGAAGAGAATTGTAAGCTATATCCAAAAACCTTTATTTTGCTTGAGTTCAGTAAACTACACCTTAGAACTTCAAGAATACAAGTCAAGAAAGAATGCAAAATTAACTTTTAAAGAACTAAGCTTGGACCTTCAGGGGTCATTTTGATGTGGACATTCAACACTTGTAGTTATGCTCTAGTTGTGTTTGAAGTTCAATAGAAAAATCTATGCAGGAGAAACATTTATAAACCACTCTTACTACTAAAAACAAGTTATGGATTTATCAGATGCCATTTTTCCAGAAGAATCTTTTATTTTATTTTATTTTCCACTAAGCTGGGATACTGGTAAGAAGTGATACTTTAAATTACTTAGAAACTCAAGGATCAATCCGTGGGCATGTGAGTGATACTAAGGAGCCAACACCACTCAACCAAGAGTGTGCTGGGGAAATTGTTTTGCAAGTGAAATGGGTGATCTCGCTGTAATGAGAAATCTAGTTTTCTAAGAATCCACTTCTCTCGTTCTCATGCAATAATACAATGCAAACGGGGGCTTTAGAGTTTCTCAAAAGAAACGAGGATCTATGCCTTCCATCTCATGCAAATTCTCCTAAAAGCATGTCTGGATCAAACTATTTTAGAAAGAGATTCTTCTTATACTCAATTTACCTAAAGATTCATGTCAATGCTCACCTTGCTCCTAAACTCTACATCCAAAAAAACTTTTTTCTTGTTTAGTTGCAACATTCTTGCACGGGATTCAAGATAAATCCTCGTGTGGCCTACATGTTATTGTGCGCATGTATGTAGAAGCATGAAACCTGCTAGCAGCAATCAAGCCACACAAAAAAGAGAGATTATCACAAACAGAGATTTACTTGGTCTGGCAAGAGTGCTTACGTACACAGAAAAGAAATTCGACTTTGTTGGCACGTAAAAATGAAATTCCAGAAGAGTAGGCCACATACAGGGTCTACAAAGCAAAATCCAGAAGATTGAAGTCAAGTCAAGGGCTAAAAGAACAATGAATCAAACGAAAGAACATTGCATACATGAAACATAGCTGATCAACGTACCGGATTTCTAGATGATGATGATGAAGGAAGAAAATGCAATGCCCTGGCTGACCCTTGTTCTCTCCCTCTCTTATTCCCTTTTCTCTAGTATTGAGTTGCAATGCAAGATGGGTAGTTCGTGTGGTGGGTGTACGTGTTTAAACAAATATTAGTTGGGTTCTTTCCTTCTAAGAATCAGGAATCTTAGTTGGGCTAGAACCCACTTCTAATTGTATGGTGCCAAAATCCCCTTCTTTCTTCTCAAATTATACCTTCCGAGTCTTTAGAAAAAAAAAATTTCCTTGTCTTCTCAAATTATATATCTGTATTTTCTTAATGGTACAGATTCCATTATATGGCAATCACAGATGAAAAGCAAAGTATCATGCCAATGCCGGAAGATTTAAGCCCCAGAAGATGTAAAGTACTGGCACTCCCAGAGTCTGTTCTGCTTACCAATCCCATTAATCCAGCTCTTAAAGGAGAGGTATGTGATTACATGTCGATATGATGGACTGCCCTACATGTATAATGGTTACCTAGATCATACATATAATGCAAATGATAATTATTTAAAACAGAGAGCCAAAAATTTGCAACATAACTCTTTTTCTCGTCAACTTATCATATTAGGATATCATCAGGAAATGTTCCAAATAAGGGCTTTCTCATTGTAATTAGGAAAATCAATTCAAGGTTTTAATATAATTATAAAATATACAAGCATGTTAAGAATTATATAAGAAATAATTATAAAACATTTTTAATTTGGGGGTTTAAGAGAATTTCCAAGTTTCTAAATGGGGACGGGCAATTTGTAAAATTTATCTACAGATTCTAAGGGCTCCTTTGTCTATAGGGAATTAAATTCCTAAGAAGGAGCGGCTCCCTTGGGTGCTCAGGAGTGCACTTGAGGTTTTCCATCCTAAGAATTCTAAGAAATGCATTTCCAGAAAGTAAAAAAAAAGGTATTAAGTTTAATAAACTTATAAAATATACAAGCATATTAAAATTATTCTCATAAAGCAATCCAATAAAGAAAATTAACGTTGGAAATAAAGCTATTTTAATATGGGCTACTTTCAAGTAATTAACCAAACAGAAAGGAATGATGATACCTTATACTCGAATCCTTAAGCAATGTTGCTGTTGCTAGAAGTTAAAGAGAAGCAGTGGCAACGGCAGTCGGCTAAGGTACGTTTGACAATGCTCTCTTTTGGGCGAGTTCGCTTCCTTATAGGATTCGGACTGGTTGCTCCGAGGCCTAATGATAGGCTCCAATCATTACTCAGATAAAAGACAGAGAAGGGATTTGTTGTTTTTAGAAAAAGAAAGAAACATTGTCATTAGAAACATGCTATCGCCACAAGGAAGCGAAAGACCCTTTTATATTGGGTTTTTGCTCCATAAAAGTGGGCCACGTTACCCATGATCAAAACCATGCTGTAATACCCACTCCCAAAGCAGCAACACCCACCTCCCCCAAACCCCCCCTCCCCCCACCATCTCACTTGCAATAAGTGTACAAGATGAACAATATGGACTTGTGACTAGTGAGACGTTTCCAGATTAAGCTTCCCGGGCTAGGCCCGACATGTGTGCATCTATAGGGTTAGTAGCAAAAAGTCCAAAATAACATAAAGCATAAGGTGCAATGCTTTCCTTATAAAGGCCTCCAAGAGTTTTCGCTTTATTCACAACAAGACAAACACAACCCACTTCACAAAGGAAAAACAAAGGCTTATAGAATGTTTTGAAACACCACCAATTCATCATCTTTTGATTTTTGAGGTTTGAAATGGAGATTTATTCTCCACCTGCCCAACCCCATCCTGCATCTTTTGTCTAATACCTGCTTGAACCGGAGAGAGTCATCCTGCTGCCTTTTTTCTCAAGTAACCTTGCTGATCTCTAACAACTCCTCATCCATCCTCATCCTCTCAATTCCCCACTTCTCAGGTTCAAATACCAGAAAAACGAACCTTATTTGACATCCATACCATCCTAAAATCTTTGTAAACATTCCGAACTCTCAACCACCCCTATAACCTCTGATGGTTCCGTGCCTCCTCCCCCTAAAATTTCATCATCTCCCAAGGACCATCTACCCACCATCATTCCCCAAGGTTGATCATTTGCTAGTCTCTTCTCGCACTCCAACTCTTCAGCCAACCCCTACCCTGCTCACTCTCTCCCCTCTTTCTCTAATGACAAGGTCTCAGTCAGGATCCCTGTCAAGATAGTTGAAAAACGCAAAAAAAAAAAACTCTCATTTGTAGCTTTAGGTAAATTCTTTTTCGAAAAAGACCCACACAAAAATGGGTGGAAGCATCCACTGAAGCTGCATGGAAGCTTACTAGCCCCTATCTGATCTCCCTCACAGAAAAAAAAAAAAAAAAAGGACTTTTTCTTGTCCACATTTAGTAACCAAGATGATCTTCAAAGAGTGCTCTCCTCCTTACCTGTCTGTATAAGGAAGAAAAGACTACAACTGGTTCACTAGAAACCAGGTCTGGTGGACATCCCCTTCCCTGGAACTTCTTCTAATTGGATAAGGCTGAAAAACATTCCCCATTTCTGAAGAAGTAGACTTCTCATATTTTCTCTTGCCACATGTCAAAAAACTTCTAACCTATGCTGTGATCTGTCTAAAGAAAATCCTAACCAAATATGGCTAGAATTGGATAAGGAAGATCCATTTTGTACCCAAGTTGAGTATGAAAATTTATCCTGCAGTTGTTTGTCTTATTCCTACATAAACCTGGCTCATGCTCATCTAGCCGTGCTTTAAAATCTCCTCCCTAAGCATCCACTGCTTCAACATCGAACCCCTCGGAGATAACCCCAATATCCATTCTAATTCTAGCATGCTTGGTCATTTCAAATCCCCCCAAATCCCCATGACCCTATGCCCAAGTAAGTAAGTCCACAGCTAGGAACCTGATTTAGTTCCATCTAGTGATGAACTCGGTCCTAACCTGGTAGCCAACTATAATTCATGACTGCCTTTGAAAACCCTGTTGACATCCTTTATCAAAATTTCAACAAAGGACCCTCTGCTCCAAACCACAAACCTTGCTCACCTCCAAGTTGATGCAAATCCGAGGGTTAGGGTTTGTGTGGCAAGTGCTAAAAGCACAATGGGTGCCGAAACACGTGTCCGAAGACACAATAAATCTCCGCAGAGACAATGAAGGAGGACGCACCTCAATGGGGATAACCCAATTTTCATTAATCAACTCTAAAAATAATCTTATACAATGCCATATAAATAGTAAAAGAAGACTTGAGCCCTAAGAAACCTAATTGAACTAGGAAACTAAATAAATTGGAAATCTAATCCTAAATTAAATTCTTTAAATAAAATTAGAAACTAATGACATAATTAGTTACTAAAATATCCTAAATCTAAGTGGGACCTACACATGTGGACTTGAGCCCTAAGAAACCTAATTGAACTAGGAAACTAAATAAATTGGAAATCTAATCCTAAATTAAATTCTTTAAATAAAATTAGAAACTAATGACATAATTAGTTACTAAAATATCCTAAATCTAAGTGGGACCTACACATGTGGCCATGAGGTCTACGCTGCATCATTCTCCCCCACTTGAAAAGAACTCAATCTCGAGCTCGAGAAATATCCACCTGGATCAAAGATCAATATGACAAACTTCTGATTCATCGGTTGATCTACAACTTCCGTGTACAGCTCCATGTATAATTGCCTTTTATGGGTGAAATTTGTGTTGATATGCAATTGAACTGTTGGATAATTTACTTGTAGAATATGCACCATCAAATCACAATATCTGGCTATCCACTGGTCATCTCCTCGTTGATATTGTTGATCTCCAAAGACAAGTGGGGGAGGGTTCTAGGAAGAGGGTTCTGGTGGGTTTCGGTGGTGCAGGAAGATTAGGGAGGCTAGTTTGGGGTGGGTGGGTTGCTAGATTGGGGTTGGGTTTGGTTAATATGCCAATTGGATTTTTGGAGGTGCTCTGCGATATCGAGAAAGAGGATGGACGAAAGGGGCTGGGATTCGGTTTGTGGAGGTTTACGGGAGGCAGTGGACAAAAGGGGCTGCAGATGATGGGGAAGCAGTGGTTTTGAGGGTTCTGGTTGTGATTTTGGGATTAAGGTGGTGGGTCAGTGTATGTGGGGAAGAGGCGATGGGGCTGAGAAAGGGGTTTTGTGGCTCCAGAAGGGGTTGCGGGGACTAGAAACTGGATTGGAGGGTGTGCGACAGATCTGGGCAGCGGTGATGACGGTAACGGCATGGGATGAGTGGTGATAGACAGATAGGGGTAATCACACCGACAATCGTGAAGATCATGCAGCTCTAATACCAATTGATGCAGACCCCGAGGGTTAGGGTTTGCAAGGCAAGTGCTAAAAGCACAATGGCTGCCAAAGCACGTGTCTGAAGACACAATAAATCTCCGCAGAGACAATAAAGGAAGATGCACCTCAATGGGGATAACCCAATTTTCATTAATCAACTCTAAAAATAATCTTGTACAATGCCATATAAATAGTAAAAGAAGACTTAAGCCCTAAGAAACCTAATTGAACTAGGAAACTAAATAAATTGGAAATCTAATCCTAAATTAATTTTTTAAATAAAATTAGAAACTAATGACATATAATTAGCTAATAAAATATCCTAAATCTAAGTGGGCCCTACACACGTGGCCATGAGGTCTACGATGCATCACAATGGACCACCTTCAATGTGTTCCCACTCAGGGGATCTTAGTTATGTCTATTCACTTCAGCAACATTTCTTATGCTGTTGCAAACTCCTCTCTGAACAATTCAAAAACACCATTGCTTTTTTCCTCTGATATAGAAGCTCATTCTCACTTAGATACTAGCATTGATGCTACTACTAATGGAGATCCAAGAACTCTAGAGTTTTTTTTTTTTTTTTTTTTCCCTTGAACTTCATTGTCACCTAACTACACATCCACTTGGAGACCATTTTGGAACCTCTGGCCAAGAGCATCTCCGCCCTAACAGGAGCCATTTTCATATTTTCATTGATCTTCCCCGACTTGAACCAGTCCATACTGAAGTCACCTCTGTGAAATGGAAAATAGAGAAATCCAAAGAAAATTTGTCCACTTCAAGTCCAATATCAAGGAGCTCTTTTGGCCCCAAAACCCCAGCTTCTCCCCATGATTACAGTTCTTTTCTGGAATTGTAGGGAAATCTCAAATTTCCTAACCATTCGAGTTTTGAACCTCCTAGCCCCCTCTCGTCTCCCCAACCTAATCTTCCTTTCTGAGCCAAAAACCTCATTCTCTTCTATCCAAGCTCTCAAATTAGACTCCATCGATTTCAACTCATTTTTCTCTAATTCCTGTCTCCATCTTCCATCTCTAGAATCTGGTGCCTAACCAAAACCTCCCCTGCTTTTCAATTCTAGATTTTTAGTGAATCCCAATAGCATCTCTCAATACTCATCACAGATCTCTCTAATAGTACTAATTCCTTGGTCACTGGAGTCTCTGCTTCCACCTTCTTCAGATCAAGAAGACTTCTGTGAACTACCTTAGATCATCATTCCTGAAAGTGCAAGCTAGAAACCAATAGTAGACCCAGATGTGGGGTGAATAGGACTAACTACAAAATTTTAACCAAGCAAATAATTCTAGTCTACAATAAATCAAAGATCTCTCAATTTGAATAATAAGAAATGACTATGAGAAGAAACAACACGATGATCAAATGTGCAAATCAAAGCCTATAACGATGTGATATCACAATAGAATGCTTGAACAAAAAAGATATGTCAATCCAAATCACAAGAAGCTATTGCACATTCAAAGTTATCTAGGCATGCCAATCTCACACACATATATGATATGCCAAAAACAATATTAAAGCAAGGAGAAATAGACACCAAATTTATAGTCGTACGGTCAACAAGACCTACCTCCACTCTCATTAAGATAGTTCGCTTGTAGTTCGCTTGGTCTACAGTATTCACTATCTTATGTTTCCAAAAGGCTCACCTCCAACCCTGTACACCTATAGATTTCTTGATACGGTGGTTCGATCGCTAAGGTCTACTCCATCAAGCTATTTGTTATAGTGGTTCGATCACGAGTGTCTAATCCACTTTACAATGTGTTAAAAATGAAAGAACAAAAATAAAGACTGGTTGCCCCGAAGTAGACGAGTCCAACTTGATGTGATCTTCAAGCTTGAACTTGAGCTCCAAGCTTTGACTCCTTATCGATCTCGTTGGCTTTGAGATGCTCCAATGATGTGCTTAAACCAAGTGAGTAAGGAGGTTTAGGTCTAGGGTGATTGATGGTTTAAATTGACGCTAATCCATTCCCTAGAGGATGAGATTCCACTAATCACTCTTACAAGGAGCTTAGAGTGAAAAGTGGTGTTTGATTTTGAGGGCACTAAACGAGTGTAATTGAGTGGTAGTCCGTGGTCTAGAAAAGGACTCAAAACCACATTCTATCTAAGCCATTGAAATGAGCTTAGAATTTGTAGACAGAGCTCTAACAGCTAGTCTACGATTAGCTGTGAGCAGGGTACGGCTAGCTATGATTCCAAAAGCCTTTCCCAATGGTTAATTCGACTAACAATCAAACAAGGTTAATTTAAACAACGGTTAGGTTACGGTTATCCATGGAACGTTATACAGTTAGCCGTAAGCTGACCGTAGTTCAATAGTGCTGAAAAACACCATTCTGAAAAGGCACCCATAAAGCTTTACGGTGACCTTATAGTTGGCTGATGGATTACGGTTAGCCGTAAGGTTACCACAATTCAAAAATGTTGAAAAACAGCATTCTGGAAAAGCAAAGGTAGATAGTGTCTGGGGACCTTACGGTTAGCCATACCCCTATTACAGCTAGCCATAAGGCCTGAAACTGAACAACTGCCCTGATCAGTTTAGCCCATTCACCCTATTATATTTATCTATTGGTTTGAGGGTTCTAAGGGTCTATCCTTGGTTAATCCTAGGGTCCATCTACATGAATGACTACGCACATCATGGAGAATATGACTTGATGATCTAAGGCCTTCCAAGACTTGATCTTTTGGCCTTCACTTGATCTTCCTTGATGAAGCTACCAAAGGCAAGGTCTTGGCCTAGACATGGAATTGACAACACAAGGGTAGTGCGGATATGACTATGGCACTAACAATTCCTCCTTTTGAGGCCCATGGGCAGTGATTGGATATTTTAATGCTATTTCTTCTAATAGGAAAAGATTCAACACTAGTTTCTTAGTCTTCCCTCCATGACTGATTTCAATGAGAAGCAAACTTAGGGTAATTTGGTGTTGGATTTGTTGAAAATCGCTTCACCCAGTCAAATAATAGGAGGGGTCAATCCTATGTGGCTAATAGGCTTGATAGGGGCCTCCTCAATCACCAATAGCTTCTTCTCAACAAGGACTCCTGCCTTCACCATTTGGGGAGACAAAGTTCAGACCATAGCCTTATAATTCTTAAATCCAAGTCTCCCTTGGTTTCCAGAAATATTCCTTTCAAGTGTGAGGACACGTGGATTGACTACCTACCTTTTTACAAGTTATGAGAGACTTATGGGAAACCCCATTTTCTGAAAAACCCCAACTCACTCTAGCCTCAAAACTCAAAAACCTAGAAAAGAATTTTAAAACTTGGAATAGAGACATTTTCAGCAACTTGAGGGACAACATCCTAACTACAAAATAGCTGGTCACCCGTCACCCACAATCAACACCTTATGAATGCCAATCCTTCAGACACAGCTTATGCAAATCTTATGGCATCTTGGTCCTCCATCCATAATTTTCTTAAAGCAGATAAATCCATTGGTAACAAAAATCCAGAGTCATTTGGTTAAAGAAGGCGACCACAATACCAAATTCTTTCATATCTCAGCCAAAATCAAAGGAGCTTCAAGATTTCAAGATAGAGAATGTTCTGCTTAATTGGGAGGCCTGCTTCAATTGTGATGGAGCGGCACAAGGTAAACTAGGTTCGGTGGGTATTGGAGGAGTGCTAAGAAATCAAAAAGGTGAAGTATTGCATATGTTCTCCAAACATGTTGGATCAAAGACTCTAATGTGGCAGAGCTTTTGGCCATACTGGAAGCTCTCCGTATTTATGCTACTTCATTTCATAACATCCTCATAATAGAGAGTGATTCGGCCAATGCCATAGCTTGGGTGAAAACTCTAAGTGCTAACATAGGCCCATTATGATATAAGTTAGCCATCCATGACCCATCTACAAAAGCCCATTGTATTAGACTTGTACAGCAAATACATACTATAATAGGAGATTCGTGGATTGATACTAGTCAGACTTGTACAGCAATACATATCATAATTATAGATTTGATAGATTGTAATTAGAGCCCAAATTGGGCATTACTGATCTATAAAACACGATGGTGAATCCTCAAGGGATCATCGAATTCCATTCAGTCTTTCTTCTGGGTTATTTGTGACATGGTATCAGAGCCATCTTGGTGAAATAGAAAGATTAAGAGCCATCTACATCTTTCTTCTTGAAGATTCTTAAGAGTAGCTTCTCTGTCGTCTGGTTTGAACAAGAGGTACACGACGACAGCGTGTGGAGATCAACAGAGGGCCACCATCGACAGATCAGATCTGATCAGAAGGACACCACAGTCCTGGTCGCCTGATATTCTGGGAGTTTTTGGTGATTTTTTTAGCATTTTTTGAAGATCAGAGGTAGGCCTTTTGATCATTGTTTAGGTTTACCGGTTTCTGCAATATACTTTCATCAAAACCGTCCATCTTTAAGCACGAGTATCCGATTGCTGCAATCTTTGCTGTGTTGGTTTGATATTTTTGTGAAGCATCTATCTGGTCACCCTGATTTGGTAGATTGAATCATCAGTGGGCCCCACCTACTGTTTTCTACTGAAATTCTTGGTCGCCTGGACTAGTTTCATGTACTGATTTATACAGATCTGAGATCTGTTGTGATTGGTTGATTCAAAATAGCTTCTGGGCTATTATTCGTTTCTCTATTGTTGCTGTCACCTTTATTTTGTGCTTTCTGCAATTAATCTTGGTTGTTTCTGGTTTCTGCTCACTGTGTCTGTGAATTTTACTGTCGTTTATCTATTGCTGTTGTCATCTATGGGTTGAATATGGACAAGAATGAAATGAAATTGATCCAGTTCAATGGAAAGAACTATTCTGCTTGGGCCTATCAATTTGAGCTCTATCTAAAAGGCAAAAAATTATGGGGCCACATTTCTGGTTCTCTGAAAAAGCCATCAGATAAAGATAAATTGGACGATTTGGAAGATTGGGAAACCAAAGAGGCACAAATTATGAGCTGGATGCTGAGCGCAGTGGAACCCCAATTTTTTCTTCATCTCAAGCCCTATAAAACTACTCAAGCTATGTGGGGATATCTGAAACGCATATATCACCAAGACAATTTAGCCCGTCGGTTCCAATTAGAATATGAAATTGCTCAATATTCTTAAGGACAGATGGCTGTCCAGGAGTATTACTCCGGCTTCCTTGTCCTTTGGACTGAATACATGGATATTGCCTATGCTACTCTCACTGGAGACACTCTATTTGGGGTTCAGGAAGTTCATAACATTACTCAGCGAGATCAATTCTTAATGAAACTTCGGCCTGAATTTGAAAACGTTCGATCCAATCTTATGAGTCGACATCCATCTCCATCTTTGGATACATGTCTCAATGAAGTGCTCCGCGAAGAACAACGGATAGTCACTCAGCATCACTTATCTCAACAATCATCCACTGGTCCGGCTGAAGTTGCTTATGTGGCAAAAGAGAAACCCCCCAGACGCGACAATTCGACCTAGGACTTGAGCAAGATTCAATGCTTCACTTGTAAAGAATATGAACATTATTCTTCTTAGTGCCAAAGGAAAGTTTGTAACTATTGCAAAGCTAGTGGGCATATTATTTCTGAATGCAGAAAACGGCCAGAAAATCGGACTTCGCGTGCTTATTCTACCCTTGCTTCTTCAGATTCTAACTCTGTGGCATCTGCTTCTCCGGCTTCATCCATGTCTTCACAGCCATTTGCACCCAGCCCTCCTATCAACCCTGAAATGATTCAACAAATGATTCTCCAAGCATTCTCCACCTTGGGCATCTCAGGTAAAACCTTCTCCTCTCCTTCAAAGTGGTATTTTGACTCTGGAGCATCAAATCATATGACTTCTACTTCCAGTCTCATGTATAATATTCAACTATACGATGGGAAACTCCAAGTTCAAACTGCGAATAGGGGACATTTACCTATCACTGCGATAGGAGATATTCCACACAAATTACCTTAGCATCATGTTTTTCTTTCACCCGGCCTATCTACCAATTTGTTATTTTGTAGATCACCATTCTCAAAGCCTGGATTGTGACCTTGGGTCGGTTCCGATCCAAGTCCATGGTGGACTAGGAGCCGGAAATGTTAATGAGAAAATGGAACCGGAACCAGGCCCGGTTCGTAACCGGTTCCGTATATGGGACAGTTCCGAGACTAGGTAGAGAATGATATGGACTTTAGGAGGGATTCTTGAAAACTGAGGCAATATACTGGTCCTGGGTCCACAGGTCGGAACCAAGGTGGATCCGAACCCAGACTTGTTTTCTTATTAGAGCCTAAATAAGGACCCAAAACCGGTTTTTAATGAGTCGGAACCTCCGGATAATAAAAGAATTGGGGACCCATTTACATCCCTAATTGGGATATGTTTAATTTTAGCTCTAAAAAAATTAAATCCCACGAAAGTGATTAATATGGTTAAGAGTCTAATGATCTCGAAGACCTCTCTCTGATGAGGCTATATCCAAGGACCAGCTCACCCCTAAAAGAATTGGGTTGGTGGAAAATAACATTAAAACAAGATGGAAAATGTATGAACCATTCATCACCCTATTAGCTTATTTTCCATCTTCTTCTAATTCTATTTTCCTTAAAAAAGGTTGTTCAATTCTCATTTCTTAAAATTAATGTTTGGTCTTCATTTTTTTACCACTAATGGTATCAATCCTATGTATTTTATTCCTACATATTTTAATGTAAACAAGCAGACTCAAAGATTATTTTTCCCATGTGAGGCCCACATGGATGCACGACAATCAATGGAGGTAGAGGGAATAGATAGGCTTCCAAATGGATTGGAGGTCGGGGTGTAAACTGGATCGGGACTGGGGCCATGCACAGGCAGTTGACTGGGATGGGCGGCCCGACATGACCCAAAGGATGGGCCAAGGAGCCTTGGTCGTGGCACGGTACGGCGTGGCCCAGGTCCTTGTTCGTGCAATGCTAGGCCAGGGTGCTTGGGCTGAGGCACAACATGGCATGGTCCATGATAAAGTTCTATACCTGCATAGAGCTTATAAGTTAGAGCTTTTTTCTCATAAAAAAAAAAAAAAAAGCTAAGGGGGCTACTTTCTTTTTAGAGATTTTATGGCTAAGGTGGATGGAGGTGGATAATTCAAAATTACAAGTGTTTGTACCTAAGTGCCTAGAGCATGGAGCGGGAGCGGGAGCGCTGAAGCGCTAAATTTTAAAGTAATTATATGTCTGGAGCACCTTCGGAGTGCCTGCTATACAGTGGGCACAAATATATCTGATCCATATATTCAAGTATAAAAAATGGAGAAAAAATTTAACTTCGCAATTTGACCACATAAAATAGACAATAATTAATAAGTCAAAAGAAGTTCCTTCATTCAAAAGATAGATATCAAGCATATAAAAAAAGACAATGCTCATCCATGATTTCATATCCTGTATCCAAAAATAATACTCCACAAAACATATGAGAAAGATAAAAAAATTAGAAAAGAAAGAGAGTACCCATCCCAAGTGTGGTGTAGAAGTGCCAGAAGTTAAAGGGGATAGGCCAACAACACCAAAATGAAGTAATGCATATTCTCTACCTTTAAGGGCTTCCATGTCCTTCCTTCAAGGGCTTCCATGTCCTTCTCCAAATTATCATCATTAACAAAACTATCCCAGTTCTTATATGTCCCCTCATAATCCTCCCTATACCGTGTCAACAATCGATGATTTTAATGGACATAAACCAAAGATTCTGCATGGTCCGCATTCATCATATTCCTCTTTACATTGTGAATAAAACCATAGGTACTCCATGCCCTCTCTGCACACGAGGTGTTCACACTTGGAGACAAAAATTTGACTACCAAACTATATAGCTCAGGTGCGGTAACTCCATGCAAATCCCACCATGTTACTGTATACACTTTTCTCTCTATCTTTGATTGCTTGAGGACGACCAAAAGTACTTTTGCCACTAACAAAGTCACTAAGTTTCCAACGAACTAAATATGCTTCCTCTGGATCTCTCACCAATCAATCTACCACTTCAAAATAAGTCGTTTGACTATGTTGATAATCACGAGTCTTCTTCATTTTCCCTCCCGTCGGTGAAAAACTTGTTAACCAAGATTCTGAATAATAATATGGAGTAAGCACATATGCAAGAGCATGTAAAGGTTGATTCATCTCTCCCATCGTCCTGTAACAAGTTTCTGAATAACTTGATACATTTCAACATTATGTTTTAGTGCAATTTGAATGTATCCATACATATCTTCCATCCTTTGATAAACTTCTCCAAGAATAGCTTTGTCGGAGTCACAAAAGCGAATCATTTGCCAAATGGGCTTTGTGAATGCCAAGATAGTTTTCAATTGTTTCCAAAAGTCATCATCTAATATAATTTGTCTTACCCCATTATGCTCCATATTTTCCCTCACCCCACCTTTCTTGAGTTTGTCCCATTCCACACTTAAAACCAAGTTAATTAAAGCATTCTTTACATGAGCAATTCGTTCCAATATAATATAATGATGCCCAAATCCTGTCTTGTTGACTTTTATAACATCTAATGATGAAAATGTTCGAAATATACGCAAAGCCGAAAAATGGTTTTTTATATACTTCACAATTCCCTTTGCTTTCTCATAGCAATCACCAATGAAAAATAAACTTGAGTGGATTGAATGTGCAATATCTTTCATCAAAAGACTTGAAGTATTAGCCATGCAACCAGACCAAAAGATATGTGGGTGCCTCCTCTCAATGAGAGTCCTTGCTCCCTTACATACAGAGGCATTATCAGTCATATCAATCAAAATCTGCACAACACTATATGTACCCACTCTTTCAATTGCCTTTAGCAAAATCCCAGCTATATATTCACCTGCCTTTTCAAGAGAAATTTATACCACTAATGAACATTCCTTTATCTCCTGATACTGCCATCGCATTGATCAACGGTTGGTTCTTGATGTTTGTCCAACCGTCAGAAACAATTGAAACCCCATATGTCGGCCATTGTTCTTTTAGGGGCATTAGTGCTTGCTCAACCTTTGTCCTCTCCTTATCAAGAAGCATAGTCCTTATTTTTTCTGCACAAGGTGGCTTATAGCCTTTTGGTGCATCATTGATGGCCCTTACCATATCAATCCAAAGAGGAGACTTTGCTACATTAAAAGGAATCCCATTAGCATAGAAAAGTCGGGCAAATACACCATCCACTTCTTCTCTAGAAGATAATTTAAACATATCAGCTATATATGTTCTTCTTTCCCTTCTCTACCTTAGCCAACTTGGATACCGGTGGAACAATTGGAATGGTAGGAATAGGTCTTTTGCGTGTGCCACCTCCAAACCTTTTCTTAGCTTCTTCTTCTTCTTTTTTCAATTTCTTCCTCTCATCCTTGTTTATTTTAGAACATATTGCCACCCCTTGTGACTTTTGCCCAGGTAATAGCCCAATCAAGTGGGCTCTTATCCGGAAGTATGTTCCCGTATAAGGATCAACCTTACAACCAAAATTACATATCCACTTACAAGCACTTCCATCTTTTCCATCTCCAACAATTGTTACGTACCTTTTGAGAAGAGTGGCTGTCAAATCTGTATTCTCATCTTCAATACTATCCCTTTGATTAAGTGGATTCTCTGTAATTTGTACCTCCTCTTCTTCATTCATTTTGGTCCTAAAAAGGAAATAATATTGGTTATACATGTAAAATCAATTTGCCAACATATCTTGTTTATAATTTACATATATTAAAAGAGTATTAGAGAATGGAGACAAAACCTTGTATTGTTTATAAATCATAAACAAGAGTGATAAGACAATATGTCAGGGATATGATGGAAAACTTTTATTGTTTATAATTTCCATAGCCATCAAGATGTACAAAACTACAAATATGGGTTGAGATAGTTGTGAATGAGAAATGAAGCACAAAACTACAAACCCTGTGTCGGCTTTTCGTCATTGCTCTAAATGCTTGATTTCTGTTTATGTGTCAATCCCAAACAATTTCAAGTTGGGGGATATTGATGCCAATACTATAGCACCTCCTGTTTATGAAAAAATGACAACGATGGAGTGCCCAGTTTGTTTACCAGAAATGAGGCGGACACCCCTCTTGCACCACATGAGTTTTTAATTTTTACTACTCATCATATTTATTGACTGAGGTATCAAGTTGATGGAGATTGGAGACTACCGCATTTGACTACTATATTTTTTTTATTTAAAGAAAGGAAGAAGATGGAGACGAGAGAGAGAAGGGGGAGGGAAAGAATAAAAACAAGTGAAGCCCAACTACCCAAGTACACAGAGAGGTGGGGAGGGAAGGGTAGGGTACTTGCCGGATATTGCTGCAACGTAGATGACCCATGACATCAGAGATGACTTGCGACAACCACGGTTTGCAGTGTTCCTCTTTCGTATTTTAGTCTCTCTTCTCATCTTTCATTTTTTTTTTCTTGTTATCCTCCCTAAAAATAAGGATCTAAGCCTTAAAATCTTTAAATTTTTTGAAACCAACCTTTCAAATTCCACGCTTCCAACGTGGATACCCATCGACTTGCGCTCCCTCCCTCGTTAAATGACGATCTAGGTTCACCCGATTCTCGCTCCATCGTTGGTTGATCCGCGATTCGTATGAACTCGAACCTCGATTTGTAGAGACTCGAACCGCGTTCCATGGGCGATTCCACTCCGAAAACACCGATCCGCATTTTCAGAGCGAGATCGAGAAAGGGGATGGATGGTTCCCTGCAATGAGGTTTGTACAAATATAACCTCATATAATTTTCAAAATTAAGCAAGGGTTCTACATTGTAATTTTTAAAACGTAAGCCAACAATTATCAAAATTAAGTTTGAACCATGGCTAAAAATGTCCAAATTAATCACAACCCACCTATCGACCAGATCTCTAAATCCCCACCATAAATGCAGATGCCAAGTTTTTCCAGCCCACCAGTTTCGTCGGCTACTTTATATGAATTCATCCACCTACACCTTCGCAGTTTACCGTTACATGTGACAGAGACATAATAACGACAACGTTAATGTGGGGTACTCAATAGTACAAATACGACTATACTCCAGGTTAAACACTATCTCCTCTCCTTTTCTCTTAAGAAAAAAGTCGCATTCAATTTGTCCCGTTTAAAATTTCTACTTGTCCTTGTGCTAAATGTGTTGGGCTTACATTCTGCCCCAACTCTGATTGGATCGGAATTTGGCCCTGTTAAAAACATGGTTGTGGATCACTTACTTGAAGGACCAATTATTAATTAAAAATTAATAAATGCTGGACCAAAGACGTGAACATATCCATCCTCCTTGCAGTTGATCGATTTGAATTAAAAAGATCGCACTATGTCAAAATGCACTAAAAATGGCATGAAAAAAAAATGCAAAGAGTGATCGTACGCTCCGCTTCTTCTTCGTCGTCATTTTACATTACCAAAACAAAACCCTAACTCTCATCTCTCCCATCTCCATCTCCTTCTTTGGTTTTAGGGTTTCCAAAGGCTACTGGACCATCGTTTAAGGCCATGTTTGGCAACAATTAGTGGCGAGGATTCTTCCCGACCTTCTATGCATTTGAAGGAAACTCATGTTTGGTTAACATCGAAAAATGGCTGGGAGAACTCATTGCTTCTTTGTTACAGAATATCTCAGAGATTCTACCTCCCACCTTCCAACTGTTGAAGTCCGCGCGATGGAAGCTATAGTTAAATCAATGCTACATGAGGCTGTATCGGTTTTTTCTTTGGAACCCTGCCTTATGGATCCAATAATCACAATCCGAATTGTTAGTCATGATTAGATGGTCAATAACGGCTGGGAGATAAAATATCATCTGTTGATCCATCATAAATCATGAGATATCCAAAAAAAAAAAAAAGAAAGAAAAATTCAAACCATAAGATCACAATTTCTGAAAATTCTATGCACTCCTTTTGCGAAATCTGAACTATCCATTCTCTTTAGAACGCTACCTAACGTCCAAGAGTCAAATTTCCCAGCATGATTTTTCATGGATCATCATAAAATAGTAAAAAAAAAACTATAGACCATCTATTACCTATCACACAAATAAAGAGGAAGGTCTTGTTACAGCCTGCTACAATGGTTTGGCGATAAGTTAGGGTTTCTATTTATTGGTTTGGAACCCTACTTTTTGGGTTCCTCAATCAAGATCCAAAAGGCTAATTAGAAAGAAAAGGCCCCAAACAACTGTATTCTCAAATTTCAGCCGTTGATCTCTCATAGATATTGAGATATTTGCGAAAATGTCCAAATCCTATAATTAGAAAATTTAATTTATGTGGGTCCCATTTGTACGATCCTAACCATTCAAATTCTTCAGGGAGGCAAAAACACATATAGGGTGCAAGTTTAGGTCTTGATTTTTCATGAATTTTGAGAAATTTGCAAAAATTAATAACCATTGGATCACACATCTTTATAGATGGCTTGAATCCTTTCCCTTAACCAAACTTGGAGCTCTCCTTTAGGAATCCTCAATGAAGATATCTTAGGGCACGTTTGTGTCACGGCGATTTCCGTGGAAGAAGGAAATTGCGTCAGCAAAATTCATGGAAGATAGATGCCAATGAAAAGAATTTCCATGGAAGTACAAAAATTATGTTTGGTGCATAAAAAACTTCTTCGATGAAACTGTGTTGTTTTTGTTTGGTGTGACCATGGATATCCAAGTGAAAACCAATGACCTAGCACAAGAATGAAAATATAATCCAAATAACAGAGAAATTGCAAAGTAGGATAGAAATAACTCGGAGAGAAAATAAAGAAGCACCTTGGACATGTAATTGCAGAGGAATGGCCCACCTTAGATTGTGCCAAAGATCCAATAACACATGCAATGAGTCAATTGCAAAGAATGACCCACCTTGGATGAAAAACCTGAGTAGCCCACATCGTCCAGTGTCCTCAAACGAGAGCAACATGTGTAATTTTGCAACATGGGATTTGCATAGGCTTTTTTGAGTGGCAAAGAGGCAAGTTAAAATTAAAACCCAAATCCAAAACTCTATTCTATGAGTTGCAGAGAAGAGAGAGGGCTTCCAGCAATAACAGCCTGCAGACGGAACCAGAGCGTCGGCGATGGAAGAAGATGAGGGTTTTCGGGGTGGGGGGGCGGGGGGGGGGTTTCCAATGAGAATGTGGAGAATCCATACTTTTTAAGGAAAAGATGGGCCCACATAGTTTAAACCACACGGAAAATGACCGCACCAACAGATGGAGAGAATCATCTCAATAGACGATTCCATCCCGTGCACTAAATCTGCCCTAAAACTCTTTTAATTATGTTTCCGTTGAGATATCTGCTAGGATTATCTTTTATCCGTGTCGATATATCTGTATTTTCTCAAAAAACAAAAAAAGCAAATCTCTTTCAAACACTCTCTCCTCTCCTTTTCTCCTCCCCAAAAACCCAAACCCTAGATTCCAAAACCAGATCCTCGCCGAGCGTGGTCTCGAATTCTCGACCTCTCATGGCTATTCCCCCAGATCTCGCCACCATCTCCTCCACCTGCAAATCCATCACCACCCAACGTTAACGTTCCTGAGACGCTTCTTGATCCCTCGAGAACCACCACCCCATCCCCTTCCTCAACACCCTCGACACCCATCTCTACTCCTATTTCATCTACTTCCCATCCTCAATCATCGGCTTTCTCTCTTCAATCCCCTTACACCAGTCATGTCACGGGGTTGAAAACCCCAATCCCTCATCTGGGCACCCCATTCTCCACCCAAAACCGATCCATTTTCCACCTCTAACGGTCGAAAACGCTTCTGGGTGTGGCTGCTGCGACTGCTCTGAGGAGATTGATGGGGAATTTCAGTGCCCTTGTGCGAGGCTGAGGCCTGGACCTTCTGGCTTCTCTGAGGATGTTGGGGGGATTACGGAACAGGGTTTTGGTGGAGAGCTATCTCCATGGGGTTTCTTTGATCTGGTGGAAGTGGATTCTTCTGGGAGCGTTTCTGAGTTTGGAGGTGGAGCGTTTCTGGGAGCGTTTCTTGGATCTGGTTGAAGCGGATTCTTCATGGTAATTTTATTTTATTTTGATTTTTTATGTTCCCTTTGTTTGATTTGATGTGATTTCATTCTTATGTTTTAGTTTTTTTTTTTTTATCCACTCTGGTGTTTGGGTGTTCTTGCAAATGTATAGAACAGTGACTCACCCCACCCCCATTTATGGTCTTTGTTTTTTTTCATTATGGAAGGTGACCCAGGTAGTAAATGGTTGGAATTGGGGTTATCTTCCCTAACATGAATTATTTTTTGTTGGGTTATGAACCCCCCCTTCCCGGTTTAGACCACCGATTACAACCTTCATATCCCCTCTCTCTGTTTCTCCAATCTCTTTCTCTCTCTCTCTACCTGTTTGGACGGTCCCCCACGCATCGGTTTCCAGGACCAACCACGGTACCTGTTGTGGGATGACCCCCCTCCTCTCTCTCCCTCTCTGTTGTGATGCCGTCCAAGGGAGTATGGATGTTCATTCCAGATAAGATGATACAGAGTATAGTTGGGAGAATGTTGCAGGTAGGCTGGTTGAGAGGGAAGGTGGTTGTGGGTCGTGTTTCGGGCTCAAGGAGTTTGTTCATTTGCTTTAGTTTTTCTGTTTTCTTCAAATGCATAGATTTAGCTTTTCATTGTTTATGATGTTATTCTTTTCCATTGAGTTTAATTTCACCACCATATTATTTCTTTATACCTTCCTTCAGATATACTGCAGTTTTGTGAAGATGTGTGTTCCCTCCATCTCAGATTATAAAAATCTCTTAGTGAAATGTTGCATATGTCCATTTAACATTTTATGTGCAATGCTTGTAAATGATGTCTGTATTGGTTGTGTGTTCTTTAATAAAGTGTGGTATTGTAACAATAGAACATAACGTACCCTTATAAATTACATGTGCTTGCAAAAATAATATTAATAGTGTCTAAAGGCAATCATAATCAATCATTTAGTATTCAACAAGTTGTTGCAGGTATAGTTTGGTGGTGTGACTGTTGTCCTTGTGAAAGAGCTATGATGTTGGCATTTGCTAGTTATATTATAGTTTGATCCATTTTCACTTTTTTTTCTTTCTTTTTCTGGGCCTTACAACATGGAAATTGGAATCTCATATGGCATGGGTTTGTTTATTTGACTTATCCACTTGAAATAAATACAGCACGTATCCAAATGTTGATTTAACGTGGAAATAGAAACAATGTTCTTCTTCTTCTTCTTCTTCTTCTTTCCTTAATAGTAGAAAAAGTATACCATCTGATTTTATTATAGTTTGATCCATTTTCACTTTTTTTTTTCTTCTTTTTCTGGGCCTTACAGCATGGAAATTGGAATCTCATATGGCATGGGTTTGTTTATTTGACTTATCCACTTTAAGTGAATACAACAAGTATCCAAATATTGATTTAAGATGGAAAGTAGAAACAGTGTTCTTCTTCTTTCTTTAATAGTAGAAAAAGCATACCATCTGATGTGATTTCAAGCTCACATCCAAAATGCAGGTAGAATAGATAATCACCATTTTCTAGTTATTCAATATCACAGATGATACTGGGGTCGGAACTGTGGTTCCCACTCTCAAGTATTAATCGGATATGAGGGCCAAGGCCTCTCCAGCCATCTGGTACATTTCCTACGCGGTCTTTTAGGTACCATGGATCAATTGTCTTGCATTCTCAGAATTCTCAACAATGTATGCTACGGTTCGACATTTTTTTCATCAGTTTTTTTTTTTTTTGAATGTTAATTTTTTTTTCTTTCATCAATTTGTGTTTGACATAGTGTTTGTTGGTTTTTGCTAGTTAATCACTTTGCTAACTGATAGAGAAAATAGAGAAAAAAAATGAACATGTTTTCAAATGTGAGCAATGAATATTTATGTTTGACATGCAGACTGCAATAATAACCTCTTTAGTTGATGATTTTGAATTGTTTTCTAAACCCAACTGGTTGCATTGTACTTCTTGACTTTTGTTTGAACTTGAATATCCTCTTTGTCCTGTTTTTTCACTTTCTAATTAAGAATATTACAATTGGGGGATTTTTTTATATACTTAATGGTTTTTTTTATTTATAAGGAGGTTTTTTTTTTTTTTTTTTTTTTTTAATTCATGAACTTCCATTGGGCTATTCACCATTTCTGAGGTGGGGGATTACAGAATGTAGGATGTTGATGGGTTTTAGATCAATTCTATGCAAGCATTTGGAATGAAAGAAAAAAATGAAGAAAAAGAATGGATTTCCTTTAGTTTTTCCAATCATTGATTGGTTATCAAGACTCTTAGATGTTATTTTTGGCAAGCATTTCTTCAAAATGAGGTGAACTGCCGGGGACAAATAAATAATTTCACTTTTTTTTTTTTTTTGAATGGTTAAATAATAAAAAAGGCAATTTTTGGATTTTAAAATATGTAAAAAGTGACGGCCTTGGCCGTCGTTCAGTTTCAGCAATCGATCCCTTCGTATGCGATTTGGTCCCCTTCATGATAGTGTGGTCCAAGAAACTATAAGCTGATCTGCTTTACAAAAATCCCTGAACTGAATATATGGCATACCATAACCATAAATGAATGCTTCTTTAAGAGCAGGTCTAAAAGCAGATTCTATGTTGATGTAGTCTTGAAACATAGAGGGTAAGCTATCTAGAAATGCATCCACCACGCTTCTTGATTCTGACAAGTTGACAAGAAGATCTTCTGGCAAAGGTACAAATATGTCATCAAGGTCTCCAACTGCCATCATTTGAGGTTGTGTCAAAGATGACTGTTACAAAAAGACGAGCTTTGTATTAGTAATTAATCTGTTTTATTAAAGTAAATAATTTCTCTTATTGTACCATGAACATTTAAATTCTTAAAATGAGATGATTCTTCTAGTACTGTTTCTTTCATTTTACATCTCAATGAGTTGAAACATCAGATATGCCAAAGTGGGACCTGGTTAACGCAGTCATCATTTGGAATCGCAGACTAAACTAGTGTTGAATGCTATGGAATTAAAAATATGGTTTTCTTTGCAATTTGATTTTGGTTGAACTTGATTTGGGATGGATGTAATGTACGCATAAAACAAGTTTAGAAGCACGCAATTTTTTCAGAAAAAAAAAACAGGAGAAGCCGAGAAATATAGAAAAAGTATAAAAAAACACATTAGAGCTATACAAAAAGCATACAAGCATTAATAAATTTGATGGTAAAAGATAAATTAAGTTTTCTCCCATGGACTATCATTAAATGTCACTTACTTTAAAATAAAAAAAAATCGTCAACATCTTTCCTTCGCAAGTGGTGAACTCAATTGTTGGACATGGTAGTTTTTCTGAAAATGAAATGCTGTCATGCACAATTTTGAACACTTGATCACTCAGTAGTAACAAGTGTTTTAGTTTTGAGCCATATATCAAATGAAGCTTTGAATGCCTTTGCTATTTGATTTTTATTGAGCTTGGTTCAGACTGGATGTCTTTTGACATAAATTTACTTAATACATTCTGATGTTGGTTTCACTTAAATTTACTAAATACATTTTTTACTAAAATCTGATAGTATCAAGTGTAGGAATGCCTGCTTAAGTACCAAATTCGAAGAACATTGATACTCAGATTGGAAAGGGTGATGTACATTAGGAGCACATTTGTATTTGTTTTCCTCTTCCCCTGTTAGTGTTTTAAGTGAGGCCACTTCATGTAATACGCATGGACTAATGATAGCAACACTTCAAAAGCAGTTGCCTTTTTTTTCCCTTCCTTTTTAATTTTTTTGCTCTAAAATCCTCTCTGATAGGAGCAAAACTAATGAAGAGTAGGCATTTCACAACTTTGGGGTTCGGAACAGAACTTGGGATGTACATTAGGAGCACATTTGTATTTGTTTTCCTCTTCCCCTGTTAGTGTTTTAAGTGAGGGCACTTCATGTAATACGCATGGACTAATGATAGCAACACTTCAAAAGCAGTTGCCTTTTTTTTTCCCTTCCTTTTTAATTTTTTTGCTCTAAAATCCTCTCTGATAGGAACAAAACTAATGAAGAGTAGGCATTTCACAACTTTGGGGTTAGGAACAGAACTTGGGATCATCAGACTGTGCATAGGTGGAAAATGTCCATGGTTTGGGAACTAGTTGTGAAGTGTCGTTTGGGGCAGTGTTAAGTGGGAATTTAAAGAATCCTATAACAGTAAGATTTTGGAAGGTAGTGGAGTCCTTTTAGTTCAACCCTTTCTATGTACATCTGATGTCTGTGCTAGCAGATTTCTTTTATGTACATCTGGTGTCTGTGCTAGCAGAACATTCAAAGCCCATGTGCTTTGGTCCATGTGCCATTTGTACTCTTCTTCTTATTGTCATTTCATTTTGCCATTAGCATTAATATCGAAACGGGAAAAAATAAAGAAAAAGTGTATGAGAAGAAAACAAAGAAAAAACGGCGTTCCCGCGAGGTAGGGGGAGTGATGAGGGAGAAAAAAAATGACGAAGATAAAGTGAACACACGCAGAAGGGAAAAAACAGATTAAGAGGAAGAAGAAGGATCTAAGTCCTCAACTCCAACTCCTCCAGCTCCGACAATGGCTGCAGCAGGGGGGAAGACCGTTAAAGGTTTCTCTTCAAAGAATTTGATCCTCGAAAGAGGAACGGGTACTTTAATTTCAGTTAGGCCCTTCAAATTTTTTTAAAACCTCACAAAATAAAAAGAAAAAGAAACAAATTTAGGCCGAATATTTCGTTGTCCATTTTGGTTGAAATTCTGGCATTTCAATTGAAATCTTTGATTTTGGACGAAATGAGCTGAAATTATGGATGAAAAGTTTTTAGGGTCGTTTCGTTTTGGCTGAAACAAAACGAAATTGATACCTATTCATTTAGAGCTTTTCTTCAAATTTTGATGCTTCTCTTTTCTTTGCCATGAGGCAAGGAAATAGAATTGCATATGTTTTGGCGAGGAAATAGAATTGCAGATGTTTTGGCGAGGGTGTAGTTTCATTCAAGTGGTTATTTGTATAGGGCCAGTTTTTGGTGGTTTTTGGTTTGTTTAAGCAGTTAACCGTACACTCTTACCTCTGTTCCATTCTTCTTCATCAATGAAATTCGTCGACCCCTATCAAAAGTGGAAGCATGAGGGTGTTCCATTTTCTTTTTATTTGATGTCGGAAGTTTGCTTTCATTTTTTCTTAAAATAATAGAAATGAAACCCTGATGGTATGCTAACTTCAAACTCCCATTCCCGTAGATTTGGTTATTGCCAGTTCAGGAGATGACAAAAATTTCTCTAAGGCGTATCAATGGACAGAGCATGGGGACGGTGCCACCTTTGGGGACTAATGCTGGTGGCAACATTGATTTGGGACAGTGCCACCGTTCTAGACAACAATGTTGATTTGGGAGAGTGAAATTGATAGAGTAAATATCCATCATCGTCTAAACCTTGGCCATCAGATCGGGAGTTTGCCATTGAAAATCTTCAAGTGCAAATTCTTGAAAGGCATTTTGGAGTTTCAAAATTTGGTGCAATTCAAGGCATACTGGATATCCTTGGATTTCAAGAGCTTCAATCTTTACATTGGCGGCATTGTGATCAGGTCAGAGAACTGCTTTTCTCATTCAATTTTTTATGTTTTTCCTTCTTTATGTCTTTATTTTGCCTTTGGATCGTTTCGATTTCTTGTGACTGTTCATCTGATAGGTAGGTTAATTCTTTTTTCTCTTTCTTTTTTGTTGTGACCGTTCATCTGATAGGTAGTTTGTATTGGAAATTCGAAGGAGCTGAATTTTCTCTTGCGGGAGTCCCGCTAGGCATGAAACCACATCTCTTCTGTTAATGCAGAAGGGGCCCTCTGGATTGAAGGCGGCCTTGGGGTTTCATGCACGGTTCAGCTTGCGATCCCCATGGGAGAAAGCAGGATGTTTAGTTTTCATTTTTCTTTTTATTGCTTTCTTATTATAGATGAGAATTCTGTATAATTCTTTTCAAGTGATGGTTGATGTTGATGCTTAACTGAATCTGTTTATTTATTACATTTTTATATTTACATGAGAATTCTATATAATTCTTTGCAAGTGGTGGTTGATATTGATGTTTAATTGTACTTTTTTGTACTTTTTTATATTTACTTGAGAATTTTGTATAATTCTTTGCAAGCGATGGTTGATATCGATTGAAGGCGGGATGGACCTGTTCTCTCCTTAATTTCTACTTATTCAACGTTTATTATATTGTACTACATTATTTGTTTTATATTTTTTTATTTCTCGTGACATCTTTGGTGCCTTGAACAAGCTAGTTGTGTACTTTTTGGCTTGATTGTGTTTTTTTACCCTTAGGGCCTGTTTGTTTCATATAGTTGAGTATCCTACTATTATATCCCTGTAAGCGCGCGGTTAAAAGTGAAGAACCAAAAGGTGAATATCGAAAAACGACCATCAAGTCACCTCCCCTTTAATGGAAATTGAATCATGGGAAGATAGGAAATGAATTCACCACCATATTAATTCAACACGTAGGAACTACATCTTGCTTAACCAGAAATTCCTATGTATTTTATGCAAACACAGCTCGTGATAGAAATCCTTTTCCTATTTTGAACTTATCCAATGACATTAAAGAAAGATTCTTTTAACGTGATTGCGTGTTTTCACTAAATGAAAGGATTTCTTATATTAACTTATAAATAGTAAAAGTAGTAGGATTGTCAATATTAGAGATTCAGGATTGTGGGCATAGTTATGATATTGGTTCATTTGGGCTGAAATTATTAATCCAAATGAACGACCCCCAACAAAATTTCGGTCCATATTTTGGACCAGTTTGGCAAAAATTGCATATTTCAGTTGAACAAGTCTAAATTTGCCCTTTTCGCTTGATTTTTTTTTTTTGAATGGCTTTTCGGTCGAAATTTTGAAAAGAAACAAAATCCTAATTCCTTTATTCCTTATATTCGTTTGACCGAAAGTAGTCATAGTAATAGTAGCAGTAGTAGAGGAAGAAGGTCGCAGCGGGCACCACTGTCGTTTGATAGTACAATTGCACTAAGAATGATAATGATTGCATAGAAAAAAAAGGCTGAAAAACAGGAAGAAGTGTACTAGGACTGAAGGGAACCTAGGCTCATTGCTCGCCACATTACTTCTTTTTCCCTGTCTTTCTCTTCTTCCCTCCTCTCTCTTCTTCTTCTTTTTTCGTTTTTTTCTTGTCTTACATTCGGTTGAGATAAAAGGGGTCAACACAGGGTTAGGCCGAGGTTCAAGGGCTCCATCGTGGGGCTCACTCTAAAGAGATTCTCAACTATGATTGTGAGAGGTGGTCGTACAAGGGGTAGTAATATGTTTCGTAAGTTATCCCACTGTGAAAGCTTCAGTTTTTTCCTTTTTCCCCACATCTTTCTATCATATACCATAACAAAATTTTAGTACTTATCTCCTCACCTTTGTAATTATCTCCCCATCACCAATTTCCTTTTCCACAATCAGCCCTTTTGCCATTTCCAAAGCTTTGAAGTGATACAGCAGAACCAATTCCTTAATATTTAAGGATGGGAGAGAAGCTTTGAAAGGCGCATTCTTTTCTGGTGTCCTATATATGTTTTATTCCATATCTCTTTGTTGGATCTATTAAGTCGTCGTATTTCCAAAGTCATTTACAATAACTTATTATCACTTGCATCCAAAATAAAAAAAATAATGGTGACTTACCAAAAATCTACAATTTCCTACATTGGTCAAGAAACAACCTCCACGATTATCTGTGACAAAATGTGAATCTTTTAAGTTTTAACTTAGGATGGATGTCATATATTTTCTATCCACAACCACCTTTGTGAAACAATACTGTTAACAGGCAAAGTTTACGTGCCATCAATTACCAACAGAAATTAATGCTCACGTCTTTCAACAACAACGGTATCACACAATTATATATTCTTAAAATTCACGAAATGACAATCCTCAATGGCTATGAACTCCCGAGTCAACCACAATAACTCATGATCACTTACATCCAAAATAAGAAACAATGGCAATGGTCGCTACATCTAAAATGTACAATCTTAACAATAATTTGTAAGTACCTTCAAGATTAGCAAATGCAACAACCATTGATCACTTCTCACAAGATCATAAACTTCTTCCACAAGCTCCAATCAATTATTCACTCGTGCCCCAATAATTATTAGCTATGAAAGAGTGCGTCTTTTTACCAAATCAAAAGCATAAAACAAACTTATGAAAACCCATTTCCAGAAAAATTAAAAAATTGAAACGAAAAGAAAACGAAAGAAGAAACCCACAAAACAAATTTATGAAAACCCATTTCCAGAAAAATTAAAGGAACCGTCATAACCGAAAAGACAACAAAATTCTTAACTGTAAAAAAGTAACAAAATATAAAAATATAAAGAATTGAAAATCCATAGAAAGTCCAATAATAAAATACATTCAGAAAATAACAAAGGAACCTAACCGAACTAATACCCAAAAGCCAAACATCTAAATCGAAAACAGAAATGAAAAAAATATACAAATCCATTAAAACCCATCATCAAGAAGATTAAAAGAACATGTTGAACCTAAAAGAAGTAATAATTAATAATAAAAGTAACTCACAATGTAAAGCAACAAAGTCCATACAAAATATACAACATAGAAATGAAAATACATAGAAAAATAAAAAATAAAAGCAATTTAAAATAAACAAGTAAATCCGTGAGTGCCTAGTACCCAAAAATAATTAAAAAAAAAAAAAAGGAACATAAAAAAGAAACTCTCAAATCTATGAAAACCCATCACAAAAAAATAAAATAAAATAAGAATGAAACCATCGTAAATGAAACGAGCAAAATCACAAATACATAAAAGTGGTCAAGAAGAAAATTAAAAGAACCCAACAAAACTGAAAATATAATAAAATGAACCCATAATAAAAAGCAGAAAACCACAATAACAAGTGCAACATAGTTTTGAAGATCCATAGAAAAATCCCATAATATAAGAAATTTAAAACGAACAAACAATGGGTGCAGATCAATCCTATTTTCAGCAGCAATTCTCAGTAGCACAATGGGTGCATATCAATCCAATTTCCACAAATTGCCCCACTGATCGAATTATGTTCAATTGGAAGGAGCTAGCTTTCTCGTAAACGGGGGTCAGGGCAGTACTAGTATTCTCAGTCTTCTGGTTTCCATGTAGCTGAGTAGATTGTTATGTTAGGGGATTTAAAGATTGTACTTTTGCTTGTTTTTACCTATGTTTGGATCAATATAATCCTTTTGTATTGATATCTTTTCTGCTTTTAATGAAAGTTACCATTAAAAAAAAAAAAAAAAAACCAAACCCATGAAGATTGAATATGCAAAAACTAAAAAACTGAATCATAAAAGAGAAAAAAGAGCACAAATCCTATAAATCCATTACTAGAAAAACTAAATGAACCAAATGAAATTGAAGAAAAAATTAAAAAAGCCACCATAAAAAACAAAAAAATTAACATAAAAGAGAAAAAAAAAAAAAAAAAAAACCAAACCCATGAAGATTGAATATGCAAAAACTAAAAAACTGAATCATAAAAGAGAAAAAAGAGCACAAATCCTATAAATCCATCACTAGAAAAACTACATGAACCAAATGAAATTGAAGAAAAAATTAAAAAAGCCACCATAAAAAACAAAAAAAATTAACATAAAAGTGAAAACAAGAGAAAAGTTGAAACATAAACAAATAAATTTCTCTCGTTAGTATGTGCTCCTACATCCGTTAATCGCGCTGGAGAAAGAACTAGAGAAGGATTTCCTTCTCTTGTAACTGGACTATGTACCGATGATATCCCTTTCTTAGTTACTGCTTTGGATGCGGGTGCATTGGATACACCTAACAGTGATATTGGAGGAGCAAGTGGAAAAGGGCTTCCTGCATCCGGCAATCTTCTGAATTGGATGTGGATGAAATCCACAAGGTTGAAGAAGTGGAACACCCACTCTTTCTAAGTGGAGACAAAGAGATCCCTTTTACCTATTTGGCTTGTTTGTTGGCAAAATGGACTGCAAGTAAGGACCCAGTACCAGTTGTTAATGTCAAAATAAAGGTATTTTGCTGATGTTTTTTTGTTGTATGATCGCGTGGTCTATGGATTGGTTCTATGGTCCTAAAGTAGAGGGCAGTTTTAGTAATCCAAGATAAGATACCTGGCTAAGTATCTGTGTAAGAATTTCTGTTCTGGGGTTTACATATACACATAATTGTTGTTATAATTGAAATTGAAAAGGATTAATTTTGGAAAAGAATTAAGACTGATTAGTCGTATATCAATTTGATCTCCTTATGTCATTAAGGAAACCAAATTGGAGATCAAAATCCAAGAACCATTCATGAATTCACAGTCATTAATGCTTCCAATTTGCTATGAATTTTGAATTTTGTGACTGGAAATCCATTTTTCTCTTTCAATAGAAAATAAGGGGAAAGCTTTTATTTAGGTGTAGTGTGTTTTGGAATACAATCAATCTAAGAGAACATGATCCAATAAAAAAAATTCCTTGATTCTGCTTATCGGTTGCTTGAATTGAAAAAAAAAAAAAAAAAAAAACTGGAGTTTGCCGTCATACATTTTTATTCTACAATGATCCTGGCCCTGCAGATAATTTTATCTGTATTGAGCTTGCTGACATCATTAGTCATGTTAAAAAATAATCATTTCAAGCCAAGGAAGTTCATATATTTAATCAAATTCTGTTCTTTTGCAGTGTTTTTCGAGGGGGGTTAAGCAATTCCAATTCAAGCAATGAAGTACGTATGAGTTTAGATACAGAATTGTGAATTTTGGTGGGCATTCACCTGAGGATGTTACTGCTGCTCTTTCTTCATCAGACAAGAAAATTATGACCCCACATGAAGGAGATCATGAAGTGATATCGACTTTGTTTTTTGGCAAATTTTGAGGTAGTCTTCCTCTCCCATTTGAAAGAATTGTTCTCTGTGATGTCATTGTTTCTGTAGAATTCATTTCCGGCTGTATAGCCTTAATATGTACATTCTTGGAACTTAAGTACCTTTATTTTCTAAAATATGAAAGGGCAAAATTAATGTTTACTGAAAACCATTAGTTCCGATCGACTCATGAGATGAATGGTTTGCAATGAGTAAAGTTGTGATATTCTTGAATATATGAATCTTGTGCATACGAACATTTTCATGAACACAGCCTTTAAATCACAAGTAGCTACACAATGGACATTTTAAAATGAAATGGTGTCATGTCATGAATATTTGGTAGTTGGTACACTGGAGACCATCCTTGTAGTTAGTACTGGTGTTGTGATTTTTCGGTGGTTGTTTTCCTTCTGCCCTTATGATTCTGAGCTTTTCGAGGATACCCCAAGCTACTAACCTTCGTTGGAAACTGCAGAAAAGTTGATTGGAGTTGCGGACTTGCAGCCCTTCTACGATTTCGACATGATTAATTCCTATTGTTACCTTACAACAGAAAAAAAAAAAGGTTCATTCGTGCATGGCATTTGTAGAACTAATAATGGTGGGATGCAAGTTTGTTCTTCTAAGGTGGTAGGGAGGATGGTTTGATTAAAATTGAAAATCAATTAGTGCCCTAGTGTGGTAGATTCTGTTGTCAAGAGCATTTATGGACAAAGTGGACTGCTTACGTAGGATATCATAAACAGTGCTAGTGCGGGGTGGGAATGGTGGAGACAAGTTGGTATAATGTTGTGCGATCATTTATTACCATTGTGGTCAAATGGACATTTAATTAAGACAATAGGTGGACCTGCACTGTTATATGGAGCTGAATGTCGGGCAATTATCCTAAGATGGAGGGGTAAAAAAGGGTGAAAATAAAATTAGGAAGGGGTAAATGAGGAAACTTTTGGGCCAGTTCAATAGAATATAAAATCAACTATTTTTTATTCTCGTGGTTGCTCGCCATCTGGAATCAAGATTTTATATCCCCTACATATTTGGTGAATATTGCAGCAGGCCATCTTGTGCAAAATTGGGCTTGGCTGGTAATGTATAGGTTGGGTTATTATGAAATGACAAGGAGGTTATGGTAACATTCTTAGGAACGAAAGAACCAAATCAAGTAGAGGTGTGGGCAACTTATGAATTGCAAAGGCTTTATGTATTTTTCATGAAAGGTAAAATTCATTAAGAAAAGGCTGGTAGAGGCTTGCCTTTATTATTGAAGGAGACGTGAAATATGCAACATGATGGGATCAAATAAAGGTGGAGTCATGGGGGTTGTTAAGTTGGCACAAGAGACTTTAGATGTGCATATGACGATGGCAATTTCTTACTGTCACATTTTCAAAAGCTCAAATGAAGTAGCAGAGGAGTTATAAAAGATAGGTTTTTTGTTGTTAGAACATTTTTCGGTTTTTCCTATTTAATTGTTGGCACATACCCTTCTTTGTATCATTTTTTAATAGATGGAATTGCTGTTATTGATTATAGTATAAGGGTGGACTTCAATGAAACCTATTCCCGCTTCATGCAAAGTTGGGCCTGATATACAGTCTGGAAATGAGATTCCAAAATGAAAATCGTAAACAATAGAATGAAAGAAAGTATAACGAAATATGTTTTTAAAATCCATACTCATATTTATTTATTTATAAAAAAAAAAAAAAACAAAACTAAATTTGTGTTCATTCATTTCTCAACTTTCCTTTCATAAAAAATGTTGAATATGTACTGTTCGTGGTTGTATGTTGGCATAACTTTGAGTGTGTGAACAATATAAGTGGAATATGTTAATTCACAATGTGGAAGAGTAGAACATTCACTGTTGAATCTGAACCATTTATCAAGCCTGTTTTAGAATGTTGGGCTCCAGAGCTCATCTTGCTTTTCCAATAAAATGAGTCCCCTTCGCATGGAATTCACTGAAATCATGTATAATAAATTATATACGAGTGTTTTCTTTTCTTTGCTAATATTATGTTTTTCAAATTTTATTATAGTTGTTGGCATTTTTAGATACATGTTTCAACATAAAAATGTTTGGTCATTCCACATGCTGGAAACTACTAATGAAGCATTTCTCGTCTTTACTTTATCTGCACATTTTTTATCTGTGCAGTTTTGTGACTTTATTTTTAGCAATTTTTTAATCGGCTCATTTTGATGACTTTATCTGCACATTTTTTTATCAGAGAATTTTTTTGAATTTATTTCAGCACTCATTTTAAATTTTTAGTGTACTTTGATTGACAAGTATTTGTAACTAAAAAAGAGAAATCTTAGAGAATGATCAATGTTGTCTAATAGTTAGAAAGAGTCTAGTCACTAAATAAAGAAAGCTTGCCGTGTAGGCAAATTCTATATATTTACCCCGAATCAGTCATCAAGGCAAGGAATGAATCAATGAAATGACATTGATTTTTATTATCTATCTTGTGTGTTATATGGGTTGATCATTTGTTAAGTTAAACTAGCGAAGTGGATGCTTGCGTGGGATTTCCTTTGGGACTATCTCAATTCTCTTCCAGCTGCTTGAGAAACCTATTAAGTAGACTTTTTTATTTTCTATTTGAGGATTGAAAAAAAAAAACCACTTAAGATGTACAATAGACCAAAAAGGTCATTTTTGGTTCCTTCACACCAAACTGTTCTTCCGGCCCAAAAACTCTTTTTTTTTTTTTACTTGATTTCTCGAGGGTCGATATCGACCCTCCGCAACCGAAAATAGCAGTTTTCATCATCTTCTTCCCTCTCTCTTCCTCAAATCCAATCTAATGGGGAAGAACAGAAAGGGCATTTAGGTTTCTTGGTTAATTGGGCATCAAATGGGTTGATACTTAGCTCTAGGACCTTTGGTCTTGTTTTTGGGCAAAAAAGATCGAACCTTTGGTTAGTTATCTCTCTCTTTTTTATTTTTTTATTTTTTATTTTTTTTATTGGAGTAATTTGTGTTGCTCATCTTTGGTCTCTTTGTAGTGCACTTGGATGTGCCGAAATGCAAGTAGATGTTTGGGTGAATTAAATTCCTGTGCATTCTGCTTAAATTTTGAAACTGCAAAGAAAAAAAATCCTTCTTATAGGATATTGCCTTTAACTTCTAGTTGCTGGATTATCTGCACCATTCATTTCATCCGCTGTCATGGTTGGGGGTTTGTCGTACCTTTTCATCTAATAGGATTCCCGACTTTTGAAGTTTCTACATTTGGATTTGTATTTTTAACTTGAAAAATTCATGCTTCTAATCATGATTTTAGATTTGAATCAATAATCATGATTTTAGATTTGAATCAAAGGTTGTTTATGTCGGAACCCTAATTGATGATAATGTTCCTGTTTTACCATTTCTGATCGGGTTCATTGCTTTCAATAAAAAAATGAGGGTTTTTGGATCGATTTGCTTTGAGTTCTCTAGTACTTTTGGCTAAAATTTGGGAATTTTTATCTTTTAAGCATTTCGAGTTTTTGAGATCTTAAGGTTGGATCTATTTCTTTTGAAAGTGAGCGATTTTGACGTCGTCTTTGGGAGTATTTAGGGCATGTTTGAATGCAGGACGACTATTCAAACTCTAAAGTTTTAGATCTTGTTGATTGAGGCGTTTTGTCTTTTTTTTTTTTGTGCTGGGGGGGGCGGGGGGGGAGGAGGGGTTTAATGCAATTTGATTACTCTACTTGGGTGTAATTTATAAAATCTGGGGTCTTTGTGGATGAGAAGAAAAGGTGGAGAAAACTGCCCACACTTGATGTTTGTCCTATCGACAGTTTTCTCTGTGTTTCTCTACCTCTTTTCCTTCACAAGTAAATGGTCTGTTGGGTTTAGTTTAAAGATAAATCGTTTATGTTATATTGGTTAGGTTGCATTTTGATCGTGAGCTCCAAGTATAGAGCCGCGATGTAGTAATAAACTGGTGAGACCAGGTTGATCCATAGGTAGCTATTGAGATAAGGCTTACCAACTCGTACCTGCCTTAAATAAAATCTAAAACTAGCCTAAGTAAAAACTAATTACAGCCATTCCTACTTTAATTAAAAGATTTAATTACAATCCAATGAAATATAAAATTTCCTAAGGCTAGATTCCTAAATCTAAAAAGATCAAGTTGCTCCAAAATAGAATACACATTAGAACATCCAATTAGAAAATATTCTAAAATTATCACTTACTAAGATTAAATCTAACAAATGAAATTGGAAACTAAAACAAGTTATGAAAAAAAATAATCAAACTTAAAAAAAATGTATCAAACCAAATCAATCTAAATTGGAAAAAAATCATCCATCTAAAATCAAACTCCCTAAGATGAGACCATGTACCTAAAATAAATTCCTACACTAGATTAGAAACCAATTAACTTGTCGAAGTTAAACACTGGATTAAGCTAAGAATCTAAATGATACACTTTCTAAATGAATGCAAATCTGAGAATTAATTTTCCTAAACTAAATAAAATACAAGAATGATGAGGATGCACTCTTCTAAAATAATATGGGACACTATGCATGGACGTGCATGTAATATGATGAAGTAGTGCAAAGTTTTTTATTTTCTAATGCTTGACACCTATCACCAATACATAGCTAGATCAAAACCTATCTAAACCACAATTACTGCTGAATCTTTAATACCCTAAGATGCATGAAATTCCAAAAGAGAACAAGTGAATAAAAGTACTAAATCTGAAATGCTATGAAATACATGAATTGTGCAAACGGTTCCAGAAATCAGTCTTGAAGCCATCGTTCCCTGTGTAATAAATCAAGTCTAGAAACTGGTTCAATCAATCCTTTAATTCATCACTCAATTCCCAACATGGTTCGGCCATGATGAAACTTGTTACAACCAGATTTATATCCTATTTCAGCTGTAATCTGCACAGATCATTATGTCTTTCCAATTCTAAATCGCAAAGTTCACATCAGTTATGTAAAGAAAACACACCCCCACTGTATATGTAAGGTTCTACCAAAAAGAGCCCAATGTGCACTATATATATATATATATTTTACTTTTCAATCTGTTTTCTTCATTAATCTTGAATTGAACCAAAATGGTTTGCAACTCAGATTTTTCTGATATTTAAATTGCACTCTAACCTAAAGAGAGTTTGCATACAACTGGGGACAAAATTTTTATTGTCTTTTAAACCGTTTCAAATTTCAATTTGATAATGGGCTATTTTCCGAACCAAACACATTCAGCACATGTGACCTTCAAATCTGATTTCGGAACTTAACATAAATTATACCACTACACATGTTTTAAAAGATGCAAAATATGCATGAAAACTAATGCACTTTCAGCAGTAACATAATTCTATCATATTGATGTAAAGATAGAAAATAAAGTGCAGAAACTAAAAAAGAAAAAATGCAGAAAATAAAGATGGTGTGCATAAATCCAAGGTGGTAAAAGAAAATATAAAGGTGGTGAGTTGCTCTTTAAATCTCCTTCTCAATCTTGGCCCAAAAACAATTAGAAGTGCAAACCTAGGGTCCCATTCTTCAACTTGGGTTGTCAATCCAAGTTGATAATGATAAATCCTCACTTTTTAATAAATAAATTTCAAACTGGGATTTTTTAAACTTTTCTCAGTCAACTCTCTTCAACTTCACCTTGTATTGCCTCCAAAAATACCATGTATTCTTAGAAAACAAGGTCTATTGTGAGGATGCTAAGGTGAGTTGTCAATAATTATTCCAAGCCAATTAAAAATATTTAACCAAAAGTAAGAACTAACCCTATTGCATGGATCACAAATCTAATATTCAGAGATACAAAAATACAGAACACAAATTAAAACAAACAACTTTATCTACTAGCATGAAAATTCTTTACAAGGAATATAACATTGAAAAACAAGAATACATACTAGGATGTTGAGAATCCCTCTGTCTAGTTGAAACCACAAGGTTGGTGGTATGGCGTTTGGAAAGAACCCCCTTGGTGAGTTCAAATGGAAGGGCAAAAAAGGGAGAGATGGTATGCAATTCTCTAGAGTGAGAGCGTTGGATCTCCCATAGGGCTGTTTATATAGGAGTGGAACCTCTTTTCTTTCCTTCTTTGTTCTTCAATTTGTGGAGTGGTGGGATCTCCAAAATCTCCATGACCGTGGGTCATTCTTACTGGTTGGGTTGCATGCCCAGCTGGTCTCATTCATCTCCCTTTTTCTCTCTTTTTGAAAACGTCCTCTTTCCTTTCTTTTGGATTTTCTTGATAGACAAGTTAGAGAGACAAAATCTTCACTTGATTGAGATGGGGCCCACATAATGTGGCCGGGTGTGCTATAAAAAAGATATGACGTTCTTGAACTTCTCATTTTGCCTTCATGCTATGCTATTATAAATAGGTCCTAATTTTATTTGGAAACTCAGATTGAGTAATTACTAGAAACTAGTGTTGAATGCGATAAAAATGAAAATATGGTTTTCTTTGCAATTTGATTTTGGTTGAGAACTTGATTTGGGATGGATGTAATATATGCATAAAACAAGTTTAGAAGCACATAATTTTTTCAAAAAAAAAAAAAAAAAAAAAAGAAGCATTAGAACTATACAAAAAGTAAAAAAAAAAAAAAAAAACACATTAGACCTATAAAAAAAGCATACAAGCATTATTAAATCTGATGGTAAAAGAGAAATTAAGTTTTCTCCCATGACCTATCAGTAAATGTCACATACTGTACAAGAAGAAAAAATTGTCAACATCTTTCCATTGCATGTGGTAAACTCAATTGTTGGACACTGTAGTTTTTCAGAAAATTGAATGCTGTCCATACATGGTTTTGAACACTTGATCATGTACTCAGTAGTAACAAATGTTTCAGTTTTGAGCTATATATCAAATGATGCTTTGAATGCCTTTGCTATTTGATTTTTATTGAGCTTGGTTCAGACTGGATGTCTTTGACATAAATTTACTTAATATATTCTGATGTTGGTTTCACTTGAATTTACTAAATGCATTTTTTACTAAAATCTGATAGTAACGAGTGTAGGAATGCGTTCCCACTCTTGTTCTGTCTTGTTATTTAATGAAAGTAACCATTAAAAAAAAAAAACACAAGTGTAGGAATGCCTGCTTAAGTACCAAATTCTTTGAATTTGGTACCTGGATTGGAAAGGTTGATGTACATTAGGAGCAGATTTGTATTTGTTTTCCTCTTTCCTCTTCCACCGTTAGTGTGTTAAGTGAGGGCACTTCATGTAATACGTATGGACTATTGATAGTAGCACTTCAACAACAGGTGTCTTTTATTTTCTTCTTTTTCTTTTTCTTTTTTTATTTTTTATTTTTTATTTTTTGCTCTAAAATTCTCTGTGATAGGAATAGAACTTATGAAGAACATGCATTTCACAGCTTTGGGGTTATGAATAGAACTTGGGATCATCATAGCGTGCATAGGTGGAAAAGATCCATGGTTGGGATCATCATATCTTCTTTTTAATTGATAGCTTAACTAGAACCAGTGGCCTAGTTGTTGGGCATTTTCCAACGGTGTTGCAAGCTCCTTTTTTATTTATTTATTTATTTTTTGCTTGTCTTTGCCTACTGTTGTTTATGTGTTTTTGTCTTTTAGGAGACACTAGATCCTAGTAGTATAAACCTAAGATTTGTGTATGCTGCCGGGTGGTTCTATAGAGTAACTGCTACATGAGTTTTCTATAGAGTAATTGCTACATGAGTTTTCCTGACCGGTATTTTGGTGTTTAACCGTTTCTATTTTCTTAATTTCTTTCGTTGTTGCTTTTGATATCTTTATGCTCATTCACATCTATAAATATTTCTAACATGATTCTTTTAAAAATCGTTTGTTATTTTGGTTTAGATGCTTTATGTATTATTGCTAAAGTTCATCTTATATTGGTGGAACATTATATTTTGGGCATCTTTTTTAAATTAAAAGTCTTTAGTGTGTTTTTATTTCAGGCTTCTATTATACTTCTATTGCCATTTCTATACCTGTTTCGAGTTTTATTGATTTGTGAGCACAATTTCTTTTGTTTCTTTTCTTATTTTAGGTACCTAACAGAGCGAAAGATACTTAGTGGAATATCTTTTGTTATATCAACGGGAAGTAGTGTTGCTATTGTTGGTACAAAGTAGCAGCGGTAAGGCTTCAATGATTTTAACGTATATTCTAGCTAAATATTATATAAAGAAACTACCTTGAACTGTGTGATTCTATTTTTCTTTTTCTTTTTTTTTTTTTTTTGTTTCCTTTGTAACATACTTGACAGATGAGTGAATGACAAACTAGATGTTGGAGGGAACTAACTCTACAATAGGTGTCTCCTCGTGCCTTCTGTTTACGAAGGATATTCTTCTTCATTCTAAAATAAAAGACATAGTTCACATTGATTTTAAATGATTGACACATAGTAGAACACGTTGGTGAAATAATGTCTTCATTTGGAGAAAACTTTTGTCATCCTACCTTTTTTTTTTCCTTGAAAATTTTTGATCCAAGCACTTTTTTACTGCCATGTCTCATTTAACGACTGCCTATGCATGCTCCCAAATGTCTGCCCGGCACCTAGTGGTTTATTGTTTGATTGAGCTTCATTTTGATGTTCTCCCTCACGGTACTGACATTCTAGTATCAAATGTGCTCTTAATATTGTACTTATGTCTTTGAATATCCGAGATCCCTTTGATTTATGGACTACTCGTTGGTCTCTGGCTGTTTCACTTGTATCATGCCTCTTCTTTTATGGTCTATTAAGTTAATATCTTGAATGGCAGTTTTATAAGGTTATTGGGAATTATGCTTGCTATAGGGTCTTGTGTGAACATTATTTTGTGATGGATTATTGTTTCTCATCATGGAGCATTGTTTTCATTTTTCAAGTTATTATTTATATTTTCTTTGTTTTTATTATGCAAAAACCAAAAACTGACTGAAGACATAAGGTACCATAACATATGTAATGAGGTTGAATGACCAACTAGCCCTTCATTTCCCGGTTAGTTAGAGGACCTAACCTGAAATCTGTCAAGTATGAATCTTCTTTTTAGACTAGATCAATGGTACTTTTGTAATTTTTGTCCTTTTGATGTTGAGATTTTATGCCCTTTGATGTACAAATATCACCATTTGAGGAAAAAAAATCGCAATTCAAGTTGAATTATTTAATATAATAGGGTAATTGCACAGTTTGGACAGCTATGGGCATGGGCCGCATGGCAAATAGCCAGCAAAGCTTTAAAACAATGGGCATATAACTAAATTTTTTTTGGCATTTGGGTGGATCCCAAGTTGTGTTGCCAGTAGAGTAATTCTTTTTTCTTTTTGTTTGTTTTTGTGGGTTTTGTCTAACCATTGACGAGGTTGGAAAAAGCTTCACATTCTCCGGTGTCTTCGCTTTACCCTCGTACTTTTATTACTCATGTTTTATATTCTTTTGCATTGCATGCATAATATGAGGATGATGTTCATCATAGGTTGGGGGTGGGGACAAGCACACTTGTCTATTTTTAGACAAAATTTTCACACACCTTTTGCTTTATTTTCTATATTTAGGAAGTTTTTCAAATTTCTTTTCAGAATTTTTGCTATTTATCTTTGGCTTTTTAGATTTTTTTGAAGAGAAATTGTTTGAGAGAATTTTCAATAAACGGAAGATGGGTTGAATTTTAGAATTCTCAAAAATTTAGACAAAAGAGAGTCTGCGGATATCATTTTGAAGAAGTGCTAAATTTAAATCCTTTCACATTACACAGTTCGTATACTTTTTCAAAACCTTTAAATGTGAAATTACGATTTCCATTCTTTTTACGACATGATTGAGTAGATGGAGGAAAACCAAACCTTAGTTTTATAGGTTTCCTGATTCATCTGGGTGGATTTTTCCACAAATTGATGAATTAAGTCGGGTACATGAAAATGGCTGCCTATTGTTGGGGACCGTTGAAGAGGAAAAAAATTCATGGCCTTTTGAAAAATAATAGTGCAAAAGCCATCATGGTTGCCTTGATTCGGGTACATAAAAAGGGCTGCCTATTGTTGGGGACCGCTAAAAAATAAAAAATTACGGCCTTTTGAAAAACAATAGTACGAATGCCATCATGGTTGCCTTGATTCGGGTACATGAAAAGGGCTACAACACAGTTAAAGATGGAACATAAATTTGGGTCATGAACTCCAGCAACCCGAGGTATGCAATTTAAAGGATGTTGGATACATGGGTTATATACTATGAAAAGAGAGAAGTTAGATCCAAAGAGAGAAAAGAGTATATTTGTTGGATATAGTGGTTAAGCAAAGGGCTACAGGTTACACAATCTAAAAACCAAAATTGGTTGTTAGATGTGGTCTTTTGCAAGAATGAAACATTGACATGACAGAGCATGAGAAGGATGATGTCATATATTCTAATGAAGATCACATTTCAAATCAGGATGATGTCACTGCCAAAGTGAATGATGAAATAAATCCAAATTCCAAACGGATCAGCACATTAAGAAACTCTTAAGAAGTACTCTTCCAAGGAAGTTAATTTATTATGGAAATTTATAGTTGCAATTTTCTCACAAGTTCCTCTTGAACCTAGATGCATTAGTCATGATGCTTGGGAATGCAGAGATTGATGTTATTCAGAAAAGAACATGGGGTTTGGTTTTGTTTCTGAAAGAAAAGGCAATCATTGGAGTGAAATGGATCTTTAGAACCAAGTACAATGCAAATAGATCAATTTCAAAATGTGAGGTCGGTGGATTATAGAATGTTTTGAAACACCACCAATTCATCATCTTTTGATTTTTGAGGTTTGAAATGGAGATTTATTCTCCACCTGCCCAACCCCATCCTGCATCTTTTGTCTAATACCTGCTTGAACCGGAGAGAGTCATCCTGCTGCCTTTTTTCTCAAGTAACCTTGCTGATCTCTAACAACTCCTCATCCATCCTCATCCTCTCAATTCCCCACTTCTCAGGTTCAAATACCAGAAAAACGAACCTTATTTGACATCCATACCATCCTAAAATCTTTGTAAACATTCCGAACTCTCAACCACCCCTATAACCTCTGATGGTTCCGTGCCTCCTCCCCCTAAAATTTCATCATCTCCCAAGGACCATCTACCCACCATCATTCCCCAAGGTTGATCATTTGCTAGTCTCTTCTCGCACTCCAACTCTTCAGCCAACCCCTACCCTGCTCACTCTCTCCCCTCTTTCTCTAATGACAAGGTCTCAGTCAGGATCCCTGTCAAGATAGTTGAAAAACGCAAAAAAAAAAAACTCTCATTTGTAGCTTTAGGTAAATTCTTTTTCGAAAAAGACCCACACAAAAATGGGTGGAAGCATCCACTGAAGCTGCATGGAAGCTTACTAGCCCCTATCTGATCTCCCTCACAGAAAAAAAAAAAAAAAAAGGACTTTTTCTTGTCCACATTTAGTAACCAAGATGATCTTCAAAGAGTGCTCTCCTCCTTACCTGTCTGTATAAGGAAGAAAAGACTACAACTGGTTCACTAGAAACCAGGTCTGGTGGACATCCCCTTCCCTGGAACTTCTTCTAATTGGATAAGGCTGAAAAACATTCCCCATTTCTGAAGAAGTAGACTTCTCATATTTTCTCTTGCCACATGTCAAAAAACTTCTAACCTATGCTGTGATCTGTCTAAAGAAAATCCTAACCAAATATGGCTAGAATTGGATAAGGAAGATCCATTTTGTACCCAAGTTGAGTATGAAAATTTATCCTGCAGTTGTTTGTCTTATTCCTACATAAACCTGGCTCATGCTCATCTAGCCGTGCTTTAAAATCTCCTCCCTAAGCATCCACTGCTTCAACATCGAACCCCTCGGAGATAACCCCAATATCCATTCTAATTCTAGCATGCTTGGTCATTTCAAATCCCCCCAAATCCCCATGACCCTATGCCCAAGTAAGTAAGTCCACAGCTAGGAACCTGATTTAGTTCCATCTAGTGATGAACTCGGTCCTAACCTGGTAGCCAACTATAATTCATGACTGCCTTTGAAAACCCTGTTGACATCCTTTATCAAAATTTCAACAAAGGACCCTCTGCTCCAAACCACAAACCTTGCTCACCTCCACGTTGATGCAAATCCGAGGGTTAGGGTTTGTGTGGCAAGTGCTAAAAGCACAATGGGTGCCGAAACACGTGTCCGAAGACACAATAAATCTCCGCAGAGACAATGAAGGAGGACGCACCTCAATGGGGATAACCCAATTTTCATTAATCAACTCTAAAAATAATCTTATACAATGCCATATAAATAGTAAAAGAAGACTTGAGCCCTAAGAAACCTAATTGAACTAGGAAACTAAATAAATTGGAAATCTAATCCTAAATTAAATTCTTTAAATAAAATTAGAAACTAATGACATAATTAGTTACTAAAATATCCTAAATCTAAGTGGGACCTACACATGTGGCCATGAGGTCTACGCTGCATCATTCTCCCCCACTTGAAAAGAACTCAATCTCGAGCTCGAAAAATATCCACCTGGATCAAAGATCAATATGACAAACTTCTGATTCATCGGCTGATCTACAACTTCCGTGTACAGCTCCATGTATAATTGCCTTTTATGGGTGAAATTTGTGTTGATATGCAATTGAACTGTTGGATAATTTACTTGTAGAATATGCACCATCAAATCACAATATCTGGCTATCCACTGGTCATCTCCTCGTTAAGATCTCTCAATTTGAATAATAAGAAATGACTATGAGAAGAAACAACACGATGATCAAATGTGCAAATCAAAGCCTATAACGATGTGATATCACAATAGAATGCTTGAACAAAAAAGATATGTCAATCCAAATCACAAGAAGCTATTGCACATTCAAAGTTATCTAGGCATGCCAATCTCACACACATATATGATATGCCAAAAACAATATTAAAGCAAGGAGAAATAGACACCAAATTTATAGTCGTACGGTCAACAAGACCTACCTCCACTCTCATTAAGATAGTTCGCTTGTAGTTCGCTTGGTCTACAGTATTCACTATCTTATGTTTCCAAAAGGCTCACCTCCAACCCTGTACACCTATAGATTTCTTGATACGGTGGTTCGATCGCTAAGGTCTACTCCATCAAGCTATTTGTTATAGTGGTTCGATCACGAGTGTCTAATCCACTTTACAATGTGTTAAAAATGAAAGAACAAAAATAAAGACTGGTTGCCCCGAAGTAGACGAGTCCAACTTGATGTGATCTTCAAGCTTGAACTTGAGCTCCAAGCTTTGACTCCTTATCGATCTCGTTGGCTTTGAGATGCTCCAATGATGTGCTTAAACCAAGTGAGTAAGGAGGTTTAGGTCTAGGGTGATTGATGGTTTAAATTGACGCTAATCCATTCCCTAGAGGATGAGATTCCACTAATCACTCTTACAAGGAGCTTAGAGTGAAAAGTGGTGTTTGATTTTGAGGGCACTAAACGAGTGTAATTGAGTGGTAGTCCGTGGTCTAGAAAAGGACTCAAAACCACATTCTATCTAAGCCATTGAAATGAGCTTAGAATTTGTAGACAGAGCTCTAACAGCTAGTCTACGATTAGCTGTGAGCAGGGTACGGCTAGCTATGATTCCAAAAGCCTTTCCCAATGGTTAATTCGACTAACAATCAAACAAGGTTAATTTAAACAACGGTTAGGTTACGGTTATCCATGGAACGTTATACAGTTAGCCGTAAGCTGACCGTAGTTCAATAGTGCTGAAAAACACCATTCTGAAAAGGCACCCATAAAGCTTTACGGTGACCTTATAGTTGGCTGATGGATTACGGTTAGCCGTAAGGTTACCACAATTCAAAAATGTTGAAAAACAGCATTCTGGAAAAGCAAAGGTAGATAGTGTCTGGGGACCTTACGGTTAGCCATACCCCTATTACAGCTAGCCATAAGGCCTGAAACTGAACAACTGCCCTGATCAGTTTAGCCCATTCACCCTATTATATTTATCTATTGGTTTGAGGGTTCTAAGGGTCTATCCTTGGTTAATCCTAGGGTCCATCTACATGAATGACTACGCACATCATGGAGAATATGACTTGATGATCTAAGGCCTTCCAAGACTTGATCTTTTGGCCTTCACTTGATCTTCCTTGATGAAGCTACCAAAGGCAAGGTCTTGGCCTAGACATGGAATTGACAACACAAGGGTAGTGCGGATATGACTATGGCACTAACAATTCCTCCTTTTGAGGCCCATGGGCAGTGATTGGATATTTTAATGCTATTTCTTCTAATAGGAAAAGATTCAACACTAGTTTCTTAGTCTTCCCTCCATGACTGATTTCAATGAGAAGCAAACTTAGGGTAATTTGGTGTTGGATTTGTTGAAAATCGCTTCACCCAGTCAAATAATAGGAGGGGTCAATCCTATGTGGCTAATAGGCTTGATAGGGGCCTCCTCAATCACCAATAGCTTCTTCTCAACAAGGACTCCTGCCTTCACCATTTGGGGAGACAAAGTTCAGACCATAGCCTTATAATTCTTAAATCCAAGTCTCCCTTGGTTTCCAGAAATATTCCTTTCAAGTGTGAGGACACGTGGATTGACTACCTACCTTTTTACAAGTTATGAGAGACTTATGGGAAACCCCATTTTCTGAAAAACCCCAACTCACTCTAGCCTCAAAACTCAAAAACCTAGAAAAGAATTTTAAAACTTGGAATAGAGACATTTTCAGCAACTTGAGGGACAACATCCTAACTACAAAATAGCTGGTCACCCGTCACCCACAATCAACACCTTATGAATGCCAATCCTTCAGACACAGCTTATGCAAATCTTATGGCATCTTGGTCCTCCATCCATAATTTTCTTAAAGCAGATAAATCCATTGTAACAAAAATCCAGAGTCATTTGGTTAAAGAAGGCGACCACAATACCAAATTCTTTCATATCTCAGCCAAAATCAAAGGAGCTTCAAGATTTCAAGATAGAGAATGTTTTGCTTAATTGGGAGGCCTGCTTCAATTGTGATGGAGCGGCACAAGGTAAACTAGGTTCGGTGGGTATTGGAGGAGTGCTAAGAAATAAAAAAGGTGAAGTATTGCATATGTTCTCCAAACATGTTGGATCAAAGACTCTAATGTGGCAGAGCTTTTGGCCATACTGGAAGCTCTCCGTATTTATGCTACTTCATTTCATAACATCCTCATAATAGAGAGTGATTCGGCCAATGCCATAGCTTGGGTGAAAACTCTAAGTGTTAACATAGGCCCATTATGATATAAGTTAGCCATCCATGACCCATCTACAAAAGCCCATTGTATTAGACTTGTACAGCAAATACATACTATAATAGGAGATTCGTGGATTGATACTAGTCAGACTTGTACAGCAATACATACCATAATTATAGATTTGATAGATTGTAATTAGAGCCCAAATTGGGCATTACTGATCTATAAAACACAATGGTGAATCCTCAAGGGATCATCGAATTCCATTCAGTCTTTCTTCTGGGTTATTTGTGACATGGTATCAGAGCCATCTTGGTGAAATAGAAAGATTAAGAGCCATCTACATCTTTCTTCTTGAAGATTCTTAAGAGTAGCTTCTCTGTCGTCTGGTTTGAACAAGAGGTACACGACGACAGCGTGTGGAGATCAACAGAGGGCCACCATCGACAGATCAGATCTGATCAGAAGGACACCACAGTCCTGGTCGCCTGATATTCTGGGAGTTTTTGGTATTTTTTTAGCATTTTTTGAAGATCAGAGGTAGGCCTTTTGATCATTGTTTAGGTTTATCGGTTTCTGCAATATACTTTCATCAAAACCGTCCATCTTTAAGCACGAGTATCCGATTGCTGCAATCTTTGCTGTGTTGGTTTGATATTTTTGTGAAGCATCTATCTGGTCACCCTGATTTGGTAGATTGAATCATCAGTGGGCCCCACCTACTGTTTTCTACTGAAATTCTTGGTCGCCTGGACTAGTTTGTTGTGTTTTTCGAAAAATTATATTTTTTCTCTTCTGAACCCACCGATTCCTCCCTTTCCATCACCATGACTATATTACCACCTTTTTCATCCAATACTCCTTCTATTGAAAGGTTCAGACCTGGAATTGTATATCGGTGACGAACGGAACCACTAACAACTACGATGCAACCCCTTCAAGAGACACCTGATCCGGCACCTGATCCAACTTCCCTAGCCACTACACCAGAAATAGCTACAATGCCCACTCTTCGACGCACCATGCGTGTCTCTCGTCCTCCTAATAGATATGGGTATTCTCATTCATCTTTTTTTGCCACTCTAGCGTCTGTTAACATTCCCACTTCTTATTCTCAAGCTGTGAAACATGAATGTTGGCGGAAAGCTATATCCGAGGAATTAGAAGCTCTTCAGACCAATCATACATGGGATGTGGTTCCCTGCCCACCTACAGTTCGACCTATTGGGTGTAAATGGGTTTATTCGGTTAAACTGAAATCTGATGGCTCGTTAGACCAATACAAGGCTCGCCTGGTCGCTCTTGGTAATCGCCAAGAATATGGCATCGACTATGATGAAACATTTGCTCCAGTTGCAAAGATGACTACTGTCCGGATGATCATTGCCATTGCGGCATCTCAAGCTTGGGTCATTCTTCAGTTAGATGTAAAGAATGCCTTTCTCCATGGTGATCTTAAAGAAGAGGTTTATATGTGCCTTCCTAACGGGTATTCCTTTTCCAGTAGTTCAGATGTGGCTAAACTCAGGCGTTCCCTCTATGGCCTTAAACAGGCTCCTCGCGCTTGGTTTGAAAAATTTCGGAATGCCTTGCTTCTGTTAGACTTCTAGCAAAGTCCGTATGATCCATCGCTGTTTTTACATAAGTCTTCAAGTGGTATCACTATTCTTCTTGTTTATGTTGATGACATCATTATTACTAGCACCGATTCTGAAATGATATCTAAGCTTCAATCCTCATTGCATCCGTCATTCCATATGAAAGACTTGGGTCCCTTAACCTACTTCTTGGGTCTGGAAGTTCATCACACCAAAAAAGGAATCATCTTACGCCAACACAAATATGCTCTTGATCTCATTGAACTAGCAGGACTCCAGCAATCAACTCCAGTTGATACTCCTCTTGAAGTGAATTTGAAGCGCTTCAAGGATAGTGGGGATCTTTTTCACGATGTCACGCTCTATCGGCAATTGGTTGGCAGCTTGATCTACTTAACTCATACCCGCCCCGACATTTCCTTTGTTGTTAACCTGGTCAGCCAATATATGACTCAACCAAGGCATCTTCATTTGACGGCTGTCCGATGCATTATTCGTTACCTTCTTGGTACGCCTACTCGTGGTCTCTTTTTTCCTGCCAGCTCCCCACTAAATCTCATTGCTTTCTCCGATGCTAATTGGGCGGGTTGTACTGACACCCGTCGGTCCACCACTGGGTGGTTTATGTATCTTGGCGATGCGTTGATATCCTGGAAATGTAAGAAACAAGATAAGGTTTCAAGATCTTCTACAGAAGCCGAATATTGCGCCATGTCTGCTGCCTGTTCTGAAATACTTTGGCTTCGTGGGCTACTCTCCGATCTCGGTTTTCCCCAAAGCTCACCTACACCTCTCCATGCTGACAACACTAGTGCTATTCGTATTACAGAAAATCCAATTTTTCATGAACGGACCAAGCACATAGAAGTTGACTGTCATTTCATTCGTGATGAATATCTACGAAACGTCATTTCCCTACCATTCATTTCCTCTGGCCTCCAGATTGCAGACATCTTCACAAAGGGACTTCCTCGCCCACGTTATCAATTCTTATCCAGCAAATTGATGCTTACTGATTCCACCGCATCAATTTGAGGGGGGGTGTTAACAGAGGCCCATTATGATATAAGTTAGCCATCCATGACCCATCTACAAAAGCCCATTGTATTAGACTTGTACAGCAAATACATACTATAATACGAGATTCGTGGATTGATACTAGTCAGACTTGTACAGCAATACATACCATAATTATAGATTTGATAGAATGTAATTAGAGCCCAAATTGGGCATTACTGATCTATAAAACACGATGGTGAATCCTCAAGGGATCATCGAATTCCATTCAGTCTTTCTTCTGGGTTATTTGTGACACTAAGTAGTTCATGGAAGATGCAATTTCTGTTCAATGAGATTTATCATATTTTTTTAGCTTTACTGTCCCTTTCCCGGGTTTCATTTCAGCATGTTAATAGATTAGCGAATGGGATGGCGGATTGTCTTGCTAAACAAGGGGTGGATCATGTGAGCAACTTAAGCGCCAGTGTCATGTAGTTAGAGTTAGTTTTTGGTATACATCCCTTATACTGATACATCAGTCGAGAAGTTTTATGTTTCTATTTTGAACTGAGACTGGTTGTAACTTTTATTCATACTAATATATCTCTTTCTTATCGATGAAAAAAAAATAGAGGAGCTTCAAGCATGATTGATAAAATTCTCCATAATAATTCAATATTTGAAGATCGAGATCAGATAAGCTTGGCAGTTGCGGAATTCTTTTCAAAAGGTTTCAAGAACTCCCGACTAAGGATTGAATACTGTCTTTTCAACTATGATACCCGGATACTCGTACAAGCCCAACGTATCTGTATCGGTCCAATTCGACACTTTTTTTGGTACCTGATACCACACCAATACTTCTAGAGAACAAGAATATCCTACTTATAAAGTCCTTTATTTCATATAGTTCTTTTAATATTTTTACTTCTCACCATAAAAAATGCTAGAAAGGGACAAAAACAATGATAATTTCATTGATTCAAAAGTGATCTAAAGAAGAAATTAGAACACTCGTATCCTTATCCATGTTCTAGATTCTCAAAAGTGGGGGTCATATCCCCAATCCCCATATCAGTGTCCATATCCATATCCGTATCTGGGCATCATAGCTTTTCACCATTCAAACCCCTCAGATTCATTGGAGCAAAATGCTATGTTTTCAGTGATTCCTCCGTTGGAGGAAATCAGATCCATTCTCTTTAATCTAATTATCTAAAGAGGAATAGAGAACTTGAGCCCCATGGCTTTTCAGGTATTTTCTTCACTCACTGCTGGGATATCATCAAAGATGAAAAGTATTCCGAAATTCTTGCATCATCAACAACCACATTTACTGAATCCATAACTGAAGATTTTCTGAGATTATAAACTCTGTATGCCTTACTTATCATAGAGTAACCAAGAAAGATGCCCTCGTCACTCCTAGAGTCAAATTTGCTCAAGGGTTCCCTATCCTTCAGGATATAACACTTACTTCCAAAGGTTCAGAAGTACTTGACAGTTGGCTCTCGACCACACCAGATCTCATATGGGGTCATTTTCTTTCCAGGCCGTAGGTAAACTCTATTGATGATATGAACCGCTGTGTTTACCACTTCAGCCCATAAACGTTGAGAAATGTTTTTACTGTGTAACATAACTTGTGCCATTTCTTGCACAACCCGATTTTTCTTCTCAACAACTCCATTTTGCTGTGGTGTTTTGGGAGCAAAGAATTCATGTTTGGTGCTTGGAACAAAAAGTACCGAAATAAGAATTCTGAAATTCAGTTCGAGGGTCTAAATGAATACGCACAACACCACCAAAAGCTTTTCCTTTATCATTGATGAGCGAAGTCCATAAATCAAGAAAAACTTCAAATGTCTCGGACTTCCCTTTAAGGAACCTAACCCAAGCAAGCCGCGAAAAGTCGTTAACGGTCATAAATATATATTTCTTATCGCCGATGCTTTCAAATCTTGTAGGACCCAAGAGATCCATGTGCAGTAATTCAAGCAGCCTGGTGAATTTTAAGGCATCAACTTTCTTATATGAGGACTTTATTTGTTTGCCAATCTGACATGGACCACAAACAACATTTGTAGCTTTTAAACGTTTAGGTAGCCCAATTATTATTTCATTTTTCGCCAAGTTATCTAGGTCCGTGTGATTAACATGGCCTAAACGTTGATGCCACAAGTTAATGTCACTAATCATAGCTGTGTGGCATGTCATCTTGCTTTCCGTGGCAACGAAGTAACAATTGTCAGAAGTCCGCACTCCATGAAGTACATTATTACCGTTTTTGTCAACAATAACACAGTCATTAAGAGAAAAATGGACTTCATGGTGTGAGTCACATAATTGGCTGATGCTTAACATATTCGCTTCCAGACCATTGACTAAGAAAACATTTGAAAGGCTGGACATACCTAATATAGAAACTAGTGTTCTATGAGATTTTGGGATTTATTTGATACTCGGAAAAATCTGTATTTTGCCCTGTTTAATTTATCTTATTATTCCCGACAACTTTCGTATTTTCCCCGTTTCCATTAGAAACCTCTAGACCCTACTTTGCTAATGATAGGGGTAAAACAGTCTTTTGCACAAAAATCTGGGCACTATTTTCAATATCTCCGAAACCCGTGAAATATATAATTTTTGGAAACTAGAAATTTCGGCGAACATTTCTTCCTTCATCGAATTCATCCGAGTCCCGGAAGATGAGGTTTTAAGCCCAATTAGTTGACTAAGTTGTGGGACCCATCCCCACTTTCTATAAAAGGAGGAGTCTTCTTCTCTTCTTCCTTTTTCTTTCAGCTTCTCAATGAGATAGAGGAGAGTTCCAGCCCTAGTGTTTGATTCTTTTCTTCTTGCTTCTCCATCTCCCAATCACTCTCAAACTCTTGCTAAAAGAGAAATGGAGCTCACCTTCTCCTTCCTCTCCATCAAGGCTCTCTATTGGTATCATTTTTAGAAGAAATCCTCCATTCCAAGATTCACTTTGAACAAGCTCTTGCCATTAAAGGACCTTCCATGTAAGTAATCCTTGCCATCTTCTAGATTGTGTTGCTATTAACCCTAGAGTCTTCATTTCGATTATTGGAAGCTCTCTTCTCCTATTTCTTGGTTTTGACATTCTAGGGTTTGTGATGGGTGTCATTTTGGGGATTTTTTTGTAGATTGTGGAATTTGAGCTTGAGAGAAGTGCTTAGAGCTTGATTAGCTATTTGGAGCCAAGGCAAGTGGATGAATGGGTTTTCTTTGAATGATTTCATGTTTTAATGGAGTTATGGATTTTTTTTTTCACTATTCATCTTGGATGTGCTTTATAATCCAAATTGATTGTTAGAAATGTACATAATCATGAGCTTCTTTCTCTTTTAAATGCTTTCTTAAATTTTGTACATTTAAGTTGTATTTTGATATGTATGGACTCTCATTATTGGTGGTGGTGCATTGAATGAGATTTGAAAGGGAATGGATGTGATTTTGGTTTTAAATGGATGGTTATTGGAGGACTTGAATGTGGTTGAAGTAGGTGGGAGGAGGGCCATAAATATTGTGTTAAGTGTTGGCTTAAATGAGGTTTTGAAAAGAAGGGAAGATGAGGTCCAGACTGCTAAATCGTGGAGTTTTTGAAGCAATTCGCTCGAGCGAACCCTCACAGAACTTGGTTAGCTCGAGCCAACTTCCTATTTGCTCGAGCCAACCCCTCCCAGAAGTTAGTTCGCTTGAGCGAACCCCTTCCAGAGACTTGTCCGCTTGAAGCACCCTCCTAGTTCGCTCGACCATTCCTGACTTGGAGCAGTTCGCTCGAGCGAACTCAACCTCGCTCGAGCGAACTCAACCTCGCTCAAGCGAACCCTTCATAAAACCTCCTTCGCTCGAGCCTACCTCCTCCTTCGCTCGAGCCCTCATGAATTGAACTAGTCCGCTCGAGCGAACTCCTTGTCCGCTCGAGCGAACTGTACAGAATTCTTGGGTCTTTCCTATTGTTTTCAGATATGGTATTTCAAGGTTTGGATGGGTTGTTTTAATGCCCTATCACCTTGGAAAGACCTAGGGGATGCCATAAGGAGATCGACTTGGAAAGAAACCCCACTTCGGAAATGTATTGGGAATTGTGTATTTATCAAACTGTATAAGGAAACTTGGGATGTCTACCATCATTCGAGTACCATGCCAAGAGCAATAATAGACATACAAGACCTTTATACATATTGTGTCAATACGGAAGCCCCAATACATAGTTCGTAATTGTTTAAGGATTCATCGTACTGTTTTATTCGGATTATACTTGTGCTAACCCGATTTCACCCGATATCACTAGTTTTGTCTCATACTATGGATTTATGCATCTGTCATGTCCTACCAGCCCCGTATATGCATGAAAAGATAATGATGTGTAATGTGTGCCTATGAGCACCATGATCCGCCTGCTTGAATGTTTTACACCGACATAGTTATGTATATGTTTTGATTTCTCACGTAACCTATGAGTCGGCACCACTAAGCTTGGATGTCCTTATCAGTCTTATCAATTGACTTGGGCCTCCCCTTGTGCTCCCGTCAGTTGCAACTTGGATCCTGTCCTGCCCCGTTACCCGGTTCCACGGCCGTGATCTTGTCTAGCTATATGTATATGTATATAATGTTGGTCCTCGTTACTTCGCGTGCTCAAGCCCACCAACGCACTGAATGTGCTCTCATCACGTTAGTGATAAAGAGGATTTAGCTTTAATGTGGTTGCCATCTAGTCAGTTCCTGCACCTTGAATACCCTACATGATTTATAATGCATCTGTATTTTAAATGAACAATGCATCCTGTTTTATGACAATTGTTGTTTTAATGAGATTTCATTATGTTTTTAAGATATGCTTTGGTTTCTTTAATGGTATTATCTATTTACCCACCTGCAAGACCATCGTGTCTGACCCATTTTTGTGGTACTCAAGTCCAGACCCCGTTATTGCTTTTGAGGAGGAGCCAGAGGAGGGGGTCGGTGAACCACAGCGCTTAGTAGAGTGGTAAGCCGACAATGTCGTTTAGACATTGGATCGAGCTAAGAGTTGCGTAACATTTTAGGAGTTTATAGAACAATATTGATTTACACTTTTGGGTTGTACTGGCCTTTGTTGGCCATTATTTTTGGGGAATGTTAATTTAACTAATCTTTGTTTAAACTTCTAGCTTTATATTTTAGGAATGCGAATGAGATCATTGCTTACTCTGACGTATTGTCATTTAAATGTATTTATCAGTCTTGTACTGTGGAATGAGTTACCGATTTAATTTGCTACACGCTTTCGCACCAATGTAAATGTTTTGTGAGTGTGTGTGATATCCTCACAGCGGAAACCCGTGGGGAATTAAGTTAGTGTATAATCATATATTCATTGTTGTAACCACACATCAACACTTTTTAAGTATGTGTTCATTATCCACAGCGTCGCGGGCCCGGATCCCAATCCGGGGTTGCGACAATAACCATTCACGACTGTTTGCCAAACATCATGATCAAGAGAATGTAAAAACGCAGTCATCCTTACCTTCCAGTAAGCGTAATTGCCACTACCCTCAAGCAAAGGAGGCTTGGTGGTAGAAGTGCCTTCCCTAGTGAATTCCATAGAATAAATCTGAGAGAATCACACTTTTAGAAATGTGAAACTGCTCTGAAACCGCATAAAGGTTTGACTATACCAAGATCAACCTTCTATTTAAGCATTAACGCAGGCTAAGGTCTTTTCTCAGATTACAATATGAATTTCAAACCCAATTATTAATCTAATCAATTAACCTAAGACCAAATAAGAATCAATTCACCACAAAAGAGAAGAGATACAAGATTTATACGTGAAAAACCCTACTCGGGAAAAAACCACGGGTGGTAGAAACCACCGAAAGTAGTGCACTATAAAACGAAGATTACAAGTGTACTAAACCTTTGACACAGTTGAAACTAAGCATAAGGGACTGTGAAGTACTTACCGATGACCTGCGGTTCACCTTCCATGTGCTTGCTTGAAACCCACATTGAATGCCCCTTCAAGGTATTTGAGAGAATAAGAAGAAGGAAAATATCTTCAGCGCAGTCTACCTTACAAGATTAGCCCACAAAAACTCTCTTAAACGAATGCTCGATGCTTGAGAAATCTAGATAGTTCCGGTAAGTGCCCTAGTGGTTACAAGGGGTCATTATATAGCCCAAGGTTCGTGCATAAGATTTTCTGAAGCAAAGAAGGACTCTTAGAAGAAGTAGGAACAAAACAACACGAAAGAGTCCTAATCGGACAAAACTCCACAGCTCGCTATAGCGAGCCCACCTTTTGTCTGCGCAAAAACCATAGCTCGCTATAGCAAGCTTCAGTCTCACTATAGCGAGACTATCTTCTGGAGTAGTTATCTGTTGGCGCAGGACTACTCCGGGAGGACTCTATATTTTTCTTCAAACCTTACTAGAAGTCTTAAAGGCTTGTCTAAGGAGTCCAGAAGAACATTCCTACAAGGTTAATTTTATATAATATTTGGCTTGTACTTAGAACATTCCCCTATACTAACCTAAAATAGATCCTTAAAAAAGGACATGGGACTGTTAGAAAAAAAAAAGGACACAGTAGCCGCAAAGATAGGACAAATGAGTGTGGAATTACTATGATTGAAGAGGCGCTCAATTGTTTTGTCTGTAAACCTATGGGAGAAACATATAAGGAAAATATTGTTCTTTACGATTATTGAAGATTGAGATTTGTTAGAAAGGTCTACTAGAAAAATGCATTAGAATTAGCCCTCGGTGTAACATGTTTCAATGAAATGATGAGGAATGTGCATAGATGGTTAAGGAGGCAAAGTCATCTCTTGTAGTGCCTTCTTTCTTTGGAGGTATTTTGGAAAAGAATTTGGAATGTTGGGAATGATGTAAAAGTTTTCTCCTTACCTTTTCAAATGATGTGTTTCATTGCTGGAATTCTGTATACTAATCCACCTGAAAAAGTTACTTTTAGCATTTAGGAGTCTCAGAATTCTAGAATTCCAAATGATGTTTCATTGCTGGAATTATGTATACCTATCCACCTGAAAAGTCACTTTTAGCCTTAGGATTCTCAAAATTCTAGTATTTCAAATGATGGTGGGCCATGGGCATTTGGAATTCTACTTGGTTGCAGCATTAGGAGAATTTCATTTCTGTTATTTATTGTTACATTGGAGCCTTGCAACATGTTATATTTTTAGGTAACTGAGTGTAGCGTAACCGCATTCTGAGGACCCTAGCTGGGACTATGCTTGGATTCCCACTGTTAGACTGTCAAACTCGAGATAGTGAGATGTCTCGCCATAGCGAGACTTATTCTCACTATAGCGAGAATGTCCCAGGAAGCTCCCAAAACAGGGTCTCGCTATAGCGAGACACAAGCTCGCTCGCTATAGCGAGCAGGGCGCAGTTGCCCAGTTCCATCCAAACTCTTTTTTAGAGTTAGAGGATGAGTGCTATTCTGAGTGGATTATCATTAGGAACCTTATGCACGAACTTGAGGTTATTTATTGGGTGTTTCTCTCAACCCTAACACACCACTCATTAATCTGAGTCAGAGATATCTTATAGAGAGATTTTTCTCTAGAGCCATTGAGAGATCGTTCTGAATGGCTGCTCTAGAAGGTGTTTGCTGTTTCTACTCTCTTGTAGAAGATTGATCATCTTGTTTGACAAGGTGCAAGGAGATCAAGTAAGGAGAACGGTGCACGGTGAAAGTCGTGTTAATGGATTTTGTGCAAGAAGAACTACAGTCCTTAGGTCAAGGTACAGACAGGTAAATTAGCTGAGTATATCTTGTAATTGTTCGTGAACTCTTGATTTCTAGTTCGTGGTTTTTCTCCCTAGAAAGGGTTTCCACACTAAATATTGTGTCTGCCTTCTTGTGGTGTGTGATTGGTAGATAGCTAGTTCTATTTTGTTTGATTGGTTATTTTCGCTGCATGTTGATTGGTTAAATTAGAACTAGTATTCCATTCTAGCGGGTCCTGCAAAATTCTCAATTGGTTTCAGAGCAGGTTATACTATTTTACTGTGTTTATCCAAATATTGTTAGAATGGATATCTACCGCGAAGGCACTTTAACCCAAATCCCTAAATCTGTTGTGAAGAAGAAATCTTCTAAAGGGATTAAGTGCTATAAGTGTGAAGGTTGTGGACACATTGCTAGTAATTGTGGTAATAGAAAATCAAAGATGAAGGCTTTTAATTTGAAAAGATCTGAATTTGAGAAGCTTGACACTAGCAAGGAGAAATACATCGCTTTCATAGCAACTTTTGGTTCTGTTACTCCACAAGTTTCTTCTAATGATGAGACTGATCATGATGATAATGAGTCAGAAACAGAGCATGACTGGCAAGCTGAATATCAAACATTGTTTGCAAAGACCATGAAGATGTTGAAGATAAATGAGAAAGTGGCCAATAAGTGGAAAGAATCTGAAGAGAAAAATTCTTCCTTGAAAGCTAAACTTCCAGAAGCACTTGCAAAAATACAAAAATTGGAGGATGAAAATAATATATTGGCTGACAAATTGACTGCAGAATCACAAAAGTGTGACAAACTTGATTCTGATATGAAGACTTTGAAAGCAGAAAATTATGATATGAATGGAAGACTCAAGATGGTTCTATCTGAGTTAAATACTGCTAAAGTTTCATTGAATAGGATGAACACTGGATCAAAAAAATTAGATGACATCCTGTGCAGTCAAAAGGCACTCACTGACAAGCATGGCATTGGCTATGCTGACGGAGCATCCACTTCGAATACCAAAGGTAAAAATTATTTTGCTAAAAATTCAGTTGTTACTAATCCTGTTGTTAGTGTTGCAAAGCAAGCTCCAAAGAAGCAGAATATGTCACGTCCTGAACAAATTCCCACGTGCCATCATTGTGGAATTAAAGGACACATTCGACCCCATTGCAATAAGCTGCGAAGTTTATCAAATCAAAAGCAAAAGACAACGCAGAAGGCTAAGCTGAAAAAGAAGAATACGAAAGTTGTCTGGGTCAAGAAAGAAGACCTATCTTCTGTATTGGTACACACTTTGCTGAAATATTTAAATTTACAAGTGTGTGTGCCTACACTTCATCACCCCTGATCTGCAAGATCAAGCCCCCACCCCAGTGCTGATACGAAGATCATATTAAGGGGGAGTCAATTTTGAGGGGGAGCTACTGTATCCAGATTGACAGAAGCTGCATTATGATATTTGTTTATCAATTTTGGACAAATATAGGGGGAGAAGAATCGAGAAGAATGGAACTAGGGGGAGCTCTACAAGCCAAGGCAAGTCAAGATCTAAAAGTTCAAGCAAAGACAATTCAAGATCTACAGTGCTGAATTTCTTTATTTTAAAATTCAATGTATTTTGGGTTTTACTTTTGGGTAGATCAAATTGTATTTTTCTAGGGGATTTTGTCCAAGAATTGCCGAAAGGGGGAGATTGTTAGACTGCCAAACTCGAGACAGTGAGATGTCTCGCTATAGCGAGAATGTCCCAGGAAGCTCCCAGAACAGGGTCTCGCTATAGCTAGACACAAGCTCGCTATAGCGAGCAGGGCACAGTTGCCCAGTTCCATCCGAACTCTTTTTTAGAGTTAGAGGATGAGGGCTATTCTGGGTGGATTATGATTAGGAGCCTTATGCATGAACTTGAGGCTATTTATTGGGTGTTTCTCTCAACCCTGACACACCACTCTCATTAATCTGAGTCAGAGACATCTTAGAGAGATTTTTCTCTAGAGCCATTGAGAGATCGTTCTGAATGGCTGCTCTAGAAGGTGTTTGTTGCTTCTACACTCTTGTAGAAGATTGATTATCTTGTTTGACAAGGTGCGAGGAGATCAAGGAGAAGAACGATGCACGGTGGAAGTCGTGTTAGTGGATTCTGTGCAAGAAGAACTACGGGCCCTAGGTCGAGATACAGACTGAGGTAAATTAGCTGTGAGTATATCTTATAACTGTTCATGAACTTTTGATTTCTAGTTCATCGTTTCTCTCCCTGGAAAGGGTTTCCACGCTAAATATTGTGTCTGCCTTCTTGTGGTGTGTGATTGGTAGATAGCTAGTTCTATTTTGTTTGATTGGTTATTTCCGCTGCATGTTGATTGGTTAAATTAGAAATAGTATTCCATTTTGATGTGTCCTGCAAAATTCTTAGCCACAATTTCCAAGCAATTCACCTAACTTGATTTTTTTTTTTTAAAGGAAAGGATTTGTGGTCAGTTATTTATTATAGTGTTGAGAGATTTTGGTACTATAAGAATCAACTTTGATAGGATGCTTAACCTCTAATCAGCTCCTTTCCATTCTGGTTGACTTGAAATGCAACAATTTCTGATTTGGGAGGGACAACAATCAATCTACCCACTTATCTGTGGTGCATCAGGGAAAGGAGCCTAGTTTCATGATTGGTATGAAATTTGAATTCATATATGTTAATGTTGGATGCACGAAACTAACAACTGAATAATAAAAAGCTTTCGAAAGCATTCTAACTTAAGTTCTTCTAAATTTTGATAGCAATCAAGGCCTTTCATTTTCAAATATCTAAAAATCACATGGGGCCTGTTTGTTGGACTTAGAATTGAATACATAAGAACATAGAGATTGACTACATATGAATCCATTGTCAAATGAGCTCCACCAAAGGATTACTTAAGAGGTGAAGTCTGGCTGACATGGGGTTAGGGGAGGCGAGTATGTAAATCTGGACTCATGATCTTCATTTTGTTAATTATTTTTCCATAATTAACATAAAGAACACTCCAACATTTATTGGTTTTTTCAAAAAAAAATTCCCACCGCCTATCTCTCTCTCTCTCCCTCTCTGAGGAACCTCTACAAAACCACTAAGGCCTATAAAGGTCTAGAGTCAACTGTGGGACCTCTACAAAACCTGTTAAGGGACTGTTGATAGATAATATGCATTGATTAGTTATAGTGTATAGATGATTTTCATTTGGCAGATAATTGCTACTGCATATATATATGAAGGCCCATCATCATTGATGGGGGATCACCCTGATTTCCCTAAAATTACAGATACTATGAAACACGTTAGCAGGAACACTCTGAATTATATAGTAGAAATCTTAATTCTCTGGTGGTGATGATGGTGCAAGAGTGCTGCATTATTTGACGCAATGTAGTAGGAGAAAAACACCCCACATAATTCATTTTCCCCCCTTTCCATCCCAAATCATAATCTTCATAGTTGGAATTACAAAGAGGGTAATATAGAATCCCACAGAAGAAGGACAACAATCTATTCTGCCAAAATGTTCAAACCAATTTCTGAATTACAATTTGATGTACATCCAATCCAAAAACACCCTTATGTAAGCTAAATAAATGAAAACAAGATGCAGTTTGGGTAGAAACTTACCATCCGGAGTCACATTTGGATAATCAGAAGCACTCAATGTGATGAACCAATCCCAATCTTTACTAATTATAAGAAAAATTGAAGCTCCATGAAGAATGGAAGTTTCATTTGTTTGATTCTAGAAATTGATTGTTTCAAATGGGTTCTTGTTGTGTTGCTCTAATGACCACCAAAATTTCCTTTTTGGCACATACGTGTTAGAATTTCTTCCACCATTTTTGTTGTTTTCATTTATCTGTGAAGGATCAAAAGGTGTTCATGTTTTGAGGTTTTTGATGAGAATCAAAGTTAAGTAGATGATCGTTTTGACTCATGTTTCATTTATTCTCAGTTTTTTTTCTTTTATTCCCTCACTTCTTTAAGGAAGAAGTTGGGTTTGCTTAGTTTGTGATTATATACTGGTTTTCAATGGTAAAGGTGAAGATTTTCTCTAGTCTGGATGGGAACAGTGAGGGAAAGTCTGAGTTTACTGAGATGTGGGATTTCTATACTGTTGCTGGCATGAAATTAAGGGTGGCAGATAGGGGGCCAACCAATGATTGTTATTATACACTACAACAATTTGCACCTTTACCGGCGTTTTTTCCGGCGCAATCATTAAACGCGGGGGAAAGTATAACTTTTACCGGCAAAAAAGCTTCTTTCGCTGGGAAAAGATATAGTTTTTCCGGCGAAGTTGTTGCGGCGGCAAAGGATTCATTTTTGCTGGCGCTTTTTTGTTTTCGCCGGCAAAGGTTCCATTTCCGGCGCATTTTTATTTTCGCCGGCAAAGTTTAGATTTTTACCGGCGATCTATATACTTCGCCAGCAAATTCCCACCGCCAACTCCCCTATTCCTTTCACACCTTCATTTGAGAAATCGCGCCTTTATTTAGGAATTTGTTTTTCATTATATTTGAAAAATTATTTTTTGCCGGCGCAGTATTCGCGCCAGAATTGTTATTACTAATACTCGAAGCGCATAAGACTATTCAATCGACCCTCTTTGTCTATTGTAAGTGTCTCCCTCAAAACCCCTTCTGCATCTCCCTCCCTCTTGGTCCTCTGCATCTTGCTCCCTCAAAACGTTTGCCGATGTTGCCTGTGACTACTTGCTAGGGCAATGTCATTTATCTTTTCCCTTTACTACTACTACTGAGATTCGCTGTTTCGATTTGGCTTTCTATCTCTATTTATTTTAGAAATCAATCTTGTCTTCTTTCACAGACTTGCTGCTTCCGTTGCGTAGGGTTTGGAAGAAGAAATCGAAAGGCAAAACCCTACCTTCTTCTCTCCCACAAAAACCCTACTTTCAACTACTTAGATTCAATGCCATCTCTTGTTACCAGCTGAAAGCGGTCTCTTTTTGGCACTCGAAACCATGGGCAATCAGTCTTTTAGGTTCCTTGGTGGTCGAAATGCCATCAGAAACTAAGGTATGGACTTGTTTCTTTTCCCCTTTTGATTTCCTTTTTCTTCTTCTTTCTCTTCATCTCTCGCTTGTTTGCAGTTGAAATCGAAGTTGTTGTAGTTTCTGACACTGTGTATGTGCGTTTTTTTTGTTTATCAGTTAGGGTTTCGGTGGTTGTGGAAGGGTAGGTGTCGATATCTTTTGGTTAGAGTGGAAAATATCCCTCTTTGGTTCTATATGGTGTGAGGTGAAAGAGAAAGGGAAGGGCCATGGAGGGAGAAGAGGGCCGTGTTAAGTTGGCGTGCCTTGTTTCGGCGGTGCTTTTCTCTGTTTTGAGTTCTCTATCATTTTCCATACTCTGGGCTGTACATTGGCGTCCATGGCGGATTTACAAGTGCATTTTTTTCTTCTTTCGTTTGGTTTCACTTGCAATTTTTTTATTGTGGCTGTATTTTAGGAATGATATTGCTTGAGGCTTTCCTTTTTTATGAATTTTTTTTTTCAAATAAGCTTGATGGCTGTCATGTCTGAGTTTGCTGTCAGCTCCTATGGGATTAGGTTTTGTTGCTTTATTTTGGATCATTTTGTTGCTTTTTAATGTGTCAATGTTGTGATCATCATCAATTACATAAATCCAGCAGTAAGAACTGATATAAGACAGTAATATAGAAACCAAATTATTATTATTTCTATTACAATAATGGAGAGAAGCATAATGGAAACTCATTTTTGGGCTTGAGGCATCTCTTGAGTTGGGAACGCACTGATTTTGGAAGCGTTGTGATCCCATCGCTTTCGGCTGGCGGCATTACATTCAATTTTGCTGTTGGCATGAGCTAGAGAAAAAAAAAGGATATCTTGCATTGTTTATGGTCAGCTGCAGCACCTTAATTTGTAAATTTTGGGAATATGGGTGCCCAAAAGATTTAGCCGTGTCACCAACTTGGAATGCTGCACAAGGTTTTCGGTATTCCTTTTATTAGGAACCCTCCTTTAAACATTTTATTGCTCAAATAAGGTTCCTACTGCAGAAGAATAATCCTTTGCTGACACAGCCTAACTGCATGATGATTCAGATTATATGATTATTTTCTTGTAAATGATTATAGGTTAAAAATGTATAATCATCCTCTTATTGATAACATGATTAATTTCTATCAAAACAATGGGGAGAATTATGGAAGTCCCTTTGTGACCTGCGAGGCACCTTTTGATTTGGAAATGCATCAATTATTGAAGCCTGATCCCTCCCGTTCCTGGTTGCAGCTGTGTAATGCATAATTTTTGGATTTTGTCTCATTCAATTGCCCTGTTTTCATGTGCTAGACAAAGGTTATCTGGTATTATTTATTTTAATAGCAGTTAAATTTTTTTTTCACCAAGCAAACAATGCAGAAACAAACCAACACCAAAACCACAATGAACAAACACTAAAAGAAAATTATGTTGTGCTGTGTTGCCACTATTTCATGATGTTTCTTCCAATTCCACTTTCTATTTCTCAATGATGTGAGCCTTTAGTTTTCTGCTATTTTTCCCTTTTTTATGGGTCCTCATTTATGGCCACTTGTTCTTCATTAAGATTACTTTTGAGTGATTGGTTTGATTCTTTTTCTCTCTTCTCTGATTTATTGCTATTTTAAGAGACCGAATAGTTATTCCTTTCTTTGTTTTCTTTCACCCTTTGTCAAAACGGTAAGGTTGGCCTCCTGTGGATTCCTTTAAGCAATTGAGTCCTCATCATTATTGCTCCATGCTTGGACTCTGACCTTAAACCCGAATGGATTTGGGTCTTAAATGGGTGGGCTCATGTATGTTCTTTCCCTAAATGGACTCGAGTTGCTGTCTAAGGTCCATGTCAACCTGAACTCTGGCCCTGGCCCTGCAATTCCAACGAACACGGGTCTGGGCATGCGGCCTCTGGTCCAGTGCAAGTCTGGTCCATTAACAACCCTACCCATGGTTTGGATGTTGCTATTTCATCATGTTGGTTTTGTGTTTTCCACTCTCCTTTGTATAAAAAGAAAGTTTGAAGATTTCTTTTCTTTAGTTTTCGTTTCCCCTTCCCCACTAAACACTAACTGTGGAAGGATGATCTTTGAGTTAATTCTGAATGATCAACAGATTTTGTCTGTGTGGACAGATTTACACTAAGGCAGACAAAGCATATGAGCCAATTTGGTGGATGTTGTTTATGGGTTTATAGATTATGAACCAATTTGGTGGATGTTGTTTAATTTTTTCACTTAAGTTATTTGACACTTAAAATAGGTTGGGAAGAAGCTTATATTTAACTACTATGAAGAAACTTGTTCAACTCCCTATGGATCTTGCTCTTTTTTTTAATGCAGGATTGAATGAAAATTGAAGAAAATTTTTTGTTGAAAGATTCCATGCAGAAAAGATGCAGCCAACAGAACTTAGCGTTTTGATACAGAGTAGAATGTTAGCATGGATTTGTATTTTGTAATGGATCTGGTAAAGTGCTTTTAATGTTGTAAGGATATTTGAATATTAATATGAAATGGAATGAATATTCTTGTTTCATTTCTTTATGGTGGATGGAAAAGCACTTTACTCTGTACAACAGGTGGGTGTGTGCAGGTGGTGGAAGAGGAGGCAGTGGGTGTGTGCCGGGTGGTGCAGCAGGTGGGCTGTGCAGGTGGGTGTGTGCAGGGTGGTGCAGCAGGTGGGGTGTGCAAGTGGTGGAAGAGGAGGAGGCAGTGGGTGTGCAGGTGGGTGTGTGCACGGTGGTGCAGCAAGTGGTGTGTGCAGGTGGTGGAAGAGGAGAAATTTCTCTTTTCCTTTTCTTTTTTTTTTTTTTTTTCCTAATGTAGCTCAAAAGATTATAGCATCTGTGGTATTTAATGATACACCATTATTGATTACAAGACTCATTACTTCATTAGAATTATCTTTGTTTCTGAAAAAGGCCAGGACCAACTTCCCTTTTTATTGTTTTGTATCTTGTAATGAGAATGTTGTTTTTGGAATAATGACATGGTGTTGGATATAGAAATGAATGAACATAAGTTTTTTTGGTGCATCTTTCTAGTGTGTTCGGGCATTGAAGTGCTATTGTCGAATGGTGTATGACTGATGCTGTAGTGGTGAATGACTTTGTAGTGTGTTGGGGCATTGGGTTGTTTATATGAAGTGTTTTTTTTTGTCATGTACAGGTACTAGCAGGTTGTAAAAAAAAATTACATGTCACACGTACCGGGGAGACTGTGCCAAAATTTCGAGTAATCTTTCCAGGTACATGTATATATGTCACTGTCACTACCAAGGGATAGGAGTCGTTCCAGGTACATGCATATATGTATCATTTGTGTATTGCAGATTTATCAACTTCTCCATTTTTTTTTTTTTTTTTTTTTTTTTTTTGTACTTGGTGATTTGTAGAAGCTAGGTTTACTTGGAGGTGTCAGAAGAGCGTAAGTTTACTTCATTTTATTATCTAAGTTTGAGTTGCAAATATCCTAACCATGCATATAATTTGTTGAAATATTATTCTTGGTAAGTATTGTTTTATTTTTGGTTAGTTTTGAGTTGTTATTGATGGAAAAGTTTGGGTAGTCTTGTGTCAGATATGTATAGAATGTGGTATGATTGTGGTGTTTGTTGTGTTATTTTATTTTCTATGAGATGGATATGATTCACTTATATAAGTAGCTGATGTAGTGGGCCATCACGTTCATGAATACTCTATATAAATCATCTTTTTAGGTTTGGAAGTTTCCTTACATACTGGGAGGCTCTTTGGGTTAATGGAAGTTCTTGAATGGAAGAAAAGGTTGAACCCATAGGACTTCCCATCCAAATAACTTCTCATATCAACTCAGTATATGCAAATCTAGTTTGCTGAACCTTATAAAGTACTGGATAAATCTAAACACACATTAGCGGCAACTGGCCAGTATCTAAGCTGATTCTTCTCTTACAGTTGCGTTTCTATTATTTTCCTTTGAGTTGTTCTGGACTCCCATGACAGCTTGTGCAATAAGTAGACACATGACATTTTCCAAAGTAAATTTTTTTTTCCGATTTTTGTTCCTCACCTGAATGCATTTTAGTTTTCACACTCTAGCAACTTTACCCTGAACCATAAAGGGAATTCAGTTGTGCATATGACATTCTTAATCATATGTTAGTCTTGCTATTTTTTTATGCAGATTGAATGAAAATTGAAACTCAAAATTTTGTTGAAAGAGTCAATGCGGCTAGGATGTAGCCAACATGAAGGCCAAGTATGCAGAATAACAAATTGCTATATGCTAAAATGGGATGCATGAAGTTTTTTAAAACAATGGTGCAAGTGTTGGAATGTTGGTATAGCATAGATTGTTACCATTTGTTTTAATTTTGTAATGGTAATGGTAAAGTGCTTTCAATGTTGAAAGGATGTTTGAATATTAATATGAAGTGGAATGAATTTTCTTGTTTCATTTTTTGATGATTTTGGAATGGAAATGGATGTTGGATGTTGGATGCTAGATGCGTAGTAGATTTGGTCTTGGATAATGGAATTAGTAATATCAACTTATTCATGTAACACAGGTTGGAAGTTGTAACGAACTGATGTATATACAGGAAAATAAAATTAAGTATATACAGGAAGACAAAATCAAAAATCAAATAAATAAAAAAATTATATTTAAAAAAAATCAATCCCAGCGAGAAAAATGCTGTAAAAAAAAATTGAAAAAATAAATTCCGTAAAATGTAAATATTTTCCTAGCGCAAAATAACGCTCGCAAAGGTTTTTCTAACATTTATTTTTGAAAAAATAAACCTTTTTTCCAGCGCAAAAAAACGCTAGCAAAAGTTTTTCTAAATCTTTTTATTGAAAAAATAAACCTTTTTCCCGGCACAAAAAAACGCCGCAAAAGTTTTTTTATATTTGATTATTGAAAAATAAACCTTTTTCCCGACTCAAAAAAACGCTGGCAAAATTTTTTTTAATTTTATTATTGGAAAAATAAACCTCTTTGCCCGGCAAAATAAGCACTTTTTCCTGAAAAAAAAAAAAAACGCCGACAATGTTAGCTATTCACCGGTGCTACCCTTTTTTGCCGGCAAATGGTATTGTTGGCATAGTTTTCCCCACGTATTGCCAGCACAAGAAAAATCGCCAGGAAAGGTTTTCACCGGCGTTTTATAGACCTTTACTAGCGCTTATTTAGCGCCGGCAAAAGTACAATATACCTTTCTAGGTCTGTAAGAAATTTTTTAATAAACCATTCAGTTTATTGTGGAATCATCCAGTTTCTATGAAATGCATGTTTTCTTCGATAATTTGTTTACATCATTTTTAATCTATTGTACTAGAGAACCTCTTTCCATAGAAATCTTGAAATGAGAAGGACCCATAAGTTTTTACTTTGAGTTGAATGTTTTATTCAAGAAGCTATTAGCTGGACACGCTTGTGATTCATTTCCAATATTATTTTGATTCCATTTCCTTATAAGGAAAGTTATTCTTTTCCTTTAAAATTTTTTTTTTCTTGTTTTCTTTCAGCAACTAAAGATGTAGAATCATTCGTCTTACTCTCTACCTCTATTCGACGAGGTCATCTTTTGTTTTCAGTGTAAACCGCAGGTACATATATATAATTCATATGCTTGTGTGACTCTGCTGTTTCATATTTGTCTTTGAACTGGCTAAACATGTTATGGTCTTTTTTTGTAGTATATACAATAAAATCTACTAGTCACAGTTTTAGGTTTCAACAAATAATACTGATGCGACTTTGTAGTCATATAGATAGATCACGTACAAAGCATATTAATAAAAGAGAATTCATGTATCTTAATTCTCGTACATATCTACAGATGTAAAGGATCTGGTGGGGCTTGGTTGTCTTTAGAATCTTCATTCTTCTACATCTCTCTGTTTCAAGGCATGGGTTGAGTCTTAAGAATATCCTTCCATTTAATAATCTTATACGTGTTGAAAACGTAACTTATATTTCTATTGATTTTGAATAATCTGGAATAATGGATGTGTTTGCACATGTAGTTTGGAATATCTTCAAGGTAGTGAATTTGTTTTGCTTCTCCATGCTTTATTATTCCATATATCTAATCTTTTTGCTCATTTTTAAATGTATTTTATATTGATTGGGCTGTAGCAAAGTAAATTATATGGATGGTTAATGTTGAACAAGCCTTAGATTTAAACCATGATTTATAGTATGATGAACTTACAATAAAAAAAGGCAATTCTCGACTTAAAAAAATACATAAAAAATGATGGCCTTTGCCATCGTTCAGTTTTCGACGGCTTTCAGCCGCCGATCCCTTCATACTCGACTGGGTCCTCTTCGTGATGGTGTGGTCCAAGGAACTATAAGATGAACAGCTTTACAATAATCCCGGAACTGAATACATGGCATACCATAATCATAAATGTGATCCTATTGTACTTCATGTCTTTGAATATCCGAGATCCCTTTGATTTATGGACTACTATTTTTTTTCTGACTGTTTCCCTTGTAGCATGCCTTTTCTTTTATGGTCTATTAAGTTAATATCTTCAATGGCAGTTCTATAAGGTTATTGGGAATTATGCTTTCTATAGGGTCTTGTGTGAACATTATTTTGTGTTGAATCATTGTTTCTCATCATGGAGCATTGTTTTCATTTTTCAAGTTATTATTTATATTTTCTTTCTTTTTATTATGCGAAAACAAGAAACTCACTGAAGACATAAGGTACCGTAACGTATGTAATGAGGTTGAATGATCAACCGGCCCTTCATTTCCCGGTTACTTAGAGGACCTAACCTAAAATCTCTCAAGTATGAATCTTCTTTTTAGACCAGATCGATAGTACTTTTGTAATTTTTTCCTTTTGATGTTGAGCTTTTACGCCCTTTGATGTACATTTTCTCTCCACTTAATGCAAATATCACCATTTGAGAAAAAAATCGCAATTCAAGTTGAATTATTTAATTTAATCAGGTAATTGCACAATTTGGACAACAATGGGCATGGCAAAAGGTCAGCAAAGCTCTATAACAATGGGCATACAACTAAGTTTTTCATGGGATCTAGGTGGATTCCAAGTTCTATTGCCAATAGGGTAATTTCGTTTTCTTTTTGTTTGTTTTTGTGGGTTTTGTCTTACCATTGACAAGGTTCGAGAAAGCTTCATATTATTCAGTGTCTTCACTTTACCCTCTTGTACTTTTATTCCTCATGTTTTTATATTGTTTTGCATTGCATGCATATAACATGAGGATGATGTTCATCATAGGTTAGGGGGGTGGGGACAAGCACACTTGTCTATTTTTAGACAAAATTTTCAAACACCTTTCTTTATTTTCTATATTTAGGAATTTTTTCAAACTTCTTTTCAGAATTTTTGCTGTTTATCTTTGGATTTTTAGATTTTTTTTTAAGAGAAAGAAAATTTTTAGGGAATTTTCAATAAATGGAAGATAGCTTGAATTTTAGAATTCTCAAAATTCAGACAAAAGAGAGTTTCTGTTTGCGGAAATCTTTTTGAAAAAGTGCTAAATTTTTATCCTTTCACATTACACAGTTCATATACATTTTCAAAACCTTTGAATGTGAGATTATGATTTCCATCCTTTTTACAACTTGATTGAATATATGAAGGAAAACCAAATCTTAGTTTTATAGGTTTATTGGTTCATTTGGATGGATTTTTCCACAAATTAGTGAATTAAGTCGGGTACCTAAAAAGGGCTGCCTGTTGTTGGGGACCGTTGAAAAGGAAAAAAAATCAAGAGAAAAGAAAAAAGCAGAAAGAGAGAAGCTTGTCGCTGAAATTTCACGGCCTTTTGAAAAACAATAGTGCGAAAGTCATCATAATTGCCTTAATTCGGGACCATGAAAAGGGCTGCCTGTTATTGGGGTCCATTGAAAAGGAAGAAAAAATCAAGAGAAAAGAAAAAAGAAGAAAGAGAGAAGCTTGTCACTGAGATTTCACAGCCTTTTGAAAAACAATAGTGCGAAAGCCAACATGGTTCCCTTAATTCAGGTACATCCTTAATTCGGGTATATGAAAAGGGCTGCCTATTGTTGGGGACCATTGAAAAGGAAAAAATATCACGGCCTTTTGAAAAATAATAGTGAGAAAGTCATCATTGTTGCCTTAATTCAGGTACATGAAAAGGGTTGCTTATTGTTGGGGACCGTTGAAAACGAAATAAAATTTCACGGTCTTTTAAAAAACAATAGTGTGAAAGCCATCATGGTTGCCTTAATTCGGGTACATGAAAAGGGCTGTCTATTGTTGGGGACCGTTGTAAAGGAAAAAAAATTACGGCCTTTTGAAAAACATTAGTGCGAAAGCCATCATCGTTGCCTTAATTTGGCTACACCTTTAATTCGGGTGTATGAAAAGGGCTGCCTATTGTTGGGGACCGATAAAAAGGAAAAAAAATCACAGACTTTTAAAAAACAATAGTGCGAAAGACATCATGGTTGCCTTAATTCGAGTACATGAAAATGGTTGCCTATTGTTGGGGACCGTTGGAAAGGAAAAAAGGCATGGTCTTTTGAAAAACAACGCGCGAAAGCCATCATTGTTGCCTTAATTTGAGTATACCCTTAATTGGGGTACATGAAAAGGCTTGCCTATTGTTGGGGACCGTTGAAAAGGAAATAAAATCAAGAGAAAAGAAAAAAGAAGAAAGAGAGAAGCTCGTCGCTGAAATTTTGACGGCCTTTTGAAAAACAATAGTGCGAAAGCCATCATGGTTGCCTTAATTCGGGTACATGAAAAGGGCTGCCTATTGTTTGGGACTATTAAAAAGGAAAAAAAATTAAGAGAAAAGAAAAAAGAAGAAAGAGAGAAGCTTGTTGCTTAAATTTCATAGCCTTTTGAAAAACAATAGTGCGAAAGCCATCATGGTTGCCTTGAGAGGAAATCTTTTTTTTTTTTTTTTTTTGCTAAGTCTAGGTGGACCGGATTATTTGATTGAGTCGTTTTCACGGGTGTTCTATCGGAGTATTTTAACACTTATTTTTTGATGTATACATACTTTCTCATCGTGCACGGTCATATTTATCTTGATTTTGAAAATTTCTTTCTAAAGATGAGATTGGTGAACCGTATTTCGAATTTTTCTTTACTTTGACTATTCCGAGAATCGAGAGTATCCAATGTTTATAAAAAAAATTTGCAGAGTTTCTTTTGATTTCCTTATTGTTTTTATCGTATTTGACAAATGGCCCACTTTTATAATTTTATGATGCTGTCTACCTATATGAAAATGGGTTTCTGATATACTTTTCATGTTATCTTTACTCACAAAAAGATAAGTTTCTAATACAAGACTTATATTATTTTTTGATAAACTTCTGTGAACTTAGTTGATTTATGCGTGTTGCATACCTATGGGTGTTGCAAACCCATTATATACTTTAACATATTCTAGATTTTGAGAGGCATATTAAACCGACAACATTATGGTCTTTTCTAGATTCCTTTCTTATTTCAGTTCTTGTTCTATTGTTATACTAATATGCATGATCTGCAGGTCCAAAATCTATACAAGCTAAAAGATCCCACATTTGCAACAAAAACACCTACTCGGAAACAAAATGACCCACCCATCGACTGCTCAAAGCTTGTACTGACAAAACATAGAATGTAAGTATATGTTAGTATCCTATAATATGTTATTGTAAATCTTTCAATCGAAACAAATTCTTTCTACTTTCTTATACTCTGAACTTAGAATGTAAGCATATATTAGTATCCTATAAAGTGTTATTGTAAATACTTTTTTTATTTGATTATGATAGGTTGAAACTTATATTTTCTTTATTAATAAAATCAAAACATGCACACTAGCAACTAGATAATTGTATATATACTATTTTTCATTACAGTAAACATGTAACTACAACGGAAACACTTTCACTGACAACTACGTGCAACGCACGTACCTCCCACTAGTTATATAAAAAGGCTTGGTTAGTTTGCAAGTTTGCCACAAAACTGGTTTGACTTGTGACGCATAAACGAGGGTCTTCGGGATGTCGAACAGACTCGGGAGAGCAACAATAGTTGCCGAAAATTAAAAGATATTTTCAACAAGCCTAAGATCAGAAACTCTAGAGGCTATTTGCAGAAGCTCCATTTTTCAAGGATGAACATCATATAGGAATTGGTCTTTTAGATCAAATGAGATCAAGTATAGAGTTTCTCAAAATTGATGAATAACCTCCTAGTCTTTCCCGAAATTATAGATAGGCCCCTACAAGGGTCAAACTTGGTTCAAAGGCTCTTAGAAATTCCTAAAGCTATCCAAAGACTATTCTAATCCAAAAAATATAATGATTGGCCTCTAACCCCACTTAGTTCCCTAACCACATAATTAATTATTTCTAATGGAAGGAGTTAAGGGTTGAATAGGTTAGAAAACTCTAATGCTTTGAGAGTAGCTAAGATTGAGTGAGAATGGGATGAGAGTTCTCGAATCTACATTTTCTTTGAGATGAGGGTATTCACATGTTGTTGCATTTATTAATTTATTGAACTGTACAATTGAGGATTTATCTTGCAATTTGGTTTGTGTCATTCTTGAAATTTGACCCATATCTAAAAGATTTTGGTGTCTGTGGACTAAATCCTTCCCCAATAAAAATCTCTAATATACATTAGCCGAAACCTTTTCCTCATTTGATATCAATTATGTGTAGAAGAATGATATTTTCCAAGCATTTCTATTCATCATCATTGGCCTTGATATACGCTATAATGTTCCCCTTGGCTCAAAACGGTAAGCTCCACTGGTCCAAGAAAAAAAAAAACCCTTAAGCCCCGTTTGGTTCTTCATGAATGGAATGCGGATAACACAATTTACACATAAATGATGGTTCATGTGATAGTCTACGTTACCATAAGAGTCATTGTTCTTTTGTTCTAAGTGTGTTAGGTTTTTGTTATTGGCAAATAACTTTACAAGGAAAATAGAGTTGAATAACTTACATGGCCTTGTTATTTGTTTGGCAATGAATTATTGTTGTCATGATCAAATGTTGTTGTGGGCTCTTGCCTATGGCACTTGGCAAATAACTTTACAAAGAAAATAGAGTTGAATACCTTACATGGCCTTCACATTTGTTTAGCACATAATTATTGTTGTCATGATCAAAAGTTGCTGTGGGCTCTTGCCTACGGCACTTTTATTCTTATTGTACTTGCCATTCCAATGGATTAAACCTTTTATACAGTGTTCTAAGAGCTGCTTCTTCAGTCATGTGCATGCTCATGGAATTACCTGAATATCTTTCACCAATAAATGCTACACATAGGATGAAAAAGGCCACGTTCTATTGACTGAATGGGATTTTCCTATCCTGATCCTTCATTTTAGAGCTTATAGAAAGGCGTTTGTGTTGTGAATTATTCAAGTGGAGTTTTCCCGTCAAAATGGACTCAGGATCTTGATCAAATAGCCATGTTCATATATTAAGAAGGATCCTTTGTCATGATATTAAACATATAACCGATACGTGCAATGCACGTCCCCACGCTAGTCCTTATAGAAGGAGAAAAAGAGAAGGGAAAGGGAGAGGGAGAGCTTCTTGCTGCAGATTCCTCAGAGCTGGTTAAGCTGCTTTAAATTGTTGCGTCTTGTTTCCTCGAGTCTCTCTGCAACCAAAGCATCTTCTCCTCTCTTACTTTTGCAAACAACAAGTTGTCTATGGCTCTGTTAGGCCCCGACCCGGACTAATCATAATTAATGCTAATTAATGGAGATTAGTGTTACTTAAGCGTGATTAATTGTGCTAATTGTGGTTAATGAGCAAAATGAGATGGGTTAATCTCAAATGATGGAATCAAGCCTAATGAAGTGAATTTGAGTAGGATTGAGTTGATTAAATTGAGTTTAAACCCAAACAAAGTAAAGTAAGGACCTTTTTGTAAATACGAGTTTTCACGTATTTCGTTAAATACAGAAATTCTTGATATCAGGGTGTATCTCGAAGAGTACGTTAATTTTCATAATAGACTCCAGTGCGTTTGACTTGAAATTGGTCAAATGAGCCTTGGTTTGACTCAAAATGTAAATAGACATAATGGTAGGGGGTTTTAGTGTGAGAGTCCCTTATATTAGAATGGAATGAGTCCCATTCACTCATTCTTCATTGGAGCAAACCCTAGAGAGCATTTCTTGCACCTTCTTCTTGCTTCCTTCCATTTTTCACTCCTTAAGTGAGAAGATTGGGTGTGGTTTTGAGGAGATTCTTCATCTTCATCTTCTTCCTCAAGCCATCCTCCATTATTGAAGAGCTTGGAACTTGAAAGAGAACCCAAACCTTCCTCCATTGGATTAAGAGTAAGTGATTGGTGTTTTTATAGGATTTTCAAGTTCTCTTGTGTACTTGGAGTAGATTTCTAGCATGAATAGTTCATAGGAGGCCATTTGTCTTGTTTTCTTGGAATAGGGTTTGGATTTGGGGAAGATTTGTGACAAACCAAGCCAAGCAAAGAGGGGCTTTTGTCCAAGAACTTCAAAGAGAGGCAAGTATAATCACTACTTGTGAATGGTATTAACTATTGTAGTGATTAATGGAGATTTCATAAATTTGGGTTGTATTTATTTCCATTGAATGTTTGAATGGGTTGTTGGTAGATTGATGAATGGATTAGAAATGTCATTGATATGAGAATGGTGTGAATGAGGAGTGGACAGGAGGTCCTAAATTTATTGCAGGTTGTTATGGAAATAAATGGAGAAGGGAAAAGAAGAAGAGAGAGAGTTGCAAAAATCCGGACTGATTTTCTGAAGCGTTCGCTTGAGCGAACTTGGTGTTCGCTCGAGTGACCCACTCTCTGGATGAAGGCGCTCGAGCAGACAAGGGTCTGCTCGAGCGACCACTTTTCTGTTTGAGTTCGCTCGAGCGACCACTTCTCTGTCGAGCAAACTTGAGTCCGCTCGAGCGAACCTGATACAGGACAGAGCATGGTTTGAGGCCGAAAATTTCTTTGGATTTCGTAGGAAACATGGATGTTTTTTGGACATTTATATGTCCTCTAAATTAGCTTTGTGGCTAATTAATGCAAATAGAGATTGGTGAGGATTGTGAATAATGAAATAGAAGCTTTAAGAATTGAACCCTTGGATTATTAATGGATTAAGTGTTAATTGATTGTGGACTGTACCTCCATAGGTGTTAATCACGGCGACTCCAATGTACATCTAAATACAAATGTGATGTCCATTGAAAATAACACGTACATTGGACAACCAACGGTTGCACCCAAATGGTGGGTAGGAACTGGGATAGAAATGAGTAGAATCGTAGAGTCAGTGATTCTCTCATGCCATTGTATTCTGTATCACTTCATTCCAATCTTACAAGATTGATGTCATTGGTTGTTCCTTCCATTGTTAAGAATGGAATCGCTGTATAGAATTGAATCCATAAATGGATTGATAATGAAATGTATTGACCCCTGAGTCTGGCACTACCTAGCTATTGTATGAAATTCTAAATGAATTAATAAATGATTATGTTCATGAGGCCGGGGCCATGAATGGTGCGCCCTTCCGCCCTGAGCCAAATGACTATTCCTACTGCAGTAGATGGATTTGGGGCGTTCCGGAGCTCCGTGGTGATGCTAGTGTCCCTGGTCCGGACACTGATAAGTCCAACAAATTCCGATCGTATCTACAGATACTGATTGATGCCTTCCATTCGGAAGATGAATCCTTCCTTTGAGGGAAGATGGTAAATGAAATGAATTGAAATGAAAGCTATGGTAGTTGCCATCTTGTACCTGTTACTTATTATGATCAACCATTGTCATTGTAGGAATTATCTAGACTTGTCTAGAATTGGAACTGTTTACTAAAAATATTGAATGATGTAGTATATGTACTAACATGTGCTATCACAAGTTTTGTTTATGCATTGTTGAACTGTCGAGTTCATTAGTGTTATTGATGGCATTACAGGCCCGATTGCCCGTGCTGGCCCAACAGCGGCCTCAGCGGCAGCTGAGGAGACCGTTGCGGTTTCTCCAGGAGGATTAATTGAATGGGACGGTCGGAACTCCATTTGACATGGTTGTTCGAGTGCGCAAAGTGGACTATGGATATTTTGGGAAATTCTTTTGAAAATTCTTTTGTAATAGTTGAAATACATTTTGGAAATGTAGTATTTTTAGAACTTGAACAGTTGTCAACTTGCATAGTGTTTAGATATGCTTGAGTTGATGAAAGAAAGCAAAGGAACGATACATGTATAAAGAACTCTATTTTGTATACATGTAAATTTTGAATTATTTTGTCAATGTGTATTTCTGCAAATTTGTACAATTGACAGGTATGAATGAATGAATGTTATCCCTTGTGAATTCTGTTTTAGCTTAAGTTAAATCAGAGTTCACGGGAGTAAGTATGGATCGCGGCCCTGGATTATCGTAACTCGGGCCCGGGTCATGATAGGCTCTTCTACCGATCTTCAGAGTAAAGATTAGTAAAATACTCCTCTATATGTTTAATGATTTCCTCCTTCCAATCCAATCTTCTATCCCCATCCGTCAAAGAAGAGATTCTATTAATTATTTTTCTCAAGGAGGCCATCCCATGGAAGAACCTAGTGTTCTTATAACCTTCTTTCAGCCACTTACGTCTCGATCTCTGTCCCCACATGATTTCTTCTTCCCTTAACTTTCTTTGATATACCTCTTTTAGTCAGTCTCTTAGCTACTTCCTCACCAGTTAAGCTACCAACTTCCGCTTTCTTGTCAAGGTTTTGAATGTCTTCAAGCAGCTGCGTCTTTTGCATCTTCATGTCTGCAAAATTCATCTTAGCCCACTCTTTTATTTTAACTTTTAGCAATTTCAGTTTGGTACCCAGTCTGTAGCCAACCCAACCATCCACCTTCAATTCCTTCCACCATTCCTTTATCATTTGGGGAAACATTTTTTCTTCCAATAACTCAAATCTGAAAGAAGCAGGACCCATCTCTCAAGATTTGAATCTAATAACATAGGACAATGATCAGATGCAGGCTTAGGAAGAGCCAATTGGCAAACCTTTGGATACAAATCCACCCAATCTTTAGAAACCAAGAATCTGTCCACCTTGATGACTTAGGAGTACTTTGATTATCCTTTCAGAGGTTAGTCCACCAAGGAGTGGGCATTTATCCAATCTGAAAAAGAATTCATTTCGTCATTCTACTTGCTCCCCTCCTTTCACTTGTGAATCTTACTATGTTCCAGTCACCTCCAACACACCACGCTCCATCCCACCATCCTCGAACCACATCCAACTCATTCTAGAACTCCTTTCTGCTCTGACTATCATTTGGGCCATAGACTGACGTAACTATCCACTTGGATCTATTAGAGAGATCCTCCACCAACGCTGAGACTGACAAAAAAAAAAAAAAAAAAGCCTTCTAAGAATTCAGAACATTCACCTTACGAGAGTCCCACAGCATCAAAATCCCCCCTGCCAAACCCACCGCTTCAACACTCCTTATAAATCTGTCGGCCCAAACTTCTTGTATCACCTTTTCATTTACCTCTTTTTGTTCACTGAAAATGATCTTATTATTCCTTTATTATCATTTTAGTGTGTGAGCTTCTATATTCGACACAACCCATGTCCTTAATTTCAAGGTTTGTTATAAGAAATTTTTGGTTTCATCTATGAATCTATGTTTGAATAAAAATTGATGAATCGTCTGCATAAAGAGTAATGACAAACTTATCCCTTCCAATTCCTTACAGAATCTACAATTTCAAACTTTTTTACTGCAGAACTCTTATAATTTCTTGCTTCAATTTCTTATACCATGTCCGGGGGCTAGTTTAAGTCCATATAAGGATGTCTTTATTTTACGAACTTCATTTTTGAAATGCTCTTCCATCCGTCATTTATGTTGATCAATATATTTATTGTTCCAGATCACATCCAAAAATATTGTGTTCAAATCCATTTGTTGTGTTTCTAAGTTATAGAAGCTAAAGCCATCACATTTCTATTTGGTGTTATTTTTGTAAAATCTTAAAAGTAATGTATTCACTCCTGTTGTATCTGCTGGCTACTAATCTAACTTTGGATTTGTCTATTCTAACATTTGATTTGAGTTTTAATTTTTAATGGCCATCTACATCAAAGTGTAGGTGTTTGGAGTAGATCAACTGAAGTCTCTGTATTATTATGTCTAACAGATTTTACTCATTGTCCATAGTGATCTTCTATTTTTTCGCATTAGAAAGAGAACTAGTTTTATATTGGAACATCATTTGTTCATGAAGAGTGGTGCATTTTATATTGGAACATTATTGTTTAGAAGTACCCACCCTACTTTCATGATCCAAAAAACAATCTTCGATGGGAATGTCCTATTTCTATATCCATACTAAAAAACAACAATTTCTCCTCCTGCTTCCTCTCTTGCCTCCTGCTTCCTCCTGCCTGCTTGATCCTCCTGTTTCCAGAACATAGTCTCCCAATGTTTCCCTTTCTTCTCTCGATTCTTTGTCAATTCTTCTTCTCATGCACCACCATAATAAATGAAACGGAGAGCTTTACTTCTTCCTCTTGCTCTCCCTCTTTGGTGAAATTAACACCCAACGAACTTAAAGAAAGGCAGCTTCTCCTGCTTCTTTCTGCCTGTTTGGATCGGCTGCTTCCTAAACAAAGTTTCCTAATGTTTTCTCTCTTTTCCTAATTCTTTTTCTATTGTTCTTCTCATGCACTGTCTCAATAGTTTGGATGCTTCTTCTCTTCTGTCATTCTTCCTTTCATCACTAATACACCCTCTTCTTTAGCTTGCATGCACGATCACATCTGCCATGAGCACTATTGCTATATCTAATCATTAAAGAAAGATGGGTCTCAAAAGAAAATTGGGTTCCAATGAGGCTGGTATATGGACTTTGGGGCTTCTCACCCAAATCCCTAGTGTATAATCCCTCTCCCTAAATTCTAATCCCTCATCTATTTCTCTCTCCATACTTATGATGGTTTTTTTTTTTTTTTTCCCATCTCTGTTTGCAGTTCTTTGAAGCATAGATTCTGGTATGAGATGGCGACGATGAGATCTAGCTTGGTTGCTATCCGGCAAAGGCGTTATTTGTCCTTTGCTCAAGTTGACGCTGGAAATAGTATGGGACAACTAACTTAGCCACTAGATGTCTCTTTAGATTGTATAATGTTGGGGTTTTGTATTTTTATTTTATTTTACTGTGCTTTATTTTGTTGTAAGATATTGTCTGTTTACATTTGTTTAGGGTTTAATTAGTTCTTTGTAATTGAAATTTGAGTTTTATTAAATGATTTTGGAATATTCTCCTTAGCTACTTCCCGTACATTGTTATTTACATTTTGATCGGGTTTGGAGGTATCAAAAAGCTTACATATACATATAAAAGTGTTGTTTTGGCACTGTATTTGAGGAAGTAATATGTCCCCCATTTGATAGCTGAGTACACATTTTGTAATTGTCCAACCTTTTGCAACTGATTCATGTATAAAATTGCACCCCAGGAATGAGTTGTAATGGTGAAGGCTATTGGGAATCCAAATTCCACATTATCTCCTGCAAGATAGTATCCGCCGGTGAGGAATTAGGATATTTTGGTGGGTTCTTTTGTCTATTTGGGAGACAGGTTGCAAATTGAGCTGGTTAATTGAAGAATTTAGTCTCTCTTTATCCCTTGGTTGTTGGAATGTGGGAGTTTTGTTATGAGAAATTTAGTAGAAAATCAGTGATTTTGTGTTCTTTCCAGGCCCCTTTGTATCTTATTCATAATCCTGTAAATGTTTGTGATTTTATTTATATACCATATAACATAAATAAAAAGCAACAGTTTAGTCTCCTGCTTTGGGTGGATGTTTTCTAAAGCTTCTTGTGCAACCCACTTAGGTGACACCTATTGCTTGTGGGACACTTGGATGTTGGGTGTTTGCTTATGGGCTTCACGTAAACAAACGAAACCTGTTTAGCCTTCGATTTTCTTCCACTTGACATACTAAAATGAAAGTGCCATGTTGGTTTCGCGACAAAGGAATTTCCAACAAGCCCTTTTTAATGTTCCTTTGCGAGAGGTGGTAGAAATACATGCTAATTCATCCAAATCAAAGCCTCTCAGTATGGCATTCATTCATGCCCTAATTATTTTTTTCTGTTTCTTCCTTAATTTCTTGCTCGGACATAAAGCAATTAAGGATTTGAAAGCCGTGCTCTCTACTCGGTTTGCTAATTTGATGGAGCTATCTTTTGGGTAAGAAAACTTGATTTCATGTTTGCCATATATCTATTGATATATGAACATGAGTGCAACATTTTTTTGATATATGAACATGAGTGCAACATTCATGCTTATACTAAATGATTGGGGTTAAAAAGTGTCGGAGAGCAAAAAGTGGTACACACACCCACATTACATTAAATCCCATGTTAGAAGAACTTGTTAAATGAACCTTCTTTGCTTCAAAAAGACTGTACTATCTAACACAGTTTTTTTTCTACCCTATGTTGAATATATATTGAAATTGTTGTATATTACCACCAAGAATTAGGAACAATGTTCCACATTCATGATTCATTTGGAATTTGAAATGTGAGTTTCTAATTAGAGAGGGGAAAAAAGAACTAACAAGACTATCTCTACTTGAATTTCAAAAAACTTAAATTAAAAAAAAAAAAAAAAAGGACAATCTCTATGGGCTTCTAGGTTGCTCCTACAGTTCTTTTCACATATAAGCAATGTAAAAAGTGCATGCATGTGCATGTGTCTTTTTTTTAGGTTTATTCATTCATATTTTACCCATGTGTCTTCTTGGTAATTGAATTCCTAAGAATTCATAACAACTGACCTTTATGAAATGCTTTTGAAATGGGGGAAAAGTGAACTATTTTACATGGAGATGTAGACGAGAAAATCAATTTTTTGAAGTTTAATTTGCTAGGTGATAGGTTGGTAATCATGTGTTTCATAGCACCCTATAGATCTTCACATTTAATCATTATATTTTACCTCCTTCTGCAAAAAAAAAAAAAAAAGTACAATAGAACTAGACAAAAACTTTATGTTGTCTTAACAGAAACTCAACATGGGTAAGATAGTAGATGCCCAAGTGAGTACAATTCAGGTTTGGTCTGGTTGAATTAGATACCTGAATTTCTGTTTACATTCAGGTTGAAGATCCAAGTTTGCCTCAGCCCAAGTTTCACTTCTAGCTATAGGTCTATGACATATTTGGAAATGCCTGTAAGTAGATAGAATCCTATTTTCTGCTGTAACCATTTCCATACATGTTACTTGTGAATTGCACACCAAAAAAAAAAATTTGCACACAGCACTTTGCCATACATAGCACACCTTCATTGTATGACCACAGCAGATCCATCATATCCAACTAGATCTATAGTATATTTGTCAGTTTCGGCAAGAATCTATTCATATTTGATTGCATGTCACATGTATGCATAACTTTATATTTCTTTTCCAACTTTTCTTAAATACTTGTTACAGTTGATGATTATGCATTGGATTATTTTTCACATTTAATGGCTATTATTCATGTAGTCTCTTGCCCTGCACAGAATCACGTAATGGTGGATGGCAGGGAATACATATATAGATCTATAAATGCCAATCAGGATGTTCTCTCTTCTTTATACATGCCATCCTTTGTGAAATCTTAAACTGCCACTTGAGGTACAAGCCTTGCTAGGAACCCTGAATCATAATAGAAAAAAAAAAAAAGAAGCTTTCATACATCAAATAACAACAGATTACAACAACAATGCAAAACTATCTAAAGTGAAAAATTAATGATGATTTCATGCATGAACATTTATCATCATATCTTCAAGATAACTTGGACACTGTTAAGCTTATGTTGATAGCTCTCATAACAAATTTGACCAACTGTTGTGGTATCAAATACTCTACGTTTCTCTTTGTTCTTACTTTTTACTGCAATTTCTATTCTTAATGTTTGGGTTTTTTTTTCCTTTCATTGGGTTTTTGTTGAGTTGGGGTTTTGGGGGAATGGGTTTTATGGATTTTGCTTGGATTGTTGTTGTTTGGATTTCTCTTTTATTTGATCCTTTATATTGAATGGGTTTTGTTCATGCATTTATGGTTTTTTTTAGCAAAGGAAGGAGGAGTTGGACACATACGTGAGACTTCTAATCTTGCTCTAAGAGGAGGTGTTCCATAAACTATAACTAGGAGATGATGGTTAGAGATCTCTACACAACAATAGTCTCTTAAGTTTCTCTCTCTCCTTCATCTCCTCTGGTTTCTAACAAAAGTACTAGGGTTTTCTTCTACTTGAAGATCCCACCATCCTCCTTGAGAAGTTTTTCTGAGAGGATAATAGCGTGGAAGAACACAAAGAAAAAGGGAGATCAAAAGCTATGAAAATCTTTTTCGTGGAGATTGAGTTTTCAACTTCTCGATTTGAGCGCAACCAAGCTCCAAAGGTATCAATCTATTATCTATTTGTTTTAGTAGATCTAGTTGTTCTTGTTTGTTTCTTGATCTATCTTCTTGATGGATTATTTGATCTTAATGCCACTACACCAAAAACGGGAATTTGGAACGGTTTGGGAACGGTTTAACGGATTAGGAACGGTTAAGAACGGTAATCCGTTCCAATTTCCTATTTTCCGTTCCTAATCCGTTAATCCGTTCCAAAAATAGGAAATTGGAATGGTTTGAGAACGGTTTAACAGATTAGGAACGGGCGGATTAGGAACGGTAATCCGTTCCAATTTCCCGTTTTTAGTGTAGTGTGCATGAGATTAGGGTTTTAGATCTTGGGGTTGGGTTTTTGGCCTTATGGGTATTTGATCCCTTCATTAAGTGTGTCCAAAGTTTATGAATACCTAACCACGAGGCCCACTTACTTCCAACAATTGGTATTAGAGCGATCCCTATATTCTCATCACGTTAGATCGGTTTTCTAGATCTACTCTTTACATGAGATGTGGAGTGGATGGATTTAGGGTTGTGTAGGATCAGTTTTTGACGTTTTTATGCACGTATTATGTTTTTTGTATGCATGAGAAGGAACTGGTTAGGAAAAAATCGTTGTTTTTCTACAAACAGCGTGTCAAGCGCTCGAGCGGATTCATCCCTGCTCGAGTGGACCTGTTCTCTGTGAAGTGCCCGCTCAAGCTAGTTCATCTCCACTCAAGCGTGCATGGCGCTGTCTGTTTTGACAGTCCGGATTTTTCATTACGAGACGATGAATGACAACACCTTAGCCCTAGTTCCTATTTTGTATATGATACTAACCTTGCAGGTGGTTGTCCTCTCCATGTGGCCCCACAAGTTTCTATTTTTGTCATTATTATTAGTTATTTTGGGCAACTTGTAAAGGGCATCATGGTTTCCTTGGTTTTCCCGCGAAAGGGCGAGACATGATGGTTTTCCTAAGCCCCTCTTATTAATAGATTGCATGTAAGTCTCAATTTTTGAGATATAGGAATTTTACGTATTTTTCAATTTTTATTATTTGTAAATTCTGGAGGCTTTCAAGACAAGATAGATGGTAACAATGGACTCTTGACCAAAGAGTTTGGGATGGCCAAAGAGTTTGGAGTTACTCAAAGATTTTGATGAATCACAAAGAATTTAGAAGACCAAGAAGTAGAAGACATCTTTCCGCATTGGGCCACGTCGAGGAGAGGACTTATTAAAATTAGAATTTCTAATTTTGCATGGATACTTGTTTTATTTAGACTTTCTATATTAGCATGGTTGCTTTCTTTATTTAGCATTTTTCTTTCTTTCCAAAATCTAATCCAAACACAACAGTTATAGTAATTGGTCAAATCAATCTAATATTTTGGAAAGGGTTCTAAATAAGGAATTAGTATTGGTGAACCCATGAGATGGACCCGCTAGAAATACAATTTGGAGACAACATTTTTCCAAAGCCTTCTAGAACTCCTTACGAACTATTGGAAGCACTGGTTTCGGTCTTAAACAACCCTAAATCTCATGTAATGAGTGCCTAACTCTAGAATCCCTTGAAACTCTTATTAAAAAGAAAAGCATCTCAAAATACCCTAAAATGCGTATATCAGTATAGAAGTGCACGAAATGCATTTTCAAAGCAAAAGACTAGACTAGAATACCCTGAAATGCCCTAAAATCCCCTAGCACGCGTTTTTATACAAGTGCAGGCTAATTGATAACACGAAATATGTCGGCCGGTTAGAAACAAGACAGAATCCCATGAGATTAGTTATTAAGTCCTAATTTGTCTGAAACACGATTTAAACTAAAAAAGTTATCACCAAATTTTCTAGGGCGTGTCTTTCAACCGTAAATTTTGTGAAACGAGGTTTACAACATACCTTTTTTCAAGAGCCGCCTATAATCCTCAACAAACTGTCCGAAGCACGTGTTTTCAGTCCTAATTAGTCCTGAATCTCATGTAATGTGTTCTTAACCCCAGAAACACGTGAAACTTATTTTGAAGCAAAATGTATCTCACATTAGTAAAAAATGTATATTTTAGTCTAGAATCATATGAAACGCATTTCAAAGGAAAAGACTAGGCTATAATTCTATAAAATGTCGTAAAATCATCTATCATGCATTTTTATCGTATTATAGGCTATAGATTGCATGAAATAAGGCTTTAATTCCGAAACGGTTCAAAATCCCACGAAATTCCTTCTTAAGCCCCTAATTTGCCTGAAACTCGTTTTAATCAAAAAAAGATATTCCGGAATTTTCTAGAGCGCAATCCTAAATCCTATTTAAAGCATTCCAAACAGTACAATCACGTAAAATCAATTTTAAAACAAACCAGTATCTCAAGATATCTAAAATTCATATTTAAGCATAAAATTGCATAAAACACATTTCAAAGGACAAGACTAGACCAATTATGGGTCTGTCAAAAATGGGCTTGAATCCCACGAGATTAGTTATTAAGTTATAGTTTTCTTTAAAGATTTTTTAGAGTAAATAGATATCACAAAGTTTTCTGAAGCGCGTCTATCAATCGCGAATTGTGTGAAACGTGGTTTGAAGCAAACATTTTCCTAAAGCCACATAAAACGTGATTTCAAATCTAAAATTTAGAAATGAGCCGCTCGAATCGTATAAAACACGAGATTAGTTATTAAGTTATAGTTTTCTTTACAGATGTTTTAGAGTAAATAGATATCACAAAATTTTCTAAAGCGTGTCTATCAATCGCGAATTGCATGAAACGCAGTTTGAAGCCAATATTTTACTAGAGCCACATAAAACGCGATTTCATATTAAAATATCACTCGAACTATCCTAAGCACGCGATTCGGTCTTAAACAACCCTAAATCATGTTTAAAGCATTCGAAACCCTACAATCGTCAGAAATCAATTTTAAAATAGAAAAGTATCTCCGAATATACTAAATTTTGTATTTTAGTTAGAAACGACTCAGAATCGCACGTGATTATTTCTTACGTCGAATTTACCTAAATCTCAATTTAAAAGGAAAAAGATATTCAAGAATTTTCTAAAGCGCATTTGTTAACCATGAATTGCATGAAATGCAATTTAGAGCCAACATTTTCCCTGAACGGTCTAGAATCCCCTAATACCGGCCCGAAGCACGGGTTTCAGTCTTAAACAACCCTTAATCCTCCCATGTAATACGTTCCAAACCCTACTGGTATGAAACCCATGCATGCGTTTTCAGAATTTACCGAAATCTCAATTTAAAAGGAAAAAGATATCTCAGAATTTTCTAAAGCACATTTGTCAATTGTGAATTGCGTGAAATACGATATGGAGCCAACAATTTCCCAGAGTTGTCTAGAATCCCCTACTACCGTCCCGAAGCATGGGTTTCAGTTTCAGACAACCCTTAATCCCATGTAATGCGTTCCTAACCCTAGTTTCGACTGTGAAACTCATTTTAAATAGGAAAGTATCTCAGAATATCCTAAATTGCATATTTCAGTGTAGAAACACATGAATGCATTTCAATGAAAAAAGACTAGTCCTAAATACCCTAAAATCCTCTAGAATCATTCAGCACGCATTTTTATCGAAATATAAGCTATAGATTGCAGAAAATATGTTGTTTGTCGGTTAGAAACGTCCTTTAATACTATTAGATTAGTTCTTATGCCCTAATTTGCTAGAAACTCATTTTAATGTAAAAAGATAACAAAGAAATTTCTAGAGGGCTTCTTTCTACCATGATCTGCGTGAAATGCAGTTTACATTTAACATTTTCCCATACCCGCCTAGAATTTCTTACGAACTGCTCGAAGCATGGCTTTCAGTATTGTACAATCCCTTAATCCCCTACAATGCATTCCTAACTCTAGAATCGCGTGAAACACATTTTAAAGAAAAACGTATTTCGGGATATCCTTAAACTCGTATTTCAGCATATAATCGTGTGAAACACATTTAGAGTAAAAGATTAGGCCATTAAACCCATAGATGCCCTGGAATCATCCATCACGCTTTTTCATCCAAATATTGGCTATTAATTGTACAAAATACGATTTTCACTTAGAAATGGCTAAGAACCCCACGAGAATAGTTTTAAGCCCGGATTTGCCTCAAACACATTTTAAGGTAAAAGGATATTCAAGAATTTTCAAGAGCGGGTCATTTAGCCGTGAATTGTGTGAAATGCAATTTAAAGGCAACATTTTCCTATAGCCCAATAGAACGCGATTTTATATTAAAATAGCCCTGGAACTTCCTGAAACATGCATTTCGGTCTTAAACAACCCTAAATCACATTTAAAGCATTCCACACAAGACAATCGTTTGAAATGAATTTTAAAATAAAAAATTATCTCAAGATATCTAAAATGTATGTTTTAGCATGGAATCGCATGAAACGCATTTCAAAGCAAAAGAGTTGGCCAGAATACCCTTAAATATCCTAGAATCATCCAGCATGCAGTTCTATTTAGTTACAGGCTATTGATCGCAAGAAATTATTTAGTTGCAGGCTATTGATCACACGAAATAAGGTTTTTGTCCGTTACGAACGGGCTTGAATCCCATGAGATTATTCATTAAGCCTTACTTTTCCTTAAAGATGTTTTAGGAGAAATAGATATACGGAATTTTCTAAAGAGCGTCTTTCAGCCGTGAATTGCGTGAAACGCGGTTTACCCCCAATATTTTCCCAGAGACCGCTAGGAGATCCCCTTCGAAGTGCTCGAAGCACGAGGTTTCATTCGTAAACAACCCCGACCCCTGCAACGCGTTCCAAACCCTAAAATCACCCGAAACCCATTTGAAAGAAAATCATATATTAGAATATCCTAAAATGCATATATTAGCCAAGAATCATAAAAAATGCAATTCAAAGAAAAAGACTAAACCATAATTCCTCGACATAATGCGTTTTCGTTGAAATATACGCTGTTGATTGCACCAAATGCGGTTTCCAGTCAGAAACCACTTAGAATCCCACGAGAATACTTCTTAATCCCCAATTTCTGTTAAACTCATTTCAAAGGAAAAGGATATCCCAAAATTTTCAAGAGCACATCTATCAACCACGAATTACGTGAAATGCAGTTTGGAGTGAACAATTTCCTAGAGCGGCATAAAACACGATTTCATATTAAAATATCCCTTGAACTGTCTGAAGCATGCGATTCCATCTTAGACAACCCTAAATCCCATTTAAAGCGCATGAAAAGCTACAATCACTAGAAACCAATTTTAAAATAGAAAAGTATCTCTGAATATACTAAAATTTGTATTTGAGTTAAAATGGGTCAAAATCCTAAGTGATGAGATCTAGATCTTACGCCCGAATTTACCTAAATCTTGATTTAAAAGGGAAAAGATGTTCCAGAATTTTCTAGAGCGCATCTATTAACCGTGAATTGCGTGGAATGCGATTTATGGCCAACATTTTTCCAAATCTGTCTAGAATCCCCTACCACCGGCCGAAAGCACGGGTTTCAGTCTTAAACGACCCTTAATCTCATGTAATGCATTCCTAACCCTAGTATGAAACCCGTGCATGTGTTTTCAAAATTTACCTAAATCTCGACTTAAAAAGAACAAGATATCTCAGAATTTTCTAGAGCGCATCTGTCAACCGCGAATTGCGTGAAATGCGATTTAGAGCCAACATTTTCTTAATGCTGTTTAGAATCCCTACTATAGGCCCGAAGCATGGCTTTCGATTTTAAAGAACCCTTAATCCCACGTACTGCGTTCCTAACCCTAATATGAAACTTGCACATGTGTTTTCAGAATTTACCTAAATCTCGATTTAAAAGGAAAAATATATCTCAGAATTTTCTAGAGCGCATCTGTTAACCGCGAATTGCGTGAAATGCGATTTAGAGCTAACGTTTTTCCAGACCTATCAAGAATCCTTACTATCAGCCCGAAGTACAGGTTTCAATCTTAAACAACTCTTAATCCCATGTAATGATTTCCCTACTATCGGCCTGTGAAGCTCATTGTAAATAGGAAAGTATCTCAGAATATCCTAAGTTGCATATTTCAGCACAGAATCGCACAAATGCATTTCAATGCATTCCTAACCCTAGAATCACGTGAAATGCATTTTAAAGAAAAACATATATCGAGATATCATAAAACTCGTATTTCAGCATATAATCGTATGGCACACATTTCATCATATCCTTAAACTTGTATTTCTGCATGCTTTTTCATCCAAATATTGACTACTGATTGCGCGTAATACAATTTTCACTTAGAAATGGTTGAGAACCCCATGAGATTCACTTAGGAAAGTGTATTTTCTAATGGTGGATTTGAATTGATAATTACATATAAATAAAAGTATTTTATAATTAATTAATATAATAATGAACTTTAATATAATCAATAACATTAATTTGCTGTTATCATAAGACTTTTTTAACATATATATTATAATTTGATGCAAGACAGATCGAAATGGAGAAACAGAATTTTTTTAGCCAACCCCAACATAGTTAAGACTAGGCTTCATTGTTGCTTTTGCTGATGATGACATAACTTGTAGCTCCTGCCCAAAAAATTAAGATTTGTTACATTTTTTAAAAATTACAAACAATAAAATATTACAATATTTAAAAATCACATTATTTAATTATGTATAATTGTATTCTTTCAACCATCAAACTGTTTACCATAGCTTATACCAATGTGAAATCAACACAAGTTAAACCACAACTAACCGTGGACATTTAATGATTAAGATGCTTTTCCAAACTACATAATTATTCATCCTTATCAATCCACTGCAGGTTGAAAATAGCTTATGTTGGGCTCTTAGTGTATTAATGCACTTTGTGATAAGTGTTTTGGTCTTTTTTTTTATTGTTTAGAGTCCCACATCGGTTGTGAACTCTCTTAGAGTCATTTATTAATGTTTACACACATGACTTGCTGTAAGTCTTAATAGAAGGCTAAGGTAGTGGTGACCACAAACACACACGAGCACATGCGCCAAGCCGTGGCGGCAGGCCCGCGCATGCCTATTCCGATGCACCTACGTTATTTTTAGGTCTCAATTAGGTTGGGTTTCGGCTAAACTGGATTTGGCACGGATCTACAAAGTAGCTCTTGTGCCCATTAGAGCTCATTTAAGTAGAATAAGTGCTACCCACTACGCAGATATCCGTTGGGGATATATGTTGCATCCATTTCTTCCTATTGCGTGCAGAGTTATTACGCATGCATCCGCTGGGAATTAATTGTCCCAATGGGTCCTTACTGGGAGGCCCTATATAATGGGCGTCGGGCAAGGGTTTCTCGCATTTCATTCTCACATCTCTCCTCTCCTTCCTAGGAAGAGTTCTTCTTCTTCAAGTTCTTTCGAATTTTCATTTCAAGTTTTAGAAAGCTCTGCAAGATCTGAACTCTCATCATTCTTCAAGTTTTCGAGATTCAAGATTTTCATCCATTCAAGTGCATGAGTGGTGGAGATAGTCCAATCAAGAAGTCGTCTTATCATGGGGGCAGATGTCCGGAAATCCATTTCAACCTATGTGGGGGCGGAATCTGCCAAAAGAAAGCTTCTTTAAAGACGTGACTCATATTGTTCGGTCAATTATTTCCTTATTTATTTTCTAGTTTTTAATTTATTTACGATATCTGTGAAACATTTTTTCCAATTGTTTAGGAAGATTTTCGCTGGAAAATTGTTATAAACTTAAATGACTGCGGGAATACTACCCTACGGTTTTCAATTTTGAGGGTAAGGACTTCAAAATGTGGAGGATGAAAATGGAGTATCTCCTCTAGGTTATGAAAATTCTATATGTGCTATTAACTGATTGTCCCGAACCATACGGAGATGGGCCCGCTAGTACATATGAAAATGAAAAATGGAAATTTGATAATTTTGATTGCAAAAATGAGATTTTTCAACCGTTTAGATAATTCCTTATATGGCTTATTTTCTAAATTTAAAACTGCTAAGGAATTATGGGATTCCTTAATAAAAGAGTATGCTACTGAGGATGTGGGTACCCAAAAGTATGCAATTGAACATTTTTTTGACTTTCAAACGGAAGAAAGAAAATCGATGATATCACAAGTTAGAGATTTTTATAAAATTATTCATGAAGTCCAAAATGAAGGAATGAAATTACCCAATCAATTTGTAGTTGGCAGTAATATAGATTAACTCCGGCCATCGTGGAAAAATTTTGGGATCACATTGAAACATAAGAAAAAGGAGATGAAAATGGAAGATCTCATAGCCCGACTTAAAATCCAAGAACATCATCCGAATAGTGAATCTAAGAGTAAGGATTCTGAGCATGTGGGTAAGACCAATCTTACTGAGGCCAAAAATATTAGAGGAAGGCCAAGCCCAATTCTTTCCAAGACAAGAAATTACTGAAGAAAAATCAGAAGAAAACCCTTAAGCCCCGCAAGGATATTGCTAAGACAAAAGATGTAGAATGTTTTATCTGCAAACAAAAGGGCCACTGTGGAAACGAATGCCGCCACAGGAAAAACAATAAGGGAAAAAATCAAGCCAATCTTGTGGAAGCGAATTTTGTGGTGGTAGTGACAAACGTGAACTTGGTCAGAAATTGTAGAGAATGGTGGGTTGACACAGGCGTAACTCGACACATCTATAGTGACAGAAGTGCGTTTGTCTCCTAGAAGTAGGATGGAGATGGGACAAGAGATCTTGTTTTTTTTATTAATATACAGTCCATCAAGGCTGAGTATGCTTCTTTCTCGTTCATTCGAAATAAGGTTTTTGGCTCTTTTTGGGCCTTGGCGAATTGTGAACCTTCATTTGGCCACTTATTTGATTTGTTTCTATATTTGGGTCCTTCCATCTCTATGAAAAAGTCAGCTTCTTGTGTAACTTAGGCGTGTAACTCAGGTGGGCTCCTCATCTTTATTTATTTCTAGCAAAGCATGTCCGCGCTAGGCCCAGGCCCAGAAAAAAAAAGACTTCCAATTTGTGGCTATTTTATGAGATATCAATTATTGAGAAAATAAATATAAAACAAAGAAATATTCCATTTATTATGTTCGGAGAATGGCCCAGCCCAACATTTATACAAAATAAATATTATTTTTTATATAAATTAGTATGAAACTTCAAGTCTTATGTAAATTAACATCAATGTATATGTATTTATTTTAGTAATTTCAACTTTATTTCAAGTTGAAAACCCTAAAAGCCTATAAAGTCTCTTTTAATTTATAATATATAAGCAAATTTAAAAATAAAAGATTAGGATGGGCATGTGGGCTAGCTCGTGGATGGCACTGCCTGGCCTAATTGGGGTACGGCACGGCACGGCTAGGCCGATCTGAAAGTGGGCCTTCTTTGACAAAAGTTCAAATCTCATCTTTATTTGAGAATTACTGGAGGTCTTTATATCTTCTTGGTAAGAATCCATTTTGTTTTTATATTCTCTTAAAAAAAAATTTGAAACATTTCACTTTCGGCGGAATGGGCCAAAATCCCATTTGGACGCCAGGCGCCAATACATAGGATAATTTTGAAGTAGTTTGAATTTCATAGGTACACATCACTTATAAATAAAAAAGGTAGAAAGAAAATGTTCGTACTGGGAACTTGGGTGCCTCGCAAAGTTTCTTAATCACTCAACACAGAATCTTGTAATTACTATATGCAACTTTCTTAATCAATTGCAAGGCAACCTGAAAGATAAGATATATATTATGAATTCTATTTAAATGAATCTCTTTATAAGAAAAGACCTAGTAGATAAGATATATCTCTATTTTTTAGAAAGAAGATAAAATAAAGTCAATATTAAAATCGAAATAATAAAGTCAATTACAAATAGATATATTAAAATTCTAAATCCAACTAAAGAAGACTCATTTTAACGTAGTTGGATAGAGTTATTGAGCAAGATGGATTTTTTTTTATCAGTAATCTTTAATCACCTATCCACATTAGATATATATTAAAATTTTAAAATTCACATAAAGAAGCTTGACAAAAGTAGACTCTTGATATAAATCTTAAAATCTCTCCAATAAAAATTGAAATTGAAACTCTCTTTAATCACCTATCCACATTAGATATATATTAAAAATTGAATTTCAAATAAAGAAGCTTAACAAAAGTGGACACTTGCTGTAAATCTTAAAATCTCTCCAATAAAAATTTAAATTGAAATTAGAGTTTCAATTTCACAATTGAAATCAAAATTGAGCTCCAATTTCTCAATCAATTGAGAAATTGGACTCCAATTTTGCAATCGATTAGCAAATCGGAAAATTTGAAATTCACATAAAGAAGCTTAACAAAAGTGGACTCTTGATGTAAATCTTAAAATCCCTCCAATAAGAGTTGAAATTGAAATCGGAGTTTCAATTTTGCAATTGAAATAAAAAATGAGCTCCAATTTCTCAATCAATTGAAAAACTAGCAATAGATGCCCGTGCTGAGCACGAGTAAGCAATGAACAACGTTTGCAATAGAGAATTTGTAAGCAAAGATAGAGAGAGATTGGATTCTTTTAGTGCATACTTCTGATATAATGCAATGCAATTGATAAGTAAATCGATAATATCCCACACTAAAAGAGATAGACATTAAGAAATATTTTTAAAGTAATTGTACACACACTGTCCTATTGAAAAACTAGCAATAGATGCCCGTGCTGAGCACGAGTAAGCAATCAACAACATTTGCAATAGAGAATTTGTAAGCAAAGATATAGAGAAGATTGGATTCTTTTAGTGCATACTTCTAATATAATGCAATGCAATTGATAAGTAAATCGATAATACCCCACACTAAAAGAGATAGACATTAAGAAATATTTTTAAAGTAATTGTACACACACTTTCCTACAGCCTATCCTTATACCAAACATGAGCTCACATCCCTGTCTATCATTATGAGACAAAACATTTAAAAATGGAAACCTTTATCTAATCCATGAATTTCTAAGTCTATCTTTATTTAAATAATGAGGCAAGAAGGTAATCTGGATATAACCACAGAGTTAATAAAATTATGGTATTGGACATAGTGGCATGACGAAACTCCAAAGAGCTTTTTAATAACCATATCCATAAAATGCCAATGTGAGATCAATTATTTACAACATTCATACTAAAATTTGTTGAGCCTTAAAGCATAGGCCATAGGCAAAAGTTAGTTGGCCAAAACAATTGTATTAAGGTCACTATGGAATGAATGAATTTGCAATAATTTGTAAAATGAGATATTCATTACAGTTATGGTCCTTCCTACTTCATTACTCATTACACATGTTTTCTCAAACAGAAAGAAAGAAGTATAATTGTATCTAAAATTAATGGGGATTGCATACATACACATTAGCTTGCATATATACTTCAGAACCAAGATTCACCAATGTATGGAGGTAAGTTGCCCCATTATTTTCCAAATACTCTATATTATTTTTCAAATCTAAGCTAAGAGATTAAAAAGCTAAGGAGAATCCAAAATTAAGAAATCAAAATCAATCTAGTGAAGAAAGAATCTAATGATAGAAGGAACTTCATATTGGAATGAATGCAATTTTTATTTTATTTTTTGAAAAGGTGGCTGTATTAAAAGAAGAAAACTATATAGTATAGGAGGGGTATGAAGGCAAAATAATCACTCATAAACATTAACCATTCATAAAATATTAATATTTGATTACGGTTCCTCTGTGCAAAATGTAGTATAAGAAGAAAAATTGCAAGATGAAATCACCAAAAGACCCAATTCCTAAATGCATTACACCAGATATACAATAGATACAATAAAAATAAAAAATGAAAAATAAAATAGTGGATACAACTTTCCATCGAAAACCTTGTCTCCGCAATATAGGAAGGAAAAATAAGCTTCCTTTGTCATCACTGTGATAATAAAATTCACCATCAAAAGGGGAAGAAAACACCATAATAATGAAATCTGCATCAAAACTTTCCATTGCTCGGCCATTGACATTTGCAATGCGAAATTTGTAATGGGATGTAGAGAAAACTTGGATATGTATATTCTTTTAGTGCATACCGATGCAATTGATAAGTAACATCAATGGTATTTTACACTTGATGAGATGGTCATTAAGAAAAGTATACAAAGCAACAGTACACACGGTGCTTTCCTCCTTTCATTGTCCCAAATCTTACTTCAGTGCTATAGTTTGCTCGCCCACTCATCACCTCAGCAAGCACCCGGTAGAGCCCAAGGCGTTTTAGATTAGTCAACTTTCTAAAGTATTAAAATACCAATTGAAGATGCACATAAGTTAGAAATATTGTATGAGAATATAGTCTATTTAGGAATAAACCTCTTGAACTCATTTCTTGTGGTCTTTTGGGTTTACGAATTCAAGGACACAACTTCGTTGCTGGTAAAAAAAGAGAAACATTAGCATTCGGAATCCACTTCAAATAACCAAATCATCAAATTAGAGTGGTTATAGAAAACAACCCTCTCTAAAATTAAGAAGAGTCCCAATAACTCACCTTCATGGAAATTACTTGAGTTTACATCAACACAAATGATGCTTGAAGCCCTCGATAAATCTTGCACCTTTTGCAAAGTACATAAAATAAAAAAACAACAATTTACTGTCATCACAATCTCCTCACAATATGTATAACTATCTTCATGTTTGTTTTTCTTCTTTTTTTTTTTTTTTTTTTTTTTCTATTGGAAAAAATCTTGCCTTTGGGATTTGGGAATGTAGCTGAAAATTTAACGTGTTCATTATGTTGTTTCTAAGTACAGCAATTCCCAACCTAATATAAAAGCAAATGATAGTTTTTTTCTTAGGGAATGGAAGATTAGGCATGATTAATGCAACAAAATGTCAATTACAACTCTTGAACAAATTTACATAGAGAGGGATATCTAATTTTTTTTCGGACGGTATTAGTTGAGGGAGGTCTTAAAAGGACATAAAATATTATGGATTGAATTCTTTAAAAAGTGTGACAGTTTTGAAATCCATCATGCATGACTTGTTAGTCGAATTTCCATAGATGGCCAAGAAGGATTTGATATATTGACAAAAGTAGCTTTGTATCTTGGTTTTTGGAACGTATGAAAACAAAGCCATCATTTCACAAAAGTATCTTCGTACCTGTGATTCTTAGAACACTTGGAAAAAGAATGACAATTTCCTTCGGAAAACTTCTTTGGCTTGAATATTAACCCTCAACAGCACAAAATCGAGTTTCCCAAATTTTATCATCATCGCATCATACTACTCATTGAACTCTAACCTGCAGTATTTTCAAGATAAGCAATCCACAAAACCAAACAAAACAATAAGAAAATATATAGACTCCTAAAAATATAGAGACGGAGAGGTTTTACCCAAACATGCACCAAATGAACCTATAAAACATAGATTTTGGGCTTGAGTGACGAAGCATTTATATGATATTGTATTGCCTTCCCACATAGCATATTAAGAATTATAGTAAATGAAAATGAAAATCACAATCGAAATCAAGCATCTAGCTCAACAAGAGTATGAAGCTCTGCAATGGCCTATCAAAAAAAAATACAAACATTAAGTAAAAGATTTTTGAAACATTAGAAAAAATTTAAAATCAGAGATCCAAATTGCTCCATATATTGAATCCAAAGGTTACTAGAAAGAAAAGAAATGATGAGACTGACTAGGAAAAGAAGCCCTTTAAACACCAATGATTTGATAAAAAGATCATACATTAAAAAAGTAAAAAAAAAATGGAAAAATCTTTGAAAAAAGATTATTTACCTGAAATGTAAAAGGACTGGACTGATTGTACCCGCATTTCTGAAATCATGACTAAAATAAAGCATCCACAGTAAGAATCAAACTCTAAATCAAAATTGCAATCAACCACCCATCAAAGAACATTGAAAATAAAAATTAGGCTCAATCATTATAGCATTTGGCAATGTTAAATATTAAGAAATATTGGCAAATATTAGATATTAAAAAAAAACTGGCCAAAGGGGTGGAAAACTAATCAACAATTTGAAAATAGAGAAGCATCAGTAATAGAGGACAAAAAGAAGGGGTGAGAAAAGAGTCCAATCAGCATTGCTTCTCGCAGTCAAATCATTAGATGTTCACCTTTTGTCTATTTTGTACACCTTAAAAGAGTAAAAGCTCAATCTACAGAAAGCAAAATTCAAGGCTATTCGAACCCAAATCTAGAAGTTTAGAGGCAAATGATACATGCTATGCAGAGTGTTATATCTAACCGAACCAGAATATAAAAGAGAAATTTAACCCTAGCAGTTAAGAGTGGGTCGGCTGAGGGAGATGGAGAGGGATAGAGAGTGTGCGAGACAGACAAAGAGAAGGATTCACATGATCTATAGGAGGATCAGGGCCATTATTCATATCTACAAGTAAAAGCAAAGCCACTGCATGAGGGAAATCAAAAGCAAGGGAGAGAGGAGATGGGTAAACAAAAAACTTAGAGGTAAGAAACAAATGGAGAATGGAATGGCAAAAAAACCTCACTGAAAGTTTAGGGTTCGCAAGATCTCTAGATTGGTCCACTCAATAAATCAGCCCAAAAAGTGTGCAAAAATAATAAATATGCAGCGGGAATAAAATCACAAGCACACACCAAAAGGAGACTAGATTTTTACGTGGAAAACCCTAACCGGGTGAAAAACCATGGATCCGAGCTGGATCTAATCAAGCACTATAAATCTCGCAATTACAAGAAACTCAGATTTATTCCCCAGATATCCAGGGACAGAAGCTACCTTGTGTCGCTTCACGCTTCAACGACTTCACACCGTTGATTGCAACAAACTCAATCCAGCGCTTGACTCCTCAAATCTTCTCGCAAAAAGATAATCTTCTACAAAGGAGGCAAAAGAACCTGCCTCTCTAGAGTACTTGGCAGCACAACTCTTCAAAAATCTCTAGAGAAAATCTCTCTCAATTAAATCACCAATTCAGAACATGAGAGATGATCTGTGTCTCTTTGGATTCTGAGAAACACCCAATTTATATCCTCAAATCCGTGCAAGAAACTCCTAATAATAATCCACTAAGATTATCAAGCTTTCTCAAACTTCAACTCAGAGTTCAGATCAAACTAGGCATTCTGCACCTAGCTAGCTATAGCAAGCTTCACCCTCGCTATAGCAAGAGGTGTCTCTGCCATTTCTTGTTATAGCGAGAAATAGTCTAGCTATAGCGAGACTACATACTGTCTTGTTTTGTCTCGTTCTTCATTTCGGTGTTCTGACAATTCTTTTGTTGATCCACCTTGCCTTTTGACTTTACACTCACCCTATAGATTGCTTTCTCCGTTTCCTTTTTCTCTTCTTCTCCTCTCTTTTATTTGAGGTTATAGGAAGTGCAAGACTCCAGAGAAGAAGTATGTGAATGGGGGAGAGAAGGTGTTGTATGTGAAAGTTTGTTTTGGCAAATCGGTAATGTGAAGAGTTTTTTTTTAGAAGTTTAGAGTTAGCGCAAGCTAGGGAAGAGTTAACCACATGTCGAAGCGTTTTAGAGGATTAACTGTGCACCGAAAAGTGAATAATTTCTCAGTCAAAATCAAATTGAAATGAAGCGTTATTTTCACAATCGAGTTCAGTTTGCTTCATATATATAATAATTGTTGATTTAATAAATGCTCTCTTCACTTTTTTATTTTGTTCATGTTTTTCAAATTTTATACATTTTGCAATTCTTTATTTTTTTCAAAACACAGTTCTAGATTCTGGAATGGCCCAAATATTTTACCTTGCAATCAAATCGAAATGGAGTTTGAAATGAAATTTGCAACTATGGATGTAGAACTTTTTCTCAACCAACATGTTTTTCCTAATTGATCTTTTGGATTGGACCGTGGAATGGCATCCATAGATACTTCTTTATTAAAATCACCATGTAGAAAAGCTCTTTTTTTACATTCAACTAATAAAAAGACCAAGAAAATTTTACAAGTAATAACGAATCACTCTTAAGTGAGCTTGTTTTTGCTACTCGAGGATTAGGCCTGTCAATTGAGCCCGTTAAAATGGGTACCTAGCTCGGCCCATCCCCACCCAAAAATACAGTGCTTTTTAAAAAAAAAAAATTCGAGCCCAGCAGGGTGGGCTTGGACAGTGGTCTTAAAGCCCAGCCAAAATGGGATTGGGAATGGACAGAACATGCCCAACCCGTCTAGGCCTAGCCCGGCCCGCCCGCAAGCACATGTCCCTCATTTTTAATAAATCTGTAGGTGAGGAGAATCGTAGTGAAGGAGAAATTAAACTAATCTATTAGGGTGAAGTTTTCCAACTCATGATTCATGTTTGTTTTGACCAAATGTCATTCTCAAAATCTTTTTAGATTTTATGAACATGCTTGTTTTGATCAAATGTCATTTTCATAATCTTTTTAGATTTTATGAAATATAGTGTTGGCCGATATTTTACCTCTTCTAAGAGCAAATCAATTCATGATATAATTTTATGAGAATATAAGCTTTATTCTTAATATTAGATCTCTGTTCATGTAATACTAGAAAAATATACCCGTTCTTAGCAAGGGCAATATAATCATAATATTAAAATTAATTTAAAAAAACTTTATGATTAGTTTCTTTAAAATTAGATGCAAAAGGTTTTAGTCTGAGAGAGAGGGAAAAAAAAGTCCATAAGAGTTCAATACCTAATACCATATAATTTTAAAAAAAAACATAAGCCCATAAAAATTGAAGATTAATTATCAAGAAAACGAAAAAATAAAATCAAAACAAACAAACAATATAAACCATGAATAAAATCCTATGAAATTTGAAAGACACATAAAAATGAAAATCCATAATCAACTCAAAAACATAAGCAATTTAAAAGAATCAAACACTCATGGGAATAAAAAAAAAAATCAAAAATAGAGCACCAAAAGGCAACCCACAAATTCATGAAAAACCATCATAAAAAAAAAACTAAAAACCCATCACAAGTGAGAAATTATAATAAAAGAAATACAAAATAAAAGGAATTAAATTTTATTAAAAAGGCTATAAAAATATATATAAATAAAGATCCATAGACAATACAATGATAAAAGAAATTTAAAAGAATCAAACCAACTTATGATAATCTAATACTCAAAATTGGAAATTTGAAGCCACAAAAGAAATAAGAAAATTTTCACAAAGGGAACCTAAAGAACCCAATGGAAGTAAAATAAATAATTAACTCATAATGATAAGTATTTAAAAATAAAAAAATACAATAGAAAAATGAAAATTCACAGAAAATCCCATGATAAAAAGTGATTTAAAAGAAAAAAAACCCAGGAGAAGCCAATGGAAGTAAAATAAATAATTAACTCATAATGATAAGTATTAAAAAATTAAAAAAATATAATAGAAAAATGAGAATTCACAGAAAATCCCATGACAAAAAGTGATTTAAAAGAAAAAAAAAACCAAGGAGAGCCCAACGCCCAAAAGTTGAAACAGGAAAGGGGAAAAAAGAAACTCACAATCTATGAAAACCATACAAATTCAAACTATAAAAATATTGCAAAGCTATAGAAATTTTAAAATGATGATTCTTTTGTATAAATCATATTAAAGTAACATAATTAAGATTACTCAAATAAAATTTGATGAAGTCAAAAGTGAATGAATTAAAAAAGGTTTACCTCTCAAATTGAAATATTTAATAATTGCACCAATTGCCTAAAGATGCTCACATTTTAAAATGAGTTGAACACTGATAGAAATTAAGCATGCAAATGAGACATGAGACGGCACTAAAAAGAGACACAAAGAAACAAAAAATTATTAAAGCTGCTCTAAAAAAATACAATGAACTTAAAAGTAAATGAATGGAAAAGATGAAAGTTCTCTTGTTGACATAAAGAAATAGAATTATATTAGAGAAAGTAGAAAATGATGATAATAAGAATGAACTTAATTCTTTATTTAGATGGACCAATATTATTGGAGATTCCTTTTACCATTAGTTCCGCATTCTTAAAAAAAAGTGTACAATCAAAATCAATAGATAAAAAAAAAAAACCAGACAACCTAAAACCGAGAGTGGATTAAATAAAAAAAAGTAATGATTAAATAGACCACGCAACCCAGAAATCGGCATTTTACATTCTAAAAAAAAGAAAAAAATCATATAATCAGAACAAACAAAAATACCTGAAATTCCTTAGATTAGTGGTAGACACTGGGACCCATTAACACTCAAATGCTATTGCCTTGATAGAAATAGGATGATATTCAGAGTTTCTTAATAGACAAAAGGCATGATGGAGAGTCCAAATTACAAAAAAAAAAAAAAAAAAAAAAAACACTTTATTTAGAAAACTTCAGTATTTTGTATTTTTTTTATCAGAAAATCAATTGGACCATGGAAATAACCCAGAATGAGTTGAAAATTTGAGGTAACCCATAAATAGCAAGGATGTTTGTGTTAATGATTATGATTTTTAGTATATGGGGTCAATCTTAGTATTCCAATCTATTTACATCACAATTTATAAAAGTTAACGCCACACACAAAAAAGAAAAAAATCAGACTCCACCCTTTCTCCCCCGGCAAGCGTGCATGGTAGCACATCAGTTACATGGAAAGTTTCCTGCCTCCTCTTTAGCTCCACGCGTTATCGTGAGTTTTTCTTTTTTCAATAAAATTATCATTTTTTATTAATTATGAAACTTATTATTTTTGTTGATCAATTTCATATATCATATATTCATTTGAGTTTTGGATGTCATGGAAAATTAATGACTATATGGGAAATCATATAAAATAGTTATTTCAAAAGTTTGATCATCTATGCTTAAAGTACAATGCATAAGTACGAAAATAATAACAACTGTATTTATAAAGGACAATATTTTAAAAATATAGTTATTTTTATAAATACCTCGTAGATAAATTCCAACTGCCGGTCAATATTCCAAAGTGGGGCTGGGTTCCTTCTTCATTAAAGCTTGATCATCTATGCTTAAAGTACAATGCATAAGTATGAAAATAATAACAATAGTATTTATAGGGGTCAATATTTTAAAAATATAGTTATTTTTATAAATACCTCGTAGATAAATTCTAACTTCCGGTCAATATTCCAAAGTGGGGCTGGGTCCCTTCCTCAGTAACTAATTTTAAGTTTTTGTTGATAACTGTTAACAAAAAGATGCTTTGTGGTGTAGTGGTAGGGTCGCTCCTTTGAAATTCATATTGTCCTGAGTTTGAGTCTCAGCACATACCATGATTAATTTTTGTCATGTCATTAAAAATACATGGGTTAGGTTGGTTCAAAAAAGTGTGCATTATCTCTGGCCCGACCTAATTTACCCCGACTCGTTTGCTAAGGTCAAACTAAATTAAATTCATAAATTGTATGAGTCAATTTTAAGCTTTTGTTGATAACTATTAACAAAAAGATTCTTTGTGGTGTAGTGGTAGGATTGTTCCTTTGAAATTCATATTGTCCTGAGTTCGAGTCTCAGCACATACCATGATTAATTTTTGTCATATCATTAAAAATACACGGGTTAGGTTGGGTCAAAAAAGCGTGCATTATCTCTGGCCCAACCTAATTTACCCCGACCCGTTTGCTAAGGTCAAACTAAATTAAATTAGTAAATTGGATGAGTCAAAATCAATTGGAGGGAATTGGAAGTGATTTCAATTTGAAACCACTTCGCTTCATATATAATAATAGCTTAATGCTATATCATTTCTACTAATTTTTCAACCAAAGGGATTTGATGCAAGACTTTAAGCAGTAAAGGGCATTAAACAATCCTTTGACTTACCACACAAAAGTAAACACCAATTTATGGGTCACATCACAGAGATAAAGCATGCAGATAATAAGTAATATGGTTTATAATTTCAAAAGTGCGGACTTTAACTGGATTATTTTCTATTTGGATATACGAATTATGAGAATACTTATGTGCAACAATTATAAATTCTTCTAATACTTCCTCATAAATGCAATTGGATGGATCTCACTCATTTCACTAATAGGAGTTGTGGAGAATAAAGTTGAATAAACTTGGTTAGCTTATATTCAAGATCATGGTAAGCCCTAGCCCGGCCCTGCCGTAGCCCAGGCCCGCACGAGACGGGATTTGACATAGACTCATTCAATTTAGGGCAGGGATTGGACAACCCCAGGCAAGCAGGCCCAATATTTGGGACGGAATTGAACAGCTCGAGCCCAGGCCTGGCCCAGCCCATTGACAGGCCTAGAGAGGATGTTTAAGATAATCAATCCCATATATTTAAGTGAAGCCCTTGGAAAACAATCTAACTTTCTACCTTTGCACAAAATCATCTGAATTATATTTTAAAGCATAGAGCTAGTTTTCCACATGGCAAATCTGTAAGTTCGTATGTTTTGTTTTTTTTCCAGTGCATTCATTTCATTAATCATACCTACCATCTACTTTGGATGAGACTATTAAACGTATATAATGTATCCTCATAAAAGATATGTGGGACACAACTACATGATATGTTGGAGACAACAGATGATTTTGGCTGGGAGGTCATGTACAAAAGGAGCATTTCCTTTTACATAAAGCAATAGGAAGAATTAAACAATTGAAAGATCAAGAATTATGTATGTATTAGTTTAAGAGAATGGATCTCTTGTTGGACTCCCACACAACCATTGTGTAGGAAATTACAAAGCGGTCCCTATATAGCAGAAATAAACTAAAAAACAGCCCTACCTTATTCTTCAAAATCAACAGAACTTTTGATTGAAGATATGACAGATGTAGAACAGGTAGGCAACTAGCATAACTCCCATTTCCAATCCAATAGCCATACTCATCTCATAACCATTATGAATTGTTGGCTACGTGAGATCCATGTAGGCAACTTTTATCTAACATTGTATTGTGATTGTATGTGGGTTCATCTAGACCTGACAATGCTGCTCCTTTTAATTAATCATCATGGCATCTAATTTCTTGATATTGCATCAATAAAAAATAAAAAAAGGTATTTTGACCAGATCTTCATGTGGGGCATCTGTCTTAGCTAAATGTTGTTTTTCCTTTCACTATGACATAAAATGACAACCTGAATGTAACACTTCTTTTTTCTTTTTTTATAGGACTTTGATGCAATATTTAACAACTGCCGATGAAATGAGTGATTGTGATGATGGATTTGTTATTTTATCTTCAGTACTATGATTCTTGTTTACTAGCTTAAATCACTACTGCTTGGTCTAACTTGCGATGGGAACTTGTATGCAACCACTCTATGAGTGGTTGCTCCAAGTAGCATGAAACTATTTGTTATTTAGTGTGGTTATGATCAATAGATGATGCTCCTTGTTCTTCTCAAGTTGAATTTTTTAAGTGTCACAGTTGTCGTAAGGTAATAAACTATTCTGAATTAAAGCTTGATGTCAATCTTATAAGAGATTTTAGCTTTGTTTTACCCCATCCAAAAGCAGATAACACCAGCTGTAGTTTAGCTATTACAAGCTTCGCAAATAAATAATTGCCGTGTCTCAGATAATAAATTAGCATGGGGTAGCTAGTGCTCAAGAAAACAATCATTTAGGCACGTTTGTTTGCTCGTATCCACTTCTAGGAATACCTTTAGGCGTGTTTGAAAAATGTTATTTAGCAGTTAAGAAAACTCTTAACAATTTTCGCTATTTTGGGAGGTTTTAGAAATAAATATGGAACAAGCATTTGGCGAAGCTTTTGACTATAGGTATAGGGTTTGGATTGCATACGTTTTTAAAAAAATTCTTTTTTGTTCTTTATGAAACTCATTTAATTTCATGAGACATACTATCATGAAAAGTTGATTATTTGAATTTATTTTATTTTTTTATTTAAAGATAATAAAATAAATATGGTAACTTGTTCATATTTCCCTTAGTAAGTAGTAATGTTGATACCTCGAACATATATAACTATTCACACATACTAGATGATGTTTCTCACTTGATTGTTTTATACTCTTTATTTGTCATTTTATTTATACCGCTATGGATGAGTTGTGACTACTTTTTACCCTTTTATAAAATTTATTTATTTTTCATTTTTACAGATTTTTTTGGAAATCTTACAATTTGTAATAAATTTTGATTCATCCTCTATGAAGGATTTGCAAAAAGATTTCCATTTTTGGAACTATGTTCAAAACCATATTTTACATCTGAAAGTATTGAAGCATCATTAGGAGAAAAATATATCCGAAAAGTGTCATGATACTTTTTATGATACAAGACTACCAGTGATATGTGTGACAGTGTTCCAACTTTCTAGAATTGGTCTAGGCCAAGTCTGACTTTTTTGGATAGATTCATTAATTGGTTTTGGACTTGAAACCATCTCTTTTGGATAGAAATGGTCGGGCCAGTTGTTAAATGGTCTCGGCATAGACCATATTTAATCCACCCTAGATGGGCAATAGAGTGAGACTCTTGGAACCACGATGGAGTATTCCCTAGAAAAGGGCTTCGCACTAGGCAATTCCATTTTCAAGTATTAAATGAGAACCTAGAACTGTAGACTGGGTAGCAGCTCTGGACTGGACCTGCTAACACTACCTAAGCCCAACACAATACTTTTGGGTTTTATTTTTTTGTTTTTTGCTTTGAACTTGTTCATAGTCTGATTCGGTCAAGATTTTGTTCTATGACCCACTAACTCAAGCACATGGGTAAGGTCTTCGAGTTGGATGACTGCTTTTTTCAGAAGCCAGATTGATCCAACATGACCCATTGCATTTGTAGATCGAGATCATAAATAAAGGATTTACTTTCAAACATCATAACTCAGGATCATAAATAAAGGGTTTACTTTCAGACATCATAACTTCTATTTTAATTTTAGGAAATCATCTACAAAAAGGTTTTTGTAAATAATCATATTTTAAAAATAATTCTAGCAGGCACTACTATTGTCTTAAACACTTTTCAATTGACCATAATACTTTTTTAACAAAAAAGAACTGAACTAGACTCTTAACTGGTAGCTTGCACATGTATCCGTAATAATTCACTTTAGTGTTCGTTTGCGTTAAAATACATAGGAGGTGAACACATAGTTAACTTTATGAAGGCTCTAAAATCCATCTCATCTTGGAATTGATGAATCTTAGAACCCAGTTAGAGTCTACTTATAAAATCCATTTTAGCTTTGTGGAGACTCTAAAATTCATCAATTCCAAGCTAAGATGGACAGTTGGTATTGGGGATAGAATTTCTATTTGGAATAGTAGTTGGATCCCCTGTAAAGAGGAGCTTAGAAAATCAATGTCTCAAATCTCCATGCGATCTAAGTGTGTAAGGACCTCACAAACCCAATGCGAAAAAGAGATAAGCGAGCTTTAATATGTTTTTAGTATTGATAAGGATATTTAAGATATTCTTAAAACTCACATTCCCAATCAAACTCTTGGGGACAAGAGGGTTTGGATGCATATTAAAAGGGGACATGAAATTACCAAATCAACATATATAATTATCATTTAAGACAATTTGGAGTAACTTTAGTTTCACTTGGAGATCATTATGAAAATTGTCGTTGTCTCAAAGAATCCTTCTTTTTGGATAGAAATGGCCTAGGAAGGCTATTCTAGTATGATCCTTTCTTAATACTAATTTGTTAAACTTTAATATTTTATGTCTATGTGAGAAAAGGGCTCCAACATAGCTGGGATAAGGCTTTGAAGACGATGATGATGTGAAAAGGGGGCTAAGATGGTTGAGCATGCCTCGTTTCATTATGATTTTGGACGGGTCATATGGTTTGCTTTGAGTTTTGGCCCCCTAAACTATAATCTTTTCATTTTAAACAATATTACAAGTTTTAGTTTAGATGGATGGGTGGTCAACCTTTTCACCGCTCTTTTGTAGATCACCATTCTCAAAGCGTGGATTGTGACCTTGGGTCGGTTCCGATCCAAGTCCATGGTGGACTAGGAGCCGGAAATGTTAATGAGAAAATGGAACCGGAACCAGGCCCGGTTCGTAACCGGTTCCGTATATGGGACAGTTCCGAGACTAGGTAGAGAATGATATGGACTTTAGGAGGGATTCTTGAAAACTGAGGCAATATACTGGTCCTGGGTCCACAGGTCGGAACCAAGGTGGATCCGAACCCAGACTTGTTTTCTTATTAGAGCCTAAATAAGGACCCAAAACCGGTTTTTAATGAGTCGGAACCTCCGGATAATAAAAGAATTGGGGACCCATTTACATCCCTAATTGGGATATGTTTAATTTTAGCTCTAAAAAAATTAAATCCCACGAAAGTGATTAATATGGTTAAGAGTCTAATGATCTCGAAGACCTCTCTCTGATGAGGCTATATCCAAGGACCAGCTCACCCCTAAAAGAATTGGGTTGGTGGAAAATAACATTAAAACAAGGTGGAAAATGTATGAACCATTCATCACCCTATTAGCTTATTTTCCATCTTCTTCTAATTCTATTTTCCTTAAAAAAGGTTGTTCAATTCTCATTTCTTAAAATTAATGTTTGGTCTTCATTTTTTTACCACTAATGGTATCAATCCTATGTATTTTATTCCTACATATTTTAATGTAAACAAGCAGACTCAAAGATTATTTTTCCCATGTGAGGCCCACATGGATGCACGACAATCAATGGAGGTAGAGGGAATAGATAGGCTTCCAAATGGATTGGAGGTCGGGGTGTAAACTGGATCGGGACTGGGGCCATGCACAGGCAGTTGACTGGGATGGGCGGCCCGACATGACCCAAAGGATGGGCCAAGGAGCCTTGGTCGTGGCACGGTACGGCGTGGCCCAGGTCCTTGTTCGTGCAATGCTAGGCCAGGGTGCTTGGGCTGAGGCACAACATGGCATGGTCCATGATAAAGTTCTATACCTGCATAGAGCTTATAAGTTAGAGCTTTTTTCTCATAAAAAAAAAAAAAGCTAAGGGGGCTACTTTCTTTTTAGAGATTTTATGGCTAAGGTGGATGGAGGTGGATAATTCAAAATTACAAGTGTTTGTACCTAAGTGCCTAGAGCATGGAGCAGGAGCGGGAGCGCTGAAGCGCTAAATTTTAAAGTAATTATATGTCTGGAGCACCTTCGGAGTGCCTGCTATACAGTGGGCACAAATATATCTGATCCATATATTCAAGTATAAAAAATGGAGAAAAAATTTAACTTCGCAATTTGACCACATAAAATAGACAATAATTAATAAGTCAAAAGAAGTTCCTTCATTCAAAAGATAGATATCAAGCATACAAAAAAAGACAATGCTCATCCATGATTTCATATCCTGTATCCAAAAATAATACTCCACAAAACATATGAGAAAGATAAAAAAATTAGAAAAGAAAGAGAGTACCCATCCCAAGTGTGGTGCAGAAGTGCCAGAAGTTAAAGGGGATAGGCCAACAACACCAAAATGAAGTAATGCATATTCTCTACCTTTAAGGGCTTCCATGTCCTTCCTTCAAGGGCTTCCATGTCCTTCTCCAAATTATCATCATTAATAAAACTATCCCAGTTCTTATATGTCCCCTCATAATCCTCCCTATACCGTGTCAACAATCGATGATTTTAATGGACATAAACCAAAGATTCTGCATGGTCCGCATTCATCATATTCCTCTTTACATTGTGAATAAAACCATAGGTACTCCATGCCCTCTCTGCACACGAGGTGTTCACACTTGGAGACAAAAACTTGACTACCAAACTATATAGCTCAGGTGCGGTAACTCCATGCAAATCCCACCATGTTACTGTATACACTTTTCTCTCTATCTTTGATTGCTTGAGGACGACCAAAAGTACTTTTGCCACTAACAAAGTCACTAAGTTTCCAACGAACTAAATATGCTTCCTCTGGATCTCTCACCAATCAATCTACCACTTCAAAATAAGTCGTTTGACTATGTTGATAATCACGAGTCTTCTTCATTTTCCCTCCCGTCGGTGAAAAACTTGTTAACCAAGATTCTGAATAATAATATGGAGTAAGCACATATGCAAGAGCATGTAAAGGTTGATTCATCTCTCCCATCGTCCTGTAACAAGTTTCTGAATAACTTGATACATTTCAACATTATGTTTTAGTGCAATTTGAATGTATCCATACATATCTTCCATCCTTTGATAAACTTCTCCAAGAATAGCTTTGTCGGAGTCACAAAAGCGAATCATTTGCCAAATGGGCTTTGTGAATGCCAAGATAGTTTTCAATTGTTTCCAAAAGTCATCATCTAATATAATTTGTCTTACCCCATTATGCTCCATATTTTCCCTCACCCCACCTTTCTTGAGTTTGTCCCATTCCACACTTAAAACCAAGTTAATTAAAGCATTCTTTACATGAGCAATTCGTTCCAATATAATATAATGATGCCCAAATCTTGTCTTGTTGACTTTTATAACATCTAATGATGAAAATGTTCGAAATATACGCAAAGCCGAAAAATGGTTTTTTATATACTTCACAATTCCCTTTGCTTTCTCATAGCAATCACCAATGAAAAATAAACTTGAGTGGATTGAATGTGCAATATCTTTCATCAAAAGACTTGAAGTATTAGCCATGCAACCAGACCAAAAGATATGTGGGTGTCTCCTCTCAATGAGAGTCCTTGCTCCCTTACATACAGAGGCATTATCAGTCATATCAATCAAAATCTGCACAACACTATATGTACCCACTCTTTCAATTGCCTTTAGCAAAATCCCAGCTATATATTCACCTGTCTTTTCAAGAGAAATTTATACCACTAATGAACATTCCTTTATCTCCTGATACTGCCATCGCATTGATCAACGGTTGGCTCTTGATGTTTGTCCAACCGTCAGAAACAATTGAAACCCCATATGTCGGCCATTGTTCTTTTAGGGGCATTAGTGCTTGCTCAACCTTTGTCCTCTCCTTATCAAGAAGCATAGTCCTTATTTTTTCTGCACATGGTGGCTTATAGCCTTTTGGTGCATCATTGATGGCCCTTACCATATCAATCCAAAGAGGAGACTTTGCTACATTAAAAGGAATCCCATTAGCATAGAAAAGTCGGGCAAATACACCATCCACTTCTTCTCTAGAAGATAATTTAAACATATCAGCTATATATGTTCTTCTTTCCCTTCTCTACCTTAGCCAACTTGGATACCGGTGGAACAATTGGAATGGTAGGAATAGGTCTTTTGCGTGTGCCACCTCCAAACCTTTTCTTAGCTTCTTCTTCTTCTTTTTTCAATTTCTTCCTCTCATCCTTGTTTATTTTAGAACATATTGCCACCCCTTGTGACTTTTGCCCAGGTAATAGCCCAATCAAGTGGGCTCTTATCCGGAAGTATGTTCCCGTATAAGGATCAACCTTACAACCAAAATTACATATCCACTTACAAGCACTTCCATCTTTTCCATCTCCAACAATTGTTACGTACCTTTTGAGAAGAGTGGCTGTCAAATCTGTATTCTCATCTTCAATACTATCCCTTTGATTAAGTGGATTCTCTGTAATTTGTACCTCCTCTTCTTCATTCATTTTGGTCCTAAAAAGGAAATAATATTGGTTATACATGTAAAATCAATTTGCCAACATATCTTGTTTATAATTTACATATATTAAAAGAGTATTAGAGAATGGAGACAAAACCTTGTATTGTTTATAAATCATAAACAAGAGTGATAAGACAATATGTCAGGGATATGATGGAAAACTTTTATTGTTTATAATTTCCATAGCCATCAAGATGTACAAAACTACAAATATGGGTTGAGATAGTTGTGAATGAGAAATGAAGCACAAAACTACAAATCCTGTGTCGGCTTTTCGTCATTGCTCTAAATGCTTGATTTCTGTTTATGTGTCAATCCCAAACAATTTCAAGTTGGGGGATATTGATGCCAATACTATAGCACCTCCTGTTTATGAAAAAATGACAACGATGGAGTGCCCAGTTTGTTTACCAGAAATGAGGCAGACACCCCTCTTGCACCACATGAGTTTTTAATTTTTACTACTCATCATATTTATTGACTGAGGTATCAAGTTGATGGAGATTGGAGACTACCGCATTTGACTACTATATTTTTTTTATTTAAAGAAAGGAAGAAGATGGAGACGAGAGAGAGAAGGGGGAGGGAAAGAATAAAAACAAGTGAAGCCCAACTACCCAAGTACACAGAGAGGTGGGGAGGGAAGGGTAGGGTACTTGCCGGATATTGCTGCAACGTAGATGACCCATGACATCAGAGATGACTTGCGACAACCACGGTTTGCAATGCTCCTCTTTCGTATTTTAGTCTCTCTTCTCATCTTTCATTTTTTTTTTCTTGTAATCCTCCCTAAAAATAAGGATCTAAGCCTTAAAATCATTAAATTTTTTGAAACCAACCTTTCAAATTCCACGCTTCCAATGTGGATACCCATCGACTTGCGCTCCCTCCCTCGTTGAATGACGATCTAGGTTCACCCGATTCTCGCTCCATCGTTGGTTGATCCGCGATTCGTATGAACTCGAACCTCGATTTGTAGAGACTCGAACCGCGTTCCATGGGCGATTCCACTCCGAAAACACCGATCCGCATTTTCAGAGCGAGATCGAGAAAGGGGATGGATGGTTCCCTGCAATGAGGTTTGTACAAATATAACCTCATATAATTTTCAAAATTAAGCAAGGGTTCTACATTGTAATTTTTAAAACGTAAGCCAACAATTATCAAAATTAAGTTTGAACCATGGCTAAAAATGCCCAAATTAATCCCAACCCACCTATTGACCAGATCTCTAAATCCCCACCATAAATGCAGATGCCAAGTTTTTCCAGCCCACCAGTTTCGTCGGCTACTTTATATGAATTCATCCACCTACACCTTCGCAGTTTACCGTTACATGTGACAGAGACATAATAACGACAACGTTAATGTGGGGTACTCAATAGTACAAATACGACTATACTCCAGGTTAAACACTATCTCCTCTCCTTTTCTCTTAAGAAAAAAGTCGCATTCAATTTGTCCCGTTTAAAATTTCTACTTGTCCTTGTGCTAAATGTGTTGGGCTTACATTCTGCCCCAACTCTGATTGGATCGGAATTTGGCCCTGTTAAAAACATGGTTGTGGATCACTTACTTGAAGGACCAATTATTAATTAAAAATTAATAAATGCTGGACCAAAGACGTGAACATATCCATCCTCCTTGCAGTTGATCGATTTGAATTAAAAAGATCGCACTATGTCAAAATGCACTAAAAATGGCATGAAAAAAAAATGCAAAGAGTGATCGTACGCTCCGCTTCTTCTTCGTCGTCATTTTACATTACCGAAACAAAACCCTAACTCTCATCTCTCCCATCTCCATCTCCTTCTTTGGTTTTAGGGTTTCCAAAGGCTACTGGACCATCGTTTAAGGCCATGTTTGGCAACAATTAGTGGCGAGGATTCTTCCCGACCTTCTATGCATTTGAAGGAAACTCATGTTTGGTTAACATCGAAAAATGGCTGGGAGAACTCATTGCTTCTTTGTTACAGAATATCTCAGAGATTCTACCTCCCACCTTCCAACTGTTGAAGTCCGCGCGATGGAAGCTATAGTTAAATCAATGCTACATGAGGCTGTATCGGTTTTTTCTTTGGAACCCTGCCTTATGGATCCAATAATCACAATCCGAATTGTTAGTCATGATTAGATGGTCAATAACGGCTGGGAGATAAAATATCATCTGTTGATCCATCATAAATCATAAGATATCCAAAAAAAAAAAAAAAAAGAAAGAAAAATTCAAACCATAAGATCACAATTTCTGAAAATTCTATGCACTTCTTTTGCGAAATCTGAACTATCCATTCTCTTTAGAACGCTACCTAACGTCCAAGAGTCAAATTTCCCAGCATGATTTTTCATGGATCATCATAAAATAGTAAAAAAAAAACTATAGACCATCTATTACCTATCACACAAATAAAGAGGAAGGTCTTGTTACAGCCCAGCATGATTTTTCATGGATCATCATAAAATAGTAAAAAAAAAACTATAGACCATCTATTACCTATCACACAAATAAAGAGGAAGGTCTTGTTACAGCCTGCTACAATGGTTTGGCGATAAGTTAGGGTTTCTATTTATTGGTTTGGAACCCTACTTTTTGGGTTCCTCAATCAAGATCCAAAAGGCTAATTATAAAGAAAAGGCCCCAAACGACTGTATTCTCAAATTTCAGCCGTTGATCTCTCATAGATATTGAGATATTTGCGAAAATGTCCAAATCCTATAATTAGAAAATTTAATTTATGTGGGTCCCATTTGTACGATCCTAACCATTCAAATTCTTCAGGGAGGCAAAAACACATATAGGGTGCAAGTTTAGGTCTTGATTTTTCATGAATTTTGAGAAATTTGCAAAAATTAATAACCATTGGATCACACATCTTTATAGATGGCTTGAATCCTTTCCCTTAACCAAACTTGGAGCTCTCCTTTAGGAATCCTCAATGAAGATATCTTAGGGCACGTTTGTGTCACGGCGATTTCCGTGGAAGAAGGAAATTGCATCAGCAAAATTCATGGAAGATAGATGCCAATGAAAAGAATTTCCATGGAAGTACAAAAATTATGTTTGGTGCATAAAAAACTTCTTCGATGAAACTGTGTTGTTTTTGTTTGGTGTGACCATGGATATCCAAGTGAAAACCAATGACCTAGCACAATAATGAAAATATAATCCAAATAACAGAGAAATTGCAAAGTAGGATAGAAATAACTCGGAGAGAAAATAAAGAAGCACCTTGGACATGTAATTGCAGAGGAATGGCCCACCTTAGATTGTGCCAAAGATCCAATAACACATGCAATGAGTCAATTGCAAAGAATGACCCACCTTGGATGAAAAACCTGAGTAGCCCACATCGTCCAGTGTCCTCAAACGAGAGCAACATGTGTAATTTTGCAACATGGGATTTGCATAGGCTTTTTTGAGTGGCAAAGAGGCAAATTAAAATTAAAACCCAAATCCAAAACGCTATTCTATGAGTTGCAGAGAAGAGAGAGGGCTTCCAGCAATAACAGCCTGCAGACGGAACCAGAGCGTCGGCGATGGAAGAAGATGAGGGTTTTTGGGGGGGGGGGGGGGGTTTTCCAATGAGAATGTGGAGAATCCATACTTTTTAAGGAAAAGATGGGCCCACATAGTTTAAACCACACGGAAAATGACCGCACCAACAGATGGAGAGAATCATCTCAATAGACGATTCCATCCCGTGCACTAAATCTGCCCTAAAACTCTTTTAATTATGTTACCGTTGAGATATCTGCTAGGATTATCTTTTATCCGTGTCGATATATCTGTATTTTCTCAAAAAACAAAAAAAGCAAATCTCTTTCAAACACTCTCTCCTCTCCTTTTCTCCTCCCCAAAAACCCAAACCCTAGATTCCAAAACCAGATCCTCGCCGAGCGTGGTCTCGAATTCTCGACCTCTCATGGCTATTCCCCCAGATCTCGCCACCATCTCCTCCACCTGCAAATCCATCACCACCCAACGTTAACGTTCCTGAGACGCTTCTTGATCCCTCGAGAACCACCACCCCATCCCCTTCCTCAACACCCTCGACACCCATCTCTACTCCTATTTCATCTACTTCCCATCCTCAATCATCGGCTTTCTCTCTTCAATCCCCTTACACCAGTCATGTCACGGGGTTGAAAACCCCAATCCCTCATCTGGGCACCCCATTCTCCACCCAAAACCGATCCATTTTCCATCTCTAACGGTCGAAAACGCTTCTGGGTGTGGCTGCTGCGACTGCTCTGAGGAGATTGATGGGGAATTTCAGTGCCCTTGTGCGAGGCTGAGGCCTGGACCTTCTGGCTTCTCTGAGGATGTTGGGGGGATTACGGAACAGGGTTTTGGTGGAGAGCTATCTCCATGGGGTTTCTTTGATCTGGTGGAAGTGGATTCTTCTGGGAGCGTTTCTGAGTTTGGAGGTGGAGCGTTTCTGGGAGCGTTTCTTGGATCTGGTTGAAGCGGATTCTTCATGGTAATTTTATTTTATTTTGATTTTTTATGTTCCCTTTGTTTGATTTGATGTGATTTCATTCTTATGTTTTAGTTTTTTTTTTTTTTATCCACTCTGGTGTTTGGGTGTTCTTGCAAATGTATAGAACAGTGACTCACCCCACCCCCATTTATGGTCTTTGTTTTTTTTCATTATGGAAGGTGACCCAGGTAGTAAATGGTTGGAATTGGGGTTATCTTCCCTAACATGAATTATTTTTTGTTGGGTTATGAACCCCCCCTTCCCGGTTTAGACCACCGATTACAACCTTCATATCCCCTCTCTCTGTTTCTCCAATCTCTTTCTCTCTCTCTCTACCTGTTTGGACGGTCCCCCACGCATCGGTTTCCAGGACCAACCACGGTACCTGTTGTGGGATGACCCCCCTCCTCTCTCTCCCTCTCTGTTGTGATGCCGTCCAAGGGAGTATGGATGTTCATTCCAGATAAGATGATACAGAGTATAGTTGGGAGAATGTTGCAGGTAGGCTGGTTGAGAGGGAAGGTGGTTGTGGGTCGTGTTTCGGGCTCAAGGAGTTTGTTCATTTGCTTTAGTTTTTCTGTTTTCTTCAAATGCATAGATTTAGCTTTTCATTGTTTATGATGTTATTCTTTTCCATTGAGTTTAATTTCACCACCATATTATTTCTTTATACCTTCCTTCAGATATACTGCAGTTTTGTGAAGATGTGTGTTCCCTCCATCTCAGATTATAAAAATCTCTTAGTGAAATGTTGCATATGTCCATTTAACATTTTATGTGCAATGCTTGTAAATGATGTCTGTATTGGTTGTGTGTTCTTTAATAAAGTGTGGTATTGTAACAATAGAACATAACGTACCCTTATAAATTACATGTGCTTGCAAAAATAATATTAATAGTGTCTAAAGGCAATCATAATCAATCATTTAGTATTCAACAAGTTGTTGCAGGTATAGTTTGGTGGTTTGACTGTTGTCCTTGTGAAAGAGCTATGATGTTGGCATTTGCTAGTTATATTATAGTTTGATCCATTTTCACTTTTTTTTCTTTCTTTTTCTGGGCCTTACAACATGGAAATTGGAATCTCATATGGCATGGGTTTGTTTATTTGACTTATCCACTTGAAATAAATACAGCACGTATCCAAATGTTGATTTAACGTGGAAATAGAAACAATGTTCTTCTTCTTCTTCTTCTTCTTCTTTCCTTAATAGTAGAAAAAGTATACCATCTGATTTTATTATAGTTTGATCCATTTTCACTTTTTTTTTTCTTCTTTTTCTGGGCCTTACAGCATGGAAATTGGAATCTCATATGGCATGGGTTTGTTTATTTGACTTATCCACTTTAAGTGAATACAACAAGTATCCAAATATTGATTTAAGATGGAAAGTAGAAACAGTGTTCTTCTTCTTTCTTTAATAGTAGAAAAAGCATACCATTTGATGTGATTTCAAGCTCACATCCAAAATGCAGGTAGAATAGATAATCACCATTTTCTAGTTATTCAATATCACAGATGATACTGGGGTCGGAACTGTGGTTCCCACTCTCAAGTATTAATCGGATATGAGGGCCAAGGCCTCTCCAGCCATCTGGTACATTTCCTACGCGGTCTTTTAGGTACCATGGATCAATTGTCTTGCATTCTCAGAATTCTCAACAATGTATGCTACGGTTCGACATTTTTTTCATCAGTTTTTTTTTTTTTTTTGAATGTTAATTTTTTTTTCTTTCATCAATTTGTGTTTGACATAGTGTTTGTTGGTTTTTGCTAGTTAATCACTTTGCTAACTGATAGAGAAAATAGAGAAAAAAAATGAACATGTTTTCAAATGTGAGCAATGAATATTTATGTTTGACATGCAGACTGCAATAATAACCTCTTTAGTTGATGATTTTGAATTGTTTTCTAAACCCAACTGGTTGCATTGTACTTCTTGACTTTTGTTTGAACTTGAATATCCTCTTTGTCCTGTTTTTTCACTTTCTAATTAAGAATATTACAATTGGGGGATTTTTTTATATACTTAATGGTTTTTTTTATTTATAAGGAGGTTTTTTTTTTTTTTTTTTTTTTTTTTAATTCATGAACTTCCATTGGGCTATTCACCATTTCTGAGGTGGGGGATTACAGAATGTAGGATGTTGATGGGTTTTAGATCAATTCTATGCAAGCATTTGGAATGAAAGAAAAAAATGAAGAAAAAGAATGGATTTCCTTTAGTTTTTCCAATCATTGATTGGTTATCAAGACTCTTAGATGTTATTTTTGGCAAGCATTTCTTCAAAATGAGGTGAACTGCAGGGGACAAATAAATAATTTCACTTTTTTTTTTTTTTTTTGAATGGTTAAATAATAAAAAAGGCAATTTTTGGATTTTAAAATATGTAAAAAGTGACGGCCTTGGCCGTCGTTCAGTTTCAGCAATCGATCCCTTCGTATGCGATTTGGTCCCCTTCATGATAGTGTGGTCCAAGAAACTATAAGCTGATCTGCTTTACAAAAATCCCTGAACTGAATATATGGCATACCATAACCATAAATGAATGCTTCTTTAAGAGCAGGTCTAAAAGCAGATTCTATGTTGATGTAGTCTTGAAACATAGAGGGTAAGCTATCTAGAAATGCATCCACCACGCTTCTTGATTCTGACAAGTTGACAAGAAGATCTTCTGGCAAAGGTACAAATATGTCATCAAGGTCTCCAACTGCCATCATTTGAGGTTGTGTCAAAGATGACTGTTACAAAAAGACGAGCTTTGTATTAGTAATTAATCTGTTTTATTAAAGTAAATAATTTCTCTTATTGTACCATGAACATTTAAATTCTTAAAATGAGATGATTCTTCTAGTACTGTTTCTTTCATTTTACATCTCAATGAGTTGAAACATCAGATATGCCAAAGTGGGACCTGGTTAACGCAGTCATCATTTGGAATCGCAGACTAAACTAGTGTTGAATGCTATGGAATTAAAAATATGGTTTTCTTTGCAATTTGATTTTGGTTGAACTTGATTTGGGATGGATGTAATGTACGAATAAAACAAGTTTAGAAGCACGCAATTTTTTCAGAAAAAAAAAACAGGAGAAGCCGAGAAATATAGAAAAAGTATAAAAAAACACATTAGAGCTATACAAAAAGCATACAAGCATTAATAAATTTGATGGTAAAAGATAAATTAAGTTTTCTCCCATGGACTATCATTAAATGTCACTTTAAAATAAAAAAAAATCGTCAACATCTTTCCTTCGCAAGTGGTGAACTCAATTGTTGGACATGGTAGTTTTTCAGAAAATGAAATGCTGTCATGCACAATTTTGAACACTTGATCACTCAGTAGTAACAAGTGTTTTAGTTTTGAGCCATATATCAAATGAAGCTTTGAATGCCTTTGCTATTTGATTTTTATTGAGCTTGGTTCAGACTGGATGTCTTTTGACATAAATTTACTTAATACATTCTGATGTTGGTTTCACTTAAATTTACTAAATACATTTTTTTACTAAAATCTGATAGTATCAAGTGTAGGAATGCCTGCTTAAGTACCAAATTCGAAGAACATTGATACTCAGATTGGAAAGGGTGATGTACATTAGGAGCACATTTGTATTTGTTTTCCTCTTCCCCTGTTAGTGTTTTAAGTGAGGGCACTTCATGTAATACGCATGGACTAATGATAGCAACACTTCAAAAGCAGTTGCCTTTTTTTTCCCTTCCTTTTTAATTTTTTTGCTCTAAAATCCTCTCTGATAGGAGCAAAACTAATGAAGAGTAGGCATTTCACAACTTTGGGGTTCGGAACAGAACTTGGGATGTACATTAGGAGCACATTTGTATTTGTTTTCCTCTTCCCCTGTTAGTGTTTTAAGTGAGGGCACTTCATGTAATACGCATGGACTAATGATAGCAACACTTCAAAAGCAGTTGCCTTTTTTTTTCCCTTCCTTTTTAATTTTTTTGCTCTAAAATCCTCTCTGATAGGAACAAAACTAATGAAGAGTAGGCATTTCACAACTTTGGGGTTAGGAACAGAACTTGGGATCATCAGACTGTGCATAGGTGGAAAATGTCCATGGTTTGGGAACTAGTTGTGAAGTGTCGTTTGGGGCAGTGTTAAGTGGGAATTTAAAGAATCCTATAACAGTAAGATTTTGGAAGGTAGTGGAGTCCTTTTAGTTCAACCCTTTCTATGTACATCTGATGTCTGTGCTAGCAGATTTCTTTTATGTACATCTGGTGTCTGTGCTAGCAGAACATTCAAAGCCCATGTGCTTTGGTCCATGTGCCATTTGTACTCTTCTTCTTATTGTCATTTCATTTTGCCATTAGCATTAATATCGAAACGGGAAAAAATAAAGAAAAAGTGTATGAGAAGAAAACAAAGAAAAAACGGCGTTCCCGCGAGGTAGGGGGAGTGATGAGGGAGAAAAAAAATGACGAAGATAAAGTGAACACACGCAGAAGGGAAAAAACAGATTAAGAGGAAGAAGAAGGATCTAAGTCCTCAACTCCAACTCCTCCAGCTCCGACAATGGCTGCAGCAGGGGGGAAGACCGTTAAAGGTTTCTCTTCAAAGAATTTGATCCTCGAAAGAGGAACGGGTACTTTAATTTCAGTTAGGCCCTTCAAATTTTTTTAAAACCTCACAAAATAAAAAGAAAAAGAAACAAATTTAGGCCGAATATTTCGTTGTCCATTTTGGTTGAAATTCTGGCATTTCAATTGAAATCTTTGATTTTGGACGAAATGAGCTGAAATTATGGATGAAAAGTTTTTAGGGTCGTTTCGTTTTGGCTGAAACAAAACGAAATTGATACCTATTCATTTAGAGCTTTTCTTCAAATTTTGATGCTTCTCTTTTCTTTGCCATGAGGCAAGGAAATAGAATTGCATATGTTTTGGCGAGGAAATAGAATTGCAGATGTTTTGGCGAGGGTGTAGTTTCATTCAAGTGGTTATTTGTATAGGGCCAGTTTTTGGTGGTTTTTGGTTTGTTTAAGCAGTTAACCGTACACTCTTACCTCTGTTCCATTCTTCTTCATCAATGAAATTCGTCGACCCCTATCAAAAGTGGAAGCATGAGGGTGTTCCATTTTCTTTTTATTTGATGTCGGAAGTTTGCTTTCATTTTTTCTTAAAATAATAGAAATGAAACCCTGATGGTATGCTAACTTCAAACTCCCATTCCCGTAGATTTGGTTATTGCCAGTTCAGGAGATGACAAAAATTTCTCTAAGGCGTATCAATGGACAGAGCATGGGGACGGTGCCACCTTTGGGGACTAATGCTGGTGGCAACATTGATTTGGGACAGTGCCACCGTTCTAGACAACAATGTTGATTTGGGAGAGTGAAATTGATAGAGTAAATATCCATCATCGTCTAAACCTTGGCCATCAGATCGGGAGTTTGCCATTGAAAATCTTCAAGTGCAAATTCTTGAAAGGCATTTTGGAGTTTCAAAATTTGGTGCAATTCAAGGCATACTGGATATCCTTGGATTTCAAGAGCTTCAATCTTTACATTGGCGGCATTGTGATCAGGTCAGAGAACTGCTTTTCTCATTCAATTTTTTATGTTTTTCCTTCTTTATGTCTTTATTTTGCCTTTGGATCGTTTCGATTTCTTGTGACTGTTCATCTGATAGGTAGGTTAATTCTTTTTTCTCTTTCTTTTTTGTTGTGACCGTTCATCTGATAGGTAGTTTGTATTGGAAATTCGAAGGAGCTGAATTTTCTCTTGCGGGAGTCCCGCTAGGCATGAAACCACATCTCTTCTGTTAATGCAGAAGGGGCCCTCTGGATTGAAGGCGGCCTTGGGGTTTCATGCACGGTTCAGCTTGCGATCCCCATGGGAGAAAGCAGGATGTTTAGTTTTCATTTTTCTTTTTATTGCTTTCTTATTATAGATGAGAATTCTGTATAATTCTTTTCAAGTGATGGTTGATGTTGATGCTTAACTGAATCTGTTTATTTATTACATTTTTATATTTACATGAGAATTCTATATAATTCTTTGCAAGTGGTGGTTGATATTGATGTTTAATTGTACTTTTTTGTACTTTTTTATATTTACTTGAGAATTTTGTATAATTCTTTGCAAGCGATGGTTGATATCGATTGAAGGCGGGATGGACCTGTTCTCTCCTTAATTTCTACTTATTCAACGTTTATTATATTGTACTACATTATTTGTTTTATATTTTTTTATTTCTCGTGACATCTTTGGTGCCTTGAACAAGCTAGTTGTGTACTTTTTGGCTTGATTGTGTTTTTTTACCCTTAGGGCCTGTTTGTTTCATATAGTTGAGTATCCTACTATTATATCCCTGTAAGCGCGCGGTTAAAAGTGAAGAACCAAAAGGTGAATATCGAAAAACGACCATCAAGTCACCTCCCCTTTAATGGAAACTAAATCATGGGAAGATAGGAAATGAATTCACCACCATATTAATTCAACACGTAGGAACTACATCTTGCTTAACCAGAAATTCCTATGTATTTTATGCAACACAGCTCGTGATAGAAATCCTTTTCCTATTTTGAACTTATCCAATGACATTAAAGAAAGATTCTTTTAACGTGATTGCGTGTTTTCACTAAATGAAAGGATTTCTTATATTAACTTATAAATAGTAAAAGTAGTAGGATTGTCAATATTAGAGATTCAGGATTGTGGGCATAGTTATGATATTGGTTCATTTGGGCTGAAATTATTAATCCAAATGAACGACCCCCAACAAAATTTCGGTCCATATTTTGGACCAGTTTGGCAAAAATTGCATATTTCAGTTGAACAAGTCTAAATTTGCCCTTTTCGCTTGATTTTTTTTTTTTGAATGGCTTTTCGGTCGAAATTTTGAAAAGAAACAAAATCCTAATTCCTTTATTCCTTATATTCGTTTGACCGAAAGTAGTCATAGTAATAGTAGCAGTAGTAGAGGAAGAAGGTCGCAGCGGGCACCACTGTCGTTTGATAGTACAATTGCACTAAGAATGATAATGATTGCATAGAAAAAAAAGGCAGAAAAACAGGAAGAAGTGTACTAGGACTGAAGGGAACCTAGGCTCATTGCTCGCCACATTACTTCTTTTTCCCTGTCTTTCTCTTCTTCCCTCCTCTCTCTTCTTCTTCTTTTTTCGTTTTTTTCTTGTCTTACATTCGGTTGAGATAAAAGGGGTCAACACAGGGTTAGGCCGAGGTTCAAGGGCTCCATCGTGGGGCTCACTCTAAAGAGATTCTCAACTATGATTGTGAGAGGTGGTCGTACAAGGGGTAGTAATATGTTTCGTAAGTTATCCCACTGTGAAAGCTTCAGTTTTTTCCTTTTTCCCCACATCTTTCTATCATATACCATAACAAAATTTTAGTACTTATCTCCTCACCTTTGTAATTATCTCCCCATCACCAATTTCCTTTTACACAATCAGCCCTTTTGCCATTTCCAAAGCTTTGAAGTGATACAGCAGAACCAATTCCTTAATATTTAAGGATGGGAGAGAAGCTTTGAAAGGCGCATTCTTTTCTGGTGTCCTATATATGTTTTATTCCATATCTCTTTGTTGGATCTATTAAGTCGTTGTATTTCCAAAGTCATTTACAATAACTTATTATCACTTGCATCCAAAATAAAAAAAATAATGGTGACTTACCAAAAATCTACAATTTCCTACATTGGTCAAGAAACAACCTCCACGATTATCTGTGACAAAATGTGAATCTTTTAAGTTTTAACTTAGGATGGATGTCATATATTTTCTATCCACAACCACCTTTGTGAAACAATACTGTTAACAGGCAAAGTTTACGTGCCATCAATTACCAACAGAAATTAATGCTCACGTCTTTCAACAACAACGGTATCACACAATTATATATTCTTAAAATTCACGAAATGACAATCCTCAATGGCTATGAACTCCCGAGTCAACCACAATAACTCATGATCACTTACATCCAAAATAAGAAACAATGGCAATGGTCGCTACATCTAAAATGTACAATCTTAACAATAATTTGTAAGTACCTTCAAGATTAGCAAATGCAACAACCATTGATCACTTCTCACAAGATCATAAACTTCTTCCACAAGCTCCAATCAATTATTCACTCGTGCCCCAATAATTATTAGCTATGAAAGAGTGCGTCTTTTTACCAAATCAAAAGCATAAAACAAACTTATGAAAACCCATTTCCAGAAAAATTAAAAAATTGAAACGAAAAGAAAACGAAAGAAGAAACCCACAAAACAAATTTATGAAAACCCATTTCCAGAAAAATTAAAGGAACCCTCAGAACCGAAAAGACAACAAAATTCTTAACTGTAAAAAAGTAACAAAATATAAAAATATAAAGAATTGAAAATCCATAGAAAGTCCAATAATAAAATACATTCAGAAAATAACAAAGGAACCTAACCGAACTAATACCCAAAAGCCAAACATCTAAATCGAAAACAGAAATGAAAAAAATATACAAATCCATTAAAACCCATCATCAAGAAGATTAAAAGAACATGTTGAACCTAAAAGAAGTAATAATTAATAATAAAAGTAACTCACAATGTAAAGCAACAAAGTCCATACAAAATATACAACATAGAAATGAAAATACATAGAAAAATAAAAAATAAAAGCAATTTAAAATAAACAAGTAAATCCGTGAGTGCCTAGTACCCAAAAATAATTAAAAAAAAAAAAGGAACATAAAAAAGAAACTCTCAAATCTATGAAAACCCATCACAAAAAAATAAAATAAAATAAGAATGAAACCATCGTAACTGAAACGAGCAAAATCACAAATACATAAAAGTGGTCAAGAAGAAAATTAAAAGAACCCAACAAAACTGAAAATATAATAAAATGAACCCATAATAAAAAGCAGAAAACCACAATAACAAGTGCAACATAGTTTTGAAGATCCATAGAAAAATCCCATAATATAAGAAATTTAAAACGAACAAACAATGGGTGCAGATCAATCCTATTTTCAGCAGCAATTCTCAGTAGCACAATGGGTGCATATCAATCCAATTTCCACAAATTGCCCCACTGATCGAATTATGTTCAATTGGAAGGAGCTAGCTTTCTCGTAAACGGGGGTCAGGGCAGTACTAGTATTCTCAGTCTTCTGGTTTCCATGTAGCTGAGTAGATTGTTATGTTAGGGGATTTAAAGATTGTACTTTTGCTTGTTTTTACCTATGTTTGGATCAATATAATTCTTTTGTATTGATATCTTTTCTGCTTTTAATGAAAGTTACCATTAAAAAAAAAAAAAAAAACCAAACCCATGAAGATTGAATATGCAAAAACTAAAAAACTGAATCATAAAAGAGAAAAAAGAGCACAAATCCTATAAATCCATTACTAGAAAAACTAAATGAACCAAATGAAATTGAAGAAAAAATTAAAAAAGCCACCATAAAAAACAAAAAAATTAACATAAAAGAGAAAAAAAAAAAAAAAAAACCAAACCCATGAAGATTGAATATGCAAAAACTAAAAAACTGAATCATAAAAGAGAAAAAAGAGCACAAATCCTATAAATCCATCACTAGAAAAACTACATGAACCAAATGAAATTGAAGAAAAAATTAAAAAGCCCACCATAAAAAACAAAAAAAATTAACATAAAAGTGAAAACAAGAGAAAAGTTGAAACATAAACAAATAAATTTCTCTCGTTAGTATGTGCTCCTACATCCGTTAATCGCGCTGGAGAAAGAACTAGAGAAGGATTTCCTTCTCTTGTAACTGGACTATGTACCGATGATATCCCTTTCTTAGTTACTCCTTTGGATGCGGGTGCATTGGATACACCTAACAGTGATATTGGAGGAGCAAGTGGAAAAGGGCTTCCTGCATCCGGCAATCTTCTGAATTGGATGTGGATGAAATCCACAAGGTTGAAGAAGTGGAACACCCACTCTTTCTAAGTGGAGACAAAGAGATCCCTTTTACCTATTTGGCTTGTTTGTTGGCAAAATGGACTGCAAGTAAGGACCCAGTACCAGTTGTTAATGTCAAAATAAAGGTATTTTGCTGATGTTTTTTTGTTGTATGATCGCGTGGTCTATGGATTGGTTCTATGGTCCTAAAGTAGAGGGCAGTTTTAGTAATCCAAGATAAGATACCTGGCTAAGTATCTGTGTAAGAATTTCTGTTCTGGGGTTTACATATACACATAATTGTTGTTATAATTGAAATTGAAAAGGATTAATTTTGGAAAAGAATTAAGACTGATTAGTCGTATATCAATTTGATCTCCTTATGTCATTAAGGAAACCAAATTGGAGATCAAAATCCAAGAACCATTCATGAATTCACAGTCATTAATGCTTCCAATTTGCTATGAATTTTGAATTTTGTGACTGGAAATCCATTTTTCTCTTTCAATAGAAAATAAGGGGAAAGCTTTTATTTAGGTGTAGTGTGTTTTGGAATACAATCAATCTAAGAGAACATGATCCAATAAAAAAAATTCCTTGATTCTGCTTATCGGTTGCTTGAATTGAAAAAAAAAAAAAAAAAAAAACTGGAGTTTGCTGTCATACATTTTTATTCTACAATGATCCTGGCCCTGCAGATAATTTTATCTGTATTGAGCTTACTGACATCATTAGTCATGTTAAAAAATAATCATTTCAAGCCAAGGAAGTTCATATATTTAATCAAATTCTGTTCTTTTGCAGTGTTTTTCGAGGGGGGTTAAGCAATTCCAATTCAAGCAATGAAGTACGTATGAGTTTAGATACAGAATTGTGAATTTTGGTGGGCATTCACCTGAGGATGTTACTGCTGCTCTTTCTTCATCAGACAAGAAAATTATGACCCCACATGAAGGAGATCATGAAGTGATATCGACTTTGTTTTTTGGCAAATTTTGAGGTAGTCTTCCTCTCCCATTTGAAAGAATTGTTCTCTGTGATGTCATTGTTTCTGTAGAATTCATTTCCGGCTGTATAGCCTTAATATGTACATTCTTGGAACTTAAGTACCTTTATTTTCTAAAATATGAAAGGGCAAAATTAATGTTTACTGAAAACCATTAGTTCCGATCGACTCATGAGATGAATGGTTTGCAATGAGTAAAGTTGTGATATTCTTGAATATATGAATCTTGTGCATACGAACATTTTCATGAACACAGCCTTTAAATCACAAGTAGCTACACAATGGACATTTTAAAATGAAATGGTGTCATGTCATGAATATTTGGTAGTTGGTACACTGGAGACCATCCTTGTAGTTAGTACTGGTGTTGTGATTTTTCGGTGGTTGTTTTCCTTCTGCCCTTATGATTCTGAGCTTTTCGAGGATACCCCAAGCTACTAACCTTCGTTGGAAACTGCAGAAAAGTTGATTGGAGTTGCGGACTTGCAGCCCTTCTACGATTTCGACATGATTAATTCCTATTGTTACCTTACAACAGAAAAAAAAAAAGGTTCATTCGTGCATGGCATTTGTAGAACTAATAATGGTGGGATGCAAGTTTGTTCTTCTAAGGTGGTAGGGAGGATGGTTTGATTAAAATTGAAAATCAATTGGTGCCCTAGTGTGGTAGATTCTGTTGTCAAGAGCATTTATGGACAAAGTGGACTGCTTACGTAGGATATCATAAACAGTGCTAGTGCGGGGTGGGAATGGTGGAGACAAGTTGGTATAATGTTGTGCGATCATTTATTACCATTGTGGTCAAATGGACATTTAATTAAGACAATAGGTGGACCTGCACTGTTATATGGAGCTGAATGTCGGGCAATAGAGAAATGTTAAGAAGACGGTATTTGCGTTGGAAATGTATATCCTAAGATGGAGGTGTTACAAAGGGTGAATATAAAATTAGGAAGGGTTAAACAATGTGCGTTGGAGATGCATATCCTAAGATGGAGGGGTAAAAAAGGGTGAAAATAAAATTAGGAAGGGGTAAATGAGGAAACTTTTGGGCCAGTTCAATAGAATATAAAATCAACTATTTTTTATTCTCGTGGTTGCTCGCCATCTGGAATCAAGATTTTATATCCCCTACATATTTGGTGAATATTGCAGCAGGCCATCTTGTGCAAAATTGGGCTTGGCTGGTAATGTATAGGTTGGGTTATTATGAAATGACAAGGAGGTTATGGTAACATTCTTAGGAACGAAAGAACCAAATCAAGTAGAGGTGTGGGCAACTTATGAATTGCAAAGGCTTTATGTATTTTTCATGAAAGGTAAAATTCATTAAGAAAAGGCTGGTAGAGGCTTGCCTTTATTATTGAAGGAGACGTGAAATATGCAACATGATGGGATCAAATAAAGGTGGAGTCATGGGGGTTGTTAAGTTGGCACAAGAGACTTTAGATGTGCATATGACGATGGCAATTTCTTACTGTCACATTTTCAAAAGCTCAAATGAAGTAGCAGAGGAGTTATAAAAGATAGGTTTTTTGTTGTTAGAACATTTTTCGGTTTTTCCTATTTAATTGTTGGCACATACCCTTCTTTGTATCATTTTTTAATAGATGGAATTGCTGTTATTGATTATAGTATAAGGGTGGACTTCAATGAAACCTATTCCCGCTTCATGCAAAGTTGGGCCTGATATACAGTCTGGAAATGAGATTCCAAAATGAAAATCGTAAACAATAGAATGAAAGAAAGTATAACGAAATATGTTTTTAAAATCCATACTCATATTTATTTATTTATAAAAAAAAAAAAAAACAAAACTAAATTTGTGTTCATTCATTTCTCAACTTTCCTTTCATAAAAAATGTTGAATATGTACTGTTCGTGGTTGTATGTTGGCATAACTTTGAGTGTGTGAACAATATAAGTGGAATATGTTAATTCACAATGTGGAAGAGTAGAACATTCACTGTTGAATCTGAACCATTTATCAAGCCTGTTTTAGAATGTTGGGCTCCAGAGCTCATCTTGCTTTTCCAATAAAATGAGTCCCCTTCGCATGGAATTCACTGAAATCATGTATAATAAATTATATACGAGTGTTTTCTTTTCTTTGCTAATATTATGTTTTTCAAATTTTATTATAGTTGTTGGCATTTTTAGATACATGTTTCAACATAAAAATGTTTGGTCATTCCACATGCTGGAAACTACTAATGAAGCATTTCTCGTCTTTACTTTATCTGCACATTTTTTATCTGTGCAGTTTTGTGACTTTATTTTTAGCAATTTTTTAATCGGCTCATTTTGATGACTTTATCTGCACATTTTTTTATCAGAGAATTTTTTTGAATTTATTTCAGCACTCATTTTAAATTTTTAGTGTACTTTGATTGACAAGTATTTGTAACTAAAAAAGAGAAATCTTAGAGAATGATCAATGTTGTCTAATAGTTAGAAAGAGTCTAGTCACTAAATAAAGAAAGCTTGCCGTGTAGGCAAATTCTATATATTTACCCCGAATCAGTCATCAAGGCAAGGAATGAATCAATGAAATGACATTGATTTTTATTATCTATCTTGTGTGTTATATGGGTTGATCATTTGTTAAGTTAAACTAGCGAAGTGGATGCTTGCGTGGGATTTCCTTTGGGACTATCTCAATTCTCTTCCAGCTGCTTGAGAAACCTATTAAGTAGACTTTTTTATTTTCTATTTGAGGATTGAAAAAAAAAAACCACTTAAGATGTACAATAGACCAAAAAGGTCATTTTTGGTTCCTTCACACCAAACTGTTCTTCCGGCCCAAAAACTCTTTTTTTTTTTTTACTTGATTTCTCGAGGGTCGATATCGACCCTCCGCAACCGAAAATAGCAGTTTTCATCATCTTCTTCCCTCTCTCTTCCTCAAATCCAATCTAATGGGGAAGAACAGAAAGGGCATTTAGGTTTCTTGGTTAATTGGGCATCAAATGGGTTGATACTTAGCTCTAGGACCTTTGGTCTCGTTTTTGGGCAAAAAAGATCGAACCTTTGGTTAGTTATCTCTCTCTTTTTTATTTTTTTATTTTTTATTTTTTTTTATTGGAGTAATTTGTGTTGCTCATCTTTGGTCTCTTTGTAGTGCACTTGGATGTGCCGAAATGCAAGTAGATGTTTGGGTGAATTAAATTCCTGTGCATTCTGCTTAAATTTTGAAACTGCAAAGAAAAAAAATCCTTCTTATAGGATATTGCCTTTAACTTCTAGTTGCTGGATTATCTGCACCATTCATTTCATCCGCTGTCATGGTTGGGGGTTTGTCGTACCTTTTCATCTAATAGGATTCCCGACTTTTGAAGTTTCTACATTTGGATTTGTATTTTTAACTTGAAAAATTCATGCTTCTAATCATGATTTTAGATTTGAATCAATAATCATGATTTTAGATTTGAATCAAAGGTTGTTTATGTCGGAACCCTAATTGATGATAATGTTCCTGTTTTACCATTTCTGATCGGGTTCATTGCTTTCAATAAAAAAATGAGGGTTTTTGGATCGATTTGCTTTGAGTTCTCTAGTACTTTTGGCTAAAATTTGGGTGTTTTTATCTTTTAAGCATTTCGAGTTTTTGAGATCTTAAGGTTGGATCTATTTCTTTTGAAAGTGAGCGATTTTGACGTCGTCTTTGGGAGTATTTAGGGCATGTTTGAATGCAGGACGACTATTCAAACTCTAAAGTTTTGGGGCATGTTTGTGTAGCCAAATTCCGCGGAAAAGTAAACGGTTTTCCACGGAAAACCTATTTTTCTTGCGTTTGGTGCGGCTGTTTTCCCCGGAATCCCTTTTTTGCCATGTCATCCTTTTCCTTGCTGACTATGGAAATAGACTTCCCATGGGGGGGTATGGGAAGTCTATTTCCTCGGAAAACTACCCCTCCTTTTATATACTTCTTTTCCTACCCAAACAATAAATTCTAACTTTCTGTAAGGAATCCGCAGCCGCACCAAACAACATCAGCACCAATTCATTAAGGAAAAACTTTTTGCACCAAACATAAATTTTTGACTTCCGTGGAAATAGTTTTCCGAAGTATTTGAAACCCATGGATTTTGCTGATGTGGCAATTTCCAATTTCCACGGAAATTACATTTACACAAACGTGCCCTTAGATCTTGTTGATTGAGGCGTTTTGTCTTTTTTTTTTTTGTTCGGGGGGGGGGGGGGGAGGGGTTTAATTCAATTTGATTACTCTACTTGGGTGTAATTTATAAAATCTGGGGTCTTTGTGGATGAGAAGAAAAGGTGGAGAAAACTGCCCACACTTGATGTTTGTCCTATCGACAGTTTTCTCTGTGTTTCTCTACCTCTTTTCCTTCACAAGTAAATGGTCTGTTGGGTTTAGTTTAAAGATAAATCGTTTATGTTATATTGGTTAGGTTGCATTTTGATCGTGAGCTCCAAGTATAGAGCCGCGATGTAGTAATAAACTGGCGAGACCAGGTTGATCCATAGGTAGCTATTGAGATAAGGCTTACCAACTCGTACCTGCCTTAAATAAAATCTAAAACTAGCCTAAGTAAAAACTAATTACAGCCATTCCTACTTTAATTAAAAGATTTAATTACAATCCAATGAAATATAAAATTTCCTAAGGCTAGATTCCTAAATCTAAAAAGATCAAGTTGCTCCAAAATAGAATACACATTAGAACATCCAATTAGAAAATATTCTAAAATTATCACTTACTAAGATTAAATCTAACAAATGAAATTGGAAACTAAAACAAGTTATGAAAAAAAATAATCAAACTTAAAAAAAATGTATCAAACCAAATCAATCTAAATTGGAAAAAAATCATCCATCTAAAATCAAACTCCCTAAGATGAGACCATGTACCTAAAATAAATTCCTACACTAGATTAGAAACCAATTAACTTGTCGAAGTTAAACACTAGATTAAGCTAAGAATCTAAATGATACACTTTCTAAATGAATGCAAATCTGAGAATTAATTTTCCTAAACTAAATAAAATACAAGAATGATGAGGATGCACTCTTCTAAAATAATATGGGACACTATGCATGGACGTGCATGTAATATGATGAAGTAGTGCAAAGTTTTTTATTTTCTAATGCTTGACACCTATCACCAATACATAGCTAGATCAAAACCTATCTAAACCACAATTACTGCTGAATCTTTAATACCCTAAGATGCATGAAATTCCAAAAGAGAACAAGTGAATAAAAGTACTAAATCTGAAATGCTATGAAATACATGAATTGTGCAAACGGTTCCAGAAATCAGTCTTGAAGCCATCGTTCCCTGTGTAATAAATCAAGTCTAGAAGCTGGTTCAATCAATCCTTTAATTCATCACTCAATTCCCAACATGGTTCGGCCATGATGAAACTTGTTACAACCAGATTTATATCCTATTTCAGCTGTAATCTGCACAGATCATTATGTCTTTCCAATTCTAAATCGCAAATTTCACATCAGTTATGTAAAGAAAACACACCCCCACTGTATATGTAAGGTTCTACCAAAAAGAGCCCAATGTGCACTATATATATATATATATATATGGGGCCTGCTCCCCTGCACTGCAGTTGAGCTTATTTTCAGCTGGAATCGTGTGGCGGAATGCAACGTGCGGGCGAAACATAAAATGGCGAGTTTTTCGCTGTGCCCGCTAATTTTTCAATTTCCCCCTTCTTAGACCTACCCGCCCGTCTCTCTCAAAACTCTCAGCGAAGTTCTGTCTCTCGCCTCGCTCTCAGCTCTCTCTCTCTCTCTCGCCTCGCTCTCTCTCTCGCTCTCAGCTCTCTGTCTCTCGCCTCGCTCTCTCGCTCTCGCTCTCAGCTCTCTCTCTCTCTCGCCTCGCTCTCAGCTCGCCTCGTTCTCAGCTCTCTCTCGCTCTCAGCTCTCTCTCTCTCTCTCGCCTCGCTCTCAGCTCTCTCTCTCTCAGCTCTCTCAGCTCGCCTCGCTCTCAGCTCTCTGTCTCTCGCCTCGCTCTCTCTCTCTCGCCTCGCTCTCAGCTCTCTCTCTCTCTCGCCTCGCTCTCGGCTCTCTGTCTCTCGCCTCGCTCTCAGCTCTCTCTTTCTCTCGCCTCGCTCTCTCTCTCTCGCTCTCAGCTCTCTCTCTCTCTCGCTCTCAGCTCTCTCTCTCTCCCATCTCGCTGCGGCAAACCCTCTCTTCCTCTTCCGCCATCGCTGCTGCGATCTCTCTCTCCCTCTCGTGTTTGCAGCGTGCTGCTCTCCCTCTCAGCTCGATCTGTCTCTCGCGACTTCATATTTTCATTCGAGTTTTTGACTCCAAGGCCCAAAGAGGACATTGAGAAGCTCATGTCGACCGCAGAGCGGAGACTGCAGAAAAGAAGTTCCGAGTTTCATTAGCAAAGAAGCTCTTAATTTGATCAGCCATGGAAGTCTTTGGGTCTCTTGCATCAAGACTTCCAAGTGTCTATCCTGTCTTGCCATCTCCGTTCTCATCACCCAACTGCAGAAGACAGGTTTGTGAATGAAACGCCACAGCAATTTTTTTTTTTTTTTGCTCTCTCTGTTTCTCCATCCGGGTTTTTGTTATCTACTCTTTTGAATGAACCTGGGTTGTAAAAATTCGTTCTTTTTACTGATCTTCAATTCTAATGGAGTGCTCTTGGATCTTGTCTTGGTTAGTGCTGATATGGGTTTTGGTTTTCTTTTTTTCTTTTTTTTTTTCAGTACTCTGTGAGAGCAGGTGGTTCGGGTGATGAAGGGAAGGTTGCGAGAAGGAAGGAAACAAATAGTTGGAAGATTGACTTCTCAGGAGAGAAGCCCGCAACTCCCTTGTTGGATACAATCAATTACCCAATTCATATGAAGAATCTTTCTACAAGGGTAAGCATGTTCATGGACTTGGTAATTCTTATTTTGATGTTGTGGATGTTGGTTAGAGAGATTTGTAACGTGGGTTTTGATGGATGTCCCTTTTTTGCATAGATTAGTGAAGTTTTTTTTTTTTTGACTTTTGAGCATACTTGATTCATGGATTTGGTAATGCTGGTTGGTTTTTCCTGTTTATAAAGGAGAGATTAATTATGATGAGAGAGTTTTTTTTTTTTTTTGCCAGATTAATGACATGACTGTTGGATAGATTAAGGGATCTGGTTTAGTCACAGGTGATGATGCATGTTCATGGCATGATGCTTGCTTGTGTCTTGATTGGAGGAATCAAAGTTGTAGATTATGAAAGGTCGAGTGTACTTTTGTTAACGGAAATTGTTTTGTTCATGAATGATTAATGGGGTTGTTCTGTGTTCTATGTGGTTTTCTTTTTGAACTTTATCAGGATCTTGATCAGTTAGCAGCAGAGCTTAGAGCAGATATAGTCTATTCAGTTTCAAAAACAGGTGGACATCTAAGTTCAAGCCTAGGGGTAGTGGAGCTGTCTGCTGATTTGGATGGATGAGGTCGCCACTGAATATGCACCGGGGCAAAGTATTGGACGTGTGCAAATTGATGGGCAAGAAGATGAAAGGAGAACGTCACTTGAAGAGATGAAGCAGGAGATTAAACATGACATTAAACTTTTGAGAGAAAGTGTAGACGCGCTGAAGCAATACTCAAATTATTGCAGGTTTATATTGATGGTGTTTCTAGTATTTGTTGCATATGCATGAGGATCAAACTTTGCAACTTGAGGAATAGCTTATGACTTGTGGGAGGATGTTTTCAAGCAAGAACAAGTTTTATAGCAGATGGGCAGTTTAGAAGAATGTTGTATGAGGACCTTCAACTTCTAGGAGAATGTTGTATTTTGAATGTTGTTTAGTGTCCTTGTATGTCTGTGTGTAGCCTCATCCAAAGTGGGCCATGAGCTGTATGAGAACATTCTGCCTCGTTCTAAATAGATTTGCAATATGTATATTAAGCGACAAAAAATTGTCAAATTTAAAAGGATCATGTTCTCAACCTTTTGATGAAATGTTTTATTGTGGCTTTGATGAGGTTGTTATTCAGCCTTATTAGCTGTAGCAGGCCTCAAGACGCTGATTTTTTATTGAAGTTTCTAATTGAATCATCTCAATTTTGGAAAAAGAAAAGGTACAACGTTTTACACAAGCATAGGTCTATGTTTTACAAGAGCTGTCTAGCTCTTTTTCATGGCATTTTGATTCGAGGACTATAAAACTGAGAATCTCGTATGGAATCAATGATAAACCCCATGTTTCACCAGTCACAACACTCTATGAGTTGAAATCCTCATTCATCTTCACCAGTCCCCATGTTTCAGCAGATCTGAACCCACTTTGTTGGCGAGTGCAGAACTGGGCAAATGCAATTTTAAAACTGACTTGGGTCTAAGTTATGGTTTCAAGCTCTTAACAAATTGTTTCAAACTACCAATGCACATCACCTCTGGAAGTTAGATTTTAAATTTAAATGTGATTATGGTTGCCTTTAGTGTTCGTGCTGAAACCTTGCTGAGTGCCCGTGTTTGGGGCACTGGTTAACCCACTTCCCGCGGTTCATTTTTTCTGAAATTTGGGGATTTCCAAGTCCATATGATGGACTTTAATTCTGCTAATTTTCAGTTAGAAACAAGCACTTTTGCGATGTTTTCAACAGTCGCACTTTTTCAATTCGGTGGACAAAATCTGCACAGACGTTGCTGAGTACCCCTGTTTAGGGAATTTTTTAGCCCACTTCCCGCGGTTCATTTTTTCTGAAATTTGGGGATTTCCAAGTCCATATGATGGACTTTAATTCTGCTAATTTTCAGTTAGAAACAAGCACTTTTGCGATGTTTTCAACGGTCGCACTTTTTCAAGTCGGTGGACAAAATCTGCACAGACGTTGCTGAGTACCCTGTTTAGGGAATTTTTTAGCCCACTTCCCGAGGGAGTTTTTGGACAAAATCTGGGGGTTTGAAAGTCCATATTCTGAACTTTAAATCTGCATTTTTTAGATCGAAAAAAATCACGTTTGCCTCGTTTTCAACTCGCTCACTTTTCCAACGCAGTCGATAAAATCTGCTGAAAACCTTGCTGAGTACCCCTGTTTGGGGCACTGGTTAACCCACTTCCCGAGGGAGATTTTGGATGAAATTTGGGGGTTTGAAAGTCCATATACTGAACTTTAAATCTGCAATTTTTCGATCGAAAACAATCGCGTTTGCCTCGTTTTCAACTTCCGCACTTTTCCAACGCAAACAAGAAATGATATGGACTCCGAGAAGACCATATCATGAATTTACAGAGAAGCAAAACAAGGGTTCCATTAATGTGGAACACCATATCCATATTAATCAAATTGCAATTTTCATATGGCCCGACACAAGAAATGAAAAGAGATCAGTCAGAAAATTGCACCAAGTGCTATAAAATGCAGCATTAGGACAGGAAAAGTGCGCCGCTGTTGCACGTGCCAAACGATAATTTTTTAGACCTAAAAATTGATGATTTTGAGTTCATGATATGGACTCCGAGAGCCCCAAATTTCATCAAAAAACTCCCACGGGAAGTGGGTCAACCGGCGACCTAAACAGGGGTGCTCAGATTGGATTCAGCAGATTCAACCCTCTGGGTTGGAAAAGTGCGCGGCTGTTGCACCTGCCAAACGCGAATTTTTTGGACCCAAAAATTGCAGATTTTGAGTTCATGATATGGACTCCGAGAGCCCCAAATTTCGTCCAAAAACTCCCTCGGTAAGTGGGTTAACCAGAGCCCCAAACAGGGGTACTCAGCAACGACTGCGTTGGAAAAGTGCGGAAGTTGACAACGAGGCAAACGCGATTGTTTTCGATCTACAAATTGCAGATTTAAAGTTCAGAATATGGACTTTCAAACCCCCAAATTTCGTCCAAAAACTCCCTCGGGAAGTGGGCTAAAAAATTCCCTAAACAGGGGTACTCAGCAACGTCTTTGCAGATTTTGTCCACCGACTTGAAAAAGTGCGACAGTTGAAAACATCGCAAAAGTTCTCGTTTCTAACTGAAAATTAGCAGAATTAAAGTCCATCATATGGACTTCGAAACCCCCAAGTTTCGTCCAAAAAATCCCTTGGGAAGTGGGTTAACCAGTTCCCCAAACAGGGGTACTCAGCAAGGTTTCAGCAGATTTGTCCGACATGGTAGGAAAAGTGCACGATTTGAAAATGAGGCAAACGCGATTGATTTCTACCCAAAAATTGTAGATTTGAAGTTCATCATATGGACTTCGAAACCCCCAAATTTCGTCCAAAAACTCCCTCGGTAAGTGGGTTAACCAGAGCCCCAAACAAGGGTACTCAGCAACGACTGCGTTGGAAAAGTGCGGAAGTTGAAAACGAGGTAAACGCAATTGTTTTCGATCGAAAAATTGCAGATTTAAAGTTCAGTATATGGGCTTTGAGACCCCCAAATTTCATCCAAAAAATCCCTCGGGAAGTGGGTTAACCAGTGCCCCAAACAGGGGTACCCAGCAAGGTTTTCAGCAGATTTTATCGACTGCGTTGGAAAAGTGAGCGAGTTGAAAAAGAGGCAAACGTGATTTTTTTCGATCTAAAAAATGCACATTTAAAGTTCAGAATATGGACTTTCAAACCCCCAAATTTTGTCCAAAAACTCCCTCGGGAAGTGGGCTAAAAAATTCCCTAAACAGGGGTACTCAGCAACGTCTGTGCAGATTTTGTCCACCGACTTGAAAAAGTGCGACCGTTGAAAACATCGCAAAAGTGCTTGTTTCTAACTGAAAATTAGCAGAATTAAAGTCCATCATATGGACTTGGAAATCCCCAAATTTCAGAAAAAATGAATCGCGGGAAGTGGGCTAAAAAATTCCCTAAACAGGGGCACTGGTTAACCCACTTCCCGCGGTTCATTTTTTCTGAAATTTGGGGATTTCCAAGTCCATATGATGAACTTTAATTCTGCTAATTTTCAGTTAGGAACAAGCACTTTTGAGATGTTTTCAACGGTCGCACTTTTTCAAGTCGGTGGACAAAATCTGCACAGACGTTGCTGAGTACCCCTGTTTAGGGAATTTTTTTGCCCACTTCCTGCGGTTCATTTTTTCTGAAATTTGGGGGTTTCGAAGTCCATATGATGGACTTTAATTCTGCTAATTTTCAGTTAGAAACGAAAACTTTTGCGATGTTTTCAACTGTCGCACTTTTTCAAGTCGGTGGACAAAATCTGCACAGACGTTGCTGAGTACCCCTGTTTAGGGAATTTTTTAACCCACTTCCCGAGGGAGTTTTTGGACAAAATTTGGGGGTTTGAAAGTCCATATTGTGAACTTTAAATCTGCATTTTTTAGATCGAAAACAATCGCGTTTGCCTCGTTTTCAACTCGCTCACTTTTCCAACGCAGACGATAAAATCTGCTGAAAACCTTGCTGAGTACCCCTGTTTGGGGCACTGGTTAACCCACTTCCCGAGGGAGTTTTTGGACAAAATTTGGGGGTTTGAAAGTCCATATTGTGAACTTTAAATCTGCATTTTTTAGATCGAAAACAATCGCGTTTGCCTCGTTTTCAACTCGCTCACTTTTCCAACGCAGACGATAAAATCTGCTGAAAACCTTGCTGAGTACCCCTGTTTGGGGCACTGGTTAACCCACTTCCCGAGGGAGTTTTTGGACAAAATTTGGGGGTTTGAAAGTCCATATTGTGAACTTTAAATCTGCATTTTTTAGATCGAAAACAATCGCGTTTGCCTCGTTTTCAACTCGCTCACTTTTCCAACGCAGACAATAAAATCTGCTAAAAACCTTGCTGAGTACCCCTGTTTGGGGCACTCGTTAACCCACTTCCCAAGGGAGTTTTTGGACGAAATTTGGGGGTTTCAAAGTCCGTATACCGAACTTTAAATCTGCTATTTTTCAATCGAAAAAAATCGCGTTTGCTTCGTTTTCAACTCGTTCACTTTTCCAACACAGTGTAGCAAAACAATGATTCCATTCATTTAGAAGACCATATCATGAATTTACAGAGAAGCAAAACAAGGGTTCCATTAATGTGGAACACCATATCCATATTAATCAAATTGCAATTTTCATATGGCCCGACACAAGAAATGAAAAGACATCAGTCAGTAATTGTTGGGAGTCGGCAACCAGCAAAGGCTAGATAGTTGTACACCATGCTCAATGTCTTGATCAAGAGAAAGGAAAGAGCTATATACTATGATTTGGTGGAGTCCTGTCCTTTCATGGTGTGGGGAAGTACAGATATATTGGTTCAGTAACATATCCTCTGGGCTGAGCACATGGTTAGGATACAATCAAAGCAATCAAATACCAAACTCTCTCCTATTCACAACTCATTACATATAATCATAACATTAAAGTTCAATATACATGATAATCATAAACCAACTGCTTCCCTCCCACATGTCATACTGAATCAAGGCTCCATCTAAAACAAATGAGACTGCAATCTGCAGGACTATTCTTTCAATAATATTTATTCACACTACTGACATATGGCATGCAAGCACCTCAATCCATACCATCACATGAGCCCACTTCTGATAGCATGCAAGATGCCACAAAAAATCACATTAAATGATGCCATATCATCAAAGGCTTATCACATCAGAAGTTCCTTAAAATAATAAAAAAAAGGGTAAAAAAAATCCCAGATTACAAAATCCACTTAATGATTTGAGTTACTCAGCCCTATCATAATTCAAGCATTTGACAATCAGAACATTGGACACTCATGTTCGTCTTAACAAAGAAGGATCCTGCATCAGTGTCATATTGATTAGCAAGATTGATGGCACCACTCCCAACATAACTGATTCCATAACCTTTGTAGCCTTTTCCTTCTGTAAGAATTGATTCACAGATATGATCATTACTCAAAGCTGCCACTGACATTTAATACTAACATTAAAGAAAAAAATATCAGCAAATTTATGAAAAGGCACTTCAATATGAAAATTTTCAAATAATAAAGGAACAAAGCCATGTAAATAGCTTTTCAAGCATAACTTCTAATTTGTGACTACGATTGTCTCAGAGAGCACATTCATTACACATGCACTTACATGTGCAAGCACATAATTACTTGAGTAATATCTCATTGCACTTCAGAATTCAGACTACAAGAAACTTTGCTTCTTTGTGCCCACAAGGAGAAAGAACTCACAAGATTTTTCAAGTCATATCTCACTGCATTTTGGAGTTTATATTGAAAGAAAATTCGTTTCTTAGGTCCCACAAGGAGAGTAAGGAAATCACATTCATGTGAAAAATGGATTAAAACTCTAAATGCAAAAGTGCAATGAGATATGAGCAGAGTTAACTACTCTGTGTACTAATTATGTACAAACCACAAACTAGCTCTTTTGAATAATTGATAGTTGTTTTCTTCCTTCATGTTTCCTTCTTTTTTGTGGAATGGTAAGATCAAGCTTGTGAATTAGATTGAACTTGTTTGATTCCATTTCGGATTCGCATAATTCTACTTATGTTCATATTGATTATATTGAAAATGTAAATTAATCTTTATTATGCGCCCTGTTAATGAATTGAATCTTACTGAAATAGAACATCAAATTCATTCATCAAAGTAGGTGAATTTGAACTGGGTAACAATGGATGTGACTACATTAAACCATACAACTTATCTGAAAACTACTTAAATGACAAGTTACACTTAACTAGAAGTCCGCAAAACTAGCAAAATGGACAAAATACAGTATGAATTACACAATTTCATTACCAAAACCCGAACAGGAAAACTTCATATGGCCCGACACAAGAAATGAAAAGACATCAGTCAGTCAGTAATTGTTGTATGTTACAGGTATTTGTTTCACCATTCTTCATAGGGTTGTTATAATAATGATAATCCCCTGTTTGAGAGGGTATTTTCAGATCACCTACAGAAGCATCAAATCTTTAAATAATTCATTCTATTAGAAGATTATAGAAAGACATGATTTCCAAATTACACCCAATAAACCTTCACTTCTTCCAAGTCTAAGGATGTTAGAGAAATACATGGGATCCACTACTCAACTAAATCATCACTTTGTCTCCAGATTTACCTCTAATATGGACATACTTCTATATAAACCCACCTGCATCAAATGTGACAGTGGCACACTCAAAGTTGCAATCCCTCTCCTGCAGTTTCTCCTCATAAATGAATAAAAATAATTTATCACAAGTTTCTTGAAAAACCAAGAATCCTTCCTTGCCCTTATATCACCATGCCCCATAAGATAAACCATACACAATGACATAATCAAACTATCACATGATACTGAAACACATCCATACATTCCATACTTTTCAAAATCCATCCATTCCATCCATTCCATAATTTTCAATAAGGGAAACACTCAAGAAATAATTAACACTGAAACATGTCTGAAACAAACTGATTAAAAATCTGAAACATATCTGTATAACTTATCTTAAACGCGTTAAATCACTATTGACTTTGGAAACAGAAGGGCCTAAATATGACAACAAAAGTATCTAATATAAAACAAAACTAATGACATACACAATCAGTCACAAAATACCAAACAAAAGGTGGGCATAACAGTACTCATGATGGCAGTCTCGATGTGCTAAACACTGCAAAAGATGGCACCTTCTTTGCATTATAGTCATTGAGCTGCAATAGACATGCAACATGAGGTCAGTTATGGAGGGAAAAGGCTTTTGAAAATGTAGCATCAAGTTTCATCATCACAAAAACTCTTAAATTAAGAAATAATTACCATTGTAAGTCATTGCATGTCTTCATCAGAGCTTTCTCTACTTCCATCAATAGAGGCCAGTGACTGGCTTGGATTAGCATCAACTAACCTGAGATTTTTTTTTTATAAGTAATAGTTTTATATGAAACATGGGGGATAACCACAAAAATCGCATTAAATTGTTTACCTGCTCAACAACACCGGACAATTACGCTTGTCATGTGATACACCGCGCTTGTTGCAACCCTTACATAGGCGCCCTTTTGTTGCCTTTTCCTTCGACGATTTAAGTCTCTTCGCACGTCCCTTCGTCACAACATGCGGCGGCTCATTATACTCAACCACATTACTATCCACATTTGCCTTGCCTTTATCAATGCTTGAATTTGATGGGTTGTTTAACGTCATCTGCCTCAATTTCATTTCCAATTCTGTATGACCACTGATTAAAAATTCAAAACCTTCTTTAGATTGACTGGCTATGTCAATAAGCCCTGCAAACATACATGACAAGTGACTATGTCTAGCCAAGCATGGGTTAACACCTTCTGATCTACCCGATTCCACCACGTCTACAAATGCATCTCTTGTAACACCCTTCGTCCATCGCTTCAAAATGTAACGCTCGGGCAAAATTAGTATGGAACCTCTCCTCAAGATAGACAAAACATGACAACAAGGGATGCCTTCAAATTCAAACTTCTTGCAAGAACAGTATGCATGCTTCTCGTCTTTTTTCCATAAAACCTCTCTTTCAATTTCCTTTTCATCGGAATAATTTCTCACAACGAACTTAGAAGTGACATCATCCTCGTAAACAATATTTTCTGCAATTGACATGGTGGTGCATAACTCATCTTGAAACTTATAAAATATGTTCCTTGTGTATACTTCGGCCATTTGCTTTTCCATTGGTGAACATGTCTTGATTTTAGGCCTCCCGTTGCTATTCTCAAAATCCTCTTTCTTTTCAAGATACCTTAAACGTTCCACCCCGGCATCAAAACGCAATATGAAATCAAGTAGAGAATTCTTGTACTCTACGTACTGCTTCACAAATGCATTCATGCTTTCACTTCTTTGAGTCGTCGACATGCCACCAAAGAAATTTTCCTTTAAATATGCCGGAATCCACATATGACGAATCTTAAATATATCCGCCAACCAATCATTCTCCATCAGCTTATTGTCTGTTATGATCTGAAGCCAAAAACTGTCAAATTGATGAGGAGTGTCTGAGTTATGAACACATTTTTTTATCTTCTCTATTAAACCCTCATTGTGAATATGAAGCCCTCCCAAATTTGTAGGCAACTTATCCAAAATGTGCCACAGGCAATACCGATGAACACTGTTTGGCATGACATTTTTAATGGCTTTTGTCATTGCCAAGTCTTGATCTGTTATAATACCCTTTGGTGGGCTATATGACATGGCTTCAAGCCATGTGTTAAACAACCACTCAAATGTCTCCGTTTTTTCATTTGGTAGAAACCCACATCCAAATAAAGTAGTTTGCCCATGGTGATTGCAACCTACAAATGCGGCAAAAATAAGTTCATAACAGTTTGTCTTGTAGGTTGTATCAAATGTCACCACATCACCAAACACTTTGTAAGCGGAACGAAATGAGCCGTTTGCCCAAAACACATGCGTTATCTTTTTATCTGCATCTCGCTTAATGGTATATGTGAAACCATCTCCCATTTCTTTCCGGTTCTCAAAAATTTGAAATAGCAACTGTCCATCTAGCCCCCTTTTCTTTTCCTTTTCATCCCTACGGTGATTCCTGACATCCGTATCTGTAAATCCAATTTTGTCCAGTCCCCCAGACTGCGATGCGAACACTTGCATTTGTTGTTTGCTTTGCACATTTGCAGCATCATATGTATTTATAAGTTGTCTCTTTGATTCTGGCACTTCACGATGCGACCTCAACATAAATCTCTTACTCGGAGTAGCGGGGGCATGAGAGTGTTGAGGAACAAACATGGATACCACATAACCACCTGACTTATCTAATTTCACTTGCAACTTAGCCTTACAATCGAATCTTGTTTCCATTCGACGTCTTTGAACAAGTTCCTTACCAATCCAGTGTTTCTCATCTGTTTTACCCTCCTTTGAGCAGACAAATCGCTTCCATACAACCTCCCCATCTTTACCTCTATTACTAGATTCTTTTCTTATACTAAATCCAGCAAGTTTTCCATAAGCATTGTAAAAGTTATATGCTTCATCTAAATCATCAAAATGCATGCCCAATCTTGGTGTCATGTTTTCATCTACAACTGGACAGTGGACAAATGATGATGAGGAGGAGGTCATATCCATATGCAATCTGGATGACAAATAATTAAAATTGGTCATGAATAACAGACCCAAATAAAGAGTTCTAAAAACATGCCTACACCATGACATGCAATGCATAAATTTACACATAGATTACTGGAAGGGAAGGGGAATTATTAAGGGATTGTACTTTCCATTTGCCCAGAAATCTGATAGGGACATGCAGCCTGGCCAGCTATTGTATTTAAACATCGCCTTAGACATGTAAATTTGTGAATACTTAATTGACAGCACCCTATCGAAGCAGGAGGATGCATTACATTAATATTATGAGTTTAATGGAGGAGTGGTGTGTATCTATGGTGCAAACAAAGATCAAACGTGGAAACATAGGAAAAACAAAAATACATGTTCTCCCCTATTTTTTTTTTCTTGAAACTTGTCTCTGTTTCTAATATTCATGCACAGGCGGCCTTCCAACATTCCAGCGAGAATTTTGGAAATTCCCTCCACATTGTAGGGCTTTTCAAATCTGAATACAATGGTAGAAATCATCAACAGAAATGCACTGTTTCCAGTGACCCAATATTTCTCAATGTACATACACCATTCCAGGGGTTTCAATCACTTTCTACTCTTTCTATTTCTAGTTTTCTCTTCAAATCGAATCGACGAGAATACCTGCCTCTTGGGGCCCTCCTTTAGATAATCTCACAAGATTCAATATGGCAAATAAAACTCTTTCGGGCGTCTCAAAAGATGAGACAGACAAAATGAAATGAAATATACAGGAACCCACGGATGGCAGCAGAGTAGGGGTGCTCAATCATCTTTCTGATCTCCAAAAGCAAGCAAGGAAATCCCATTAATTTTCTATAATCCAAATTCCAAATGGTCCACCACCCCAGAAACGAAAATAAATGATTCATTCACGCATCCTATTCCTATATATATATATATATAGGAATGCATTGACTAATGTCATGCCTACACCATGACATGCAATGCATAATATTTAATCCATAGCTAATGGATGGCTCCCTTTAGTTGGACGCTCAATAGCATCTAATTCCAATAATGAAGTGCAGGTTAAGGAAGCAATGTTCAAGACTCATTTTTCAAACCAATTTTCTTACTTGGAAGAGTTGCTGGACCGTTGCAGCAAGCCAGAGACAAGCTCGAGTGCGGGAGAGCGAGACAGAGAGAGGCGCAGCGAGACAGTCGACGGGAGAGGGAGATGCGCGCAGTAGCAGCGAGATCAGGCGAGAGCAGCAGCAGCAGTGCAGCGTTTGGGGAGAGAAATGCGGGCAACAGCAGCGAGATCAGGCGAGGAGAGAGAGATGTGTGCAGCAGCAGCGAGATCAGGCGTTTGGGGAGAGAGATGCGCGCAATAGCAGCAGGGCAGCGTTTGGGGAGAGGGAGATGCGCGCAGCAGCAACGAGATCAGGCGAGGAGAGAGAGAGATGCGCGCAGTTCGGCGAGGGGAGAGGAGAGCAGCGCAGCAGTTCGGCGAGGGGGAGAGATCAGGCGAAGAGAGAGAGAGATGAGCGCAGCAGCAGTAGGGCGGCTAGGGGGAGAGATCAGGCGAGAGAGAGGGAGCACAGTAGCAGGGCAGCGAGAGAGAGGAGAGCAGCAGCGAGGGAGAGTCCGGCGAGGGAGAATCGTCGAAGGGAGAAAGGCGCAACGAGATCTGGTTGAGAGAGAGAGGCGAGATACAGAGAGGCGAGAGACAGGGGAGATAGAAGGGAAAGTCTCGCTGGGTCCAAATGATAAGGGGGGAAATTTCAGCTTGGCGGGCTCAGCAACGTCTCACTCAAATACCGACACGCTCTCCCTCTCCACACGTTCCGCAGCTGATGGTAAAGGGGGCTGCAGCTCAGGAGAGCACTCCCCTATATATATATATATTTTACTTTTCAATCTGTTTTCTTCATTAATCTTGAATTGAACCAAAATGGTTTGCAACTCAGATTTTTCTGATATTTAAATTGCACTCTAACCTAAAGAGAGTTTGCATACAACTGGGGACAAAATTTTTATTGTCTTTTAAACCGTTTCAAATTTCAATTTGATAATGGGCTATTTTCCGAACCAAACACATTCAGCACATGTGACCTTCAAATCTGATTTCGGAACTTAACATAAATTATACCACTACACATGTTTTAAAAGATGCAAAATATGCATGAAAACTAATGCACTTTCAGCAGTAACATAATTCTATCATATTGATGTAAAGATAGAAAATAAAGTGCAGAAACTAAAAAAGAAAAAATGCAGAAAATAAAGATGGTGTGCATAAATCCAAGGTGGTAAAAGAAAATATAAAGGTGGTGAGTTGCTCTTTAAATCTCCTTCTCAATCTTGGCCCAAAAACAATTAGAAGTGCAAACCTAGGGTCCCATTCTTCAACTTGGGTTGTCAATCCAAGTTGATAATGATAAATCCTCACTTTTTAATAAATAAATTTCAAACTGGGATTTTTTAAACTTTTCTCAGTCAACTCTCTTCAACTTCACCTTGTATTGCCTCCAAAAATACCATGTATTCTTAGAAAACAAGGTCTATTGTGAGGATGCTAAGGTGAGTTGTCAATAATTATTCCAAGCCAATTAAAAATATTTAACCAAAAGTAAGAACTAACCCTATTGCATGGATCACAAATCTAATATTCAGAGATACAAAAATACAGAACACAAATTAAAACAAACAACTTTATCTACTAGCATGAAAATTCTTTACAAGGAATATAACATTGAAAAACAAGAATACATACTAGGATGTTGAGAATCCCTCTGTCTAGTTGAAACCACAAGGTTGGTGGTATGGCGTTTGGAAAGAACCCCCTTGGTGAGTTCAAATGGAAGGGCAAAAAAGGGAGAGATGGTATGCAATTCTCTAGAGTGAGAGCGTTGGATCTCCCATAGGGCTGTTTATATAGGAGTGGAACCTCTTTTCTTTCCTTCTTTGTTCTTCAATTTGTGGAGTGGTGGGATCTCCAAAATCTCCATGACCGTGGGTCATTCTTACTGGTTGGGTTGCATGCCCAGCTGGTCTCATTCATCTCCCTTTTTCTCTCTTTTTGAAAACGTCCTCTTTCCTTTCTTTTGGATTTTCTTGATAGACAAGTTAGAGAGACAAAATCTTCACTTGATTGAGATGGGGCCCACATAATGTGGCCGGGTGTGCTATAAAAAAGATATGACGTTCTTGAACTTCTCATTTTGCCTTCATGCTATGCTATTATAAATAGGTCCTAATTTTATTTGGAAACTCAGATTGAGTAATTACTAGAAACTAGTGTTGAATGCGATAAAAATGATAGTAATTACTAGAAACTAGTGTTGAATGCGATAAAAATGAAAATATGGTTTTCTTTGCAATTTGATTTTGGTTGAGAACTTGATTTGGGATGGATGTAATATATGCATAAAACAAGTTTAGAAGCACATAATTTTTTCAAAAAAAAAAAAAAAAAAAAAGAAGCATTAGAACTATACAAAAAGTAAAAAAAAAAAAAAAAAACACATTAGACCTATAAAAAAAGCATACAAGCATTATTAAATCTGATGGTAAAAGAGAAATTAAGTTTTCTCCCATGACCTATCAGTAAATGTCACATACTGTACAAGAAGAAAAAATTGTCAACATCTTTCCATTGCATGTGGTAAACTCAATTGTTGGACACTGTAGTTTTTCAGAAAATTGAATGCTGTCCATACATGGTTTTGAACACTTGATCATGTACTCAGTAGTAACAAATGTTTCAGTTTTGAGCTATATATCAAATGATGCTTTGAATGCCTTTGCTATTTGATTTTTATTGAGCTTGGTTCAGACTGGATGTCTTTGACATAAATTTACTTAATATATTCTGATGTTGGTTTCACTTAAATTTACTAAATGCATTTTTTACTAAAATCTGATAGTAACGAGTGTAGGAATGCGTTCCCACTCTTGTTCTGTCTTGTTATTTAATGAAAGTAACCATTAAAAAAAAAAAACACAAGTGTAGGAATGCCTGCTTAAGTACCAAATTCTTTGAATTTGGTACCTGGATTGGAAAGGTTGATGTACATTAGGAGCAGATTTGTATTTGTTTTCCTCTTTCCTCTTCCACCGTTAGTGTGTTAAGTGAGGGCACTTCATGTAATACGTATGGACTATTGATAGTAGCACTTCAACAACAGGTGTCTTTTATTTTCTTCTTTTTCTTTTTCTTTTTATTTTTTATTTTTTACTTTTTGCTCTAAAATTCTCTGTGATAGGAATAGAACTAATGAAGAACATGCATTTCACAGCTTTGGGGTTATGAATAGAACTTGGGATCATCATAGCGTGCATAGGTGGAAAAGATCCATGGTTGGGATCATCATATCTTCTTTTTAATTGATAGCTTAACTAGAACCAGTGGCCTAGTTGTTGGGCATTTTCCAACGGTGTTGCAAGCTCCTTTTTTATTTATTTATTTATTTTTTGCTTGTCTTTGCCTACTGTTGTTTATGTGTTTTTGTCTTTTAGGAGACACTAGATCCTAGTAGTATAAACCTAAGATTTGTGTATGCTGCCGGGTGGTTCTATAGAGTAACTGCTACATGAGTTTTCTATAGAGTAATTGCTACATGAGTTTTCCTGACCGGTATTTTGGTGTTTAACCGTTTCTATTTTCTTAATTTCTTTCGTTGTTGCTTTTGATATCTTTATGCTCATTCACATCTATAAATATTTCTAACATGATTCTTTTAAAAATCGTTTGTTATTTTGGTTTAGATGCTTTATGTATTATTGCTAAAGTTCATCTTATATTGGTGGAACATTATATTTTGGGCATCTTTTTTAAATTAAAAGTCTTTAGTGTGTTTTTATTTCAGGCTTCTATTATACTTCTATTGCCATTTCTATACCTGTTTCGAGTTTTATTGATTTGTGAGCACAATTTCTTTTGTTTCTTTTCTTATTTTAGGTACCTAACAGAGCGAAAGATACTTAGTGGAATATCTTTTGTTATATCAACGGGAAGTAGTGTTGCTATTGTTGGTACAAAGTAGCAGCGGTAAGGCTTCAATGATTTTAACGTATATTCTAGCTAAATATTATATAAAGAAACTACCTTGAACTGTGTGATTCTATTTTTCTTTTTCTTTTTTTTTTTTTTTTTGTTTCCTTTGTAACATACTTGACAGATGAGTGAATGACAAACTAGATGTTGGAGGGAACTAACTCTACAATAGGTGTCTCCTCGTGCCTTCTGTTTACGAAGGATATTCTTCTTCATTCTAAAATAAAAGACATAGTTCACATTGATTTTAAATGATTGGCACATAGTAGAACACGTTGGTGAAATAATGTCTTCATTTGGAGAAAACTTTTGTCATCCTACCTTTTTTTTTTCCTTGAAAATTTTTGATCCAAGCACTTTTTTACTGCCATGTCTCATTTAACGACTGCCTATGCATGCTCCCAAATGTCTGCCCGGCACCTAGTGGTTTATTGTTTGATTGAGCTTCATTTTGATGTTCTCCCTCACGGTACTGACATTCTAGTATCAAATGTGCTCTTAATATTGTACTTATGTCTTTGAATATTCGAGATCCCTTTGATTTATGGACTACTCGTTGGTCTCTGGCTGTTTCACTTGTATCATGCCTCTTCTTTTATGGTCTATTAAGTTAATATCTTGAATGGCAGTTTTATAAGGTTATTGGGAATTATGCTTGCTATAGGGTCTTGTGTGAACATTATTTTGTGATGGATTATTGTTTCTCATCATGGAGCATTGTTTTCATTTTTCAAGTTATTATTTATATTTTCTTTGTTTTTATTATGCAAAAACCAAAAACTGACTGAAGACATAAGGTACCATAACATATGTAATGAGGTTGAATGACCAACTAGCCCTTCATTTCCCGGTTAGTTAGAGGACCTAACCTCAAATCTGTCAAGTATGAATCTTCTTTTTAGACTAGATCAATGGTACTTTTGTAATTTTGTCCTTTTGATGTTGAGATTTTATGCCCTTTGATGTACAAATATCACCATTTGAGGAAAAAAAATCGCAATTCAAGTTGAATTATTTAATATAATAGGGTAATTGCACAGTTTGGACAGCTATGGGCATGGGCCGCATGGCAAATAGCCAGCAAAGCTTTAAAACAATGGGCATATAACTAAATTTTTTTTGGCATTTGGGTGGATCCCAAGTTGTGTTGCCAGTAGAGTAATTCTTTTTTCTTTTTGTTTGTTTTTGTGGGTTTTGTCTAACCATTGACGAGGTTGGAAAAAGCTTCACATTCTCCGGTGTCTTCGCTTTACCCTCGTACTTTTATTACTCATGTTTTATATTCTTTTGCATTGCATGCATAATATGAGGATGATGTTCATCATAGGTTGGGGGTGGGGACAAGCACACTTGTCTATTTTTAGACAAAATTTTCACACACCTTTTGCTTTATTTTCTATATTTAGGAAGTTTTTCAAATTTCTTTTCAGAATTTTTGCTATTTATCTTTGGCTTTTTAGATTTTTTTGAAGAGAAATTTTTTGAGAGAATTTTCAATAAACGGAAGATGGGTTGAATTTTAGAATTCTCAAAAATTTAGACAAAAGAGAGTCTGCGGATATCATTTTGAAGAAGTGCTAAATTTAAATCCTTTCACATTACACAGTTCGTATACTTTTTCAAAACCTTTAAATGTGAAATTACGATTTCCATTCTTTTTACGACTTGATTGAGTAGATGGAGGAAAACCAAACCTTAGTTTTATAGGTTTCCTGATTCATCTGGGTGGATTTTTCCACAAATTGGTGAATTAAGTCGGGTACATGAAAATGGCTGCCTATTGTTGGGGACCGTTGAAGAGGAAAAAAATTCATGGCCTTTTGAAAAATAATAGTGCAAAAGCCATCATGGTTGCCTTGATTCGGGTACATAAAAAGGGCTGCCTATTGTTGGGGACCGCTAAAAAATAAAAAAATCACGGCCTTTTGAAAAACAATAGTACGAATGCCATCATGGTTGCCTTGATTCGGGTACATGAAAAGGGCTGCTTATTGTTGGGGACCATTGAAAAGAAAAAAAATCACGGCTTTTTGAAAAACAATAGTGCAAAAGCCATCATGGATGCCTTAATTCGGGTACAAGAAAAGGGCTGCCTATTGTTGGGGACTGTTGAAAAGGAAAGAAATCAAGAGAAAAGAAAAAGAAGAAAGAGAGAAGCTTGTCGCTGAAATTTCACGGCCTTTTGAAAAACAATAGTGCGAAAGCCACCATGGTTGCCTTAATTCGGGTATACCTTTAATTCGGGTACATGAAAAGGGCTGCCTATTGTTGGGGACCGTTGAAAAGGAAACAATATCACGGCCTTTTGAAAAACAACAGTGCGAAAGCCACCATGGTTGCCTTATTTGGGTACACCCTTAATTCGGGTACATGGAAAGGGCTGTCTATTGTTGGGGACCGTTGAAAAGGAAAAAAAATCACGGCCTTTTGAAAAACAATAGTGCGAAAGCCATCATGGTTGCCTTAATTTGGGTACACCCTTAATTTGGGTATATGAAAAGGGCTGCCTATTGTTGGGGACCGTTGAAAAGAAAAAAAAAATCACGGCCTTTTGAAAAACAATAGTGCGAAAGCCACCATGGTTGCCTTAATTTGGGTACACCCTTAATTCGGGTACATGGAAAGGGCTGCCTATTGTTGGGGACCGTTGAAAAGGAAAGAAAATCAGGGCCTTTTGAAAAACAATAGTGCGAAAGTCACCATGGTTGCCTTAATTTGGGTACACCCTTAATTCGGGTACATGGAAAGGGCTGCCTATTGTTGGGGACCGTTGAAAAGGAAAGAAAATCAGGGCCTTTTGAAAAACAATAGTGCGAAAGCCACCATGGTTGCCTTAATTTGGGTACACCCTTAATTCGGGTACATGGAAAGGGCTGCCTATTGTTGGGGACCGTTGAAAAGGAAAGAAAATCAGGGCCTTTTGAAAAACAATAGTGCGAAAGCCACCATGGTTGCCTTAATTTGGGTACACCCTTAATTCGGGTACATGGAAAGGGCTGCCTATTGTTGGGGACCGTTGAAAAGGAAAGAAAATCACTGCCTTTTGAAAAATAATAGTGCGAAAGCCACCATGGTTGCCTTAATTTGGGTACACCCTTAATTCGGGTACATGGAAAGGGCTGCCTATTGTTGGGGACCGTTGAAAAGGAAAAAAAATCAAGAGAAAAGTAAAAGAGAAGAAAGAGAAAAGCTTGTCGTTGAAATTTCACGGCCTTTTGAAAAACAATAGTGCGAAAGCCATTATGGTTGCCTTAATTCGGGTACATGAAAAGGGCTGCATATTGTTGGGGACCATTGAAAAGGAAAAAGAATCGTGGCGTTTTGAAAAACAATAGTGCGAAAGCCATCATGGTTGCCTTTATTCGGGTACATGGAAAGGGTTGCCTATTGTTGGAGACCGTTGGAAAGGGAAAAGAAAAAAGAAGAAATAGAGAAGTTTGTCACTGATATTTTACGACCTTTTGAAAAACAATAGTGCGAAAGCTATCATGGTTGCCTTGAGAGGAAATCTTTTTTTTTTTAGAGTCTAGGCGGACCGGATTATTTGATTGAGTCTTTTTCACGGGGGTTCTAGCGGAGCATTTAACACTTATTTTTTGATGTATACATACTTTCTCATCGTGCATGATCATATTTAGCAAGATTTTGAAAATTTCTTTCCAAAGATGGGATTGATGAACCGTATTTCGAATTTGTCTTTACTTTGATTATTTCGAGAATCGAAAGTATCCAATGTTTATAAATATTTTTTTGGTGGAGAGTTTCTTTTGATTTCTTTAGCATTTTATTTATTTATTTATTTTTTGAGTTTTGTGGGTATATTCATCGGAAAACCTCATGAAGCACAATTCATGCACTAGGGTAACTTAGGGGTATAAGGGCTTATTGCATGCGCTAAATGCAGTTGAGAGTGCTAGCAAAAGTGGCTTTTTTTTTTCTACATTAGTCTTTTGTATTTTTAGGTTAGATTAGGTGAGTTTAGTACTTCACCTTTTCACATCTTTTGCTAGGGACTAGTAAAATGTTGGTTGGAGGGCATGATGAGTCCATGAAATTGCATCATATTGTCATTATTTCATGTAGATTTATGGACTTATTTAGGATAACTTGATTTCATTGAATTTTATTTGAGCAAGTCATAATTGGTCAAAATTCATTAAATTGCATGATTTTCATGAAATTATTCTTTTGCATTATCCTATTATCGCATTAATTTTCTCAAAATTCACAATTATAGTCACGTAGTTTTTCTACATCATTGCATTCTACGCGAAAAATCGATGAATGTTGTATTCATATGAATTGTAAAGTGCAATGATGCAAATCTTCTAATGTGAATTATCCAATGGAGAGCCTCAAAGATATTTATAATGCTGATTTGACTCATGATAGCTACTGCTTAAAATTCTCTTAATACTAATTGATAGTGACTTATATTTATTAGCATTTGATTTTCTTATTTCTTGAATTTCACTCATCTCATCTGCCCCTGTCCACCAACACCTCTCTCTCACCGTCTCCCATGCTTCTCGCTCCCTCCCCTTGCTCCCCGTTCGCTCTCCCTCACATGCATATTTTTCTATTTTTTTTGTTCCGTTTCCACTGTTGCAGCGACATAGCCCTGAATGTAAATGTGGTCATTGGTATTTTTTAGCACTATACCCTAACTGTTTGCTGAAATTCCAGAAAGATAGAAAGTGAAATCGATTCTTTAAAAAAGAAATCCAGAAGAGAGAAAATAGGTGTTCTTAGATTGCAGTTTAATTAATTGTTTTTGAGAGATATTTTACTTTCTTGGCTTCTAACTAACTCAAGTGCAGGGTGGATAGTCAAGGATGGCCATTCTCACTTCATTTGAGTTGCCCCTTTGCTCATTGAATAAGAGATGAAGGTCCTTTGCCATAGCTTGATTGGCTTCCTTAAACAAAGTGCGACTGTGGATGATGTAGCTCGATGGCTTAATATTAATTGGGGCTGTCGATTGCTAGAAGACGATGTCGTCCACATCCAACTTCTCTCAGATGAGGAAGTTAGTCAAGTTTGGAGCTGTGCTGAAGGTTCATCTTCCAAGCCAATCACCAAATCCAACCCGTTCGTAGCCCTAGACAGATGGATTGAGGTTATTGGCTCCCCCCCACCCAATCACCAAATGGATTCGTTTCCATGGCGTACCGCTACAAGCTTGGAACGAAGGCGTCTTCCGCCTCCTCGGTGATTTCATTGGCTCAACCATATAGGTAGATCGCTTCACTTCGGAGAAGATTAACCTCTGTCTACGAGCGTGTGAAGGTCCGAACCAGCAGGCTATGCAAGTTACCGCTGCAAAAACCTCTGTACGTTGGAGAACTTATTTCAGTCAGGGCCGAAGAAGATCTCCCATTCTCTAGTCGCAACCGACATCGATGAAACCTCCACAATCGCAAGCAGTGCATTTGCATATTGAAGACGGCGATCTAGGGTTCGCTGGTGAATGAGACTTCTCAAATCTTGCCCAAGGAAGTCTCCAGAACGAGCTAAGGGCCAGAAACAAGCTAGGTCAGGAAGATCCAGGGCCTCTAACTCGACCCAAGCTTAAGCATGGCAATGACTTTTCCATCTTGTATGAACACACAACCAAGTCCTATATTCGAAGCATCGATAAAAATTGTGTAACCACCGCTTCCGGATGGTAAGGTGAGGACTGATGCTGTAGTCAATCTCCTTTTCAGCTCTTGGAAACTGGTCACAAACAGATCTGGCCATACATATGGTGCATTCTTCTTGGTTAACTTCGTTAGTGATGCTGCAATCGACGAAAATCCTTGCATAAATCTTCGATAGTAACCTGTTAATCCAAGAAAACTTCTGATGCGCGTCAATCTTGGCTGGATCTATTGACAATCTTTCTTTGGAGATGATGTGTTCCAAAAATGCGACTTATTTAAGCCAGAATTCGCACTTACTGAGCTTCGCATACAATTGATTGTCTCTTTGAAGTTGCAGTGCTATTCTCAAATGCTTTTCATGTTCTTCTATGGACTTGGAGTACACCAAAATGTCATCAATGACCACTACCGCGAACTGATCTAAGTATTCTGCGAAGATCTTGTTCATCAAGGCCATGAATATTGCCAGTGCATTAATCAGTCCAAATGGCATTACTAGAAATTCATAGTGTCCATATCTTATTCGGAAAGCTGTCTTTGATACATTTGAATCTCTAACTCTCAATTGATGGTAACTAGAGCTCAAATCAATCTTCGAAAAATAGGCAGCACCTTGCAATCGAAGGTTGGGTAAGCCCAACCCAATCAGATATTGGGTCCAATATTTTAGCCCATAAGTAGCCTGTAATTGAATTTTGTTGGCATACAAAAAATTCATCACATTTCCCAAGGCAGGATACCCATTGTCGTGGGAAAAATGTCATTTTTCTAACCGCTGGAATCTGACCGGCCATAATAGTGGAATTCCCAGCGGCCATTGTTTATAAAGCTTCATCGACCACTTCAGCTCTCCAGCCACTCAGCCCATTGGCCACCGCCCTTCACTCAAGCCATAGCCGCTGGATGTTAAAACAACACAAACACCAACCGCCAGACACCTTCTCCAATGGCCTCGAAGCAGTTATCACCCATGTTCTGGGTGCACCTTCTCCAATGGCCGCCCAGCAGTTCTCGCCCACGATCTGGACGGTTACACCTTCTAGTGGCCATTGGATATGCAAGAGGAACGGTTACAACTTCCATTAAATTGCAGTTTTCGAAACCGCGCTACTCCATGATTTCCAATGGTTATGGCCTCTCAAAAGAGGGACTTGGGGGAGTATCAAGGAGACCCGATCCGGTGTAAAGAAAAGCCAGAAACTTTGCCATTTTTCACACAGAAGACCTACTCTTCTTTTCTCAAGGTGAGAACCAGGCAGCAGTTGTCTTATAGATTGAGTAACAATTTCTAGAAAACCAGTCTTTGTTTCTCTCACACCGGAGAAGAAGAGGTGTTTTTGCTGTTTTGATGCATACGTCATTGTCAACTCTTTTTCCACATAAGGGTGATGAATTACAAAGATTGACGGAGGAAACTACGATGTAGATTTCCCCAACTTCGTCTCGAGCAACTTTCTGAAGACAGCAACCTCCCTCGTACTAAATCAAATCTTAGGAAAGTGGCATACCATCTCTTACTTTTTCCTGATTATCCTCCATTTACGTGTGCTAAATTCTGGAAAAAAAAATTGAATTTGTGCTTTTAACAAAGAAGACACATCCAAATACTCTTGGAGTAATGGAAATAGTGGAGCTGAAGTATTCAAAAAGTGTATTGTATCATTGACTTCCCTCCTAAAGTATTAGATGGCATTTGATCAATGAGAAATGCGACTATGAGAACATCTGATCAGAATGCCTTCAGAACATTCATCTGGAACGATAGTGCCCTGATAACTTCCAACAAATTCTAACTGATAAATGTCCTAAATGACAATGCCACTTCATAACACATTCTGCACTAGCTGATGACTGGTAGGATGATGAGACTTCAAAACTAGATTAGTAATATAGAGACCATTGCATTCACGGCCACCATCAATTGTCTATCTTGTCTCCAGATCCCCAAAAAGGCGACATGGAGGGAAAAAAAATGTGACACTGGAATTGTAGGACTTGATTAAAGTACTGACAGAAAGCAAATTATGAGATGATTGGGGAACATGTGACAATGAAGGCAAGGATAACCATCGGAAAATTCCAGCTGGTCGTTCATATATTAATGGTGTATCGTTCCCATTGGAAACACAAATGCTACCATGACAAGAGGGCTTCTCTGTCTTGAACATTACACACATATTTGTCATGTAATCTGTCGCTCCAGTATCAATCACCCAGTAAGAGTTGGTTGAGCAGATGCCACACAGGGAAGTAGCAGCCCTGTTTTGTGTTTCTCAGCTATATGTATGGAGATTATTGCAGAGTTTCTGCTAACATCTTGGTACCTGAAAGATGCTGAAAGGCAAAAATTTGCTAAGTAAAGTTTGGATTGAAGCTGTAGCAAGTAGCAACAGCTGTAGAAATTCTCAGTAAGTCTTCAACACAGTTAAAGATGGAACATAAATTTGGGTCATGAACTCCAGCAACCCGAGGTATGCAATTTAAAGGATGTTGGATACATGGGTTATATACTATGAAAAGAGAGAAGTTAGATCCAAAGAGAGAAAAGAGTATATTTGTTGGATATAGTGGTTAAGCAAAGGGCTACAGGTTACACAATCTAAAAACCAAAATTGGTTGTTAGATGTGGTCTTTTGCAAGAATGAAACATTGACATGACAGAGCATGAGAAGGATGATGTCATATATTCTAATGAAGATCACATTTCAAATCAGGATGATGTCACTGCCAAAGTGAATGATGAAATAAATCCAAATTCCAAACGGATCAGCACATTAAGAAACTCTTAAGAAGTACTCTTCCAAGGAAGTTAATTTATTATGGAAATTTATAGTTGCAATTTTCTCACAAGTTCCTCTTGAACCTAGATGCATTAGTCATGATGCTTGGGAATGCAGAGATTGATGTTATTCAGAAAAGAACATGGGGTTTGGTTTTGTTTCTGAAAGAAAAGGCAATCATTGGAGTGAAATGGATCTTTAGAACCAAGTACAATGCAAATAGATCAATTTCAAATGTGAGGTCGGTGGACAACAGTTATTCTGACGATAATCTGGATGAACTAGAGTTTGATCAATGGCTTTCAATGGCTCAAAAGTACCTAGATCAGATGTATTGAGAAAAGAATGCAAGCGGGGGAAGATTAACTGTTGATCTTGGGCAGCCCACACAATGGAGATGGTCCACATGGGACCATGTTTTGGGTGCACATTCCATGCGCCCAATCTGGGAATGTCCGAAAACCTTTGAATGATGTGCAAACTTAATCATTTCATTATTATTTTTATTCTTTTAATGCTTAAGTAGGGGTAGCTTCGTCATATTTTCTTTTCATAAGTTTAACTGCAGGATCGGAACATTATTTTGTCAGTCCAATGGCCAAGATTTATTTTAGGTCTTTCCTTCCTGAGAAAGCATCATAAATTCATAATCATCCTCATCATCGAAGTGTTGTCCCAACTATGTTGGGGTCGGCTATATGAATTATGTTTCTCCATTCCGATCTATCTTGAGCCAAATCCTCAGATCTTCATAAGAACATGAGAACACATATAACCATAAAGCTGGATACGGGGCACATTATTGGACACATTATGTTATTTCACTTTGTTTTCTTCTGTGTTGGTGGTTTCCTCCATTACAGCACCTAGGGAGTTGATCTCAGGCTAGGAGATCAATTCATGGTGGCTATGTTCTAGTGGGTCTCACTAGGATTTGCCTTCGTGATTGCTGGTTGGAGATTTTTGGAGTGCTGAAGTACCAACCCTTAAGACCCAAGTAATCATAGCATGCATCATATTCCCAATTGTCACGTATGGATTTCTTTGAAACATTTTACCTTGTTGCCTGACTTGATACTGTTGACCTCTGATAGTTGTTGCTGGTCTTAAAAAATGCAATGTTCCAAACAGGTAAAATCTTGCTTTCATAATGGTGACAACCACTAGGATTTGCAGTGCAAAGAAAAGAAACAAAAAATTTACAAGATCTAAAAGGCGTTGCATTGTTTAAATCAAGCATTGTAAGCATGATACAATAGGACTGAAAGATATATTTATGCTAAAGGCATCAAGAAAAGTATCAATCAACCAACTTAATTAATGAAAGTTGGAAGCAAGAATGCCATTCTTGTGTGCATTTATGTTGATGATATTTTATACTGGGAAATTGTTTAGAATTGGCTAATAATTTTAAGGTGGCAAATGGAACTTGTGATGAAATATTTTCTTGGATTAGAAATAAATCAATTAAAAAATAACATATTTTGTTGAGTATGTTTACGAACATCCAATTTTCTTGGATTAAAATTTAAAAAATTAAAAAATCACATATTTTCTTAAGTATGTTTAAGAACTTCTTAAAAAGTAATGATATTTTAAAAAGTTTTGTATATTGAACTGCTAAGTCCATTACTACTCCCATGTATGCTAATGACAATTTAGAGATCAGAAATTGGGCTGCAACATTTTACCAGCTTGATCCTCTTCTTCTTTGGCTGGAGCAAAGCCAAAGAAAAGTTCTATGGAAATGAGTGTCATCATCTGAAAAGGAGACAGAAAAATGCACCTTGTGGAAGTTCAACACAAAACATTTGTGAATAGTGTGTTCACTTGAATAAGCAATTCTTCCTGGAATTTACGAAGATCAAAATGGAGCCTTAGAAAAGAACATGACACTTGGGTGACACATACAGATTAATTTTTCTATTTCATAGAGTTTGATCTCTATCCATCATTTAACAATAACTTTGTGGTTTTAGGTTTATCTTGAGGAGTGGGATTTCAGGCTTTTATTGCTACGCTATATACGAGCGACTTGCTGGATGGCCTGCCTTCGATCTTGTCCAAACCAGGCTGGTGTTCAAATTGAGAAGAGAATTGTAAGCTATATCCAAAAACCTTTATTTTGCTTGAGTTCAGTAAACTACACCTTAGAACTTCAAGAATACAAGTCAAGAAAGAATGCAAAATTAACTTTTAAAGAACTAAGCTTGGGTTGCTAGATTGGGGTTGGGTTTGGTTAATATGCCAATTGGATTTTTGGAGGTGCTCTGCGATATTGAGAAAGAGGATGGACGAAAGGGGCTGGGATTCGGTTTGTGGAGGTTTACGGGAGGCAGTGGACAAAAGGGGCTGCAGATGATGGGGAAGCAGTGGTTTTGAGGGTTCTGGTTGTGATTTTGGGATTAAGGTGGTGGGTCAGTGTATGTGGGGAAGAGGCGATGGGGCTGAGAAAGGGGTTTTGTGGCTCCAGAAGGGGTTGCGGGGACTAGAAACTGGATTGGAGGGTGTGCGACAGATCTGGGCAGCGGTGATGACGGTAACGGCATGGGATGAGTGGTGATGGACAGATAGGGGTAATCACACCGACAATCGTGAAGATCATGCAGCTCTAATACCAATTGATGCAGACCCCGAGGGTTAGGGTTTGCAAGGCAAGTGCTAAAAGCACAATGGCTGCCAAAGCACGTGTCTGAAGACACAATAAATCTCCGCAAAGACAATAAAGGAAGATGCACCTCAATGGGGATAACCCAATTTTCATTAATCAACTCTAAAAATAATCTTGTACAATGCCATATAAATAGTAAAAGAAGACTTAAGCCCTAAGAAACCTAATTGAACTAGGAAACTAAATAAATTGGAAATCTAATCCTAAATTAATTTTTTAAATAAAATTAGAAACTAATGACATATAATTAGCTAATAAAATATCCTAAATCTAAGTGGGCCCTACACACGTGGCCATGAGGTCTACGATGCATCACAATGGACCACCTTCAATGTGTTCCCACTCAGGGGATCTCAGTTATGTCTATTCACTTCAGCAACATTTCTTATGCTGTTGCAAACTCCTCTCTGAACAATTCAAAAACACCATTGCTTTTTTCCTCTGATATAGAAGCTCATTCTCACTTAGATACTAGCATTGATGCTACTACTAATGGAGATCCAAGAACTCTAGAGTTTTTTTTTTTTTTTTTTTTTTTCCCTTGAACTTCATTGTCACCTAACTACACATCCACTTGGAGACCATTTTGGAATCATCTTACGCCAACACAAATATGCTCTTGATCTCATTGAACTAGCAGGACTCCAGCAATCAACTCCAGTTGATACTCCTCTTGAAGTGAATTTGAAGCGCTTCAAGGATAGTGGGGATCTTTTTGACGATGTCACGCTCTATCGGCAATTGGTTGGCAGCTTGATCTACTTAACTCATACCCGCCCCGACATTTCCTTTGTTGTTAACCTGGTCAGCCAATATATGACTCAACCAAGGCATCTTCATTTGACGGCTGTCCGATGCATTATTCGTTACCTTCTTGGTACGCCTACTCGTGGTCTCTTTTTTCCTGCCAGCTCCCCACTAAATCTCATTGCTTTCTCCGATGCTAATTGGGCGGGTTGTACTGACACCCGTCGGTCCACCACTGGGTGGTTTATGTATCTTGGCGATGCGTTGATATCCTGGAAATGTAAGAAACAAGATAAGGTTTCAAGATCTTCTACAGAAGCCGAATATTGCGCCATGTCTGCTGCCTGTTCTGAAATACTTTGGCTTCGTGGGCTACTCTCCGATCTCGGTTTTCCCCAAAGCTCACCTACACCTCTCCATGCTGACAACACTAGTGCTATTCGTATTACAGAAAATCCAATTTTTCATGAACGGACCAAGCACATAGAAGTTGACTGTCATTTCATTCGTGATGAATATCTACGAAACGTCATTTCCCTACCATTCATTTCCTCTGGCCTCCAGATTGCAGACATCTTCACAAAGGGACTTCCTCGCCCACGTTATCAATTCTTATCCAGCAAATTGATGCTTACTGATTCCACCGCATCAATTTGAGGGGGGTGTTAACAGAGGCCCATTATGATATAAGTTAGCCATCCATGACCCATCTACAAAAGCCCATTGTATTAGACTTGTACAGCAAATACATACTATAATAGGAGATTCGTGGATTGATACTAGTCAGACTTGTACAGCAATACATACCATAATTATAGATTTGATAGAATGTAATTAGAGCCCAAATTGGGCATTACTGATCTATAAAACACGATGGTGAATCCTCAAGGGATCATCGAATTCCATTCAGTCTTTCTTCTGGGTTATTTGGGACACTAAGTAGTTCATGGAAGATGCAATTTCTGTTCAATGAGATTTATCATATTTTTTTAGCTTTACTGTCCCTTTCCCGGGTTTCATTTCAGCATGTTAATAGATTAGCGAATGGGATGGCGGATTGTCTTGCTAAACAAGGGGTGGATCATGTGAGCAACTTAAGCGCCAGTGTCATGTAGTTAGAGTTAGTTTTTGGTATACATCCCTTATACTGATACATCAGTCGAGAAGTTTTATGTTTCTATTTTGAACTGAGACTGGTTGTAACTTTTATTCATACTAATATATCTCTTTCTTATCGATGAAAAAAAAAATAGAGGAGCTTCAAGCATGATTGATAAAATTCTCCATAATAATTCAATATTTGAAGATCGAGATCAGATAAGCTTGGCAGTTGCGGAATTCTTTTCAAAAGGTTTCAAGAACTCCCGACTAAGGATTGAATACTGTCTTTTCAACTATGATACCCGGATACTCGTACAAGCCCAACGTATCTGTATCGGTCCAATTCGACACTTTTTTTGGTACCTGATACCACACCAATACTTCTAGAGAACAAGAATATCCTACTTATAAAGTCCTTTATTTCATATAGTTCTTTTAATATTTTTACTTCTCACCATAAAAAATGCTAGAAAGGGACAAAAACAATGATAATTTCATTGATTCAAAAGTGATCTAAAGAAGAAATTAGAACACTCGTATCCTTATCCATGTTCTAGATTCTCAAAAGTGGGGGTCATATCCCCAATCCCCATATCAGTGTCCATATCCATATCCGTATCTGGGCATCATAGCTTTTCACCATTCAAACCCCTCAGATTCATTGGAGCAAAATGCTATGTTTTCAGTGATTCCTCCGTTGGAGGAAATCAGATCCATTCTCTTTAATCTAATTATCTAAAGAGGAATAGAGAACTTGAGCCCCATGGCTTTTCAGGTATTTTCTTCACTCACTGCTGGGATATCATCAAAGATTTTGTAGTTACTGTGGTGCAGAACTTCTTTGCAAGTGAATAACTTTTAAACTCTCCAATGCATATTTCATTTCTCTTATCCCCAAGTTTCCTTCCCTGTCATCTGTAATGAGTTCAAGCCCGTGAGCCTAATCAATTTCAATTTCAAAATCAGCTCCAAATTCATTCTTTCCAGATTGGCCAAAATCCCCCCGTCATCTCCAACCATCATTTAGCCTTCCTTTAGAACACGACAATTCAAGATCAACTAGACTTAGCCAACAAAGTTGGCCAATGCCTTCAGTGCAGAATTTATGGGGGGAGCATGTTTTTAAAGCCATGCATTTCGAAGACGTTCAACAAGCTAGACTAGGATTTCTTGTTTTTAGCTCTAAGAAAATTTGGATTTGCTTCTCAATGGATCAACCAACCTCAAGGAATGTGTTAGTCCTGCAAAATCATCTATCTTAATAGAAATCAGTTGGTTTCGTCTCTCCTGAATGTGGAATGAGACAACATGATCCCCTCTTCCTACCTCTTCATTTTAGCTAAAGAAATTCGGAGTTTGAACCTTATTCAACTGGTCAATGAAGGCAAAATTCAGCCAAATTACAGATCTCCTTCTAGTTCTTTGGCGAGTCATGTCCTCTTTGTAAATGACATTCTTGTCTTCTTTAGAGCAACTACAAAGAGTTCTGAAATGATCATAAATCTCTCTATGTATCAGAGCTTGGCAGGGCAGTACTTCAATCTTGAGAAGAACTAGCCTTTTTTCTTTTTTTTTCTGGCATTTACAGGCATCAACAAAAGCCAATATTACAAAAATCTTGAAGACTCTTGAAGCTTTTCTACCCTCTTCTTATCTGGGAGTTTCCCTGTATTCTGGAAGTCCTAAAAGAAGCCTATTTTCTTTCTTGATAAACTCTTTTAGGAATAATTTGGCTAGATGGAAATGCAATCTGCTCTCAATTGCAGGTAGAATGATTCTTACCATACCTGTCCATTCAGGTCTCTCCCTTCACTTGTTGCTTGTGTTTCCCTTTCAAAAGTCCATCTACAAAATTATGGAAAAAAACATGAGAAACTTCTGGTCTAGGAGTGACCATCATAGTAAGATAAGTTGCATTATTTAGCATGTCATCTACTTGCTGAAAGTCTAGGGAGGTCTGGGCATTAGGAGGCTGTCAAAGCTAAACAAAGCTAACAGTTGGTGGCTCTCAACATCTAAAATACCCTCCACTTGGCTCCCAACAGTAGCTAGCTTTGGATCTAGTATCTGGAGGAAAATCAAGTCCCTTGCTCCTTTCATCCAAGCAGGAAGTCCCTGGAATCTTGGTGATGGAAATAGTGCCGGTATATGGTTTGACAAATGGATGGGCCCTACTCCCATAGCCAACCCTTTCCCAAAATTCTCCTCAATAACAGTCAAAGTGAACTCTTTTGTAGTGGATGGGTTAAAGGAAATTCCCATCTCCTTGCCTACTGAGGTTAGTAATTTCCTCCATGCTTAGCCTGCCCATCCCCCCAGCCAGATTGCCTGATATAGATAGAAATAGGTTCTTCCCATCTCTCTGGCAGCAAGCTTGGCATTTGACCCATTCAAGAAGCATCGCAAAAGCAGTGGTCTTCTATGCCCTGGAGCCAACTTCTTCATGTTTTTCTTAGAAACTGTTTCATAAGAGGGTTCTCACTAGCACTTGGGCACAATCAACTGGAATTCAGTTAGTCTCACTGCACCCTCTGCTGCTACTCACTCGGAAAAGGACTGGGGTCTATTTTTCAATTCCCCATGTGCAACTAAACTATTGGATTGGCTATCTTGGTGTCCAAAAGATCAGGTCTTCCTCCATGAAAAGCATACTCATAAAGGAAATCCAATTAGATAGGATAGCAAGTCTAGGGCTAACTTAAAAACCACCAAGCAAATATTAGTTAGAGGCTACCTCATATCTTTGGTGTATTGTAGGTTCATATCCTTTGTACTTGCTGCCATTTCCTCATCATCAAGAAGTCTCATATCCTTTCTAAATGTTAGTAACAAGTCTCATGTGCACTAATTAACACTCACACACAGACCTTATTTCTAATACCCAAAATTGGAAGTAAAAAATAATAATAATTTTAGGGTTTAGTTTTAACTCATAAAGTGTCCCTAAACTGATGAGATAAGGCCATAATTCTATGCGGACCGCAAAAGTACTCATAGAAAATAGGTTTTAGTCATGGCCAAACTATGTATGTATGGGCAATATGACTTGGCTTCAACCATGTTTCGAACCATGATTTGATTGCTTTTTTTTTTTAATCAAAATAACCAATTGTTCAAGTGACGATTTGTTGAAGATCCACTTTCGTAAAACAAAGGCCTCTTTTCAGCCATTTATAAAGGAATCTAATAAATTACTACTACTACTACTACTACTACATCGAAAAGAAGGCATAACTATTGATAATACGTTGCAGGTTGATGATAAGTACCAGTACTCCATGGACAACAAGGATGGTGGGGTCCATGGCTGGATAAGCTCAGACCCAATTGTGGGCTTCTGGATCATTTTTCCAACCAATGAGTTCCGCAATGGAGGTCCAACCAAGCAAAATCTTACTGTCCACACTGGCCCAGCTGCCCTTGCTGTATGCTCTCTCTCTCTCTATATATATATATATCTCGCACGCACACACACAACACATTTATTTTCTTTTCTTATGTTCTTCTCAACGATTTAACATTTATTTATATTTTCTTGTTGAGTAGCTCAAGTCCATGATTATTTTTGTTTAAAGAGCTTTTAATAATAGCAATTTGAGGATGCTTACCAAATGTGCCCTCAAGTTTAATATGAATCCTTGTTCGATAATGCATTCTCCTGCATATATGATATGAAGTCAAACTATTGATCTTTCAACAGAAATTTCTCCTACAACAATGGTTATATGTGGATGAATGCTCAGTGATTGATGCGATTGCTTTAGATGTTACAAGGTTTAAGGCGTCAAGCTGTTCCTCAGTGACCTGTAGGTCAATTAGTTCTTTGATTTGTTGCAGAACAAGTGATGCTTTAAAAATAATAAATAAATTGCAGCAAATTCATGTGCCCTTTTTTTTTATTGCCTTGTGAGTCACTGTAACTATTGCTTATTCACAGTCCCAACCCTTGTAGCCAGTCACTTGGAAATCAATTTCCATGATGAACTATTCCAATGATCTAAAAACTGTAGTTGTGTTCTTCACACTGGTTTCAAGCTCTGCTACTCATTACTCTGTCAGTGAAAGCGGAAGGAGCCTACTCCCTAGGCATTTTAGGTTGATGACATAAAGCTGACAAGAGATCATTGTATAGTGCCTGTTGAGTTGAAACAATGTTTGGAGAAAATTTGGTATCGAAGGTATTTGATATCAAAGATCTGGTCTTGTTAAAGTACTTGAGTATTAAAGTATCTCGCTCCCAACAAGGGAATTTTCATTTCAAAATAGAAATTGCCTTGGACCCAGAACTGTAACATGATAGGAGGGAAGCAAAGCTGTCAAATTAATCCTATGTATGTCGAGTTAACTGGGAAGGGAATCCTAAATATAGGAATAGCCGAATAGTTGATATTTAAATGTAACAAACTATTTGTTTGCTAACAGATTTAAAGTAGAATGAATTTAAAAGAGACAGAGAAGAGGGAATGAGAGATAGCGAAAAAGAAATATGATATTTAAATGTAACAAACTATTTGTTTGCTAACAGATTTAAAGTAGAATGAATTTAAAAGAGACAGAGAAGAGGGAATGAGAGATAGCGAAAAAGAAATAAGAGGAAGGAGAAACTGTATCAATGCAAATTATAATTCATGGTACAAAATGGCACAAATTTACAGTAGACCTCTATTGAATCTCAAGGTGTCTTTGATCTCTTCCTTGTACAATCTCTGTCAATGGCACAAACTTAACTTGACTTGAAGGTCTTCTAGCTCTCTGTCTTCTTGAAGCTTTGAGGTTTTTGAACTTGCTCTTCTAGTTCTTCAAACTCTTCGATTCGAAGATCTTTCGGTTTTGGAAGTTGAGATTCTCAGGCTCTTGGTCAGATGCTTGAAATCATTCTTGAAAGCTTGGGAGTGAAAATGAATGAGAATAAATACTTTTCAGAGTGCTCCTCACCCATTATAGGGTTTCAGTTTAGTTTATTTGCTTCATGTGCAAGAAACCTGCTTTAGGAGTTTCCCTTAGTTTAGCAAACAACCAAAAGTGGGATTTAAGTGAGACTGCTTGAGCAATGGAGGCCAGGACTGGGATGTGGGGATGCTAGTCCCTAGCCCTGAGCACGGGTTTGGGTCGTGGGATGCCCATCCTTGGACCCCAGGTGCTAGGCACATGCTATATAGGCCACAGGGCTTCTTTTTCCTCTCTTTCTTGTTCTTTTTTCTTTCCTTCATTCTTTAAATATTTTGGCCATTTCTTTTGACTTTGTATAGGATATTTTGATGCTCTTCATTACTTAGTATGGGAAGCAGGACAATATAAAGTGTCAGGACTGAAAGGCAAAGCCCAACGAGCACCTTGGTTTTCAGTATAGTTGTCACTTCCATTCCAGTCGCCATTCTAGTTTGACCCTATAGTGGAACGTTTCAGCATTCCGGTCAATTCCGGTATTCCATTCTAAAAATGGCATGATTGAAAAAATGAAATATATATATAAAAGAATACCTAAAATTGAAAAAATAGTTGAATGCTAAGAGTGCATACTTACATCACTTAAATTAAACTACACTCTACAATTGATCAGTTTCTAGTTTTCACTACATATGAATGGAAGTATGAAATATTGGAGGGAATGGAGCGGAATTGGTCTGGAATTGGAACTGGAATTGCGACCGTAACGACCGGAATGATTGGAACGGACAGGAATTGGGAACAGTAACTTTTAGGGGGTCATTTTGTTCCGCCCAAGGCCAATTCCGGCCAGAACGGAATGGAATTGAAAACTATGGTTTTCAGAGGCTGTAAACTTTCAGATTTGCCGTCATAATAAAATGTTAGAAAGCTGTCCATGAGATAGATCAACGTGGCAAATGGCTATGCCAATTTGATGACAATTTCAAGCTAAAATTCCATCATTTAGGCAATGAAATCTCAGATTTTCTGTCAATTATACTGTATTCGGTTTTTATGGTCTACAATGATGTTACGGGCAAAGGATGACCTTGTTTAATTCTTAGAAAATTTAATGCCTACACTATTTAGATACTAACTAGGTTGGGTCTCCAAATAACCACCAATCTATAGTAGGTATTGCAAAGTTGCAGGAGGGAATCTGGTGACTTGTATAAAAAAGGGAAACAATTCGTTGCATGTTCAAGTGTAGAAATTGCTTGTCACCACTTAAGGGGTGGTTTGTCTGCGGTCATTTACATATTTAAATGATTCACATGCTTAAGGATTATGCATCATCATGTTTGTTTGCACCCATTTATGAATGTGATGTTTTGTTGGTAGTTGCTATACTTTTTTTTTTTTTTTTTTATAACGGAGGTTGTCCCAGCCCTTTGGGCCGGACTAATCCCTATGGCCCAGCCGAAGCCAGGCAAATCCCCTGTAGCCCCAGTGTTGGTAGTTGATATACTTGTGACCATATTGCTTCTAATCCGGTATTCAAGAAGTGCACAGAGCATATGGAAGTTGATTATCATCTTATACAAGAGAAGGATGCCTCTAGAATCATCTCCACTCATTACCTCAAATTGGAAGACTGGCCTTCATACATGTTTAGCAAATCACTTTGAAGGCAACATATTAAATAATTAGAGGCAAACCGGGCATGGACTATATCTATTAACCAACATGAGGGGAGAGGGTTGGAGAACTATAATACATGAGTGCCAGACTCCATAACTGGTGTAGTGTGTATATTTTTGTGAATATAGATGATGACTGTGTATTACAGACTAGGATGTATGTCACATGGATTTACTATACCTGTGTAGCATGTAATCAACATCAATATTAACAAGTATCCTTTATCTAGAATAAACACACAAAAAAAAAAAAAAAAAAATAGAAATCGCAATTCACAGAGAAATTCTAGCTCCAAATAATCACTTCTCCTGTCATTATTGTAGTTAATGACGTCTATTGTACTGCTATGATATCATAATAGCCTAGGTCATATAAACGGATTACCACTAATAACGAGCATCAATTCTATTAAGAAGAGGCATTTTGCGTCTTGTGAACATGAGTCTCACACTGAGATAATGGTTTCAAATCATCACTTCTCTTTTGAGTTGTCCTTATTAGGGTAACAGGGCTAGAAAACCATTCAAATGAAATTATGTGTGCGCTTCTTTTTTGTTGCCTATCAAATGTCCTGGTGGGCCTCGTTGATGGTCGAATGACTTTTGAAACTCTCTCTCTCTCTCTCTCTCTTCAACTAGTTTAGCAAAACCTTATTCTCACAAATCCTATGATTAGTGATTGCTTTCAGGGGTAATTTGATCATGACTGTATAAAATTATAGATACGCTGAATCCTTCGTTTAAACATGGAGATAAGGGACTCTAATGGTTTGAAGATATTATTATTTCTAATTTTGAAAATATTGAGTTTTCTAGGTTAAATCAGAGTGATGGGACCCAGTGATGGATGGAGTTTGCACATTCACCATGGATGCCCGGCCTTTGGAGTCATCGTCATTGGAAACCCAAGAAGTCTTCACACAAGGGAGAACTCTTGCTCGATGCAACCAATATAAAGAAGGAATTTTCATTGATTCACAAATAAGCCATTCAATCCTGCCTATTAAGGACCTAGATAGGATTTCTTTTCCCTTCAATGAAATTGATTAGATTCAATCTCTTGTCGCTTGACATCCTCTCTTTCATTAATTACATGTCAATCAATTACATTGTTGATTACATGCCAATCAATTATCTTGCTAGATTTAAGATATCTTTTCTTCTTCTTTTTTTTAATGGTAACAAAGAAATTTATTAAAAGAAAAAAGTAAAGCCAAGATATCTTATCTAGATCTACAAAATTTTATTGTAAAGTCGTAGTTGCGCTATTGGGCAAGCTGACCATGGGTTAGGCCTAATGAATTAGTCATCAATGGGATTGCCAATGGGCTGGCCCGCTATGGTTAGGCCAATGCACAGGTCCACTATGGGTTTGATACAATGTGCCAGCTCACGCCTCACAGTACGCCTATTCCTGGGCCCCCTATTGTAGGTCCTGAGGTCCATGGTTACATCACAAGGGGACAACTATGACTATCTTCAATGATTGGCTTATTTTTTGTTGTCCATGGTCTGGTTATGACTCGGTTGAGCATTGCAGCGCTGATAATCAGAGCCACGTCGATCTATGTTGTGCAGTGCTGAGTAGGAGACATCAAGTTTTGTCTATGACTTTGTATTACTAACTCAAACCAATTTAGGTGTTTCTAATATATCGTAATTGATGCCGCTTCATTTGAACTAAAGGAAATAAGGGCTGTTCTTTATTCACTTTGTTTAAGATCATATATTTGATAGTGCAGTAGAGATTGGTCAAAATCATAATTCTGATCTTCTAATGATCATTAAGGGCTGTTCTTTATTCACCAACGAAGATTACAAGTGAACTCACTAAACCTTTGACGCAGTTGAAATTCAACATAAGGGACGGTGAAGTACTTCCCGATGACCCGCCGTTCACCTTCTACGTGGTCGCTTGAAGCCCACTTTGAATGCCCCTTCAAGGTGTTTGAGAGAATAAGGAGAAGGAAAATATCTCCAGCGCAGTCTCCCTTGCAAGATTAGCCCACAAAAACTCTCTTAGACGAATGCTCGATGCTTGAGAAATTTAGATAGCTCTAGTGAGTACTTTTGTGGTTGCAAGGGGTCATTATATAGCCCAAGTTTTGTGCACAAGATTTTCCGAAGCAAAGAAGGAATCTTAGAAGAAGTAGGAACAAAACAGCACGAAAGAGTCTTGATCGAACAAAACTCCACAGCCCGCTATAGCGAGCCCACCTTCTGTCTGCACAAAAACCATAGCTCGCTATAGCGAGCTTCAGTCTCACTATAGCAAGACTGTCTTTTGGAACAATTATTTGTTGGCGCTGGAATACTCCGGGAGGATTCTATATTTGTCTTCAAACCTAACTAGAAGTCTTCAAGGCTTGTTTAAGGAGTCCAAAAGATGTCTTCCACTGTCAAGAGTGATGGACCCGGCTTTTCGCCTTCCTCAGCCCCCGGTCCGACGGAGTGCGGCTGGGCGAAAAGCGAGCATCAATATTTTTGTACGGGTATGCAAGATTTTCTATTCTATTTGGAATTTAGAAATGGTGATCCGGAGATCCACCATCACAAGTAGAAAGGAAATCAAAACTTTTTCTAACATTCCATTGCACATATATTTTTAGAAAAGAGATAGATTTTGAATGCCGTGAAAGGCGATTTTCTTTTGTTTGCCATGAAAGGCGATTTTGTGCCGTAAGTGTCGATTTTGCCGTGAAAGGCGATTTATAAATCTCATCAATGAAGAAAGACAAGAGTTGTGAATTTTTTTGTCTCTTAAAAAAAATACAAAATACAATAGAAGAAGTAAGAAAATAGATCTAACTTCTCAGGAAATTGTGGGGATCAAGGACATCGACCAACATAGAGAAAATTATGAGAAGCACCAAAAAAATCACTTGCACTTCGACCCATCCTTCAGTCAAATTCGAAATATCTTCAAGGGTATCTCAAAAAAAAAAATTCTTCCTCATCCACATTATAAGACATGAGTTTTAAAACAAACTGAAGACAACTTGTTATAGCGAGGTGAATTCTTGTTATAGCGAGAGTAGGTTCTGGAGAAGGCTCGCTCTAGTAAGTACTGATCTCGCTATATCGGGACATAGTTCTAGAAAAAAATGAAAAGAAGGCACAAAATAGGATCTGATGTGATTTCCTCCCTTTTTTTTTTTTTTTGGTAAAATGCATGTGTTCCATCTACAAAAATATACACAGAGAAGTGTGAAAATACACAAATCCACTGAAATTAAGTGAATGTGTGTGAAATATGATTTGCTCCCCCTTAATCAAGACGAGATTTTAAAACTGAAGGACTAAAAACTAGGGAGCAAACCCAAAAAATGATAGAATCAGTTCAAAATCTAACTTGCCACCACCATGCTAATTTTTTGTTAATATCATGCTTTTTGAGACATTGCGCTCCTTCCCCTTTTCTTTTTATTAAAACGTAGTCATGAACCTTCATAGGCGGCTTTCACACTATCAAACATGGTAGCCTTCTCCAATGAAACTTTTCAATCAAATATTGGTAGCTATCACACATGACCTTAGGTAGCCCTGATCCTCCGGTTCAAAGTACAAAGAAATGGTGAGACTTGGCATCAAGAATTTTTTATTTTTATTTTTTAAGGATCAAGGGAGAACATCCATTGTGCATAAGAGGATGATAACAATGAACTGTGCACTAAACACGAACAAAATCACATGCAAAAATAATCATAGATGGAAGTGAGATTGTGCATGTGCATGTGAAAGTAAAACAAAAACTAAGGAAATGAGGAAATCCCCAGAGACTTTCATCCAAAGAAGTTGAGTGCAACAACTTCGAGCAGCAATATATTCAGCTTCAGCAGTCGACAAAGAAGTCGAAGTTTGCTTTTTACTGTACCAAGTGACCAAATTATTCGCAATAAAGAAGCACCCTCCAGTTGTACTTTTCGATCATTTGCACAACCTACCCAATCAGCATCTGAACACCCAACCAGATTTGTATTTGTGTCTTTGCTTAGCCAAATACCAAAGTCAACAGTTCCACTCACATATTTCATGATTCTTTTTACCGAATGAATGTGAGATTCCTTTGACTTAGATTGATAATGGGCACATGCTCCAACACTGTAAGCAATATTGGGTCTACTCGCAATGAGATAGAGAAGATTGCTAATCATGCTTTTGTAAAGTGTTTCATTCACATCTTTCCCATTCAAATCTATGCTCAATTTGACACATGGGCTCATTGGTGTTCTGGAATGTTTAGCAGAAGTCATTCCAAATTTTTCAAGAAGTTTCCGAGCATATTTTGATTGAGAAACAAATATACCACCGAGCATATTTTGATTGAGAAACAAATATACCACTTTCGCACTGCTTGATTTGTAAGCCTAGGAAGGAGAGTTCTCCGACCATGCTCATTTCAAATTCATTAGACATGCTTTTAGAAAACGGATCAACTAAAGTAGAAGAGGTAGACCTGAGGACAATATCATCCACATAGATTTGTGCAATTAAGATGTGATGACAGTCTTCTTTGATGAACAGTGTCTTATCGACACTTCCTCGTTTGAAGCCATTATCCAACAAAAAGACAGTTAGTCTCTTGTACCATGCTCGTGGAGCCTATTTCAACCCATAGAGAGCTTTTTTCAGTTTAAACACGTGATCCGGGTAGTGAGGATCTTGAAATCCTTTGTGCTGTTCAACGCAAGCTTTATCATTTAAGTAACCATTCAGAAATGCACTCTTGACATCCATCCGATATAGCTTGATATGAAGAAAACAAGCAATAGCTAGTATCAAATGGATGGATTCCAATCTAGCAACAAGGGCAAACGTTTCTTCAAAATTGATTCCTTCAATTTGTGTGTACACCTGAGCTACCAGTTGAACCTTGTTATTCTTATAGATCCACTTGGTGCCGATAACATTAGTGTGACTAGGTCAAGGAACTAAGTCCCACACACAGTTTCTCTCAAATTGTTCTAGTTCCTCATGCATAGCATTAATCCAACAATAATCAAGAAGGGCTTCTTTTATGTTCTTTGGTTTAATAGAGGAGATATAGCAGAAATTACTTACCTCATCACATACCTGTTTTCTTGTTTTCAGAGGCTCCATTGCATCACCAAGAACTTGTGAAATTGGATGACTCTTCATTACCTTTGGTACTGGTCGCGAGCTTTTAGATGCACTTTGTTCAAGTGTTTAATGATGTTAGGCACCATTAGATTGGAGGATGGTGTTTTTTACTCAATTTCTTGTTCTTTGGATTCAACATTAGTCTTATCTTTCGATCCCGGTGCTGTGTCTATTCACTTGCTTGTACTTGGTTCAGCAACCTGAATAGAAGTAAGAGAAATAATTAAATCTTCTTCATCATCAGAAAAGTATTCCGAAATTCTTGCATCATCAACAACCACATTTACTGAATCCATAACTGAAGATTTTCTGAGATTATAAACTCTGTATGCCTTACTTATCATAGAGTAACCAAGAAAGATGCCCTCGTCACTCCTAGAGTCAAATTTGCTCAAGGGTTCCCTATCCTTCAGGATATAACACTTACTTCCAAAGGTTCAGAAGTACTTGACAGTTGGCTCTCGACCACACCAGATCTCATATGGGGTCATTTTCTTTCCAGGCCGTAGGTAAACTCTATTGATGATATGAACCGCTGTGTTTACCACTTCAGCCCATAAACGTTGAGAAATGTTTTTACTGTGTAACATAACTTGTGCCATTTCTTGCACAACCCGATTTTTCTTCTCAACAACTCCATTTTGCTGTGGTGTTTTGGGAGCAAAGAATTCATGTTTGGTGCTTGGAACAAAAAGTACCGAAATAAGAATTCTGAAATTCGGTTCGAGGGTCTATATGAATACGCACAACACCACCAAAAGCTTTTCCTTTATCATTGATGAGCGAAGTCCATAAATCAAGAAAAACTTCAAATGTCTCGGACTTCCCTTTAAGGAACCTAACCCAAGCAAGCCGCGAAAAGTCGTTAACGGTCATAAATATATATTTCTTATCGCCGATGCTTTCAAATCTTGTAGGACCCAAGAGATCCATGTGCAGTAATTCAAGCAGCCTGGTGAATTTTAAGGCATCAACTTTCTTATATGAGGACTTTATTTGTTTGCCAATCTGACATGGACCACAAACAACATTTGTAGCTTTTAAACGTTTAGGTAGCCCAATTATTATTTCATTTTTCGCCAAGTTATCTAGGTCCGTGTGATTAACATGGCCTAAACGTTGATGCCACAAGTTAATGTCACTAATCATAGCTGTGTGGCATGTCATCTTGCTTTCCGTGGCAACGAAGTAACAATTGTCAGAAGTCCGCACTCCATGAAGTACATTATTACCGTTTTTGTCAACAATAACACAGTCATTAAGAGAAAAATGGACTTCATGGTGTGAGTCACATAATTGGCTGATGCTTAACATATTCACTTCCAGACCATTGACTAAGAAAACATTTGAAAGGCTGGACATACCTAGTATAGAAACTATACCTTTTCCAACTATATTTGATTTGCTTCCATCACCAAATTTGACACTACCTCTTCACAGCTTTCCAGGGACGTAAAAAGGGAGTTGTTACCAGTCATATGTCTTGAGCATCCGCTATCCAAGTACCAAACATGTGAATCTTTTACAGTAAGTGTGGTTAGGACCACATTACAATGAAGATCAGACTTTCTAACCCAGATAGATTTAGTCTTAAATCTTTTGAGGAGAGGAGGTTCTCTTCCTCTGCGGGTTTTGCCTTTGATTTCACATTTTGTTACAATGTAGCCGAATGTGCCCTTTTATCCAACAAAAATGACAAATCGGGATAGGTCTAGGCTTAGGCACATTCTTATTTGTCCTTGTGTTCCCATGTTTAGCATTTGGAGTAACGAGAATACCAGATTGTAAGGCTGGTCCTTTGACAAAAATAGAGTTACCTGATTTCATAGAAGATGAGGACTCCGAGTTGAATCCAAGGCCAGTCTTTTGTTTTTCACTCCTTTGTTGCATCAAAATTTCATCTAGGGTCATGGACCCTTTATTCATTCGATCAAGCGAAGATTTGGCTGGTACTAATTATGATAGTGCCATTCAAAGTTTCCCACACACGTCATTCTTCTCAGCTTGCAGCAAGTTGTACTCAGTTTACAAAGAATTCAATTCCTTTCTAACCTCCTCTAACTATGCGGTAGCCGGATCCTTTTCTTTTCCTGCAGCAATAATAGTGTCATTTAAAATTGCACGTTGGGATTCTAACCGACTTACTTGGCAGGAGCATCATCAAGTTCAGAAGAGAAGGTTAAATTTTGAGATTCTGAAACTTTCTACTTGTGAGAGAGCTTATCGTTTATGCAAGACAGACGCAATGAATCTTTCAGAGGTTTTTTATAAGCAACTTCAACAGCTTGTTCTTCATTAGAAAGATCATCACGTTTTGACTCGTCATCTGACTTGAAATCTTTGTCAAATGACCCATGCTCAAAAGATGAGTTAGTAGAAGACAAAAGAGCAACAAATTTAGCGTATTCAGATTGTGACTCAGATTCACTATATTCATTCTCAGAATCTTCTTCCCAAGAAACATTCAAAGCCTTTCCTTTGTTTCTTTCCAATCGGTTGGCACATTTATAAGCTGGGTGGCCAAAACCTTGACATTCAAAGCATTGAATAGGTTTATTAGCATTCTTAGATGAATTATGTCATTTTTTGGCACACTTTTTGGCTTGTTAAAGCTCTTGTTCTTGGGAAACTCCTTTTTTAGGTTCGTTTTGTTATTATTCAAATATTTCTTGAATTTTTTTACAAAAAGAGGCCCAAGTTCTACATCATCAAAATCATTATCAGATTCATCGTCATTGTTGGCCTTAGATGACATGAGAGCAATCCCCTTGGATTTCTTATCAGAATAGTGATTTGCTTCAAAAGTTTGTAAGTTACCAACCAGTTCCTCAACAGGAAGTTCATTGAGATTCATATGTTCCTCAATAGCAATCACTTTTGATTGAAATCTTTCGGGCAAAGACCGAAGAACTTTCTTTATCACTTTTTGGTCTGAAATGGGTTCGCCTAAGTTGAAACTAGAATTGACAATGTGACCGAGTTTGGCATTGAACTCATCAAAGGTCTCTTTGTCTTTCATACGAATAGTCTCAAAGGCAGTCGACAAATTTTGAAGTTTAGTCTGCCTAACTATATCAGTGCCTTCATGTACTATTCTCAAGAGATCCCAAGCGTCTTTTGCATTCATACAAGTAGAAATTCTGCGAAATCCTGAGTGAGTAACGCCATTATATATATAGCATTCATGGCTCTATCATTCCAATGGGTTTGGTTCTTTTCTCCTTAGGTCTAGTCAGGCATTGGTTTTTTGAATACTCTTCCCTTCAACTACCATAGTTGGTGATTTATAACTGTAAGACCCTGCCCCGAGAGTTTCTAATTAGTGTTAATTAAGACGTGTTTTAGTTATAAGTGTGATTAGTGAGTCTTGGTTAAGTTTGGATTATAATAGCTCTTTTATAGCTTTGGACTATTTTGGGAACTCTTTTGATTTAGTGGGACCCTTTGGGGGTTCCTTTATCGTGTTCTATGAGATTTTGGGATTTATTTGATACTCGGAAAAATCTGTATTTTGCCCTGTTTAATTTATCTTATTATTCCCGAAAACTTTCGTATTTTCCCCGTTTCCATTAGAGACCTCTAGACCCTACTTTGCTAATGATAGGGGTAAAACAGTCTTTTGCACAAAAATCTGGGCACTATTTTCAATATCTCCGAAACCCGTGAAATATATAATTTTTGGAAACTAGAAATTTCGGCGAACATTTCTTTCTTCATCGAATTCATCCGAGTCCTGGAAGATGAGGTTTTAAGCCCAATTAGTTGACTAAGTTGTGGGACCCATCCCCACTTTCTATAAAATGAGGAGTCTTCTTCTCTTCTTCCTTTTTCTTTCAACTTCTCAATGAGATAGAGGAGAGTTCCAGCCCTAGTGTTTGATTCTTTTCTTCTTGCTTCTCCATCTCCCAATCACTCTCAAACTCTTGCTAAAAGAGAAATGGAGCTCACCTTCTCCTTCCTCTCCATCAAGGCTCTCTATTGGTATCATTTTTAGAAGAAATCCTCCATTCCAAGATTCACTTTGAACAAGCTCTTGCCATTAAAGGACCTTCCATGTAAGTAATCCTTGCCATCTTCTAGATTGTGTTGCTATTAACCCTAGAGTCTTCATTTCGATTATTGGAAGCTCTCTTCTCCTATTTCTTGGTTTTGACATTCTAGGGTTTGTGATGGGTGTCATTTTGGGGATTTTTTTGTAGATTGTGGAATTTGAGCTTGAGAGAAGTGCTTAGAGCTTGATTAGCTATTTGGAGCCAAGGCAAGTGGATGAATGGGTTTTCTTTGAATGATTTCATGTTTTAATGGAGTTATGGATTTTTTTTCACTATTCATCTTGGATGTGCTTTATAATCCAAATTGATTGTTAGAAATGTACATAATCATGAGCTTCTTTCTCTTTTAAATGCTTTCTTAAATTTTGTACATTTAAGTTGTATTTTGATATGTATGGACTCTCATTATTGGTGGTGGTGCATTGAATGAGATTTGAAAGGGAATGGATGTGATTTTGGTTTTAAATGGATGGTTATTGGAGGACTTGAATGTGGTTGAAGTAGGTGGGAAGAGGGCCATAAATATTGTGTTAAGTGTTGGCTTAAATGAGGTTTTGAAAAGAAGGGAAGATGAGGTCCAGACTGCTAAATCGTGGAGTTTTTGAAGCAATTCGCTCGAGCGAACCCTCACAGAACTTGGTTAGCTCGAGCCAACTTCCTATTTGCTCGAGCCAACCCCTCCCAGAAGTTAGTTCGCTTGAGCGAACCCCTTCCAGAGACTTGTCCGCTTGAAGCACCCTCCTAGTTCGTTCGACCCTTCCTGACTTGGAGCAGTTCGCTCGAGCGAACTCAACCTCGCTCGAGCGAACCCTTCATAAAACCTCCTTCGCTCGAGCCTACCTCCTCCTTCGCTCGAGCCCTCATGAATTGAACCAGTCCGCTCGAGCGAACTCCTTGTCCGCTCGAGCGAACTGTACAGAATTCTTGGGTCTTTCCTATTGTTTTCAGATATGGTATTTCAAGGTTTGGATGGGTTGTTTTAATGCCCTATCACCTTGGAAAGACCTAGGGGATGCCATAAGGAGATCGACTTGGAAAGAAACCCCACTTCGGAAATGTATTGGGAATTGTGTATTTATCAAACTGTATAAGGAAACTTGGGATGTCTACCATCATTCAAGTACCATGCCAAGAGCAATAATAGACATACAAGACCTTTATACATATTGTGTCAATACGGAAGCCCCAATACATAGTTCGTAATTGTTTAAGGATTCATCGTACTGTTTTATTCGGATTATACTTGTGCTAACCCGATTTCACCCGATATCACTAGTTTTGTCTCATACTATGGATTTATGCATCTGTCATGTCCTACCAGCCCCGTATATGCATGAAAAGATAATGATGTGTAATGTGTGCCTATGAGCACCATGATCCGCCTGCTTGAATGTTTTACACCGACATAGTTATGTATATGTTTTGATTTCTCACGTAACCTATGAGTCGGCACCACTAAGCTTGGATGTCCTTATCAGTCTTATCAATTGACTTGGGCCTCCCCTTGTGCTCCCGTCAGTTGCAACTTGGATCCTGTCCTGCCCCGTTACCCGGTTCCACGGCCGTGATCTTGTCTAGCTATATGTATATGTATATAATGTTGGTCCTCGTTACTTCGCGTGCTCAAGCCCACCAACGCACTGAATGTGCTCTCATCACGTTAGTGATAAAGAGGATTTAGCTTTAATGTGGTTGCCATCTAGTCAGTTCCTGCACCTTGAATACCCTACATGATTTATAATGCATCTGTATTTTAAATGAACAATGCATCCTGTTTTATGACAATTGTTGTTTTAATGAGATTTCATTATGTTTTTAAGATATGCTTTGGTTTCTTTAATGGTATTATCTATTCACCCACCTGCAAGACCATCGTGTCTGACCCATTTTTGTGGTACTCAAGTCCAGACCCCGTTATTGCTTTTGAGGAGGAGCCAGAGGAGGGGGTCGGTGAACCACAGCGCTTAGTAGAGTGGTAAGCCGACAATGTCGTTTAGACATTGGATCGAGCTAAGAGTTGCGTAACATTTTAGGAGTTTATAGAACAATATTGATTTACACTTTTGGGTTGTACTGGCCTTTGTTGGCCATTATTTTTGGGGAATGTTAATTTAACTAATCTTTGTTTAAACTTCTAGCTTTATATTTTAGGAATGCGAATGAGATCATTGCTTACTCTGACGTATTGTCATTTAAATGTATTTATCAGTCTTGTATTGTGGAATGAGTTACCGATTTAATTTGCTACACGCTTTCGCACCAATGTAAATGTTTTGTGAGTGTGTGTGATATCCTCACAGCGGAAACCCGTGGGGAATTAAGTTAGTGTATATTCATATATTCATTGTTGTAACCACACATCAACACTTTTTAAGTATGTGTTCATTATCCACAGCGTCGCGGGCCCGGATCCCAATCCGGGGTTGCGACAATAACCATTCACGACTGTTTGCCAAACATCATGATCAAGAGAATGTAAAAACGCAGTCATCCTTACCTTCCAGTAAGCGTAATTGCCACTACCCTCAAGCAAAGGAGGCTTGGTGGTAGAAGTGCCTTCCCTAGTGAATTCCATAGAATAAATCTGAGAGAATCACACTTTTAGAAATGTGAAACTGCTCTGAAACCGCATAAAGGTTTGACTATACCAAGATCAACCTTCTATTTAAGCATTAACGCAGGCTAAGGTCTTTTCTCAGATTACAATATGAATTTCAAACCCAATTATTAATCTAATCAATTAACCTAAGACCAAATAAGAATCAATTCACCACAAAAGAGAAGAGATACAAGATTTATACGTGAAAAACCCTACTCGGGAAAAAACCACGGGTGGTAGAAACCACCGAAAGTAGTGCAATATAAAACGAAGATTACAAGTGTACTAAACCTTTGACACAGTTGAAACTAAGCATAAGGGACTGTGAAGTACTTACCGATGACCTGCCGTTCACCTTCCATGTGCTTGCTTGAAACCCACATTGAATGCCCCTTCAAGGTATTTGAGAGAATAAGAAGAAGGAAAATATCTTCAGCGCAGTCTACCTTACAAGATTAGCCCACAAAAACTCTCTTAAACGAATGCTTGATGCTTGAGAAATCTAGATGGTTCCGGTAAGTGCCCTAGTGGTTACAAGGGGTCATTATATAGCCCAAGGTTCGTGCATAAGATTTTCTGAAGCAAAGAAGGACTCTTAGAAGAAGTAGGAACAAAACAACACGAAAGAGTCCTAATCGGACAAAACTCCACAGCTCGCTATAGCGAGCCCACCTTTTGTCTGCGCAAAAACCATAGCTCGCTATAGCAAGCTTCAGTCTCACTATAGCGAGACTATCTTCTGGAGTAGTTATCTGTTGGCGCAGGACTACTCCGGGAGGACTCTATATTTTTCTTCAAACCTTACTAGAAGTCTTCAAGGCTTGTCTAAGGAGTCCAGAAGAACATTCCTACAAGGTTAATTTTATATAATATTTGGCTTGTACTTAGAACATTCCCCTATACTAACCTAAAATAGATCCTTAAAAAAGGACATGGGACTGTTAGAAAAAAAAAAGGACACAGTAGCCGCAAAGATAGGACAAATGAGTGTGGAATTACTATGATTGAAGAGGCGCTCAATTGTTTTGTCTGTAAACCTATGGGAGAAACATATAAGGAAAATATTGTTCTTTACGATTATTGAAGATTGAGATTTGTTAGAAAGGTCTACTAGAAAAATGCATTAGAATTAGCCCTCGGTGTAACATGTTTCAATGAAATGATGAGGAATGTGCATAGATGGTTAAGGAGGCAAAGTCATCTCTTGTAGTGCCTTCTTTCTTTGGAGGTATTTTGGAAAAGAATTTGGAATGTTGGGAATGATGTAAAAGTTTTCTCCTTACCTTTTCAAATGATGTGTTTCATTGCTGGAATTCTGTATACTAATCCACCTGAAAAAGTTACTTTTAGCATTTAGGAGTCTCAGAATTCTAGAATTCCAAATGATGTTTCATTGCTGGAATTATGTATACCTATCCACCTGAAAAGTCACTTTTAGCCTTAGGATTCTCAAAATTCTAGTATTTCAAATGATGGTGGGCCATGGGCATTTGGAATTCTACTTGGTTGCAGCATTAGGAGAATTTCATTTCTGTTATTTATTGTTACATTGGAGCCTTGCAACATGTTATATTTTTAGGTAACTGAGTGTAGCGTAACCGCATTCTGAGGACCCTAGCTGGGACTATGCTTGGATTCCCACTGTTAGACTGTCAAACTCGAGATAGTGAGATGTCTCGCCATAGCCAGACTTATTCTCACTATAGCGAGAATGTCCCAGGAAGCTCCCAAAACAGGGTCTCGCTATAGCGAGACACAAGCTCGCTATAGCGAGCAGGGCGCAGTTGCCCAGTTCCATCCAAACTCTTTTTTAGAGTTAGAGGATGAGTGCTATTCTGGGTGGATTATCATTAGGAACCTTATGCACGAACTTGAGGTTATTTATTGGGTGTTTCTCTCAACCCTAACACACCACTCATTAATCTGAGTCAGAGATATCTTATAGAGAGATTTTTCTCTAGAGCCATTGAGAGATCGTTCTGAATGGCTGCTCTAGAAGGTGTTTGCTGTTTCTACTCTCTTGTAGAAGATTGATCATCTTGTTTGACAAGGTGCAAGGAGATCAAGTAAGGAGAACGGTGCACGGTGAAAGTCGTGTTAATGGATTTTGTGCAAGAAGAACTACAGTCCTTAGGTCAAGGTACAGACAGGTAAATTAGCTGAGTATATCTTGTAATTGTTCGTGAACTCTTGATTTCTAGTTCGTGGTTTTTCTCCCTAGAAAGGGTTTCCACACTAAATACTGTGTCTGCCTTCTTGTGGTGTGTGATTGGTAGATAGCTAGTTCTATTTTGTTTGATTGGTTATTTTCGCTGCATGTTGATTGGTTAAATTAGAACTAGTATTCCATTCTAGCGGGTCCTGCAAAATTCTCAATTGGTTTCAGAGCAGGTTATACTATTTTACTGTGTTTATCCAAATATTGTTAGAATGGATATCTACCGCAAAGGCACTTTAACCCAAATCCCTAAATCTGTTGTGAAGAAGAAATCTTCTAAAGGGATTAAGTGCTATAAGTGTGAAGGTTGTGGACACATTGCTAGTAATTGTGGTAATAGAAAATCAAAGATGAAGGCTTTTAATTTGAAAAGATCTGAATTTGAGAAGCTTGACACTAGCAAGGAGAAATACATCGCTTTCATAGCAACTTTTGGTTCTGTTACTCCACAAGTTTCTTCTAATGATGAGACTGATCATGATGATAATGAGTCAGAAACAGAGCATGACTGGCAAGCTGAATATCAAACATTGTTTGCAAAGACCATGAAGATGTTGAAGATAAATGAGAAAGTGGCCAATAAGTGGAAAGAATCTGAAGAGAAAAATTCTTCCTTGAAAGCTAAACTTCCAGAAGCACTTGCAAAAATACAAAAATTGGAGGATGAAAATAATATATTGGCTGACAAATTGACTGCAGAATCACAAAAGTGTGACAAACTTGATTCTGATATGAAGACTTTGAAAGCAGAAAATTATGATATGAATGGAAGACTCAAGATGGTTCTATCTGAGTTAAATACTGCTAAAGTTTCATTGAATAGGATGAACACTGGATCAAAAAAATTAGATGACATCCTGTGCAGTCAAAAGGCACTCACTGACAAGCATGGCATTGGCTATGCTGACGGAGCATCCACTTCGAATACCAAAGGTAAAAATTATTTTGCTAAAAATTCAGTTGTTACTAATCCTGTTGTTAGTGTTGCAAAGCAAGCTCCAAAGAAGCAGAATATGTCACGTCCTGAACAAATTCCCACGTGCCATCATTGTGGAATTAAAGGACACATTCGACCCCATTGCAATAAGCTGCGAAGTTTATCAAATCAAAAGCAAAAGACAACGCAGAAGGCTAAGCTGAAAAAGAAGAATACGAAAGTTGTCTGGGTCAAGAAAGAAGACCTATCTTCTGTATTGGTACACACTTTGCTGAAATATTTAAATTTACAAGTGTGTGTGCCTACACTTCATCACCCCTGATCTGCAAGATCAAGCCCCCACCCCAGTGCTGATACGAAGATCATATTAAGGGGGAGTCAATTTTGAGGGGGAGCTACTGTATCCAGATTGACAGAAGCTGCATTATGATATTTGTTTATCAATTTTGGACAAATATAGGGGGAGAAGAATCGAGAAGAATGGAACTAGGGGGAGCTCTACAAGCCAAGGCAAGTCAAGATCTAAAAGTTCAAGCAAAGACAATTCAAGATCTACAGTGCTGAATTTCTTTATTTTAAAATTCAATGTATTTTGGGTTTTACTTTTGGGTAGATCAAATTGTATTTTTCTAGGGGATTTTGTCCAAGAATTGCCAAAAGGGGGAGATTGTTAGACTGCCAAACTCGAGACAATGAGATGTCTCGCTATAGCGAGAATGTCCCAGGAAGCTCCCAGAACAGGGTCTCGCTATAGCTAGACACAAGCTCGCTATAGCGAGCAGGGCACAGTTGCCCAGTTCCATCCGAACTCTTTTTTAGAGTTAGAGGATGAGGGCTATTCTGGGTGGATTATGATTAGGAGCCTTATGCATGAACTTGAGGCTATTTATTGGGTGTTTCTCTCAACCCTGACACACCACTCATTAATCTGAGTCAGAGACATCTTAGAGAGATTTTTCTCTAGAGCCATTGAGAGATCGTTCTGAATGGCTGCTCTAGAAGGTGTTTGTTGCTTCTACACTCTTGTAGAAGATTGATTATCTTGTTTGACAAGGTGCGAGGAGATCAAGGAGAAGAACGATGCACGGTGGAAGTCGTGTTAGTGGATTCTGTGCAAGAAGAACTACGGGCCCTAGGTCGAGATACAGACTGAGGTAAATTAGCTGTGAGTATATCTTGTAACTGTTCATGAACTTTTGATTTCTAGTTCATCGTCTCTCTCCCTGGAAAGGGTTTCCACGCTAAATATTGTGTCTGCCTTCTTGTGGTGTGTGATTGGTAGATAGCTAGTTCTATTTTGTTTGATTGGTTATTTCCGCTGCATGTTGATTGGTTAAATTAGAAATAGTATTCCATTTTGATGTGTCCTGCAAAATTCTTAGCCACAATTTCCAAGCAATTCACCTAACTTGATTTTTTTTTTTTTAAAGGAAAGGATTTGTGGTCAGTTATTTATTATAGTGTTGAGAGATTTTGGTACTATAAGAATCAACTTTGATAGGATGCTTAACCTCTAATCAGCTCCTTTCCATTCTGGTTGACTTGAAATGCAACAATTTCTGATTTGGGAGGGACAACAATCAATCTACCCACTTATCTGTGGTGCATCAGGGAAAGGAGCCTAGTTTCATGATTGGTATGAAATTTGAATTCATATATGTTAATGTTGGATGCACGAAACTAACAACTGAATAATAAAAAGCTTTCGAAAGCATTCTAACTTAAGTTCTTCTAAATTTTGATAGCAATCAAGGCCTTTCATTTTCAAATATCTAAAAATCACATGGGGCCTGTTTGCTGGACTTAGAATTGAATACATAAGAACATAGAGATTGACTACATATGAATCCATTGTCAAATGAGCTCCACCAAAGGATTACTTAAGAGGTGAAGTCTGGCTGACATGGGGTTAGGGGAGGCGAGTATGTAAATCTGGACTCATGATCTTCATTTTCTTAATTATTTTTCCATAATTAACATAAAGAACACTCCAACATTTATTGGTTTTTTCAAAAAAAAATTCCCACCGCCTATCTCTCTCTCTCTCCCTCTCTGAGGAACCTCTACAAAACCACTAAGGCCTATAAAGGTCTAGCGTCAACTGTGGGACCTCTACAAAACCTGTTAAGGGACTGTTGATAGATAATATGCATTGATTAGTTATAGTGTATAGATGATTTTCATTTGGCAGATAATTGCTACTGCATATATATATGAAGGCCCATCATCATTGATGGGGGATCACCCTGATTTCCCTAAAATTACAGATACTATGAAACACGTTAGCAGGAACACTCTGAATTATATAGTAGAAATCTTAATTCTTTGGTGGTGATGATGGTGCAAGAGTGCTGCATTATTTGACGCAATGTAGTAGGAGAAAAACATCCCACATAATTCATTTTCCCCCCTTTCCATCCCAAATCATAATCTTCATAGTTGGAATTACAAAGAGGGTAATATAGAATCCCACAGAAGAAGGACAACAATCTATTCTGCCAAAATGTTCAAACCAATTTCTGAATTACAATTTGATGTACATCCAATCCAAAAACACCCTTATGTAAGCTAAATAAATGAAAACAAGATGCAGTTTGGGTAGAAACTTACCATCCGGAGTCACATTTGGATAATCAGAAGCACTCAATGTGATGAACCAATCCCAATCTTTACTAATTATAAGAAAAATTGAAGCTCCATGAAGAATGGAAGTTTCATTTGTTTGATTCTAGAAATTGATTGTTTCAAATGGGTTCTTGTTGTGTTGCTCTAATGACCACCAAAATTTCCTTTTTGGCACATACGTGTTAGAATTTCTTCCACCATTTTTGTTGTTTTCATTTATCTGTGAAGGATCAAAAGGTGTTCATGTTTTGAGGTTTTTGATGAGAATCAAAGTTAAGTAGATGATCGTTTTGACTCATGTTTCATTTATTCTCAGTTTTTTTTTCTTTTATTCCCTCACTTCTTTAAGGAAGAAGTTGGGTTTGCTTAGTTTGTGATTATATACTGGTTTTCAATGGTAAAGGTGAAGATTTTCTCTAGTCTGGATGGGAACAGTGAGGGAAAGTCTGAGTTTACTGAGATGTGGGATTTCTATACTGTTGCTGGCATGAAATTAAGGGTGGCAGATAGGGGGCCGGCGCAATCATTAAACGCGGGGGAAAGTATAACTTTTACCGGCAAAAAAGCTTCTTTCGCTGGGAAAAGATATAGTTTTTCCGGCGAAGTTGCGGCGGCAAAGGATTCATTTTTCCTGGCGCTTTTTTGTTTTCGCCGGCAAAGGTTCCATTTCCGGCGCATTTTTATTTTCGCCGGCAAAGTTTAGATTTTTACCGGCGATCTATATACTTCGCCAGCAAATTCCCACCGCCAACTCCCCTATTCCTTTCACACCTTCATTTGAGAAATCGCGCCTTTATTTAGGAATTTGTTTTTCATTATATTTGAAAAATTATTTTTTGCCGGCGCAGTATTCGTGCCAGAATTGTTATTACTAATACTCGAAGCGCATAAGACTATTCAATCGACCCTCTTTGTCTATTGTAAGTGTCTCCCTCAAAACCCCTTCTGCATCTCCCTCCCTCTTGGTCCTCTGCATCTTGCTCCCTCAAAACGTTTGCCGATGTTGCCTGTGACTACTTGCTAGGGCAATGTCATTTATCTTTTCCCTTTACTACTACTACTGAGATTCGCTGTTTCGATTTGGCTTTCTATCTCTATTTATTTTAGAAATCAATCTTGTCTTCTTTCACAGACTTGCTGCTTCCGTTGCGTAGGGTTTGGAAGAAGAAATCGAAAGGCAAAACCCTACCTTCTTCTCTCCCACAAAAACCCTACTTTCAACTACTTAGATTCAATGCCATCTCTTGTTACCAGCTGAAAGCGGTCTCTTTTTGGCACTCGAAACCATGGGCAATCGGTCTTTTAGGTTCCTTGGTGGTTGAAATGCCATCAGAAACTAAGGTATGGACTTGTTTCTTTTCCCCTTTTGATTTCCTTTTTCTTCTTCTTTCTCTTCATCTCTCGCTTGTTTGCAGTTGAAATCGAAGTTGTTGTAGTTTCTGACACTGTGTATGTGCGTTTTTTTTGTTTATCAGTTAGGGTTTCAGTGGTTGTGGAAGGGTAGGTGTCGATATCTTTTGGTTAGAGTGGAAAATATCCCTCTTTGGTTCTATATGGTGTGAGGTGAAAGAGAAAGGGAAGGGCCATGGAGGGAGAAGAGGGCCGTGTTAAGTTGGCGTGCCTTGTTTCGGCGGTGCTTTTCTCTGTTTTGAGTTCTCTATCATTTTCCATACTCTGGGCTGTACATTGGCGTCCATGGCGGATTTACAAGTGCATTTTTTTCTTCTTTCGTTTGGTTTCACTTGCAATTTTTTTATTGTGGCTGTATTTTAGGAATGATATTGCTTGAGGCTTTCCTTTTTTATGAATTTTTTTTTTCAAATAAGCTTGATGGCTGTCATGTCTGAGTTTGCTGTCAGCTCCTATGGGATTAGGTTTTGTTGCTTGATTTTGGATCATTTTGTTGCTTTTTAATGTGTCAATGTTGTGATCATCATCAATTACATAAATCCAGCAGTAAGAACTGATATAAGACAGTAATATAGAAACCAAATTATTATTATTTCTATTACAATAATGGAGAGAAGCATAATGGAAACTCATTTTTGGGCTTGAGGCATCTCTTGAGTTGGGAACGCACTGATTATGGAAGCGTTGTGATCCCATCGCTTTCGGCTGGCGGCATTACATTCAATTTTGCTGTTGGCATGAGCTAGAGAAAAAAAAAGGATATCTTGCATTGTTTATGGTCAGCTGCAGCACCTTAATTTGTAAATTTTGGGAATATGGGTGCCCAAAAGATTTAGCCGTGTCACCAACTTGGAATGCTGCACAAGGTTTTCGGTATTCCTTTTATTAGGAACCCTCCTTTAAACATTTTATTGCTCAAATAAGGTTCCTACTGCAGAAGAATAATCCTTTGCTGACACAGCCTAACTGCATGATGATTCAGATTATATGATTATTTTCTTGTAAATGATTATAGGTTAAAAATGTATAATCATCCTCTTATTGATAACATGATTAATTTCTATCAAAACAATGGGGAGAATTATGGAAGTCCCTTTGTGACCTGCGAGGCACCTTTTGATTTGGAAATGCATCAATTATTGAAGCCTGATCCCTCCCGTTCCTGGTTGCAGCTGTGTAATGCATAATTTTTGGATTTTGTCTCATTCAATTGCCCTGTTTTCATGTGCTAGACAAAGGTTATCTGGTATTATTTATTTTAATAGCAGTTAAATTTTTTTTTCACCAAGCAAACAATGCAGAAACAAACCAACACCAAAACCACAATGAACAAACACTAAAAGAAAATTATGTTGTGCTGTGTTGCCACTATTTCATGATGTTTCTTCCAATTCCACTTTCTATTTCTCAATGATGTGAGCCTTTAGTTTTCTGCTATTTTTCCCTTTTTTATGGGTCCTCATTTATGGCCACTTGTTCTTCATTAAGATTACTTTTGAGTGATTGGTTTGATTCTTTTTCTCTCTTCTCTGATTTATTGCTATTTTAAGAGACCGAATAGTTATTCCTTTCTTTGTTTTCTTTCACCCTTTGTCAAAACGGTAAGGTTGGCCTCCTGTGGATTCCTTTAAGCAATTGAGTCCTCATCATTATTGCTCCATGCTTGGACTCTGACCTTAAACCCGAATGGATTTGGGTCTTAAATGGGTGGGCTCATGTATGTTCTTTCCCTAAATGGACTCGAGTTGCTGTCTAAGGTCCATGTCAACCTGAACTCTGGCCCTGGCCCTGCAATTCCAACGAACACGGGTCTGGGCATGCGGCCTCTGGTCCAGTGCAAGTCTGGTCCATTAACAACCCTACCCATGGTTTGGATGTTGCTATTTCATCATGTTGGTTTTGTGTTTTCCACTCTCCTTTGTATAAAAAGAAAGTTTGAAGATTTCTTTTCTTTAGTTTTCGTTTCCCCTTCCCCACTAAACACTAACTGTGGAAGGATGATCTTTGAGTTAATTCTGAATGATCAACAGATTTTGTCTGTGTGGACAGATTTACACTAAGGCAGACAAAGCATATGAGCCAATTTGGTGGATGTTGTTTATGGGTTTATAGATTATGAACCAATTTGGTGGATGTTGTTTAATTTTTTCACTTAAGTTATTTGACACTTAAAATAGGTTGGGAAGAAGCTTATATTTAACTACTATGAAGAAACTTGTTCAACTCCCTATGGATCTTGCTCGTTTTTTTTAATGCAGGATTGAATGAAAATTGAAGAAAATTTTTTGTTGAAAGATTCCATGCAGAAAAGATGCAGCCAACAGAACTTAGCATTTTGATACAGAGTAGAATGTTAGCATGGATTTGTATTTTGTAATGGATCTGGTAAAGTGCTTTTAATGTTGTAAGGATATTTGAATATTAATATGAAATGGAATGAATATTCTTGTTTCATTTCTTTATGGTGGATGGAAAAGCACTTTACTCTGTACAACAGGTGGGTGTGTGCAGGTGGTGGAAGAGGAGGCAGTGGGTGTGTGCCGGGTGGTGCAGCAGGTGGGCTGTGCAGGTGGGTGTGTGCAGGGTGGTGCAGCAGGTGGGGTGTGCAAGTGGTGGAAGAGGAGGAGGCAGTGGGTGTGCAGGTGGGTGTGTGCACGGTGGTGCAGCAAGTGGTGTGTGCAGGTGGTGGAAGAGGAGAAATTTCTCTTTTCCTTTTCTTTTCTTTTTTTTTTTTCCTAATGTAGCTCAAAAGATTATAGCATCTGTGGTATTTAATGATACACCATTATTGATTACAAGACTCATTACTTCATTAGAATTATCTTTGTTTCTGAAAAAGGCCAGGACCAACTTCCCTTTTTATTGTTTTGTATCTTGTAATGAGAATGTTGTTTTTGGAATAATGACATGGTGTTGGATATAGAAATGAATGAACATAAGTTTTTTTGGTGCATCTTTCTAGTGTGTTCGGGCATTGAAGTGCTATTGTCGAATGGTGTATGACTGATGCTGTAGTGGTGAATGACTTTGTAGTGTGTTGGGGCATTGGGTTGTTTATATGAAGTGTTTTTTTTTGTCATGTACAGGTACTAGCAGGTTGTAAAAAAAAATTACATGTCACACGTACCGGGGAGACTATGCCAAAATTTCGAGTAATCTTTCCAGGTACATGTATATATGTCACTGTCACTACCAAGGGATAGGAGTCGTTCCAGGTACATGCATATATGTATCATTTGTGTATTGCAGATTTATCAACTTCTCCATTTTTTTATTTTTTTTTTGTACTTGGTGATTTGTAGAAGCTTGGTTTACTTGGAGGTGTCAGAAGAGCGTAAGTTTACTTCATTTTATTATCTAAGTTTGAGTTGCAAATATCCTAACCATGCATATAATTTGTTGAAATATTATTCTTGGTAAGTATTGTTTTATTTTTGGTTAGTTTTGAGTTGTTATTGATGGAAAAGTTTGGGTAGTCTTGTGTCAGATATGTATAGAATGTGGTATGATTGTGGTGTTTGTTGTGTTATTTTATTTTCTATGAGATGGATATGATTCACTTATATAAGTAGCTGATGTAGTGGGCCATCACGTTCATGAATACTCTATATAAATCATCTTTTTAGGTTTGGAAGTTTCCTTACATACTGGGAGGCTCTTTGGGTTAATGGAAGTTCTTGAATGGAAGAAAAGGTTGAACCCATAGGACTTCCCATCCAAATAACTTCTCATATCAACTCAGTATATGCAAATCTAGTTTGCTGAACCTTATAAAGTACTGGATAAATCTAAACACACATTAGCGGCAACTGGCCAGTATCTAAGCTGATTCTTCTCTTACAGTTGCGTTTCTATTATTTTCCTTTGAGTTGTTCTGGACTCCCATGACAGCTTGTGCAATAAGTAGACACATGACATTTTCCAAAGTAAATTTTTTTTTCCGATTTTTGTTCCTCACCTGAATGCATTTTAGTTTTCACACTCTAGCAACTTTACCCTGAACCATAAAGGGAATTCAGTTGTGCATATGACATTCTTAATCATATGTTAGTCTTGCTATTTTTTTTATGCAGATTGAATGAAAATTGAAACTCAAAATTTTGTTGAAAGAGTCAATGCGGCTAGGATGTAGCCAACATGAAGGCCAAGTATGCAGAATAACAAATTGCTATATGCTAAAATGGGATGCATGAAGTTTTTTAAAACAATGGTGCAAGTGTTGGAATGTTGGTATAGCATAGATTGTTACCATTTGTTTTAATTTTGTAATGGTAATGGTAAAGTGCTTTCAATGTTGAAAGGATGTTTGAATATTAATATGAAGTGGAATGAATTTTCTTGTTTCATTTTTTGATGATTTTGGAATGGAAATGGATGTTGGATGTTGGATGCTAGATGCGTAGTAGATTTGGTCTTGGATAATGGAATTAGTAATATCAACTTATTCATGTAACACAGGTTGGAAGTTGTAACGAACTGATGTATAACAGGAAAATAAAATTAAGTATATACAGGAAGACAAAATCAAAAATCAAATAAATAAAAAAATTATATTTAAAAAAAATCAATCCCAGCGAGAAAAATGCCGTAAAAAAAATTGAAAAAATAAATTCCGTAAAATGTAAATATTTTCCTAGCGCAAAATAACGCTCGCAAAGGTTTTTCTAACATTTATTTTTGAAAAAATAAACCTTTTTTCCAGCGCAAAAAAACGCTAGCAAAAGTTTTTCTAAATTTTTTTATTGAAAAAATAAACCTTTTTCCCGGCACAAAAAAACGCCGCAAAAGTTTTTTTAAATTTGATTATTAAAAAATAAACCTTTTTCCCGACTCAAAAAAACGCTGGCAAAATTTTTTTTAATTTTATTATTGGAAAAATAAACCTCTTTGCCCGGCAAAATAAGCACTTTTTCCTGAAAAAAAAAAAACGCCGACAATGTTAGCTATTCACCGGTGCTACCCTTTTTCGCCGGCAAATGGTATTGTTGGCATAGTTTTCCCCACGTATTGCCGGCACAAGAAAAATCGCCAGGAAAGGTTTTCACCGGCGTTTTATAGACCTTTACTAGCGCTTATTTAGCGCCGGCAAAAGTACAATATACCTTTCTAGGTCTGTAAGAAAATTTTTAATAAACCTTTCAGTTTATTGTGGAATCATCCAGTTTCTATGAAATGCATGTTTTCTTCGATAATTTGTTTACATCATTTTTAATCTATTGTACTAGAGAACCTCTTTCCATAGAAATCTTGAAATGAGAAGGACCCATAAGTTTTTACTTTGAGTTGCATGTTTTATTCAAGAAGCTATTAGCTGGACACGCTTGTGATTCATTTCCAATATTATTTTGATTCCATTTCCTTATAAGGAAAGTTATTCTCTTCCTTTAAAATTTTTTTTTTCTTGTTTTCTTTCAGCAACTAAAGATGTAGAATCATTCGTCTTACTCTCTACCTCTATTCGACGAGGTCATCTTTTGTTTTCAGTGTAAACCGCAGGTACATATATATAATTCATATGCTTGTGTGACTCTGCTGTTTCATATTTGTCTTTGAACTGGCTAAACATGTTATGGTCTTTTTTTGTAGTATATACAACAAAATCTACTAGTCACAGTTTTAGGTTTCAACAAATAATACTGATGTGACTTTGTAGTCATATAGATAGATCACGTACAAAGCATATTAATAAAAGAGAATTCATGTATCTTAATTCTCGTACATATCTACAGATGTAGAGGATCTGGTGGGGCTTGGTTGTCTTTAGAATCTTCATTCTTCTACATCTCTCTGTTTCAAGGCATGGGTTGAGTCTTAAGAATATCCTTCCATTTACTAATCTTATACGTGTTGAAAACGTAACTTATATTTCTATTGATTTTGAATAATCTGGAATAATGGATGTGTTTGCACATGTAGTTTGGAATATCTTCAAGGTAGTGAATTTGTTTTGCTTCTCCATGCTTTATTATTCCATATACCTAATCTTTTTGCTCATTTTTAAATGTATTTTATATTGATTGGGCTGTAGCAAAGTAAATTATATGGATGGTTAATGTTGAACAAGCCTTAGATTTAAACCATGATTTATAGTATGATGAACTTACAATAAAAAAAGGCAATTCTCGACTTAAAAAAATACATAAAAAATGATGGCCTTTGCCATCGTTCAGTTTTCGACGGCTTTCAGCCGCCGATCCCTTCATACTCGACTGGGTCCTCTTCGTGATGGTGTGGTCCAAGGAACTATAAGATGAACAGCTTTACAATAATCCCGGAACTGAATACATGGCATACCATAATCATAAATGTGATCCTATTGTACTTCATGTCTTTGAATATCCGAGATCCCTTTGATTTATGGACTACTATTTTTTTTTCTGACTGTTTCCCTTGTAGCATGCCTTTTCTTTTATGGTCTATTAAGTTAATATCTTCAATGGCAGTTCTATAAGGTTATTGGGAATTATGCTTTCTATAGGGTCTTGTGTGAACATTATTTTGTGTTGGATCATTGTTTCTCATCATGGAGCATTGTTTTCATTTTTCAAGTTATTATTTATATTTTCTTTCTTTTTATTATGCGAAAACAAGAAACTCACTGAAGACATAAGGTACCGTAACGTATGTAATGAGGTTAAATGATCAACCGGCCCTTCATTTCCCGGTTACTTAGAGGACCTAACCTAAAATCTCTCAAGTATGAATCTTCTTTTTAGACCAGATCGATAGTACTTTTGTAATTTTTTCCTTTTGATGTTGAGCTTTTACGCCCTTTGATGTACATTTTCTCTCCACTTAATGCAAATATCACCATTTGAGAAAAAAATCGCAATTCAAGTTGAATTATTTAATTTAATCAGGTAATTGCACAATTTGGACAGCAATGGGCATGGCAAAAGGTCAGCAAAGCTCTATAACAATGGGCATACAACTAAGTTTTTCATGGGATCTAGGTGGATTCCAAGTTCTATTGCCAATAGGGTAATTTCGTTTTCTTTTTGTTTGTTTTTGTGGGTTTTGTCTTACCATTGACAAGGTTCGAGAAAGCTTCATATTATTCAGTGTCTTCACTTTACCCTCTTGTACTTTTATTCCTCATGTTTTTATATTGTTTTGCATTGCATGCATATAACATGAGGATGATGTTCATCATAGGTTAGGGGGGTGGGGACAAGCACACTTGTCTATTTTTAGACAAAATTTTCGAACACCTTTCTTTATTTTCTATATTTAGGAATTTTTTCAAACTTCTTTTCAGAATTTTTGCTGTTTATCTTTGGATTTTTAGATTTTTTTTTAAGAGAAAGAAAATTTTTAGGGAATTTTCAATAAATGGAAGATAGCTTGAATTTTAGAATTCTCAAAATTTAGACAAAAGAGAGTTTCTGTTTGCGGAAATCTTTTTGAAAAAGTGCTAAATTTTTATCCTTTCACATTACACAGTTCATATACATTTTCAAAACCTTTGAATGTGAGATTATGATTTCCATCCTTTTTACAACTTGATTGAATATATGAAGGAAAACTAAATCTTAGTTTTATAGGTTTATTGGTTCATTTGGGTGGATTTTTCCACAAATTAGTGAATTAAGTCGGGTACCTAAAAAGGGCTGCCTGTTGTTGGGGACCGTTGAAAAGGAAAAAAAATCAAGAGAAAAGAAAAAAGCAGAAAGAGAGAAGCTTGTCGCTGAAATTTCACGGCCTTTTGAAAAACAATAGTGCGAAAGCCATCATAATTGCCTTAATTCGGGACCATGAAAAGGGCTGCCTGTTATTGGGGTCCATTGAAAAGGAAGAAAAAATCAAGAGAAAAGAAAAAAGAAGAAAGAGAGAAGCTTGTCACTGAGATTTCACAGCCTTTTGAAAAACAATAGTGCGAAAGCCAACATGGTTCCCTTAATTCAGGTACATCCTTAATTCGGGTATATGAAAAGGGCTGCCTATTGTTGGGGACCATTGAAAAAGAAAAAATATCACGGCCTTTTGAAAAATAATAGTGAGAAAGTCATCATTGTTGCCTTAATTCAGGTACATGAAAAGGGTTGCTTATTATTGGGGACCGTTGAAAAGGAAATAAAATTTCACGGTCTTTTAAAAAACAATAGTGTGAAAGCCATCATGGTTGCCTTAATTCGGGTACATGAAAAGGGCTGTCTATTGTTGGGGACCGTTGTAAAGGAAAAAAAATTACGGCCTTTTGAAAAACATTAGTGCGAAAGCCATCATCGTTGCCTTAATTTGGCTACACCTTTAATTCGGGTGTATGAAAAGGGCTGCCTATTGTTGGGGACCGATAAAAAGGAAAAAAAATTCACAGACTTTTAAAAAACAATAGTGCGAAAGACATCATGGTTGCCTTAATTCGAGTACATGAAAATGGTTGCCTATTGTTGGGGACCGTTGGAAAGGAAAAAAGGCATGGCCTTTTGAAAAACAACGTGCGAAAGCCATCATTGTTGCCTTAATTTGAGTATACCCTTAATTGGGGTACATGAAAAGGCTTGCCTATTGTTGGGGACCGTTGAAAAGGAAATAAAATCAAGAGAAAAGAAAAAAGAAGAAAGAGAGAAGCTCGTCGCTGAAATTTCACGGCCTTTTGAAAAACAATAGTGCGAAAGCCATCATGGTTGCCTTAATTCGGGTACATGAAAAGGGCTGCCTATTGTTGGGGACTATTAAAAAGGAAAAAAAATTAAGAGAAAAGAAAAAAGAAGAAAGAGAGAAGCTTGTTGCTTAAATTTCATAGCCTTTTGAAAAACAATAGTGCGAAAGCCATCATGGTTGCCTTGAGAGGAAATTGTTTTTTTTTTTTTTTTTGCTAAGTCTAGGTGGACCGGATTATTTGATTGAGTCGTTTTCACGGGTGTTCTATCGGAGTATTTTAACACTTATTTTTTGATGTATACATACTTTCTCATCGTGCACGGTCATATTTATCTTGATTTTGAAAATTTCTTTCTAAAGATGAGATTGGTGAACCGTATTTCGAATTTTTCTTTACTTTGACTATTCCGAGAATCGAGAGTATCCAATGTTTATAAAAAAAATTTGCAGAGTTTCTTTTGATTTCCTTATTGTTTTTATCGTATTTGACAAATGGCCCACTTTTATAATTTTATGATGCTGTCTACCTATATGAAAATGGGTTTCTGATATACTTTTCATGTTATCTTTACTCACAAAAAGATAAGTTTCTAATACAAGACTTATATTATTTTTTGATAAACTTCTGTGAACTTAGTTGATTTATGCGTGTTGCATACCTATGGGTGTTGCAAACCCATTATATACTTTAACATATTCTAGATTTTGAGAGGCATATTAAACCGACAACATTATGGTCTTTTCTAGATTCCTTTCTTATTTCAGTTCTTGTTCTATTGTTATACTAATATGCATGATCTGCAGGTCCAAAATCTATACAAGCTAAAAGATCCCACATTTGCAACAAAAACACCTACTCGGAAACAAAATGACCCACCCATCGACTGCTCAAAGCTTGTACTGACAAAACATAGAATGTAAGTATATGTTAGTATCCTATAATATGTTATTGTAAATCTTTCAATCGAAACAAATTCTTTCTACTTTCTTATACTCTGAACTTAGAATGTAAGCATATATTAGTATCCTATAAAGTGTTATTGTAAATACTTTTTTTATTTGATTATGATAGGTTGAAACTTATATTTTCTTTATTAATAAAATCAAAACATGCACACTAGCAACTAGATAATTGTATATATACTATTTTTCATTACAGTAAACATGTAACTACAACGGAAACACTTTCACTGACAACTACGTGCAACGCACGTACCTCCCACTAGTTATATAAAAAGGCCTGGTTAGTTTGCAAGTTTGCCACAAAACTGGTTTGACTTGTGACGCATAAACGAGGGTCTTCGGGATGTCGAACAGACTCGGGAGAGCAACAATAGTTGCCGAAAATTAAAAGATATTTTCAACAAGCCTAAGATCAGAAACTCTAGAGGCTATTTGCAGAAGCTCCATTTTTCAAGGATGAACATCATATAGGAATTGGTCTTTTAGATCAAATGAGATCAAGTATAGAGTTTCTCAAAATTGATGAATAACCTCCCAGTCTTTCCCGAAATTATAGATAGGCCCCTACAAGGGTCAAACTTGGTTCAAAGGCTCTTAGAAATTCCTAAAGCTATCCAAAGACTATTCTAATCCAAAAAAATATAATGATTGGCCTCTAACCCCACTTAGTTCCCTAACCACATAATTAATTATTTCTAATGGAAGGAGTTAAGGGTTGAATAGGTTAGAAAACTCTAATGCTTTGAGAGTAGCTAAGATTGAGTGAGGATGAGACGAGAGTTCTCGAATCTACATTTTCTCTGAGATGAGGGTATTCACATGTTGTTGCATTTATTAATTTATTGAACTGTACAATTGAGGATTTATCTTGCAATTTGGCTTGTGTCATTCTTGAAATTTGACCCATATCTAAAAGATTTTGGTGTCTGTGGACTAAATCCTTCCCCAATAAAAATCTCTAATATACATTAGCCGGAACCTTTTCCTCATTTGATATCAATTATGTGTAGAAGAATGATATTTTCCAAGCATTTCTATTCATCATCATTGGCCTTGATATACGCTATAATGTTCCCCTTGGCTCAAAACGGTAAGCTCCACTGGTCCAAGAAAAAAAAAAACCCTTAAGCCCCGTTTGGTTCTTCATGAATGGAATGCGGATAACACAATTTACACATAAATGATGGTTCATGTGATAGTCTACGTTACCATAAGAGTCATTGTTCTTTTGTTCTAAGTGTGTTAGGTTTTTGTTATTGGCAAATAACTTTACAAGGAAAATAGAGTTGAATAACTTACATGGCCTTGTTATTTGTTTGGCAATGAATTATTGTTGTCATGATCAAATGTTGTTGTGGGCTCTTGCCTATGGCACTTGGCAAATAACTTTACAAAGAAAATAGAGTTGAATACCTTACATGGCCTTCACATTTGTTTAGCACATAATTATTGTTGTCATGATCAAAAGTTGCTGTGGGCTCTTGCCTACGGCACTTTTATTCTTATTGTACTTGCCATTCCAATGGATTAAACCTTTTATACAGTGTTCTAAGAGCTGCTTCTTCAGTCATGTGCATGCTCATGGAATTACCTGAATATCTTTCACCAATAAATGCTACACATAGGATGAAAAAGGCCACGTTCTATTGACTGAATGGGATTTTCCTATCCTGATCCTTCATTTTAGAGCTTATAGAAAGGCGTTTGTTTTGTGAATTATTCAAGTGGAGTTTTCCCGTCAAAATGGACTCAGGATCTTGATCAAATAGCCATGTTCATATATTAAGAAGGATCCTTTTTCATGATATTAAACATATAACCGATACGTGCAATGCACGTCCCCACGCTAGTCCTTATAGAAGGAGAAAAAGAGAAGGGAAAGGGAGAGGGAGAGCTTCTTGCTGCAGATTCCTCAGAGCTGGTTAAGCTGCTTTAAATTGTTGCGTCTTGTTTCCTTGAGTCTCTCTGCAACCAAAGCATCTTCTCCTCTCTTACTTTTGCAAACACCAAGTTGTCTATGGCTCTGTTAGGCCCCGACCCGGACTAATCATAATTAATGCTAATTAATGGAGATTAGTGTTACTTAAGCGTGATTAATTGTGCTAATTGTGGTTAATGAGCAAAATGAGATGGGTTAATCTCAAATGATGGAATCAAGCCTAATGAAGTGAATTTGAGTAGGATTGAGTTGATTAAATTGAGTTTAAACCCAAACAAAGTAAAGTAAGGACCTTTTTGTAAATACGAGTTTTCACGTATTTCGTTAAATACAGAAATTCTTGATATCAGGGTGTATCTCGAAGAGTACGTTAATTTTCATAATAGACTCCAGTGCGTTTGACTTGAAATTGGTCAAATGAGCCTTGGTTTGACTCAAAATGTAAATAAACATAATGGTAGGGGGTTTTAGTGTGAGAGTCCCTTATATTAGAATGGAATGAGTCCCATTCACTCATTCTTCATTGGAGCAAACCCTAGAGAGCATTTCTTGCACCTTCTTCTTGCTTCCTTCCATTTTTCACTCCTTAAGTGAGAAGATTGGGTGTGGTTTTGAGGAGATTCTTCATCTTCATCTTCTTCCTCAAGCCATCCTCCATTATTGAAGAGCTTGGAACTTGAAAGAGAACCCAAACCTTCCTCCATTGGATTAAGAGTAAGTGATTGGTGTTTTTATAGGATTTTCAAGTTCTCTTGTGTACTTGGAGTAGATTTCTAGCATGAATAGTTCATAGGAGGCCATTTGTCTTGTTTTCTTGGAATAGGGTTTGGATTTGGGGAAGATTTGTGACAAACCAAGCCAAGCAAAGAGGGGCTTTTGTCCAAGAACTTCAAAGAGAGGCAAGTATAAGCACTACTTGTGAATGGTATTAACTATTGTAGTGATTAATGGAGATTTCATAAATTTGGGTTGTATTTATTTCCATTGAATGTTTGAATGGGTTGTTGGTAGATTGATGAATGGATTAGAAATGTCATTGATATGAGAATGGTGTGAATGAGGAGTGGACAGGAGGTCCTAAATTTATTGTAGGTTGTTATGGAAATAAATGGAGAAGGGAAAAGAAGAAGAGAGAGATTTGCAAAAATGCGGACTGATTTTCTGAAGCGTTCGCTTGAGCGAACTTGGTGTTCGCTCGAGTGACCCACTCTCTGGATGAAGGCACTCGAGCAGACAAGGGTCTGCTCGAGCGACCACTTTTCTGTTTGAGTTCGCTCGAGCGACCACTTCTCTGTCGAGCAAACTTGAGTCCGCTCGAGCGAACCTGATACTGGACAGGGCATGGTTTGAGGCCGAAAATTTCTTTGGATTTCGTAGGAAACATGGATGCTTTTTGGACATTTATATGTCCTCTAAATCAGCTTTGTGGCTAATTAATGCAAATAGAGATTGGTGAGGATTGTGAATAATGAAATAGAAGCTTTAAGAATTGAACCCTTGGATTATTAATGGGTTAAGTGTTAATTGATTGTGAACTGTACCTCCATAGGTGTTAATCACAGGGACTCCAATGTACATCTAAATACAAATGTGATGTCCATAGAAAATAACACGTACATTGGACAACCAACGGTTGCACCCAAATGGTGGGTAGGAACTGGGATAGAAATGAGTAGAATCGTGGAGTCAGTGATTCTCTCATGCCATTGTATTCTGTATCACTTCATTCCAATCTCACAAGATTGATGTCATTGGTCGTTCCTTCCATTGTTAAGAATGGAATCGCTGTATAGAATTGAATCCATAAATGGATTGATAATGAAATGTATTGACCCCTGAGTCTGGCACTACCTAGCTATTGTATGAAATTCTAAATAAATTAATAAATGATTATGTTCATGAGGCCGGGGCCATGAATGGTGCGCCCTTCCGCCCTGAGCCAAATGACTATTCCTACTACAGTAGATGGATTTGGGGCGTTCCGGAGCTCCGTGGTGATGCTAGTGTCCCTGGCCCGGACACTGATAAGTCTAACAAATTCCGATCGTATCTACAGATACTGATTGATGCCTTCCATTCGGAAGACGAATCCTTCCTTTGAGGGAAGATGGTAAATGAAATGAAATGAAATGAAATGAATTGAAATGAAAGCTATGGTAGTTGCCATCTTGTACCTGTTACTTATTATGATCAACCATTGTCATTGTAGGAATTATCTAGACTTGTCTACAATTGGAACTGTTTACTAAAAATATTGAATGATGTAGTATATGTACTAACATGTGCTATCACAAGTTTTGTTTATGCATTGTTGAACTGTCGAGTTCATTAGTGTTATTGATGGCATTATAGGCCCGATTGCCCGTGCTGGCCCAACAGCGGCCTCAGCGGCAGCTGAGGAGACCGTTGCGGTTTCTCCAGGAGGATTAATTGAATGGGACGGTCGGAACACCATTTGACATGGTTGTTCGAGTGCGCAAAGTGGACTATGCATATTTTGGGAAATTCTTTTGAAAATTCTTTTGTAATAGTTGAAATACATTTTGGAAATGTAGTATTTTTAGAACTTGAACAGTTGTCAACTTGCATAGTGTTTAGATATGCTTGAGTTGATGAAAGAAAGCAAAGGAACGATACATGTATAAAGAACTCTATTTTGTATACATGTAAATTTTGAATTATTTTGTCAATGTGTATTTCTGCAAATTTGTACAATTGACAGGTATGAATGAATGAATGTTATCCCTTGTGAATTCTATTTTAGCTTAAGTTAAATCAGAGTTCACGGGAGTAAGTATGGATCGCGGCCCTGGATTATCGTAACTCGGGCCCGGGTCGTGATAGGCTCTTCTACCGATCTTCAGAGTAAAGATTAGTAAAATACTCCTCTATATGTTTAATGATTTCCTCCTTCCAATCCAATCTTCTATCCCCATCCGTCAAAGAAGAGATTCTATTAATTATTTTTCCCAAGGAGGCCATCCCATGGAAGAACCTAGTGTTCTTATAACCTTCTTTCAGCCACTTACGTCTCGATCTCTGTCCTCACATGATTTCTTCTTCCCTTAACTTTCTTTGATATACCTCTTTTAGTCAGTCTCTTAGCTACTTCCTCACCAGTTAAGCTACCAACTTCCACTTTCTTGTCAAGGTTTTGAATGTCTTCAAGCAGCTGCGTCTTTTGCATCTTCATGTCTGCAAAATTCATCTTAGCCCACTCTTTTATTTTAACTTTCAGCAATTTCAGTTTGGTACCCAGTCTGTAGCCAACCCAACCATCCACCTTCAATTCCTTCCACCATTCCTTTATCATTTGGGGAAACATTTTTTCTTCCAATAACTCAAATCTGAAAGAAGCAGGACCCATCTCTCAAGATTTGAATCTAATAACATAGGACAATGATCAGATGCAGGCTTAGGAAGAGCCAATTGGCAAACCTTTGGATACAAATCCACCCAATCTTTAGAAACCAAGAATTTGTCCACCTTGATGACTTAGGAGTACTTTGATTATCCTTTCAGAGGTTAGTCCACCAAGGAGTGGGCATTTATCCAATCTGAAAAAGAATTCATTTCGTCATTCTACTTGCTCCCCTCCTTTCACTTGTGAATCTTACTATGTTCCAGTCACCTCCAACACACCACGCTCCATCCCACCATCCTCGAACCACATCCAACTCATTCTAGAACTCCTTTCTGCTCTGACTATCATTTGGGCCATAGACTGATGTAACTATCCACTTGGATCTATTAGAGAGATCCTCCACCAACGCTGAGACTGACAAAAAAAAAAAAAAAACCTTCTAAGAATTCAGAACATTCACCTTACGAGGGTCCCACAGCATCAAAATCCCCCCTGCCAAACCCACCGCTTCAACACTCATTATAAATCTGTCGGCCCAAACTTCTTGTATCACCTTTTCATTTACCTCTTTTTGTTCACTGAAAATGATCTTATTATTCCTTTATTATCATTTTAGTGTGTGAGCTTCTACATTCGACACAACCCATGTCCTTAATTTCAAGGTTTGTTATAAGAAATTTTTGGTTTCATCTATGAATCTATGTTTGAATAAAAATTGATGAATCGTCTGCATAAAGAGTAATGACAAACTTATCCCTTCCAATTCCTTACAGAATCTACAATTTCAAACTTTTTTACTGCAGAACTCTTATAATTTCTTGCTTCAATTTCTTATACCATGTCCGGGGGCTAGTTTAAGTCCATATAAGGATGTCTTTATTTTACGAACTTCATTTTTGAAATGCTCTTCCATCCGTCATTTATGTTGATCAATATATTTATTGTTCTAGATCACATCCAAAAATATTGTGTTAAAATCCATTTGTTGTGTTTCTAAGTTATAGAAGCTAAAGCCATCACATTTCTATTTGGTGTTATTTTTGTAAAATCTTAAAAGTAATGTATTCACTCCTGTTGTATCTGCTGGCTACTAATCTAACTTTGGATTTGTCTATTCTAACATTTGGTTTGAGTTTTAATTTTTAATGGCCATCTACATCAAAGTGTAGGTGTTTGGAGTAGATCAATTGAAGTCTCTGTATTATTATGTCTAACAGATTTTACTCATTGTCCATAGTGATCTTCTATTTTTTCGCATTAGAAAGAGAACTAGTTTTATATTGGAACATCATTTGTTCATGAAGAGTGATGCATTTTATATTGGAACATTATTTTTTAGAAGTACCCACCCTACTTTCATGATCCAAAAAACAATCTTCGATGGGAATGTCCTATTTCTATATCCATACTAAAAAACAACAATTTCTCCTCCTGCTTCCTCTCTTGCCTCCTGTTTCCAGAACATAGTCTCCCGATGTTTCCCTTTCTTCTCTCGATTCTTTGTCAATTCTTCTTCTCATGCACCACCATAATAAATGAAACGGAGAGCTTTACTTCTTCCTCTTGCTCTCCCTCTTTGGTGAAATTAACACCCAACGAACTTAAAGAAAGGCAGCTTCTCCTGCTTCTTCCTGCCTGTTTGGATCGGCTGCTTCCTAAACAAAGTTTCCTAATGTTTTCTCTCTTTTCCTAATTCTTTTTCTATTGTTCTTCTCATGCACTGTCTCAATAGTTTGGATGCTTCTTCGCTTCTGTCATTATTCCTTTCATCACTAATACACCCTCTTCTTTAGCTTGCATGCACGATCACATCTGCCATGAGCACTATTGCTATATCTATTCATTAAAGAAAGATGGGTCTCAAAAGAAAATTGGGTTCCAATGAGGCTGGTATATGGACTTTGGGGCTTCTCACCCAAATCCCTAGTGTATAATCCTTCTCCCTAAATTCTAATCCCTCATCTATTTCTCTCTCCATACTTCTGATGGTTCTTTTGTCTCTTTGTTTTTTTTTTTTTTTTTTTTCCCATCTCTGTTTGCAGTTCTTTGAAGCATAGATTCTGGTATGAGATGGCGACGATGAGATCTAGCTTGGTTGCTTTCCGGCAAAGGCGTTATTTGTCCTTTGCTCAAGTTGACGCTGGAAACAGTATGGGACAACTAACTTAGCCACTAGATGTCTCTTTAGATTGTATAATGTTGGGGTTTTGTATTTTTATTTTATTTTACTGTGCTTTATTTTGTTGTAAGATATTGTCTGTTTACATTTGTTTAGGGTTTAATTAGTTCTTTGGAATTGAAATTTGAGTTTTATTAAATGATTTTGGAATATTCTCCTTAGCTACTTCCCGTACATTGTTATTTACATTTTGATCGGGTTTGGAGGTATCAAAAAGCTTACATATACATATAAAAGTGTTGTTTTGGCACTGTATTTGAGGAAGTAATATGTCCCCCATTTGATAGCTGAGTACACATTTTGTAATTGTCCAACCTTTTGCAACTGATTCATGTATAAAATTGCACCCCAGGAATGAGTTGTAATGGTGAAGGCTATTGGGAATCCAAATTCCACATTATCTCCTGCAAGATAGTATCCGCCAGTGAGGAATTAGGATATTTTGGTGGGTTCTTTTGTCTATTTGGGAGACGGGTTGCAAATTGAGCTGGTTAATTGAAGAATTTAGTCTCTCTTTATCCCTTGGTTGTTGGAATGTGGGAGTTTTGTTATGAGAAATTTAGTAGAAAATCAGTGATTTTGTGTTCTTTCCAGGCCCCTTTGTATCTTATTCATAATCCTGTAAATGTTTGTGATTTTATTTATATACCATATAACATAAATAAAAAGCAACAGTTTAGTCTCCTGCTTTGGGTGGATGTTTTCTAAAGCTTCTTGTGCAACCCACTTAGGTGACACCTATTGCTTGTGGGACACTTGGATGTTGGGTGTTTGCTTATGGGCTTCACGTAAACAAACGAAACCTGTTTAGCCTTCGATTTTCTTCCACTTGACATACTAAAATGAAAGTGCCATGTTGGTTTCGCGACAAAGGAATTTCCAACAAGCCCTTTTTAATGTTCCTTTGCGAGAGGTGGTAGAAATACATGCTAATTCATCCAAATCAAAGCCTCCCAGTATGGCATTCATTCATGCCCTAATTATTTTTTTCTGTTTCTTCCTTAATTTCTTGCTTGGACATAAAGCAATTAAGGGTTTGAAAGGTGTGCTGTCTACTCAGTTTGCTAATTTGATGGAGCTATCTTTTGGGTAAGAAAACTTGATTTCATGTTTGCCATATATCTATTGATATATGAACATGAGTGCAACATTTTTTTGATATATGAACATGAGTGCAACATTCATGCTTATACTAAATGATTGGGGTTATAAAGTGTCGGAGAGCAAAAAGTGGTACACACACCCACATTACATTAAATCCCATGTTAGAAGAACTTGTTAAATGAACCTTCTTTGCTTCAAAAAGATTGTACTATCTAATGCAGTTTTTTTTCTACCCTATGTTGAATATATATTGAAATTGTTGTATATTACCACCAAGAATTAGGAACAATGTTCCACATTCATGATTCATTTGGAATTTGAAATGTGAGTTTCTAATTAGAGAGGGGAAAAAAGAACTAACAAGACTATCTCTACTTGAATTTCAAAAAACTTAAATTAAAAAAAAAAAAAAAAAAAAAGACAATCTCTATGGGCTTCTAGGTTGCTCCTACAGTTCTTTTCACATATAAGCAATGTAAAAAGTGCATGCGTGTGCATGTGTCTTTTTTTTAGGTTTATTCATTCATATTTTACCCATGTGTCTTCTTGGGAATTGAATTCCTAAGAATTCATAACAATTGACCTTTATGAAATGCTTTTGAAATGGGGGAAAAGTGAACTATTTTACATGGAGATGTAGACGAGAAAATCAATTTTTTGAAGTTTAATTTGCTAGGTGATAGGTTGGTAATCATGTGTTTCATAGCACCCTATAGATCTTCACATTTAATCATTATATTTTACCTCCTTCTGCAAAAAAAAAAAAAAAAAAGTACAATAGAACTAGACAAAAACTTTATGTTGTCTTAACAGAAACTCAACACGGGTAAGATAGTAGATGCCCAAGTGAGTACAATTCAGGTTTGGTCTGGTTGAATTAGATACCTGAATTTCTGTTTACATTCAGGTTGAAGATCCAAGTTTGCCTCAGCCCAAGTTTCACTTCTAGCTATAGGTCTATGACATATTTGGAAATGCCTGTAAGTAGATAGAATCCTATTTTCTGCTGTAACCATTTCCATACATGTTACTTGTGAATTGCACACCAAAATTTTTTTTTTGCACACAGCACTTTGCCATACATAGCACACCTTCATTGTATGACCACAGCAGATCCATCATATCCAACTAGATCTATAGTATATTTGTCAGTTTCGGCAAGAATATATTCATATTTGATTGCATGTCACATGTATGCATAACTTTATATTTCTTTTCCAACTTTTCTTAAATACTTGTTACAGTTGATGATTATGCATTGGATTATTTTTCACATTTAATGGCTATTATTCATGTTGTCTCTTGCCCTGCACAGAATCATGTAATGGTGGATGGCAGGGAATACATATATAGATCTATAAATGCCAATCAGGATGTTCTCTCTTCTTTATACATGCCATCCTTTGTGAAATCTTAAACTGCCACTTGAGGTACAAGCCTTGCTAGGAACCCTGAATCATAATAGAAAAAAAAAAAGAAGCTTTCATACATCAAATAACAACAGATTACAACAACAATGCAAAACTATCTAAAGTGAAAAATTAATGATGATTTCATGCATGAACATTTATCATCATATCTTCAACATAACTTGGACACTGTTAAGCTTATGTTGATAGCTCTCATAACAAATTTGACCAACTGTTGTGGTATCCAATACTCTACGTTTCTCTTTGTTCTTACTTTTTACTGCAATTTCTATTCTTAATGTTTGGGTTTTTTTTTTCCTTTCATTGGGTTTTTGTTGAGTTGGAGTTTTGGGGGGATGGGTTTTATGGATTTTGCTTGGATTGTTGTTGTTTGGATTTCTCTTTTATTTGATCCTTTATATTGAATGGGTTTTGTTCATGCATTTATGGTTTTTTTTAGCAAAGGAAGGAGGAGTAGGACACATACGTGAGACTTCTAATCTTGCTCTAAGAGGAGGTGTTCCATAAACTATAACTAGGAGATGATGGTTAGAGATCTCTACACAACAATAGTCTCTTAAGTTTCTCTCTCTCCTTCATCTCCTCTGGTTTCTAACAAAAGTACTAGGGTTTTCTTCTACTTGAAGATCCCACCATCCTCCTTGAGAAGTTTTTCTGAGAGGATAATAGCGTGGAAGAACACAAAGAAAAAGGGAGATCAAAAGCTATGAAAAGCTTTTTCGTGGAGATTGAGTTTTCAACTTCTCGATTTGAGCGCAACCAAGCTCCAAAGGTATCAATCTATTATCTATTTGTTTTAGTAGATCTAGTTGTTCTTGTTTGTTTCTTGATCTATCTTCTTGATGGATTATTTGATCCTAATGCATGAGATTAGGGTTTTAGATCTTGGGGTTGGGTTTTTGGCCTTAAGGGTATTTGATCCCTTCATTAAGTGTGTCCAAAGTTTATGAATACCTAACCACGAGGCCCACTTACTTCCAACAATTGGTATTAGAGCGATCCCTATATTCTCATCGCGTTAGATCGGTTTTCTAGATCTACTCTCTACATGAGATGTGGAGTGGATGGATTTAGGGTTGTGTAGGATCAGTTTTTGACGTTTTTAAGCACGTATTATGTTTTTTGTATGCATGAGAAGGAACTGGTTAGGAAAAAATCGTTGTTTTTCTACAAACAGCGTTTCAGGCGCTCGAGCGGATTCATCCCTGCTCGAGTGGACCTGTTCTCTGTGAAGTACCCGCTCAAGCTGGTTCATCTCCGCTCAAGCGTGCATGGCGCTGTCTGTTTTGACAGTCCGAATTTTTCATTACGAGACGATGAATGACAACACCTTAGCCCTAGTTCCTATTTTGTATATGATACTAACCTTGCAGGTGGTTGTCCTCTCCATGTGGCCCCACAAGTTTCTATTTTTGTCATTATTATTAGTTATTTTGGGCAACTTGTAAAGGGCATCATGGTTTCCTTGGTTTTCCCGCAAAAGGGCGAGACATGATGGTTTTCCTAAGCCCCTCTTATTAATAGATTGCATGTAAATCTCAATTTTTGAGATATAGGAATTTTATGTATTTTTCAATTTTTATTATTTGTAAATTCTGGAGGCTTTCAAGACAAGATAGATGGTAACAATGGACTCTTGACCAAAGAGTTTGGGATGGCCAAAGAGTTTGAGTTACTCAAAGATTTTGATGAATCACAAAGAATTTAGAAGACCAAGAAGTCGAAGACATCTTTCCGCATTGGGCCACGTGGAGGAGAGGACTTATTAAAATTAGAATTTCTAATTTTGCATGTATACTTGTTTTATTTAGACTTTCTATATTAGCATGGTTGCTTTCTTTATTTAGCATTTTTCTTTCTTTCCAAAATCTAATCCAAACACAACAGTTATAGTAATTGGTCAAATCAATCTAATATTTTGGAAAGGGTTCTAAATAAGGAATTAGTATTGGTGAACCCATGAGATGGACCCGCTAGAAATACAATTTGGAGACAACATTTTTCCAAAGCCTTCTAGAACTCCTTACGAACTATTGGAAGCACTGGTTTCGGTCTTAAACAACCCTAAATCTCATGTAATGAGTGCCTAACTCTAGAATCCCTTGAAACTCTTATTAAAAAGAAAAGCATCTCAAAATACCCTAAAATGCGTATATCAGTATAGAATTGCACGAAATGCATTTTCAAAGCAAAAGACTAGACTAGAATACCCTGAAATGCCCTAAAATCCCCTAGCACGCGTTTTTATACAAGTGCAGGCTAATTGATAACACGAAATATGTCGGCCGGTTAGAAACAAGACAGAATCCCATGAGATTAGTTATTAAGTCCTAATTTGTCTGAAGCACGATTTAAACTAAAAAAGTTATCACCAGATTTTCTAGGGCGTGTCTTTCAACCGTAAATTTTGTGAAACGAGGTTTACAACATACCTTTTTTAAAGAGCCGCCTATAATCCTCAACAAACTGTCCGAAGCACGTGTTTTCAGTCCTAATTAGTCCTAAATCTCATGTAATGTGTTCTTAACCCCAGAAACATGTGAAACTTATTTTGAAGCAAAATGTATCTCACATTAGTAAAAAATGTATATTTTAGTCCAGAATCGTATGAAACGCATTTCAAAGGAAAAGACTAGGCTATAATTCTATAAAATGTCGTAAAATCATCTATCACGCGTTTTTATCGTATTATAGGCTATAGATTGCATGAAATAAGGCTTTAATTCCGAAACGGTTCAAAATCCCACGAAATTCCTTCTTAAGCCCCTAATTTGCCTGAAACTCGTTTTAATCAAAAAAAGATATTCCAAAATTTTCTAGAGTGCAATCCTAAATCCTATTTAAAGCATTCCAAACAGTACAATCACGTAAAATCAATTTTAAAACAGACCAGTATCTCAAGATATCTAAAATTCATATTTAAGCATAGAATTGCATAAAACACATTTCAAAGGACAAGACTAGACCAATTGTGGGTCTGTCAAAAATGGGCTTGAATCCCACGAGATTAGTTATTAAGTTATAGTTTTCTTTAAAGATTTTTTAGAGTAAATAGATATCACAAAGTTTTCTGAAGCACGTCTATCAATCGCGAATTGTGTGAAACGTGGTTTGAAGCAAACATTTTCCTAAAGCCACATAAAACGTGATTTCAAATCTAAAATTTAGAAATGAGCTGCTCGAATCGTATAAAACACGAGATTAGTTATTAAGCCAATATTTTACTAGAGCCACATAAAACGCGATTTCATATTAAAATATCACTCGAACTATCCTAAGCACGCGATTCGGTCTTAAACAACCCTAAATCATGTTTAAAGCGTTCGAAACCCTACAATCGCCAGAAATCAATTTTAAAATAGAAAAGTATCTCCGAATATACTAAATTTTGTATTTAGTTAGAAACGACTCAGAATCCCACGTGATTATTTCTTACGTCGAATTTACCTAAATCTCAATTTAAAAGGAAAAAGATATTCGAGAATTTTCTAGAGCGCATTTGTTAACCGTGAATTGCATGAAATGCAATTTAGAGCCAACATTTTCCCTGAACGGTCTAGAATCCCCTAATACCGGCCCGAAGCACGGGTTTTAGTCTTAAACAACCCTTAATCCTCCCATGTAATACGTTCCAAACCCTACTGGTATGAAACCCATGCATGCGTTTTCATAATTTACCGAAATCTCGATTTAAAAGGAAAAAGATATCTTAGAATTTTCTAAAGCACATTTGTCAATTGTGAATTGCGTGAAATACGATATGGAGCCAACAATTTCCCAGAGTTGTCTAGAATCCCCTACTACCGTCCCGAAGCATGGGTTTCAGTTTCAGACAACCCTTAATCCCATGTAATGCGTTCCTAACCCTAGTTTCGACTATGAAACTCATTTTAAATAGGAAAGTATCTCAGAATATCCTAAATTGCATATTTCAGTGTAGAAACACACGAATGCATTTCAATGAAAAAAGACTAGTCCTAAATACCCTAATATCCTCTAGAATCATTCAGCACGCATTTTTATCGAAATATAAGCTATAGATTGCAGAAAATATGTTGTTTGTCGGTTAGAAACGTCCTTTAATACTATTAGATTAGTTCTTATGCCCTAATTTACTAGAAACTCATTTTAATGTAAAAAGATAACAAAGAAATTTCTAGAGGGCTTCTTTCTACCATGATCTGCGTGAAATGCAGTTTACATTTAACATTTTCCCATACCCGCCTAGAATTTCTTACGAACTGCTCGAAGCACGGCTTTCAGTATTATACAACCCCTTAATCCCCTACAATGCATTCCTAACTCTAGAATCGCGTGAAACACATTTTAAAGAAAAACGTATCTCGGGATATCCTTAAACTCGTATTTCAGCATATAATCGTGTGAAACACATTTAGAGTAAAAGATTAGGCCATTAAACCTGTAGATGCCCTGGAATCATCCATCACGCTTTTTCATCCAAATATTGGCTATTAATTGTACAAAATACGATTTTCACTTAGAAATGGCTCAGAACCCCACGAGAATAGTTTTAAGCCCGGATTTGCCTCAAACACATTTTAAGGTAAAAGGATATTCAAGAATTTTCAAGAGCGGGTCATTTAGCCGTGAATTGTGTGAAATGCAATTTAAAGGCAACATTTTCCTATAGCCCAATAGATCGCGATTTTATATTAAAATAGCCCTGGAACTTCCTGAAACATGCATTTCGGTCTTAAACAACCCTAAATCACATTTAAAGCATTCCACACAAGACAATCGTTTGAAACGAATTTTAAAATAAAAAATTATCTCAAGATATCTAAAATGTATGTTTTAGCATGGAATCGCATGAAACGCATTTCAAAGCAAAAGAGTAGGCCAGAATACCCTTAAATATCCTAGAATCATCCAGCATGCAGTTCTATTTAGTTACAGGCTATTGATCGCACGAAATTATTTAGTTGCAGGCTATTGATCACACGAAATAAGGTTTTTGTCCGTTACGAACGGGCTTGAATCCCATGAGATTATTCATTAAGCCTTACTTTTCCTTAAAGATGTTTTAGGAGAAATAGATATACGGAATTTTCTAAAGAGCGTCTTTCAGCCGTGAATTGTGTGAAACGCAGTTTACCCCCAATATTTTCCCAGAGACCGCTAGGAGATCCCCTTCGAAGTGCTCAAAGCACGAGGTTTCATTCGTAAACAACCCCGACCCTTGCAACGCGTTCCAAACGCTAAAATCACCCGAAACCCATTTGAAAGAAAACCATATATTAGAATATCCTAAAATGCATATATTAGCCAAGAATCATAAAAAATGCAATTCAAAGAAAAAGACTAAACAATAATTCCTCGACATAATGCGTTTTCGTTGAAATATACGCTGTTGATTGCACCAAATGCGGTTTCCAGTCAGAAACCACTTAGAATCCCACGAGAATACTTCTTAATCCCCAATTTCTGTTAAACTCATTTCAAAGGAAAAAGATATCCCAAAATTTTCAAGAGCACATCTATCAACCACGAATTACGTGAAACGCAGTTTGGAGTGAACAATTTCCTAGAGCGGCATAAAACACGATTTCATATTAAAATATCCCTTGAACTGTCTGAAGCATGCGATTCCATCTTAGACAACCCTAAATCCCATTTAAAGCGCATGAAAAGCTACAATCACTAGAAACCAATTTTAAAATAGAAAAGTATCTCTGAATATACTAAAATTTGTATTTGAGTTAAAATGGCTCAAAATCCTAAGTGATGAGATCTAGATCTTACGCCCGAATTTACCTAAATCTTGATTTAAAAGGGAAAAGATGTTCCAGAGTTTTCTAGAGCGCATCTATTAACCGTGAATTGCGTGGAATGCGATTTATGGCCAACATTTTTCCAAATCTGTCTAGAATCCCCTACCACCGGCCGAAAGCACGGGTTTCAGTCTTAAACGACCCTTAATCTCATGTAATGCATTCCTAACCCTAGTATGAAACCCGTGCATGTGTTTTCAAAATTTACCTAAATCTCGACTTAAAAAGAACAAGATATCTCAGAATTTTCTAGAGCGCATCTGTCAACCGCGAATTGCGTGAAATGCGATTTAGAGCCAACGTTTTCTTAATGCTGTTTAGAATCCCTACTACAGGCCCGAAGCATGGCTTTCGATTTTAAAGAACCCTTAATCCCACGTACTGTGTTCCTAACCCTAATATGAAACTTGCACATGCGTTTTCAGAATTTACCTAAATCTCGATTTAAAAGGAAAAATATATCTCAGAATTTTCTAGAGCGCATCTGTCAACCGCGAATTGCGTGAAATGCGATTTAGAGCTAACGTTTTTCCAGACCTATCTAGAATCCTTACTATCAGCCCGAAGTACAAGTTTCAGTCTTAAACAACTCTTAATCCCATGTAATGATTTCCCTACTATCGGCCTGTGAAGCTCATTGTAAATAGGAAAGTATCTCAGAATATCCTAAGTTGCATATTTCAGCACAGAATCGCACAAATGCATTTCAATGCATTCCTAACCCTAGAATCACGTGAAATGCATTTTAAAGAAAAACATATATCGAGATATCATAAAACTCGTATTTCAGCATATAATCGTATGGCACACATTTCATCATATCCTTAAACTCGTATTTCTGCATGCTTTTTCATCCAAATATTGACTATTGATTGCGCGTAATACAATTTTCACTTAGAAATGGTTGAGAACCCCATGAGATTCACTTGCCAAAAAAAATGCCCAAGGCGAGTGTATTTTCTAATGGTGGATTTGAATTGATAATTACATATAAATAAAAGTATTTTATAATTAATTAATATAATAATGAACTTTAATATAATCAATAACATTAATTTGCTGTTATCATAAGACTTTTTTAACATATATATTATAATTTGATGCAAGACAGATCGAAATGGAGAAACAGAATTTTTTTAGCCAACCCCAACATAGTTAAGACTAGACTTCATTGTTGCTTTTGCTGATGATGACATAACTTGTAGCTCCTCCCCAAAAAATTAAGATTTGTTACATTTTTTAAAAAATACAAACAATAAAATATTACAATATTTAAAAATCACATTATTTAATTATGTATAATTGTATTCTTTCAACCATCAAACTGTTTACCATAGCTTATACCAATGTGAAATCAACACAAGTTAAACCACAACTAACCGTGGACAGTTAATGATTAAGATGCTTTTCCAAACTACATAATTATTCATCCTTATCGATCCACTGCAGGTTGAAAATAGCTTATGTTGGTCTCTTAGTGTATTAATGCACTTTGTTATAAGTGTTTGGGTCTTTTTCTTTATTGTTTAGAGTCCCACATCGGTTGTGAACTCTCTTAGAGTCATTTATTAATGTTTACACACATGACTTGTTGTAAGTCTTAATAGAAGGCTAAGGTAGTGGTGACCACAAACACACACGAGCACATGCGCCAAGCCGTGGCGGCAGGCCCGCGCATGCCTAGTCCGATGCACCTACGTTATTTTTAGGTCTCAATTAGGTTGGGTTTCGGCTAAACCGGATTTGGCACGGATCTACAAAGTAGCTCTTGTGCCCATTAGAGCTCATTTAAGTAGAATAAGTGCTACCCACTACGCAGATATCCGTTGGGGATATACGTTGCATCCATTTCTTCCTATTGCGTGCAGAGTTATTGCGCATGCATCCGTTGGGAATTAATTGTCCCAATGGGTCCTTACTGGGAGGCCCTATATAATGGGCGTCGGGCAAGGGTTTCTCACATTTCATTCTCACATCTCTCCTCTCCTTCCTAGGAAGAGTTCTTCTTCTTCAAGTTCTTTCGAATTTTCATTTCAAGTTTTAGAAAGCTGCTGCAAGATCTGAACTCTCATCATTCTTCAAGTTTTCGAGATTCAAGATTTTCATCCATTCAAGTGCACGAGTGGTGGAGATAGTCCAATCAAGAAGTCGCCTTATCCTGGGGCAGATGTCCAGAAATCCATTTCAACCTATGTGGGGGCGGAATCTGCCAAAAGAAAGCTTCTTTAAAGACGTGACTCATATTGTTCGGTCAATTATTTCCTTATTTATTTTGTAGTTTTTAATTTATTTACGATATCTGTGAAACATTTTTTCCAACTGTTTAGGAAGATTTTCGCGGGAAAATTGTTATAAACTTAAATGACTGCGGGAATACTACCCTACGGTTTTCAATTTTGAGGGTAAGGACTTCAAAATGTGGAGGATGAAAATGAAGTATCTCCTCTAGGTTATGAAAATTCTATATGTGCTATTAACTAATTGTCCCGAACCATATGGAGATGGGCCTGCTAGTACATATGAAAATGAAAAATGGAAATTTGATAATTTTGATTGCAAAAATGAGATTTTTCAACCGTTTAGATAATTCCTTATATGGCTTATTTTCTAAATTTAAAACTGCTAAGGAATTATGGGATTCCTTAATAAAAGAGTATGCTACTAAGGATGTGGGTACCCAAAAGTATGCAATTGAACATTTTTTTGACTTTCAAACGGAAGAAAGAAAATCGATGATATCACAAGTTAGAGATTTTTATAAAATTATTCATGAAGTCCAAAATGAAGGAATGAAATTACCCGATCAATTTGTAGTTGGCAGTAATATAGATTAACTCCGGCCATCGTGGAAAAATTTTGGGATCACATTGAAACATAAGAAAAAGGAGATGAAAATGGAAGATCTCATAGCCCGACTTAAAATCCAAGAACATCATCCGAATAGTGAATCTAAGAGTAAGGATTCTGAGCATGTGGGTAAGACCAATCTTACCGAGGCCAAAAATATTAGAGGAAGGCCAAGCCCAATTCTTTCCAAGACAAGAAATTACTGAAGAAAAATCAAAAGAAAACCCTTAAGCCCCGCAAGGATATTGCTAAGACAAAAGATGTAGAATGTTTTATCTGCAAACAAAAGGGCCACTGTGGAAACGAATGCCGGGAAGAGAATTTTGGAAAAACAATAAGGGAAAAAATCAAGCCAATCTTGTGGAAGAGAATTTTGTGGTGGTAGTGACAGACGTGAACTTGGTCAGAAATTGTAGAGAATGGTGGGTTGACACAGGCGTAACTCGACACATCTATAGTGACAGAAATGTGTTTGTCTCCTAGAAGTAGGATGGAGATGGGACAAGAGATCTTGTTTTTTTATTAATATACAGTCCATCAAGGCCGAGTATGCTTCTTTCTCGTTCATTCGAAATAAGGTTTTTGGCTCTTTTTGGGCCTTGGCGAATTGTGAACCTTCATTTGGCCACTTATTTGATTTGTTTCTATATTTGGGTCCTTCCATCTCTATGAAAAAGTCAGCTTCTTGTGTAACTTAGGCATGTAACTCAGGTGGGCTCCTCATCTTTATTTATTTCTAGCAAAGCATGTCCGCGCTAGGCCCAGGCCCAGAAAAAAAAAACACTTCCAATTTGTGGCTATTTTATGAGATATCAATTATTGAGAAAATAAATATAAAACAAAGAAATATTCCATTTATTATGGTTCGGAGAATGGCCCAGCCCAACATTTATACAAAATAAATATTATTTTTTATATAAATTAGTATGAAACTTCAAGTCTTATGTAAATTAACATCAATGTATATGTATTTATTTTAGTAATTTCAACTTTATTTCAAGTTGAAAACCCTAAAAGCCTATAAAGTCTCTTTTAATTTATAATATATAAGCAAATTTAAAAATAAAAGATTAGGATGGGCATGTGGGCTAGCTCGTGGATGGCACTGCCTGGCCTAATTGAGGCACGGCACGGCACGGCTAGGCCGATCTGAAAGTGGGCCTTCTTTGACAAAAGTTCAAATCTCATCTTTATTTGAGAATTACTGGAGGTCTTTATATCTTCTTGGTAAGAATCCATTTTGTTTTTATATTCTCTTAAAAATAATTTTGAAACATTTCACTTTCGGCGGAATGGGCCAAAATCCCATTTGGACGCCAGGCGCCAATACATAGGATAATTTTGAAGTAGTTTGAATTTCATAGGTACACATCACTTATAAATAAAAAAGGTAGAAAAAAAATGTTCGTACTGGGAACTTGGGTGCCTCGCAAAGTTTCTTAATCACTCAACACAGAATCTTGTAATTACTATATGCAACTTTCTTAATCAATTGCAAGGCAACCTGAAAGATAAGATATATATTATGAATTCTATTTAAATGAATCTCTTTATAAGAAAAGACCTAGTAGATAAGATATATCTCTATTTTTTAGAAAGAAGATAAAATAAAGTCAATATTAAAATCGAAATAATAAAGTCAATTACAAATAGATATATTAAAATTCTAAATCCAACTAAAGAAGACTCATTTTAACGTGGTTGGATAGAGTTATTGAGCAAGATGGATTTTTTTTTATCAGTAATCTTTAATCACCTATCCACATTAGATATATATTAAAATTTTAAAATTCACATAAAGAAGCTTGACAAAAGTAGACTCTTGATATAAATCTTAAAATCTCTCCAATAAAAATTGAAATTGAAACTCTCTTTAATCACCTATCCACATTAGATATATATTAAAAATTGAATTTCAAATAAAGAAGCTTAACAAAAGTGGACACTTGCTGTAAATCTTAAAATCTCTCCAATAAAAATTTAAATTGAAATTAGAGTTTCAATTTCACAATTGAAATCAAAATTGAGCTCCAATTTCTCAATCAATTGAGAAATTGGACTCCAATTTTGCAATCGATTAGCAAATCGGAAAATTTGAAATTCACATAAAGAAGCTTAACAAAAGTGGACTCTTGATGTAAATCTTAAAATCTCTCCAATAAGAATTGAAATTGAAATCGGAGTTTCAATTTTGCAATTGAAATCGAAAATGAGCTCCAATTTCTCAATCAATTGAAAAACTAGCAATAGATGCCCGTGCTGAGCACGAGTAAGCAATGAACAACGTTTGCAATAGAGAATTTGTAAGCAAAGATAGAGAGAGATTGGATTCTTTTAGTGCATACTTCTGATATAATGCAATGCAATTGATAAGTAAATCGATAATATCCCACACTAAAAGAGATAGACATTAAGAACTATTTTTAAAGTAATTGTACACACACTGTCCTATTGAAAAACTAGCAATAGATGCCCGTGCTAAGCACGAGTAAGCAATCAACAACATTTGCAATAGAGAATTTGTAAGCAAAGATATAGAGAAGATTGGATTCTTTTAGTGCATACTTCTAATATAATGCAATGTAATTGATAAGTAAATCGATAATATCCCACACTAAAAGAGACAGACATTAAGAAATATTTTTAAAGTAATTGTTCACACACTTTCCTACAGCCTATCCTTATACCAAACATGAGCTCACATCCCTGTCTATCATTATGAGACAAAACATTTAAAAATGGAAACCTTTATCTAATCCATGAATTTCTAAGTCTATCTTAATTTAAATAATGAGGCAAGCAGGTAATCTGGATATAACCACAGAGTTAATAAAATTATGGTATTGGACATAGTGGCATGACGAAACTCCAAAGAGCTTTTTAATAACCATATCCATAAAATGCCAATGTGAGATCAATTATTTACAACATTCATACTAAAATTTGTTGAGCCTTAAAGCATAGGCCATAGGCAAAAGTTAGTTGGCCAAAACAATTGTATTAAGGTCACTATGGAATGAATGAATTTGCAATAATTTGTAAAATGAGATATTCATTACAGTTATGGTCCTTCCCACTTCATTACTCATTACACATGTTTTCTCAAACAGAAAGAAAGAAGTATAATTGTATCTAAAATTAATGGGGATTGCATACATACACATTAGCTTGCATATATACTTCAGAACCAAGATTCACCAATGTATGGAGGTAAGTTGCCCCATTATTTTCCAAATACTCTATATTATTTTTCAAATCTAAGCTAAGAGATTAAAAAGTTAAGGAGAATCCAAAATTAAGAAATCAAAATCAATCTAGTGAAGAAAGAATCTAATGATAGAAGGAACTTCATATTGGAATGAATGCAATTTTTATTTTATTTTTTGAAAAGGTGGCTGTATTAAAAGAAGAAAACTATATAGTATAGGAGGGGTATGAAGGCAAAATAATCACTCATAAACATTAACCATTCATAAAATATTAATATTTGATTACGGTTCCTCTGTGCAAAATGTAGTATAAGAAGAAAAATTGCAAAATGAAATCACCAAAAGACCCAATTCCTAAATGCATTACACCAGATATACAATAGATACAATAAAAATAAAAAATGAAAAATAAAATAGTGGATACAACTTTCCATCGAAAACCTTGTCTCCGCAATATAGGAAGGAAAAATAAGCTTCCTTTGTCATCACTGTGATAATGAAATTCACCATCAAAAGGGGAAGAAAACACCATAATAATGAAATCTGCATCAAAACTTTCCATTGCTCGGCCATTGACATTTGCAATGCGAAATTTGTAATGGGATGTAGAGAAAACTTGGATATGTATATTCTTTTAGTGCATACCGATGCAATTGATAAGTAACATCAATGGTATTTTACACTTGATGAGATGGTCATTAAGAAAAGTATACAAAGCAACAGTACACACGGTGCTTTCCTCCTTTCATTGTCCCAAATCTTACTTCAGTGCTATAGTTTGCTCGCCCACTCATCACCTCAGCAAGCACCCGGTAGAGCCCAAGGCGTTTTAGATTAGTCAACTTTCTAAAGTATTAAAATACCAATTGAAGATGCACATAAGTTAGAAATATTGTATGAGAATATAGTCTATTTAGGAATAAACCTCTTGAACTCATTTCTTGTGGTCTTTTGGGTTTACGAATTCAAGGACACAACTTCGTTGCTGGTAAAAAAAGAGAAACATTAGCATTCGGAATCCACTTCAAATAACCAAATCATCAAATTAGAGTGGTTATAGAAAACAACCCTCTCTAAAATTAAGAAGAGTCCCAATAACTCACCTTCATGGAAATTACTTGAGTTTACATCAACACAAATGATGCTTGAAGCCCTCGATAAATCTTGCACCTTTTGCAAAGTACATAAAATAAAAAAACAACAATTTACTGTCATCACAATCTCCTCACAATATGTATAACTATCTTCATGTTTGTTTTTCTTCTTTTTTTTTTCTTTTTTTTTTTCTAATGGAAAAAATCTTGCCTTTGGGATTTGGGAATGTAGCTGAAAATTTAACGTGTTCATTATGTTGTTTCTACGTACAGCAATTCCCAACCTAATATAAAAGCAAATGATAGTTTTTTTCTTAGGGAATGGAAGATTAGGCATGATTAATGCAACAAAATGTCAATTACAACTCCTGAACAAATTTACATAGAGAGGGATATCTAATTTTTTTTCGGACGGTATTAGTTGAGGGAGGTCTTAAAAGGACATAAAATATTATGGATTGAATTCTTTAAAAAGTGTGACAGTTTTGAAATCCATCATGCATGACTTGTTAGTCGAATTTCCATAGATGGCCAAGAAGGATTTGATATATTGACAAAAGTAGCTTTGTATCTTGGTTTTTGGAACGTATGAAAACAAAGCCATCATTTCACAAAAGTATCTTCGTACCTGTGATTCTTAGAACACTTGGAAAAAGAATGACAATTTCCTTCGGAAAACTTCTTTGGCTTGAATATTAACCCTCAACAGCGCAAAATCGAGTTTCCCAAATTTTATCTTCATCGCATCATACTACTCATTGAACTCTAACCTGCAGTATTTTCAAGATAAGCAATCCACAAAACCAAACAAAACAATAAGAAAATATATAGACCCTTAAAAATATAGAGACGGAGAGGTTTTACCCAAACATGCACCAAATGAACCTATAAAACATAGATTTTGGGCTTGAGTGACGAAGCATTTATCTGATATTGTATTGCCTTCCCACATAGCATATTAAGAATTATGGTAAATGAAAATGAAAATCACAATCGAAATCAAGCATCTAGCTCAACAAGAGTATGAAGCTCTGCAATGGCCTATCAAAAAAAAATACAAACATTAAGTAAAAGATTTTTGAAACATTAGAAAAAATTTAAAATCAGAGATCCAAATTGCTCCATATATTGAATCCAAAGGTTACTAGAAAGATAAGAAATGATGAGACTGACTAGGAAAAGAAGCCCTTTAAACACCAATGATTTGATAAAAAGATTATACATTAAAAAAGTAAAAAAAAAAAAAATGGAAAAATCTTTGAAAAAAGATTATTTACCTGAAATGTAAAAGGATTGGACTGATTGTACCCGCATTTCTGAAATCATGACTAAAATAAAGCATCCACAGTAAGAATCAGACTCTAAATCAAAATTGCAATCAACCACCCATCAAAGAACATTGAAAATAAAAATTAGGCTCAATCATTATAGCATTTGGCAATGTTAAATATTAAGAAATATTGGCAAATATTAGATATTAAAAAAAAACTGGCCAAAGGGGGGGAAAACTAATCAACAATTTGAAAATAGAGAAGCATCAGTAATAGAGGACAAAAAGAAGGGGTGAGAAAAGAGTCCAATCAGCATTGCTTCTCGCAGTCAAATCATTAGATGTTCACCTTTTGTCTATTTTGTACACCTTAAAAGAGTAAAAGCTCAATCTACAGAAAGCAAAATTCAAGGCTATTCGAACCCAAATCTAGAAGTTTAGAGGCAAATGATACATGCTATGCAGAGTATTATATCTAACCGAACCAGAATATAAAAGAGAAATTTAACCCTAGCAGTTAAGAGTGGGTCGGCTGAGGGAGATGGAGAGGGATAGAGAGTGTGCGAGACAGACAAAGAGAAAGATTCACATGATCTATAGGAGGATCAGGGCCATTATTCATATCTACAAGTAAAAGCAAAGCCACTGCATGAGGGAAATCAAAAGCAAGGGAGAGAGGAGATGGGTAAACAAAAAACTTAGAGGCAAGAAACAAATGGAGAATGGAATGGCGAAAAAACCTCACTGAAAGTTTAGGGTTCGCAAGATCTCTAGATTGGTCCACTCAATAAATCAGCCCAAAAAGTGTGCAAAAATAATAAATATGCAGCGGAAATAAAATCACAAGCACACACCAAAAGGAGACTAGATTTTTACGTGGAAAACCCTAACCGGGTGAAAAACCATGGATCCGAGCTGGATCTAATCAAGCACTATAAATCTCGCAATTACAAGAAACTCAGATTTATTCCCCAGATATCCAGGGACAGAAGCTACCTTGTGTCGCTTCACGCTTCAACGACTTCACACCGTTGATTGCAACAAACTCAATCCAGCGCTTGACTCCTTAAATCTTCTCGCAAAAAGATAATCTTCTACAAAGGAGGCAAAAGAACCTGCCTCTCTAGAGTACTTGGCAGCACAACTCTTCAAAAATCTCTAGAGAAAATCTCTCTCAATTAAATCACCAATTCAGAACATGAGAGATGATCTGTGTCTCTTTGGATTCTGAGAAACACCCAATTTATATCCTCAAATCCGTGCAAGAAACTCCTAATAATAATCCACTAAGATTATCAAGCTTTCTCAAACTTCAACTCAGAGTTCAAATCAAACTAGGCATTCTGCACCTAGCTAGCTATAGCAAGCTTCACCCTCGCTATAGCAAGAGGTGTCTCTGCCATTTCTCGCTATAGCGAGAAATAGTCTAGCTATAGCGAGACTACATACTGTCTTGTTTTGTCTCGTTCTTCATCTCGGTGTTCTGACAATTCTTTTGTTGATCCACCTTGCCTTTTGACTTTACACTCACCCTATAGATTGCTTTCTCCGTTTCCTTTTTCTCTTCTTCTCCTCTCTTTTATTTGAGGTTATAGGAAGTGCAAGACTCCAGAGAAGAAGTATGTGAATGGGGGAGAGAAGGTGTTGTATGTGAAAGTTTGTTTTGGCAAATCGGTAATGTGAAGAGTTTTTCTTTAGAAGTTTAGAGTTAGCGCAAGCTAGGGAAGAGTTAACCACATGTCGAAGCGTTTTAGAGGATTAACTGTGCACCGAAAAGTGAATAATTTCTCAGTCAAAATCAAATTGAAATGAAGCGTTATTTTCACAATCAAGTTCAGTTTGCTTCATATATATAATAATTGTTGATTTAATAAATGCTCTCTTCACTTTTTTATTTTGTTCATGTTTTTCAAATTTTATACATTTTGCAATTCTTTATTTTTTTCAAAACACAGTTCTAGATTCTGGAATGGCCCAAATATTTTACCTTGCAATCAAATCGAAATGGAGTTTGAAATGAAATTCGCAACTATGGATGTAGAACTTTTTCTCAACCAACATGTTTTTCCTAATTGATCTTTTGGATTGGACCGTGGAATGGCATCCATAGATACTTCTTTATTAAAATCACCACGTAGAAAAGCTCTTTTTTTACATTCAACTAATAAAAAGACCAAGAAAATTTTACAAGTAATAACGAATCACTCTTAAGTGAGCTTGGTTTTGCTACTCGAGGATTAGGCCTGTCAATTGAGCCCGTTAAAATGGGTACCCAGCTCGGCCCATCCCCACCCAAAAATACAGTGCTTTTTTAAAAAAAAAATTCGAGCCCAGCGGGGTGGGCTTGGACAGTGGTCTTAAAGCCCAGCCAAAATGGGATTGGGAATGGACAGAACATGCCCAACCCGTCTAGGCCTAGCCCGGCCCGCCCGGAAGCACATGTCCCTCATTTTTAATAAATCTGTAGGTGAGGAGAATCGTAGTGAAGGAGAAATTAAACTAATCTATTAGGGTGAAGTTTTACAGCTCATGATTCATGTTTGTTTTGACCAAATGTCATTCTCAAAATCTTTTTAGATTTTATGAACATGCTTGTTTTGATCAAATGTCATTTTCATAATCTTTTTTGATTTTATGAAATATCGTGTTGGCCGATATTTTACCTCTTCTAAGAGCAAATCAATTCATGATATAATTTTATGAGAATATAAGCTTTATTCTTAATATTAGATCTCTGTTCATGTAAGACTAGAAAAATATACCCGTGCTTAGCAAGGGCAATATAATCATAATATTAAAATTAATTTAAAAAAACTTTATGATTAGTTTCTTTAAAATTAGATGCAAAAGGTTTTAGTCTGAGAGAGCAGAAAAAAAAAAGTCCATAAGAATTCAATACCTAATACCATATAATTTAAAAAAAAAACATAAGCCCATAAAAATTGAAGATTAATTATCAAGAAAACGAAAAAACAAAATCAAAACAAACAAACAATATAAACCATGAATAAAATCCTATGAAATTTGAAAGACACATAAAAATGAAAATCCATAATCAACTCAAAAACATAAGCAATTTAAAAGAATCAAACACTCATGGGAATAAAATAAAAATAAAAAATAGAGCACCAAAAGGCAACCCACAAATTCATGAAAAACCATCATAAAAAAAAAACTAAAAACCCATCACAAGTGAGAAATTATAATAAAAGAAATACAAAATAAAAGGAATTAAATTTTATTAAAAAGGCTATAAAAATATATATAAATAAAGATCCGTAGACAATACAATGATAAAATAAATTTAAAAGAATCAAACCAACTTATGATGATCTAATACTCAAAATTGGAAATTTGAAGCCACAAAAGAAATAAGAAAATTTTCACAAAGGGAACCTAAAGAACCCAATGGAAGTAAAATAAATAATTAACTCATAATGATAAGTGTTTAAAAATAAAAAAATACAATAGAAAAATGAAAATTCACAGAAAATCCCATGATAAAAAGTGATTTAAAAGAAAAAAAACCCAGGAGAAGCCAATGGAAGTAAAATAAATAATTAACTCATAATGATAAGTATTAAAAAATTAAAAAAATATAATAGAAAAATGAGAATTCACAGAAAATCCCATGACAAAAAGTGATTTAAAAGAAAAAAAAAACCAAGGAGAGCCCAACGCCCAAAAGTTGAAACAGGAAAGGGGAAAAAAGAAACTCACAATCTATGAAAACCATACAAATTCAAACTATAAAAATATTGCAAATCTATAGAAATTTTAAAATGATGATTCTTTTGTATAAATCATATTAAAGTAACATAATTAAGATTACTCAAATAAAATTTGATGAAATCAAAAGTGAATGAATTAAAAAAGGTTTACCTCTCAAATTGAAATATTTAATAATTGCACCAATTGCCTAAAGATGCTCACATTTTAAAATGAGTTGAACACTGATAGAAATTAAGCATGCAAATGAGACATGAGACGGCACTGAAAAGAGACACAAAGAAACAAAAAATTATTAAAGCTGCTCTAAAAAAATACAATGAACTTAAAAGTAAATGAATGGAAAAGATGAAAGTTCTCTTGTTGACATAAAGAAATAGAATTATATTAGAGAAAGTAGAAAATGATGATAATAAGAATGAACTTAATTCTTTATTTAGATGGACCAATATTATTGGAGATTCCTTTTACCATTAGTTCCGCATTCTTAAAAAAAAGTGTACAATCAAAATCAATAGATAAAAAAAAAACCAGACAACCTAAAACCGAGAGTGGATTAAATAAAAAAAAGTAATGATTAAATAGACCACGCAACCCAGAAATCGGCATTTTACATTCTAAAAAAAATAAAAAAATCATATAATCAGAACAAACAAAAATACCTGAAATTCCTTAGATTAGTGGTAGACACTGGGACCCATTAACACTCAAATGCTATTGCCTTGATAGAAATAGGATGATATTGAGAGTTTCTTAATAGACAAAAGGCATGATGGAGAGTCCAAATTACAAAAAAAAAAAAAAAAAAAAAAAAACACTTTATTTGGAAAACTTCAGTATTTTGTATTTTTTTATCAGAAAATCAATTGGACCATGGAAATAACCCAGAATGAGTTGAAAATTTGAGGTAACCCATAAATAGCAAGGATGTTTGTGTTAATGATTATGATTTTTAGTATATGGGGTCAATCTTAGTATTCCAATCTATTTACATCACAATTTATTAAAGTTAACGCCACACACAAAAAAGAAAAAAATCAGACTCCACCCTTTCTCCCCCGGCAAGCGTGCATGGTAGCACATCAGTTACAAGGAAAGTTTCCTGCCTCCTCTTTAGCTCCACGCTGTTATCGTGAGTTTTTCTTTTTTCAATAAAATTATCATTTTCTTATTAATTATGAAACTTATTATTTTTGTTGATCAATTTCATATATCATATATTCATTTGAGTTTTGGATGTCATGGAAAATTAATGACTATATGGGAAATCATATAAAATAGTTATTTCAAAAGTTTGATCATCTATGCTTAAAGTACAATGCATAAGTACGAAAATAATAACAACTGTATTTATAAAGGACAATATTTTAAAAATATAGTTATTTTTATAAATACCTCGTAGATAAATTCCAACTGTCGGTCAATATTCCAAAGTGGGGCTGGGTTCCTTCTTCATTAAAGTTTGATCATCTATGCTTAAAGTACAATGCATAAGTATGAAAATAATAACAATAGTATTTATAGGGGTCAATATTTTAAAAATATAGTTATTTTTATAAATACCTCGTAGATAAATTCTAACTTCCGGTCAATATTCCAAAGTGGGGCTGGGTCCCTTCCTCAGTAACTAATTTTAAGTTTTTGTTGATAACCGTTAACAAAAAGATGCTTTGTGGTGTAGTGGTAGGGCCGCTCCTTTGAAATTCATATTGTCCTGAGTTTGAGTCTCAGCACATACCATGATTAATTTTTGTCATGTCATTAAAAATACACGGGTTAGGTTGGGTCAAAAAAGTGTGCATTATCTCTGGCCCGACCTAATTTACCCCGACTCGTTTGCTAAGGTCAAACTAAATTAAATTCGTAAATTGTATGAGTCAATTTTAAGTTTTTGTTGATAACTATTAACAAAAAGATTCTTTGTGGTGTAGTGGTAGGATCGTTCCTTTGAAATTCATATTGTCCTGAGTTCGAGTCTCAGCACATACAATGATTAATTTTTGTCATATCATTAAAAATACACGGGTTAGGTTGGGTCAAAAAAGCGTGCATTATCTCTGGCCCGACCTAATTTACCCCGACCTGTTTGCTAAGGTCAAACTAAATTAAATTAGTAAATTGGATGAGTCAAAATCAATTGGAGGGAATTGGAAGTGATTTCAATTTGAAACCACTTCGCTTCATATATAATAATAGCTTAATGCTATATCATTTCTACTAATTTTTCAACCAAAGGGATTTGATGCAAGACTTTAAGCAGTAAAGGGCATTAAACAATCCTTTGACTTACCACACAAAAGTAAACACCAATTTATGGGTCACATCACAGAGATAAAGCATGCAGGTAATAAGTAATATAGTTTATAATTTCAAAAGTGCGGACTTTAACTAGATTATTTTCTATTTGGATATACGAATTATGAGAATACGTATGTGCAACAATTATAAATTCTTCTAATACTTCCTCATAAATGCAATTGGATGGATCTCACTCATTTCACTAATAGGAGTTGTGGAGAATAAAGTTGAATAAACTTGGTTAGCTTATATTCAAGATCATGGTAAGCCCTAGCCCGGCCCTGCCGCAGCCTAGGCCCGCACGAGACGGGATTTGACATAGACTCATTCAATTTAGGGCTGGGATTGGACAACCCCAGGCAAGCAGGCCCAATATTTGGGACGGAATTGAACAGCTCGAGCCCAGGCCTGGCCCAGCCCATTGACAGGCCTAGAGAGGATGTTTAAGATAATCAATCCCATATATTTAAGTGAAGCCCTTGGAAAACAATCTAACTTTCTACCTTTGCACAAAATCATCTGAGTTATATTTTAAAGCATAGAGCTAGTTTTCCACATGGCAAATCTGTAAGTTCGTATGTTTTGTTTTTTTTCCAGTGCATTCATTTCATTAATCATACCTACCATCTACTTTGGATGAGACTATTAAACGTATATAATGTATCCTCATAAAAGATATGTGGGACACAACTACATGATATGTTGGAGACAACAGATGATTTTGGCTGGGAGGTCATGTACAAAAGGAGCATTTCCTTTTACATAAAGCAATAGGAAGAATTAAACAATTGAAAGATCAAGAATTATGTATGTATTAGTTTAAGAGAATGGATCTCTTGTTGGACTCCCACACAACCGTTGTGTAGGAAATTACAAAGCGGTCCCTATATAGCAGAAATAAACTAAAAAACAGCCCTACCTTATTCTTGATTGAAGATATGACAGATGTAGAACAGGTAGGCAACTAGCATAACTCCCATTTCCAATCCAATAGCCATACTCATCTCATAACCATTATGAATTGTTGGCTACGTGAGATCCATGTAGGCAACTTTTATCTAACATTGTATTGTGATTGTATGTGGGTTCATCTAGACCTGACAATGCTGCTCCTTTTAATTAATCATCATGGCATCTATTTTCTTGATATTGCATCAATAAAAAATAAAAAAAAGGTATTTTGACCAGATCTTCATGTGGGGCATCTGTCTTAGCTAAATGTTGTTTTTCCTTTCACTATGACATAAAATGACAACCTGAATGTAACACTTCTTTTTCTTTTTTTTTTATAGAACTTGGATGCAATATTTAACAACTGCCGATGAAATGAGTGATTGTGATGATGGATTTGTTATTTTATCTTCAGTACTATGATTCTTGTTTACTAGCTTAAATCACTACTGCTTGGTCTAACTTGCGATGGGAACTTGTATGCAACCACTCTATGAGTGGTTGCTCCAAGTAGCATGAAACTATTTGTTATTTAGTGTGGTTATGATCAATAGATGATGCTCCTCGTTCTTCTCAAGTTGAATTTTTTAAGTGTCACAGTTGTCGTAAGGTAATAAACTATTCTGAATTAAAGCTTGATGTCAATCTTATAAGAGATTTTAGCTTTGTTTTACCCCATCCAAAAGCAGATAACATCAGCTGTAGTTTAGCTATTGCAAGCTTCGCAAATAAATAATTGCCGTGTCTCAGATAATAAATTAGCATGGGGTAGCTAGTGTTCAAGAAAACAATCATTTAGGCACGTTTGTTTGCTCGTATCCACTTATAGGAATACCTTTAGGCGTGTTTGAAAAATGTTATTTAGCAGTTAAGAAAACTCTTAACAATTTTCGTGATCTTGGGAGGTTTTAGAAATAAATATGGAACAAGCATTTGGCAAAGCTTTTGACTATAGGTATGGGGTTTGGATTGCATACGTTTTTAAAAAAATTCTTTTTTGTTCTTTATGAAACTCATTTAATTTCATGAGACATACTATCATGAAAAGTTGATTATTTGAATTTATTTTATTTTTTTATTTAAAGATAATAAAATAAATATGGTAACTTGTTCATATTTCCCTTAGTAAGTAGTAATGTTGATACCTCGAACATATATAACTATTCACACATACTAGATGATGTTTCTCACTTGATTGTTTTATACTCTTTATTTGTCATTTTATTTATACCGCTATGGATGAGTTGTGACTACTTTTTACCCTTTTATAAAATTTATTTATTTTTCATTTTTACAGATTTTTTTGGAAATCTTACAATTTGTAATAAATTTTGATTCATCCTCTATGAACGATTTGCAAAAAGATTTCCATTTTTGGAACTATGTTCAAAACCATATTTTACATCTGAAAGTATTGAAGCATCATTAGGAGAAAAATATATCCGAAAAGCGTCATGATACTTTTTATGATACAAGACTACCAGTGATATGTGTGACAGTTTTCCAACTTTCTAGAATTGGTCTAGGCCAAGTCTGACTTTTTTGGATAGATTCATTAATTGGTTTTGGACTTGAAACCATCTCTTTCGGATAGAAATGGTCGGGCCAGTTGTTAAATGGTCTCGGCATAGACCATATTTAATCCACCCTAGATGGGCAATAGAGTGAGACTCTTGGAACCACGATGGAGTATTCCCTAGAAAAGGGCTTCGCACTAGGCAATTCCATTTTCAAGTATTAAATGAGAACCTAGAACTGTAGACTGGGTAGCAGCTCTGGACTGGACCTGCTAACACTACCTAAGCCCAACACAATACTTTTGGGTTTTATTTTTTTGTTTTTTGCTTTGAACTTGTTCATAGTCTGATTCGGTCAAGATTTTGTTCTATGACCCACTAACTCAAGCACATGGGTAAGGTCTTCGAGTTGGATGACTGCTTTTTTCAAAAGCCAGATTGATCCAACATGACCCATTGCATTTGTAGATCGAGATCATAAATAAAGGATTTACTTTCAAACATCATAACTCAAGATCATAAATAAAGGGTTTACTTTCAGACATCATAACTTCTATTTTAATTTTAGGAAATCATCTACAAAAAGGTTTTTGTAAATAATCATATTTTAAAAATAATTCTAACAGGCACTACTATTGTCTTAAACACTTTTCAATTGACCATAATACTTTTTTAACAAAAAAAGAACTGAACTAGACTCTTAACTGGTAGCTTGCACATGTATCCGTAATAATTCACTTTAGTGTTCGTTTGCGTTAAAATACATAGGAGGTGAACACATAGTTAACTTTATGAAGGCTCTAAAATCCATCTCATCTTGGAATTGATGAATCTTAGAACCCAGTTAGAATCTACTTATAAAATCCATTTTAGCTTTGTGGAGACTCTAAAATTCATCAATTCCAAGCTAAGATGGACAGTTGGTATTGGGGATAGAATTTCTATTTGGAATAGTAGTTGGATCCCCTGTGAAGAGGAGCTTAGAAAATCAATGTCCCAAATCTCCATGCGATCTAAGTGTGTAAGGACCTCACAAACCCAATGCGAAAAAGAGATAAGCGAGCTTTAATATGTTTTTAGTATTGATAAGGATATTTAAGATATTCTTAAAACTCACATTCCCAATCAAACTCTTGGGGACAAGAGGGTTTGGATGCATATTAAAAGGGGACATGAAATTACCAAATCAACATATATAATTATCATTTAAGACAATTTGGAGTAACTTTAGTTTCACTTGGAGATCATTATGAAAATTGTCGTTGTCTCAAAGAATCCTTCTTTTTGGATAGAAATGGCCTAGGAAGGCTATTCTAGTATGATCCTTTCTTAATACTAATTTGTTAAACTTTAATATTTTATGTCTATGTGAGAAAAGGGCTCCAACATAGCTGGGATAAGGCTTTGAAGACGATGATGATGTGAAAAGGGGGCTAAGATGGTTGAGCATGCCTCGTTTCATTATGATTTTGGACGGGTCATATGGTTTGCTTTGAGTTTTGGCCCCCTAAACTATAATCTTTTCATTTTAAACAATATTACAAGTTTTAGTTTAGATGGATGGGTGGTCAACCTTTTCACCGCTCTTTTGTAGATCACCATTCTCAAAGCGTGGATTGTGACCTTGGGTCGGTTCCGATCCAAGTCCATGGTGGACTAGGAGCCGGAAATGTTAATGAGAAGATGGAACCGGAACCAGGCACGGTTCGTAACCGGTTCCGTATATGGGACAGTTCCAAGACTAGGTAGAGAATGATATGGACTTTAGGAGGGATTCTTGAAAGCTGAGGCAATATACTGGTCCTGGGTCCACAGGTCGGAACCAAGGTGGATCCGAACCCAAACTTGTTTTCTTATTAGAGCCTAAATAAGGACCCAAAACCGGTTTTTAATGAGTCGGAACCTCCAGATAATAAAAGAATTGGGGACCCATTTACATCCCTAATTGGGATATGTTTAATTTTAGCTCTAAAAAAATTAAATCCCACGAAAGTGATTAATATGGTTAAGAGTCTAATGATCTCGAAGACCTCTCTCTGATGAGGCTATATCCAAGGACCAGCTCACCTCTAAAAGAATTGGGTTGGTGGAAAATAACATTAAAACAAGATGGAAAATGTATGAACCATTCATCACCCTATTAGCTTATTTTCCATCTTCTTCTAATTCTATTTTCCTTAAAAAAAGGTTGTTCGATTCTCATTTCTTAAAATTAATGTTTGGTCTTCATTTTTTTACCACTTATGGTATCAATCCTATGTATTTTATTCCTACATATTTTAATGTAAACAAGCAGACTCAAAGATTATTTTTCCCATGTGAGGCCCACATGGATGCACGACAATCAATGGAGGTAGAGGGAATAGATATATAGGCTTCCAAATGGATTGGAGGTCGGGGTGTAAACTGGATCGGGACTGGGGCCATGCACAAGCAGTTGACTGGGATGGGCGGCCCGACATGACCCAAAGGATGGGCCAAGGAGCCTTGGTCGTGGCACGATACGGCGTGGCCCAGGTCCTTGTTCGTGCAATGCTGGGCCAGGGTGCTTGGGCTGAGGCACAACATGGCATGGTCCATGATAAAGTTCTATACCTGCATAGAGCTTATAAGTTAGAGCTTTTTTCTCATAAAAATAAAAAAAAAAGCTAAGGGGGCTACTTTCTTTTTAGAGATTTTATGGCTAAAGTGGATGGAGGTGGATAATTCAAAATTACAAGTGTTTGTACCTAAGTGCCTAGAGCATGGAGCGGGAGCGGGAGTGCTGAAGCGCTAAATTTTAAAGTAATTATATGTCTGGAGCACCTTCGGAGTGCCTGCTATACAGTGGGCACAAATATATCTGATCCATATATTCAAGTATAAAAAATGGAGAAAAAATTTAACTTCGCAATTTGACCACATAAAATAGACAATAATTAATAAGTCAAAAGAAGTTCCTTCATTCAAAAGATAGATGTCAAGCATACAAAAAAAAGACAATGCTCATCCATGATTTCATATCCTGTATCCAAAAATAATACTCCACAAAACATATGAGAAAGATAAAAAAATTAGAAAAGAAAGAGAGTACTCATCCCAAGTGTGGTGCAGAAGTGCCAGAAGTTAAAGGGGATAGGCCAACATCACCAAAATGAAGTAATGCATATTCTCTACCTTCAAGGGCTTCCATGTCCTTCCTTCAAGGGCTTCCATGTCCTTCTCCAAATTATCATCATTAACAAAACTATCCCAGTTCTTATATGTCCCCTCATAATCCTCCTATACCGTGTCAACAATCGATGATTTTAATGGACATAAACCAAAGATTCTGCATGGTCCGCATTCATCATATTCCTCTTTACATTGTGAATAAAACCATAGGTAGTCCATGCCCTCTCTGCACACGAGGTGTTCACACTTGGAGACAAAAATTTGACTCCCAAACTATATAGCTCAGGTGCGGTAACTCCATGCAAATCCCACCATGTTACTGTATACACTTTTCTCTCTAACCTTGATTGCTTGAGGATGACCAAAAATACTTTTGCCATTAACAAAGTCACTAAGTTTCCAACGAACTAAATATGCTTCCTCTGGATCTCTCACCAATCAATCTACCACTTCAAAATAAGTCGTTTGACTATGTTGATAATCACGAGTCTTCTTCATTTTCCCTCCCGTCGGTGAAAAACTTGTTAACCAAGATTCTGAATAATAATATGGAGTAAGCACATATGCAAGAGCATGTAAAGGTTGATTCATCTCTCCCATCGTCCTGTAAGTTTCTGAATAACTTGATACATTTCAACATTATGTTTTAGTGCAATTTGAATGTATCCCAACATATCTTCCATCCTTTGATAAACTTCTCCAAGAATAGCTTTGTCGGAGTCACAAAAGCGAATCATTTGCCAAATGGGCTTTGTGAATGCCAAGATAGTTTTCAATTGTTTCCAAAAGTCATCATCTAATATAATTTGTCTTACCCCATCATGCTCCATATTTTCCCTCACCCCACCTTTCTTGAGTTTGTCCCATTCCACACTTAAAACCAAGTTAATTAAAGCATTCTTTACATGAGCAATTCGTTCCAATATAATATAATGATGCCCAAATCTTGTCTTGTTGACTTTTATAACATCTAATGATGAAAATGTTCGAAATATATGCAAAGCCGAAAAATGGTTTTTTATATACTTCACAATTCCCTTTGCTTTCTCATAGCAATCACCAATGAAAAATAAACTTGAGTGGATTGAATGTGCAATATCTTTCATCAAAAGACTCGAAGTATTAGCCATGCAACCAGACCAAAAGATATGTGGGTGCCTCCTCTCAATGAGAGTCCTTGCTCCCCTACATACAGAGGCATTATCAGTCATATCAATCAAAATCTGCACAACACTATATGTACCCACTCTTTCAATTGCCTTTAGCAAAATCCCAGCTATATATTCACCTGTCTTTTCAAGAGAAATTTATACCACTAATGAACATTCCTTTATCTCCTGATACTGCCATCGCATTGATCAACGGTTGGTTCTTGATGTTTGTCCAACCGTCAGAAACAATTGAAACCCCATATGTCGGCCATTGTTCTTTTAGGGGCATTAGTGCTTGCTCAACCTTTGTCCTCTCCTTATCAAGAAGCATAGTCCTTATTTTTTCTACACATGGTGGCTTATAGCCTTTTGGTGCATCATTGATGGCCCTTACCATATCAATCCAAAGAGGAGACTTTGCTACATTAAAAGGAATCCCATTAGCATAGAAAAGTCGGGCAAATACACCATCCACTTCTTCTCTAGAAGATAATTTAAACATATCAGCTATATATGTTCTTCTTTCCCTTCTCTACCTTAGCCAACTTGGATACCGGTGGAACAATTGGAATGGTAGGAATAGGTCTTTTGCGTGTGCCACCTCCAAACCTTTTCTTAGCTTCTTCTTCTTCTTTTTTCAATTTCTTCCTCTCATCCTTGTTTATTTTAGAACATATTGCCACCCCTTGTGACTTTTGCCCAGGTAATAGCCCAATCAAGTGGGCTCTTATCCGGGAGTATGTTCCCGTATAAGGATCAACCTTACAACCAAAATTACAAATCCACTTACAAGCACTTCCATCTTTTCCATCTCCAACAATTGTTACGTACCTTTTGAGAAGAGTGGCTGTCAAATCTGTATTCTCATCTTCAATACTATCCCTTTGATTAAGTGGATTCTCTGTAATTTGTACCTCCTCTTCTTCATTCATTTTGGTCCTAAAAAGGAAATAATATTGGTTATACATGTAAAATCAATTTGCCAACATATCTTGTTTATAATTTACATATATTAAAAGAGTATTAGAGAATGGAGACAAAACCTTGTATTGTTTATAAATTATAAACAAGAGTGATAAGACAATATGTCAGGGATATGATGGAAAACTTTTATTGTTTATAATTTCCATAGCCATCAAGATGTACAAAACTACAAATATGGGTTGAGATAGTTGTGAATGAGAAATGAAGCACAAAACTACAAATCCTGTGTCGGCTTTTCGTCATTGCTCTAAATGCTTGATTTCTGTTTATGTGTCAATCCCAAACAGTTTCAAGTTGGGGGATATTGATGCCAATACTATAGCACCTCCTGTTTATGAAAAAATGACAACGATGGAGTGCCCAGTTTGTTTACCAGAAATGAGGTGGACACCCCTCTTGCACCACATGAGTTTTTAATTTTTACTACTCATCATATTTATTGACTGAGGTATCAAGTTGATGGAGATTGGAGACTACCGTATTTGACTACTATATTTTTTTTATTTAAAGAAAGGAAGAAGATGGAGACGAGAGAGAGAAGGGGGAGGGAAAGAATAAAAACAAGTGAAGCCCAACTACCCAAGTACACAGAGAGGTGGGGAGGGAAGGGTAGGGTACTTGCCGGATATTGCTGCAACGTAGATGACCCATGACATCAGAGATGACGTGCGACAACCACGGTTTGCAATGCTCCTCTTTCGTATTTTAGTCTCTCTTCTCATCTTTCATTTTTTTTTCTTTTAATCCTCCCTAAAAATAAGGATCTAAGCCTTAAAATCTTTAAATTTTTTGAAACCAACCTTTCAAATTCCACGCTTCCAACGTGGATACCCATCGACTTGCGCTCCCTCCTCGTTGAATGACGATCTAGGTTCACCCGATTCTCGGTCCATCGTTGGTTGATCCGCGATTCGTTTGAACTCGAACCTCGATTTGTAGAGACTCGAACCGCGTTCCATGGGCGATTCCACTCTGAAAACACTGATCCGCGTTTTCAGAGCGAGATCGAGAAAGGGGATGGATGGTTCCCTGCAATGAGGTTTGTACAAATATAACCTCATATAATTTTCAAAATTAAGCAAGGGTTCTACATTGTAATTTTTAAAACGTAAGCCAACAATTATCAAAATTAAGTTTGAACCATGGCTGAAAATGTCCAAATTAATCACAACCCACCTATCGACCAGATCTTTGAATCCCCACCATAAATGCAGATGCCAAGTTTTTCCAGCCCACCAGTTTCGTCGGCTACTTTATATGAGTTCATCCACCTACACCTTCGCAGTTTACCGTTACATGTGACAGAGACATAATAACGACAACGTTAATGTGGGGTACTCAATAGTACAAATACGACTATACTCCAGGTTAAACACTATCTCCTCTCCTTTTCTCTTAAGAAAAAAGTCGCATTCAATTTGTCCCGTTTAAAATTTCTACTTGTCCTTGTGCTAAATGTGTTGGGCTTACATTCTGCCCCAACTCTGATTGGATCGGAATTTGGCCCTGTTAAAAACATGGTTGTGGATCACTTACTTGAAGGACCAATTATTAATTAAAAATTAATAAATGCTGGACCAAAGACGTGAACATATCCATCCTCCTTGCAGTTGATCGATTTGAATTAAAAAGATCGCACTATGTCAAAATGCACTAAAAATGGCATGAAAAAAAAATGCAAAGAGTGATCGTACGCTCCGCTTCTTCTTCGTCGTCATTTTACATTACTGAAACAAAACCCTAACTCTCATCTCTCCCATCTCCATCTCCTTCTTTGGTTTTAGGGTTTCCAAAGGCTACTGGACCATCGTTTAAGGCCATGTTTGGCAACAATTAGTGGCGAGGATTCTTCCCGACCTTCTATGCATTTGAAGGAAACTCATGTTTGGTTAACATCGAAAAATGGCTGGGAGAACTCATTGCTTCTTTGTTACAGAATATCTCAGAGATTCTACCTCCCACCTTCCAACTGTTGAAGTCCGCGCGATGGAAGCTATAGTTAAATCAATGCTACATGAGGCTGTATCGGTTTTTTCTTTGGAACCCTGCCTTATGGATCCAATAATCACAATCCGAATTGTTAGTCATGATTAGATGGTCAATAACGGCTGGGAGATAAAACATCATCTGTTGATCCATCATAAATCATGAGATATCCAAAAAAAAAAAAAGAAAGAAAAATTCAAACCATAAGATCACAATTTCTGAAAATTCTATGCACTCCTTTTGCGAAATCTGAACTATCCATTCTCTTTAGAACGCTACCTAACGTCCAAGAGTCAAATTTCCCAGCATGATTTTTCATGGATCATCATAAAATAGTAAAAAAAAACTATAGACCATCTATTACCTATCACACAAATAAAGAGGAAGGTCTTGTTACAGCCTGCTACAATGGTTTGGCGATGAGTTAGGGTTTCTATTTATTGGTTTGGAACCCTACTTTTTGGGTTCCTCAATCAAGATCCAAAAGGCTAATTATAAAGAAAAGGCCCCAAACGACTGTATTCTCAAATTTCAGCCGTTGATCTCTCATAGATATTGAGATATTTGCGAAAATGTCCAAATCCTATAATTAGAAAATTTAATTTATGTGGGCCCCATTTGTACGATCCTAACCATTCAAATTCTTCAGGGAGGCAAAAACACATATAGGGTGCAAGTTTAGGTCTTGATTTTTCATGAATTTTGAGAAATTTGCAAAAATTAATAACCATTGGATCACACATCTTTATAGATGGCTTGAATCCTTTCCCTTAACCAAACTTGGAGCTCTCCTTTAGGAATCCTCAATGAAGATATCTTAGGGCACGTTTGTGTCACGGCGATTTCCGTGGAAGAAGGAAATTGCATCAGCAAAATTCATGGAAGATAGATGCCAATGAAAAGAATTTCCATGGAAGTACAAAAATTATGTTTGGTGCATAAAAAACTTCTTCGATGAAACTGTGTTGTTTTTGTTTGGTGTGACCATGGATATCCAAGTGAAAACCAATGACCTAGCACAAGAATGAAAATATAATCCAAATAACAGAGAAATTGCAAAGTAGGATAGAAATAACTCGGAGAGAAAATAAAGAAGCACCTTGGACATGTAATTGCTGAGGAATGGCCCACCTTAGATTGTGCCAAAGATCCAATAACACATGCAATGAGTCAATTGCAAAGAATGACCCACCTTGGATGAAAAACCTGAGTAGCCCACATCGTCCAGTGTCCTCAAACGAGAGCAACATGTGTAATTTTGCAACATGGGATTTGCATAGCCTTTTGTGAGTGGCAGAGAGGCAAGTTAAAATTAAAACCCAAATCCAAAACGCTATTCTATGAGTTGCAGAGAAGAGAGAGGGCTTCCAGCAATAACAGCCTGCAGACGGAACTAGAGCGTCGGCGATGGAAGAAGATGAGGGTTTTCTAGCGGGGGGGGGGGGTGTTTCCAATGAGAATGTGGAGAATCCATACTTTTTAAGGAAAAGATGGGCCCACATAGTTTAAACCAAACAGAAAATGACCGCACCAACAGATGGAGAGAATCATCTCAATAGACGATTCCATCCCGTGCACTAAATCTGCCCTAAAACTCTTTTAATTATGTTACCGTTGAGATATCTGCTAAGATTATCTTTTATCCGTGTCGATATATCTGTATTTTCTCAAAAAACAAAAAAAGCAAATCTCTTTCAAACACTCTCTCCTCTCCTTTTCTCCTCCCCAAAAACCCAAACCCTAGATTCCAAAACCAGATTCTCGCCGAGCGTGGTCTCGAATTTTCGACCTCTCATGGCTATTCCCCCAGATCTCGCCACCATCTCCTCCACCTGCAAATCCATCACCACCCAACGTTAACGTTCCTGAGACGCTTCTTGATCCCTCGAGAACCACCACCCCATCCCCTTCCTCAACACCCTCGACACCCATCTCTACTCCTATTTCATCTACTTCCCATCCTCAATCATCGGCTTTCTCTCTTCAATCCCCTTACACCAGTCATGTCACGGGGTTGAAAACCCCAATCCCTCATCTGGGCACCCCATTCTCCACCCAAAACCGATCCATTTTCCATCTCTAACGGTCGAAAACGCTTCTGGGTGTGGCTGCTGCGACTGCTCTGAGGAGATTGATGGGGAATTTCAGTGCCCTTGTGCGAGGCTGAGGCCTGGACCTTCTGGCTTCTCTGAGGATGTTGGGGAGATTACGGAACAGGGTTTTGGTGGAGAGCTATCTCCATGGGGTTTCTTTGATCTGGTGGAAGTGGATTCTTCTGGGAGCGTTTCTGAGTTTGGAGGTGGAGCGTTTCTGGGAGCGTTTCTTGGATCTGGTTGAAGCGGATTCTTCATGGTAATTTTATTTTATTTTGATTTTTTATGTTCCCTTTGTTTGATTTGATGTGATTTCATTCTTATGTTTTAGTTTTTTTTTTTTTTTTATCCACTCTGGTGTTTGGATGTTCTTGCAAATGTATAGAACAGTGACTCACCCCACCCCCATTTATGGTCTTTGTTTTTTTTCATTATGGAAGGTGACCCAGGTAGTAAATGGTTGGAATTGGGGTTATCTTCCCTAACATGAATTATTTTTTGTTGGGTTATGAACCCCCCCTTCCCGGTTTAGACCACCGATTACAACCCCCATATCCCCTCTCTCTGTTTCTCCAATATCTTTCTCTCTCTCTCTACCTGTTTGGACGGTCCCCCACGCATCGGTTTCCAGGACCAACCACGGTACCTGTTGTGGGATGACCCCCCTCCTCTCTCTCCCTCTCTGTTGTGATGCCGTCCAAGGGAGTATGGATGTTCATTCCAGATAAGATGATACAGAGTATAGTTGGGAGAATGTTGCAGGTAGGCTGGTTGAGAGTGAAGGTGGTTGTGGGTCGTGTTTCGGGCTCAAGGAGTTTGTTCATTTGCTTTAGTTTTTCTGTTTTCTTCAAATGCATAGATTTATCTTTTCATTGTTTATGATGTTATTCTTGTCCATTGAGTTTAATTTCACCACCATATTATTTCTTTATACCTTCCTTTAGATATACTGCAGTTTTGTGAAGATGTGTGTTTCCTCCATCTCAGATTATAAAAATCTCTTAGTGAAATGTTGCATATGTCCATTTAACATTTTATGTGCAATGCTTGTAAATGATGTCTGTATTGGTTGTGTGTTCTTTAATAAAGTGTGGTATTGTAACAATAGAACATAACGTACCCTTATAAATTACATGTGCTTGCAAAGATAATATTAATAGTGTCTAAAGGCAATCATAATCAATCATTTAGTATTCAACAAGTTGTTGCAGGTATAGTTTGGTGGTGTGACTGTTGTCCTTGTGAAAGAGCTATGATGTTGGCATTTGCTAGTTATATTATAGTTTGATCCATTTTCACTTTTTTTTCTTTCTTTTTCTGGGCCTTACAACATGGAAATTGGAATCTCATATGGCATGGGTTTGTTTATTTGACTTATCCACTTGAAATAAATACAGCACGTATCCAAATGTTGATTTAACGTGGAAATAGAAACAATGTTCTTCTTCTTCTTCTTCTTCTTTCCTTAATAGTAGAAAAAGTATACCATCTGATTTTATTATAGTTTGATCCATTTTCACTTTTTTTTTCTTCTTTTTCTGGGCCTTACAGCATGGAAATTGGAATCTCATATGGCATGGGTTTGTTTATTTGACTTATCCACTTTAAGTGAATACAACAAGTATCCAAATATTGATTTAAGATGGAAAGTAGAAACAGTGTTCTTCTTCTTTCTTTAATAGTAGAAAAAGCATACCATCTGATGTGATTTCAAGCTCACATCCAAAATGCAGGTAGAATAGATAATCACCATTTTCTAGTTATTCAATATCACAGATGATACTGGGGTCGGAACTGTGGTTCCCACTCTCAAGTATTAATCGGATATGAGGGCCAAGGCCTCTCCAGCCATCTGGTACATTTCCTACGCGGTCTTTTAGGTACCATGGATCAATTGTCTTGCATTCTCAGAATTCTCAACAATGTATGCTACGGTTCGACATTTTTTTCATCAGTTTTTTTTTTTTTTGAATGTTAATTTTTTTTTTCTTTCATCAATTTGTGTTTGACATAGTGTTTGTTGGTTTTTGCTAGTTAATCACTTTGCTAACTGATAGAGTAAATAGAGAAAAAAAATGAACATGTTTTCAAATGTGAGCAATGAATATTTATGTTTGACATGCAGACTGCAATAATAACCTCTTTAGTTTATGATTTTGAATTGTTTTCTAAACCCAACTGGTTGCATTGTACTTCTTGACTTTTGTTTGAACTTGAATATCCTCTTTGTCCTGTTTTTTCACTTTCTAATTAAGAATATTACAATTGGGGGATTTTTTATATACTTAATGGTTTTTTTATTTATAAGGAGGTTTTTTTTTTTTTTTTTTTAATTCATGAACTTCCATTGGGCTATTCACCATTTCTGAGGTGGGGGATTACAGAATGTAGGATGTTGATCGGTTTTAGATCAATTCTATGCAAGCATTTGGAATGAAAGAAAAAAATGAAGAAAAAGAATGGATTTCCTTTAGTTTTTCCAATCATTGATTGGTTATCAAAACTCTTAGATGTTATTTTTGGCAAGCATTTCTTCAAAATGAGGTGAACTGCCGGGGACAAATAAATAATTTCACTTTTTTTTTTTTGAATGGTTAAATAATAAAAAAGGCAATTTTTGGATTTTAAAATATGTAAAAAGTGACGGCCTTGGCCGTCGTTCAGTTTCAGCAATCGATCCCTTCGTATGCGATTTGGTCCCCTTCATGATAGTGTGGTCCAAGAAACTATAAGCTGATCTGCTTTACAAAAATCCCTGAACTGAATATATGGCATACCATAACCATAAATGAATGCTTCTTTAAGAGCAGGTCTAAAAGCAGATTCTATGTTGATGTAGTCTTGAAACATAGAGGGTAAGCTATCTAGAAATGCATCCACCACGCTTCTTGATTCTGACAAGTTGACAAGAAGATCTTCTGGCAAAGGTACAAATATGTCATCATGGTCTCCAACTGCCATCATTTGAGGTTGTGTCAAAGATGACTGTTACAAAAAGACGAGCTTTGTATTAGTAATTAATCTGTTTTATTAAAGTAAATAATTTCTCTTATTGTACCATGAACATTTAAATTCTTAAAATGAGATGATTCTTCTAGTACTGTTTCTTTCATTTTACATCTCAATGAGTTGAAACATCAGATATGCCAAAGTGGGACCTGGTTAACGCAGTCATCATTTGGAATCGCAGACTAAACTAGTGTTGAATGCTATGGAATTAAAAATATGGTTTCTTTGCAATTTGATTTTGGTTGAACTTGATTTGGGATGGATGTAATGTACGCATAAAACAAGTTTAGAAGCACGCAATTTTTTCAGAAAAAAAAAACAGGAGAAGCCGAGAAATATAGAAAAAGTATAAAAAAACACATTAGAGCTATACAAAAAGCATACAAGCATTAATAAATTTGATGGTAAAAGATAAATTAAGTTTTCTCCCATGGACTATCATTAAATGTCACTTACTTTAAAATAAAAAAAAATCGTCAACATCTTTCCTTCGCAAGTGGTGAACTCAATTGTTGGACATGGTAGTTTTTCAGAAAATGAAATGCTGTCATGCACAATTTTGAACACTTGATCACTCAGTAGTAACAAGTGTTTTAGTTTTGAGCCATATATCAAATGAAGCTTTGAATGCCTTTGCTATTTGATTTTTATTGAGCTTGGTTCAGACTGGATGTCTTTTGACATAAATTTACTTAATACATTCTGATGTTGGTTTCACTTAAATTTACTAAATACATTTTTTACTAAAATCTGATAGTATCAAGTGTAGGAATGCCTGCTTAAGTACCAAATTCGAAGAACATTGATACTCAGATTGGAAAGGGTGATGTACATTAGGAGCACATTTGTATTTGTTTTCCTCTTCCCCTGTTAGTGTTTTAAGTGAGGGCACTTCATGTAATACGCATGGACTAATGATAGCAACACTTCAAAAGCAGTTGCCTTTTTTTTCCCTTCCTTTTTAATTTTTTTGCTCTAAAATCCTCTCTGATAGGAACAAAACTAATGAAGAGTAGGCATTTCACAACTTTGGGGTTCGGAACAGAACTTGGGATGTACATTAGGAGCACATTTGTATTTGTTTTCCTCTTCCCCTGTTAGTGTTTTAAGTGAGGGCACTTCATGTAATACGCATGGACTAATGATAGCAACACTTCAAAAGCAGTTGCCTTTTTTTTCCCTTCCTTTTTAATTTTTTTGCTCTAAAATCCTCTCTGATAGGAACAAAACTAATGAAGAGTAGGCATTTCACAACTTTGGGGTTAGGAACAGAACTTGGGATCATCAGAGTGTGCATAGGTGGAAAATGTCCATGGTTTGGGAACTAGTTGTGAAGTGTTGTTTGGGGCAGTGTTAAGTGGGAATTTAAAGAATCCTATAACAGTAAGATTTTGGAAGGTAGTGGAGTCCTTTTAGTTCAACCCTTTCTATGTACATCTGATGTCTGTGCTAGCAGATTTCTTTTATGTACATCTGGTGTCTGTGCTAGCAGGACATTCAAAGCCCATGTGCTTTGGTCCATGTGCCATTTGTACTCTTCTTCTTATTGTCATTTCATTTTGCCATTAGCATTAATATCGAAACGGGAAAAAATAAAGAAAAAGTGTATGAGAAGAAAACAAAGAAAAAACGGCGTTCCCGCGAGGTAAGGGGAGTGATGAGGGAGAAAAAAAATGACGAAGATAAAGTGAACACACGCAGAAGGGAAAAAACAGATTAAGAGGAAGAAGAAGCATCTAAGTCCTCAACTCCAACTCCTCCAGCTCCGACAATGGCTGCAGCAGGGGGGAAGACCGTTAAAGGTTTCTCTTCAAAGAATTTGATCCTCGAAAGAGGAACGGGTACTTTAATTTCAGTTAGGCCCTTCTAATTTTTTTAAAACCTCACAAAATAAAAAGAAAAAGAAACAAATTTAGGCCTAATATTTCGTTGTCCATTTTGGTTGAAATTCTGGCATTTCAATTGAAATCTTTGATTTTGGACGAAATGAGCTGAAATTATGGATGAAAAGTTTTTAGGGTCGTTTCGTTTTGGCTGAAACAAAACGAAATTGATACCTATTCATTTAGAGCTTTTCTTCAAATTTTGATGCTTCTCTTTTCTTTGCCATGAGGCAAGGAAATAGAATTGCAGGTGTTTTGGCGAGGAAATAGAATTGCAAATGTTTTGGCGAGGGTGTAGTTTCATTCAAGTGGTTATTTGTATAGGGCCAGTTTTTGGTGGTTTTTGGTTTGTTTAAGCAGTTAACCGTACACTCTTACCTCTGTTCCATTCTTCTTCATCAATGAAATTCGTCGACCCCTATCAAAAGTGGAAGCATGAGGGTGTTCCATTTTCTTTTTATTTGATGTCGGAAGTTTGCTTTCATTTTTTCTTAAAATAATAGAAATGAAACCCTGATGGTATGCTAACTTCAAACTCCCATTCCCGTAGATTTGGTTATTGCCAGTTCAGGAGATGACAAAAATTTCTCTAAGGCGTATCAATGGACAGAGCATGGGGACAGTGCCACCTTTGGGGACTAATGCTGGTGGCAACATTGATTTGGGACAGTGCCACCGTTCTAGACAACAATGTTGATTTGGGAGAGTGAAATTGATAGAGTAAATATCCATCATCGTCTAAACCTTGGCCATCAGATTGGGAGTTTGCCATTGAAAATCTTCAAGTGCAAATTCTTGAAAGGCATTTTGGAGTCTCAAAATTTGGTGCAATTCAAGGCATACTGGATATCCTTGGATTTCAAGAGCTTCAATCTTTACATTGGCGGCATTGTGATCAGGTCAGAGAACTGCTTTTCTCATTTAATTTTTTATGTTTTTCCTTCTTTATGTCTTTATTTTGCCTTTGGATCGTTTCGATTTCTTGTGACTGTTCATCTGATAGGTAGGTTAATTCTTTTTTCTCTTTCTTTTTTGTTGTGACTGTTCATCTGATAGGTAGTTTGTATTGGAAATTCGAAGGAGCTGAATTTTCTCTTGCGGGAGCCCCGCTAGGCATGAAACCACATCTCTTCTGTTAATGCAGAAGGGGCCCTCTGGATTGAAGGCGGCCTTGGGGTTTCATGCACGGTTCAGCTTGCGATCACCATGGGAGAAAGCAGGATGTTTAGTTTTCATTTTTCTTTTTATTGCTTTCTTATTATAGATGAGAATTCTGTATAATTCTTTTCAAGTGATGGTTGATGTTGATGCTTAACTGAATATGTTTATTTATTACATTTTTATATTTACATGAGAATTCTATATAATTCTTTGCAAGTGGTGGTTGATATTGATGTTTAATTGTACTTTTTTGTACTTTTTTATATTTACTTGAGAATTTTGTATAATTCTTTGCAAGCGATGGTTGATATCGATTGAAGGCGGGATGGACCTGTTCTCTCCTTAATTTCTACTTATTCAACGTTTATTATATTGTTTTACATTATTTGTTTTATATTTTTTTATTTCTCGTGACATCTTTGGTGCCTTGAACAAGCTAGTTGTGTACTTTTTGGCTTGATTGTTTTTTTACCCTTAGGGCCTGTTTGTTTCATATAGTTGAGTATCCTACTATTATATCCCTGTAAGCGCGCGGTTAAAAGTGAAGAACCAAAAGGTGAATATCGAAAAACGACCATCAAGTCACCTCCCCTTTAATGGAAACTGAATCATGGGAAGATAGGGATGGGCCTGTTTGTTTCATATAGTTGAGTATCCTACTATTATATCCCTGTAAGCGCGCGGTTGAAAGTGAAGAACCAAAAGGTGAATATCGAAAAACGACCATCAAGTCACCTCCCCTTTAATGGAAACTGAATCATGGGAAGATAGGAAATGAATTCACCACCATATTAATTCAACACATAGGAACTACATCTTGCTTAACCGGAAATTCCTATGTATTTTATGCAAACACAGCTCGTGATAGAAATCCTTTTCCTATTTTGAACTTATCCAATGACATTAAAGAAAGATTCTTTTAACGTGATTGAGTGTTTTCACTAAATGAAAGGATTTCTTATATTAACTTATAAATAGTAAAAGTAGTAGGATTGTCAATATTAGAGATTCAGGATTGTGGGCATAGTTATGATATTGGTTCATTTGGGCTGAAATTATTAATCCAAATGAACGACCCCCAACAAAATTTCGGTCCATATTTTGGATCAGTTTGGCAAAAATTGCATATTTCAGTTGAACAAGTCTAAATTTGCCCTTTTCGCTCGATTTTTTTTTTTTGAATGGCTTTTTGGTCGAAATTTTGAAAAGAAACAAAATCCTAATTCCTTTATTCCTTATATTCGTTTGACCGAAAGTAGTCATAGTAATAGTAGCAGTAGTAGAGGAAGAAGGTCGTAGCGAGCACCACTGTCGTTTGATAGTACAATTGCACTAAGAATGAGAATGATTGCATAGAAAAAAAAGGCAGAAAAACAGGAAGAAGTGTACTAGGACTAAAGGGAACCTAGGCTCATTGCTCGCCACATTAGTTCTTTTTCCCTATCTTCCTCTTCTTCCCTCCTCTCTCTCATTCTTCTTTTTTCGTTTTTTTCTTGTCTTACATTCGGTTGAGATAAAAGGGGCCAACACAGGGTTAGGGCGAGGTTCAAGGGCTCCATCGTGGGGCTCACTCTAAAGAGATTCTCAACTATGATTGTGAGAGGTGGTCGTACAAGGGGTAGTAATATGTTTCGTAAGTTATCCCACTGTGAAAGCTTCAGTTTTTTCCTTTTTCCCCACATCTTTCTATCATATACCATAACAAAATTTCAGTACTTATCTCCTCACCTCTGTAATTATCTCCCCATCACCAATTTCCTTTTCCACAATCAGCCCTTTTGCCATTTCCAAAGCTTTGAAGTGATACAGCAGAACCAATTCCTTAATATTTAAGGATGGGAGAGAAGCTTTGAAAGGCGCATTCTTTTCTGGTGTCCTATATATATGTTTTATTCCATATCTCTTTGTTGGATCTATTAAGTCGTCGTATTTCCAAAGTCATTTACAATAACTTATTATCACTTGCATCCAAAATAAAAATAATAATGGTGACTTACCAAAAATCTACAATTTCCTACATTGGTCAAGAAACAACCTCCACGATTATCTGTGACAAAATGTGAATCTTTTAAGTTTTAACTTAGGATGGATGTCATATATTTTCTATCCACAACCACCTTTGTGAAACAATACTGTTAACAAGCAAAGTTTACGTGCCATCAATTACCAACAGAAATTAATGCTCACGTCTTTCAACAACAACGGTATCACACAATTATATATTCTTAAAATTCACGAAATGACAATCCTCAATGGCTATGAACTCCCGAGTCAACCACAATAACTCTTGATCACTTACATCCAAAATAAGAAACAATGGCAATGGTCACTACATCTAAAATGTACATTCTTAACAATAATTTGTAAGTACCTTCAAGATTAGCAAATGCAACAACCATTGATCACTTCTCACAAGATCATCTGTGACAAAATGTGAATCTTTTAAGTTTTAACTTAGGATGGATGTCATATATTTTCTATCCACAACCACCTTTGTGAAACAATACTGTTAACAAGCAAAGTTTACGTGCCATCAATTACCAACAGAAATTAATGCTCAAGTCTTTCAACAACAACGGTATCACACAATTATATATTCTTAAAATTCACGAAATGACAATCCTCAATGGCTATGAACTCCCGAGTCAACCACAATAACTCTTGATCACTTACATCCAAAATAAGAAACAATGGCAACGGTCGCTGCATCTAAAATGTACATTCTTAACAATAATTTGTAAGTACCTTCAAGATTAGCAAATGCAACAACCATTGATCACTTCTCACAAGATCATAAACTTCTTCCACAAGCTCCAATCAATTATTCACTCGTGCCCCAATAATTATTAGCTATGAAAGAGTGCATCTTTTTACCAAATCAAAAGCATAAAACAAACTTATGAAAACCCATTTCCAGAAAAATTAAAGGAACCGTCATAACCGAAAAGACAACAAAATTCTTAACTGTAAAAAAGTAACAAAATATAAAAATATAAAGAATTGAAAATCCATAGAAAGTCCAATAATAAAATACATTCAGAAAATAACAAAGGAACCTAACCGAACTAATACCCAAAAGCCAAACATCTAAATCGAAAATAGAAATGAAAAAAATATACAAATCCATTAAAACCCATCATCAAGAAGATTAAAAGAACATGTTGAACCTAAAAGAAGTAATAATTAATAATAAAAGTAACTCACAATGTAAAGCAACAAAGTCCATACAAAATATACAACATAGAAATGAAAATACATAGAAAAATAAAAAATAAAAGCAATTTAAAATAAACAAGTAAATCCGTGAGTGCCTAGTACCCAAAAATAATTTTTAAAAAAAAAAAAGGAACATAAAAAAGAAACCCTCAAATCTATGAAAACCCATCACAAAAAAATAAAATAAAATAAGAATGAAACCATCGTAACTGAAACGAGCAAAATCACAAATACATAAAAGTGGTCAAGAAGAAAATTAAAAGAACCCAACAAAACTGAAAATATAATAAAATGAACCAATAATAAAAAGCAGAAAACCACAATAACAAGTGCAACATAGTTTTGAAGATCCATAGAAAAATCCCATAATATAAGAAATTCAAAACGAACAAACAATGGGTGCAGATCAATCCTATTTTCAGCAGCAATTCTCAGTAGCACAATGGGTGCATATCAATCCTATTTCCACAAACTGCCCCACTGATCGAATTATGTTCAATTGGAAGGAGCTAGCTTTCTCGTAAACGGGGGTCAGGGCAGTACTAGTATTCTCAGTCTTCTGGTTTCCATGTAGCTGAGTAGATTGTTATGTTAGGGGATTTAAAGATTGTACTTTTGCTTGTTTTTACCTATGTTTGGATCAATATAATCCTTTTGTATTGATATCTTTTCTGCTTTTAATGAAAGTTACCATTAAAAAAAAAAAAAAAACCAAACCCATGAAGATTGAATATGCAAAAACTAAAAGACTGAATCATAAAAGAGAAAAAAGAGCACAAATCCTATAAATCCATTACTAGAAAAACTAAATGAACCAAATGAAATTGAAGAAAAAATTAAAAAAGCCACCATAAAAAACAAAAAAATTAACATAAAAGAGAAAAAAAAAAAAAAAAAAAACCAAACCCATGAAGATTGAATATGCAAAAACTAAAAAACTGAATCATAAAAGAGAAAAAAGAGCACAAATCCTATAAATCCATCACTAGAAAAACTACATGAACCAAATGAAATTGAAGAAAAAATTAAAAAAGCCACCATAAAAAACGAAAAAATTAACATAAAAGTGAAAACAAGAGAAAAGTTGAAACATAAACAAATAAATTTCTCTCATTAGTATGTGCTCCTACATCCGTTAATCGCGCTGGAGAAAGAATTAGAGAAGGATTTCCTTCTCTTGTAACTGGACTATGTACTGATGATATCCCTTTCTTAGTTACTGCTTTGGATGCGGGTGCATTGGATACACCTAACAGTGATATTGGAGGAGCAAGTGGAAAAGGGCTTCCTGCATCCGGCAATCTTCTGAATTGGATGTGGATGAAATCCACAAGGTTGAAGATGTGGAACACCCACTCTTTCTAAGTGGAGACAAAGAGAACCCTTTTACCTATTTCGCTTGTTTGTTGGCAAAATGGACTGCAAGTAAGGACCCAGTACCAGTTGTTAATGTCAAAATAAAGGTATTCTGCTGATGTTTTTTTGTTGTATGATCGCGTGGTCTATGGATTGGTTCTATGGTCCTAAAGTAGAGGGCAGTTTTAGTAATCCAAGATAAGATATCTGGCTAAGTATCTGTGTAAGAATTTCTGTTCTGGGGTTTACATATACACATAATTGTTGTTATAATTGAAATTGAAAAGGATTAATTTTGGAAAAGAATTAAGACTGATTAGTCGTATATCAATTTGATCTCCTTATGTCATTAAGGAAACCAAATTGGAGATCAAAATCCAAGAACCATTCATGAATTCACAGTCATTAATGCTTCCAATTTGCTATGAACTTTGAATTTTGTGACTGGAAATCCATTTTTCTCTTTCAATAGAAAATAAGGGGAAAGCTTTTATTTAGGTGTAGTGTGTTTTGGAATACAATCAATCTAAGAGAACATGATCCAATAAAAAAAATTCCTTGATTCTGCTTATCGGTTGCTTGAATTGAAAAAAAAAAAAAAAAAAAAACTGGAGTTTGCTGTCATACATTTTTATTCTACAATGATCCTGGCCCTGCAGATAATTTTATCTGTATTGAGCTTATTGACATCATTAGTCATGTTAAAAAATAATCATTTCAAGCCAAGGAAGTTCATATATTTAATCAAATTCTGTTCTTTTGCAGTGTTTTTCGAGGGGGGTTAAGCAATTCCAATTCAAGCAATGAAGTACGTATGAGTTTAGATACAGAATTGTGAATTTTGGTGGGCATTCACCTGAGGATGTTACTGCTGCTCTTTCTTCATCAGACAAGAAAATTATGACCCCACATGAAGGAGATCATAAAGTGATATCGACTTTTTTTTTGGCAAATTTTGAGGTAGTCTTCCTCTCCCATTTGAAAGAATTGTTCTCTGTGATGTCATTGTTTCTGTAGAATTCATTTCCGGCTGTATAGCCTTAATATGTACATTCTTGGAACTTAAGTACCTTTATTTTCTAAAATATGAAAGGGCAAAATTAATGTTTACTGAAAACCATTAGTTCTGATCGACTCACGAGATGAATGGTCTGCAATGAGTAAAGTTGTGATATTCTTGAATATATGAATCTTGTGCATACGAACATTTTCATGAACACAGACTTTAAATCACAAGTAGCTACACAATGGACATTTTAAAATGAAATGGTGTCATGTCATGAATATTTGGTAGTTGGTACACTGGAGACCATCCTTGTAGTTAGTACTGGTGTTGTGATTTTTCGGTGGTTGTTTTCCTTCTGCCCTTATGATTCTGATCTTTTCGAGGATACCCCAAGTGATTTTTCGGTGGTTGTTTTCCTTCTGTCCTTATGATTCTGAGCTTTTCGAGGATACCCCAAGCTACTAACCTTCGTTAGAAACTGCAGAACAGTTGATTGGAGTTGCGGACTTGCAGCCCTTCTACGATTTCGACATGATTAATTCCTATTGTTACCTTACAATAGAAAAAAAAAAGGTTCATTCGTGCATGGCATTTGCAGAACTAATAATGGTGGGATGCAAGTTTGTTCTTCTAAGGTGGTAGGGAGGATGGTTTGATTAAAATTGAAAATCAATTAGTGCCCTAGTGTGGTAGATTCTGTTGTCAAGAGCATTTATGGACAAAGTGGACTGCTTACGTAGGATATCATAAACAGTGCTAGAGCGGGGTGGGAATGGTGGAGACAAGTTGGTATAATGTTATGCGATCATTTATTACCATTGTGGTCAAATGGACATTTAATTAAGACAATAGGTGGACCTGCACTGTTATATGGAGCTGAATGTCGGGCAATAGAGAAATGTTAAGATGACGGTATTTGCGTTTGAAATGTATATCCTAAGATGGAGGTGTTACAAAGGGTGAATATAAAATTAGGAAGGGTTAAACAATGTGCGTTGGAGATGCATATCCTAAGATGGAGGGGTAAAAAAGGGTGAAAATAAAATTAGGAAGGGGTAAATGAGGAAACTTTTGGGCAAGTCCAATAGAATATAAAATCAACTATTTTTTATTCTCTTGGTTGCTCGCCACCTGGAATCAAGATTTTATATCCCCTACATATTTGGTGAATATTGCAACAGGCCATCTTGTGCAAAATTGGGCTTGGCTGGTAATGTATAGGTTGGGTTATTATGAAATGACAAGGAGGTTATGGTAACATTCTTAGGAACGAAAGAACCAAATCAAGTAGAGGTGTGGGCAACTTATGAAGTGCAAGGGCTTTATGTATTTTTCATGGAAGGTAAAATTCATTAAGAAAAGGCTAGCAGAGGCTTGCCTTTATTATTGAAGGAGACGTGAAATATGCAACATGATGGGATCAAATAAAGGTGGAGTCATGGGGGTTGTTAAGTTGTCACAAGAGACTTTAGATGTGCATATGACGATGGCAATTTCTTACTGTCACATTTTCAAAAGTTCAAATGAAGTAGCAGAGGAGTTATAAAAGATAGGTCTTTTGTTGTTAGAACATTTTTCGGTTTTTCCTATTTAATTGTTGGCACATACCCTTCTTTGTATCATTTTTTAATAGATGGAATTGCTGTTATTGATTATAGTATAAGGGTGGACTTCAATGAAACCTATTCCCGCTTCATGCAAAGTTGGGCCTGATATACAGTTTGGAAATGAGATTCCAAAATGAAAATCGTAAACAATAGAATGAAAGAAAATATAACGAAATATGTTTTTAAAATCCATACTCATATTTATTTATAAAAAAAAAAAAAAACTAAACTAAATTTGTGTTCATTCATTTCTCAACTTTCCTTTCATAAAAAATGTTGAATATGTACTGTTCGTGGTTGTATGTTGGCATAACTTTGAGTGTGTGAACAATATAAGTGGAATATGTTAATTCACAATGTGGAAGAGTAGAACATTCACTGTTGAATCTGAACCATTTATCAAGCCTGTTTTAGAATGTTGGGCTCCAAAGCTCATCTTGCTTTTCCAATAAAATGAGTCCCCTTCGCATGGAATTCATTGAAATCATGTATAATAAATTATATACGAGTGTTTTCTTTTCTTTGCTAATATTATGTTTTTCAAATTTTATTATAGTTGGCATTTTTAGATACATGTTTCAACATAAAAATGTTTGGTCATTCCACATGCTGGAAACTAATGAAGCATTTCTCGTCTTTACTTTATCTGCACATTTTTTATCTGTGCAGTTTTGTGACTTTATTTTTAGCATTTTTTTAATCGGCTCATTTTTTTGACTTTATTTGCACAATTTTTTATCAGAGAATTTTTTTGAATTTATTTCAGCACTCATTTTAAATTTTTAGTTTACTTTGATTGACAAGTATTTGTAACTAAAAAAGAGAAATCTTAGAGAATGATCAATGTTGTCTTATAGTTAGAAAGAGTCTAGTCACTAAATAAAGAAAGCTTGCCGTGTAGGCAAATTCTATATATTTACCCCGAATCAGTCATCAAGGCAAGGAATGAATCAATGAAATGACATTGATTTTTATTATCTATCTTGTGTGGTATATGGGTTGATCATTTGTTAAGTTAAACTAGCGAAGTGGATGCTTGCGTGGGATTTCCTTTGGGACTATCTCAATTCTCTTCCAGCTGCTTGAGAAACCTATTAAGTAGACTTTTTATTTTCTATTTGAGGATTGAAAAAAAAAAACACTTAAGATGTACAATAGACCCAAAAGGTCATTTTTGGTTCCTTCACACCAAACTGTTCTTCCGGCCCAAAAACTCTTTTTTTTTTTTTACTTGATTTCTCGAGGGTCGATATCGACCCTCCGCAACCGAAAATAGCAGTTTTCATCATCTTCTTCCCTCTCTCTTCCTCAAATCCAATCTAATGGGGAAGAACAGAAAGGGCATTCAGGTTTCTTGGTTAATTGGGAATCAAATGGGTTGATACTTAGCTCTAGGACCTTTGGTCTCGTTTTTGGGCAAAAAAGATCGAACCTTTGGTTAGTTATCTCTCTCTTTTTTATTTTTTTATTTATTTTTATTTTTTTTATTGGAGTAATTTGTGTTGCTCATCTTTGGTCTCTTTGTAGTGCACTTGGATGTGCCGAAATGCAAGTAGATGTTTGGGTGAATTAAATTCCTATGCATTCTGCTTAAATTTTGAAACTGCAAAGAAAAAAAATCCTTCTTATGGGATATTGCCTTTAACTTCTAGTTGCTGGATTATCTGCACCATTCATTTCATCCGCTGTCATGGTTGGGGGTTTGTCGTACCTTTTCATCTAATAGGATTCCCGACTTTTGAAGTTTCTACATTTGGATTTGTATTTTTAACTTGAAAAATTCATTAATCATGATTTTAGATTTGAATCAATAATCATGATTTTAGATTTGAATCAAGGGTTGTTTATGTCGGAACCCTAATTGATGATAATGTTCCTGTTTTACCATTTCCGATCGGGTTCATTGCTTTCAATAAAAAAATTAGGGTTTTTGGATCGATTTGCTTTGAGTTCTCTAGTACTTTTGACTAAAATTTGGGTGTTTTTATCTTTTAAGCATTTCGAGTTTTTGAGATCTTAAGGTTGGATCTATTTCTTTTGAAAGTGAGCGATTTTGACGTTGTCTTTGGGAGTATTTAGGGCATGTTTGAATGCAGGATAACTATTCAAACTCTAAAGTTTTAGATCTTGTTGATTGAGGCGTTTTGTCTTTTTTTTTTTTTGGCCGGGGGGGGGGGGGGGGAGGTGTTAATGCAATTTGATTACTCTACTTGGGTGTAATTTATAAAATCTGGGGTCTTTGTGGATGAGAAGAAAAGGTGGAGAAAACTGCCCACACTTGATTTTTGTCCTATCGACAGTTTTCTCTGTGTTTCTCTACCTCTTTTCCTTCACAAGTAAATGGTCTGTTGGGTTTAGTTTAAAGATAAATCGTTTATGTTATATTGGTTAGGTTGCATTTTGATCGTGAGCTCCAAGTATAGAGCCGCGATGTAGTAATAAACTGGTGAGACCAGGTTGATCCATAGGGAGCTATTGAGATAAGGCTTACCAACTCGTACCTGCCTTAAATAAAATCTAAAACTAGCCTAAGTAAAAACTAATTACAGCCATTCCTACTTTAATTAAAAGATTTAATTATAATCCAATGAAATATAAAATTTCCTAAGGCTAGATTCCTAAATCTAAAAAGATCAAGTTGCTCCAAAATAGAATACACATTAGAACATCCAATTAGAAAATATTCTAAATTATCACTTACTAAGATTAAATCTAACAAATGAAATTGGAAACTAAAACAAGTTATGAAAAAAAATAATCAAACTTAAAAAAAATGTATCAAACCAAATCAATCTAAATTGGAAAAAAATCATCCATCTAAAATCAAACTCCCTAAGATGAGACCATGTACCTAAAATAAATTCCTACACTAGATTAGAAACCAATTAACTTGTCGAAGTTAAACACTAGATTAAGCTAAGAATCTAAATGATACACTTTCTAAATGAATGCAAATCTGAGAATTAATTTTCCTAAACTAAATAAAATACAAGAATGATGAGGATGCACTCTTCTAAAATAATATGGGACACTATGCATGGACGTGCATGTAATATGATGAACTAGTGCAAAGTTTTTTATTTTCTAATGCTTGACACCTATCACCAATACATAGCTAGATCAAAACCTATCTAAACCACAATTACTGCTGAATCTTTAATACCCTAAGATGCATGAAATTCCAAAAGAGAACAAGTGAATAAAAGTACTAAATCTGAAATGCTATGAAATACATGAATTGTGCAAACAGTTCCAGAAATCAGTCTTGAAGCCATCGTTCCCTGTGTAATAAATCAAGTCTAGAAACTGGTTCAATCAATCCTTTAATTCATCACTCAATTCCCAACATGGTTCGGCCATGATGAAACTTGTTACAACCAGATTTATATCCTATTTCAGCTGTAATCTGCACAGATCATTATGTCTTTCCAATTCTAAATCGCAAATTTCACATCAGTTATGTAAAGAAAACACACCCCCACTGTATATGTAAGGTTCTACCAAAAAGAGCCCAATGTGCACTATATATATATATATATTTTACTTTTCAATCTGTTTTCTTCATTAATCTTGAATTGAACCAAAATGGTTTGCAACTCAGATTTTTCTGATATTTAAATTGCACTCTAACCTAAAGAGAGTTTGCTTACAACTGGGAACAAAATTTTTATTGTCTTTTAAACCGTTTCAAATTTCAATTTGATAATGGGCTATTTTCCGAACCAAACACATTCAGCACATGTGACCTTCAAATCTGATTTCGGAACTTAACATAAATTATACCACTACACATGTTTTAAAAGATGCAAAATATGCATGAAAACTAATGCACTTTCAGCAGTAACATAATTCTATCATATTGATGTAAAGATAGAAAATAAAGTGCAGAAACTAAAAAAGAAAAAATGCAGAAAATAAAGATGGTGTGCATAAATCCAAGGTGGTAAAAGAAAATATAAAGGTGGTGAGTTGCTCTTTAAATCTCCTTCTCAATCTTGGCCCAAAAAAAATTAGAAGTGCAAACCTAGGGTCCCATTCTTCAACTTGGGTTGTCAATCCAAGTTGATAATGATAAATCCTCACTTTTTAATAAATAAATTTCAAACTGGGATTTTTTAAACTTTTCTCAGTCAACTCTCTTCAACTTCACCTTGTATTGCCTCCAAAAATACCATGTATTCTTAGAAAACAAGGTCTATTGTGAGGATGCTAAGGTGAGTTGTCAATATTATTCCAAGCCAATTAAAAATATTTAACCAAAAGTAAGAACTAACCCTATTGCATGGATCACAAATCTAATATTCAGAGATACAAAAATACAGAACACAAATTAAAACAAACAACTTTATCTACTAGCATGAAAATTCTTTACAAGGAATATAACATTGAAAAACAAGAATACATACTAGGATGTTGAGAATCCCTCTGTCTAGTTGAAACCACAAGGTTGGTGGTATGGCGTTTGGAAAGAACCCCCTTGGTGAGTTCAAATGGAAGGGCAAAAAAGGGAGAGATGGTATGCAATTCTCTAGAGTGAGAGCGTTGGATCTCCCATAGGGCTGTTTATATAGGAGTGGAACCTCTTTTCTTTCCTTCTTTGTTCTTCAATTTGTGGAGTGGTGGGATCTCCAAAATCTCCATGACCGTGGGTCATTCTTACTGGTTGGGTTGCATGCCCAGCTGGTTTCATTCATCTCCCTTTTTCTCTCTTTTTGAAAACGTCCTCTTTCCTTTCTTTTGGATTTTCTTGATAGACAAGTTAGAGAGACAAAATCTTCACTTGATTGAGATGGGGCCCACATAATGTGGCCGGGTGTGCTATAAAAAAGATATGACGTTCTTGAACTTCTCATTTTGCCTTCATGCTATGCTATTATAAATAGGTCCTAATTTTATTTGGAAACTCAGATTGAGTAATTACTAGAAACTAGTGTTGAATGCGATAAAAATGAAAATATGGTTTTCTTTGCAATTTGATTTTGGTTGAGAACTTGATTTGGGATGGATGTAATATATGCATAAAACAAGTTTAGAAGCACATAATTTTTTCAAAAAAAAAAAAAAACTTGATTTGTGTATGCTGCCGGGTGGTTCTATAGAGTAACTGCTGCTACATGAGTTTTCCTGACCGGTATTTTGGTGTTTAACCGTTTCTATTTTCTTAATTTCTTTCGTTGTTGCTTTTGATATCTTTATGCTCATTCACATCTATAAATATTTCTAACATGATTCTTTTTAAAATCGTTTGTTATTTTGGTTTAGATGCTTTATGTATTATTGCTAAAGTTCATCTTATATTGGTGGAACATTATATTTTGGGCATCTTTTTTAAATTAAAAGTCTTTAGTGTGTTTTTATTTCAGGCTTCTATTATACTTCTATTGCCATTTCTATACCTGTTTCGAGTTTTATTGATTTGTGAGCACAATTTCTTTTGTTTCTTTTCTTATTTTAGGTACCTAACAGAGCGAAAGATACTTAGTGGAATATCTTTTGTTATATCAACGGGAAGTAGTGTTGCTATTGTTGGTACAAAGTAGCAGCGGTAAGGCTTCAATGATTTTAACGTATATTCTAGCTAAATATTATATAAAGAAACTACCTTGAACTGTGTGATTCTATTTTTCTTTTTTTTTTGTTTCCTTTGTAACATACTTGACAGATGAGTAAATGACAAACTAGATGTTGGAGGGAACTAACTCTACAATAGGTGTCTCCTCGTGCCTTCTGTTTACGAAGGATATTCTTCTTCATTCTAAAATAAAAGACATAGTTCACATTGATTTTAAATGATTGACACATAGTAGAACACGTTGGTGAAATAATGTCTTCATTTGGAGAAAACTTTTGTCATCCTACCTTTTTTTTTTCCTTGAAAATTTTTTATCCAAGCACTTTTTTACTGCCATGTCTCATTTAACGACTGCCTATGCATGCTCCCAAATGTCTGCCCGGCACCTAGTGGTTTATTGTTTGATTGAGCTTCATTTTGATGTTCTCCCTCACGGTACTGACATTCTAGTATCAAATGTGCTCTTAATATTGTACTTATGTCTTTGAATATCCGAGATCCCTTTGATTTATGGACTACTCGTTGGTCTCTGGCTGTTTCACTTGTATCATGCCTCTTCTTTTATGGTCTATTAAGTTAATATCTTGAATGGCAGTTTTATAAGGTTATTGGGAATTATGCTTGCTATAGGGTCTTGTGTGAACATTATTTTGTGATGGATTATTGTTTCTCATCATGGAGCATTGTTTTCATTTTTCAAGTTATTATTTATATTTTCTTTGTTTTTATTATGCAAAAACCAAAAACTGACTGAAGACATAAGGTACCATAACATATGTAATGAGGTTGAATGACCAACTAGCCCTTCGTTTCCCGGTTAGTTAGAGGACCTAACCTGAAATCTGTCAAGTATGAATCTTCTTTTTAGACTAGATCAATGGTACTTTTGTAATTTTGTCCTTTTGATGTTGAGATTTTATGCCCTTTGATGTACAAATATCACCATTTGAGGAAAAAAAATCGCAATTCAAGTTGAATTATTTAATATAATAGGGTAATTGCACAGTTTGGACAGCTATGGGCATGGGCCGCATGGCAAATAGCCAGCAAAGCTTTGAAACAATGGGCATATAACTAAATTTTTTTTGGCATTTGGGTGGATCCCAAGTTGTGTTGCCAGTAGAGTAATTCTTTTTTCTTTTTGTTTGTTTTTGTGGGTTTTGTCTAACCATTGACGAGGTTGGAAAAAGCTTCACATTCTCCGGTGTTTTCGCTTTACCCTCATGTACTTTTATTACTCATGTTTTATATTCTTTTGCATTGCATGCATAATATGAGGATGATGTTCATCATAGGTTGGGGGTGGGGACAAGAACACTTGTCTATTTTTAGACAAAATTTTCACACACCTTTTGCTTTATTTTCTATATTTAGGAAGTTTTTCAAATTTCTTTTCAGAGTTTTTGCTATTTATCTTTGGCTTTTTAGATTTTTTTGAAGAGAAATTTTTTGAGAGAATTTTCAATAAACGGAAGATGGGTTGAATTTTAGAATTCTCAAAAATTTAGACAAAAGAGAGTGCGGATATCATTTTGAAGAAGTGCTAAATTTAAATCCTTTCACATTACACAGTTCGTATACTTTTTCAAAACCTTTAAATGTGAAATTATGATTTCCATTCTTTTTACGACTTGATTGAGTAGATGGAGGAAAACCAAACCTTAGTTTTATAGGTTTCCTGATTCATCTGGGTGGATTTTTCCAAAAATTGGTGAATTAAGTCGGGTACATGAAAATGGCTGCCTATTGTTGGGGACCGTTGAAAAGGAAAAAAATTCATGGCCTTTTGAAAAATAATAGTGCAAAAGCCATCATGGTTGCCTTGATTCGGGTACATAAAAAGGGCTGCCAATTGTTGGGGACCGTTAAAAAATAAAAAAATCACGGCCTTTTGAAAAACAATAGTACGAAAGCCATCATGGTTGCCTTGATTCGGGTACATGAAAATGGCTGCTTATTGTTGGGGACCATTGAAAAGGAAAAAAAATCACGGCTTTTTGAAAAACAATAGTGCAAAAGCCATCATGGTTGCCTTAATTCGGGTACAAGAAAAGGGCTGCCTATTGTTGGGGACTGTTGAAAAGGAAAGAAATCAAGAGAAAAGAAAAAGAGGAAAGAGAGTCGCTGAAATTTCACGGCCTTTTGAAAAACAATAGTGCGAAAGCCACCATGATTGCCTTAATTCGGGTATACCCTTAATTCGGGTACATGAAAAGGGCTGCCTATTGTTGGGGACCGTTGAAAAGGAAACAATATCACGGCCTTTTGAAAAACAATAGTGCGAAAGCCACCATGGTTGCCTTAATTTGGGTACACCCTTAATTCGGGTACATGGAAAGGGCTGTCTATTGTTGGGGACCGTTGAAAAGGAAAAAAAATCACGGCCTTTTGAAAAACAATAGTGCGAAAGCCATCATGGTTGCCTTAATTTGGGTACACCCTTATTTAATTTGGGTACACCCTTAATTTGGGTATATGAAAAGGGCTGCCTATTGTTGGGGACCGTTGAAAAGAAAAAAAAATCACGGCCTTTTGAAAAACAATAGTGTGAAAGCCACCATGGTTGCCTTAATTTGGGTACACCCTTAATTCGGGTACATGGAAAGGGCTGCCTATTGTTGGGGACCGTTGAAAAGAAAAAAAAAATCACGGCCTTTTGAAAAACAATAGTGTGAAAGCCATCATGGTTGCCTTAATTTGGGTACACCCTTAATTCGGGTACATGGAAAGGGCTGCCTATTGTTGGGGACCGTTGAAAAGAAAAACAAAATCACGGCCTCTTGAAAAACAATAGTGTGAAAGCCACCATGGTTGCCTTAATTCGGGTACATGGAAAGGGCTGCCTGTTGTTGGGGACCGTTGAAAAAGAAAAAAATCACGGCCTTTTGAAAAACAATAGTGCGAAAGCCACCATGGTTGCCTTAATTTGGGTACACCCTCGGGTACATGGAAAGGGCTGCCTCTTGTTGGGGACCATTGAAAAAGAAAAAAATCACGGCCTTTTGAAAAACAATAGTGCGAAAGCCACCACGGTTGCCTTAATTTGGGTACATGGAAAGGGCTGCCTATTGTTGGGGACCGTTGAAAAGGAAAAAAAAATCAGGGCCTTTTGAAAACCAATAGTGCGAAAGCCATCATGGTTGCCTTAATTTGGGTACACCCTTAATTCGGGTACATGGAAAGGGCTGCCTATTGTCGGGGACCGTTGAAAAGGAAAAAAAATCACGGCCTTTTGAAAAACAATAGTGCGAAAGCCATCATGGTTGCCTTAATTTGGGTACACCCTTAATTCAAAAACAATAGTGCGAAAGCCATCATGGTTGCCTTTATTCGGGTACATGAAAAGGGCTGCCTATTGTTGGGGACCGTTGGAAAGGAAAAAAAAATAAGGGAAAAGAAAAAAGAAGAAATAGAGAAGTTTGTCACTGATATTTCACGACCTTTTGAAAAACAATAGTGCGAAAGCTATCATGGTTGCCTTGAGAGGAAATCTTTTTTTTTTTATAGTCTAGGCGGACCGGATTATTTGATTGAGTCTTTTTCACGGGGGTTCTAGCGGAGCATTTAACACTTATTTTTTGATGTATACATACTTTCTCATCGTGCATGATCATATTTAGCAAGATTTTGAAAATTTCTTTCCAAAGATGGGATTGATGAACCGTATTTCGAATTTGTCTTTACTTTGATTATTTCGAGAATCGAAAGTATCCAATGTTTATAAATATTTTTTTGGTGGAGAGTTTCTTTTGATTTCTTTAGCTATTTATTTATTTATTTATTTTTTGAGTTTTGTGGGTATATTCATGGGAAAACCTCATGAAGCACAATTCATGCACTAGGGTAACTTAGGGGTATAAGGGCTTATTGCATGTGCTAAATGCAGTTGAGAGTGCTAGCAAAAGTGGCTTTTTTTTTCTACATTAGTCTTTTGTATTTTTAGGTTAGATTAGGTGAGTTTAGTACTTCACCTTTTCACATCTTTTGCTAGGGACTCGTAAAATGTTGGTTGGAGGGCATGATGAGTCCATGAAATTGCATCATATTGTCATTATTTCATGTAGATTTATGGACTTATTTAGGATAACTTGATTTCATTGAATTTTATTTGAGCATTCAATGTTGGAATTCAAGTCATAATTGGTCAAAATTCATTAAATTGCATGATTTTCATGAAATTATTCTTTTGCATTATCCTATTATCGCATTAATTTTCTCAAAATTCACAATTATAGTCACGTAGTTTTTCTACATCATTGCATTCTACGCGAAAAATCGATGAATGTTGTATTCTTATTAATTGTAAAGTGCAATGATGCAAATCTTCTAATGTGAATTATCCAATGGAGAGCCTCAAAGATATTTATAATGCTGATTTGACTCATGATAGCTACTGCTTAAAATTCTCTTAATACTAATTGATAGTGACTTATATTTATTAGCATTTGATTTTCTTATTTCTTGAATTTCACTCATCTCATCTGCCCCTGTCCACCAACACCTCTCTCTCACCGTCTCCCATGCTTCTCGCTCCCTCCCCTCGCTCCCCGTTCGCTCTCCCTCACATGCATATTTTTCTATTTTTTTTGTTCCGTTCCCACTGTTGCAGCGACATAGCCCTGAATGTAAATGTGGTCATTGGTATTTTTTAGCACTATACCCTAACTGTTTGCTGAAATTCCAGAAAGATAGAAAGTGAAATCGATTCTTTAAAAAAGAAATCCAGAAGAGAGAAAATAGGTGTTCTTAGATTGCAGTTTAATTAATTGTTTTTGAGAGATATTTTACTTTCTTGGCTTCTAACTAACGTTGTTTTGGTGAGAACCTGGAGTCTATAATTCTGTGAAACCCGCAGCAAGGTTTATAGGCTCTGGTTGTATAGTCTCCCCATTCTCAGGCTGTCACTATTTATCATAGCCAGTTCAAGCCGTCAAACAAAATTTACACATGGAATCTTATGAGGTATTGGCTTATTTTCTTTTGCTGAATTTCTTAAAATATGATTCTCATTTGAGGTGTTCACAATGCATTTTGTTGCCTTTTCTTTACCTTTGATGTCTCATGCTTTACTTAATGGCAGGTGGTGTCAACGTATAAGAAGTTCAAGGACAACAAAAAGCAAATGGAAGAAACAAATGGTTGAGGCTATACAGAGGTCAGCATGGTTTGGATATCTAGAGGTCACTTTTGCCTATGTTTTGCTTAAAAAGAAAATGCATTTCCCCTTCAAAGCCTCTGGTAATCTTTAGTGCTCCCCTGAGTGAAGGATTTTTAATGGATGTTTCCTTCTCCTAAAACGTTCATACTGAATCACCTAAAACCTGTAACGCGCATGCCTAGAGTCTGGACATTTGTTACGAATCTTCTGTTATGATATGGCACCCGGTCCAATGACTAGATTACTTTCTTATTTCAGTTCTTGTACTATTGTTATACTAATATGCATGATCTACAGGTCCAAAATCTCTATCCCACATTTGCAACAAAAACACCAACTCGGAAACAAAATGACCCACCCGTCGACTGCTCAAGGCTTTGCACTGACAAAACATAGAATGTAAGTATATGTTAGTATCCAACAAAATGTTATTGTTGATTATGATAGGTTGAAACTTATATTTTCTTTATTAATAAAATCCGAACATGCACACTAGCGACTAGATAATTGTCTTTCCCGAAATTATAGATAGGCCCCTACAAGGGTCAAACTAGGTTCAAAGGCTCTTAGAAATTCCTAAAGCTATTCAAGGACTATTCTAATCCACAAAATATAATGATTGGCCTCTAACCCCACTTAGTTCCCTAACCACATAATTAATTAGTGCTAATGGAAGGGGTTAAGGGTTGAATAGGTTAGAAAACAACTCTGCATGCCATGTTAGGGTAGGAAGGAGCTTAGAGATGGTTTTCTTTTTCCTTTTTGTTTTCCCATGGGCAAAACTTGTAGTGGAAACGCACTTGTTCATTGATATGTTGTCAAAACACAAATTTATTGAGCACTGCCAAGTTAATTTAGGCACTACAAGATTGAGAGAATAGTTATATTAAAACCATATTCTATAAAGAAATTCTATCTATAAATGATCTGCTCTTTCTTTTCCCTGTCTTACTCCTATCCTTGATTCTATAGTTGCGAAACTTGGATAATCTGATGTGACACTGTATCTACTGAAGTAAGTTTGCAAGAGGAAAAGAAAGTTTAGGGTGAGAGAGTTGTGGGAGAAGAAAAGACTGTGGTGGTGTTGTATATATATATATATATGTATATAAGAATAGGGGTTGGACTTTTAACTTAAATTCTAAAGAGAAAAGACTTAGGATTCTAAAGAAAGAAGAGTTTGGGTTATAAAAGAACTATACCCATTAGACAGGGCTTGGGTTAACTATGTGTCAAGTTACATATCTAGTAAGTCCAACTCACCAACTCTAGGCCTAACGCGGTCCCACTCAAACTAACTACCGATTTAGCTAAAATAAAATCAATTATACTAATAACTAAATAAAATTTATTTAATAGCTAAATATTCAAAATTTCCCACCCTATCTTTACCTACTAGTAAGAGTTTTCAATTTCAGAACATTCTTTGAGTATTTTCATAATTTTTTTTGAAATTTTTTATTTTAAGTTTTCATGTTCTCTTAGTTTATATTGAATGTACGCCTTAGTCAATTGAGGGTGAGTGTTGGTTTGTGCGGTTCATTGTTCACTATCCGTAATTAATTTTTCTTTTTTGGTTTTGCAATCATATATACTCATAGGTTTGTCATTCTTATCGAATACTTGTTGAATAAGAAATAAATGATACGTACCTGCGTGAATAATAATTTATTAAAGCTAATGGGCATTTATGATAGAATAAAGGATGTAGGTTATGGAGGAACAAAAAGCTGGACATTTGTATATAAAAGACATTTTGCACAATTGAGAGTTTTATGGATTGTGGTCATTTCAAGGTGACAAAGATAGTGAAATGATACTTGCGTTAGGTTCGCGGTTGGAGGAGGCGAACTAAATTTCCGACTGCCAAAGCCCAAAGCGATATCCTGATGAAGAGATTTCGCAAGGAAGAAGATGATTATCTCTAATCGAAGATCCAACGACTGGATTTTAGGTTGCAAGAGCCAAAGAAAGTTGAGAGTAAGAGAGTTGTGGGAGAAGAAAAGAGTACGAATGTGTTGTATATCTATAGAATGAGAATAGGAGTTGGAATCTTACTTAAATGCTAAAGAGAAAATAGTTAGGATTCTAAAGAAAGAAGAGTTTGGGTTTGAAAAGATCTATACCCAATAGACTGGGCCTAGGTTAACTATGAGTCAAGTTACCAATCTAACGAGCCCAGCTCACCAAGTTTAGGCCTATCTTAGTCCCACTCAAACTAACCACCTATTTAACTAAAAGAAAATCTATTATAATAATATGTAAATGATTTATTTAATATCTAATTATCGGAAACGTCGCACTCTATCTTTACCTACGAGGTAGAGTTTCCTATTTCACAACATTCTTTTAGTATTGTTGTAGTCTTTGATTCAACATTTTTTTGATATTTTTTATTTTCACGTCCTCTGAGTTCATATTGAACGTACGGCTTAGTCAATGGGGGGTGAGCATTTTGTTGTTTCAGTCCATTGTTCATTGTCCGAAATTTGTTGTTTCAGTCCATTGTTCATTGTCCGAAATTAACTCTCTGTATTGGTTTTGCAATCATGTATACCTATAGGGTTTCTCATTATCAACGAAGACTTGCTGAACAAGAGATATATAATATGTACCTCTATGCATAACAATTTATTAAAATTAATGGACATTTATGATAGAATGGAGAACATGGGTTATGGAGGAGAAACAAGCTGGACATCTGTTTGTATACAACATTTTCCACACTTGGAACGGTTTTATGGATTGTGGTCATTTTAAAGGGACAAAGGTATTGAGATGGTGTCCCCCCCCCCCCCCCTGCAATTGGGAAGTTTCTATGGATTGTGGTCATTCCAAGGTGACAAAGATAGTTAAATGGTACTTGCCTTAGGTACTCGGTTGGAGGAGACGAACTAAAATTCTTATTGCCAAAGCCCAAAGCGATATCTCGGAGAAGAGCTTTTCGCGACGAAGAATATGGTCGTCTCTGATTGGAGACCCGATGGCTGGATTCTAGGCTGCAAGGTTACAAGATTGCAAGAGCCAAATAAAGTTGTGGGGAGAAGAAAAAAGTACGGTGGTGTTGTATATATAGAATAAGAATAGGAGTTGGAATCTAATTTAAATTCTTAAGAGAAGTTTGGGTTAGAAAAAACTTTTACTCACTAGACTGGTCCTGGGTTAACCATAGGTCCCAATCAAGTTACCTATCCAACTAGTCCAACTCACCAAGTCTAGGCCTAGAGTCAAATTTGCTCAAGGGTTCCCTATCCTTCAGGATATAACACTTACTTCCAAAGGTTCAGAAGTACTTGACAGTTGGCTCGCGACCACACCAGATCTCATATGGGGTCATTTTCTTTCCAAGCCGTAGGTAAACTCTATTGATGATATGAACCGCTGTGTTTACCACTTCAGCCCATAAACGTTGAGAAATGTTTTTACTGTGTAACATAACTTGTGCCATTTCTTGCACAACCCGATTTTTCTTCTCAACAACTCCATTTTGCTGTGGTGTTTTGGGAGCAAAGAATTCATGTTTGGTGCTTGGAACAAAAAGTACCGAAATAAGAATTCTAAAATTCGGTTCGAGGGTCTAAATGAACACGCACAACACCACCAAAAGCTTTTCCTTTATCATTGATGAGCGAAGTCCATGTGCAGCAAGCAGCCTGGTGAATTTTAAGGCATCAACTTTCTTATATGAGGACTTTATTTGTTTGCCAATCTGACATGGACCACAAACAACATTTGTAGCTTTTAAACGTTTAGGTAGCCCAATTATTATTTCATTTTTCGCCAAGTTATCTAGGTCCGTGTGATTAACATGGCCTAAACGTTGATGCCACAAGTTAATGTCACTAATCATAGCTGTGTGGCATGTCATCTTGCTTTCCGTGGCAACGAAGTAACAATTGTCAGAAGTCCGCACTCCATGAAGTACATTATTACCGTTTTTGTCAACAATAACACAGTCATTAAGAGAAAAATGGACTTCATGGTGTGAGTCACATAATTGGCTGATGCTTAACATATTCGCTTCCAGACCATTGACTAAGAAAACATTTGAAAGGTTGGACATACCTAGTATAGAAACTATACCTTTTCCAACTATATTTGATTTGCTTCCATCACCAAATTTGACACTACCTCTTCACAGCTTTCCAGGGACGTAAAAAGGGAGTTGTTACCAGTCATATGTCTTGAGCATCCGCTATCCAAGTACCAAACATGTGAATCTTTTACAGTAAATGTGGTTAGGACCACATTACAACGAAGATCAGACTTTCTAACCCAGATAGATTTAGTCTTAAATCTTTTGAGGAGAGGAGGTTCTCTTCCTCTGTGGGTTTTGCCTTTGATTTCGCATTTTGTTACAATGTAGCCGAATGTGCCCTTTTATCCAACAAAAATGACAAATCGGGATAGGTCTAGGCTTAGGCACATTCTTATTTGTCCTTGTGTTCATGTACTATTCTCAAGAGATCCCAAGCGTCTTTTGCATTCATACAAGTAGAAATTCTGCGAAATTCTGAGTGAGTAACGCCATTATATATATATCATTCATGGCTCTATCATTCCAATGGGTCTGGTTCTTTTCTCCTTGGGTCTAGTCAGGCATTGGTTTTTTGAATACTCTTCCCTTCAACTACCATAGTTGGTGATTTATAACTGTAAGACCCCGCCCCGAGAGTTTCTAATTAGTGTTAATTAAGACGTGTTTTAGTTATAAGTGTGATTAGTGAGTCTTGGTTAAGTTTGGATTAGAATAGCTCTTTTATAGCTTTGGACTATTTTGGGAACTCTTTTGATTTAGTGGGACCCTTTGGGGGTTCCTTTATCGTGTTCTATGAGATTTTGGGATTTATTTGATACTCGGAAAAATCTGTATTTTGCCCTGTTTAATTTATCTTATTATTCCGGACAACTTTCGTATTTTCCCCGTTTCCATTAGAGACCTCTAGACCCTACTTTGCTAATGATAGGGGTAAAACAGTCTTTTGCACAAAAATCTGGGCACTATTTTCAATATCTCCGAAACCCGTGAAATATATAATTTTTGGAAACTATAAATTTCGGCGAACATTTCTTCCTTCATCGAATTCATCCGAGTCCCGGAAGATGAGGTTTTATGCCCAATTAGTTGACTAAGTTGTGGGACCCATCCCCACTTTCTATAAAAGGAGGAGTCTTCTTCTCTTCTTCCTTTTTCTTTCAACTTCTCAATGAGATAGAGGAGAGTTCCAGCCCTAGTGTTTGATTCTTTTCTTCTTGCTTCTCCATCTCCCAATCACTCTCAAACTCTTGCTAAAAGAGAAATGGAGCTCACCTTCTCCTTTCTCTCCATCAAGGCTCTCTATTGGTATCATTTTTAGAAGAAATCCTCCATTCCAAGATTCACTTTGAACAAGCTCTTGCCATTAAAGGACCTTCCATGTAAGTAATCCTTGCCATCTTCTAGATTGTGTTGCTATTAACCCTAGAGTCTTCATTTCGATTATTGGAAGCTCTCTCTTCCTATTTCTTGGTTTTGACATTCTAGGGTTTGTGATGGGTGTCATTTTGGGGATTTTTTTGTAGATTGTGGAATTTGAGCTTGAGAGAAGTGCTTAGAGCTTGATTAGCTATTTGGAGCCAAGGCAAGTGGATGAATGGGTTTTCTTTGAATGATTTCATGTTTTAATGGAGTTATAGAAACATAGGTTTACAGACAAAACAATTGAGCGCCTCTTCAATCATAGTAATTCCACACTCATTTGTCCTATCTTTGCGGCTACTGTGTCCTTTTTTTTTTTTCTAACAGTCCCATGTCCTTTTTTAAGGATCTATTTTAGGTTAGTATAGGGGAATGTTCTAAGTACAAGCCAAATATTATGTAAAATTAACCTTGTAGGAATGTTCTTCTGGACTCCTTAGACAAGCCTTGAAGACTTCTAGTAAGGTTTGAAGAAAAATATAGAGTCCTCCGGGAGTAGTCCTGCGCCAACAGATAACTACTCCAGAAGACAGTCTCGCTATAGTGAGACTGAAGCTTGCTATAGCGAGCTATGGTTTTTGCGCAGACAAAAGGTGGGCTCGCTAGAGTTTTGTCCGATTAGGACTCTTTCGTGTTGTTTTGTTCCTACTTCTTCTAAGAGTCCTTCTTTGCTTCAGAAAATCTTATGCACGAACCTTGGGCTATATAATGACCGCTTGTAACCACTAGGGCACTTACCGGAACTATCTAGATTTCTCAAGCATCGAGCATTCGTTTAAGAGAGTTTTTGTGAGCTAATCTTGTAAGGTAGACTACATTATAAATCATGTAGGGTATTCAAGGTGCAGGAACTGACTAGATGGCAACCACATTGAAGCTAAATCCTCTTTATCACTAACGTGATGAGAGCACATTCAGTGCATTGGGCTTGAGCACGCGAAGTGACGAGGACCAACATTATATACATATACATATAGCTAGACAAGATCACGGCCGCGGAACCAGGTAACGGGGCAGGACAGGATCCAAGTTGCAACTGACGGGAGCACAAGGGGAGGCCCAAGTCAATTAATAAGACTGATAAGGATGTCCAAGCTTAGTGGTGCTGACTCATAGGTTACGTAAGAAATAAAAACATATACATAACTATGTCGGTGTAAAACATTCAAGCAGGCGGATCATGGTGCTCATAGGCACACATTACACATCATTATCTTTTCATGCATATACGGGGCTGGTAGGACATGACAGATGCATAAATCCATAGTATGAGACAAAACTAGTGATATCGGGTGAAATCGGGTTAGCACAAGTATAATCCGATTAAAACAGTACGATGAATCCTTAAACAATTACGAACTATGTATTGGGGCTTCCGTATTGACACAATATGTATAAAGGTCTTGTATGTCTATTATTGCTCTTGGCATGGTACTCGAATGATGGTAGACATCCCAAGTTTCCTTATACAGTTTGATAAATACACAATTCCCAATACATTTCCGAAGTGGGGTTTCTTTCCAAGTCAATCTCCTTATGTCATCCCCTAGGTCTTTCCAAGGTGATAGGGCATTAAAACAACCCATCCAAACCTTGAAATACCATATCTGAAAACAATAGGAAAGACCCAAGAATTTTGTACAGTTCGCTCGAGCGGACAAGGAGTTCGCTCGAGCGGACTGGTTCAATTCATGAGGGCTCGAGCGAAGGAGGAGGGAGGCTCGAGCGAAGGAGGTTTTATGAAGGGTTCGCTCAAGCGAATTGCTCCAAGTCAGGAAGGGTCGAGCGAACTAGGAGGGTGCTTCAAGCGGACAAGTCTCTGGAAGGGGTTCGCTCGAGCGAACTAACTTCTGGGAGAGCAAATAGGAAGTTGGCTCGAGCTAACCAAGTTCTGTGAGGGTTTGCTCGAGCGAACTGCTTCAAAAACTCCACGATTTAGCAGTCTGGACCTCATCTAACCTTCTTTTCAAAACCTCATTTAAGCCAACACTTAACACAATATTTATGGCCCTCTTCCCACCTACTTCAACCACATTCAAGTCCTCCAATAACCATCCATTTAAAACCAAAATCACATCCATTCCCTTTCAAATCTCATTCAATGCACCGCCACCAATAATGAGAGTCCATACATATCAAAATACAACTTAAATGTACAAAATTTAAGAAAGCATTTAAAAGAGAAAAAAGCTCATGATTATGTACATTTCTAACAATCAATTTGGATTATAAAGCACATCCAAGATCTTGAGGCTATTTATTGGGTGTTTCTCTCAACCCTAACACACCACTCATTAATCTGAGTCAGAGATATCTTATAGAGAGATTTTTCACTAGAGCCATTGAGAGATCGTTCTGAATGGCTGCTCTAGAAGGTGTTTGCTGCTTCTACTCTCTTGTAGAAGATTGATCATCTTGTTTGACAAGGTGCAAGGAGATCAAGTAAGGAGAACGGTGCATGGTGAAAGTCGTGTTAATGGATTCTATGCAAGAAGAACTACAGTCCTTAGGTCAAGGTACAGACAGGTAAATTAGCTGTGAGTATATCTTGTAATTGTTCGTGAACTCTTGATTTCTAGTTCGTGGTTTTTCTCCCTAGAAAGGGTTTCCACACTAAATACTGTGTCTGCCTTCTTGTGGTGTGTGATTGGTAGATAGCTAGTTCTATTTTGTTTGATTGGTTATTTTCGCTGCATGTTGATTGGTTAAATTAGAACTAGTATTCCATTCTAGCGGGTCCTGCAAAATTCTCAATTGGTTTCAGAGCAGGTTATACTATTTTACTGTGTTTATCCAAATATTGTTAGAATGGATATCTACCGCGAAGGCATTTTAACCCAAATCCCTAAATCTGTTGTGAAGAAGAAATCTTCTAAAGGGATTAAGTGCTATAAGTGTGAAGGTTATGGACACATTGCTAGTAATTGTGGTAATAGAAAATCAAAGATGAAGGCTTTTAATTTGAAAAGATCTGAATTTGAGAAGCCTGACACTAGCAAGGAGAAATACATCGCTTTCATAGCAACTTTTGGTTCTGTTACTCCACAAGTTTCTTCTAATGATGAGACTGATCATGATGATAATGAGTCAGAAACAGAGCATGACTGGCAAGCTAAATATCAAACATTGTTTGCAAAGACCATGAAGATGTTGAAGATAAATGAGAAAGTGGCCAATAAGTGGAAAGAGTCTGAAGAGAAAAATTCTTCCTTGAAAGCTAAACTTCCAGAAGCACTTGCAAAAATACAAAAATTGGAGGATGAAAATAATATATTGGCTGACAAATTGACTGCAGAATCACAAAAGTGTGACATACTTGATTCTGATATGAAGACTTTGAAAGCAGAAAATTATGATATGAATGGAAGACTCAAGATGGTTCTATCCGAGTTAAATACTGCTAAAGTTTCATTGAAAAGGATGAACACTGGATCAAAAAAATTAGATGACATCCTGTGCAGTCAAAAGGCACTCACTGACAAGCATGGCATTGGCTATGCTGACGGAGCATCCACTTCGAATACCAAAGGTAAAAATTATTTTGCTAAAAATTCAGTTGTTACTAATCCTGTTGTTAGTGTTGCAAAGCAAGCTCCAAAGAAGCAGAATATGTCACGTCCTGAACAAATTCCCACGTGCCATCATTGTGGAATTAAAGGACACATTCGACCCCATTGCAATAAGGTGCGAAGTTTATCAAATCAAAAGCAATGGACAATGCAGAAGGCTAAGCTGAAAAAGAAGAATACGAAAGTTGTCTGGGTCAAGAAAGAAGACCTATATTCTGTATTGGTAAACACTTTGCTGAAATATTTAAATTTACAAGTGTGTGTGCCTACACTTCATCACCCCTGATCTGCAAGATCAAGCCCCCACCCCAGTGCTGATACGAAGATCATATTAAGGGGGAGTCAATTTTGAGGGGGAGCTACTGTATCCAGATTGACAGAAGCTGCATTATGATATTTGTTTATCAATTTTGGACAAATATAGGGGGAGAAGAATGGAGAAGAATGGAACTAAGGGGAGCTCTACAAGCCAAGGCAAGTCAAGATCTAAAAGTTCAAGCAAAGACAATTCAAGATCTACAGTGCTGAATTTCTTTATTTTAAAATTCAATGTATTTTGGGTTTTACTTTTGGGTAGATCAAATTGTATTTTTCTAGGGGATTTTGTCCAAGAATTGCCAAAAGGGGGAGATTGTTAGACTGCCAAACTCGAGACAGTGAGATGTCTCGCTATAGCGAGAATGTCCCAGGAAGCTCCCAGAACAGGGTCTCGCTATAGCTAGACACAAGCTCGCTATAGCGAGCAGGGCACAGTTGCCCAGTTCCATCCGAACTCTTTTTTAGAGTTAGAGGATGAGGGCTATTCTGAGTGGATTATGATTAGGAGCCTTATGCATGAACTTGAGGCTATTTATTGGGTGTTTCTCTCAACCCTGACACACCACTCTCATTAATCTGAGTCAGAGACATCTTAGAGAGATTTTTCTCTAGAGCCATTGAGAGGTCGTTCTGAATGGCTGCTCTAGAAGGTGTTTGTTGCTTCTACACTCTTGTAGAAGATTGATTATCTTGTTTGACAAGGTGCGAGGAGATCAAGGAGAAGAACGATGCACGGTGGAAGTCGTGTTAGTGGATTCTGTGCAAGAAGAACTACGGCCCCTAGATCGAGATACAGACTGAGGTAAATTAGCTGTGAGTATATCTTGTAACTGTTCATGAACTTTTGATTTCTAGTTCATCATTTTTCTCCCTGGAAAGGGTTTCCACGCTAAATATTGTGTCTGCCTTCTTGTGGTGTGTGATTGGTAGATAGCTAGTTCTATTTTGTTTGATTGGTTATTTCCGCTGCATGTTGATTGGTTAAATTAGAAATAGTATTCCATTTTGGTGTGTCCTGCAAAATTCTTAGCCACAATTTCCAAGCAATTCACCTAACTTGATTTTTTTTTTTTTAAAGGAAAGGATTTGTGGTCAGTTATTTATTATAGTGTTTAGAGATTTTGGTACTATAAGAATCAACTTTGATAGGATGCTTAACCTCTAATCAGCTCCTTTCCATTCTGGTTGACTTGAAATGCAACAATTTCTGATTTGGGAGGGACAACAATCAATCTACCCACTTATCTGTGGTGCATCAGGGAAAGGAGCCTAGTTTCATGATTGGTATGAAATTTGAATTCATATATGTTAATGTTGGATGCACGAAACTAACAACTGAATAATAAAAAGCTTTCGAAAGCATTCTAACTTAAGTTCTTCTAAATTTTGATAGCAATCAAGGCCTTTCATTTTCAAATATCTAAAAATCACATGGGGCCTGTTTGTTGGACTTAGAATTGAATACATAAGGACATAGAGATTGACTACATATGAATCCATTGTCAAATGAGCTCCACCAAAGGATTACTTAAGAGGTGAAGTCTGGCTGACATGGGGTTAGGGGAGGCGAGTATGTAAATCTGGACTCATGATCTTCATTTTCTTAATTATTTTTCCATAATTAACATAAAGAACACTCCCAACATTTATTGGTTTTTTCAAAAAAAAATTCCCACCACCTATCTCTCTCTCTCCCTCTCTGAGGAACCTCTACAAAACCACTAAGGCCTATAAAGGTCTAGCGTCAACTGTGGGACCTCTACAAAACCTGTTAAGGGACTGTTGATAGATAATATGCAACAATTTGATGTACATCCAATCCAAAAACACCCTTATGTAAGCTAAATAAATGAAAACAAGATGCAGTTTGGGTAGAAACTTACCATCCGGAGTCACATTTGGATAATCAGAAGCACTCAATGTGATGAACCAATCCCAATCTTTACTAATTATAAGAAAAATTGAAGCTCCATGAAGTATGGAAGTTTCATTTGTTTGATTCTAGAAATTGATTGTTTCAAATGGGTTCTTGTTGTGTTGCTCTAATGACCACCAAAATTTCCTTTTTGGCACATACGTGTTAGAATTTCTTCCACCATTTTTGTTGTTTTCATTTATCTGTGAAGGATCAAAAGGTGTTCATGTTTTGAGGTTTTTGATGAGAATCAAAGTTAAGTAGATGATCGTTTGGCATGAAATTAAGGGTGGCAGATAGGGGGCCAACCAATGATTGTTATTATACACTACAACAATTTGCACTTTTACCGGCGTTTTTTCCGGCGCAATCATTAAACGCGGGGGAAAGTATATCTTTTCCCAGCGAAGTTGTTGCGGCGGCAAAGGATTCATTTTTCCTGGCACTTTTTTGTTTTCGCCGGCAAAGGTTCCATTTTTCCCGACGCTGCTTTGTTTTCGCCGGCAAAGGTTCCATTTTTTCCGGCGCATTTTTATTTTCGCCGGCAAAGTTTAGATTTTTACCGGCGATCTATATAGTTCGCCAGCAAATTCCCACCGCCAACTCCCCTATTCCTTTCACACCTTCATTTGAGAAATCGTGCCTTTATTTAGGAATTTTTTTTTCATTATATTTGAAAAATTATTTTTTGCCGGCGCAGTATTCGCGCCAGGATTGTTATTACTAATACTCGAAGCGCATAAGACTATTCAATCGACCCTCTTTGTCTATTGTAAGTGTCTCCCTCAAAACCCCTTCTGCATCTCCCTCCCTCTTGGTCCTCTGCATCTTGCTCCCTCAAAACGTTTGCCGATGTTGCCTGTGACTACTTGCTAGGGCAATGTCATTTATCTTTTCCCTTTACTACTACTACTGAGATTCGCTGTTTCGATTTGGCTTTCTATCTCTATTTATTTTAGAAATCAATCTTGTCTTCTTTCACAGACTTGCTGCTTCCGTTGCGTAGGGTTTGGAAGATGAAATCAAAAGGCAAAACCCTACTTTCAACTACTTAGATTCAATGCCATCTCTTGTTACCAGCTGAAAGCGGTCTCTTTTTGGCACTCGAAACCATGGGCAATCAGTCTTTTAGGTTCCTTGGTGGTTGAAATGCCATCAGAAACTAAGGTATGGACTTGTTTCTTTTCCCCTTTTGATTTCCTTTTTCTTCTTCTTTCTCTTCATCTCTCGCTTGTTTGCAGTTGAAATCGAAGTTGTTGTAGTTTCGGACACTGTGTATGTGCGTTTTTTTTTGTTTATCAGTTAGGGTTTCGGTGGTTGTGGAAGGGTAGGTGTCGATATCTTTTGGTTAGAGTGGAAAATATCCCTCTTTGGTTCTATATGGTGTGAGGTGAAACAGAAAGGGAAGGGCCATGGAGGGAGAAGAGGGCCGTGTTAAGTTGGCGTGCCTTGTTTCGGCGGTGCTTTTCTCTGTTTTGAGTTCTCTATCATTTTCCATACTCTGGGCTGTACATTGGCGTCCATGGCGGATTTACAAGTGCATTTTTTTCTTCTTTCGTTTGGTTTCACTTGCAATTTTTTTATTGTGGCTGTATTTTAGGAATGATATTGCTTGAGGCTTTCCTTTTTTATGAATTTTTTTTTTCAAATAAGCTTGATGGCTATCATGTCTGAGTTTGCTGTCAGCTCCTATGGGATTAGGTTTTGTTGCTTGATTTTGGATCATTTTGTTGCTTTTTAATGTGTCAATGTTGTGATCATCATCAATTACATAAATCCAGCAGTAAGAACTGATATAAGACAGTAATATAGAAACCAAATTATTATTATTTCTATTACAATAATGGAGAGAAGCATAATGGAAACTCATTTTTGGGCTTGAGGCATCTCTTGAGTTGGGAACGCACTGATTATGGAAGCGTTGTGATCCCATCGCTTTCGGCTGGCGGCATTACATTCAATTATGCTGTTGGCATGAGCTAGAGAAAAAAAAAGGATATCTTGCATTGTTTATGGTCAGCTGCAGCACCTTAATTTGTAAATTTTGGGAATATGGGTGCCCAAAAGATCTAGCCGTGTCACCAACTTGGAATGCTGCACAAGGTTTTCGGTATTCCTTTTATTAGGAACCCTCCTTTAAACATTTTATTGCTCAAATAAGGTTCCTACTGCAGAAGAATAATCCTTTGCTGACACAGCCTAACTGCATGATGATTCAGATTATATGATTATTTTCTTGTAAATGATTATAGGTTAAAAATGTATAATCATCCTCTTATTGATAACATGATTAATTTCTATCAAAACAATGGGGAGAATTATGGAAGTCCCTTTGTGACCTGCGAGGCACCTTTTGATTTGGAAATGCATCAATTATTGAAGCCTGATCCCTCCCGTTCCTGGTTGCAGCTGTGTAATGCATAATTTTTGGATTTTGTCTCATTCAATTGCCCTGTTTTCATGTGCTAGACAAAGGTTATCTGGTATTATTTATTTTAATAGCAGTTAAATTTTTTTTTCACCAAGCAAACAATGCAGAAACAAACCAACACCAAAACCACAATGAACAAACACTAAAAGAAAATTATGTTGTGCTGTGTTGCCACTATTTCATGATGTTTCTTCCAATTCCACTTTCTATTTCTCAATGATGTGAGCCTTTAGTTTTCTGCTATTTTTCCCTTTTTTATGGGTCCTCATTTATGGCCACTTGTTCTTCATTAAGATTACTTTTGAGTGATTGGTTTGATTCTTTTTCTCTCTTCTCTGATTTATTGCTATTTTAAGAGACCGAATAGTTATTCCTTTCTTTGTTTTCTTTCACCCTTTGTCAAAACGGTAAGGTTGGCCTCCTGTGGATTCCTTTAAGCAATTGAGTCCTCATCATTATTGCTCCATGCTTGGACTCTGACCTTAAACCCGAATGGATTTGGGTCTTAAATGGGTGGGCTCATGTATGTTCTTTCCCTAAATGGAATCGAGTTGCTGTCTAAGGTCCATGTCAACCTGAACTCTGGCCCTGGCCCTGCAATTCCAACGAACACGGGTCTGGGCGTGCGGCCTCTGGTCCAGTGCAAGTCTGGTCCATTAACAACCCTACCCATGGTTTGGATGTTGCTATTTCATCATGTTGGTTTTGTGTTTTCCACTCTCCTCTGTATAAAAAGAAAGTTTGAAGATTTCTTTTCTTTAGTTTTCGTTTCCCCTTCCCCACTAAACACTAACTGTGGAAGGATGATCTTTGAGTTAATTCTGAATGATCAACAGATTTTGTCTGTGTGGACATATTTACACTAAGGCAGACAAAGCATATGAGCCAATTTGGTGGATGTTGTTTATGGGTTTATAGATTATGAACCAATTTGGTGGATGTTGTTTAATTTTTTTCACTTAAGTTATTTGACACTTAAAATAGGTTGGGAAGAAGCTTATATTTAACTACTATGAAGAAACTTGTTCAACTCCCTATGGATCTTGCTCTTTTTTTTAATGCAGGATTGAATGAAAATTGAAGAAGATTTTTTGTTGAAAGATTCCATGCAGAAAAGATGCAGCCAACAGAACTTAGTGTTTTGATACAGAGTAGAATGTTAGCATGGATTTGTATTTTGTAATGGATCTGGTAAAGTGCTTTTAATGTTGTAAGGATATTTGAATATTAATATGAAATGGAATGAATATTCTTGTTTCATTTTTTTATGGTGGATGGAAAAGCACTTTACTCTGTACAACAGGTGGGTGTGTGCAGGTGGTGGAAGAGGAGGCAGTGGGTGTGTGCCGGGTGGTGCAGCAGGTGGGCTGTGCAGGTGGGTGTGTGCAGGGTGGTGCAGCAGGTGGGGTGTGCAAGTGGTGGAAGAGGAGGACGCAGTGGGTGTGCAGGTGGGTGTGTGCACGGTGGTGCAGCAAGTGGTGTGTGCAGGTGGTGGAAGAGGAGAAATTTCTCTTTTCCTTTTCTTTTTTTTTTCCAAATGTAGCTCAAAAGATTATAGCATCTGTGGTATTTAATGATACACCATTATTGATTACAAGACTCATTACTTCATTAGAATTATCTTTGTTTCTGAAAAAGGCCAGGACCAACTTCCCTTTTTATTGTTTTGTATCTTGTAATGAGAATGTTGTTTTTGGAATAATGACATGGTGTTGGATATAGAAATGAATGAACATAAGTTTTTTTGGTGCATCTTTCTAGTGTGTTCGGGCATTGAAGTGCTATTGTCGAATAGTGTATGACTGATGCTGTAGTGGTGAATGACTTTGTAGTGTGTTGGGGCATTGGGTTGTTTATATGAAGTGTTTTTTTGTCTTGTATGTACAGGTACTAGCAGGTTGTAAAAAAAAATTACATGTCACACGTACCGGGGAGACTGTGCCAAAATTTCGAGTAATCTTTCCAGGTACATGTATATATGTCACTGTCACTACCAAGGGATAGGAGTCGTTCCAGGTACATGCATATATGTATCATTTGTGTATTGCAGATTTATCAACTTATCCATTTTTTTTTATTTTTTTTTTGTACTTGGTGATTTGTAGAAGCTAGGTTTACTTGGAGGTGTCAGAAGAGCTTAAGTTTACTTTATTTTATTATCTAAGTTTGAGTTTCCAAATATCCTAACCATGCATATAATTTGTTGAAATATTATTCTTGGTAAGTATTGTTTTATTTTTGGTTAGTTTTGAGTTGTTATTGATGGAAAAGTTTGGGTAGTCTTGTGTCAGATATGTATAGAATGTGGTATGATTGTGGTGTTTGTTGTGTTATTTTATTTTCTATGAGATGGATATGATTCACTTATATAAGTAGCTGATGTAGTGGGCCATCACGTTCATGAATACTCTATATAAATCATCTTTTTAGGTTTGGAAGTTTCCTTACATACTGGGAGGCTCTTTGGGTTAATGGAAGTTCTTGAATGGAAGAAAAGGTTGAACCCATCGGACTTCCCATCCAAATAACTTCTCATATCAACTAAGTATATGCAAATCTAGTTTGCTGAACCTTATAAAGTACTGGATAAATCTAAACACACATTAGCGGCAACTGGCCAGTATCTAAGCTGATTCTTCTCTTATAGTTGCGTTTCTATTATTTTCCTTTGAGTTGTTCTGGACTCCCATGATAGCTTGTGCAATAAGTAGACACATGACATTTTCCAAAGTAAATTTTTTTTTCCGATTTTTGTTCCTCACCTGAATGCATTTTAGTTTTCACACTCTAGCAACTTTACCCTGAACCATAAAGGGAATTCAGTTGTGCATATGACATTCTTAATCATATGTTAGTCTTGCTATTTTTTTATGCAGATTGAATGAAAATTGAAACTCAAAATTTTGTTGAAAGAGTCAATGTGGCTAGGATGTAGCCAACATGAAGGCCAAGTATGCCGAATAACAAATTGCTATATGCTAAAATGGGATGCATGAAGTTTTTTAAAACAATGGTGCAAGTGTTGGAATGTTGGTATGGTGCAAGTGTTGGAATGTTGGTATAGCATAGATTGTTACCATTTGTTTTAATTTTGTAATGGTAATGGTAAAGTGCTTTCAAAGTTGAAAAGATGTTTGAATATTAATATGAAGTGGAATGAATTTTCTTGTTTCATTTTTTGATGATTTTGGAATGGAAATGGATGTTGGATGTTGGATGCTAGATGCGTAGTAGATTTGGTCTTGGATAATGGAATTAGTAATATCAACTTATTCATGTAACACAGGTTGGAAGTTGTAACGAACTGATGTATATACAGGAAAATAAAATTAAGTATATACAGGAAGACAAAATCAAAAATCAAATAAATAAAAAATTATATTTAAAAAAAATCAATCCCAGCGAGAAAAATGCCGTAAAAAAAATTGAAAAAATAAATTCCGTAAAATGTAAATATTTTCCTAGCGCAACGCTCGCAAAGGTTTTTCTAACATTTATTTTTGAAAAAATAAACCTTTTTTCCAGCGCAAAAAAACGCTAGCAAAAGTTTTTCTAAATTTTTTTATTGAAAAAATAAACCTTTTTCCCGGCACAAAAAAACGCCGCAAAAGTTTTTTTAAATTTGATTATTGAAAAATAAACCTTTTTCCCAACTCAAAAAAACGCTAGCAAAATTTTTTTTAATTTTATTATTGGAAAAATAAACCTCTTTGCCCGACAAAATAAGCACTTTTTCCTGAAAAAAAAAAAAAAAACGCCGACAATGTTAGCTATTCACCGGTGCTACCCTTTTTCGCCGGCAAATGGTATTGTTGGCATAGTTTTCCCCACGTATTGCCAACACAAGAAAAATCGCCAGGAAAGGTTTTCACCGGCGTTTTATAGACCTTTACTAGCGCTTATTTAGCGCCGGCAAAAGTACAATATACATTTCTAGGTCTGTAAGAAATTTTTTAATAAACCTTTCAGTTTATTGTGGAATCATCCAGTTTCTATGAAATGCATGTTTTCTTCGATAATTTGTTTACATCATTTTTAATCTATTGTACTAGAGAACCTCTTTCCATAGAAATCTTGAAATGAGAAGGACCCATAAGTTTTTACTTTGAGTTGCATGTTTTATTCAAGAAGCTATTAGCTGGACACGCTTGTGATTCATTTCCAATATTATTTTGATTCCATTTCCTTATAAGGAAAGTTATTCTTTTCCTTTAAAAAAAAAAAAAAATTTCTTGTTTTCTTTCAGCAACTAAAGATGTAGAATCATTCGTCTTACTCTCTACCTCTATTCGATGAGGTCATCTTTTGTTTTCAGTGTAAACCGTAGGTACATATATATAATTCATATGCTTGTGTGACTCTGTTGTTTCATATTTGTCTTTGAACTGGCTAAACATGTTATGGTCTTTTTTTGTAGTATATACAACAAAATCTACTAGTCACAGTTTTAGGTTTCAACAAATAATACTGATGCGACTTTGTAGTCATATAGATAGATCACGTACAAAGCATATTAATAAAAGAGAATTCATGTATCTTAATTCTCATACATATCTATAGATGTAGAGGATCTGGTGGGGCTTGGTTGTCTTTAGAATCTTCATTCTTCTACATCTCTCTGTTTCAAGGCATGGGTTGAGTCTTAAGAATATCCTTCCATTTAATAATCTTATACGTGTTGAAAACGTAACTTATATTTCTATTGATTTTGAATAATCTGGATTAATGGATGTGTTTGCACATGTAGTTTGGAATATCTTCAAGGTAGTGAATTTGTTTTGCTTCTCCATGCTTTATTATTCCATATATCTAATCTTTTTGCTCATTTTTAAATGTATTTTATATTGATTGGGCTGTAGCAAAGTAAATTATATGGATGGTTAATGTTGAACAAGCCTTAGATTTAAACCATGATTTATAGTATGATGAACTTACAATAAAAAAAGGCAATTCTCGACTTAAAAAAATACATAAAAAATGATGGCCTTTGCCATCGTTCAGTTTTCGACGGCTTTCAGCCGCCGATCCCTTCATAGGAATTGGTCTTTTAGATCAAATGAGATCAAGTATAGAGTTTCTCAAAATTGATGAATAACCTCCCAGTCTTTCCCGAAATTATAGATAGGCCCCTACAAGGGTCAAACTTGGTTCAAAGGCTCTTAGAAATTCCTAAAGCTATCCAAAGACTATTCTAATCCAAAAAATATAATGATTGGCCTCTAACCCCACTTAGTTCCCTAACCACATAATTAATTATTTCTAATGGAAGGAGTTAAGGGTTGAATAGGTTAGAAAACTCTAATGCTTTGAGAGTAGCTAAGATTGAGTGAGAATGAGATGAGAGTTCTCGAATCTACATTTTCTCTGAGATGAGGGTATTCACATGTTGTTGCATTTATTAATGCATTGAACTGTACAATTGAGGATTTATCTTGCAATTTGGTTTGTGTCATTCTTGAAATTTGACCCATATCTAAAAGATTTTGGTGTCTGTGGACTAAATCCTTCCCCAATAAAAATCTCTAATATACATTAGCCGGAACCTTTTCCTCATTTGATATCAATTATGTGTAGAAGAATGATATTTTCCAAGCATTTCTATTCATCATCATTGGCCTTGATATACGCTATAATGTTCCCCTTGGCTCAAAACGGTAAGCTCCACTGGTCCAAGAAAAAACAAAACCCTTAAGCCCCGTTTGGTTCTTCATGAATGGAATGCGGATAACACAATTTACACATAAATGATGGTTCATGTGATAGTCTATGTTACCATAAGAGTCATTGTTCTTTTGTTCTAAGTGTGTTAGGTTTTTGTTATTGGCAAATAACTTTACAAGGAAAATAGAGTTGAATAACTTACATGGCCTTGTTATTTGTTTAGCAATGAATTATTGTTGTCATGATCAAATGTTGTTGTGGGCTCTTGCCTATGGCACTTGGCAAATAACTTTACAAAGAAAATAGAGTTGAATACCTTACATGGCCTTCACATTTGTTTAGCACATAATTATTGTTGTCATGATCAAAAGTTGCTGTGGGCTCTTGCCTACGACACTTTTATTCTTATTGTACTTGCCATTCCAATGGATTAAACCTTTTGCACAGTGTTCTAAGAGCTGCTTCTTCAGTCATGTGCATGCTCATGGAATTACCTGAATATCTTTCACCAATAAATGCTACACATAGGATGAAAAAGGCCACGTTCTATTGACTGAATGGGATTTTCCTATCCCGATCCTTCATTTTAGAGCTTATAGAAAGGCGTTTGTTTTGTGAATTATTCAAGTGGAGTTTTCCCGTCAAAATGGACTCAGGATCTTGATCAAATAGCCATGTTCATATATTAAGAAGGATCCTTTTTCATGATATTAAACATATAACCGATACGTGCAATGCACGTCCCCACGCTAGTCCTTATAGAAGGAGAAAAAGAGAAGGGAAAGGGAGAGGGAGAGCTTCTTGCTGCAGATTCCTCAGAGCTGGTTAAGCTGCTTTAAATTGTTGCGTCTTGTTTCCTCGAGTCTCTCTGCAACCAAAGCATCTTCTCCTCTCTTACTTTTGCAAACACCAAGTTGTCTATGGCTCTGTTAGGCCCCGACCCGGACTAATCATAATTAATGCTAATTAATGGAGATTAGTGTTACTTAAGCGTGATTAATTGTGCTAATTGTGGTTAATGAGCAAAATGAGATGGGTTAATCTCAAATGATGGAATCAAGCCTAATGAAGTGAATTTGAGTAGGATTGAGTTGATTAAATTGAGTTTAAACCCAAACAAAGTAAAGTAAGGACCTTTTTGTAAATACGAGTTTTCACGTATTTCGTTAAATAGAGAAATTCTTGATATCAGGGTGTATCTCGAAGAGTACGTTAATTTTCATAATAGACTCGAGTGCGTTCGACTTGAAATTGGTCAAATGAGCCTTGGTTTGACTCAAAATGTAAATAGACATAATGGTAGGGGGTTTTAGTGTGAGAGTCCCTTATATTAGAATGGAATGAGTCCCATTCACTCATTCTTCATTGGAGCAAACCCTAGAGAGCATTTCTTGCACCTTATTCTTGCTTCCTTCCATTTTTCACTCCTTAAGTGAGAAGATTGGGTGTGGTTTTGAGGAGATTCTTCATCTTCATCTTCTTCCTCAAGCCATCCTCCATTATTGAAGAGCTTGGAACTTGAAAGAGAACCCAAACCTTCCTCCATTGGATTAAGAGTAAGTGATTGGTGTTTTTATAGGATTTTCAAGTTCTCTTGTGTACTTGGAGTAGATTTCTAGCATGAATAGTTCATAGGAGGCCATTTGTCTTGTTTTCTTGGAATAGGGTTTGGATTTGGGGAAGATTTGTGACAAACCAAGCCAAGCAAAGAGGGGCTTTTGTCCAAGAACTTCAAAGAGAGGCAAGTATAAGCACTACTTGTGAATGGTATTAACTATTGTAGTGATTAATGGAGATTTCATAAATTTGGGTTGTATTTATTTCCATTGAATGTTTGAATGGGTTGTTGGTAGATTGATGAATGGATTAGAAATGTCATTGATGTGAGAATGGTGTGAATGAGGAGTGGACAGGAGGTCCTAAATTTATTGCAGGTTGTTATGGAAATAAATGGAGAAGGGAAAAGAAGAAGAGAGAGAGTTGCAAAAATCCGGACTGATTTTCTGAGCGTTCGCTTGAGCGAACTTGGTGTTCGCTCGAGTGACCCACTCTCTGGATGAAGGCGCTCGAGCAGACAAGGGTCTGCTCGAGCGACCACTTTTCTGTTTGAGTGCGCTCGAGCGACCACTTCTCTGTCGAGCAAACTTGAGTTCGCTCGAGCGAACCTGATACTGGACAGAGCATGGTTTGAGGCCGAAAATTTCTTTGGATTTCGTAGGAAACATGGATGTTTTTTGGACATTTATATGTCCTCTAAATTAGCTTTGTGGCTAATTAATGCAAATAGAGATTGGTGAGGATTGTGAATAATGAAATAGAAGCTTTAAGAATTGAACCCTTGGATTATTAATGGGTTAAGTGTTAATTGATTGTGGACTGTACCTCCATAGGTGTTAATCACGGGGACCCCAATGTACATCTAAATACAAATGTGATGTCCATTGAAAATAACACGTACATTGGACAACCAACGGTTGCACCCAAATGGTGGGTAGGAACTGGGATAGAAATGAGTAGAATCGTGGAGTCAGTAATTCTCTCATGCCATTGTATTCTGTATCACTTCATTCCAATCTCACAAGATTGATGTCATTGGTTGTTCCTTCCATTGTTAAGAATGGAATCGCTGTATAGAATTGAATCCATAAATGGATTGATAATGAAATGTATTGACCCCTGAGTCTGGCACTACCTAGCTATTGTATGAAATTCTAAATGAATTAATAAATGATTATGTTCATGAGGCCGGGGCCATGAATGGTGCGCCCTGAGCCAAATGACTATTCCTACTGCAGTAGATGGATTTGGGGCGTTCCGGAGCTCCGTGGTGATGCTAGTGTCCCTGGTCCGGACACTGATAAGTCCAACAAATTCCGATCGTATCTACAGATACTGATTGATGCCTTCCATTCGGAAGACGAATCCTTCCTTTAAGGGAAGATGGTAAATGAAATGAAATGAAATGAAATGAATTGAAATGAAAGCTATGGTAGTTGCCATCTTGTACCTGTTACTTATTATGATCAACCATTGTCATTGTAGGAATTATCTAGACTTGTCTAGAATTGGAACTGTTTACTAAAAATATTGAATGATGTAGTATATGTACTAACATGTGCTATCACAAGTTTTGTTTATGCATTGTTGAACTGTCGAGTTCATTAGTGTTATTGATGGCATTACAGGCCCGATTGCCCGTGCTGGCCCAACAGCGGCCTCAGCGGCAGCTGAGGAGACCGTTGCGGTTTCTCCAGGAGGATTAATTGAATGGGACGGTCGGAACTCCATTTGACATGGTTGTTCGAGTGCGCAAAGTGGACTATGGATATTTTGGGAAATTCTTTTGAAAATTCTTTTGTAATAGTTGAAATACATTTTGGAAATGTAGTATTTTTAGAACTTGAACAGTTGTCAACTTGCATAGTGTTTAGATATGCTTGAGTTGATGAAAGAAAGCAAAGGAACGATACATGTATAAAGAACTCTATTTTGTATACATGTAAATTTTGAATTTTTTTGTCAATGTGTATTTTTGCAAATTTGTACAATTGACAGGTATGAGTGAATGAATGTTATCCCTTGTGAATTCTGTTTTAGCTTAAGTTAAATCAGAGTTCACGGGAGTAAGTATGGATCGCGGCCCTGGATTATCGTAACTCGGGCCCGGGTCATGATAGGCTCTTCTACCGATCTTCAGAGTAAAGATTAGTAAAATACTCCTCTATATGTTTAATGATTTCCTCCTTCCAATCCAATCTTCTATCCCCATCCGTCAAAGAAGAGATTCTATTAATTATTTTTCTCAAGGAGGCCATCCCATGGAAGAAACTAGTGTTCTTATAACCTTCTTTCAGCCACTTACGTCTCGATCTCTGTCCCCACATGATTTCTTCTTCCCTTAACTTTCTTTGATATACCTCTTTTAGTCAGTCTCTTAGCTACTTCCTCACCAGTTAAGCTACCAACTTCCACTTTCTTGTCAAGGTTTTGAATGTCTTCAAGCAGCTGCGTCTTTTGCATCTTCATGTCTGCAAAATTCATCTTAGCCCACTCTTTTATTTTAACTTTCAGCAATTTCAGTTTGGTACCCAGTCTGTAGCCAACCCAACCATCCACCTTCAATTCCTTCCACCATTCCTTTATCATTTGGGGAAACATTTTTTCTTCCAATAACTCAAATCTGAAAGAAGCAGAACCCATCTCTCAAGATTTGAATCTAATAACATAGGACAATGATCAAATGCAGGCTTAGGAAGAGCCAATTGGCAAACCTTTGGATACAAATCCACCCAATCTTTAGAAACCAAGAATCTGTCCACCTTGATGACTTAGGAGTACTTTGATTATCCTTTCAGAGGTTAGTCCACCAAGGAGTGGGCATTTATCCAATCTGAAAAAGAATTCATTTCGTCATTCTACTTGCTCCCCTCCTTTCACTTATGAATCTTACTATGTTCCAGTCACCTCCAACACACCACGCTCCATCCCACCATCCTCGAACCACATCCAACTCATTCTAGAACTCCTTTCTGCTCTGACTATCATTTGGGCCATAGACTGACGTAACTATCCACTTGGATCTATTAGAGAGATCCTCCACCAACGCTGAGACTGACAAAAAAAAAAAAAAAACCTTCTAAGAATTCAGAACATTCACCTTACGAGAGTCCCACAGCATCAAAATCCCCCCTGCCAAACCCACCGCTTCAACACTCCTTATAAATCTATCGGCCCAAACTTCTTGTATCACCTTTTCATTTACCTCTTTTTGTTCACTGAAAATGATCTTATTATTCCTTTATTATCATTTTAGTGTGTGAGCTTCTATATTCGACACAACCCATGTCCTTAATTTCAAGGTTTGTTATAAGAAATTTTTGGTTTCATCTATGAATCTATGTTTGAATAAAAATTGATGAATCGTCTGCATAAAGAGTAATGACAAACTTATCCCTTCCAATTCCTTACAGAATCTACAATTTCAAACTTTTTTACTACAGAACTCTTATAATTTCTTGCTTCAATTTCTTATACCATGTCCGGGGGCTAGTTTAAGTCCATATAAGGATGTCTTTATTTTACGAACTTCATTTTTGAAATGCTCTTCCATCCGTCATTTATGTTGATCAGTATATTTATTGTTCCAGATCACATCCAAAAATATTGTGTTCAAATCCATTTGTTGTGTTTCTAAGTTATAGAAGCTAAAGCCATCACATTTCTATTTGGTGTTATTTTTGTAAAATCTTAAAAGTAATGTATACACTCCTATTGTATCTGCTGGCAACTAATCTAACTTTGGATTTGTCTATTCTAACATTTGATTTGAGTTTTAATTTTTAATGGCCATCTACATCAAAGTGTAGGTGTTTGGAGTAGATCAACTGAAGTCTCTGTATTATTATGTCTAACAGATTTTACTCATTGTCCATAGTGATCTTCTATTTTTTCGCATTAGAAAGAGAACTAGTTTTATATTGGAACATCATTTGTTCATGAAGAGTGGTGCATTTTATATTGGAACATTATTGTTTAGAAGTACCCACCCTACTTTCATGATCCAAAAAACAATCTTCGATGGGAATGTCCTATTTCTATATCCATACTAAAAAACAACAATTTCTCCTCCTGCTTCCTCCTGCCTGCTTGATCCTCCTGTTTCCAAAACATAGTCTCCCGATGTTTCCCTTTCTTCTCTCGATTCTTTGTCAATTCTTCTTCTCATGCACCACCATAATAAATGAAACGGAGAGCTTTACTTCTTCCTCTTGCTCTCCCTCTTTGGTGAAATTAACACCCAACGAACTTAAAGAAAGGCAGCTTCTCCTGCTTCTTTCTGCCTGTTTGGATCGGCTGCTTCCTAAACAAAGTTTCCTAATGTTTTTTCTCTTTTCCTAATTCTTTTTCTATTGTTCTTCTCATGCACTGTCTCAATAGTTTGGATGCTTCTTCTCTTCTGTCATTCTTCCTTTCATCACTAATACACCCTCTTCTTTAGCTTGCATGCACGATCACATCTGCCATGAGCACTATTGCTATATCTATTCATTAAAAAAAGATGGGTCTCAAAAGAAAGTTGGGTTCCAATGAGGCTGGTATATGGACTTTGGGGCTTCTCACCCAAATCCCTAGTGTATAATCCCTCTCCCTAAATTCTAATCCCTCATCTATTTCTCTCTCCATACTTCTGATGGTTTTTTTGTCTCTTTGTTTTTTTTTTTTTTTTTCCCATCTCTGTTTGCAGTTCTTTGAAGCATAGATTCTGGTACGAGATGGCGACGATGAGATCTAGCTTGGTTGCTTTCCGGCAAAGGCGTTATTTGTCCTTTGCTCAAGTTGACGCTGGAAACAGTATGGGACAACTAACTTAGCCACTAGATGTCTCTTTAGATTGTATAATGTTGGGGTTTTGTATTTTTATTTTATTTTACTGTGCTTTATTTTGTTGTAAGATATTGTCTGTTTACATTTGTTTAGGGTTTAATTAGTTCTTTGGAATTGAAATTTGAGTTTTATTAAATGATTTTGGAATATTCTCCTTAGCTACTTCCCGTACATTGTTATTTACATTTTGATCGGGTTTGGAGGTATCAAAAAGCTTACATATACATATAAAACTGTTGTTTTGGCACTGTATTTGAGGAAGTAATATGTCCCCCATTTGATAGCTGAGTACACATTTTGTAATTGTCCAACCTTTTGCAACTGATTCATGTATAAAATTGCACCCCAGGAATGAGTTGTAATGGTGAAGGCTATTGGGAATCCAAATTCCACATTATCTCCTGCAAGATAGTATCCGCCGGTGAGGAATTAGGATATTTTGGTGGGTTCTTTTGTCTATTTGGGAGACAGGTTGCAAATTGAGCTGGTTAATTGAAGAATTTAGTCTCTCTTTATCCCTTGGTTGTTGGAATGTGGGAGTTTTGTTATGAGAAATTTAGTAGAAAATCAGTGATTTTGTGTTCTTTCCAGGCCCCTTTGTATCTTATTCATAATCCTGTAAATGTTTGTGATTTTATTTATATACCATATAACATAAATAAAAAGCAACAGTTTAGTCTCCTGCTTTGGGTGGATGTTTTCTAAAGCTTCTTGTGCAACCCACTTAGGCGACACCTATTGCTTGTGGGACACTTGGATGTTGGGTGTTTGCTTATGGGCTTCACGTAAACAAACGAAACCTGTTTAGCCTTCGATTTTCTTCCACTTGACATACTAAAATGAAAGTGCCATGTTGGTTTCGCGACAAAGGAATTTCCAACAAGCCCTTTTTAATGTTCCTTTGCGAGAGGTGGTAGAAATACATGCTAATTCATCCAAATCAAAGCCTCTCAGTATGGCATTCATTCATGCCCTAATTAATTTTTTCTGTTTCTTCCTTAATTTCTTGCTCGGACATAAAGCAATTAAGGATTTGAAAGCCGTGCTCTCTACTCGGTTTGCTAATTTGATGGAGCTATCTTTTGGGTAAGAAAACTTGATTTCATGTTTGCCATATATCTATTGATATATGAACATGAGTGCAACATTTTTTTGATATATGAACATGAGTGCAACATTCATGCTTATACTAAATGATTGGGGTTATAAAGTGTCGGAGAGCAAAAAGTGGTACACACACCCACATTACATTAAATCCCATGTTAGAAGAACTTGTTAAATGAACCTTCTTTGCTTCAAAAAGACTGTACTATCTAACACAATTTTTTTTCTACCCTATGTTGAATATATATTGAAATTGTTGTATATTACCACCAAGAATTAGGATCAATGTTCCACATTCATGATTCATTTGGAATTTGAAATGTGAGTTTCTAATTAGAGAGGGGAAAAAAGAACTAACAAGACTATCTCTACTTGAATTTCAAAAAACTTAAATTAAAAAAAAAAAAAAAAAAAAGACAATCTCTATGGGCTTCTAGGTTGCTCCTACAGTTCTTTTCACATATAAGCAATGTAAAAAGTGCATGCATGTGCATGTGTCTTTTTTTTAGGTTTATTCATTCATATTTTACCCATGTGTCTTCTTGGTAATTGAATTCCTAAGAATTCATAACAACTGACCTTTATGAAATGCTTTTGAAATGGGGGAAAAGTGAACTATTTTACATGGAGATGTAGACGAGAAAATCAATTTTTTGAAGTTTAATTTGCTAGGTGATAGGTTGGTAATCATGTGTTTCATAGCACCCTATAGATCTTCACATTTAATCATTATATTTTACCTCCTTCTGCAAAAAAAAAAAAAAAAAAAAAGTACAATAGAACTAGACAAAAACTTTATGTTGTCTTAACAGAAACTCAACACGGGTAAGATAGTAGATGCCCAAGTGAGTACAATTCAGGTTTGGTCTGGTTGAATTAGATACCTGAATTTCTGTTTACATTCAGGTTGAAGATCCAAGTTTGCCTCAGCCCAAGTTTCACTTCTAGCTATAGGTCTATGACATATTTGGAAATGCCTGTAAGTAGATAGAATCCTATTTTCTGCTGTAACCATTTCCATACATGTTACTTGTGAATTGCACACCAAAAAAAAAATTTGCACACAGCACTTTGCCATACATAGCACACCTTCATTGTATGACCACAGCAGATCCATCATATCCAACTAGATCTATAGTATATTTGTCAGTTTCGGCAAGAATCTATTCATATTTGATTGCATGTCACATGTATGCATAACTTTATATTTCTTTTCCAACTTTTCTTAAATACTTGTTACAGTTGATGATTATGCATTGGATTATTTTTCACATTTAATGGCTATTATTCATGTAGTCTCTTGCCCTGCACAGAATCATGTAATGGTGGATGGCAGGGAATACATATATAGATCTATAAATGCCAATCAGGATGTTCTCTCTTCTTTATACATGCCATCCTTTGTGAAATCTTAAACTGCCACTTGAGGTACAAGCCTTGCTAGGAACCCTGAATCATAATAGAAAAAAAAAAAAAGAAGCTTTCATACATCAAATAACAACAGATTACAACAACAATGCAAAACTATCTAAAGTGAAAAATTAATGATGATTTCATGCATGAACATTTATCATCATATCTTCAAGATAACTTGGACACTGTTAAGCTTATGTTGATAGCTCTCATAACAAATTTGACCAACTGTTGTGGTATCAAATACTCTACGTTTCTCTTTGTTCTTACTTTTTACTGGAATTTCTATTCTTAATGTTTGGGTTTTTTTTTCCTTTCATTGGGTTTTTGTTGAGTTGGAGTTTTGGGGGGATGGGTTTTATGGATTTTGCTTGGATTGTTGTTGTTTGGATTTCTCTTTTATTTGATCCTTTATATTGAATGGGTTTTGTTCATGCATTTATGGTTTTTTTTAGCAAAGGAAGGAGGAGTAGGACACATACGTGAGACTTCTAATCTTGCTCTAAGAGGAGGTGTTCCATAAACTATAACTAGGAGATGATGGTTAGAGATCTCTACACAACAATAGTCTCTTAAGTTTCTCTCTCTCCTTCATCTCCTCTGGTTTCTAACAAAAGTACTAGGGTTTTCTTCTACTTGAAGATCCCACCATCCTCCTTGAGAAGTTTTTCTGAGAGGATAATAGCGTGGAAGAACACAAAGAAAAAGGGAGATCAAAAGCTATGAAAAGCTTTTTCGTGGAGATTGAGTTTTCAACTTCTCGATTTGAGCGCAACCAAGCTCCAAAGGTATCAATCTATTATCTATTTGTTTTAGTAGATCTAGTTGTTCTTGTTTGTTTCTTGATCTATCTTCTTGATGGATTATTTGATCTTAATGCCACTACACCAAAAACGGGAATTTGGAACGGTTTGGGAACGGTTTAACGGATTAGGAACGGACGGATTAAGAACGGTAATCCGTTCCAATTTCCTATTTTCCGTTCCTAATCCGTTCCAAAAATAGGAAATTGGAATGGTTTGAGAACGGTTTAACAGATTAGGAACGGGCGGATTAGGAACGGTAATCCGTTCCAATTTCCCGTTTTTAGTGTAGTGTGCATGAGATTAGGGTTTTAGATCTTGGGGTTGGGTTTTTGGCCTTATGGGTATTTGATCCCTTCATTAAGTGTGTCCAAAGTTTATGAATACCTAACCACGAGGCCCACTTACTTCCAACAATTGTTATTAGAGCGATCCCTATATGCTCATCACGTTAGATCGGTTTTCTAGATCTACTCTCTACATGAGATGTGGAGTGGATGGATTTAGGGTTGTGTAGGATCAGTTTTTGACGTTTTTATGCACGTATTATGTTTTTTGTATGCATGAGAAGGAACTGGTTAGGAAAAAATCGTTGTTTTTCTACAAACAGCGTGTCAAGCGCTCGAGCGGATTCATCCCTGCTCGAGTGGACCTGTTCTCTGTGAAGTGCCCGCTCAAGCTAGTTCATCTCCGCTCAAGCGTGCATGGCGCTGTCTGTTTTGACAATCCGGATTTTTCATTACGAGACGATGAATGACAACACCTTAGCCCTAGTTCCTATTTTGTATATGATACTAACCTTGCAGGTGGTTGTCCTCTCCATGTGGCCCCACAAGTTTCTATTTTTGTCATTATTATTAGTTATTTTGGGCAACTTGTAAAGGGCATCATGGTTTCCTTGGTTTTCCCGCGAAAGGGCGAGACATGATGGTTTTCCTAAGCCCCTCTTATTAATAGATTGCATGTAAGTCTCAATTTTTGAGATATAGGAATTTTACGTATTTTTCAATTTTTATTATTTGTAAATTCTGGAGGCTTTCAAGACAAGATAGATGGTAACAATGGACTCTTGACCAAAGAGTTTGGGATGGCCAAAGAGTTTGGAGTTACTCAAAGATTTTGATGAATCACAAAGAATTTAGAAGACCAAGAAGTCGAAGACATCTTTCCGCATTGGGCCACGTCGAGGAGAGGACTTATTAAAATTAGAATTTCTAATTTTGCATGGATACTTGTTTTATTTAGACTTTCTATATTAGCATGGTTGTTTCTTTATTTAGCACTTTTCTTTCTTTCCAAAATCTAATCCAAACACAACAGTTATAGTAATTGGTCAAATCAATCTAATATTTTGGAAAGGGTTCTAAATAAGGAATTAGTATTGGTGAACCCATGAGATGGACCCGCTAGAAATACAATTTGGAGACAACATTTTTCCAAAGCCTTCTAGAACTCCTTACGAACTATTGGAAGCACTGGTTTCGGTCTTAAACAACCCTAAATCTCATGTAATGAGTGCCTAACTCTAGAATCCCTTGAAACTCTTATTAAAAAGAAAAGCATCTCAAAATACCCTAAAATGCGTATATTAGTATAGAAGTGCACAAAATGCATTTTCAAAGCAAAAGACTAGACTAGAATACCCTGAAATGCCCTAAAATCCCCTAGCACGCGTTTTTATACAAGTGCAGGCTAATTGATAACACGAAATATGTCGGCCGGTTAGAAACAAGACAGAATCCCATGAGATTAGTTATTAAGTCCTAATTTGTCTAAAACACGATTTAAACTAAAAAAGTTATCACCAGATTTTCTAGGGCGTGTCTTTCAACCGTAAATTTTGTGAAACGAGGTTTACAACATACCTTTTTTCAAGAGCCGCCTATAATCCTCAACAAACTGTCCGAAGCACGTGTTTTCAGTCCTAATTAGTCCTGAATCTCATGTAATGTGTTCTTAACCCCAGAAACAAGTGAAACTTATTTTGAAGCAAAATGTATCTCACATTAGTAAAAAATGTATATTTTAGTCTAGAATCGTATGAAACGCATTTCAAAGGAAAAGACTAGGCTATAATTCTATAAAATGTCGTAAAATCATCTATCACGCGTTTTTATCGTATTATAGGCTATAGATTGCATGAAATAAGGCTTTAATTCCGAAACGGTTCAAAATCCCACGAAATTCCTTCTTAAGCCCCTAATTTGCCTGAAACTCGTTTTAATCAAAAAAAGATATTCCAGAATTTTCTAGAGTGCAATCCTAAATCCTATTTAAAGCATTCCAAACAGTACAATCACGTAAAATCAATTTTAAAACAGACCAGTATCTCAAGATATCTAAAATTCATATTTAAGCATAGAATTGCATAAAACACATTTCAAAGGACAAGACTAGACCAATTGTGGGTCTGTCAAAAATGGGCTTGAATCCCACGAGATTAGTTATTAAGTTATAGTTTTCTTTAAAGATTTTTTAGAGTAAATAGATATCACGAAGTTTTCTAAAGCGCGTCTATCAATCGCGAATTGTGTGAAACGTGGTTTGAAGCAAACATTTTCCTAAAGCCACATAAAACGTGATTTCAAATCTAAAATTTAGAAATGAGCCGCTCGAATCGTATAAAACACGAGATTAGTTATTAAGTTATAGTTTTCTTTACAGATGTTTTAGAGTAAATAGATATCACAAAATTTTCTAAAGCGTGTCTATCAATCGCGAATTGCATGAAACGCAGTTTGAAGCCAATATTTTACTAGAGCCACATAAAACGCGATTTCATATTAAAATATCACTCGAACTATCCTAAGCACGCGATTCGGTCTTAAACAACCCTAAATCATGTTTAAAGCATTCGAAACCCTACAATCGTCAGAAATCAATTTTAAAATAGAAAAGTATCTCCGAATATACTAAATTTTGTATTTTAGTTAGAAACGACTCAGAATCGCACGTGATTATTTCTTACGTCGAATTTACCTAAATCTCAATTTAAAAGGAAAAAGATATTCGAGAATTTTCTAAAGCGCATTTGTTAACCGTGAATTGCATGAAATGCAATTTAGAGCCAACATTTTCCCTGAACGGTCTAGAATCCCCTAATACCGGCCCGAAGCACGGGTTTCAGTCTTAAACAACCCTTAATCCTCCCATGTAATACGTTCCAAACCCTACTAGTATGAAACCCATGCATGCGTTTTCAGAATTTACCGAAATCTCGATTTAAAAGGAAAAAGATATCTCAGAATTTTCTAAAGCACATTTGTCAATTGTGAATTGCATGAAATACGATATGGAGCCAACAATTTCCCAGAGTTGTCTAGAATCCCCTACTACCGTCCCGAAGCATGGGTTTCAGTTTCAGACAACCCTTAATCCCATGTAATGCGTTCCTAACCCTAGTTTCGACTGTGAAACTCATTTTAAATAGGAAAGTATCTCAAAATATCCTAAATTGCATATTTCAGTGTAGAAACACACGAATGCATTTCAATGAAAAAAGACTAGTCCTAAATACCCTAAAATCCTCTAGAATCATTCAGCACGCATTTTTATCGAAATATAAGCTATAGATTGCAGAAAATATGTTGTTTGTCGGTTAGAAACGTCCTTTAATACTATTAGATTAGTTCTTATGCCCTAATTTGCTAGAAACTCATTTTAATGTAAAAAGATAACAAAGAAATTTCTAGAGGGCTTCTTTCTACCATGATCTGCGTGAAATGCAGTTTACATTTAACATTTCCCCATACCCGCCTAGAATTTCTTACGAACTGCTCGAAGCATGGCTTTCAGTATTGTACAACCCCTTAATCCCCTACAATGCATTCCTAACTCTAGAATCGCGTGAAACACATTTTAAAGAAAAACGTATCTCGGGATATCCTTAAACTCGTATTTCAGCATATAATCGTGTGAAACACATTTAGAGTAAAAGATTAGGCCATTAAACCCGTAGATGCCCTGGAATCATCCATCACGCTTTTTCATCCAAATATTGGCTATTAATTGTACAAAATACAATTTTCACTTAGAAATGGCTCAGAACCCCACGAGAATAGTTTTAAGCCCGGATTTGCCTCAAACACATTTTAAGGTAAAAGGATATTCAAGAATTTTCAAGAGCGGGTCATTTAGCCGCGAATTGTGTGAAATGCAATTTAAAGGCAACATTTTCCTATAGCCCAATAGAACGCGATTTTATATTAAAATAGCCCTGGAACTTCCTGAAACATGCATTTCGGTCTTAAACAACCCTAAATCACATTTAAAGCATTCCACACAAGACAATCGTTTGAAATGAATTTTAAAATAAAAAATTATCTCAAGATATCTAAAATGTATGTTTTAGCATGGAATCGCATGAAACGCATTTCAAAGCAAAAGAGTAGGCCAAAATACCCTTAAATATCCTAGAATCATCCAGCATGCAGTTCTATTTAGTTACAGGCTATTGATCGCACGAAATTATTTAGTTGCAGGCTATTGATCACACGAAATAAGGTTTTTGTCCGTTACGAACGGGCTTGAATCCCATGAGATTATTCATTAAGCCTTACTTTTCCTTAAAGATGTTTTAGAGAAATAGATATACGGAATTTTCTAAAGAGCGTCTTTCAGCCGTGAATTGCGTGAAACGTGGTTTACCCCCAATATTTTCCCAGAGACCGCTAGGAGATCCCCTTCGAAGTGCTCGAAGCACGAGGTTTCATTCGTAAACAACCCCGACCCCTGCAACGCGTTCCAAACCCTAAAATCACCCGAAACCCATTTGAAAGAAAATCATATATTAGAATATCCTAAAATGCATATATTAGCCAAGAATCATAAAAAATGCAATTCAAAGAAAAAGACTAAACCATAATTCCTCGACATAATGCGTTTTCGTTGAAATATACGCTGTTGATTGCACCAAATGCGGTTTCCAGTCAGAAACCACTTAGAATCCCACGAGAATACTTCTTAATCCCCAATTTCTATTAAACTCATTTCAAAGGAAAAAGATATCCCAAAATTTTCAAGAGCACATCTATCAACCACGAATTACGTGAAACGCAGTTTGGAGTGACCAATTTCCTAGAGCGGCATAAAACACAATTTCATATTAAAATATCCCTTGAACTGTCTGAAGCATGCGATTCCATCTTAGACAACCCTAAATCCCATTTAAAGCGCATGAAAAGCTACAATCACTAGAAACCAATTTTAAAATAGAAAAGTATCTCTGAATATACTAAAATTTGTATTTGAGTTAAAATGGCTCAAAATCCTAAGTGATGAGATCTAGATCTTACGCCCGAATTTACCTAAATCTTGATTTAAAAGGGAAAAGATGTTCCATAATTTTCTAGAGCGCATCTATTAACCGTGAATTGCGTGGAATGCGATTTATGGCCAACATTTTTCCAAATCTGTCTAGAATCCCCTACCACCGGCCGAAAGCACGGGTTTCAGTCTTAAACGACCCTTAATCTCATGTAATGCATTCCTAACCCTAGTATGAAACCCGTGCATGTGTTTTCAAAATTTACCTAAATCTCGACTTAAAAAGAACAAGATATCTCAGAATTTTCTAGAGCGCATCTGTCAACCGCGAATTGCGTGAAATGCGATTTAGAGCCAACATTTTCTTAATGCTGTTTAGAATCCCTACTACAGGCCCGAAGCATGGCTTTCGATTTTAAAGAACCCTTAATCCCACGTACTGCGTTCCTAACCCTAATATGAAACTTGCACATGCGTTTTCAGAATTTACCTAAATCTCGATTTAAAAGGAAAAATATATCTCAGAATTTTCTAGAGCGCATCTGTCAACCGCGAATTGCATGAAATGCGATTTAGAGCTAACGTTTTTCCAGACCTATCGAGAATCCTTACTATCAGCCCGAAGTGCAGGTTTCAGTCTTAAACAACTCTTAATCCCATGTAATGATTTCCCTACTATCGGCCTGTGAAGCTCATTGTAAATAGGAAAGTATCTCAGAATATCCTAAGTTGCATATTTTTTAGCACAGAATCGCACAAATGCATTTCAATGCATTCCTAACCCTAGAATCACGTGAAATGCATTTTAAAGAAAAACATATATCGAGATATCATAAAACTCGTATTTCAGCATATAATCGTATGGCACACATTTCATCATATCCTTAAACTCGTATTTCTGCATGCTTTTTCATCCAAATATTGACTATTGATTGTGCGTAATACAATTTTCACTTAGAAATGGTTGAGAACCCCATGAGATTCACTTGCCAAAAAAAATGCCCAAGGCGAGTGTATTTTCTAATGGTGGATTTGAATTGATAATTACATATAAATAAAAGTATTTTATAATTAATTAATATAATAATGAACTTTAATATAATCAATAACATTAATTTGCTGTTATCATAAGACTTTTTTAACATATATATTATAATTTGATGCAAGACAGATCGAAATGGAGAAACAGAATTTTTTTAGCCAACCCCAACATAGTTAAGACTAGGCTTCATTGTTGCTTTTGCTGATGATGACATAACTTGTAGCTCCTGCCCAGAAAATTAAGATTTGTTACATTTTTTAAAAATTACAAACAATAAAATATTACAATATTTAAAAATCACATTATTTAATTATGTATAATTGTATTCTTTCAACCATCAAACTGTTTACCATAGCTTATACCAATGTGAAATCAACACAAGTTAAACCACAACTAACCGTGGACATTTAATGATTAAGATGCTTTTCCAAACTACATAATTATTCATCCTTATCGATCCACTGCAGGTTGAAAATAGCTTATGTTGGTCTCTTAGTGTATTAATGCACTTTGTTATAAGTGTTTTGGTCTTTTTTTTTATTGTTTAGAGTCCCACATCGGTTGTGAACTCTCTTAGAGTCATTTATTAATGTTTACACACATGACTTGCTGTAAGTCTTAATAGAAGGCTAAGGTAGTGGTGACCACAAACACACACGAGCACATGCGCCAAGCCGTGGCGGCAGGCCCGCACATGCCTAGTCCGATGCACCTACGTTATTTTTAGGTCTCAATTAGGTTGGGTTTCGGCTAAACTGGATTTGGCACGGATCTACAAAGTAGCTCTTGTGCCCATTAGAGCTCATTTAAGTAGAATAAGTGCTACCCACTACGCAGATATCCGTTGGGGATATACGTTGCATCCATTTCTTCCTATTGCGTGAAGAGTTATTGCGCATGCATCCGTTGGGAATTAATTGTCCCAATGGGTCCTTACTGGGAGGCCCTATATAATGGGCGTCGGGCAAGGGTTTCTCGCATTTCATTCTCACATCTCTCCTCTCCTTCCTAGGAAGAGTTCTTTCGAATTTTCATTTCAAGTTTTAGAAAGCTGCTGCAAGATCTGAACTCTCATCATTCTTCAAGTTTTCGAGATTCAAGATTTTCATCCATTCAAGTGCATGAGTGGTGGAGATAGTCCAATCAAGAAGTCGTCTTATCCTGGGGCAGATGTCCGGAAATCCATTTCAACCTATGTGGGGGCGGAATCTGCCAAAAGAAAGCTTCTTTAAAGACGTGACTCATATTGTTCGGTCAATTATTTCCTTATTTATTTTCTAGTTTTTAATTTATTTACGATATCTGTGAAACATTTTTTCCAATTGTTTAGGAAGATTTTCGTGGGAAAATTGTTATAAACTTAAATGACTGCGGGAATACTACCCTACGGTTTTCAATTTTGAGGGTAAGGACTTCAAAATGTGGAGGATGAAAATGGAGTATCTCCTCTAGGTTATGAAAATTCTATATGTGCTATTAACTGATTGTCCCGAACCATACGGAGATGGGCCCGCTAGTACATATGAAAATGAAAAATGGAAATTTGATAATTTTGATTGCAAAAATGAGATTTTTCAACCGTTTAGATAATTCCTTATATGGCTTATTTTCTAAATTTAAAACTGCTAAGGAATTATGGGATTCCTTAATAAAAGAGTATGCTACTAAGGATGTGGGTACCCAAAAGTATGCAATTGAACATTTTTTTGACTTTCAAACGGAAGAAAGAAAATCGATGATATCACAAGTTAGAGATTTTTATAAAATTATTCATGAAGTCCAAAATGAAGGAATGAAATTACCCAATCAATTTGTAGTTGGCAGTAATATAGATTAACTCCGGCCATCGTGGAAAAATTTTGGGATCACATTGAAACATAAGAAAAAGGAGATGAAAATGGAAGATCTCATAGCCCGACTTAAAATCCAAGAACATCATCTGAATAGTGAATCTAAGAGTAAGGATTCTGAGCATGTGGGTAAGACCAATCTTACTGAGGCCAAAAATATTAGAGGAAGGCCAAGCCCAATTCTTTCCAAGACAAGAAATTACTGAAGAAAAATCAGAAGAAAACCCTTAAGCCCCGCAAGGATATTGCTAAGACAAAAGATGTAGAATGTTTTATCTGCAAACAAAAGGGCCACTGTGGAAACGAATGCCGCCACAGGAAAAACAATAAGGGAAAAAATCAAGCCAATCTTGTGGAAGCGAATTTTGTGGTGGTAGTGACAGACGTGAACTTGGTCAGAAATTGTAGAGAATGGTGGGTTGACACAGGCGTAACTCGACACATCTATAGTGACAGAAGTGCGTTTGTCTCCTAGAAGTAGGATGGAGATGGGACAAGAGATCTTGTTTTTTTATTAATATACAGTCCATCAAGGCTGAGTATGCTTCTTTCTCGTTCATTCTAAACAAGGTTTTTGGCTCTTTTAGGGCCTTGGCGAATTGTGAACCTTCATTTGGCCACTTATTTGATTTGTTTCTATATTTGGGTCCTTCCATCTCTATGAAAAAGTCAGCTTCTTGTGTAACTTAGGCGTGTAACTCAGGTGGGTTCCTCATCTTTATTTATTTCTAGCAAAGCATGTCCGCGCTAGGCCCAGGCCCAGAAAAAAAAAACACTTCCAATTTGTGGCTATTTTATGAGATATCAATTATTGAGAAAATAAATATAAAACAAAGAAATATTCCATTTATTATGGTTCGGAGAATGGCCCAGCCCAACATTTATACAAAATAAATATTATTTTTTATATAAATTAGTATGAAACTTCAAGTCTTATGTAAATTAACATCAATGTATATGCATTTATTTTAGTAATTTCAACTTTATTTCAAGTTGAAAACCCTAAAAGCCTATAAAGTCTCTTTTAATTTATAATATATGAGCAAATTTAAAAATAAAAGATTAGGATGGGCATGTGGGCTAGCTCGTGGATGGCACTGCCTGGCCTAATTGGGGTACGGCACGGCACGGCTAGGCCGATCTGAAAGTGGGCCTTCTTTGACAAAAGTTCAAATCTCATCTTTATTTGAGAATTACTGGAGGTCTTAATTTATATCTTCTTGGTAAGAATCCATTTTGTTTTTATATTCTCTTAAAAATAATTTTGAAACATTTCACTTTCGGCGGAATGGGCCAAAATCCCATTTGGATGCCAGGCGCCAATACATAGGATAATTTTGAAGTAGTTTGAATTTCATAGGTACACATCACTTATAAATAAAAAAGGTAGAAAGAAAATGTTCGTACTGGGAACTTGGGTGCCTCGCAAAGTTTCTTAATCACTTAACACAGAATCTTGTAATTACTATATGCAACTTTCTTAATCAATTGCAAGGCAACCTGAAAGATAAGATATATATTATGAATTCTATTTAAATGAATCTCTTTATAAGAAAAGACCTAGTAGATAAGATATATCTCTATTTTTTAGAAAGAAGATAAAATAAAGTCAATATTAAAATCGAAATAATAAAGTCAATTACAAATAGATATATTAAAATTCTAAACCCAACTAAAGAAGACTCATTTTAACGTGGTTGGATAGAGTTATTGAGCAAGATGGATTTTTTTTATCAGTAATCTTTAATCACCTATCCACATTAGATATATATTAAAATTTTAAAATTCACATAAAGAAGCTTGACAAAAGTAGACTCTTGATATAAATCTTAAAATCTCTCCAATAAAAATTGAAATTGAAACTCTCTTTAATCACCTATCCACATTAGATATATATTAAAAATTGAATTTCAAATAAAGAAGCTTAACAAAAGTGGACACTTGCTGTAAATCTTAAAATCTCTCCAATAAAAATTTAAATTGAAATTAGAGTTTCAATTTCACAATTGAAATCAAAATTGAGCTCCAATTTCTCAATCAATTGAGAAATTGGACTCCAATTTTGCAATCGATTAGCAAATCGGAAAATTTGAAATTCACATAAAGAAGCTTAACAAAAGTGGACTCTTGATGTAAATCTTAAAATCTCTCCAATAAGAATTGAAATTGAAATTGGAGTTTCAATTTTGCAATTGAAATCGAAAATGAGCTCCAATTTCTCAATCAATTGAAAAACTAGCAATAGATGCCCGTGCTGAGCACGAGTAAGCAATGAACAACGTTTGCCATAGAGAATTTGTAAGCAAAGATAGAGAGAAGATTGGATTCTTTTAGTGCATACTTCTGATATAATGCAATGCAATTGATAAGTAAATCGATAATATCCCACACTAAAAGAGATAGACATTAAGAAATATTTTTAAAGTAATTGTACACACACTGTCCTATTGAAAAACTAGCAATAGATGCCCGTGCTGAGCACGAGTAAGCAATCAACAACATTTGCAATAGAGAATTTGTAAGCAAAGATATAGAGAAGATTGGATTCTTTTAGTGCATACTTCTAATATAATGCAATGCAATTGATAAGTAAATCGATAATATCCCACACTAAAAGAGACAGACATTAAGAAATATTTTTAAAGTAATTGTACACACACTTTCCTACAGCCTATCCTTATACCAAACATGAGCTCACATCCCTGTCTATCATTATGAGACAAAACATTTAAAAATGGAAACCTTTATCTAATCCATGAATTTCTAAGTCTATCTTAATTTAAATAATGAGGCAAGAAGGTAATCTGGATATAACCACAGAGTTAATAAAATTATGGTATTGGACATAGTGGCATGACGAAACTCCAAAGAGCTTTTTAATAACCATATCCATAAAATGCCAATGTGAGATCAATTATTTACAACATTCATACTAAAATTTGTTGAGCCTTAAAGCATAGGCCATAGGCAAAAGTTAGTTGGCCAAAACAATTGTATTAAGGTCACTATGGAATGAATGAATTTGCAATAATTTGTAAAATGAGATATTCATTACAGTTATGGTCCTTCCTACTTCATTACTCATTACACATGTTTTCTCAAACAGAAAGAAAGAAGTATAATTGTATCTAAAATTAATGGGGATTGCATACATACACATTAGCTTGCATATATACTTCAGAACCAAGATTCACCAATGTATGGAGCTAAGTTGCCCCATTATTTTCCAAATACTCTATATTATTTTTCAAATCTAAGCTAAGAGATTAAAAAGCTAAGGAGAATCCAAAATTAAGAAATCAAAATCAATCTAGTGAAGAAAGAATCTAATGATAGAAGGAACTTCATATTGGAATGAATGCAATTTTTATTTTATTTTTTGAAAAGGTGGCTGTATTAAAAGAATAAAACTATATAGTATAGGAGGGGTATGAAGGCAAAATAATCACTCATAAACATTAACCATTCATAAAATATTAATATTTGATTACGGTTCCTCTGTGCAAAATGTAGTATAAGAAGAAAAATTGCAAAATGAAATCACCAAAAGACCCAATTCCTAAATGCATTACACCAGATATACAATAGATACAATAAAAATAAAAAATGAAAAATAAAATAGTGGATACAACTTTCCATCGAAAACCTTGTCTCCGCAATATAGGAAGGAAAAATAAGCTTCCTTTGTCATCACTGTGATAATGAAATTCACCATCAAAAGGGGAAGAAAACACCATAATAATGAAATCTGCATCAAAACTTTCCATTGCTCGGCCATTGACATTTGCAATGCGAAATTTGTAATGGGATGTAGAGAAAACTTGGATATGTATATTCTTTTAGTGCATACCGATGCAATTGATAAGTAACATCAATGGTATTTTACACTTGATGAGATTGTCATTAAGAAAAGTATACAAAGCAACAGTACACACGGTGCTTTCCTCCTTTCATTGTCCCAAATCTTACTTCAGTGCTATAGTTTGCTCGCCCACTCATCACCTCAGCAAGCACCCGGTAGAGCCCAAGGCGTTTTAGATTAGTCAACTTTCTAAAGTATTAAAATACCAATTGAAGATGCACATAAGTTAGAAATATTGTATGAGAATATAGTCTATTTAGGAATAAACCTCTTGAACTCATTTCTTGTGGTCTTTTGGGTTTACGAATTCAAGGACACAACTTCGTTGCTGGTAAAAAAAGAGAAACATTAGCATTCGGAATCCACTTCAAATAACCAAATCATCAAATTAGAGTGGTTATAGAAAACAACCCTCTCTAAAATTAAGAAGAGTCCCAATAAATCACCTTCATGGAAATTACTTGAGTTTACATCAACACAAATGATGCTTGAAGCCCTCGATAAATCTTGTACCTTTTGCAAAGTACATAAAATAAAAAAACAAAAATTTACTGTCATCAAAATCTCCTCACAATATGTATAACTATCTTCATGTTTGTTTTTCTTCTTCTTTTTTTTTCTTTTTTTTTTTCTATTGGAAAAAATCTTGCCTTTGGGATTTGGGAATGTAGCTGAAAATTTAACGTGTTCATTATGTTGTTTCTAAGTACAGCAATTCCCAACCTAATATAAAAGCAAATGATAGTTTTTTTCTTAGGGAATGGAAGATTAGGCATGATTAATGCAACAAAATGTCAATTACAACTCTTGAACAAATTTACATAGAGAGGGATATCTAATTTTTTTTCGGACGGTATTAGTTGAGGGAGGTCTTAAAAGGACATAAAATATTATGGATTGAATTCTTTAAAAAGTGTGACAGTTTTGAAATCCATCATGCATGACTTGTTAGTCGAATTTCCATAGATGGCCAAGAAGGATTTGATATATTGACAAAAGGAGCTTTGTATCTTGGTTTTTGGAACGTATGAAAACAAAGCCATCATTTCACAAAAGTATCTTTGTACCTGTGATTCTTAGAACACTTGGAAAAACAATTGCAATCAACCACCCATCAAAGAACATTGAAAATAAAAATTAGGCTCAATCATTATAGCATTTGGCAATGTTAAATATTAAGAAATATTGGCAAATATTAGATATTAAAAAAAAACTGGCCAAAGGGGGGGAAAACTAATCAACAATTTGAAAATAGAGAAGCATCAGTAATAGAGGACAAAAAGAAGGGGTGAGAAAAGAGTCCAATCAGCATTGCTTCTCGCAGTCAAATCATTAGATGTTCACCTTTTGTCTATTTTGTACACCTTAAAAGAGTAAAAGCTCAATCTACAGAAAGCAAAATTCAAGGCTATTCGAACCCAAATCTAGAAGTTTAGAGGCAAATGATACATGCTATGCAGAGTATTATATCTAACCGAACCAGAATATAAAAGAGAAATTTAACCCTAGCAGTTAAGAGTGGGTCGGCTGAGGGAGATGGAGAGGGATAGAGAGTGTGCGAGACAGACAAAGAGAAAGATTCACATGATCTATAGGAGGATCAGGGCCATTATTCATATCTACAAGTAAAAGCAAAGCCACTGCATGAGGGAAATCAAAAGCAAGGGAGAGAGGAGATGGGTAAACAAAAAACTTAGAGGTAAGAAACAAATGGAGAATGGAATGGCGAAAAAACCTCACTGAAAGTTTAGGGTTCGCAAGATCTCTAGATTGGTCCACTCAATAAATCAGCCCAAAAAGTGTGCAAAAATAATAAATATGCAGCGGAAATAAAATCACAAGCACACACCAAAAGGAGACTAGATTTTTACGTGGAAAACCCTAACCGGGTGAAAAACCATGGATCCGAGCTGGATCTAATCAAGCACTATAAATCTCGCAATTACAAGAAACTCAGATTTATTCCCCAGATATCCAGGGACAGAAGCTACCTTGTGTCGCTTCACGCTTCAACGACTTCACACCGTTGATTGCAACAAACTCAATCCAGCGCTTGACTCCTCAAATCTTCTCGCAAAAAGATAATCTTCTACAAAGGAGGCAAAAGAACCTGCCTCTCTAGAGTACTTGGCAGCACAACTCCTCAAAAATCTCTAGAGAAAATCTCTCTCAATTAAATCACCAATTCAGAACATGAGAGATGATCTGTGTCTCTTTGGATTCTGAGAAACACCCAATTTATATCCTCAAATCCGTGCAAGAAACTCCTAATAATAATCCACTAAGATTATCAAGCTTTCTCAAACTTCAACTCAAAGTTCAGATCAAACTAGGCATTCTGCACCTAGCTAGCTATAGCAAGCTACACCCTCGCTATAGCAAGAGGTGTCTCTGCCATTTCTCGCTATAGCGAGAAATAGTCTAGCTATAGCGAGACTACATACTGTCTTGTTTTGTTTCGTTCTTCATTTCGGTGTTCTGACAATTCTTTTGTTGGTCCACTTTGCCTTTTGACTTTACACTCACCCTATAGATTGCTTTCTCCGTTTCCTTTTTCTCTTCTTCTCCTCTCTTTTATTTGAGGTTATAGGAAGTGCAAGACTCCAGAGAAGAAGTATGTGAATGGGGGAGAGAAGGTGTTGTATGTGAAAGTTTGTTTTGGCAAATTGGTAATGTGAAGAGTTTTTTTTTTAGAAGTTTAGAGTTAGCGCAAGCTAGGGAAGAGTTAACCACATGTCGAAGCGTTTTAGAGGATTAACTGTGCACCAAAAAGTGAATAATTTCTCAGTCAAAATCAAATTGAAATGAAGCGTTATTTTCACAATCGAGTTCAGTTTGCTTCATATATATAATAATTGTTGATTTAATAAATGCTCTCTTCACTTTTTTATTTTGTTCATGTTTTTCAAATTTTATACATTTTGCAATTCTTTATTTTTTTCAAAACACAGTTCCAGATTCTGGAATGGCCCAAATATTTTACCTTGCAATCAAATCGAAATGGAGTTTGAAATGAAATTTGCAACTATGGATGTAGAACTTTTTCTCAACCAACATGTTTTTCCTAATTGATCTTTTGGATTGGACCGTGGAATGGCATCCATAGATACTTCTTTATTAAAATCACCATGTAGAAAAGCTCTTTTTTTACATTCAACTAATAAAAAGACCAAGAAAATTTTACAAGTAATAACGAATCACTCTTAAGTGAGCTTGGTTTTGCTACTCGAGGATTAGGCCTGTCAATTGAGCCCGTTAAAATGGGTACCCAGCTCGGCCCATCCCCACCCAAAAATACAGTGCTTTTTAAAAAAAAAAAAATTCGAGCCCAGCAGGGTGGGCTTGGACAGTGGTCTTAAAGCCCAGCCAAAATGGGATTGGGAATGGACAGAACATGCCCAACCCGTCTAGGCCTAGCCCGGCCCGCCCGCAAGCACATGTCCCTCATTTTTAATAAATCTGTAGGTGAGGAGAATCGTAGTGAAGGAGAAATTAAACTAATCTATTAGGGTGAAGTTTTCCTGCTCATGATTCATGTTTGTTTTGACCAAATGTCATTCTCAAAATCTTTTTAGATTTTATGAACATGCTTGTTTTGATCAAATGTCATTTTCATAATCTTTTTAGATTTTATGAAATATCGTGTTGGCCGATATTTTACCTCTTCTAAGAGCAAATCAATTCATGATATAATTTTATGAGAATATAAGCTTTATTCTTAATATTAGATCTCTGTTCATGTAAGACTAGAAAAATATACCCGTTCTTAGCAAGGGCAATATAATCATAATATTAAAATTAATTTGAAAAAGCTTTATGATTAGTTTCTTTAAAATTAGATGCAAAAGGTTTTAGTCTGAGAGAGGGAAAAAAAAGTCCATAAGAATTCAATACCTAATACCATATAATTTAAAAAAAAAACATAAGCCCATAAAAATTGAAGATTAATTATCAAGAAAACGAAAAAACAAAATCAAAACAAACAAACAATATAAACCATGAATAAAATCCTATGAAATTTGAAAGACACATAAAAATGAAAATCCATAATCAACTCAAAAACATAAGCAATTTAGAAGAATCAAACACTCATGGGAATAAAAAAAAAATAAAAAATAGAGCACCAAAAGGCAACCCACAAATTCATGAAAAACCATCATAAAAAAAAAAAACTAAAAACCCATCACAAGTGAGAAATTATAATAAAAGAAATACAAAATAAAAGGAATTAAATTTTATTAAAAAGGCTATAAAAATATATATAAATAAAGATCCATAGACAATACAATGATAAAAGAAATTTAAAAGAATCAAACCAACTTATGATAATCTAATACTCAAAATTGGAAATTTGAAGCCACAAAAGAAATAAGAAAATTTTCACAAAGGGAACCTAAAGAACCCAATGGAAGTAAAATAAATAATTAACTCATAATGATAAGTATTTAAAAATAAAAAAATACAATAGAAAAATGAAAATTCACAGAAAATCCCATGATAAAAAGTGATTTAAAAGAAAAAAAACCCAGGAGAAGACAATGGAAGTAAAATAAATAATTAACTCATAATGATAAGTATTAAAAAATTAAAAAAATATAATAGAAAAATGAGAATTCACAGAAAATCCCATGACAAAAAGTGATTTAAAAGAAAAAAAAAACCAAGGAGAGCCCAACGCCCAAAAGTTGAAACAGGAAAGGGGAAAAAAGAAACTCACAATCTATGAAAACCATACAAATTCAAACTATAAAAATATTGCAAAGCTATAGAAATTTTAAAATGATGATTCTTTTGTATAAATCATATTAAAGTAACATAATTAAGATTACTCAAATAAAATTTGATGAAATCAAAAGTGAATGAATTAAAAAAGGTTTACCTCTCAAATTGAAATATTTAATAATTGCACCAATTGCCTAAAGATGCTCACATTTTAAAATGAGTTGAACACTGATAGAAATTAAGCATGCAAATGAGACATGAGACGGCACTGAAAAGAGACACAAAGAAACAAAAAATTATTAAAGCTGCTCTAAAAAAATACAATGAACTTAAAAGTAAATGAATGGAAAAGATGAAAGTTCTCTTGTTGACATAAAGAATTAGAATTATATTAGAGAAAGTAGAAAATGATGATAATAAGAATGAGCTTAATTCTTTATTTAGATGGACCAATATTATTGGAGATTCCTTTTACCATTAGTTCCGCATTCTTAAAAAAAAGTGTACAATCAAAATCAATAGATAAAAAAAAAAAACCAGACAACCTAAAACCGAGAGTGGATTAAATAAAAAAAAGTAATGATTAAATAGACCACGCAACCCAGAAATCGGCATTTTACATTCTAAAAAGAAGAAAAAAATCATATAATCAGAACAAACAAAAATACCTGAAATTCCTTAGATTAGTGGTAGACACTGGGACCCATTAACACTCAAATGCTATTGCCTTGATAGAAATAGGATGATATTCAGAGTTTCTTAATAGACAAAAGGCATGATGGAGAGTCCAAATTACAAAAAAAAAAAAAAAAAAAACACTTTATTTAGAAAACTTCAGTATTTTGTATTTTTTTTATCAGAAAATCAATTGGACCATGGAAATAACCCAGAATGAGTTGAAAATTTGAGGTAACCCATAAATAGCAAGGATGTTTGTGTTAATGATTATGATTTTTAGTATATGGGGTCAATCTTAGTATTCCAATCTATTTACATCACAATTTATAAAAGTCAACGCCACACGCAAAAAAGAAAAAAATCAGACTCCACCCTTTCTCCCCCGGCAAGCGTGCATGGTAGCACATCAGTTACATGGAAAGTTTCCTGCCTCCTCTTTAGCTCCATGCTGTTATCGTGAGTTTTTCTTTTTTCAATAAAATTATCATTTTCTTATTAATTATGAAACTTATTATTTTTGTTGATCAATTTCATATATCATATATTCATTTGAGTTTTGGATGTCATGAAAAATTAATGACTATATGGGAAATCATATAAAATAGTTATTTCAAAAGTTTGATCATCTATGCTTAAAGTACAATGCATAAGTACGAAAATAATAACAACTGTATTTATAAAGGACAATATTTTAAAAATATAGTTATTTTTATAAATACCTCGTAGATAAATTCCAACTGTCGGTCAATATTCCAAAGTGGGGCTGGGTTCCTTCTTCATTAAAGTTTGATCATCTATGCTTAAAGTACAATGCATAAGTATGAAAATAATAACAATAGTATTTATAGGGGTCAATATTTTAAAAATATAGTTATTTTTATAAATACCTCGTAGATAAATTCTAACTTCCGGTCAATATTCCAAAGTGGGGCTGGGTCCATTCCTCAGTAACTAATTTTAAGTTTTTGTTGATAACTGTTAACAAAAAGATGCTTTGTGGTGTAGTGGTAGGGTCGCTCCTTTGAAATTCATATTGTCCTGAGTTTGAGTCTCAGCACATACCATGATTAATTTTTGTCATGTCATTAAAAATACACGGGTTAGGTTGGGTCAAAAAAGTGTGCATTATCTCTGGCCCGACCTAATTTACCTCGACTCGTTTGCTAAGGTCAGACTAAATTAAATTCGTAAATTGTATGAGTCAATTTTAAGTTTTTGTTGATAACTATTAACAAAAAGATTCTTTGTGGTGTAGTGGTAGGATCGTTCCTTTGAAATTCATATTGTCCTGAGTTCGAGTTTCAGCACATACCATGATTAATTTTTGTCATATCATTAAAAATACACGGGTTAGGTTGGGTCAAAAAAGCGTGCATTATCTCTGGCCCAACCTAATTTACCCCGACCCGTTTGCTAAGGTCAAACTAAATTAAATTAGTAAATTGGATGAGTCAAAATCAATTGGAGGGAATTGGAAGTGATTTCAATTTGAAACCACTTCGCTTCATATATAATAATAGCTTAATGCTATATCATTTCTACTAATTTTTCAACCAAAGGGATTTGATGCAAGACTTTAAGCAGTAAAGGGCATTAAACAATCCTTTGACTTACCACACAAAAGTAAACACCAATTTATAGGTCACATCACAGAGATAAAGCATGCAGGTAATAAGTAATATAGTTTATAATTTCAAAAGTGCGGACTTTAACTAGATTATTTTCTATTTGGATATACGAATTATGAGAATACTTATGTGCAACAATTATAAATTCTTCTAATACTTCCTCATAAATGCAATTGGATGGATCTCACTCATTTCACTAATAGGAGTTGTGGAGAATAAAGTTGAATAAACTTGGTTAGCTTATATTCAAGATCATGGTAAGCCCTAGCCCGGCCCTGCCGCAGCCCAGGCCCGCACGAGACGGGATTTGACATAGACTCATTCAATTTAGGGCAGGGATTGGACAACCCCAGGCAAGCAGGCCCAATATTTGGGACGGAATTGAACAGCTCGAGCCCAGGCCTGGCCCAGCCCATTGACAGGCCTAGAGAGGATGTTTAAGATAATCAATCCTATATATTTAAGTGAAGCCCTTGGAAAACAATCTAACTTTCTACCTTTGCACAAAATCATCTGAATTATATTTTAAAGCATAGAGCTAGTTTTCCACATGGCAAATCTGTAAGTTCGTATGTTTTGTTTTTTTTCCAGTGCATTCATTTCATTAATCATACCTACCATCTACTTTGGATGAGACTATTAAACGTATATAATGTATCCTCATAAAAGATATGTGGGACACAACTACATGATATGTTGGAGACAACAGATGATTTTGGCTAGGAGGTCATGTACAAAAGGAGCATTTCCTTTTACATAAAGCAATAGGAAGAATTAAACAATTGAAAGATCAAGAATTATGTATGTATTAGTTTAAGAGTGTGGATCTCTTGTTGGACTCCCACACAACCGTTGTGTTGGAAATTACAAAGCGGTCCCTATATAGCAGAAATAAACTAAAAAACAGCCCTACCTTATTCTTCAAAATCAACAGAACTTTTGACTGAAGATATGACAGATGTAGAACAGGTAGGCAACTAGCATAACTCCCATTTCCAATCCAATAGCCATACTCATCTCATAACCATTATGAATTGTTGGCTACGTGAGATCCATGTAGGCAACTTTTATCTAACATTGTATTGTGATTGTATGTGGGTTCATCTAGACCTGACAATGCTGCTCCTTTTAATTAATCATCATGGCATCTATTTTCTTGATATTGCATCAATAAAAAATAAAAAAAAGGTATTTTGACCAGATCTTCATGTGGGGCATCTGTCTTAGCTAAATGTTGTTTTTCCTTTCACTATGACATAAAATGACAACCTGAATGTAACACTTCTTTTTCTTTTTTTATAGAACTTGGATGCAATATTTAACAACTGTCGATGAAATGAGTGATTGTGATGATGGATTTGTTATTTTATCTTCAGTACTATGATTCTTGTTTACTAGCTTAAATCACTACTGCTTGGTCTAACTTGCGATGGGAACTTGTATGCAACCACTCTATGAGTGGTTGCTCCAAGTAGCATGAAACTATTTGTTATTTAGTGTGGTTATGATCAATAGATGATGCTCCTTGTTCTTCTCAAGTTGAATTTTTTAAGTGTCACAGTTGTCGTAAGGTAATAAACTATTCTGAATTAAAGCTTGATGTCAATCTTATAAGAGATTTTAGCTTTGTTTTACCCCATCCAAAAGCAGATAACATCAGCTGTAGTTTAGCTATTGCAAGCTTCGCAAATAAATAATTGTCGTGTCTCAGATAATAAATTAGCATGGGGTAGCTAGTGTTCAAGAAAACAATCATTTAGGCACGTTTGTTTGCTCGTATCCACTTCTAGGAATACCTTTAGGCGTGTTTGAAAAATGTTATTTAGCAGTTAAGAAAACTCTTAACAATTTTCGCTATTTTGGGAGGTTTTAGAAATAAATATGGAACAAGCATTTGGCGAAGCTTTTGACTATAGGTATAGGGTTTGGATTGCATACGTTTTTAAAAAAATTCTTTTTTGTTCTTTATGAAACTCATTTAATTTCATGAGACATACTATCATGAAAAGTTGATTATTTGAATTTATTTTATTTTTTTATTTAAAGATAATAAAATAAATATGGTAACTTGTTCATATTTCCCTTAGTAAGTAGTAATGTTGATACCTCGAACATATATAACTATTCACACATACTAGATGATGTTTCTCACTTGATTGTTTTATACTCTTTATTTGTCATTTTATTTATACCGCTATGGATGAGTTGTGACTACTTTTTACCCTTTTATAAAATTTATTTATTTTTCATTTTTACAGATTTTTTTGGAAATCTTACAATTTGTAATAAATTTTGATTCATCCTCTATGAACGATTTGCAAAAAGATTTCCATTTTTGGAACTATGTTCAAAACCATATTTTACATCTGAAAGTATTGAAGCATCATTAGGAGAAAAATATATCCGAAAAGCGTCATGATACTTTTTATGATACAAGACTACCAGTGATATGTGTGACAGTGTTCCAACTTTCTAGAATTGGTCTAGGCCAAGTCTGACTTTTTTGGATAGATTCATTAATTGGTTTTGGACTTGAAACCATCTCTTTTGGATAGAAATGGTCGGGCCAGTTGTTAAATGGTCTCGGCATAGACCATATTTAATCCACCCTAGATGGGCAATAGAGTGAGACTCTTGGAACCACGATGGAGTATTCCCTAGAAAAGGGCTTCGCACTAGGCAATTCCATTTTCAAGTATTAAATGAGAACCTAGAACTGTAGACTGGGTAGCAGCTCTGGACTAGACCTGCTAACACTACCTAAGCCCAACACAATACTTTTGGGTTTTATTTTTTTGTTTTTTGCTTTGAACTTGTTCATAGTCTGATTCGGTCAAGATTTTGTTCTATGACCCACTAACTCAAGCACATGGGTAAGGTCTTCGAGTTGGATGACTGCTTTTTTCAGAAGCCAGATTGATCCAACATGACCCATTGCATTTGTAGATCGAGATCATAAATAAAGGATTTACTTTCAAACATCATAACTCAGGATCATAAATAAAGGGTTTACTTTCAGACATCATAACTTCTATTTTAATTTTAGGAAATCATATACAAAAAGGTTTTTGTAAATAATCATATTTTAAAAATAATTCTAGCAGGCACTACTATTGTCTTAAACACTTTTCAATTGACCATAATACTTTTTTAACAAAAAAGAACTGAACTAGACTCTTAACTGGTAGCTTGCACATGTATCCGTAATAATTCACTTTAGTGTTCGTTTGAGTTAAAATACATAGGAGGTGAACACATAGTTAACTTTATGAAGGCTCTAAAATCCATCTCATCTTGGAATTGATGAATCTTAGAACCCAGTTAGAGTCTACTTATAAAATCCATTTTAGCTTTGTGGAGACTCTAAAATTCATCAATTCCAAGCTAAGATGGACAGTTGGTATTGGGGATAGAATTTCTATTTGGAATAGTAGTTGGATCCCCTGTAAAGAGGAGCTTAGAAAATCAATGTCTCAAATCTCCATGCGATCTAAGTGTGTAAGGACCTCACAAACCCAATGCGAAAAAGAGATAAGCGAGCTTTAATATGTTTTTAGTATTGATAAGGATATTTAAGATATTCTTAAAACTCACATTCCCAATCAAACTCTTGGGGACAAGAGGGTTTGGATGCATATTAAAAGGGGACATGAAATTACCAAATCAACATATATAATTATCATTTAAGACAATTTGGAGTAACTTTAGTTTCACTTGGAGATCATTATGAAAATTTTCGTTGTCTCAAAGAATCCTTCTTTTTGGATAGAAATGGCCTAGGAAGGCTATTCTAGTATGATCCTTTCTTAATACTAATTTGTTAAACTTTAATATTTTATGCCTATGTGAGAAAAGGGCTCCAACATAGCTGGGATAAGGCTTTGAAGACGATGATGATGTGAAAAGGGGGCTAAGATGGTTGAGCATGCCTCGTTTCATTATGATTTTGGACGGGTCATATGGTTTGCTTTGAGTTTTGGCCCCCTAAACTATAATCTTTTCATTTTAAACAATATTACAAGTTTTAGTTTAGATGGATGGGTGATCAACTTTTTCACCGCTCTTTTGTAGATCACCATTCTCAAAGCGTGGATTGTGACCTTGGGTCGGTTCCAATCCAAGTCCATGGTGGACTAGGAGCCGGAAATGTTAATGAGAAGATGGAACCGGAACCAGGCCCGGTTCGTAACCAGTTCCGTATATGGGACAGTTCCGAGACTAGGTAGAGAATGATAGGGACTTTAGGAGGGATTCTTGAAAACTGAGGCAATATACTGGTCTTGGGTCCACAGGTCGGAACCAAGGTGGATCCGAACCCAGACTTGTTTTCTTATTAGAGCCTAAATAAGGACCCAAAACCGGTTTTTAATGAGTCGGAACCTCCGGATAATAAAAGAATTGGGGACCCATTTACATCCCTAATTGGGATATGTTTAATTTTAGCTCTAAAAAAATTAAATCCCACGAAAGTGATTAATATGGTTAAGAGTCTAATGATCCCGAAGACCTCTCTCTGATGAGGCTATATCCAAGGACCAGCTCACCTCTAAAAGAATTGGGTTGGTGGAAAATAACATTAAAACAAGATGGAAAATGTATGAACCATTCATCACCCTATTAGCTTATTTTCCATCTTCTTCTAATTCTATTTTCCTTAAAAAAGGTTGTTCAATTCTCATTTCTTAAAATTAATGTTTGGTCTTCATTTTTTTACCACTTATGGTATCAATCCTATGTATTTTATTCCTACATATTTTAATGTAAACAAGCAGACTCAAAGATTAGTTTTCCCATGTGAGGCCCACATGGATGCACGACAATCAATGGAGGTAGAGGGAATAGATAGGCTTCCAAATGGATTGGAGGTCGGGGTGTAAACTGGATCGGGACTGGGGCCATGCACAGGCAGTTGACTGGGATGGGCGGCCCGACATGACCCAAAGGATGGGCCAAGGAGCCTTGGTCGTGGCACGGTACGGCGTGGCCCAGGTCCTTGTTCATGCAATGCTAGGCCAGGGTGCTTGGGCTGAGGCACAACATGGCATGGTCCATGATAAAGTTCTATACCTGCATAGAGCTTATAAGTTAGAGCTTTTTTCTCATAAAAAAAAAAAAAAAAAAAAAGCTAAGGGGGCTACTTTCTTTTTAGAGATTTTATGGCTAAAGTGGATGGAGGTGGATAATTCAAAATTACAAGTGTTTGTACCTAAGTGCCTAGAGCATGGAGCGGGAGCGGGAGCGGGAGCGGGAGCGCTGAAGCGCTAAATTTTAAAGTAATTATATGTCTGGAGCACCTTCGGAGTGCCTGCTATACAGTGGGCACAAATATATCTGATCCATATATTCAAGTATAAAAAATGGAGAAAAAATTTAACTTCGCAATTTGACCACATAAAATAGACAATAATTAATAAGTCAAAAGAAGTTCCTTCATTCAAAAGATAGATATCAAGCATACAAAAAAAGACAATGCTCATCCATGATTTCATATCCTGTATCCAAAAATAATACTCCACAAAACATATGAGAAAGATAAAAAAATTAGAAAAGAAAGAGAGTACTCATCCCAAGTGTGGTGCAGAAGTGCCAGAAGTTAAAGGGGATAGGCCAATAACACCAAAATGAAGTAATGCATATTCTCTACCTTTAAGGGCTTCCATGTCCTTCCTTCAAGGGCTTCCATGTCCTTCTCCAAATTATCATCATTAACAAAACTATCCCAGTTCTTATATGTCCCCTCATAATCCTCCCTATACCGTGTCAACAATCGATGATTTTAATGGACATAAACCAAAGATTCTGCATGGTCCGCCATTCATCATATTCCTCTTTACATTGTGAATAAAACCATAGGTACTCCATGCCCTCTCTGCACACGAGGTGTTCACACTTGGAGACAAAAATTTGACTACCAAACTATATAGCTCAGGTGCGGTAACTCCATGCAAAACCCACCATGTTACTGTATACACTTTTCTCTCTATCTTTGATTGCTTGAGGACGACCAAAAATACTTTTGCCACTAACAAAGTCACTAAGTTTCCAACGAACTAAATATGCTTCCTCTGGATCTCTCACCAATCAATCTACCACTTCAAAATAAGTCGTTTGACTATGTTGATAATCACGAGTCTTCTTCATTTTCCCTCCCGTCGGTGAAAAACTTGTTAACCAAGATTCTGAATAATAATATGGAGTAAGCACATATGCAAGAGCATGTAAAGGTTGATTCATCTCTCCCATCGTCCTGTAACAAGTTTCTGAATAACTTGATACATTTCAACATTATGTTTTAGTGCAATTTGAATGTATCCATACATATCTTCCATCCTTTGATAAACTTCTCCAAGAATAGCTTTGTCGGAGTCAAAAAAGCGAATCATTTGCCAAATGGGCTTTGTGAATGCCAAGATAGTTTTCAATTGTTTCCAAAAGTCATCATCTAATATAATTTGTCTTACCCCATCATGCTCCATATTTTCCCTCACCCCACCTTTCTTGAGTTTGTCCCATTCCACACTTAAAACCAAGTTAACTAAAGCATTCTTTACATGAGCAATTCGTTCCAATATAATATAATGATGCCCAAATCTTGTCTTGTTGACTTTTATAACATCTAATGATGAAAATGTTCGAAATATATGCAAAGCCGAAAAATGGTTTTTTATATACTTCACAATTCCCTTTGCTTTCTCATAGCAATCACCAATGAAAAATAAACTTGAGTGGATTGAATGTGCAATATCTTTCATCAAAAGACTCGAAGTATTAGCCATGCAACCAGACCAAAAGATATGTGGGTGCCTCCTCTCAATGAGAGTCCTTGCTCCCTTACATACAGAGGCATTATCAGTCATATCAATCAAAATCTGCACAACACTATATGTACCCACTCTTTCAATTGCCTTTAGCAAAATCCCAGCTATATATTCACCTGTCTTTTCAAGAGAAATTTATACCACTAATGAACATTCCTTTATCTCCTGATACTGCCATCGCATTGATCAACGGTTGGTTCTTGATGTTTGTCCAACCGTCAGAAACAATTGAAACCCCATATGTCGGCCATTGTTCTTTTAGGGGCATTAGTGCTTGCTCAACCTTTGTCCTCTCCTTATCAAGAAGCATAGTCCTTATTTTTTCTGCACATGGTGGCTTATAGCCTTTTGGTGCATCATTGATGGCCCTTACCATATCAATCCAAAGAGGAGACTTTGCTACATTAAAAGGAATCCCATTAGCATAGAAAAGTCGGGCAAATACACCATCCACTTCTTCTCTAGAAGATAATTTATCAGCTATATATGTTCTTCTTTCCCTTCTCTACCTTAGCCAACTTGGATACCGGTGGAACAATTGGAATGGTAGGAATAGGTCTTTTGCGTGTGCCACCTCCAAACCTTTTCTTAGCTTCTTCTTCTTCTTTTTTCAATTTCTTCCTCTCATCCTTGTTTGTTTTAGAACATATTGCCACCCCTTGTGACTTTTGCCCAGGTAATAGCCCAATCAAGTGGGCTTTTATCCGGAAGTATGTTCCCGTATAAGGATCAACCTTACAACCAAAATTACATATCCACTTACAAGCACTTCCATCTTTTCCATCTCCAACAATTGTTACGTACCTTTTGAGAAGAGTGGCTGTCAAATCTGTATTCTCATCTTCAATACTATCCCTTTGATTAAGTGGATTCTCTGTAATTTGTACCTCCTCTTCTTCATTCATTTTGGTCCTAAAAAGGAAATAATATTGGTTATACATGTAAAATCAATTTGCCAACATATCTTGTTTATAATTTACATATATTAAAAGAGTATTAGAGAATGGAGACAAAACCTTGTATTGTTTATAAATTATAAACAAGAGTGATAAGACAATATGTCAAGGATATGATGGAAAACTTTTATTGTTTATAATTTCCATAGCCATCAAGATGTACAAAACTACAAATATGGGTTGAGATAGTTGTGAATGAGAAATGAAGCACAAAACTACAAATCCTGTGTCGGCTTTTCGTCATTGCTCTAAATGCTTGATTTCTGTTTATGTGTCAATCCCAAACAATTTCAAGTTGGGGGATATTGATGCCAATACTATAGCACCTCCTGTTTATGAAAAAATGACAACGATGGAGTGCCCAGTTTGTTTACCAGAAATGAGGCGGACACCCCTCTTGCACCACATGAGTTTTTAATTTTTACTACTCATCATATTTATTGACTGAGGTATCAAGTTGATGGAGATTGGAGACTACTGTATTTGACTACTATATTTTTTTTATTTAAAGAAAGGAAGAAGATGGAGACGAGAGAGAGAAGGGGGAGGGAAAGAATAAAAACAAGTGAAGCCCAACTACCCAAGTACACAGAGAGGTGGGGAGGGAAGGGTAGGGTACTTGCCGGATATTGCTGCAATGTAGATGACCCATGACATCAGTGATGACTTACGACAACCACGGTTTGCAATGCTCCTCTTTCGTATTTTAGTCTCTCTTCTCATCTTTCATTTTTTTTTTCTTGTAATCCTCCCTAAAAATAAGGATCTAAGCCTTAAAGTCTTTAAATTTTTTGAAACCAACCTTTCAAATTCCACGCTTCCAACGTGGATACCTGTCGCGACCCCGGACCGGGGGCCCCGGGACCGCGACGGGGGCGGTGTGGAAGATTAACGAACCGCCCCTTGTTAAATAAGGATTACACATTTATTTAATTTCCCACAGGTTTCCGCGGTGAGGATTCCTCATACACTCATAGAACATTTATATTGGTGCGGAAGCGTGTAGCAAATCAAACTTTTGATCCATTCACATCTAATAAGGCTGTTAATACACAGGCATGATATGATGTCAGAGTGAGCAATGATCTCATTAGCATTCCCAAAATATTAAGTTAAAGTTTAAACAACACTCAAGTTACTTAACATTCCCCAAAAACAAAGGCCAACAAAGGCCAATACAACCCAAAAATATAAAACAGTATCATTCTCAAAATTCCCAAAATGTTCGCAGCTCCGAGCTAAACCCAATGTCTACATGACATCGTCAGCTTGCCACTCTACTAATCGTTGCGGTTCACCGACCGCCTCCGCTGGCTCCTCCTCAAGGGCAAAGACAGGAGCTGGACCTGAGTACCACAAAAATGGGTCAGACACGACGGTCTGGCAGGTGGGTGAATAGATATACCAAGAAAGAAATCCAAGCATATAATAGGCATAACGAAAACTGTCATAAAACAGGATGCATAGTTCATTTGAAGTAAAGATGCAATACAAATCATGCGGGGTCATCAAGGTACAGGAACTGACTAGGTGGCAACCACACTAAAGCTAAATCCTCTCCATCACTAAGGTGATGAGAGCACATTGAGTGCATTGGGCTCAATCACACGAAGTGACGAGAACCAATATTATAAACATATACATATACATATACATATAGCTAGGCAAGACCACGGCCGCGGAACCGGGTAACGGGACAGTACGGGATCCAAGTTGCAACTGGCGGGAGCACAGGGGGAGACCCAAGTCAGTTGATCAGACTGACAAGGATGTCCAAGCTTAGTGGTGCCGACTCTTAGGTTACATGATAAATCAAAACATATACAAAACTATATCAATATAAAACATACGGGCAGGCGGGGTATGGTGCTCGTAGGCACACATTTCATATCATTAACAGTTCATGTATACACGGGCTGGCAGGACATATCGGTTGTACAAATCGGAATTTGAGAGAAAACCAGTAGAATCGGGTAATGATACATATAAACTAAATAAAACAATGAAATGAATCCTTATATCATTAGGGACTATGTATTGGGGCGTCCATATTCAAGCGACATGTATAAGGATCTTGTATGTCTAAATTACCCTTAGTATGGTACTCGAATGATAGAGGACATACTAAGTTTCCTTATGCACGTTGATGAATATAAAAGTCTCCATACCTTTTCCGAAATGATGTTTCTTTCTATGTCAATCTCCTTATGTCATCCCCTGGGTCTTTCCAAGGTGGTAGGGCATCAGAACAACCCATCCAAACCTTTAAATACCATAACTGAAACCAATAGAAAAGACTCAGGAATTCTGGGTTAAACTCGGTCACCTGTCGGTCAGATGGCGGTTAGCCGCCGAGGTGATCGGCGGTTAGCCGCTGGCTGACCGCGGAGCTGACCGCGACTCACCCTGCTAAAATGTAGCATTCTGTATTTCTAACCGCGCCTCACGGCTACCTAGCGGTCACTGGGTTTGGGATTGGCGGTTAGCCGCGAGGTGACCGCGCGGCTGACCGCGGTTCGCCTGTCAAAATGCAGCATTCTGTGTTTCTAACCGTATCTGGGTCGGCTAGCCGCCGGTCACCTGTCGGCTAGCCGCCGAGGTGACCGCCCGCTGACCGCCCAGCTGCGGGAACTACACATCAGGTGCAGATTTCAGTCATTTCTCACCCAAACTATTTCTCATCATCTCCAACCCTTTCCTAACATGAAATAGATCCATTCCCTACCATTTAACATTTACTTCTTCCCCACCAACCACCATTCCACCAATGCATTAACTCACCTACCAATCCAAATTTCATTTAATGCAAGTACAATACCATTTAATAAGCCTATAATGACTCAAAATAAACTTTGATGAGGAATGCATTTATTATCATAAGGCTAAGGAAGTAACCATGTCAATAAATACATTTCTAAATCATTATGGAATCATGATAAATCAAATGACATATGAATAGTAAAAATCCATATTTTTGACAAAGTAAGAACTTATCCAAATCAAATATATTCATCCACTTGCCTTGGTCTCCAAGAATGCTAATTAAGCTCTAATCCTTCAATCGAGCTCACAAACTACAATCTACACAAAAATCCCCAAAATACAACATTACAAGCCCTAAAATGTCAAAATCAAGAAATAGATGGAGATAACTTCCAATAATCAAGGTGAAGCACCTCCTAGGCTAGATGAACACACAATCAAGAGATGAGAAGAAGAACTTACATGAAGAGTCCTCTAATGGCAAGAGTTGGTTCAAGAGGTAGCTTGAAATGGGAGGTTCTCTCAAAAAAAGATATTAAGAGAAAGCTCTCATGGAGGGGAAGAAGATTGTAGCATCCATTTAGCCTTTAGCAAGAGATTTGAGAGAGATTGAGAGAAGAAGAAGCAAGAAGCAATGGAAGAACTCTAGGGCTGGGCTGGGATCCCTCTTTCTCAAGAAATTGCAAGAAGAGGAGAAGAGAAAAGAACTCCTCCTTATATAGATAGTGGTAAGGGTCCCACAACTTAAAGGTCCAAAATGGGCTAGAACATCATTCTACGGGTTTCGGACGGGTTCGACGAAGAAGGAAGAATTGATCGTCGGAATTTCTACTTTCCAAAAAGTATATATTTTACTAGTTTCGGAGACATTGAAAATTGTGTCCAGATTTTGTGTAAAAATACTGTTTTACCCTTATCAATGGCAAAGTAGGGTTTAGAGGTCTCGAATAGAAACGGAGCAAATACAAAAGTTGTCGGGAATCATAAAATACATTAAACGGAGTAATTTACCGATTTCCAGAATTATAACTAAATCCCCAAACTAATCAAGACACAAGAAAAGGAACCCCCAAAGGGCCCCACTAGATCAAAAGAGTTCCCAAAATTATTCAAAGCTATAAAAAGCTATTCTAGTCCAGATTTACTCAATTTCCACTAATCACACTTATAGCTAAAACACGTCTTAATTAACACTAATCGGAAACTCTCGGGGCGGGGTCTTACATCCTCCACCCCTTAGGGCATTTGGTCCACCAAATGAAATAAAATAACTAACCTCGGGTAGTAGATGCGGATACTTCTTCTGAACTTGATCCCGTAATTCCCACGTTGCCTCTTCAGGTCCGTGATTCTCCCAAAGCACTTTCACCCATTGTATAGTCCTTGTCCTCAGTTCTTGTTCCTTCGTATCGATAATCTGAATAGGCTTCTCGACATAGGTGGCATCTTCTCTGATCTCTAATGGTTCATGACGGAGTACATGTGATGGGTCGGGGACGTACTTTTTCAACATAGACACATGGAACACATTGTGTACGCCGGAAAGCTCAGGTGGTAAGGCCAATCTATAAGCCACGTCACCAATCTTGCTCACGATATCATAGGGTCCAATGTATCGCCGAGATAATTTGCCTCTCTGTCCGAATCTCAAAGTTCCTCTAGTAGGTGACACCTTCAAGAAAACCTTATCTCCTTCCTTAAAATGTAAGTCCCTGCGATGAGAATCTGCATAACTCTTCTGTCTACTCCGGGCTACTTTCAGACGTTCTTGGATCAACTTGACTTTGTCACTGGTTTCACTCACCATAGTCGGTCCATGAAAACTGCGAATACCTACTTCTTCCCAACAAACTGGAGTTCTACACCTCCTACCATACAATGCCTCAAAAGGCGCCATCCCGATGCTCGAATGATAACTGTTGTTGTAGGCAAATTCGCAAAGCGGTAGGGTCTCATCCCATTGAGTCTTGAAATCTAGCACACACGCTCGTAGCATATCTTCAAGGGTCTGAATTGTTCTTTCCGACTGACCATCTGTTTGTGGGTGATACGCTGTGCTGAACTGAAGCTTTGTTCCCATAGACTCATGCAAAGTCTTCCAAAATCTCGAAACGAATCTGCTATCTCTGTCCGAAGTAATGGAGACTGGCTGCCCATGACGGCTGACAATCTCGTTGACAAACAACTCTGCGAGAGGTAACATATGCATCTTCTCTCCGGTCTTCATAGGAATGAAATGAGCTGATTTGGTGAGACGGTCCACACTGACCCATATGGAGTTGTTCCCTTTTCTGGTCCTTGGCAATCCCGAGATGAAATCCATGGTGATATGTTCCCACTTCCATTCTGGGATCTCTAATGGCTGCAATAACCCTGGAGGTCTCTGATGTTCTGCCTTCACCAACTGGCACGTCATACATCGAGAAACGAAAGCTGCTATTTCCCTCTTCATGTTGTTCCACCAAAATCTGCCTTTCAGGTTCTGATACATCTTCGTGCTACCCGGATGCATAGAGTATTTCGTACTGTGCGCCTCTGCCATAATGTCGTTCTTCAAATCTTCAATATTGGGCACGCATAGACGATCACGATAGAATAAGACTCCATCCACAATACGGAAATCAGGACGTTCTGCTATATGCTCTGAAATCTTGGCCAACTCTGGATCTTGCAATTGGTCTTCCTTGATCTTCCGAATGAACGAGGGTTCAGACACTGACATGTTGGCTAACATCACTCCCTCGCTTAGGGGCTGGAAATCTACTCCCAACTCTTCAAATTGCTGAAAGAAGCACGTAACTCTTAGGCTTGCCACACTTGCTGACTTCCTACTCAAGGCATCGGCTACTACATTGGCCTTTCCCGGGTGGTACTTGATCGGAAAATCGTAATCTTTGATGTATTCCATCCATCTTCTTTGTCTCATATTCAACTCTTTCTGAGAGAACAAATACTATAAGCTGCGGTGATCGGAGTGGACTTCGAATTTCTCTCCGTAGAGGTAATGTCTCCACATCTTTAGCGCAAAAACGACTGCTGCTAACTCCAGGTCATGCGTTGCATAGTTCTTCTCGTGGTCCTTCAACTGCCGGGATCCATAAGCAACGACTTTTCTATCTTGCATCAACACACAACCGAGTCCTATATTCGAAGCATCTGTAAAGATGGTGTAACTGCCGCTCCCGGATGGTAAAGTGAGGACGGGTGCTGATGTTAATCTCTTCTTCAACTCTTGGAAGCTGGTCTCACATTGGTCTGTCCACACATAAGGTGCATTCTTCTTGGTCAACTTTGTCAATGAAGCCGCAATCGACGAAAATCCTTGCACAAATCTTCGATAGTAACCCGCCAATCCAAGAAAACTCCTGATTTCTGACGCGTTCTTCGGTCTTTCCCACTTCACAACTGCATCTATCTTGGCTGGGTCCACTGATAATCCTTCTTTGGAAATGATATGACCTAAAAATGCGACTTCTTCAAGCCAAAAATCGCACTTAGTGAGCTTCGCATACAATTGATTGTCTCTTAGGAGTTGCAATGCTATCCTCAAATGCTCTTCATGTTCTTCTTTAGACTTAGAGTACACCAAAATGTCATCAATAAACACCACTGTGAATTGGTCTAAGTACTCAGCGAATATTTTGTTCATCAAAGCCATGAATACTGCTGGTGCATTCGTCAGTCCAAATGGCATCACTAGAAACTCATAGTGTCCATATCTCGTCCGGAACGCCGTCTTCGATACATCTGAATCTCTAACTCTCAGCTGATGATAACCGGACCTTAGATCGATCTTCGAAAAGTAAGCAGCACCTTGCAATTGGTCAAACAATTCATCTATCCTTGGCAATGGATACTTGTTCTTGATGGTAGCTTGGTTCAATTTCCGGTAATCAATACACATTCTCATGGAACCGTCTTTCTTCTTGACGAATAACACTGGAGCTCCCCAAGGTGAGACGCTCGGTCTAATAAAACCTTTATCCAACAATTCTTGCAACTGAATCTTCAACTCTCCTAATTCAGCTGGAGCCATTCTGTATGGTGCGATAGATATCGGAGCGGTCCCTGGTAACAACTCGATGGTGAAGTCAATCTCTCTAACAGGTGGTAAACCTGGGATTTCTTCTGGAAAAATGTCTGGGAATTCGCAAACAATTGGGATCTCCTCCACCCCTTGGGACCGTTTATCCTCCGTGATAAACGCTAAATAGCATTCACATCCACTTCTCACTAGTCTATCAGCCTTCAATGCTGAGATGAATCTTGGACAAGAATTCTTCTTTTCCCCATGGAACAAAACGCCTACTGGGGTCTCCTCTAATTTGAACGTGAGGGTCTTATGGAAACAGTCCATCGTAGCATGGTACCCTGCTAACCAATCCATTCCTAGAATGACATCGAAATCAAACATCTCCAACAAAATAAGATTCGCCGATAACACCACATCTCCTATCTTAATAGCACATCTAGGATAATACTTCCTACACACAACTTGTTTGCCTATGGGAGTGGACACCGTCAACACATACTCAAGTTCTCTAGCAGGCATATCAATCAACTGAGAAAATTTTGGGGACAAGAAGGAGTGCGTAGAGCCAGGGTCAAACAAAATCTTAGCTTCAAATCCACAAACTAGGAGTGTACCTTCCACCACATTATCTGCTGCCTCTGCATCAGCTTGGTTAATTGCATACACTTGTCCTCGCTGTTGAGGCCTGTTCTGAGCCTGTTGCTGCCTTGCTTGCTGTGCATTCCTATACTGCTGAGGAGGACGCTGATTCTGATTCTGTCCTTGCTGACGAGCTTGATGTTGCTGTGGAGGTCTATATTGTTGCTGTGGAGCCTGTTGCTGGAGTGGCCTGGGCTGATTCTGTACAGCTAATGCATTCTGAGGTGGTGCCTGGCGCTGAGTTCCTTGTTGTTGCTGTTGTTGTCTGTTGTTGCCTTGCCCAGCTTGCCTTGGGCAGTCTTTGAGTTGGTGTGCCATGGATCCACATCTGAAACATGCTCCCGTAATCGTACGGCATTGAGCACTCTCATGGTTCTTACCACAATGGACGCAAACTAGAGCATTCTGCACGTTTTGTTCTTGCCTCTGTCGCTTGTTCTGATGGTTCCTTGGTTGGTGATTCTGTTGGTGAGTTGGTGCCTTCCCTTGGATCTTGAGGATCTTGTTGTTCAGGTTCTCGAATTTGTAGGCTCTTCTCACAGCCTCTTCAAAAGTGGCAGGTGCTACAACACCCGTGGCATCCCTCTCAATGATCGGGTTAAGTCCTTCAAGGAACTTTGCTATCTTTTTCTCCACGGTGTCAATCGATTCAAGGGCATATCGAGACAACCTCTCAAACTTCGTGAGGTACTCTTGTACGGTCATGCTACCTTGTACGAGCTGCTGGAATTCAATGGCCTTCTGCCTCTTCACATGTGTCGGTACATACTTGTCACCGAATTGTCTCTTGAAACTTGTCCAAGCCTCTGCGTCTGCTATGGTCCTATACTCAGCCTTGATTGTTTTCCACCATATATCCGCTAGGCCGGTGAACATGGAAGCGGTGAGTTGCACTTGCTGTCGACCAGTACATCTGAATATCTCGAAGATGTTCTCTGTCTGCTCCAACCAGTCGTCTGCAGCTAGTGGGTCCTCATGCCCAGTGAACTCCTTGGGACCTCTCTTCCTAAACTTTTCATACAACGCATTGGGATCGTGTTCCCTATTGTTAATGACAATTTGAGTGCCTGGAGGTTGCGCTGGTGCCGGTTCAGGTCTCCTTTCCAATACTTCTAACAATTGCCTTTGCATCGTAGCCATCTCTCTAGCATGCTCTTCATCCTTCCTGGCCATTTGTTCTTGCATTCTGGCTTGATTTTCATTGGCCTGACGTTGCTGGTCAAGCATGGCTTGCATCATCTGCTGAAATTGATTCTGCATGTTTGGATCTGGAATACCGTTTCCTAGTGGCCCGGTGTGTTCACTATTGCTTGCGGTGGGATTGTCAGTTACGGGTCTTTTTCGAGGTGGCATATCACTGTAAAACAAATTGTTAGCACATAAAGTCATATAAGGGTCACACATTGCTCACACGAGTCTAACTAACGAAAAGTCTAACAAGAAGTCTAACGGATCCTCGCCACGTCCTTAGGATTTCTAGTTTCTTTTAATTGCCTGAAACACGTCTCGCTCTGATACCAGTCTGTCGCGACCCCGGACCGGGGGCCCCGGGACCGCGACGGGGGCGGTGTGGAAGATTAACGAACCGCCCCTTGTTAAATAAGGATTACACATTTATTTAATTTCCCACAGGTTTCCGCGGTGAGGATTCCTCATACACTCATAGAACATTTATATTGGTGCGGAAGCGTGTAGCAAATCAAACTTTTGATCCATTCACATCTAATAAGGCTGTTAATACACAGGCATGATATGATGTCAGAGTGAGCAATGATCTCATTAGCATTCCCAAAATATTAAGTTAAAGTTTAAACAACACTCAAGTTACTTAACATTCCCCAAAAACAAAGGCCAACAAAGGCCAATACAACCCAAAAATATAAAACAGTATCATTCTCAAAATTCCCAAAATGTTCGCAGCTCCGAGCTAAACCCAATGTCTACATGACATCGTCAGCTTGCCACTCTACTAATCGTTGCGGTTCACCGACCGCCTCCGCTGGCTCCTCCTCAAGGGCAAAGACAGGAGCTGGACCTGAGTACCACAAAAATGGGTCAGACACGACGGTCTGGCAGGTGGGTGAATAGATATACCAAGAAAGAAATCCAAGCATATAATAGGCATAACGAAAACTGTCATAAAACAGGATGCATAGTTCATTTGAAGTAAAGATGCAATACAAATCATGCGGGGTCATCAAGGTACAGGAACTGACTAGGTGGCAACCACACTAAAGCTAAATCCTCTCCATCACTAAGGTGATGAGAGCACATTGAGTGCATTGGGCTCAATCACACGAAGTGACGAGAACCAATATTATAAACATATACATATACATATACATATAGCTAGGCAAGACCACGGCCGCGGAACCGGGTAACGGGACAGTACGGGATCCAAGTTGCAACTGGCGGGAGCACAGGGGGAGACCCAAGTCAGTTGATCAGACTGACAAGGATGTCCAAGCTTAGTGGTGCCGACTCTTAGGTTACATGATAAATCAAAACATATACAAAACTATATCAATATAAAACATACGGGCAGGCGGGGTATGGTGCTCGTAGGCACACATTTCATATCATTAACAGTTCATGTATACACGGGCTGGCAGGACATATCGGTTGTACAAATCGGAATTTGAGAGAAAACCAGTAGAATCGGGTAATGATACATATAAACTAAATAAAACAATGAAATGAATCCTTATATCATTAGGGACTATGTATTGGGGCGTCCATATTCAAGCGACATGTATAAGGATCTTGTATGTCTAAATTACCCTTAGTATGGTACTCGAATGATAGAGGACATACTAAGTTTCCTTATGCACGTTGATGAATATAAAAGTCTCCATACCTTTTCCGAAATGATGTTTCTTTCTATGTCAATCTCCTTATGTCATCCCCTGGGTCTTTCCAAGGTGGTAGGGCATCAGAACAACCCATCCAAACCTTTAAATACCATAACTGAAACCAATAGAAAAGACTCAGGAATTCTGGGTTAAACTCGGTCACCTGTCGGTCAGATGGCGGTTAGCCGCCGAGGTGATCGGCGGTTAGCCGCTGGCTGACCGCGGAGCTGACCGCGACTCACCCTGCTAAAATGTAGCATTCTGTATTTCTAACCGCGCCTCACGGCTACCTAGCGGTCACTGGGTTTGGGATTGGCGGTTAGCCGCGAGGTGACCGCGCGGCTGACCGCGGTTCGCCTGTCAAAATGCAGCATTCTGTGTTTCTAACCGTATCTGGGTCGGCTAGCCGCCGGTCACCTGTCGGCTAGCCGCCGAGGTGACCGCCCGCTGACCGCCCAGCTGCGGGAACTACACATCAGGTGCAGATTTCAGTCATTTCTCACCCAAACTATTTCTCATCATCTCCAACCCTTTCCTAACATGAAATAGATCCATTCCCTACCATTTAACATTTACTTCTTCCCCACCAACCACCATTCCACCAATGCATTAACTCACCTACCAATCCAAATTTCATTTAATGCAAGTACAATACCATTTAATAAGCCTATAATGACTCAAAATAAACTTTGATGAGGAATGCATTTATTATCATAAGGCTAAGGAAGTAACCATGTCAATAAATACATTTCTAAATCATTATGGAATCATGATAAATCAAATGACATATGAATAGTAAAAATCCATATTTTTGACAAAGTAAGAACTTATCCAAATCAAATCTATTCATCCACTTGCCTTGGTCTCCAAGAATGCTAATTAAGCTCTAATCCTTCAATCGAGCTCACAAACTACAATCTACACAAAAATCCCCAAAATACAACATTACAAGCCCTAAAATGTCAAAATCAAGAAATAGATGGAGATAACTTCCAATAATCAAGGTGAAGCACCTCCTAGGCTAGATGAACACACAATCAAGAGATGAGAAGAAGAACTTACATGAAGAGTCCTCTAATGGCAAGAGTTGGTTCAAGAGGTAGCTTGAAATGGGAGGTTCTCTCAAAAAAAGATATTAAGAGAAAGCTCTCATGGAGGGGAAGAAGATTGTAGCATCCATTTAGCCTTTAGCAAGAGATTTGAGAGAGATTGAGAGAAGAAGAAGCAAGAAGCAATGGAAGAACTCTAGGGCTGGGCTGGGATCCCTCTTTCTCAAGAAATTGCAAGAAGAGGAGAAGAGAAAAGAACTCCTCCTTATATAGATAGTGGTAAGGGTCCCACAACTTAAAGGTCCAAAATGGGCTAGAACATCATTCTACGGGTTTCGGACGGGTTCGACGAAGAAGGAAGAATTGATCGTCGGAATTTCTACTTTCCAAAAAGTATATATTTTACTAGTTTCGGAGACATTGAAAATTGTGTCCAGATTTTGTGTAAAAAGACTGTTTTACCCTTATCAATGGCAAAGTAGGGTTTAGAGGTCTCGAATAGAAACGGAGCAAATACAAAAGTTGTCGGGAATCATAAAATACATTAAACGGAGTAATTTACCGATTTCCAGAATTATAACTAAATCCCCAAACTAATCAAGACACAAGAAAAGGAACCCCCAAAGGGCCCCACTAGATCAAAAGAGTTCCCAAAATTATTCAAAGCTATAAAAAGCTATTCTAGTCCAGATTTACTCAATTTCCACTAATCACACTTATAGCTAAAACACGTCTTAATTAACACTAATCGGAAACTCTCGGGGCGGGGTCTTACAATACCCATCGACTTGCGCTCCCTCCCTCGTTGAATGACGATCTAGGTTCACCCGATTCTCGCTCCATCGTTGGTTGATCCGCGATTCGTATGAACTCGAACCTCGATTTGTAGAGACTACCGCGTTCCATGGGCGATTCCACTCCGAAAACACCGATCCACGTTTTCAGAGCGAGATCGAGAAAGGGGATGGATGGTTCCCCGCAATGAGGTTTGTACAAATATAACCTCATATAATTTTCAAAATTAAGCAAGGGTTCTACATTGTAATTTTTAAAACGTAAGCCAACAATTATCAAAATTAAGTTTGAACCATGGCTAAAAATGTCCAAATTAATCACAACCCACCTATCGACCAGATCTCTAAATCCCCACCATAAATGAAGATGCCAAGTTTTTCCAGCCCACCAGTTTCGTCGGCTACTTTATATGAATTCATCCACCTACACCTTCGCAGTTTACCGTTACATGTGACAGAGACATAATAACGACAACGTTAATGTGGGGTACTCAATAGTACAAATACGACTATACTCCAGGTTAAACACTATCTCCTCTCCTTTTCTCTTAAGAAAAAAGTCGCATTCAATTTGTCCCGTTTAAAATTTCTACTTGTCCTTGTGCTAAATGTGTTGGGCTTACATTCTGCCCCAACTCTGATTGGATCGGAATTTGGCCCTGTTAAAAACATGGTTGTGGATCACTTACTTGAAGGACCAATTATTAATTAAAAATTAATAAATGCTGAACCAAAGACGTGAACATATCCATCCTCCTTGCAGTTGATCGATTTGAATTAAAAAGATCGCACTATGTCAAAATGCACTAAAAATGGCATGAAAAAAAAATGCAAAGAGTGATCGTACGCTCCGCTTCTTCTTCGTCGTCATTTTACATTACCGAAACAAAACCCTAACTCTCATCTCTCCCATCTCCATCTCCTTCTTTGGTTTTAGGGTTTCCAAAGGCTACTGGACCATCGTTTAAGGCCATGTTTGGCAACAATTAGTGGCGAGGATTCTTCCCGACCTTCTATGCATTTGAAGGAAACTCATGTTTGGTTAACATCGAAAAATGGCTGGGAGAACTCATTGCTTCTTTGTTACAGAATATCTCAGAGATTCTACCTCCCACCTTCCAACTGTTGAAGTCCGCGCGATGGAAGCTATAGTTAAATCAATGCTACATGAGGCTGTATCGGTTTTTTCTTTGGAACCCTGCCTTATGGATCCAATAATCACAATCCGAATTGTTAGTCATGATTAGATGGTCAATAACGGCTGGGAGATAAAATATCATCTGTTGATCCATCATAAATCATGAGATATCCAAAAAAAAAAAAAAGAAAGAAAAATTCAAACCATAAGATCACAATTTCTGAAAATTCTATGCACTCCTTTTGCGAAATCTGAACTATCCATTCTCTTTAAAACGCTACCTAACGTCCAAGAGTCAAATTTCCTAGCATGATTTTTCATGGATCATCATAAAATAGTAAAAAAAAAACTATAGACCATCTATTACCTATCACACAAATAAAGAGGAAGGTCTTGTTACAGCCTGCTACAATGGTTTGGCGATAAGTTAGGGTTTCTATTTATTGGTTTGGAACCCTACTTTTTGGGTTCCTCAATCAAGATCCAAAAGGCTAATTATAAAGAAAAGGCCCCAAACGACTGTATTCTCAAATTTCAGCCGTTGATCTCTCATAGATATTGAGATATTTGCGAAAATGTCCAAATCCTATAATTAGAAAATTTAATTTATGTGGGCCCCATTTGTACGATCCTAACCATTCAAATTCTTCAGGGAGGCAAAAACACATATAGGGTGCAAGTTTAGGTCTTGATTTTTCATGAATTTTGAGAAATTTGCAAAAATTAATAACCATTGGATCACACATCTTTATAGATGGCTTGAATCCTTTCCCTTAACCAAACTTGGAGCTCTCCTTTAGGAATCCTCAATGAAGATATCTTAGGGCACGTTTGTGTCACGGCGATTTCCGTGGAAGAAGGAAATTGCATCAGCAAAATTCATGGAAGATAGATGCCAATGAAAAGAATTTCCATGGAAGTACAAAAATTATGTTTGGTGCATAAAAAACTTCTTCGATGAAACTGTGTTGTTTTTGTTTGGTGTGACCATGGATATCCAAGTGAAAACCAATGACCTAGCACAAGAATGAAAATATAATCCAAATAACAGAGAAATTGCAAAGTAGGATAGAAATAACTCGGAGAGAAAATAAAGAAGCACCTTGGACATGTAATTGCAGAGGAATGGCCCACCTTAGATTGTGCCAAAGATCCAATAACACATGCAATGAGTCAATTGGAAAGAATGACCCACCTTGGATGAAAAACCTGAGTAGCCCACATCGTCCAGTGTCCTCAAACGAGAGCAACATGTGTAATTTTGCAACATGAGATTTGCATAGCCTTTTGTGAGTGGCAGAGAGGCAAGTTAAAATTAAAACCCAAATCCAAAACGCTATTCTATGAGTTGCAGAGAAGAGAGAGGGCTTCCAGCAATAACAGCCTGCAGACGGAACCAGAGCGTCGGCGATGGAAGAAGATGAGGATTTTCTAAGGGGGGGGGGGGTGTGTTTCCAATGAGAATGTGGAGAATCCATACTTTTTAAGGAAAAGATGGGCCCACATAGTTTAAACCACACGGAAAATGACCGCACCAACAGATGGAGAGAATCATCTCAATAGACGATTCCATCCCGTGCACTAAATCTGCCCTAAAACTCTTTTAATTATGTTACCGTTGAGATATCTGCTAGGATTATCTTTTATCCGTGTCGATATATCTGTATTTTCTCAAAAAACAAAAAAAGCAAATCTCTTTCAAACACTCTCTCCTCTCCTTTTCTCCTCCCCAAAAACCCAAACCCTAGATTCCAAAACCAAATTCTCGCCGAGCGTGGTCTCGAATTCTCGACCTCTCATGGCTATTCCCCCAGATCTCGCCACCATCTCCTCCACCTGCAAATCCATCACCACCCAACGTTAACATTCCTGAGACGCTTCTTGATCCCTCGAGAACCACCACCCCATCCCCTTCCTCAACACCCTCGACACCCATCTCTACTCCTATTTCATCTACTTCCCATCCTCAATCATCGGCTTTCTCTCTTCAATCCCCTTACACCAGTCATGTCACGGGGTTGAAAACCCCAATCCCTCATCTGGGCACCCCATTCTCCACCCAAAACCGATCCATTTTCCATCTCTAACGGTCGAAAACGCTTCTGGGTGTGGCTGCTGCGACTGCTCTGAGGAGATTGATGGGGAATTTCAGTGCCCTTGTGCGAGGCTGAGGCCTGGACCTTCTGGCTTCTCTGAGGATGTTGGGGGGATTACGGAACAGGGTTTTGGTGGAGAGCTATCTCCATGGGGTTTCTTTGATCTGTTGGAAGTGGATTCTTCTGGGAGCGTTTCTGAGTTTGGAGGTGGAGCGTTTCTGGGAGCGTTTCTTGGATCTGGTTGAAGCGGATTCTTCATGGTAATTTTATTTTATTTTGATTTTTTATGTTCCCTTTGTTTGATTTGATGTGATTTCATTCTTATGTTTTAGTTTTTTTTTTTTATCCACTCTGGTGTTTGGGTGTTCTTGCAAATGTATAGAACAGTGACTCACCCACCCCCATTTATGGTCTTTGTTTTTTTTTCATTATGGAAGGTGACCCAGGTAGTAAATGGTTGGAATTGGGGTTATCTTCCCTAACATGAATTATTTTTTGTTGGGTTATGAACCCCCCCTTCCCGGTTTAGACCACCGATTACAACCCCCATATCCCCTCTCTCTGTTTCTCCAATCTCTTTCTCTCTCTCTCTACCTGTTTGGACGGTCCCCCACGCATCGGTTTCCAGGACCAACCACGGTACCTGTTGTGGGATGACCCCCCTCCTCTCTCTCCCTCTCTGTTGTGATGCCGTCCAAGGGAGTATGGATGTTCATTCCAGATAAGATGATACAGAGTATAGTTGGGAGAATGTTGCAGGTAGGCTGGTTGAGAGTGAAGGTGGTTGTGGGTCGTGTTTCGGGCTCAAGGAGTTTGTTCATTTGCTTTAGTTTTTCTGTTTTCTTCAAATGCATAGATTTAGCTTTTCATTGTTTATGATGTTATTCTTTTCCATTGAGTTTAATTTCACCACCATATTATTTCTTTATACCTTCCTTCAGATATACTGCAGTTTTGTGAAGATGTGTGTTCCCTCCATCTCAGATTATAAAAATCTCTTAGTGAAATGTTGCATATGTCCATTTAACATTTTATGTGCAATGCTTGTAAATGATGTCTGTATTGGTTGTGTGTTCTTTAATAAAGTGTGGTATTGTAACAATAGAACATAACGTACCCTTATAAATTACATGTGCTTGCAAAAATAATATTAATAGTGTCTAAAGGCAATCATAATCAATCATTTAGTATTCAACAAGTTGTTGCAGGTATAGTTTGGTGGTGTGACTGTTGTCCTTGTGAAAGAGCTATGATGTTGGCATTTGCTAGTTATATTATAGTTTGATCCATTTTCACTTTTTTTTCTTTCTTTTTCTGGGCCTTACAACATGGAAATTGGAATCTCATATGGCATGGGTTTGTTTATTTGACTTATCCACTTGAAATAAATACAGCACGTATCCAAATGTTGATTTAACGTGGAAATAGAAACAATGTTCTTCTTCTTCTTCTTCTTCTTTCCTTAATAGTAGAAAAAGTATACCATCTGATTTTATTATAGTTTGATCCATTTTCACTTTTTTTTTCTTCTTTTTCTGGGCCTTACAGCATGGAAATTGGAATCTCATATGGCATGGGTTTGTTTATTTGACTTATCCACTTTAAGTGAATACAACAAGTATCCAAATATTGATTTAAGATGGAAAGTAGAAACAGTGTTCTTCTTCTTTCTTTAATAGTAGAAAAAGCATACCATCTGATGTGATTTCAAGCTCACATCCAAAATGCAGGTAGAATAGATAATCACCATTTTCTAGTTATTCAATATCACAGATGATACTGGGGTCGGAACTGTGGTTCCCACTCTCAAGTATTAATCGGATATGAGGGCCAAGGCCTCTCCAGCCATCTGGTACATTTCCTACGCGGTCTTTTAGGTACCATGGATCAATTGTCTTGCATTCTCAGAATTCTCAACAATGTATGCTACGGTTCGACATTTTTTTCATCAGTTTTTTTTTTTTTTTTTTGAATGTTAATTTTTTTTTCTTTCATCAATTTGTGTTTGACATAGTGTTTGTTGGTTTTTGCTAGTTAATCACTTTGCTAACTGATAGAGAAAATAGAGAAAAAAAATGAACATGTTTTCAAATGTGAGCAATGAATATTTATGTTTGACATGCAGACTGCAATAATAACCTCTTTAGTTGATGATTTTGAATTGTTTTCTAAACCCAACTGGTTGCATTGTACTTCTTGACTTTTGTTTGAACTTGAATATCCTCTTTGTCCTGTTTTTTCACTTTCTAATTAAGAATATTACAATTGGGGGATTTTTTTTATTTATAAGGAGGTTTTTTTTTTTTTTTTTTTTTTTAATTCATGAACTTCCATTGGGCTATTCACCATTTCTGAGGTGGGGGATTACAGAATGTAGGATGTTGATGGGTTTTAGATCAATTCTATGCAAGCATTTGGAATGAAAGAAAAAAATGAAGAAAAAGAATGGATTTCCTTTAGTTTTTCCAATCATTGATTGGTTATCAAGACTCTTAGATGTTATTTTTGGCAAGCATTTCTTCAAAATGAGGTGAACTGCCGGGGACAAATAAATAATTTCACTTTTTTTTTTTGAATGGTTAAAAAATAAAAAAGGCAATTTTTGGATTTTAAAATATGTAAAAAGTGACAGCCTTGGCCGTCGTTCAGTTTCAGCAATCGATCCCTTCGTATGCGATTTGGTCCTCTTCATGATAGTGTGGTCCAAGAAACTATAAGCTAATCTGCTTTACAAAAATCCCTGAACCGAATATATGGCATACCATAACCATAAATGAATGCTTCTTTAAGAGCAGGTCTAAAAGCAGATTCTATGTTGATGTAGTCTTGAAACATAGAGGGTAAGCTATCTAGAAATGCATCCACCACGCTTCTTGATTCTGACAAGTTGACAAGAAGATCTTCTGGCAAAGGTACAAATATGTCATCAAGGTCTCCAACTGCCATCATTTGAGGTTGTGTCAAAGATGACTGTTACAAAAAGACGAGCTTTGTATTAGTAATTAATCTGTTTTATTAAAGTAAATAATTTCTCTTATTGTACCATGAACATTTAAATTCTTAAAATGAGATGATTCTTCTAGTACTGTTTCTTTCATTTTACATCTCAATGAGTTGAAACATCAGATATGCCAAAGTGGGACCTGGTTAACGCAGTCATCATTTGGAATCGCAGACTAAACTAGTGTTGAATGCTATGGAATTAAAAATATGGTTTTCTTTGCAATTTGATTTTGGTTGAACTTGATTTGGGATGGATGTAATGTACGCATAAAACAAGTTTAGAAGCACGCAATTTTTTCAGAAAAAAAAAAAACAGGAGAAGCCGAGAAATATAGAAAAAGTATAAAAAAACACATTAGAGCTATACAAAAAGCATACAAGCATTAATAAATTTGATGGTAAAAGATAAATTAAGTTTTCTCCCATGGACTATCATTAAATGTCACTTACTTTAAAATAAAAAAAAATCGTCAACATCTTTCCTTCGCAAGTGGTGAACTCAATTGTTGGACATGGTAGTTTTTCAGAAAATGAAATGCTGTCATGCACAATTTTGAACACTTGATCACTCAGTAGTAACAAGTGTTTTAGTTTTGAGCCATATATCAAATGAAGCTTTGAATGCCTTTTCTATTTGATTTTTATTGAGCTTGGTTCAGACTGGATGTCTTTTGACATAAATTTACTTAATACATTCTGATGTTGGTTTCACTTAAATTTACTAAATACATTTTTTACTAAAATCTGATAGTATCAAGTGTAGGAATGCCTGCTTAAGTACCAAATTCGAAGAACATTGATACTCAGATTGGAAAGGGTGATGTACATTAGGAGCACATTTGTATTTGTTTTCCTCTTCCCCTGTTAGTGTTTTAAGTGAGGGCACTTCATGTAATACGCATGGACTAATGATAGCAACACTTCAAAAGCAGTTGCCTTTTTTTTCCCTTCCTTTTTAATTTTTTTGCTCTAAAATCCTCTCTGATAGGAGCAAAACTAATGAAGAGTAGGCATTTCACAACTTTGGGGTTCGGAACAGAACTTGGGATGTACATTAGGAGCACATTTGTATTTGTTTTCCTCTTCCCCTGTTAGTGTTTTAAGTGAGGGCACTTCATGTAATACGCATGGACTAATGATAGCAACACTTCAAAAGCAGTTGCCTTTTTTTTTTCCCTTCCTTTTTAATTCTTTTGCTCTAAAATCCTCTCTGATAGGAACAAAACTAATGAAGAGTAGGCATTTCACAACTTTGGGGTTAGGAACAGAACTTGGGATCATCAGAGTGTGCATAGGTGGAAAATGTCCATGGTTTGGGAACTAGTTGTGAAGTGTCGTTTGGGGCAGTGTTAAGTGGGAATTTAAAGAATCCTATAACAGTAAGATTTTGGAAGGTAGTGGAGTCCTTTTAGTTCAACCCTTTCTATGTACATCTGATGTCTGTGCTAGCAGATTTCTTTTATGTACATCTGGTGTCTGTGCTAGCAGGACATTCAAAGTCCATGTGCTTTGGTCCATGTGCCATTTGTACTCTTCTTCTTATTGTCATTTCATTTTGCCATTAGCATTAATATCGAAACGGGAAAAAATAAAGAAAAAGTGTATGAGAAGAAAACAAAGAAAAAACGGCGTTCCCGCGAGGTAGGGGGAGTGATGAGGGAGAAAAAAAATGACGAAGATAAAGTGAACACACGCAGAAGGGAAAAAACAGATTAAGAGGAAGAAGAAGCATCTAAGTCCTCAACTCCAACTCCTCCAGCTCCGACAATGGCTGCAGCAGGGGGGAAGACCGTTAAAGGTTTCTCTTCAAAGAATTTGATCCTCGAAAGAGGAACGGGTACTTTAATTTCAGTTAGGCCCTTCTAATTTTTTTAAAACCTCACAAAATAAAAAGAAAAAGAAACAAATTTAGGCTGAATATTTCGTTGTCCATTTTGGTTGAAATTCTGGCATTTCAATTGAAATCTTTGATTTTGGACGAAATGAGCTGAAATTATGGATGAAAAGTTTTTAGGGTCGTTTCGTTTTGGCTGAAACAAAACGAAATTGATACCTATTCATTTCGAGCTTTTCTTCAAATTTTGATGCTTCTCTTTTCTTTGCCATGAGGCAAGGAAATAGAATTGCAGATGTTTTGGCGAGGAAATAGAATTGCAGATGTTTTGGCGAGGGTGTAGTTTCATTCAAGTGGTTATTTGTATAGGGCCAGTTTTTGGTGGTTTTTGGTTTGTTTAAGCAGTTAACCGTACACTCTTACCTCTGTTCCATTCTTCTTCATCAATGAAATTCGTCTACCCCTATCAAAAGTGGAAGCATGAGGGTGTTCCATTTTCTTTTTATTTGATGTCGGAAGTTTGCTTTCATTTTTTCTTAAAATAATAGAAATGAAACCCTGATGGTATGCTAACTTCAAACTCCCATTCCCGTAGATTTGGTTATTGCCTGTTCAGGAGATGACAAAAATTTCTCTAAGGCGTATCAATGGACAGAGCATGGGGACAGTGCCACCTTTGGGGACTAATGCTGGTGGCAACATTGATTTGGGACAGTGCCACCGTTCTAGACAACAATGTTGATTTGGGAGAGTGAAATTGATAGAGTAAATATCCATCATCGTCTAAACCTTGGCCATCAGATCGGGAGTTTGCCATTGAAAATCTTCAAGTGCAAATTCTTGAAAGGCATTTTGGAGTTTCAAAATTTGGTGCAATTCAAGGCATACTGGATATCCTTGGATTTCAAGAGCTTCAATCTTTACATTGGCGGCATTGTGATCAGGTCAGAGAACTGCTTTTCTCATTCAATTTTTTATGTTTTTCCTTCTTTATGTCTTTATTTTGCCTTTGGATCGTTTCGATTTCTTGTGACTGTTCATCTGATAGGTAGGTTAATTCTTTTTTCTCTTTCTTTTTTGTTGTGACCGTTCATCTGATAGGTAGTTTGTATTGGAAATTCGAAGGAGCTGAATTTTCTCTTGCGGGAGTCCCGCTAGGCATGAAACCACATCTCTTCTGTTAATGCAGAAGGGGCCCTCTGGATTGAAGGCGGCCTTGGGGTTTCATGCACGGTTCAGCTTGCGATCCCCTTGGGAGAAAGCAGGATGTTTAGTTTTCATTTTTCTTTTTATTGCTTTCTTATTATAGATGAGAATTCTGTATAATTCTTTTCAAGTGATGGTTGATGTTGATGCTTAACTGAATCTGTTTATTTATTACATTTTTATATTTACATGAGAATTCTATATAATTCTTTGCAAGTGGTGGTTGATATTGATGTTTAATTGTACTTTTTTGTACTTTTTTATATTTATTTGAGAATTTTGTATAATTCTTTGCAAGCGATGGTTGATATCGATTGAAGGCGGGATGGACCTATTCTCTCCTTAATTTCTACTTATTCAACGTTTATTATATTGTACTACATTATTTGTTTTATATTTTTTTATTTCTCGTGACATCTTTGGTGCCTTGAACAAGCTAGTTGTGTACTTTTTGGCTTGATTGTGTTTTTTTACCCTTAGGGCCTGTTTGTTTCAGATAGTTGAGTATCCTACTATTATATCCCGTAAGCGCGCGGTTAAAAGTGAAGAACCAAAAGGTGAATATCGAAAAACGACCATCAAGTCACCTCCCCTTTAATGGAAACTGAATCATGGGAAGATAGGAAATGAATTCACCACCATATTAATTCAACACGTAGGAACTACATCTTGCTTAACCGGAAATTCCTATGTATTTTATGCAAACACAGCTCGTGATAGAAATCCTTTTCCTATTTTGAACTTATCCAATGACATTAAAGAAAGATTCTTTTAACGTGATTGAGTGTTTTCACTAAATGAAAGGATTTCTTATATTAACTTATAAATAGTAAAAGTAGTAGGATTGTCAATATTAGAGATTCAGGATTGTGGGCATAGTTATGATATTGGTTCATTTGGGCTGAAATTATTAATCCAAATGAACGACCCCCAACAAAATTTCGGTCCATATTTTGGACCAGTTTGGCAAAAATTGCATATTTCAGTTGAACAAGTCTAAATTTGCCCTTTTCGCTTGATTTTTTTTTTTTGAATGGCTTTTTGGTCGAAATTTTGAAAAGAAACAAAATCCTAATTCCTTTATTCCTTATATTCGTTTGACCGAAAGTAGTCATAGTAATAGTAGCAGTAGTAGAGGAAGAAGGTCGCAGCGGGCACCACTGTCGTTTGATAGTACAATTGCACTAAGAATGATAATGATTGCATAGAAAAAAAAGGCAGAAAAACAGGAAGAAGTGTACTAGGACTGAAGGGAACCTAGGCTCATTGCTCACCACATTACTTCTTTTTCCCTATCTTTCTCTTCTTCCCTCCTCTCTCTTCTTCTTCTTTTTTCGTTTTTTTCTTGTCTTACATTCGGTTGAGATAAAAGGGGTCAACACAGGGTTAGACCGAGGTTCAAGGGCTCCATCGTGGGGCTCACTCTAAAGAGATTCTCAACTATGATTGTGAGAGGTGGTCGTACAAGGGGTAGTAATATGTTTCGTAAGTTATCCCACTGTGAAAGCTTCAGTTTTTTCCTTTTTCCCCACATCTTTCTATCATATACCGTAACAAAATTTTAGTACTTATCTCCTCACCTCTGTAATTATCTCCCCATCACCAATTTCCTTTTCCACAATCAGCCCTTTTGCCATTTCCAAAGCTTTGAAGTGATACAGCAGAACCAATTCCTTAATATTTAAGGATGGGAGAGAAGCTTTGAAAGGCGCATTCTTTTCTGGTGTCCTATATATGTTTTATTCCATATCTCTTTGTTGGATCTATTAAGTCGTCGTATTTCCAAAGTCATTTACAATAACTTATTATCACTTGCATCCAAAATAAAAAAAATAATGGTGACTTACCAAAAATCTACAATTTCCTACATTGGTCAAGAAACAACCTCCACGATTATCTGTGACAAAATGTGAATCTTTTAAGTTTTAACTTAGGATGGATGTAATATATTTTCTATCCACAACCACCTTTGTGAAACAATACTGTTAACAAGCAAAGTTTACGTGCCATCAATTACCAACAGAAATTAATGCTCACGTCTTTCAACAACAACGGTATCACACAATTATATATTCTTAAAATTCACGAAATGACAATCCTCAATGGCTATGAACTCCCTAGTCAACCACAATAACTCATGATCACTTACATCCAAAATAAGAAACAATGGCAATGGTCGCTACATCTAAAATGTACAATCTTAACAATAATTTGTAAGTACCTTCAAGATTAGCAAATGCAACAACCATTGATCACTTCTCACAAGATCATAAACTTCTTCCACAAGCTCCAATCAATTATTCACTCGTGCCCCAATAATTATTAGCTATGAAAGAGTGCGTCTTTTTACCAAATCAAAAGCATAAAACAAACTTATGAAAACCCATTTCCAGAAAAATTAAAAAATTGAAACGAAAAGAAAACGAAAGAAGAAACCCACAAAACAAATTTATGAAAACCCATTTCCAGAAAAATTAAAGGAACCCTCATAACCGAAAAGACAACAAAATTCTTAACTGTAAAAAAGTAACAAAATATAAAAATACAAAGAATTGAAAATCCATAGAAAGTCCAATAATAAAATACATTCAGAAAATAACAAAGGAACCTAACCGAACTAATACCCAAAAGCCAAACATCTAAATCGAAAACAGAAATGAAAAAAATATACAAATTCATTAAAACCCATCATCAAGAAGATTAAAAGAACATGTTGAACCTAAAAGAAGTAATAATTAATAATAAAAGTAACTCACAATGTAAAGCAACAAAGTCCATACAAAATATACAACATAGAAATGAAAATACATAGAAAAATAAAAAATAAAAGCAATTTAAAATAAACAAGTAAATCCATGAGTGCCTAGTACCCAAAAATAATTTAAAAAAAAAAAGGAACATAAAAAAAGAAACCCTCAAATCTATGAAAACCCATCACAAAAAAATAAAATAAAATAAGAATGAAACCATCGTAACTGAAACGAGCAAAATCACAAATACATAAAAGTGGTCAAGAAGAAAATTAAAAGAACCCAACAAAACTGAAAATATAATAAAATGAACCCATAATAAAAAGCAGAAAACCACAATAACAAGTGCAACATAGTTTTGAAGATCCATAGAAAAATCCCATAATATAAGAAATTTAAAACGAACAAACAATGGGTGCAGATCAATCCTATTTTCAGCAGCAATTCTCAGTAGCACAATGGGTGCATATCAATCCAATTTCCACAAATTGCCCCACTGATCGAATTATGTTCAATTGGAAGGAGCTAGCTTTCTCGTAAACGGGGGTCAGGGCAGTACTAGTATTCTCAGTCTTCTGGTTTCCATGTAGCTAAGTAGATTGTTATGTTAGGGGATTTAAAGATTGTACTTTGCTTGTTTTTACCTATGTTTGGATCAATATAATCCTTTTGTATTGATATCTTTTTTGCTTTTAATGAAAGTTACCATTAAAAAAAAAAAAAAAAAAAACCAAACCCATGAAGATTGAATATGCAAAAACTAAAAAACTGAATCATAAAAGAGAAAAAAGAGCACAAATCCTATAAATCCATTACTAGAAAAACTAAATGAACCAAATGAAATTGAAGAAAAAATTAAAAAAGCCACCATAAAAAACAAAAAAAATAACATAAAAGAGAAAAAAAAAAAAAAAAAAACCAAACCCATGAAGATTGAATATGCAAAAACTAAAAAAGTGAATCATAAAAGAAAAAAAAGAGCACAAATCCTATAAATCCATCACTAGAAAAACTACATGAACCAAATGAAATTGAAGAAAAAATTAAAAAAGCCACCATAAAAAACAAAAAAAATTAACATAAAAGTGAAAACAAGAGAAAAGTTGAAACATAAACAAATAAATTTCTCTCGTTAGTATGTGCTCCTACATCCGTTAATCGCGCTGGAGAAAGAACTAGAGAAGGATTTCCTTCTCTTGTAACTGGACTATGTACCGATGATATCCCTTTCTTAGTTACTACTTTGGATGCGGGTGCATTGGATACACCTAACAGTGATATTGGAGGAGCAAGTGGAAAAGGGCTTCCTGCATCCAGCAATCTTCTGAATTGGATGTGGATGAAATCCACAAGGTTGAAGAAGTGGAACACCCACTCTTTCTAAGTGGAGACAAAGAGATCCCTTTTACCTATTTATTTGGCTTGTTTGTTGGCAAAATGGACTGCAAGTAAGGACCCAGTACCAGTTGTTAATGTCAAAATAAAGGTATTCTGCTGATGTTTTTTTGTTGTATGATCGCGTGGTCTATGGATTGGTTCTATGGTCCTAAAGTAGAGGGCAGTTTTAGTAATCCAAGATAAGATACTTGGCTAAGTATCTGTGTAAGAATTTCTGTTCTGGGGTTTACATATACACATAATTGTTGTTATAATTGAAATTGAAAAGGATTAATTTTGGAAAAGAATTAAGACTGATTAGTCGTATATCAATTTGATCTCCTTATGTCATTAAGGAAACCAAATTGGAGATCAAAATCCAAGAACCATTCATGAATTCACAGTCATTAATGCTTCCAATTTGCTATGAATTTTGAATTTTGTGACTGGAAATCCATTTTTGTCTTTCAATAGAAAATAAGGGGAAAGCTTTTATTTAGGTGTAGTGTGTTTTGGAATACAATCAATCTAAGAGAACATGATCCAATAAAAAAATTTCCTTGATTCTGCTTATCGGTTGCTTGAATTGAAAAAAAAAAAAAAAAAAAAAACTGGAGTTTGCTGTCATACATTTTTATTCTACAATGATCCTGGCCCTGCAGATAATTTTATCTGTATTGAGCTTACTGACATCATTAGTCATGTTAAAAACTAATCATTTCAAGCCAAGGAAGTTCATATATTTAATCAAATTCTGTTCTTTTGCAGTGTTTTTCGAGGGGGGTTAAGCAATTCCAATTCAAGTAATGAAGTACGTATGAGTTTAGATACAGAATTGTGAATTTTGGTGGGCATTCACCTGAGGATGTTACTGCTGCTCTTTCTTCATCAGACAAGAAAATTATGACCCCACATGAAGGAGATCATGAAGTGATATCGACTTTGTTTTTTGGCAAATTTTGAGGTAGTCTTCCTCTCCCATTTGAAAGAATTGTTCTCTGTGATGTCATTGTTTCTGTAGAATTCATTTCCGGCTGTATAGCCTTAATATGTACATTCTTGGAACTTAAGTACCTTTATTTTCTAAAATATGAAAGGGCAAAATTAATGTTTACTGAAAACCATTAGTTCCGATCGACTCATGAGATGAATGGTTTGCAATGAGTAAAGTTGTGATATTCTTGAATATATGAATCTTGTGCATACGAACATTTTCATGAACACAGCCTTTAAATCACAAGTAGCTACACAATGGACATTTTAAAATGAAATGGTGTCATGTCATGAATATTTGGTAGTTGGTACACTGGAGACCATCCTTGTAGTTAGTACTGGTGTTGTGATTTTTCGGTGGTTGTTTTCCTTCTGCCCTTATGATTCTGATCTTTTCGAGGATACCCCAAGTGATTTTTCGGTGGTTGTTTTCCTTCTGCCCTTATGATTCTGAGCTTTTCGAGGATACCCCAAGCTACTAACCTTCGTTAGAAACTGCAGAAAAGTTGATTGGAGTTGCGGACTTGCAGCCCTTCTACGATTTCGACATGATTAATTCCTATTGTTACCTTACAACAGAAAAAAAAAAGGTTCATTCGTGCATGGCATTTGTAGAACTAATAATGGTGGGATGCAAGTTTGTTCTTCTAAGGTGGTAGGGAGGATGGTTTGATTAAAATTGAAAATCAATTAGTGCCCTAGTGTGGTAGATTCTGTTGTCAAGAGCATTTATGGACAAAGTGGACTGCTTACGTAGGATATCATAAACAGTGCTAGTGCGGGGTGGGAATGGTGGAGACAAGTTGGTATAATGTTGTGCGATCATTTATTACCATTGTGGTCAAATGGACATTTAATTAAGACAATAGGTGGACCTGCACTGTTATATGGAGCTGAATGTCGGGCAATAGAGAAATGTTAAGAAGACGGTATTTGCGTTGGAAATGTATATCCTAAGATGGAGGTGTTACAAAGGGTGAATATAAAATTAGGAAGGGTTAAACAATGTGCGTTGGAGATGCATATCCTAAGATGGAGGGGTAAAAAAGGGTGAAAATAAAATTAGGAAGGGGTAAATGAGGAAACTTTTGGGCCAGTTCAATAGAATATAAAATCAACTATTTTTTATTCTCGTGGTTGCTCGCCATCTGGAATCAAGATTTTATATCCCCTACATATTTGGTGAATATTGCAGCAGGCCATCTTGTGCAAAATTGGGCTTGGCTGGTAATGTATAGGTTGGGTTATTATGAAATGACAAGGAGGTTATGGTAACATTCTTAGGAACGAAAGAACCAAATCAAGTAGAGGTGTGGGCAACTTATGAATTGCAAAGGCTTTATGTATTTTTCATGAAAGGTAAAATTCATTAAGAAAAGGCTGGCAGAGGCTTGCCTTTATTATTGAAGGAGACGTGAAATATGCAACATGATGGGATCAAATAAAGGTGGAGTCATGGGGGTTGTTAAGTTGGCACAAGAGACTTTAGATGTGCATATGACGATGGCAATTTCTTACTGTCACATTTTCAAAAGCTCAAATGAAGTAGCAGAGGAGTTATAAAAGATAGGTTTTTTGTTGTTAGAACATTTTTCGGTTTTTCCTATTTAATTGTTGGCACATACCCTTCTTTGTATCATTTTTTAATAGATGGAATTGCTGTTATTGATTATAGTATAAGGGTGGACTTCAATGAAACCTATTCCCGCTTCATGCAAAGTTGGGCCTGATATACAGTTTGGAAATGAGATTCCAAAATGAAAATTGTAAACAATAGAATGAAAGAAAGTATAACGAAATATGTTTTTAAAATCCATACTCATATTTATTTATAAAAAAAAAAAAAAAAAACAAAACTAAATTTGTGTTCATTCATTTCTCAACTTTCCATTCATAAAAAATGTTGAATATGTACTGTTCGTGGTTGTATGTTGGCATAACTTTGAGTGTGTGAACAATATAAGTGGAATATGTTAATTCACAATGTGGAAGAGTAGAACATTCACTGTTGAATCTGAACCATTTATCAAGCCTGTTTTAGAATGTTGGGCTCCAAAGCTCATCTTGCTTTTCCAATAAAATGAGTCCCCTTCGCATGGAATTCACTGAAATCATGTATAATAAATTATATACGAGTGTTTTCTTTTCTTTGCTAATATTATGTTTTTCAAATTTTATTATAGTTGTTGGCATTTTTAGATACATGTTTCAACATAAAAATGTTTGGTCATTCCACATGCTGGAAACTACTAATGAAGCATTTCTCGTCTTTACTTTATCTGCACATTTTTTATCTGTGCAATTTTGTGACTTTATTTTTAGCATTTTTTTAATCGGCTCATTTTTATGACTTTATCTGCACATTTTTTTATCAGAGAATTTTTTTGAATTTATTTCAGCACTCATTTTAAATTTTTAGTGTACTTTGATTGACAAGTATTTGTAACTAAAAAAGAGAAATCTTAGAGAATGATCAATGTTGTCTAATAGTTAGAAAGAGTCTAGTCACTAAATAAAGAAAGCTTGCCGTGTAGGCAAATTCTATATATTTACCCCGAATCAGTCATCAAGGCAAGGAATGAATCAATGAAATGACATTGATTTTTATTATCTATCTTGTGTGTTATATGGGTTGATCATTTGTTAAGTTAAACTAGCGAAGTGGATGCTTGCGTGGGATTTCCTTTGGGACTATCTCAATTCTCTTCCAGCTGCTTGTGAAACCTATTAAGTAGACTTTTTTATTTTCTATTTGAGGATTGAAAAAAAAAACACTTAAGATGTACAATAGACCAAAAAGGTCATTTTTGGTTCCTTCACACCAAACTGTTCTTCCGGCCCAAAAACTCTTTTTTTTTTTTTACTTGATTTCTCGAGGGTCGATATCGACCCTCCGCAACCGAAAATAGCAGTTTTCATCATCTTCTTCCCTCTCTCTTCCTCAAATCCAATCTAATGGGGAAGAATAGAAAGGGCATTCAGGTTTCTTGGTTAATTGGGCATCAAATGGGTTGATACTTAGCTCTAGGACCTTTGGTCTCGTTTTTGGGCAAAAAAGATCGAACCTTTGGTTAGTTATCTCTCTCTTTTTTATTTTTTTATTTATTTTTATTTTTTTTATTGGAGTAATTTGTGTTGCTCATCTTTGGTCTCTTTGTAGTGCACTTGGATGTGCCGAAATGCAAGTAGATGTTTGGGTGAATTAAATTCCTATGCATTCTGCTTAAATTTTGAAACTGCAAAGAAAAAAAATCCTTCTTATGGGATATTGCCTTTAACTTCTAGTTGCTGGATTATCTGCACCATTCATTTCATCCGCTGTCATGGTTGGGGGTTTGTCGTACCTTTTCATCTAATAGGATTCCCGACTTTTGAAGTTTCTACATTTGGATTTGTATTTTTAACTTGAAAAATTCATGCTTCTAATCATGATTTTAGATTTGAATCAATAATCATGATTTTAGATTTGAATCAAAGGTTGTTTATGTCGAAACCCTAATTGATGATAATGTTCCTGTTTTACCATTTCTGATCGGGTTCATTGCTTTCAATAAAAAAATGAGGGTTTTTGGATCGATTTGCTTTGAGTTCTCTAGTACTTTTGGCTAAAATTTGGGTGTTTTTATCTTTTAAGCATTTCGAGTTTTTGAGATCTTAAGGTTGGATCTATTTCTTTTGAAAGTGAGCGATTTTGAAGTCGTCTTTGGGAGTATTTAGGGCATGTTTGAATGTAGGACGACTATTCAAACTCTAAAGTTTTAGATCTTGTTGATTGAGGCGTTTTGTCTTTTTTTTTGTGTTCTGGCCGAGAGGGGGGGGGGGTTTAATGCAATTTGATTACTCTACTTGGGTGTAATTTATAAAATCTGGGGTCTTTGTGGATGAGAAGAAAAGGTGGAGAAAACTGCCCACACTTGATGTTTGTCCTATCGACAGTTTTCTCTGTGTTTCTCTACCTCTTTTCCTTCACAAGTAAATGGTCTGTTGGGTTTAGTTTAAAGATAAATCGTTTATGTTATATTGGTTAGGTTGCATTTTGATCGTGAGCTCCAAGTATAGAGCCGCGATGTAGTAATAAACTGGTGAGACCAGGTTGATCCATAGGTAGCTATTGAGATAAGGCTTACCAACTCGTACCTGCCTTAAATAAAATCTAAAACTAGCCATGAAATATAAAATTTCCTAAGGCTAGATTCCTAAATCTAAAAAGATCAAGTTGCTCCAAAATAGAATACACATTAGAACATCCAATTAGAAAATATTCTAAAATTATCACTTACTAAGATTAAATCTAACAAATGAAATTGGAAACTAAAACAAGTTATGAAAAAAAATAATCAAACTTAAAAAAAATGTATCAAACCAAATCAATCTAAATTGGAAAAAAATCATCCATCTAAAATCAAACTCCCTAAGATGAGACCATGTACCTAAAATAAATTCCTACACTAGATTAGAAACCAATTAACTTGTCGAAGTTAAACACTAGATTAAGCTAAGAATCTAAATGATACACTTTCTAAATGAATGCGAATCTGAGAATTAATTTTCCTAAACTAAATAAAATACAAGAATGATGAGGATGCACTCTTCTAAAATAATATGGGACACTATGCATGGACGTGCATGTAATATGATGAACTAGTGCAAAGTTTTTTATTTTCTAATGCTTGACACCTATCAGATGAGGATGCACTCTTCTAAAATAATATGGGACACTATGCATGGACGTGCATGTAATATGATGAACTAGTGCAAAGTTTTTTATTTTCTAATGCTTGACACCTATCACCAATACATAGCTAGATCAAAACCTATCTAAACCACAATTACTGCTGAATCTTTAATACCCTAAGATGCATGAAATTCCAAAAGAGAACAAGTGAATAAAAGTACTAAATCTGAAATGCTATGAAATACATGAATTGTGCAAACGGTTCCAGAAATCAGTCTTGAAGCCATCGTTCCCTGTGTAATAAATCAAGTCTAGAAACTGGTTCAATCAATCCTTTAATTCATCACTCAATTCCCAACATGGTTCGGCCATGATGAAACTTGTTACAACCAGATTTATATCCTATTTCAGCTGTAATCTGCACAGATCATTATGTCTTTCCAATTCTAAATCGCAAATTTCACATCAGTTATGTAAAGAAAACACACCCCCACTGTATATGTAAGGTTCTACCAAAAAGAGCCCAATGTGCACTATATATATATATATATATATATTTTACTTTTCAATCTGTTTTCTTCATTAATCTTGAATTGAACCAAAATGGTTTGCAACTCAGATTTTTCTGATATTTAAATTGCACTCTAACCTAAAGAGAGTTTGCATACAACTGGGGACAAAATTTTTATTGTCTTTTAAACCGTTTCAAATTTCAATTTGATAATGGGCTATTTTCCGAACCAAACACATTCAGCACATGTGACCTTCAAATCTGATTTCGGAACTTAACATAAATTATACCACTACACATGTTTTAAAAGATGCAAAATATGCATGAAAACTAATGCACTTTCAGCAGTAACATAATTCTATCATATTGATGTAAAGATAGAAAATAAAGTGCAGAAACTAAAAAAGAAAAAATGCAGAAAATAAAGATGGTGTGCATAAATCCAAGGTGGTAAAAGAAAATATAAAGGTGGTGAGTTGCTCTTTAAATCTCCTTCTCAATCTTGGCCCAAAAACAATTAGAAGTGCAAACCTAGGGTCCCATTCTTCAACTTGGGTTGTCAATCCAAGTTGATAATGATAAATCCTCACTTTTTAATAAATAAATTTCAAACTGGGATTTTTTAAGCTTTTCTCAGTCAACTCTCTTCAACTTCACCTTGTATTGCCTCCAAAAATACCATGTATTCTTAGAAAACAAGGTCTATTGTGAGGATGCTAAGGTGAGTTGTCAATAATTATTCCAAGCCAATTAAAAATATTTAACCAAAAGTAAGAACTAACCCTATTGCATGGATCACAAATCTAATATTCAGAGATACAAAAATACAGAACACAAATTAAAACAAACAACTTTATCTACTAGCATGAAAATTCTTTACAAGGAATATAACATTGAAAAACAAGAATACATACTAGGATGTTGAGAATCCCTCTGTCTAGTTGAAACCACAAGGTTGGTGGTATGGCGTTTGGAAAGAACCCCCTTGGTGAGTTCAAATGGAAGGGCAAAAAAGGGAGAGATGGTATGCAATTCTCTAGAGTGAGAGCGTTGGATCTCCCATAGGGCTGTTTATATAGGAGTGGAACCTCTTTTCTTTCCTTCTTTGTTCTTCAATTTGTGGAGTGGTGGGATCTCCAAAATCTCCATGACCGTGGGTCATTCTTACTGGTTGGGTTGCATGCCCAGCTGGTCTCATTCATCTCCCTTTTTCTCTCTTTTTGAAAACGTCCTCTTTCCTTTCTTTTGGATTTTCTTGATAGACAAGTTAGAGAGACAAAATCTTCACTTGATTGAGATGGGGCCCACATAATGTGGCCGGGTGTGCTATAAAAAAGATATGACGTTCTTGAACTTCTCATGTTGCCTTCATGCTATGCTATTATAAATAGGTCCTAATTTTATTTGGAAACTCAGATTGAGTAATTACTAGAAACTAGTGTTGAATGCGATAAAAATGAAAATATGGTTTTCTTTGCAATTTGATTTTGGTTGAGAACTTGATTTGGGATGGATGTAATATATGCATAAAACAAGTTTAGAAGCACATAATTTTTTCAAAAAAAAAAAAAAAAAGAAGCATTAGAACTATACAAAAAGTAAAAAAAAAAAAAAAACACATTAGACCTATAAAAAAAGCATACAAGCATTATTAAATCTGATGGTAAAAGAGAAATTAAGTTTTCTCCCATGACCTATCAGTAAATGTCACATACTGTACAAGAAGAAAAAATTGTCAACATCTTTCCATTGCATGTGGTAAACTCAATTGTTGGACACTGTAATTTTTCAGAAAATTGAATGCTGTCCATACATGGTTTTGAACACTTGATCATGTACTCAGTAGTAACAAATGTTTCAGTTTTGAGCTATATATCAAATGATGCTTTGAATGCCTTTGCTATTTGATTTTTATTGAGCTTGGTTCAGACTGGATGTCTTTGACATAAATTTACTTAATATATTCTGATGTTGGTTTCACTTAAATTTACTAAATGCATTTTTTACTAAAATCTGATAGTAACGAGTGTAGGAATGCGTTCCCATCTCTTGTTCTGTCTTGTTATTTAATGAAAGTAACCATTAAAAAAAAAAAAACACAAGTGTAGGAATGCCTGCTTAAGTACCAAATTCTTTGAATTTGGTACCTGGATTGGAAAGGTTGATGTACATTAGGAGCAGATTTGTATTTGTTTTCCTCTTTCCTCTTCCACCGTTAGTGTGTTAAGTGAGGGCACTTCATGTAATACGTATGGACTATTGATAGTAGCACTTCAACAACAGGTGTCTTTTATTTTCTTCTTTTTCTTTTTCTTTTTTTATTTTTATTTTTATTTTTTGCTCTAAAATTCTCTCTGATAGGAATAGAACTAATGAAGAACATGCATTTCACAGCTTTGGGGTTATGAACAGAACTTGGGATCATCATAGCGTGCATAGGTGGAAAAGATCCATGGTTGGGATCATCATATCTTCTTTTTAATTGATAGCTTAACTAGAACCAGTGGCCTAGTTGTTGGGCATTTTCCAACGGTGTTGCAAGCTCCTTTTTTATTTATTTATTTATTTTTTGCTTGTCTTTGCCTACTATTGTTTATGTGTTTTTGTCTTTTAGGAGACACTAGATCCTAGTAGTATAAACCTAAGATTTGTGTATGCTGCCGGGTGGTTCTATAGAGTAACTGCTACATGAGTTTTCTATAGAGTAATTGCTACATGAGTTTTCCTGACCGGTATTTTGGTGTTTAACCGTTTCTATTTTCTTAATTTCTTTCGTTGTTGCTTTTGATATCTTTATGCTCATTCACATCTATAAATATTTCTAACATGATTCTTTTAAAAATTGTTTGTTATTTTGGTTTAGATGCTTTATGTATTATTGCTAAAGTTCATCTTATATTGGTGGAACATTATATTTTGGGCATCTTTTTTAAATTAAAAGTCTTTAGTGTGTTTTTATTTCAGGCTTCTATTATACTTCTATTTCCATTTCTATACCTGTTTCGAGTTTTATTGATTTGTGAGCACAATTTCTTTTGTTTCTTTTCTTATTTTAGGTACCTAACAGAGCGAAAGATACTTAGTGGAATATCTTTTGTTATATCAACGGGAAGTAGTGTTGCTATTGTTGGTACAAAGTAGCAGCGGTAAAGCTTCAATGATTTTAACGTATATTCTAGCTAAATATTATATAAAGAAACTACCTTGAACTGTGTGATTCTATTTTTCTTTTTCTTTTTTTTTCTTTTTTTTTGTTTCCTTTATAACATACTTGACAGATGAGTGAATGACAAACTAGATGTTGGAGGGAACTAACTCTACAATAGGTGTCTCCTCGTGCCTTCTGTTTACGAAGGATATTCTTCTTCATTCTAAAATAAAAGACATAGTTCACATTGATTTTAAATGATTGACACATAGTAGAACACGTTGGTGAAATAATGTCTTCATTTGGAGAAAACTTTTGTCATCCTACCTTTTTTTTTTCCTTGAAAATTTTTGATCCAAGCACTTTTTTACTGCCATGTCTCATTTAACGACTGCCTTTGCATGCTCCCAAATGTCTGCCCGGCACCTAGTGGTTTATTGTTTGATTGAGCTTCATTTTGATGTTCTCCCTCACGGTACTGACATTCTAGTATCAAATGTGCTCTTAATATTGTACTTATGTCTTTGAATATCCGAGATCCCTTTGATTTATGGACTACTCGTTGGTCTCTGGCTGTTTCACTCGTATCATGCCTCTTCTTTTATGGTCTATTAAGTTAATATCTTGAATGGTAGTTTTATAAGGTTATTGGGAATTATGCTTGCTATAGGGTCTTGTGTGAACATTATTTTGTGATGGATTATTGTTTCTCATCATGGAGCATTGTTTTCATTTTTCAAGTTATTATTTATATTTTCTTTGTTTTTATTATGCAAAAACCAAAAACTGACTGAAGACATAAGGTACCATAACATATGTAATGAGGTTGAATGACCAACTAGCCCTTCATTTCCCGGTTAGTTAGAGGACCTAACCTGAAATCTGTCAAGTATGAATCTTCTTTTTAGACTAGATCAATGGTACTTTTGAAATTTTGTCCTTTTGATGTTGAGATTTTATGCCCTTTGATGTACAAATATCACCATTTGAGGAAAAAAATCGCAATTCAAGTTGAATTATTTAATATAATAGGGTAATTGCACAGTTTGGACAGCTATGGGCATGGGCCGCATGGCAAATAGCCAGCAAAGCTTTGAAACAATGGGCATATAACTAAATTTTTTTTGGCATTTGGGTGGATCCCAAGTTGTGTTGCCAGTAGAGTAATTCTTTTTTCTTTTTGTTTGTTTTTGTGGGTTTTGTCTAACCATTGACGAGGTTGGAAAAAGCTTCACATTCTCCGGTGTCTTCGCTTTACCCTCATGTACTTTTATTACTCATGTTTTATATTCTTTTGCATTGCATGCATAATATGAGGATGATGTTCATCATAGGTTGGGGGTGGGGACAAGCACACTTGTCTATTTTTAGACAAAATTTTCACACACCTTTTGCTTTATTTTCTATATTTAGGAAGTTTTTCAAATTTCTTTTCAGAATTTTTGCTATTTATCTTTGGCTTTTTAGATTTTTTTGAAGAGAAATTTTTTGAGAGAATTTTCAATAAACGGAAGATGGGTTGAATTTTAGAATTCTCAAAAATTTAGACAAAAGAGAGTCTGCGGATATCATTTTGAAGAAGTGCTAAATTTAAATCCTTTCACATTACATAGTTCGTATACTTTTTCAAAACCTTTAAATGTGAAATTATGATTTCCATTCTTTTTACGACTTGATTGAGTAGATGGAGGAAAACTAAACCTTAGTTTTATAGGTTTCCTGATTCATCTGGGTGGATTTTTCCACTAATTGGTGAATTAAGTCGGGTACATGAAAATGGCTGCCTATTGTTGGGGACCGTTGAAGAGGAAAAAAATTCATGGCCTTTTGAAAAATAATAGTGCAAAAGCCATCATGGTTGCCTTGTTTCGGGTACATAAAAAGGGCTGCCTATTGTTGGGGACCGTTAAAAAATAAAAAAATCACGGCCTTTTGAAAAACAATAGTACGAAAGCCATCATGGTTGCCTTGATTCGGGTACATGAAAAGGGCTGCTTATTGTTGGAGACCATTGAAAAGAAAAAAAAATCACGGCTTTTTGAAAAACAATAGTGCAAAAGCCATCATGGTTGCCTTAATTCGGGTACAAGAAAAGGGCTGCCTATTGTTGGGGACTGTTGAAAAGGAAAGAAATCAAGAGAAAAGAAAAAGAAGAAAGAGAGAAGCTTGTCGCTGAAACTTCACGGCCTTTTGAAAAACAATAGTGCGAAAACCACCATGGTTGCCTTAATTCGGGTATACCCTTAATTCGGGTACATGAAAAGGGCTGCCTATTGTTGGGGACCGTTGAAAAGGAAACAATATCACGGCCTTTTGAAAAACAATAGTGCGAAAGCCACCATGGTTGCCTTAATTTGGGTACACCCTTAATTCGGGTACATGGAAAGGGCTGTCTATTGTTGGGGACCGTTGAAAAGGAAAAAAAATCACGGCCTTTTGAAAAACAATAGTGCGAAAGCCATCATGGTTGCCTTAATTTGGGTACACCCTTATTTAATTTGGGTACACCCTTAATTCGGGTATATGAAAAGGGCTGCCTATTGTTGGGGACCGTTGAAAAGAAAAAAAAAATCACGGCCTTTTGAAAAACAATAGTGTGAAAGCCACCATGGTTGCCTTAATTTGGGTACACCCTTAATTCGGGTACATGGAAAAGGCTGCCTCTTGTTGGGGACCGTTGAAAAGAAAAAAAAAATCACGGCCTTTTGAAAAACAATAGTGTGAAAGCCACCATGGTTGCCTTAATTTGGGTACACCCTTAATTCGGGTACATGGAAAGGGCTGCCTATTGTTGGGGACCGTTGAAAAGAAAAACAAAATCACGGCCTTTTGAAAAACAATAGTGCGAAAGCCACCATGGTTGCCTTAATTTGGGTACACCCTTAATTCGGGTACATGGAAAGGGCTGCCTATTGTTGGGGACCGTTGAAAAGGAAAGAAAATCACAGCCTTTTGAAAAACAATAGTGTGAAAGCCACCATGGTTGCCTTAATTTGGGTACACCCTTAATTCGGGTACATGGAAAGGGCTGCCTATTGTTGGGGACCGTTGAAAAGGAAAAAAAATCAGGGCCTTTTGAAAACTAATAGTGCGAAAGCCACCATGGTTGCCTTAATTTGGGTACACCCTTAATTCGGGTACATGGAAAGGGCTGCCTCTTGTTGGGGACCGTTGAAAAGGAAAAAAAATCACGGCCTTTTGAAAAATAATAGTGCGAAAGCCATCATGGTTGCCTTAATTTGGGTACACCCTTAATTCGGGTACATGGAAAGGGCTGCCTATTGTTGGGGACCGTTGAAAAGGAAAAAAAATCAAGAGAAAAGTAAAAGAGAAGAAAGAGAAAAGCTTGTCGTTGAAATTTCACGGCCTTTTGAAAAACAATAGTGCGAAAGCCATTATGGTTGCCTTAATTCGGGTACATGAAAAGGGCTGCATATTGTTGGGGACCATTGAAAAGGAAAAAGAATCGTGGCGTTTTGAAAAACAATAGTGCGAAAGCCATCATGGTTGCCTTTATTCGGGTACATGAAAAGGGTTGCCTATTGTTGGAGACCGTTGGAAAGGGAAAAGAAAAAAGAAGAAATAGAGAAGTTTGTCACTGATATTTCACGACCTTTTGAAAAACAATAGTGCGAAAGCTATCATGGTTGCCTTGAGAGGAAATCTTTTTTTTTTTAGAGTCTAGGCGGACCGGATTATTTGATTGAGTCTTTTTCACGGGGGTTCTAGCGGAGCATTTAACACTTATTTTTTGATGTATACATACTTTCTCATCGTGCATGATCATATTTAGCAAGATTTTGAAAATTTCTTTCCAAAGATGGGATTGATGAACCGTATTTCGAATTTGTCTTTACTTTGATTATTTCGAGAATCGAAAGTATCCAATGTTTATAAATATTTTTTTGGTGGAGAGTTTCTTTTGATTTCTTTAGCATTTTATTTATTTATTTATTTTTTGAGTTTTGTGAGTATATTCATGGGAAAACCTCATGAAGCACAATTCATGCACTAGGGTAACTTAGGGGTATAAGGGCTTATTGCATGCGCTAAATGCAGTTGAGAGTGCTAGCAAAAGTGGCTTTTTTTTTTCTACATTGTTTAACTCATTATGAGAAAACAAGTGCTGTAAGCTGCGGTGGTCGGAGTAGACTTCGAACTTCTCTCCGTAGAGGTAATGTCTCCACATCTTTAGAGCAAAAACAACCGCTGCTAACTCAAGATCATGCGTTGCATAGTTCTTTTCATGGTCATTCAATTGCCAAGATCCATAAGCAATGACTTTTCCATCTTGTATGAACACACAACCAAGTCCTATATTCGAAGCATCGATAAAAATTGTGTAACCACCATGGTTTAAAATCTGGGTTTCGGTCGCGGTCTCGGCCGGGCCGAAAAACCGATATGATATCGGTATCGGTCGCGGATATCGGTCCGTCGCGGTCGTCGCGGTGTGAATTTTTTTTTTAATCCAAAAAAATTCGCAAAAATATCCAAAAAATCCAGAATATTAGAAAATGCTAGAAAACAATATTTTTTTCCATTAGTAACAACAATAAATCAAAATCTCGGTCACCTTAAGTTATGAGTCCTGTCTGTATCGCAGACTCGCAGTTCATTGTCTTCTCCAGCATTTCATATAATGCAACCATTATTGATGCTCATGATCAATTTATTAGTGTAAAATATAAGAAAATAAAGATAACATACCAATCATCATTTAATACTAACTCAATCAACAAATAAGTTAAGAAATTTAATACCATGAGTGTATGACAGATTGACAGATTGATAGCCTAATTCCAAGTGGAGTGTCGCCCAGGCTCGATATCATCATCATCATCATCATTTCTCCGGTATTGGTTAAAAAGATATGCTCCATACTGTTGTGCAGCACTATCATACCCATGACCATATTCAGATTGTTCCTGATAAGATGATGAACTATGTTGATCCCCTGTAGATTGAGATGGCTGGTTGTAATCCAATGGCATGAAATAAAAATGAGGGGCATGAATAGGTCGTTGGGGAAGTCGTGGGGGAAGCCTTCCTTGCTCAATTAATATCTGTTCGATAGAAAGTATCGGTGTTGGTGAAGGGGGTACCCAATTAGGGTCATATGAATAATCCCCATACTGTCCATACATAGCACCTTGTTGGCCAACATAACCCCCATAATGACCATGAGTACCTTCCCCCACTCCTTGTCCAGCAGGGCCCGTCCCACTACTACTCCCTGCCTCGGTCCCTCCAACATGCCTGACATAACCACGACGAGGATCTAACTCAGTAGCACCAGGAAAATGCTCAACTGTCTCATAAGTGAGAGGCTCATCATCTCTATAATGACCCTTATCCCCGGGAGAGTCAGGTGGAATTCCTGCTGATGATGATGAAGTAGAAATACTTGACTCACTCTCCTCGTCCACCTCCTTTCCCCTTGGTTGACTTGTATCAGGTGCGCGCCCCTGTTGCATTGTCAAGTTTATTTCTTCCATCCTTTCTGAGGCCCTTACTGGCTCAGGCCTATCCCCAGTCAATTCCTCCATCAACTCCTCAAACTCTGGGTCTTTATCTAACATTGGTTCTTCTTGTTCCTCCAACCATTCACCTAACACTGTATCCTCTTCTGAAAAAATGTAGTCCAAATTAATTGGACAAAAATAATCCCGTTGATCCTCAAACTGTCTTCTCTTTCTATTTCTACTCCGGAGCTTGAGGTTGTAATGGATGTAGACCAATTTATTTAGCTTCTGCATTGTTAATCTATTTCTTGGTCTTGTGTGGATAAATGAGAAGGTGCTCCAATTTCTTTCACAATTAAAAGACGATGTAGTTTGACTAAGGACTTTAATAGCAATCGTCCTTAGTGCAGGAGCACTCTCTCCATAATTCAACCACCATTCAGCTGAAAATAAAAATAGAAATGATATTAGAGTCAATAAAATAATAATTAGAGTCCTTGAATAACATAGAGATGACATTACAATTTACAATCAATACCGGGATTGGTCTGCGTGATGGCTCTTCGCGCAGTGATCGTTCCAAAGCTTCCGGCACGTACATTGTATATGTCAATCTGAAGACGTTGAAGTAGAGAAATAAATTAGAGAACTTACATTCTTACAATGTTATACTTTTTCGGTTTTTCCCTTAATTAGCATACTGCCTACCTGATTTGTAGCCCAAATTGCTTCATCTATATTCTCTGCTAGTCTTTCAATCACATTTTTTAGTCCCAAACGGATTTCATCAGATATGTGCCCATTCGTAAATTGTGGCCAACTTTGATCTCTCCATGGCCTCATGTAAGAAGCCCATTGTTGGCTTATCATCGCCATCAACCAATCGAAGAACCTTTATTAGGGGATCAAAAACATTCAAAACACCCTTCACATGAGGCCAAAATTTGTTGGACTCAATTGTTTTACATACTTCTTTTGTAATGGGACTTGGCCTCTTTCCCCATTTTGAATTCATGAACTCTTGTGATTTTATCAATTGAAGAAGTCCATCTCTATACTTGTAAACACATTCGATGGCAATGAAGTGGGTGGCAAATCTAGTGATGCCAGGCCGCAGTAGTTCATGGTTGTCTGTATACATTTTCATCATAGAAATGAGTCTATATGACTGATAAAAAAAATTTGTGATCTTCTTTATCTTACCAATCACTTGCACCATGACTTTTCCTTTTGCAATATCTTCAAGCATTAAATCCAGGCAATGTGCTGCACATGGAGACCAGAAAATCCTTGGCCTTTGTTTCATAAGCAACATTCCTGCAGCCTTCATGTTTGCAGCATTGTCAGTAACAACCTGAACTACACAATCTGCCCCAATTTCTTCAATCACCTCATTCAATAACCTATTAATATATTTTGCATCTTGGATGTAATCAGTTGCATCAACTGATTTGATAAACACTGTGCCCATAGATGAATAAACTAGAAAATTCAAGAGATGACGATGTGTGATGGTCGTCCACCCATCGCACATTAGTGTGCAACCTCTTTCCCTCCATGCCCATTTGAAAGTTTGCACCCAAGCCTGCAATTCCTCATACTCTTTCTCAACACAGACATGCCCAATCTCATAAGGAGTGGGTGCCTTTATACCTGTACCATGTTCTGCAGCCGCATCTAACATGGTGGCGAAATAAGGAGAAGATGCCTTGTTGGGTGGGATGCCTCCATGCAAAAAAAACTTCCCAGTAGCCCTTACTAGATGTTCTCTTGCTTTACCAAACTTGCCCTTTAGAGCTTTCATAATGCCAGGCTGCTTTGAAGTTGGTTTTCTATAAGCAAATGGGTCTGTTGGCCCCACCACATCTGGCCTACGAGGTGCATGTGTAGGAGGTTCAACCTCCTCAATGTCTGGATCTTCACGAACCCGGGGTTGTTTTTGACTAACTACCCGACGCAAACTCGCTGCCCCTAGTCCAGATGACCCACCACCATGCTCATATTGGCTACCTCTAGCGGCTACTTCATATTGCATTCTTCTCCTCTCTTCCTCCTCTTGAAGTGACCTCACACTTTCTGTCCTAGCCCTCCTCATTTCTGGGTCTTCATCGTCATCATCGGAGGAACCAAATATTTCTTCTCTGCATGCATCAAGTTCCTCAGTTATTCTTCTTGCTTGTACTTGTTTTTTTTTTCAGATGCGTCAAGGAGCTCATGCATTTCAGCCCTCACATTTGGTGGCACTTTATGACATTTTGTCACCTGTCCTGATACATGTGCCAAATGTTGTTTCAATCGGGTAATCCCCCCATTGAGCACTCGTCCACAATAATTACATTTTACTTTGTTTTTGCTTCCGACTGCTTCACCATGTCTCCAACCTGGATCTAAGTCATGCACCATTGTGACTAACTTCCTATAAAATAAGAAATTCATGTAATAGTAATACTCTAACAACAATTATTTTTAGAAAAAGTAGAAGATTTAATAAAATCATTTTGAAATTCCTAAATATTTAGATCTAGCGTAAAAGTATGTAAATTAATCATTTATACACCACACAATGATCATGAATCATTAAAACAACATATTTATGATGAAATCCCCAAAAAATGATATATTATAATTCAAATATTGAAAAATCTGAAAATAAAATAATTAAAATAAAAATCTAAATCATGTTTATGACTATGAGTAGATGTAGATCTATCATCTACACACTATTAATAAGCCTTTACATATTTATGATGAAATCCCCAAAAAATGATATATTATAATTCAAATATTGAAAAATCCGAAAATAAAATAATTAAAATAAAAATCTAAATCATGTTTATGACTATGAGTAGACGTAGATCTATCATCTACACACTATTAATAAGCCTTTGGTATCATAAATGCTCTAACAAGTAAAAAGTAAAAACAATTATTTTTAGAAAAATCAAAATTTAATAAAATCATTTTCAAAATACTAAATATATAGATCTAGCATAAAAGTGTGTAAATCAATCATTTATAAACCACACAATGATCATGAATCATTAAAACAACATATTTATGATGAAATCCCCAAAAAATGATATATTATAATTCAAATATTGAAAAATCCGAAAATAAAATAAATAAAATAAAAATCTAAATCATGTTTAGATGTAGATCTATCATCTACACACTATTAATAAGCCTTTGGTATCATAAATGCTCTAACAAGTAAAAAGTAAAAACAATTATTTTTAGAAAAATCAAAATTTAATAAAATCATTTTCAAAGTACTAAATATATAGATCTAGCATAAAAGTGTGTAAATCAATCATTTATAAACCACATAATGATCATGAATCATTGAAACAACATATTTATGATGAAATCCCCAAAAAATGATATATTATAATTCAAATATTGAAAAATCCGAAAATAAAATAAATAAAATAAAAACCTAAATCATGTTTATGACTATGAGTAGATGTAGATCTATCATCTACACACTATTAATAAGCCTTTGTTATCATAAATGCTCTAACAAGTAAAAAGTAAAAACAATTATTTTTAGAAAAATCAAAATTTAATAAAATCATTTTCAAAATACTAAATATATAGATCTAGCATAAAAGTGTGTAAATCAATCATTTATAAACCACACAATGATCATGAATCATTGAAACAACATATTTATGATGAAATCCCCTAAAAATGATATATTATAATTCAAATATTTTAAAATCCGAAAATAAAATAATTAAAATAAAAATCTAAAAATCATTTGTATGAGTAGATCTAGCATGAAAGTATGTAGATCTAACTTCTAAGTGAAGAGCACAACCAAAGTAACAAACCAAATGATTTCTATGCTTCATCTAAAAATAAAAAACAAAAAACACATAATAAAATGGTATAAATTGATTTTCTCTTACCTTGAGGCTTGAATAATATTTCTTTAAGAAATAAATTTGAGATTTGAAAAGATACAAGATGGAGAGTAGTTGCACTTGCAGCCCCTAAGGAGTAAGAAGATGAGAGGAGAGGAGAAGAAGAAGAAGATTGGGGATTTTTAAAAAAGTAGGGTTTTTTTCCATTATATATCATCTCGGCCGATATTTTGCAAAATATCGGCCGAGATATCGGTTCTGCCGATATTTTCAAACTATCAGCAGATATCGCCGATATTTTGGCGATATATTGCCTGCGATACCAAAACCGGTATCGCAGGCAATATCTCGTATCGGTTTCGGCCGATACCGAGTCATATCGGCCGATATGACTCGGTATCGGCCGATTTTTTAATCCATGGTAACCACCGCTTCCGGATGGTAAGGTGAGGACTGATGCTGTAGTCAATCTCGTTTTCAGCTCTTGGAAACTGGTCACAAACAGATCTGTCCATACATATGGTGCATTCTTCTTGGTTAACTTCGTTAGTGATGCTGCAATCGACGAAAATCCTTGCATAAATCTCCGATAGTAACCTGTTAATCCAAGAAAACTTCTGATGCGCGTCAATCTTGGCTGGATCTATTGACAATCTTTCTTTGGAGATGATGTGTTCCAAAAATGCGACTTATTTAAGCCAGAATTCGCACTTACTGAGCTTCGCATACAATTGATTGTCTCTTTGAAGTTGCAGTGCTATTCTCAAATGCTTTTCATGTTCTTCTATGGACTTGGAGTACACCAAAATGTCATCAATGAACACTACCGCGAACTGATCTAAGTATTCTGCGAAGATCTTGTTCATCAAGGCCATGAATATTGCCAGTGCATTAATCAGTCCAAATGGCATTACTAGAAATTCATAGTGTCCATATCTTATTCGGAAAGCTGTCTTTGATACATTTGAATCTCTAACTCTCAGCTGATAGTAACTAGAGCTCAAATCAATCTTCGAAAAATAGGCAGCACCTTGCAATCGAAGGTTGGGTAAGCCCAACCCAATCAGATATTGGGTCCAATATTTTAGCCCATAAGTAGCCTGTAATTGAATTTTGTTGGCATACAAAAATTCATCACATTTCCCAAGGCAGGATACCCATTGTCGTGGGAAAAATGTCATTTTTCTAACTGCTGGAATCTGACCGGCCATAATAGTGGAATTCCCAGCGGCCATTGTTTATAAAGCTTCATCGACCACTTCAGCTCTCCAGCCACTCAGCCCATTGGCCGCCGCCCTTCACTCAAGCCATAGCCGCTGGATGTTAAAACAACACAAACACCAACCGCCAGACACCTTCTCCAATGGCCTCGAAGCAGTTATCACCCATGTTCTGGGTGCACCTTCTCCAATGGCCGCCCAGCAGTTCTCGCCCACGATCTGGACGGTTACACCTTCTAGTGGCCATTGGATATGCAAGAGGAACGGTTACAACTTCCATTAAATTGCAGTTTTCGAAACCGCGCTGCTACTCCATGATTTCCAATGGTTATGGCCTCTCAAAAGAGGGACTTGGGGGAGTATCAAGGAGACCCGATCCGGTGTAAAGAAAAGCCAGAAACTTTGCCATTTTTCACACAGAAGACCTACTCTTCTTTTCTCAAGGTGAGAACCAGGCAGCAGTTGTCTTATAGATTGAGTAACAATTTCTAGAAAACCAGTCTTTGTTTCTCTCACACCGGAGAAGAAGAGGTGTTTTTGCTGTTTTGATGCATACGTCATTGTCAACTCTTTTTCCACATAAGGGTGATGAATTACAAAGATTGACGGAGGAAACTACGATGTAGATTTCCCCAACTTCGTCTCGAGCAACTTTCTGAAGACAGCAACCTCCTTCGTACTAAATCAAATCCTAGGAAAGTGGCATACCATCTCTTACTTTTTCCTGATTATCCTCCATTTACGTGTGCTAAATTCTGGAAAAAAAATTGAATTTGTGCTTTTAACAAAGAAGACACATCCAAATACTCTTGGAGTAATGGAAATAGTGGAGCTAAAGTATTCAAAAAGTGTATTGTATCATTGACTTCCCTCCTAAAGTATTAGATGGCATTTGATCAATGAGAAATGCGACTATGAGAACATCTGATCAGAATGCCTTCAGAACATTCATCTGGAACGATAGTGCCCTGATAACTTCCAACAAATTCTAATTTTCTGTTTGGCAACACCATTCTATTATATAGTATAAGTACATGAACTTTGTGATTCAAACCCATTTGCTCTGAGGTAAGCTTGAAAGAAACTTGATGTGTTCCTCCATTGCCTGAGCTCAACACCTTGATTTCGCATCAAACCTATTTTCTACCATTGTCACAGCCACGCCCAACTCAGCATGATATTGTTCGCTTTGGCCCATGTGCGCGCAAGAACTTCCAAGGCAATCACCCATCCCAGTACTCCTTCCACCCGAGCAAGCTTAACTCCGGTGTTCTTATAGGATCTGGGGCCGCGCGGCTTTAAAACACGTCATGCTGACTTACACAAGGTTTAACTTATAAGCCCAAGGTCCGAACTTGGATATTTCCGATGTGGAACTTGCAAAGACTCTCCATTGGAAGCCCGTGGTTGACACACTACGCCCCATGTTTAAAGGTGCCATCCGGACTGAGTTCTCACACTCTTCTCCACCGGAAATAAAGTCGTCATCGGCTCTGATATTGTCACAACCCAAATTCCGGGGCCCTGTCGGACTCTAGATCGTGATTATTTAGTAAATATTCACCATGCATTCATCAAATGATTTCCAGAAGGGATCAGGCATTTAGATCAAAATATAACTTTATTAAATTATGAATGTTGAACAATATCAAATATCTCTGAGTAAATCAAATTCCATATTCTAATTCAGTTCATATAATAAAATTCCCTAAACAAGGGTTAATCCCCTTATCAACTAATTGAATATTTCTCATTCTCTCCCGTCAGCCACGCATGCCAAAATTTACGTGCTGAACATCGTTTTGCTCTACCCCACACGCAACGTGATTACCTGAAGAGGGCAACACAACATCAGTATTACTGGTGAATGAATTTTCCTAATTACACAAACAGCATAAAACATAATTAACAAATCTGAATAAATAAATCAATTACCATTAAAAGTACATCCATAAACATATTCGTACCCATGCACATTACCACGCCTCTAAGGCTCATTGTATACATGTATACCGGTCACCATGACCCTGTGTCAACAGACACGTCCCAAAAGGACTAGCTGCTATAATGGCCCAGACACTAAATCCAACATCCCACGACTGGGACCAATGCACATTATCTCACCATTACATAATAATCATAGCTCAACATTTATTAATAATCTACAATAATCAGTAGTGTGGAACCAGTCCTATTCAAATCCTAATCAGATTAGTGCCCCACTTCTGATCATCACAGTTTAAGGAATGATATAGGAAGGGTCCACTTTCACAGCATAATATATAAATAACAGGAGCATACCAAAATGTCCAACAGGCCTTACAATACATCACAAATTATACAAAACCTTCTATTACTACAGATGGAAGGGTCATATGGTAATTATATACACATCTTAGGTTTATTCCTTAACTATCCAGCACACTTGTCTACACAGAAATCATAGTTTCCACCTGCAACACTTCAAAAATGAAATCCAGTGGGTCCCACTTGGCAAAACCAAGATCAGGCCTCAAGATCATGGTCGCCCAAGGTTAAACCCACAATCCCTTGGATCTGTTCCATCATCAAATTAGAATCTGGGGTCCACAAATCAAACAAACTGATGTCTGATGTTTCCTGCACTAAGTCTCGCCTGGCTGTATTTGAATTCATTGATCAGTGGGTCCCACTGATCAATATCCCAGATGTCCCACTCCTGTATGGTCGCCTAGGGGTCTTCTCCAGGATGTGTGGTCCTGATTTCCGATCAGACCCAATAGTGAGTCCCACAACCCAAGTCGAAATGTTGCTCTATTTTCCCCAAATTCATACCTGGGACTCTTTCAGTCCATTGGACAGTGGGTCCCACTGGTCCAAATCCCAGATGCCCCTTATTCCTAGGATCGACCATGGGTCCCCTACAAGATGTGGGGTTCTGATCCTTGATCAGATCCATTGATGGGTCCCACTAAGGCCTGATGACAAGAACCTGCAATCCTAGCAACTATCACCTGTGTTACATCAAAACAATTGGATGAGGGCCCAGATGGGTCCCACTCCTCATGGGTCCAGGTCCTTATGGGTCGACCATGGGCCCCCTTCTGGATCCATCGTCCAAATCATCCATCTAGTGGGCCATGGGGTCCCACAACCCTCCAATATCAATTATAACCATGTCGACAATCTCTGTTTTCAACAGAATTTCAACTCTATTCTATGACCCTGCATCCCATTCTACTAGTATCATCCTAACATCCATAGTATAGGATTTCTTGACTAAAACAGATCCTTTAAACACAGCAAAACCAAAACACAGACTAGCGGTCATCTTGAAAACAGATCCTTTCATCACAGTATAATCAGAACACAAAATTTCAGTCATCTTGATTAAACAACTAGTTAATTAGGAAGATCCACTCACCTTTTATACGTGATGGTTGCGTTTGCAATGTGTGGACGCGAATAGGACATCCGATGATCGCGGCCTTCTTCTTCTTCTCTTGGTTGTAGCACACAAGATGCTCTCTCTCTTAGAATTTCTCAACAGGAAAAAGAGAAAATACCATTCTAAGGGTCGTTGGTTGCTTATATATACAAAGTAGAGTCCTATTCCTTCTTTAATACTTTTTCCTCTTTCTAATTAGAGTTGTTATACAACTCCTCACCTTTCCTTTCTAAAAACCACACACACGTGAGACAACTTCCAATTCCTAATAAGAAATCAACTAAGGGTCCTACCTGGGCCAAACTTGTCCTGGGGCCCAGGTACTCAAGATATTACAGATATCAATTGTCACAACCCTGCCCAACTCAGAGTGATATTGTTTGCTTTGGCCCACGTGCGCGCGCGAGGATTTCTCAGGCGGTCACCCATTTCGGAACTGCTCCCGCCCAAGCACTCTTAACTCCAGTGTTCTTATGTGATCCGGGGCCGCACGGATTTAAAACGCGTCATGTTGAGTGAATACTGGGTTTGACTTATAAGCCCAGGGTAAGGACTTGGATACTTCTGACGTGGGACTTGTAGAGACTCTCCGTTGAAAGCCCATGGTTGACACGCTACGCCCCATGTTTAAGGGTGCTTCCCAGTGAGTTCTCACAACCATCATGTGGAATTCCGCAAAGTTCAATGGTAGTTGACCATGAAACTTCATCACATATAACCGTGTACTACTAGAAGCATCATCAATTGATGAAACAAAAAAAATAATGACGGCCAAGAATAAAGGTAAGAGGAGCATACCAAACATCACTATGTTAATACACATCATTCATTTCATATACATGTTAATATATGTCATGATGTTCTTGATATGATTGTATGATAGACTCACTTTTTATTATATTTATACTACTATAAATGGGAAAATGGATGGTTATGAATAAATATTTTTTTCTTTTAATTTTTAATTATTATTTTATTTTTATTAAAAAAAAAAAAATTCCTACGATTCGTGATTCGGTTTGATTCATGGGTAATGAACAATTTGTGATATGATTCCGAATTTGAAACCTATGGGTTGCGGTGCCTAGGGCTAGACGGCCATGCACATCTATATATACTTTCTTCTGTTTTTGAAAATTACAACAAAAAAAAAAAAACCCTCATTCCTATATTTACAAAACAATCCATATTTCCATGGAGTTACAGATAAGTCCAACTCCTAACAACTTAAACCAAAGAACAACTAAATTCTATTACCAATCACTACCCTACATGAGCTTTAATCTTCTCATAAGGATTTGCCCTAGTTGGAAATTCTATTTCCATTTGAAGGGCCTTTTCCTTTCTTTTTTTTTTTTTTCTCTTTTTCTGTCTTTTTTGTTGTAAGGGTCTTTTTTGTTTATTGTAGGGTGAACCAGTCTAATCATCTTTGGTGGGTGTACAGCTTTTTATTTTTAATTTTGTTAAGCTTTTGCTCTTGCCTAGTTTAGTTTCTTGTCTTTTGGCTATTTGCCTCCTTGAGAATCATGTTGTGTTTATACCTTGTTTAATAACATTAGCGCCTACCTTCTGATGAAATATGAAACATTAAGTTCCCATAAATTATTACCAACAAAAGAAAAAGTTCCCAAAAAGTAGGTTTCATGTATGACAAGGATCTAGAGAACAAGAATTTTTTTTGTTTTCTTTCTATCTATGAATTTGTGAAGTAAATCATTTTTGTAATTATTTACCCCTATGCTTTTTTTCACTTAATATTTCCTTCTTTTATCTGGCCATATGAAATAATGCTTTCATTTTACTCCCTTCTTAATTTAATTATCATTCATTGCTTCTAATACCATGTGTACAATCTTTCCAGGGTCAGAAATACAGCTTAGCAATATAACCTTCAGTCCACCTAGAGATGGTCCAACCCTATGGGAGATTGGCTTCCCTGACCGTACTGCAATGGGTTTCTTTGTTCCCAATCCAAATCCATCATACATCAACAAATTATATATTAACAGCCCTGAGAAGTGGGTAACCATTACCTTTATACAACAATTTTCTTTTTGCTTAAGAAGCCTTTTGCACAGTTCAAATTCCTGATCTTAACAAGCATAGACTGTCATTGTTATATGTTGGAATTAGTGGGCCCAATTATCATTGACATATAACAGTACCTATTTGATTTGCACCTAGACAAGACAAGCATAATCATTTTAGGAATCAAAATTATCAAGCCAAGAGAAGTTAACGAGCTAGCTCTAACTCAACTTGCTTCAATCCCTTTCAAACATGGATGCTATGCTATTATGCTGCAGCCAGATTGGTGTAGAAAGATCTACCCAAGCGTAGGCACCTTGAAGCAAACACAATCACTTTTATGGTTCTACCCAAAGAGGAGAAAATCTGAATATTATGGATAAGTTATTGAGTGATTTAAGAATACATGGGAGGCCCTTAAAGAGGCCTCTTGGACGTCCCTCGATTCCCAATGTAGCAATAAAATAAAATAAAATAAAAAAAGAAATGCCTCATGGACATCCAAAGAAAGAAATTTTCTTCACATGGATTTCCTAAAACATTCATTGATCTCAGACCCTTTGAAAATAAGAAACTAATATAAGGAAGATACTTGGAAGAAATAATGACACTAAAATAAAAATATTGCTCAATTAGACCTCCTGTGTGCACAGTTGGGACTAGGCTTGGGCCCCAATGGGCCTGACTCATGGATCTTGGTCCAGATTGGCCCATTATCAGAAGCCCATTATGATGCAGCCCCTTTTGGGCTGCAACAATTATCCCTGGTTTGGAGAGAACTCACCCTTGAGTTCCATAGATCTCCTCTTGGATCGAAGATCCATTGTACAAGCTTCTCATTGTTTCGTTGATCTTCATTTACTTTGCATGGCCCCAAAACTTGATCTTTTCCTCTAACTAGATGTAGATCGGAAGAGTCACTCCTTTTGGTAGTCGAATGTTGCTTGGATGCTAGATACAACCATTAGATGCTTCAGTTATTGGATTTGTACCATCAAATCACAATCTTTGAGCATCCATCACTGATCCCCGAAGAAAAAGTAATTGTATGGGACTTCAACGGTTGGAACTTCTTATGAAACCACCAGACCAATGTAATTGCCACTCAATATTCAGTTATTCCTTCTGTAACCTTCAATTTAATTAGATCTGGTTTAAGGGTAGGCTCTTCAATCTTTGGATAAACACTGTCCATAAAAAGAAGTTTGACCCTTTTTGTCTTCCTCAAGTTCTCCTGAAGTATAGCCCATCTAGGAGTTTTAAATGCTGCTTGACACAGGAGCAGATGATCCAGAATTCATGGATTTTAGTTGAGGCTGATCAAATATAAAGGCTCAAACATAAATTTTAAATAAACTGGGTTTTAAAACCGAAAAAGTCAATGCAGGCCAAAAGGAAGTCCTACTAAGGCCTAACCACGCAGGATCAACGCATGGGCACACCATTCCAAAAGACCCTACATGCTCAACAAGTGGAGCCCCTGGTCCATTGTTTGTTCAACTTTAACCACTTTAAAAAATGGGAATTCCTAAGAATTCTCTTGACGGAAACAAAAGGACCTTAACCATATTTATATTCATTTACTCTGTATTGATTTACTAATTTTAATTATTTAAAATTCAGATCATTTTGTGCACGTTATCAATACCTTCTCGCAAAAACACCACGCATTCCAAAATATTCCTGTAACTTGCACCCCACGCAGAATGATTTCACCAAAAACAGAAACTGTCACAATAGGCCAAAGAAAGGTCAAAAAAAAAAAAAGGTCAAAAAAAGCCACCAGCTTTGACCTTATCGACAAAGGCCTTGACATTTCTATCAGAAGAACCGCCTTCTCCAGCAGCCTCTCTCGCCATATCCCTCCATTTGTCCGCGTTCTTCCTCACCTCCTCCCCAACTCTCTCCTTCCATCACCTCTTCCAAGCACCTCTTGAGCTCCCCACCTTTCACCACCCCATCCTCATCCACTACCAGTCTCACTCCCGTCTTCCACACCTCCTCAACCATCTTCGCATTTATCTGCTGGTCCGACCACTGCGGAAAACACACCATCGGAACTCCCACAGCCAAACTCTCCGTCGTCGAATTCCACCCACAATGACTCACAAAACAACCCACAGAAGGATGAGACAAAACCTCCACCTGAGAACACCAAGACACCACCAACCCTCTTTTAGAAGCACTTGTTCGAGCTCGAATCTCTTCTCCCCCTTCGTTTTGTGCTTCTCTAACCACCCACAAAAACATCCGTCCGCTCTCCAACAATCCATTTGCTATCTCCTGTCAGATAATATCTTAGAATTAGTATAAGACCAAGGCGTTTTCCTTTTTTTCTTTTTTAACTGTTTGTTTGAATTAGAATACATATATATTGAATACATACAATAGTCCAAAATAAAGATTAAAGGTAAATTGACTAAAGTAAATAAAATAATATTTTTTTTGGGCCAATTTGGCAACTCTAGTGAAGTAAAATTGATTTTGAAAAAGGAATAAAATATAAATGGATTATAATACTATTTTGATTTTAGTTGTTTGTTGTAGAATTTTTTCTACATTATATATGGGAAAGTGAAGGTTTTTTTTTGTATTTTAGTGGATAAAAATATTTTATTTTTATTTTTATTTTTAAGATGAAGAAAACTTTTAATTAAAATGCTTTTAATATGATATCTTATCTGAAAATTGGATGGTTTACTTTATTTTTACTATATTAATAAAATGCCAAACTAGCCCTTAGCGAAATAGAATCAAAACAAGATGATATGTGATGCTCGTTTATTATCTTCATTTTTAACCACCCCTCTGAATTCAATTTCCCAGTATTCTAATGCAAACATACATGGGCATATTTGAAGAAGTTATAAATGGTATTATATCTTGCATAGGGTTTGTGTGGGTAAAACACCGTGATGACGAAGTCAAACAAAGATCACGGCTAAACTCGCCGAACTCCTCAGCCTCTGTGGTAGAAGATCGTCAGCTCGGCAGCTCGGTCAGTAGCTTGGCAGCTCGGCAGATCGGTCAGTACCATGGTAGCTCAGCACCTCAGTTCGGCAACTCGGCCTAACCCTCAGCTCAGCACAAAGGCACGCCACGGCCAAGCCGTCCTTGGACTCATACCACAGTACTAGAGTCAGAGTGGGCCGCCACCTTCCTCCTGGAAATACGGCGCGCCCAGAGAGATATGAGCAAACATTTATGGCGATAGGATCGCTCATTTATGGCGATAAGAGGTGCGCTTTATCAGCCATGTACGCCAACTGGCTGAAGGCGTGGAAAGAGAGGGAGGGGTGTTGTCCATTCTACCTACTGCCGCCAGTCCGGGTAAGGATCGATGGGACCTCACCTCACCTACCCCCACTCACAGAGAGAATGAACGAGGAACGCTGACTTATATATACACGTGGGATCAGTCCCATAGGAGGTACGCAATACACAACTCACTAAGACCCACATCTTTTCGTTCCTCTCTTCCTCCTCCTGTTTAGTTTTCCCAGAGCTAACTCAGGCATCGGAGTGCCTTCGGCTCACGGCAGCCAGGGCCTCTGACCCTAGTCTTTCTCCTTCCTTTTCAGGTCCTTGGAGTTCAGCATTCCTCATCCTAAGAAGTTTACCTCAATCTCATCTCAATCTAAGTAGGTGTCGTTTTTACCGCCCACAGTTTGTCGCCGTCTGTGGGAAAACTGAACGAAAAGCTTGCAAACACTATGCCTCCAAAAACCAGAAATGGCGAAGGACCCTCCAGAGGCAAGGCTTTGTCCATTCAGCCTACGCTGGCGCAGGACCTTCCACCTCCACCCCCTCAGCAAAGGAGGTCTGGGGGGAGGTCTCCCACGGTCCAAACACAGTCGCAGTCCAGGGGAGTGACCATGCTCTCCCTTCGCGACGTTCCACCTCCAGAACAACCCCACCGTAGCCATAAGCGGACAGTGCAAGGTGACAAGTCAGTCACCAAGCCGCAAGAGAAGCCAGCGCGGGCTGGGTCGCAGTCACACCATCAGGCCAGCCTTGATCAAGATCCCCGCCTGGAGGACATCAGAGCACAGAACCGCCTCATCCAGGAACAGCATGAGCTTATCCAACGGCTCAAGCAACAGCTCGACGATAAGAAGGATCAAAGCCCGCCGCCCAGACGTTCGGGCCACGGGCAAGACCTGAGGCACGTCCTCAACAGTAAGAGACGCGACCGAGACCAAGGGGAAGAAGGCTCCAGCAGCAGTCACATGCATGAAGGGCCGAGGAAACAGCGCCAGGTCTTGGAGGACGAAGAGCTAAAGCAGTGGATCGACCAACAGGTGAAGCAAACGATCCGCCGGAATATGGAGACTGCTGGTATCGACCGAGACCAGTATACCGCCTTTGAAGCTGAGGACACTGGCGCGTCTCCTTTCTCTAGGGAGATAAGAAAATACACACTCCCCCGAGAAGTTTAGCGTCCCGAGGTTCACCCTGTATGATGGAACCTCGGACCCTGCTGCTCACCTCCGACATTACATCCAGAGGATGTCGGTCTGGGGGGATGACGATTCCCTGAACTGTCGAGTTTTTTCCTCCAGTTTGGCGGATCTCCCCCTACGGTGGTTTTGCTCGCTTCCTGAAGATTCTATCTCCAGTTGGCGGCAGCTTCGGACCTCCTTCCTGGGGAAATTCCAGGCTCATCGCGTCATCCCGAAGACCGATGCCGACCTGATGGCCCTCCGAATGCAGGAGAACGAGAGCGTCACCCAGTTCGCTCGCCGGTTCTGGACTGTCTACAGCCAAATCGAGTGCGCTTCTGAGGAGCTGGCAGTGAGGTCTTTCCAGCTGGCTCTGCAGCCAGGCATCCCGCTTCGGGCACAGCTGGTCATCTACCCCGTGACCACCATGCAGGAACTAATGACCCGAGCGAATCAGTTCATCCTGGCAGAAGAAGACGAGGTGCGAGGTCGGGAGAACTTCGGCCTCACTAAGAAGAGCCACCAGACCAAGGGAGACAGCAGGTCCTCCAGGAGGGAGGATCGTCGCAGAGACCCTTCCCCCGATCGGCGCAAGGCCCGGTCCTCGGAGCAGCGCCGAACCCCCTCAGCTTCGGCATCGGGATCAGGAAGCGGCAGAAGGTCAGGCCACGAGCCGACCTCCTTTGTGGCAGTGAATACCATCTTCAAGGAGCCAATCTATAGGCTCCTCAACAAAATAAAGGCGCAGCCTTTCTTCAAATGGCCGCGGCCAATGACGACCGACCCCTCCTCCCGGGACCAGAGTAGGTTCTGTGCCTACCACAAGCAAAATGGGCACAGGCCCGACGAATGTAGGAGCTACAAGTTCCACCTGGAAAACCTCGTGAAGGAGGGGCACCTCAGGGAGTACATCAAGCAGGAGGGCCGAGGTGACGACCGACCTCCGCGGCAGGACGCTGACAACCAAGACAGCGAACCAGAAGGCGTCATCCACGTCATTCACCTCGCCGCCCCACCTAAGAAGAGCTCCTTGGCTCGCGCCGAGGCCAGGCGCGCCTCCCATCAAAAACAGGTGCTGACCGCGGCACCGGAGCAGGCCGCGAAGAAGGCCAAAACGGAGGGGGTCAGAATATGGTTTTCTGACAAGGACTTGGAAGACGTCGAGCTACCGCACAACGACGCCCTAGTGCTCACCTTGAAGTTGCAAAACTTCTTGGTTCAGAGAGCCCTTGTCGACCCTGGCAGTTCATCTGAAGTCCTCTATTACGATTGCTTCAAGAAGTTGGGACTCAAGGACGAGGACCTCCAGGCTGCCCGCACCCCTTTGGTCGGCTTCAGCTCCAAGCCTGTCTATCCCAAGGGTAAGATCTCCCTTAGAGTCCAAGTAGGAGGCGCCTGCAGGCAAGTCGACTTCCTAGTAGTCGACGTCCCTTCCCCGTACAATGTCATAATGGGGAGGACGTGGCTGCATAGCATGGAGGCAGTGCCCTCCACCCGCCATCAGAAACTCAAGTTCCCCTTGGAAAATCGGTCGGGCCGAACTGAGGTAATCATTGTCAGAGGCGACCAGCGCATGGCCAGGCAATGTCTGCTGGCCGTGCTGCCTAACGAAGCTGAGCCGTCCCAAGTCAATGTGACCGAACTGGATAGAGAAGCCGAGCTCGGGGACGTCGGCAGAACTCCGGCGCAGAAAAGCATCGAAGACCTCACCAAGGTCAATATTGATCCCGCCGACCCCGACAGATTCTTTCTCGTGGGAAGCCAGCTCCCCGAGACCGAGAAGGCGGAGCTGCTCAACCTCCTCGAAGAGAATAAGGCGGTATTTGCCTGGACACCCTATGAAATGCCCGGCATTGACCCGGCAGTCATCTGCCATGAACTGAAGGTGGATCCCAACCATAAGCCCGTGCTTCAAAAATCGCGCCGGACTGGGGTCCCGCAGACTGAGGCCGTGGTTGAGGAAGTTCAAAAACTCCTCGAGGCGGGTGCAATAAAAGAGGTCCACTATCCGCAGTGGTTAGCCAACACCGTGGTGGTCAAAAAGAAGACGGGAAAGTGGAGGGTCTGCGTGGACTTCACCGACCTCAATAAAGCCTGTCCCAAGGACAGCTTCCCTCTTCCGAAGATCGACCAGCTCATCAACGCCACTGCCGGACATGACCGGATGAGTTTCCTGGATGCCTACCGGGGGTACCATCAGATCCCCCTGTATGCGGCAGACCAGGAGAAGACAGCTTTCGTTACTCCCAGGGGCACCTATTGTTACAAGGTGATGCCCTTCGGGCCGGACATGACCGGATGAGTTTCCTGGATGCCTACCGGGGGTACCATCAGATCCCCCTGTATGCGGCAGACCAGGAGAAGACAGCTTTCGTTACTCCCAGGGGCACCTATTGTTACAAGGTGATGCCCTTCGGGCTCAAGAATGCGGGAGCGACATACCAGCGGTTGGTGACTAAGATGTTCCAGGCCCAGCTCGGGAAGATGGTGGAGGTCTACATCGATGATATGGTCGTCAAATCCAAAAGGTCGCAGGACCACCTGACCGACCTCCGCCAAATTTTTGGCATCCTTCACCAGTACCAATTGAAGCTGAATGCATCCAAGTGCGCCTTTGGTGTCGGTTCCGGCAAGTTCCTAGGGAGCCTGGTCACAAGAAGGGGGATCGAAGCGAACCCTGACCAGATCACCGCGATCCAAGAGTTCCAGTGTCCGACCTCGGCAAAACAAGTTCAGCGGCTGACCGGAATGGCTGCCGCCCTGAACCGATTTATCAGCCGCGCTTCGGACAAGTGCAGACCTTTCTTCCAACTCTTGCGAAAGGGGTCCAAGTTCCAGTGGACGTCGAACTGTACTCAGGCGCTGCAACAGCTAAAACAATATCTTTCGTCTCCACCGCTGCTCTCCACCCCAACCTTTGGAGAGGCACTGTTCTTGTACCTGTCGGTCTCGGACCATGCAGTGAGCTCGGTGCTCGTCAGGGAGGACAACGGCCAGCAAAGGCCTATCTATTACACGAGCAAAACCCTGCTGGACGCCGAGACCCGGTATCTGCAACTCGAAAAGCTCGCCCTGGCGCTCGTCAGCGCCTCTCGGAAGCTCTCCCACTACTTCCAAACCTTCACAATAGTGGTCGTAACAGAATACCCACTCAAGGCTCTCTTCCGGAAGGCCGATTTCTCCTGACGGATCTCCAAATGGGCTGTCGAACTAGGGCAATATGACATCAGGTATCAGCCCAGTGATCAAGGCTGGCCTGATCCTCCGCGGAACTCCTGCGGCTCCTGCAACGTCATCTTCCATTTGAGATTTCAGTGAAGGTGATTTTCCCTATACTTCTCTCTTCCACATTGTCTATTTTGTTGTTTTCTTTTCATTTTCAGTTTATATAACCGTTGGAGTGATCTTCCATCTTCCATCTTTTCCTATAACAGTTGGAGTGATCTTCCATCCTCCATCTTTTTCCATCTTTTTCTATAACTGTTTCTATAACATTGTTCTGGGATTTCAAATGGCCATCAAAGCTCAAGTCCTAGCGGACTTCATTGTGGAATTTACTCCTCAGAGTTCGGCACCGACCGCGCTCGACACCGAACTGGGGGGCGATAGGGGTGCAGAGGTTGTCACCGAAACTGAGCAAGAGCAGTCCTGGAGAGAATTCTTGGACTCGTCCTGGAAAGTCTTTGTGGACGGATCCTCAACATCCAAGAGAGCTGGCGCCGGCGTAGTTCTCCAGTCTCCCGAAGGCCTCGTCATCGAACAAGCTGTGACACTGGGTTTCAAGGCATCTAATAACGAGGCCGAATATGAAGCGCTCATTGCCGGACTTAACAGTGCCAAAATCCTGGAAGCCCGGTCCGTTGTGGTTTTCAGCGATTCTCAGCTGGTGACGAGCCAGCTCAGCGGAGACTACCAAGCTCGGGATGACAGGATGGCTGCCTACCTTGCCCACGCCAGGGGACTCCTCTCCCAGTTTGAAAGGGCTGAAGTCTGGCAGATCGGCAGAGAATCCAACTCCCATGCAGACGCCCTCGCCAGCTCGCCTCAGCTGTGGAAGCTGGTGAAAAGAGAACTATCGAAGTAGAAACACTGCGGGAGCCCAGCATCAACCTCCAACAACCCCGGTAGCTCATGTGCCTGGATCTTGGTCCGAGCTGGATGGACCCCATCATTGCATACCTGAAGGACGACCAGCTACCCGAGGACAGGACTGAAGCTCAAAAGCTCAGATTGAAGGCGACCCGGTTCTGGCTGTCCCCAGACAGCAAGCTCTACAGGAAGTCATTCACATGGCCCTACCTCCAGTGCGTTCACCCCAGCAAAGTCGACGATTTTCTCTACGAAATTCACGAAGGAATCTGCGGCAGTCATATAGGAGGTCGGTCACTAGCGTACCGTGCTATCAGCCAGGGTTACTGGTGGCCGTACATGCAAAAGGACGCCCAGCTTTATGCCAGAAAATGCGAGAAGTGCCAGAAGTTCTCTCACTCTCTCCACCAGCCAGCCCAGGACCTGAGTCCCCTCTCCAGTCCGTGGCCTTTCGCCCAGTGGGGCCTGGACATTGTCGGACCGCTTCACCGGACTCCAAGGAACAAAAGATGGTTGATTGTAGCCACTGACTACTTCACGAAATGGGTCGAGGCTGAACCCTTGTCCTCCATCACCGAATTAGACACGAAGAACTTTGTGTGGAAGAATATCATCACAAGATTTGGGATTCCCCGTACTCTCATTTCTGATAACGGAACGCAGTTCGATTCCAACCTCTTCAAAAGCTTCTGCCAGGAATACGGCATTCGCAACATCTACTCCACCCCGGCGTATCCCCAGAGCAACGGACAGGCCGAGATCTCGAACAAAGTACTGCTCGACGGAATTAAAAAGAGACTCGACCGAGCCAAGGGTCGATGGGCAGAGGAGCTGCCAAGTGTTCTATGGGCCTACCGAACTACTCCGAGGCGTTCCACCTCGGCTACCCCGTTCTCCCTTGCCTACGGCATGGAAGCAGTCATTCCCCTTGAGGTCGGCCTCCCGACCTTGAGGTCGGAACTCTGCGAACAGGGTCTGAACGATCTGAACGTGGCATGGGAGCTGGACTTGGCTGATGAACGAAAAGAGGCGGCAGCTATCCGCCTGGCCGCCTATCAGCAACAGTTGGCCAGGGGATACAACCCCGAAGGTCAAGGAAAGAAGATTCGCGATAAGAGAGTTGGTCTTGAAGAAGACACTTCCTGGCGACCGAGATCCTAACGACGGCAAGCTGGCCCCCAACTGGCAAGGACCATTCAGAATAACCTCGACGGCCGGGAAATCTGCCTACCAACTCGAAGATATGGAGGGAAAGGCGCTCCCGCGACCATGGAATGCGACGCATCTCAAAAAATTCTACTTCTGAAAAATGTAAAGAAATCAAGTATCAATAAAAGACCATTTTTCTGGAACAAGTCTTTGCGCTGGATAGAAATTCCCCAGAGTATCAACTGTCAGCACGGTGCTTCGGCAGAAACACACATCAGGGTCCGGTAACAGTACCACCCTCGCGGCTCGGCGCCTCTGTTCAGAGGGCCCACCGCCCTCAGCTCGGTGCCTGCACCAGCTGGGGCGGCACAGCCAGACGCACATCAGGGTCCGGTAACAGTACCACCCTCGCGGCTCGGCGCCTCTGTTCAGAGGGCCAACCGCCCTCAACTCGGTGCCTGCACCAGCTGGGGCGGCACAGCTAGACACACATCAAGGTCCGGTAACAGTACCACCCTCGCGGCTCGGCGCCTCTGTTCAGAGGGCCAACCGCCCCCAGCTCGGTGCCTGCACCAGCTGGGGCGGCACAGCCAGATGCACATCAGGGTCTGGTAACAGTACCACCCTCGCGGCTCGGCGCCTCTGTTCAGAGGGCCAACCGCCCTCAACTCGGTGCCTGCACCAGCTGGGGCGGCACAGCCAGACACACATCAGGGTCCGGTAACAGTACCACCCTCGCGGCTCGGCGCCTCTGTTCAGAGGGCCAACTGCCCCCAGCTCGGTGCATGCACCAGCTCGGGCGGCACAGCCAGATGCACATCAGGGTCCGGTAACAGTACCACCCTCGCGGCTCGGCGCCTCTGTTCAGAGGGCCAACCGCCCTCAGCTCGGTGCCTGCACCAGCTGGGGCGGCACAGCCAGATGCACATCAGGGTCCGGTAACAGTACCACCCTCGCGGCTCGGCGCCTCTGTTCAGAGGGCCAACCGGCCTCAGCTCGGTGCCTGCACCAGCCTGAACGGCACAGCCAAAAGCATCAGGGCCCGGTACCAATACCGCCCTCGCTTAGAACCGACAAAAATACTCGGCAGGCTACTTGCGTCGATACTCATTCCACCACAAACAAAACCAGGATCATTCACAGAACAAGTGACAAAAAAATGCTGTTTTATTACGAAAAAATCTGCTTGCATACAATGTATGGCAAAAAAAAAAAAGAGTACATAATTCAGGGAGCTGCTGCTCCCTTATTACAATTGGTCCCGGAAGCACTCTCGCTTGGAACGACTGAGGCAGTCTCGGGAACCACTGGAGGAGCGGGGGCGACTGGAGCTGGGGGGACCTCCGAGGATGAAGGGACGGGGGCGAATTCCGAGACGGCTCGCAACTCCGACTCCGAGCGAGGAAACCTGGGGGAATTCTGGAAGATAGGGCTGTCTGTAGGGACGCCAACCCTCTTTAAGGCCGGCTTCCACCCAAGTGTCCACGCCTTGTCTCGGATTCCGGCCAACTGCGCCTTATAGTCAGCTGTCAATTTGCCGACCTCCTCGTTCATCACGGTCTCGTGCTCGGCTAGGTACTCTTCCTTGAGTTTGGCCTCTTGCCCTTTGAGAGCCTGCGCGAGCTCGGCCGCCTTCCCCTCCAGAGCCATCTCTAGCTTTCTTTCAGCCAGCTTTCTCTCGGAGATGAGCCTCCTGTTGGTCCCCCGCAGCATCTGCATGTCTTCCTCCTTCCGCTACGACGCAAGCCGGACCTCGTCTAGCTCCCAGGAAAGGTGGGCGTTTTGATCCGCCGCCTCCTTTGCTTCCTCTTTGAGGTGCTCGGCCAAGGCCCGTGCTGCGTCGAGCTCGGCAAGAAGATCTGCATTCTTGCTCGCCTCCTCCTCCAGAGTCGCGTCCTTTGCCGCCAGGGACTTCAGCAGCTCCTCCTTCTCCGCTGCCCAGGCTGCTGCCCTGGCCTCGGCTGCATCCAGCCTTCCCATGCCAGTTTGGCATTTTTGCAAGAGCTGCAGTAAGAACAGAGTGTCACCAAATGAAATGCAGCAGAAAAAGAGAACGTGAATTAAGTGTACATACCGCTACCAATGACCGCATTGAGGAAAGCAGCAGCGATTCATTATCCATCTGCGCCCACCTTGCCATGTCCTGGGGAAGGGCGCAAGCTCGTCCCAGAGCGGCAACCACTTCGGGGTTGACCGCTCGGTCCGACTCGGCTAGTTGCCTCCCCAGTACTCCCTCGATGTCCGGTCTCCAAGGGACAAAATCGGAGGGAGTGGCGGATCCCCCGACCAACATGGCAGGTTCCAGGGCAGATGGGGGTTCGACCCTGGGCCTTTTCTCCGGCCTGCGCGCCTCGACGACCTCGGCAGTACCCTCTCTGCCTGAGTTGGAGGGCGACTCTTCAACGACGATGGCCGGAGAATCTGCGCCGACCTCGGCCGCTGCAGGAGGTCCTGATTGAGCCCCGTCGGTGGCTTCTGAAATCGCCTCGGTCTCTGGAGCGAGAACCTCTGCAGCAGCAGCCGACGACGTAGTTGGGGCGACGTTGGCGCCTCGAGAGGGGTCCGAGGTCTCGCCCCCTATGTCCCCAAATGCTGCGGCGGAGAGGTCTTCGGCCACAAAGCGCTGGCGACGACCGCGCAACATCTCGACGTCGGACTCTTCCGAGCTGGATGTGCTCCGGGACTCGCTGGAGATGACAAATTTTTGCCTCTGCCGCTTGCGCCCGGTCTCGGCTCTCTCGGCCGCTGCTGGTTCGCGGACAGCAGACTGTCCGCCCGATTCTACCGGAACCCCGCTGGGAATCGCGACAGTCACCGTCTCCGGGACAGGGACCTCGGTCTATACGGTGTCCGGTCCGATGCCTTCTCCGTGAAGCACGGAGTCGATCCCGGTCACCCGCCTCGGGGTGATGAACGACTTGTAGTGCGGCTTGTACCCCAGAAGCGAGAACGCGGCTCGGCAGTGATGGCCGCGGTACTTCCGCACCTTCTCGTGCCAGTCGCTGTTCACCTTCCACCGGTTCCTTCTAGCAAGCTCCCTCCTGTGTCTAAAACCTGCAGAAACAGAACGATGTCAACAGAAGGAAAGAGACATGATTAAAATACAAAATCCAGGGGGCCTCGGTTTTTACTTGGGGGGACTCCTATTCTGCGTGGTATCCGGGCTGTGGTGCTGGGCTCCGCCTCGCCGAACTCCCATGCCCCGTGGACAAAGACACGGTCCTCCCCCGCGTATTTATAGGAATCTTCCAGCGCGGTCACGAAGGCAGTTCGGTGGAGCCTTAATCGGAGATAGTACGTATGCCCCTCTGCGGATTTGCAGAGGTCATACGCCTCCTCGATGTCCGGGACACCAAGGTTGATTGACAGTATCTCGTTGAGCCGCACTGCTCCCATGATGATCTTGTACCCGTTGGGAAGCAGCTGGCAGGGGCTCAACCCCCACTCCCGGAGACAGTCCCTGAGGAGTGGGTGAAAGGGGAACCGGACTCCTCCCTCCACGACAGATACCAACCAAAATGGCATCCAGCCGTCGTTGTATGTAATGCTGTCGTCAGGACCGTCTGGCCTGACTTCTACACTCGCAGGGACCTTGTATGCCTCCCTGAACAAACCTATGGACAGTGGGTCACCCAGCCAGTGCCTGTAAATGCCCATTTTCTACCCTAGACGGAGGACTACCTACTAGAAAGGGAGAAGACAGAAGGAAGAAATCCTACGATGAAAGGCTGTGCGAACAGAGTGCTCGCAGGCAACAGGGATAGTACTGTTCTTCAGCAGGTTGCAACAGGGATTCTGAGGATCGAAAAGAGGGAAGACGAAGAAGGTGCCCTAATTTATAAGGGATGGAGGCGCTGTTTCAGATTTCGAGAGAAGCCTTTAATGTAGCCCTATCTCGAATAGCCCTAACGTCGTCTCGAGCAGCCCAGGCGTCCTGCAGATATGATTGCCCGCCCTTCGAAGAGGCGACACGTGGCAGCGGCGCCGCATTTCCAGAGGATCATTAAATGCCGCGTCCTACGAGAGGATAAATGCCTCGACCGACGAAAGGGCGACTGGCGAAGAGAGCTTAATGAGACACTCCACGTCAGCAGAAGAGCTTAATGAGACACTCCACGTCAGCAAAAGGCGATGAGGAATCCCTCACCGGACCGAGACCCCGCCATCTCGGCAGTGCAGCAGAAACCGGGTACTATTAAAAGATTAGAGGCAGTCCCGGCCTGGCAAAGCCACTCAGCTTCCGACCTGCTCTAAGGAGCTCACAGGTCAAAAGCTGGGGGGAGATTATAGGTATGCAGTAAACCGAGACCACGGTTCATGCGCCTGATCTCGGTCATTGGTGGATGTCTCAATTTTGAGAATAGCCAGGAGTTCGGCTATCCGGACCAACAACTCAAAACAGAGAAGCAATGCAACATTTCGTCAACCATAAACATTTCATCAAAAGGAGAAAGGAAGCCAGAATGTGAGGAAGGTTTTTCATTAATCAAAGCTCCTGATTACAAGATGAATGGCGATGCGATAAAAAAAAAACAGAAAAAATTACAAAAAGCCTCAGAGGGTTGCAGCTTCCACATTGCAGTCAATCTCTGGAGGGACCTCAGCCACGACTGCGCTGGCCTCAGGAGCGGTCGGGGTAGCTTCAGGAACGGTCGCGCCCGCTTCAGAAACACTAACCTCGGGAGCGACAGCTTCAGGAGGAGCCTCGACGACCGCTGTCATTTAGCAGCCCTCGGGATCAGCGCTGGCAGCTACAGCCTCTTGAGGCGCCCCGGGAGCGGCGTTCGCCTCCGGACTCGATTGCGAAGGAAGGTTGGCAGCCTGGGACACGGCCGCGAGTCCCGAGTCCGAACAGGAAAAACTTGGGGGATTTAGGAAAAGAGGGTTCTCCTCGGGGACCCCAGCCTTGCGCAAGGCTGCCTGCCACCCAAGCTCCCAGGCTCGGTCCCGGATTCCTGGTAGCTGGGCCTTGTAGTCAGCAGACAGTCTGCCGACCTCCTCCCCCATGATGGAGTCGTGCTCGGCGAGGAACTCCTCCTTGAGCCTGGCCTCTTGTTTTGCCAGGGCAGACTCAATCTCGGCCGCCTTCCCCCTCAAGGCCATCTCCAGGGAACCTTGCGCCTGGTTCCGCTGAGAGAGGAGTCTCCTGTTTGTCCCCTTCGCGCTCTCCAGGTCGTCTTCCAGTCGCTTTGCAGCGATCCGGAGATCGTCAAGCTCAGAGGCGAGGTGGAGGTTCTGGCTCTTCTCGTCCTCCAGCTCGTCCTTGAGGCGCTGGACCTTGACCTTTGACTCCTCGAAATCAAAGACGAGGCCGGCGTTCCTGGCCGCCACCTCTGCCAACGTCGCGTCCTTGGACGCCACGGACGCCCGCAGCTCGTCCCTCTCGACCACCCATTCTGCCTCCCGCGCCTCTGCTGCATCGAGCCTCTCGATGCCCACCTGGCACCTCTGCAACAGCTGCAAGATGAGAACCCGAAGTCAATAAAACAACACCGGACTAAAAGCTGAAGGAGAAACACTGCACCTACCGACACCAGGGATCGCATCGAGGAGAGCAGGAGTGACTCGTTGTCCATCTCGGCCCACCTTGCCATGTCTTGAGGGAGGGCGCAGGCTCGTCCCAGCGCTGCGACCACTTGGGGATCGGTCGCACGGTCTGTCTCGGCCAGCGGCCTCCCCAGAACATCCTCGATGGCCGGCCTCCACGGAGCCAAAGGAGGAGGTAGGATTGTCCCACTAGTAGGCAGAGGCGAGGAGGGGCCAGGCGAGGCCTCGACCCTTGCCCTCTTCTCGGGTCGTCCGCCCTCAACGACCTCGGCCGGCCGAGCCCGAAATCCGGCCCCCACGGCACGGTCGGAGGGTGGGTCATCCGCAATCACGGCCGGAGGCGGAGCTGAGACGACCTCTGCCTCGTCAGGCCGAGCAGCCACAATCGCGGGAGAACCAACCGCCTCGGCGTCTGGGGCAGGAGTACCACCCGGGAATCCCGGAGGCGTCGCAGCCACTGCCTGCAGAGGATCCCGGACCCCGCTCCCGATTTCTCCAAAAGCCGCCGCGGACAAGTCCTCTGCAGTGTAGCGTCGCCCACGCTGGCGTAGCATTTCCTCTTCCTCTTCCTCTTCCTCCGAACTGGACGCTACTAGCCTCGTTCAGGAAGGCAGGGGCTTGGCTCTCGAAGTTCCGACGGGCTCCGCGGCGGAGACTGCGGGAGCACGTTCTGCCGACTCAACCAGACGACCGGCGGGAATCGCAACGGTCACCACCGCCGAGCTTGGTACCACGGTCGTCTCTGTTCTTTGACTCACGCCCTCCCCGCTCAGCACGGAGTCTATTCCCGACACCTTTCTGGAGGTGTTGAAGGACCTGTAGTGGGGCACGTACCCCAGAAGAGACCACGCAGCACGACAGTTGTGGCCGCAGTAGTTCCTCACTTGCTCGTGCCAGGCGCTGTTCACTTTCCACCGGTTCCTCCTCGCGAGCTCCCTCTTTTCGCGAAAATCTGCATAGAAAAAGTCGTGTCAAAAGCCAGACAGGGAGAAAGAAAAGAACTGCAAACCGAAAGAACTTCGGCCTTTACTTGGAGGAATCCCTATTTTTCTAGGGACCCGGACTGTGGTAGCAGGCTCTGCTTCACCGAACTCCCATCCTCCTCTGACAAGTACTCGGTCTTCACCCGCGTACCTATTGGAGTCCTCTAGCGCGGTCACGAACCCAGTCCAGCGGACCCTCAGCCGGAGGTAGTAAGTGTCCCCTTCTGCGGATTTGCAGAGGTCGTACGTGTCCTCGATGTCCGAGACACCGAGGCTGATTTTCAGGATCTGGTTGAGCCACACTACCCCCATTATGATTTTGTATCCGTTGGGGAGTAGCTGGCATGGGCACAACCTCCACTCCCAGAGGCAGTCCCGGACCAGTGGATGCAGGGGGAAGCGGACCCCCCCCACCCCTCCACTACAGAAACCAGCCAGAAAGGCATCCAGCCGTCACGATAGGTGAGGCCGTCATCAGGGTCGTCCGGTCTGACCTCCACATTGGAGGGGACCTTGTATAAATCCCTAAAATGGTCTATGGAGCCTGGGTCTCCTAACAGATGTCTATAGACCCCCATTCTCGACTCAGACGAGGACCTATCTAAAAGAAAAGACGAGGAAAACGGAGAGGAGTCCTACGAATAGGGACTGCACAATCAGGATCGACGGAAGTCTGCAGGCGCCGAAGAAAGCTCTCTTGCAAAGCGCAGAAGAAATCTGAAGAAAGCAAAGGAAAGTGAAGACGAAGGAGGCGCCCTGATTTATAAGGCCTGGGGGCGTCGATTCGACTTTCGAGGAGAGCCTTTAAGATGCGTCCCCTCAATCAGCCCTAACGTCACATCTCGCAGCCCTAATGTCTCCTCGAAATAATTACAAGACAGCCAGAAGAAGCGACACGTGTCACCACTAGCGCAATATCCAAGGACTATTAAATGCCCTGGACAGGCGAAGAGACATCTCGAAGGGGAACGCATGATAGCAGCAACCTCCAGGGCCATGGGGGCCCTCCTGATCAGAAGTTCCCTCGTCCCGGTACTACCCTCATACGATTATAACCCTCACTTGAGCTCGGTAGCTGAGCCAGCGTACGGTCACCAAGCTTCTGACCTCCTCGGGCTAGGAAGCTCTCAGAAGTCAAAAGCTAGGGGGCAATTGTGTGGGTAAAACACCGTGATGACGAAGTTAAACAAATATCATGGCTAAACTCGCCGAACTCCTCAGCCTCTGTGGTAGAAGATCGTCAGCTCGGCAGCTCGGTCAGTAGCTTGGCAGCTCGGCAGATCGGTCAGTACCATGGTAGCTCAGCACCTCAGTTCGGCAGCTCGGCCTAACCCCCAGCTCAACACAAAGGCACGCCACGGCCAAGCCGTCCTTGGACTCATACCACAGTACTAGAGTCAGAGTGGGCCGCCACCTTCCTCCTGGAAATACGGCGCGCCCAGAGAGATATGAGCAAACATTTATGGCGATAGGATCGCTCATTTATGGAAATAAGAGGTGCGCTTTATCAGCCCTGTACGCCAACTGGCTGAAGGCGTGGAAAGAGAGGGAGGGGTGTTGTCCATTCTACCTACTGCCGCTAGTCAGGGTAAGGATCGATGGGACCTCACCTCACCTACCCCCACTCACAGAGAGAATGAACGAGGAATGCTGACTTATATATACACGTGGGATCAGTCCCATAGGAGGTACGCAATACACAACTCACTAAGACCCACATCTTTTCGTTCCTCTCTTCCTCCTCCTGTTTAGTTTTCCCAGAGCTAACTCAGGCATCGGAGTGCCTTCGGCTCACGGCAGCCAAGGCCTCTGACCCTAGTCTTTCTCCTTCCTTTTCAGGTCCTTGGAGTTCAGCATTCCCCATCCTAAGAAGTTTACCTCAATCTCATCTCAATCTAAGTAGGTGTCGTTTTTACCGCCTACAGGGTTATTATTAGCCTCTACGGTGATTTTATCTCAATGGGTTTTATTATACTTATTTAAAAGTTGATACCTCCATCTGCTGCTTTGACAGTGCCGACAGTGTACCGAAAGAGACATAAACCACAGAAGACTTCTGCTTCGACTCCAGCCATTCAATACAGTCGGCGGAAGTCTCGACGCGGCTTTTGCTGCCTAGAAAGGCCGAGGGAATCAACGGCCCGACTCCAGCCATCTGAACCGAATGGACGGCTGTCAGCGCGGATTCTTCCAAGGCGTCGAAGGTGTTCACAAGCACATGAGGCTTCCCTTCTCTGTCAAGCGCCTGAAACAGCTGTTTGATTGAAGAAAGCACGAAAGGGTAAGAATCCGAAGGGAAGATAAAAGAAGGAAGCTCTCTGTGTGTGAGTGGTGGCAGGCCTGGTAGTTCAATGGAAGAAAAGGGGTCTTTGTTCAAGCTGCTGATGATGGCGTCGGAGCCATGGAAGTAGTGGTGGTAGATGACGAACACGGCTGCGGGTTGTATCCAGAGGTGACAACATGGGATGCCCAAGTCACGTGCTACGTCAGCTGCCCAGGGGAGGAGGAGGGTGTAGATGACGCACATGACTGGGCGTCCCTCGTGCGAGAAGCTGCGGACGAGGTCGGAGACAGCGACTGGGCCGGCTCGGTTGAAATCCGCTAGGTATTTTGGGCCCTCCTTGTCGAAGTCGAAGCCGTCATCGTAGCCGTCGGAGAAAGGGGCGTAGGATAGGGAGTCGTCGGGGGTGGGGGCTTCTAGCATTTGCCGGTGGGCGCAGACGGTGGAGAAGAATGTGACCCGGTGGCCGGTGCCGGCCAGGCGTCTGGCGAAGTGGAGAGCAGGGTTGATGTGGCCTTGGGCCGGGTAGGTTAGGACTAGGAAGTGTGGAGCCATTTTGGTGTGAGGTGGGCTTGGTCCTGCCTTATATATCTCCTACATTTATAGAGAAGCTAGGAAGACTAGTGGTGCCTCCATTACATTTGATCTTACGTCACTTGATTGATAAGTACAGGAATGATGGGCTGCAACAATCCCCCACGCAGGTTATAGGTTGATCGGAGGTGTACGCGTAACCATAGATTCAAATATAATATCTCTGTCCTATTTTTTAAACTGGCAATATGGCAACAACGTAAGATATTCTGAGCCCATAAACGTGTTCGGTTTTTGGATCCATATACAGGTTTCGATCCGTGAATTAGGGTCTGACATAGGAGTTTTTACTGTGGTTAGTTGTAGATCAAAATCAGCTTGGGTCGATCATTTTTCTATTTAATCCTGAATCAACTTTTATATTCTTATTTTAAGAAAAAACCAAAAGACTAAAGAAAACTAAAAAGATGTCTACGCCGATTTTGGACTTGGTCCCTTGTCATTTAGTCGGAACCGGATATGGAATCAGACTCATCATTTAAAACGGGTCCAGTTCCAAGTCCAATATGGTTTCTAATTGAAACCGATTAATAATTTACATCCCTTGCCACAGAACATGTTCCCACCATGCCCGTGCCCGGGGTTTATCCTTGGAACTTAGGTGAGATGGGAATTTAGGATTGCATATGGACATCTGATTCTCCGATTATCTAGAAATTTCAACCAATAAAAAAACTGGTTTGAAACTTATTTGAGGTTCTAATCCATAAACGAGTCTAGGTTTGGAACCCAATTTAGGTTTCGATTGATATGCGGGTCCAGTTCTATATGTCCAACACGTGGACGTAAGACCAGTGATGAGTCTTTGATATTGCGAACTATAATTCAAAATCGACTTTTTTCGTTTTTACATTTTTATGTATAATCCTGAAGGTACATTTTAAATAAGGTACATTTTAAATAGTTTTCCAACTAGAAACTGGCCTCTGTATTCCTTAGAAATAGTGGCCATTGAATTGAATTTCCCCCAAAGCATAAGACCATCAAGTTCAAAGAAATCATTTGGATAAATAAGATACATTTTAAACCTCTATACTCATTTCAATTGCAGAAATCAACAGCTTCCATCCAATTCAAACATACCAAAAAGATAAATAAATCATGGAGAGAATGGAAGCCGCTGATTTCTGCAATTGAAATAAACTATCCAAATCACAAAACGCGCAAAAGAGAAAACCCCAAATCATAAATTCCACAAAAGAAAAAAAAAACTCACAAAATCAAACCCAAGCTCTTCTCTACCATGTGGCCGTCAATCTTCTAAACACCAAAAAAACCTCCAACACCAATAACAAAAATGAAAAGAGGAATTGAGAGAGAAAGCGAGAAAATCACATAGACATACAAAGCATATTAGGAGAGAAATACCTTATAGTTTTTTATAGAGGAATGGAGAATAGGTGAAGGAAGGAAGAAGACTCCAAGCTCTGCTAGGGCTTTTTGTGAATGTGAATCGAGAGAGCTTCTTTGTTGGAAAAGAGATATGTGGGTAAACTTGTAAATCTCAAAATAAAGTAAGGGCAAACTTGTCCGAAAATAATAACCAAAGGACAAACCGCTTTAGACCATGTTTTCTGTCCAAAATAGAACGATATTTGGGCCCGTGTGAAATAAACAAAATTTGGCTATTTCCTGATTCGGACAGACATATGACTTGTGATTACCAAACGGTCTAATACCTCATTTTATCTTTTTCAGTCAGTTTTAAGAGATATAGACCGAGTAATAAGAAATACCAAATATTGGGCTCTTAATGCATTATCATAAGTTAAATGATATGCTTATTTTAAGAAGTAATAATAAATGAAGAGAAACTAGAATAGGTTTTGGAGTTAGATTTCGGTCTTCTATGTGTATCCAGTTCCAAAACTGAATCCAGATTTTCCTATTGAAATTGAGTATGAGACTAGCAAAACAGGTTCCGCATCAGAACCAGAACCGTTATTTAGAAACTGATTTGAGTCCGGATCAAATGTGCTTTCGGCCTGGAACCATCCCGTTTACAACCATAGATGGGATAACCCTTACCACCAGGCTATCCGGTACTTCTTGATGAGGTGCGATTTAACCCAAGCGATATAGTAGGGATAATAACATTAAGAAGAGGAGAGCAAAGGAAAAAATATATATTCCCAATTAAAAACACTCTTTCCGTCTTTTTTCTCTTACTCTTTCTTGTGCGTTTTTTTTAATTATTTTATTTATTGTTTTCTTAAGAGTAGTGGATTAGGTTCTAAAAGATCAGTTCTGGCTAGATCAGTTATATGGGTCAGATAACCAACCCATATTGGATAAATGTCGAGTTATACGGGTTGGCTGTTGGTCGGGGTTTTGTTCAGGTTTTGACACTCCCAACTCATGGTTCCTAATAGGATATAGGGGGAATGGGGTGTGGCATTTCTGTGAACCCAACAGTGGATCCCACCTTTGAAATAAGAATCCTAATGAAATAGATCACAATTTTTACATATTATCAATTTGATAATGAGCATAGCATTATCTAAAACAACTAAAGAGTTCTAAATAAAACAGGGCGGGGCCGTGATTTTAACCGGTTTGATTTCTAAGGTATGGCAATAGTAATGCATGAGGATAATTCTAATATAGGGTTGCCAATGTGGCGGAACAAGTTTGGATTTAAGCAAATCTGGACCCGACCCAATTGGTATTTGCACGGTTTCATGCCCACTCTGACCCGTGGTGGGTTGGGTTTTATGGTTGTCATATCACGGGGGTCACGGGTTTGTTATGGAAAATATGAAAAAATAAATATAACAACAAAGATTTAGACTCATGACATCTAGATAAACATATTAGTAAAGAAATACGGGCAGGGGTAGATTAGTCACACCCAAAATTCAAATCCACTTTAAACCCGACTTTGGTTAGTGTATGGAAAGCTATACCCGACCGAAATGTGAAGGACACACTACCAAATCCACTCTTGTTGGAGCGGGTCAGGGCCAGTCCACAACTGAAATCGACCCATTGCCATTCCTATTCTAATAGTCGTGTCCCGTGAGGATTCCCATTCCATCTGATGTTACATGAAAAGAAAAAAACAAAAAAAAACAAAAAAATAAAAGAAACAAACAATCAACAGATTAGACCATCAAAATGGCAGTGAACTAATATGATAAGGAATCTTGACCATGCACATGTCCTGCTATTATTTAGTGTTTTGAAATTGAATGATTGGCCGAGGCTTAACAAAGGCTGTCTGCCTATTAATAAAGAAGTTTGGCAGTTTGCCATACCCACTTGTTGGCAAATACAGGAAAGCCAAGAGGGCCACGCTAGATGTTAAAATAATAAATTCAGGAAAACAGCTTCTTGTTCAAGCAGTGAGGAGGGCACTTCTCACCTGTCTATTCAGAGTTTGAACCTTAGATATGTCTTTTTCTATGTGTGTTCACACTTTCTTGTTGCATATGGGCCATTTTTCTAGGGGCTTTCTATTGACACACAAATAAAAAAAATTTTCCCACACAAATTCTGTCCACACACATCACAAAAATTTAAAAATTACATTATTTCTCCACTTCGAACGGCGTCTCTGTACCTCCGGCATTGTTCTCCACTTGTCCGGCGTCTTTGTCTCTCCGGCATTCCTCTACACCATCTCCTCTTTCCTTCCAAAGGTACCATTGCCATTTCATTTTTCTTCACCATTTATTCTTTACCATTTTCTTCATCTTAGATAATCTTTTTTTTCATAAAAACTTTTAATGGGGGATAGATTCTCATTCAATGTAAGATTTTACAAATAATAGTAGAGTTTTTTCATGCATTTGGGCTGGTTTTTCATCCATGATCGCAAACTTTTTTTGCCTAGAAATCGCAAACTGTTCGGATTTGAACTTCCAAACACAATGACTTTGTTTGGAAGTTAAAGTCCGAACAAAGTCATATTGTTCGGACCTTAACATCCGAACAAAGTCATTTTGTTCGGCAGTTCAGGTCCGAACATTATGACTTTGTTCGGACCTGAACTTTCGAACAGAATTATTTTGTTTGGACCTGAACTTCAGTGCAAACACACATTTATGTCATACAATGTTTATATTTCTATTTCAGCTATGGACCGATCGAGCTCTTCTAGGGTGCGACATACCGCTTCAAATAGAAGGCGCCGCCACCGAGTGAAAGAGGTTGTAGAAGAACCAAATCTTAGTGAGGAGGACATTGAAGAACAACCTGAGATGGAAATGCAATCAAGTTCGGGGCCACAAGATAGGTCCTTATTGACCAACTTTGATACACATATAGCTGAAAATATTTGGAATGGACAGGTGTGTTTCGTTTGTTTCATATGAAGATTGATTGATTGATTTTTTTATGAATTTCTTTGCTAATGTTTCAATGGTTGAATGCAGGATCGAGGAGCACTGAAGTGTTTAAGTCACGGTTAGAAAGTGTCATTGTGGCAATGGCAATTGAATAGGTCTGATAGGTTTGGGGAGTGGATGTCCAGGTCCAGATTGGCTCCCTTAGTGACTGCATCATACAGCTCAGTCAATAAGATTATTGTATCGGGTTTTGTGGAAAGGTGGCAACATAAGACTAACACCTTTCACATGCCATTTGGTGAGATGACCATCACTTTAGATGATGTTGCATCCATCATAGGTATCCCAGTAACGGGGCGGACTGTCTCGTATAATTATAGAATGGCATATGAGGAAGCTCAAGCACTCATTGTTGATGCACTAGGAGTAGAATCCATAGAGGCACATGATGAGCTTATCCAAGTGCAGGGCCAATCTGTTAGATTGGAGTGGTTACAGGAAAGGTTTGGCAGTATATCTGACGGTGATGGGCAGAAGATGGTTGACTGTGCAGTCAGAACTTACATTCTGTACTTATTGGGATGTACGTTGTTCACAGATAAGAGTGGGACACGGGTGCCGATCATATTCCTTACATATCTGTTGGATTTAGATAACATACGTTCATATGCATGGGATACTACTGCACTGGCATACTTATACATGCAGTTGGGGTTAGCAACCCGGTCGTGTACCCGCCGTTAAGTGTGGCAAGAAATAATTTATATTCTAAAAGAATAAATTAAAATTTATTGTTTTATAGTAGGGTTTTAAGTGGGATCCACTCGCGATCCTCACTAACAGTTTCGTGCGGCTTATATATTTTGCTCCTTATATATTTTTGTATGGATTTCCTTTTAATTTTCGAAATGACTTAATTACTTAACGGGTTAACAGGTTAGGTCATATAACCCGTTAAATTAACGGGTCGTATTCGGGTTAGATTTTTTGACCCGTTAAGTTAACGGGTCGTGTACGGATTGAGGTGATTTTAACACGAATTAATTAATCCGTAACCCGAATTCATCAACACGACACGATTGACAGCCCTAACCAAAGGGGTACAATCGACAATTTGTTTGAGACCTTAGGGATATTCTTGCAAAAAGGCCATAACCTTTTTTTTTTTTCTCACTACCGAAAAAGAGCGGCAGTGGATGCTTGTCCCATAGAAAGTCAAGAAGCTTAGACCCGCAATGATGATGATACAACCAAAGAACCTTACCCGCAATGATGATGATACAACCAAAGATCCTTACCAAGCAGAACTGTACAAAAGACAACAGAATGTATCCTATGAATTACATTGGAAGAAACGAAAATCAAGACTGTATCCACCAGTCTCCCTTGTGTCTCTTTTGTTGCATGATTAGAAAGAAGCACATAGAAGAGGTGAAGGGTTGTGCACCCACTTCTTAATCAAGAACATTATGTATCCATAAGAGCCTCATCAATCTCTTACTCGCACACCCACCTTCAGTCCAGAGCCCCAAGAAAACCCCAAGCCCCTTCTTCTTCAAATATATGGCAGGGAAGAACGTTAACTTGACAATACAGGGTTCAAACGTACGTCTCCTACGCCCACTTACTAGTGTTTTATAGCACTGGTTTTCCTTATTTATCATGGTTTTTAATCGCTATCATTATACTGTTTTGCTTTTCACAACAGCTGGGTTTTTATCTTTTACCATCTACCTGAGTTTTATTTGTGTAACACAATATTATGCAAAATATAAACCTGACTAGATCATCTTAATCGGGCTCATTTGTTCGCATGGAATTGATAACATAGTAATTAATGGTCAAATGGGGGCTCAAACAAAGGATTAGTGAAACGGTGAAAGGTGAAGGATATAAGGTGGAGTTGTAGATGGAACTTGGAGTCTTGACTTTCCAAGAAGCTGAATTACTTGGGTGGTAGATGGATATACACATTTCCCATCTCACATAGATTAATTTTACGTTAAAGGAGGAATTAATTGATTGTCATTTTGGGATATTCATCTATGTATGTTCAATTTCATCATAAAAAGTCTTAGAAATCCTAAGAATTCAATTACATACAACAAATGGGCCGTCATAAATTAAATGATCGTAGAAAGCATATTTTTTCAAATTTCAATTCAACGGTGGGTGACAAGCAACAGATGGATTGGTGTCAAATTTAGACTTATAACAGTTGGCTTGGGTAGTGTTTTTAAAGTCGAGAAGCCCCAAAAATAGTTCAAACTGCACATGAGAACTGTGCAGAATGCGAAGGTTTCTCATCTAATGTTCCTACGCTCTTTCGTGCAAACTCTAATTTTATTTAATCACATCTTGGAATTCTATATCCATCCATGTCTAAGGGTCTGTTTGTGTAACCAGTGGCTGTGAACCAGGTTGCTCTAGAACTTACTCTCTCAAATTTGTCTGCATTGATTGATATTAGCTGAGTTGGAATATGGTTATTGACAATATGATTCTTGTGATGCAGGTTATTATGGAAAATGGCATTCTGAAACTTACAATGTCACAGCCAGATGGGGCACTGACAGGCATACAGTATGGAGGAATGAAAAACCTCTTGGATACCAAGCTAACCCAATCTCAAAGAGGGTACAAACATAAATGCTTTATTTATTATCATTGCTATATGGGCCGGGGCTTGTGGGGTCCACTTGGCTTGGACTTTTGATTCCCAGTTCATGACCATTGATGGTGAAGCCGACCCACGGACTCCGTAGGGATGGGCCGGATGTTAGCGGGTTGAGATGTATTGATGATCCAACTTGACCCACTCCTATTAGAAATAGGTTTGGTAGTTGGGTTCTTTTGCGGTCAGGGCGAACATGAATTTGTGAATTCAAACCCAGTCTATCTAGCTTGAGGTGGATTCAGGTTTTGGGTGCCCTTCCATGTCCGCCCTGTTCATGCAATGATTAATTAGATGCTTAGTGTTTAGATTCATGTTTGGATTGTGACAAATTTTTACGCTAACTGTCAAGCTACCGAACGCAACCCCGCTCCTTTACCTGGACTTGAGACCAGCAGTAAAAAAAAATGCCGGAGTTATGCTTTGTACTAAGATATTATGTACAAAATAATTGTTGCTTGGTTGGTAGTAAGCATGAAACAAAAGGGTTTGATTCCTTCTTAGTTTATTAATATTTATTTAAATAAAGTTTTAACACTTTCAAAATAAAATACAATCACCACTATACCTGACCCCACTTGTACCCATCAGAAGGTGGGTTCGGAAGATGACTTGTCACTGGGCTCTTCGAGTTTAACCAAGTAAAATGAGTCCGAGTGAGTTTGGGTTTAGCTTGTTCCGAACCAAACTCATCTGAGGTCTAGCTACTTCCCTCACCAGAGGGCTGGGGTCCTAGCCCCCAAAGCTGGGTACCAAAAAAAAAAAAAAAATTTGCCCGTTTGTTCATCCCTAATTTGCGCAATAAACCGCAAGATCCTGTTCATACAATCATCATCAACATTGTTCTAACAATAGTTTGATTATTGGTAACTGTTATTAATTATTAGACCGGTGGATGTGCAGATATTGGGATATCAACTGGAACCTACCTGGTGGAGGAGATCGATATCTATTGTAAGTTCTTTTTATTTATTTGTTTGTTTTTAACTGAAAACATTTTATGCCCTTATTTTCTGGAGGAGAAATCGTTAGCAAATGGGCACAGGTCTCTAATGTGGGGGTTACACCTTCATGCCTACCTATTATGGTTTCATACTATGATTAAAAACACTTCACATAGATTAAAGGTGGGTTAGAGACCATCATTAAATCATGGAGATTTTGTACCTACAAATAATTCTGATTAAGTTGATCATAACTCTGTGATTGGAATGCATCAAGGTCGGCGTCATAGAGGAGTCTACAAGTTGTATGAGACCCAGGTGTTGTTCGACTAACAATCCGATATCTCACTGGCTGCCAAGGGATCAATTCCTTGGTATGCTACTCTTTCCACGTATGTAGGCTTCTCTTACCAAGTGTGTGGACTCTCTAGGGTCTTAGCCCTCTAGGGACAGAGAGAGAGAGAGAGTTGAATTTCTTTAAAAACAATAAGAAAATATATATATATATATATACTAATGTTAATTTTGCTATTGTTTGTAAAACTATATCAAGAGATATTGACTAAACTAAGAGAAAGCTTAGCCTGATCCATTTACATTAAATTAAGAAAAGAATTACACATAAATCACTTGTTTACTACCTTGATAAATTACTTAGCTGATTTAGTTATGGCAAATGCTCTACACTGTTGTTACGTAGATTTTACACCAATCCAAATGGATTAGACCATTGGGTTAAAACTTAAAACTAATTTTTTTTTCTCATTTTAAAGCCTTTAAACTTGCGAGCCAAGTATTAAGAGGATAGGATGAGGTGGTTGACTTGAGATCTCATGTAGGGGCTGATCCCATTTGGATCTTTTCATCCCTGAACTTATCCTTGATTAGTAGGCCCCCATAGGCTGCATGCGAGACATCCGCACATTAGCACTGCTCTCTAATTAGCTTCATGCCTTCAAAACTCTTATCATTGTTTTATGCATACAAGTATTATAAAGGTTGCAATGGAACAGGTCAGGTCAAGCTTGCGCTATGTTGAGACCCATTCAGAAGATGTGAACTGTAAAGATTAAATCCACAAGCTGATTCGTTTATTACATAAGTTGAGCTCTCCAACTCGTATTTTACCCACAACTAAACTGGAAAACCTGAGACCACCCATTTACGCAACTCGGGAGATTAAAACTCTGCTTGATATCTGCCCTTAATCAAACCTCTATAGAAAATGAAGTCCCCAGTGAAACCAAAGTAAAGACAATTAAACCCTAAACAGAACCTAACAAAAACCTAATTAGATCCCCTAAACAAACCTAACAAGAACTTGTAATTAAAACCCGATGAATTATTAACCAAAACCCTCCAATCAAAGCCCTATTATAGATATTAAGTCTCTTCATCAGGACACTAGTCAAAAGTCCAAAAGAAAATTCTAATCAAAACCCCATTAAATTTTGTGATAATGATGCAATCCACATCCAACCTTCATAAAACTCTAATCTAACCAATATATACACCAAGGAAGAAAAGATCAAAACGAATAAGAAAAAAACACAAAAGCTATGATCTTGTTATTCTTCTTCTTCACATCAACGTCACCAAGGATCAAAATAACAGTTACAGCAGGCGTAACGGACAGTGGCTAAAATGTTACGTAGTAGATGATACATAGCGATTGCGGCGGTACGTAACAGTGTAGCGATGTGAATTTTTTAAATGATAAAAGAATTTTGAATATTGTGTAGTAGCCAATTTTATATATATACATATATATATATATTTTAATTGATTTGAACCATATGAGAGTAGAGACTACTGTAGGAAATACTATTGAGGAAAATAAAAAGGAAAAACAGTATTTTAAATTAAAACTATTTAACCCTAGCATCACTAATTTTTAAAATACTATAGCGGCCTCAACCGCTACGGCCAATAATACAGTTGCAACGCTATGTAGTGCCACTATTTTGAACCATGAACACCACCGTCGCCATATGCGAGGGGAAGAGGTAGGGACAAATGAGAGAGATCAGAGATGCTGGGAAATTGATAGGCCTGTTGATGGGCAGGGTTGGCCCCAGCAAGGTATATCAAGTCATGGCCTGCCTTAAGAAACACAGGCTCGCATCTGACCTAAGCTCTACATGAGAGTAAGTGCCAACGCTTCATAGTGTTTTTTTTTTCCCCTCGCTAGATTGGCCTATTGCTTAGGAGCGATACTATCAACCCAATGGCCAAGGGGTCGATCCCTGGGCATGTGTGTGATATTAAGGTGCCAACACTCAGTCACGAGTGTGTTGGTGGGCTTTCTAGCAATTCTTTGGACAAATTAATCACTAAATTACAAATGCTCCTTGTTCGGAACTTGATCTCTTGCACACAGATTATATGGGAAATCATGTGCCAGGACCCTCAAACAGGCAGGGTTCACATGTTTTTTCCACATGCGTTAAAAAATAAAAACCATTGAGAATTCAAATATCTAATTCTATAGTTTTTATGTATTACTATTTTCTTCAGGAGGACAATTTATGTCACTAAAATTGTTTTAGCCACTGTTTCATCCATTACATAGCAAATTTGCCTAGAACTATTACAGATCTAGAGGCTTTCTTGAACCATGTTTGTATTACTTACAAAACAAGCAATGAAATAAGCAATTATTCTCCATCTACCAGATATGGCATATTGAAGCCTTCTTTTCCATTTCTCTTATCAGACTCAAAGGTACAGAGTTTAACATAATTAGTTCAAACAATGACCGTATAGAAGTCTCATTTAGGAGCATTTGTGATCCATCTGAAAGGGGCACGACATTGCCACTGAGTGTAGACAAAAGGTATTATATTCATTTAGTTTCCATAATCGTTGCTTTTCTTCTTATCATGGACTTGGAACTCTTCTCCATCGTTTGAGACATTTTGATTATAGACGATTGTGACCAACATGTAACTTTCACTGTACAAACACATGAACCATCATTTTAATGTAAATCAAGTTACCTGCTCTTGGTGTCTGTTTTTTATTACCTTCTAATAAAGGTTAGTCATAGGTGCACTTGTTGAATCACTTTTCAAGTGGGGTGCAATTCTATAATGAAGTACATGGATACATTTTACCAGCTTGATCCTCTTCTTCTTTGGCTGGAGCAAAGCCAAAGAAAAGTTCTATGGAAATGAGTGTCATCATCTGAAAAGGGGACAGAAAAATGCACCTTGTGGAAGTTCAACACTAAACATTTGTGAATAGTGTGTTCACTTGAATAAGCAATTCTTCCTGGAATTTACGAAGATCAAAATGGAGCCTTAGAAAAGAACATGACACTTGGGTGACACATACAGATTAATTTTTCTATTTCATAGAGTTTGATCTCTATCCATCATTTAACAATAACTTTGTGGTTTTAGGTTTATCTTGAGGAGTGGGATTTCAGGCTTTTATTGCTACGCTATATACGAGCGACTTGCTGGATGGCCTGCCTTCGATCTTGTCCAAACCAGGCTGGTGTTCAAATTGAGAAGAGAATTGTAAGCTATATCCAAAAACCTTTATTTTGCTTGAGTTCAGTAAACTACACCTTAGAACTTCAAGAATACAAGTCAAGAAAGAATGCAAAATTAACTTTTAAAGAACTAAGCTTGGACCTTCAGGGGTCATTTTGATGTGGACATTCAACACTTGTAGTTATGCTCTAGTTGTGTTTGAAGTTCAATAGAAAAATCTATGCAGGAGAAACATTTATAAACCACTCTTACTACTAAAAACAAGTTATGGATTTATCAGATGCCATTTTTCCAGAAGAATCTTTTATTTTATTTTATTTTCCACTAAGCTGGGATACTGGTAAGAAGTGATACTTTAAATTACTTAGAAACTCAAGGATCAATCCGTGGGCATGTGAGTGATACTAAGGAGCCAACACCACTCAACCAAGAGTGTGCTGGGGAAATTGTTTTGCAAGTGAAATGGGTGATCTCGCTGTAATGAGAAATCTAGTTTTCTAAGAATCCACTTCTCTCATTCTCATGCAATAATACAATGCAAACGGGGGCTTTAGAGTTTCTCAAAAGAAACGAGGATCTATGCCTTCCATCTCATGCAAATTCTCCTAAAAGCATGTCTGGATCAAACTATTTTAGAAAGAGATTCTTCTTATACTCAATTTACCTAAAGATTCATGTCAATGCTCACCTTGCTCCTAAACTCTACATCCAAAAAAACTTTTTTCTTGTTTAGTTGCAACATTCTTGCACGGGATTCAAGATAAATCCCTGTGTGGCCTACATGTTATTGTGCGCATGTGTGTAGAAGCATGAAACCTGCTAGCAGCAATCAAGCCACACAAAAAAGAGAGATTATCACAAACAGAGATTTACTCGGTTTGGCAAGAGTGCTTACGTACACAGAAAAGAAATTCGACTTTGTTGGCACGTAAAAATGAAATTCCAGAAGAGTAGGCCACATACAGGGTCTACAAAGCAAAATCCAGAAGATTGAAGTCAAGTCAAGGGCTAAAAGAACAATGAATCAAACGAAAGAACATTGCATACATGAAACATAGCTGATCAACGTACCGGATTTCTAGATGATGATGATGAAGGAAGAAAATGCAATGCCCTGGCTGACCCTTGTTCTCTCCCTCTCTTATTCCCTTTTCTCTAGTATTGAGTTGCAATGCAAGATGGGTAGTTCGTGTGGTGGGTGTACGTGTTTAAACAAATATTAGTTGGGTTCTTTCCTTCTAAGAGTCAGGAATCTTAGTTGGGCTAGAACCCACTTCTAATTGTATGGTGCCAAAATCCCCTTCTTTCTTCTCAAATTATACCTTCCGAGTCTTTAGAAAAAAAAAGTTTCCTTGTCTTCTCAAATTATATATCTGTATTTTCTTAATGGTACAGATTCCATTATATGGCAATCACAGATGAAAAGCAAAGGATCATGCCAATGCCGGAAGATTTAAGCCCCAGAAGATGTAAAGTACTGGCACTCCCAGAGTCTGTTCTGCTTACCAATCCCATTAATCCAGCTCTTAAAGGAGAGGTATGTGATTACATGTCGATATGATGGACTGCCCTACATGTATGATGGTTACCTAGATCATACATATAATGCAAATGATAATTATTTAAAACAGAGAGACAAAACTTTGTAACATAACTCTTTTTCTCGTCAACTTATCATATTAGGATATCATCAGGAAATGTTCCAAATAAGGGCTTTCTCATTGTAATTAGGAAAATCAATTCAAGGTTTTAATATAATTATAAAATATACAAGCATGTTAAGAATTATATAAGAAATAATTATAAAACATTTTTAATTTGGGGATTTAAGAGAATTTCCAAGTTTCTAAATGGGGACCGGCAGTTTGTAAAATTTATCTACAGATTCTAAGGGCTCCTTTGTCTATAGGGAATTAAATTCCTAAGAAGGAGCGGCTCCCTTGGGTGCTCAGGAGTGCACTTGAGGTTTTCCATCCTAAGAATTCTAAGAAATGCATTTCCAGAAAGTAAAAAAAAAGGTATTAAGTTTAATAAACTTATAAAATATACAAGCATATTAAAATTATTCTCATAAAGCAATCCAATAAAGAAAATTAACGTTGGAAATAAAGCTATTTTAATATGGGCTACTTTCAAGTAATTAACCAAACAGAAAGGAATGATGATACCTTATACTCGAATCCTTAAGCAATGTTGCTGTTGCTAGAAGTTAAAGAGAAGCAGTGGCAACGGCAGTCGGCTAAGGTACGTTTGACAATGCTCTCTTTTGGGCGAGTTCGCTTCCTTGTAGGATACGGACTGGTTGCTCCGAGTCCTAATGATAGGCTCCAATCATTACTCAGATAAAAGACAGAGAAGGGATTTGTTGTTTTTAGAAAAAGAAAGAAACATTGTCATTAGAAACATGCTATCGCCACAAGGAAGCGAAAGACCCTTTTATATTGGGTTTTTGCTCCATAAAAGTGGGCCACATTACCCATGATCAAAACCATGCTGTAATACCCACTCCCAAAGCAGCAACACCCACCTCCCCCAAACCCCCCCTCCCCCCACCATCTCACTTGCAATAAGTGTACAAGATGAACAATATGGACTTGTGACTAGTGAGACGTTTCCAGATTAAGCTTCCCGGGCTAGGCCCGACACGTGTGCATCTATAGGGTTAGTAGCAAAAAGTCCAAAATAACTTAAAGCATAAGGTGCAATGCTTTCCTTATAAAGGCCTCCAAGAGTTTTCACTTTATTCACAACAAGACAAACACAACCCACTTCACAAAGGAAAAACAAAGGCTTATAGAATGTTTTGAAACACCACCAATTCATCATCTTTTGATTTTTGAGGTTTGAAATGGAGATTTATTCTCCACCTGCCCAACCCCATCCTGCATCTTTTGTCTAATACCTGCTTGAACCGGAGAGAGTCATCCTACTGCCTTTTTTCTCAAGTAACCTTGCTGATCTCTAACAACTCCTCATCCATCCTCATCCTCTCAATTCCCCACTTCTCAGGTTCAAATACCAGAAAAACGAACCTTATTTGACATCCATACCATCCTAAAATCTTTGTAAACATTCCGAACTCTCAACCACCCCTATAACCTCTGATGGTTCCGTGCCTCCTCCCCCTAAAATCTCATCATCTCCCAAGGACCATCTACCCACCATCATTCCCCAAGGTTGATCGTTTACTAGTCTCTTCTCGCACTCCAACTCTTCAGCCAACCCCTACCCTGCTCACTCTCTCCCCTCTTTCTCTGATGACAAGGTCTCAGTCAGGATCCCTGTCAAGATAGTTGAAAAACGCAAAAAAAAACTCTCATTTGCAGCTTTAGGTAAATTCTTTTTCGAAAAAGACCCACACAAAAATGGGTGGAAGCATCCACTGAAGCTGCATGGAAGCTTACTAGCCCCTATCTGATCTCCCTCATAGAAAAAAAAAAAAGGGATTTTTCTTGTCCACATTTAGTAACCAAGATGATCTTCAAAGAGTGCTCTCCTCCTTACCTGTCTGTATAAGGAAGAAAAGACTACAACTGGTTCACTAGAAACCAGGTCTGGTGGACATCCCCTTCCCTGGAACTTCTTCTAATTGGATAAGGCTGAAAAACATTCCCCATTTCTGAAGAAGTAGACTTCTCATATTTTCTCTTGCCACATGTCAAAAAACTTCTAACCTATGCTGTGATCTGTCTAAAGAAAATCCTAACCAAATATGGCTAGAATTGGATAAGGAGGATCCATTTTGTACCCAAGTTGAGTATGAAAATTTATCCTGCAGTTGTTTGTCTTATTCCTACATAAACCTGGCATGCTCATCTAGCCGTGCTTTAAAATCTCCTCCCTAAGCATCCACTGCTTCAACATCGAACCCCTCGGAGATAACCCCAATATCCATTCTAATTCTAGCATGCTTGGTCATTTCAAATCCCCCCAAATCCCCATGACCCTATGCCCAAGTAAGTAAGTCCACAGCTAGGAACCTCATTTAGTTCCATCTAGTGATGAACTCGGTCCTAACCTGGTAGCCAACTATAATTCATGACTGCCTTTGAAAACCCTATTGACATCCTTTATCAAAATTTCAACAAAGGACCCTCTGCTCCAAACCACAAACCTTGCTCACCTCCAAGTTGATGCAAATCCGAGGGTTAGGGTTTGTGTGGCAAGTGCTAAAAGCACAATGGGTACCGAAACACGTGTCCGAAGACACAATAAATCTCCGCAGAGACAATGAAGGAGGACACACCTCAATGGGGATAACCCAATTTTCATTAATCAACTCTAAAAATAATCTTGTACAATGCCATATAAATAGTAAAAGAAGACTTGAGCCCTAAGAAACCTAATTGAACTAGGAAACTAAATAAATTGGAAATCTAATCCTAAATTAAATTCTTTAAATAAAATTAGAAACTAATGACATAATTAGTTACTAAAATATCCTAAATCTAAGTGGGACCTACACATGTGGCCATGAGGTCTATGCTGCATCATTCTCCCCCACTTGAAAAGAACTCAACCTCGAGTTCGAAAAATATCCACCTGGATCAAAGATCAATATGACAAACTTCTGATTCATCGGTTGATCTACAACTTCCGTGTACAGCTCCATGTATAACTGCCTTTTATGGGTGAAATTTGTGTTGATATGCAATTGAACTGTTGGATAATTTACTTGTAGAATATGCACCATCAAATCACAATCTCTGCCTATCCACTGGTCATCTCCTCGTTGATATTGTTGATCTCCAAAGACAAGTGGGGGAGGGTTCTGGGAAGAGGGTTCCGATGGGTTTCGGTGGTGCAGGAAGATTAGGGAGGCTAGTTTGGGGTGGGTGGGTTGCTGGATTGGGGTTGGGTTCGGCTAATATGCCAATTGGATTTTTGGAGGTGCTCTGCGATATCGAGAAAGAGGATGGACGAAAGGGGCTGGGATTCGGTTTGTGGAGGTTTACGGGAGGCAGTGGACAAAAGGGGCTGCAGATGATGGGGAAGCAGTGGTTTTGAGGGTTCTGGTTGCGATTTTGGGATTAAGGTGGTGGGTCAGTGTATGTGGGGAAGAGGCGATGGGGCTGAGAAAGGGGTTTTGTGGCTCCAGAAGGGGTTGCGGGGACTAGAAACTGGATTGGAGGGCGTGCGACAGATCTGGGCAGCGGTGATGACGGTAACGGCATGGGATGAGTGGTGATGAACAGATAGGGGTAATCACACCGACAATCGTGAAGATCATGCGGCTCTAATACCAATTGATGCAGACCCCGAGGGTTAGGGTTTGCATGGCAAGTGCTAAAAGCACAATGGCTGCCAAAGCACGTCAATGGGGATAACCCAATTTTCATTAATCAACTCTAAAAATAATCTTGTACAATGCCATATAAATAGTAAAAGAAGACTTAAGCCCTAAGAAACCTAATTGAACTAGGAAACTAAATAAATTGGAAATCTAATCCTAAATTAATTTTTTAAATAAAATTAGAAACTAATGACATATAATTAGCTAATAAAATATCTTAAATCTAAGTGGGCCCTACACACGTGGCATGAGGTCTACGGTGCATCACAATGGACCACCTTCAACATGTTCCCACTCAGGGGATCTCAGTTATGTCTATTCACTTCAGCAACATTTCTTATGCTGTTGCAAACTCCTCTCTGAACAATTCAAAAACACCATTGCTTTTTTCCTCTGATATAGAAGCTCATTCTCACTTAGATACTAGCATTGATGCTACTACTAATGGAGATCCAAGAACTCTAGAGTTTTTTTTTTTTTTTTTTTCCCTTGAACTTCATTGTCACCTAACTACACATCCACTTAGAGACCATTTTGGAACCCCTGGCCAAGAGCATCTCCGCCCTAACAGGAGCCATTTTCATTGATCTTCCCCGACTTGAACCAGTCCATACTGAAGTCACCTCTGTGAATGGAAAATAGAGAAATCCAAAGCAAATTTGTACACTTCAAGTCCAATATCAAGGAGCTCTTTTGGCCCCAAAACCCCAGCTTCTCCCCATGATTACAGTTCTTTTCTGGAATTGTAGGGAAATCTCAAATTTCCCAACCATTCGAGTTTTGAACCTCCTAGCCCCCTCTCGTCTCCCCAACCTAATCTTCCTTTCTGAGCCAAAAACCTCATTCTCTTCTATCCAAGCTCTCAAATTAGACTCCATCGATTTCAACTCATTTTTCTCTAATTCCTCTCTCTCCATCTTCCATCTCTAGAATTTGGTGCCTAACCAAAACCTCCCCTGCTTTTCAATTCTTGATTTTTAGTGAATCCCAATAGCATCTCTCAATACTCATCACAGATCTCTCTAATAGTACTAATTCCTTGGTCACTGGAGTCTCTGCTTCCACCTTCTTCAGATCAAGAAGACTTCTGTGAACTACCTTAGATCATCATTCCTGAAAGTGCAAGCTAGAAACCAATAGTAGACCCAGATGTGGGGTGAATAGGACTAACTACAAAATTTTAAACAAGCAAATAATTCTAGTCTACAATAAATCAAAGATCTCTCAATTTGAATAATAAGAAATGACTATGAGAAGAAACAACACAATGATCAAATGTGCAAATCAAAGCCTATAACGATGTGATATCACAATAGAATGCTTGAACAAAAAAGATATGTCAATCCAAATGACAAGAAGCTATTGCACATTCAAAGTTATCTAGGCATGCCAATCTCACACACATATATGATATGCCAAAAACAATATTAAAGCAAGGAGAAATAGACACCAAATTTATAGTCGTACGGTCAACAAGACCTACCTCCACTCTCATTAAGATAGTTCGCTTGTAGTTTGCTTGGTCTACAGTATTCACTATCTTATGTTTCCAAAAGGCTCACCTCCAACCCTGTACACCTATAGATTTCTTGATACGGTGGTTCGATCGCTAAGGTCTACTCCATCAAGCTATTTGTTATAGTGGTTCGATCACGAGTGTCTAATCCACTTTACAATGTGTTAAAAATGAAAGAACAAAAATAAAGACTGGTTGCCCCGAAGTAGACGAGTCCAACTTGATGTGATCTTCAAGCTTGAACTTGAGCTCCAAGCTTTGACTCCTTATCGATCTCGTTGGCTTTGAGATGCTCCAATGATGTGCTTGAACCAAGTGAGTAAGGAGGTTTAGGTCTAGGGTGATTGATGGTTTAAATTGACGCTAATCCATTCCCTAGAGGATGAGATTCCACTAATCACTCTTACAAGGAGCTTAGAGTGAAAAGTGGTGTTTGATTTTGAGGGCACTAAATGAGTGCAATTGAGTGGTAGTCCGTGGTCTAGAAAAGGACTCAAAACCACATTCTATCTAAGCCATTGAAATGAGCTTAGAATTTGTAGACATAGCTCTAACAGCTAGTCTACGATTAGCTGTGAGCAGGGTACGGCTAGCTATGATTCCAAAAGCCTTTCCCAATGGTTAATTCGACTAACAATCAAACAAGGTTAATTTAAACAACGGTTAGGTTACGGTTATCCATGGAACGTTATACAGTTAGCCGTAAGCTGACCGTAGTTCAATAGTGCTGAAAAACACCATTCTGAAAAGGCACCCATAAAGCTTTACGGTGACCTTATAGTTGGCTGATGGATTACGGTTAGCCGTAAGGTTACCACAATTCAAAAATGTTGAAAAACAGCATTCTGGAAAAGCAAAGGTAGATAGTGTCTGGGGACCTTACGGTTAGCCATACCCCTATTACAGCTAGCCATAAGGCCTGAAACTGAACAATTGCCCTGATCAGTTTAGCCCATTCACCCTATTATATTTATCTATTGGTTTGAGGGTTCTAAGGGTCTATCCTTGGTTAATCCTAGGGTCCATCTACATGAATGACTACGCACATCATGGAGAATATGACTTGATGATCTAAGGCCTTCCAAGACTTGATCTTTTGGCCTTCACTTGATCTTCCTTGATGAAGCTACCAAAGGCAAGGTCTTGGCCTAGACATGGAATTGACAACACAAGGGTAGTGCGGATATGACTATGGCACTAACAATTCCTCCTTTTGAGGCCCATGGGTAGTGATCGGATATTTTAATGCTATTTCTTCTAATAGGAAAAGATTCAAAACTAGTTTCTTAGTCTTCCCTCCATGACTGATTTCAATGAGAAGCAAACTTAGGGTAATTTGGTGTTGGATTTGTTGAAAATCGCTTCACCCAGTCAAATAATAGGAGGGGTCAATCCTATGTGGCTAATAGGCTTGATAGGGGCCTCCTCAATCACCAATAGCTTCTTCTCAACAAGGACTCCTGCCTTCACCATTTGGGGAGACAAAGTTCAGACCATAGCCTTATAATTCTTAAATCCAAGTCTCCCTTGGTTTCCAGACATATTCCTTTCAAGTGTGAGGACACGTGGATTGACTACCTACCTTTTTACAAGTTATGAGAGACTTATGGGAAACCCCATTTTCTGAAAAACCCCAACTCACTCTAGCCTCAAAACTCAAAAACCTAGAAAAGAATTTTAAAACTTGGAATAGAGACATTTTCAGCACCTTGAGGGACAACATCCTAACTACAAAATAGCTGGTCACCCGTCACCCACAATCAACACCTTATGAATGCCAATCCTTCAGACACAGCTTATGCAAATCTTATGGCATCTTGGTCCTCCATCCATAATTTTCTTAAAGCAGATAAATCCATTGGTAACAAAAATCCAGAGTCATTTGGTTAAAGAAGGCGACCACAATACCAAATTCTTTCATATCTCAGCCAAAATCAAAGTAGCTTCAAGATTTCAAGATAGAGAATGTTCTGCTTAATTGGGAGGCCTGCTTCAATTGTGATGGAGCGGCACAAGGTAAACTAGGTTCGGTGGGTATTGGAGGAGTGCTAAGAAATCAAAAAGGTGAAGTATTGCATATGTTCTCCAAACATGTTGGATCAAAGACTCTAATGTGGCAGAGCTTTTGGCCATAATGGAAGCTCTCCGTATTTATGCTACTTCATTTCATAACATCCTCATAATAGAGAGTGATTCGGCCAATGCCATAGCTTGGGTGAAAACTCTAAGTGTTAACATAGGCCCATTATGATATAAGTTAGCCATCCATGACCCATCTACAAAAGCCCATTGTATTAGACTTGTACAACAAATACATACTATAATAGGAGATTCGTGGATTGATACTAGTCAGACTTGTACAGCAATACATACCATAATTATAGATTTGATAGATTGTAATTAGAGCCCAAATTGGGCATTACTGATCTATAAAACACGATGGTGAATCCTCAAGGGATCATTGAATTCCATTCAGTCTTTCTTCTGGGTTATTTGTGACATGGTATCAGAGCCATCTTGGTGAAATAGAAAGATTAAGAGCCATCTACATCTTTCTTCTTGAAGGTTCTCAAGAGTAGCTTCTCTGTCGTCTGGTTTGAACAAGAGGTACACAACGACAGCGTGTGGAGATCAACAGAGGGCCACCATCGACAGATCAGATCTGATCAGAAGGACCCACAGTCCTGGTCGCCTGATATTCTAGGAGTTTTTGGTGATTTTTTCAGCATTTTTTGAAGATCAGAGGTAGGCCTTTTGATCATTGTTTAGGTTTACCGGTTTCTGTAATATACTTTCATCAAAACCGTCCATCTTTAAGCACGAGTATCCGATTGCTGCAATCTTTGCTATGTTGGTTTGATATTTTTGTGAAGCATCTATCTGGTCACCCTAATTTGGTAGATTGAATCATCAGTGGGCCCCACCTACTGTTTTCTACTGAAATTCTTGGTCGCCTGGACTAGTTTCATGTATTGATTTATACAGATCTGAGATCTGTTGTGATTGGTTGATTCAAAATAGCTTATGGGCTATTATTCGTTTCTCTATTGTTGCTGTCACCTTTATTTTGTGCTTTCTGCAATTAATCTGGGTTGTTTCTGGTTTCTGCTCACTGTGTCTGTGAATTTTACTGTCGTTTATCTATTGCTGTTGTCATCTATGGGTTGAATATGGACAAGAATGAAATGAAATTGATCCAGTTCAATGGAAAGAACTATTCTGCTTGGGCCTATCAATTTGAGCTCTATCTAAAAGGCAAAAAATTATGGGGCCACATTTCTGGTTCTCTGAAAAAGCCATCAGATAAAGATAAATTGGATGATTTGGAAGATTGGGAAACCAAAGAGGCACAAATTATGAGCTGGATGCTGAGCGCAGTGGAACCCCAATTTTTTCTTCATCTCAAGCCCTATAAAACTACTCAAGCTATGTGGGGATATCTGAAACGCATATATCACCAAGACAATTTAGCCCGTCAGTTCCAATTAGAATATGAAATTGCTCAATATTCTTAAGGACAGATGGTTGTCCAGGAGTATTACTCCGGCTTCCTTGTCCTTTGGACTGAATACATGGATATTGCCTATGCTACTCTCACTGGAAACACTCTATTTGGGGTTCAGGAAGTTCATAACATTACTCAGCGAGATCAATTCTTAATGAAACTTCGGCCTGAATTTGAAAACGTTCGATCCAATCTTATGAATCAACATCCATCTCCATCTTTGGATACATGTCTCAATGAAGTGCTCAGCGAAGAACAACGGATAGTCATTCAGCATCACTTATCTCAACAATCATCCACTGGTCCGGCTGAAGTTGCTTATGTGGCAAAAGAGAAACCCCCCAGACGCGACAATTCGACCTAGGACTTAAGCAAGATTCAATGCTTCACTTGTAAAGAATATGAACATTATTCTTCTTAGTGCCAAAGGAAAGTTTGTAACTACTGCAAAGCTAGTGGGCATATTATTTCTTAATGCAGAAAACGGCCAGAAAATCGGACTTCACGTGCTTATTCTACCCTTGCTTCTTCAGATTCTAACTCTGTGGCATCTGCTTCTCCAGCTTCATCCATGTCTTCACAGCCATTTGCACCCAGCCCTCCTATCAACCCTGAAATGATTCAACAAATGATTCTCCAAGCATTCTCCACCTTGGGCATCTCAGGTAAAACCTTCTCCTCTCCCTCAAAGTGGTATTTTGACTCTGGAGCATCAAATCATATGACTTCTACTTCCAGTCTCATGTATAATATTCAACTATACGATGGGAAACTCCAAGTTCAAACTGCGAATGGAGGACATTTACCTATCACTGCGATAGGAGATATTCCACACAAATTACCTTAGCATCATGTTTTTCTTTCACCCGGCCTATCTACCAATTTGTTATCCGTTGGACAACTCATAGATAATCATTGTAATGTGTCATTTTCGTCTTCTGATTGTGTTGTACAAGATCAGGGGACGGGACAGGTGATCGCGAAAGGGGCCTAAGTGTGGCCGGTTGTTTCCGCTTAGTCTACCTATACAACCTAGGGATGAATTTACTTCAGCTTTTTCATGTGTTCTTTCAAATAACATGCATCTGTGGCACAAAAAATTAGGACATCCTCATTCGAACATATTATTATCTTTGAAAAATTATGGTTTGATTAATAAAATGCAATTTTCTAATTCTGATGTCAATATTGATTGTTCTGTTTGCAAATTAGGAAAAAGTAAATCTCTTCCATTTTCTATGCATACCTCTATCTCAGAAAAAAGTTTTGATTTGGTCCATAGTGATGTTTGGGGTATAACACCAGTTATTTCCCATTCTTACTATAAATACTTTGTCACATTCATCGATGATCATAGCAGATTCACTTGGGTTTATTTTTTAAGGGTTAAATCAGAGGTGTTTGAGGTTTTTAAAACGTTCCTTGCCTATGTTCAATTCTCCACCTGCATCAAGATTCTCCGATCCGATTCAGGTGGTGAATATGTGTCAAACAGATTTCAAGAATTTCTCCAACATAAGGGGATTATCTCACAACGAACCTGTCCTCATACTCCACAGCAAAATGGCATTGCTGAACGGAAGAATCGCCATTTACTTGACATGGTTCCTTGCCTGCTACTTGAATCCTCTGTTCCCCATAGATTCTGGCCAGAAGCTCTCTCTACTTCTGCTTATCTGATTAATCGACTTCCGTCTTCCAGACTTCAAAATCAATCCCCATATTTCCGTCTCTTTCACTCTCATCCTACATATACACATCTTCATCCTTTCGGATGTGTTTGTTTTGTTCATCTTCCTCCTTCTGACAGAACGAAATTATCTGCGCAAGCCACCAAATGTGCTTTTCTTGGTTACGCCACCCATCAAAAAGGATTTGTTTGTTATGACCCATCTGCAAAAAGAATTCGTGTTTCTCGAGATGTTGTGTTTTTCGAAAAATTATATGTTTTCTCTTCTCAACCCACCGATTCCTCCCCTTCCATCACTATGACTATATTACCACCTTTTTCATCCAATACTCCTTCTATTGAAAGGTTCATACCTGGAATTGTATATCGGTGACGAACGGAACCACTAACAGCTACGATGCAACCCCTTCAAGAGACACCTGATCCAGCACCTGATCCAACTTCCCTAGCCACTACACCAGAAATAGCTACAATGCCCACTCTTCGACGCACCACGCGTGTCTCTCGTCCTCCTAATAGATATGGGTATTCTCATTCATCTTTTTTTGTCACTCTAGCATCTGTTAACATTCCCACTTCCTATTCTCAAGCTGTGAAACATGAATGTTGGCGGAAAGCTATATCCGAGGAATTAGAAGCTCTTCAGACCAATCATACATGGGATGTGGTTCCCTGCCCACCTACAGTTCGACCTATTGGGTGTAAATGGGTTTATTCGGTTAAACTAAAATCTGATGGCTCGTTAGACCAATACAAGGCTCGCCTGGTCGCTCTTGGTAATCGCCAAGAATATGGCATCGACTATGATGAAACATTTGCTCCAGTTGCAAAGATGACTACTGTCCGGATGATCATTGCCATTGCGGCATCTCAAGCTTGGGTCATTCTTCAGTTAGATGTAAAGAATGCCTTTCTCCATGGTGATCTTAAAGAAGAGGTTTATATGTGCCTTCCTAACGGGTATTCCTTTTCCAGTAGTTCAGATGTGGCTAAACTCAGGCGTTCCCTCTATGGCCTTAAACAGGCTTCTCGCGCTTGGTTTGAAAATTTTCAGAATGCCTTGCTTCTGTTAGACTTCTAGCAAAGTCCGTATGATCCATCGCTGTTTTTACATAAGTCTTCAAGTGGTATCACTATTCTTCTTGTTTATGTTGATGACATCATTATTACTAGCACTGATTCTGAAATGATATCTAAGCTTCAATCCTCATTGCATCAGTCATTCCATATGAAAGACTTGGGTCCCTTAACCTACTTCTTAGGTCTGGAAGTTCATCACACCAAAAAAGGAATCATCTTACGCCAACACAAATATGCTCTTGATCTCATTGAACTAGCAGGACTCTAGCAATCAACTCCAGTTGATACTCCTCTTGAAGTGAATTTGAAGCTCTCCAAGGATAGTGGGGATCTTTTTCCCGATGTCACACTCTATCGGCAATTGGTTGGCAGCTTGATCTACTTAACTCATACCCGCCCCGACATTTCCTTTGCTGTTAACCTGGTCAGCCAATATATGACTCAACCAAGGCATCTTCATTTGACGGCTGTCTGATGAATTATTCATTACCTTCTTGGTACGCCTACTCGTGGTCTCTTTTTTCCTGCCAGCTCCCCACTAAATCTCATTGCTTTCTCCGATGCTAATTGGGCGGGTTGTACTGACACCCGTCGGTCCACCACTGGGTGGTGTATGTATTTTGGCGATGCGTTGATATCCTGGAAATGTAAGAAACAAGATAAGGTTTCAAGATCTTCTACAGAAGCCGAATATCGCGCCATGTCTGCTGCCTATTCTGAAATACTTTGGCTTCGTGAGCTACTCTTCGATCTCGGTTTTCCCCAAAGCTCACCTACACCTCTCCATGCTGACAACACTAGTGCTATTCGTATTACAGAAAATCCAATTTTTCATGAACGGACCAAGCACATAGAAGTTGACTGTCATTTCATTCGTGATGAATATCTACGAAACGTCATTTCCCTACCATTCATTTCCTCTGGCCTCCAGATTGCAGACATCTTCACAAAGGGACTTCCTCGCCCACGTTATCAATTCTTATCCAGCAAATTGATGCTTACTGATTCCACCGCATCAATTTGAGGGGGGGTGTTAACAGAGGCCCATTATGATATAAGTTAGCCATCCATGACCAATCTACAAAAGCCCATTGTATTAGACTTGTACAGCAAATACATACTATAATAGGAGATTCGTGGATTGATACTAGTCAGACTTGTACAACAATACATACCATAATTATAGATTTGATAGAATGTAATTAGAGCCCAAATTGGGCATTACTGATCTATAAAACACGATGGTGAATCCTCAAGGGATCATCGAATTCCATTCAGTCTTTCTTCTGGGTTATTTGTGACACTAAGTAGTTCATGGAAGATGCAATTTCTGTTCAATGAGATTTATCATATTTTTTTAGCTTTATTGTCCCTTTCCCGGGTTTCATTTCAGCATGTTAATAGATTAGCGAATGGGATGGCGGATTGTCTTGCTAAACAAGGGGTGGATCATGTGAGAAACTTAAGCGCCAGTGTCATGTAGTTAGAGTTAGTTTTTGGTATACATCCCTTATACTGATACATCAGTCGAGAAGTTTTATGTTTCTATTTTGAACTGAGACTGGTTGTAACTTTTATTTATACTAATATATCTCTTTCTTATCGATGAAAAAAAAATAGAGGAGCTTCAAGCATGATTGATAAAATTCTCCATAATAATTCAATATTTGAAGATCGAGATCAGATAAGCTTGGCAGTTGCGGAATTCTTTTCAAAAGGTTTCAAGAACTCCCGACTAAGGATTGAATACTGTCTTTTCAACTATGATACCCGGATACTCGTACAAGCCCAACGTATCTGTATCGGTCCAATTCGACACTTTTTTTGGTACCTGATACCACACCAATACTTCTAGAGAACAAGAATATCCTACTTATAAAGTCCTTTATTTCATATAGTTCTTTTAATATTTTTACTTCTCACCATAAAAAATGCTAGAAAGGGACAAAAACAATGATAATTTCATTGATTCAAAAGTGATCTAAAGAAGAAATTAGAACACTCGTATCCTTATCCATGTTCTAGATTCTCAAAAGTGGGGGTCATATCCCCAATCCCCATATTAGTGTCCATATCCATATCCGTATCTGGGCATCATAGCTTTTCACCATTCAAACCCCTCAGATCCATTGGAGCAAAATGCTATGTTTTCAGTGATTCCTCCGTTGGAGGAAATCAGATCCATTCTCTTTAATCTAATTATCTAAAGAGGAATAGAGAACTTGGGCCCCATGGCTTTTCAGGTATTTTCTTCACTCACTGCTGGGATATCATCAAAGATTTTGTAGTTACTGTGGTGCAGAACTTCTTTGCAAGTGAATAACTTTTAAAGTCTCCAATGCATATTTCATTTCTCTTATCCCCAAGTTTCCTTCCCTGTCATCTGTAATGAGTTCAAGCCCGTGAGCCTAATCAATTTCAATTTCAAAATCAGCTCCAAATTCATTCTTTCCAGATTGGCCAAAATCCCCCCGTCATCTCCAACCATCATTTAGCCTTCCTTTAGAACACGACAATTCAAGATCAACTAGACTTAGCCAACAAAGTTGGCCAATGCCTTCAGTGCAGAATTTATGGGGGGAGCATGTTTTTAAAGCCATGCATTTCAAAGACGTTCAACAAGCTACACTAGGATTTCTTGTTTTTAGCTCTAAGAAAATTTGGATTTGCTTCTCAATGGATCAACCAACCTCAAGGAATGTGTTAGTCCTGCAAAATCATCTATCTTAATAGAAATCAGTTGGTTTCGTCTCTCCTGAATGTGGAATGAGACGACATGATCCCCTCTTCCTACCTCTTCATTTTAGCTAAAGAAATCCGGAGTTCGAACCTTATTCAACTGGTCAATGAAGGCAAAATTCAGCCAAATTACAGATCTCCTTCTAGTTCTTTGGCGAGTCATGTCCTCTTTGTAAATGACATTCTTGTCTTCTTTAGAGCAACTACAAAGAGTTCTGAAATGATCATAAATCTCTTTATGTATCAGAGCTTGGCAGGGCAGTACTTCAATCTTGAGAAGAACTAGCCTTTTTTCTTTTTTTTTTCTGGCATTTACAGGCATCAACAAAAGCCAATATTACAAAAATCTTGAAGACTCTTGAAGCTTTTCTACCCTCTTCTTATCTGGGAGTTCCCCTGTATTCTGGAAGTCCTAAAAGAAGCCTATTTTCTTTCTTGATAAACTCTTTTAGGAATAATTTGGCCAGATGGAAATGCAATCTGCTCTCATTTGCAGGTAGAATGATTCTTACCATACCTGTCCATTCAGGTCTCTCCCTTCACTTGTTGCTTGTGTTTCCCTTTCAAAAGTCCATCTACAAAATTATGGAAAAAAACATGAGAAACTTCTGGTCTTGGAGTGACCATCATAGTAAGATAAGTTGCATTATTCAGCATGTCATCTACTTGCTGAAAGTCTAGGGAGGTCTGGGCATTAGGAGGCTGTCAAAGCTAAACAAAGCTAACATGTTGGTGGCTCTCAACATCTAAAATACCCTCCACTTGGCTCCCAACAGTAGCTAGCTTTGGATCTAGTATCTGGAGGAAAATCAAGTCCCTTGCTCCTTTCATCCAAGCAGGAAGTCCCTGGAATCTTGGTGATGGAAATAGTCCCGGTATATGGTTTGACAAATGGATGGGCCCTACTCCCATAGCCAACCCTTTCCCAAAATTCTCCTCAATGACAGTCAAAGTGAACTCTTTTGTAGTGGATGGGTTAAAGGAAATTTCCATCTCCTTGCCTACTGAGGTTAGTAATTTCCTCCATGCTTAGCCTGCCCATCCCCCCAGCCAGATTGCCTGATATAGATAGAAATAGGTTCTTCCCATCTCTCTGGCAGCAAGCTTGGCATTTGACCCATTCAAGAAGCATCGCAAACAGCATCGCAAAGCAGTGGTCTTCTATGCCCTGGAGCCAACTTCTTCATGTTTTTCTTAGAAACTGTTTCATAAGAGGGTTCTCACTAGCACTTGGGCACAATCAACTGGAATTCAGTTAGTCTCACTGCACCCTCTGCTGCTACTCACTCGGAAAAGGACTGGGGTCTATTTTTCAATTCCCCATGTGCAACTAAACTATTGGATTGGCTATCTTGGTGTCCAAAAGATCAGGTCTTCCTCCATGAAAAGCATACTCATAAAGGAAATCCAATTAGATAGGATAGCAAGTCTAGGGCTAACTTAAAAACCACCAAGCAAATATTAGTTAGAGGCTACCTCATATCTTTGGTGTATTGTAGGTTCATATCCTTTGTACTTGCTGCCATTTCCTCATCATCAAGATGTCTCATATCCTTTCTAAATGTTAGTAACAAGTCTCATGTGCACTAATTAACACTCACACACAGACCTTATTTCTAATACCCAAAATTGGAAGTAAAAAATAATAATAATTTTAGGGTTTAGTTTTAACTCATAAAGTGTCCCTAAACTGATGAGATAAGGCCATAATTCTATGCGAACCGCAAAAGTACTCATAGAAAATAGGTTTTAGTCATGGCTAAACTATGTATGTATGGGCAATATGACTTGGCTTCAACCATGTTTCGAACCATGATTTGATTGCTTTTTTTTTTTTAATCAAAATAACCAATTGTTCAAGTGACGATTTGTTGAAGATCCACTTTCGTAAAACAAAGGCCTCTTTTCAGCCATTTATAAAGGAATCTAATAAATTACTACTACTACTACTACTACTACTACATCGAAAAGAAGGCATAACTATTGATAATACGTTGCAGGTTGATGATAAGTACCAGTACTCCATGGACAACAAGGATGGTGGGGTCCATGGCTGGATAAGCTCAGACCCAATTGTGGGCTTCTGGATCATTTTTCCAAGCAATGAGTTCCGCAATGGAGGTCCAACCAAGCAAAATCTTACTGTCCACACTGGTCCAGCTGCCCTTGCTGTATGCTCTCTCTCTCTCTATATATATATATATATATCTCGCACGCACACACAACACATTTATTTTCTTTTCTTATGTTCTTCTCAACGATTTAACATTTATTTATATTTTCTTGTTGAGTAGCTCAAGTCCATGATTATTTTTGTTTAAAGAGCTTTTAATAATAACAATTTGAGGATGCTTACCAAATGTGCCCTCAGGTTTCATATGAATCCTTGTTCGATAATGCATTCTCCTGCATATATGATATGAAGTCAAACTATTGATCTTTCAACAGAAATTTCTCCTACAACAATGGTTATGTGTGGATGAATGCTCAGTGATTGATGCGATTGCTTTAGATGTTACAGGGTTTAAGGCGTCAAGCTGTTCCTCAGTGACCTGTAGGTCAATTAGTTCTTTGATTTGTTGCAGAACAAGTGATGCTTTAAAAATAATAAATAAATTGCAGCAAATTCATGTGCCCTTTTTTTTTATTGCCTTGTGAGTCACTGTAACTATTGCTTATTCACAGTCCCAACCCTTGTAGCCAGTCACTTGGAAATCAATTTCCATGATGAACTATTCCAATGATCTAAAAACTGTAGTTGTGTTCTTCACACTGGTTTCAAGCTCTGCTACTCATTACTCTGTCAGTGAAAGCGGAAGGAGCCTACTCCCTAGGCATTTTAGGTTGATGACATAAAGCTGACAAGAGATCATTGTATAGTGCCTGTTGAGTTGAAACAATGTTTGGAGAAAATTTGGTATCGAAGGTATTTGATATCAAAGATCTGGTCTTGTTAAAGTACTTGAGTATTAAAGTATCTCGCTCCCAACAAGGGAATTTTCATTTCAAAATAGAAATTGCCTTGGACCCAGAACTGTAACATGATAGGAGGGAAGCAAAGCTGTCAAATTAATCCTATGTATGTCAAGAGTTAACTGGGAAGGGAATCCTAAATATAGGAATAGCCGAATAGTTGATATTTAAATGTAACAAACTATTTGTCTGCTAACAGATTTAAAGTAGAATGAATTTAAAAGAGACAGAGAAGAGGAATGAGAGATAGCGAAAAAGAAATAAGCGGAAGGAGAAACTGTATCAATGCAAATTATAATTCATGGTACAAAATGGCACAAATTTACAGTAGACCTCTATTGAATCTCAAGGTGTCTTTGATCTCTTCCTTGTACAATCTCTGTCAATGGCACAAACTTAACTTGACTTGAAGGTCTTCTAGCTCTCTGTCTTCTTGAAGCTTTGAGGTTTTTGAACTTGCTCTTCTAGTTCTTCAAACTCTTCGATTCGAAGATCTTTAGGTTTTGGAAGTTGAGATTCTCAGGCTCTTGGTCAGATGCTTGAAATCATTCTTGAAAGCTTGGGAGTGAAAATGAATGAGAATAAATACTTTTCAGAGTGCTCCTCACCCATTATAGGGTTTCAGTTTAGTCTATTTGCTTCATGCGCAAGAAACCTGCTTTAGGAGTTTCCCTTAGTTTAGCAAACAACCAAAAGTGGGATTTAAGTGAGACTGCTTGAGCAATGGAGGCCAGGACTGGGATGTGGGGATGCTAGTCCCTAGCCCTGAGCACGGGTTTGGGTCGTGGGATGCCCATCCTTGGACCCCAGGTGCTAGGCACATGCTATATAGGCCACAGGGCTTCTTTTTCCTCTCTTTCTTGTTCTTTTTTCTTTCCTTCATTCTTTAAATATTTTGGCCATTTCTTTTGACTTTGTATAGGATATTTTGATGCTCTTCATTACTTAGTATGGGAAGCAGGACAATATAAAGTGTCAGGACTGAAAGGCAAAGCCCAACGAGCACCTTGGTTTTCAGTATAGTTGTCAATTCCATTCCAGTCGCCATTCTAGTTTGACCCTATAGTGGAACGTTTCAGCATTCCGGTCAATTCCGGTATTCCATTCTAAAAATGACATGATTGAAAAAATGAAATATATATATATAAGAATACCTAAAATTGAAAAAATAGTTGAATGCTAAGAGTGCATACTTACATCACTTAAATTAAACTATACTCTACAATTGACCAGTTTCTAGTTTTCACTACATATGAATGGAAGTATGAAATATTGGAGGGAATGGAGCGGAATTGGTCTGGAATTGGAACTGGAATTGCGACCGTAGCGACAGGAATGATTGGAACGGACAGGAATTGGGACCAGTAACTTTTAGGGGGTCATTTTGTTCCGCCCAAGGCCAATTCCGGCCAGAACGGAATGGAATTGAAAACTATGGTTTTCAGAGGCTGTAAACTTTCAGATTTGCCGTCATAATAAAATGTTAGAAAGCTGTCCATGAGATAGATCAACGTGGCAAATGGCTATGCCAATTTGATGACAGTTCCAAGCTAAAATTCCATCATTTAGGCAATGAAATCTCAGATTTTCTGTCAATTATACTGTATTCGGTTTTTATGGTCTACAATGATGTTACGGGCAAAGGATGACCTTGTTTAATTCTCAGAAAATTTAACGCCTACACTATTTAGATACTAACTAGGTTGGGTCTCCAAATAACCACCAATCTATAGTAGGTATTGCAAAGTTGCAGGAGGGAATCTGGTGACTTGTATAAAAAAGGGAAACACTTCGTTGCACGTTCAAGTGTAGAAATTGCTTGTCACCACTTAAGGGGTGGTTTGTCTACGGTCATTTACATATTTAAATGATTCACATGCTTAAGGATTATGCATCATCATGTTTGTTTGCACCCATTTATGAATGTGATGTTTTGTTGGTAGTTGCTATACTTTTTTTTTTTTTATAACGGAGGTTGTCCCAGCCCTTTGGGCCGGACTAATCCCTATGGCCCAGCCGAAGCCAGGCAAATCCCCTGTAGCCCCAATGTTGGTAGTTGATATACTTGTGACCATATTGCTTCTTATCCGGTATTCAAGAAGTGCACAGAGCATATGGAAGTTGATTATCATCTTATACAAGAGAAGGATGCCTCTAGAATCATCTCCACTCATTACCTCAAATTGGAAGACTGGCCTTCATACATGTTTAGCAAATCACTTTGAAGGCAACATATTAAATAATTAGAGGCAAACCGGGCATGGACTATATCTATCAACCAACATGAGGGGAGAGGGTTGGAGAACTATAATACATGAGTGCCAGACTCCATAACTGGTGTAGTGTGTATATTTTTGTGAATATAGATGATGACTGTATTACAGACTAGGATGTATGTCACATGGAGTTACTATACCTGTGTAGCATGTAATCAACATCAATATTAACAAGTATCCTTTATCTAGAATAAACACACAAAAAAAAAAAAAAATAGAAATTGCAATTCACAGAGAAATTCTAGCTCCAAATAATCACTTCTCCTGTCATTATTGTAGTTAATGACGTCTATTGTACTGCTATGATATCATAATAGCCTAGGTCATATAAACGGATTACCACTAATAACGAGCATCAATTCTATTAAGAAGAGGCATTTTGTGTCTTGTGAACATGAGTCTCACACTGAGATAATGGTTTCAAATCATCACTTCTCTTTTGAGTTGTCCTTATTAGGGTAACAGGGCTAGAAAACCATTCAGATGAAATTATGTGTGCGCTTCTTTTTTGTTGCCTATCAAATGTCCTGGTGGGCCTCGTTGATGGTCGAATGACTTTTGAAACTAGATCTCTCTCTCTCTCTCTCTCTCTCTCTCTCTCTCTCTCTCTCTCTCTCTCTCTCTCTCTCTCTCTCTCTCTATCTCTCCAACTAGTTTAGCAAAACCTTATTCTCACAAATCCTATGATTAGTGATTGCTTTCAGGGGTAATTTGATCGTGACTGTATAAAATTCTAGATACGCTGAATCCTTCGTTTAAACATGGAGATAAGGGACTCTAATGGTTTGAAGATATTATTATTTCTAATTTTGAAAATATTGAGTTTTCTAGGTTAAATCAGAGTGATGGGACCCAGTGATGGATGGAGTTTGCACATTCACCATGGATGCCCGGCCTTTGGAGTCATCGTCATTGGAAACCCAAGAAGTCTTCACACAAGGGAGAACTCTTGCTCGATGCAACCAATATAAAGAAGGAATTTTCATTGATTCACAAATAAGCCATTCAATCCTGCCTATTAAGGACCTAGATAGGATTTCTTTTCCCTTCAATGAAATTGATTAGATTCAATCTCTTGTCGCTTGACATCCTCTCTTTCATTAATTACATGTCAATCAATTACATTGTTGATTACATGCCAATCAATTATCTTGCTAGATTTAAGATATCTTTTCTTCTTTTTTTTTTTAATGGTAACAAAGAAATTTATTAAAAGAAAAAAGTAAAGCCAAGATATCTTATCTAGATCTACAAAATTTTATTGTAAAGTCGTAGTTGCGCTATTGGGCAAGCTGACCATGGGTTAGGCCTAATGAATTAGTCATCAATGGGATTGCCAATGGGCTGGCCCGCTATGGTTAGGCCAATGCACAGGTACACTATGGGTTTGATACAATGTGCCAGCTCACGCCTCACAGTACGCCTATTCCTGGGCCCCCTATTGTAGGTCCTGAGGTCCATAGTTACATCACAAGGGGACAACTATGACTATCTTCAATGATTGGCTTATTTTTTGTTGTCCATGGTCTGGTTATGACTCGGTTGAGCATTGCAGCGCTGATAATCAGAGCCACGTCGATCTATGTTGTGCAGTGCTGAGTAGGAGACATCAAGTTTTGTCTATGACTTTGTATTACTAACTCAAACCAATTTAGGTGTTTCTAATATATTGTAATTGATGCCGCTTCATTTGAACTAAAGGAAATACCTAACGTAAATGTGCTCCTAATTTCTAGGTGTTTGGTAACTACAACATTCAATTCACCACCCCTTATAATCGAGGCCACCAATTTTCATAGTGTTCAAGAGCATAATATTTAGTGGGTGTAAGAAGAAAGGAGTAAAGGGAAAAAAAAATAAAAAAATATACACACACAACACACACTGTAGGGTATACCAATGCTAATCATGTCTGGGTTACTTAACTATGGAATTGTTTGATCAGTGAAGGATATATCATCTATTCTCTACTAGGGGAACATGGGTTATATCATGGGAATAGCTAAATGTGTTAGACTGCACAATGGTTTACAAGCGCACAAGCCCTCTGCCCAATTCAACCATACCATAACTACACACCTTTAAGAGACTTGGCTTCTGTTTTTATTGCCATGCCAAAGCCTAATCCTTCACGTGAAAACCAAGGGGCTGATTCCACAAGCAAGTAAAACAGCAATATTGATATCCTCAGAGAAAAGTCTCCTCTCAGTAGTATGTTCTCAAATAGAAATCTAAGAGATGCTTAATGGCATGGTTGATGCTTTAGCCAAACCAGGGGTTGATAGAATTTCTGCTTGGGTGGTTTCCCTAATGTCATTTTCTTGAGGGGTACAACACTCTTGTACCTGTTTTTGTTAGTTTTTGGTTGTTTTGTGTGTTATGTCTGCATTTCCTTCTTTAATAAATATTTTGAGCTACTGATCAAGAAAAAAAACTGATCATGTATGAAAGAGGCTGGGGCTTTCAGAATGTTTTATTTTATTCAATTTTTTATCAATATCTTTGGCAGATGTTTCACGGAACTCACTATATTGGTGATGATATCGTTGCAAATTTTAGAGAGGGAGAAGCATGGAGGAAGGTATTTGGCCCTGTTTTCATATATCTTAATTCAACCCCAAGTGTGTCTAAAGCACATCATTTATGGATAGATGCAAAAAGGCAGGTAACTATCTACTATTCAACTACTATTTTTCCTTAGAATTTAAGCATAGTAGTTTGGTTGGTTGTCTTATGTCTTTCCATAAGATCTATTAAAGAAAATGACAGCTGTCTTCTTCTTCTTTTTTCATCCATGCCCATGTTCGTCATAGAGGCTGGTTGAAGAAACAACATGGCCATATAATTTTGTCTCCTCGCCATATTTCCTAACTACAAAAGAACGTGGTTCAGCTTCAGGCAGATTATTTGTTCAAGATAGGTAAGGGCTTCCTCATTGAACAATGCTTCCTAAAAAACACTTGTACCTGCCGTGTTGCAGTATGATCTTATTGGATATGTGATTTTTAATAGTATTATGCTTATGTAAAAAGTGCGTTTTCTTTGAATATCATCTTACGATTTTGGTAAATCAATCAAACTTGAGCACATTTGGAAAATACATTATTAAAATACCTGATGGCGATGCAATGTACATGGAAGACCACATACTTAAAAGAATGACGCATTTCTGGTCTTGATCTATAACCTGCAAATACTTTGGGGTGTTAACAAGTAAATCACCCCCATGTTTGTGATCATATTTGCTTGTCAATGTATACTTTGTTATCATCTAATTTTACAAACACATTGGCCTGTTGGGTGTACCTAGTGATGTATCTTTGTGAGTAGCAAGTGTGCTTTCATTTATGTTACATGGTTGCATAGGTAGCATTAACCTTGTGAAGTCTGTCCAGAAAGCAGTAGCTTACGCACACCACAAGTTTATATCTCATTGCTATGATGTTCAGATACAATAAGCATGCACAATGGATATCACGGGGCATGAATTTTACACTCAAAACTGGATAATCATTTACACTTATCTTAATATACATATGAGCTGGAATGCTTGATGTGGAGATTTAGGGCTCTCACCAGAAGGTCCAAAAAAAAAACTTGCGTAGAGAAGATACAAAAAGAAGAGAGAAGGAATTGAGAGAGAATAAGAATATGGTTGTAGCTGATCCAAGGGTTAGATGACTATTTTTATTTATAAATTATTCAATTTTACACAATTACAAAAACCTCTTGATATTTTTCAAATTTCATAAACACAACCCCACCCCCCAACAAGGCAACAACAACAAAAAAAAAATAATTTATTTATAAATAAGGCCTACTCTTAACTCATAACACTCCACTTAAGCTGGTGCATATATATTCACTATGCCCAGCTTGGACAAAACATCAGTCAACTGTTTTCTGGTTCCTGCTTATTTAATAAAGTCTGTAATTTGATCATCTGACATCCAAACTTGTATATGTCAGCACAACATCCTTCTCTTTGACCTTTTCCCTGGTGAAGTGGCAATTAACTCCCACATACTTTGTTCGCTTATGATACACTAGATTATTAGCTAGTTGTTATAGAAAGATTAGTTACATTTTTCCAGCATTTACTGATTATAGGATTTCAATGTATTTACAGAATACGAGAGGTGCCTTTATGCAATATTGTATTTCACTTAAGATGAAATACGATGAGTGGATGGTAGTCTAAACGAGAATACCATACAACTGTACTTCTCTTCTATTCTTGTTCTTTCTTTTCTCATATGACTGTTCTCTTTCATAAATATTCATAATACTAGGATTAAAGAATGACAACTTTTTTTTTTCTATAAGAAAAGGCTTAAGTTGGTCTATCTTTCACAAAGCAAAGTTGCAGGTCCATCTTGCTTGAAACTCGGTTCTTCAAACAAGATCCTCAACCATGACAACTCACAACACCCATGAGTAGAACTTTTCTGTTTTGGATCCTGCCCAATCAACATCAGTATACGCTTTTGCTCTTAAACATCAATGAGATTTATAAAAGATATCTTTCCCTTTTGTTCCTTCTAAGTATTTGGGAATTCTGTAAACGGTGGTCAAATGTTATGTTTTGGGAACATGCATGAATTGGCTAACTAGCTAACTGATGTGATGGTAAGATAAATAATCTTTCCCACTAGTTTCCGGTATGATCTTGATCATGAAGTAATTCACCACTCTGGGGGTGCAACCCATGATTTTGCTCATTTGGAGTGTCCACCAGTTTGGCCCTAATTTTCTTGTTTCTTTGAGGATATTTAAAGTATACTTGTGCTATGAGATGACAATCCCTTTCTTGGATCAACTACTTCAATTCCAAGAAAGTATTTCAGTGCTCCAAGGTCCTTAATTTCAAACTCACTTCCCAAATATTCTTAATTTCTTCATCATCATTGCCAGTAACTACAATATCATCAACATACGCAACTTGCGTTGCCACTGTCACATTTTTCCTTTTTACAAATACAGTATGATTTGCTTGACATCTCTTGTATCTATATCTGACCATTGCCACTGAACTTGTCAAACTACACCTGAGGTGACTGTTTTAGTCTAAGTCCAAACAAAGACTTCCCGAATCAACATACTTTTTGCTCTTTTTCTATCACTATAAAGTATGGTGGCCCGTGGGCAATCCATATATACTTCCTTTTGTAAGTCATCATGAAGAAATGCATTCGTTGCATCTATCTAATACAGCGGTCATGAAAATTTTGTTGTTAGTAACAGTACTGCTCTAACAGAGCTTAACTTCGCAACTGGAGAAGAAGTCGCAAAGTAGTCTATCTCATACATTTAGGTAAACCAAGTCTTGCTTTGTATCTATGAATTGATCAATCTGGTTTATTCTTCAATGTAAACACCCACTCACAAGCCTAACAAATTTCTCATGAGTCTTAGCCTCAAAGGATCAGCACTCCCAAAATTTCCCTCTTGCTGCTAAGTATGCAAACTTAATACAATTAAGTTTTCCATCTTGACTTGTGGTAATTCATTGCCTATCCATAATTACTCATAAATGATTTGGTTCTAATGACTTGTGATTCTTATTCTACAAGCTACAATTAGTAATACATTTTTTATTTATTTTTTTGCACAGCCATTTTACTGTGGTCTTATGCTCGCCTAATGTTTTACAATGTGAAGAAAGTTATAACCTTTTTTTCCCGGCTTATGCTCACCTAATGTTCACAATGTTGAGAAAGTTCCAACCTTTTCTCTTTTTTTTTCCAAATCAGCATGTGTGGTGCATCAAATTTTCATTAACTCTAATAATAGAATAATAGGCATCCATGTTATTAATCATTATTCAAATTCACCAGATATGTCTCTGGAGCTCTAATCCCTGCTAAATCTGCCTATGTTGGTCTTGCAACTGCAAGAACTGAAGGATCTTGGCAAACAGAAAGCAAGGTGACCAAATCCACTTGGTTCTATTCATCATGCCAACAAAATAACAGTCAAGGCTTGTTAACCTATTCACATATCTTCATTCATAACAATTTTGTCTAAAGCTAACCTAATGTAGTCTTTGTAAAGTATGCACACAATGCTTAATCCATCAATATATGATGTTATGCTGTGAAGGGTTATCAGTTTTGGGTAAGCACAGATTCAAATGGCACATTCACCATCAATAATGTGGTCCCAGGAGTCTATGCTGTTCATGGTTGGGTTCCAGGTTTTATAGGGGATTACCTCAGTAACGTTCTTGTTACTATCTTTCCAGGTAATTAAAGCTGTTTCTTTTCATCTTCTGTTGGCATTGCACTAGAATGAAAGAGCAATGTTTTTAGTTTTTCATAAATTCTCAGTATGCCTTTTCCTACTAGTAAGTCCTTCAGTATCACTTTGACATGACTAATGCAGTTATATGGTTTTTGTTCTTATTTGTCACCTATATTTTTTTTAATCGGTAACAAAGGAATTTTATTAAAGATGAAACTATTACAAAACAACTAAAACAAACAGAAGAACAACTTTCAAAGTGATACTGGTACAAGAGAAATGTCCCGGCCACAAACTACAAAATAACTACTACAAAACAACTAAAACAAACAGTAGAATAACTTTCAAAGTGATACTGGTACAAGAGAGATGTACCGGCCACAAACTACAAAATATAGGCACTCAAATTACAAGATCTATCTACCCCTTGCTTAGCTAAACAATCTGCCATCCCATTTGCAGATCTACTAATGTGCTGAAACATGACCGGCATGTCAGAAACAAGACGACAAATCTCGTTGAAAGGAATTGCATTTTCCATGGCCCCCTCATCGTTCTAACCCAAGATATAGCATTAGCCGAGTCACTTCTGAAATAATTTATCATTTTTCTTTACCAATCTTTTTTATTATGCCATGAACATAACATAGACAATAAGTTAACTTTGTGTTACTGACCATGATGTCCTTAAAGACGCTATATCACCGTTTTAGAAAGGCAGAGACTGTAACAAGTTTCTAGCAAGTCCTCAAGCTGGTACAGGCATGACAGTTATAGCTGAACTGCAATTTTCTCTGTTATTGATAGATGTCTTGTATTTTGTGGAAACTGACCATCTGGGTCATACTGTTCACCGATCCTCGATTGAGGAGGTGCATGGAGCATTGTACCTCGGAAATGAATCATAAAGGTGCAGTACTCCTTGTCCAGGGTTCTGAAGTAGAGAGCCCATCACTCAGGAGTATTTGCTAATTTTCACCTCAGTGACATATTCTCTAAGTGGTTTGTTTTAGGGTTGCAGAAATCAGTTTGTTCTCAAAGGCATGAGGCTAGTGAAATCCTATAAAGCTGTAACCCTAATTTCTCTGAAATAGTGGAAATTGTGTTCATAAATCTGTGAATTGTGGGCACAGTGATGAACTATGAATTTTTTATGGATTCTAATTTTGCTTGTTTATTTGTTGCATCATGATAGTTACCACCCCAACAAATACTACCTAGAAAACTAACACCTATATTGTAAATAGAAAATTTTCCAAACAGAAAAATGAAAAGTTGTTGAGATACAGGAGTGAGAAATCTTTGATCCAGAACATGTTGAAAATTTTTACTTTAATAATGCAGAATCAATAGTATGTTTTCCAAAATAAATAAATAAAATAGAAAATGAATGTGTGGACATTAATTTAATATATTCACCACTAGATAGTAGTTGAAGTCATTCCCCATTGATGGTCATCGAGGTATCTCCTAAATGAACCCTCCCTAAGCCAATCATAGACTAGCCTTTTTCTCATTACTCCTTTGGGTCTGGAAGTAAAAGAACTATTTTGAAATGGGGCTGACCAGAATGGTATGGATTCAACTTGTGAATTTAGAAGAAGAAAAATCTTCTTTTCATTCTTTGTATCCTTTCAGTTGGAGAAGTTGTTAAATATGTGATCTTAGTGCTTAAATATAGGAGTATATAAAGAGAACAGAAAGATCAATGATTTTAATCCCCTTGAAACTAAAACATTCTCAATGATACCTTAGGGCCCATTTTTTCACATTTGGGGAGGAGTAAACGTGAGGTAGATGTCAAATCATGGAAAAGGTTAAGAAAAGGTATGTAAAAGTAAACTAGAGGTGTGGAAAAATCCTTGTGTGAATGGTAGGAGGTAAAGTATAGGTGAGAGAGGAAATGTAGATTAAAAAGAATTTTTTGTTATTAGTTTATTATACCACACTCTATCACACGTTTTTGTGGTAAAAAGAAAGAGGCTTGTGGAGGAGTAAACGCAAGTGGCATCACATCAAGTTGATTTCTCCACTCCATTTTCTTCACCCAAACTTGGTGTTAAGTGTGATTCAAATGATTGACCAAGTCAAAGAAAATGCATATCTTATCTATGTTTGAAGTTAGCTCTTAGTCCTACAACATATCATCCCATCCATACTGTAACAGCATCCGAACTTCAAACAAGGCATGTACTGGTTCAAAACGAACCGCTGGAATTCATCAACTATGGGAACATTCATAATTAATTTGATCCTTTAGAAAACACTATCATATAATATTTGTTTGTAATATTTGCATCCCAACATTGGGTTATATGTGGTTACCAACATTGGATTTCAATCCCATGATTTATCTCAGGATAGACTGTAATGGAGAAACAAAATTTATGTAGCTGACAAGGCTTTGACAATAATGATGATGACCAACATTAGATTGTGATATTTGATTTAGTCTCAAGGATGATATCTTCAGATAGATAAGCATTTAGGGTGACTGCAGTTCCAAATATTGGATTGCTTCCATAGCTGATTCCAATTTGAAGGGAGTGCAAACTCAATTTCTGTTGGTTTTAAAAAATAAAAAAGTTTTTTTATTATTATTTTTATTAATGAAAGCTAACAAACAAGAGTATAATTTGAAACATATAGGCACATCTGATCTTCAAGCCAATCATAGTAGTTAGTTTCAAAAGATTGTTTAAGATCATATATTTGATAGTGCAGTAGAGATTGGTCAAAATCATAATTCTGATCTTCTAATGATCATTAAGGGCTGTTCTTTATTCACCCCAAATGCGTTTTATTAAAATTTTTTGTCCAACTATTTTCTCCTTCCAGAGGATACCTAGACTATGATGAAAGGATGGTCTGAGGACTAAGTCATTTAGACTATTGATTAGAAAGGGAGGCTTACTAGGGATTCTAAGCAATGGCTTTCTGTCAAGGGGGTTAAAATTCTTGAGTGGATCTCCAAATGGCCATCAGATGGTCTTGTTGTTGATCGGAAATGATTAACTAGCCATCCCCCTACTAAATCAAATCCTAGGAAAGTGGCATACCATCTCTTACTTTTTCCTGATTATCCTCCATTTACGTGTGCTAAATTCTGGAAAAAAAAATTGAATTTGTGCTTTTAACAAAGAAGACACATCCAAATACTCTTGGAGTAATGGAAATAGTGGAGCTGAAGTATTCAAAAAGTGTATTGTATCATTGACTTCCCTCCTAAAGTATTAGATGGCATTTGATCAATGAGAAATGCGACTATGAGAACATCTGATCAGAATGCCTTCAGAACATTCATCTGGAACGATAGTGCCCTGATAACTTCCAACAAATTCTAATTTTCTGTTTGGCAACACCATTCTATTCTATAGTATAAGTACATGAACTTTGTGATTCAAACCCATTTGCTCTGAGGTAAGCTTGAAAAAAACTTGATGTGTTCCTCCATTGCCTGAGCTCAACACCTTGATTTCACATCAAACCTATTTTCTACCATTGTCACAGCCACGCCCAACTCAGCATGATATTGTTCGCTTTGGCCCATGTGCGCGCAAGAACTTCCAAGGCAATCACCCATCCCAGTACTGCTTCCACCCGAGCAAGCTTAACTCCGGTGTTCTTATAGGATCTGGGGCCGCACGGCTTTAAAACACCTCATGTTGATTTACACAGGGTTTAACTTATAAGCCCAAGGTCCGAACTTGGATATTTCCGATGTGGAACTTGCAAAGACTCTCCATTGGAAGCCCGTGGTTGACACACTATGCCCCATGTTTAAGGGTGCCATCCGGACTGAGTTCTCACACTCTTCTCCACCGGAAATAGAGTCGTCATCGGCTCTGATATTGTCACGACCCAAATTTCGGGGCCCTGTCAGACTCTAGATCGTGATTATTTAGTAAATATTCACCATGCATTCATCAAATGATTTCCACAAAGGATCAGGCATTTAGATCAAAATATAACTTTATTAAATTATGAATGTTGAACAATATCAAATATCTCTGAGTAAATCAAATTCCATATTCTAATTCAGTTCATATAATAAAATTCCCTAAACAAGGGTTAATCCCCTTATCAACTAATTGAATATTTCTCGTTCTCTCCCGTCAGCCACGCATGCCAAAATTTACGTGCTAAACGTCGTTTTGCTCTACCCCACACGCAACGTGATTACCTGAAAAGGGCAACACAACATCAGTATTACTGGTGAATGAATTTTCCTAATTACACAAACAGCATAAAACATAATTGACAAATCTGAATAAATAAATCAATTACCATTAAAAGTACATCCATAAACATATTCGTGCCCATGCACATTACCACGCCTCTAAGGCTCATTGTATACATGTATACCGGTCACCATGACCCTGTGTCAACAGACACGTCCCAAAAGGACTAGCCGCTATAATGGCCCGGACACTAAGTCCAACATCCCACGACTGGGACCAATGCACATTATCTCACCATTACATAATAATCATAGCTCAGCATTTATTAATAATCTACAATAATCAGTAGTGTGGAACCAGTCCTATTCAAATCCTAATCAGATTAGTGCCCCACTTCTGATCATCACAGTTTAAGGAATGATATAGGAAGGGTCCACTTTCGCAGCATAATATATAAATAACAGGAGCATACCAACATGTCCAACAGGCCTTACAATACATCACAAATTATACAAAACCTTCTATTACTACAGATGGAAGGGTCATATGGTAATTATATACTCATCTTAGGTTTATTCCTTAACTATCCAGCACACTTGTCTACACAGAAATCATAGTTTCCGCCTGCAACACTTCAAAAACGAAATCCAGTGGGTCCCCTTGGCAAAACCAAGATCAGGCCTCAAGATCATGGTCGCCCAAGGTTAAATCCACAATCCCTTGGATCTGTTCCATCATCAAATTAGAATCTGGGGTCCACAAATCAAAAAAACTGATGTCTGATGTTTCTTGCACTAAGTTTCGCCTGGCTGTATTTGAATTCATTGATCAGTGGGTCCCACTGATCAATATCCCAGATGTCCCACTCCTGTATGGTCGCCCAGGGGTCTTCTCCAGGATGTGTGGTCCTGATTTCCGATCAGACCCAATAGTGAGTCCCACAACCCAAGTCGAAATGCTGCTCTATTTTCCCCAAATTCATACCTGGGACTCTTTCAGTCCATTGGACAGTGGGTCCCACTGGTCCAAATCCCAGATGCCCCTTATTCCTAGGATCGACCATGGGTCCCCTACAAGATGTGGGGTTCTGATCCTTGATCAGGTCCATTGATGGGTCCCACTAAGGCCTGATGACAAGAACCTGCAATCCTAGCAACTATTACCTGTGTTAGATCAAAACAATTGGATGAGGGCCCAGATGGGTCCCACTCCTCATGGGTCCAGGTCCTTATGGGTCGACCATGGGCCCCCTTCTGGATCCATGGTCCAAATCATCCATCTAGTGGGCCATGGGGTCCCATAACCCTCCAATATCAATTATAACCATGTCGACAGTCTCTGTTTTCAACAGAATTTCAACTCTATTCCATGACCCTGCATCCCATTCTACTAGTATCATCCTAACATCCATAGTATAGGATTTCTTGACTAAATCAGATCCTTTAAACACAGCAAAACCAAAACACAGACTAGCAGTCATCTTGAAAAAAGATCCTTTCATCACAGTATAATCAGAACACAAAATTTCAGTCATCTTGATTAAACAACTGGTTAATTAGGAAGATCCACTCACCTTTTATACGTGATAGTTGCGTTTGCAATGTGTGGACGCGAATAGGACATCCGATGATCGTGGCCTTCTTCTTCTCTTGGTTGCAGCACGCAAGATGCTCTCTCTCTTAGAATTTCTCAACAGGAAAAAGAGAAAATACCATTCTAAGGGTCGTTGGTTGCTTATATATACAAAGTAGAGTCCTATTCCTTCTTTAATACTTTTTCCTCTTTCAAATTAGAGTTGTTATACAACTCCTCACCTTTCCTTTCTAAAAACCACACACACGTGAGACAACTTCCAATTCCTAATAAGAAATCAACTAAGGGTCCTACCTGGGCCAAACTTGTCCTAGGGCCCAGGTACTCAAGATATTACAGATATCAATTGTCACAACCCTGCCCAACTCAGAGTGATATTGTTTGCTTTGGCCCACGTGCGCGCGCGAGGACTTCTCAGGCGGTCACCCATACCGGAACTACTCCCGCCCAAGCACTCTTAACTCTAGTGTTCTTATGTGATCCGGGGCCGCACGGATTTAAAACGCGTCATGTTGAGTGAATACTGGGTTTGACTTATAAGCCCAGGGTAAGGACTTGGATACTTCTGACGTGGGACTTGTAGAGACTCTCCGTTGAAAGCCCATGGTTGACACGCTACGCCCCATGTTTAAGGGTGCTTCCCAGTGAGTTCTCACAACCATCATGTGGAATTCCGCAAAGTTCAATGGTAGTTGACCATGAAACTTCATCACATATAACCGTGTACTACTAGAAGCATCATCAATTGATGAAACAAAAAAAATAATGACGGCCAAGAATAAAGGTAAGAGGAGCATACCAAACATCACTATGTGTTAAAGAAAAAGGAACTTGATTCTTTTCACTAATACTAACTGGATATGATGTTCTGCATACCTTTGAAGGTTGACAAACTTTTCACTAAAGTTCTTTAATATTATTCCTAACGCTTAACAAAGGCAAAAACTCTTAAGGATACTAACTGATAAATGTCCTAAATGACAATGCCACTTCATAACACATTCTGCACTAGCTGATGACTGGTAGGATGATGAGACTTCAAAACTAGATTAGTAATATAGAGACCATTGCATTCACGGCCACCATCAATTGTCTATCTTGTCTCCAGATCCCCAAAAAGGCGACATGAAGGGAAAAAAATGTGACACTGGAATTGTAGGACTTGATTAAAGTACTGACAGAAAGCAAATTATGAGATGATTGGGGAACATGTGACAATGAAGGCAAGGATAACCATCGGAAAATTCCAGCTGGTCGTTCATATATTAATGGTGTATCGTTCCCATTGGAAACACAAATGCTACCATGACAAGAGGGCTTCTATGTCTTGAACATTAAACACATATTTGTCATGTAATCTGTCGCTCCAGTATCAATCACCCAGTAAGAGTTGGTTGAGCAGATGCCATGTGAGCTAAAGTTCCAATGTATGTATTTATTCTAGTAGAGGATGAAGCAGCGTAACCTTCTAATACATGAAACATCACCTGAAGTGCAGAGAAGTCTTATGTAATATTTGACTCAAGTTTATTTTCACTTGCTTTGTTGCCTTTGGTTGGTTTTTCTACAGTAACTACATTAACAGAGTTAAATTGTTCTGATTTTCCAACCAAATCCCAACAATATTTTTGTGTGTGCCAAATACAATGTAGCACGTTTTCATCAACACTGGTCTGACACCAGCCTTGTCAGCCTCTTTGACCTCCACAACCTCTACCTGAGCCTAGTAAAGGACGACCATTCCTTTGACCTCCACCATCAATACATTCAAGTGCAGGTCATTCATCTAGAGATGCGGGTTGGCTGTGTCTACTAAGCATGACTTGATGCGATCATCTTCTCCTTGAAGGAGTGCAAACACTGTTCCAATCGATGGAAGAGGATCTTCGCTTAGAATTTGTGCTCAAACTTGCTCATATTCTGGGTTAATACTTAATACCTCCTAGGATTCAAAAATGTGCCAACATTCCACTCCCACCATGGGCCAACTTGGCAGAATATGACTAGTCATTATAGTTTTTCCATTAAACAATTCAGCAGTAAGTCAGCATAAGGATTAAAGGTTCTGTAATGGAGTGGATGAAGAATTGGAACCATCTCCCCCTTGCTTGGATTCCATCTCAATCCTAGACTTAGAAACTGATAATAGTTTTAAGATCAGTCCTAAACAAGGGCAGACACAATCTCTTACCACCTTTGTGATTCTATAGAAATTCAGTCCACTTTATGCACAGAAACAACCAGAGGATCCTTCTGGGATTCAGAAAACGTTCTGCAAATTAATCTGTAGGCTGTTGAAAATAAAACTTGCATAAGACACGAACTACATAAGACTTGAATAAGTTCCACTAATTGTAAATGCTAAAAAAAAACACTTGCGAACAGGTCTCGCAAACCCTATGACTGTATGAGGCTAAGGGTTAGCAATTGGTTTCTTGTGAACAACTCACAGAACTTCGGACAGTTCTATCTAAACAGAACAAAGATTCTGGGAACTTCTGAACCTTGCTGAGATGTGTGAACAAGCCTAGTGAATCTTGCAACCAGAAAAATGACTTTCGGAATCCCATAGAGAACTGCAAACAAATGCAAACCTTTTTGAACAACAAATGACTTTGTCTGCACTTGACGAAGAAGGTAGGAAACTCTTCAGTTCCTTTCCTTGATAGAAAAGGAAGAAATGAATCCACTCTTGGGCCATACATGAGTAACAAATCTATCACAAATCGGCAACCCTAGAAATCCCTTGTTTTTGGATTTTTTCTTCAATCCAGTCCTTTAATAATCTCCTTCATGTGGGAGTCTCCTTCTTGGCAGAAGGCTCCGATACCATGTTAACACTTCTGATATGATGCATTCTAGGGTTTCCTCCCTAACGGTGTGAAAAATCCTAATAGAAGAAAGATAAGGAAACAAAGAGATGTTAGTCGAATTGAGAGAAATCACTCATGGTTGTGGTTCCGGGAGATAAGGAAACAAGGAGATGTTGGTCGAATTGAGAGAAATCTCTCATGGTTGCAGTATAGTAATCAGAATTCTACTATTCGTATCCCGGATCCCGATTCGCATCCCAAATCGTAAAGAAAACAATTCGTATCTATATAATGAATCCCATTTACAAATGTTGGGATTCAAGTGTAAATCGTACGTTTCGATGCTCGTTTCATCGAATCGTAATTATTGAATCTTACGATTCAAGCGATTCGGATAAGCGAGAATGGCTATAGCCAATAAGTTAATATTAATAATCATTTACCTTTTTTCTTTCTTTATTCTCTCTTTCTTTTATCGATTGTATTTTTAAAAGGTTATTTAGTAGTTAACAAAACCTCGTAAGAATTTTTTGCGGCTTTGATAAGGTTTTAAAGATGAATAAACAACAAGCATTTAACAAAAGCATTCGACTGTACGTATGGTGCTTGTTTATATCTTCTTCTTTTTTTAATCTATTTTGGTTTTATTATTCATAAATACTTTCTTAATTTTAAGAGATATCCTACTGTGTAAGATTGATGGTTTGAATTTTATTTTATTTTTATATTTTAATTTAAAGATAATAAAAAATATATAATGATACTTTAAACTTATTTAACTATTTACACATCATTCATTTCATATACATGTTAATATATGTCATGATGTTCTTGATATGATTGTATGATAGACTCACTTTTTATTATATTTATACTACTATAAATGGGAAAATGGATGGTTATGAATAAATATTTTTTTCTTTTAATTTTTAATTATTATTTTATTTTTATTAAAAAAATAAAAAAAAATTCCTACGATTCGTGATTCGATTTGATTCATGGGTATGAACAATTTGTGATACGATTCCGAATTTGAAACCTATGGGTTGCGGTGCCTAGGGCTAGGCGGCCATGCACATCTATATATACTTTCTTATGTTTTTGAAAATTACAAAAAAAAAAAAAAAAAAAAAAAAAAAAAAAAAAAAAAAACCCTCATTCCTATATTTACAAAACAATCCATATTTCCATGGAGTTACAGATAAGTCCAACTCTTAACAACTTATACCAAAGAACAACTAAATTCTATTACCAATCACTACCCTACATGAGCTTTAATCTTCTCATAAGGATTTGCCCTAGTTGGAAATTCTATTTCCATTTGAAGGGCCTTTTCCTTTTTTTTTTTTTTTTCTCTTTTTCTGTCTTTTTTGTTGTAAGGGTCTTTTTTGTTTGTTGTTAGGGTGAACCAGTCTAATCATCTTTGGTGGGTGTACAGCTTTTTATTTTTAATTTTTTTAAGCTTTTGCTCTTGCCTAGTTTAGTTTCTTGTCTTTTGGCTATTTGCCTCCTTGAGAATCATGTTGTGTTTATACCTTGTTTAATAACATTAGCGCCTACCTTCTGATGAAATATAAAACATTAAGTTCCCATAAATTATTACCAACAAAAGAAAAAGTTCCCAAAAAGTAGGTTTCATGTATGACAAGGATCTAGAGAACAAGAATTTTTTTTGTTTTCTTTCTATCTATGAATTTGTGAAGTAAATCATTTTTGTAATTATTTACCCCTATGCTTTTTTTCACTTAATATTTCCTTCTTTTATCTGGCCATATGAAATAATGCTTTCATTTTACTCCCTTCTTAATTTAATTATCATTCATTGCTTCTAATACCATGTGTACAATCTTTCCAGGGTCAGAAATACAGCTTGGCAATATAACCTTCAGTCCACCTAGAGATGGTCCAACCCTATGGGAGATTGGCTTCCCTGACCGTACTGCAATGGGTTTCTTTGTTCCCAATCCAAATCCATCATACATCAACAAATTATATATTAACAGCCCTGAGAAGTGGGTAACCATTACCTTTATACAACAATTTTCTTTTTGCTTAAGAAGCCTTTTGTACAGTTCAAATTCCTGATCTTAACAAGCATAGACTGTCATTGTTATATGTTGGAATTAGTGGGCCCAATTATCATTGACATATAACAGTACCTATTTGATTTCCACCTAGACAAGACAAGCATAATCATTTTAGGAATCAAAATTATCAAGCCAAGAGAAGTTAACGAGCTAGCTCTAACTCAACTTGCTTCAATCCCTTTCAAACATGGATGCTATGCTATTATGATGCAGCCAGATTGGTGTAGAAAGATCTACCCAAGCGTAGGCACCTTGAAGCAAACACAATCACTTTTATGGTTCTACCCAAAGAGGAGAAAATCTGAATATTATGCATAAGTTATTGAGTGATTTAAGAATACATGGGAGGCCCTTAAAGAGGCCTCTTGGACGTCCCTCGATTCCCAATGTAGCAATAAAATAAAATAAAATAAAAAAAGAAATGCCTCATGGACATCCAAAGAAAGAAATTTTCTTCACATGGATTTCCTAAAACATTCATTGATCTCAGACCCTATGAAAATAAGAAACTAATATAAGGAAGATACTTGGAAGAAATAATGACACTAAAATAAAAATATTGCTCAATTAGACCTCCTGTGTGCACAGTTGGGACTAGGCTTGGGCCCCAATGGGCCTGACTCATGGATCTTGGTCTAGATTGGCCCATTATCAGAAGCCCATTATGATGCAGCCCCTTTTGGGCTGGAACAATTATCCCTGGTTTGGAGAGAACTCACCCTTGAGTTCCATAGATCTCCTCTTGGATCGAAGATCCATTGTACAAGCTTCTCATTGTTTCGTTGATCTTCATTTACTTTGCATGGCCCCAAAACTTGATCTTTTCCTCTAACTAGATGTAGATCGGAAGAGTCACTCCTTTTGGTAGTCGAATGTTGCTTGGATGCTAGATACAACCATTAGATGCTTCAGTTATTGGATTTGTACCATCAAATCACAATCTTTGAGCATCCATCACTGATCCCCGAAGAAAAAGTAAATGTATGGGACTTCAACGGTTGGAACTTCTTATGAAACCACCAGACCAATGTAATTGCCACTCAATATTCAGTTATTCCTTCTGTAACCTTCAATTTAATTAGATCTGGTTTAAGGGTAGGCTCTTCAATCTTTGGATAAACACTGTCCATAAAAAGAAGTTTGACCCTTTTTGTCTTCCTCAAGTTCTCCTGAAGTATAGCCCATCTAGGAGTTTTAAATGCTGCTTGACACAGGAGCAGATGATCCAGAATTCATGGATTTTAGTTGAGGCTGATCAAATATAAAGGCTCAAACATAAATTTTAAATAAACTGGGTTTTAAAACCGATAAAGTCAATGAAGGCCAAAAGGAAGTCCTACTAAGGCTTAACCACGCAGGATCAACGCATGGGCACACCATTCCAAAAGACCCTACATGCTCAACAAGTGGAGCCCATGGTCCAACTGAAATATGCTCAACAAGTGGGACCCGTAGCCCATTTAGAGTGGGGGGAAATTTCCTCCTACACACGTGCTCCAGTGGGAGTGCGCATCTGGACTGTCACCAAAGGCAGAACCTCCCAAATTTCACCGGGTCCCAGTTAATGAAAGACACCGATGCGCAGGATTAAATAGTCCTTAGAGTGGGGCGGTGCCCAATTACTTCAAGAGAAAGCAACCTAAAATTACAAGGTTTCCAATTAGGAGTCCAAGAGATGGAAACTTCCTTGAAGGAACTCAATGGAAAGAAGTTTCAAGAGCAGTGGTGGACCCAAGATTTTCGTTTGGGTGGGGCTAAAATTTTGCTAGACTAAACATTTGAAAAAAGTAAAAAAAAAAAAAAAGACTTTGCTAGACTTTTCCACGTTACCAAGTAGCTCCTACACGTTTTTCTTTAGAAACTATCCAACTCGTGGAACCCAACTAGATGCATGACGGTTATTGAAGATTGGCAATGAAGATGGTAGGATGTTAATTAAAAGTACCAAAAAACATTAGATGGAAAAAAAATTTATTCTAACCTTGATTTTAGTCTTAGATACTCAAACTCACATAATCATGTTTCACTAAATTTATATTTCAAGATCAATGCCTAATGGAGATCGCTACAAATTGAAGGTGGGTGGTGTGTGTGAGAAATATCTAAATACAAAAACATTTTGAGGACACCCTCCCTTTTCACTTTCTCAAAGGCTCCAACCTTTGGATAATAAGAATGGAATTCCATCTTTGAGTCATAGTGGGGGTAAGAAGACAAGATAACGGGAATGGATTGGTAGATACGCTCAGATTTGGTGGTTTAGGGCTTAGGGTTTGGATGAGGATTGGGGGATTCAGGGCTTGTAATTAGGATTTGGAGATTTAAGCATTCAGATTTAGATATTGAGTGATTAGGAAGGATTATACTGGATATGTTTGGCAGATGAAGATGCATTAGTCTACACAGTACATAGGACCGACGAGGAGGACTTCCATTCAATTGGTGAGAAGGGGTTTCGAAAGAAGAGGGCGCAATGTGTTGCCGCAATGTTTTCTTTTCGTTTCTTTTAATGACGCTTTACGTATGTGGGGCGACAAGTTTGGATATGTGGGGCATACTCGAAGGCCACATTCAACTCTATGGAGATTTCAATTCCGACCTGGGACGACCGCCCCATTTGTTCCAACATAGGCTCGCTCCTATTTCAAGGCCCCATTAAAACTCTATGGGGTTTTTAATTCCCCCAGGTTGCTGCAATGTAGGTCCACCCATGTTCAGGAGGCAAGGAAAGAGGGAATCCCTCCATAGGCGGTGGCAAACCTTTTAAAGCAAGTTCTTCCAGATATTACTAGTCCCTATCAAGGGGCTTTTGTTAGTAAAAGGCAGATTCTAGCTGGGGCTCTTAAAGCCAACAAGCTCACAAACTCCATGAAGCGCTTACAGAAGGAGGGTGCAACCCTTAAAATTGTTTTGGAAAAGGCTTATAATTATGTTGACTAGGATTTTGTCAATTATATTTTTCACAAATTCGGGTATGGAGTTCAATGGAAACAGTGGATGACGAAGTGTATTTCTTCCACGTCTTTTTTTGTGTTGGTAAAAGCTTAAAAACCCCAGGAAGCGCTTATAGAAAGCGGGTGTGATTCTTAAAATTGTTATGGAAAAGGCTTATGACTATGTGGAGTAGGATTTTTTCGATTTTATGTTTCACAAATTCGGGGTTTGGAGTTCAATGGAGATAATGTATGAGGAAGTGTTTTCTCCCAAGAAAAAAATGGTCAATGGTTCTCTGTCTTGTCTTTTTAGGGTTTCTAGAAAGGCAAGGGGACCCTTTATCCCTATTCCTCTTCACCATTGTAGCGGGGGCATTGAGTGCTTTGCTGGCAAGAGCTACAGATATTGGGATGATTAGGGGTTTTGATGCTAGTTGAAACGGGTTCATATTACTCATCAATTTGTTGATGATACCATTTGTTCAACTCAGAATCGACAGAAGAAGTTCTCATGTTGAAAAGGATTCTTAGATGTTTCCAGCTAGTTTTGCGGGTTGAAGGTTAATTTTTCCAAGAGCTGCTTTTGGCTAGTTTTGCTGGTTGAAGGTTAATTTGTCCAAGAGCTCTCTTGTGGGTATTGGTTGCTCAGAGGAAGTGACTAGGAGCATGCATTGTAAGTTGGGAAGTTCCCTGTTTTATACCTCAGTCTTCCTATTTGGGCTAAGACAAGGTGATGAAACTTCTCCATGTATTCGAGCTTCTCTACAGACATTCAAGTTGATACTTTCCACAAGGTGATGAAACTTCTCCATGCATTCCTCAAGCGAACGGTCTCCTTCAGTCCTTGTCACACACATTGAAGCCAATGGTAAAGACTATGCGTTGTCCACTGTAAGGAAGGCCTCTCTCATCAAGAACGTCATCTTCTCCCATGTCTTCACTTTCTTCTTTCCACATTGCTCTCTTGCGGCTTTGGTCTGAGCCTGCTAAGCAGGAGCTCGACCCTTCAACTGCATGGCCGCCAACTTGCCTATGGCTCTGGGCAAATAGCCAGCTAAGTTTCAGGTTGTTTGTTTGGGCCATAGCCCATAGACCCTTTCAATTACTGGTTTGGGCTTGTTAAGCCTGCATCTGGGCTCAGGTCCCTTATCCACAATCATATTTTGCGAATAATTCCACAGCCTGTCATGATGCAATCCACATGATCATCCTCGCCATCAGCATCACTGCTGTCTCCCCAGATACTTATGGTGGGTATCAAAACTAGGTCTGTTGGATATGGACCTACTTTAGTTACACATAGCCAATGAAGGCTAGGACTGACCTAGGCACAAGTTACCCTGTAAGCTTTAATTTTTTTTTCCATGTCAGGACTGTTGTAGGCACAAGATACCCTGTAAGCTTTAATTACATTATAATATGAGCCTGAAGAGTCAAGACACTGCCATTATATATTTTATTCCATCACCTATTATTTATCATTTTTTCTTTTCAACTCATGTATTTAGAATGCTGAATGCTTATTTTTATTGTCTTCTCATAACCATCTGGCACTTTAGAATATCACTTATTGTCCTTCAATTAAGGTCATTAATGGTTTCTTAGTTTCTTTCTTGTTTCCTGTAGCTAACAAAAGCAATGATACAGGTTTAGGCAATATGGTCTATGGGACAGATACACAGATACACACCCTGAATCTGATCAAGTTTTTGTGATTGGTGTTAATGATTCAAAAAAGGATTGGTTCTTTGCACATGTAACCAGGTAAAGTTCTTTCCTTTTTCTACTAAAGATCCTTAATTACAGCTCAATAGCCATGCATATGCAAGAACATGTTCTTAGCTTCTGTGCAGCTTGCCATTTACGAAAAACATGCATTGATATGGTTGTGATCTAAGCCATTAAGCATATAAGTTGTAAGCTTTGGAATTCTAGTCAAAGAGCTTTTTTAGATTGAGGCTGTTTGGCCTCATAGATATACACATGAGTAGTAGATACCTCACCCATTACATGAGTTTATCACTACAATGTGAGAGTCGGATGAGATGTGGAGAAAAGAAGAGAAATAATTGTGCCAGTCCACCAGGTACCGATCAAAATGAATACAATGTCACAAGATGTGTATTTCATTCTACTAAATAAGACAACATATTAAACTAATACAAAATGTTTAATGAATAGAAGAATCTCTCCTTCACACTCCCCTCCCCTCTCTAATTCAGTAACCGAACACAGTAACAAATGCTTATATAACAATAGATGATCTGCATGAAGGAAAGTTATTTATAATATGTGTAAGTCATTAATACTCAGTCAGTGCCCCAATATATTAGCTTGTTAGTCTATTATATCCTATATTTCCTCTTATCAATAATTTTAGGAAAATTTTCCTGAATCTTAAGAGTGTCTAAGTGGGTATCTATAAATTAACGAGTTCAATATTTTATCTATAAATTTCCTCATGTGAGACTGTTATTGGATGTGTGCTGTACTCATTTATTAATTAAACAGAAGTTCAGTTGTTCACACGGAAGCAGCAGCCCTGTTTTGTGTTTCTCAGCTATATGTATGGAGATTATTGCAGAGTTTCTGCTAACATCTTGGTACCTGAAAGATGCTGAAAGGCAAAAATTTGCTAAGTAAAGTTTGGATTGAAGCTGTAGCAAGTAGCAACAGCTGTAGAAATTCTCAGTAAGTCTTCAACACAGTTAAAGATGGAACATAAATTTGGGTCATGAACTCCAGCAACCCGAGGTATGCAATTTAAAGGATGTTGGATACATGGGTTATATACTATGAAAAGAGAGAAGTTAGATCCAAAGAGAGAGAAGAGTATATTTGTTGGATATAGTGGTTAAGCAAAGGGCTACAGGTTACACAATCTAAAAACCAAAATTGGTTGTTAGATGTGGTCTTTTGCAAGAATGAAACATTGACATGACAGAGCATGAGAAGGATGATGTCATATATTCTAATGAAGATCACATTTCAAATCAGGATGATGTCACTGCCAAAGTGAATGATGAAATAAATCCAAATTCCAAACGGATCAGCACATTAAGAAACTCTTAAGTACTCTTCCAAGGAAGTTAATTTATTATGGAAATTTATAGTTGCAATTTTCTCACAAGTTCCTCTTGAACCTAGATGCATTAGTCATGATGCTTGGGAATGCAGAGATTGATGTTATTCAGAAAAGAACATGGGGTTTGGTTTTGTTTCTGAAAGAAAAGGCAATCATTGGATTGAAATGGATCTTTAGAACCAAGTACAATGCAAATAGATCAATTTCAAAATGTGAGGTCGGTGGACAACAGTTATTCTGACGATAATCTGGATGAACTAGAGTTTGATCAATGGCTTTCAATGGCTCAAAAGTACCTAGATCAGATGTATTGAGCAAAGAATGCAAGCGGGGGAAGATTAACTGTTGATCTTGGGCAGCCCACACAGTGGAGATGGTCCACATGGGACCATGTTTTGGGTGCACATTCCATGCGCCCAATCTGGGAATGTCCGAAAACCTTTGAATGATGTGCAAACTTAATCATTTCATTATTATTTTTATTCTTTTAATGCTTAAGTAGGGGTAGCTTCGTCATATTTTCTTTTCATAAGTTTAACTGCAGGATCGGAACATTATTTTGTCAGTCCAATGGCCAAGATTTATTTTAGGTCTTTCCTTCCTGAGAAAGCATCATAAATTCATAATCATCCTCATCATCGAAGTGTTGTCCCAACTATGTTGGGGTCGGCTATATGAATTATGTTTCTCCATTCCGATCTATCTTGAGCCAAATCCTCAGATCTTCATGAGAACATGAGAACACATATAACCATAAAGCTGGATACGGGGCACATTATTGGACACATTATGTTATTTCACTTTGTTTTCTTCTGTGTTGGTGGTTTCCTCCATTACAGCACCTAGGGAGTTGATCTCAGGCTAGGAGATCAATTCATGGTGGCTATGTTCTAGTGGGTCTCACTAGGATTTGCCTTCGTGATTGCTGGTTGGAGATTTTTGGAGTGCTGAAGTACCAACCCTTAAGACCCAAGTAATCATAGCATGCATCATATTCCCAATTGTCACGTATGGATTTCTTTGAAACATTTTACCTTGTTGCCTGACTTGATACTGTTGACCTCTGATAGTTGTTGCTGGTCTTAAAAAATGCAATGTTCCAAACAGGTAAAATCTTCCTTTCATAATGGTGACAACCACTAGGATTTGCAGTGCAAAGAAAAGAAATAAAAATTTACAAGATCTAAAAGGCGTTGCATTGTTTAAATCAAGCATTGTAAGCATGATACAATAGGAATGAAAGATATATTTATGCTAAATGCATCAAGAAAAGTATCAATCAACCAACTTAATTAATGAAAGTTGGAAGCAAGAATGCCATTCTTGTGTGCATTTATGTTGATGATATTTTATACTGGGAAATTGTTTAGAATTGGCTAATAATTTTAAGGTGGCAAATGGAACTTGTGATGAAATATTTTCTTGGATTAGAAATAAATCAATTAAAAAATAACATATTTTGTTGAGTATGTTTACGAACATCCAATTTTCTTGGATTAAAATTTAAAAAATCAAAAAATCACATATTTTCTTAAGTATGTTTAAGAACTTCTTAAAAAGTAATGATATTTTAAAAAGTTTTGTATATTGAACTGCTAAGTCCATTACTACTCCCATGTATGCTAATGACAATTTAGAGATCAGAAATTGGGCTGCAAAGGTCAATGCATCAAGTTATTGAAGACTATTTGGAAGATTAATTATTCCACAAATTATAGATGTAATAAAATATTTGAGGTTATTGAGCTGTCCAGATTCACGTATAAACAAAGCAAAATTCACCTTGAAGAAGCAAAATAAATATTAACATATCTTAGCTGGAAGAAGAAGTTTGTGTCCTTTACAATCAATAATTTGATTACAGAGTGATGGGCTAGATTGATAGATGGAATATGGAGTGGCCCCCATGCTCAAATTTCATACATTTGGACCCAACTAGCTTGAGATCATATCCGTGTCCAGGACTAGATCTTTTATGAAATACAGTTGGACTTTTTTTGTAAAAAATGAAATTCCAGGACGTTTTGTCATTTTGATAAACACGTCGTGGGTTTTTCATAAATAGAATATCCAATATATATGGTTTTGGTCACCCAACCCTAAGCACCACAATTATATTTTTCTTTTCCAGAAATATTCTCTATTTTTATTTTCTCTCTTCTTCTAAATTAGGGATTCTTAGACCTTGTTTGGGATTAACCCTAAAATCCTTACCATTAAGTTGCCCAACTTGGAATTAGAGCATTCCAGATAGTAGAAGACTACCATACGAAGAACATAAGCGAATCAAATTGGTGAATTAGACGAAGATTTCGAGGATACGGTTCGAGCCAAATCTGAGTGCCTGAGTGTTTTCAGGTTCGAGTGAGTTTTTTCCGAATATTTTTGGATCTAGCTTGTCTCATTTTTGCTTTAGAATGTATATAAAAAAAATGCAACGGAACAGTTTCTAAGGAACCAAAAACAATGTAGTAATTGGACACCAAACTACAAATGGACTCTTACCACCCAAAAATCTAGATGACATCCGATTTATTAAAAAAGTTGTTGTCAACACTCTATCCGACCAATATGACTTTGGACTGTTCATCTCAATAAATCGAGTGCTTGATGCAACCTAGGGTTAGGATGCAAGTGCCGGGGCACAATCAGGGTTCCCACAGGAACAATCACACGAGGAAGAAATAGTCTTCAACGATAAACCTTAATTCAATTCTCCAATATGAGATCATTAATCTCTACAATGCTTTATTTATAATAAAAAAAAAAAAACTTACCGTAAAAACAATCCTAATCAAACTAGGAAACAAAATCCTAACCAAATTAGAAACTACTCCTAAATGCAACTTCTTAAATAAAAATTAGAAACTAATAGCAATTACTAAAGAATTCCTAGACTTGCTTGGGTCCCACAATTGGACCACAAGACTTGTTCCGACGGACAGATAGTGCTACCGCATCATTCTCCCCAGGTTGGAAAAGAGTTCGACCTCGAACTCAACTCTTCTTCTTGATGTTACTTTTGTAGATAGTGTGCACTTGCAGTGCTTCCTTGGTGAGACGCGAACTTGAGCCTTTCTTTGGTGGTGCCGGCTTCATAGGACGGAATGTGACTTGCTTTTCACCATGCATAAATGTGTATGTGTTGTCGCACATTCCATTAGTACCATTCTTGTCATACATCCATGGACGACCGAACAAGATATCACAACTATCACAACAAGATATCACAACTGTATCTGTATAATCTTCTCCAACAGAAAAGGTAACTAGACATGCATACATACTTGCACTTCATCACCAGTCATTAACCATCTAGCAAAATAGGTACGATGATGCTTACGAACTTTCAGCTACAATCGATCTAGAAGACCTTGAGATATAATATTCTAACAACTTCCTCCATCAATGACTACCATACATTCTTGACCGTTGACTGTTCCTGTTGAGCAGAAAATATTTTCTCGCAACCATTTCTTCTCAGCAGTTAAGGTAGTGTCAGTAATAACCAGGAGAGAATCAATATCCTCCTCGGGCAGAATGTCCTGCACTTTCTTTGTGTCTTCTCCAATCTCCACCATCGCCCATATCTATTTCCAGAAACCACCCACAGACCGCAGAATCCCCAAACCCATTCCATCGAAAACCCCAAATCCCGAACCTAGAGGAAAAAAAAAACAGTAGCAGCGAGGAGAAGAAAGAAGGGAGCGTACCGTACATGATAGTCGTCCCGCACCACCAGCGCTGTCGCCGGACTCCTCCCTCGTTGAACGACACTGAGCTCCAATGCCATTGTCATCATCTCCAAAGACAGCGATCATCTTCCCCTTTCTTTCCATGCCGACTTTGCTTCTGCCTAGACTTTTCAAACTGCTGGCTCCGTCATCGCTTCCTTGCATCCACCACCAATGCCTACTAACGTCGTCGCACGCCTTTTCTCCGCAATCCCTAAGCCTCTCGCCTCCTTTCTTCCTCTTTTCTCGTCATACAGCATCAACAAAAGGGGCAGCCCAAACCATTTTCTTCTCTTGTTTTCTATTGCACAGAGAACGAGGCTGCTCAGTGATAGAGTCACTTGTGTGACACGTATCAACAAGTGGGTTTTGCCTAAGGTTGAGTTCAGGTCATTCACGGGTCGAGCCAAGTTTATATCTGAATTGATTTGGGTCGAAGTCTAGTCAATCCGACCCACTTAAGTTTCAACCCAGCCAGCATTACTGCTCTCATCAGCAAGAAATTAAAGACCCAGATTTGTCCAAGATCAACGGTTGAGACTTCTTTTTACAATATCGGGCTCATCTACCATCAAATTTTAGATCCGTTTTCCCCAGCGTGATCGTGGTGAGCAGATCTACACATCAGGTCAATAAAAAAAATTTTAAATTTTCCTTAAACAAAAATGCCTCCCAAGAAGCACATAGAAGTGGAGTCTTCCTTTAATAATGATGACGATTTGAGGGGAACTGTTAATCAAATATCAGTAATGATTGTTCAAATGCAAGAGACTCTTGCACAGATTGAAACCCGATTAACCAATTTGGAAACTAATTGGCGTGAGGATAATCATCGGGATGATATAGGACATAATCGGAATCAACGAGATCCACATGCAGTCAATGTTGATCGTGACTTAGGTATTAAACTCGTGATTCCCGAATATGATGGAAAATTGAAACCGGATGAATTCCTAGATTGGTTAGTGTGTGTTGAAAATATTTTTTTACACAAGCCAATGATGGATGGTCATAAGATTATACTAGTGGCAACTCGATTTCGCAACTATGCTAATATATGGTGGGCCGAGTTGCAATGAAAGAGAAGAAACCAACAAATTGACCCCGTTGACACATGGACCGAGATGAAAAATCTGTTGAACTCCAATTGATCGTGATGATCGTTCGGCTTTGATACCAATTGATGCAACCTAGGGTTAGGATGCAAGTGTCGGGGCACAATCAGGGTTCCCACAGGAACAATCACACGAGGAAGAAACAGTCTTCAACGATAAACCTTAATTCAATTCTCCAATCTGAGATCATTGATCTCTACAATGCTTTATTTATAATAAAAAAACTTACCCTTAAAACAATCCTAATCAAACTAGGAAACAAAATCCTAACCAAATTAGAAATTACTCCTAAATGCAACTTCTTAAATAAAAATTAGAAACTAATAACAATTACTAAACAATTCCTAAACTTGCTTGGGTCCCACAATTGGACCACGAGACTTGTTCCAACGGACAGATAGTGCTGCTGCGTCAATGTTGGCCTCCTCCAATAGATGCCTTTTTTTGCATGATGCAACTCCATTTTGATCTGGCATATATACACTAGATGCTTGCACTTTAATTCTATTTTCTGATAGATATGAAGTAAATTCTTCACAAAATGTATTCTCAACACCGTTGTCATATCACAATACTTAAATTTTCTTCTCAAACTTGGTTTCAACCATTTTATGAAAATTCTTGAATACATATAACACCTCATCCCTTTATCTCCTGAGATATACGCATCATCATGGATGAAAATAGCGTAGCGGCCGCCACCGCCACGCTAATCAGCCGTCGCACCCGTAGCGGCCGCTACGTCCGCTACGGGGCCGCTACAAGGTGAAAAAAATTCCTACTTTTCAAATTTTTTTAAAATGCATAATAAGACTTATTGCTTTTCTTCTTCTCTCCAAATAACATTTCTACATAACTCTTCTACCCTTTTATGTTTAAAAGAACACCAAAAAGCACATGATCTCGCCGAATTACATTCGATACAGAGAGTTTTTCTCAATGATTCTTCTCTAAGTACATCCTATTAGACACCCCCTTTGGTAGATGTATTTTTTTCTCTAGGTACTCTTAAGTCTAAACTTCATGACATAGTTTTTTCTTTTATGAGCCTTTCATTAGTTTCTAAGTTTGCATAACTAAGCAACATGAACACATGAGAAAAAAATGATCATTACTATTATTTTCTATTTATACAGCGATACAAGACCTCATACAGTGAGGGGACCGCTACGCCCTCTTACCTTAGTTACTTTTGCAAAAAAAAAAAATGCATTTTCTCTCATTTTCCAATATTCTAGATTTTCTAGAATTTTTTCATATCTTTTTGACGATTTTTCCAAATCGTACCGCTATGTAGCGTTTTGGCGGTAGGCCGCCACACCCACCGCTACCGCTATTTTCATCCTTGCGCATCATTAATAAAAGTCACAAAATAACGATATCCATACATCGATGCAAGAGGAGCCCAAAGAACAGCATATATTAATTCAGAAGAAATATTACTTTTTTAATTTATGCTAACTGAATAAAGAGTCTTTGCAAATTGACAGTATCATAATTAAGTTCCCTAATATTACTCCTCATATCTAGAAAAGAAAAACTCAAGACTTTGAAGAGGTGCTTGTCCAAGTTGTTGATGCCATAGCAAAACCTTTTCCGAATCTACTGAAGACAACAAATTGTTGACTTCTTTTCAAGGGCTGCAAAATTTAAAGAACATTGTTTTCACAACCACCACCAATCGTATACCCCATCCTCAGATCTTGAAGCACAAAATGGGAGGGAAAAAGGGTAACACGGCAATTATAAGTGTTCGTTAAAGTACTAACAAACACAAGATTAAACGAGAGTCATCGAACATGCAAAACAGATAAAGATAAATCAGGTAAGACATTAATGGATCCTTTTCCAACTGCTAGTTTGAAGGTGTTCCATCAGCAATTTTGAAACTCCCACTAGATGATGCGTTGTAATTCTTCAACAGTGGGACTTCTATATGATGGAGGAGAAACTGACTAAACAAGTGTTAGATCTCCATATCTGAAGGATCTTTTTACTTTGTAAAGAAAATAGGGAACTTCTTCAAGGAATATCACAACCATAGTTAATACACTCCCATTTCCCAACACACGTATGGCTGAATGGCGTTGGCACCTTAGTCTCACACACTTGCCCAGGACCGATCCCTGGTTCCTCAAGTGAAGTATCACCACTAGATTAGTAGCCCAACATAGACCAAGAAAAAAGGAAAAAAAAAAAAAACAACTCCCACTTTTACCTAGAAGATAGCACTTGTATCCCTTTAGATCACTTGAATAACCAACAAGATCCATATCGAGTCTGGAACCATATTCAGGCCCATTAAATGCAGCTCAAGGTACAGAAATGGGCCCCACATGTTGCCTTACCATATTTTTCATGGACGCTCCAATGCCTTGGACAACTTCTAGCTCCTTTGTGTTCTTTCTTTCTTTCAATGTTCATTTGAGTAGTTTTGTGTTTTCTTTCTTTTTATTTACTGGCTTGTATTAGGGACCCCATTCGATTACTTGAGATGAACTATAAGGAGAACTAAAAGGATATAAAGCTTTTTTTAATAGGTTCGATGTATTAGGATTACGATTGATATGGATTCAAGTATACATTGGTGTTGCAGTCATTTAAGTTGTTTCTTATAGATCTCCACAATCCATACACATTCTCAACATTCATATGAAGAGGGCCATTATGAACGACTGTGATCGTGAATGAAGTGACGACAATAGTTGTCTTTGCTGGGGAACAAATGCTTCAGCATGGAATTAGCATGTGCATGAATGAATTAACCATACCTGTCCACTGGATGGTCCCTACACGGTGGCCTATGTTGATGGGTTTAATCCATTCATCTGACTACCTGATTCGGGATAGCCACATTTTGACCGTTCCCTGTAAGAAACCATTGGCTTGAGCATTCCACAGGATCCTCCAATCCCCTGCTTTTTATAGGACTATTTGTTGTGTCTTGGTACATGCAGGTCTCAAGCCCGGAGAAAGATTGGTTGTGTTGGATTGGCAAACAGCTACCGAAAGTTGACAAAGGAAACTTTAGATCCATCTAGAAATAGCAGGGTTTCAGGAAATGGGTATGCATGACACAGTAAAATTAATCCATCAATGCTATTCCATGATGGTGTCCTGATTTCGATGACATTAATATTGTCAACTAGTTGAATGATAGATTAGATCGGATGATTATTAGCTCCTTGAAGAAACTGGTGATAGTTTTTCCTTACTGTTATTTGGTTAGCCTCCTCCACTGGCTTGGAGGGGAATCTTAAGGTTATCAAGCAAGGAGACCCAACCTTGAACCCTGCTGCTCTTCTGTTGAGCAGGGTATCCTAACCAACGCACCCAAAGTGTTGTTGGAAAGAAGTTGCTGGATTTACATAACACTGTTTCCTTCTGATTGTAAAGCTTTAACTGGTCCCTCTCAACTCTACTTCAAAAACTGATACGCTCATTGAGACTCTCTCTCTCTCTCTCTCTCTCTCTCTCTCTCTCTCTCTCTCTCTCTCTCTCTCTCTCTCTCATCCTCTATTCTTTTTCTTTTTCTTTTTTGTGGTACAGGAGGCAAAAAAATAATTCTTATACTTCAACCACATGGCAAATAAAATTTAATCTTGCTTCTGTGAAAAAGGGCCCTTACAAGCTGAGATTATCCATTGCATCTTCAAATCATTCTGATCTTCAGGTAAAGACCACAACTATTTTTACTGCCTGCCTTAGCAGTTGTTCTTCTTCAGAAATTTAACTTTATTTATAATGACAATTTTTGGAAGAATCACATTTTAGGACAGATGAAAAAATACCCAAGTTCAGAGATCACAATCTTGAAAAGCACAAAACATCTTGGAGCAATTACGAATCTATTTAGTGTATGTAATTTTGAGCCACCAGACACTGTAGAAATGTGTGGATCACAACTTCCTAAGAGCTTCAAATATAATTTTCATGCGTTCCTAGAAGCCCGTAGAAAAATTTCACCTCAGTATATTCTCGTCTAGAATAGTTCTATAGTCTACCCTCAACAGAAGCACAATTTTATAGGACATGCACATAGTGAAATTAAAGTTCATTTTTCAACTTGCGTTCTTATCTTGAATGTTTCTTTCAACTACATACATTTCTAACACTTTGGGAACATTTTTCTAATGCAGGTCCGAGTCAATGATCCGAATGGTGGGCATCCACTCTATGAAGTTTTTGATTTGGGCTCAGACAGTACTATTGCTCGCCATGGAATTCATGGCCTGTACCAGCTCATAAGCATCGATGTTTACTCGTCTTTGTTGGTAAAGGGAGACAACACCATATATCTCACTCAAGCTAGTGAAGGAAACCAGTTTCTTGGGCTACTGTATGATTATTTAAGGCTTGAAGGACCTGCAGATTGATAAATTTCTAAAAGTAAGTGACTGTCTCTCTCAGGCAGTTTCAGCTGATTGCTTTTTCATGCCTTGTGAATTTTGTCGACTGTTTGATGTAATTAATCTTTCTGTGTATATTTGACAAAACACATTGATAATGAAGATACAAGAATGTAAAACATTCTAAGTATCAATTTGTGATTAGAAAATGATTCATTATCATCCATTATTGGTCTGGTTTAGCACATCATTAAATTCGGTGTTTTAGAAATGCAGTGCCTCTGTCCTTTATGTGATTGAGTTCCCCATTCAGGTGAGTATTCCGTCCAGAGGACAAGGGAATCAGCTGTCCTTGTGTCTCATGTCTTTTCATTATTGGAGATGAATTCCTAACAATAATGTTGATTAAAATTGAGAACGATAATTATATCTGTGGAGTGAAGATTGCTAGAAGAGCTCCTAGTACCACTCATTTGCTTTTTTTCACCAACGATAGTTTTATTTTTTGCAATTCTAAGCTGAAAAAAATCTAAGGAAATTAAGGATAGTTTAGATCGTTATTATGAATTATCAAGTCAATTGAATGTGGATCCCTTTTGGATTTAGTGTCTTATTTGATATCTAAGTGTGTTGCTACACCCAACCTGATTGGGTTCACAAATACATGAAATAGCGTCCTAGATTGGCCCAATTGAATGTTGTGTTTCAGATCTTTTGTGATTCCTTTAATATGAGTGAGACTCGGACAACCATGTCCTACATCAAATCGGTCTCAAAGCTTGTTTTGATTTTGCCCACCAAATGTTTGACACTATGACTCCAAAGAAACAGTCAAGCAAGGAGCACCCATTATGTCCCTTCAACAACTCAATGTATAGGTATATGATATACACCAGATTTTGACCATATAAGGGAAGCATGTGACCAGCTGTTGAATTTGCAACTGGGCATGAGATATAGCAGCTCACGTTGCGCCAATTCAGGACATACATGCAACTCTTATCCAACTTCAAGCGAGCATTAAAGGATGGAGGAATCTAATTCTGAGTTGGTGCATCGGGTCGACAATTTAGAAAATCTGACGAGAGTATTATAAAGGTGATGGTGGCCCAGTGAATAGAAATTATAGGAATCTGGAAGCTGCAAATGTTGACTGCAACCGTGAGTTGGGTATAAAAATTGAAATTTCTGAATTTGACCGACAATTGGATCCAGATGCGTTCTTTGATTGGCTAATATATGTGGAAAGTGTTTTCTCTCACAAGGAGATGATAGAATCACACAAAGTGTCTCCGGTGGCTACTTGATTTCATGGGTTTGCAGCAATTTAGTGGTGCAAGGATGATGACTATTACAAGATCTTAAAGTGTGGGAAACAATGAAAGAAAGGATGTGAATCAAGTTTCTCCATCTAAACTATTCTCGAGAATCAGAGATCTCTATGATAAGCTGGTTCATCTACGACAAGGAACACAGTCGGTTCACGAGTGCATTGAAGATTTCTGTGTGTTGACGGCTAGAACGGACTTGCTGGAAACCGAGGATCTCGTCATTCGGTGGTATCACCATGGTCTTAAACAAAATATTCAGTTAGAATTGGCCTTTTCAGAGCTTTGAAATGCTGGCAGATGCATATCAACATGCACTTAAAGCAGAAGTTAAGTTTGGGTCGCCAAGAGTGTTGGGGCTGCAATGACCTCTCCATCTATTCTCCCACAAAAGACTTTGAGTGGTTCAGAAATTTAGGATCAGCAAACACTTTCAAAGCAGGCGACCACTGCAGAAAATTACATTGTATATTACAAGTGCCGTCAGCTCAAACATCGAGCCTCTGTGTGTCCAACTCAACAAATTAATATCGTGAAGGACACTAGATTGGTGGAGGAGATTACAGCTGAAGAAAATGAAAAAGCTCAAAATCTGATCATAAATATGAAATTGAGGATTAATGTGAAGAAAATGAAGAGATAGTGATTGAGAATGGTGATGGAGCAGAAACATTGATTAATGGAAAATTATTGTTGATCATAACAATGCCTGTAGATGATAGGGCTTTTTTTTTTTTTAATGGCGATAGGAAATGGCTTCCAAAAAAATATTTTTCAAACTACTTGAAAATTTGGAGGAAATGTGTGTACTATAGTTATTGATAGGGGAAGCAATGAGATATTATCTCAAAATTATCATAAAACTTGCGGCTTAAGGAGCACAGGCACCCGTTGTCGTACAAACAACAATGGTTAGCAATGAGTAGGAGAGACAATGAATCATCAGTGGTTGGTGATGATTTAAATATCAAGATGAGGTGTGGTGTGATGCAGTGCCAATGGATATGAGACATTTGTTATTGGGTCAAATGACTAAATGATCGTGATATGATACGGACGAGACATATACATTCAAGAAAGATGATCTTCCATCAAGTTATATCCAGTGAAACATCGAGAGGTCATAGATTATCTACCAATTCAGAGACCAGGTCGTTTTAAGTGTGGACAGAAGCCAATGTATCCAACCGCCGAGTTCAAGGTTGAACTCTTTTGAGGACGAGAAGAATTATCTACCCCATGGCTTGTGTGAGACAGTTTAACGCCCACTACCCAACAAGGATCTAATCCACGTGGCAATGGAGGCCTAAGGCACCAGTCTATGCTGGACCCACTTAAACAATGGGTGATTCTCATGACTTACATAGTTTTTCTTTTATCTTCTATTTAATTCTCTCTAATGCCACATAAGCATATTTAGCCTTATTGAATTAGTTTATTTAGTACCTTATTAGATGAATAGTTGTGGTTGGTCCTAGATTAGAGCTTCTTTTAAGAAAGCAAGTATTTAAGGAACTTTTGCACTGATAAACGTTCTTAGACAGAAGAATAAAGTTTTTCAATTGATTTCTGTGGAAGTCGTCTTTTGGGGTTTCACTGAAACTTTGTTGAACTGGACATAAAGTGATCCTGGAGTAGATCTTTCTCTCATTAGTATCGTGCCGGCTATTTTACTTTTGCTTATCTTTGTGAGGCAATAGGTTGCAACCATATTGGAGTACCATCGATTAGATCCAAGGTTCAGTGAAAAAGCCTACTTAAGTTCTTCACTTGATCCATACTGCAACAGTAAGTGCTTGATTCTCCCCTAAAACTTAATCTTTTGGATTGCGCTATACCTGTGCCATGGTAGGACTATTCCTATTCCTATATTATTTTTGTAACATGGATTGTTGAGTGACCTGTCTTATATGCATGGACTCTTGAATTGAGTTGATTTTCACATGAGGATTACTCCTTCAAGTGGATAGTGAATATTTTTGCTACAACCCATAATGTGTTTAAAATAATCATAAGGAATGGAAACTGAGCTATATTCTAACGGCATGCATGTGTTCAATCATTGAAGGTTTGCATGTGGAAACCTTTTGGGTTTGGTGTCTTATTTGATATCTCTGTGTGTTATTACACCCAACCTGATTGGTTTCACAAATACATGAATGTTGTAGATTAAATCTTCCGTGAATTCAGTTAATACAAGTGAGACTCAGACACCCACATCCAACATCATTATGGCTAAAGAACTGAGATTTATCATGGAGAAAGTGGGTGTGCTTGGACAAGCAAATGACGACACTGTAAAGAATGCCTTTGCAGAATAGAACATAGAAAAAATGTGGAAGATAGAAAAAATGTGGAAGATAGAAAAAAAAAGATTCAGAGAGGGGGGAAACCTCTTTTGCTTGTGGAGATATAGCCGAAGAGATGTCATGAGCGGGTCCAAGGAAGAAAGCAGATGAAGGAGCACCCCTTCTTCTCAGGGAAATAGGAGGAAGTAGAGAGTGTTTGGGCGGGCTTTGCATTTGGGTATTTTTCTTTTCGTGAAAAGCCCCTTCTTCTTGCCGACTCGGACAAATTGCATTTCATACGAGGTAAGATTTGGGGTATTATAAATAAGAGGTTTTCATAATTAAAAAAAAAAAAAAGAGGATTTTATAGGAAAAATTCTAAAATTTGGCTTACTTTTCACGAAGGGTCCCTGCAAATTGTCTAACACGAACAAGGTCCTTCAAGCCTTGCTTTGTTTTTTCTTTCAACTTTGAGAAGAGTAACGCGTCTCTGATGGGGGCGACGCTAGCGTTACTCGTCAGTGCATCTAGAGTCGCTTGTCTATGTCACTAGGGTTGCAGACGAGTATCCGATTCTCCGATGGCGATTACCCAGAAGTTTCGACCTGCGAAAAATCGGATCTGAAACCTATTTTAGGTTCTGATTCATAAACGGGTTCGAGTCCGAACCTAATTTAGGTTCCGATTGATAAACGGGTCTGGTTCCGGGTCCATATAAGTTTGGACCCGTGGACCCGAAACCCGGTATATAAGTCTTTGATATTGCAAATTATACTTTAAAACCTACTCTTTTTGGGCATTCTTATGTATAATGCTGGATGTAGTCAACTTGATGCACGGTCACAAGTTGAATGATATGCTTATTATAAGAAAAAATAAAGAATAAAGATAAAATAGAATCAATTTTGGAACTAGATTCGAGTCCTCTAGGTGGACTCGGTTCTGAAACCGAATCTGAGTTTTCCTATAAAAACCGGGTCCGGAACCAACAAAACAGGTTTCGATTCAAAACCAGATCTGGAACTGGAACCATTATTTTAAAACAGGTTCGGGTTCGAGTTCGGGTCCACTCTGGTTCCGATCCGGAACCGTCCCGTTTGCAACCCTACTCGTCAGTGCATTTTCTAATGTCTTCATCTTCGTCTCCTAACATTGATCAACTTCTGAAATTCAAGCCAAGGTTGAAACAAGGAAGAGTGAAAAAGGAATACAATGATGATAAATGTAAATGAATATCTCTGGAACTTCTATTTCATTTCTCTCTTTCTATGCTCCCTTAAACTGCTTAGAAAGGCCATACGTATGGCTATCAATGCCAATTCATGTATGGATCTTAGATTACATGTTCTTACCCTAGGAGGTGTGTCTTTCTCTTATGCAAATCGCCCACAAGAGCTTCCATGTAACGAAACATACCCAATAGAGAATTCGCTTCGGATTAGAGAGTTCGAACACCAATAAATGGAGGTCCCCCACTTTTGAATTCCTGCTCCAAGAAATGCCCAGAAGAGAATTTTCTATTTAATCAAACCCTAGTAGAGACTTCTAGAGTTGGACTTCAGAATTCAGTCCAAAATTATGCAATTCTGATGCGAAGTGAGCGCTCGGAGGAGATTTCAATGACACCAAAGGCATATGGATTGAGTTCTATGGTGACATGTAAGGGTGGAAAAGTTGAGGCGCTTAGGAAGGTGAGGAAAAGGCCAACAAGGATTGGATACCGAAGATGAACAGAGATTTGGGTTTTGAGGAAATGGGTTTGGATGGTGGTGAGAGGGGATTTCATGTTGAAGGGAGAGATTTCTGTTTGGCAAGCAAGAAAGGGAGGAGCAAAGTGATGGAAGATGGCAATGGGTTTATTACTATCATCTTTGGAAACTCTAAGCAAGTAAAATGGATAATCAACCTTTTCTTCCTCTTCCCATATTTTCAAAAATAAATGTTTTTCTGCTACCTTTTTATACTGTTGTGAAATGATAGAGAAAGAGAGAGGGGTTACATTGGTTTTCTACTATGGCCAAATGCCAGCCATTAAAGATGGAGTGGGGGAGATGGAGAAATAGGAGGAGGAGAGGAAGAAGAAGCCATTAGGAGATGCTCTGACAAGCGATGCTAGCGTCTCCCCCGTCAAAGACGCCTATTAAAGTTGAAAAAAAAATGAAATAAGGCTGTCGGATGTGAATTTTGACCCCCCCCTCCTCCAAGAGAGACATGGTCTGGGGAAATCTCCATTCATCTATATATGCTATTTAAATTTTACATTGAAAATGAGGATTCCGACTACCCTCAAAATCGACGGATCACGATCGCCAGCTACGGTACGGCCATAACACCGTACTTCTACAAAAGTCAAAGAAATATGGGGAGAAAAATAATAAGGTGGGTTCTTCCTCTTGTCTAATGTGTTGCCAGCAACACACGACGATTGCAATGTCACGTTAATTTGGGTCTCTTTAGATCTCTTTAATTTTGGGTCAATTCAGAGTCATGAGTTAAAGTCCGAATAAAGGTTAATCCTCACATAGCATAATCAAAATATTTCCAAGTAAAATAAAATAACTAAAATAAAGAAAATAAAATAAAAAAGTGGGGAGGTGCCAAATATTTAAGAAGAGGATCGGCCCCGTTCTCGGGTACTCCCTTCTGATCCCTTAGCAATATAGGGTTTAAAGGCTGATTTTTCAAACCAAAATGATGATGCAAATGAGACTTTGATTTGCGATTTCTGTGTTTTTCGTATGTGATACACCAGTGATAAAAGTGAAAGGCCGATGGACCGTAATTGATTGGAGGTGGCCGATGGGCCGTGATTGTTTAAAAGTGTGCGAAATCACTCATCTCATCTCATTATTCTCACTTATTCAGTTTTAGAAATCAGTTCTTTACTCCCTTTTATCATTAAGTTCGATTAACTATCTGGCACCTGAGGTGGAGGAAGAAAGAAAAGGAAAATCTTTTTGGGTTTATTTTTGTTGGTTTTATAGTTTTTATGGCTTTTTTATATTGGGGCTAGAAGAGCCTAACTAAGGGATTTTTACTTGGATTTACGTGATTAATGATTTACGACTGATCATCGGATTAACCCTAACCTAAGGTCCTAGACCACCCACATCAGCTCTCCTAATCCCTTAACGAAACAGGAAAAGCGACGAGACGAAACCTAATGCTCTAAGCTACCTAACCAGGCAATCCGATCTAATCCTGGGATGTAAATAGCCTGAGTTTGATGGTTCAGCGCCTAAGCAACTTATTGATTGTGGTTTTTAATTGGCTTGGTTTGTTTTGAGTTGAAGATTGATTAAGAAGTGGATTAAATGTATTTTGGGGTTCTGTTTGAGTTGTTTAAGGTTCTGGAATTTAGGATCTAATCCTGGGATGTAAATAGCTTGAGTTTGATGGTTCAGCGCCTAAGCAACTTATTGATTGTAGTTTTTAATTGGTTTGGTTTGTTTTGAGTTGAAGATTGATTAAGAAGTGGATTAAATGTATTTTGGGGTTCTGTTTGATAGGGGTGTAAAAAAAAACCGTCTAACCGTCAAACCGAACCGAACCGAACCGAACCGCGGTTAATAACCGTGGTCCACGGTTCGGTTACGGTTACGGTTAATGAAACCCAAAAACCGCAGGGTTCGGTTCGGTTATGGTTTTCCATACAAATTTACGGTTATTAACCGAACCGAACCGTAAAATACGGTTCGGTTAACCCTATGCGGTTAACCGTTCCATTTACAAATAAAAGAAAAAAAATAAGGGGGGTAAATGAAAATTTTCTTACCTTATACATGAGATGAGATGCAAAACCAAACCCTAGCATTTTTCAAAGCCTCTACGGTTATTAACCGTAACCGAACCATCTAATGCGGTTAACCGCGGTTCGGTTTTCCACGGTTTTTATACACACGGTTACGGTTACGGTTTTTAAGGCATAAAAACCGCGGTTACGGTTCGGTTAACGGTTTTCCCAAAATAACCGGTTAACCGAACCGTTACACCCCTACTGTTTGAGTTGTTTAAGGTTCTGGAATTTAGGGTTTTAATTTAAAACATGAAACGATATCGAAATCAACGAAACGGGGTTGATAGAGGACTTGGGCGCCGGGGGCGCAGCTCCTAGGACACTCTGGTGACTTAGGTGCCCAGACAATGGCGTCTAAGTGGCTGTTTTTGGGTGGTTTGGCTAGTGACGATGGTATCGATGCTATTTTCGGAATCCAAGGGGTTCTCACTTGATGAATTTTAATATTTCAAATTGTTTTAATTCTCTGATGTTCAAATGTCAAAGGGATTCGGATCCGGATTTTGAAACAAAATCTAGAATTCGCGTTTTAGTGCAAATGAGAGGATGGTGCCAAGGGAGTGGCGCCCAGGCGCCCAGGTGGATAGACAGGCTGTGATTTTCAACTGTGCCAAATGGGATTTGATATTGGTCTTTGGGTCCGAGGATTGTTTTAGGTTCTGGTTTTAATTAATTTAAGTTATAAGGTGTTTAATTACTTGTATTTAGTTGAGGTAGTGGATCAGGGTCAAAGTGTAGGTTAGGCGCCACAGGGGTGGTGCCTAAGTGGTTGTTCGTCGGTTTGTAAGGGCTTTGGGTGCTAAGTCTGAATCGATTAAAGTTTTAAGTATTTTAATATGTTGATTGGGATTGGTTTGAATGTTAATTAATTGTGTTAAGTTGTTGGTTCGGGTTTTTATGAAAACGGATAGGCCGGGCACCCAGGGTGTGGTGCCCAGGTGGATTTTGCAGGATGGGCGCCCAAGGGGTGGTGCCTAGGTGAACTGTTTTGTGGTTTGGATCGGTTTTGCATTTTTTAGGTTGATTCAAGTTTAAATTGATTAAAGGATTTAGTGTGTTTGGATGTGGGATGCTATTCGTATTCAATTGGGATTTGTTTAAGCATCAATTGACTGGGCTAAGTTGCAAATTGGTTTTTCTGAAAACGGGGAAGCTGGGTGTCTAGGGTGTGGTGCCCAGGTGGATTTGACAGTTGGGCGCCAAGGGTGTGGCGCCCAGGTGAACTATCCTGTGGTTCGGGTCAGTTCCGTATTTTTTAGGTTGATTTGCGGTTGAGCGTTTATGGTTTGATGTATTTTAAATTAAAAGTGTTATGTTGCGTTGATTAAGATTAAATTCCGCTTCAATTAATTAGGCTTTAGTGACTGGAGAGGCTGGGCGCCCAAAGGCTGGTGCTCAGGTGGATGTGACAGGATGGGCGCCTAGGGGGCGGCGCCCAGGTGTCTGTCTTGTGTGTTCGAGTTGGCTCGATGTTTTAAGTCAATTCAGGCTTATGGTTTCAATTGTTTTAAACTTCAAGGGTGTTCTGGTGTGTTGATAATGATTGAATTCGGGTATAATTTCAAGTGAGGTTTCCTAGTGATGGGATAGGATGGGCGCCAAGAGGGTGATGCCTAGGTGAACTTGGCAGGCTGGGCACCCAGGGGGTGGCTCCCAGGTGGATTGTTTTATGGTTTATTCGTTTTGTATTTTTTAAGTTGGTTTGAGTCCAAATTGATTAAGGTTTCAGGTCTTTTAGGTTGACAGTGTTTTAAGGTGTTAATTCGGGTTTAATCAATTAAGTTTAATTAAGTAGTGGTTTCCAAGGGAATGGGACAGGATAGGCACACAGGGGGTGGTGCCTAAGTGGATAGACAGGCTGGGCGCCCAGGGGGTGGTACCCAGGTGTCTGCTTTGTGGTTCAGGTTGATTCAGTAATCTTTAGGTTAATTCGAGGTCAAGTTGATTAGGGTTTCAGGTTTCTTAAATTTAAAAGTATTTTATAATGTTGATTGGTATTAAATTTGGGTTATGATTAATTAGAAGTTTTTAATTAGGGGTTCCTTAGTGATGGGATAGGATGGGTGCCAAAAGGGTGGTGCCTAGGTGGACTTGGCAGGTTGGGCACCTAGGGGGCGGCGCCTAAGTGGACTGTTTTGGAGTTTTGTTGATTTTGTGTTTTTGAGTTAATTTGAGGTTAAGTTGATTAGGGTTTACTTATTCTAAGTTTGAAATGTTTTACTCTGTTGATTCGGATTGGTTTAAGGTCTTAACTAATTAGCTTAAGATTTAACCGAGGCGTCTCAGGGAATGAACAGGCTGGGCGCCTAGGGGGTGGTGCCCAAGTGGCCTTGGAAGGATGGGCGCCCAAGGGGTGGCGCCCAGGTGGTTGTCTTTTAGGGTTTTAGGTTTTTACATTTTTAAAGTTTTTAATTACTTTTAAATCGGAGTAAATTAGGGTCTTCAAGTTTTAGGGCTCTTAATGATTTGATGTTTCTTAAGTTAACTAATTATGATGGTCTAATTAATCTTAGGATTTATCCTACTTAGGCGCTAAATTCAATAACTTAGATTATCTAACTATTCTTTTTGGGTTTTCTGGATATCTTTTAATTTGTTTTTTGTTTTCTTCTCTAATTTACTAGAGTGTAAGGAAAGAGAAGAAAGGATTTTATGTTCTGTGATTTTTTTAGGGTTTTTCTATGGTTATGCAATTCAAATGATTTGATGTGAAGTGTGACAAAGATGATAATTCAAAGTTCAAAACATATCAAACAACCAAACATATCATATTCATGCAGTTTCTAAATGAATTAAACGCGGAAGATCGGAAGTTGTGCACGAAGGTGGAGAAATCCACTTAGGCGCCACACCTATAGTGCCTACCGTGCTCAGTCAGGGTTTTTAACGGAACACAACGAATGCACAAAAATCTTAGTATTTTCAACACAATTTTTTATATTCAGCGACTGATGCGAATGTCTTAATTCGAACTACTAATGATGCAACTAACGAACCTACGAGCAAACGATGCAACGGGTGGAGATCTAGAACCTAGATATTGTATCAAAAAGGTAGGCGCCCAGGTAGTTCGGGAGAGGGTAGGTGCCCAAGGGGTGGCATCCCAGTGGTTCGGGAGAGGGTAGGTGCCCAGTGGGTGGCGCCCAGCCTTTCTGCCAAGGGCTCTCGCGACCTCTTTGATATAAATGATGATGATGATGCTATTAATGGGAGATCTAATCTAGTTGCGCAAATAGAACTACTAAATCAATGCAGATCTACTATACTAAAATGAATCTAAACATGTTCCTAATATGATGAGATGCTAATATTATATTTATCACAAGCTAATGTAGATCTACGATGCTCAAATGATCTTAAGCATGTTTCTAAGCATATATGGCAATGAAATGTGGTAAAAAAAAAGAGGATTTAGGAATACCGGTATATGACGCGTTTCTCAAGTTCCTAAAACGAAGCTTTCGCAAAGACCCATAGCTCTAGTTGAAGACATGGAAGCCTTCTCCTCTATCTCCTCTTCTTCTTCTCTAGATCTGAAGCTCTTCTCTAATGGTGGCTACCTTTCTTCTTCTTTTTTTTATTCTCTCCTTTTCGCTCTTTTTAGGGTAGCTCCTCTTTTGTAAATGAAGTTAAGATGGATTATATAGGTTTGGGACGAGTTTAGAAGGGCTAGGGTTTCATTATTTCGTGTTTCTAGAAGGTCTCACGCATCCCAAGGCGGCTCAAGTCATTTTAGGGTGAACTAGGGTTTGAGGGAAGATGGGCGCCCATGGGCTGGCGCCCACACGTCCTACGCAGCCCTATGGGCGCCCAGGTGGTCCTGGAGAGACTGGGGACCCACAGGGTGACGCCTAGATGGTTTGTGTTTCGCTTTTGGACCTTGATCCCATTTGAAGTCGAGACTGAACGGGCATATCTTCAGCTGGGGGGACCTACATTAGCATTAATAGGCTAGGCGCCACATGGGTGGTGCCTAGATGGATTTCAAGGTTGGTCGCCACATGGGTGGTGCCTAGGTGGTTCGATTTGTCTTTGGTGCTTGGTCCCTATGTATGAGTGGTCCCGGACAAATCTCAAGCCGAACAAGTAAATTTGGAGGTGGGCGACCACAATGGGGTGCCTAGGTGATTCTGGGAAGTGTGGGCGCCACAGGGTTGGTGCCTATGTGGAACTCAGTAGGATAGGCACCACATGGGTGGTGCCTAGGTGGAGTCGATTCATTTTCGGAGTTCGGTCCCTACGTTGAGTGGTCCCGGGCTAGTTTTAGGCCAACTAGTGGAATTTGGAGGCTGGGCGCCCATCATGGAGTGCCTAGGTGGTCCTGGGTTGTGTGGACAACCAGCATGGGCGCCTAGATGGATTTCCATAGGGTGGGCGCCACATGGGTGGTGCCTAGGTGATTTTCATCTCTTCTTAAGACAAACTTCAGAAGCTCATAACTTTTGACTCGCTTATCAGATTTGGACGTTCTACATATCATCGGAAAGCTCTTGAAGTGAGGAATCCAAGGGTTCAAATGTCCTGATGATTAAGGGCTGAAAAAAGAGGGGGACCTCTGGACCAATGGATCCAGTTTCCTAACTTGGGCTAATTGGGTGACACTTGGGCAAGTTGAACATAATCTTTGTAGGAATTGACCTAAGCATGTCTTAAGTGGTCCAAAAAAGGTATAATTGGTGTCATGGTCTGTTCCTTGTGTAAGTAGTGAATTTGGCTCAGAACCTTGAGGCAATTTGGCCTTTTCTCTCACGAATTTCTAGAGATCGTTGAGCTAAGTCTAAAATTATCAACAAGCATCTTTATCGTTGTTAATTAATCTGAATTATGCCATTAACCATTTAATTATGGGCGAAATGGGGGGCACCGCTATTTATATGACAAGTGTTTAGGGCTATCATAGGGGGCCAAATGAGGTGTCTACAAAGGCCCGACGGACCTCATTAGTGCTGTATAATTTGTAGGGACTCTTCGCGAGGAATGGCCAAATTCTGAGATTTTTTCCGTAAAATCCTCTAAAAAAAGTACTTTTAGATAGTCGTTGCACTAAAGATTACTTTAGCAAACCTTATACTAAAATGGTCTTCCACCTAAAAGATTCTTTTTTTACAGCCGCTAATGCCACATCCAAAACTTCTCTAAACACATTCCTTCTCTCTACACAACACATAAGTAAAAAAAATCTCCCAAATTTCTCTCTACACACCTCTTTTTTCTCCAAATTACCCTATCCTCTCTCGCTCCCCTTCTCCCCCACTCTCACCGTACCTCTCTACCTCTCCTTCTCCGTCTCCCTCCCACTCCCTCCCTCTCTTTCCCTATCCCTGTTGCCTTCGCCCGCCGCCCTATCTCTCCTCTCCCCGCCCCTCTCCCTCCCTCTTTCCTATCTCTCCCTCTCTCTGCTCACCTCTGCCCACTGCCCTCCACCGCCTGGCACCGTCACTCACCCACCCTCTTTCTATCTCCCCTTCCCTCTTTATATCTCCCCCTCCAGCTCCCTCTTGCTCGCTCCCCGCCCCCCCCACCTACTCCCTCCCGCTCTCCCACTCCTTGTCCCTCTCCCCCTCCGAAGGGGCTGCCAGAGGGGGCGATGCTGGCTGGGGTGGGGGTGGGTGAGTGTTGAGAGAAATTGGGTGAGGTATGAAACTATGAATGGTGTCCATTTTGGTAATTTCACACATGTGTATATTGGTCTGGTGATTTGTTATTTGTTATGCGGATTTGTAACCCACGAGCAATATTAATACGGAAGAAGATGATGTTTCAGCACTGTTGTACACATTACATAATGATTACAAAGTTTCCCATGACTGAATGCGTGACTCAGAACCCATATTACACTGTCGACATCTCAAATTCTCAATCAATGACTAAAATCCACCTGTAGATGGAGGATGATGATGGAATTAATTTCTGTATGAGTAAGAAGACTCGTAGGGGTTGAATTGCTATGGGAGAATCAATAGCCTTTAGAGAAATCAAACCAAAATATCATGTTCAGTAGACTCCTTTGTCAAAATAAAGTACGGATCGATGGAGGTTGCGGGACCCCATGGCCCTACCTAATGATCAATCTAGTCCATGGATCCGGAAGTGGACCCATGGGCGACCTCATGGATGGTGGACCCATGAGGAGTGAGCCCTGTTTGACCCACCGTCCAAATGCTGCAACACATCATGAGACTATGGTGGAATCTGTCGATTGAATAGATATGTTGTGGAGACCTATAAAAGCCGCTAAATCTGAGCCACAGATCTTAAGGTGGGGCCCTGGGCGACCTTGGAGATTAGGTCCCATTATGGATTGGGTCAGTCGGACCCACCATCCAATTATCTCTATGAGAAATAGGCGTGATGTAGCCTCTGGGTACGACAAATTTGATGTAATGGGTATTCACATAATAAGTATCAACCATCCACCATTTGTGTTGTGCCTCCACTCTCTCATATATTTCCACGTCATCCTCTTCTTCCATATTGATATTGCTCATGGGTTAACAGGTTAGCAATCATCATAAAAAATCACTAATTCATTCGTTGATCTGATCGTATGTGTGGTGGTCTTCCCTTTTTGGTTGAGCTTGGGAAAGAAAGGAGGAAGAAGACCAGCGAAATTGATTTTTTTGCCCACGTAGGGTTGATATTGGCCTAAACCAGTTTAGGAGAGGTTGGATATTGACCCTAAAAAAAATAGGTAAAACAAAAGAGGTCCTTTGGGCAAGAAGGGCTCTTTGATGTGAGGTTTGCTTGTAAAAACTCATATGGTTTGCAATACAAATCAAACCTATGGATCTTGATCTATGCATTAACAATGGATAATCTAAAAGACTAATAAAAGCATACCTTGAGCCATAATCTTGACAATGAGCGGTATGGATTGATCTAAAGCTTTCTTTCGCTAAGAGATCAACATCATTTGGGTTTTCTCCTATCTCCCTTGTCACTCATTCTAAGACGCATGAGAGTTAATGGATACTTTGCAAAATAACGTGAGTTAAGAGAGATGACCGAAAAAACCCTTTTTATAAAATAACCCAAGAGAGATTTCTTTCCATCAAAAAAATCAATTAGCAATAAGTTTCCTCAGTTTCCTCAATGATTCGTCAACCAATAATCTTAATTGATTGAGCTTTCCCAAACTGAATCCAAGAAAGATTTAATCAAATCAAAACTAAAGGGGAAAACTTATGAGTTGACTTGGAGTGGAGCCCTTCAACTATTAGACACGTAGTCATGGGGACCACTTACGTCTAACGATCTCCCACTTGGTCATGATTACCGCCAATATGCAATCCACCTCTTATTTTTATTTTAAATTTTGAAAACTATGTTTTATAAAATAACTCAACTTGGATTTAACAAATTTTAAAATCCCAACGAGTGGCCACTCATTTGAAAGAAAAATAGCCCAGTCACTCTTGTTTATACTAAGTCTTATATATAATAACCAAATGAACGCATTAATGTAGATCTTGGCGGTCAAACATCAATAATGCAACATAATTCCTTCCATGTACCACAACATTAATAATTGCATTTAATCAAGTCATAAGTTGAGGAAAAACAATAGGATAAATCTAAAACTCTTATTTGTTGGTCCAAGTTAAATTAATCTTGCTTTTCAATAATACACTAAATGTGTACAAAATTAAGCAAGAAAATAGGATCATCATTAATGAAAATAGATTAATGAAAAAGGTGTCTAATAAATTAGCATTATCCATTTCAACCAAATACATTAAGGTAATACAATGAGGCCCATTTTTGTAACATGATCATTATAAGCCTTTGCAGGTAATGCTTTGGTTAAAGGATCTGTTATCATGAACTTTGTACTAATTTGCTCTATAGACACTAGATGATCCCAAACTTTCTCTTTAACAACAAGATATTTTATTCGAAAATGTCTTGTAGCACTGGAACTCTTGTCGTTGTTAGAGAAGTGAACAGCTAAGGTATTATCACAATAAGTTTTCAGCGGCTTACAAATAGAATCCATAATCTAAAGCCCTGATATGAAATTATGCCGCCATTTAGCTTGAGTAATAGCCTCAAAGCATGCCACAAATTCAGATTCAAATGTGGAAGAAGCAGTGGTTGTTTGTTTGATGCTTTTCCACGAAACAACGCCACCAGGAAGGAGAAAAACATATCCTGATGTAGATTTCCTCGTATTGAGGCACCCAAAAAAATCTGAATCTGAATATCCAATTACTTCCAAGTGATCAGATTTTCTATAAGTGGGCATATGTTCTTTAGTCCCTTGTAAATATCTCGTGACTTTCTTTGCTACCTTTCAATGTGTCATGAGAAGGTTAGATTGATACCTTCCTAGCATGCCTACGACAAAACTGATGTCTGGACGTGTACAAGTCTGTGCATATAGAAGACTTCTTATTGCAAAAGCATATGGAACATCATACATCTGTCTTCTCTCCATGTCATTTATGGGACATTGATCCTTGGAGAATTGATCACCTTTAAATATAGGTGCCTTCCCTCCAGAACAATTCTCCATATTGAATCTTTCAAGAACTCTATTGATATAGGCTTTATGTGAAAGTCCTAGTAGTCCTTGAGATCTATTTCTAATAAACTCGATTCTAAGCACAAAGGATGCTTCATCCATATCTTTTATTTCAAAGTTCTCTGTGATGTATTCTTTTGTTTCTTGTAGTAGGCTTCGATCACTACTAGCAAATAGAATGTTATCTACATATAGGACTTAAATAATGAACTTGCTCCAACTGATCTTCAGGTATATACATTGATCAACAATGTTTTCCTTAAACTCGAAGGAGGTAATGGTATCATTAAACTTAATATACCATTGCCTTGAAGCTTGTTTAAGCCCATATATAGATTTCTTTACTCTACGAACTAGTTTTTCTTTGTCTTTTTCCCCAAATCCCTTTGGTTGTTTCATATATACCCCTTTAGATAAATTCCATTTAAGAACACGGTTTTCAAATCCATTTGATGTAACTCTAAATTAAAATGAGCTACTAGTGCCATTATGATTCGAAAAGAGTCATTCGAAGAAACTAGTGAAATGGTCTCTTTATAATCAATATTTTACCTTTGAGCAAATCCCATTACTACAAGTCTGGTCTTAAATCGTTCGATTTTGCCCTTTAAGTCTCGCTTGGTCTTAAAGATCCATTTACATCCTATAGTCGCAGACCCTCAAGGCAATTTGAAGAGATCCCGTACTTTATTTATTGACATGGATTTTAACTCTTCTTATATGGCATCAATCCATTTATCCGAATCATCACCTTTAATGGCTTGTGAAACTGTTACTGTATCTTCTTTAACACCTATGTCAAAATTAGATTTTTGAAGATAAATAATATAGTCATCCGATATAGCGGACCTCTTAGATCTTTGAGATCTTCTTAAAGCTTCAAGTTCTGCTAAATTTCGATTCGGATGAATAATATCTTCAATCATATTATTATGAGTGACATTCTCATCTAGTGGTGCATCTGGTATAATAGGTTGTATTTCCATCGTATTGTTCTGAACAAAGTCATTTGGAAGACCAACTTTAACCGTTTCAGTTTGTACTTGAATAGGTATCCGATGTTCTCCAAATATCACATTTCGTGGTGCATTGCTCCCACTAATGTCATCATTTTCTATTAATCTGGCATTTCCGATTTCAACAATTTTAGTGGTATGAATAGTACAGTAAAACCTAAGACCTCTGGACCTTTCATGATATCCAATAAAATACCCACTAATAGTCCTAGGGTCCAATGTCCTCTCTTGCGGATTATAAATTCTAGCTTCTGCTGGACAACCCCAAACATGTAGATGTCCTAAACTTGGCTTCTTACCTGTCCATAACTCATAAGGAGTTTTACGAACAGCCTTAGTGGGTACATGGTTTAGGATATATGCAGCTATTTTTAGGGCTTCTCCCCACATAGAGTCAGGTAATTTAAAATTACTTAACATACTCCGTAACATTTCCATAAGCGTTCTATTACGACTTTTAACCACACCATTTTGATGTGGGGACCCAGGGAATGTATATTCAACATGAATGTCATGACTTTCCAGGAATTTAGCAAATGGGCTAAGATCTTGACCCGATTCATCATACCACCCATAATACTCTCCACCCCTATTAGATTTGGCAACCTTTATTTTTTTGTCTAACTGTTTTTCAACTTCAACCTCATAAATTTCGAAGGCTTTCAAATATTTTGATTTCTCATATAACAGGTAGACATATCCACATCTAGTGAAATCATCAATAAAGGTGATAAAGTATTATTGACCACTATAACATGGCATAGGAAAATAACCACAAATATCTGTGTGAATTAATTCAAGTGGTTCTAAACGTCTTGTGACCTTATGTTTATTAACATCTTTGGTCTACTTGCCTTTTATGCAATCTATACAGACGCCAAAATCAGTAAAATCTAGGGCTCGTAATACCCCATCGTTTACTAATCTTTTTAATATCTCCTGAGAGATGTGTCCTAGCCTTTTATGCCACTAAATCGAGGAATTCTCACTCAATATTCCTCTCTTAACACCAACATTCATAATATTATTTTCATGCAAGTTAAGTAAGGAACTATCAAAATATGGATCCAGATTCAATTTATAAAGACCATCACATAAAATACCACCACCAATTAAAACTTTGTTCTAATAAATACTCAAAGTACTTTGTCCAAAAGAGAAGGTATAACCTTCCAAATCAAGTCTAGATAAATAAATTAAATTTCTACTTAGTGTAGGAACATAAAAGGTGGTATTAAGGTCCAATTGGAATTTGGAATTAAGAATTAGTCTGCAAGTCCCCACAACTTTCACATCAACCTGCTGCCGATTGCCCATCAAAATTTTTTTTTGTTCATGACTTCGACTCCGGCTCAAGTGAAAGCCCTGCATGGAACTTGCCACATAAACAATGACACCAGAATGAATCCACCTAGTATTTGAAGGAACATCTAAAAGATTTGTTTCATAACAAACAAAAGAGTTATTTATACCATGAGATTCAAACCATTTATGTCTCTTCAAGCAATCTTTCTTCATATGTCCCTTTTTGCGGCAGAAGAAGCACCTTGGTTCACTACCTTTCTTCTTGACTTGATCAGTCGAAGCAGGTTTCTTGCCTTTCTCTTTCAGACCTTTCTTACCCTTGGGATATTGTTTCTTGTTCGAAGGGATGTTGGAGATGAAATTTACTTTGTGTAACTGCCCTTCCTGCCTAAGTCTGCCTTCTTCTTGGACACACATTGAGACCAACTCATTTGTAGTCAATTTCTCCTTATGAGTATAATATGAAATTTTGAAAGGCCCAAATTGATGGGGCAAGTAGTTCAAAATAAATTGGACTATGTAATTATCAAAAAATTTCATTTCTAGAGAATTGAGTTGGGCCGCTATATCCATCATCTCCATGATATGTTCCCTAATACCGCTGGATCAATCATATTTCATTGAAGATAATTTGGCAATCAAAGTAACTACCAAAGCCTTATCAGACGCTTGAAATTGTTGCTCCACAGATTCAAGATGGGCCTTTGCATTTTCATTATCCGGGATAGAACCATGGATATTTTAAGCTATGGATCTTTTGATCATCATGAGACCTAGATGGTTGGCCTTGATCCATTTTTTATAAGATGCTCTCGCAGTTTGAGAGCTATTTTCAGTAAAATAATTGGGTTTGGGTTCCATTATTGCAGCGTCCAAGTTTCAGCAACCCAAGGTTAATAAAAGTTCATCTCTGCAATTTGTAAAATTTGAGCCATTCAACACCAGTATGCTCGAGAGATGTGTATTCAAGGTAGCGGGAGTCAATGCTGAGATATAAAGGGAAAAATGCTCAATTACTTTAATGCTTTAAGTTCAAGCTAAAAACACTAATCCAGAATGATTCATTACATAAATGAAGCATATTTGGTGAGTGATTCAGTTCATCATTGTTGCCCCTCCTTTAGGTCGAGACTACAACATGTAATAGGATTGCTCGTGTAGGAAACCCATCCATCCATATGGCTAATGAGATAGTATGAACGCAATTCGCTAGACTTTATTCCTTTGGGTACAGGAACCAATTCCAATTAAGTACATATATCAAATTACCCTATTCTGGTCTTATAATTATTTGAGTGTCGATTGTACCTTTGAACCGATCCTCACTCTCATAGTTTAGGATCGCAAGTCTAATGCTATTATCCTTTTACAAGAAATAGTGTTCAGGGTCTTAAATTTCAATTGATACCTATAATTTTTTCATAATTGGACCACTTTGGTAACTACCACACTACTTAAACCTATGAGTTTCAATTGAATTTATAGCATTCATAAAGGGGAACTAATTAAGATTGGTTATTATGTCACTAGTGGTGAAAATAAGATATTGGGCCATTATATCTCCAAAATTGATCCATATTTTTTTCTCATATTAGTTTATTAGGTCCTAGAAATAAACACACAGTTACTATAAATATTTTCTTATTTCTTATGGTTCCCAAATATTCATGGACACTTTGAATGTATTTAAACAAAATGATAGGATCTTAACAAATGACCCAAAGTAAATAAGGAACAGTAAAGGTAACATAAAAATATATATCCAATCTAGATAATAAATAATCAAACCCACAAAAAAACATTGGAATAAAAAATGCACAATAAAATTACAGCAAACAAACTTAATAATCACAAAAATTGAACATTGAATTCTTCATCAATCAAAAAATAGAATTAATGAATGGATGATCCAGACCATCGATCAGATAGATCTAACCCCTAGAAGCATACAATGATGGACGGATTGAAAATCCGAGTTTGAATGTGCAGGCTTTGGTTAGATTACTGGTTCAACGGTAAAACATATGATCTGGATGTGTTTGCTGATAACAGAATGATGATAGATATTTCATTATGCCAAAACATGTCTCTGATGTTCCGGATCAGTTCTATAATGACCAACATAAACTACCTTATTTAGTCTTCCATACAAAATTAGATGTACATGTGTTTAAAAAAAAAAAAAAAAAAAGGAAAGAACTTCAGAGACGATCACTGTTTGATACTTGCAGTGCACTGACATTTGCCCACTCGGCCTCTTCGACCGTGTGCAACTTGCACTCACAACTTAGGTAAGTCTCACCTTTATACAATAATAGAAATAAATCCATTAAAATGTGGGTCCTACAAATGTTATCAGCCATACATGTACATAAAAGAATCTGTTTGGAAATCTAAGAAATTTAGCAAAAATTATTCGATCATCTTGGGCGGACCCCGACCTCATCTTAAATATAGTTAGGGAGGGGCCACGATGTTACTTTTCTGCGTCCTTTTGTTTTAGAGAAGTGCAACAGGTGTTAAGGAAGCATGTGTACCAAGTGAATATACTATGCCATGTTTTGTATACAGAGTAATGAAAGTGGAAATCAATGCCTTCCAAAAGTGGGCCTTTAATTCCATTGATCATGGAGGATCGTGACCATACACATGCCCATGATAATACCAAGACTAATCTTAAAAGAAGAAAGGATACAGTGATCATGACACCCAGAAATCACATCAAGACAATGGATCATAGTTACACAGATTAATTGGCATCAAGGATATCGTCCACTATAGATCTAAAGGCACTATGATATCGCGACCATGCTCAAGGCGAACTTGAAGACGGCTCAAATCGTGCAACGCCTTGGCCACTTAGATCAGATGCAAACAGCAGCGAAGAGATTTGCATTGTTCTAATCTAAGATCTATATTTATTTGAGGAGAGACGGTCCCCTTACTTCCTAGGTAAGGATGTATCTTCACCGTCCAATTAAAACATTCATCCAACGGTTATCATTAAGAATATAAAGCAAAAACCCCAAATCAGATTTGAGTCTTCCTTCGGAAGGATAACCGAGGCCCTCGCTGCTCTTTTCGTATCTCTCGTTTAGAAGTGAAAATTCAGAAGAATCGAAGCCCCCTCTTCCTCGCCTCTCTCTGGGTCTCCTTCCTCGAAGCTTTTCCTCACCTTCTTCTTCCCTGCCTCTTTCCTCCACAATTGCAGAGAACGATCGAGACGGTTCTCTCTTCATCTCTCTCGCATTCTCTGTGCATATTAAAGTAGCAGCCGGGTAACAAAAAAAAGAAAAACAAACCCAAATCTCGAAATCGGAATGAAGAGACCCCTTCCTCATCTCTGTCTCATTTGCCCTCTCTCTTTTCTCTCTACATCACCAAAAAAGCCCTCAAACCGAGCGAACAAAGTAAAAGCTCTCCCTCCTTCCATAGACGACCATGATGCTGTCAAGCTAGATCCCTACCTCAAGCCCAGCCATGTTGTTGCATCACAGAGTCACAATGGATCGTATTGCTTGGAAATCAGATTTTTCTTTGAAACTGTCATTTCCATCTAGTTCAATTTTTTTTTCTTGTTTTCCTTTTTCAAGCAATTTCATCAATCAAAACTTGAGTGTGTATTGAGTTCTAAGTTCCACTTGAGGTTTCAGATACAAATTCTAGCCTACCCATCAAGACATATTAAACATAGAACCCAATGCAACATATGAGATTTTCTGATTCTATCACCATGTGAATTCGCAAGAGCCCACAGTAAGGTCAAATTACTATGAAATGTTATTCAAGATGTAAGAGCCACTGTAATGCATGGGGTGTGTCCCATAAAGCAGCCCATAACTGACCTGAAACTGTAGGTACCTTTAAACAAATACATTTAAATTTTCACTTAAAAGAACAAAATGCAACCACTTTCATACTCTATTTTACACCATTCAAACAAATTCAATCCATCACATTCATACTCTATTTTACAGAGTCTCATTACAAAAATCATAAGAAGTCTGAAACATCAGACAATACACTCAAAAATAAAACAAAAAAACATCTCCTTCAAGTCCAGTACATGATATCCCCCAGTCATTAACAGCCATCTCATCTTTGTATCCATGGAGATAAATTTATCCTGTGAAAGTTAAAAAGGTGAAAACAGATGCCAAAAGTCAAATAATAGCATAAAATAATATGATGTAACAAAGAAAGTTGAAATCATTAAATTCTCCATGAACAAAAGCCATTTTCGTCTCAGAAAAAAGGAAAAAACACAAGAAAAGAGATGTAATAAGATAAAAGATATTTTTCCAGATGTGGTAAGAAAAATTGATTTCAGGGCTATGAAAGAAATTAGGACGGGAGACGAGGTGTGATTAACATTCAGTAAAAAAGTGAGCAATTGCATACATTCAGAAAAAAAAAATCTAGTTGAGAAGGTTTAAGGTTCAATAATAGGGTTTGGATCAATAAAAAAATCCCAATCCAAAGTTTTTTTTTGGTAAAACCCAATCCTAAGTTGGAGAGAGAGAGAAAGGTACAAGTAATAAAAAAAAAGCCTTTTTATGAGAAATGGGCGAGATCAATCGGTCGCGCCATGGATTTGGGGCTAGATCGGTCGAAGAGGAAGAAAGGTGAGGGTTCGTTCAGTCGCGACAGAGAGGGGATGAAAGAGATGATGAAGAGAGGGATGAAGAAGAGGGGGCTCCAAGTTTTGTTCTGGATTTTGCTACCTGAACAATAAGAGACAAAGCTGGGCATAAGAGGAAGAGCGCAGAGAGGAGAGGACTCTGTTCTTTCCTCCATCGAGAGAGCGAAATTGGTTTTGGGCTCTTCTTTTTTCTGTTTCCCTCTCTTTTGCTTTATATTCTTAATGATAACCGTTGGATGAATGTTTTGATTGGACTGTGAAGATGCGTCCTTACCAGAGGGAGTAAGGACTGTCCTCATGGGACCGTCTCCCTTATTTGAGACACTGGTCTTATAAATAATAGCCAACTAAAAGAATGTTGAATGCATAAATTAGAAAATTGTCTCTAATACCAATTGTAAGTACTCATAGGGTTTGCAATACAAATCAAACCTATGGAACTTGATCTATAAATTAACAATGGATAATCTAAAAGACTAAAAGCGTACCTTGAGCCATGATCTTGATGATGGGCGGTATAGATTGATCTAAAGCCTTCTCCAGCTGAGAGATCAACAGCCTTTGGATTTTCTCCTAGATCAATAGCCTTTGGGTTTTCTACTATCTCCCTTGTCACTCACTCTAAAATGCGTGAGAGTTAATAGGTACTTTGCAAAATAATGTGAGTTAAAGAGAGAGAACCGGAAAACCCTTTTTATAAAATAACCCAAGAAATCAAAGTAATAAGTTTCCTTAGTTTACTCAATAATTAGTCAACCAAGAATCTTGATTGATCGGGCTTTCCCAAACTGAATCTAAGAAAGATTTAATTAAATCAAAACTAAAGGAGAAAGCTTATGAGTTGACTTGGAGTGGGACCCTTCAACTATTAGACACGTGGTCACGGGGACCACTTACATCTAACATTGCTAAAGTAACATTTTTGGTGCACTGCCATCTAAAGAACTTTTTTGATAAAATCTTCTATAAAAAGTATAAAGTTTTTAAAATTTACATCTTTTAAAAAAATAGTAACAAGGGCGATCTCTCATTATGGATTTTGAGATTTTGTACTTCTTAATAAGAACAACCTTTTTTTCTTGTCTTTTAAATTGATCATTTACTTGAATTCTCTTTACCAGGTGAATTACCGTGGCTACTGATTGAGATTTTAGAGCCACATCTTACTTTATGATAGTGGGCGGAAGAACTTGTTCAAGATAGTCCATTGGCAATCAAAGCACCGTTCCCGTTTTGTCCATTTCCCCATATAAAAAATAAAAAATATTTCATCACAAACAACTAAAAATAAAATATAATTATAATCTACTTATATTTTATTTCCTTTCATTATTTTACATTACTTCACTTTAGTTTAAAAATAAAATTACCAATATGGTCCTAAATTGATAAAATCGAAGTAGTATGTTATTGAGCGCAGTGCAAAACCAGGGCAATTTTTTTTTTAATTTTTTGGGAATCCGCATATGTGCTAAAAGTACGGGAGAGAGGACAGGCTTTACAACAGTCTTGGATTTTGGATAAGGGAAATGCTTGTGGCGTCGACATCATTGGAAGTTTTGACTCACAAGAACTCCCCGAAGGGCTGAAAATAAGTGTCCCCTATTATATGTGGATGGACAAATTTCGAGTAATAGATCCACCGTCAATTTAGATCTACTTCACAAACTTTTAATAAGTGGGCAATCTAAAATCTCTAAATGTAAGATCTTATTTTATAATTTAAAATTTATTTATATATTAGAGTGATTGGTAAACTTATAAATGTCTTTCTATTTTTAGGACTTATTTACCATATTAAAGTTTTTGCCTCTACATAAAAAAGTTAAGTGGGGCTACTTTCCTTTTAAAGCTATATTGAACGAAAATGACCTTCAAAGTTTTTAAAATTATATAAATGGGGTTCTACATTGTAATTTTTTAAAGTGAGCTCCAACTACCAAAAATCAGGCAGACCTCATTTACCTCATGAAATAAGAACTTTTGTATAATTTCACCAAACACTCTCATAGTAAATTAAAATTTAAAATCTAAAGATTTCATTTTAGACCTTAATCTAATTAGACTAGAGTTTCCTAGCACCCCTAAGTCCAACCTCAAATGATCCTGACTCATGGTTGGAACTTGGAAGGGGTTTCTAAGTTGCAGTTATTGGAAGTTATCTATTCAACCTTTTTACTCCTCTCTGGATTTTAGCCATGAGCTATCTTCAAGTTAATATAATTATTGTTCTCAAACAGAAAGAAAAGAAAACAGATCTTCGAGCTACTTCTAGACCATTGGGTCATGTGAGTGCTAATTTTTTGTTCTCCAGTTGCTACATATCATTTTTTCTTTTCCTTCCAAGGGACTTGGAGTCATGCACTCATACCCATACATACAATACAATGTCCCAAATTAGGTATAGCAGTGGGATCAAACTTTTCCTTGGGGAGAGGGACCACTAAATGAAAAAGAATTCTTAGGGGTCATATGTAAAATAAAAAAAGCTATAACTTTCTTATAATAGCAGGGGGATTCCCAAATTTCTTAGAGCCATGGTCCCTTCCCCATATATTGGCCACCGAATGGATGTGTTTGTGCGAGAAGAGGGTCGCTCGCTTTCTGAATTTCCATTTCTACTGGAGAGATTTCTCCCTTTTTCCCATGCTGCCCATATGAAAAAAGAATCCTCTCTATTTTGAAAATTTAGTTTATTTTTTATTTTCTACAAAGAAAATAAAGTGTCACACCAAGCAAGCAATGAAAAGTGGGATAGACGAGAAATCTTAACAATTTTCATCTCTATTGCACAAACCTACCCTATAAGCACTGGAGACCAATTGGTACTTGTGGGTCTTACTTACCTTTCCATAAGATAGTCTCCTCGAACTTTCTTCATCTTTGATGTGGCAATATTCAATGGAGCTTTGATCAATGCTTAACGTGGTTGACGAAATCATTATGCTAGTGTTAGTGACTTAATTATATAAGAATTTGACTTTTTTCCTCCTGCACTGAAAACTCATGATCAATTGATTAGAGGATAAAAATAGTGTTAAAAAAAGGAACTCAAATGCATGGTATCGGAAAAATGAAGCAAAACCAGCACAAATTCTTATACGAGGACCACCTGGATGCCTTAAATTACTAGTTTGTGATGGGATACGAACAGTTTGAATAGTTTAAGGGTGATTTAGATATCAGTAAAATCTATGCTGATGGTGATAGCTAAGTATCTAAAGGCTGCAACGTTTAGTAGATTTGCAGTTCAGCTAACCATTAAACAATTGAGCCATTGAACGGTAAATAGAATTGGAGATTGTGCCATATATTTTGCCCCAATCTATGTCAAGTGATTTCATATTAAACCCGAATGACACCAACCAATCACATCTTACTTTATAAGAATGTATGCAGGAATGTGTGCGTGCCCCAGATTTCATTCCATTTGATTGGTTCATAAAAGGTCACAACTATGGAATGAATCAATAGAATTATTTATCCTGGCTCGTTCTGCTATTGAATTTTTGGAAATCTGAGCAAGGACTCCTTATTAGAGAGACAAAATTCGAAGAAGGTAAAAACTTCTAAGAATGTATGCAGGAATGTATGCTAGCCTCTTGGTAGGTAATTATTACTTAACCATCTGGATCCTGTGGGCATGTTTGTGTCATTTACTTAATTATTTATTTTTCTTGATTGGGTCAGTGGTACAATACTAGTAAAACAACCTACAAGCCCATGAATCGATCCCACGGCGGCCATGTGAGATAAGGCACCCTTATCATTGGGGCGTCTTATATTTCTTGGCATGTCTACTTATCTTTTATTAGGCTTTTTGTTAGGATTTTGAGTATTGGCTAAATTCATGCGTTGGACAAAATTCTGGGTCCATTGAGTTATAATTTTTATTTTTAGAAAAGAACTATGAAAATAAAAGATTGGAAGGACTCAAAGAAGAAAGCTGGAAGAAATTAGAAGAGTTGAAATTTCGGATCCAGTCCAGATTGGGATCCGCACGAGTGACCAGCATCATCTGCTGAAGCAAACATAAGTTACAATACCTACATGCTGAAACAGAATCTCACCCGCTCGAGCGGATGGAAGCGGACATGTGGCAGAGTCCAACTAAAATTCGAAACGTATTTCTAATTGTGCCCAAACTGTTTGTTTTAGTCTTAATCATCCTAGGAAACCTTAAGCATATCACAAGAGCTATTTAACGAACTCAAGGGCTATTCTAAACTGTGATAGATCATTTCTCAAGTTCTGAATTAGAGATCTAATTGGGAGAAATTTTCTCTAGATATTTATTGAATCGTTGTGCTGATAAGTTCTCTAGAGAGCCAGATTCTTTTGCATTCTTTTTAGAAGATTATCTTCTTGCATACAAGATTTGAGGAGTCAAGGGCGAGTTTGAGTCTGTTACAATCAACGGTGTGAAGTCGTTGAAGCGTTAAGTGATACAAGGTAACTTCAGTCCTTAGGTAGGGGATATCTGGAGAGGAAATATGAGTTTCTTGTAATTGTGAGGTTCATAGTGCTTGATTGTTGATCTAGTTCGGCTCCGTGTTTTTTCACTCGGTTAGGGTTTTCCACAATAAATCCGGTGTCCTTGTCGTGTGTGCTTATGATTTTATTTCCACTGCATAGATTATTGTTTTTTGCGCACTATTGGGCTGATTTATTGAGTGGACCAATCTAGGGATCTCATACCCGAAACTTTCACTTTTTTTTTCTTTGGGGATTTGGTAAAATAAGTAAACTTTTTTTGTGGCTGGAACTTTACTTTTCTAATTGTTTTGATGAATCAAATACAGTAAAGTTAAAATCTTTGTGGCTAGAGTTATTTTACTATAGGTTTTACTATACCAGTTGAAAAAAAACATGATAGTGTTTTTGCTCAATTATAGCCACTTGGATTTTATGAGGCTTATTTGTTTGCATTAAATACACAAAGAACTGAATACATGGGAATTTATGGTAAAATAAGTTCCACCATAGCATTTTTAAAGAGGCGAGGGGTGAAAGTTTTTTTTTTTTTTGGTAAATGAGGGGTGAAAGATGCTGCGAACTAGATACAACCCTCACTTTCTTAGGATTTGAATTACTAGGATAATGGCAGGGTATTCATTTCTCATCTCTCTTTAATTCATTTTCCATTAGTGCGAAGATAACTTGATTGCCATTTCTAAAAAAATCATATTAGTTTCTTCGGTTTTAACTCTAGAATGAAACTCTTACAATTCCTATGTATTCAATTACATGATTCACTTAACATTTAATTTCTTCCTTATAGTTCTTCATAAGACTTTAATTGTTATTTCTTCTAAGTAATATATTACCATTAGCTAAAATAAAAATTAGTCAGTTATCACTCTAATTAATCATTTCACTGGCGAGAGAGGTCTAACATCACCCTAACTCTTTGCCTCTTTGATGCAAGTTCCATAGCCTATGTGTCGGCATTGTGATGGGGCCCACTTGTGTTTACATGTGGGTGGACTCCAATTACAAAAAGACGCCCCTCACAAGGAGCTCGATGGTGATAAGGATAAGATTTTTTCGAGTTTAACTCAACTCTTTATCCTTATCATCTCTCCATTCAAATTTGAATTAAAAGCTTATCGCTCAGTAAGACAAAAGGCCATTTATAGGGAATTTGATCTAACTGTGTATCCTTATCATCTCTCCATTTGAATTTGAATTAGAAGCTTATCACCCAATAAGCCAAAAGGTTATATATAGATATGGGAGATAGTAGTTGCTGATCATCTCAACATATCATCTCTAACACTCATATCGAATAATAGTAGAAGAAAGAGAAAAAGATCTCCCTCTTCCTTTCACTAGATCTGAATTGTCCATCATCATCTTCTGCATCCAGGGTATTCATCTTTGCCTTTAGATCTTGAAGAGTGAATCATACATAACTGATCTCTCGTAGACAATCACGGATCTCTACATCTAATGCCTGATTCAAGCCGACACAATCCTTATTGCGTTTGTAGGGGCCAACTCATTCAGATTTGTGCTTCCGTGACATCTACGGCCTTTACTATGCTCACATAGGCCTATTTGTTTGCAAAAGATTCTTTGAATTCTTGTTGTGAGGATATGCAAATTCTTAACTACAAACCCAACATTTAAAAGTTAAAGGAATTTTTATGTAAAGAAAACATAAAAAAACAATGGTGGAGGGTGCCGTACCTTTTTCTTTGATGAAAATGGCCTCTATGGTAATGTCCCCACTTACTAGCAATAGTCCCTCTATTTATATATATATTAACCTCATCACTTTCTTCTTCTTTTTTTCTGCACTAAAAAACTTATCTTTTTGAGTCCTCACATCTTCCTGCTTGTACGGGCTTTCCTTCCCACTTGTCTGGGCTTTCTTCTCGCTTGTGCGGGTTCCTTTCCCACTTAAGTGAGCTATCTTCCTATGCGTTTGCAGGCTCTCACTTGGATCCCAACCCATACAAAAAGAAAAAGAAGCTCTTTTCAAAGAAGCTACAATTAAGAGGAACAAAACTTTTTCAAATGAATCCAAAGTCTTGCAATTGAAACACTAAATTTGGATGTTAAGAAAAATTTCATTTATACCATCTAACTTTCTCATAGAAAAAAGAAAAAATGTAACACATACAAGGAAAATAATATACAAAATGCAATACAAGAAAAGAGGGGGAAAAAAACCAATAAGATGAGGGGCTAACCTCTTAAGAACGAAACTACTGGTTCAAGGATAATGAATATAACATTTTCCTTTGCTTTGAACCTTCTTTTTTAAGAGACCTCGAGACTTAAAAGAGATAAGTTTTGTAGTGCAGGAAGAAATAAATTTATTCTGTTCAAAAGATAGATGAACAATGACACTATTGTCCTCATAAAAAAAAAAGAACCTCTCTCGTCATTTTTGAGACGTTCTATTGGCACACAATTTTTCTCCCTTCCCACACACATTTAAAAAAAAAACATATGAAATTACCTTATTGCCCACCCTCTCCCTTTCTCTCTCCCCACCTCCCTTTCACCTCCGACTCCGGCCTGGACTGGCGCTGGCCGGTCTCTATCCTCTCCCTCCCCACTGTTTCTCTCTCCCAATTTCTCTCCCTCCCTTCTCCTCGTCTCTCCCTCTCCCTTCCTTTCCTCAGCCGGTTGCAGATCGGGCAGCCTGAGAAGGGAGAGAAATAAGGAGAGGGAGAGAGATGGGGAGGGAGAGACAAGGAGAAGGGGGAGATAAAATAGTGGGGGAGGGAGAGAACGGGAGAAGGGAGAGAGAAAACAGTGGAATTGGGAGAGGGAGAGGGAGAGGGAGAGAGAAAACAACGGGGGAGGAAGAGGGAGAGAAGGTGAGGAGAGGGATCGGCCAGTGCTCGCCAGTCTAGGTGGAGCCGGAGGTGAAGGGGAAGGTGGGGGGAGAGAAAGGGAGGAGGAAGGGAGAGAGGGAGGGAGAGAGAAAATAGTGGGGAGGGAGAGGGGGGAAGGGAGAGAGAGGGAGGGAGAGAGAGAGAGAGAAAATAGTGGGAGGGAGGGAGGGAGAGAGAGAAGGGGAGGAGAGGGATTGGTCGGTGCCGATCCTGGTCGGAGCCAGAGGTAAAAAGGGGAGTGGTGGGAGAGAAAGGGAGGACACAGGGAGAAAACAGTGGGGAGGGAGAGGGAGGAAGGGAGGGAGAGAGAGAAAATAGTGGGCAGGGAGGAGAGGGAAAGAGAGAAGGGGAGGAGAGGGATTGGCCGGCGCCGATCCTGGCCGGAGCCGAAGGTGAAAGGGGGAGTGGGGGGGAGAGAAAGGGAGGAACGAGAGAAAACAGTGGGGAGGGAGACGGAGGAAGGGAGAGAGGGAGGGAGAGAGAGAAAACAGTGGGGAAAGAGGGAGGAGAGAGAGAGAGATAAGGGGAGGAGAGGGATCGGCCGACGCCGATCTTGGTCAGAGTCGGAGGTGAAAGGGGGAGTGGAGAGAGAGAAAGGGAAATGGTTGGCAAAAAGGTAATTTTATAGGGGAGATTTAAAAAAAAAATAATGTATATGTTGGAAGAGAAAAATATTGTTTGCCAATAGCGTGTTCCGTCATTTTTTATTTTTTTATACTTTCATCTCATCAGAATCTAAGCATACTATTTTCGTTAAAATCCCAAAGCTTCAAAATTTAAAGAATTTTAAAGGTCAAAAGTGAGGATTGATGGGATGTTTAGAATTTTACTATTCAAAAAGAGAAAGAATTGCAAATGGTCAATGAATAACAACTTACAATTATACAAATAATAATAATAATAATGATAATAACTTACACGCTTTCAGAAATCTCTTCCGGCCAACAATTCTTCCAATTTCCAAACAAACGGGCCTCTGGTTGACAAATTCTTTCCTGGTCAAGCAAATCCCTTTAATTAATCTTTGTTACAACTTCCAACTCAATGGGCTTCTCTGTGAGTAAAAAGTACAGACAAAAAAACAAATTGAAAACAAAGTTCCCAAGAGACCACTGTTTTATTTTGGCACCGATCAAGTTCCTCACATCATTTCACGGCATCACTCCTCCCCATTCAAATTGTCGAAGTCCCAGCACCAGCAGACCAGTCACACCAAAAGAGAGCCAGAAGCCCCTCCTCATCTTAAATAATGCAACCATCTCCTTCTCAAGAAGAAGAAGCAGCAGCAGCAGCAAAACACCCACATCTCATCTCCTCTCCTTCTCATCATGGATCTCTTCAACCCCACAATCAAAATCATTACATTCCTCTTTCTTCTCCCCTTCATCTCATCCACATCAGGTAAAAACAGAAAACCAATAAACCCTTTTAAAACTACTGCTACTGCCACAAAACCCCACCTTTCTATCCTTTTTTTTTTTCTCACAATCAATCTCCTACATACCCTTTTGAATGTTAACAAAACCCCCCAATTTTCTCACTCACAGGGCTGACAAAGGCATGGGAGCTGAAGGCGCAAGATAGCAACGACCCCCAGCAGCCGTACGTGGGCATAAACGTCGGCACCGACGTCTCCAACCTCCTCTCTCCGTCCGAACTCGTCTCCTTCCTCCAGCTCCAGAAAATCACACACATCCGCCTCTACGAGGCGGATTCCGACATCCTCCGAGCCCTCGCCGGCACCAAGATCCAGGTCATCGTCGGCATTCCGAACAACCAGCTCCTAGCCCTCGGCTCCTCCAACACCACCGCCGTCAGCTGGGTCGCCCGCAACGTCGCCGCTTACTACCCCACCACCCTAATCTCCGCCATTGCCGTCGGCGACGAGGTCCTCTCCTCCCTCCCCTCCACCGCTCCGATCCTCGTCCCTGCCATGGAATTCCTCTACTCCGCCCTCGTCTCCGCCAATCTCCACCACCGGATCAAGATCTCCGCGCCGCACTCGGCCTCAATCATCCTCGAGCCATTCCCCCCTTCTCAGGCCTTCTTCAATTCATCACTGAATTTCGTCCTCCAGCCCCTCTTGTCATTCTTGTCTCGAACTGGATCGCCTTTGATGATGAATTTGTATCCTTACTATGTATTTATGCAGAATCGCGGCCTTGTTCCTATTGAGAATTCTCTCTTCAAACCCCTCACTCCGGCCAAGGAGGAGGTCGACCCCAACACCCTCCTCCACTACACCAATGTCCTCGACGCCATGATCGACGCTGCCTACTTCTCTATGAAGAACCTCAATGTCACTGATGTCCCCGTTCTCGTCACCGAGTCCGGCTGGCCATCCAAGGTAATATATCAAGTCGCGTTTGTTTGGAGGAATTTCTGATTGTAATTCAATTTCTTTGTTGCCTACATAGTATTTGGAATTCTTATTTCATTAGTGGAGTTCCAAAAATTGAAATTGAGCCTTACCTGATCAGAGTATTTAGAATTCTGCAAGTGCTAGTTCACTTGAGCATTTCAAAATGAGGGCAGCATTTTGAAAATGTCCAACTTTTTTTAATTTTTTTTTCTAGTTTAGACATGCTTGTTTCAAATTAGCATTTGGAGTGTTCCTGTAGAAGACTTGGATTTTGTGAGAAATTCCCAACACAACACATGAAATTCAAGTGAGAAGACCAAGCCTAAGAAGATTAGATTAGGTTATCAAATTATAGTGTGAATAGGATTAGATGAAATTAAATTGGCAATGTAATTACATTGCATCCTCTCTAATCATCTGAATTATTATCTGTTAAAAGGGGGACAAGATGGAGCCATATGCAACTATGGACAATGCCAACACTTACAATTCAAATCTGATTAAGCACGTATTGGATCGAAGTGGCACTCCTCTGCATCCAGAGAGGACTTCAAGTGTATATATCTATGAGCTGTTCAATGAGGATCTGAGGCTGGGGCCTGTGTCGGAGGCGAATTGGGGGCTCTTTTATGGTAATACGACGGCTGTTTATTTGCTTCATGTGTCAGGGAGTGGAGACTTCTTGGCGAATGATACGACAAACAGGACGTTCTGTGTGGCGGTGGATGGGGTGGATAAGAGGACGCTGCAGGCGGCGCTGGATTGGGCGTGCGGGCCGGGGAGGGCAAATTGCTCTGAGATACAGCCCGGGGAAGAGTGCTACCAGCCGAACACGGTGAGAAATCACGCGTCCTATGCTTTTGATAGCTACTATCACATGGAAGGGCAGGCAGCTGGGTCATGCGATTTCAAGGGTGTTGCCATAGTTACCACCACTGATCCAAGTAAGTACCTAAACTATTTCAGTACTTCCAATATGATTGTCTGTTGTATCGGTGTTACATTCGTTTCAGTTTCAATAGCAATTGGTGCATCTGCTCGATCTGATTATTTATCTGTTCTCGCAAGTATTTATTTTAAGTTTGGAAATGAGAGGAGTAATTTGCGAGGATTCTAGTGCGATGTACTTGTGAAATATGTTTTCCTGCGTGAACTCAGCCAAAATCTTACCCTAGTTGGAATTGAGTTTGATCAATAATAAGAATGTAAGTAAAATATCACAAAAAACAGTGACCCAATTCCCTGTTAAGGGCGTTATTTGGTGAGTGCTCATATAAGTTGGGGGCATTTGTTTTAAGAAGTGGGCATATTGAAGAGCCTTGTGAATTTCTAGCTTGAGAAGTTGGCCAATTTGACCTGATTGAACCAAGTAAATTGCATTTCAAATGTTTGTTTAAGAACTTTTATTTCAGAAATAAGTTAACAGAGCTTTAAAGCTTAAATAATAAAGATGAGTAGTTTTTTTGTAAATTACTTTTTGGTTTTTTATTCCAATTCCAAAAAAAAAAGTTAGTTTGCTATCATGTATTATCTTGTTTTTAGATTTATGAGGATTTTGTAGACTTTAGTAGCAGATAAGTGAAATGCCAAAACTTCAGTTGATTTCATTACATTGTTCTTAAAAGTTTTCTACGTTACTAAGTTTCTCAATTTTTTCTTCAGTTACTTTTGTTCTATTGAGAAATAAATTAAATTAATCTAGCTCTCATTGACACAATCATGGACCATCCCAATGGTGAAAGTATTCCTTAACATTATGACTTTTATACTAGTTTTGACTTTCGGATTTTATTAACTTTGCATGTTACCTGAGGCATCTGTTCAGCTCACTTGGACATATTTCTTGAATATTTCTTACTCATTATTATTATTTGAAAAAAGTTGTTTTCGTTTTATTTTAACTGTAGCAGAATTTTCTCGGAAGTTTTTTTAGAAATAACCAAGTTTTAGAAGGTCTTTGATTCTATTCTAGTGACTAGATACATCCCAGACCACCCACTTATCAAGTGGGCCATGTCAGTGACCTGATTGACTGGATTTTCTTTGACTTGTATTTCGCCCCATAATTACTACTGCCAATTGACTTGGGGCACAGTGGCATTGGCAGTTAAGATGGTTGGTAATCTGACTTGAATGGATCTAGTGGTTGCAACAATAACTGATTTCCACTTGAATGAAGGCTCTTAAGAATTATGATGGCATGGAATGGTTGGAAAGGGTTCAGCCAAAGGCCCTTCCATAGTTAGAGGCTTTAAGAGTATTTTAGATGTAAATAGAAATTGAGATTATTAAATGCATAGGTGGGCCCAGCAGATCTAGCCTGCTTATAAAGGCTGAAAAGTTGGTGGATCCAGTAGCGTGCAGAGTTGGCAACTCTGTTGCTTTCAAGCTTTTCACCACATTCTGCAGTGTGTTCTTGGAGCTTCTCCTATGTGCTTTTTGGGGAAACTTTAAAAGTAGCATCTGAGTTTTTGTATAGCATTAAAAAGCTTCAAATGAATTAATAATGTCAAAATGGTCTCTTTTATTATTATTTGTTTTTGTGAGTTACAAAATTGGTGTCTATTTGCTTGTGGGGACATATTCATAATGATGAATAGATACTTCAAAATAGGTAACGTATCATTACATATTGTATCCAACATTTCACTTTCGTTGTGTAAAATCTGTATCCCTTTCCCTTTCGATGCCGGGTCTGGGCATCATAGTCTACCCGCAGTTTTCAACTCAGCCATCTTATGCTTGGGTTTCCATCAATCTTTAACTCTTCAACTTCTCTACATCTTTCCACTTATATTCAAGATTTATCCTTTTTTTAATCTTTCTAGAGAAAATCGTGCCCTGCAGTGAGTTTTAATTGATCACCGGACTTTTTCATCAAGTATTTTCTTTATCTTCTTCTTGTTTTTTTTTCATTGATGATGTGGGGTAGAAGGTAAGTAGTAAGTTATGATTGAGGTGAATTTGATTGGAGTTTTGGGGTTGATTTGGGCGGAACAATTAAACCATAAGATGTTGATTTTTCTCAAGTTTTAGTGGAGATTTATGCATCAGGCGGGGTGATTTTGAATAGAGACAGTGACTGAATATGAGGCCTAACCTGTTGGGTCCTTTTATTGTGATGGTTGTAGGGTTTGGAGTATAAAAGTCCGATTTGTAAAAATCTAAAACCAGTATTTTGAAGAGATTTTCAATTTTTATGAGGAAAAGAAGTGAATATTGTTCCTCTGAGACAAGAAATGGACAATGGTGGGTGCGTTGCTAATGGAGCCCATTTGATGTAGAATGGATAGTTGCATTTGGTACATTTGGGATTGACTTAGGAAAGGTGAAAATCCTAATTTAGGGTTTTCACTTTGAAAATTTGACATTGAAGTCAATTTGTTTCTTGCTTTATGACAAGTTAATGGTGACAACCAATTTTAAAGCCCCCTCAAAAACTTAGAAACCGCACTAGTGAGATCTGTATGCTCAAAGTTTGTTGTTGAAAAATCTTATGCTCTTTGTGAGAGTTAGTGGTAAGCACAATAATGCAATTGAGTGTCCACAAAAGTAAAAGTTGGTTGCACTGTCAAAACCTGAACCATTGAACCGTTGTATGTGTTCATATTATTTAATGTGTCAGCTTTTGGTAGATCGATGAGTGGTTGAGGGTGTTGCAGACCCGTTGCCAACTGATTCCTTTTGTGTTTGTTTATCTGATTTTTGCAGGTCACGGGAGCTGCATATTTCCAGGAAGGTGAGAAACTTGGCCTTTTGTTTGTTGTTCTATTCCTTGCTTTTTTGTTTCTTTCCTTGTGTGTTGCTTGCGTGAATGTGGGCTGATCTTTTTATGCTTGTGGATTCGGCCCAAGCCTGTTACGCACAGCTGGGCCTGTGGCTGTTGAGCTGCCTGACCCTGATTGGAGGACCAAGCTTAGCCCAACAGATTCATCAAAAGCAGGCCATTGTTTAAAAGGCTAAATGGGACTTGCAGGGCTGGGCCGGGCCGAGAGTCGACGAGAATCAAGGAGATCCAATAAAAAAATTAAAACTAATCAAAACTTAGTGGAGATTTGATCGACTCTGATAAGACCGGGTGGCCCTGCAGGAAAAATAGATTAAGGGTCAATTTTGATGAAGGAAAAACAGATTAAGGGCTGATTTTGATGAGGACAAAATGATAAGTGGGGGATCCCTACTAGGCGGGTATGTGCGGATCAAGAGGTGGAGAATCTCAATGTTGAGATTCCTCACTTCTGTTTACTTGTGATTTTCCATCATCTTTGGATTAAATGAAGAAAGTTATATAGGAGGAAATATTTTTTATTCTTAAAAAAGTAGTTAAATGGAGATTTCTTTTTCTCAAAAAGAAGTTTAAATATGAGACGTAGTTTATTGGGAAAAGTTTTTCTCCTCTTTTGAGTAGAGACAATTAATTTTTATATGAAAAAAAGAGTAGGATCAATAGTTTCCTTCAATAAGGTAGAGAAAATACCATTTTCTTTTGTAAGATTAAACTCTTAATCATTGGAAAGTGACAAACCAATGTCCCTTGGAAAGTGGCTGTCGTTGCACTACACGAACAATGTATTGGTTATTTTTTTATGAACAAATATTTTAAAATAGCTTTCTTTTATGTAGCTTTCTCCATGGAAATCTAAGCATAATAGAAAATGATTATTGGAGGAAAGTAGTGCCTCTTCATTTCCGTGCCTCGATTTTGATGAGAAAGTACATATTAGCCTGCTCTTAATAGGACGGGAGTAGAGAATGACAATTTACCTCATTGGTAAGTGGCGGCAATTCTCACATAGCTGCATAGGGTTAGGGTTTGAACCCTAGTTACGCCATATCTTCCCACGTGTGTGGGCCTTCTTCCAGCGTGTGTGGGGTTGTTTTCTCTTGAGTAGAGAACGGCCACTTACCTCACTGGTAGGTGTCGGCAGTTCTCACTTGGCTGTCCAGGGTTCGAGTTTCGCTTGTGCGGCTTCTTTTCTACTTGTGCGAGTTGTCTTCTTATGTGTGTGCAGGCTCTCTCTTGGGTCTCAGCCCTCCTTGGTTGTGTTATAAATAAAAACTGACACGAGTAAAAATAATGTCGGGGTCAAATAATGAATAAAGTAAAATTCTAGAAAAGACTGGGAGATAAAAGTTTACTTCTCCCCAGGTTACTACACTTTGGTTTAGTAAAAAAAGAAGCCAGAAGTGGAGTAAAAGGCACTATTGGTGTCGCATTAATTTACTTCTCCCCTGCCCTTTTTTTCTATCCAACAACAATGAAGTAAACAGTGCATCTCCATTTCACTTCTTCCATCCAAATAGCTTGAAGGAAAAAAGAAAAATTATGTCCTTTTTTACTTCCTTTACTCTCTACTAGACAAGCTCATTTCCTATTTCCGCCACAACTTGGTGGAAAATTTGGGGTTGACTATTACCCAACCAAGTACCTCACACCCGTTACTCTCGAATATCACAACCTTAGGTTTTTGACACCCATCCAAATGTCACTCAAAGGTGAATTGAAATCTTAACAAATATGATGCATTTTACAATTATTAAACTTAAGGGCTATGGATCAAGGGGTTAGGATGATCAAAGAGACTTGAAATTTTATACATATGTAGATCTTATTTAGATCTTTCATTCCCTCGCCTCCCTTTTGATTCATGGGGTCCCATGTGGGCCAAACAAGGCTGTCTGCATGGAGCATGGTCCAATATATGTTTGGCCATCTGTGTGGAGCATGGTCCAATATATATGTTGGGTTGTGCTCTCTTATAGATGGTCAACCCATCAGTCATGGTGAAGGTGGGGGATTGAAAGATTAGATGGGACCTAGCTGTGTGAAAGTTTTAAGTCTATTAGATCATCGTAACCCTTTGATCAATGACGCTGAAGTTTAACTGTTTTAGAAGGCATCAATTTATTTTATTTTATTTTTATTTCAACCTAACAACCGTCAATTTTCATTTTGATGGGTGTCCAAAACTTGGGGCTTGTGAGGGGGTGGATGGATCCTAACAACCTGTTTTGTTCAAGGCATTTTTTACAAGGATTTGGGCTTATTGGGGATTTATGACATGATGTGACATCTTGTCCCCTACGTATGCCAAATGCTGTGAGAATTCAAAATTCCAAACAACATGAAAAGACACTTTGAGCCTTATGAATTCCTAGAATTCGAGCATTCCAAATGCTAGTTGGGAATTTCTATTCTCAGAATTCTTCTAAACAATTAGTGTCTGTTTTTTTACTAGAATTCATGATAGGAATTTATGATGTTAGGGTTTTTTGGACATGATGTGACATCTTGTCTTTTGGCATTTACAAAATTCTAGTCACTTGAAAGTTCTCAAATGATCTTTGAGAATTCATAAATTTCAGCCTCTATGTATTTTGGTATAAATTCTGGATGTTCAAAAAAGTCTAGTATCCAGGAATCCCACCTCGTATGAGAATTCAGAAATTCCGCAGATAGAAATTTCTTGCATTCTAAGTAAAGAAAAGGGGCCCTAAGGGCCTCCGTATGGCTATCAACAGCAATCGTATTCTATTTAAATAATGACCTATATTTGTTATAGTGACTTGTCCGATTGGTGTTTACGTCTTTTTAGCTTTTAGAAGGTCACACTTATTTTGAGAGCCTTTTAAACCACGTGGATTGGGACAGTTGGGCAATGGCACTTCCATTCGATCACGTGGTTCTTCTCTTCCCATGCATTTTGGAGAGATTGTCTCCAATAATAAAGCGTGGTCGGTAAGTGCCCTCCAGCTCTATGGGCCCCACTTGTACTCTGCAGCGCTGTTACGTTACTATTTTGATGGTTCAATCTGGGCCAGACATATTTGGTCGGTTGGGTCTGAGCTAACTCAATTGAAGCCTCATAATAAACTCTACGTCCTTTTGTTTTCTGCAGTAAAAAGGTGGGCGACGATGCAAATGTAACTAGAAATGCAACAGACGGTAGCATTAGCGAGGGACGGAGATTGAGATGCAGAGAGGAGAAGATTTTTCAACTTGTCATTCTTTTGGCCATGTTATTCATTTCCACTTTCTTTTTCTTCGGCAGCAGCATAAGGTAATTTATACGGATGTTTTTTTGGGTCTGATTCAAAGATTATTGTGAAGGATAAGCATATTTTTTTGTTGTAATTTTTATTTTTTCAACTGATGTTGCAACTCTGTAATTAAAAAAAAAAAAAAAAAAATTTGATGTCTTCTTTGCATGCATATTTCTACTTTCATTTGCTCTCTTTTGAGGGTGTTTTTTTTTTTTTTTTTTGAAGAATTTAAAAGAATTTTGCAACGAAAAATGGCGATGATTGATGAATTCATAAAACTATAAAAAAAAGATCTAAAGGATTTAGCATAACAAAAGGTAGATAAGTTTATGTAAAAATATCAGTACTTTGATGAGGTAACATGTTTCCAATATCTAGATTGAACAGGCTGCATTTTTCTGAGCATAGTGATAATCAACCTCCACAGGTTTTGTTTGGGAGATAAAAAATAGGATTAACAGTTAGATGAAGGGCCCGAATGAGAACGCAGGCCGGCAATCATCCGTTGGGTCAATATGAAATTTGGCAGGGATGTTCATGGGCTGTCCCCCGGCCCAGCCTGCTTTAGGTGGAGCTTGGATATGTAATTTGGCATCATTTAATAATTGGGCCGAGTTTGGATTAAGTGAAACAAAGCCCAAAGCCCTGCTCAGCCTGGCCCGTATAAGGGGTGCATGTAATTTACTTTAATTAGGCTAAAGATTTGCTGGGAAGCCCACAAAATTGATCAAAAGCCCAAACTTGGCCTGGTTGACTAAATGGGAGGGCTCGGGCCTTGCTTTTATGGCCCGTTTCGGGCTAGGGATAAGCCGGGCCTATGTTTCAAAAGTCAGGCCGGAACTGAATATGCCTCAGCCCAGCCCATAATCACTCGTAACAACTAACAATAGGCAGATGTACCAATCGGGCCCAAATGATAATGTAGACCATATTCAGTGGTACCTTTATAAAATAACTTACAAATTTACCCCGGGCATTCACCGGGTTCACCATCCATTTTTTTAACGTTTCATATCATCAGAAGATTATGTAGCACAACCAAATTCATGTGAACCATTTATAAGTAGATCACTAGGGTTAATATACCATTAATCACATGATGGGGCCCAATTTAGTGGATGACACCATAATGGGGCCCACCTGTAGAAATCGACAATAAGCTTAAGATGGCATAAGAATTGTGGAGAGAAATCAACAATAGTCTTGAGTGGAGAAATAGTATTGTACTTTCAATTCTTTTCCAGTAGGACACTCTACTGATAAGGCTTCGGTTTGCCTATTAGACTTCAAACAGAGGCTTTGCTTTCCAAACATAGGAAAAAAATGGAACGGAAAGAAGACCAAACCCAAACATAATCGCAAGGAAAAAACACAAATAGAGAGAGAAGGGGGCATTACCTTGACACCAATTGCAGGTCTTCGTTCCTCTTCTCTCCTTCTTCCCTTCCTTGGTTCTTCTACTTTCACTTTTCATCCTCCTGTTTACTGGAAATGTAAATAGATGAATTTTGCAATGTTTTTAATGTTAAAGTTCCTCAAATGGAATGCTCATTAGTGTTCATATTTTAAAAAACTGCATCATACTTACTTCGGGAATAAAGTTGTTGATAAAGAACGGTAATAGGGGTTTACTTAAAGCGTATTGTGTACTGTCCAAGAAGCTCATCCGACCTACCTTGAAACTTGCATATCAGTTGGTTCAATGGGGGAAGGGGATGTTACTCTTGGACTAACATAACTTTAATTGGATCTACATAAATATATGATTGATTTGAATAACACAACATAAATATGAAATCTAATTGTGCACCTGACTCCATCGTATTCACCTGATCAGAACCGCTACCTTTGACTGAGGATTTACTACACTCCTTTACTACGGCCTTAGTACATGATATCGATGGGGCAATCAATGTATTGTGTATAGAGGTGCAGTAAACCCTAAACCATATATATAGGTTTTCCAAGACAACTCTCTTCCCATCATGGAGTCCTAATTTAATTAGGACTTTGATTCCTCTTAGCATAGGAAACTCTTTTAGGTTAGCAACTTTCCATAAACACCTAAGTAGACTTACCAATATTGGAGTCTCTATGTGAGTTGGTATTCTAAAGTGGGGGACCCACACCGTCGTGTGGGCATTGCACCACATTTAAGCTCGATAATTCTAACATTCTCCCACTTGACCCATATGACCACAAGCACTACTCTATTATTCTTTTGTTATTGTGATCACCAAAAATTCTCAAATGTGACTAACCGGTCCTATTTATGCTAAGCCTTTATACTGTGATAAAATGAAAGACTGTTAATGCGAATAATGGTGGCTACATATCATTATTACGACATGCTTCCTTCCATGTATTGCACTAATCAACAATCCTCACTCAACGAGGTCTTTCATAAAGGTAATAGGATCCTTTTCACGACCATCCTATTAAATTGGTTACACTCGAATTGTCATATCTCATATTTCCTGCTTTATTAACTATCAACACATGTGCATAAAGTAGATAAAATAAAGCAAGACGACAAAATTGTAAAAAAAATTGATATAAATTGAAATTTGATCAAATCCCAAATAGTGTCTATGAACACAAATTTACAAGACCCATGTCAACATGATGTTTCTTAAATGCTTTTGGCGCCAATGCCTTGGTCAAAGGATCTACAATCATGAGATCTGTGGAGCTTCCCTCAATAGACATTAGACGATTTTGTATATTTTCTTTCACGACAAGATATTCAACTTCCAGATATTTGGAGATGCCTGAACTCTTGTCATTATTGGAAAGTTGAATAATTGAAATGTTGTATTAATTGGCTCCGAAATAAAATCAAGTATTTGAAGCCCTGGAATTTCTCAACCATGATGCCTGCCCTGTGGCTTCAAAGCACGCCTTTTTCCACGATATCGCTCTACCCCTAATTTGAATATATAGCCCGAAGTAGACTTTCTTATATTGAGACAACCAGTAAAGTCCGGATCTAAGTAATCAAGTTAGTCCGATCCCCAATATGTAAGCATGTAATTTATTGTGTATTTGAGATATCAGATAGTTTTCTTAACTGCCAACTAGTGTTCCATCCTGGATCACTTGGATACTAACCAAACACGCCAACTACGAAGCTAATATTAGGCCTTGTGCATGTTTGAGCATACACAAGACAACCAACAGCATCAGTGTAATGTATCTTATCCATCTGGTTCCTCTCAACTTGATTGTTTGGACATTGACCTTTTATAATTTATCTCCCTTGGTAATGGGAACATCTTGAGATAAGCCTTTGTTACTTTCAACATTGATATATTATTACTAGCTAGTAAGATATCATCTATATACAGTACCAAAATTTCTCAAAGATCATTGAGTATTCTAAAGGTTACATGACTTCACATGTCTAAAGGTTACATGACTTCACATGTCTAGAACCATCACACTGACCCACTTTAACTTACTTCAACATATAGTGACGCTTTAGGCCACGTGTCTCATTTGAGGGCCATAAGCCGCCATCGACTTTGGTCCTTACCAACTATAAATATGGGGAGTTGGTGACATATGAAAACTCAACGCAATTGAAGTGACATGCAAGTGACAAGTGAATACAAGTATAGTGAGAAGTGTGAAGTAAGAGAAAGTGTTGAGAGAGTAAGTTTAGCATAGCGAGTGGCCCTTTGAAGTGAGTGAATGCATCGAGTGAAAGTGTACCGAGTCTCCTCTTTGTAATTGTATAGTCTAAAAGTGTGTGCTTGTGTAGTGGTGTATTAGTATTTCCAGCTTGTATGCATTGTAATAGTGTTTTTGTGTCAAATTTATAAAGTGGATTCTTATTGTAATTTAGATTTGTAAAAATTGTAATTAAGCTGTACCTAGTGTGTATCTTCCATTGTCCAACAAAGGGGTATCGAGTTACCTTCCAACAATATTGCACCTTTCTTTGTTATTGAAGTGAGAAACTCGGCATGAACACCTTCACTATGGCGTCCATCGATGACCTTGACCACATTCTCCCCCTATTTCGACCGTATTCACAATCTATCTATAGTTCCTCTTCTTCTCCAAGAAACAATTATAATAAATAATCACTATGTTTCTAGTATATAATCTTTCTAATAATTATTGGAGTGAGAAACTCGGCATGAAGACCTTCACTACAGCGTCCATTGATGACCTTGACCACATTCTCCCACTATTTCAAACGTATTCACAATCTATCCCTATTTTTGTTAGGGTTTTCATTAGTTTGCAATTTGATTGGATGTATTCATTTTTATTAAGCTTGAACTCTCATGTACTCGTACTTTTTAGAATCTTGGAATCTTCATGCATTATCGTTTTTTAATCAATAGCATTAAAAGACTTTGTAAAGGCATGCTCAAACATGTTTTGAATTACATTTTAAAAACTCTTTTCTTCAAATATGTTAGCCTCTAGTTAATCCTAGCTCTCGAAGACCAAGTTTTCCTTTAAAATTCATTTTTCAAGTCTTTAAAAAATAGGGAAAGTCCGGTCAACCGAACTGGGTTCGGTCAGCTGTCGGTTCCGGATACATAATGTAAAAACAGTTTATCAGGGAAGTTTGGTCAAGCTATAGGTCGACCGAACTGGTGTCGGTTTCGGTTCCAGAATGTAAAAACAGTTTTATCAGGAAAGTTTGGTCAGCTGTCGGCTCAATGTCAGTCAGTTGTCGGTCGACCGAACTTTGGTTCGATGAACCGACAGGCTTATTTCAGTCCGCAAATTTTCAAATATATGACCGTTGGGGTTCGGTCGACCGACCCTGGATGTCGGCTGATCGACAATAGATCCGTTGGAGAGAATTTTTATTATAAAAACACCACTTCCTTGGGTTTTGTGCCAACACTTTTGAGACATTTGAGGGCCAAGGAAGGTGGGACATCCATGCTAGGCTAGAGGGAGGCAAGGAGGGCAAATCAATCATTTCAAACCTTTGATTTCTTCAATGGGTTTGCCTTTCTTAACTTATTTTATTCATGCTTGTCTTTAATCTTTGATTTCTTAAATGGCATGATTAAAAGTGCTCAAAATGTTCAAATGTTGATTGTTTAAACATGCTTTGATTTTAAAATATGTTTATCACTTAAACTTCATCATTTGAATAGTATTTCACATATTAGTCATTTAATGTTAATATTTCAAAAACATGTGTGAATATCTTCTACCTCACATTTGCATCATTTATGAGCATTAATTTTCAAAAGAGGTAAATGAAGTTTTTAAGGCATATGTATCTCACATACATCTTTGCATTAATTATGCATGTCTTAGATACGTTTTCAATTTTATTATCAGCCTATGTTAAGAGGCATCAACATGTATTCATTTGCATCTCATCTTATGCTTGTTTAGGCATAGTTGATTGAGATAAAAATCTGATGTTGTAAAGGTTAATGTTCAGCCTACTGAAAAACATATGAGACTGTAATAGGTTATTGCTGAGCCTTGTGTAAAAGCATATATGGTTGTAAGGTTGGAGGTTAGCCTAAACCTCAAGTTGATAGTTGAAATACCGGTAGGGAAGCCGGGAGTGGACGTAGGCTTGTTTGGCCGAACCACTATAAATTTGCTTGTTGTGGTGATTGATTGTGGATGTTAAACTTATGCTCATGCTTCTTTTTAAATGTCTATCTTGAATGGTTAGTTGGATGCTTTACTTGTTATTAGAACTCCTTCTTATAAACAAGTTGATAAAATCTGAAAGCATAATTGACATAAGTTTTTAAAAAGAAGTGGTTTAGTTTTTAGAGCTCACCTTATTCACCCCCCTCTAGGGTTCGATTCTGGTCTTTGAGTTGGTATCAGAGCCTAGGTACTCTTGTGTTAGGTCTAACAAACCTTGAGTTAGAATCCTAGAGAGTGTTTTCATTAGTTGCCATTATGCAAACTCATTTGGGAGAAAGCAATGCCACCAATAGACCTCCACTGTTTAATGGAACACATTATCGTTATTGAAAAATTAGAATGCAAGTGTTATTGGAATCCCAAAGTCTAGATGTGTGGAATATCATAGAGGAAGGTTGTCATCCACCCACTATCACAGAACAAGATTCGGAAGGATATGTGATATCTATAAAACTCAAGCCCAAGAAAGAGTGGACTCAAGGAGAAAAAGATAGGGCAAATCTGAATGCTAAGGCAAAGAACTCTTTATATTGTGCCCTATCTCAAGAAGAATTCAATAGGGTAGTTAATTGCAATACGGCTAAGGAAGTGTAGGATACCTTAGAGACCACACATGAGGGAACGGATCAAGTGAAAATTGCTAAAATCCAAATGTTAACTTCCAAGTTTGAAGATATCAAAATGCTTGAGGAAGAAACCTTTGATGAATTCTATTCAAAACTTATGGAGATTGTCAACTCCCTTATAGGTATAAGAGAGAAGATGGATGAATTCAAAGCTGTTAGGAAAATCTTAAGATCTCTTCCTAAAAGGTTGAAACCCAAGATGTCTAGAACCATCACATCGACCCACTTTAATTGACTTCATGATATAGTGATGCTTTGGGCCATGTATCCCATTTGAGGGCCATAAGCCTCCATCGACTTTGTTCCCTACCAACTATAAATATGGGGAGTTGGTAACATTTGAAAGCTCAACGCAATTGAAGTGACAAGTGAAGGCAAGTATAGTGAGAAGTGTGAAGTGATGGGAAGTGTTGGGAGAGTAGGTTTAGTATATCGAGTGGCCCTTTGAAGTGAGTGAGTGCATCGAGTGAAAGTGTAGTGAGTCTCCTCTTAGTAATTATGTAGTCTCAAAGTGTGTGCCTATGTAGTGGCGTATTAGTGTTTCCAGCTTGTATGCATTGTAATAGTATTTTTGTGTCAAATTTATAAAGTGGATTCTTATTTTAATTTAGATTTGTAAAAATTATAATTAAGCTGTACCTAGTCTGTATCTTTTATAAGAACCCGATTTTTAGTTATTACGATTCGCTAATTAATTACTGTTTAGTGGCTAATGACGCTTGATTAATGGTTAATCGAGAGTTTCTTTTGGTCAGAGCTAAGTTGGATTTAGGTCTGGAGAGTTTCGAGGAGTTTCGTGAGAATTTGACTTTTTCCGGATTAAGTTAGAATTCTGGGGTTTTTTAGGGGTATTTTGGGAATTTTATAAAAATTTCTTTTTGAGCTCAGAAGTTTCGTCTTGAGTTGCTCAACAACTTTCATGTTCAGTTCAAATTCATCCGAGGTCTCGAAAGTCTAATTTGACCCCCGGCACACTTTTCGAGATGTATACCAAAGTTTGGAAAATCTCAGCTTCTACCAATGATCTCTGAAAATTCTGATTCTTGGTTTGTTGGAAAGCTTTTCCTTAGACATATAATTCTTCTTCTTTGACTAAATCTGTCCGGAGTTCCTAACACATTCGTTAGCGTGCCCCAAGCTCGACTAAGGTGGTAGCAAACTCACAACCTAACACTTGCAAAATATCCCAACTAACACCACCTACTTCATTAATGGCCACCTACCATCTTAAAATGTTTTCACCTACCACCACTGCAACCCATTTAACACTCCTTTTCGCCGGCCATAGTAAAAGAGAAGGCTCTCTCTTTCTCTCTTCTTCCTCTCCTCTCCTCTCCTCTCCTCTCCTTCCATGACAACTTGAAGAACTTCACAGTGGATATTGCTCTTGCAAGTCTGACCCGGCCAAGCAACTTCTCATCACCCTTTTCACAACATTATCTGTTTTGGTGCAAATCTGACTGTGGTAGCCCCTTCATCAATCATCTCTCCTTTATTTAATCTTCATAGAGGTAGGCGCTCTTCCCCCTTAGTTTAGAACCCATCTTTTGCAATTTATGGGTTTTATTTTAGGGAGTTTTTGGTGGGCTTGGTTTGGAAGAGAAAGCTCTTAGAGGAGCTTGGATTGACTGTGAGATTTAGACTGTGTATTGTCCTTGGTTTTGAGGCAAGTGTTTAATTTAATTAGCATACTATGTTTGGTCATTTTGATGCTAGTTTGTCATAATGGTGTTGATTATGTTCTAGTAGAAATGCTTAAGGTAAATCATGCATTTTTACTGATTTTATCTCTTTGGATTTTCCAAATTGGTTTTGTTAATCACACTTTAGGGACTGTTAGTTTTGGAAATGAAATTATTAGTGTAATTAAGTTTTAATTTGGGGCCCTAAGGAAGTGGATTTATCCTCATGTAATCAGCCCATATGGACCCCACTTCTCCTCTCTTGTCCAATCCTGAAGTGGGCCCCACTACGACCCACTTATGGAGGTCAGCTGCCGGCCAGCCAACAGCAGCAGTCCAGCGACTGCTGCCCCAGCAATCCCAGCGGCCAGCAGGCCAGCCCATGCACTCCCACCTATCATGGTTTTTTTTTTTTTTTTTTTTTTTTTTTTTTTTTTTTTTTTTTTTTCATTTGAACCAAGACCACATGACTCCACTCCAATTGTCCTCATTATTTTATTAACCCCTTTGACTAAACCATGACATCACTGCACCTCATTTTCCTCATTATTTTATTAACCCCTTTGGCTAAAAACCATGTGGCTGCCCTTCCATATTTAATTCCATGTCAGGTGAGGTGGTGAACAATTCATTTTCTTTGTTTAGTCATTCCCATGGGCCAAGTACGTGAATCATTTCCTCACCATGCTCCCAGTGGCCATCCATACTCCACGGCCACCAATTCTCCATGCTTCCAGCGGCCACCAACACCCTACGGTCACCATTGCACCAAGTGTTCCTAGTGGCCATAAAATTATGCTCGCAGCGGCCAACACTTATCCTTTTGTTTCCAGCGCCCAGACATCATTCCCAGCGGCCATAAAATTATACTTTTTGTGGTTTCTTGAATTTCTCCCAACCACTATGTAGTAACCTGCCCCCTACACTTTGGACCATCTATAACTGGACCCCACCTAACATCAGCTGGGGTGCCCGCTGCTGCAGGTGCAGTGGCTAGTTGTTGTAGGTACAGTGGCCAGCTGCTGCTTGTGGTGAGTTGGATGGTGGGTCCTGCCCCTGGGACTCGCAGAACCCCCTTTCCGTTAAGTCCCGTTTTAAGACTAATTGTAACCTGAATTTGTCCCCTTGCTTTCCTTAAATACTAGCGCTTCAGGGCCCGCGCCCAACGCGAGCCTTTAATTCATCGAATTAAAACCCAATAAATCATGTTCGAGTCAAATCACCGTGTTCTTTAACTAAAATTTGTATTTCCATATGTAATGCATGAATGTTATATCAACCATTTTAGAATGAAAAAGAGAAAGGAAAATGATGAGTAAAAATAAGAAATAAAATTATTTAAAAGAAAATATTTTAAAGATTTAGAAAATAGAATTAGTTTAAAAAAAAAGCATATAAAAGAACTATTATACGAAGTGCAAATGTATTAAAATAAAACTTGAATAATGTTTATAAATCTTCATCAATCAATTCAAGATATTTCTTCTGTCCATCAACTCCTTCGAGTCATGTTAAAGTTTGGTCCCATTTAATTTCAACCTGATTCAAAGTTTGACAATGTCATAATTAGAGCTATAAGCAGACCAACCAATTTAGTTTTTTCAACGGTAATAATAGATTCTTTCACTGGTAATCAACAATGTAACAAAGAAACAAATGAAAAAAGAAAAAAAACCTAAACCAGATATAGAAAAGTAATGTTATACCAACTACATACCTGATGATGCTTGATTTGGGGTAGATCCAAACAATGTGTCAAGACACTTACAAAAAAATCATGGTAAGAGGATCTTTAGAGTAAGAAGATATTTTAATTAGATCTCAAGACGCCCAATGAAAGCGATGATAAAAAGTAAATAATATTTTAATAAGAGCTTTTTATAACTTTTAAATAAATTTTAAATAAAAATTAATATATAATTTATAATACAAACACAATTAAAAATGAACTTCGAATGTATTCAAATCTAAAAGAAAAACAAACATATAATGAAGAAATAAATTTTGATGTACATAATGATCTTGTTTGGGCATCTCACATGTGCATGTAATTATAAATATATATAATTGTTATTAATATCATTATTAATCATATAGATGAGAAGCTACTAACAATGTTTAAAAATGATGCTTCAAATAAAACTTCAGAACTCTTCACCCACGTTTGGGTTTACAATTTCTGACTACTATCAGAATATAAAGCATATGAGATGCAATGTTTGGACATGCAAGTCACTATTCAACAATTGATAGTCAAGCAACAACAAATTTTTTAATGGGTCCTTGCCAAGTAGATCACGACCAAGTAGAAGTTCCCCCAAACAAAGTGACGACCTCAAAATCATGCCACATAGGAGTCAACTCGATTAAAATAGAAAAATAAAGGAAGACAGAAAAAATAAACTTACAAAGTTTGATCCCATTTAATATCGACCTGATTCAAAGTTTGACCATGTCATAGTTAGAGCTAGAAACAGACCAACCAATTTATTTTTTTCACTATACCGTGTGCTAAGATGGTATTTACTCAGGTCCAATGATTCAATTAATAAGGTCTAAAAATATAATTTTAACGCATTAAAAAGCAAAGATATCATTTAGTATTAATTTGGAAATAATAATGATAAATACCAATCTTAGTTTATAAGTTTAGAAAACCCGAGTATTCCACTTGTAACATTTTCCAAATTCAATTCCATTTAAAATAAGCCAAGGGGTCTGATTTAGTTTTATAAAACAATCAGGGTCTTTATTTCTAATTTCCAGAAACTCAAGGGGCAAGTGATAATACTCCACACTGCTACTAAGGTCACATGGGATGGCATCATCAGTCATCACTATTCTCCCTCCTATATTCCCATACACATCAGGTCCTGAATTAATGTCACATGGGATGACATCATCAGTCATCTCCATTCTCTTCTTTATCCATATATATATATATATAAGTCAAATCAAAGCCTCAGGTGATCACCACTCTCCCTCCTTCGTCCCTTTCTATTTTCTCCACTACAGGTACCGGTTGAAACACATAACTTGGTTTTGTAAGGAAGTTCAACGCCCAAAGAAACTGGCCACTTCAAACAGTGGGTCCCACTGATCAAGAGCCCACGATCAGCCCCCACCAACATGGTCGCCTAGGCCCCCTCTTCAAGATGTAGGGACCTGATCTGAAATCAATGGCTCACATGGGCCCCACAGTCCCAAAAACAAAAGTCCCCCTTTTCTTTCTCAATGCCGTCAACCCTCCTTTGGGTTACTGGATGGTGGACCAAAAGGGGGCCCATCTCACATGAGTCTACATCCCTAACGTTGCCTTGCCATGTCCGGCCCAATGAATGGAGTAGATTTGGGATCAGATCGTATAGTGAATCCTACCCTAGCCTGATGCCCAAACTGTTTGTTTCCTTCTCAACCAACTCACGCCTCCCAGTTTGTAAACACAAGATGGCAGCCAAATGGGGTTCACTCCATGTGGGACCTACATCAATGAAGTCGCCCATGGGTTTACTACCAGATCTACAGTCCTGATCAAACGTCAGTGGGGTCCACCTAGGCCCCACAACCAATACACAGTAACAAGGTCTCACAGTTCTGTGTTTGGAAACCTGTGACGGGTCCGGTCCTCTTTTGGTGGATTTGGTGGGTCGACAGTAGATATGTATACATATGATTCGCATATATACGTAATCGTGTGAGTGTATGTAGTCTGATCCGATGGTATGTATGTACAATATGTTATTTTAGTTGGGCCCTATTGCAGGGCAAGCGTGGGAGGAAGAAGAAGATGGGGAAGAAGAGAAGATGATGCAGGCGCAGGTGCACTGTGTGAGGTGGTTACAGATGGAAATGTAGGGAAGGGGGGGGGGGGGGGGGAGAAAGGGTAGTACCTGGTTGGCGTCCGGGGCGTCTGTTCTGCAAGTAGGAAGAAGGCGGCGACGGTGCTGTGCAGGGAGGAGGAAGAAGAGAGGTGGAGGTCTGTGCGAGGCTGGTGTGCACGCTGGGGAGGAGAAGGGTTTATCGAGAGATTGTGTTAATAGGGATCGAGATTTTAGGGTATGGAAGGGCAATTCCGGAATAAAGGGTTGCAAAAAGCCTGAGGATACACCACGTGTCGTTCCCCCACGAGTTCACCTGCTGCTTTAATATATATAATATTTCTAGTTTCTAAGATAAAAACTGTGTCACTTCAACCCTTTTTAAATACAATTTGGTGTAGCCGTACCCAGATTTGGCCTGAGGTTAATTTTCCATTAAAAATCAAACCCGAGCAATTATAAACACATGTGGAGCGCGGTGACTTGTCATTTCTACCCAAACTTAGGGATTGGATATTTCCAACTTCCGAAAGCATCAAGTGTACAAAAGTACACTAATATCTATCCCTTTGAGCGTGTAATCTTGGAAATCACTGTACTTACATGCTTAGGATTATTTCAATCAGACTTTTGTACTTTTATCATGTATCTTGCAAACCCGATTTTTATCATCTTGCCACATAGGACTCCGAAGGTCTTAGTGCACCATTTTCGCCCTGCTTGACCGTTGGATGTACTCGGATCCGTAAGGGTTTCTCGGTTTGTATGCGGGCATTTGTTGCCCTGCCCTTCCGAGTTACCTGGATCACCTTGTTTTTTTGCCACTTGTTTGGGTCCCCTATTTCTACCCGAAATGCTGCCCGTTTTTCCGTAAAAATTTTTCAGACTGAGAAAATAATGGTTTGAAACTAGTGTTAATTCGGTTTACTGTTTTAAAAGCAGAATCAATATCGTTTATGATTTTAAGCATCCTTTTGTCTGGTAACTCCTGTACTTGCAAATGTTTCTTGTGAGTAACCGAATTACTTTTTAATCCCTGATTTACATATTGAACCCTGCATTTTTGCATTGATTTTTGAGTCGGTACCACCAAGCTGTTATTCTAGTATATGTTATATATATATATCTTGCTCGCTGCAATTTGAGTTTTGTATGTGCTAGTGTCACTAAAGTACCTACCCTTCCAGGGCTATACCAAGTACCCCGTGGCAGGGCCAAAGATTTTGACGGCAGTAAACTTCCGGGTGAGTTCCAAGGTACTCTCAGTTTGGCTCGGTTAGCGAAAACTCCCCTTTTCGAGGATCATGCGATGTGGTTGCTAAGTACTTCTTAGTCTGATCTTAATTCTTGTTTATGATTTGGCCAATCATATTTTCTTGCATCAACTTGCCTAGCTTTTTTATATTAATCTCTTGATTAATCACATGTATCTATATTATGTTTTGTACCTGTAAACTATGCTTTTTTATCTTGAATACTTGCCAGACTCCTGTTTGATCTATGCTTGATGCCGCAGGTAATGAGCTCGTCTTCACGCCCAAACCGGACCTTGCGGCGGTCTAACAGGATTTGCCAATTATTCGAGAGTAGGCAACTGACAACACAGAGTAGTGTTCGAAGCTGCGGAGCCTGTGCAATCATCTTTTGGGATTTTGTTATTTTGGGGAATTACATCTTTTAATCATTGTAATCACTGGCCAGTGTTCTTGTATAGCCTTTTTCTGGGTTGTAATTAAACTTAATCTTTTGTTAAATCTGAATACTAATTGATGAAATGAATTCCTTTCTGCTATCAAGTCTGATAATGCCACTGTACTCTGAAATTTATACTTGTTTCATAATGTAGCCCTCTACAAGCTTCCGCCATGAAGGTCCTCGTGCATCGGGGATCCCTGTAGAATCTCTCATAGCGGAATCCTGTGGGTGAAATTAATCGGCTCTCAGGACGAGGCTACACCAATCCTTGTGTCCCGTGAGCTGTTGCGACTCCATTAGCCATGATCGCATCTTAATATGGATGAGGGATTTGGGGACGCGACATGTGGTATCAGAGCTATCTTCCAATAGTATTGCACCTTTCTTTGTCATTGGAGTGAGAAACTCGGCATGAACACCTTCACTCGGGCGTCCATTGATGACCTTGACCACATTCTCCCAGTATTTCAATTGTATTCAAAATCTATTCATACTTCATCTACTTCTCCAAGAAACAATTATAATAAATAATCACTATGTTTCTAGTATATAATCTTTCTAATAATTATTGGAGTGAAAAACTCGGCATGAAGACCTTCACTAGGCGTCCATTGATGACCTTGACCACATTCTCCCACTATTTCAAAAGTATTCACAATCTATCAATATTTCCTCTTCTTCTCCAAGAAACAATTACAATAAATAATTAATATATTTCTACTATATATCATCTTTCTAATAATTAATAGATAAAAGCTTGCGAGAGGAAAGTTTCTCGAAATGAAAGAAGGAACCACTAAACATAGCAACCTTTTCCATACTATATGACAAGATAAGTGCTAAATGCATATGAAAGAGGGCAAAACTTAAATTACAAATTTACCCCTGGCATTTGCCAAGTTCACCATCCGTTATTTTAACGTTTCATATCATCAGAACATTATGCAGCTGATGCAAATCCATTGTACCTATTTATAAGTAGATCACTCGGGTTAATATATCACTAATCACATGATGGGGCTTGATTTAGTGGATGACCCCATAATGGGGCCCACCTATAGAACTCGACAATAGACTTAAAATGGCTCAAGAATTGTGGAGAGAAATCGACAATAGTCTCGAGTGGGGAAAGCGTATTGTACTTTCAATTCTTTTCTAATAGGACCCTCCACTGATATGGTCTAGGTTTGCCTATTAGACCTCAAACATAGGGTTTCCTTTCCAAACATAGGAACATAAGGGAAAGAAGACCGAACCCAAACAAAATTGCAAGGAGAAAACAAAAATAGAGATAAGGGGGTGTTACCTTGACATCAATCGCAGGTCTGCTTTCCTCTTCTCTGTTTCCTCTGGATGCGAATTCTGTAAGTATACGGTTGTCTCAAGTAATATAGACTATGGAAGTTCGAATATCGTTACCACGAGGAACGTGGCAAGAAAAATGCAATGATAAATGAAAATGTGTATCAACTCAAATATAGATTACAAATGCAAATGGAGCTAACACTAACAAAAACAATAGAAACAAGAAACAAGATAATAATAACAAGGGAAATAAAAAAAATGCAAAACAAAAGATAACAAGAAACTAGACAACAAAGAGATGTTAGTAAAAATAGAAGAACTCAAGTGAAAACAAACCAAGAACGAGGTTAGTAACAAGTTAGTAATAAAGTTAATAACAAAAGTAAAATAACAAGGTTAATACAAGAACAATGGAGCAATGTCAAATAGATCAACCGAATAAATGTGTGAAAATAACAAGTGAAAGATCAAGATAAAAGAAAATAAATGCATTCATAGAAACTAGCTGATAAGAAGAACAAGTGAGTAAGATAGAAAATGAGTGATGGAGATAAAAAAAAAAAGTGCTAAAGTAGTGTAAAATCAAAGGTGAAATTGATGGTATAAATAGAGAAATTGAGTGTGAGAATTAAAACAAGTGAATAAGTGTGTGAGTGTGAGGACCTGTTCCTAGAAATACCTAGTGGGACCCAATTTGACAAGGTCAAATCCTTGATTATCTTATTTAATAAGTGATTAGCACGAGTAGTTCGTAATTCCCATTAATTTAGCTTAAATTATAAGATTAAGATCCTTGTGAGATTAATAGTGGTTTCCTAGAATTAATTTTCTAATTAGAAGCCTAAGTTGTAATCTTAACCATATATGGTATTTCATACTTAAATATGCTAATTAATAGGAATTAATGGAACAGATGGCTAATGTTCCTAAGTTTTAGAACTAGCTTGTATATATATAATTCTTAATAAATATTGGGTGTTTATTGTTAATTTAATTGACGTTGATTAGATTAGGACTTAATTATCATTAGAACTAATAGGAGGGCTATTAAGGGGTTAGAACATTCTAGAAACCCACCTAATGACCTAACTACCCATGGCCCCATTCCATTTTCATTTGCAACCAAGTTGCCCTTTTAGTAATTAGCCTAAACCCTAAGCTATAAAACCCATAGCTATTGTAAAACCTAGCCTAAAACCCTAATTCACTCTCATCTTCCTTATCTCTCCCTAAGGAACCCTAATCCCCCAAATCCCAGCCCAAGAAGAAGCTAGGAGGCCACCCCAATTTCATCAACAACACCTTATGAGCTTGGAATTCACATATTTCTCTCTCAACTCCATCTCCAATCTCGAATAGAGGCAAGTAGACATGTTTAGATTCTTTCATTTAATTGATTAATATGCTTAGATTTACGATTACTGTCTTTTATGAATGGTTAGCATGATTCTGTTTATGGATGGTTGGTTAAATGATGTGATGTGTGGAATTGATTGTTCTAAGCCTTTCTTTTGTGTTTTTGGCCATTGATGGATGGGAGTCCCCCATTTGGAAGATCAATGGTCCATTCGTGATGAGATCAGGATGTGGGAGATGTGTAGGAAGTTTGAAGATGATCAGTGAAGATCTGGGTGAGATTTGATGGAGTTTTGGTTTAAAATGGAAGTGACAGAAATCTGAAAAATGTGGAATTCGTATGTACCCAATCGACATCATCCCCAGGATGTCGACCGGGCACATAGGAGGGGCTTCAGTTAACTGGGAGCAAAAAATGGCCACAGGGTACAGTCCCCATGTACCCGGTCGACCGGCCAAGAGGCCCGGTCGACCGGCCACACTGCATTTTGCCCCACCTGCCAGATGTTTGGGAAAATGTCCGCAGTGTACCCTGTCGACCAGGTGGACCATGATGTCGACCGGGGACACTGCATAAGGTGATTTCTGACTCCCAGCTAGCTAACAATTTCCACAGAGTGACAGGTCGAGCGGATAGACCATGATGTCGACCTGGTACACTGTAAATAGTGATTTTCCAGATTCAGTTCCCCTCTTTTGACCTTATTATGTGTAGGCCCGTTGAAATTTCATTTGGACCGTTTGGGACACGCTGGACACGAATCAAGGGCCAGGCTTAACCTTGACCCGTGTAGCCACCTAAGTAGGGTCTAGGGTTGTAAACGAAACCTGATTCAATGGTTATGGATGTCCTATGATGCTAAATACCTACAGGAGCATCAAGGATACATAATAAGCATCTGGGACTCCGTGATCACTGTCTTAGGTGAAGTAGGCCCTAGACCTGAATGGAGGGGCATCGATCATCTATGGATTTTTGACATATGATACGTATATTGATGAAACGGACACTAAGGCTGGCTAGTAGGTCCAAACTTTGGATATTGGCCTTGAGAGGTACTATAATCAGGACATTGTACTTAGGATTTGATCCATGATCACGGTCTGTATTGGATGAGATGTCACGACATGGAACTTGAAGTCCCGACCTGTAATATTAGGAACTTAACGGTAGATATTGATGGACGGACTGTATAATGAGATAATGTTAATTAAGTGTATAGAGAAGCGGAGTTCACAATGGTATGGATTATTAACTGTTGAGAATCGTAAGAATGGATTACATATACTTGAACTCTGTGCCTCATCCCCTTGACTAACATTGTCTCATATTAAGTATGATAAGGCTATCCGGTTCGGAGTACCCCCACCTAGTGGTCTGTAGGATTTGGGGATGTACGATTGGTCTGCCGAGGGTTATGATGCCGGCATGGACATTGATATTGGGATATTGTTGGTTGACACAGTAGGTACCGGTGGGGGAGGGGTACTGAGATCGCCGGCGCTCGGACCGGGTGTGGATGGACGGTGATGTTGATCTAGCACATAAGACCAATGGCTGGGACTTGGCTGTAGCTATGGATGAGTGATTGATGTTGATCTAGCACGTAAGACTAATGGCTGGGACTTGGCTGTGGTTATGAGTATTAATAGACTCTTATATGCTCCTATTCGATGAGACAACAGCGATGGGTGGCTATGACCCCCATGGTTGATGTCCATCGACAGTTGTCGGGACGACGATGATGGGTTGGCTCTGACCTCCCACGTCCCTTGTACTTCAATTGTGGACTTACCTTGTGTGCTTTTATGGATGTATATTGGATGTATTAATATTATGTATTTAGGATGTCGTTGCTTAGTGTCTTGACTGTTGACATTAACACGGTTGGATCTAGATACGATGATTGTAGATATGGTAGGGTTACTTTCTCTGGTTACTTCTGTTACTGGTGACATAGATGTATGGTATGGTTTATACGATATATTGATGATGATGGCTTCTTTTGTCTATCTGATATGTTGTATCTAACATCTGTTATATTATTATCTCGATTACTGTTCATGCACTACACTCCACACTGTTTATGTTGCACTCTGATATCCTATATCATTATTGAGGTACTAATTACGCAAGTACAGCTGGGATCAGGTATGGTCTTCTTCCCTATCTGTTAATATGATATATTGCCATCTAAGCATGCCTATTTGCCTGGCTCATCGAGCTTGACCCAATCCTTGGTGTTTTCAGGTATATTCTCTTCCGCTTCCTTTGATTGATAGAACTGCTTGGCGGCTGATCCGTTGCCGTAGGGTTCAGAGAATGGTATAGTTGGTGCACCAAGAGGCGTCTACAGATAGATTACTATTCTTTCCTTTTATTGTAGTTGGCTGTGTTGGCATAGGATTGAATAGTTAGCTTAATTATAGAAAGTACCTTGTAATCTCTTAAAGTGAAATAAAATTTTAGGATTCTGTCCATCTACATGCTCATATGAGATTTAAACTTGTTTATATTACTGGATTTTCCGATTCTCTTAGGTACTTTCTCGTAGCACCCTGAGATTCGAGGCCCCTGGATCTTTGGGCGTTACAGTGAGAATGTGAATAGAATCAAGCTAAAGTAAAATAAGCAATAATCAATACTAATGGATAGATTGAACCAACTAGAATCCACTAAGTGACACTAATCCAACACTGATGCTCTTATCTTTTCCCAAACAAACACTCAAATTTAATAACAAATCAATGCTTAGATTTGGAAAATATAACTTTAAAGTTCTATGATAGAAATTAACAATCTAATAGCCAAGACTTTTCTTCCTTAATAAAAGAAAAGATTTCTAATGACTATCTATCAAAAGTAAGCATAAACCATTAAAAGGTATTAAACCCTAAGCATGATTTATCAAACCTAAGCATAGATAGTTAAAAAAAAATGCTATGATAAAAAATAAGCATAGAAGGTTGCACAATGCAATGAAGATAAATCTACTCCAACATGTTAAGCACGTAAACAAGGGAATTAAGATAAAGAACATAAGCAAAAGGAATAACATCGACTTGGCTTCATCTAGCAGATCCAATCAAAGGAATTAGCCACCCTTTGGAGAAGACAAAGCTTTCATTTCCATTCTAAATCTTCAATTTTTACAAAGTTTTCCTCCCTTTCTCTCTACAATAGCTTTCAATTATATGAATAGGTTAAGTAAAGAGGAGGTGGCTCTCCTTATTTTTGTATTTAATGCCTAGAGCTCCATTCCTTATATAGAAACATTTTCTTTGTTCTCTATGTGAGAGTTCACAAGAATGACAATATGAACATATGAATGTGATTCCCATGTTAGAAAACATTTCCCAGATTAATATGCGATTTTGACCCCCGAAACGTTCGAATTGGGAAAACTATTATGAGATATGATTTTTAAATCTTTGAACAAGCTTTCCAATGCGCCCGAGTAAAAAGTTATGGTCAAAATACCAACCCAGGTCTTTTATTTTTCTTCTTATTATTGGCCTAACCTTATCATTTCTTTATCCAATTGCCTTCCAAACTTATCCTTACTCTCTTTAACTCTTGAGTCTCAACTTTAATCGTCAAATTAATTTTAACTTAACACCTACAAAGAGAAATTAACATAATTGAGAGTATTTTCGAACATATTTTGTATAGAAGCCATTGGAACTCATATAAATGCATACAAATGGGCCATCTATAATGGAAAAATAAGAGGAAAGCATGATGGGGAGGAAAATTATGATTTTTATGCAAAAAAATAGTGTTTTGAGTTCTTTTATTTTTGAAAAATCATAAAATAATATTATAAAAGTGTAACTTTTGTGAACTCATCACCTCCCTTCCTTGATTCTTCTTCTTTCACTTTTTTTCTCCTATTTACTGAAAATGTAAATAGAAGAATCTTGCAATGCTTTTAATGTTAAAGTTCCCTCAAATGATATGTTCATTAGTGTTTATATTTTAAAATTGCATCAAACTTATTTTGGGAATAAAGTTGCTGATGGAGCTTACACTAACAAAAACAATGGAAACATGAAACAAGATAATAGCATTGGAAATAAAAAAAATGCAAAACAAAAGAAAACAAGAAACTAGATAACAAAGAGATGTTAGTAAAAAGAGAAGAACTCAAGTGAGAACAAACCAAGAACGAGGTTAATTAGTAACAAAGTTAATAACAAAAGCAAAATAACATGGTTAATACAAGAACAATGGAGCAATGTTAGATAGATCAACCGTCCACTATTTCAACCGTATTCACAATCTATCAATAGTTCATCTTATTCTTCAAGAAACAATTATAATAAATACTCAATATGTTTCTACTATATAATCTTTCTAATAATTATTGTTAGATAATTATTGGAGTGAGAAACTCGGCATGATTACTTTCATTACGCCGTCCATTGATGACCTTGACCACATTCTCCCACTATTTCAACCGTATTCACAATCTATCCATAGTTCATCTTCTTCTCCAAGAAACAATTATAATAAATAATTAATATGTTTCTAGTATTTATAATCTTTCTAATAATTAATAGATAAATGCCTGGGAGAGGAAATTTTCACAAAATGAAAGAAGGAACCACTAAACATATCAACCTTGTCCATACTAAATGACAAGATAAGTGCTAAAAGCATGTGAAAGAGGGCAAAATCTAAATTACAAATTTACCCCTGGCATTTGCCTAGTTCACCATCTGTTATTTTAACGTTTCATATAATCAGAAGATTATGCAGTAGATACTAACCCATTGGACCCATTTATAAGCAGATCATTGGGTTTAATATATCATTAATCACTTGATGGGGCCCAATATTTAGTGGATGACACCATAATGGGGCCCATATATTGAAATCGACAATAGACTTAAGATTGCACAGGAATTGTGGAGAGAAATCGACAATAGTTTCGAGTGGAGAAAGAGAATTGTACTTTCAATTCTTTTCCAATAGGACCCTCCACTAATAAGGCCTCAGTTTTCCTATTAGACTTCAAACATAGGGTTTGCTTTCCAAGCATAGGAAAAAAATGGAAGGGAAAGAAGGCCGAACCCAAACACAATCATAAGGAGAAAACAAAAACAAAGATAAGGGGGCGTTACCTTGACTCCAATCACTGGTCTTCTTTCCTCCCTTCCTTGGTTCTTCTACTTCCAATTTTCTTTCTCCTGTTTATTGGAAATGCAAATAGATGAATCTTGCAATGTTTTTAACGTTAAAGTCCCCTCGAATGGTATGTTCATTAGTGTTCATATTTTAAAACTTTGCATTATATTTATTTTTGGAATAAAGTTGTTGATAAAGAACGGTGATAGAGGGCGTACTTAAAGCATACTGTATACTGTCCGGTAAGCTCATTTGACCTACCTTGAAACTTGCATATCAGTTGGTTCGATGGGGGAAGGGAATGTTAGTTTTGGACTGACATAACTTTAATCGGATTTACATAAATATATGAATAACGCAACATAAATCTAGAATCTAATCACATACTTGACTCCATCACGTTCGCCTGATCTGAACCGCTATATTTGATTGAGGATTTACTACACTCTTCTATTATGGCCTTACTACGTGATATAGATGGGGCAATCAATGTGGGAAGGGAATGTTAGTTTTGGACTAACATAACTTTAATCGGATTTACATTAATATATGAATAATACAACATAAATCTAGAATCTAATTACATACCTGACTCCATCACGTTCACCTGTCTGAACCGCTATTTTTGATTGGGGATTTACTACACTCTTCTACTACGGCCTTACTAAGTGATATCGATGGGGCAATCAATGTATTGTGTAATGAGGTGTTGTAACCCCTAAGCCCTATATATAGGTTTTCCAAGACAACTCCCTTCCAATCATGGAGTCCTAATTTAATTAGGATTTAGATTCCTTTTACCATAAGAAACTCTTTTAGGTTAGTAACTTTGCATAAACACCAAAGACATCTCTATTAAGGAGACTTACCAATATTTGAGTCTTTTTTGAGTTGGTCTTCTAAAGTGGGAGACCCACATCGACGTGTGGTCATTGAGCCACACTTAAGCCCAATGATTCTATCGGACGAGACGAAGAACTCTTATGATGGAAAAGGTTTGGTAAAAAATCAGACCTAATAAATCATCTTGACTCAAGAATATTTTTGGGTACCTGGCTAAGAGAGTTGGGCCGACAATAGACTCCAACCATGGCCATGTCCCAACAACTACTCACATGAGAATAGAAACTTGCTGATGCAGGGATTCAGCCCAAGGAATGAACCTAGGGTAGTAGGGTGAGAAACATGATAACCAACCAACTTGGCTATCCCTTGTTCCCCACTCAGTTGGACTTGTAATTGGCCCACATGATGGGGCCCAATTTAGTGGATGACACCATATAATGGGCCCCCCCCTGTAGAAAATCTGAATCGTATAAAATTATGATTAATATATCATTAATCATATGGTCAATCTTATGATGAGGTCAACATGGGATGGTGGAGACTCTATAATGTGGAATGATTAATGCATTATTGATCATATGATCAGTATTACGATGAGATCAATTTATACTAGTTTAAAATAGGGATACCCTTATAAAGAGCGGGCATACATTTTGACACTTTCTTATTTTCAATAGACAGGGCCGCCATAGAGCTTATCCAAGGATTTAGACTCAAGAAATCCATAAGCAATTTTATAGGTGATCAGGTCCACATTCTTCATCTTATTGATGGTATGAAGGTTTCAACCAACAATGAAGGGCCTCTTAATGCTCTCCAAACCTCCAGCTCTCCAAACCAGTGCTCTTGGTCATTAGAGTAGTTTCATTCTCACTTGCTCGCATGACTTTTAAATTTCGATACCCAAGTGATCTGCATGCAAGTGGGCCCCTATTGATTTTTGCCACCCGGCCTTGTTAATGTGAAAAGCTCATAAATGTATAGTGAATAGCCCAAACAAATGCCATTTTAGTACTGGTTCGTTCTTTCATTTCCAAGTGGGTAGCCAGTAGCCTTTGTTTGGGTAGCATTTCTTTATTTAACTTATTTGTTAGAGTCATCTCGCTAAATCCCATCAAGTTCCAAAATCTTGTACATGTGGATTGGTCCATCCTGAGCCTGTTATCAACTCATTATCTAGTAGTAATAGTAACTAAAAAGCACATACAACAAAGGTCAACATGAAAGAGAAGAGTCTTCTATGATCAAATTTACGAGAGCATCACTGCACTCGAGCTGCAAACACAACCTCTTTTATTCTGATGATGATGAGACACAACAATGGTAGCACTGGCCAAAGACTTTGGAGTGTCTTCAAGGGAAAGTCAGATTCTTCCAATTGAAGACAAAAGCTCCAGGTGTTTCTGTAACATCCCGAAATTTCAAGGTTGTAATTAGTCTAGTTAATTGTGCTTTTAGAAAATTAAGCTTGTTTATAAGCCAATCAGGTCTGATTAATTATTAGAATCGCACGTGCGAAGCTGGGTTGAGATCCGAGTCTGTTTGGGTATAGTAGTGGGGTAATTAGCAGTTTTCCAAAGAATTTAGAGAGCTTTTTCGTAATTTTAGATTTTTGAGCTTGTGGCACCGTTGGGTAGATGATTTTATTTCCTAAACTTTAGTCTTCTGCATCTTCTTGATTCGGATCCCCCAGACCCCTCTCAAACCATGCCAGACCCAAACCCATTTAAACTCTCATTTCTCTCCCCTCACTCATTTCTTCCTCGCTCCTCGCTCCTCGCTCCACGTGAATAGTCAACCCCATCCCAACTTAACCCGCGTGCAACCCAGCTCTCCTCTCCCCTTTTCCTTTCAGGTCACAAGACCCACCTCCCTTCTCATTTCCACTCCACACAACACAACAGCCCCCCCTTTCCTCTCATCTCTCTCGTTCTCCACTCCCTCATCCAAGCTCCCTGCTGCCTCGCTGTCGCCGAGCCTCCCCGTCACCGGTCATCACCACCACCATGACCGTGCCTCTCTCTTCTCCTTCTCCACTCTCTCATCTCATCTCATCTCACTCATCTCTCCCTCATGTCACTCACTGCCCCACCATCCCGGCGCCATCGCCATCACCGCCGGCCCCACCTGCGCCACCGCCAGTCACCATAGAACCCACCTGCGCCACCTCTCTCTCTTTCCCCATTTTTCCTTTCTTCCTTTCCTTCCCTGTTTCTCTCTTCTTTCTCTGCTTCCTTTCTTTCTCTATTTTTCTCTCTTTCTTCTCTCTCTCCCTCACTTCACTCACTGCCCACGTGATTGAGCATCAACCACTCATTTTCCATTCTTTCTCTTTCTGTTTATTTCATTCTCTCTCTCCCTTCACCCTCACTGTCAACATGAGTTGACTTTTCCCCACCCATTTCACCATTTCTTTCTCTTGTTCCCTCTCTGTTTCTTTCTCTTTTCCATTCTTTCTTGCATTCTGTCTTCTTCATTCTTCTTGTCAATGGACCACCGAAGAGTCCCCATTACCACCAATTTAGTGGGCCACCAATCAAGTGGGCCCCACAACCTCCCCATCTCAATTTCAATTCTTTTTCTCTTTCTCAATTTATTTCACCCACCTTGCTAGAATGGATCTAAGAGGCAGCCCCACCTCCGATCATCACCATCGATCATGGCCATCACAATTTTCGCGTGGACCCCGCGAGCTCAACCATCTTCAACTTGCAAGCTACCACTCTTTTCACCCATCTATTTGGTAAGCTCTTCTCCCCCTTAGGTTTGGATTAATGTACTTTAGGTGTAGAAATGTGTGTGATAGCTTAGAGCTTCACCTCTTTTGATTTTATATTTAATTTAGTTTTATTTTATTTTTTTATCCCTTAGGTTTGGTTTATGCTTTGATATGTTTGTCTCTCCTTGGATCTGATGATTGATGAGATTTTTATGGACTTGCTATATCAAGGTTTTGATGGTTTATTATGACCGGCCACATAGGGTCAGGTTCTTTGAACGGCTTTGATATGCTATGAAGATAATTGATTTTTACGATCAGGATGCTATGCACTTATTGGGTCAAGTCTTCCGGAATGAACCTCACTCGGCCCAATAAGGGGTTGGGTCAATAAAGGCCTCCTCATTGCATCCTAAAGCTCCAAGGAGGAGCCCAAACCCTTCCATCCGAAGTTAATAAAGGTACTCAAAGAAGCATATATAGAGGTCATTTTTTTTCCAGCCACATTCGATGTGGGATTCAAGTAATGAAGGTCCCTTACTGTATTTAGAGATTTCAACATAGTCCCCAACAATTTTGAGAAATATGAAACAAAATTAAGGTTAGGCGTTCTAGGTAATGGAAATGAATGCAACAATTTTTTACTATTTTCTTGAAGTTGTAGGGATTCACGCACATAAAATATAATTGGATGGTCACACTTTGGTGGAAAACCCTGGCCGTGGATGGGCATTTTGACCCTAGCCACCTGATTACTCAATAGGTTGAGACAAAAATTGCTCAGTCCATCAACTGAGTGAGCTGAATTGGATTCACTAGGCACAAAAAGTAAGGTTTTCCAAAGTCCCTTTTTCATGATATCAAACAAGTCATTACACATAGAAACATTCATACACAATTCAGTGCACCACACTGTTCTAGCCATTGTCAAGGGTACCGTGCCACAATAAGCTTAAGAAAGTGAATGAGAAAGGGAGTCTATAAAAATAATGGGTCTTTTTTAAAAGAAAATGAGAAGAGACTTCAAAAGCAGAATTTGTTGTGTGTGTGGGTCTCCAAACAATCTCTCACAATTTTAACAAAATTTTAAATAGAACCCCATAATTTGAAAATTGTAAATAGGCTCCTCAACATTGCAAATTGGTCTAGATTCCCACAATTTGAAAAATTGCGTCCATAGATCCAAAGAAGAAAAATAAATGTACTTTCATGTCATGCATGCATAATGGTGTCTAGTGGGACTTCATTGTGCATTGAACATTACATCCACGATAATTTATCAAATGATCATAATGCAAAGAAATTAGTGGCATTTTTTAAAGCCCAAATGGTTTTTTTAAGCAAATAATTCCATATCTTTGCCTCCGGTTGTGTGGGTTAGAAACTCAGACTCCATTCTGGACTGAGTTATACTGGTCTCTTTTTTGGACCTCCAAAAATAACGAAGCACTTCCAAGAGTACATATCTAATCACTCCTAGATTGGAATCATCTGAACAAATGATCCAAAAGTCATTGGTGTTTCCTTCTAGAACCATAAGATTACAAAGTGTTATCGACGAGGCACATCATAAGCAAGAATGATCAACAATATAAACAGTCCAATAAGTAAATTTTAAATCAACATAAAAAAATATACCAAAAAGAAATCATAAAAAATGGCCCACTGTTCCCTAAAAGGCCTTGCTCAATTTTCAGGTACGAATAATAACCATCACATCAGGGTTAAAAAGAGGTTAAAACTCTTACGAAAATGGTCATCAAACAGTCATTGGGTCACGCCCATAACAAAAGCATTTATGAAAAGGGCCCAATCATTTTATGAACTTTTCTAATTTTAGGAGATGTCACATCCTGGGCCCAAGAATTTCCCGATTATGGCAGTTCCGAAGGCGCGACACGCGTACTCCCATGAACTCACACCTGTTCTGGACCAAGTTCGAGTTCATGAAGGAGAAAATTCCACTTTTCACATGTGAGGGTTGCTCACTGACACCTGTCAATCAACAATTATTTGTAGAAGTATGTATAATATCAATATCAAAGTCATGAGCAGTCCATTAACCAATCCATATATTATACTACAATTTATAGTTAACAAAGCTAATAATTTAAACTTTCAAATGCATACTTAAGCTAAGTGCAAGAGGAAATATCTAATTTAATCTTAAACTCATAATTACCACTCTTGGACGTACTTCGGGGTCAAGCTAACCATTACCTTTTTCGATCCAATTTCAAATCTGAGAGCTATCCATTATCCTCTTCGGTAACCTGGATTCCTGTGACACCAAGTGTAGCACCATGAATATGACGATTCAACATTGTATGAGCAATTAAGATTTAACACATGTTATATTAATTTGAATTATTGATATAAGATTAAAGGATGTCAATTAATTGTAAACTAGGCACATTGTGCATTAAGGATAAATCATGTTTTATCGAATCATAAATCAATACTTACATTCTAGTTGGCTATTGCCTTTGTTCAATCCTCCCTTAATAGAGAGCATACGTTTTGGGATGTTACTAGTGACCCAACCAAAGAATCTCCTTGCTATTAGGTTCTGCAGTTCCGGTGCTCCAGACCACCTACTGCGCAGTGGAATTAACAATCGTAAACCTAGACCCACCCCATCCAGTATCGTCCGGTCGGAGCTAAGTAATGTCGACTCATTTGATTCAATCAATAGGACTTGAGTAAGATTTATACACTCAATTCATTTTAAATCTTTTCGATTCCATTCTATTCATTCAATTCATTCCAACCAATCTAGTCATATTTACTAAGTCCGCTATTCACATCAATGTACGATACATTTATAGGACATTTGCAATAATACTTGAGAAGAAACACGAATAATGCATATAAGCAATTCTTGAGACATTTGAGGGCAATAATAAAGTCAATAACAATATGCAAATGCAATTCGATTAATAGACTAAAGGAGATTTACTAGCCAAACCTAATCTAATTATCTGCCGTCTCCAACCGTCCATTTTGATGTAGTATTAGGTAATTCGATTCACGTGCTACATTTTATTGGTGTCACTTTGTGTGTGCGCGTGCGTGGTACACCAAAGTCCCTAAACCAACGCTCATGGTAAAGTACGAGACGAACGGATAGGCACATGAGATGATACCAGCCCAAGATTTCTCATGTGTTACAATTCCATCGGACCTAATTAATCGGTTGGGGTTTACATGTCTAGGGGCCTACAAGGTCAATTCTATCACACCCTAAGAACCTTATTGGTTTAGTGCTTGTGTCGCAGTCATCATCAGGGATTGATTATGAAGGGTTTAGTCCAAGGGTTCCAATCTAGGGTCCAGACTAGGTTTAAAGTCTCTTTTCCCAAAAGAGATAGGCCTGGTTCATTGATCCACATTTTCACTTTCTCTGCCAACCTCTGATCATGAGGATATGTGGACTGTTTATTTCTACGTCCTAAGAGCTTTTCAACGATATGTAGAACTCTAAAATTCGACATATGAATCAAAAGTTATGGTAGTTCGAAGTTGCCATTGACGAGTCCACTGGGCCATCTCGCTATAGCTAGATGCCTTGCTGTTTGGCCATCCGAGCCAGTAGCATGGCTTGCTAGAGTGAACCTTTGGTTAGCTATAGCGAGCCTTCGGGCCTTGAACAACTTTTTGGCAAAATTTTGCCTCGTTTCAACTGATTTTCATCATTTTGTCTCCCAAGCCTTTCCAAAGGCTATACCTGCTTGAAAGAAAGCCTCCATGCTCTTCCAAACACCATTCAATCCCTCCATTATGATATACATTTTCATTTCTATTAACACATTACAAAAGAACCCATATTTACATTAACAATGTAATCAAATGGAAAATGCTGAATTGAATTAGCCTTCAATGGAATTATATCACTCAATCAATGAATCATTCACATGCATAACTCTAAATTGCTCAATACTTGCCTTGTTTAGGTGCTTTCCACTCTAATGCTTCTCTTAAACTCAATTTGCCCAAAATCCCCAAAATACTAGCTCATAAGAAACTCCTACAATGATTAATAAATATATGAGAGCTAATCACAATGCATGTAATGAAATTAGGTTCCTACAGTCATGAATAAGTAGAATGAAGCATTTGTTTGAGGCTTTCTGAAAGTTTTTGCAGGGGCTACCAGAATGGATATACTAGTTCTAAATTAGCCAATCAATATGCAGCGAAAATAATCAATCAGACAATAGAACTAGCCGTCTACCAATCACACACCACAATAGGGCAGACACAATTTTTAGCGTGGAAACCCTATCTAGGGAGAAAAACCACGAACCAGAAATCAAGAGTTCATGAACGATTACAGGATATACTCATAAGCTCCTTTACCTCAGTCTATACCTCGACCTAAGGACCGTAGTTAGTCTTGTAAAGAATCCACTGACACGACGTCCACCGTGCCCCGTTCTCCTTACTTGATATCCTCACACCTTGTCAGTCAAGATGAACTATCTTCTACGAGTAAGCAGAAGCAGCAACAATCTTCTAGAACAGCCATTCAGAATGATTTCTTAATGGCTCTAGAGAATAATCTCTTTCTTAGATATCTCTAACTCAGATTAATGAGAGGTGTGTTGTAATTTAGAGTTGAGAGTAATACCCTATATATAGCCCCAAATTCGTACCTTAGACTTAGTGCACAAGTAGGACTCAAATTGGAAAACCAAGTCTCAAAAGGGAAACAATTCGTAATCAGAAAAGGAGACTTTCTGTTTCTGCGCCACCTGTCCGATCGATCGGATAGCCCAAATAACTGAGGCGCATTCTCTGTTCGATCGATCGGACAGAGGCTCCGATCGATCGGGCCTGGGTTGATTTGCCCGGTCTTCTTTTTTCTTCTAATCTTTGCTTCAGCTCTTCTGGTGACACAACCACAATCCATTCTAAAATAAAATAAAAAATACAACTCAATGGACCCAGAGTTTTGTCCAACTCATGAATTAACCAACAAAAATACTAAAAATTTCTTACGCATGAAGGAAGAGAAAGAAGATGGAGATCTAAGAGATGAGGTTCTACAATGGTTACAACTATAATGAGAGAGAAGAAGGTGCATGCACTTCTTAACAATCCTAATTGCCTTTTCAAGCAAGATGAAGGGATTAGGAGAGAAAGTTGGCTTATCAATGGACTGTGTAGTGAGTTGGAAGAGGTGAATGAGAGCTTGTGGGACCTAGAGATGATGTTGAAGAAGAAGTTGTAGTCTAAAGCACCCACATGCATGAGCTCCCCTTTGATGCTTTGAGAAGAAGAAGATGAGAGAAGGAGAAGCTCTTGGCTGGAATGAAAGAAGGAGAGTAAGGGGCGGTGGAATGGGTTTAATAGAATGGAACTTTGGTTCCATTGCATGCAAGTCCAGGTTGTTTAGGAGGATTTGGGAAAAAGGGCTTGGCCTGTCTTGGTTTGGAAATGGGCTGAGTTGGGTTCAAATGAATTGGGTCCAATTGAGTTGGGTTAAATCATGGAAATGATGTACCGCAAATGCTTGATGTAATGCACATGAAGGCCCACTCATACTAGAAACACACACAAGCAAATAAAACTATTAAAAGGTCATAACTCTACTTAACAAAGGTCAAACCCCACTAATCTAATCCAACATAAAAATATACAAAACAAATATTATACACCTAATCAAGATTAATTAGGCATTAAATACACTTAGGCGGGGTTGGGGTCTAACAAGGAGCTACTAAGTTGGACATCTATTGCACGGTCACATTGTCCCCTCTCAAAGTCAGGATAAAAAAGAGAGCAACAAATTAACAGAAGCATGTAGGCCCAACACAATCCCATTGGTACAAACTCAGGCCCATTATGTATTTGTATTGAGAAATTGGAACCCCCATATGCTCATAAGGCCTTCAACTGTACTACTTTGACTGTACACTTTTTGTTGTGGGCCCAAATAAAAACGCAGATGCAAGTAGTCACCATTGTTATCCTCATGTAGGACCCACCTGGTGTCCACTTTACATACATCTCAGTTTGGGATGGGAATAGTGTTGGTCCATTTATTAGGCAATTTGTGTTGAGAAATTGGAACCCCTATATGCAATTAAGATGGATCACATCAGAGTCGTGCCTTCCTTAATATAATAAATGCGTCCACATCATATTGGTGTTTGCAACAAGGATATAGCAAGCCTCCAATCCTCCCCATGTTGGACTCTGTTATTACCAACTTCAAACACCAATGGTCCCACCACCCAGACCACTTAGTATAAGTTAGATATGATCAAATAGTGTATTGACCCTTTGGAATTCCGAAAACGACATGTATTTAAAAGGTGTAAACTTGTTGGGATGATAAGTATGTTGGGGAATTTTATTAGGGCAAACATGCACAATTAATCACAACCACAAGCAATCTATGACATAAAATATTTACATGGTTAGATAATTGCCTACGTCCATGGGACTAAATTAGGAGAGTTCTCGCCTCTCCTACTCCGAGTCTAGGATTACCGATTACATTAATATATAATATCTCCTTTCTTGGCCCCTAAGAATGCCCTGGTACAATGACCAAAATACCCCAGACAATAAACCTGATCATTGGACAACCAATAAACCAATCCGTTTAAAACAGAATACAAGACATAAATCTAACAAAGTATATATTAGGCATTAGTGCAATAACTACCACTCGGTAGTTAAAACTTCCATTGAACTCTTGGCCCTCCAACTCCAACCTGCCTCATTAAAAGTCCAACTCAGCCCAATAAGTGATTGGGCCACGGGTCAACTTGGCCCAGAAGCAACCAACTCAGCCCAATAAGAGATTAGGTCAATCCGAATTAGGCCCAATAACTTACAAAATAAAACCTCCTCATTACAAGCCCAAGACCAAGGCCAAACCTTTCCATACCAACTTGATAGATTTACTCAAAGATACATATATAAATGCAATTCTCTTTTCAACAATATCCAACGTGGGACTCTAGTAATGAGGCTGGTTCTTTCCTATTTTGAAAATTTGCAATGTAAGTACTCTTAAAAAAACAAGCATTTTGAACATGACAATTGGGTGAATGCGGTTAATACATATCTTAAATAATTCCCCATCTTATGTCATCTTCATATGAATGGAAAAGGATGGAGAGGCATGTGTTAACTAATAAGATTTATTTGGTTAAAAATATCTCTTCAATCGTAAACATTCTTGGGCTTGAATGGATATGGCTCAACTGAACGATGGATGCGTTGATTCAGCCTGGCCTCCTCTTGAACCAGTTTGTTAGCCAATTCATTTACTGTCCACTTGTCCGTAATAGTGTTGTAGTGAATGTGGAAAGGCCCGTACTGAGAAGGTAAACTATTTAGGATAAATTGGACGAGAAAGGCCTCATCCACTGATAGTCCCAAATTCTTTAGTTTAGCTGCAAGGTTGGTCATCTCAATGACATGCTCATACATTGAGCGAGTACCATCAAACTTCATGGTTGTAAGATTTGCCATTAGTTTCCCAGCAAGGGATTTGTCTGTAGTCTTAAACCTATCTGTAATGACCTTCATATAGTCCTTAGCATTCTCAAGTGTAGGAAGGGATGTTTTGATGTTGGCGGCAATAGTCATTCGCAAAAACATAGTGCTTAGTATGTCAGACCTCTCCCAAGCATTAAAGATGGTCTTTTCCTTAGGGGTACTTGTTTCAGTGAGTGAAGCTGGCTAATCTTTAAGAATAGCCATATCCAGTTCAAGTACCCCCAATGTGAACTCAACTTGCTCTTTCCATTCTGAGAAGTTGGTTCCATTGAGCTTAGTGACAGAGGTAGCATGCGAAGTCAGATTAGTGGGTGCAATAACTGCAATAGAGATATAACAATAAGATTTCAATTAAAATAAGACAACACATGCATAATATATGAATATATATGACATAAAATTGAGGTGCTCCTGTGGGTAGTCACCATAATTTCTATACATTATACCATCGAAGGTCGTCATATTCAAAGTGGTGTAAATGAGTGATGTTACTCTTAATTAGGACAGGTAAGATATCTGTGGATATCTTTGGTCTACATATGAACAAACACTCCTTAATTATTGTGCAATCGCATGAATATAATCCGCCTGTGGGTGACTAAATGCTTTATGCGCTTGAACAATATGTAATGTAAACATCATGATGGCACGATTAGGGCCAAATCTCAGTGTTGAATTGTTAGGGCCATTGTGGTGAGACCTAACAGTAAGCATACAACTTTGGTGCTTAATATGAATAGAAATATTATATATCGCATTCATTCATAATAGATCATTCGTTAAAAGTATTGATAAAAGAAGGCTAAGACCTGGAGGGCAGTCCTCTGGCACCATAAAGGCAGGGTTCGGGGCGGCAGCCCCGAAATTTTTTTTTTTTAGGCATTATATCATCGATTATGAAGAAACATACCAATGATAATCAGTATAATATAGAATAATTATGAAAATATGATCCAACTATATGGCCTATTTTCTGTCCTTCTTTTCGATCATCTGTCTTTATCTTCGGCTGCTTCAAAACGCCATCTTCAGTCTTGAAACAGCCACCACTCCAGACACGACGTTCTGGTTACAGATCTATTTAACTATTACATTGAATTTGTACTCACGCAGGAGTTTGTACATAATTGAAAATTCAAAAAACTTAAATGAACCACGATCAAACAGTCGTGCCCAAATTAAAATTGCGGAATAACATAAATATAAACCATTCATGCAGGCCATAATAGTTGGATCGGAACACTGCTGCAAAACAGAGTCAGAACGGATCTATATTTGCTGGTTAATGGACCATCATGTGTTCTAAAACCATGCTTTGATACCACATGTAATTCTATTATCAACATGAACCCTAAGATCGTGAACATCATGATAATCACGTGTAGGATTTAATCTTAAATAAATTAAAGAGTACCTCTAGACATCTTGACGCAGAGAGCTTTCCGATCCTGCAGTCTGGTGCTGTTGCTGTGATCCATCGAGGAAGAGGCAAGGTGAATGGTTTCGATTTCTCTCTCCTTGCCTATAAACCCTAATGTGTTGAGTTTTGTAAGAGAATATTTGTGATGGACGAAATACTCTAGTTTATATAGGTGAAGAGAGGACTGAATTTTCAATTAGGGTTTCCTTATATTTAATCTCAACCGTCCATCAAGGTAGAGAACATTATGGAATACATCTGATTAAGAAACCGTTTTGAGTAATTAATAGCATATATCCTATTGGAACGGAATTCCTAAAATGACCACAATTAGGGAAAGGGAAGGACTTGTGGTCCAAGTAATAGACCTAAAAGTAATTCTCTTACAAAGAGAAAGAAAGAGGCGAATGAGTTATTTTGAGGGAGAGAGGGAGAGAGAGGTGAGTTTCAGACCTGTCATTGTGAGCTGATACTGGCAATACTTTTGAGCTCGGAAGAGTGCAAAGAGGAGAAAGGAGAGAAGCTAATTGCTGTGGCCTGAATGTCCACCCAAGTGATCCCCATGCAAGTAGGCCCCTATTGACTTTTGCCACCCTACCTTGTTGGTGTGAAAAGTTCAAAAATGTATAGTGAATAGCCCAAATGCTATGGGTAAAATAGTAATTTAATTTTCTCTCATCCCATAAATTTAGCGCTCTCCTTGATGGGAAATATTATGGAAAAGGTGGCCATTTTACTGGTTTGCTCTTTCGTTTCCAGGTAGCCTTCGTCTTGGCTAGCATTTCTCTATATAATATGTTTTTTTTTTTACAGTCATCTCGCTCTATCCCATCAAGTTTCAAAATCTTTTGGATTGGTCCATCCAGAGCCTGTTATCAACTCATTATCTAATAGTAACTAAAAAGCACATACAACAAAGGTCAACATGAAAGAGAAGAGTCTTCTATTACCAAATTTATTAGGTTCGTGAACAGCACCGTGCTCATTGTGCAAACACTAAGTGTCACTTAAAGGATTAAAATCAACACACATGCACACACATACATACGACTTAACATAAGTCGTACACGTAAGTTATAAAAGGAAAATCAACACACATTGTGATTGATGGAAGCAAACAGCAGGCTCCTCCGTATAACAGCCTCCTTTATTATGATGATGATAAAACACACAACAGTAGTAGCACTGGCCAAAGTAGGAGTCGTCTTCAAGGTAAAGTCAGATTGTTCCAACTGAAGACAAAAGCTCCGAGGTGCTTCCATCCTTCATGAACCCCCACCAGCCTGTCCTCATCAAGTGCACTCCAAATGAAGGTTTCAATAATTCTGTTCTTGTTCTTTGGATTTCCACTTTCAATGTGACGTTTCAGATTGCTGTTGTAGGTCTTGGCGTTTTGGACCGTTGCCTTTGTATCGCCTAGTTTAGTTTGACGTGGCCACCCGCTTGCTACCACAATTTTCGTATTATCATAGCCCAAGTCCCTCATAGCACCAAAGAAGCTGTCCACCATTGCATCATATACAAACTTGAATTCGGTGTTGTCTTGATCAGTAAGGAAAATGGTAGCGATGGTATTGAGTAGGAAGTTGTCATCGTTTGCCCTAATTGAAATAGGGAATGTTGTCCATTTCAAAGTAGGGCATTACTTTTATGAAGAGTGGGGAATCCTTCTCTTTAAGGAATTTAAGGGTATCACCAGTCTTTTGAACCGAACTGGCACTTGGAGGGAAAAGTCCCGATGTCGTAAGTGGAGGCGAAGCTGAGTGGACACCTTGATATTATGCTGCCTTTTGAGAGCAGCATCTAAGTTTTCCATTGCCTGAGCTAAGTCCATACCATCCTCAGTGCTCATATTGGACAGGTCACCCATGTAAACATGAGTGAAACCAACGGATTGATGAGATGATATGTTGTTTTTAACCCAATGATTTGCAGCAAAAACGTCGGAGGAGAAGCCCTTGATCATTGAGTTTGGAATGCCAAAGATGATTTTGATTCCTTGATTGTTGAGGGCTATCAGAAGTTCATTGTCCGCCTTAGAAATCCACATCTTCGATTAGTCATTTTCTTTGAACATGTTCACGACTTGTGCTGCACTGGGTGAGTTGCTCGTTTGTCTCCCATAATAAAGACCAACTCCAGACCCTACATTAGTTATAGACACATGAGTAAATGGTTAGCAAAAAAAAAGATAAAATATAGGGATTTGTCATATTAATTCCCCTTAAATCCTATTCCCCCAGTTTCCTGACTAAAAAGCTATTAATGTAGTCATTTAACTCTGGTCCACAATTTTTTTTTCTTTTCTTCCCTGAAACCCATGATATCATGGAAGTTTAAAAACTCATGATATCATGGGATCCAGGTCCAGATAAGAAGATTGTTTAGGATTTTTAATGTGCGGTCTTTTCAACTTTTAATACTTGGATCCCATGATATTTTGGGTTTTTGAACTCCCATGATATGATGGGATCCAGGGCAAAAAAGTAAAAAGAAAATGTGCACCAGTGACATTATTAGATTTTCAGTCATGAAATTGGGGATGCAGGGTTTCAGGGGGATTAATATGTCAAATCCCCTAAAATATATATGCACTCGATATGGATTGTCTGTGATATATGGTTCACGCTTTTCTAAAATAATAAATGGCCCTAAGCCAGATTGAAATTCGCAATTGAGTTACCTTTGTCTTTAGGATAAAACTCCTCACCACTCGCTAGTTGAGACTTTCATAGCACCCATAATTTTTTGGACCTCCAAAAATATCGAAGCACTTCCAAGATTATATATCTGGCAACTCCTAGATTGGAATCATCCGAACAAATGTTCCAAAAATCATTGTTGTATCCTTCTAGAACTATTATATATATTAAATCAATATTGAGGTTGGTTGGAGAGGGAGCCACATCAGCACTAAAAAAAAACTCTCCTTTCGAAAAAAAAAAAAAAAACCCAAGAAAGAAAAGGCAAAGCGTTCAGCTACTAGCCTCCTCCCAAACAAGTCTCTTCCCTTAAAATCTCGACCCAAACAAATCTCCTCCCTTAATCCTAACAATAGTTATAGTCTTAAATCTAATCCCTTAAATCTAGATCAGCAACAAAACTCCTCCTATATATTTATAGAATTGAGGACAATCAAATTCAAATTCAAATTCTCTTCTATGTTCAGGAAACTTCAATCCACTCGCATCCCTTTCATGACCGACTTCATCCTCGGGAGATCTCTGAACCCCAGTTTCTACAAAACAACTCAACTTTTTTTGCCTGCAGTGAGTAGCAACATGTGTCCATACATAGGCAACATATTTATGCTTGGTGAGTACGCAGATTTCTCATGAATCCAGTTTCTTCAAAACAACTAAACTTTTTTTGCTTGCAGTTAGTAGCAACATGTGACCACAGACGACATATTTATGCTTGGTAAGTACGCATTTGTTCATAAGCATAAGGATTACCATGTCATTATATTAGACAGTGATAGATGAGTCATGGGAGAAAGTCTACAATCATAATGTATCAACCGTAGATGCACTAAGCAGGAAGGCGATTGCTTTATCTTGTATGATGGGGGGAATGGATGGTGATATTGAACAGCTCTGAAATTTGGATGTCAACATTTAAGCAAACAGTGGAACGATTTTACTAGCCAATATGTGTTCCTTTGAGACAACACTTTCCCAAAGGATCAAGGACAACTAGCGAGGTGGCCTAGAGTTGGTAAGGCTTTTTATCATAGTAGAGAGGCTATATTTTAGAGTGGTTAGTGATGTTTCTGTACTTTGGAGATCTCTAGATGTGGGAGATCTGAAGAATGAGATAATGACGAAAGCACACCACATAAGATACTCTATGCACCTAGGAAGCACTAAAATGTACCCAAACATTAAGAATCATTACTGGTTTAATTATATGAAGAGAGATAGCAGGGTTTGTCTCTCCATGCCTAGTGCGCTAGTTGATAAAGGCAAAACATTAGAAGCCTCCAAGACTACTTTGCTCGTTGGAGATGCCAGAGTGGAAATGGGGTGATATCACCATGGATTTTATCTCGGGATTACCATGGGCCAAAAAGATACACGATACCATTTTGGTGATTGTGGACAGATTGACAAAATCCATGTGCTTCCTACCGAAGAGGATGGGTACTATGATGGACAAGATGTTCCAATAGTGTCTGATCGAGATAATAGATTTCTGAAGGCTTTGAACCAGTTTGAAAGTAGTTGTGGTACCAATATGAGTTTCAATATAGTTTAACACCCACATATAGATGGCTAGATGGAGCGTACAAGCCAAATTTTGGAGGATATTCTAAGGGCTTGAGTATTAGATTTTAAGGATGAATGGGATGATGACTCACCCCTATGTGAGTTTGCCTATAAAAGTAGCTATCATTCTACTATTAGTACAACATTGTATGGACGTAGCAGTAGGAATCCGGTTTGTTGGGAAGATGTTGGAGTTTGGAGCTTTCATAGACCATCTATAGTCAATGACACAAGTGGCATGGTGAAGTGAATTCAAGAAAGGCCGAAGATAGCGCGAAAGAGACAAAAGAGTCATGTTAACAGTAGTAGAGAGGGCTTGGAGTTCCAAGTTGGCGACAAGGTGTTTTTTAAAGTATCATCTGTCAGAGGTAACTTGAGATTCCGGTAGAAAAGCAAGCTATTATAAAGACTTATTGGGCCTTTTGAGATTCTTCGGCAGATTGGAGACGTGCCTTATAGGTTACTTTTGTCACCATAGTTGTTAGAGGTACATAATGTTTTTCACATGTCCATGTTGAATAGGCATGTTGGAGATCCCTCTCATTGTCTTACTACAATTCTCTGGAGTATGGAGACTCAGAAAGATGCCTCTTATGTAGAGAACCCAATCAGAATCATTGATACCAAGGAGCATGTTCTAAGGATGAAGACTATTCATTGGGTGAAGGACAAATGGAAATATCATGGATCGGAAGAAGCTACTCTGGAGTTCAAAGATCAGGTCCAAAAGCAATACCCTTATTCATTGGGTGGAGGACCAGATGTCTTTGAGGAGATGATGTAATATACCGACTCTAATTAATTATAATTAGTAAGTATTCAATTACTCCTAGTTGCATGTTAATTAAGTGGGTTATGCGTTAAATTAGTGGGTTTATTGTTCTGTGAGCTTTTGGATTGAGTTAGGTGCTTAAAAGAGTGAGTTTGTAATTTTGGGAAACTTTAAGGGGCTTATTGTAATTTTAGAATTTTTTTATTTTGGGCTCGTTCGGTAGAGGACATTATTTAGAGAAACTTTCGTTAAGGACACGAGACCTTTCAATCACAAACATAGCTCCCCCCCTCCCCCGTTAGTTTACTTGCCAAACCATTTTAAGTTGAGGACATTTTTGTAATTCCCCAAACAACCCCCTCCCCCTCCCTAAAATCATTCTAGATCTTTCTTTTCCCCTCATTCTCTCCATTCTCTCAATCAATCAAGGCCTCAACAATTCCCCTACTCGTCTTGGATTTCCACTTCCAATTTCAATTTGCCAATGTGAGCTTCATTCTTCCTTCTCTTTCCATGCTAGGGTTGTATTCTCTTAGTTATTGAATGCATGCAAGCCCTAATCCATCAGTCTTTTGGGTTCTTCTTTCGGTAGGTTGGATATGGCTTAGAGGCTGAAGGGAGGCTTATAGGGGTTTTGGAGTTGCTAGAAATTATGTTTTTGTTGTAGTGGAGAGGATTTTGTCTTTGGATTGGTTGCATCTCCAGTGTCTTCCCCTAATTTTGTCTCAAGGCAAGTAAACGGTTAGAGTTCACTATATGTGTACTTATTTTGTTGATTCTTGATTATTACTCATGTGTTAGCCGCTCACCTAAGCTCATTTGTATGAATTGAGACCAAATGCATGTGTATGGAAACCCCTAATGTTGAAGGCTTTAGCAGTAGACTGGTGTATACTTAATGATGGAATGGAATGCCTAGGAAGTATTTAGTGCACAGGTTATGTGAATAGAATACTCATTCCCCACTGAATCAACCTAAATTTGGGCACAACTGCAGCTTTCTTAGAGTTTCGGGTAGCCGTACACTCATTCTCAGTCAGCTTCAGGACCCCTCAGCAACTAACCGTGAGAACACATTGGTTACTAAAATCCAGAATTGTTTTTAAGTCCTTTTGAATGTTGGCTAACTGCAGTGACCCCACGGCTAACCAATGAACACGGGTTTCTTGTAGTTAAGGAACCTAATAATTCGAGACTTTTAACAGAGTTTTGAGACCCTTAACCTAATAATAATGGTTTCATTTATGAGACCCATAGTGAGTGATGTTTGAGTAAGTGAGTGATGGTTTAGTTGACATTCACTTACGGATTGCCGAGAAGCATGCGTAGTGCAACACTAATCAAGGGTATGATGACTTAAGGAAACCGATCGTTGTCAATTACCATCAAAAGCACCAAAGAATGATAAATAAGGACATCGAAGAACTCATGATCTCATAGGGTTGAATAGTATCGTCCCGTATGTGAAGGGCAATCAAGGACCTATAGTTGGTATTTGTAATTATTTCCTTTACTTGTGATTAATTTGGGTATTGATGTACATTTCTTGTGGTTTGTTACTTATGTGACTTGTGCACATATTCTTTTATATTATTTGCTACTTTTATCAAGTTGTGAGCCTTGTATTGAGAACTTAGAATCGATTTAGGAGCTCCAATTGCCTAGTTTTATTTTGTTACATTAGGATTTTCATATCACGTATAATTTGCCCTTGTCTAAGGCTAGCTGGCTATTTGAGAAGAAGTTTGGAAAGGACTTCTTAGGGAATTATGCTTTGATGGGTTTTTTGTTTGAATTAGTTCCTTCCATAGATGGATATCTTGTTCACGCAAGAGAGAAAGCCTAATCTGACACCGTTTCCATTGATATCTTCGAGTTAGGCACCACTTAGCTGTTTTGAGTCGACCACTGTGTGGGACCTGTTAATAACAAGAAACACTAAAAGCTCAAGTTGGTAATGAATGACACAACAATGTACATCAACACCCCTCTCGAATGAGAAGCCGGTCCAATTCGGAACCCAATAGACAAACTAAAACCAAACTAGACAGATGTAGGTAACATGCCTTCCAGGGATTCCGAACTCGTGACCGCTGGCTTTGATACCATGTTAATAACTAGTAACACCAAGAGCTTGAGCTGTTAGTGAACAACATAACAATGTACATCAACACCCACCCTCGAGCGAGAGGCTGCTTAAATTCAAAACCTAACAGATAAACAGAACGGAACAGACTAGATAGGCAACTGAAGCTATTAGTGAACGACACGACAATTTATATCAACACCCTCCTCTCGAATGGGACGTCATTTGAATTCAAAATTCAACACTCTGATGGAATAGATAGACCAGACAGATAAATGGAGGTAACATCCCTTATACGAGTTTCAAACTCGTGACTGCTATCTCTAATACCATATTAATAACCAGAAACACAAAAAGCTCAAGCTGTTAATGAACAACATAAGAAGCCATTCGAATTCGTAACCCAACATACATACCATACAGATGGAGTTAATATGTCTCACAGGGGTTTTGAACTCATGACCGCTGACTCTGATACAATGTCAATAACCAACAACACCAAGAACTCGAGTTGTTAGTGAATAGCCTTGCAGATAGGATTATGTTTTATTTTGTAATCTGTAGATTAGGTATTTTGAGGTAGGAATGTATATGCCACTAGGTACTATACATGATGATTTGTACGATTTGATATGATGATGTACCAACCTTTGGTCGAGCACTTCTCGTGCACTTTGGCTGGGCTATTGTCTTGCGTATCTCTATCATAACTTTGTTAAGTATGGGAGGGCTATGAAATAAGATCCCATGTTATATTACCATATATGGATTGCCTCTTTGCTACGATGTTTTTGATGTAGGGCTTATCATCTTTTAATGATCTGTTAATGTTGTCACATTTAGCCGCGACTACAAGTCGTCGCCAAAACTCCTCTTTTATGTGATTATGACATTTTTTTAGTGGTGACTTTATAATTTTAGTGGCAATTATTTTTTTAAATTAGCGTTGGTAAATCTTGTCACTAAATATTAGACTTTTAGTGACAGTTTTAGTGTCCGGCTAAAACTATAACATTTAGCTACGACATTTGAAAATTACAGCTAAAACAATTAGCGACAGCTTAGCCGCTAGAAAAATATTGCCACTAAAACTTGTAGTGGCGACTTTTAGATCTTTAGCCGCAAAAAAAAATTTCACGGAAAAATGTTAACTTTCTTGTATTGATGTGTTTATGTACAATTGCCTAACCTACTTATCTTTGATGTTCTCTTTCAACTATCTTGTCATTCACTCTACATTGATGCATCAAACCATATTGTAATTTATATACTTTCTTACATGCTGGGTTTTGGTAAACCAAGTAATCTATACTTGGTACTATAGGTGAAGGATCCCCCACCTTTGAGTTGGAGGTTGAGGCGGTCCAAGAGGACCAGCTGTAGGAGTACCAAGAGTGGTGTACAGATGACATAGTATAGTGTCATCTTGGTGTCGACAACTTGATAATGCAGTCAAAACCCCAAGAGCAAGGGTCATCGTGAAGTAATAAACTTGAGAGTCCGAAGTCAATGCACTAGGAATGGGAGAGTAGAGACGCAATTTCCTAGCCTAAATAGAATCTAAAACCACCTTAATAAAACCTCTACAGCTCATGATCTTTGAATGAAAACTAATTAAACATCAATTACAACCATGAACTTGAATAAAAACCAAAAATAAACAAAACTTAAACTACTGATCCTAAATCAACTATGGAAAATTAAAGTGTTGCAACTCCGCTATCAACAGAAGAAAAATATATTAAAACAACCAATTGGATGTAATTAAACTAAAATCAATTAAAAGAAAACATCTACGGATTTTGATCCACTTGTTCAAATAACTTGAGATGCGTATAGCTTAGATCATCTTCTCTAGAATCCAATCTAAGTGAGGAACAAAGATCAACTTCCCAATATATATATATATATATATATGTATTTTTGGAAAAATCAGTAAACCATTCTATGCTCAAATCTGGATTCTCTTTATTACCAAAGGACTTCAAGCATTCCCTATATCAAGAATCAAAAATAGGAAATCAAGGAATGTGAAAATAAACACAAACCATCAATCAATTGAAGAAATTAAATCTTTTAATAGAAATAAGCTTCACCTTCTCCTCAAACTATGTACTTAGCCTTCCACTAAGTACATCTTCTTCTCTTTCTCTAAAAATATCACAATGATGCTCTTGAAAGAAGAAATAAGAAGAATGGAGAAAGGGAGAAGATAGAAGGAGAGAGGAGTAGGGCATGTGGGTGTGTGTAGTTGGATGTCCAAGGTGTGGGACATCCAACCCCTTTTAGTAATGCCAGAGAGGTTGCATGGGAGAAGGAAATGGAAAGGAAAAAGGAAGAGAGAGAGAGAGAGAAAATAGGAAAGGGAGAGAGAAAATAGAAGAAAGAGAGAAAAAAAAAGGAAAAAACGAATGTCCTCCAACTTCCATCCTTGTTGCACATGACCTTTCCTAATTCAAGCACATCATCCCTCCTTTACAAAATCTCTACATGGTCCCCACATTTGATTGCTTCTTTGATTGCGATAATTCTCAAGTTAGGAGTCTTGCATATATAGAAAGTCTTCTCTGTTTTGAGAATTCGAATGTCTATTATCTTGGGTTGGTTCCTCTCTTTGAACATCTCTAGATGTCTCCAACTTGCAGCAAAATCGTGAATCCCTCTTGCCTTGAAAGTCTTCAATTTGTTGCCAAGATAGAGTCCTTTGATTTAAGAACCTTTAGAAAAGGAGAGATATTTTCTTTCAAAGACTTCTGTGGGCCCAGCCAAGGGAGGTCCCGCCCCGGTGGGATTCACAACCTAGGAAGAGAACTTCCTCTTGTGTGTATTTCTTCTCCTTGTTTGGATTCTCACTCTGCATAGTTAGTGAAGTTGGCACCGGAAGTGGGTCCCTCTGTGTATCCCCTAAATTTTTTTTTATTAAATTTAAAATAAAAATTGAAATTATTAAGGACCATACGTATAAAACTATCACGCTTTGCATGGGACCCAAATGAGTAAGTATGAACTCATGCAAGTATACCATTTCGCTTGGAGTTTTGTGTACAATGAGATGGTGAAAAGAAATTTCAGGAGTACATGAAAAAATAACAAATATTCAAAATAGAGTAATAAGTAGTCAAAGATGGACATTGAATGAAAACATGAAGATTCCTTTAATATGGGGCTCAAAGAATATATTCCATAGCCAAAAGAAGGTCACAAAAGACTCTAGAACCATAAAAAAATACAAGAGGAGGCCAAAGAACAAGGAACAAGTACCATGTCTGGTAGGCGCACATTGGGTGGACATGGACCTAAAAGTCAAAATCTAGTCAACTTCCATGAGTCAGAAGATGATGAAATCTTTCCAAAAGATCAACCAAAATCTCTAGAAACATACCTTAAAGTTCCAAGTAGTCAAGGGTCATTTGGAATCAAATTTCAAAATATTTTTTTTAAGTAGTCCAACATAGAGTGGCCGGATATGGAACTGAAACCTCACATTTTATTAATTTTCAAAGGTCAAAGAATGATGAGATCTACATCAAAAGTTCAAGGACAATCATCAAAAGCATTCCACAAAGTTTCGTGGTAGTTGAAGACCATTTGGACATTAACCCAATCTGAAAAAATGAACTAGTGCCCTAGATCCGGTAAGCTCACTATCTGGACGGACATTGTCTTGCAGTCAGTTATTAACCCACTTTTTCAAAATTAAACTTTCTAGAACTACACCAACTATTTCAGAGACCTATAAATAAACCCCCGGCCCCCTCCTCCCCACGCAATCCCCCGGGGCGACCATTCAAGCATCAAGCAACCCTCTGGCACACTTAAGCACTCTATACTCAGAGAATTCTCATTAGGCCTCTACCCTAGCCCAAAACCTCTCACAACTAACCGTCAAGAAGCTTAGAGTCTACCTGAAACTCTGCAGAAACTTTCCCTAAACCTTTGCAAACCTGGACTTCAACTTTCAGAGTGTCCCTCTAGAAGGAGAAACAAAGAACCTATAGCTTTTACCAACCTTTTTTTTAACCCAAAATCCATGACGTTTTTAGTCTCTTCTTTGGTTTACTCACTTAAAGGAACCTAAATGTCCTTGACATCAAAGGTGTAGTCGTGTATGCCCCCTTAGGCTTCATTCTGATTTACAACAAACATAACCCCAGAATGACACAACCTTGTATATATATATATATGGGAAATTCTCAAAAACTCCCCTATCTCAAAAGGGGAGTTTATGCCCCTATTGAATAGCCAATGATTTTTAATAGTATTTTAAGAGATCCACCTTTGTAGGAGAATATTTAGAAGAGAGAATCGGATATGTATATCACTGATGACATGTATCACACTTTTATTGGCTAAAAGAGGGGCGTCTTTTTTTAGAAAAATGCCCGGGGAGTTTTGTAGTGTAACTTGCTATATCTATAGACACACACACATACACATACACACCCCATATATATATATATATATATATGAGAAGGGCTCTCCTAAGTTGCCGCTCATGTTATCCTAAACTGAAACCGTCTGCAAAATCATCTTCATCGTAAATTGGCTCAAATCATCGTCTCCAGAATCAAGATAAATCCAATCAAAACCGGATTTTCCAGTTCCATCGTGTCAAAAATAGAGATAGCCGACTTTGATTTGTGGGACCAGTGCTATTTCAGCTTAGGATAACATAAGCTGTAGCTTATGAGAGCTCTGCTCTCTCTCTCTCTATATATATATTTCTATATTTCTAGAAACCTCGTTGGCACAGAAATAAACTCCATTGGGTTACACAAAAAGATAACCCTCGATAAACAAAGTGATGAATCTCAAAGATAAATGTATGTCAAATTCCCCACTCCATCCATTAAACCACTTGGTAAAACCATCCCAATTCAATTGATAAGTCCACAAAATTGTAGTTTTCATTCAACATTTCATATGCATTTGTGGACTTAATTAGGTTAATTGCATAGAATTACACTTAATTTCATGATTTCATGCATTTGAGCATCAAAGTTGGAATCTTAGTCAAATTTGGTCAAAATTCATTATATTGCATGACTTTTGTGAAATTAAGGACTTTCATCTCATTCATCACCCAAAAATTAGTTCTTTTGGCTACACTAATGCATACCTTCTAATTTTGACTCCATGTGCTATTTTTGGAAAGTTGGGTATTTTTGGTGCATTAATTAGGCATGTAGGGTCCCATGGATAGTCCATCTAGATTCCTCACATTTGATTATTATTGACATCATTTAATTTTATTTTTGTAGGATAAATCAAGAGTGGGACTTGCATTGGTGAAATTTGAGAGAGATCAAAGGCGGGACACACTTCATGGTGGGCTCACGTATCTTGACATCTTGGTGGAGTTGGAAAGATTGGAAAATCTCAAAGATGGAAAGCGAATCAAATAAGCAAGCAAAGAAAGAGTCCAATCTTGCCTTGGACGTCCAACATGGGTCTCACACATCCCATAGCATGCCAAACATAGAAGTTTCCTTAATTGCACAATTATTCCCTGATTTTTCAGGGGTAGCAATTTGAAATGGCCATAACTCTTAAATCCAGTATTGGATTGGTGCAACCTATCTATCGTTGGAAAGCTCTTTTTGAGTAGATATCTGTGGAGCCCAAGATTGCTTAAATCGGAGCTATATTGAGGGAGATATGACCTCGGGAAGTTACTTGTTATAATTCTATGTGGGAATTACAAGAAGTTTTCAAAATTGGAAACATGAGAGATGTTTGAAAAGTTCAATTTGGCAAGACTTGGAGCCCAAGAGACTACACTTAGCAACAAATCATCTCCAATTCAAATTCTTTCTAAGTGTGAAGACTAACTTGAGTCCTAAGTAAGAAATCTCTCCAAATAAGGAAACAAGTCCTAAAAGAGAGGAGATTCTTTTCTAAAAAGGAGGCATCAACATCTATAAAACCAACCCAAAAGGGGATGGAGGCATATCTCACATCCAACCCTCTCTCCAATTCCCTTCTTTCTTTTCTTCCTTTCTTGTTTTCCATTAGCATTTATTCTATTTTGGTAGCATTGGGCCATGTCTAAGGATTTATTTTGAAGGAGAGGTTTTGTGAAGGAGAAGTTGTAAAGTTGCAATTTTTAATGACAAATCAAGAAGCATTCTTTGCAATGGGGGACTAATTTTCTTGATTAGGGCTATGGATGAAGGTAAGTAACTTCTTTTTATTTATTTAGTAATTCTAATTTGTATTCCATGATTATGTGCTTAATGATTAATAGGCTTGTATCCGTGCCCTAGGCAAATCTCCATTCTTGATTTTTGAAAATAAAAATTGATTTTTGACTATCCATGCTTAGGTTTGACAGGCCATACTTTGGACTTAGATCTTTTGATGGTTTATGCTTACTTTTGATGGGTAGTTGTTAAATTATTTTTATTCTTTTATGAGATGAAGGAAGTCTTGAGTTTTAAATTTTTATGATTGAAAAGGAATTTTAAAAGTTAGATTTTCCAAATTAAAAACATTGATTTGTCTTTGATTTGAAGTAAAAATTGGAACAAATTAGGATTACTTGATAAATAATTTGCGGATGCTTATTGTATTACTATGCTCTAATCACTTTTATTAATTGGTAGTTTTTCATCTTTTTAAATTAGTTGATTTCTTTTATTTCTAAATACTCAAAACTGTCTTTAATTGTTAGTTAATTAGTTTTTTCAATTTAAAAGTTTCTTTAATTAGCTCTCTATGGGTTCGACCCATTCTTGCCACTGTCTCATTTAGACACCCGTGCACTTGCGGTATTTTTTTGTTGATTTTGATCACATCAAGTTTTTTGTGCCGTTGCAGGGGAGCCAATTCAAAAGGAACCTTTTAGTTAGGATTTCTAACATTAATTTTTGCATATCATAGCATATTTTTGTAGTTAGTTGCATTCATAGCTTGCATTAGGTTTAATTTTGTGTTTCTTAATATTTGTGGTTACTGTTTTTCTAGTTTTTGTTGCTGATTATTATTTAATTTTCGGACTGATTGCTAGTGGTTACATGGAATACAAATTTCAGCACTAATTTTTTGACAGATTTGGCTTGTTTTTCCCCTAAAAGTTTACACTATTAAAACCAGTCAAACGGACTCCTTTGGACTTGAAATTTTGCTGGATTGTACTTTGGTATATTGACTTTGAACCATCAAAATTTCAGAAAGAAATACGTTTTGGATGTCGGACTTTTAGTGCCGCGAATAGGGCCAGTCAGTCAGGCAGATTCTGCAATCAGCAGAAAAACTTGTTCAAGTATCCAACTTCATGATAGCATAACTTCTTCGTTTTTTATCCTTTTTAGTCTCTGTTTCTTTTGTTTGATTCTTGCATATTAGGAGATTACATCCCATTCATTATTTTCTGGTTTTGATTAATAAGAGTGGATCGTATAGATCTGTAAACTTGGGCATGTACAACAGGTTCCAACACTAAGAATTTTTTTCAGCACTTGACAGCATAATCTCCATTTAACTTAGAACTGCATTAGGAGTTTTAGAAGTGCATCTTTCATTCAAATTGCAGTAGTTTAGGGTTGTGAAATTTAGATTAGGTTTATTTTTTAATTTAGGAATTTTATTAATATTTTTTGTTATTTTTAGTAGATTATTTAGATCTAACATTTTAGCTGTTTTCTTTGAGATTACAATCTGAATTTTGAAGGACTCTAAAAGGAAGGAAATTGTGGTGATTGCTTTGAAGCAAACAGGTTGCTCTCAGAATTGCTAAAATTGCTTTCATAATTGGAAAATTACTAAAAAAATATAGGTTAAGCTTGCACAGTTTAAAGATTTGTGTGAACCCACTGTAAGAATTTCTAAACTTTACCCCACGAATCTTTTACTTGCAAGTGGGGCTTGAATGATTTAAGTTTTGCAAAGTGTGAATGCTCGATTGACACACCATCTAATTGGACACACACTTAGTTGAGGGCAATCCACCCAAAAAAGATAAGAACCGGATTTCATCACCGGATTCTTGCCCACTAGGTTTAATCATTCCCCGCATAGGCATCAAACTTTAATTAAAATCAAGTAGCAACGAGAACCTAGGATTCAAGCTCAGTAGGACGAAGACCATTGATGGTTGCACCAATTGTGCTTTTTGACCGAAGTTGATGCCCAAGAAAGCATTTGCTCCTGAGGGTGCAACAGTTTCACTGTTCACGGTACTGTTACTTAAGAGGGTTCATCCCCACCACTCCCTGGTGGCTGCCTAGTCAACTAAGGTTTCATAGGACCGAATTGGAGGCCCATGTGTTCTCTTTACCAGTTAGGAGTTCTCTAGTGTTTTGGCCAACCCTAGGACTTTTCTTGTGCTCAATCCTTGTGCGTGACTGCTTGATTTGTTTGTGCATCATATTAGAACTAGTAGGGCCTTGCATATAGATTAGGCTAACATTTTTTGGTTAGACCCGGTGCATGCAATCCAAACCTGAAAGAAAAAAAATTGTGGGAATGTGAAAATCGAAGGTTAACTCAAATAGAGCCTGAGTTAGCATTGACCATCATAGGAAGTTCATCAATTTTCAAAGAAAAAATGACTGATCACGTGGACCCACCCATGACTTTGAAGGACTACATGTACCCCACCAGGACAACTCAACCGTCCTGTATCACCCTGCCTCAGACCAATGCCACATTTGAGTTGAAATCTGGCATGATGCAGATGCTCCCAGTATTCCGTGGGATAAACCAGGAAAGCCCATATAACATGTTAGGGAATTTGAGGACATTTGTGGGACCATGAGAATCAATCACATGACTGAAGAGGCCCTTAAACTTAGATTATTTCCTTTCTCCCTAAAAGAAACGGCTAAAGCTTGGCTGTATGCCTTACAGGCTGGGTCCATCACTACATGGGCCAAGCTAGTCGAAGAATTTTACAAAAAATTCTACTCTAAGCAGAAAACTGCTTCAATTAGGCAGGCCATCAATGGATTCCATCAAATGAAAGGGGAGACACTTTACGGTTATTTAGAATGGTTCAAGGACCTCTTAATCCAGTGTCCCCACCATGGATTTGAAAAAATCCAATTGGTCCAGATCGTGTATGAGGGTTTGGATTACCTTACTAAGCAGTTAGTGGAATCGTTCTGTAGTGGAAAGTTTACACAGAAAACAGCGGATGAAGCATGGACATTTTTGGAAGAAACTGCTGAAAATACACTGCAGTGGGCTCCTATCAAGAGGGAGCCCATCACACCCACCATTCTTGAAAAAGGGGGAATGTTCAAGGTTGAACCCAAAATTGAGGCAGAGGCCAAATTAGCTACACTGGTGAGGAGAATAGAGGCCTTAGAACTGAACCAAAAGCCCACTCCAAACACTTTGGAGTCATTGAAATATAATCAAGCCATGAATGGAGGGATTGACCCAACACCTTTGGGTCAGACCGAGTCTATTGAGGAAGTGAATGTGCTTGATCAAAACACTCGTTTTGATAATCGTCAGAGGTATGACCCATACTCCAACACATACAAAATAGGTTGGAGGAATAATCCGAACTTTTCTTGAACCAAAGGCCCAACTCAGGGTGGCCCATCTCAGTCCACTCAATTTCAACCCAATCAATCTCAAGTCAATGCCCCACCTGGTTTCCAAAAACCCAACTTCAATCCTAGTTCATTGACCCAAAGGGTAAATTCTTTAGAAGATGCCATGAAACTCATGTCTCAAACCACGGCCCAAATGTTTCAGAATACTGCTCAATTCCAACAAACCACTACTCAAAGTTTGAATGGTCACACCCAGACCCTTGCAAAACTGGAATATCAGATGGGCCAACTGGCCAACTCATCAGTGCCAGAGACAAAGGAACATTCCCTAGTCAATCAGAACCTAATCCCAAGGGCCTAGTTGTTCATGATCCTAAAGGAAAAGGCCCGGAATAAGTCAAATCCATTATCACTCTTTGGTCGGGCACACAAGTTGATAACAAGGTTGAATTACCCAGGGAAACTGAGGATCCAAGTATGAATGATGAACCCATATTAGAACCAGAGCCATTCAAAGAGAACCCAGTCAATGCTGAACCATCACCTAGTGAGCCCACTCCTAGGATCTATGTTCCCAAGGCACCATACCCACAGAGGCTAGTCCCAGCAAAATCAAATGTTCAATTGGATAAAATGTTAGAAGTATTTAAACAAGTGAGGATCAATATCCCACTACTTGATGCTATCCAACAGATTCTGGCCTACGTATAATTTCTGAAAGACTTTTGCACCTTCAAAAGGACTACTAATGTGTCCAAGAAAGCTTTTCTAGCTTAACAAGCTAGCTCGATCATTTCCTGTCCAACCTCGATCAAATACAAGGACCCAAGTTGTCCTACCATTTCATGCATGATAGGGGACCATCATATTGAGCACACTTTACTTGACTTGGGTGCAAGTGTCAACCTACTTCTGTATTCCATATACGAAGAACTAGGTTTGGGGAGTTAAAGAAAACTCAGGTGACTCTCCAATTGGCTGATGATTCAATTCGATACCCAAAGGGGGTAATGGAGGATGTCCTCATGTAACACCCTGTCCCGAGTTAATTAAGATTAACTCTAATTAATCGGGATTAATGCTAATTCAACATGTTTTATGGAATTAATGTTGATTAATGGCTAAATGGATAAGAATTTGGCTCAAGTGGTCAAATTGAACTTAATGAAAAGAATAGTGGAAGTTCTGAATGGACTTGAAATGGTTTTAGGCTAAACTATGCAATGTAAGGACTTTTTCGTAAATACGAAATTACACGTATTTCGTCGAATACGGAAACTCTTGATACTCACGCGTATATCTCGAGGAGTACGTTAACTTTTATAAATGTGACGATTCCATTCGACGTGAATTGGTTCAAATGACCGTTCATTTGACTTAAATTGTAATTAGAGGAATAGGAGGGGGGTAAAATGCAAAAATGGGGGTTATAAGATGAGGATGAACTCATTTGAGTTCATTCCTCCAGCACAGTCGATCTCTTCTTCTCTTTCTTTCTCTTCTTCTTCTTTCTTCCAATTTCGCTTCCTTGGGTGATGATTGGGAGAGCTAACAAGTGCTTGTGAAGAGGGACTCCATCTTCACCATCCTTTTCTTCATCTCTTTTCCTACTATCTTGGAGTTTAAACTAGAGAAGATCTCAAGATTACCATCAAAGAAGCTACAAGTAAGTGTTGAGTTGAATTCAGCACTTCCATGGTTTCATTATTGAGTTATGGATCAAAGAATTCACAAGAATTCTGTTTTGTGGATTGATTTTGGGTTTTAGGTTCAAAAGGAGGTTTGACTTGAGGAATTCAGCTTGGATTCAAGCTAGACAAGGAACTTCTTGCTAAAAAGTTTCCAAACAAGGCAAGTATACTCAATTGTATTGATTTCAATTGTTAAGTGATTCGTTAGAACTCAAGGAGTTCAGTTACAGAAAATTCGGTTCAGAATTTTCCGATCTTCTGGGCACAATTCGGTCAGCCGCCAGGCTGACCGACACCTGACCGAGAGCTGACCGACATAGGTCGGCTAGCCGAAATTGTGAGTTCGGCTAGCCGCGGGTTGACCGCAAGGTGACCGAAAATCTTGTCAGGGTTTTTCCATCAGAAGTTGAGCTTCTGGAAAACGAACCGTGAGCTGACCGAAGAAATTCGGCTAACCGAAATTTGAATTTCGGCCAGCCGAGTGGGTGACCGAATTGGGCAAACTGTCCTGAACATTGAGACATTCTGGCAAGCTGACCGAATGTGGTTCGGTCAGCCGAAAACCCTAATGCGGCTAACCGCTAGGTAACCGACGAGGTGACCGAAATTGAGGGAATATCAGAATTGATTTCTGATAAATTTCCTAAACCTTCATGGGTGTTAGCTAAACTTATGTGAATGTAAATTTCACTAAAAAGTGATGTCATCCACAATAATACCTACATTGCATAATGAACGTTTCACCCGAATGTTGTTTTAGAAAATTTAATTGTTTATGACTTGAGCTGGTGATGCGTATTTTCCCGCAAGTATACGGTTGTCTCAAGTAATATAGACTATGGAAGTCCGAATATCGTTCCCACGAGGATCGTTACAAGGAAAATAACAATGATCTTTGAAAAGGAGTATCAACTCAAATATAGCTAACAAATTAATACAAATGAAAATAACAATAGAAACAAGAAACTAGATACTAACAAGGGAAAAAAAAATGCAAACTAAAATAAAACTAGAACTAGATAACAAAGAGAAGTTACTAAAAACATGAGAACAAATCAAGAGCAATGTTAGTAACAAGTTAGTAACAAAGTTAATGACCAAAGAAAAATAACAAGGTTAATAAGAAAATAACAAGTGAAAGAAGGAGAATGAGTGGATGGAGATAAAGAAATATGCTAACATATTTTAAAATAAAAGATGAAATTTATGGTGTAAATAGAGAAATGGATTGTGAGAATTAAAATAAGTGAATAAGTATGTGAGAATATGAATAGAATTAAACTAAAGTAAGTAAAACAAGAAACAAGCAATATTAATGGATGATTGAATCATCTAGAATCCACTAACTGACACTAATCCAACACTTATGCTCTTCTCATTTCCCAAAAAAAAACAATACTCAAATCTAATTGCAAATCAATGCTTAGATTTGGAAAATATAACTTTAAAGCTCTAAGATAGAAATTAACAATCTAATAGCTAAGATTTTCTTCCCTTCATAAAAGAAAAGATTCATAATGACTATCTATCAAAAGTAAGCATAAACCATCAAAAGATATTAACTCCTAAGCATGATTTATCAAACCTAAGCATAGATAGTAAAAAGAATGCTAATAAAGAAACTAAGCATGGAAGGTTGCACAATGCAATGAAGAAAAATCTACTCTAACATATTAAGCACATAAACAAGGGAATTTAAAAGAAAGAGCATAAGCAAAAGGAATATGATCAACTTAGCTTCACCTAGAAGATCCAATCAAAGGAATTAGCCACCCATTGGAGAAGAAGCTTTCAATTCCATTCCAAATCTTTAATTTTACAAGGCTTTCCTCACTTTCTCTCTACAATTTGCTCTCAATTACATGAATAGCTTAAGTAAAGAGGAGGAGGCTCTCCTTGCTTGTGTATCTAATACCTAGAGCTCCCTCCTTTATATAGAAACATATGTCTTGCTCTCTTTTGGTTTCTTTCCAATGTGGGACTTCACAAGAATGGAAATATGAACATATGTATGTGATTCCCGTATTAGAAAACAGTCTCTGGATTGATGTATGATTTTGACCCCCGAAACGTCCAAATTGGGAAAAATGTTGTGAAATATGATTTGTAGATCTTTAAACAATCTTTCCAATGCTTCTGAGATCACCTCAATCGGACACCCGAGTAAAAAGATATGGTCAAAATACCAACCCAGGTCTATCATGTTCCTTCTTATTATTGGCCTAACTTTGTCATTTCTTCATCCAATTGCCTTCCAAACTTTTCATAACTCTCTTTAATTCTTGAATCTCAACTTTAATCTTCAAATTAATCTTCAATTAACACCTACAAAGAGAAATTAATATAATTGAGAGTATGGAAGCCATTGGAACTCATATAAATGCATACAAATGACCATCTATAATGGAAAGATATGAGCAAAGATGATGGGGATGAACTTTATGATTTTTATGCTAAAAATAGTGTTTTGAGTTCTTTTATCTTTGAAAACTCATAAAATAATGCTATAAAAGTGTATCTTTCGTGAACTCATCACACCCCCAAACCTAAATTTTGCTAGTCCCGAGCAAAACAAAAGAAAACTAACTATATGCAGAAAATAATAAAAAGTCCTAACTCACTTTCGCAGGAATCGCGGCTGCACTTAGCTCGTGCAACAAGCCATTTAAACCCCTAAGTTTCCCCTAGTGGACGAGTTTTGTCTCGTGAGGGTTTTCAGCGAATAAATCCCACAAAATTCTTTTTATTGATATCCTCAGGTTTTTAGCAAGCTAATAAAAATTAGAGCAAGTTTAGAACACTATCCAATTGCTAAAAATCTTTCAATGATGCTCAAGTCCCGGAGTGTATTTGAGTGAGTTTAGCCAACACTTGCACAGTTTTGGGTTATGAGAAAACACAACTTTGATCACCTTCTCAATCCATTCGTTTTGACTTCAGCCTCACAGTCATACTCTCGGAAATAAAATTGCTTAGATTTTCTGACTTATCACTCTTATATGTGAATATTGGTAAGGCAAAAGCACTCACATATCTTTTGAGAACGAAGAATTTTTGGAAATTTTATCTCATGGAAAGAACAACCATTTAACTGAGGGTGAAAATGCTCACTCAACTTCTCACTTGTTTAACATCCTAACTTTTCCTGAAATCCAATAGGTCTTTTATTGGTTGTAATGAGGTTAGGGGAAAGGGTTTGATAAAAATATGGAAAATGAGGTTTTAGGGTTTCTGAGAAAGTAAGGTCTTAAGTTTTCTTTGAAGGATTTTTCTTTGATTCGTCTTCAGCCCCTTTTTTTTTTTTTTTTTTTCGTCTCGTGAATTTCAACTTTCCTCTTTTTTTTTTTTTTTTTGGAGAACTTTTTCCTTGGATAGATCATGCGAAGTATCAACAATACACATTTCCTTCTTTCTTCATCTTTTCCTAACACTTCTCAAAAACAATGGGATGAAGGCTTTTTATTTGGGTGTAGAGGCTTTGAGAATTTTTAAGGAAAAATGCATAAAGGATAAAAGGTTCAAAAAGGGTTACTATGGAAATATTTTTATGGGTAGGTTTTTTAATGGCCATGGGGTTTTAATTTTAGACTGCCTATTATCACTTTACCAGGTCCAGAAAGGTGCTCACAAGCTACAAGTCAAGGTTAGTTCGCAATTTTGATGATACCCTCAATGGTTGGAAAAAATAGGCACTAATGAGATAAAAGAAATGTGTTGAAAACTACGAGTTTGAGTAGCTCTTCATTCTACTCGGAATTAGCGCAGAAGAGTCCTTACCCTGGAGGAATAGAAAGGCTCTACACTCAATTGGTTTAGTCTCCACTAGTGATTTGTCAGGGTCGCTCAGATGTGTCCACTCTTCACTTGGACTATACTTATGTGGCTAAATGTGCAAGAATTTGTCTAAGACTTGACTTTGTGACACTTTTTTTTTTTTTTTTTTTTTATAGGATTTGGATAGTATGCTAAACTAAGATTTCAAAACTTATTAACAAGCTAAAATCCTATGGAAAATTTTGGATTTTTTTTTAATTTTTTTTTTGAAAAATTTTTGATTGATTTTTTTTTTTTAACTAAATATTTACAGGCAAATACATGTGTGCAATGTAGTGCCACACCCCCAAACCTAAACTAAACATTGTCCTCAATGATATGCAATGCGAAATGTGAAATGATAAATGGACAAGGAAATAAATCGGAATGCCTTACCATGGGGTGATACCAAAAATGAATATTGGGATGCCTACTAATCAGCACTAAGTTTCACCCGATGTGACCCTGAAAATTACTTATGCAACATACACAGGGTCCTGAAGAAGGGTCTCTTCGACATCCTTGCCCTTAAGTTCCAGAAAAGGTTTCAACCTCTGGCCGTTGACTTTAAAAACATCCCCATTCTTTGGATTCTCAATCTCAACTGCCCCATGAAAATAGACAGTGCGCACAATGAAGGGTCCAGTCCAACGGGATCTCAGTTTTCCTGGAAAGAGATGTAGGCGAGAATTATACAGAAGAACTTTCATGCCTGGTTCAAAGGATTTCCTCAAAATAGTTTGATCATGGTTTTTCTTCATCCGATCCTTATAAATCTTGGCATTCTCATAGGCATCATTTCTAAGTTCCTCCAGCTCATTGAGATGCAACTTGCGTAGGTTACCAGCTTTAGGCAAATCAAAATTGAACATTTTGATGGCCCAGTAAGCATTATGCTCCAATTCTACCGGCAAATGACAAGCTTTCCCAAAGACCAATCGATACGGAGACATTTCAATTGGGGTCTTATAGGCAGTTCGATAAGCCCATAAAGCGTCTGTCAATCTTAAAGACCAATCTTTCCGGGTAGGATTGACTGTCTTTTCCAAAATTTGCTTTATTTGCCTATTGGACACTTCCACCTGTCCGCTAGTCTGTGGGTGATACGGAGTAGCAACCTTATGAGTGATAGAATATTTTTTCATGAGATTCTCGAAGGTGCTATTACAAAAATGACTCCCACCATCACTGATAATTGCCCTGGGGGTACCAAATCTAGAGAAGATGTTTTCTTTAATAAATTTGATAACCACGTGACGATCATTCGTTCTGGTTGGAATTGCCTCTATCCATTTGGAAACATAATCTACAGCAAGCAAAATGTATAAGTTGCCGAAGGAACTGGGAAATGGACCCATGAAGTCTATGCCCCAAACATAAAAAATTTCCACAATAAGCATCGGATTCAAAGGCATCATGTTCCTCCGTGTAATTCTGCCTAATTTCTGACAACGCTCACAGTGCAAACAAAAGGTGTGACAATCCTTGAAAAGGGTGGGCCAGTAAAATCCGCACTGCAACACCTTTGCTGCGGTCTTCTTAGAACTAAAATGCCCACCACAGGCGTGGTCATGGCAGAAGGATATCACACTTAAATAGTCATCTTCCGGAATGCATCTCCTAATGATCTGGTCCGGACAGTACTTGAACAGATATGGGTCATCAAAGAAGAAATGCTTAACCTCAGACAAAAACTTAGAGCTATCCTGTTTGGACCAGTGATCGGGCATCTGTCCAGTAACCAAATAGTTAACAATATCCGCAAACCAAGGGAGATGGGAGACACTCAGCAACTGTTCATCCGGAAAACTCTCACTCAATGGGATGCTCTCATGCTCGGGGTCAGTAGGTAATCGGGAGAGATGGTCAGCTACAACATTTTCAGAACCTTTCTTGTCTCGAATCTCAAGGTCAAACTCTTGTAACAATAGAATCCACCTAATCAGACGGGCTTTTGCATCTTTTTTCATCAATAGGTACCTAAGGGCCGAATGATCGGTGTAAACTATGACCTTAGACCCAATCAGGTAGGGTCTAAACTTTTCCAAGGCAAAGACGACAGCTAACAGCTCTTTCTCTGTGGTTGTGTAATTCAGCTGAGCGTCATTCAATGTCCTACTGGCATAATATATGACATGGGGCAATTTGTTCACTCTCTGTCCTAGCACAGCCCCAAGAGCATGGTCTGAAGCATCACACATGAGTTCGAAGGGAATTGTCCAATCAGGTGGCTTTATTATTGGGGTAGAGGTCAACTCCTTTTTCAATTGTTCAAATGCTTGTAGGCAAGGTTCATTGAAGACAAAAGGCACATCCTTTGATAGCAGATTGCACAAGGGTGCAGCTATCTTGCTAAAATTCTTAATGAACCGTCTATAAAAACCTGCATGACCCAAGAAAGATCTGATATTCTTCACTGTTTTTGGCAGTGGCAGGTTGGAAATGAGATCAATTTTAGCCTTGTCGACCTCGATACCGTTCTCAGAAATAACATGGCCCAGGACAATTCCTCTTTCCACCATGAAATGACACTTCTCCCAATTCAAAACAAGATTATTCTCTTGACATCTCATTAAAACAAGGTTCAGGTGATGCAAACATTCTTGGAAACTACTCCCGTGGACCGAAAAATCGTCCATGAACACCTCTAAAAATTGCTCGACCATGTCCGAAAATATGCTCATCATACACCTTTGAAATGTCGCAGGTGCATTGCACAGCCCAAAAGGCATGCGCCGGTAAGCGAATGTTCCTAAAGGACACGTAAAAGTTGTCTTTTCCTGGTCCTCGGGTGCTATGGGTATCTGATTATAGCCGGAGTATCCGTCAAGGAAACAATAAAATGCATGACCGGCTAATCTCTCAAGCATCTGGTCCATAAATGGGAGGGGAAAATGGTCTTTACGGGTGGCCGAGTTCAACTTTCTATAGTCAATGCACACTCGCCAACCCGTCTGGGTCCTTGTGGGCACTAACTCGTTCCCCTCATTCTTCACAACAGTTATCCCGGACTTCTTTGGCACAACATGGACTGGGCTGACCCATGAGCTGTCTGAAATTGGGTAAATGATACCTGAATCCAACAATTTCAGAACCTCCACTCTTACGACATCCTTCATTGATGGATTAAGACGCCTCTGTGGTTCTCTGGAAGTTTTTGCATTTTCTTCCAAATGTATCCGATGTTGAACCACAGATGGGCTTATTCCTTTTATATCTGCAATTGTCCAACCTATAGCCTCTTTGTGATCCTTCAAGATCTCAATCAATTGCTGTTCTTGGACTTTTTCCAAGTCTGAGGCTATAATGACAGGGAGGGTCTCAGCTGGGCCCAAAAACACATACTTGAGGGTGTCAGGTAGTGGTTTTAGGTCGAGCTTGGGTGGTTCCTCAATTGATGGAACAGGTGGGGCAGCCGATGGACTCAAGATCTCTGGCTTGGGTTGCCATTGACTCCTCTCAAAAGCAGGGGCAGAATCCAATAACGCATTGACTTCTTTAATATTATTCTCAACATCAATGTTACCTCCAAAATGTGCAAGACAGGCCTCTAGTGGGTCCTCACAAACTAACTGTGATCCTACACTCTCAATAAGCTCTTCTAGGTAACTCACTTCACAAATTTCATAATCACTCTCATCTCTGGGTTGCTTGCCAATGTTGAAAATGTTTATCTGGACTGTCATATTCCCAAACGATAGGTGCATCACACCATTTCGGCAATTAATCAGGGCATTAGAAGTGGCAAGGAATGGTCGCCCTAAAATTACCGGGATCCTCACAACATTTCCGATTGGTGGTCGGGTATCAAGGACTACAAAGTCCACCGGGAAAACAAATTCACCTACCTTGATCAAAACATCCTCAACAACACCTTTGGGGTACCTAACTGAAGCATCAGCTAGTTGTAAGGTTACCTTTGTCGGTTTCAGCTCCCCCAAACCTAACTCCTCGTATATCGAATACGGGAGCAGGTTGACACTTGCACCTAAGTCCAACAAAGCCTGTTCTATATGATGATCCCCTATTTGACAAGAGATTGTAGGACACCCAGGGTCCTTGTATTTTATTGGGGTTGAAGTGGTAATGATGGAACTGCATTGCTGGGCTAGAAAGGCTTTTTTAGGTACATTGGTTGTTCTTTTGAATGTGCACAAATCTTTGAGGACTTTGGCATAAGTCGGGATCTGTTGGATGGCTTCTAACAGTGGGATGTTAATTCTCACTTGCTTGAACACTTCAAGGATCTTATCCAACTGGACATTATTTTTCATTTGACCTAGCCTCTGAGGGTATGGGGCCTTGGGAACAAAGGTTTTAGGAGGGGGCTCACTCGGTGAGGTAGCTCCTATTGGTTTCTCAGGTTCCTTAGTAGGCTCTGGGTCCTTCTTTGGTTCCTCGGGTTCTTCTTCCAAAACTACATGCTCCCTCCTCACTTGGGTTTGCTCAGATTGCCTAAGATCCTCTTCTAGTGTGTCAGCCTTCCTTGCAGCCATTCTACGGGTGGTAACTGCATTGACCTGCTCATGGACTTTGCTCTTGTCATCATGTACAACAAATTGGCCCGTTGAAGTTTGGCCTTTGGGGTTGGCTTCGGGCTGACTTGGAAAGCTACCCTTGTCTCTTTGAGCTATTGACCTGGCTAGCTGGCTGACAGTGTATTCCAGCTTGGCAATGGACTGGGTATTGGCATTCAAATTTTGAGTAGTGCTTTGCTGGAATTGAAGGGTATTTTGGGCCAACATTTTCATTGTGTCCTCTAGAGAACTTATCTGCTGATTCTGGGGATTAAGATTCTGATAACCTTGGACCATGGGTGGTCCCTGTGACACTTGGGGTACTTGAGGCTTTTGGTATCCAGGAGGTGGCATATGCTGGGCCATTGGCTGAGAAAGGTTTCCTTGGTGTTGTCCTTTGGTCCATGAAAAATTAGGATTATCCTTCCAACCAGGATTGTATGTATTCGAATACGGATCATACTTCGGCCGCTCATATCTGGTATTTTGATAAAGTGCACTCACCTCCTCCATACTCTCACTCTGACTCTGACCAAAGAATGCTCTACATTGGGATCCAGGATGGGTAAAATCTCCACAATTGGTGCAGGGTGGGGTAGTAGGGTCACTAACTGCTTGGCTCATCTTTAATGATTCCAGGGTCTTTGGGGTGGTCTGCTGACAGGTCTGGTTCATTTCAAGCGCTTCTAATCTCTTTGTAAGCGTGGCCAACTTGGCCTCGGCCTCGAATTTGGGTTCCACTCTATGCATGCCCCTTCTTTCTGCAACAATGGGTCTTTTGGGATCCTCTCTGATAGGTTCCCATTGGAGAGTGTTCTCAGCGACCTCCTCAAGGTATGCCCAGGCTTGGTCAGCTGTCTTTTGAGTGAATACTCCGTTGCAGAAAGACTCCACCATGGTCTTGGTGGGATAGTCCAGTCCTTCATAAAGGATTTGGACTAGCCGGATCTTTTCGAATCCATGATGCGGGCATTGTAACAGTAAGTCTTTGAACCTTTCCATGTACTCATACATGGTTTCTCCCTCCAGTTGGTGGAAGCTGTTCAGGGTATGTCTAATGAAGGCCGTTTTCTGTTTTGAATAAAACTTTTTATAAAAGGCCTCGACTAGTCCCTCCCATGTGTTTATGGAATTAGCCTGTATGGCGTAAAGCCATGCTTTCGCCTTCTCTTTCAGTGAGAACGGGAATAACCTAAGCTTGAGGGCCTCTTCAGACATATGGTTATACTTCATGGTCCCACAGATTTCCTCAAACTCTCTCACATGCTGATATGGGTTCTCATTTTCCACCCCTCGGAAAATTGGTAACATCTGGATTAAGCCGGATTTCAGCTCAAATGAGGCATTTGTGGTGGGTATGACGATGCATGAGGGCTGGGTAGATCGGGTAGGGTACATGTACTCCCTAAGGGTCATGGGTTGGGTTTGTAAATTTCCGTCAGCCATTTCCTCAATGGTAATGGGGTCCACAAAGTTCTCAACAGGGATATCGAATAAATCAAAGCTCTCTAAACGACCCTGCACACGTAACCAATTGTGCATACACTACCAGTCAACTTCAAAAGTGATGGTCTGCTCAAGTGATGATGAATGAGGATTAATGCTTAAACGCAAACAAGCAAAACAAAATGATTTTGAAAAACAAACCAAACTTTGCTTAACTAAGGCTACCTAAGATTAAACTAGACAGCTCCTAACTGTGAAGAGTACACCTAGGCCTCCACCCCGGTCCTATGAAACGTAGTCGGCCAGGCAAGCCCCCAGGGGGTTGTGGGATCACAATGCACGTGGCAAAGGTTCCGCTTAAATACCAAACTCCTAGAACAGATGAACTGTCTCCCTTAAAGGACAAGGCTATTCTCGGCACCGATTTCCGTCAAGGAGCGCAAATGGTACAACCTTTGATGGTCTTCTCCTAATGAGCTCGTGTCCTAAGGTCACGTTTCCACTCAAATTTTATTAAAAGCTAAGGATTCCTAAGTAGTGAGGAAAATGAGTTCCTATGGGCAAGGAAATGGTGATGAAATCCAATCCTTATCTTGTTGGGGGTATGATTGCCCTTACTAAGTGTGTGCTTTCCAAATTACTTTGTGTATTTTAAAATGATTAAGCACTACAAAGCAATTAAACAATCAAACAACCAACAAAATTAACCCACTAACTAGGGATGCGTGGGTGTTATCGAAATACGCACCTCCCAAACTAAATTGGGGGAAGAACGGTTGAAGTCGACCCAAGCCACCGACACCAATTTCGGTGTACGAACTTGGGGGGCCGTGACGGTATCGTCCACCCGTCTTCCTTCCTTAATTATTACAATGCTTTGAAAACTCAAATGAACTAAAAAATTATTACAAACTTGAAATGAATCCTAATACAAGATTTTCTAAGAAAGCAAATTAAATTCCTAAGTTAGAGTTCTTTGGTTGCACTTTTTTTCTGTCCTTGCTTCAACCGCGGAATCCCTGAAAATACAAACAAGGAAAATGTGTAGAATCCGTAATGAAAACTAAAAGAAAGAATAAAAATGCAACCAAGCTATATGAGAGTTGAAAATCCTTAAAATCAAGGAATCCTATGTACGCCGATCCCCGGCAACGGCGCCAAAAACTTGATGCGTATTTTCCCGCAAGTATACGGTTGTCTCAAGTAATATAGACTATGGAAGTCCGAATATCGTTCCCACGAGGATCGTTACAAGGAAAATAACAATGATCTTTGAAAAGGAGTATCAACTCAAATATAGCTAACAAATTAATACAAATGAAAATAACAATAGAAACAAGAAACTAGATACTAACAAGGGAAAAAAAAATGCAAACTAAAATAAAACTAGAACTAGATAACAAAGAGAAGTTACTAAAAACATGAGAACAAATCAAGAGCAATGTTAGTAACAAGTTAGTAACAAAGTTAATGACCAAAGAAAAATAACAAGGTTAATAAGAAAATAACAAGTGAAAGAAGGAGAATGAGTGGATGGAGATAAAGAAATATGCTAACATATTTTAAAATAAAAGATGAAATTTATGGTGTAAATAGAGAAATGGATTGTGAGAATTAAAATAAGTGAATAAGTATGTGAGAATGTGAATAGAATTAAACTAAAGTAAGTAAAACAAGAAACAAGCAATATTAATGGATGATTGAATCATCTAGAATCCACTAACTGACACTAATCCAACACTTATGCTCTTCTCATTTCCCAAAAAAAACAATACTCAAATCTAATTGCAAATCAATGCTTAGATTTGGAAAATATAACTTTAAAGCTCTAAGATAGAAATTAACAATCTAATAGCTAAGATTTTCTTCCCTTCATAAAAGAAAAGATTCCTAATGACTATCTATCAAAAGTAAGCATAAACCATCAAAAGATATTAACTCCTAAGCATGATTTATCAAACCTAAGCATAGATAGTAAAAAGAATGCTAATAAAGAAACTAAGCATGGAAGGTTGCACAATGCAATGAAGAAAAATCTACTCTAACATATTAAGCACATAAACAAGGGAATTTAAAAGAAAGAGCATAAGCAAAAGGAATAGGATCAACTTAGCTTCACCTAGAAGATCCAATCAAAGGAATTAGCCACCCATTGGAGAAGAAGCTTTCAATTCCATTCCAAATCTTTAATTTTACAAGGCTTTCCTCACTTTCTCTCTACAATTTGCTCTCAATTACATGAATAGCTTAAGTAAAGAGGAGGAGGCTCTCCTTGCTTGTGTATCTAATGCCTAGAGCTCCCTCCTTTATATAGAAACATATGTCTTGCTCTCTTTTGGTTTCTTTCCAATGTGGGACTTCACAAGAATGGAAATATGAACATATGTATGTGATTCCCGTATTAGAAAACAGTCTCTGGATTGATGTATGATTTTGACCCCCGAAACGTCCAAATTGGGAAAAATGTTGTGAAATATGATTTGTAGATCTTTAAACAAGCTTTCCAATGCTTCTGAGATCACCTCAATCGGACACCCGAGTAAAAAGATATGGTCAAAATACCAACCCAGGTCTATCATGTTCCTTCTTATTATTGGCCTAACTTTGTCATTTCTTCATCCAATTGCCTTCCAAACTTTTCATAACTCTCTTTAATTCTTGAATCTCAACTTTAATCTTCAAATTAATCTTCAATTAACACCTACAAAGAGAAATTAATATAATTGAGAGTATGGAAGCCATTGGAACTCATATAAATGCATACAAATGACCATCTATAATGGAAAGATATGAGCAAAGATGATGGGGATGAACTTTATGATTTTTATGCTAAAAATAGTGTTTTGAGTTCTTTTATCTTTGAAAACTCATAAAATAATGCTATAAAAGTGTATCTTTCGTGAACTCATCAGCTGGCTTGTCCTCTCTCGTCTACTATTGTTATGCTCCTTGTTGAGCTATCATTGAATAATGTATTGAATTAATACAATGAAATGCAATGAAATGAAAAGAAAAGAACTGAAATGAACAAACATGGTAATGTATGAAAGATTAAGTCTGCTGCAGTAGATGGAGCGTTCCGGAGCTCCGTGGTGATGCCGGTGATCTCTGATCAAGACACTGGTAAATCCCACACATTTGAAAAGCCACTTAATGAAGTGAGTACATTTGAAAAGCCACTTAATAAAGTGAGTAATAATCAAATGAAATGAGTCCTTGAAAGGCTGGGTTGTGAATGGTGCGCCTTCCGCCTATGCTAGAGGACAACGAAAAGACACTTGATAAAGTGTATATACATGCATTAACTGCTCTCTTTAGGGGAGAACTACATGCAGTAACTGCTCTCTTCGGGGGAGAACTACATAAATTGAATGCTTCCTTCGGGGAAGAACTATATGAATTGAATTGAATTGAATTGATTTGAATATAATTGTTATACATTGGAACCAAATTGCTAACATGTGATTATCATAGAATTGTGTATACATTGTTGAACCGTCGTGTTCACAGTGTTATTGATGACATTACAGGCCCAGTTGGCCGTTCCAGTGGTTCCGAGACAACGCCGCCAGCGAAGGAGACCAATCCGGTTCCCCCAGGAGGATTGAACGAATGGATATAAATCGGAGGCGACCGGTTTAGAAAATTTTGGGAACATTTTGAATAGATTCATTTTGTTGTAAATAGTGATCACATGCATTGTATTTGAATATGCATGGGTGATTTAAATAGGAAATGAGATGTATAAGTAAACTTTACTTTCTGTAAAGCATTTGTACATATTAAAGTTAAATGTCAATGTATGTATATCTTTCCGCAACATAATGTACATTTGACAGGTGTATGTAAGATCCCTTGTGAATTTCGTATTGGCTTCGGCGATGCGAGGTTTATGGGAGTAAGTATGGCATCGCGACTCGGGGTTTGGCCGTGGTAACCCTATTCTCGGGCCCGGGTCGTGACACCTCATTAAAGTAGGAGAGTTTGTGTTCCCTATAGACTTTGTTGTCTTGGACACAAATCAACCAACAGGAACTGTGACCAAAATACCAATCATTCTAGGACGACCATTCGTAGCAACATCCAATGCTTTGATCAATTGTAGGAATGGAGTGATGCAAATCTCTTTTGGGACCATGACAGTTCAAGTGAATATTTTTAATGTCAATAAGCAACCTCCTGATGAGGATGATGGAGTTTTTTTTAAGTTAGTTACATTCATGAATTGGTGGAAAATCACTTACCCCATTTTAAACTTGAAGATCCACTAGAGGCTTGTCTTGCCCACTTTGGCAGTGACTTTGATGTAGATGGCTACATTGTAGAGGTGAATGCATTGCTAGCTACAACTCCATTTATGAAAAAGAACAGGTGGCTACCTAAGCAAGAGATATTGACCTCAATTTTGGAAGGTAGGTTTGTTTGGGATCCAGGTGGATTCCATGTTAGGTGTCAGATAGGGTAGTTTCTTTTTCTTTGTTTTTATATATATTATTATTAGTTTAGGTTATCTTTTGTCATTGTTTTGACTAACTTTGGATAGGGAGCGCCATGTAAAATCATCAGGTAACTTATTTCCTTTACCTCCTGCTATTTATTTTTCCTCATGTTCCATTATCAATTTTTGCATTACATGCATGACATCGAGGACGCTGTCTAGTAGGTTTGGGGGTGGGAACAAGAACACTTGTCCAATTTTAGGTGATTTTTTCAATTTTAGGCAAACTTTTAATTTTTTTTTAATTTTAGGAAAACTTTTTGTTTGTGCAATTTTATTTTATTTTTTCTTAAATGGAAGTTTTCAAAGGAATTGATAAAATTCAACGATGCTCGGAAACCCGAAATTTCAAAATCCTTGGAAGGAAGTAAAATGAAAGTTCAAGACTTTTCTAGAATATTTCAAACTTTGTTTTCACTGAAACATGTATATATCTATCAAGATTTTGGACAGGAAGCTTTAGTGCCAAATTCGGGATTTCTCAAGAAATATAGGATGACCTTCTGAAGTTTAGCCTTGTAAATCTACTTGATTCATCGGGATGGTTAGGCCAACCAAAACCAGTGGATTAGTTCGGGAGAATTGAAAAGGGCTGCCTATTGGTGGGGTTTGCAAGAAAAAGAAAAAAGAAAAAAGAAAAAAAAGTGTTTAGTTAGAAGTCTTGAAAAGAATAAAAAGTTTGTGACTAGTTTGGGTTTGCAGCCTTTTTAACCTGAGCCAGTATACCTGTAGGGGTATTTACAAACCTAGTGCCCTAAAGCCATCTGGTTTGGGAGTCATTGGCCTAATGCTCGTTACATGGGTTAATTAGAAAGCTTAAGGGACCTAGGCATTGCACAGTCACGTTTGTGTGTTTGAAAAAAAAAATTGCGGCCTTGGAAAAAACAGTATTGCGAAAGCCGTCATAATAGCCTTGAGAGGGAAACTTATAAGCCACTAAATCTAGGGAAGATTAAAGCATTTGAAAGAGAATTTTGTTTTCATGGCACCATAGTGGAACATTTGAAGGGTTGATTTGATGTGTACACCTACATAGAGCACACAAAGTTTTGAAAAGAAAAAAAAAATTCTTTAAACTTGAAAGGTGAACTAAATTTTGAAAAGTCTGAGATTTTGATTATTCCAGGTTATACAAGTGGCATCCGTGATGAGTTGATGTCCTTGCGGGAAATTTCTTTTATTTTTTTAGGATAAATGAATTTTGTGGGTAGATTCACTGCAAACCCTCACGAGGCACAACTCGTCCACTAGGGGGAAGCTAGGGGTTTAAGGGTTTGCTGCATATGCTAAATGCAGTCGAGAGGGCCAGCGAAAGTGGCATTTTTCTTTTTATTTTTCTGCATTTGTTAGGATCGTAAACTTCTCGTTTTTCACTTATTTTGCTTGAGGACTAGCAAAAAGCTAGTCTAGGGGTGTGATAAGTCCATAAAATTGTAGTTTTCTTCATCATTTCATATGCATTTGTGGACTTAATTAGGTTAATTACATAAAATTACACCTAATTTCATGATTTCATGCATTTGAGCATCAAAGTTGGAATCTTAGTCAAATTTGGCCAAAATTTATTACATTGCATGACTTTTGTGAAATTAGGGATTTTCATCTCATTCATCACCCAAAAATTAGTTCTTTTGGTTTCACTAATGTATACCTTCTAATTTTGACACATGTGCTATTTTTGGAAAGTTGGGTATTTTTGGTGCATTAATTAGGCATGTAGGGTCACATGCATAGTCCATCTAGATTCCTCACACTTGATTATTATTGATATCATCTAATTTTATTTTTGTAGGATAAGTCAAGAGTGGGACCTGCATTGGTGAAATTTGAGAGAGATCAAAGGCAGGACACGCTTCATGGTGGGCCCACATATCTTGACATCTTGGTGGAGTTGGAAAGATTGAAAAATCTCAAAGATGGAAAGCGAATCAAATAAGCAAGCAAAAAAAGAGTCCAAGTATGCTTTGGACGTCCAACATGGGTCTCACACATCCCATAGCATGCCAAACATAGAAGTTTCCTTAATTGCACAATTATTCCCAGATTTTTCAGGGGCAGGAAATTTAAATGGCCATAACTCTCAAACGCAGTATCGGATTGGTGCAACCTATCTATCGTTGGAAGGAGCTTTTCGAATAGATATCCGTGGAGCCTAAGATTACATAAATCAGAGCTATATTGAAGGAGAAATGACATCGGGAAGTTGCCTGTTATAATTCTATGTGGGAATTACAAGAAGTTTTCAAAATTGGCAACATGAGAGATGTTTGAGAAGTTCAATTTGGTAAGACTTGGAGCCCAAGAGACCACATTTAGCAACAAATTATCTCCAATTCAATTTCTTTCTAAGTGTGAAGCCTAACTTGAGTCCTAAGAAAGAAATCTCTCCAAATAAGGAAACAAGTCCTAAAAGAGAGGAGATTCTTTTCTAAAAAGGAGGCATCAACATCTATAAAACCAACTCAAAAGGGGATGGAGGCATGTCTCACATCTTGCCCTCTCTCCAATTCCCCTCTTTCTTTTCTTCCTTTTTTGTTTTCCATTAGCATTTATTCTATTTTGGTAGCCTTGGGCCATGTCCAAGGATTTATTTTGAAGGAGAAGTTTTGTGAAGGAGAAGTTGTAAAGATGCAATTTTTAATGACAAATCAAGAAGCATTTTTTGCAATGAGGGGTTAATTTTCTTGATTAGGGTTATGGATGAAGGTAAGTAACTTCTTTTTATTTATATAGTAATTCTAATTTGTGTTCTATGATTATGTGCTTAATGATTAATAGGCTTGTATCCGTGCCCTAGGCAAATCTCCATTCTTGATTTCTAAAAATAAAAATTGATTTTTGACTATCCATGCTTAGGTTTGACAGGCCATACTTTGGACTTAGATCTTTTGATGGTTTATGCTTACTTTTGATGGGTAGTTCTTAAATTATACCTCATCTTCTTGCTTAAGGACCAACTGAAGCCGAGTACAGCTTCAGTTTCTCTGTTGTTACGACCTTTGTGAACATATCTGCAGGATTCTCACTTGATAAAATCTTCTCCATTTTCAACATTCTTTCTTCCAGAAGCCACCGTATGAAGTGATATTTGATCTGAATGTGTTTGGTTTTTTAATGAATGGCTGAATTCTTTGCAAGATGAATGATACTCTTACTGTCACTGTAAAGCCTGCTGAACTCTTGCTTCTTACCAAACTCTTCCATTAACTTCTATAACCAAATAATTTCCTTACTAGCTTCTGTAGCAGTAACATACTCTACTTTTGTGGTTGAAAGTGCAACAACGTCTTGTAGTTGTGACTTCCAACTGATTACTGCACTACCCAATGTGAAGATATATCATATGGTGTTTCTGTTTCTATCAAGATCTTCTACCAAGTCCGAATCAACATAGCCCTTCAATTTGATCTCTGATCCTCCAAAACACAATGATGAGTTGGTGGTGCCTTTCAGATATCTGATAATCCACTTAACTGCCTCCCAATGCGCTTTTCCGGGGTTGCTCATAAATCTGCTTAGAACTCCCACTGCATGAGCAATGTCTGGTCTAGTGCAAACCATAGCATATATCAAGTTGCTAACAGTTGAAGCATATGGGACCTTGGACATGTTCTCCTTCTCCTGTTCTATCCTAGGAGACAACTCTTTTAAGAGTTTGAAATGGCTGGCTAGTGAAGTGCTAACTGGCTTAGCATCTGCATGTTGAATTTGTTTAGAACTTCTTCAACATATTCTGCATGAGACACCTTCAATGTGCGATTTTTCCTATCTCTATTAATTCTCATGCCGAGAATTGATTTGTAGCACCCAGATCCTTCATTTCAAATTCATGTGACAATTGTTTCTTCAAATTATTCATTTCATGCATATTTGAACTTGCAACAAGCATATCATCTACGTACAAGAGTACAATAATGTAATAGTCATCAAAACTTTTGGAATAACAACAATGGTCTGCATGACACCATTTATAACCTATGTTGCAAATAAACTTGTCAAATTTAATATACCATTGTCTTGGGGCTTGCTTCAAATCGTATAAACTCCTTTTGAGCTTACACACCGTTTTCTCTTTTCCTGGTACAACATATCCATATAGATGTCTTCTTCCAAGTCACCATGGAGAAAAGCAGCTTTCACATCTAATTGCTAAGATGTAAATCTTCTACCGCCATAATGCTCAACACAATTCTAATTGGGTTCAATTTAACCACAGGAGAAAATAACTTAGAGTAATCAACACCTGCCTTCTGCTAGAAACCTTTTGCAACTAATCTGGTTTTGTATTACTTGTTATCGTCATGTTCTTCCTTCAATTTGTACATCCACTTGTTGTGCAATGCTTTCTTTCCCTCAGGCAACTGAACTAAGTCTCGTGTCTAGTTTGATAATAAAGATTGCATCTCATCTTCAATGCCTTGTTCCCACCTAGCTCAAGTTTCAACCTACAATGCTTCTTCATAACATTTTGGCTCACCACCATTAGTTAACAACAACTAATAAAAGAAGGTGAATAGCGCTATGTAGGCTTAGGAGTCCTAGATGACCTTCTTACTAGTGCAGGTGTTTGAGGGTCCACCTGCAGGTTTTCATTTTTATCCACTTTAGGCATCATTTTCAGAATTGTCATCCAGTTCTAAATATTCATTGTTGTCGTCCTGTACCTTGTCCTTATATTTATGCATCACTTTCTCTTTGATTATAACATTTGCTTCTAATGATTTTTCTATTTTCTTCATCTCAGAAGTGGTAACCAAACTCATCAGAACTATATCCAATGAAAGTGCATTTCTAAGATTTAGAATCTAGTTTGTCTCTTTCTTTAGCATCAACATGAACATAAGAGATACAACCAAATACTTTTAAATGTGAAAGGTTTACCTCTTTTTCGGTCCAAGCTTCCTCTGGTAGTCCACCATCCAAAGGTACTGAAGGCCCCTGATTGATTAAGTATACAGCAGTATTCACTGCTTCTGCTCAAAACTGCTTGGGCAATGCAGCATGTAACCTCATACTTCTGGTACGCTCAACAATTGTCCTGTTCATGCGCTTTGCTACGCTATTTTACTGTGGTGTATTGGGAATGGTCTTCTCTCGCCTAATACCATTTTTTACGCAATACTCTTCAAAGTCTTTACTGCAATAATCTCCCTCATTATCAGATCTTAGGCATTTCAGTTTCAAACTTGTTTCATTTTCAACCAAAGCTTTCCACTTCTTGAAGACATCACACACGTTAGACTTGCGTTTCATAGGATATACCCCTAATTTTCTGGTAGCATCATCAATGAATGCAACAAAGTAAGAAGATCCACTAGGAGAAGGTACCCGAGTTTGTCCCCACACATCCGTGTGTACTAGTTCCAAACTTTCTGACTATGGTGGCCTGCCTATTTTGGAAAATGTAACTTTCTTCTGCTTTCCGAAAACACAATCTTCATAGAACTCTAAGTCTAATGACTTGAGTTCTTTCAGCTTACCTTTAGAATGAAGAATCTTCATCCATTTCTCACTCATGTGTCCGAGTCTATAGTGCCACGTGTTTGAGTCAATGCCTTTATTTGCAACTACAATGGAACTTGTAGAGCTATTGGTCAAGTAAAGAGTTCCTTCTTTCTTACTGCGAGCAACAACCATACTACCTTTTATAACTTTTCAGAAATCATCTGCAAAGACAGTTACATGACCAAAGCTTACAAGCTAACCAACCGATATGAGGTTTCTCTTCAAGCTGGGTACATGCGTAACATCATTTAATTACGATATACCGATATTTGGCAATTTAACCTGAATATCTCCCTTGCCAATCATGTCACAAGGTTCATCATCACAAAGACAAACTTTTCCAAAATCACCTTGTATATAATTTTTGAGATATTCTCTATGTGCAGTAGCATGAAAGGATGCACTAGAATCTAGAACCCAAGATTCGGATTTATAATCAAAAGCAAGAATTAAAGCGTCTTGAACAGTATCACCTACGACATTTACGGAAGCTTCGTTGCCCTTATTACCGTTCTTTTGCTTGTATTTCTTTGGTGGAGCTCTGCAGTCCTTTTTCAAATATCCTTTCTTGCCACAATTTCAGTACTCGATTATGCCTTTTAAAGGTCTTGACTTGCTCCTTGATTTTGATCTTCCACGACTTTGCTCTCTCTTAGATGACCTTCCTCTGTTTCCCACATTTATTACACTTCCTAATGATTCACCTGAAGGTTTCTTGTGAATTTCCTTATCGAGTATAGAACTCACGACATCATCAAATTTCATTGTGGTTGATCCTGAAGAATTGCTCAGTGATGTAACCATACCATTCCAGCTGTCTAGTAAAGAAGATGAAACCAACAAAGCTCAAATTCCATCATTGAATTCTACGGCAACCGAGGATAACTGGCTCATGGTCGTGTTAAACTCATTCAGGTGTTCAGCAACAACCCCACCTTCAACCATCTTCGTGTTAAAGAACTTTCTCATCAAGAAAACTTTATTTGAGGCTAAAGGTTTTTCATACATTCTTGATAGGGCATCCATAATATCTTTAGTGGTTTTCTCCTTTGATATATTGAATATAATAGACTTTGATAGAGAGAGTCGAATCGCACCTAAGGCCGTCCTGTCAAGTACCTCCCATTTTGTATCTAACATTTTTGCAGGTTTCTTAGCTTTTCCCCCAAGTGGCAAGTAGAGATTCTTTTGGTAGAGGAGATCTTTCATCTGCATCTTCCAGTATGCGAAGTTTGTGCCATTAAACTTCTCAATTGTGAGCTTCGTGTCGCCCGTCATTGCTCCCACTCAAACCAAGCTCTATCTACTTGATGAATTTCTCTGTCTATCAAACTGTCAATTCGTTCCATCTACCTTGTAGATCTCGATTTTGAGTCTGAATGGCTTCATAAATTAAGGAGCAACCAAATTGGCCAATTCTGTCTTGACAGTACAGATGACGTCAGCCTCTTGCTGCTTCTGTTGCTGGGCTTTCTGCAAGGTGAGTCAGGCCGAACCTGACCTAAACAAACCCGAGACCTGGGACCTTGAACAAGCCCAACTGGGTCTCCTTCTTCCTCTCAATGCCTACAACAGGCGCTGTGTCCCCTGCAAAAAAAGCCGCCCTAGAGTCTGTCACCGGTGATCTTCTGCGAAAAGGTGGGAGAGTGGTCGGACTGGTGAGGCGACAACGATGGTCTTTGCAGTCTTCAGTGATGGGAGCAACAGAACCCTTTTCTCTTTCTAAAATCTGCGACGACTACCTCTAGTTTTCCAACTCCGGTGGCGACGACAACGGACTACGGCCGCAATTCTCACCTTTACAGTTCCAGCGAAGCGAAACCAAACATTTGCAACAACTGTCTTCTCCGAGTCCAGCGACGAATCCGGTCATCCTTGTCGGCTCCGATCTTCAAATAGAGTATGTCCTTCAATTTGGAGAGCCGAGAACCCAGACTTCTTCTCCAGCCCAGGTGTACAACCACAACAGTATCTCCTGTGCAGCGACAGCCAACCCAGGCTTCTCCTCTGCGAGTTCCGATCCAGAGCCCTTCTACAACGATCATCCGTGCACAATGATGTCCCACCGAGATTCTAATCACTTCTGAATTTTTATCACATGATCTATGACTTTCACATCAATCCTCTGTCCGAGATCCATTCGAATCTCTCTGCCTTGGATTACACGCAACACCAAGCATTGGAAACCAGTACTTGATGCTAGTTGTTAGGGATAAAAAACACAAGTTCGTTCTACGAGACACAATCAATAACTGACACAATCAATTGAGGAGATACAGATTTACATGGTTCGGCAAGGTTACCTATGCTCACGGGAGATTCACGCCAGTTCATTATTATTGGAGATACCCACAAGAGTACAATCACTCATTGTCTCTCATTCTCTCTCAACAATGCTCGACCATCTAGTATAAATAAATTTAACCTTGAATTCCTATCTAATTTTATGAGATGCATATTTAAGATGTTTATGCTAGCCACATTGAGTGCAAATATCAGATGAGTTCGTAGTAAATTGAGTTCAGATTTTGGGGGGGGGGGGGGGGGGGGGGGGGGGGCGTTTTGATAGCCACTTGACACCTTTCGTTTCTTCAATTTTAGCTACATTTGACATGAATACATTTATTTAAAATCCATAAGATCTCAATTCAATATGGTCCCCAGGTGAAAATGATAAGTAAAAAATAAGTAAATAACATCAGAATGTTTATATAAAGTGTAATCTTGAACATGTCATGTACCAAAAAATAGGATATCCTTGTTGTGCGACATTTATTTTGTTTCAAACAGTTCAATTCTTTGTGACATGAAAAGCATCAAAGTAGTGTTTGGATAGCGAGTAATAAGTGATAGTTGCAATTCACCACTAGGTAGGGAAATCAGAAGAAACCCAAGGGTCCACACTCAGTTGTGCGGGCCTGATCATCGATCAGGTGGCGCCATGGGGTCCCACAATTCAGTCTATCAAAATCTTGTATTAACGCCCCATGAAACCTAGGAAACTGGATGGTGGCCAGATGGGACCCACTCCACAAGGGTTCTCCACCACTGGAATCGCCCCTGGGTCCACTTCCAGATGTGGGGTCGTGATCGTCGATCGGGTGGGCCACAGGGTCTCATAACCTCAGTTGATCACAGTTTTTGAAGACAAAACCCAAAAGACACTGTTAACAGGCACAGTGCATGTCAACACCTAATCAAAGGTGCAGCATTAACTGTCATCCTTGCACATAAGATTGAAGTATCATCACAAGTAACGAATGGATATATTGCTCATTTTGAAGGACACAATCAAGTGCACTTCAAAGCCTCAGGATGGCAGTTACATACCTACATTTGTCTTGTATGCCATATTTGCTAAGCTAGTCCAACACTACATTTGAATCTATCTTGGACAACAGATGCTTCCAAAAGGAATATCCTAAATCTTAAACCAATGCCAACAAGTAGTCTCTGCATTTTCATCCTAATGCAGCGACTGATTCATTTAGAATGTTTGATATTCTGTCCATGATGAAGGAAGGAAAGATGTCACCTTGCATTTGTTAGCAAGTGTACAAACAAAGAGAAAAAAAAATATTCTTCAGTCTAAATCCATTGCTGAAGCTAAAAAAACACACACACAGAGAGAGAGAGAGAGAGAGAGAGAGAGAGAGAGAGAGAGAGAGAGAGAGAGAGTGACTGAAGTTTGTTGACAATGATGGTTTAAACAAAAGTAAGTTTGTTGACAATGATATTTTTTCTTCTTCAGTGTAAGTCCATTGCTGAGAGAGAGAGAGAGAGAGAGAGAGAGAGAGAGAGAGAGAGAGAGAGAGAGAGAGAGAGAGAGACTAGGTAGGTTTGTTGACAATGAGGGTTTAAACAAGCTCCCTTCGGTGGTCAATTAACTTTATGGAAAAAAGCTGAGAAGTGTAGGACAAATATAGTTGCCACATGCGTGCACACACCCTAGACGTGCACAAACCTAAGGTACACATATTTGGACAATCATACCCTCAAACTGGTCGGAGCATGTCCTAGAGCTTCAATAAATACCTCCTCAGACTGTTCTGAAGTGGAGACCGATGGGGTGGATATTCTTCCCGCAACCTCTCCATTATGTAATAGAAGGCAATCGATCTCAATGTGCCACCTACTTTCATGGCAGATTGGCTGGAATAACAATGACGTGTGGCTGCTTGAGTGCACAAGACATTTGTAGACTTTGTAGGTGGCACGCTTTCCTCATCCCAGAATGTTCCGAGCCACATTCTGTGCTTTCCATGGCTCCATACTCAGCTTGCACACTAAATGAGAAGTTAGACCCAAAGCTACCAATTAACTACAGGTCATAAATGGATATACCAAGATCTTGCGAGAAGACTCATTCCTCCTTTAGCTTTGGGTGCATGGTCTTGAATAGGAACGTCAACAACTTCTCTGCACAAAATGGGATGAGATTCACACAAATAAACCATTACAGAATTATCTTATTTCAATCTTCATAAGGAAATATGTTGAAAATCAAGTGGGGGTTAATGGGTTGTTGACAAAGTGGAGACATGAAATGAGATTTGTCGGAATTAAGAGTTACAAAATTAGGAGATTCATGGGAATGAAGAATTACAAAGTTGGGATGAGATTCATGGTAATGAATAGTTACAAACTTAGAATGAGATTGTTGGTATTGGACAGTAACAAAATTATCAATAAATATTAAATTTTCTGACGTGGCTTCCATGGATGATGTGGCTTAAGGAGAAGCCAAAATCCAGAATATTTTCTCAATTGTTATCTAGCTTTAAGGTATAAGAATGCCAGCGGACAAAATGAAAATCACTCTCAACATTTTTGGTGCATTCATGAAAGACATCATTGTGGCAATGTATCTAGCACCGGTTCTATCACAATAAAGGCGTTGTGATAACAACGAATTTATTGCCTTCTCCCCTCTTACAGAGGTTTTGATGACTGGTTTCTCAGTTTGAGAGATTTGGCTGATATTTGGAAGACAGGCATCGAAATAGATATCAAGGATAACAAAATCATCTTGGATGTATATTTGGAAATGAGTTTTCCCCCTTGAGAGAGAATTGTGTAGCTTGATGGAAACTGACATTCAGTGATGTAAAAATCTGTCTGCTAGGAGGGTTATAACATGATATCCTTTCTAAGATGAGCGATATCCAACAAATACGGATTCAGTACTTTGGGATCTAGCCTTTTGTTTGGAAAAGAAAAGTTAAGGACAAAACATAGACAATCAAAGATCAAAGGGAAAACTTTCCAACTTAGACTCTATGTAGGATTTCTTCTAGAATAGTCCTTCCTTGTTTTGAATTTCAAATCTTGATATGAGAGGATGGAATCTTAGAAACTTGGAAAGAGAGAGAGAAAGAATTTTGTGTTGCAACAGTGGGACCCACCTCATACTGGCGTGCATAGGGAAGTACGCCTAGCAGGGGTGTGGTTCCCTCTTTCCTTTTCTTTCTTTTTTCTTCTTTTTTTTCTTCTTTAAATTTCTCTCTTTGTAGGCCCCTATTGCTATGACAGTTCCTACACAGTGAAACAACTAAATCACTCGCAATTAATCAAATAAAAGTGCTATGCATGCTATGCATGAGGCTTAACTAATGCAATTTATGCCTAATGAATTAATGCAATGGGGCCACAGTGCTTGGAGCCTAATTGATGGGACCTAGGGGTGATGCAAACTATCAACTTCACAAACTCATGTCAGATTAATGGTTTTTGACTGATTTTGACTGAAATTCAAAAGTTATGCCCATATACATGAAATCATGAAATTTTGATGCAATTGTCCTAATTAAGTCCAGAAAAGCACATGAAATGAAGGCATTTTGACCCAATTTTGTGGACTTATCATCTAGCCAATCAGTACATGCTCAGTAAGAGATCATGTCCTACTATAGATGAAGAAAATGAACGGATGATGTCTATTCCATACTCCATAGCAGTTTGGAGTCTTATGTATGCCATGGTGTGCACGCGACCAGACATTGGTCATGCAGTGGGTTTAGTGAGTAGATTTCTTTCTAACCTTGAGAAATAGCATTTGAAAGCAGTGAAGTAGATCTTCAGATATTTGAGAGGTATTTCAAAATTATGCTTATATTTCGAAGGCTCAAAACTACTGCTTGAAGGTTTCACAAATGTTGATTTTGAAGGCGAGCTTGATCGTAGGTTATCGACTTCTGAGTACTTTTTTACTTTTTAAGGGGAGCTATTTCTTAGCAGTCTAAGTTGCAGAAGTCTACGACATTGTCTATAGTTGAAGCGGAATACATAGATGCCAATGAAGCAGGGATGGAGATGTTTTGGTTCAACAATTTTCTTTGAGAATTGGCTTTGAAGTAAGGAGAGTAAGTAGTCAACTATGATAATCAGAGAGTGTTATGGGTCATAGTAAGAAAGCTACATACCATGCACGCACGAAGTTTGTTGATGTAAGATACCATTGGATTCGTGAAGTCATTGACAAGAATCTCATGAAGCTGGAGAAGATTTACACTGACAAGAATCCCTCAAACATGATGACAAAGGTCGTGCCTAAAGAAAAGCTAGAGTTGTGTTCATAGTTGGTAGGACTGAACTCCCAATCTGGGGTCTAGAGGCGTCTACCCAATGGTCTAGATGGGGAGATTGTTGCCTAGTTATTATTAATCTTGTTTCGTTTCGGTCAAAATAGCCGAAAAATTTCATTTCAGCCATCCCACTGAAACGAAACACATCCTAAAACTTTTTCGTCAAGATTTTGGACTATTTCAGAGATTTCGACAAAAAATCATGCATTTCTGGCGAAATGACCGAAATCTAGATTTTCGTTTTGGTTTTTTCACAGAGAAATCTAATCTCAGCAGTTAAAAAACAATAGGAAAAAAGTAAAAGAAAAGAAGAGCAAGGAGGAGAAGAGGAGATGGAGAGTATTCAAAACGTCAGTTGCTAGCCTTCTTGCTGCCATCCAGTCCTCTTTCTCCCATCTATTCCCCCCTCTTCTTCTTCTTCTTCTTCTTTTTCTTGTTCTACTTCTCTCTTTCTTCTGGATTATTTCTTGTTTTCATCGAGATGTGTTCTGGACTTGGAGTGACTGGTTGAGACAACGAGACAGGCTGGTGGAGTATTCTAGGAAAAAAGTAGAAAAAGTCTATGGCTGGGAGTGGGGTTGGGAATCCAGCTCGGCTTAAATCTGGGTATGGGGCTGAGCTGGGGCTGATCATAAGACTAGGCCTACTTTGGGTGCGGTTGGGGCTGGTCATAGGGATGGATTTTATAAAAGGCTTGAAGCATAGGCCACCTTTATCTTTGAAATTTATAACTATATATTTTCAATCTTTTAAACTATATATATTTAATTTTTATTTACATAATTAGAACTCCGAAATTCCGAAATGACTGAAAAATCCTGGTTTGGAGGTCAGATCGAAATTGGGTCCGAAACAAGATTGACTGCTATGGATTGTTGGCCTAGTGAGACTAAACCAAGTTGGTTCAGGGCCATGGGTATTTTAGTAATTGTACAAGGACTTTCTTATTAACTAAGGTAAGGTTTTATGGAGGATAAGAGAAGGAGAATTATAAATTGATGTAATGTGTAACCTATGAGTATTATATACAGACTAGAATCCAGAAGGAAAGTTGCATTTCTTTTATGTGGATGTAAACAAGTTTGCCAAACCACGTAAAATCTTTGTGTGTGATTTTCTCTCTTGTGTTGTTGATTGATCATTCGATCGTAATGGTTCACGCTTTCACACACACGTGCGGGACAATCTCCACCCCCGTAAAATCTTTTCACCTAGATGTATTTACTCTTTCTTTGTCACGGGATTGAGAAATTCGTAATGGTGTGGAGTGTGAAGATAAAGCACCTGCACTACGGCATCCATTTACCTCATTCTCCCGTTCTCAAATCTGGACGACGAATCTACAACCATATTCATCATTTATTCATATATAGTTCATTTACAAAAACCATCTTTTTATAGAAATAATTATAATAAATAATTAATATATTTTTAATATATAATCTTTCTAATATGTAATACAAAAATGCATGGGAGAGGAAAGCTATCTCAAAAATGAAAGAACCAGTAAAAATAGCAACCTTTTCTGTCAGGGGCTGACCTACATGTAGGCCTAGGGGGGCCATGGTCCCCCTTAAGTTTTCAAAATTTTATATTTTACCACTAAAATTTTTGTAATTTTTTATTTTGCCCCCTAAAATGTTAAAATTTTCTTTTAATAATTTTCATTTGGCCCCCGCTAGTTCCATTTTCTGGGTCCGCCTATGTTTTCGGTAAAATAATGGCCAGGATAAGTGCTAAATGCATGGGAAAGAGGAAAAACTCAAATTACATTTTTACCACTGGAATTTGGTTTGTTGGTCACCATTGGTTTTTTTTGTACTTTTCACATCATCAGAAGGTTATCTGGCACAGGCAAATCCATGGGACCCGCTTATATGCAAATCACGAGGGTGTTGAAATTTGAAGGTCAATAATATCACTAATTTTAAATGAGACGTAATCAAATAAAAACCATTTGATTGAAGACCAAAGTTAAAGCCGGTCAAAATATATTTCCAAAAATAATCTCTTGCACCATAACCTACTAGTGCATATTGGGGACTTGTAATTGACCCACAGGATGGGCCCACTTTAGTGGACTCCATAATGGGGCCCACCTATTGAAAATCTGACCCACACAAAATTTCAGTTAATAAATTATTAATCATATGCTCAATCTTATGATGAGATCAACTTGGTGGAGGACTCCATAAAGGGGAATGATTAATGCATTATTAATCATGCGATCAGTATTATAATAAGGTCAATCTATGCTAGTTTAAAATAGGTATATCCATATAAAGAGAGGGCATACATTTTGACTGGTTACTAATTTTTTTAGAGTTGACTGGTTCTTATTTTCAATAAACGGGGACCCCTATAGAGCTTATCCAAGGATTTAGACTCAAAATAATCCATAAGCAGTTTTAAAGGTGACCGGCTCCATGTTTTTTTTAATCTTATTGATGGTATGAAGATTTCCCTTAAGAGAAAAAAAAGACTCCAGCTCTCCAACCCAGTGGTCTCGATTATTAGATTAGTTTTTATTCTAACTTGCTCGCATGATTTTTAAATTTCCATACCCAAGTGATCTGCATGCAAGTGGGCCCCTATTGATTTTTGCCACCCTATATTGTTAATGTGAAAGAGTCCGGATCTGTTGAGGTAAAATCCCACACGGTGACCGTGAGTAGACCATGCAACCTGTCACGCACGTAGACAGGCTACCATGCGTCCGAGCAGAGGCTGCCCGTGGTGACGTGGCGAACCCTAAGTGGTCCACTCACGGTTGCCGTGCATAGACCCACTCAAAGGTGATTCAATGTGAGAAGTTAAAAAAATGTAGAGTGAATAGCCCAAACAAATGCTATGGGTAAAATAGTAATTTAATTTTCTCTCATCCCATAAATTTGGCGCCCATCTTGATGGCAATTATTATGGAAGAAGTGGCCATTTTACTGGTTTGCTCTTTCGTTTCCAGGCAGCCTTAAGTTTTGGCTAGCATTTCTCTATTTAATATATTTTTTACAGTTATCTTGCTATATCCCATCAAGTTCCCAAAATCTTGTCATCTCGTGGATTGGTCGATTTAGAGCCCGTTATCAATTCATTATCTAGTAGTAACAGAAAATCACATACCACAAAGGTTAACATGAAGGAAAAGAGTCTTCTATTATCAAATTTATTACATTCATGAACACCAACGCGCCCATGGTGCAAACACGAAGTGACACACAGGATTAAAATCAACACACATGCAAACACACACGTACATACGACATAAGAAAAAGTCATACACGTTAAGGAAAAAAAATCAACACCCATGGTGATTGATGGAAGCAAACAGGGAGGCTCCTCCGTATAACAGTCTCCTTCATTATGATGATGATGATAAGACACGCAACAGTTGCAGTACTGGCAAAAGCAGGACGGCTGAGGAGTCTTCAAGGTAAAGTCAGATTGTTCCAACTGAAGACAAAAGCTCCTAGGTGCTTCCATCCTTCATAAACCTGCACAAGCATGTCCTCATCAAATGCACTCGAAATGAAGGTTTCAATAATTCTGTTCTTGTTCTTGGGAGTTCCATTTTCAATGTGACGTTTCAAATTAGTATTGTAGGTCTTGGCGTTTTGGACCGTTGCCTTTGTATCGCCTGGGTTAGCTTGACGTGGCCACCCACTTGCAACCACAAATTTCGTATCATTAAAGCCCAAGTCCTTCATAGCACCAAAGAAGCTGTCCACCATGGCATCAAATACAAACTTATATTCGGTGTTGTCTTGATCAGTAAGGAACTTGTTAGAGGTGGAATTAAGAAGGAAGTTCCCATCGTCTACCTTAATTGAAATAGGGATGTTGGCCATTTCAAAGTAGGGCATTAATTTTATGAAGAGTGGGGAATCCTTCTCTTTAAGGAATTTAAGGATATCACCAAATAAGTCTTTCGATTCGAACTGGCACTTGGAGGGAAGATTCCCGATGTCGTATGTGGAGGTGAAGCTGGAATTGTCTACAAGCGTGGACACCTTGATATTATGATGCCTTTTGAGAGCGGCATATAAGTTTTCCATTGCCTGAACTAAGTCCATACAGTCATCAGTGCTCATATTGGACAGGTCACCCATGCAAACATGAGTGAAACCAACGGTTGGATGTGCTAATATGTTATCTTTAACCCAACGAGATGCAGCATAAACGTCGTTGGATAAGTCATTGGCCTTGGAGTTGGGAATGCTCAAGATGACTTTGATTCGCTGATTGTTAAGGGCAGTCAGAAGTTCATTGTCCGGCTGAGAAATCCACATCTTGGAGTAGCCTTTTTCTTTGAACATGTTCACAACCTGAGCTGCACCGGGTGAGGTGCTCGTCTGTCTCCCATAATAAAGACCTACTCCAGACCCTACATTAGTCGTAGATACATGGCTAAACGGTTAGCAAAAATAAGATAGAACATATGCACTTGATATGGGATTGCATGTGAATACGGGCCACGCTTTTCTAAAATAATAAATGGCCCCACGCCATATTGATGTTTGCAACTGGGTTACCTTTGTCTTTGCCTTTAGGATAAACTCCTTACCACTTGGTAGTTGAAACTGTGGTAGTCTAACCTAGGCACACGAAGTCCAACCTGGCCAATAGAAGTCCGGCTAGACCCAATAGGTGACCGGGTCAAGTTTGCCCAGAAGTAGCCTAACTCAGCTCGTTAAGGGAGTAGGTCAATAAAGGCCTCCTCGTTGCATCCTAAAGCTCCAAGCCGAAGCCCAAACCCTTCCATACCAACTTAATAAAGGTATTCGAAGATGCATATATAGATGTCATTTTCTTTCCTACTATATTCGACGTGGGATTTTTGAGTAATGAAGGGTTCCTTGCAATATTGAGAATTTTCAACATTCCCCCACACTTTTGAAAAATATGAAATAAAATTAAAGTTAAGTATTCTAGGTATTGGAAATAAATGCAACAGTTTTTAACTGTTTTCTTGAAGTTGGAGAGATTCACGAGCATAAAACAAAATTGGAAGGTCACGCTATGGGAGAAAATTTTGAGCCTCTGGGCATTATGACTCTAGCCACCTTATTTCTCAATAGGCTGAGACAAAAATTGCTCAAGTCCATCAACCAAGTGAGCTGAATTGGATTCGCTAGGCATAATAAGTAAGGGTTTCCAAAGTTCCTTTTTCATGATATCACAGAGAAACATTCATACACAGTTAAGTGCACTACATTGTTTTAGCCCTAAGTGCTTAGAGCGCGGAGTGGGGGCGGAAGCGCCGAAACGCTAGATATTAAAATAATTATATGTCCAGAGTGTCTTCGGAACGCATATACAACATAGTGCTTGTGGATTTCTAAACAATTAACTAATAGAAACAAATACATCTTATCCATATATTCAAATATAAAAAATGGAGAAAATTTTTAATTTTGCAATTTGATCACATAAAATAGACAATAAGTAATACGATAGAAGAAGTTTCTTCATTCAAAAGTTAAATGTCAAACTTACAGAAAAAAAAAAGGCACAAAAAATCAAAGATTCTGCAACTAGGATACTAGCTAGCAAGCCTCAAAATCATATCCTCCATCTGCATGTTGGACTTAGTTATTACTAACTTCGAACGCCAATGGTGCTACCACTCGGAACACTTAGTATACGTTTGATATATATCAATCTGAATATTAGGCATTAGGGCAATAACTACCACTTGGTGGTTAAAACTTCCATAGCCAACTCTTGGCCCACCAACTCCAACCTGCTCCATTAGAAGACTGACTTGGCCCAATAAATGATTCGGTTAACTCAGCCCAAAATCAACCCAACTTAGCCCAGTAAGGGATTAGGTCAATCCGAATCAGGCCCAATAACTTGCAAAATAAAACCTCCTCATTACAAGCCCAAGACCTAGGCCAAGACCAAGGCCAAACCTTTCCATACCAACTTGATAGATTTACTCACTGAAGCATATATATATATATAAATGCAATTTCCTTTCAAAGATATCCAAGGTGGGATTCTAGTAATGAAGCTAAGGGTTCTTTTCTATTTTGAAGATTTTCAATGTAATTCAAAACTGCGCTACCACATTAGGGCCACAGGAGATTTACCTAGCTCCCCCCGGTCCCATAGGGATTAGTCCGGCTTAAAGGGCTTGTACACTGTCCGATATCAAAAAAGAAAAAACAATGCAACATAAATACGGTTGAAAAAACAAACATTTTGAACATGACAAGTGAGTGAATGTAGTTAATACATATCTGAATTAATGCCCCATCTTAGGTCATCAATCGGACTTATAGGTTTCTATACCTTTCAAATGAATGGAAAAGGATCGAGAGGCATGTTTAAAGTAATAAATTGTTGCCCACACTTAAATTGTTTGAGTAGTTAGGAAGTCCAGTAAAGAGCTGGAGGTCCTTGCTTGGCTTCTAAACGTTTGGGGCCTTACTCGATATGCAGTGTTAAGGGGTATTGTTGCGTATCCGGAGTTCTACCAATGATCAACCGTAAGGGGTGACGGCGGGTTCCTCGTAAGAAAAAAAAAAAAAAAAAAGGATAGAGAGGCATGTTTTAACTAATAAGGTCTATTTGGTTAAAAATATCTATTCAATAGTAGACATTGTTGGACTTGAATGGATATGGCTCAACTAATTGATGAATGGGATGATTAAAATGATTGTTGAGAGAGAGAGAGAGAGAGAGAGAGAGAGAGAGAGGTGAATGGGTTATTTTGAGGGGGGGGGGGGGGGGGGGGGGGGGGGGGGGGGGTTTATTTCAAACCTGTCATTGTGAGCTGATAATGCCAATACTAATGACCTCGGAAGAGTACTGCAAAGACGAGAAAGGTTTGAAGGTGATTCCTATGTCCTGAATGTTTGCCGCTTAAATAGAGTAAAAAAGGTGGGCAGGGGTAGGACCCTCGTGGCGTCACCATATTACAACAGTCCGTTGATGGAGGGAGCTACACGTCAGCCCGTTGCAATCGCAACTTGGAACGGCGTTTTCCCAAATCTCTTTTCACACGTGCATTTAGCAAGTTAATAAGTTAGTATTCTTTGCAAAGAGTGCTGCTATTGGCACACAAAAAAAAACTTTTCCCACACAAGGATGTTAACTTTTTTTTAGTACATTTTAACCCCTTCATGAAATGACCAAAATAGCCAATCTCCCACCAAAACTTAAATTGTTTTTTCTTCTCACACACAACATCCCTTCTTCCTCCCTAAACGTACTCTACCTTCTCTGTAAGCTAACTCCCTAACCAAGTACCTTCTCACTCTCCACTTCTCATTCCACTTTTCATTCTCCACTTCATTGTTGTTTTAGGCAACTTATCCATGCTCTTGATGTTCCTAGCCAACTCATTTTCCTCCATCTCCTGCATCTTTCCTTCTTCTTCTAGTTAACTTTTTTCATTAGATCTCTCAAGTGCAATGAAGGAAGAAAAGAACAACGAAATGATGCCTTTCAATCAGAGTAGCGGTGGAAATGTATGTTTCTATGTTTATTTTTTCATTTTTTTGGCCCTTTTTTGTGAAAATTTTCTCGCCCGAGAACTACTAGCGTTCCCGATGTGTACGGAAATTCAGGTCCGAACAAAGGCCTTTATTCGGACTTAAAGATCCGAACAAAATGCCTTTGTTCAGACCTGAAGATCTGAACAAAATGCTTTTGTTCGGACCTGTGTATCCGAACAGTGTATGACTCCGAATATTTCTTCTGCGGGTATCTACACAGGAAAGTCAGGTTGAATCGGACTTTGTCATGGATTATATCAGTGAGTTTATAACTCAAGAGGTAAGACCTATTGTGAATTTATTACTCAAATTACAATTGGTTGTTACTAATTTCGTAATAAATTTGTTTATTGTAGATATTTCACAGTCGGGATTCGTTGATTAGTTGGGCTCGTGGTGTAGGAAGGAAAAACGGTTTTATCATTGTCATAAAGGTTTCAAATGCCGCTCGGGTAGGTGTCAAAGCTAGAGTGCTCCTTGCATGCGAGAGAAGCGGACAATATAAGCATGAACATGACGAGAAGCGAAAAAGGATCAAACAAACAGGTTCCAAAAAATGTGGATGCCCTTTCGCATTAAGGGGCAAAAAGTTAGACTCAAATGATGATTGGATGTTGGAGGTCGTATGTGGCGTGCATAATCACTCGGCTGCAAAACATTTAGAGGGCCATTCATTTGCAGGCAGATTATCAGAGGAGGAAACAAAGTTGCTGGTTGATATGTCAAAGAGCATGGTTAGACCGAAAGAAATTTTGGTTACGTTGAAACAAAGAAGTGAACTAAATGTAACTACAATGAAGACAATATATAATGCACATTATAGATATAAAGTTAATGAGCGGGGTGGAAGAAGTCAGATGCAACAACTGCTTGGGAAGTTGGCAGAGCACAATTACATAGAATGGCATAAGAATTGTGAGAATAGCGAGACTGTAATTGACTTGATTTGGACGCACCCAAGCAGTATAGATTTGTTGCGTGCATTTCCACACGTGTTAATAATGGATTGTACTTACAAGACCAATCGTTATCGCATGCCTCTATTGGAGATTGTTGGAGTCACATCCACATGCATGACATTTTCTATATGCTTTGCATACCTTCAGGCTGAACGTGAAGAGAATTATGCATGGGCACTGGGTGTTTTGCGTTCTATTATTGGTGATGGTATTCTCCCCGATGTGATTGTGATGGATAGAGAATCGTCACTTATGAAAACCATTAGCACTGTATTCCCTGGTGCTACTCATTTATTATGCAAATGGCACATTAATAGAAACGTACTGGTGAGATGCAAGAAATTGTTCGAAATGAAAGCAAAATGGGATAGGTTTATTATGAGCTGGAATATGCTGGTGTCTTCATCCACAGAAGAGGAGTTTGGTGAATAACTCTGTAAGCTAAATCAAGAATTCAGTACGTATCCCGGTGCACTAAATTACGTGAAAGGTACTTGGTTGAATGCATACAAGGAAAGATTTGTCTCTGCATGGACAGACAAATGTATCCATTTTGGTAATACGACATCGAACATGAATTGTTTAACGACTACTAATAGTTTGATTTATGCATATTAATTGTGATGCCTCACATCTTAACAATTCTATGCAGGGCTGAGAGTTCACATGCACAGCTCAAGAGGCAACTTGGATCAAGTCAAGGAAATTTTGAAGCTTGTTGGACTAAGATCCACAGTTTGCTTGAGTTGCAGCATACCAGTATCAAAGCTTCGTTTGAGAAAAGTAAGACAATTGTGCAACACAATTTCAAGCCGGGTGAATACTAGGAGCTTCGCGGTAATGTCTCCAAAAATGCACTTGAAAAGATCTTAACAGAAACCAAGAGAGCCAACCTAGTTGGAATTGACACCAATGTTTGTGGTTGTGTCATTCGACGCACACATGGATTACCCTGTCCGCACAAGATTGCAGAATATATAAGTCAAGGGCGGCCTATTCCTCTAAGTTGTATACATCCGCATTGGTGTAAGCTTGATATGTTGCCAACTGTCCTACCAAAAATTTCTTCTACGGGGTTAGATTGTAAGGCAGATTTGGAGTTGCTTGAACAACGGTTCAATGAGTATGATTCCACGAGAAAGCTTCAACTTCTAAAGAAGATACGAGAGCTAACTATGTTGGACAGTAATCATTTGATAGAACCCGAAGTCAAAACAAGAACAAGAGGTAGACCAACCATGAAAGTTGACATATCAACTCGACGAGATCCAAGCGCTTTTGAGTTGGTGCCATCTGCCCAGGATAGCTACCCTCCTAAATCAATTTCAAAGACAGAAGCAAATGACAAAGGACGGCTGGAATGCACCAAGAATACAAGAACAAAGGCTAGGGCGTTCGTACAAGGTCAAAAAACATTAATAATTATGTGCTCTCATTTCCTGTGGGGTTGAGACCTCACATTCGACTTGTCAAGGACGTCTCAGCTGATGGTAACTGTGGCTTCAGAGCCATCGCTGGATTGGTTGGCCTAACCGAGGATGGATGGAGACAAGGAAAGATTTATTACATGAGCTGCTCACACATGTAGACAACTACAAACAATTATATGGAGTGGAGAACAGAGTTGAGGAATTGATTGATACATTATCATACTATGATGACAACCCATCGGTAGACTATTGGATGACTATGCTCGACATGGGGCATCTCATAGCATCTCGTTACAATTTGGTGTTATATCACTTGAGCATAGAACAGTGTTTGACTTTCCTCCCATTACGGTCTGTGCTAGTTTCTATGCCTTCCCGAAATGAGAGAACAATAGGTTTTGTTAATCGAAGTCATTTTGTGCAATTGTTCTTAGAACCTGGTCATCCAATTCCGCCTATTACAAATAAGTGGAGACAGTTTCATCATTTCTTAGAACCTGGTCATCCAATTCCGCCTATTGCAAATAAGTGGAGATAGTTTCATCATTCCTGTGCGGTTGGTTGGGAGTTTAATTATAGGGAACAAATCAAACGATTCAAAGAGCTTGTAACTCCATACGTCTCAACATGTGAGACAATATATTTGGATTGAATGTAACAATTTTGAATCTAACAGAACGCAAAAAAACCCAAGTTTGCATGTAACAAGTTTTTTTGTGTTATTGTTGTCATTGAGCTTCGTGGAGTCATTGACATGTTGTTTTTATTTATTTCTGAGCATTCCTGAAATCACATTACTACTATTCAAACACAATTGTTCAAGCACAAAATCATTATGTTCGGAACATAATAATGCTGTTCAGATACACAGTTTCGAACAACTGGATACTGTTCGGACCTGTATGTCCGAACAATTTGTTCGGACATACAGGTCCGAACAGTATCCAGTTGTTTGGAATTGTGTATCCAAACAATACAATTAGACCTGTATCCACACAAGATTTCACCCTGTACATCCGTAACAATTCATGCAAGAGAACAAAATGCATATAAACAGGTGAAAAAAGTACAAAATATATTCCAAAGTAAAATCTTCTTAAAAGAGGTTCCAAGTCTCTTAACAACCATCCAAACTAGATAAATGAAATCAAATACAATTTTCCGGTTTTGTTAGTCAAACATCTTAAATTTTCTTTAGTTCTTCCTTCCCCTTGTTGACCTGGTGCGAGTGTAGCTTTGTGAACTCATGTGCGGATGTCGAATTATACATTGAGCATCGGCAATTGACATTCCTCGCAACACATGGGACACTTAATTCACATGGGTATATAGTCCCCGTGGGTCTTCAACCCAATGGTCCTCACCCCTTTCCATCACTTCATCAAGAATGAAAAGTGCATCCGAATTACGATGCTCCTAGTCCACCATACTGCTAGGTTCTGTTTGTTCAGGAAGGGGCGCAAAATTAGAGTGAGAGCTTGGGTTTTGTAAAATCCTCCATGAGACTCGTTTATACCAATCCATATACCCGGGTACGCAATCTGCAGGACGCCTTACCGGTTAACTACGATTGAATGCAGACAATAGGTGATTAGGCCATCTCTCCCAAACTTGATTGATGTATTGATACGCGATATGGTAGTCATTGGCAGTTGGACCTCGCTTAGCGCGAATAGGGGCTAATGGCAATGAAGGAACAGTTTGAACTCTCCCAAACTGTCTGAGCACCCTCTACGGATGATAAGGTTCAACAACTTCCATGCACTTGATGCATCCACAATAGTATGCCACCTCATTGAAAGGGTGATAGCGCCTAACATCACGATATGGGTCCCAAGTGACCTGAAAATAGTGAATCCAAACTTAAGATATGGAAATGCACAATACAGAATAATAATTTCATGTGGTAAAAAATGAGTATGAAAATATGCGTAATTACCAAGTTAGTGCTCATGGACTCAAGTCTCTCTCGTAGTGCTTATAAAGGAGCAGACTCCCTATGAGGGATCCATCGATGGACTCGGGGATGTTCGGGCTGATAGTGAATGTTTGGAGTTGGAGCCAAACTTTCGAAGTGCTCGTACACCCAAGCTTCCAATAGAGTCAAGTAACCGGCTATTTGTTTAACCTCATGTCGGGTTGCTAACCCCAACTACCTGTATAAGTATGCCAGTACAACAGTACCCCATGCATATGAATGTACGTTGGCCAAATCCACCAGATGTGTAAGGAATATGATCGGCACCCGTGTCCCACTCTTGTCTGTGAACAACGTACAACCCAATAAGTACAGAAGGTAAGCTCTGACTGCACAATCAACCATCTCCTTCCCATTATTGTCAGTTATACCACCAAACTTTTCCCGTAACCACTTCAATCTAACAGATTGGCCCCGCACCTGGATAAGCTCATCATGTGCCTCTATGGATTCTAGTCCTAGTGCATCAACAAGGAGTGGTTGAGCTTCTTCATATGCCATTCTATCATTATACGAGACAGTCCGCCCCGTTACTGGGATGCCTATGATGGATGCAACATCATCTAAAGTGATGGTCATCTCACCAATGGCATGTGAAAGGTGTTAGTCTCAGGTTGCCACCTTTCTACAAAACCCGATACAATAATCTTATTGACGGAGCGGTATGATGCAGTCACCAAGGGAGCCAATCTGGACATGGAAATCCACTCCCTAAACCTTTCAGACCCATTCAATTGCCATTGCCACAATGGCACTTTTTGACCGTGACTTAGATACTTAAGTGGTCCTCGATCCTGCATTCAACCATTGAAACATTAGTGAAGAAATTCTCTCCAAAATCAATCAATCAATCTTGATATGAAAAAAACGAAACACACCTCTCTATTCCAAATATACCGAGCTATATGTGTATCAAAGCTGGTCAATAAGGACCTATCTTCTGGCTACGGACCTGATCGCATTTCCATCTCAGCTTCTTCTTCAACAACGTCCCCCTCACTAACCTCACTAGGATTCAGTTCTTCTACAACTTCTTCCATGCGGTGGTGGCTCCATCTATTTGAAGCAGTAGGTCGCACCCTAGAAGAGCTCGGTCTGTCCATAGCTGAAACAGAAAATACAAATATTGTAAGGTCCAAACAAAATGACTTTGTTCGGATGTTAAGGTCCGGACATTCTTACTTCGTTCGGACCTGTGTATCCGAATAAAGTCATTTTGTTCGGGATTTCAAGTCCGAACAGTTCGCGATTTTTAGGAAAAAAACTTTGCGATTATGGATGAAAACCAGCCCCAATGCATGAAAAAACTCTACTATTATTTGTAAAATCTTACATTAAATGAGAATCTATCATCCATTAAAAGTTTTTACGAAAAAAAAAGGTTATCTAAAATGGAGAAAATGGTAAAGAATAGATGGTGAAGAAAAATGAAATGACAATGTTACCTTTGGAAGGGAAGAGGAAATGGTGTAGAGGAATGCCGGAGAGATAGAGACGCCGGAAAGACAGAGGACGATGCCGGAGGTTCGAAGTGGAGATGGCCTTTTGAGTTTGTTCTGTGTGTGGAGAGAAAGGAAGGAGATGTGTGTGGGAAGAAAGAGGGAAATAGGGAGATGGGTAAAATGGGAATTTTTGATTTGTATGGAAAGGAATAATGTGATTTTTAAAATTTTGTAATGTGTGTGGAGAGAATTTGTGTGGGAAAAGTTTTTTTTGGTGTGCCAATAGCAAGGCTCTTTGCAAAATACCCTTCCACAATCTTTTAACAAGACTTTCCATGATTACCCTTATGCTTTTGACAATTTTCTTCCACTGTCTCTCAAAAAGCTGCCACTCTGCCACTTTTGACAAGTTTGGCACCTTTATTTTTAGGATCCTGGTAAGTACACCCGTAAGTACACCCACCCTATATCTCAAGAAATGTTAGGATTTAACAAAAGTAGTAGCCGTACTTTTCAAAGTGACGTCCCCCTGGTTTAAAGGGCATGTTGTAGGACCTTTTGTTTTTTTTTTTTTTTTTTTTTTTTTTTTTTTTTGTGAGGAAGGACATGGAGTCTTTGGAGATGAACGGCTGTGATTTAGAGATGGGCCACAGTGAGTTGCCAGTGTGTTTTTTCCCGCTGGGTTCCAACAAGAACCAAGAGCTCTAATCTGTGGGGCCTGCTGCTGCGAAGATCAGGTTTTGTGGCTGAGATGAACTGGCAGATGCAGATGAAGGTTGGGGTGGGAGGAAAGAAGGATGTGAGATCATCTTAGCCGTTGATTTCAGGGGCCTTGAAGTTTGTTTGGTGGTCTTTAAACCACACATTTCTTTGAGCTTTCATTCAATGGTGGGTGAAATTAGGCCAGATCATGGAGGAGACGAGCGAGTGAAAGTACCTGTTTTGATCAAAGGTTGTGGCCTGAGTGGGGCCTTTGTTAGTCGCATGAAAATGATATCTCTTGAAGATATAGGGATGTTGATTAACACATAAGCCATTTTTTTATGTCATCTTAATTTGGAAGTAAGGCGCAATTTGGTTAGAGAGCAGGTTCACACTAATAACACAAAAATCTTCCTAATCTCAAAAGTCTTGGATATTTAAAACAAATTTATTCAAACATATTAAAACATATGACATTCCTAATCTTCCAACACAATGGTTTCAGAGGAAACCTAGAACGCATATACTGCATGAACGCGTTAATTCGCTTCACATACGGGGTAGCCCATGCACCTGCACAATCATGCCTGAAGTGAACCCATAGAGGCATAATGGGAGGCATCGGGTAACCATTTGTCAATGCAACCTGGACGTAGTGATTATTATTTACATACCCGATAGCAATAGCAACATATTGATTCGACGGTGGTGGAGTAGATCGAAGTGGCAAATACGTAAAGCTTTGTACAGCACTTAAAATGTGTAATATCACATTGAACCTTGAAGCAATTAAGAGACCTATGTCTGGCATGGTCATCCAATGCTGAATCGGTGCTCCTCTATCTAATGCAAAAAAGTTTAGTGCGTTGTAAACACGAGTCCACTAGTCATCACTATCAAATATTGCAACTTACTGTGTCCTGAATGTGTGCAATTCTTCTATTAAGTTATACCGGATAGTTGGCCATGCATCTTCATGAAGACCAAGACAGACAGCTATCGCCCGAAATCTGCAATTTCCATCAGGTTTTACATCTTGTACACGCATAATGTAAGGATACAATATATGTGGAAACTGACAAACATATGCATGTACAGAGTAGTTGTAAATAGAAGAGCAACTGTGTCTCGCTGGTTCCTGAAACTGGAAAATATTTGTTGCAATTTTTTTTTTTCAAGGAGGGACGTCCACGAGTGTTGGTCTTAACAGCAGGTTTACGAATTGAAGTTGTTGATGGTGTGATTATCTCCCTCAACTTCCTTAAAAGACTGAATTTACCATGCCTTGTTTGCTGCTTAAACTGTTCCGTGAACACTTGTAGCTCGACGTCACAATCAATGTCATTGTCTTGAAGAGACACACACGGTGATAAGTCAAGTTTTCTCCAAAATTTATCTATGGAATCAATTGGTATGGGAACACCATTGTTCAAATATATTGCTTGCTCGTGCGCACATGGCAGTCCGTAGTTCGTACGAAGTCGACATCCGCATTTGTAGGAAACTTCTCCGACATCCTTAGACCGCTCAAATTCATTCAAAATCATATGCAATGCGTGACTTGAAACGAAACCGCATAATTCCTGAAAGTGCGGTATATTGAATCTATGTTGGACGATAGTTTTGCTTTGCTCAATACTTGCTTTGATAGCTATATCCTGTGATTGGATGACTTGGTGAATAAATAACAGCGATGTCTCCAAATCTGACTGTGATGACTCCAAGTATCGTTTCAACTTCGCATGCTAGCTCTCGACTTTATCAGTTGTCTGGTTTCCAAAATGCAGATATCTGTCAGTCCAGGCGGATACAAACATCTCTTTATACGGTGTCAGCCATACATCCTTAAGATAATTAATCATACATGGAAAGTTTTGCAACACTACCTCAAGGTCCGCCAATTTGCACACGTAGGCATTCTCAGTTTCAGATTCCAGCAACATATTCCACATTTTGTACAATGCATTCTAGGATTTCTTGTCTGTTATTGATGGCCTGCACTTGCTCAAAATACTCCTATAAATGTGCCACTTACAGAGTAATTTCTTAGTCTCGGGAAATACCTGGGCAGACGCATTCATCAAAGCCAACTCTCTATCCGTGACAATAACTCGTGGACCGGTGCATCCATCCATTGTTGACTGCAACACCTTAAAGCCCAAGTATAATTGAACACTTTTTCTGAGTGCATGAACACTAATGCTATGCAAAATGTCACGCCGACAATCTCAAGGAGAGGCATCCTGTACCTTCTTTTTTTTTTTTTTTTTTTATCTGTATCAAGAATATTCATTAAAAGGAGACAAGTAAATTACAAAGGAAAGCTGGGAAAGAGAAAGGAGAAAAAAAAAAAGAAAAAGAAAAGCAGTACCTGTTTGTTTTATATGTTGCATCCATCAATAACACGTGTGGGAATGCACGCCATCGCTCTAATAATCCTGGATGTGTGAAGAATAAATCTTCAGGTTCATTGGTTACAGCATTTGTTCAACTCTCGAAAATGTATCCTTCACGTTGTAGGAATGACATGACAACTTGCATCTGGGTTTTACCGGCTTTCCCTACAATCCGAAATTTCTTGCGTGCATTGTATATGGTCTCAATGGTAGACATGTTATTTGGATTCTGCTTCTTCAACGATGTCAAGATATCTTGTGGCTTCACATTTTTTGTAGACAGATGTACTGTCAACTGGATTTCGGATTCAGAGAGCCGACCGGGGTATGGATGTCCCTCCATATATGATGCAGGGGCATGGTTATGTGTTCCATATACCACCATTGTCATCCAGTCATCACCTGTTCGCATTTTCACCCCTTTCACTCTGAAAAGACAATCATTTCTTTTTGTGCCTGTAACCTTCGTGGAAGTTTTCTTGCTTCTGTATGTGCCACCGCGATCACATTGGGACAACAGTCTAAGACTCTTCCCGATTATACTAGTCTCTGACCTTTTAATGACAATGATATATCCCAAATTGTGTCCAGTGTTTTAAATCCAATCAATTAGAGATTGGCGCAAATTAAATACCTGAAACTGTACTAATTCTGTTAGAAATTAACAACTTTTTATTAAAAATTGACAAAATAAAACATAATTGGAATTGAGTTAATATCATACCATGTCGGTGGAAAATTCGTTTGTAACATTTTCATCCACATTTTCGTCTTATTTTATTTCGTTTCTGAGAATAGCATCCTGACAACAATATACATTTACTTGAGCATCTGCAATTAATAAAAAAATATTTCCTGAAATAATTAAAGAATTCTATATTTACCTGATCACTTGAACCACTTGACAATCGCAGATCATTGGCCCAAATTCTCAATTGATCAAAATTCATATCTTCTGCTGGTATGTATATTGCTAAGAAGAACCATATCTATGTATATATAGACTAAAACATAGATCTGATGGAACTAAAGAGACACACTTTAATAGAGAATATATTCCTTGCAAAGAATATGTTCTCTGAAAACAAAGAATATATTCCCTGCAGAGAATATATTCCCTGTAGCTACTAGTGAGATGAGGTCCACTTAAGTACAAATGACATGGTCAGACTTGTTGCTGTTATTGCATCAGACGATATGTACCTGAAAAAGCAAATATCAATCCTCATTATGACATTCTCTTATTTTTGTGTGTGAATAGCCATAGGGTGGGTGTATAGGGTGGGTGCGAATTGGAAAACCTTGAATAGTGCAGCTCTCTTGATACATTGGTCACTGCAAGATCCAACATTGTGCTAAATTTTACAATCTACCTTCACTAATGGATGGATTGATTAATAAAGAAAATCTTTTTAATAAGTCATTACACTTTAAATTTGTTAAATCAAGGGCCTTGATAATGAGTGGGGCTGATTTTTTGTATCCCCCTCTTTCACAAAAATATCTTTCCATCTATTTTTATTGGTAGACATGCATTTAAATGTGCCTCACATGATGCACCACATGAAAATTGTAATTGAGCTCCCTTCAAAGAAGCTAAAGCTAGAGAAAAAACTTATATTGCAAACTACTTGGTTCAAGGAACGTTGAATATAAGGATTTTTTTTTTTTTTTGGTCTCTGCTGGGAGTTTCTTTAAAGGAAGCTTGAGGCTCAAAGATATAAGCTTTGGAGCACGCGAAAATAGAAGGACATTGGGGTTAAGGAAAAAATATATATAGAAACTGTGACTATGAGCATGTTCTTAAAAAAATACACGACTAGTACCCTCGGCCAGTTATTTTAGATTTTTTTATATATATTATTTTAACTGGACTTTAAGCCCTTTTTTTTTTTTCATAAGAATCCCTAAATTTAATACTATGTAATATGTACTTTGTATCTTCTAATATTATTTCAATTACTTAAATTAATTTATTCTTCAAAACTTTTTTTTGTCAATCACATCCTGAGAAGAACCTCCATGTTCAAAGATTTTGAGACTCGTCCACAACTATTCAACATGGGTGTTTGTAACAAAATTAACCAAAAAAACACAGGGTTTCTGTGACAATGGTCTTATAGAGAGCTATGCTCCCATCGATTCATGGGAAAAATACATTACTACAGTGGGCTCAACTCTCATGTACCACTGAAATGTAATCCGACAATAGAAATTGATTGGACGTTCTCAGGCTTCATCATCATTAGCAAAAATAAAGATCGGAGGCTTTTGTAGGTCCCATCGATTGTATGGGTACTGCTTTTTCATCATTTCAGTGGGAAAGACAAGCTCTAGCTAGGCTTGCCCAATAGAGTGGGTGCAAATACCAACTCCCTATTTTTAACCCCTACTTGTCTAAGTAAAGGTTTAGAAAATAAGGGCCTATTCTTTAACTAGATTTTCTGACAGAAATTTGTAATATCTCTTTTTTTCTTTTTTTTTGTTGAGATGAATTGATATTCAAATAATGTCTCATTGTATCTGCGAATGCAATATTTCTTCACAAGCATTTGAGAATTTCAGTCACCCTCAAAGTCTGAAATGATTTTTGAGAATTTAAAGATTCCAACTGCTTTGTCTTTTTGAAGAATTTTTGGATGCTTAAGTACAAGGGAACATCCATGAGTTTCGCTATGTTTGAGAATTTAGAAATTCCCCGGACAAGAATTACTTGAATTCTAGAAAAGAAATAAGCCCTTAAGAGCGTTGACACACATCTACTTTTTGTCCTCTACCCACTTTATTGAAGTAGAGGCAAACCCTCTAAAAACTAAAAACTCCAATTCTAGGCAGTTGAAAATAATAGGCAAAAAAGTAGAGGTGAAGCATGTCATGTAAACAGTGATTTAGACACCTTCATGGCGTCATTCCTTTTTTATTTTTTAAATTGTAAGAGAGTAAATTAAGATCCAAACCATTGGATAGATTCAGAAGTTTAAATATGGCTATAATTCTAAACCGTTGGATCATCGTATATTCTGAGATATTTACAAGGATATTCCAGATACCTAGATTTACTTTTTTGACTTCTGTGGGCCCCAAACACATGATCCAAACCATCAATCCTCATATGAAAGTTAAATACAGCCATGGGGTCAAATTTCAAGGCTTGATTCCTTATGGATCTTGAGAAAATTGTGAAAACGTCTCAACCGTTAAATGTATCATTCGTTCATTGCTGGGTTGTAGAAGTGTCTATAGGCAGTCTGGTTGTTTTTTCTTCTTTTTCTTAAATTCTGAGACATAAATCATGACCCAAGCTGTTGGATTGATTAAGAAGGTCAAACATGGGTATGTTCCAAACTTTACCCGTTGGATCATTATATGTTTTGAGATATTTGTAACAAATAAGCTTGAGGCATTTATATATATTTTTTGACATGTGGGCCCCAAAGTTAGATCCGGACCGTTACTTCTCTTTGTTAGGCTAGAGACGGTTATGGGGGGTCAAATTTTAATGTTTTATTCTTTGTGGATCTCATAAAAAAAAAAATCCTTTTATCTGATTTGAAAAAGTTTATTTCAATCAGTTTTTCTGTGCTACGAAATAACTATTTATAAGGCATCTATTTCAAACAAATCCATCTGAAACACATTTGTTTCATGTAGATCTGTTTCATGTAGATGATATTTGCCAAATAGGGCCTAAGCCAACCAATGGAATGACAACATGGAGTTGCTCTTTGGTTGGCAATGCTGATGTCACTTGGCTATTCAGGGATCAATCCCTAAATATGCCGGTTTTTTCACATTTGTTGTCTCCTTTCCACTTGTGTAGTCTAGCTTGAGGCTGGGGTGTTTAAAAAAAAAAAATAATAATAATAATAAACTATTAATGGATCAATCTAAACCAGCGAAGACCAGTGCTCTCTCTCTCTCTCTCTCTCTCTCTCTCTCTCTCTCTCTCTCACGGACACACACACATTTCTAGGCCAAATTTTACTATTCTTGGAGAAAGGTCCCACAATATAAGGGTCCCGCAGTATGGTTTGTATGGCTATTGGTTAGAGCACTTGAATATCATCATCACTTTACTTCTCCGCAATCTACTAGCCCAATGAAGAAGAACAATTTTATTTCTAATCCTTGAGTATTGTTTTTCCCTTTTCTATTTTTCTGAAGCGTACATTGATGTGAACAAATTAACAAGATATAATATAGAAGTGATGAGAAAGTCATTGAAATACATTTTAAGTATTGATATAAATAGCAAAAATGTGTCCACCATGGCCAAAATCCTAACTCATTACGCAATACAACTCGATTTTGGATGAGATTAAAATTCTATTGTGAAATTGCATTCACTCAAAAAATCCATACATGGGCTCCATTTCCTGAATGAAATTTTGATCGGTAGATTTTGATTGGAGGATTCTTCTAGTAATTTTGGACAAGCGAATGCATTTCACGTGGTCCATTTGAAGGGCTAGAATAGCGTATGTGATTTTCGGCTTATCATGGTCTACAACAGAACTCACAATATGAATGGCCATGATAATTAATAGGGGTGTGCATGGAGCAGGCCGGCCCAGCCCACTTTGTCTCGGGCTTGGGCTTTACGTCTCACTACTCGGGCTGAGCTCGGATCTTTTATTTGGGCCCACTTATATATGGGTCTGGCTACATTTCAATGGTAAAGAGTCCAAGCCCGGCCCGGCCCCGCCCGACTTTAAACATAATGGTAAAGAGAGGCTTGGATGGGACGTGAACAAATGACATGTCACACAAGCACAAAACATAAAATCAGTAGAGCAACTGCATAAGACTGTTTGAAGTCTCTCTCTCTCTTTTTCCCCTTCTAACGTTAATGAGGGCTGGGCTAAAGCAAGCTAGTTGTCGTCCATGTCGGGCTTTGGGCCAAGAGTTTGGAACTTGGACAGGGTCTGGATGTTGCTCAGCTCATGGACACTCCTAATCGTGAGTATCCATCCAATCAACTGTCCTTACGCAAGATCCAAGTTGCTCGCCCAGAAAGTAGATCACTCCACTCATTAAGTGGGTCACTAATGTTTGCTATCCTAATTTTAATTATGCATGTGAATAGGAGCTAGGCACAACATAGAAGCACTAGGGACTATTATATAGGTTAGAGGCACTGATGGGGCCACCACACCCCTTTTATAGAATCCTATCTGAGAACCTATTTATACCTGATCTCCAAATACTCTAGATACTTTCAGGACAAAAGGAGAGGTCTCCCTCTGAATCACACCAAAGTGTGAGAGATGGGGTATAGAGTTGTCCACAAGGAGTCGTTGAAGGAGACTTTTTTTGTTTTTGGATAATGGAGGGTGTCCCCGTTCTTAAGGCCAAAATAATCCTTAGGGGCCTAAGGAGAGCCGGCTTGTACGTAATAGGAAGACGTTGAAAGAGAAGGAGATACTGAGAATAGTTATGTGAGAGGGTATTTTTGGAGAGAAAAAAATGCCAACTTAGTTTAATCATTAATGCAATACATCATAGAAGAGACTTTGGGAAATCCTATTCCAACTTGTGGGCTGATGTGGAGCACCATCATTGGTGAGGGCAAGTTGCTGCACCATAACCAAGTCCTGCCAAAAAAAAGTAACTTACATTTATTTATACACACGATGATTTCTGATCGTCCTACTGTGTGGTTCCTGGTTCCTGGTTCCTCAGCAATTCTAACACATTGGGTTTTGTCATTATTTTAATTTATTTTGCTTTCTCGGGTCCTCTATATTTATTCGATTTTAGTCAGGTGTGCTTTCTTTTTAAAATGCCCTGGACTCAGACTTTATAGGGTCCTCTTTATTTTTTCAGGCTGTCATTGTTTTTCAAACTTTTAGACTTAGGTAGATACTGATGACTGACCTTATTGGGGTTTTTATAATTTTATGATTTTTTTTCCTTCATAAAAGCTCTTATATTTTAATGGAATCTAAAAAAAATACCCTTATATTTTGTATTTTTACTTAAAGAACTCTTGACTGATGGTCAATCCTGAGCAAAAGCAATGCCTTTACTCTCTCTTTGCCATTTTATCCTTTACATTTATTGAAAAGTTGAAATGACACTTTGAACCGAAAAGAAAATAAAGTAAGGATTTGGCCAAAAAGGAAACAAAAAATGAAAGAGAAGAAAATGTTACAAATGTTATTTCAACTTTCTAACAAATGCGAAGGATTGGGGTGTTTTTGAGATTTCATGAAAAATACAGGGGCCCTCCTTTTTTTTTTTTTTTTTTTGCTTGTGTCCGCTTTTCTTTCCAAAATTTGACAGCCATTTAGAACATTTTTTTCCTCGAGTCCTTTCTATTTACTCTATTTTAGTGAGGTCTGCTTTCTTTTTAAGATTTTCAAGATATACTTATAGTCGTCTTTATTTTTTCAGGTTGTCACTGTTGTCCAAATTTTTAGACCACTTTGCCGGCTCTTCTTTATTTTTGGGGTAGTCTCCCTCCCTTCATTTTATTATTTTTTAAAAGATGATACTAGTCCGAAGATAAAACTAAAACTCCCACTAGAAATGGATGTCTTTCATGAGTTGGCGCCACATATACTATACCACTTACCCAACCTAACCCCAAAAAAATAAAAATATAGAAAGTTAGGGTCCACTAGATTTTTCTTTGAGGTTTTTATTTTTGTGATCCTTATCACTCCAATGTTTATTTATTTTTTATTTCTCATCTCCAAGCACATCGATCCTACTTGGCTATGGTTGGCAGAGGTGTTCATGGCCGAGTCGGGCCAAGTTGAGGTTATCCAAACCCGGCCCGACTTTGGAAACGTAAGCACATATTTGGCCCAAGCCCAACATTGGCTGTAAATGTCGGACCCAAGTCGGCCATTTACTCAATCAAGCCGGCCAAACTGGCCTTTTTTCTTGTATAGGGATTTTTAGCAATTACTTGGACAAAATATCAATAAATTACACGAACTTATTATACGAGGTGGATTGGATTGCGCTTTGAGCTTTCTATCACGTACTTAATTTAAGCCTAACAAAATACTAAACACGCCTAGATTATATATCCAAGCTTGACCCATAGCAGGCTGGCCCTGCCCATGAGCACCCTAATGGTTGGTATTTTGTGCATATTATATACCCAAGCCCGATCCTAGCGGTTTGGCCCTCCCGGAGGGCGGGGGCGGGGGCTAGTATTTAATTTCTTAGCGTGATGCCTAAGGGTTCATTTTTCACCATTTGTCACCTTTTGTTTCTTCAATTTTAGCCACATTTGACATGGATACATTGCTTTAAAATTCCTAGGATCTCAATTCAATATGGTCCCTAGGTGAAAATGATAAATAAGAAAAAAAGTAAATAACATCAGAATGTTTATATAAAGTGTAATCTTTAACATGTTATGTACCAAAAACTATGATATCCTTCTTGTGCGACATTTATTTTGTTTCAAACAGTTCAATTCTTTCTAACATGAAAAGCCTCAAAGTAGTGTTCGGATAGAGAGTAATAAGTGATAGTTGTGTGATTCACCACTAGGTAGGGAAATGAGAAGAAACCCAAGGGTCCACGCTCAATTTTGCGGGCCTGATCATCGATCAGGTGGGGCCATAGGGTCCCACAATCCAGTCTATCAAAATCTTGTATTAACGCCCCATGAAACCTAGGAGACTGGATGGTGGCCAGATGGGACCCACTCCTCAAGGGTCCACCACCACTGGGATCACCCCTGGGTCCACTTCCAGTTGTGAGGTCCTGATCATTGATCAAGTGGGCCATGGGGTTCCATAACCTCTCTCGATCAAAACTGTTTTTGACGACTCAAAACCCAAAAGACACTGTACGTTGGTAGACACAATGCATGTCAGCACGTGATCAAAGGTGCCGCATTAACCGTCACATAAGATTGAAGTATCATCACAGGTAATGAATGGATATATTGCTCATTTTGAAGGACACAATCAAGTCCACTTCAAAGCATTAGGATGGCAGTTATAGACCTAGATTCGTCCTGTATTCCATATTTGCTAAGCTTGTCCAACAGTATAGTTGAATCTAGCTTGGACAACATATTCTTCCAAAAAGGAATATCCTAAATCTTAAACCAATACCAACAAGTAGTCCCTGCATTTTCATCATAATCCAGTGACTGATCCTAGAATGTTTGATATTCTGTCCATGATGAAGGAAGGAAAGATGTCACCTTGCATTTGTGAGAAAGTGTACAAAGAAAGAGACAAGAAAGAAAGAAAAGAAGAAATATTCTTCAGTGTAAATCCATTGCTCAAACTGGAAAAACAGAGACGAAGAGAGTGTAACATCCCCGCCATTAATCCTATATTAATTCTAATTAATTGCTTGTTAGTTAATTAAGTGTGTTTAGAGTCTTAGCGAGCCGGGTTTGACGTGTGGGTCACACGTATGAAGTCTTGCGTGATTCCGAGTGTGTTTAGGCAGAGTAGGGGTAGGTTTGCAATTTTGGGAAGTTTCAGAGGTTTTTTATGAGATTATGAGTTTTTATGAATTTGGGTACATCAGTTAGGTCTCATCATTTCATGAACTTTAGCGTTCGGCTGCATTTCGATTCGACATGTCGAAGGGGCCCAAATAACCACAACTAGCAAACCAAGGGCTAAACTAGAATTCTAAATTAACCTAACCTAATATAAGCTACAGCCACCCCTTCTTTTCTCTCTTTCTCACTTCACTCTCTCATCTCCCTCACTACCTCCTCACCAATCCCGGCCACCGGAGCTTTGGCGTCTATGGCCAAGCTACCCATCTTCTTCCTCAAGCCTCCAAGAACACAATCATCCACTACACCAAAAACAGAAAATTGAAACGGATTACCATTCCTAATCCGCCCATTCCTAATCTGTTAAACCGTTCCCAAACCATTCCAATTTCCTATTTTTGGAACGGATTAACTGATTAGGAACGAAAAACAGGAAATTGGAACGGATTACCGTTCATAATCCATCCGTTCCTAATCCGTTAAACCGTTCCCAAACCGTTCCAAATTTCCGTTTTTGGTGTAGTGATCCCTTTTTCAAAAGCTTTTAGGTTTAGTCATTGTCCTTCCTTTTTGTTAGAAATGGGTTAAAGAGACTTACTCAACCCTTAGCATGCATTTGTAGGTTTAATTTGGATTAAGAGTTGTTTTTCTCCAATTTGAGCTCGGAAGAGGGATTTCCCCAATTTCTCTTAGGTTTTGTCTAAGCTCTTCATCTAATGCAAGTTAATATATATGTTTATACTTTGATATGGTTATTTCTCCCCGATTTGATGATTGATGATGTTTAGATGACCATATGCTCAATTTAGATTGATTTTTATTGAAACATGATAATTATGCTTTAATGGATCGGATGGGTTGGAAGTTTGAATGGACTTGAGGAGGAGGAGGTTATTTGTTGTGTTTGGAAAAGGGCAAGGCCATATTGAATTGTTTGTAGGTGTCACGCCCCCCGAACCTGATTAGAGAATAAAGCAGGTCCAGGGAGTGAAATTTAGGGCTATTTAAAAAAATTTCCCTTTAGGCCCAATGATCGTAAGTCCGCTGTGAGGATATTGCATTTCCAACCTCAAAATAAAATAACTACGGAATCCATCAATTTCAGGCATAATTGGATATCAAATAATGAATAATATCTCTCATTAAAATTTAAAGCTGCATCAGGAAATAAGCAAATCTAATCAAAGAGTTAAACTATAAACAATGGCCATCCCAATATCCAAGGCCATTAAATAACAGAAAGTCAATAGAAGAAAGGCCCAACAATGAATAACAAATGAATGAATAAAATCCTAAGAATATCCCAAGTGAGTCTCTCTCGTGCCCAGAGTGATGATGCTACTCTATGTCATCGGCACACCACTTTCGCTCCTCCTTTGCTGGTTGGAGATCCTCTGGGATCTCCTCACCTGTCTACTCCTCATAGTAGTTACATGAAGTGTATGCACACTAAGGAATAGAGTCAATGACATGTTGAGCAATAGATAAGAAAAATATAATAAACATGGCATGCATCCGGTATAAGAATAATGACGAGTGTAATAATCATGTGAATACAAGAACAGGAATCCTAGCATCACTAATAATAACCACTATCTATGCAATGCAATGCGAGAATCAAGAGGGAGACTCCGGGGGTGTCCTACCCACCTCTCGGGATATCAGTCGCAATCCAATCCAGACTACTGATACCAAAGTCTGGCTTCAGGGGGATCCTAGCTCCCGGTCCTGGGAATAGCAGCACGGTCCTAGCCGCTCCCAGCTATTCAACACCATGGGCGCCGTCCTACGCCGCCTGCCCACCCCGATGTCCTAATAGCCGGCCCATCGATAAAACCCCAAACGGCAGTAGGCCATGACATGCAACCTTTCTATAGTGAATCCCACTGTAGTGGGGCAATAGTAATGAAGTAGTGTTGACACGAGGGAAAACCAAAACAAGCCAGTTTGGCTAGCTAACACAACAGACGTGCTCATAGGGATTATCTCAGTCAAGACAATACAAAACAAGTTCAACCACGTGATAATCCCTTATAGGCTAGCCACTCATGTTCATCAATACGTGACACAGGAGCCTACATACACTCTAAGTCCAGTCCATATCTTACTTTTATAAGTATTTATATTTCATAATTAATTAGGTGTTTTATGCCAAGAGAGTATACAAGGAACAATAACAACGGATACAATTCACAAGTCAATGAGACCTAGGCAAGTGTTGTCATCCATATACCTCACATGTTCTAACGGAGTACGTGTAGAATGAGATCAATGATGCTTCTACGGAATTTCCTTGGTGTACAATCATGTTAAGCATCATTCGATCAAGTGATATACGCATTATGTTATACCATGTATAATACACGAATACCTAGACGACCCATCGAAGTACACCAAGCCACGTGCTTCGATTTCAACCCCATTATTGGTCCTGCGAGAGTAGGTTCATGGTTTCCAACATCTAAGGTCCAAACCTAGGTTAACGGTCTCATTTCAAATAAAACATGACCTAGATTAATAATCTAAGTATTTACATCACTTTCCAATCTTTTATCACAACGAAACCATAACCATTGGAGTTCACATGTCAAGGGCTTTCAAACGGTATATTCTATATAGAAATCCAATGGGCGGGTTAAAAGTTACAAGTGTTTGAAGTTCCCAAATGCTGTCAGAAAATTACCCTTCGATCGATCAGACAGAAGGTCCGATCGATTGGACAATGCCAGAATGCAGTTAACTGAGGTATGCTCTCTATCTGATCGATCGTACAGAGGGTTCGATCGATCGGACAGTGCCCAGCTTCAGTTAATTGTGGCCTATTCTCTGTTCGATCGATCGCATAATGCGTCCGATCGATCGGACAGCGAACTGTAACCCCGAAAATGGGTTTTTTGCATCTTCTTCCCCTGGCCATTCAATGGCTAAACCAGCAGGAAACGAACCTCCATGCTTCCCATCCATTACATACACGCACAAACCAAGCATTCTAGCAGATTAAAGACATTTAAACATACTAATTAATAATTAATTCATCCAATTCCAAAAACCTAATCTAGCATGTTTAAAACCCAAATCGAAATCAGAAACAAACTTGGCATTTGGGTATTCTAACATTTGATCAATATCAATCAACGAAACAATACATTCATGTCAAATCATAAATTGCAAATCTACTTGCCTTAACCAAAAAGAAGAAGAAAATGGGGAAAACTTGAGGATAAGCCTTCTACCACGAAATCAAACGATCTAACCCACTCAAAAGCAAAGTAGAATGCAAAGGAGAATGAAGGGAAGAAAAAGATCAAGAACAACCTAAATCTAACCAAAAGAGAAAATGATCGAAAAGATGAGGGCAAGAAAAGGTTTACCAAACTAGTATCAATGGAAAGAGAAGATCAAGGGGGTGAAGATGTGCGATTCAGATTGTGGAGGTGATCTCTCCCGAGTAGAGTTCTAGAGCTTGAGAAGATGGGGAACATGAAGAGGGTTGCTAGAGCTCTTTCAGTGTTGCTAGAGCTCTTTCAGTGTAGAGAATTAAAAGAAATTAGGGTTAATCTTTGCTTAAGGAGAAGAGAGGGGAAAAAGACTCAATTGCCTTTAAGTGAGTGCGGTGAAGGAATGGACCACTTGAAGTGTTTCTGTTCATTGGATCGCGAAAAGTTAAGAGATAAAAAAGATCGGCATGACGAACCTTTCCAACGAACCTAAAATCACGGCGATCGAATTTTTCCAGAAAATACTCAAATTTTCCTAAATTGCAAGCTACCCTCCTACTAGAGTCAAACGCACTTAGAATCGCATGAAACTTCCCAGACACTATTCTCACGAAACTTCCCGGACACTATTCTAACACTAGAAAAAACTCACTCAGGATCTAAACCCACCTAAATATCTAACAATACAATTAGTTATAATAATAACAAAATAAACATGTCAACAAGCCAGCTATTGGGCCCAACTGACCCAATAAGGTCGGGGACCTTATATTTCTCACGTCTAAAAAGAACATTTGGTCCCCCCAAATTCCTAAACAAACCTTATTAGAAAAAAGATAAGGATGCGCCTTCTGGATCTGATTTTTGAGCTCCACGTAGCTTCCCCTGGACTATGATGCTCCTATTGCACCTTGACCCACAGGATGGTCTTGGTATGCAGCATCACTCCACGTACGTTACTGATCATATCCCCAAGTGCAAGGCCGTGATTGTAGTAATTACCGGTGAAACATGGTCAATCTACGGGGAGTTATTTATTGCTAAACCTGTCCTATTGAAAAACTAGTTCTAGCCTAAAAAAAATCTATACAAATCAATTGTCTTACTTAGATTAACAATTGATTACAAGTCTGAAAAATTAATTACGACCAAAGAAAATAAAATCCTAATCTAGAAATCTAATTTAACTACTGCATCACTATTAGAATTATCAGTCCAACCAATTGCAACAGTTGATAAGATGCATAAAAATGAAAATAAAATCAAATCAAATCAAAGAATAAAAAAATGGATTTTAATTCTAAAATATTGCAATAGTTACTTTGCTTGATGCCATCAAGAAAAATCAAGACTACCGCACCAAGTGCGCACTGTCACTACGCAAAAAAAATTTGATGTTGACCCATTGGTGAAGACCGAGACCCCATAAACTTGACTTATTAATGAAAGACCCATTACAAGCAAATAACCATTACAAAACTTTTTGAATCAAAATAAAGTGCATCTAACCTGACCCTAGACACATGAAATAGTAAATGGAGGAGAAGGACTCGCAGTCTCAAACGGTAATCCAACTGGCTCTCGTTTCGTGATCTGAAATCCAAGCAAGGGAAGATGATAAACGGCTGGTCCAATGGTGGAGTGGTGATAGCGATGGCGGTGGCGCGACGGCGTAGAAATCCAAGTGGTGGTGTGCCTTAGGGAAGGACTTGGATGAAATATTGATGGAAGGATGAGAGATGGATAAAAAATAATGAAAAATGGGGAGATTATTGTTGTTGGTCGTCCAAAGGAATGGGGGATATGGGATTGGTTGTTCACCTCTCTTGGGTTCTTTTATATATATATATATATATATATATTTTATGACTTGGGTTGCAAAGGATTTGGGTTTGGAAGGTTTTGAAGTGTGGGGTCCAAGTTTGGCTAGGATTTGGAGGGCTGAGATTGAATAATCTTGGGATCTTTTTGTTGATTGGCTAGCCACCAAGAGTACTCTCAATTTAAACTTCTCTTTGTAACTTGCTTCTCTTGAAAAGGGTCCCACTTACTGGCTAAGAAACAATGCAAATTTGAAATTTTAGATTTGAAACAAATATTGGATTCTTGTGGTCCCCTATCATGGACATGCAATGCTTGTAAATGGAGAGGCTTGGATGTGTGATGCTTCTTTGGATAAATCTTGGGTTGCAAACTTCAAATCTTGAAGCCTATCTTTTTGGAGTTAACTTGAACAACTTAGTGCTAAAATCTTGGACTCTTTGAATTAGTTTCCAACTTGGATTGCTTAGCAAGCAAGATCTTCCATTTTTTTTAGAACAATTCATGGATGGAAAAATCTCTTAGCATGACCCACTTTTTCTCTTAAAAATCTCTTCAAATCTGAATTTAATTTCATTCCAAACATGACATAGGAGTGGGCCATACTTGGAAGAATGCAATCTTGAACTATCCCATGCTTTGAAATTCAAACTTTTGAGTTTCAAAAAATCTTGAACCAAATCTAAAATTCAGATTTTTAATTGCACTTGTAACACATGATGGGTCCCACTTGGGTGTAGACAACATGGAATGTCCCATGCATTCGACATCCATGCTTTTTTGAACTTCTCTGTTATTTTTTTTTCTTTTCTTTCTTATTTTGTTTTGGATCTTGGCCATCCATCTTGACATGTAAGCACTATTTGTTGGAAAGTAGATAGGACACCTCATTAATCTCCATTGGATTTTATCCATATATAGTAGTCCCCACCAATCTAAAGATAACACCTCATCAGATGCCCCTCAAATCTGGAAATTATCTTCAAGAGACTAAATCTGAATTTTTGAACATGACAGTTGACCCTACCATGGCTGCCCCCTAACTTAGAATTCATGCCAAAAGTAGATGGGTCCCCTGGTGCATTTGCTTCATCAATTCTCTTCCGCGGGCCCCAATTTCTGAAATTCCCTACAAAGATACAAATAGTATAATCAATGATTAAAGAATTATCTATTTAAGTAGGAAATGAATATTGCAAGATGCAAGCCCCAATTCACACTAAATAGATACATAATATTTCACCATTTGATCAAGTTTTCTTCAATTAAATCAATGGTGCAAAGAAAATTCATCATTTCATGTGTGAATAAAAAGTTATGAGAAATTCGTGACTTCCAATGCCAAAAATAGAGAAATTCATGATTTTATGTGAAAATGCGATTTTTGGATGAATTTTGACTCGAATTCAGACTTTGATGCTCACAAACAAAAATTCATGATTTTTTTACTAAAATGGTGCATCATTTGATAATTAAGTCCTTAATTACTCTAAAATGATGAGGAAATTATGCATTTTTAAGGATTTATCAATTGCATCTACTTAAATTGCAACATGTGAGTAGGATCTGGAATATATTTCCGAAGCATTGAGATATGGAAAACGCCGTGCACACCGACTAACTTAGGAGGTAGCACCAAACGATAGGCCACGTCTCCAATCCTGCTCTTGATCTTAAACGGTCCCACAAACCTCTTGGCAAGTTTTCATTTTTGCCTGAATTTGACAACACCTCTCATTGGAGACACTTTCATAAACACCATATCCCCCACCTAGAATTTTAAAGGTCTCCGCCTTTTATCTGCATCATGCTTCTAACGATCGCGTGACTCCTTCATTCTCATCTGAACAATCCTGACTTTCTCACTGGAATCAACAATCTCGAAGGGGCCATGAAAACTCCGAACTCCTACTTCCTCCTAGCATGCTGAAGTCTTACATCTCCATCCGTACAATACCTAAAATGGTGCCATGCCAATACTGAAATGATAGTTGTTATTGTAGGCAAACTCACAAAGAGGTAAACTTTCACCCCAATTCTCCTTAAGATCCAAAACACAAGCTCTGATAAGATCTTCCAAAGTCTGGGGGGTACGCTCTTACTGTTCATCCATATGAAGGTGGTAGGCTGTACTGAACTTCAACTGAGTACCCATAGATGACTGAAAAGTAGACCAAAACCGAGAGACAAACTTAGTGTCTCAATTGGATACTATGTACTTAGGCACTCCCTACGGCTTGACTATATTGTCTCTGTACAACTTAGTCATCTTGTCCATAAACTGACCAGTCTTGAATGGCAAGAAATGTGACGACTTAGTTAACCTATCCACAATGACCAAAATAGCATCATTACCTTTCCTAGTGTTCGGCAACCTTGACACAAAATCCATGGTGATATTCTCCCTTTTTCACTGTGGAATCTCCATCGGGTGGAGCAATCGAGGAGGCTTCCTGTGCTCTGCCTTAATCTACTGATCTAGAAACGGATTCTGTAATCTCTTTCTTCATTTTCACCTACCAATAGTGATTCTTCAAATTCCGATACATTTTTGTGCTCCCCAGGTGAATAGAGTATCTGGTGTGGTGTGCATCTATCATCAGGTCTGACTTGATCTCTTGCATATCTAGCACACACGACCTATCATTCCAATACATAATCCCAATCAGAACTTTGGATCGTCATCAATGTGCCTAATGATTCTATACAACTTTGGATTATCCTTCTGAGCTTCCTTGATTCCGTTAACTATTTTTGGCTCCCAAACTCCCATAGTAGCCTAATAAAACCTCTACAACTCATGATCTTTGAATGAAAACTAAACAACAATTGCAACCCGTGAACTTGATTAAAAACCAAAAATAAACAAAACTTAAACTATTGATCCTAAATCAACTATAGAAAATTAAAGTGTTCCAACTCCGTGTTAACAGAAGAAAAATAAATTAAAACAACTAGTTGGATGTAATTAAACTAAAATAATTTAAAAGAAAACATCTACAAATATAAATCCACTTTTTCTAATAATTTGAAATACGTATAGCTTGGATCATCTTCTCTAGAGTCCAATCTAAGAGAGGAGAAAAGATTAACTTCTCAATATAGTTTTTTTATGGAGAAATCAGTAAACCACTCTATGTTCATATCTGGATTCTCTTTATTATCAAATGACTTCAAGCTTTTTCTATATCAAGAATAAAAAATAGGAAATCAAGGAACATGAAAATAAACACAAACCATCAACCAACTGAAGAAGTCAAATCTTTGAATTACGTCTATCCATAGAACAAATAAAAGAAATAAGTTTCACCTTCTCCTCAGACTATGAACTTAGCCTTCCATCAAGTTCATCTCCATCTTCTCTTTCTCTAAAAGTATGACAACGATGCTCTTGAAAGAAGAAATAAAAAGAATGGAGAGAGGGAGAAGATAAAAGGAGAGAGTAGGGCATGTTGGTGTGTGTGGTTGGATGTCCAAGGTGTGGGATGTCCAACCCTTTTTAATTGTTAATGACAAAGAGGTTGCTTGGGAGAAGGAAAAGGAGAGAAAAAAGGAAGACAGAGAGAAAATGAGAGAAAGAGAGAAAAACAAGAAAAACTGAATGTCCTTCTCCAACTTCCATCGTTGCTGCACATGAGCTTTCCTAATTCAAGCACATCATCCCACCTTTACAAAATCTCTACGCAAAGTCTTCTCTCTTTTAAAAATTTGAATGTCTCCTATCTTGGATTGGTTTCCTTTCTTTGAATATCTCTGGATGTCTCCAATTTACAACAATAATGTGAACCCCGCTTGCCTTTAAAGTTTTCAAGTTGTTGCCAAGATAAAGTCCTTTGATTTAAAAGCCTCCAAAAAAAGAGAGAGATTTTCTCTCAAGAACTTCTGTGGGCCCCACCAAGGGACCTCCCTCTGTTACAGCCCGTCTCGAGTTAATCAAGATTAACTCCAATTAATTAAAATTAGTGCTAATTAAGCATGTCTAATTAAGCTAATAATGGTTAATGACCAAATTGCATTGAATTTGTCTCAAATAATTAATTTGAGCTTAATGAAAGGATAATGAATGACATTGAATGATTTGAATTGGTTTTAAGCTTAAACCAAGTGATACAAAGACTTTTTCGTAAATACGAGTTTTCAGGTATTTCGTCAAATACGGTCACTCTTGATACCAACGCCCGTATCTCAAAGAGTACGTTAGCTTTCGTAATAAACATGATTGCGTTCGACGTGAATTGGATCAAATGACCATTCATTTGACTCAAAATGTAAATAGGAAATGAGGTAGAGGGCTTAGATGCAAAAATTGGGCTTATAAGGATGGTGATGAACTCCTTTGAGTTCATTCACTCATTCCCAGCACAAATCAACCTAGACCCCTTTCTCTTCTTCTTTCTTCCATTTCTTTCCATCAAGTGTTAGGATTTAGAACTTGGTATGTGGTTTTGAAGAAGACTTCTTCTACTTCATCTTCTTCATCAAGATCTTCCATTTCCTTAGAGTGGAGCTTGAGAGAAGCTCAAGAATTCTCTTCAAGAGGTTACAAGTAAGTGCCTTAGATGTATTTACAGAACTTCCAGGTTCTATTCAGTGGTTTTGAGTGTTTTCCAGCACAAAGAACTCATGGGAGTTCTATTTGTGAATTTCATTTTGGTTTTCAGGTTGAAGAAGGCTTGGATTGAAGAGATTTCATCTCAATAATCAAGCTAGACAAAGGGCTTTTTACTAATTAACCTCCAGACAAGGCAAGTATACTCATCTCTTATGATTTCAGATGTTATTGAACTTGTTTGAGGCCAAGGAGCTCAAATTCTGAATTTTAGTTTAGAGATTTTCTGAACTTCTGAGAGCAGTTCGGCTGACCGAACTGCTGACCGACAGCTAACCGACCCATTTGGGTTGAGTTTCGCAGAAAATTTTAGCTTCTAGAAAGCTAACCGAGAACTGACTGACAGTGTTCGGCTAACCGAATTCGTAAGTTCGGCTAGCCAAAGGGTGACCGAGTTTCTTTGTCAGAATTTTTCCATCAGAAGTGAGCTTCTGGAAATCTGACCAAAATGTCTTCGGTTAACCGAATTTCAGAATTCGGTCAACCGAATACCTGACCGAACTAGTGACCAAACTTGGATAGATTTGTCAGAAATTGCAGGATTCTGGAAAGCTAACCGAATTGGGGTTCGGTTAGCCAAGTTCCAGAATTTGGTTAACCGACAGGTAACCGACAAGGTGACCAAACTTGAGGAAAAATGGAGATTGAGGTCTGATTTTTTTTAATAGAGGCCTATTGACTAAAGCTAGTGTTCATGGTGTTTTTATCCCAAACCTTCATGGGTGTTAGCTAAGGTTGTCTTAATGTGTAAAATTCAATTAAAGTGATGGCATCTAGAATAATACACATTGGATAATGAATGTTTTACCTGAATGTTTGGTTTGGGAAATTTAATTGGGTTTAATCCTTTGATTGATTTTCGTGTTTGGCACTACATATTAATTCTTAAGCTCGTTATTGAGCTGAAATGAAATGAATTAATGAAACGAATTAATGAAATGAATTAATGAACAATCCTACTGCAGTGGATGGAATGGGGTGTTCCGGAGCTCTATGGTGATGCTATTGATCTCTAATCCAAACACTGGTAGATCCCGCACATATTGAATGATAAGCCACTTAATAAAGTGTATTCACTGGAAGTACTGAGTTCGTTGATTGGATAACTTAATGAATCATTTTTTGAGGCTTGGGTCATAAATGGTGCGCCCTTCCGTCCTGTGCTAATGAGGACAATGATATTGAATGATTCCTTTTGGGAATAACTGAATGAAATGCATCTTATTGTAGTTGCCAATGTTATTAATTGTTATCACTTAACTTCAATGTATAGATTACTGTCATTGATTTGAATTGTCTAAAATTGTTGATTGTAGAATTGATGAACAGGTTCTTAGCATGTACTATCATAGATTTGTGTGTACATTGTTGAACCGTCGTGTTCACAGTATTATTGATGACATTATAGGCCCAGTTGCCCATGCCGGTACTATAGAGGTCACGCCGCATGCAGAGGAAGCCAATCAGATTCCTCGAGGAGGATTGATTGAGTGGACATAGATTAGAGAGCGAACCAATTAGAACATTTTGGAAACATTTTGAGAGATACTTTTTGGATATTCATTTTGGAGTAAATAGTTGTCACATGCATTGTATTTTGAATATGTAGTGGTTGACATAGTTAGGAAATGAAATGTGTGCATTAAACTTTACTCTTGAGAAGAAAGTCTATACTGTGGTAATTGACTTGTCAATGTATATGTCTATTCCGCAAAAATGTACATATGACAGGTTTGACTGTATAGTTATCCCTTGTGGATTTCGTTTTAACTTCGGCTAATTCGGAGTTTACAAGAGTAAGTATGTAGATCGCAACTCGGGGTTTGTCTGTAGTAATTGTAATCTCAGGCTCGGGTCGTGACACCCTCCCTGTTTGGATTCTCACTCGGCGCAATTACTGAGGTTGGATCTGCAAGTGGGTCCCTCTGTGTATTCCCTAAGAAAGAAAATTATTAAATTAAAAATAATAATTGAAATTATTAAGGACCATAGGTAGAAAACTATCATGCTTTGCATGTGACCCAAATGAGCAAGTATGAACTCATGCAAGTATACCATTTCGCTCATAGTTTCATGTACAATGCAATGTTGAAAAGAAATTTCATGGGTGTTAGCACATGAGAAGATCACAAACATTCAAAATAGATCAACAAGTAGTCAAAGATGGACATGAATGAAAACATGAATATTCCTTCAAGATGGGACTCGGAATATATTCCATAGCCAAAAGGTCACAAAAGATTCCAGAACCATCAGAAATACAAAAGGCGGCCAACGCACTAGAAAGTAGAAACAAGTCTCACGTCTGGTAGGTTCACAATGACCGGACATGGACCTAAAAGTCAACACTAGTCAACTTCCATGAGTCAAAAGATGATGAAATCTTTCCATGAGCCAAGGGTCATTTGGACACAAATTCAAGCAAAGAAAAAAAGTTGAAAAAAAATCCAACATAGAGTGGCCAGACATGGGACTGAAACCCTTTCATTTTACCAATTTTCAGAGGCCAAAGAAAGATGAAATCTCCACCAAAAGTTCAAGGACAATCCTCAGAAGCATTCCACAAAGTTTCGAGGTAGTTGAAGACCATTTGGACATGAACCCAATCTGAAAACACGGACTAGTGCCCCATATCCGGTAAACTCACTGTATGGACAGACATGGGCTTGCATTCAGTTATTAACCCACTTTTTTAGAATTAAACTTTCTGAAGCTGCACCAGCTACTCCAGAGACCTATAAATACCTGCCCTTGGGCGACCACTTAAACATCAAGCAACCCTCTGACAAACTGAAGCACTCCATACTTAGAGAATTCTCATTAAACCCCTCCCCTGCCCCCAAAACCTCTCACAACCACCCCTTAAGAAGGTGACATTCTACCTGAAACTATTCAGAAACTCTCCCTAAACCTCTGCAAACTTGGTCTCCAACATTTGGAGTGTCCCTCTAGAAGGAGAAACAAAGAACCCATTGTATTTACCAGCTTTTTTGTACCCAAAATCCATGACTTTTCAGTCTCTTCGTTGTTCTCACTTAAAGGAGTCTAAATTTCCTCGACTTCAAAGTTGTAGTTGTGTATGCCCCTTAGGCTTCATTCTGATTTACCACAAACATAATCCCAGAATGACACAACCTTGGACATTTTTTTTGGTAGAAACTATGGACATTTGTCAGGACAAAAACCAACTCTCTTGGGTTACACAAAAAAACAAGCCTTGATAAACAAATGATGAATCGCAAAGATAACTGTTAGTCAAGTTCTCACTCCATCCATCAAAACCACTTGGTAAAACCATCTCAATTCAATGACAGAGGAATACAATTACCTTGACAGCCAATTTGAAGAAGATTATGCAGAAAAAGAAGTGAAAATGGATCTACATGGAACCATGTCTGGCCATAATTGAGTGACGAAACATGGGCTCTCAGAAGTAGTAATTTGCAGCTTTTCTTCATATTCTATTGCTAATCTTGTACTTTTGTTCAGTTTTGAGATCATCTGAAGCCAAATGGAGGAGCCGTGAAATGATTTTTTAACCCAAATTCTTCACAATTTCCACACTACAATGGGTTTATATGTAAAAATGTAAAAATGAAGATATCCGTGCTGATAGTTCAATAATACAAAAAGAATAATCTGATAAATATGAAAATCCCCAAAATAAAAAAAAAATCTCGTTAAACCCATTTTGAAAATAATGATGCATATTTATGTATAATGCAGATTAATTTCAAAACCTCTATTAAAGAATGACGAAAATATGAAATATTCTGGACTAATCACTTGGCCCACACTACACTAACTCTTATTTTGGATGTATTTTGTTTACCTTCTATTATGGCCTATTGCTTTGAGTTGGCCACGTTAGGGACCCCACGGGAGACTACAGGGGCATTCTGGGTTCACCCCTTTAAAACGCTATTCTTAATTCTTTTCTCTGGGTTCTATTTGTACCTAATATTCTTCACCCCCACCTCTTTAAAATGTTTTCATGAAGTTCATTCGACCTTGAATTCCTATGTAATTTAATGCAAAGAAACATGCCCTTTGAATTCCTCATAGTTCAATTCAATCCCAAGAACTGGGCCAAGTCAATTGAAAATTTGTGGATAAAGAACCTAATCCACAACATTGGTCAGCCTTCAACTACAACCTAGTTTTGTCATCCTGGAAGCGATTCCGATCAAATGTCATATGCATATTAAGATGCTTATACTAATCACATTGAGTGCAAATATCAGATGAATTAGTAGTAAAATGAGTTCGGATGAAGGGATATTAAACAGGTGGGGAGCTGGAGATGTCGATTGACCGACTTCCCTAGTATTTAATTTCTTAGGGTGATGCCTTGGGGTTCATTTTCCACCAGCATAGTTTGATAGGCATTTGTCACCTTTTGTTTATTTCTTCAATTTTAGCCACATTTGACATGAATACATTTCTTTAAATTCCTAAGAATTCAATTCAATATGGTCCCTAGGTGAAAATGATAAAAATAATAATAATAATAAGTAAATAACATCAGACTGTTTATATAAAGTGAAATCTTTAACATGTCATGTACCCAAAAATAGGATATCCTTCTTGTGCCACATTTATTTTGTTTCAAACAGTTCAGTTCTTTGTGACATGAAAAGCCTCAAAGTAGTGTTCAGATGTAGAGTAAATGCTAGTTGCGATTCCCCACTAGGTGTAGAAATCAGAAGAAACCCAATGGTGGAGAACCACCTTTAACAAGGAGAAACAAGGATAAACTTAGAGGTGGTTAATCCTCTGCTTCTCTCTAAAACGGTGAGCATTTAAATGGAGAAAGCTAGCCTCACCCAAGTCTTACCATGGCCCTGATACCCGGGCCTGAGTGGGACCTCAGGATTGATCCATCCCAATTGCAACCCTTTGCTCTTAGTTTGTGTTGATGCTCTTTCTTTGCTAAATCATCTTATTCTCTTTCCTCCTATTTTCAATGTAGCACTTTCTTTAGATCATGTGGAGTTCATTGTGAACAATCAGCGAATCCCCCTTAACAAATCAAAGCTGCTCAAATCACGTCGCACAACAAAAAAATTCCACTTTTGCGAGAGATGTAGCCACCATCAGATTCATCACAACCATGCTCAAGGTAGTAGCTACTGCTGCTCTATATAAATGTATTAGGAGAATAGAAACATTGAAGTTGCGTCTTGAATGAAATTGAGAATGAAATGTTTATATTAGTTTTGAATATCTAAGGTTGGGGGGAACAACAAAAAGGACAGTAGTTTTATTGTTGTATATTAACGGATGACACATCAACACTTGAAAGTTTTCTTCTTGCGTCTCTCTCTCACTCCTGTTTTGGCTTAATGCATCCACAATCAACACACCCTTGGTCAAGAGCCGTTTATGCTAGTCTTCTATATCGGAAACCTGTAGCTTTTTTGTTGGTCCTACCATCTTTTTTATTTTTATTTTTATTTTTTTGTGGGGGGGTGGGGGTGGGGGACCAATGCTACATCATGAATTGGAGAATGTAAAAGAGAGAATTTAAAAAATCACTCAAAAAAGCTATAAAATCACTCAAAATCCAAGCAGGAGAAACAAACTATTTTTACAATTTTGAAGCATACGCAGATGAAAATGTAAACCTCAAGTACAATCTAACTGTTTTAAGATTGAGGTGCTTCAATCCATTGATGGATATTAACCACCCAAGATTGACTATGGGGCCAAGCCAACAACGTAGGTGACTGGTTGGATTGACCATTGGTGACACCCCAAAAAGTTGAGGCTTCTCACTTTAAATTGTTCTTGGCATTGGTCCCCCATGTCAATTTGTACAATAATCTTGCCAAACCCATCCGAGTTAAACATAAGTATGAAAATCAGTGCCAAGCAGCAGCATTCAGAAATAAGTATTCCACGTAGAGAAATACATGCAAAGAAATGTCTATACTTATCGTGGGCGACATAATTAGTTTATGCATAAAGAGGCCATCGACAATTTTTATTTTGGCTCTGTCATAGCAGTGTACAAACCCAGAGAAGGGGTAAAGCTGCCCTAAAATGTGAAATCCTTCAAACAAGCCTTTAAGATCTACTCAAGGGTTTCAAGTTACTTACATCTCCAGAAGCAGATTTAAGGGAGAAACCTACTTGACGCCCACGATAGATTTAAGGAACCGAAGCTTATCATTGACTTCAATAAGATCTGAGGAGTTTTTAATTGATGGTGGTGGCTCCACTCCAGTGAAAAGATAGAGGGCCTTGAGTTCCTCTATGTAGTTTGTATTAGGAGCAGCTTTGTAACCGGCTATCATCCACATGGCATTGACCTGTTCCCAAATCTCAGACTCAGTATAGATGACCTACACCAACCAAAATGCAGAGTCAGTCCACTGTTGGTCACATACTTTCAAGCTGCAGCATTAACCGTCATCCTTGCACATACGATTGAAGTAATCATCACAAGTAATGAATGGATATATTGCCCATTTTAAAGGACACAATCAAGTTCAAAGCACCAGGATGGCACTGTATGCCATATTTGCTAAGCTAGTCCAACACTACATTTGAATCAAAGCTTGTACAACAGATACTTTAAAAAAGGAATATCCTAAATCTTAAACCCATGCCAACAAGTAGTCCCTGCATTGTCGTCCTAATCCAGTGACTGATTCATTTAGAATGTTTGATATTCTGTCCATGATGAAGGAAAGATGTCAACTTGTATTTGTGAGAAAGTGTAAAAAGAAAGAGAGGAAAAAAAAAAAAAAAGGAAATTTCTTCAGTGTAAATCCATTGCTGAAACTGAAAAAACAGAGAGAGAGAGAGAGAGAGAGAGAGAGAGAGACCCTAGGGTAAGTTTGTTGACAATGATGGTCTAAACTCTAAACAAACTCCCTTCGACCATGGGTGGGCAATAACTTTATGGAAAAAAGCTGAGAAGCGTAGGATCAAATGTAGGCGCCACACGTGTGCACAGACGCCAGACGTGCACACACGCACACGTAAGTGCCGCATATTTGGGTAATCATACCCTCAAACTGGCGGGAGGTAGATATCTAGCATCCTTTGTTTGGTCATGATAGTTTGCTGCGGAGCATGTCCTAGAGCTTCAATAAATACATCCTCATAGACTGTTCTGAAGCGGACACCGATAGGGTGGATATTCTTCCTGCAACCTCTTCATTATATAAGAGGCAATCGATCTAAATGTGCAACCTACTTTCATGGAAGATTTCCTGGAATAGCAACGACGTGTGATTGCTTGATTGTCACAGGGCATTTGCAGACACTGGAGCTGGCGCACCTTCCTCATTCCAGAATGTTTCGAGTCACATGCTGTGTTTTCCATGGCTCCATACTCAGCTTGCACACTAAATAGATTGTTCTTTGTTTTCCATGACTCGGGGGCAATATAAAGAGGTAAATGAGCTGGCCCAAATTGCGTCTTAAAAAAATAAAAAAAATAAAAACTGAACTATCAAGTGACAATTGAGTTATAGTTACATATTCCTCAACCTGGTAATGCCTTCTAAGTATATCAAAATATGATGTACTACTTTCATATGATGTTCTCATGGGGCATGCATGAAATGACTGACTAGCCTGACAACTTATGGTTAGAACTCATCCTACAATTGTTTCATTAATTTCTCGACTACATTGATATGGTCTTTGATTAGGCAAGGGCTCACCATCACTAGAAATTCAGATGTATAGATTCTAATCCAACAGAGGGTGTCAAGTGGTTTAGACCCAAAGAGTTCCAGCTTTTTGAACGAAATCGAATGCATACCTTCTTTGGGAGAGAGAGGCCCTGCCTTGATGTAACAGCCTCAATCCCCGAAAAATGCTTCAAGAGTCCAAAATCCTCGATCTCAAATTCCTTCTTCAGATAGAACTTCAATTCATCAGTGCTTTCTTAGTCATTTCCTATGACAATGGATCACTTGCATCAGATAGAACTTCGATTCATCAGTGCTTTCTAAGTCATTTCCTACGACAATGGATCACTTGCAACAGATAGAACTTCAATTCATCAGTGCTTTCTCAGTCATTTCCAATGACAATGAGATCATCACTTGCATCCGTACCATGGTGATCTTGTTCATTTTCTCGAGAACGAATGCAAAATCGCCAACACCCTCGTGGTTGAGTGGTGTTAGCATCTCTGTATCACACACAAACCCAGGGATTGATCCCTGGTCTGGCCAGTTGGCCAACCTAAAAAAAAGGCAAAATCATCCAACTAGAACCTTTTGTATTCCAATCTAGCTATAACCCGCCAAAATGTTCTATAAAAGCTCTTGGTGGCTGTTTCGGTCTCTAAATAGCCTTCTAAACTTCTTCCTAGGGTTATCTATGAAGAGAGGAACTTTTTGACATCAAGTTGATTTAATGATTCCTGGTTTAACATTCATTGTAATAAGTCAGAGCGAAAAAGCATCTAAGTAATCTGACCGTTCCATTGATGATTCCATTGCATGAATTTCAAGTTGTCTACCCTTTTGCAGCTAACTGCTTATTTTCGCGTGAAGCAATGATGTAATCGCCCATGATCTGTTTTTTTCAAGCATTGCAGTTATTTTTTCCATAAGATGTGTCCAATTTCAAATGAGAGAACTCCCTTTAAATTTCTCAAAATTTAACGTGTCAAATAACTGGTAAAAAAAAAAAGAAATACGAGACATACACAAGGCTTGGATGAACATCGATCAATAGGGTGAAGGGACATTCTTTTTCCTTTACAAATTGTAACAGGAAGATTCATCAGAGTTCGGGTTTGGGTTGTGACATAAGTTTTATGTTGGCTGCACCTACCTAACACTACCCTCCTTTATCCGGGCTTGGGTCTGTCGATAAGAAACTGTAAGATTACAGTCAGAAAATGTATCTTTTGAAAGAATTACCTGAAGATAAAGGAGATGATTGTCATTCCAATCAAGTTTTCATGACTAATTTAGTCCATAAAGAGACTTCAAGTTGGCATGCACAGCTCCTGCTTAGCCAGATGACCAAGGGGTAGCACCCTATATACTTCTTCCTGAAATTCTCCATAAAGAAGGCATCTTTTACATCGGATTGATGCAAATGTCTTCGCAAACATCAACATTGTGATAAGGTGTACAGAGTTCATTTTGTTTGGTAGTGAAAAAGCTTCCGAGTTAATCTATTCCAAATGACTCGATTATAAAACCCCTGCCATATTCTTACATCAGTTTGATGGTTCCTTCGAGCTTGAATTTCAAGTTGTAATCACCCATGTGTTTATTCTTTTCAAGCAGCAATCTCTTCTTCCACAGTTCTTATCCACTCAGAAAGAGAGCTTTCTTGAAACTTCTTGAGCTTTACATGTCAGCTAAGACAACAACCAGTGACCTGTAAAACTTAGACAATGGTGTATGAAACAATAATGATCAATGGGATTAAACTCAAGTCCTCTTTCCTTTATGAAGTGAGAAAGATTAGGTCAAAGAATCCTGGACTGTGGGAAGAATTACCGACAGATAAAGGATATGACTGGTTATCCAGAGAATTAGCATTTGGATTTATTGCCTTCTTCCTTCTTCTTACGTAGATTTTGATAACTGTGGTTTCTCAGTTTGAAAGCTTTGACTGAAACTTGGAACACGAACATTGAAATAGATAATAAGGATAACTAAATCATCTTGGATGTATATTTGGAAATTATTTTTCCCCATGAGAGAGAACTGTGTAGCTTGATGGAAACTGACATTCAGTGATGTAAAAATCTGTCTGCTAGGTGGGTTATAACATGATATCCTTTCTACGATGAGCGATATCCAACAAATAAACATTCAATACTCTGGGATCTAGCCTTTTGTTTGGAATAGAAAAGTTAAAGTACAAAATATAGACAATCAAAGATCCAAGGAGTGATTTAAGAGAGTGCTTGGAAGGTCTTGTAGGGGCCTTACACCATCTGGAACAGGAGCATTCAATGAATGTGATTACTTGTAAAAAGAGCAAATGACCGTGATTTCTAGTGCATTTTCATATCTAAGACCGAGGATATGATTACCTCTAACAAAAGGTGACCTTTTCTTTTTGTAAGACTGTTCTATTAAGGTTAATAAAGACAGCATATTTGATGCTCAACTCCCTAGTAAGTTATGCAAAATGTCAGAGGACTTAGAAAATATACGATTCTTCTCCCACACAGCCTTCTTTATATAAAATATAGCACAACATAAAGTGTAGGATAACCTTATCAAGAGATAAGTCAAAACAGATGATTTTTTTTTTTGGAATAGTTAGTCAAAACAGATATTATCCTAATCAATCTACCATTATCCTAAGAATAGATTACAATTGGTTCCACGAGCCTCATGAATCGGTCCAGGCCGAAGTCTGTCTGGGCACAAGCCTTTTATGATTTATTTCTTGATCAACAAAAGGATTTTAAATAGTTGTCATTTATTGCTAAGGTCATGGGATAAAGATAAATATCAAGTGAAAGTGCAAGCTAAGAACCTATGCTATGTCAGAGAGAGAGAGAGAGGGGGGGGGGGGGGAGGGGGGGGGGGGGGGGGGGGGTGGGGGGGTGTGGGGGGGTGGTGGTTTGGATAGGACTAATTAAAATTTTTAACTTAATTAAGAACCATAGTCCAATTAAACAGAATCACAAGTTCACTTAACTTGCACACCAATGTATAACTATAAAAGAGGGTTATCAAGTGGCCAAATGTGTAGAGCTATAAAATATGTGTGCGCTAAACACTCAATGGTATGCCAATTAGTTCAAGGCATTCTAGCATGTGTGAGTTGTATGCCAAATCAATAGAAATAAGACTGTCTAGCGCATGTAATCCATAGGATAGATATGAAACAATAAAGTATGAAAAAGATGGAGGCACACAATGATTCATGGTGGTTCGGTCCATGACTTACATTCTCTCTCAAGAGCACCACAGCCAGATGGTCTCTTGGTTCCACTATATGAGGTTTCCACAAAGGTTCACCTTCAACTAAGTACACCTCCAAATTTCTTGATACGGTGGTTTGATCACTAAGGTCTAATCCACTAGCTTATTTATTATAGTGGTTCGATCACAAAGGTCTAATCCACTTTACAATGTATATGAATTTGAAAATAAAAGAAGAACGCTTGCCTCTAGACAAAGAAGGCGCCTTGAGTGCGCTCCTTGATTCTCGAAACCGAAACTCCAAGCTTTAAACTCCTTCGTTTGCTCCCTTAGTGTTGATGATGCTCCTATAAGTACTCAACCAAGAGGAAAGGGGGGGTCTAAGTCTAGGGTGAGTGAGTGAATGCTCTATCCTCTAAGATGGATGAACAAGGACTCCTTAACTCCCTTAAATGACCAATCTCAAGAAGTCACGATTTATCTGGGAGTCTAGCCCTGCTAGAATTGCTCATCAGTTGACTAGCACGGAGATAAGCTGCAACGAGTTAATGCAGAACTCTTTGCAAAGAGTTCGATCCCAATCCAAAACCTCCTAGGGTCTGATTTGAGTTAGATTCATCACCGGATCAAGCAAGCCCATTCATCTAGAAAAGAACAGATTTTATTAAAAATAAATAAAGTATCATGAAAGTTCTTGAGAATGGCTGATTGAATGTAGTCGAGCAACCTATCCAACAGGAAAAAAATGTTGAAATAGTTCATACATAAGCACAGGGGGTGAATCAGAGCTTAAAGAATGTGAAGATGTTACAGTTAGGCACCACTTGGTTTGCCACCAAGTATGCAGCGCTTATGGGCTTGCTGGGGAAAAAAGTTGACTTCGGAAGCGGACATAGGAACAACCATTTGATCAGAGGAAGAAGTGAGATTAGTCTTTTACCCCAATGTGACAGACTTGGAGAATAACATTCTGATCTTGAATAGATGGTTGCTACCTAATGCAAACTACTGAAGAGCCAATCTCCCATTTGCTGATGTCCCTGACTTGCAACAATCATCAAATACAGGAAGATCATAATGATTTAAATAAGCTCAAACAGAGAATAGATTCTTTTGGGTAGGTTATTTCTTACTAGTCTTTCACTAGATCTTCCACTAATTCCATTATCCTAAAAATGGAAAATAGTATCAATAATCAGTACAACATAAACATTCAGTAAAAACTGAAGGTCTCTACCTAAAGCACATATCTAATTCTGTATGTAAATCAAAATTTCGATTTGGCATAATAACAACAATCTTAAGTAACAGAAGGATGAGCCCTAACCTCCTCAGCGGGCTTCATGATCTCCATTTCAGTGGGGACTATGGTGGTAGGTTTGATGGAAATATCAGGATGCTCAGCAGGATTTTCCTCTCCTGTTCCATTGACGTCCAAAGTACGTTCCATAGTTGCAAACTCCTGCAGCTTAGTTGAGACGCGTCGGGATCTGCCTGTTGCACTACTTGGGCAGAGGGCTGAGCAAAAGCACCCTCTCCATCAGCATCTGATAGTGGTTTCTTGTACCCAGAAACCTCTTCAATTTCAGGTGTACAAATCTCAGGGACCACATTTGCCTCCTCATTTCCATCAATAATCCCCACCATTTGTGCCTTGCCGCATTCTCTTCCCACTTCTAGTCCCCTCTCTCCAATTTCTCCAGCGTCATCTGCCTTTTCCTCCTCAGTTTTAACATGTTCACTGCTTCCCTCAACCCCACTATCCTTTCCTATACTACCAAGACTTTCTTCTTTTTCCCTACCAGTCAAAGTTATTTCCCTCACATTTCCTTCCCTGCCTGTAACCTCCTCCTTATCCTCTCCTATTTCCCCAACATCCCCTCCCTTTTCCTTATCATCCTCATCAAATTCCGTTGCTTTTTCTTCTTGTTGTTCTTCTACCAAATGCCTATCTCCCTCTGTTTTCTCAACCTCCTCTTCCTTTTCCTTGTCTTTCCTGATTTCTCTCTTGATTTCCTCTTCGTTATGCTTTTCTAATTCCATAACAACATCTCCATTTTCCTTGTCATTGCCTGATAGTGGTTTGGCATCACCAGTAACTTCTCCTACCTCTTCTTGTATTGGGGTTTCATCATATTTGAAATCTTCCCGGACGGGGAGGAGAGACCTCATGAGCTTGCCCGTGCAGGCATATCCTGCGAGGGCGAGGCCGAAGGGGACGGAGAGAACGAAGCCAAGGGCGGAGAAGAGGACGAGATGGGGAAGAACGATCGGAGCCGAGGAGACGGCGACTCCTACAATGGCGATCTTCCTCCCTAATGTCCATCCTCTGTGGCAGATCAGGGAGACTCTGCTACCGCCTGCCTCTGTTTCGTTGTTGGGGAGATTTTGAATCTCCAATTCCACGGTCTGGTCTGCCATCCACGCGCGTGCATGAAGCTGCAGCTCTTCCATCTTGTTATTCTTCTTCTACTACTGCTGCTATTACTGTTTCTGTTGGTGCTGGAGCTGTGGGTAAATGGGAGGATAAGGAAAGGAATGGGTGTGGAATGGGAGGAAGGTATGGGGTTTCTGAGATTTTTGTTTGTGGAGAATAGCGACGTGGCAGTGCCAAGGGTTGGACGAAGGAGATAAGAGTTCGAAAAGGGCGGCAACAAGTGCATTGAGGGAACACGTAGGAAGCACGTAGTATGAATTTCAACGTGTCCTGTCGCTACGTTTTCACCAAGGCAAACGTCACGTACTATATAGAGAGTGAGAGGCCGCGGCAACAGCGAAGTTCAGCTGGCCTATGAAGGACACCTTTGGTGAATGCTGCTCTTCTCTCCGCGTTTTTATTCGCTTGATCTGGTGCCATCCCGGGTTTTAAGGTCGTGAAACCTTTTTATTGAATTCCAAAGCATATAATAAATCACAAAAAGACCATTAAATGAGAATGTTTGTGAGTTTGTTTTTCTTTCTTTTTAAAATTTTAAATTCTGTTTGGCAATTTACTTGGAAAGTAAATTTAAAGGAAAGGGCCACTTTTGAGAGATTTTTTATAAGACCCACTTCTCTTGTACCTTGAAAGTGGTCATTTACATTTATTTTTTTGGAAAGGTGAATGTAGGTTTTATTGAAAGAAATAAACGAAAAAAAAAAAACCCTAATGGACAGCAATCAAAAGATCAAAAGCCTACATCCCGAGCATCAAGAGCTAACTAACATGCAACTATTAAAGTAGCACATGATCTAATTATATGAGCAACCCCTCTATTTCAATAGCCGTAAACTGCATATGGCCAATACTAACTCCATTTTATTACTGAGCCGAATGGAGACCTTAGATAGCGAGTGAAGAATTACTAGAGATCTAATGACAGCATCCATCTTTCAGATTGTAAATCTGGAATTCACTTTACATGTAAATTGCCAAATGGGACAACTTTCCTTGGGACAAGAAATTGAATCCTTAAGATGGAACAATAATATGCCTTGGGATGGTGATGAGGATGAAGAAGAGGGAATTTAAAGCGGCATTTGACTCCAGGTCCCCGAAGATTTCACTTTATGACTTTAGATCCACAATTTTTTTTTATAGTGTAATAGGTTCTTCTTCCAAATTTGAAAACTTAAAACGCCCAAGTTACCATTTCTTTAAATCATATCCATGATTAGTCGGAAATGTCATTAACAATGATCAACTACCATTTAATTGGCCACGATTAATGAAATCCCGTTAATGAGATTTTCAAATAAATTTTAATTAAAAAACACAAACAAATTTCAAAAAACGCAAAGAAACTTTAAAAGAATGCAAATAAATTTCAAAAGAATGCAATAATCTCAAAAAATGCAATAAATTTCAAAAGAACGCGGATAAATTAAATAAGACACAAATAAATTTCAAAAGATCCAAATAAATTTCAAAAAACGTGAATAAATCTCAAAAGACGCAAATAAATTTCAAACAATCCAAATAGAATTCAAAAAATATAAATAAATTTTAAAAGACGCAAATAAATTTCAAAAGACTTAAATAAAATTAAAAAATGTAAATAATTTTCAAAAAACGTAAATACATTTACCAAAACTAAGATAAAGTAATTTTTCAAATTTCAGAAATTGTTTTCCAAAAACTCAAGTATTGTTACCAAAATTCAGTTAAATTTATTTTAAAAAATGCAAATAAGTTTCAAAAGATGCAAGTAAATTTCAAAAGATACAAATAAAGTTAAAAAATAGAAATAGATTAGAAAAACGCAAATAAATTTTCCAAAAAACTCAGATAGATTTTTCAAAAACTCAGATAAATTTGTAAAAAGACTTAGATAAATTTGCCAAAAACACAAAAAGATTTGTTCACTCAATTAAAATTTCCAAAATGGAGATAAGTTTGTCGGAAATTCAGATAAATTTGACAAAAACTCAAATAGATTTGCAAAAAACTCAGATAAATTTTGCAAAAACTCAGATAAATTTGACAAGAACTCAGATAAATTAATCAAAAACTCAGTGAAGGGCGGTGGGTGGCGAGTGCTCTGTCAATCTCTCTGGTCTTCTTCCTCGAACACGTCAGCGACCTCCCACTCCATCCCTCTCCTCCCACTGTAAATCGGATCATTTTGGCCTCTTCTTCTCGGCGGCAACCTCCCACTCCATCTCACTGCTCAGTCGCATTTAGCACGCAACCGTCCACCTCTCCCTGGCCAAGATTATCATTAAGTGAGCATGTTTGTTTGTGCGACATTTTACTTCACTCTCCCTGGCCAAGATGATCTAAATGAGTTTGCTTTTTTTTTTTTAATCCCATTTGGCAATTTACTTGTAAAGTAAATTTAAAACAAAGGGTCACTTTTTGAGAGACAAAAAAAGATGGGTCTTATCAAAAAATAAAAAATTTTAAAATCTGCCTTATTAACCTTTTTGTCATTTTGTGGCATGTGAAAAAACATTTTTTAAGAAAAGAAGAGGTGTTTTTGTCATTTAAGGAATAAGAAATTGACTTTAAAAAAAAAAAGGTGATTTTTTTAAATTTTATACTTTTTGATAAGACCCCTCCTCTTCTCTTGTACCATAAAAGTGGTCATTTACTTTCTCTTTCTGAAAGGTAAATGTAGGTTTTATTGGAAAAAAAAAACCCTAATGCACAACAATCAAAAGATCAAAATCTTACATCCCAAGCATCAAGTGCCAACTAACAGGCAACTATTAAAGTAGCACATGATCCAATTGTATGAGCAACCCCTCTATTTCAGTAGTAGTAAACTGTAAATGGCCAATACTAACTCCATTTTCTCACTGAGCTGAGTGGAGACCTTAGATAGAGAATGAAGAATTGCTAAAGGATGTCGTCTAATTTCACTTTACATATAAATTGCCCAACGGGACAATTCTCCCCACCGCCTTGCCCGCGAATGGGAAGAATGAAAGAAGAAAGGCACCCTTGGACATCAACAAATGGTTACATATGAGAAAAGTCCTATTATGTAGGATAGATAACATATCACGTTTGGGAACAATCGGAACCATAGGATTCCTCGCGCTTTTCTGCGCGATGGTGGATTTCCGACGTTAAGCAAGACATGGATTTGAAGAAGACTGACGAACAAAATCATCTCTTTCGATTATTCTTCCAATCGGAACCAAACCCCACCCCACCCACCGCCCCTCGATTATTCTTCCAATCGGAACCAAACCCCAGCCACCCCACCCCCCACCCCAAAAAAAAAACGCGTTGAATCCACGGAAGGGAAGAAAGGCAGAGCAATAGTAATGCTACAGTACATAGGGCGGTAATTTGGGATTAATAAGTTTTTGCTTTTGAAATGTGCCTTTTGGAACCCATAATCAAGATCAAACCATTAGCCACCTTTAACAACTCCGAAACGACCACCTCACCAGATTTCAGCCATTGATTCCTTTTATATCTCGAGATATGTGTCAAAACATCTGACCGTTTATACTATATGTAAAACAGGAATAAAAACAGTCAGTTTTTCCGATTTTATGGTTTATATAGGGTTCACAATCAAGATGTGAACCAATCATTAGTTCAGGAATGTCAAACACAGCTAGGTGACCAAATTTCAGCCGTTGATCCTTACTATATCTTAAGATATTTATAAAAACATTCATACACTAGAATATTATTTTTTTTATGTGGGCCTCCTTTGCACAATCGAAACCATTCAAAGTCTCTAGATGACCATAGACAACTTTGAGGTGAATGTTGTGGTCTTGATTTTTCATGGATTATGAAAAAAAAAAATTAAAAGTTTATAACTAGTGGAGCATACATTCTACAAATTGTAGAAATCTTCCCTCCATCCAAACCTAAAACTCTCATCTGGAATCCTACCTAAGGAGTTGTTGGTTCTTTAAAGATGGAGAGAATCCTCAAAACAGAGGATTCTTCTATGTTTACCAAACATGCTCTTGAGATAAATTTTTAGTGAACATATGAGCAAAGCCCTATCATGTAGGATAGACAACATATCTTTTAAGATAAGATTCCATCACTAGATGATTTTAAAATCGGGGCATTCGACGATGGGTCCCTAAACATTTCACTTTATTGCCTTAGATCTTTTTTCATATTGTGATCGGTCGTTTTTTCAAATTTTAAAACCTAAAATGTCTAATGCACCCTTTCTACAAAATCATATCCCACGATTAGTGGAATATGCTATTAATAATGGTCAACTACCATTTAATTGGCGAAATAAATTTAAAAAGATCCAAATAAATTCCAAAAAATGTAAATCAATTTCAAAAGATCCAAATAAATTTAAAAAAATATAAATAAATTTCAAAAGACATAAATAAATTTAAAAAAAGCAAATAAATTCTAAAAAAACACAAACAAATTTCAAAAAAATACAAATAAATTTGAAAGAACGCAAATAAGTTTCAAAAAACGCAATAAATTTCAAAAGAATGTAGAGAAATTTAAAAAGACGTAAATAAATTTCAAAAGATCCAAATAAATTTCAAAAAATGTAAATAAATCTCAAAAGACACAAATAAGTTTTAAAAGACGTAAATAAAATTAAAAAACACAAATAAATTTAAAAAAACGCAGATACATTTGCCAAAACTAAGATAAACTAATTTTTGAAGTTTCAGAAAAATTTGCCAAAATCTCAATTATTTTTGTCAAAACTCAGTTAAATTTATATCAGAAAGTACAAATAAATTTCAAAAGACACAAATAAAATTCAAAAACACAAATAGATAAAAAAAATTTTTCCAAAAACACAAAAAGATACGTTCAAAAACTCAGTTAAAATTTTCAAAATAGAGATAAATTTGTCAGAAACTCAGCTATATTTTTCAAAAACTTAAATAAATTTGTCAAAAACTCCGATATATTTGCTCATAACTGAGATAAAATTGTCCAGAACTTAGATAAATAGCCAAAAACTTAGATAGATTTGTCCAAAACTCAGAAAAAATTTGTTTCAAAACTCAGCTAAATTTGCGCAAAAATCAAATAAATTTGACAAAAGATCAAAAACTCAGATAAGTTTGACAAAAACTCTTATAAATTTGTCAAAAACTCAGATAAATTTGATAAAAACTCAGATAAATTTCACAAAAACTAAGATAAATTTCATAAAAACTAAGTAGATTTGCCAAAAACAATATAACAGCCCTGCTGCCTTCTTTGGCGATGGCACAACAGCTTCTATGCAACTTTTATGTAGAACAGCGAGAAGCTACTTCTCTAACGCTATGCAACCGAGGGTCTTCCTCGACAAGTGTAAGGAAATCCCGGAATCCTCTATTTTGCGATGTTCCGTTTTTGCAAAACCTGGACAGATCCTAAACCTAGCTGAAATCCCTTTCTTTTTCGTTCCGGTTTCTGTAACCATAAGCAAGGCAAGAACTTTACTTTGTAGAAGGACCAACCCCATGGTCATTTGCAGCAACCCGCGAACTTGCAAAATGCACTGCTCCCACACCCTACCCATTCTCTAATCTCCGATCTCCAAATCTCACAAAATCAAGCAGGTAGGTATTATTAGCTTCTTCTTAACAAAATCCAAAACAAAGCGTGAATGGTTGTTTCTCTGTGAAAAGAAAGAAACTTGAGTCTTCTTTTCCGATGTCGGCTTGGGCGAAGAGACTACATCTTTCGTCGCCAGCGACGGACCTGGCTTCTTGGTCCCGTTGTTCTCAAAACCCCCAACAAGCTTCCCACCATTCCCACCCATTGGAGAGAATAAAACACCACCTTTCCCCAAATCCCCATCTGATCCATTCGCCCTAGAAAAAACCCACTTCCTCAAACCATCAATAGCGTTGGAAAACCCCATCTTCGCGCACATAATTTGTCATGAAATTGGGCTTCAGAAGAAGGCGTGATTTGCTTCCCAGATTCAAACTAAGTTCTTCGTTGGCTTCTCTGGGTCCAAAACTAAAAACAAAAATAAATCTTATCTTGTTTTAACAAGTGGAGGGACGGTTGGAAATCGGGCTTGGTTACAAAGTGCAAAAACAAATAGGGATTTCGATCCTTGTTGCCGCCCCATATCAAAGTTCCCAAACGCCATGCACTGCCGCAGAAGAGGACCTGATCCTCAATGCTGCTGCCACCGTCGGACAAGCATCACAGAAGCTGCATGCTACTACTCTTCGTGTTGCAAAAACCGAAAACATAGCTTACAGAAACCGGAAACAAAGGGGAGAAGTGGTTCTTTTAGGTGGATAGATTGAGAGATTAAGAGAGGAAGAATGGAAGATTTGACATTTTAAAGTTTTAAATTTTATGCCTAAACAGTTGAAAAGGGTAAATCAGTCATGAAAATTGTATCCAGGACCTCTCGCCGAAATATGTCCAGCTGTATGGACTACAGGCCTTAGAGAAAAAGTTGATGGACTGGAGGCCTTACAATACCTCTATGAGAGACCTTTCGCTAATTATGTCTTTAAAATCTCCAAATATGGGTATGATTTCCTAGCTAAGGCGGGCGAACATGGTCCATGCACATCTCAACAGATGTATGCGATAATTATGTTCACAAATAAAATAACATCAACAACAAAGCTAGATTACAGAACATAAGAAATCTAAAATCTCCCGATATAGTTCTCCCACCTTTACTCAAATCTCATAAAACAATCGTCCAAAAGAAGTGATAGACACCCATATCCCGTCACATGCGAGTTTCCACGTGTGAAGAACACATATCTCATATCTGCATTAACAATTTTCTGAGATGTACTGCGTGCAAGGCCCAACCCAACCAAATCCCAAGCACAGGCTAGGTTCCTTAGGTCCATGTTACGTTCAGGCTTGAATTTAGTATAGGAAAGTTTTATTCTACGGCCAGACAAGAGGCCTGGGAGCCAAGAGAGTCCGCACAAGTGGAAAGAAGATGCCCACAGAAATGGAAAGGAACATGAAGTGGAAAGAGTGGGCACATGGATTAATCTAGCCAGTTGACAAACAGGGTTGCCAAACCCCTTGTTGTCAACCCTTTCGGTTCTTGCAAATTATTTTAGTCAACTGTTTACCATTTGTTTAATACGTTTTCTTTTAGTGTAAATTAATTCGAAAACGACAAATTGACCCTCCATATTCCCATCTACATTAACAATTTTCTGATGTATAAATGCTATTGGTGTAGGGCCCAACCGACCAAAACCCATGCACAGGTTCAGTCTAGAATTTATGATAAAATAGTGTATTCCATGGCCCCTTTAGGTTCTCGAAAATAATTTATATGCTTACGATCTGTTTGATACTGTTTCTTTTACTGAAAATTAGAAATGACAAAACGACCCGTAATACTATCCCTCAACTGGCGTAATGAATTTCTACCAAAAAATAAAAAACAATGATGTAATGAATTCCAGGTTTTCTTTCATTTTTTCCCATAAATTCCAAGCTTCATACAGAGGACGTTTGTGAGACCATCTGTCAATCAACTTTGTGAGAATGAACAAAAACCTAGGAACTCCAACAATTTGTAAAACCTCAAGACCTAAAAAAATAATAATAATTCCCATTAATACAGGAACCTTTATTATAAACACAACGGTCTCAATTTGGGTTGAAATCGTGCTCGGCTCAAGTTAATATACCTATCAATGTGCTAGAACTATTGTGCAGTGGAAAGTACAAACTATTGTAACCTTGATATTGTGGGTTCAAGCCATGCTCCAATAGATTTTTATAACTGATTTTATAAGATAATGTGCATACTGGGTAAAGTCAAGTTAAAACTCTCCAACTCATGTCCGCTCTTCCAGGATTAGATCCAGTTTTGGTTGGCCAAAACCTGTTCTCACTGCCCTCCTGGGAGTCTTAGCATCTGAAAAGGTTAAAGATCAAAGTTCTCAAAATACCCTCATTCTGAGGCAATGTATGTTTTACGAGGGGCGAAAGTGAAAAGTGTGAAAAACTAATTCCAGCAATTTTTTTTTTTTTTTTGTAACTTCATTCATATTTGGTTGGTCACAACAACCGGGGCAGTAAAGCCATCAGAAAATTTTACTCCATAAAATACAAGTGATCTGATTATTTTATCAAATGCTAATTTCTCATCTCACTTCATATTTAGTTCACTCAGTGAAACAAACATAAATACGGTGAGATTGTAAAAAATCCCAGCTGCCTGCCATTTGTAATTCCCCATATGCTTGTTTAGTAGGTCCACAGGGGATGGGCCATGTCCAATAAAGATCCCACAAAGCTAAGTATCTCATGGTCCATATTAAGTGTTAAAATGTGTGAAATTAATTATAATCATCGTGATGTAACTAGTGATAGGGCGGACCCATGTAGGTTGCAGCATGATGAATAATCTGGATCACAAGGTGGGGTGAGCATTGCTAGCATTTCTTTTCTATCTTCTGGATCTGAATTAACAAAACTTACAAAACACCATTTGACCAAAACAACCAGATCAGATTCAACCATACCTTCTTTCAAAAAGCACGAGCTCAAAACCATTAAAAACAGTAAGCTTTGGTGCAAATCTGGGAGAGTTTTTCTTCACGCAAATTATCTTGAAAAATCACTTGCCCATATGAGTTAATATGCGGCTGATTAGAGCCTCCTTCTTCCCAGCAACTGGGAGGCTGTGTGCTGAAAGATAGTACTTCAACTCCGTAACAGTCAAATCTTTTAACTGCAAATACGGACAGGTAACAAAAATCTCATCACCACCTAAAGCTTTTCACTAAATTTTGAAAGTAAATTTTATAAAGAAAATCTAGCAATGCTTTCACCTTTCCGTTATCTGCAAGGTCAGCCCACTCATAATTTGCACATTCCTGAACAGCTGTTTCTAGGATAGCTTTTCGCTTTTTTGCAGTGTCACTGATGGTAGATTTTGCAGCATTGTTTTCAGCTTCCTCCTGGTCATGGTTCTCACCATAGACAGAAACTTTATAGTCCTCTAATGCATTAACAACTCCTGGTCTGCAGTAGATTCATAAAAATAAACTCCTTTCTTGTTACTGCAATATTCTATAAACGTATAATGTGTGGAGCATGTCTTGAGGTGGAGGAGATGAAGGAGATATCATTGCATTGGATAGCATTTTGTAGACCAGCATAAGGAACTGGAAAGGTAATGGAATATGTCATATATGTTACCTCGCCATGCCTTCTTCATCTGGCACCGTTTCATCTGCTGTCTCTGGCATCTCATCATCCCCTAGAGCCAAGGCTTCCAATATCGCATAGTGTCTCTGCAAGGCTAAATAAAGTACTACTGTGAATACAGGACATTCTAATAAAAGATTGGTGTGAGCAATCAGACAATATCGCACAGTGGAGATCTGTTGACTTCGTATATGATATACCATGCATTTGTCATGAAATTGAGTTCCTAGGAGGTCTAAGACTTTGAATTTCTGTAAGTGATTCAAAATGAAGAATCAAAGGTAAATATCCAAAAATGACCATCAAATAACCTCCTCTTTAATGGAAATAGAATCAAGGGAAGATTAAGATTGGGACATGAACACTCAGCCATCACTCTTGTAATTCAAATCCTAGGAAAGTTGAGGGCCCATATACATCGGTACTTTATACCCTTTACAACTCAGCTCAATGACTAAGATCCATTCAGGGACACAAGAATATCCAGACTCAGAAACTGGAGAAACTTCAAGCAGGAGCCTGGTAGATAACATCATCAGTATCATCTTAACCTTAAGCTAGTATTTGGAAGATAGTACAGCACTTTTAGCCGTCCATTGTTTGCCAGATCACTTAGTTTGATTAATCCAATAAACTCAGTTCAGGCGGATAATTTCTTCATAAGGTAAACAATTACCGAGCTATTTTTCAAGATATTTTATAATTTTGAAGAATTTTAGGACCTGCATGGACTTACAGAGACCGGCACAAGCATCTGAGACGTTGGTTTATTCTCGCTCAGTCCTGATAACTCTAACATACTTTAGCATGCTAGTGTCGCAGTCAACCAAAAAGAAAAAAAGAAAAAAACAAAGAAAGAAAGAAAGGAACTACAAGCACAACCACTGACAAGAGAACTCTTATACAGTTGAATGACGAGTACGCAAGTGAAAATCTTTTCTAATTCTATACTTTCTCATTGGATTTCAGCATGCAAACATGTAATAGGGCTAATTTTATAGCTCAATGATAAAAATGTAGCTACACATGTTGAATATGAGTAAAGAATGATGTACATCCTTTGTAGAAAATGCGGTGTTCATTATTAATTCATTGGGAAACATCCAATTAAGGAGTTAAAAAATAGACTAAAGATCGGAGATTTTTGTACCAGGATTTGCAAACTGGCAAACCGAAAAATCTTTCAAGTCCACACGTTTTAAAAGAACACACGCTTTCTTGATTTGATCATCTATGGCTCGGGGCATTGTAGCATCAATAGCCATATGAAGCTGCATACAATCTCAAATTACTATATGTAAATTATATTTAAGAAGACAAAGAATAATTAACCATGATTTTTCTTACCTCTTCAGCATGTCTAATGTCATCAGAATATGGAAGATGTATCATGTGCATTCCAGGAGGTTCAACTTGACCACTGGAACTAGTAATCTCGTCCTGTAAAAGTTAGCCAAGATTAGGTAGGTTAACTACAAGCTACCACAAGAAGTCAAAACAAAAAATTAAACCAAAAGTTAGGCATGTGGGGTAGAAACACTACAAATGCATTGTTACATAAAGTTAGAAACGCTGGTTATTCTGTTGAGCTAATGCAATAATGTAATCTAAGATATTTTATTGTGTCGCAAAAAAAAACAAAAAAGTCAAACTTTAAATAAATGAGAACTAGCATCTACATTGGTGAAGAAAAATAATCATGGCAATGCTTTAGGAGAAAGAAGAGAACCCTTTGGAGTCATAAATGATGCAGTCATCTCATTATTACACATCTTCTTCTGTCACTGTGCCACAACCAGACCAGCAGTCAGTCACAACTTCTACTGCTCTTGCTCCCAAGGTAGTTCAACAAATGATTCAATCAGCTTTTTCTGAACTTGCTCTTCTCACAGGCGAAAAAAGAAAATCCCCAATTTGGTTTGTTGACTCAGGTGGTTCTAAATTCTAATCACACGACATCCTCCTCAGCATACCTTTTTGATATAAAACCCCACCATGGAAACTTACAAATTCACACAGCGATGGATAAAAATATCGGCCGGTATATCGATTGGCTGCTGCATCGATCGGCCGCCACTCTTTTTTGAAAAAAGCGGGTATCACTCCGTGCGTAGCGGCCGATACAATCCTCCACGTAGCGGGAGGGGTTAAATCCCCCCAACCGACCCTTTTTCCCTTTCCTTTTACTTTTCACCTCTCTTTCACTCATTCTTCTTGTTGTAAGCCTGTGAAACCTCCCAAGTGCTGTAAATCAAGATTTTACCACAAGATGACAAGATCCACCACAACAAACTTACAAACACCAAAACAAGGAAATAACTACAAGATCCAAGCTTCCATTAAATCCATTTCATTGGTATGCTTTTTCTTTTAGATTTTTTGTAGTTTGACTTTTGAGATCATCAATTCATCTCTCTCTAACCACTATAAATGCTTCCTCATCATGTAACATTGTTAGATCTATGTTTTCCTTTGACGATGCACACAATTTTTATTTTTTATTTTAGTTATTTTTTATTTTCGGATTTATTTATTTTTTGAAAAAAAAATGTGAATACTCATGGACAAGCAATGAAACAACTTGAAAATTTCTTGTAAATGATAGATCTATGTTTCCCATAGATCAATCCATCACATTTTGAATGTTTATTGAATTTTCTCTATTTTTTATTTTCGGATTTATTTATTTTTTGAAAAAAAAATGTGAAAACTCAAGGAAAACCAATTAAATAACTTGGAAATTGCTTGTAAATGATAGATCTATGTTTCCCATAGATCAATCCATCACATTTTGAATGTTTATTGATTTTCTCTATTTTTTATTTTCGGATTTATTTATTTTTGAAAAAAAAAAATGTGAATACTCATGGACAACCCATGAAACCACTTGGAAATGCATTCTAAATGATAGATCTATGTTTCCCATAGATCAACCCATTACATTTTGAATGTTTATTGATTTTTCTCTATTTTTTATTTTTGGATTTATTATTATTATTTTTTTAAATGTGAATACTCATGGACAACCCATGAAACCACTTGGAAATGCATTCTAAATGATAGATCTATGTTTCACATAGATCAATCCATCGCATTTTGAATGTTTATTGATTTTTCTCTATTTTTTATTTTCGGATTTATTCATTTTTTGAAAACAAATGTGAACACTCATGGACAACCAATGAAACAACTTGGAAATTGCTTGTAAATGATAGATCTATGTTTCCCATAGATCAATCCATCGCATTTTGAATGTTTACTGTTTTTTCTCTATTTTTTATTTTTGGATTTATTTATTTTTTGAAAAAAAAATTTAATATTTGAATACCAATCAAATGTCTTGAAAATGGTTCCTAGATTTGAGATTTATGTTTTCCATAGATAATTCCAACATATATTGCTTGTTTTTTTACTATTTTAATTTCGGATTTTTGTTATTTTTTGGAAAAAAAATATTTTTAACAATGGAATGCCAATCAAATGTATTGAAAAATGCTCCTAAATGTCATATCTATATTTGGCATAAATAAATCCAACATATCTTTGTCTTTTCCTAATTCTATTTTATTTTCTTATTTTTGGACTTTTTAAATTGTTGAAAAACAATTATACTTTAAGTAATGAAATACCAGTTAAATGTCAAGAGAATGATTCCTAAGCGTTAGATATGTTTCCTCTAACACGTTTGTTTGTTTTTTTAATTTTTAACATACTAGTTGTTCATATTTATAGCCAGGTATTCAGTCTTCTATTGTGTATTTGTGTTTGCCAATTGATAACTTAAAATTCCTCGTGATATTGATTCCGTATGGAATTTTGGTGAGGCAGTTGAGAATAATAGGTTGAAAATCAAATGCAAGTTTTGTGGGAAAGTGACCAATAGGGGCATTACAGGATTCAAGCACCACTTGGGCCACATTTCTGGCAATATTGCTGGCTGTATCTAAGTACCAAGGGAAGTCAGGGAACAAATGAAAGCTTTGGTTGGCTAAAACAAAGCTAGAAAAGTAGAGATAAAAGAAAAGAAGTAGCAAGATGTTGATGCTGCCTGTTATGATGTATTTGGGGATGAATTCTTTTATGAGGAAGATGCACAGATGGTGGCTGCACGTCGAGAGTCCATCATGAGTCAACAAGAAGAACATGAACGTCGTGCATTTGTTGGAAGCAAATATTATGATGCGGGGCTCATCTACTGTGCCAAGCAAGGGCAAGGGCATTGCGGGGGCCATGCGTAGGGCATTTAGCACCCAAGAACGGGATGTTGATGTAAAAATTATCTCTACTAGAAGAGTTGTCCCTCCCCCTGTTGATCCTCTTGCACATAGAAAAGAGGGAGCTAAACAACCAAAAATATCGAGTGTTGTGAAAGGGGTAATGAAGGCTACAAGAGATAGGTTAGCCAAAGTTACAGCAAAATGGCTAATTCACAAGAACATACCACCTATAGCAATAGATTCCCCATATTTCCAGACTATTCTTGATGTTGCCGCCGAAGCTGGGCGGGGTATATAGGCGCCCTCCATATATGATGTGGGCACTAAATACCTTGAAGAAGAATATATATAAATAAAGGCTTGGGTGAAAAAGTTTAGGCCCATGTGGCAACATAATGGCATTACCATCATTTGTGACGGGTCGACCAACAGCACCTAAACACAATTAATAAACTTTTTGGTGTATTCAGTTGCTATGACCATCTTTGTGAAGTCCGTTGATGCAACTGAACATAGACGGATAGCCACATATATATACTCTTATGGAAAAAGTTGTAGAGAGTGTGGGAGAGGAGCATATTGTACAGATTGTTACAGATAATGGCACCAATTTCAAGGCAGCAAGTAAGAAGTTAATGGAGAAGATGACCCATTTATTCTAAACCCCATGTGCAACACTGCGTAGATCTCATCTTGGAAGAGATTGGAAAGAAGACAAGTGGCTTCATCGATCAAGGCATATAGAGGAATTACACGATTTATATATGATCATTCATAGGTGTTAGGCTTGATGAAAACATACACAAATAACCATGCCTTGCTGCGTCTAGGATTAACTAGGTTTGCAACCCATTTTCTGGCTATGGAAAGCCTTGTAAGGTTTAGAACGGAGCTGATTCAGATGTTTGCATCAGAAGAATGGCTTCATTCAAAATGGGGCAATGCAACTAGTGGTCCGGAGTTTGAAGTCCCAAACCTGACGAGGGACAATAAATTTTAGAAGGAAGTGAGGAAGGTATTAAAGGTTTTTGAGCCTTTAGTTAAAGTGTTGAGACATGTAGATGGTGATGACAAGCCGACAATGGGCTTTATATATGAAGCAATGGATCAGGCAAAGCAATCCATTATGGAAAATGTTAGACATCACGGGAAATATATAAACATTATTGATGCCTGTTGGAACGATCAGTTGCACCATCCGTTGCATGCTGTAGGTAATTAATATATATCTTTGATACTTTTTTGTTTTCCTAACTAATGTATTTATTATCTTGTTTGCTCACAGTACATTCTACATATTTTTAATGTAGGTTATTTTTTGAATCCAGAATTCTATTACCGCAATGCCTAACTACACACCGAAGCAATAGATACGGACTTGCGGGTAGGATTACGGGAGGTAATTAAGAGATTGTTAAACCCAGATGATCAAATTGATGCCATACAAGAGGTGAGTGGGTCGTTACTTAAAATAATTTAATTATGCTGCCATGTGCCAATTGCCATACATGCTATAGGGGTTTACTGACTTATTTCTAATTTTCACATTGTAAATATCTATATATACACAAAGGAGAGGAACCTCTGACCCTCTTGTGTAACGATCGATTGGAAAGATGCCACCTGGTATGACTATGAACAACATGCTCCACCGGCCCACCCAATAGTCATAAATCTTAATCTATTTATCTTAATTGATCAAAAGGACTTGAGGGTTACGACTATCTAATTTTGTTTATTTATTTTTTGCATTTCAGCTGATTGATGGGTGAATTATGGAGTGCGCGCTCCACATCTAAGGAGAGTGGTTGTACGCATCCTTAGTCAAACTACAACATCTTCCAATTGTGAGAGAAATTGGAGCACTTTCTCCTTAATCCACACAAAGGCCAGGAATCAGCTTACCATGCACAAACTCAACAAGCTTGTATACTGTCATTACAATATGAAGTTGAGGAATAGAACTAGGGAGAGAAGGGAAAGGGATGATCCTGCTTATTGTCCTATTAATTTGGATCACATATTCAGAGAGGACAAACCCTTACTCCCATGGCTAGCCGAAATAGAGGATCCACTGCTAGATTCAGATTCGGTTTTTCAATGAACAGTTTAAGAGTTGAAAGATGAGGATATGGGTGAGGCACCTCCAGAAGGTCAGCCACCTCTAGGAGAAGGTACCAATAGGACTAGGAGTGGGAAAGAATCTGCTCATATTGGATCTTCTGAGAAAGCTAGTTCCACCAACGTCTCTTCAAGTAGCCATGGTGGAGGAGATGGAGACAGTGGGACAGGTGGTACTAGTGAATACTATCAACATGATGAAGACGATGTCGTTTCTGTAGAGGAAGTATAAGAGTTACCTCCGTCTGGAAGAATTGATCCAAACCGTGGTTATCAACAGTGCCGAAGAGACTCACCACCTGGGGTTGGAGGTAGTAATGAGCAAGGAAATATGGGTAGAGACGTTGGCGGACAACAAGCGGCATCATAGACTAATTCGTGGAACCCTAGTTACAGTGGACAAGGACCCTCATAGTATTTTCCATATGGTCAATTGCAACAAGGAGAAGAAGAGTCTTCAACTTCAGGGTCCTACTCATATGGTGACTATAGTGAAACGCAATATAGTAGTTATCCACCTCCACCGCCTCCAAGTTCCTATGATGTGGCTACCTTCTTTGGATTTATGGATCCCAATTCTCATCAATATCAAATTCAATATGGTGCCAATAGAAATGATAACACTGATGGGGATGAGGATAACCATGCCTTGAATCTTGGTAGACATTCCTTTTGGTGGTGATTAAAGTATTCCTATTTCCTTCACTAACTCTCCACTCTTTGTCATTTCTAAATTGGTGTTGAATGTTGATTGTTGATCACTTCATAGTTCATTCACTTGATTGAATTTGAACATTGAATGTTGAAGTATTGATATTTGATTGTTCAATGTTCACTGATGTACTAACTCTTAAGTCTTATGCCTTTATTTCATGTTCTAGTTTTTTTTTTTACGAGCTTTCCATTACTTTCTAAGTTAGCATGACTAAGAAACATGAATACATGTGAAAAAACTAATCATTACTAGTATTTTCTATTTATACAGCGATACAGGACCTCATATATTGAGGGCACCGCTATGCTCCCTTTTCTTACTTACGTTTGCAAAAAAACCACATTTTCTTTTATTTTACAATTTTCTGGATTTTCTGGAAATTTCTCAGATTTTTTGAGCGATTTTTTCAAATCGCACTGCTGCGCTACTATGCTACATAGCACCTGCTTCGTAGCAGTTTGGTGGTGGGCATATTGCTATTTTCATCCTTGCACACAGCTGATGGAGAACATCTACCGTCTTAGGCCATTGGTGATATTCCACATTCATTGCCATTGTGTCATGTGCTCTAGTCACCCCAATTGACTTCCAATTTGTTTTCTATTGGTAAAATTGCTGACAATAACTGCAGCCTTGTTTTCTAATGCCGGTTGTGTTGTGCAGGATCATGTCTTGAGGAAAGTGACTAGGAAGGGGCCTAAATGTGGAAGATTTTTTCCTTTTAACATATTGGATCTACAGCTTAACAAATCATTGTTTTCAGTTGTTTCATCTTGCAATAGTGACTTTTATTTATCGCATAGACAACTAGAATATCTGAATGACAAGAATTTGTTATTTATGTTTAACTTAAGGTCGTTATTAAATAAAAATCATATTTCTTCTCGTGATATTTCCTTTGATTGTGCTCGTTAGAAAATGCCGCAGAGTAAGACTTCTCCATTTCCCACACAATAATATCACCACCAATTCTCTTGATTTAATTCACAGCAAAATAAGGGGAAGTGCTCTTCTTTTTTTATCCTTTTTTTTTATAACCTACTGCTCTTATGTTTTCGCACACTCATTATAGGTAATTTTTGACATTTATAGATGACTCTAGCCAATTCACATGGATTTAGAATATGTCTTAACAAATTTCAGAATTTTCTGCAAACCATATGTATAGTCTCACAGCAATCTTGTCGATACACGCCGACAAAATGGGGCTGTGGAACACAAAAGTTGTCATCTTTTAGATATCACTTGAACACTCCTCGAGTCATCTCTCTCTTCCACCTTTTGGGTAAAAGCCATTTCCACTGCAGTTCATGTCATTAATCAACTTCTGTCAGTCAAATTGCAAAACCAGTTGCTCTAATGTCGATTGTATGGTAACTCCCCTGAGTTATTCTCATCTTCATATTTTGGCACTGTGTTTTGTGCATCTTCCACCACATGACAGAAACAAGTTGATTGCACAATCTGCTATATGTATTTTTCTTGGTTATGCAGCCAACCAAAAAGGATTTGCCTGTTATGATCCCTGTGCTTGTCACATTCATATCTCCTGAAATGTCATATTTTAGGAGAATCAATTCTATTTTAGTTTACCTGACTCTAACGAATCAGTTTTATATGATTTAACTAACTCTTCTGAAATAACAAATTTAAGCTCGGGCTGGTTTATATGTGGAGGTATTTATGATTATACAAATGCAATTCTTGACCGACCGCAGACTCCTGCACCTGATTGGACTCCACCATCACTTCTTAGAAGGTTAATTCATTCCTTGAAACCACCTTATAGATATGAATTTCCAAATTTTTCTTTGGCTGCTACCTTGTCCACCATATCCATCCCTGACTCCCATTTGTTGGCAATGACCCAACCATAGGGTTGTCAGAATGGCACATGACCCGTTAACACGACACAAACCCATATGATATTAACAGGTTTGGGTGGCCTCTTAACGGGTTCGTGTCGTTAATGGGTCGGACCCGTTAACACGTTAAATTAATAGGGTATTAATGAATAAAACCGGTAACCCATTAACAACCCGATACAACCCGCCAAATGATAAATGACATAAATTATAAACTGCATGAGGGGTATTTTGGTAAGTTTGAAAATGTTGAAGTGAAAACCCTAAAGCCCATATATAAAAGATCCTTTTCTAAGTCCTTCACTCTCCTTCCATTAGCAAAAGAGTGTGTTAATTGACATGGTTTGAAATGGATACGAATATTTAACGGGTTAACAAGCCGTGTTGTGTTCGTGTTTGATTTTTTGACCCGTTTATTTAATGGGTCGTGTACAGGCTGAGGTGATTCTAACATGAATTCGTTAACCCGCAACACAAATTCTTTAAATGACACGATTGACAGCCCTACCCAGCCATGTTGGCAAGCTTGATGCCCCCGCAAGAAACAATACTTGGGATGTTGTTCAATGTGTGGTAGGCAACAAACCTATTGGGTGTAAATGAGTTTACTTAGTAAAGCTTAAACATGATGGGTCTTTGAATAGCTAGAAGGCTCGTCTAGTGGCTCTAGGCAATCACCAAGAGTATGGCATTAATTGTGAAGAGACCTTTGCTCTAATGCCAAAAATGACAACTCTAAGAATAGTTCTTGACATTGCTGCTACCCAATCTTGGCCAATCTTCCAAATGGATGTGAAAACTGCTTTTCTTCATGGAAATCTTAAAGAACAAGTGTGTATGAAACTTCCTCTTGGAGTTCCTGGTAGTTAGGAAATGATGTTTGCAAGCTACAAAAGCTCTATATGGTCTTAAGCAAGACCCCTGTGCACAGTTATTAATTTTGTGCCGTTTCGGCCGAAAAGGCCGATATTTTTCGTTTTGGTCAAGTGGCCGAAACAAAATTTAAAAAAAAAAAAAAAAATTTAAGATTTCGGCTTATTTTGGCCAAAATCATGGGATTTTGGCTAAAATGTCATTTTTAGGACAAAATGGTCTTTAAGACATTTAAAATTAAAAAAAAAAAAAAAAAAAACTAGAAGTTGAGTTGGCTTGGACTTGCAGTGGTAAAAAACAAGATATGAGAGAGAGAGAGAGAGAGAGAGAGAGAGAGAGAGAGAGAGAGAGAGAGGTGTACATGTCTGCCTCTACCGATGGGATGATCATGAGAGGGCTGCTGGTTGGGTGAGCTGAGAACTACTCGCCAATCCTAATCATCGACTCTTGCCAAATGAATGGCCCACCCATCTGGGACGTGCAATGAGAGGGAGAGAGAGGTGACTCATATGACATGTGGTGGAGGTATGCAAGAGTCGTGTGAGATGTGGTGTCTTCCACCAACAATCATCTATCACATGGAGCTCCACATGCTCTCACCTTAAACCAGTCTAACCAATGTTTCCCAAAGCTACGAGGGAATTTGTAGGCTCTATGGTAGGGTCAACCCATTAAAAATCCAAAGTGTTTAAATGAAATGTCCCATTTATACAGGACTCTATCCAAATTTCATAGAGAGATTTCATATATTTTTTATATTTTTTTACATATAAAATTTTATTTTATTTTTATTTTTTCCGAAAAGTTATGGCAAAAAATTTCGCTAAAATTCCTAAACACCGAAATATTTCATTTTGAAAGCCAGACCAAAACGAAATTGACAACTATGTCCCCATGCTTGGTTTAAGAAATTTCATCAAACTCTTTGATCTTCTCATTTCATGCAAAGTAACAATGATCCATTTAGTTTCTTCACTGTTCGGCATCTAGGATAACAATTCTCCTTATTTATGTGGATGACTCATTATTGTATTTGATATGAATGGGATACAGACTATTAAAAATACACTTACACACTTTGTTTCATATGAAGGATCTGGTTCATCTTCAATATTTTTTGGGACTCGAGGTGCATACTTCAGAAGGCGGCATTTTTTCAATTAGTATAAATATGCTGAAGACTTGATTGCCTTGGCCCGTCTTGTGAATTCAACTCCAATTGGCACTATTGGAAGTTAATTTCAAGTACCGACAAGATGATTATGAACTTCTTTTTTATCCCATTCTTGTATAAGATTGGCTCGGAGTCGTTTATCTAACTACCACCCGACCAGACATTCATATGTTGTTAATTGTGAGCCAATACAAGTATGCTCCTCGACATCTTCATCTTTTGGCTGTCAAACGGATAATTTGTTATGTTCTTGGCACATCTGAGCATGGATTATTTTTTCCTGTTGGATCTCCTCTTGAATTACAAGGTTATTGCGATGATGTAGATTGCTGATTGTCCTGATACTCACCAATTAACCACTAATAGGTGTATGTGCCTTGGTCATGTTCTCATATCCTGGAAATGAAAGAAACAGAAGCGCGTTCCCAAGTCATGCACTAAGGCTGAGTATCAAGTGATGTCTTTTACTTTCTCCGAAATTATTTGGCTTAGACAAGTTTTATCTGAGTTGGTTTTTCCACATACTCATCTTGATGGGTTGGTGGAGCCTGATCTAGACATGTTAATTATTTTACAGGGGTAAATCTGTAATTGGTCGGTTAAATCCTGACCCTCTCTTATAAGGTCAGATCAGATGGTTGTAGGTGTCTATGGGTTTTAGGGCTTCATGTATTTATTCTGGGTGGTGAGAGCATTGTACTCTGAGCATGAGAAAGAGGGAGAATCTGGGAGGGTCTTGTACTCCTGTATGCACAAGGAGAGAGTTCTTCTAGGGTGATCTCCATGAATAATGAACCGGCTTGAATCTCCCGTGGACGTAGCCCTTATCGAGTGAACCACATAAATCCTGTGTTTTTGCTGTGTGCTTGATTGTGTGCTCTTGATCGATCGCATGAGTGTTCGATCCCTAGCACGTCCAACTCAACTTCAAAAGAAAATACTATTTGTATTAGGATCATAGAAAATCCACTTTTTCATGAACGGGCCAAGCACATCAAGTTTATCATAATTTCATCCGTGAAGCTTTTGAAGATCAGACCATTACTCTCCCGCATGGTTCTACAGTCCTTCAGAATGACGATATCTTCACCAAAGCTCTGCCAAATAACCATCATCAGCTTCTAGTAAGCAGCAAATTGCTGTTGGTTAATTCACCAGCATCAATTTCAGGCAAGCATATCAGAGTTTATAACTAGGCCATCGTGGGCCCAGCTCACATTAGCTTGGCCCACCATCTACATGGGTCCAGCCCACTGTCTACATGAATCTTAAAGTTAACCTAATGAGATTTGACCCACTTGAATCTGGACGATTGCGAAAACAATTTTGTTTCCTTCGGTTTTAGATATATTTTTTCATTGTTTACACCACTCAACTCCACAAGTAAATCCCCCAAACAGGCCCTAATCAGATGGTACAATTAGTTGGAGCCAATTTTATTGTTCAAATTGTAACTATCAATGAAGCTACATTTAAGGCGGCTGATGGCTGGGAGGCGAGTGGAACAGAAGTATCCATGTATCATTTAGGTCCCACGCAATGCACATTAAATTGATTTACTGCTCCAGGGCATCAGCAAGATGGGAGAGGTGTATGACACTAATGAAGAGGGTAAAATGATCACAGGATTGATCTATACCCATTACCCACAACATTGTTAAGTCTTAAGTTCTTATATTTTCCCAAATAAAGGCATTTAATTTCATCAAACATCCAGAAAAAGAAATCTAAAGTAATCTTACTTGAGCAATTAGAGCAACTAGATGAGGATTGGCTGAGCTACCATAAAATGCAACTGCAAACCTGGAAAAAGAAAGCAAATTAAAAGAGTTGAAAAGGCTATGACAGTTCTAAGATGATTACAACGTACAGGACAATAAATACTTAGGATGTGAAATGAATTTTTTATCACTTTCTCACTCGATTTTTTTTAATTTAAATTGCTTGCCCTTAGCATGCCTTTAAAGACCTAAATAATACACTAATCAAATTACTAAGGAAACTAGAAAACGGTACCCATGTTTACTAGGAGCAAGCAACCAATCATATTTATGGCATAAAATCTGCATCATATATAATTGTTTAAGCCATCCAATAGAATCAAACCTCAATCCAAGATCAAAAAGAAAATATTGAAAAAGAAATCTCAATTACTTAGAAAGTGGGATTAGAATCCTGCCTTTAGTGATCACTTTCCACACCTATTGTAGTCCGCCGAGGATCTAGAGTGGTGATCTGAGATCCATGTCTGTGTCTCCTTCCTTGATATTAAGAATGGTCTTCCTCAGATCTGTGATCCTGTTCTCCTCGCTCTTGATGAGCTCGTGGACACACATCTTGAAGGGAAAAGAGAAGAAACGATCTTTTTCTTTGGATCAATAAAGAGATTTTGTGTCAACTGAAGCCGGCCTAGCCCAGATCAGGCCTTTCTAGACCCAGCCCAGGCCCAGGCCCATGCAGGCCCATTTGGCTCAGTCCATTGTTGTAAAGCTATTACTTAGGATCTGCCCTCTAAAATAGGATCTAAGGATTGTAATCATCCTATAAAATAGGATCTAAAGTTGTAATGAAGGGAAACAACCCCCTATATATATTTGTAACTACAGTCGTCCAAAGGAGTACGACAGACTCAATATTCAAAGAGTTCTATCAAAATCTGTTTCATATGATTTTCTGTTTGGTTTGATATGGTATCAGAGCCCCCTTCTGGTCATCTTCCAAACCTTGGAAGATTCTCTGCAATCATCTTCATCAACCAGATCCCCTCTGATCCCCTCTGATCATCGCTGATCAACTCAGATCTGGGGTGGCCCTCCTGCGATCATCACAGCTCATCAACGGATCCTTCCCATCTTGGTCGACTGAATATTTCTGGTTTTATGAAGATTTTTCCCGGATTTATTACTCATCGGAGGTAGGTGTTCTACCATTTTTTGTGAAAGTTCCATCTTATTCACGAGTTTTCATCTTGGTCGTCCAAACTTTTGGATCTGGGTTTGTTTTGACTGAGACCAAGACCAGTAGTTGCAGAAAACTAGTCTTCTATCATCCCCACCCTCTGATCTGTGTCCAGATCACAGTGGGGCCCACTGGTGGATTTTTTTTTCCACAGACGACAGGGACGATTTTCCTGTCATTGGCTACAGTTGCTGTTGCATTCATTTTTTCCTGCTGGGTTATTATTCCTACTTGATTTCTGATGCTGATTGCTCTTCTCTGGGGTATTTTTACTACTGGTTGTTGATTGTTCATCATTCTGTGGATCTTTGCATCTCTACTGTGGCCCTCATCTGTTGTTTTTACATCATCGCACAAATCAGTCTGAGTGTGTCTTTAACCACTGATTGTGGTCTGATTCTAATATTACTGAGTCATGGAAAAATCTGACATTATCTCCTTGGTTAAGTTTGATGGCACTAATTATACCTCTTGGGCCTTCCAATTTCAAATTTACTTAGAAGGCAAAGAACTTTGGGCTCACATTGATGGATCTGACCCTAAACCAGAAACCGATGATAAGAAAATTTTAGCATGGAAAACTAAGGATGCTAAAATAAAAACCTGGTTACTCGGATCAGTTGAACCACATTTTATACTCAACCTCAGACCTTGCCAAGCTGCCCGTGACATGTGGGACTATCTTAAAAAAATCTATCAACAAAGTTCTGCTGCTCGACAATTTCAATTGGAGCTCGATATTTCTCAATATACTCAAGGCACACAATCAGTTCAAGAGTATTACAATGGCTTTCGCAGACTATGGTCCGAATACGATGAAATTAAGTTTGCCTCGGTATCTGAAGCTCTTCTACCTGAGCTACTCCGTTTACAGCAAAGTAGCCATCGGGACCAGTTTCTTATGAAACTTCGTTTGGAATTTGAGACAGTTAGATCCAACTTAATGAGTCGGGCTTTACCTCCTAGCCTGGATGACTGTCTTCAGGAACTTTTACGGGAAGAACAACGTCTTGTCACTAAATCTACTATGGAGCAACAACAGGCTGTTGAGGCTCCGCTTGCATATGTGGCTAATGCCAGACGCACTCCCAGGGATATCAGTAAAGTTCAATGCCATGCCTGCAAGAAATATGGTCACTATGCCAATCAATGCAAGGTCAAGATCTGCCGATATTGTAAGGCCACGGGTCATGTCATTGATGAGTGCCGGAAGAAGGGGCGTAATGCTACTTTCCGTCAGCCTGTGCCATCCGCCTCTGAGTCTTACACAGTGTCATCAGCTCCTACTGCTTATACAGTCACCACTCCTCGATATGCCTCGTCTGACTACAGTGCCATGCCGTCTGGTTCTTCCTCACAACCTGATTCCTCCACACAATCTGCATCAGTCTCTCTCACCCCCGAGATGGTCAACCAAATGATTATCAATGCCTTGGCTTCCATGAACATCGCAGGTACGCAGTCATCTCTTTCTCATACTTGGTACTTAGATTCTGGTGCCAGTAACCATATGACTTCTTCACCCCTCCATTTAAAAAATGTGGTTCCTTACACTGGTCATCTTACGGTTCAATCTGCCAACGGAGATCATCTTCCCATCACCTCTGTTGGTGATACTCCTGGCCCTTTACCCTTAACCAATGTTTTCGTTTCTCCTCATCTTGCTACCAATTTGGTTTCTGTGGGTCAACTTGTTGAAAATGATTACAATGTCTCTTTTTCTCCTATTGGTTGTGTTGTGCAAGACCAGGCGTCGGGGGATGTGATCGCGAGGGGCCCTAAGCGTGGCAGACTTTTTCCTTTACCAGTGTCTTTATTTCATCAGGATAAACCTTTACATCAGTTATTTTGTTTTTCCGTTCAGAATAATTCTCGATTGTGGCATAAAAGACTTGGTCATCCAAATGCTTCTACTATGTCTACTTTATTTCACTCTGGAATTATAAATAAACCTATTGATTCTGCTTCTTTTGAATGTGATGCTTGTAAATTAGGAAAGAGTAAAACGTTGCCATTTCCCATCTCTGACACACGGAGTACTTCATGTTTTGACTTAATTCACAGTGATGTTTGGGGTATTGCTCCAATCCTTTCACATAGGCATTTCAAGTACTTTGTAACATTCATTGATGACTACAGCAGGTTTACTTGGATTTATTTATTACATTCGAAATCTGATGTTCTTAATGCATTTAAAATTTTTGTTCATTATGTTGAAAACCAATTCTCTAAATGCATTAAAACATTGCGCTCAGACTCTGGGGGGGAGTATGTATCCAAAGAATTTCAATCCTTTTTAAACCATAAAGGGATCATTTCTCAACGTACCTGTCCATATACTCCACAACAAAATGGAGTTGCGGAACGGAAAAACAGACATCTTCTTGATGTTACTCGAACTCTTCTGATTGAAGCATCCGTTCCTCCTCGTTTTTGGACTGAAGCCCTCACCACGGCTGTTTATCTTATAAACCGCATTCCATCCCCTACCATTGGACATGAGACGCCTCATTTTAAATTGTTTGGTCATCATCCTGTGTTTGATCACTTACATATTTTTGGTTGTACTTGTTTTGTTCATTTACCTCACACAGAAAGAACGAAACTATCAGCACAATCTCGCAAGTGTGTTTTTTTAGGGTATGCCACTAATCAAAAAGGTTTTGTTTGTTATGATCCCATTGGACGTCGTATCAGGGTTTCTAAAAATGTTATTTTTTTTGAAAATCAGTATTTTTTTCAAAGTCACATGGACAGTCCTCCTCCCTCGTGTTCTCTTCCCCCTTCACAAGCCCTCTTACCAGGTTTTTCAGATCAAACCTCTGTTACTCGGTTTAATCCAGCTTTTGTATACCACCGGCGGGATACATCTTCCACTGCAGATGGCCCTTCCCCTGATCCTCCACCGACACTTGGTTCCACCTCTGCTCCTCTCTTACGTCGCTCCTCCAGAACTTCTAGACCGCCTGCTCGGTATGGATTTACCCATTCTTCCTTGATGACCACTCTCTCTTCTATCTCTATCCCAAGTTCTTATTTGCAGGCTGTCCAACAAGATTGCTGGAACCAGGCCATGACGGAGGAATTGGACGCATTGGCTCAGAATCATACCTGGGATATTGTGGAGTGTCCTTCCGGTGTTAAACCCATTGGATGCAAATGGATCTACTCGATAAAGCTTAAATCCGATGGGTCCTTGGATAGACACAAAGCCAGACTTGTAGCACTCGGGAACAGACAAGAGTATGGCATTGACTATGAGGAAACGTTTGCACCTGTGGCAAAAATGACTTCTGTTCGGTTACTTCTGGCCATTGCTGCCTCTAAATCCTGGCCATTATACCAAATGGATGTCAAAAATGCCTTTCTCCATGGGGATCTACAAGAAGAAGTCTATATGAGGATACCACAAGGCGTCCCCTCTCCCTCAAAGCGGACTGTCTGTCGCCTGCGAAAATCGCTTTATGGTCTCAAGCAAGCTCCTCGGGCATGGTTCGCGACTTTCAAGGGTCGCTTATGCGAGAGTGGCTTTACTCAAAGTTCTTATGATCCATCTCTTTTTTTATGCACTTCCTCTACTGGTGTTACTGTGCTTCTCGTATATGTTGACGATATTATTATCACTGGCACGGACGATCGTATGATCAAATCTCTTCAAGCTTCTCTCAAGGTTTCCTTCTGCATGAAGGATTTGGGCCCACTGCATTATTTCTTGGGCCTAGAGGTGCATCAATCTCCCAGGGGTCTATTTGTTAATCAACACAAATATACATCAGATCTTATCGAATTGGCTGGTCTCCAGGATTCTTCACCTGTCGATACGCCTGTCGAGGTCAATCTCAAGTTGAGTAAAGATGATGGCGACCTTCTTCCTGATCCTCATACCTTCCGGCGTCTGGTAGGAAGTCTTGTCTATCTCACCATCACTAGACCTGACATCTCCTATGCCGTTCATCTTGTGAGCCAGTTCATGACAGCTCCTCGGACTCTTCATTTGACAGCTGTGAAGCGCATCATTCGCTATCTGCTAAAAACTGTCTCTCGTGGCTTATATTATCCCAAGGATAATCCTCTTCATTTAACCGCGTATGCGGATGCTGATTGGGCCGGCTGTCCAGACACACGCCGTTCTACTACTGGTTGGTGCATGTACCTTGGCACTTCTCTTATTTCCTGGAAATGCAAGAAACAAGAACGTGTGTCTCGCTCTTCCACGGAAGCAGAATATAGGGCTATGTCTTCTGCTTGTTCTGAGGTTTTATGGTTACGGGGACTTCTATCAGAATTCGGGTTCACTCAAACCTCTCCTACTCCTTTGCATGCTGATAATACTGGGGCCATCCGGATCACTGAAAACCCTGTCTTCCATGAACGCACCAAACATATCGAAGTTGACTGCCACTTTATTCGCGATGAATATACGCGTGATGTCATTAGTCTTCCTCATGTCTCTACAGAGTTTCAGTTTGCTGATATCTTCACTAAGGGACTTCCTCGCCCGCGGCATCAATTTCTTGTTTCCAAATTGCTGCTTTGTGACTCCCCAGCATCAATTTGAGAGGGGGTGTCAACTGAAGCCGGCCTAGCCCAGATCAGGCCTTTCTAGACCCAGCCCAGGCCCAGGCCCATGCAGGCCCATTTGGCTCAGTCCATTGTTGTAAAGCTATTACTTAGGATCTGCCCTCTAAAATAGGATCTAAGGATTGTAATCATCCTATAAAATAGGATCTAAAGTTGTAATGAAGGGAAACAACCCCCTATATATATTTGTAACTACAGTCGTCCAAAGGAGTACGACAGACTCAATATTCAAAGAGTTCTATCAAAATCTGTTTCATATGATTTTCTGTTTGGTTTGATATTTTGGATATGGAGGGGAGATGAATTCCTTTAGAAGAATGAGAATGAGATGGCATTTAAAGGAAGAAAAGCAGTTCCTCTTATTTCTCTAACTTCTCTCTTGAGTTCAATTCTCGTAACGATTCTGAAAAGTTGGGTGCTTTTAAGCTTTGGTAGTCTTTTGGAACTTTGGATAAGTTATGAGAAAAAAAAAACAAAGTGGGTTCTCCACAACTGTTGACGGTCAAATTAGGATTGGTCAAAATTGAATCACCAACCAATTGATTTAATATTTAATAATTGAAAAGTGGGTTTCCTTGGTGCTAAGGAAGAATCAAATGTCAGATTATCGTTGCAAATGAAGCTCATGGTGTCATATCATTAACATCACACAATAAAACTAAGAGTCCAGAATTAGAAGCTAAATGTTTTCGAAGATGAAAGGAACCTAATCATCAATCAGGTGAATTCCAGCAATCCTAATTCTGATCGGCCACACTGCAAAAATCAGACCAGATGGATGAAAATGTCCACCCAAATGATTGCTGTAAATTCTAACTAAACCAATGGCAGCCTTCGTGTTAGTCGTTCATTTATACGACACAAAGTAGATGATAAGCATCCCATAACCAAGTGTGAATCAGAGGCAATCAAAGGTGACATCTACCTAGTAAATGATTCGGAATTATTGTAACACCAATGTCTATTTTAGTGTGAGTTGGACCAGATTATGTAAGAGAATCACACAGTTCCTCTATATAACAATATATGCATCTATAAGATTATCGTCATAAAAGTTGAGTTTAAGTCCTGAGGGAATTGAAGATAACCAATTAAATTTGCAAAATAGTTACCTTTTAAGGCGTGACATTGATCTGTGCAGAGAAATGAATATGCGAGTACTCCCAATTATTTCCTGCATTACATAAACAATGAAAAAAACTGTACTCCCAAGAATAGAAAGAAATAACATTATGCAAAGTATGACTTAAAGCAAAAGCCCAATTTTGCAGGATGAATTTCCCTAATAGGAAAAATCAAGTAAGATTTCAAGCATGAATTGACTTGGGTTCATGTGGACTAGGCCATCGCTATTTGAATGGATGCAAAAGAAGGATGTGAGAGCTCTATCACTTCTATGTAGGATTCTGTAAACTTATTTTTTCACAATTTTATACAATAGGTTAAAAGACATGCATGTATAACCTATCATTCTGTTCTTACCTACTTTATACAACAATTGAGAATTTATTATGTACCTCAGGAAAGAAGCAAACTATGTGAAAAATGAATTTCTTATTTGTGACACGATAGTTGAAGAGAACTTGGATAGTACTAGTGTCTCCAGGGTGGAATGCCAAAACAGTTCAAAATCTGTTTATTGATTATCTGCATAATTTCCCACAGGACATTCTGATCCATGCAAGTGTATGGCATCCACTAAGGTATAGCACACTCTTCTTCATTGGGACTCAAGCATCCAAAACCTAGTCTCAGATGATTGTTCTCAGATTATTAGAGTTTAGAAGTTATGAGATGAAACATACTGACAAGAGATGCAAGCAGATCTGCTTGCTCTTATAAATAGACAAAAGATCATTTTAATGTTCTCGGACGATGGTTCTTTTTGGAATGAATGCTCTTAAATTTTATTGATCTAAAGTTATCGTAGACCACAGTGGGTGTCGCTGTCGGGTCCTGAAGGTAAGAACAAGTCCTAGAAGGAAAACTAGATCCTTGGTCTTGAACCTCGGAAGGACTTCAAGGGATATTGGGGGACACAAGACAGTCACCCTATGCAGAGGTGGAGTTGTCAGGCTTTGTTGGTTTCTTTGTAAGACCAGACCTAACATCATAAAACCTTCCACATTTGAAAGAGTAAATTCCTTACTTCTATCCAAGTATACTCACATGGGCTAGTGTTCAAACAAGAGGCGTGCTATAAGCCAAGGATTCTCATACAAAGATTTAAAACTTCAACTTGGGCTCAAGAGGTAGGGATATGCAACCTGCTGTAGCTGAACTGCAGCTTGCTGATTTTTGTTGAGGAAACCCTGTTAGCAATTGTTTTATCAAATTAGTGACAAACTCACGATCAGAAAAGAGTTTTAGAATACTCTTTAGAACGTATTGATTTGTGTCTTTCTATAGAGATTATACATCAATATATAGGTATGAGCAATGCTACATGGATGTACTCTTGGCCCTAATTTTTGCCCAAATTGCATTGTAATGCCATATTTACCCTCAAATAGCCTTCAGTCACTCACTCAAATGTCTTTTCACAATTTTATTTTCGGAATTCGGGCCAGAATTATGGCTGGGAGTTAGTCCAAGCAGCATTTTTCTATAGGTATTTACATGCCTTTAATCTAGGCTCTAAAAAAGGAAACCTCTCTAATTACATCAATCAGTAATCTAAGTTAAGAAGGAAACTAATTACAGCAATTGTTATTCTAAATAAAGAAGGCTACTGCTGTCTCCAGAGTTGACCCATTCAATCCCACGTGAGATATAACAATAGGTTGGTTACTGATGGGTTTTGGGCCTCGGATTTCTGATGGGCTTTGGGCCTATTTAACACCCCCCCTCAAATTGATGTGGGAGAATCAACAAGCATCAATTTGTCAACCAAGAACTGATGACGTTGACGAGGAAGCCCTTTGGTGAGAATATCAGCAATTTGAAGTTCAGTGAAGACATGTGGGAGACTGATGACATCACGTTTAAGCTCATCACGTATGAAGTGACAATCAACCTCGATATGTTTAGTGCATTCATGAAAAATCGGATTTTCAGTAATCCGAATGGCACTTGTATTATCCGCATAGAGTGGGGTAGCTCCGTCTGCTGGAAAACCAATGTCAGAAAGTAAACCACGGAGCCAAAGAATTTCGGAGCAGGCAGCAGACATGGCGCAGTACTCGGCCTCAGTAGAGGATTTTGAAACTTTGTCATGTTTCTTGCATTTCCAAGAAATGAGACTATTACCTAAAAACATGCACCAGCCAGTCGTCGATCTGCGAGTATCCGAACAACAAGCCCAATCAACATCGAAATATGCTTTGAGAGATAGAGGGTTGTTGGATGGAAAAAACAACCCACGAGTCGGTGTACGAATAAGGTACCGAATGTTGCGGCGAACAGCAGCTAGATGAAGGTGATGAGGAGCAGTCATGAACTGACTCATCAAGTTTACCGCATAAGAGATATCAGGACGAGTGATCGTGAGGTAGATCAAGCTGCCAACTAATTGGCAATAAGTAGTAGGATCGGAGAGAAGATCACCTTCCTCGCAACTAAGTTTGACATTCAGTTTAACCGGCGTATCAACAGGAGCTGAAGCAGTAAGGCCAACCAAGGCAATGAGATCAATAGTGTATTTGTGCTGATTGAGAACTATGCCTTGAGGCGATTGATGAACTTCTAGACCGAGGAAATAATGTAGGGGGCCGAGAACTTTCATGTGAAATGTTTCACGAAGAGACGCTTGGAGCTTCTGAATCATGGTTGCATTAGGACCAGTAATGACTATGTCATCAACATAGGCAAGGAGTACAGTGATCCCGGATGGAGCACGATGTAAAAACATAGAAGGATCATATGGGCTTGGATGAAATTCCAAGCGGAGCAGAGCAGCCTGAAATCTCTCAAACCATGCGCGAGGAGCTTGTTTGAGACCATAGAGGGAGCGACGGAGTTTGGCAACCATACCAGTCCCGGATGAACAACCCTGAGGTAGTCGCATATAAACAGCTTCTTTGAGATCACCATGGAGAAACGCATTTTTGACATCCATTTGATAGAGAGGCCAGGACTGAGATACAGCAACAACAAGAATAGTGCGTGCGGTGGTCATCTTGGCAACCGGAGCAAAAGTCTCATCATAATCAATGCCATATTCCTGCCGATTTCCAAGAGCGACAAGACGCTTCTTATATCGCTCTAAAGAGCCATCAGGTTTTAATTTGAGAGAAAAGACCCACTTACAGCCAATAGGTTTGACACCCATAGGAGATGGTACAATATCCCACGTATGATTCTGCGCTAACGCATCCAGTTCATCTTGCATAGCCTTGTTCCAACATGGGTCCTGCACAACTTGAGAATAGGATTGGGGAATGGAAGAGGAAGATAAAGTGGCCATTAAGGAAGTATGGGAGAACCCATAACGGGCTGGTGGTACCGAAATCCGAGTGGAGCGACGCAGTGAAGGATGTTCGAATGTATCAACTGCCGGTGTTGGACCGGATGCCGGAGGAAGATCAGGAGGGGGATCCCTGGTAGGCGCTGTGCTGTTTCGTCTGTGATACACAAAGTTAGGATTAAAATGAACAACTAACGGGTCGTCAGAAAAACCAAGTAGTGACACAAAAGAGGAGTCAGGAGGATCAATGTGTTTTTGAAAAAAATATTGATGTTAAAAAAAACCGACATTCCTAGAGGTACGGAAACGACGAATTTGAGGATCATAACAAAGGAACCCTTTCTGGAAGGGTGCATAACCTAAAAACACGCGCAGAGTTGATTGTGCCGTGAGTTTTGTCCTCTTAGAAGGAGGCAAGTGCACAAAACAAGTGGATCCAAAAACATGAAGATCCTGATAGGATGGAGCGGACTTGTACAAACGGTAATATGGACTTTGATTCTCAATGGAGGTTGATGGCATACGATTGATACGATGAGCTGCTGTAGCCAGTGCCTCAACCCAAAAATGAGTAGGAACCGATAATTCCAGAAGAAGGGAACGAGTGACATCAAGGAGATGTCGATTTTTCCTTTCAGCGATTTCATTCTGCCGGGGAGTATAAGGACAAGATCTTTGAGAAATAGTGCCTTTGTTTTGCAAAAACTGTTGAAAAGCAGATGACATCTATTCCTCGCCTGAATCAGATCGTAAGATTTTAATGCAGGTGGAAAAGTGATTTTCAACATAAGCCCAAAAAATTTTAAAAACAGTAAAAGCATTAGATTTTGAATGGAGAAAGTAGACCCATGTGAACCGACTGAAATCATCAATAAAGGTCACAAAATATTTATAGTGAGCGTGGGAAAGAGCTGGAGCAATTCCCCATACATCATTATGAACTAAATCAAAACACTGGGAGGTGTGTGAAGTGGAATGAGAAAACAGAAGAGTTTTGCTCTTCCCCATTTTACAAGTAGCACAATCAAAAGGCACACAAGAAAATAAATCAAGAGATTTATTTAATAAACCAGAATTTAACATAAGGGACAAAGCCTTAGAATTAGGATGTCCGAGTCTATTATGCCACAACCGGCAATTATCTCTAAGAGAAAACCAAAACACATTATTGTCAATTTTATTCCTAGAAATTTTAGAAAAATCCAGCGGAAACAAGCGTCCACACTTAGGCCCCCTCGCGATCTCCTTCCCAGACATCTGGTCTTACACAACACAACCAAAAGAAGAGAAAGAGATGTTACAATTATTTTCAACAAGTTGTCCTACTGACAATAGGTTGGAAGTTAAATTAGGACAAAGGTAAACATTTTTCAATGGGATGGGACCAGGGATATCGCCAATGGCAGTAATGGGAACATGTCCGCCATCAGCAGTTTGAAGATGGCCATTGTAACTTGTCATATTGGAGAGAGGAGTGTGGGAATATGTCATATGATTAGACGCCCCTGAATCAAGGAACCAAGTGGAAGATGAAGGTGACTTACCTGATAGACCAAAAGCAGAGAGGGCATTGATAATCATTTGTTGAACCAATTCAGGAGTGAGAGATGAGGAGGGCCCAGGCTGTGGGGTTGCAGATGTAGGAACCGGCATAACCGAGGAAGCCACATAGGCATGCGGAGTCTAAGACTGTGGATTCTGATACTGCGAAACCGGATACTGTGGAGTCTGATACTGTGTCGACTGACGTGGTGGACGGTGGCGACATTCAGAGATGATATGTCACGACGTTTTACAGTAACTGCAGACTTTCTGTTTGCATTGAGATGCAAGATGCCCAAATTTCTAACTGTAGCATTGGGTTTTACTCAAATCCCGAGGTGGAGGCTGAGAAGTTTTATTTGCCGAGAATGCGACTGAATAGGTTTCGGTCTTTTGTTGAGCAATATGAGCCGAGGTCGTAAGGCGTTGTTCTTCACGTAAGAGCTCATTCAAGCATACATCCAATGAAGGTAGGGGCGTCCGATTCATCAGAGCAGATCGGACACTTTCAAATTCATTTCACAGTTTCATCAAAAATTGATCTCGCTGACTAGATGCCTAAAGGTCTTGAATTACTGCCAACACATTGTTAGCCACATCTGCATACTTAATACTATCGTATTCCGACCACAGTGTACGGAAACCTGAATAATAATCTTGTACCGACAAAGTCCCTTGGGTATATTCAGCAATAGCACATTCAAGATGGAATTGTCGCGCAGAGTTATCTTGATGGTATACTTTCTTCAAATACCCCCACATGGCTTTAGAAGTGGGGTAAGGTTTGACATTCATTATCAGATGAGGTTCAACGGATCCCAGAATCCAGGATTTGATTTTGGCATCTTTTGTATGCCAAGAGGAGATCTTTTTTTCATCCTCAGTGGGTTTAAGGTCAGCACCAGAAACAAAACCCCACAATTCCTTAGCTTCGAGGTAGGTTTGGAATTGGAAAGACCACGCAGGGTGATTTTGTCCAGTAAATTTGATCAAAGTAACGTCAGATTTGTCCATCTCAATGTTAGATTGAAAATTTTTGATTGAATAAGTAACAAACAGTAATCAAATCAAGCAACAATGCTCTGAAGAACTGTTTGGGTGTGCAGATGGCAAGATCCAACCAATCAGAGAAGAGAAAACCAAGTCAGGCCAATAATAGTGAAAAAAAGGCCTCAGACGACCCAGACTGAAGCTTCAGAATCCCAACGTGGGCCCCACAAATGGATCTGAATACTGATCAGATGGTTGATCCAAGAAGGCACAGTAATTTCGCACCTATAGGAACAGGTTTGAACCTATTCTGCTGAGTATCCAAGAAACTGGACTGTCTTGACTGAAACTTGATGAATTTTTTGAAAGAACACGAGAATGATCAGAGAGACTACCTGGAGGTGCTGAAAAATCTTGAAAAAATCCCCAATAATCCTAGAAATATCAGGCGACTATGGCTGTGCAGTTTGTGGAGATTGATCTGATGATCAGGGGTGGGCCACCAAGATGATGAGACTGTCGCAGAAGTTGATGTCGCTGAAATTGCTTTGAACAGATGCCAAGATCTGTTTACTGCACAAGAGAGATTTATTCCTCCCTAGACCTTGATTGCTTTGGAAGAGAAGAAACTAGATGTTCATGAGCCTTGCTCTGATACCATGACAAACTCACGATCATAAAAGAGTTTTAGAATACTCTTTAGAATGTATTGATTTGTGTCTTTCTATAGAGATTATACATCAATATATAGGTATTTACATGCCTTTAATCTAGGCTCTAAGAAAGGAAACCTCTCTAATTGCATCAATCAGTAATCTAAGTTAAGAAGGAAACTAATTACAGCAATTGTTATTCTAAATAAAGAAGGCTACTGCTGTCTCCAGAGTTGACCCATTCAATCCCACGTGAGATATAACAATAGGCTGGTTACTGATGGGCTTTGGGCCTCGAATTTCTGATGGGCTTTGGGCCTATTTAACAATTAGTACCTAAAAATTAAAGTCAATAAATGTATGGAGACTGTTTTGGGCCTCAGTTAATCTAGGACATCCTAGATGCATGTAGCAGTCACTCATGCTCGATCATAAAATCTTGATCTTCTATATCATCAATGGATGTGAGCTGATCCACATCACGAATTGTAAGATCCAGACCCAATTAAATATTATTTAATTATAGAAATTTAATTTTTTGAATTCTATGCTGAGATAAATCGAATTGGGGGAAATCGACTGGTGTTTGAACAATTAGGGCACAAACTTGATTTGGAAAAGATTCAGAAATTACAGGTCCTCTCCATAATTTGGAGAAACTTTAGGGGTGCTTTTCACAATTTTGAAAAATATGTCAGTATGCTCATTGGATAGAGAATAATTAATTATGTAACTTTCATAAAAGAGGCGAACCCATCCAACTTGGTTTGGTACCTCATTGAGAAACTTGTAAGTGTTACCCATTTTACCTAGAAGGATACTTCTGTGGTAGGGACCATTGGAAACATGGGCTGGACCCCACGAATGAGGAAGGTTTTCATCCTAATCGGGACTCCCAAACCAAGTGTCTTGATTTAATTAGAATAAAAAATAATCATTGGATCGGAGAGTTCTACTAGAACACAAATTGGACCCACCCAAATCCCTATTAAAAGAGAGTCGTGCGACCCTATTCCACACTCTTTTGTGCACACAACTCAAGTGGAGCTCACGGCAGCCCTTATTTGCTCTCTCCCCCTCCTCCAACGGCACTCTCACTCTCTCCACTGGATTTCTACATCTAGGTAAGCTCTCTATCTCTCTCAATCCTCTCTTCTAGGGATTCCTTAGCCCCTTACTGTACTACATTCAAACCCTAATCCCTTTCTCTTTGGGTATTGTGATTTGAGAACCCTAATTAGGGCTGGAAAATTGGAGAAAATGCGAGGAATCGGCGGAATCAAAATCGAGTTTTGGATTGGCGCGCAGGAATCACTGTGTTTTCAACATAAGAGGCAAGTAAACAAACCATAGTTACTGATTCGTACTAAATTTACCTTTGATTCAGATATTCACCCATAGAAACCTACTTTAGGCCTAGACCTTTGTTTTGGATTCATGTTATGCAACAACGACGCTCCAAACCCAAGGGTATCTAAAGGAATATACTAATTCAGATTAAAAAGGGGCATAACGAGCCCAAACCAGCAGTTATACTGCTGGCCGGGAGTCACAAAGGGCCTGTCCGCCATGCCTGGACAAAGCTTGGCCATGGTTGAACTTGGTTGGGTCATGGGAAGGGCTGGAGAATCTGGAATTCATGAGATTTTCTGGGTTTGAATTTGAAGTACTTTGAGACCTTTAGACATTATGATTTGGTACTTGGTGTTGGACTTCGTCTTTAGGCTCTCCTTTGCTGATTTTAGTTGGATCAAGTAAGAGGGACATAGATGACAGTAGATTTTCAGCCATATTGACATATTCCTAATGATCTAGATCTAGGCTTTATGCAGGAAAGAAGCATGGTCCCCATGGGTTGACCTGCCAATGGGCCCAGCCCATATGTCTTGACCAAGCCTTCAGGCCCCACCCATTTATTTTATGCTATTTTGCTATTATTTAGAGCTCTATTTGTGGTTTAAGTTGTTTTAGTAGGATGTTTTAATCCCGGCCATCAATGTGTTTGGATGGTCCAGATTAGTCCTAGGGTTATTTATTTTCCTATATAATGATGTAAAGCCTCTTTGGCTAATTAGAAAAGGTGAATAATTAATGAAATGGAGTTTCTTCGAGTTCCCCTCCTCAAGATCTCTAATGCCTCCTGCTTTGGAGTTTGGTGAGAGCCCAAGTTACGAACGCCTCCAAATCGGAGTTGGTGGGAGCCCAATCTTCCTTGTCTCTCCATCCTCTATCCTTGCCCACCCTGCATCAACCCCTCCGTTCCGCATTAAGGCTCTCCCTTAGGCTTTATTTGGTTATGGAATTCATGCACCCAATGTGTTTATAAGTTAATGCTTTGATGCAGGACAGACCCATGGTCCCCATGGGTCGACCCTCCAATGGGCCCAACCATAGATGAACATCTATATCGGCCGTAGCGGCCGCCACCGCTACACTATGGCCAATTTATCGGCCGCCGCACCCGTAGCGGCTGCTACGTCCGCTACGGGGCCGCTACAGCCGCTACAGGCCCGCTACGGGGCCACTACGGGGTGAGAAAAATTTCTACTTTTCAATTTTTTTTTAAAATACATAATAAGAATTATTTCTTTTCTTCTTCTCTTCAAATAACATTTCTACACAACTCTTCTACCCTTTTATGTTTAAAAGAACACCAAAAAGCACATGATTTCGCCGAATTACAGTCGATACAGAGAGTTCTTCTCTAAGTACATCCTATTAGACACCCCCTTTGGTAGATGTATTTTTTTCTCTAGGTACTCTTAAGTCTTGATTTCATGATATAGTTTTTTTCTTTTCTGAGCCTTTCATTAGTTTCTAAGTTAGCATAATCAAGCAACATGAACACGTGAAAAAAATGATCATTACTATTATTTTCTATTTATATAGCGATACAGGACCTCATATAGTAAGGGGACCGCTACGCCCCCTTACCTTAGTTACTTTTGCAAAAAAAATACATTTTACCTTAGTTACTTTTGCAAAAAAAAAAACTACATTTTCTCTCATTTTCCAATATTCTAGATTTTCTAGAATTTTGTCATATTTTTTTGACTATTTTTCCAAATCGCACCGCTACGCCGCTACGTAGCGCCGCTACGCTACGTATCGCCCGCTGCTTAGCGTTTTGGCGGCAGCCCGCTACGCCCGCCGCTACCGCTATTTTCATCCTTGGACCCAACCCATCCATCTCGATCAGTTCATTGGGCCCAGCCCACCTACCAGGCCATTAGTTTATATTTATTTTCTATTATATATGGTTGTTTTAATGGTTTATGTCATTTAGTTTATTTAAATTCAGATATTTTAATCATGGCCATCAATGTGTTAGATGGTCCAAATTATTTGTATGTTTCCTCATTTTCCTTATAAGCATTGTAAAGCCTCCTAGGCTATTCGGTAAGTTGATGACTAATGAAATTTCCTTCGAGTCATTTTAGGGCTGCCCAAGGTATCTCTTATTCCTCGCCCACGATGGGGAGTTCGGTGTGAGGCCATTTTTTAGGCGAAAGCCTGACAAATCCCTTCCACCATCTCTCTCGTCTCTCCACTCCCTGCATCTGGAGCGGGTATCAGAGCTGAAGATCGATCCATCCGGATTCGATAATAGACACCGAATCTCAGATTTTTCAACCATCATCCCTCTCAGATCGATCAAGTATTCTCTCTCCCTTTCCTTGATTTGGTTTCAGTCTCCATCAACCACCACTGCCGCCCCTCTGTAGCCATCAAATCTGACCAATCCAACACTTACCTATGCCTATCAAACAAAAAAGCCATCATCCTATCCCACACAACTTTGAAACGTCCGAAAGCCCCTGCACCAAAGTCCAAACAACCAAAACCCTAAACTCTTGACCAATCATCATCCTAAATCCTAGATCCCCTTTGGCGTTTCCTATCAATCGAAACCCATCAATGTTCACAGAAATCCCAAACCCCACCATCCATCAAAACAATCTCTCCACCTTCCAGACCCCAAACCCTAATTGTCACCAAATCCAACATTCCCATTGCCCAAAACTGCCATCACCCCCTACCATCGCCGACAATCTTTCTTACCAAAATCCATTTTATAGAACCCCTTCTCCATCAAACCCCATTCGATTGAATCCCATCTTCAATCGAAATCCCTAAAACCCAATCCCTAACATCAATCGAAATCCCTAAAACCCAATCCCCAAATCAAAACCAAATTGACCCAAAATTCCTAAAATAAATAAATAAACTCAAATCAAACCTCATAGACGCAGACCCCTTCCAATCCTAATCATCCTAAGCCCTTCTTCCCAACAGCCAAACACGGTTACCCATGCCCCCAACCCTTACCAACCTACCCTAGACCAATCCCACCCAAATCAAAGTCCATATCCCTATTTCCCATTGCACCGAACAACCAAAAACCCAAGCCCCCCAAGCTCCATTCCCCACTGTCAGGAAAAAAAAAAAGAAGAAGAAGAAGAAAAAAAGAGACTGAAAAACAGAGGAGAATTGACAAAAAAAAAAAAAAAAAAAAAAAAAAAAAAAAAAAAAAAAAACAAGAAAGAAGAAAGAAAGAAGGAAAGAAGCTACTGTCTTTCGTAGTTATCGCCTTCCGCAACAGCCAAGCTCCGTCGCATTTCTTCCTGCCAGCGTCGCTGACGTTCGCCATCACCGCAACAGCGACGACGCAATCACCAGCATCAGCAAAGCACAACCATCATCGCCAGCCGCAGCACTTGACATCGCCTCTAGTAGCGTTTTCGTGTCGTCGTGCCACCCACCCAGCAGCAGAATCTTCTCCATCATATTCGTCGCATCAACACAGCTTCACCACCTTCATCGTTGTCATCGTGCTCTCCTTGCCATGGCCCCTCTTCCCTTTGCCGAATCACATCAGCAATAAGGGCCTCAGCCCTTTTGTTTCCCTCTTGCACGAATTTCGAAGACGAAGAGGCCACACTTGTCTGTGACACGAGTGTTGTCCAACAGTTGGGCATTAGTTCATTTAGACCCAACCTCTGGGCCTTTTCAACAACAAGTGGGTTGGGTCAAGTCCGACTTGACAGAAGCAAAACAAGTGACAAAAAAAAGGGACAGCAAGTGTGGGCCCAGATTCAATCAAATTTTTAGCAATCCATCTTCAAATAGCAAAATCTTCTCCATCCTAACTCCAATCGTCGATCCATCTTCACTTGCAAACTCCGATTAGTAAGATCTAAACAACTGGTAGTCGTTGTATGCCCCCAAGGAGTGGCAAGGAACATCAAACCCTAGCCTCCCGAATGGCAGGCCCTTCCCAGGCCAAGACAGGTTCTAATGAGCCCGGCACAACCCTAGAACATTTGCAAAGAGTCAGAGAGAATTTTGCAGCACAAGTCCATGCCCTACAACAAGGGCAAGCTGAACCAACTAGTGGGTTTAGGAATCTTAAGCAGTTGATAAGACGTCATCGCCCCCGCAAAACTAAGTTGCAAGAAGGAAAATCTCTACAAACAATAGAAGCCTATGTTGTGGAACCAACTGTGGAGAATGTCAAGGCTGATATCATGGAGCAAAAGCAGGAAATAAATGATTCCACAATAAAGTCAGATGAAGTAACAAGCAACACTCCTCCAAATAATTATACTTCAGACGAATTCAAAGAAAAGGAACCTGAATATCATCCTTCTAGTAGAGCTTATCAAAAGATGCAAAAGGTTAACAAAAGAGACCAAGTCATTGAGGTACCACAAACTGATTTCGTCTTCGGAGATCGACCATTACTACTAGAAAATTCATAGCAGATGGTACAAATCCAAAATTTGAAGCATCTAATGGTTGGATCTCACATCCAAATAGATTTTGGTTTTCAAAAGCATCAATATCTCCCTTCTTCTAAGTGGAAGATTAGAGTGAAATCGAAATCATTGAGTCACGCCCATGGTTCAAAATCGCGGTTCGCAGTCATCGCGTCGCGGTTATCACGGTTCGCGGTCGTCGCGTCACGGTTTGCGGTCGTCGTGGTCCATCGCGGAGAGAATTTTTATTTGACCCCAAAAAAATTTTGCCGGCCGATATTTTAAAAATAACGGCCATAACGGGCGTTATTTTCAAAATAACAGCCATAACGGGCGTTATTTTGGGGATATTTTGCCCATAACGCTAACGTTCGCGTTATGAGCAAAATATTGTTCGCGTTATGAGCAAAATATCGTCGCGGTAGCGGCCGTTACCGTTACATAACGGCCGTTATGTAATGGTAACGGCCGTTATTTTGAACCATGGTCACGCCTCCAAGCCATGCAAAGAGAATGAAGATCAAGAACATTAAGGCTTTGTTCGCTTGACTTTCGATCCAGGAGGACTTGTATTCAACTCGAGGTCGAGTTCTCTCCAAGAAGGGGAGAGTTGGTGCAGGACAGACCCATGGTCCCCCATGGGTCTACCCGCCAATGGGCGGAACCCATCCATCTTGACCATACCAGGCCATTAGTTCATATTTATTTTATATTATTTATGGTTGTTTTAATGGTTTATGTCTTTTAGTTTATTTAAATTCAGATCTTTTAATACTGGCCATCAATGTATTAGATGGTCCAGATTATTTCTAGGTTTCCTCATTTTCCTATATAAGCATTGTAAAGCCTCCCAGGCTATTCAGTAAGTTGATGATTAATGAAATTTCCTTTGAGTGGTTTTGGGGCTGCCCAAGGTATCTCTTCTTCCTCGCTCGCGATGGGGAGTTTGGCGTGAGGCCAATTTTCAGGCGAAAGCCTAACATATACCTTCCAGCCTCCATCTCTCTCATCTCTCCGTCTCTACCCGCCCTGCACCCGCCCGGTACCCCACTCCGCATTATGCTTCAAGTAGAAAGAAAGGGATCCTAACCCAAACCTTATAAGAATGGAACAATATGCCTTAGTAGGGACTGCTATGTCCAATCCCCCACAAGTAATCATAGTCGTGGGCCACTATGGGCCTACACCCCATGACCAAATCAAGTGTGGCCTAGGTTGAACCTGATCAGGCCATGGGACTGATCATGAGGCATGGATTCCATGTGACATTAAGGTTCTGACCTCGTAGATATACTTGGAACACATAGGGTTGCTGAACCTTGAATACTTTGTGATTTCAAATCAATGAAAATAAGCTTCAGATTTGACTAAATTGATGGTAATGATTATACATTGAATTAACCATGATTAGTGTGTAACCATAAAGAAAGGAGGGAGAGAATCCACAACTATTGAAGGGACGATCCCTCATAATACAAAAGATGCAATTTTGGGCATGGTGAGCCTAGGCCGTGGGCCCCAGTAGTGGGACCCATGCTGGTCGAATCTATGATGGGGAATTTTTAGGGTCTATTGACCCTAGTGTACTATGGGTTATTGATTTTCATTACCTATTCATGTGAAAGACCATAAGGTTTGGAGGTTCGTGTATTTACACTCGAATCTAGTATCTTGATACTCATTTAATGAATAAAGAAAAGGGGTTCTTGACTGTGGGCCCCCTCTAGTGGGACCCATGCTGATGGACTTTTATGGTCCTTTTTCCTTAATGCATTATGAGAAATTGATTTTCATAATTCCTTCACACGATGGACCATTAGGAATTGGAGAAACTGAAGAATTGGACTTGAACCTAGATTCTTAGACTTGTTTAAACAATTGAAAACTAAAGGGACTAGCAGTAGTTGAGGTTTGGGCTTGACCTTCACCTAAAGATCTATGGGAAGCATGTGTGGGAAATATGCGAAATTAAGGGTATGTTGTATAGGATTGTTAGACACCCAAATTACCATCGGAAGCACAAATAGTAGTAACCTAGATTGAGTTTGGAGGCCTTGTATTCCTTCTAATTCAGTTCAGGACCAACGAAGGGTGTCTAGGAGTCTATTATATCATAGGGCTAACTTAGCATAATGACATACATGAGGAAGGTGATCAAAAGACCTAGGCTTGGCACTGTAACTATTCTTAATTTGCAATAAATCTTTTTGTAGAGGTATGTTCAAGTTCCTCTTGCCTATATGCCTAAATGCATGCACTAGGGGCGGCCTAGGTTGGACAGCCCCAAGTCCGAAATTAAATCCAATAGTGTGGTGGTGGTTTTTTTTTTTTTGTAAAACCATGGAGTTTGAATTGGGCCTTGGAGCAGGCCAGACCTAGGTTGGAGCGACCTTGGCGGTTGCCCCAAGTCGGAATTGAAATCCCCATCGAGTTGAATGGGCCTTGGAGCTTGCCCCACGTGTCTAAACTTGTCTCTCTACATATGTCTAAAGATAGCCCCGCATATGTAAAGCTTCGTTTGTGAAAAAAAGAAAAGAAAAGAAAACATTGCAGCAACACACTACTCCCTCTTCTTTCCAAATCCCTTCGCCCCGATTGTCCATTGTGCTCCTTGCCGCTAGTCCCTATGTACTGTATAGACAACTGCATCTTCATCTGCCAAACATATCTAGTATAATGCTTCCTAATCACTCTATACCTAAATCTGAACGCTTAATCTCCAAATCTTAATTTCAAACCCTGAATCCCCAAATCCTAATTTCAAACCCTGAATTGCCAAATCCTAATCCAAACCCTAAGTCCTAAACCATCAAATCTGAGCATATATACAAATCCAAAGATGACCAAATCCATTCCCGTTATCATCTCTTCTTACCCCCACTATGATTCAAAGATAGAATTCTACTCTCATCATCCAAAGGTTGGAGGCTTGAAAAAGTGAAAAGGGAAAGAAAGGATGGGTGTCCTCAAAATGTTCGTGTATTTAGTTTTTTCTTACACACCCACTCATCTTGAACTTGCAATGACATACATTGGGCATTGATTCTGACATATAAATTTAGTGAAACAAGATAATGTGAGTTTGAGTATCTAAAATTAAGGGTTAGAATCATTTTGTATCCATGTAATGTTTTTTTGGTACTTCTGATTAACATCCTAGTTCCTAACCTCTTCATTGCCTGATCTTCAATAATTATCATGCATCTAGTTGAGTTCCACGGGTTGGACATTTTCTAAAGAAAAACTTGTAGGTGCTATTTGGTTATGTGAGCAAAGTCTAGCAATTTTTTTTTTTTTTTCAAATGTTTAGTCTAGCAAAATTTTAGCCCCACCCAAATGAAAATCATGGGTTTGCCACTTCATGCACCCCTCTTGTATAAGAATAAATTACTTATCACTTGCGTTATTCCATGAATTGAACTAAAGATCTAGAAGGGCCTAGAATTATCCCCAAAAAGAAGATTAATTACTAAAAACTAGGAAAAATAATTGCTTATCGTTAAATGCAGACTTGATGAAATTAGCTTGTACTTGGAATGGCTCCTTTAGGTAATTACCGCTTGCCTAGAAAGATGTCTAGTGGGAACCTTTTTCTTGGATCCTCAAGTTGGCACCACTCAACTATTTAAAGTTTAGTACAGTTAGGACGCCTCTGTGAAGGGCTATTTATTATCTTGCAATCTGCAGATTCGTATTCCTAAGGTGGAATGTACGCCATAGGGTACCGCACTTTTTCTTGATAAAAGTAATGAAATCTTGGGTACCGATTTATCTTGACCAGCCGAGTTTCCGTGCATCTTCTCTATCACAACTCTTAGGAGTATGGGAGGGCAATGATAATATCCCGTGATAGATTAGTTTATGTCATTTGCTAAAGTTCATTAGGATGTTTCTTGATGTTTAGAATTGCTTTTAAATGATTTTATGTTAGCTATATCCTTGCATAATTTGCCTAGTTAAACCTATTTTGATCTCATATTAATCACACATCATTAAATTTTTCCTTTTTAACTTTTATAAATTTTACGATTATGAGATGTTTGCTTGCTAGGTTTTCACAAACCTAATCCAACCTTTGGCACTTGTAGATGATGGCACCCGTTCCAATGAATCGGAAGGAACGGCAGTTGAAGAGGAACCACAAGGGAAATACACGTGGAGCACAAATGATATAGCTTGAAGATATCATACTTGTGCCAAAGATTCGACAAACCTAATTGTTTAGTTTTATTTAATGGTGACATTGGTTTAAGACTGTTTGGTTTGGCCAATTTCATTAGGAACTTGTTTAGTTGGATTTATTTCTTAGATATTACATTTTAATTTAGCACATTAATATTATTGGATTTGAATTAAAAGGAAATTTTCTACTTTGTCTTGTGATGATACCTACGATGGCATGATGTGATTATGTTTCCACTGCAACTATTTCTGAGGTTACCAAATATCATATTGCGGATCCCATTATTGATAGCAGCTCAAAAGACAGACTTCTACGGAAATCCGGGTTTCAGGTAGTTACACCAATGGTGCCACTTTACAAAATTTATATAGATCACGACTCCCTGGCAGGCTCCGTGCTAGCATCAAGAAAACAAGGCAGCGAAATGAAAGAGATCAGTTTTCATAGCAAAAGAAAGTGGGTTTCTAGGAATGAAATTTGGACTAGCTATTTTCTGAGGATGCATGAAACTATTAGTGCAAAATTTTTTAGCCATAGGGCTCAAGATAGCACAAGATGCAAAATGAGACACACTTCCTACACTCTTATGCAAATTTCATAGTTGCAATGGTTTTTATTCAGGATGGTTATAGGAGAAATCGCTAACAATTGATTTTATTTATTTATTTATTTATTTTCAAATGGCATGCTTCATCAATTAATGGCCCTTGGTTGTTCCTTGGTTAAGTGGAAATTTCAAATTAAGTTCAATAATGAGTCATCACTATTCATCATCTATCAAATTAAGATTGCAATGTGTAATACTCCTCATGAATCATGCATATGTTTGACCATATGCCTGAATCGGCACAAATATGAAAATCATAGATAGTGCATTTAAAGATCAAACATATTCACATGAATGTCAAGATAACATGAAAAGAGACTGCCAAAGTTATTAGGGGAAAAAGGAAGAAGCAAATGAATATTATGACATTAAGAAAGACAACCTAGAATCCATATATTTGTGAAAAGAAAAAAAAATAAATGACTCTCTAATTTAAAAATAAAAGAACAACAACTATGCAAAGCATACGAAACTAACTTACCTCATCATTTGGAAATAGAAAAGTTGATGGTCTTAAATTGTGACAATCTTTTAAGCAACTCAATGGCTTGAATCCCAAAAGATGAAGATGGCCTGTTGATACTTTTTTTATTTCGGATAACTCATCCATTGTAAATAGAACATTGTCACTACAACAAAATTACAAGAAAGAGTTACTAAGGTTGTTAATGTGTGTTGACTGCATGACCAATCAATGACAAGAACCGTGCATAAATAACAAGGGAAAGCATGAATAATTCTCATATATCATCATAACCATCATTTGAAGCATCAATAATCCTCGTACATATTTTTATAATTGTAAAGCATGAATTTCCAGTTGGGGTTGCATTGCACTGACAGTCCACTTCCATCCCCTAGGCATTGGTCATGGATCACGTAACGGCAGATATCTAGCATGAAGTTTCTTGATGTAAATTGATGTGGTATTAATTAGTCAAATACGAAAGTAAATAAATAGTAACCAAGATCTTATGAAAAAGGCTATTGAGGCATGTAGGCAGAAAATTAGTATAGCAAAGACAGAATATATGAAAAGTAACTATAGAATAAAATAAGCCATTTGAGTTGGGAATACTATAGAAGCGTGCAAAGCAGAGACAAGCTAGTGGAGTGTCATGTGGGAGAATCTTATCCTACAAGCAGACAGCATGTGCAGTCTAGCTCTATGGGGCTCACCTTTGATAAGGGGAGCTCTTTTCTTACTCTTTATTAACCCCTCGTGATCTGGCACAATACCTAATTTTATGCTTATCAAGCCTTTACTCATCATTGGATTGAATCTCAAAATAAATAAATAAATAATAAAAATTTATATGGCTAAAGGACCATTAAACTTTAAGGTTGTTGAATCTTGGGCTAGGATGATCCTAATGAGGCCATTTTTTGCATGACTCTTATCCATAAACAGATTTCTCCCCTCATTCCATACCCAATGACACAAAAGCATCCATGTAGGCCCCACGAGCGAGGCCGCATCTTACCCAAATACTCGTCACTTGACTGCTGGCTGGTGTATGTTCCAAGGAACATCTGCCATCTCCTAGAAATGCAAGAAGCAGTCTACTGTTTCAAAATAGGCTCAATACAAAGCAATGCCTTCTGTCGAAATTATATGGCTTTGACGTCTACTCTGTGAATTTGGTGTTTTTACTCAAGGGCCCTGCCCCCATCGAGAAATAGAACTGATTAATCCTAAGGCAAAGGGTAGAGAAACTTAATGCAACTACTCCTGAACAACTCGGAGCTAGGACTTCTTTTCACACTATTACAGATACAAAAAAAATGGAAAATTGGATTCAATTGTCAACTGCTCCCATCGGAAATAGGATTGACTACAGATTCGAGCCATAGCACATGGTTTCATAAAATCCGTACAATTTCCCCGATCTAAATCGAGCAGGTTTTATAGGAAGAAGATTTTGTTCAGCATGTTCTATTCGATACTGGTAGGAGATGAACCCGACTCGGTATTGTTAAAAAAAAAAAAAAAAAAAAAAAAAAAAAAAAAAAACCAAAGAGGAAGCAGAACCAATTCAAGATGATACGGATCGACCCCTTCTTCTTGCCCCAAAGATCTTACCATTTCCGAAGGAACTGAAGCTACATCTCTTTTCAATTTCCATTCAAGAGTTCTTATGTGTTTCCACGCCCTTTTGAGACCTCAAAAAAGGGACAAATTCCTTTTCTTAGATTCTTAGGAACACATACAAGATTCATCAATACAAAAAGGATAATTGTAACACTAACATTAACTACTTCATTTCTAAATTAAATAGTAATAGAAATACATGTCCTACCGAAACAGAATTTGCAACTTACTATCCTTTTGCCTAGCAGGCAAAGATTGACCTCCATGGAAAGACTGATTCATTCGGATCGACATGAAGGTCCAACTACATTGCATTGCCATAATCCATTTGTATATTTGAAATAGGTTGACCTCCTTGCTTCTCTCATGGTACAATCCTCTTCCAGCTGAACCCCCATTCTCCTCGTTCCACAGAAATAAAACATAGGACTAGTGCCAACAGTTCATCACGGAAGAAAGGACTCACCAAGCCAGGAACACTAACTAATACTAATATAATAGAAAAGAACTGTCATTTCTATATACTTTCTCGGCTCCGTTGCTACCACGGGCCTTACACAACCGATCAGATCATATAGATATCCCTTCAACACAACACAGGTCATCGAAAGGATCTCGGACGACCCACCAAAGCACAAAAGCCAAGATCTTTCAGAAAATGGATTCATATTCAAAGAGTGCATAACCCGCATGGATAAACTCACACTGACCCGTCAATTTGGGATCCAATTCGGGATTTTCCTTGGGAGTTATCGGGAAGGAATTGGAATGAAATAATATCATGGTATTAAAAATCGTCCGAGTCTGAGTAGACTCGGACTTGATCCGTAACGATCTGAGTCCATTGGACTCGGTACAAGTTATTCAAGACTCGGCCGAGTCTCAATGGACTCACCTGAGTCCCAATCGACTCGCCCGAGTCGACTCACTGACGGGATTGGGGTTTTAAAAGGACTTCTAAACCCTAAAAAATTCCATTTCATTTGTTTCAACTTGCTGCAGAGAGGAGAAAACAGCCTCCAAAGCTCTTTTCTAGCAACTAACATCCTCAAATCCATCCATTTTGAAAGATCTAGCCTACCGAAGAATCCAACCACTATTCACATCAAAGAGGGTTTTTTTATTTGTCAACTTTAAGGTATGTTTACTTGAATCTACATGCATATATGGTCTAGAGAAGATGCTAAGATGAAGATATTGCTTGAAGATTGTTTGGAGGATCATTATTTGTTCTAAAAAGCATTTTTTTTTTGTATTTTGGGTCTTTTTTTTTTAAGTAAAAAATCCGAATTTGTTATCATTATTTACTTATGTTTTTGGTATGAAATTATTAGTTTGGGTGTGTATAACATGGATCTATGGTTCTAACCCTAGATCTATGCATGTATGTGCAATAATAATATTTTCCTTACTTTTTCTTGTTAAAATAATTATTAATAATATGTTTTTTTTGCTTTTTACATTCTTAAATTATATAGAGTAGATGATTACAAGTGTGGGTTGTTTGTAGATGATGTTTCAACTCTCGTTTGGTTAAAAGAATGTGATTTTTTTTTATTATGATGTAACTTAAAAAAAAAATCCAAATTCTTTTTCATTATTTATTTATGTTTTTTGTATGAGACTATTATTTTGGGTGTGTATCTAACATGGATCTATGATTCTAACTCTAGATCTATGCTTGTATGTGCACTAATAATATTTTCCTTACTTTTCCTTGTAAAAATAATTATTAATAATTTTTTTTTTCTTTTTACATTATTAAATTATGTAGAATAGATGCTAACATGTGTGGGTTGTTTGTAGATGATATTTCAACTATTGTTTGGTTAAAAGAAAGTGATTTTCTTGATTATGAGAGAAATTTTTTATTAAAATATTAAATAATAGAATAGTTTCATTATTTATTTATGTTTTTGGTAAATGGTATTAGTAAGAGACTATTATTTTGATTGTGTACTATAACACTGGAACATGGATTGTGCGCAATAACACTGTAACATGTTTTTGGTAAGTGGTATTGGTAAGAGACTATCTATGCTTGTATGTGTGCAATAATAATTTATTTTTTTTAATTTTTTATATTTAAAAGTATTATTAATATATATATATATATATTTTTTGTCACTACATTCTTAAATTATAAACATTTGATTGTGTAGAATGTTGAATTATTGATTGTGCAAATTACTGTAACTTAGATTAGATCACAATGGACCCAAAAAAGAAAGAGAAAGAAGTTGACCCCGGATGGGAACATGGGGAGATGGTTGCAGGAGACCGTCATAAGGTCAAATGCAAATGGTGTTATAAGACTCAGTGGTGGGATCCACAGATTTAAACAATACCTAGCAGGTAAACAAGGGAAAGCTAAAGCATGTGCAAATGTCCCCCGGAAGTGAGGAAACAAATGAGAGATATTTTGCAAGGAAAGAAGAATGAGAAAGAAAAGAAGAAAAACTTTGATAAGATGGTTGCAAATATGCAGAGAATTGACACTTCTGAGGATGACTCTAACGGTAGTGGTGATGAGGAGAGGGAGTTAAGGAGGGTATGAGAGCGGACCGTGAACATTTTGCTTCTAAGCAGGCTTCGTAGGGATAAGACACGGGCTGGGGGTCGGTTCTTCAAGAGCTCCTCCTGACCCTTATCAGGACACAATAAGGAGAGGGACATTGGATCCATTCTTACATCGGTCCCAAAGTACGAAACAACCAAATATTAGTTGCTCTATCATGGGTGATATCAAAGTTAGAGCCATGAAAATGGGGAGAGCCATCTCAAAGTTTTTCCATTATAATCGGATTCCACCGAATGCTGCTAATTCACCATACTATCGAGTCATGGTTGATAATATAGCTGAGGTGGAGCCAGGAGTTAAACCTCCGTCCGCTTATGAGATTGGCGGAAAGTATCTTGACATGGAAGTTGACGATTATTAGAGATACTTGCAAGATCACTCCAAAACTTGGGTGGAGTATGGGTGTACGCTTATGTGTGATGGGTGGACAAGCAACAATAGGTGGCACATTATTAATTTCATGGCTTACTGTATAAGGGGCACAGTTTTTGTCGAGTCTATAGATACAAGCGGGCATAGAATGGATGCACAATATTTGTACAGTTTGAATGATGATACCTTGTGTATGGTTAAAAATTGACACAAATATGTTGTTGCAATTGTGACGGATAATGCAGCTAACTTTAAGGCTGCGGTGAAGAAATTGGGTGAAAAGCATAAGAGTATTATTTGGGTGCCGTGCGCGGCACATTGTATTAATCTCATTCTGGAGGACATTGGCAAATTAGATGATGTCCGTGATACTATTGATGACGGAAAGATGGTGACATCTTTGATCTATAACTATCAGTTCATGACCGATCTGATAAGAGAAATGAATGAGGGTCATAAGATTTTTAGGTCGGGTATCACACGCTTTGCTACGCACTTCATGGCCCTTGAGAGTCTTTGTCGTGCCAAGGCTAACATAATGCAGATGTGGACGAGTAAAGCATATGTGAATTTAGATTTTTCACATCAACCTTTGGCACGCCATGTACAACAGATTGTCGTTGGAGAGGATTTCTGGAATAGGGCAGAACGAATTACTGACTTACTCGAGCCTCTTGTCTTGTTCTTGAAACTAGTGGATGGTGATACGAAGCCCACAATGAGCTTTGTGTATGATGCCATGGATAGAGCAAAGCTCGCTATAGAGGCAAGGTCCAAAGGAAAGTATGGGACTTATTATAAGAGGCTTTGGAAGATCATTGACAATCGATGGGACAACCAGATGCATCAAGACATATACGCGGCAGGTAAATTTTGACTATTATGATTATTAAAAATACTAATTAGTTACTACTAAGCTATTGTTAATTTTGGCATCCAATAGTCAATACTTAATACTTAATGACGTCATGGCATGCAGCGTACTACTTGAACCCAAGCTGCCTCTATAGCAAACACTTTTCCAATCATAAATTAGTTTTTCGTGGCTTGAAAAAAATGTTAGAGACCATGACAGATGACCCGCAACATCAAGTTACAATTCTTAACCAGGTAAGATGTCCTAGACCATGACATTATTATTCACAGATTTTGTGGGCTAAGTGCTAACTTCTAAATTTTAACTTTTATAGTTGAGAAACTACATAGGCGCTCTAGGAAGTTTTGGATCAAACGCAGCCATATCGGGTCATAAGCAGATGGATCCAAGTATTGTTTCAATAGAATCAATACTTAAAGAGAGATGAAATATAGTAATTTATGAATTATGACAAACAATTGAATTTATTGTTTTGATTTTTTAACATAGGTGAATGGTGGATTGTCTTTGGCGATGAGGTTCCCCATTTAAGAGCTTTTGCAAAAAGAATATTGAGCCAAACACCATCGTCTTTGGGATGTGAAAGGAATTGGTCTACATTCAATTTGATACACACTAAGACCCGTAATCGCCTTACTATGAATAAGTTGGAAAAGTTCCATTACAACATAAGGTTAAGGGCAAGGAATCTAACGAGAAGAGATAGCGGAGACTACCAACTTATTAATTTGGATTATACACTCGAGGAAGATGACCCTCTTGGTGAATGGTAGGCTGAAATAAAGGATCCAATATTGAATGATACAGCATTCATCGATGAAGCAATGGCTGATGTTGATGACTTTCAGTCGGATGAAGGACAGAAGTCCCCACTGCAACCTCCCACTCGCAGATCTGCTACGCCTACTTTTACAGTGCCATCAGCGCGTAATAAGGATAAGGGTGTAGCAACATCGTCATCGCAAGGCTCACAACGTGGCCATAACCGTGAGCCAGAGTTGACACGTTCTACTTTGGAACGTATTACGGGGGCTAGAGAAAGATCAACATCAACTGGTTCAAGTGGCCCGGTCTCTAAATCGAAACAATAGATTAAAGATTCAACTTTCCAATACAGTCAAAAGTCGAAGGATAAGAGCAGCCATGCAAAGACAAGTCAAAGCCAAAGGTTGGCCACTCATGAATAAGAAGAAGAACACCACCACAAAACATCATCTTTTAGCAAGAGTGGCTCTAGAGAAGGAGGTGCACAGGACCAAAATGAGGAGGCATACAAAGGTGGTGGTGGTGGTGGTGGAGATGACAACATTAATGTATATGACCCGGCACATGGTGGTCAAAGTGAGCCTTCTGGTGGGTCACGTTGGTGGGGCAGAGGTGAAGGAAATGAGCCATCGGATGAATATCCTCAGCCGCATCAAATGGCATCAGGCCCTTGGATCACAAGTTCTGATAGTTCATACAAGTATGGGCAACAATATGTGCACTCACACCATGATCCTTCATCTGAGTATGGGCAACCGTAGCAGTATGGTGAATACAGTGGTCCTTTGCATGGGTATGGGCAACAACAGCATGTAGTATTTCCGATTCCCGTATCCCCACAAGTGCAACCACCACCATATGCATATCCTCAACTTCAAGCTAGGGCCCCATCATCAAACTATGGATAAGGTCCAATAGCTCCAAGAGCGGGGCAAGGGTTCTTTTATTTTGACATTGCTCAATACTATCAGCAAAATCAAAATCACGACGAAGATGAAGATCTGGAACCCGCAAGGCATTCAACATGGAATTAGTATTTAAATTTTAAGAAGAAAAAGCTAAGGTATGGTTTTACATTTTTATATGCCAGAAGCTTAGTTACATCTTTGATCTTTACTAGTTTACTTGATAATTAAGAATGGATATTGAAAGTTGGAAACATGTATATCGTATTTTCTACTTTTTAGTTTTAAATTTTAATTGCTATTAAATTATAAAAGGGCTTGTCTTAGTCTTACTCTTAAGTCTTAACTCTTAATGTCTTATTATTGATTTATTCTTAAAAAAAATTATAAAATCTATTGTTAACGACTTAACGTACAAGAGTGAAGAGAGTAAAACTATATACAATTATACATGGATGGATGGAGGGAATAAAACAAATAAAAAGGAGAAAATCACGTTTTTCCCTTCTTTTTTTTTTTTTTTTTTGCCTTTTCGGGGGCTCAACCGAGTCGACTAGGACTCGGTCTGGACCGAGTTAGGTCACGAGTCCGTCTTTTAAAACCCAGAATAATATCGATTCATACAGAAGAAAAGGTTCTCTATTGATTCAAGCATTGTACCTATGGGATAAAGGAAGAGGAAAAAATCGAAGATTTCACATAGTACTTTTGATCAAAAAATCAATCAGATTTATTTCGTACCCCTCGTTCAACGAGAAAATGAGTCATATTCTACAGGATCAAACCAATGGGACTTCACGAGTGATGGAAGGGAATAAAAAGAAAAGTGAGGGAAAGAAAATCGAAATAAAGAATCAAAGAAAATAAAAAATAAATAAATAAAGATTCCAAATGAAAAAATTCAAACACAAAAGGGGTCTTTTTGATTCTCGAAGAATGAGGGCAAATGGATTGATCGAGAAAGATCTCTTGTTTTCATTATAAGATCGTGATTTGATCCGCATATTTTGGTAAAAACAATAGTCTTCTCCTTTGATCATAATAAAAAATGGAAAGTGTTCAATTGGAACATGACAACGTGACTGAATTTGTCCTAGTTACTCTTCGGGAAGGAGTGGAAGAAGGGAGGAGATTCTCAAAAGAGGAAAAGGACCCAATTACTTCGAAAGAATTGAACGAGGAGCAGTATGAGGTGAAAATCTCACGTACAGTTCTGCATAGTGTAGAGTGACATTAAGGGTGACTTATCTGTCAACTTTTCCACTATCACCCCCAAAAAACCAAACTCTGCCTTACGTAAAGTTGCCAGAGTACGATTAACCTCTTGATTTGAAATCACTGCCTATATACCTGTTATTGGCCATAATTCACAAGAAAATTCTGTAGTCTTAGTAAGAGGAGGAAGGGTTAAGGATTTACCCGGTGTGAGATATCACATTGTTCGAGGAACCTTAGATGTTGTCGGAGTAAAGGATCGTCAACAAGGGCGTTCTAGTGCATTGTAGATTCTTATCCAAGACTTGTATCATTGGATGATGCCATGTGAATCGCTAGAAACATGTGAAGTCTATGGCTAACCCAATCACGAAACTTTCGTAAGGGGTATGGAGCAGGCTACCATGAGACAAAAGACCTTCTTTCTAAAGAGATTCGATTAGGAACAATTATATGTCCATGGTTCAATATTGAAATCATTTCAAAGGTTTTCCCTTACTTTGTCTGTGTCAACAAACAATTCGCCACTTTTTGTTGGTAACACAGGTGCATTTTGAATTACTAACAATCCAATATTACAAGAGTGGACTATACACATAAGTGGACTGCCATTTTATTCATGAGAGGATTATGTCCAAAGCTCTTCATCTACCGCATGTTTCCTCTCATCTCCAGCTGGCAGACCTTTTCACGAAAGATATACAAAGTCTCGATATAACTTCCGCACCACCAAATTAGTGCTACACTCCACTTTGTGATGCAGAACGGACTACCACTCCACCATTGGTCCCACCCAACATAGTTTTAAGGATCTTTATTTTTTTTTTAGTAGCTTCCTAATCTTATTGTAATTAGGATTAGCATTATGAATTATTTGGTTTCCTAATTTGATTAGGATAGTTTCAATTATTAGATTGGATTTTCTAAGGCACTAAGTTTATTTTGCCTATTTATATTGCATTGTAGAGATGAAAATATCAGATTTGGAGTTGAATAAAATTGGGATTTTTCCTTGGAAGGGTTTTCCTAATGTTAGAAATCTCTGCGGAGATAATTTGAGGTGTCTGTTGACACGTGCTTCGGCATCTACACAAGCCCTAACCCTAAAGCATGCGTCAGCTGGTATCAAAGTCGAACGGTTTCCGATCAATCGGCGTTGGTTACCCCTATCCGTTTCTTACCATCCATTATATCCGTTCCCTGCTCTGCATCCCATACTCGATCCCAGACCCACTCATCCGGAACCATCCCCAACCCTTGCACAGTCCACCCACATTCCACAAAACCACCGAAATCCCCTTCCAGCAGAATCCAAACCCCACTCGTCCACCAAAACCCATAAACAAAAGAAACACCCCTATTCGTCGCACACCCTCCCTGCACCACCGGAAATCCAATAGACACCCCCGTTCCCCGAAAACCAAAAACAAAAAAAAAAAAAAAAGCCAAACAAAGACAGAAGAAGAGAGCAGGAGCAGAGGACGAGAAACATACCTGGCACTCGAACCCCCGACGCGCTGCATCTCCGTCGTCGTCAATCTCTGCTTACACCCGCCTGCTGGCCAACATCGTCTGCCCGCTACCCATCGCCCATCTCATTCGCCCAGCGCCAACTACCACCCTCGCCTGCTCACCATCACCATTGCCCCCTTCTCTTCGTTGGTGCATATACAAGAGGGTTTTTCAAAGCCTTTTTCCTTCTTTCGTTCGACACACGGGCCGAGGGTCATCACAAGAACCGGATTAGCCACACAGCCGAACGTTAGCCCAAGTTTCTGGGCCTTTTCTTAATTCGAGTTGACCGGGCCCAGTACACCAAGCAACCCGGTTTTCAGCCCAATATTGCTGACAACACCAGTGGCATCAGCAGCATTTGCTTAATGGCAGATTTAGCCTGATCGAGGGTCGAATCTTCTTTTCGCGATATCAGGCTCATACAAAGTCAGATTTCATATCCGTTTTCACCAGCGTGATTGTTGAGAGCTGATCTACACATCAGGTCAATCCTTGCATTAAAAAAATGCATCCCGAGAAGCATATAGAAGTGGAGTCTTCCACCAATAACTATGATGATTTGAGGGGAACTGTTGCGGAATTATCGGTAATGGTTAATCAAATATCCGAAACGATGGTTCAAATGCAAGAGACTCTTCCAAGGATTGAAACCCAATTAACCAATTTGGAAAATAATCGACGTGAGGATAATCATTGAAATGATAGAAGACATAATCGGAATCAACGAGATCCACATGCCGTCAATGTTGATCGTGATTTGGGTATTAAACTCATGATTCCGGAATATAATGGGAAACTGAAGCCAGACGAATTCATGGATTGGTTAGTGTGTTGAAAATATTTTTGCACACAAGTGAATGACGAATGGTCATAAGATTACATTGGTGGCAACTCGATTTTGCAATTATGCTGCAATATGGTGGGCCGAGTTGCAAAAGAAAAGGAGAAATCAAAATATTGACCCCGTTGACACATGGATCGAGATGAAGAATTTGTTGAAGCAAAATTCCTCCATGTGAATTATTCAAGAGATCTTCGTTCAAGTTTTCAAGGTTTGAAACAAGGTTCCAAAACTATTATTGAATATTCTGAGGAGTTCCTAACCATGCAAGCTCGTTGTGGCTTGAATGAGGATGATAATGTGTTGGTTGATCGATATTTTCATGAGCTGTGCATTGACATACAACATATCCTTACATTCAAGAATTTTGATAATGTTGATGAGATCATCCAACATGCCATCAAAGCTGAAGACATCGCTAATTATCAAAGCCCAAAAGTTTAGTGTGTTTAAATGGCTTGCACAAAAGACTCCCACAAAGCCAGACTTCAATCCAAGTGCTAGTTCCTTAGAAAGTTTTCCTCCAAGTTTGAAGATCAGAACAAGTTCGCATATTTTCATTGTAAGCAAAAGGGTCACCGTGCGTTTGAATGTCCAAAAAGAATAACTTTAATGGAAGGTACACAAGAACAACTAGAAACAAAAGATGATCCTAAACGTGACGAATCCGATGAAGTGCAGGAAATAGCAGCTGAAACAGATGGTGCCCTTCTCTTGGTGCAACAAGAGTCTACACCCACCGTTGAGAAGAAATGGTTGTGGAAAAATATTTTTTGTTCCACTGGTACAATACATGGGCAAAATTATACAGTTGTGATTGATGGTGGAAGTTGTGAGAATATTATCTCTCAAACTCTTGTTGATCGCTTGAAGTTGAAGGTTTACAAGCACAATCATCCCTATTTTGTCAAATGGGTAATGACAAGAGATGAAGCGGAAGTGCAACATACATGTCAAATTACTTTTGCAATTGGTGATGATTATCAAGATACAATTTGGTGTGACATGTTACCAATGGATAGTGGAGATATCTTATTGGGTCGCCCGTGGATGTATGACAAGAATGGAACTCATGGGATGCGCAACAACACGTACACATTCAGGCACGGCAAGAAGGAAGTTACACTCTATCCTAAGAAGCCAGATTCATCGAAGAAGAAATCAAGGGCCCATGCTACAAAGGAAGTGCTTCATGTACATTATATATACAAAGGCAACTTGAAGAAGACTCAAGTTCGAGGTCGAACTCTTCTTTCAACCTGGGGGGAATGATGCAAAAAGGACTACAGCTCCACCATTGGTCCCACCCAACATACTTTTAAGGATCTTTATTTATTTTTTTTAGTAGCTTCCTAATTTTATTGTAATTAGGATTAGCATTATGAATGATTTGGTTTCCTAGTTTGAATACGATAGTTTCTATCATTAGATTGGATTTTCTTAGGCCCTAAGTTTACTTTGCCTATTTATACTGCATTGTAGAGATGATAATCTCAGATTTGGAGTTGAATAAAATTGGGATTTTCACTTGGAGGGGTTTTCTTCGTGTTAGAAATCTCTGCGGAGATAATTTGAGGTGTCGTTGACACGTGCTTCGGCATCTACGCAATCCCTAACCCTAGAGCCTGCGTCACTTTGCATCAATTTAAGAGGGAGTGCAGAAATAACGAATGGCTCAAGCCCAAGGCCCAACTTGGCCCAGGCCTTTTGGCTTCTAGTCGTAAGATAATCTCTCCAAGTCAGCTATATCCATGTATAGAGATAAAACAGTAAACCTTCCATTCTTGGTAGATCTTGCTGGCTGTACTATTACTTCTACATTCCACGTATAAAGATTTAGATTGATTCTAATTCATTGTACTCTGCCAAAAATAGGCACGCGCGCGCGCACACACACCCACACGCGCATGCGCATGCGCGCATTCGACAGGAATACACAGAAATTCTCCAAATTCTCCCTTCATTTCTGACATTCTTCACAAGTAACAAGATGAACTGAATAAAATGGTATCATCCACAACAATCAAAACAATGCCACGTCCTTTGTCATCATATAATGCTCGTGCTTCCAGCAAGCATTGGGTGAATTGAATTAAAATTATAATTACCAATCCAGGTAAAGCATAAATATTAACAAAGACAGCTTAAAGCTATTAAAATTGAACTGTTTAAATTTTGATTTGCAAAATATATGTACACATAAACATTGTTAGAGAGACATATGAATCCATTTTTAAAAAGTGTAGAAAAAAGAGAACTTCATAAGCCTAGAAAGGGATTGAAAAACAAAAACAGAACATGACCAATATGGATATATATAAAACCAGAGAATGCAAACCGACTTTCTGTATGGATGAAAACGTCTGGCAGGCTCCTGCATCAATGCACCAGTGTCTGCACAAATTGAAGACCTTTCGGACTGCAAAAAAACCAACAAATGCATCTTACTTGGTTATGAAGAATCCCCTTCTAGCCCCAAAAACCAGGCCATATTTCATTAAGAATGTAAAGAAGACCAAAATCATCCATGGTAAACAATTATCATCTATTTGTACAAAGAACTGACTATATATATTTTCTCGGAAAAAATGTGATTGCAGGACTTCACAAACACATGACTTCAAAAACACATGAAGACTCGAGAATTGATATATGTAACCAACTTACATGGGCAACCCCAAGAAATGGGCTAAAACGATGATGATGATGATGAAATAGTAAACGGGATAAGGCTTCAATGATGATGATAATAGTGTAATCAATTCTGAATGTTATAACAACATGATGTGTATACAATTGTTTAAAACATAGAATGACAGCAAGCAAACATCATCTAGAAGTTCAACTGCAAGAAATCGTATATGGTTAAAATTCGAAATTACATGGTATGTGAAACATTTGAGAACCAAAGAACAAGAAATATATTAGGAAGAGATAAATATAGACAAACTAAAACATTGATATTGGGCACTAATACAAATAAAAAGAATCTCCAAACCCAAAACTACGTTAGCAGACAACAGAAACTACCGCCCCTGCTTAAATGCAAATGAAGTTCAAATTTAAACGTTCAAACCTCTCATCTCAGGACAGCAATCACCTATGGTGCAAAACCTCAACATCATTATCCAACACAAAATTTGAAACTCATATACAGTCATATTTCATATATAAATTGAAGAAATAAAATGTAATCCTATCCATTATTTTGTCTTCAAACCACCAATTTCTTGTAGATGTCTTTTAGAATCTAATGCCAACAGCATCATCTTTCTGTGATTACATTTTGGCAAGTGTCCCAAACTAGGCAAGTGTCCTAAACCTGTTTTGTGGTCTTCGGGACAAAAAAAAGGCCATCGCTCATCATAGTTGTCATTTCCGTTTCAGTCTCCATTTCGGTCTGGCATCCAAAATGAAATATTTCAGCATTTCAGAATTTTGACAAAATTTTACAGATTAAGTTTTCAGGAAAATATATATTATTAAAATAAACATTCAAATTTAAAATTACATAAAATTTTGGTGCATTTAATTTTTTCTATTAATATAAATGTTAGATGGCCCATTTGCAGGGGGGCCCACGGTCCAAGTGCTTAATATAAATAAATGTTAATAAGAGGGTGTTGTGGTGGGAGGGGGGGAGGGGATGGGGGATGGGGGACACAATATTAGCCGTTTTATGTAAAGAGGGCTGGTTTACTGCTTTTGGAACCCTCTTGTCATGTGATTGACGTGGCAGAGGCAAGTAGATGGCCCACCATCAGAAAAGCAAGACTTGCCAAAAAAAATTCGACACAAGAAAGAAAAGAGGGAAGAGGAGAGGAGGGAAGGAGAAGAGTAGGGGAGAAGGGAGGAGCAACAGACCGACCATCAATTTGGAGAAAGAAGAAGGAATTGGCTCCAGCAACGACGACGGAAAAGGAGCAGACCAACAGTTGATTTGGAGAAAATGGGCTAGGGTCGCAGTGGATTAGGAGAAAGAGGAGAAAAGGTTAAGGGGCAGATTCTTATAAAAAAAACACGATTTTGCACCTTTCCCCTCAGTTTTTTCCTTTTTCAAAAAACCCCTCAAAACAAATACTAATTATCTAGTTTCGTCCATTTCATTCAGACCAGGCAAAAACCACATTTTTAGACGAAGGGCATGTTTGTGTAACCATTTTCCGTGGAAAAATTCCCGGTTTTCCACGGAACAGCAGTTTTTCATGTGTTTGGTGTAACACAATTATGCGGAAGTAAACTTCCTCAGTTGTACGGTTTTCCTCAAAAAGTGCAGAAATAGAATTCCGATTTTGTGGGGGGGGGGGGGGGTAGGGGTGGACTGACTAGGGGGACTTCACTTCCACAGAAAAATCAACGACCCCCATATAAAAAACCAGTTTTCATGTACAAATACCCTCGATCAATCTGCAAGAAGACCTTGCTAGCTCTGGCGATTTTTGGCTCCATCTCCATCTGTGCTCTGGCAATCTTCTTATGCTCGTGTGATCTAGCCATTTTTATGTATTGACTTGTGAATCAGACTCGAAGAATATCAGGAAGCTTGGCGATCTCATCTTCCACCTGGCCGAACTCCATCTTCACCTATACCGAGCTCCATCCTTCCACCTGGCTGAACTCCATCTTCACCTGTACCGAGCTCCATCCCAGGCCACACCAATGGCGATCTCCATCTCCGCCTGAATGGGACTCCTCATCATCTCCATCTACGCCTGAATGGGACTCCTCACCACCGCCATCTCCCTCTAACCCTAACCTAAATCAGACACCATTCCCATTATTCAAAATCCCAAATATTAATCCCAATCCTGACCTAATCCAACTACATCTCTCTCGTCAGGCTTCCTAATCACTTCATACTCTCTCCGTTCTTTCTCGATTTCTCTTTCAATTCCTCTTTGTTCTTCTTCATCTCAAGTCACGACCACCATTCAATGTGGGGCCATCTTGGATACACAAAGGCCATTGACATAACCTACAACGAGGCTGCTGTTGTGTTCAATATAAGGTATGCCGTGTACTTCTTGTTGAATACGTTTGATATGATTTTTCTGCAATTTGAGTTTGCATTGTTGTATTCCTCTGTGTTGTTATTGTTGATTATGTTGGCATTGATCATTCAGCTATTGTCAGATTCGATTGGATGATAAAACACAGATTGTTGTGTTCCTCTTTGTTATTGTTGTGTTGATCTCTGCTATTGTTGTTTTCATTTTTGCTATCGCTGTGTTCATCTATGCTATTGTTGTTTTCCACTCTACTGCACCAAACATGAAAATCACCATTTCAATAGAGAAAACGATTATGCACCAAACAAAGATTTTTGACAGCCATGGAAAACCTTTTCTATGGAATTTATTTACCATAGATTTTGCTGATGTGGCAATTTCCCCATTCCACGGAAATTACCTGCATACAAACGTGCCCAAAATCACAAATTTCAGCTGGTACAGGATGAAATTGAAGACAAAAAGTTTTGTAAGCTGTTTTGTTTTGACTGAATGGCCAAAATGAAACGAAAATGACAACTATGTCACTCATCCTTGCCTACATGAAAATGAAAAGCCCTGGCATTATTATGAGGTTCTTGCATTTCCAATTATCATATCGTGGCTCATAATATGTAGGTTCTATAATTCTTCTATTCATGTATCCTTACTTCCTCCTAGTTACAATAAACATCCAGGCAGATTGAGCCCATGACAAGTAATTCCTCACATTGAGTCAAACTATTGTGATTATCATCCAAAAATGTTCATTGCATCCCATGATTGTAGAAGTTTGAATGACTAAAGTGAAGGAAATATTTTGATTATGAAGACATTAAAAGAAGAAGAATATAGAAAAAACAGTGATTTGATTTCAACAATCATGAAAACTGATTCATACCACAATGGAGAATCATTGATGCATTTTGGTGAACCAGTAAGAAAACCTAGATAATCTTTTCCACATGAAGAAAATGCCACAATATAACTAAGGTAATTCTCCTATTATGGTACCAATGTACAAGAACAATGTAGTCCTATCCTAAATATGATGGTCTACATGAATATTCTTTTAATGTTCTACATACCCCTCAAAATCAGTGTGAAGTTTTTCATAACACCAATAATGTCAAGACTTCGTCATAGCTTTTGTAAATAGATCGGCCTGATAGTGGGAGGAGACGTGAGAAAGACTAGTGGTGCCTACGGTAAACACTGTCAAAAGAAAAAATCAACCTTGATTTGTATGCTAATAGAAGACAGGATTGGAGATTATTTGACTAGTTCCAGTGTTATTAGCACGCGATGTGGACCACTAGCATGAACACCAAATTCTAAGTGGATCAGTTGAAAACAATTTCTAGCAGATGCAAATGACGTGGCTCTATATTCTGCCTCAGCAGTGATTTTGAAAAGGTGTTTTGAAATTCATTTTTCCAAGAATGACATGGCCATGCACAGGGTGGATTACTGCACGTATATCCAATCAATGACAGTGTGTTCGGAGTGAAGAGGCTTAAGAAACTGAAAAACGTCTATCACAAACTCCATGTCAGGCAAAGGTAGTGGTCCTGCTGACCCATTTGCTCAAGGGAGGCCATCTGCACAGCAGTAGAGGATCACAAAGGCTTTGCAGTACATGGAACACGTGAGGAATCTTGTAGTGAGATCAGTTGGAAAGTTTTCCTTCAGCAACATTCAACTGAACAAAGTTGCATATCCACATTTGAAGACCATGTTAGATGTGGTGGCAGGACATGGCCTGGAATTTGGTTGACACCATATGAGATTGGTCATTACTTCATCGAGGAGTTAGAAGAGATGCCACAATTGGTGGCTACATTCAAGAGAACTTGGATTAAGAGGGGCTGCAAACATGTGCTGTGGGTGGACAACTATCACCAAAAGGTCACTGCTAAAATATCCTACTTGCACATGGCAACCAACTTCATCAAATCTGTCAATGCAACAGACCACATCGAAGATGCAAACTCTCATAACAAGCCATTCTATAAGGTGATTGAGAAAGTTGGGCTAAAAAGTGTTGCATAAGTTGTTACAGATAACAATGCCCATTGAAGAAGGTCAACATGGTGCTCATGACACAGAGAGAGCACATAATTTGGTCTCCATGTGCGGCATGTTGCTTAAACATAACGGTTGAAGCTATAGAAAAGGAAGAGTATAGAAGAGGTCATAAGAAAAGAAAAAAAAAAAGAGCAACCAACATCATATAGGGTTCCAACCTACTTTATTTTGATGAAAAGTTACACTGGCGGCCTGATCAGTGCTTAATTGTTTACAATCTAAGCCCTAATATTTGAATTATCTTATGCTAGTCATGTTTATTTTATTTGATTTTATATATTCTTTGTTAATTTGTATGCAAAGGTAAAAAGGAGTAAAAAGAGAAGATTTCATGAAGAGTGATGGGCGTAAATCATCAAGTAGGGCCAAGGTGGGTCCCATCCAAGTTATTTCAGATTTCAAGACTACTTTCTAATTCTTTGGACAACTTACAATTCTAATCAAAGAAGAAAAGTAAAAGAAAGAAGAAACCCAATCTAGGGTTATACGCCAAAAAGGGGGCCCACAGCCATTGCAAAAGTGAAATTTCAGAAATTAGAAAGTCTTCTTCAAGTACAAGTGGAGCTCAAGAATGGAGAAGAAAAAGGAGAAAAATAAGGAAAGTTTAAAGGAAGAGTCCAAGCCAAGTTAGAAGTTCAAGAAGGGGGTCCCACAATCATTGTACATGCATCATATGGGCCCACCTTTATTATAAAAGGTTCAGATTTAATCTCTTGCAATTAATCTCAGAATTGTGGGTCCATGTGAGGAACTTTCTATAAAATACAACTAAGATCAGATTTAGAAAGTCTTGTTATTAAGAAAGAAGATTCCTATTTCATTCTAATTAAGAAGCCTACTTGTAAAGAAAGTTGGAGATCTATTTCTACAAGAGAACTACTTGCTAAAAGGGGCTGTTGCAAGACTTATAAAAGGACAAGAAGAGGTGGTCATCCAGGATATATATCCCATATAAAACCCTAGCCACGTCCATAAGAATACCAGCCACTATTTCAGCACCCTATCATCACAAAAACCATCCATCATCATCCCAAAACCCCTAGTTGCTGTACAGCCACCTTTGGAGCATTCTTTGGAGCATCTTGGAGAGCTTTTGGAGCTGGGAAAAGGAGAAAAAAGCTGCTGGACAACTTCTTCTTCTTCTTCAATATTCAGAGTTTTTCTTATGGCTCTATTTTCTATTTTGTTTTCAATTCTAGACATGAGTAGCTAAACTTTTTAGGGCTGGGGTGTAGTTGAAACCCTAGCCTAGTTCTATGTAGTCTCTTTTGGCATCTTTTAATTCAAATTTCAGTTTTATTAGTTGAGATTCTAAACCATGTTTTCAATTGATGAGTTTTGTATATGCCATGCCAACCATGCCATGTTCAATTAATTTTAAGAGTAGCTAACTTAATTTTGATTGATCTTGATGTTAAGCATCTAGGGTTTAGAACCATGAATAATCTAAGTATATGCCATGCTTAGACTCATGCATTTATCATTCCTATTGTTTTTATGCATTATGTGTGTTTTGACTAGGACATATGCCATGCTTAGTTTTTGCATCATAATGAACAATTCATGTAGTATGCCACTCATGAATTAGGTTTAGGGGAATAGTAATCTAGACGCATATGCCATGGTCTAGGTTGATAGATGTCACTAATAATTCTGATTTTTTATTAAAGGATAATAAGGGACATGCATAGGGTTGGTTAGGGGAGTAGATGAAACCCTAGTTCATTCATTATTACTATTTTTCAATTTTAATATTAGTTGTGTGTTTTAGATTATTTTCCATTTAGCTTTTAATAGTTTAATTTACTGTTTTTAGTAGTTTAATTCAACTTGTCATCATTTAAATTGTTCTTTTAATATTCTGATTTTTAGTTGTTTTTGACATTATTTTATCACAAGTCTTTGTGGGATCGACCTCGTACTTACAATTCACTACACTACATAGTGATCTTGTGCGCTTGCGAGTTTTAATTGTGTGCATACTAGTAGCCTATTTCTAGGTTGCTTAGAGCATACCAAGTTTTTGGCGCCGTTGCCGGGGACTTGTTGGCATAGAATAGTGTCAAAACTTGAGTTTAGTGTAGTGTCATAGTCTAGTTTAGTCTTTAGTTCAGTTGCTTGAAGTTTTAAAGTGCTGTTATTTATTGTTTTATCGTAGTATTCTTTTAATTCAACTATTTTATTTTCAGTTTTCTATCTTTTCTTACTTTTAACACATTGCTTATTTAGTAGGTGTTTTCTTGGAGCCTTAAAGTTTGTATATGCAAGGTAGGCGATCTCAGAACTTAGCGATCATTGTCTACGATACAGAAATCGAACGAACCTTTAGACAACAGCGAAGGCAAGCTGAGAGGGCAAGATCCAATACACAGCTCTCATCTAACTCAGAACTTAAAGAAATAATTGTTAACGGAAATCAAAGTCCTAAAAAAAAGATGGCTGGCGCAGAAGAAGAAGTAGTGAACAATCAAAAGAGACCAATGAAGGAGTCTTACATTCCCTTGCACACCGACCAGCCGTCCACCATCCTTTATCCACCTAATACGGCTGGCAATTTCACCCTCATTGCACAACTGCTGAATTTGGTGCCACACTATCATGGGTTACCTAATGAGGATCCTTATCTTCATATTAAGGAATTCTTTGAGCTGTGCGCGACACAACAAATACAAGGAGTTACCCCAGAGGGCATCAGGTTACGTTTATTTCCTTTTTCTCTCAAGGATAAAGCTAAATTGTGGTTAAACTCCTTGGATGCTGGTTCTATCACCTCTTGGGAGCAGCTAGCTAGCAAGTTTCTTAAGAAATTTTTCCCTGCTCAGAAGACAAGGCAATTAAGAAGAGAAATCCAAACATTTCAGCAGAAAGATGGAGATCAGTTCTGGGAAGCGTGGGAGTATTTTAAAGATTTATTATGGAAGTGCCCACATCATAACCTCACCAAAGATGATCAGGTTCAAGCTTTCTATGAAGGACTAAATGAGCTAAATAAAGGAATAGTAGACTCAGCATGTGGAGGAGCCCTGATGGAGAAAAATAGTGAGGAAGCATATGAACTTTTTGAAACTCTTAGTGAAAACTCACAACAATTCTCTTGTAGGACCAGACAAATGGGTAAGAAGCAAGGAGTATATGAGGTGCAGTCCCAAGGAAATGTAACTACCCAAATGGCGGCCATGGATAAAAAGATAGACATGATCATCAAAGCAATGGCTTCCAATAGCATGCTCGGACAAACATCAAAAGAAGTATGTGCTATATGTTCTCACACTAACCATACTACTGAATGCTGTCCCATGTCATCTTTTACAGATCAGGAGCATGCCAATTATGTTGGTAACACATTCCCTAAGCAGAACAATCCCTACAGCAATACTTACAATCCTGGATGGAAGAACCATCCAAACTTTTCTTGGGGAAGCAATCAGAACAATCAAAACAATCAAGGTAATCAGCAGCAGTATCAAGGACAACAGAGAAACTACCAACACCCCCAGAATAACTTTTCTCAAAACAGTGCACAAAAGCCACCAGAAGATGAGTTCAAAAGTTTGGTGACACAGTTTATTCAATCATCTCAGGCTAATTTCCAGCAGCATAGTCAAGCAATTACAAACACTCAGCAGAGTTTGGCAAAGCTGGAAGCACAGATGGGTCAGATAGCTAATGCCTTGAGCAAGAGGGAGGACGGTAAGTTCCCAAGTCAAACTGAAATAAACCCTAAAAATCATGAGCATTTGAAGGCCATAACTACCCTCACTAAAGAGCCAGAGAAGGTCTACAGGAGAATGAGGCAGCATGGTACAGTCATAGACACCAGCATGAATGGGCCGTATGAAAATCCTAAAACTGTAGACATTGAGCCACAGGTCAGCGCAGGGCAAAATGAGATTGATGTGAACCGGAAGAGTGACAAGAAAAGCACAGACATTGCAGCCACTCCTATTCAGGTCACAACTTCTAAAGAGCCAGAGAGAGTGTATAAACCAGTCCCACCTTACCCTCAGAGGCTGAGACAGGAAAAGAAGAGTCAGTTTACACAGGACATCTTTGAAACACTGAGGAAGGTAGAGATTAACATCCCACTTATTGATGCTATCAAGCAGATACCCTCTTATGCAAAATTTATCAAGGAATTATGTACAAACAAGAGGAGATTCAAAGATCATGAAGAGGTTAAGTTAACCGAGGAAGTTAGTGCAGTTCTGTCAAGAAAGCTTCCTCCCAAACTTAAGGATCCTGGGAGCTTTGCTATACCTTGCAAGATAGGAGATCATATATTTGAGAGAGCCTTACTGGATTTAGGTTCTAGTATCAATTTGCTGCCATTTTCAGTCTATGAGTATCTGGGTTTGGGAGAGCTCAAACCAACTTCAATTACATTGCAATTGGCAGACAGGAGTGTGAAACACCCAAGGGGCATTCTGGAGGACATTTTGGTGAAGGTAGGAGAGTTCATATTACCTGCTGACTTTGTGGTACTAGACATGGAGAGTGTATCAATGCCACACCACCTTTCTATTATACTGGGCCGACCTTTCATGGCCACTGCGGGTTCAAAGATAGATGTACAGAAAGGCACAATTGAAATGAAGGTCAATGGGCAGAAGATTGAGTTTAAAGTGTTCGAAGCTATGAAAATGCCAAGAGATGAAGATTGCTTTCAGATTGAAGTGATTGAGCAGGCTATAGGAGAGGTGTTTCCAAGAGCACATGGGTGCAAGGAGGAGTTGGACACATGCATTCAGCAAGGCCTCATCAAATCTGAAATCGTGAGAGATAGTGATGAATTTGAGGCAACACTTATGGAGATTGTAAATCAACTAGAAGTACTTCCCTCCATCCTAAGCAAATATTCTAATTCTTATGAAATTCTGGGTTCTTCCACAAAGCCACCCATTCCTTCGGTTATAAAAGCACCAGAGTTAGAATTGAAGCCATTACCTGAACATCTCAAGTATGCCTATTTGGGAGAGCATGAGACCTTGCCATGTATCATAGCCAGTGATTTGAGTTCTAATGAGGAGAGCAAGTTGTTAAAAGTGTTAAAGGCTCACAAGACAGCATTGGGGTGGAGCATTGCAGATATCAAAGGTATAAGCCCAACCATGTGTATGCACCGAATCTTGTTAGAAAAAGATTCTAAACCTACACGAGAAGCACAGAGGAGACTCAACCCACATATGAAAGAGGTTGTCAAGGGAGAAATACTGAAGCTATTAGACGTTGGGATCATCTACCCAATCTCCGATAGCAAGTGGGTCAGCCCAGTGCAAGTTGTTCCCAAGAAGAGTGGTATGACAGTGGTAAAGAACGAACATGATGAGCTGATTCCTACTAGAGTTACCACTGGATGGAGGGTATGTATAGACTACCGAAAGCTTAACACAACCACCAGAAAGGATCACTTCCCACTACCATTCATTGACCAGATGTTAGAGAGGCTAGCTGGGCATTCACATGATTGTTTTCTAGATGGGTACAGTGGGTACAATCAGATTCCTATTGCTCCAGAGGACCAAGAGAAGACCACTTTTACTTGTCCATTTGGGACATTTGCCTATAGGAGGATGCCTTTCGGACTATGCAATGCACCAGCAACTTTCCAGAGATGCATGATGAGTATATTCTCTGATATGGTGGAGCACTTTATTGAGGTATTCATGGATGATTTCTCTGTCTTTGGATCATCATTTGATAACTGTTTGTATCATCTGGAGGTTGTGCTAAAGAGATGTGTAGAGTGTAATTTGGTGTTGAATTGGGAAAAATGCCACTTCATGGTCAAACATGGCATTGTACTTGGACATGTGATGACAAGCAAGGGGATACAGGTGGATAAAGCTAAGATAGACTTGATCAGCAAGCTTCCCCCACCTACATCAGTGAAAGGAGTACGGAGTTTCCTAGGGCATGCAGGATTTTATCGCAAATTCATTAAAGACTTCTCCAAGATTGCACGCCCACTATGTGCTTTGTTACAAAAAGAAGTGGAATTTGTTTTTGATGAGGATTGTTTACAAGCATTTGAGCTGCTGAAAAAGCTTTTGATATCAGCCCCTATTATTATGGCACCTGATTGGAATTTGCCATTTGAGCTAATGTGTGATGCCAGTGACTATGCTCTAGGGGCTGTGCTTGGACAAAGAGTAGGAAAGCTTCCACATGTGATTTACTACGCATCCAGGACTCTAAATGATGCACAGCTGAACTATTCTACTACTGAGAAGGAACTTCTTGCTGTAATTTTTGCACTAGAAAAATTCAGATCTTACCTGGTTGGGTCTAAGGTAATAATCTACACAGATCATGCAGCACTGAAGTATCTACTGAGCAAGAAAGATGCAAAGCCAAGGCTAATCAGATGGGTCTTGTTACTACAAGAATTTGACCTAGAGATCAAAGATAAGAAGGGAAGCGAGAATGTAGTGGCAGACCACTTATCCAGATTGCTAAATGAGGAGGCAAGCAGGGGGGACGAAATTCCACTCAATGAATATTTTCCAGATGAGCAATTATTTCAGATTACAAAGCTTCCATGGTTTGCAGACTTGGTGAATTACAAGGTTTGTGGTGAGTTCCCAATGCATTTTACTAATCAAGACAAGAAGAGGTTGATGCACATGGCACGTTTCTATTATTGGGATGACCCATATTTGTTCAAGTACTGTTCAGATCAAATTATCAGAAAATGTGTACCAGAAGAAGAAGTTCAGAGCATCTTAGCACATTGCCATAGCAAAGAGTGTGGAGGACACTTTGGGGGGAAGAAGACAGCTGCTAAGGTACTTCAATCTGGTTTCTTTTGGCCCTCTATATTTAAAGATGCACATGCTTTTTGTTTAAGTTGCGATAGGTGCCAAAGAATGGGGAACATTTCATCAAGGAATCAGATGCCACTAAAAGGCATACAAGAGGTGGAGCTATTTGACGTGTGGGGGATTGATTTTATGGGACCATTCCCATCATCCTATGGGTATCTCTACATTCTAGTAGGAGTCGACTATGTATCCAAGTGGGTGGAGGCTATCCCGAGTAAGACAAACGACCACAAGGTGGTTTTGGAATTTTTGAAGAACATGATATTTGCTAGATTTGGGACACCCAGAGCAATCATCAGCGATGGCGGCAGTCACTTCAAAAACAGATCCTTTGAAGCATTAATGAAGAAATATGGGATAACTCACAAGATAGCTACTCCGTACCATCCTCAGACAAGTGGTCAGGTTGAAGTGAGTAATAGAGAGATCAAGCAGATATTAGAGAAGACAGTGCAACCCGACAGGAAAGATTGGTATTTACGGCTGAATGATGCACTTTGGGCATATAGGACAGCCTACAAGACTCCTATAGGCATGTCTCCATATCGGTTGGTCTATGGGAAAGCATGTCATCTGCCGGTGGAATTAGAGCACAGGGCATTCTGGGAGATCAAGAAGTTTAATTTTGATATGAAAGCCGCAGGTGAGAAGAGGAAGCTACAGTTGAACGAGCTTGAGGAGCTACGATATGATGCTTATGAGAATGCTAAGCTGTATAAAGAGAGGACTAAAGTGTTCCATGATAAGAAACTAGTGAGAAAGGCGTTTGAGGTGGCACAGAAGGTACTACTCTTCGATTCAAGACTCAAATTATTTCCAGGGAAGCTAAAGTCTAGATGGTGTGGCCCCTTTGAGGTCACTCGGGTATTTGAGCATGGGGCTATTGAGATCTATAATCCAAAGAATGGAAACAAGTTCAAAGTCAATGGACATAGGCTCAAGCCCTATTGGGAGCAGAATTTTGACAAGGATGTGGATGTACTTACATTCACAGATTCCCCTTCAGCTTGATAGAAAAGCACAGTCTGGCTGCAGACTATAAAGCAAGCACTACTGGGAGGTAGCCCAGATCTTTGCAAAGAAAAGTGAAGATGGCGATTGAGAGCTGGAGATGTACTCCATATCCAGCTGAGTTCTTTTACCCTTTTCTTTGTCTTTCTAATTACTTTTCTGTTTATGTTTTTAGTGTTTCCTTCCTGCTTTATTTTACAACATTGGGGACAATGTTTACTTAAAGTTTGGGGGAAGAGTCTTAGTTAAAATAGAGTCATTATAGTCCAAAAATGCATAAAAATTTAAAAAATTTAGAAAATCACAAAAATATTTGTTTTTATTTGTTTTCCTTTGAGTCATAGTTCCTTCCTACCACAATGATGAGAAATGATGATTTGTCTTGCATGGTTCATTGAACTTAATTATGCTGGTTCTTTATATTATTCAATTGTTGTAAATCTCGTTTAGTCATGTTTGAACTATCACTGTGTGGATTACAATGCCGATATGGTTGAGGTTGAAAGCCTCTGCATAATTGAATGATTAGATGCTTTTGGTGGAAACTTGTATAACCTAGGGAGCTTTGAGCCTAAATGCTTATTCTTGAGAGGGTTATATGCTGAGTGATTTGATCTTCCATTTCTTGATCTATACGATGCAATTGAATTCATTATCATTCTTTGATCACATGTTCTGATTTTATATGGAATAACATGCTAGAACTCTCATTTTTATCCGATCGAGGCATATTTCGACTGCACGAACCATAGGATATGATTTTAGGCCATGTTTGACTAGTTTTGTGCTTTTCTATCCATGCCCTTTGATGTTTATCACTAGTTATCCATGTTGAGCCTTAATTAAGCCGTTTCGTGCACCCATACCAACTCTGAAGTTTGAAGGAGTAACCTTACCGTATGTATAGCCTTACCTTATCTAAGGAAGTATAAAGATGGATTCAAGGTTCACTACAAAATGTGTGCAAGGCTCGAGGAAAAAAAAAAGAGATAAAGAAAATAAAAGAAAGGTTGCTGTTACCCTGCCACCCCATAGTTTCAGTTTTATATAAAAATAAATAAAAAAAAAAAAAAAAAAAAGAAAAGGAAGAAAAAAAAAAAAAAAGAAAAGAAAAAAAGAAAAAGGAGGGTACACGTGTGACTCAACAAGGTGAAAATTCAAAATGCAAGCCTTAGCCGCCAAATTCAGTAGTGTATAAAGGAACCAGAAGTGTGATTCTATGCAAATTCCTTAGATCTTGTTATCCATTTCCTCTCATTCTTAGCTCTTCACCCTAGCCCCATGATAACCCATTTGTAAAAGTCCTAATTGATCCTAGGTGAAGTGTAGTCCCATTGTGGAGATGAGATGGAATGGGAGCCTATGGTGTATGATTTCACTTCAAACATGTGGTATTTTTCATGAGAGCATTGTCTGATCATTCGTAGACAATTATTGAGTGTTTTATTGTGAGTGTATCCATGGTGAGGATTGAAGTTAAACTAATATGCAAATGATTGTTTGGTTGTGAAAGCCTAAACTGAAAGTTATGTTGGTATTGTTTTACACACGACCCTTTGAGCATGTGGATATGAGCTAACTTATTATTCGGGTAATCTTTAGAACAGGTTGAGACTCAAGCTTCTTTGAATCATGTATTGATCAGACATCTCTGAGACTAATGGTGGAAGGATAGGTTTCATTTTATTTTTTTTGGTGTTTTAAATTTCTTGTTTTAAATTCCTTACTTGTTTACTTTATTGTTTTGCTCGAGGACTAGCAAAAGGTAAGTTTGGGGGAATTTGATCAGTGCTTAATTGTTTACAATCTAAGCCCTAATATTTGAATTATCTTATGCTAGTCATGTTTATTTTATTTGATTTTACATATTCTTTGTTAATTTGTATGCAAAGGTAAAAAGGAGTAAAAAGAGAAGATTTCATGAAGAGTGATGGGCGTAAATCATCAAGTAGGGCCAAGGTGGGTCTCATCCAAGTTATTTCAGATTTCAAGACTACTTTCTAATTCTTTGGACAACTTACAATTCTAATCAAAGAAGAAAAGTAAAAGAAAGAAGAAACCCAATCTAGGGTTATACGCCAAAAAGGGGGCCCACAGCCATTGCAAAAGTGAAATTTCAGAAATTAGAAAGTCTTCTTCAAGTACAAGTGGAGCTCAAGAATGGAGAAGAAAAAGGAGAAAAATAAGGAAAGTTTAAAGGAAGAGTCCAAGCCAAGTTAGAAGTTCAAGAAGGGGGTCCCACAATCATTGTACATGCATCATATGGGCCCACCTTTATTATAAAAGGTTCAGATTTAATCTCTTGCAATTAATCTCAGAATTGTGGGTCCATGTGAGGAACTTTCTATAAAATACAACTAAGATCAGATTTAGAAAGTCTTGTTATTAAGAAAGAAGATTCCTATTTCATTCTAATTAAGAAGCCTACTTGTAAAGAAAGTTGGAGATCTATTTCTACAAGAGAACTACTTGCTAAAAGGGGCTGTTGCAAGACTTATAAAAGGACAAGAAGAGGTGGTCATCCAGGATATATATCCCATATAAAACCCTAGCCACGTCCATAAGAATACCAGCCACTATTTCAGCACCCTATCATCACAAAAACCATCCATCATCATCCCAAAACCCCTAGTTGCTGTACAGCCACCTTTGGAGCATTCTTTGGAGCATCTTGGAGAGCTTTTGGAGCTGGGAAAAGGAGAAAAAAGCTGCTGGACAACTTCTTCTTCTTCTTCAATATTCAGAGCTTTTCTTATGGCTCTATTTTCTATTTTGTTTTCAATTCTAGACATGAGTAGCTAAACTTTTTAGGGCTGGGGTGTAGTTGAAACCCTAGCCTAGTTCTATGTAGTCTCTTTCGGCATCTTTTAATTCAAATTTCAGTTTTATTAGTTGAGATTCTAAACCATGTTTTCAATTGATGAGTTTTGTATATGCCATGCCAACCATGCCATGTTCAATTAATTTTAAGAGTAGCTAACTTAATTTTGATTGATCTTGATGTTAAGCATCTAGGGTTTAGAACCATGAATAATCTAAGTATATGCCATGCTTAGACTCATGCATTTATCATTCCTATTGTTTTTATGCATTATGTGTGTTTTGACTAGGACATATGCCATGCTTAGTTTTTGCATCATAATGAACAATTCATGTAGTATGCCACTCATGAATTAGGTTTAGGGGAATAGTAATCTAGACGCATATGCCATGGTCTAGGTTGATAGATGTCACTAATAATTCTGATTTTTTATTAAAGGATAATAAGGGACATGCATAGGGTTGGTTAGGGGAGTAGATGAAACCCTAGTTCATTCATTATTACTATTTTTCAATTTTAATATTAGTTGTGTGTTTTAGATTATTTTCCATTTAGCTTTTAATAGTTTAATTTACTGTTTTTAGTAGTTTAATTCAACTTGTCATCATTTAAATTGTTCTTTTAATATTCTGAATTTTAGTTGTTTTTGACATTATTTTATCACAAGTCTTTGTGGGATCAACCTCGTACTTACAATTCACTACACTACATAGTGATCTTGTGCGCTTGCGAGTTTTAATTGTGCATACTAGTAGCCTATTTCTAGGTTGCTTAGAGCATACCACGGCCATGAAATTCTATGACCCAAAATTACAAGTTCCTCCACTCATTTTGTGGCCCTTAGGTGATTTATACCGTAGCTTGAATCAAGGCGGGCCAAAAGGCCAACACTGCAAGTTCTTGAGGTCTGCAAAACCATTTAATCCAAAAAAAGGCCTTTCTGATGCTCTAAAGATGTTAAAACAACTGATCAAGGTAATTCAGTTACTTGATGGAAATCATAAACCAATGATTGGTTTCTTGGCAGGCCAAAACTGAAAATTTAGTAAGACTGTGGCACAGTGTAACCATTACCCCAGTTGTACAATTCATGTATCTAGCATTGCTTTATTGTGGTAGTCAATTAATATAATAATTTGTGATCCAATATGCTCTGCAGGGTACCTTCTCAACAAAGAGTTCCAATATGCAGAGGCAAATCAAGAGAGAAAAAATGAGATACATGTGGGTTGAAAAGTGTCATCAAAGAGTTGCAATGGATGAAAGCTTGTAAAGCAATAAATGGATTAATTACAAAAATAGTCGACGGTTAAGAAGATTAACTGTAGATTTGTAGTTTGTAAAGGACTATACATGACTGTTAGAGGTTATTCTCATTTGTTTTCATTTTTATTCTGGCTTCCTTACAGATTCAAATACACATGGAAAGAGTTCGGAGCTTTGGTCAATGGCCACATGCTTGCCCATAAAGCACTCTTAAAATATTATCGCAGTACAGGATAATAGTTATCTTCTATATCTCATTTTGAGAAATGTACAATATGTAAAAGAATTTTTTTACAAAAAGGCCCTTGTATTTTCATGAAATCTCAAAAAGGCGGCTATATTTTGTGTTTTTACTAAAGTCCCCCTTGGCTAACAGTCAAAACCATATAATAAGTAACTACTTCCTTTCTCTCACTCCCTTTCTGGTTTTTGACAGATTTACCCCTGAGAAAAAATCAAATGATTTTTTTTTATCGGTAACAGTAAATTCATTAAAGAACAAGATTACTACTTATGAAATATCGTACATAAAGAAAAATCAAATGAATTATTCCTTGAGTAAAACATAAAACAGAAAATTTACCCATATAAAATTCAAACCAAAAATGAATAGACTATTAGGAGAAAGGATGGGCAGAATGGGCTATGGTCAGCCCACACCCAGCCTGTTATTTACTAGGATAAATCTGATTTTCTCCAGCTATGGGGCCCACTTTCCTTGAGGGGTTTAGATTGTAGGTGGGTCCTACTTAAGAAAAATTTAAGAAGATGGTTGGTTGGTGATTTATTTATTTATTTATTTTAAATGGTTAAAAACAACAGGTGAGAAATATTATGGTACTCAAAGTGGGTCCAAGTCACAACCATAAAACCCCTCTATTGCACCATTGATGATGATTTAATCATCAGATGGACTATGTCCAATAGCCCATGTGGATATTTCTCTTTAGTAGTTCTCTTATGGCACTTTTTTGGGTTGTTACCAACCTGATGAGTAGACCTAACTATTATGTGCAACACATTGATGGATGTAAGGCCCCTCGCCTTAAATAAGGATTAGGCTGATTAATCGGGTTTAGTGGTCTTTTTGTGTTAGGCTGGTTGTATGGTTAGTTCGGTGAGACCAGGCTTAGTAGCCTAATTGCTAGGATTAGTGAGTGGGTTGCATTAGATGGAGGTTACAATGCATGGCATTCATAGCATTGGCCACTTTTGAACCCACCTTGGCCCAAGAGCCACACAAGAGCCCATACCCATTTAACTAAGGGCCTTGTTATAAGCCTCCTAAAACCTTAGGGTCCCATTTGCAATTTTTTCCAAAGCCCATTACTAAAACCCTAAGCCTCTCCCCTCTCCCCATTTCCAACGAGCCCTCTCTCTTTTCCTCTCTTCTCTCCTCCTTTCTATCCCTCATTTTCTCTCTTCTTCCCCAACATTCAAGCAACAAGCCAAGACTTCCAAGGCATTCTTCCAAGCTTCCCAAGGCTCTCTCATCATCCCTTTCATTATCTTGTTCTCCCATCATCAACCTAGTAAGTGCCCATTTTCCCTTTCTCGTGTAGTTTCTTGTTTTCTTTACTAGAAGCATGTGTTTATGGGTTAGAGGCTTTTCCTTTCTTGATTGGCTTGTAGGAGAAGAATTCTTAGTGTGGTTTGGTGAGGGGTGGTGTGGATCTCAACATTGGGCAAACCCTAGGCTTCTAAGGAAAGGCGTTTTTGTGCTAGCAAGGAAAAGGCAAGTGAATACATGTTCATAACTTTATTCTATGTTCTTGTTGTTTGATTCATTACATTTATTGTGTAGCTACCCTATTTTTCAAGCTCTTGGTTTGTTGAAGGTGGTTGGGTATTCTTTAATGGCATTAATGGTGATTTGTATTAATGGCCTCTAATTGGAAAATGGCTAGGTGGAATGTGTAGCATTGGATGGCCTAGTAGATGGTAGAAACAAGGATGAAAATAGCAGTAGCGGCCGGCGTTCACCAAAACGCTATGAAGCAGGCGCTATGTAGCGGCGTAGTGATGCATTTTGAAAAAAAATCCAGAAAATCCATAATATTGGAAAATGATAGGGATTTTTTTTTTTTTTTTTTTTTTTTTTTTTTTTTTTTTTTTTTGCAAAAGTAACTAAGATAAGGGGACATAGCGGTCCCCTCATTGTACGAGGTCCTGTATCACTGTATAAATAGAAAATAGTAGGAATAATCATTTTTTCATCACATGTATTCATGTTTGTAATCAAACAGTGTCATCAAAATACTATCACCACCATTGCTTAGAATATCTATTTCCCATTAGAGAAAATCTTCCTAGAGCCTATCTTCAATTAGTGTGAAATTTGATTAGACCTTATTTTCAATTAGTGTGAAAGTTGGCCATGACCCTATTTCCCGATAGAGTGAAATTTGATTGGTCTCTATTTCTAATTAGAGTAAGATTTAGCTAAGCCCCAAATTTTTCTTTATTAGGCTAAGCCATGATTTATTTATTTTTTTCATTTTTGGGCACCTTTGTGGAGCCCACCAATGGTATTAACATTGGGTGCATCAGCTTTATTTTTCTTGAGGGGCCAATTGATTTTTATTTATAACTTGCATAAGGTGAGCCACCATGGGCCCATTTAATCTTTAGTTATACCTTCTACAAGGTGAGCCCAATATGGGCCCATTTTTATTTACCCTACTAGCTAAATAAAGGAGGAGAACAAAAGAGGGGTTTTGTTGCCCTATTTCTTCTCCCGAAACAATAGGATCAAGAAAAGAGAAGAAAGAAAAGAAGAAGAGGGGAAAGAAAAGAGAAGAAAGAAAAGGAGAAGAAGAAAGGAGGAGACGGTGGCATGGTGCTGCTGCTGGTGGCTAGCGTGGTGCTGCTGCTGGTGGCTAACGTGGTGCCCTGGCTTGCTGTTGCTGCTGCTGCTCCAACTTGCTACCGCTGCTCTGGCTTGCTGTTGTTGCTGCTGCTCTGGTTCCAGGTACCTTTCTTCATCTGCAGTCTTTTTTTCTTTTTTTTATTTTCATTTCTTCATCTACCAAGCTTTCCATTTTATTTTTTTCTTTACATTTCATTACAACTCTCTCTGACTAAAACCGCAACAGAGTCATAACACCCGCTATGCTAAAATAGCAGTTTTCATCCATGGGTAGAAACCTTCATGGAAGTAGGGAGAATGACCCCCTTTGAATCCATCTCAGGCCTTGTCAAGATTTGTCATTGAAGCCCTCGTTCGAGCGAGCACCCTCACTGCCCTAGGTCCTGAAGCCCTCACTTGAGCAAGGATGGACCTCGCTCAAGAGAGCAACCCCTCTGTCCCAAGCTCGATTGAACCTGCTCAACAAATTCAAACCCCTCGTTCGACCAAGGAAGGGAAACTGTCGACCGAGTGTACAGTCCAAGAATGTGGCATTTTGGGGATTTGGGACCCATGCCCTAGGATCATGTCCTTAGACTAGGTAAGTAGTGGATTAGGATTGGCTTTGGTGAGGAAGAGTGTGTGAGCTTGGCACCTCTTCATAGAAGGTCCGTAATCGTGGATGCAACCCAGATGGGGCTATGTAAGTGGCAAGCGGGACCGCAGAGTGCCAATTATTTTGGAAGCACCAAATGATCTTGTAAGCACCCCGAGCCCGTGGGCCCACTATGATGGACTATATGGACTCTATCCGTGATGTTCAACCGTAAACCTTGGACGGTTAGTTGGCTACCCCTTTGGCTCCTTAATCAAACTATCCAATAGGTTAGAGACTTCATACACTACATGACATGTGCATATACCCACTCTGTCCATTAAACCTTGTGTTGGTTCGGGGTGTGTGTGTGGATGGTATGGGTGGTTGGGCATTGAGGGCTACCTAGTTTTGGTCTAGGCGTGTTGTTTGAAATATACGTACGGGGTAGTCCTCCCGATTTGGTTTGTTATGTGCATGAGGTGATGCCCAATGAGGGTTGATTCGTGATTCTTCGAGTCGGCATCCCTAGGTGGATATAGACTCCCACGGTTTAGGGTGTTGCCTGTGGACTAGAGTTGTAGTATGTACATGTGTGTGGTTACCGTCTGCAGATCGGGAGTTGGTCGTACGTGGTCATACGCCATCGGGCCAACGTACATTATGTGAGATAACGTGCAACTGAGCTATTTGCATTCATGGTTCACATTTATGGATTGCCAAGCTTGCCTGGGCGCAGGTTGCCACATTGTTAATGTGTGTAGCTAGGGTTACGTCATCGCTTGACTCGTACGGTCAGAGGTTTTTTTTTTTTTTTTTTTAATTCATATGGTCAGGTATTACTCATGCTTTAATGCCTAGCTTACTATGTTGACACTCTTATGATCTAACATTGTCTCTATTCTACTTGACGCATACTAAAATGTTATTAACATCTATTTACTTGCCAGTTTATATCAAATATTACATTTGGTGCTTAGGTACCGATGACCCAGCAGAGCCGAAGGGTGAGGTGGTCGCAGAGGTTCTACAGGATGGAGACATCTTGAGTGGAGCACCAACGACATAGTTTGAGGATGGCGTACGTGCGCCGGAGAGCCTTCACACCCATTTTTGGACTATTTACCTTTTGATGTTTTAGATATGTATTTTGGGCCAGATGAACCATTGGCCATGAACCTAACTTAAACCTATTTTGGTAACTTTGTGGAACTTAATGCACTCTCTATACTTGTTCCTCTCTGTTTATTATATATTGTGCCTATCACACCATCTGCGCAGATTGTATGTTTTGATGTTTTGCGGATTTGATTATGGTGACAGATCATCATTCATAACCTCACCGCGGGCTTCGATCCACCCCGAATTGGGGCCACAAGGGTAAGTCAATTTCATGCTCCTAAACCATACGATACAGGAAGTCAATTTCATTCATTCATAGAGTTTCAAAAGTTAAATAATATATAAACATTGAGTAGTCTCTACTGCAGGTCATCAATAACCTTTTCACAAGCATATTCAACCACATGTACTTAACTAGAATTCTAAAACTATAAAAGATAATTCTAAAGTAATTAATTAGGATACCTCTACTTAACAAACCAACTTAATAGAACTCACAAATGGAACAATCTCCGAATCTAACCAGGACTGGTTATCTTAAGGAAACAAACCATAAAAGATATGATCAACCAAACAATTAGATCAGTTTACATATTTGCAAAATGTAATAAAAACAAACAGGCTTTGCGCAAACACGGTCCCCACTTTATAAGGGTTTGTGTAACTCACATTGGACCATGACTCAGATCATGGGCCCCCTTTTAAAGGATTTGCCACAAGTCATGTGGAACAATGATTTGGATCATGGAATCTATTTTTTGGGCTTTTCCAGGCTTCAACATCTGAGAGAGAGAGAGAGAGAGAGAGAGAGAGAGAGAGAGAGAGCGAGAGAGAGAGAGAGACATTAAGTACTACGCACCTTTAAAGGAAGATAAGTAACAGAATCCAGCCAAGTAATTGCCCCTGACAGGTAAAAACTAACTGGTGATGAACAAGATTGACCAGACCAAACAGCAGAATGTGAAGCATGACATAAAAATAAATGCAGGGGCAAGCAGTAGAGTAAAATGCATTTTCATGGATCAACTCAGAAGAAATGTATTAGAAGGCCAAAATAACTATACCAGGAACTGTTGGGCGAATCAAAGCATAGGTATTCAATTCAATTGAAATTCCATTGGCTATTGAAAATGTGATTCTTTTAATTTTACGCTTTTTGAACATTCGTTTTCTCAACTGAGCCTTCATATCATCCAATCTGTAATTGAAAAATACAGAAACAAACTTTAAATATCACAACTCCCGTGACATTGAGAGGACAAATATAATAAAATCAAAATCTGTATGTGGATGATGATGACGATGCACATGAATATTTCATAATAGGGCAAGCAATGGCTACCATGGAGGCATATGATCAGATAGGTTCTGCACGCATTTGTAATTCTTCAGATTAAAGAGTGGACCCAAAACAGTCCCCTAAAGTCAATGAATTATAAAATTAAGGACTGTTCCATAGGGAATAAAAAAAACAAGCAGGGCTATTTTGCAAATTATGGGAAATTCTGCAGAAAGAGACAGAACAAATAGTAAAATCCAGCAAGGGATCATACCACCTTGGTCGTGTTAGAATGTAACATGAATGCATGTCATGTGGGTACCTAGGGATGGAAATATCCTCCTTTATTTGTACAGCTCATAATGAATTTGTAGATATCCCTAAAATAGCAATACAAGTAAATATTGTGAATCACCCCAATTTAAGGGGATTGGTATTGCTGTAGTGAGAGGCATGCAATCTTTATATAAGCAGAAGAGGTCCTTAGTAAGAGGACACTAAAATACACTTGAGTATTCTCAAAATTCCTTTCGCTTTCTTGTGTTGACAAGGTGTCAAAGTAGTGAAACAGTATCTCAACTTGCCGTGTTCCTTCGTGGCTCTGTATCCTTGCCATGGTTCATTTGTGGCTTTGTGGGTATTTTTTCTTCAAGCCAATCTGCTGAGACAAGGTTCTACTTAGAAATCAATATTTTATCCACTCTTGGATAGACTCATATGTTACATGCCTTCTAAAGACTTGCGGAACAAGCAACAATCGTTCCTCTGCTGTTTAGAGTTCTTTGTCTTCTTCAAGCACATATCTCCTGCAATTCAGATTCAGATCATCTCAACATCATCCCATGGTGTTCATCCATCCTCCGTAATGACAGATCTTGGAAGCAATACCTGTTTGAAGACAATTGGTGCAGTTTCAGTCGTCAACTCTCATTCAACTCTATTTAGTGATCATCCGTGGGTTCAACTTGGATCAACGATTCGAACTGAAAATCCGCTGGATTGGTCACCCATCCTGAAGGGACTTTTCCTGATTTTTCTGGATTTTTTCTGCTGTTCCTAGGGGTGGATAATCTGTTAGTCAATCTCAGATTAACAGCTGACCAGTGACTGCTTAAGTATTAAAAGGATTTATATCACTTCTCTTCCCAAAAACAGTGGTCGCCCAAACTGTTTTAAAATTCGGGGCATTTGGCTGGACCTTTTCAAAGTCCTTTTTCTTCAGTCAGCCTCTTGAAAACCCTTGATCAATCAAATGGCAGAAAAATCTTGCTCTTAAATTTACTGGAAAAATTATTTCTCATTTGAATTCCAATTTTGGATGTTTTTAATTAGAAAGGGTCTTGCTTCCCAATGGAAGAAGTTCTGCAACTATTGCAAGAAACAGTGACATGTTATCTCGGAGTATTCTATGAGGCCACAAAAATCACAACAAGGCTTCTCATGTTTACTATAGAAGGGAGATCGCCTTCTACTCCTGTAGCAGTCATGCATTTACAACCTTCCACTGAAATGCTATCTCCACCAGTCTCCTCCTACCACCTTCTTATCACCGGAAATGATACAACGAATTGCCCAACGCCAAAGTTTGGTATTTGGATTCTGGTGCTTCAAATCATATGAAAAATCGCACTTATAATCTCACTTATGTCAAGCCTTATGATGGAGCTTTAAAAATCCAAACTGCAAGTGGTAATTCTATCCAAATCAAAGCTATTGGTAACATTTCCCACTCCCTTCCTTTACATTATGTGTTTTATTCTCCTCACTTGGCCACAAATTTGCTTTATGTTGGGCAATTAGTTGAAAATAATTGTCTAGTCTCATTTTCTTCCTCTGGTTGTCCTGTGCAGGATTAGGAATTGGGGAAGGTCACAGGGAAAGGGCCCAAGTGCAGAAGACTTTTTCTAAGTCATATTTCAGCTAGTCCAATGAATAACACTTTGTTTTCTTTCCTTTGCAAAACTTAGTTAAATAATGAATGTTGGTTATGGCTTCGGCATCTTGGAATCCAAAAGCCCAAAACTGTTTCACATTTAAAAGAGTGGTCTACTAAATAAAAATGCTTGAGTGGAATTTGGTACCCTTTGTAGTGAGGGTTCTTGCTTGGTGAAATTTGGTACCCTTCGTTGTAAGGGGTCTTGCTTTCTTATTATTGCCTATGAAATATTCAAGTATAGAAAGTGTACAAAAGTTACAACAACTAAATCCCCTTAATTGGCATGATTTCCCTAATTTAATGATTCTGATCTTAAGAGACTATTTCATATATTGTACAGATGGTGTACTAAAAACCACATTTTCTTCCAAATTTTTTCCTGTTCAGAAGTATCTAGCACTACATTCTAATACCAATCTTACATAGCTAAAAAAAGTTAAATTAGCAAAATCATCTTTAAAGCCAGAAATCGACGAAAACAAGATTCATGATCAAGTAACTGCTTAAGGGTCATTTCCCATTTATGCATGGAATAGGAAAATGGGTTTTACATATCTAAATGGCCCGTATGTAAATGTCACATTTACAAATGTTACACATGTGAAACACATTACCAAGTTTTTCAAAATCAGCATTTTCAAATGAGTAATCAGTACATCCAACGGTTTTAGATGCATTTTTAATTTTGTCAATTTTTCACAAATTTCTCAAAATCCATGAAAAATTAAGATATGAAATTATACATCTTAATGTCTACCATTAATACAAGAATATTGAACGGTTCAAATCATGAATTGGGGGCCCACAAAAGTTAAAAAACTAGATCTATTTTTGCTGGACTTTTTCACAAATTACACAATCTATGAAGATCTAAGATAATCAGCTTCAAAGTCTTGGGGTTTATTAGTTCAATAAAATTGAATGGTTTTATTTACACATAAGGGGGCCACAAGAATAAAAACATAAAAATGGTTGATGGGGCCCACAAGAAAAAAAAAATCACTGTGTATCCAACCGTACTAGCGCCTTTTTGGTTGAGGGGGTGTGAATCACTTTCACACATACACGAGTGAATATGGTGGTGTATTATTAATGGCCTCTTTTACACACCATTTTGAGACCTCATTTACACACCACATGCATAAATCAGTGCAAACAAGCATGACAGTGTAACCATTACGCATGGAAATGATTTACATATGTATATGAGTGCAAGCAAACAACCCCTTAGGGAAGACTTCAGAAGCAAAAGCTTAAGTCAAGAAGTAAATAAATGATGATAAATCAAAATAAGTAGATACTGGGTAAAAATTGGAGCAAGATTAACTACTCTTATAGTTTAAAATAAAAAAAGAACGGGTTTTTTATTAACTACCCAGCTTCTCTCATTTTCTAGCCATAGGAATATTTATCATAAAATCTCAAAATATAATTAGCATTACAGAAGTGACAATTTGTGTAAAAAATAACTTGTACGGATATGCATACTTTTCTGATGTTGATGTAATGAACTGACTTTGATCAACATTTTCCAGTCCTATCAAATCCTGATACAGAGAAGTATGTTTAGTTAATTCATACAAATAGATCAACAACTTGTAACATTAATTAGAATGTAAAATACAAAGCCGAAAGAGAAGCTACATACGGCATAAAATAGAGAGACGTCGAACTCCTCACTTGGCCTACATGAGGGAAGAAGTTCAATCAAGATGCCCATATCTTGTGCATCCTAAAACAGATTAATCAGTATTTCCACAATGAAAATATCTTCATAAAAAGCCATTGCATAAGTACAAACACAAATTCAGTAATGTGCAATACTTTTGCACGTTGTATTGTTGTCCTAATCATGTCCGTTTTTGGTGCCCCCTTAATCCTTCCAAAAGGATCATCTTCATTTGTGAACAATAATATTCGTTTATCAGCATTTTTTGTAGATCTGGACATCAAAATGTGATATCAGTAGTAGAACTAAGAGACCAACAAATTAAATTGAGAGAGGGGAAAAGCATCACAGTTTACCCTTTACGCAACAGTGCTTGTGCGGCCCATAGAGCATTGTACAGGGAATTCTCCCTGCTCCCAGAAATAATTCCATATTGACTCCCGATTTCACTCATAAATGTTTCTGCATGGCTCATATTGTTTCAGAACAAAACAAGAGGTCCTTCCCGGCATTTAAGGCATTTATCCTGTTATCTTTGCATTAAAATTGCAATCTTTCTAACTTTCATGACTATGAAGCATTGAAAGTTTCAAGTGATGAATCAAAAGTATGTCATAGTGATGATGTATGATGCACCTCCAATAATATAATGTGAAAGCTTAGAAAACCCAAAAAAGTATATGTTCTTTAGCTTGAATCAGAAGCATCCAATTGAAAATGTCAAAAGAAAAAATGATAACCACCTCAGCATCGAAATGGCTAACATCGAGGTTATTGGAGCTAAACCACTGCAGGATAGTCCAATCCAATAGTGCCACTATTTGTCACAAATAAAAGGATCCTAATTTATGTGGAGATTTATTTTACGAGGACGGTGGACAACTGTAAGAATAGTGATAACAGAGACGAAAACTGAAGGAAAACAGAGATCTACAATTGTAGTCTGAGCGAAAATCATGATCTGGTGAGATACTAGATAATGTTCTTATAGAAATGGTTAGGCGGTGTTTTTTCATGGAATAAAGATCAGAACATTCCATAAAGAGGCGACTTAATCTTTTTTAATTGTATGATCATACCGTATACACCAGCACATAGTATGGTACTCCACATATGCACCAAACTTCCTCGAACAGCCGTAAAGCTGGTGGACAGATATCAACCACGCCCAAGCTGGTTGTAATCCTCTACCTATTACCTTGAAACTTGAAAGTGAATTGGACATGTGTTAGTCTTCAAATTTGATATAAGAAGTGGAGATGAAACAGAAGCAATCTTCTTCCAAATAAGTTTCAACTGGCTTAATATGCCCTGTGCACTAGTGGAGGACCAGAGTAGAAGCAGTAGCAGGTATTACCAAAATGCATGGTTATCTACATATGAACCATAAATTGTAACTTTTCCTTAGGGCCAGTTTGGTAACTTCATTACAAAATGAAGTGAGGTGAAGGGTCAAATTAAGATACAAGAAAAGAAGATGACACAAATCAAAAGGCGCTTTTTGTCGTTTAGTGAAATGAGAATGTAACTTTTGTTCGAAAGTCACAATGATCAATCCCTCTTTATTCGACCAATTTCCAATGGTTGCACTATATCTTGCTACTCTTATGCCGATGATAGCACCTGGCATACACGAGCTCAAGAGCTATCTTATGGACATTTTCAAAATGAAAGATCCGGGCAAGTTAACCTATTGATGCAGGGCTATGCAAGCTAATAGCATTCGACTATGGGATTGGAGCGTGGAAGATGATCGGCTGAAAGGATTTAGGGTTTTGATGACGTAGGGTTACAGTTTGATGTTCGGGTTTGGTTGGCCGATGGATTAAGGTTGTTTTAGGGATTGGTTGGCCGATGGTGATGGATATAGGGAAGAGAAAATTCTATACCTCAATGAAAGAAAGGGGAAGAAGAAGAAATTACCTAGATTAGTGAGGCTTTACACCCAATGGCATCACACCAGTCCCTTCGCAAGAGAGAAAGACCAAAAGCACTGAAATCTGTGTTCATTAATCATTAAAAACCTCAAAAGAGGCATTAAATCCTTTAAATATGCAAAACATAACCCTAAAGCTAATCTCAACTATCTAATCAATCCTACGGTTGAGATTAAAACATCTCAACTTAAATAAGAGGCGGATGATCTAGTGAAGGAGGGAGTTTTTTTATCTTCTTTTAATTTTGATGTTTAATCTGTTTGTATTTTAGTAGGTGTTGTGTTTTTTTGTTTGTTTCTTTTGTAGTTGTAAGCTGGTTTTGGCCTTTTTTTTTGTTTCACTTTTTGGTATTAATAAAATTTACCATTATAAAAATTAAAAAAATAAAATAAGATAAAAGACATAAGGTATGCAAATAACTCCAAAATTAAATAAATAAAACAATAGAAAATATAAAACTAGGCTGGGCGATACAGCCCATGTGGCCATATGATTGTATAGTCAATTGGGTGGGCCACTGTTGATCTTCTCTGCTTCACCTTGATGGTCCCTCCCATGTCACACATTCCAGTGTGAGGCCTTCTTGATTTTTGACTTATGAGGTCCTCAACTTGATCATATGTTAGATCGAACTAGATCCAGCCGTTGATCTTTGTCGAAATCAAGATCCAACAATGAATCTTCACAATAATTGCAATCCAACACTAGGCTATGGTCATCCAACCATAAACAAGCCTCTATGCGCATATTCTTTTTCCTCCTCTAGTAGACTTTTTATAGAGAAGCATTGATGTCCTCATCACCTATTTTCAAGCCCAAAAATTGCTCAAACCAATAGAGGTAATCACATCAATCAAAGAAAATATAATAAAGAATCATTGTTTATGGTTCGTCTCATGGTTCAAAATCACGGTATCGACCGGGACAAAAAACCGATATATCATATCGGTATCGGTCGCGGTTATCAGTCCGTCGTCGTGTGAAAAAAAAATCCAAAAAAAATCGCAAAAATATCAAAAAAAATCCAGAATGTTAGAAAATGCTAGAAAACAATATTTTTTTTCCATTAGTAACAACAATAAATCAAAATATCAGTCACCTTAACTCATGAGTCCCGTTTGTGTCGCTGACCCGCTATCTTATTATGGTGAAATCCCTAAAAAATGATATATTATAATTCAAATACTAAAAAATTCGAAAATAAAAGAATTAAAAAAAAAACCAAAATCATGTTTATGAGTAGATCTATCATCTACACACTATTAATAAGCCATTAGTATTTAGAGTATCATAAATACTCTAACAAAAATTATTTTTAAAAAGTAGAAGATTTAAAAAAGTCATTTTTAAAACCCTAAATATATATAGATCTAGCATAGAAGTATGTAGATCAATCATTTACACACCATACAATGACCATGAATCATTAAAAGAACATATTTACGGTGAGATCCCCAAAAATGGCATGCCAATGATCTTTTCATTCATTTCTATGCTTTAACTAAAAAAAAAAAAACAAAAAACACATAATAGTAAAAATAAGGGAGTTAAGTTGATTTTCTCTTCCCAAATAAAATGATTTCTTGAAGGAAGAGTGGTGGAAATATGGAAGAGAAGGAGCCAAGGAGGATGGGCTGCTCTAAGGAGATGAGGGGAAAGGAAGAAGATGAGGGAATGAGGGAAAAGAAAAAAAAATTAGGGTTTATTCCACTCGGCAGATATTTTGAAAATATCGGTTTAGAGGGATATTTTGGTGCCTAATACCGATTCCGGTATCGCACCAAAATATCGGACCGGTATCAGCCGATATTTTATACCATGGTTCATCTTGCTGACACTAAAACAATTAGAGCCACCTATGGAGATTAAAGTTAAATTTTGAAAAGATGATGGTAGTCCACTCCTTGATCCCACCGTTATTGTCATCATGTCGGAAGTTTAATCAACGTTACTTTGACTAGACTAGACATTACTTATGTTGCGTAACTCATTAGTCAGTTTGAGGGGAATCCATATCATCTCATAGTTGTTCACCATATTCTTCGATACATTTGTGGGACTCTTTACCAAGGACTATTTTTATTCATCTTCTCGCTCTTCGACTCCTTGTTTATGCTTAGATGGCATTTCGCATGTCTACTTTTCACCTCTTATTCTCTTAAAACTGATTCAAAACGCATTTAGAGCATTTCGTAACCATTTCTTCCACCTCCATTTCAAAACTAAGAAAGAGGTAAAACCTTTATTTTGGACAGCCTGGCAAAGGTCCTGAATCGAAACAAAGACTCAACTCTTAAGCACACAGACGTGCACTGGTACACTGACAAAACCGGTCATTTTAGGATCCGGTTTTTTCATTTTTTTCAAAATTGTCGGACCCACAATGATGATCCAGACTGTTGGAAGTATTTACCACCCTAAGCCCGGCCAACACATTAAATTTGAGTCATCGATCTATCTCAGATCTCGAGATATTTGTAAGAAATGGCAGAACCATAGATTTAATTTTTTCTGGACATCTGTGGGGCCCATAATCACGATCTGAACTGTTGAAGCTCTTGGGAATGCTGAAAAAGGCTACCAGATTAAAAATAAAAATAAAAATAAAATAAAAAGGCCCTGATTTGTAGTATATCTGGATCTATCGATGAAATCCAAGACCCGTTGGATACACTGAATTCAAATGCTGCCACTTTCACGTCATGTTTAGACAGTCCGTTTTTCGCGTTTTCTTCTACCTATGGGCAACTAAAGCATGATCCAAATTGTTGAAAGTCTTGGAGACCTTAAAAACAGTTAAGAATTCAAATTTGAACAGTTGATCATTCACAGATCTTGAGATATTTGTGAAAAAAAGGCAAACTATCTACCCCCCTTGGTGAAGAAATCTGCTAGTTGATAGTATTCGCTACCTTACTGACAAGTGCACTGGATTGGCATCACTAACTAAATGAACAGGTCCTACGATAAAGTTGGTTCGGAGCAAGTCTTGGGAACGAGTTTATGAGGACAATATTAAGGTTTCAGTTAAACAGATAATGCAATTCAAAGAATAAAAACTATACATTTTTAACCCCAAAAGAAACCTTCACAAAGATAATTGCACCAAAGTAGAAGAAACCACGATCTTATCATGACCATACATGTAAAAAAAAAACATGAAGATCAATGAATGCACCCACAACATGCAAGAAAATGAAAGCAAATAATATAACTGATTGCAGATTTGTGCCTGCAACCAGTGTGCTAGATCAACGCCTACTGCAGGGATTCTTTGAAACAAGCGAAATACTGATGTTAAACACTTATTGGACACAACACCATATTTGATTCTTCTTGTACTAATTTAAACATTGTCAGAGAGTTAATAAATATTTTTGAGCTTTTATATTTTAAATTTTAACTAGGAAATTTGACTATTTACTATTTAATTGTTTATAGTAAGATTAGAAAATCATTTTTAATTGATCTCATTTTTTATACTATTTTATTCAAAATAAATATTTGTTTAACATTATTCGACTACTATGTAGAATCTAAGAATTACAAGTGTCAAAAATTTTAAAGAAAAATATTCAAAACTATTTTACTATTATACCGAATCTAAAAATCCTTCTTTTCATTTGCCAAATCAGACGCCTTTTACCATCATCAAATTACAACATACATACCAATACTCATCATACTCAGGATGCCTTTCACATTTTGTTGCACAAAGAGTTCCTTTAACAGTAACATGCAAGGCAAAAGCCCCTTTCCAAACAACCACAACGATGCATGATCCATAAAAAGAATCGCCCCAAGTCTTACCTTCAATATTACTGAACTCTTTAATCAGCCTTGCAGTAGGCCTATCCAGAGGCTCACGTTCATTAACATTGAATACATAGACTCCACTCAAATCCTGCAAATTTTTCTTTTCCCTCTAAAAGGAGGGGAAAAAATACAGTAGTAAATTGAATATGCAAGTAAAGCAAGGAAGTAGTACATAAGATTTTGGTAAAAATCCAAAAGCATAAGTATCTTTGCAGTTTGAATTATAAAATGTAGAAAGTAGGCATTTCATCCAACAGGTTTAAAAAATGGTACAGTCTCATAAATTTGCAAAGTTACTTCATTTTAACAAAATCTGAGAACCAATTTAAAATGAACCTGTGGTATTATCCACTTCACCCACATTCTCACTGAAGAGAAAGGAAAAAGAATCCAACAATTTTCCCACATTTATTATACAAAGAGCCTTCCACCTAGTATATTGCACTTACAGGAGAGAGGAGGTTAGAAAAAAGTAATTGACATTTTGAAAATTCTTTGCAACTGATAAGCCTCCAGCATAGTCACAATGTGCATAATGTCACAATCACATGGTTGTTGGTAAAAGTCATCTAATCAATAGAAAGGAAAATTCTTTGCAATTCCAATTTCATTCTAACTTCCACTGTTGAGTGTCTAATTGATTTCTGCATTTTCACTTTTGAAGGTCCAGATCTTCGAACGTAAATGAGAACAAGATGTAATAGAGCAATAGTTATTCCAAATTCAAGAAGGTAAAAAGGCCCTATTATGGAACGGAGAAACAGGTACTAAAAAAGAACAGAAAAAGTAACACACGCACATAAGCACACACACCAGAGAGAGAGAGGTGGATCTTAAACAGAACCTGGGATCCTCCAGTGGGTATGCACAAGAATGATAAGAGTAAGATAGATCTAACTTCTTCACCCATTGGTATTGTAGATTTTGATGGAGGAAAACATTAGGCCATTAAAGAAGGAAATGAATTTCCAATGAGTTCAGCTACTGATTATAGGAGGAAACTCGAAGAAAGTATTGCTGAGGGCAGAAGGCCAGTTAAATGTTACTTGGAGACCTGCTTTCATGAAGAATGGGTTCAGGGCACTTTTGTAGTATTAATAAGAGAGAACATTCTTGTAAATTACCCCCTAAGTACTAATTTTCCAACCCCCAAAAGACTTTCAAAATATTGTCATAAAATCCAAAGTAAACCCGGATTTTGCTTAAATGTCAGCCGGATCATCTGCCTATATAAACATGTGAGAATACCGCTGACAAGGATCAAAAAAGCAGTTGTGGTAGGCATATTGGCTGCCCCATATGTATCAAATATCAGCGTGAATTTAAAATGAGGTCAAAAAGTCCTAGAAATTATCCCCAAAAAATCCAGTTTTTTTTTTTAAAAGTTAGAATTTGATGTTTATTTTCGTTAGTAACTGAATTGATGGGCGTTTCAAACCCTTAGAAAGGTCCCATACAACCTCTACCACTGTATGATTTTGAAATAACAATATTGACGTATTTGTTCACTTATATTCATTTAAATTCTATTCACTTATATTCAATTAAGTTTAAGACCAAACAAAATGTAAATAGTCATGCAGTCAAATCAAAATTTGAGCTATGATCCTCAGATATGATACGAGTAAAGGCATGCATATGTGGATCAGCGATACAACTCTACAGTACACTTCAAGACATCCAGGACACAAAAATGGATTGCTCATCCTTTTTATTTTAATTTAGAGTACTCCTAAATTAATGAAAGTGTCAATGTTCACATTCCTTTCTAAAAGTTTTTATGTTGAGAAGTAAGAAAGCTGAAGCAGTGGCAAAAGATACAAAATTCATCGATCTTGTGTTGGATTGAGCCTTATTTTATTTGGGTCAATTTAATAGGTCCAATGAATTTTTCATCCACTTAAACCAGGACCCAATCAAACATAATGGCCCAAATCTGAATTTTAAAAAGCCTAATTTGAGTTCAATAATCACTAACTAGATATGGGCCCAAAGGAAAATAAATTAAGCCCTAACCATGGTTAGGGAACCTAATTGAAATATTTCTTAAGCCCTAACCATGGTTAAAGAACCTAATTGAAATATTTCTAAGGTTTTGATATCAAAGGTCAAAAAATCCAAGAAGATGAAAAGCAAGAGGGAATAGACTCTCATTAAATGTACAAGACTGTTTCTTGAGGCTAAGAGACACCCCCTATATATATTTTATTTAGTTTCTGAAATTTAAAAAAAAAAAAAAACCCTCTATATTTGTGTATTTACAAAACAGTCCACTACTTTCATGTTTTTACAAGCAGGTCCTCTCTATAACTCTTAACAACCATGATGGATCAACCCTAGAAGCACCGAGATACAATACCGTACAAGTTCCATAGGCAGGACTCAATAATTTTGTGCGTAACAAAGTGTTAAGTGGGACTAATTCCGCCAAGGAGGGAACATCTAAGCACTTTTAATCCCATTAGAAGTGTAATTTATAAAAAGAAAGACAACAAAGAGGTTAAGATTTCGTAGGTCAAGAAGCAAGTGAAGGGAAAGAGGTTTCAAGAGGCAGGAGAGAGGAAAACTCTACCATGGGACGTCCAAGTAGGATTTGCTGATAAACTTGCCTTTTTTCTCCTTTATTTGTTTAATGCAACTTTTAAGTTGTGTAATAAATTAATAATGCTCTTCTTAGTCAGGATTAGATGAGTAGCTAAAATTAATTCTAAAGGCCTTAGAGCTTCTTGGCTGGAAGTAGTATAAATAGAGCACATAGGGGACGTCCAACCCCATGCTTGGATGACTTTTGTTTCTTTCTATCAAAGTTATGCATTGATTTGTCTCCTTTCTTCTCTTTTACATAATTATATTGGATTGAGAGAGTGTCTCCCCAAGGACTGAAGATCCATTAAGTGAGAATTAGTGATTTAGATCATACTTTTTCCCCTTGTTATCGCATAATTGGTTGTAGATTGGATAGAGTTGATCTTTAATTTGAGGTTTTTCAATTCAATCGAGTTAAATCTGTTTGGGCTCATCAGATAGTCTGATTTTGCTAATTGCAACTACACCATATACTAACAAAACTGTAAGAAATAATGGACTTAGTAAAGTAGGAATCTAGGGTACCCTAAACTTGTACCATAAAAACATCAGTGCGATATCAAGTACGAGTGTCGTATAGGTTTGTAGATGAAGATGAAATCACCCTGCAACAGAAGAGTAGCTGAAGAAGAAGGAAAGAGCCCATAGACTGGGATTCTCGATCAATGAAATTCTATGACAGTATGAGCTCTATTCAGGGATCGAATAAGAGGTTGAAGAAGAACTAGAAGAGCCCTTGGGCTTGGGTTCTCAATCATCGAAATATTGCAACAAAGAGATCTCTATTTCAAGATCTGACAACTCTCATAGTCAATGGTCCTGCAGATGCGGACTTGAGAGATAAGGAACTAAACCATAGGGTTTAGGGTTAGGTTTTTTAAGGAGACAATAAACCCTCCACAGATCAGACGAAAACCCTCCACCATTCTTTTTCTTCAAAACCCTAGATCACAGAGACTACTAGTGATCTGAATTCAGATCAACAAAACCTCGACAGCAGGGAGGGACGATTGAGAATCCTGGCTCTAATACCAATATACCATGACAATTTCAATAATGGCATGAAAACTATCGTACATGTGCCTTATATTTATATTAATGTCCACAATCTACAATTACATGAATACCCTTTAGGAAGGGTTCAAACTTCAAAGAGAGGATGTGTAAAAGGGTAGATTGGGAATAAATAATTTGCAAATAGTTATCTCCAAGATCACTATCTTTGAATCAGCCTTATGATGGGAATAACTCCTGCAGAGGTACCATGCTCCACTAGTGTACCAAAACTGGTACTCTCTTCATAGGCCTTTCTTCTACAGATGATACCAGGAATGATAAAACTCCTGGAGGGAGTTCTTTAAGTTTATTCTCACTGAAAAAGAGAATGTGGGGCCATTATTTTAATCAAAGACACCACCAATATAAGTTGCACATCCCAACATATCTCCAAGTCAATCTTCACCTACAGCTTCCGTAACTTCTCTGATGTTAATTCGAGTTTGATCTTCCTATTGTCTTTTTTAAAACATCTTGGTCCTCCTATTACCATTATGCAAAAGAACCCGATCTTCTATCACAAGACATCCAATTCAAAATTTTGTTTTGCATCGTTTATTGTCTCCTAACTATAATGCTTTTGTAACTATAATGCTTTTGTAACCATCACATGTATCTATCTTATGCACTTGCTCATCCAAGATGGAAGGCAGTTATAATTGATGAGCTAGAGGCCCTTTGAAAAATGGGAACATGGGAATTAACAAATCTTCCAAGTGGAACTTACCGAAGAAAGTCTTACGGTTCTACGCTATGACCATAGATGAAAATATTGTCTGATAGTATCATATCAGCCAATAAAGCCACCATGACAGTTGAGACCAAGGAATAAAAAATCGGCTGAGTCCCCTGGACTCAGTCAAGTCCCCCCATTGATGAAGTGGAGGGCTTTCCTAAAATCCTCTTTTTTTTTCTATTCTACTTTGTGGAGAGTGAAGGAGACTACTTCCAAATTGTGTTTCAAGCATCAAACATCATCAAATCCATCCATTTTTTAAGATCAAGCCTACCAAAGAATCCAACCACTATTCACATCAAAGAGGGTTTTTTTATTTCTCAACTTTGAGGTTTGTTTTCTTGATTCTACATGCATATATGGTTTAGAGAAGATGCTAAGATGAAGATATTGCTTGAAGATGGTTTGGAGGATCATTATTTTTTCTAAGAATGCATTTTTTTTAATTTTTGGGTCTTTTTTTTTAAAAAAAATTAAGAAATCCGATTTTTTTTTTTATTATTTACTTATGTTCTTTGTATGAAATTATTATTTTGGGTTCCTATAACATGGATCTATGGTTCTAACACTAGATCTATGCATATATGTGCAATAATAATATTTTACTTACTTTTTCTTGTAAAAATAATTATTAATAATATGGATTTTTTGCATTTTACATTCTTAAATTATGTAGAGTAGATGATTACATGTGTGGGTTGTTTGTAGATGAAATTTCAACTATCGTTTGGTTAAAAGAATGTGATTTTCATGATTATGATGTAATTTTAAAAAAAAATAATGAGAAATCCAAATTTTTTTAATTATTTACTTATGTTCTTTGTATGAAATTATTATTTTGGGTTTGTATAACATGGATCTATGGTTCTAACAATAGATCTATGCATATATGTGCAATAATAATATTTTCCTTTTTCTTGTAAAAATAATTATTAATAATATGGATTTTTTGCATTTTACATTCTTAAATTATGTAGAGTAGATGATTACATGTGTGGGTTGTTTGTAGATGAAATTTCAACTATTGTTTGGTTAAAAGAATGTGATTTTCATGATTATGATGTAATTTTTAAAAAAAATAATGAGAAATCCGATTTTTTTTTTATTATTTACTTATGTTCTTTGTATGAAATTATTATTTTGGATTTGTATAACATGTATCTATGGTTCTAACACTAGATCTATGCATATATGTGCAATAATAATATTTTCCTTGCTTTTTCTTGTAATAATAATTATTAATAATATAGATTTTTTGCATTTTACATTCTTAAATTATGTAGAGTAGATGATTACACGTGTAGGTTGTTTGTAGATGAAATTTCAACTATTGTTTGGTTAAAAGAATGTGATTTTCATGATTGTGCAGATTACTATCACTCAGATAGTTAGATTATATCACAAATGGCCCCAAAAAATAAAGAGAAAGAAGTTGACCCCGGATGGGAACATGGGGAGATGGTTGCAGGAGACCGTCATAAGGTCAAATGCAAATGGTGTCATAAGATTCTTAGTGGTGGGATCCACAGATTTAAACAACACCTAGCAGGTATACAAGGGGAAGCTAAACCATGTGCAAATGTCCCCACTGAAGTGAGGAAACAAATGAGAGACATGTTGCTTGAAAAGAAGAATGAGAAAGAAAAGAAGAAAAAATTTGATGAGAGGGTTGTAAATATGCAGAGGATTGACACTTCTGAGGATGACTCTGACGGTGATGGTGATGTTGAGGCGAGGGAGTTAAGGAGGGCTTTGAGAGCGAGCCGTGAACAATTTGCTTCTGAGCAGGCTCGTATGGATGAGACACGGGCTGGGGCTGATTCTTCTAGAGCTCCTCCTGACCCTTATCGGGACACAGCAAGGAAAGGGACAATGGATCCATTCTTACATCGGTCTCAAAGTACAAAACAACCAAAGATTAATAGCTCTATCATGGGCGATATGAAAGTTAGAGCCATGAAAATGGGGAGAGACATCTCAAAGCTCTTCCATTATAATCTGATTCCACCGAATGTTGCTAATTCACCATACTATCGCTCCATGGTTGATACTATAGCTGAGGTGGGGCCTGGAGTTAAACCTCCATCCGCTTATGAGATTGGCGGAAAGTATCTTGACATGGAAGTTTCTGATTATTGGAGATACTTGGAAGATCACTTCAAAACTTGGGAGGAGTATGGGTGCACACTTATGTGTGATGGGTGGACAAGCAACAATAGGCGGCACATTATTAATTTCATGGCTTACTGTGTAACTGGAACAGTTTTTATCAGGTCTGTAAATACAAACGGACATAGAATGAATGCTGAATATTTGTACAGTCTAATTGATGATACCTTGGCCATGGTTAACAATTGGCACAAATATGTTGTTGCAATTGTGACAGATAATGCGCCTAACTTTAAGGCCCGGCGAAGAAATTGCGTGAAAAGGTAAGGGTATTATTTGGGTGCCATGCGCAGCACATTGTATTGATCTCATGCTAGAGGACATTGGCAAATTAGATGATGTCCGTGAGACTATTGATGAGGGAAAGATGGTGACATCTTTGATCTATAACCATCAGTTCATGACAGATCTACTAAGAGAAATGAACGAAGGTCGTGAGATTTTGAGGCCCGGTATCACACGCTTTGCTACGCACTTCGTAGCCCTTGAGAGTCTTTGTCGTGCCAAGGCTAACATAATGCAAATGTGGACCAGTACTGCATATGTGAAATCAAATTTTTCACGTCAACCTTTGGCACGCAAAGTACAGCAAATTGTCCTTGGGGAGGATTTTTGGAACAGGGCAGAACGAATTGCTGACTTACTCAAGCCTCTTGTCTTGGTTTTGAAACTAGTGGATGCTGATACGAAGCCCACAATGGGCTTTGTGTATGATGCCATGGATAGAGCAAAGCTAGCTATAGAGCAAACGTCCAGAGGAAAGTATGGGTCTCATTATAAGAAGATATGGAAAATCATTGATAATTGATGGGACAACCAGATGCATCAAGACATACATGCGGCAGGTAATTTTTGACTATTAATCTATTATGGTTATTATAAATAGAATACTAACTAGTTATTGTTTATTACTTTATTTTGGAATCTAATAATCAATACTTATTACTTAATGACGTCATGGCATGCAGCAACCTACTTGAACCCAAGCTGCTTCTATAGCAAACACTTTTCTAACCATAAAGAAGTTTTCCGTGGCTTGAAAAAAACATTAGAGGCTATGACAAATAACGCGCAATATCAAGTTACAATTCTTAACCAGGTAAAGATGTCATATATCATGACATTATTATTCACAAATTAGTTGAAATTTGAAAAAGTGCTAACTGCTAAGTGCTAACTTCTAAATCTTAACTTTTATAGTTGAAAAACTACAAGGGCGCTCTAGGTAGTTTTGGATCAGACGCAGCCATATTGGGTTGTAAGCAGATGGATCCAGGTATTATACTCAAATTTCAGTACTTAAATTAGATGAAATATAGTTTTTTATGAATTATAACAAACAATTGATTTTATTGTTTTGGTCTTTTAACACAGCTGAATGGTGGGTTACATTTGGTGATGAGGTTCCCCATTTAAGATCTTTTGCAAAAAGAATATTGAGCCAAACAGCCTCATCTTCGAGATGTGAAAGGAATTGGAGCACATTCAGCTTGATACACACTAAGACCCGTAATCGCCTTACTATGGCTAAGTTGGAGAAGTTGGTCTTTGTCCATTACGACATGAGGTTACGGGCAAGGAATCTGATGAGAAGAGACAACAGCGACTACGAACCAATTAATTTGGATTATATATTTGAGGAAGATGACCCTCTTGATGAATGGTTGGCTGAAAGAGAGGAGCAAGTATTAAATGATACAACATTCCTCGATGAAGCAATGGCTGATGTTGAAGAATTTCAATCGAATGAAGGACATATTTCCCCACCGCAACAGCCGAGTTCCAGATCTGCTACGCCTACTTCTACAGCGCGATCAGCCCGCGATAAGGGTAAGGGTGTAGCAACCTCATCATCGCAAGGCTCGGGACGTGGTCATAACCGTGGTCCAGAGTTGACACGTTCTACTTCAGAACGTGTCGAGGGGGCTAGAGAAAGATCAAAACCAACTTTCCAATACACGCAAAAGTCAAAGGATAAGACTAAGAGCACTCATGCAAAGACAAGACAAGGCCAAAGGTTGGCCACTTATGAAGAAGAAGATGAACAGCATAAAACATCATCTTCTAGCAAAAGTGGCTCACAAGAAGGAGGAGAACAGGGCCAGAACGAGGAGGTATACGAAGGTAGTGATGATGGACGTGGTGGTGGACATGACAACATTAATGTATATTATAGTCCAAGTGAGCTTGCTGGTGGGTCACGTGGGTGGGGCAGAGGTGAAGGAAGTGACCCAACGGATGAATATCCTCAGCCGCATCAAATGGCATCAAGCCCTTGGATCACAAGTTCTTATAGTACATACGGATATGGGCAACAATATGGAGATCAATTTCATGATCCTTCGTCTGAGTATGGACAGCCGCAGCAGTATGGTGGATACAGTGGTCCTTCGCATGGGTATGGGCAACAACAGTATGGAGTATTACTAGTACCTATGGCCACACCCCCACAAGTGCAACCGCCATATGAATATCCTCAACTTCAAGTTATGGCTCCATCATCAAACTATGGAGAAGGTCCTATAACTCCAAGAGCGGGGCAAGGGTTCTTTCATTTTGATGTTGCTCAATACTATCGTCAAAGTTAAAATAACGACGAAGATGAAGATCTAGAACCCGCAAGGCATTCAACATGGAATTAGCATTTAAATTTTAACAAGAAAGAGCTAAGGTATGGTTTTACATTTTTATATGCTATAAATATAATTGAAATTTGAAGCTTAGTTACATCTTTGATGATTGATCTTACTAGTTGACTTGATAATTGACTAAATTGAGACTTGAGAGTTGAGACTTGAGAGTGGCTATTGAAAGTTGGAAACATGTATATTGTATTTTCTACTTTTTAGTTTTAAATTTTAAATTTTAATTGCAATTAAATTATAAAATGGCTTGCGATTTTGTTATTATTATTCTATATTTCTATCCTTAAATAACGTATTAGAATATCAATGAAGAGAGTAAAACTTTATATATGGAATTATGAATGGATTGGATGGAAAAAAGGAGAAACAAAATTTTTCCTTTTTTTTTTTTTTTAAATAAATATGGGACTCGACCGACTCGGCCAAGTCCCATGCGACTCGGCCGAGTCTGAGTCCGAGTCCGTTTTTTAAATCCTTGGTTGAGACCATTCAACTTTTTGCAGTGAATCATTGTTCACATATATTGAGCAATAAATAAACTAGGTGTACCAACTGATGCGCCTCGAGATGATGAAAATCAGTCGATTATCAAGTATTAAGAGCCAGCATACCAGATTGAGACCCTCTCTTATGTTTATCGAATGACCCTCTCTAAAACATAAAACTTTCTCTTTTCTTCATTCTGTTTTCAAGGGAAGGATCGTGAGTAGAGCTTAACTTTCCGCTATAATAAATATAAAAAAAAAAAACGAATGAAAAATACAAATAGAAGAATCAAAGCAGATACACCATCCATACCCTGAGAGCTTTATTTTAAGAAAAATATTGAATTTAAGGAGTTTTTTAGGTATTTTCAGTTAGTTTGGGTCAGAAATTGGCCAGTACATCGGGCATATCGAGCAATAAACCAGGCACACCGACTGGTACACGTCAAGATGATGAGTATCAGTTAATTAATCCAGTAAATCAGCCAATATGCCGGATATTTATCAAATGACCAATTTTAAACCCAAATACACTTTGCTTTCTTCATTCTGTTTTTAAGGGAAGGATTTTGAGGAGAGCTTAACTTTCAAAAATGGAATGAAAAAGGCTTTAAGATGAAGAACTGAGGTGGATACACCATCCATAGCCTGTGGGCTTTCCATTAAGATAAGAAAATAATTAACTTTTAGTAGATTTTTTAGGCCTTTCGGTTAGTTCGGGTAAGAATGATCTTAAAGATTTTTAGAATGTATTTTTCGAGCATAGATTTACTCACACAGACATTATCTAGGCCATTTGCCGGTTTTTTTCTCTCATAAATATCCTCGAATTTTGGAGAATTTTCAAAATATCAGAATTGTTTTCAAACTTTGCTCCTAGAGATCATCTCATTGCTGTTCTATTATGAGATATTTATGTATTCCACTGATCAAACCATTGGATCTAAGTGTAGTTACTATTAATTAGTAAGCACTAACTGCTAAGTAAATGGTTAGTAGTAACTAGTAAGTATAAAATAAATACAGAGTAGCAACTAAGTACTATGGTGCACGCTATATAGTACATAGTCCATTATTGATGACATCATACTCAACCTCCAATGCAATAGAGGTGGAGTCAGTGTTACGAAATTCGGTTCATTTTGGCCGAAATTTACGAAGAATTTCAGTTCGTTCACTCTACCGAAACGAACAAGACCCTATAATTATTCATCCCATATTTCGTTCCAATTCATCCGATTCGGTCCGAATTTTATGATTTTGGCTGATTTGTCCAATTCGTCCGATTCATCCAGTTATTCGTCCCAGTAGTTAGGTTGCCTTTAAAATAGAAAAAATGAAAACTGAAGGGGCTAAACATATTTTTGTAACTTAAAATTAAAAGTAAAATTACCTTTTCTGGCCTTTTGGCTTAGAGAATTTAGTGGGCTCCAATGTGGAAGCGCCGATCTATTAAAATATAAATAACTATGGCCCCTATCGCCCTAATCAGATTTTATTCCAATAAAAACATTTATTATGAATAAGCTAGCCAAGTTTCATTCTAATATGAAATAGCCCATCGAATATAAATTGACATATGGCATTCATTTAGTACAATAAATCAAATGTATCGTATATTATTTTTTTCATTTTAATATATATAATATTCTTCCCAAAATATTTCCCCAAAATCTCCGAATCAGCCGAAATATTTCATTTAGAGGGCAAACCGAAATGGTGTCCGAACAGAATTTCATAACACTAGGTGGAGTTCTCCAACTCTGTCCAGATCTAATTTGGTCTGGGGCCTCTGGGCTTAGATAGGACTATCTCCACACACACCCTAGCAAAAGGAAAAAGCTTTTAGGAGGCTGTAAATGCATCCAATTTAATCAATTTCTAATGGCATTTGCGAAAGTGAATATTATCTTCTGGCTCCAGCAACGGTAGGGAAGATTTTTCAATCCAATCCAAACAGGAGCAGTACTAGGCCACAAGATCGAATCCAATCCAGGTTTCCAAGGAATGAGGCGGAGTTCCTTCTTGCCAATAGAAGTAGGAACAGAGCTAAGGACTTGATCCATATTTACGTTGCACCCAAATCGGAAAATGGATAGGCTACTCTCAGTTAAAGAGACAAGGGAGGGTCAGCCTGCTTAATAGCTTGCTTCACCCACTCAAGGTTCAGTCTTTTCCCAAGAAATTTCCAGACAACACTAAAAGAAAAGGATGAGAGGCTAGAGTCCACCAGCTGTTCAGGTTTATGAACAGTGATTTTGGCATCTGTTATAGTAGGATGGGGAGAGTCAGGGGAGGTGAAATGGTTTGGAAAGAGACTGGCATAGGTTTTGGCCAGGGGTTCTGAAATGGGTGGTTACTTTGGGTATGGTAGAAACAATAGGTGCAGGATTTTGGATATAATTCCCACCAATAAAGGTCAGCTACTCCTTGCCAAAGAATGGAGATTTAGATCAACAGGAGCTAGTTCATGGCTAGTGTTACCATGAAGAGGAAGAGAGCCTCTCACCAGGGGTCGGGGGGTTGGCTGCAGTTGAGGGAATGTGTCAAAACTCACAAGGACTTTCATAATTCAGGCAAACTGCAGGGCTTTTTGTAATTCTGTAAAAAACCAGGGACTAGTCTGTAAATTTTACCAAATTAAAAACTTAGGACTGCTCATCCAGCACTGCTTAAGACGATGCAGCCCATTTCACATTCAAAAATTCTCTCCATTTCTCTTTCTTTCCTCTTCTCTCTTTCTTATTTTTCCTGTCCCTTTTTTACCTAATTTTCTTGATTTCAGGTCTGCAATTGGAAGGTCTGCACCTTATGGTGCACATCAGTCACACCAGGTCATCAGTCCCACATGTATGTGTAGCAAATAGTTTATCAATTTTATTTAACAAAAAGAAAAAGAAAAAAGAGTATCAGTTTCGATGCTTACAGTGTTGAAGAAGCATATCGAAACTTCATCATAAGAATTATTGATGATTTGGGTCTTCAGAGATTGGGCAATACAACTAACGACAACATGAAAAGGGCTTTCATCCTTGTTATCTTCCTGCGAGTTTTAATAAACCACGAGAAATTCTCATCAGCATCGAAGCTCATAAAGAAAAAGAAGTTGCCGAACATACTTAAAGTAAAGACTTAGATTATGTCAAATGTATTAAGAGCAGTGATCAAAAGGTTAGAATGAAGCACAATGATATCAAAGAACGGTGGAGTGAATATTTTAGAAAACTTTTACATGAAGACTTTATAGGAGACATAAGAACAAGAGAGGATATTTCATTAGTAGAACACACATTTTTTCCGCAGAATTACGATGGTGCAAGTGAACAAAGCATTGACACAAATTAAGACAAGAAAGCCTATGGGGCTAGATGACATTCTCATAGAGGCTTGGAAATGCTTCGGAGAAATTGTGGGGATTTGGTTAACTAAGCTCTTCAATAAGATATTAATGACAAAGAAAATGCCGGATGAATGGAGAAGTGATGTAGTGTTTATGTATCGAGAGAGAGAGAGAGAGAGAGAGAGAGAGAGAGAGAGAGAGGCAAAAATGCACCAACTAACGTGGGATTAAACTTATAAGCCATACTATAAGGTTATGGGAAAGACTAATGGAGCAAAGGCTTAACGGAATATCAAGATATCTAAAAATTGATTTAATTTCATGTCAGGGAAGTCAACTATGGAAGGAAAAATATCACGCGGATAGGAAAAATCTGCATATGGTCTTCATCGATCTAGAAAAAACTTATAATAGGGTACCTAGAGATTTAAGTTGGTGAATTTTAAATAAAATGAATGTTCCAAGAGGTTATATTGAAATTATTAAAGACATGAATGAAGGAGCGGTAAAAAGTGTGAGAAATACCTGTGGAGAGACAGTTAACTGCTCATGTTCAAGATGAGGGGGGCCTTGGTATATGTTATTTGCAGATGTTAGTGGACGTATCAAGAGATGGTGTGAATGCAAAATTTGAGAGCTAGTGGGAGGCTTTAAAATCCAAACGTTTTAAAATAAGTTGTACAAAAACAGAATATATGAATTGCAACTTTAGTGGGCATATATAAAGAGCTAAAACTACTATGAGAATTAAGACCAGGAGATACCACAAAGATGTATTCCGTTACCTTGGCTCGATGATAGAGAGTTCGATAAAGCTGTCAAACATAAGATAAAAGCAGGATGGTTGAAGGGCAGAGTTGAATCTAGAGTGCTTTGTGATTGGCGCATTCCAACAAGATTGAAGGGAAAATTTTACAAGATAGCAATTAGACCAGCTATGACCTATGGAGTAGAATGTTGGCCAATTTAGAAGCAACATGTGTTTAAAATGGATGCACAAAAGATGAGAATGTTGAGATGGATGTGTGGTAAAAATAGAAATGATTAAATTAGAAATAAGCAATTTCAAGAGCATTTAGGGGTAGCATTAATAAGAGGTAAAATTAGAAAAACCCGTTTGAGATGGTTTGGCATGTCCAACGCAGGCTAGTAACGACACCAGTAAGGAAAAGTTTGTCTATACAAGTTGATGGCCCACAAAGGGGAGGGGCAGGCCAAAGAGGACATGGATGGAGGTAGTAAATACAGATCTGAAGACATGTAATTTATCTAAAGATTTGGCTATGGATAGATCAGAATGGAGAAATAGAATTCATATAACCAAGCCCCACATAGTTGGGACAAACCTTTGATGATGATGATGATGATACAATGAAAGGCAATAAGAAACTGAAAGCAAAGCTTCGTGATCAATCAAATATTAGTTCATATGCATCATTTCAAAACATCAACATATTCCATGCATATCAATAAAAGCAACCATAAGCAAATTTGAAATCCAGACCAATGATAAGATTACAAAGAAAGTGTATGTCACCACATGGGCCAGTCAGTTAGTAGTGAGGCAGATGTTTTAACAAAGCTAGCGGTTGATAGGAGTACTCGATTGGTAGCTAACAATGTGTTAAAAAATCTCAAAAGATAGAAATAGTTGTGTTGAAATTGGTTGCCCTCGACATGAGGCATCTTGCCTTATACCATATGAAACATTCCAGTACAGAAAGTGTACAGAGCTTTATAGTAATTAAATCCCGTAATTGGGATGATTTCCCTTATATAGTGTTTATAATCCTAAGGAAATATCTCACATAATGATACAACTGATGTAATCTTAAACACTTCTAATTTTGTCCCCGTTCGGTAGTCTGTAGCACCATACAATAATACCCCCATCAAATTGATGTTGAGGAGTCAACCAACAGCAAGTTGTGTGCAGGGAACTCAAACCAAGAGAGCATGAGAATGCCAGGGTGAAGATAGAAAAGATCTGAAGCTCAGAGGAGATGTGGGACAAAAATAATGTCATCGACAAAGACTTCATGAATGAAATGACAGTCAACCTCAATGTGATTGGCGCGCTCATCAAAACCAATATTGCTGCAATTCAAATAGCATTGGTGGTCTCGGCATGGAGGGATGCAGCCTGTTCTTGTGCAAATCCAAACCTCAGAAGAAGTCCTCGAAGCCAATGAAAATCAAAGATGCCTGAGGACATAACTCAATATTCAATGAGATCAATGCAGCCCAAATACATGCTCCATCATGTGGTAGACAGATGAGTGCCAAGACACACAGCCCAATTGGAATCATAATATGTGATGTAGTGGAGGTTTGATCTGGCCAAAGACGCCATATAAGCGTACCAAGAAGATATTGAATGATCTGCTTGATTGCAGCCGTATGAAGATGACATGGGGTTGCCAATAGTTGACTCACAATATGAACAGCATGAGATATATCAAGGCAAATTATTGTCAAATAAACAAGGGTCCCAACAAGCTAGTGATAGAGCATAGAATCGAAAAGGGGTGTCCTGTCATCTTCGTTGTACTTGATATTGACCTCCATAGGGTCATGCCCACATGAGAATCTTCCATGCAGGCAAGTGCGATAGGATCTTTAGTGTATTTGTGCTGATTGATTGGGAGGAGAGATCTACTGTAGAGACAATAGGGACCACTACAAAGATTAAGGGTTCCGAACAACACGTGTGGTTCATATGTTTTTTGTACAATACTCAACATTACTATAGGTAGACTCAATTAGCAAGATAGACACAGGTACATTCCAGCAAATAGATAGGCCCTGATTCATATTATTGGTTGTAGAGAGGTTGGGAAAAAACAGCATGCCCAATCCCATATATGTGTTGTATTATATATGGACTCCTTAGAACCCAGGCAGCGTACCCAATCCAATAAATGGGTTGTACTATATATGGTTTTGTTAGAACTCTGGCAACTATAATCAAGGGTGATTACAATAAATAAAATGAATCAGTGCCTATCTACTTGCAGGAATGCAGCTGCGTCTATCTAGCTAATTGAGTCCACCTATAGTAATGTTGACTATTGTACAAAAACCATATGAACCACACGTGTAGTTTGGAAGCTGTGTCTATCTAGCTAACCGAGTCCACCTATAGTAATGTTGGCTTTTGTACAGAAAACAGATGAACTACATCTGTGGTTTGGGACCCTTAATCCTTGTGGTGGTCCCTACTGTCTCTATGCGATATGGACATATCAATAACTTCCCAAAAGCATTTCATACAGATCTTGAAAACCAGTATCAAAGAACTACTGTATGCAAGCAAAATATGAAATTCCACTTGTGTATCTGAAAATTTTGTAGTGATAACAATTACAACTATATATCACTAAAAAAATCTGTCATTTTCAGTCGAATTACCTAATCACCATGAGCAAAAATAACATCAGAAATGACACACACACACACACACACACACCAAAAAAAAAAAGGGCTTTTTCCATTCACATACTAGATTTGCTTCTCAGATATTATCAAAACTGCATCCCATCAGAGTATGTCAAGGTTCAAAGCACAAGCTAGGACTTTGATTGGCCTGGGGAACAGCCATTACATAATGGTAATGGGAAAGTAATGTAAAGCCAGAAAAGACTGTCCATGAATCTTAGGAATTTTAAAATAGAATTCATTAATTTAGTTTTATAAATAAAAAATTAGAAAACAAAAGGCAATCATTTCTTTGTGACTTCCTTTTTACCAAAAAAGATGCAATAATAATCCATTGAGTAAGCTTGTTACATTTGAGAATGCCTGTAAAACTAAGACCATTATGCGGTCATAGTATGGATGCTATTTTAACAATAATTAGCAGTTAAAATAGTAGCTCCAATGACGCCACAACCACATGTTTCCGTGCATGACGAGTAAACAATTGTTTGAAAGTTAGCATGGTGAGCTCAAATGCAACATACTCTTCAGTCCACATGATAATAGTCTCAATTAAATATACCAGGATCCAAGAATGAGTTAATGGGAGGACTGGACAAACTAGAGATAATTTAGAAACAGGAAACTTACTGATAATTTAGAAACAAGAAACTTACTGCATTACTTGCTGGATAGAACATTCTCGGGGATGCATCAACAAGGTATACCACATATTCTTTGGTGGATTCTCTTCCCTGAAATGAATAGCCAAAAAATCGTATCTGAATATAAAGCAATAGATCTAGGGGGCGTTTTAGACTTCAAACCACTACAACGTAGTGTTTTGCAATGCCCAAGACATTGCATCAAAACACAGATTTAGTTCAGACCCTTAATTCAGGGCCAAACTGTTAATGTAATGCAGCCCTGTAGGATTCCTAAGTTGTGTCTTCTTTTGTAAGTGGGCCCAGAACATGGGGATTTGTTCACCGATAAGGGTACATATGTATTAAACATGGTTAGTTATATTAAAACCCAATGGAAGTAACCTTGTCACTCATACAAATACATGCCGTGAAACAGTCCAAAACAAGGCAATCTCAGAATGGGCTTGCAGGGCGAGGTCCATTGGGCCTTAATCCAGGCCCACGCTGGCCTAAAAGGCCCAGTCCAGCCATGTGCAAGCAATAAATCATTTGTCCTTTGATATCTCTATAAGGATAATTAGCTCCTTAAGCATCTCTCCCTTTTAATTTAATTTTCATATTTTTTGAGAGTTAAGATTCAACTAATGTTTGCTTGTAACAAAAGAAATGCTAGTGCAATAAGGCAGTACTTACTTTGGACTGAAGATGCCTATTTAAGGAACTCTCATGTATCTTGGAAAATTACTTCACTACTATTTCTAAATTCCCTTCCTCTTTGGGTTTTCAACTTGAGCAATTGTGTTGTTGGCTTAAAGGTGCCTGCCTGTGTTTGGGCAAATCCTTCCACCAATTAAGCTATGTCATTGTGCCATCTTCCTCCTCCTTCTTCTTCTTCTTCTTTTTTCTTTTTTTGAATGTTTCTTTCTCTTACCATTTGTCTTCTTTCCCTCTTCTTCTCCTATTTCTTTTCAATCTACCAAGACAAGTTTATGTCAGAGCAACCTAGATATCACCGGACTCATTCATCCCCTACCTAGGCCCGACGTCATCCTACAGATTGTTGGCATCAACCATTGCAATGGCACCACCTATCAAGGAAAACCACACATCTGAGCTGTGATGATTTTCAGACCATTATGAGGATACATCTAACTCTGTCAAGGGAGTTTAAACTTTAATGGGTCTTGTGATAAAGCATTAGATTCTTACTTGCACACATGCCTTTGTCAGCTTCAACAACGTCCAAATTACTTTCCTCCAATATTAGTGGAGTATGGATATTAGGTTTTCCACGATGATCCCAAACATGCTCAGGTGGCAGAGAACATACTGGCGCCCTAGTTGTCAAAGGCTCAAGTAAAGATTCAGAGAGTTGATCACACATCAAAGATGAGTCTTAGAATTAGCTACATTACTTATTTCTATCCATCCATCTGACCTAAGGCAATAATGCCTACAATCAAAAAAGATAATCTAGCACCGTTATTCAAAGGTTTTAAATCTAGGGTTCGAATGATTTGTTGTGTGCCAAATGATTCCACCTCCACTCCACACCATAAATCTTCCTGTCCCGACCCTTCCCCATCAATTGCATGCGCCGGTAGGCCCCACAAGGGATACCGTACAGGAGATCAAACCACAATGTTTTTCATATCATATATTCTCAAATGTAGGAAAAAATACAGCAAAGCTGGGCACTGAATAGAAGAAGAAGAAGAAGAGAAAGAAGTAGAAGCAAGGCTTGCCCTTCAACCCCAAACCGTTTCCGTTTCAAGATTTCAGAATCGGGAAAAAGAGGTTTTTCGGGTATAGAGATATGGAAAGGCAGTTACGTTACAAGGATATGAAATGACATGAAGAATGCCTCTCTATCTACAAGCAAGTAGAGAGATAAGTAAGAAAAATAACAGAGAGAGAGAGAGAGACCTGATAATATTCACTTTCTGGGTCATCGTCATCGTCGCGGAAGAGATCGTCTGGGTTGAAATCCATGAAGAGAATGGAGAGATTGTGAAAGCGAAGCAGAAGAAGATAAGAGCACTTCCGAAGTGGAAAACGTTGGAAGTGTATCAGAGAAGAATGAATGGAATGCCTTGCGTTTTGTTTCCGCAATTTTAGTGGAATCAAGACAAATACGAGACTCGTGACGGGGTGGCAAACGGGTCGGATCAAGGAACTTCTTCAACTCACGCCCGATGTGGGCTCGCATAACCTGCATCCAATGAGGGGTATACTTCAACTGCCATTTTTAACCCCATCTATACCGTATGTCATTTTTCAAATCTTTTTCTTTGATAAATCATTCGAGAAAAATGATCGAGTCCAAGTAAAATGACCTAGTGTGGCATACTTCAACTGCCTTTTGCATGGATGGTTAAAAAAGGTTGATTTCTAACGATTAGAAAACTAGGTTCATTGAATGGTGATTCTATGGCACGGCATGCGAGTGTGTGGTCACCACCACCTAACTCCAATCGAGCCTGAGGTATGTTGGGCCATTTGAGATCTCTTGACTTGTTGGTGATGAAAATGCCCACAAACTAGATTTACCACCGCAACTTGCTGGAGGCCATAACGTTTTCCATGTTTCTATATTAAGAAAAGATGAATCGGATCCTTCTCATGTAATAGATTTTCAGCCATAGGGCATTCAAAGTGATATGTCATATGTGCAAAAGCCCGTAGCTATTCTTGAATTCTAAGAGAAGGCATTGCGAAACAGAACAATTTGCTTGGTGAAAGTGCTATAGGAGTACCATGAGTAATCAGAGGCGACTTTGGAGAAAGAGGAAGTAGTCAAGAAGAACTATCCTTACCTTTTCAACTAGGGTCTGTGTTTAAACTTGGAAGACCAAATTTCCTAAGTAGGAGAGCATGTAATGTACCATATTTTTTTGTATTTTATTTTGTTTTGTTTTGTTTTGTTTTATTTGAGGCTTATATGTGGGGTAATTAATTAAATTATTTGGTATATGATGTCGGCTGCAAATATTTTAAGATGCGTTTGTGGACTTGGAAAGTTGTCGCAATTTAAAACCAGCAAACAGTAAGACACAAGAAGGAAAAGTAGTTGGTATACGAATTTCCATTCTCGCATTTATTCCTACATGAGTTCTACATTTCTCGCCTCCCTGGTACAAGTCATTTACAAAAATTTTAATGACTCCCACATTCGGCTTAGAAGATCAAACACAAAGGAAATTACAAACGAAAATATATATAAAGAGAGAAAATTAATGGAACTGCCAAGCACTGCTGCCAAGGGATATATTTTTCTGCCCAGTAGTGCCTAACAGTCCCAAGAATCGCCCGAAAGTAGCTTGCAGTATGTTTTTCTCTGTGGAATTTTGTACAATGGTGACTTATAAAGTTCCCTAATATATTTACCTTTTTTTTTAGACAAATGTAGGGCATTTTGACAGGTTCAGGGTGTTTTTGAACCCCAAAATGTTGGGTATTTGTCCCTTAGACAATCTTTGTAGTCTATCACTTGTTTTCCCATAGGCGAAAAATGAAAATTCCGAGGGAGTTGTCAGTGTGAATACTGACAAACGATAAGTTCAAGGTAATGTCACTCCAGGGCCTTTGCATTGTAAACTGAAGTGATGAATACTACAAAAACATGAACCTCCCTTCTTCCTTAGTGAAGAGGACAAAGAAAGCCTTTTAGGACTTGTAGCGATGAAGCCTTGTATTTTTAGAACCCTATCATGGTTGCCCAGTTGTATCTCCAGAGGCTATTTATCTTGCTTTTGATGAAGTAAGGTTACTAGTGAAGTTTGGGAAGAATTTCACGTTAAGTATAGAGGATGCTTGGTGAAGAAGGTTGCTCAAAGTGTCCTTTATATAGGCATCAAAGAAGAGAGAGCAGTTGCAGGTTGTGGGAGTGTAGAGGAAGTTGCATAAGGTAGGCAATTGGACATCAAAAGTGCATTGTTGTTGACTTCCGAATGGTTTTCGGAAATGCCTAGTTGTGGGGCTCAGTTAAAAAGGGTAGAACGTGGGTCACAGTATAGTGATCGTGTTTTTAATCGACAAAATACCGCAAGTGCACGGTATCTATAATTAGACAGTGGCAACTACGGGTCAAACCCATAGAAAGCAAATCAATAATAAATAGTTGAAGGAGTCACAAATTAACTTTGCATAAAACTAAATCAATTAAAATATGAAATGTTGATAATAATAAAGAGATAATCAATAATAATAATAATTGGATCGGAGCATCTAGAATCCAGTAAGCATTTCAAAACATCCTTTGTTCATGCAAACACATGTTGATCGGTTTTTTTACTTCATATCTAGACTCAATCAAGGCGTCCAAATCTGGATAATCTAACTTTGAAATCAATATTTCTCAAAAGAGATGGTTTTTCTATAAAAATTTATAAAAACACCCAAGACCTCCTTCCCTCTATAAAAGTGTTAAACTTACTTAATAATTACCTATCAAACCTAAGCATAGACTATCAAAAAGAACATAGCCCCAAGCATAATCTATCAAAAGTAAGCATAGATGATAAAAGGCTTATTTTAACATTGATAGCTACAAAAAGAAAGGTACTTACTGGTGTGAAGACAAGCCTATTCTAACATCCAAGCAAATAAAACAACTAGATCAATAAGTATTCACATGAATAAAGGGGAAATTAAGGCATACTTAAGTTCGTCTAGTAGCCCCGATCACTAACTCAGCCAACCACTGCACAAAAGAAAAAGATGATCTTCATTAAAAACATTCTTTAGTACAACTTCAGCACCTCCAAAACCTAAATTTTTCTTGGACACGGCCCAAAGCTACCTTAAAAAAAATAGAAAATGTGGAGAACTTGAACTAGAAGACCTAGTCTAAAGGGGGGGGGGGGGGGGGGGGGGGGGGGGGGGGGGAAGAGGAGCAGTGAGGGGGAGAACATTCTAGACTAAAAGAGCATGCCTTTGGACGTCCCCCCTAAGGGTCTATTTATAGTTTTTTCCTCCTCCTTTTTTACTTGAAACTCTTCCAAAAGTAAAACTCTATATTGGCTTAACTTGTAAGCAAAGCAATTGTGATTTAAATTGGAGTTGATTTGATCATCTTTCTTTATCTTGAATACAACTCTGAGCAACGGGTCCCATAGAAAATCTCTTGGTTGCACAGTAGATAAGAATGTGTGGTGTGTGTTGAGTAGAGGAGGAGAAAGAAGCGGAGATAGAGAGGGGATGAGGTGGACGTCCAAGGGCAGTGGGCCCCAGGGTTGGACGTCCACTTCTCCTTGGCTATATTTTGTTTGTTATTTTTATCTCCTTCTTTCTTTGTCTTGGTCTTCTAATCCTTATTGGTTTTTATCTTCTTCTTGCTGACTCATTGATGGACCCGTCTTTTTCTTTCTCGTCTTCCTCCGTCCCGGGTCCGCCGGGGTGCGGTGGGGCGAAGAGAAAAAAAAGAGCAAACATCAACATTTCTTTTTTGTACGGGTATGCCAGATTTTCTATTCTACTTGGAATTTGAAGTGGTGATCCGGAGATTCACCTTCACAAGTAGAAAAGGAAATCAACTTTTTTCTAACTTTCCATTGCACATATATTTTAAAGAAAGAGACAAGGTTTTAAAATGCCGTGAGAGGCGATTTTGTTTAATTTGCCGTGAAAGGCAGTTTTATGCCGTAGAAGGCGATTTTGTGTCGTAAAAGGCAGTTTACAAATCTCATCAAAATGTAAAGACAAGAAATGTGATTTTATGTCTCTTTTTAAAAAAATACAATACAATGGAAAAGTAAGAAAATGAATTTGACTTCTCAAGCGATTGTGGGGACTCGTTCAGATCGACGGTCGCGAGTTATGTATGAGCTCCGCCATCGTCCTTCAGATGAGAACACTTGATGCTTTGATTCACTTGGCTTGGCTTGGACCTCAGATTTTTAAAGGATAAAGACCAAGAGAATGTCTTATATCCAATAAAAAACCAAGTAGACGGCTGAAAAGCCGCATCTAGGCCATGTTGGATAAAAGAAGAGAGGAGATCTTGGGGGGGTAGCCCCCCAAGGGACTTCGATCACCTTGTAGTGCTTGCAACAGAGTTTCTTCAAGGTAAAAGAGCTTCTTTTTTGCAGAGAATTCTTCAGGATAGTTTTCAGACAATTTTTCTAGACCCAATTTTCAAGACCCCTTCCCTTTGGAATGACCGCCTATTTATAGGCTTTTGGTGGCCATTAGGAAGGTCTTATGGGCATTAATGATATTAATGCTCCATGATGGGAGGAGTTACAAGATTTAATTTCATAATTTTGTAACTCCTTTTTCTTGGATTTTGATTGGCCGATGGGGAGTGATGGGCATTTAATCTCCATGATTATGGGAGTTTCATGATTAATTACCATGATTAATCTCCATAATGATAGGAGTTACATGGTTAATTGTCATAATTAATTGGACTTGTAACTCCTATTTCTTGGCTTCTGATTGGGCCGTTCAAAATAATGAGTTAATGACCCTAATAAATTGCCATAAAATGGTCATTTAACTTCATTAATTGGCTGCCGAGTAGCTTGAAGAGTCGCGGGCCACGCCGCATCTTTTGGGATTCTTCTTGTGATGATCATCGATGGATCCGTACATTGCTTGATGTCGGATGACGATGAAAATTCAGACATTGGTTGCCACTAATGGTCCGGCAACATCTGTCCAGTCGATTTCTTGATCGGTCGGGCAGAAAGTATGCTTTCTTGGTCGGCCAGTTGGCCGTTTCGAAGTGTCCGATGATGATCAAATGATTTTGATAGCGGATCCGTGATGTTGACGAAGATCGACGGATATTATGCCCCAAAAATCAGATTTTAAGAAAATCACAGGGGCCAATCATTGCGAAACGCGAAAAGAATCGGAAAAACTGACGTTTAGACGGAAATCCGGCGACCCGGATTTCCAGGGTCGCCGGCGACCATGCACCCATGGTCACCGGCGACCATGGGGCTAGTGACCTTGGACTTTGGTCCATTTTTCGGCCACCTTCCGGTCGCCGTTTCTTGGTCGTTTCTCGGGCTTTTTTGCTTCTGTTTTCTCCTGTATTTTTCTTTGACATTTCTCTTCATTTATTGGCTGATTCCTCTGAAGAAAACCCATCGAAAGGCTGTGCAAATCAGAGCACAAAGTTTCCTATTTTTTGGAAAAGCCAAAGACTCTGTAGCCGATTTTCCGCCAAGAGTTGAAACTGGGTCAAACGATGTCGGAATGACCTGAAATTTGAGGTGAAGCTTCTTGGGCATTAGATAGGACCAACCATGGGCTTTTATTTGAGTTTTGAAGTCGTTTGGGGTCCCGTCGATGCTTGACTTGATTTCACCGTGTAGAAGATATCGAGCTTTGATGTACGGTCATCCGATGTCCGATTGACCTGAAATTTGATGGGGAGCCTATTGGAGTCATTTTGAGATGATCCATTAGCTTTGATTTGGGTGCCATGGTCCCGGGGAGCTTCGCCACCGGTAGGCTTGATTTTGCTTCGGAGCATCAAAACCAGGTCAAACGTTGTCGGAATGACCTGAAATTTGACGTGCAGCCCTTTGGAAGCATGCAGAAGCTACTCATGTGTTTTGTTTGATGAGTGGCAGCATCAGAGGTTCTCGCCGCTGGAAGGCTTGATTTCGCCGTTCGAGAGTTGATGGAAGGTCAAACGGTGTCGGTTTGACTTGAAATTCGACATGGAGCCTTTTGGAGGTATTTTGAGACCATCCATAGGCTCTGATCGAAGATTTGATGTTTTTGACATTATCGCCGTCGGGAGCTCCCGCTCAGCTGTTGGAGGATTGAAGTTAGGCCAGATGGTGTCGAAATGGCCCGAGACTTCATGTGTACCCTTCTTTTGGCTACTTGAAAGATCTTGTAGTTTTTGTTTGGTTCTGTCAAGATCTGATGCTTGAAGCGGCTTTGCCTGTTTGTAGTAGGATGCGGCTCCATATAGCTTTTGATATTGATGAGGCAAAGTGACATTTTTGGTGTCAACAAATGCCCCCTCGAGGTACAGCGACGAATTGGATAGCCTTTGTAGTCGATGTGCCTCGAAGAAAACTTTGAAGGAGAGCTTCTGACTTGACCAAGAGTCTCTGAGCATTTTTCTTAATAGTGTAGCCTTTTGAGTTTCCAAGGGAATTTTATGGCAGTGAGAGACATCACGTACCATCTCAAGGCAAAATTTTGAAAATGACATTTGGGTTGGGTTTTGGATTTTCTTTTTGACCTTGTGAACCTAAAGGCTTTGTGTTGCACATCAGGCGATCAAGAAGGTTTTTGGTTTTTGACCTTGTGACTTAACAAGTTGTATGTGGCAGGTTAGGGGGTCGGGTTTTGAATTTTGATTTTGGTCTTGTGACTTAACAAGCTGTATGTGGCAAGTTAGGGGACCGGGATTTGGTTTTGGTTTTGGCCTTGTGACCCAACAAGCTGTATGTGGCGAGTTAGGAGACCATAGTTTGGATTTTTGTCACTCTTTGGGACAACTTTGGGTCCGTTGGAGTGATTTGGGTTTTTATGGAATGTCAATTTCAAGGTTTTGGATTAATTTGGTTCATGAGGGGGGATGGTTTGGATTTTTGGAAACTCATGAGGCTTGGAGTTTTTGTATGGTCCAATCAACTCAAAGGAGGCATGGAACCATTTTTGTATGCTCTTAGTAAAAGGAATTTTGACTAAAAGCCACTTTTAGTGCCTAGGTGGTCAGACCTGGCTCATGTGGTCTAACCCATGGGACCTTAAGCTTTAAAGATGGCCCAGATCTCATTTGGTGTCATTTTTGTTAAGAACATTTAAGAATATTCTTACTTGGAGAGAATCTCTCAAGTTTCCTTGATTTTGGGAGAGATTTTCTCAAAGTATCTTTCTTTTGGAGAAAGTTTCTCATAATCCCTATCTTTTTGGAGAGAATTTCTCAAAAGATCTCCTCATTGGGAAAGAATATCCCATAATTCATTTCTTTTAGGAAGTTTGCTAATTTGTAGCACTTACCTGCTTTCTTTTCTCCTCCTTTCCTCTTTTGGTTTGCTTTCTTCTATAAAAGCAAGGGGATTGGATCTCTTGTTGCTGTTGCTCTCTTTTTGCAAGAACCTTCAAGAGTGCTCAAAGATCAAGAATTCTTCTCTTCAAGGATCTTCAAGCTTTTTCTTCTTCTTCTCCATCAATGGCTTCAAGTAAGTTTCTTCTTTTTCTTAAGAAACCCCATGTAGGAATAGAAAAGGGTTTTCATTCTTTCCTTTTCTTTTCTTTTCTTTTCTTTTCTCTTCTTCTTTTTTTTTTTCTTTTTCACGTGCATCTTTTTTTTTTTACACGTTTTTTTTTCTTTCTTTCTTTCTTTTTCTTTTTTTTTTCTTTTTCTTGCACGGTTTTCTCTCTCTTTTTTTTTTACCGTGACTTTTCTTTTCTTTTTTTTTTCTCATGGTTTCTTTTTTTTTTTTTTTACCGTGTGTTTTTTTTTCTTTTTTCTTTTTTTTTATCTCTTTTTTTTTTTGTGGCCGTATGGTCATGGCCGTACGACCACGTGGCCTGTGGGCAAAATTTTTTTTTCTTTATCTCTGTTTTTTTTTTAAAAGAGATTTTCTCTTTTTTTTTTTGGGTTCTGAGATGCGCATGCATGACAACTTTCCTTCTATGCATTTTTTTTTTTTTTAGAAAATGGAATTTGGAAGTATGATAGTGCACACCTGGAAATCTTTTCGCAAGTCTTGGGATTTGTAGCTCGTAGCAATGTTGAGCCCTTTCTTGGTCTTGTAGGGATTTTCTGAGGAGTTTTGCAAGTTTTGGATTCTGGAGCTCGCAGCAATGTTGAGCCCTTTTCCAATCTTGCGGATATTCGAGAAGCTTTGGCTTGATCTCGCAGCAATGTTTGAGTTCGAGCCTTCTTCGAGAATTTTCCATGATTATGGGCTTGCAGCGATGTTGAGCACATCTTCAAGCTCCTATTTCTTTCGGGGTGTTTCCCTTTTCTTCGGAATTGCCCCGGAATCATGCCAAAATTTCGCTAGATTTTTTTTAGCAAAATTCTGTCATTTTGATGATTGATTTTTTTTTTCTTTCCATCCTTTGCAGGTAGTTCCTCCAGAACGAATAAGGGTAAGGAGCCGGTCACTGATGCGCCTCGTCGTTCTACCAGATCCTCTAATGCGGCCGTACAACAGGCCTGGGAGGAGGTTCAGTATGTTGAAAGAAACTTGGAAGAGTGTGACTCGCTCAACCGAGATGAGATGAGGCAACGTTTGATTGCCCTCAAGGATGAGGAGTATTATAAGATTATGGCAAGCAACCGTCCTTGGGTCACGGACGATCAGAGCATTGTGCCCAGGCCTACCTTCTTCTTTGGTGATGCCGTCCCCGACGATTCAACATACCAAAGGAAATGTTTTCAGTTCTCTTTCACAGTTGATGGTAAGAAGAGAACTGTTTCTACCCGGTCGTCCTTCAATCGGACAATCTCGATCATGAGCCTTTCCTCCATATGCTCGAAGAGGGAAGATCCTCCAAGCTGGGTGAAGAGGACAAATGTGATCAAGACCGGGGTTTTTGTTGGCTACCCTTCTGGTTTTGCAGAGAAGTCGCCTGCCCGTATGGACATTTTGATGCTGGCCAGCGGCTACCAAGGTTCAGACCATTCTTCGGTCGATTTAAGACCAGTGGGCCTTGGTATTTTCAAGGGCGATGGCAGCAATTGGGTGAAGCCTTTTCTACTTCGTGGCCGTTTCAGTGCGAACTCGAGCTGGGAGTCGAGGACTGATCACATCCTGCAGGTTGGGGGTGCCATTCTGAAGGAGGTCGAGATTTTTGATGCGGTTCGCGCTTTTCGGCAAACCGTGGTTTTCTCCGATGAGGCTTTTATGGCCATGCTGGAGTCGTTCCTTCCACAAACCAACACCTTCGTTGTCACGAATGGTGAGATTGGTTTTTCTTTAAAGGAACTGAGTGCCATCACTGGGCTGCCTATCCTCGGCAATCTCTATGAGGAGTTTATGCCTATCGACAGCGTCCTTGAGGATCAGTCTGAGGAGTTCAGGCTTTTATACTTTCAGCTCGTCGCCTTCTATAATTTTTTGAAGGAGAAGGAGGGCTCGAAAGTCCGGTGTAGCAGTTAGAGGAACGGTAGCTTTTTGTCTTCCAACCTTTTTGACAACGGGGAGTCTTCTGAGAGTACGACCCAAGAAGCCAGGGCTAAGAACCCGGATTCGAAGAAGATCTTCGTCATGCGAGAGAACTTGAGGGTATTCTTCGCAAGCACAGACGCCATTCATTCTGACATTGTGCTGAGGAGAGATCTCACTGTTTACCTCACTTATTGGCTGGGTGAGGCTGTTTTTGCTGGAGGAGATGGAACGCACATCAGGCCGCATTGCATTTTTCCGGCTTGTCAGATAGCGTTTGGAGAGCGGCTTGCTTTGGTGCCTACTCTTTACTCCTATTTGTGTACCGAACTGCAAGCTGCTGCTTTCCTGGTTCAGCTTGGGCTTCCCATGAACAGGGTATTTTTAGCCCACATTTTTTATTCGTGGTATGTATACCACTGTCACAGTTTCCACCAATTGGGTGCTGCTCAGGACGATGACCCGTTTATGATTCGGTTGGCTAGAGGGAAGCCTGTTTCCGAATCTCTTTTATCTGCCCGCTTGAGGATCCGACGATTCTGGGACGTCGAGATGGGGCAATCTTCAGTGAAGCTTTCTCCGGGTTTGAGGAAGAAGGCTTTTGATTTCGATGTCTCGTGATTCGACCAGGGCAGGGTCTGGGAGACACTATTCTTTGACAAATGCCAAGAGGAGTTGGCTTTTTAACATACGTGTCGGCACGATGGTGTACCGCAGACATCTTTTTGTCAACATCCAGCCGTATGTTCCCTCGCGTTTTGCCATCCAGTTGGGCTTCTCTCAAGGCGTTGTTGGAGCGCCTTAGAGCAAGGTGAAGCGTTTTGGAGGTCTGCAAGACGGGAGAAATGCATGGGCCTTTTATAGCGCGAAAGACACTACTGCCCTGATTTCTTATCCTGAGTTGCCTACTTTTCGGACGGCTGGCTTCACAAAATGGTTTGTGGAGAGCTTTTCAGCGTACCAGGGGCTTTCCGAGAAAGAGCTTGATGTAAAGCAGTCCTCCGGGAAAGGCCTTGGGAAGTCAGACGGCGTCCGCCGAGAAGAAGTTCTGGCTTTTCTTTCTGGAGAAAGGCATAGAACAGGTTTTCTCGAGGAACAGGACGTCATCAGACTGGGAGCTGCACAAGAGATACCTGGTGAGGTCTTGGAGCAGCTTGCTGAGGAGGAGGCTGAGGTTGCTGCTTGGATACAAGCTGAGTGAGCAAAGGCTTCCATGGAGTCTACTGGCAAGAGCAGACCGTCCAGTGAGGACTCTGGCGAGAGGCCTGATTTTGTTGGTGGGGAGGGTGCTTCCAGCAGTTCGTCCCGTATGGGCAAGAGGAGAAGGGGAAACCGCCGAAGTCAGAGGCGGCACGAAAGTTCTCCTGATATGGAAATTCCTTCCACCATTGTTGAGGAGGCATCAGGGGATGATGACAAGCCTCCAGAGAAGAGAATCCGAGGGGAAGAGACCATTGATGATGGTATGCTTTTCCCTTTTCTCTTTCCGTTTCTTTTCTTTCATAAGAGCTTTTGTTTTGATCTACTGCTTTCTTTCTTTTGGCAGAAGATGATGGTTTGATGATGCCCGAGGTTCCGACCAATGAGGCGGTGACGGATCCTATCGTGGCATCTGAGGAAGAACCCAGAGATTCTGAAGTAGATCCAGAATCTCCTCCTGGTATGATTTTTTTTTTATTTTTTACCGCCACTTGCTGACATATATATTTTTTTGCCAGCTGACTTGCCAGAGGATTCCGACGACTTTGAGCCATCCATGGACACAACTTTTGATGATGCTTCAGATGAGCTCATGGAGGCATAAAGCATTCCACCAGTCATCGAAGAAGGTACTTTGTAATAATAATCTTGATAATTTGATTTTTGACAAGATTATATTCATACCTTTTCATTTTTCATTGGCAGGTTGTGAGGTGACAGAAGAAGTTCCTCTATCTTTTTCAGAACCAGAGCAGGGGGTACCTGTGACCGATCCAGGAATAGGGGCTTCTTCCACCAATTTTGATGAGGCAGAGGTGAGTTCGCCTACTGATATTCCTTCCCCAGCGGCTCCGATTGGAAAGAGCTTCTTGATTACTCTTCCAACGGTGCCTGACATGGGTAGTCGACCAACGGAGCATAGCGAGTCTTCATCTGAGCCATCCCGTCAGTTTGCGAGGAAGGTGTTGAAGAGAGTCTTGAGCTCATGGGTTGAAACTCTTTCTTCTGGCCATTTGGAGGCTGGTTTTGGCATGGTGAAGCATGTGCAGGACATTCTTGCCGATAGCGAAGAAGTCGGTCTGGACATTACAGATGCCAAGGCTTTTGTTGATGAAGTCATCGCTCTAGGCAACAAGTGGACTGAGATCAAGAGCTTTCCGAATGATGATTTCTTCAACGAGATGTTTTTGAAGCCTTCCAGCGAGGTAAAATTTGATTTGAAGGAGATCTCGCGGACTCGGAAGCAGCTCGTTCGGGAGAGGAATGTCACCGAGTTGGCTATTATTGAGCTGACACAGGACCAGCACCGCCTTGATAGGGAGGTCACCGAAGCCAGACAGCGCCTTGAGCTATTGGAAGAACAAGCCGCTGCCAAGTGGACTGCCACTTTGAAAGCTCGCGATAGAGAGAGGGCTCTCATTCGCCAAGTTGAGGAGGTCGAAAGCAATCTCCGGAGGAAGACTCAAGAATATGAACAATGGCAGATTCTCTGGGAAGAGCTTCCTCGTGCTGAGGATGGATCGCAACGGCCTGCTGCTTTTTATGAGAAGATTCTGAAGAAACGCGGCCTGGAAGCTTTAGAGGCTAAGGCCAAGTGTTTGCTTGAGGAGTTAAGCCTATGGCTGAAGACCATGTTGGACTAGCCTCCTGATTTGTAACAAACTTTTGCTTCTTTTTCTTTTGGTACCTCCATGTATAAACATGTTTTGCACTTCTTTTTTTTTTTGTATCCCCTTATTTCACTTAAATTTATTTTTTGATGAAAACATAAGCAAAAATTGAGTGGGAATGGTTTGTTTGAAAATCTAATCAAAAGGTTTTCATTTTGTGAAAATCTTTTGTCAAATGGTTGTTTTTAGGCATGAAAGCCAGATTTTGTGGCAAAAAGCCTGGTTTTTGGCATGAGAGCTGATTTTTGTAGCGTGAAAGCCAAGTTTTGCTTGGTATGAAAGCCGGTTTTTGGCATGGGAACCGATTTTTGTGGCGTAAAAGCCAAGTTTTGCTTGGTATGAAAGCTAAAAGCCAAGTTTTGCTTGGTATGAAAGCCCGTTTTTGGCATGGGAGCCGATTTTTGTGGCGTAAAAGCCAAGTTTTCTTTGGCATGAAAGCCGGTTTTTGGCATGAGAGCCGATTTTTGTTTTGTTTGGCGTGAAAGCCAGATTTTGTGGCATAGAAGCCAAGTTTTTTTAAAACCAAGTTTTGTTTTGTTGGCATGGAAGCCAGATTTTTTGATTTTTGGCATGAAAGCCAAGTTTTTGTTTTGTTGGCATGGAAGCCAGATTTTGGTTTTTGGCATGAAAGCCAGGTTCTTGGCATAAAAGCCGGGTTTTGGCATGAAAGTTGGGTTTTGGCGTGAAAACCGGTTTTTGGTTTTCAAAAATACAAGTATCGACTAAGAGTCACCTCCCTGCTGAATGGTATTGCAAGTATCGATGGAATGTCGCTTCCTTACTCATTCAGTTGCGAGTATCGATGAAATGTCGCTTCCTCGCGGATTTGGGTGCAAGTATCGACTGAATGTCGCCTCCTTGCTTTTTTCTCAAAAAATTGGTTTTGTGGGTATCGATGGAATGTCGCCTCCCCACGATTTTTGAAATTTGAGGTTTTTTCGAACCTTTGTTTTTTGTTTTGAAATTTGGGTTGTGGATATCAACTGAAACGTTGTGTCCCCACGATTTTTTTTTGAGATTTTGCAAGTATCGACGAGGTGTCGCTTTCTTGCGATTTTGAGGTTTTGGAAGTATCGAATGGGGTTCGCATCCTTCCGATTTTTGGGTTTTGTGTGAGTATCGACTAAATGTCGCTTCCCCACGGTTTTTTGAAAAACCATTTTTTGTTCAAAGACACGAGGGTCGTAAATTTTGACTAAAAACCATCTTTGGTGGTAAAAGTCAGGGTGGACTAGGGTGGAAATTCCTAAGTCCTGATTTTTGTTTCAAACCATGAATTTTGGGTTCAAGGATTGAAAGTCTTGGTCAAGTTAGGGAAGAGGCTCCGAAACTTCGATTTTGGGTTTGATTTTTTTTGAACAATGAAACATTGAAAGTAAGCATTGTTTTTTTTTTGGCTTTTTAGAAATTTCAACATAAGGATGAAAACTCTAAAAGGGGTGGGTTTGATGAGCAAGTACCTAGGAATAGGCTTTGGCCATGTAGGCATCATTCTGACCCAATGTAGGAAGTCTTCAAGGGTAGTACCGCTTCAAGAACTTGCCATTGATGGGCAGCATACATCTGTCACCTTCCATGTTTAGAAGAGCATATGCGCCATTGGAGAAGACTTTGTCGATGACGAAGGGTCCCTCCCATTTTGGTTCGAATTTGCCTTTGGATTTGTGGGCAAAAACCATTGGCCTTTTCACCGTAAGAACCAAGTCACCCTTTTTGGGGGCGCGTTGCCTGACTCTTTTGTCAAAAGATCCTGCTATGCGTGCTTGGTAAAACTCAACACTTTGTAGAGCTTCGAGTCATCTTTCATTGAGGTTATCCAGTTCTTGGAGTCTCAATTTGACGTTGCTTTCTTGCGTCATTTCATTTTGTAGAGATACCCTTAAAGAAGGAATTTGTACCTCTAGGGGGACAACCGCTTTGCATCCATAGACCAAGGAGAATGGTGTGCTATGGGTTGGTCCTCGAACGGTAGTCCGGTAGGCCCATAAAGCTTCAGGCAGTTTGTCGCTCCAGTGTCTTTTATGAGTAGAGACCATTTTCTTGAGAATTTTGCAGAGTGTCTTGTTGAAGGCTTCTGCTAGTCTATTCGCTGCCGGGTTATACGGAGTCGAAGGACAACTTTGGATTTTGTATTTGTCGCAGAACCTGTAGAATCTGTGATCCCGGAATTGTGGTCCATTATCATGGACGAATCTTTTAGGTATGCCGAAGCGACAAATGATGTTGGTTCGTAAGAATTGAAGGACTGACGAGGTCTTCATTTCACTGAACGCAAATGCTTCTGACCACTTGGAGAAATAATTCGTAGCGGCGAAGATGAAGCGATGACCTTTGCTTGACGGGGGAGAGATAGGACCTATGATGTCCATACCCCAGGCTTCGAAGGGCCATGAGATCGCTGTAGGATGTAGCCATTTTGGAGGCATGTGTACATAATCTCCATGAGCTTGGCATTGTTGGCAACGTTTAGCAAATTGTATTGCGTCAGCCACCATGGTAGGCCAATAATAACCTAACCTTTTTATCTGATCGTAGAGCTTGGGACCAGCCTGATGGGCTCCACAAAGACCAGCATGAACTTCTTTTAGAGTTTCTTCCGCATCTTGTTGTGACAAGCAGCGTAGAAGTACTCCATTGAAGGATTTTCTGTAAAGCATTTTGGAGGGAATATCCAAATGAAAGTTTGGGGCTCGTCTTTGGATACTTATCCGCTCTTTTGGATCTTCAGATAGGATTCCGAACATAATATAATCAATGAACGGATCCCTCCAGTCGCCTATCGGAGGTTTAAGGATGGAAATCCGACCTCCGACCACTCGGTGGCATTCAGCAACTGCTCGGTGTGTGTTGAGAGGAGGGAGAATCCTTCTTTGACACACTGTAATTTGCATGTTTTCCCCTTTTTGAGTTGCCATGGATGTAGCAAGTCCAGCCAGGGCATCTGCACGGATGTTTTCACCTCTGCGGATGTGGGTGATGTGACAGAAGTCAAAGTTTTGACAAAGCGATTGCGCCTTGTTATAGTAAGGCAACAGATCAGGCTTCTTGATTTCATATTCTTGATTCATTTGGTTGACGATCAGTTGAGAATCCCCAAATGCATCCAGTATTGTGATGCCAGATTCGAGGGCGAGTTCCAATCCTATAATCAGAGCTTGGTACTCAGCTGAATTATTTGAACACGGTTCCAGTAGCGAAAATGCGTGTGGAATCATGTATTTATCGGGGCTAACAAAGAGAATGCCAATTCCCGATATCGGCTTTCCTTTTTCATTTGTCCTGGTTGCACCATCGAAGTACATGTTCCAGGAGGCATTTGGTGAAGAAGTCTCCACGCTGTAGACAGGTTCGTCTGGGAGATCATCCCTGAGCGGAGAATCTTTAAGCAGTGTATGCTCTGCGAGAAAGTCTGCCAGAGCTTGACCTTTGATTGCTTTCTGTGGTACATACCTAATATCAAATTGTGACAGAAGGATGGACCATTTTGCCAGCCGGGCATTGAGAGAACCTGTTTTTGTGACAAGGACCTTTAAGAAAATGATCCTCGATATCAGGTATATTGTGTTTGACAGCAAATAGTGACGCAGTTTTTGTACAGCGAACATCACTGCCAAGCATTCTATTTCGACTGGAGAGTAGCGATGCTCTGTACCTACCAACATGCGACTGAGGTAGTATAGAGCAGCTTCTTTTCCTCCATCATTTTCTTGTGCAAGTAGAGCGCCCAAAGAATAGTCGAGAGCTCTTGTGTACAAGATGAATGGTTTTCCGGTTGTGGGAACAGCCAACACCGGAGGCTTGGTCAGGTATGACTTGATGTCTTGAAATGCAGCTTCACATTCAGCATCCCAAACAAAGTCTACACCTTTCTTCATCAGGCAAGAAAATGGACGGCATTTTTCTGATAGATTGGAAATGAACCGTCGGACGTATGCCAATCTTCCTTGAAGCCCTTTTAGTTCTCTTAAGGTTCTTGGAGATGGCATTTCTAGAATTGCCTTGACTTTGATGGGGTCAAGTTCTACTCCAGCTTTCCGAACTATGAATCTGAGGAACTTACCCGATGAGACATCGAAGAAGCATTTGAGGGGATTCATTCGCAGTTTGTGTTTGCGAAGCCGGAGGAAGACTTCTCGAAGATCTTGGAGATGGTCTTCTTTCCTTTTGCTTTTGACGGTGAGGTCATCGACATAACATTCTACCGTCTTGTGCTGCATATCTCGGAATATCTTCATCATTGCCCTTTGATATGTTGCACCAGCATTTTTCAGACCAAATGGCATGACAGTGTAGCAATACACGCCAAATGGGGTCCGAAAGGATGTATGCCTTTCATCTTTGGGATGCATCTTTATCTAGTTGTAGCCAGAGAAGCCGTCCATGAAAGTCATTCGCTCAAACCCGCAGGTGTTGTCAATCATTACCTCCGGTATGGGGAGCGGGAATTCATCTTTGGGGCATGCATTATTCAGGTCTCTATAATCAATACAGACTCTGATTTGCTCATTTTTCTTTGTCACAGGGACGATGTTGGTCAACCATTCAGGATGTTGTTCCTCGCGGATGAAGCCAACGCTTTTGAGTTTCTGAACTTCTTGTTCAATTTTGTCCATCACATCAGGACGGAATCTTCTTTGGCCTTGTTTGACAGGCTTGACATTTTCTTGCAGGTTGAGTTTGTGGACTGCTATTTTGGGATCTAAGCCAGGCATTTCAGCGTAAGACCATGCAAAACAATCAACAAACTCACGAAGAAAAGAGACATACTCGAGTAACTCCTCATCCTTTATATTCTTGCTTATGAATACAGGACGTGGCTTATCTAGTGTTCCAAAGTCTATCTTTTAAACAGAATCTTCTGTCGGAAGGTTTGAAGGTGGTTCCTCCACAACATTTTCGGAGGTTTCCAGCTCAACAAGACCTTCTGGATTTCGAAGGGCATTTTCAGACCATGGCTCCGCTTCTGTCCATAAATCTTCTTGATCGGTATTCTTCTCAAGACTTGCTATGAGATGATCCCAATCACCAGCTGAAACTGGGTCGAAGTAAGGCACTTCTTTTGGAGATGACAGCTCTTCTGAATCAGGGAACCGTGCGTCTGTGTCATCGGACAATTCCTCTTCATCATCAGAGAAATCAAACCAATTTGATGAGCTTCCTGGGTCCTTATCGGGTAACTCTTCAAAGAGATATCCAGGGAGATCGATGTCTTCATCGACATGAGATGTTGACGCTTGGTCGGCAAAACGACTCTGCAGCCTTTGTGTCAGCAGTCTCATTGGAGTGTCAGGATCATACCCCAATCCGTATGAAGACTTGTCTATGCGACGGTGGAGTTTCCAATCTTCCAGCTGACTTTTGGTCAGGGTGGGTTCCAATGGTGTGAGAATACCACGGCCACCTCCCAAACCAATTGGATTTTGAGCGTCATAGCCCATTTTCTTCATGATAGCTTGTGCCATTAGACTATACAAGGATAGTTGAGGCATACCTTCATTTCAGAAAGGCTCAAGCAGGCAATTTGATGAAGAAGCGTCCGATCTATGGAAGAAGATTGGTTTATCTTCTGCCGACGTTTCCGGAATGACGAAGGTAGCAGACGCAGGATCTTCTACGTCAGCAGGGGTCTCCAATGGAGTGAGAACAGGCCGAACTTGCTGAGTATCAGCTTGGCTTGACGATGTATCGTCTTCAGTCTCTGAATCCGAATCCGTGTCTTGTATGATAGACACGAAGGAGACAACAAACTTGCCCCCTGTCTTTCGCTCTGTCTTCTTTGCTTTAGTAGTGATTACCAAAGGTTTGGGAGATTTTAAGGAGAAGACGAAGGGAGACTGATTGCTCTCTTTGAGTTTGCTGGAAGGTTTGTTTTCTTCCGATGATCGCTGAGGAGCCTTGCCTTTATCTTTTTGGAGATTGCCGGCAAAGGATGTTGTTTTCTCCTCTTTTCCTTCTTTTTCATCCTTGTACATCTGAGAGTCTGCAAAATGAACTTCCTTGCCTTTGAAGGGCTTTTTGTCTGCAAACACTCGATGTATCAAGCCGTCGTCGCCAACAAACTTGATGCACTGGTGTAGAGTCGAAGGAACGACACCGTTCTCGTGTATCCAAGGGCGTCCAAGAAGGATGTTGTAGCATGAAGGGGTTTTTATTGCATATACGGTGACCTCAGAGATAAGATCGCCGATTAGCAACCTGAACCGGATTTTGCCAATGGGCCTTTGAGCACTCCCATCGTATCCAAAGATGGACACAGATGTGTGGCTTAGTTTACTAGGTAGGATACCCAGTTCTTCGAGTGCCGAAGTAGAGATGAGGTTGAGTGCAGAACCCAGGTCGATCTGGACTCTGTGTATCAGCATCTCTTTGATGTATCCTGTGAAGTACAAGGGTCGGTTGTGCTTCGTCTCGCCTAGCAGGAGGTCTTCCTTATTGAAGGCGATAGTAGCACTTGCGGCTTTTTGGACTGAGAGGCATTCAGTGCAAGGTCCTCCAGCTTCTTTCTTTTCTCCCTTTGAGGAGGTTTTTGATTTTGTGACCCTATAGTCCATTTCAATTTGCAGGACTTGTGGGGCATGTTTCTTGACATCCAGATTCAGCCTTTGCAGTTCTGAAATGAGACTATCACGAGTTTGTGGTGACATTCGTAATAAGTCTAGGATCTGCAGTCGTACGGGTATGTGTTTGAAGTGCTCAATCAAGTCATACTTGAAAGCCTCCTTTAGGCCTGCATTTTCATTATCACCGCCGCTTGGGGCATTTACAGCTTGTTTTCCCGAAGGATTTACATAAGAAGAAGAAGAAGGTTGGTTTTAGTTTTTGTGGTAATCCCGGCCAGAGCGGGTACCTTTCCCAACCTCAAAAGCTTCTAGAGGTGGTTCTTCTTTCGGAAGACCCCCTTCGGGCTCAAGGGGCTGGTCTTCCCCATTTGCTGAAAACACCTCTACAGCAGCATTGTCGTCTTCAGTTATTGCGTTGCATGGAGCATTTTCCGGAAACAAGTCCTGAACAGCTTCCAACAACTTTTCTTCTTTGTCCAGTATTTTATCGGTCTAGACATCTCCTATGAGGTTGGGTACCTGGGACCAATTGACTGGGTTTTCTTTGAAGACTTCATCAGTCAGAGCTTCTTCATGGTGATCAGTCGGAAGAGGCTTGAATTCTGATGTCACCGTTTCAGGAGACGATGGCTGAGAAGGTGTTATCTCAGTGGAAGTCACCCGAGAATATGTAGCTCCAGAAGATATGCTACTGGATACATTTTGAGAGTCCGTGGCCTCAACAAATGGAGCTTCAGAGGCACTATCATACTGAACTATCACATTACAGGCAACTTCGATAGAAGATGCCTCCATAATGGACCGTTGGGAATCAGACTCATCCTCCGATGTAAGAGGATCATCAATCCAGCAACTTGCTTCATTTTCCAGAGTCCCTGGAGAAGATGCTCGTAGATTTTCCGGGACTTCCGGTTCTAGATTTTGATGAAGTTGGTTGATGCGATCCTGCTCCTGCTCTATGGCTAGATGCTGCAAGATCCTTGCATATTCTTCAAGATCGGGCATAGGAGCTAAATCTTTTTCTTCATCTGCCCCTTGTGGTTCAACCTGGTTGGGATCCACTAGAGCATTTGTTTGTGCTGTGTTAATAGCAATTTGGGCAGCCTCTTGGTCTTCATCATCATCAGACCAGGATCCTTGTGGCTGGAAGGGGTTATACCAGATTACTGTCATAAGGTGGGATTCCGAGATCCATTCTTCGTCGGAGAGATATTCTCCGGTTTCAAGGGATTCCTCCCACTCATCGGTGTCACTGGCAGTGTCACTGGACTCGTATCCATTCATGGAGAATCCAACTACTGAGTTACAAGAGTACGATGTCCCCTGCGTAGTCTCATCTCTGAGCCGTGGTGGCATGAAATCACTGAGAGTGAATTTTCTTATCACTCTTGGAACTTTAGAGAGAGACCCCTCTGTTGCCCCCAGTGAAGCGGTAGAGGAGGTTTCTGCTTTTTCAGGAACCTCTTGTTTTGTTTGAGCCTTCTCCTGCTGTTTGAGCTTGCGGAGTTGTCTCTTGGCTTGCCTTCGCTGTTGAGCGGTCGACTTTGTTTTGACGATCTCCCAATTTTCATCTTCTAGGAGATCGGGATGTACCCATATGGGTTGTCCTTCTGGTGTTGGGTAAGGCACCAGCTCTTGGGACGTTTGGGTCATTTTTATCACCTTGAAGGAAGTAGTGACTTTTTCCTTTGATGATTTGGATGTTTGTCCATATGACACCATGTTAACGGAGGCAGTCCCATAGTTTTTGTCAAAGGTGATGACTCCGTTTTCCCACATCTCGTTGATCTTCTCTCTCACAACGAAACATTAGTTGAGAGGATGCGAGACCATTTGGTGGTATGGACAATATCGGGGATCGTTGGTTTTGCCAACATCTCTCGGTCTTTTGGGGTCAGGCAAGGTGAGTTTGCCATTTGCCAAGAGAGCCCAAAATATTTCTTCAACATCTTCATCGAACGGGTATTTCTTTTCTACTCGTTCTTTGAAGGCATCAGAGAGTTCAGGTCTCTTACCTACAACTTTATTTTCAGCTTTCTTTGGTGGCTGAGGAGCTGACTTGGTTTGCACATTGAGAACCTCCTTTTTATTTGGCTTGGAGGTTGGAATGGCGGTCTGCTCCTTCTTTGATGACTTCTGACCGTTGAGGTCTTTGTTCACTGTTTCAGCCTCCATAGACGCTTCTGGGCATTCTCCCAAGTTTTTTGATTTGTTACCGATGATCATGGAGCGGATCCTTGCTCTCATGTTGTTTCGGCAAATGTCGACTAGCGACTCTTGTGGCAGCACATCTGAGCATTTGTATGCCATTGCTTTCCACTTGTGAATGAAGTCGTATGTCGACTCATTCTCTCCCTGTTTAAAGCTGCAGAGCTGAGCCATAGTAACAGGATGATCCTCACCTTTGAAGTGGGTCAGGAAACGTGTCTCTAGCATGATCCAATTTTGAATGGAGTCCTCTAGCAGAGTGGAATACCAATCAAAGGTCGTACCTTTTAGGGTACTTGCAAAGAGCCGGATCTTGAGTGCATCTTGATCCGCAATCGTTCCTGTCAGGATCTTGAAGTGGATGACATGCTGTCTGGCTGAACCTTTCCCCGTATATGTTTGGAGAAGAGGTTGTTTGAATTTTTGGGGAAACGGAACCGAGTCTATCCATAAGGGATATGGTGGCTTGATCCCATGCTCCTTCAGTGTATCCTCTTCTTTTGCTTTGGCGATGATATTGTCCACGTCCTTTTTAGTAAGGGCGCGTGACTCATCTTTTCCACCGTTTGCCTCATCTTGTGGAGGAACTTCCTCATTGTTTAGTGGACGCTGGAGAGTGAGAAGAAGGTTTTCCATCAGAACCTCTATTCTCTGCTGTCCTTGCTCTAGCTGCTGAATGCATAGAGCCATGACATCATGTGGTGGAGGTTGCTTAGAGTTTGTGACCAAGACATTCATCCTTCGTGAGTCGAAAGAGGATATTGTCTTAGTGACTGAGCTGGAGCTCATTCTTTTAGATGAAGAGTCTGAGGAATGATCACTCCGATGTCCCTGGCTTGAAGGAGTGGGAGAGTCTTCCTGATGTCTTCTTGTCCGGGAGACGCTGCGAGTCACCGGTCGTCTGATATGTATTTTCGTCGCTGACTTCTGGCGTCTTTTGGTTTTGCCAACGATGTGGACAGCAGCAACTTGGTCGGGTCTTTCTTTTTCGACCCATTTTTGGGAGATTTGAAGCTTAGAATGCTTGGTTCTTTGCTTCTCTAATCTCTTTTGTCGATATGCCGCGCGGCGACGTATGCGACGAGCAATTTGAGCTTCGGTTAGCTCGGGCTGTGCTTTGGCAATGAAGGACGTGGTCCCTCGTGCGCAACAACCGAGCTTGTCTTCCTTGAAGACTGGCATGGACAGGATTTGGACGTGGTCCTTAGCCTGTCGCAGTGAAGCTTTAAATTTTGCAAGCTCGTCCCCTGTTGAGATGAAGGGTCGAGTTGCAGGAGAGCAGGCCCTAGCAAGTTCTTGTCGAGGCCTTGTGATGCACAACTTGATTTTGGGCTTGTATGAGCAAGCCGACTCTTGCTGAGTAGTTTTTGTAGTTCGGTGGAGGGTAGGTTTCTCTCCTTTGACGTAAGCAAGAGGATAAAACCGGTTCTCCTCGAGAGGAGCCAGGTATGCTGGCTTTGCAGATGTCCGGGACCTTCTTTGTTTTGGTGAAGATCGCGGGGACCAAGTCTTGGGATAGACTTGGTTTTTTGTAGGTTAAGGCCTCATGGGATTGCCACGAGCCTCAGGTTTCTTGGTGATCGCCTTTGGTGTCGGGGTAGTGACACGTTAGGGGGCGGTCTTCTGCTTCTTAGCAGGCACCGTCTTTTCTGCAGGCAGTGGGAATGGTCCCAGTGACCCGAAGACGATGGTCCGGGGAGTGGCGGTCGACCCGGTGTTTTGGGAGTTGACGAGGGAGGTGATGCTTCGGCAGCTGAAGGGGCGCTTGAAAGTGCCCTTGCTTTGCTTCTCTTGAAGCATGACTTGGTACTTGTTCTCATCGAAGGTGATGGTCAACGAAGCTGCCATTGTTAGTTTTGAAAAAACTTTTCTGAAACAAGACCACATCCATTAGTAATCATAAGAATATGGTGATCATAAATGGGCTATACTATGGTTTTGTCTTTTCAAATCGCTCAGGGGCATGGCCCGTTCTGAGCGTAATGAAGAAGGCCAAAAAGCCATAGATGGTACAATTGTTCTAAACGCAAGTATGGTAGGCTCGAAATGAGCGTTCCGGGGACCGCTAGAAGCAATTGTAAACCTTATTTCAAATTACCGAGAAGCGAAGCTCACTCGAGGTAAAATGATATAAGGTTAGATATACAAATGTGTCGGTCGCGAATAAAGTAGACCCGAAAGGGCGTACTAGCACCGCTAGGCACAAATGTTGTAAATCGCATCCTTGAAGGACACGAGATGGGATTTTTTTGAAATGTCAAGATTGGATTCGCAAAAGAGAGCAAATGGTATTCCAATCCGAATACAGGTTCAAACATTTCTGCGAGCCTATATCCGAAAAAGGAAAGAACCAGGATTTCTCAGATTTGAATCCAATAGTGACGAGAGTTTTTTTTTTTTTTTTTTTTTGAAAAGTCAAGATTGAATTCATAAAAGAGGGCAAATGGTATTCCAATCCGAATACAGGTTCAAACATTTCTGCGAGCCTAAATCCGAAAAGGAAAGAACCAAAATTCCTCCAATTTGAACACAATAGTGACAGAAGTTTTTTTTTTTTTATATATATATATATATATTTTTTTTTTGAAGAGTGCACATAGGTCTTCCAATCCGGTCTTATGAAACCTTAGTGGATAGATTAGCCCCCAGGTAAGGGTAGGATTACTTAATGAACCCGTTTGAAGGACCCTTACTTCGAACAGTCTAGCTGCCCCCACACTCTGGTCAAGGCTTTTCTTAGATCCACTTTGGTCAAAGAACGCAATTGGTGCAACCTTAGTGCTCTCTCTCTTTTTGAAAGACCTCCAATGGACTCATCAAAGAGAGGAAAATGGCCCCTCCCAATCCGAACGTTGGCTCGAACATTTCTGCGAGCCATTGTACGAAAAGGAAAAGACAAAAGTTTCTCTAATTTGAATCCAAAAGAGAGAAATTTGAAAAGTTTTTTTTTTTTTTTGAAATTTTCTCTCTTTTTTTTGAAAGATCTTCGATGAATCCGTCAAAGAGAGGGAAATGGTCCTTTCCAATCCGAACGTTGGCTCAAACATTTCTGTGAGCGCAAACAAACGAAAAGGAAAAAACCAAAGTTTCTCTAATTTGAATCCAAAAGAGAGAAATTTGAAAAGTCTTTTTTTAACTTTCTTTTTTTTTTGAAAGATCTCCGATGGATCCGGCAAAGAGAGGGAAATGGTCATTTCCAATCCGAACGTTAGCTCAGACATTTCTGCGAGCGCAAACAAACGAAAAGGAAAGAACCAAAGTTTTATCCAATTTGAATCCAAAAGAGAGAAAACCCCTTTTTTTTTGTTGAGAAAAGAAAGAATGGAAGCAAGTTCAAAGAAAGAAGTTTCCAAAGAATCTCATCTCATGTTTTTTTTTTTAGATACAAGATCCAACATAGGCCACCAACTAGAAGGGAGCCAAGGATTCTAAGCATCGTGTTCTCAATCGAACAAGTCCCACCGGGTGTGCCAACTTGATGGACCCGTCTTTTTCTTTCTCGCCTTCCTCCGTCCCGGGTCCGCTGGGGTGCGGCGGGGCGAAGAGAAAAAAAAGAGCAAGCATCAACAATTTTTTTTTTGTACGGGTATGTCAGATTTTCTATTCTACTTGGAATTTGAAGTGGTGATCCGGAGATTCACCTTCACAAGTAGAAAAGGAAATCAACTTTTTTCTAACTTTCCATTGCACATATATTTTAAAGAAAGGGATAAGGTTTTAAAATACCGTGAGAGACGATTTTGTTTAATTTGCCATGAAAAGCAGTTTTATGCCGTAAAAGGCGATTTTGTTCTAAAAGGCAATTTACAAATCTCATCGAAATGTAAAGACAAGAAATGTGATTTTATGTCTCTTTTTAAAAAATACAATACAATGGAAAAGTAAGAAAATGAATCTGATGACGATGATCATCGATGGATCCGTACGTTGCTTGATGTCGGATGACGATGAAAACTCAGACATTGGTTGCCACTAATGGTCCGGCAACATCTGTCCAGTCGATTTCTTTATCGGTCGAGCAGAAAGTGTGCTTTCTTGGTCGGCCGGTTGGCGGTTTCGGAGTGTCCGATGATGATCAAATGATTTTGATAGCGGATCCGTGATGTTGACGAAAATCGACGGATATTATGCCTCAAAAATCAGATTTTAAGAAAATCACAGGGGCCAATCATTACGAAAAGCGAAAAGAATCGGAAAAACAAACGTTTCGGCGGAAATCCGGCAACCCGGATTTCCAGGGTCACCAGCGACCATGCACCCATGGTCGCCGGCGACCATGGGGCTGGCGACCTTGGACTTTGGTCCATTTTTTTGCCACCTTCCGGTCGCTGTTTCTTGGTCATTTTTCGGGCTTTTTCGCTTCTGTTTTCTCCTGTATTTTTCTTTGACATTTCTCTTCATTTATTAGCTTGATTCCTCTGAAGAAAACCCTTCGAAAGGCTGTGCAAATCAGAGCACAAAGTTTCCTATTTTTTGGAAAAGCCGAAGACTCTGTAGCCGATTTTCCGCCAAGAGTTGAAACTGGGTCAAACGATGTCGGAATGACCTGAAATTTGAGGTGAAGCTTCTTGGGCATTAGATAGGACCAACCATGGGCTTTTATTTGAGTTTTGAAGCCGTTTGGGGTCCGGTCGATGCTTGACTTGATTTCACCGTGTAGAAGATATCGAGCTTTGATGTACGGTCATCCGATGTCCGATTGACCTGAAATTTGACGGGGAGCCTATTGGAGTCATTTTGAGATGATCCATTAGCTCTGATTTGGGTGCCATGGTCCCAGGGAGCTTCGCCGCCGGTAGGCTTGATTTTGCTTCGGAGCATCAAAACCGGGTCAAACGTTGTCGGAATGACCTGAAATTTGACGTGCAGCCCTTTGGAAGCATACAGAAGCTACTCATGTGTTTTGTTTGATGAGTGGCTGCATCAGAGGTTCTCGCCGCTGGAAGGCTTGATTTCGCCGTTCGAGAGTTGATGGAAGGTCAAACGGTGTCGGTTTGACTTGAAATTCGATATGGAGCCTTTTGGAGGTATTTTGAGACCATCCATAGGCTCTGATCGAAGATTTGATGTTTTTGACATTGTCACCGTCGGGAGCTCCCGCTCAACTGTTGGAGGATTGAAGTTAGGCCAGATGGTGTCGAAATGGCCCGAGACTTCATGTGTACCCTTCTTTTGGCTACTTTGAAAGATCTTGTAGTTTTTGTTTGGTTCTGTCAAGATCTGATGCTTGAAGCGGCTTTGCCTGTTTGTAGTAGGATGCGGCTCCATATAGCTTTTGATATTGATGAGGCAAAGTGACATTTTTAGTGTCAACACTCATCACAAATCTCACTCGGATAACACTTCCTTAATTCAAACTCTATTTGGATTTTTCTAGAACATTCTTGATTTGAAACTCTAATCTTGATAGAAGAGAAGTCTTGAAAACTTGGAGACTTAGAAACTTGGAGAGAGAGAGAGAGAGAGAGAGAGAGATTCGTGTGCACCAGTGGGACCCACTTTGGGCGTGCATAGGGAAGCACACCCTAGGTGTGTTTTCCTTTTTTTTTCTCTTTTTTTTTCTCTTTTTTTTTTTATTTCTTATTTTCTCTTCTTTCTTGTTTCAATTATCATTTTCCTCTAGCCCCCTATTGCTTGTGACAATCCCTACACAATAAGATAAACAAATCACTAGCAATGAATTAATTAGAAATGCAATGCATGAGATGCATGATGAACTAATGCAATGGGGCCACAGTGCTTTAGATCTATTTAGTGAGACTTAGGGGTGATGAAAAACACTAATCTCACTAACTCATGCAAAATTAAGGGGTTTTAGCTAATTTTCACTATGAGTCCACATTTATGTTCAAATGCATGAAATCATGGGATTATGATGCAATTTGTCCTAATTAAGTCTACAAATACATATAAAATAATAAAATAATGACTTTTTAATCTAATTTTGTAGACTTATCACGTAGAAACCGCCCGAAATTGCTTCTTGGCAGTGGATGAGTCGACGCAGTTTGCGCCTACCATGCGGTCAGTTGCGCGATGTAGTGTTGCGCTTCGGTTGTGCATTGTGGATCTCCCGATAGTAGGCTGTAGACTCGTTTGGAAGTGGCAGTCTGGCTTGCCGTGGATATCAAGTATGTCCAGAAGTGATGGACAATGACCTTTCTTTGGCTTGTTTCTTGGGGTTTTGACCTCTGTTTGCCTTGAAAATTTGAACGAACCTTCTTGATTATGTGTTTGATTTTTCTTGAGCTTTGGCCTTCAGTAGTTTGACTTCAGATTGGATGTTTTTCTGCTTGCCACAAGTAATTAAAGAAATCAAGGTCTATTCTAGGTGAGTGGAATGTCCCAGATAACTGTGTTCTTTGGGCGTGATCTGATGTAAGAAATTGAGTAGTTGAAATCATTATTGGTAAATGAAATACACGATAAAATAACGCACGAACTATGCTTGTGGCTAAAACGTTATAGCCGTGGCCAATTAAGATTTGGGGTGATTTTGTGTTTGGCAAACCTGATGCAATGGGGGAACACGCTGGTTGAACCTCTGGCTTGGGACAGTTGACGTGTTTCAACAGTTTGGGTTAATTATTGAACTATATGGTACCAAAAATTCCAATTGCTTGCTGAGTACTTGATTCTCATGAAAACAGAATTAAGGAAATATGAGATGGATCTGAAATTAGAATATTATAGATAATAGACCAATTTGATTGCTTGGTATTGTCCAATTTCAGAATCTGAGTGGAAATATAATTAAAGAATACGATATACATATTTTTGGTTATACACTTTTGATAGTTGTATGACATATGAATGTTCACATCTTAAAGCATATGTTACAGGTTTTAAGTGAAATCAGGATATGTTGTTATAGCTATAATTAGTGTACTTCATCAATGGTTGGTACTGTAATCCGTAGCACACATGCAAGAGGCCACCCATTTCGACATCGGTAAGGGTGATTGATAACTAGGGATGTGTGTGTTCAAATTGTAGAAATCCAGCTACTGGTGGGTAGCTTATGTTAATAAACACTTTATTACAACTGTTATATAAGGTTGTCTCCGTTTCTTTTAGTTTTCGTCACATGTCTGCTGTGTAGTAAAAATGAGTGGTGAAAGGAAATTTGGTAGTGTTTGTAAAGGGTGGTTCAGGAGGTGAAGGGGTTGCGCTGGATTGTGACGTTATTTATTGTGCCGCCTAAGGGAGATAGGACGTCATTTGTCGCGTTGTCTGAGGGATGTTGGATACGATATGTTATGTTTGCTTAAGGCCCCTTTGGCAATTTATTAGTTAAAGTGAAGTAAAGTAAATCTAGACAAGAAATAACAAGGGGCATATCAAAAGTACACAATTTCAAACTTTCCTCCGAATTTTTCAAAAAAAGTAAAAAAAGCAACCTCCTTTTTCTACTAAAAGACAAAAAAACTTCATGTTTCTATACAAAAAGTCAAAAAGATTTCATACCAAACAACTAAAAACAAAACACCATCATAACATCTTATATTTTATTCTCTCTTGATTTGATGCTTCACCTCACCACACTTCAATTCACCATACATCCAAACAGGCCCTAAGGGTAGTTTGATGAGACAGTTGTGTAGTGAGAGCCTACTTTGTTGTGATGGGAATAATTCTATGGTAATACTTGTATTTCCGTGGAGAACTTTGTTGGGAGCCTTACCGGTGGTGTGAAGGGGTATTCATTTGTCACTACATGAGCCTTTATAAGATTGTTTTAAATCTGAAATTTTATTTTTACCGCATTCTTAGATATTTCATATGCTATATGTGAATTCACACACTAGTACACAATTATGTAGGAATTCCTCCCACTCGGTATGCACTGGTCATTGGTTGTCCTTTGTCAGGTAACTGGATTCTACAAGATTATAAGGGCTGGGATTATCAGGAGCTTAACTTTGACATTCGTGGCTGAAGGCGTATCATTAATGATTTCAGGGACTAGATTCGTCAAGTTTATTTTAAATTTGAACTTATGAATAACATGTGATAGGATTGAACTTATGAATTTCAGTTTGTGAGTTGTATTTACTTTGTTTATTTTATCATTATGGACTTGGTGCTAGTTATTAAATGATTCAGTAAATGCCTATTTTATGCTTATGATGTAGAATTGATTTATGATGACTTGTGATTGATTAGCCATGGCCCTGAATCCGAATGGGCCCCGAATTCGGAATGTAACAAAAACTAATAGTGATAGTACCTTTTAGTGGCGAGATTTAACTGTGGTTTTTCCGCCACTAATAGTGGATTTTCTTGTAAAGGACCGGAGGGTTGGGGGAGCAAAAACAAAGGAGAGAGACGACTTACAATAGCTGGTGCCTAACAAAGGAAAACTTTTCTGTGATATCACATAAATAAAAAAATGGGCAATTCTGTCATTTGCCTTGGTGTATGATAAACTTAGAAAGCTTCTAAATTACTGAATGCACATCGATTTTTGCTCTCTACACATTAAACTTTTTCATGACCAATATAGCCCTATTTTAAATTACCTAAATGGACATCCCTCCCTCCTCAACTTCTTTCTACACCCACCCACCCCAATGACCACCCCTACCCCCAGCCACCATCACCCCTTACAGCGGCACCGTCGAAGGGGGAGGGAGCGAGAGAGAGACGGGGAGGGAGAGGGAGAGAGACAAGGAGTGGGGAGAGAGGGAGAGGGAGAGGGAGAGGGAGTGGCGTCGGAGAGAGGGAGGGGCATGGAGAGAGAGGGAGGGAGAGGGGGAGAGGGAGAGTGTGAGGCCCCACCCCTTCTGGACCCTCACTTTGATTTGAATAGTATTAATTATAGTATGTGTTATCTAATTATACTAATTAGTAGGAATTAGTAAGGGTAAATAGGTATTTTCCTACGCACTTAGCCTATTTTCTAGTAATTAGTCTCTTTTCGTGTTTCATAGGTTCTATAGGGTGTCAATTGTAATTGTAGAAGTTGGTTAGTTAGTTAAAGACCCTAGCTATTAAATAAAACTAATAGAAGGGGTTTCCACTTGATAATATTCTAACTTTTCTAAAAAAACCTAAATACCCATGTACTTATCTTCATTTTCTATTAAACTAGGAATGACACTTTGTTAATTGTCCCCCCAACTCAAACTGTAAAACAACCCCCCTCATCCCAAACGAGCTCCATATCTCTCTCTCTCTCTCTCTTTTCTCTCCTCTTTCATTTTCCCTCCAATTCCCTCATTTCCCTCCTTTTCCCTCTCTAGAAACCCTAGATCTAAGCTCTTAGCTACAAGAAGGAGGAGGATTATCTACAAGTTTTAGCTAACATCTCTTCTAAAGATCTCTTCTATCTTATAGACCTCTTCTTTCTCTACAATTCAAGGTAAGCCTCTATTTCTAGTTCGATTTTCCTAGAAATCTCTCTTTCTCTCTCTAGATTCCCTTCCTCGCTGCAATTCTCTTGTGGTTTTGGGATTAGGTGTTAGAGATCTCTTCAGATCTGGATTTTGGGATTGATTGAGTGATTAGAAGACCCTAGAAGCTTGGATTTTTCCTGGAGCTTGATTTTCTCTTCTTCTAGTCATTTTCTTGGCAATTGGATGAGAGGCAAGTGCAATATACCTATTAGCATAAAATGCATATATATTTTCCTTCTTTTGATTCTGTAATTTCAATTCAATTGATGATTGATTGCATAGATCTACCTTTTGGAGCTTGTTTTCATGGTTTTTTGCCATTTGATGGATGAGATTTCTCATTTGGTAGATCAATGGCCCAATTGCGAATGGTCAGATGATAATTGAAGTGCTATTGATGTTTATGTATGTTTCCATGATAGATGGATGAGTTTGGATGGAGTTTTGATGGAAATTGGGTTGGATGGAAGAAACTCCAAAATTATGAAATTTGGATTCGTAGTATACTCGGTCGACCGGCCCCTACTAGGTGTCAACCAGATACAAAGGAAATCCAGAGAATTAACCGAGAGTTAAAATCTCCCACAGTCCCAGAAATCCAGTGTACGAGGCCGACCGGCCCTTGCTGGGTGTCGACCAGATATAAAGGAATTTCAGGTAAACAACTGAACTGGAATTCTCACTTAGACTCAAAATCTCAGTGTACCCGGTCGACATTCAAGCCATAATGTCGACCGGACACACTATAGAATGTCAGAATCTAGCTCTCTACCTGCCAGGTAGATGTCTAGGGATTTTAGTGTGCACGGTCAACCAACCAAGCCAGGAGGTCGACCGGACACACAGCACTGGATGTTGACCTAGGAGTCAGAATCCTGATTTTTCTAGTGTACCTAGTCAACCGCCCCTTAGAGGATGTCAACTAGATACACTGCAGACTGATGTTTTCCAATTTTGCAGTTTTTTATATTTAATCTGTTGTGAGGCCTATTGACCATCCAAATATACTTCTATTGATGTGCCAAGCATAAGTCAATGGTGTGGTCAATATTGACTCATGGGGGCCACTAAAGTAGGGTCTAGTGTATTGATTGGACTTCGATTCGATCCTTAAACGTTGTCGAAGATGTCCGTAACTTCTGGAGTACCAAAACACAATATCCTTGGCATCTGAAACTTCATTTAGGAATCAAATTGATTGACATAGACCTGGACCTGAAAAGGGGGCTATTACTTAGGTTGGACCTTTGATTATTACTATTGATTGGCTTGATTATGAAGATTTAATATGCTTAATTCATTGTTGTTACCCATGCATCCTTTCTATTACTAATACATGTTAATTAAATGGAAATTGGATGACCTGAACCTAAGATTACCTAGTGGCGACCCAGTGTTAAGGATTTGTGATTAATAACATGTGTTTGTGGCTGGGCGGGCCATCATATGGCCGAAGAATGGATGGCTGTGATACCTTAGAATGAAGAGGCTGTATATTGTGGACTTGTGACCCATTTATGAATGGGAATGGACTGTATACTATTTGACTGAACTTGGATACTATACTTGGACTATTTTGGGACTAAGGCCATGGCATTGATGGGCCTTAGCATGGAATTGATGATGGACTTGGACTTGGATTGTATTTAAGAAATGAACTTATACCTTGGACCTTTTATGGACTTGATAGGACCTTGCTCGCGCAAGGCAAGCCTAGATAGATACAAACCATTACTTGTTTCCTTGAGTCGGCATTAACATTCACTCAGTTGTTATAGGCTTAGCCTTTAGACTGATCATCACTGGTGAGAGCTATATTAGTTATGGTTTGCAGCTATCATGATGAGCTATGGATAAACAGATTGTGTAATTCCAGTTCCAGTCTATTGAGTGTGAGGATGTTGATATTGATGTTACTATTGGCGAGGCTCGTCATCCCTTACACTGTTACTTTACTTTCTCCGCTACACTGTTTATAGTATTATGGGAGGGCCGCAGCATAATATCATGCGGTGTCCAGCTTGTGTGAATGTGCTATATTGATATATGGTTAGAATAGATACTTTACTTTCATTCTAATTCTATGTGCTATATCTTGATCAACTGCCTAGCATTGCCTATATACTGTACCTTGCCAGATCCTTGGATCTGACCCATTATTAGTGCTTAGGTATTGATCTCTATCCTGAGGACAGTGCAATCATCGAGGCGCTCGTAAGAGGAGACTACGAATGGGGACCGGTTGACTAGGAGGTCGAGTTGGAGACTGGAGTGCATGCACTTGGGGTTTGAGTGCATCTATTTTTGGGGTTTTAGTGCTTTTGTTGTAAGTAGTGGGTTTTCATCCATCTTATATATACATACTACATTCTACTTTAAGATTAGTAGACAGATGCCCTGCTACATTTGATATATGATAGTTTTGGTACCTTATGCTTCCGCTATTATTTGATATTGCCTCCGCTATCTTTCTTATGCTTCCGCAATTAACCATTGACAATTATATTATTTCAAAAGTTTTAATTTGGACATCACTGTGGACTATGATCTTGAAAGTTTTCGGATTTTCAGGGAAGCAGCGCGTCAATTTCGGGTACCTTGGCGGTAACCTCAGCATTCGAAATTTGGGCAATATAGAGAGAGAAAGAGGGTGAGAGGGAGGGTGGGTGGCGAGCGGAGAGAGGGAGAGGGACGGGGCGAGGGAGAGTGCGAAAGCAAGCAAGGGCAAGCAACGACGAGAGAAAGGGAGAGGGGGAGAGAGACAGGAAGAGGGAGAGATAAAGAGGGAGAGAGAAGTTAAGGGAGGGTAGTTTAGGAAAACAGAGATGCGTAGAGAGTAATTTTGGTAATCTATGGTGGGTGTAGAGAGTAATTTTGGTAATCTAGGGTAAGTGTAGAGAGAAGCAGTGTGTGGAGAGCAAAAATTAGTGTGCATTTTGCCTCTCTCTAAACCAAGGCCAGCTTTATCATAGAGCATGTAAAGCCCTTGCTTTATGGCCCCCAAAAAATTAGTCCCCAAATTTTCTCAACTTTGAAAAAAAAAAAAAAAAAGCAATTGCAATCAGTTTGTTTTCAGTTTACTTTTTCTAAAAAAAAATGGCTCATAACAATTGATCCAAAAAAATAAGGCCCCATAAAAACCAAAACCTTTTCCAAAAAAGAAGGCCTCATAACAATTGATCTAAAAAACAAGGCCCCATAAAAACAGAAACCTTTTCACATTCCAAAAAAACCATTAAACTCCTTCACCGCTGAGAAAAGCCGTAGCCATTAAAAACGAAAAAAAAAACCCAGCAATTACAACAAGCAACGAATCCCCTTTTGAGTTCTAAAGTTCTTCCTGCTTGCACTCTAAAATTCTTCCTGCTTGCACTTGCACTCTAAAATTCCTCCTGCTTGCACCCTTTTTTTCTCGCATCTGCTTGCAATCCAAAGAGGACAATCTCCTCTGTGTTCTTATTGGATCCCTTTAAACCAAAGGGTTTTTTTTCTCTAAACTCCATTCTTCCTGCACTCCTTCCTAGTTGCACTCCTACAATTGTCACCACTGCAAGTTGGAGGCATCGAGAAGAGGAACTGGTTTTGTTGCAGGCTCTTTCGCTGATTAAAACCAAAACGTTAAGTGGATTGGCCACACTATCAATTGAAAAAGATATGGTAGCAAAACTTGAATATAAAAACTTAATTAGTAATTTTGCATCACAAAAAGCAAGAAAAACATATTTTAAATAAAATATTTATAATAATTTTAAAAAATGAAAAGGGCCTCATTTAGGATTGTCGCCTTAGGCCTCAAATTGTCTTGAGCTGGCCCTACTCTAAACTTAACTCTTTGGGAGGAAGGGAGGGAGGGAGGGAGGGATTCATCACTACTGGTAAGTTAAAAACCTACTTAAAATAACAATTGGAAAATGTATGTAAGAAAATATTGTAATATATTGTCAGCTTTTCATCAGTTGGTATTTTTATTCTTTCTCAACAAGACATCTTTGTATCTTGGCAGCACATTTGTTAGGTGGCATCTCTGTTGGTCTTTGTTTTGATAAAAAAAATGATCGGCTATACAACTCGAGTGAAGTCCTGGTTTTGATCAAAACTAAATCAACAACTGGTTCATTTTCAGTTGAATTGTGACAGTTTTTAAATAACTAAAAATAATGGATGCAAAATAAGTTTACAGCTGAAATCTTTTAAGAGATTTTTACTTATTTCCATCATAAAAGTATTAGTTCAATGGGATTTTGCTTTCCTTTACATCAAGGTCATGATTTTCATTCTCAATCAAATATCACATGGGAAATTGGTGGCAAAAAAACTAGATAAATCTTAGATGATTAATAATAATAAATATAAAGAGAAAAACAGAAATTTTGGGTGAATTTTCTTTAATTTTATTATTTTTGTAAAGGACATGTTTGGACCTTGACAATTTGCGATTTTTCATCATGGAATTTGTCAAGGTATTATCTATCGGTATTGGTCTTTTCCTCTATGCACACTAGACATTAGTGTCCTCTATGCACATTACTGGCTATCCAACTAATGAGAAGGCTTAGGCTTGGTCGAACCTAACTCAAAATCGGTTCATCCAGTTGAGCTATGATGATTTTTAAATAGCCAAATATAATAATCACAAAATAAATATTATTAGGAAATATTCTTTGAGTTTTTTATTTATGATTATTACAAATTATATATATTAAAGCAAACGGGGAGGAGGGCTGTGGAGGTGGGTGCCATGTCATCACCCACATGAGTTCTCCTTTCAAATAAATATCTAGAAAAAACAGAGAGTGCTTTAAGGTGTCATGTCATCACATGCCACAATTTTTTCTCCAAAAAAATCTCTTTATTCGTATCCTCTATCTCCTAAAGTCTCTCAATCGATATCCCCTAAAATCTTTCTATTTTACTATAGTTATCCTCTTTCTCAACACCATCTATCTTCCATCTTCTCAAGATTGTCATCTTTTTATTTTAATATTTGAGGCACACCTTTCAATAATTCACACTAATAAATTTTTCATTAAAAATATCATTTTCTTTTAGTTTCCTAATAGAGCTCTACTGTATTCATATATTGTCACATGTGAACGAAAATTAGACCCGACTTTCTGGTAGACTACGTCATGGATGGGCTTGTGATAAAAATGTTTTGAGGTTGGAGTTTTTATTGGCTGAATCTTATTATATAGACATGACCCTAGGTTTGGGCCACCATAAATTCCACTTTCGTAGGCCTACATGGACTCATAATTAAGAGATATATATACATTGATCCAGGTGTGCCAATTATAACTAGGATCAAATAATACTAGCCTGTGGTTTTAAAGTCTCATAATTTATGGCTTTTAAAGTAAAGATGTTTATACATTTTTAAAAAAATCTAGAGCTAAAAAACGGTTTGATCAGTTCTAAAATGGTGTTGGTGCTACTTCAAAGGAGTAGAGAAGAAATTTGTGCGAAGGGATTGAAATAACCATTGGCCTATGTGAAAATAAAAGAATGGTGCATTTGTGCAATGAGAGGATTGCACATTTTTATGATTTTCTTTGTTAACAATATTATGTTGTTTGGTGTGATGTATTTTCCTTGCATAGAAGAAAAAAATGAATAATTTTTTCTTAATAGAGAGGACTTTGATTTTCTACGAAAATAAAAAATTCCATTCTTATGAGGAAATAAAGATCTGTATAAACTAGAATCCTCTTGTTGCACAAACAAGTCCAACTGGGGTGGCTTTGTTTTATTGGACTTTGAAATTATCAATGGATAACAAAAAGTTGAATGCATTTCTTATTACTAAAATTATATATTAACAAAATTCACTTTTCTATATCTTCTTTAGTAATTATTGCTGTTATTATTATTTTTATGTTGTTGTTGAATGGATTTTTTAACTTTATCTTTGTAATAGTTTATTGTTGATGTTGACCACTTGTATTTGTGATTGAAGATGTGTTGACTGTTTTTATATAAATATGCATAAATATATTCTTATATATTTATAATTAATTTTAATATCTCGTAAATTCAAAAGATAATATCTTACTTTTTGCCCCGGCTAAGCACGGTGCGTTGTTGCTAGTTGTAAAAGTATTTCAAATGGATTTGCATTTTCTTGAGGTTTTTTTTTACGACGAGGGTTTGCCCGTGTCATATAAGTCTGCGAGGACTATTCCTCGAGCACACGCACAAAACCCACACGCATGTGCACCAGGTGAGTCTAGAGCAGGATTTGACCACATGACGCGGGGAGCAAACCCCTGCTTTATACCAGCCACCGAACTCCTAGGTGAGTACTTCCTTGAGTTTAATATCCCAATTATCATTCTAAGTAGGATTTTGTATATAGAGAAATTGATAAATTTTAAATGATAAACAGAAAATAAATATTATAAAATAAGAAAAATGTCAACAACATTCTATTAAATAGCAAGGGCATGTTTGGATATTGGCGCAGTTTGTGATTTCTTAACAGTGTATTTGTCAAGATGTCATCTCCATTGGTCTTTCCTATAGAAAAATTGATCAGTTATCCAGCTCAATGTGAAGGCTTAGCTTTGGTTTCAATTGTCATTTGATCATTGTTATGCTATGATTAGTTTTAAACATTAGAAATGATAAATTGAGACTACGTATACTATAGATTTTTTTTAAGATATTCTTATTTATTTTTTTTCCATCATAAAAGTATTTCAAAGGATTTCTATTTCCTTGGCATAAATGTCAAAGATATTCTTTCATAAAAAATAAATTGGAAAAATGTTGGTAGAAAGTTAGATAAGTCTTAAATAATTAAAAAGAAATAAAAATAATGCAAAAGTGTTTTTAAGAGAATTTTACTGATTGTTTCTTATTGTCAGTTTTGTGAAAGGGATTTCTGTTTCTTGACAATAATGTCACAAGTAGTATTTTCAAAAAATTAGTCCTTAGAAGCTCAAAGATGAACTGTTCAGATCAAGCACCCCTTTGTGGAGATTTAAGATTGTCTACAGGAGGTTAACCCTGTCCGATTCATGTCACAAAATCCAATGGCTGGGCTAGAGACCTGATCACTAAATAAAATAATAGGACGTCTAAGATCCTTTTGAAATCTCTTTCTTTCTAATAATTTACTAGCAACAAACGCCCGTGCTAAGCCCGGGCCAAAATGAGAATATATTAAAATTTAAGAATTCTTTTAAAATATTATTAAGATAAAATAAATATAAATTAAAGAAATTTATTATCTTTGAATATTAGAATCTTTTAACATGTAATGAATATAAATACAAAATGAAGTAAACTTACATAACACGACGACCCCTTGAACTTAAAGACATTGACCATTACACAAGTATAAATGCGTGTCTATATGGGAAAGCTCATAAGCTAAAGCTTAAGATAAGGTAAGCTCAAGTGTGTGGTGGGGCCCACATAGGGGTGGGGATGGGAGGATTTCAAAGACTCCATAGGACCCTTCTCTTTGTAAAAAAAATAAAAAATAGTCCTAACTGTGGTTTCTACCATCCCCATCTAGCCCTAGAAGTTTAATGGTCAACAGTCCATTCAAATCGGTGCACAGTCGATTCAATGGTCCAGTAAATCTAGATCTGACCAAAAGCTAGTAGACATGTGCGATTTAGGGGGTTCGTGTGTTTAGTTCATTTGGATGGACCAAGGATGGACCAAGGGTGGGCCCCACAAGAGTAATCTTACAGAATTAAATGGATAGGTATGGTGCCCGGGCTCAAAAAATATAATGAAATATGTGATTCTTTTCTGAGGTATTATTGAAAAAAAAATAGATTTTACCGAAATAAATAAATAATTTATATTTATTATATTTATAAAATAATATATATAATATTTTATTTCTTTAATGTGGCATTTTATGCAATGAGTTTACCAACAAAACCAAACCCAACCCATTACATATTATGCAGGTGTGTGTGGCCATGGCGTTCAATAGAAGGTCATGGAGCAAGTTTGCAATTAATGACATGAGACCCACTATAAAGTGGCGTAGGTTTAAGATGTCAAATGAGGTGGGAATAAAATTCGTAAGACCCAATCCTGACCCACCTCATTGCCGTCAGTATATAAGACCATCCAAGCCATTCACGAAGCTTACCAAACCCTTAAAGAAACATAGAAGGATGACCATCCTCTTACTATCATTATAAATTCAGTATGAAGAAGTGCATTTGTTTTCCTAAATTGAGTTCTTTAATCATATGAACTCCAACTCCTTCCTAAATCCAGTCCGAAGGAGTGTATTTCTTTTATTATAAAACCCAACGATGCCTCAAAGAAGAAATTAGCATGATCAATAATATGCATTCGCAAATGCATATTCTTTTCTTTTTGGGCCTATTTGTTTCCCCATTGATCATCTAACTCCCTTGGTCCTCCTTGAATCAAGGTTAATTTCTATGGATCAATGGCATGTGGTAGGCCACCTCAAGTATACTTCAAGCCTTTGTGAAGTAAAATCTCTCATGTGGGGCTAAGGGATTTCTTATAAGATTCTAATCAGTAAGAATCTTAGAACTTCATGCATATCATTGGGTTATGAGTTTTTATGTGATTAATGTCATAAGGTGGGCCACTTCAATTAGGCTTCATGCCTTTGTGAAGTAGCAATCTCACATGTAGGGCCTTTAGTGCAAGCCGTGTAGCCAATTAGAAACCAAAAGGCGTGGAAATTGCATACCAATAATTATGTGGGGCCCACCTTGTGGATCTTAATCACATGAATAAGATGATTGGGTAGACAGATTTATGGATGGATTAAGATTAGAGAGTGATTAGAGGATTAAGATAAAATAGAAAAGTTAGGAAAAGAGAGATTTTACAGGAAATTAGAAGGATTTTAGAAATATAGGTTTAGGGAGGAGATTTGGGAGGTGTAGTAGCCCACGTTTAACCCAAAGCCCCTTGTGTTTTTATAAGTATTTTTCTGAAAAGAGAAACTATGGGTGCTGACGTGGCGCCCTCTGCATCCCACCTCCCCATTTGCTTTAATATATATAAAAGTGGGTTTCCTTCACTCTTTTCTATCTCCCTAGTTTTGACTTGGGATGCAATTAATGTCTAAGAGGAGGGACGTGGGGATTCATCTTTAATGGGAAATGCTTGATCTTATATTCTTGCTAGGAGTAAATTAAACTAGTAAAGTTGATAATTAAGGGTTTTACCAAAACAAATAACTTTGAGTGGCCACTGCACCAACAAGGAACTTCAGCCAATAGTGCACCAAAAAGGGAATCCTTAAAGAAAAAGTTACTTTTTTCATCATTTTTTTGTGTGGTCGCATTCGACCTTCATTTTCTGTGTTGAGGGTCAACTGCGACCCTCGCAATAACAAGTGAGGGTCGCATTTGACCTTGAGCAAGCATAACCTCTTCATCTTCTTCCTTCTTCCTCGAGTGTTCGAGTTTTGGATTAAAGGAAGAGAGGACTGGAAGATCTGCCACTTAAAGTTATTTTTTTGGTAAATTTCTCATAGAGGATTCTTCCGAAAAAAAGCTCTTGCAATTTCAAACCCAAATTTCTAGCATGCTATGGTTTTGTGCAACATCACGTGAAACAAATTTTACTAAAATAGAAGACTGGATTGGATCAGCAATTCAAAAGCAAAGATCCACGCTCATTTGTGCTTTGGGCCAGAAAAATCATGCCCAAACAAGAAGATACCAATGGCCGAAAATAAAAGATGCTACCAACAAGAAAACTAGAGATGAGGAAGAGAACAAGGCACCAGTAGTTCACATGATGCACAACCAATCGACAACGTTTACTAGGGACCGAACCTTTTTTAAATTGACCAACCCACCAACAACATTTTTAGGGCCGAGTGGCAATTTACAAGGTTAGATCTTCCAGTCATCTCTTCCTTTAATCGAAGAAGAAGGAAGAAGATGAAGAGGTTATGCCTGCTTAGGGTCGAATACGGCCCTCACGTGTTATAACGAGGGTCGCAGTTGACCCTCAACACAGAAAATGAAGGTCAAATGTGACCACAGAAAAAAAAATGGTGAAAAAAGTTACTTTTTCTGTACAGGTTTCATGTTTGGTGCACTACTGGCTAAAGTTCCCTGTTTAGTGCAATGGCCACTTAAAGCTATTTTTTAGGTAAAATTCCCTTGATGATTCATTGAAGTCCAAATAAAGATGATGTGATCAATATCAATCATAACTACAAGAAAATACATTTTTAGCGTCGAACTTATAGCGGCGGCCGCTGAAATGTGACGCTATAAGTTATTTATGCCGGCGGCCAAGTATGCCCCCCGCTTTAACTCAATTTATAAGTTACTTTTACCGGCGGCCTCCACTGTGATCGTGGGTAAAACTATCGATTCATTGGCGCCATTTGATCGCGCTAAATTTTTTATTTTCACCGTCGAATATGTAGCGGCAGCCAATACTTTTGATGGTAAAATGAGTTTGTAGTGTCAGTAAAGTGTTGGCTGCCGCTACAAAATTGTTTTCAGCGGCGGCCATAAGTGATTGCCGTTAAAGGTTATATTAAAAACCCCCAACTTAATCTCCCTCGCTCTAATATCCCTCACTTCCTCGCCCTCGTCTCCCTCTCTTGCTCTCTCTTTCTGGCCCTCGTCTCCCCCTCTTGCTCTTTCCCTCTCTGGCCCTCGTCTCCCTCTCTCGCTCTCACCTCATCTCCATCACGCAGCTCTCACCCTTTCCCACCATCTCCAAAAAAACCCATCTCTGTTGCAAACCCACCAGGGGCAGACCCATCTCAAAAAACCCACCAACGCAGCTCTCACCCTCTCTCACCATCTCCAAAAAAACTCGTCTTTGTTGCAGACCCACCAAGAATAGACCCATCTTAAAAAACCCACCAACGCAGCTCTCACCCTCTCCCACCATCTCCAAAAAACCCATCTTTGATGCAGATCCACCAGGCGCAGAACCACCAACGCAGCTCTCACCCTCTCCCACCATCTCCAAAAAAACCCATCTCTGTTGCAGACCCACCAGGCGCAGACCCATCTCTCCGGTCATCTTCTACTTGTTGTAGCTCTGCATCAAGAAAAATCGCTCTTCTTCTCCTTCCGTCAAAATCTGTCGCACTACCTCTCGCGCCTTCTCCTTTTGTCAAAATCCGTCGCACTACCTCTCGCGCCTGCCCAAATCTCCTCTAGGGCTTCTTCAGTCGCGCATCGGTCAATCCAGACAGCGTTATTCAGCTTGGATTGGCACAGAACCAGGTAGATTTTTAGATCTTGTTTTGTTTTTCTTCTAGACCAGTTTTCGCTAGCCATTTCCTCTGCATAATCCCACCATTCCAACAACAACAACTGAACCTTCCTCTCTCTATAGCCTCTGCACCTTCTTCCACTTCTTTTCAGGCAACCCCAACGCTCTAAATCCCTTCGTGCATCCTTTTCTCCCATTTCCTCTAATGCAATAGCTCTTTAGTTTGTATATATATACACACATCTCTTCTTCTGCTCTCATCAACTCAGATAAGAAAAAAAGGAGCTTTCCATTTGGGTTCTTAGCAAAAAGGTTACAACCTATATGATTAATAATTGCATATGACCCTTGATTTCTCAATTTAATTACATGAATTGAAATGGGTATTTTCTTTTCTTCCCTAATTCAGAGCATGGCACCAGGAGATGTTGATAGCAGCGCCGATTTCCACCAATTAGTTCAAGCTCACCAAGTACATGTTCCTTTTCCTGCCTACAGTTGCCGTTAGAGGTTCTGCTCTACTGTGCTGCCTCCCTCTCTCCACCCCATATCAACCTCTCTTTCTCTCTGTATTCTCTTTCTCTTTGTTGGATGGACGGAAAAAATAATAATCAAGCCTTCTTCCATTTGTCATCCAAAGCTGAGGTCATTTCTAGTCTCAGGTATGGTTTTCCTGTTGAAAGTTCTCATTTTTATATCATTCTTGATTGGTTTTGGAAATGGGTTTTTCTCCAATTGGGATATTATGCATTGGTTTTTGTTGATTTTATTTTACATTTTTTTTTTTTTTTTTGCATTTGAGTTCTCTTTATTTGTTGTTTCACTTGTTTTGGCTGAGAGTGAGAGTAGTATTTGTTGGATGTGGGATTTCTTTGAAACTCGGTTTTGATATGCATTTTGTACTTTTTCGGCTATTAGACTTGCTTATGTGTTTTTATTGTATTACATTCCCTTTTACAGAGGTAGGTTTTTTTTTTTTTTTTTTTTTAGACCTTTCACTGGGTGTGGGTTTTAGGTTCTGATTGGTGATAGAGATGTGACTTTTTTTTTTTTTTTTCTGTTTTTGGGGTCCGTGAATTATAGTTTGGGGGAAAATGGGATGTTGATGAGTATCATTTTAATTGACTTTATTTTATCTGTTTGGTTTGGTTTTTTATGCTTCTAAATTGAAGATTTGGAGTACTAGTGAACTCATTTAGCCAACCCCATGTTGTTGGGGATTAGAAATGTCATTACAACTTCCAAGTGTTACTTTGACACAGCATGGATGTTGATGTTATAAATAGATACTAAAAAACTATACCAACACCCCCATAAATGTATATGAATTTATCTTAAACAGTTAGTATACAATGATAATTATAGTTGTTCTAATATTAAAAATGTAAATATGAATGATGGCTCTTTCTAGGAAATGCTTTTGAATTGATTGGAACCCAATGAAGTTAAGGTATTGCTTCAAATTCTGTCTTTGAGTTAGTTCATCTGGTTTAATGTCTTTTCTTGACATGGGATCTGTGTAGAGCACTTTTCTTGTAAAAGACACTTTTTGGATGTGTGTATTTTGCAAACTGTGAAATTTGGTAAAGGCAATTAATACAAGATGGAAACCCATGGTTTGGTGGGTCCTAACAGGATTGGCAAAATAGGCCAAAGGTAGAGTTCTGTTGACAGGGCAAGTAGGGTCCAGTTGAACACATATAAAGAAGAGTTGTGTTCATTTATGATCAGCATCACCTTGAGCATGCTGGTTACATTTGTGCTAATGCTCAGTCATTTGTACTTGTAAGGCGGATCACGTGGGGGCATCGATAGAAATGTATGCCTCTTAACATTCTTTTTTTCACTGGAGTTCTGTAATCTCAATCCTTCTTCCACTAGAAGATCCTTGAAGTGTTTCATACATATGGCATTTCTTGTTTCACTCCTAGGTGATTACTTGTGCAGAGTACAGAGGGTTCAAGATTTGGTACCTCAAGACCGCCTACTTGTGAGGGGGATCACCTCCATTAGATTTTATGATGTAGTCAAGTTGAATCTTATTGGTTGTCTATACAAAAGCATCTTTAAAATTTGTTATTTTTTCATTTTCAGCCAATGTGATTTGTTATTTTCTTTATTATGAATCATTGTAATGATCCTGTGTAAAATTCCAATGCAGCTGGGGGAAGATTTAGAGGTAGAAGGTGGCATGATTCTTTGGTTGGAAGTACTATCACTACACCATTATTGAAAATCAGAAACATCAGTCCCTAGCTCCATTCAGGTTTTTCTGTTTCCTCCCCTGTTCTGGTTCTTCTTTGTTTAGCCTCTTTCTTTAGCCCCTCGCATAGTCCATGATACTTTGATATCATATATGCAGCATGAGTATGGATTCATTTAATCTGCACGAGTTCCAAATTAGAAGTAGCCTGCTACAAGATGAATACCTCATTTCAGAAAATGAATTTTCTTGCAACTTTATTGTAAATGGTTGTTATATTGTGTGATTGAACCCTATTATCCAAGCTGATTGATAAATTGTTTAAAGCCATTTTACAAAAGTTGTATGCAGCATTAATTTGTTTACATAGCTAATATTTTTATTAACATTAAGTTGAGCCAACATTTTCTTAGAAAATTTGATTTTCCTTTCTTGTGATTCTCATTGCCCATAATTCAAGTAATATAAATGACCAATATAAGTATTTCAGCTCTCTTACCCCAAAAAAAAAAAAAAAAAAAAAAAAAAAAAAAAAAAAAAAAAAAAAAAAAAAAAACATATGTATTTCAGGCACCTATATTTTGTCTTGCTGAATCTTTGTTGACAAAAAATTCACTGCAGATACCATAAGATTGTCAAACATTGGCAATAATTTTAAGAATTGTCAAACTTTGGCAATATTTTTAAGAATATTGTGCTATTTTGAATAATATCTTCATGATATGACTTCAAGTCTAAGTAGTATCTGGGAATACCAACCTTTCAGATTGAGAACAAAGTGTTAGACTAAAAGCCAGAATTAATAAAATAAAAATAAAAAGCAAGTCATAAACTAGATGTCAATTCCAAACAAATTACTTGATCAACATCTTAAAGTGTTTGTGTGTGTTTGTGTTGTGAAATTATTACACCAGATACAACCCGTAGCATTTCTAACCATTGTCTAGATTTGGAGTAATGAGTAATGGGATTCATTTTCCTAAGTTCAAAGAACACCTGTTCTAATGAGTAATTAAGATATCGGCCTGCACCTCAAAAGTACAGATTCTTCATTTAGTGGTAATCTATTTGTAGGCTATTAACTAATGGTTTTGGATCTCTCATCTGAAGATTTCCTAGATTACGATTCAACCTTTAACAACCAAATAGTCCCTCCTCTACTGCAAGGCCTTGCTGTAAAGAAAACATCAAAACAAAAATGTTCTGGCAAGTGAAGAACATGCCTAAGCAGTAAGTAGTAGTTATCATTCAAATCCTCACAATCCAAGGCAGTGTTAAAGAAATCCAAAATAAACAATTGCAAGAACAGATCTTTGAATCAGAATAGGAAGAAGATTTTATTGTGAATCGAAATTTCTCCCCACATTGCCGGTCTCATTAACCATCCCATCCCACCATCCTCGCTAATCCAACAACCAGTTACAATCTCATTTGTTAATAATAATACTAATAATCAATGGTATGTTGCCATAGACATACACAGGATAGAGTTTATGACATGTTTTTATTTTTATTTGCAGGAATTGTCTTCAGATTCTTCACAGCATGTGCGCTCTGCTTTAGCATCAGTAATTATGGGAATGGCACCAGTTTTAGGAAAGGTTAGCAGCAGAGTGATGGTGCATGTAGTCATTCCAAAAGAAAGAGAAAAAAATAAAAATAAAATTAAGGAAAAGAAAGATTGTGGAGATTTTGATACTTCTAAAAGGAGTATCTATTTTCTAAGTTGCTTGCATGTGTTGACATCCAGTTTCTTTGCAGGTTATTGGCATTGATTTGTTGTCCCAGTCATTGTTACCGGCCATTATGGAGCTTGCAGAAGATAGACATTGGAGGGTTCGGCTTGGAATAATTGAGTACATTGTTTACGTGACGTAGGAACTACTGTAGCAGTAGAAAATGGCTACGATCTAGCTGCGACTTTAGTAAAATTGCAGGCTCCATTATGGATTAAAATTCCTTCAGCCTGTCAGATTCACATTGTTACCAACCTGTTGGGTTAATTTCTATCTGCAGTGGGATTCAACAGTCTAGATCGGGTCTTGATTGGTATGCCCTCTGAATGATCTGTGGCTGATTGTTTTCTGGGCCTGATTAAATAAGGATCCATTTGGCTGGTTCTTGTCACAAAAGTAATGATCCCAGTCCAATATTGGTGTGTAGCCATGATATGCCTCTTTTTACTCATAATTTTTAACTTGTATTGTGGTTAATATGAACTGATGCATTGGACGATATTCAGCTGCATGGTGTTCCTTTCGAATATCTGGTTGAGTTAGGTTAATAACAGTATTTACTGCTAGTTTATTGATTTGTAGTTATTCCTTTGCTATGTTTCTTGCCTGTGCTTAAAAATCTTAATATATTGTCTTCTTGGTGGATGATAATACAATGTGTATTGTTTCAATATGCAGATGGGCTAGGCTTTGGCCCATGTTGTGGTAGTATTGATAAATGGTTAGGTTGAATGGTCTACTGCCCTGACCTGAGCCCATTGTGGCAGGTTTTGGTGGTGTTCTTGATGTTTCTGGTGCAGGTTTGCATATTCCTACTCAAGTGGAATTCTAGTTCTTGATGTGTCAACTATGTTACATCTAGAGCTCCCACACATCAATGTCTTATCTAAGATTGATCTTATTAAGAGCTACGGGAAGCTAGGTAGGCATTGAATCACAAAACATTGTAGTTTGATATTAGCTGTCCACATATTCCAGAAACTTTGAAGTAACATGGTTTGTATTGTATACATCTTTCAACCTTGACTTCTATACAAATGTCCAAGATCTATCATATTTACAGTTTCATCTAGATCAGGATCCACGCTCAGCCAAGTACAGGTATGATCGAATTTTTTGATACCAAGTTATGTGGATTGGAGCCGCACAAATAATATTCTTATACAAGTTGTATGTTGACACCTATGCTGTTTCTCAGACTGTTGGTAGCATTCTACATGTGGAGAAAATTTTTTGCTTCCCGTTGAGAAAATTTTATGAATTAATTACTTATATAACCATTTCCACTATTTCTTTGTGTCACTCTTTTGCGGTTTAACTGCTTCATATCTTATATTTGGAATAATATTCTTATATGAGTTGGATGTTGACACCTATGCTATTTCTCAAACTGTTGATAGCATTTTACATGTGGAGAAAACCTTTTGCTTCCTGTTGCATATGTTTTTTGTTGCATATCTTTTTTGTTGTGATAATTTTCTTTGAGAATGCTATTGTAATCATTGTTTTTGTATTTATCTAAGTTGTGGTGAGCATTGGTAGATCATGAAAATGTTTGCAGGTAATTGTTGTTGGTAGGTAATTATTGTTTCTGCTGTGGGCTGATATTTGCAAAAAAAAAAAAAAAATAGGGGCGGCCGGGTGGCCGCCGCTAAAAAAAATGATGCAACTTTTAGCGGCAGCCACCCGACCGCCGCTAAAATAAATGATGTAACTTTTGAGTTTTTAGCGGCAGCCATTTTTACTTTTACCGGCGGCCAAGAGGAAAAAAACTTTGTTTTTAGCGGCGCTGATACGGCCGACGCTAAAAAGATTTGAGTTTTAGTGGCGGCCATTTTTACTTTTACCGGTGACCATTGGGCACCGGTAAAAATTTTCTTCGTCGTCTCATTAACCAAAGGATTTCTTTTATCGGTGGTCAGAGCCGCCGCTAAAAAATCATTTACCGGCGGTCGCTGGCCGATGCTAAAACTATTACCCACTCGCGATTTACCCTCGCCATGCGGCGGCCAAAGTGACTGCAGGTAAAAGTTTTACCGGCGCCCAGAACCACTTTTTGGCCTCCACTAAAAGCAGTTTTTCTTGTAGTGATAAAATACCACAAGTGCGCGGTTGTCTAGATGAGACAATGGCAAGAACGGGTCGAACCCACAAGGAGCTAATTGAAGAAACTTTTAGATTAAGAAAACTAATTAACTACAATCAAAGAAAGTTTTGAGTATTTAGATATAAAATCAAGCAACTAATTTAGAAAGATGAAAAACTACAAATTAATGAAAGTGATTAGAGCATAGGAATCCAATAAGCATCCGCAAATTATTTATCAAGTAATCCTAATTTGTTCCAATTTTTACTTCAAATCAAAGACAAATCAATGTTTTTAATTTGGAAAATCTAACTTTTAAAATCCCTTTTCGATCATAAAAATTCAAAACTCAAGACTTCCTTCATCTCATAAAAGAATAAAAATAATTTAAGAACTACCCATCAAAAGTAAGCATAAACCATCAAAAGATCTAAATCCTAAGCATAGCCTATCAAACCTAAGCATGACTAGTCAAAAACCAATTTTTATTTTCAGAATTTAAGAATGGAGATTTGCCTAGGGCACGAAGACAAGCCTATTAATCATTAAGCACATAATCATTGAACACAAATTAGAATTACTAAATAAATAAAAAGAAGTTACTTACCTTCATCCATAGCTCTAATCAAGAAAATTAGCCCACCATTGCAAAGAATGCTTCTTGATTTGTCATTAAAAATTGCATCTTTACAACTTCTCCTTTAAAAAAAGTTTCCTTCAAAATAAATCCTTGAACATGGCCCAAGGCTACCAAAATAAAATAAATAAAGAAAATACCAATGGAAAACAAGAAAGGAAGAAAAGAAAGAAGGGAATTGGAGAGAGGGCTAGATGTGAGATGCCTCCATCCCCTTTTGGGTTGGTTTTATAGATGTTGATGCCTCCTTTTTAGCAAAGAATCTCCTCTCTTTTAGGACTTGTTTCCTTATTTGGAGAGATTTCTTGATTAGAACTCAAGTTAGTCTTCACACTTGAAAAGAGTTTGAATTGGAGAGGATTTGCTACTAAGTGTGGTCTCTTGGGCTCTAAGTCTTGCCAAATTGAACTTCTCAAACATCTCTCATGTTGCCAATTTTGAAAACTTTTTGTAATTTCCCCATAGAATTATAACATGTAAATTCCCGAGGTTTTATCTCCCTCAATATAGCTCCGATTTATGTAATCTTGGGCTCCACGGATATCTACTCGAAAAGAGCTTTCCAATGATAGGTAGATTACATCAATCCGATATTAGATTTGAGAGTTATGGCCATTTCAATTTGCTGCCCCTGAAAAATCGGGGAATAATTGTGCAATTAAGGAAACTTTTATGTTTGGCATGCTATGGGATGTGTGGGACCTATGTTGGACGTCCAAGGCATGCTTGGACTCTTTCTTTACTTACTTATTTGATTCCCTTTCCATCTTTGAGATTTTCCAATCTTTCAAACTCCACTAAGATGTCGAGATATGTGCGCCCACCATTAAGCGTGTCCTGCCTTTGATCTCTCTCAAATTTCACCAATGCAGGTCCCACTCTTGATTTATCCTACAAAAATAAAATTAAATGATGCCAATAATAATCAAGTGTGAGAAATCTAGATGGACTATGCATGGGACCCTACATGCCTAATTAACACACAAAAAATACTCAACTTTCCAAAAATAGCACATGGCGTCAAAATTAGAAGGTTTGCATTAGTGAAGCCAAAAGAACTAATTTTTGAGTGATGAATGAGATGAAAGTCCCTAATTTCACAAAAGTCATGCAATGTAATTGATTTTGACCAAATTTGACTAAGATTCCAACTTTGATGCTCAAATGCATGAAATCATGAAATTAAGTGTAATTATATGCAATTAACCTAATTAAGTCCACAAATGCATATGAAATGATGAATGAAAACTACAATTTTATGGACTTATGAAAATATTTATATTTTACAGAACTTAAGAGAGAACTAAAATTAGGAAACTCATGTGAATGTCAAAATTGATGTAGGCTCTTGTTAAGCAGCAACACTAGAAGGAAAATTCTTGTCATGGCTTCTTGAAGAAAAGATTTTTCTATTGAAGGGGAAAATTCATTTGGGCTTTGACGGGAGTTAAGATTGAATTGATAATCGTCTGCTATAATAGATTATAATAGAAAAATTTTGCTTATATTTGAATTGGGTTGCTGCAAGCCCACTGCAGGGCCAACCCATGGGCTCGTTTTGTAATTTTACATGTAAAATAAAGTGTAGTAAACCATCAAATCAAGAGAGAATAAAATATAATTGGGTTAGGATGGTATTTTGTTTTTACTTGTTTGGTATGAAATCTTTTTTAGGACTTTGATACAGTTTGCACATTTGTTTAGTATTTCAAATATAATGTTTGTTTGGGGTTTTTCTCAAAGAACAAAACATTGACAATGGTTTCCGTTTGGCTTTCACTTGTTTTGGGACATGGGATTTCTATTCCGTGATGCTTGTTTGGTGATTGATTAAAATCTGGAAGTGGGGTTACATTACCCAAACGTGTAATTTCTTCTTTTATGTTCTATTCTTGTCTGACATCTTTTTTCTCCTTGATGTTTGGTCTTTCTCTCTCTTCATTCTTGCATTTTTGGTGTGAAATTTTTATGTACTTTTGTTGTTTGTGTTTGGTATATATTTTTTAAGATTCTTTGATTTGGCAATGGTTTTAATTTCAATTCCTCAGAAAGAATTAGGGTTTGTGTGTCAGAAAAAGATGGGCAGATATTTTCTCCGTCAACCATTGAAAGATTGATCTTGGCACAAGATGATGTCTATGAAGTATAAAGTTTGATGGAAATCCTGATGCTTCGCTCAATAATGATGGCAATATATTTAGCAGTGTGGAGATTGTATTCTTGTAGCCTGCTGTTACACCCCGTCTTAAGTTAATCGAGATTAACTCTAATTAATTGATATTAATACAAATTAATCACATTTAATTAAGCTAATTGTGGTTAATGACCAAATTGAAGTGAATTAGTCTCAAATGACTAATTTGAGCTTAATGAAATGGATTTAAAAGAGATTGAGTGATTTGTATTGATAACAGTGTGATACAAGGATTTTTTTTTGTAAATACGGATTTTCGCGTATTTCGTCGAATGTGGTAACTCTTGATACCAACACGTGTATTTCAAGGAGTACATTAACTTTCGTAATTAACGTCATTTCATTTGACATGAAACGAGTCAAATGAGCTTTCATTTGACTTGAATTGTAATTAGAGAAAGTGTTAGAGGGGCTAAATAGAAATATTCCCTTATATAAGCTAAGAGATGAGTTCATTCAACTCAATCCCAGCAAGAGGCAACCCTAGACTCATTTTCTTCTTCTCTCTTCCGTTTTCTTCATCAATTGACGAGATTGAAGTGATTGAAGTGGGTTTTGAGAAGAGTTTCATCTCTTCATCTTCTTCCTCAATTTTTTCTTCCATTTTTGGAGTGTTTAGAGCTTGAAAAGAAGCTCAAGCTTTCTTCCTTTGAACTACAAGTAAGCTAGTAGTGTTTTGGAAGATGTTTCAGGTTCCCTTGATTATTTTGGAGTTGTTTCTAGCACAAAGAATTCATTAGAATTCTGTTTTGGTTGCCTTTTTGGTGTTAGGTTGGAAAAAGGGTTGTGAATTGGGGATTTCATCTCAATGTCGAGCTAACAAAGAGGCTTTTTGTCGATTGATTTTCAAGAGAGGCAAGTATATGTATATCTTGTGGTTTAGGATGCTAATGATCATGTAGGAACTCAAAGAGTTTAATTTCAGAAAATCTGGATTCTGGATTTTCTGTACATTTGGGCACTGTTCAGTCAACCAAAGGCTGACCGAACTAGGGACCGGTCAACCAAAGGCTGACCGAACTAGGGACCGACCGTTTCTGCACTCAATTGTAGAAGGAAATGAAGCTACTGGAAAGCTGACCGAATTGGGTTCGGTCAACCGAAGTTGCAGTTCGGTTAATCGACAGCTGACCAAACTGCTGACTGAACTCGATTTGGGGGAAATACTAGCTTCTGGAAAGCTGATCGAGTGCTGACTGAAATAGTTCGGCTCATCAAAGTCATGACTTCGGTCAGTCGAAGGGTGACCGACAGGTGACCGAGTGGTTAACCGACAGAATTCGATTAACCAAGGAGCTGATCGACAATGTTCGGTTAACCGAGTGTTAACCGAATCTGCTGACCGAACTTAACTAGAGTGAAATTTAGGCTGATCAATCGGACTTGATAGTCCGATCAATCGGGGGACTCAGGTTGAGTCCAATGGACTTTGGGCTTTTGTTTGGGTTAGGAATATTTCTTATCCCAAATTAGTTTTAGAACTAATTATGGGGCGATTCGAAGTTGTTGAGAATTAAGAATAATGAAAGGAGAATTTTATGATTAGACCATTGTTCTAATAATTAATTGATTATAGACTAAACTTCCATAGGTGATAATTACGGGGACCCTAATGTACGATTAAATAGAAAATGTGATGTCCATCGAAAATAGCAGGTACATTAGAGAACCAATTGTTACACCTAATTGGTTGTTTAGATTAGAATTGAGACAGAAGTGAGTAGAATTACTAATAATCCTAGTTCTCTCATTGAATTGTTGTCTTATTAAACTCATGCTAAACTCAGGTCTAGTGTGATTAGTGTTACCTGTTTATTCATTTCCATTATTATGAATGGAATTACTGAATTGAATTAAATCCTGAATGGATTAAAAGACTTGTTATGTTAACTCTTGGGTCTGGCACTACATAGCGGTTTATTAAGGCTCATATGGAGCTACACTGAATTAATGAGTGAATGACTCATATGGAGCTTAAACTGAATGCATGACTAATCCTACTGCAGTAGATGGAATTGTAAGCGTTTCGGAGCTCCGTGGTGATGCTAATGGTCCCTGGCCTGGACACTAGTAGACTCCACATTACTGATTGTATCAATGGTTACTGACTGATTCTTCATACTAGAAGATTAAATAATAAGTCACCTAATAAAGTGTACACACTGGAAATTGAATGAGTAATGTAGATAACAGTGACTAAATCCGTTCAACGGATCATTGAATGATTTCTCTCTTTGGACTAGGTCTTGAATGGTGCATCATTCTGCCATGTGTCAAAGAGGACAATATTATACTGAATGATTTCTCCCTTTTTGGGAAGATGATACTGACTGAATCCTTCCTTTTGGAAGCTGGAAAAATGAAATGAAATAAATTGGAATTAAATGCTATGTCGTAGTTGCCAATTTGTGTGTTCTTTATTGACTCTAAATACATGTATTGTCTAGAATTGCCTAGCATCGTCTAATAATAGAAATTGAATGCACTAACTATTTAATTAGTTGGTTGAACAGAAAAAGATAGCATGTCCTATCATTGAGTCTGTATATACATTGTTGAATCGTCGTATTCACTTTTGTTATTGATGGTATTACAGGACCTATTATCAATGTACGTCCTGCAGCAGAGCCAGCGAAGGAAGCCGTTACGGGGTTCCTTCAGTTGGATTAGACGAACTGGATGATCAGGACATTACGTAATAATATCCGAGTGCGAAAGGAATTTAAGTTGTTTTGAATTATTTTGAGTATAGTCGTCACCTTGCATTGTATTTAAATATGCAGATGATGGACAAACGTAAGCAAATGATAGGACTGTACATGTATATAGAAGTGTAACTGTATAAAAATGTTTATGATATCATATGTATATTACTTCCGCAAATTATGCATATAATTAATGAATTTGATTTCCGCAAAAATTCATGTGAAGTAAGTATCCCTTGTGAATTTCGTTTTAACTTCGGTTAATTCGGAGTTTACGGGAGTAAGTATGAGATCGCGACTCGGGGTTTATCTGTAGTAGTCGTAATCTCGGGCTTGGATCGTGATACCTGCATACCACCAAGAATGAAGCTAAACATTCCTGTGTTACACTCAATATTGGATTCCCTTTGAGTTTCCTTTCCTGTGTATTGTAGTAACCACAGAGGTCTAAGAACAAGAACCCATTGCGAACTATCATAACAGTTTTTGCAAGTACATAATCACCGAAGCCTTATCCCATTTGCTGAACTTGCCAGTGTTTGGTTCAAGTATGTTTACTTAAGGGGTCCAACTGCCCAAGTCTATGTCATCATGGACTCTCGTGCAACAATGTCATAGAATTCTTGTGCTTTGAGAGATAGGATAAAGCCAGGGAAGAGAGAGAGAGAGAGAAAAATGTGAGAATAGGTCAATTTCAATTTGATGATTCTATCCCAGATGTTTGTATAATGAGATTCTATATATAGTATTAAAGCTATGCCCGATGGCGGCTTTAATTTCCACATGCTTCTGTAGTAATCTTATCAACATCTTCATTGTCCTTCATTAAAATCATCCATATTCCCTGATCTCATAAATTTATTGTCTTCATCTGGCTGCACTATGAATGTTTAATGACATATTTGATCTAGTGGGCCACCGAAAGAATAAATTGACTTAAAAATGAATGTTTAATGTTTAAGGTGGTTGTTGCTATGAGCCCGACATATAAGCCAATGTGAACTCGAGATGCTATGAGTTTGACATGTGGGATGCATTGGGAGCCCACATATGACCTATGGGTAAATATAGGTCTGATATGTGAGTCGTGTGAAGCACTTGGGACGTGGGTCCTAAATAGCCCACCATGACCTACCATGAGTTGAGCTGCCCACTAGAACCCTTTAACATATTTGTTGATGAATTATGAGTTTTCATTAACTCACTAGTGCCCTTTTGGTAGAGCCAATATTAAATTCATGCCAGGTTGCATTTACATTGTAGTGATATATAGTCTCCTGTCATGATATGCATCACTGGTGAGAAATATATTGAATCATCAACCTAATAGTGTAACCAGGTGATAGAAGATAAGACACCTCAAATTGTCGATCTGATGATGAAAGATGTGAGAATTATCAATCTATCGATGAAAACATCACATAAGTTGATCCTGTGATAGAAAATATGTTGATTATCAAACAAATGGTAAAAGCACGCTTCAACAGTACAGAACAAGTGCATCATTTATCTAAGGCCCAAATGATGTTGAGCCCAATGGCATTGAAAGCTCTAGAAGAGATTGAGAAATCAAATATCATGAAGCAAATTGGCCATTTATGTGGTTCCTTTTATTTTGCTTGTAAAGAAATAAGTAGGTCAAGGACTAGAAGCATGGGCTTTCTTGGATTAGGACATTCTACTTCTAGTATTGAGCGTTCTAACCCACCATCAATAATGTTAGTTTGTATGGCTCAATAGAAGTTAATAAATCTTGGTTAACCGGGCCCCCTGGATTGCCCATTCTGTACTGTGATTAGAAGTGGGCTTGTTATAGGTCTACTGTGATTAGAAGTAGTATTTGGGTGTAACAGGGTTTTGGGGCTGATATTATAAATAGAGACTTAGGGTCTTTATGATGTACAACCTATTCTGATTGCATAGTGAATTCTCCTGTCTTCCCCGTGGACGTAGGCCAAAAGCCGAACCACGTAAATCTCCGTGTTCTTATGTGTGCTTGATCACTGCTACTGCGTGTCGCCATCGCTGCAGAAATCAAATCGCTGCAAATCCAAGCAGTGAATTGGATTGGGTTTTTCCGGTGGGGCCCACATCGTCGTGAATAAAAGTCGCCGAAATCGCCACCTCTGCCCGTCGCCGGAGAAGGGGGGTCGCCGCTGCTGTGGAAGAAGAAGAAGACCGTTCTTGGTCTTCTGTGTCAGGTTGCAGAACAAAAAAAAGGAAGGAGACGACCCATCTGTTGGGTTTGTTTTTTTTTCTTTGGACGAGTTTGAGTCTAGGTCAGGTCAAACCTGGCCCGTTTCAGAAGCCCATTAGTCAGTTCAGGTCAGGTCAAATCCAAGTTGACCTGACCCATGGAGAAGAAGCCCAGAACCAGTAGCATAAAGGCGCTGACGTCAGCATATCCATCCGGTCAAAGGCTGTTTGACCAAATCGAAGGTTGAAATTTGTTTTCGCGATATCTTGACGATCTGGAGTCCGATCTGAGATCCGTTTGAACCTGCAGATTCGTTTCAAGGAGATCTACGCAGGTACAGTAAAAGATTTGTGGAATGGCTTCCAAATTCGAGATTAAGAAATTCGACGGTAATAATGACTTCGGCCTTTGGCGTCTGAAGATGCATACTTTGTTGGTCCAGAATGGGTTGCATAAAGCTTTGAGGGGAAAGAATGCTCTATCTGAAAAATTGTCAGATGAAGAGAAGATGAGTTGCTGGAAAAGGCGTATGGTCAGATTCTGCTGTTTTTTAGTGATGGTGTACTGCGAAAAGTTGTTCAGGAGAAAACTGCTGCTGGCATATGGCAAAAGTTGGAGAACTTGTACATCACGAAGTCTCTCACGAATCGCTTGTATCTAAAAAAGCGATTGTTCACGTTGCAAATGCAGGAAGGTACGTCTGTTTCAACTCACGTTGATTCTCTTACAAAAGTTATTTTAGATCTTGAAAATATAGATGTCAAAATTGATGATGAGGACCAAGCTATCATGTTGCTATGCTCTTTACCACCCTCGTATGAGAACTTTGTTGATACCATGATGTATGGTAGAGAAACTCTTTCTAAGGAAGATGTTGAGTCAGCCTTGAACTCCAAGGAGTTGAAGAAAAAGGTTGCAATTGAAAACACTGGCAGTTCTGGTGAGGGTTTGGTAGCGCGTGGCAAAACAGAGCAGAAAGAGCAGAATAGAAGATGCCGATCTAGGTCAAAATAAAAAACTAGAAATTAAAATGCTTTAAATGTCACAAGGAAGGGCATTTTAGAAAAGATTGTCCAGATCGTAAAGGGAAGGGGAAATTTGATTCTGGAGAAGTTGCCGGAGTTGCAACCGATGTTGCAGAGATTAATTCTGATGGTGCAGAAGTTCTTTCGGTTACTGTTGGTAGCTCAGCCACTGAGTGGGTTCTTGATTCGGGGTGTTCCTATCATATGTGTCCTTACAGAGATCGGTTTACCAATTATCAATCTATTGATGGTGCTAAAGTGCTTATGGGAAATAATGCAGTTTGTAAGGTTGTTGGGATAGGTGCAATCAAAATTAAGATGCATGACGGTATTGTGAGAACTTTGTCAAATGTTCGGCATATTCCAGAGTTGAAGAAAAATCTGATTTCCTTGGGAATGCTTGACTCCAATGGTTGTACCTACAAAGCTGGAGGTGGAGTTGTGAGAATCTCGAAGGGTGCTTTTGTAGTGATGAAAGGACTGAAGCATAATGGTCTTTACTTTATTCAAGGTAGTACAATTACAGGTGCTGCAGCTTTGTCATCCTCAGATTCAAATTCAGAAATTACCAAGTTATGGCATATGCGACTTGGGCATATGTGTGAGAGGGGTATGGATGAGTTGATTAAATAGGGTTTGCTATGTGGTCAGAAAACAGGAAAGCTGGACTTCTGTGAGCATTGTATCTTCGGAAAGCAATGTAGAGTCAAGTTTAGGACCGCTGTTCATCGGACAAAGGGTACTTTGGATTATATCCACTCTGATCTTTGGGGTCCCTCTCGTGTTCCATCTCTTGGTGGTGGTTTGTACATGTTGACCTTTATTGATGACTATTCTCGAAAGGTCTGGATATATATCTTAAAGCACAAACATGAAGCTTTTGCACAATTCAAGCAATGAAAGGCTATGATTGAGAAGCAGACAGGTAAACAGCTCAAGCGCTTGAGGACTGACAATGGCTTGGAATTATGTAATAGTGCTTTTAATGAGTTCTGCAAGAATGAAGGTATTGTGAGACATCGCACAGTCAGAAATACACCACAACAGAACGGAGTTGCAGAACGGATGAACATGACTATTCTAGAGAAGACCCAGTGCATTCTCTCTAATGCAGGGTTACCTAGGAAGTTTTGGGTGGAAATTGTTAACACAGCTTGTTATTTGATAAACCGGTCTCCATCAACAGCTATAGAATGTAAAACTCCTATACAGGTATGGTTTGGATCTCCTGCTGATTACACAAACTTGCGGATATTTGGTTGTCCTGCCTATGCTCATGTGAATGATGGAAAGCTTAAACCAAGGGCAAGAAAGTGCATATTTCTAGGGTATGCAAATGGTGTTAAAGGATATAGGCTGTGGTGCCTAAATGGGGATTTGAGATCAACATGTTGAAGGATCAGTTGAGTGGTGAATTTGAGATGAAAGACTTAGGTGCTGCAAAGAAAATTCTTGGAATGGAGATTCAAAGGGACCGGGAAGCGGGCAAATTGACTTTGTCATAAAAGGGGTACCTTGAGAAGGTTATGGAGCGCTTTGGTATGCAAAGTTCGAAACCTGTGAATATTCTATTGGCAGCCCATTTCAAACTTTCCGCTGCTTTGTCACCACAAACTGAGGAAGAGGTGGAGCACATGTCTCGTGTTCCTTATGTTAGTGCAATTGGGAGTATCATGTATACCATGGTTTGCACGAGGCCAGATATTTCACACGTGGTTAGTGTAGTTAGCAGATACATGGATAACCCTGGAAAGGTCCATTGGCTGGCAGTGAAATGGATACTCCGTTACTTGAGAGGTACTACTAATGTTGCTTCTGTCATAAACTATCCCAACATCAGTAGTACCTCTCAAGTAAAAACACTTATGGAAGTGCTATTGGATATGTTGATTCAGATTTTGCTGGAGATTTAGACAGAAGAAGGTCCTTGACAGGTTATGTCTTCACTTTTGCTAGCAGTGCCATTAGTTGGAAGGCAGCATTGCGATCCAAAGTTGTTTTGTCTACCACTGAAACAGAATATATAGCAGCTACAGAGGCAGTGAAGGAAGCTATTTGGCTGACAGGCTTGGTTGGAGATCTGGGATTAGAACAGAAGCTGGTTACTATTTTCTGTGATAGTCAGAGTGCGATCGATCTGACACATAATCCAAAGTATCATGAAAAGACCAAGCACATAGATGTTAGGGCTCATTTCATTCGAGATGTCATCGCTAAGGGTGCTATTGCAATAATTAAGATTGCTACGGCGGAGAATCCAGCTGACATGATGACCAAGACTATTCCAGCAGTCAAGTTCAAGCATTGCTTGGACTTGACTAATGTGATCAGTACCTGAGTGCCCTAAGGGGCAGGTTGAGACGGTGAGACGTGTTATGTGCATGAGGATTAGCTTCAATGTTCGCCAAGGTGGAGATTTGTTAATTTGTATGGCTCAATAGAAGTTAATAATCTTGGTTAACCGGGCGCCCTGGATTGCCCATTATGTACTATGATTAGAAGTGGGCCTGTTATAGGTCTACTGTGGTTAGAAATAGTATTTGGGTGTAACAGGGTTTTGGGGCTGATATTATAAATAGAGACTTAGGGTCTCTATGATGTACAACCTATTCTGATTGCATAGTGAATTCTCCTGTCTTCCCCATAGACGTAGGCCGAAAGCCGAACCACGTAAATCTCCGTGTTCTTGTGTGTGCTTGATCTCTTCTCGTAGGCCTTAGATCATAACAAATAAAAAGAAAAATGGAATTTTCTTCTAATATTGATTTAATGATATGTAATTATGAACTGGGTTGTAGGTTCGAACCTTAAGCCGTGGTCCACTCTCAATTATAGACACGCCGATGAGCCATGGACAATCTCGGTCCTTGCAACGTGCTGTGACTTTGAACTGGCTTGTCTTAAGGTGCTCGAGCTTGAAGTTGTTGTATATAGCAAACTTGGCTACAGTCTTCCTGAAATTTTTGCGATTCGGAAATCTGCGCCCTAACCACATCTCCCGAGAAGTATTGTGGTACAAGTCTATAGGAAACTTCTCTGGAACCATGTTATCTTCAAAAATAACTTCACACCTGTGGGTTGATGGCTCCCCAACATTTAATTTTGCATTTACATTCGCGCTAAGGCATGCACCGCCATGAATACTACTTCTAGGGTGATCGGATTCTATGTTGATGGCTTCTACCTCATCATCACTCTCTACTGCATCAAGGCCATTGCGAAAGACGGCATCACTCTCTTGAGCCAATTCATCACTCGCAATGTTCGGTCTGGAGAAGAAGTGCATGTCGTCATTTTCGCTAAGGTTTACAGTAGAACATCATGTGTCTTGAATATATGAAGCCTTCTGCTTTGCACCATGACTGCCTGCTGTACCAGCACATTTCTCATCTCGCAGCAAACGCATATTCAACCCATGCGACCTTCAAAAAGTACATGATAAATATCAACATTAATATTGAATTAATAATGTATACTTATGCCAATACACTGACATGAATGTGTTGTTTAAGAAAATAATGTCAACTGGCATACCTTGGTTGTTCTCCAATACCAAGACCAGAACCAACTGGTGTTCAGTTGATATATAAATAAATCTCATTTGTTTCAACTCCTAAGAGTGTCAGCATGCACTTAACATTGTTATCATCTTCAATGCCAACCAATGAAAACACTTTACCATTGTGATGTAGATAATGTATGCTTATGTCTTCATGGTTACCCTCCCAATGTGATGTTTCACTAGCAACTTTAACCAGCGATTCAAATGTTATATTACTTCGAATATACCTCATCTTCTGCTTTCCACCTTTATATAATGGATGAATCATGTCAAATTCAAGATCCCCTTCATAGTGGAATATCACTATTAATTCATCACCCGACATCCCAATCATTGAAAGAACATATCCATTAGAGAGAATTGCAGTAGCAGACTATACACAACATTTCATTCATATAGACATTACACATGTATGTTACATCTTAAACAAGAGTAAACGCAAACCAGGGTAAAAAACATAAAGGGAAGTTTCAATGCTCTTGTAAAAAATTCCAATTATTTGTTCCAAATGTTCAAAACAAAACTATTTTGATTCCAATAAAACCATTCCATTTTCGACATACATAAACACATTGGAGGATGAGACGGCTACCAACAAGTTCAAAATGGAGGAAAGGGATGGGTTGGCAGATTCTTACCTGGGATTCAAAGGTCATTTAATCCATATGGTGCGCATCATTGGCGTCCATATAAGCTATCTGTGATGGGTCTTATACTAGGCGAGAGGAAATGGATGACAAATAGCATGAACCTATTATTAATAGTTTTATGTAAAGTGTACACAAATGTACAAAAATGTACACCGACCTCTTAAATGGAAGCCAACAACCTCTAAGTTGAGCAATAGAAAGAAGATTTGCAGGATTCTGTGTATGGAAGGTCTATTTTGCGAAAATGTGCAAGTATAAATAAGATGCGGACAGTTACAGATGAGAAAAAGGGGGTTTCGAAAGTGGGTAAATATAACGAACAGTGACAATAGCATCACTTAATTTCATAACAAGCGACGCAATCGTTGCTATCGAAAACTACTAAAAAAAAGGAAAAATGGTGGCAGGAATACTTTCATGGTGAAAGTGTTACGAGGCACTAATACGTGTAATGACCAAATAATGGGAATTTTCCAGTAAAATAATCTTTCTATTTTATATATTTATTTATTTATATGGGTTCTCTGGACATTTGATTGTTGGGTAAGAGTAGAGGCAACCTTCATATCAAGGTTTGAAACTTCTACTTCTTTTTGTAGAATTTCGACTTTTTTGTGGGCGCGGGAATAATTTAATTAAGAGATGGGTATTTTTTGTTACTTGTAAGAATTCTATTAATCTAGTTCATTTTGATTCTTGAGTTGTTGGGATATATTTGGATTAGTGGGGTATAGAAAAAGGATTATAATCAAGTTCTCTCTATAAAATCCATTGCCCATTTCTTAAATCTCACTAAAATATTCTGCCATTAATTTATTTCCACCGGAAATCCTGGTCGGCCGGTAGGTATTGAATTTCTTTTCTTTTATTTCCTTTAATTGATTTCAATTAATTATCATCCCTCCCACTCAAATGAGAATCCTGATAGGCGGGTAGCCCGTTCTATGCAACTGTAGCACGCATCTTCTAAATGATTTGGATAAACTTTGGTGTGCATTAGATATGCAGAACTATCATAAATTGTATATGACCTTTCTCTTGGTACAATATAGATGGTATATAACCATGTGATTTAATCGCCGTGGAGACCCCCTTTACTTGAAAAAAATTTCTCATATCAAATAAACGAATTGTATCTCACTCCAAGTAACATAGCATGCTTTGTTGGAATGGTTATTTGTTTTATGAAAAAATGGGCAATATATTTTACATGTGATAACTTTGATCATGTTGGGGATTTTTACCAAAAATTTACAGAGAAACTCACCAATTAGCAATTAAGGATAATGGCTTAAATTTTTGCTTAAGAATGATAGATAAAACCATGGGATATGAATGGAAAACTTTTTTTTTCTTACTATATATAAGTGTTTAATCTATTTGAAATCATCTACCCTCGTTCATAAGGGGATTTACCTGGCTCGTCCTAGGCCCGTAGGGATTATTCTGGCCCAAAGAGATGGGACACCCTCCGTTATAAAAAAAAAAAAAAAAAAAAATCTATTTGAAATCATCCACCTTCATTCATATTTCATCATCACATACTCTCTATGAACTTAAGAACAACTTCATCATCGCATTTAAATGTCAATGGTGTGGCCTACAATTGAATTTCTAGCTGCATATTTAAATGGCCATTTAACTAAACTTATGCTCAGAGAAAGTTTCTGGTACCGCCCTCATAAATAGGGGTTCCATTCTCCAATACCTAGATCTCTCGTGAAAGTGGTCGAATAGGGGAGTTAGGTCTCTTAATTGAATCCACGATAATTACTTATGTATTCTACAAGAAAAGCCCAATTCAATCTCAAGATCCCAACAATTCTCTAAATTTTCTAACAAGATCTTTACATTTCTTGCATCGAACAAAGTTTCTTGACTGGTTAGGAGATGCGTCCAGCTGTTGATGCCAAAATATATGTTTTCTCCGTTTGTTTCTAGGTCTTCTCTTGATTCTTTAAATAATGCCGGTCTCACCCCACCCCCACAATTGAAGGAAACTAGTGTGACTCTAATCCAATTAAGAACCCAAATTGGGTCCTTCTTTGTTGAGTACCTAAAAGGAGAAGATCAAAGATCTCACTACATGTCTTACATAGGTCACGGGCACTTTGGTAAAACAAAAAACAACAAGATTCCATAGACTTGGCTAATTAAAGGGATTCCTAGTGTTTGGATATACAAGAAAACACAATAATATAATATTTTAGAGAATATAATCTTTCATTTTTAAAGGAAAAAAACTTGTACCTTTGGTAATAAAAAAAAAAACAAGAAGATACAATTTTTTTTTCAAAAAGCCCAATATTTTTTTTACAGCTCTTTTTGTAAAAAAATTCAGTAATTTAAAAATCTTTCAAAATACAGTTTACAAAATGATAAAGTAAAGCCTTTACTTAAATAAGTCTTTTTTTCTTTTTTACTTAGACAGAGAGATTAATAAAACAGAAAACAAGAGTCAAAAGACAAGGCCCCATTATAGAGCTACAAAAAATGGTAGGGCCTTGAATCCCTAGGGCCCTGAGAAATCCATGGGGTTTGGAGATGGACTGATTAGTGATCCCCTTCGGTCCTTACATGCTGAAACATAAGCATGAAATGCAGCTGCTAGGAGGTATGTGTGGAAAGTTGTGAATCTAGTAAAATGTAGCTTAGCCAGGGCATCAGCTACGCTATTCTAACTCCCGCACATCTTATCTCCCAAGATTGAAAATATGTCTAAACATTGAGAAGTTTCCTCCACTAGGGCATAAAATCCCATGAGAGAGTTGGGTCATTCTTGAAATTGTCCACCAGGATGAGGCTGTCTCCCTCTAATATATCATTGAGTCCATTTGAGATGCAAACAGCTACTCCTTAAGGGCATGTTTTGCAAGCACCATCTCTAAGGATTCCTCTCATGTTTTCTGCGATTCCGTGGATTTCCATGTTTGGCAATATAAAGAAAACTGCATGAAAGAATCCATGCATCCATGCTCCCATGTATAACCCATGTCTGAGCTTCCCCCCTTTGATTTCCGAAATCCACAAACGTATTGAAAGGCGGAGCTACAGTGAATCTACACGGTAATATAGGGCAGTCCGTTTTTTTCAAAATCTGATCTTTTCTAGGCCCCCCAAGTAAGATCTGAACCGGTAGTTTTGTTTAAAAGGTCCAAAACGGCTAGGACGTCAAATTTCAACCGTTGATTGTTTATAGAATTTGAGATATTTACAAAAACGTCCATACCGTTGGATGGAAATTTCTGAAATTATGTGGGGCCCATTTGCGAAATCCAAACCGTCCAATCTCTTCAAAATGACTAAAACGGCTTTAGGTCCAAATTTGGCAGCCTTATTCAAGTGGATCATGAGAAATTGGCCAAAAACGTCCAGACCATTGATTTCACACAAGGCCAAAAAGGGGATGAAAAACAGTGCTTTTTTTCTTGTTCCAGTGGGGCCCAAAATCATGATCTAAACCGTCAGCTATCTCTGGAAGGTCAAAAATGGCTAGTTGATCGAATTTCAGCCGTTGATCATGTCTGGATATTGAGATATTTGCAAAAATGTTCAGATTCTAAAATATTTCTTTTAAATTTTTGTGGGGCCCTTTTACACGATTTGAACCTTTCAAATACACTAGATGGCCCAAATTGACTTTGAGTAAAAATTTAAGGTCCTGATTCGTCATAGATCATGAGTTATTTCAAAAAAACTTACAACTATTGTATCACATATTTTACTAATTGTGAGAATCCTCTTTCAATGCCAAACCTAGATCTCTTTGCAAAATCCTATATGAGGAAGGCTTGATTCCACTGGAACAGAAGAATTATTAGGAGCATAGAATCATTTCCCTACCATGGATGCTTACCAAACGTGCTCTAAAGCAATGCCTGGAGTTCTGCCTCAGGAGGGTCAGCTACTTGAATAGGACCGCATAGGCTACTACCACTACCCCTCTATGATCTCCTACTATTCCTCCCACACCCGAATGTCCTGTTCCTCCAATCCGAGAGCAATCTAAACTCAGCTTGTGATAACCTCTTACTGGTGAACAAATAGTGGTGGTGAATCCTGTGCGAGAGACTGCATGATGGACAAAATTAGACATGTTCCATTGGAATGCAACTATTTTGATTTTGCTAATAATAGCAGAAGGTTGTATTGGATTGAAGCCAAAAAGGGATTAATTGGTTACTGATTTTCCAGATGTACAAAGCAAAAGAATGCTCCTATTTTCATATTCTAATTGTCGGCTCCATGTCATAACCAATTGGAAAACGTATGGGGTATTGGAATGGTTTGAGGGAGACTTTTCGATGTATCCTTTGAAATGGGGGTAATAAATGGTCAATGGACTTACGAGTGGTGTATGTTTGGGAGGTCTAATTTTTTCCTCTATTTCTCTATTTCTTTAAAATGGATAAAGGTTTGAAAAAATAGATTGTTTTGGCACCACCTTTTCAGCCTCTACCCATTTTAGAGAAGTAAGAGGCAATGCCTCTACTTTCCACAACCCCTTTCATGAGGTATTTGAGTAATAGAGGGGAAAAATAAGAGGGGGAACTACAATGTTTTGTGCATAATCATATCTAGTCTGTTTTTTAAATTTTTCTCCAAATTTGAGAGGGAAAATCAAGATCCAAATTGTTGAAAATGTCCACAAGATCAAACACGAACATTCATTCAAATTTCAACCGTTGAATCATCATCAATCTCGAGATATGTGCCAAGAATTGTGAGCCATTGGATATAATTTGTTATGATTTGTGGGCCCCAAACACAATATTAAAACCATTGGATATGTTTGGAAGGCTGAAAATGACTGTTGTCATTTGTGATCACATGAAACCTTGTGAATCTTGAGAATTGTGCAAAACAAAAATAACCATTGATGTATTATGCTCAACATTGCATTTGTCCAATAGCAGTAAACCGTTTCAATTTTTATTTTTATTTAGAGGAGTGTAAAATAAAATCTAAGTCGTTAGTAATGTTCATAATATCAAACATGACGATGACACTAAATTTCACCCGTTGGATCATCACCAATCTCTAGATATGTGCAAAAAAGGGAGCCATTAGGTATAATTTTGTGGATTATGTGGGCCCCAAACACAAGATTCAAACTGTGAGATCTCTTTGGAAGGCAGAACACGTCCATAGGGTCGATTTTTGTTGCCTAATACCTTGTGGGTCTCAATAAATATGTGAAAAACTCTCAACCAATGGTATAAAAGTGTCCATTTAGTATAGACCGATACATTACCAAACACCTCCTATTGTTTTAGCCTCTTCTTTCTATGGGACTTTTTTGTATGAGTCTATTTTGAGTGGTCTTTAAAAAATAAATTAGTGGTCCCAAACAAATATGGCCTTAGTCCTACAAAGGATATACATTGTATTTATTGGGTTATCTTGGGCAAACAATCTTTCATTAACTGGGATTACTTTAATAAGTCTATCGTGGTGTATTTGTTTACATGTGTGGCAAAGTAAAGGTAGATCTCATATCACAATAAATATAAAGTAAAGTAGATGTGAGATAAAGTACGTGGTAAAGTAAATGGGGAGAGAGTTGTAAAATTCTTATTTTTTATTTTAACTTTACTTTATTATGGTTTTATGTGGTAAAGAAAAAGTGGCTTATGGGAAAAAAGTAGTGGCTAGACTTTAGCACGTTACCTTTTCATTTAAGCTTTGTAATGAAAGAGGACGTCACATCACAATAAAGGTAAGGTAAACTAACGGTTAGATAAAGCATGAGGTGAAGTAAAGTGGGAGCAAATCGTAAAATTATTTATTTTTATTTGAACTTTATTTATCACATTTTACCATGTTTTATGTAATAAAGAAAAAGTAGCTCGTGATAAAATTTACAGTAAAAAAGTGAAGACTGTACTTGACTTTGCTACATCGCTTTTTCATCTAAACTTGGTAAAGCGGGGGTCACATTTGGGTCAAGGCATATTTAATTACATATTTAGTAAAGGAAAATAAAGCTTAACTTAAGTAATAAATCTAATATTAATAATAAACTTAAATTTTCATTTAAATTAAATAATCAATTATTATTAATATTAAACTTAAGTATTATTAACTCTTACATGATTTGATTGAATCATAAACCATTTGAGTAATCATCAATCTAAATCTACATTATAAAATAATTAAGTAAAAATAAGTTCATACATGTCATGCAATGCAAATAGCATGCGAGTAAATATTTATTTTTTTATAACGGTAACTTTAATTGAGGAAAGCCCGTTTGAATGTGCGGTATGGTGGTTCCGCATGGACCAAGGAGTCATGTGACACAACGAGTCGTACTCGGTTTTTGACAAGACGTGACCATAGATAGGGTTTTGGCTGCAGAAAACGTACCACAACTAGCCTGCGGACAAGACATTATTGTGAGACAGGATGCAGAAACCATGGGGAAATGGGGTGTATCAGTGTATGACTCTTGACAGGAAGCCGGGGGCATTAGATTCTGTTTTCATGTGGCAAAGAACATTTTGGTCTCTCTTCGTGCAGTGTGAAAGCTGGACTGCATAGGTCTGTTTTCACTCTCTTGGCTGGCAATGTTTTATTTTTCCTATTCCTTGTGGGCGGCAAGTTTGGAATGAATTCAACGGGGCTTGTATATCAGACTCTGATTTTGTTGTTTTTACTTTTTTTTTTTTTTTTCTCTGACTAAGTTGAGCATAAGAGCTAAGGACACAAGAGAACAGAGATCCTATACAAGTGGGAAGAGAAAACTCACAAAGCCGAGTCATGGGCGTGTTTGGATGGGTGGTGAAATAAACTTTGGTAAGATAAAGCTTTTATTATCCAGTAAAGAAAAGATCAGAGATAATATCAAAAGTATAAAAATTTAAGATTTTCTCCTTATTTTTTACAGAAAAGTGAAAAAACAACCTCCTTCCTCCATTAAATAAGAAAAAAGATATTTTTTTATACGAAAAGCCAAAACGATCCGCTATCAAGCCACTACAAATAAAAATAAAAACTATCATAACCACCTTATATCTTGTTCTCTTGATTTGACGTTTCACCACACTTTACTTGAATTCACCATTCATCCAAACACTCCTAGAAATCAATCTTTGAATGGCCAAGTGATATGCGGGGTAACCAAGCAACAGAGCAACCCCTTGCTATAAAGATGCTAGAGGATGACATGTGGGGTTGCCAATTGAGCAACTCCTTGTAGAGATGCCATAGATTCTTTCCCTTTTTGCCGCCAGTTTTCAAGTTTTTGGAGGACAACAAAGGGTTGCTCATTGTGTCTCCTCAATCCCTGGATATGCCACTCTTCTACATTGTAGGCTTTTCTTTTTCCATTTGGGTCTCACCCTCTAGATTGGAGTACCAAAAAGAAAAGAAGAACATTTGTAATAAAGGTTGTTTCTCATAAATTAACGCCATAATAAAAAAAACAACAATACATGTGATTAATTGAGAATAAAGTTTAAACTATAAAGAAACGCTGATGCTAATTTCTTTCTTCTTCTTGGTAACTTTAGGTTTATTTTTGAGCTAGTTTGGCACTTTAATAGTACAGTAAAAGTCAAGTAAAACATCCATCTTTCAAAAAACACATTAATATAGTATATACAAGATCTCACATCAAAAGCATATTAATTCAAAACTCCCTCCATCTTTTTCAAAAAAAGTCAAAAAGTAACCACCTTTATCCACTAAAATACAAAAAAAAAAAAAAAAAAAAAAAACCCTCCACTTTCTCATACAAAAAGTAAGAAGGATTTCATAACAAACAACTAAAAGTATAATACCATCATAACCCCTTTATATTTTATTTTTTCTTCAAAATCAACTTTACTTTACTTGACTCTATTAGTAGAATTGCCAAACTGGCTCTAAAGGGTGCGGGCTATCCCAAAAACTATTGTAAAAGGTACACCTGTCTATTAAACACAAAGGTGCAAAGCAGAGAAGGTGGTGTTAAAATAGACTTTATGTGATATTTTTTTACTTCCATAATTTTTAGGTGAATAAAGTGGACTGGGGACATACATATAATTTATTTTTTTGGGTAAAAGTGGGGACGTATATATAAATATCATTTGACAAGACTTGCCTTTTGGTCCACAAACTTCTTTCTTTTTTACCACAAAAGTGTGCAATAAACTATGATGTAGCTCCAAAATGTGTAACAAAGTACGGTGTAGTATTCAATTTTGTACTTTATATTTCAAAATGTGCTTATTAATTTGCACTCCCTCTCTCACATATTACTATCTAATAAGGGCATGTTTCGATGCAAAATAAAATATAAGAAAAATAATCTTTTACATAATATAATCTTTCATTTTTTAAAGAAATAAATTTTGTGCGTTTGGTAGCCCAACAAAAACATGAAAAAAACTATTTTCTTTTAAAAAATTCATTATTTTTTCTGATAGCTCTCCCTTCTAAAAAAACTTTCTACAATATAAATATCTTTCAAAATGAGGTTTAAAAAGTAATATATTAAACTAAATAACTTTACGAAATCTATTACGATTTACTTTTTTACATATATGGTAAAGTAAAGTAAAGGTAAATGTCGCATTACGGTAATGATGAGGCAAATAAAGTTGAGATAAAGCATACGGAGAAGTAATGAATATGTTGAAAAAATGTGTGAGAGAGCATGGTAAAGTAATTTCTTTATGTTTAACTTTACTAACACTTTGCCATAGTTTATATGGTAAAGAAAATGTGACATGTGATAAAGTTTATAGTAAAAAAGTAGCGGCTAAACTTTACTCTACCATACTATTTTTTCATCTAAACATGCTGGTAGGGATAATATATCACATATAGGTTAAGGCATGTTTGTTTATATCTGTGGTAAAGTGAAATAATTATTGATGTCGCATCATGATAAAAGATGAGGTAAAGTAATGTTAAATGAAATATGTGGTAAAGTAAAGTAGGAGAAGAGAGAGTTGTAAAGCAGTTGCCCTTTGTATTGACTTTACTTTACTACACTTTACATACTTTTATATGAAAAGAAAAAGTGACTTATGGTAAAAAAAAAAATGCAGCTAAACTTTACTTTACTACGGTACTTTCTCATCCAAACATGGTAAATTACATAAAAATTAAGTATTTAATTAAAATTTATTTTAATAATAAACTTTACTATGATCAATAATATTAACTTGTTATTTTGGAATTTTAATATATATTAAAATCATAGTACATTCCAAATAACTCAATTTAAAATTTGTAATATTCTTCAAAAATCACCAAACATAAACATGTTATAATATTGCACCATTATGTTCTATACTATTTTATTATTTCAATATTTAAATCTCTAAACATTGTATTTTGGAGACATCCAAACGGGCCCTAAATATGCGGATGATATGATATGGTTTTGTGGTGCTCTACTCCAGATTTGATTAAGCAAAATATAACTATTGATGCGATGTTGGATTCTTAACAAAGATTTAGAAAAAACTTCCTATTAATAAATAAATAAATAAGGATTTTACTACTCATTTACCTTTATTTTTACTTTAATATACTTCATCTTTACCTTTCATGTCATGTGATATCCGCCTTACTTTTACTCCTTCATACATGTAAATAGAAACACCTAGAAATGAAACGGAGCCTTGATTGAGTTAATTTCTATTAACAAGTAATAAGATAAGGGGATTGAGTCAGTTTCTATTAACAATTAAGGATATGATATTAGGGGACCTTTGCCTTTTACACATGAGATAAAAAAATGAGTTTGTAATATAAATGTTACTTATGAAAATGTCATGTATGCGAATATTATACAGTATAATATGGGCCTCTTTGTCCGTTGGAATTTAGAGAATTCCTATTTGAAGAGTTTTTGAAATCCCATACAAAGTGGATTCTTGGATGCTCCTTTGTACTTGAGCATCCAAATTTTCCACAAAAAAAATAAAGGGCCCGGAATTCCGAAATTCTTATAGGGCATTGGAGACCTTTTGGTCCTGTTTGTTTACCAAAATCCCAAAGTCTCATGTTTAGAGGAATTTCAAATTCTTCAAAAGCTATAGCCTTGAAGTGGAATTCAAAATCCCTCTTTTGGGTGGAGCATTTGAAGTTCTAACCAAATGCATAGATAATGAAATTATAAGAACTCCAAAAGGTAATTTGAGACCTTTTAGATGGATGGAATTTGAAATTCTAGTGAAAAAAGTGTGGCATCTCAAATATCAAGGGATAATATATCACATCATGTAAAAAAAAACTCAACATAACGAATTATTGGCAGAAGTTTTGATAAAGAAACAGTCCGCCCCCTTTCTTTACCAAAATTCTAAGGTAACGTTTGGTTCGCTGGAATGGTTTTAGGCATGAATGGAATGGAGAGTGGAATAAGTCCGGAATGGAATGAGGCATGAATAGTCATTTTTATTCTAACGTTTGGTACACTGAGGAATCAACTCAATAATAGAATTTTGGATTCCTGTCCTTGCGTTTGGTAGCTAGAATGATGCCCGAAATGGAATAAAATTTACATAAAATTGACCAAAATACCTTTGGTACCACCAGGCATCCCTCCCAACATTCCAAACCAGATCCTGAATTTCCACCCAACATCCGCCGGAGATTCTCCTTTTTCGGGTGAGAACCCCCTGCCCCACCACCTTCGACATCGACTTCGTACAGCCCCACATCTCCCGATCCATCCTTTTCCCCTGCCCAGAACACCAACCACGACCTCTATCTCGGCCCTTTCCATCTCCATCCTAAGACGCCCGGTATTAGACTCCATCATATTCCCCTTGCGCAGGTCTCCTTCATCCACCATCCCTCTGCCTCACATCAGATTGTCCTCCCCATCACCTCCATCTCACTTCATTTCCCTCGGTTTCCATCTCTCCTCTCCATCCTCTCATCACTCCCCTACGCAAGTCCAGATCCCACACGCACGACCTCTCTCACCCCATCTCTCCCTTTCAATCTCTCCATCATCACCATCACTGCCATCACCATCACCATCACCGGCTTCTCTCTCACAACCCCTGTGCAGAGCCGACCTCCATCACCCTACGCACCTCATCCCCATCACAAAACAACAACCCAGAATCTCCATCCTCCCTCTCCATCTCTCTCGCAGCCAGACTCACACCTGCAGATTTATCTCTCGCCACCAGAAAGCCCAAAGGCAAATTGTCATTAGGAATTTTTAGTACCAGAATTCTGGACATGATGTGATATCTTGTCTCCTGGCATTTGATGTCATATTTTTCCACCAAAATCCCAATTTCGAGCTATGAATCCATGAATTCCTGTAAATAAACAGGCCTTAAAATTCCACCGTCGTTTTTATCAGATAGAAAAAAAACAAGAAAGCTGCTAATGCCACATCCTAAGCTTCTTCGAGCACATCCATCTCTCTGCACACCCTAAGTAAGTGAAAAAAAATCTCAGAGTTTCTCTCTACAGACCTCATTGTTCCCAAAATACCCCTCTCCCTCCACCCTCACTTTCTCAGCCTCACTTTCTCAATTCACTTCCATTCTTCCCCCTTCTCCCTGTCTCTCTCCCCTATCCTTCTCCCAATCTTTCTCTCTCCCTCTCCCACTCCGGTAGTGCTGTCAGAGGGGACGATGGTGGCTGGGTTGGGGGTGCGAGAGGGTGAGTTTAGAAAGAAGTTGGGGAGGGAGAGACTTTTGATGGTTACCCTTATCCTTTTAATTGGGTAATTTTACACATAAATATATCTACTACCCTTATAAAAGGGAAGAAAAGTGACTTGCTTTTCACTACACCCCTTGGCCCACTTAATAATATAATTAATAATATATCTAGGCAAGAAAAGTGGCCTGCTTTTTACTACACACCTTTGCCCCACTTAATAATATAATTAATAATATATCTAGGGAAGAAAAGCGGCCTGCTTTTCTCTACACACCTTGGCCCACTTAATATAATTAATAATATATATAATGTATATAATCTACCCTTATAATAAAAGAGAACAAAATGACGAGTTTATTCTCTACACACCTAAGTGGGCCCCACTTACAACTCATCTGGTAAAGGAACATGTTTCAATCTTCTATCTACCCATATAAAAGAGAACAAAATGATTTGCTTATTCTCTACACACCTAAGCAGGCCCCACTTACAGCTCATCTGGTAAAGGGACATGTAATGGATATGTGTTAGGGCACGAATCAAAAATCCCGAAGCATCCAAAAACGAAAGTGAAGAGAATCCTCAGAGTAGTCTTCACAAAGCAGAGAAACTAGAAAAACTCTCGTATCTCCATCTCTTGATGCTCAAAGGTAAGGTTTTTACTACGAAAATCCCTTATTTTTTTTCATCTCTCCATCGTCATCTGCTTGTTATTTGATTTTCTGAATTTTTTTTATCTAATGGAATTGTTTCATTGAGAAGAAGTGTCCTTGTTACACCCCGTCTTGAGTTAATCAGGTTAACTTTAATTAATTGAAATTAATGCTGATTAGGCATGTTTAATTAAGCTCATAATGGTTGATGACCAAATTGAACTGAATTTGTCTCAAATGATTAATTTGAGCTTAATGAAAGGATAATGAATGTTATTGGATGATTGGAATTGATTTTTAGACTTAAACCATGTGGTACAAGAACTTTTTCGTAAATACGAATTTCTGCGTATTTTGTCGAATAAGGTCACTCTTGATACTAACGCGCGTATCTCAAGGGGTATGTTAACTTTCGTAATAGACACGATTGCGTTCGACATGAATTAGATCAAATGACCTTTCATTTGACTCCAATTGTAATTAGAAGAATGACGAAGCCCTTAAGTGAAAAGGGTTCACTTATATAAGAGAAGTGATGAACTCCTTGAGTTCATTCCAAACCCTAGCCCCTTTTCTCTTCTTCTTCTTTCTTCCATTCCTCTTCATTGATCACTAAGAGTGAGGGTTTACAAGTGAATTAGAGTGAGAGCTTCATCTTCTTCATCTCCTTCCTCACTTGTCTTCCATTTTGGAGTTCTTGGAGTTTGAGAAAGAGCTCAAGCCTTCTCCCTACAAGCTACAAGTTGAAGAAGGCTGGGAATTCAAGAGATTTCATCTCAATGATCAAGCTAAACAAAGGGGTTTTTGCTGAGTAATCTCCAAGCAAGGCAAGTATAAACAAATACTTGTGATTGATGTTAATTATTGTAGAACTTCATAGAAATTCCATTGATTCGGAATTGTGCATTTTCCATTGGATTTTAGAATTGTTTTTGTGGATTGGTGAATGAATGGATTGAGAGTTTGATGTATGAAAGGAATGGAAATTGAGGAGTGGACAGGAGGTTCATTTTATGTGCAAGTTGTGAATGAATTGGGGCAAGAAAGGAGGAAGGAAAAACCAGTTTCTACACTGAAACTGTGTTCTCAGAGCACGTTCGATCGATCAGACCTGAAGGCCGATCGATCAGACAGAGAGTTAGCTGGGGCAGTTTTTCTGATCGATTGGACAGAGCATTAACTGAGGCAAAAATTGGGGTTGGTTTTGGATTTTGTAGGAAACATGGATGCTTCTTAGGTGCATAAGTGTCCTCTAAATTAGTTTTAAGGCTAATTATAATGTAATTGGAGATTGTTGATTGATTATGGACTAAACTTCCATAGGTGATAATTACGGGGTCTATAATGCACGCACACACACACACACGCATATATATATATATATATAAATGTGATGTTCATTGAGAATAATGCATGTATTGGATAACCAATGGTTACACTTAAATGATTGTTTAGAACTGACATAGAAATGAGTCGAATTGGAATAGTTAGCGATTCTATTATTCTGTTGTCTTTTATTTCGTTGTATTCCGATCTAATGAGATCGATGTTATTGTTATTCCTTTTATTTGTTAAGAATGGAATTATTGAATTGCATTGAGTCCAGAAATGGATTCCTTATTGAAATGTATTGATCATTGAGTCTGGCATTACCTAGCTATTGTATTAAAGCTCTAAATGAACTAAATGAATTAATAAATGAGTAAATGACTATCTCTACTGCAGTAGATGGATTTGGGAGTGTTTCGGAGCTCCGTGGTGATGCTAGTGTTCTCTAATAAAGAAACTGGTAGATCCCACACGTATTGAATGATAAGCCACTTAATAAAGTGCACTCATCGAAAACTAAATGAATGAAATACTGAATCCGTTAATTGGATAACTGAATGATCCCTTTCGGGAACCACTGAATGGAACGCATACTATGGTAGTTGCCAATTCTTGTGAGTATTATTGCTTGACTCCAATGTATAGATACTGTCACTGATTTGAATTGTCTAGGATGATTGATTATAGAATTGATAAATAGGTTTATTAATATGTACTATCATAGATTTGTGTATACAGTGTTAAACCATCGTGTTCATAGTGTTATTGATGACATTACAGGCCCAGTTGTCAGTGCCGGTATCGCAAAGGCCGCGCCGCCTGCGGAGGAAGCCAATCAGATTCCTCCAGGAGGATTGATTGAGTGGACATAGATCAGTAGGCAAATCAATTAGAATATTTTGGAAACATTTTGAGAAGCACTTGAATATTCATTTTGGGAATATGAATAGTAGTCATCTGTATTGTATTTTGAATATGCAGTGGTTGACTTAGATAGTAAAATGAAATATATATATATATGGGATTTTACTTTTATGTAAAGAACTTGTACGGTTTAAATTGTTTTTGTCAATGAATATATCGATTCCGCAAACATGTACATTTGATAGGTTAATTGTATGGCTATTCCTTGTGAATTTCGTTTTAACTTCTGTTAATTCGGAGTTTACGGGAGTAAGTATGGAGATCGCAACTCGGGGTTTGGCCGGAGTAATCCTAATCTCGGGCCCGGGTCGTGACAGTCCTGCTCTCCCAACTAAGGGTGACATTCTCTAAAAAAAACCAGAGAAACTCGAAGAACCAGTTCCTTTCTCGTCTCAATCTTCCAATGCCAGACAAGCTTAATCTTCCCTTGTATGATCTTGATTTGACTCAGCTAAAGGCCTTTTGAAATTAGTTTTTTTTTTATATATAAGTTTCTTTGATTTTCCTGATTGCTTTTGGTTCTAAGTTGCAATAATATGGAGGATTGTATCTTGGTGAATTGATTGAAGTTTTTTTTTTTTTTTTTTTTTCTTGTGGTTAATTGGGATAAGAGTACTGGGCAAGGGTACAAAAAATTTAACAATAGCTTGTATACGGATGACTGAAGAGAATGGTTACAGGTGACTTGCAACTGTCAATGCTGAACAGATTCGTTATTAAAAAAATAAAAAATAAAAAGGAAAAATTGCTGAACAGATATACGTCTGCCAAATTGGGTAAGTAGAATGACTTGCGGGATTTATGACCAATTCAATGGTCTTGCCATTTGGGGCACGTTTGTGCACATCCCATGGAAATTTTGTTCCGCAGAAATTTTCTTCTTCCATGGGAAAAAAAACCTCTCTTCCCAACAATTATTTATTTTCAATTCCAATGTCGAGAATTTTTCTCTATTACAGAACTGGCAAGAAGCCAAGGGCAGCCTACATACTATGCAATTTTTTTTTTTAAAGGGTGCACAGCAGTCTTGCCTACATGTCCTTGGTGTTCAAGGCCTCTTCCCAACACTTACTTACTTTTAGAAAATGCCCTCTCTGTTGCATAGTTCTTATTTACTACATTCGCATTTTCTTAGTGACTACCAAATCCGTTTAGGTTATTGCGGCAGGCGATTTGTGTGCTATTTTTCAAGAGAAGATGCATGCACCAATATTGCTTCGGTGTAAACATATCTTTTGTCAAGATTGTGTCTCTGAATGGTGAGTATAAACATATATTACTCATAACAAATTAATGTTGGTCTTCACGTTTCCACTTTTCATGCCTGTTGTGTCCAAACATGTCATTTTATTTCATAAGTTCTATGTGGAACTTGTGGGTTCAATTAAAATCTATTTTAACTTCTTAAAATTACCTCCTAACCTGCTAGAAGATTTTAGCACTTTTTCCTTCAGGTGAGAGAGAGAGAGAGAGAGAGGACTTGCCCACTGTGTAGAGCATTGGTGAAACCAGCGGATCTTAGATCATTCGGTGATGCTTCAACGAGTTTGCTCTTTCAGTTATTCTAAGTCAGCTATGATAGAAACTTGCTTCAGAACATGAAACTGTCATTTTGTCTCGACCTTCTCTTATGGGTAAATTCATTGTATTTTACTTTTACTCTCTCCAAGTCCTTTTGGTTCATTAGAAGTTTGCCACAAGTGGGTGTGCATTTGGAGGGGGTTGGCTCATCTGTTCATATGACTCTGTAATCAAGGTAGGTGTTGGGTGTATATCTCTTATAGGCCCTTACTTGGGATTTTTCAGAAAGAAATTACAGACTGATTGGGGATTTCTCTTTCTAAATAATATATCCATGTGGTGCCCATACTTGTCGAATGTCGTACTAATGAAGATCCCTGTTTTGATTTTGTCAATGTTGCACAACATATTTACTCAATAGGAAAGCATGGACCAGTTTATTAAATTAAAGGGCTATTGTGCTGCTTTTGTTCTGTTTGGTAGTTGTTTTATCCCCTGCCAATACATTGAAATTTATATAAAATCAACAAGAGTTATAGCCATACATTCTGATTTAAAAAGGTAATAAAATAAAATACATCTATATATGCAGCATTCAAGAATCAGAAACAGCAAGTTTCTACAATAAAAAATTAGAAACAATATATTAGATCTGACCATACAAGAGACATTAGTTACCAGTGACTATTTCAAATCCTCGTACTAGCTAGGTTTTGCATTTTTTTTTGGTTGATTTCCTATGTTGTTTTTTTGAAATAGGGCAATTTGGTAGTAAATCTGTATGAAGCTAATGACAAAATCATTATGCTAATTCCGGGATTGGAGTTGAATTCCTTTCTACTTGCATTTATTTCCAGTGAGATTATGTAGAGAGATTGGGTTGTTGTTTCCAACTACCGAAGTGCAATAAGATTCTATTTCAACCTTTTCTTTTCCTAAAAAAATGGAGAGAAACTTTAGTGTGATCACAATTTTGGTTTCTATTTATGTGCGGCCCCCGAAGCAGAATGTATGAGATTCATTTAATCAACCAAAATACTGAAACTTCTAAAGTGTTTGAGAGTGCTGGCTGTTTTCTAGGAGTTTTATGGGTTTGATCCTATTTTAAACAAGCTGAATAAATATATCTGGTTTTTACGATTCTCATTACATGTCTTTCCTTTTCATCTGGGTATTTAGGACATTGCTTTCTTCCCTATCCAACTAAAGATTCTTTTTTCTATTTTATTTTTTTTTACTCCGTAATTTGGTTGGAAGTTACACTTATTCCATATTACTACTACTAAATATTGGTTCTCTTTTGATATTAGTGATTCCTAAAGATAATTGTATTAATGCAATTTAGAAGTAGGTCTTATGAGTTTCTATCGTAAAATTGTTGTTGTTTTGTACAATTTTTAGTTTCTTAATATACAGCTTTTGTCAACTTGTGTGCACATTGCTGGATTTGATTTTTTTTATATTATAAAAGGGCTTTTCAAGGGCATGAATATTATTTATTGATTCATGTTCTTGCTAATGAGGTTTAAATTGAAAAACTTTTGTTATTTTCTAACACATTTATTTCTTTAATTATTACAAGCTACTTCCTCTTCTTTTTCTTCTTCTTCTCTTCATGTATTTCAATGAAACATCATGCGAATCTCATAGAAACTGCTTGTTATGCTACCCTGGTGAGTGAAGTGATTAATTATTGTAAACAACTAAAATAAGAATTTGATGATGAGTTGCAACAAATTCGGTTTGTCATTGTTTGTTTCAATTTTTTCTTACTCTGGTCAGCAGTCATATCCTCTATATAGATCAAAGCAGAAGAGACCACCTAGAATCTCTGGGTTACATTCTTATGTATTTCTTCTTCTCACCTTGGTGGGCTTCCTTTTTGGGTGTACAGGGCTCTATATAATAATAAAAAAAAGGGTCCCAGCCACTGAAGCTAGGGTACAAAAAAAAATGGTAATAAAGCTTCTCTAAATGGCTATAAGAATTTGAGTAATCAAGCTATGGATTTTACAGCCATGGCTGGATCACTGTGTCATAAAACCACATGAAAAACTACAATGTAAATTTGCATATTTGATGTAGGCCCCAAAAATAAATATAGAAGTCTAAATCCATCAAGAAAGCTTTCTCTGAAGGATCTTATTCCATACAACTGGAAATAGAAAAACTCACTCTATAATATGAGGTTCTAACAGGACTTCTTGCAATCATATGGACAGTCAATATCTTTTTAAACCTTCCCCGTAAAATACCAATTACTAACAACCTATGCAATTGTCTGAACACAATGTACCAAGTTGCTCTCTAATGGTGGGTTTTTAGAAGACATAGTTTTTGTATTAGAGTTTATTTGGAAGACATAGTTTGAGATCAAGTAAAAGTCAGGAAAGGGGGAAAAAGAAAAGAAAAAGGAGGAAAAACATTTTGATCTAAAGAGAGTGATGTGCCTGCGAAGAGGAGGGAAAGAATCAATAGAGTCTCAAGGAAAGCATGGTTTGGAATTAAACTTGAACCCATGTGACTAAATAAACTTGGACCAATTATAATGGAGACAAAAAAAAAAAAAAAAAAAATACATGAATAGCACGAAGATAATTTATAGCTGGGAGGTCAATTAGAGGTCATTGATACATTCAGGATGCATGAAGAGCCACTTCAACCACAATTAATTTTCATATAATTTGGAAGAACCGGATAATATGAACTTGGAGGTGTCCTAATTGGAAACTATTTCTTGCCAAATGAAAAACTACCTCATTGTCAATTGTAGATCTTCACTCTTATTTCTGAAATTTTGGGCTCTCTCATTGAAACTAATTATTAGAATTTCTAATCTATGGATTTAATTTGGTAAAATGATAGGTGGGTAATAAATTTCCAAAGAGAAAATTGGCTGCACTTTTAAGTCAAATTTGCATGTTTCCCTTAAAAAGCCTTACTTTCCTTTAAACATGAAATCAAATGAAATACAAAGACAGTGCTTACTCTGTTTGCGTTTGTATTTAGACACATGTGAATTTTGAGAATCAGAAACCGCTTTTGGTGAAATCAGTTACACCCAGTTGAAGATTTGAAAGAAATCGCAGGAACATATATTTGCACATCCCTTAAAAAGCCTCACTTTCCTTTAAACATGAAATCAAATGAAATACAAAGATATATCAAGATCTTAGAGGAAAAAAGAGGGAAAACACCAACATTTTTTTGTGAAAGAAAACACCCATACTCAAGATCATTATAGCAAAAAAAAAAAAAAAAACACACACACATTCAGCTCGGGTATGTTGGTTGTAGAGGAGGAGAGGATTCTCTTACTTGATCGCGTGCAGAAATAGTGTGATGAAGCTGATGAAGAAGATGATGCCGATGAAGAAGCCAATAAAGATGTCAGAATCGAATCAGAGAGAAATATAGATGAGAGGTGCTTGGCACGTATGTATGTAGCGAAACGATTAAATGAATAGAAGGGGAGTTACGTTTTTTTATCTTCTTTTGCTGGCAGATGAATAGGTTTCAAAGGCAGTTTATGCAAGAAACTAGACGGTCCTTATTTGAATGAGTAATGACAGACGTTGAAAATAAATGAATTGAATACTTGCTGATATTAGTAGGAGGTTTGATGAGGATTGGTGGAAATTAATCACTGGCTAATATTAGTAGGACGTCCAAATTGGAGAACAGTCCCACTCAATTGATGGCATATGCCAAAGTAAGTGCATGGATTTTATTTCATAACCATACCCCAGTTGAAGAATGGCTGATCTGGCCTAATTTGGGGATAGGGCATACATCAACGATGACCTACCAGATGAATGATAAACGGTCCAAATTGCATTATTTGTTCTTGTGGACTACTGATATCTGAGGTGATGAGGTTACATTTGTCTGTTACTATGATTTCTTGGTACCTGGTTTATGAGCATGTTTGGGTCGCCAAGCCACTTACATGACCACATGACTTGGCTTCTTTAGGTGTGAGTTTTTTTCCTCTTTCTAAATCAAGTGTATATTGCAAACGATATTTTAACTTCAATAATCACTATATTGAAAGTAATGGATTGCCTTTATCTCTTTTTAAATATAAGCATATGTTGCCTTTCTTATTATTTATTGTTGTGTGGGTTTCTATATCCATTTTCTATGACATAAAATTTTCATTTGAGCTTTAACTAGTTTTCTGACATTTGTAGGCTGAAATTGCTCAACTATGTGTGAACAAGTGGTTTGTGTCAGAATTTGAGTCGACCTATGGTTGCTCACCAAGCTATTAATGTCGAGCTCTCTTACCTAGCTATTAATGTTGAGTTCTTTAGGATGAGTAGGATCTGAAAGATGTCAGTACATCAGTTCGATAGCAACAGAAACAATATGATGGTTAAAGATGATGATGATGAATACTGGGAGTGTTAGTTTTTGTGCTGTGTTGTTCATTTCACCAAGGCCAATGGATGTGTGTGATCAGTGGTGCAACCATACTTTTTGTATGAAGGGTGTAGATCTTAATAGGTAGTTTCATTTTGGGGGCAAATAGAGGAATTTCATATGGACTTTAAGGGTAGTCTCATGATTTTTATTGAATTTTTTGAAGCGTGATGCAGTTTAACGGGTAGGACCACACCCACATCATTGTGCCTGGGTCCACCCTTGTATGTGATGCTTTTAGCTAATTCATTTTATGATCCAATTATGGTTCTATCCCTAGTTACCATGCAGATAATACGTTCACGATGATAATAATGACAATTGACGACAGACAGGTTTTGTACACATTCATGATAAATTATATAGTAACATGTGATTTATATTCTCAAAAAGTTATATAAATTTCATATCCATTATCTTTTAAGATATCAAAAAAGCAGTATGAGTAGTTGTCGCGACCCCGGACCGGGGCCCCGGGACCGCGACGGGGGTGGCGCGGATGACGAACCACCCCTTAATAGTAATTGTACGTTACGTTAATTTCCCACAGGTTTCCGCGGTGAGGATTCCTCATACACTCATAGAACATTTATATTGGTGCGGAAGCGTGTAGCAAATCAAACTCTTAATCCAATCACATCACATAAGACTGTTGATAAACAAGTATGACATGATGTCAGAGTGAGCAATGATCTCATTAGCATTCCCAAAATATTAAGTTAAAGTTTAAACAAAAGAACAAGTTAATTAACATTCCCCAAAAATAATGGCCAACAGAGGCCAGTGCAACCCAAAAGTATAAGACAATATCATTCTCAAAATTCCCAAAATGTTCGCAGCTCCGAGCTAGACCGAATGTCTACATGACATCGTCAGCTTGCCACTCCACTAAACGTTGCGGTTCACCGACCGCCTCCTCTGGCTCCTCCTCAAGGGCAAAGACGGGAGCTGGACCTGAGTACCACAAAAATGGGTCAGACACGACGGTCTGGCAGGTGGGTGAATAGATAAACCAAGAAAGAAATCAAAACATATCATAGTTATAACGAAAACTGTCATAAAACAGGATGCATAATTCATTTTAAGTAAAGATGCAATACAAATAATGCGGGGTAATCAAGGTACAGGAACTGACTAGGTGGCAACCACACTAAAGCTACATCCTCTCTATCACTAAAGTGATGAGAGCACATTCAGTGCATTGGGCTCAATCACACGAAGTGACGAGAACCAATATTATAAACATATATATATATACATATAGCTAGGCAAGACCACGGCCGCGGACCGGGTAACGGGACAGTACGGGATCCAAGTTGCAACTGGCGGGAGCACAGGGGGAGACCCAAGTCAGTTGATCAGACTGACAAGGATGTCCAAGCTTAGTGGTGCCGACTCTTAGGTTACATGATAAATCAAAACATGTACAAAACTATATCAATATAAAACATACGGGCAGGCGGGGAATGGTGCTCGAAGGCACACATCTCAAATCATTTTCGGTTCATGCATACACGGGCTGGCAAGGCATATCGGGTGTACAAATCGGGATTTGAGAGAAAACCAGTAGATTCGGGCTATTATACGAATAACTGAATAAAACAATGCAATAAATCCTTATGCCATTAGGGACTATGTATTGGGGCATCTATATTCAAATGACCTGTATAAGAATCTTGTATGTCTAATTTACCCTTAGTATGGTACTCGAATGATAGAGGACATACTAAGTCTCCTTATGCACGTTGATGAATCTAAAGGTCCCAATACCCTTTCCGAAATGGTTTTTCTTTCTAAGTCAATCTCCTTATGTCATCCCCTGGGTCTTTCCAAGGTGGTAGGGCATCAGAACAACCCATCAAAACCTTTAAATACCAAATCTGAAACCAATAGAAAAGACTCAGGAATTCTGGGTAAACTCGGTCACCTGTCGGTCAGATGGCGGTTAGCCGCCGAGGTGATCGGCGGTTAGCCGCTGGCTGACCGCGGAGCTGACCGCGGTTCACCCTGCTAAAAATGTAGCATTCTGTGTTTCTAACCGCGCCTCTCGGCTACCTAGCGGTCACTGGGTTTGGGATTGGCGGTTAGCCGCGAGGTGACCGCGCGGCTGACCGCGGTTCGCCTGTCAAAATGCAGCATTCTGTGTTTCTAACCGCATCTGGGTCGGCTAGCCGCCGGTCACCTGTCGGCTAGCCGCCGAGGTGACCGCCCGCTGACCGCCCAGCTGCGGGAACTACACATCAGGTGCAGATTTCGGTCATTTCTCTCCCAAACCATTTCACCTTCATTCCAACCATTTCCTAACATGAAATGGGTTCATTCCCTTCCATTCAACATTTACTTCTTTCCACCAACTACCATTCCACCAATGCATTTATTTCTCCTACCAATCCAACTTCATTCAATGCAAGTACAAAACTATTTAAGAGGTCATACCAACCAAAATAACTTTCATGAATGCATGCATATATTCTCCTAGAATTAACTAAGAGACAGTCATAACAATAAATACATTTCCAAAGCATTATAACATACTAAATCAAGTGAAATGGGAATAGTAAAAATTCACATTTTTAACCAAAATAAGAACTCAATCAAATCTAATCCATTCATCCACTTGCCTTGGTCTCCAAGAATGCTAATCAAGCTCTAATCCTTCAATCAAGCTCACAAACTACAATCTACACAAAAATCCCCAAAATACAACATTACAAGCCCTAAAATGACAAAATCAAGAAATAGATGGAGATAACTTCCAATAATCAAGGTGAAGCACCTCCTAGGCTAGATGAACACACAATCAAGAGATGAGAAGAAGAACTTACTTGAAGAGTCCTCTAATGGCAAGAGTTAGCTCAATAGGTAGCTTGGAATGGGAGGCTCTCTCCACAAATGGTATCAAGAGGAAGCTCTCATGGAGGGGAAGAAGACTACTACCTCCATTTTGCCCTTAGCAAGAGATTTGAGAGAGATTGAGAGATGGAGAAGCAAGAAGCAAGGAGAGAACTCTAGGGCTGGGCTGGGATTCCTCTTTCTCAAGAAGTTGCAAGAAGAGGGGGAAGAAGAAGACTTCCCCTTATATAGCTAAGGCAATGGGTCCCACAACTTAAAAGTCTAAAATGGGCTAGAACACCATTCTACGGGCTTCGGACGGATTCGGCGAAGAAGGAAGAATTGATCGTCGAAATTTCTACTTTCCAACGAGTATACATTTTACAAGTTTCGGAGACATTGAAAATTGTGTCCAGATTGTGTGTAAAAAGACTGTTTTACCCCTATCAATGGCAAAGTAGGGTTTAGAGGTCTCGAATGGGAACGGAGCAAATACGAAAGTTGTCGGGAATCATAAAATACATTCAACGGGGCAAATCACCGATTTCCAGAATTATCAAATAAACCTCAAACTAATCAAGACACACGAAAAGGAACCCCCAAAGGGCCCCACTAGGTCAAAAGAGTTCCCAAAATTATTCAGAGCTATAAAAAGCTATTCTAGTTCAGATATAACCCATTTCTACTAATCTCACTTATAGCTAAAACACGTCTTAATTAACACTAATCGGAAACTCTCGGGGCGGAGTCTTACAGTAGTATTTGCACATTGCACGTTGCACGGGCCTTGCCCGACCAGGTTCCGCTAGTTGGTCATCATAAAAAACGAGATGTCCGCGTGGAATCTTGGGTCGTGGGATTAGCAGCGCTCGAAAACAAATAAAAAGGGAGGATGGGACGGGGGATCTTTCACCGACTGTTTCCTCTCGAGGAGAGTGTATTTTTTTTGGTAGAAGATGTTTTTAGTAGAACTTGTGAGAGAGTGGGGGAGGGGAGGAGCAGCGATCTAACTAGCGATGGTCAGCGCAATCAACAGCGTCGAGCGATGGCACCGGCTACGAGCAATCAGGTAGCGTAGCTCTTCATGTTATTTTCTTTCTTTTTTAGTTACTTATTCTAGTCAGATCAGTCCTCTCTCTTATTCTTCTTCTCTTCTTCTCTTCTTTTTGCTCTGTGTTTTTTTTTTTAACCGAAGGAGGAATTGGTATGATTCGGCCGAAAATTAAACGGACCACTTTATGGGTTGGTGGCAGTTACTTATTTCCCGTCCAGGCGTCCCTCTCTTCTCATATCCTCTGGTCTTCATCTCTTAGCTTTCTCTTCAACTCAACGTGTAATCATCGAGTCCTTTGCTTTGATTTTCCATCCGTTTGGTTTGCTTCTTATCGTTTTGGAGCTCTCGATGCATTTTCTTCACACCCTCCTTGCGGTTTTCTTTCTTTCTGCTATGATGCTTCATATTTTCCTCTGTTTTTATTTTTGATGTTATTTTTGTTTTCTTGTTTATGATCTTTAACAGATCGGAACGTTGGGGTTTTGATTTCTTTTTTCCGCTTTTCATCTTTATTGATATGATTTTGATTCAGCAAATGCTTTATAAAGGAAAATTGCTTCTTTTTTTTTTTCATTTATAATGATTCGATGATGGAATACCGTTCAGTGGCTACAGTTTTTGGTAATCTTTTCTGGCATTTATTTCTTTATACTGCTATCTACTGTTGTTGCGGATCCACAACAAGTTTATGAAAGCTTTTTAAATGACGTTTTCTTCTTTTAATTATACTACTAACTATGTTTCGCAATACCGTTATATTCCCCATCTCTAAAATATTGGATATCAATTTCCGATGGCCACTCAAGATCAGATTCAATCTGGGTGTTAGATTTGATGCATCAAATTTTAAAATAGCCAATATGGGAGTTGGTAGAGTGGCATAAATAAGGCATGGGCTTGCTTCCCATATTTTGGTTTAAAAATTGCCCTAATTTGCCTGTGTGGGCGCCACCAAGGGGATTAATACTTTTGAGACAAAGACCTCGGGGATATCGAGTCATAAAAAAGAAAAAAAATCATAAAAAGAAAAAAAAAATATCGGGCAATTTCCATGTCCATAACGTATTTATGGTTTTATGCTCCTGATTAAGTTACCTTTTATTACCAAATCCTGCCTTGCCCAAAACTTAGAGGGTTAACTTGGTATCTTTTAGAAACTTTAAAATCAAGTGGGCCACCTGAACTCGTGGACTTAAATGATGATCAAAACGACACAGTCCTTGGATTAAATTTTCTTCTCTGTAGCTATCTCATCGAAGTTTGTCTTATCCTACAAGTTTATGGTCATCCTAGTTAGTGCAATCTCTCCTGTGCACTTGCCCACCGGGTACTGCTCTGTTGTGTATTACAATGGTTTTCTTTGACCCTATCATTTACTCTTTACATTTTTGAATTGGGACTTTTATAATTATTGATTTCTACTTACTTTTTTTCTTCCGTATTGATCATATAAATCAGTTGTTTGTGTTAACAGGAAGGACATGGAAGTTTATAAAACAAGGAATCTTTGTTTTCACGTTGCAGCTGCAACATGCATAAGGATTGGGTGGTATAGGAAAGAAGGTACTTTATTTATATTTCGTTTTTCATTGTTAATTCTTATGGACGTTTGGTGGCTTAAGTATCAAGTAAATATTTTTTAATCCAGTCCTGTTTCTTTAGTAGAATTTTTGTCGAGACTTTATCATGTTGAAGGTTTTTTAGACATAATGCGACATCTTAGCATTTGCAAATGACAAGGTTTTTGGAAGTATTTTAAAATTCCAGTTACGTGAACGGTCTCAAATGACCTTTGGAATTCTTTTTCAGGTCATAATTATCTATAAGTTAGTTTTTTAAAATTTGCATATGTTAGCATAATATGTATACATGTGTAATTGAGACTAAGAGTGGGTACAATGCTTATAGGATATAATTTTGGGTTCAAAATGATTGGGTGGAGTTTTGGGTGGGGTCAATATATTACCTGGGCCTCAATTTGACCTTGGAGCCACTACTAGAAAATGAGCTTTTGGCGCAGGGAAAAGCGGGCGGCCGCAATACGGCTTGCTGTTCGCTCTCCCTCACCACATCCACAAAGGTTCGTTAATCTCCTCTTTGCCGCTGCTGCTCGCTCTCTATTTCTTCTCAGTTGTGATGTTTTTTTTTTCCGGTTCTAGTATTGAAAAAAGGATCTTTTTACTATGAAAACCCTTTCTCTAACATTTAGGATATGTGTTAACCAAGAAAAAAAAACATGGGATACGTTTGTGGGGTGTGCAATTTTTCACGGAAAATGATGCCCTCTTTTGAGAAAGAAGGAAAATTTTGTTCCAAGCTAACATTTCTATGGTTTTTACTTTAAGAGCGTTTTTGTTCTTGTGCGGTAAGTTATTTCAGATTTTGTTATTAGGTTAAAAAATGGCAGTTGTGTGCTTGTCAAAGTGTATGAGTTCTAGCATTTTAACCAGTGAGATGACAGTACAGCTCTATTGAAAATGCGAACAAATCCTTATGATTGGAATCTGTTAATTCAGATGCATCCATTTTTCTCTGCAAATTGCTCCCCTCATGATTGGATCCAACATTTAAATAGGGCTTCAACATTTAAAAAGGGCTTCTTTATTTTTAACTTTGATGGACTATATGACAGAGTGGCTTCTCAATGTTTACTTCTGATGGTGTGTAGTGTAGCACAACACAACAAGCTTGTGCTGTCAGATAATCACAACTTCAACTTTGGACAAATAAATATATAAAATGAAATATGTCATGGTTGGAATGCTAGGGAACCTCCATAACACTTGGATGTGATTTGCTTGATGATGTCAGAAGCAATATAAGTTTGGTCAACACAAGAATATGTAATTCCCTTGCCAATTTGGAGAACACATGCTTAATACTATCCCATGGGGCAGTAATTAAGGAAATGACGGAAATATTAGCTAAACAGTCTGACTGGGTTTATGATTTTTTGATAAAATTAATTAACAATATCCTCTAGTAATGATGGAGAAAATGTCTCAATCCTAAGTGTTGGATATCTTGTTAGTTTCTTTGCATTTCTAAAGTATCTTCCTTCATGGGTTCTAGATATGCCTGTTTTCACCACTTTCTTCCTCTTACTGGCATAGTTCTTCCGGTTGGGATTTGCATATCCACTATGCCCACTCCACTTTCTTTACTTCTGGTATCTGCGTTATGTCCTCTATCCATGGGTAGCATGATTAAGTTCGGTAGAAGGGGTGCTCTGCTCTATGTTTAAGTTGCTGGGTAACATACTTGGTGCATGTTTTGTTATTGTTATAGCCTCAAACTGTTCATAATTGTATTTTTTTCCCATGTGATTGGAATATCTTTTTCTCTATCTCTATTCATTTGTGTTGTTGTGCTCTGGTTTTCTTGTGCATGATTAAGTTCGGTAGAAGGGGTGCTCTGCTCTATGTTTAAGTTGCTGGGTAACATACTTGGTGCATGTTTTGTTATTGTTATAGCCTCAAACTGTTCATAATTGTATTTTTTTCCCATGTGATTGGAATATCTTTTTCTCTATCTCTATTCATTTGTATTGTTGTGCTCTGGTTTTCTTGTGCATGATTAACTTCGGTAGAAGGGGTGCTCTGCTCTATGTTTAAGCTGCTGGGTAACATACTTGGTGCATGTTTTGTTATTGTTATAGCCTCAAACTGTTCATAATTGTATTTTTTTTCCCATGTGATTGGAATATCTTTTTCTCTATCTCTATTCATTTGTGTTGTTGTGCTCTGGTTTTCTTATGCTTTGATTTAAGGGTTTCCTTAGTCTTGATTAAAATTTATGTGTTTGTGGTATTTTGAAGTAAACCCATTTGATTAATTAGAATTTTCTGTTTGAAATGTTTGTGCTTGTTTGAATGATATGAACTTTTATTTTATTACCTTTCTTATACAGCTCTCTTGTCCGTGGGTAGTTGCTTGAGTTAATAGAATACGAGGAGAATTCCTATAAGAAGCTTTCCACTTCTATTGATGGCTAATTGTGCTTGCTCATTTTAGATTTCCCATTTGATTTTAATTCAATTATTAAAAATAAAATTAAATCTTATGAATTCGGCTAATTGTGCTTGCTTATTTTAGATTTTCGCAGAAATAGTTACCGAGATGGACAAGAGTTGGATTGATTTACCGAATAGGATGTCTAGGGAATACATGGATGGGATTAACCATTTCATGGAATTTACCAATGAGTTTGACAATGAATTCATCAGTTGTCCATGTAGAAAATGTGCGAATCGGTATTATTACAGAAGAGAGCATCTGATTCTGAACGGATTCTTGAAGCAGTACAAGAATTGGATAAGACATCGAGAAGAGTATGTTTCTTATCGTAGAGAGGAAAGAGATGAAATTGAGGTGGATGATATGTCAGAGACTGATCCGATGATCGCGATGCTAAATGATATCGCGTGCGGGTTGGCACCCGAATACACAAGCTGTGAGACCGAGGGGGCGGGTGGGAGTAATTCTCGCTCCGATGCCAATGAAGAAGCCTTGAGATATTTTGAAATTCTAGACGATGCACAGACAAAATTGTATCCTGGATGCAAGGACTTCAGTAAATTGTCTTTTATTGTTGAGTTGTTACATTTGAAGGCATTGAATCAGTGGTTTGACACGTCCTTCGATATGCTCCTCCAGTTGTTGCATCGAGTGCTTCCATCCGGTGCAAAACTTGCTGAGTCCTACTATCAGGCTCGCAAGTTAACTGAAAATTTAGGCTTCACATATGAGACTTTGGATGCATGTCCAAACAATTGTATGTTGTTTAGGAATGAGAATGCCCATCTTGATATGTGCATTGTGTGTCAGACTTCCAGATGGAAGGAGGGCGGGGTTGGTTACAATTGTCAGAATAGTTCTACAAGTGTTATCAATTGTGGAAAACGGGTGGCAACAAAGCAAGTGAGATATTTCCCACTTAAGCCAAGGCTGAAGAGGCTTTTTATGTCATCAAATATCTCCAAACTGATGAGATGGCATGCCGAGAATAGCAGGGACGATGGTAAGTTAACCCATCCAGCAGATTCCCCGGCGTGGAAAGACTTCGATCGGAGGAATCCAGACTTTGCCTTGGATTGTCGCAGTGTGCGGCTTGGTTTGGCTGCAGATGGTTTTAGTCCATTCAGGTCCATGACTGGGCAAATCACAGTACGTGGCCAGTTGTTTTGGTATCTTATAATCTCCCGCCATGGATGTGTATGAAGCAACATTTTCTGATCCTATCCACACTTATTGATGGACCAAGAGGACCAGGGGACAAGATTGATGTTTATATGCAACCTTTGATTGATGAATTGAATGAATTATGGGTTGATGGCCTGATGACATTTGATGCCGAAAGCAATGAAATGTTTAAACTCTGTGCCGCATTATTATGGACAATCAATGACTTCCCAGTGTACGCTAACTTGTCGGGTTGGAGCACAAGGGGAGAGTTTGCATGTCCTTGTTGCAATCAGGAGAAGAAGTCAACTTGTTTGAAGCACGGCAGAAAACGGGTATACACGGGTCATAGACGTTTTCTACCTCCATTGCATAGGTTTAGGAGGGACAAAGTGTCATTTGATGGCACTCGAGAATATGGTCCAGCACCTTGAACAATGACGGGAGTTGAATTGTTGTCACAGCTCGAGCAGGAGCAAATACGTACTGTGTATGATTTTCAAGATTTATTGGCCCCCCCGCTTGTCGGATGTGAATTTCGACCCCCCCCAATTTTCCTCTCCAAGAGAGGCATGGTTTGGGGAAATCTCCATTCATCTATATATATGCTCTTTAAATTTTACATCGAAAATGAGGATTCCGACTACCCTCAAAATCGATGGATCACGATCGCCAGCTATGGTACGGCCGTAACACCGTTCTTCGACAAAAGTCGAAGAAATATGGGGAGAAAAATAATAAGGTGGGTTCTTCCTCTCGTCTAATGTGCTGCCGGCAACACACGACGGTTGTCCTGTCACATTAATTTGGGTCTCTTTGGGTCTCTTTAATTTTGGGTCAATTCAGGGTCATGAGTTAAAGTCCGAATAAAGGTTAATCCTCACATAGCATAATCGTAGTATATCCAAGTAAGACAAAATAACTAAAATAAAGAAAATAAAAAGGGGGGAGGTGCCAAATATTTAAGAAGAGGATCGGCCCCGTTCCCGGGTACCCCTTTCTGATCCATTGGCAAAATAGGGTTTAAAGGCTGATTTTTCAAACCAAAATGATGATGCAAATGAGACTTTGACTAGTGATTTCTGTGTTTTTCGTGTGCGATATACGAGTGATAAAAGTAAAAGGCCGATGGGCCGTAATTAATTGAAGGTGGCCGATGGGCCAGGATTGATTGAAGATGGCCGATGGGCCAGTGTTTGTTTTAGGGTGGCCGATGGGCCGTGATTGATTAAAAGTGTGTGTGAAATCACTCATCTTATCTCGTTATTCTCATTTATTCAATTTTAGAAATCAGTTCTTTATTCCCTTTTATCATTAAGTTCGATTAAATATCTGGCACCTGAGGTGGAGGAAGAAATAAAAGGAAAATCTTTTGGGTTTATTTTGTTGGTTTTATAGTTTTTATGGCTTTTCAATATGGGGGCTAGAAGGGCCTAACTAGGGGATTTTACTTGGATTTACGTGATTAGTGCTTTACTACTGATCATCGGATTAACCCTAACCTAAGGTCCTAGACCGCCCACATCAGCTCTCCCAGTCCCCTAACGGAACAGGAAAAGTGATGGGATGAAACCTAATGCGCTAAGCCACCTAACGGGGAAATCCTATCTAATCCTAGGGTATGAATAGCCTGAGTTAGATGGTTCTGCGCCTAGGCAACTTATTAATTGTGATTTTTAATTGGTTCGGTTTGTTTTGAGTTGAAGATTGATTAAGAGGTGGATTAAATGTATTTTGGGGTTCTGTTTAAGTTGTTTAGGGTTCTGGAATTTATGGTTTTAATTTAAAACGTGAAATGATGTCGAAATCCGTGAAACGGGGTTGGCAGAAGACTTGGGCGCTAGGGGGGTGGCGCCTAGGATATTCTGGTGACTTGGGCGCCCAGGCAGTGGCGCCCAAGTGGCTGCTTCTGGGTGGTTTGGCAAGTGACGATGGTATCGATGTTATTTTCGGAATCCAAGGAGTTCTTACTTGGTGAATTTTAATGTTTCAACTTGTTCTAATTCTCTGATGTTCGAATGTTAAAGGGATTCGGATCCGGATTTTGAAACAAAATTTAGAATTCGCGTTTTAGTGCAAATGAGAGGATAGGCGCCAAGGGGGTGGCGCCTAGGTTGATGATTTGTGAATTTAAGTATTCCGTTGGGACTTAGTTATTGGTTTCGGATCTAGAGACTATTTTAGATTCTGGTCTTAATTAATTTAAGTGGTAAGGTGTTTAGTTACTCGTTTTAAATTGAAGTTGTGAACCAAGGTTAGAGTGTAGGATAGGCACCACAGGGGTGGTGCCTAGGTGGTTGTTTGTTTGTTCGTAAAGGCTTTGGGGGCTAAGCCCGAATCGATTAAAGTTTCAAACGTTTTAAGTTAAAAGTGTTTTAATATGTTGATTCGGACTGGTTTGAATGTTAATTAATTGTATTAAGTTGTTCGCTAGGGGTTCTCTATGAAAACAGGTAGGCTGGGCGCCCAGGGTGTGGCGCCCAGGTGGATTCGGAAGGATGGGCGCCCAGGGGGTGGCGCCCAGGTGACTGTGTTGAGGTTCGGTCGGTTTGGTGACTCTTAGGTCAATTTAAGTCTAAATTGATTTAAAGGCTTAGTGTGTTTGGGTGTGGGGTGCTATTCGTATTCAATTGAGATTTATTTAAACGCCAATTAATTGGGCTAAGTTGTGAATCGGGTTTTTCCGAAAACAGGGAAGCTGGGCGCCCAGGGTGTGGTGCCCAGGTGGACTTTGACAGATGGGCGCCAAGGGTGTGGCGCCCAGGTGAATTATTCTGTGGTTCGGGTCGGTTCAGTATTTTTTAGGTTGATTTGCAGTTGAGCTTTATGGTTTGATGTATTTTAAATTAAAAATGTCCTGTTGCGATGATTACGATTAGATTTCGTTTCAATTAACTTGGCTTTAGTGACGGGAGAGGTTGGGCGCCCAGAGAGCGGTGCCCAGGTGGAGGTGACAGGATGGGCGCCCAGGGGGTGGCGCCCAAGTGTCTGTCTTGTGTGTCCGAGTTGGTTCGATGTTTTAAGTCTATTCGGGTTTATGGTTCGATTGTTTTAGAATTCAAGGGTGTTCTGGTGTGTTGATCGTGATTGACTTCGAATTTAATTTCAAGTAGGGTTTCCTAGTGATTGGGTAGGATGGGCGCCAGGAGGGTGGTGCCCAAGTGGATGCGGAAGGATAGGCACCAAGGGGGTGGCGCCCAAGTGAATGCGGCAGGATAGGCACCAAGGGGGTGGCGCCCAAGTGGATGTTTTGTGGTTTATTCGTTTTGTACTTTCTAAGTTGGTTTGAGTCCAAATTGATTAAGGTTTCGAGTCTTTTAGGTTAATAGTGTTTTAAGGTGTTAATTCGGGTTTAATCAATTAAGTTTAATTAAGTGGTAGTTTCTAAGGGAATGGGATAAGATAGGCGCCAGGAGGGTGGTGCCCAAGTGTAAAGGCAAGCTGGGCGCCTAGGGGGTGGCGCCCAGGTGTCTGTTTTGTGGTTTCGGGTGGCTTTTGCGTTTTTAGGTTGGTTCAAGTCTAAGTTGATTGAGGTTTTAGATTTCTTAAATTTAAAAGTGTTTTGTTATGTTAACTATGATTAAATTTGGGTTGTGTTTAATTAGAAATTTTAATTAGGGGTTCTTTAGAAACGGGATAGGATGGGCGCCAAGAGGGTGGTGCCCAGGTGGCAGTGCAGGCTGGGCACCCAGAGGGTGGCGCCCAGGTGGACCTTTTAGAGTTTATTGGTTTTGAGTTTTTTTGAGTTAATTAGAGATTAAGTTGATTAAGGTTTCAATTATTTCAGGTTTAAAATGTTTTACTGTGTTGATTCAAATTGGTTTAAGGTCTTAACCAATTATTTTAAGCTTTAATCGGGGTGTTTTGGAGAATGAATAGGCTGGGCGCCCAGAGGGTGGCGCCCAGGTGGCTGTGGAAGGATGGGCGCCCAGGGGGTGGCGCCCAGGTGGCTGTCTTTTGGGGTTTTAGGTTTTTTGTGTTTTTTAAAGTTCTTAATTACTTCTAAATCCGAATTAATTAGGGTCTTAAGGTTTTAGGGTTCTTAATGATTTGATGTTTCTTAATTTAGCTAATTATGGTGTTTTAATTAATCTTATGATTTATTCTACTTAGGCGCTAAACTCAATAACCTAGACTATCTAATTATTATTTTTGGGTTTTCTGGATATCTTTTAATTTGTTTTTGGTTTCTCCTCTAATTTACTAGAGAGTAAGGAAAGAGAAGAAGGGATTTTATGTTTTATGATTTTTTTGGGATTTTCTATGGTTATGCAATTCAAATGATATGATGTGAAGTGTGACAAAGATGGTAATTCAAAGTTCAGAACAGATCATACAACCAAACATATCATCATTATGCAGTTTCTAAATGAACTAAATGCGGAAGATTTGAAGTTGTGCACAAAAGTGGAGAAATCCACTTGGGCGCCACCCCTGTGGCGCCTACCCTGCTCAGTCAGGGTTTTCAACGGAACACAACGAACGCACAAGAATCTTAGTGTTTTCAACACAACTTCCAATATTCAGCGACTGATGCGAATGTATTAATTCGAACTACTAGCGATGCAACTAACGAAATTATAAGCAAACGATGCAACGGGCGGAGATCTAGAACCCGGACCCTGTCTCAGAAGGGTAGGCGCCCAGGGGGTGGCGCCCAGGTGATTTTGGAAAGGGCAGGCGCCCAGTGGGTGGCGCCCAGGTGGTTCTGGAGAGGGCAGGCGCCCAGTGGGTGGCGCCCAGCCTTTCTGCCAAAGGCTGTTCGCGATCTTTTCAATATAAATGATGATGGTGATGATGCTAATGCGAGATCTGATCTAACTATGCAATTAGAACTACAAAATCAAGACGAATCTACTATATTAGAATGAACCTAAACATATTACTAACATGATGATGCACTAATACTATTTTTATCACAAGCTAATGTAGATCTACGATGCTCAAATGGTCCTAAGCATATTTCTAAGAATGAATGGTAATGGAATATAGAAAAAGAAAGAAGAGATTTAGGAATACCGGTATATGACGCGTTCCTCAAGTTCCTAAAACGAAGCTTTTGCAAAGATCCATAGCTCCAGTTGAAGATATGGAAGCCTCCTCCTCTCTTTCTCCTTCCTCTACTGTAGATCTGAAGTTCTTCTCTAATGGTGGCTACCTTTCTTCTTCTTTTTCTATTCTCTCCTTTTGCCTCTTTTCTTAGGGTTTTTGGGTAGCCTCCCTTGTAAATGAAGTTAAGAGGGATTATATAGGTTTGGGACGAGTTTAGAAGAGCTAGGGCTTCATTATTTCGGGTTTCTAAAAGGTCTCACGCATCCCTAGGCGGCTTAAGTTGTTTTAGGGTGAACTAGGGTTTGGTGGGAGGATGGGCGCCCATGGGGTGGCGCCCACATGGCCTGCGCAGGCTGGGCGCCCACAGGGTGGCGCCCAGGTGGTTCGTGCTTCGCTTTTGGTCCTTGGTCCCATTTGGAGTCGAGACTGAACGGATATGTCTTCACCTGGGGGGGACCTACATTAGCACTTAATAGGCTGGGCGCCACATGAGTGGTGCCCAGATGGATTTCAAGGCTGGGCGCCACATGGGTGGTGCCCAGATGTATTTAAAGGCTGGGCGCCACATGGGTGGTGCCTAGGTGGTTCGGTTCGTCTTCGATGCTTGGTCCTACGTATGAGTGGTCCCGGTCTAATCTCGAACCAAACAAATAAATTTTAAGGTGGGCGCCCACCATGGGGTGCCTAGGTGGTCCTGGGCTGTGTGGGCGCCACAGGGTTGGTGCCCATGTGGAACTTAGTAGGGTAGGCGCCACATGGGTGGTGCCTAGGTGGAGTCGATTTATTTTCGGAGTTCGGCCCCTCCGTTGAGTGGTCCCGGGCTACTTTTAGGCTAACTAGTGAAATTTGGAGGCTGGGCGCCCACCATGGGGCGCCTGGGTGGTCCCGGGCTGTGTGGGCGCCCACCATGGGGCGCCTAGATGGTTTTCCATAGGGTGGGCGCCACATGGGTGGTGCCTAGGTGATCTCTTCTTAGGACAAACTTCGGAAGCTCATAACTTTTGACTCGTTTATCGGATTTGGACGTTCTACATACCGCCGGAAAGCTCTCGAAGTGAGGAATTCAATGTTCTAAATTTCTTGACAAATAGGAGCTGAAAAATATAGGGGATCTCTGGACCAATGAATTCGATTTCCTAACTTAGGCTAATCGGGTGATATTTTGGCAAACTAAGTATGGTCTTTGGAGGGATTGGCCTAAGCATGTCTTAAGTGGTCCGGAAAGGGTTTGAGTGGTGTCATGGTTCACTCCTTGTGTAAGTAGTGGGTTGGGCTCAAGATCTTGACGCGACTCGGCTTCTCTCTCACGAACTTCTAGAAATCGTTGAACTAAGTCTAAAATTAACAACAAGCATCTTCATCGTCGTTAATTAATCTGAATTATGTCATTAATCATTCAATTATGGGTGAAATGGGGGCATCGCTATATATGATAGGTATTTAAGGCTATCATAGGGGCCAAATGAGGTGTCTACAGTATGCCCCTCTTTGGAGAGCAACACGTGGAGAGTTGTGCTCCAAAGAAAGTAGACACACCACTCATGACTCATGGGAGCTTTTGAGCTCGCAGGAGTGGCCATCTATGGATGTATGCAATTGCAAATTCATTCTAAAGATGAGGTTCACTTTTCTAGGATTGATCCTGATTCAGGGGGAAAAAGAAAAAGAAGATGTTACGTGCCTACTGATTTGATTGGAAACTCGAGATCTGTGCCTCGGTGCCCGTGGTATTGCCACGTGGCGGGTTGGGAACTGTGCCCCGGTTGCTGAAATTTAAAATGATGGCGGGAACTGTGCCCCGGTGGTCTGAATCAGAAGTCGATCTTTCGATTGGTTAAGTCACTATTAGAATTTCATTTGTTCATGCAATAGAGTTTAATTCAAATGGTCATATATAGCGTCTTTTAACTTTCATCCACAGTTGAATGTTCAAGGCATAGTTAAAACTAACTAGCAAAAATGGGGATCTTGAAGGCAATTACAAACATAGTTCAAGCAATAGTGTGAGGTGCATATGAGAATGAGATGCATTTTTTCTTTTTTTAAAAGATGTTTGATTTTAAAACTCAGGTATGCATTGAAAAAGCTAAATCAACGGAAGACGGTCACCAGAATAACTGTCACTCTCTAGGGATCTTGGTCTTCACCCAAGCTTAAATGAGAACCTAGGATAGATTCGATCATCTTTTTGGTGCTTATCATGGAGAGTTTCAAGTTACACGGTTTCCATCTTCCAACGTCAAGATTTGAGTCGGCGAACGCACAATTCGTGAGAACACGATATTATGGTTGCCATACCGATTATAAGCGCTTAAGGGAGGCCTACAGCGACTCAATTTCCAGACATGAAGTAAAATCATGAAAATCACAGTCAAGGGTACTTACCTCCAGAGCTTTCCGTAAGTCCAACGTTGGGGACCACTGCCATTTCCTTTCATCATTAGTTTGCCGAAGTTTGAGTCATCTACCTCCATCAGTGTACTTGAATGTCTTTCACCTTTGGTGTCTTCGTTTTTGCTTTGGAAACCTGTATTGAACAAACACTAAAAGATTCTGCATTTCTCATTGTTAGTGCTCTGTAGTTCAAATTTCATTGATGGAGATGACATGCAATGCACAATGTCAGATGTATGGGTGATGGGACTAATGTGCCTGTGACGGGATCTTATGTGATGGGACAATGTTTGATTGACAATGTGCACCATTTCTTTGTGCCTCTCTTAACTTGCTTTCTCTCTCTCTCTTTTGGTTATTTATTTATTTATTTTTTCATTTTCTTTTTTTTTGCTTGTTTTTTTTTTTTGTTTGTGTTTTTTTTTTGTTTGTTTTTTGTTTTGTTTTTTTTATTTTGTTTTTATTTTTTATTTTTTTTATTTTTTCTTTCTCTTGTTTTTTTTTTTTTATCATTATTATTTTTAATCATCGATCATCATTAATTCTTGTTCGGGTTCAACTTCTCAAAATTCTAGGACAATTTGGCTCAAAGAGGCCTTTGGTTCTCTAAGGTGATAGATAGGCGTCACAGGGGTGGTGCCTAGCCTGTTCGAGCTTTGGTTCAAGGATTATGAAAAGAGACAACTTGGGCGCCCAGGGGATGGTTCCTAGGCGGATTGCATGGATGAAGTTCGTCTCGAAGTAGAGTGGTGGATTTGGAAGACAAGTCACCTAAACGTCCACGAAGTGGTGCCCAAGATGCAGCCCTAGTCCGTTTTAGAATGTAGTTTTAACTTCAATGAAGTAGGTTGCATTTCAAGTTGGTTTTGAAGTAGAATTTCGAATTCAGAAAAATATGTGATCTGGGCGCCCAAGGAGTGGTGCCTAGACTGCATTTTAGGTTGGTCTCGAAGTAGAACTTGAATTCAGGGTAATGTGTGACCTGGGCGCCAAAGGGGTGGCGCCCAGACTGCATTTTGAGTTGGTCTCGAAGTAGGATTCGTGTTCAGCCTATCGTACCAAGAGTCCTCGTCGGAGTAGAAGCCTGACCTTTAGAGAATAGGTGATTTGGGCGCCCGGGGTGTGGCGCCTACGTGGAATTGCATGTACAACACTTAGAGTCCCTGTCAAAGAGAAGCCCTGAATTCTAGGAAGAATGGGTGACCTGGGTGCCCAGAGGGTGGCGCCCAAGCTGCAGTTCGTGTACTTTTAAAATTCTCATGGGGTTCAGACTCTAATCTATATAAGTGTATCAAGGCCACGAATTTCCCACAACTCCTACTCTTTCAGACTTCGAATTTCAAAGCCTTCAAGCTCTTCTTTGCTCCCAAGTAAGTTTTCTCTTCTCCTTTTCTTTTTTTTAAGATGAATGGCATGTCTCATGTATATACTTCTAATTGTATGATTTTTTTAGTTGATCAACTTGGTATATGATTTCAGATTAAAGCATCCTTTTTTATTTGTTTTGTATGTTCTCTTTTTCTCTTTTTAAATTCGCTTTTATCCTCTTTGGGTTATGTGGTTGATCATTTTATTTATTTATTTATTTATTTTTAAATCCTTTTTGATCATGTGTTGGCCTTTTTGTTTCTTTTTGTGTTTGGTGATTTTTACATCTGATATTTCAAGATTATGTTCAGTTTTCGTCATGCACATGCACAATCTTTGATTTGAATTTGAGCCTAGTCTTATGCTCTTGCGTACATGTTGGCTTTTGTTTTGGTTGTGGTGATGTCTTGTCCCACGTTTTCTTTATTTAATTCGTCAAGACTGTTTTATGGCATAGGCGAGTCTATCATGGTAAAATTTGGGGTGCCCTAGTTGAAAAACACCAGCAGGGAAGGCTAGGCGCCACCCTGGTGGTGCCTATCTTTCTGATTCACACTAAGGGCTTGTGAACCCGAATTTTGGGGCATCTTTTCATATTCTGGTTCTCTCCGGCTTCACAATATGTTATGAAAACATGACTCGGGGACACTAAAGTCTTTAACTTGGCGAAATAATGATGTCCTTATGGGAGATATTTCAAGGTTCGGGTGGGCGCCACCCCTGTGGTGCCTAGCTGACTCTCTGTTTTCTTTTTCTTTTCTTTTTTTTATGAATGTTAAGATGTTGTATTGTATGGGAGTGTAGTTTGGACTTCTTGACTCTCCAGAGGGTTTGGGATAGCTTAGCATTATCTTTGGAAATATCTCCCACGGATTTGAGAAGGCCTAATAAAATTATCATGGCTAAACCCGTACCTTTTGCGGTGAATTCCTCAAAACAGACCTGGGCGCCACCCCTGGGGCGCCCAAGTGACCCTTTTTTGTTTTTCTTTTTTTTTTCTTTTATGTTGTTTTGGATTTCCTCTAATTATGAACTTTTTTGGGTTGTTTTTTATTCTGTAAAGGGTTTCTAAAGCCTTGTGCATATGCCTACAGGTCTTCTTTTATTCCAATGGCCGGCTCTCCGATCTTCTCATTTGTTGTTGATGGTATTGAGGGTTCTTCCGCTTGCAAGCCCTACTCGCCAGGGGATGAATATTGGTCCCCTGGAGCTGACAAAATAGGGTATTATGACTCTGAGGAACGGGCAGAATTCTACCTCAAGCATGAATCCTCCCTGCCTGTTACCTATGACTGCGTTTTCCAATTTGAAGAAACTATGGACCAGCGCATTGTGGAGATTAGGCGCAGCAGGTATGATTTACTGGCTATGAAGTACAAAGGTATCTGCAGGTTGTATGGGGATTTGTGTATTGTGGGCAGGACTGCTCTAAATAGGCTGAATGGTTATGATGGGCTTCTGGAAGACTTGCCACCTTTTGTCAACAGCGTGCTCCAATCTCTCTTTTGGAGCATGTTGAATGTCAAGGGGAAGTTTGAAGTTTGGGAGGCTATGAAATCTACCAACGAACGAGCTCCTATTGATGACTTTAACACCCTACACAGGCGGATGGATCAACTAGAACTCATGGTCATGTCTTGCCCTCACGAAGCTGAATCATCCGTTCCTAGGCGCTACAGGAAGTACTTCGAGATGCAAAAAACTAGCCTCTCGGCGCTTATTCATCCGGTATACACGGCTTATCTAAATGACTTCCAGCGAGTTCGGGATATTTGCGGTGTCTTGAGGAATCCACCGGATAACTTGAAAGAAGTGCAAGGACAACTCGAAGTTCATATCATTGAAATGGAGGCACAGATGGCGCGCTTTCCTACTTTCAATGGGATGGTCCATCCATCCTAGGGGACTCACTAAAACTTATTCTATCTTAGGCTAGGATTTTCTTTCAATAAGAGGTCAGGTCATTAGGACCATCTTAGTTAGTTATAAGCTCCACCTAGGGTATTGTGGGCAAAGGTTGTGACCTCTATTTTAGTTCATGTTTAGGATTCAGTCGATTTAATTAATTGCTACAGTTATTGTTTTAAGACTCTTATTGGAGTTTAATAAAAGTTGATTTAGACTTTATTTTCTTTTCCCCTTTTTTTATTTTATTTTATGTGGCGATGTTTATTATTGAATGATGATGACATTTATTATGATGAGGTTAATGATGAGTTATGAGATTTGATGAGTCCAATTTTGTTAAGACTGGATCATAGTCATTAATAAAGATTGATTTTTAGCCTAACCCGAGAGTGGATTATGTCTTAACTTCATCTCCATTGATGTTTAAATTAATGTCAGGTTTGATCTTTTTTTTTTTTTTTTTTTTTTTTTTTTTTTTTTTTTTTCAGTTGAGTTGTTCTTTTTTTTATTTTTATTTATATATAGGTGGATCTCCCCCCTTGAAGAGGGCCCCACCACGTGATGGTGCTGGGCCACTATGCGCCCAGCAGTGGGCGTTAGGTCATAAGGGTGGGGGTTTTCCCCCCTTTTCATTTTTCATTCTTTGTTTCCCTCTCTTCTTTTCTTTCGTTTCTTTCTTTGGGTTCTTGCTTTAGGTGAGGCGCAGGGGAGAGGTAGCAGTGAGCTGTGTGGAGAAAGAGGAGAGGAGAAAGGGAAGAGCAGTAGCGCACAAGTTTGTCGTCGCCCAGGTAAGTGGATCTCAACTTCCTTTTCTACTTCTCCTTCTTTCTATTTTTTTTTTTTTTTTTCATTTCGTTGTGGCTGCCGTTGTAGTTTCAGGTGAGGTGCAGTGAGCAGCAGTGGAGAAGAGGGAAGAGAGAGAAGGCCAGGTATGTGGTTTCATCCTCCTTCCATTTTCTATTTCCATTCTCTTTCTTTTCTTCTTTGTTTTTTTTTTTTTTTTTTTCTTCTTTTTAGAATCTGTATGCTGCCATTTCAGGGAGAAGCCGAATGCATTGAGCAGAAAGGGAGGAGAGAAAGATTCAGGTATGTGAGTTCCATCCCCTTCCATTTATTTCTTTCTATTCTCTTTCTTTTCTCTTCTCTCTGTTGTTTTTTTTTTTTTTTTAGACTCTGCTTCTGCCAGCTACAGGTGAAGACCGAATAAGCTGAAGAGAAAGAGAGGAGAGAGAGATTCAGGTATGTGGTTTTTTATTCTCTCTTCTTTTTTTTTTTTTTTTATTCTCTTTCTTTTCTCCTCTCTGTTTTTTTTTTATTTTTAGAATCTGTTTTTGGCAGCTGCAGGTGAAGACCGAATAAGCTGAAGAGAGAGGAGAGAGAGATTCAGGTATGTGTTTTTTTATTCTCTCTTCTTTTTCTTTTTTTTTTTTCATTCTCTTTCTTTTCTCTTCTCTCTCTCTCTTTTTTTTTTTTTTTTTTAGAATCTGTTTTTGGCAGCTGCAGGTGAAGACCGAATGCATTTAAGGAGAAAAGGAGGAGAGAGAGATTCAGGTATGGGTCTTCATCTTCCTTCCATTTATTTCTTTCTATTCTCTTTCTTTTCTCTTCTCTCTGTTTTTTTTTTTTTTTTTTTTTTTTTTTTTATGTTTGCTGCTGCCGTTTCAGGTTGTGTTTGACTGGGCTGAACAAGGAGACCAGCAACAGAGTGAGGGGAAGAAGAAGGAAAGGGAGAAGAGAAAAAGGGGGTGTTTGACAACTTGGTGGCCCAGGTATGTGGATCCCATCCTCTTTCATTCATTTCTTCTTTCTCTCTTTTATTTATTATCATTATTATTATCATTTTGGACGGTGGCTGCAACATGGGGTTTTAGGACTTGATTTTGGCTATTGGCAGCCATGGGTGTGGTGGATTTTGGTGAGGGAAGAAGGAATGGAGTTGTCCCAGTTGTGGTGTTGACAATCCCAACCCCCTTGATCCAAATTTGAAAAGTTACAGAGTGGGAATCCCTTGGCGAAATTGGTTTGGGTGGAAAATAGGCATTCATTGTGGTTAGTTGGGATATGTGGGACTATGAGGAGTGAGGTCTGGCGTGACCTATGGAAGCTAACAGGTGTAGTGGAGATTGTTTGAATTTGTTGAGCGTTCCATTGGCTTTAAATGAGAATGTGGTGAATAGGATTTGAACTCCTATCATAGATCTCGGTCACTGTGGGGAAGTGGTTTGGGCTTTTCTCTTCTTGGTTGTTTTCTATTTATCTATTTATTTATTTTTTATTTAGGGGTTTGTCTGAGTTTGTGGAGCGCTTGTTTTGACTTGTTCATTACACCATGGTGTGTTTTATTTTTTTTTTATGCTCATTTCTATATTTGTAATTATGTTGGGAACTTTCTGCTCTTTCGTCTCTATCTTTTTTTTTTTTTTTTTTAATTGTTTATTTTATTATGTAGAAGAGTAAGCTTGGTAATTGAGGGGTGTGGTGGTGATGGCTAGGGTGAGTTGGTTATGATGTGATGGGACAAAGGTTATGGGTGCTGTTTTGGTTTAAATTGTGGTTCGGTTATTCATTTTTTGTTTTTTTTTTCGTATCTTTATATATTTCTCGTTGTTGTGGTTGTCATTGTTTCCCTTCCTCCCTTTTTCTTATTTGTATGATGTGACTATGGGACGGGATGTGATTCAGCCTAATGTGTATGTCGAAATGATATAGTGGTGATGAGGCAGAATGAGAGGCGTGAAGTTTGAGCTAAGTTGGAAGAGTTGGGTTGGAATGAATATGTTTTCATTTCTTTTCAGGCTTGGAAAATGTATTTTAATGAGGGCAGTTCAATAAATGGGATTCGTTTTGTCTTAATCTTTTGGTTGGATCAATGGTTATGGTCTCTTATGCTTATGTGGACTAACATTATGCCCTCATGCTCAACTTCTCATTTTGGCTTTAGGTACAGGTTTGTCAGATGGCTAGGACTATGGAGACTTGTAAGCACACTCCTATGTCATCGGACACTGTGGAAGGGGCTGGGGTAGATCAAATCATTACTCCCCCGAAAAAGAAACAGAAGTGTGAGGACAAATCGGAGAAGAAGCCTCACCTTTCAGACGAGATACGAGCTGGCCGTGTAAACTCTTAGCTATCTTTATAAATCTCATACTTTGTTGGTTTTCATTATTGTTGACATCCTTTCCTGTGATGTTTATGTTGCAGCCTGTCCCTTTTGCCCGGGCTAGGGTGAGTTGGTTACAGATGAGGGACTGGTGGACCGAGCTCCCTGATCACTTAAAAGATCGGGTCCGAGCGATGGGGTTCGGGGATTTCATGTCTATTGTCGCCTTCCGCACCGACCGTGCTCTCATTTGTGCTCTTTCCGAGAGATGGAGGGATGAGACACACACTTTCCATTTCCCGCCCGGGGAAATGACGATTACACTTGAGGACATTGCGCGTTGCTGGGGGCTGAGGGTGACAGGCCTCCCTGTTTTCTCTAGAGCGAATGATGCCAAGGCTTCTATAACTCGATTACGCCTACATAGGATGTTCGGGGCTCGCCCCCAGTCCGGTGTGGGTCAGATTGACGCCGAGTGGCTGAGGGAGGCGTACAGCCCAGAGAGGAAGAGAATCTTAAATAGTAAGTATTCCATTGTTGCCTTTGTAGCATCATATCTTTCTCTTCTGCTGCTCCTACTAATCATTCCTCCCTGCTTTATTTTAGAGTGGGCTCGGAACCAGGCGGACTTTCTTGCCAAGTTGAGGGCAAGGGTACCGGATTTCGAAGGCTTGCCGGTTAGAGTATGTGAGGGAGGTCCTGTCCCCACAAAGGCCGGGGCTCGGGCCGATGCTGGTAACATTTTGTCCCCTCTCCTTTAGATTGATTCAGAGTAGAAAAATACCCATGAGACCTGCATATTCGATATTTATCCTTTATTAATAGTGTTCATAATTCCTTTGACAGGTGAGGGCCCTTCTTCTGGTGGATCCCGATCTGCGGCCGGCCCTGCTGATGACGATGTAGCAGTGGTGGATGCGATTGAGAGTGATGATGAGGTGGGCGGGAGTTATGATGAGGATGCAGATTATGATGAGTTGGAGGGTGAGTTTATCGCATCTGATGATGGAGACGACGAGATTGATGATGGGGACAGTGAGGATGAGGGGGTGAGGCCTCGCCGAGTTGTTTCTGTTGACTTTGATGAGAGGAGAGATGGAGGTGCGGGTAGAGGTGACGAGGGCGATGACGTCGGACCCTCTGAGCGTAAACACTCGATCTAGTTTCTTTTAAGTGATCTCTAGCGTCTTGTATGCTTCTCATCCTTGTTTCTTACGTTCTTTCTCTCTTGCTGCAGGGTATGAATGGCGGGAAGTGCCGGTTGATGGGTACGCTCGCCGAAAGAGGGTAGGGATACCTTGTGAGGTTTTCCCGGCCACGAGTGAGTACCGAAGCATTTGGTAGCTACTTTGTTCCTTATTCTGATTATATAATGAATTTCTTATGTCAATTTGGTATTGTGCAGAGAAAAAACAAGGGAGGCAGTCTGAGGTTCGTTTGAGGAGACCCAGGCTGGTTTCGGCACGATTGGGTGATGATGATGAGCATCTCCGGGCTTTCCTTCTGTTCTTTTTGGGGAGGTGTCTCTTTGCCAACGCGACTGGCAATAGAGCGTCCGGTACTCTCATTCGGTTTGTACAGGACTTGGATAAGGTCGGCGACTATGCTTGGGGCGCGGCCACCCTTGCCTTTCTTTTCCATAGTCTAGACTCAAGGTGCCGCCTCCAGCCCGGATGCAAGAGCCTTCGAGGGTTCGTGCCGATCCTACAGGTTTAAACCCTATCCCCAAATGTGGTGACCTATTGTAGTCCACCCTTTCTTATCATGGGTCATTTTTCGTCTTTTGTAATAACTAAGCTTTGGTTGTGTATAGATATGGGTTTGGGAGCATATCATCCAGTGTCGGCCTGAGCGCTTGCCTGCGAGGTTGAGTTGTACTCCCCGGGCTTCGCAGTGGTATCCTAATGCCAATTTGCGGAGTTTTGCCGACATTCTGCCTCCTGAGATGGCGGAGCGTATTAAGGCTCTAGGAATGAGACCGGGCGAGCAAGGTTACCGGTTCATCTTAAATGAGTTGAAAAATCACGAGGTATGCTCCTTTTCTCTTTTTGTTTGCCATGTTAAATGTCTGCCTTTCTCTATTCTCATTTGCTACACATCACGACTTGTTAGGTGATCCGGCAGCCCTACCGGGGTGGTCCGGATGATGAGATGGCTGTTGTGCAGGAGGGGCGTACACTATTTGAGAGGGACATTTGGCTCCACGCTCCCCAGGTGGCGGTCAGGTTGGTTGCCAGCCGAGTTGCGCGCCAACTGGGACACCATCAGGTTGTCCCTGTAGAAAAGTCTATCATGCATCGGTCGTATCCAGGGTCGGGTTTGAAAGCATTCAAACGCCGCCATCTGTGTCGGAAAGAGATAAAAAATTGGAGAAGGAAAGGGAGGAAGGCCACCTTCGGTGTAGATGCTAGTGCCTGGAGTGACTATGAGGTATATTGGAGGACAGCTTTGCATCGGTATATACTCCCAGAGTCGTATTCTTGTGGGGCTTCGTATTCTATTAGTAATTGCGCGGAAGCGGCTGAGGCCTCGTCATTGGCTCGGGTGAGCATTGAAATTTTGTTTGCTCTAATGTTGTCTTCCTTTTTTATCATTGCTAACATCGTTTCTTCTTTTACTTTTCAGGAGGAGATACCGGCTGTAGCAAGGGATTGGTAGGCACGTCCATCATCCGAAGGACGGGGCGAGGTGAGGGCTTATGAGGTTTCCAACTTCAATTATGAGCCTTACAATCTCAACGATTCATGCTCTTCCCATCCTCTAACCGTGGCTCTCATGTGTGACAGGGGACGTCTGGGTGTGTAGCGTCCGATGCGGAGTCCATCCTTAGGGGAGAAACACTTCGACTGTCTCACCTAGTGGAGAAGAAGGTATGACTTCTTGATTTAGTGTTTGAATCCAATGGTGCTTATCTCCATAGTAATGTTGATCATTCTCGATGTAACGGCATGGTTTATATTTCATAGGATACGGAGATCGTGAGACTGAGGGCACTATTGACAGCTGAGAGGGTACGAAAATTGTTAAACCTAATTAGCTACGTGCTACCCTATTTATACTTTCCTTACTAAAAAAAGCTTTGGTAACAGGAGCGCCGCCGGGAAAATGAAGCGATCATCGAAGCGTTGGCGGATTGTCGCGAGGTATGAGGTCATGGAGTTATTTGTTCATTTTGAATTTGTGTTTATGACCTTTGGTTACCATGCAGAGCAACGGAGAGCAGGACATGTCCGAGGTCACGAGAATTCGATTGGAGAGCGATCTTCTCACTCTACAGGCGGAGGTGGACCGACTGCGGACTAGCGAGGTTTGCGTTTCGTTTTATCGTTCTTGTGGTCAAGACATATAATGACAACTCTTAACCCTTTCTATTTGTGATCCTCAGGCAGAGGCTCGTGGCGAGCGCGATGGAGCGTTTGCAGAGAGAGCTGCTTCTATGGCACAGGTATGAGCGCTTCTTATGTGATATTTCAATCTTGATTCCTCATCCATTGTTGATGTTGTTTATAATTTTGCTGTGTGCAGGTTGACGAGTTACGTGCCAGGCTTAGGAGCTTTGAGGCCCCTGTGCAGGTGAAGGTCTTTTCTTCTTTTAAAATTCCATGTTTGACGCTACAAGGTTTGTTGAACGTAATGTTTCTATAAACGTTGTCCTGTAGAGCGGTGCTATCGTTGCTTCTATTCCTCTACCTCCTAGCTGGGGCGAGGAGAAGGCCATTATTCATGATCATTACGCTCAGCGCATGGATCGCATGGAGCGACAACATGATGAAGTGGTTACTGATTTGCGGGGGCGTCTCGCTAGACTTCATCGGAGGGCAGAGGAGAAAGGTTATGCATTCTCGGACTCGACCCGCACTCCTTCTCAGCGTGCTCCTGGTCCGACCTCATTTGCTTCGTCGGCTCGCCGTGATGGAGCTGCTTCGTAGAGTCATCGTTCTTTGATCGATCTCCCCAGGCTGCATCATTAGTATATCCTTGTTCCATGTATCCATATTTGCTAGTCATGTATTTATGTTGTTTCGCCCCATCTTTGGCTTATGGTGAGAGCTAATATGTATTTGATGTATGTTGTGCATACGTGTATTATGTATGTGTAGTTGAGATAGTGTGCTTGATGCTTTAGAAGTGCCATGGGAATGTGTTTGATTGATAAGGAGTTGTTGTGGGGTACCGGGGAATATATGAAGTGTTTTTCTTTCACAGGTAATAGGTTCTGTGTATCCGGAAATTTTCCGGGGTCCAAAAAACAAGGGGAAGTGTTGCCGAAATTTTTCTAAAATTTCTCGAGTTTCGTGCCTCAGCAAAGAAATCTCATGGAATAAGAATAATAACAATCCGGGATAGACAAGATGAGATATAATAAACCAAATGAATGCAATCCCATGCCAATTTTGACCTGAAGAGGCAACATGGCCACAAGGTTCTCAAACAGTGAGGAGTGCCTGAGTGTGTGACATTTGTGGCCTAAGCAATTCTATGTTTTTAAAGGCATTCACATCGTCAGCAATAAGCATTAAGGCAAAAGCTCAAGATATTTGCATTTTCAAATCAAACATGATATCATAAAGGGTGTGTATAGCATACATCTATAATCATTATATATCATAACAACCATAATTCATACTTCCCAAGTTTGGTCATCAGCATTTTGACCTTTTCTAGTTATGAGGAGTTGTGTGCAAAATAATACCCGTAGATAATATATAAAAAAATGCCCCAGCTTGTGGGATGTTATGAATGTAATCGGGGTTGGTTTCCCTGCAAGGTCTCAAAGCAAATTTGTTAGTCTAATATTTTTAGGCCCCCTGCATAATTTAGCTAAGGTGCCATCTTTCTTTCTCGGTAAAAATGTCAGGGGGCCATTTTGGCATTCAAGCTTTGGGAAAAGAGATGGAATTAGTACCTTAGTGTATGTGTTCTTTCCTGCATTCACTCGGAAATGGTTAGCAACAAAAGCATGTATGAGGTGAGGGTGTGTGCAGTCCAGTGAGCGTTCGTGGCAATCGTGTATGCGATGAGGGCCCATATTGGGAAGCCGTGCAAGACAGATAGATAGATATATACATATATATATATATATATATAAATGAAAAAAAAAAAAATGCCCCAGCATAAGACTAGTGTTCATTTTGGCTGTGGGCAAGAAAGTACCCTCGTTCCATGATTGTCACCTTGGCGGTAATGTGATACTCCCTAACCATCATTTGGAGGTCGAGCCCTCACAAGCCCTCCTCTTGTAGCTGCTTAGTCTTTTCAGTTAAACTTCAGAAAGCACTTGACTGTCATCGGGGCTCGTTCGTGAGTTGTGTTTGTGTGTGGGGTGGTAAGTCACCGTGCCTCCCTAGTGCTGTGGCTTCCGACCACCTTCTGCTCAGTTCATGCAATGAGTACCCATGTCACTCCAGCGGGCCTAATTCTAATAGAGATTTTTTTTTTTTTTTTTTTAACATGTAACTGTGCAATGTCTAGGTCATTTAAGCTTTCTAATTAACCTATGTAACGAGCATTAGGCCAATGACTCCCAAACCAGACGGCTTTAGAGCACTAGGTACATAAATACCCTTGCGGGCTTACTGGCTCGAGTTAAAAAGGCTACGAACCCAAACTAATCACGTTTTTTTTTTTATTTTTTTAACATGTAACTGCGCAATGTCTAGGTTCTTTAAACTTTCTAATTAACCCATGTAACGAGCTTTAGGCCAGTGACTCCCAAACCAGACGGCTTTAGGGCACTAGGTACATAAATACCCCTGCGGGCTTACTGGCTCGAGTTAAAAAGGCTACGAACCCAAACTAATCACGTTTTTTATTTATTTATTTATTTATTTATTTTTTATTTTAAACATGTAACTGCGCAATGTCTAGGTTCTTTAAGCTTTCTGATTAACCCATGTAACGAGCTTTAGGCCAGTGACTCCCAAACCAGACGGCTTTAGGGCACTAGGTACATAAATACCCCTACGGGCTTACTGGCTCGGTTAAAAAGGCTACGAACCCAAACTAGTTACGAATATATATATATATTTAACTCTTTTCCTTTTTCTTTTTTTTTTTGTTTTTTTTTTGTTTTTGCAAATGGTTGAAAAGCTTTCATGACATGGGCAAACTCACCTTCAAACCTTCACATCGAATGGCTTTAGCCGTGCCGAATTTGTGCCGGGCAGACTCACCTATTTGTGTATTTTTAAGTGTTAGTGTGTGTCCGAGTTCCAAATTTGATCAGAGTGCATTTCTTCGGTCTTCCTATGAGATTTCTACAACTACACAAAAGGGTAAGGAGGGTCATATTCTACAAGAAGTGAGGAAGGGTCATACTGTGTACCTTTTCAGGTACATAGCGTTCCATGGATCGCAGAGATCTTCCCCTTTTGCATTTACTAGTCTGTATGCATTTCCGGGATATACTTCTTTAATTACATAAGGGCCTTCCCAATTGGGTCGTAACTTACCTCGGGGATGTGGAAGCTGAGAAGGAGCGATGCGTTTCAGCACGAAATCGCCAACTTTGAATTTTCTTTCTTTGACATGTTTGTCGTAGGCTCTGGCAATCCGCTTCCGGTATACCTGTGCGTGCTCTGTTGCTTTCATTCTCCTTTCGTCAAGTAGGTCCACCTGAAGTAGCAATGCTTCTCTCCTTTGGTCCTCTGTGATGTCTTCATCTAGCTGGATGCGCAGCGACGGGTGAAGGACTTCAAGGGGAAGGACTGCTTCCATTCCGTAAGTCAAAGAGTATGGGGTTTCTCCGGTGGGAGTTCTTATTGAGGTTCGATACGCCCACAACGCTTCGACCAAACGGTCTGGCCAATCACTACCTTTGGTGGTTTGCACAGTCTTCTTGATGATCTTTAGTAGGGTCTTGTTGGTTGCTTCGGCTTGACCATTTGCTTGGGGATAGTATGGGGTTGAATGATGCAGTTCTATGTTATATTTTGTGTACAACTCTTTCATTTGTTGGGATATGAATTGTGGACCATTGTCTGTTATGAATGCCTTAGGGATGCCAAACCTAGCTATTATATTCTTTTTAATGAATTTGACTACGGAGGTTGCCTTAATATTAACATATGCTTCTGCTTCTGCCCATTTAGTGTAATATTCTGTTGCTGTTAATATGAATGCCTTATTTTGTGTGTTCTCTACAGTAGAGGTCAGGGGTCCTATGATAAAGCCCAAGTCGAGAAAGGCCATGGAGCTGTGGTAGGGTGAAGGGATGATGCGGGGGCATGAATTAGGTCAGCATGCAGCTGACATTCTTTGCATCTTTTGACATAATTGACTGAATCTGATTCTAGGGACGGCCAATAGTAACCTAAACGGATGATTTTCTTAGCTAACATCTGGCCATTGATGTGTCCTCCGCACTCTCCTGAATGTGCCTCTTTAACTATCTCTTGCCCTTCTTCTATGGTCATGCATCGTAAGAGAACTCCACTAAATGATCTACGGTACAGTAGCCCTGCGACTATGACATATCTCTGAACCATCTCTCTTAATGCTCTTTTATCCGATCGGGTGGCGTAGTAAGGGATGTAGCCATCATGCAGGTAATTCCAAATATCATAGTACCACGGGTGGTCATCTTCCAAGTCATCATCATGTTGTATGCGAGCTAAGATTCCTTCTTTAGGTTTAGAATCTTCTTCCTGATCGGACTCTTCGGTCTTAGCTTTCTTACTCCTATTTTTCGAAACTTTCAGCAGGATTTCGGCGGGGTTCCCCTTGGTCAGGTCTATTGGTTTGACGGATGGAGAATCTAGCCTTCTAATCAGAAATTCTTTGGAATCCTTATCATCAGGCATCTCTATGATTGAGGCTAAAATCGCTAATGAGTCAGCCAATCGATTCAAGGCGCGGGGGATGTAGAGAAATGAAATCTTCTTGAATTTTGACATCAGTTCTTTGGCTTTCTCGTGGTAGTGCACAAGCTTAAGGGCGCTAACCTTCCATTCTCCAGCTATTTGGGAAATAACGACTTTAGAATCACCGAAGACTCTTAGCTTATCAACACCTAGGGCCAGGGCTTCTCTCAGCCCTGCTAATAAGGCTTCGTACTCCATCGTATTATTGGTTGCTGGAAATCCGATTTTATAGGCCATTGGGATGACAACCCCTTCCGGGGATAATAACACTACAGCAACTCCTTTTCCATTCTGATTCAAAGCTCTATCAAAGTACATGGTCCATAAATCATCATCCTTTGCTTCTTCAATATCCGTAAATAAGATACTTTCGTCGGGGAAATCAGTTCTAACCGGCTCATACCATGGCAGAGGGAGGTGTGCCAGATGGTCGGCAATTGCTTGTCCCTTTATAGACTTCTGGGTAACATAGGTTATGTCAAACTCTGCCAAGAGCATTTGCCATCGCGCGACTCTTCCCGAAGTAACGGGTTTCTCGAAAATGTATTTTAAGGGGTCCATTCTGGCTAAGAGTTTGACCTGGTGAGCTAGAAAGTAGTGTCTCAGTTTTTGGGCGGCCCAAACTACGGCTAAGCAAGTTCTCTCCATTGGGGAGTATTTCCTTTCGTAGGGTAGGAGAGATTTACTCAGGTAATAAACCACGTTCTCTTTCCTCCCAGTCTCATCATGTTGACCCAGCACCATGCCTATTGCAGACTCTGTCGCTGACACATACAAAATGAGGGGCCTATGTTTAGCAGGGGGCTTCAGGACATGAGGACTTAATAGATATTTCTTTAGATCTTCAAATGCCTTTTGGCAGTCGTCATCCCAATGATATTCCACGCCTCCTTTTAATAATTTATAGAACGGCTCACATCTTTGTGAATGCTGCGAAATGAATCTTCTGATGAATTGTAGTCGCCTTATTAGGCCTCTTAACTCTTTAAGGTTCTTTGGAGGCGGCATTTCAAGAATGGCCTTTACCTTAGAAGGATCGACTTCGATTCCTCGATTACTTACCATAAAGCCTAGGAGTTTTCCAGAGGATACTCCGAAAACACATTTCTTCGGATTCATCTTTAGTTGGGTGTCCCTGGATCGCTGAAGAACTCTCCTGAGAGCCGTGACATGTGTTTCACGTGTTCTAGATTTGATCAGAATATCATCTACGTAAACCTCCACACAGTCGTGTATCATATCATGAAATATTGCCATCATGGCCCTCTGATAGGTAGCACCGGCATTCTTCAAGCCGAAGGGCATAACAATGTAACAGTAAGTCCCCCAGGGTGTGGTGAACGAGGTTTTCTCCTGATCCTCTGGTGATAGTCTGATTTAGTTGTACCCTGAGTAACCATCCATGAATGATAGCATAGCGTGCCCTGCGGTATTATCAATAAGCACGTCGATGTGAGGTAAAGGGAAATCATCTTTGGGAGATGCCTTGTTCAAATTTCGGAAATCAATACAGACTCGGACGCGTCCGTCTTTCTTCTTCACCGGGACTATATTGGCAACCCATTGAGGAAACAACACAACCCTGATGAACTTTGCCTGGTGGAGTTTGTCAACCTCCTCTTTTACTTTCAGTGCAACATCAGGGAGCATTCTTCTCAATTTCTGTTTAATCGGTCTAGCATTTTCCTCCAATGGGATCCTGTGTTCCACTAGGTCTGGCGCGAGTCCGGGCATGTCATTATAATCCGATGCGAACACGTCTTGATATTCTCTTAAGACCTCGAGGATCTCGTTCTCTTCGTCAGGTTCTAGGCATGCACTGATTTGGACCTGCTTGGGTCTTTCGTCCGTTCCCAGATTTATCTCTTTCGTCTTTTCGGCAGCCGCTTGTGTTTCTTTGTCAAACTTCTTAATTACCCTCCTAAATTCATCTGAAACTTCATCATCCCCTTCTTCAGTGTCTACTAATTCGTAAACACCCATTCCATCATTGACGTTCACATGTTGCACAGACAGTTCGGGTTCTGGAATGACAGGCAGAGATTCGCAGCCTAACTTCTCGATGTTTGTCATAATTTCTTCTAGTCGAGACTGCTCCACTGTGGGTATCTTCCATCGCCTTAGGTTGCCCATATTTGGATAATGATCACAGTCTTCTACTCCTACGGTTCTTATGTTTTTGGGTTTTCTATTTCCTAATTTTTTTGAGTTTTCGGGGTTTTCTAATTTTTTTGGATTTTTGGGATTTTCTAATTTTTTAGGATTTTTGGAATTTTCTAATTTTTTGGGATTTTTGGAATGATATGGTACAGGTGAGGTTGAAGATGGGTTATCTACTGAGGAGGATCCTCCCCGCTGGCGTGGCCAGGTAGTGGGGCGGTATACCATTTCGTAATCATTGAGGTCATCAGTTTTCCAAATTTCATGGTTCTCTCGAGAGGAGTCTTCTCGCCAATGGCGCCAGGCAACGGGCCAATATACCACTTCTTCGCTGGTAGGGTTTTCGATTTCCCACGTCTCGCGACTTTCTCGGATTTCGGCGATCGGCGTTTTTTTTTGGGTAGATGAGTTAATTCACTCGCATTTAGCATGTTACAAGATAGGGTCTGGAATCTCGGTTCGATAGTGTGGTCTATATTGTTCACTCCTTTTGGTGAATGGAGCTTTTTCCAAGTGCAGAAGATTTCCTCGTGAGTCTCACTTTCAGATGAAGTCGAATCTTCCCAATCTTCTACTAAAACGGTCTTGCCTTTATCATTTGGATCCAAATTGTAGCATCCCCTTCCGAATGGAGGTGTGTTGGGGTCCAAGGTTTTGTTATGCTTCATGAAATGTTCATTTAAGGTCCAGTCCTCTTGTTTATACCTTATGTCATTGTATGTGTCGTACCCTAATCCTTCTGCTCTCGCCCTAGGGTCCGGTATGTAAGGGTCGGTAATGCCTTCTCCATTTTTTCCTAGCCCAAATCCGGGTTGATACCCCATCTTCTTCATTAGAGTCCATCCTCGAGCTTGACCTTCGTTGTCAAACATTGGATTTTGCGGGGAGGATAATTCGGAAAACATATTTTGCACAGGGTCCATATCCATCAAAGAAATGAGAGGATCGACCTTGTACCCATGAATCTTGACCTCTGGTGTAATGGGAGCAGGTTGTAAGGTCGGGAGTATTTGAAGTTCTTCCGGTTCAATGACAGGCGGGTCTCCCATCAATTTCATGATCTTACCCAAATGGGGGAATTTGACGCATTGGTGTTGGCTTGACATAATGGCATTCATGTGGTTCAACCATCGGCATCCCAAGATCAAATTAAAAGTGGCAGGGATGTCCATAATATAAAATTCTTCTGGCATTGAAATTGGGCCCGCTTGGACTAATAACATAATTTTTCCACAAACAGTTTTCTTATTCCCGTCATAACCTGTTACGACCATAGGGGCTGGAATTAAGTCCTTTATTATGAGCCCTAAGGCTTTGTAGGTTTTCAACGGACAAATATTCAGTGATGCACCAGTGTCAACCAAAGCTCCTGACATTTCCTTCCTTGCTATCTTGACTGTTAGATGTAGGGGAGAGGTTCTCGCCTCAGGTGGTATTTCCTTTAATTCTTCCTCAGTAAAAGTAATGGCAGGGAACGAAGCTCCCGGGGCCAAGGCTGAAATAGACGTTCTCAATTCTTCTGGAGTTATGCCTACCGGGACTTGTAAGCATGTAATAGCCTCAAGTAATTGTTGCTGATGTTTGGGGGAGGTTTTAATCAGATCAAGGACATATACTTTAGCTGGGATCTTTGTGAGGTGTCCTAAAAGGTCATATTCTATCCCTATTTCTATCGAACTATAAGCTCTTTCATCAACTATCTCCTCAACCTTAATATTGGGATTTTGCGAATCTAAGTTCTGAGAAACAGGGTGAGGGGGTAGTCGGGGAGGACGGATCCGTCCAGATCGTAAGTGGGCCTGGATGCATTTGTGTCTGGGTAAGGATCTGGTTGGGAATTCGTGATGATCGGCGATTCTCGGTCGTTTGGCTCATCAAAATTTACCTGGTAAAGGTCAGGGGAGTCAACGATCGTATCCATCCTTGAATTGAAGATTTTGAATTTGGTCTTCCCATCCCATGGCGTGATGTATTTTCGATAATCCTCTTCTTCAAAGAAATCACCATGACATGATTGGCTATGGTTTACACTCCCTTGGGCCGGGGCATCAATGTGTTGGTGCTCTATTACGGCGATGTTTATTAATTGGGTCTGTGGGCCCTGTCCAGAGGTTGACGCTCCATGCTGAGGTAAAGGGTTTGTATAAATCTGCATGTTGGGAATATTTTGTGCGGGATTTGTGGTTGGATTTTGATTGGGAGGGGCATTCCGTGGATCATTCCCACCTATTGGCCTAATGTTACTCCAATCAATTCTACCTTCATCATTGAGATCATAGATCAAATCTCTAACCGTATAGCATTGGGTGAGGTCATGACCTGGCATCCTATGGTAGGCGCAAAACTTAGTCTTGTCTAGGTGTTCGGACCATGCCTGCGGTCGTTCTGGTGGAAGTTGGAGGGCATTCTGATTTAAGAGAGACCAGAAGACAGCAGTCCATGGTTGAGGAAGGGACGGGTAGTTTGCCCTTTTAGGTCTGAATCTTCTTCTATTTCCATTGTTCGGGTTATTCTGGTTGCCATTGTTGTCTCTATTGTAATTGAAGGGGACTGTACTATAGTTGGGTTGAGGATTCGCGTTCTGGTTTTGCGGCGGAGCTATCAGGTTCGAGACTGGCTGTATGGGATTAGGATTCTGGTTTTGATTCACTGGAGGCCCTTGGTTTCTTGGTGGTTGGTCATAACTTTGATTATTTCTCGGAGGGTTTCGGTAGTTCTGATTGTTCCGCTGATAGTTTTGATTATTTCTCTGATAATTCGGGTTACCACCTTGGAAATTGGGATTGCCATTTTGCCCAGGGTTTTGGTGTTGGTTAAAGCTAACGCTGGTACGCTCCTGATATGGTCGGTAGACCTCTTCCTGATTCAAGCTAACTTCAGGGGTCGTGCGGATCTCTGGTTGGGTGGTTGTGCCTACCCTACGCGTGTTCTTTTTATGGTCAATGATGGTGTTCAATACCCCTTCATCTAGATTTTGCTTCATCCTAGATAACCTACGGTACAGGCCACTCCAACTAACGACCTCCCCAATTGTCATCAGGGCTCTCATGGGATCCTTCATGTTTGATATGGCCATTCTTACTTGTTCTTCCTCTTGCATGTTGCAATCTGACCGTGCGAATTGGTTTTGCCATCTTACTGCAAATTCCTCATAGTCTTCATTGTTCTTTTGTTTGAGATTAGCTAAGTCATGCCATAAGGGTTTGTTTTTAGTTAGATGCTGGTATCGCGCTAGAAATTTCTCTACTACATCCTCGAAGGTATTGATTTCATGGGAAGGCACGGATGTATACCAAGTCAATGCATCTCCAGTTAACGATTATTGAAAATAATTTATGAGCATGGAGTCATTGTCTGCGATGGCACGACACTTGTTGCAAAAAGAGACTAGGTGATGCTGAGGATCAGTAGTCCCATCATAAGGTACGAACTTAGGGGCTCTAACAGGGAAAGGTGACCTCTCTTTTTCCTCCTTTTTGGTAAAGTCGTAGAATCCTAGTTTCTTGCCAGTTGAGCTCGAGGATTTCTTTTTAATTTCATTCTTGAGTTCCTCCACATTTTTCTGCAACTCCTTGAATGCTAGAGGATCTAGATATTGAATTGTCTGTGGTTGACATTCTCTTTGTGGTTCTAATGAAGTAGAGGCGTAGGCCGGTTCTTGGCATTGGCCTTGGAAATACGGTTGCGAGATAGGCTGATAGCTTTGGTTCAACTGAATTCCTTCATGAGTAATTGGTTGTCCCCTATATGGGTCAACTATTGGGCTTAAAGTGGGTGGTTGATATGCTTGCTGATAGCGCAACTCATTCGCTTGGTGTGTTTGATAAGGATTTCCAATGCTCGTGGGGTTAGTAACTTGCACGTTCTGGATTGGGAGGTTCTGGCTCGCATTGGGCATTTGATAAATCGGGATTGTTTGATTTTGATAAGTGAGAGGCCCCCTCTCGTATTGAGCTGGTTGGGGATATAACATACCAGCGCCAACCGTCATAGGATTGTAACGAACTTGATCTGTTGGTGGAGGAATCATTGCTTGGAATTGGGGCCGAGCCATCTCGTGTTGCTGGTAGGCATCTCGCGCTCCTATATGTGTCGAAGGGTTTTGGTGCAAGATGCTGGATGTCGCCAATCGACCCATGTTCATTGGACTATGACTTGTCTGGTGATATGGGTTTTCATTTATCGCAAGAGTCTGGGAAGGTGTGATGGCCCTAACCGGGGTTATGATAGGTGCGTCAGTAGGCATCTCATACTGCGGGATAGAGGACGTGATTGGCTCGGTTTGGCTGATCATGGAAGAATAGGGTATAACCTGTGAGACAACAGGATCACTTGTGCGAAGAGGGTAGTCTGTTGATGAAACGTTATCATGGACCCTATATCTTATAACTTGGCCGGTAGGACTGACTAAACCTGTGTAAGTCACCCCTGAATGCAAGGAGAAATGATTCTCTCTTGATGAAGGAGATGGGGTGGATGTATTGGAATGATGCCTTCCCATTGTTATGGTATTGACTGGTAACGGGCCTCCTTCGAAAAGGGACCGTTTTATCTGTTGTGGGTCATGGCTTGAAGCTGCCAAGGATCCGTCTAATACCCTAAAGGGTTCTACACTTTGCGTGGTTTGGTGTGACTCGCCAGTGGTGCGGATCAATAGTGGGGGTAAGAGGGGTTGAAAGTCGGACATTCCGAACGTCTAACCCTCCATTTGTGAAGAAATGTTTAGATGAGAAGAGAGAGAAGGAGAGGAAGAGAAGAGCACTTGTTATGTAGTTTTGTTGGTTAAGATTTGTTTCTTATGGTGTAATGGGGGAAAGCTTAGTGGACGGTGCATTCGGACCTTTGGTTTAATTTTCAGACTACTCATAACAACCCTAAACTGAATGGGACACGGACATCAGATCATTGATTGGATGTTCGTGTCTTAGAATATTACTCTAGGAAGACCCAAATAGGTGACCGGAAAACATAAGAGGTCCCATCACGATCGCCAGGCTGTCGGATGTGAATTTCGACCCCCCCAATTTTCCTCTCCAAGAGAGGCATGGTTTGGGGAAATCTCCATTCATCTATATATATGCTATTTAAATTTTACATCGAAAATGAGGATTCCGACTACCCTCAAAATCGATGGATCACGATCGCCAGCTACGGTACGGCCGTAACACCGTTCTTCGACAAAAGTCGAAGAAATATGGGGAGAAAAATAATAAGGTGGGTTCTTCCTCTCGTCTAATGTGCTGCCGGCAACACACAACGGTTGTCCTGTCACATTAATTTGGGTCTCTTTGGGTCTCTTTAATTTTGGGTCAATTCAGGGTCATGAGTTAAAGTCCGAATAAAGGTTAATCCTCACATAGCATAATCGTAGTATATCCAAGTAAGACAAAATAACTAAAATAAAGAAAATAAAAAGGGGGGAGGTGCCAAATATTTAAGAAGAGGATCGGCCCCGTTCCCGGTTACCCCCTTCTGATCCCTTGGCAAAATAGGGTTTAAAGGCTGATTTTTCAAACCAAAATGATGATGCAAATGAGACTTTGACTTGTGATTTTTGTGTTTTTCGTGTGCGATACACGAGTGATAAAAGTAAAAGGCCGATGGGCCGTAATTAATTAAAGGTGGCCGATGGGCCAGGATTGATTGAAGATGGCCGATGGGCCAGTGTTTGTTTTAGGCTGGCCGATGGGCCGTGATTGATTAAAAGTGTGTGTGAAATCACTCATCTCATCTCGTTATTCTCATTTATTCAATTTTAGAAATCAGTTCTTTATTCCCTTTTATCATTAAGTTCGATTAAATATCTGGCACCTGAGGTGGAGGAAGAAATAAAAGGAAAATCTTTTGGGTTTATTTTGTTGGTTTTATAGTTTTTATGGCTTTTCAATATGGGGGCTAGAAGGGCCTAACTAGGGGATTTTACTTGGATTTACGTGATTAGTGTTTTACTACTGATCATCGGATTAACCCTAACCTAAGGTCCTAGACCGCCCACATCAGCTCTCCCAGTCCCCTAACGGAACAGGAAAAGTGATGGGGTGAAACCTAATGCGCTAAGCTACCTAACGGGGAAATCCTATCTAATCCTAGGGTATGAATAGCCTGAGTTTGATGGTTCAGCGCCTAGGCAACTTATTAATTGTGATTTTTAATTGGTTCGGTTTGTTTTGAGTTGAAGATTGATTAAGAGGTGGATTAAATGTATTTTGGGGTTCTGTTTAAGTTGTTTAGGGTTCTGGAATTTATGGTTTTAATTTAAAACGTGAAATGATGTCGAAATCCGTGAAACGAGGTTGGCAGAAGACTTGGGCGCCAGGGGGGTGGCGCCTAGGATATTCTGGTGACTTGGGCGCCCAGGCAGTGGTGCCCAAGTGGCTGCTTCTGGGTGGTTTGGTAAGTGACGATGGTATCGATGTTATTTTCGGAATCCAAGGAGTTCTTACTTGGTGAATTTTAATGTTTCAACTTGTTCTAATTCTCTGATGTTCGAATGTCAAAGGGATTCGGATCCGGATTTTGAAACAAAATTTAGAATTTGCGTTTTAGTGCAAATGAGAGGATAGGCGCCAAGGGGGTGGCGCCTAGGTTGATGGTTTGTGAATTTAAGTATTCCGTTGGGACTTAGTTATTGGTTTTCGGATCTAGAGACTATTTTAGATTCTGGTCTTAATTAATTTAAGTGGTAAGGTGTTTAGTTACTCGTTTTAAATTGAAGTTGTGAACCAAGGTTAGAGTGTAGGATAGGCACCACAGGGGTGGTGCCTAGGTGGTTGTTTGTTTGTTCGTAAAGGCTTTGGGGGCTAAGCCCGAATCGATTAACGTGTCAAACGTTTTAAGTTAAAAGTGTTTTAATATGTTGATTCGGACTGGTTTGAATGTTAATTAATTGTATTAAGTTGTTCGTTAGGGGTTCTCTATGAAAACAGGTAGGCTGGGCGCCCAGGGTGTGGCGCCCAGGTGGATTCGGAAGGATGGGCGCCCAGGGGGTGGCGCCCAGGTGACTGTGTTGAGGTTCGGTCGGTTTGGTGACTCTTAGGTCAATTTAAGTCTAAATTGATTTAAAGGCTTAGTGTGTTTGGGTGTGGGATGCTATTCGTATTCAATTGAGATTTATTTAAACACCAATTAATTGGGCTAAGTTGTGAATCGGGTTTTTCCGAAAACAGGGAAGCTGGGCGCCCAGGGTGTGGTGCCCAGGTGGACTTTGACAGATGGGCGCCAAGGGTGTGGCGCCCAGGTGAATTATTCTGTGGTTCGGGTCGGTTCAGTATTTTTTAGGTTGATTTGCAGTTGAGCTTTATAGTTTGATGTATTTTAAATTAAAAATGTCCTGTTGCGATGATTACGATTAAATTTCGTTTCAATTAACTTGGCTTTAGTGACGGGAGAGGTTGGGCGCCCAGAGAGCGGTGCCCAGGTGGAGGTGACAGGATGGGCGCCCAGGGGGTGGCGCCTAAGTGTCTGTCTTGTGTGTCCGAGTTGGTTTGATGTTTTAAGTCTATTCGGGTTTATGGTTCGATTGTTTTAGAATTCAAGGGTGTTCTGGTGTGTTGATCGTGATTGACTTCGAATTTAATTTCAAGTAGGGTTTCCTAGTGATTGGGTAGGATGGGCGCCAGGAGGGTGGTGCCCAAGTGGATGCGGAAGGATAGGCACCAAGGGGGTGGCGCCCAAGTGGATGCGGCAGGATAGGCACCAAGGGGGTGGCGCCCAAGTGGATGTTTTGTGGTTTATTCGTTTTGTACTTTCTAAGTTGGTTTGAGTCCAAATTGATTAAGGTTTCGAGTCTTTTAGGTTAATAGTGTTTTAAAGTGTTAATTCGGGTTTAATCAATTAAGTTTAATTAAGTGGTAGTTTCTAAGGGAATGGGATAAGATAGGCGCCAGGAGGGTGGTGCCCAAGTGTAAAGGCAAGCTGGGCGCCTAGGGGGTGGCGCCCAGGTGTCTGTTTTGTGGTTTCGGGTGGCTTTTGCGTTTTTAGGTTGGTTCAAGTCTAAGTTGATTGAGGTTTTAGATTTCTTAAATTTAAAAGTGTTTTGTTATGTTAACTATGATTAAATTTGGGTTGTGTTTAATTAGAAATTTTAATTAGGGGTTCTTTAGAAACGGGATGGGATGGGCACCAAGAGGGTGGTGCCCAGGTGGCAGTGCAGGCTGGGCACCCAGAGGGTGGCGCCCAGGTGGACCTTTTAGAGTTTATTGGTTTTGAGTTTTTTTTGAGTTAATTAGAGATTAAGTTGATTAAGGTTTCAATTATTTCAGGTTTAAAATGTTTTCCTGTGTTGATTCAAATTGGTTTAAGGTCTTAACCAATTATCTTAAGCTTTAATCGGGGTGTTTTGGAGAATGAATAGGCTGGGCGCCCAGAGGATGGCGCCCAGGTGGCTGTGGAAGGATGGGCGCCCAGGGGGTGGCGCCCAGGTGGCTGTCTTTTAGGGTTTTAGGTTTTTTGTGTTTTTTAAAGTTCTTAATTACTTCTAAATCCGAATTAATTAGGGTCTTAAGGTTTTAGGGTTCTTAATGATTTGATGTTTCTTAATTTAGCTAATTATGGTGTTTTAATTAATCTTATGATTTATTCTACTTAGGCGCTAAACTCAATAACCTAGACTATCTAATTATTATTTTTGGGTTTTCTGGATATCTTTTAATTTGTTTTTGGTTTCTCCTCTAATTTACTAGAGAGTAAGGAAAGAGAAGAAGGGATTTTATGTTTTATGAGTTTTTTGGGATTTTCTATGGTTATGCAATTCAAATGATATGATGTGAAGTGTGATAAAGATGGTAATTCAAAGTTCAGAACAGATCATACAACCAAACATATCATCATTATGCAGTTTCTAAATGAACTAAATGCGGAAGATTTTGAAGTTGTGCACAAAAGTGGAGAAATCCACTTGGGCGCCACCCCTGTGGCGCCTACCCTGCTTAGTCAGGGTTTTCAACGGAACACAACGAACGCACAAGAATCTTAGTGTTTTCAACACAACTTCCAATATTCAGCGACTGATGCGAATGTATTAATTCGAACTACTAGCGATGCAACTAACAAAATTATGAGCAAACGATGCAACGGGCGGAGATCTAGAACCCGGACCCTGTCTCAGAAGGGTAGGCGCCCAGGGGGTGGCGCCCAGGTGATTTTGGAAAGGGCAGGCGCCCAGTGGGTGGCGCCCAGGTGGTTCTGGAGAGGGCAGGCGCCCAGTGGGTGGCGCCTAGCCTCTCTGCCAAAGGCTGTTCGCGATCTTTTCAATATAAATGATGATGGTGATGATGCTAATGCGAGATCTGATCTAACTATGCAATTAGAACTACAAAATCAAGACGAATCTACTATATTAGAATGAACCTAAACATATTACTAACATGATGATGCACTAATACTATTTTTATCACAAGCTAATGTAGATCTACGATGCTCAAATGGTCCTAAGCATATTTCTAAGAATGAATGGTAATGGAATATAGAAAAAGAAAGAAGAGATCTAGGAATACCGGTATATGACGCGTTCCTCAAGTTCCTAAAAGGAAGCTTTTACAAAGACCCATAGCTCCAGTTGAAGATATGGAAGCCTCCTCCTCTCTTTCTCCTTCCTCTACTATAGATCTGAAGTTCTTCTCTAATGGTGGCTACCTTTCTTCTTCCTTTTCTATTCTCTCCTTTTGCCTCTTTTCTTAGGGTTTTTGGGTAGCCTCCCTTGTAAATGAAGTTAAGAGGGATTATATAGGTTTGGGACGAGTTTAGAAGAGCTAGGGCTTCATTATTTCGGGTTTCTAAAAGGTCTCACGCATCCCTAGGCGGCTTAAGTTGTTTTAGGGTGAACTAGGGTTTGGTGGGAGGATGGGCACCCATGGGGTGGCGCCCACATGGCCTGCGCAGGCTGGGCGCCCACAGGGTGGCGCCCAGGTGGTTCGTGCTTCGCTTTTGGTCCTTGGTCCCATTTGGAGTCGAGACTGAACGGATATGTCTTCACCTGGGGGGGGACCTACATTAGCACTTAATAGGCTGGGCGCCACATGGGTGGTGCCCAGATGGATTTAAAGGCTGGGCGCCACATGGGTGGTGCCTTGGTGGTTCGGTTCGTCTTCGATGCTTGGTCCTACGTATGAGTGGTCCCGGTCTAATCTCGAACCAAACAAATAAATTTTAAGGTGGGCGCCCACCATGGGGTGCCTAGGTGGTCCTGGGCTGTGTGGGCGCCACAGGGTTGGTGCCCATGTGGAACTTAGTAGGGTAGGCGCCACATGGGTGGTGCCTAGGTGGAGTCGATTTATTTTCGGAGTTCGGCCCCTACGTTGAGTGGTCCCGGGCTACTTTTAGGCTAACTAGTGAAATTTGGAGGCTGGGCGCCCACCATGGGGCGCCTAGGTGGTCCCGGGCTGTGTGGGCGCCCACCATGGGGCGCCTAGATGGTTTTCCATAGGGTGGGCGCCACATGGGTGGTGTCTAGGTGATCTCTTCTTAGGACAAACTTCGGAAGCTCATAACTTTTGACTCGTTTATCGGATTTGGACGTTCTACATACCGCCGGAAAGCTCTCGAAGTGAGGAATTCAATGGTCTAAATTTCTTGACAAATAGGAGCTGAAAATATATGGGGGATCTCTGGACCAATGAATTCGATTTCCTAACTTAGGCTAATCGGGTGATATTTTGGCAAACTAAGTATGGTCTTTGGAGGGATTGGCCTAAGCATGTCTTAAGTGGTCCGGAAAGGGTTTGAGTGGTGTCATGGTTCACTCCTTGTGTGAGTAGTGGGTTGGGCTCAAGATCTTGACGCGACTCGGCTTCTCTCTCACGAACTTCTAGAAATCGTTGAACTAAGTCTAAAATTAACAACAAACATCTTCATCGTCATTAATTAATCTGAATTATGTCATTAATCATTCAATTATGGGTGAAATGGGGGCATCGCTATATATGATAGGTATTTAAGGCTATCATAGGGGCCAAATGAGGTGTCTACACCGCTGCCTTCTATTCCCGGTGCAAATAGAAGGTGAAGTCATAATTGGAAGAAAAAAAGTATTTTCTACGATCTACCATACTGGAAAGATAACTTACTCATGCACAACTTAGATGTTATTCACATCGAGAAGAACGTATGTGATAATATATTATGGACCATTCTCGGTGTTCAGGGGAAGTCGAAGGATGGTGTCAATGCACGCCGTGACTTGGAACAAATGGGCTTGAGAAAACCGTTGCACTTGCAGCTGAGAGAGTCTAACAAGGCATACATGCCTCCTGCGCAGTACACGATGAGTAAAGATAAGAAAGATGTCTTCCTCTCTGTTCTGAAGGGTGTCAAGGTTCCTGATGGGTACTGTTCGAATATCGTTAAACGTGTGAACATGAAAGAAAGAACATTATAGGGTTTGAAGAGTCATGACAATCATATTCTCATTCAACAGTTACTGCCTATCTCCATATGGAATTGTTTGCCTAAGAATGTTGTAGCGCCGTTGATTGAAGTTTCTTCAGACAACTATGTTCTAGAGTTCACCGAACAAATGAGTTGAATGGTTTGCAAGAGAGGATTGCTGTGACATTGTGTCATCTAGAAAAAATTTTCCACCTGTATTTTTCGATGTCATGGTTCACTTGACCATACACTTAACCAGTGAAGCCCTGCTTGGTGGCCCCATCCAATTTAGATGGATGTATCCGATCGAGAGGTACATGAACACATTGAAGAGGTATGTTCGTAATAGAGCTCGTCCAGAGGCATCAATAGCTAAGGGTTATTTGATGGATGAGTGCACCAATTTCTGCATAGCATATCTTAATGATAATATTGAAACAAAGTTGACTAGGCCCTCACGGATTAATGATGGTCCAGTTGGGGAGGGAACGACATTTGATCTCAATAATATTGAGTGGATTCAAGCTCACCGGTGGGTGTTGTTCAACACCCCATATGTTGTGGCTTTGACTCAGTAAGTTGTCACTCATTCATAAGAGTAACTTGTCAATTTTTTGCCTAAATTATCATACTTGTCATACACACGTGTTATGCATCGCAGGACACACATCAATGAGCTCAAACGGGACATGCCTCGTGCTACAGAGAATCAAATTCATCAGTCCCATTATCGGTCATTTCACGAATGGTTCAAGAATCACGTATGTATTCAATCATTAGGAGTATTTTCACTTGTTCCTGTCATATTACTTTCATATAGTGATATTCAGTGATTACATGCATTGCGTAGCTGTGTAACTTACGAAGAACCAACGATCCTAATTTGACCGATGAAATGAACCAGTTAGCTGATGGTCCCTTTATAACGGCCCGACGTTACACAACTTGTGATGTCAATGGTTTTCGATTTCGCATCAAGGATGTAGATGAGAAACGAGCGACGCAAAATAGTGGGATCGGCTGTCCATCTGTCAATGCTGGTTACTACTATGGCCTTCCGAAGGATATTGTTGAAGTTGTATACAACCACGGGTTAAAATTTCTATTGCTTAAGTGTGATTGGGTGGACCCCATCCGAGGGGTGAAAACATATAATTACCAGTGTACATTGGTAAAATTTAACAATTTGTTATATCGTGATGATCGAATAAATGCCAACCCTACATACTCTCCTCAATGGTGGAGCAAGTTTACTATGTTAGAGATCCAAAAGATCCTAACTGGCAGGTTGTAGTTAAAATGTCAAGGAGGGGAGTGTATCAGATTGAATGTGATGAGCCAAATATTGATTCATTCGCCCAACAAGTTCTTGACCAGAATGCAGTTGTTCAATGTGATGAAGATGTTAATTAGGTTCGGGAAACCATTGAAGGAGATACAGTTGACTTCCATGAACAGTGAATGGTTGTTAACTAATTCACCAATGTTAGATTTCAGTATAAATAATTCTTAAATGTTAATTTCAATTATCTTGTTAAATTAATTTATATTACAAACATTTGAACAGATATGTCAGGGCGAAAGAGGAGAGATCATCCGCGGACGATGGATGAGCTGCTGCACCAAGCCCAGGCCAGTATGCCATCTAGGGACCCTAGACCTACACCGGGTGCCGCCCAGCCTAGTTCGATTGCCCCACTGAGTAGGCCCTCGACCTCTCATTAGAGTCCATCGACCTCTGGGCCGAGGCCATCGCCCTCCGAATAGAGTCCATCGACCCATTCACCGATCGTCGCCGCGCTGCCCCTGATTGATCGACTATCCCCATCCACCCCAGTGGGGCCTTCAACGTCGACTGCTTTAGCTTCACCGTCGATGCTTGCATCAGCCGATACACAGACCGGTATAAGTTTATTTAATTAAAACATTTTAATTCTAGCAAATTATTTTATTTCAATTTAATTAGATTATCTGTAATTTGAACCATGGTATAAAAAAATCGGCCGATACCGGTTCATATCGGCCGATATGAATCGATATCGGCCAGTACCGACACGATATATTGCCTGCGATACCGGTTTCGGTATCGCAGGCAAAATATTGCCGAAATATCTGCAATATCGGCCGAGATTTTGAAAATATCGGCAGAACTGATATCTCGGCCGATATTTTGCAAAATATCGGCCGAGATGATATATAATGGAAAAAACCCTACTTTTTTGTTAAAAAGTCCCTAATCTTCATCTTCTTCTCCTCTCCTCTCATCTCCTTACTCCTTAGGGGCTGCAACTACTCTCCATCTTGCATCTTTTCAAATCTCAAATTTTTTTCTTAAAGAAATATTATTCAAGCCTTAAGGTAAGAGAAAATCAATTTATACCATTGTATTATGTGTTTTTTGTTTTTTATTTTTAGATGAAGCATAGAAATCATTTGATTTGTTACTTTGGTTGTGTTCTCCACTTAGAAGTTAGATCTACATACTTTCATGCTAGATCTACTTATACACATGATTTTTAGATTTTTATTTTAATTATTTTATTTTCGGATTTTTCAATATTTGAATTATAATATATCATTTTTTGGGGATGTCATCATAAATATGTTGTTTTAATGATTCATGATCATTGTGTGGCTTATAAATGATTGATTTACACACTTTTATGCTAGATCTATATATTTAGTATTTTGAAAATGATTTTATTAAATTTTGATTTTTCTAAAAATAATTGTTTTTACTTGTTAGAATATTTATGATACCAAAGGCTTATTAATAGTGTGTAGTTGATAGATCTACATCTACTCATAGTCATAAACATGATTTAGATTTTTATTTTAATTATTTTATTTTCGGATTTTTTAATATTTGAATTATAATATATCATTTTTTGGGGATTTCATCATAAATATGTTGTTTTAATGATTCATGATCATTGTGTGGTTTATAAATGATTGATTTACACACTTTTATGTTAGATCTATATATTTTGTATTTTGAAAATGATTTTATTAAATTTTGATTTTTCTAAAAATAATTGTTTTTACTTGTTAGAGCATTTATGATACCAAAGGCTTATTGATAGTGTGTAGATGATAGATCTACATCTACTCATAGTCATAAACATGATTTAGATTTTTATTTTAATTATTTTATTTTTGAATTTTTCAATATTTGAATTATAATATATCATTTTTTGGGAATTTCATCATAAATATATTGATTTAACGATTCACGATCATTGTGTGGTTTATAAATGATTGATTTACTTACTTTTATGATAGATCTATATATTTAGTATTTTGAAAATGATTTTATTAAATTTTGATTTTTCTAAAAATAATTGTTTTTACTTGTTAGAATATTTATGATACCAAAGGCTTATTAATAGTGTGTAGATGATAGATCTACATCTACTCATAGTCATAAACATGATTTAGATTTTTATTTTAATTATTTTATTTTCGGATTTTTCAATATTTGAATTATAATATATCATTTTTTGGGAATTTCATCATAAATATATTGATTTAACGATTCACGATCATTGTGTGGTTTATAAATGATTGATTTACTTACTTTTATGATAGATCTATATATTTAGTATTTTGAAAATGATTTTATTAAATCTTGATTTTTCTAAAAATAATTGTTGTTACTTGTTAGAGTATTTATGATACTAGTGTGTAGATGATAAATCTACATCGACTCATAGTCATAAACATGATTTAGATTTTTATTCTAATTATTTTATTTTCGGATTTTTCAATATTTGAATTATAATATATCATTTTTTGGGGATTTCATCATAAATATGTTGTTTTAATGATTCATGATCATTGTGTGGTGTATAAATGATTAATTTACATACTTTTATGCTAGATCTATATATTTAGGAATTTCAAAATGATTTTATTAAATCTTCTACTTTTTCTAAAAATAATTGTTGTTAAAGTATTACTATTACATGAATTTCTTATTTTATAGGAAGTTAGGAACAATGGTGCGTGACTTAGATCCAGTTTGGAGCCATGGTGAAGCAGTCGGAAGCAAAAACAAAGAAAAATGTAATTATTGTGGACGAGTGCTCAATGGGGGTATTACCCGATTGAAACAACATTTGGCACATGTATCAGGACAGGTGACAAAATGTCATAAAGTGCCACTAAATGTGAGGGCTAAAATGCATGAGCTCCTTGATGCATCTGCAAAAAAAAAAAAAAAAAACAAGTACAGGCAAGAAGAATAACTGAGGAACTTGATGCATGCAGAGAAGAAATATTTGGTTCCTCCGATGATGACGATGAAGACCCAGAAATGAGGAGGGCTAGGAGAGAAAGTGTGAGGTCACTTCAAGAGGAGGAAGAGAGGAGAAGAATGCAATATGAAGCAGCCGCTAGAGGTAGCCAATATGAGCATGGTGGTGGGTCATCTGGACTAGGGGCAGCAAGTTTGCGTCGGGCAGTTAGTAAAAAACAACCCCGTGTCCGTGAAGATCCAGACATTGAGGAGGTTGAACCTCCTACACATGCACCTCGTAGGCCAGATGTGGTGGGGCCAATAGACCCATTTGCTTATAGAAAACCAACTTCAAAGCAGCCCGGCATTATGAAAGCTCTAAATGGCAAGTTTGGAAAAGCAAGAGAACATCTAGTAAGGGCTACTGGGAAGTTTTTTTTTGCATGGAGGCATCCCACCCAACAAGGCATCTTCTCCTTATTTCACCACCATGTTAGATGCGGCTGCAGAACATGGTACAGGTATAAAGGCACCCACCCCTTATGAGATTGGGTATATCTGTGTTGAGAAAGAGTATGAGGAATTGCAGGCTTGGATGCAAACTTTCAAATGGGCATGGAGGGAAAGAAGTTGCACACTAATGTGCGATGGGTGGACGACCATCACACATCGTCATCTCTTGAATTTTCTAGTCTATTCATCTATGGGCACAGTGTTTATCAAATCAATTGATGCAATTGATTACATCCAAGATGCAAAATATATTAATAGGTTATTGAATGAGGTGATTGAAGAAATTGGGCAGATTGTGTAGTTCAGGTTGTTATTGACAATGCTGCAAACATGAAAGCTGCAAGAATGTTGCTTATGAAACAAAGGCCAAAGATTTTCTGGTTTCCATGTGCAGCACATTGCCTGGATTTAATGCTTGAAGATATTGCAAAAGGAAAAGTCATGGTGCAAGTGATTGGTAAGATAAAGAAGATCACGAATTTTTTTTATCAGTCATATAGACTCATTTCTATGATGAAAACGTATACAAACAACCATGAACTACTGCAGCCTGGCATCACTAGATTTGCCACCCACTTCATTGCCATCGAATGTGTTTACAAGTATAGAGATGGACTCCTCCAATTGATAAAATCACAAGAGTTCATGAATTCAAAATGGGGAAAGAGGCCAAGTCCCATTACAAAAGAAGTATGTAAAACAATTGAGTCCAACAAATTTTGGCCTCATGTGAAAGGTGTTTTGAATGTTTTTGATCCCCTAATAAAGGTTCTTCGATTGGTTGATGGCGATGATAAGCCAACAATGGGCTTCTTACATGAGGCCATGGAGAGATCAAAGTTGGCTATTCAAGCAGATTGTAGATATTATAAAAAGTATTGGAAGATCATTGACGATCGATGGGGACGACAATTGAAACATGATTTACACTCTGCTGGTAACTGAAGGCTATTTCCTTTAATACTTGAATTATTATATTCAATTCTTCTCATTATATTAATTTATCATTGACTAAAATTCATTGGTTTTACACTTTTACAGGATACTTCTTTAATCCACAATTTACGAATGGGCACATATCTGATGAAATCCGTTTGGGACTAAAAAATGTGATTGAAAGACTAGCAGAGAATACAGATGAAGCAATTTGTGCTACAAATCAGGTAGGCAGTAGGCTAATTATGGGAAAAACCGAAAAAGTATATAACATTGTAAGAATGTAAGTTCTCTAATTTATTTCTTTACTTCAACGTCTTCAGATTGACATATACAATGTACGTGCTGGAAGCTTTGGAACGACGACTGCGCGAAGAGCCATCACACAGACCAATCCCGGTATTGATTGTAATGTCATCTCTATATTATTCAAGGACTCTAATTATTATTTTATTGACTCTAATATCATTTCTATTTTTATTTTCAGCTAAATGGTGGTTGAATTATGGAGAGAGTGCTCCTACACTAAGTATGATTGCTATTAAAGTCCTTAGTCAAACTACATCGTCTTCTAATTGTGAAAGAAATTGGAGCACCTTCTTATTTATCCACACAAGACCAAGAAATAGATTAACAATGCAGAAGCTAAATAAATTGGTCTACATCCACTACAACCTTAAGCTCCGGAGTAGAAATAGAAAGAGAAGACAGTTTGAGGATCAACGGGATTATTTTTATCCAATTAATTTGGACTACATCTTTTCAGAAGAGGATACAATATTAGGTGAATGGTTGGAGGAACAAGAAGAACCAATGTTAGATAAAGACCCAGAGCTTGAGGAGTTGATAGAGGAATTGACTGGGGATAGGCCTGAGCCAGTAAGGGCCTCAGAAAGGATGGAAGAAATAAACTTTACAATGCAACAGGGGCGCGCACCTGATACAAGTCAACCAAGGGGAAAGGAGATGGACGAGGAGAGTGAGTTAAGTATTTCTACTTCATCATCATCAGCAGGAATTCCACCTGACTCTCCCGGAGATGAGGGTCATTATAGAGATGATGAGCCTCTCACTTATGAGACAGTTGAGCATTTTCCTGGTGCTACTGAGTTAGATCCTCGTCGTGGCTATGTCAGGCATGTTGGAGGGACCGAGGTAGGGAGTAGTAGTGGGACGGGCCCTGCTGGACAAGGAGTGGGGGAAGGTACTCATGGTCATTATGGGGGTTATGTTGGCCAACAAGGTGCTATGTATGGACAGTATGGGGATTATTCATATGACCCTAATTGGGTACCCCCTTCACCAACATCGATACTTTCTATCGAACAGATATTAATTGAGCAAGGAAGGCTTCCCCCACGACTTTCCTAACGACCTATTCATGCCCCTCATTTTTATTTCATGTCATTGGATTACAACCAGCCATCTCAATCTACAGGGGATCAACATAGTTCATCATCTTATCAGGAACAATCTGAATATGGTCATGGGTATGATAGTGCTGCACAAAAGTATGGAGCATATCTTTTTAACCAATACCGGAGAAATGATGATGATGATGATGATATCGAGCCTGGGCGACACTCCACTTGGAATTAGGCTATCAATCTGTCAATCTGTCATACACTCATGGTATTGAATTTCTTAACTTATTTGTTGATTGAGTTAGTATTAAATGATGATTGGTATGTTATCTTTATTTTCTTATATTTTAGACTAATAAATTGATCATGAGCATTAATAATGGTTGCATTATATGAAATACTGGAGAAGACAGCGAACTGTGATACAGACAGGACTCATAACTTAAGGTGATCGAGATTTTGATTTATTGTTGTTACTAATGGAAAAAAAATATTGTTTTCCAGTATTTTCTAATATTCTGTATTTTTTGGATATTTTTGTGAATTTTTTTGGATTAAAAAAAAAATTCACACCGCTACGACCGCGACGGACCGATATCCGTGACCGATACCGATATCATATCGGTTTTTCGGCCCGGCCGAGACCGCGATCGAAACTGAGATTTTAAACCATGATTTGAACAGATTCTATGAGCACGGGCCCATCTTCCAGGAGGGGGAGAGGCCCTGCTAGAGGGATCCGGACGTGGAATTCTGGATCTCTCATTGACATGGAGTTTGATGAGACATATCATCCGGTGGGTCCACATGCTCGCCAACTCATCAGCCATTTGGGACATGGTCCGGGATCCATATGCATTCCCTTTGACTACACTTGATTTGGATGCATTCCCGGTGCCCGGTGGAGACATTAGATTGTATGTGGAAGCAGGTTAAGGTAATAATTTAACATTTCTCCGCAGGATGTGTCAATTTAAACCATAACTTAATAAATTATTTGTCCTTTTCAGGACAATTTGAGGGCATGTCCTGAGCTCTTCCGGCTAGTTTGCATGTCGAAGTGCCGGAAGATGTGGAAAGATCATAAAAATAAAATGAAGGTGCAACACTGGAAGCCACATCAGGATGCCCCTGACGTACTTGAGCGAGTTCCGAAGAGCATTGTCCCGGATCAGTGGACTCAGCTCGTCTGGTACTGGACGAGCGAGGAGGCAATGGTGAGAAACTTGTAATTTTTTTATTTTAATTTTAACAATTTACTAGTGACTATCGTAACTAACAAAAATTAACTGATAAATATTAAAAACAAAAAGAGGCAGCTACGAATGCGCAGAATCGGACAATGCAAGGTCCCGCACACAGGTTGGGGACTCGACACATCACCCAGGTTTGCCACGAGGTAAAGAGTTAGATCGTACATGTAATTTATATTTTTGTCATTTTGTATGATATTATACTAATAATATAACTCTCCACCAAACAGTTGCGTGCTGAGGGCGGTCCGGTCGATAGGATGTCCGTCTGGATGCGTTCTCGAGATCCTTGCCACCCGGAGGTTGCAGCTATCTTCGTAAGTTTTTATATTGAACCGCTTAAATTATCTATCTATTACTATGTCTTGTTATACATGATAATATATTAATGTACGCGGCCCAGTTTCAGTCACGCCTGGAGACGTTGCCTGAGGAGGAGCGCAATTTGGAGGGATGAGATATTCCACTCCGTCGTTGGTTGGGACTGGCACGGATACACGCTCACGTATGGGACGGGCATTCCACGCTCGCACATCGCACGAACGGAGTCATCCGATGCTAGCTCCTCCCAGGGCTTGCGCCTCCGTACAGATGAGGAGGTCGAGGCGTTGCTGCAGTCCATGAAGGCAGCGATCAGAGAGGAGGTGACAATAGAGGTGAGGGCAGAGAGGAGGGCCGAGTTGAGAGTGGAGTTGACAGAGCTGGAGGCTCGTCTATCGCAGAGTCGCGGCCCCATTGCATCAGACCCACCACCCACTACTCAGGTTAGTAAAAAAAACATTTTGTACGTTTAAATTGTCAATTATATCATTGATGTGTCAATATTTATGTTTTTTTTTTTAAATGTTTTTAACTGTATAATAAATAATTACAGGCACCTGACGCTGGCAGCGGCTATAGGGCGAGACATGACTCGGTTGGAGAGGGCAGTCATGATCTGTCAGGCTTGACTGATCTTGACCAGGTATAAATATTTTTTTAATTCAAGATTTCAACATGTAGATAAATTTTCTAAGTTGTGTTAGAAATTTATAGATTTTGAAACTTAAAAGGTAAGAAACTTATAAATGTAGAAACTTAGAAAGTTATAACCGGAACTGACGGTTCGAGAATTGAACTCCCTGATTGCTCGTAAAGTTGAAACGTAAGTTTCACCTTAAACATGAGCTTAAAACTTGGAAAAATAGCATCCAAGCGGCCAAACCGGGCAAATGGGCTCCGTTGCCCGTGAAACCACCCCGTCAAAGTTACAAAGTAACATTAAGTGTTCTACTATGTTTCTTCCCAAAACTCAAAAGTAGGATATAAAGCATTAACACCAAGTAATTGTTTGTTTGGTTGGTTGTAAGGATGAAAATAGCGGTAACGCCGCTAAACCGCTACGAAGCGGGCGATACGTAGTGGCGTAGCGGTGCGATTTGAAAAAATCGCCCAAAAAATATGAAAAAAATTCCAGAAAATCCAGAAAATTGTAAATTGAAAGAAAATGTGGTTTTTTCTGCAAAAGTAAGTAAGAAAAGGGGGCGTAGCGGTGCTCTCAATATATGAGGTCCTGTATCGCTGTATAAATAGAAAATAATAGTAATGATTAGTTTTTTCACATGTATTCATGTTTCTTAGTCATGCTAACTTAGAAAGTAATGTAAAGCTTGTAAAAAAAATAATTAGAACATGAAATAAAGGCATAAGACTTAAGAGTTAGGTCAAAGGTCATTACTCATTAGTGAACAATGAACATTGAACAATCAAATATCAATACTTCAACATTCAAAGTTCAAATTCAATCAGGTGAATGAACTATGGAGTGATCAACAAGCAATATTCAACAATCAACACCAATTTAGAAATGACAAAGAGTAGAGATTAGAGAGTTAGTGAAGGAAATAGGAATACCTTAATCACCACCAAAAGGAATGTCTACCAAAATTCAAGGCTCCTCATCCCCATCATTGTTATCATTTCTGTTGCGACCATATTGAATTTGATATTGATGAGAATTGGGATCCACAAATCCAAACAAGGCAGCCGCATCATAGGAACTTACAGGAGGTGGAGATGGATTTCTTTGCATTTCACCATAGTCACCATATGGTCCATAGCCATATGAGTAGGACCCTGAAGTTGAAGACTCTTCTTCTCCTTGTTGCACTTGACCATATGGAAAATATTATGAGAGTCCTTGTCCACCGTACCTAGGGTCCCACGAATCAGTCCATGATACTACTTGTTGTCCACCAACCTCTCCACCCATATTTCCTTGCTCACTACTACCTCCAGCCCCAGGTGGTGAGTCTCTACGGAGCCGTTGATAACCACGGCTTGGATCAAATCTTCCAGATGGAGGTAACTCATGCACTAACTTTACAGGAACCATGGAAGAAAATATCGGCCGCTACGTAGCTTAGCGACCGATATATCGGCCGTGGCGGCATAAGCCGCCACACTAAATTCAATTTAGTGGGTATTGCGCCCGTAGCGTAGAATGTAGCGGCTGCTACGTATCGGTGGGGTTATAAAACCCCACTTGACGAATTCTTTCCCCTCTTTTTCTACTTTTTTCATCTTCCTTCCTCTCTTTTCTCCATTTTCACTACTGTGAAGCTTCTGTATATCCCCCTAGTGGTCCCAACTACATTTTGTCAAGATTTCTTGCTACCAAATCAAGAGATTCAACTATTCTAAGGAATCTAAAGAAGATTCATCATCCCTAGTGGTCCTAACTACATTTTGTCAAGATTTCTTGCTACCAAATCAAGAGATTCAACTATTCTAAGGAATCTAAAGAAGATTCATCATCTAGTTATGCATTTCTTTGTGATTTTTTTTCAACTTTTGATATTATCACTCTCTAACTATTATGAATCACAACATAATGGCATCATTGTCTTGTTTTATTGTAAATCTATGCTTCCTTTTGATCTTGCATGCATATTTTTTGTTTTTTTTTTATATTTTTTGTTAATTTTATTTTCAGAGTTATGTTATTTAAAAAAAAAAAACTTTATGGAAATCTCGAAAACTCATGAAACATCTTGAAAATAGCTTCTAATTGTTAGATTTATGTTTTCCATAGATCATTCCAACATATATTGGTTGGTTTTTAATTTTTTTTCCTTTTTTTATTTTCAGATTTATGTTATTTAAAAAAAAAAACATTATGGAAATTTGGAAAACCCATGAAACATCTTGCAAATAGCTTCTAATTGTTAGATCTATGTTTTCCATAGATCATTCCAACATATATTGGTTTTTTAATTTTTTTCCTTTTTTTATTTTTGGATTTATGTTATTTAAAAAAAAACATTATGGAAATTTGGAAAACCCATGAAACATCTTGAAAATAGCTTCTAATTGTTAGATCTATGTTTTTTCCATAGATCATTCCAACATATATTGGTTGTTTTTTAATTTTTTTCCCTTTTTTATTTTTGGATTTTTTTATTTTTTGGAAAAAAAAAATGTGACTACTTATGGACAACCCATGAAACCACTTGGAAATGCATTCTAAATGATAGATCTATGTTTCCCATAGATCAATCCATCGCATTTTGAATGTTTATTGATTTTTCTCTATTTTTTAATTTTGGATTTTTGTTATTTTTTGAAATTTTTTTTTTTTAATAATGGAATGCCAATCAAATGTATTGAAAATGCTCCTAAATGTTATATCTATGTTTGGCATAGATCAATCCAACATATCTTTGTCTTTTTCTAATTCTATTTTATTTTCTTATTTTTGGATTTTTTAAATTTTTGAAAAAAAAAAACCTTTAAATAATTAAATACCACTTAAATGTCAAGAGAATGATTCTTAACCGTTAGATATATGTTTCCTCTAACATGTTTCTTTGTTTTTTTTTATTTTTAACATACTTGTTCATATTTAATTATTTATAACCAGGTATTCAGTCTTCTATTGATGACTTAAAATGCCTCGTGATATTGATCCCGCATGGAGCTTTGGTGAGGCCGTTGAGAATAAGAGGTTGAAAATCAAATGCAAGTTTTGTGGGAAAGTGACCAATAGGGGCATTACAAGATTCAAGCACCACTTGGGCTAGATTTCTGGCAATGTTGCTGGCTGTACTGAAGTACCAAGGGAAGTCAGGGAACAAATGAAAGCTTTAGTTAGCCAAAACAAAGCTATAAAAGTAGATATAAAAGAAAAGAGGCGGCAAGATGTTGATGCTGCCCGTTATGAAGTATTTGAGGATGAATACTTTGATGAGGAAGATGCATAGATGGAGGCTGCACGCCGAGAGTCCATCATGAGTCAACAAGAAGAACATGAACGTCATGCATTTGCTGCAAGCAAATATTATGATGCAGGGGGCTCATCTACCGTGCCAAGGCAGCCAAGCAAGGGCAAGGGCATTGCGGGGGCTATGCGTAGGGCATTTAGCACCCGGAAACAGGATGTTGATGTAGAAATTATCTCTACTAGAAGAGCAGTTCCTCTTCCCGTTGATCCTCTAGCACATAGAAAAGAGGGAGATAAACAACAACAAATATCGAGTGTTATGAAAGAGGTAATGAAGGCTGCAAGAGATAGGTTAGCCAAAGCTACAGCAAAATGGCTAATTCATAAAAGCATACCACCTACAGCAGTAGATTCCCCATATTTCCAGACTATTCTTGATGTTGCCGCCGAAGTTGGGCGGGGTATACAAGTGCCCTCCGTATATGATGTGGGCACTAAATACCTTGAAGAAGAATATAGAGAAATAATGGCTTGGTTGGAACAGTTTAAGCCCATGTAGCAACAAAATGGTGTTACCATCATGTGTGACGGGTGGACCAGCGGCACCCAAACACAATTAATAAACTTTTTGGTGTATTCAGTTGCTGGGACCGTCTTTGTGAAGTCCATTGATGCAACTGAACATAGACGGACGACCACATATATATACACTCTTATGGATAGAGTTGTAGAAAGTGTGGGAGAGGAGCACATTGTACAGATTGTTATAGACAATGGCGCCAATCTCAAGAAGGCAGGTCAGTTATTAATGGACAAGGGGACCCATTTATTCTGGCCCCCATGTGCAGCACACTGCATAGATCTAATCTTGGAAGAAATTAGAAGGAAGACAAAAGTGGCTTCACTGATTAAGGCATGTAGAGGAATTACAAGATTTGTATATGATCATTCATGGGTGTTAGGCTTGATGAAAAGATACACAAATAATCATACCTTGGTGCGTCCACGATTAACTAGGTTTGCAACCCTTTTTCTGGCTATGGAAAGCCTTATAAGGTTTAGAACGGAGCTGATTCAGATGTTTGCATCAGAAGAATGACTTCTTTCGAAATGGGGCAATGCAACTAGTGGTCCGGGGTTTGAAGTCCCAAACCCGATGAGGGACAATAAATTTTGAAAGAAAGTGAGGAAGGTATTACAGGTTTTTGGGCCTTCAGTTAAAAGTGTTGAGGCTTGTAGATGGTGATGACAAGCCGACAATGGGCTTTATATATAAGGCAATGGATCGGGCAAAGCAAACCATTATAGAAAATGTTAGATATCACGAGAAATATATAAAAATTATTGATGCCCGTTGGAACGATTAGCTGCACCATCCATTGCATGCTGCAGGTAATTAATATATATCTTTGATACCTTTTGTTTTCCTAACTAATGTATTTATTATCTTGTTTGCTCACAGTATATTCTGCATATTTTTAATGTAGGTTAATTTTTTAAATTCCGAATTCTATTACCGCAATGCCGAACTACATACCGAAGCAATAGATACGGACTTGCGGGCAGGATTACGGGAGGTATTAAAGAGATTGTTAAACTTAGATGATCAAATTGATGCCATACAAGAGGTGAGTGGGTGGTTACTGAAGAGAATTTAATTATGCTGCCAATTCAATTGCCATACATGTAGTAGGGGTTTATTGATTTATTTCTAATTTTCACATCATAGATATCTATATATACACAAAGGAGAGGAACCTTTGCTTACCCTCTTGTGCAACGATCGATTGGGAGGATGCCACCTGATATGACCGTATGACTATAAACAAAAGACCCCACCCAATAATCTTGATCAATATATCTTAATTGATTATAAGGACTTGAGGGTTACGACTTACGAATATCTAATTTTCTTTATTTATTTTTTGCATTTCAGCTGATTGGTGGATGAATTATGGACATAGTGCTCCACATCTAAGGAAAGCGGCTGTTCGCATCCTTAGTTTGACTACAACATCTTCCAACTGTGAGAGAAATTGGAGCACTTTCTCCTTGATCCACACGAAGGCCAGGAATCGGCTTACCATGCACAAACTCAACAAGCTTGTATACTGTTATTACAATATGAAGTTGAGAAATAGAACTAGAGAGAGAAGGGCAAGGGATGATCCTGCTTATTGTCCTATTAATTTGGATTACATATTCAGAGATGACAATCCCTTACTCCCATGGCTAGCGGAGATAGAGGATCCACTGCTAGATTCAGATCCGGTTTTTCAGGGAACGGTTCAAGAGTTGATAGATGAGGATATGGGTGAGGCACCTGCAGAAGGCCAGCCACCTCAAGGAGAAGGTACTAGTAGGACTAGGAGTGGGAAAGAACCTGCTCATATTGGATCTTCTGAGAAAGCTAGTTCCACCACCATCTCTTTGAGTAGCCATAATGGAATTGGAGGAGGAGACAGTGGGACAGGTGGTACTAGTGAATAATATCAACATGATGAAGATGATGTCGTTCCTGTCAAGGATGAAAATAGCGGTAGCGGCGGGCGTAATGGCCCGCCGCCAAACTGCTACGAAGCGGGCGATACGTAGCGTAGCGGGGATACGTAGCGGCGTAGCGGGGTGATTTGAAAAAATCGCCCAAAAAATATGAAAAAATTCCAGAAAATCCAGAAAATTGTAAAATGAATGAAAATGTGGTTCTTTTGCAAAAGTAAGTAAGAAAAAGCGGCGTAGCGGTGCTCTCAATATATGAGGTTCTGTATCGTTGTATAAATAGAAAATAATAGTAATGATTAGTTTTTTCACATGTATTCATGTTTCTTAGTCATGCTAACTTAGAAAGTAATGTAAAGCTTGTAAAAAAAAATAATTAGAACATGAAATAAAGGCATAAGACTTAAGAGTTAGGTCATTACTCATTAGTGAACAACTGAACATTGAACAATCAAATATCAATACTTCAACATTCAAGGTTCAAATTCAACCATCAACACCAATTTAGAAATGACAAAGAGTAGAGACTTGAGAGTTAGGAAGGAAATAGGAATACCTTTATCACCACCAAAAGGGATGTCTACCAAGAGTCAAGGCGCCATGGTCATCCCCATCCCCATCATTGTTATCATTTCTGTTGGCACCATATTGAATTTGATATTGATGAGAATTGGGATCCACAAATCCAAACAAGGCAGCCGCATCATAGGAACTTACAGGAGATGGAGGTGGATTTCTTTGCATTTCACCATAGTCACCATATGGTCCATATCCATATGAGTAGGACCCTGAAGTTGAAGACTCTTCTTCTCCTTGTTGCATTTGACCATATGGAAAATATTGTGAGAGTCCTTGTCCACCGTACCTAGGGTCCCACGAATCAGTCCATGATGCTACTTGTTGTCCACCAACCTCTCCACCCATATTTCCTTGCTCACTACTGCCTCCAGCCCCAGGTGGTGAGTCTCTTCGGCGCCGTTGATAATCACGGCTTGGATAAAATCTTCCAGATGGAGGTAACTCATGTACTTCCTCTATAGGAACGCCTTTGTCTTCATCATGTTGATATTATTCACTAGTACCACCTGTCCCACTCTCCTCCTCCAGTTCCACCATGGCTACTCGAAGAGACGGTGGTGGAACTAGCTTTCTCAGAAGACCCAATATGAGCAGGTTCTTTACCACTCCTAGTCCTATTGGTACCTTCTCCTTGAGGTGGCTGACCTTCTGCAGGTGCCTCACCCATATCCTCATCTATCAACTCTTGAACCGTTCCCTGAAAAACCGGATCCGAATCTAGCAGTGGATCCTCTATCTCCGCTAGCCATGGGAGTAAGGGATTATCATCTCTGAATATGTAATCCAAATTAATAGGACAATAAGCAGGATCATCCCTTGCCCTTCTCTCCCTAGTTCTGTTTCTCAACTTCAGATTGTAATAACAGTATACAAGCTTGTTGAGTTTGTGCATGGTAAGCCGATTTCTGGCCTTTGTGTAGATCAAGGAGAAATGCTTCAATTTCTCTCACAGTTGGAAGATGTAGACTAACTAAGGATGCAAATAGCCGCTTTCCTTAGATGTGGAGCACTATGTCCATAATTCATCCACCAATCAGCTGAAATGCAAAAAATAAATAAAGAAAATTAGATATTCATAAGTCGTAACCCTCAAGTCCTTATAATCAATTAAGATATATTGATCAAGACTATTGGGTGGGGTCTTTTGTTTATAGTCATACGGTCATACCAGGTGGCATCCTTCCAATTGATCGTTGCACAAGAGGGTAAGCAAAGGTTCCTCTCCTTTGTGTATATATATAGATATCTATGATGTGAAAATTAGAAATAAATTAGTAAACCCGTACTGCATGTATGGCAATTGGCAATTGGCAGCATAATTAAATTCTCTTAAGTAAACCACCCACTCACCTCTTGTATGGCATCAATTTGATCATCTGGGTTTAACAATCTCTTTAATACCTCCCGTAATCCTGCCTGTAAGTCCATATCTATTGCTTCGGTATGTAGTTCAGCATTGCGGTAATAGAATTCGAGATTTAAAAAACAACCTACATTAAAAATATGCAGAATATACTGTGAGCAAACAAGATAATAAATACATTAGTTAGGAAAACAAAAGGTATCAAAGTGGACTCAAAAATTGGACTCCCGGATTGCTCGTAAAGTTGAAACATAGGTTTCGCCTTAACATAAATTTAAAACTTGAAAAAATCGCCTCCGAGCGCCCAAGCCCGGCAAACAGGCTCTGTTGCCTATGAAACCGAACAGGCACGAGCCCTAGTCATTCATGACTTGCCGGAGCTGACGGCTTGAGAATTAGACTCCCGAATTGCTCGTAAAGTTGAAACGTAGGTTTCGCCTTAAACGTGAATTTAAAACTTAGAAAAATGGCCTCTGAGCGCCCAAACCGGGCAAACGGTCTCTGTTGCCTGTGAAACTAGACGGGCACGAGCCTTTGGTCATTCGTGACTTGCCAGAGCTGACGGCTTTGGGAATTGGACTCCCAAATTGCTTATAAAGTTGAAACGTAGATTTCGCCTTAAACATAAACTTAAAACTTGGAAAAATGGCATCCGAGCGCCCAAACCGGGCAAACGGTCTCCGTTGCCCGTGAAACCGGACGGGCACGAGCCCTTGGTCATTCGTGACTTGCCGGAGTTGACGGCTCGAGAATTGGACTCCCGGATTGCTTGTAAAGTTGAAACGTAGGTTTCGCCTTAAACGTGAACTTAAAACTTGGAAAAATGGCCTCCGAGCACCCAAACCAGGCAAACGGTCTCCATTGCCAGTGAAACCAGACGACACGAGCCCTTGGTCATTTGTGACTTGCCGGAGCTGACGGCTCGATAATTGGACTCCCGGATTGCTCATAAAGTTGAAACGTACGTTTCGCCTTAACATAAATTTAAAACTTAGAAAAATGGCTTCCGAGCGCCCACATTGGGCAAATGGGCACCGTTGCTCGTGAAACAGGACGGGCACGAGCCCCTAGTCATTCGTGACTTGCGAGAACTGACGGCTCGAGAATTGGACTCCCGGATTGCTCGTAAAGTTGAAACGTAGGTTTCGCCTTAAACGTAAACTTAAAACTTGGAAACATGGCCTCCGAGTGCCCAAACCAGGCAAACGGGCTCCGTTTCCCATGAAACTGGACGGGCACGAGCCCTTGGTCATTCGTGACTTGCCAGAAATGACAGCTCGAGAATTGGACTAACGGATTGCTCGTAAAGTTGAAACGTAGGTTTTGCCTTAAACATAAACTTAAAACTTGGAAAAATGTCCTCCGAGTGCCCAAACCTGGCAAACGGTCTCCGTTGCTTGTGAAACTGGACGGGCACGAGCCCCTGGTCATTCGTGACTTGCTGGAGCTGACGGCTCGAGAATTGGACTCCTGGATTGCTCGTAAAGTTGAAACGTAGGTTTCACCTTAAACGTGAACTTAAAACTTGGAAAAATGGCCTCCAAGAGCCCAAACCGGGCAAACGGTCTCAGTTGCCCGTGGAACTGGACGGGCACGAGCCCTTTGTCATTCGTGACTTGTCAGAGCTGACAGCTTGAGAATTGGACTCCCAGATTGCTCGTAAAGTTGAAACGTAGGTTTCGCCTTAAACGTGAACTTAAAACTTGGAAAAATGGCCCCTGAGCCCCCAAACTGGGCAAATGGGCACCGTTGCTCGTGAAACCGGACGGGCACGAGCCCTTGGTCATTCATGACTTGCGGGAACTGACGGCTCGAGAATTGGACTCCCGGATTGCTCGTAAAGTTGAAACGTAGGTTTTGCCTTAAACGTGAACTTAAAACTTAGAAAAATGGCCTCCGAGCGCCCAAACCGAGCAAACGGTCTCCGTTGCCTGTGAAACAGGACGGGCACAAATCCCTAGTCATTCGTGACTTGCCGGAACTAACGGCTCGAGAATTGGACTCTTAGATTGCTCGTAAAGTTAAAATGTAGGTTTAACTTTCAAAATTTTATTTTTAATTCTTAATTTTGTTTATATTTACTATATATTGCCAATTCTTATAATTAACTATTAATATTTATTTCCCTTTTGTTCTTTCGGTTTGAGAGCATCGGATCGATCACGGCACCCTGCTCAGACAACATGTTTATTTATTTGTTTTTTTGCTGGAATTGTAATGAATATTATTTGTTGGAACTTTTGTAATGTTTTGAATATCATTAATATAAGACTTTATTTTGTTATTAGTATTTTTAACTTATTGTAGTAGTTGTATATAATATATTCTCGTACAGGTATAAAAAGTAGGTACAAAATTGATAGGTATAAAAAGCATGTACAAAATTGGGAAATTAGTTGAAAGGGGAAATAAATTGTAGGCTTTAGATGGCGGCCGCAAAAGGTTTTAAAATAACAGCATTAGTGACCGCTTTTATCAGATTTAGCGACCGCCAAGGTTTTAAAAATTTTTAAAAATCATTAGCGACCGTCGTTTTTAGTTTTAGTGACTGCCAAAAGGTTTTAAGAAATTAAAAAAAAACTATTTGCGACCGCCTATTCTAGCTTTAGCGACAGCGTTTGCGGCCACTAAAAGTTTTGGCACATCGTTTGCTTTACCGTCGCTAAGCCGTCGCAAAAGGGTTGCGATGGCTATATGGCGGTCGCTAATACTCTTTTGCGACGAATTTATTGCGTCGCTCTGTTGGCCGTTGGTGAACCGTCGCTAAAGGCTATTAGCGACCGCCTTCTCACTTTTAGCGACGGTTGTTGGTGGCCGCTAATACCCCTTTTTCTAGTAGTGAGCCTAATAAGTGATCAAGATCCAACTTTAATTTAGGGACTTGCTATTGGCACACAAAATATATCTTTTCCCACACAAATTCTCTCTACACACATCACAATAATTTAAAAATTACATTATTTCTTTCCACACACCAAAAATCCCCATTTTACCCATCTCTCAATTTCCCTCTTTCTTCCCACACACATCTTCTTCCCTTTCTCTCCACACACAAATCTAAACCGTTGTTCTCCACTTCTTCGGCATCTTTGTCTCTTCAGCGTTGTTCTCCACTTCTTCGGCGTCTCTGTCTTTCCGGCGTTCCTCTGACGTTCCCAGTCCTCTACACCATCTCCTCTTCCAAAGGTACCATTGCCATTTCATTTTTCTTCACCATTTATTCTTTACCATTTTCTCCATCTTAGATTGCCTTTTTTTTTTTTTTTCATGAAAACTTGTTATGGGGATAGATTCTCATTCAATGTAAGATTTTACAAACAATGGTAGAGTTTTTCATGCATTTGGGCTGGTTTTCATGATTTCATCCATCATCGCAACCATTTTTTGCTCAGAAATTGCGATTGTTCGGACTTGAACATTCGAACATAATACAATTGTTCGAACCTAAACATCTAAACAAAGTAATTCTGTCCGGAGCTTAACATCTGAACAAAGTAATTATGTTCGGATATTAACATCCGAACAGAGTCCAACTGTTCGGTTATTAACATCCGAACATAGTTCAATTGTTCGGACTTGAACTTTCGAACAATCTACTGCAAACTCACATTTATGTTATCCTACAATGTTTGTATTTCTATTTCAGATATGGACCGACCGAGCTCTTCTAGGGTGCGATTTACCGCTTCAAATAGAAGGCGCCGCCACCAAGTGGAAGTGGTTGTAGAAGAACCGGATCTTAGTGAGGAGGACGTTGAAGAACAACTTGAGATGGAAATGCAACCAGCTCCGGGGCCACAAGATAGGTCCTTATTGACCAGCTTTGATACACATAGCTGGCTACATTTGGAGTCAATAGGTGTGTTTCGTTTGTTTCGTATCAAGATTGATTGATTGATTTAGTAGTGAATTTCTTCGATAATGTATCAATGGTTGAATGCAGGATCGATGAGCACTGAAGTGTCTTAAGTCATGGTCAGAAAGTGCCATTGTGGCAATGGCAATTGAATGGGTTTGATAGGTTTAGGGAGTGGATGTCCAGGTCCAAACTGGCTCCCTTAGTGACTGCATCATACCGCTCCGTTAATAAGATTATTGTATCAGGTTTTGTGGAAAGGTGGCAACCTGAGACTAACACCTTTCACATGAGTTCACAAAGCTACACCCGCAGCAGGTCAACAAGGGGAAGGAACACCTAAAGAAATTTGATTGACAAAAACTCTAATTGTATTTCTTTTTATTTTTCTAGTTTGGATGGTTGTTATAAGACTTGTAACCTCTTTTAAGTAGTTTTTACTTTGGAAAATGGTTGGTACTTTTTTAGTAGATCAAGTGCATTTTGGTTATGTTATCTTTTATTACTTTGGACCATTGCATGAATTGTTACAGATGTACAGGGAGAAATCTTTTGTGGATACAAGTTGAACTGTAGGGTTCGGATACACAGTTCCGAATAGGGAGTTTTTGTTCGGATACTGATGAGACCCTAAAATACACCATTTGGAACCCTTAACGAGGACTTTGTTATACCTTTAGTTGATATTAATTAGCACTAATTATGTTATTTTTATGTTTACAGGTTCCTTAGGAGCTTTGAGAAGAAATTTGCGCAAGACAGAAAATGGCAAAAATCCAGAAAATGCGGAAATGTCCCGGAGGTTCTGCCTCCGGGGGTCAAGACGCCGGGAACCGGACGCCTAGAGACAGAACTGGGCGCCCAGACACTGTTGTCTGGCGTCGGGACGCCCAGTTCTTGGCGTTCGGACGCCCGACCCGGGTGAAGACTCCGCCTCTCCGTGTTTTGACGAGGTTTTTCATCCCAAAACCTATAAATAAAAGCTCAAACTCGTTTTAGAATTGATTCACATCTTGGGAGAAGATCTGGAGCAAGGTTTTGGAGCTTTGGGAAGAGCGTCAATGGGGATTTTGTCAGAGATTCTTTGTCAACCTCTCTCCATGAGTAACTAAATCTCTATCTTAGGGTTGCGATGAAGCCCTAACCTTGTGTTTATGGTGATGTATAGGTTTTAGGGTTTTCTGTAAACGCTTTTTGGTTATATGACATGTTGGATTTGGTTTCTTTAATTCAATATCTATTTTCCTTGGTATTTTAATCTTGTAGATTTGAATGCTAGTCATATAACGGTGCTTGATTGAATGTGTTGTTAGATCTAGGATAATCTATGCCATAGAGATAGGTTATGCCCCAATCTATATCCACATCCTTTATTTGTTGACTCTGTGAAGGTTTGTAACCAGAGCGAGTCTTTTTAGCGTTGATAGTGGAACCTTAGGTCTGGACTCGCCATTGCGCGAGGTTAGAGTGGATTCGTACCCTGAGATCTTTTCTCTGATTGAATTAAAACATTGTATTTTAATTTGTTAATTTAGGAATCAAACCCATCAAACCAATACTTCGTTTTCTCATAGGATTATTTTAGAAATCAGTACTTTGTTTTCTATTAGGATTAGTTTAGGAACTAAGGAACCAATACAACTTAGCCTTTTTGTCCCAGTGGATACGACACTCGGTTAACATCGGGATAATTTATATTTGCAAACCCTGTTCTAGGACGGGTCAAATTTTGGCGCCGTTGCAGGGGACAATTAGCACGGTTGTTTGTTTCTTTTAATTCTTATATTAGTTTCGCTTTTTATAGTTCTTTTTATTTTATTTTACTTTTTCATCTTTACTCCCATCATTTACTATACTTACTGCAGGATATTGGTTCTAATACAGAATCCTAGAATTTGTGCAGGGATCCGACAGAGTTCACAAAGGACAAAGTTTTACTCAAAAGAAATCTCTTTTTTCTTCCCGAGGCAAGGTAAGTCCTTGACTTTCTGATTCTATTTATATAATTGTAATAAATTTTGTGTGTGCATGCTTGGTTGTCACTCTTGTCATTCACATTTGGTATCTCTAGATCAAAATTTAGAGCGAGTCCTTAGGAAAGTTAAATCATCTAAACACTGCTGATTCCTCACACACAAATTCACATATGGCAGAGAAAGAAAATGAAAAGGAGACCCCACCTATTACACCCCCTCCTCCCCATCTCCGCCCCTTGAAGGAGCACTATACTCCTTCGGAATACGCTTCCCCATCGTGTATTCAGATGCCTACGGTGCAGGTAGCTCATTATGAAATCAAGCCTAGTACAATCAACTTACTTCCTTCTTTTTATGGCTTGAACAATGGAGATCCATACAATCACATTGATGATTTTCTGGTTATTTGCTCTACTGTGAGGATAAACAACTTCAGTAGTGAGGTCCTTAAGATGTTTCTTTTCCCATTTTCGCTAAAGGACAAAGCTAAGTACTGGCTTGGTACTTTACTTGCGAATTCCATCACCGCTTGGGCCCAATTACAACAAAAAATTTTGGATAAATACTTCTCTGTGGGCAAAACCAATCGGTACAGGAGAGCTATCACCTCCTTCGCCCAAACTGACAATGAACAATTTCATGAGGTGTGGGATAGATTCAAGGATCTGATTAGGAAGTGTCCTCATCACCAAATTGCCAAGTGGCAATTGGTGCAATTCTTTTATGATGGATTGTCCCCGGAATGGAGAAATATGGTAGTCACCGCCTGTGGAGGATCAATTATGTTGAAAAATGAGGATGAGGCATGGGAGCTTTTTGAGAATATGAGTGAGACTTTTCAGCACCATGCCTCCACCTCTAGATTGGAGAGGCTGGCAGCCTCCACCTTGCAAAAACCTAGAGGGGTGTTTGAAATTCAACCCCCTAATGAACTTACCACTCAAGTGGCTGCCTTGACCCAAAAGTTATATCAGCTATTATCTGTGGGTCACACTCTCCAATCCCCACCCTCTTAAGGTGTTTGTGCTTTGTGCTCTAGTCCTGCTTATTTTGTGAGCAATTGCCCTGCAGCCTCACAATTCCTTGAATTTGTGCAAGAACAGGTGAATGCTGCACAGGGGTTTCTCCAAATCGGGTAATGATCCATTTTCAAATACTTTCAACCCGGGATGGCGAAATCACCCCAACTTCTCCTGGAAGTCGCCCGGTCAAGGCACTTCATATTCTCAACCGGGAAATGGGCCTAATCTTCCTTTCAATCCTGCGGCCTATCGTTCCCAACAGTCCTACTAGCATCCCAAACCTTAACCACCTCAACGAACTCCATCTTTTGAGGAGACAATGCTGCAAGAGCTCAAAGAGCTCAAAGCGTGCACTCAGCTGGTCCATTCCCACTCTTAGTCCATAACTAAGCTAGAAAGCCAGATAGGGCAAATAGCTAATGCTCTTAACAGAAAAGAGGAGGGACTCTTGCCTAACCAACCCACGGTTAACCCCAAGAATACTTTTGAGGTGGGTAGTGGCTCCCACCCTAAGGATACCTATCATGAGCAAGCGAACATAGTTGTCACGTTGCGAAATGAACATGAGATTGAAACTAGGCCGGAGGAGCCTAAGCATGACTTGAGAAAGCCCACACCCCATCCCACGGGCTCAAGGGCTGAACTGGTTTCTAAGGGAAAGGAGCTCACCCCTCCCAATTCTTCATCTGACCCGGCTATGGCACCACCATATGTGCCTAAAGCCCCTTTTCCCACTTGTCTCGACACACCCTCTCCCTTTAGCAAAAAGAAGGCAACCATGGATGAGATGTTAGAGGTGTTCAAGCAAGTCAAGATCAATCTACCTTTGCTAGATGCGATCAAACAAGTCCCTTCGTATGCTAAATTTCTAAAAGATTTGTGCACTCAAAAGCGCAAATCTAAATCTCATGTGCCAGAGAAGGTTTTACTCACCGAGCAAGTGAGCTCAATTATCCATAATGACACTCCTCCCAAGCTGAAAGATCTGGGCACTCCTATGTTTCCTTGTATGATTGGGAGTCACGTTATTGATCATGCATTATTGGATCTGGGAGCAAGTGTCAATCTCTTGCCTTACTCGGTGTATGAGCAGGTTGGGCTTGGGGAATTGAAGCCCACCCAGGTTACCTTACAACTTGCTGATAGATCTGTCAGGGTACCCCGGGGTATAATTGAGGATGTTCTGGTCAAGGTCGACTAGTTCTTTTTCCCTGACGATTTCATCGTCCTTGACATTGAACCAGTGCAGACTTCACTGAAACACACTCCTGTCATTCTTGGCCGGCCCTTTTTGGCCACGGCCAATGCGAACATTAATTGCTGCACCGGAGTTATGGATGCTTCCTTTGGGAATATGAAAGTGAGGCTGAATGCTTTTCGGGCCTCTCATCAACCTCCAGACCAGGATGACTGCTTTGTAGTCGATGTTGTTGATGAGCTCGTGACAGCTGATACTCTCCAACCTAAGGCTAAATTGCCAGTTCTCAAAGCTCCTGATCTGTATGACGATCAGGAAGATCGAATACTGGATGTACTGACGGAGCACACTAGTGCACTTGGCTGGTCCATTGCCGAGTTGAAAGATATAAATCCCTCCATCTGCATACCCCGCGTTCCTTGCATTGATGCTTTTATACATTCTCGGGGAATGCAACGGTTTGTAGTTCCTAACATTAAGGAGATAGACATGAAGGAAGTACTGAGTCATGTCTTTTTGCAGATTTGGTTTGAGTTTCATAGGTTTTCTTTGTTTTTGTTTATTATGCTTGCTGCTAACATTCCGCAGGTACTTTGGTCTGAGTTGGGGGGTGTCCTCCCCGTTTTCCTCCATTCCACCTTTGGTTAAGCGGTACCCAAGTGATATCCTTCATTTTTCTTTACTTTCCTTGTCCTTTATCTTTTATTTTGTTCTTCTCATTGTGGACAATGTTAGGTTTAGTTGGGGGGTGGGGTATCAACCTTTGGGGCTAGTCTTAGTAGTTTTTGTTTAGTAGTGTTAGGTTTAGTTCTTTTCCTTGAGTTAAAAAAAAAAAAAAAAACAAAATTAGCTTTTTGGGGGGATTTCTAAAAGGACTTTTATGAAATGAAGATACCTTGATTTTTGGAACTTTTTGGGAGGAAAAAGAGGAAAAGGGTTCACTATCTTGTTTTAGGAAAGAGTTTTTGAGAAATTGTTGAATGACTGATCTATCACTTAACACGTATTTTATAGAATTCTCTTTGAAATGTGAAGCTATGAGTTCCATTCTTGTGAAAGCCACAGAACAATTATGATGGAAAGCCGACCCTCGGTCATACAGTGTCCTGGTTCAACTGAGTGGATTTATCCACAAATCGGTGAATTAATTCGGGCATATGGAAAGGGCTGCCTATTGTTGGGGACCGAGTTTAATCCAAAAAAAAAATAAAAATTTTGTGACTAGTTTGGATTTGTAGCCTTTTTGACTCGAGCCAGTAAGCCCATAGGGGTATTGTCATACCTAGTGCCCTAAAGACAACTGTTTTGGGAGTCATTGGCTGAATGCTCATTACAAGGGTTGATTATAAAGCTTAAGGGACCTAGGCATTGCATAGTCACATGTTTATTCTCTTTAATAAAAAAAAAAAGAAAAGAAAAGAAAAGAAAAATAAAAAGAGGATCCAAATAGTATTGTTCCGGCCTTTGACAAACAATAGTGTGAAAGCCACCATCAATGCTTTGAGAGGAATCATGTTATCTTTTACTGAGGTTAGGTGGCCTAGAATCTGAAAAGAAAAAGAAAATAGGTTTTTTCACGGGAATTCGTAGTGGATCGTTTTATGCTTTCATACTTTTATATATACACAATTTTCACCATGCACGATCAATTGTTTTAGCATGATCTTGAGGATTTCTGACCAACAGATAGGATTTGTGAACGAACTTTGTGATGTGTGTTGAAAACTCCATAATCAAGAATATCTGGTGTTTGTAGATTTCATTTTGGAGAAGACCCCCTATTATTTTGGTTTTAGGAATTTTGTGGGTAGATTCACTGCAAACCCTCACGAGACTATAACTCGTCCTCTAAGAGGAACTTAAAGGTTTAAAGGCTTACTGCATATGCTAAGTGCAGCCGTGCTCCCTACGAAAGTGGCCTTAGTTAGTATTTCCTTTTGTTTTAGCTTTGCTCAAGGTCTAGCAAAGTGTAAGTTGGGGGGTGTGATGAGACCCTAAAATACACCATTTGGAACCCTCAACGAGGACTTTGTTATACCTTTAGTTGATATTAATTAGCATTAATTATGTTATTTTTATGTTTACAGGTTCCTTAGGAGCTTTGAGAAGAAATTTGCACAAGACAGAGAAAATGGCAAAAATCCAGAAAATACGGAAATGTCCAGGAGGTTTTTTCCTCCGGGCGTCCGGACGCCGGGAACTGGGCGCCCAGACACTGTTGTCTGGCGTTCGGATGCCCAGTTCCTGGCGTCCGGACGCCCGACCCTGGTGAAGATTCCGCCTCTCCGCGTTTTGACGAGGTTTTTCATCCCAAAACCTATAAATAAAAGTTCAAACTCATTTTAGAATTGATTCACATCTTGGGAGAAGATCTGGAGCAAGGTTTTGGAGCTTTGGGAAGAGCGTCAATGGGGATTTTGTCAGAGATTCTTCGTCAACCTCTCGCCATGAGTAACTAAATCTCTATCTTAGGGTTGCGATGAAGCCCTAACCTTGTGTTTATGGTGATGTATAGGTTTTAGGGTTTTCTGTAAACGCTTTTTGGTTATATGACATGTTGGATTTGGTTTCTTTAATTCAATATCTATTTTCCTTGGTATTTTAATCTTGTAGATATCAATGCTAGTCATATAACGGTGCTTGATTGAATGTGTTGTTAGATCTAGGATAATCTATGCCATAGAGATAGGTTATGCCCCGATCTATATCCACATCCTTTATTTGTTGACTCTGTGAAGGTTTGTAACCAGATCGAGTCTTTTTAGCGTTGATAGTGGAACCTTAGGTCTATACTCGCCATTGCGCGAGGTTAGAGTGGATTCGTACCCTGAGATCTTTTCTCTGATTGAATTAAAACATTGTATTTTAATTTGTTAATTTAGGAATCAAACCCATGAAACCAACACTTCGTTTTCTCATAGGATTAGTTTAGAAATCAATACTTTGTTTTCTATTAGGATTAGTTTAGGAACTAAGGAACCAATACAACTTAGCCTTTTTGTCCCAATGGATACGACACTCGGTTAACATCGGGATAATTTATATTTGCAAACCCTGTTCTTGGACGGATCAGGTCCAAACATTATTGTTGTGTTCGAACCTGTGTATCCGTACATTAGTGTTCTGTTCAGATACACAGGTCCGAACACTAAACCTGTGTTCGGATACAATGGTCCGAACACTCAGACTGCATCCGGCACTGTACATCCGAACAGAACAAGAATATGTACATTCAACACAAACGTGTATAACACTCCACTTTGACAATGCTCATAAAGAAAAAAAAAAAAAAAGCAGGTCAATGACTCCACGAAGCTTAATGACAACAATAATACATTCTTGATTTCATGCAAACTTGTTACATTCAAACTTTGACAATGCAATAAAAACTTGTTACATGCCTACTTGTTACATTCAATCCAAATCTATTGTCTCATATGTTGAGATGTCTGGAGTTACAAGCTCTTTGAATTGTTTGATCCGATCCCTGTACGACAACTCCCAACCATTCACACAAGAATGGTGAAACTATCTCCATTTATTTGCAATAGGCGGAATTGTATGACCAGGCTCTAAGAACAATTGAACAAAATGATTTTGATTAACCAAACCTATTGTTCTCTCATTCCGGGAAGGTGTAGGAACTGGCACAGACCGCAATGGGAGGAAAGTTAGACATTGTTCTATGCTCAAGTGGTATAACACCAAGTTGTAACGAGACGCTATGAGATGCCCCCATGTAAGGCATAGTCATCCAATAATCCACTGATGGGTTGTCATCATAGTATGATAATGTATCAATCAATTCCTCAACTCTGTTCTCCACCCCTTATAATTGTTTGTAGTGGTCTACATGTGTGACCAGCTCCTGTAATAAATCTCTCCTTGTCTCCATCCATCCTCGATTAGGCCAACCAATCCAATAATAGCTTTGAAGCCACAGTTACCATCAGCTGAGACGTCCTTTACATGTCGAATGTAAGGTCTCAACCCCACGGGAAATGAGAGCACATAATTATTGATTTTTTTGACCTCGTACAAACCGCCTTAGCCTTTGCTCTTGTCTTTGGTTTGCATTCCAGCCATCCTTTATCCTTTGCTTCTGTCTTTGAAACTGATTTCGGAGAGTAGCTATCCTGTGCAGAAGGTACCAACTCGAAAGCGCTTGGATCTCGTTGAGTTGAGGTGTCGGCTTTCATAGTTGGTCTACCTCTTGGTCTTGATATTACTTCGGGTTCTATCAAATGAGTACTGTCTGGCATAGCTGGCTCTCGTATCTTCTTTAGAAGCTGCAGTTTTCTCGTGGAATCATACTCATTGAACTGTTCAAGTAACTCCAGATCTGCCTTACAATCCAACCCCATAGAACTTTTCGGTGGGGCAGTTGGCAACATATCAAGCTTATACCTGAAAGTTCACCTAGGGCCAATGTTTTCAACCTAGAGGGGGGGGGGGTGAATAGGTTTATCAAAACTTTAAATCCATTTTTAAAGTATTAATTAAGATTTAAGAGAGATCAAGTGATAGGTAGATTAAGTGTGATAATCTAGCAATGTTCAATGATAAATAAGGCATGAAAACTAGATCAAAACACTTAGACAAACAACATAAGTAAATGAACAGAGATTTATAGTGGTTCGGACCATATGTCCTACATCCACTCACAAGGTCCACACAGTCCCTTGGTTCCACTATGATGAATCAAAACTACACAAGTAATGATTCCACATCAATTTTGTTCATGAGGTTCGATCACAAAGATCTACTCCCCTTTACAATTTTTATAGTGGTTAAATCACAAAGAGATAACCCACTTTACAATGCTCTGATTTTAATGAAGTGAGGGAGAAGAACACTTGCCTCTTTTGATGAAGTCCAGAGGATGCTCTTCGAAGCTTGTCACCGTAGCTCCAAGCTTTTATGCCTCTTGCAATGCTTCCTTGATATTGATGATGATGCTCCAATGTTGTGCTCAATCAAGGGACAAGAGGTTGGGTTCTAGATTTTCCTAAATGTATATCATTTGAAAACAAACTAGAATCCTTTTTCCAAACACACCTGTTTAGAGACTAACATCTCTCATTCATTTTCTAGATCAGGTTGATAGTGTGTTTGGAAGATGATTTTAAAGGCTTAGGAAAGATGGGAAGAAGTGGGAAAGAAAGCTCTTCAAAATTCTACATGCTACAGTGTAAAACGAGTTCCAGATATTTATAGAGAAATTCCCAACGGCTAGTTTTGGCGGCTAGCCTCTTCGTAATTCGGCTAGCCTCATTTCAATTTCTCTGAGGTAACGGCTAGTTTTTCTAATTCGGTCAGCTCACGGTTAGCCGACAGTAGACATAGCGGCTAGCCGTGAGGTGACCGCATGGTGACCGAATCTGAACCTCAAAAACCTGTAGCATTCTGGAAAGCTAACCGAGGCATTTCGGTTACATGGAGGTTAGCCGCCAGCCATATGGCGGTTAGCCGAAAGGTAGCCGCGAAGTGACCGAGCTTCCAAAACAGATGAGAGGTTTGTATTCTGGAAATGAAACCGTGAACCTCGGTTACCTGGCGGTTAGCCGCCAGTCCTCACTGCGGTTAGCCGAATTCTGACCGCAAGGTGGCCGAAACATTTCTGACAGAAAACAGCATTCTGGAAATGTAACTGTAGTATTTCGGTTACCTAGCGGTTAGCCGCTTTTTGCAAAGAGGCTAGCCGCCAGGTGACCGAAAGGTCACCGAACTCCCTATTTCTGAACAGAACATAATGAAGATAATCATTAAATGACACACCTATTATAGGCTAAGGAAGCAAGGCTCCTAGGGTCCAGTTAGTTAAAGATTTTGGGTCCAAAATACCTGAGATGATTTGCACACAAGTGGAGTCTTCTTTGACACATCCAGGTCTTCCAAAAGCTTGAACATATCCTTAAAGTAGATCATCCTTGAACCTCTTCGAGATGTAAAGTCTTTGGGACATAATGACACGGAATTGACAAACCAAAAATAGTGCTCACAGGAATGTGACACTAACAATACCAATGCAGATATATACAACTTAGAGGAATAGGCCGCTCTTGACTTATATATTCTACAATCTCGTGCGCACAAGGTAATCCATGTGTGCGTCGAATAACACAACCACAAACACTGGCATTAATTCCAACTACGTTGGCTCTCTTGGCTTCTGTTAAGATTTTTTCAAGTGCATTTTTTGAGACATTACTACGAAGCTCTTTGTATTCAGCAGGCTTGAAATTATGTTACACAATTGTCTTACTTTTCTCAAACGAAGCTTTGATACCGGTATGCTGTAACTCAAGCAAACTGTGGATTTAGTCCAACAAGCTTCAAATTTTCCTTGACTTGATCTAAGTTGCCTCTTAAGTTGTGCATGTGAACTCTCGGCCTTGCATAGAATTGTTAAGAGGTGAGGCATAGTAATTAATAGGCATAAATCAAATGATTAATAGTCGTTCAAAAATACCTGTTCGATGTAGTATTCTCAAAATGGATACATTTGTCTGTCCATGCAGAGACAAATCTTTCCTTGTATGCATCCAACCTTTCACGTAATTTAGTGCACCGGGATATGTACTGAATTCTTAATTTAGCTTACAGAGTCATTCACCAAACTCCTCTTCTGTGGATGAAGACACCAACATATTCCAGCTCATAATAAACCTATCCCATTTTTCTTTCGTTTCGAACAATTTCTTGCATCTCGCTACTATGTTTCTATTAATGTGCCATTTGCATAATAAATGAGTAGCACTAGGGACTACAGTGCTAATGGCTTTCATAAGTGCCAATTCTCTGTCCGTCACAATCACATCGGGAAGAATACCATCACCAATAATAGAACGCAATACACCCAGTGCCCATGCATAATTCTCTTCACGTTCCGCCTGAAGGTATGCAAAGCATACAGAAAAGGTCATGTCTGTAGATGTGACTTCAACAATCTCCAACAGAGGCATGCTATAACGATTGGCCTTGTAAGTACATTCTATTATTAAAACATGTGGAAATGCACGCAACAAATCTAAACTGCTTGGGTGCGTCGAAATCAAGTCAGTTACAGTCTCGCTATTCTCATAATTTTTATGCCATTCTATGTAATTGTGCTTTGCCGACTTCCCAAGCAGTTGTTGCATCTGACTTCTTCCACCCCGCTCATTAACTTTATATCTGTAACGTGCATTGTATATTGTCTTCATTGTGGTTATGCTTGATTCACTTCTTTGTCTCAATGTAGCCAAAATTTCTTTTGGTCTAACCATGCTCTTGGACATATCAACCAACAACTTTGTTCCCTCCTCTGATAATCTGCCTGCAAATGAATGCCCCTCTAAATGTTTCGTGGCAGAGTGATTATGCACGCCACATACGACCTCCAACATCCAATCATCATTTGAGTCTAACTTTTTACCCCTTAATGCGAAAGGGCATCCACATTTTTTGGAACCAGTTTGTTTGATCCTTTTTTGCTTATGGCCATGTTCATGCTTATATTGTCCACTTCTCTCGCATGCAAGGAGTACTCTAGCTTTGACACCTACCCGAGCGGCTTTTGAAACCTTTATGACAATGACAAAACCGTTTTTCCTTCCTACATCATAAACCCAACTAATCAACGAATCCCGACTGTGAAATATCTACAATAAACAAATTTATTACGAATTTAATAACGAACAATTGTAATTTTTGAACATAATTCACAGTAGGTCTTACCTCTTGAGTTATAAACTCACTGGTATAATCCATGACAAAGTCCCATCCAACCTGACTTTCCTGTGTGTAGAGACCTGCAGAAGAAATGTTCGGAGTCAAACTTCCGAATTACATTATACTGTTCGGTATTATATGTCTGAACTAACCTATATTGTTCGGAACATGAAAACCGAACATATTTCATATGTTCGGATCTGAACATCCGAACATAGTCATTTTGTTCGGACATAAAAATTCGAACAGAGTAAGTTTGTTCGGACCTGAAAGTCTGTACATATCGGAAACTCTATTCGTTCCTAGGCGAGAAAAAATTCAGAAAAATGGCAAAAAATACGTAAAAATAACATAAAAATGGACCTTTCCACTGCTGTTCTGATTGAAATGCGCCATTTTATTGTTCTTTTTTTCCTTCATTGCACTAGAAAGATCTAATGAAAAAGTTAGGTACAAGAAGAAGGAAAGATGAAGGAGATGGAGGAAAATGAGTTGGCTAAGAACAGAAAATGGAGGAAGAAATGAAGTGGAGAATGAGAAGTAGAGAGTGAGAAGTGGTATAACAGATGGGTCGGAGTATTTTTAGGGAAGAAGATGAGTTGTGTGTGAAGAAAATATGTTTTGAGTTTTGGTGGGAGATTGGATATTTTGGTCATTTCATAAAGGGGTTTAAATATAATTAAAAAAAAGTTAAATTCCTTGTGTGGGAAAAGATATATTTTGTGTGCCAATAGCAAGCCCCTTAATTTATTTAGGTGAACCTAGACCCTGTCACTATGATTTCAATAGGCAAATGAGATAAATCTAGCACTAGAGAAGCTTTAGACTTTCTTTTGATCATTCCTTGCCTTGATTGGTCGAAGTTTGTAATCCACAACCACCACAACCAAATCAATGAATATGCTTGTTTCAAATAATTCAGCAGCTTGTAATCTTACATTTTATTTTGAATTATCATCTAACCTTGAGGCCCCTTCACATCTTGCGTCATGGCACAATTCATTTGAAACCTTCTGACATGCTATATTGGTTCTCTTTATTCTAAGTGAACTTCAGTCATAACTATATAAGTTATCTCAATGAATAGAATGGAAATAAATATCATACCATTCAATAGTGAAAAACCACTGCTGGTCATACTTTTGCCATATACTCATTTCCTGAGAACCATGCAGTGGGAATCTTGCATTTGTCTAAGCTCCTTGCTCCAGTGATAACTGGAGTGGATGGTAATATGGTTTTACAACTCCTCCTTTAGAAGAGGAGATAAAAATGAAATTTTCTCCCTTGGTAAAGTGCCTGGGTATTGATGGGCAAATGGGCTCAAACAAAGTGATTATTAAAGAGGTAAAAGTGATATGATGTAGAGATGTAGATAGGACCATGATTTCTCTAGAATTTGAAACACAATGGTGATTGTTGAGTAGAATTCATTCCCCATCTAAGTAGATTATTTGATGATCATTTCTACTCATCTTTGTAGAATTACAAGTCTAAAACTCCGAATTATATGAACTAAAAGGCATTAAACCACCAGTAAATGAATTTGTCGGGTCCATTCAGACATGGAGAAACTGTGTATCCCTTTTACAATCCTTTTAATTTAAATTTAAAAACCATCTTGTCCACAGGAATTCAGTGAAAAGACAATCCATGTATTCGAAGCATGAAAACATAGTCTATGGATCGCTAGTCTATGATATTATTTATGGATTATTATTATTATTATGATTTTCTTTTTCTTGTCGATAGGCATGCCACTTGCACTTTTGCTCCATTTGTTACTCTTTCATGAAATGATACATAGAAGGTCCTTGCTCTTTTGAGTAGTGCTGCATTCCTTTTCACAACGTAAAAGTCGGGAATTACTCTAAATAAATATGATCATGATACCATCAGCTTCTTATGATTGATAGAATCGGTCTGTTGGTCATCTTTTTTCTAACATAAGCTAGAAGGAATTATAATTTGGAAATGGATCCACTAGGGTCTGTTTGGCAATTAACTAGTAGAGTGTAGTTAAGTATACTGACATACCATATGGTAAAAAAGGTGGCTTCTAGAAAAAGTTGTGTCATACAACAAACCCCTGACCTCGTGTGGGAAGTCCAGTAAAGTCAAGAAAAGTTGACTTTACCCTGTTTGGATTCAGTTCAGGGTATTTTGTCATGACATTAGTACAGACGCTGGGTACTATGGAACCCACCACAAATATAGGTCCTCGCTCATACTATGGAACTGCCACATAAAACCAAAATGTAGGTCCTGGCTCGTACTATGGAACCCACGACAAATACCAGTCCCTGCATAGCATGGATTAAAATATTGGGCGCAGCAGTGAAGACTGCTACGCTAAATGGCATTTAGTGCCGTTCACATCTGTAGTGTCCGCTACGGAGCCGCTATGCCCGCTACGGGGCTGCTACAGAGTGTGAAAATTTCCTACTTTTCAAAAAATTTCAAAATGTATAATAATGCTTTTTTTTTTCTTTTTCTCTCCAAATAACATTTTTATGCAACTCTTCCACCCTTTTATGTTTAAAAGAAACCAAAAAGCACATGATCTCGCCGAATTACAGTGGATATAGAGAATTCTTCTCTAGGTTTCTTCTCTAGGTACATCATATTAGACACCTCCTTTGGTAGAGGTATTCTTTTCTCTAGTTACTCTGAAGTCTTAAGTCTTAACTTCATGACTTTTTTTTTTATGAGCCTTTCAATAGTTTCTAAGTCAGCATAACTAAGCAACATGAATACACGAATATATGTGAAAAAAAATGATTATTAATATTATTTTCTATTTATACAGCGATATAGGACCTCATACAATGAGGGGATCGCTACGCCCCCTTACCTTAGTTACTTTTGCAAAAAAGGCACATTTTCTCTCATTTTCTAATATTCTAGATTTTCTACAAAAATTTTCAGATTTTTTTATTATTTTTTAAAATCGCACCGCTACACTGCTACGTAGCCCCGCTACGCTACGTGGCACCCGCTACGTAGCGTTTTGGAGGAGGGCCGCTACGCCCGCTGCTACCGCTATTTTCATCCTTGTCGCATGCGCACTGGAGCCAAAGGCCATGTGGGTATGTGGGAGTTAAGTAAGCACCTAATACTGGATACGTTGCCAACTGTGGACACCCCCCCCCCCCCCCCCCCCCCCCCCCCCCCCAAAACAACTTGGTGAAGAGTTGTCAAAAAGGTCAGGCGACAAAAAGAAGCCCCAACACATGGTGAAAAGGGGGATTCAATTTTTGAGCTCAACAACCCTCTTCGAGCGCCAGACTACGGTACCACTTCTGATGGTCGTCCTCGTTCTCCGTTGACGAATGCCTTCTTATTTTAGCGATGCATCTGCTAGGTCTCTCTGGCAAACGACACTGTGCAGGATCTTTGCACGAAGGTTCAAGGTCACGATTTCCTATTTTGACAGTGTTATTATGAGAGATTAGAAGCAGGACACATTAATATGCTGAATAAAGAACCCTTTGAGGGTCGACTGTCTCTCATATATATAGCGGCTGAATTCCCTAATTACATCCAATTAACAATATCTAATCATATCTCAGATCCTAAAATGTAGCTAAGAAACTAAGCATGTACATGTGTGCTTTGACTAATGGTAAAATACAATGACTGGGCCTAAATGGGCCTGCGAGTTTGGGCTTGGATTGACAAACAGTACTTCCTCTCCTCTGTCCGTTCCTCTCTATTTTATTTTCCTTTTTATAGTTCGCCATCAAATTACTGCTAATGTTGAACATCTGACCTAGTGAAGAAATAGGGTTTCTTTATCCCTTTCAGCCCTTGGACGAATTTGTCGGTGAAAGGGGTCTTGCATGTTTAGTGATCCAATTCATTTGGCATGGCTTGATCTAAATGTACAAAAAGCTACTCTGTGGTGTTCTCTGAATTGGGGGAAAATCATATTTAGGTTGCTTTTCCAACACGGGGAGGATTATTAAAAATACATGTTATTCACATCGATTCAGGCAGCAGGGGTTGTCTCAATGTTTTTTTCCTCATTGTAGAAATGGTTCACTGAATTATGTAATCACATGTTGGTGACCAATGTTGACTTAACTTCTGCTTGGTGAAAAAATGTGTTGTACCGTCCATCTTTATCGCCCCTCACCGGGGGAGGGGGTTTGTGTGAGAAGGTTCAGATTGAAGTTTATCTAGCAAGGTCATAATGGATTCTAGCAATTAACCTCAACTTCTTTTGGCCAGTTTCATGGTCCAGTAATATTTATCGGTTATTAAGTCAATGCTTTGGTTTTATAAATTGAACTAAGTCCAAATCAACTCTTGAGCTGGCAAATACTGAGTTGAGTCACTTTTTAACAATGTCCGAATTCTATATGGTTCTTAGGCATTAGATGCACTCATTTCCAACCTAGCAATTGAAGATCGGTCGTACTATTCAACTTAAATTCATTACAATTCTAGATTTCTAGGTTTTATTTTATACTGGTTGCTCTTCCTAGGATTTTATAATGGTTGCTCTTCCTAGGCTGAAACTAGGCTTCACTCGCTCGAGTTCCGTCTAGTTGATTAGAAGATGGCTGAGTCTAAAAATAGGACCATGTCCTATTTTTAAAATCCTAAAAACTGTTGGGCAATTGGCAAAGTAAAGAATCATGTGTCATTTCATTCTTGTCGGTAGAAAGAGTGTATCAACACCAGAAAGAAGTTTGTCCATACATATTACTTATATCATTTGCTAGGTTTAGTTTACAAACTAAATAGCTGAGCTAATCCAACACAGATAATGATGGAAATGAACATATAGATATGATACATTTTTTGCAAGTACAAATCGTTCGCATTTCCATTCTTCTCAATTTCTCTCCCTAAGAGTGTCATTAGACAGAGAAACGAAAGGGTCATTAGACAAAGGGGGAGCAATGAACAAAGTGAGTGAAAGAGAATCATTGGAGCCTACTAAAAAGGGGGAGCTAAGTTGGTAGTAACCATGGAAAGCTCAAAGGGACTAATAGAAGGTTGCTTGACAAAGGGGGAGAGTTAACTTTAGAAGATGCGCAAATCTCAAGTCTTGAGGAGTGAAACTTCAAGGATCATTGGGTTGCCATCAAATTGCAAACGGGGAGATTGTTAGACCTATCTTTAGATTGCAATTTGATGTTCGCATATGCTTTCATTTTTAACATATCTTGAATTTTCACTTTAGCATAATTATTTGGAAAATCATGAAATCTAGACTTGATTGTTGATTGCCTAGTTTGATAAAATAATGTTTTTGGAAAACATCTTTTAGCTGCTTTAAACATGAATTCAAACTTGCTTTCCGTGACCCCAAATTTCCTCCTAAGATCAACTTTTCCAAGATTAACCTTTTCAGGGAATTTTTGTTCAGAACTTCAAGTTACCAAAAAAGGCTCAGTTTTTCATGCCGGTGACATGTCGGCAAGGATGCAAATAGCTACGTAGCGGCCAATATATCGGCCATAGTAGTGGACACCGCCATGCTACGGCCGAAATATCGGCCGTCGCAACCGTGGCAGCCCATAGCGGCTGCTACGCAGCCGTAGCAGTCGATTATTAGCGGGGGGTGGGGGTTCTAAACAATCCCCTAGACGACTTTTAGGGTTGTCTTTTCATCTCTCTTCCCCTCTTTCTCCATTTTTATTGCTGTAAAACCTCTCTTGCTACCCTCTGCTGGTCCCAACTTCCTTTTCTCAAGATTTATTGCTACCAAATCAAAAGATTCAACTAATCTAAATAAGTTTCTTCTTCTAGGTATGCATTTCTTTGTGATTTTTTTCATTTTTTGAACATAATCACTTTTTAACTACAATGAATCACAACATAATGGCACATTGTCATGTTTTATTGTGGATCCATGCTTCCATTTGATCTTGCATGCATATCTTTTGTTTTCTAGTGAATATTACCAACATGATGACGAAGATGCCATTCTTGTAGAGGAAGTACATGTCTTTATGGAAAGAATAGAAGGAAACTGTGGTTATCAAATGCATTGGAGAGTCTCACCAACTACTCTACCTACTCCTGGAGGTAGTAATGAACAAGGAAATATGGGTGGAGATGTTGAAGGACAACAAGCGACATCATGGGTTGATTCGTGGAACCCTAGTTACAGTGGACAAGGACCCTCACAGTATTTTCCATATGGTCAAGTGCAATTAGGAGAAGAATAGTCTTTAGCTTCAGGGTCCTACTCATTTGGTGACTAAGGTGAAATGCAATATAATAGATATCCACCTCCACCTCCTCCAAGTTCCTATGATGCGGCTGCCTTCTTTGGATTTGTTAATCCCAATGCTTATCAATATCAAATTCAATATGGTGCCAATAGAAATGATAACATTGATGGGGATAGGGATAACCATGCCATAGATCCTGGTAGACATTCCTTTTGGTGGTGACTAAGGTATTCTTATTTCCTTCACCAACTCTATACTCTGACATTTCTAAATTGGTGTTGATCACTTCATTCACTTGATTGAATTTAAACCTTGAGGCTTGAAGTATTGATTGTTCAATGTTCACTAATGACCTAACTCTTAAGTCTTATAGCTTTATTTCATGTTCTAGGTTTTTTTTATAAGCTTTTCATTACTTTCTAAGTTTGCATGACTAAGAAACATGAATACATGTGAAAAAAACTAATCATTACTATTTTTTTCTTTTTATACACCGATACAAGACCTCATATTGAGGGCACGCACCGCTATGCCCCCCTTTCATACTTTTGCAAAAGAACAACATTTTCTTTCATTTTACAATTTTTTATATTTTTTGGATTTTTTTTCAGATTTCTTGGGTGATTTTCTCAAATCATGCCGCTATGTAGCCACCGCTATTTTCATCCTTGCCTGTCGGCCATGGTTTGGCTAACCGAGTTAGGTTAACAGAGCTTCACCGAGCCAACTTCGGTTCAAAATCTAGAGAGCTCATTTCTATTCCATTTTCTGTGGTCAGTGAATCCGCCGGTGCACACTCGGTCAACCGAACTTATTCGGTTAACTGATAGTGAATTGATATTTGAAAAATATGACTGTTGGAATATGACTGTTGAGTTCGATAATCGAACCCAAAAAGTCAGTTAACCGACCAGAGAGCAGTTGGAGACCTTTTTGCTATATAAATGGGCCTTTCCTTGGGATTTGTGCCAACACTTTGAGGGATTTTTGAAGAGCATTTAGGCTAAGGATTGGGAAGCAAGCTAAGAAAGGCTAGTGTGTCAGTTGGAAAGCAAAGCCTTGGACTCAATGAGTTAAATCTCTTAGTAAGCTTTGTTTTCAACATCATATGTTTCATGCTGTACTTAAAATATTTGTAAATCTATTTTAGCGTCTTAACTACGGTTTGATTGCATCCAACACATGTTTTTTAATTAATCTGTATTGTTGGATTTATCATTTAGATTCAAACCAAGCTATTGTTAACTTTCATATCGTAATGCTTCTTGCTCGATTTAAAACTTTGATTTCTTTCATAGCATGAATTTCATACCTGGGTGAATCACTAGCTAGTTGTTTTCATTCCATGAACACATAGGGAAACTAATTTGTTTTCAAAACAACTATGCTCATGCATCATATGTTTTAGATTTGAAATTTCAATACAACTTGCATAACTTGATAAGTCATATCTTTACAAGTTGGTTATTTAAAGAACATGTGATTAGCATTTTCACTTTAATCTAAACAGTTGTGTTTTATGCCTTTGGAAGCTTTCAGCTTATAATCATTGAGCGATCATTTTAAAACTTGATTGAAGTTCTCATGCATACACATAGAGCATTCATATAGTGTATGTGTTGAGTTAGATTTACATTTTCATATCCGCCTAATTAAGCGGCATTGTAATTGAGCTTAATTTGTATCTCTTCATGTGTATTGTAGACACTTAGTGGAAACAACCAATCTTAGGGTTATAGGTTAGTGCTTAGCCTTAGAAAAGCACAAGTGTAAATGTTGGGTGAACCATAAAACCCAAGAGGTTATTGCTTAACCTTGGAAAGCATACTGTTAGGTTATTGCTAAGCCTTGAAAAGTATTTTGTAAAGGTTATTGCTTAGCCTATTGAAAAGCATAGATAGTGGAAATATGGTGGGGTGTAGGAACACAAGCCGGTAGTGGATGTAGGCATTGAGATCGAACCCCTATAAACCATTGTATTATGGTTGATGAGTTGTTGTGATTGTTTTTGTTAGCTTCTGCACCTTAGTTCTATATCATCACTAGTGACTAATTAATTTAAAGAAGTTAAAATTTGGCATAATTGGTCACTATAGTCTAGCTCACCCTATTCACCCCCCCCCCCCCCTCTAGGGTTCAGATCCCGACTTTCAATTGGTTTCAGAGCAAGGTTGCTCTATATATAAGGATCAAGTGCATTGAAACTCTTGATTAGGTGTAAGAATCTAGAGTTAGAACCCTAGTGTTATGCTTTCATGAAAATCATTAAAATGGATTCTACTATAATAGATCGTGTAGATTCTTCTTATAAACTCTCCCTTCCAACAAATGGAGATTCCAAAAATGAGATTTATGAATCTCAATGTGAATTAAAACAAGAGGAAAATCATGAAAATGAAAGATGATATTCGACAAGCTTATAATGAATTGTATACATTATCCATAGAGCTTGTTAAGAAAAATAAAAGATTAAAAGAAGAATCCAAAAGCTAAACAGAGAATTAATCTCTTCAAATGATGAACTTGGAGAAAAGAAACAAGTAATACTTTGCTTAGATTCTAAGTTTATGATCTCCTTACACATTTGAAGGACCATCAAAGAAGAACACTGCAAGATCCAAAAGATATTTTTAATAAAAGACATTCGCAGGCTAGAAATGTTATTGAAAGGGCCTTCGGATTGCTAAAGGGGGGTTTTGCCATCTTAAGGACCACCCCCGCCCCCGCCCCCCCGGCGTATGACTTCGTACACCAGGTGTCGACAGTACATGCCTGCTGCACCTTGCACAATTTCATTCTCGAACAAAATGATGCTCAAAATGATGCTCTAAGTGACATTGATGCAACTAGTTCTCCAGATGGTGTCCACAATGAGGAGGCAGCTAACAAGGTCTATCTGGCAAGGGTTTTCAGGCCGTACACTCAAAGAGAGAGGGATGAGTAGCATGCCTTCCGTGATAGCTTCGCAAACAGAATGTGTGACGAGTATCAATTGAATTGGACGCATGGATGAATGTTGAGTTTGGATTGAACACATCTGTAGTCTAGCTTCTACTGTTTTGGATTTGCACGCACTGGTTATGCGTTGTATACTTGTATTTGCTCAAAATATCTTACTATTTTGATGTCCAATGAATCAACATGTACTTTGGTCTTATTTAGCGTCAAATTTACTGCTGCTCAATTGCTTACAGTGCATATCATCACTGTTTATGTCTATTTAATTGTGTTTATGCAAGACAACTATTCAAAACTAATATGTCCTCTTGTAGCTCCACCGAAGCCACATCGAAAGAACAATGTCTTCAACGCTGAATTGGATGACCTCTTGTTGGTAACAGGTAAGGCACTACATCCAAACTTTGTACGTGATATCCAATTTGGCTTTTTTATCCATAATTCGTCAATGCATGCTGTCACAAGTTATCTGCCCACGTACTCTAACTATCACAGTTTATTCTGACATTTGCCCAGTGATGATTGCGGGGTATTCGTCCTGGCCATTGCAGATCACTTGGCGAGGCGCCATGTGCTTAGATTCACACAGGAAGACATGTGGTACTTTTGCCAGAAGATCGTGCACAACATATATCATCGCCAGCTGGATAGGTTCGCTGGTCACGAGGCTAGCCCAAGCAGCTCAGTGGCGTGAGATGTTTTACCCATGCCTAGTTAACTTTTAAAGTAGAGCGCCTGAGAGAAATGTGCGTTATTTGAAAGGGGTCATGCAACAGTCAGAATACCAGGGATCCAAACAGTGTGAGTTACTTGTTCTCATTTGTAGAGCAGGTTCATGTACTTGGTCACATACGTACGCTTGTCCTAGCAATATCTTGAGAATGTTCCTGCAGTCATAAACCTCTGCCTTGAAGCAGTACTCTTTTGAGACCGCCAAGTGAGTGATAGACAACATTTTAGGTATTGAGTGAGTGGCTGGCCAAAGATCGATCTATGACTATGAGTATATGCTACTCTTCCCATCTGTATGTGGGAGCTGTTCTTTCCAATTGTGTTGGCTATCTGTTGGGTGCCAGCCCACTAGGCTAGCTGGGTAACAATAATTAAATGTTCAGATCGATAATCCCATGTGTGATCTTTTTTTTAAAATTGTGTTGGCTATCTCTTCAGTGCCAGCCTAGGTAACAACAATTAAATGTTCAGCTCCATAAATTTACCAATTGCTTCTTGCGCCGGCATGATAACATCCTTTCATTAATAATAAATTGAGATCGACTCATACATCACAAATCAAAAATGACAATTAGGTGTTGGATTACCATCATCTGCCTACCACCTATCTAACAGCAGTACAATTCCTGCTTTCAAGGGTAAAAAAGGTTTGGTAATATATCACCTGTATATTGCATTGTCTAAATCCTTGATGGCCCAACATCACTATCATCTTACTATAGTCTCTCCAAGAATAGAGTAAAATATTAGTTTCAAAGAGGGTGATGGTTGCTGCTGTTGATCTTGAGCTATTTCACCAACCACGACACCAACAACACAACAAGGAATGAAAGTGCCTTGCCTTCTGCTTTAACATTTCAAAGATTGAATTCTAAAAACCACCCAACCAAACACAATCTAAAATTATAAGCAAACCGTTTTCTCTCCACAAAGCACCAACTTTTTCCCTTTAAAAAAGACCCATAACAGAATCCCAATCATGAGAATAATACTAACTGCAATAAGCAGTTCCAAATGAGAATTTGATAGAAAGAGACATGCCCTGATGAAAATGTGCACATTTGCACTAGAGTTTCTAACTGCTATACTTTATTTTCTGAATCTCTCATTTAGTTTTGTTTATTATTAAGTGTTGTACTCTGAATTTAAGATAGTTCATAATTCTTGAATTGTGTTTTAAATAGGGTCTCAAGCAATAAAAAGGACACTGGACCCCCAATAGATGCATTGCTCTCAATCATCAACATGAGCGTGTTGTCTTGAGACTTAATGAACTTGGCAAGCCAATTGGAGCTAGTGCACGTCTGTTATCTTCATATCTTGGCAATCAATTATTTTGACTGGAGGAAAATGCCTGTAGAGAGGAAAATGGACATGTGGCAGGCTGTACTGGTATTAATATGAATGATTCAATTATGATGAGAGTGTGTATTGTATCTGTACTAATGTCAAGTTTATTACACGTGTCGCTGTCAAAATTTGAAATTGCCATTGACGAGTAGCAATGGGTGAAGAAATGGGTCTTGAGCAAGATATGCCAGAATTGGAAGAATTGGAAAAGCAAGTTGAAGAAGACATTATGATCCATTTCACACTACTCAGGAGCGGTTGTAGGGCCGTCCTGATAGCGTAGATCCAGTACAGTTTTGGGGGATATTGATGATGGGATGGTATGAAATATATAAGGAGTTTAAAAATTCTAACTTGAATTTTTTTAATTTTTACTTTATTGTTTTTCATTATTTGAAAATTAACTTTTTCATTGTCATCATAAATAGGAGGGAAGTAAAAGAAATTTGGAAAATCGTGCAGTGCAAATAATGAATCATACGGCAGGAACAAAGAGATTCGCACAAATGGGAGAGGAAAAGGTAACTTATTTAAACCAATGTAGTTAATATGATTTTTTGGGTATCCACCTCATTGTTTTTTAATACAATTACATGCCGGGATGGACAGCTCGTGGATCGGGCATCAAAGGACGCCTTGGTATGTATAAGCCTTGCTAAATAATATTTTCTCCCATTTTTTTAAATTGATTTAATAATAGATAAATTGCTCAATTATGAATTGTAGAGACCACTCAATGAAAGAGTCAGCCAGCAGCCAGAGAGCTTAGAGAGAGAAGTTGTGCACGGGATGACATCTTCACCCAAGTGATGGGAGAAGATATACGTGGCCGGGTTCGCACCTCGGGGACCCCTCTGATATCTAGGCCCACGAGTTCCATTTGTTGAAGCGAGGGAGATGGCAAATGCCGAGAGAGCTGAGAGGATAGCAGCTAAACAACAGGTGGTTGCCGTGGAAGAAAGAATGGATAGGATGGAAGCCCAAATGAACCAAATGATGACATGTTTTCATATAATTCCCTTTAAAGTTTATACTAATATTACGTATTTGATCCTAATAGGTTTTCGGTGCTCCTTCCGATATCCAACGTGATGTTTGACATTGGTGGTCCAGAAAAAGTCTTTGCCCCACTTTTATAGTATGTATATATTTCTGTTTCCTTACATATTTCTACTGCCACTGCCAGTGCCTGCCAAAAGGAGATTTTTTTTTTTTTTTTTTTTGTTATGAAGTTTGTTTGTTGGTGATGTGGGCACATATAAGGGTTTTTCTAAGGTTTGGGTCTGAGTCTTTATGAGGATTTAATTGTTTATCTGAAAACTCAGAGAGATCCTTTATTCGATCCATATTTTCCTAAAATGATACTTCAAAATATTTTTATTGAAAAATAAAACTGGAGGTAGAGATCAGATCACCACTGTATCATTTCTAAGCCTTTCTAACATCTTGTTAGTTGTATCTTTTGCCATTATGTATGTTGTTTAAGCTCGTTATTTTCCTGTTCCTTAAATTTGAATTGGACCTTCAGCTTGATATTGATTTGATGTTTTTATCATCTGGTTTTTCTTCTATCATTCCCTTTGCTTTTATGATTCTGTTTAGCTTATTTATCATGAGTTAATGAATGGGTATTTTAGGTTTTCTTTTCGAATTTGGAATGAAGGATGTGATCATGAGAACATCTTAATCTTATTTTGTTGAATTATGTGAATTTTTGAGATGCTGGTGTGTGATTGACTATGGAGCTTTTAATGGTGTAGTTTCTTTTTGGTCATGTGTTGGAGGTCATTCATGATCATTTGCATTGCATGTTCACGGGCTTATCTTTGGTTTCGACGCAACTTGAATGAAACAAATTGGTGGACATGATCGCTGATCTTGAGCAATGAATCTGCTGGTAATGTCTGGATCGGCCATGGTGATATAATTGAACTAGTTGCAAACTTGCAATATCCCCAATGTCCATTTAGTTGCATACTGTTTGATGCATTTTGCAACTTAGTTGTGAATAATACTGCATTATTATTATTTTCTATAATCAATACATTGATTACTAGGGTGATGGCTGGGTATTCATTCTTCATCTTGACTTAATTAGTTCTTCCATTAAATGGGATGTTATTTGGTGGCCATTATTGATCTTCACCTTTGCTCTTCCATTTTAGCCACTTTTAGGAATATTTTTCTTATAATTCTTAGAAATGAAAATTCCATGCAAACAAATAGCCCCTAGAGAAAATGGTGTTTACTTCATCCCTTTCAGGAGAGTGAGATTGCTCATGCTTTTTGTAGAAAGTATTCAAATGGAACCTTATGGATCATTGGATGTACTATAGTTAGCTAGTTCATAGTAATATGATCTGCTGATTGCCAACAACTTTGTTCACGCAATTCACAGTTTTATTTTGCTCATGCATGACTGTTTGGTATTGGTTCATTCTAGCATGTTTGTTGGAATCAACTAGATCAGTTTCATTTGGAAGTCCCGCAATCCTATTTTCTATTTATATTTGCATCTTATTAATTGAATACTGTATGCCTCATGATTATTCTTGCAATCACTGAGCGGCTTATGGTGGACTCTGGTATTTGGGATTCTTATTGTTAATTGTTGTCAGTAAGACTAAATTCCAGGTCCAATCTCTTCTACAGTTCTGTTTAAATTTTTGCAATAATGTTATTTTGGTTTTGATAAATTCATTCCAGTAGTGTTTGGGTTGAAAATGGCTTACAAGCTTGAGTGACCCAATCGTAATCAATTTGGCATCTAATGAACTGGAGTTACCATTGATATTGTTTATGTATTGATCGTGCTCTGCTCTAGCTTGTGGAGGTTCATGTTTTGATCATGCTTTGCTCTAGCAGTCTAGCTTATGTCTGGTATGAACTTCTAAAGCATGCACCATAATAGGAAAGTGGATCTAAAGTGGGATAAACTGTAATCCATCTTTAACTGGGCTGAACAAGGCCATCTTACCTCATTATGAGTTGGCCTAAACCTATAAGTAGTAGTCTAGTATACATAGATGTGGAGCATGATTGAAGCTTTTCCTCAGCCACGAAGTTCTACAACATACAAGGAAGTAGATGTTTGTCATAGGAGCTTGGCAGTGTTCTAATGGAGAAGTTGATCTCTTTCTCAAAGCGAATCGGGATCTCCTAGACCTTGTAGTCTTCTGCGCTATATCCCGAATTAGATCTCTATTCTCAAGAAGATAGGTGGGATCTCTAAGAGCACGTTAAGTAACCATCCTCATAGAGGAATTCTAGCCGTTTTTCCGTTCTTCCATGGAAAGCCTATGTTTGGAAGCCGTCTTCAGCAGAGAAAAGGGATTCTTGAAATCCACGCGTGCGATTATTCATCTGGTCCGACCTCCCCCCATCGGAACCCATAAATCCGAGCTTTTAAATAGGCGGAATAAACCTCACGAAGAAAGCTCTTCATTGAACCCTAACGTCTCTCAACCCTTTTCTTCAACTCCCTTTTTCTGCGAAAATACGAACTCCTCCCCTGCTTTCTCTGCCATCCGACCCTCAGATGCCTTCGCCATCGACCGCTCCACGTTGCCAGGCTTCTCTCTCTCCTTTGCCACATTTCCGACTTTCTCCCAGATGATAGCCCGCTGGTGGTACAAGATGGCATGCGACTACAACATTTTTCCATAGAATCTCAATCTCATCAAAGGTGCCAACACCACCCTGCCTTCCCATTTCAATCAACATAACAGACCCAAACAAGTGACTGAAGTTGTCTTATTTTCCATTCTACAAACCGCAATCTTGACTGATTACTCAAATGGGTCATCATCCCTTTCTCTCTGAGACTCATACAAAGAAGAAGAGTCGGTTGGATCTCTTGCCAAAAAAATTTGTTGTGCTCTTTTTCATTTTAATTTCTACGTCAACCCAATGCATGAAAAGATGGGAAAAAAAGGAAAAAAAAGAGTCGCTTGCATTTGGGGAAGAATTAACCGCTCACAAGTAGATTTGGTGAAATGGGTTTGTGTTGATTTGCATTGTGAAAATAAATTCTTTTTTTTTTTTCATCTTCTACTTGTTTGGAAGTTTCTTTATTTGGGTTGGAGATTTTTCCTTTGGGATTATTTTGGATTGGTTGGATTGGATTGGAGGTTCTTGCTTTGAGAACCTTGCTTTGGATTGGATTATTCTTGCTTTCCTCGTTTATTTTTCCGTGGATTGTGACATGCTTACCAAACAGGGGTATGAAAAAATCATAGTTGATTCCACTCTGCTAGCCAAACATGGGATGCAATGAATCCCCTCCTTTGTAAATCCTTATTAAAGAACACCTAACTCCGAGGCACCAAAGAACCCTTTGAAAAGAGGATTCCTCTCATTACCAAACATGCCCCAAGAGAAAAAACCAACTAGAACTTTTAGGAAAAAAACCCGGAAAAGAAACTAGAAGAGAGAAGAGAGGAGAGGAGTGCAACTCTTGCACAATAGGGGGCTGGGCGTGAATTCCAAGGTGTGGATGTCCAGCCCCTTGATCCTACTTTTATAGCCCAAAGCTACTTCCTCTTAATAGAAGTCTTACTTCTACAATAATTAGTATCATTCTCTTTCCACTATTACTACTATTAGAAGTCTCACTTCCAATATAAATAATAACTTTCTAATTCCTTTCCTGTTTTAGTTCAAGTAGAATTAGTAATGATCTAATCTTGGGCTAGCGTGGGGACCACTAGGGATTCCATAGAAAGCTGGTTCCAACTGGGATTCCGCGACCCCGCATCTCATGTGTAATCCAGGCCCACAGTTAATTGCAAATAACTCCACTATATAAATGCAACTGAACTCCAGTCTTACAAGAAGACCCTAAACTTATCTATCACTACAAGTAGGCCCCTCTATCTATATCCATGGATCAATTGGACTAAACCCGCCCCACCAATTTAGATCCACATCTTATTATCCTTGAGACCCAATTAATCACAGTGATCATCAATACCATCCATTAATCACAGTGATCATTAATAGAACTCTTAATTGAGATGGGTGCATATTTATTAATGATAAATCCATTAATTGGCACAAGGGGATAATAAAGATAGATTCCCTCTTAACCATTGAATGTTCCCACAGTCCCACTACCACGTTCCCAAGACATCGAGGTGTTGACCTACAGTTGGCCCCACTCATTGGTGACCGAAAGCAAATGAATAGATAGAAACTTGAGTTCATCAATGTCTCAGGATTGAGAGCTTATTATTAGGGAATTATGAGAGTAGACATTAAAGTAAAGACAGTGTTTCATAAGGTGCTTCTCATGGTCCTTCAATACATCTAATATACCAGCATAATGATCCAGAGTCTTACACCGATGATCGAGACAGATCACACTATCTCATAGTGATCATAATACTGCAACCTTATCAGATGGGATACCCAATCTCATCACTGGTTATGAGGTTATTTAAGGATAAGATTTGTGACACATGTCTCCCGTATGTGGATCTCATCCACACACATGTATTACATCTAATATACTTGTGGGCTCCAGTTCATCTCATGAACCTTTATGTCATTCATATTGGTTGTGTGCATACAAGTAACAAAACACCATTCATCTCATGAAAAAAAAAAAGCTGTGCATACAAGTAACAAAACACCATTCATCTCATGAAAAAAAGCATGATTATGTTGATATGAATCAATTTATTACATCATCTACTGGATTGAAACCACACAATCCAACATTTTCACCATTGTAGAGAATTGGTTATGGCTCTTTGGCTATACAGTCTTTGTTGGTAATGGGCTGTTTCCTTATCCTTTTTCTTTGATGGAATAAAATTTCCTGTTATTTCTCTTTGATCAAATTTAAATCATTAATTCTTCAAGTATATATGTAATAAGACGCGCATTATCAGTCCAGAAACGAACTCCAGCACCATAGAAGAGCTTGGCACAACCCTATCTCCCGCCAGCAAAATTGGGTATGTGCTATTTTTCTTTTTAACTTTTCTTTTTCCCACAGCTGACAAGTGGGTCGAATCAGGCCTTCATTTAAGGACCCAATGGTATAGGAGTATAGGACCCAAGTCCAAGTTCACCATGGGCCCATCCTGATCTTTTTGTCTGGACCCATCCACCATGGACTAACCTGATTTATATCCTTAAATTTTTTTGTATGCATATAGGTGAGTAATCAGTTTTGGAAGGTGCATAGGCTGCACGCACACCTTCTATAATGGGTCCACCTTAGTTGTGGGGTTGGCTTACCTACGGAACTGAGCCAATTTAAACGATGGGACCCAAATCTGATAGTACGCCGCCGTTTGCTGATCGAGTTAGGGGGCCGAGTCACCGATAGAGCTCCTCTCCGTCTCCTTTAGGAGAAGAAACTAGAAGCAAGTGATGTGAGCAGTCAACAAACTCGTTTTGTGTTCCAAACCTTACTTGAATATTTGCACTAGTTCAGGTGGGCCATGTTGGAGTTTCCGATATACAATTTGCCCATGTGTTCTAGATTAAACCAGCTCAAACCACATGAATCCACGGAGTTACAAAGGGTTTTAGTGGCAGAATTTTATTTCCGCTGCTATTTGTTTAATATCTTCCGCGACTCTTTTTTTAATCTACTGCTAAAGGCATCAGCAACGTTGGCCTTTATCAGCGTCGCTGATACCTTTAGCAGCGGATTAAAAAAAGAGTCGTTGAATATATTAAACAAATCTGCCGCTAAAAGCAAAAATTCTTGTATTGGTTGTAGGTAAGTTACTGTACAAAATTCTGATCCGCTATCAGTCCAATGGTGAAATTTTTTTATAATTTTACTTAGCTTCATCTCCTTTGCAACATATGAAGTTAATTTCCGAAAATATATCTCAATTCAGGTATTTCCAGTGGTCAACGTTATCCATGTATGAATTTTCTACTTTTTTATGCTCCGACTCAAGTGTTGCTAGTATGAAATACCATGAGGCGGTTGATACAGACATGAAATAAGGTATTGTAGAAAGGCATGTTCACACGTGGATTTACAAAGTACCTAATATTGTTTATAAGGTTTAGTTGATGGCTGAGATTTTTATGTGATCCCAGATAGAAGGATAGGGTTCCATAAAGATGATGGCAACAAGTGCTGCATGAACTCTTTACTTGTTGCACCACCATGGGTCTTCCACATTTGGTCCTTGAATTCTTTCCAAGGTTGTCATTATCAATGTGAATCGAAAATCTGTTTGTACATGTTTGGATTGTGTGAGTACCTTTGTGAAGATTGAGCGGAAAAATTAATTGTAACTGATTCATGTGCTCTTTTATGCGAGCTGCATTCATTCTCCACTTTATGTAGGGGTGAAGTCGGTTGTACTACCCTTTTATATTAGTCTATTTTTTTTTATTCCACCTATATAATTACGTAATTACGTGAATACTATTTTAATTCTCAATAGTTAATTATATGACTTTCAATCTAGCAATGGTTGTATTTTGCCTTGTTTGTTTGTTTGTTTGTTTGTGGAGATGGCAATTGGGAATCCAGGTCCCATTGATCCATCTTTACTATACGGGCAACAATACTTCATTTCCGAAGCGATTTAGAATGGATAAGTATATCATATAGGCATTGCATGGTGAAATTATTTCCTACTGTACATCACCATACATGTACCCCATATAATCAACTACGATGTGTTCTTGGTTGAAAGTTTTTTCAGAGGAGCTTGGCCAAGAAAGGTTGATATATACCATATATCCTATATGGTATCCTTCTTGTTCTGCCTTGTGGGTTGTGGTCAAGCAGTAGTCTTGCGAATTCGTATAGAACATTGACAGAGGCCGCTTTTGATAAAAATAAAAAATACCGCATTGATGGTGAGAAGAAATTTAAACGTCGAAGGAAATGGCCTTCTGACCACATGAAAACTTTGACGGACCCCATATTACTTCTTTAGGTGAACCGAAATGGAACTCATATTGATATGTTTGGCTTCGTCTATACAATATAAATATGATGAACATTAGTGACTTGGTATTTTCTTGCAGTTGTGGGCATATTCAAGAATGATGGTTGGCAAACCTATTCGTAATTCTGAGAAATGGGTTGCAGGGATTGAGCTCCCTCTACTCAAGGTCCGGCAACGGAGGCTATAAAAGGCCACCAGAAATTATGTACCATTGAGGGTATTTGGGCTCAACTTAACAATTTAATAATTTTGGGATCAAGTTAGTATCAAATGTACAGCTTGAAAGAATATTGGATCATTGGATCGCACTAACGAAGGACAATGAAAAGGAGAATAAGGCATTAAGGAGATCTGCTCAGTAGGAAGATGCAGTGTCTCCGTGCAGCATGTGCAGTGGGGTTTAAAAATACCAGTGAAGAGGATTGTATAGCTGCAACTTCTGGCGAGGTATGCAAATTGTATAGCTGCGATTTCCTTTTTTTACTTTTTCATTGCTGCCTATAATTGTTAATGCTATTTTGTAGAGAAGGAAAAGGAAAAGAGTAAACCTGAACATTGCATAGAATGTGAGGCCAAACTTGGTTCTGAATATGTGCAGGAACCCGCCTGACTCATCAATGAGCAGGGGAAGAAGATGAGTCTTGGAAAGATTTGGCTGGGCTGATAGGAGATATTCATGGACATGATGTTTGTAACTAGATTGGCTATGTGGAAAAATTACTCTTAATGAACAATATGGATTAGCAAAGTGCAGCTCAAGTCCCCAAATACCACCTTAGCACCTCAAATATCCAACTAAGTTCAAGAGTTTCTAAATAATTTGAATATGCTTCCTAAAACTGCGGTTACGACTACTGTTCCATTACCTCCTCAAGTTGACATATCTTCCATTGTCGAAATGATCAAATACATGATTGCGCAGCTCTGATGGTGCCTAAAATACACCCTCACTGATACTGAGAAAGAGCATTTGGCACATTTCTTGAGCGAGTACAAGAGAAAGCAAGTTCATTAAAATGCATCCACTTATTGCTCTCACTACAACAGTGTTCAGTTGCGGTTATGATTAATAACTCCTTTCATGTGTGTCAACAAGTCAGAGATGGAGGTATGGTGCAAGCCAGTAAGCCCAGACACCCAGCACAAAATCCTTGACCCTAATGTGTGTATTGAAACAAGTCAACAAAAATCTATATGAATTGGTAAGAAATTCCTCTCATATCAAATTTTAACCATTCAGCTTGAATGTATGATATTGATGCACTCATAACGGATCATCTTACACCTAAGCACGAGGTAAAGTTTTGCCCGAAGAATGGTGGAAACCACTTCAAACCACTAAAACACTTGTAATGAGGCAGACATGAGGTAGCACAGTTTAAACAAATTGCTCATAATGTCCCTGTAAAAATTGGGGGAGAAACCTTTGTTTTCAAAAAACTCTTCCACAGCAACATTCTACAGACTCCATTCATTTCCTATAAAAAGCTGGAGAAGCTTCACAATCTCCCGCCAGTCTCATCTCCACCCCACCTTGAAACTAGCCAGCCATGGATGATATTTGCCTCTATATGCCGGATTTTTACCGCTGCTACTATTATGATTTGAATGACTGGTATTCAGGTTCAACTTTAACCACTGTAATATGTCCAGCCGCTGGAACAGCGGATGGGTCTTATTCCATGATGCAGGGGGCAATGGGGCCAATTCACCTCTACTCACCTTTCTTGTGTTTCACAGTTGTAGTCTCGTGCTTCGTCGACGAGAACCATTATGTGTGGAGCTCATTAGACCCTACATGACCGACTGAATACAGCTCATCAAGTACAGAAACTCCATTGATTAGTCATTGCTTGCAAATTTCCTTTACATTCAACACTTCTTCGGTTTAGTACACCATATTATTGGTGACATGTTTTTAAAACATAATTGGTATGTACAACATAACAAGCTGCTGTTTACAGGATCTCCCATTTTACTAAGATCTAGCGACTGCTCTCCTGTCTGCTCACTTCCACTAGTGAAGATGACAAATTGACAAATGCTTACATTAGATGCAGCAATTCTCTTAATGTGGTTGGAGTTTGTACTGATTTTTAGGGTGATTGTTGAACTCAATAAATGAGAATCACATACTGTAAATTCAACAGGTAGGGAACTTGCGAGTGCTTAAGATTTCTAATCAATTAGTTTTTTTCAGCAGTAGGATCTGTCATTGGATTATAGTTAGATTTGCAGTTAATTATTGAGAAATTTTATACAACTAAAAAAAATGTAATAAGTTTCATGGTTCCTATGCATTTCAATCAATTACCTTTGTTTTTGCAGAGTAGGAACCTCTTGCAAAAATACCAGTAGGTGTAGTTTCTTCCTCCATTTCATATGTATACGGTTCTTGTTGAGGACTGAACGTTCCTAACATTATTCTTGTATTCTCCACTGCATGGGTTTAACAGAACAAATCCCAAATGAGCAAGCAGGCATATCTTTCCATTGCATTTGAAATAGCAAACCGAGAGAACTTGAGCTGAAGTTGACGAGGAAAGAAAAGAAAGAAATTATAATTAACCTCTAACTCCAGACTTCCAAACAGTATTGGTGTGTTTCATTTTCAGCCCAAAGTCGATATTATTGGATACGAGGAGGGAGAACTTGAGGCGGTGTCACGACCCAGGCCCGAGATCTGATTACCTCCGAGTTAAACCCGAGCCGCGATGGTACTTACTCACGTAAACTCTAAATTAACTTAAGTTAAAATGAAATTCACAATGGATAAACATACTTTCACACTTGTCAGATATACAATTTTACGGAAAATATATTCAACAATATCAAATGCACTTGTAGAAGTCCTTTACATAAAACGTAAAGTTATATATATATATATATATACACAATTAACATTTTTATCATTTCCTAACTTTTGTCAAACACTGCATATTCAAAATACAATGCAGGATGACAACTATTCAAGTTCTCAAAACATTAATTCCAAAATCAATCTCAAAAGATTTACACATCCTTTCGCTCTCAGATATCCATATCAAATGATATCTCGGCCATTCCATTTTGCTAATCCTCCTAGAGGAACCGGAACAGCTTTCTTCGTTGGTGCTGGGGCACTGCAGTATCAGCATTGGCAATCGGACCTGTAATGCTATCAATAATATTAGTGAACACGACGGTTCAACAATGTATACACATATCTATGATAATACATGCTAATACATATACTAAATCTGCTCAATTTATCAATTAAACAGTTATCACATTCAATTCTATTTCTAGACAATTCTAGACAATCCATATAATTCATGCATTTAGAGTCAATAATGAACATAACTAATTGACAACTACAATACCATTCATTTCATTTCGTTTCATTTCACATCTTCCAAGAATGAAGGAATCATTCATGTTTACAATCTTCTCAAAGGAATGAATCAATTAGTTATTGTTATCATTAATAATCACTAATTAATCATTGATGTGGGATCTACCAGTGCCAGGGCTAGGGACAAGTAGCATCACCACGGAGTTGGAATACCCCCAAATCCATCTACTATAGTAAGAATAATAATTCATTCATTTATTAATTCATTTCAGCCCTATAATGAGCTCTAACAAAACAGCTATGTAGTGCCAGACTCTAGAGTCAATACAATTCAATACTTAATCCATTTCTGGATTCAATTCAATTCCATATTCCATTCAAACAATTGAAAGGAATAACTATTACACCAATCACATTAGACTTGAGTTCAATAGTACAAATACAATCCAATGAGAGAAATAGGACAATTAATAATTCTACTAATTTCTTGCTCAGTTCCAACCAACCATTCAGGTGTAATCATTGATCATCTAATGTACGTGCTATTCTCGATGGGCATCACATTTATATAATTTTGTACATTAGAGTCCCATCAATTAACACCTATGGATCTATAAATATCATTCATAGTCTTCAAATAACCATTATAATTCAATAGGCTCTTATACAGAAAAATCAGGCTTTAAATCCTAAATTTTTTTCGAACTTCTGTCACCTGTTCAGCTAGTTGAATCCTCAAATTAGGCTAGCCGAACACATTTCGGCCACCATTTGGTCAGCTTTCCAAAAACTTAACTTCTAATGAAAACCCTATCAGGTGAATTCGGTTAGCCTTGGGCTACTTGTTCCGTTGGCCGAACTGCTTCATTCGACTAGCCGAAACAACCCTCGGCTACCATTCAGCCAGGTTATCCGTGGCTTAATTTTATGCAAAAATGCAACATACTCACATTCGGCCACCTTCGGTTGGCTAAACAGTGCCTAGTTCTTCAACAAAATTCTGATTTCGAATTTTCTGATTTTGAACTCCAAGAGTTCAATCACCACTTTTAGCATCCTAAATAAAAAAAAATGTATATACATGCCTTTGTTCGAAGCTAATCCATAAAAATCCTTCTTTGCTAGCTCAATTTGAGTTAAAATCTCTCCAATTCAAACCCTAATCTCATGAAAACATTCAGAAGAGAGTTCTATAAGCTATTTGTGCTAGAAACTACTCCAAACCATTCAATAGAACTTAAAAGTTCTGTAAATGACCTTAGCACTTACTTGTAGCTTTATGGAAAGAAACTTTGAGGTCTTCCTCAACTCTAACACTCCAAGAATGAAGATAACTTGATGGAGAAGATGAAACACTATCAATCTTCTCCAAAACCACTTCAAACCTTATCAATTGATGAACAAAATGGAAGAAGAAGGAAGGAAGGAGCTTAGGGTTTGCTCTCCACTGCTCTTGTGCTGGAAATGAGTGAATGAACTCATTTGAGTTCATCTTAAACCTACATAAGTGGACTTTTACACTTCTCTCATTTACAATTCTAAGTCAAACGAAGACTCACTTGATCCATTTCAAGTCAAATGGAATTAAGTCTATTATGAAAGTTAATGTACTCTTTGAGATACACGTGATGGTATCAAGAGTTACCGTATTCGATAAAATACGCGAAAATCTGTATTTACGGAAAAGTCTTTGCTCTTCCTTGCTTGAGTCTAAACTCAACTTAATCAACTTAGTTTCATTCAAATTCAATTTATTAAGCTTAATTCAATCATTTGAGACTGATTTATCTCATTTTTATCATTAACCACAATAAGCTCAACTAAACACGGTTAGTTAGCGTTGATCTTAATTAATTAGAGTTAATATTGATTAACTCGGGATGGGGTGTAACATTCCCCTAAACTTTTAGAATCATTCGGTCCTCCGAATGCAATACAAATCAATAGATATTTCAAAATCAAAATTACATGACCGAATAGGTCTGGATACTTTTGAGCCATGTGTTCTTCATGTTCCCATGAGCCTGATTGGGTTCGTGATGAGCCCAAAGGACTTTGACCCATTTGATGGTCCTTGTTTGAAGGAATTGCTCCTTGGTATCAATAATTTTAGTTGGCTTCTCAACATATGTGGTATTTAGCAAAACCAGAATCTCTTCATGATGGATGATATATGAAGGATCCGCCACATACTTTCGAAATCAACACATGAAACACATTATGAATACCGGAGAGTTCTGGTTGAAGTTCTAGGTGATAAGCCACACCTCCAATCGTCTCTTGATTTTAAAAAAGAACCAATGTACCTCGGGGAAAGCTTGCCTTTTTGCCCGAACCTGATAGTACCTTTCATTGGAGACGTCTTCAAGAACACCAAATCATTAATGGCGAATTTCAGATCACGCTGATGGTTATCAGCATAGCTTTTTTGCCTTGATCGCTACTTTAAGCCTATCTTGCACTCTTTGAACCTTCTTTGTTGTTTCAGCAATTACAATAGATCCGTGGAAACCTCTAGTCCCAACTTTTTCCCAGCTAACTGGAGTCTTACATCTTCGACTATAAAGTGCTTCAAATGGTGCAATTTCAATGCTGGGGTGATAGCTATTGTTGTACGTAAATTCTCACAACGCTAGGTGTTTATCCTAGTCACTTCTAAAATCCATAACACTGGCACGAAACAAATCTTCTAAAGTTTGAATAGTCCGTTCTGATTATCCATCTATTTGTGGATGATATGCAATACTAAACCGAAGTCTAGTACCTATAGAGTTTTGGAATGACTGCAAAATGTAGAAACAAACCGATTGTCTCAATCTGAAACAATCGAGACCTGTGTTCCATACAATCTTGTCACTTCCTTCACAAATATCCTGGACATATCACTGAATCTCATATCTTTTCTAAATGGAAGGAAATGTTCGGACTTCATAAGACGATCAACAATCACCCATGCGGTGTCATGCTGTTTTCTCGTATTCGGTAAACTGGATACAAAGTCCATTGTAAGATGTTCCCATTTCCATCCAGCGAACGAAGTAATCCAGGCGGTTTCTTGTGCTAGAATTTCATAAATTGACAAGAAGATACATAGCCTGCTATCTCCCTTTTCATGTTATTCTTCCAAAATCTTTCATTGAGATTTATATACATTTTCGCACGCCCTGGATGCATAGAATATCTTGTGTTATGAGCTTCAAACATTACTACCTGCTTCAAATCTTCTTATGCGGTTATACACAATCTGCCTCAAAAGTAGGGAACTCTTTCTACCAACATAAAAATCCGGTTTCGTTGCAATGCTGTCCTTGATTCTCACCAATTCAGTATCTTCAAATTGCATATCCTTGATTTACTAAATAAGAATTGGTTCAAACACGGACATTGTTGCAATCATTACCTTGTCACCCACCATCTCAATGGACACATCCAAATCTCTGACTTCTTCTATCATATTCCATTCACCCACTAGCGATACCAAGTCAGCAGATTTCCGACTCAAAGCATCCGCTACTACATTACCTTTTCGAGGTACATAAGTGAATGGAAAGTCATAATCCTTGATGAGCTCTAACCAACGACGTTGTCTCAGATTAATGTCATTCTGAGTAAACAAGTATTGAAGGCTTATATGATCATAATGGACTTCAAAAGTCTCTCTATATAGATAATGCCAACATTGCTTCAAAGCAAATACAATTGTCGTGATCTCTAAATCATGCATTGCATAATTCTTCTCATGTTCCATCAATTGGCGCGAACTGTAGGCAATCACCCTACCATTCTACATCAACACACACCCAGTCCAATTTCTGAAGCACCAGAGTAAATCACAAATCCTCCTCTTCAATCAGGCAATGCTAAGATTGGGGTTGAAACCAATCTTTGCTTCAAAATCTGAAAACTAGACTCACATTCCTCATTCCATTGGAATTGAATATTCTTCCGAGTCAATTTCATTAATGGACCTGCAATCTTAGAGAAGTCTTTCACAAATCTTCTGTAATAACCTGCCAACCCTAAGAAGCTCCGAACTTCCGGTACATTTCTCAGACTCTGTTATTTGGTAATCGCTTCAATCTTAGTTGTATCAACAACTAATCCTTCTTTGGTAATGATATGACTCATAAATGCCACCTGCTACAGCCAGAAATTACACTTCTCTAGCTTTGCAAACAACTAGTTATCCCTTATTAACTGCGAAGTTGTTCTCAGATGGTGTGAATGTTCTTGCTCTGACTTTGAATATACCAGAATGTCATCAATAAAGATTACGACAAACTGGTTTGGATACGAAGCAAAAATTCTATTCATCAAAGCCATAAAAACTGCATGTGCATTTTTTAGACCCAAAGGCAAAACTAAAAACTCATAGTGACCATAACGAGTTCTAAATGCAGTCTTCTGTACATCTTGATCTCTAACTCGAATCTGATGATATCTAGATTGAAGATCAATCTTGGAAAAATAAGCTGCACCTTGTAGTTGATCAAACAGCTCATCAATTCTAGGCAGTGGATATTTGTTCTTGATTGTTATCTGATTTATTTACTTATAATCGATACACATTCGAAAGGTCACAAACAATACAGGTGCTCTCCAAAGTGAGACACTAGGTTTGATAAAATCTTTGTCTAGCAAATCTTGTATTTATTTCTTCAACTCATACAACTCTGATGGTGCCATTCTATAGGGCGCCTTTGATATCAGCGTTGTACCCGACACAAGTTGTATAGTAAAGTCTACTTCCCTTGCTGGAGGTAAACCTGACACTTCATCTGGAAACACGTTTGGAAATTCACAGACTACAGGAATATCTGTCAACTCCTGTACAAGCTTCTTCTAAAAAATAAATGCAATGTAGCATTCACAACCACTACACATCATCCGTTCAGCCTTAAGTGCTAAAACAAGCTTGGTATCATACTTATTCCAAACTCCTTCAAACAATACACTAGCAATGGCTTTATCCACTTTAAAAGTGATGATTTTGCGGAAACAGTCTAAACAAGCCATGTACTTCGCAAGTCAATCCATCCCGAAGATTACATCAAAATCATTCATTGCTAAGATCACCAAATCAGCTGGCATTGGCACTTCCCCAATTGTAACATTACATTGGGGAATATACAACTCACACTACTCTGTTTCCTAATGGAGTAGTTACAGTAAAATCATACGGCAATTGCATTACCCGTTTTTGTATATCATAACAAAACGGAGGTGCCACAAATGAATGTGTAGACCCGGGTCCAAATAAAGCAATTGCATGTCTATTATCAATAGGATCATACCTTCAACCATATTGGCTGCAACTTCTGCTTGCTCTTTATTTACAGCATAGCCCCTTCCTACAATCTGTGGCCTATTCTGGTTGCTGTCTTTACTGCTGCCACTAACGTTGTTGACCTTAACGTTGCCGTTGTTGTTGCTGACTGGAGGAGCTGGCAAACCTAACTGTTGTGGAGGAGCAGAAATCACTGCTTGTCGTTGAGCAGGCTGCTATTATGGAGCTCTATTATCTCTCCTTGCCCTTAGACATTGAGACATTCTGTGTTCCAAAGAACTACGGATCAAACAAGTTCCAGTGGTTCTGTAACATGCTTCAGTCCTGTGAGCTTTTCCACAAGTCTCATAGACTGGTTTGTTCTCACTCCTTGCAGCAAACTTTTGATTTTGATTTTGATTTTTGAATTGCCCTCGTTTCTTAAAGAACTAGTAGTATCATTACTACTACTTTTTGTATTCTCAGCCATCTCTTCCCTATGTACTTCCTCAGCAGTAAATGCCCTATCAATTGCATCATCGAATGTAGTGGGTTTATTAGATGCCACTACCATTTTCTTATATGATGGGTTCAAATCATTGAGGAACCTCTTCACTTTCTTTGCCTCAGTATCTATCAAATCAATAGCATACTTAGATAACTACATGAAAGTGTGCACATACACTGTTACGGTCATCTGACCTTGCTTTCAGGTTTAGGAATTCTGACTCCTTTCACTGTTGAACATGTTCTGGCCCAAACTTTCTTTCAAACTGCTTCTTGAAAGTTTCTCAGATGTCAGTCGCTGGCATTATCATGAGTGCACCCCTGACACTCTTCCACAATGTATTTGCTAACCCTCTTAGCATGGAAGAGGTAAGCAAGACTCGCTGCTTTTGAGTGCAGACTATAGTGCCAAACACATCATCGATGTGTTCCAACCACACATTGACCCGTCCTAGAACAGGGTTTGCAAATATAAATTATCCTGATGTTAACCGGGTGTCGTATCCACTGGGACAAAAAGGATAAGTTGTGTTAGTTCCTTAATTCCTAAACTAATCCTAATAGAGAATAAAGTACTGATTCCTAAACTAATCCTATTTGAAGACGAAATATTGGTTTGATTCCTAAATTAACCAAATAGAAGACAAGGGTATTGATTGCTAAATAACAAATTTAGAAATAAGAAAAGTTTCAATTCAATTGGAGAAAAGACCTTAGGGTATGAATCCACTCCAACCTTGCGCTATAGCAAGTATAGACCTAAGGGTTCTCTCTCAACGCTAAACGGACTCGTTCTGGTTACAAACCTAAACAGAGTCAACAATTAAAGGATGTGGGTGTAGATCAGGGCATAACATATCTCTAAGGCATAGATTATCTGAGATCTAACATCACATTCATTCAAGCACCGTTATATGACTAACATTTAAATCTACAAGATTAAAATACCAAAGAAAATAGATATTGCATTAAAAGAACCAAATCCAACATGTCATATAACCAAAAGCGTTTACAGAAAACCCTAAAGCCTATACATCACCATAAATATAAGATTAGGGCTTCATTGCAACCCTAAGATAAAAGTTTAGCTTCATCGCAAGTTCGCAACTCTAAGATAAAAGTTTAGTTACTCATGGATGATGATTGGCGAAGAATCTCTAACGAAATCCCCATTGACGTTCTTCCCAAAGCTCCAAAACCTTGCTCCCGATCTTCTCCCAAGATGTGAATCTCCTCTAAAACGAGTTTGGACTTTAATTTATAGGTTTTGGCATGAGAAAACCTCGTCAAAAAGTGCATGAGGCGGTCTCCATCCAGTCTGGGCGTCCGGACGCCTGGAAGCAGTAGCTTCCGGGTTGCTCTCTGTGGCAGGGTGTCCGGACGCCAGGAAGCTGGCGTTCGGAGGCAGAACCTCCGGGTCAATTCCGATTTTTTTGATTTTTCACCATTTTCTTCGTTTTGCGTCAATTTCTTCTTAATGCTTCAAGGGCACCTGTAAACATAAAAATAACATAATTAAACTAATTATACTAATCAAAAGGTATACCAAAGTCTAAATTGAGGGGCCTAAATGGTACATTTTAGGCTCTTATCACACATCTACTTGCATGACATCTTCAGTGCCATAAAATTCAATAGCTCCTCTCTTCTTAAATTGTTCGTAAAGGACATTAGGATCCTTCTCCTTATGCTGCACCACCACCTGAGTCTCAACATTATGCTGTTGTCGAACTGGTGGTACCAATGGAGTTTGCATCTGAGTTTGCAACTGACTCTGCACTTGCAAAATGGAAGCAATTTGAGCTTGCATACTCAACTGTGCTTCATGACTCTTTGCCATTTGCTCACTCCTCTTAGCTTGCATACTAACTTGTGCCTCATGGCTCCTTACTAACTGCTCTAGAATAGCAGTCATTCTAGCATATGATGTTGGAGTAGGAGGTGTCCCACTCAAATCAAGGTTATCATTGTCACCACTTATTGGTCCAGATGTCATTCTGAAAACAATACAGAAGATAAGATATACATCTTTACACCTTCCATTACATAACCTCATATAGGAAAAACAATAATTCACAAATCCAAGAGTGAATTTGTATGCAACTTAACGTTCCTCACAACGTTCTTACCTCTTCTAAGTCTTTTAAGGTTTTTTTTTTTTTTTTAACTAGCTCTGATACCATACAATAAGTATATCACGACCCGAGCCCAATATTTGATTACCTCCGAGCTAAACCGGAGTCGTGACAGTACTTACTTCCGTAAACTCCTAATTAATCAATCACATTAGACTTGACTTCAACAGTACGAATATAATCCAATGAGAGAATTAAGACAATTAACAATTTTACTCATTTCTTTCTCAGTTCCAACTAACCATCCAGGTGCAATCATTAGTCATCTAATATACGTTCTATTCTCGATAGACATCACATTTATATAATTTTGTACATTAGAGTCCTCTTAATTAACACCTATGGAGGTATAAATACCATTCATATTCTTCAAATAACCATTCTAATTCAATAGGTTCTTATACAGAAAAATCAGGTTTTAAATCCTGAAATTTTCTCCAAGTTCGATCAGCTGTTTAGCTGGCCAAATCCTTGAATTCAGCTAGCCGAACATGTTTCGGCCACCTTTCGATCAGCTTTCCAGAGGCTTGACTTTTGATGAAAACCCCGTCAGGTGAATTCAGTCAGCCTTCAGCTACCTGTTCGGCTGGCCGAACTACTTCGTTCGGCTAGCCTAACAACCTTAGGCCACCATTCGGCCAGGTTATCCGTGACTCAATTTTCTGCAAAAATGCAACACAGTCACATTCGGCCACATTGGGCTGGCCAAACAGTGCCCAGTTCTTTAAGAAAATTCCAAATCCGAATTTTCTGATTTTGAACTCTAAGAGTTCAATCACCACTTTTAGCATCCTAAATCAATAAAAATGTATATACATGCCTTTGTTCGAAGCTAATCCATAAAAATCCTTCTTTGCTAGCTCAATTTGAGATAAAATCTCTCCAATTCAAACCCTAATCTCATGAAAACATTCAGAAGAGAGTTCCATAAGCTATTTGTGCTAGAAACTACTCCAAACCATTCAATAGAACTTAAAAGTTCTGTAAAGGACCTTAGCACTTACTTGTAGCTTTATGGAAAGAAACTTTGAGGTCTTCCTCAACTCTAACACTCTAAGAATGAAGACAACTTGATGGAGAAGATGAAACACTATCAATCTTCTCCAAAACCACTTCAAACCTTATCAATTGATGAACAAAATGGAAGAAGAAGGAAGGAAGGAGCTTAGGGTTTGCTCTCCACTGCTCTTGTGCTGGAAATGAGTGAATGAACTCATTTGAGTTCATCTTAAACCTACATAAGTGGACTTTTACACTTCTCTCATTTACAATTCTAAGTCAAACGAAGACTCACTTGATCCATTTCAAGTCAAATGGAATTAAGTCTATTATGAAAGTTAATGTACTCTTTGAGATACACGTGATGGTATCAAGAGTTACCGTATTCGATAAAATACGCGAAAATCCATATTTACGGAAAAGTCTTTGCTCTTCCTTGCTTGAGTCTAAACTCAACTTAATCAACTTAGTTTCATTCAAATTCAATTTATTAAGCTTAATTCAATCATTTGAGAATGATTTATCTCATTTTTATCATTAACCACAATTAGCTCAACTAAACACGGTTAGTTAGCGTTGATCTTAATTAATTAGAGTTAATATTGATTAACTCGGGACGGGGTGTAACAGGGCTTTTTTCAAGAAAAATGCATAGCCCTCATCATTAGTAACAAACGGAATGGGGTAAAACCATATCTGATAAGGATTGTAAGGCTCACAACCTTTACTGCTGGTTATGCTGTCTCTGTGCGAATTCCCATAACAAAGCATTACATGTTTCACGTAGAAGCACATTTTCAAACCTCCAGAAAAGTTGATCTTACTGGAAAGTCATTAGTTATAGGGATAGATATGGATACAACATAGAAAAAAGGGACACAACTCTGCACTTTATGAAGTTAGAACAATGATATAAATAACAGATGTTTCATCAATGACATGACATTTCATATTTGTATAAAAAAAAAGTTCTTTTAAGCATTTATAAGTGGAAGGATTGTTTGTTTGCATTAGAATACATATAAATGGAATACATAAGATACATACCATAAGTGGTTAAAAATGAATATCAAAGGCAAATTTCCAAAGAATATGGAAAATGAATGCCCAATGATCACTTATTTCCATATATAGGAAAGTGGAGGTCCGTCTACATCTCCACCTTATTCCTTTCACCCACACCTCGTATCCTTCACCCCCACCCCTTTAATAATCCTTCGCTAGAGTTCATTTCACCATAAATTCCTACGTATTCAATTCCTATGTATTTTAATGCAAATGAACATGCCCTAAAGCAATTATCACTATTTACATGTTCTTTATAGCATTTTAGTGTTAGAAGGTAATATCAATGGTAGAACTTTATCCAAATGAATTTAGTCACTAGGATATGCTAAAATTAGACTCTTTATAAGTATTGATCCAGTATCTAAGTACTAGTATCAGTATAATATCTCACGAAGTCACAATATTTGTACATCAGGCATATACAAGTATCCACCAAAGCTCATTGCCAGTTTGGATAAGGGCGGATCAGAGAATCAGGTTGGTCAAACATTTAAATCCAAAATTTAAGGGGATTGTGTGTCAATTGTTTCTACAGTATATTCTACTCCTCAAATTTAGAAGTTTTAATGGTCTGATCAATCTCATTTATGCCCCCACCTGGTCAAATACATCATACTCTTGTAAGATTAAATGCAGGGTGTTTATTTTCTAGGTTCTGATAAAATATTTAATTTGATTAGATAGGCCAATAGTCTGGGCAATGGACCACAGTATCTTAGCATTAATATATAACATATAATAGCGGAAGGTTTTGAATTCGATTTTGACCAGATTATTTTCAATCTTGACTTGTTCAATTGAGCCGTCATGGTTAAAAAACTAAATAAGTGCATATGTAATGCTAAGGAAACGGAGGTGGAGGCTTATTCTCATTAGAAAAAGGTAAAGAAGTTTGATCTCATGACCTTTTGCCTTTTTAAGTAACTAACCTGACTGCTACACCGCAAAATACTTGGGTAATTACTTATCAAATAATCTCAAAAGTAGCTAAATGGAGCGGGGATCCTAGCCTCTTGATCGTGTGTCATGCATGTACTTAGTGCGGGTTATTATGCTAGCATCATCTTATTCAGCCATATATGAAATATTAGAACATTAGGAGAGTAAGGAAACAGAGGTGGAGATGTATTCTCCTTAGCAAATGGAGATAAAATAGGGGGGATATAAACGGAGAAAATAAAGTGGGGAGAGAACCATGGGACGAGAGAGATTATAGAGATTTTAGAAGTGTTTTAGGTAAGCACGATTTTAGATGATCTAAATCAACCTCGTGGACATATTTTTGTGGTCTATTATGCATACGGAGATTTTAAGGAGAAAATAGGTTTCATAATTGCTTCTGATCGTGGGACTATTTTTTCGGCAATTGTGGATTTGACAATCCCGTATTGAAAGTCGAATTGTCTCCCATGCCCAATGTGGGTTGGAACCAGCGAAAGATACTAAAAAAGTACCATACAATGTGCAGTTAACCCAATTTTAGAAAGAGAAAAGGATAAAAAAAAAAATCATAAGAACAATTAGGGGTAAAAATCTTGAAGAATATAAAATTGAGATGTATAAAGATAATTGTAAATAATAATAAAAACTAAACTGCAAAACTTATTTATATGTGAAACCATCAATGAGTAGATCCAATTTATCAAAAATGTTTAGTTTCTAATAAAATATAGTAGTTTTAAAATGGGAGGCTAAAAGGAAATCTTAAAGAAAAAAGCAAATAGCAAAGCCCAATAAAATCTAGATGTCCATAACAAAAAAAGTGATCAGAAAAGAAAATATAATAGTTTAGAAATAATGAAGATATTTGCAAAGTTTTCTGAAAAGAGAAGTCTACCTATTACATGCATTAGAATAAGATAAATAATTTATAATTTTATTTAGTGGGTTTCATGTATATTTTAAAAGTTCAACACCCAATGCCCACTCTAAAAAATCAACTTCTATGCATTTTTCTCATCATCATCATCATCAAAGCCTTGTCTAGACTATGTTGGGTTCGGTTGCACAAACTCTAATTCTTAGGGCTACACAAAAAATCCAGTATCACAGCAAAACCAGACCGAACCGGGCGGTTCAAATCGGTTTTATGTAGATCGGTTCGGTCAACTGTTTGAAAATCATAGAAACCACCATACATTGGTTGGTTATCGGTTTGAACCCACGGTTAACCGCCTAAACCGAACCAACCATATGTGTTAACTTGAGTATTGAGTTTTGACTATTTTAGCCTTAGGGGAAGCGTTCGTATGTTCTACTTGCATGTTACATGTTTGATGAAAGTTCTACAAGAAGTGTGCATTATTGGATTTTTAGTGGCACTGCCCAGGGGTTTGGTCTGACCTAAGAGAAAGTGAACTATGAAGAGGCCCATCTCCATTAGTTCAAAATTGGGGCTACATTCCACTCGAACCTGTCTTGTTGGCAAAAAAAAAAAAAAAACTAGTTCCTTTTTGTTGATTTCATTGGTCTGTATCAAGCAATGTAGTCTAGTCCAGGTTTTATGCAGAGAAATAGGTTCGTGCTTGACCATTTTGTTGGTGTATTTTACTAGAAGATGAAGTGCTTCAGCTCATTGGCCTGAAAAGTTGGCTGAACCTGGCCTGGTCCATTCAATCACGCGACCAGATGATGGATGGAAAGAGTTCATCCATCGTTTGATGTATGCTTCCTTGGTTGAAATGAATTATGAAATATATTTTATTGTTCATTATAGTTTCTCCTCATTCCATTTGATGGACCAAGTTTGAACTATAATTTTTTTGTGAAAAAAGTAAAGTAAAAAAAAATTTGTAACCAAACTGAACTGGATTGGCTCGGTTCAGTTTGAGCACATGGGCAGTTCGGTTCGGTTTGGTTTACGGTTTCCCCTCTAAACCGATCCGAACCGCCCATATGCACCCTTACTATTTCTTCATTCCGATCTATCTTTGGCTTCAGATAAGTTTCACTTCTTCAGATCTTTCCGCATGTTTTACGGGTAAAGACAAGATCTTTATAAAAGTAACATTGATTTTCTCTAAATCACCAAGATCTAAAATGAAAAGAACCCCCCAACCCCCCAAATCACAAAATTGAATGAATAATAACACTTAACTCTAAAAAAAAGAATCCCAAAACCCAAACAAACTAACGCTAAACCCTAAACGCCAATAACCATCATCATCATTCCTAGAGTGACGCTTATGTAAGCATTGAGTGTGAGTAGGGGACCCTTAATCATGGATTGGAGAGTATGCATCCATTTTCATGAGAGAAATCAAGGGTGAAAATGGGAAGAGAGAGGGATGTATGTAACTAATCTATTGTTATTTACCAAGACTTTTTTTGGTAGAAATTCACCTAGAAAAAGTCATTTGAAGATCTCTATTTGAGAAGAAAATTGAGATTTAAAGGGAGAAGGAAACCGGGATTTGATTTGAGAAGTGTTTGATTAGGAATAGAATTTTTATAAACCATGGGGATTAAAGATATAGGAATTCAGACTCCAATGCTAAAAACCTATGGAGTTCTCTTTTGTGTTTGTTCATTTGTTTTTAGGAGTTCCCTAGACAATTTTTAGGTTCAAACTTTTATTATTATTACTTTTTTCTTCTTGGAATTCAAAGACTTCACATGTAAGATTAACACCAAATGGGTCCCATATTCATAGATGGATTCTTCAATGATATTTAACACGTGATAGGGCCCTCTATTATCATCACTATTAGATGTATTACATTGTGGTTTCCAACATGTGGACCCACATTGATTAAACAACATTGCTCATGGTTTTTAACATTCAGTTCAAAAATTTTCTAATTAGATGGGCTTACCCTAGTTACCAATATTAAATCACTCCTATGTGAGCACTAATTAGATGGGCCTACCCTTGAGTCTATCATCCCTATTTCTCTCTTCATTTCTTGTTTTCAGTGCATCATCTACTGAAAATTTTATAAATTGCCAAATACTGTAGTGAAAAAAGGGGATAAAGCCTTAACACAGGCGAAAGTCCCAAATAAGTTTTCTCTTTTAGATTCCAAATCCAATTAATTAATCTAGGGTCAATCAAACTAGTTCCAGAAAATAAGCGATCAACCACAAAAGAAGGAGACGCATGATTTTTACGTAGAAAACCCTACTTGAAAAAAACCACAGGTCTTACCGTCTAGACCAACAGACAACTAAGCACTATGGAATAGAAAGTTACAAAAACTCACAGATCCCTTTTTCAGTTGCAACTCAACCTAATCACTGCGGATATCTTGCAGACGACTTGTCGCGACCCCGAACCGGGGCCCGAGGACTGCGACGGGGTGGTGTGGATAATGAACTACTCCTTAATAATAATTATACATTTCCTTAACTTCCCACAGGTTTCCGCGGTGAGGATTCCACATACACTCATAGAACATTTATATTGGTGCGGAAGAGTGTAGCAAATCAAACTCTTAATCCATTCGCATCAAATAAGACTGTTTATACACAGGTATGACATGATGTCAGAGTGAGCAATGATCTCATTAGCATTCCCAAAATATGAAGTTAAAGTTTAAACAATAGATCAAGTTAAATTAACATTTCCCAAAAAAAATAATGGCCAACAAAGGCCAGTACAACCAAAAGTATAAATCAGTAATCAGTCTATAATCTCCCAAAATGTTCGCAACTCAAAGCCAAACCGAATGTCTACATGACATCGTCAGCTTGCCACTCTACTAATCGTTGCGGTTCATCAACCGCCTCCTCTGACTCCTCCTCAAAGGCAACAACGGGAGCTGGACCTGAGTACCACAAAAATGGGTCAGACACGACGGTCTGGCAGGTGGGTGAATAGATAATACCAAGAAAGAAATCAAAACATATCATAGACGTAACGAAAACTGTCATAAAACAGGATGCATAGTTCATTTAAAGTACAGATGCAATATGAATCATGTGGGGTATTCAAGGTACAGGAACTGACTAGATGGCAACCACACTAGAGCTAAATCCTCTCCATCACTAAGGTGATGAGAGCACATTCAGTGCGTTGGGCTCGAATACACGAAGTGACGAGAACCAACATTATAAACATATACATATACATATAGCTAGGCAAGACCACGGCCGCAGAACCGGGTAACGGGATAGGACGGGATCCAAGTTGCAACTGGCGGGAGCACAAGGGGGAGGCCCAAGTCAGTTGATCAGACTGACAAGGACGTCCAAGCTTAGTGGTGTCGACTCATAGGTTACATGAGAAATCAAAACGTATACAAAACATATCAGTATAAAACATTCGGGTAAGCGGGGCATGGTGCTCGTAGGCACACATTTCATGTCATTATCAGTTCATGCATAGACAGGGCTGGCAGGGCATGTCAGGTGTATAAATCAGAATTCGAGATAAAACTGGTAGGCTCGGGTAATTATACATATAATCTGAGTAAAACAATGCAATAATTCTTTATATCATTAAGGACTATTTATATTGGGACATCCATATTCAACGACCTGTATAAGGATCTTGTATGTCTATAATACCCTTAGTATGGTACTCAAATGATAGAGGACATACTAAGTTTCCTTATGCACGTTGATGAATCTAAAAGTCCCAATACCTTTTTCCGAAATGGTATTTCTTCCTATGTCAATCTCCTTATGTCATCCCCTGGGTCTTTCTAAGGTGGTAGGGCATCAGAACAACCCATCCAAACCTTTAAATACCATATCTGAAAACAATAGAAAAGACTCAGGAATTCTGGGTAAAACTCGGTCACCGGTCGGTCAGGTGGCGGTTAGCCGCCGATGTGATCGGAGGTTAGCCGCTGACTAACCGCGGGGCTGACCGCGGTTCACCCTGCTAAAATGTAGCATTCTGTGTTTCTAACCGCGCATCTCGGCTACCTAGCGGTCACAGGGTTTTTGGATTGGCGGTTAGCCGCGAGCTGACCGCGGTTCGTCTGTCAAAATACAACATTCTGTGTTTCTAACCGCATCTGGGTCGGCTAGCCGCCGGTCACCTGTCGGCTAGCCGCCAAGGTGATCGCCCGCTGACCGCCCAGCTGCGGGAACTACACATCAGGTGCAGATTTCAGTTCTTTGCTTCCCAAACCATTTCACCTCCATTCCAACCATTTCCTAACATGGAATGGGTCTATTCCCTTCCATTTAACATTTAATTCTTTCCACCAACCACCATTCCATCAATGTATTTAATTCTCCTACCAATACAAATCTCATTTAATGCAAGTACAAATATCATTTAAGAAGTTTGAAATGATCAAAATGAACTTGATGATGAATGCATTTATTCTCATAAAACTAACTAAGAGAAAAACCATGTCAATAAATACATTTCCAAAAGCATTATGAAACATAATGAACCAAATGAAATAGGAATAGTAGAAATCCCCATTTTCAACAAAATAAGAACTTATTCAAATCGAATCCATTCATCCACTTGCCTTGGTCTCCAAGTATGCTAGTCAAGCTCTAATCCTTCTATCAAGCTCAAAATCTACAATCTACACAAAAATCCCCAAAATACATTCATTACAACCCTAGAATGTCAAAATCAAGAAATAGATGGAGATAGCTTCCAATAATCAAGGTGAAGCACCTCCATGGCTAGAAGAATACACAACTAAGAGATGAGAAGAGGAACTTACATGAAGAGTCCTCTAATGGCAAGAGTTTGCTCAAAAGGTAGCTTGGAATGGGAGGCTCTCTCAAAAAAAGATATCAAGAGGAAGCTCTCATGGAGGGGAAGAAGATCAATGCCTCCATTTTGCCTTTAGCAATAGATTTGAGAGAGGTTGAGAGATGGAAAAGCAAGGAGCAAGAAGACAACCCTAGGCTGGGCTGGAATTTCTTGTTCTCAAGGAAGTTGCAAGAAGAGGAAGAGAGGGAAAATGACTCCTCCTTATATAGATAATGGCAAGGGGTCCCACAACTTAAAAGTCCAATCGAGCTAAAACATCAATCTACGGGCTTCGGATGGATTTGACGAAGAAGGAAGAATTGATCGTCGAAATTTCTACTTTCCAAAAAGTATATATTTTACGAGTTTCGGAGACATTGAAAATAGTGTCCAGATTTTGTGTAAAAAGACTGTTTTACCCCTATCAATGGCAAAGTAGGGTTTAGAGGTCTCGAATGGAAACGGAGCAAATACAAAAGTTGTCGGGAATCATAAAATACATTAAACGGAGTAATTTACAGATTTCCAGAATTATAACTAAATCCCAAAACTAATCAAGACACACAAAAAGGAACCCCCAAAAGGGCCCCACTAGATCAAAAGAGTTCCCAAAATTATTCAAAGCTATAAAAAGCTATTCTAATCCAGATTTAACCCATTTCCTCTAATCTCACTTATAGCTAAAACACGTCTTAATTAACACTAAAAGGAAACTCTCGGGGCGGGGTCTTACACGACTTGCCATGCACCTTCACTGTGCTTGAACCAACCACCTCGAAAGACTCTTCAAAATCAATCTACTTCAGAGAGTTGATGGAAAGAACTCCAAAGCCTGTAAATCTTCAGCACAACAACTTGATGAAGCTTTGGAGAAGACGATGGATCTCTTAATTGATTATAGGGTTTAGAATTGGAGAGAAGTCAATCTTGAATGAGAGAGAATGGCAATATATAGACTTTGGTTCGTGCCTTGAGTCTTCTAAAATAAGTAGGACTCAAATTAGAAGGATAAAGGAAATTAGGAAGTGGTTTCCGGATTAGAATTTTAATTTCGTGTGTCGTCATTTCAAGTGTAGGATGGTATCCGTTCGAGCGCGCGTGAGAGGTTTTGTTTTCATAAAGTTTGCGCTTCCTGTGACTGGCTCGAGCGCATGAGAGAATAGCTTGAGCGCGTGACATTCTGGTGTCCGCTCGAGCTGGTGAGAGTGTCCGCTCAAGCGCCAATAGTACTTTTCCAAATCTCTTGAGCTTCTTCACAGAAATGCAATCTTGGGCAATCCAACTAGAAAATATACATAATAAAATATGAATCCCGATTTTGTCCATCACTCAATGAATTTGCCAATCTTTCTTGGGGATTTGACCGTATAGGCTATAAAATATCATGTATTCCTCAACATGGTGTTGAATGAGAATTTATCCCAAATGTGGGTATTGTACAGTAGGGCTCCATTTTTTTTCAATTTTGCCCCTAGTAAAAGATAAAATATAAAACCCTAATCTTTACCCTTGTGAAAAATTCTTTGATTCCCTTTCACTGGTATGGGCGAAAACATAGTCTTCATCTTTTTTTGTCAATCTATAGTGAGACCCATCATCTTCTTGATTGATTCCATCTCAATATCGCATAAGAGGAGTTCGTCTTCAACCTTCCGCCAGTGTTTATTATCTTTCTCTTTGGTGACTATGCGATGTCGCACAAAAAAAAATACTGAATTAGACTCCAGCTTAGCTATGGTTTTTGAGTCGTTTCGTTTTAGCTCTCACTCCATATTTTTCCACTCGATAAGAGAAAGTTGGGGCTATGTAGAAAATGAATTAAAGTCCCAGCTATTGTGACCAAGAATACAGTCAAGCTTTCTGGAATTTAACCACCTAGGTAGATGGCCAAGTGACTGTGCGATATCGCACAAAAAACACTAAATTAGACTCCTAGATTTGCTGGGGGTTTTTTAGTTATTTCATTTGGGTCTAACTCCATATTTCCAACTCGACGATAGAAATTTTGGGCTTGTAAAAAATTAGTTAAAATCCCAACTGTTGTGCACAAGAATGCAAAGAAGCTTTGTGGGAATTCATTCTTTGAGTAACAAAATATGAAGTGACTGTGCGATATTGCACAAAAAGCACTAAATTAGACTCTCATTTTAGCTTTTTTTAGATGTTTCATCTTAGGTCTTACTCCATATTTTGCTAGTCGATAAGAGAAAGTTTGGGTTGCATAAAAAATCGATAAAAGTCCCAGCTGTTGTGACCAATAATACGATGAAACTTTCTGGAATTTCATTTTTTGAGTAGCTGGCCAAGAGACCGTGCGATATTGCACAAAAAACACTAAATTAGACTCCCATATTTGTTGTGGCTTTGTACTTATTTTATCTTAGGTCTAGCTCCATGATTTCATACTCGATAAGGGAAAGTAAATTTGGGCTATGGAAAAAACCGATTAATGCTCCAAGAAGTTGTGTGCACAAAGAATCATTTGAATGCTCTAAGAAGTTACAACACAAAGACATAAAACAACTCAATGGAGCATACCAAGTCAGAAGAACTATGTGAACAAAATATGGAAAAACCTTTGGAGAAATGAAAGACCAACGGCTTAATCCTCTTTAGAACCTCCTCTAACAATGGAGACAGTCACACAAAAAAAAGAAGAAGAGGGAAAACGACCTACTTTAAGAGATGCAAGCGGAGGGAAAAATGGAGGAAAAACGAGCTGAAATTGACTTTTCAGTTTGTACAATATTGCACATATTATCGATATTGCATGAAAAGGGTAGAATTAGAAAAATAAAATAAAAATGGGGCTCCGTGTACGATACCAACATTTGGGATATATTTTGTCGACACCATCACGAGGAATACAGATTATTATATAACCTGTATGGTCAAATCCCCATCTTTCTTTGATTGGGATTACTTGAATAAGTCTACCGTGATGTATTTTTGGGTCAAGGCATATTTATTTACATATTTAGTAAAGAAAAATAAGGGTAAATGTCACATTATGGTAGAAGGTGAAGTAGAGTAAAGTGAGATAAAGTATGCATTGAAGTAAAGACGGTGGAAGAGAGAGAAAAGTGGTAAAGTAGTTGCCTTTTGTACTGACTTTACTTTGCCACATTTTAGTAAATAATTATTATAATTTGTAATACTTGCCAAACAACTTAGTTTAAAATTCGTTTTATTCTTGAAATTGTGTCAAACAATAAAATATTGTCCTATTTTTATTGCAATATAAAAATTTGAAAATATCTTATTTTGTAAACACCCAAAGGGCCTGGCCCTTAATGTTATGTATCACTATCTTAAGATGATGATACGAACATATTAGATTGGATGGAACTAAACTGTGATCCACACGATGAATCAAGTTTTAGTTGCCATTTCTTACAATATGTTTTGTCTTATTATTTAAATTACGTTGTTTGCATGTATTTTTATTCCAAACCTCCTCACAAAATTTTAGCGTAATGGTTGGATTTTTCTCATCTCTAGACGTTATTCCATATGAATGAGTCTTGTATCTGGAATGAGACATGCTATAGGGCCCACAAAACAACACCCCCTAGATGCATGAAGATCATGGAGAGTGGGCTGACGCCTTTCCTTGGCAACGGTTGCAAATCCACTTTTTTTCTTAATTCGATTTTCAAACTCACCATCTTTAAAGCCCGCGTGATGCACACACAAGTTAAAATTTCATGCAAATTAAATAATAAATTAATATTAATATTATTAAATTTTATATGATTTGATTGAATCATAAACCATTTGGTTAATCATTATAATCTAATAAACCTACATTATAAAATGATTAAATAAAAATAAGTTCATGCAAATAACATGTGAGTAAATATATATAGGGAAACGGTCCAGTGAGGACCGTCCTCACCTTTTTTGGTGAGGACCACTGTGAGCCATCCGATCTCGTAACAGATCCAACGAATCTCATGAGTCCTATATATCTAGAGGAGGGAACCGATGTTTTGGAGAGAGAACCAAACGAAGAGGGAAAACCAAACAGTGCAGAGAGCCAAATCGGAAGAAATCGTCCGATCTTTTCCTCCGCCTTCCCATCCTCCTTCCCGGCACGATCTCGAAGGCCCACGACTCTCTCTCTCTCTCTCTCTCTCTCTCTCTCTCTCTCCAGGTCTTCCCTCTCGTTGACGTCTCTTTCTTTTTCGATTTCGCCTTCTTCTTCTTCTCTTCCATCCCTCATCGCACGCCACAACCAACACCTTCCACGGCCTCTGCTACGTGCTTGGCAACAGCTGCGACACCGTCCAGATCATCCCCGCCGAGCATCACGTCCTCTTCCACAGCGATTCTGGGTACCAGAAATCGGGTATTTTGGGGTTTTTTGTGGTTTTTGGGGATTTGGGGTTTAGGGTCTGTTACAGAAATAGAATGCCAGAAGAACCTCAAGAAATAGGGTTTGTGCCTCTGAAATCTTTGCTTTCTTTTTCCATGTTACGGTGATGGCTATTTTCAATTGAATATGTGAGATTCCCTAAATTTTGCCGTGTGTTCTTTGTTATTATATTATACTGTTTGATGTTTATCTAAACATTGATCATGTCTCATTTATCTTTTCACTTTGGAAGGTGAGAATTTATCAAAGCTATAGCATTCTCACTACGTTATTGTTTTACTATTTACCTTTTCTTTTATCAATATAACATTTTCTCTTCATCCCCATTTAAATTTTAAATTACTCTCTGTGTTGATTACTCTGAGTTTTTGATCCTGTTGTTTTCTTTGCTAGCACTTCGTTCGGACTCACCTGAGTGACTTCAGGGGAAGACTTATAAGAAGGGCATGGCTGCCATGGGGAACTCGGATAGTTGTATCTGTTTAGTTGTGCTTGATGTTGTCAAGATACTATCATGGCCTGGAATTTTTTCAGACAATCTTATTTTGAGTTGGGAATAAAATAATGACTATTATCACACTGAAGTAATTCACCTTCTTTCCTTGCCAACCAAATATGGATGTTTTGCAAACCTTTGCTTGCATTTAAAAAGCAGCAGATGGATTTGTGCTTTCATTGGAAAACCATTATTTTCTTAAGAGTGTATCATACTCTGTATTTTTCTCTCCACCTAAACGTGCATCATGCTGCCTTGTACTCCAATTCCAATGGCTTAATGGTAGCAGAACCATGGGCCTATTTGGATCTGCTTAACAAACTGAGTGAAGTAATCTTTCTTCTCCAGTTCGCTGCTCGATGATGAAGTTTTACTACTTTGTTCTTGACTTATTTCCCAATGTCAATTGCCCAAGACTACTGTAATTGTCTGGCCTTATCTTGAACACCTGAACCCAAGCCCAAGACCAGTCCGAATTCCACTCTAAACTGGCCAAGACAAATTGTATTTTGTAGGCCAGAAAATTGTATTCTATAGACTTCTGCTTCAGTACTCACTCAGAAAGACCTCTTGCTGGGATTTTTATTATTATTATTTTCTTAATGAATGTCAACAGCCATTGAAAATCCTTCTCATGTAATGATGGGGACAAGGCCAGTAAGCAGGTGAGGTATAGTTTTTTTAATTTCTTTTAAGTTTTTGAACCTTCTGCTCACCATCCTCAATCCCCTTGTTTGGCTGGGCCTGCATTTAGCTGCAAATTTCTTAAACTTCTGCAATGCTGTGCTGTGTTTTTTTTTTTTTAGTAATTCTTCCCGACTCTTATTTCCGCAATTACGTATGTGGATTATGGTCATTTGTCAAACCATGGCTATCAGTTCCCTTTTTTTTTTCTTTTTTATACTTTGGATTGCTTGAAATGTAAATATATTTTTTTTCTGGGGTTATTTCAACTAACAATATTATTTGTACAGAATGTCATCTTGTAATACAACCCTATCTGAATTTACTCCAAAATGCCGATGTGGAGCTGGACCGATGAAATTATATACTTCTCGTACGCAACTGAATCCAAATCGAAAATTTTGGAAATGCCCAAATTGGAAAGTAAGTGTGTTTAGGCTACCTCAAAAACTAGTCACTATGTGTTTTTAAGGTTTAAAATTTAGCATTAACTATTTTTTATGTGTGTAAAACTTTATGCAGGATGAAAATGGTTGTGGTGCATTTCTTTGGAAAGATGAAGTAGCGCATTGCGAGCTTGCCGAAGCTAATTCAACTACGTGTGAAAGAGATAATTTGATAGTGGTCGTTGAAAAGATAGAGTCCGCATTAAGTGTTTTTATTGAAGTAGAGAAAATTCGAAATGCATATCTCCGAAAAATTTATCATGCTATTATAGTTGCGTGCTGTATTATAATCATAGTTTTCTTGTTCAGCTAGGCATGAAATACATGCTCTGGGGATATGTTCTCTTTGAAGGTTTAAAAATATGTTTTCTGTATGACGGAACATGAAAGTTATTTACACAGTTGTGTATATTTCATGTGCTGATTTGATAAGGTGTAGATTTCGTGTTATGTTGCTTCATTTGAAAATTGATTCCATAATCGGATCTGATGCGCCATTGGGTTGCTTTTCATGTGGTAGCAATTTAATCTCCTTTGAAGATTAATTTCATCATACTTTTCTTGGTAGGTCAATTGATCATGCATCTGGCTTAAACTTGACACTCATCTGAATTATGCAGGTCAATTGATCATGCAAATTTTGACTCCCATCTAACTTTATCCAAATCTATAACGTAATCTAATCTAATCACTGCATCACCATAATTTATTAGTCCAATCTGCATCACCAGATTTCAGAAAAAAATTACCGGATTTTCACCATTCTCCCTTCAACCTAGGTGAAACACAATTTTGCACCATTCTACTTTCAACCTAGGTAGAACAATGGCATTATAAAAACATATGAATTTACAATGTCATTATAAAAATAATGAATTTGATGGAGCCCATTAATAATATAAAAAATAATGAATTACAATGGATGGATCCCATTGATAATATACAAAATAATGAATTGCAATTGTAATGAAAGAATGATTTTTTATTTCTTTCTTTTATTTAAAATTAAATTTTTTTCAACTAGCAGTCCAGAGAATAATTTTGATGTAGTTTTTTGTATACGATAGGTATACTAGGATGCATACGATAGGTCTATGATTTGGTGGATTTGGTGGCCCCTTCAAATTTTATTTCAAATGCCAGGCAATGTCATTTTTTATCATAATATTTAAATATAATTGAAATAATGAATTGGAATTATCACAATAAAAACATTACCAAAAACGTAATAATGTATCCTTTAATGAAAAAATGATTTTTTATATATAATTGAAATTCATTTTATTTTCAACATTTTACTGAATTATTTTCTTTTTATTTTTTCTTTTTATGAATGAAAAAGTTTGAGCTTCCGTAGATGGCATGTAATCTAGTAACCTCAAGTGTCCGGAAAAAAAGAAAAAATTTCATATTGCGGTCCTCCTTCTAAAATACATTTTTGAAAAATCTCGCGCACAGTGGGCGCATGGGGCAAGAGGGGAATGCGCACGGGGGGAGAGGGGAATGGTGCCAGGGGCTCGCTATAGCGAGCCCTGGGCTCGCTATAGCGATGTTCTCTAAGGAAAGTTTTACCAATTGAGGGCACTTTCTGTAAAATTCTCTGTCGGTATTCCTTTATCCGCATGTGACTTGATACTCTCTGAGTATTCCTTTATGCGCATGTGACTTGATTCTCCTTCTCTTGAGTATTCCTTCCTGCCCCCCTACTCCCATCAATCTCATTCATCTTCCTCTCTTCTCGCGCATGTGACTTGATTCTTCTCTCTTGAGTATTCCTGCCCTCTGCTCCCATCAATCTCATTCATCTTCCTCTCTTCTCTTTCATTTCCTTCTCAGCTGCTTCAGATATTTCTCAGCTGCTTCAGGTATGATCCTATTTTATTCCTCTCATGTCTTTTTTTTTCTTTCCTAAGTAAACTCGTTGGCTGCGGTTTTCATTTCTTGTTTTTGATTAATCCCAAACTCTACCGAGGGTAAAAATCTTGAGCAGTTGGATTTTTTTAAGATTTTAATTTCTTTGTTGGTTGGATGGTTGCAGAGATTTTCTTTTATGAGCTTTGTGGGTTGTTGCTTTTCAACTGACTTTTTTTTGTTTTGTTAGATTCATCAAAAATAGGAATTGTGTTTCAATTTGTGTTGTGTTGCTGTATATTTCTTGATAAAGTGCTGTACCAATATGATATTTCCCTTTAGGATATATATAAAGTGATTTGTATATCATGAAATTTGGTAGATTTTTATGCACATTCTGTTTGTTGAAACAGGGTTGCACCTTATAAAGTGATTTATATATCATGGAATTTGGTGGATTTTTTGGTGGATTTTTATATACATTGTGTTATATTGTGTTTGTTGAATAGGGTTCACCTTATCTATTCTTTTTTATTTTTTTATTTTATTTATACAGTATGCCTCCTAAAACTTACAAAGGAAAGCAACCAGAAACTTCTAAAGGAAAGAGACCAGCTAGGTCTTCCTCTCGTTTCAATAATGAGAGGTTTAAAGATGTTGATGGTGTTGAACGTTTTGAAACAAGATTCAGCAATCGGACAGTGATATTTGAGAGAATAGTTGTGCACTCTGAACTCATCCATACTAGGTTTTTGCATTGGCTTCATCGGAACGGTCTTACGATTTTAATGAACTTGAATAATGAATGCTTTGAAAATTGGGTACGGGAGTTTTACTGCAATATGTATGATGTCAACATTAGTGGTTTCAAGACATACGTTCGGGGGAAGACACTGACCGTAGATGCAAATAGCATTGCCACTCTACTCAGTCTTCAGAGACCTGTTCACATATCCTATCCAACAAATGATCTTGATAACATGATGATGCAAGCGAATGAGGTACCTACAGAGCTGTGTGGGAAACCCACTGTACTGGATAGTCCTGTTCTGAAGATATTTGGTCTCACCACTGATTATCGGTTACTCAATACATTTGTCTGCTACAACATTGAGCCTAGAAGTCATAGATCTGATCTTATCTATTCTCAGGCTTTCCTTCTCTACTCCTTAGGCACAAGCACCTCTGTTGACATCCCACAGGCGATACTGGAATCAATGCAGCGAGTTTATAACGAACCACGAAAAATCACCCTTCCTTTTGGTGCAATGATATGTAAATTGATGATTGAAAAAGGTTGCCAAGCGTACAGTCATGAATTGCCAGTTGCTCGAAGACAGGTAATAGATGGTAGAAACAAAGCAATGTCTGATACACATGTGGCCCGACATCTTCAGAGGGGACAAGCCCCAAATGAAGCTGATGACGACGCAGAGGGAGATTCTATTGAAAATCGTCTCCTTGCGATTGAAAATGCAGTGTTTGATCAGTCTATCCAGATTGAACAGTTGGATGAAAGGATGGCAACCAGTTTCTCTGACATTCGTAATCAGCTGACTAAAATGTTCAACCAGCTTCGTCATCAATGAAGCGCCTCCTTTAGAAATCTCCCCCTCTTTTTTTTTCTATGTTTTTCTCTTTGTTTCTATGCCTTTATGCAGCACTATAAGGTTTGTAGGTGCTCAAAATGTTCTTATGCATTTATGTGAATCACAACGTATTCTATTGACATGCTAGAAGTGAAATCTATAACAGCCATGCCATAGTCGTCCTTGAATAGCTACAGCCTCATCTGATGTACCTCCAAATTTAGGACGGGATTGCATATACATCATACACTGCATTGGACTAAAAAAATAACCTTTTATTTTGTTTCTCATCATACATTCTTGTAGGACATGAATCAAAGGACGGCACAATATCTTCAGAAAAATTCCCATAGAATCTGCAACAACCCCTCTCTCTGCAACCCAGAATGCAGATTGATAAAAGTACATGACCACCCCTCTCTCTATCCTCTTACCACATTCGTGAGGCATCTGAACACCTGTTAACTACCAAAAAAACTCATTCTCATTTACAACCACTGCCATTCAAAATTCACAGTGTCATTCAATGAGTGAAAATTCACAATTCCCTTTTGTCATTGAATATTAACAATAAACAAGCAACATGCAATTATCTTAGGGACAATCTTTGCATAAGGATAGATTTCGAACTTAAAAAAAAAAAAAAAAATACACCATACCACTTCCTTTCCCAATGACAAAGCTCTAATTCTCTCCTTCACATAAGCAACATTCATCTCAACTGTCATGTCCATGGGTTGACATCGGAACCGGACACATCTGAAGAGCTTCCTTCGACAGCTGTATTGGTTGGGGCTTCTGCCATTCTTGGAATGTCCACATGTAGATCGACAGTCCCCCTGAAAATAAAACACATGCAACGTAATTAGTAATTTAAACTAAGAATAGAGTCATTTTCTAAATGGGCAATCAATTGCAATGGTGTACACTTTACACAACATAAAGTCAAATTTCTGATATAAAAACACTAATGAAGTGCTTGTGTGTGCGTGTGTTTTTTCCCCTTTTTTTTGGTCTAATTGAAGAAGTGATGCACCCCATATAGCTTTGCATTGTAAAAAATATCAATCTTGATATTTGGGTTTTCTATATATATTATTAGAAAACTGTTGCGGAAAATAAATTAATTTTAAGAATAACAAAACTGAACAAATAACTACCTATTCAAAAGAGCTGGGCAATTCCGTTTGTCATGTGAAACACCACGCTGGTTGCATCCACGACAAAGTCGGTCTTTCTTTTGAGCTTTCTCCCTTGACGACTTTAGTCTTTTTGGACGGCCCTTTGTTGTAGCATGAGGTGGTTCAATCAATTGCACTGCTTCACTAACTGCATCACTAACCATTTTGTTTTTTCCGCTTGATGTATGTTCTCCTCCAAGTTCAAGTTGGTTCATTTGGCGACACATTTTATGAAGATCAGCCAAAACATTTCTTGCATATTCGTATGTCTTTGAACACATACTTGCCTCATTAGAAACCATGTTGCCCCAATACGACAAATCCCCATGTCGGACAATCAACGAGGTGCCACCAGTTGTATTCCCCACAATCAAACATTTGCTATATTCTGTACCATCTCTCGTGTGAGAAGTCCATCTCTTTAATATAAAATGCTCAGGCAAGGTGAAAATCATCTCATGTTTCAACGCAACAATTATATGACTGCAAGGAATTCCTCGAAACTCAAATAGTTTGCAAGAGCAATTTGCACATTTAGAGTCTTTGTTGAAAATGACCCTTTCAGAAGTTTTGCACTTGTTTTTCATGGACCAAACATCATAAATGCTCTCTGATTCATTTTCCTTTACAAGTTTTGGAATGGATGACACCATTGCCATGAATTGTACCTGAAACTCATGGAAAATTTTTCTCGAATATATTCCAGCCATTTGTTCCTCCATCTCCAAACCAGTTAGGAGCTTTGGCCTCGTTTGCAAGTTTTCATGCTCCGCTTTTAGCTCTTGATACCTTTGACGAGTAATGGCACGTTCAAAGCGCATCATAAAGTCATGCAAACCACACTTATGTGTTTCAAACTGCTTAAGGAATGCATTGAAACTTTCACTTCTCTGTGACGATGACATTCCCGCAAAAAACATGCCCCTTAAGAAGATTGGTATCCACATCTCACGAAGCGTGTACATGTCTTCTAGCCAACTGTCTTCTTTCAAGTTATATTGATTTCGTATCTTGGCCCATTCCATCTCAAAGTGATCCGTTGAGACAGCATTGTAAACAGCTTTATTTATTGCATCCATAAGACCGTCAGCATGAATTGCAAGTCCGCCTAACTTGGATGGAAACTTTTGCATAATGTGCCAGACACAAAATCGATGTCGTGTGGCAGGCATAACGTGCTTGATTGCTTTCCTCATCGCGGGATCTTGGTCTGTTACAATCGCTTCCGGAGGACCCGCAGGCATAGCTTCCAACCAACGTCTAAATAGCCACACAAATGAATCAAAACTCTCATTTGATAAAAAACCACTTCCAAAGATGACCGTTTGATCATGGTGATTTACTCCCATAAATGCACCGAAGATAAGATCATATTTATTGGTTTGATATGTTGTGTCAAAAGTAACAACATCACCAAAAACAATGTATGAAAGACGACATAAGTGATCTGCCCAAAATACATGCTTGATTTGATTGTTCTCAGCTGTCTCTATAGAATAAGAAAAACCCGGATTGATTTCTTTCATGTATTCAAAATACTCATACAACATCTTACCATCTCGCCCTTCTTTGCGTTCTGCTTGTCTCGATGGTGATTTCGCATGTCCTGCTCATTGAAACCAACTGCTCCTGAACCACCGGCTTGTGTGCTTAAGAGCCCCATTTGATTTGCCGGTCGTATGTTATTTTCTTCAAATGCATCTATTAATTTTTTATGAGCTGGAGTAATTTTACGGTGTGAACGAAACATATGTGTCTTACGTGGGGTAGATAAGACATGAGTATGTTCTTCAACAAATTTGTTAACAACCCAATGTCCGCTTGTAATTTTTTTCACAACAATCTCCGCTCTACAATTTTCTCTCGTATATGGAACACGCTTCTGTGACACAAAATCACCTCCTTCCTTTTCTACCCTCTGACCTTGTTTAGCGCACATAAACTGCTTCCAATATACTTCACCCCTCTTTTTTTTATCTGAACCACGTCTAATACCAAAACCAGCAGCCCTCGCATAAGTATTATAAAATTCGTAAGCTTCTTCCAAGTCATGCAAATACATTCCCAACCGTGGGGTCTTATCTTCGTCTACTTCAGGTATGAAGATTCTACTCATGGAAGATGCAGCTGATTCCAACTTCTCATCCATTGAAAAATGAGAACAGTCCCAGATTATACATGAAGGAAAAAAAATATTCTCAGGGATCACTCATGAACAGAGACATTGTCAAGTAAATAACATAGAATAGTTGCCCATCATATATTCTGAACACAAAATTAAATAGATAAATTAAAAATAAAGTAAATCCAAAATATATTATTTGAGAAATACCTGAGTGTTTCCATTCTGGTTTGGGTTTTCTTCCTGGTCCGAGCTGGAGAACTCTTCTACCTCATTACCAGCGGGCAAGGTCTGAGAGAATAGAGCTGGGTGAAAAGAGATAGGGTCATCCATGGATAGTCCCTTGCGAGCGGTGGAATGAAAGGATAAAACCTGGGTAAAAATATGCATTTAAGATAGAGTTAGAATATATAGGCTTCACAGAGATGTATATGAAGAGAGATCATCTGTAAGTATCCTAATTTATTAGTCAGAACTATTGAACACTAACATGTGGATTCAGTTTCACACTTTATTTTTGCTACTGCTTGTATGCAATTTTCTTTAGTCTTAGTAATTGTAACAGATTGAAATTATTTCTCAAAAGATTGAAGTTAATGGAGAAAGAGATAGACAAAAGAGATACGATTCCTATATAGTATGAGGTGTATACAATATCCATACACATGTATATCTACAGCAAAAAAAAAAATGAACAAAACAACAGAAAAGAAAAGGAAACAATACTCCTCAAAAGAAGGAAAAATGCCACTAAGGTGGAAACTAAATCCTATATGCATTTCATCCACATTTATGCCTGTTTTAGTAAAATTGGCCACCACAGACATAACTAAACCCACTTTTATTTAAGGACCTTGTGCAAAGAATAAGCTAGTCTCCATAGGGCATCAGAACTTTTTATATGCACTTAATTGCATTAATCAAATACCTCAACCATTAAAGGCCCTGAAAACAATTTAAAAAGATCTGGAGCACTTCTCTAATTGCCAGTGTGTCAATTTCATTTGATTTTGTCATTCAAGCTGGACCCAAGAATGCCATGCAAGAATATTTACTTTATCGACATATAACACCCCCAATCCTTGCTGAACCAAAATTCTCAATTGCTGCTTCATCCACATTGGATCAAATAACTCTCCACAATCGAATTGTGGCTTCTTAGTCCCTTTCAACATCTGAAGAAGAAAAATCCTTAAAACTCTCTGGTCCTCAAAACCCTTTTAACCATTCTCAATCCAGAATCCTTGAATACTTTGCGTATCAAATTTTGTTTATCCTTCCCCTCTTATAAAATACTCCTGATCAACGTAGCGGGACAGCTTACCAAAAAGTATCTTTGAAAACCAGACAACCCAGAAAGCACCTAGAACACATTCCAAACCTATCATGATAAGGAACAAGGAACAATCAAGTGCTCGAATGATCCATTATGTCCCAAATAAGGGACATATCAAGGGCGTCTTGCGGGGGAACAACCACCTACAGACCATGTTATCCTTAGTTAAGACTTAAAATCGCTTCTATATCTGCTGACAGCATAAAAGCAATATGCCAAACCAAATTCCGAAACAAGATAAAGGATAGACATAAATTCATTGAGAAAGACTTCACTCCTTAAAAGGTCCATTTCCATATGCACTCATTCTAATTCCTGCAAACAAAACTGTTTAAAAATAAAAAATAAAAAAAAATAGTGTACTCTTGTGATACTAATTCCACATTCACTTCCATATCATTCTCCCCTGCAACTAAAAGGACACATCCTAGAGGGCCAGAACTGGTGCTCTTTCACCTGACGCAATTGTAGACCTTTCAAAAACTCCACACTCTAATTCATAGCCATAAAAATAGCCTTCAAAATCCCAACACCCACAAATCAAACAACAGAGGGAAACAAAAAGACCAGGTATCTTCTAGCATCTCTAAAACTTCAAAAGAGCAATCTTGCATTAGAAACACTTCAATTATCTCAAATACCTTGCGAAGCTACCAAATAACAGTAACGAAGAAAGAACACAATGAAGATTCAGCAGATAAAGTGAGCATAAAGAGATAAAGAGAGCATCCGGACGAACCCAAAAGCACAAGTGATTTGAATAACTCTGCATATGAATACACGAAGATATTCCGACATTCTATCGAGATAAAAAAAAAAAAAAAACAGTACCTCACTCTGAAATTCCCAAATTCCGACCCAAACGCACCATCTACATACAAAGATATCACCAAAAGAAGAGAACCCCCCGTACCTTGAAAACCTCGATTCGTTTGCCTGTTTCTATTTGTTTGAAAAACTCTAAAATTTAAAATTTCCAAAAACCCCAAAATACTCTCATTTTTTGTACCTTTGTCGCTGTGGACAAGGCTTTCCCGCACTCTGTGCAGTGTAAAAAAAAAAACCCAACAAGGGGCGAGATGAGAGAGGCGAGAGGAGATGACCTGGTTCGGGTTGGGAGGGCTGCGACGGAGATGATAGGCAAGAGGGGATGCACAGCTCGTCTAAGATGGCTTTCCGACGGAGAGTTCGAGTCTCGTCGACGAGAGGGATGACCGAGAGAGAGAGAGAGATTGCTTTGGTGCGAATCAAATCGAGCCCTAGGTCCGGGATCACTGCATGACGGAAGTGATGGAGACGAGAGAAAGACGTCGGCGAGAGGGAAGACCTAGAGAGAGATCGAGTTGAGACAGTACCTAGAAGGAGGACGAGAAGGAGGTGGAAGAGCTTCGTTGATTTGGGGCTTCTTACAATTTGGAATTCTCTCTCCTCTTTTTTCATTTCCCTCCTTTAGCTATATAGGGATGGAGAGAAACGTTGGATCAAAATGCTAATCGAACGGTCTTCAGTGGTCCTTAAATAAAACGGTGAGGACGGTCCTCACTGGACCGTTTCCCATATATATATATATATAGATATTTTTATGTCGGTATGGTTTTCTTTGAGAAAAGTGCGCTTGCACGTGAGATATGGCAGTTCGGCATGGACCAAGGAGTCATGCGATTGCGACATAACGAGTCGTATTATACGGTTTTGAGAAGACATGACCATGGGGCTGTGGCTGCAGAGAACGTACAACAGCTAGCCGGAGGACATTGTTACTTTGACGGGAAGGAGAGACCAAGGGGAAATGGGGTGTATGGCTCAGTCTTGACAAGAAGGCGGAGTAATTATATTAGGTTTTCATAGATCAAGAAGATTTTTGGATTCTTTCGTGCAGTGTGTAAGAAGATTTTAGACTTTTAGAGTGAGAGGCAATGAAGGATCGACGCCATAGGTCTGTTTTCTCTCTCTTAGCTGGCAATATTTTTTTATTATTTTTTTTTTGCCTTGCCTTTCTGGGTGGAAAGTTTGAATTTAGGCTCATTAATTGAGCCCATTTAATAGGGGCTGGTCCGAAATTACAGGATTTTAAAAAGAAATTGAGTTCTATGGGCTAAGCTTGGACAATGGTTAGCCAAGCCCATCTCAGCCCGCCCACTAGCAAATTTCACTATTTTTGAATAAATTTAATAGAAAAATACGTCTCTCAAACAAATTAATATAAGAAATAATCGTAACCAACCTAATGAACTCCTTTGCCAGCCCGGCCAGTTCAGATTCACTAAAGTAAAGAACACTATCATCCTCATTTACATTTTGAATGTATCGCATATTAAGATCATCAATTTCAGTTCTCAAATGTTCAACTTCTTCCCACTTGCTTAAGGAAAGGCTCATTCCATTCCGTTCAAAATCTCTAACCTCTTATTTTGAGCAAAAACAATTGTATAGCTCACAAAAGCATGACATGGATTTCATTTTCTATATGAAACAAATAAAGATGCATTTGATTGGAAAAAAGAATTCAATGAACCTCAAAACATAAACAAGCATGTGATTTATATAGTCTTAAATTCAATTTTCATGAAGCGAATAATACACATTAAGGTTGGATTGCCAATTATCATTTTGTTATATAAAATCTTTTTTCATATAATCGTAGACAAACTTTTTTTTGTTATATAAAACTTCTTGCACGGAACGAAAAGTGTCCCTCAACTCTACTATGAGCACGGAAGGTCCTAAGCTCGGAAAAATAGAGGAGGGTTTAAGTATGGTTCACACCCAGTGTTCGATGGCAGTATAAGAATAATTAGAAAATGTTTAGCTTATATTCAAGATCATGCTAAGCCATGGCCTAGCTCAGGACCGCACGGGACGGGAATTAACTTAAGCCCATTCAATTAAGGGCAGGAATTGTATAACCCCCGGTAAGCAAACCCAATTTTTGGGACTGGATTGAACTACCCAAGCCCAAGCCCGGTCAGGCCCATTAACAAGCCCATTTGAAATGAATTCAATGGGGCTTGTAGCAGACTCTAATTTCGTTTTTTCTTTTCTTTATTTTATTTTAATTAAGTTTAACATAGGAGTTAGAACCCAAGAGAGTTCATACAAGTGGGATGAGGAGGAAACTCACAAAGTTGAGTCACATACCTGGGCATGTTTGGATGGGTGGTGAAAAGAATTCAGGTAAAGTAAAGCCTTTATTATCCTAACAAGAAAAGATTAGGGTCATATCAAAAATATACAAATTCAAAACCCCCTCTATTTTTAAAGAAAAAGTAAAAAAGCAACATCATTCCTCCATTAAATGAGAAAAAAACATCTTCTTTTTATACAAAAAGTCAAAAACATTCTCAATTAAGCCGCTGAAAATAAAAAACCATGATAAACCCCTTGTATCTTATTCTCTTGATTTGATACTTCACTTTACTTCAATTCACCATCCATCCAAACATGCCCTGGGATCGATCCCCGAATAGCCGAGTGATATGCGGAGTAGCCAACCAACTGAGCATTTCCTTATTATAGAGATGCTAGAAGATGACTGTGACGCCCCGGAGTCCCACATCGACTATAGAGAGGAAAGTGAATGGGTTTATATATAGAGCTTACACCCTTACCTTGCATGAGGCCTTTTGATGGGTTCTGGCCCATCAGAAACAAAACCGTAAGGCCCGTGGGCCAAAGCGGACAATATAATGCATGCGTGTAGGGTGGGGCATTACAAATGGTATCAGAGCCGACTCTCGACTAGTTCGAGCGTGGGTCCCCTGCCGTGGTCTGGTGTAAGTGGGCGGGTTTCCATGTGGGCGGGCCAAGAGGGCTGGCAGGCTACAGGGACTGGCAGGCTACTGCACAGGGACCTGCAGCCTTAGGGGGGGGGGGGGGCGTCACACATCGACTATAGAGAGGAAAGTGAATGAGTTTATTTATAGAGCTTACACCCTTACCTTGCATGAGGCCTTTTGATGGGTTTTGGCCCATCGGAAACAAAACCGTAAAGCCCGTGGGCCAAAGCGGACAATATCATGCATGCGTGTAGGGTGGGGCGTTACAAATGGTATCAGAGCTGACTCTCAACTAGTTCGAGTGTGGGTCCCCTGCCGTGGTCTGGTGTAAGTGGGCGGGTTTCCATGTGGGCGGGCCAAGAGGGCTGGCAGGCTACTACACAGGGACGTGCAGCCTTAAGGGGGGTGGATTGTGACGTCCCGGAGTCCCACATCGATTATAGAATTTGTAACGCGCCCTTAAGGCTACACGTCCCTGTGCACTAGCCTGCCAGTCCCTGTAGCCTGCCAGCCCTCTTGGCCCGCCCACATGGAAACCCGCCCACTTACACCAGACCACGGCAGGGGACCCACACTCGAACTAGTCGAGAGTCGGCTCTGATACCATTTGTAACGCCCCACCCTACACGCATGCATGATATTGTCCGCTTTGGCCCACGGGCCTTACGGTTTTGTTTCTGATGGGCCAGAACCCATCAAAAGGCCTCATGCAAGGTAAGGGTGTAAGCTCTATATATAAACCCATTCACTTTCCTCTCTATAGTCGATGTAGGACTCCGGGGCGTCACAATGACATGTGGAGTTGCTCATTGTGTTCGCTCGATCCCCGGGTATGCCACTCTTCCTACACTGTGGCAGCCTTTTTCTTCTCATTTTTGTGGGCTTTCTTGGGTCTCACCCTTTATGATGGAGTACAAAAAATTAAAAAAGAACTTTTGTGGCATTAGCAGCTCTCGTAAACAAATAAAAAAGAGAGGATAGGACGCAGATCTTTCATCGACTATTTCTCTCGAGGAGTACCTTTGTTTTTGGTAGAACTTGAGAGAGAGAGAGCGAGAGCGAGAGCGAGAGGGAGGGAGGGGAGGAGCAGCGATCTAAACTTTCAAGCGATGGTCAGCGCAATCAACAGCGTCGTGCGATGGCACCGGCTACGAGCAATCAGGTAGGCGTAGCTCTTCATGTCATTTTCTTTCTTTTTTAGTTACTTAATTCCCCGTAGTCAGATCAGTGCCTCTCTCTTCTTCCTCTCAACGTCTTCTTCTCCTCTTTTCTTCTTTTTGCTCCTTGTTTTTTTTTTTCACACCCAAGGAGGAGTTGGTATTTTTCATAGGGATTTATGATTCGGTCGAAAATTAAACGGAACACTTTAAATGGGTTGGTGGCCGAAACAAAACTGCACCTTTAAAAGGGGTACAGGCGTCCCTCTCTTCTCATATCCTCTGGTCTTCTTCTCTCAGCTTTCTCTTCAACTCAACGTGTAATCATCGAGTCCTTTGCTTTCATTTTCCGTCCGTTTTTTGTTTCGTTTGGTTTGCTGCTTCTCCTTTTGGAGCTCTCAAATGCATTTTCTTCACACCCACTTCTTAAGTTTCTTTTTTTTTTGTTTTTCTACTTTGATGCTTCATATTTTCCTTTGTTTTAATTTTTGATGTTATTTTTTTATTTTCTTGTTTATGATCTTTACAGATCAGATCGGAGGGTGTTTGATGTATTTTTTTCGCTTTTCATCTTTATTAATATGATTTTGATTCAGTAAATGCTTTATAAAGGAAAATGTTTTTTTTTTTTCAGTGACGTTTTTTCAGTTATAATGATTCGATGATGGAATACCGTTCGGTGGCTACAGTTTTTGGTAATATTTTCTGGCATTTATCTCTTTATTATTTATTTATACTGCTATCTACCGTTGTTGCGGATCCACAACAAGTTTACGAAAGCTTTTTAAATAACGCATTTTTCTTCTTCTAACCTCAATGAATAACAGAATCGGTTTGGATTTTGGAAATTTAACCTTTGAAGTAGGTATAAATGTCTGCGTCCACATTGTCGTTCGGTTTTTAGAAATCGTAGGTGCAAAAAATAACACCCACTTAATTAGGAGGAAGTAAAATTTGATCATGGGAAAGACTGAATGCTGGAGACCTGAAATGGAAGGAGAGAAACTGGGGTTAGAAGCCCTGACTGCCAACAGCCGAAGGAATTTCGATGCCTGAGTTATTTTTGGAAACTAAGTAGGGGATGAGTGGAGAAGAGAAGTGAGTTGGTGCATAAATTTGCGCGTACCCTCATTGGGTTGACCCCATGTGTATTTGTAGAAGGAATTTTCCTTGGTGAGTGGAGGTGAGTGGGGTAAGGTCTCGTCAGGTCTTACATTGACACCCAGTGGTAGGTAAAAAAGGAACATCCCATCGGAAGTTTTTATTTCCCTTGGACAGTTGATATGATGGATGATGAAGCCAACCTTTTATCTCCATAATGCGCCACCCTATTTGTCAGAGCATATCCGTACTTCTCATAGGAGTGTGAGGTGTGATGGCCCACTTTCGGCCTTTGGTACTTTCGCCGAAGCCAGGAATGGTCTTGCCGAGCTGACACTCTTGCCGAGCTGCAAGCTGACACTCTTTGTCGAGCTACTGAGCTGTGGTTTATCGAGATCAAGGCGACTAGCTGGTACTGTTACTGAAGTCTAGCCTAATCTTGGTATAATGGTATTTTCCCACACAATTGCCCCTAGCTTTTGGCCTTTCAGAGTTCTTCAACTCTTGGAGGTCGGAAGCTAAGTGGTATTGCCAAGCTGGTACTGCTACTGAGCTGAAAATGGTTGCCGAGCAGAAGCTGTTGTACTGTCGCCTGTTGCTGAAGCACAAAAAAGGAGTATGGTGTTGGTGGAGCCTTTCTGAGCGATAAGTTCAGAGCGGAAGCTCTTCTTTATCCTAATGACGGTTGCTGACGTTCGGTTTATATCAAGATGTGCCCCTTCGTCTGCCCGAGGCAATTAATAGCCTTCGGGGAAAGCGCTGTTGGCGCTACGCGTAGTCTCCTCGGCTGTCGCCCAATCGCTTCGAGGTGACATTAGGGTTGCTCAAGGCGACGCCTCGTACGGGCGTTCTTGAAAGTCGAAACGGCGCCTCTGTCCCTTATAGATCAGGGCGTCTTCTTCGTTTTGGTCTTCTTCTTCTTCTGCGTCTAGTTAGAGAGAAAATTTTCTTGCTGCTTGAAGAGGACAACGCCGTTTTCGAGTTTTTCTTTCGTCCGTAAGTCGCCTTTCTGCGCGCATTCTCTTCTCTAGGGTTTCTCTGCTTTCTTTCTTCTCCTCCTTCTCTGAGCTCTGAAGATGGGGGTTTATAGATACAAGCTAGAAAACCCACACGCCATAGTTGACTTTAGGGCTCAGTATAGGATCCCGAGTAATGTAGAGGTTAGGCTGGATAACCCCGAGGACCCTTTTGATGGCTGGAGTTCCACAACGGCTGGATGCTGTTTTGGCTAGTGATCGTGATAGAAGGTGGGGTTTGGTTCCCCCATCGTTCGCTCTTGAAGGACTGCCTTAGGGAGTGGGAACTCTGCCCCTACCAACTGATGCCGAATGGCTTCAAAATAATCATGGGGGTGGTAGAGTTGAATAGGATTTTAAGGATCAACCTCGGTGTCTCGGACATCGAGGATGTCTATGACCTATGCAAATCCGGAGACGAGAACATCTATTACCTCCGAGTGAGGGCAAGACGGTTCGGCTTCGTCACTACCTTGGAGGACTCCAACCGGTACGTAGGAGAGGATCGACTGTTCGTCTTGGGCGAATGGGAGTTCGACGAGTCAGAGACATCAAGATTAGCTCGGATCCCTCGTCAGCTAGGGACCCCTCCAAGTAAAGACCGAGATCTTTTGGCATTCCTTTTCTTTTCTGCCTTTATATCTGCCGGACTGATGTCTTTGTGTTTGCTGTACAGATTTCCGTCAGAGAAGACTAAGGGCCAAGAGAACTGCCTGGGTGAGAAATGACGCTCGGCTCCAGCAAGTGAAGAGCTATCACAGGCACAACACCCGAGCTGTGTGGTTGCTCCTCGGGCATGAACCGAGGTACCGCTCCTTCAACACGAGGAGAGTGACCGGGATAGACTCCCTGCTCTTTGGAGAAGACACGAGCGCGGAGCAGGTGACTGTCGCAATCCCTACCGGGCGTCTGATTGAGTCCTGGCTGAAATCATTTTTCTCATGTTTGACTGATGAAATGGCTGTATGGTATGTCTGCTTTCTGCTTAAGTAGTTGGTCTCAGTAACCGAACTCCTTGTATGCCTAAAATTGGACTTCTGCTTAGTAACTGAGTTTGGTTCAGCAACTGGAATCCCATGAACTTGCACCTACGACTATTGGAAGACCGAGTTGGGTTGGACTTTGGACTTGATGTAAGAAATCCACCTCGGTTCTCCAACCCAAGGTGTTCTTGGACGCCGAGGTCAATGCCTCGAACATTTTAAGCTCTTTCCCTCTGCCGAGGTAGAGTACTTTGTTCTGCAACCAAGTGTTCCTCTGAGTGGCGGCACTGTTGCGGAGCTGTAGCTGATGCTCTCACTAAGCTGGGAGTGGCTGGTACTATTACCAAGCCGGGGCTGGTACTGTTACGGAGCCTAATGAAGCTGACACTATTGTCGAGCTGTAACCGGTGCTGTCACCGAGCTGAGAGTGGCTGGTACTGTTACAGAGCCGGGGCTGGTAATATTACTGAGCCCAATGAACCTGCCACTATTGCCTAGCTGTAGCTGGTGCTGTCACTGAGCCGGGAGTGCTGGTACTGTTACCGAGACGGGGCTGGTATTGTTACCGAGCCTAATGAAGCTGGCACTATTGCCGAGCTATAGCTGGTGCTGTCACCGAGCTGAATAACTTGAAGCATTTCTTGAGAGAGACAGATCCGTTCCAAAAGAATGTTTTTTCATTGATATCCAATCTTTGAATACTTTTTCAGAATTAGTACTTCTTGAGGTGAATCGCATTCCATGGCCGTGGTAACTCTTTACCCTCCATGTCCTCGAGTCTGTACGCAGATCGTCCTGCAGCTGAGAGGATTTTGAATGGTCCGTGCCAGTTGGGTGCTAGTTTGCCTTCGTTCGGGTTTCTGTCCCCGGGGAGCATTTTCTTCAGGACCAATTCTCCTACCGTGAACCCTTTTTCCTTGACCTTCTGATTGTAGCACCTGGCTAACCATTGCTGATAGGCAGCCAGGCGGATAGCTGCTGCTTCTCTTCTTTTCTCGGTGAGGTCCAGTTTTCGGGTCAGGTTTACATTGTTCAGTCCTTGATCGCAAAGCTCGGATCTCAAGGTCGAGAGGCCGACCTCAAGAGGGATCACTGCCTCCATTCCGTAGGCTAAGGAGAATGGTGTTGTCGAGGTGGAATGTCTCGGAGTGGTTCTGTACGCCCATATAACACTTGGGTGCTTTTTCGCTCATCTTCCTTTAGCTCGGTCAAGTCTCTTCTTGAGCCCGTCGAAGACCACCTTGTTCGAGACTTCAGCCTGGCCGTTGCTTTGTGGGTATGCCGGGGTGGAGTAGACGTTTCTGATGCCCAGCTCCTGGCAGAAATTTTTGAAGAAGTTGGAACCGAACTGAGTCATATTGTCTGAGATGAGAGTTCGTGGGATTCCAAATCTTGTAATGATGTTCTTCCACACAAAGTTCTTTGTGTCCTGCTTGGTGATAGAGGATAGATGTTCGGCTTCGATTCATTTGGTGAAATAATTGGTGGCTACTACTAGCCACCTCTTATTCCCTGAAGTTCAAAGCCACCTCTTATTCCTTGAAGTTCAAAGGAGTGGTCCCACGATACCCAGGTCCCACGATATCCAAGCCCCACTGAGCAAAGGGCCACGGACTGGAGAGTAGGTTTAGGTCCTGCGCTAGCTGGTGGAAAGAATGTGAGAACTTCTGCCACTTCTCGCATTTTCTGGTGTAGAGCTGAGCGTCCTTTTGCATGTAGGGCCACCAATAGCCTTGACTGATAGCTCGGTATGCCAATGACCGACCTCCAATGTGACTGCCGCAGGTTCCTTCGCGAATTTCATTAAGAAAGTCTTCGACTTTGCTCGGATGGACACACTGGTGGTAGGGTTCGATGTATGACTTCTAGTAGAGCCTGCCATCTGGAGATAGCCAAAACCGGGCTACTTTCAGCCTGATCTTGTGAGCTTCGTTCTTGTCTTCGGGCAGCTGGTCATCTCTTAGGTAGGCAGTGACTGGGTCCATCCAGCTTGGACCGAGATCAATGCACATGAGCTGTCAAGGTGGTTGAAGTTCTATGCTTAGCTTTTCGAGTGTCTCCACTTCGACAGTTCTTCTATTTCCAGCCTCAACAGCCGAGGTGAGGTTGGCGAGGGCATCAGCATGAGAATTGGACTCTTTGTCGATCTGCTGGACTTCGGCTCTTTGAAATTGAGAGAGTAAATTTTGCACGAGCCAGGTAGGCCGCCATCCTGTCGTCACGAGCTTGGTAGTCTCTGCTTAGCTGGCTCGTCACCAACTGGGAGTCGCTGAAGACCACTATTTGCCGAGCTTCCAGGATTTTGGCGTTTTTCAGCCCGGCGATGAGTGCTTCGTACTCAGCTTCGTTATTGGATGCCTTGAAGCCAAACTACTGAACAGGCCGAAGACCTTCCAGGCCGAATCAAGGAGCTGCTTCTAAGATTGTTCTCGGTAACCTCTTCCTTATCCTTACTGCCCCTAGTTCGGTATTGAGCCGTCTCGGTGCCGAACTAGGAGAAACAAACTACACAATGAAGTTTGCCAAAACTTGGGCCTTGATTGCTGTTCTGGGTTGATACTAGATATCATAGTGCCCCAGCTCGACGGCCCATCTTTTGATTTTGCCAGAGAAGTCCGCCTTTCTGAGAAGGGACTTGAGCGGATGTTCTGTAACAACCACTATAGTATATGTCTGGAAGTAGTGAGAGTTTGCGAGAAGTACTGATGAGTGCTAATATAAGTTTCACCAGTTGCAAATACTTGGTTTTGGCATCCAGTAGGATCTTGCTCGTGTAGTAAATGGCCTTTTGCTGCCCGTTCTCTTCCCTGATGAGTACCGAGCTCAATGCATAATTCAAGATCGCCAGGTATAGGTAGAGCACCTCTCCCTGTTTCGGTGTTGACAGTAGTGGTGGTGAAGATAAATAGCTTTTGAGTTCTTGCATAGCTCAAATGCACTCCAGAGTTCACTAAAATTTCAAGCTTTTCTTCAAAAGCTGAAAAAAAGGTCGGCAATTGTCAGAAGCTCGGCTGATGAAGCGGTTGAGCACTTCGGCCATTCCAGTGAGCCTCTGACCCTGTTTTGCCATAGTTGGACTCTGTATTTCTTGAATTGCTGAGATTTGGTCTGAATTTGCTTCGATTCCTCTTCTGGTGACCAGGCTTCACACAAATTTGCCGAAGCCGACACCGAATGCACACGTAGATGCATTCAGTTTTAGTTAGAATTTTCTTAGAATGTCAAATGTCTGACTTAAGTCTGCCAAGTGGTCCTGTGACCTTTTAGACTTGACAACTATGTCATCAATGTAAACCTCTATCGTTTTGCCGAGCTAGGCCTGGAACATCTTGGTTACCAGCCTTTGGTAGGTCGCCCCCGCATTTTTTAACTAAAATGGCATCACTTTGTAATAGTAGATACCGTGTTATTAATGCGGTCTTTTCTTCATCAGGCCCGTACATCGAAATTTGATGGTAACCTCGGTAAGCATCAAGGAAACTCATCATGTCATGCCCGGCAGTGGCATCAATCCGGTCAATCTTTGGGAGTGGGAAGCTGTCATTGAGGCATGCTTTGTTGAGGTCGGTGAAATTCACGCAAACCCTTCTTTTCCCACTCTTTTTCTTGACCACCGCCGTGTTGGTCAGCCAGTCCGGGTATTGGACTTCTCTGATTGCCTTGGCTTCCAGCAACTTCTGAACTTCCTCGATCATGGCCTCGGTTTGTGGGATCCCCGTTTTGCGAGCTTTCTGAACCACGAGCTTGTGCTTGGGGTCCACGTTCAGCTTGTGGCACAGGATCTCTGGACTGACGCCAGGCATTTCATAAGGAGTGCATGCAAAAGCCTCCTTGATCTGTAATAAGAACTTTGATAGCACGGACTTTTCAACTTCAACAAGCTGACTCTCAAGTAGAAAATATCTTTCTGGATTGTTGGGGTCGATCCTGATCTCGGTTAGGTCTTCAACGCTCTTTTGGTCTGGAGCTCGGTCGACGTCTTCGAATTCGGCCTTCCTATCCAGTTAGGCCATGTGCACTTGCGTTGTTTCTGCTTCGCCGAGTACTACGGCCATCAAGCATTGTTTGGCCATGTGCTGGTCGCCTCTGACCGTGATCACCTCAACTCTGTCGTTCTCGTTCTTTAACGGGAACTTGAGTTTTTTGTGACGAGTGGAGGGCACAGCCTCCATGTTGTGTAACCAAGTTCACCCCATTATTGCGTTGTATGGAGATGGTGCATCCACCACTAGGACATCGACTAAAATAGAGGCGCCTCTAACTTGGACTTTTAGGGAGATTCTCCCCTTGGGGTACACGGGCTTTGAGCTAAAACCCACAAAGGGGGTGCGTGTTGTCTGCAGATCTTCCTCTTTGAGACCCATCTTCTTGAAGCAGTCGAAGTAGATGATCTCTGACAAACTCCTAGGGTCCACAAGAACTCTCTGTACCAAGAAGTTCTTTAACTTCAAGGTCAAAGCTAGAAGATCGTTGTGGGGGAGTTGGACATCATCAAGGTCCTTATCTGAAAACCAGATCTTAGACCTCTCTATCCAAGCTTTCTTGGCAGCGGGTTCCAGCTCGATTGTCATCACCTGATTTTGGTGGGAAGCCCTCCTGGCCTTGACACGAGCTTGATTGCTTCCCTTCGGAGCAGGAGTGTGGTGAATGATTTGATGATGCCCTCCGGCTCATCGTTGTCCTGATCATCATCATTTTGGCGCTGAGCTCAGTTGTCATCTCTGCCCTCGTCCTTGATATAATTTTTTAAGTAATTGTCCTTGACGAGCTTTTCGAGGTGGGCTTTGAAGGCCTTATAGTCTTCGGTTCTGTGCCCATTCTGCTTGTGGTAGGCACAGAACTTTTCTGATCTCGAGTGGAAGGGTCACCCTTCATCGGCTGCGGCCATTTAAAGAAGGGTTGTGACTTGATCATGCCGATGAGCTTATATATCAGCTTCTTAAAGATCATGTTGACAGCCTTTTAGGAGGCAGCTGCTGGTTTGGACTTCTTACTGACCCCCGAGGTGGGAGCTGAGGCCACTGCCAAGCTCGACGAAGCCTTATTTTGGTCCACCTGCTCCCTCCGAGATGACTTCTTGTCTTTCCTGGAGGGTTTGTCTTCTTGCTAGAGGCCAAAGCTTTCCAGAGCTGGAGCCTCGTCTTCTTCTTGTTCAATAAATTGGTTCACCCGGGCCATCAGTGCTTTCATCGTGACCACAAGGAGCCGCACCAAGTCCTTCCGAAGCGCATTGCCTGGCAGTAGAGCCTGTTTGAAGGACTTGATAGCCACCTTGTCGATGACGTCCTCGATTTGGCTGTAGATCATCCAGAATCTCTTCGCGAATTGGGTGATGTTTTCAGTCCGCCACATTCTAATCGCCATGAGGTCTTCGTCTGTCTTAGGGATGACCTTATGAGCCTAAAATTTTTCCACGAAGGAATTCCAGAGTTGCCGCTAGTTTAAAATTGAACCTTCTAGAAAGTGCACAGAACCACCTTAGGCTGAGGTCTCCTAAACTAAAAGAGAAAACTCTACAGTTCAGGTGACCTATGTCACCCCATACCGACATTCTCAGAGTAAAGTGTCGGAGATGCGCTGCAGGGTCTGAGGTTCCATCATAAAAGACGAACCTCGGGACACTGAACTTTTCAAGAAGAGAAAAGTTCCTTATCTTCTGAAAGAGGGGGGATGTGGAGAGATCCTCTGTGTCGTAGGCATTTAGCCGATCTTCGGTGAAGTTGACAACCTCCATATTCTCCTGGACCGTTTGCTTGACTTGTCGGTCAAGTCATTCTCTCATGTCATCATTATCCTCCGGTCTCTGGCATGGCCTCTTCGAGTCTTCGTTCAAATGGCTGTTGCTCGAGCCTTCGTCATAAGCTCAGTCGCGCGTCTTATTGTTCAGGACTTGCTTCAAATCCTGTTCAGCGGAAGGAGCTCGGCCGTGTCTAGAAGGTGGAACTGGAGCCTTGTTCTTCTCCCGGAGCTGCTGCTAGTGTTGACGAATCAGCTTACTCTGCTCTTGGATAACAAGGTTTTGGGCCTTGATATCCGCGAGGAGTGGCTCGTCATCACTGTCGGCATTGATCAGGGGATGGGATTGTGATTTGGTTGGCATTGATGTATCATCTCATCCGGTGCGCTCCTGTAGAGGAACGCTCTATTGGACTGAGATGTAGCTGTCGCACTTGGTGATGGCAGGGCCAAGGAGCTGGATGGGGCGTCGACCCTAGGCCTTTTCTCTGGCGGACCCTCTTCCCTTGAAGTTTCTGCATGGCGCTGTCGAACCCCAGTACTTGGAGGAGAAGTAGGGGCAGGGGTGGACGCATTAGCAGCAGCAGAGGATGTCCATGTTGGAGCAGAAGCAGGAGCAACACCCGTGGACAAGGGGGCACGAGGAGCTTGGCCTCCAATTACCCGAGCCTCGAGGTCCGCAACTAGTACAGGGGGACGGCGTCTTTACATCTCTTCTTCTTCCTCCAAGCTAGAAGAATCATAGACTTGTCTTCCTGGCTGCAAGGAAGTCTCGTCCTTCGCAGTAGCTACGCTGGTTCCGGTAGGCTCAGCTTTATCCGGGTCTGACCAGGAGGTGGAGGTACCGAAAGCGACTTGTTTGACATCGGTCTAGGCCCGTACCGGTTCTGCCCTTTCTTCTTATGAGGCTTGATGCCTTCCTTGAGGTGTCCTCCTCTTAAGGAAAGAGTGGTACCTCAGCTCGTAGTTGAGGAGTGCCTAGGCAGCTAGGCAGCTGTGATCTCGGTAACTGTACAGCGCCTGAAACCAAGCGTCCTTTCTTTACTAGCCGACCCGGTTTGCTTCTTGTCTTTTCTGGCGGGCGTCTGCGCAATAAACAGAAAACGTCAGTTCGGCAGAAATAAAAGAAGAAAGATAAAAGAAAGCTAGGAGATTCGTTGTTTACTTGGAGGGGTCCCGAAGCCGCAGGGAACTCTGTCAAGTCACTCCACCTCAGACGCCCCGAACTCCCAGTTCCCCGAGATGAACAAGCAGTTGTCCCTGGCGTATTTGTTGGAGTCTTCTAACTCATTGATGAAGCACTTCCGGTTTGCCTTCACCCAAAGGTAGTAGGTGTTGTCGCCCCCTCCAGACTTGCACAGGTCATAGACATCCTCGCTATCATGGACGCCGAGGTTAATGCCTAAATTCCTATTCAGCTCGGCAATACCCATTATGATTTTGAAGTCGTTGGGCATCAACTGGCAGGGACAGAGGTGTCATTTTTCAGGCAAGTCCTTTGAAGAGGGTGAAGGGGAAATCAGACCCCAGCCTCGATTACGGTGACCAGAAGGAACGACATCCTGCCGTTGGTAAAAGTAAGGCCATCGAAGGGATTTTCATGTCGTCTAATCTAACCTGGACGTCGTCAGGGATTTCGTATCTACCCTGAACTCAGCTATGGCCATAGGGGTTTCTAGCCAGTGCCTATAAATTCCCATTCCTAAGTTTAAAGGAATTGAGAGAAGGAAAAAGAAAAGAGGTAGGAAACCATAGAAAAAAGAAGCCCTATAAGCAGAAACGAGGAGGACGAAAAAGGGAAAAACTTACGAAGTAGACTCTAAGAACGACGAGTACAAATTCGCACAGACTCGACTTCGGCACCTTTCTTCTCTCCAACAGACCTTCTTTTCTCTAGCAAATGCAGAAGTGAAGAGCAGGGAAGGGGCACCCCTATATATAATGAAAAAGGGGCACCATTTTGAATTTCGAGGACGCACGTGTGAGGCGTCACCTCGAGTACTTCACACGTCTCCTCAAAGCGATTGGACAACCAACCAAATGGTGACACGTGGTGCCACCGGTACATCTTCAACGGCGATTTAGGCGGGCTATTAATTATCTCGGGCAGACGAGACGACATTTTGAATTTTGATAAGGATCAGACGCTAGCAATCAGCACCGAGATGAAAAAGAGCATGGGCTCCAAAATCAATACTCAAAAGACTCCTCCATCATAGTACTTAGCTTCCAACCTCAAAGAGTTGGAGAACTCTAAGAGGTCAAAAGCTAGGGGGCAATTGTGTGGGGGCAATCCTGCAATACCGAGATTACGCTTGCTTCGGTAATAGTACTGACTGGGTTTGTCTTGGTATCGGTTAATATGCAGCTCGGCAATGGTGTCAGCTCGACAATACTGCCAGTCATGTGCAGCTCGACAACAGTGCCAGCTCGGTAACGGTACCGGTTATACTCAGCAGTGCCAGCTATACGTGCATCTCGACAACGGTGCTAGGACGCATCCTTCTCATGGCTACTTCTGATATTGGTACGAGTACTGGGTGTCAGTCAAGTATAACCATGCTCCTATGAAAAGTACAGACACGTTATAGGATGTGCTGTCAGATAGGGTGGGCGACTGATAAGAAAAAGGAGATATCCTTTTTAGGCGGTCACGTCAACAATCCTAGGAAGAATGGGAAGCCGTCCGATGAGACTCTTCCTCCACCTACCCCTAAGGTGTCGGGGTAAGGTCCGATGGGACTTCACCACCACCTACACTAAGAGAAAGTCAATGGGACTTCCGCCTATATATACGCAAAGGGTTAGTCCTAGTCAGGCACGCATTAACGCAACATAACGCAAGCATACGCTCTCCTCCCTTATCACTCACCCTCTGTCTAGTTGTTGAACTGACTTAGGCATCAGAGTGCCTTAGGCTGACTGCAGCCAGCAGCCAGGGCCTCTGACCTTTGTTTCTCTCATTCCTTTTCAAGTCTCAGGCATTCGATGTTTCCCAAGGAGTTCTACATCCATCTTAACAAGTTTGTGTCGATTTAGGCACTTACAATGTTTTATGTTCGTGATTAAGTTACCTTTTACAAGCTAACTATATTACTAAATCCCGCCTTGCCCAAAACTTAGAGGGTTAACTTGGTATCTTTTAGTAACTTTAAAATCAAGTGGCCGACTTGAACTCGTGGACTTAAATGATGATGAAAACGACACAGACCTTGCATAAAATTTTCTTCTTTGAAGTTATCTCATCGAAGTTTATGTTATCCTGGAAGTTTCTGATTCATCCTAGTATGTGCAATCTCTCCTGTGCACTTGCCCAACGGGTACTGCTCCATTGTGTATTACAATGGTTTTCTTTGATACCATCATTTTTGAATTGGAACTTTTATAATTATTGATCTCTACTTCCCTTTTTTCCTTCCATATTGATCATATAAATCAGTTGTTTGTGTAAACAGGGAGGACATTGAAGTGTATAAAAAACAAGAAATCTTGTTTTCACATTGCAGCTGCAACATGCATAAGGATTGAGTGGTATAGGAAAGAAGGTCCTTTATTTATATTTCGTTTTTCAGTGCTATTAACCTTATGAACGTCTGGTGAGTTAAGTATCTAGTAAATATTTTTTAATCCTGGCTTATTTACTTACTAGAATTTCTGCCAAGAATTTACCATGTTTAGGGATTTTAGATAGGGGCACTTGGTCGGAGGTCCCTCAACGCATGTTTTTATCGCAAACAGTCTACAATCTAAACTCGTTCAGCCGAAGGTCCCTCTCACACATTCTCATACCTGAAATGTTGAAATTGTCCTTTTCAATCATTGTCGCCTTATTCAAATAAAGCCAAAGATTGAGATACGGATAAAATCTCTAAATCTCTCAAAGACTAGCTCCACCTTGATGTAGGCTCCAATAATTCTCTTTCACCCACTTTGTTCATTGCTCCCCCTTTGTCTAATGACCTTTTCTCTTTGCTCCCTTAGAAGTCTTCTCTCCTCTTTCAGTGTCTTTTCTCCCCCTTTGACATCAAATTGCCAAAAACTTGCAAAAGATGATTCATACAAACAATACCTTTCAAAGTAGTGCCTGTTTGTTTGAATAAAAGTGATACCGATGATAGATCAAGAAACCAGATGATCATTTATGTAGACATTAAGGGGACAAGTCAAGAAAGATCAACATTTGAAAGTTATATGCACAAGATGATTCATACAAACAATACCTTTCAAAGTAGTGCCTGTTTGTTTGAATAAAAGTGATACCGATGATAGGTCAAGAAACCAGATGATCATTTATGCAGCCGTTAAGGGGACAAGTCAAGAAATGATCAGCATTTGAAAGTTATATGCACATCAGAAAATAGCTATTCACAAAACTGAATAGAGAAATAAGTATCACATAGAGTTTATCCAAAATTTCATCCATTTATCAAGTCAAAGATCACATCTAAATATGTGTTCATCTGTCATAATTCAGAGGTTCTACATGAAACATTCATTAAACTGAACAAAAGAAATCAGCAAGAAGCCAACTCATGTCTGAGACCATCCATCGCTAAATAACAAAAAAAATAAAATAAAATTATCCCCTTTCTAAAACACACCATTAAGATACAGTGATAAGAACAACACTACACTGGTTAGAGTCAAGTCTCTAGTTCAAGTTCGGAGGTGGAGGTGACAGAGAAGGTGGAGCAGCAACATTGTTTTTCCTATGGCTTTTGGAAATTGTAGAGAGATATTGGAACATCTTGTTCACCATCTTTTTTTTATCTTGGACTGCTCCTTTTTCATGTATGCAACATCTCGCTCGAGGACCCCAAGGCGATCATGTGAGGATGAACTCGAAGGTGCAGGTCGAGGAGAAGGACTGTGCCGAGGTTGGGAAGATGACGAACGAGGGGGAGGTGGAGGACTAGGGGGCTCTTGAGCTGGGGGGGGGGGTGTTCATTTGCTATAGGAACTTGGCTGTTCGGTATAAGATTCATTTGATTGATATTAATGATGGAGAATGGAACTTTGAACAAGGCTTTCTCTCCTTGAGGTTTAGGACCACCGAATGAAAAAAACAAAGCAGACATTAGACATCCAGATGGAATGGCATTCTTTTGAGCCGCGGATGATGGAATGATAGATTGATGATGGAACGACAGATGATTGATGAAAGACATAGGAGTTCTAGATACAACTTTATAAAGGATGCTCACTATGTATGTTGTCACACTCCGGAGGAGTCGAGGGAGAAGATCAAGCAAAAGGGAATGAAGAAGACTAAAGGACAGCTGAAGAAGAAGATGATAGAGGTTGAGAAGTGCAGCAATCATGCCTATTTTTTTTTTTTTTGGTGGTGGGACAACTTATTTGTAATTCTGTAGGGACACGAGGCCCTTTCTATATTTTAGAGTTCTTTAGAGAATTCATGCCCTACGCATGGCCTCCTGTTGTTTAGCCAACCTTTATAGAATGCGAAATAAGGGAGTTCATTAGGAAGGGCTTAAGAAGGGTGAGATGCCCGACCCTACCGAGGAGAGCGATGCTTTTAAGAAGAAGTTTTTTCGCTTTCTAACCCCCTTCAGCTTCTTCAGGTGAGCTCCATAAATATTTAATTCATACTTTCACTATTTATATCTTAAAGTTCTAATGAATCTTTCTCTTTAAAAAGATTCGGGCGTACACCGGGATGCCTGATCATACTTTACTAATGATATTCCATTCCGGTGGATAACTCGTTTGGGATAATGGAAGTCCAATTTGTAATGGAGGTTGCCCAAAGATGGCCTTCCTGAAAAGATCCATAACTTATTCACAGCTCGTTCAAAGATTTTATGATTTCTTAAATTGGAACAATTTGGACATATCCCAATTATACAATACCTTCATCAAAATGGGAAAGTATGCAGTTTAGTCCGCATAACAAATGATGAAGATGTGAAGATTATGTTCAGAGCATCTGTGGGGATGCCAGTGCATTGTACTTGTACATCTAGACATGGGCAATTAATGAAATAGATCGTCAAGGGAATGGACAAAGGTATTCCATGATTGGACCCGTTTTAAGATCAACATCAATTTGGCATACCGATGGAGCAGCTTTAATTTTATCTCTATGTAGAGTCGGATCTAGTAAATGTGTTCAGCCTAGCAGTCCGTCTTCAATTCTTGGAAAAAGGCCAACACTAAGTAGGGATATAACCATGCTAGCCCAAATGCTCCCAAACAATATGCTTAACCATCCACTTCTTCTTTGGTCAGGAATCGGGATGCAGACGGATGGGGTGATTACCACTATCAAGAATTTAACACCAACATTCGTATCAACGATGATGCAAATTTGAATAACACTACCATCTCCGAAGTATGATATTTTCTATTTGCTTCTGCTTATTGATCCAATCATTTAGCTTCTATATTCCCATTTTCCTCTGTTTGTTTTAATTTTGATTTGCACAAGTTTTGGAAAAGTTTGGAACGTCATCTCTCTATATCCTCATTAGAATTGACTTTTATCTTCTTTGTTATGGAAAAAATAATCTGCCAAGTCTTTCTTCCAAAAGCAGTGTTTGTAATGATCACGCTCACTTATCATGCAGGGTTAACCTAATGACTGAAGGATCTGACTTGTATCAAAAAATTGCCGCGGTCGTCAAAGAATTGTTTTTGCAACAGTTGTATCCATTTGTAGACCTTGGAGCTGATTTTGATTTGCCATTTTCACAAGGAGGTTGTACCTGCAAAGAAGAAGAAAATCTAGATGCAAAAAATGATGTTGGGTTGGGGATTGACAATGGCAATCTTATTGAGATGCATGTGAATACAGAAGGTGTTCAAGAAGAAGGCTACACCTGCAGAGGAGAAGAACTTCCATTTGCTGAAACGGAAGCTAGGGTGGGGATTGACAATGACAATCTTGATTCTCCGCATTTGGATATAGAAAGTTGTAAAGAAGGTCCAACAGTTGTGGATTTTAGGGTTTTCAGGCAGACTGAATGTTGTCAGGGAAAAAAACCAACTCGAAGTGCCACTGTCACATTCCTAGACAGACCATCAAATGTATTTGAAGGGCACAATCTACATGTAGATACCACTGACGGTGTTCCCAATCAGGTTGCCATAGATTTACGTAAGGAAACAGAAATGATCGACACCATGGAGGCAGCGGATGATCTTCTTTCCACACCACGCCGGGAAGATTCGCCACATGAGATGTGGAAGGACATGGTATTTAATAGTCGTGATGCATTCATAAGCTCATTGGCCAAATTCTTAATGTATAAGAACTGCTTGAAGCCAATAAGGACAAATAGATTAGAAGTAATGACAAGGTGTAGCCATTCTACATGTGGTGGGTTCTGTTGGCACCACAAAAACTTCTCTTCCCACCGAATTTCTCTCCACACCCATGTATAATATTTGAATGTTTACAGTTTTACTTTCCGCACCCATCAATATACCCAAACTACCTCTGCCAGTTAGAACTCCTATTCTCTCTACCCACACACATTCTCCACCTTCACCGATGATCTTACTTTGTCACCAAGGTAGCTGACCTCCATTCGTCAAAATGTTTACAGTTTTACTTTCTGCACCCATCAATATACCCAAACTACCCCTGCCAGTTAAAACTGCTCTTCTCTTTACCCACACACATTCTCCTCCTTCACTGATGATCTTACTGTGTCACCAGGGTAGTTGACCTCCATTCCTTTTGATGATTAGGCAAGTGAAAGCGAGTGAACCATAGTCTTTAGCGACTTTTTCTCTGACCGAAATCTTTGAATCAAGGGTACCGAAATCTTTGAATCAAGGGTCAGCTCACCACCACCATTCTCATTGTGATATTTTTGCAAATAGTGTTTGTACCCACTATTTTGCATGAAAATATGTTCAAGGGATACATATGTTTTGAATGTTATCACATATATGCCGTGTATTTGCATTGGTGTGAGTTATTCAAATTTCTTATTTTTCTTGAAAGCGATATGTTCGATCCTTAAAGTTCGAACAAAAGAGAAATGTTCGGATATTCACTCTCGAACATTTTGCAAATGTTCGAAAGTTATTGTCCAAACGTATGTTGAATGTTCGGAAGTTAATGCGCGAACATATCCTGAATGTTCGAACATTATGGTCCGAACAGAAGTGTCCGAACACATAGTGTCGAACAGTAACTGGTTAGTGTAGATTTTGTGTTTTCTTCCAATGTTTCAGAAATGGATAGGGTAAGCAGTTCCAGGGTAAGACCGACAGCTTCCAATAGGAGGCGCCGTTGAAGAATTGAAGAGGTGGTTGAAGAAGCTAAGGAATCGGAATATGATTTGGAAGAAGGCAATGAAGAAGAAGGAGCCCCTGTTGAACAAGTTGAAGAAGAAGTTGTCGGTCAACAGGAAATAACTGCGGGGCCAGAAGATCGTTCTTTGTTGCCCAGTTTCAACACACACATAGTTGCATACATTTGGCATTCACATCTTTTTTTCAATGCATTAGTTACAATCTTCAATAATGTACCATTTTCTGAATATAGGAACGGGTTGCGCTGAAGTGTTTGAGCCATGGACAGAAAATACCGCACTGGCAATTAAATGAGTGCGACAAGTTCAGTGAGTTGGTCGTTAGATCTAACTTGAGTTCACTTATTATAGCATCATATCGCTCTGTTAGTAAGATCCTTGTCTCTTGTTTTTTGGAAAAGTGGCAACCTGAAACAAACACATTCCACATGCCGTTCGGCGAGATGTCCATCGGTCTAGATGATGTTGCCACCATACTTGGGATCCCGGTGACTGGCCGTTCTGTTGCGTACCATGGTAAAATGTCATATCAAGATGCTCATTCACTACTTGTTGACGCTTTGAGAGTTGATCCAAATGAGGCAAATGATGAGCTGCAGTAGGTTCGAGGCCAATCTGTAAGACTGGAGTGGCTGAGGGGGAGGTTCTCAAACATATTTGATGAGGATGGGGAGGACATGATTGATTGTGCAGTGAGAGCATATCTTTTGTACTTATTAGGCTGCACATTGTTCACCGACAAGAGTGGCACATGTGCCAATTATATATCTTACGCTCTTGACAGAGTTGGATTGTGTCCGTACATATGTATGGGGTGCTGCTGCTCTGGCTTACTTGTATCGATAGTTGGGATTGGCTACCCGTCATGAAGTCAAACAAATTGCTGGATATCTTTAGTTGCTAGAGGCGTGGATTTGAGCATTTTGAGTGTTTGGCTCTAACTCCCAATATTCACTATGCCCCAGATCATCCCCGAGTTCATCGTTGGCTCCCTCATAGGGAGACTATTGCTCCCCTACAGGCACTGCGAGAGCGGCTAGATTACATGGGTGCAGATCAGGTAAGGGGAATTGCTTGTTCATGATGCATTGGATAGAACGACATCTTACATATTTATTTAGAAGAAAATTTCTCATAATTGTTTTGGTCATTGCAGGTCACATGGGATCCTTATCACGATATTAGACGGCACCATCCATTTAATCTGGTCGCATTCTACTGTGGGTGCATTATGTGTATGGACGTTGTTGAGCCCGATCATCCAGTTCGGATCCTGAAGCAGTTTGGTAGGGTGCAGACTATTCCTCCACTCCCATTACTTTCGATTCGTGCTGTACCAAGCCTGACCGCAAATGCATACCACATTGCGTATCAATATTTTGATCAAGTATGGGAAAGATGGAATGATCACCTGCTGTCTGATTTGAATCGAAGCACACCAGTTCGATGTCTTTTTGATTGCATACCAAATTACATGGATTGGTACGCACGAGTATCATGGAGGCTGCTTCAAAACCCTAACCTCCAATCAAAATTTCGCCCACGTCCTCGAGAGGTGCAATCTAGTGAAGACGTTGATTATGAGATCATATGTTTAATTGATCAATTCTTTAAGCCTTTTTTGTTTTAATTTTTCATTGAACTCATGAATTCATTCAATGACTTGCAGCGCAATGTGGATGCCTTGAGCATCCTTGATAGAGTCGTCGAGAGGGGTTCGGAGGGTTGGATTGAAGACCCTTATGGTATATATACTGCAGTCGAGTAGACAGTACATGTTTTGCGTGGAATGTCTATCGAATAGGTGGAGCGCACTGTACGACACCCCAGCGAGACTGCTCTTTCTTACTCGAGCAGGTCCTGCAGGGACAATCGATGATTTATGAGATAATTCAATGTGTTCCATGACTTCAATATAATGACAATGATTTTATGGATTTGTTGGGTTGTATGGGTCGGCATTTGTCAGCCTTTTATGGATTTTATGGGTTGTATGGATTGGCATTGACAATAAAATTTATGATGGTGCTTGTAAAGCAGCAATTTTGAATATAACCCAATTGAATTTCTTATTAAATTTGTTGTTCATACATCAGGATAATACATGTGCTCTGCCGACCATGTGGCTAAACAAAGGTTCGAAAAAAAAGAATACAAAATACAATCTCCTCAGTCCAATGAGACGGTCTCACATGTGGCTACATTTGGACTTATAAGCTCTTTAAAATGCCTGATGTGATCTTCGTATGCTAATTCCCAACCGTTCGCGCAAGGATGATGAAATTCTCTTCACTTGTTGGCAATAGGTGGAACAAGATGATTTGGGATCATGAATACCTCCAAAAAAAAAAAAAAAGAAACCTTTAAACACATTAACATGTTACAATTGTAAACCAAAAAAATGAATCATGTTTACACGTTAACATATTACAATTGTATACCTGAACGAAGTGGTTTTGATTAATAAAACTTATTGCTGTCTCCAACCGAGTAGCTTCAGGCAACGGTGCAAACCTGAGAGGAAGAAAGGTTAAACATTGTGTTGCGCTGAGGTGAAATAAGACCAAGTTATAACGAGATGCAATAAGATGCCCATGTCAGGCATCGTCAACCAATTGTTATATGAAGGATTCTTCTCATAGTATGACAGTGCCTCAATGAATTCTTCCACTCTATTTTCCACTCCATATAATTGCTTGTAATTATCTAAATGTGCCAGCAGCTCTTGTAAGAGTTCTCTCCTAACTTATCGCCATCCATTTTCAGTATGACCAATCAAAGCAGCAATAGCTCTATAACCACAATTACCATCCGCTGCAACATCTTTAATAAGGTGTATATAAGGCCTTAAACCTTTTGAGAATTGTGTAGTATATGAACTGGCATTTTTTGATCTTGTTCTCACAACTCTATGATTTCCTTTTTTTGGTTTCTGTTCTAATGCTGCCTTAGTGCTAATGGGAGCAGGAGAGTGACTATCCTGTACAAATTCTACCAACTCAAAAGCACTTGGTCCTCGTTTGGTGGATGTATCACTCTTTGTACGTGGTTGCCCACGGGTTCGGATCTTTATGGCAGGCTCTAATAAGAATGTACTGTTTGGCTTTGATAGCTCCCTCATCTTCTTTAAGAGTTGTAGTTTCCTTGTCTAATCGTATTCATTGAACCGCTGTTCAAGTAACCCTAACTCCGCCTTGCAGTCCAACTCCATAGTAGAGCACTTCAAAATGGTACAAGGATTCATGTCAAGCTTGCTCCAATATGGGTGTATACATTCAAGGGGAATTGGCCATCCTTTTGAAATATATGTAGCGATCTCATGTGCACATGGTAACCCATGTGTGGAACGAAGAATACATCCACATGCAATCCTATCAATTCCAACCAGATTTGACCTCTTTGTTTCTGCCAATATTTGTTTCAATGAATTTCGTGAGATGTTCCCACAAAGCTCCTTAAATTCGGATGGCTTGAAACCATGTTGCACGATTGTCTTGCTCTTCTCGAATGAGGCTTTAATACTGGTATGCTGTAATTCAAGCAAGCTGTGGGTTTTTGCCCAATTTGTCTCAAATGTTCCCTGAGATGGTCCAAGCCGCCTCTTCAATTATGAATGTGAAGACTCGGCCCTATAGCAAGAACATAAGAATTAATGATACATCGCCTTCGAAATACAGTTAAAGTATCATTTTAAATAATGAAAGTATAAGGCACACCTGTTTGATGTAGTATTTCCGAAATGTATGCATTTATCTACCCACGCAGAGACAAATCTCTCGTATTCATCCAGCCAACTCTCCTTGACGTAGTGAAGTGCTGCTAGATATGTTGAGAATTCTTGATTCAGCTTACGTAGATGATCAATATACTCTTGTTTTGTGGAGGAGTGGACCAACAGATTCTAATAAAGTATGAATCTGTCCCACTTATCCTTTGTCTCGAACAGCTTCTTACATTTCGCTAGGACATTCTTATTTATATGCTATTTGTATAGTAAATGCCTTGCATTAGCGAATACACTGCTGATGGCTTTCATTAGTGATAATTCTCTGTCTGTCACAATAACATCAGGAAGAGCGTCCTCACCAATGACAGAACGTACTACACCCAGAGCCCATGCATAGTTACCTTCGCGTTCAGCTTTCATGTAAGCGAAGCACACAGAGAAAGTCATATCTGTTGAAGTCACTCCGACAATTTCCAATAAGGGCATGTGATACCGGTTTGTCTTGTAAGTGCAATCCATTATTAAGACATGAGGAAATGCCCGCAATAACGGTATGATGGTTGGTTGCGCCCAAACCAAATCAGTGATAATGTCACTGTCCTCACAGTTCCTATGACATTCAATGTACTTATGCTCCGTTAACTTGTTCGTGAGTTGTTGCATCTATGTCCTCCCACCTCGCTCAACAACTGTGCCTATGACGTGCATTGTAAATGGTCTTCATTGTGGTTACATTTAGCTCACTTCTTTGTTTTAATGTAACCAGAATATCTTTCGGGCGTACCATGCTCTTAGACATATCAATCATCAATTTTGTTTCCTCTGTTAATCTCCCTGCGAATGAATGGCCCTCTATATACTCTACAGCAGAATGATTATGTACACCACATGCAACTTCCAACATCTAATCATCAGAAGTGTCCGACTTTTTGCCCCTTAATATAAAAGGGCATCCACATTTCTTCGATCCTGTTTGCCTTATCTTTTTCTTAGTAGGACCATCATCAATGGTCTTAGACTGCTTGTAATGGCGGCTTCTCTCACATGCTAGGACAACTCTAGCTTTTATTTCAGGCCTTGCAGCATTTGATACCTTTATGACAATGACGAAACCGTTTCTTTTACCCACATCACGAGCCCAGTTCACTAATGCATCACGGCCGTGAAATATCTAAACATATAACCATTGAATAAGACATTAGTAACACACAAATTTTATTCAAATCTTAATTTAATATGTTTTACTTCTTCAGTGGTAAACACATTTGTAAAGTCCATTGAATAGCCAGACTGAACCTGTCTTTCTTCTGTGGATATCTGTAATGAGAAAGAAAAATGTGAATTTCTCATAACCTTTCGGAAAAATATATATGAACATAAGACACATATTCGATATATTATCTTTGAACATATCTTGGATGTTCGGATATAAATGTTCGAACATGTATTTTATGCTCGGTTTGTAATTTCTGAACACAGGTAAATACTTCCGTTTAGTATGGTCGAACATTCCAAATTTGTGCGGCCATACCAGTTTGAATAGAATGTGAACAACTGCTATATAGAACTAGAAAAAAACGGCGAGGAAAATCAAATAATCAACTAGACTAACCTTGTCGTTGCTATTATAAATCAAAGGCATGATTTCCTTTTAATTTCCTTCTCCATTGCAATATTATGATCGAGAGAACTACAACAACAGTTGTTTGGATTTGATTTGAGCAAGAGGAAGAATACTTTTGATAAATGGGAGTGTGGTACTGTAAATAATATGAAGGAATGAGGAAATGTGGGAAGATAGTTAGTGGAAGCTCTTAGTGGAGTGCAATGGTCATGTGGGGGAAGAGACCGGCAGTGAAGGAGAAGAATTGTGTGGGAAGGGAGACTTGATTCTCTGATGGATGGGAGATGTCCATTTTAGTCATTTCAACTAATAGTTTTATTATAAAAATATTATAATATTTTGAGGTGGGAAGTGAAGTTTTTGTGGTGCCAATAGAACCCCCTTCTAAATGTCCATGGGCGCATCCACGCTTCTACGTTGGAGGCCGGTCCCTAATTTCAAGTCAGGACATAAAATCCAGAACATAATTGTTCAGAACCACTTGATGGAACAAAATATCCTCAGGCAACTTCGATTTTGATTGCAGAGTTTATCAGAGAAAGACTTAGAGTTTATCAATATTACAGGCCAAAGGATTATGTCTTGACTTTCAAAGGGACTTTGGTGTTCAAATATCTTATAGGAAGGCCCACATTGCAAGGGAAATAACTATGAAACACATACGCGGTTCTTTTAAGGATTCATACTAGATTCTATCTGATTATCGTTTGGAGTTGAAAAGCACTAACTTGGGCATAGTGGACAATTTGTGGACAGAAGATGATCACTCCTTTCAAAGATATTATGTATGTTTCGGTGGATGTGCTCGGTCTTTCAAATCATCTCTGAGGCCACTAATCGCCCTTGATGAACACACCTCTAGGGTAAATACCCAGGAGCCTTACTCATAGTGGTTTGGCAAGACAGTGACCATGGGCTTTTCCCTTAGCTTTTGCCATTATGGAGTCTGAGTGCTATGCGACTTGGTCATGGTTTTAGCAAATCTGGATGAAACCTTGGAGCATGTTCACAATCTTCTCAGATCGACTGAAGGGACAAATCAATGCCGTGAATGATGTGCTTCCAACAGCTTCCAACCGCAAAACACCGTTACTGCTGTCGTCACATTTCACAAAATATCCAAGAAAAATTTAAAAATGATGGAATCGTCACGAAGTCTTGGTGCGCCCCACGTTCAACCCGCGTCTGTGAGTACGATAACTACATGGCAGAAATCAGATCCATTGATGTAGCTGCTCACGATTACATTAAAGCGATCGGCCACCAGCATTGGGCAAATGCATTCATTGAGGGCTAACGTTATGACATGCTCACTATAAATATTGCAGAGAGCACACAAACAACTTGTTGAAGGAGCTTTGGGAGCTACCCATCACACAACAAATAGAGTTAATACGGGCAAAAATGATGGATTTCTACTAGAACCGGCGTGAAAAAGGGCTAAATATGAAGATGAGTCACCCCATATGTAGATAAGATTATTAACGGCGAGGCGGAAGCCTCTTGTAGACTCCAATGTTGGCAGGTGGGGCAATCAGAGTTTCAGGTGTTGTCTCCAGAGTACATTGATGTTGTGCACCTCGATTCATGCACATGCCACAAATGGGAACTCCTTGGCATTCCTTATTCACATGGCCTTTGTGCGATTACACTCGGGTGTTATGATCTGTACAACTACTGCTAGCATTCGTTCTCCAGTGATTGCTATCGAGCAACTTACAATGATGTCATCCATGCCACGCGCGATGGAAAGCTGTGGGATCTCAGACGTGACGAGCATGTGTTGCCCCCGGTAGGTCGCAGACAGTATGGAAGGCCGAAAAAATGTTGGATACGAACAGAGGACAGAATGAGGAAACATGTCACATGCTCCCATTGCAAGAAGCGTGGTCATAATATATAGTCATGTAGAGACCCACCTCCAAGGGGATGACTCTTCCTTTTTTCCCTTTTTATTATTATTATTATTTTTTGGATGAGATAGAACTTCATTGCATTCACTTTTTTTAGATCTTGGGCTTAGTGTAAATACTTGTTTATGGTGGGGGAGCATATTTTGATTTGTATTTTGGATGTACCTCTCGATGAATATGGGAGAACATACTGTATATATTTTGATGTATAGACGCAAACCAATATTGATGTTTGCATGTGATAAGTTAACAAAGAAAATTTTTATGTACTGACAATGACAAATGAAGCTAATGCTATTAGGAACTGGGGTTCTACATTTATGTCATGTGTGCGTTTTAATCAATTTTCTTTTATCAGGGTTGAGCCTTTTTCCCCCTTCCAAGGAAGAGTTCTTACGACTGATTTTCTTTCATTGAATTTATCTTTTTATATCTTCCACTATAATTATAGTTTCATCCTTGTATCGTACAAGCACAACTTTTTGTAAGGAGATGTCAAATTGATCTAGAAAATATGAAAATGTAATCAGGATGGGAGCATTTCATATACAATTGAGATGATAACCAACAAGGTGTTACCCTGATTAAAGTAATCTCAGCAAATTTGGTTGATCTCAACCTCAAGACAAACTATTGTTTTTGCTCTTATCATGACAAATAAGAGGCTAATTCTTTGCTATTAGTTCGATGCCTTTTATTAAGAAACCAAATCAATTTCCACTTGGCTTGCAAGTGCAAATACAATTGCGATGATAACCAACAGGGTGTTACCCTGATCAAAGTAGTCTCAGCAAATTTGGTTGATCTCAACCTCAAGACAAACTATTGTTTTTGCTTTTATCATGATAAATAAGAGGCTAATTCTTTGCTACTAGTTTGTTGCCTTTTATTAAGAAACCAAATCAATTTTCACTTGGCTTCCAAGTGCATATCATTTCTGTGTTAAGTGATTTCTTGACACTACAGAGTTGGATAGCACCAACCCAAAGCTCATGATTGATTCCCAGATCATGAGGATAGCATGAGTTTTTGGTCGACTTATAAGGGAAGTTATGGAGATGTTAGAGGAGTACAAGCAACTTGCCAAGATTTGGAGCAAGATGAAGGGGTTCAAGATTCCGAAGATGGGTGAAATGAGCCCCTTGTCTCGAAATATGAATGCATAGCACATGAGCAAAGTCCGTCCTCTACCAATGCAAGAGCAAATTGGAGGAATGGGTGAATTACAGAAGTTGATAAAGCAGATGGGTTCTTTGAAAGATATGATGGCGATTTTTGGAGGGTATTGACAGATAGTGTCTTTGATCATTTTGTAGATAGCAAATTATTTATGCTTTGTGCGTGATCCGGGAGGCTTCATCACATTGGGAAGGGGTGATGAAAGTCTTGTTCCTCATGTCCAATATATTGTATTAGAAAGCCTACTTCAATAGTAGACTAGTGCTAAACAAAACTTGATGATCCGTTGTGATCGTTCAAAAACAAAAAGGATTTTGATCATCAAACGTGGGATCTGATTTTTACCGTAGGACACAACTTTATCATCCATATGCTGCAGTGTAGTGTTCATTGGGGAGAAGGGAGACTTTCTTCGATGTGGGTTAGAACTCAAATATATAACTTTCGGAACGATCTTCATGTCCAACTTGATCCCAAGTGTGTGCATTTAACTTTTTCTCCCTAGTGGTTTCCCGGCTATTTCCAAGTTATAGGGAGTTATATAGTTTTCCATATCCTATTTAAATGTAGTTTTCATTATATTTTTATCATGTATCTGGATTTTTAGCCTATTTTGTAAAGCTCTCTCTCAAGCAATAAAAGATTGGTGAACTGCGTGAAAATTAACAAAGGTTACTTTAGACATTTCGACCAGTCCACCTACATTTCCATCCATTCCGATGATCGCTCTACATTGCATGCTTTCTGTGCTGATATGCGTTTTCAGTCATCTAAAAAGGGTCTTCTATGTGGGTCGGCCCCCTTTGGTTCGGTAGAATCCATTAAAACTCAAATAGGTTCAAAATTATTATAGCCATCTTGCCTTTTATATGTGCCTTTAGAAGGCTGAATAAGTGAATTTTACATGGACAATAATCCGTACCCCCAAAGAGAAAACAAACAAAGATAACTAAGGAACAAGAATCTCAACAAAACTCTGTCGTATCTCAGCGAAACCTTCATTCACTCGCACACTTCTAAATGCCCGAGACGCTCATTTAACCCATGAATTGCCCCCTCACCTAATTGATCATCTCCTGACAGTCATGCATACGAATTTGCAGCTACGGAAGCTCCTACCCTTGAAGGAGCAGCTCCAGAGGGACTAGCTCTATCTCCCTCATCATCATCATCCAACTCAACAGAAGGGATGTGGGACTTGGACTTTTCAAGGGTGAAGCGATCAATCTTCTACTTGGAAATTATAATGTCTTCATTGGGTAATGCTAGCTTACCCATGTCAACTAGCAGTTTGGAGATGACTATCGGGAAGGGAAGAGCGGCATTATGAGATGCACTGTGTACCTTGGCCATTCCACGAAACACCACGAGAGGAAGGTCAACTTTCCTTTGAGTCCCGATGCAGTAAAGGAGATACCTATCTTCCTTTGTGACTCTTTTGTTAACTTTTGGGCTGACATTGTGATGGATGAAAATATTCAGCAAGCGATAGGATTCGCTAAGCTTATGGTGGGCTATGTCACCACCGATCCAAGCGACATGCTTGCTAATCAATTCTTTAGCTATTAGATTGTAATTAATCTGGCGGTTGTTCACAATCGGGAATTGTGCACCTTCAACGCTATCAATTTCTAACACTTGGCTTAGAAGATCAGGTATAATGTCGAATCCCTGTCCTTTAACAAATGTCTTGAAACGAACTGTTTGAAACTTCATGCATGTTAGAGTAGAACTCCCTACCCAATTGACTACTATCTGGTAGCCATGGTCATACAGTGTAAACCATCTTATATGCTGCATCCACACACACCAAAATCAGTTTCATGTAGCTTATTGTACATGACAATTCTTTCGGGCACAACAGAACGATGCTAGAACTTGTTCAGAAAGAAATTTTGGCCAGCTTCATTTAAAAACCAAGACCGATCAAAGGAATCTTGTTGACAAGTTCGTTTGTTTCGAGGAGCCATGTCAACTAGCAGAACCTGCAAAAAACATGATACTAGAATCGTCACAATGAGTGTGAAAAGAGAATATAACAAAACATCCCCTGTTTTATAACAAAAAGAACTTCAAGGAACACAAATCCAAGTTCACAAACACTCCACCCGTTGTCCCCCAAAAACCAGCTCCTTCAACAAAATTTTCCCCACATAATCTCCCAACTGAGAAATATAACAACGTTTTTTCAAACACAATACCCTAGCTATGATCCTAGTTCTATCTCTGCAATTCCCAATCATCACTACTGCTTCTCGATTTCTGACTCATTCATGTTGTTGAGACAATGGCAAATGGGACAAAAAGGGTAGAGGGTCCTCTAATCTTGTTTATAGCAATTGGACCTTATCTTCTAAGGCTACTATGCCATTCATGACTCAAAATGAGGATAGAAACCTTTTGACTTCGCTTTGACATGATAAGCAAAAGGTATCCCAAATCCACCAATTGAGATTACATTTAGCTTCCTCCGAAGCTATAAATTTGCTATTAAGAATCTCTAGTCATTTGTAGGATTTTTGTTCTTTTCAATTGATATCAAATGGATCTGAGTGAATGGCATTTTCAAGATGGATATATCAGTAAGCAGTCTTACAGTAACCAAGAGCTCACAAAACTTGAAGAATGTAAGCACCCTAATTTGTATGTTTGAATTCCTATAGAGGTGCACTGTAGACTTTGTAATCTCCCTGCAAATTAACTTATTAATCAAAACCCAGCGCTCACCCCATCATTCTTCTTATCTTCAACAATTCAGGATTTCCCATTATTATCAGAGTTGTAACAAGAACGGAAAATGGGGCAGAGAATATAGAAATGGAATGAAGAAGAGAGGGAGAAGAGGCATTTAAGCGTTAGAATTTGGAGGATAACATAGGGGAGGAGCCTTACCATTGCAAAATGAAGGAGAATGGCTCAGCAGAAATCCTAGAGGAAGAGGGGCGGATGCGGGCGGTGATGAGTTCGAACCCTTTGGGACCTAGGGTTTTATGCCAACAATTATCATCCGGCTTCAATAGAGATTTTGCGTGTTTTTTTTTCAATGAGGACATTTGGGTCACAAGGCTAGAGGGTCGAACTTAGAACTTGCAAGTTCGAACCATTGGCTATCTAGAAATTAGCCCAGCAAGTTCAGGCCGTGAAGGTTCGAACTACCAACGCGATAGTTCGAACCTTTGTTTTGTCTGGAAATTGGCCCAGAATGAGCCAAGCGGAAGGTTCGAACTAGCAAATAGAGGGTTCGAACCCTTGGCCTATCTGGAAAATGGCCTAGAAAGTTCACATACAAAGGTTCGAACTCCAAATGTGAGGGTTCGAACCTTTGGCCTGTCTGGAAAATAGCTTAGGGAGTGCAAAAGTTAAAGGTTTGAATTCTAAATGCGAGGGTTCAAACCTTTGGCCTGTCTGGAAAATGGATTAGGGAGTGCAAAACTTAAAAGGCTCGAACCCTACACGCAAGGGTTCTAACCTTTTGCCTGTCTAGAAAATGCCTCAGGGGGAGCAAAACTTAAAGGTTTGAACTATAAATGCGAGGGTTTGAACCTTTTGCCTCTTTAGAAAATGGCTCAGGGAGTGCTAAACTTTAAGGTTCGAACCCTACACACAAGGCTTTGAACCTTTCGGTTGTCTGGAAATTGGCCCAGAATGTGCAAAACTAGAAGGTTCGAACTCTCAATGTGAGAGTTTGAACTTTTGTTGCTGTCTGGAAAATGGACGCAAGTAGTTAACTGGCTGATCAGGTTCGAACTCTCCTTCATGGGTAATCTCTGCTATGTTTCATACCTTGAAGTGCTTATCCTTGTACAAACCAAAGGAGCCCTAACTTGAATGATATCAATGGCATAAGTGAAGTGAATATGGCTCTTCCAAGTCACCCCATAGCCCAATTCTATTAGCTAATTTACCTAGTAAAATGCAATCTAGCTATGACCTATTCGAGATGCATAATGCATGGCCTCATGTAGCTAGACCTGATTGCACTTGCTATGTGGAGCATTCTTATAGTGGTCTAGCTAGACCCATCACAAAACAATGCTGTGTGTCATACGCATTAGTATGGATGTGATTTGGCTAAAACAGAGTCCCTGTATGATGATAGCTTTTGATTATAGGTCTAGCAGTTCCAATAACTCATCTTAAAAAGCAGGTTAGACTCATCCTTAAGTATATTTATCTATAGAGTTTCATTTTGCACGAATCGCAAATCCTATTTCCTAACATCTTTACTGTCCAGCAACGAGATTGTACTTGAGTGTAGACTTAAAAGAGTTTTTTCCTCCATATTTTTTTTGTTGCCGAGCGACGAGATTAAACCTGAATACAGCATGAGATACACAAACAACATCCAAATTATGGGGCGACAAAAGATGTGTGATTTAAAATCCATTTTGGATAACGATATTGTTACGATCGGATATAGCTTTTCACTTCTACAGGCTTGTCCGGCAAAGAGAATGAGGTCGATTATGTATTGAGATACAAATGTGATGGAAAATGCTACTAGAGGTTGCAAAAAATGTACAATTTACCGATACTAACAACGATATCGTTACCAACCTTCATACTTCTCAATCTCAAATTGTTATCCAATAAGTCAATTGCATCGTAGTTATGATGTGATCTTCAGTGAAGGATGGTTAGAAGGTTGGTAGGTATTTTTTGTTTGTCTTGAGGTATTCTACAATGACAATCACTCATCATTCGTCAATAACTTAAACCAACCAACCATGAACATGCACACACACAAAATACTTAAAAAAACTAGATAAGAACAGAAGTTTCTTAATGCCTCTTATCTTCAACAAGCTAATTGAAGATCCAGATACTTACAAAACCACCACTGTCAACATCAATGGAAACCAACTTAATAAAAACAGAGTTTTGGGAAAACCCATATATAAATTAAATCCATATTAGAAAGGAACGTTGTATTCCATGTCATCAATCTCCAACATCCTTTTAAATCAAACTCTCATTACAATGAACACCTACCAAAATCCTGCATCCAAAAATACAACTAAATGAAACGTTCTTGGAAGGCACCATAGCTTTGCCAGACTGGGGAAAAGTTCCAAAAAGCAAAATTGACAGAGCACACGAAACCCAGAATCCAAAACAGGAAGCAACGGAGAGAGTTGATTTGGAAGGCCATTGTAGTTGACCCATTGTCTTTAGAGGACGTACCTAGAGCACCATTCCAACACCTGGTTGTTTTGGCTGCAACCATCTATTTTTTTTTCCACCTGGTGAATTATCCAAACCAAATGAGGAGACATGAATTAGAGGTAATGTTTAGAGAAAATAAAAACAATGCAGCACATCATCATTAAGCGTAATGTTTACCTTAAAGTCTTCTCACAACCGTCAACTCTCTCTCTCCCCCTCTTTCTCTCTCTCATAGTAGAGTTGTACGAGGCTCATCTTCAAGTGGTTATGATTCCATGGCTAGCCTTTGGTCACATGATCCCTTTCTTAGAGCTCGCCAAGTGCCTAGCCAAAAGTGCCAACCAAGAAGCTCTTCTCCACCCCACGCAACATAGAGAGGCTTCCTTCAATTCCTTCACTTCCTCACAAACATGTAAGTTTGCAGATTAATCATGGAATTTCTTCATTTTGATCCTTCGGCTTCTAACACACATATTGGTCGATGTAAATGTCAGCCACGATAGCACGGAAATAGTACACATCGCTCTTCGTGAACTCCATAGGTTGCCCCATAGCAATGTGACGCGCATACGCCATGACAAAAATACCACAATCGATGCTGTAAACACAAAAAAATTGAATTAGACTATGCAGATAAGTTAGCCGATGACTTTTTTACGTTTTGTAAAAATAGTCTCATTTAGAGTAAACTCCTTTAACGAAACTGACTAGTTTCTCTGCATGGGGCATTCCATGTGGTGTTTTGTCCATATTGTTGGATCATTCCAGCCGAGTTGCATGAAGCGCTTGTTGATCCAGTCAATCTGTAGTAACACATGTACATCCCACTTCAGAAGCATGGACAGATTAATATGGTTGAATTACATATAATCCAGAGATCTAGCTACACATCAGCTTACATTGTTTTCAGCGAATATGTAATCTCCGTCGCACCTCAAGCTGTTATAGTACTCACATCGCCGTCCATTGACCTGGCCAACCAGAAGGAAGAAGTGGTGGTTGTTCCATACTGGCAAGAACAAGAACTCCTTCTCTGTCAAGTTGTCAAGCATGGTTAGGCTGAAGGAGTTTTCAATGAGCTTAATGCTTGACTGAGCATGCACGTACCAATCCTGCATGTTTGCTCAATTCATTATTTTCGTCTGCAAAATACTACAAACCACCAGCCCACAAAAAATTATCCCTGATTTGTATAGCACTTACAGATAGAGCGCATTCGAAGGAGGACGATGCAGCTTGCTTCTTTATTATCTCAAACCAACAGTGCTTAGTCTGCGATGATATAATGAGGAAAGCACTTAGTTGATTATCACAGACCTCACGATGCCTCGGCATTCTTAAGGTCAGAATTGAAAGATTAAGAAGGGTCAAGTAGTCACTAACCCAATTGTCCATCCATGCTCCCTTAAGCAACTCCTTGATGGTTTTGGTAGTTACGGGTGTATAAAACTCCTGTAACTTTGCATTCCTGAGAATATGCATGATAGCGAGAAGTTAAGCAAAGAACCAAAATACGAAAAATGCACTTACGTGTGATAGATAGTTGGTTATACCCCTTTATATCAGCATATTCATTTTGGAATATGGTGAGGATCTCAAGCTCCTCTGTCGTAAGCTTATACTTTGGATCCCTCATCCACGCTCCAATCTTGTAATCAGCCATCCATAGAGGGGGGCTTCGCCTCTCTAATGCGTGCCTTGACATTTAAGATCATTGAGGAGATCTCACCAAAATGGGGACACTTATCCCAAAATTGGGTTGAACCGCATATGGTGTACTTTCCATTCCTGGCTCTGACCATGGACTGGAAGTGAAAGGACTATTGGAGGAGTTAGCTTTGCTGGCTTGGCTAATGACCTTTATAGGGGATTTTGGACTTTGATGGGTATGGATTATTCTGGGACTTTTTTGGGGTGATAACCAAGTTGGACTGGAGGCTCCTTTCGAACTTAATGGCTCCTTAGGACTTGTGGGTTTGGATACATCGGGTTGTTTTCTTAATTTTTCCATTAAGCTTTTGGATCTTTGGGGGGTATCGAGAATTTTGGACCGTTGGGGTTGATTTGAGTGGGGGGAATGTCAGTTCCTTTGCCCGCACTTTTGAGTTTCTTGGGCGCTTTTCCTGCATGTTCTTCTAACAAATGCTCTCATTTGTCTCTCTATTGGAAAAGATACACCAAAATTAGTATAGAATTTCATGAAAATATATAGTGGAGCTGAATGATAGCATACCTTGAGGGATGACTCATTTAGTCCTGCATTGTCTGCATCTTCTGAGGTAACCGGCTAAAAATCAGCCAAACACATATTTTAATTGGATAACTTCGGCTCTCATGCCTTCAATGAAGTCGGAGAAATCAATGGATTCTCCTTCTAATTGATATGTATCGCCACATGATGCGAGGATTTTATCGGTCCACTTCAGGATCTAGACTAGGCTAAAAAAAGATAGTACAGAAATTAGAATTAACTATAGAGGTTAGGCAAACATAATTGTTTGAGCTCATAGAAAAGTAAGAAGGTTCAGATGAAGGAATTTACTTGAGATGAAACGGAGTTTAGGTTGAGGCTGCTGTGTCCGGAGGTAGGACGACCAATGCGAAGCCGAGTGATTTGTCTATACCATTAAAAGTACGCATCCGTGTGTGGGCCAGCGTTGCTCTCTTCTCTGTAGGTTATGGCATCCATCCTTTTATTCCATATGCCAAAATAAATGGCCCGTAGTTTTTCATGTTTATTTTCTCGTATTGGGACCATTTCATTGGCGGGAATGGCTTTAGAAAACGAGGTGGCACAATCTGCTTTAACCCTAATTGTTTCATGACTCTTTCTAGACAGTGTCGCTGCACAACCCAAAACGAAATCAAGGGCGTGTTTGACTGAAAGAGAGGTACATCCGTATCATCAATATACTCCAATATGTTTTCATAATCTCAATATGGTAGCCAATTGAACTGCAATAATACAAATGAATCAGTAAATACATAATTGTCCAAAAAGCAAAAAAACGCAAAAAAAAAAAAAAAAAAAAAAAAGAGCACATAAAGTATGATTGGACAAGAAGATGGATTTGGAGCCCACTACCGAAGGCTTCTATCGAATATCGATTGCTATGTCCTAAGTTAATACTTATGACACCGACTTCCATAATATCGAGCTGTCTTCTGGCTTCCTCAACTCGTGTCTGGAATTGATGGGACTGCAGCCTGTTGTACCATGTTAACATAAGAGGAAACTCTACGTCTGTTTCCCAATCAGCTCTCTAACGAATCGGGTTGCCAATTGTCGTACGCGAGTATGCCTAGACCTGACCAATTGCAGATCAATGTTGGTTACAATTATAGGAAAAAAAGAAAAAGAAAAACCAAAACGATACAAGACCCAACGAACGCATATCACATACGGTTTGTCAATCACACGTAGAGGTTTTAGAGAACCCATTATTGTCTTCACGGGTTTTCCTTTCTTTTGGCATAAAGACACTTTGGGCAGGCCCCTATACATATTTGCTAGGCATGTTGCTCCCCAAGAACGCTTTTCAAAATGTCCAAATAATTCCAAAATGTGGGATGGAGCCTTTGTACCTAAAGTGGTCCTGAAAATCTGGCCGGCAATGAGACAGAATAGAAAAGCATGTGTCCATCTAATGTCTTGATCTCTAGGTCGGCTCTTGGGCATTTGGCCAAAATTCTATCTAAACCATGTGAACTTATTTTGCACTCCATAGCAGTCGTAGTTCATGTCCGATACCACCCCTAGCAATTCATCGCATACTTTGACTATGGCTAAGGGAGAAGAGAATGTGTGGCCATTGACTGGGAGACCATCAATGGGGAGGCCATAGTCGTAAGCTACATCCTCCAAAGTTACGGTGGCCTCCCCACTGTTGAGGTGGAAGGTGTTTGTCTCTGGCCTCCACTGCTCAACCAAGGCAGTTATTAGGCCATGATCGAGTTCGATTTTCTTTATCCTTGCCAGTTGCTCTAGCCCAATCTGACGTATTAGCTCCCACATACGATCATTGATTTCCCGGCTATCATGATTTGGCATGGGAATGCATTGTAGTGGGCCTGCTTCCTGCATTTCATAAATGAGGACAAAATCCATTACATTTGCCCTGGCATAAGCGCAAACTAATATATTACTACAATTGTCAGCCAAAATTTGACTTACTATACCGTTCTAGACTCGTTTTGAAATGTGGCTATCTTGGTCATATAAAATTGAATTTTCCAAAGGACTGGGCTGAAGATTCTCCATCTAAAATTAAAAGAGAATCTAAAGTTAGCACAAGATTGATTTCAAATTCATAGACCCCATATAAGAGGTTAAGAACAACAAGAAACCAATTTGGGGGGAAAATCTCTAAGAACTTCATTTCCAACTAGTTAGAACTTGAGTTTCGTGGCTGAAATTGTAACGATATCGTTATCACCATTTATAGTTCCTACTGTATTTTCACTTCAAGGACGAAGAGGAATTAAAGATGACAACTTACAAGTTAATTAAATTTTGTAAATTACTCTGTGTGTGTGCATGTGTGTTTTGAATGAAAACCAAGAGCTTCAAATCCCTTCTTCTGTAAGTAAAGCATGCTCACTACGAATTCATGGCACAAGTTATGGCATTTAATGCCTTTGCATCGTAGTCTCTTAGTGCTTTTTGACTAGCTGTCCATTTGACCTTTGTGAGAGGCTTGACAGTGCCATCTTCAGTTGTGAATGTAGGAGGAGTCCATCCATCCTCTACAGCGTCCCACACTTCTCCACTAAGAGATTTGATAAAGACGGTCATTCGGGCTTTCCAAAAGGCATAGTTTGTACCATCAAACAATGGTGGTCTGTTTATAGCACTACCTCCTGGACTAGACATTGTTTATAGCACTACCTCCTAGACTAGACATTGGCACTAGTGATCTACTCTAGGTTTTTAAGCCTTTAGGGAGTAAGCTGGCTCTGATACCAATTGAAAGTACCGCTAGGGCCAATGTACAAGTCCTAGAGGGGGGGTGAATAGGACTAATTAAAATTCTTTTTTCGCCAATTAAAAATATCTTAATCCAATTTTAATCCCAACTAGAACAATGAACATAAAGAAGCCAAATAAGAATGCAACTTAAGTGGAATATGTGTTCAAAGAGTGAGTGCTTAAACAATCTATGATTTGCTAACTTGGTTCAAGTTAATAAGCACAAGAGTGAGTGTGTGTGTCAATTAAACCCAGTGATCATCTATCATCCATATAGATCTCCACAGTATGTAAATATGTAAATTACGCACAAGAGATAGAGATAGAGAAATTGACACACAAGAGGTTTATAGTGGTTCGGTCACACAGACCTACATCCACTCATAAGGGTCACATAGCCTTTGGTTCCACTATGATGAATCAAATATACAAGTACTGATTCTGCCTCAATTTTATTACCGAGGTTCGATCACACAGATCTAATCTCCCACACACAATATTTAAAGTGGTTGAAGCACACAGATTCAATCCACTATCACCACATACAAAGATATAGAATTTAAAGGGAGGGCGAAAACTTGCCTTTTGACAAAGTCTTGAGAGTGTTCGATGAAGCTTAAACCACAGTTTAAGCTTTGACCTCTTGCTTCATAGCTTGGTGTAGAAGATGATGTTTCAATGAAGTGCACAATCAAGTTGAAGAGGTTTTGATTGAGGAATATGGATATAGACTTAAATAGCTTAGGCTTTTTCCTAGATACTTAAGATATCCACTAATCACACTTATCTCGAGCTAAGAAAGCTCTTAGATATACCTATGAAGGATCAAAGTGTGAGTGGAAATCTTTTGAGAGCCCTGATCAAGATGTTACTATGAAGGCATAATGTATAGAAGAAGGTCTCTCAAGAATTATCTAGCTACTTGCATTGGAATGAGCTTAAAATATATATATAGACAGCTTTCCAACGGCTTTGGCGGTTAACCCCCTTCAAATTCATGGTTAGCCGCCACTCCCAACGGATACCTCCAACGGTCAGAAATTTCAAATTTTCTGAATTGTCGGTTAGTGTCGGTTTGCAGGCGGTTGACCGACAACTGGCCGACGCCTGACTGCCTGGTGACCGCCCCTTTGTTTTTTCAGCCAAAAACAACTTTTAGAAAAGTAACCGACCTGGTGATCGCCTGAGGTCGGCTAGCCGAAATCTGGGGTCATTTTAGAGTATGAAACAAGCTCGAAAATATCTTCCAAAAACCTACCAAACTAACAATTTAGTCTAGGGTTTTTAGGGTCACTAAGGAGCATGGTTTAGGGTCCCAATTACTTGAACTTGGTTGGCACATCTTGATGTCGATCTTTGACGAATCCGGGCCTTTCCTTTGACGAATCCGGGCCTTTCCAAAAAGCTTTGACAGTCCTCTTGAATTGAATCTTCTTTGAAGTGCTTAAGAGACTATGTATTCAGGACTCTTTGGCACGAAATTGACAATACGAACAAGTGCTCATGGAAATGTGGCACTAACAGAGAGCACTAAAAGGCAAGTTTGGTAAAGCAAGAGAACATATAGCGAGAGCTACTAGGAAGGTTTTTTTTTTTATGGAGGCATTCCACCCAGCAAGGCATCTTCTCCTTGTTAGATCCAGCTATAGAACATGGTTCAGGTATAAAGGCACCCACCTCTTATGAGATTGGGCATGTTTGTGTCGAGAAAGAGTATGAGGAGTTGCAAGCTTGGGTGCAAACTTTCAAATGGGCATCGAGGGAAAGATTTTTCACACTAATGTGCGATGGGTGGATAACTATCACACATCGTCATCTCTTGAATTTTCTAGTCTACTCGTCTATGGGCACGGTGTTTATAAAATCAGTTGATGCAACTGATTACATCCAAGATGCAAAATATATTAATAGGTTATTGAATGAGGTGATTGAAGAAATTTGGGTAGATTGTGTAGTTCAGGTTGTTACCGACGACACTGCAAACATCAAGGTTGCAGGAATGCTGCTTATGAAACAAAGGCCAAGGATTTTCTGGTCTCCATGTGCAGCACATTGCCTGGATTTAATGCTTGAAGATATTGTAGAAGGAAAAGTCATGTTGCTGGTGATTGGTAAGATAGAGAAGATCACCAATTTTTTTATTAGCTATATAGACTTATTTCCATGATGAAAATGCATACAAACAATCATGAACTACTGCGGCCTGGCATCACTAGATTCGCCACCCACTTCATTGGGATCGAAAGTGTTTACAAGTATAGAGAAGGACTTCTCCAATTGATAAAATCACAGGAGTTCATGAATTCAAAATGGGGAATGAGGCCAAGTCCCATTACAAAAGAAGTATGTAAAATAATTGAGTCCAACAAATTTTGGCCTCATGTAAAGGGTGTTTTGAATGTTTTTGATCTCCTAATAAAGGTTCTTCGATTGGTTGGTGGCGATGATAAGCCAACAATGAGCTTCTTACATGAGGCCACGGAGAAATCAAAGTTGGCTATTCAAGCAAATTATAGATATTATAAAAAGTTTTAGAAGATCATTGACGATCGATGGGGATGACAATTGAAACATGATTTACACATTGCTGGTAAGTGAAGGCTATTTTCTTTAATACTTGAATTGTTGTATTCAATTCTCCTCACTATATTAATTGAGCATTGACTAAAATTCATTGGCTTTACAAGATACTTCTTTAATCCACAATTTACAGATTGACACATATATGATGAAATCCGTTTGGGACTAGAAAATGTAATTGAAAGACTGGCAAGGAGTACAGATGAAGCAATTTGGGCTACTAATCAAGTAGGCTAATTAAGGAAAAAAGTATATAACATTGTAATTTCTCCAATTTATTTTTCAACGTTAATGTCTTCAGATTGACATATATAATATACGTGCTGGAAGCTTTGGAACAACTATTACGTAGAGAGTTATCACACAGACCAATTCTGGTATTGATTGTAATGTCATCTGTATATTATTCAAGGGCTTATTATTTTATTGACTCTAATATCATTTCTATTTTTATTTTCAGCTGAATGGTGGTTGAATTATGGAGAGAGTGCACCTGCACTAAGGATGATTGCTATTAAAGTCCTTAGTAAAACTACATTGTCTTCCAATTGTGAAAGAAACTGAAGCACATTCTCGTTTATCTGCCCAAGACCAAGAAATAGATTAACAATACAGAAGCTAAATAAATTGGTCTACATCCACTACAACCACAAGCTCTGGAGTAGAAATAGAAAGAGAAGACAGTTTGAGGATCAACGAGATTATTTTTGTCCAATTAATTTGGAGTACATCATTTCGGAAGAAGATACTATGTTAGGTGAATGGTTGGAGGAACAAGAAGAATCGGTGTTAGACCAAGACCCAGCGTTTGATGAGTTGATGGAGGAATTGATTGGGGATAGGCCTGAGCCAGTGAGGGCCTCAGAAAGGATGGAAGAAATAAACTTGACACTGCAACATGGGCACGCACCTGATATAAGTGAACCAAGGGGAAAAGACGTGGATGAGGAGAGTGAGTCAAGTATTTCTCTTTATCATCATTAGCAGGAATTCCACCTGACTCTCCCGGAGATGAGGGTTATTATAGAGATGATGAGTCAAATCGGTGTTAGACGAAGACCCAGCGTTTGATGAGTTAATGGAGGAATTGTCTGGGGATAGGCTTGAGCTAGTGAGGGCCTCAAAAAGGATGGAAGAAATAAACTTGACAATGCAACAGGGGCGCGGACCTGATACAAGTGAACCAAGAGGAAAGGAGGTGGACGAGGAGAGTGATCAAGTATTTCTATTTCATCATCATCAATAGGAATTACACTTGACTTTCCCGGGGATCAATGAGGGTCATTATTGAAACGATGAGCCTGTCACTTATGAGACAGTTGATCCTTTTCCTAGGGCTACCAAGTTAGATCCTTGTCGTGGCTATGTCAGACATGTTGGATGGATCGAGGCAAGGAGTAGTAGTGACACCGCTGGGCAAGGAGTGGGGGAAGGTGCTCATGGTCATTATGGGGGTTATGTTGGCCAACAAGGTGCCATGTATATGGATAGCATGATGATTATTCATATGACCCTAATTGGGTACCTCCTTCACCAACACCGATACTTTTTATCAAACATATATTAATTGAGCAAGGGAGGCTTCCCCCCCCCCCCCCCCCCCCACCACTTCCCCATCGACCTTTTCATGCCCCTCATTGCTATTTCATGCCATTTGATTACAACTAGCCACCTCAATCTACAGGAGATTAAGATTGTTCATTATCTTATCAAGAACAATTTGAATATGGTCATGGGTATGATAGTACTGCGCAACAGTATGGAGCATATCTTTTTAACCAATACTGAAGAAATGATGATGGTGATGATGATATCGAGCCTGGGCGATACTCCACTTGGATTTAGCTAGGCTGTCAATATGTCATACACTCATACTCATCAATCTCTCTCTAGTCTCTACTCTCTACTCCCCTCAAATTTCAGGTAAATCATGAACCTTTTGATGCCCAAGTACTTTATGATTTATCTATCTCACTATCTTGTTTCAAATCTTAATATGTTATCTTCATAGTCTTGAGTTTCATAACTTATTTGCTGATTGAGTTAGTATTAAATGATGATTGATATGTTATCTTTATTTTCTTATATTTTACACTAATAAATTGATCATGAGCATCAATAATGGTTGCATTAAATGAAATACTGGAAAAGACAGCGAACTGCGATACAGACATGTCTCATAACTTAAGGTGATCGATATTTTGATTTATTGTTGTTACTAATGGAAAAAAATATTGTTTTCAAACATTTTCTAATATTATGGATTTTTTGGATATTTTTGCGAATTTTTTCGGATTAAAAAAACATTCACACTGGGACGACCGCGACAGACCGATAACCGCGACTGATATCGATATCTTATCGGTTTCTCGGCCTGACCGATACCGCGATCGAAATTAAAATTTTAAACCATGATAGGATGTATTATCGGTTATTTGCAACCAGCTCCATTTGTTAATATTGTTGATTTTACATAGTAATTGCATTGTATAAAGAAATATGCACTAAAAAATTGGTGCATCTCCGTTTTTACTCTCTTTACAATTTTCGTATTATAGATTTAGTTGTTTGCTTACCTGTACTCGGCACGGATTTCTCTTTGCTAGTAAAGTATGACACTAGGAACATTCTAGTTAAATTATCCTAATAGTTTTATTTTATAACAACCTTCACCTTTGTATATGAACCATTCCTTTCATAAATAGTCCGATTAAAAAGAGTTTCATTATTGATCTCATGGTGGTTCCCTGATAATAGTTTCAGACCTGATTTAACTAAAATGTGGTTTCAGAAAGAAATTCTAAGTCACTATTTTTTGAACACAAAATGACCTAGTTTTGGGTCACTTGTGTAAGACATGTTTTCCATATGGATCCCATGCATTTGGGTTGCATCAATGAGGCATGTTTTTGCAACAGACAAAAAGACCAAACATAACGACCATAATGGATAGAGGAAGGTGAAGTTATCGAAAGCCATAATACATTACAATCATTTCCTTTGAGTGTGGAATTGAAGAAGATATAATGGTTCCTTAAGTAATCTATAAAGACATGCATCTTGATGCAATGGAAAACTCTCCATTGCCTTGTTTTAGAAAAATTGAAAATAGTAATCTAATTTGTTGTTATAACAGGGATAGAATTCTGCATAATCTATGCTATAACACAACTCTAAAAGCATTTTGGAACTTTCAAATACATCTTGCTAGTGAAAAACATAAATACTCGTATAAACAACAGGAACAACATTTTGCTGCTTTTGCGAAATCCAACAATCTTATGTAGATGTGAATGATAACATGAAGAAACCATTATAGTTTAAAGAAGAAAACCAAATCTTCTCAAGTTAAGTTCATATCCAACAAATCAAATAAAAGGAAACTAATCAAACCATAATCTTAATTTAATTACGGAACCAACTGAACACCCAAAAACAAAATGGCGGTAGAACAAATTCATTTCAAAGGATGGCGGGAGAATAAATTCATTCTAACTGCCAAAATCTTTAAGACGACAGCTGCTCCAGAACCATCACCATTCTCAACTCAGAAAACCCCAAATTCGGAATCCTACAAATCCTAATCCATTCAAACGAACATTCTACGAATCCCACAACGACGTTGAAGCCCATGTACCATGTACTTTGATATCGTATGTGGGATGGCGGCAAAACCAAAAGGAGGGAAAATACAAAAACATAGAGAAAGATTAAAAAACGGAAGGAGTTATATACCTCTGCAGTGAAGATGGGAAAATCATACTTTGGAAAAACTGAATGGGAGCAAAGAGATGCAGTTGAGGAGGAAGTTTGAAGCTTAGTGCAAGTGAAAATGACAGCTACCACGTAGGAGCACTCATCTAAGGTTCGTCTCGATGGTATAGTGGAAGAGAGAAGAAAAGAATGAGAAGAAACTGGGTTTCGAGCCCTAACAGGGTTTGTGAATAGGGTCGGCATCGACCTTATGCAGTGTAAATCATGTTGATGCCGACGATGTGCCAAATAGGTTAAAATTTTTTTTTTTAAAATTCAGCTCAATTGTTCTAATTGGTGCACCACCATCTAAATTGTTTGATCGGGTCACACGTTCGCATTAAGTGTTTTTTCCGGTTTAATTCTAAAAAAACGGATCATATTAAGTTGGCGTAATATTCATCACATTCCCAACCGCCACGAACCGATTTGATTTTCAAACAATTTATTGTGCTACCTACCTAACTGTGAGGAAGAAAAAGAAAAGAAAAAGAGTCATATAGAGCTCGCAATAGCCATCAAAATCTTCTCATAATGAAGAAACCTCAAACACATAATCTTGCATTAGATATCTCTAATGCATGGTCGTTATTGTGTTACAAAGTTGAATGTGCATATCATATATTCTGCAATTTGATAGAAGTGGGAAATATCCCTATGGTTCAAATAAGAATCATTCAATGTATTTGGTTGGTTTTAGGAAGACAATCTTGAGAGTAGACTTGGCTATTGTTAAATCGCTTTCTGCTAAGGTTTTAAACTTCCTTTTCTTCTGAGCCTTAATATGATTAGGTATGAATTTCCTTATAAAGGATCTCGTTGCACCCTTCCACCATTCTTTCGCATCATCGTCCGGTTTAAATGATGCAAGTACCACTTTTCGTTGCTCTAAACACGCCATGACCTCAAAGATGCCTTCGATATGTTGGACCCATTTGTTTGCATCCCACAGATTGGTAGTTTCCTCGAAGCACTTGGGTAGAAATTTATTCAACCTTTTGTAAAGAGTATCCTTCTCACGGTCCCTACCTCCATTATTACTGCCACTACCTGAACTATCTAAAGCATCACTTTGACCCTTGCCACTCTTACTCTGGTGGTTGTTAATGGTAGTGATCTACTCTTGTACTTGCATATAGCCTTCATAAGTTCTCAAACATTTGTCGGGCATACTCTGGCATCTCCACAGGCCCATCATTATGTTGGGCATTGCTGTTCTCATCTCATTCCTTAGAGAGTTGCTCATTGTCTAAGTCTTTCTGTAGAAAGGGAAGGGAAAATTCGCTAGCCAATAAATCAGGGACAACCAACTGGATCCTTAATTATACCATCTTTGCCCAACGTCCTCTCCGCGTGGCCTACGGGTTGCTAATTCTTTTAATTGCCCAAAACCTTAAGATCTGATACCACTTTGTCATGACCCGAATTCCGGGGCCTGCCGGATTTCGAATTGCATCAAATTAATCCTTTATGGAAATAGGCATTTAATCAATCCAATAATCCAATTAAATTTATGAAAGCCAATAAAACACCAATTGTCTCAATAAAGGGCTAATCCCTCTACCAATTGCCCTCCACCATTCTTTTGTGTCACTCTTCCTGCTTGAAAGATTAATGGCATTTGGAATTTTTAGTCACTAGGTTTATTGTCTTGGTTATTTGATGTCTGAGATGTTTGTCTTGCAGAGTTTCTGGAAAAAGGGCAGTAAGACCGGGGATGATATGGCCTTTGGTCTAAAGTGAGAACATGCTATGGACGTGATGGAGTGCAAGACTCTAGTCTACTTACTCCACGCCCATAATCATTGGTCCCTACTGGTCGGATATGTTGATGAGAACTGTTGAGAATATTATAACAGTTCCAAAGGATAGATCTGGGGCCAAAAGACTTGTGATAGATTCGTAAGTATATATTTCTCCTGTTTTGGCAGCATAATGTTTGGATACTAAATAAATTTCAAAATTGAATGATTTATGGATTTTCACTATCTTTGGACAGAAATTGTGGCTTCAACAATGATTCATGGATTACAGGTGGTCGGTATGATGTGGACGATTAGCACAAAGACGGACATCCCATTTCAACATAACGAAAATGACGACAGGTTGTTAGCCTATGCGTTCGCAGAACGTTATATATATCATCGTCCCATCGAGTTCACCCAATCAAACATACCGTACTATTGACGAAGAATCGTCATCGACATATTCGAGCAAAACTGGATCCGAAATGCGTCAATGCTTAACCACCCTCCACTCCCGGTCTTGCCACCTTACTTGCAGTGAACCTTCGCCTAAATTTGTTGTGATATATGTGTTCTTCGATATTGATCCTAATTTAAATTGTAATTGAAGTGGTTATGTTGTGGATGTTGTCAATTTTTAACTTTAAACTTAGGATATGTGCAGGCAATTTAAGTAAATGTATATGGGATGTTGATGGATTGATTGAATGTCAATTGAATGCATAAAATGTTTTTGTTTGTATTTAAATTCGTAAATGACCTTATTTTACACTGCTAGGGCCATCACCGACCCTATGATCAAAGATCCAGGTGACTTGCATGAGCTCAAAATTCCATGCAGATTTGTTACATTGCGTACAAGCATTACATCATCTTACACAACAAAATAAATCATCCAGACCTGTTTTCAAAAGAAATGATAATTTATAAACAAACATAACTAATGTAAAAAACCATCACTACCATTTAATAAACTTCCCATGAACATACATACAACAAAAACTGTCCAAAAACATACCCAAAACACAAAGATTACATGAATAGGCCCAAAGCACAAACATACATCAACTTCCTTATTGAACTTGCAAATTTTTGCAGCTCCCATGGTTGTGACCCCTCTCTATAGCACGAACAAGTTACCACTCTTCGCTTGTGATGTCGATCTTCAACTTGGATCATTTTCTTCTTTGGTCGACTCGGTTGCTTGCTAGCCAATGGTGGGAGGAATCTCCTAGTTAAACGATGTTTCCATTGCTTTCTATCACGGGTGGCATAATGACATCATTGTACGTCTTCTGGTATGTGCTTGTGAGGATCCAATGCTCTCAATAGTCATATGGATTCATATTCTGCGCTTTAATGGTGGCAACAACATGGCAACCTGGGATCCCAGTCACGTCCCATTTGCGGCACGAGCATGACCCGTGTTCTAGATTAACTACATCGACATACTCTAACGTTTGCACTTGATATTTATTCAATGTCGCTACCCATACCATCAGCCTTCGCGATTCTTCGATCTCGTTGGCTAGGTACTTCTCTGCGTACGGAGTTAGTCTTGAAGTGATGCTTTGTACTTGAGTTTACCGTCTCTAAAAGAACTTCATCAGTTTTGCTCGTATCTCTTCCACTTGCTTTGTAATCGGGAGCATTCAGGTGTCTTTTAGGAGACTATTTGTGCACTCTGTAGCATTGCTGGTAAGCATGTCATACCTGCGTCCATGAGCAAATGTCGTTATCCAAAACTGATCGCTGATCGCATGGATGTAACTATATGCACGCTCATCTATAGACCATATGTGGTCCATACATGCATCGTACTCACAAGGTCGGTATGCCCTCGCCGCTCTCTAACTATCACGCAGCTTTGTTTTGGCAAACGCAAATGCAATGGAGAACAATTGATGATTTCCATCATGTGTTACGGCCACCATTAGCAATCCTGGATATTTGCCACGAAGGTGTGATCCATCCACTGTTATCAATGGACTTAGAGAGGTTTGGAATGACCTTACGAATGGACTGAAGGACCAAAAGAAGCATCTAAACCAGTCCTAATGTCCAACGCGGTGTACGAATTGGGGTTGGTTCTATGAAGCTCATTGCAATTGAGCGGCAATATCATAACAGACTCTTCGTACAATCCACGCACTTTGCACAGTGCAAGCTCCTTTGCCATATATGCTCTCCTGCATATAATGCGGGTCCCAAACTCAATCTGACATTCATTGATGATCTCACTGGGCCTAAAATCGTTATTGCATCACAACTTCTTTTCAATGAACTCCGCTACTAGCTTTGCGGATGGTTGCCAATGTACAGTTCCAATAAGTGTTTTAGAGCAACAATGTTTGGAATTATACTTTCGAACTCTGAAGTGCGGACCAGAATCTACCATGGACTCATGTATATGCTGGGGACAATCGACTCTTTTACAACTTGCTGTGACCATCTTCATGTTAGTCCTCTCGTGTTTCAAGGTGAAGTTGTTTATTGCATACTTTGCTATAGCACTTCTAAAAGCCTCACGATCAGGAAACTCCTTACCTAGCCACATCTCCCCAGTTGAACCGGTCCGTTCTTCGGGCACGACATTATCAGGGACCATCGTGTCCACGAGGGGAGATTCTGAAATGATGTCTTGCTCATTTGTGATTCTAGTATCTCTTTGTACACCTGATTTAATTAGTTGAGCAGCTACTGAACTTCCATTCACATCCACATTAGTTGCGAGAGCACCTATGAAGCTGTGCCAACTTTCGCTTGCATTCACATCAAGCAGTTTTACATTGATTTCTTCGAACATGGACTGATCATTGTCTGGGAAATTGATATTGTGATCCTCCTGTATATCGATTGTGGGAAAATCTTTAATAGGCGGAGGTGACAGTGGTAGCACGCCCTTTAATTTAATTTCAGGCTTTCCAATGCTTGAAAAGCGTCTCGAATGGTTTTGGTTTCTTTCCTTCTGTACAGACCTGCAATATGGACTTATGAATTTTCATTTTTATATTTTCGATCTAGGCTGAAAATGTTGAAATATATATTTATTTTAGCACATACATTTTGCCATGAGTTTGTTGGAAAGTGCATTCATCACATGGCCTTCTTGAAACGAATAATAATATCCCTTTTGCTTCACTTCTTGACGATTTCAACAAACCATTGATATCATTGGCTCGAGAGATATCTCATCTTCTACCTTCCACCCTTGTATTTAGGACGATTGAGCTCAAATTCAAACTCACCATTATAGTGAAAGATTATTAGGTGCTCAATGTCTGACATGCTATTAGAACATCATCGAAAAGATAAATTAGTTAGACCATTCGGGAGTGAAAGGTTATTAGGTACTCAAGAGCTCCTCAGAAAGTTGAATTTCACAACTCCTAACGCAACGATGTATGGGGTTTATATTAAATTTGTGAACGTTTTCCTCCTTATTAGAACTAATTATGTATAAAGTACTTTGGTTGTTGACATTTAAGTCAATGTAGTATTATGTATTACATTGTGGATTGCAAAACAATCAATATTACTCTTCTGCAACATATACCATATTCAATGACACACACAAAAAAAAAAAAAACCAACATACAGTGAAAGAGAACATATATTATATCTAAGAATTATTTGTTCATGCTTTAAATGATACTATATGTATGATACGATGTCAATAGCAAGAGGAGATTTATTTCTAGGGTTCAATCATGTGAAGAGAAAATTTTTCATTATGTCCTTTGTGTAGACCCAAACAATAGCAAGCGGAGATTGATATGCAAATAATGGTGACGTCAATGGTAGAAACAAACAATAGTTATCATGTTTCGCAACAATACAATACTAAAGGAAATGGCCTCTTTGCGATTTTGGAGAAGTGGGAAGAATGAAGCTCGAAATTGGATTATATAGGGTTCGCGGATAGGGTCGGTACCGACCTTATGCTGTATAAATAAGGTCGGCGTCGACGATGTGCCAAATAGGTTAAAAAAATGAAAATTCAGCCCAATTGCTCTAATTGGTGCACCACCATCTAAAGTGTTTGATTGGGTCACACGTGCACATTAAGTGTTTTTTCCGATTAAATCCTTTTTTTTTTTTTGTTGGAATATGGTGATTTCTTATCAGTACGTAAGTCCTTATTATCAATGTTACTAGCCAAAAATTAACGAGTTTCCTTAATTCAAAACACATATGGTATGGAAGAGCAACGATCCAGCGGACCTACAGCAGGATGCTGCTGGTCTTTGGTGATTTAACAAATCTAACTTAATGCAGAGTTTTTTCTTAACAAGCTGTAGGTCTAGATATGTATATTATATAGTACTTAAATAGTATTGAACAAATAAATGATTTCAATTCATGTGTTTGTAACCCCATATAGACAGATGCTTTCTTTCTAATAAAATCGAACTCCTTTGCTCTTCAAGGGTACTATAATAGTTGTGATTAATAGATCATCTATTATACCACATCTATTTCAAGCATGACTAATAACCTGATTTTTTAAGACAAATTAAATTCATTATTCTGGTTCTTTTTTTTTTTTTTTTGTTTCAGGATCCAATGAAAATAAAATATTGTTTAAAGTATCAACATGACTGTCAGATTCAACCTTAACCTCCCGCCCTATTTGTCTTTTTTCGCAACCTTCTTCTTTGCTCTTCAATGGTACTATAATAGTTGTGATTGATAGATCATCTATTATACCACATTTATTTCAAGCATGACTAATCACCTGATTTTTTAAGACAAATTAAATTCATTATTCTATTTCTTTTTTTTTTTCCGGATCCAATGAAAATAACATACTGTTTTCAGTATCAACATGACTCTCTCAGATTCAACCTTAACCTCCTGCACTATTTGTCTTTTTCGCAACCTTCTTCTTTGTTCAAATATGGATTTCGGAGGTATCCAGTATACCTTGTTTGGACCAGGTGGTAAAAATTCCTACAAAAAAAAAAAAAAAAAGTCCAATGTGATGATCTAGTCCTTAAATCAGTGATCTTCCTGAAAAAAATTATATTATAGTAGAGAAATGGCCATATATGTTGATTGGATGACATCTACACTATAGGGCCACTATTTGTCGATGCCAACCGTTCAATCACCCAAACAACCCCAATTTATAAATACTTAAAAATTGTATAGATTTTTTTTTTCATTTTGAGTTTCTCTTAGTTTTCATGTGATATTTTGTTATTATCATGACGAACATTTCTTATAAATTGTTTACAAAAAAATGGGACTGAAGATGTGTAGAATTATATTTTTATAATGTGATATTCTAGGATATCTGTCAACCGGTTCAGCCATTTGCGGCTAGAAGCTCAGTTCTAATCTCAACTTCAGTAATGACATCTATTGGTGTGAATTAGTCTTGTTTGTATCATGAAATAGTCTTGTTTGTATCATCATCAGAGCCTTAACCCCAACATTCTTGTCATAAAAGTATGACCCCAACATTCTTCTCCCAACAATGTTGGGGTCGGCTACATAGTTGTGTTTGTCTACATTCTAAAAATAATTTTTTTGTAGCAATATATCCAAGTAATGGATAATTTGTTACTTCTGTAGGGCTTGTGTGTGGGGTGGGTTTCGTGTGTGAGTACTTACCTTTCAAAAAAATAAAATAAAATAATTGTTTTTTTTTCATTTATATGATAATGAAGCTCCGTTGCGAATTTGCATTTGCAGATATATCATATCCATCATCTTCATAAAATGGTGTTTACATCACATATGTTTATAGCAAATGTTCCTAAGTTATCTAATATTATTCCCAATTTAGTTACACAAACATATGGATCATATGAAGGATCTTGTCTCACAATGCACATATCTATTGATGTTTATGGTATTCATATGTGAATATTTAAGAAGGTCAATGTTTTTATTTATTATTATTATTATTATTTGTTCCTAATGCATTTTCATCAATGGAAGGCATTTTCCATACTACATAAATTCTTATCCTTATTCAGCAGGAAGGGACAATATGTAGTTGATAAGTTGGATCATGGATGTCATTACCACTAGGTAGAACATGCTGCCGGAATGATCCTAAGCTAGCAATTGACGATGGAATTCTATTTTCATTTGTATGTCAAGATTATATTAGATTGATCCAATCACAGTTTTCAGTCCAATGTCCAATGTATATGAAATATAGTGGCCCCACATACCATCAAGTTAGACTAACACTATTAACTTATCTATTAGATGGAGGGTTCGAGATTTGATTATGTAGATGGTGATGTTGGCAACGAGGAGGTGGAGGCATAGAATAATGTTGTTTTAGTATCATTGTCTAGTGGAGTAGAAGCTTGGAAGGAGCAAATGTTACTAGCTGCAACCACGGATTAAAAAATCGGCCGATATGAGATATGAACCGGTATTGGTCAATACCGAGATAATAATTAGTAGGGTATCAGTCTCGGTATCGGTAACCTAGATTTTCGCCAAATTATTGGTCGTATTGGCTGATAGTTTGAAATTATCGGTGATCCGATACATCGGTCCAGAAATTAAATTTCTCAGTTGACTACCCTAAAACCCCCTTTTCCTTATGTTTTTCCCGATTTCAACCCATCTCCTCCATACAGCAGCACCCTCTCTTCCTTGCTAAAACTTCCATCACCTGTCAAGCCATCAAAAACACATTTTTTTATAGATTTTGTAAGGGAAAATCACATAAAACTCTACCATAGTTACTATTTTTTATTTTTTTAGATTTGTTTAGAAATAGGTAGAAATGATGATTGCATGCCATTTTTTTGTTGTGGATTATTTCATTCTCTTTGATCAACACATTTTGATGCTAGATCTATATATTGGGGGTAGAAATGGTTTATTTTTTGTCGAAGTTTTCTACTTCTTTGCAAATTAATTGTTTGTAGTGTGTTTATGATGCTTATGGCTTCTTAGTCTTTTGTAGATAGATCTATTGATTAGTAATATCTAGATCTAAGAATCTTTGCTTTGATATTTGAGTTTTTTTTTTTTAAAGATAAAAAATCCTTTTCTAATTACTAATTAGTATGTAAATACTTGGTTTGATGAATTCATTCTAATAGAATGCATAGATCTACTCATATACAAGATGTGAGTTTTTTATTTTATTTTTTAATCTTTGGATTTTAAAAAGAGTATTTTATGGGAAAAATCCCGTTAGATTCCCGTGAGTGAAAAAGAGCTCCACAGTTCGAACAATACAGACCAGCTCTGTTACGCTTGTTTCGTTTTTTTTTAACCTTTTGTAATAAAACCCTACCGTCACTTTCTTTCTCCCAGTTTCCCTCTTTTCTTTCCTTCCTCTCCCATATATACTATATCTTAGGCTATAAAATAAACAAACTTTTGATATTTGGGCATATATAAGTCATCTTCTAGAAAGCAAAAGAACATCCATTTTTCAAAAGAGATATTTTCTTCATTGTTTAATGTAAATTTGCACAAATGGAAAAAAATTGCACCGGCGTCTTAAATGGAGATCAACAACCTCTGAAATTGAGTTAAAAATAAGCATTAACAAAGGGTTTGGGAAGTGGATGGTGGTGTTGCAGAGAAAGGTTGTATGTACCGTGAAAAAAGTGGAATGTAAAAGGTGGGAGAAAACAGGGTGTCAAAAGGGATATAAAGCGAAGGGTGACAATAGCGTCGCTCATAATTTCTTTGGACGGCACTATATGTCGTCGGTCAGTCTAAAAGAAATAAATAAATAAAGAAGAATTTGGTGGGAGGATTGGTCTTCTGTGGCCCAAACTACGGGGTTCTTTTTGGAGCATCAACCATCTAACGGGATTCTTCTTGTAAAATCTTCTTTAATATTTATATATTATATTGGGGGTTTGACCATATAGGATATAAAATACCTTGTATTGCCTAAGATAGTGTTGACTAAAAAGTTATCCCAAATGTGGGTATTATACATTGGGGCCCCATTTTTTGTTCCAGTTTTGTCCCTAAAAGATACAACCCTAATTTTTACCCTTTTAAAAACTTATTTGATGCCCCTTTCACTGTTATGTGCGAAAATACCAAAGTCCCCCATCTTCCTTCGTCCATCTACTGTGAGACACATCTTCTTGATCAATTCCATATTGATATTGTACAAGAGGGAGTTCATCTTCAACCTTCTGACAGGGTTCCTTATCTCTCTCTTTGGTGAGTACCTTCTTTCCTATTCTATTGGTGTCCTTGTCTATAGTAGGAAATGCGACATGCATTTGCCCTTTTTCTCTCCCATTTTGCTTTAGATGGGGTGCTACAATGGCGGAATGCATATTTTAACAAATTTTCTTTGGTTTTGAGTTATTTACTGCTTTTTTGGTATGTATTTAACATTGGTTTGGAGGGTGGTCGGGTAGTGATGGGTCTTGTCCTACGTTTAAGATTTTATTTAGTTTTGTTTGGGTATCCTCTCTCATAGAGGAATGACTGGAAACAAAATCTCTGAAACGAATCAAAGTGGAAGAGAATTAGATGCTAATAATAAGTGGCATGGTAAATCTCATGCACAAATGTAAACAAAAGGTGGACTAGTGTTCTTACAAGTTCCTTATGCACAATGTTGGGGAGCAAATCTTATAAAATTGTTCTAACATAAGTCACTGTAAGAAAGAACCGCAGGTACAAATATCTTGTTTATGCATGTTTGAAAACACACAAGCCTTTAGTAGTAGATCTGCTAGGAATACATACAATTGGGCATTTCCCCAGTTAGCAAAATACTTTGAATGTGCGAAACTCTACAAAATAAGTGATAATCTTTATATTTTCGAGTGTAAAGAAATTTTGGGAATAAGGAGAAACAAAGATAGCATAGGGAATGCTAGTTTACTTATTATTGAGGACAACCCTTCAAAGCTGGTTGAAATTTCTCGTGTCTAATTGATAAAGCTAAGGTCTCTGCAATAGATAAGATTTCATCAAAACTAAAAATGTACTATTGTCAACATAATCAATATACACTAAAAAAAAAAGAAAAAGAAATGGTTGTTAGTGGTTTTCACTTTTCACTTGAAGATACGTAAATAAGGCCATTTCGATAAGATCCTTCTCTTTCTTCTAAAATTAGTGGTCAAGAAGCTTTATGTCAAATTTGTGATTTAAGGTATGCTATCCAAATGATGGCATTTTGGACTGGTAGCATAAATGTTTTGAATCTAATCAATTGATTCATCCCCTTAGAAATATTCATTGTAAAAGACTTGTTGCAGTGGACCATGTGGGGAGCTAGAAATGAACTTATTTTTAATGAGAAGACAATTGCCTAGAGAGAGAGAGAGAGAGAGAGAGAGATAGAGAGAGAGGAGTTGTACCAATAGTGGGCTCAACCCAAACCTCAAGCCAAAGTTTAGGAGTGGTAGATGATTGCTATTTTGGATGCATTGTCTAATAGGCGGGCCTCATAATGGAGTTATGGGAGCTTATGATACTTTTAATGACATATGAAATGTGTATTAGTAGGTCGAGCTTTCAAATGTACTGAGTATGAATTATTTTTTGTATTTTCATTTATTTCATTTAAGATGTTGAAATCTAAGCATCAATATTTCTTAATAGTGAAGTGCGGTTCTATTCTAAGTTATAAAGATGCAAGATTTTATTATGGTCTTGAAGACTAGTCTACATCATTTCTCTAAGACTGAAAAAATGAAGATAGACCATTCCTTAATCAGTGGATTTATCGAAAGATGGAGACCAGAAACAAACACCGTCCACTTTCTTGGGGGTGAGGCTATGGTCACATTGGAGGATGTGGCCTACATATATGGCCTTCCAATAGATGGGCCCGCTGTTATAGGTTGCTTTTGGTCCCATTGGATGATTCTGGAGGAAAAATATTTTGACCTATTGGGTGTTGTTGTTGGAATTCCTAGCGGGACAAATAAACTTGACATGGTTCTAGAACAACTTCAAAGACCTTTCGAGGAGATCGTCTCAAGAAGTTGAGATTAGGTGTAGACAAGCATATATGTTTCATCTTGTCGCGTCTTAGATTTGTACAAACACTTTTGGCTCAAGGGGTAGTGCTTACTTGATCGAGCTTTTTGACGATTTTAAACCATATGCTTGGGGGCTGCTTGCCTAGTAAATCTATATAGGAACTTGACCTGGGCACCGAAAATTAGAGATCGAATAAAGACAGTCACAGGGCCGCTCGAACTATTACAGGTAACAAAATAGAGCCCCTTGAACTATTACATGTAACTAAATAGATTTAATAATTATTGCATTATTTGATATCTGTTCTTGAGTTGTTGTTGCTTTCCTTTTAACTATTTCTTTCCTTCATCACTGATATGGGCATACTCGAGGATGTGGATCGGACGATCGATATCAAGAAATATGGAGGCATTGAATTTGAATTCCCACTGTTCAAAATGTGGGAAGAAAGGCTAAAGGATCATCACATTCTCACAAATGTGACAACTCGACTGACAAGATGTTGATAGTGTAAGTTGGTTGTTCCTGAAGATTGTGCATTGTTCATTCTTGTACATATAACCTATTTAATCTTCATTATATGATCTTTATCTCTTACAGTTTGATTGGCAGCAGTATGACCAGTACGGTGATGAGCTGGAAGCTTGTGTAAATGAAAGGGATAGATCCCTCTTTCGATCTACAGTGACAATGGTCAATTATATGGTCGTCGAGAGACATAATTTTGATTGTGTACTTGAGTAGTTTTGATTAAAGCAACCAGTCCCTCCTCCATTTCATCTGACTGTGAGGGTGGAGGAAAAATTATACAAGAGAGCTATAGTCTGAGAAAAACTTTGCACAAGTAATAGGAGATTGGAGCAAGAGGGCCACGGATGTTGTAAATGCAGAAAAAGATGAAGTTGCTTGTTGGCATCGAGATCAATACCTAAAATGGTATAGAAGAATTACACAAAATCGAATTAGTCGACCGTTGGAAAACCACATTTGGATCATGACTGCTCCGCCCAACAGAAGCTATGATGAGTAGGCTATAATTTTGTTGTTAGTGTTGGTGAACACCTTGCTCATGATTAGGTTCATTGATCATCTCCACAGATTGACAGATTCCTCGACCGGTGGCTCAAGAGACTTGAGAAGTTGGAGAAGATGGCTGACCCCTCTGAGATGAATAGCTCCATCAAGAGTATGCAGAGGAAGGTTAAAATGTTTAAAAATGCATGGTCATCGGGTTTTGTTAGCTTTAACTTAGAAGATTGCATCAACTCTGCTTTTAATGAGGAAGGAAAGGCGGTTAGTATGTGGTTAATTGTGATAGATGACATGTTTTCGTTTATTTCCACGTCTACAGGATAAAGATTGCTTATGATTTTCTTACAGGATGTGAGAAGTTCGCCACCTAGCACCCTCTTTGGATCGCACAATGGCGCTTATGGATTATCACCAGACCCGTAGACATCAACTCGTGTTCCATTCTTCTCATTCTTCCATGATCCCAATTCACGTCAGTACCCTTCAAAGTGCTCGGAGTTGGATCTTAACTAATTTAAGCACCCCCAAAGTTCGAGTAAAGTCTTCATTGTTCTAGGTGCACCCGTTGAGTCTAGTGATCAAAGCAGGGAAAAAATAAGGTCAGTTCTATCTTCAGTCGATTGAAGGTCAATCCTAAGAAGGCCAGTTATATTCCTCCATTGAATTCCCCATACTATGTACTGAGTAATAAGAGGAATAAAGTTATCCACCAGAATGCAAAGTACCGCCTTAACCTTGTCGAGAAATTGTGTTTGGATGTATTATGGATGTGTTTGTATTCAAAGTAAGGCCTACTTATCACGACCCCAAAACCAGACTCCTACAGCGGTCCGACCTCGGGGACGTGAATTGGGAAGTAAGTGATAAAATAATGTTTCTCCCTAGGATTCGCATGTGTGAGGAAGGCAAAATTTTCAAACACATCAAGAACATTTCGCGGAAGCTTACGTGGCGTTACGACTCGGAGCCCGTGGCCATCGGATTATGTGTCGCACTCAACTTGTCAGCATAAAGCTGCCATAGCGATATTCATAACCAGACTGGAACAAAACATGATATCAAGATATACAGAGCTGACAGTAACAAACTAATCATTACCCAAGCATATTCAAGTTATAATTTAACAAGTGCATTAATTACAATCCCAAGGAAAAAGCTAACAAAAGCCTTACAAAATAATAAGCTAAGACCAAATACTACCCAGGTGGTAACGAATCTCCGGAGTCAAGCTCGACGTCTACATGACATCAGTGACAAACGAGCCTGCACAACTCGTGGCTTTACAGCCATCCGCACACGGGCTAGCTCAAGACGAGAATCTTCCACCTAAGGCATCAAAGATAGAATATCAGACACGACGGCTTGGCAGGTGATCAATTTAGGCATGAGCATAAACAAACTTAAATTTAGAAAATGCCATGTTTAAAACAATATATGAACAATATACGAAACGAGATTAGCATGAATAGTAAATCCATTTTTCAATACGAAAGCACATTTGAAAATCCCGGAGAAATCATGTCAAACTTGCAGATATGAACATTGAAATCCATGTACAAGATAAAAACCACTTATGATAAAACTGATTAAGCAGATGGCAACCACATGAAGCTATATTCTCCCTCACACGAGGTAACGAAAGCACTCACGATAATAATTCTCCATCACACGAGGTAAAGGGAGCACACACAATCTTGACCCAGTAAAACTGGGCATCACTCACGAGTCTCGCCGTGGAACGGGCTAACGCACGATAATCCAAACTGCAGTTGAACGAAATGTTTAAGGACCCAAGGCGATTGATCAGACCGGCAAGGTCGTCCAAGCTAAGTGATGTCGACAAGAAAATAAATACATACGAACTTTCAAAACAATGCTTGATACACGAAAATTTGGGAACTACTCACACATTATCACGAGCACGCACACTTGTTCACTATAATTCATGAATTAGTAGTCCTGACACGATGTAATGAAAACACGATTCACACGATCATTCCCAAAAATGGGGTTTTTAAATAAAACCTTGGAAACATCATTTTCAAGAAGACATGAAAATCCACGCAACACTTTACAATTCCAATCGTTGAAAATCAATACCCCTTCAAGTCGAAACCTTTACAAATCCACATTATTGCAAACCAATGCCTTTTCACATCAACCCTAAGGTTTTCAAATCAAACATTTCAAGCATATGCTAAGGCCCATCATTTGATCCCTGTGTAATTGTAACCCAAATGTCAGAATTAAAAGTGGATTGGTGCCCCTGAAGCTAAACAACATTTCGAATTTCAATTGCACAATGTCAAGCTAAAAGCCTTTAATCATATTCTGGTTTTTATTCCTGAAGAAATTTCCCAAAACAGGCCAAATTTGAAGTTCGGTCACCTGTCGGTTGGATGTCGGCTAGCCGACCTTGAACAGGTCGGTTAGCCGAGTGCTGACCAAGAGCTAACCGCCTCATCAGGATAGGAAAATAACATTCTGGAATCGGAACTGATGTGATTTGGTCACCTGTCGGCTGACTGACATCCCAAGATCTGGAAATATGAAGCATTCTGGACATGGAATCGAGATGGCTTGGTCACTTGTCGGTTGGCTTGTCGGCTAGCCGACCACTGACCGACAGCTGACCGACTAGCTACAGGAATGCACTTTTGAACCTGTTTTCAGTCCTTTCTTTCCTTCATCACTTCTCCTTATAACCCCTCCTTTCCTGCACGAAAATGAACCTACATGCTCCTCCATTTTCATCAAACATTCATTCACAACAATACCCAAAATTCATCAACCAATACGTCATGAAATTTCAAGATTCACTTCTCACAATCACTCGCAAATTTCAACTTTTACAAGAGAAAATCTCATATCTGAATTCAATGAAATGAATCACAAAGTATGGGCATTTAAAACACATGTTTAGTAAGCTAAACTCCAAAAAAAAAAAAAAAAAGATTACACAATGAAGATTGAAATTAAGAAATCAAGTTAGAAACCCAGAAAACATTGCATGCATGAATAATAAACCTAGATTAATTACCTGCCTTTGCCTCTAGCACTCCAAGGTTACCCAAAAATCTCACCAATTGGACATAAGAACACCTATTAAAAAAAAACCCCAAAACATACTAAAAAAAGGCTCAAAATTAGAAAACTAACAAAGACATGGAACTTGATCATGCATGTTGAAATTCGTGGCTCATTTATGACCTAGATCAACATGTTGAAAGATGGGAGAAAGAGGCTTACTCTAAGGTAGCCCTACAGGAACTCTAATGGCTGTTGGAGATATCATTGTCGATGAAACGACGAGAAAATGGCGCCAAGAGGAAGCTCTCAATGCATGGAGTTGAGTGGTGGTGGTCAATCTGTTAGTGTCACATTCCTGTGTGCACTATGTTTGGTTTGTAAATTCCGTGTCATTGTATCCCGAAGACATTTCATCTCGTTGTGTGTCAAGGAAGGTCTACTTCAAGAAACTGTTCAAGCTTTTGGAAGACCTGGATGTGTCAAAGAAGACTCCACTTGTGTGCAAACCATCTAAGGTATTTTGGACCCAAAACTGTTACCTACCTGGACCCTAGGATCCTTGCTTACCTTAGCCGATATTAAGTGTTTCATCTAATGTTCTCTCCATTATGTTCTGTCCAGAAATAGGGCGTTCGGTGACCTTTCGGTCACCTGGCGGCTAGCCTCTTTGCAAAAAGCGGCTAACCGCTAGGTAACCGAAATACCTCGACTAGCTTTCCAGAATGTTGTTCTCTGTCAAAAGTGATTCGGTCATCTTGCGGTCATCATTCGGCTCACCGCTAGGTAACCAAGGTTCACGGTTACATTTCCAGAATGCTGTTCTCTATCAAAAGTGATTCGGCCACCTTGCGATCAGCATTCGGCTAACCGCAGTGTAGACTGGAGGCTAACCGCCAGGTAACCGAGGTTCACGGTTAAATTTCCAGAATACAAACTTCTCAACTGTTGTGGAAGTTCGGTCACCTAGCGGTTACCTTTCGGCTAACCGCCATATGGGCTGCGGCTAACCTCCATGTAATCGAAATCCCACGGTTAGCTTTCTAAAACGCTACATGTTTTTAAGAAGCAGATTCGGTCACCCAGCGGTCACATCACGGCTAGCCGCTAAGTCCACCGTCGGCTAACCATGAGCTGACCGAATTAGAAAAATTAGCCGTTACCACAGAGAAATTGAAATGAGGCTAGCCGAACTACCAAGAGGCTAGCCGCCAAAACTAGCCGTTGGGAACTTCTCTATATATATCTGGAGCCAGTTTTATACTGTAGAGAGGACATTTTTCAAGAGCTTACTTTCCTACGTTTTCCCATCTTTTCTAAGCCTTTAAACCATCTTCCAAACACACTATTAACCCAATCTAGAAAATGGATGAGATATTTTAGTCTCTAGAAAAGTGTGTTTGGAAAAAGGATTCTAGTTTGATTTTCAAATGATATACATTTAGGAAAATCTAGAACCCAACCTCTTGACCCTTGATTGTGCATTACAATGGAGCATCTCTATCAACATCAAGCATGCATCAAGAGGATAAAGCTTCAACTTCGGTTAGAGCTTCGATAAACACTTCCGAATACATCAAAGGCAAGTGTTTGGTGTCTCATCATCTTTTAAATCTTGTGTGTCCAGTGATAGTGGTTTGAATATATGGGACTCAACCACTCTAAAATGTATGTGGGGGACTAGATCTGTGTGATCGAACCTCGTTACCAAAATTGTGATGTTCAAGTGATTAAAATCATTACTTGTGTAGTTTTGATTCATCATAGTGGAACCAAGGGACTGTGTGAACCTTGTGAGTGGATGTAGGACATAAGGTCCGAACCACTATAAATCTCTGTGCATTTATTTATGTTATTTGTCTAAATGTTTTGATCTAGTTTTCATGCCTTCTTTACCATTGAACATTGCTAGATAATCACACTTAGTCTACATATCACTTGCTCTCTTATAAATCTTGATTAATTGGTTAAAAATGGATTTAAAGTTTGATAAACCTATTCACACCCCCCCCCCCCCCTTTAGGATGAGAACATTGGCCCTAGGTGAACTTTCAGTTGGTATCAAAGCCAGGTTACTCCTTTAGGCTTTACAACCCGGAGTTGATCTATTTTTTCTTGTGTCAATGTCTAATCCAAAAGGTACTGCTATAAACAGACCACCATTATTTGATGGTACTAACTATGCCTTTTGGAAAGCCCGAATGTTCGTGTTTCTAAGATCTCTTAGTGGAGAAATATGGGATACTGTTGAGGATGGATGAACTCCTCCTTCCTTCACAGCTGAAGATGGCATTGTCAAACCTCTCCCAAAGGATAGATGGACAGCTAATCAAAAAGCTATGAGAGACTATGATGCAAAGGCATTAAATGCCATAACCTGTGCCATGAATGCTGAAGAATACAAAAAGATTATGACATGTAAGACATCTAAGCAAGCTTGGGAGCTTTTGGAATCAAATTATGAAGGAACAACCATTGTAAAAAGAGCCAAGCTCCAAATGTTAACTTCTCAATTTGAATCTCTAAGAATGAGAGAAGATGAAATGTTTGATGAGTTTCGAACAAAGATAATGGTTATCGTTAATGAGATGTGGTAGCTTGGTGAGCAAATCCCTGTAGGCAAAGTTTGTAGCAAGATCCTTAGGTCTCTACCTGAAAGATTTCACTCCAAAGTAACTTCTATAGAAGAATACAATGACCCTGAAACTATGAAAGTAGAAGAACTGACGGGTAACATTAAAAACCTTTGAGATGAAGATGAATAATGCTTCCAACAAATCCAAGATAAGAAATCAATAGCCTTAAAGGCCTCTCAACCATCTCCACCTAAAGAAGAATCAGGGAATGAGAATGAAAGTGATGCTGAAGATGTTGCATTGCTTACTAAAAGATTCTTAAGACAATTTAAGAAGAAGACTTCAAATTTTAATAGAAAAGAGAGAGAGAAACCTTTTGATAAAGGTAAAAACAAAGTCAGCTCCTCCTCCAAGTATCAATCTAGAAATGTGAAATGCTATAACTGTCAAAAGTTTGGACACATATCAACTGAGTGTCCAATGGAAAGGAAAGTAAAGAAAAAGACCCTTGTGGCTACATGGGATGACTCATCTGAAGCTGAAACAGATTCAGATGAATCACACAAAGATGATATAGAAAATTACATTGTATTGATGGCCAGAACTGTGTGTGATTCATTACTTGAGACAATAGAAAACTCTAAAATAAATGATGTTGAGAGCTTGGAGAGTGAATCTGAATCTGAATATGACAGCTCAGATAATGAAAAAGATGATGAAGATTCACAAGTAACATATGATAGACTCTATGAGAAGAGTTGCAAATTGATTGAAGTCTTGAACAAACAAAAATCCAAAAACGAACTCTTAAAAGACAAAATTGAAACGTCAACTAATGAAAAGAATATCTTAATAATTGAACTAAATAAAATTAATTCTAAATTTCATATCGCTAGTGAAGAATTCAACAAGATCAAGAGTTATGAAAAAGAAGCTGAAACTCTAAACAAAATAAACGTACTTTTAAGAGATGAAGTCACTCAACTGAAATGGTTCAAAGAAAAGTATGAGTATTCATTTACCCATGGAGACGAAAAATTTGAAAGACTTTTTAAAATGGGAAAATATCCTAGAGACAAAACTGGATTAGGGTACAACAAAATAGACAAACAAAATCTTAATGTCTCTATTGTGTTTGTGAAAGGAGAAACTTCCTCTAGTAGTCAAAACATTTCTGAAATTACATGTCATTCATGTGAAAGCAAAGGACATGTCAAGTATGATTGCAAAATTGAACAAATTAAAAGACAGACCACTATGACATGTGTTAATTCTCAAACAAAAAAAAAAAAAAAAAAAAAAAAAAAAAAAAATTGTTCATAACAATACAATCAAATACTCTGTCACTCAACAATTAAATGAGATGATGAAACAAATTGGTCGTCTAAAGTTACAACTCCACAATCACACAAAAACTGTTAAATCAACTGAAATCTACTCTAAGAAACATTTTCATTAACAAAATCATAACAAAGCTAAATCTCAAGGTTTTGGTAAAACCCTTATCACACAAAGATACATTTGGATTCCTAAGAACAAAGGCTTGTTGGTTCACACAGCCCTTAAAGCAGTTGATCATTCCTTGTGGTACCTAGATAGTGGATGTTCTAGACACATGACTGGGGATAGAGCACACCTATCCACAATAGTTGAATATTAAGGTGGAACTGTCACCTTTGGTAATGGAAATATTGCTAAAGTAGTTGGTAAGGGTACTTTGAATGTTCCCAACATGCCTGTTATTGAAGATGTTTTATATGTTGATGGTTTGAAACATAACTTGCTAAGCATTTCTCAAATATGTGATAAAGATCATGTTGTTAACTTTAGTAGTCTTGGTTGTGAGATTTCCAAAAATGGAAAGATTATTCTAAGAGGCCTTAGAACCAAAGAAAACTGTTATGTTATCGGTAACCAGAAAGAATCATCTAGTTCAGCCTGTTACAGTGCTCATCTTGATGAAGCTCAGCTATGACATCAAAGACTTGGTCATGTAAATTTTAGGGACTTGTCCAAACTGAACAAGTATGTAAAGGGTCTTCCTAAAATCAGTAGGAAATCAAAAACAATCTGTGGAGAATGTCAAAAAGGTAAACAAATTAGAAATTATCACAAAAAATCCAAGTCTCTAAAAACTTCTAGACCCTTAGAACTTCTCCATATGGACTTGGTTGGTCCAACTAAAAAAGAGAGCCTGGTTATTTTTTATGATTACTTTAGATTCACTTGGGTTGCGTTTCTAAGAGAAAAATCTGATGCATATGTTGAATTTAAAAAGATTGTAAAAAGAATCCAAGTTGAAAAAGGAAGAGCATTCTCTTGGATAAGAAGTGATCATGGTGGTGAATTTGAAAATATTAAGTTTGAAAAATTTTGCGAGAAATATGGAATTCACCATGAATTTTCTGCCCCTAAAACTCCTCAACAAAATGGTATTGTTGAGAGAAAGAATCGTGTCTTACAAGAGATGGCCACCGTTATGCTTCATGAAAAGAATGTTCCTAGAGATCTATGGGCTGAAGCAGTTAGCACAGCATATCACATCATAAATAGGGTATACTTGAGAACTGGCTTAGATAAAACTGCTTATGAGTTATGGCATGGAAAAAGGCCCAACACTAGCTATTTTAAAATTTTTGGTAGCAAATGCTATATACTTAAGGATAGAGAACACTTGAGCAAATTTGATTCAAAAAGTGATGAAGGCATTTTCATTAGCTATTCTCTAAGCAGTCGTGCGTATAGAGTGCTGAACAAAAACACTAGAGCCATACAAGAATCTATAAATGTTGTCATTGATGACAAACAAAATGATTTCAGATATCAAGAAAACTCTGATATTGATGAGATAGATGTCCAGATTGAAAAACTAAACAAGTCTCCAATCTCTAGGGATTTGGTGAATGTGAAACATCACCCTATGGACCAAATTCTGGGAGATCCTTTGGCTGGTGTCAAGACTAGAAGACAATTAGAAAACATTGTTAGCTATCTTTGCTTTACTTCTACTCTTGAACCTAAAAATGTGGATGAAGCTTTTACTGATGATAATTGGATAAATGCAATCCAAGAAGAGCTAAACCAGTTTGCTAGAAGTGAAGTTTGGGATCTAGTGCCTAGACCAAATTACAAAAATGCTGTAGGTACTAAATGGATTTACAAAAGTAAACTTGATGAAAATGGTACCATTGTTAGAAACAAGGCCAGGCTGGTTGCCCAAGGATATTCTCAAATTGAAGGAATAGATTTTGAAGAAACCTTTGCTCCTATTGCTAGACTTGAGTCCATAAGAATCTTACTTGCCATTGCTTGCTCTTTAAAATTTAAATTATACCAAATGGATGTCAAAAGTGCCTTTCTAAATAGTCTTTTGGAAGAAGAAGTTTATGTGGAGCAACCTAAAGGATTTGAAGACGCAAAGAAGCCTAATCATGTGTATCATCTCAAAAAGGCCCTCTATGGTCTCAAACAAGCCCCTAGAGCTTGGTATGAAAGGCTTACTCAATTTTTAATTAATCAAAATTTTGAAAGGGGAAGTGTGGATAAAACTCTCTTTATTAAAAAAAACAATGATTCCATTTTGATTGCTCAAATTTATGTTGATGATATAGTGTTTGGATCTACTTGCATTAACTTCACAGAAGAGTTTGCTAATCTAATGAAATCTGAATTTGAAATGAGCATGGTTGGTGAACTTAATTTCTTTTTAGGATTACAAGTTAAACAATTGACTGATGGAATGTTTATTTCCCAAACCAAATATGCAAAAGAATTTATCAAAAGATTTGGATTAGATTCAGCCAAACACATGAACACTCCCATGAGCACAACTCTGAAATTGTCTAGAGAATCGAGTGGTAAGAGTGTAGATCCCAGTTTGTATAGGAGCATGATAGGCAGCCTATTATATCTTACAGCTAGTAGACCTGATATTGCATTCAGTGTGGGAGCTTGTGCCAGATATCAATCTGATCCCAAAGAAATCCATTTGAAAGCAGTTAAAAGAATCATTAGATATGTTTCAGGAACTTCAGGATATGGCTTATGGTATCCATATGATTCATCTACTTGTATTGCTGGATACTCAGACACCGATTGGGCTGGAAATGTAGATGATATAAAATCTACTAGTGGTGGATGTTTCTATCTAGGAAACTGTTTAGTTGCTTGGCACAGCAAGAAACAATCATTCATCTCCTTATCTAAAGCTGAAGCAGAATATATAGCAGCTGGTAGTAGATATACTCAGATGCTTTGAATGAAACAAATGCTCACAGACTATGGTATTGAACAATGTAGCATGAACTTGTATTGTGATAATACTAGTGCTATCAATATATCCAAAAATCTTGTTCAACACTCTAGAACTAAGCATATTGACATTAGACATCATTTCATTTGAGAATTGGTCGAAGAAGGAGTCATAGTATTGGAGCATATATTTACAGAGAAACAACTAGCAGACATTTTAACAAAGCCCTTGGATGTTTCAAAATTTGAAAATATGAGAAAATCCCTTGGTGTTTGTGCTATTCGATAAAATAAAATAAAAGGGGGGCCGGGGGGGGGGGGGGGGGGGGAATTTCGGCTAGCCGTGGACCCTCTCGGCGGCTAACCGCCATGCGGGCCCATGATTTTAAAACTAGGTTTTGTCATTTCGTTTGGTTTCTTCTCTTCTCTCTTCAGTTTCGTCTCCACCGTAGCCGAGTGTCTGGGGTTCATTTTCTTCATTCCTCAAGGTCATTTCATCTTGTTCCTCTTCTTCTTTTATTTTGCATTTCCTGTTCTTGGTTTTTCTTTGTTCCCTTGTCTCTTTTCTCTATTGCAGAAATTCTCTTTCTCTTGTGTGTGTTGTTTTCTCTTCTGTGGGCACTCCAACTATTCGAAACAATGCCTCCTAGAATGAAATCGGCTGTAAATCGTCCCTCTAAAAGAGGACGCTCTACTGGAGGCTCCTCGTCTCGTCAAGAAAGACCTTCTCCGTCACCTCCACCTTCACCTTCACAATCATCCTCTAGTTCCCCTTCTTCTTCTCCTCCTCCTCCTCCATCTATGCCTATGAGTCTCAAACCAAATGCTCAAATGCTAAATGTCATGAAAAAAAGGTTGATTATGGTTGAGCGTCGCACCCTCCGCAATGTTATTAAAGGTCATGAAACGGCCATTATTCTTGCTCAAATCAATTGGAATAACATTCTAGATTGGGGGGACAAGGCTTATCCCTCTCTTGTCTACAGCATGGATGCGTCTATTACTGATGCTGTTTCAACTATTGACTCTTGCTCACTCAATGTAGCATTTAGAAATCAAGTAGTCACAATTAATCCCAATTCTATTTCCTCTATTATGAACATCCCTATTAGTGAAAATGGTCTAACTATGGTTGCGGACACACTCACTGAGGCTGAAAAGGCTGAAGCAACCCTTCGTATCTGAGGATATGATGCTGAGTGGAATCGTAAAAAGAATTTTCTTCCTCTAGCTGCTTTGATTCCCAAGTATAGACTCCTACACAATCTGTTCACATTTAACGTCTATCCTCGTAAAGGCTATAGAACCGAATTAACTTCTTATATGGTCAATATCCTTCATAAAGTCATTACCGGTGTTCCCATGTGTCTTCCTTCGCTGATTTATCGTACCATCACGCGGTTTCACCTCTCAAATGCTAGAAAGACTGCCGCCCCGTTTGGGTTTCTTATGACTCATCTAGCTCGTTCTTATGGTGTTCCTCGGCCGACTGATACTCCTCTATACCATCCCCCCTTTGGAAAAACGAACCTTATTCAGATGAATCTTCTTCCTAGTGTCGAAGCTGGGCCAGTTCCTTCTCATGCAGGTGATCAAGCTTCACAGTAGCTAGCTCCATCAGTGCCTCTTGTGCAAGTTCGTGGGGCTACTTCTTTTGGTGCATCACGGAGTGTTGGAGACCGTTTGGATGCTATAGAGCAACGGCAGTCCAAGACAGAGAAGCTGTTGAAAAAGACTCTAAGATACTTAGGTGCTCTGTCCAAGGGATGTCGAGGACATGATTTCAACAACATGCCTCCCTCTCCATCCCCTCCATCTGATTAGTTTTTAGTGGGTCTCTTAGCTACATTTGTTTGATCGGTTCTCTTTTTGGTGATGTTGTGTTGACAAGTGGCTGCCCTCCCCCATGTGTTTAACATACTTATGCTAATTCCTTTTAACTTGGGATGTATGACCTTTCATGCCTGACTTTTATATCATATTCATGCTATATACTTTTGTGACTTCTTGATATATTTTCCTATCGTATTGTTATCTCTCTTATTGTGCATGGTCCTACCCTTGTCAATTTGTGACAAAAAAGGGGGAGAGAGAATTCCCAGGTTTTCAGGTTTTCAGATACATTCTAAGGGAGAATGTGTGTTTGTCTCAAAGAATGCTTCTAACTCATTTGAACATGTTATTTTTTGGCTAATGATTAAGGGGGAGTTGTAATCCCTCCATAGAATGTGTTTCTTCTTGTCTTATGCAGGTATATCATTCAGATTCAAGCACATTCATAGGGGGAGTTATTATTTGAGTCCTAGTTATTGTATTTCCTCGTGAAGTTCTTGTATTCTTGTAATCTTGGTTGTTTTTGGGTTCATTTATTGTAAGAGTATATAGAATAGGTGTTTTGCCACGAAATTGTCAAAGGGGGAGATTGTTAGTGGCACATTCCTGTGTGCACTATGTTTGGTTTGTAAATTCCGTGTCATTGTATCCCGAAGACATTTTATCTCGTTGTGTGTCAAGGAAGGTCTACTTCAAGAAACTGTTCAAGCTTTTGGAAGACCTGGATGTGTCAAAGAAGACTCCACTTGTGTGCAAATCATCTAAGGTATTTTGGACCCAAAACCATTACCTACCTCGACCCTAGGATCCTTGCTTACCTTAGCCGATATTAAGTGTTTCATCTAATATTCTCTCCATTATGTTCTGTCCAAAAATAGGGCGTTCGGTAACCTTTCGGTCACCTGGCGGCTAGCCTCTTTGCAAAAAGCGGCTAACCGCTAGGTAACCGAAATACCTCGACTAGCTTTCCAGAATGGTGTTATCTGTCAAAAGTGATTTGGCCACCTTGCGGTCAGCATTCGGCTAACCACAGTGTGGACTGGCGGCTAACCGCCAGGTAACCGAGGTTCACGGTTACATTTCCAGAATGTTGTTCTCTGTCAAAAGTGATTCGGCCACCTTACGGTCAACATTCGGCTAACCGCCAGGTAACCGAGGTTCACGGTTAAATTTTCAGAATACAAACTTCTCAACTGTTGTGGAAGTTCGGTCACCTAGCGGTTACCTTTCGGCTAACTACCATATGGGCTGCGGCTAACCTCCATGTAATCGAAATCCCACGGTTAGCTTTCCAGAACGCTACATGTTTTTAAGAAGCAGATTCGGTCACCCAGCGGTCACATCACGGCTAGCCGCTAAGTCCACCGTCGGCTAACCGTGAACTGACCGAATTAGAAAAACTAGCCGTTACCACAGAGAAATTGAAATGAGGCTAGCCGAACTACCAAGAGGCTAACCGCCAAAACTAGCCGTTGGGAACTTCTCTATATATATCTGGAGCCAGTTTTACACTGTAGAGAGGACATTTTTTAAGAGCTTACTTTCCTACTTTTTCCCATCTTTTCTAAGCCTTTAAACCATCTTCCAAACACACTATTAACCCAATCTAGAAAATGGATGAGATATTTTAGTCTCTAGAAAAGTGTGTTTGGAAAAAGGATTCTAGTTTGATTTTCAAATGATATACATTTAAGAAAATCTAGAACCCAACCTCTTGACCCTTGATTGTGCATTACAATGGAGCATCTCTATCAACATCAAGCATGCATCAAGAGGATAAAGCTTCAACTTCGGTTAGAGCTTCGATAAACACTTCCGACTACATCAAAGGCAAGTGTTTGGTGTCTCATCATCTTTTAAATCTTGTGTGTCCAGTGATAGTAGTTTGAATATGTGGGACTCAACCACTCTAAAATGTATGTGGGGGATTAGATCTGTGTGATCGAACCTCGTTACCAAAATTGTGATGTTCAAGTGATTAAAATCATTACTTGTGTAGTTTTGATTCATCATAGTGGATCCAAGGGATTGTGTGAACCTTGTGAGTGGATGTAGGACATAAGGTCCGAACTACTATAAATCTCTGTGCATTTATTTATGTTATTTGTCTAAATGTTTTGATCTAGTTTTCATGCCTTCTTTACCATTGAACATTGCTAGATAATCACACTTAGTCTACATATCACTTGCTCTCTTATAAATCTTGATTAATTGGTTAAAAATGGATTTAAAGTTTGATAAACCTATTCAACCCCCCCCCCCCCCCCCCCCTTCTCTAGGATGAGAATATTGGCCCTAGGTGAACTTTCACAATCTTCAATTTGGTAGAGTTTGGTGGGGATTTGGGAAAGAAAATGAGCAAAGAGGAGAGGAGAAGGAGTTCAGCTGGGAGCCTGCAACTCTATTCTCGTTTGGGAAAGGAAATGGAGAAGAAAAGAAGAAATGGGCTTATATAAGGTGATGATGATGGGGCCCACAACTTAAAATTCTCCAAGGGCTTGGAACTGGGCTTTCTAGTCCTCGGATGGACTCGACGAAGAAGACAAAAATGATCCTCATAAAATCTAGTTTTCAAAAAGTATATTTTTGACATGGTTTTGAAATTTTGAAATTTGGGCTCAGATTTCAATGTAAAAAGACTGTTTTGCCCTTCGGGCTAAAAAACTGATTTTCTGAGTTTCAAATAGGATCGGGTTGAACACGAAGTTGTTGGGGCTAATTTGACCTATCAAAAGAAACCAAAATTGAAAATTTTAAAAATCGAGAACAATCCCCCACGCTGACACGTACAACCCAAGGCATCCCCGGGCTATCAAACTGGGTCCAACTGCTCTAAAAAATTTTCCAAAGCTATAGAAAACCATTCTAAACCACAAACTAACTTGATTACACTGAAATCTCATTTAAAGAACCAACCCACAGCTAAAAACACACTAATCGCGAAAATTAGGTGTCGGGGTCTTACGCTACTACTTAAACTTTAATCACTGGCATCATTTTTCATAGGATAAGTTTTCCTAATATAGACATGTTTGAATCTGCAGCAATCCAATCCTAGATGAGAAACGCTCAGCTATTCCAAGGGAAGAAATGCATAAAACGTTAAGCAAGTCATGAATGGATACCCTCGTAAGTGCATTTTAGTTATAAATATTCTCATTTAGTTTATAATAAAACTTACTTTGAATGACTTGTTTTGTAGATTATAAACTATTGGCTGGCCATAGTTAGGGAGCATTGCCTAGACACGTACTTTTTTCCTAGCACTCTTGCGGTATTGCTTTGATTTTATTTATATTTTTATATGTCTACCCAAAGGTCTTTTGCTATTTACTATTTGAACTAACGTATTAGAATTCTTCACTTGGTCTAACATATAGCACTTTGAAGCTCAGCAAAAAATTACAGAGACTGCTCTTATGTTTACATGTAACATAACTTGTAATTTTTGGACGTTCGAGACGTTGGTATTCCCCATATGGTTGGACTACCACTTCTTCGTTCAAAATGGATATACAAATGAATGGAAATGGGTATACTACAATAGCATGATGGGGCGTACAAGCAACTTGGATTATGCACATCATATTGTAAGTAGTCTCTAACCTTAAGAATTCAGTTTACAACTATCTTGAATATTCCCATCACATTACTCTTATATCTACATCATATTGTTACTTTTTCTAGGTTCAATTTGTCTGGAAGAAGTTTCGTGATATGGGATGGTATGATCCCATGATGTGGTTATTCGTTACAGGAAATCCAAATCCCCAACAAATGAACACATAAAACCCTATCTTACTTTTAATCATCGATATTCCTTGTGACAATTTTTTGTAGTGTTAATATTATTTTTTGGTATGTGCAGTTGTGATTGCGGGATTTTTACAATAGCTAATGTGGAACATGCTGCATAGCAACAAGCCATTAAATACACGCAAGCTAATATGTGGCACTATTGACAAAAGATTGTGACAAACATTTACAAAAGAATAGAATAATTTATATGCATATTTCTTCAAGTTCCAAAATAATTCTTGAGAAGACGGTCTCGGTGTCGACCATAAAATGATCTATTTTTTTGTTGCATTCAAATTTATGTAGGGAATGTAGCCAAAAGTGGTCGTCTACATAAGTGTGTTTAAACAACATAGGAAGTTGATAAATGAATTGTATATTTTGTGGGATTGGGTGTGGAACTGTATAGTGTAACATGTTAACATTCATATCAAAACTCGTCATCCATATTATGATTGTTTGCTTGGGGGTTTTGAGTTGTTTTACCCGAGGTCTTATTCTATGTTTTTCTCCTCTATATTATGATTGTTTGCTTGGGGGTTTTGAGTTTTTTTAACAGTCATAGCTATTATGCCCAAGAATGCTGTGAAAAAAGCGTTGAATTAGACTCCCAAATTTGGTGGGGTTTTGAGTTTTTTTTTTTTTCCTAAGGTATTATTCCATGTTTTTCTCCTCAATAAGATAAAAACTTGGCTGTGAAAAATTGAATAAAGTCCCATTTGTTGTACCCAAGAATATAGTTAGGTCTTTTGGAAGTTCATTCCCTGGGTAGCTGGCCAAGTGACTGTACGATATTGTACATTAAGCACTGAATTAGCCTCCCAAATTTGTTGGGGATTTTGAGTTGTTTTATTTGAGGTTTTATTCCATGTTTTCCTACTCAATAAGAGAAAGTTTGGGCTGCAAAAAAAATTGAGTAAAGTCCCAGCCGTTGTGCCCATGATTATAGTTAAGCTTTCTGGAATTTGATTCCTTGGGTAGCTGGCCAAGTGACTATGCCATATCCATATCGTACAAGTTGCGCTGAATTAGCCTCCTAAACTTGCTGGGGATTTTGAGTTATTTTATCTGAGGTCTTATTCCATGTTTTCCTACTCGATAAGAGAAAGTTTGGGCTCTTAAAAAATTGAATAAAGTCCCAGCCGTTGTGCCTAAGATTATAGTGAAGCCTTTTGGAATCTCATTTCTTGGGTAGTTGGCCAAGTGACTGTGCGATATTGTACAAGAAGCATTGAATTAGCCTCCCAAATTTGCTGGGGATTTTGAGTTGTTTTATTTGAGGCCTTAATACATGTTTTCCTACTCGGTAAGAGAAAGTTTGGGCTGTGAAAATATTGAATAAAGTCCCAGCTATTGTGCCTAATAATACAATTAAACTTTCTGGAAGTTCATTCCCTAGGGAGCTGGCCAAGTGATTGTGCGATATCGCACGTAAAGCATTGAATTAGCCTCCTAAATTTATTGGGGATTTTGAGTTGTTTTATCTGAGGTCTGTTTTCCTACTCAGTAAGAGAAAATTTAGGCTCTGAAAAAAATTGAATATAGTCCCAGCTCTTGTGCCCAAGAATGCAATGAAGCTTTCTGGAATTTCATTCAATGGGGAACTGGACAAGTGACTATGCAACAATGCACAAGAAGCCCTGAATCGGACTCCCAACTTTCGTGGCGTCTTGAGTGATTTCTTCTGAGATTTTTATTCCATATTTCTCTCTTCGAGAAGAAAGGGTTTTCATTGTTGAAAATTTGAATAAAGTCTCCACTGTTGTGCCCAGGAAGTGTCGTCCTGCTCTTTTCCTTTTTCAACTAGTGTTTTAAAAAAATTGGTGGTGTTTTGAGTAGAAATTTATATAAACTTTTTGGTTCATTTAGACAGTTTTAGTAGGGGAAAAACTGGGTTGTTATGCCTTGAGACACAATGAGCCAAAAAAGATTCTCGGTAGGATTTGTTATAAAGCCATAATAAGAATTGTACATGCTTTGTTTTCCAATGTTTGAGGTTATATCTGATAATAAGATTAGGATAGATTTATTGAAAATGAATTTTTAAGATGTTTGATTTCATTTGTTCATCCAATCCATCCAAACAAAAAAAGTTGAAAATAGTTTCCAAAGTATCTCCATGACCAGAAGTTTATGGTATCTCAATGCCTAGCCATTCTTAATATAATATACGACAGAGTATACAAAAAATTCTAAACATGTCCACTGAACATTGTGTGCACAAAGAATCATTTGAATGCTCTAAGAAGTTACTAGACAAAGATGTAAAGCAACTCCATAAAGCACACCAAGCCAAAAGAACTCCATGAACAAAATATCTCACACATCATAAATGATGTCAACTAAATATTTAATACTCTCAACTAAGAACTGTGGACTCAAAATGTTTGATGGCCATAAGTTCCAAAGTCACTCCTGTATAGGTGGATTGTGACATGTTCGTCGATTATGACCCTTCTTTTTACATCTGGAGCAAGTGACTTCGTTCCTCCCTCGATCCTCTGTACTTATTTTGTTCTTCTTGGGTCTACCAACTTGTCTCTTTCCATGAGGAGGAAGCATATGTAAACCAGTTTGCACATCCCATTGGTTCATATCTCTCGTACCATGCATAAGTCATTCTGTACTTCTGAGAGGTAATCCACTGCTAACCGAAGTCATATGGATTGAAACCTCTCTTCTTAAGCGCCGCTACAACATGTGACCAAGGAGTTCCAAGCAATTCCCACCGACGAAAAGTAGAAGAATGGTGGTCCAAGTGAACAACGTCCACATACTCATTGGAGTGGACCTTGATTTCAACTGGACTGGCTGCACAAACACCCATTCCACGAGCATGTTCACTATCTTTACTCAAAATAGATTCAGCAAAACGAGTTAACTTGGAATTAAGAACATGGGACTCTTACTGACGAAGCTAAAAATCCTCCATGAGTTTAGAACAAATTGCCTCAACCAATTTAGTTATAGGCAATTATGTATCCCTCTTGAGCAAACAGTTTGTGGCCTTGACACAATTTGTTGTGACCATGTCATATCGTTGGCCCAATACAAAAGCATTGACCCAATGCTGCTTTCTAATATCTTCAATGTATTTGTATGCCCCTCGTGAACTGCTCTAATGTCATTCATATGATGTTTGGTGGACTCAGCTTCTTCCGCCCCGGGACTACCGAGGTCGGTGGATGTGAGAGTCCGCGGGGCCCAACCCTTTCGTGACTAGGGGACGAAGCGAGTATCAACATTTTTTGTATGGGTATGACAGATTTTCTACTGTACTTGGAATTGGCAGTGGTGGTCCGTAGATCCACCTTTACAAGTAGAAAATGAAATCAACTTTTTTCTAATTTTCATTGCACATTTATTTAAGAAAAGAGACATGGTTTGCCATGAAAGGCGATTTTCAATTCTTATCCAAATGGAAAGACAAGAGCTGTGATTTTTTTTTGTCTCTTAAAAAAATATAAATGATACAATGAAAAGTAAGAAAAGGAGATTTGACTTCTCAGGAGATTGCAGGGACTCGTTCAGATTGACAGTCGCAAGTCATGTATGGACTTCGCCGTCATCCTTCAAATGAGAACAGAGGGCGTTTTTTATTTGCTTGGTTTGGCTTGAAACTCTGATTTTTAGAGGCCAAGGACTAAGAGGAGGTCCTATATCCAATAAAAAGCTAAGTAGACGGGCTGAAAAGCCACGCACGTCTAAGCCATGTAGAAAGAGAGAGCCTTGGGTGGAAGCCCGCCCCCACCCCCCTCCCAACGGACTTCGGTTACCTTGTGGTGGTTGTTTCAGAGTCTCTTTGACGGAGGAAAGGTTGTTGTAGCAACTTTTGCCGAAGGATTTCTTGTGAATTTTCTAGATCCCATGGATTCCGATCTTTTTTTATCTGGACCCGTTTTCCTTGTATTGACCCCTTTTATAGGCTTTTGGTGGCCATTATGAGGCTTTATGGGCTTTTAACACATTAAAGCCACATGATGGGAGGAGTTACTTGGTTTTAATTCATTATTTTATAACTCCTTTTGCTTGGCTTCTGATTGGCTGATGGAGGATGATGAGCATTTAATTGCCTTTAAGCTCCATGATGGGAGTAGTTACATGGTTTAATGCCATGATTGCTTTGACTTGTAACTCATTTTTCCTTGCTTTTGATTGGACCGTCCAAAATAATGAGTTAATGACCGCATTACCTTGTCATAAAATGGGTCATTTAACTACACTAAGTGGCCGCCGAGGCATTCGAAGGTTCGCAGGTCGGGCTGTGTTTTTTGGAATTCTTCTGGAGATGATCGTCGATGGATCTTCATCTTGATCGATGTTGGATGACCATGCAACTTCAGACATTAATTGTTACCCGGGGCCAGTAACATCTGTCAAGTCGGTTTCTTGATCGATCGGGCAGAAAGTGTGCTTTGGTTGGTTATTTCAAAGCGTCCGGTGACGATCCAATGATTTCAGCGATGGATCCATGATGTTGACGAAGATTGATGGGTTTCATGTTTCGAAAATCAGATTTTTGAAAAACCGTACGGGCCAAACATCTCAAAATGCGAAAAAGACCAAAAAAATGGGCGTTTTGGAGAAAATCCAGCGACCCGGATTTCCAGGGTTGCTGGAGACCATGGGGGCTTTTGTCCCTTTTGGTCTCCGGTTTTCGGCCGTTTCTCGGTTTTTTTCGATTCTTTTTTCTCTGGTATTTTTCTTCACATTTTTGCACATTTATTGACCTGATTTCCCTGAAAAACTTGACGAGAAGCAATGCAAATCAGAGCCCAAAGTTTCTGATTTTCCGGAAAAGCCTAAGACCTTGTTATCGATTTGCTGTCAGAAGCCAAAACTAGGTCAAATGATGTCGGAATGACCTGAAATTTGAGGTGAAGCCTCTTGAGCAATAAATGAGACCAGCCATAAGCTTTTGTTTGAGTTTTGAAGCCGTGTAGGGTCTCGTCGCCAGTAGACTTGATTTCGTCGCGAGGTAGATGTCGCGCTTTGATGTACGGTCAATCGATGTCCGATTGACCTAAAGTTTGACAAGGAGCCTATTGGAATCATTTTAAGACGATCCATTAGCTCCGATTTGGAAATCATGGTCCCGGGGATCTCTGCCTCCGGGAGACCTGATTTAGCTTCCAAGAGTCAAAGTCGAGTCAAATGTTGTTGAAATGACTTGAAACTTGATGAGTAGCCTTTTGGAAGTATCTTGAAACCATCTATGTGCTCTGTTTGATGAGTGATGGCCTTGGTGGTTCCCGCCGCACAGAGGCTTGATTTTTCTGTTTGAGGGTTGATGGAGGGTCAAACTTTATCGATTCGACCTGAAATTTGACACAGAGCCTTTTGGAAGTATTTTGAGACTATCCATAGGCTTTGATCAAAGACCTGATGTTCTTAGTGCTGTCGCCACCGGGAGAGCTTACTCTACTGCGTCTGTTTCCTTTTTGGGGCTAAACGATGTCGGAGTGGCCTGAAATTTTATGTAGAGCCTTTTAGTGACATTTTGAGGCCTATTGTGTGCTCTGTTTCCTAGATCAGGGTCTATGGCTTCACCGCCGCCGGGAGCTCTTGTTCAGCCGCTAGAAGAGTGAAGTCAGGCCAAATAATGTCGAAATGGCCCAAAACATCATATGTACTCTTTTTATGGATGTCTTGAAGGATCTTACAGTTTTTGTTTGATTCTGACAAGATTTGATGTTTGAAGCAACATTACCTGTTTGTGGTAGGATGCGACTTCGTGTAGCTTCTTGATGCTGAGAGTGTATGAAGAGGTAAAGTGATATTTTTAGTGTCAACAACGTTCATACTCACATGGTCTAAATGCATGAGGGGCATACCAAAACTTGCAAAAAATACCATAATCTTTGAATTTTTCAAGAATGTTCTTTGAAATATGACGTACACAGTAACAATAATTGGCATTTGGAAACTGTTTCACAACCGCCATTGTGAGTCCTTTCATTCAATCAAACACAATTGTCAGGTTCTGGGGTGGCGTCTTACTAGTGAGAAGGCTTTCAAGAACCACTTCCAAGTTTTGAAATTCTCAATATCTGCTATACCGAACATTATTGGAAATATCCCATGATCTTTATCAAGAGTCACAACAATGAGTAGCACGTAAGCATGTTTTCCACAAAGGTGTGTCCCATCAACTGTTATTAACGGCCTCAACGTGGGACGAAATGATTCTATACTTGAGCCCAAAGAGAAGAAAAATCTATAGATTGTTGAATTCTCTTCCTGGATCACATGCATCATAGTGCCAAGATTAGCCTTTCTCAATTCAAGGCTGTAGTCTGGCAGTATGCCGAATGATTGCTCATATGAACCCTGTATCTCATCAAGGGCTATCTCTCTTGTCTTGATGCTTTCTTGTAGCCAAGTTGAACGCCGAACTCCTCTGAAAGGTCAGTTATAATTTCTTTGGGCGTGCATGACTTGGACACGTAGTCTATCTATGATCCACCTTGCAACGAATTTAGATGTTGCTTGCCTATGTCCAAGCCCTATCATTGGCTTCGAACAAGTATGAGCACTGTTTATGTCCCAACTTGAAATTTTTGGCTGGTTGCATGGATACGCAAAGGACAGTTAGATTCGCTACATCGTGCAATAAATTCCTTCGGAGATGTTCTCAAATGTTTCAACACAAAATTGTCATACATTGCAGCTTTTACAAGTGCTTCTCTAAAAGAATCACGGTTCAGAAATTTTCTTCCCTCCCACATCTCGTGCATGGAAACATTGTGATCATCTCCCAGAACAAGGGAATTAGGTGCCAATGTGTCTTCTAGAGTCAAATTTGGGCTTGCATTACATGGCTCTTCAATAATCTCTTGCCAAACATAAGCTATCTCTAGTTGTTGAGGAAGATGCATATTCATATTCAATTCATTCAACCTAAATAAACCATTGCTACAATCTTGTTGAAAAAATGATTCATGGCCATCACCATAAGAAAATGTTTGTGCTCCATTACCTATGGATGTGGTGTCAAATAGATGATCATCAAATGGTGATGATCTATTCAAATCGATCTGAATTGATGGCATCGCAAGAAGATTATACCTTTATAATTAATTGAGCAATGAGATCGTCTTCTTTTATAAAATTAGCATCTTCTTCATCCCAATTTGTCTCTATAATAATTTGTTCAACTAGTGCATTATCACTTACGTTGTTATCCACGAATATGATTCTATGCTCACCACCCATGTATACTAGATTTAGATGATCAATGTCTAGGTCCCCATTAAATTGCATTATTAAACATATTTTATTTTCGGACATTATGTATTAACAAAGAAGTTGAAGATTGTATCAAATGACATAAAATTGAAGAGTAACATTTATTTAGCACTGATTTATCATTAACTTTTAGTATTTTCATGTTTGTACCATTCACAATTGTCTTCGGCTTTTTATCCATGACTTAAAGCTTTTCAAAGGAATACGTTGAAAAACAAGTGAATGAGATTCAAATGTTGGATTGAATTACATCAAAATACAAGCTCGCATAATCCATTGCAACATCTTATAGTACTTGGTAAATGCCTTACCAAAATTTCAACCTTGCAAAAACGAAAAGAAAAAACATGCATTTACAAAATAACATATCATGAAGGCATTGTAACTATCTAAGAAGCTTTACAAGTATTATTGAAATAAGCACCAAAATTGTTATACAGTTTAGATAAGAAAGCTAAAATAGAAGCAAGGCATTAAAATAAAGCATGACAAAAACGCCAGACAAAACAAGAAGACAATCAAGAATCCGTGTTTTTTTTTTCTTTTTCTTGGTACAGTGGTGGACAACGGAAATGCAATTCTTGATTTCGTCATCCCATAACCAGATGATGGTTTCATGAGAAACATTTCCCAACAAGGGTCCATAGACCACAAAATTCCATAAGTTATTTGATATTATGGATCTATCCCGACATCACGAGGTAAAGTAATCACAACAGAGTAGATGGAAAAGAAAAAGGAAGAAGAGCAGTGGAGAAACCTTTAGATTCTTTTGGAGAAATGGAAGAGCAGTGGAGAAATCCTCTTGAAAATGTTCTTTAACGACGAAGAAAGTCACATGAAAAAAATTGAGCTGTTATGTTTTTGAGTGTCGGCTAATTCATGGGTTGGACAAAACTCTGAGTCCGGTCCATTGAATTGCAATTTTTATTTTTAGAAAAGGACTATGATTCCGCTTTACTATGAAGATAGAAGTCTGGAAGAATTAGAAGATAGAAGACTGGAACAATTAGAAGTAAGAAGACTGGAATAATTAGAAGTATGCTGAAAGGAAAGAAAAAAGAGTCAGAAGGGATTGGAAGTGTTGATTTTTCTAGATCCAGAGATGTGGTCCGCTCGGGCGAACCATCCCCCGCTCGAGCGAGCGTGTCAGAATATCGTTGCTGCCTCGAGACAGAATGTCCACTCGCTCGAGCAAGCGACGCGAAAGAGTTTTGCGCTGATCAGAAGTCTTACTTCTAATTGTGCTTAAACTGCTTGTTTTAGTCCTAATCAGCTGAGGCAACCTTAAGCATGCCCCTAAGCCTATTTATAGGACCCTTGGGCTACCCTAAACATATACCTCTGTCATTATTCTGGGTAAGAAAATCAAATTGAGAGAATTCTTCTTCTGTAGAACATTTATTGAAGAGTTATGCTGCAAAAATTCATCTAGAGTGCTGGTTCTCTTACATCCCTTGTAGAAGATCTTCTTTCGTAGAAGATATGAGGAGTCAAGTTGGTTTGGGTCTGTTGCAATCAGGAGTGTGAAGTCGTTGAGGCGTGAAGCTACACAAGAGATAATTGTAGTCCTTAGGTAGTAATTATCCAGGCAGGGATTGTGAGTGTGTTGTAATTATGAGATCCATAGTGTTTGATTGTTGATCCAGTTTGGATCCGTGGTTTTTTACCCAGTTTGGGTTTTCGAAGTTATATCTAGTGTCTTTGTTATGTGTGCTTTTGATATTATTTGTGCTGCATATTATATTTTTCTTGCACACATTGTGCTGTTGAGTTGACTAATCTAGAGATGCAAAAACCTTCATGAGGTTTAGTGCTTTAGGAGATGGGAACGGAGGGAAATATAGGAGGGAAAATGACTTGTTCTTATATAGACCTTTCAGTTTGTGCAAGTTCGCATATATTGTGTGATTTTGCACAAAAGGGGTAGGATTATAAAAAAAATGGGGCTCCATGTACAATACCCACATTTGGGATGTAGTTTTGCTCAACACCATTTGGAGGAATTCATGGTCTTCTCTAACCTGTACAGTCAAAATACCTATTATATTTTGAAGATTTCACCATAAATATGGTCTTCTAGTAGATATCTGATCCATATGTAAAAGGAAAATGCATGTAGAATAATGCAATAAAAGATGACCCATGTTGGTATTCCTTACATCCGTAGGTTCTTAGCTACAAAAAACAGTAGAGACGCATGTTCAAAAATCTCAGTTGTTGGTAAGTTACTGTAGAAAATTCTGAGCTGCTATCAATCCAATGAAGAAATTTATTTATAATCTTTCATAGCTTCATCTCCATTTCAACATATGAAGTTAATGTTCGTAAATATATCTCAAGATTTTTAATCTGTCAATTGTGAAGGAAAGTAACAGCGGCATGATTGCTAACTTTGATCTCCAGATTTTATCCATGAATGAATTCTCAACTTTGTTATGCTCCAACTCAAGTGTTGCTAGTATGGAATACCATGAGGCGGTTGATACAGATGAAATAAGGTAATTGTAGAAAAGTATGTTCACATGTGGATTTACGAAGTACCTAATATTGTTTATAAGGTTTAGTTGATGCCTGAGATTTTTACGTGATCCCAGATAGAAGGATAGGGTTCCATGAAGATGATGATGACAAGTGCTGCATGAACTCTTTACTTGTTGCACCACCAAGGGTTTGCCACATTTGGTCTTTGAATTCCGTCCACGGTTGTTATTATAAATGTGAATCGAAAATATGTTTTGTAAATGTTTGGATTCTGAGAGTAACTTTGTGAAGATTGAGTTGAAAAATTAATTGTAACTGATTCATGTGCTCTTTTTTGTGAGCTGCATTCATTCTCCACTTCATATAGGGATGAAGTGGGCCTTTTATATTCGGCTAAATTTTTTTTATTCCACCTATATAATTATGTGAATACTATTTTAATTCTCAATAGTTAATTATATGATTTTCAATCTAGCAATGGCTGTATTTTGCCTTGTTTGTTTGTTTGTGGAGATGGCAAATGGGAGTCCAGGTCCCATTGATCCATCTTTACTATACGGGCAGCAATACCACATTTCCGAAGCGATTTAGAGTGGTTAAGTATATCATATAGGCATTGCATGGTGACATTATTTCCTCCTATACATCGCTATACATGTACCCCATATAATCAACTACCATGTGTTCTTGGTTGAAAGTTTTTTAGAGGAGCTTGGCCAAGTAAGGCTTAATATATACCATATATCGTATATGGTATCCTTCTTGTTCTGCCTCGTGGGTTGTGGCCGAGCAGTTGTTTTCTAACTCGTCCGGGCCTAGGGGGGAATACATACCTTCTGAATTTGTTTGAAGACTTTGAGAGATTAGCTTGGAAGCCAGCTTCTTGTCTTGCGAATTCGTATAGAACATTGACAAAGGGCTTTTGATTAAAAAAAAAATACCGCATCGCTGGTGAGAAGAAATCTAAACGTCAAAGGAAATGGCCTTTTGACCACATGAAAACTTTGACGGACCCCATATTACTTCTTTAGGTGAACTGAAATGGAACTCATATTGATATGTTTGGGTTCGTGTATGCAATATAAATATGATGAACATTAGTGACTTGGTACTTTCTTGCAGTTGTGGGCATATTCAAGAATGATGATCGGCAAACCTATTCGTAATTCTGAGAAATGGGTTGCAGGGATTGAACTCCCTCTACTCAAGGTCCGGAAACGGAGGCTAAAAGACCACCAGAAATAATGTACCATTGCGGGTATTTGGGCACTGGACAATTTAATAATTTTGGGATATCAAATGTACAGCCTGAAAAAATATTGGTTCATTGGATCGCACTAACGAAGGACAATGAAAAGGAGGATAAGGCATTAAGGAGATTTGCTCAGTAGGAAGATGCAGCGTCTCCGTGCAGCATCTGCAGCGGGGCTTAAAAACACCCGTTGAAAGGATTGTATAGCTGCAACTTCTGGTGAGGAATGCAAAGCAGTGTAGTGAATGCAATTTCCTTTTGTAACTTTTTCATTCCTGCCTATAATCGTTAATGCTATTCTGTAGAGAAGGAAAAGGAAAAGAGTAACACCTGAACATTGCATAGAATGTGAGGCCAAACTTGGTCTGAATATATGCAGGAACCCACCTGACTCATCAATGAACAAGGGAAGAAGATGCGTCTTGGAAAGATTTGGCTGGGCTGATAGGAGATATTCATGGACATGATGTTTGTAACTAGATTGGCAATGTGGAAAAATTACTCTTAATGAACAATATGGATGATCTTAGCAAAGTGCCGCTCAAGTCCCCAAATAAAACCTTAGCACCTCAAATATCTAACTAAGTTCAAGAGTTTCTAAATAATCTTAATGCTTCCTCAAACTGCGGTTACAACTATTGCTCCATTACCTCCTCAAGTTGACATATCTTCCATTGTCGAAATGATCAAATACATTTCGAGGCAGAAAAGACAGGCCGTCATATTATTGGTTATGATTGGGCAGCTTTGCTGGTGCCTAAAATACACCCTCACTGATCCTGAGAAAGAGCATTTGGCACATTTCTTGAGTGACTAGAAGAGAAAGCAAGTTCATTAAAATCCATCCACTTATTGCTCTCACTACAGCAGTGTTCAATTGGGGTTATGATTAATAACTTCTTTCATGTGTTGTCAACAAGTCAGAGATGGAGGTACGGAGCAAGCCAATACACCCAGCACAAAATCTTTGACCCTAATGTGTGTATTGAAACAAGTCAACAAAAATCTATATGAATCAGTAAGAAATTCCTCTTATATCAAATTAACCATTCAGCTGAATGGATATCATGAGTATGATATTGATGCACTCATAACGGATCATCTTACACCTAAGCACGAGGTAAAGTTTTGCCCAAAGAATGGTGGAAACCACTTCAAACCACTAAAACACTTGTAATGAGGCAAACAATGAGGTAGCACAGTTTAAACAAATTGCTCGTAATGTCCCTGTAAAAACTTGGGGAGAAACCTTTGTTTTCAAAAAACTCTTCCACGGCTACATTCTACAGACTGCATTCATTTCCTATTAAAAGCTGGAGAAGCTTCACTATCTCCCACTGGCCATGGATGATATTTGCCTCTACGTGCCGGATTTTTACCGCTACTACTTTTTTGATTTGAATGACTGTTATTCAGGTTCAACTTTACCCACTGTAATATGTCCAGCCACTGGAACAGCGGATGGGTCTTGTTCCATGATGCAGTGGGTAATGGAGGCAAGTCACCTCTACTCACCTTTCTTGTGTTTCATAGTTGTAGTCTCGAGCTTCGTCGAAGAGAACCATTATGTGTGGAGCTCATTAGACCCTACATGACCAACTGAATACACCTCATCAAGTACAGAAACTCCATTGATTAGTCATTGCTTGCAAATTTCCTTTACATTCAACACATCGAATTAGTACACCATATTAATGGTGACATTTTTTTAAAACATAAATGGAATGTACAACATAACATGCTGCTGTTTACAGGATCTCCCGTTTTACTAAGATTTAGCGACTGCTCTCATGTCTCGTCACTTCCACAGGTGAAGATGGCAAATTGACAAATGCTTACATTAGATGCAGAAATTCTCTTAATGTCGTTAGAGTTTGTGTTGATTTATAGGGTGATTGTTGAATTCAATAAATGAGAATCACATACTGTAAATTCAACAGGTAGGGAACTCGCGAGTGCTTAAGGTTTCTATTCAATTAGTTTTTTCAGCAGTAGGATCTGTCATTCGATAATAGTAAGTTTGCGGCTAATTATTGAGAAATTTTATACAGCTAAAAGTGAATTTTCGGCCACTGGCTGAAACTTATTAGACAGTAAATTTCAAAACAAACATTGTAAAAATGAATGCCAAATTTCCAGTTCGCAAGATGTCTCTGGAGCTTGCTTGATCTCTGTCTTTTTTGAATTCCAGAATTGAATAGGTGAAACTGATGTACTCCATGACTAAGCTTGAAGCAAACTGTAGGCGGTAAAAACGACACCTACTTAGATTAGGATGAGATCGGGGTTAAACTTCTTAGGAGGGGGAATGCTGAACTCCGAGAACCTGAAAAGGAAGGAGAAAGACTTCGGTCAGAGGCCCTGGCTGCCGTGAGCCGAAGGCACTCCGATGCCTGAGTTAGCTCTGGTAAAACTAAACAGGAGGAGGAAGAGAGGAATGAGAGCGAGTTGTATTGAGGGTTATGCGTTGGATATTGCGTACCTCTCATGGGACTGATCCCATGCATATATAGGCAAATGTTCCTCGTTCATTCTCTCTGTGAGTGGGGGTAGGTGAGGTGAGGTCCCATCGTTCCTTACCCTGACAGGCGGCCGTAGGTGAAACGGACAACACCCCTACCTTACTTTCCACGCCTTCAGCCAGCTAGCGTACAGGGGTGATAAAGCACACCTCTTATCACCATAAATGAGCAATCCTATCGCCATAAATGACCGCCCATATCTGTCAGGGTGCGCCGTATTTCCAGAAGGAAGGTGGCGGCCCACTCTGATTCTAGTGCTGCGGTATGGGACTAAGGATGGCATGTCCGAGGGGTCCCCTTGTACCGGGCTGACGCCCATACCGAGATGCCGAACTGTGGTGCTGAGCTTGTAGGCTGCCGACCGATCTACCGAGCTGCCAAGGTATTGACCGAGCTGCCGAGCTGACGATCTTCTACCACAGAGGCTGAGGAGCTCGGCGAGTTTAACCGTGATCCTTGTTTAACTTCGTCATCACGGTGTTTTACCCACACAATTGCCCCCTAGCTTTTGACTTCTGAGAGCCTCCCAGCTCGAAGGGGTCAGAAGCTTGATGACCGTATAGCTGGTTCTGCTACCGAGCTCGAGTGAGGGTGATCGTCATGAAGGTAGTACCGGGACGAGGGAGCTTCGGATCAAGAGGGCCCCCTTGGGTGTGGAGGTCGCTGCTATCGCGCGGGCCCCTTGGAGGTGTCTTTTCGTCTGTCCTGGATATTAAATAGTCTTCGGGTATCGCGCTAGTGGTGACACGTGTCGCTTCCTTTAGCTGTCTCGCCATTACTTCGAGGAGACGTTAGGGCTGCCAGATGGGACTTGAGGAGACGCCTCTTAAAGGCTCTCCTCGAAAGTCGAATCGACGCCCCCATGCCCTATAAAGCAGGGCGCCCCCTTCGTCTTCACCTTCTTCTGCTTTCTTCAGATTTCTACTGCGTTTTACAAGAGAGCTTTCTCCAGCGCCCGCTGACCTTCGTCGTTCCCGACTGCGCAATCCCTGTTCGTGCGAGTCTTCTCTGTTTTCTTCATCTTCTTTCTTAGATAGGTCTCTGTCTGCTGTCTGAGTCAAGAATGGGAGTCTATAGACATCTGCTAGGAGACTCAGACTCCATAGTCCATTTTAGGGATTTATACAAGGTTCCCTCCAACGTGGAGGTCAGACCGGATACCCCCGACGACGGCCTCACCTATCGTGACGGCTGGATGCCATTCTGGTTAGTATCTGTAGTGGAAGGGGGAGTTCGCTTTCCCCTGCACCCACTGGTCCGGGACTGCCTCTGGGAGTGGAGGTTGTGCCCATGCCAGCTACTCCCCAATGCATACAAAATCATAATGGGGGTAGTGCGGCTCAACCAGATCCTGGGAATCGGCCTTGGTGTCCCAGATATTGAGGACACTTATGACCTCTACAAATCCCCAGAAGGGGATACTTATTACCTCCGGCTGCGGGTCCGCCGGACAGGGTTCGTAACCGCGCTAGAGGACTCTAATCGGTATGCTGGCGAAGACAAAGTGCTTGTCAGAGGTGGATGGGAGTTTGGCGAAGTAGAGCCTGCTACCACGGTCCGGGTCCCTCGAAAAATAGGGATTCCTCCAAGTAAAGGCCGAAGTTCTTTCGGTTTGCAATTCTTTTCTTTCTCCTAATCTAGCTTCTGACATGGTTTTGTCTATGCAGATTTTCGCGAAAAGAGGGAGCTCGCGAGGAGGAATCGCTGGAAAGTGAACAGCGCCTGGCACGAGCTGGTGAGGAACTACCGCGGCCACAACTGCCGCGCTGCCTGGTGCCTTTTGGGGTACGTGCCCCACTATCGGTCCTTCAACACCTCCAGAAAGGTGTCGGGGATAGACTCCGTCCTCAGTGGCGAAGGCGCGAGTCAAAGAACAGAGGCGACCGTGGTACCGAGCTCGGCTGCGGTGACCGTTGCGATTCCCGCCGGTCGCCTGGTTGAGTTGGCAGAACGCGCTCCAGCAGTCTCTGCCGCAGAGCCCACCGGAACTTCGAGGGCCAGGCCCCTTTCTTCCCGAACGAGGCTAGTAGCGTCCAGTTCGGAGGAAGAGGAAGAGGAAGAGGAAATGCTGCGCCAGCGCGGGCGACGCTATGCCGCGGAGGATCTGTCCGCGGCGGCCTTTGGAGACATCGGAGGCGAGGTCCGGGATCCTCCGCAGGCAGTGGCCGCAGCGCCTCCGGTATCCCCAGGTATTATTCCTGCCCCGGATGCCGAGGTGGTTGGTCCTGCCGTGGTCGCGGCTGCTCGGCCTGACGAGGCAGAGGTCGTCACAGCTCCGCCTCCGGCCGTGACTGCAGTCGTCCCGCCCACGGATCATGCTGCGGGGGCTGGACGTCGGGCTCGCCCGGCCGAGGTTATCGAGGGCGGACGACCCGAGAAGAGGCCACGGGTCGAGGCCTCGCATGGCCCTTCGTCTTCGTCTGCTGGTGGGACGATCCTGCCTCCTCCGGCTCCGTGGAGGCCGGCCATCGAGGAGGTTCTGAAGAGACCGCTGGCCGAAACAGACCGCACGACCGATCCCCAAGTGGTCGCGGCGCTAGGGCGAGCCTGCGCCCTCCCTCAAGACATGGCAAGGTGGGCGGAGATGGACAATGAGTCTCTCCTGCTTTCCTCGATGCGATCCGTTGTGCAGGTAAGTGTTGTGTCTCCCCCTCGGCTTTTAGTCTCGTGTCATTTTATTGACTCCGGGTTTTTGTCTTGCAGCTGTTGCAGAAGTGCCAGGTGGGCATTGAGAGGCTGGACGCGGCCGAGGCGCTGGCAGCTGAGTGGGTAGTTGAAAGGGACGAACTGCGGGCGTCCTTGGCATCCAAGGACGCGGCGCTGGCCGAGCTGACGGCCAAAAATGTCGGCCTCGTCTTCGACCTTGAGGAATCAAAGGTCGAGGCCGATCGTCTGAAGGACGAGCTGGAGGACGAGAAGGGCCAGAACCAACACCTTTCCTCCGAGCTCGACGATCTCCGGGTTGCGACGAAGCGACTGCAAGACGATCTGGACAGCGGGAAGAGTACGAACAGGAGGCTCCTCTCCCAGCGGAACCAGGCGCAGGCTTCGCTGGAGACGGCTCTGAGGGAGAAGGCAGCCGAGATTGAGTCTGCCCTGGCCAAACAGGGGGCCAGGCTCAAGGAGGAGTTCCTCGCCGAGCATGATTCAATCATGGAGGAGGAGGTCGGCAAGCTGTCTGCTAATTACAAGGCTCAGCTGCCGGGGATCCGGGACCGAGCCTGGGAGCTCGGGTGGAAGGCAGCCTTGCGCAAGGCTGGGGTCCCCGAGGATAGCCCATTGTTCCTGGATGCCCCAAGATTTTCTTGCTCGGATCCGGGACCCGCAGCCGTGTCTCAGGTCTCCTCCGACCCTTCCTCGCAATCGTGTCCAGAGGCGAACGCCGCGCCCGGGGCGCATCCGGAGGCTCTAGCCGAAGGCTGCCAAGTGGCGGCAGTCGTCGAGGTCCCTCCTGAAGCTGTCGTGGTCGTCCCTGAAACTGCCCCGACTGCTGCCGAGGCCAGCACGGTCGCGGCCGAGGTCCCTCCAGAGATCGACTGCAATGTGGAAGCTGCAGCCCTCTGAGGGTTTTTGTAATTTTTTCTTTCTTTGATTGTATCTCCATCCGTCTTGTAATCAGGAGCTGTGATTAATAAAAATTTTGAATTTTTGCTCGCATTCTGGTGCTTTCTTGTTTTTGATGAAATGTTTGTGGTTGATGAAATGCTGCATCGCTTTTCTGTTTTGAGTTGTTGGTTCGGATAGCCAGACTCCTTGCTATTCTTTGGATTGGGACACCGGCCAACGAGCCGTCTGCTGTTCTGTACCCATTATCTCCCCCCCAGCTTTTGACCTGTGGGCTCCTTGGAGCAGGTCGGAAGCTGAGTGGTTTTAATCAGGCCGGTACTGCCGCTAGTCCTTTGACAGTGCCCGTTGTGCCGTACTGCCGAAACGGTGGGGTCTCGGTCCGATGGGGACCCGTCGTCTTTTGCTGACGTGGAGTGCTGCATTAATTTCTTTCCGTCAGTCGAGGCGAGTGCCCTTTCGCCTGTCGAGGCATTGAAAAGTCCTCTGGGGATGCGGCGCCGTGCCACGTGTCGCCTTTCTGAGGGCGCGCAATCAAATCTGCAGGACGACTGGGCTGCCCGAGGCGACTCTAGGGCTACTCGAGATAGGGCCACATTGAAGGCTTTTCTCGAAATCTGAAATGGCGCCTCCATACCTTATAAATTAGGGCTCCTTCTCCGTCTTCCTTCTTTTCGATCCTCAGAAACCCCTGCTGCAACCAACTGAAGAACAGTACTTTCCTGTTGCCTGCTACCCTTCTGCCCGCAGAGTCTTTCACCGTAGGACTTCTCTCTTCTGTCTTCTTCCCTTCTGGTGGGTAGTCCTCCTTCTAGGTTAGAGAATGGGTGTGCACAGGCATTGGCTAGGGGACGCACTGTCCATAAGCCTGTTTAGGAAGGAATACAAGGTCCCAGCGACTGTAGAGGTTAGGCCAGACGGACCTGACGACGGTACCATATACAGCGACGGCTGGATGCCGTTCTGGCTGGTGGCCGTCGTGGAGGGAGGAGTCCGGTTCCCCCTCCACCCACTCCTCAGGGAATGTCTCCGGGAGTGGGGGTTGAGCCCCTACCAGCTGCTTCCCAACGGATACAAGATCATCATGGGAACAGTGCGGCTCAACGAGATCTTGTCCATCAACCTCGGTGTCTCGGACATCGAGGAGGCGTATGACCTCTGCAAATCCGCAGAGGGGCATACGTACTATCTTCGGCTAAGGCTTCACCGGACTGCCTTCGTGACCGCGCTGGAGGACTCGTATAAATACGCGGGGGAGGACCGAGTCTTCGTTCGCGGGGCGTGGGAGTTCGGCGAGGCGGAACCCAGCACCACGGCCCGGATACCGCGCAAAATAGGAGTCCCCCCAAGTAAAAACCGAGGCCCCTGGATTTTGTATTTTCATCATTTCTTTCCCTTTGCTGACGTTCTGTTCCTGCAGGTTTTCGACAGAGGAGGGAGCTCGCCAGGAGGAACCGGTGGAGGGTGAACAGTGATTGGCACGAGAAGGTGCGGAAGTACCGCGGCCATCACTGCCGAGCCGCGTACTCGCTGCTGGGGTACACGCCTCACTACAAGTCTTTCCTCGCTCCGAGGCGGGTGACCGGGATCGACTCCGTGCTTCACGGGGAAGGCACCGGACCGGGCACCGAACAGACTGAGTCTCCTGTTCCGGAGACTGTTACCGTCGCAATTCCCAGCGGCATTCCGGTAGCGTCGGGCGGACGGTCCCCTGTCCTTGAACCAGCAGCGAACAAGAGAGCTGTGACCGGGCGCAGGCGGCAAAGGCAGAAGTTTGTTGTCTCCAGCGAGTCCCGGAGCACATCCAGCTCGGAGGAGTCCGAGGTGGAGATGTTGCGCGGTCGTCGCAAGCGCTTCGTCGCGGAAGACCTCGCCGCTGCAGGGTTTGGAGAGACCGACGAGAGCTCGGCCCCCTCTCGAGGTGCCGACGTCACCCGAAGCACGTCGGCGGCTGCTGCAGAGGTTCCTGCTCCCGAGACCGAAACGGTTCCGGAAGCTACCGACGATGCTCAATCGGGAATACCTGCTGCAGCAGAGGTCGGGGCGAGCGCTCCGCCAACCATTTTTGAAGAATCGCACTCCGACCTAGGCAGAGGGGATACTGCCGAGGTCGTTGAGGAGCGCAGGCCGGAGAAGAGGCCCAGGGTCGCAGCCCCATCTGCCTCGGAGCCCGCCATGTCGGTCGGGGGGTCCGCCGCTCCCTCCGATTTCATCCCCTGGACACCGGACATCGAGGGGGTGCTGGGGAGGCAACTAGCCGAGTCGGACCGAGCAGTCAGGCCCGAAGTGGTTGTCGCTCTAGGACGAGCGTGCGCCCTTCCCCAGGACATGGCAAGGTGGGCGCAGATGGACAACAAGTCCCTGCTGATGTCCTCAATGCGGTCGTTGGTAGCGGTATGTACACGCTTGACTCGTTCTTTTTCTGTTTCTGCTTTATTTCATGTCGTGACAATTCTGTCTTCACTGCAGATCTTGCAAAAGTGCCAAACCGGCATGGGAAGGCTGGATGCAGCCGAAGCCAGGGCAGCAGATTGGGCAACCGAAAAAGAGGAGCTGCTTAAGTCCCTGGCGGCAAGGGACGCGACCCTGGAGGAGGAGGCGAAGAAAAAGGAAGATCTTCTGGCCGAGCTCGACGCAGAGCGGGCCTTGGCCGAACACCTCAAGGAGGAAGCGAAGCAGGCGATGGATCAAAACGTCCAACTGTCCTGGAAGCTAGACGAGGTCCGACTTGCGTCGTCGCGGAGGGAGGAAGACATGAAGATGTTGCGGGGGACCAACAGTAGGCTTATCTCTCAAAGGAAGCTGGCTGAGAGATCGTTAGAGATGGCTCTGGACGGGAAGGCGACCGAGCTCGCGCGGGCTCTGAAGGATCAAGAAGCCAAACTCAAGGAAGAGTACCTCACCGAGCACGAGTCCGTGATGAACGAGGAGGTCAGCAAACTGGCAGCTGACTGCAAGGCTCAACTGCCAGGAATCCGAGAGAAGGCGTGGGCACTTGGGTGGAAGGCGGCCTTAAGGAGGGTTGGCGTCCTTCCGGACAGCTCTTTCTTTCAGAATTCCCCCAGGTTTCCACGCTCGGACTCGGAGTTGCGAGCCGTCTCGGGAATCGCCCCCGTTCCTCCAGCCTCGGAGGTCCCTCCAACTCCAGCCGCACCCGCTCCTCCAGTGGTTCCCGAAGCTGCCCCAGCCGTACCTAGCAAGAGTGCTGCCGGGACCAATTGTAATAAGGGAGCAGCAGCTCCCTGAACTATGTAAAAATTTTTTGTTTTGCCACACATTGTATTCAAGATGATCTTCTCATAATAAAACCACTTTTTTTTTTATTTGTGCCACTTGCTCTGTGAATGGTTTGTTTCTGCTTATGCTGGATTGTGTTTTGACGCAAGTAGCTTGATAGGTGCTAAGCGAGGGCGGCTGGCCCTCCGAACAGAGGGGCCGAGCCGCGAGCCCCAAGTTATCATCCTGCTGTGCCGCCCGAAACGAGGGCGGTTGGTCCTCCGAATAGAGGTGCCGAGCCGCGAGGGTGGTACTGTTACCGAACCCTGATGCGCGTATGGCTGTGCCGCCAGAGCTGGTGAAGGCACCGAGCTCGGGACGGTTGGCCCTCTGAACAGAGGCACCGAGCCGCGAGGGTGGTACAGTTACCGGACCCTAATGCTTTTGGCTGTGCCGCCAGAGCTGGTGAAGGCACCGAGCTCAGGACGGTTGGCCCTCTCAACAGAGGCGCCGAGCCGCGAGGGTGGTACTGTTACCGGACCCTGATTTGCTTATGGCTGTGCCGCCAGAGCTGGTGAAGGCACCGAGCTCAGGACGGTTGGCCCTCTGAAAAGAGGAGCCGAGCCGCGAGGGCGGTACTGTTACCGGACCCTGATTTGCTTATGGCTGTGCCGCCAGAGCTGGTGAAGGCACCGAGCTCAGGACGGTTGGCCCTCTGAAAAGAGGCGCCGAGCCGCGAGGGTGGTACTGTTACCGGACCCTGATTTGCTTATGGCTGTGCCGCCAGAGCTGGTGAAGGCACCGAGCTCAGGACGGTTGGCCCTCTGAAAAGAGGCGCCGAGCCGCGAGGGTGGTACTGTTACCGGACCCTGATTTGCTTATGGCTGTGCCGCCAGAGCTGGTGAAGGCACCGAGCTCAGGACGGTTGGCCCTCTGAAAAGAGGCGCCGAGCCGCGAGGGTGGTACTGTTACCGGACCCTGATTTGTATGTCGAAGCTGGCGATGGTGCCGATCTGACAGTTGATATCCCGAATAGAGGGGTTGAATCGCCGTGACCCTTGAAGCAATGCAAAGACTCTTTTCAGAAAAGTCGCCTTTTATTGATATTTGATTTCTTGAATACATTTCTCAGAAATAGAATTTTTTGAGATGCGCCGCGTTCCATGGTCATGGGAGCGGCTTCCCTTCCATATCTTCGAGTCGGTAGGCAGATCTCCCGGCTGTAGAAGTGATTCTGAACGGTCCCTGCCAGTTGGGCGCCAGCTTGCCTTCGTTGGGATCTCGGTCACCAGGCAGTGTTTTCTTCAAGACCAACTCTCCTATCGTGAATCTTCTTTCTTTGACCTTCGGGTTGTATCCCCTGGCCAACTGCTGTTGGTAGGCGGCCAGGCGGATAGCTGCCGCCTCTCTTCGTTCTTCAGCCAAGTCCAGCTCCCGCGCTACATTCAGATCGTTCAGACCCTGGTCACAGAGTTCCGACCTCAAGGTCGGGAGGCCGACCTCAAGGGGAATAACTGCTTCCATGCCGTAGGCAAGGGAGAACGGGGTAGTCGAGGTGGAACGCCTTGGGGTAGTTCAGTAGGCCCATAGAACGCTTGGCAGCTCTTCTGCCCATCGACCTTTGGCTCGGTCGAGTCTCTTTTTGATTCCGTCGAGCAGTACTTTGTTCGAGATCTCGGCCTGACCGTTGCTCTGGGGATACGCCGGGGTGGAGTAGATGTTGCGAATGCCATACTCCTGGCAGAAGCTCTTGAAGAGGTTGGAATCGAACTGCGTCCCGTTGTCCGAAATGAGAGTGCGGGGAATTCCAAATCTGGTGATGATATTCTTCCACACAAAGTTCTTCGTGTCTAGCTCGGTGATGGAGGACAAAGGTTCAGCTTCGACCCACTTCGTAAAGTAATCCGTGGCCACGATCAACCATCTTTTGTTCCCTGGAGTTCGGTGAAGTGGTCCGACGATGTCGAGGCCCCACTGGGCGAAAGGCCATGGACTGGAGAGGGGACTCAGGTCTTGGGCTGGCTGGTGGAGAGAGTGAGAGAACTTCTGGCACTTCTCGCATTTCCTGGCGTAAAGCTGGGCGTCCTTCTGCATGTAAGGCCACCAGTAACCCTGGCTGATAGCCCGGTATGCAAGTGACCGACCTCCTATGTGACTGCCGCAGACTCCTTCGTGAATCTCGTAGAGGAAATCGTCGACCTTGCTGGGGTGAACGCACTGGAGGTAGGGCCCTGTAAACGACTTCCTGTAGAGCTTGCTGTCTGGGGACAGCCAGAACCGGGACGCCTTCAATCTGATCTTTCGCGCTTCAGTCCTGTCCTTGGGTAGCCGGTCGTCCTTCAGGTAGGCGATGATGGGGTCCATCCAGCTCGGGCCGAGATCCAGGCACATGAGGTGCCGGGGTTGCTGGAGGTTGATGCTGGGCTCCTGCAACGTCTCTACTTCAACAGTTCTTCTTTCACCGGCTTCCACAGCCGAGGCGAGGCTAGCGAGGGCGTCTGCATGGGAGTTGCATTCTCTACCGATCTGCCGGACCTCGGCCCTTTCGAACTGGGAGAGAAGTCCCCGGGCATGGGCGAGGTAGGCGGCCATCCTGTCATCCCGAGCCTGGTAGTCTCCGTTGAGCTGGCTCGTCACTAGTTGGGAATCACTGAAAACCACCACGGACCGGGCTTCCAGGATTTTGGCGCTGTTAAGTCCGGCAATGAGAGCTTCATATTCGGCCTCGTTGTTAGACGCCTTGAAACCAAGTGTCACAGCTTGCTCGATGACGAGGCCCTCGGGAGACTGGAGAACTACGCCAGCGCCAGCTCTCTTGGATGTCGAGGATCCGTCGACGAAGACTTTCCAGGACGAGTCGAGGAGTTCTCTCCAGGAATGTTCTTGTTCCGTCTCGGTGACGACCTCCGTACCCCTATCGCCCCCCAGTTCGGTGTCGAGCGCGGTCGGTGCCGAACTCTGTGGGGTAAATTCCACAATGAAGTCCGCGAGGACTTGGGCCTTGATGGCTGTTCTGGGCTGATATTTGATGTCATATTGCCCCAGTTCGACAGCCCATTTGGAGATCCGTCCGGAGAAATCCGCCTTCCGGAAGAGAGCCTTCAGTGGGTATTCGGTTACGACCACTATCGTGAAGGTTTGGAAGTAGTGGGAGAGTTTCCGAGAGGCGCTGAGGAGCGCCAAGGCGAGCTTCTCGAGTTGTAAGTACCGGGTCTCGGCGTCCAGCAGGGTTTTGCTCGTGTAATAGATGGGCCTTTGCTGGCCGTTGTCCTCTCTGATGAGTACCGAGCTTACTGCATGGTCCGAGACCGACAGGTACAAGAACAGTGCCTCTCCAGAAGTCGGGGTTGACAGCAGCGGTGGAGAAGAAAGATAATGTTTTAGCTGTTGCAGCGCCTGTGAACATTCCGACGTCCACTGGAACTTGGAGCCCTTTCTCAAGAGTTGGAAGAAGGGTCTGCACTTGTCCGAGGCGCGGCTGATAAATCGGTTCAGGGCGGCAGCCATTCCGATCAGCCGCTGAACTTGTTTCGCCGAGGTCGGACACTGGAGGTCCTGGATCGCGGAGATCTGGTCAGGGCTCGCTTCGATCCCCCTTCTTGTGACCAGGCTTCCCAGAAACTTGCCAGAACCGACTCCAAAGGCGCACTTGGACGCATTCAGCTTCAACTGGAAGTGGTGAAGGATGTCGAAAATTTGGCGGAGGTCGGTCAGGTGGTCCTGCGACTTTTTGGACTTGACGACCATATCATCGATGTAGACCTCCACCGTTTTGCCGAGCTGGGCCTGGAACATCTTCGTCACCAACCGCTGGTATGTCGCTCCGGCGTTCTTCAACCCGAAGGGCATCACCTTGTAACAATAGGTGCCCCGGGGAGTGATGAAAGCAGTCTTCTCCTGGTCTGCCGCGTACAGGGGGATCTGATGGTACCCCCGGTAGGCATCCAGGAAGCTCATCCGGTCGTGTCCGGCAGTGGCGTCGATAAGCTGGTCGATTTTTGGAAGGGGGAAGCTGTCCTTTGGACAAGCTTTATTGAGGTCGGTGAAGTCCACGCAGACCCTCCATTTTCCCGTCTTCTTTTTGACCACCACGGTGTTAGCTAGCCACTGCGGATAGTGGACCTCTTTTATTGCACCTGCCTCTAGGAGTTTCTGAACTTCCTCAGCCACGGCCTCAGTTTGCGGGACCCCAGTCCGGCGCGGTTTTTGAAGCACGGGCTTGTGGCCGGGATCCACCTTCAGTTCGTGGCAGATGACTGCGGGATCAATGCCAGGCATCTCATAGGGTGTCCAGGCAAAGACCGCCTTATTTTCCTCGAGGAGGTTGAGCAACTCTGTCTTCTCGGTCTCGGGGAGCTGGCTTCCCACGAGAAAGAACCTGTCGGGGTCAGCGGGATCGATATTGACCTTGGTGAGGTCCTCGATGCTCTTTTGCGCAGGGGTCCTGCCGACGTCCCCGAGCTCGGCCTCTCTATCCAGCTCGGTTACATTGACTTGGGAGGGCCCAGCCTCGTCAGAAGGCACGGCTAGCAGGCATTGCCTGGCCATGTGCTGGTCGCCTCTGACGGTGATCACCTCCGTTCGTCCCGATTGATTCTCCAAAGGGAACTTGAGCTTTTGATGCCGGGTGGAGGGCACCGCCTCCATGCTATGCAGCCATGTCCTCCCCATTATTACATTGTACGGGGAAGGGACATCGACCACTAGGAAGTCCACCTGCCTGCAGGCGCCACCTACTTGGACTCGGAGGGAGATTTTGCCCTTGGGATAGACAGGCTTAGAGCTGAAGCCTACCAGAGGGGTGCGGGCTGCCTGGAGGTCCTCATCTTTTAGTCCCAACTTTTTGAAGCAGTCGTAGTAGAGGACCTCGGATGAGCTGCCAGGGTCGACGAGGGCTCTCTGAACCAAGAAGTTTTGAAGCTTCAAGGTGAGCACTAGAGCGTCGTTGTGCGGTAGCTCGACGTCTTCCAGGTCTTTGTCAGAAAACCATATTCTGACCCCCTCTGTTTTGGCCTTCTTCGCGGCCGGCTCTGGCGCCGCGGTCAGCACCTGTTTTTGATGGGAGGCGCGCCTGGCCTCAGCTCGAGCCTGGGAGCTCTTCTTAGGTGGGGCGGCGAGGTGGATGACGTGGATGACGCCTTCCGGCTCGCTGTCCTGGTTATCAGCTTCCCGCCGTGGAGGTCGGCCATCACCTCGGCCCTCCTGCTTGATATACTCCCGTAGGTGCCCCTCCTTCACAAGGTCCTCCAGGTGGAACTTGAAGTTCTTACATTCGTCGGTCCTGTGCCCATTCTGCTTGTGGTAGGCACAGAACCTACTCTGGTCCCGGGTGGAAGGGTCGGCTGTCATTGGCCGCGGCCATTTGAAGAACGGCTGCGCCTTTATTTTGTTGAGGAGCCTATAGATCGGCTCCTTGAAGATGGTGTTCACTGCCACGTATGAGGATGGTTCGTGGCCGGATCTCCTGCTGCTCCGTGATCCCGACGTCGAGGCGAAGGGGGTTCGGCGCTGTTCCGAGGACCGGGCTTTGCGCCGATCCGGGGATGGGTCCCTTCGACGATCCTCCCTTCTGGAGGACCTGCTGTCTCCCTTGGCCGGTTGTCTCTTCTTGGTGAGGCCAAAGTTCTCCCGACCTCGCGCCTCGTCTTCTTCCGCCAAGATGAACCGGTTGGCCCGGGTCATCAGCTCCTTCATGGTGGTCACGGGATACATGACCAGCTGCGCCCGAAGTGGGATACCTGGCTGCAGGGCCAGCTGGAAAGACCTCACCGCTAGCTCCTCAGAAGCGCACTCGATCTGGCTGTAGACAGTCCAGAATCGTCGGGCGAACTGGGTGACGTTCTCATTCTCCTGCATCCGGAGGGCCATCAGGTCGGCATCGGTCTTCGGGATGACGCGATGAGCCTGGAATTTCCCCAGGAAGGAGGTCCGAAGCTGTTGCCAACTGGAGATGGAACTTTCGGGAAGCGAACAGAACCACCGTAGGGGGAGGTCCGCCAAACTGGAGGAAAAGACTCGACAGTTCAGGGAATCGTCGTCCCCCCAGACCGACATCCTTTGGACGTAATGTCGGAGGTGAGCGGCAGGATCCGAGGTCCCGTCATATAGGGTGAACCTTGGGACGCTGAACTTCTCGGGCAGCGTGTATCTTCTTATCTCCCTAGAGAAAGGAGACGCGCCAGTATCTTCAGCTTCAAAGGTGGCATACTGGTCCCGGTCGATACCAGCAGTCTCCAAATTCTGGCGGATAGTCTGCTTTACCTGCTGGTCGATCCACTTCTTTAGTTCATCGTCCTCCAACCCCTGGCATTGCTTCTTTGGCCCTTCATGTATGTGGCTGCTGCTGGAGCCTTCTTCTTTTTGGTCTCGGTCACGCCTCTTATTGTTGAGGACGTGCCTCAGGTCTTGTCCGTGGCCCGGACGCCTGGGCGGCGGGCTCTGATCCTTCTTGCCTTCGAGCTGTTGCGTGAGCCGTTTGATAAGCTCACGCTGTTCCTGGATGAGGAGGTTTTGTGCTCTGATGTCCGCCAGGCGGGGGTCTTCGTTGTGCTCAAGGCTGGCCTGATGATGAGACTGCGATCTAGCCCGGGCTGACTTCTCTTGCGGTTTGGTGACTGACTTGTCACCTTGCGCGGGCCGCTTATGGCCATGGTGGGGTTGTTCTGGAGGTGGAACGTCGCGAAGGGAGAGCATGGTTACTTCCCTGGATTGTGACGCTGTTTGGACCGTGGGAGACCTCCCGCCAGACCTCCTTTGCCGAGGGGGAGGAGGCGGAAGATTTTGCGCCAGCTGTGTGGACACAGCCTTGCCCTTGGAAGGTCCTTCGCCATTTCTGGTTTTCGGGGGCATGGTGTTTACAAGCTTTTTGTTCAGTTTCCCACAGACGGCGCCAAACTGTAGGCGGTAAAAACGACACCTACTTAGATTAGGATGAGATCGGGGTTAAACTTCTTAGGAGGGGGAATGCTGAACTCCGAGAACCTGAAAAGGAAGGAGAAAGACTTCGGTCAGAGGCCCTGGCTGCCGTGAGCCGAAGGCACTCCGATGCCTGAGTTAGCTCTGGTAAAACTAAACAGGAGGAGGAAGAGAGGAATGAGAGCGAGTTGTATTGAGGGTTATGCGTTGGATATTGCGTACCTCTCATGGGACTGATCCCATGCATATATAGGCAAATGTTCCTCGTTCATTCTCTCTGTGAGTGGGGGTAGGTGAGGTGAGGTCCCATCGTTCCTTACCCTGACAGGCGGCCGTAGGTGAAACGGACAACACCCCTACCTTACTTTCCACGCCTTCAGCCAGCTAGCGTACAGGGGTGATAAAGCACACCTCTTATCACCATAAATGAGCAATCCTATCGCCATAAATGACCGCCCATATCTGTCAGGGTGCGCCGTATTTCCAGAAGGAAGGTGGCGGCCCACTCTGATTCTAGTGCTGCGGTATGGGACTAAGGATGGCGTGTCCGAGGGGTCCCCTTGTACCGGGCTGACGCCCATACCGAGATGCCGAACTGTGGTGCTGAGCTTGTAGGCTGCCGACCGATCTACCGAGCTGCCAAGGTATTGACCGAGCTGCCGAGCTGACGATCTTCTACCACAGAGGCTGAGGAGCTCGGCGAGTTTAACCGTGATCCTTGTTTAACTTCGTCATCACGGTGTTTTACCCACACACAAACAAATCAAAATTTATAGAAATTTTGAATTGTGTCCTTTTGCAGCACTGAACTACATAGACAAAATCCGTAAGGACTAAAATTTATAATGTGTCAGACAATGGATAATCTGTTGTCTCATCAAGTCTCCTGCCTAATCTGCTGTACCTTAAATTAGAGTTGCAATATGTTGTAAAGAATCAATGGAAATTAATTGCGATCCTACCCGTTCTTGTATACCAGGATCGACACAGCTTGTACTCGATGGACAACTCGGTATATGATGAAGTATGGCTAAGTTAGCTCCAGGGATGATGTTAAGACTATTTTCTTACTATGACAAGCTCAAACGTCTTTGGTAATGACATGGTGACATGGCAATTCTCACGAGCTTGAGCAGTGCCACAACTACTCCTGCGTTTGAGTCACATTCTCAAATGTAGAAAGGCTTTGAGATATGCCGGGAGGACATCTTCGAATAGATAAGGATGGGGTTGACCAGGATTAGGTCTCTTCAAGCAAATCTATATCAAGGAAACGGAGCAGAGTACTTTTGGACATAATGAACAGAATTAATGAAGCATCATATTCAATTTGTGCAGTGATTGATGGCGCTGCTGAGAAAATGGTAGACAGTGGAATAAATGGCAATTGTTGTGTTTAAAGTTGTAAAGAATATCACAGATCTCAGTCCTAATGATATAGACATGGTGCTTGAGTGGTAGTTAACTTCACGCATGTAAAAGGCAATGGCATTCTTGGCGGTTGACTCTAAGTAATCATGGATCTTCTCCATATACTTGCTGTGCGTCCCCATAAACAATAAAAAAGAAGAATAAATTCTAGTGCTTCCTAGATTTTTACACAAACCTGCAGCAGGAGCTGTTGTTAGTCTGGATGGGTACTAGGCAGATCTATGCGTGCAATGATATGCAATTTAGATGGCTATGAATCGAGGTTATTTCTTACAGTCAATTAGCCAGTCATTTCTCTGATCAAATTGCACCAGTAGTTTCTCCATATCTGACCAGGAATGAAACTTGATGCTATGATAAACATGAATCAGATCTTATCCAAACTCTTCTGATAGTGTGAACGCAACTAGGTCCCACATTTGGCAAGAGGAGCCACACTCCATGTCCAACAGTGGCAATCAACAATCACTATGGAAACGAGATCAGCTCCTTACAGGAGTGGTAAGGAGTCCTAGTTCTCAATGGGAGGTCTTGGGTTCAAACCCTGCCTCCTCCCTCTTTGCATATGCAAGTTTTATTGCCTCATATGTGTGAGTTGTGTTCTCCTTGCATGTGTGGGTTTCTATCCTCCCCGCATGTTTGAGCTGTGTCTATCTCTCCTCTCATGTGTGAGTTTTCGTCACCTCACATGTGTGAGTTGTGTCATGAGTCTCATAGACCCAGCCCCTTAGCTTTGTTACCAGAAAAAAAAAAAAAAAAAAAAAAAAAAAAAACAATCACTATGGAAACAAAAGTAAATAGAGATTAAATTTCAGTACTTATTGTCCAAAAGAAGTTCTCAAGATCAATAAACAAACTGAGAGCATTGGCATAGGATTGGTTTTCCTTATCAAAATCAGCACTCTAGTCCACATCCATTGCTACTAAATTAAAGCTCATTAAGAAAGAATCCAGAAACAAAAGAGTGTCATTTCACCCAATTGGATTACAAGTTACAAAACTCAACTGAAGAGCACACCTCTATATCGTTTGTGCATTACCAAACAAAACTCATATATCTCATTGGAGCGTCTACAGTCCATTGCCCAATTACAACGAAAAGATCTAAGATGGCGCTGGCCACTCCTTCCGGATTTCAAAGGAGTAGCAGATGTTCAGGTAGCACTTTCCGTCGTCGTCTGCAAACTGAAACATTTATGACAATGTTACCAAGAAATCGGACCATTAAAATTCTCTTATTAACATGTACACAAACAATAGAAGAATTTTCCAGAGCAGAACATGTATTGTGCCTGCTTGTTTTGGTTTGTTTTTAATTATGTGTGTTCTTTTAGAATTTAAACCAATGTCCAAACACAATTCTTGTCAGAAATGCTGGCCATCAAACAGGCCCTAAAAAAAATGTAGTAAGTTTCATGGTTCCTATGCATTTCAATTACCTTTGTTTTTGCAGAGTAGGAACCTCTTGCAAAAATACCGGAAGGTGTAGTTTCTTCCTCCAATTCATATGTATATGGTTCTTGTTGAGGACTGAACGTTCCTAACATTATTCTTGTATTCTCCACTGCATGGTTTTAACAGAACATATCCCAAATGAGCAAGCAGGCATATCTTTCCATTGCATTTGAAATAGCAAACCGAGAGAACTTGAGCACAATAAAATTCACAAGAAGTTGATGAGGAAAGAAAAGAAAGAAACGATAATTAACCTCTAACTCCAGACTTCCAGACAGTATTGGTATATTTCAGCCCAGAGACGATATTGTTGGATACGATGAGGGAGAACTTGAGGCGGTAGCGGGTTCCTTCTTTCAAGGAAAATGCATAGCCCTTATCATTAGTAACAAACGGAATAGGTAAAACCATATCAGGACGATCCGCGATAAGGATTGTAAGGCTTACAATCTTTACTTCTGGTTCTGCCGTCTCTGTATGAATTTCCATAAAAAAGCATTACATGTTTCACGTACAAGCACATGTTCAAACCTCCAGAAAAGTTGATCTTACAGGAAAGTCATTACTTACAGGGATAGATATGGATACAACATAGAAAAAAGGGACACAACTCAGCACTTTCTGAAGTTAGAACCATGATATAGATAATAGATGCTTCATCAATGACATGACATTTCATATTTGTATAAAAAATGTTCTTTTAAGCATTTATAAATGGAAGGCTTGTTTGTTTACATTAGAATTCATATAAATTTTATACATAGGGTCCATATCATAAGTGGTTAAAAATGAATATCAAAGGTCAATTTGCAAAAATGAGAATCAAATAAGTAAAGAGGGAGGCAGAATCAAAAGAATATGGAAAATTAATGCCCAATGATCACCCTAGTATTTCCATACATAGGAAAGTGGAGGTCCTTCTATATCTCCACCTTATATCTTTTACTCACACCTAGTATCCTTCACCCCTCACCTCTTTAATAATCATTCAGTAGAGTTCGTTTCACCATGAATTCCTACATATTCAATTCCTATGTATTTTAATGCAAACGAACATACTCCAAAGCAATTATCACTATTTACATGTTCTTTATAGCATTTGTGTTAGAAGGTAATAGCACTGGTAGAACTTTATCCAAATGAATTTACTCTCTAGCATATGCTAAAACTATACTCTAAGTATTGATCCGGTATCTAAGTACTAGTATCAGTATAATATCTCACGTAGTCACAATATTGGTACATCAGGCATATACAAGTATCCACCAAAGCTTATTGCCAGGTTGGATAGGGGCGGATCAGAGAATCAGGTTGGTCAAACATTTAAATCCAAAATTTTAGGAATCAAAGGGGATTGTGTGTCAATTGTTTCTACAGTATATTCTACTCCTCAAATTTGGAAGTGTTTATAGTCTGATCAATCTCATTTATGCCCCCACCTGGTCAAATACATCATACTCTTGTAAGATTAAATGCAGGGTGTTTATTTTGTAGTTTTTGATAAAATATATAATTTGATTAGATAGGGCAACAGTCTGGGCAATGGACTACCATATCATAGCATTAATATATAATATATTGAAGTGGAAGGTTTTGAATTCGATTTTGACCAGATTATTGTCAATCTTGATTTTTTTAAATTGAGCCGTCATGGTTAAAAAACTAAAAAGTACATACGTAATGCTAAGGATTAAGGAAACAGAGGTGGAGACTTATTCTCATTAGAAAAAGGCAAAGAAGTTTGATCTCATAACCTTTTGGTTTTTTAAATAACTAACCTAACCACTACACCACAAAATACTTGGGTAAATACTTATCAAAATAATCTCAAAAGTAGCTAAATGGAGTGGGGACCCTAGCCTCATGATCGTGTGTCATGTCTGTACTTCGCGCGGGTTATTATGCTAGTATCTTCTTATTCAGCCATATAGGAAATATTAGAACATTAGGAGAGTAAGGACACAGAGGTGGAGACGTATTCTCCTTAGAAAAAGGAGGAGATAAATTAGGGGGATATAAATGGAGAAAATAAAGGTGGAGAGAACCATGGGAAGAGAGATGATAGAGATTTTAGAAGTTTTTTAGGTAAGCAAGATTTAAGATGATCTAAATCAACTTCGTGGACATATTTTTGTGGTCTATAATGCATATGGAAAATTTAAGGAGAAAATAGGTTTCTTAAAACTTTAGAAATTGCTTCTGATTGTGGGATTCTTTTTCTGGGCAATTGTGGATATGGCAGTCCCACATTGAAAGTTGAATTGTCTCCCACGCCCAACGTGGGTTGGAACCAGCAAAAAGATATTAAAAAACTACCATACAATGTGCAGGTAGCCCAATTTTAGAAAGAGAAAAAGATAAAAGATCATAAGAACAATTAGGGGTAAAAATCTCGAAGAATATAAAATTGAGATATATATAAAAATAATTGTAAATAAAAATAAAAACTAAACTGCAAAACTTATTTATATGTGAACCCATCAATGAGTAGATCCAATTTATCTAAAATGTTTAGTTTCTAATAAAACATAGTAGTTTTAAAATGGGAGGCTAAAAAAAATCTTAAAGAAAAAAGCAAATAGCTAAGCCCAATAAAATCTAGATGTCCATAACAAAAAAATAAATAAATAAATAAATAAATAAATAAATAAATAAAATTGATAAGAACAGAAAATATAATAGTTTAGAAATAATTAAGATATTTTCAAAGTTTTCCGAACAGAGAAGTCTACCTATTACATGAATTAGAATAAGAGAAATAATTTATTATTTTATTTAGTGGGTTTCACGTATATTTTAAAAGTCCAACGCCCAATGCCTACTTTCAAAAATCAACTTCTGTGCAATTTTCTCATCATCATCATCAAAGCCTTATCAAAAGTCCAAAGTCCAAACTATATTGGGTTCGGCTGCACAAACTCTTTTTTTCCATTCTGATCTATCTTTGGTCTTGGATAAGTTGCACTTCTTCAAATCTTTCCAAATGTTTAACTGGTAAAGACAAGATCTTTATAAAGCAAACTTGATTTTCTCTAAATCACAAAGATCTATAATGAAAAGAACCCCCCAAATCACAAAATTGCATGAATAATAACACCTAACTCTAAAAAAAGAATCCCAAAATCCAAACAAACTAATGCTAAACCCTAAACGTCAATAACCATCATCATCATTCCTACAGTGATGCTTATGCAAGCATCGTGTGTGAGTAGGGACCCTTGATCATGCATTGGAGAGTATGCATCCATTCTCAGTGAGAGAAATCAAGGGTGAAGATGGTAAGAGAGAGGGATGTATGTAACTAATCTATTGTTATTTACCAAGACTTTTTTTGGTAGAAATTCACCTGAAAAATCATTTGAAGATCTCCATTTGAGAAGAAAATCAAAATTTATAGGGAGAAGGAAACCGAGATTTGATTTGAGAAGTGTTTGATTAGGAATAGAATTTTTATAAACCATGGGGATTAAAGAAATAGGAATATGGAGTTCTCTTTTGTGTTTTTTCATTTGTTATTAGGAGTTCCCTAGACAATTTTTAGGTTCAAACTTTTATTATTATTACTTTCTTTTTGTGTAAGGGAAAGACTTCACATGGAAGATTATTTTGAATGTATTGGATACATGTATTTGATGGCACATTCTAAGGCTCGAGCTGTGGACCTTTTTTTTTTTTTTTTTTTTTTCCCATTTTGGGTCCTTCAAGTAATCGGGTATTTGATGGAATATTTAGATAATATTTGGGTCTACATGTTTTGGGTCCCCATCTAGATAGGTTGGCTTTTGTTAGGGAATGGTCACTGTACGTTTGAAGCATGTCGACATATGATACATGGGCCACTTGTGATCAGCTCGAATCCTCCATAGCTCACAGATCATCATTCAGCATGCCTACTTGATAATGTTAAGAAGGGATTATTTGCCCACATTGATGTCTGATCAAGTATTTATTATCAAATATATATATATATATTCACGTATTTGATTGCACATTTACATTTCTACACAAGATTGGAACCAATGTAGTGACCCACCAACTGATGGCTAGATAAGCTTGGTTGAGAAGAAATGAAAGAAAGAACAAAGAAAGAAGGGAAAGGGGAGAAAGTGTACATTGATTAATTGTAGAGTTTTTTCTATATACCCCACTAACGTTTATAGGAATTGTAAATAGGCCCCTAAGGTTTTAGCATTTGTAAATCGGCCCCTGCTTTTTGTTTTTAATACCTTTCATGTCCTAAAAATCAATATTCCTAACAAGAATGGTCAACCACCATGAGATTTGTTTTGGATTTTTAAATAAATGACAACTTTGCCCGTACATCCATTATTTTATCTCAAGTCCCAATGGTTTATCTCAATAAATCTCTCATGCACATGACCAGGGGTAGACCCTGGCACAAGGGCCTCGAGACTGAATCCCCCACCCACATATGAGAAAATTTTAAAATTTCCTCCTCCCCCTGCAAATTCTAAAAATTAATATGTTTTTTTTACATTTGCTCCTTTCCCCCAGTATTTCTTTTACATAGACCCAAATATCACCCCCTCACAAATTCTAAAAATTAATATTTTTTTTTACCTTTGCCCGTTCCCCCAATATTTCTTCTACACCCCTTACACATAAAGCATAATCATGAATTTTGAAACTTTCATCAAGATCCAATGGTGGGTCATCCATAAATTTGATAAATTATAACTAGTTACAAGTACTGGTGTTGATTGTTGTCATGATTGGATTTAATAAAACAATCCATGTATTGATAAAAAGAATGAATTAATTAATGTATGGTTATTCTCTCTCACTAAGTGTAATTGCTAATGTTACATGCTTTATAAAAAAAAAATTGAGTCCAAGCTTTTTAAATTATGCATATAAGGATAAAAGGGATGGACAAAAGTGTCATTTCTCCTAATAACCTAGGGTGGTTGGAAAACTATTGATTTTGGAGACAAATAAGGTATTAAAATAAAAATGCTGGGGCCTATCTGCAAATACTAAAGGGAGCTACTATTGGCACACAAGTTTTCTCCCTTCCCACACACACATTTAAAAAAAAAAAAAACCATGTGCAATTACCTTTTTTCCCACCCTCTCCCTTTCTCTCTACCCACCTCCCCCTTCACCTCCAGCCACGAGGAGAGAGAGAAACAGTGGAGAGGGAGGGAGAGGGAGAGAAAACGGTGGGGAGGGAGGGAGGGAGGGAGATGGGGAGGAGAGGGTTGGCCGTTGCCATTGGTGTCGGTGAAGGGGGATTGGGGGGGAGAGAAAAAGAGGAGGAGAGAGAGAAACAATGGGGAGGAAGGGAGGGAGTGAGGAGGGCGGCGGCGGTGAATCTGTCACCGGCTGGAGGTGAAGGGGGAGGTGGGGAGAGGGTGGGCAAAAAAGTAATTTCATAGGTTTTTTTTATTTTTTATTTTTTTGTAGATGTGTGTGCGGGAAGAGAGAAAATTTATGTGCCAATAGCAGCTCTCATACTAAAATTTCAGGAGCTTATTTACAAATCCTACAAACCTAAGGGGGGTATATACAAAAGGCTCTTACTTGTATATATTTGAAAGTGAGATTCCATGAAGTTTACATGATGGGGTCCTCTTTTTTATAAGTATCTAGGGAGAAGTCATCTCCGATTAGGAAGAGATATTTAAGATTTTGGAGAGACGGGAAAGAAGAGAAATTATTGGAAGTCTCTATCTAGGGCACATTTGGATGCATAAGAAAATACAACAAAGTAATATTTTATAAAATATATTTTTCATTTTCTAAAGAAAAAAAGTATCATTTTCTTTCAAAAAGCTTAATATTATTTTCGACAGCTCTCCCCCATAGAAAACTTTCTATAATAAAAAATTCCTTCAAGATGAGGTTTACAAAGTAATGTAAAGACAATTGTTACTTCACGATAAAGGTGAAATAAAGTATATGGTGAGATAAAGTAAATAATTTCACCAAATTTATCATGATGTACTTGTTTTCGTATATGGTACAATAAAGTAAATGTGAATGTCACATCAAGGTAAATGCGAGATGAAGTAGGTGAAGTAAAGAATACGGTGAAAAAAAATGGGGAGAGTGGTAAAGTAGTTTCTTTTTGTTTGACTTTATTTTATCACACTTCATCACAGTTTATAGTTAAGAAAAAGTGACTTGTGATAAAGTTTATGGTAAAAAAGTGGCAGTGAGACTTTACTTTACCAAACTATTTTTTCATTTAAATGTGGTGAAGGGATAATATGTCACATGAAGGCATTTTTGTTTATGTGTGGTAAAGTAAAATAAATGCTGATGCCACTTCATGGTAAAAGATGAGGTAAAGTAAGGTAAGATGAAATATGTAGTGAAGTAGAAGAGAATTGTAAAGTAGTTGACCTTTGTATTGACTTTACTTTTCTACACTTTATATAGTTTATATAGTTCGGTGTGATATATAGTTTATATAGTTCTATGTGATAAAGTAACATTACTTATGGTAAAAAAACTGGCAAATGAACTTTACTTTACCACACTACCTTTTCATCCAAACATGGTAAATTACATATAAATTAAGTATTTAATAAAAAAATTATTCTAATAATGAACTTTACTACGATCGATAACATTAACTTGTTTTTTTGGATTTTTTAATATATATTAAAATCATGATATATTCCAAACAACTCAATTTAAAATTTGTAATATTCTTCAAAAATTTCCAAACAACAAAAATCTTATATTATTTTAATATTTTACTATTAAATTCTATACTAATTTATTCTTACAATATTTAAATCTGTAAATATTGTATTCTGTAAGCAGGCAAACAGGCCCTTGCATAAGATCAGATTAGTCATTAAAATACAATAGGATATCTTATTAAGTTTAAAGAATAGATTTAAGAGAAATTTTTAGGGAGGGATCACTTCTTTTGGCTACATAGAGGTAACACGTGGCAGTCACACAAAGAAAGTTTACCTCACATATTATATATATATAATTTTTATTCTAATGATTACAAAAATGAGTTTATCATTAAATCAATTCTTGTATTTCTTAATCATTAATACTTAATTTGGATATTAATTTTAATTCATTATTCAGTTTGCATGACATTTAACCATGCACAGCATGGCAGGGCTTTTTACTAATAATGATATTACTATGTATATGTTAGAGCCAGCCTAGACCCAAAGCGTGGCACCTAACAGTCCACTCACAAGGCTCAACCAGTATTTATATGGAAAAGGAAAATGAAAAGGGTCAACTAGCTTCTTCTTCCATCTCTATATGAGAAAGAGTCCCTTTCCCTCTTATCTGTGGGTAAATTAGGTTCTCAGAAAGTATTGTTTCTGTTTGGCTTCTTCAGTTTTAAAGGGTACCAATACTGCATTGGCTGCCCATGTACCAGGTATCGATCCTTGGGTACATTAGACAGGGACTTGGGTAGCATGAGTGTTTGGGGTGTGTGAGTATACCAGGGCCAACAAAGAAAGAAAGAAGAGTTTGGAACCTATGACAGTCTCACTCACGCTTCATCTTGAGGGAAGGGGAATGGAGCTCCACAATTGAGCCCACAAATTGGAAACGTAAACCGTTAAAAATGAATGTTGTAATCATGCATAGAACATTTCCAAATCTAACTCCAAGAACAGTGGTCCCACTATAAGAATGAGTACACGATCAATAATGCAATTAGTTACTATGAATAATGATATAATAAGATAGTGTTAATGTGTTAACGATTGTATGCTCAACGTTATGGTGGTGGGATTGAATCCTATTGGAGTAAAGCCTGGTGCATAAATAGGGCATTCATTTTTAGTGGCTCTAATTTTAATATGTTGGCCCCACTATGGATTCCCCTCGTTCCCGCTCAGACGAAGCCTATATAAGATACTCAGATGATCTGCAATCACACGATCTGGTTGGAGCAGGTCTACTAAATGGAGATGGTAGGGTCTGAGTTACAGCTAAATGGAATCACCATCAACGAATTTGAAGTGAGAATCATCGTAAAAAGGTAAAAAAAAAGTAAAAAAAATCAATTTTAATTGTTGAGTTACAATAATATAATCCTATTGATAATTATCAATAATGTTGAATGATGTTTTGTATATATTATTTATAGGTTAAAGCTTTGCGTATATCGTATAAATGTTACTATTGCCAATATAAAAGAAAGTAGGATGGTTGCATGATGCCCCTCCCTCTACTCAAAAACTTCAATTCAAGCTTGAACTAATGAGAAAATATGAGGGTGAAACTCATAAATATTTAAACCGCTCAAAATAAAGGCCTTCGCAAAAATTTCAATTCAAAAGGTGTTTGTCCTCAATCATATTGAACCCAGAACATATGTAGAATAAAAAAACGATTTAATAGTAATCAATCTAATGGCAGGTTTAACTTATATTGGGGTTGAAAATCTAGTCAAACCCCATTAAAAGAAGAGATTTATTTTTCAGTGTTTTCAGCTGTAACAGATTTTTCGCGATGAGCCTCGTGAATTTGACAGACACGACTTGGTGCGTGAGAGGATCCTGACTTCGGTTGTGAAAATGGGGCTTATTACAGCTCTATGGTAAAAGGTGTAGCAAAAAACAAAAAAACATGTTGTATGGGAAGAGTGATGTGGATCTGGAAGGTTACTTTGACCACCATTTTGCTGTAATGATATGGATCAAAAAGGACCAGTGGGCCAAACATTTGGTCGATGTGTTTGGTGGGGTTTAAAATAGAGTCATTGAAAAAAGAGCTATAAAAAAAAGAGGGCATTTCAATTTTTGAGGATTTGCCACTACATTTTTTAGAGCATATGCCTCTATTTTTCACATGCCCAGAAAGTGGGCATTTCAATTTTAGAAAATTTGCCTCTACTCCTCTAAAATAGGAAGAGGATAAAGTCATCTATCAAACGCTCTAATTTTTCTAAGCTTTGTCCGATTTAGACATAAGAAATAGAGATACCAAACACCCTGTTGGCAACTAGATTTGGGAATTCTCAATTTTGTAGATTTTTACATTCATACCGTGGTTTTTTAGTCATTCACACCAATATCATATTGCATAGTATATAATTCCTTAATAAAAACATCAAATCTGTAAATTCCTTACGAATTTCTCACCTTACCCCTCGGGGAAAGGATTAAAATGAACGTATTAGTTGTCACTAGGTTTTTACTCCAATGTTGGCCCCGGAATATAATTTTCAAATCACATTATTCACCATATGATTATTATTTTGAGGAACCAATTTTTAAGCATTCCCTACAGTACGAGCTGGCTCTATTGTGGATCTTATGATGGACTTTGATCCGGGTAAAAAATTTAATAATGCATTTGGATCTATGTTTCGCTCGAATGGAGATACTGTTTCATCCTATCAAATTTTACGCCAATTAATACACTATCTTTTGAATAAAAAGGAAAAGAAATCTTTTCTTTTATATAATTGGCATGATGAATTGACAGGATAAAATTGTATCTTCAAGGGATCCGGGCTCCTTAATTATATGCTGCCTGTTTCATGGAAGCAGAGGATCCGGACTCCTTGATAGTACGTTACATGTGAGTGCAGCCACGGATGTCCAATCGTGGCGTTAATGGTACGTTTGTACAAGTGCCACAGCAGCAGAAAATGGGCTTCCACATCCGCGGCACCGCTACTGCCACTTGCCTCGAGGGACGAACGATATGCCTTTTTGTCCATTTTTCTTGTTTTCCAATGATTCCGTACCAAACGAAGGAAAGTGTTTTCACAAAAAAAATTACTCATCCTAAAATAGTAAACAGGAGCACAAGAAAATATAAAACTGAGTACAGTAAAGGCCATAAGAAGGGGTGTTCAACAAACCTCCAACAGCATTGATATCAACGCTCCCTAGAAGCTGCTCCTTCCATCTCCTCAGACTCTCGTCATCCTATTTCCATTTTCCAATTTCTCAATCCAAACAAAATGCACCCACATAAAAGAATCCAAAATCCAAGGAAAAAAGAAAAAACACAGACAAGGTTTTCTTCTTTCTTTTCCTCACCTTATCCTTCTCGAGCTGCTCTTTGAGAGGAACCTGCGGGCCGAGGAGGATTTCCCTCTCCTTCTTAGCCTTCTCATCATCGTCATCGTCGTCATCATCATCATCATCAGAATGATTCATCTTATGCACGTTCTCATCTTCTCCCTCTTGTGTCTCGCCGCTCTTCTTCTCCTCTTTCTCCTTTTCCATGGTGGGAATGTCTTTCGATTCGAGCAGGACTCAACTCCCAAAACCTCTTACATTTTCCTGAAGAAGTAAAGAAGAGAGGGGGAGGAGGAACGGGTCGTCGTAGAAAGTCGTATTAGCTTCTTCTACGCCATATTAGAAGGGGGGGTATTGCTAAAGATAGACGGGGTTGTTGTCTTGTTGGGTCATTTCCTTTGATGGGAAGAGAAGTACTTGTTTCTGTTCCCGTATATTGATGATGATCTGGATGACTGCTTCCGGATTGTGGAATACTTGAATTTCGGATGCCGTTGGCTAATTTTTTGGTTGGCTCATTTGGATGTGTCTGGCAGTCACCTGCACCTGCACCTGCTTATTTGGTGACCAACCTGCTTAAAGCGTGGGCATGGAAAACAGAGATAGAATAGAAATTAGTCTAATATTGATATGGGTGAAGATTTTAAAAATGTAATTATTTTTTTTTAATTTGATTTTCATTAAAGTTTGATTGAAGTCATTTAAGAAAGAAAACCTAGTTAACCCTAAACGCAGTCATTTTAAGATAAAGAAGGCTGCTAACTATGTTTAATGGCTTAGTAAGCAAGGAATAAAAACAATAGAAAGCCTAGTGGACTACTATGCAAATATAGCAAGCCCCTCTCTCCTTGGCAACTATTGGATGCCCAAGGGTTCTCAAGTAAAGGATCAAGATTCCCACAATTTTCCCCATCTAGATGAGGGATTTTCACTTCTAAGGGTGGCAGTAATAGTTTATATCTGAATAATCAATTAATTGCTTAATGATTTCTCCCTAAATGACATGATTTTAATTTATTTTCTAGATAAGAGGTTTAGGATAAGCCTCGGTATATGATTTAGGTGATGCAATAGAATATTCAAAATCAATTAGACATAATCTCAAGAATGGCCTCTTACACTAGTGGTAAGTGGTGACCCCCGCGCCCACCTTTCCTCACCTCAACCCTGTCTTACCTCTCCAGGGTGGACCCTGAAATTCTTCATTGGGGGGGGGGGGGCGCACTATGTAGGAAAAGTATTTTGGGAAATATAGAAAATAAATGTAGTTTTTAAAATATATAAGGGCTTTTCTAATTTTTTTGGGGGGGATTTTTTGAAATCTTGGGTGGGCCATGGCCCCTGCCAGCCCTTCTCTGGCTCCGCCCATGCCTCTCCCAGTGTCTACATCCTAGAGGCAGCTATCACTTGGAATCATATCAAAATGACCTATTTTATTTTTTATAAAGCATACTCGGGCTGGCCCAGGCTTACTCATTTTCAGGCGGGGCAGGCGTGGGCCAGCCACTTAAGGCCCAATTCAGGCTTGGGCCAGGATTGGGCAAATATTTTAGTAGTTGGGCCGGGCCTGGACATACCTCACCCGGCCCAGGCCAGGCCATGAACACCCTTACTGGGTCCCAGGCCCCCTAAGCCGGGTAACTAAAATTAAAAAAAAAAAAAGGAGTAAAAAAAAACATAATCTCAGTTGATTAATCTAATCTGTAGGCATATTCATTTAGGTAAAAATCTTGTTTCATGGACTTGGAAGTGTATGATCGATGGAATTTTTTAGTATTCATTTCATCCATCCCTTTTCCTGCATGACCTGTGCACAATGGGAATCGGGCAGATGGCATCAGATCTGGCCTGGGCCATGACCATTGAGAAATCTGAAGCAATTTGTTGGTGTGGCACCAGATTAGTGGGACTCTGCACAAAACCTGCATAGTCAAGTTGCTGAAACAGGCAGCCACTGCCTGCTTTCTTCTCCAGCATGCTGGGCCCGGTCGGGACAGCTTGATCTGCCCACCTACAACTTTTCACCTTTATGTTTTCTTCAGCCATTGGACCCCACCAGGCCTTGTGACTAGCTTGATCCACTGCCCCTTTCTCTTCTTTTCTGATCTGAGAAGCTGCTGGTTTCAGGTCAAGTCAGGCCACATCTAACCTGTCTGGCCCATAACCAAACTTGAGCCGCATGATAGACCCAAACCCTCTTACATGCACACACATAGAGGATGCTAATTAGATCTTTGCGCATTTGATTAATTAGACCCAAACCTGACCTGATATGTTCTAAACTTTGGCCCAAATCAAGGCTCACCATTAGCACTCTTAGTTTTTTGGGCTGTAACAGATTAAACCGAGCTCATATGGCAGGGCCATCATGTTGTATCGGTAGGATATTAGGTTTGCTAATTAAGTTATTTATAAACCTCATCTCACATCACATCTACTGTAAAGATCGAGAGATCGGGGAACCCCCATATAGTGCTGATGTCCAGCTTGACCAGGTCAGATGAAATCAATGTTGAAACCTTATTTGATGATTGTGAACTCATCCGGAGTCGAATCCCGTTCCATTTACTCCTGTGCGTTCCTTCAATCAGTATTGTCAGGATCGGATCGCCCATCCAGCAGTTTATAATTAGGTATAAACTCTGATTTGCTGAAAGATGAACATGACCCTTGATGCGAGATACCATTGTTAAATTATCTTAGATTTGGCGTGATTGATTTATTTGATGATATTGGAATTGATTTTGGTTTTTTAAATTGGTGTTTTTGAATTAATTGATGCAATTTAGACCCTTTGATTTGTATGCAAGTTGACCAATCTGACTAAATTTTGACGGATTGATTTAATATTGTATTCGTTTCGGGTTCTCTTGGATATGATTTGGAGTTGCATCGATCATATTCCTATATTGGTATTGATATTGATTGGTTTTATTATCGGCCTGGTGCAAAGAATATAACACTGTGCATCTTAGAATACCAATCGAGTAAATGATCTCTGGAGAGATTAGAGAAACCATATAATTATATATGTGTCTCATTATTGGAGTGCTGTTGATGATCCCATGAATACTATTTTGTATAATTTATAGTTTTGCTTTCATTTTTAACTGTATTTCTTCATATTTATATGTGTCTCATAGTTTTTGTCACGATCCGGGCCCGAGATTAGGGTTACCACGGCCAAATCCCGAGTCGCGACGCCATACTTACTCCCGTAAACCTCGCATCGCCGAAGCCAATACGAGATTCACAAGGGATCTTACATATACCTGTCAAATGTACAATTTTGCGGAAATCTATATATACATTGACATTTAATGTTAATATGTACAAATGCTTTACCAAAAGTAAAGTTTACTTATACATCTCATTTCCTATTTAAATCACCCATGCATACTCAAATACAATGCATGTGATCATTGTTTACAACAAAATGAATCTATTCAAAATGTTCCAAAAGTTGCTAAACCGGTCGCCTCCGATTTATATCCATTCGTTCAATCCTCCTGGGGGAACCGGATTGGTCTCCTCCGCTGGCGGCGTGGTCTCGGAACCACTGGCACGGCCAACTGGGCCTGTAATGTCATCAATAACACTGTGAACACGACGGTTCAACAATGTATACACAATTCTATGATAATCGCATGTTAGCAATTCGATTCCAATAGATAACCATAATATTCAAATCAATTCAATTCAATTCAATTTAATTCAATTCAAGTCATATAAGTCTTCCCCGAAGGAAGCATGCAATTCATGTGAGTCTCCCCTGAAGAGAGCATTCCATTCATTCATATACACTTTATCAAGTGTCTTTTCGTTGTCCTCTAGCATAGGTGGAAGGCGCACCATTCACAACCCAGCCTTTCAAGGACTCATTTCATTTTATTCGTGCTCACTGTATTAAGTGGCTTTTCAAATGGTTACTCACTTTATTAGGTGGCTTATCAAATGTGTGGGATTTACCAGTGTCTTGATCAGAGATCACCGGCATCACCACGGAGCTCCGGAACGCTCCATCTACTGCAGCAGACTTAATCTTTCATACATTACAATGTTTGTTCATTTCAGTTCTTTTCGTTTCATTTCATTGCATTTCATTGTATTAATTCAATACATTATTCAATGATAGCTCAACAAGGAGCATAACAGTAATAGACGAGAGAGGACAAGCCAACTCAAGTCATAAACAATTAATTTCCTAAAACAACATTCGGGTGAAACGTTCATTATGCAATGTAGGTGTTATTGTGGATGACATCACTTTTTAGTGAAATTTACATTCACATAAGTTTAGCTAACACCCATGAAGGTTTAGGAAATTATCAGAAATTAATTCTGATATTCCCTCAATTTCGGTCACCTCGTCGGTTACCTAGCGGTTAGCCGCATTAGGGATTTCGGCTGACCGAACCACATTCGGTCAGCTTCCAGAATTTCTCAAGTGCACAGGACAATTTGCCCAATTCGGTCACCTATCCGGTCACCCACGCGGCTGGCCGAAATTCAAATTTCGGTTAGCCGAATTTCTTCGGTCAGCTCACGGTTCGTTTTCCAGAAGCTCAACTTCGGATGGAAAAACCCTGACAAGATTTTCGGTCACCTTGCGGTCAACCCGCGGCTAGCCGAACTAACAAATGCGGCTAGCCGACCACTGTCGGTCAGCTCTCGGTTAGGTGTCGGTCAGCCTGGCGGCTGACCGAATCATGCCCAGAAGTTCAGAAAATTCTGAACCGAATTTTCTGTAACTGAACTTCTTGAGTTCTAACAATTCACTTAACAATTGAAATCAATGTAATTGAGTATACTTGCCTTATTTGGAGATTAATTAACAAGAATCTCCCTTGCTAGCTTGAATCCAAGTGGAATTCCTCAAGCCAAACCTTCTTTTGAACCTAAAACCCAAAATCAATCCACAAAACAGAATTCTTGTGAATTCTTTGAGCCATAACTCAATACTGAAACCAGGAAAGTGCTGAATTCAACTCAACACTTACTTGTAGCTTCTTTGATGGAAATCTTGAGATCTTCTCAAGTTGAAACTCCAAGAAAGTAAGAAAGAAGATGGAGAATAGGATGGTGAAGATGGAGCCCTCTTCACAAGCCCTTGACAATTCTCTCAATCATCACCCAAGGAAGAGAAATTGGAAGAAAGAAGAAGAAGGGAAAGAAAGAGAAGAAGAGAAACCGGCTGGGATGAAGGAATGAACTCAAATGAGTTCATCCTCATCTTATAAGCCCTAAATTGCATTTAACCCCCCTCCTATTCCTCTAATTACAATTTAAGTCAAATGAATGGTCATTTGAACCAGTTCACGTCGAATGGAATCGTCACATTTATAAAAGTTAACGTACTCCTCGAGATATACGTGTGAGTATCAAGAGTTTCCGTATTCGACGAAATACGTGCAATTTCATATTTACGAAAAAGTCCTTACATTGCATGGTTTAGCCTAAAACCATTTCAAGTCACCCATAACCTTCACTATTCTTTTCATTAAGTTCAATTTGACCACTTGAGCCAAATTCTATATCAATTTAGCCATTGATCAACATCAATTCCATAAAACATGTTGAATTAGCATTAATCGAGATCAATTAGAGTTAATCTTAATTAACTCGGGTCAGGGTGTTACAGTTTTCTAACTTAATTTGCATAAATGTACTCGGATGATTTAGATGCATGATTTGGAAATCAAATTGCATCCTTTGCATGCATGTGGTCGTTAGCCTCAATTTGTTATCTGTATTGACTGTGATTAATCACTTATGTGAAGATCATTCCATTATCTGTTTAGTAGCTGGGCTTCAAGAACCAAGGGAATGAGTGACGCTGATTGGGAAAGAGCCGTTGGAGTTTTGCTTATTAGTAGTTAGATTTATAGAAGCTTCTTTAAGCGAGTGGTTTAATTTAAAATTTTGAACAGTTTTAATAAGAAGGCATTAGTTCAATTGTTACCTAGACTTATTAATTTGAATTTTGAGACACTCGGATTTCGAGGTTTGACATAAGGAGATTATAGTTTGTGAGTGAAAGCCTGCAAGAACAAAGAGGCAGTCAGGCAGCCCAAGACATCTCATAGGAAAAGTGCCCAAAGGATTGCCAAGAGTGCTTAATATCTCCTTCTGAAGCCCAAATGTGTATTAGTAATATAAAATCCGGCTTAGAATAATTGACATCTAACCTTAAGAGTTTGGAGAAGTCCTTTCAAAGATGTTTAGGTGCCCAAAATAAATTAGGTTAGCTTCATAGGAAATAATAGATTCATCAGCATTAGGAAGATAAGAAATAGTAACTAAACCTTCTCTTGAATAATAGATTCATCAGCATTAGGAAGATAAGAAATACTAACTAAACCTTCTCTTACTTTTCGCAACCATATCCCTTTAAGATGGCCAATCTTGTCTATTGCCACAACCGGTTTTAAAGAAACCTTGGGACTCCCAAACTTCCCTTTAATAAGAATGGTAAAATAGGGCTCTTTAATACATCCCATAATTGGGGGAATCCAATGATTGGAGAACTTAAGGGCAAGAAGGGAGCCTTCAATGAAATCCCATAAAATGTTGTCAAAGGCTTTGCGAAGATTTGCTTTTAGGCACATGCGAGGAATGTTAGCGATTCCTATAGTTATAGGTGGCATCTTGAGGAACTACAAGGGAGACGTATTATTTATAGGGTAATATTCAAGTGGGAACTATTCTCATATATTATGTGAGAACTTTTTTGTGTGGCCAATTGTGGGCCCCATTTGAGGATAGGACTAGGGGGATGGAAAGATCTATGTGAGACCACTCCAAGTATCAAGTTTGATTCCAAACCCATGGCCCTAACCCCTTCATCTGTGGCCCACAAGTTTAATGGCTTCATATTAAAAAATATATATTCAACCCTCGATCCAACGGTTCAGTCCTTTCGGATGGGTACCAATCCTTAGGATTAGTGACTATCAGGGGGTTTCATATTGATTGCTAGGTTTGGATGGGTTGTTAGTTGGGCCCCGCAAAAAGGTTCTCATATAATAGGTGAAAACTAGTTCTCACTTGAATATTTTCCTTATTTATTCTCAAAGTATAATGAAGTGGAGGTGTTAGCTATATTGGAAGCTCTAAGGATCCGTGTCTCTAATAATCTTCATAGCATAGTGGTGGAAAGCGATTCCTTAAATGTGATTTCTTGGATGTCTTGTTTGGAGAAATGTCCATTGAAATTCCAATTTCTTTTCAATGAAATCAAGACTTGGTCTTCATCTTTGAATGTTGAGTTTCATCATGTGCTTTGGTCAGGGAATGGCATGGCGGATGCTTTGGCTAAGTTAGGGGTAGAAAGAGATGTAGCTTTGCTTCCTCTACCCATACATGTTTTTTTTTTCTTTTTCTTTCCATCTTCTTTGTTGTGCCTTTCTTAAGTCTTTAATATATATTCCCATTACCGATAAAAAAAAAAAAAAACACCATGCAACGAGGGCCTTTATCAAGACGAATGGCCTTAATAAAGACATGGGAAAAACAACAATTTAATGCTCAGAAAAGAAAGTTTATTTTCACATCATTTGATACCCAACCCTCTTTTATTTTCATGTCATTTGATACCCAACCCTTTTTGTCCAATATGTGAAAGGGAAGTTGAAACTGTCACTCACATTCTATGGAATTGTCCATCTTGGAAAGATTGTTGGATGGAATGCAGTAGGAAATTTCAAAAGCTCACATGTGCAGATGAGAATCTTTTAGTTCTCATTAAATATTTAATGTCAAATTTAGATGAGGAAGATATTATTTTGGTGGCCTCAGTATGTAGAGGGATCTGGTTTCGAAGAACAAATTTATTTTTGAAGGTGTTTTTACACACCATGCACAGGTGGTGAGCAAGGCCAAGCAAGTTCTTGAAGATTTTAACCATGCCTCCCTTGCATCCTCCCTTGAAAGCAAGGATAGTACAAGTTCAAATTTGTGTAATTCAATTATGAGATGAGAATGTCCTCCATTGGGAGTGTGGAAGGCAGCGTGGAATGCTACAATAGATATATCGAGGTAATAAATGGGAGTTGGTGTTGTTCGTGATCAGAAGGGTGCAGCTACAACATGTAAGACTGCTACTAAACCTTACATACGCGACCCGATTGTAGCCGAGGCGATGGCAACATCGGTAGCTGTAGATTCAATATTTGATATTAGAAGGTGTTCATTGGAAGTTGTCAAAGCACTTAGGTGTGAAGAAATAAATTATGTTGCTATGAATAGTTGACTGATTCTGCTAAATCAGTTTTGGACTCCTTTCAATCGTGGCAAGTTGAACATGTCAAGAGGATGCAAATATGGTGGCACATGGATTGGAAAAGGAAGCTCCGCTCCAACCGACAGATCATATATGGAGAGATTATGTTCCACAATTTATTTATGATCATGTAATCCATGAATGTGATGTTTCTGATGAGTCTTGATACAGTCTGATATTTTCTATTAAAAAAATCTGATTTTGGAACTGATTAGTGACTTGAGAGATTGTTTAGATGATCTATACAATTTAATATTACCCGAGTGTCCTAATATGAGTAAAATAGTTCTCTACTGGATACCATCCTCACCGAGGATCGCTCATATTTTCGAGGAAAAACTAAGTGCATAAACACCTCAAATAAGAGACTCATCGCTTTCCAGCTCCCTCAACATAGGGATGCAAATGGGTATCCGATTTTTCGATTATTTGAAGGTTCCAACTCATAAAAAACCAGGTTTGGAGTTTGTTTTAGGTCCAGATTCATAAATGAGTCCCAGTCCGGAATCCAATTTAAGTTTCAATTGATAAACGGACCCAATTTTGGGTCCATACAAGTTCTTACCGATAGACCCCTGACTTGGCTTTGATTCTTTAATGTTACAAACCATAGCTCAAAGTCAACTTTTATTTTACATTTTTATGTTTAATCTTTCAGGTCATAGACTTGATGCTAATTATAAGTTGAAAAATATCCTTATTTTAAGAAAGAATTAAAAATTAAAAAATGAAAAGAAGTTAGAATTGTTTTTGGATCTAGATTCATGTCCTCTAGTTGGACCCGATTTTGGAACCGGATCCAGGTCCTTCTATTGGAAACGGGTTTGGAACCAACAAAACAGGTTTCAAGCCAAAACTAGATCTGTATTCGTTATTTTGAAATGGGTCTTGTCCGGGTCCAGTGTAGATCTGAAACAGAACCATCCCATTTGCAACCTACCCACATCGGACCTAACTTTTCGTGATCCTGCAGAAATGCAAAGCTATAGTAGAAGAAGAATCGTTTTTCAATTTTTTGGTTTTTTGTAGGACCGTCAACCAAGATTTGAAGATGTTTAAAAGCTCAAAACGTCTATGAAATATCAGCTAGTGATTCATCAAGGAACTTGAGATATTTGTTAAAAAGTTCAAACTAATTAATGACTATTTATGGACTTTTGTGGTCCCATAATCCGGTCCATTTATCCTCTGCGCATGGCCAAAATTTCTAAAGGCTCAAATCTAGTAGCCTGATTCATCACAAATCATGAGAAAGTTGAGAAAAATTACTAATTGTTGATTTTCCATTAATGCAAAAAAGGTCTTTTTGGTAATCCAATTTTTCTCATCTTTTCATGTGGGGCCCTTAAATAATGATAAAAAACCATTCACCATCTCAAAAAGCAAAAAGCAACTAGGGGTTCAGATTTCAGTTGCAAATTCACTATAAATTTATAGATATTTGCGAAAAAGTTCAGATCTTAAGAATTGAGATTTTTTTTTAATTCCCGTGGGCCCCATTTTACGACCCGAACTATTAATTATCTCTCGAAGCCAAAAAATGGTTATGGAATGAAAGTAATAGGTCTTGATTCACCATGGATTGTGATAAATTTGTGAAAAACATAAAACTGTTGGATGACATATAGTGCAGATGGTAGCATTTCTTGAAGCTTTCTAAACGTTGAATGCAATGATTCCTCCCCCTAGAGATCCTTACTGAGGATAGCCTGGTTTCAGGGTGGAGGGAGCGATCTTCTAAAGAAAGGATTCATGGCCTAGCGGGGATGGTACCCAAATGTCCCTTAAGAACAAGGGGTTGAAACCATATAGTCCATGAGATTTTAAGGGATTTATTATATCCTTAATGACTTGGTCAACTTCTAGAAGAGAAATATTTTTATTGGAATCTTCAATATGAGCATGATTGAGCTTTCCAAAAGCATTAGTGTAAGTTCTCATATCTTGTGGATGTATTTTGCTTAGTTAATTATGATTTCAGCTACTTAAGCTCGGTTAGATTCTAAACATGTCCGGTTTACTGTTAGGATTGTGTGTGCGAAGTTGGGTTAAGATTCGAGTTTGTTTGGGTACAATAGGGCGTGTATTGCAATTTTCGGAAAGTTTAGAGTTCTTTTTTGTAATTTCCATTTTTCAAGATCTTGGTACCATTGGGTAGACAATCTAATTTCCTGAACATTACTCCTCTACCTTGCTTTAACCCGGACCCTCGTTTATCGACTCGAAGTCCGTTGGACTAGAATGAAGAATTTCCAAATATCCCTTCTTTATAAACCCTTGCTCGTTTGACCTTTCACCCTTTTTCACTACAACTCTTCTCTCTCTCATTTTTTTTATCTCTTTCTCCCTCTCACTCTCTTGCTCACGTGGACCACCAAGGTAGTCCCTTCACCAACAAGCCCCACTGTCTTCTTCGTGTGGACCCCACGACCTTAACCTTCCCATTCTCAAGCTCCCTCCCTCATTCTCTCTCTCTAGGTAAGCTTCTGAGCTCACTGTGGCTAGGTCTTTTGGAGTTTTGAGTTCTCCATGTTGTGGATTAGCCTAATACCTTCCCATCTCCTTGGTTTGAGTTGTAATTTAGCATGGTTTGGTTGTTTTTCCTTAGGCTTGGATTTTGGGAATCTTTTGAGCTAGGGTTTGCTCATTTGAGGATTTATAAACCAAGGCAAGTGGATATTGCGTTTACATTATTATACATGTTGCTTCTTGAATTCTAATTTGAATATCGCACAAATTAGATGCCATAATCGCACAATTGTTTATGGGATTGAAAATGCTAGAATTAGGTTTATGGAATGTATGGATTTGATATTGATGAATGAAAGGAAGGACTGGAGGATGTCTATTGATGATCTATAGAGGGCTTGGCTATATGGTTTTCTTGAAAATGAAGAAGAAGAAGGACTGAATGTGCAACAAACCGGAACTCAGACAGAGCTCTGGATTGTAGTTTCTAGGAGCTTTTGACTAGCCGTAAAATCCCAGTCGAAGTTCTATGTTCTGGAACTGATTGAGCCCTGATTTTCCAACATTCTACAATTGTTCTACGGTCAGTTGTACAACTAGCCGTACAACTAAACATAAAACCAAGTTTACCTACTGTGAAGCTTGGGTGACTGATGGATCCCACAATTAATTTCAACTATTCGCCTACGCTGACCTTATGGTCACCTTACGGCGAGCCGTGAGGCTGCCGTAAAACAAGCTACGACTAGCCTTAGTGCAACCAGTTTCCCCCTAAAATATGGTTATTTCCTTAGGGTTTTGAGGCTTACATGGATATCCTTAGAACCCTTTAATGCGGACTAAATGGTGGACCATGGTAAAGGACGTTTTGAGCCATGTACCCTTACAAATTGTTAGACAACGTACGATGTACCGGCTACTTCGGATCTCGAACGAAGAGAGACCGTACAATATCCAATTAAGCATGATGGACCAAGGTAATGGAGGGGGATCGAGGATCACACTCCCTCCGGGATCTGTGTGGTGTTGTTTGATACGAAGAAGGAAATACTTAACTTAGGACTGGATTGCTTTCTTCCCCTTGACTATCACTGATAAAAATATTATACCATTCTTCCTTTGACGTCTACATGCTTCGAGTATGTTCCTTAGGTCTTTATTGCTTCCTAATTAATGGGACCCCATTGATAACCTAGATTGTCTACACTTAGGATTCCCTATTGTATCAAACGAAGTGATGAGGCTAGGCGGTGATCATTGCAAGGGCTTGATTGACTTGATAGAAGTCATGACTGATGATTGATAGAGTGATTTCATGAAAGGTAGTCCCCTTGGGAATTGTGAAAATCTTGTTTATGCAGGATAAGCCTGGCCCTCACTATTATAAGACTCTCTTGTCGGGCATTGTTCGGCCGAATCGTCTAACAAAGGAGGTTACTTTTGTGGTCAAACTTATGTATTGATGTGTATGAGCGATTGTAGATTGTAGGTCTATATTCTAGGTAGGCCACCTGATGGATTGCTTGCCCCAGGTAGCTTTACCTGATGTCTTGTCTCAGATTGACCATCTGATGAACTGTCCTAGGTTCACACCCTATGGAATTGATATTTAGCGGGATGTTACCCGTACCATTCTCTATCACTCTTGGTACGAGTTGGGGGGACAGTGATAATATCCTGAGGTGTATTGGCACATGTGGACTGCCCCTATTGATAGATTGATAGGTTTTGTCTTTATTGTTTAATGTCATTGATACGCATGCTTATATGCCTAGATTGTTTTCCTTGTATAACACATGATCACATCGTCTTTATTCTCTTGGATATTGCATATCTATGTTCACATGTATATCTATTTGTTGGTTATTCTTAGTTTGATGATACTACACTTGGTGTATAGGTACCGAGCCCATTACCTTTGAGGAGGGAGGAGGAGAAGGAGGTGCTCCTTCAGGAGATTAGCCTGATGGTGACTGCGAGTGGTGTGAGGACAACATAGTTTGAGTCGTCTTGGCCAACACATAAGTGCCTACACATATTTTGTATTCTTTTTGTGAGAACCCGACCCCTAATTTCTGGGATTAGTGTCTTCTTAATTTTGGACTAGTTTTCTAGAGTGGGATTAGTGGAATTTGGTTTAATCTGGATTAGAATGGCTTTTTATGGCTTTGAATGATTTTGAGAACTCTTTTGATTGAGTGGAACCTTTGGGGGTTTCCCTTGTGAGTTTTGTGTGATTTTGGGAGTTCGTTTATTATGTTTTGATTAGCTTTGGGATTTGTGCAATAATTTCGGATACCGGTAATTTGTTTCGTTTAATGTATTTTATTATTCCCGACAACCTTTGTATTTGCTCCGTTTCCGTTCGAGACCTCTAAACCCTACTTTGCTAATGATAGGGGTAAAACAGTCTTTTTACACAAAAATCTGGACCCAAATTCCGAGATCTCAAAACCATGCCAAAATTATACTTTTTGAAAAATAGGTTTTATGAGGAACATTTTTCTCTTCTTCGTCGATTGCATCCGGGGCCCAGAAACCGATGTTTTAATCCCGACAAGTTTGAGTGATGGTGGGACCCACACCCACCCTTTTTACAAAAAAGGCCAGCCATCTTCTTCTTCCCCATTCGTTTCCAGCAATGTGAGAGGAGCCACTGCCAAGGGTTTTTCCCTTTCCTCTTCTTCTTCTTGTTTTCTCACAAGACCCACCTCCAAGCTTGCCAAAATGAGAGATTTGTGCCCATCTCCTTCTTCCCCTCATCTCAAGCTCTCTATGGATGCCATTAGAAGAGAAATCCAGCCACATTGAGGTTCTCCTTGAGCTAGTCTTCTTCATTTGAAGCACCTACAAGTAAGCAATCCCTTCAATCTCCTAGATTTGTGTTTTCCTAGCTCTAGAGAGTCTCCACCTTCTCTATTGGGAGCTCTCTTCTTCTTGTTCTTTGGTTTGCCATTTTAGGGTTCTAAGATGGGTTTATTTTGGGGTTTTTGTATAGATTGGAGATTTGTGGCTTGAGAGGGTGATTAGAGCTTGATTAGCTACTTTGGAAACCAAGGCAAGTGAATGAATGGATTTGATTTGAATGAGTTTTTGTTTTATTGAAAATGTGGATTTACTATTCATCTTCCTCTAGTTTCCTATGTTTCATAATGCTTTTGGAAATATGCTTATTGATAAGATTTTCTCTTAGTTGATTTTTACGAGAATGTATGCATTCATCTACAAAGCTTGTTTTGCCATTATGGATTTCATGAATGAGATTTGTGCTTGCATTGAATGAGGTTTGTTTTGGAAAGGAGAGTTAATGCATTGATGGAATGGTGGTTGGAGAAAAGAATGAGATGTGGAATGGAAGAGAATAGACCCATTTCATGTTAGGAAATGGGTGAAGTTGAGGTGTAAAGGGATGGGAAGGAAAGAGCTGAAATCTGCACCTGATGCAGAGCTCCCGTAACTGGGCGGTCAGCGGGCGGTCACCTTGGCGGCTAGCCGACAGGTGACCGGCGGCTAGCCGACCCAGATTCGGTTACAAACACAGAATGTTGTGTCTTGACAGGTGAACCACGGTTAGCCCCACGGTCAGCTAGCGGCTAACCGCCACCCCAAAACCCTGCGACCGCCAGGTGACCGATATGCGCGGTTAGAACCACAGAATGATATATTTTAGCAGGGGAACCGCGGTCAGCCCCGCGGTTATCCAGCGGCTAACCGCCGATCACCTCGGCGGCTAACCGCCATCTGACCGACAGGTGACCGAGTTGCACCCAGAATTCCTGAGTCTTTTCTATTGGTTTCAAATATGGTATTTAAAGGTTTGGATGGGTTGTTCTGATGCCCTACCACCTTGGAAAGACCCAGGGGATGACATAAGGAGATTGACTTAGAAAGAAACACCATCTCGGAAATGTATTGGGACTTTTGGATTCATCAACTTGCATAAGGAAACTTGGTATGTCCTCAATCATTCGAGTACCATACTAAGGGTAATAATAGACATACAAGATCCTTATACATGTTGTTTTAATATAGGAGCCCCAATATATAATCCGTAGCTGTATAAGGATTCATTTTCATCGTTTTGCTCAGATTATACGTATCCTTACCCGATATCACTGGTTTTATCGCAAACTCTGATTTATGCACCTGACATGTCCTGCCAGTCCCGTTTATGCATGAAAAGATAGTGATATGAAATGTGTGCCTACGAGCACCGTATCCCGCCTGCCCGAATGTTTTACACTGATATAGTTTTGTACATGTTTTGATTTCTCATGTCACCTTTGAGTCGGCACCACTAAGCTTGGACGTCCTTGTCAGTCTGATCAACTGACTTGGGCCTCCCCCTCGTGCTCCCGCCAGCTGCAGCTTGGATCCTGTCCCGATTACCCGGTTCCGCGGCCGTGGTCTTGTCTAGCTATATGTATATGTATGTATAATGTTGGTTCTCGTCAGAGACCAACGCCCGATCCTGCTCTCGTCACATTAGTGATAGAGAGGACTTAGCTTTAGTGTGGTTGCCAATCCGTTCCCCACGATTGTGGCTCCCCTGAAGAAGGGCAATTTGCAGGGTCCGCCTATGGACTGGGTTTGCAATGTGAGGAATACATGTTTTACAGTCATTTTAAAGGAGTACATGTTTTAGAGTTGTTTTAAAGGAATGCATGTTTTACCTGATATATATATGCTTTTACACATGCTTTAAAATGAATACATGTTTTGTCAGATATACATGTCTACACCGGTTTTAAATCTATGCAACTCTTGATCGAATACCATGATTTACCATATGTTTTATTATTCAGATTATCGTTTATATCTTTTCATCCACCTGCCAGACCGTCGTGTCTGACCCACTCATTTGGTACTCAGGTCCAGGTTTCTTTGCTCTGAGCTGAGTGCACGTGTTGGCGTGGAGCTATGAGTTGCAGATTTGTAGCGTCGACTATGTCATGTAGACATTTAGCTCGACATCTGAGTCACGTCACATGTGGGGTAGTGTTTATTTAGCTTGTTATTTGTATGGCTTTTATTAGCCTGTTCTCAGGGATTTTTAATTAATGCACATTGATATTTGTAACTTGAACATATGTGGGAATGAAATATCCTGTTACTGTCAGCTCTGTATTTTTAATGTGATGGTTTGTTCCAGTCTGATATGATTATTGATACAATAGCTATATGCTAGCGGTTGTCTGCGAAGCGGAATCCGATGGCCACGGAATCCGAGTCGCAACGCCACGTAAGCTTCCGCAAAATATTCAGAATGAGTTGGAATTGTCATCCTCACTCACGCGGATCCTGGGAGAAATATAATTATTATTTAAATCACAATTTCACGCCCCCCGAGGTCGGGCCGCTGTAGGGTCCGGGTTTGGGGGCGTGACAGACTGGTATCAGAGCGGGCAGGTTTCTAGGAAATAAAACACTCTAGGAACCTTAAGACGTGTGGTGAGGACTCTTTAGACTATGTGTGTTTTCTTTTGGCCAACTGTCGTTTCTGCGAGTTTGGGTTTGTTTTCTTCTAGTGGGGGAGACTATCTTTGTCTCGCCTTCTTGTCCTTGTTGTTAGGGAATTTGGGGGACCAAATTCTTTCTAGTGGGGGAGAATTTAATGTCTTCGCACCCACATTTAGTGCCATTTTCTTGTTTTCGCACTAGAGAGTCAGAGTTTTGAGGGCTTAGCATGTGGATCTCGAAGGACCTTGGCAGAAATTTCAGCTTTCCGATGTCACAGATTGAGTCAGTGAAAGAATTTGTGAACAGTTGTTAGTCAGCAAGGAATGTGAACAGCTTATCGAGACCCAATTACGGTTGATCGTGCACCGTCAGATAGTGCGTCAGGCAGGTAAGTATGGATTTTTGGATAAACGTGGAGTATTTTCCTATGTCAGAAGGCTCCAGAACCCAGAGAAAGGGTGGATTTTTGGAAGTTTAAGGTTATTTTCAGTTGATAGAACTTTAAGTGGATGCCAAAAGCTAGAAACTCTCAAATTTGATGAACTTTTGTCAGAAAAGTGTTAGATGATTCTCGACATATCCAGAATGATGGTGAAGTCAACTCGGCAGGATGCTTCTGTGTGTGGTTAAATCATAGGAAGTAAGCTTTCAGCGGTGGTCTAAAGAGCTGTATACAGAATGGATGGTTGCTTGGTCTTATAATAGAGGGGATTTTGCGGACTTTACTGACTTTTGGAATGTCAATTTGGACACTGTGCAGATGCAAACTGGAGAATCATAACCTATGGGCAAGGCCAGTTGAAAGATCTAGAGAAGAATGACACACGTACAGGACTTGAGGATGATGAACCTGAGACAGAGATACAACCCACAGAGATGAGAACCTTGTGATTCCAACGAGTGGATGGAGATTGGTGAAGTATCCAGATAACCGACCGAACATTTGATTGAGTCAACTTAACATATGAAGAAGTGATAGATTTCCAAGTTATTTACGTCAAAGACTGTGTGTTGACAAGTGACCTGACTTTGACAGCCTTGATAGAGATTACTTCTATTCGAGCCCGTCCATGATGACAACTTTCATGCAAGCATCGAAGGACACTATATACAGCGTTTTACGACAGAGATAGAGTTACAGTACATTGGAATAAATCAGAACTTTCATTTTCTTGGACCGACATCGATGGACAAGACAAGTAGCAGATTCGAGGCAAGGTAAGAAAAACTGATGGGTGTCAGGGGTTGATGGAAGAATTCTTCGAATATTGATTGTGTAAGAGGAATAGGTTGTTAAGTAAGAGTTTGGACAGTTTAAGATCTTTAACCAAATCAGAGACCTTGACCACAGACGCGTATCACCACCATGTTTGACCGAGGATGGTACAGTTGTACAGGAGCAGTGCAGATCATCAATGTTTAGAGACAAATTTCAAAAAAAAAAAAAAAAAAAAAAAAAAAAAAAACCCTCCAAGGAGATGTCCAGAGCTAGAGATTTCTAAGATTCGATGAGTTTTGTCAGAGAAGTATTCGAGAATTTTCAACAAGTGCAGCCATGTGGGGGAGTAGACCCGACAAGATGTTAGAAGCATTTGAAGTCAAATTTCAACAATTAGCAAAGTGGTCGACTGCAGAAAGGATCCCTACTTGATCGCCCGACAACGAAGATTTTCCCAGATTTTTATGAACAAGAGGAACGTCGGATTTCAAGGTACAGATACATGGGGCAGGAAATCAGTTATTTTGGATTTTGAGGAAGGAAGCAAATTTGGCAGAACAGCTACGAACAATTACAAAGGCAAGTGTAGAGCTTCAAATGTTGAAGAATGGTGAAAGAACAAGCAGGTTAGTGTCAGAAACCGACTATGGTGCAGAGGATTAAGAGCAATGATCTGAAAGAGTTAGAGCTAGCAAGAGTTCACCTTGAAGATTGTGCATTTGATACGAGACTTAGGTTCGACAGTTGTAAGGAAGTGACAAAATTGTTCCAAGGGTTTCTTGATCAAGGTGGTTAGAAGCGATGGACTTAGTGGAACTGAGAAGAAGCCAGAGTTGGTAGATTTCTTGAGCAGTCAGGTTGGCAGGGCAGTAATAGATTCAAGCCAGTGGAAGAATGTCTGATGACTATTGATAAGTGGACTGAAGAGTTCTGCAGCGTGGATGACCCAGCGAGTTCAGGAACTCCCGAGAGGGCCGATTTAGAGCATCCGTTAGAAGTTTTGCGCTCGGAGTGTGGGATTAATATCTCCACTTGTTGTTTTGGGTTTGTTTAGCTCATTTGGAAGACCAAATGTTCTAAGGGGGGAGGATGTGAGAACCCGACCCCTAATTTCTGGGATTAGTGTCTTCTTAATTTTGGACTAGTTTTCTAGAGTGGGATTAGTGGAATTTGGTTTAGTCTGGATTAGAATGGCTTTTTATGGCTTTGAATGATTTTGAGAACTCTTTTGATTGAGTGGAACCTTTGGGGGTTTCCCTTGTGAGTTTTGTGTGATTTTGGGAGTTCGTTTATTATGTTTTGATTAGCTTTGGGATTTGTGCAATAATTTCGGATACCGGTAATTTGTTTCGTTTAATGTATTTTATTATTCCCGACAACCTTTGTATTTGCTCCGTTTCCGTTCGAGACCTCTAAACCCTACTTTGCTAATGATAGGGGTAAAACAGTTTTTTTACACAAAAATCTGGACCCAAATTCCGAGATCTCAAAACCATGCCAAAATTATACTTTTTGAAAAATAGGTTTTATGAGGAACATTTTTCTCTTCTTCGTCGATTGCATCCGGGGCCCAGAAACCGATGTTTTAATCCCGACAAGTTTGAGTGATGGTGGGACCCACACCCACCCTTTTTACAAAAAAGGCCAGCCATCTTCTTCTTCCCCATTCGTTTCCAGCAATGTGAGAGGAGCCACTGCCAAGGGTTTTTCCCTTTCCTCTTCTTCTTCTTGTTTTCTCACAAGACCCACCTCCAAGCTTGCCAAAATGAGAGATTTGTGCCCATCTCCTTCTTCCCCTCATCTCAAGCTCTCTATGGATGCCATTAGAAGAGAAATCCAGCCACATTGAGGTTCTCCTTGAGCTAGTCTTCTTCATTTGAAGCACCTACAAGTAAGCAATCCCTTCAATCTCCTAGATTTGTGTTTTCCTAGCTCTAGAGAGTCTCCACCTTCTCTATTGGGAGCTCTCTTCTTCTTGTTCTTTGGTTTGCCATTTTAGGGTTCTAAGATGGGTTTATTTTGGGGTTTTTGTATAGATTGGAGATTTGTGGCTTGAGAGGGTGATTAGAGCTTGATTAGCTACTTTGGAAACCAAGGCAAGTGAATGAATGGATTTGATTTGAATGAGTTTTTGTTTTATTGAAAATGTGGATTTACTATTCATCTTCCTCTAGTTTCCTATGTTTCATAATGCTTTTGGAAATATGCTTATTGATAAGATTTTCTCTTAGTTGATTTTTACGAGAATGTATGCATTCATCTACAAAGCTTGTTTTGCCATTATGGATTTCATGAATGAGATTTGTGCTTGCATTGAATGAGGTTTGTTTTGGAAAGGAGAGTTAATGCATTGATGGAATGGTGGTTGGAGAAAAGAATGAGATGTGGAATGGAAGAGAATAGACCCATTTCATGTTAGGAAATGGGTGAAGTTGAGGTGTAAAGGGATGGGAAGGAAAGAGCTGAAATCTGCACCTGATGCAGAGCTCCCGTAACTGGGCGGTCAGCGGGCGGTCACCTTGGCGGCTAGCCGACAGGTGACCGGCGGCTAGCCGACCCAGATTCGGTTACAAACACAGAATGTTGTGTCTTGACAGGTGAACCACGGTTAGCCCCACGGTCAGCTAGCGGCTAACCGCCACCCCAAAACCCTGCGACCGCCAGGTGACCGATATGCGCGGTTAGAACCACAGAATGATATATTTTAGCAGGGGAACCGCGGTCAGCCCCGCGGTTATCCAGCGGCTAACCGCCGATCACCTCGGCGGCTAACCGCCATCTGACCGACAGGTGACCGAGTTGCACCCAGAATTCCTGAGTCTTTTCTATTGGTTTCAAATATGGTATTTAAAGGTTTGGATGGGTTGTTCTGATGCCCTACCACCTTGGAAAGACCCAGGGGATGACATAAGGAGATTGACTTAGAAAGAAACACCATCTCGGAAATGTATTGGGACTTTTGGATTCATCAACTTGCATAAGGAAACTTGGTATGTCCTCAATCATTCGAGTACCATACTAAGGGTAATAATAGACATACAAGATCCTTATACATGTTGTTTTAATATAGGAGCCCCAATATATAATCCGTAGCTGTATAAGGATTCATTTTCATCGTTTTGCTCAGATTATACGTATCCTTACCCGATATCACTGGTTTTATCGCAAACTCTGATTTATGCACCTGACATGTCCTGCCAGTCCCGTTTATGCATGAAAAGATAGTGATATGAAATGTGTGCCTACGAGCACCGTATCCCGCCTGCCCGAATGTTTTACACTGATATAGTTTTGTACATGTTTTGATTTCTCATGTCACCTTTGAGTCGGCACCACTAAGCTTGGACGTCCTTGTCAGTCTGATCAACTGACTTGGGCCTCCCCCTCGTGCTCCCGCCAGCTGCAGCTTGGATCCTGTCCCGATTACCCGGTTCCGCGGCCGTGGTCTTGTCTAGCTATATGTATATGTATGTATAATGTTGGTTCTCGTCAGAGACCAACGCCCGATCCTGCTCTCGTCACATTAGTGATAGAGAGGACTTAGCTTTAGTGTGGTTGCCAATCCGTTCCCCACGATTGTGGCTCCCCTGAAGAAGGGCAATTTGCAGGGTCCGCCTATGGACTGGGTTTGCAATGTGAGGAATACATGTTTTACAGTCATTTTAAAGGAGTACATGTTTTAGAGTTGTTTTAAAGGAATGCATGTTTTACCTGATATATATATGCTTTTACACATGCTTTAAAATGAATACATGTTTTGTCAGATATACATGTCTACACCGGTTTTAAATCTATGCAACTCTTGATCGAATACCATGATTTACCATATGTTTTATTATTCAGATTATCGTTTATATCTTTTCATCCACCTGCCAGACCGTCGTGTCTGACCCACTCATTTGGTACTCAGGTCCAGGTTTCTTTGCTCTGAGCTGAGTGCACGTGTTGGCGTGGAGCTATGAGTTGCAGATTTGTAGCGTCGACTATGTCATGTAGACATTTAGCTCGACATCTGAGTCACGTCACATGTGGGGTAGTGTTTATTTAGCTTGTTATTTGTATGGCTTTTATTAGCCTGTTCTCAGGGATTTTTAATTAATGCACATTGATATTTGTAACTTGAACATATGTGGGAATGAAATATCCTGTTACTGTCAGCTCTGTATTTTTAATGTGATGGTTTGTTCCAGTCTGATATGATTCTTGATACAATAGCTATATGCTAGCGGTTGTGTGCGAAGCGGAATCCGATGGCCACGGAATCCGAGTCGCAACGCCACGTAAGCTTCCGCAAAATATTCAGAATGAGTTGGAATTGTCATCCTCACTCACGCCGATCCTGGGAGAAATATAATTATTATTTAAATCACAATTTCACGCCCCTCGAGGTCGGGCCGCTGTAGGGTCCGGGTTTGGGGGCGTGACACTTTTTGTAGTTACGTTATACTGGCCAAGGCTTTTGTTAGTGGCCACCAAACTAAACTTGATTGTCTTTCTTTTCCTGAACTTGAACTTTAAATCAATGAAATGTGCTTACCCAGAAATGTCTATTGTACCCTCAGATATTATATGCAGTTATGTGTTGACTGAGGAACTATTCACATCTCACTGCAGAGTTCGATCCGTGGGACTATAATTGGGGGCCTCGGTGTCGTTTATCAATGAAACTTCTAATTGGCCCCTATTCTCATGCATAATCCCCGCACCATCAGCAGGGGCGTGACAATTAGTATAAGATAAAATTAATATCCAAATTAGAGGTCTTCAATCCCAATAGATTGGGGAAGAAGTAGTCAATGAAAACCTTTTCAACATTACAAGGTGAAGAATGAGAAGTTCCTTCTCAATCCATGATAGAAGAGATTCAATTAAAGTTAATCTGACTCTAAAAGAATTGTGAAAAATTCCACGTAGAAGCATTATCAAGATTCAACCTGAGTTCATTAGATTTTTGCCTAGCCATGTTAGATTGGAGGCGAAGAAAGTGATCCAAGCTATCTTGGGATTTCTGTTTCACCTCAATAAAAGAAGCACATGAAGAATTTGTAAGAGCATTATGAATGATGTTGAATCTCTCGAGACTTGAGGGATAACATGCTAAAGAGGAGTGGAAAAAGAGCAGCTCCACAGCTGGCAAGGCTTTTAGTGCTTTTATCTTAGTTATAACCTTAAACAAGGGGGAACCTCTAACAACAAGATCCCAAGCATTGTTGAAGATTATCAATTTGTTAGGATCTTAGGGATATTAGTAGGTTGTCCTTATCCTTTGGATATGGTTAGTTAGTATTTTGTTATAAATGTAATCTTTTCTGTCAATGAATCTTAGGGAAGAAAGTGATTCTCAAAACTCTTTATGGTGTCAGAGCCAGGTTCCCGATGATGATCTTGCGATCAAGCAGAGTATGATCCTCCTCCTTCCGTGATTATCAACGACAATTTTTCTATTTCAATAAAGAAATGATCATCTTCTCCAACCCACCAATTCATCTAAGCTCTATGATCTCACCATTTTCATCAAAATTGCACGATCGAAGCTTTTGGAAGAAATTGCGATAGATTTGATCCAGTTGGCCACCGGCAACAACAAACTCAAAAAGGAGTGGGTTGCAACAATTATGGATCCACAGACGGCGATGAAGACTTGAAGATCGTTTCTATTAAAATATTTTATCATCTAGTTTTTAGATATTAAAGGGTTCTTATTTTTCATGTTTACAATCACAGGTACTTTCTTTGAAAGTACCATGGGATTGAGGGGGAATGTTGAAGATTATAAGTTTATTAGGATTTTAGGGATATTAGTAGGTTGTCCTTATCCTGTGGATATGGTTAGTTAGTATTTTCTTATAAATGTAATCTTTTCTGTCAATGACTCTTAAGGTGAAATTATGGGAAGAAAGTGATTCTCAAAACTCTTTAAGAATCATGAATGATAGAAAATAACTCGAGATCCTTACACCAAGCGCTGAAAAATCTAAAGGTGGTCTTCTTTATATACCAAGGAGTGGTAAACTTAAATTAATCATAAAAAAGTATTCAAGATTCATCGCGGACTTTTTTTAAATAAAAAATGAATATATCTTATTAAATTTTCATAAAAGAATTAGACTTTAAAAAAATTAGAAACTTCCTTCATGAATCAAATTTCTTTTGAAAGGGAAAAAAATTTATGAAATTGACTATAAAAATATAAGTCATTTTGCAAAACAACATCACTTTGATATAAGTAGTCTTATTTGAGAAGTAAGACATTATTTGTAAAAAGGCTAAATTAAAATTTAGGACAGTGATAAAATTTTAGAATAACAAAAAATTCCTTTCACCTGTATCTAAGCTTACTCCCATTTCAATTAGTAACATTAAAAATTGATGACATCCAGGAAAATTGATTTCATCTAGCTAGCTCAATGTTCTAAGCATACTTAGACAAAATTAACTCTAGATAGAACCAAAAAATTGTATTAGGATAACTAAATTTAGTAATAAAATCTATAAAAAGTAATAAACACCAGAACGATGAGAAATTGAAAGACTTAATTGCATATAAACACCCAATCTCAGGGAAGAAAGACCACCCATGTCACTATATATTAAAAGAAGACAAGATATAAAGCATATAAATACATTACTCACTACAATCAATTAAAAACCAATGAGTACCAAAACAACGAAAACCATCACTCATAATCATCATTTTCATACAAATTAATCATGAGACTCTTTTGCCAATACACATAACACCGGTTCCAAACAGTAAGCAATCACTCCATCTAAGATTATTGACTACAAACTTAACAGAAGCAACTAGATCCATATAATAAAAAACCCTCAAAAAACAGAGAAATGAAAGTTCTTAGACAATGCAATAATAAAAACAGTTTACAAGAAACAATGGAACCCAATATCCAAAACTTAAATTAAACCAAAAGGAAAGAGAAAAAAGACAAAAACCCAAAATTCCATGAAACCCCATTACGAGGAAAACTAGAGGAATCCATGTAAAACTAGAACAAAAATCAGGCCTTCTTAAACACGATTTTTTCAATTTCATAACTAAAATTTAGATAATGTCACCAAAGTCACTTGACTTTGGTCAACATCTTTTTAAAATTTTTTTGCCCTAGATCTAAGGCCACCAATCGTGTCGTGTTAACAAATTTGGGTTACGGGTTAATGAATTCGTGTTGAAATCACCTCAACCCGCACATGACCCGTTAACTTAACGGATAAAAAAATACAACCCGAACACGGCCCGTTAATTTAACGGGTTACATGACCCAACCCATTAACCCGTTAAGTAATTAAGTCATTTAAAAAATTAAAATAAAATCCATACAAAAATATGTAAGGAGAAAAATATATAAGCCACATGAAACTATAAGTGAGGATCTTGAGTGGATCTTACTTAAAGCCCTACTATAACATAATAAATTTCAATTTCTTCTTTATGAATATAAATTAATTCTAGGTACACTTAGGGACTAAAAAACATTTAACGGATTAAGTGGGTTGTTAACGGTTTACTAGTTTAATTTATACACGACCCGTTAACGTATTAACGGATTTGACCTATTAACGACCCGAACCCGTTAATATTACGTGGGTTTGTGTCATATTAACGGCTCGTGTGGCATTTTGACAGCCCTACCTAGATCCCATGATATCATGTGGATAGTGTATGTCACAGAAACTGATAAATCACATAATATCATAAGACTATCCCATGACATCATGATTTTATGCAACATCTCAGCGAGAAGTTTTTCCAAATTATAGAACCTGAGAAATGGTGGTAAGATATGTATTTACTTTTCAAAAAGTATCATTTTTTGTATTAAGTAAAAGATGAGTTCGTTTTGCTTACTAGTACGTAGAACGTGTATGATATAGAAATAGATAAATCCCATGATATCATGAGATATGGCACAGAAAAGTAAAAATAAAATGTTGACCACAATTAAGCAACTCTGGTGACATTATCAGGATTTTTCTAATGAAATTTGGAAAATTCAGTTTAAGGATGACTAATATGTCAAAACCCCAAGAAATAATGATGAAAGAAACCCAAAATAAAAACCAAGAACTATGAACAATAAAAGAAAAACCCTGAAAGACCCATCAACAAAAGCGCGTATAAACGATCAATCTCTTGGAAGAAAGACAAGGGTTGGAGAGTGTGGGCAAGGGAAGGGGTGGAAGCATGGTTCAACGTTGCAATCGCCGTCGACTCTAAAAATTGTTATGACGCCTCATTGCATCGTGTTTGCGATTGTCTTAGTCCATTGCAGTGTGAATTTTTATTTTTAACAAAAAACAATTTTGAAAAATATCTCAAAATTTTAGAATACTAAAAAATTCTAGAAAGCAATGCTTATTTTCTATTAGTAAATACTTTAAAGCAAAATAACAATCCCCTAAGTTATAGCATCATGTATTGCTGTCTTATTAGAAACTTGTATAGCCTATTCTGAATTTTATATATTTATATGTAAATTTATCCTTATCATCTTGTTTTCAACATCATTTGATAATTCTTTCCCATCTCTGCATAACATCTTAAGTTCATCGAATCTAAAGCACCCAAGTTACAATTTCTTTAATTATCTTTGGGCTTTACACTTCGATTGAAGGTCAAACCTACAAAAACTTAAAATTCTTTACTCCTTTATACTCACGGCTTTTATATTCTAATATGTAGATAATCTCTAAAAATAAAAAATTCAATTAGAGGATTACCAATTGCTCTAATAAGCAAGCAAGAGCTTGCTTTTAGAGCCCTCTGAAGTCACCAAAATGTCTGTTACAATTTATGCCCAACAGTGTGACCCCACGTCATAAATCCTAAAGGAGGCTCTCATGTTCTCGATCACAAATGGTGGACTTATCTTATAATTCCTATAAAGGTGGGCTCATATTGGGATTCCTATAATGTAAGCCCCACGTTCTATTTCATAAATGTGGGTCCCTTTTTGTAATTTCTAAGGATGGGTCCATGTACAATAATTCCTATGTGAGTTCTTGTTGAAATTCCAGGTGCTCCCCATGCTCTAACTCCTATAAAAGTAGGTCTAATGTTCTACTTCATTTTGATGGGTGCCTTGTTATAATTTATAAAGGTGGGCTCCATGTATAAGAATTCTTAAAGATGGGCCTAATGTTTGCGATTATAGAAAGTAGGCCTACATTCCAATTGGTATAAAGTGCGCATGTCCAAACAAGTTAATGCTGAAAGAAGAAATTAAGGCTAAATTACTAAGGATAATATTGGAAATAATTTACATTTATTATAGTTGATAGTGTGTAGGGCTATCAAAGGGTAGATCCCGGGCTGGGCTGAGGTAAGCCCTTATCTTACCCTTACGTGTGAGGTCTGGGCCTAAGCAAGCAAAAGCCCTCGACTTTTGTAGCAAGCCTATGATTTTTAAGCCCTTAGCCTACCCTCAAGGGTTAGGGCCGGGCCAGGGCCAAAAGAAAGGAATATTCTTTCTCTTTTTTTTTAAAAAAATATTTCCAATGCCACGACTAACTTCCAACTCAATGCTAAACCTCCTCCTTTGTCTAGGCTTGGGACCAGCGATGCAATGCAAAATGCACGATGGCGGTGTAAAAAACTTTTTTTTATTGGAAGGCAGGTGGTGGGATAAGATAATTTTTATTATGTAAAACATAAAGCATATTAAAATAATTCAATACATGATAATACATATAATATAAATAGAAATAATTTTTTATCTAATTATTCAATCTTCTTTTAAAATATCTAAAAAATCATCTAATGCATTATCATCATTGTGTTACTGCAATTGTATCCAATTTTGCGCGCAAACTAAGACTTCTACAAGTCTCAAATTTTAAACAACTCTTATACTAGTCAAGTACTCTTCCTCCTAAACTAAATGCCAATTCAGAAGCAACTATAGAGACTAGAATTGCCAAAATGCCATAAGCCATTCTTGAAATAATTGGATATTTTGCCGAATTAACTTCACACCAATCCAATATATTGAAATTTGTAGATTTATCCCTTGGCTTAGCCAAATAACAATCTAATTCAGATTTTTCCTCTACAACAATAGTCTAATTTGTTCCTCAAACACTAAAAAATATCTTCAAACTTAGTAGCTATTTTTTACTAAATAACCTTTATCACATTTGAAAATGTCGTGGTAAGTGTATCATAAATCACATAATATTCTTTATAAAGATTTCTAAAGAGTCTTTATAAAGAGTATGATCTTGACGAATACTTATATCTTCACTTGATCGATATAACCTTCTTAAAGCATACTCTAAATACAACAGTTTACGTTTGAGATCAAGAAGTAAGCCCATTTCAATTACTTTACTATTCAGCTTCTAATATTTATCAAAATCTTCCTTCATTTCTTAAGCCATATTTCTACAAGATATCCATACTATCTAACTTTTGTAACAACAAACTATGTATTCTAATCACTTCTAGTAAAAATAAATGAATAGGTTGTTGATACTAAAAATGTCACTTTGCCTCTTCATACACTCTTAACATGAAAAAGCTACATGAAGCCGCGTCCTACCACAAATAGGTAATGCTATTTCAAGCATCAAATCTTGTCAAAATCAAACAAAATTGCAAGATTCTTCAGAATAGCCAAAAGAAGAGTACACATGGAATTTAGGGTCATTTCGACATTATTTGGGCTAACTTCACTCTTCCAGCGGTTGAACAGAAGTTCTCAGCGGCATTGAAGCTAGAGACCTTGATTCATAAAACGGAGCATACAGTTGTCCTCAAAATGCCACTAGAAGGCACTACATCAAATTCCAAGCCATCCCGACATCATTTGGCTTAAAAAGGAAATAGTCGCAGCAAAGTCAGCTCTCTCGACGGCGACGGCACCAAAGACATTAGTTCTTCGATTAGATCATATGTATAGTCTCAAAGTACTTCCAAAAGGCTCTATGTCAAAATTCAAGTCAAACCGACAACATTTGACCCTCCATCAACCCTCAAAACAGCAAAATCAAGCCTCTTGGCAGCGGGAACTACCAAGGCCATCACTCATCAATCATAGTGCATTGGTGATTTCAAGATACTTCCAAAAGACTACTGGTCAAGTTTCAGGTCATTTCGACAACATTTGACAAGACTTTGACTCTCGGAAGCTAAATCATGGCTCCAGGCGGCGGAGCTCTCCGGGACCATGATTTCCAAATCAGAGATAATGGATCGTCTTAAAATGACTCCAATAGGCTCTCTGTCAAATTTTAAGTCAATCGGACATCGGTTGACCGTACATCAAAGTGCGGCATCTTTATTATGACAAAATCAAATCTACTGGCGACAGGACCGCACACGGCTTCAAAAATTTAAAAAAAAAAAACCCTATGGCTGGTCTTATTTATTGCTTGGGAGGCTTCACCTCAAATTTTAGGTCATTTTGACATTGTTTGACATAGTTTTCGCTTTTGACGGGAAATCGGCAGCTCTATAGGATAAAGTTTCGGCTTTTTCGAAAAATAAAAAACTTTACCCTCTGATTTGCATGACTTCTTGTCAAGTCTTCTTCAGGGTAATTAGGAATACATGTGCAAAAATGTTAAGAAAAATACCAAAGAAAAAAAGAATCAGAAAAATTGAAAAACAGCAAAAAATTGGCTCGGGGGACCATGGGTGCATGGTCATCGGCGACCCTGGAAATCCGGGTCGTTGGATTTTCGCCAAAAGACCATTTCTGGTCCCTTTTTTGCGGTTTGAGATGTTTGGCCTCTGTGATTTTCCAAAAATCTGATTTTACGGGCACAAAATCCGTCAATTTTCGTCAACATCATGGATCCACCCTTAAAATCATGGGATCGTCATTGGACGGTTCGGTATCGCCAACCAGCTGAACAAGAAAGCACGCTTTCTTCCCTATCGATCAAGAAATCGACAAGACAGATGTTACCTGCCCACTAACAACAATTAATGTCTAAAGTTACATAATCATCTGACATCAATCGGTATGAAGATCCATCGGCGATCAAGCCTCTTACATCGGGGGAAGGATTCCAAAAGATGCGGCGCGGCCTGCGATTCTTCAAATGCCTTGGTGGCCACTTAATGCAGTTAATGACTCTTTTCATGCCAAATTATTGTGGTCATTTACTCATTATTTTGGATGGCCCAATGAGAAGCCAAGAAACGGGAGTTACAAATCAAGTGCAATCATGGCGTTAAACCATGTAACCCCTCCCATCATGGAGCTTAAATGCAATTAAACGCCCATTATTCTCCATCGGCCAATCGAAAGTCAAGGAAAATTAGTTACAAAATACAAAGTAAAAAAAAAATAAAATCACAACTCTTGTCTTTACATTTTGATAAGAATTGTAAATCGTCTTTCAAGGCAAAACAAATGAAAATCGCCTTTCACGGCAAACCATGTCTCTTTTCTTAAATATATGTGCAATGAGAACTAGGAAAAAGTTGATTTCCTTCTCTACTTGTGAAGGTGGATCTACGGACCACCACTTCTCAATTCCAAGTAGAATAGAAAATTTGGCATACCCGTACAAAAAATGTTGATGCTCGCTTCGAGTTCGGTCACGAAAGGGATGGGCCCCACGAACTCTCACGTCTGCTGACCTTGGTAGTCCTGTGAAACCAAAAAGCGAGTCCATCAAGCTAACACACCCGGTGAGACTCATTCATTTGAGAACATGATGCTTAGATTTCTTGGCTCATTTCTAGTTAGTGACCTATGTTATATTTTGCATATAAAAAAAATATGAGAAAGGATTTTTTGGAAATTTCTATCATTGAGTTTATTTCCAATCTTTCTTTTTTTTCAAACAAAAGAAGAAGATTTCTTGCTTTTGGAATCAAATCTGAGAAACTTTGATCCCTTCCCTCGGATAAAAGCTCGTAGAAATGTTAGAGTTTGTGTTCAGATAGGGGGTGGGCCACCTTTTCTCTTTTATGAGTCCATTAGTGATCTTTAAAAAAATCAAATTTCTCACTTTTGGATTCAAATTTGAGAAACTTTGGTCATTCCCCTTTTGGATAAAAGCTCACAGAAATGTTTGAGTTTGCGTTCGGATCGGCGGGGGGCCATTTGCTTTCTTTGATGGGTCCATTAGTGATCTTTCAAAAAAAAAAAAAAAAAAACCTTAAAAAAAATGAAATTTCTCAATTTTGGATTCAAATTTGAGAAACTTTGGTTCTTCCCCTTTCGGATAAAAGCTCGTAAGAAATGTTTGAATTTGCGTTCGGATTGGGGGGGCCATTTGCTCTCTTTGATGGGTCCGTTGGTAGTCTTTCAAAATGTTAATAAAAAGGGGGCGAAGACAACTAAGGTTATACCAATTGCGTTCTTTGACCAAAGTTGATCCAAGAAAAGCCTTGTCTAAAGTGTGGAGGCAGCTAAACTGTTCGAGGCAAGGGTCCTTCAAATAGGTTCATTAAGTGATCCTACCCTTACTTAGGGGCTGATCTATCTACTATGGTTTCATAAGATCGAATTGAAGGCCTGGGTGTGCTCTTCAACCATTAGATTTTGTAAAAAAAAAAAAAATCTTCAAAAAAAACTTCCGTCAATTTTGGATCCATGTCCGAGAAATTTTGGTTCCTTCCCTTTTGGATAAAAGCTCGCAGAAATGTTTGAGTTTGCGTATAGATTGGAATACCATTTGCTCTCTTTGATGAATCCAATCTTGACCTTTAAAAAAAAAAACTTCTGTCACTTTTTGGTTCAAATATGAAAAATCTTGGTTTCTTCCCTTTCGGATAAAAGCTCGCAGAAATGTTTGAGTTTGTGTTCGGATTGGAATACCACTTGCTCTTTTTGATGAATTCGATCTTGACCTTTAAAAAATCCCATCTTGTGTCATTTCCATGGATGCGATTTCCAACATTTGTGCCTAGTGGTGCTAGTACGCCTTTTTGGGCCTGCTATATTCGCGACCGACACATTTATATCTCCAACTTTATATTTATTTTACCTCGAGTGAGCCTTGCTTCTCGGTAATTCGAATTAAGGTTTACAATTGCTTATACCAGTCACTGGAATGCTCATTCTGGGCCTACATACTTGCGATCAAAACAATTGTACATTCTATGGTTTTTTGCCTTCACCTCGCTTGGGCCAGGCCATGTCCCCTAGAGCGATTTGCAAAGACAAAACCATAGTTTTCCCATTTATGATTATTATATTCTTGTGATTACTAATGGATATGGTCTTGTATCAGAACTTTTTTCGAAACTAACAATGACAGCTTCTTTGACAATACCTTCGACGAAAATAAGTATCAACTCATGCTTCAAGAGAAGCAAAACATGCGCACTCGCAAAGCCCTGCTAGCTGCCGAAGCATCATCTCTCTCGGCAACTCTCTGAACACCGGGTCAACCACTACTCCCCGGACCATTGTTCTTAGGTCATTGCGACCATTCCCACTCCCTGTAGAAGAAACTGCAGCTGCCAAAAGGCAGAATATCACCTTCGGACACGTCGCTGCCTTGAAACCAATGGCGAACATCATGAAACTTGAAGCCCGCATCACTCCCGCGAAGCCTCAACCTGTAAGGAACCAGGTCTATCCCAAGACTTGGTCCCCAAGACCTTCACCAAAATAGAGAAGGTCCCAAACACCAACAAAGCCAGCATATTTGGCTCCTTTCAAAGAGAATCGGTTCTACCCCCTCTCTTACATGAAAGAGGATAGACCCGCCTTCCGCCAAACAACAAAATCAACTCAGAACAAGCTGGCTTGCTCCTACAAGCTCAAAATCAAATTGTGCATCACAAGGCCCCTGCAAGAACCTGCTAAGGCCTACACACCTTCAGTTCGACCCTTTATCTCAACAGGGGCTGAACTCGAAAGATTTAAAGCTTTACTCTGACAGGCGAAGGACCGAGTTTGGATCCTGTCCATGCCAAGCTTCAAGGAAGACAGGCTTGGCTGCTGCACTCGAGGGAGCATATCCTTCATTGCTAGAGCCCAGCTAGAGCTGACTGAAGCTCAAATTGCTCGTTGTATACGTTGCTGCGCTGCATATTGACAAAAGAGGCTACAAAAGCAAGGGACCCAGCATCCTACACTTCAGGTCTCTAAAAAATGGGTTGAAAAAGAAAGACCCAACCAAGTTGCTATTGTCTGGATGGTTGGAAAAACCAAAAGGTGCCAAAAGTCGGCAACTAAAATTCATGTCAGACGACTGGTGACTCGCAGTGTCACCCGGACACGAAGACATAAGGAGGACTCTCCCGCTCCTTCTAGCCAAGGACATCGGAGTAACCATTCCTCGGTTTCCTTATCCAAAAGAATGAACTCCAGCCCAGTCGCCAAGACGATATTCTCATTCGAATCTAGAAGGGCGAACGTCCTGGTTACAAACTCTGAGCAGCCTCATAATCTACCTCACAATGATGTGACCGTGTGCATCCAACAGTTAGAACAAGGTCAGCAGAGAATTGAGGCCCTAATGGAAAACCTCCTTCTCGCTTTCCAATGTCAAGTAAATGATGAGGTCCCTCCGAACCATTAAATTGATGAAGTAAATGAAGGAGGGGATGAGTCACGCGCCCTTACCAAAAAGGACGATGTCGATATTCTCACCAAAGCAAAAGAAGATGATACGTTAAAAGAGCATGGAATCGAGCCACCATATCCCTTATGGATGGACTTGGTTCTGTTCCCTGCAAAGTTCAAACAACCTACTCTCCAAATATTTACGGAGAAAGGTTCGGCCAGATAGCACGTCATCCACTTCAAAATCCGTACGGGAGCTATCACAGATCAAGATACCCTCAAAATCCGTCTCTTTGCAAGTACCCTAAAAGGTACGGTCTTCGACCCACGGGAGGACTTTATCCAAAATTGAGTCATGTTAGAAACACGCTTCATGACCCACTTCAAAGGTGAGGACCATCCTGTTACTATGGCTCGGCTCTGTAGCCTAAAACAAGGAGAGAGTGAATCAACATAAGACTTCTTTCACAAGTGGAAGGCGATGGCGTACAAATGCTCAGATGAACTACCACAAGTGTTGCTAGTCGACATGTTCCGTCATCGGCAACAAATCAAAGAACCTAGGAGAACTCCTAGAAGCATCCATGGAGGTTGAAGCGGTGATAAAAGACCTCAATAGTCAGAAATCATCAAAGGAAAAGCCGACCACCATTACAACCTCAAAGCCAAATAAAAAAGAGGTTCTCAATGTGCAAACCAAGTCAGCTCCTCAGCTGCCAAAGAAAGATGATAACAAAGCTGTAGGTAAGAAACCCGAACTCTCTAATGCCTTTAAAGAATGAGTAGAGAAGAAAAACCCATTTAATGAAGATGTTGCAGAAATCTTCGAGGCTCTCTTAACAAACGGCAAACTCACATTGCTTCACCCCAATAGATCGGGGGATGTTAGCAAAATCAACGATCCTTAGTATTGTCCATATTACTAGATGATCTCGCATCCTCTCAATCAATGTTTCATTATGAGAGAAAAGATCAACAAGATGTGGAAAAACGGAGTCATCGCCTTGGACAAAAACTACGGGCCTGCCTCCGTCAACATGGTGTCATGTGGACAAACATCAAAGTCACTGAAGAAGAAGATCACTACTTCTTTCAAGGTGATAAAAAGGATTCAAACATCCCAAGAGCTAGTCCCTTACCCGACATAAGAAGGACAACCCATATGGGTGCATCCTGATCTTTTAGAAGATGAAAACTGGGAGGTTGTCAAAACAAAGCCGACAGCTCAACAACAAAGGCAAGCTAGAAGACATCTCCACAAGCTCAAATGGCTGGAGAAGGCTAAGCCAAAATAAGAAATTCGTGAAAGGGCAAAGACCTTCTCTACCGCCTCATTGGTGGCAATAGAAAAGTCCCTTCCCAAAACTTCAAAGGCAGTAAGAAGATTCACTCTCAGTGATTTCATGCCACTGTATCTCAGAAATGCAATGAAGGGGGCATTATACCTTTGCAATTCGGTAATTGGAATCTTCATGAATGGATATGAGTCCAGTGACACTGACGACTGGGAGGAATCCCTTGAAATAGGAGAGTACCTCTCTAATGAAGAATGGGTTCCTGAACCTCACCTCATACCAGTGATTTGGTATAATCCTTTACAGCCACAAGGATCCTGCTCTAATGATGAAGAAGACCAAGAGGCTATTCAAGAAAATGATGTCGACCTAGCAACTGTCGATGCTCTAGCAGAACCCAACCCTGTTAAACCATAAGCAGCAAACGAAGAAGAAGATTTGGCACCCATGCCTGATCTTGAAGGATATGCATGGATCTTGCAGCGTCTTGCCATAGAACAAGAGCAAGATCCCATCAAAGAGCTTCGTCGCAATCAAAATCCAAAACCGGAAGTCCCAGAAAATCTATAGGTACCTCCTCCTTTTAACTCCTGAAAATGAAGAAAGTTGCTGGATCGATGAACCTCTTACATCCGAGGATGAGTCTGACTCCCAGCAATCCATTCTGGGAACGTCTCCTATCGGAGCAACCTGCAATGTGATAATTCGGGATGATAGTTCCTCTGAAGCCTCATCCATCGAGGCCACATACTCTCAGACCACGTCTGGTAGTATATCTTCTGGGGGCTACATCCTCTCAAGTGACTTCCACTAAGATATCACCTTCTCAGGTTTCGTCCCCTGAAACTATGACCTTGGAGCTCACACCTCTCTCGACTAATCATCTCGAGGAAGCTCCGGTCGATGTTGTCTTCTTCAACAAAAACCCGGTCAGTTGGTCTCAGATACCAAACCTCATATGTGATGTCTGGACTAACAAATTGTTTAAAAAAGAGGAAAAGTTGCTGAATGCTGTTCACGACTTGTTCTCGAAAAATGCTCCCTGTAATGCAATCACTGATGACGGCAATGCTGCCACAGTTACGTCTTCAACAAAAGAGAAGGATCAACCTCTTGATCCCGAGGGTGATCTTCCAAATGAAGACCTTTCTCCAGAAACTCTTGAAGTTGGTAGAGGTACCCACTCTGATTGGGATTACCACAAAAATCACAACCAACCTTCTTCTACTATTTATGTAAATCCTTCGGGGAAACAAGTTGTAAATGCCTTAAGTGGCAACAATAATGTAAATGCAGGCCCCAATGAGGCTTTCAAGTATTACTTGATTGAGCACTTCAAACACATACCTGTACGACTACACATCCTAGACTTATTACGAATGTCTGCACACACTCGTGATAACCTCATCTCAGAATTACAAATGCTGAATGAAGATGTCGACAAACATGCCCCACAAGTCCTATAAATTAAAATGCACTACAGGGTCAAAAAATCAAATACTTCCTCAAAGGGAGAAAATAAGAAAACAGAGGGATCTTGCATTGAATGCCTCTCGGTTCAAAAAGCAGCAAGTGCAACCAACACCTTCGATAAAAAGACCTCCTGTCGGACAAAACAAGGCATAATCGACCCCTTTACTTTATAGGGTATATCAAGCAGATGCCAATACACAAACTCCAGATCTACCTACATTCAGCACTCAACCTCATCTCCACTTTGACACTTGAAGAGCTGGGTATCCCACCTAGCAAGCTGAGTCACACATATGTATCCATCTTCGGATACGATGGGAGCACTCAAAGGCCAATCGGCAAAATCAAGTTCAAGTTGCAAATCAGTGATCTTTTCTCTAAAGTCACTGTGTATGCAATAAAGACCCCTTCATGTTATAACATCCTTTTCGGACGCCCCTGGATACACGAGAATGGTGTCATCCCTTCAATTATACATCAGTTCATCAAGTTCGTTGGCCATGATGGCTTGATACATCGAGTGTTTGTGGAAAGAAAGCCCATCAAAGGTAAAAGAGTTCACTTTGTAGATTCTCAGATGTATGAGGAAGAAAAAGAAGAAGATGACAAAGAAATAACACCCTTTGCCAAAAATCTCCAGAAATATAAAGGTAAGGCTCCTCAGCAATTACCGGAAGAAAACAAACCTTCTGGCAAATCTGAAGAAAGGAGTCAATTATCTCTCTCACACCTTCAAAGCCATTAGTAATCACAACCAAAGCAAAGAAGACGAAATAAAAGTCTGGGAGCAAGTTTGTTGTCTCTTTCGTGTCTATCATGCAATACACGAATTCAGATTCAGAGCCAGAAGACGACACATTGTCAAGCCAAGCTGATACTCAGCAAGTTCAGCTTGCTCTCACTCCAATGGAGATACCCGCTGACGTAGAAGACCCTGCGTCTGCTTCCTTTGTTGTTCCGGCAACTTCGGTAGAAGAAAAGCTAATCTTCTTCCACAGATCAGAAGCTTCCTCATCAAATTCTTTGCTTGAACATTTCCAAAACAAAGGTATGCCTCAACTATCTTTGTATAGATTGATGGCACAAGTTATCATGAAGAAAATGAGTTATGACGCTCAGAATCCAATTGGTTTAGGAGGTGGCCGTGGTATTCTCATGCTATTGGAACCCGCCCTGACCAAAAGCCAACTGGAGGATTTGAGACTCCACTGTCATAGAGAGAAGTCTTCATATAGATAGTTGACACAAAGGCTGCAAAATCATTTTGCAGACCAAGCCTCAACATCTCGTGACATTGATCTCCCTAGATATCTCTTTGAAGAGTCACCCGTCAAGGATCCATGAAGCTCATCCAATTAGTACGATTTCTCTGACGATGAACAGGACTTGTTCGATGACACAGACATGTGGTCTTCTGGTCTAAAAGAGCCATCATCTCCAAAAGAAGAACCCCACTTCGACCCAGTTTCGACAAACAATTGGGACAATCTCATAGCAAGTCATGAGAATATTACCGAGCAAGAGGACCCATGGACAGAAGCAAAGCCTTGGTTCGAAAATACTGTGGAGGAATCACCTTCAAAGCTTTTAATAGAAGATTTTGTTCAACACAGTCTACATGATTTCGAGGATCAACCTCTTGAAGGTCCTTGTCACAAAAACAGGTTCTCTCAATGCTCAACTGACAAAATGGTCCATCTTTCTGTCACAATTTGATATTAGGTATATACCGTAAAAAGCAATCAAAGGCCAAGCTCTAGCAGACTTTCTCGCAGAGCATCCATTGCCTAAAGATTATCCACTCAAGGATGATCTTCCATACGAACCTGTCTACAACGAGGAGACTTGCTCATCAAATGCTTCACGGGACATGTACTTTGATGGTGCAACCAGGACAAATGGAAAAAGAAAGCTGATATCGGGAGTTGGCATCCTCTTTATTAGCCCTGACAAATACATGATTCCACACGCTTTCTCGCTACTAGAGTTTTCTTGGAGATCCTTAAAGAAAGAGAAAAAAAACGTGAAGAGAAAAAAAAAGAAAAAAGGGAGAGAGAGAAAAAGAAAAGAGAAAAGGAAAGAAAAGAAAAGAAAAAAAAAGAAAGGAAAAAAAGAAGAGAGAAGAATATTTTTTCTTGATCCTTACTTCTACATGGAGTTTTCTTGAAAATGAAGACTTACTTGAAGCCATTGATGGAGAAGAAGAACTTAAAGATCTTTGAAGAAAAAGAGCTCTTGGTCTTGAAGCACTCTAGAGATCTTTTCAAAAGAAACTAATAAGAGCAAGAGATCCAATCTCCCTTTGCTTTTATAGAAGAGATCAATCCAAAAGAGGAAACATGGAGAGTAGCAAGGAGGTAAGTGCCACAAATTATCAACTTTCCCAAAATGAAAGATACTTTGAGAGGTTCTCTCCAAAAAGAAACGAAATTTGAGACATTCTCTCCCAAATAGAGATCCTTTGAGAGATTTCTCCTAAAGATAGATATTTTGAGAAATTCTCTCCCGAAAGAAAGGGAATTTAAGAGATTCTCTCTAAGTAAGGATATTTTAAGATATTCTCTATTCAAAGAGGATATTTTAGATATTCTCTACAAAGTGACACCAAATGAGATTTAAGCCATCTTTAAAGTTTAAGGTCTCATGGGTTAGCCCATATGAGCCAGGTTTGACCACCTAGGCACTAAAAGAGGCCTCCATAAAAAAATCCCTCTTACTAAGAGCATACAAAATGGTTCCATGCCTTTTTTGAGTTAATTAGACCACACAAAAAAAATCCAAGTCTCGTGAGCTTCTAAAATTCAAACCATCCAAACTCATGCAACAAATTAAGCCAAAACTTTGAAATTGACATTCCACAAAAATCTAAACCACTCCAATGGACCCAAAATTGTCCCAAAAAGTGACAAAAAACCAAATCCTCACCCCCTTACTTGCCATATACAACTTGTTAGGCTACAAGGTCAAAACCAAAATTCAAATCCTGACCCCCTAGCTTGCCACATATATCTTGTTAGGTCACAAGTTCAAAAGAACAAAAAACCCCAAAACCAAAAAACCCTTCTTGGGCGCCTAATCCGCCACATAAAGCCTTTAGGCTTACAAGGTCAAAGGGTAAATCCAAAACAAAAAAACCCGAATCCAAATCTCTCATGTCATTTTTAAAACTTTTCCTTGAAATGGTACATGCACTACAACAATGTGCACCTTTAGCGACGTTTTTTAGCGACGTTTTTCTAATTTCGTCGGTAAAAGTGGACTTTTACCGACGTAAAACAAATCGTCGGCAAAAACAGGACTTTTACCGACGTTTTTAGTAAAACGTCGCTAAAAGTCCACTTTTTGGCGACGATTATTTAAAAACATCGGTAAAAGGTAGACTTTTACCGACGTTTTACTAAAAACGTCGGCAAAGACCAATCGTAAAATTAATTTATTTTGTAACTAAAGTAAAAATGGAATATTATTACCGACGAATTAAGAAAACGTCGGTAAAATCAAATTTTTATCGACGTTTTCTGTAAAACGTCGGCAAAGATCAATCGTAAAATTAATTTAAAGAAAAAATGAAATATTATTACCGACGAATTAAAAAAACGTCGGTAAAATGCAGACTTTTACCGACGTTTTATAGAAAACGTCGGCAAAGATCTATGGTCCTTTTTTGCAAAATCCAAACCGCTAAAACTCTTCAGAATGCCTAAACCGACTGCACGGACAGTTTCGCAGTGTAATACATCATGGATCGTGAAAAAGTTGTGAAAAACTCTAGATCATTTATCTTCCATAGTGTAGAAAATGTGATTATATCGCAGTACTTTTTTCAAGTTTTTGGCTCCTATGGGCCCTGAAATAATGATCTAAGTTGTACATCATTTCTGAAAGGCCAAACGCTATCTGGAAATTCAAACATCCTCCGTTGATCCTTCCTAAATTTTGAGATATTTGTAGAAAAGTCCATGCCTTGAAATATTAATTCTTTTTATTTTTTGGGCCCCTTTTGTATGATTGAAACCATTCAAATTCCTCGTACGATTTTCCACAACAAAGGAGTGAAAGCTGAAGTAATCATTTTTTAAGTATTTTGAGAAACTTTCAAAAAAGTTAGATGGTAGAAATCCTCCCTAGTTACTAAACCTAAAACTCTCTTCGAAAATCCTCTGTGATGATATCTTGGTTTTAGGAGATGGAGGGAAGAGTTTACCAAATGTGCCCTAGAATGATAGAAACTCTTTCAGGACATGTAATGTGTTGATGAAGAGAGGCCAAGGTTGTTATTTCTAAGTTTGAAAATTGCTAAAGTGAGATACATAAATAATAAAGTAAGCTCTATAATGGTTAAAAAAACCATGATATCTTTAGGAAACTCCGGAAAATCTAAAGGATTTGTGCATTCTATGAGATATTTTCCTTCATTCATAAATGCTCATGCCCCACCACATGGAGTGAGAATAATTCAACAGTGCTTATTTTAGTTTGTATGTTGTAAAATTTGAAAACTTGAATATTCATAAAATTAGTATTTTGTATTTTATACTATCAATGTGCTATTTCATTCTATGTATACATTACTCACTTAGGTGTTGGCCAAGTGGCATAAGGCATGGGTTTGCTTCCTATGTCCTGTGTTTGAAACAAACACCAAATTTACCAGTGTGCATTTGTTTAGGTTTAATGAGTTATCACCCAAGGGATTAGTCCTAATGGTTCAAAAACCTAAAGATACCCACATCATAAAAATAGATTTCAAAATCCGGATCTATGAAGACATCACCAAACACCTTGCCCAACACAAGCCTTACACGATCAGATTATTACCGACGTTTTTTAATTCGTCGGTAAAATAAAATTTTTTACTTGTTTTTAAATAATAATAATAAAATACTTTTTTGCGACAAAAAATAAACGTCGGTAAAAAATAAATGAATTATAAGATATCGGTAAAATTGACTTTTAGCAACGTTTCCTTGAAAACCTTTACTGACGATTTTATTATTAACTTCATTTTTAGGGAAAATAAATATCAAAGTCTATTATCAAGTTCAATTTCATTATTAACTTCATTTTTAGGGAAAAAAATATCAAATTCTAATATCGTTGAATTTTATAAAGTTGAACTTTTAGCGACGATTTCTATAAAACGTCGGTAAAGTTTAATTTTATTTTGAGGAAAATTAAAAATAGAGACCTTTACCGACGATTTTATTTTCAGCGTCGGAAAATGTATTACCGACGTTTTATATGAAACGTCGGCGAAGGTTAAGAAAAATTAAATAATTGTTACCGACGAAACCATAAACGTCGGTAAACAAATTTTTTTCCCTCCCCGCCACCAACATCCCCCTTTTCCCTCTCCCAAGCCCTCTTTTCCCTCACTCCCTTCTTTCTCTCCCCTCACCCAGAACCTCCAGAAGCCTCCCCTGTTCCTCCCCTGTTCCTCTCCTCTCATCTGCCTTTTCCTCCTCCTCTTCTTTCTTTCTTCCTTATCCTTCTCCCTTATCTCCCTTTCCCCTTTCTCATTCCACGCTCTCAGCAGCTCCCTCTCTCATTTCCCTCTCCCTTCTCCCCTTCCCTCTTCCCTCTCGACCGGCGCCAACACTCGATCCCCCCCTCTCTCCCTCTCTCTCTCCCTCTCCCTCTCTGTCCCCTTCCTCGTCGCCATCAGATAATCGCGTGGAAGGGGCAAAGCGCCCTTGCCTCCCAAGCCAGCGCCACAGCTCCCAAGCCACCGCTAATGACCAAGCACCGACCTCCAGCGTTTTCACCTTGTGCCACCGCCTAGCCTTACAACCCTGCTCCACCGTCCCTGCCTCCCAAACAGAGCCACCGCCCAGCCTTCCTATGCAAGCTCTGCGATTTCCCCTCTGCTCTCTGCCAACTACAAAAACATCATTATCAGGTTCGTCCTTTCCATCCCTCTCAGCAGATCCACCTCTTCTCTCACCATCCTTGCGCAAGCACATCACACCCACTCTCTCGATCTCATCCCTCTCTCTCGGCCATCACCAGATATCTGAAGTTGGAACGGGCGCTCCAGTGGATCTCGCTGTTGAGGTGACAAAAATTTTGTTTTGTTCAATCCTCCTTTTGTTTGTGGTTTGAATCTGTGAACGACAAATGGGGTTTTGTTGGATTTTCAACTGGTTTCCATTTTCTGCAGTTTCATTTGATTTTGTTCAGGTTTTCTTTTGAATGTTAGTGTAGCTAATGGTTTTTTTTTTTTTTTTTTTTTTGGGTTTTCCAATTTCTCTGATGGTGTTATACTTCACATTCTATGGGATGATGGCGATAGCCATGGCACCCAATCAGCAGGGTTTCTGCTATCTCCTCTACTACATTTTATGCCATATGGAACCTCTTTTCTGGCTTTATAATTCCACGGCCTGTAAGCTCTCAAATCCATTCTACTCAATCTATTCCATGCTCTTCCAGTCATTCATATTGTGATAGGTTTAAGTGGGATTAACTTCTAATCTATAATGGAAATTGCTGTTTGTTGCTCTGTCCCAAACTCTGCTTATTATTATGTAAGCTAGTCTGTAAGCTGCTTATTATTATTGCTATTCTTATTGTTACTATTATTATGTGAATGCCAAGTTATGCTGCTCTGATGATACCTTGCCTGATAGGTTCAATGTTGGGAGAGGGGATTTGGTGGTGTACCTTCCTCATCCCATGAGGAGAATGAAGTTCCTATGGGGCGATGATGCAGAAGTGTTTAAACCAGAAAGGTGGCTCAACAATGATGTGGTTTTTCAACCTAAAAGTGCTTTAAAATTCACTACTTAATTTCCAGGTAAGCAAAAATAGTGAAAAAAAAAAAAAAAAAAAAGCAATTTTGTGATGCACTCTTATTAGTAAAATGTGCACAATGCAATTTATTTTCTAGTTGGATTTCACAATTTTCTTTTGAGCATTTAGTGAGTTTTAAGCAATGCTGCAACTCATAATTTATTTTCTCACCTTTTAGCATGGTGTTTTTAAGTTCAATGATATGAACTTTGTTAACCCTTTTCAATGATATGAACTTTGTTAACCGTTTTAAGAAGAAATAGAAAGGTTAAAGATTGGGTTGTTGGGATGTCTATAATAATAAATAATAATAAAAATAATAAAACTTGCAGGGAGTATTGCTCACAATTTTTGTTGATCTACTGTAATTTGAATCTTGTAATTATCCTCTAGCAATACAAAGGTCTGAAAGTTAGGCTGCTTCTGCCTTTGAATTGGGTGGACAATTGGATTTAAAGTGTTACATTTGAATGCAATAGCCTCTCTCCTTTATCAACTTGATCAGATGGACCTAGCTGTCTGTGAATGGCTACAAAATGGACTGTCAATTGGGTTTCTTGTGCAGTATCATAATAGGCAACCTATGCATCAGCTGTGGGCCCTAACATTACCTGGTCATCATAGGTGGAGTCCATTTTCTTTGACGAGGTCTGCATGCCATAATGAGTCTGGGCTTCATCCTAACAACGTCATCACTTCAGATTCAAAATGACCAGTAATGCTTTTGTCTTGTTGTACGTCAACTGGGAGCTTTGAATATGAGATTGATGGTGTCTAGAATGAAAGTGCCACAGACCAAGATAGCCAACTCCTCAACTTAATGAACATTCCTTTTGTCAGTTAAAATTGTTATTAGGATGAATTCTTATTGCCTGTTACCTTGGAACTATCAGTAGTATTACTATGGGCCTGAATGAGAGTGCATTTCTTCTTGATTTAAGACGGCAATCCAAATGCAATCATAGGATTTGATTTGTTTCGGCCTATAAATCTGAACCCACCCTGACTCAATACATGCCCTGCTGTGTCTAAGCCTGCAACCTATGATGGGTTTATGGTTTGTGAGACTATACGTCTACACCCACCCTGAATGGATGCATACCTTGCTGTGGTCCAGCCCACAACCCGACCATGATGGGTCTATAGTTTGTGATATAACCCCACATTTGTTCAGTCTTCCATTCAATTCCACCACTATTTTACCTGACCTATGATCATCTACATACTCAAACTCTCCAATGTAACCTGTAGAATTAGGAAAGACCAACATGAGGGAGTGAACAAACAGGGGAAAAAAGTACAAAATACCAGCAAGACATAAAGATACAAACCATGCTTTTGCGTAACCAAAAGGAACTTGATAATCACTTTTTGAGGATGGCCTGATCATCGCAGTCCATGGTTGTATCTTTATGGATTTCCTCACCCAAAGGCAAGTGAATATGTATTTATTTTTATGGATATGCATGTGTTTTTATGGAACTGTAGCTTTGACATGATTTCATTATTGTTTTACATTTAATTGTCAAATGGTTTTGATTTATGGAAAACCAATGGAATGAATTGTGATGATGGAGATGATGAAGGAAGGGGATAAATATGAGGTGATTGGAAAAATCCAAAACCGGCACAGACACTATGCTCGAGGGTAGAGAAACGTGTAGGAATTGACGGCTCGCAAATAGAACTCCCGGTTAGGGAGTTTGGAGAGGAAATGAACGCTTTTGCGACACTTAGGCTCGAAAATGGCCCGCTGGGGGTCTGGAACGGGAACCGGCGACCGAAAAAATCCGAAACTAGTACGGGCACTTCACTCGAGGGTAGAGTAACCTGTAGGAACTGCTGGCTCGCAAATAGGACTCCCGGTTAGGGAGTTTGGAGAGGAAATGGACGCTTTTCTGACAGTTAGGCTTGAAAATGGCCTGCCGGGGGTCCGGAACGGGAACCGGAGACCGGAAAAATCCGAAACCGGCACGGGCACTTCAGTCGAGGGTAGAGTAACCTGTAGGAACTGACGGCTCGCAAATAGGACTCCCGGTTAGGGAGTTTGGAGCAGAAATGGACGCTTTTCAGACACTTAGGCTCGAAAACGGCCCGCCGGGTGTTTGGAATGGTAACCGGAGACTGAAAAAATCCGAAACTGGCATGGGCACTTCGCTCGGGGGTAGAGTAACCGGTAGGAACTGACGGCTCGTAAATAGGACTCCCGGCTAGGGAGTTTGGAGAGGAAATGGACGCTTTTCTGACAGTTAGGCTTGAAAACGGCCCGCCGGGGGTCCGGAATGGGAATCGGCGATCGGAAAAATCCGAAACCAGCACGGGCACTTCGGTCGAGGGTAGAGTAACCTGTAGGAACTGACAGCTCGCAAATAGGATTCCCGGTTAGGGAGTTTGGAGAGGAAATGAACGCTTTTCCGACAGTTAGGCTTGAAAACGGCCCGCCGGGGGTCCGGAACGGGAACCGGAGACCGGAAAAATCCGAAACTGGCACGGGCACTTCGGTCGAGGGTAGAGTAACCTGTAGGAACTGACGGCTCGCAAATAGGACTCCCGGTTAGGGAGTTTGGAGCAGAAATGGACGCTTTTCAGATACTTAGGCTCGAAAACGGCCCACCGGGTGTCTGGAATGGTAACCGGAGACTGAAAAAATCCGAAACTGGCATGGGCACTTCGCTCGGGGGTAGAGTAACCGGTAGGAACTGACGGCTCGTAAATAGGACTCCCGGCTAGGGAGTTTGGAGAGGAAATGGAAGCTTTTCTGACAGTTAGGCTCGAAAACGGCCCGCCGGGGGTCCGGAATGGGAATCGGCGATCGGAAAAATCCGAAACCAGCACGGGCACTTCGGTCGAGGGTAGAGTAACCTGTAGGAACTGACAGCTCGCAAGTAGGATTCCCGGTTAGGGAGTTTGGAGTGGAAATCGACGCTTTTCCAACTCTTAGGCTAAAAAACGACCCGCCGGGGGTCCAAAACGGGAACCGGCGACCGGAAAAATCCGAAACTGGCACGGGCACTATGCTCGAGGGTAGAGTAACCTGCAGGAACTAACGGCTCCCAAATAGGACTCCCGGTTAGGGAGTTTGGAGCAGAAATGGACGCTTTTCAGACACTTAGGCTCGAAAACGGCCCGCCGGGTGTCTGGAATGGTAACCGGAGACTGAAAAAATCCGAAACTAGCATGGGCACTTCATTCGGGGGTAGAGTAACCGGTAGGAACTGACGGCTCGTAAATAGGACTCCCGGTTAGGGAGTTTGGAGAGGAAATGGACGCTTTTCTGACAGTTAGGCTTGAAAACGGCCCGCCGGGGGTCCGGAATGGGAATCGGCGATCGGAAAAATCCGAAACCAGCACGGGCACTTCGGTCGAGGGTAGAGTAACCTATAGGAACTGACAGCTCGCAAATAGGACTCCCAGTTAGGGAGTTTGGAGTGGAAATCGACGCTTTTCCAACTCTTAGGCTAAAAAACGACCCGCCGGCGGTCCAGAACGGGAACCGGCGACCGGAAAAATCCGAAATCGGCACGGGCACTATGCTCGAGGGTAGAGTAACCTGCAGGAACTGACGGCTCGCAAATAGGACTCCCGGTTAGGGAGTTTGGAGCGGAAATGGACACTTTTCCGACACTTAGGCTCGAAAACGGCCCGCCGGGGGTCCGGAACGGGAACCGAAGACCGAAGAACTCCGAAACCGGCACGGGCACTTCGCTCGGGGGTAGAGTAACATGTAGGAACTGACGGCTCGTAAATAGGATTCCCGGTTGAGGAGTTTGGAGCGGAAATCAATGCTTTTCCTTCATGACCCACCACCATACCATGTGTACAAGACTTTTAAGGAAAAGAATTTTCAATTTGTTTATCAGGAAATGGTTATTGGTCCTTCAGGACCATTTCCAACTACAGGTATTGACCTTGGTTTTAGGATGTTTAGCTATTTCTTTTATTTACAAAATAAATCTTTTGTTTTTAATTTCTTTGAATAAAACTTCATTTTAAGTGTTAATTTATATTTATTTAGTTTTTCCGTAGCCAAGAGAGGTGGGACCCATGGGAGAAGCTTACTCCTACAGTAAAAGAAAGCAAGGGATCAAACCGGCCCCTTGTTCTCATATCAAGTGTTTCATGATCTAAGTTGTTTATGCTATTGACCTGTTTTGGATATAGATGTTCAAGAACCTTTCATATTAGAATATCCTAACCCTTCAATCATCTGCATAGATGTGGATGTTTAAGACAGTGAAACAAAGACAAAACAATGTTTTCACCTCATGCGTGTGGATTCTTGAGACCAATTAGGCTTACCAGGTATAAGAGGTTATTGAATTAATCAACCATAGAGACTCAGGTCTAAGAAACATTAACTAATTGTCCAATCCAATCATGTAAAAAGATTCTAATTTATAATTTATATATATACATGTATATCTTTCTTTTATAATTTAATTTATTGAAAATATTCTAATGTTGTCTTTGTCTTTGCAGATTGACGGACGTTTTGGGATCGGTTGCATACTTTGCTAGTGTTTTATTTTTTTTAGTTTATTTGTATTTGTATATTTGACATTTTTATCGGATTGAATCATTATTGATTAATGTAATATTTGATTAATGAGATCAATGATTTGATGAAAAATGGCGATGGTTGTTTGTTTATTTAGAAACATTTGTTTGCATGCATTTTTAATATTGAATACAGGTATATGAACAGGTTTATGTTTTGATACAGGTGTGATACAGGTGTATAAATAGGTTTAAAGGGCTTTTTTATTGCAAAAACAAATAAAAGATTTAAAAAATAAAAGACTTTCACCGACGTTTTTTTTACTTTTACCGACGAAAATAAAACGTCGGTGAAAGTCACTTTAAATTTTTTTATTCTCTTTTTTACTTTTACCGACGAAAATAAAACGTCGGTGAAAGTCTCATTAATTTTTTTTATTTTTTTTTTTAACTTTTACCGACGAACATAAAACGTCGGTGAAAGTCTTATTAATTTTTTTTATTCTCTTTTTACTTTTACCGACGAAAATAAAACGTCGGGGAAAGTCTTATTAAATTTTTTTTATTTTCTTTTTTACTTTTACCGACGAAAATAAAACGTCGGTGAAAATCTCATTAATTTTTTTATTCTCTTTTTTACTTTTACAGACGAAAATAAAACGTCGGGGAAAGTCTTATTAAATTTTTTTTTATTTTCATTTTTACTTTTACTGACGAAAATAAAACGTCGGTGAAAGTCTTATTAAATTGTTTTATTTTCTTTTTTATTTTACCGACGAATATAAAACGTCGGTGAAAGTCTTTTTTAATTTTTAATTTATTTTTCTTTAAACTTTTACCGACGAAAAAAAACGTCGGTAAAATTTATATAATCGTCGGTAAAAATTAATTTTTGCCGACGAAATAGTTTTGCGTCAGTAAAAAGTTTTGTCCACGTTTTTTTACCGACGTCGGGGCGACGAAATTATTTTCGTCGGTAAAGACATTTACCGACGTTTTTAGGGCTTTTGGCGACGGAAAATTTCGTCGCTGAATGTGTCAATTGTTGTAGTGATGATCCCTCACACTGCCATTAAATTCCCTATTCTACTAAAAGAAAATTGCTCAAAGACTCTTGGTCAAGTCAGAAGCCTTCCTTTAAAGTTCTCTTTGAGGCACATTGACTACAAAAGCTATGCAACTCGTCGCTGTACCTCGAGAGGGCATCTGTTGACACCTAAAATGTCACTTTGCCTCTTCATACACTCTCGACATAAAAAAGCTATATGAAGGTGCATCTTATCATAAACAGGCAATGTTATTTCAGGCATGAAATCTTGTTAGAATCAAACAAAAATTGCAAGATTCTTTAAAACAGCCAAAAAAACAGTACCCATGAAGTTTCGGGCCATTTCGACATTATTTTAGCTAACTTCACTCTTCCAGCGGCTGAATAGGAGCTCCCGGTGGCGATGAAGCCAGAGACCCTGGTTAAAAAAAAAAAAGCATACAGTTGGCCTCAAAATGCCATTAGAAGGCTCTATATCAAATTCCAAGCCATGTCGACATCGTTTGACCCAAAAAGGAAATACCCGAAGCAAAGTCAGCTCTCCCTGCAGCGACTACACCAAAGACATCAGGTTTTCAATTAGAGGCTATGGATAGTCTCAAAATACTTCCAAAAGGCTTTATGTCAAATTTTAGGTCGAATCGACAACGTTTGACCCTCCATCAACCCTCAAACAGCAAAATCAAGCCTCTCGGCGGCAGAAATCACCAAGGTCATCACTCATCAAACAGAGTGCATGGGAGGTTTGTAAGATGCTTCCAAAGGGCTACTCATCAAATTTTAGGTCATTTCAACAACATTTGACCCGACTTTGACTCTCGGAAGTTAAATCAGGTCTCCCAACGGCGAGCGCCTCGGGACCATGATTTCTAAATCAGAGGTAATTGATCATCTTAAAATTACTTCAATAGGCTCCCTATCAAATTTTAGGTCAATTGGATATCCGTTAACCATACATCAAAGCATTGCATCTTCCTCACGACAAAATCAAGTCTACTGGCGACGGGACCCCACGTTAGGACTTTTCATGTGTTTGGAATTTGATGTCATCTATGCATTCATTTCAAGTCATGTCTTGGAATTTCCTCATACGCATCACTTTCTTGAAAATCAAGTTTCTACAAAATCAATCTTCAGTTGTGTCTATCATGTTTTATGAAAACACCGTTTAATTGTTTTTACCTTGGTTTTATGGGATAGAACTCTGTTTAGTGGGATAAATCACTGTGTAATACTTGTTTGCTAAAAGAGTTTTAAGTCATACCTTCAGATCTTATGGAATGCAGTTTGTTTTCACTATCGGTTAGCCAGTCGGTCAGGTGTTGGTTAACCGGTCGGCTAACCGAAGGGTGAACCATGCTTAATTGAACCTTTTTCGGTTCCATTTCCAGAATGTGAAGTTTCTGTGTTGGTTAGGTTTCTGTCAAGGTTCGATTAACCGAACTTACCTTAGACCTTGACCTCCAGAGAGCATGAATTTTCACATATTTGTTCTGTCGGTTCCTGTGTTGGTCACCTTTCGGTCGACCGAACAAGTTCGGTGAACCGACTGTGGAAGTGGTCAGAAAAAATATGACCGTTGGGATTCTAGCCGTTGAGTTCGGCTAATCGAACTATGTTTATCGGTTAATCGACAATAGTGCTGGAGTGAAGATTTTTTCTATAAATTGAACTCTTCCTTGGGTTTTCAAGAGAGACTTTTTATGAGAGTTTTTGAGAGGCTTTTCTGAAACTTTGGAGACCAATCTTGGTGGTTTATTGAAGATCATTCAAAACTTGGATTGGCACAACCTAAGGAAGCAAGATGATCAACTTGGGAAGCAAAAGCTTGGGTTCATTGGTTAAATTTTTTAGTAAGCTTTGCTTTTCCCATTATTATTAGAACGTGCTTGTTTAAATTATTGGTAAGCTAATTTCAGCATGTTAACTCTGAATTGATGAATCCATTGCATGTAATTCACTTTGAATAGTTTTGTTGTCTTGGATTCATCATCTAGATTCAAACCAAGTTAGTTTTCACTTGTATATCAAAATGGTTTTATGCTTTGTTAAAACTTTGATTTCTCTCATAGCAGGAATCTTATGCTTGGTTGAATCTCTAAATAGTTGTTTTCATTCCATGAACATGTAGGAAACTAATTTGTTTTAAAAACAACTATCCTCCTGAATCACATGTTTTAGTATTGAATTTTCAAAACAACTTGTGAGCCATTGATTGTCATATCATCAACAAGTTATTTTTATACATGTGATTAGCATTATCCTTCATTCAAAAACATCTGTGATTTAAACTTTCATAAGTTCTTTGAGCCGTCATTTTTGTACTTGATTGAAGTTTTCACAAAAACACATTGCACAATCATCTTCGCATTCACATAGTGTCTGTGTGAGTTAGTTTTACACTTTTAAATTTGCCTAATTAAGAGGCTTTGTAACTGAGCTTAAATTTGTATCTCTTTGAGTGTTGTGTAAACACTTCCTTGAGACAATCTATCCTGTTGTAAAGGTTATTGTAAGCCTTAGAAAAGCACAAGTGTTAAGGTTAGGGGTGAACCTTAAAAACCCAAGAGGTTATTGCTTAACATTAGAAAGCATATTGTAAGGTTGTTGCTTAGCCTTGAAAAGCATTTTGTAAAGGTTATTGCTTAGCCTATTGAAAAGCATAGATAGTGGAAATCCGGTGGGGTGTTTGAACACAAGCCGGTAGTGGATGTAGGCACTGAGGCCGAACCACTATAAATCTTTGGGTTATGGTTGAGTTGTGGTGATTATTATTGTTATCTTTCACATTGTGTTTTGTAATCACCTTTAGTGACTAAGTTAACTCTAAGAAATTAAAGTCTGGAAAAATTGGTCACCATATTAGAAGCTCGCCCTATTCACCCCCCTTTAGGGTTCGGATCCCGGACTTTCACCCACACGGCCTCAAAACTCAAACAAAAGCCTGTGGCTAGTCTTGTTTATTGCTCAAGAGGCTTCACCTCAAATTTCAGGTCATTCCGACATTGTTTGACCTAGTTTTAGCTTTTGACGGCAAATCTGCAACTCCGTGCGACAAAGTATTCGGCTTTCCCGAAAAATAAGAAACTTTGCCCTCCGATCTGCACGGCTTCTCATCAAGTTTTCTCTAGGGAAATCAAGCCATTACGTGTTCAAAATGTAAAAAAAAAAAAAAATACTAGAGAAAAAAGAATCGAAAAAAATGAAAAACGGCTGAAAACCGGCGACCAAAAGGGACCTAAATCCCCATGGTTGCAAAATCCAGGCCGCTAGATTTTTGCCGAAAACCCTTGGTTTTAGGACCTTTTTCGCGTTCCGAGATATTTGGTGTAACGCCCCAATTCCAAATACCGAAGTTACTGCCAACGTACCCGAATTTAGCGCGCTACTTCCCGAAAAATCTGAGAACTTCTAAGATCATAGTCCGCAGTGAGGTCAAATTTTAAAAACTTTTTGAGCAATAAAATAATCAACAGTTAAATTGCAGAAGCATGAGAAAAGATAACAGAAGCATAAGGTATCATATATAAAATGAATCAAGTGAAGCAAGGTTAGAGTCCAACAAAGTCTCAAAGTGTGGATAACAAGTTATACATATCAGGCTAATTCCCACTCATTACATAATCACTCAAAACCCAAAAATAAATTGCGCTCAAACACCCTGTGTAGGCGCTGCATCCTCTGGTTCGACCACCTGGTCAACCGGTCCCCACCCGTACTTGCCGACTACAGGCGCCTCGATAATTACATCACCCGCGGGGTCGAAGTCATAACCTAAGCACCAAAGATGGGTCAGATCCAAGGATCTGGCAAGGCACCATATACAGATAACACATGATGTATTTATCAAAGAGAATAGAGACGATCATATAATCATAAAAGTAACAAGGAAACATAAACTAGGCAATTAAGCAGTAAATAGCAGTTTAGAATCAGAAATATAAGTAATCTAATTTAACAGATATCAATATGGCACATTCACACAAGTTGGATACCGCGGGATATTATGTCGCGGCCCTCCCATACTGTAAACAATCGTGGCGAGGAAAAGTAAAGTAACTATAGAAGGGATAACAACCTTGCTAATAACAATATATATATATAAATAACACTGATCACACCCCTTTATTAGATTAGATCGGATCCGGTATCGCACCGTCCGTCTAACCATAGCTCATCATGATAACTCTAGTCATAACCAAATATAGCTCTTACTAGTGATGATCAGTCAACGGGCTGAGCTTAGATTAATTCAGTGAATGTTTAGTGTCAACCCAGAGAACAATTACAGGTCTATGTATAAAGTCCGCGACCTTACTCGGTCAGTTGGGCCCAATAGTAGGCTCGTTTATTTTGTATTTATTATAATTAATTGTATTGTTAGATAATTAGGTGGGTTTAGATCATGAACGAGTTTCTTTTAGCATTAGAATAGTATCTACGAAGTTTCGCGTGATTTCGAGTTCATTTGATTATAGCAAGGTGGTAGTTTGCAATTTAGGGAAAATTGAGTGTTTTTCCAGAAAATTTCAATCGCTGTGATTTTGGGTTTGTTGGAAAGGTCTCGTTGCACTGATCATTTTTGTCTCTCGGCTCGTTGCGATCCGATGATCAGAAACCCTTCATGTGGTCCATTCTTTCACCGAACCCACTTAAAGGCAATTTAGTCTTCTTCTCTCCCTTCTTCTCTTAAACAGGGATTAGCCCTAATTTTCATTACGAAACTCTGCAACGAGAGCTACAGCAACCCCTTCTTCTTCCTCTTCATCTTCTCAAGCCCAGAACTTTTGGAAGATACCATCTCGAAGATCCGAACCGGTAATCTTCATCCTTGCTATCTCCTCTTCCATTTAATATCAGTTAGGGTAAACCTTTGTCATGTTCGTATTTTCAATCATCTTTCCTTATGGTTAGATTTAGGTTGTTATTGATCATTTCCTTCCTTTCCTCTTCTCTGCGATTTAGGTTGCATTTGGTTGGGTAGATCGTGGTTTTCGTGTTATTAAAGCTTCTCCTCAAATCTCCCCCAAGTTCATCTTTTTCTTGGTTGAGGCAAGTAGATATGCAATTTACAATTTAACATTGATGCTTGTTTATTTGATTGATGTTGATCATATGATAGAATACCCTAATGCCAAGTGGTTTGGTTTTGATTCGAAGCATAACATGCTAGATTAGGTTTTTGCTTGTGTCAATTGATAATTGGAAATCCCTAGATGTTTTGATTGATTAGAATGGATGTAAATGGATGGAATAGATTGTTGGGAGAGCATGGTGGCTCAATTTCGTGTAAGTATAACCATTGGAAGGGTTTGGAATGGTTTGAAATGGATTGGAGATGTTTCGGAATGGAAGAACTTCGAAATTTGGGTTTCTGCGCCCGAACGCTCGAACATTCGAACGTTCCTTCGAATGTTCGAACGTTGGGACTCGCAGGAGAATGGTTGGGATTGAACGTTCGAACGTTCATTCTGAATGTTCGAACGTGGAAGCCCGCAGGTGATTTGGCGTGGGGGTGATGCAGAGTTCGAACGTTCATTCTGAGCGTTCGAACGTAGGCATGTTCGGATGATTGGCGAGGTAGTATTGAACGTTTGAATGTTCGAGACTTCAGATGTTGGGAGTCTGGACATTAAACGTCCGAATGTCCCTCTCATATGTTCGAACGTTTGACGATGCTGGTGTGTTGGCCTGGAGAGCGAGAGTTCGAACTCTCCCTCTAAGAGTTTGAACTCTTGGAATTTGACTGATGTTTGAGCAGGTTTCCAAGGCCATATCTTTTGAACCGTTTGTCGGATTTTCGCGAACCATATACCGTTGGAAAGCTCATTGAATGTAGAATCCAATGGTATATGTTTTGCGATGATCAGAGATCAAGAAATGAGGAAGTGATGGAGATTAATAATTTAGACCATGTTTTGTTGGAAACAAAACTATTAACCTAGGTTTGGGGACTTAGATGTTGGAAACCCTTAACTTACTTCATGTGACCATTAAAGGAATTGAATCAAAGCATGTGATTTGGTATGCTTTGATAGGTGTCTAGGTATTCGTGTGCTAAAATATGGGGTAACCGAATGCGTATGGAACTGAATTAACAGATACCTGACATGATTGTACACCAAGGGATTTTAGAAGCTTCGTTGATCCAATTCCACACGTACTCCGTTAGAGCATATTGAATACATGGATGACACCACTTGCCTAGGATTGGATTGTAACATCTTCCTTGACTTGTTAAATTGTATCTGTTGTAATTATTCCTTGTACACTCTCTTGGCATAATATACCTAATGAACTATGAAACATAATCTCTTATAGAATTAGGGCTTGGACCTGACTTAGAGTGTACCTTAAGATCCTGTATCAAGAATTGATAAATATGACTGGCTAGTTATAAGGGATTATTAGGTGTGCTTGGACTTGTCTTGTATTGTTTTGAAAGTGATAATCCCTATGATCATGTCATGCTTGGTAAACTAGCCAGACTTGCTTCTCTTGGTTTTCCTCGTGTCAGCACCACTTTGTTGTTGTTTGCATGTCATGGCCAACTGCAGTTTGGGGGTTTTATTGATGAGCCGGTTACTCGGACATCAGGGTGGGCAATCGGCTTTGGACGACGTCCATGGCGTTGAATAGTTGGGAGCGGGCTTGGACCGTGCTACTATTCCCAGGACCGGGAGCTTCGATCCCCCTGGAGCCGGACTTTGGTATCAGTAGTCCAGATTGGGATTGTTACTGGTACTCCGGGAGGTAGCTTGGACATCCTCGGAGTCTCTTTCTTGATTCTTGCATTTGCATTGCTGGTATAGTGGTGATTGTTAGTATTGCTAGGATCCCTGTTATTGGTTTTGATGGTTATTTCTTCATGCGTGATGCTTAGCTTCGATTCCTTGTATTCTCTTGATTATTATACATGTCTCTATTCTTATACTTGATGCATGGTATGTTTTATTGTACTTTATTTATCTATTGCTCAACATGTCGTTGACTCTGTTCCTTGGTGTGTAGACACCCCACGTGACTACTATGAGTAGCAGGTAAGTGAAGAGATCCCAGAGGATCTCCAACCGGCTGAGGAGGAGTGAGAGTGGCGTGTCGATGACGTAGAGTAGCGTCATCATATTCAGCACGAGAGTGATACATTTGGGGATGCGCTTTGGATGTTCTTTATTCTTTTATTGTTTCATCGTTGGACCTTTATTTCCATTGACTTCATGTTGATTAATGGCCTTGGTTATTGGGTTGGCCATTGTAATTAATTTAACTCTTGACTAGCTTTAATTGTTTTCTTGTAATTTTAAATTAATAAATGAGATTGATTTTTCATTGTTTTGATATATGAATTATGCCTCGAATTGTATGATTCCGCACAGTATTATATTATTGAGGTTTGAAATACATTATCCTCACAGCGGACTTACGATCCTTGGGCCTAAAGGGCAAAATTTTTTAATTAGCCCTAAATTTCACTCCCCGTATATGGTTTATTTTCTAATCGGGTTCGAGGGACGTGACACTATGTCTTTCTAGACTTACCTTGCGCGAGCAAGGTCCTAACTAAGTCTCTAAGAGGTTCAAGTACAATATTATATGACACAGCCCAATATCCAAATCCACGTCCAAGTTCAATTATCATTGGATCCACATTAGGCCCACAACCATAGCCTTAGTCTATAACAATGCAAGTAGCCAATCCATATCCATTCACAGCTATACATCATGACCAACCTCTTCATTCTAAGGTACCACACACCCAACTTAGGCCGTATGAGGTCCCGCCTAACCACAAACACGGGTCATTTATCACCGATCACATCACCAGGTCACTACTAGGTATTCATAGGTTCAGGTCCTCCAATTTCCATTTAATTAACAGGTTTATATCAATAACAAGGACACAGGAGAAGAACAATATATAATAGTCTCTAAGCAATAGAATCAAATCGAATAAGCAAGGGTCCAACCTAGGTAATGGTCCACTCTTGGTTCAGGGTCACATCAGATAATTGAATCCCTAATTGTAGTCTTAGATGCCAAAGGATGTTATATTTGGTGCTCCTAAAGTTACAAACATCATTGATTACGTTTAAGGGTCGAATCACCGGCAATTCCAATCCCAAAAACCTATTTGGTGGTTCCCACGAGTCAAGGTTGAGCCACACCATTGACTCGTGCTTGGCACATCAATGAAGGCCTATTTGGATGGTCAATGGGCCCCACAATTGATTAAACATCTAAATTTGCAGAAAACTGGAATTCCACATTTCACAGTGTATCTGGTCGACACCATCCCAAAGGATGTCGACCGGGTATACTGGAGGTTGACTCCCAGGTTGACATCCTCTGCAGTGTCCCCGGTCGACATCGTGGCCATGGTGTCGACCGGGTACACATGATTTTATAGTCAAACATCTAGGGGGCATTAATCTGGTCTCAGAATTTCCCAGTGTGTCCGGTCGATATCGTGGCCTGGATGTTGACCGGGTACACATGGTCTATGAGACTAAGAGAGGGTCCATCTCTCAGTTAATCCTTGCACATGTCTAGGTATCCGGTTGACTCGGAACAGGGCTCGGTCAACCGGGTACACTGGACTGAGAGGCTTACAGGAAAAAATTAACTGAGACTTCGATTTCTCAGTTTTTAGTGTGGCTGATCGACTAAGCTACAGGTCGGTCGACCGGGTACACACCCTGATGCAAAATTCCAGATTTCGAGAATTCCTCCTTTTCAATATGAATTCTAACCCAAACACCTCTAACCTCTCCAATTCATCATAGAAACATATAAAATAGAAAAAAAAACACTTCTATAACCATCCATCTATCATTCAAACAGGCCATTGATCTTCCAAATGAGGTAAACCCATCCATCAATGGCTAAAAACCGAAAAACTAAGCTCAATTGGTAGATCTAATCATGTATATACATCAACTGAATTGAAATTGCATAATCAAAGGAAAGAAAGCATGCATTCTAAGTTATCAAGCATAGGGTACTTGCCTTAGACTATTAGGAATGGAAATTAGAATATAAGAGAAATCCAAGTTGATAATGGTGGTTTGATGTAGCAATTGAAGAAGGTCTTCTACTCTCCTTGTTGCTGGGATTTGGGGAATTAGGGTTTCTTGGGAAGAAAGATAGGGAAGATGAGAGATGAGAGTGAATTAGGATTAAGTTCATGTTATTGCAATAGTTAGTAAATATATAGGTTAGGGTGTAGTAGCTATTTACTAGAAAGCCCTTAGGGTTTAAAATGGAAGCGAGGATAGGGACATGGGTAACTTGGTCAATCTTAGGAACTCTAGAAGCTTCTCTCAAGTAACATCCCTCTTAATAAAACTAAATTACTAACTAAGGCCTAATCTAACTAAAACTCTAATTAAATTACAAAAATCATCCTATATCTATAAAGAATTAAATACAAGTCTAATTCTAAGACTTAGGAACAATAATAAACTATTCTACTAAACCCTATTAAATATCATACTAATATTATATTTATAATTATTCAAATCAAATTGAGGGCCCACAAAGGGTGGGGCCTCACATTTGGCCTCTGTGATTTTCCAAAAATCTCATTTTCGGGACACAAAATTCGTCGATCTTCGTCAACATCACAAATCCGCAGTCAAAATCATGGGACCGTCATTAGATGCTTCGAAATCGCCAACCGCCGGATCAAGAAAGCACACTTTCTGTCCGGTCAATCGAGAAATCGATAGGACAGATGTCACCGGCCCACTAGTAGTAATTGATGTCTGAAGTTAAATGATCATCCGACATCAATCGGCATAAAGATCCATTGGCGATCAAGCCTCCAACATCACGGGAAGAATTTCAAAAGACGCGGCAGGCCCACGGCTCTTCAAACGCCTTGGCGGCCACTTAATGCAGTTAATGACCTGTTTCACGACAAATTAATGCGGACATTTACTCATTAATTTAGACGGTCCAATCAAAAGCCAAGAAATGAGAGTTACAAATCAGGGGCAATCATATCATTAAACAATATGTAACCCCTCCCATCATGGAGCTTAAAGGCAATTAAACATCCATTATTCTCCATCGGCCAATCAAAAGCCAAGAAAAATGAGTTATAAAATACAAAATTAAAAACTTGTGACTCTTCCCATAATGGAGTATTAATGCAATCAATGCTCATAAACCCACCTCATGGCCATCGAAAGCCTATAAAAGGAGGTCATTTCCACCATTTCAAGGGCGGAAAAACTTTGCGATCCCTGATCTTCTGGAGAAATAAAAAAAGTTGTGCAAAAGTTGTTACGACTTCCTCTCATTTGAAGAAATTCTGCAGCAACCACCACTACAAGGGGACTGAAGTCCCTTAGGGGGGCCACCCCCCAAGGCTCTCCTTTTCTGTCTACATGGCTTAGACGTGGCTTTTCAGCCCGTCTACTTAGCTTTTTATTGGATATAGGACCTCCTATTGGTCTTTATCCTCTGAAAATCTGAGGTTCAAGCCAAACCAAGCAGATCAAAAGCATCATCTGTTCTCATCTGAAGGATAATGTTGAAGTCCATACATGGCTTGCGACCGTTAATTTGAATGAGTCCCCACAATTTCCTGAGAAGTTAGATTTCATTTTCTTACTTTTTATTGTAGTTTGTATTTTTCTAAAGAAACAAAAAAAATCACAACTCTTGTCTTTACATTTTGATAAAAATTGTAAATCGCCTTTCATGGCAAACAAATGAAAATCGCCTTTCACGGCAAACAATGTCTCTTTTCTTAATTATATGTGCAAAGAAAATTAGAAAAAAGTCGACTTCCTTTTCTACTTGTGAGGGTGGATGTACGGACCACTACTTCTCAATTTCAAGTAGAGTAGAAAATTTGGCATACTCGTATAAAAAATGTTAATGCTCGCTTTGTCTCCTGTCATGAAAGGGTTGGGCCCCACAGACACTCACGTTCGCTGACTTCGATAGTCTCACGAACCCAACAAGCGAGTTCATCATAGATGGGTACATACTTCCTAAAAATCTTAAAGTAGCCTTGGAAACACTCTTAAAAAATTCACATATTCAATAAATTGCGGTCCAGTCCGGGCCCCTCGGGCCGGATGAGTTAAGCCCTTGCTTGGCTCTCAAGATTGTGGGATTTTTAAATTAGGGCCCTACCCTACTCTCAGGCTCAAGGACAAAAAAAAAAAAAAAAGCCTCCAGTCCGAGGGTCATTTGAGAAATTAGCTCAACGGATTGGAGAAACACAATGTATGTAGCCGACCAAGCAGTGGAACAAGCATCGGTGACGGCGCTGATGATGAAGGTGACAACCATGATGAAGATGAACTGAGACAAACTAGGCGTCCTGAGGTATTACTTTATCGCTCAAAAAGTAGGCGGGAGGAAGACTTTTGGTCCATACTCTCCTCCTCCACTGTGGGTCTAATTGGAACTAGGAACTTCCCACGTGATTCTCGTCCTGACGGCTGACCCATGGCACTCCCCACGTTGGCAAAGCATCTAAAACAATCCAAAGGTCGCGTGGTTTCAGTGGTCCCCACTTATTACTGTTTGTGACAGATGTTCATAGCTCTTGCAATGTTGCCCTTATATAGCCTGATTGCTGAGGAGAGTTATACAAGTGGAGAAAAAAAGTGAGTTTCGTACAAAGTAACTGTTAAACTTTCCCACAAACATATCCTAGTCCAATTCATATATTCTAGGACAATTCCAATGGAGGTCCAAAAGGGTGATCAAGCTGCCCAAGCCAAGATATGGAGCTTAATCTACGGATTCTCGGAATCACTAGTCCTCCGGTGTGCCGTCGAGCTCGGAATTGCCGACATCATCCACGAGCACGGCGACACCATGAGCATCAACCAATTAGCCTCCAAAATCCCCGTGAATTCCGTCAATGTGGACCATTTGTACCGCATAATGCGGTTCTTGGTGCACATGAAACTCTTCTCCATTCAAAGCGTGAAAGGCGAATTGAGGTATGGGCTTGAACCAGCCGCGAGGTGTTTAGTGAAGGGGTGGGATAAGTGCATGGTGCCATCTATACTCTCCATAACGGATAAGGATTTCATGGCACCATGGCACTACATTAAGGAAAGTTTGGGGAAAGACTCCCCGACCGCCTTCGAAAAGGCGCTTGGTATGAACATTTGGGACTACATGGCTGATAATCCAATGAAGAACCAGCTCTTTAATGAAGGGATGGCATGCGACTCGCGACTGTTGACGTCGGCATTGATCCAAGACTGCAAGGAGATGTTTGAGGGAATTCTCTCCTTAGTTGATGTCGGGGGTGGCACTGGCACTGCACTGAGGGCCATAGCCAAGGCTTTTCCCCACATGGAGTGCACAGTCTATGACCTCCCTCATGTCATTGCGGATTCGCCTGATTACCCGGAAGTGGCTCGTGTGCCGGGAGACATGTTTAAATCCATTCCTTGTGCTGATGCCATTATGATGAAGGTACAACTTCTTATTGTGTTCCGCTTGATTTAGGACCTACTCGGTTAGTGGGATTATAAGAAATTTTGTCTCATATGAAATATGATTTCTCCAAATATTATCTCCCAAGTGGATTCCAAAATATCCAAATAGAGTCTAACATTCAAGAAGCTAGAATTTGAAGACTTCTGAATGTCTAAAAAATTCTCTCATCTTCTCACAATTTTCTTCGTGTTTGTTTTTGACAGTGTATTCTCCATGATTGGGACGACCAAGAATGTATTAGGATTCTAAAGAAATGCAGAGAAGCTGTGCCTCCAAAGGGAGGGAAGGTGATAATAGTGGACATTGTTTTGGACGTGGAGTCTGACAGTCATTACAGCAACATGAGGAGGTGTATGGATTTGGACATGATGCTCAACACCGGAGGGAAGGAGAGGACTGAGGAGGAATGGAAGAAGCTCATTTACGACGCTGGATTTACCGGGTACAAGATCAAAAGTATCTCAGCCGTTCAATCTGTTATCGAGGCATATCCTTACTAGTAACATTCCAGCTGAGATTTGTGTAGCCCTAATTTTCTAATGATTATCATTTGAAAGGGTTGTTAATACTTGTGGCAAAGCAGTGCCACTAATCTCTTAATTAATGTGTAGTATGGATTATAATGTTTTCCTCCACCAGAGAGATGAAGTACGAAAAAACAAAGAAACCAAACAAATAGGTCAAGGATGGTGTCTGGAATCTCCCTTGAAAGTGATTTTTATTAATATATGTTGTTTGACATATGGGGGCGTGTCTGTGTGGGGGACTTATTTGGCAATCTCATTCTCTCTGTCTCACCTTCACCTTTGTTTGCACTGATTTATGCATATGGTATTTAAAGGAGGTATAAAAATAAGTCATTTACATATTAAAATCTTCACAAATACAAAGGTATGAGAGTAAGACCTAAGCCTCTTACATCAATAGAGAAGGAGGGTGTCAAAAAGAGGCATCCGGGGGGTGGCCTTCAGCAAGTTTACCCAAATTTTATTCAAATAGGAATCGGTTCCATAGTAGGATTGAGCATATTATTAAAATATTATGTGATCAATCTTATGATGAGATCATCTCCTATTGGAGTAAAATTTGAGCAAAGTTCACTTAAATGAGAAACATTTATTTTCGGCGGCACAAATAATTAATAGGTGGCTCTTCATTGTGAAGTTCCACAATTATCATGGGATGATGGGAAGCATGAATGAGATTGATACTCAACAGATCAGGTCTCCTACTTAGTATTGATTTACCCTAAAAGTAATTAGAAAGCCCAAAAGAGCAATAGAAAGCCTGACCTAGCCAAATGCGATTGACTAGATGGGAGGGGGGCCAAACTCCTAAGGCTCGTGTTGGGCTTGAGCTAGATATGGGCATGTATAATTGAAGAATAGCTAGGCCTGGATATTCCTTGGCCTAATTCGGCTTGGCCAACGAGCATCCCTAGAGATAAGGATGCTATTCTCACCTTGAAACAAACCTTTTTTTTTTTTTTTTTGAAGAGAATCTATCATTAAAAACACTCCACGTGTTTACTAAAGTGCTTACTGAATCACACGGACAATAGCCTCCGCGTGTTGCAACGTGTGGTAACAAACAATTAGTTTTGACCTTTTTTTAAGAAAAGACAAGGAGGAACTTAATGTCATGAATTGTCCCTAGACATATTTTCTATGGGTTAGGGATGAGTTCGATTTTCGCCCAACCAACTTTGGTTGGTTTTGGACCTTACGTTTTTGTATTTGGGTCAGGTTTTTGGATCTAAAATTTGGTTGCATATCGGGGCTAAGCTTAGATTAAGTGATAGAAAATTTGAAGCCCAGCTGAATAGACAGTGCTTGTAGTTTAATAATTAATTTTCTTGAATAAGTAGTAGAAAGCTCGCCTACCCAGTCAATCATTCCAAGAGAGACTGGCTTAGGCGAAGTACTTACGGCTCTTGTTGGGCTTGGACTAAATATAGGCCTGCGTCTCTAAAGTCAAGGTTGGGCCTAGATTTTCATAGTAGTATGGTGGTATTTTCTAAATATTTCTAAAATTAAAAAATAAAGCAAGAGAATTGCGATAATATGAAAAAGTCAAAATGGAAAAGATTTACCTCATTTCATCCCCATCTCGACTAAACATTCTTTACTGCTCGCATTTTTAATAGGGCTACACAAAAAATCCAGTATCACCGCAAAATCAGACTGAATCGGGTGGTTTGGATCGGTTTTATGTAGTTCGGTTTGGTTGACGGTTTGAAAATCATAGAAACTGCCTTACATCGGTCGGTTATCGGTTTGAACCCACGGTTAATCACCTAAACCGAATAGACCGTATGTATTAACTTGAGTATTGAGTTTTGACTATTTTAGCCTTAAGGGCAGTGCTTGTATATTCTACTTGCATGTTACATGTTTGATGAAAGTTCTAGAAGAAGTGTGCATTATTGGGTTTTTAGCAGCGCTGCCGAGGGGTTTGATCTAACCTAAGACAAAGTGAACTATGAAGAGGTCCATCTCAATTAGTTCAAAATTGGGGCTACATTCCACTTGAACCTATCTTGTTGGCAAAAAAAAATAATAATAAAATAAAATAAAATAAAATAAAATAAAATAAAATAAAATAAAATAAAAAAAACTAGTTCCTTTTGTGTTGAATTCATTGGTCTTGATCAAGCAATATAGTCTAGTCCAGGTTTTATGCAGAGAAATAAATACGTGCTTGACCATTTTGTTGGTGTATTTTACTAGAAGATTTGAACTACTTCACTTCATTGGCCTAAAAAGTTGGCCGAACCTGACCTGGTCCATTCAATCACGCGATCGGATGATGGATGGAAAGACTTCATCTATCGTTTGATATATGCTTCCTTGGTTGAAATGAATTATGAAATATATTTTAGTGTTCATTACAACTTCTCCTCATTTCATTTGATTGACCAAGTTTGAACTGTAATTTTATGTGTGAAATAAATAATAAAATTAAAAAAAAAAAAAAAAAAAACCGTAACTGAACAGAACGAAACCAGTTCGGTTCGGTTCGGTTCGGTTTGAGCAGATGGGTTGTTTGGTTCGGTTTGGAAAATTGGTAAACCAATGGAGTTGGTTTGGTTGATGGTTTCCCCTCTCAACCAATCTGATCCTCTCATGTGCACCCCTAATCTTTAATGCTCTTTAAAATCATCATACTATGAAATTTCAGTAATTCAATACAAGTAGGTAAAAGGACTCCAGGAACTTAAATCAACGGAGTGGTTGTTCAATGGCATATATTTTTCTTTCCACATACAGGCATAGAAACGATTTAATTAATAGAGAAAAGAAAAGGCAAAAACAAAAACAAAATAATGCACCTATGAACTGTTTCTGTCTCCCATCACTCTATTCCCATGCACAGAAAGAAAATATTGGAAGAAGTGGTGATAGTTCATGGGGGAGAGTTTGGGGCCACCAAGTTTGCTAAGTATGGAAATTTAACTTGTTGAGTTTACAACTCGAGGCACTTGCCAGTCCCTCTGCTTTCTTTTCTTTGCTTGGTTTATATGCGTTTCTATGGAATCAAATGGCCCCCCTCATTTCTATATATAAGGGCAGGCTCCTCAGTCCTCAATCCTCATCCCCTTGCTGCTTGTGGTGAGTTGGGTATCCATCTCTGCCTTCTTTCTATATTGTTTTTCTCTCTCTCTTTTTTCTGCTGTGCTCTCCTTTCATGGCCTATTATTTTATTTTCTTTCAATCCTTTTGAGGTATTCAGATCATCTGCAAAGATGGATTTTTTCCCTCTTTGACAGCCTTGGTTGCATTTCTTCAGAAAACTATGCTCGCATAGCTCCGGAACGGGATCATCTTGTTAACTGTTTTTTCTTTTTCCTTCTCTTGTGTCTCTGATTGTTTCATTTACAAACTTTCCATCTTTTTCACTCTGTTCTGAGTTGTGGTGCATGCTTTCTTTTTTATTTTCTTATTCTTGTTGCAAGACCATCATTCCCATGTGAGGGATGGTATTCTTGTCAAAAACATTGAGGGTGGGCTTGGTTTTTCTTTAAGTTTTTGTTTGTTCATGAAGAGTTGCTAGTTGTTTGCGTTATTTTAAGATGGAAAAATCAGATGATTAAGAATTTGGGTGATTTTTGTTTTGTTTTATTTTCTACTTTTGTAAGGAAAGTTCTCAAAAATGGAAATCTCTCTCTCTCTCTCTCTCTCTCTCTCTCTCACACACACACACACACTCACACACACAACCACACCACACAAACACTTCAGAGATTGGATCCCTTGAATGTATGTTAAGGTTTTGATGATTGATGAGATTGGATCCCATGTACGCTTGTTTCAAAAAGTGTTTCTTAATTTTCACAAGATTTCTAGCGAAACACTAATTGATGAGATGAGGCTTTGATGATGATGATTTTCATAATATTTCTTTAAAAGAAAAATAGGCATCTTGTAAATGTCGAGAGATTTTGTTCATATAAATACATGGTATCTAAGTATTGGAGAGCTTTGAAATTCTAATGTTAATAGCTCCTCTGTTCTAACTTTCTGATCTTTATCATCTATGGATTTAAAGATTGTAATATTATAAAATGATTATTAGAAAAATTGTGTAACCCGACTGCTATGGGGCCGACGCTAGATTGAGACCGGCAATATGCCTTGAATGAAGCCCAATAAGTCTTGATATGTTAGAGTAAGATAGGGATCAAATTCTTAGCTGTAGAGTTTGGATCAAGATCAGACTTTCGGTTTGACAAATTTCCACGCTAGTCAAGAGATATGAGATTTCAGAAGAGGTAGAGTCTATGTTAGTAGTGAGTCCTAGGAATTGTTCTATATAAGAGATATGGAAATCCTTTGTTGATTATCAAGAAGATATGAGAGCATTCTCAGTGAGATAGCAAATCTATCTCACACCTCTCACTTGGCACGAATGGCGTGGGATATCATTTTCAATCTTTCAAATCGTGACTATCAACGTTAACTAATTGCTAATTTGCCCATGTAGCCTCAAATAGCTTCCTTTTATGGATCAGGTCTCCATACACAGCTGCAATGACTATTTGATTTTGCAAGGATGCTTTCTTAAACTCTCCTTCCTTTCTTATTTTCCACCAGAGCATGCGCTCGCACACAGAGAGAGACCACTTTCAACACCGTAGTTACAAAATTTGAACTTAGTTTTTAATTTGATATGTAGAACTCATTGACTTTACCATGGATTGATGGGATAAAGGTGGCGGTGGTGAAGGGTAGATCTGAATGATATTCCCTTTTCTCCTCAAGAAGTAGCCTAGATTGATATTTTAATTTTTATATTCAACGATAATCATGACTAGGCGATACTCCAGGACCTTGTCTTGTAGTAGAAGTGTTATTGACCCATAATCTGTTAGCTGACTGCTTTGACTATGCAAACATAGTATAAATCTTAGCACCATTTCTATTTTTGTTGAGAAATCTCAGACTTGAAGATCTACACTTGAAAGATTCTCAGGAACTCTTAGCACGAATTCTGCTGTTGGGTTTTGTGATAAACGCTTTCTCACGAAAATGTAATTTTTGTGAGGAAGACAAGTTATAGCAGTATATTATTTATAAAAAACCATTTATGCATAGGTGGTGGAGTCTAATTATTTTAGCTGCATAAGAAATGCCCATATATTTATACCTTTTGAAGTAGATAAAAAAGAAAGAAAGTTATAAATAGATGATACTTCAAAAGGGGTTTTTCTTTAGTAGCAGGTTTGGTAAGTCAAACTAAGTAGTATCATGTTTTTATTTTTTTAATTATTAGGGGTTTTTCTTTTGCTGTGACACTTCCTAAATACCTAATTTTTGTAGATTTGAATGGATTTCATTAAGTGTGGACCTAATAAATTCTTCTGTCTAACACATTATTCCATGTCGTGTACCATCACTTTAGTTTGGTGCTTACTGTATTATCATGAAATCTGAGAGTTTTTATTGTCTTCAGACATCTCATTGTTGTAGTGCTAAGATTGATATTAGTGAATTTGATTTGTATGTGCATTCTTCACATTGATTTTTTCCATATTAATTGTGTGTTCTATTTTTCATTGTATTCTTTAAAGATATCTAACAATCAAAACTAGTGCATTCTTCATCTTCTAATGGAGATTTAGATCATTTACAGACTTGAATGACAAAACGTGTCAAGTAAATGAGTTTTTGAAGTCCATTGTCTCTAAAGCCACTTGTACATATTAGCGAGTCCTTAAGATATCTTACAATCATTCTTTCTTTCCTTCCTAGCTCCTACCATGAAAAATGGGTATTTACAATAGTAAATTATAGTAAGGCCATTATTGTCATGCTTATTATTCATCGGATGCTTTTATTTGTGTTATGTTGTTGCTTATACATGCCTTGCACCAAATTATACTTCTCTAACTATAGTGTTACAAATTTTACTCAAAACATCTGTAATTAAATATGCATTTCTAATGTTTGTATTTGACCATTTGATGGTTTAGAGGTAAGCCAACAAAAGACAAATTATCATCCAGCTCGACTATTTTGTTGCGGATGGATCCTCGATTCATGGCCACAGGCTGTAGACGTCCCAACGCTACCAATGAAGAAGATGAGAGTTCAAGAGAAAGGAGAATGAGTGCTGAAAAGAACGAGAAGCAATTCATAATACCGAGTGATGAAAAAGTCCAAGGGCATGAACTGGAGAACGACGTAATTGAGAAGATTCTCGCTAGGCTTCCAGTAGCTCACTTCTTTCGATTCCGTTCGGTTTGCAGAGGATGGAACCTCCTCGTCTGGTCCTCAGGCTTCCTTGAATGCTGTCGCGAAGTCCCTCGCAAGCCTTGGTTCTACATGCTTGGTGCCAAATCTGCTGCAGGTGTTGTGTATGACACAGAAACTTTAGTTTGGCGCCACATCAACCTTCCAGTTCCTACTGGAATCTCTGGGACTGGGACTACTGGGCATCAGATCCCAGTGGCAGCTTCTAATGGTCTCATGTGCTTCCGCTCATCTAATAGTCAACTTACAACCTGTAATTTGTTAACCGGGCTCACTCGCTCACTTCCAGCACTGAACAAGGTCGTTCATGTTTTGGCAATTGCAATGTGTGTAGTGGGAACCTCTTACAATGTCATAATTGCATGTGGGAAAGCACCTCTTTTTGGCATCAAGGTTTTCTCATCGACGGACAATAGCTGGAAGGAAATTCCAATTACTGGGGCCTATGAATTCGCTACCAATAAAACGGCAGAAGAAAATGAGAGTGGAGCTGAAAGGTTGTTGCTTAAGAGGGGAGTTTTGCAAAGGAATGAGTTCCTTCAGGGAGGAGGCATCATTCATAGGAATCCAGCAAAGGTGCTCTCGGGTATTACCGCAGTTAATCACCATGGCCATCGAGTTATCTATTTTCTCAATCTCAATGGACGAATGGTTGCATTCAACATACATGAAGGCACCATGTGCATGTGCCCTCGCATACTACCCTCAGAGATGGAGTATTCAATTGATTTAGTGGAGTGTGGTGGGCGCGTTCTCCTTGTGGTCCTCGTCGAAATGATGGAGAGTGCTTCTCTTCGGGTTTGGGAATTTGATTGGGGAGAGGGGGAGTGGAAACAATTGATGGCAATGCCACCAGCCATGTCAAATGTGTATTATGGTAAGATGGTTGATATTAACTGCGTGGGGTATGAGGATCTTATCATGATGTGTATCAGTTCGAGGCGTTTTCATCAAGTCGTTATGTGCAACATATCTGAAGGTACATGGACGGAGTTACCCAAGTGTTTTGAGCCTGGCACTCGGACTCCCAAGAAGTTTGTCTCGGCCTACTGTTTTGAACCTAGGATAGAGGCTCGTGTGTGAGAACGACGGAGTTATGTGAGCCATGGTTTGCAAAAGTAGCTCATACTTGGATATGTAGTTATCATTATGGATAGTGTATATCAAAGAAGAATATTAGTGGTTTATATAGAATGTTTGTGGTATAATGAATGCAAAAATAGAACTTTTTACCATATTTTCTTTAAATAAATAGTACAAGTGTGACCATTGGAAAAAAAATTGATATTTTCAATAATTATATGCCACCTAATTATCTCCTAAATTTGATACCGTGAGCTTTTTCTTCAGCTTTAAATTGACATGCTAATTTTGTTATAGTCTATTTTTCTAAATGAGTATACTCCACTTATTCTCACAATCATCATAGACAAAACCTCTCTCACAGAGAATCTATCATGAAAAACATTCAACACGCTTATTGTGTCAAACATGACTGGCTTCTGTATGTTGTCACAAACAATTACACAGCTACTTTGAATTTTTCTAAAAAAAAGGTAAAGAAGGATTTAATTAGTGGCAACTGATAAGTCCTTAAACATATATTATTTCATCATCATTTTAGAGAAATTAAGGGCTTAATCATCAAATCATGCACTATTTTAGTAAAAAAACATCATGATTTTATGTTTTTGGGCGTCAAAGTTTGAATTTGAGTCAAAATTAATTGAAAAATCACATTTTTACGTGAAATCATGAATCTTTCTATTTTTTGGTATGAAAAGTTAGGATCGCTCATAACTTTTAATTCACAAATAAATGATGATCCTTTTTACACCATTGATTTAATTAAAGAAAATTTAATAAAATAGTAAAACTTTATGCATTTATTCAGTGTGGATTGGGCCCGCATCTTGTATCATTCTTTTCCTACATGTATAGATTATTCTTTGATGATTGATTATATTATTCATAGGAATTTCAAACTTTGAAGTCCGCAAGAAGACAAAATTGAATACAGAATTAAAGTAAGGAAGGTCCATATGGGGTCCACACCACCCTTGTTTGAAGATTTTAATATTCCAAGATTCAAATCAAGCCAAACAAAGAAGGAAAGGAAGAACAAAAGAGAGAGAGAGAAGTAATCCAATGCTCATGGTCCCATCAAGTTGTTTCACATTATGTGGTTAATTGAAGTTCAGATTCAAATTTGAATTGGAGTTAAAGAAGGTAAGAGGGATAAGGGAGAGAAGAAAAAAGAATTGTATATTTTACTACTATGATTCTTAATAGTAATAATATATCAATAGAGTATATGTGGTTGAAGAATGAGAATGCAACTAGAAAACTATTACCATAGTTTTATTTCAGAGATTTTTATCAGAATCCCTAGGTAATCTTTTTATGGATTTTCCCATAATCTGGTTTTTATATGCTAGAAAAAAAATCGTAATATGATTCAGAATGAGCTAAACAATATGCTATTCTCACAATCATCTTAAACTAAACTTGTCTCGAAGAACATCTTTCATTAAAAACACTCCACATGTTTGTTATTCTCACAATCATCAAAAACAGAACTTACCTCCATGAGAATCTATTATTAAGAAAAACTCCACATGTTTGTTAAACCAAGTATGACTAGTCTCCGCATGTTACAACCAACAATTACACACAATTACTTTTGAATTTTCTCTAAAAAAGGATAAAGAAGGATTTAATGCCATATATCGTCAATGGACATCCTTTCTCTCTATATTCAACTAACACCATAAAAGTAAAGATTTTGATATAGCCTTAACCGAGTAACACATGAAACCGAGTGGGATACATGTGGATACGGACACGATATATTGGAAGCGGATCCCCCGTTTGGTCCAAACAGGGGAACCCTGTTTGGACAAACCAGGGGGTGACACATGGGGGGGGGGAATTTTTTTATTTTTTTTTAAGGGGGAGATGGGATGGTGATTGGACTTCCCCCCCATGTGTCATCCCCTGGTTGGTCCAAACAGGATTTCCCTGTTTGGACCAAACAGGGGATCCTCTTCCCGATATATTTGATATAACACTCCCCTAATTTTAGATAGTAATGAAAGCATAAACGTCACTTCACATTACTCTCGATAGTCACACTACTGGACGATGTGAAGAACAGATGTGCCCAAGTCCGAATTAGGCCCAAACAACTTTGGCTTAGTTTTGGACCTTATGTTTTAGTATTTGGGTTGGGCTTGGATCTATAATTTGGGCACATTGAATATCTGGGCCGAGCTTAGATTAGTAGTTTAATTGTTGATTTACCCGAACAAGTTAAGGAAAAGAAACCAGCCTGGCCTGGTCAGCTATTTCAGAAGGACCGGGCTTAGGCCAAGCACGTGCAGCCCTTATTTGGGGGGGCGGGGTGGGGGGCGCGATATAGGCCTGTGTTTCTAAAACTGGCCTGACCTAGATATGCCTTGGATCGTCCCATGAGCACTCTTAATACTGGTGATATTTTGAAAGTATTGAATTATTGTGCTTTTATTTATTTAAGTTTCAGTTTTATTAGGACTATGGAGAAACCATTCAATTGGAAAAAAGGAAAAAGGAGAAAAATAACGCCGCACCAAAGAACCGGCTCTCTCTCTCTCTCTCTCTCTCTATCTCATGCACAAAGTAAAATAGTGGAAGAAGTGGTGATAGCTCATGTGGGGACTGTGGGGCCCACCAAGCTTGCTCTTGGCACTCGCCAATCCCTCTGCTTTCTTTCCTTTGCTTGTTGTGCATGGCGTTTCTATGGTATCAAATGCCCACCCCACAGCCCCACTCGTTTCTATTATAAGGACAGGCCCCTCACGCCACTGCTTCTTATATGACGCAGACTAGATCATCTTCCTGCGACACGAGCTGGGTATCTCTCTTCTTCCTTCTTTCTTTATTTCTTTCGTTTTCTTTTGCCTTCCTCTGCTCGATTCTACTCTGCTCTGCTTTCATAGCCTCTAGTACTTCATTTTATTTTCTTTCACTCTTTTTGTAGTATCCAAATCAGCTGCAAAGATGGTTTTTCTTCAGTCTTGTTTACATTTTCTTCAGAAAACTATGCTTGCAAAGCTCTGGGACATGGTCATCTTGTTAAATGATTTTTTCTATGTTGTCTGATTCTTTTAGTTACAAACTTGCCAACTCTTTCACTCTGTTCTGTGTTGTGGTACATGTTTTCGTTTTCTTTTCTTATTTTTGTTCTAAGACAATCAATCCCATGTGAGGGCTGGTTTTCTTCTCAAATACGTGGGGACTGAGATTGGTTTTTCTTCAAATTTTTTGTTTGTCTAAGATGAATTGCTAGTTGTTTGAATTCGAGGATGCAGAAAATTCAGATGATTGAGAACTGAGAAGTGGGATGATTTTTATTTTCTTTAATTTTATACTTTTGCAAGGGGAAACTGAAAAATGGAAATATCTCTCTCTCTAACATTCATATCAAAACCTTAAGGCATTAGTAGATGCAGCAGAAATACTTTTTAGCAGAAACACTTTTTAGCCTACTTTTCAACACTCCCCCTTAGGTAGAACTTGCTTGGCACACATTTAGCAACATGCAATATATATATATATATATGTATGTGTGCGTGCATGCGTTGAGTCGTTCTTCCTGCGATTCAAACTCGCGACCGATTGGCTCTGATACATCTTAAATTTCTTTAGCTAGCCATTCATACCAAAACCTTGAGACGTTAGTAGAGGCAGCGGAAATACTTTTTAATCCACCCAAAGGGAAATATTAAACAATAGCATCTAACAATATTAAACAATGACTTTACTATCAGAGGAGCTGAAATTCAAAGAGCGAAGGCAAAAAATCTACAAACACTCACAACTATCTAGATTTCTTTTGTTTTTTCTCTAGTTCCTTTTTTTTTCTTCTTCTCTAGTTCCTGAACTTTTTCATTATCCACCATCTATAGATGCCAAAACTCACACTTCGTTATTCACTTTTTCCAAAAATCCAAGGACAGATAGGCTGAAACAGGAAAATCAGAACAAGAAGCTGCGTTACAAGTAGGCATGTGCTAAGTCACCCCAATTGAGGAACATGAGAATCCTAGACAGCCGGATACACATTACAATTAAAAGCAGCACAGATCTAACACCCGGTAATCGCCATTACATTATTTTTTCAGGAGTGCTAGTAAGGAAATGCTTCGATGACAGATTGTACGGCCGCAATGTGCCTTATTTTGTATCCTTTGTAGCCAGCAGAAAGAATGAGGTGGTTCCAATCCTCCTCTGTCCTTTCTTTCCCACCTGTATTTACTAGCATATCAATATCCAATACCATCCTTGGTGTGCTCAGCTCGTGCTCTGAATTGACATCCAACACCACATCTACTATGATCACTTTCCCTCCGTCTTGGGGCACAGCTTCCTTGCATTTCTTCAAAATCTTGATGCAGTCCTCGTCGCTCCAGTCATGAAGAATGAGCTGAAACAGAAGCAAAGACCCAAAAACCACCACAATCAATGGAATATATACTAATGGGCTAGGAGCGAATCCTCTGCTTCAACAGAGTCGCACGCAGCTTATAAAAATATGGCATCTACTTAGTCTGTTTAGACATACTCATCCACCTAGATTCAGTAGAGCTTTGAGATGTAATTATATGAAAAGATTCAGGTCTATTAAATACTTTCTACTACCCGAAAGAAGTTCATGAAAGAAAGTTACCCAAAACATTTTTTGTAAAGCCTGACTCGGTCAGTATAATAAAGGATAGATAAGTTAAGATCCTTCGTGGTTTGACTAACAAGGAATTAGTGAGGCTCCTACATGGGCCCACTTTAAAAAAAAAATCTGCACCACTAAATAAGTGCCCCAGGTTCTCATGAATTGGGCCCTATGTCAAATTAATCGCTTACAAAGCATGTGAATAAAGTAGTACCAAAGAGCAAAATTAAGTGCCTGACTATGGGGTCAATTCCAATTTGAGTGGAAAAAAAGACCATACAAGAAGCAGTCATTCATTTTCACCACTTCTGATTTCTACCTAATAAGCCCACTAATCTTTTTTTTTTTTTTTTTCCATCGGAGTCTCTTAGGATTGGAACTAGACAGAAACATACTATTGAAAGTCACTTTTTTCCCTTTGAAAAGTAGAAACAAAAGGTTAAAATCATGGTTTTGAATTTGTTAGAAAAGGAGGAACAAGAGGTCCTCACCTTCAGCATAATAGCTTGAGCTCTAGGAACAGCCCTGAACATATCACCTGCAACGCGCTCCACCCCCGGGCACTCCACCGAATCCTCAATCACATACGGCAAATCAAACACGGTGCACTTAATCTGAGGAAACGCTTGCGATATCGCTTTCAAAGTAGTCCCATTCCCTCCCCCAACATCAACAAGCGACCCAATCCCTTCAAACATATCCCTGCAACCCGCAATCAGTGACCTCGTCAACAGCCTCGTCTCCCCAGCCATCCCCTCATTAAACAACTGGCTCTTCTCTGGGTTCCTCTCCAAATACTCCCATATCGTCATCCCCATCCCCTTCTCAAAAGCCGTCGTCTCCCCACTCAAACCATCCTTCATGTAGTGCCATGGCACCAAGAAGTCCTTCTGGGTCATCCCAAGTAAAATTGGGACCATGTTCGTCTCCGACCGGCTCGTCAAAAGCCGACCAGCCGGTGTTAAAGAGTAGCTAACACACTCTCTATCGCCTTCTTGGTTGAAGATTTTCATGTGGACTAAGAAGCGGAGAACACGATAGAGGTGGTCAGTGTTGACTTTGGGGAGTGGGAGCTTAGAGGCCAGGTCGGAAAGGGTGGTTTGCCCTCCGTTGTCGTGGATGATGTCAGGGATTCGGAGCTCAACAGCGCATCTGAGGATGAGGGGTTCGGAAAAGCCGTAGATGATTTTCCAGACTTGGGATTGCGCTGAGGTCTCTTGTGATTGGGTGGGTTTGCCGTTGGGTTCCATTGAGTTTCTGTGGGTGTGGAGGAATCCGGTTGGGTTGGGGGTTTCTCTTCTTTGACGATGAGGTTAGCAAGTTGAGTGTGATGTGGGGAAAGAGTACGTAATGAGCGGTGTATTTATATTTGTTGGAAGCGGAAGGGTTATGTAGTGTGGGACAAGAGACTAGGTAGAGGTCGTTTTCCGTGTGGCTGCCGAAGGTGCCCGTGCTTGGTCCATGGGGATGGAGATGTACTGCGCCTTCTGCCTGCCTAAATAGAATAGATGTAATAAGAACGGTTTCTCTTTCCTTGCGTGAGCCCACGCGGAGCGAGAAGCTCGTGGGTTTGTGTTTTAAGTTTATTGCTTTGACTTGATTACTGTTTTTTCCTTGGGACCGTATTGCACTTATTGTTTAAAAGAAAGTTACTAAACCACCCTTTTTAAGGGACATTTGTTTGACGCCAGAATTTCGCATCACGGAAGGTTTTTATGACGCTGGAAATAGTATTGCACTTTTAACATCGTAAGAATGATCGTTAAGGAAAAACTCTGTAGGCGTGTTTCTGGGAACTGAAGGTTTCCTCTTGAGGAATTTACGGGAGAAGTCTATGTAGGACCCCACACGTCTTACAAGGTCCCCGCATCGTCTTATTAGGTCCCCGCATCATGTTGGACACGGGAGGGATCTTCATGTGGCCATTTAAATTTATTTTTTTTTGTCGTTTTGCGATATGGACGATATCGACCATTCTGTCAGTCAAATTTTGTTCGATATGTAACTGTCTTATTTGCTGAATACAACAAAATGGTCGATATTGGCCACATCGTGAAATAACAAGAAAAAAGACAAATCTACAGGTCCACCCGCAAATCCTCCGCTCTCGTCTCCTCTCACTCCTCTTGGGTTTGCAGGTCCTTGGACCCCATCCCCTCCCTCCCCCACTACTTGCAAGCCCATCCCTCTTCTTCATCTCCGCCTACAACCTCGCATCCGTCTCCCCTCCCCTCTTCTCCCTCCTCCCCTCCCTCCAGGACGATCCTCCCTTTTCCTTTGACAAAGATGACCCTATGCTCGCCGCCCTCCATTCCTTCGTATCCTCCCTATCCCTGCATCCCCTGGCCCCATCCACCGCTTTGGAGCAGCACTTTGGCAACTAAGAGAGAAAAAAACCCAATTTTTATTTGGGTTCTGCAAATCGAGAACAACCACTGCATAATCGTCGATATCAATCATATCGCTAAATGAAAAAAATAAAAAGGGTCACATGAGGACCCCTCTCGTGTCCAACATGATACAGGGATCTGGTAAGACTAGGGGTGTCAATGGGTCTCTGATTCTCCGATTACCCGAAGGTTCCGACCCGTTAAAAACCGGGTATGGATCTTTATTTAGGCCCCCATAAGTAAATGGGTTCGGGTCCGGTTCCACCTTGGTTCGGACCCGTGGACCTGAGACCCGACATATTATCTCAACTTTTGAAAATCTCTCCTAAAAATTATGTTTTTTTAATATTATTCTCTACCGAGACCCGAACCCGGATCCAGGCTCGTCCCATAAATGGTTTGGTTCCAATTCCGGAGCCAAGAAACCGATTCCGAAATGATTCCTGGTCCGAATCCGGTTCCACCTTCTCCTTAACGGTTCCGGTTCCGGGTCCACCATGGACTCGAACTAGAACCGACCCATTTACAACCCTAGGTAAGACGTATGGGGTCCTACGGTGACTTCTCCCGTAAATTCCTCTTTTCTCTTTGGTGGATCTAGCTTTCCTAGTACCATTCTAATGAGGACATGTGGAGCGTCACTTACACAGAAATCAAGGAAAAAATAAGGAATCTCTGGCTATTTCATCGCTGCACCAAAAACGTCAAGTAAAACACGGATTGTCGCCTGCCCTTTTCCGTTGAAACTGGTGCTACACAAAGGCTGCCGTAACTTTTATATGTCGTCGCAGAATCATTGTATTACACAGAGAAGTCTTGAAAGTTCATTTGTTTGCATTGAACTAAAGGGGTTCACTGAAGAATGGGTTTCAATGAAGAAATATTAAGATGGTGAAGGGATGAAAATGTACTAGAGATATAGTTCTTTTCTTTATCCTATACTGAAATCCCTCCAAATCCCCTCTTCTTCCTCCGCAGGAATTTAATTTCCTCTTCTTCTTTATCCCAAACTAGAACCCTGTAAATTTCCTCTTCTTCCTCTACTGGAATCGATCTAAGAAATCATATCTCCAAATCGATATACCCTTTTCTCTTCATTTGGTCTTCCCCATTGGGTTGGGTTTGGGGAAAAGGTTTGAGGAAGAGAGGAGGTACATGACCAAAACTAGTTTTTCTTTCACACGCGAACGGCCAAGACTCCTTTCATTCCACAAAAGAATAAAAATAGAATTGGCACTTCCGTAAAAGGGACTTTTTAGTATAGTGTGCACCTAACATGATTTTTTTTCTTTTTTTGGTGTGGAATCCTCTATAATCTACCCCCCTAAGCGGTAGGTGTTATCACCGGCGGACACAGAGTTTTTATTTGAGCAAGGCGACCCAAACAAGGAGTTGAGTTTTGGGTGCAAACGCAAAATTTTCACATAGATTTTCGGGGCACTCCCAAGATTCTTCATGATGGTTTTGGATCAACCAAATCTAGTATTTTCAAGTAAGTTTTGGAAGCAGACCCAAGTTTGACGGGACCAATTGCCCCAAGGCCATGTATGTAGGTCCACCCTTGGGTGTTACGATATCAAAGAAAGTATTATGCAACATGTTATTTTCTTGTGAAGACTTTCATATTGTTTTATTTAATGATAAGTTGAACAAAATAATCTGCCAGATTCTGAAAAAAATAAAAAACAATGGTTTAAACAATCATATACCATAGTGGTCGCACTATGATCTCCTACATTTATTTTTTTTTATTAAAATAATAAATGGGTCCCACTGTGACTCACAACATTATATTTGCCTCACTTAGATTACAAACATTATATGGGTCTTACCATGATTAGTAATATTGGTTAGCCCATTGTGATTATATCATCACTAGATGGACCCATTGTTGGTCACTAATATTATATTGGTCCCATATTTGTCACATTAGGTGATTGCTATTGTGATTATCTTTTTTGTCATTACCAATATTAGTTGGGTCCCTTTATGTATTCCGACAATAGATTGCATGATTACACTTACCGGTTTACCATCACGAAATGAGTGCTAAGGAGAGAGTCAGCATCTGATATATTACACTATGTACTAATGTTATATGACTTCCTCTTTTAATAGAAAACTTTCAGAGATATTTTATTGAGATGCCAACATAGAATCAACAAGTACAGGTTGTTTAATTAGGTTTGGGGTAGAATGCCACCAAACCACCATATCATCAACGAACTGAGCATGCCTAGTTAACTTATGAGCTACTGCATTTCCTTCTCAGCCAATGTGATGCACTTCAAACCTGATAAAATGTTTCAACAAAAAATTGATCTCCTCAAACAAAGGAACCTATTTAGACAAATTTGGAGTGGAAGATTTCAAAGCCTCAACCATCCACATAAAGTCTCGTTTAAGAATAACACCATTAACGTTTTGGGGGTACGAGATCTCTAGATTGGTCCACTCAATAAATCAACCCAAAAGTGTGCAAAAACAGAAAATATGCTGCGGAAATAAAAACACAAGCACACACCACAAGGACACAAGATTTTTACGTGGAAAACCCTAACCGGATGAAAAACCATGGATCCAAACTAAATCTAATCAAGCACTATGAATCTCACAATTACAAGAAACTCAGATTTCCTCCCCAAATATCCTCTACCTAAGGACTGAAGTTACCTTGCGTCGCTTCACGCTTCAACGACTTCACACCGCTGATTGCAACAGACCCAATTCAGCACTTGACTCCTCAAATCTTCCCGCGAGAAGAAAATCTTCTACAAAGGATGCAGAAGATTATGGCTCTAGAGAACTTGGCGGCACAACTTTTTAAATAAACTCTAGAGAAGAATTCTCTCAACTTAATCTCCAAATCAGAACTTGAGAGATGAGGGATGCTTTTAGAATAGCCCTTGAGTCCTTTATATAGCCTTTAGGACGTGCTTAAGATTGCCTAAATTGATTAGGACTAAAACAGGGAGTTTGGGCACAATTAGAAGAAGGTTTCTAATTTCCGTCAAACTCTGCAGCAAGTTCGCTCGAGTGAACAGGGAGTTCGCTTGAGCGGACACGCTACTGTCTCCGCGTTTCAGACCGTCGCTCGTGCGAGCAAGAGGGTGGGTCGAGTGAAGGAGCTTCTGTCTGGGTTCGCTCGAGCGAAGGCATTAGTCGCTCAGGCGAATCACATGCTGTAAGATTCGGAAATTCAACAGTTTTTTCTCCCAGCCTTCTATCTTTATAGTCCTTTTCTAATTATGAAATACAACTCATTGGACCGTTAGAGTTTTGTCCAACCCATGAATTAAGCCAACACAAAATTCTAAAAATCTCCCCCTTTGGCAATTCATGGACAAAACTCTCTAGGACAATACACTTTGATCTACCCAAAATAAAACCCAAAATACATTGAATTTTGTAAAAAAAAATTGCAATCAGCACATGTAGATCCGTGTTGTCTTCTGACTTCTTCTGAACTACTTTTTCTTGAACTTCTTGATCTCCCCCTTAGTTTGACACAGTTCTCCCCCTTTTTGTCCATAATTGACAAAAAAAAAAAAAAAGCTTCTGTCAATTTGGATGCATAAGCTCCCCCTAAATATCAACTCCCTCTGAATGTATCATCGTAGCAGTACTGGGGGTGGGAGCTTGTCCACCTTGATCATGGCTTTTTATAATTGGCCACCCATACTTGTGTAATTTGAGCTTTCAACACAGTGTGAACAAACTCCCTAGGCAAATCAAACCTTCGAACCCAAATTTGAGTTGTCTTGGGCGGAGAAAAATTCTTTCGCCATTGCTTGATCTTTGGTAGACTATTCAGCTTCTTGAAATGAGGACGAATGTGTCCTTTCTTACCACAATGATGACAAGTGGATGTGCGATCAACATGCGACACATTCTTTTTCTTTGTACTACTCAACACATTATGTGATAGCGCAGTATGTGGAGTAGCATGTGCAACACTTGAAACATAAATTGTTTTACCTTTAGCATTGGAAGTGGATGCATCATGATCATAGCCAAGGCCGCTTCTGTCAAAATGGAACTTTTGACTACCCAAGATGTTTGTAAGAATTTTTGAACCAGTGTTCATCTTGTTTAGAGAGGCCTGTTTGACTACTGACTCAGACAGAGTGATCTTCGGTCTTCCTTGCAGATCTTGAGTTTCAGTTTTTACCACTACTATCTCTTTCTTCATATTCACTATTTTCGTTTCAGCCTTCTCAAGTTTTTGACCATCAGTAGTCAAGTTTTCAGCCATGCACTTTTTCTGACTTTCCAAGAGATGAATCTGTTTCATTGCTTGCTCTAATTCGGTCTTCAGTGCAGAATTTTCTTCTTGAGCAGCCTTGAACTTAATAGTTATTTTGTTGCCATACTTGGTCATCCTGACACAATCAGCATAGGTAGTATGATACAACTCTTCTCAATCTTTTTCTTGATCTAACATCTCATCATCTTGATCGTCATCAGTTTCATTGTCCTACAAGGACTTAGCAATGAAAGCCACAAACTTCACATTTTCTGAACAATCAGCCTCAGTATATTTTTCTTCTTCTTCTGATGACTCGTCATCCCAAGTTGTGTTGAGAGCCCTTTTCTTAGTACCTTTTTTCTTGTTGGCACACTCATTAGCATAGTGTCCATAGCCTTGGCACTCAAAACATTTGGTTCCTTTCGCAGAATCTTTCTTTTCAGATTTGGAACTCTTCAACTTGGCTTGTTTTGACTTCAAGTACTTTTTGAAGCAATTAAACATTTCAGCCATATCATCTTCAGCCTCAGATTCAGAATTAGGCTCAATTTTCTTTTCAGATTTCTTCCTTGATTCTGAGATGGCTTTCAAAGCAATACCTTTTTCTTTTGACTTTCCTTTATCTAGACGGTTTGCTTCAAATGTCTGAAGATTTCCAACCAGTTGGTTTACCTTGAGGGTATCAAGATTCTTGTTTTCTTCAATGGCATCGACTTTAGAATCAAACCTTGAAGGTAGAGACCTCAAAATTTTCTTGACAATCTTGTTTTCTTGTATTTCCTCACCCAGAATGAAAACAGAATTGACAATATCATTCATCTTTGCATAAAATTGATCGAAGGTCTCATCTTCTTCCATCACGATGGTTTCAAATTCTTTAGTCAATCTTTACAATTAGGTTGCTTCACCGTGTCTGTACCCTCATAAACTGTCTCTAAGACTTCCCATGCTTCTTTTGCAGTTTTGCAAGTGGAAATCCTACGAAACTCTTCAGCAGACACTCCATTGTAGATACCATTCATGGCCTTGTTATTACAATTGGAGGCATGCTTCTCATCCTTAGACCATTGGGCTTTAGGTTTAGGACCAGTTTGTCCATTAGTCACAATTGTTGGTTTGGAGTAGCCCTCCTCAACAATATCCCAAACATCATCATCAATGGACTTAAGGAATCCAATCATTCTTTGCTTCCAATAAGCATAATTAGAACCATCTAGCAAAGGGGGCTTTGTAGTTGATGTCCCTTCTTGATTGAATACCATTTTAGAAATCTCTTTGGATTAAACACAATAACTTAGTGTAACCTGCTCTGATACCAATTGAAAGTTTGGGGGTACGAGATCTCTAGATTAGTCCACTCAATAAATCAACCCAAAAGTGTGCAAAAACAGAAAATATGCTGCGGAAATAAAAACACAAGCACACACCACAAAGACACAAGATTTTTACGTGGAAAACCCTAACCGGATGAAAAACCACGGATCCAAACTAAATCTAATCAAGCACTATGAATCTCGCAATTACAAGAAACTCAGATTTCCTCCCCAAATATCCCCTACCTAAGGACTGAAGTTACCTTGCGTCGCTTCACGCTTCAACGACTTCACACCGCTGATTGCAACAGACCCAATCCAGCACTTGACTCCTCAAATCTTCTCGCAAGAAGAAAATCTTCTACAAAGGATGCAGAAGATTATGGCTCTAGAGAACTTGGCAGCACAACTCTTTAAATAAACTCTAGAGAAGAATTCTCTCAACTTAATCTCCAAATCAGAACTTGAGAGATGAGGGATGCTTTTAGAATAGCCCTTGAGTCCTTTATATAGCCTTTAGGACGTGCTTAAGATTGCCTAAATTGATTAGGACTAAAACAGGGAGTTTGGGCACAATTAGAAGAAGGTTTCTAATTTCCGTCAAACTCTGCAGCAAGTTCGCTCGAGTGAACAGGGACTTCGCTTGAGCGGACACGCTACTGTCTCCGCGTTTCAGACCGTCGCTCGTGCGAGCAAGAGGGTGGGTCGAGTGAAGGATCTTCTATCTGGGTTCGCTCGAGCGAAGGCATTAGTCGCTCGGGCGAATCACATGCTGTAAGATTCGGAAATTCAACAGTTTTTCTCCCAGCCTTCTATCTTCATAGTCCTTTTCTAATTCTGAAATACAACTCATTGGACCCCTAGAGTTTTGTCCAACCCATGAATTAAGCCAACACAAAATTCTAACACGCCATTCTGTCCATTCACCCCAATGTGGAAGATCACTTGAAGCCCTCTCAGAGTTGCTAAGCGTTCAATGTCTTTAGCGCCCTCCACCTCATGATTTTCTGGCTTGCTCTAGTTTAGAATTATTTGTAGATTGTTTCAAGGACTACCGGAATCGGCAGATGTGGAAATCCGTGGACCCAACCCTTTCGTGACCCGAAGCGGACCGAAAGTCAGGCTTTGATTTATGTATGGGTATGCCAAATTTTCTATTCCACTTGAAAATAAAATGATCCATAGATCAACTTTTTCATGTGGAAAGGAAAATTAACTTTTCTTTCTAACTTTTAAATGCCATTACACGTATTTAAAGGAGACATAGTTTGATTTTTGGAAATTTTGAATGTTGTGAAAGGCGAATTTGATTTTGTTTGCCGTGAAACGCAGTGTTTTTCTATTAAAGGTGATTTTTTTTTCGTCGTTGGAGGTGAATCTAAGTGCCATGAAAGGCAATTTTACAACTCTCATCGAAAAGACAAGATCACTTATGATTTTTGTCTCTTTTAATATACAAATATAATAAGAAGTAAGAAAAGGAAACCTGACTTCAAAAGGGATTACGGGCACTCATTCGGATTGGCGGACGCAAGCCATGTCTGGGCTCCTCTGACGTTCTTCTGATGATAACATGTGATGCTTTTGATTCTTTGTCTTGGCTTGATCCTCATACTTTTAGAGATTAAGGATCAAATGGAGATCTTGTACTCAATAAAAATCCAAGTAGACAGGCTAAGGTGCAGCATCTAAGCCATAGAGAGAGAAGGAAATGGCCTTGGGGGGTGGTTCCCCAAGGGTATTCAATCACCTTGTAATGGTGGTTGTTGTAAAATTTCTTCAACGAGGGAGAAACCGTTGTAGGAGCGTAGGAGCAATGATGGAGAATTTTTATGTTATTTGCATCATCAAGCCTTGGAATGGTGGGAGAGGCCTCCTTTTATAAGCTTTTGGTGGCCACATGAAAGATTCATGGGTTTCAAATGCATTAAATAAAGAGAATTCAAAGTTTGGAATCTTTCTCAATACTGAAAGAGTACTCTGTGTTTTGTATATATATAAATTTACAGTATATCAGTGTCTGATTTTCAGTGATATGACAGTTACAGATTTACAAAGTAATTTAAATCTTGCCTAAACAGAGGTTAATACAAATCATTCTAACAGTAGATAAGGCTATTTTTCTGGATCTGGATTGCTTTGAATTAATTGACCGATTCTTCCTTGATTTGCTCTTAACTGGGTCATATCTTCATTCTTTATGGGCGGATTCTGGATTATAACAGTGCTGCTCTAGATGGGCTTGACCATATCTTCATTCTTTATACTCCCCTACAAATTGGGCCTGGGTGACTGAACAAGGCCCAGTTTGGAACACAACATGCGAAAGTGCAGCTTGGGCAATGATTTAGTAAACAAGTCGGCAAGCTATTCTGATGAGGAGATAAATTTGGTGACAAGAAACCCAAGCGCAACTTTTTTCCCGAACATAGTGGTAGTCCACTTCAATGTGTTTAGTTCGAGCATGAAATATAGGATTTACTATCATGTATAAGGCACTGAGGTTATCACAGTAGAGTATTGGTGGAGCATAAATGTAAGCGCCTATATCTCGTAGAACATAGGATAGCCATGTGGGTTCAGCTGTTGTGGAAGCCATGGCACGATACTCAACTTCAGCGCTAGACCGAGCCACAGTGGGCTGCTTTTTCGTGCTCCAAGGAATACATGTGTTACCAAGGAATGTGCAAAAACCAATAGTTGAACGGCGAGTGGAGGGACATCCAGCCCAATCCGAATTGGAAAAGGCAGAGAGAGTGGAAGAGCCTGATGAATATATTTGAATACCTTGAGTAGTGGTTCCTTGCACATAACGCAATATACGTTTAATAGCTTGAAAGTGTTCAATCGAAGGTTTGGCCATGTGTTGACAAACATAATTGACACTATAGGAGATCTCAGGTCTTGTTATTGTGAGATGTTGAAAACCACCAACAAGACTTCGATAGAGAGTGGAATTGGAATAGTCAGCGATGAGGGAATTGAGTGATTTTCTGAGGACCATAGGGGTGGAAGTTGGCTTGCAAACACTAAGATCAGCACGAGCCAGAAGGTCATTTGCATATTTGTGTTGACATAGATAAAGACCACGAGGAGTCTTGGTAACTTCAACACCAAGAAAATAGTGAAGAAAACCCAAATCTTTCATAGGAAACTCTATCCCTATTTGTTTAATGAACCACTCAAGAAACTTCTTGCAACCGCCTGTAATAATCATGTCATCTACATAAAGTAGAAGGATGATAATGCCACGAATGTTGCGACAAATAAACATAGAAGAGTCAGCAGTGCTACAATAGAATCCATGGGTACGTAGAAAACCACTAAATCTGTCAAACCAAGCCCTAGGAGCCTGTTTAAGGCCATAAAGAGCCGTTTTTAGGCGACATACATGATTGGGGTGAGTGGAATCAACAAAGCTCGGCGGTTGTTTCATAAACACTGGCTCAGAAAGATAGCCATGCAAGAATGCATTTTTCACATCCAATATCTGAATATCCCAATTATTCATTGTAGCAATAGTGAGAACAAGACGTATACTACCAGGCTTGATGACAGGTGAAAAAGTTTCTGAGAAATCAAGGCCCTCAATCTGATCGTACCCTTGGGCAACAAGGCGAGCCTTGAGACGTTTAAGGCTGCCATCGGCTTTAAGCTTGGTCTTATAGACCCACTTACTACCAACAATATTCATTATAGGATGATGAGGGACTAATTCACCAGTGCTATTTAGACTAAGTGCCTGAAGCTCTTCTTGCATAGCAATGGTCCAACCAGGATCACGGAGAGCGGATTTGATAATTTTGGGTTCAGCTAGTATATTTGTCACAGTAAGTTGGGCATAGCGCGGGTTAGGCTTTACAATACCAACCTGGGAGCGTGTGACCATTTTATGTGTAGCAGGTGGTGAAGGTGGGGCAGGGGATGGTAAAGGTAATTGATTACCAACACATGAGTGACTAGATATGGAAGGCGATTGTAGGCAATCAACACCATGAAATGGAGGATCGGTCCCATGTGCCTCTTCCTCAACCCTTGTAGAATCCGAGTGAGATAAGTCACTTGAGGATTCGGCGGGAGGAGGGATCAAACTAAGTAATGTAAGGGGCTGGTTGGACTCAACTTGTGGGGTAACAATAGGTCCATGAAGAGGCTGGTTGGGCACTTCTTGTTGGGTAGCCATAGGTACATGAGTAGGTTGGGTGGGCTCTTCTTGGTGAGTTGTTGTGGCCCCATGAAAAGGCTAAGATGTGGGACGGGAAACAGCAGGGTCTGTAATATCAACCCATTCGTTGAAGGTCGTTATATCCCATGGTCCCTGAAAAGACATATGCAACTTATGTGGGTTAGCAAATGGGAAAAAGGACTCATCAAACACAACATGTCTTGAAATGTATAGACGCCCAGTTGGTGGATAACAACAGCTATAGCCTTTATGACGAATACTGTAGCCCATAAACACGCATGGAAGAGATTTGGGACTAAATTTATCCTGTGCATAGTCTCTCAAATATGGATAGCAACGACTTCCAAACACCCTAAAGGAGTCAAAATTGACTTTCTTATGGAGAAGACGCTGGTAAGGTGATTGCATATCCAAAACAGTAGATGGGAGTCTATTAATTAAAAAGACTGCAATTGAGAAAGCAGTATTTCCTTGGAACACAAGCATGATTCATCATGGTAAGGCCTAACTCAGTAATATTGCGATGCTTTCTTTCAGCTAGACCATTCTGAGAGGGTGTGTGAGGACATGAGATATGATGTAAGATCCCATTTTTTGTCAAATAGGACTGAAATTTTCCATCTAAATATTCCCCTCCTCCATCGGATTGAAAAATCTTTATCTTCTTATCAAACTATTGTTCCACTAATTTAAGAAGCATTGAAAGAAATCAGACTTTCTAAGCAGTGGTAAAACCAGGTAAACCGAGTGCATTCATCTATAAAAATCACATAATAGCGATGAGCAGTAACAGATAAAGTAGGCACAGGTCCCCATAAATCAGAATGAATAACAGATAAAGGTTCGTTACTAAAGTCCCAGGAAGAAATAAGCAATAAGCGACAAGCTTTTCCTACTTGACAACTTTCACAAACAGCACCAGACTTGTTCCAACTACTTATGCTTATAGCAGAAGATTTATTTAAAAAGTGAACCACTTTATTCTAAGGATGGCCGAGCCTCCAATGCCACACATTTTCTGGAGCTGATCTATGTCTATTTGAAAAGAAGGCATGTTGATGATGTGTATCCAGAGTATAGAGATCCCCTATCCTAGTGCCCTTCTCCCCTGTCCTTTACCACAAAACCACCATTTGAAAATTCAAAAACACAGGGATAGTCAATTGTAAATTGACTCACAGATAGGAGATTCTTTTTTAACTCAGGAACTAGAACGACATTGCTAATTTTAAATTTCCCATTGAGAGTATTTAAAATTGCAAGACCCATATGAGTAATCTTAAGAGTAGTTCCATCTCCAATCATGACAGAATCTTGTCCATTGTAGTTTTCGAAATTAACCAAGTTACCTGGATCTCCAGTCATATGTGCGGATGCGCTCGTATCAGGGAACCATTCAGCATCCTAACTATTGTCAATCGTCATTGCAACCAGTGCTTAAGGAATGTCATCTGGAGTATAAGTTTGATTGAACATGTGCCAACACTTAATTGCAGGATGTCCACGCTTTCCACAAATTTGACAGACAAGAGTAGTAGAGGATTTGTAAGAATGATTCTTAGTAGGCAAGACTTCTTGAGTTTTGTCACCACTTAACTATTCTGCCTTGTTATGTTGTCCAATTGGAACAAGACCTTTTCCTTCATATGTGAATTTTCACTTGTTAGACTGACCCCATTTTTTAGTTTTTCCTCCATTGTTGGTATGTTGACCAACAAAAGCCACTGTCTGTGCTGATTGGTTTTCAATGCAATGAATCATATTCCATGTTTCATGACTTTGAAGGAGTGGAATTACCTCATTATAAGATGGAGTGGGTGGTTTGAGCATGGTTGTAACAAAGGACTGGTAGTCACTTCCTAACCCATTAATCAGCCAAAAAAACCTTTTTCTTATCCTCAACTGGTTTACCGATAGTTGCAAGATCATCGCAGATGCTTTTAAAATCCCGAATGTAATCAAAGAGTGTGGACGTACCTTTTCTATGAAGTTGAAGACGCTGTTGCAGATGGAATTCTCGTTCTTGCAATCCCTATGGAAACAAGTTATTCAATGCCTCCCATTCTTCATGAGTAGTATTCAGACCAACGACAAGACTCAGAGCTTCTTCGTTCATTGTTCCAGTTAACCAGCCGCGTAACAGCCTATCAGAACAACGCCAGAGATGAAACTCTGGATTTTCAATCTCCTTCTTGCCGGATGGAGATGAGCTATCCGGGTTGGTGATTGTTTCTGATGGTGCAGCAAGGGTTCCATTAACAAAACCCATCATGTCTTGGCTTTCTATGAGACCAAGCATTTGTGTACGCCACAGAAGGTAATTGGTTTGGGACAGTTTAATGGAAACAAAGTTTCCAATGTTTAGATTTGATGGATATGGATATTTCTTGGCAAGTGAAGAAGGAGAAGCCATTCGTGTTTGAAAGAAGAGTAAGAGGATTGGATGGTTGAGAAAGAAAAAGAAGGCGGAAGCAAGGATCACACACGAGCTTGTTCGATGAAAAGCTCTGATACCATAAAGAGAATTCAAAGTTTGGAATCTCTTTCTCAATACTGAAAGAGTACTCTCTGTTTTGTATTTATATATGAATTTACAGTATATCAGTTTTTGATTTTCAGTGATATGATAGTTACAGATTTACAAAGTAATTTAAATCTTGCCTAAACAGAGGTTAATACAAATCATTCTAACAGTATATAAGGCTATTTTTCTGAATCTGGATTGCTTTGAATTAATTGACCGATTCTTCCTTGATTTGCTCTCTTTTTTTTTTTTTTTTTGCTTTAAAGGTAAGTATTGTATTAAAAAGGAAAGGAATACAAAGAGCTGAAAGCTCCCAAAAAAGAGAAATAGAACACCTGACCAAGACTAATTACAAACAATCTGGGCACCAGGCCAAGCCTAAAAACAGATATAGGCATGAAATCTCCATAAAGGCACAAAAAAAAAAAAAAAAAAAACCAATAGGAGAGAACTGGGAAGAGCACTTGGCCAGGACTAATTACAGACTAGCTGGGCACCAGGCCAAGCCTAAAAACTGGTATAGGCATGAAATCTCCATAAAGGCAACAAAAAAAAAAAAAAAAAAAAACCATTAGCAGAGAATTATGAAGAAAGTTAGGAATAGGTGAGAAGGGAAGACAAAGCTCTGACCTGTAGCAGAATTTACCATGCTCTTTAGACGGTCCAGAAAAAGAACTTTAGCTCTCTCCAAATTAGGCAATTTGCTGTTGTGTTTAGAGTCGTTCCGGAGCTGCCAAAGGACGAAGATGGCGTGGAAGAAGATAGCTGCTGCACTTTTTCTTCCTAGGACATCTGCTTCCTTGGCAATGGAGTTCCATATGGAAGAAGCTGAAATGGGGTAGAGAAATCTGACTTCGCAGGGGCTAAGAAGCCAAGCCCAGAACTTCTGGGATAAGGAACATAAGAAGAACAAGTGCAGGTCTGATTCTTCATCTATGAAGCAGTTGTGACACCTGGATGCCATGGACCAACCTTTGCTCTTGGCCCGGATTTCAGTTGGAGTTCTTCTGTGCATTAGACGCCAACTGTGGCAGGCCAGCCGCGGATTGACTAAATTGTTCCAAATCAAACTGGACCAGGTTTTGATTGAGTCTGTGGTTCTCAGGAGATTCCAAGCTTCTTGCAGGGAGAACTTGCCAGATGAATTTTTCCAAAATAGGAAGTCTGGAAGTGGGGGGAGGCCAAAAGGAATGAGGTTAGTACCTTGGGAGAGAAACTCTTGCAAGGAACCCGGCAACTGACTTGGAATGCGCTATTCAACCTTTGAAATTAAGTCTGAGACTAAATCGTTCTCTGAGAACTAAAATTGATTGAACTTAGAGGAGACTGGATCATTGTCAATCCAATTGTCATGCCAAAGGTTGATAGATTTCCCATTTCCTACAACCCATCTACTGTTATTTTGAAGAAAAGAGGATAGAGATCTTATCTTTTTCCAAATGGTGGAACCATTTTTGGGGTTGCTTGGATGTCAGATTGAGTTGCCTTTGCAATATCTAGCACCGAACCAGTTGGCCCAAAGAGAGGAACCTGTAACCGCAGACCATCTAAGCTTAAGCAGGCAAGCTTCATTTAATTCCTTAAGCCTCCTCAAGCCCAAACCACCCTCAGACTTTGGAAGGCAGACCGTTTCCCATCTGACAAAGTTGCTTTTAGATTTGATAGGATCAGCAGACCAAAGGAAATTACACATCAATCTTTCTATAAGAAGACATGTTTTGGTTGGGAGAGGAATGACCATAGCAATGTGCAGAGGAATGGAGCTAAGGACATGCTTCACTAAAATGAGCCTACCTGCAAATGAGAGGAATTTAGTCTTCCAACCAGCCAGCCTTTTAGTAATGGAATCAATAATTTTGGTGAAGTAGGAGTGGTGAGCGCATCCCTGGAAGAGGGAAACCCCGAGGTAGATAGAAGGCAAAGCTAATGGGCGAATCTGAAGAAGCTCTGAGACCATCTGAGTTCTTCTACCATTGTAGTTGGCTAAGAAGAGCTGACTTTTCTGAATATTGATGACCTGACCAGAGGATTCTTGGTAAGATTCGAGGACTGCTGAGAGCCTTCTAAGATCTTTCTTTTTGGCTTTGAGGAAGAATAACATATCATCCGCGTAAAGGAGATGGTAGGGGGTGGAGGTGATAGGGGAGATGGAAGTAATAGCACCATCAATCCTTAGTTTTTCCACTTGAAGGCTAAGGATCTGCTCCATGAGAATGAAAAGGTAGAGTGACAAAGGACAACCCTGATGCAGGCCACAAGCTGAGCTAAAAGGCCACAAGGACTTTTATTGATAAGGACTGAGCCTCTGCTGCTACAAACAGGCTCTCTGATGAGGTCGATCCATTTTGGGGAGAAATTGAAAAAGTGGAGGGCTCTGAAGAGAAAGTTTCAACTCAATTTGTCAAAAGCCTTGGAGATGTCCAATTTCATACAAACAGATCCTCCTTTAATCTTTGAATGGTGCTTCTGAAAGAGGTCATGGGCCAGCGCAGCATGATGATGGATTGATCTACCTTTAACGAAGGCAGTTTGGTGGTTTGAGATTAGCTAGGGGAGGATGCCAGACAGCCTGGTCGCTAGGATTTTAGATGTGATTTTGTAAGTGAAATTGAGGAGGCTAATGGGACGGAAGTCTGTGAAGGAGACTGGGGATAGGGTTTTAAGAAGAAGAGTTAAGAAATAGGCATTAGTAGCCCTGAGAAGTGTGCTGGTAGTGAAAAAATGGGTTATGGCTTGAATTACATCATGACCCACTATGTGCCAGCAATTAGTGAAGAACACACCTAAGAAGCCGTCTGGGCCTGGGGAACTGTTTTTCTTCAACCCAAAAACTGCCTCTTGAATTTCAGCAGGAGAGGGGATTGCCACAAGAGATTGGTTTTGGTCAACATTGATGGAAGGACCTTCTAGATCGAAGATAGCTTTATCTGGGATTGAACCAGGAATGGAAGGTTGCAGCAGCTGAGAGTAGTAGAGACAGGCCTGGTTTCTGATGTGTTCTTCTTCCTCAAAGATAGTGCCATCCACTGTAATCTTGTCAATGCGGTTAAGAATGCTTCTTGACTTGGCCGTTTGGTGGAAGAATCTAGTGTTTTGATTTCCATCTTGTAGCCATTTGAGCTTTGCTTTTGCTTCCAATGAGTAGACTCAGCGTTAAGCCAATTGTGCAGGGCTGACTTTGCTAAATTAAGATCAAGAAGGAGCTGAGCACTGTGATGAGAATCATAAGCCAATTGCGCTTGAAAGACATCTTTCTCTGCATCTTCAATGTTCCTTTTGAGCTGCCCAAAGGTTTCAAGATTCCAAACCTTGAGATTGCCTTTAAGAACTTTCAATTTTTGAGCAAGGATAAATTGAGGGTTGCCACTAACAGGGATGGACCAGCTCTGCTCAACCAAAGATTTGAGAGAGTTGTGGGAAAGCCACATCTCTTCAAATTTGAAGGGCATGTTCTTTAGGAGAGATCTAATTCTATGGGAGAGAAGGAGGGGCCTATGATCAGAGGGCAGCCTGGGAAGGTGGGTGATCATAGGGTCCACAAATCTGTCAAGCCAAGTTGAATTGGTGAAGGCTCTATCCAATCTAGCTGCTACATAGGCTTGCCCTTGCTTATTGTTGGCCCAGGTGAAACTGTTCCCTCTAAAACCTAAGTCATTGAGGCCAAAGGAGAGGACCATGTCATTGAAATCCTTAACTGAGGGGGAGGAAGAGGGCCTGATGCTGAGTTTCTCTAAAGCTAAAAGGATGGAGTAGAAATATCCATTCACACACCAGGGGAGGGAAGTATTAGAAAAATTGGAAAGATGATCCCAGAGATCCCTTCTTATTCTGTAGTTAGTTGAGCTGTAGACTCCAGTGACCAAGCTAAGAAAGGAGGAATGAAGGTCTGCAAATTCAATAGTAATGTGTTGGCTGGAATGATCTAGAAGGGAGAAGGAGAAATTTTGATTTGGATTGAAAAGGCACCAAAGGGAATTGGTTTGGTTTAAGAAAGAGGAAGTGAAGCCAAGAGAATGAAAATTAATGGTTATGGAGGAGTTTAAAATGGTTTTAGGCTCTGCAAGGAAAATGAGGTCAGGCTTGTGAGAGGTATAAGGTGATGCAGCATCATCTGGGAATTAGTATTCCCAATACCTGATGGACACGTCTTTTTCTTTCTCGCCTTCCTCCGTCCCGGGTCCGCCGGGGTGCGGCGGGGCGAAGAGAAAAAAAGAGCAAGCATCAGCATTTTTTTTTTTTTTTGTACGGGTATGCCAGATTTTCTATTCTACTTGGAATCTGAAATGGTGATCCAGAGATTCACCTTCACAAGTAGAAAGGAAATCAAACTTTTTTTCTAACTTTCCGTTGCACATATATTTAAAGAAAGAGAGAAGATTTTAAAATGTCGTGAGAGGCGATTTTGTTTAGTTTGTCGTGAAAAGCGGTTTTGTGCCGTAGAAGGCGATTTTGCCGTAGAAGGAGATTTACAAATCTCATCAATGATGAAAGACAAGAATTGTGATTTTTTTGTCTCTTTAAAAATACAAAGTACAATAGAAAGGGGAGAAAGAGGGATCTGACTTCTCAAGCGATTGTGAGGACTCGTTCAGATCGACGGTCGCGAGTCATGTATGGACTCCGCCATCATTCTTCAGATGAGAACACTTGATGCTTTAGCTCACTTGGCTTGGCTTGGACCTCGGATTTTTAGAGGACAAAGACAAAGGGAAGGTCCTATATCCAATAAAAAACCAAGTAGACGGGCTGAAAAGCCGCATCTAGGCCATGTTGGATAGAAGAAGAGGGGAGATCTTGGCGGTGTGGCCCCCCAAGGGACTTAGATCACCTTGTAGAATTTGCAGCAGAGTTTCTTCAGAGTGAGAGAGCTTCTTTTTACAAAGAATTCTTAAAAATAATTTTCAGACAATTTTTCAGGACCCTTCAGATGATTTTTTCGAACCCTTCAGATGATTTTTTCGGACCCTTTCCCTTTGGAATGACCGCCTATTTATAGGCTTTTGGTGGCCATTAGGAAGGTTTATGGGCATTAATGATATTAATGCTCCATGATGGGAGGAGTTACAAGATTTAATTTCATAATTTTGTAACTCCTTTTTCTTGGATTCTGATTGGCCGATGGAGAATAATGGACATTTAATCTCCATGATGATGGGAGTTTCATGATTAATTACCATGATTAATCTCCATAATGATAGGAGTTACATGATTAATTGTCATGATTAATTGGACTTGTAACTCCCATTTGCTTGCTTCTGATTGGGCTGTCCAAAATAATGAGTTAATGACCCTGATAAGTTGTCATAAAAAGGTCATTTAACTTCATTAATTGGCCGCCAAGTCGCTTGAAGAATCGCGGGCCGCGCCGCGTCTTTTGGAATTCTTCTTGCGATGATCATCGATGGATCCGCACGTTGTTTGATGTTGGATGGCGATGCAAATTCAGACATTGGTTGACACCAATGGGCTGGCAACATCTGTCTAGTCGATTTCTCGATCGGTCGGGCAGAAAGTGCACTTTCTTGGTCGGCCGGTTGGCGGTTTCGGAGTGTCCGATGATGATCAAATGATTTTGGTGGCGGATCCGTGATGTTGACGAAGATCAATGGATATCATGCCTCAAAAATCAGATTTTAGGAAAATCACAGGGGCCAAACATCGCGAAACGCAAAAAAGAACGGAAAAACAACACTTTTGGCAGAAATTCGGCGACCCTGGGCCATGGTCGCCGGCAACCATGGGGCTTTGGCCCCTTTTTCAGTCACCGTCCGGTCGCCGTTTCTTCACAGTTTTTCGGGCTTTTTTGCTTCTGTTTTCTCTTGTATTTTTCTTTGACATCTCTCCTCATTTATTGGCTTCATTCCACTAAGGGAAACTCATCAAGAAGTCATGCAAATCAGAGCACAAAGTTTCCTATTTTTGGAAAAGCCGAAGACTTTGTAGCCAATTTTTCGCCAAGAGTTGAAACTAAGTCAAACGATGTTGGAATGACCTGAAATTTGAGGTGAAGCTTCCTGAGCATTAGATAGGACCAACCATGGGCTTTTATCTGAGTTTTGAAGCCATTTGGGGTCCCGTGGATGCTAGACTTGATTTCACCGTACGAAAGATGTCGAGCTTTGATGTGTGATCATCCGATGTCCGATTGACCTGAGATTTGACAGGGAGCCTATTGGAGTCATTTTGAGATGATCCATTAGCTCCGATTTGGATGCCATTGTCCCAGAGAGCTTCGTCGCCGGTAGGCTTGATTTTGCTTTAGAGCGTCAAAGCCAGGTCAAACGTCGTCGGAATGACCCGAAATTTGACGTGCAGCCCTTTGGAAGCATGTAGAAGTTACTCATGTGCTTCGTTTGATGAGTGGCAGCATCGGAGGTTCTCGCCGCTGAGAGGGTTGATTTTGCCTTTCGAGAGTTGATGGAGGGTCAAACGGTGTCGGTTTGACTTGAAATTCGACGTAAAACCTTTTGGAGGTATTTTGAGACCATCCATAGGCTCTAATCAAAGATTCGATGTATTTGACACTGTCGCCGCCGGGAGCTCCTGCTTAGCTGTTGGAGGATTAAAGTTAGGCCAAATGGTGTCGAAATGGCCCGAAACTTCATGTGTACCTCTTTTTTGGCTATTTTGAAAGATCTTGCAGTTTTTGTTTGATTTTGACAAGATCTGATGCTTGAAGCAGCTTTGCCTGTTTGTAGTAGGATGCGGCTCCATGTAGCTTTTGATGTTGAGGCAAAGTGATATTTTTGGTGTCAACAAATGCCCCCTCGAGGTACAGCGATCAATTGGATAGCTTTTGTAGTCGATGTACCTCGAAGAAAACTTTGAAAGAGAACTTCTGACTTGACCAAGAGTCTCTGAGCATTTTTCTTGATAGAGTAGCCTTTTGAGTTTCCAAGGGGATTTTATGACAGTGAGAGAGATCATGTACCATCTCAAGGAAAAATTTTGAAAATGACATTTGGATTGGGTTTTTGGGTTTTGGATTTTTTTTTTTCTTTTTGACCTTGCGAACCTAAAGGCTTTGTGTGGCGCATCAGGCGGTCAAGAAAGGTTTTTTTTTTTTTTGTTTTTGACCTTGTGACCTAACAAGCTGTATGTGGCGAGTTAGGGGGTCGGATTTTGGATTTTGATTTTGGTCTTATGACCTAACAAGCTGTATGTGGCAAGTTAGGGGACCGGGATTTGTTTTTTGGTTTTGGCCTTGTAACCCAACAAGCTGTATGTGGCGAGTTAGGGGACCATGGTTTGGATTTTGGTCACTCTTTGGGACAATTTTGGGTCCATTGAAGTGGTTTGGGTTTTTGTAGAATGTCAATTTCAAGGTTTTGGCTTAATTTGGTTCATGAGGTGGGATGGTTTGGATTTTTGGAAACTCATGAGGCTTGAATTTTTTTTTTTTTTTAATGGTCCAATCAACTCAAGGGAGGCATGGAACCATTTTTGTATGCTCTTGGTAAGAGGAATTTTGACTAAAAGCCACTTTTAGTGCCTAGGTGGTCAAACCTGGCTCATATGGGGTAGCCCATGGGACCTTAAGTTTTAAAGATGGCTTAGATCTCATGTGGTGTCATTTTTGTAAAGAATATCTAAATATATCTCTTTTTGGTAGAGAATATCTAAAAGTATTCTTACTTGAAGAGAATCTCTCAAGTTTTCTTGATTTTGGGAGAGATTTTCTCAAAGTATCTTTCTTTGGGAGAAAGTTTCTCATAATCCCTCTCTTTTTTGAGAGAATTTTTCAAAAGATCTCCTCATTGGGAAAGAATATCCCATGATTCTTTTCTTTTGGAAGTATGCTAATTTATAGCACTTACCTCCTTTCTTTTCTCCTCTGTTCTTCTTTTGGTTTGCTCTCTTCTATAAAAGCAAGGGAAGGTTGGATCTCTTGCTCCTATTGCCTTCTTTAAGTAAGTCTTCAAGAGTGCTCCAAGATCAAGAATTCTCCTTCTTCTTCAAGGATCTTCAAGCTCTTTCTTCTTCTTCTCCATCAATGGCCTCAAGTAAGTTTCTTTTTTTCTTAAGAAACCCCATGTAGGAATAGAAAAAGGTTTTCTTTCTTTTCTTTTCTTTTCTTTTTCTTTCTCTTCTTTTTTTTTTCTTTTTCACATGCATTCTTTTTTCTTTTTTTTTTTTCACACGTTTTTTATTTCCTTTTTTTTTCTTTCTTTCCCTTTTTTTTCTTTTCCAGGTGTTTTCTCTTTTTTTTTTTCTTCACATTTTTTTTTCTTTCTTTCTTTTTTTTTTCTTTTTCTTTCACAGTTTTCTCTCTGTTTTTTTTTTACCGTGTTGTTTTTTTTTTCTTCTTTTTTTTCTCTTTTTTTTCTTTTCTTTTTTTTTTTTTTGTGTGGCCGTACGGACAAGACCATACGGTCATGGCCATACGGCCACGTGGCCTGTGGGCATTTTTTTTCTTCATTTTTTTTTTGAAAGAGATTCTTTTCTTTTTTTTCTCTCTCTTTTTCCTTCTTTCTTTCCCGGATTTCGAGACGCGCATACATGACAACTTTCCTTCTATGCATTTTTTTTTCTTTTAGAGAATGGAATTGGAAGGATGATAGTGCACACCTGGAAATCTTTTCGCAAGTCTTGGGATTTGGAGCTCACAGCAATGTTGAGCCCTTTCTTGGTCTTGCGGGGATTTTTTAGGAGCTTTGCAAGTTTTGGATTCTGGAGCCGCAGCAATGTTGAGCCCTTTTCCAGTCTAGCGGATATTTGAGAAGATTTGGTTTCGCATCAATGTTTAAGTTCAAGCCTTCTTCGAGAATTTTCCATTGATTATGAGCTTGCAGCGATGTTGAGCCCATCTTCAAGCTCCTATTTCTTTTGGGGTGTTTCCCTTTTCTTCTGAATTGCCTCGGAACCATGCCAAAATTTCGCTAGAATTTTTTTAGCAAAATTCTGTCATTTTGATGATTTTTTTTTTCTTTCCATCCTTTGCAAGTAGTTCCTCCAGAACGAACAAGGGTAAGGAGCCCGTCACTGATGCGCCTCGTCGTTCTACCAAATCCTCTAATGTGGCCGTACAGCAGGCCTGGAAAAAGGTTCAGTATGTTGAAAGGAACTTGGAAGAGTGTGACTCGCTCAACCGAGATGAGATGAGGCAACGTTTGATTGCCCTCAAGGATTAGGAGTATTATAAAATCATGGTAAGCAACCATCCCTGGGTCACGGACGATCAGAGCATTGTGCCCAAGCCTACCTTCTTCTTTGGTGATGCCGTCCCCAACAATTCAACATACCAAAGGAGATGTTTTCAGTTCTCTTTCATAGTTGATGGTGAGAAGAGAATTGTTTCTACCCGGTCAACCTTCGATCGGACTATCTCGATCATGAGTCTTTCCTCCACATGCTCGAAGAGGGAAGATCCTCCAAGTTGGGTGAAGAGGACAAATGTGATCAAGGCCGAGGTTTTTGTTGGCGGCCCTTCTGGTTTTGCAGAGAAGTCACCTGTCCGTATGGACATTTTGATGCCGGCCAGCGGCTACCAAGGTTCAGACCATCCTTCGGTCGATTTGAGACCGGTGGGCCTCGGAATTTTCAAGGGCGATGGCAGCAATTGGGTGAAGCCTTTTCGACTTCGCAGCCGTTTCAGTGCTGACTCGAGCTGGGAATCGTGGACTGATCACATCCTGTAGGTCGGCGATGCCATTCTGAAGGAGGCCGAGATTTTTGACGCGGTTCGCGCTTTTCGGCAAACCGTTGTTTTTTCTGCTGAGGCCTTCATGGCCATGTTGGAGTCGTTCCTTCCACAAACCAACACCTTCGTTGTCACGAACGGTGAGATTGGTTTTTCTTTAAAGGAACTGAGTGTCATCACTGGGCTGCCTATCCTCAGCAATCTCTATTAGGAGTTCATGCCTATTGACAACGTCCTTGAGGAGCGGTTTGAGGAGTTCAGGCTTTTGTACTTTCAGCTCGTCGCCTTCTACGACTTTTTGAAGGAGAAGGAAGACTCGAAAGTCCAGTGTAGCAGTTGGAGGAGTGGTAGCTTTTTGTCTTCCAACTTCTTTGACAGCGGGGAGTCTTCTGAGAGTACGACCCAGGAAGCCAGGGCTAAGAACCCAGATTCGAAGAAGATCTCCGCCATGCGAGACAATTTGAAGGAATTTTTCGCAGACACAGACGCCATTCATTCTGACATTGCGCTGTGGAGAGATCTCGCTATTTACCTCACTTATTGGCTGGGTGAGGCTGTTTTTGCTGGAGGAGATGGAACGCACATCAGGCCTCATTGCATTTTTCCAGCTTGTCAGATGGCGTTTGGAGAGCGGCTTGCTTTGGTGCCTGCTCTTTACTCCTATTTGTGTACCGAACTACAGGCTGCTGCTTTTCTGGTTCGGCTTGGGCTTCCCATGAACAGGGTATTTTCTGCCCACATTTTCTATTCGTGGTATGTATACCACTGTCCTAGTTTCCACCGATTGGGTGTTGCTCTGGACGATGACCCATTTATGATTCGGTTGGCTAGAGGGAAGCCTGTTTCCGAACCTCTTTTATCTGCCCGTTTAAGGATCCGACGATTCTGGGACGTCGAGATGGGGCAGTCTTCAGTGAAGCTTTCTCCGGGTTTGAGGAAGAAGGCTTTTTGATTTTGGTATCTCCCGTGATTCGACCAGGACAGGGTCGGGGAGACACTATTCTTTGACAAACGCAGAGAGGAGTTGGCTTTTTAACATACGTGTTGGCACGATAGTGTACCGCAGACATCTTTTCGTCAACATCCAGCCGTATGTTCCTTTGCGTTTCGCCATGCAGTTGGGCTTGTCTCAAGGCGTTGTTGGAGCGCCTTCGAGCTAGGTGAAGCGTTTTGGAGGTCTACAGAACAGGAGAAATGCATGGGCGTTTTATAGTGCGGAAGACACTACTGCAATGATTTCCTATCCTGAGTTGCCCACTCTCCGGACTACTGGCTTCACGAAGTGGTTCGTAGAGAGCTTTTCAGCATACTGGGGGCTTTCCAAGAAGGAGCTTGATGTAAAGCAGTCTTCCGGGAAGGGCCTTGGGAAGTCAGATGGCGTCCGCAGAGAAGAAGTTCTGGCTTTCCTTTCTGGAGAAAAGCACAGAACAGGTTTTCTCAAGGACCAGGACGTCATCAGATCGGGAGCTGCACAAGAGATTCCCGATGAGGTCTTGGAACAGCTCGCGGAGGAGGAGGCTGAGGTCGCTGCTTGGATACAAGCAGAGCGAGCAAAGGCTTCCATGGAGTCTATTGGCAAGAGCAGACCATCCGGTGAAGACTCTGGCGAGAGGCCCGATTTCGATGGTGGGGCGGGTACTTCCAGCAATTCGTCCCATAGAAGTAAGGAGAAGAGGACAGCGCCGAAGTCAGAGACGGCACGGAAATTCTCCTAATCTTGAAATTCCTTCCACCATCGCTGAGGAGGCATCAGGGGATGATGATGAGCTTCCAGAAAAGAGAAGCCGAGGGGAAGAGACCATTGATGATGGTATGCTTTTCCCTTTTCTCTTTCCGTTTCTTTTCTTTCATGAGAGCTTTTGTTTTGATCTATTGCTTTCTTTCTTTTGGCAGAAGATGATGATTTGATGATGCCTGAGGTTCCGGCCGATGAGGCAGTGACGGATCCTATCGTGGCATCTGAGGAAAAACTTAGAGATTCTAAAGTAGACCCAGAATCTTCATCTGGTACGATTTCTTTTTTCTTTTTATTTTTCTTTACCGCCATTTGCTGACATATTTTTTTATTTGCCAGCTAACTTGCTAGATGATTCCGACGACTTTGAGCCATCCATGGATGCAACTTTTGATGATGCTTCGGATGAGCTCATAGAGGCAAAAAGCATTCCGCCAGTCATCGAAGAAGATACTTTGTAGTGATAATCTTGATATTTTGATTTTTGACAAGATCATATTCATATCTTTTTCATCTTTCACTGGCAGGTTGTGAGGTGAGTCAGGTGACAGAAGAAGTTCTACTATCTTTTTCAAAACCAGAGTAGGGGGTACCTGTGACCGATCCAGGAGTAGGGGCTTCTTCCACCAGTTTTGATGAGGCAGAGGCGAGTTCGCCTACTGATATTCCTTCCCCAGCGGCTCCGATTGGAAAGAGCTTCCTGATTACTCTTCCAACGGTGCCTGACATGGGCAGTCGACCAACGGAGCATGGTGAGTCTTCATCTGAGCCATCCCGTCAGTTTGCGAGGAAGGTGTTAAAGAGAGTCTTGAGCTCATGGGTCGAGACTCTTTCTTCTGGCCATTTGGAGGCTGGTTTCGGCATGGTTAAGCATGTGCAGGACATTCTTGCCGATAGCGAAGAAGTTGGTCTGGACATTACAGATGCCAAGGCTTTTGTTGATGAAGTCATCACTCTAGGCAACACGTGGAATGAGACCAAGAGCTTTCCGAATGATGATTTCTTCAACGAGATGTTTTTGAAGCCTTCCAGCGAGGTCAAGTCTGAACTGAAGGAGATCTCGTAGACTTGAAAGCAGCTCGTTCGGGAGAGGAACGTCACCGAGTTGGCTATTATTGAGCTAACACAGGACCAGCACCATCTTGACTGGGAGGACACTGAAGCCAGACAGCGCCTTGAGCTATTGGAAGAACAGGCCGCTGTCAAGTGAGCTGCTACTTTGCAATCTCGCGATAGAGAGAGGACTCTCATTCGCCAAGTTGAAGAGGCTGAAAGCAATCTTCGGAGGAAGACTCAGGAATATGAACAATGGCAAATTCTCTGGGAAGAGCTTCCTTGTGCTGAAGATGGGTCGCGAAAGCCTACTGCATTTTATGGGAAAATTCTGAAGAAGCCCGGCCTGGAAGCTTTGGAGGCTAAGGCCAAGAGTTTTCTTGAGGAGTTAAGCCTTTGGCTGAAGACCATGTCGGACTAGCCTCCTGATTTGTAACAAACTTTTTCTTCTTTTCTTTTGGTACCTCCATGTATAAACATTTTTGGCACTCTTTTTTTTGTATCCCCTTATTTCACTTAAATTCACTTTTCATGAAAACATAAGCAAAAATTGAATGGGAATGGTTTGTTTGAAAATTTGTTCAAAAGGTTGTCATTTTGTGAAAATCTTTTGTCAAATAATTGTTTGTAGGCATGAAAGCTAGATTTTGTGGTAAAAGCCTGGTTTTCCGATGGCTTGAAAGCCGAGTTTTGGATGGCGTGAAAGTCGAATTTTGATTGTGGTATGGAAGCCGGTTTTTGGCATGAGAGCCGATTTTTGTAGCATGAAAGCCAGGTTTTTGAGATGGCATGAAAGCCGATTTTTGACATGAGAGCCAATTTTTGTGGCGTGAAAGCCAAGTTTTGATTTTGTGGCATGGGAGCCTGATTTTGTTTGCGGCATGCGAGCCAATTTTTGTTTGCTTGGCATGGGAGCCAGGTATTGTGGCATAGAAGCCGAGTTTTTGAAAACCAAGTTTTGTTTTGTTGGCATGGGAGCCAGATGTTTGATTTTTGGCATGAAAGCCAGGTTTTTTGGCATGAAAGTCAGGTTTTTGGCATGAAAGCCGGGTTTTGGCATGAAAGCCGGGTTTTTGGCATAAAGGCCGGTTTTTTTGGTTTTCAAAATGCAAGTATCGACTAAGAGTCGCCTCCCTGCTGAATGGTATTGCAAATATCGATGGAATGTCGCTTCCTTGCTCATTCGGTTGCGAGTATCGATGGAATGTCGCCTCCTCGCGGATTTTGGTGCAAGTATCGACTGAATGTCGCTTCCCTACTTTTTTCAAAAATTTGGTTTTGTGGGTATCAACGGAATGTCGCCTCCCCACGATTTTTGAAATTTTAGGTTTTTTTTTTAACCTTTATTTTTGTTTTAAAATTTGGGTTGTGGATATCAACTAGAACGTTGCATCTCCACGATTTATTGAAATTTTGCAAGTATTGACGAAGTGTCACTTCCTTGCGATTTGAGGTTTTGGAAGTATTGAATGGGATTCGCATCCTTCCGATTTTTGGGTTTTGTGAGTATCGACTAGACGTCGCTTCCCCATGGTTTTTTTAAAAACCATTTTTTGTTTAAAGACACGAGGGTTGTAAATTTTAACTCAAAACCATTTTTGGTGGTAAAAGTCAGGGTGGACTAGGGTGGAAATTCCTGAGTCCTGATTTTTGTTTCAAACCATGAATTTTTGGGTTCAAAGATCGAAAGTTTTGGTCAAGTTAGGGAAGAGATTCCTAAACTTGGATTTTGGTTTTTTTGTTTTTTTTTTTTTTTTTTTTAATAATGAAACATTGAAAGTAAACACTGTTTTGGGTTTTTAAAAATTTCAACATAGGGATGAAAACTCTAAAAGGGGTGGGTTTGACGAGCAAGTACCTAGGAATAGGCTTTGGCCATGCAGGCATTGCTCTGACCCTATGTAGGAAGTCTTCAAGGGTAGTACCGCTTTAAGAACTTGTCGTTGATGGGCAGCATACATCTGTCACCCTCCATGTTTAGAAGAGCATATGCGCCATTGGAGAAGACTTTGTCAATGACGAAGGGTCCCTTCCATTTTGGTTCGAGTTTGCCTTTGGATTTGTGGGCGAAAACCATTGGCCTTTTCACCGCAAGAACCAAGTCACCCTTTTTGTGGGCGCGCTGCCTTACTTTCTTGTCGAAAGATTCTATCATGCATGCTTGGTAAAGCTCAATGCTTTGTAGAGCTTCAAGCCGTCTTTCATCGAGATTATCCAATTCTTAAAGTCTCAATTTGACGTTGCTTTCTTGCGTCATTTCATTTTGTAGAGATACCCTTAAGGAAGGAATTTGTACCTCTAGAGGGACAACTGCTTCACATCCATAGACCAAGGAGAATGGTGTGCTATGGGTTGGTCCTCGAACGGTAGTCCGGTAGGCCCAAAAAGCTTCAGGCAGTTTGTCGCTCCAGTCTCTTTTGTGACTAGAGACCATTTTCTTAAGGATTTTGCAGAGTGTCTTGTTTAAGGCTTCTGCCAGTCCATTCGCTGCCGAGTTATATGGAGTTGAAGGATAACTTTGGATTTTGTATTTGTCGCAGAACCTATAGAATCTGTGATTCCGGAATTGTGGTCCGTTATCATGGACAAATCTTTTAGGTATGCCGAAGCAACAAATGATGTTGGTTCGTAAGCATAGAAGGACTGACGAGGTCTTCATTTCACTGAATGCAAATGCTTTTGACCACTTGGAGAAATAATCCGTAACGACGAAGATGAAGCGATGACCTTTGCTTGACGGGGGAGAGATAGGATCTATGATTTCCATACCCCACGCTTCGAAGGGCCATGAGATCGCTGTAGGATGTAGCCATTCTAGAGGCATGTGTACATAATCTCCTTGAATTTGGCATTGTTGGCAACGTTTAGCAAATTGTATTGCGTCAGCTACCATGGTAAGCCAATAATAACCTAACATTTTTATCTGACCGTAGAGCTTAGGACCAGCCTAATGGGCTCCTCAAAGACCAGCATGAACTTCTTTTAGAGTTTCTTCCGCCTCTTGCTGTGATAGGCAGCATAGAAGTACTCCATTGAAGGATTTTCTGTAAAGCATTTTGGTGGGAATATCCAAATGGAAGTTTGGGGCTCGTCTTTGAATGCTTACCCACTCTTTTGGATCTTCAGGTAGGATTCCGAACATAATATAATCAATGAACGGATCCCTCCAGTCTCCGATCTGAGGTTTAAGGATGGAAATCCGACTTCCGACCACCTGGTGGCATTCAGCAACTGCTTGGTGTGTGTTGAGAGGAGGGAGAATCTTTCTTTGACACACTGTAATTTGTATGTTTTCCCCTTCTTGGATTTCCATAGATGCAGCAAGTCCAGCCAGGGCATCTGCACGGATGTTTTCACCTCTGGGGATGTGGGTGATGTGACAGATGTCAAACCTTTGACGAAGTGATTGTGCTTTGTTGTAGTAAGGCAACAGATTAGGCTTCCTGATTTCGTATTTCTGATTCATCTGGTTGACGATCAGTTGGGAGTCCCCAAATGCTTCCTGCATGGTGATGCCAGATTCGAGGGCGAGTTCCAATCCTATGATCAGAGCTTGGTACTCAGCTGCATTGTTTAAACATAGTTCCAATAGCGAAAATGCTTGAGAAATCATGTATTTATCGGGGCTAACAAAGAGAATGCCAATTCCTGATATCAGCTTTCCTTTTTCATTTGTCCTGGTTGCACCATCGAAGTACATGTTCCAGGAGGCATTTGGTGAGGAAGTCTCCACGCTGTAGACAGGTTCGTCTGGGAAATCATCCCTGAGTGGAGAATCCTTAGGCAGTGGATGCTCTACGAGAAAATCTGCCAGAGCTTGACCTTTGATTGATTTCTGTGGTACATACCTAATATCAAATTGTGACAGAAGGATGGACCATTTTGCCAACCGGGCATTGAGAGAACCTGCTTTTGTGACAAGGACCTTTAAGAGATTGATCCTCGAAATCAGTTATACTGTGTTTGACAGCAAATAGCAACGTAGCTTTTGTACGGCGAACATCACTGCCAGGCATTCTTTTTCGACTGGAGAGTAGCGATGCTCTGCACCTACCAACATGCAACTGAGGTAGTATAGAGCAGCTTTTTTTCCTCCATCATTTTCTTGTGCAGGTAAAGTGCCCAAAGAATAGTCGAGAGCTCTTGCGTACAAGATGAATGGTTTTCCGGTTGTGGGAGCAGCCAACACCGGAGGTTTGGTCAGGTATGACTTGATGTCTTGAAATGCAGCTTCACATTCAGCATCCCAAACAAAGTCTACACCTTTCTTCATCAGGCAAAAAAATGGACGGCATTTTCCTGATAGATTGGAAATGAATCGTCGGATGTATGCCAATCTTCCTTGAAGCCCTTTTAGTTCTCTTAGGGTTCTTGGAGATGGCATTTCTAGAATTGCCTTGACTTTGATGGGGTCAAGTTCTATTCCAGCTTTCCGAACTATGAATCCGAGGAACTTACCCGATAAGACACCGAAGAAGCATTTGTGGGGATTCATTCGCAGTTTGTGTTTGCGAAGCCGGAGGAAGACTTCTCGAAGATCTTCGAGATGGTCTTCTTTTCTTTTGCTTTTGACGACGAGGTCATCAACATAACATTCGACCGTCTTGTGCTGCATATCTTGGAATATCTTCATCATAGCCCTCTGATATGTTGCACTAGCATTTTTCATACCAAATGGCATGACAGTGTAGCAATACATGCCAAATGGGGTCCGAAATGATGTATGCCTTTCATCTTCGGGATACATTTTTATCTGGTTATAGCGAGAGAAGCCATCCATGAAAGTCATTTGCTCAAACCCGCAGGTGTTGTCAATCATTACCTCTGGTAAGGGGAGCGGGAATTCATCTTTGGGACAAGCATTATTCAGGTCTCTATAGTCAATACAGACTCTGATTTGCCCATTTTTCTTTGTCACGGGGACGATGTTGGCTAATCATTCGGGATGATGTTCCTTGCGGATGAAGCCAACGTTTTTGAGTTTCTGAACTTCTTGTTCAATTTTGTCCATCACATCAGGATGGAATCTTCTTTGGCCTTGTTTGACAGGCTTGACATTTTCTTGCAAGTTGAGTCTGTGAACTGCTATCTTGGGATCTAGGCCAGGCATTTCAGCGTAAGACCATGCAAAACAATCAACAAACTCACAAAGAAAAGAGACATACTTGGGTAACTCATCATCCTTTATATTCTTGCTTATGAATACAGGACGTGGGTTATCTGGTGTTCCCAAGTCTATCTTTTGAACAGAATCTTCTGTTGGAAGGTTTGAAGGTGGTTCCTCCACAATATTTTCGGAGGCTTCCAACTCAACAAGGCCTTCTAGATTTCCAAGGGCATTTTCAGACCATGGCTCCGCTTCTGTCCATAAATCTTCTTGATCGGTATTCTTCTCAAGGCTTGCTATGAGATGATCCCAATCACCTGCCGAAACTGGGTTGAAGTAAGGCACTTCTTTTGGAGATTATGGCTCTTCTGAATCAGAGAACCGTGCGTCTGTGTCATCGGACAATTCCTCTTCATCATCAGAGAAATCATACCAATTTGATGAGCTTCCTAGGTCCTTGTCGGGTAACTCTTCAAAGAGATATCCAGGGAGATCGATAACTTCATCGACACAAGATGTTAAGGCCTGGTCGGCAAAACGACTTTGCAGCCTTTGCGTCAACTGTCTCATCGGAGTGTCAGGATCATACCCCCATCCGTATGAAGACTTGTCTATGCGATGGTGGAGTTTCCAATCTTCCAGCTAACTTTTGGTCAGGGTGGGTTCCAATGGTATAAGAATACCACGGCCACCTCCCAAACCAATTGGATTTTGAGCGTCATAGCCCATTTTCTTCATGATAGCTTGTGCCATTGGACTATACAAGGATAGTTGAGGCATACCTTCATTTTGGAAATGCTCAAGCAAGGAGTTTAATGAAGAAGCATCTGACCTATGGAAGAAGATTGGTTTTCCTTCTGCCGTTGTTGCCGGAGCGATGAAGGTAGCAAATGCAGGATCTTCTACGTCAGTCGGTGTCTCTAATGGAGTGAGGGCAGGCTGAACTTCCTGAGTATCAGCTTGGCTTGACGATGTATCGTCTTCAGTCTCTGAATCCAAATCCGTGTCTTGTATGATAGACACGAAGGAGACAGCAAACTTGCCCACAGTCTTTTGCGTTATCTTCTTTGCCTTAGTAGTGATTACCAAGGGTTCAGAAGATTTGAAGGAGACAATGAAGGGAGACGGATTGCTCTCTCCGGATCTGCCGGAAGGTTTGTTTTCTTCCGATGATTGCTGAGGAGCCTTGCCTTTGTCTTTTTGGAGATTGCCGGCAAAGGATGCTATTTTCTCCTCCTCCTCTTTCTCATCCTTGTACATTTGAGAGTCTGCAAAATGGACTTCTTTGCCTTTGAAGGGCTTTTTGTCTGCAAACACTCGATGTATCAAGCCGTCGTCGCCAGCAAACTTGATGCATTGATGTAGAGTTGAAGGGACAACACCGTTCTCGTGTATCCAAGGGCGTCCGAGAAGGATGTTGTAGCATGAAGGGGTTTTTATTGCATACACTGTGACCTCAGAGATAAGATCGCTGATTTACAACTTGAACCTAATTTTGCCAATGGACCTTTGAGCACTCCCATTGTATCCAAAGATGGACACAGATGTATGGCTTAGTTTGATGGGTGGGATACCCAGCTCTTCGAGTGCCGAAGTAGAGATGAGGTTGAGTGCAAAACCTGGGTCGATCTGGACTCTGTGTATCGGCATCTCTTTGATGTACCTTGTGAAGTACAAGGGTCGGTTGTGATTTGTCTCACCTAACAGGAGGTCTTCCTTATTAAAGGCGATGGTAGCACTTGCGGCTTTTTGGACCGAGAGTCATTCAGTGCAAGGTCCTCCAACTTCTTTCTTTTCACCCTTTGAGGAGGTTTTTGACTTTTTGACCCTATAGTCCATTTCAATTTGTAGGACTTGTGGGGCATGTTTGTCGACATCCAGATTCAGCCTTTGCAGTTCTAAAATGAGACTATCACGAGTTTGTGGTGACATTCGTAATAAGTCTAGGATCTGCAATTGTGCAGGTATGTGTTTGAAGTGCTCGATCAAGTCATACTTGAAAGCCTCCTTTGGGCCTGTATTTTCATTATCGCCGCCGCTTGGGGCATTTACAGCTTGTTTTCCTGAAGGATTTACATAAGAAGAAGAAGAAGGTCGGTCGTAGTTTTTGTGGTAATCCCGGCAAGAGCGGGTACCTTTCCCAACTTCAAAAGCTTCTAGAGGTGGTTCTTCTTTCGGAAGACCTCCTTGGGGCTCAAGGGGCTGATCCTCCCCATTTGCTAAAAACGCTTCTGCAGCAGCATTACCATCTTCAGTTATTGCGTTGCATGGAGCATTTTCCGAGAACAAGTCCTGAACAGCTTCCAACAACTTTTCTTCTTTGTCCAGTATTTCATCGGTCCAGACATCTCCTATGAGGTTGGGTATCTGAGACCAATTGACTGGGTTTTCTTTGAAGATTTCGTCAGCCAGAGCTTCTTCATGGTGATCAGTCGGAAGAGGCTTGAATTCTAACGTCACCGTTTCAGGAGACGACAACTGAGAAGATGCTATCTCAGTGGAAGTCACTCGAGAATATGTAGCTCCAGAAGATATGCTTCCGAATGCATTCTGAGAGTCCGTGGCCTCAGCAGATGGAGCTTCAAAGGCATTATCATCCTGAACTATTACATTACAGGCAACTTCGATAGAAGATGCCTCCATAATGGACCGTTGGGAATCAGACTCATCCTCCGATTTAAGAGGATCATCAATCCAGCAACTTTCTTCATTTTCCGGAGTCACTGGAGGAGATGTTTGTAGATTTTCCGGGACTTCCGGTTCTGGGTTTTGATGAAGCTGGTTGATGTGATCCTGCTCTTGCTCTATGGCAAGACGCTGCAAGATCCTCGCATATTCTTCGAGATCTGGAATAGGGGCTAGATCTTCTTCTTCATCTGTTCCTCGTGGTTCAACCTGGTTGGGATCCACTAGAGCATTTGTTTGTGCTATGTCAACAGCATTTTGGGCAGTCTCTTGATCTTCATCATCATCAAACCAGGATCCTTGTGGCAGGAAAGGGTTATACCAGATTACTGGCACAAGGTGGGATTCCGAAAATCCATTCTTTGTAGGAGAGATATTCTCCGGTTTCAAGGGATTCCTCCCATTCATCTGTGTCACTGACAGTGTTACTGGACTCGTATCCATTCATGGAGAATCCAACTACCGAGTTACAAGAATATGATGCCCCCTGCGTAGTCTCATCTCTGAGGCGTGGCGGCATGAAATCACCGAGGGTGAATTTTCTTGCCACTCTTGAGGCCTTGGGAAGAGACTCCTCTGTTGCCCCTTGTGAAGCGGTAGAGGAGGTTTTTGCCTTTTCAGGAACCTTTTGCTTGGTTTGAGCCTTCTCCTACTGTTTAAGCTTGCAGAGTTGTCTCTTGGCTTGCCTCCGCTGTTGAGCGGTCGGCTTTGTTTTGACGATCTCCCAATTTTCATCTTCTAGGAGATTGGGATGCACCCATATGGGCTGTCCTTCTGGTGTTGGGTAAGGCACCAGCTCTTGGGACGTTTGGGTCATTTTTATCACCTTGGAGGAAGTTGTGATCTTCTCCTTTAGTGATTTGGATGTTTGTCCATATGTTACCATGTTAACGGAGGCAGACCCGTAGTTTTTGTCAAAGGTAATGACTCCTTTTTTCCACATCTCATAGATCTTCTCTCTCACAACGAAACATTGGTTGAGAGGATGTGAGATCATTTGGTGGTATGGGCAATATCGGGGATCATTGGTTTTGCCAACATCTCCTGGTCTTTTGGGGTCAGGCAATGTGAGTTTCCCATTTGCCAAGAGAGCCCCAAATATTTCCTCAACATCTTCATCAAATGGGTATTTCTTCTCTACTTGTTCTTTGAAGGCATCAGAGAGTTCAGGTCTCTTACCTGCAGCTTTGTTTTCAGCTTTCTTTGGCGGCTGAGGGGCTGACTTGGCTTGCACATTGAGAACCTCCTTTTTCTTTGGCTTGGAGGTCGGAATGGCGGTCGGCTCCTTCTTTGATGACTTCTGACTGTTGAGGCCTTTGATCACCGTTTCAGCCTCCATAGACGCTTCTACGAGTTCTCCCAAGTTCTTTGATTTGTTGTCGATGATCATGGAGCGGATCCTTGCTCTCATGTTGTTTCGGCAAATGTCGACTAGCAACGCTTGTGGCAGCACATCTGAGCATTTGTATGACATTGCTTTTCACTTGTGAATGAAGTCATATGTCAACTCATTCTCTCCCTGTTTAAGGCTGCAAAGCTGAGTCATAGTAACAGGATGATCCTCACCTTTGAAGTGGGTCAGGAAACGTGTCTCTAGCATGGTCCAGTTTTGAATGGAGTCCTCTGGCAGAGTGGAGTAACAATCAAAGGCCGTACCTTTTAGGGTACTTGCAAAGAGAGGGATCTTGAGAGCATCTTGATCCGCAATCGTTCCTATCAGGATCTTGAAGTAGATGACGTGCTGTCTAGCTGAACCTTTCCTTGTATATGTTTGGAGAAGAGGTTGTTTGAACTTTGGAGGGAAAGGAACCGAGTCCATCCATAAGGGATATGGTGGCTTGATCCCATGCTCCTTCAGTGTATTCTCTTCTTTTGCTTTGGCGAGGGTATTGTCAACGTCCTTTTTAGTAAGGGCGCGTGACTCATCTTCTCCACCGTTTGCCTCATCTTGTGGAGGAACCTCATCGTTGTTTGGTGGACGTTGGAGAGTGAGAAGAAGGTTTTCCATCAAAACCTCTATTCTTTGCTGTCCTTGCTCAACTGCTGTATGCGTAGAGCCATGTTATCGTCCGGTGGAGGTTGCTCAGAGTTTGTGACTAGGACATTCACTCTTCGTGAGTCGAAAGAGGATGCTATCTTAGTGACTGAGCTGGAGCTCATTCTTCTAGATGAAGAGCCCGAGGAATGATCACTCCAGTGTCCTTGGCTCGAAGGAGTGGGAGAGTCTTCCTGATGCCTTCTCGTCCGGGAGACGCTGCGAGTCACCGGTCGTCTGACATGTATTTTTGTTGCTGATTTCTGCCTTCTTTTGGTTTTGCCAACCATGTGGACAGCAGCAACTTGGTCGGGTCTTTCTTTTTCGACCCATTTTTTGGAGATTTGAAGCTCAGAATGCTGGGTTCTTTGCTTCTCTAATCTCTTTTGTCGATATGCCGCGCGGCGATGTATACGACGAGAAATTTGAGCTTCGGTTAGCTCGAGCTGTGCTCTGGCAATGAAGGACGTGGTCCCTCGTGCACAGCAACCGAGTTTGTCTTCCTTGAAGACTGGCATGGACAGGATTTGAACGCGGTCCTTAGCCTGTCACAGTGAAGCTTTAAATTTTGCAAGCTCGTCCCCTGTTGAGATGAAGGGTCGAGTTGCAGGAGAGTAGGCCCTGGCAGGTTTTTGTCGAGGCCTTATGATGTACGACTTGATTTTGGGCTTGTATGAGCAAGTCAGCTCGTGTTGAGTTGTTTTGGTAGTTCGGTGGAGGGTAGGTTTCTCCCCTTTGATGTAAGCAAGATGATAGAACCGATTCTCCTTGAGAGGAGCCAGGTATGCTGGCTTTGCAGATGTCTAGGACCTTCTTTGCTTTGGTGAAGATCGCGGGGACCAAGTCTTAGGACAGATCTGGTTTTTTGCAGGTTGAGGCTTCGCAGGACTGCCACAAGCCTCGGGTTTCTTGGTGACCACCTTTGGTGTCGGGGCAGCAACACGTTGAGGGGCGGTCTTCTACTTCTTAGCAGGTGCCGTCTCTTCTACGGGTAGTGGGAATGGTCCCAGTGACCGAAAGACAATGGTCCGGGGAGTGGAGGTTAACCCGGTGTTTTGGGAGTTGCCGAGAGAGGTGACGCTTCGGCAGCTGGCGGGGCACTTGTAAGTGCGCTTGCTTTGCTTCTCTTGAAGCATGACTTGGTACTTGTTCTCATCGAAGGCGATGGTCAACGAGGCTGCCATTGTTAGTTTTGGAAAAACTTCTAAAACAAGACCACATCCATTAGTAATCACAAGAATATGGTGATCATAAATGGAAAACACTATGGTTTTGTCTTTTCAAATCGCTCAGCAGGCATGGCCTATTCTAAGTGTAATGAAAAAGGCAAAAAGCCATAGAGGGTACAATTGTTCTGAACGCAAGTATGGTTGGCTCGAAATGAGCGCTCCAGTGACTGCTTAGAAGCAATTGTAAACCTTAATTCAAGTTACCGAGAAGCAAAGCTCACTCTAGGTAAAATGATATAAGGTTGGAGATACAAATGTGTCGGTTACGAATACAGTAAACCCAAAAGGGTGTACTAGCACCGCTAGGAACAAATGTTGTAAATCGCATCCTTGAAACGGACACGAGATGGGATATTTTTTTAAAGGTCAAGATCGAATTCGCAAAAGAGAGCAAATGGTATTCCAATCCGAACAAAGGCTCAAACATTTCTGCGAGCACTAAATCCGAAAAGGAAGGAACCAAGATTTCTCATATTTGAATCCAATAATGATGGAATTTTATTTTATTTTTTGAAGAGAGATTTTTTTTTTTTTTTGAAGAGTACACATAGGTCTTCCAATTCGGTCTTATGAAACCTCAGTGGATAGATTTGCCCACAGGTAAGGGTAGGGTTACTTAATGAACCCGTTTGAAGGACCCTTGCCTCGAACAGTCTAGCTGCCTCCACACTCTGGACAAGGCTTTTCTTAGATCCACTTTGGTCAAAGAACGCAATTGGTGCAACCTTAATGCGTTTTTTTTTTTTTTTTTTGAAAGATCTCCAATGGACCCATCAAAGAGAGGAAAGTGGCCCTTCCCAATCCGAACGTTGGCTCAAACTTTTCTGCGAGCCATTGTACGAAAAGGAAAAAACCAAAGTTTCTCCAATTCGAATCCAGAATAAAGGAATTTGAAAAGGTTTTTTTTTATAAAAAACTTATTTTTTTGAAAGATCTCCAATGGACCCATCAAAGAAAGGGAAATGGCCCCTCCCAATCCGAACGTTGGCTCAAACATTTCTGCGAGCCATTGTACGAAAAGGAAAGAACCGAAGTTTCTCCAATTTGAATCCAAAAGAAAGAAACTTGAAAACTTATTTTTTTAATTTTTTTTTTTTTTGAAAGATCTCTAATGGACCCATGAAAGAGAAGGAAATGGCTCCTCCTAATCCGAACGTTGGCTCAAACATTTCTGCGAGCCATTGTATGAAAATGAAAGAACCAAAGTTTCTCCAATTTGAATCCAAAAAAAAAGAAACTTGAAAACTTTTGAAAAAAAATTTTTTTTTTTGAAAGATCTCCAATGGACCCGTCAAAGAGAGGGAAATGGCTCCTCCTAATCCGAATGTTGGCTCAAACATTTCTGCGAGCCATTGTACGAAAAGGAAAGAACCAAAGTTTTCTCCAATTTGAGTCCAAAAGAAAGAAATTTGAAAACTTTTTTTTTGTTTGAGAAAAGAAAGAATGGAAACAGGTTCAAAGAAAGAAGTTTCTAAAGAATCCCATCTCATGTTTTTTTTTTTAGATACAAGATCCAACATAGGCCACCAACTAGAAAGGAGCCAAGGATTCTAAGCATCGTGTTCTCAAATGAACAGATCCCACCGGGTATGCCAACTTGATGGACCCGTCTTTTTCTATCTTGCCTTCCTCCGTCTCGGGTATGCCAGATTTTCTATTCTACTTGGAATCTAAAATGGTGATCCGGAGATTCACCTTCACAACTAGAAAGAAAATCAAACTTTTTTTCTAACTTTCCATTGCACATATATTTAAAGAAAGAGACAAGATTTTAAAATGCGGTGAGATGCGATTTTGTTTAGTTTGCCGTGAAAGGCGATTTTGTGCCGTAGAAGGCGATTTACAAATCTCATCAATGATGAAAGACAAGAATTGTGATTTTTTTGTCTCTTTAAAAATACAAAGTACAATAGAAAGGGAAGAAAGAGGGATCTGACTTCTCAAGCAATTGTGGGGACTCGTTCAGATCGACGGTCGCGAGTAATGTATGGACTCCGCCATCGTCCTTCAGATGAGAACACTTGATGCTTTAGTTCACTTGGCTTGGCTTAGACCTCAAATTTTTAGAGGACAAAGACCAAGGGAAGGTCCTATATCCAATAAAAAACCAAGTAGACGGGCTGAAAAGCCGCATCTAGGCCATGTTGGATAGAAGAAAAGGGGAGATCTTTGGGGGTGGCCCTCCAAGGGACTTCGATCACCTTGTAGAATTTGCAGCAGAGTTTCTTGAAAGTGAGAGAGCTTCTTTTTGCAGAGAATTCTTCAGGATAGTTTTCAGACAATTTTTTAGGACCCTTCAGATGATTTTTTCGGACCCTTTCCCTTTGGAATGACCGCCTATTTATAGGCTTTTGGTGGCCATTAGGAAGGTTTATGGGCATTAATGATATTAATGCTCCATAATGGGAGTTACAAGATTTAATTTCATAATTTTGTAACTCCTTTTTCTTGGATTCTGATTGGCCGATAGAGAATAATGGACATTTAATCTCCATGATGATGGGAGTTTCATGATTAATTATCATGATTAATCTCCATAATGATAGGAGTTACATGGTTAATTGTCATGATTAATTGGACTTATAACTCCCATTTCCTTGCTTCTGATTGGGCCGTCCAAAATAATGAGTTAATGACCCTAATAAGTTGTCATAAAAAGGTCATTTAACTTCATTAATTGGCCGCCCAGTCGCTTGAAGAGTCGCGGGCCGCGCCGCGTCTTCTGGAATTCTTCTTGCGATGATCATCAATGGATCCGCATGTTATTTGATGTCAGACGACGATGCAAATTCACACATTGGTTCACATCAATGGGTTGGCAACATCTGTCCAGTCAATTTCTCGATCGGTTGGGCAGAAAGTGTACTTTTTTGGTCGGCCGGTTGGCGGTTTTGGAGTGTCCGATGATGATCAAATGATTTTGGTGGCAGATCCGTGATGTTGACGAAGATCGACAGATATCATGCCTGAAAAATCAGATTTTAAGAAAATCAAAGGGGCCAAACATCGCGAAACGCGAAAAAGAACGGAAAAAAGGCGTTTCTGGAAGAAATCCGGCGACCCGGATTTCCAGGGTCGCCGGCGACATGGGGCTTTGGCCCCTTTTTCGGTCACCGTCCGGTCGCCGTTTCTTCACCGTTTTTCAGGATTTTTTTCTTCTGTTTTCTCCTGTATTTTTCTTTGATATTTCTCCTCATTTATTGGTTTGATTCCACTGAGGAAAACCCATCGAGAAGTCATGCAAATCAAAGCACAAACTTTCCTATTTTTGGAAAAGTCGAAGACTTTGTAGCCGATTTTCCGCCAAGAGTTGAAACTAGGTCAAACGATGTCGGAATGACCTGAAATTTGAGGTGAAGCTTCCTGAGCATTAGATAGGACCAACCATGGGCTTTTATTTGAGTTTTGAAGCCATTTGGGGTCCCGTCGATGCTAAACTTGATTTCACCGTGCGAAAGATGTCGAGCTTTGATGTGTGGTCATCCGATGTCCGATTGACCTGGAATTTGACAGGGAGCCTATTGGAGTCATTTTGAGATGATCCATTAGCTCCGATTTAGATGCCATGGTCTCGGGGAGCTTCGGAGCGTCAAAGCCGGGTCAAACGTCGTCGGAATGACCTGAAATTTGACGTGCAGCCCTTTGGAAGCATGTAGAAGTTACTCATGTACTTCATTTGATGAGTGGCGGCATCGGAGGTTCTCGCCGCTGAGAGGCTTGATTTTGCCTTTCGAGAGTTGATGGAGGGTCAAACGGTGTCGGTTTGACTTAAAATTCGATGTGGAACCTTTTGGAGGTATTTTAAGACCATCCATAGGCTCTGTTCAAAGATTTGATGTATTTGACACTGTCGCCGCTGGGAGCTCCCGCTTAGCTGTTGGAGGATTGAAGTTAGGCCAAATGGTGTCGAAATAGCCCGAAACTTCATGTGTACCTCTTTTTTGGCTATTTTGAAAGATCTTGCAGTTTTTATTTGATTTTGACATGATCTGATGCTTGAAGCAGCTTTGCCTGTTTGTAGTAGGATGCGGCTCCATGTAGCTTTTGATGTTGAGGTGGTAAAGTGACATTTTTGGTGTCAACAATACCCTTACAGTTCCAGAAGAGGATTTTAATCATTAGATAACTTTGGGGGAAGGAGGGCCACTGTTACTCCTAGTTTTTGGACCTAGGGATAAATCGCCAACTTTTTTGGGCTTTCTTTTACCTTTGACTTTGAGTGGGGATAGATCTACCACCAAAGAAGCTGAAGGTGGGAGTAGCTCTATGGCCTTAGGATCCGAAGTTGGAGGGGTTGGGGTAGTTAGCTTAGAGGCTTGAGGGTCCATGATATCAGGTGTAGTGTTGAGCTGGGTGGCTAATAATTTTTTGGAATTGGAGATAGAAGAGAGTGGATCTACTAAAGTGCAGTTTTCCAGAATGGAGAATGGGTTAGAACAATCCAAAGTTGGAGCTGGAATTTTCCCTAGGATGTCATAAATAATATCTGTTGGAAGAGACAAAACCAGGTTTTCTATATTAGGATCTATAGATGGATTGGGATTTGGGCCAAGAGAAAGGGGTTCATTAGCTAGAGGAGGTAGGCTGGGATGGAGATTGGCCTTAGCAGGAGCTGAGTCCTTTGAAAGAGGGGAGGATTGGTTGTCTAAGCCACCTGAGATAGGATTGGATTTTGGGGGTTCCTTGTCTAAGTTCTCATCTGGAGAGGGACCAAGAAGCTGATTAGTTTGAAGGTACTTCAGCAGGGGAGGCTTGGTGGAGAAGGGACATTTAGCCGTGAGATGACCTGCAGAAAGGCAATCAGAACAAGGGACATTTTCGTAGAGAATTTCCACTACTACTGTATCCTCTCCTTCCAATTCCACTGCTATGGAATTAGGACCTGGCTTTGACACATCTAAATTCACCAGAACTCTGGCAAAAGACAGCATCCTTTGGGCAGTAGTGGTTTCATCTAGATGTAGCGGTTTGCCTATCGAGCCTGCTATGGAGAGGAGGATATCACTGCTCTAGCAGTGGTAAGGAATCCCTTTCATGCGAATCTAGATAGGAGATACCGCCGGCCAGGAGTTTTCATCTTGCCCAGGAGACCAAGGACAAAGGAGGAACTTTCTTTTTCCCGTAATAAGAGGGCATTGGCTGACCAGAACATCTCTATCCTCCATTGTATTGAATCTGAAGAGGAAATGCCCTAGCTCTGTGAGTGAGATAAGGCAAGGCCTGGACAAACGCCAAGTGCTGTGGACTCACTGCTCTAGAGTTTCCAGAGAGGACCTTCTGCCCACAAATTTTTCAATGGCTAAAAAGAAGAAGGAATCCTTTCTGGTTTTGATCATCTGTAGGGGAATTTTCATAGTTAATTTACCATCCTTCCATGCCGGGGGTGGAAGAGCTGGGGGAGGAGAAATGGCGACAGGGGAGAAGAAGCTAGCATAGGATTTCTGTGGGGGCCGATTTTGAGGAGCCGAGAGTTTCTCTGGGACTGTAGCTGGAAGGTGGGTGAGTATACTTTCTAGGTGGTTATGTAGAACTTGCAGCTGTAAAGGATCCCAAACCATAGAAGAGGTAGAATTTTTACCTGAAGGCACTGCAACAGAAGATCTCTGAAGTGGAAGCTGAGGAGAAGAGGGAGGAGGAAGTGGAAGCTCGAAAGTAGTTGTAGATGTTCCTGACAGTTCTGACGGCTTAAGCAGGGATACAGCAGCTGAGCTCTGCTTTGGATAAGGGAAAGAAGGGTCTTTAGATCCTGCAGTCTGCTATATTGATGTGAGCAGGGGTAGAGAGGGATCTGCTGGGGGGTCTGCTAGAACCAAAGTTGGAGCTAGGGTTCCAGTTTCGGTAGAAAGGGGAGGAGACTCTGTGGTGAATGGAACTGAGGCTGGTGGGGGAGGTGGAGGACTGGGAGAGAGGTCTTCGACATGAGAGGATGGTGGGAGAGCAGTGCAAGGTGACTGGGGGGAAGATTCAGGAGGATTGGGGGGGACCTCCATCGTGCTGCTCCCTGCTTCTTTTTTATTCCTTGATTTGCTCTTGACTGGGTCATATCTTCATTCTTTATGGGCGGATTCTAGATTTTAACAGTGCTGCTCTAGATGGGCTTGACCATATCTTCATTCTTTATATTAAATGCATTAAAGCTCCATGATGGGAGGTTACACATTTTGGATCTATGGTTTTATAACTCCTTTTGTAACTCCTTTTTCTTGAATTTTAATTGGGCGTTGCAAAGTAATTGGCCATTATTTGCATTGAATCTTCATGATGAGGGGAGTTATGCGCTTTAATGCTATGATTACATCTCATTTGTAACTCCCTTTCTTTGAATTTTGATTGGGCCGTTCGAGAGGGGCGATTAACCGCATTAAGTAGCCACCAAGACACATGTTGGAAATTGAAAGGTTGCGGGCCGTTTTGTAACTTTTGGAATTCTACCCGTGACATAGGGGGCTATGATCGCCGATGGATTTCTCATGTCATTTGGTGTCGGATGACCATGTAATTTCAGACATTGATCAGCGCCGGTGGGAAATGCCATCTATCCTTTTTTTTCTCGATCGATCAAGAAAAAAGTATGCTTTCTTGGTTGGTCGAATGATGACTTTGAAGTGTCCAATGACGAATCCAAGATTTTGATGATGAACCCGTGATACTGACAAAGATCGACGGATTCCGTGCCTCAAAAATTAGATTTTCAAAGAGTTACAAAGGCAAAATCGACTAAAAATGGAAAAAGGACCCAAAAATGGGTTTTCAAGGAAATCCGTCGAGCCCGGATTTTCATGGTCGCGAGTGACCATGCAACAATGGGCGCAGGTGACCGTAGGGAATTTCGTGCCCATTCGGTCGCCTTTTTCCAACTTTTTTTGCTCTTTCTTTTTTTCTTATTTTTTATTACATTTTTGAACATTTTGACATATTTTTCTTGCGTGGAAATTGATGGAAATTCATGGAAAACGAGGAGTGAAGTTTCCAATTTTGCAGAAAAGCTGAAGACTTTGTCGCGCGGAGGCACCAATTTGTCGCTAAAAGTCAAAACTAAGTGGAACGATGTCGGAATTACCTAAAGTTTTAGGTGAAGCTTCATGGGAAAGAGATAAGACCAACCAGTGGCTTTTGTTTGGATTTTGAATCCATTAGAGGTCCTATCGCTAGTGGATTCAATTTTGTCGCGAGGAAGATATTGAGCTTTGATACGCGGTCAAACGATGTCCAATTGACCTGAAATTTGACAGGGAGTCTCCTAGAAGCCTTTTGGGACAATCCATCAACTCTGATTTGTGTGCCATCGTCCCGATAGACTCCGTCGCTGGGAGACCTGATTCTGCTACCGGGGACTGCAATTAGGTCAAATGATGTCGAAATGACTTGAAACTTGATATATAGTCCCTTGGAAGCATTTTGAGACCATTCATGCACTTTGTTTGGAGAAAGATGATTTCGGCAGTCTCCATTGCCTGGAGGCCTTATTTTGCCGCCAAAAGATTGATGTTGGATCAAATGATGTCGGATTGACCCGAAATTTGGCACAGAGCATCTTGAAAGTATTTTAGGACCACCCAGAGGCTCTGATTGAAGAAATGATGTCTCCAATGCTTTTGTCGCCGGAAGGGCTGACTTAATTGTGAGGAAAATGAGACTTTTGCACTTTAAGCCAAACGATGTCAGAATGACCTAAAACTTGGTATAAAGACTTCTATTGGTATTTTGAGACTAATTGTGTACTCTATTTTGTGAAACGAGGTCTCCAGCACCGTTGTCACCGGAAGGTCATTTTTTAGTTGCTGGATGAGTGAAGTTAGGACAGATGATGCTGAAATGACCCAGAACTTAATGTGTGCACTCCTTATTGTTGTTTTAAAGGATCTTGAAGTTTTCATATGATTTTGAGAAGATTTGATGCTTGAACTAGATTCATCCATTCTGTCGCGAGAAGAGTCATTGCCCACGAAATAACATCGAAACTTATGCAAAATGGTATAAGAGCTTTGAAAATCACATTTGTTGATGCAACTTGTTGTGACTTCCTTGATGTTAAATATATATATGTATGTAGCGTAGGGTTGTAAACGAGTCGGTTCCAGTTCGGATCCATGGTGGACCCAGAACCGGACCGAACCGGAACCGTTAAGGAGAAGGTGGAACCGGATCCAAACCCAGAACCGGTTTCTTAGCTCCGTAACCAGAATCAGAACCAGAACCGTATATGGGACGGGTCCAGAGCCAAGTCCGTGTCTAGGTAGACAATGATATTAATAAAACATGGTTTTTAGGAGAAATTTTCAAAAATTTAGGTAATATGTTGGATCTCGGATCCACGGGTCCTAACCAAGGTGGAACCGGACTTGGACCCATTTACTTATTGGGGCCTAAATTAGGACCCATACCTAGTTTTTAACTAGTTAGAACCTCCAAGTAATCGAAGAATCGATGACCCATTTACATCCCAAATGTAGCAGCATAAGTGACATTTTTTATGTCAATAAGAATGTTATATGACTTCCTTTGTGATTACCATTGTGGTGGGGGTAGTTATGGTTACAAAATTCAAATGAGTTTTATGATGATTTTAACATAAGATGGATTCATCAATTATGTCCAACATTTGATAGGGCCTGTAATGATAATCACTACAACATATATAACATTGTGGCCACTAACATTTGGTGGGCCACATTTCCTTAACGATATTGAACATGATATTGTACACTGCCTTTTCTAACATGAAATGGGTCCCACCATGATTGTGAACACCAGACAAATCATATCATTATTATAAATAAGGCAAGCTCCGCTATGATATGAGTAATTTCATATTCTTGTTGTAATTTCAAATATAAAATGAATAATGTGACAATTGAAAATATTGGATGGATGCTAATCGATCCAATATTGGGTGAGCTATATCAGATTTATCATCAAAGGAAGGGTCCTATTACTTTTGCATTAGATGATCCACTTGACTACTAATTAGTGCATCTCTCCATTTCCTGCTTTATAAGGTTGGGAGGTGCTCCTATGAGAGGCACTCTCACCAAGTTGGTGAGAGATGGGTGGGGGCCATCCACTCTCACCAACTTAAATGCAAGGATCCTCAACTTAAGAGTAAGGGCCCCCACCCATCTCTCACTAACTTGGTGAGAGTGTCTCTCATAGGAGCACCTCCCTATAAGGTTTACACACTTTGGTTTACTACATATTGAAACTAGCAGCACAGTTCTAGGCTAAGGCTGGGAGTCAATTAAAAAAAAGAACTTTTAGTACTTACAAAATTTATAAAAATAAAATGCAAATCCCACTTTCAACTTCTTTTTTTTTTAAATCACGAGAGTCATTTCAACATGCTCCTTACATTTTCAGATATTTTCTAGTTTTTATTTTATCAATTTAGTGGGCTCACTTCTAATGTATTAATGTTGTGCACACCATGATCAACATTAAAAAGTTAGAAAATCCAAAAAGAAATTAAAAAAAAATCTAGCTCATGTCATTGATGCAGGCAAGAAAGATCAGAAAATTAGGTAGCTATGTTGAGTGGCCGCCTCCGTCAAATGGAAATATGAACCAGAGTAGCATTTTGATCAAATATTTGAATTGGTTGAATCCTTCATGGTGCGAAATTCAAAAGGAGCCTTGACCTAATTTACCAAGGATTTGATCAAGAAGTATGGGGAAAAACATCAAATGGATGTTCAAGATGGATCCATAGGTATCCCACACATTAATCATACATATTCTGAATTATTTGGTTATCAACATCATATCAGTCCCTAAAAGATCTAACTGACCCAAGCCATCAAGCCCGCCATAACACACAAAGATCCAATAGTTCAAAATATGGACAGTAGTCCATTGGGTCCAACTGAACCAAGGCCAAACAAGGCTTATGCTTAGGGCTTTAGCTTTTCGATTACTATATATGGATAGAAACTAATGAAGAAACAAGACATGCCGGAAATGGAAGGCTTTCTGTGTGTCGTTCATTCTTCGAGGATTTGCTATCTTAGTTATTCTGGTGGACTTTTCCATTAGGAAGAACAGTTGGATTATCATAAGCCATCAATTGGAGGCCATGCCCACTCAAACAAGGACATCCAGAAGCTTAATATCTTTCTTTTTTTGTTTTGCTTTTTCCTATTATGCTTTTTGGTAAAAGAGTACATCATTAAAGAACCAGACCAAATAAACAAAACAAAGAGTACCATACACCCAAAAAGACCCCCACAAAAGAGGTACAAGTCAACCTCCCCCTAAGAGCATTTGACACCTTTCCTAAATTATATCTTGTTTACATAAGAAACAAAACTTAGCCAACGAGTGGGTTGCATAGTTCAAGATTCTAGGAATATAAGAAACCCCTAAATGATTAAAACTCAAAAATAGATTCTTGATATCAGCAATAATTGGGTTACTTGTCCAATCAGAATCACCATTAAGAGCTTGAGCCACTTCTTTAGCATCCAAGCACACTTGGATTCGTGGAAAGCCCATCTCCCTCCCTTTCTTTAAAGTTGTGAGAACCGCCCTCGTTTCTGCCTCCTCTATTGAGGAGGATTTCGAACCAATCCAAGCACCTACATCAACAACAATGCCTTTAAGCATAGCTACATAACCAAAAGACACTTTCTCATCTTTTTCTCTAAAGGCGGCATCTGAGAATATCACCACCTCCTCCTTAGATCTGTTCACAGTGGGGATTTCCTCTTCCTCAAGCTTTTCCCTAACCGTTAAAGAGAAAGGCTTACTAACATTATAAATTAGGGATTTTACCGAAAGGATTATATTTGTGGGGTTCATCTGTATGCCCTTAAAAAGGAATCCATCTTTGGCTTTCCATAAGGTTCACCACATTGTTAAAACCCACATTCTAGAGCGATCATCTTTTAGGCGAGAAGTTTGATTGTGGGGCTGACAAAAATCCTTCCACCATTGCTTTAGCTCCACAAAATTAAAGTTATGAGTTAGGAGGACAAAATGTGTGCCAAACAAACAAGCTCAAGCATAATCACATTTAGTTAGAGCATGTTCGACTCTTTCCTCTTCACCCTCACAGAGCAGGCATGAGGGACTCATAGACTTAATTTTAGAGTTTATACTCCTTCTAATTATAACCGCATTATTCAAGCATTTCCAACCAAATAGTAGGATCCTTTGTGGTGGGGCGTGTCACGACCCCAAACCCGATTAGTAATAAAACCAGAACCGGGGTGTGAAATTTAGGGCTAAATAAAAAAAATTGCCCTAAATGCCCAAGGATCGAAGTCCGTTGTGAGGATTGTGTAGCTGAACCTCATTAACAAATGATCAACGAGACTCGTCCAGTAAACACAACATTAAACCTATAGGAATATTAAAGCAAGTATGGATTTCATTCCATTATATATTCAAGTTTCAAAAAATAAAGCATATAAAGTTTATAAACATCAGGACCATTCCAAAAACCTAGGTCCTGGTACGAAAGATATACAAAAGTATTATAAGTGCAAAAGTATAAAATTCCCAAAAGATGAAAAGAAGTGGCACGATAAGATATCTCCATGTAACGCGCACTAGTGCCCGGAGTGACGACGCTAAGCTATGTCATCGGCACCCCACTCTAGTACCTCATCCTCCGCCCCCAGTTGAGGATCCTCTGGGATTGCCTCGGCATCTGGGTCGGAGTAATAGTAGTAGGTGTCCTCTGCACACCATGGAATAAAGGATCAACAATTTGTTGGCAGGAAGATAAGCAATATACATCATTCACAATATGTTTCAAAAGATCTTAAAGATAAATACATGATTATAAGATAACAAGGTACAAGCTAGGCGTAATAAGTAATACAAAAATCAAGTAACAAGGTAAATCCTAGCAATATAAACGAGAATAACCATCCATGAATGCAATGCAAGCAAGAGGAGACTCCGAGGATGTCCCAGCCATCTCATGGGGTATAAGTGACGTCTAAGCTGACTACGAATACCCAAAGTCCGGCTCTAGGGGGATCCTAGCTCCCAATCCTAGGAATAGTAGCACAGTCCTAGCCCGCTCCCAGCTATTCGTGCCATGGACGCCGTCCAACGCCGACTGTCCACCCTAGTGTCAGAGTAATTGGCCTACTCAAGGGTCATCAGTCCCGCAGCTGGTCATAAATGCAAGATGATGATGATGGTTTGTGTACGACACAAGTTTCAAGACAAATATACGTTGATATGTTCCCAAGCACAAGATAACAAGCTGAAGGTTATTCTAAGTCAAGCCAAGATACAAGTCAAGTTCCAAGTTCCATGAGTAGTCTTCTTTCAAGTCTATCCACACATGTCCATAAATACAATACAAAGGTACCTAAGGATACACTATAAATCTAGTCAAACCCTAATTCTACAAGTTAAGTTACAAGTTATACAAGTATACAAGATGGAGTGTACAAGGGACGACAATCTACGAATACAAGATTCACTAGTCAAGAGTGAAGAACAAGCCAATCCTAGGTCAAGGGTTGTCCTCCGTGTACCGAACATGTCCCTAATGGAGTACGTATGGAGAATGAGTCAATGGTATCCTAATTTGGCTGGGCCATGGTGTACGAAAGTTGTTGGGCACCAATTAACTCAATTCCACATGCATTCGGTCAAGTTACGTCAATATACGGAAAATCCTAGACAACCAAGGAAGCACACCAAGCCAATCTTGCTCCGTTTCCATTTTCCCCAATTGGTCATGCAAGGGTACAGTCAAGGGATCCCACATGTAACGCCAAAACCAAAGGAAGAAGTCCTATTTGAAAGACAGATTTTGGACTAGGCGACTGACTACCGGATCGCCACGTGGTAGCCGATTGGTGGCCGAGTGTAGTAAACATACTACTTGAAAGATATTTCGTCAGGTCGGCCAGCCACGGGGTGACCGCAGGGTAACCGCACGCGGGACAGAACCTTACCAGGTTCTGTTCTTATCAAGCAGTCAGCCGCCTACTAACTGCCAGTGCAGAGTTTTGAAGTTCTGAAGCCATTTGATTCCCATTTCGAGACACAATCTCTAAGTTTCAGAATTTCACCTTTGCATGCCTCTAAACAGTCCATTTTCATTTACCAACCCATCCATACAAGGCCATTCAAGTCCTCTAACAAACTTACCTATTTAACATGTGAAATCCAACATAAAAAAAAAAAAACAAGCTTGGAATTAGAGATTCCCTAAACAATTGCACTACCAAGAAATGAAAATAAATACATGCATGTGTAACATATAATTGATATTCTACTTGCCTTCACCAAAGAGAGTGAAAGAAATGGAAATTAAGAGAGAAATTGAGGAGGAGAGCTCCCCACTCACACCGTAGTTAAACCAACTTTCCAAAGTCTCTCTCCGACACTCAAAGAACACCAAGGAAGAAGAAGAGAAGGAATCCATTAACATACAAGGCTTGTATAACTATGAGAAACAAAATTGGAAGGGAAGGAGAAGAGGAAACTTACCAAATTTGGATCAAGAGGTAGAGGGAGAGGAGAGGAAGAAGATGATGTGGTTGGACTCTTGAAATTCCACCCCTAAGTAGCACATGCAAGAGAAGGAAATGAAGAAGGAAGAAGAGGAAGCTCCAGCAACATACGGTCTTGAAATGAAGGAGAAAAGGAACGAAGGGTATGGCTGGGCTGAGTTTAAAATGAGAGGTGGACGAGGAAATGTCTAAAATGCTCCTTTTTAGTGAAATGAGGGAAATGTGATTATTTGAGGGGCTTCGAGGAGTCAAATCATGACAAGTCGAGAATGAAAGATAACGAGCATGACGAGATCTTTCAACGAACCCAAATTCGGCGAAAACAGAATTTTTCGGAAAAATACTAAATTTTCTTATTAATCACAACCAAACCCCATATTAAGACTAATCGCACTCGGAATCAAACTAAACTACGGGAACATCTTTCTAATGATAAAAGAAACTCGCTTAGCCATTAAACCCACCTAATTAGTTAGAATCACAATTATGAGGCTAATCGCCAATATTAGAAAATTAAACACCCTATTAAGGTCGGGGACCTTACAGGGGGTTTTCTAGACCTTCTTCCATTTAATGACTGGAGCAAAACTAGCATCTCCTCTTTTCATGAATTCTCTATAAGCCAATTTTTTTGTAAATTGCCCACTTTTTTAAAAAGGCCAAATCCTTTGGATTGCTAAAAACTTCCCTGATCTTATTTTTGTCTCGTTGCCTATCATTTTATAGATCTTTCACTTTAATATTCAGGTTGGTAAAATTGGATAAGGGTTCAGGTTGGTAATATTGGATAAGGGTTTTCTCAAACCTTCTTTACTTGGGATCCAATTATGATTCCAAATAGAGATTTTCTCACCATTGCCAATTATCCAACCCACTCTATCATAGATGAAACCAACCCCTTCCACAAATCCCCTCCAAAACCAAGAGTTGCCTTTTCAAAACTTTGCCTCCCATAAATTGGATCTGGGGCGATACTTTTCTTTAAGAGTTTTGGAGCATAGAAGGTTATCATCATCAAGACAACGCCAACATGTTTTGGCAAGAATGGCTAAGTTATTAATTTTTGCACCCCTTATTCCAAGCACTCCATCTACAATTGGCTTACAGAGATCTTTCCATTTTAGAGTCTGTAATTTCTTCTTCCCCTAACCATCTCTCCAACAAAAGGATCTAAGCGTTTTATCTATTGTATCTAAAGTTTTGTTGGGGAGTCGAAGGACCGACATATTATGAATCGGAATGGGCGACACTACTGATTTGATTAACGTGTTCCTACTGTTTCGCCCAAATAGAGATGAGTAACTAAGAGGTGAAAAAGTCTTCACAGAAGTTTTATTTCTCATTTCATCTTTTGAACGTTACAGAAAGACATGGAGACAACCTCATTACATAAAAAACAAAGGTCATCTCCACTTTTATTTTACATAGGTTCTTCATTGTTTCACCTTTTGTGTACAGGCTATTTACATATATTTTTTTTTTTACAGCCCCCTCATCAGGCTTAGGAGATCAAGATAATGAAATACTTTGGATGAAGGAAGAGATGAGATAGTTGCTGTCTTCGAGGATTTGCTGGAGACAGGATTGGAGAAGTCTGCAATTAAGCTTCTTCAATCAGCCTTTGTAATTCATCACCATTGATGGGGAAGAAGGATTAATCAGAGGAGTCTGCTTTAGAACAGCATAGGCACTCTCAGTCCTTCCTCCCTGGTGAGAAGAACAAAGGCTGACCTTCAGAGGCTATCGCCCAGTTCCCAGAAGAGAGACACCTATTAGGGTTTTCATTAGTTTGCAATTTGATTGGATGCATTTATTTTAATTAGCTTGAACTCTCATGCACTCATACTTCTTAGAATTTTGGAATCTTCATGCATCATTAGTTTTTAATCAAAGCATCAATAGATTTTGTAAAGGCATGCTCAAACATGTTTTGAATTATATTTTAAAAACTCTTTTCTTCAAACATGTTAGCCTCTAGTCAAGTCTAGTTCTCCAAGACCAAGTTTCCCTTTGAAAAACATTTTTTCAAGTCTTTTAAAATCAGGGAAAGTTCGGTCAGCCGAACTAGTGTCGGTCAGCTGTCGGTTCTGCTTTCAGAATGTAAAATCTGTTTTATCAGGGAAGTTCGGTCAGCTGTTGGTCTTCTGTCGGTCAAATGTCGGTCGACCGAACCCTTGTTCGGTGAATGGATAACTAAACTTCTGTCCGCAAATTTAAAAAATATAACCATTAGGATATGACTATTGGAGTTCGGTCGACCGAACCCTAAGTGTCGATTGACCAACAATAGATCATTTGGAGAAACTTTTTCTTATAAAAAGAACCCTTCCTTGGGATTTGTGCTAACGCTTTTGAGACTTTTGAGGGCCAAGGAAGGTGGGACATCCATGCTAGGTTAGAGGGAAGCAAGGAGGGCAAATCAATCATTTCAAACCTTTGATTCTTCAATGGGTTTGCCTCTCTTAACTTATTTTATTCATGCTTGTCTTTAAATCTTTGATTTCTCCAATGGCATGATTAAAGTGTTCAAATGTTGATTGTTTAAACATGCTTTGATTTTAAAATGTGTTTAACATTTAAACCTCATCATTTGAATAGTATTTCACATGTTAGTCATTTAATGTCTTTAGAACAAACTTGCTAGTTGCATGTTAGACTTTTCAAAACAAGTTTGTCATTATTTCAAAAACATGTGTGAATCTCTTCTTCCTGTGAATCTCTTCTACCTCACATTTGCATCATTTATGAGCATTGAATTTCGAAAGAGGTAGAAGAAGTCTTTAAGATATATGTATCTCATACAAATCTTTGCATTATCATGCACATGTCTTAGATAGGATTTCAATTTTATTATCAGCCTATGTTAATGGCATCAACATGTTTTCACTTGCATCTCATCTTATGCTTGTTTAGGCACAGTTTATTCAGATAAAAATCTGATGTTGTAAATGTTAATGCGTAGCCAATTGAAAAGCATATGAGTTTGTAAAAGGTTATTGCTTACCCTTGTGTAAAAGCATATGTGGTTGTAAGGTTGGAGGTTAGCCTAAACCTTAAGTTGATAGCGGAAATACCGGTAGGGAAACCGGGAGTGGATGTAGGCTTGTTTGGCTGAACCAATATAAATTTGCTTGTTATGGTGATGAATGTGAATGATATACTTATGATTATGCTTCTTTTCAAATGTCTATCTTGGGTGTTTACTTGGGTTCTTTACTTGTTATTAGAAATCCCTCTTATAAAGAAGATGATAAATCTTCAAAGCATAATTGACATAGGTTTTAAAAAGAAGTGGTCTAGGTTTTAGAGCTCACACTATTCACCACCCCACACACACCAACAACCCCCCCCCCCCCCCCCCCCCCACACACACACCCTTTAGGGTTCAGTTCTGGACTTTTAACACCTATCAATGCTTGACTCTCAAATGATGGATGATGGAGAGAGTTTTCACAATGACAGAGTTTCTAGGCATTTAGATGCAGGATCTAAGAGACGATGCTCTTTTTGTGCCAAAAGTAATTGTTTTCCCCAAGCCCCTTCATGTTCTTCTGAGTCTTCATTTTATAGCCTTTTTGGGGCCATAACTGCTGGAGATCATGGAGGAGTGGAGGTAGTTTTGAAACTACCATTGATCGACGTGTAATTGTTCCCCTTTTGCGGGTCTAGCGGTCATTGGAAGAAGTAATTGACCATAAACCGTGAGCGACGTGCAGCCGAGGAAGAAGGAATTCAGTGGTCAATGCATGGAGTCGTGTAGCGTCCAGCGGCCAATCTTGCATCGTCGAGCATCGCATCCAGCGGCTAGTCTTGCATTGTTAAGCGGCTAGTTTTTTAGCGGAAGTCGGCGGCCACTTCATTGTGCTGGTTGGCCTATATTTTAAAGACTGCAACGGCCGGTGAGGTTTTACAGACAGTAGCCATTGGAGAGTTTCTGTTGTAGCCGGCCAAATTCCAGTAGCCACCAAATGTCATCATATTTTTATGAAAAGCGTGTATTTTTCCTTGGGGAATGTTATGCATGGGCAAATAGATTTTTTGTGTGTCAACACCTACCTGCTTGAGAAAGAATTGGAATCTTCCATGAGCCAATTTTGGATTTAATTTTATTGATTAAAGCTTCAAACCTAAGATTTTTACTCCTCTTGACAAATAAAGGAGTGAAAACCTCTACTGGTCCCTACATATTACTGTATACGGATTTGTCCATCTTGCATGCTTTGTGGAGTTTCCCGTTTATTAGGCAATTTTCTCACTACAATCACAGGCTTCATTGACCAAGATGGGCACTCCTTACTCATTCTTCTTTAGATCATATTTGGAGACTCTTCCTCCCTATTTAAGTGCAATCAGATCTCCTTCATTGGCAAGGCTTTATGCTTAAGGGTTTAGCTTTTCAGTTGCTATATATGGATAGAAACTAATGAAGCAACAAGACATGCCAAAAATGGAAGGCTTTGTATGTGTAGTTCATTCTTCAAGGATTCGCTATCTTAATTATTCCGGGGGACATTTCCATTAGGAAGAACAGTTGGATTGTCATAAGCCATCAATTGGGGGCCATGCCCACCCAAACAAGGACATCCAAGAGCTTAATATCTTTCTTTTTTCTTTGTTTTGCTTTTTCCTATTATGCTTTTTGGTAAAAGAGTACTTCATTAAAGAACTAGACCAAAGAAACAAAACAAAGAGTACCAAACACCCAAAAAGACCCCCCACAAAAGAGCTACAAGTCAACCTCCCCCTAAGAGCATCTAATGCCCTTTCCTGAATTATATCTTGTCTACATAAGAAACAAAACTTAGCCAACGAATGGGCTACATTGTTCAAGATTCTAGGAATATAAGAAACCTCCACATGATTAAAACTCAAAAATAGATTCTTGATATCAACAATAATTGGGTTAATTGTCCAATCAGAATCACCATTAAGAGCTTGAGCCACTTCTTTAGCATCCAAGCACACATGGATTCATGCAAAGCCCATCTCCCTCCCTTTCTTTAAAGTTGTGAGAACCGCCCTCGTTTCTGCCTCCTCTATCGAGGAGGATTTCGAACCAATCCAAGCACCTACATCAACAACAATGCCTTTAAGCATAGCTACATAACCAAAAGAGGCTTTCTCGTCTTTTTCTCTAAAGGTGGCATCTGAGAATATCACCACCTCCTCCTTAGATCTGATCACAATGGGGATTTCCTCTTCCTCAAGCTTTTCCTTAACCGTTAAAGAGCAAGGCTTACTAACATTATAAATTAGGGATTTTACCGAAAGGATTATATTTGTGGGGTTCATTTGTATGCCCTTGAAAAGGAATCTATCTTTGGCTTTCCATAAGGTCCACCACATTGTCAAAACCCACATTCTAGAGTGATCATCTTTTAGACAAGAAGTTTGATTGCGGGGCTCACAAAACTCCCTCCACCATTGCTTTAGCTCCACAACATTAAAGTTATGAGTTAGGAGGACAAAATGCGTGCCAAACCAACAAGCTCAAGCATAATCACATTTAGTTAGAGCATGTTCGACTCTTTCCTCTTCACCCTCACAGAGCAGGCATAAGGGACTCATAGACTTAATTTTAGAGTGTATACTCTTTCTAATTATAACCGTGTTATTCAAGCATTTCCAACCAAATAGTAGGATCCTTTGTGGTGGGGGGTTTTCCAGAACTTCTTCCATTTAATGACTAAAGCATAACTAACATCTCCTCTTTTCGTTAATTCTCTATAAGCTGATTTTTTTTGTAAATTGTCCATTTTTTTAAAAAGGCCAAATCCTTTGGATTGCTAAAAAATTCCCTGATCTTATTTTTGTCTCGTTGCCTATCATTTTATAGACCTTTCACTTTAATATTCAGGTTGGTAAAATTGGATAAGGGTTCGGGTTGGTAATATTGGATAAGGGTTTTCTCAAACCTTCTTTACTTGGGATCCAATTATGGTTCCAAATAGAGATTTTCTCACCACTGCCAATTATCCAACCCACTCTATCATAGATGAAACCAGCCCCTTCCACAAATCCCCTCCAAAACCAAGAGTTGCCTTTTCAAAACTTTGCCTCCCATAAATCGGATTTGGGGCAATACTTTTCTTTAAGAGTTTGGAGCATAGAAGGTTGTCATCATTAAGACAACGCCAACATGTTTTGGCAATAAGGGCTAAGTTATTACTTTTTGCGTCTCTTATTCCAAGCTCTCCATCCACAATTGGCTTACAGAGATTTTTCCATTTTAGAGTGTGTAATTTCTTCTTCCCCTCACCATCTCCCCAACAAAAGGATCTGAGCGTTTTATCTATTGTATCTGAAGTTTTGTTCGGGAGTCGAAGGACTGCCATATTATGAATCAGAATGGCCGACGCTACTGATTTGATTAACGTGTTCCTACTTGCTTGAGAAAGAAGTGGAATCTGCCATGAGCCAATTCTGGATTTAATTTTAATGATTAAAGCTTCAAAACTAAGATTGTTTACTTTTCTTGACAAATAGAGGATTTCCCAAATACCTCTCATTTGTTTCCGTAATCCTTACCCGAAGGATGTAGGCTATACCTTTGCATCTTCTTTTACAAGACCCTGTGCTAAAATAAAATTTTGATTTATGGAAATTAATAATTTGTTCTAAGAGCTCACAATAATCCTCAAGAAGGTCCTTCACACATATTAGCATTGCAAAAAATAAAATATCATGAGCAAAAGACAAATGAGTGATACTAGGCGCCTATCTGGCTATCCTAACCCCGTGAAAGGATCCCACCTCTTCTGTTTTTATGGACATACGGGCTAACACCTCTGTGCCCAAAATAAATAGATACAGAGACAGGGGGCCTCCCTGTATTACACCCTTGGATGGCAAGATTTTCCAAATGGAGATCCATTTAAGAGGATAGAAAAGGAGACAGATGAAATGCATTCTTTAATCATTTTAACCAAACTCTCATCAAAACCAAAAGCTAATAACACTTCAATTATAATCTCATTCCATATGATTATAAGCTTTTGCCATGTCCAACTTAAGACCCATATATTTAGTTTTCCTTCTAATCTTAAGGTCACGTTTGGCAACCAAATTTTCAGGGAAAAGATTTTTGGTTTCTCTAAAGTACTGGTAAATCCATGTTTAGCAATTGTAAATTCATGAGGATTTGGACGAATGGAAATCTTCATTTGTTAGGATTTTCAGATCCAACCACCCCCCATAAGATTTGAAAATCCTCACTTAAGTGGATTTGCACATCGAACCCTATTTTTCTCGGCTATATGTATCGATACACACCAATATCAATGTAAAGTCCTCAACTATACAAATCCACAGCGAGGAATCCTTGTTCCCGCGTTAGTAAAGAATCATCAGATCTATGGATTCCTTGCCTGTTACCAAACATATGCTATAAAGGAGTGAGTTACTTCTTGGGTACACTACAAGAAAATACATTTTTAGCGTCGGACTTATAGCGGCGGCCGGTAAAATTCATCGCTATAAGACACTTATAGCGGCGGCCAGCATTGACCCCTGCTATAACGCAATTTTTAGTTACTTTTACCGGCGGTCTTTGCTACGACCGTCGTTAAAAACATTGATTCAATGGCGCCACCGTCACACGGGAAAGTTTTTTGTTTTTACCGTCAAATATATAGCGGCAGCCAATACTTTCAAGGGTAAATTGAGTTTTTAGCGTCCATCACGTGGTGGCTGATTTTTAGCGGCGGCCATAAGTGGCCCCCGTTAAAAGTTATATCACTTAAATATACCTATATGCCCTAATCTAGTCCCCTCTCTCCATCATCTCCCTCACACAGAGCTAGGGCTGTAAATCTGGGCCATGCCGGCCCAAGACCAGGCCCACTCGTGCCCGGGCCGGGCCGCCACGGCCCGGGTCTAAGATGCGGACCGTGCCGTGCCGTGCCCAACCGCTTAGGGGTCAGCCCAGTACGGCCCTGGTCATGCCGTGCTGGGCCGGGCCCCAGACGGGCCTGGGCCGTGCAGCCCACGGGCGGCCCACAGATCCCCTCCCTTTTTTTCAATTTTTCTAATTTTTTTTAATAATTACATGGGAACACAAATCCCCTATATAAGAAAACATATAATACAAAACCCATAAAACCTATAAAAGAAGTTGAATTTTGAAGGGGGGGTTTTCAAACAATGAGATGTTGGGCCCTCCTTTTGTCGGTCCGGGCCGCCCGCGGGCTTGGAGGCTTGGCCCAGCACTGCACGAATTTTACTCGTGCCAGGTCAGGCCGTGCCTTGGGCCTGGCAGCCCTGGTCCAGCACGGCCAGCTAGGGACTGCCGGGTGGGGCCGGGCTGACCCATTGACCAAGTCAACGGGCTCTGGCATAGCCCAGGCGCGGTTTTTCCGTGCTGGGCTTGGGATGCCTGCCCAGATTTACACCCCCACACAGAGCCCATTGCACAAGTAACACAACATCTTCGGTTTAAGAGATACTACCAGCTTGATAGATACATCATTCTTCACTCTCTCTCTCCCGCCGATTTCTTCTCTCTCAAATTCAATCCGATGCAGTCGTTTTCAAACAGCACCACCTAACACTTGGAGTCATATCTTAAGAAAATCCACCCAAACCCATATTTCTCTCTATCTCTTCAGCCCAAGAGAGAACAGGGGGGCTAGAAAAACAGCAATGGAAGCAACCCATCTCCCAGACACTGATCCCAGCAAGCTCTGCTTCGGTCATTACCTTGTCTGAAACGACATCGATCAGATGCCCGACACGCCACGCCGGGGCTCCCACCGCCGAGCTCAATTGGAGACCTTCTTCCACCTCCCATCCGACGACGATTTCTCCCTCCTCGACATTCAGATGCTCCCTCAGGACACCTATTTGGCCTCCTTCCCGGTTTCGGTCGATTCCGCCGCGAAATTGGGGGAATCCAATGGCGGAGATGCGTCCAAGGGTAGAGTTTCCGGAAACAACAGTACCCATTTCAGGAGCTTGTCTGTGGATGCCGCTTCCTTTGAAAGCTTGGGGCTTCAGCCTCTGGGTAATGATGGGCAGAGGACGAGAAGACGGGCGGCGGCGGCGGCGGCGGCGGAGGGTGGGGGGGTTCGGGAGAGAGGCATGCACAGGCACAACAACTCCATGGATAGGTCAACGTCCTCCTTTGAAGCGGATACCTTGTCTTCGGATTATTCCAAGAAGGCGATGGCCCCTGACAAGGTTGCAGAGCTGGCTCTTATTGATCCCAAGAGAGCTAAGAGGTTTGTGACTTTGCTCTCTTTAATTTTTTGGGTTGTTCTGTTAAATCTCGATAGTGTGTTTGATTATATTTGATTGAATGTTTTTTCAAGTATCTCTGTTTCATGGGTCTGCTTTAGATTTGATAGGGAAAGTGAATCATATGTACCTCTTGGATGCTTTATGTGATTCTTTTGGGGTATCCTCCAAAAGGTGATTGGGTTTGACACTATGGACAAGATAGATTTCCACTTTGAGTTTCGTTGGAGTTTGCAGAAAGTGAAAATCTCACAGGGTTGGATACTGTTTTTTTTTTTTTTTTTTTTTTACTGTGCCTCTAGTTCCTGATAATGTTTTTTTTTTTTTTTTTTTTTTTTTTTTTTTTGAGTTTGGGGGTGTTCTGTGGTTAGAGCTTATTTAGAATTTATTTATATTTTAAAGTGTTTGGTAGGCAAACCTGTGGGTTAGATTTCTAATTAAATTAGAATCTAAGAAAAAACCTCTAAAAGAACTGGATTGTCAAGTACTTTTGTCAAAAGGGCTTTTTAAGTTTTGGATAAAAATATCTATGGTAGAATATATATCTTCTTTAAATCCCCTATATATATATATTGCTTCACACAACTCATACCTAAGAAAAAACTAGAAACCCCTCCGAAGTCCAAACCCCACAAGAAGAAACAGCTTTCTAAGCCCCATCCAAAGGAAAGAAAACATACAAAAGAGAAAAGAGACAAAAAAAAATACCTAGAAACCCCTCCAAGCCCCCAGCTTTCATTCTACATGGATAGACAGTTGTCTCCTTTGAAAAATAAAGAGTTTTGCCAATTACTATCTGTGTGAACATACTTCCCTCTGATATCTTTGCTTTCAATATTTTCTATGACAAAATGGAATAAACTTCAAAATATTTTGTACATTCCTGAAAATTTGGTACTTATTTATTTATTTATTTTTTTTTTGAAATCTGCTGTGCTAAAGAGCTATCAAAATATGACACCATAAGGCCTTTATAAATGAATCCCAACCGGTAAAGCAAAATCTACAGCCTCCATAATTCACAAATTCCAAGTGTCAGTTGCTTGATATTCAGCTTTAGAACTGGTCTAAAGACGGATTGGTTCTTGGTTTTCTATGATATTAGATTTTGCCTACCATTGTGCAATATCTGGTTGTTGATCTTCTATCTATCTTTGAACCTGCCCAATCTGCAGCATTATAGGAGATTCTCTAAAACGCCGACCTCTGGACACTTACCTAAGTGGGTTTATGTACTCATGGTACTGGGTATTAAACTTTTCTTTTTCATTACTAATTAACCTTATAAAGCATGTTGCAGAGATACCTTATGAGAATCAGCTTGTGGTCATGGAACAGTGACGTACTTGGAGAAAATTGGCTTCTACAAAATAATCTGTTGGCAACTCATTCTGTTTGGGTCAGTGACTCTGAGGTCAGAGATTATCTTCTTTCAACTAAAGTTACCATCTAAATTTTGGGTAGCTCTATTCATAAATATTCATTTACTTTGGATTAGCTGCAAAAGAACTGCCTAATTGATTCTCTTTCAAATGAGGACAGATCAATCATGCATGTTATTACTTTCTTATCACTCAGCCTATAATCAACATAGCAGATGCTTGACTCATCCGTGATTTGTATATTTTTCAACATTATTAATCTCTCCAATTGTGTTTCAAACAAATTAAAATTACAATATCCAATAATAAATCAGTTTTTATTACTAGAATTTAGTTTCTTTGAGCTGAGTCAATTCAAAATCTGATTTTAGCTAGATAAGTGCAGTTTTGACTTCTGACCTTTCAAACCATATTATTATGGTTATTTGGCACTGCAAACTATCCACTAATGACTTATCTTCTGCATGTTTATAGGTAAAACCCAAGTGGAATCCTCATTTCCCCTGGACCAGGTGAGAGTTTTTTACATGACTTATGCTTACTTAACAAAACCCATCAGATTTATGGAGTTGATCATTCCTCCTTTTCAGGTACACCTCAAGATTGAGGCATATCTTTACTAGTTGGTTTGGAGCTTGGACCTTATATACCTTTATTCGGTGTTTGCATGGGCTTACAATGCATTGGGGAGGCTTTTGGAGGTGAGTGAGTTCCGCCATATTCATGTATTTTATAACTGAGAATTTTGCAAGACCCATTAGAATGGATGCTAGTCTAATTAATTAAATCAATGAAGTGGATGTAACCAATCAAATAAGATAGAACTAGCAAATAAATCTACCAAGCAATCACCACAAGAAGGCAGACACAGTATTTAGCTTGGAAACCCTATCCAGGGAGAAAAATCACGAACTAGAAATCAAGAGTTCACAAACAATTACAAGATATACTCACAGCTCCTTTACCTCAGTCTGTACCTCGACCTAAGGATTGTAGTTGTTCTTGCACAGAATTCACTAACACGACTTCCACCGTGCACCGTTCTCCTTACTTGATCTCCTCGCACCTTATCAAATAAGATGATCAATCTTCTACAAGAGAGTAGAAGCAGCAAACACATTCTAGAACAGCCCTTCAGAACGATCTCTCAATAGCTGATCAATCTTCTACAAGAGAGTAGAAGCAGCAAACACATTCTAGAACAGCCCTTCAGAACGATCTCTCAATAGCTCTAGAGAAATAAGGAAATCTCTGTTAGGGTATTCTAACCTCAGATCAAGAAAGAGAATTAACTTCTTGTCTTTTTTTTTTTTTGGTTGAGAGAAACACCCAATAAATAGCCTCAAGTTTGTGAATAAGGCTCCTAATCATAATCCACTCAGAATAGCAGTTTGTATCAGACTTCTCATAAGAGTCCAGATCAAATCTGTCTTTACCGCCCATGCTCGCTATTGCGAGCTTGTGTCTCGCTATATTCTGAGAGCTTCCTGGGACACTCGCTGTAGTGAGAATGAGTCTCGCTATAGCGAGACGCAAGTCTATCTCGGCCTGACAACTTGTCTCTTTCAAGTTGATTTTTTGGCCTAACAATAACAATTCTTAAATTGCATGACTTAACAGTTCTTAATCAGATCTTTCTTGAAACTTCATTCACTACAAATTTAATTTTCGCCGCTTGGTAGTGATAGAATACTTCTTCTACAACCCTAGATAGTCAAACTAAGTCGAGTAGAACTCACTAATGCAATCCGTAATGGTTTGCAGGAAAGTTTGTGCGCTCTCCTTTTGGAGTCATGCATGGAAAAAGTCCTCCTGTATATTATGATGAAAAGGGAGAAGATGGCCTGTTTTCAGGTTTACTGAAGTATGGATTTTTTTTTCCTAGTAAAGCACACTTTTTGCATTACTATGCTCATTTAATGTTTAAGTCCTGCAAGTCATGATACACTCACAGGCACATATTTATGTGTTGTATGTATGTCAATGATGTTTTGAGTCTCATTTAGGAATGGCCGGGCAGTTCCTAGCTTAGGAATGTCCAGCAGTAGGCCCCACATGAAAGGATGACAATCATGGGGAGCATAGGGGTTTGTAAGGTCTCACCTTGACCAACCTAAATGCGTAAAATGGAAACCATCTAATGACGGAATGTATTTTTTCGAGGGCTTTAAAGTTGTCTAAATGACTATTTTTATGCATATGATATAGGCTACATTAGACATGTTTCTTCCTGTGATTTTTTTTTTCTTTTTGTTCTGTGTTGGATTTGGTTGGAGACTCATTTTAGAGTTGATTTGATCTTATAGACTTTCATCAACTTTGTTTCAAAGGTATTTGGGAGTGTTTCACATTATGCCGTAGCAATCCACACTGTTTCACATTCTTGCCAATGACAACTGTACCTTAGCTCCTTGAGCACATTTTCTTACATTAATGTGATGATTTTGTTTTCATCTTTGCACATCAGAGCTGATTAAAAACGATACAGTCATTGGTAAGGGACATCCAAGGGATTTCTGGTCATTTCATATACGAACACTTTTAGTGGTTTTGAGGCTCTTTCATTGCTCACCGGCGACCTTTTTTTTTGGTTATTTGGTGTTTCTGTCTAATCCTTGTTTTTAAGGCTCTTTGGGTTCTGAAAGATCGGTTGTGTTTGTTTACAGAAGCATATATATGTGCCCAAGGATTGTCAAGAGATGATGGGGATGCCACAAATAAGAAAAGCGATTTGCAATGTGACTTTGAGGATGATGGGTTAAGGGTCTGGCTCTGGTTGATCTTATATTCATCAGGCACTCAATTGCGATTTTTCCCGTTTTAAGTTGTGTGTTGTTTGGGGTGTTATATTGTAATTGGAATTTGAGATGTGGGGTTGGATAGGTCAGTTGGCTGCAGAGGTTTAGTCAGAGAGTATGCTGGTCTTCTCACTTCCCAGAGTATGATACATAGTATCTTCTGTGCTTTTATGGTAATTCCAAAGTGGTTTTTTAATAGAACAATCAGTCATTTGTGCAACATTTCTCTTATCCACCATTGCTGTTTATATTTGGTGTTGATTCCAATACTTTCGTTTAGTTGATGACAATGCTGTGAATTGTATTTTGAATTTTCTTCTTTCACTCTGCTTGAAACGATTGAGTGTCTTGACCAAATTATGAGAATTGGCAGATTGTTGATCTTTTTCCTCTCAATCCAGGATAATGGAAGAGGAATCCTTCCTGTGGATGGTTGCCAAACGTGCCCTTAGTTTCAACTCAATTCTTTGTTTTATTGAATCCAAGTTCAAATGAATCTATGAGTATGGAGATTATGTCATGAGAATGAAATTGTAAATGAGTTTTGCAAAAACCCTGTATATTCTCCCTTTTAGATCTTCCCACTTTGCTCTCAATGAGATATACGTATGTCCCTTACCTGAATAACAATATATATTCATATTATTTATGGGAAAGAGAACTGGGATTGAATTAAAGTTTCTCACTTTTAAGGCTGCCCCATTTGTATGACATTCACATTATGCAATACAAAGGAGCTCCCTTTGGAGAGCTTACTCCTAATCTTTTTTCTGTTGCTGATACTTGCTACAGGTACATTCTGTGGATATTTAGATTCCAAACACCATTGCTGTTAATATGCTAAGATGGATCTTTGTAAATTATTGGCAGGTATTTCTGTGCATAATGTGGGCTGATATTTGAAAAAAAAATACTGCTTTTAGCGGCGGCGATATGATCGCCGCTAAAAGCAGCGTTTTAAAAAAAATATACTGCTTTTAGCGGCGGCCATATGACCGGCACTACAAAAAAAATAGGTTTTTACCGGCGGCCACTTTTAATATTACCGGCGGCCATGGAGAAAATTATACCCCACTCTTAACTGAGCTCACTAGGCCGCCGCTAAAAAAAAGTGAGTTTTAGCGGCGGCCACGTTTACTATTACCAGCGGCCAATGGGCACCACTAAAAGTTTTCTTCGTCGTCCACCAAACCGATGGATTTCTTTTACCGGCGGTCGGGACCGCCGCAACATAAAACAATAGCAACGATCAGTGGCCGTCACTAAATCCTTTACTGTCCGGACATGTACCGACGCATACTGGCGGCCACACTGACCGACGCTAATTGTTTTACGCTGGCCGCCACTAAAAGCAGTTTTTCTTGTAATGGCAATAATGTAATTATCATAGATCAATCTTCCTTTTAGAAAGACACTTTGGAATGGGCCAATAATATTAGGAAGAACTAGTATTAGTCTATTAGCAATAATCTTAGTCAACATCAACCTCCTCTCTGACTGCATCCAATGATATGTTACATAGGAGAGACAGCTCTAGCATCGTCACCACTAATACCACTAATACCATAAAGAACACGGTAAGTTTTACTCAAACATGATTTGATGTCTTTCTTTTGACGATTGATTTAGATTTATATATATAATTCTTTTAAAATATTTACCTTTTAAAAAAAAATCATGCCTCCCATATGCATTTGACCAATAATTACTTCTTATTTATATTTAAATTTACTTTCAATGCTACATTCCAAAATTGCCCTTCTAATCTAATCTCACCAAACCACTATTCTCTAATTATCCAACATAATAGGATCTGAATTCTATTAACTTTCCTACGTAATAGCCATACACATATCAGTTGTGTATGAGCCAAAAAAAGGGTGGGCCCTAAAAGGTTCTTCTTCCATTACCAATCCCAAGAAATGTACAGCCACTTCCTTTGGAACCTAAACAAGTGGGGCTCATCGGATGGGGACCACGACCGTTCATCCCACCTGCACGTATGGGTTGTGTATGAGCCAAAAAAAGGGTGGGCCCTAAAAGGTTCTTCTTCTATTACCAGTCCAAAGAAATGTACATCCACTTCCTTTGAAACCTAAACGAGTGCGGCCCATCGGATGGGGACCTCGACCGTTCATCCCAAAAAAGGGTGGGCCCTAAACACGAATCAAAGGAGTTGATGGACAGAAGAAATATGATGAATTGAATGATGGAGACTTATAAAATTATTCATGTTTTATTTTAATACATTGGCCCTTCATATCGTAGTTCTTTTATATGCTTTTTTATATACTAATTCTATTTACTAAATCCTTAAAATATTTGGTTTTAAATAATTTTATTTCTTATTTCTGCTCACAATTTTGCTTTCTCTTTTTCATTCTTGTAAGGTTCATATAACATTCATGTATGGTATATGGAGGTAGAAATTTTAGTTATTCTATTACAGGATAGAGCGTCGACATCAGCATCCTCTTCGACTGCATCCCATGATATGTTAGATAGCAGAAACAGCTCTAGCACCGTCACCACTGATACCATAAAGAAGACGGTAAGTTTGACTCGAACATAATTCGATGTTTTGCTTTTAACGATTGATTTGGATTTATATATAATATTCTTTTAAGATATTTGCCTTTATAAAAAAAATAAATCATGCCTCCCATATGCATTTGACCAAAAATTACTTCCTATTTATATTTAAATTTACTTTCAACTAACCTCTCTCTATCAAATATCCACGTCCCATGAATGGGAAGGCATAAACATATATGGGGTTCTCCAAAAGATGGTGACCAATCTTGAATTTCCTGTATAATTGTATTAAATGTGGTTTGTTTGTGTACTAGGTGTCTGCTTTCAATTTAAATTGGGTTTTCCTTCGATGAATTAAAAGCTCGCGTTGGGCGCGGCTCTGAAGCGCTAGTAATCTTATATATTACTTTATAAATAATATTGCAAAGGCTTATGGTCTAAAGTCATTCACATTAGTGCCATGAGTTTTCTTTGGAATAAGCGATATAAAAGTCCTATTAATGGTTCTTAGGGAAGAGTTGTACTTAAAAGAATTCTGAACCATATTCACAATGTCATTCCCTACAGTCCCCCACATATGTTGAAAGACTGTATCTCTGATTTCTTTTCCATCTTGAATAAGAGTAAGTTTAATATTATCTGTTGGAAGTGGGTGGACTTCTTGGATAGGTTTAAAAAACTTTTCACCAACTAGAAGTGATGAACACCTATCCAAAAGCCATCAAAACCCAATTCAGGATGCATGTCCTCAAACTCAGCCATCATGATCAGCAAACAAACCTATCAAAAGGATAGAAACAGCACTAAACATGCAACCACGAAATTCCACAACATACAAGGTGTAGAAAATACCTATGGAGCTTGGTTGTGCTCTAATGAAGAACTTGATTCAACTCTTTGATGAAGAGTTCTTCTAAGATCAGAATCTCCAATGCCCAATCGTCTTCCACGCTATGACCCGCTTCAGATCTCTTTCCTCAAGAGAGATGGTGGAATCTCCAAGAGAAAGATTATCTAGAATCTCTAAGGAATCTAGAAGGGAGCTAGAAGAGAGAGAGGGGAAGGAGAAGAAGTGCAACTCTTGCACAAGGGGATGATGGGCGTGAATCCCTAGGAGGAATTGTGCATGGACGTACAAGGGTGCTCCCTTCTCTTCCTTTTATAGCTTTTCAACCTTCTCTCTTAGTGTATAATTAGAAGTCCAACTTCCATTACACTTAGTAACCATTTGCTCTACTAATACTACTATTAGAAGCCTCACTTCAAATAGAAATAGTAACTTTCCTTTTTTAGTTCAAATCGAATTAGTAAAGATCCAATCTTGGGCTAGCGTGGGGACCACTAGGGATTCCATAGAAAGCTGGCTCCAATTGGGACACCGCGACCCCACTTCTCATGTGCAATCCGGGCCCACAGTTAATTGCAAATAACTCCACTATATAAATGCAATTGAACTCCAGTCTTAGGAATAAATTACACGAAGACCCTAAACTTCCCTATCACTACAAGTGGGCCCCTCTATCATTATCCATGAATCAATTGGACAGACTGTCCCACCAATTTTGACCCATATCTTATTATCCTTGAGACCCAATTAATAATAGTAATCATTAGTACCATCCAATTAACTCTTAATTGAGATGGATGTACACTTATCAATGATAAATCCACTAATTGGCACAAGGGGATAATAGAGATAGATTCCATCTTGACCATTAAATGTTCCCACAGTCCTACTACCACGTACCCAAGACACCGAGGTGTTGACCTACAATTGGCCTCACTCATTGGTGACTCAAAGCAAATGAATAGATAGAAACTTGAGTTCATAAATGTCTCAGGATTGAAAGCCTATTGTTAGGGAATTATGAGAACAGACCTTAAAGTAAAGACAGTGTTCTTAAGGTGCTTATCATGGTTCTTCAATACATGCAATGTACCAGCACTATGATCCAGAATCTTACATTCTGATGATCGAGACAAATCACAATATCTCATAGTAATCAAATCTCATCACTAGTTGTGAAGATATTCAAGTATAAGATTTGCTATACATGTCTCCCGTATGTGGATCTCATCCATACACATGTATTGCATCTAGTATACTTATGGACTCTGGTTCATCTCATGAACCATCATGTCATTCGTATTGGTTATGTGCATTTAAGTAATAAACACCATTCATCTCATGAAATGATAACATAAATATATTGATAAATAAAGAAATTAATCAATTTATTACATCAATCTTAATGGATTGAGACCATAAAACTAACATTATCATCATGTGGGATTATAAGTTTGATAAACTCTTTCACTAGGCCGAGATTCCTAGGGCCTTTAGATCTCATAATCCCTTCGAAGTGGCTACAGAATTCTCTTCCGATCTCCTCTCTAGAATTGAGCCTCTTTTTCTATTCTTTTGGATCTTCATTATTCTTAAACATCTTGATGGTTGGCTAGGATTTCATTAGGGTTCTATGTTTAAACTTTATATATCATTGTAAGGGTTGATACAAAGTGATTTTACTATTAAAGAAAATTTGCTTGTTTGCAATTTTCTATTTCTTCTCTCTTGGTTGAGCAAGTTTCATTCGATTCAAGATTTCTACGGTGGATTTTGCAACCTCTGGCAAGCGAATCCTTATTTTCTCCTTGATTGATGTTTGATTCTTGTTGATTAAAGATCGAGGTATTGTGGGTTCACCATAAATTGGGATTAGTGCTTCCTGCGTTAAAATACAATATCCAAAAGTGCATTTAAAAAAGCTAAATAGTCAAGCAAACACAATACTTGTATAAACTTGAGGCCTGAAATGCGAACAACTCTGCTACCAATTTTCCCACATCTCTTCCTATCAATTTTGCCCGAGTTTGCAAGAACCCAAAACCCCCATGGTTTAGTGTGTATTGAAAATCTAAATCTCTAAGCATGGTGGCCGTCACAAAATTATAATATGACAATATTTTATTCTATGGTGATGAAGTATGATAATATTTAAATAATGTTGATATTATATTTTCCATATATCCAAATAGCCCCAGATGGACACAGATCTGTGCACTAGGTTTGTGATGTACCCATCTTGGGGCAATGACTTTCCAAGTATAAATGGACCTGATAACATGGGGTTGCTTAATTGGTTGGCAACCCCGGATGTCAAACTGTATGTTGCTTTCTCTACATTTGTGTGTTCCTCTTCCCACATGTGTAGACTACCTTGGGTCCATATAAACAAAAGATATAAATGGACCGAGGCCTGGAAACCGGTGGGTCTGGCCCAAACCGACATGTCATTACCCTCAAAGCAACAAAATAAAGTTGTATTGGTATGAACTTGAATATGGCCCTAAACAACAAAATAGAGCCTCATCTGTGACAAGGAAATGGGCCGATTTCTAGTGTGTTGACTCAATATAAAACGTGACCTGTAGGTGCCCTCGAAATCTTAACTTCTAAAGGGCCTGAGACTGGACCGTACGTTTGGCCCAAAACTTGTCCCATATGGACCGTAAGCTGGGTTTATGTGGGCCTAGTTTGTGGAATGGTTTAAGCCCTCTAAAATATATAGTTTGAATGATGAATAAGTTCAACTTCTGCAAGAAGAAAGAAGGCCGTACTCTAGTTTCAATTCTCCCATTTGACTCGGTTTGAGTTGCACATCAATACGGGTCCGGTTGGGTTAGCCCGCCTCAGGTGCAGGTTGGGGGAATCTGACCCATTCTAAAAATGGGCCAGACAGGGGTTTCTGTCCAAACTTTGGGCCCCACCTGTTGGCCCGACACGCTTTGACCCGAATGACCCATTTGCTACCCCCTACGAGCAATGTTACAATAAGGCACATGTGGGTCCCATTTCTAATGCACCTCCACCAAATTTAAAACTGCCCCATGACAGATAGGGTGTGAACGAACTGATGTTTAAGCCACAGGCCCACATGGGTCTTATGACTCTTGTGCAATGCCTGAAGCGACTGCTCCGTATGCAGGCCAAAGTCTGCCCTATAATGGTTCCTAAGTCCTAAGCCTAATAAGGGATCAAATTCGATACAGATTAGAGGCAAAATCTACAAGTCTAATCAATAGATGCTTTGGGTGCTCAACTTGGATTGCTTCTGTTATTTGGGCCTCATGTATATAGCTCTTCTATTCCCATGTTATTGGACTCAATCCAGGGCAAATTTGTGCCCAAACAAGGAGGAATTGCTAATATTCTTAGTAGTACTTTCACTAAATAAAACAATACATAAATGGGTTACTTTTTTAACTTGACCCAAACCATCCCTATGCCAATTTTGAACCTGATATGAACTTGGTTCAGCACCAACCCAACTCGATAAGGGCCCAACTCATACTTATTTATAAAACTTGGAAGTTGTAACTCTCTTTTATTCGATTATCCTGGTCCTTCAAAAACAAAAGGGGATCTTGAACAAAATTTTGGTTCAGATGAAAAATCATATCCGGATCTAAAACATTTTATAGGATCCGGTGAGAAATCAGATTCATTCAATTCCAAATTCGTCTCCGAGCCGAACGCTCGAACCCAGACCCATTACTAAAGCATACATAAGATACCCAGGCTGAAAAGGCCCGGGCAAAAAAAATACATGATATCTTTCCATCATATGGTTCAAATTTATAAATATTATCATTTGACAGTGGGCCAAGTTACTTAAAAAAAAAATATTCTGTGGGGCCCACTTGTATTTACACATGGTGGACCCGAATTACAAAGAAACCGCCTCACAAGGAAGTCTATAGTTGCAAATAAAGATGTGTTAATCGTTATGTGGTTATAAGGATGAGAATGTTTTATGATTTGGGTTTGGGTTCAACTATCTATTCCTATAATATCTGCCCCAGATCTATATATTTAGATTTGGGTGAGAGCGGCTGCGGATCATCTCAACATCCATATTCGATGACAAATACATTGTCTATGGAGAAGAAAGAGAAAAAATCCTTTGGAAAAGTCTATGAAGAGAGACGACTGATGCCCAAAGATGCAGAAAAGGCTTCTAAAACTCTGCTCTTGAAAGGTTTGGAAAATTATTTGATTACCTACAATACAATCTGATAATAAGTTTAATATCCTATTGAATAAATATAGGGATTAGTAGTTCAAATCAATACCAACGGTAAAGATATTATCAAATATAAAAGATTTATTCAAGAGTTGAAATCTTTTTTAGTAAAGTAATTTTATGAGATGTTAAAATAACTAACATAAAGGATGATAATTTACTAAGAGGTTCAACTATATGATGGATAATAGTAATTAATACTAAACTTCATCATATTATATGATGTGAACTAGCAAGGATGATTACTTGTATACGACCACTAGTTCAGTAGCATATAAGCAACACAATCAGAAAAACACATAATGGTTAGCATGGTCCATATGATATCCTTCCATCATATGGTTCAAATTTTATAAATATTATATCCATCATCATATTCAAGAGTAATATAAAGTAAAAAAAAAAAAAAAAAACAATTCAGTGTGGGTCAATCAACTTTGCTTCCAATGATATGGCCCAGTTATCGAACCCAAATAGTATATATTTCTTTCACCAATGTAATCAAGGTTGGAAAACTCTCCAGGTTGACTACTGACTCTCCTAAGTTATCTCATTTTGACGAATGATTGAATCAAATATAGGAGAGACTCGGCCAAGTACCTTATCTTAGTAATTTATTTGAATTATGAGCCGTTTGACAGGTAGATTTGATTTTAAATGATTAATATTTATTTTTAAGTAATTATGCACTGGGTTGAGAATTAGCAATTTAAATATGATGATTGAAATGTAATTTGAGAGTTATATTTGGTTTATTAAATTCGGTATTTAGACTAACAAATTATGTAATATGCAAGAATTTTTCTTTTATTTTCTTTATTATAGTATTTTTCATTCTTATATAAATTTATTAATTTAAATTGATTATTATAAATGCATGTAAATAAATACATATTTATATTTTTTAAGTACGTATTTGACACATTTTTAAATATTTAAAAAAAATATAATTGTCATTTTATTTGAGTCAGATTTTTTGTGTTACGAGTATTCCAACCTTGATTGTAACACTATGGTCGTGAACTTGATCGGAAATATTAATAAACCCATATTTCGAAGGCTATAAAAGGAAACCAATGCATTTTAGAAAAGAAAATAATGGATGCAACGTTATGGGCACATTCTCATGATTTACTTTACAGGTTGAAACTGGAGATAATGGTACTTTGAAGACAGTGAGATTTATCAAGAAAGTGATTTATTAGGCGTGTTTGAATGTATGGTGAATTAAAATAAAATGAGGTGAACCATCAAATCAAAAGAGAATAAAATATAGGTTTTTTTAGTTGTTTGATAGTGATTCTTTTTTACTTATTGTGTAAAAAGAGGATTTTTTTTGTTATTTAATGGAGAAAGGAGGTTGCTTTTTTACTCTTTTTTTTAAAAAAAAAGGAGGAAATTTTGAATGTGTGTACTTTTGATATGACCCCTTGTCTTTGCTTATCTGGACAGTGGAGGCTTTACTTCGCTTTATTTTTACTAGTTTCTTGTCTGGAAGGGAAATTTTAGGAGGTAAGAGTTGATTTGGAGAGGCTCTGTTTACTGTATAATAATAATAATAGTAATAATAATAACTGGCAAAACATGCCCGTGCTTCGCACGGCAATATAATTTATAATATTAAAAAAATAAGATTTTGAAATAATATTTAATCTAAATTATATTGAGATGGTAAAAATTGCAATCAAAACTAAGACTTACAATAATAACAAAGAAATATAGTTGGTTAATTTCAAAATGATAACACTTTAATTTGTTTGAAACCAATTAAGTATTTTGCTTCAAACATTCTTTTGAAATCATATGAATAACCCATAATAAAAAAAATAAAAGTGATAAAAATACCGCAAAAATACTATATGAAAACAAAAGTCTATAGACAATCTAATAACAAAAATAACTTAGAAAAAACAAATAAACCCATAGAAACCCAATGCCTAAAAACTAAAAGTTGAAAAAAAAAATAAAAGAAAAAACATAAATCAATGAAAACCTATCATAACAGAAAATAAAAGAACCCATCAAAAACGGAAAAGACAACTATGATAAAAAAAATATTAAGACACCAGAAAATATATGAAAAAGGAAAAAAAAATTAAAAAAGGAAATATATATGACACAATTGTGTTGCATAAATAATTGAAAATGCAACTATAATAACCCTAATGTTTCACTCATTCTTGTTAATTTGGATTGCACGATTGAAGGGAGAGTAAAGAGTCTAAATCTAAATAAATCCTATCTCAAATTGGAAACTATGATGGGGTTGAATAAGATAACAGATGGAAGGTTTAGATTACAGACTCTTTAATATGGCATCAAATAAGATCTGCTTACTTATAGGGTGTTCATAGGTTGGGCTAGGCTGAGCTAAGGCATATCCAGGCCCAACTTGGCTTTAGAAACACTGGCCTAGGCCGGGCCCAAGTTTGACACGATTGTAAAATTTAGGCCCGAGCCTGCCCATTTAATCAATCGGGTTAAGTCGAATCGGGTTGTTATCACTTTTGTGGGCATTTGATCACTTGTTTGGACTAATTAAATTAAACTGCATGTATTCCTTACTCAGGCCAAGCCGGGCTTTGGGTTTTCTATCACTTACTCCAAGCCCGATCCAATTATAAAAATGGACCCTAATTACATATCCAAGCCCAGCCCATGAGCACCCCTCATTACCTATGACTTTAGATAAGAAAATCTAAGTATGCATTAGAAAAGCAGGCTTGTGCAAGCACGGGCACAAAAACTAAATTATATATAAGTTTAGAATTTTTGGAGAAAGAAGATTTAAAAAAAGAAAATTCTTTTATCTTCATTAAGATTCTATATTTAAAATTATTAAAAAGAAGAAACATGCACTTGACTTACGTAAACTATTATAATGATTTCTTAAATATTAAATTAAGGTAATTAAGATAACAATAAAAAATAATTGTAAAGCCCGATAACATGATAATTGTAAAGATACAGGTGCTACGACATTCTTCTTTTCCATGAATGTGAATGGATGAGTGGGAATTCATTGGATAGATGAGCCGGGATTCATCCTTATATTATACACGTTTTGGATGATGTTTTGGTTTAAGATTTGGAAACTAAATAGTTTGAAAGAATCCAATTTTAAACATACTAAATGTGAATGGATTGATTAGAGAGTGTCTCCTTAGATTTTTCCTTTAAACCAATTTTTATCATGGATGTTTATGTGTATTTTCATTTTCCTTTCTTATTGCTTATCATTATTAGTTAATTATTTATTTTACTGCCATTTGGTTCTTTTAGTTTTATTTGTGAAAGCTTTTCATGGATTTGTTCTTTTTTATTTTTGTTGTGGCTTCGAATTTTCATTTTTGAGTATTTGATTATCATAGGTTGGTTTTTTTCTTTTAAATTTGTTTTAACATTGTATTCTCTATTGATTTTCATTTTGATATATTTTTATAGTTTTTAATAAAAATTCATTGCCTATTATTTTGTGTTTCTATTAAATTGCTTATGTTATTGGATTGATTATGGATTGTCACTTTGTTTTATTTCTATGGGTCTTTCAAACTTTATTGCATTTTATTATTAGTTTATATAATTCTTTTTATTTTTTATTTTTCTTGGTCATTGGTTTTCAACTTTCATGAACTTGGTGGTTTTTTAAATCTTTGGAATTAGGTATTGAATTCGTTAAGGATTTCTTTTTCATTTTTCTTTTTTTTTTCTCCCACGCTATACCCTTGTCCTCTCTTTATTTAAAATCTGCATTTGATATTAAATAAATTGATTACAAATTTTGTTTATGAATTTTAATATTATGATTATTTTGCTCGTGCCTGGCCCATGAAGCACCCCTCATTACCTATGACTTTAGATAAGAAAATCTAAGTACGCATTAGAAAAGCAGGCTTGTGCGAGCATGGGCACAAAAACTAAATTATTTATAAATTTAGAATTTTTAGGAAGAAAGTAGATTTAGATAATAATAAGTTTCTTTTATCTTCATTAAGATTCTATATTTAAAATTATTAAAAGAAGAAACGTGCACTTAACTTATATAAACTATTATAATGATTTTTTAAATATTAAATTAAGGAAAGATAACAATAAAAAATAATTGTAAAGCCCGATAACATGATAATTGTAAAGATATGGATGCTACGACATTCTTTTTTTTCCATGAATGTGAATGGATGAGTGGGAATTCATTGAATAGATGAGTTGGGATTCATCCTTATATTATATACGCTTTGGATTATGTTTTGGTTTAAGATTCGGAAACTAAATAGTTTGAAAGAATCCAATTTTAAACATACTAAATGTGAATGGATTGATTAGAGAGCGTGGAAGATTGCACTCTTTAATTTGAAACTCTTTTTAGATTGACCTCTTTATTTAGATGGCTAAAATCGAAAAATCCTCTTGAATTCCTAAAATCTCTGTTTTAAGTTAAATTGGGTTTAAATTGAAATCAAAATTGACCTCCAATTTCTCAACCAATTGCGAAATCGGACTCCAATTTCAAAATCAAATCCTACGTCTATAGTATATAATAATAGTTTTAAGCTCTAATTCCCAATCGAGTGGAGTCCAAATTGGAACAAGATGCTATTTTTTACTCGAATCCAATATTAGAATTAGGTCCGCTGCCATTATGTGTTCCTCGCATATTCAGATTCCAGTTACATTCCAAGGCAAATCTCGATCTGAATCCATCCTTTAAAAATTATAACATGGTTTTGTCCCCCGCCACCTTAGTCTTACCCTAGTTGTAAGAAGCATCAATTCTTACCTAATTGCCATGGATTCTAATTTGGGCTACCTTCCACCACCCGAGGGTTGTCCTACCTCACCCGAGGTCTACTTCCTTCACCCAAGGTCTCCCTCCCCTCATCCGAGGTCTAGTTCCGACTTCCGAGGGTTGGGGTCCCAGCCCCGTAGGCTGACTAAAAACAAGACATGGTTGTGTCCCAACATGACCCATTTACACCCCAATAAAACGGTTGGATTTGGGTTGACCCAGTGCCACCCAACCCACATGACTCGACCCATTACCAATGCTAACCCTACCTCAGAAGGCTTACAAAATCAGATGCCCCTTTTACAGCTGTAAAAGGTTCTGGACCCCACACTTGGCTGTGCCTGTGTGTTCCCGACTTGAGTTACTGTGCATGGGAAGAAACAAACGCAACTGCTCTGAGTTCTGTAACCAACACGGGCGGAGAAAAGCGGAGAAAAGCGAACACGATTCAGATTCACAAACGGTCCGATCTAAACAGAACCAACTCCAATACGTGTCCAAGACCTGACCACCTTAGATGAAGCGGGTATTGATTGGTCCTCACTCCTCACACTTCAAATAGCGAATAGCGACCGTGAAACCTTTGTTAATATGTTTCCTTTCCCCGCGTTGTAACTTTGGATACCAAGGAATATTCATAGAGGTTAAACATGATACTGAACAGAGGAGCTCACGGGGACATGGCTGGGTCATGATCTAATGAGGTGGCCCCATCACAGGAATTTTACCTTTTGAGGTCTTGGTAGAGACGGCTAGCTAAAAAAACTTAAAATATATAAGAGCTAATCAGTCGTGATTTCAAATCTCAGCGTGAATAACTTGGCGCTAAAAAATTATACATGCCGCCAAAAATGCACAAACCAGACCTCACCTGAAGGAAAGTGTTGAGAAGTGGGCTCCGCCCGATAGGTATTGAAAAGTATTTATATTTTATCTACTAACGCCTTAAGGTTTTGGTATGAATAGTTAGCTAAGGAAATTTTATAATTTTCAAGGAGAAATTTCCGTCTCGTATGGAAACCCAAATGTTAATGTCTCATTCGTTTTTCAACTTGGAGGCATGTGTGTGATACTATGCTGCTAATACCACTCAACCATTAGTTTATTGGCCGTGAATCTTCACCTTTATTTCATCAATTTTAGCCACATTATAGAAATAAGTTGCTTAAATTATTAAATATTAAGTTTTATGGAAAAAAAAAAAAGAATATTTAACCACTCAACTAAGGGCACATTTGTGTAACACCATCTAAACATAAGCGAAACAGAAAATCTATCTCAATCTCAGTGTAAAGGGAATAAAGGCAAGTGAATAAAGGCAGTGGCAGTGGTTCGTGCACATCCACCATGAGGCATGAGCAGGTTTAATTCCGGTTGTTCGCCCATATTACCGATCCTCTTCCTATCTTTTAGCAGGGCAGTTTGCTGTTGATGTACCCATGCAAGGTTCCATCGCCAATGTTCCATAGGAGAATATTATGCAAAGTGCAAGATCCTCCACATTTAACAAATTGAACTTTGTCATCAGTAGGGAATTACATTCATTTTTGGCAGACCCCTCGAAGTTCTTGGCTCCACCATTAGCCAAAGTAGTCCTGACCACTCTAGAAGGGTGAAGTTGAGATTGGGTGATTGTGGGCTGAGAGGCTCAATTCTTATCTAACTAGTGCATTTATATGATCCGCTTGTTAAACAGGTCAAATACACTCAATGCGAGTCAACTTGATTCAATCTGCTAAACCCGCTCGGCAGTGGATTTAATTAGCGTTTTACTACTATAACAATTTGGACCATTTGTATCAAATAGAATTAGTTACAATGGTCCAAGTGAAAATAATGCATATATAAACACAAAATCAAAGAAGATTTGATTTGCATGAGACTAGAGAGATGGCTTATGTGGTTTAACACGTTGCCTGTGTTTGACACACATTCTACGAGTCTGGATCCTCTGAGGATTTTTTCCACGGCAACGGTGATTGAACCAATCGCAGTCTGCAACGTTATTGTGGGGATGCTTGCCATTTACGTGGGCTGTGGTGCCTCATCCAAGACAGGCATCCCCATTATGACATGGCAGACTGTGATTGGCCCACTTACGGTCACAATGGGTCAAAAGCCTCCTAGGATCCTGATTCACATTCTACCCGTTCAAATGCCAAACAATGTTTTGTAAATATTAAGAACATCATGATAATATGATAAATTATAATTAGGATAAATCTAAAAAACACAAACGACACTTGATCACAAGGCTTCATCTCCTCCTTAACGCCCACAATCAAGGTAATTATGACACTCTTCTCCTTCATTAATGCGCGGTCTTAATTATAAGTTTTGGTCTCTATGATTTTCTTCTCATCCTTGAATCCTTCTTTTACCAGATTTTGTTTGATTTCAGTAAAATCCTCTTTCATTAGGTAAATAGGAATCCTTTTAATTAGTTGAGGCATTCCATTAAATGAAAATTTTTCTAGAAAAATAAAAATCAAGGAGACCTTTTTATTCACTTTTTTTTTGTTTTTTGGTAAAAGGACATTTTATACACAGTTTACCATGTTTGTCGCACCTATATGCTCAAAATATTCTTTAAGGAGCCATCTGTGCACGAACCATGAAAAAGGAAATCATGTTTCCTATTTGCCGGCACCAAAGTCCTACCTGGGATAATAGGAAATTCGGATCCCCTCTAGTGCAAATAACACATAGGAAACAAAAAGGCTTTCTCCGTCGAATCGTCACTGCACCAAATGCAAATGAAGAAGGCGCAGGAAAATCCCCCCATTTCTACAGCAAAACGCATTGTACAAATGCACACTACATCATGCCCTACTCAATTACGATGTGGATCAACTCCACTTCGCATTAAGCATATTACAGAGGCCAGATGAATTACCCTAAACGATTATGAGTTGGTTGTCTATCAAATCTAAACCCTAGTGGGTTTGTTTCTTTAGGAGAATTCATAGAATTCATGTCTGGTGAATTTTCAAATTCTTCAAATGTTGTTCCCTCCATGAAATTCTAGAATGTTAAGGAGATTAAAATCTTGAGAATCTCAAAGGTTATCCGTGACTTTTCGTGTGGCTGGAATTCAAGATTCTAGTAAAGATACACTGCATCAGAAATGTTGAGGGACAACCATCACATCATAGTCTTTGAATCCCCAAAATGACAAATTCTAGTTAGTAATTCTTCTAAAGAAGGAGTTTGTTTCTTTAGTAGAACTTCTAACAAGAATTTATAATGTCGGATTTTTTTGGACATGCTACAATGGCTTACCCCTTGGCATTTGAAATGTTATGTTTCATTTTCAAAAAATCTAAATTTCAGCTATCTAAAAAGTCTTAAGCGACCTTTTAAAATTCATGGAATCTCAATTTATCTTCATTTTACTTGTATTTTAAATGATTTACAAAGAAGAGGATTTTAGAATTCCAGCTTGGAGAGCAACTTTAGATAACGTAAAATTCTTCAAATAAGAATTCGATACGGCACACATTTTTCAACTGAAATGTGTACAATGAGTGGACAAGGACCATCTCATCTCATACGGCCACCACCGAGGGATCGACCCCGCGTCTAGGCTACTTCACAAATTATTTACCACTGTCCCATCTTAAGCGAAAAACCGAAAAACATGTGCTCCACCCAAGCTTTGTGTCCACTGACTGGCCTTTAAAAGAAAAAAGCTAAAACAGTCCAATCAGGGCCATATTACACCGAACTTGCATCCAACTTGAAAAGATATTTTCCTCCTAGACAAAAAAACGAAGGGTGGGAGTAGTGGAAGTGGAACACCATCATCTCCAAACGATTAGGACTTGACTGAACTATGAACGATCAGGACTTGATAACTGGCCCCCACACTTGTAGAATTCTATTGTAAAGTCCAAACTGTTTGAATTACGATCATGCTCTAATCAAACACAGTAAGTCCAACGCGACTGACCCCAAACCCGAATCGCATATTCCCTCGAAAAATCTCCCCTTCCAGAAGTCACCACTCACCACTGCCCCCCACCCCTCTTTAAATAGATAAAAATCAGCATAGCATACGACCAGTAACCTCATCTCTGTTCACAACAACAGCCTCTCCTTTTTTTTTTTTCATTTTCCCTCCCAACACCCAAAAACCCATCCATTTCCTTCACACAACAAACTGTAAAAGCTATACTCATAAACCCTCATATCTCTCTCTCTCTCTCTTCCGTCTCCGTTTTCCTCCCTCTTTTCGATGGCTTCGATTCCTTCAACTTGCTTTCACAGATATTCTCATTCCAACTCAATCTCCTATTATACTCCTACTCCTGTGAAAGTAAAACCCATATCAATCCCTAGGCTTCGGAAGAGTCTTGGAGGAGAAGTTTCTGCATTCAGATTCAAACTCCATGCGTGTTCTTCGTCTTCGTCTTCGTATATTGGGAGAGTCGGATGGCAGAGAAGGCATGGAAACGTGTCTCTGCTATCGTTCGGATCAAACCCTAAGCTCGTTTCTGATGATGAAGAGAAGGCGGATTCCACATCTCAGTTTCTCTCTGCAATGCTGCCTTATGTCGTCGCCGCCACCGCTGTTGCCGCCCTTGTCAATCCCGCCACCTTTACATGGTAAAATCTTGTCTTTCATTTTTTCTTTTTTTTTTTTTTGTTTGCTTGGGCTTGGATTCCTAGGAATTCTAAGATATGTATTGCTAACATTGGCTGAGATCCAAGAAATGTAAGTGAATTCCTAGTTATGCAATTCCTTTGAAACAGTAAGGGCCATATCTGGTTTTAGGTAAAGGATTATTGCTTCTCTGTTTCTTTCTCTTTCTCTTTGGGGTGTGTGTGTATATTATATATGGGTTGTTTGTTAGCTACAACTTCTCTTTGGGCTGTGGGGCCCCCAGTCTGATCGAGTGGGTGCGCGGCTGGATCAGAATGAGGACCCATGTGTGGAAATTGGAAGGATGTTGACCGTTGGATGGAAGTGATTCATGTCAGATGGTAATCTTTACAAAGATAAGGTCAATCCAACGGTGGAGATCACACCTTCGAGCCTGAAGCGATTTGGGGTCCGACCGCAATCTGTATTTGGTTGTATTTGGTAAGTCCTTTTCCTCTGGATTTCTAGGGTCCGTTTGTTAGCATGGAATTGAATTCCCAGATGGTGATGGTAAAATGGGTTCTATTGAATGAATGTTGTTAGAGGTGATGGGTGTAGAATTTATGTAATATGGGGCACTGACTTTCCTAGAATTTGATTGATTAGGATGATAGCTGGGTAATTATTTTCCACCAAAGGAAAGATTATTTGATCTTCACCTTTGTTTCTTGGATTTTTGCTACTTTACTAGGAATATATTTCACCGAATTACTAGGAATTCAATTCCATGCAAAAACAAAAGGGGCCCTAAATTTCCCAGGATTGTTTTAATGTTATTGTTGTTATCTTTTTTCTTCTCATGAAAGATTGGAATGAGAGGGTTTTGAGACTGAAAACAATGTGGGCTAATTAGGTGTCCTTCTTCTGGTATAGGGTATCAAAAGATTACTATGCCCCTGCTCTTGGTGGCATCATGCTATCTATAGGAATTCGTCTGTCTGTTGACGATTTCGCTCTAGCATTTCAGAGGTGCTTTCATATTCCTCTGTTTACGTTTCATTTCGTGATTACAAACTTAACATGATGCTCAGTTGCAAGAGTCACTAAGTTTTGGTGCATTTTGGGTGCAGATTGAGGATACACTTGTTTCTAATAAAAGGAAATTGTTGATCTGCATCTCTTACTGTCTTTCATGCACATGGGCGTCACATGAAGTAATAAAATTAGTTGGTTTTAATTACTATGAATTTGTAATTTGTCATAGTTCTTTTTGCTTTTTAGATTGTAGTGGATGCTCTTTTTTAATTTTCATTTGTATTTCGAGAGTCCATAACTTCTAAGCGAGCAGATCCTTATCTGTATCTTTTTATTAAAAGACCAGCCCTTTCCTTTGTATCTGTATGAAATGGATGAGTGTCCGTGTTCTTTCATTATGGTATATGATGTGTTATACTGTGTTAGTTACAAGGCGCAATGTCCCATGTCCCAACCATTCATCATATTAGGTTGAAGGGTCTTATCATCATCCATGAATTTGAAAATTTGGCTTATAATTGGCAAAGGTCATGAGCTGAAGATACAAAGACTCAAATACCTCATATACACCATGTTGCAAGACACTTCCTCTCGAGTCTCTCCACACAATTCTTCTGTAGAGGCCAATTATTTACGACGATGCTTTGGATTGTTCACTCTCTGCACATCATACGAGTTGTACGTTCATTAAGTAGATCTTTTCTTGGTGAATGTTGAATGTGAAAATTCTTTCCTGTTGTCTGTTTATATCCATTGTCTTCATTAAAGCCTTGTCCCAAATATGTTGGGGCAGCTACATTAATTCTTTTTCTCCATTTCAGTCTTTTTTGCGCACAGAATGTCAGTAGTTCCTCAAAATTCATGTTGGAGTTGCGATAAAATATTTATGCCGGCTGTCAACCTACATAATGCAACCCGAGCTTGGGTCCGGTAGTTACAACAAACTGGCAGAGTTTTGTTTTAATACAATCGCTACCTTTTTTAAAGAAATGCCATATTTCACGCTAAAATTTCCATACCAAATATTAGGGTTCATTTTAGAACCTTTCTTACCTACTGAAGTTGTCACCACTAATATTCCCCTCTTACAGCTTTTGTGGAGAAGTGCGAAAACTAAGAGAACCTACTAAAATAATTGCCTTGCTATACTATGTTAAGCTAAGACTGTACTCTTCTAATATTCTTGCGGTATCTTGTACCAGTATCATATCTTGTGGAAAAGTGTCAAAATTAATAGGACTTGCTAAATAATTGCCATACTACAGTATGAAGAGCTAAGACTGTTCCCTACTAGTAGTCTTGCGGTATCTTTACCAGTATCATATCTTGTGGATATGGGTAGGTTATGCATATACAAGCTATGATGCCCGGATACTTGTGTGTGCCTAGCATACCGGTATCTGAAGGAGACAATACTAATACTGATACTCAGTACTGCACTCATACAAGTTACGCAGTACTGCTCTGATCCTTTTATGATGTACTTTGGCGTGCCCTACTTAACCGATTCCTTTATCTCATGGATATCTGTAATCTTTCTTACTTTTCCACATAAAAATGCTATAAAGGACTGTAAATAGTCAGAATTTCATTAACTTAGTTATGTAGTATTGGTGAAAAGTAATGCTTTATATAAAAAACCTAATATGAAATATGAAAGTTCAATGTCAACTTGTAGGATAGTCATATCTGTATGTGTTCCTGGACTATGAAAGCTGCCTAGTTATATTATTAAGAATATTCTATATTAGGAAGGTTGGATATGTTATGATAGTAATGATTTGTTTAGTTATAAGGATTTGATTAGACTTTGATTGAGAATAGATTTGATTATGACACAAGTTCTCTTGACACCATTTTTTGCATACGAAAGACATGAGTTCTATGGGATTATGCCAGGATTTCATTGGGGACCTGTTCGATGTTGATGGTTCTAGGCTAGGGACTTCCCCAATGAAATCCTGGCATAACTCCATAGAACTCATGTCTTTCGTATGCAAAAAATGGGGACCTGTTCGATGTTGATGGTTCTAGGCTAGGGACTGTCATTTGGGTTGTAGCATGTAGGATTAAATAATTTGCATTCTTTAATCAGGTTAGATAACACTAACCCAGTAAATCTAGTATTTAGCAAAATATTTGATTTGTTTTCTTAATTTATGATTTTATTGCAACATTTTGATAATTATTCTTTCTGTTACATGCTATTCTTCTTTGTTTTACTTTGTCACTCATAACCTATGCCAAGTTCTTTATGGTTTATCTGCTGCAGACCTTTACCACTGTCTATTGGATTTACGGCGCAGTATGTGCTTAAACCAATCCTAGGTCTGTTGATTGCAAGAGCATTTGGTGCGCCTCCCATGTTCTATGCCGGTTTCATCCTTACCTGTTGTGTTGCCGGTGCCCAACTGTCGAGTTATGCCAGCTTCCTGAGCAAGGGAGATGTGGCTTTGAGTATTCTGCTGACCAGTTCAACAACGATATCTTCCGTGGTGATTACACCTCTTCTTACTGGTCTTTTGATCGGCTCTGTAGTCCCTGTTGATGCAGTCGCCATGTCCAAGTCAATATTGCAGGTAAAAACTGTCATGAAGTATTCATTATATGAGCAATCACCTATATTGTGGTGGTGGGTTTAGTGAGCCAGTGGCCCAGTCTTTTGGTTTTGCAGGTGGTACTTGTTCCTGTCACTGCGGGCCTCATTCTCAATACTTACGCCAAACCGATTGTCAATGTTATTCGACCTATCATGCCATTTATCGCTATGATTTGCACTTCTTTATGTATAGGCAGCCCTCTTGCAATAAATAGGAACCAGATCCTATCTGTAGAAGGTATACGATTACTTCTACCGGTATTGACATTTCATACTGTGGCACTTATGGTGGGATATTGGCTACCCAAATTGCCATTTTGGAGGTAATTTTTTTATTCATACTGTGTGCTTTCAATCATGAGATCTTATTTTCATTCGGAACTAGTAGGACCCTTGTTAGTTGTTACCAAGGTTGTCTGTCAGTCCTACATATTCTGCATTTTGCTTAATTTTCCACGAAGTTAAGGTAGACCTAAACTAGGTTGGTTCACTGAAACAATTGGTAGGGACTATTAGTGAATCTGATGACAATGCTGAAAAGGTTCTGGTTCGCTGAAACAATTGGTAGGGACTATTAGTGAATCTCATGGCAATGCTGAAAAGATTCTGGATCTTCATAGTTGCAGATGTGCAGGAAGACATTTAATTCCATTTACAGTATGTGACACAGTTTAGTAGTTAGCTTACCTTTTGTATGACTATTTTGGAAGTAATCTAGGTTTCTGATTTGTTTCCTTTCTACTAGTGGTCTGTTCCAGGAGTATTCCTGTCTTTTCTGTGAGACCATAAAAGCTGATTGTTCTCCTCACCCCACATCCATTTTATAGTTTCTTACCATTCTAAAGAAAGTTGGTCCAATATACTCTTACAGCTTAGGTGAAGTAAAAGTTTTTTTTTTTTTTTTTTTTCCTATAGAAAATCCTAACTTTTCATTTGTGTGTCATCACTATCATGTGAAATGCCTTAACTCATGATGATATGCCAATTCATGCCTAATCTCTAGTAGTTTCCTGCTGATTGATTAACTTTGGTAGCACATGTGTCTTTAGGCTGTATTTGGCTCCTTGCTATATTTAGATGGGTTTATGTTTTTTTCTTTCTTTCTTTTATTTTTTATATTTTTTCATATTATGCTCATTTTGTGAGTTAAGAGTTCCACATGTTCAAACATCTGGACTAAGTTGTTGAATTTGTATACCCTACCTAAAGTGCAAAGACCAAAACAAGCGTTTTGCATTGACCTTGGAAAATATTCGTGGATGTTCTGAATTTGTTTCTTTTTCTAGCTCTTGATCTCAATCAGAACAGAAGGGCTCATTTATGATTAATATTGTTGTTACTTAATTTTATATAAACATTTGAGTTGTTCATCTTAGTTTACTATCTTGTCATTCCATACAATAAGCAGAACAAAATAACTTGCTAAGAAAATCTATTTTCCTTCAGGCAAGATGAAGCGGTGTGCAGGACGATTTCACTGTGCACTGGAATGCAAAGCTCCACCCTTGCAGGGCTTCTTGCTTCGCAATTCCTTGGTAGTAGTCATGCAGTACCCCCAGCATGCTCTGTTGTAGCCATGGCAATCATGGGTCTCTATCTTGCTTCATTCTGGGGCAGCGGATCTCGAATTAGAGATACCCTGGGGCTTTTCCCCCAAGTCAGGGATACATCATTGAACACCTGAGGCATAGTCAGCTGTGTAAGTGCATGGATGTCATGTTGCTCTCTCCACTCTTGCCTGGTAAACCGATCAGCTCACCTTGAACCAGTTGGTTGCCAGGCATCAACTGATTTAGCAGTCTACTAAGTAACAGATTCATTGCAGATAATGGTGTAAGTTCAGAAAATAAAGATCAATACAGGTGCATGTTTAGAACCCGGAGAAGTCAACATCTTTTTCTGGGAAAGTTATGACCTTTTGTTGTAAATATTTGGCTGATAGGGAAGAAGTATGGGCAATTATGATCTCAATTCATTATAGTTTGTATATGCCAGGCAAATGACAACTAAGAGATATGACCAATTTATTGTGTGCGCGCATAATATCTGAATGCTAAGATTCAAGCAGCATTATATGTGAGTACTGGCTGCATATTGAGACCTGAGGATCAATAAAGGTTCAAACTTTATGCTGTTATGGGCTCAAACAACACTGAGGAGCTGTAGGAAAAAAAAAGGGAATTCATTGTGAAATGATCCACCAAAGGATTATTATCTAGGTGAGTGAGATATGTGATAAGGGGTGAATGATGTAAGATGGAGATGCTGATGTGACCTTGACTTTCCTAGGTATTGAATTACTAGGTTGATGGTTGGGTATTTATTTTTCATGTTTCCTTGGATACAATTTCAATTAAAGGAGAGGTTGTTTGGTCGTCATTTGTAGACATTCACATTGAGTTTTTCAATTTTAACTACCTGTATAATCATAGGTATTCAGGTTCATGATACAAGCAGGTAGATTTTCACGGCAATGACCAAACATTGCCTTAGGCTGCATTTTAGTGCCTGGATCATCACCGTTGGATCGGATGGGCAGTTTTTTCTTTTTTCTAATATGAATCCCACACTGCACGGATTATCTTTTGAAAAAGTCAAATATATATATATATAGTTTTGGTAATTATTAATGCTCATGCAAGTCTCTCACCGTCAACCCTACAGTCAGGGATGAAACCCTGATTGTTTTCTATGACAAGGATATGCCTTACTACTAAGCTAACAGTGGATTGTTTTCACTCAATGATGCATGAACCAACTTTACATTGCATTGAAGGTTTGAGTTTCTCAAAATAGGGGCTTCGTTATATGAAAAGTTGTGAGTTACCAAAAAAAAAAAAAGGTTATTTGTTATGGGGGAGCACTACAAAACGCCTCCTACTTGAGGTGGAGTTATCATGAATGACGGGTTCCCTGCATTTTTTCCATCTTTAAATGACTTAAAAACAACTTTCTATGTTTCTCATGTAAACAAAAGAGCATCACTCATCTTTTCTTAATTTACATTTGGGGCCCCAATTTTGAGTGGATTGAAGTTCGCGGTGAGTTTGTGAATGATGTTTGGCCACTATAATCAAATCGTGGAAGCATCAATTCATATAAACTGCGTAGATGGTCAATCAAACATACCACAACGATGAAAGAGCTAGTGCAAGTATCACAAATGCATTTACTTTAAGTTTGAGTTAACAAAATGAATTTAGGTTATGTACAAGGCCAATAACAAAATAATGGCCACAAAAGATGTATTTATAATCAAAATAAAAGATATCCAGAAAGGGTGGCATGTATGGCTCTCATGTGCTGGCCCAATGACGTCACAGTATGTGGTTTGCGCTCCACGCATAAGTGCCCTTTGCTAGTGGATCCTCTGACCGCCTTAACCTCTTGCTCTGTGGGGGCTCTAGTACCCTAGAACCAAATGTAGCATCGCCAGATCATAATAATTTGGCAGGCAAATAAATATAAATGGACAGATAATATGCATCGATAAAGACTAAAGATAATAAAAGATCATAAGAGTAACAATAAGCGGAAAGCTAGGGATAAATGCATGAATAAAGACCATGCTAATAGAATCATGTATAACAATACCCAAGCTATGAGCTCTAACAACGTGACACTCCACATAGGCTAATGGATTGGGATATGTCCAATCATAATCGTAATGCAACCTGAGCGAATCCTATTCAAACAAATGCAAACAAAACGGTTGCACATTATTAACTCACATAACATGAGTCGGCCCGATGGTGTACATCCACCTCCCAATTTGCATACGGTAAATACATGCATGAAAATAAACCCCAACCACATGGTGACACCCAAACCGTGGGCGACTGAATCAACCAAGTGGTGCCTGATTCGAAGGATCGCAAAACACACACAACACCGTGCCTAGCGAGATTCTCATTGAGTATCACAACCAAAGCAATGCAAAGCAAAGAGAAACTACTCCACACGTGTATTTCACCTAAACATATCTATAATCACCACTTGAGTAGTTCTGATTCCTCCTCCGCTAGCCCGGAGCACATCGTAATGGATCACCTACTAATAAACCATCTCCTTTGAAGTTGGGCCCCAAAGTTCATAAACCCATCCAAATCCATATTAACCCCTTTGCACATAAAACGAGCAACATAAGACTGATGAGAAGGATAAATACATGCACGCGTCATGTACTACACAAAAACACTAACCTATCCGACAATTCATGATTCATGAGTGAAAGCGGGTGTACACTAGCCAACTTAAGGTTAGAGGTTGTCTTGCACATGTAGGTTTCATACAGTCTAACACACTGACCACGTGGTTCCAAGATAACCTATGCAATACATTTCATGCTTTGAAGGTTAAGGTATCCCAAACATCTGCTTCACCTCTCGCTTAGCACAACATGGTTCCCACATGCACCACCGAATATCACACAAGGGAATATCAAGCTCACACGTCCCCTTACCATTGGTCCAACTCATATTTATTAATTACCTAGGCTAAGGGTCATGATTCTAAGGGTAAGAGTTCCAATTATCCAAAATTCAAAATTTGAAATTCTGAAAAACGAGCCGCAGTTAACCATGAGCCTTCCCATGGTTAGCCGTGGGGTCCTACGCTGTAACACCCTGTCTCGGGTTAGTCAAGATTAACTCTAATTAATCGAGATTAATGCTAATTGAATGTGTTTTAAGGGATTAATGTGGCTTAAGGGCCAAATTGAATTGAAATTGTCTCAAATGAGCAATTTGAGCTTAATGGTAAGGTAATTAATGCATTGAAGTGATTTTAGGCATAGATTGAGGGATACGAGGACTTTTTCATAAATACGAATTTCCGCATATTTGGTTGAATACGGAAACTCTGGATACCTGCACGTGTATCTCAAAGAGTACGTTAAATTCCGTAACAGCGGCGATTCCATTCGACGTGAATTGGATCAAATGACCCTTCATTTGACTCAAAATGTGATTAATGGAACTCAAGGGGGGGGGGGGGGGGGTTTGAATGCAAAAATATGATTTATAAGATTGAGATGAACTCCTTTGAGTTCATTCTCATTCCCAGCACAGCTCTCTCTTCCTCTCTTTCTCATCTTTTTCCTTCTTCCAAGCTCTCTCCTTTGAGTGGTAATTTGGAAGCTTAACAAGTGGTTTTGAGGTGGAACTTCATCTTCATCATCGTCTCCATCTCTTTCCTTGATTTCTTGGAATTTCAAGCTTGAGAAAATCTCAAGAACTCCCACCAAAAAGACTACAAGTAAGTGTTTGAGTTGAATTCAGAACTTCCAAGTTCTATTCATTAAGATAGAATGAGTTTGGCCCAAAGAATTCATAAGAGTTCTATTTTTGCAGATTGGTTTTGGTTTTAGGAGCAAAAAGGGGTTTGCAATTGGGTTTTCTCTTAAGCTCAAGCTAAGCAAGGAGGTTCTTGCTATTTTGCTCCAAATAAGGCAAGTATATTCAATTCTCATGATTTAACATATAAATGAACTTGTTGGAACTCAAAGAGTTCAATTCCAGAAAATTCGGTTCAGAGAATTCTGAACTTCTGGGAGCAATTCGGCTGACCGACAGCCTGACCGACGTTTCTGGGCTGAATCTCGCAAGAGATTTCAGTTTCTGTAAAGCTGACCAAACTGGGTTCGATCAGCCGACAGTGAAGGCTCGGTCGACCAAACCACCTAACTGAGTTGTCTGAGAGATCATCTGATGCTCTCTGGAATTGGAACCGAGGGTGTCTGAATCAAACTCGGTTAACCGACACTGTAGGTTCGGTCAACCGACGCCTGACCGATGGGGTGACCGAATTCCTTTGTGAGATGTCAGGAAATTGTATCAGAAAACTGAGCTTCTGGAAAGCCAACCAACAGAGTTAGGTCAGCCGACATCCAGAGCTCGGTCAGCCGATAGGTGACCGACATTGTTGAGGTTTCAGAATTTATTTCTGAAATTTTCCTAAACCTTCATGGGTGTTAGCTAAACTTATGTGAATGTAAATTTCACTAAAAAGTGATGTCATCTAGAATAACACCTACATTGCATAATGAACGTTTCACCCGAATGTTGTTTTAGGAAAATTTAATTGTTTCATACTTGAGTTGGCTTGTCCTCTCACGTCTAATACTGTTAAGCTCCTTGTTGAGCTACCATTGAATAATGTATCGAATTAATGAAATGAAATGCATGAAATGAAAGGAAATGAACTGAAATGAATGAACCACTGTAATAAATTAAAGAATAAGTCTACTACAGTACATGGAGCGTTTCGGAGCTCCGTGATGATGCCGGTGATCTCTGATCAAGACACTGGTAAATCCTACACATTTGAAAAGCCACTTAATAAAGTATGTACTGTGATATTAAATGAGTCCATCTGAAGGCTGGGTCATGAATGGTGTGCCCTTCCGCCCTTGCCATGGAGGACAATGAAAAGTCACTTGTTAAAGTGTACATAATGATATTGAATGCTTCCTTCAGGGAAGAACTAAATGAATGTAATTGTTTTTAATTTTGAATTGTTTAGAATTACTAAACACATTGTTATAATAGAATTGTGTATACATTGTTGAATCGTCGTGTTCACAGTGTTATTGATGACATTACAAGCCAACTTGCTCGTCCCGATAATGCAGAGGCCGCGCCGCCAGCGGAGGAGGCCAATCTGGTTCCTCCAGGAGGATTAAACGAGTGGACGTAATTCGGAGTGCAATATTTAGAACATTTTGAAATGTTTTCGATATAGATTCATTTTGATGTGAATAGTAGTTACCTGCATTGTATTTGAATATGCATGGTGGACTTAAACTCGATGGAAAATGAAATGTGTAATTAAACCTTACTCTTATGTAAAGACTTGTACGGTTTAAATTAATTGTCAATGTATTATATATTTCCGCAAAATATACAGTTGACAGGTATATGTAAAATCCCGTGTGAATCTCGTGTTGACTTCGGTGATGCGAGATTTACGGGAATAAGTATGATGATCATGACTCGGGGTTTGGCCGTGGTAATTCTAATCTCGGGCCCAGGTCGTGACATACGCTTAGCTCACAGCTAGCCTTGAGGTCATCGTGCGTCTAGGTCAGTCAATCACAACTCTCCTGATGAACAATAATTCTAAGACGGGATCTAACCGTAGTGCAACCACAGTTAGCTCTCATAAACTCACAGCTAGCCGTGACCTTCATAAACCTAAACTTGAAAGGGGTTCAAGGTGGATTTCGAGGGTGCCTTCTCTCCTACATCTAATGGGGTTCTCAATACCTTCTAAGGGCAATCCAAGGCATCCATTTATCACACCAAGCTACCATTTTAAAGGTCGTTAATCAATTCACCATTAAAGCACAATTTTATCCTATCTACCAACCATATCAATATAAATGAACTTAAAAGGGGTTAATAAATGAGATAAATACAAGGACTCACACGACTAAGCATGAATTTCATGTTAAATACATCTATTTACTTGCCTTTATTTATTTGATAAAAAAAAAAAGGAACCTCTTTTTGTGCCTAGGTTTTGAATGTCTTTGCCTTCACTACACCCCACGCAAATCCGAAGTTACAAATCACCCTTGTACGTACATGCCAAAGAAGAAGAAGAAAACTACTAGGTTACCAATGCATGGTCCTAGTATAGAAGGAATGAAAGAGTTTTCAGGAAGTTAGCTTGCTTAATGAAGTGAAAATGAAAAAGAAGTCAGGGAAGATTAGGTAATGGTCTTGGGAGCTTCGAAGTCATGGGAGAGCTTTGATTGGGTCTTGGAAGCTTGCACGATGGTGGGGAGCTGATGGGAGAAGGACAGAAGTAGAGAGGAAGAACGAGTGAAATGAAGTAAAGGAAGGAAATGAAGGGTGCTAGGCTTTGTGGAGAAGTTTCTCTCTTTTAAGAAATAAGAGCTTGTGGGCCTAAGTGAAAACGACCCTATTGATGGGTTTTGGGCAGCCGATCGGAGCAAGCCCAACATGAAGGACGGCAAGCCCAACATGAAGGATGACGTGCATGATGAGAACTGCCCAATGCATCCAACTATACTAAGTTTCTAAAATGGTATCTAACCCCTCCCTGTTTTCCTAAATTATTAAATACCCCCTCCCTCAAACTCACTCCAGTCACCCTGAAACTCACCGAAACTTTTCTTAACAATAAAACAAACGCATTACACTAACCATAATTAGCAAATATTTATGCTAATTAATTACACTAATCCACCTAATTAAGGGCAGGAGCCTTACGATTACATCTTGTGAGACATGTCTGGAGATGATGCTTTGAAGTATGCTCATAGCCATCTTACCAAGGGTTTCTTTCGGAACCCATTTGTTGAACTGGAAAGGTTATGTGTATTCTAGACCAAATTCCTAGTTACTTATTTTTTGAATTTTAAGGGTTGTGTACTTTGGCCAAGAATTTTGTTGATAAAAAAATGCCAAGACCCTATCCTACATGGGCTTACATGCAGATTATGATTAGATGGGCGCAAACTAATTAATTCATTGGGGCTCGCTTATGTACAAATTAGAACCAGGTCTTATTGACATGCAAAAAATATTAAGGCTTCACATATGCTCTATGAGAATATGTCAAGCGGAACTAAATCCTTGTTAAAATGATGTTTGTAGCCAATCCAACACAAAGAAGTGTCTGAGGTGTTTCATATAAAAGGTTGAAAGTTTGATTCCCCACAAGTGTTTCTTTGTTCCCCAAAGACCAAATACAGGTCCCGGGAGGGCCTCACAAAATGATGCAATCAAAAAGACTAAGACTCATTCAAAAGAGCTCATTGTGGGGAGTTTTTGAAACTTCCAACGACCTTTCATTTGGGAGTTAGCATAACTTCTTAAAGAAAGGAAATAAAAGGGGAAGAAAAGCAAGGTCCGGAGGTGTTGGAAGTAAAAAAAGAAAAATCGTTCTTGGTGAAAAAGAGGAGAAGAAAACGAGAAAAGATAAGAAGAAAGTGAGGAAGTTTTCTTTATTTTTCATTTCTATCATTTTTTATATCACACCCCCACCCCGCCCCCCCCCGCCCCCCCAAAAATGGAGATTCGGATCCTTATTTAAAGAAGGTTTCACCCTCCTAACAAACTCACTTAACCTTTATCAAGAAGGAATCCACCCTCCAATCCAGACTGAGATCCAGATGACACTTGTTTGAATGGTAGCCTTTGGATATGGAAATTATAATGGCAACTATTAGGTCTATGTCTTGTATTCCAGATTTGACCGGATTGGTTCGTTGGGTTGGCCAATGACCAGGTTTAGAGTTATGGGTATTTTGATAATTGTATTGGGGCCTTTTTAGAGGCTAAGAAAAAATTTCTTGTAGGTCAAGAAAGTGAAGATTATATATTGATTTAATCTATAACTCTAGACTCTGTCAGAGAATTAGAGAGGTGAGAGCTCTCTCTCTCTCATGGGTGACGGAAATTTTCGAACCACGTGGAAGGAATGGAGGAAAGTTTTCTTTGTCATGGATGTAGGCAAATTTGCCGAACCACGTAAATCTTTGTGTGATATTCTCTTTTCTTGTGTGGCTTGATTGATTGTCAATTGCGGTGATTCACACTTTCACATTCGCACACGCACAACAAGTGGTATCAAAGCCCCAACAAGCAGTATTACAGCCAAGTTGGGTTCCTTGGGTTTAGAGCGAGCTGGAGTTCACTCGATTTTGGGATAAATGATTCAGAGCCTACGTCTGCCTAGGGTTTTGAGTTGTGTTGCTCGGCAATTAACGTGAGGCCCATGGAGGGTCTCAGTTCATGCACATAGAGAGGAGGGTTCTCTCATCAGTGAAGGGGATCTAGTGTTCTCGGGCTATTGCAGATCAGATCGATGGGCCACACTAATATGAGAAATCTCAGAGAATATAGAGTGGATCGGACTCTGCTTTATGGTAGATTTGGAGCCCTATTCAAAGTCGGGTGCCTTGTTGTTCTAATAGTCCTTTTTCAAGTTGTTTTCTTATTTTTTCCACAACTTTCTGAACTTTTAACAAAGAATGCTTTAAACTCAACATCATCTGATTCACAATCAGATTCAGAATCATCTACCGCAAATTTAGAGGACATGAGGGCAATGTCCTTAGCCTTTTTGGTTGAACAATGATTGGCTTCAAAGGTTTGGAAATTTCCAACCAATTTTTCAGCCGTGAGGGAGTCCAGATTTTGATACTCCTCAATAGCCACTACTTTTTTACGAAACCTTTTGAGTAGAGATCGTAATATTTTTTTAACAATTCTAACCTCAGAAGTTGGATCTCCCAAATTGAAACTAGAGTTGACAATGTCACTCAGTTTTGCATAAGACTCATCAAAAGTTTCATTATATTTCATTCTCAAGGTTTCAGAAGCAGTAGTTATGTTTTAGAGCCTTGTCTGCTTTACAGTATATGTGCCCTCACAAACAGTCTACGGGATGTCCCATACAACCTAAGTTCGAGGCAGTAACACCATTGAATATTGCATTAATTACCTTGTTGCAATTAGAGGCTCGTTCTTCCTCTTTAGTCCACTTGGCTCTAGGTTTAAGAATTGGCTGCCCATCGGCAACAATGGTAGGTCTAGTATAGTCTTCTTCAACAACATCCCATACTTCATCATCTATAGCCCTTAGGAAAGAAATCATCCTTACCTTCGAGTAAGCATAATTGGTTCCATCAAACAATGGGGGCTTCGTAGTCGATGTGCCTTCTCTATTGAATTCCATAAGAGAAATCTAAAGAACTGAATAACACAATAATTTAGTGCAACCCGCTCTAATACCAATTGAAAGAACGCGTTTTAAACTCTAATACGGGTACGTTAAGTTCCCAAATCAATTTCTCTTTGAGATGTCAATTAAGTCAAATTATTAACCTAAACTAGAATCAAGCAACCACGCACAAGAGAAGGAGGCACACGATTTTTTACATGGAAAACCCTACTCGGGAAAAACCACAAGTCTTATCGTCCAGACCACAGACAACCAGGTACTATAGAAACGAAAGTTACAAGTACTCACAAAACCTTCCCTAATTGTAACTCAACCTAAGGACTGCGATGATCTTATCGACGATTGGTCGTACACCTTCACCGTGCTTGAACCCACCACCTTGAATGCCTCTTCAAGGTGAATCTACTGCAAGAGAGTCAATGAAAAGATCTCCAAGGCCCGAAGCTTCAACTCTATAGCAATTGGATACTTTGGAGAAGACAAGGGAATCTCTCAAAAGGATTCTAGGGTTTCGAATGGAAGAGAGGTACCCTAGGTTTGAGAGAAGATAGCTTTAAATAAGCTTTGGTTCGTGGGTAGCTTTAAATAAGCTTTGGTTCGTGGGTTGCAAGCAATAAGAGTTTTGGAATGATTTGGAAGCAAGTAAGATGAGATTTTCAAATAAAACTCTAAACTCTCGTATTAGGCGCTTGAGTGCAGGTCCATGGCCACTCAAGTGCATGAAGAAAACATCTAGTTATTTTCGACTTTAGTGCATTTCGTGTGTCAAGCTTGAGCGCAAAAGTTAATAGCTTGAGCGCAAAAGTTAACAACTTGAGCATGCGAGATTCTGCCAAAGCTGCGCTGGAGTTGGTGTGATCATGCGCTCGAGCGCCCAATGTATTTTCTACATTTTTTTCATTTTCTTCAATTCATAGATCTGGGCAATCCATCTATAAAATACAAACATAAATCATGAATTTCCTATTTTGTCTATATCCCAATGAATTTGCGAACACCCAGTTTCCTTACACGGTGAAAGACTTATAGAGGATCCGAACTTGTCCTTGTCACCGTTGCCCTATTTGCGGAGCTTTTTCATCTTGATTGGAGAAAAGGATTTGGAAACTTGATCATCTAATGTTCGATTTGAGACCCGTTTGCACCCACGGACTTGTTGCAAGAAGATCTACATAGTTGTAGAAAGGGATTGGCAGTTCAATGGTCAACAGGGAAGTTTGACTAATCAGAGTGTAGAAAACTATTTCTACGATATTAGAGTCATCCGAAGCAGGATTTCATATCCGTCTCTTACAGCGTGCTCGTGGTGACGATATCAACATGATGCAAGGTCAAATTAGATTCGACTTAACTCAAACACAGAAACAAGTTGAGTCAGCAGAAATCAACCCATTTTCTTAGGTATGTTGGAAACTCCACATGAGAGAACCTTAGACTTAGCTAATGGCATACAATTATGAGACTTATGATTAATGGGAAATTGAACTTAGCCATTGCCTACCACGTGTTTGTAATAATGTGTAAGAGACAACCACGTCAAGGGGGTGGTAAATGTGGCATCGTGGATACTGTTGGTCATTATAGTACTAAGGTTGGTGTAAGTGGTATCTGGGAACCATGATGGACCATCATGTTGAATGGTATGATGTCCACTCCTAAGAGAGCAAATGATAACCTAGGACTAGCATTAGGGTTGTAGATGACTCACGCTATATGACATTTCATCGGACCTAGACCCGTATACCTACTGGCACTTGGACCCTTAGGCATTGAGTGTGCGAGCCATCCACCTTGATAGCGAGGTGTGGGAAGCCCTAGTAGGAGGTAGGAGTTGTGTGCTAGCCCATTCACTATTCACTAGATGTTGGACCCAAATCCTTAACCGCACTGGTGCCTTTGCATGGCCCTTGACCTAGGGCCTTGGGCAGACCTTGGACCTTAAACCTTCTCTATTACTGTTAGATGCAGAGCACTCTTATAACTTATGATTGTGCCTCGTTTGTTAGGACTACTAAACACCCTTGAGGCAAGTATGGGGTAATGCTAACTACGAGTATATCGTTATGGAGTTCAAGGTGTCCAACACCTTCAAAAGCACTAAGAAAATCATTTAGGCACCATGGACTCTATGAGGATCATATCCTTAGATTGCCCTTCTAGGAGGATGTCTACATCAAGACCTAGGTGTAATGTAGCAATAGGACTTATTAAGTAAAATGGTTGACACATATATGCACTTGCACACTTCCCACTCTAAATGAATAGTAAATTATGTCTTTTATATTATATGATTATGACACCGCATTATCCGTGTATATATTTGCTTCGCTTTGTGCACGGTAGGGTATCTTTAGATACTGAGATAGCCAGCATGTGAGTGCTGGGTGTAGTAGGTGCTGCAAGACACAGAGTTTGGATACCTGGATATTAGGAAGTAGGGTTCTGGGTTGGACCAGACCTAAGTTTGTCTATGGTGCGCTTTTTTATTTGAATGATTAGTATGTTATTGACTATGGGTATATTGGGTGGTGATGCTCACTATGACTGTGGTGTTGTTGGGTGACTGTTATTTATATGGATTATTGTATGTGGACTTGATGTGAGTGTGCCCACTTTGTTTGCTTCGTCTGTTATAGATTGAATTGTACACCATTGTTCGATGTGCGTATTATGTGATGGGTTATGTCATTTATTATGTTGTGGGGTTTTGGTGTGTATGTTACCTCGCCCACATTATGTTTGTTTGGTCTAATAACATGCGCGGTAGATAGAGTCATGTTTAGACATTTGGTTATTAGGTTAAATTGGGTATGTTATGTATAGTATCTATGTGCACGTCTCGACATTGAATTACTAGATTTGGATGAACACACCGGTTGATGGATTGTGGGTGTTGTGATGACTTTGAGAGGCCTTAGGGACGGGACTTCCCCATAATGTTGCTATTGATTGTTGCCTATATTTGGATTGATGTGGCTTATTGGTGGATGTTTGTACTGCATTCCATCTTTTACCTTATTTGCATATCTACTAACATTATATGAGTTAATTTTTCCTTACAGGTATAGGTAAGAGCATCTGCAATAAAGATGCCAAATTTATTTTGGTGGCTGATTGACCCTTCGCAATTTGCCATCTCTATTGGAGGCAACTCCGCCCCATATGCCAAATTTAATATTTTATTATTTTTTTATTTTACCTCTTTTATATATTAAACCCAATTCATCCACAATAGTCCATTTGGAATAAAATAATGTAAAATATGATTTGGCATCTCACTTTTTTATATGCCAAATTTAGCATCTCATTCCCATATGCCAAATGCCACCTCATTTTTTGCATAGCTATTGGAGTAAAAATCCATGCCAAAATTCCCATGTGGCATGTCCACCTTGGAGAGATGCTTTAAGGCTTCACACACACACACACACACACACACACACACACACACACACGAATATATAGTCCTTTTAGGTCTAGCCTTGCTCTTGGTGCTTCTAGGTCCTAGGCCACTAACCGCCAGCGTGAGTGTAATACTTCAGTGTAGGCATTGGAAGGATGTAAAGAGGAATGTGTAGTTGATGTGAATTAGGAGTGCTGCGTCACTGTATTCTAGAGGCACACATCTATCTTACTTACTTTATCCTTTTGGTACACTTGGGTTAGCCTTCTTGGAATCTAGATTTGTAGTAATTCAACTAGAAAATGTACTTTAATTGTCAAATTTCAAACTGAAGTGTACTATTTCGCCCATGCTCTAATAGATGTGGATTCAAATTGTCCACTTTATTGGATTTATATGTTTATTACAATACTTCATACTCACATCCCAGGATATAAGGCACCTGAATCCTGCGGCATGACAAGACATATGAAAGCACTTTTAAACATATAATAATTAATATATATATATATATATATTTTTATAAAAACTAAATAAATTATACAAGAGCCTTATAGGTAAAGAAAATGGCCACACATAAACCAATATATGTGCCATTTCATGTGGCCCGAACTAAATTACTTGGATTTAGTATTCTCTACAAAATTTTAAAATGAAAAAAAAAAAAAAAAAAAAAGAAGAAGAAGAAAAAAAACCTCAACATATTTGGAAAATAATGTTACTAAGCATAATATTCGTGAGACGAATTCAAAGGAGAAGTACAATGATTAAAGCCTAAAGGTATCTTATCATTGTGGTGAAAAAAAAAAAAGACAAAAAGAGGAACTATTTTGTAAATCAGGGTTGGAGGGTTTGTTTTCTTTTTTGTGTATTGAGTTGTTTTGGATGAAAATTCTTTTTTCAATCCCCCGTCTTAGGAGCCTTGGCTCTTTTAAGTGTTCTTTTTTCTTGCTCGCGATCTCTGTCGATTGCTTCAGCTTCCTAAATGCACGAATTAGAGTTGCACGTTTTGGGGTAATAGTTTTTTTTAAGAGTAATTTTTTTCTTTTTCTTTTTGGAAAAGTAATAGTTCCATATCTTCAAATGGGCAAATGGAAAGGAATGTACAACCACTTGATAAACAAGAAGGGCCAATCAGTTTAAACTGATGATATAAAACGAGTTGATTCTGCCCTTTTTCTTAGCCAGGAGGAGATTTCATCTATTAGAGATTTACAGCCCACAGACTACAAATGATAAGTCCACAAACTTTTATTTTTAATTCACATTTCACATAAATTTGTGAACTTAATTAAAACAAGATGTATCGAATTAATTCATTTTCACAAAATCATGCAATTGGACTCTCATGGTTGAATTTAAGTAAAAATTTGTAAAAGTTTCATAAAAATGCATTTCTTGGTGAAATTATAATTTTTTGTATTATTGGGCCCCATGCATAACATCATTCGTTTTTATAAAAATTATTATTTTTGAATTAGTTTTAATTATTTTGTAGAAATCCAAGCGAGAAGAAAAAAAATCATGAAGTGAAGATCCCTTGGGACCCACCCCATGGGAGTAAATATCAAGGCAAGGGGGCCCTCCCCACTCTAAATTGCAAATTTTAAATTTTCAGATTTGGATAATTTTTCTCTTATGATCAAGTGGGGCCCGGGTTAAGAAAGTTTCAAGTAATGAAGAATTCTAAAAGTAAGAGTCTTGCCAAGAAATTGTCTACAATGGGATCCCAATCAAATATGCTTTCCAAAATTTGAAAACATTGCAATCTTGAAATTACTCAAGTGAACATCCATACCATATGAGCCCCAAAAATGTTAGGCCCCGCCCCAGACTAATCGTAATTAAGACTAATTAATCCCAATTAGTGTTACTTAAGCATAATTAATTGTGCTAATTGTGATTAATGAACTAAATGAGTTGGGTTAGTCTCAAATGATTGAATTAAGCTTAATGAAGTGAACTTAAAAGGGGTTGAGTTGATTGAAAAGAATTTAAACTCAAACAAGGTAAACTAAGGACATTTTTGTAAATACGATTTTTCACGTATTTCGTCAAATACAAAAATTCTTGATACCAACGTGTGTATCTCGAAGAGTATGTCAACTTTCATAACACACTTAGTTTCATTTGACTTAAAGTTGATCAAATGGGTCTTCATTTGACCCAAAATGTGAATAAGAAAAATGGAAGGGGGTTTAAGTGCAAAAAGCCCACTTATATAAGCTAAGAGATGAGCCTTTCCCCATTTTACAAACCTTAGGCACCTCTTCTTCCTTCTCTTCCACTTCCAAACCTTAGGCACCTCTTCTTCCTTCTCTTCCACTTCCAAACCTTAGGCACCTCTTCTTCCTTCTCTTCCACTTCTTCTCCATCAAGAGTGAGGATTGAGAGCTTACAAGTAGTTTTTGAAGAAGCTTAGTCATCTTCATCTTCTCCATAGAGCCAATCACCATTGTTGAGAGCTTGGGGACTTCTTGGGAAAGAGTTGTGTCAAGCCAAGCCAAGGAGAAAGAGGGCTTTTTGTCCAAGACTTCAATAGAGGCAAGTATAAGCATCTCTTGTGCATAATGTTAGTTATTGTAGAAGGTTCTTAGAATTCCATTGTTGTAGCTTTTGTGCATTTCCATTGAATGTTGAATGGATTTTTTAGTTATGGATTGATGAAATGGATTAGGAATGTCATTAATGTGTGGATTGAATGATGAATGAGGAGTGGACAGGAGGTCTAAAGTTATTGCAGGTGGTTGTGGTAATGAATGGAGAAAGGAGTGAAGAAGAGAGAGAGTTGCAGAAATCCTGATTGGGTATTCTGAAGCGTTCGCTCGAGCGAACTTCACTCTCTGGATGAACGGAGTGAAGTTCTGAAGCATTCGCTCGAGCGAACCACTCTCTGGATGAAGGCGCTCAAGCGGACAAGGGTCTGCTCGAGCGACCACTTCTCTGTCGAGTCCGCTCGAGCGAACCTAATATTGACAGGGTATTAATTGAGGCCGAGAATTTGTAGGAAATATGAGTACTTTTGGACACTTATATGTTCTCAAAAATTAGCTTTGTGGCTAATTAATGCAAATAGAGATTTGGTGAGGATTGGATAATGAAATAGAAAATTTAAGAATTGAACCCTTGAATTAATAATGGGTTAAGTGTTGATTGATTGTGGACTATACCTCTATAGGTGTTAAATTATGGAGACTCCAATGTACATATAAATACAAATGTGATGTCCATCGAGAATAACATGTACATTGGATAACCAACGATTACACCTAAATGATGGTCGGAACTAGGATAGAAATGAGTAGAATCGTGTAGTCAGTGACTCTCTCATGCCATTATATTGTTATCACTTTATTCCAATCTCACGAGATTGATGTCATTGGTTATTCCTTCCATTGTTAAGAATTGAATCACTATATAGGATTGAATCCATAAATGGTTTGATAATGAAATGTATTGACCCTTGAGTCTGGCACTACCTAGCTATTGTATGAAATTCTAAATGAATTAATAAATGATTATGTTCATAAGGCCAGGGTCATGAATGGTGCGCCCTTCCGCCCCGAGCTAAATGACTATTCCTACTGCAGTAGATGGATTTGGGGGCGTTCCGGAGCTCCGTGGTGATGCTAGTGTCCTTGGCCCGGACACTGGTAAGTCCCACAAATTCCGATCGTATCTATGGGTACTGATTGATGCCTTCCATTTGGAAGATGAATCCTTCCTTTGAGGGAAGATGGTAATTGACATGAAATGACAGGAAATGAAATGAAATGAAATGAATTGAAATGAAAGCTATGGTAGTTGCCATCTTGTACATGTCTATTGTATTACCTGTTATGCTCATCTATTGTCTAGAATTGGAACTGTTCACTAAATATATTGAATGAAATTAGTAATGTACTAACATGTGCTTTTACAAGTTTTGTTTATACATTGTTAAACCGTCGTGTTCATTAGTGTTATTGATGGCATTACAGGCCCGATTGCCCATGCCGACCCAGCAGCGGCCCAGGAGGTAGCGGAGGAGACCATTGCGGTTCCTCCGAGAGGATTGATAGAGTGAGACAGTTGGAATACTAATTGATATGGGTATTCGAGTGCGCAAGCGAACTGTGGACATTTTGGGAAATTCTTTTGAGAATTATTTTGTAATAGTTTAAATACATTTTGGAAATGTAGTATTTTGAGAACTTGAACAGTTGTCAACTTGTATAGTGTTTAGATATGCTTGAGTTGATGAAAGAAAGAAAAAGAGCGATGCATGTATAAGGAACTTTATTTTGTATACATGTACATTTTGAATTATATTGTCAATGTGTATTTCCACAAATTGTATAATTGACAGGTATGTATGAATGAATGTATCCCTTGTGGATTCTGTTTTAGCTTAGGCTAATTTAGAGTTCACGGGAGTAAGCATGGTTCACGGCCCTGAATTATCGTAACTCGGGCCTGGGTCGTGACAAAAAATTACACAGGTACAAGAATGCCCAACCCTTCTCTCTCATGTCACACTCTCTCTCTTTCCCTCTCGCTTTCTTTCGGTCTCCTACATCCGCCACTATCACTCTAACACTGATTATTTTGTGAAGAGAAAATATGGAGTAAATTTCTGAGAAAGGGTGTAAGTTGATTTAGTTTTTTGACTGATTCTATGTGTAAATAGTGTAAATAAATTCAAATTAAAATCAGATTTTTAGTCTATTGATCTATTTTCTTTATTTATGTCTTTTTTATGCTTATTTTTGCATGATATATTACATGCTTAAAGGCCGCTAAATACTGAAAATATTCGTAGAAGACTAAAATCTTTTTGAAATTTTCTCAAATAGTAATAAATATCATTTTTCAGATTTTGAATTTTAAATGAAATTTTCCATATTTTCAGTATTAGAAAACAACTGAACCCTGGTCCTTAGATTGCAAAGCTTTTATTCAAATTCTAAATTTCAATTTAGTTATTTTTTATTTTTTAATATCTCCAATTGGCTTTCTAATTAATTTTATGGTGGATGCAATTTTTAACATAGGTTTATTAGACTAGATTTCTCGTTTAAGATTTTTCTTTAATTCGGATTGTAATTAAGTGTTTTTTAGATTTGTAATTAATTTTTAATTAAAGTAGGCTTTGTGGTTTGTATAGATTTCTGATAGGCTAGCAATAGTTTGCCAATAGGATAGGTACACTATGATCATTGGCTCCCTATGGATCGACCCCGTACTCATCAGGACTTAACTATATTGTGATGACCCTACACTCAGGTCACGATCAACCAACTAGTAAGCAAGAGAAGGAACTACCAGCTATGACAAATTGTCTAATATTTAAGCTAGAGTACCAGTACCATTACAGTGTGTGTATTAGCATAACATAACGGCTACACATTTATTCCATACCAATTGTAAGAAACTTAAAACTAGAAGTGTTTAAAGTGACTCAAGTAAACTGTAAAAGTCGAACTTCCTACAATACTATGCGCTGGCAAAACGTGGCCCGACCCGATGACCCGACCCTAACCTGACCTGGTTTTGGCCTGTCAAACCCGACCCGCCACATATACGGGTCGGCCACGAGTTAGGATTTACTAACCTGTATAGAAACGGGTCGGGTTGGAGTTGGCCCGCCTAACACGGCTGACCCGTTTAACTAAACTCTTAGTTTCTTGCTGACTTGAGAAATATGTGGAGACTTTCCTTGATCTTAGCCAAAAAGAGATCGAGAAAGGTATTTTCGGTAGTTAGCAGGTTTCATTATTAGCAAATATGAATCGCTAAAGAATCCTTCCGGCTGCAAATATATTGTTCTTTACAAGTCTACCATAGAGATTACAGTTCTGCTGCTACATCTTCAAACTCAACTCACGGTCTTCAAGTCCCAAGCCTCCTACATTGAAACTTACAAGTTTGCAAGTTTTCTTCAAGTTACTCTGCAACAACAGGTTTCAAAAGGTTTTTTAAGTGCCATATCTTTTCTATATGTTTTTTTAAAGTTGAAAAGTGTCCAGTTCTCTTCAAGTTTCTCTATCTTTTATGTATGTTTTTCTTACGTTCCACACACTTTTCACATTCCATGATTGCCAGAGCATTTGTGTTTAATGTTCCACAAACCTTCTTGCAAGCTAGCATTCATATATAAAGTCCTCTTTTCTCTGATTGAAACAATGAAAAAATAATTAAAGAAGAAGAAAAGGAATAAAAAGAAAAGGAAAGAACATGGTGGGTAAGTTGAAGAAGAAGAGGAAAGAACATGGTGGGTTTTGACATGAAGAAGCAGGGGAAAAAACAAACTAAGGTGGAGAATAAGAACCATTGTACCATATGGGTGATATGGGCACATGGGTAGGAACTAGTAGTAGCAGTAGTATGGTGGGTTGTTCACTTGTTCAAGAGTAGGAGCAAGTTTTGACATTGGTGACATGGGAAGGAGGAACAAGAAGAAGTGGGTTCTGAGTTCTAAAATAGGTAGTAGTAGTAATGGCAGTACAGAAGAAGAGAAAGAAGTGGTTTCTGACATGGCAATAGTGGGAGTACAGTAGTATAGCAGAAGAAGAAGAAGTGGGTTCTAGTTTTCTACTGATACAACAGATATCCAATAAAACACACAAATAACATATTGACCAAAACTTTCAAAAAAAAAATTGTAGATGCAAGATACAAATAACATATTGCCACACTTGTTTGTAAAAGGAAACTATGGGAAAATGGTTGGATTATGTAGCTAAACAGGTAAAAACTAGAGTTTTTTCTCTCTTTTTTCTTTTTTTTTTTCTAGTAAAAGGTAGAATAGTACTTATCAGAGCAAATAGGACAATTCTCAAATTTAGTCACCTTTAATCTCATACTATTTTTTTCTATTTTATCCAACATTTGATCAATGTTTCAAACTTGGAATTAGAGAGGAATTCAAAACCTGAAATTTATAATATTACTAGTTTAAGTTAGCTATATTTTTAAGTGGGTGAATGACAATTATAATTTACTTTATTTCTTGCAGTTGAACTTTGGTTAAATATGTCGTTGCCAGTGGATAATGATTTTAACCACATTGATGAAATGAGTGATGATGATATTAATGTTATAGAATCACCAACTCCAGAAGTTAAAAGTAAAAGTGAAAAAAAGAGCACGTCTACAGTGTGGCAGTTTTACAATAGAATAACCGGAGAAGATGGGAAGAAAAGAGCTCAATGCAAAAAATGTGGTGCGAAATATCTTATTGATAGTAAATCAATTGGCACATCGACCCTAAATCGTCATGTAAAAAAATGTCCAAGAAACGAGACTCGTGACGAGAGTCAGTTACTCTTATCTAAATCAGGTGAAGTTCGTCCAAACAAAATAGAACAAGATGTCTTTCGTGAAAAAATAGCAATAGCTATTACTAGGCATGACTACCCCTTCAATCTTGTAGAACTTGAGGGATTCAGAGATCTATGCAACTACTTAAATCCAAAACCCATATCTCGTAATACTGCAAAAGCCGATGTATTGAAGTTGCATAAGAAGCATAAGGAAAATCTCTGCCATAAGCTACTATTAAGTCCTGGAATAATATGTCTAATATTAGACTTGTGGACCTCTATCACCACTGATGGATATATATGCCTTACAGCACATTTTATTGATGAGGAGTGGATTTTGCAGAAGCGTATATTAAACTTTAGTTACATGCCTCCTCCACACTCAAGTGATGCGATTACAGAGAAAGTGTCTATGTTGTTAAATGAATAGGGAATTCAAAATAAAAAATTTTCAATCACACTAGATAATGCTTCAGCGAATGATGTATGTATTCAAGTAATGAAAAATCAACTTAGTTTGAAAAATGCTCTTTTGAGTGATGGAAGATTTTTTCATGTGCGTTGTTGCGCTCACATATTAAACATAATTGTGCAAGAAGGATTGAAAGTGTTAAGCGGCGCGGTTCACAAGGTTCGAGAAACTGTTAAATATCTCAAAGGTTCACAAGTATGAAAGATTAAATTCTTAGATTGTGTTGCACAAATGTCAATGAAAAGAAATAAGAGCCTACGTCAAGATGTCCCTACTAGATGGAATTCAACGTTTTTTATGCTTGAAAGTTGTTTATTATATCGTCCAGCATTTTGTCATTTACAGCCGGTAGATACAAATTACAAGAATTGTCCGACCTCAGAAGAATGGAAACAGATTGAAGGATTATCTAAATTTCTTAAAGTTTTTTATGATGTTACAAATATTTTTTCAGGGACCAAATATCCAACTTCCAATTTATATTTCCATGGAGTTTGGAAAATACAAATGCATTTAAAAAAGGAGGTCGAAAGTGCAAATTGGTTTATCAGTAACATTGTTCAACAAATGCAAGGAAAGTTTGACAAATATTGGGTAGAATATAGTCCGGTACTAGCCATGGCAATTGCTTTTGATCCACACTATAAACTGTAGTTTGTAGAGTTCTGTTACAAAAAACTATATGAAGAAACTTCCAAAGTAGAATTGAACCGGGTTAGAGGAAATTTGATCTCACTTTACGAAGAGTACTCGCGCCTTGGTTCTAAAGAATCAACAAAAAGCGATGCGTCCGTCACTAAGTTGATTGGCATTAGTGACGACGTTACAGATGACATACAAGTAAGTATTTATTTTATTTTTTATATAAAAAGATACATATCTTACTTGTCACTTTTTATTTATATTTTGTAACTAACTACCTTGCATTTTTGTGATATAGGAGTTTGCAAGCTTTGAGAGCCAAGAGATGGAAAATAAATTTTCACAAATGGATTTATATTTGCGAGAACCAAAAGTTCCAATAACCCAAGACTTGGGCATTCTGAAGTACTTGAAATCTCATGAGTATCGATATCCTGAACTCTCTATGATGGCTTGTGATATCTTAACAATTCCAATATCAACGGTTGCTTCAGAGTCCGCATTTAGCATTGGTGGTAGAGTTCTTGATCAATATCGTAGTTCCCTTGCCCCTGAGAATGTTGAAGCCTTAGTAAAAACTCGAGATTGTTTGTTTGGATTAGGAGGTAAATATTTCACTTCATAGTTATATTTTTTTTAATGAAATATAATTAAACTAATTTTGGTTTTTCACCATCCATTGCTATTGATTATCTAGAGCTGGAGACATAAGATATGATTGAGGATATTTTAGGGATTGAGAATGTGGGTTCAACTTCATGATCTTTAGATAAAGGTTAATGACTTTTGTACACCCTTATTTTTAAAAAAATCCATGATTTAAGTTATTGTCCATCTTATATTTTCTAATCAAAGTTAATCCCTTTTTATTTTTCAGGTGGTGACATTATGAGGAGGAGTGATGCAATAATCTGCTTATTTTATTTTCATTTTGGATGGTTTAATATGTTGATAACTAGAATATAATATTTCTTATAGTTTAGAATTTTGGTATTTATAACATTGATTTGTTGATTTGGAGAATCAGAGATTCATATTTTTTTTTTAAATAGTGGATGTTAAAATTGCTCAATCTTAGAGTTATTTAAAATGTCATATTTGTTGCATCAAGATCATAGTGCTAAATGCATTTTATTACGAATACCGTTCTCCTATGATAGAATTGCGCATTTTATATGAATGATTACTTTTTTAAATTTATTTTTAATGGTGATCCTCAAATTTGAATGGCTATCAATGAGCTAGATTGAAATTGGCTAAACTAGTATTGACTTACATTCTTTTCTTCCATTTGCAAACTCAAAGTTTGATTTCTCACGTTTATCTTTTCTTAACAATGTTATTTTCTTATGAATTATAATAACTTTTTTTTTTTTTTTATCAATTTCATATATTATATATTATTTGGGTTTAGTCTTAGTATATAAGGATTATCATAAAAGATTAATGACTACATAGGAAATCACATATTTCCTATATAGCTTGACTACCCGTGCTTAAAGTACAATACATAACGGCATGAGTATGAAAAAATAATAATAATAATATTTGTAGGATTCAATATTCTATTACTTTTATAAACGCATCACAAAGTCTAAATGCTTGTCAAGGTTGAAAGGAGATTTAATTGCTAGCGTCCTTTGTTTTTGTATTTATTCTTTTTTTAATAAAACAATGCAGGGAGCCAGTGTAGTGGTTAAGTTATCATTTGAAACAAAATGGGTCTTGGGTTGGAATTTCGTCAATCTTCATTTTTTGTCAAGACTCAAAATTAGTTAAAAAGACGAGCGACTCGGGTCAGATCAGGCCGGGCTGACCTGACCCATATTTATTTCGGGTTAGGCTGTTTAGCCCGACCTGAAGTATGTGGGTGTGGGCTGCAAACCTGCAACCCGGTTAAAAAATGGGTCGGTCACGGGTTAAGGGTCCAAATAACAGATCCAGCTATGACTCGACCCGAATTAGCCCAACCCGGCCTGTTTGCCAGGCCTGACCTCTTGAACCTCCCTGATTATCCTTTCCTCTGATTCAATCTCCCTGCTGCTGCTAGCTGTGGTCATATCTTCCCTGAGATTTGTGTCCACATGACAAACACAGAACATTCGAATATCATTATGCTGAGAAATATCAAATGAGCAAGAACATCGGCTATATTATTGGCTGCAAAGATAAGCTCTTCCTACTAGCTGATTTGCTAGAGAAGGCCCATTATTGTTTTCCATATAGGCTCTGTTCCAAAATCATACATTTCTTACTTGATTTAATGATGGTTTTGGTAGTAGAATAAAACCAATTGAAGTCACTAACTGTGGTTGGATATTCAGTGTTGAGAGGATTTTTGAAGAAATTGTACCAGATGATGTTTGATCAAGATCCGACCCACACAATATGTTTTTTGGAGGACACAATCAAGGCTCTTAAAGGACCTGTTAAATAGCATAAGCACAAACGAGAGAGGGGGGTGAAGTTAAAAAAAATAAAATAAAATAACATTGTCTAATCTTTGAAAATTAACGCCAATGGGGAAGAGAGTCTAGAGGGTGATCAAATCAGCAAGTGACTCTACTCCCTAACCCACTAACATTAAAAAGCAAGAGGAGAAAAAAATCCAAAATAATAAGACCCACTTGGATGTAGCAAAACGGGATTTGAATGGGTAAGAAAGAATTAAAATCCTAATCCCATCTCCACCATATAAAGGGTTCATATCTTTCACTTTAGCATCACCATTCATCTGCCTCCCCACTTCTAACCACCTCCTACAAAGCTATCATACCTCATTCTAAGTTCATTTACGTATAGGAAAAAACTGAACACCAAAGGTTCAGTTTAGGTGTTTAATTTGTATATAACCCATCTGATTAATCATCAAATCATCGAACAAAACCAAGTCAGATCTCTAATCACCCTAGCCTGAGACCAAATCACCAATTCTACAATATGAGGACGGGGTCACACTTTTAGTAGCTATCTCTGCATCTCAAATATATCTTCATGCCTCAAATTCGCAAATTATATGGAATGGTCAGTTCGTAGATGTTCTGCACATAGGCAAAGGGAATTTTGAAAAATGATCCTTTATGTTTAGGGAATACACATTTCACTGCTTTCATGCTCAATATATCTAATTTATATGTAATATGCAATCAAAACAATGAATGTATATGCAAAGAAAACAGGAACCATTTTTTAAATCCAAGTAGTTTTTTTCCTTCTAATGTATTGGGCTGTTCAAGCTGGAAACTCTTGCCTGAACAAAAAAAATCTAAGTTCTTTACAAGTTTCAGTATAAAAATACAATAAAATAAACGGGCAATCCATTGTTATCAAAAAAAGAGAAAAAAGGGGGAATCCACGGCTTTCCCAAGGCCACCAATGGACAGATACAAGATGGAGTGAAGTTACATATTTACAGAAATACAAAATGGAATGGTCTGGAAAGATAAGTATAGAGAAAAGAAATCAGAAAAAAAAGTGTCAATTGTAGAGAGGAATCGTATGCACCTTGATACATCCACAAAATTGCACATTATTCCCATCATTTCATGTAGATTTGTGGGCCTCTGTCCGAAAAAATAAGTGAATTTCATAAAATTATGCATCATTGTGTTCAAAGTTGATTTCATGTGGAAACTGGTTTGTTTTATGAAAGTAATTTTCTTTTGGATTTTCAGATTCTCTTGAATAACTTTAAATTCACATGTAAAGTCACGTTATTTCTATGACCATTGGAGCAAGGTGGTGTATTTACATACATTCAAATGTATCAAAATGAGTCCCATGCAAGGTATGACTAGCAAAATGTGCCCATGCTAAGCAATTAGCTTTATTCATAAATTAGATTTCAAAAATAAATAAAAGATAGAAAATGAAACTTTCTTCATGAGTCAAACTTTTTCTCTTAAGGAAAAATTAAATAAAACGTAAAATAAAATACATAATAAAAATCGCTCTGCTAAATAATAACAATTTTTAGTCATTTTTTATATAACCCAGGATACCTCCCGTGATGGGGACATCAGATCTAATCCCCCTCATTCTTATAAGGTCTACCAAAGATCAAGGCGCAGGAACATTAATCAAGCCACGTTATGGTTGGATGATTCATACCCGGGCTTTGATAGCGAACAAATTGCACATTCACCATTGGTTCATCACCGCGAGAGCATCAGACAGTTGGATTTCATAGAATCTCATTCCTAAAGAATGGAAGGCCCCATGTGCGCAATCATCTTGAAGGCCTCACATTAGGAGGTGCCACATGGGAGAAAATAAAAGAGTTCGGTAGTTTAGAGGGGCCCAAGTTAATTAAAAGAGTCTCAATAGAATAAAGGGACCCATGTTTCTTTTAAAAAAGACAAGACATAAGTAATGATGAAAAGGGGGGCCCACAACTTAAGTGGTAAAAGTGTTTTACCCTTGGGATTCGTGCATACACCTCTTTTGCACGAATCCCAAGGCACCTTGCGCAAGTCCCTTGCTTTTTTTCTTGTTTTCATTTATTTTCTTTTGTTTCTTTTAAGTGTGATGATGTCATCATCTCTTTAGGGTATTTTAAAGACTGCCATTGTATTCTTTTTGGTTATGCTATGCTTATGATATTGAATGAAAATGAAACTTCTTCTTCTACCTTGGACTTCTAGAGTTTACCTTCTCTTGAGAATCTTTATAAGGCCTCTGGATCAGAGTTTGGTGAGAGTCCAATAAAGGTATCTTCTATCTCTTCCACTTTTCTGTTTCCAAGAGCTTTATTGACCTTTGCCATCTAAATCTAGATCAGATCTAGAACCCCCTTACCACCAAAAAGAAATCCTCAAGCTTCAGATCTGAACTTTATTGAATCTGAAACTTGTCAGATCTGATTTTTTTACTGAATCTGAAACGTTTATAGATCTGAACTTATTTCTCAAGCTTCAAATCTGAACTTTATTGAATCTGAAACTTATCAGATCTGATTTTTTTTTTTTTTTACTGAATCTGAACCTTTTATTGATCTGAATTTATTTAGATTTGAACTTTATTGCTATAAACCTTTCATCTAAACCATTGGATACACATCATTGGCCCTAAGCAACCTGTAAGTTCTATCTTCCATTAAAATCCTACCATTTTCTTTGCTAAAAGGGTTATTGCGGGATTTGTGAGATACCTTTGATTTATTATTTACTTGATTTTCAATGATCACTATTTTAATCAGCATGCCTATAACTTGATTTTAATTGCTAATTCAGATCTGATCTCATCATATTAGGGTAAACCTCCTATTGTCCTGCATCAATTTTGGTATCAGAGCTTTGGTTTGCTTAGGGAGTCATTTACATTCATCATAAATCATTACTACATTGCATTAGTAGTTAATTCATTTTGTTGTCCATCTTGAATGCCCACACGGAGTGGCAAAGATATCCAACTTGAACATCTCAAAATAAACCCAGAATAGGTAACCAAGATTGTCTAGGACATGTTGTAGGACATGTTGGGACCCATCATGACCCAACTAGCCGCTCTCCGGCAAGAGTCCCAAACTCGAGAGGAGGCGCTCAATACCTGCCTTGCGAATATTAAGAGATCGCAACAAGGTAATAATGTACATCGCCACGACCGTAATAGGAACCATGATAGGAATAGAGGACATGAGCGTGACGATGATACCGACCCTGAGTCTGAGGTTGGAAACAACCATAGGGCATGCAGTAGAGGACGAAACCCAAAAGATTGGGTTTTGAAGAGTATTAAGGTAGAAGCCCCATCTTTTGACGGTCGGATCGACTCAAGGGCCTATTACGATTGGGAGTCTGACATGGATCACTACTTTGAGTGGTACGAGATGTCTGACGAGAGAAAGGTCTGATTTGCCAAAATGAAACTGGTGAGTCAAGCGCATTATATTGGGTTAATGTTGAGCGTGGTTTGTAGAACCAACGCGAGGCACCCAGTGTGACTTGGGATGAAATGAAATTGCATTTGCGGGTTAAGTACCTACCCCAATCCTATCAGGATAGATTTTTAGATCAAAGGTCTAACATTCGAAAGGGTAGTATGTCTGTGATCGAATACATCAATAAGTTTGAAGAACTTAACCTACAGTGCAATGTTCAGGAAGACCTTCCAGGCCAAATGTCCAAATTCAGAACAGGTTTTCGTTAAGAGTTTCAGAGAAAGTTAATCACTGTTAAGATACCTAACCTTAAGGACATTTACGAGGCAGTGCTCAACCTTGAGGCTGCCATGAAAAGCAAATAGGCTAAGCGTAGTGATTACTGGGGAACGGACTCTAAGCCTTATCCTTCGAGCAGTAAACCAAATTTTGGGGGTCACCCTCCTAGAAATCCTACCACTATACCGCCCGCCCTCAAGGATAACAAAGGCAAGGGAATCGTTGGTGACAACTCTAAATGGAGCAACTCCGTTACTTGCCACAATTGCAATGGTCGTGGGCACTTAGCCCGTGACTGGCCTTCCCGAAATCTCTGCATTGAAGATGTGGAGGATGAGAATGACCCAACAGTAGATGCCTACATCCCGGATTTTATGCCTAGTGATGATGATTGTGGTGATCCTGAAGATCAGGTATCTTTTCTTAGATTTGCTCCCTCTTATCATGGAGATCAAAATGCACAAAATAAAATGGAGGGTGAACTACCTCGTGTGATGGTAGTCCGATGTGCATTTATCCTCCAAGAAAATGAGGACTGGCGTAGAACATCCATTTTTCACACCTACGTCAAATGCAATGATAAAAGCTGTAAGGTCATCATTGATAGTGGGAGTTCTACCAATATAGTTTCTGCCAACAATTTGTCCCGCTTAGGCTTGACCCCATCCCAAGCCACACCATGTGTCATGGGTAGATTCTACATCTATTCCTGTCATTCAACGTTGCATGGTCCCAGTGCACATGTCCACTTATCAGGACCAATTGTGGTGCGATGTAGTCCCTATGGATGTGGGACATCTTATCTTAAGGAGGCCTTGGATCTATGATTTGGATGTCACCAACTTTGGACGCACCAACATTTGCGTCTTTAACTTCAAAGATAAGAAGGTGAAGTTACATCCATTACCCCCTAAAGATAAGACTGGCAAGAAAGAGAGTGAAGAGAAGGCTAGCACTAGTGCTCCGAATTCTAAAGAAAAAAGCTTACATATCTTGAGTGCTAGTGAATTCTAGGCTGATCTAGAGGAAAGGACTGGCGAGGGTTCAGAGGAGGATCCCATTGTCGAAGCCGTGGTGGCTACGGAAGTCTCCAAAGAGCCAACTACTAGCATACCACATGAGGTGGAACCTGTCTTTTGGGAGTTTCAGGATGTCTTTCCTAAAGAATTGCCAAATGAACACCCACCAATATGTGACATCCAACACGCGATTGATCTTATTTCGGGGGCAACATTGCCTAATCTACCACATTACCGGATGAACCCTTTGGAGCACGCAGAACTGAAAAGGCACGTAGATAAACTCCTTGACAAGGGTTTCATTAGGGAGAGCCTAAGCCCTTGTGCCGTTTCTGCACTTCTTACTCCCAAGAAAGATGGAACTTGGAGAATGTGAGTGGACAGTGGAGCGATCAATCAGATCACTGTCAAGTATCAGTTCCCGATACCTAGATTAGATGATATGCTCGATATGATGGCTGGTGCCACTATCTTTTCTAAGATAGATCTCAAAAGTAGCTACCACCAGATTCGCATTCGTCCTGGGGATGAATGGAAGACCACCTTTAAGACAAAGGACGGATTGTATGAATGGCTAGTGCTGCCATTTGGGTTGTCCAAAGCACCAAGTGCTTTCATGCGCATCATGACACAAGTGTTGAGGCCATTCATGGGAAAATTCCTAGTTGTCTACTTCGATGATATTCTCATCTATAGTAACACAATGGAACAACACCTCAATCATTTGTGCAAGTTTGTAGTACTTTGCGTTAAGGAACAACTGTACGCAAACCTAAAGAATTGCACCTTCATGACAGATAGTTTGATTTTTTTGGGTCTCGTCGTTTCTGCTGTAGGGATGTCTGCTGATCCTGAAAAGGTGAGGGCAATCATTGAATGGAAAATTCCATCCAACATTCATGAGGTACGAAGCTTCCACGGGTTAGCAACGTTGTATCGTCGATTCATCAAGGAGTTTAGTACCATCATGGCTCCAATTACCGATTGCATGAAAAGGGGAGAGTTTAATTGGAGCCCAGCTGCCACAAAAGCCTTTCAGAAAATCAAGGCCAAGATGACTGAAGCACCTGTCATGCATTTGCGTGACTTTTCCAAGGTGTTTGAAGTGGCATGTGACACATCTGGCATCGAAATTGGAGGTGTTTTGAGTCAAGAGAGACACCCAGTTGCTTATTTCAGTGAGAAGCTGAATGAAGCAAAACGAAAAAGTACTCGAACTATGAGCGAGAGTTTTATGCAATAGTTCAATCATTTAAACATTGGCGCCATTATTTGTTACCGATGGAATTTGTTTTGTACTCAGATCATGAAGCATTGCGATACTTGAATTCTCAATCTAAGTTGAAAGGGGAACATGCCAAATGGGTTGAACTATTATAGGAGTACACTTTCGTTTTAAAGCACAAGGCAGGAGTGGAAAACAAACCAGCGGATGCGTTAAGTCGCAGAGTCAATTTAATTTATTCCATGAATGTCGAAGTCACTGGGTTTGAGCGTTTGAAAGATGACTATCCCTCCTGTCCAGATTTCGAGGATATGTTTGCTTCGTTTTCTGATAATCCTCTACGGAGCATTGATCGGTTTGCATTGAAAGATAGCTGTCTTTCGAGGAAATCATATTCGCATTCCCCGCACATCCATGAGAGAGTTTTTGATTCGGGAGCTCCACGCTGGTGGAGTGGGCGGTCTCTTTGGTCGTGACAAGACCATTCTTCTCGTCGATGATCGTTTCTTTTGGCCCAGTCTCAAGCGAGACGTCGCCCGCACCATTGAACGCTGTCGCACTTGCCAATTGGCAAAATAGCGTAAACAAAACACGGGGTTGTACACTCCATTGCCAGTGCCTCACACACCGTGGCAAGACATTAGTATGGATTTGTGCTTGGGTTTCCTAAGGCCAATAAATAGCATGATTCCATACTGGTTGTAGTGGACCGCTTCTCTAAGATGTCCCACTTTGTTCCTTGATCCAAGACAACAGATGCTTTGCATGTTGCGAAAATTTTCATGGAGCGCATTGCTAGCCTATATGGTGTCTCAAAAACCATCGTGTCTAACCGGGATGTTAAATTTACCAGTTACTTTTGGAGGACACTGTTGAAAGTCTTGGGAACAAAACTGTAATTCTCATCTGCGTACCATCCACAGACTGATGGTCAGACAGAGGTAGTCAACCGAAGTCTGAGGAATCTTCTGAGATTTTTAGTTGGTGAGCATGTCAGGTCATGGGAGTTTGTCCTACTAGTAGCAGAGTTTGCATATAATAGTTCAGTTAATAGATCCATAGGCATGAGTCCTCTTAAAGCAGTAACTAGGTGCAAACCTAGGATGCCTATAGATCTCATTCCCATATCCTCCATTCATAGTCTGTCTGAGTCAGCCGATGCATCATTCAACGCATTCATTCACTGCATAATGAGATCATACAGCGAATAAACCTGCAAAATGATAGTTATAAAATCTATGCTGATTTACATCGTCGGTTCATTGAGTTTCAAGTGGGTGATGATGTCATGGTTCGCATAAGGCTAGAGCGGTTCCCACAAGGAATTGCCAAGAAATTACAGGCCCGTAGTACTGGCCCGTTCAAAGTTTTGAAAAGGTTAGGTCCTAATGCATATGTCTTAGATTTTCCACCTGATATGGGTATTAGTGCTATCTTCAATGTGGAGGACCTGGTTCCTTTTCGGGGTCCTCCCATGTGCCCAAACAACCCAACTTCTACCCCTTCACCCAACTGTGTGGACCATCTTTTTGAGCCCACTACTTTTCACAACCGTTTCCCATAACCAACCCCGCCTCCACCACCACCTAAAGCTTAATGAATGGACATTGTAGAAGATAATTGGATGATCAGTTAGTCTCCACCAAAAAGAGGGCCATCCAGAAATTCCTTGTAAAGTGGAAAGACAGATCACAGTTTGACAGCATGTGGATCATGCGAGAAGAGTTGAAGCGCATCAATCCTGACATCCTCAAGCGTTATGACAGTTTTATCTCACCAGAGGTGGGAGGGGAATTGATGAGGACATCAGATCTGATCCCCCTCTTTCTTATAAGGTCTACCAAAGATCAAGGCACAAGAACATTGATCAAGCCACGCTATGGTTGGATGATTCATACCCCGGCTTTGATCGCGAAGAAATTGCACATCCACCATTGGTTCATCATCGCGAGGGCATCAGACGGTTGGATTTCGCGGAATCTTGTTCCTAAAGAATGGAAGGCCCCATGTGCGCAATCATCTTGAAGGCCCCACATTGGGAGGTGCCACATGGGAGGAAATAAAAGAGTTCGGTAGTTTAGAGGGGCCCAAGTTAATTAAAAGAGCCTTAATAGAATAATGGGACCCATGTTTCTTTTAAAAAAGACAAGACATAAGTAATGAAGAAAAGGGGGGCCCACAACTTAAGTGGTAAAAGTGTTTTACCCTTGGGATTCGTGCATACACCCCTTTTGCACAAATCCCAAGGCACCTTGCGCAAGTCCCTTGGTTTTCTTCTTGTTTTCATTTATTTTCTTTTGTTTCTTTTAAGTATGATGATGTCATCATCTCTTTAGGGTATTTTAAAGACTGCCATTGTATTCTTCTTGGTTATGCTATGCTTATGATATTGAATGAAAATGAGACTTCTTCTTCTACCTTGGACCTCTAGAGTTTAGCTTCTCTTGAGAATCTCTATAAGGCCTCTGGATCGGAGTTTGATGAGAGTCTAATAAAGGTATCTTCTATCTCTTCCACTTTTATGTTTCCAAGAGCTTTATTGACCATTGCTATCTAAATCTAGACCAGATCTAGAACCCCCTTACCAACAAAAAAGAAAAAAAAAAATCCTCAAGCTTCAGTTCTGAACTTTATTGAATCTGAAACTTATCATATCTGATTTTTTTACTGAATCTGAACCGTTTATAGATCTAAATATATTTCTCAAGCTTCAGATCTAAACTTTATTGAATCTGAAACTTATCAGATCTGATTTTCTTTATTGAATCTGAACCGTTTATAGATCTGAATTTATTTAGATCTGAACTTTACTGCTATAAACATTTCATCTAAACCATTGGATACACATCATGGCCCTAAGCAACCTAGAAGTTCTATCTTTCATTAAGATCCCACCATTTTCTTTGCTAAAAGGGTTATTGCGGGACCTGTGAGATCACTTTGGACCTTAGATTTATTATTTACTTGATTTTCAATGGTCACTATTTTAATCAGCATACCTATAACTTGATTTTAATTGCTAATTCAGATTTGATATCATCATATTAGGGTAAACCTCCTATTGTCCTGCATCATCCCGCCTAGCCTAGCCTAGTTGCCTTTTTCCCCTGAGCCCGAGGTACACTCGATTCTAGACAACCGAGAACATACGCCGGGTAAAATCATGGGAGGTAGCCAGTGTTAAACACAAGACCTCTCCGCTTCCTCAGTCACAAAGTCCTTGGCCAACTGAGCTAACACTCGCTGATTGACATTTAAGTTCATAACTAATATAAAAAACCTCTGAGGAAAGTGAGCCTTTCTTGATAATCATAACTATGAGATCTTTGTAAGATATTTATAAGATATTTTTAATTTTGTATAAAAACACAATAGTATTATTTAGATAATTAAATTTCTATCACAAAAATGTCAGTGGTAAGAAAACTTATTTGTGAAAGGTTAAACTAAAATAAAATAAAAAACTGTTGTTGATATATGAAAATATGTGGATTTTACTAATAATTTGAATCTAGAAATAAAAAATAATATTATATTCGTCATATTGAAATATTGTGTTCTTGATCTGAAATTGAAATATGAATGTTTTATTATTCAAATTCATTAGATTATTATGAATATTGTATTTTATTTCATTTTTGAATCGTAAATATTGTTTTTCTCTAGATGAATAAAATGATTTTGAAAATACAAATATTCCAAAATATAATAATATCAAATCATGATAAAAATCCGATATACGATGGAAGTCATGACAATCTAAAAATTAGTTCAGTACGAAAAAGAAGAAATTTTGTTTATTTTAAGAAGTAATACCTCAACAGGCTCTCTCTTCTCTTCAACTTTCTCTACGCAAGTGAAAACCCATTGAATAATCTTCTTCGCAAGTCGACATAGAAGCCATACTTAGCCTTAATTAAGTGAGAGATTGGAAGAAGATCCAATTTGATGCCTTATTTGTAGGGGAAACATAATAATAATCTCATTAGCATTTATCTTTTTCTTTTGTTTCTTCACCGACTACCACTAGCTCATTGCCTCCAAAATAAAGGTACAAAATAAGATCTACATAGACCGACATGATTTCAAATTTCAATCATGATTTGAGCACATAAGGATAATTTACAAAGATCTAAACCAATTCAACAAATAATAAATGATCAAGAAGCATAGGATACCATCAATAACATTACATTTTTTATATTTCTCAAAATTTATTCAAAAACCACGGCACAAATCTACCTAAATTTGAAGTCTCACTTTTAATATGAGCTTCCAAGAAAATAAGATCTAACACTACATGCTACGGTAAGAAGATGAAAGAGTCTCTTGAAGAGGATGAAAGTTGCCAGCTAACAAATCAAGATCAAGAAGAATGTAGATTAGACAAATATTATAAAGTACACAAGCTTGCAACTGACCTTTGCCTGAATATCTATAACACCGTGACATCAAGTTCATTGTACTTCACCTATATCACATAATTATACATAACTGTCAAATTTCTAGCACATCAAACTTAAAATAAAAGGCACAGGAAAAAATAATTTCAACATATCTAACTTCATTATCATGGATTAAAAGAAAAAAACAGAATAAAGATAGAACATGACAGATGAAAAAAAAAAAAAAAGATAAGGGAAAGGATAAGAGTAGAAATAAAAGAAAACCTGGATCAAGTGGAGACTTCTGGCTGGTGTGAACAATTTTGTTGCAAAAATCTAAATAATCTAAAATCTCTCTCTCAAATCAAAATCGGGCAAAAATTGAAATTGAGTTCCAATTTTGCGAATTAGAGCACAATTGCAACTCAATTTAGCGAATTAGAGCTCAATTGTGAAACTGCACTTAGCATGGGCAATATAATTGGTAATATTAAGAAGAAAATAATTTTGAAATAATATTAGTCTAAATTATATTGAGGTGACAAAAATTGCAATCAAAATTAAAACCTCTAATAATAATAAAAAAAATATAGTTGGTTAATTTTAAATAAAAAAAAAAGAGCACTTTAATTTGTTTGAAATTAGTTGAGTATTTTATTTCAAACATTATTTTGAAATCAGAAGAATAAATCCATAATAATAATAAAATAAAATTAATAAGAACACCATAATGATACAACATGAAAAACAAAAGTACATAGACAATCCAATGATAAGAACTTAGAAGTAACAAATAAACCCATGGAAACCCAATACCTAAAAATCAAAAATTAAAAATTAAAAATAAAAGAAAACCATAAATCCATGAAAATCTATTACCACGAAAACTAAAAAAGAACCCATCAAAATCGGAAAAAAAAAACTAAAAAAGGACTATAATAAAAGGTAAAAAAATCATTAAACACCATAAAATACATAAAAAAAGGAAATGTATATAAATAAGAAGCTTGATTTAAAAAAAATAAAAGAAAAAAAAAACCTAAACAAACAGTGGGAGAACGAAGGAAGGATGAAGTCACCCAATGCAGTAAGGAGATGTATTCTATCTCTAGAAACAATCTTAACCTAATTCACAAAAAATGAAAAAAGAAAAAGAAAAAAGAAAACAGCCTTGAACTTCTTAGAAGAATCTATTCCTTCCCGTTTGGCATTTTACGTTTAAAATAAAGTGGAGTAAAGTGAAATGAAAAGAAAGAATAAAATATAAGTGAGTTATGATGATATTTTGTTTTTAGTTGTTTAGGATGGAATGTTTTTGACTTTTTGTATGGGGAAATGGAGTTTTTTTGTCTTTTAGTAAATAATTGTAGTTGCTTTTTGACTTTTTTTTTAAGAAAGGAGGAGTGAGTTTTGAATTGAAGTAATTTTGATTTGATGCTTAACTTTACTTTACTTTACTTTACTTTACAAGTAAAATTACCAAACGGGCCCGGTATAATGGATAGGGGCTTATACCCATTCCAAATTAGCACTACTTTAAGCGACGTAGACCATTGCCATTCGAAAACAACAAAAATTAGAAAATCGGAATTAAGAAGACGTAAATTCAAAACTTTATATTCGCTTCCATGCTTCTTGAGTGAGTCTTGACCATTTCAAAAGCCTTTTATGCATCTAACTTGAATCCTATATGAATCTCAGTAGGAATCAAGTTCTCCATCAAATCAAACTTCAAACCCGACGAAAAGAATCTAAGATCACGGGTCTTTGCAATTTCTGCGAAAAGTAGAAAAATAGCAGTAAACCAAATGGATATTGAAAAACTGATAGAAAAAAAAAAAATCAACTTCTTAAAATCTTCTTACCAAAAAAACAAACTTTTTAAAATGTATTATAAAGAGAAAAATTATGATAAATTACAAAGAATATTTAAAAAAAAATAAAATAAAAGTATACACAAACAAGATCGTTGGAGTAATGGATGTGTGAACTGAAAAAAAAAAAGATCTTAACAAGCTCCATTCCGACACACCATTGATGCTGTAGGCTGCACCATTCCGACAAAGGTTACCAGCTTGATTACAAATTTTCAAAAAGGGAAAAAAAAAAAAAAAAATGAAACCAAAAGCACCATCACCACAAATCGTTATATGAGAGATATACAACTTACTTCTGAAGATTTTTCAGTGTGCATCAATTGATCTGTTGTAAAGTGGGTTAATATATGTTCTTCAACAGGTACATATCCGTTTCTCCCACATCTCCAATATTATCAATTGCAGTCTGAATACAGAGTTCCACCAAAGTAGGAATCTTCTTTTTAAAGCTCAACACCATATTTGCCAAATCTAGTCAAGCACAATAACAAAAGAGTTTAAGAGTTGTGAAATAGAAGGTCATTGCAGTAACACTATAACAACAGTGGTATTAGAGAAGTCATATCCATTCCCTTTCTTGATGATCAAATTAACCTCATATTCCCCTTAATCTATTAAAAAAAAAAAAAAGAGGAAAAAGTAACAGTAAAGTAAAGAATATACACGCCATATTTTTATTTTAATGGCAATATACACACAATATTTCAAACAATTTTTCAATCACAAAGGAATTGTCACTGAAGTCATGGTGGTTGTTACTGAAGAGCTTAAGCATGATGAGAGAAATCAAGCAAACAAATGAAATCGAAATTCATGATTTTTCTTCTAATGTGACAAAAACAACAAAAATCACATCCCATTTAAAAAAAAAAAACCACAAAAAAAGAGAAAAAAATCATCCCATTTAAAAATCAACCGATCCTACTTATTAGAAGCGATCAATCAACTACTTTTTGAAGATCAAAATTATCAACGCATCCTTCTTATGGATTTTCTATTTTGTTTATGTAAGTTTAAATTCAAAATTTTTAAAACTCGTGCTTTGTTTTAATTAAACGGTCAGATTCCCTTTGTCCATACCAGTTCTGAGTCGATTGTTCGACACTTGGGGAAGGTCCCCGAGGGAGCGGTTCCCGGTCTATTCCCCCATGGGCACGCGGCGACCCACTCTCGCTACTCGACGGGTTTGGGACAGGACCTTGTGACCAGCTCTCAAAGCCAATCCTTTTCCCGAGCCTACAAATCCGTTTTGCCGACTTCCCTTAACTACATTATTTCCATTTGTTTCCATCGACCTTTCTTATTAGATGCGATCAATCAAATAGTTTTTGGAGATCAAAATGATCAACGCATCCTTCTTATGGCTTTTCCATTTTTATTTTTTTTATGAAAGTTTAAATTCAAAATTTCTAAAACTTGATTAGATTAAGGAGATTTTATTTGGAAAGGAGACTTTTTAGAGAAATTTGAAAGACATAGAATCACAATAGGAACTTCTCTCTAAATTGGACTCTTTATAGGGACATGTGAACCATCATTTGAGAGATCCAAACGGCCCAAAAGGATCAAGGATACTTACTACTTATATGTTCACACGAGGTTTTCGTATGATGTTTCATCATCTCTTGGAAAGTTGTAAGAGGGTTGTAGTTTGTCCATCAAATGCCTTGATTGGGTGACTGATTTTGCTGGCCAGTGTTTCTAAAAGCTGGTCTTAACTATTAACGCATGATCTGGGACACTGGTACCCACGAATGTAATATCTTTGTATAGATTTGATCCAAGGTGTGTATAGTTCTATATATCTCTAGTAATCATCCTCTCTAAGATTAAGATAGCAAATGATACCCAAATCAAGGGATATTATAGTTGTATACTATCCATTTTTTGAAGAATTCTAAAAGGAGAGGAGTCTGACTGCATTGATCTGCACAAAAATTTACAGAAAGATCTCTATTCTCTTGTATAAATTGGACTCTTAAGATTAAGATAGAAAATCATCCCCGAATCAAGGGATAATACAGTTGTATACTATCCATATTTCGAAGAAAAAAGATTCTAAAAGGAGAGGAGTCTGATCTCATTGATCGACACAAAAGTTCTACTCTTAAGATTAAGGTAGCAAATCATCCCCAAATCAAGGAATAATACAGTTGTATACTATCCATATTTTGAAGAAAAATATTCTAAAAGAGAGGAGTCTGATCGCATTGATCGACACAAAAATTCTCTATTCTCCTCTCTAAATTGTACTCTTTAGATTAGTTAAAATCAATTTAAATTTGGAAGCCAATTTCTCGATCAATTGCTCAATTGGAAACTGACACTACAAGAAAAGTGAGAATTAGTGACGGTTTATAGTAGCGGTTTATGTATCTGTCACTACATCTAAGCATCAATAGGCTTATAGCGGCGGAAATTGGATTTTGCTGCTATAAACGTATTCATACGTACCTATACCAGCGGAAAATGTAATGTGCCACTATAAACGCTTACATATAGCAGCGGAAAGTATAGTTTGTCACTACAACACATGAGTACATACATATAGCAGCGGAAAAGGTATTATGCCACTACTGTCACTACATCTAAATCACACAGAAAATAAATTTAGCCCCTACAAACCTAATATAGTGCAATATATCTACTACTACAAACAGCAGCAGAAAATAAATTTAGCCACTACAAACCTATTATACATATATAGCAGCAGAAAATATATTTAGCCACTACAAACCTATTATACATATATAGCAGCAGAAAATATATTTAGCCACTACAAACTTATTATAGTGCAATATATCCACTATAAGAACATATAGCAGCAGAAAAGGCAGTGCACAGCAGTTGCAGTATAACATTTTCCCCTCACCTCTCCAAACACAAAACCCTTTTTTCGTCGTCAGTCCCAAAACCCACGTCCAGTCCCAAAACCCATGTCCAGTCCCAAATCGTCTTCCCCAAAACCCACGTCCAGTCCCAAATCGTCTTCCCCAAAACCCTAATCTCTACACATTGGTCGATTTGTTTGGAGCTTCCAGTAGCTTCGAGGTTTCAGACCTGCGATAGCGGAGAAGAAGACGCAGAAGCCAAAGGAGCGAGCAACATTTTCGTCTTTGTTGCATTTTCCGATCTTCGATCTTCCCCAAAACCCTTATGTATAAGGTTTCTGAACTTCGAGCTTTGAGGTTTCAAATCTGATCGACAGGAAGAAGAAGAAGGTAAGATCTACTTCCCTGCACTTTCTGATCTTCGATCTTCTTATTTTACTTCAAGGATCTGCTTACGTTAGGGCATTTTGGAGCTTTAATATTTGCATGCTGGCATGCTGCTGTCTTCTCACTCTTTACTCTTCCTCTAACTTCTACGAGATTAGGGCTTTCTCTGTCTCTCTCTACTACTCTTTTTTTCGTTCTTCACCTTCCAACTTCCACTTGCAGATCTCAATATTCTCCAATCGCAATTCAAAAAGATATCCTGCTTTCATTTCTAACATTGCTTCGATAATCTCAAATCGTGATTTAAGCAGATTAAAGAAAGTGACATCCAAACGACTCTTTGCTGGGTTTTTTTATTTTAGAATCTCAAAACTTTCCATATCAGATGCGGATTTCTCATCCAGGTGAATCCGGTTCTCATCTGTGAGGGATGGAGGATTTTAACGGATAGAAGAAAGAGACATCCAAATGCCAGTGGCTACTTAATCTCTACTGCTGTTTTGGTTTTTGATCTTCATCTTTGAATCTCCGGATGCGGATTTGAATGTTGTTTTTTTTTCCCCACTACTAACCCAGGCGAATCTGGTTGCATTTCTTCTTCATTTCGTAGTTGGAACAGATAGAAGAAAGGGACAGCTAAACCACTGCTGCTTCTTCTTTCTTTCCTCTGTTGTTTATTGTTCTTTGTATCACTCAAATGAGTGCATCAAAACGCCAAAGATCCTTGCTTAGTCTAACAGTTAAAGATGTTGAGCAAAGTAGCTGGAACATGTATTATTTAATTTTACTTTTCAAGTCTAATCAACTGTTTTGTTTGTAACCTCATAATTTGGTTAGCACTTGTCCTTATCAAGGAAGATTAGCTGTAAAACAATAAATTGATATAGTGATATTTTACTATTCATCGTATGAGAATAGCTTTATCCCTATTTCTGAACTATCTCTAATTTGATGTTTGGGCCTTTCAATCTTTATATATAAAAAAAAAAAACACAAGATAGAGATATAGAGATCTAATCTAATATTGTAGTGAAATAGGGAGCTCATTTATGGGGGCCTTCTTCATTCAATCCATCTTTTCATGCTCTAAACCTGAAGCTTCATGATGTCACTCACTCTTCTCCCTCATTTTATAGGGCTCTGTAAATAAAAAGAGAAAGGCTAGATTGAGAATAGCGATCAATGGGTGAAATCCCAATATCTTCTGTCATTTTAAGGGATAGTCTTCGTAGTCATGTACTGATTTCTTTGGACCATGTGCTCTATTTCCATTGGTTGGCCCTCCCATTAATGGAGTTTCTTTGATCATTTACCAATATATGTGTCTCCATCAGATGGTTTCTCTTTGGTCACATCGGATAGTGTAGCTCATCTATTCCATTCTGCATAAATAATAATGAGAAGAACATGCTGATATGCATCTAAAATGGATGGTCTAAGTGATGCATGAACATGGCGGATAAAGCTTGATCAAAGCTTTTGATGCACCACAAAATTGTTAGTCTACAGGGGTTCATAGTTCATACCCAAGCTGTCAGGCATTTCATCCAATTGCTGGGTTCGGCTATAGTTGAATGGAGGGCAAACCTTACAGAGATCATCCTGGGTCAGGCTGTCTCTCTCATTGGGTGTTGGTGGACCCTGTACTTGGATAGTTAATCCAAACCATTTGATCAAAGGTTGAACTCTGGCCACTAGTGAGTGATCTATAGTGTATATATTGTTTAGACCAAGAACCTGTATATTTTTGCTGTTACAACTTTTACTACTGCAGAAGGGGCGAGCATTCAAATAATAGGGAAGGCTTTACATGGCTAGGACGGTCTGGGTTGGGCTGGGCTTAGATACACAACCAAACCAGTTCAAAGCAGTCTGGGATAAGACAGGCCTGGGTTGTGGACACCTCTAGTAAATACTAATTAATGGTCATGCTTATTACTATTATTATTGGCAATGGTCATGCTTATTCAATCTCTCTCCTCTATGGCTAATCCCAAGAGTCCCTAATTGTGCTTCCTATGCCCTTACAACAAAACTGTCCACCCAAACTGACTGTCTATTTTCATCACTATTTGGACTAAGCAAATGCCATTACAGCTGCTTAAAGAAGCTAACTATATATTTTCTGTAGTAGATCTTTTTGAAGTATTATGATTATTGGAAGAGTGAGACTTGTGGTGTGAAATGATGTTTCTTTGGTTAAGTTCCTGTCAACAAATATAACCATTCTGTGGGAGGGAAAGATTCTCATTTAACCTTCTAACTGGTAATTGACATTGTTAGAGAAGATGTGTTCGGTGATTCTATTTGGACCATGTTTAGCAGATTCAGAATTTTCAGGTTTCCTCGATCAGAATTGTTCCCGAACATGCCATTAGCAAATTGAGGAAAAGTTGTGCGGATATATTTTTATTATACATGTATTCTCCGGCTGTGGGGCCTACTTGACGGAAATGCTACTTGTCCTGGGCAGGCCTTTTAAATCTGTGGTGTGGCATTAGCCTTTTAAATCTGCTGGCTAGAAAATGTGATAAACAATTGATATCAGTTCCCATGCTGAAGAACCTCCAGATTTTGGTTGCTGATTTTTTCTTTATAGATCCAGATTTTCGTTGCTGATTTTTTCTCATCTGTCTACTAAACATTAGTTGTGAAAAAACATTATGGACAAGAGTTGGACTCTTGAGTCGAGAGTGAGCATTGCATATGAAGAAGGGGTCAAACAATTCCTTGACTTTGCATTTGCTAACGCAATATCAAGGGATAGGATCAAATGTCCATGTAAGAATTGCAGTAATGTATGTTATAGATCTCGGGGTGAAGTATACGAACATCTAATATGTGATGGATTTGAAAAGAGTTACGCCCGTGATGTTTGGGTTTTTCACGGGGAAATTTTTGCATCACCACAACAAACGTCTCGTAATGTTACCTTGGATGAAGATGTACCGGATGAAGTTGATGATATGCACGGAATGTTACGGTCGGCATTTGGAATCCAAGATCCTGAGTCTAGTTCACAAGAACCTGAAGAGGAACCTAACGCAGAAGCAGTGAAATTTTACAAATTGGTAGAAGATGCCGACCAAGAGTTGTGCCCAGGATGCAAGAATTTCACCAAGCTTGCTTTTGTTGTGCGATTATACCACATAAAGTGTCTGAATGGATGGAGTGACAAGTCTTTTACCATGTTGCTTGAGTTGTTGAAAGAAGCATTTTCTGAAGGCGAAACCTTGCCCAAGTCCTTTTATGAAACCAAAAAGGTCATTGGAGAATTGGGCCTTGGTTACAATAAGATTGATGCTTGCCCTAATGATTGTATGTTGTATTGGAAAGAAGCAGCTAAGGAATCTGCATGTTCTGTATGTGGCACTTCAAGGTGGAAAGCCAATGATGACGGTGCATCACCTTCATGTTCCAAGGAACGAAAAATTCCTACGAAAATTGTACGTCACTTTCCCTTGAAGCCAAGGCTTCAACGGCTTTTCATGTCAGATAGAACAGCTTCCTTAATGAGATGGCATGAGGAGGGGCGCACCAAGGACGGGGTTTTAAGGCATCCTGCTGACTCCAAAGCATGGCAAAGTCTGGACGACCAATACCCAAATTTCGCTGCGGAGCCTCGTAATGTTAGACTTGGGTTAGCAAGTGATGGCTTCAATCCATTCGGTACCATGAGTATTGCCCACAGCACGTGGCCTGTTGTTTTGATGCCATACAACTTGCCACCATGGATGTGCATGAAGCAACCATTTTTTATGATGTCGTTGCTTATTCCTGGTCCTCGTGGACCGGGGAATGACATTGATGTATATTTGCAACCTTTGGTAGATGAGTTGAAGGAGTTGTGGGAGGATGGATTACACACTTGGGACGCATCAACCAATCAAAACTTTCAGATGCGTGCAACATTGTTGTGGACAATTAGTGACTTTCCTGCATATGCAAACTTGTCAGGATGGAGCACTAAAGGTCGCTTTGCTTGTCCTCATTGCAATGAGGACACTTCTCATTACTACTTGTCACATGGGCAAAAGTTCTGTTATATGAGCCATCGCCGTTTCTTGGATGTCGATCATAAGTTTCGTCGTGATAAAACAAAATTTGATGGAAAGATGGAATTTAGATCCGCTCCTCCATCAAGATCTGGGACAGAGCTCTTGCATCACTGTCATGACATCAACATCACATTCGGAAAGCATAACTCTAATACATCCAGTAAGAAGAGAAAACGGGATGATAACGGAAAGGGTGGATGGAAAAAGAAGAGTATATTCTTCAAATTACCATATTGGGAGCATCTTTTGATACGACACAACTTGGATGTTATGCATATTGAAAAGAATATATGTGACAGTATAGTTGGGACATTATTGAATATTGAAGGAAAAACAAAGGACAGCTTAAAGGCGCGTCTAGACCTAAAAGAAATGGGTATAAGACCCACACTTCATCCATATGCACAAGGACAAAAAACATATTTGCCTCCCGCATGCTTCTCAATGGCTCAGAACGAGAAAGATATTTTCTGTAAAGTATTATCTCGGGTGAAGGTTCCAGATGGTTATGCGGCTAATATATCACGTTGTGTGCGCTTGAAAGACCGCAAAATCTTTGGATTGAAGAGTCATGACTGCCATATTTTAATGCAACAATTACTTCCATTAGCAGTGCGAAGGGCCTTACCAAAGAATGTCAGTGCAGTCTTGATTGAGTTAAGCAATTTCTTTAGGGAAATATGCTCGAAAACCGCTACAGTAAAAGTTCTTGATGGATTAGAATCTCAAATCTCAACAACACTGTGCCATCTTGAAATGATTTTTCCACCAGCCTTCTTCGATATCATGGTTCATTTGGCAATTCATTTGGCAGGAGAGGTTAAGATCGCAGGACCCGTACAATACCGATGGATGTACCCCATTGAGAGGTGTGTGTTAATGTCATTGTATTTGTTTCAACATGTCAATGTATAAACGATAGTGTTTTTGTAAAAACTGTTCTCACAATACCTTATTTCTAATTATCCATAGGTACTTGCTTACTCTCAAGTCATATGTGCGCAATAGAAGTCGACCCGAGGGTTCAATAGCTGAGGGATACCTTGCAGAAGAATGCTTGACTTTCTGTTCGAGGTATTTGCATGATGTGGAGACAAAGTCGACTCGTGCACCAAGGAATTATGATCACCGTGCAATTGAGTCAAATCAAATGTCATTGATTTTCTCAAAGCCAGGTCGTGCACTTGGGAAGGAGACATCGATAAATTTGATGCACGATGCATGGGAGCAGATGCATCGCTATATTCTCTTTAATTGCACTGAAGTGGCCCCATTTGTCGAGTAAGACATTTACTTCATCTTGGTTATTAATTTTTTTAAGCAATTAAATATAATATCATACCTAGTGTTCTAATAGAAGGTCGTTTTTTTGTACATAGAGAACACCGTAAAAAGATCTACACTAATAATCGTCACAAGCGACAAATTGATAGAGAACGCATGCACAATGATCAATTTCCGAAATGGTTTGAATCTCATGTAAGTAAGAAGATATCATCACTATATATGTGTCACATGTATTGTTCATACATGTAATTTTGGTGCGAGACTAATATGTGGTACCACACAGGTTGATTGCTTGCAACTAGAAGGTGACAAACGGGTTACTACGGACCTTAGATTGCTGGCTAGAGGTCCTAGTAAGGTGGCTAGTAGCTTCTCCAAGTTTGTGATAAATGGGTTTAGGTTCCGCACAAAAGATCTTGATAAGAAAAGTAAGACTCAAAATAGCGGAGTTGTGGTTACTGCAAAGACATCGAGCTTTGCAAGTACTAAGGACATGAACCCTGTCATAGGAGATATTACCTACTATGGTGTTTTGACTGATATTATACAATTAGATTACTATGAAGAGCGAAAGGTAGTCTTATTCAAATGTGATTGGGTTGACGTCACATCCCAAGGCAGGGGTGTCAAGCTAGATGGGTTGGGGTTTACACTTGTAAATTTGAAGCGATTATTAAGCACCAATGAACCATTTGTGCTCGCCTCTCAAGCCTTGCAAGTGTTCTATGTGCAAGAGCCGGTAGAAACCGATTGGCACGTTGCTATTATGACAAAACCTAGGGATTTTTTTTGACATGCATGGGGATTCATTTAATGCAAATGAGGAGGAGACATACTTGGAAAGTCAGCCATATGATGCTCAACGGTTAAAAGACATTTGTATTGATGCTGATAATATTAGTGAAGTAAGGGTAGATGTACCTGGGACAACTATTGACACACCTTTAGTCACCCATGTGACGATAGAGGACCAGGGAGATGATTCTGAATTTGATGACAATGAGTTTGTGGATTCTGACACCATTTTGGATTTTTGAAATGGGATGTCAATGTAAATAAATGACTCCACTTTTGTAACATGTAATTGAATTCCCAAGTCCTTGCATCTTTTTTTTTTTTTATGTGTGTCTGTTAGCTACAAGTATTTCTTTTGTATTTTAAAAAATCCTTGAATTTACTAAGTGACTATTATTGAATATAAGCTCATTGGTGCACATTTTAGACATGTCATCTTCATCACAGGCAGGGGACCGGCCTGCACAGATGGACACCCAGGCATCTACTTCAGGTAATTACATATATTCAAAAATAGTTTCATAGGAAGTTTAGGTTTATTAATCTTCTCTTCTTTTGCTAATTCTTTCTGTATTCAACACTCATTGTTGTTATTTTGTTCTATGTTGCAATGCTTATTTTCATTTCTTATTATCTTTCCTTTTCTGTTGAATATATATATATATATATATATATCTTGTGATTATATGATCATGGACCCATTTAAGTATTGCATGCATCTAACCAACTGGGAAGTTTTGTTCCTTTTGCAAACAGTGTCACAGTCCTACTGTGAAACATCCCAATCATGATCTGGATTGTTTAATTTGTAACATTAGGTCACTAAGTTCACAATTCAATTTTTAAAATTTAAGAGTTGGGATCCTGCTTTGGTGAATTACACAAAAAGTGATCTTTGGTAAGTTTTTAAGAGTAAGCCAGTAAGGAACTCCCCAATTTAGATTGGTCAATTGAATGATGGACTAATTCACAGTAAACTGTGGATCAGTTTTATTCATGCAATTCACAGTAAACTGTGAATCATGTTTTTGGACGGGTTTATTGTTTGGGAGAATGCTTGTGTGTTTCTATGACCTGTTTATTGATGCTGGTGGGGAGTTAGAAAATCACGCACAATAAAAAGTGTTTGTGTTTCCTTCTAATATAAGAAAACAGATGAATGCCATGTACAAATTTCCTGTAGCAATTGTAACATGCATGTACTAAATCTTTTATCACCCCTTTCTCAAACTTCTATAATTACAACCTTTTGACAATGTTTTCAACAAAAAGTTTCATTTAAAATGATTGACCTTCATTTCCCTTTAATTATTGAATTGTGTTTTAAACAGGGACTCAAGAAAGGAGGACAAGAGGCCCAAATCGATGCATTGCTCTCACTAATCAGCGAGAGCGCATTGTGATAGCATGTAATGAATATGGGCAGCCCATTGGAAGGAGTGAGAGACTTTTGTCTTCATATGTGGGCATCATTGCAAGAGATGGGCAGAAAACTCCCCTCACTTATTCTGATTGGAGGAGAATGCCTGCAGAGCGGAGCTTTGTTATTTTATAGATTTGGCTTTTTCTTTTTTCTTTTGTTTTTCTCCTTTCATTTTGTTGTTGGTTTTTTTTTTTTTTTTAATTTATGATTTACAGGTTTTTTTTTTATTTTGATTCTGATTTACATAATGTTTTGAAGCAATACAGACTATACAGAACCCGATTTATGTAAGTATTGGGCAAGAAAACAGGTATGGGTTCAATAGTCCATGAGCCCAAAATGCAACTTAATTCCAGCCCAATATGGGCCTGGTTTGGGCTGGCCCGGGCCATTAGCTCCCCTACCCTCAGAAAGTTCCATTACCATAACAGATGTTAAGCTTGCCCAGTAGGAGCTTGATTATTTATATGAACTCAGTTTGCACTTTATAGTGGCTTGATCAAGGCCATCATGCTCAAGAAGATTTGCTGGAGATTGATTTAATCACAGCCTTCCATTTACCTCATTGTTGGTTTTGAAGAACGCCACAGTAGTTGGACATGTCTTAGACGCTTGTCCATCATGGGTTGTCGTATGTCCTACATTGGTCATAGAAATTCTACGTGCATTACAAAGCTTAGAGCCAATAATTCCATATATCCATATGGCATATTCTGTGTTTCGTGTATAGTCCTTGATGGGTTGCCTCAGTTGTTCTCTGATAACATATTTGGTCCAGCTGTAAGTATTTGATTATGAATTGCAGAGACAGCTCAATGAAAGCCTTAGCCAACAGCCAGAAAGCTCACAGAACAGCATGACACGAGAAGCCATCTTCACCCAAGTGATGGGAGAAGATAGACGTGGCCGGATTCGTACATTTGGGTTAGGTGTCACCCCCTCTGATATCTATGGCCCACGAGCTTCAATTGCTGAAGCACGAGCTGCAGCTGTTGAGTCAGCGAGGATAGCTGAGATGGAGAGAGCTCAGAGGATAGCTTTGCAAGAGGAAGTGGTCCAAATGCGAACCCAATTGAACCAACCGATGACATGGATGCAGAGCTTCACTGGGAGTGGCCCGTCTTCGTCTTCATCTGGGCCTGTGGGTAGCATACCATAGATTTGAAAATCAGTTATATTTGGATTTAATTCCTTTTAAAATTCATACTCAAATGACTGTTTTTTTGTACTAGGTTTTTGGTGCTGCTGCTAATGACATCTAGCGTGATGGTTGACCGTAATCTTTACCCCGTTTTATGGTATGTATATATTTCAGGTACCTTTGAGTCTATTTGGTAAGGTGAAAAAATGAAAGAAGATCCTTCAGTTTTATCAGTTAGAAAGGTGAAAAAAGAGATGTATCACAACATAGTCTCCAATAAATAAATAAAGATTGTTCTGTTGGGGAGAGTTTCAGGCATAATTTATCCCTGGAACAATCAGGGATCTCCTTGAATTAAAAGCGCAATTGCGATATTGCATGTGGGAATATTGGCGCTTTAATTTCGGACCTCTTGCTGTCAGCCCGACCCTGCTTGGATGACCCACAATCAACCCATTTCACCCGACTCAAACTTGTGGACTCTTGGCCCAAATCCTATCCATGTCAAATAGTAATGCTATATTTGAGTCAACTTGCGGGGTGAAAAAGAACAATGCCCAACAGAAGCTCAGCTCATTCTGAGTAAGATGAACTTTCCGAAGTACTAAAATGTTAAATAACAAAGTTGTTTGAATATGTTTACATATATGGCCCTAAACCAACACATTTAAATGGGTTCGGCAGGTTGTGCAAATTGGTCATAGCCTGACTAATTTAAATGAGGGCCAGGTTCTCCTAGCCTGTAGCCGACCTGTATATCATGTGAGTTAAGTCAACTTCTGCCACCCTGCAATAAACATGTGTTTTTAAAACTCCCAGCATGTATGTCAGTGTGAGTCATGGGTGTCCTTGGAATAGACAAGCCTGAGCCTAACTGGAACCATGCGCACATTGGGTTGGATTGTTGTTGAAGTGGGGCCTACCAATTGCTGTACAACTGCTGGCTTATCTATTTTAGTTGTGGAATCTATGGAGAGATTGCCCGTTCCATGAGAAGTGCTCTGACAGTTCCATGTTTCAATCTTATTATTCAGTGGCAAAATCAGGAGTTGTGGGTAATCTTCTTTCATGGGTTGATTTCAAGCAAAACAAAGATTAGATAGCTGACGACTCAAAGTTATGAATACCACTGGTCTTCAAGCCTACATTTGAATGCTGCTGGGATGTTCTAGAGTTAAATTAAATAACAAAACAGAATGTAAAGGTGCTGAAAATGGAGTTCCAGGTACATTTGCCAAAACCTTTATATATTGGGTGATACTTATAAACCTTGCTTCTTTTTCATTTTGGAAAAACTATAAACCTTGCTTCAAACACTTAATAAGGAGATTTTTAGGTATTGACCTGACCCTGTATTGGTTAGCTTAAAACAAATATGTTGGTCATATAGATGTGAATTTTTTTAATGTTAAGAAAGCCGAATTGGTGTATCAGCTAACAGAGTATCAGTCTCTATTGGTTCTCAACTGTATTGGTGATTACATATTGGCTATAAAAATCAAAATAGAATTTGTATATGTAGTAGAAGTTTTGCAACTATCAATATGACATAACCCTCATTTGTTCGAGCCATTTCATGCCTAGGCATCTAAGGCAGGCATTAGGCCTTGAGCAACTCTATAATAAAGATATGATGTGGTGTACAGGTGCTAGAGTTCGGCTGGAATGCCGCGAGTAAGAAAGCATGGAGATGACATACAGCATCGATGGAATGACAGACCAAACGGGAACATACAAGATCCCTGTGCCCGATGACCATGAGAATGAGATATGCGAGATGGTGCTAGTTAGCAGCCCCCAGATGGAGTGTGCAACTGCTGTGCACCATGCAGATCGTGCCCGTGTGGCCCTCACCCGCAACAATGGAATTGTATCCGACACCCAATATGCCAACAACTTGGGCTTTCTCAAGGATGAGCCCATGGTTGGCTGCTCCCAACTGCTCAAGAAGTACCAAGAGTATGATGACTAAGAGACTTTTGAATTTCTCTTTAGCTGTTATGTTGATGGTGAATGATGCTTAGTTTGTTTGGATTACTTTCTGTCCATTGTTTTGGGATGACTAAACGAGTACACTATTGAAGAAAAAGTGTCTTTGCTTAGAGAATTTGGTGCACTCTTTTATCTTAGTTCAGTGCTTAAATGTATGGAATAGGGGCTTTGGAGTGAGTCACTTGCTGTTAGTAGTATTTGTGGTGTTTTCTTATGCCTTTTATGCATAGTGTAGTTGTGTAGGAGTATGAGTTCAATTGCAGTTAGATTGCTAGCTATTACCTCTCTGTGGGTTTTGGTTTACCACTGTGTGTGTTTTGTCTATGCAGAAGGCAGGGATCTCAGTTGTTGGCAGTAACACCTATGGCCTGTTCCCATTGAGAGGGAAACTGCTCAATGTAAGAGAAGCAGGTCATAAGCAGATAATGGATAATGCCGAAATTCAGCATATCAAGAGAATTCTTGGGTTTGTGTATTAATAATGGGTTTGTTTTTGTTTGTAAGATACATCTTTTGTCATCAGAGTTATAATATGGTGTTTTCTTTTGGAATGTGGTTTTCCACCAAATGGCAGGTGTGATGGAAGAAAGTTTTGAGAGTCGAATGGGATCATATCCAGATAGATATATTTATAGTGGTGCAACTTCAGGACCACTACAAGTCATGAGAACAACGAAACAGGCCCAAATTGTGCTTTACCATACCAAGGAAGGGACAAAAACATAAAAAGAACCACATGCAAGGGAAGCCAGCATACCATAGTTGTGAATGGAAAAATAAAAGGCTCTTGAAGAGTTGAATGAGTCGTACTGAGACCCATGGCAGTGGACTGGTTTGGATTTTCCAAAGGTGGGCCCCACCCATGTCTCTCACATGGCACTGTAGCATACTACCATTCAGCGACGCTGCATGGTAGCTCTGCCTAGCTTTCTCTCCTATCAAAGGATTTGGATGGGTGGAATAAAAAGTCTTTTGGGAGCGTATGCTAATAGGCTTAACCTGGAAGGAGGTTTTTGGGCCCAACGATCTAGACTGCAGGGGCTAAAACATGGTGATAGAAATTCTAAGTGTTTCCATGCAACAACCCAATGGCACTCTAGATCAAATAGAATTGTTTGCTTAAACAATGATGAAGGTCATACTGTCACGTCAGAAAAAGTGGGACCTATATATGCAGGTGTTATTATAATAACTTGTATTCTGAGACCTCTACTGATAATCCAGTGGCTTTGACCATTCCTGATCATCTTCCTAAAGCCATTTCTGATGTGGATAATGTGGCACTCATGGAAACTCCTTCTGAGGAAGATGTAAAGTGGGCTGTCTTTTTCATTAACAAAGACAAGTCCCCTAGACCCCTCATGGGTTTAATGCCAGATTTTTCCGAAGTCTTTGGGTGGAAATTAAAGAAGATGTGATGAGATTTGGGAATGAATTTTTTTATAATAATTTCCTGGAGGCAAGACCCTAAGGTTAACCGGACCATTATCGCTCTGACCCCAAAAAAGCTAGGGGCAATGCTTGTTTCCATCCAATTAGCTTATGCATTGTCCAGTAGAAGACTATCTCGAAAATTATGGTCAGAGGATCAAGCCTTTTCTTCATAGGTTATCAAACGGTTTCCCCTTCATAGGAAATGATTGCTTGCCCGTAACTCTTGTAAATGAAATCCTAATTAAGTGATAAATACTAACTTTAGCCACACAGATCAACAGCCTAAAAAACACTCCCAAGTCTCTAACCCACCCCCTCAGTCCCATTTACAAATGAACAGAACATTTAGCAGCGGTTAGTGGTTTCCGCTAGTAGGACATTTAGCTGCAGTTAGTGATGTCTGTTGCTAAAAGACAACCTTTAGCAGCGGTTTTTTTCTATCTGCTGCTATATGATCCAGACTCTCATCCACGTTAAGGTGGGGAAAATCAGCGGCGGAATATAACCATTAGTGGCGGTTTATAACCGCCGCTATTGATAATTCTTTAGCAGTGCTCTACTTTTCCGCTGCAAATACATTTACTGACGCTACTATTTAACGACAAAAGTGACAGCGGACATTTTTCTGCCGTAGAAGGATTTAGCGGCAGTTTTCATATATATAGCTGCAGTTTTTATCCGCCGCTAAATGTAAATTTTCTTGTAGTGTGATTTCACAATCAAATTTTGAAATTAGACTCCAATTTCAAAATCAAATACTATTCCTTTAATATATAATAATTTTCTACATAAAATTATTATTGTTAATATATTTAATTTCTTTTTGAATGAGATTCAGAAAAGAAGGACCCACTTGAAGAAGGATATCCAAGAAATAATAGTGAAGAAGAAGAAACCCACTTGGAATGGAACCCACCTTGGGCGTGCATTCCAAGGTGGTACGCGGCGTGGGGCTCACTAGATCTGCAAAAATCTAAATTTTCTACTTTCTCTTCTTTCCTCCTTATTTCCCTCCTTTTTCCTATTTTCTCTCCCTCTCTTTCCTTTTCCTCTCCTATTCTTTCTCTCCAAGCAGGGGTGGAGCCACAGTAGGGCCCGGGGGGGGCCCTGGCCCCCAGGCTTTGGAAAAACCTTTAACATCACTAAAATGGGCCCCCCAAGGTTTTTGTCCATCCTGCCCCTGGCACCCCCACCTTCCCCCCATCCATTTATCTGTGGTGGTCAAGTTTGAAGAAGGGAGATGGCAATCTCGCAGGACTCGATCTTCACCAGTCTGCTTCCTCCCCAACACCGGAAGCATGGATCTCCATGCAATAGTCATGGGGTGCTGAGTGGAAGCTCAACTCAGTCTCTGCACTGAAAGCTCCTCTCTCTTTCAAGTTAATATCAAACTCCGGAAAGACCGTTGTGGCTAAGAATGTAATCCCATCAAGATGGCAGCCTGGTGCAACATATCGCTCTATTGTCAACTTCAAAGCCTAAGCTCTAATGTAATAAAGACATTAGACATATGATATTGAGTAGGAACTAGATAGAAAGGATGGATGCCCACCAGATTGCACACAAGATACTGGGCCCAGCCCTCTTCAATATCTTCAATTCCATTCAATTCCAAACATTAAACCTATTCTAGCATATGATTCTTCAAAAAAAAGAAATGACCAGTAGGTGTCTATTGTGAGGTTAGATGATGGAATCAATCAATAAAATTCATGCATATCACATTCAAATATGTTATCCACTTGCCTTAGTTATAAAAAGCACAAAAACAGAGAAGCTCAGCTCAAGGGTGGAGGGGTTTGGGGCTATGGCCCCCATTAAATTAAATAAGGCCATTTAGTTTTTTTTTAATTTAAAGTAGCTTTTACACATGGCTCCCGTAAGAATTTTTTTTCTTTTTCATAATGGCCCCCCCCCCCCATAGCCTGGATCCTGGTTCCGCCCCTGTCTCCAAGCCACAAAAGTTGCAACAAAATTACAAAAATAAAGGAGAGCTGGAGGGCTGATTTTTTGTAGCCCCACAAATATAACAGGCGTCCCTCTCTCTTCCTCTTTTTCTCACACGACCACACCCCATCCTTCTCTTTTTCCTTTCTTTTTTACGAGCTAAAAATTGTAATTTTTCAAGGAGGATGGAGGGCTGATTTCTTTTGTAGTCTAAAGAGAAGGTGAAACTTGTGTCTCTTTTTACTAGTTTTGCGGATGGACACAATCAATAAAAGATTCTATTTTTCAAATAATTGTTGTTTCATTCTTTCTTGTTTATGTTCCTTGAGCTCTTATTTTCGCAAATAGTTATGGGGATTGCTTGGAATCCTCTAATAGTGAAGAGAATCCAGCCTCAGCAATTCATTTTGGAATTTAACATTTGCTCTCTCCTTAGATTGGATTCTAGCGTAGACGATCTAAGACATACGTATTTCTAGTCTTCAGGGGCAAGTGGATCCAATTCCTTAGGTGTAATTCTTTTTTATTATTATTTAATTATTTAATAGCTTTCAATTGGTTTTCTGATATTTTTAATTGTGGTTGCAGTATTCTTTCTAGTTTTAGGAGTTTTTAGATATAGAATTTTTTTTAGGTTAAGAATTTTCAATTTGGGTGTAATGCTTGCAATTAATTTTATACAAGAAACCAACTGAACGTATAGTTTTAATTAGGCTAAAATTAGATTAAAATTAGATTTTAATTAGGCTAAGTCAAGCACAGATCTGAACAGGTTTTTGGGATGCTAACCCCAAGTGTAGGTCTACTACAAAGTAATAAATCTCGATGAGTTTGAGGACGATCCACAGGGATGGAAGTCAGATCTGCATTTCACCTAGCCTAATTAAAATCTATACAATTGAATTGGGTTCTTGAATAAAAATAACTACAACAATCACACCCCAATTAAAAATTCCTAATATGAAAACCTAGATCTAAAAACTTAATTAAATCTAATAAAAATACTACAATCACAATAAATAGATTAGAAAACCAATGGCATGTAAATTAAAATCAGTAAAATAAATCATCTAAGGATTAGGATCCACTTGATCTAATCCTCTGAAATACGAATAGCGTTGATCATTTCCACTATAATCCAATCTAAGGGGAGATAAAAGGTTAAATTCTCAACTACATAGGCTGGATTCACTTCACTATCAGAGCATTCTAAACAATCCCTATATCAATTTGCGAAAATAAAAACTCAAGGAAACATAAATAATAAAGAAGAACCAATCAATTAATTGAAAATTAACATTTTATTTTACCATGTCTATCTGCATAACAAATAAAATATATGAGTTCCACCTCCTCCTTAGATTACAAATCAGCCCTCCATCTCATACATCTCCATTTTCTCCATAAAAAATACAATTTTTTTACCTAATGAAATAGAAAAAAATAGATGGAATGGGGCATATGGGCGTGTGAGAGAATGGGTGTGTCCTGAGTTGTGTGGGAACCATGGGATGGGACATCCGACTCTCCTATTTTTATGATTGGAAAGTGCCATCATGGAAGTTTCCTCGAATTTAGAAAGTCTTCAATGTTTCATAACTTGAACTCTTTTTAACTTTTGAATTTCCAATAAAAAAAGAAATTAATTAACTTGACACTCTCATGGGCCCCACCCCTTGGACGTCCCATGTCTTGGGATTCACGCCCAAGGTGGGTCCCATTCCAAGTGGGTTTATTCTTCCTTACTCTTCTTTTTTGGATTTCCTTCTTCAAGTGGGCCCCTTTTATGAATTTCCAACAAAAAGAAATAATAAATTAACAGTAATAATTTTACATAGAAAACTATCATGCCTTACATGAGACCCATTTTGACATGTATGAATGCATGCAAATACACCACTTAACTCAGTTTTTCATGTACAATGCAATGGTGCAAAGAAATTGTGCATGTTTATGTGCAAATAACAAGTTAGTCAAGAGGATAATCCGATAATCCAAAAGAATAATTCAATAGAGACATGCAATTCTATGAATTTAAACTAATTTTTTTATGAAATCAACTTTGAAGCATGATTTTATGAAAATCAATATTTTTCTCTAAATAAGTCCACAAATCTACAGGAAATAATTACTATGATGTGCAATTTAATGGACTTATCATACCTCTTGTCTTCGGAGTCGGAGAAGATGGTGGCAGCATCATCTGTAAATCGTCAAACGAACAAATATAGACACATTTAAGAGCTTAAGATATGATAGCAAAGGGAGGGAAGGAGAAAAACAAAGTAGTATTCACAGAGGGAAGGAGGGTGGGGTGGGAGGAAAAAAGGAAATTACCTATGAAAAAAATACTCACGCCTAGTCTGAATTTGTCCTCCATGAATCACCATCTACTTCCCACAACCACAGACAAAGCCCCTCTCCACTGTGAAGCTTGGGAAGTAGATTTTCACTTACGCTCTTTCACAAGTCCTTTTAAAAAAATGGAATAACCAAACATACTTTTGAAGGATTTTAGGCTTTTTCAAGTCCAAAAACCATTCTACAGAGCCCAACCAAACACGCCATTAGCCATTGGAGGAGGGTGGTGATCCCATTACCAAGGATCAGAGATTTGAGGTAGTGCTCAGACCAAAGTGATCAGGATATATATGTAGTCGTAGGGTTGGTCCAAAGCCCATGACATCTACAGCTAGACAGTGGATTCGTGCGTAGCTAGAGGTTAATAATGAGGAGTTCAGGAGGCGAATGCGAGGCGCTTGGAGTCGCTGGAAAATGAGAATAGTGAGATGGCTTCGCAAATGGAGTCCCTAGAGTCCTAGGTAGCCTCGCAACCTGCGCTCCAGTCCCAACTCACTGCCCTTCTCTAGGGTTCAAAGAGTTAGGGTAAATTCCAATGTGATGCCTAACAATTCAAAAGTCCGATGATCATTGGCTCTTTTAATTTTATTTATATTTTTTTATGATGATGTAAACTTAACTTTTGCTACTCAAATACTTTGAAACTTACTATTTTAAAATTTGAATTTATGTTTCAATACTTGGTGGTGATGAAAATTTCATTTTCTCATCTCATATATGTAGATTCATTAAAAAAACAGATAAATGAAAAGGAAAAAATTAATAGATTAATATTATTTTTATTTTTATTTTAAACCTTTTGTCGGGGCAATAATTCGTTAGTGGTACTATTATGCCTAATACTTTTAGCATCGACTTGTGGTCACTACTAAAGTTAAACTTTTAGCCGCGGTTGCAAGTAGCCACTAAAACTATTATAACTAATGCTTTTAGTGGTGATTTGTAAAGTTTTAGGCACAGCAACAAGTTTACCTAATGCTTGTAGTCGCGACTAAAAGTTAACTTTTTGGACACAACAAAAAGTTGCCATTAAACTTTACTATCATATTTTTTATGATGGCTTTTTAGCATTGATTTTATACTTTTAGTGACAATGATTTTTTAAATTAACTAGGCGGTAAATCTTGTGGCTAAATATTTGGTGTCATGGAATTGTTCATGACTAAAGGTTTCAAAGTCACCCCTCAAAATTTTAGCAAAGTTACCACCAAAAGTACTGTAGCTAATAGTTTTATACGTAATTTTAAAGCAGCGCGGATATAAGTTAGACATTTAGCCACGAGATTTACTGCCGCTAACTTAAAAAGATTTTTCCATTAAAAGTATAAATTGCAGCTAATTAATCATCATAAACTTATGAAAGTGGAGTTTTAATGACAACTTGTGGTCGCAGCTAAGAGTCTAACTTTTAGCTTTGACTAAAAGTTACCACTATGAGTACTAGATATAGTAGTTTTAGTGAAGATTTGTTGCCCCGTGACTAAAAGTTGCAGGTAAAAGTATTAGATATAACAGTTTAAGCGGTGACTCGTAGCCGTAGCTGAAAGTCTTCAATTAGAATTTTTTAATTTTAATTTATTGAGCTTTTTCCCCTTTTCATATGCCCACTTTCATGAATTTGCTCATATATAAAATGAAAATATGAAATTTTCAACACTACCAAGTATTGAAGAATAATTTCAAATTAAAAAAATAAATAAATTTCAAGTATTTGAGTCACAAAATTTAAGTTTACATCATCAAAAAAATAAAAATGAAAAATTCATAATCATCGGGCTTTTGAGTAGTCATGCATAACGTCTCCAGCCTACAAATAAAACAAATGAAAAATGATTAGATTACTATTAAAAAACATACTATATAAGATACATGCAAAAAATCAAATATAATTAATTTACTATCAGTGATAAAAATGGAGAGCCATTATTTCGATTTCCTCAAATGGTTAGGAATACACATGCTTTACTTCAATGAACATTTTAAATTTAATTTCAAACAGGCTTTCCTTTTTAGATTTTTATGGTTTACAAACAACTTCTGTAAAAAGTAACTAATAAGCAATACACATGCAAGTGCTTGGTAGCTCTACTGTCAACTCTCCTTCACTCACTCCTTCATCCATGATAAATGGAAGGAACCTATAATTTGCTCTTGTGGGAAGTGGGGACCAACACCCACAACAGCAACAATATTAGAAGAAAATAAAATTAAAGGATAAACTCTTAAAAAACCAGCTTCCATGCCTCCATCTCACATCATTGAAATTAAATATTAGCAGTAGAAACGCTTCTTCTTCGCTGTAACAAATCTTCAACATAAAGAGTTCTCAAGCTTAAATGCAGCTGAAGCATATCAAATTAATTAGTGGTGGATGAAGATCAATATCCTAAAGTGATTATAGAAATATTTATGCAAAAAAATCACTAAAAGAATGCATCCTTCACAATCAGCAAGTAGGCAAACCATACTTAAAGCCATATTTTCAATTAGAAGCAATTGCATCGATGATGCAAAGGCGACTAGCAATTTTTTAAGAGACTGCAAGTGTCAAATTTTAGCCGACATCATGACTTAAAAGAGACAGCAAACCAATCAGCTCATTTAAGTGGAGTACACAGAGTACACATAACTTTTCTTTTTAGTGGAAAACAATGAAATAACATAATGACTAAAAGAATAGTAGACAAAAGTCATATTAAAAAATTGAGTACTCACAATAACATGAGGTGGACTTGTCGATGCACTTCTAGCCCTCTTCTTTTGTAATAGAGCAACCCGTTTCTGATCTCACTCCTACAGAATGCAGAGGTGAAAGCATTAAAAAAAAAAAAAAAACACATCTACATGCCAATAAAGATTTCAAGTGTTTCACAAGTCATAAGAACACAGCATGTTGGACACTTATGGATCATTTGGATGCGTAGAAAACTACTGAAATAAACTCTACAAAACAAATTGGAGTTGTATATGGTTTTCACCACTTTTCTCCTCAACTTTTTTCAAAGAAAAGTGACTGAAGCAACTAAACATCTGCTAGGACCTTCCTAAGGAATAACGTATGTAGAAAAAAGGGGGTCACTTCACACTCTTCACATCACAAAAAAAAAAAAAAAAAAAAACAAAACACACACACACACACCCCTATCCCATATCACATGAAATAAATTAACAATAACATGAAATCAGAGACGACACTACGATATCTACAATTCCTTTTCCATGTCGCACGATTTCCGTGGAAAAAATAAGGCAAAAGGGAGTTTCTAAAACTGATGATACCCCTTACTTGTATTGAAGAACTTGAAAACATCTACTTTGATGAAACATTCAAACGAAACATCTGCATAACGAGAAAGGGTTTAGGGTTTTACCTTTCTGAGAAGTCGCGTGGATTTGACGAGAGGCCTTGGAAGCAAAGTGGCTCTTGTGAGCCTTGTTGATAAGGAATAGCTCTCAGGGCAGAGAAAAACCCTACCCTTTCGCAAACTCCGTCGTCTAGGTATAGGGTTATTTGCAGAGAAAAACCGTAACCTTTCACAATCCTTTCAAGTCTCAAGCAATACGGCGACGTTGTTAGTTTGTGGCAAGCAGGGTTTACGTAGGTATATATATGGTTTTGTTATGGACTGCTTTAAAGCTGTTCAGGCCCAGCCCACGCATTGCTGCTTGTTCTCAAGCCTAAGTTGAGCCCTAGACCCGGCTTTAAATAGGCCCAAGTCCAGGCCTAAGTATAATATGTTTAAACGATCAGAACCCAACATCTTTGTTTCTTTTTTTTTTTTTTCTTGCATGGGGGACTTGGACGCATGTGCTCCATTCACGTACCCATGTTATTAACCAACTAAGCCGTAAGATTGAACGCACGGAAAAAATAAATAAATAAAGAGAGTTTATAAAAAAGTGTTTTTAGTCACTTTTTCCTGTGGTCAATCGGTACAGGAAATTTGAAGGTACCGGCATAACGCATGAATTTTATTCTAAACGGCTGTGATTATCCACCGAAAGACACAAAAGAGTCAGGTTGATGATGGGTTCTACTCTTTTTTTGGAGTATTTTATAAAATCTTGTAAATAAAAAATTATTTATTTTGAAAAAAACCTTAGAGATGTGAACTCTGAACTTCCATTCCTCAGAGATTTGAGAGAGAAGATCTCTGTTGCTGGATTTGATGGATCTTGGCCTCTCTTGCACCTAGAGAAGAACGAGGAGATGGAAAAGGGCGACGAAGAAGAAAGCCACGATGGAGAAACGCTTGATGGTTGCGTTTTTGGGTAACGTCTTTAGTGGCAATATAAAAGTCGCCACAAAAGGTAGCCACTTAAATCCTATACCATTAGTGGTGAGAATTAAAACTAGTCACTAAATCTTTTTTTCCTCCAAAATGACTTTGAGTTGGGATATATGGTTGGCTACTTGCATTTGGCATTGTGCTATTTGGATGTTCTCATGTTCCCACGAGATAAGGCTACGAAAAACATGTTTGGTCAGTGTAAATCACTATTCCCAATTTTGTTTTCATTAGAAGGAATCCTAAAACCATAACATGCCGGCATGAGAGAGTTGGAAAAAAAACTTTATTTTTTTAAGAAACAACTTGTTGGCATAATTATTTCCTACTCATCTCTGGCCTTTTAAAGAAGATCATTTAAAGACTTCAAATCCTCTCACTTATCCTAAAATGTAGGCCTCGTGTTCACACTCTCCAAGAAGATGGTCACACTTTGTAATTCCTAAATATGGGTCATATGGTCACGATCACAAAAGGCACGCCCATAGTATAATTCCTATGATAGTGAGACCACGTTATAAGGCCCCATGTTCTAATTACTAAAGGTAGGTATCATGTTGTGATTTTTAAAGGTGATCCTGTATCCACAATCACAAAAGAGGTGGCTCGACTTTATAATTCTTAAAAGGCGGGTCATATGGTTACAATCGCAAAAGGTGAAGCTACATTGTAAATTCTATGAATGTAGGACCACATTCCGAATCTTATAAATATGACCCCATGTTCTAATTTCAAAAAGTGGGTACCATGTTGTAATTTTTAAAGGCAGGTCATGTGTTTACAATCAATAAAAAGATAGCCCCGTATTAGAATTCCTATAAATGTGGGTCCACATTATAAATCCTATGAATGTGCCCCATTTTCTAATTTCTAAATGTAGGCGCCACATTGTAAATTTCTAAGTGTGGGTCCTGTGTCCACAATCACAAAAAATGTAGCTCCACTTTTATAATTCCTAAGTGTAGGACACATGGTCATGATCGCAAAAGTGGACCCACATTGTAAACCCTATAAATGTGGGCCCATATAATAGTTTCTAAAGGGTCGTTTGTCTACATCCATTTACGTATGTAAATGGTGAATATGCGTAATATTTACCCATCAGTTATTTTTGTCTATAAATATTTACGCATCTTGTGTGTAAATTAGATGTGTAAATGGTGTGAAAATGAGCCCATTTTCACACCAAGATTTGAACACCTGTTCAGGTGGGAAAAGAGAATACCAAGCCAAAAGTGATTTCAAAAAATACCCGTTGGAGGCGGACGGTTTGGTTTTGGGGCAATTTTCGTCAAAGTGGTTCTGGGTTCAAAACCCCCCTCCGACGCATTTAGAAAAATAATAATAAAAGAGGCATTTCCATCAGAGATGTTCTTGGATCGAAACCCCCTTTCAAAGCATTTATAAAATAATAATAAAAGATGCATCAAGACCAATGAAACCTATGAATGAAAACTCTCCCTGCATCTCATCCCCTTTTATTAAGGTAACCTCTCTTTTTCTCTCTCTTGCCTTGCTATACAAGAAAAAAAATTATAAAATCTATTTCTATAATTGATTAATATTAGCATAAAGTCGGTGAGATGCATGGGTCATGTTTTATGCAAATTGAGTAATGAATTAAGATAATATTGAACTAAATATTAATTAATAAAAATATTAATAATAATCCTATTTTTCTTAACAATCGTACTATAAACTCATATTTCCTTAACCAAACACGTTGGAATGCATTTTTTTTAAGGTGATCATTGATAGAAATGTATATTTTTTAAAAGTACATTTAATGTTAAAAGATATGTTCTTTTTTAAGGATCTAAAATGCAAACAAAAACTTTGATATAAATTAGACCTTTTTGTTTCCTTTTACATATCATTATAGTAGAATATAATTTAATGATTAATAAGTATGATTTATAAAATCATTTAATACATATACACATATCATTGAAACAAACATAGAAAAATGAATCACATGTGTAAATGATACGAAAATAGTGTTATTAGACAAATATTGTAAAAAAAGAAATGCATGTGTAAATGTTACATACTTAAAATTTGAATATTCATTATTTACATGTGTAAATTGTATTTACATATCCCACGAGTAAAAGACAAACGACCCCTAAAGGTATGTACGATGTTGTAATTTTTAAATGTGGGTCCCATATTTACAGTAAAAAAAGGGTGGTCCTACACTATAATTCCTATAGAGTGGGCTCATACTGTAAATCCAATAAATATGGCCCCCAGATTCTAATTTTTAAAGGTGAATAACACGTTGTAATTTTACAGGTGGGTCCCATATATGACAATAATTAAGTGCCGTAAATAATAAAAGATGGGTCCCTTATTATAAATCCTATGATTCCCTTGCTTCTCTTCTTTGGAGAAATTTTTTTATGACGGCACCAAATAAGTTTTGTATAGCATATTCTTAGCAAAATAATTTACTATAATGAACTAAACAAGTTCTGCAGAGTATAGTCTTGGTACAACACGATCTCAACACAACCTAATATAAGTACAAAATTGAGAACAACCCTAGAACAGTGCCAAACGGGCCCTAAATGCGGTCACTGTAATACCTTTAGTGGCTGCATCAATTCTTTCCATTAAAAGTCAAATTTTATTGGTGAAAGCTAAATTTCGGTTAAAAATGTTGCCACTCAAAGGCAATTTTTTTGTGGTTGATTTTTAGTGGCAATAGTAAGTCACCTCAAAAGGTAATACATACAACATAAAAAAAAATCGCAGCTAAAGTACGACATCGAACCAATTAGCAACAAAACTAAAAAGTTGCTACTAAAATCCTAAACCATTAGTGGAGGAAAAAGCAAAGCTCACGACTAAATCTCTTCCCTCCAAAAACCCATGGTGCCAAAAATTACTGCCATGAAATTACTAGCAAACTTTAGTTGCGACATGTGAGTTGCAATTAAATGTACACAACTATAATACTTTTAGTGACAACATCAGACTTTCGCCACTAAAGGTGAGGTTTTTAATGGCAAATATTAAATTACGTTTTAAAAAATTGTAATTAAAAGCCAACTTTCTTGTAGTACAAGTGTAAATAATACTTTTGGTTTTCGTATAAACTTTATAATATGTTAATGAATCCTATCATTTTCCCTTGCCCTTCTTATTTACCTGATACTTAATTACTCATTTCTATTGGATGGAGATTCATGTTATAATGAAATGAGCAATCTTACCCCGCCCACCATGTTGTCCTTCTGGGTCCGACCCTGGATTAGTCTAGATATGGGGAGTGGTTGAGTCGTGACACGTTTGTATTTTAGTTCTTGATTGAACTTGTTTTCCTTGAAGTTTAAAACCAAGGACAAGGGAGGGGCCAATTGCCCCATCTCAACTTTGTTAATATACAAGAAAAAAGGTTTTAAAATTTGAGAGATGCTACATGCACACTATTTTTCACTTTGTACAAACCCACTTTTTTTAATTCCTAAACTACCCCTCCCTCTCTTTCCCTATCTCTCCCTCTCCCTACCGGCCGGCTGCCCCCCTCTACCCGACCCTGTTGGCCACTGCCCATCGCCAACCCCTCTCCCTCTCCCTGTTCGTCGCCGGCCACCGCTCGCTGCACCACCCTCTCCCTCTCCCTCCCTCTCTCTCATTCCTTCTCCTTATCTCATTACCTGCCCGGCAGCCAGCACCAAGCAGGGAGAGGGAGAAGGGTTGGTTGCGGGCAATAGCAAGCAAAGTCGGGCGGAGGGAGAGAACAATAATAACCAATTAATGGATTTTCAACTATCCAAGTATGCCATAAGAATCGTGGTCCATTAAATGGTCACAAGTAACCAATCGATATATTTTTATTAATTAAGTATGAGAAGATTGGTTAACATATGATCAATCCAATATAGGTATTACTTTGATTCGAGTGAGATACAACTATAAGTCCTAAAAAAAGGGTAAATGATTATTTTGAGCGGTTCGAGTTCATTATAGTGAGCCCTGTTATTTTCGTGCATTAATCGTCCCTAAAGTTTTGAGAAATTGAGCCTTAAAAATATTGAAGTTTTTCAAATTTAGGATTTTCTATAAATATTAGTGAAAATTTCTTAAATAGTAAATAAATTTATTTTTAAATGATAAGTGAGAAATCAACAAATCTATTAATCCCAGTTGAAAAAAAAAAATCTTGCTCTGCCAGAGTTAGACGACTATTGCTTGACCCCATTGGAAGAAAATCCTAGCTTCGTTATTGTTTATAACTTTCATCTCCCATATCATGAACTTTGGGCTTGTTTGGTAAAAATACTTGTAGGGTGAAATGAATATTGAAGAGAAAATAAAATATCAGGGGGCCTAATCATTTATGATGAATTTTTATTTTTAGTGGCTTGATAAGGAGTCTTTTGAATTTTTTGGATAAAAAGTAGATGAATTTTTTTTTTTAGTGGCCTGAGTATGTTTGCTTTTTGACTTTTTTGTATATAAAGGATGGAATTTTGAAATTTTGTAGTTCTGATATGACCCCTAGTATTTTCTTATCTAGTGAAAGGAGGCTTTACTTCACTTCACCTTACTAGTAAAGTGGCCAAACAAATCCTTAGTTACCGTTCAAAACAAAATATCATTTAGTTACAATTGATTGATGTATAGTTATTATCTTTTTTTATTTAATTACCAAATAATATTATATTTGGTAGTTTGGGCAACCTTATGTAAATCCATTTTAATCATGATATGGGACCCGGCCCATTTCATTGAATCCAATCCTATCATAATGGCAATTAACCCCTTTACATATAGTCAGCCATTATCAACACCAATTTATATAGGACCCACCGTTGATTGATTGACATTTCAAAACATGGAATAAGAGTTGCTATTTGTGAGAGAGACTGTTGTGACTTGGTATTCAACAATGGTATTTTCAATAAATAATGACACACTCAAGCCCATTACTTTTTTTTTATAGAGAATATTACATTGTATTAAGAATTATCAGAAATATCACATTCAAGAATTACAAGATCGTGAATAAATTGTGGAGCACAGTCTCTCCAAATATGATCTGTGGGTTGGAGTAGAGCTTCATTTGCCAATCTATGTGTCACTTTATTTGCATTTGTTAGGATTTTGTGTGTTGGCTAAATTCATGGATTAGACAAAGCTCTAGAGGTCCATTGAGTTGTATTTCATATTTAGAAAGGCCTCTGAAGATGGAATACTGGACGAATTAGAAGAAGAAATCAGAAGAGAAAAATCGTTGAAATTCCAAATCAATAGTGGTCCGCTTGAGCGACCAGTGCATTCGCTTAGCGAACCTCAGACAGAAGCTCTTTCGCTTGACCCACCTTTTGTGATCGCTCGAGCCATGATCTGATATTCAAATACAGTGGCTTATTCGCTCGAGCGAACTCCCAGGTCGCTCGAGCGAACCTGGGCGCAAAATTAGAAACTTGCCCAATTTTCTCTCCTGATTTGTCTCAAGTTTGTGTTGCCGATTCCTAATCATATTATAACATTTGAGGTACGAATCCAAGGCTATTTAAAGGACTCAAGGGTTATTCTAAAGAAACACCTCACCTCTCAAGTTTTGAATTAGAGATTTAATTGAGAGAATTTCTCTCTAGAGATTTATTAAGAAGTTGTGATTTTATTTTCGCTACATATTTATTGTTTTTGCACACTTTTTGGGCCGACTTATTGAGTGGACCTATCTAGAGATCTCTCGTGCCCTAAACTTTCAATTGGTATCAGAGCAGGTTGTACTAAATTGTTGTGTTTGATCCTAAGAGATTTCTAGAATGGTACTTAATCGAGAATGGACATCAACTTCAAAGCCCCCTTTGCTAGATGGTTCTAATTATGCCTATTGGAAGCAAAGGATAATTGTGTTCCTTAAATCAATTGATGATGATGTTTGGGATATTGTTGAGGAGGGTCACTCCAAACCAACAATTGTGGCTAATGGACAAACTATTCCTAAACCTAAAGCCCAATGGACTAGGGATGAGAAGCATGACTCCAATTGTAATAACAAGGCTATGAATGGAATATACAATGGAATATCTGATGATGAATTCCGTAGGGCTTCCACTTGTAAAACTGCAAAAGAAGCATTGGAAGTCTTGCAGACAGTGAATGAGGGTACAGACACGGTGAAGCAATCTAAATTGCAAAGGCTGACTAAAGAATTTGAAACCATCGTGATGGAAGAAGATAAGACATTTGATCAATTTTACGCCAAGCTGAATGATATTGTCAATTCTGTTTTCATTCTGGGTGAGGAAATTCCAGAAAACAAGATTGTCAAGAAAATTCTGAGGTCTCTACCATCGAGGTTCGATTCTAAAGTTGATGCTATGAAGAAAATAAGAATATTGATACTCTCAAGATAAACCAGTTGGTTGGAAATCTTCAGACTTTTGAAGCAAACTATTTGGATAAAGGAAAATTAAAAGATAAAGGTGTTGCTTTGAAAGCCATCTCAGAATCAAGAAAGAAGCCTGAAAAGAAAATTGAGTCTGATTATGACTCTGAGGCTGAAGATGATATGGTTGAAATGTTTAATTGCTTCAAGAAGTACATGAAGTCAAAACAAGCAAAGTGGAAGAGTTTCAAATTTGAAAAGAAGGACTCTACAAAAGGAACCAAGTGTTTTGAGTGCCAAGGCTACGGACACTATGCTAATGAGTGTGCTAACAAGAAAAATGGTACAAAGAAAAAGGCTCTCAACACAACTTGGGATGAAGAGTCATCGGAAGAAGAAGAAAAAGATGCTGAGGCTGATTCTTCAGAAAATATGAATGGCAAGTTTGTGGCGTTCATGGCTAAGTCTCTGTTTGACAATGATACTGATGCAGATCATGATAATGAGATGTCAGATCAAGAGAAAAATTGGGAAGAGTTGTACCATACTACCTATGCTGATTGTGTCAGGATGACCAGGTATGGCAACAAGATCGCTATCAAGTTCAAGGCTGCTCAAAAAGAAAGTTCTGCCTTAAAAATAGAATTAGAGCAAGCACTCAAACATGTTAAAAATTTGACTACTAATGGTAAAAAAATTGAGAATGCTGAAAAAGAAATAGTGAATCTGAAGAAAGAGATAATGATGGTGAAAGCTGAAAATAAAGACCTGCAAGGAAGACTGAAGATTACTCTATCTGAGTTAGAAGTTAAACAGGCCTCTCTAAACAAGATGAATACTAGTTTGAAAATTCTTACAAACATCTTGGGTAGTCAGAAGACTCATTTTGTAAAAGCGGTATTGGTTATGATCATAGTGCATCTACTTCAAATGCTAAAGGTAAAATAATTTTTGTTTCAAGTGTTGCACATGCTACTCCACATATTGCACTTTCATATAATGTGTTGAGTAGTACAAAGAAAAAAAAATGTGTTATGCGCTGCACATACATCCACTTGTCATCATTGTGGAACGAAAGGACACATTCGTCCCCATTGCAAAAAGCTGCAAAGTCTACCTAAGACCAAGCAATGGCAGAAGAATTTTTCTCCACCCAAGACAACTCTAATTTGGGTTAGAAAATCTAAGTTGCCTAAGGAGTTTGCTCACATTGTGCTAAAAGCTAAAACTACACAAGTGTGGGTGGCTACATATAAAAAGCCCTGATCAAGGAGGTCAAGCTCCCACCCCCGGTGCTGATACGAAGATACATTCAGGGGGAGTTGAAATTGAGGGGGAGCTAATGCATCTAGATTGACAAAAGCTGCATGATATTTGTTTGTTAATTATGGACAAAAAGGGGGAGAATGATGACAAATCAAGGGGGAGTACAAGAAGTCAAAGACAATGCAGATCTACATTAGCTAATTGCAAGTTTATGTGCTGATTGCCATTTTTTTTTATTTAATGTATTTTGGGTTTTTTTTTTTTTTTTTGGTAGATCAAATTGTATTGTCCTAGAGAGTTTTATCCATGAATTGCGAAAGGGGGAGATGGTTAGGATTTTGTGTGTTGGCTAAATTCATGGATTTGATAAAACTCTAGAGGTCCGTTGAGTTGCATTTCATATTTAGAAAAGGACTCTGAAGATAGAATACTGGACAAATCAGAAGAAAAAATCAGAAGAGAAAAATCGCTGAAATTCCGGATCAATAGTGGTCCGCTCGAGCGACAAGTGCATTCGCATAGCAAGCCCCAGACAGAAGCTCTTTCGTTCAACCCACCTTTTGTGATCGCTCTAGCCATGATCTGATATTCAAATACAGTGGCTTATTCGCTCGATCGAACCTGAACGCAAAATTAGAAACTTGCCTAGTTTTCTCTCCTGATTTGTCTCAAGTTTGTGTTGCTTATTCCTAATCATATTATAACACTTGAGGCATGAATCCAAGGTTATTTAAAGGACTCAAGGGCTATTTTAAATAAACACCTCACCTCTCAAATTCTGAATTAGAGATTTAATTGAGAGAATTCATCTCTAGAGATTTATTAAGAAGTTGTGATTTTATTTCCGCTACATATTTATTGTTTTTGCACACTTTTGGGTTGACTTATTGAGTGGACCAATCTAGAGATCTCTCGTACCCTAAACTTTCAGCATCTCTCTTGACATGTTCAACTTGCCATGACTGAAAGGAGTTTAAAACCGATTTAGCCGAGTCAGTCAATTGTCCATAGCGGCTGGAATTCTTTTCTTCACACCTAAGTTCTTTGACAACTTCCAATGAATCACCTTCTAATATCAATTGTTGAATCTGCAAAGATTTATGGAAATCTACAATTACTCAAGCTGCCATAGCCTCAACTACAGTCGGGTCACATATGTAAGGTTTTGCAACACTCTTACATGCCATAACTGCACCCTTGTGGTCACGAACAACCACACCAACTCCCATTAAGTGCCTTGATATATCTATGGATGCATCCCAGTTTGCCTTCCACACTCCCATCGAAGGACTTTCCCATCTTATGACTGAGTTATCCATATTTGAATTAGTAGGATCTTTTTATTCAAGGGAGGCTTGGTAAAAATCTTTAACAGCTTCCTTGGCCTTACTCACCACCTGTGAAGGTTGAGTAAAAACCCCTTCAAAAATGAATTTATTCATTTGAAACCAGATCCCTTTACATATTGCAGCCACCAAAAGTAGGTCTTCCTCTTCTAAAGATGACATTAAACCTTCAACGAGAACTAAAAAATCCTCATCTGCGCATGTGAGCTTTTGAAGTTTCTTGTTGCATTCCATCCAACAATCCTTCGAAGATGGGAAATTCCATAGAATGTGAGTTATAGTTTCAATGTCCCTTTCACATATTGGACAAAGAGGGTTAGGTACCAAATGACGTGAAAATCTTTTCTTGTTTTTTTTTTTTTTTTTTTGTGGGTAGTAGATTGCTTCATGCTCTCCAAAGAAACATTTTGTGAGTTCCAAGAATTTTTAGCCTCCAAATTTCTCTCAAGATCCCACAATGCAAAGAAGTTGTTGTGCTTTCTCCAGTACATTGTCTCAACCTTTTTTTTTTCCATATGATAGGCACTCCTTGCCGAAATTACTCTCGTTGATGTGCCAACCCAGGCCAACTTATTATCTTGTTGAGTTGGACTGATACATAAGCTGCAGATTTTAACAACATCATCTTCATTGAAAATCTCCTTTATCAAAGAAACTTTCCGCCAATTTGTACTGCCATCAAATAATTCCTTCACTTTTGCATCTGCGTCTAGTAGCTTGTTAGGAGATTGAATAGCATACTTAGAGGGTGATAAAAGCCATTTATCCCTCCATATGCGAATTGAAACTCCATTCCCAACTCTCCAAACTAATCATTCCTTCAACAAGTTTTGAGCATTCATTATACTCCTCCAAGCATAAGAAGGGTTATATCCGATTTTAGCTTCCGAGAAAGTGTGTTTCGAATAATAATTCTCCTTAAAAATGCAAGCCATCAAAGAATTGGGATTTTGCAATAACCTCCAACCTTGTTTGGCCAATAGGGCTTTATTGAAGCTTTCCAAGTCACGAAAACCCAGCCCTCCTTTCAATTTTGTATTACTAAATCTTGACCAGCTCATCCAAGCAATCTTCGTTTCCTTCTCTTGGCTTCCCCACCAAAATTTACCCATCATCGAGCTAATCTGTTGGCAAATGGCCTTTAGTAGTTGAAATACACTCATAGTATACGTTGGGATAGCTTGAATCACAGCTTTTAGAAGAATCTCTTTCCCTGCATAGGATAAAAACTTCTCTTTCCATCCATTTACTCTACTCCATATTCTTTCCTTTAAATTTTGAAAAGCTCGAACTCTAGACCTTCCAACTAGTGCCGGCAACCCCAAATACTTATCACGACTCCTCGTTGATTGTACTCCTGCCATAGAAATAATACTATCTCACACCTTCCTCTTTGAATTTTTGCTAAAAACTAAACTTGTCTTCTCCTTATTTAATTTCTATCCCAACGCATTTTCGTAAGCATTCAAAATCCTTTGCATTTGCATGATTCGGTAATATTAGCCTTACAAAAAAGCAAGTTGTCATTTGCAAAAAATAAATGGTTCAGTGATAAGTCCTTAAAAATGCACATTTTCATGGCTATTTTTGGTAAGTTTAAGGACTTATCAAGCCACGAGAGCCTCATTTAGTGCCATATCATGATTTTTTGTATTTCTGATCCATTGTAGTGCATTCATGTATAATTTGCTAAAAAAACCAGCATTTTTTCATCAAATCATGAAACTTGCCAATTTTTTAATTTTATTTTTTTGGAAAGATTTTTCAAATGTGTTTTTCTCTTGAATTAATCATCATATAAAATAATGTGCATTCATTCATCTTTTCATGAGAGATGGGCCAATAGTTTTGCATTTGTGAATTAAGGGTAAATTTGTCTTTTCATATTAAATTTATTTTTTCTTTCTTGCAGGAAATGAGAAAAAGGGTCCCACAAATGCGAATGTGTACGTCACACATGTGAGGCGTCCAAGAGTGGGGTCCATTCATGGCTAAAAAGATTTTAGAATTTCTTTCCAATTGTTGAAGATATTTTTCAAGTCTCAAGATTCAAAATTGAAAAGCAAGAGAAGAAGGAAGATCAAGATAATTGTGGAGCAAGAGAAACAAAGGAGGAAAGAATGCAAGGACCCTTCTTTGCCAAGAAATCAAAAGAAGAAAGTGAAGCAAATGAGGATTTTTCTCAAAACTTGCACAGAGACGTCAAGCCATTCAAGTCGTACTTACCTCATGTGCGCCCACATCAAGACTCCAAATTTGCAAGAAAATATTTGAATTATAAATTTGATGGCTTAAGTATGGAGAGTTGCACAAGAAGATCACACGTCCGTGCATTGTGAGTCATACTCACATGCTCCTCGTGGGACCCATAAGTGTTCCAAGTGAAGGAAATAAATCTGATTTTTAGATTTGGTTTTTTTAAAACCAATGTGTGGCCTCAATCAAGGATTGATTTGCTTGGATTCCAAATTTAGAAAGTGTGATTGGCAAGATTTTTTTTAATCGACAATCTACTAATTTTTTGCAAACTTGGTTGCCAAGAAAGAAGATTGTTTCCAAATAATGAAGATTTCAAGCAAGAAAAGAGGAACCAAAAGAAGAAACAAAGGGAGCCCAAACTCTATATAAACAGCCCTATGTGGGATCCAAGGCATGTTTGAGAATTGCTCACCTCTCACTCTAGAGAACTACATACCATCTCTCCCTCTCATGCCCTTCCATCTTAATTCGCCAAGGGGGTTCTTTCCAAAGGTCATTCCACCAACATTGTGGTTGCAACTAGAAAGAGGGATTCTCAACATCCTAGTATGTATTCTTGTTTTTTTTTCAATGTTATATTCCTTGTAAAGAGTTTTCATGCTAGTAAATAAAGTTGTTTCTTTTAATTTGTGTTCTTGATTTGTGTATCTCTTAATATTAGATTTGTGATCCATGCAATAGGGTTAGTTCTTTCTTTTGGTTAAATATTTTTAATTGGCTTGGAATAATTAATAACAACTCACCTTAGCATCCTCGTAATATACCTTGTTTTCTACGGATACATGGTATTTTTGGAGGCAATACAATGTGAAGTTGAAGAGGGTTGACCAAGAAAAGTTTAAGAATCCAAGTCTGAAATTAATTTATTAAAAAGTGAGGATTTATCCTTCTCAACTTGGATCGACGACCCAAGTTGAAGAATGAGACCCTAGGTCTGCACTTCTAATTTTTTTGGGCCCAAATTGAGAATGAGATTTTAAAAAGAAACTCACCACCTTTATTATTTTTTTATTTGAAATGTTGCTTTTATTTCATCGCAACTTTTATTATTATTTTCTGCACCTTAAATTTACATTCCTGCATAAAACTGCTTAGTTTTTCTTACTGCTGAAACGCGCATTAGATTCATGCATATCTTCATTTTTTAGAATATGGCTAAAGTTGTCATTCATGTCAAAATTAGAAATCAGCAGCGAAACTCAAGTGATCTCAGCACAGAAGTCATGTTGGAATGATACTAATAGTATAACATTAAACCCGAGGCTGAAATTATTAGGGGCAGGTTGGTACTCAGATTTGTGTTTGTTTTTTGGGCTTGATACACTTGATGACTAAGGGAATTTAGAGGTCTGAAACTCAGCATTGATATCCACGTGGAACCAATTCAGGTCTCAAGCAAGAAAAATACATGAAGAAAGGAATAGTGTTGGCCGATTTGTGCATAGTGTAATGGTGTAGACTGTTTTTGCATCAGTAAAAAATTATTTTTCTTGTGTTAAAATTGAACAAGTTCAGTTCTGAAAAGTGATGAACATAGCAAAATAAAATAAAATAAAATATGATTTCCGTTGTGACTCAATTGCATGCATTATGTGGTTTCTTCTTGATAATTCATGCATATAGTGTAGTTGAATTTCAGCAGTATGCACAATTTTTTTTACCTATGCATTAGTTATAGGGTTGCATACATAAGAATTTGGCACATGTTCATATTGCACGTCCATGCATTTTTGTCCCATTGTTATTTATTTTATTTTTTTGGAAGATTTCATCCTCATCATTCTTGTAGTTTATTTAGTTTAGGAAATTAATTCTCTGATTTGCATTCATTTAGAAAGTGTATCATTTAGATTCTTAGCTTAATCTAGTGATTAACAATTAGGAAAGTTAATTGGTTTCTAATCTAGTGTAGGATTTTCTTAGGAAATGGGTCTAATCTTAGTAAGTTTGATTTTAGATGGCTGATTTGTTTCCAATTTAGATTGATCTGATTTGATACATTTTTTTTTTATGTTTGATTATTTTCATAACTTGTTTTATTTTCCAATTTCATTTGTTAGTTTTAATTTTAGTAAGTGATATTTTTAGAATATTTTCTAATTGGATGTTCTAATGTGTTTTCTATTTTGTAGCAACTTGATCTTTTTAGATTTAGGAATCTAGTTTCAGGAGATAGTTTTTCTTTCATTGGATTGTGATTAATTATTTTAATTAAAGTAGGAATGGCTGTAATTAGTTTTTAATTAGCCAAGTTTTAGATTTCATTTAGGGCAAGTACAAGTTGGAAAGCCTTGTCTTAATAGCTCCCTGTGGATCGACTTGGTCTCACCAGATTATTGCTACAATCACACCCTAAACTTGGGGTCCGATCATTCAGCCTACTTCCTCTTCTTGTGATTGGCACACCAGTAATCAACCGTTCTCTTTCCGCCTTGTAAAGAAGAGAACTTAATCGTTCTGCACATATTATAAATAGGTAAATGGATAACGGATCTCCTTGTCTCAATCCTCATGAAGGGGTGATTTTACAATGTGGCTGTCCATTGACAAGCACTGAATATGACACCGATCTTATGCAAGTCATAATTAAATGGGTCCACCGCTCAGCAAACTCCAATTTTCTCATAATTGCTTCTAAATAGTCCCATTCAACTCGGTCATGGGCCTTACTCATATCTAATTTAATAACCATATAACCCTCCTGCCCTTTCATACGACTATTCACCAAAATATTGTTAGTAATTAACCTCCCAAGGATGCAAGCACTTTGATTCGGGGAGATAATGCATGGCAAAACCTTCTGTTTGCTAAAACTTCAGCAATGATCTTATATAGGACACTCCACAATATGATGGGCCTAAAATCAAAAACTTTGGTAGGATATTTTATCTTGGGAATAAGAGCTATATACGTGAAGTTAATCTTAATATCAAGCATACCCTTATTCAAAAAATTGAAAACTGCATTACTCACCTCTTCTGCAATTGTTGCCTAGTACTTCTGGTAAAAACAGGCAGCAAAGCCATCGGGGCCTGGCCCTTGGAAAGGTTTCATCTGTGACAAGGCCATAGTGATTTCATCCTTAGAAAAGTCTATGATTAATATCTCATTGATATCATCAGTGACCTTTGAATTCACAGCAGACAAACATTCTACAAATCCTGAAGGGTTACTGGTGGCAAATAGATTTTGGAAGAAATTAATGAAAGATTCTCCAATATCCTTCGGCTTATTGAAAGTACTCCCATTTTCATCACATATTTTCTGAATCCGATTAGTACGCCTTCGATGATTTGCCCATGGATAAAATTACTGTGTTTTTGTCACCATGGAGAAGCCAGTATTGCTTTGCACGTTGTTTCCATTTTAACTCCTCATGCTCCATTAAATCATCAAGTTCCTTCTGAATCGTCCGTATATCACCCTGCACATCAGGCCCCTCTCTCAACTGCAGTTCCTCTAGCTTCTTCGTTTTTTGCTTAATGGACTCGTCCACCTTACTGAATTTTTCCTTGCTCCAACTAGAAAGCAAACACTGATATCTTTGTAACTTGTGATGGACCGTTTGCAAATAATTAATCCTACCACTGCATTCAAACCAAGGATTCTTTATCACACCTTCACAGTCCTCAGTTAGAGACCAGCTGGCTTCAAATTTAAAACCTCTCTTCCTAAGACCTCTTTGAGTCTCGAAATCCAAATCTCTGTAAAACGATGAAATAAGAATTGGATTATGGTCCGAAATCCTTGCAGCAATCACAAATACCTCCGTTATCCAGTAAATGGCACACCATTCCTGATTTGCTACAGCTCTATCAAATCGTTCTTTTGTGAAAGTGTGATCGGTTTGTTTGTTACTCCATGTAATTTTGATCCTTTAAAACCCAAGTCACAGAGTTGACAATCCTCCAAAGTTTGTTTGAATAAATCCATTTGCCCTATAGACCTTGATGCAGCACCCCTTTTCTCAGCTTGCTCAACGATTTCGTTGAAATCACCAACACAGAGCCAGGGCATTGGTGACAATAACTTAAGTGAAGCTAAAAGTTGCCAAAATTCCTTCCTCATAGCACTTTTCAGATGTCCGTAGAAGCCTCTCAACTTCCACTGACAACCCAAATCTGTTAGTTTGACAATAGCATGGATATGTCGAGAGGAATAATTTTGAATCTCAACATTTAGAGAATCCTTCCATAGCAACGCTAGTCCCCCACTTCTTCCGACAGAATCCACTACAAATAATCCACCAAAATAACCCATTACTACTTAATAGATGCAAAGGCAAAGTTGTCATCTGAAAAAAATTCAGAAAAAAAGAGAGCCGCTAATGTCACGCCCAAAACTTCTTTGAGAGCTGCTAATGCCATATATCGAGCCTTTCCTTTCACATCCCTTTTTTGCATGACTGATATATCCCTGTGTGAAATTGCTTAAAAGGATATCTATCAAAACTCTCTCCCTCCCCAACTTCTTTCTACACTCACCAACCCCCACCACAACCCCTAGCCCAGCCACGACTGTCCCCTCCGGCAGCATCGCCGGAGGGGGAGAGGGATAGAGGGCGGTTGTTTGGGCGAAGGGCTGCAATAGGGAGAGGAAGAAAGAGGGAGGGAGAGGGAGAGAGAGGGCAGCCAGTGACCGTAGTGGGAGGGAGATAGGGGAGGGACAGAGGGTCGTGGGCGAAGGGCGACAACAGGGAAAGGGAGAGAGGGCTGCGAGTGTAGATAGCGGCAAGGAGACAAAGAGAGGAGGGAAGAAGCGATATGGAAAGAGAAAATGAGGGTTTAGGGGGTTTGGGTATTTTGGGAATAATAGGTGTGTGTAGAAAGAAATTTTGGAAAGAGAAAGAATGTGGAAGGATAAGCTTGGTATATGGCATTAGTGGCTCTCAACTTCTTTTTCCACATCCCTTTATTTTAAGACCAATATACCCATGTGTGAAATTACTAAAATGGACATCATTCATAATTTCATACATCGCCTAATTTCTCTCTACAGTCACCCACGCCCACCCTCACCCTAGCTTAGCAACCATTGCCCCCTCCGATAAAGGGATGGGGAAAGGGAGAAAGACAGGGAGAGGGAGACAGGGAGAGTGGGTGGTGGCATAGGGCAGAGGCGGACATGGAGAGAGGGATAGAGCGTGGCGGGCATGTATAGGGATAGGGGAGAGAGAGAGAGAGAGGAAGAGGAAGAGAGGGAGAGCGGGCGAAGTGCAGGGAGGGGGGAAGGGTGAGGGGGGAAGAAGAGGAGTGTAGAGAGAAATTGAGGGTGGAGAGATTTGGGTAATTTCGGAGAAAAGGGTGTGTAGAGAGAAATTTTAGCAATTCTGTTGACTTAAGTTGTGTGTGTAGAGAGAAGGGACGTGGAAAAAAAAAAGTTTGGAGTGTGACATTAGCAGCTCTAGAACAAACTTATCGAGGTTCAGTTTGGCAACTCTATTTAGAGGCTCTATTTAACTTAAAACATTTTGAAACCACATATAGCTCGTTTGGAAATTTTTTTAGGAGCGCCATTTCAATCCACATTAAGGGGATACAGCTCTGTTTCGAAAATGATAAGAAAATGGGCCAATTGGAATAGATGCATTTGTATGAAGCGGAAAGACAGCCTATTAACATTTTTGGACAAGTTTGCCATCATATTTTTTTTATAATGACAAGTTTATCCATGCATATGGGTCCTTTTCTCAACTTCGATTGTGTTTTGTAGAGAAGGAAGAACTCTCCACTTCCGGTGAACAATAAAAAAAAAGCCCTCATCTCTTCCTTGGATCTTCTTCCCCACACAATAGAAGAAAGGATTCAAAGGTTTTTGAAAAGCTCTTGAGATTTCCTCATCTTCAAATACTTGTCTCTCTTTCCAGGTACGAATTCAAACATTTTTAACAAGCTTCCCTCATCTAGGGTTTTGATTTCGAATTAGAAATGAAATTATTTTGTTTATGGAGATGCCTTGAATTGATACCGCTTGTTCTTTGTGCATTTTGGTTTGCTCATGAGCTCTTTGAATGTGTGTCCCAATGTGTTTTAAAAACTAATGTGAATCATATATTGCAAAAACTTCAGATATTTTTCTTTCTTTCCCCTTCTCCACGAAAAGATAGTAGTAAATTGATTTGCTGGGTGGGTCCTAAGGTTAGTTTTTGAGTCCATGAATGAAGATTCTTGAAGGTTTTGTTTTGGGAAAATCATCATCCTTGGAGGGGCTAGCATTTGGATGGTCCAGATGATCAAATGAGGCCCTGCATTGGCTAGAGGAACATTCATAGCAGAGTAACAATATAATTGCAAAGGGGTTGTTTAGATATTAGGAAATCAATCATCTTTATTTTCACTTTGATTTCATTTCTGGGATAAAATGAGAATTGATGCAGATTTCATATTTTCATTTTCTTGGATGGCTTGTTTCTATGGTAAAACATTTTCTACATTTGAATGTGTTTCTCTTTCTTGTGTAGACTGAATGGTTATTTGGTTTTTAATCTGATTTCTACAAGATTGTGGAGAATGATTTTATCTCAAAATTTCATAAACTGTGGAAAATGTCCACATGGAGTGATTGAAAATCATTCTTTCTTGGAAACCATTTTCATTTTCTGTTGAAAATGCTCTGTACAAATGTGAGGAACATGTAATTTGGATTACCAAATGCAAGTAATTCAAGTCTTATGTAAGTAAAAATTTTATGTAATTTGATTATAGGCCAATTGAGTTAAAAGTATGCATACAAGGGCACAGAAAGGAGTTTCCTATGCATGAACACATCCCCTTGCTCATGGCCTGAGTTAAATTCTAAACCATGGATAGTACTGTGGTTGGAGCAAGACCCAAGCTCAATTTTTCGTTGTACTAGGGTGATCTAATGAATACACATGTACTATGTTTAGTAGCTCCAAGGAAAGTGAGTCAAGAAATGCTTTTGAAGATGGTTTGGACTTTTGGAGTCATAAATAAAAATCCGCGACCAGCCTCAAAACAAAGCATGAAAGTGTTCTTAGGAGAAGGGGATGCCCTTAGCTTGAAGACTCTGAATGAAGCAGTGAGATAATATGTGAAGTTACAGACAACTATCCAAACAAAAAAAAAACGGAATTGTGAAGTTACAGAGAGTCGGAGATGAGAGATGATGATTTTAAATAAAGTCGAGTATAAAAGTAGAACTTACAGGGAGATTATAGATTAAATGGGATGGAGCATTAACGATGCTGAGATTTGGGATTGTCAGTAAGGTAGGCTTGAGCATAGGAAAATCTAAAACTTTAATAGGTTTGGCGTGAATGTACTACTCAATTACTTGGAAATTCTAGCTAAGAATGCCAATTTTGACAGCCCTAAATGGTAATCATATTGAAGTGTTTTATCTTTTTCTACTAGAGACTCAAACTTATGCACCCTAGTAGACCACACTACTTGATTTTCCAGGCCAGAGTTGAGCTACAACCAGGGACCATTTTTCTTTGAGTATGTGTTGGACAATAAGGCCTGGATGAGCTTTTGAGATTTTTTTTCATTTTCAGTAGCTTTTTCTAATACTTATCTAATGCATATATAAGCCATATTTTTTAGCATTCTTGATGTGTTGATCATTTTCCTTTTTATTATTTTATTTTTCATGGTGTTCTCCTCTCAATGGCCTAGGAAAAACTGTTGTGATCAACATATTAGCTAGATTTCTAAATGCCAAGGGAACAACTATACTTGTATTTTTTTTAGGATACAGCTAGTTAGTTCCATGTGTTAGCATAGGCTCTACTTTACTATTTTGAGGTCTCCATTTGAATGTTTGACTAGTGTCAAGTATTTGTGAAATCACATGACTAATAAACATAAATTTTTTTAGGGACGTTTAGATGGCCGAAAGAATGGCTTCATCTCATAAGGGTAAGGAAAAAGCTAAGACAAGTAGGGTTGTTTGGTCAGAAAATATGAAGATTTTCTTGGATCTATGCATTGAAGAAGTATTGCAAGGTGGAAGACCAGGGTCAAATTTTAAAGCACAGTCATGGACAAAGATTATCGAGGGTTTTAAGGTGAAAACTGGGCTACTGTATGGACCAAAGTAATTAAAGAATCAATGGGATCTAATGAGAAAACAGTACAATGCTTGAACAACCTTCTGTGGGCAAACTAGTGTAGGATATAACAAAGCAACTTAGACAATTACAATGGAACCTAAGAGATAGGACGAATTTCTAAAGGTAATATATTTTTACATTTTCTAGAATTTATGGTATGTAAAATCCTCTTTTATATTAATTAATTAAATTCATATCATTTGATGTAGGGACACCCTGATGCAAAGATATTTAGGACTAAGTCTTTGCAATTTCCCAATGAAATAATGACAACTCTCTTTGGTGGAACCCAAGCTAGGGAAGAAGATGCTTGGACACCGTCTTCAGGTTCTATTTCAGAAGACTTGAGTATGCAAATGACCTCTCTTTTACTTCATACAAGTAATACTCAGAATGTTGTTGAACAAGAACCTTATGTGGATGTTGAAATGGAAGAGCTAATGCTAATGTCAAATGTGAGGAGAAAACGACCTGGTCCTTCACGAAGCAAGAACAATGCTAAGATTAGTAAGTTTGATGACAGTCTTGAACGTATATTCATTATACTTGAAGGAGAGAAGAATGAAGAAGAGAGGAAAAAGAAAGAGAGGAAAGAAGAAGAGATGAAAGAGAAAGAGAGGAAAGATGAAGAAAGGAAGGAAGAAGAGAGAAAAGAGAAAGAAAGGAAAGAACAAGAGATGAAAGAAAAAGATAAAGAGAGGAAAGTGGAAGAGATGAAGCAAGGTCCTACAATGCAGGAATGTATTGTTACTTTAAAACTGATATCAAATATCAAAGAGACCTCAAAGTTGTATTTTTTTTGGTACAAGGGCATTTAAGGATAAGGACAATAGAAATATTTTCATGTCGTTTGAGAGTGATGATGCTCGCATCTATTGGCTGAATATGATATTTAAACATGGGCCTTGATAAGTTATTTTTTAATATAGTGGGATTTTTGGAGGAGTATGGAATCACATTTGGATGTAATAACTTAAGACTCATAGCTTTTGAATACATTGAATGTAAGAACTTATGACTCGTCACTTTTGAATATACCGAATGTAAGAACTTATGACTTGTCACTTTTGAATATATATAGAATGTAAAAACTTATGACTTGACTTTTGGAGCAGTATCTTTTTTTAGGAGTATAGAATCAATGTAAGAACCCCACCAATTATTTTGATGTGGGATGCAATGAATATATGAACTTCGCTTTCTTTCTTATTGTGAGATACCAAATGGATGCAAGAAGTTTATGTTTTCTCTTTAGTTATGGGATGAAATGAATGAATGAACTTGTGAATTTTTTTTTATTGTGGGATGGAATTATGAAATTTGGTTCTTCTTTTTTTTCTTTATTGTGAGATGGAATGAATGCAGGAAACTGTGACGCCAAGGAGGCGAAGATTGATAGTATTTCTCACTTATTTACTTCTAAAAAAGCGAGAGATGTACATATCTAAGGAGCCATGCAAGACCTCAATTCTATCAGGTCATGTTTTTATTCAAAGCATTTTGGAGGGTAATAGAACAATATGTTTGGAGTTATTGCGTATGGAGAAACATGTCTTCTTACGATTGTGTATGGTATTACGCCAAAAGAGTCTACTTGAAGACAGCCGATATGTTTAATTAGAGGAGCAAGTGGCTATATTTTTAATGACAATTGGACAAAATCATAGGAAAAGGACCTTGCAAGATAGATTTCAACACTCAGGTGAAACTATCCATCGTTACTTTCATGCAGTTTTAGTAGCAATGATTCACCTCTCGATGGACACTATAAAGCCCCCTTCATACGACCAAACACCAAAGGAGATATTGCATAACCCTCAATTTCATCCATATTTCAAGGCATAATCTCACACTTAATCATTTTTGCAAGTATTTTCCAGCTTTGAAATTAACTTTACTTTTTTAATTATTTTGTCTCTTTCTGAAGGATTGTATTGGGGCAATAGATGGTACACTTGTAAATGTTGTGATTTCCGTTGAGAACCAGGTGCCTTATAGGGGAAGAAAAGGAGAATGCCAACAAAATGTTTTAGCAGCTTGCTCATTTGATATGTAATTTACTTTCGTTATTGCTGGGTGGGAAGGCACTGCACATGATTCACGCATCTTATTGGATACTATTTATAAACCACAAATGAAGTTCCCACATGCCCCTCCAGGTACCTATGATTAGTAAATTATGAATCAAATCTCATTTTCTGTCATGATATTAATTTTTTCTATTTTCAGGTAAAGATTACGTTGTTGATGCTGGGTTTATGAATATGCGTGGTTTTCTTGCTCCATACCGTAATGTTCGGTATTGGCTGTCGGATTTTCGAGGTGGTGGTCATCCTCGTGATAGGAAGGAGCAGTTCAATTATGTCCATTCATCATTAAGAAATGTAATAGAGCGTTCTTTTGGAGTATTGAAGGCTCATTTTCTGATTTTGAAAAGGATGCCTCCCTACCCATTCCCTATACAAAGGAGTATAGTAGCTGCTGCAATGACTGTGCAGAACTTTATCAGAAAAGAAGCTATTGCAGACGCACTCTTTCAACAGTATGAGAATGAAAATATATCTTTAGAGGCGAGTAACGATGATGACAATGGTATCTCCGACACCGATACAGTAGTAGATATTGTAGAACAGATGGAGATGTCGGAAGTTAGAGATGCAATAGCGGATGCCCTCTTTCAATCATGATGTTACGTGTTTTTATTCTTATTTTCTTATGTTCTTTTTATTTTTTTGGTAAAGACTATAAGTGACAAATGTTGTGCTTGGTAGTTGGGATTTTAATTAGGCTCTTTGGAGAGTTATCAGTAGTTACAATGAACATTCAGCAAAAGTTTCCAATCCACTGGTCTAATATAATATAAGAGAATTTTTTGCATTTTCTTGGCTCTTTGTATAGTTGTTTCTTGATTTGAATATAGTTTCGCAGTATCTCAGCATGGAGGCTAACAGGATCTCAATATAGTTTGGCTTTATGATTTTTTTTTTCTTTTTTCTTTTTGTCTTGTTATTGCCTTTTCTCTCATCCTACTGCAGTTGTATTGTGGAATAATGTAGGAGCTACATTCCACAAGAGGAGTGCTTGTAGGAGAAAGGGCAAGAGCTTTCCAGCTCCAGGTATAAATAGATATTTATGAGAGTTCCTCCAACTGGTTTGTTCTGTATTTTGCTTAGAATGATACTTACAGAAGCCTGTTGGAGTGTGTACAAGCTCATGGACTGTCATTCTATGCACTTAAGATATCGGTGATTTTAATATTATTCTCTCAATAATCAACATCTGGTCATGGTGCTTACATTATCTGCATGCCAAGTTGCTGGTGGAAGTCTTTCACCTCAAACAGAGATTGCAGTCTATGGAAAGCAGAGCACCAACACCCAGGAAACCATTTCAGGCCTAGTCCTGGACATGACTGCTTGATTTCAGGATAAGCTGTTGATGATGCTTTCTTTTTGTTTATATTGGCCAAGGCCAAGCACAGGGCTACTACGCATAGGATCTTGATGTGTCAGTTAGGCACCCTGATGTAGGGACACCCAGATGCTAGTGAGTCGGTTTCTCATATTAGAAGGGAATATACCACTAAGCTTGACCAGGTCTGAGTTTGTTGCTGTGTTAATATGACCTTTTTGTTAATGCTCTATGCCAATATTATATTTTATAGCATCCATTGCAAACAACTCTAGTTAGAGGTACTTGACTATTTTACTAGCAGTCTCAGGAGCGTGCTAGGAAACTCCATGCAGACTTAGATGTTGAAGAGCAGTGCGGCCAAGAACTTCGTAGAAATTTGAGGGAGATTCTTTAGGATCCAAAGACTTCTGAAATGCAAAAATCTCAACCAAGAATAAAGGTAAATTATATCTTCATCTTATTCTTTTTCATCTAAGCGTTACTGATATGGTATCAGTTAAAAAGGTAAGCTAGATATGTTTGTATAATCACTGCTTTGCTTTTGGGTCATGTTTTAGTGGAAGTCTGAGCATTTCATGTTTTCTACTGCAAAATATTGGAATATTAAACTATTCAGGTTTGTGGGTCTATAAAAGTTGTTAATGGAGAGTTTCTCTATTGTTCTCTATGGAAAATATGGGCATGACAATCAAAATATTGCTATGTTACAGAAAATATAGATTGTCAAATGAAGTACTTGCTTGTTCTTACAAACTGAACATATTATCTGCACATGTTTTGTTATCCAAAACTTCTTATGAACTGCCTAGTGTGGATGACAGTTTCTATTCAATCAGATGGCTAGACCATTAAAAAAAACTCTAGCTCACCAAAACAGCCATTTAGAAATATTGGTTAATGGCTATCCTATGATGAACCTATTGTTTGTAGCCACCAGTCCTAAACCTTTGATCTCATGGTGTACCTTTGAGGAGATAATGATGGAGGTCAAAGCAAAGATGTGTCCTGTCCTCTCCTCTTTCTTTTGATTGAAAAAAATAAATGTTTGTCTTGATTTGTCTTTATTTATTGGATCTATTTTGAAATATTACAAAATACTGCAATTTTGGATTTGTCAGTTGCGCAATCTGCCTTTTGCTTTTGTCTTTATTTACGCTAGATTAGCATGGAACGAAGAAAGATGTCATAAAGCATATGAGAGAAGAAGCAATGAATTATTTTGATGATTGTTAATGATCCATATCTACATTTGATAGTTCCAATTTCTCAGCAGCGGAGGATCCACATTGATCTGGCTCAGTCCTTGCTGCTCCAGTGAAAGCCAATCATATTTTTCCTTGCAAAAGTTCAAGTGCTTCAATCACCTATTGCTCTGATTATCATCTTAACCATCTCCAGGTTGGTGTATTTGACATAAACTGATTTCCCTTTGCCTCTTGTTTTAATAGCTTCAAGGCAGGTCCACCTGTCTAGATCAGCTATTAAATGCGTTGGGCTAAGCATAACTTATTTGAACCGTAGTCCAACTGTATAAAAGCATTCATGTTTCTAATCTTTTGGGATCATTATTGATCTTTATTTCATTATCATGCTGACAGGATTCTAAATTTCTAAGAATTAAGCTCACTTCTCAATATTGAAGATTTCAATCTGACCACCAAAGCAATAGTAAGGGCACCAGTCAGATGCATACAAACTGTGAACAAGAAAATCTTTCAGGTTCTAGTCTAGGGGGAGTTTCTCAAGCAAAGACTTTACACTAAAAGGAGAACCTAAAGTGTGAGCCTTGCCGCAAGGAGGATTTAAAGTTTCACTTCAAATTTGTAGAAATGACTCTACACATTAGTATGATATTCGTTGAGGTGATGCCTGATAAATACAAATCATGTAGCTGAGCTTTAGAGGAGCTCTAGGGAAACTGTAGAGGTTCCAGAATCTCATGGTAGGGTTCCTTCTTTCTGATATATACTGGTCATGGAGTTGAGCTTTAGAGGTGATGCCTAATATATACAAATCATGGTGCGGTTCCAGAATCTCAAAGACCAATGTAGCGGTTGATCAAAGTGCTTCATTCTTGTTTCAGCTTAATGTCTATGAGTGATTTGTATATGGACATGACCCTCTTTTTCATTTTTTAAAAACTTGTTCTATAGTCCCTGCTTTTTGCTTAATTATGCAAATTTCCTTTGAGGTTTAGCAATTTGTTGTTTTTGTTAAAATTACATTAACCAAGGTTTAAATGCTAGTCTCATGCCTCTATCCATCCCCATTGGATCATTGGATGCAAGAATGCTTGGGCAAAAGCTCTTTGAGAGTATGTTTAAACTAATAATATGCATAGTGTTTCCAATTTTGGCAGTGAGAATGTATGGTCTTTATTCGCATAAAAATCAGTATGCAGCCTTGAGTGGTTTTGTGCACATGGTTCTTGTTGTGCCTTACTGTTTGACATGTTCTCATAGATCTTTTGGGATAGATTTAGAAGAGAAGACCGAAAGAAAATAATGCCAGACAGTAAACTTCATTAGTTGGAGGCTCAAGAAGCTGATGTGTCCAAGAATTTTAGATTTTTTTTATTAAAAGAAGCTGATAGAGTTTGGTTAATATGGATTGAGGATTTGAAAATATGGACAAAAACAAAGGCATAAAAATGGGAAATGCCATAAGTTAGATTGGAGGCATCTTTGAATGTTTGTTTCCACGTTTCAAACATGCCATGTGTTTGGACGGATGTAGGGCTCTGAATGTGTCAATTTGGACGGATCTAAGGCGTTTCAAGATCCATTGTGCTATCAAAGGCATGGTTTCAAATCTTGTGTTTGAGTTGCCTGAGTCTCGAATTGATAAGTTACGATTGTGTTGGAGCTGCATAAAACTCACTGAGAGATAAAAAAATAATTTATAAGTTGAATTTCTATTATAAATTACTTTTTTTTTAACACAAAAAATACCCATGTAATAAGCTCTTATTTGAAAGTTTACCAAACATATTTTTTCAAATAGATCCATTTAAATTAGATATATTGCATTTGTTACCAAACGGCCTATTTAAAAAGAGTCTATATCTCACGGATATTTTTCTCACAGATTTGTTTCAAACATATAAAATTTGCCAAACAGGGCCCAAGATTGCCCATTGGAGATACGAAAAGTATATTAAAACAAAAAGGTAAGGATGTACGAGTAAATACTGAAACTCCTACTTTAAATTAGGAAAAACCTAGTAGATAAAAAAGGGTTTTATTTTGGGTGCAAACTTTCTATAGGTTCCACTTGGGTGGCACATGGGACGAGACCAGGGACCGACCCAGGTATTAAGTTTGAACCAGAGGGGAGCAAAATCCTGGAATCGCTGACTATAGAGGGTCCCTATTTGATTTACGGTTGGATTGGTGATAGGTGGGCCCCACATCTACCTAATCCCGGCCTCCAGTGTAAAAACGCGAAGAAAAACCCTCTCTTTCTCAACATCAGCCATATATATATCTAAAGAGGGAGCAAGATATATGGTTTCTAGTCGGTTAGACGAGGCTTCGGTTAGACGAGGCTTAAACCCTAGCCGCCCTGCATCTCCTCTCCATCTCTTTGATTTTTGGCAGGTAAGAACTTCACTGAAACCGTTGAATTTTATCTTATCTTCTTTCTTCCCTTTTAGCTTTGCATTGGTTCCCTTCTCTTTTCTCAGTCTTATTATTCATGACAGCACTGCACTTAACTTTTTGATCCTGCATACTCAGTTTTACATTACTTTTTCTGTTTCAAGCTCGTTTTGACTGTGGAGGCCTATATGATATTGATACCCAGGCAGAATATAACTCGATCATGTACATGATGGTTGGGAAATGATTAGTGGGTCATTAGCACCAGCACTTGCACGGGATGCTGGGGCTTGTATTTTTTTTTTTTGTGTAGTTTTTAGGGCCGTTGATTTGATGGGCTCCTGATTTGGATTAAAGGATGTGGTGGAAACATACGGCATTTTAATGATGGAAGACAAGACAGGGGTCATGCAGAAAATCAGTACCCCGATTTATCCTATACCTTCATTGTCTTTTAACCACATATTTATTTTGAGATTCAGTCCATTAAGGTTTGATGATGAGCATAAAACTGGGCATGGGGTCCTAAGCGGAGGATGGATGCCAGTACCTTTTGTAGGTTTACATTTGAACAGTTGGGCATGATCTCTTTACTCATGTTAGCTGATAGCCTTTGTTTTAGATTATTGATCTAGAAGCAGTTTCTTAGGTACTTAATTTATTTTTCAAGGAGCTTGATTGACATTAAATGTCATGTTTACTTTCCACAGGTTGAAAGGTCAGAACCAAGACAATCAATATGGCATTTTGTAGTAGAATTGGAAGCCTTATGAGGCAGGGAAAATGCTCTAATTTTGCATCTGCACCAGTTCCAGTGCATTCTATCCTTAATGCAATTCGCTCTATGTCATCTACAAAGCTTTTCATTGGAGGTATGCTCTTTTTTTTGTTCCATATTTTAGGTAGTACTTGGGGTGTATGCCAAATGCACTGAAATATCTTCCTATATCCTATTTGCATATCTCACCTTAATTTGTTTGTTTTATAGGTCTGTCATTCGGGACTAATGACGAGTCACTTCGAGATGCATTTGCCAGCTTCGGGGATGTGGTTGAAGGTAACCTATATCAACACAGTTGTTGTACAAAAGATTTTTATTTTTTTGAGCTACAAGCAAAGATCTGCCACAACAGAAATCAGTGAAAATCTTGATATCACAGTTGAATAACCATTCTCTGCATCTTTCTATAGTTGTTTTGAAGGTGGCATTTTCAGTCCAAAATTGCAAGTGGTTTAAACTGTGTTGAGATGTATGATACCATTTTGCATTTAATTCTTTTGGGTGGTACATGAATTGGAGTACAGATTTGATTGGATGCTGTGTAATGCTTTCTAACCCAAATGAATATCTACAATATTGTGCCAATTGCTTTCAAACCATGTTTGATCTGGACTGCACCTGATCACCCTTAGGGCCTCTTTGAGACTGGTATTTATGACGATTTCCACCCCATCCCTCGGAATAATTTTCTTCATAAATTATCTAAAATTATTTTTTGTTTGACAATGATAATGCCAAAAGAAAATTCAATAGCTACAGTAAAGTAACCTTTCTGATCCTCTGTGATGCAGTCCATGACCTTAGAGTCTATGAGAGAAGACCCAAAGGGTTCCTCTACATGCCCGAAGTCAGCCACAATTGATGACTGTATATTATACTGTTGCCATGTTGCTGCATGTTCATACCATTCTTTGGATTATTTTTATTGCTTTCCTGTTGAGTCCATATAGGAGTTGTTAGAAGTTATGATTTTTTCAGAGTCCTACTCAAGTTATTGGTTTCTATAAGTACCAGCTGGAGCTTATTTTAGTTTTTAATGGGGGTGAGTGTGATTGAATTCACTTCAAAACTGAAGTATTATAGGGATGGACATCACACCCTTCACTTTAGATAGATGTTGTATTCTATGGTTATTTTTTTCGCATACAATGTACTATTCAGTTCTCTTCCCATGGGTTTGTTGGTGAGGCGACTGTCCTTTGAAGCTGACTTCTCTGGAAGTCCTTCTGTGATGACTTTGAAGGCATTGAAGTTTGTTGAAGACATTGTGTGTTGGGAAAGTCCCACATCCCACATCGCCCGACTAACGGGTTTGGCAGTCTTTCATAATACTTGTTTGGGACTTCACCTATGAGCTTAAGCTTTTGGGCCGGTACATGGTATCTTACATAGTATCAGAGCCACTTCCTGTCGTTCTTGTGTAGCCCATGTGGCAGGCCCGTCCACGAAATCTGTTGGGCCTGCACGTGAGGGGGATTGTTGGGAAAGCCCCACATCCCACATTGCCCGAGCATTGGGTTTGACAAACCTTCATAATACCTGTTTGGGCCTTCCACCTATAAGCTTAAGCTTTTGGGTTGGTACATGGTATCTCACAGTGTGCACCCTTATGACTTCATCAATCTCCACAAAAAAGGTTGGTATCATATAGGGATGTAAATGGGTTGGCTAATTGTGTTCGGTACCCCATTTAATTGTAGATTTGTTGGCCTAGGCCCGACTCCAATGGATCAAATTCAATATCTATGTATTTCATAAAGAGGATAAGAATATTCTTTATAAAAAATACAGTCACTGGGATTTGAAATATGGTTGTAGAGGCAAGTCTCTACTGATTGCTGTGTATGCCTTTGTTAATTGTTGTATAATATAAATGATATTTATTAATATATATGGTATAATATATAGTATTCTTTTTTTGAAATGATAATATATAGTATTTTCTGCATATCACTTGGGTAATTTGGATCATTTGTTCAGGAATGGACCAAACTGGACCTGGACTTGGTCCTGATTATCATTCTGGCCCAAGAAGGTCCATACCCAGGCTCTTGCATTCTCAGGTTGGAACCCCTGGGTAATTGAAGGTCCATTGATGTCCCTAGTATCATACCCAGTAATCCTTGGACTTCAATTGTTTATTTCTTTATTTTTTATTTGTATCGTTCAACTCCATAAAAAACCCAAAACCAAGCTGATATGCATCCTTCATCCTTAACCCTCTACTGCCCCAAATACCATTCACATTCACTCCATTCAACTGGAACCCTAGCGCTCAAATCTCTTCCCTACTAGTCCTTAATCCTCTCATTGCTTTTTTACCTAAAAAAGAGGGAAAAGAAAATGAGATATTTCGTACTGTAACCCTTGTGACCTCATTGAATTAGTACCCAGATTGTCCTCATTTTGAACCCAGGACAAACGGTTGTGATGCAGGCCCTAGGGTTTGGGCTTGTGTGAAAGTGTTGAAGCACGTGTCCGTAGACACTATAACTCGTCTGTGCAGAGACTAGACATGAGGATGCATCTCAAAGGATGAAAAGCTACGCAATTCTATCAATAAAAAGTCTTGAGAATTCCTTTTGTACAATGCAGTATAAAGAATAAAGAAAACTTGGGCTTCAAGACTCCTAACCAATCTAGGAAACCAAATAAAATTAGAAACTATACTAATCACACTCATCATCATCATTGTCACAATTATGTTGGTTCCGGATACTAATTGCGCTCTTTAAATAAAATTAGAAATCTAATAACAAGTAATTAAGGAAAAAAATAATTCCTAAACTATTTTGGTTGGTTGCACACATTGGTTCATCCATTTTGCATCATTCCCCAGGGTTTAGAAAAGAGTTTGACCTCATACTCGGGTCTTCTTCACGTCGCCTCTCTAGACATGGTGTGTTTGGAAAGCTTCCTTTGTGACACTGGATCTTGATCCCTTCTTTGGCGGTTCTGGCTTCTTAGGTTAGTGTAACATGCTTTCCACCGCGAACAAACACACATGCCATGAGTTCCATTATTGTCGTACATCCATGGTCAACCCAATAGGATATCACCACTTTCCATCGGTAGCACATTGCACCAAACTACATCTTTGTAGTCCTCACTAATGAGAAAAGTAACTTGACATGTATGTCATACTTGCACTTCATCAGTTGTCATTAGCCTTCTAACAAAATTGGAATGGTAATGCTTTCGAATCTTCAGCTTCAAGCGATTCACAAGAGTTTGAGATATGATGTTTTCACAACTTCCTCCAATCACAATTGTGCAAGTTTACCCATGTATCGTAAATGTGGAACGAAAAATATTTTTCTACAAAACCTTTTTTTCTCAATAGTTGGTATAGTCTCTTTGAGGACTATAAGAGTTTTAGGACCCTCATTGGGACCTATTTCCTTCACTTCCTCTACTTATCCTTAGGATCATCTGGTGTATCCTTTACGTCACCTTCACATTCTATCAAGTTTATTCGTCTTGGACATTCAAATGATTGATGCCCTTGATGTTTACAATGATAACATGTCATCCTACTTTGAGCCTCAGGCTTGGAAAGAACATTTTCCTTTGTAACTACTACTTGGATTGGAATCCGCCTTTGATGGGGTCTTTTGTGTAGCCCATTTAGATGTACTCAATTTCCGGGCTTGAGAATTTGCAATTTCCTCGGTCTTGATGGCATGTTGGATGATCTCATCAATATCATCAAAATGCTTGAATGCAAGTATATGTTGTATGTATGTCTATTCTCAACCCATGAAAATATCGATCAACTAAAACATCCTCGGTCTCATTTAAAGCACATCGAGCTTGCATTGTCATAAACTCTTCATAATACTCAACAATTGACCTAGACCCTTGTTTTAAATCTTGAAAAATTGAAAGTAAATCTCTTGAGTGATTGATTGGGAGGAACTTTTGTTTCAAAAGGTTCTTCATTTCAAACAAAAGGTTCTTCATTTCAATCCATGTCCCAACAGGATTTATATTTTGTCTCCTTTTCTTTTGCAACTCAGCCCACCATATTGCAGCATAATTTCAAAACGAGTTGCTAACAGCAGGGGTGGAAGTGCATCCATGTGGGGGCGGATGCTCCTGTTGGACCTCAGTCTGCCTTTAAATCCATAATGAAAATTCAGGCTCGGCTTTGAAAATCCACATAAAAATCCTTTGTCCGCCCCCAAGACCCATATGAAAATTCTGGGTCTACTCCCGAAACCCAATTGCCTATTTGGATCTGCAGCCCTCAAACGAAAATCCTGGGTCCGCCGCTAGCTAACAGGGTGACTTTATGATCCTCAGCTATTGGTTTGTGTGCAAAAACATTTTCCATTCACACTAACCAATCTATAAATTCACCTAGCTTCAATTTTCCATTATATTCGAGAATCATGAGTTTAATTCATAAATCTTGATCAACATGATTGACCAGCTGATCTCGTTTTATCAGAATATTTTTCCAGTCATCTCAGTGATTATCCCACGCTGGTTATTTTCTAAATTCGGCAAATTGCGTTTCCATCTTTACAAGAGTTGCTTGCATCTGAGTGATCATTGCGGATAATTGAGTAACGGTTCTGGTTAATCCCGCATCGGTTCTAGTCAATTCCTCCATGGATGAAGATATGAAGACTCTACTTTTATATGCTTCTTAGGAGACATTTTTTTATGCAATTAGAAAAATTGCCTGACGTGATTTTTATATCTCATCTTTAGAAGCAAGCAGGTGAAAACGGATTACAAATCTGACTTTTGATGGGCTTGATATTGCATAAACAAACTTGAGCCTTGATCGTGGTCAAATCCGTTTGGTTGGCGATTGATGTATAGCGTTGATGTCAGCAATGAAATCAGTCTCCGTTATTGCTCATTGCTGGGCTTCTGTCCAATAGGGTCAAGTTTGACCAAGACTTAAACTCAACCCGAATTCAGGCTTATTTGGCATGTGTCATAAGTGGACATGTGACCTCTTTGAACTGAGGCTTTGCCTCGTTCTATGCACAAGAGAGAGGAAAACGGAGGGGAAAGTGTTTCAATTCCTTTTTTTTTTTTACTCCTGCCTTTGTCTAAGATGAGAGGGAAAAGTGGAGAGAAGACGAGACTTGGGCAACACCGTCGAGCTCTGGAAGAGGTGAGACAGTGGTCGAGTTGATGGTGGCTGATGTGTGGCGGTCTTGCTTGGTGCAGAGATGCGGGTGTACGACGATGAAAATGATGACGCTGGATGAGGATAGTGCTAGCCACCCGGTGTACGGTATTCCTCAAGCTATTTCTTCTCCTCACTGCTACTATTGCTGCCTCTCTCGATCTCTCTTTTTTCCCACTCACATGGGTTCCACTAATTTGGGGTTTGGTTGGGGATGAGCTCGGTGAAATTTTGTGGGTTTGCTGGGTGCAAGGTTTGGATGTTCTGGAAGCAGTGGAGATTGGATTCCGAAGCTTGGGTTCGACTGGGGTTTGATCCGAGATGGAGGTTTGGATTTCGAGTGCATGCATGATGGAGTGGCGTGGGGTATCAGTGTTTTAGAATTTGGATTTGGGGAAGGATTTAGAAGACATGATTAAGCTGGGTTGGGTTTAGAAAACTTGTTTGGGTTTGATGGTGGCTGACATCACTGGTTTGGAAGGATGGAAGGTGGATTGGAGATTGGGAGATGATGAATGCCCTTGATCGGCGATCAGAGGATGTGGATCTTCGTTTTGATACCAATTGATGCAAGCACTAGGGCTAGGGCTTGGGCTTGCATGAAAGTGCCAAAGCATGTGTCCGTAGACACTATAACATGTCTCTACAGAGACTAGACATGAGGATGCACCTCTAATGATAAAACCCATTCAATTCTATTAATCAAAATTCTGAGAATTCCTTCTCTACAATGCCATGTAAATAATAAAGAAAACTTAGGCTCTAAGAACTCCTTAACCAATCTAGAAAAGCAAACAAAATGAGAAACTATCCTAATCACATTCTTTAAATAAAATAAGAAATCTAATAACAAGTAATTATGGGAACAGAAAATAATTCCTAAACAATTTTGGGTGGTCCCACATGCTGGCCAAATACCCACATCCAAAATTCCATCTTCTACAACGTCATATCTGCACCAATCTGTATGCAGCAAAACCCTTCAAACCCACCTCAATTCAATTCTGTTTGAGAATCTCCCATCATAGCCCCGAGTGTAAACCTATCTGGTGCCCTCCAATGCCCAGCCAACTGTGCACCCAATGATGTCTATCTTGGCACTGTCTACCTCAGAGATCCTATTTGGAGCCCTATGGATTTGAACAATTTGATGATATCTTCATCCACCACCATCGAACCCCGAGTGAAACTCTTAAACTCCCTTAACCAAATGCGGCCCAAGTCCTATCTGAATCCTAGCCCTAATGACCCAAAATGGAACCAACCGTCCGCGCAAACTCTAGACTGCCTGCAGTGACGACCATCTCAAATCTGAGTTCCTATACGACTCAGATTGTTTCTGTGGACAGTCCTTATTTACCTGAGCTGCTACATTCTAATACTATTTCAATTACACCCCTTTATCTAATTGTACCGAAACTTTACGTGTTCAGTTTTTAACATTCTCAGAGTCCCTCGCAGACAGTTCATCTTTGACCAAAATCCCATTACCTAGTCTAATTCTCACTATCACAACAGCTGAAATGATCCTATTTAATCCTTATAAACCCCACCTAGCCAAAGAGTCAAAACCTGACCAGCTCTTTTGCAAGCAATATACCTGTGCAAGAGTCCCTGTTTTGAGTCCCAAACAGCTCCAAGACTGAACCCAAATTAATTTGATAGAGTCCCAACTCCCAACTCCCAACTGAATACCATTTTCAGATGTCTACCCAAATTGGTTTCAACAGTCTGGTGATTCTCTGTGACAGTAAGAGAAGGCATGATTCTCAAATTGCTATAAATTCACCCAACCACAATAGATGACATCGGTCACCTTAAGGAAAAGACAGAATTGCTTATTGCAGAAAAGAGTGAAAAGAACAGTGACGAAGTATCCTCTCATTACAAGGTAGATGACAATGACGTTGCTTGGACTGATGCCTACAACTCAGGCATTGGTGAGAATCATGGCTGAGGAGATTCTGAAAAACCTATTATTCAACTCAGAGAGAATAGCCAAAATGAACTTGGTGGAGGCTTCAAGGCCTCCAGCTTTTGGAGTCATCATTGAACGGTCTTTTAGGAGTCTCTATAGAGGGGAGATGATTCAAAAGAGAGTAATTGCATTCACTGCAATGAATCTCTTTACATATTTTTATAATAGGGCTGCGCGTCCCATTACTAGGCATAATTTGGACTCTTTTCTACATTTCATTACTCATTATATTAAATATTCTACTTGAGACAAAAATAGTAGAAAGCTAAAGCACATCCCCCTTTGGACCTGCTTGATGGGCTTACTGGCTGTGGTTTTAATGAGGCATGTGCTTAATTAGCCTTTTAAATGCAATTTGGGACCTGTTAGTTTTAATATAAGATTATCAATGTAACATAATTGTAATGAAGTTGACTTATTTAGATTCATGTAGATTTTTACCTTGAGAAATGTCATAACGTCAGAATGAAGTGAAAAAATGATCCTAGTGCTCTTCTTCGGAACCACATACTATCTTAGGAAAGTACATCAGGGACAAATTTAAATTAATCTAAAGAAGTCTGATTGGATGCTACTATTTAGAAGGAAAAAGGTGGTGATCCAATGTAGAATGTCATACATGAAATGTAATCCCTTACAGTGGCTTGAAAATTGCACATTTATCAAAAAAACTTACAAATATTGCCTGGATGGGAATAGTGTGAGGATTTTGTTCTTATCTCAAATCCCCTTGCTTTTGATGAAACCAGTTTCAGGAGATTGGCAGACTACACATTCAATTGAAAATGCCGAATCTCTTTTGGGTTTCAAAACTATTCAAGGAGAATCAGGATTTCATATCTCAAACGATAGCCAACTAAAGAATGAAACTGACTACAACCCTCTTCCCAACTCCTTATTGGTCCCCTGTCCCAACTTGCTGGTGTCAGCTGTATGGATAGAGTTGGGACAACAAAATGTGGAGAGGATGTTAGAGAGTAAAAGGAATGAGGGAAAGGAAGATTGATAATGAAGAGAAGAGGAGACATGCAGATGTGTCAATGAGAGGGCTATTTGATACCAATGTGGTATTAACACCGATATATATATATATATATATATTTATAGGGGGACATTCATGTGCATCCATCCCTCACCATAGGGTGAGGGAACTTACCCTTTTTGCACATGAATATTCCTTTTATGCATATGACCATATATGACTTTTCCTTTTGTACATGAAAATTTCCAGTTATGGAAGTGTCCCTCACCCTATGGCGAGGGATGGACGCACATGAATATTCTCCATATATGTGTGTGTGTGTGTGTGTGTGTGTGTGGAGCTAAAGTTTAGGATAAAATGGGAACACATGACCCCCCTGAATTGCACATGTCCACCAACTTTCAGTTAGATCCGAATTTATTTGACCTTTGGATCAACTGTGTACTGATTCAAATGGACTGTTGACTGTTAAACTTTTGGGGCTCAGATGGAGATGATATGAACCCCACGGCCGGGGCTGATTTTTTGCAAAGAAGAGGGTCCCAGGGAGTCTTTGAAATCCCCCAATCCCCATATGGTTCCCAAGGTGGGCCCCACCACACACTTAGCTTACCTTATCCTAAGCTTTAGGTTAGGACAAGACTCTTCTAAGCTAAAGCTTAGGTTAAAATTCCGTAAGCTCACGCTTGTGGGGCCCACCCTTGGTCCATCCAAATGGACCAAACACGACCCCTCCCTGAATTGCATATGTCCTCCAACTTTCGATCAGATCTGAATTTACTGGACCGTTGTATCAACTATATACCGATCCGAGTAGACTCTTGACCGTTAAACTTTTGAGGCTCAGATGGAGATGATAGAAACCACGATCGAGGCTTTTTTTTTTTTTTTTTTTTGCAAAGACGAGGGTCTTAGGGAGTCTTTGAAAACCTCCCCGCCCCCCACCAAATCCCCATGTGGGACCCCAGGTGGGACCCACCACACTTGAGCTTACCTTATCCTAAACTTTAGCTTAGGATAAATCTCTTCTAAGCTAAAGCTTAGGTTAAAATCCTTTAAGCTTACGCTTGTGGGGCTCACCCCTCTTCCATCCAAATGGACCAAACACACGACCCCCTTGAATTGCACGTGTCCACCAACGTTCGGTTAGATCCGAATTTACTGAACCGTTGGATCGACTATGTATCGATCCGAATGGACTGTTGACCATTAAACTTTTGGGACCAGATGGAGATGATAAAAACCACGGCTGTGGCTAATTTTTTGTAAAGAGAAGGATCCCAGGGAGTCCTTGAAATCTGTTGTCCCCATCCCCATGTGGGTCCCACCATACACTTGGGCTTTCCTTATCCTAAGCTTGAGCTTAGGAGAGATGGCCATATATATGGGGAGCGCTCCACTGCACTCGGGCTTTTTTTCCTAGTTGGACCCCACTGGAATGCATGATGATCATGGAAGTCCATTGGATGGCAAGATCCATGAGACCTACCTATATGCAAAATCTTGAGTCCATAAGATCATCCCAACCTTTTGATCCATGGTACTAAAATTTAATGGTTTAGAGGCATCTTTTTATCATAATTCCAATCCAACGGTGAGGTAAAGTTGAACGAGTGTTAAGGCTGCTACAAAAGTCCCTTCAAAATTACAATTAGACCGTTGTGGTTAATAGGTTGGCCATCTAATTGTCCAAACAGTAATAATAGAATTTTGTACCTGATCTGTTTTTTGCAGGTGTTTTGTTTCTTTTCCTACATCTGTTTTAGGAATACTGGATTACGCCGTCATCTCATTGGATTATTAATTTATTACTATCTTTCTATATACAATTTATTCCCAAGTCAATTTATTAGGTCAAAATCATAACATGGTACACTCTCAGGAACAACTCAAACCTGACCCAACCACATCTAATCCAAGTCAAATTTAATGCGAAGTCATGATCTAGGGCTTATTCTTTTTCTAATATTTTTAGAAAGCGAGAGCAGGGTTTTGACTCCAGTGCTTCGGATACCCCACTTAAATGAAGTCTGTTGTGTGATTCGTCCCTATTTGACTCCCAACTTAATCAATGTCCATCAGCTTTGGGATAAGAATTGTAGAATTTTGGTATTATTATTATAATGTATTAATCATTTTTGAGATTAGCATTTCAGGAATTCGATGAATGTCTTGAAAATTTTCAGGATGTATACTTCGAACGGGTCTTTAGTTGAATGGTATAGTCTATAAGGTGCTTATAGCAAGAGGGGATCGTTATCTGTAGATATTTAATATGATATCACCTGATTGCCTCAATTCAATTGTTATTGGCTTATGATGCAGCAAAGGTTATCACTGACAGAGATACTGGGAGGTCAAGGGGATATGGGTTTGTGAATTTTGCAAGTGGTGAATCAGCAAGCAGTGCTTTATCTGGCATGGATGGCCAGGTATTCATGTGTTTTTCTTTTTTGGACATTATAATGACCGCCCAAGTGTCTTGTAATTATGCTGCTAACCTGCCAACTTATGTTATTACCTATGATTGGTTGTGTGCAGGAATTGCATGGGCGAAACATTCGAGTAGGCTATGCTAATGAAAGACCCAGTGGTGGGTTTCGTGGTAACAGTTCTAGTGGTAGAGGCTATGGTGGTGGAGCCGGAGGAGCAGGTGATTTTGAAGGAGATTCTGGCAGAGGTTACTAATGTCGAATGCTCCATTTCTGTGGGTAGTCTGTCTTGCTTGGTCTTCCTTTCGGACAATATGTTTTTGGACAGTCGTTTGGCTCTGTTCCATCTATTTGTTTTAACTTTTTTTTTTGTCTCAAGGGAATTTATAATCTAAGATGCTTGGTTTTAGGCATTTGCCCTGAAAAGATTTCAGTCAGATTTCATAAACCCTTCCTCTAGTTTTGGACTTGTAAACCCGAGCTTTGAATTTTGGCGTAAGGATTACAGGCAGGAAGGGAGGTGGACACACCACCAAAGGTACGTTAGAAGTTTTGGCTTGGACAGTTCTCGATACAAGTTGCTCAGGCTTGATTAAAGCTTGAGCTTGGCTCAACAATACGCTGCTACTTTAAGCTCATTTCTACCTTTAGCGCCTGTTTGTTTACAAGCATTTTTGACAAGAATTCAGGCTATTTAGGAATTCCTGAATTCCAGTCAGAAATTCTATATTCATTTATGAGAATTTCCGGTGTTTGAGGCAAGTAACGTTTTAAAATACCAAAAAGGTGGAATTCCCAAATGCTAGCATTTACAAAATCCTGTCATTTTTGGGCGAGACTTCATTGCAACTCCAGTCATTTCAATAGAGATTGGTACAGTTCTAGCTCTCCCCAAAAGTCAAATGTCAACTTCTCTTTTGCGCTCCTTTCATCTTATTCCTCTGCATTCCTTAACCCAGATGATTTATTTCTCTATTTTTCGTCCATTTTACTGCATGCTCTTTTTTTTTTCCTTGTCTTTCTTGATTGTTTTGATGGAAATGGAAGTAAAGGGTTTTTGGGAGTTTTGATCGAATGGAAACTGACCCCTTTCTCCTCCCTCATGTACAAGCAGAATCTCCGAAGGTTTCAGATTTTAGATTTTTTCTCTGTAATAGAAAATCTATTATATTGGAATTCAGGTTGTATGAAACTCTCAGAGAGGAATTCCAATATGAAAGAAACAGGGGATTTGGGAATGTTAGAATTCAGTAGCATTTGAGAACTCCAGCATCTCAAATTTTGCAAATTCCAATGAATTCTTGTAAATAAACAGGCCCTATCCAAGGAACGTTCCTATTCATGGAATTGTCTGGCCTTTGGAGCCCACCTCAAAGTATGACAATCATGGTTGAATGCTCTCTTGGTGACTTACCTTGGTCCGAAAATTGATGGCCATTTGATGATGTGAGTACACTCTAGAAGGCCTCAAATTTGTCCTGAGTCGTATCAATCAGTATGGTTGTGAATCAGAAATCAGATTGCGGGTAGGTTCTCTGTGAATCACAAAATCTATCTGCATTATAATTTGGTTCTTAACTTAGTTCATCAATGGATTGAAGTGTGGATCTTGATCCTCTTAAATTTTGACTCAGTTTTTTTTTTTTTTTCATAATTTAATTTCCAAATTGTAAAGCAATTAGAATCAGGACACGTACGGGTATATCATTCAATGGCTTGAATCACAAAAAACTGAGATAACCATGCACATATCAGCTCTATTAGATAGGACATGACCCAAGCACTATCAAACTACGGGAGCTGAGGAACAGCTCCACACACCATTAGAAACTATCAAAGACATATCCAAAGACGGCATCAATTGCTCATGGCTCTACAATGACCTTTCCCGTGGCATGACCGCTCATGACCCTAGCCCAAGCATCTTCTGCCTTGCTCAGAGGAAATCTAGAATCAATCACTGTCTTGAGCTTCCCTTCTTTCATCAATCTAACCAGCAACTCCAGATTCTCACCCTTGGGATTCAACATAAAGGGAACCAGCTTCTTCTTCGAGAAGCACGGTGACGAAGTGGGGCCTGGTGTGAGATCAATCACAATCCCATTTTCGCTAAGATTGGGCTCAAAGGTCGACCAAGGAATCCCCGTCGTGCAGTGGATCACGACGTCGTATCTTCGATCAGAGGGGCTCTTCAATGTCGAACCTTCTCTCGTCCTATAGTCGAGGACCTCATCTGCACCAAGGTTCTTCACAAAGTGGATGTTGCGGGCCCCGCAAGTGGCCGTTACATGTGTGTTGCCAAGCTTGGCCAGTTGAACTGCATAATGTCCAACTCCACCAGAGGCTGCAGTGATTAGGACATTTGTTGCCCTTCCTCTCTTGTCGAGTTTGATCCCTGCAACTTCGGTTAGTGTCTGGAGGGCAGTAGCGCCCGCAATGGATAAACCTGCGGCTTCTGCTGCTGATACCTCAGGAGGCCTCTTCACTGTCAATTTTGCCTGAGCTACAGCATACTCAGCAAGACCACCTCCACTCTGTGATCAGACACACATGAGAAAGCTCGTTAAGAGTTGGGAGCAGAAAGAAAAATGGAGATAACATATTGACATAGATCGTCCTAGAGGAATTGAATTTTTATTTTTTAGGATTTCAAAACAATGTTGTCATATCAAAGGGGTTGAAACTGAATCATTAAATTATAAGATTCACAAGATGCCATCAAGAAATCTCTCCTCTTTGATTAGAAATGACTCCCCACTTATCACCCTGGTAAACTGAATTTCTCCACCTTAGACCCGTCACCCCTCACCTCTTTAATACTAGCCAACTATGAATTCATAGGATTTTGTTGGGTAAACAGGACTTAATACGGATATGAAAAGGTGATATAATTATCACGATCAACCTTACTATTTCCCATTATTATTAGTAATTCCTCGAACATTCCGTTCTTATATCATTAAAAGTGCTGGTTATCTTATAGTGAGAACAGCGAAATTTGCCAAATATTCATTCATGTCTTAGGATAAATGTTCCGTTTCTTAAAGGAAGCCCATCCATACAGGACACTGATCCAAGTATTGCTCCCATTTGAATACACTATGTATTAACACACTCTCCTGTCATAGTGTCATTATATAAAAGTGCCAGCATTTTATCATATAGGATCCATGTCACCCATCCTTGATTTATTACACTCTCCATGCTTCTCACAGATCATTTCCAAAGAAAATTTTATAGAACAAATAAACAAATTTTGCTAGATTATGTGCAGGCTTCATTTGCTGCAGTCGGAACAGAATACCAAGCCTAGTGAAAGGTGGGCTGATGATCTGTCCCAAAATAATCTGGTTAGCCCATCCATTAGTTGGACTGAAATATCAATATATCAATGAAGAATGTCTCTCATCTAGCGATCTATGTCATGCATTGGCAACCAGAGAGATGAACCAATGTTTAAAAACTTAAAAATCAAGACTTTACTCGAAAAATTCATTCTCCATGGTCACCTCGAAGGCTCGCGCGATTACTGACTGAGTCAAAAAAGTGGAGACTCTAAAATGAAAATTTATGTAATCTAAAATAAATAAGATATGTTTTTTTCCTTCAGTTGGGACAGTCTTTACTTAGTTGGTGATTCAACCAACTCTTGATTGAGTTGTGAGCCTTTCGTGTTTTCAACTGAGTCCTCTTGATTTTAATCAAGTCGAGTGGCCTCAGCTGAGTTGAGGTGAGTCATACTGTGTTTTTCTACTAGTAGAATGAACCTGCCAAAAACTGGACACGCCATCTTCTTTGTCCACTGTTTTCACCATTAGTGGCATAATCACTGTCGCAAGTATCATTCTAGGGATACCAATTTGGGATTTGCTCGAGATAAATGTCACAGAAAACGCATTAATTTTAAAATTGTTGAAAACTAATTCAAGATTCTGCCAAATATCTTTCCATCTTGTTGCCATATTGCCACTAAGTTTCTCTTATTTTTCCAATTTTGGAAGTATTCTGAAAATATTGGAATACTGTTGGAAAATGCTGTTTGAAGGAAATACTATCACAATTGGCATTATTACACATTTACACTATTTTCAAAACATCATCATTATTTGTGATACTGTGTGTATTAACCATCTTGTGAAAACCAGCACATGAATCCAAGAGAATTATAGAAAGAACTCACCAAAAACGCAAGCATAGATACTACTTTGTCCCCTATTTTGAGAGTCTCAACTCCCGGTCCGACCCCAACCACCTCTCCTGCTACATCAGTACCTATTTCACCAAGGCAGAAACAAAGATTGTTAGCATATAGTTGACATAAAATATAATGAGGGAAACTTTCTTGGAGTGGTAATGGAATAAATGGTATAATCCTAATCCAATTAAAAAAACATAATTAAGTTAAAGTCTAAAATAAAAGTTCTAATGTAGAATTAGCGTGTTTGTAAAATTATAAAGAAAGCTCTTATTTCATGACATAATTAGGACCCACCTTGTAAAAACTACAATGTAACTACCACCATTTGCATCGTTTTTGAAAATTTATCAGGTTATGTTCATCCAAAAAACATTGTCCACCTCTATCTACTTCAGCTAAAAAAACTATAGAAAAATAAGCGGGCCCCTTCACTTATTGTTTAGTGGCAAAACCTCTAATTTTTAAATAAGATCTAAAATTAGAAAATTAATTAGAAGTTCACCAAAAACTCTAATTTGTAAATACTGTCTAGATAAAAAAAAAAAAAAAAATAAATAAAAGCTTATTTTTAGAGTTGGCAATCAGGCCCTTAGCCTCATAATCTTCTGAAAATACCTGGCACAAATGGAAACTTGGGTGGCATAAATGGTCGCAGCATGCCTTCCTGAATTTTCCAGTCAATGGGATTTATACTTGCTGCTTCTAGTTTCATAAGAACCTCATCTCTCCTTGGACTAGGAACAGGAACCTCCACATGCTGTAGATGGAAAAAATTATAATATGAATTTTCAGTTCTTGAGTGAAGTCTAAATGTTACTTCTATAAAAATATATAGATAGAAAGATAAGAGAGATATGAAAGTCCTATTGACCTCTGAAGAACAATTTCTATCATCACTGGTAACATCTAAAAATAACAGAAGGAACTTACTATAACAGACTAAGATGATATTCAGGAAACAAAAAAAAAAAAAAAAAAACCCCGAAAGAACAAATTTATAAAAAAGTCACATTATTTTGCAAATTATAAGAACGAATTATAAGCCACTTTTTTGTTTTCTTTTAATTTGAAAATTTCTCTATAACCGTAATAGATCGACGGTTCAAATTTGGTGCGATATTAGTTCTTACATTCATACAGCTATCCAACGGTTTGGATATGAGTTTGGTAGTCTCACAGTCAAAGAAAAAAAAAATAAAAAAAATGGACTGTTCATGTCTTCCCACTTTTACTTGTGGGATATCCTACATCCATAGGATATCGCATACAGATCGAACGGTTTTGCAATAAATATGCATTTTCCGGCTGTTCTGGGGCTATTATCAGCTTTAACACATTCCGTACGATAATTGTCCCTATTCATTTTCCACCAAACAAAAAATTATTTGATGGCCATTTTTGGATTCTCACAAGCATATCTCCAATTTTAACTACTTTTACAAATAGATGTTTCTGTAACCTTGAAAACTCAATTCAATGAAACAAAACAAACAGTCCTTTTGGATATTTATCTTCATTTTCTTCTATTTTAGCAAATTTTTTTTTTTCAAATTCTAGGAATTCAGTTCCACGAAACAAACAGTCCCTATAATCTACGAGAGACCTCCAATAGATATAAAATGGAGGTAATCTCCATTGTACTGGGGATTCTTCCATGTATGTTAAAAACTCAAAAAAAAAAAAAAAAAAACCAAAAATCTCAACACAACATCAACAACAAAAACCCAAAAAACAGTCCCAACAACCGTCAATGAGAAGAAGAAGAAGATTATGAAACTAAGGAGTAGGAGAGGAATATTACTTTGAGGCCAGCAGCAGCACCACCGTAGCCATCGTATTGGAGCGCTTGCATGAATCGAACTGCTTGCATCATCTTCGCTGCCATGACCAGATTTCTTGGGATTTCAGGCTCAAGTGTTTCTTCTCCACCTTCACCCTTGCATTCGACATGGGTACATATTTATAGCAGCAACTGGCGTGAGCGGTGATCGAAAGTTTCTACTTCTTTACGTCATCCTCGAATTAATCTAGAAAGATCGAGAGACATCTGCAATTCTTGTTTTTTCATTCCTCGCGGCAAGCGAGAGTCAAATGCTCTATTAACTATCATGTGAGTCTTGCACTCGAGAAAGCTATAGTGCTTTGCAGGGAATCAGTGCCAAAATGGGCCGTCCGAGGGCTGGGGTGGTCTGGCCCAGTGTTTGAAGAGCTGATTTTCCCCCCTTTTTTTTCTACCCTATAGTTTCATGGAAAACCCACCTCACCCCATATCCTGACTTGAGACCGGAATGCGATGTAGTAAGCAAAATGACTAATTAAAAAAAAATTATAACCTTTTAACCACGTTTTTTTTTATAGTACCCAGGGTTGGGAACCCATGGAGCCCTTGAATGAGGGAAGGAGGCTTTGGGTGAGGTGAAGCGCCCTTGGGTGAGGAAAAGGTGGCCACCTTTTAATGAATTGATAAGCAAGTAGAAATTATTTATTGGGTGAAAATTAAAGAAAATAGAAAGTAGATTTAATAATAGCATAAGTATTGAAATACATAGAGAGTAATAGATTCAAATGAGTATGTTTATTTTTGCATGGAATTGGAATATATGCAGGAAGCAGTTGGTTCAAGTGGGCCTTTTTTTTTTTTTTTTTTAAATGTGCATTGAATTGGAATACATAAGAATTTATTTACAAAAGGGCTTCTATATTTGCATGGAAATGAATGCATTTGCAAATAAAAAAAATCCATATTTATTTAATATAATTATGAAAAATTAATCTTATAATTTACACATGTACTAAAAAAAATGTTGTAAAATGAAATAAGTTTAAATGAGTGTGTAAAAGGTTATTTATGTAATAATATAATCTATATAAATATACTTATATATATATATATATGTATATAATACCAGTATGAGTGGTTCAAGCTGGACCAAGCTTAGTATTGTCTTAGCCCAGCTTTCAAACCGATGGGCTTGAAAAACTCTGCCTTAGTACCTTTCCCTATGGCCTTCCAAGAAGAAGAAGGTCCTCATTTTGTGGGTTTTTTTCTTTCTTTGTTTTTTTTAAGGTATGGACTAGGTTTCACACCTCATTAATTATATATATATATATATATAGTGGGGTGGGGGGTGCTCTCCTAATCTGCATCTTATATTATTATAAGTTAAAATAGTGTTGGTCCCACAAATCAAAGTCAACTATCTCTATTTTTGGCCTAATAGAATTGGGAAATCCGATTCCAATTGGATTTATCTTGATTTTGGAGACGATGATTTAAAGGAGTTTATGATAAAGAGGATTTTGCAGGTAATTTCAACTTAAGATAACATAAACTGTATCTTAAGAGAACTCCTTTTATATTTTATATATATATATATATATAGATAGTTACAAATTAAAGACCCATAAAACTTTTAGAAATTTAATAGTAGTTAGGCCAATAATGACTAGAGTACGACCCCACAATGATCAAGTACCAATATGAAGTACACGGTACAAACATATGGTACCTTGCAAGTTACAAGTTGAATTTGAAGATATAATATATATTAGGTACCAAGGGCCGGGACGCCAGAAGAGGGTTGGTTGGAGATAATTTGAGGCCTAAAGTGATAACCCTAAAGGAGGCCCCTTCTACTTTTTAATATTATTGTAAGTATTTTATTAAAAATCTATTTTCTTGTTTTTTGTGATGCAAAATTATTAAATCAGGGTCATGGACAGCACAAGAAACCACAAATCACAGTCCATCCCATCATCATGAAGCTCCATATACAAGGCAACAACATCCATTTTCGTCATCAAATTACAAGATAGTACTATAAAGAAACACTTTAGTAGAGAGGAGTTGAAATAAAAAAAATCGAGAAAAAAATTGAGAGACAAAGAAGCAGAAATGCAAATCTCGTCCACGGTAATAATAGCAAAATCTGTAGATTAGATTGAGAGATTTGGAGACGTGCTAACTACCAAAAAACTCTTGCACTAGAAACAATGGAACAAAGAGGAGCAACGATAGCAGGCACACTAGTATAGTTTTTTTTTTTTTTGGTAAGAGAAGGTGGGTGTTGATGAAGAACAAAGTTCGTTACATAGAAGAGAAAGAGGCATATGAAACGTTTGATGGGATTTTTTTTCCCTTGAAACTGGCCGCTCACCACTAATGATCGGGACTTATTTTTTTGGGGTGAAACAAAATCACGACAATTGCTTCTTTCTTTTTGAATTTAAAAAGATGCAAATTGCTTTAATTAGGGCCTTATTTTTTGGGATTGAAATAAAGATATGAGTTACTTTTTTGGGGTCTTATTTTTAGGGGCCTAAAGCAAGGACTTTTCTTGCTTTATGCTAAACCATGAGCAAGAAAGCCCACACCTAAGAAGAAGAGCCCATTCACAGGTGCAAAGGGTGGCTCCCTGAGTAGCTGGGCGACATGCAGGATTGCCAACAATTATAATAACCCCGCATTGTTGAATTTGAAGAGTTGACTAAACCTTCTTTCTAGGTGGCACCAAATTGAATCATAGTAACCTAGTTTGGCCAAGTGGCCTTATGAACAATTCACTATTTGATTTGCAAATTATGAGCGAATTAACTCCACATAAACTTCAAAATAGCACCCTATAAATCTATTCATGATGCCTATTTAAAAATCCAAGCCTCTCAAAAGCACTGTGCCAGATGTAATAGCGCCAAGCCCCGATCCATATCCAACTCTAGTCAAAGTTGGCCTCTAGAACTTGATCACAAATAAAATATGGGATTTTACTTTATTTTTATTTTAATTGTGTTTTACACAGAATCAATCCAATTGTAGCCCGAACTGTGGCTCGAATAGAAAAAATATAAATGACAACTATTTTGAGTCGCTTAGATTTTAAAAGCGTACCCTAGTGATGGTCTTGCAACATGCGCATGGATGAATTAGTCCATGGAGTTTGTCAAACTCGAACTTCAAATTATGCAAATTGGGAAGCCGATCAAATGAGCCTACTCCATGGAATTTTATGATCAAACAAAGTCTCGAATTACAATTAAGAACTCCAATCCAAATTAGTTGAACCGCTAACTGGGTGACTATGATTCGAATGGTAATGATGAGAATCTGATTGGCATAAGTTTCATGAAATATCCCATCACTAAATATAGTTCCATGATCTAATCTCTATGAGACATGCTTGTATTACTATTTACTAGTCACCAGTCACGACGAGTTTTTCTGGTTTTTTCTTTAAGAACTAGTGTTTATATTGCGGTAGACTAGTAAAGAACTGTATATAGTTGAGAGCAATTTGTCCCTGAAGATTTCTAATTTTCTGCGAGCGTTAGTCTCTTGCATCGCGTATATCAAAAACAAAATGTGCATCACGTGTCCTACCAAGAAAGTTAAAAGGGTCGGTCATGGAGATGGAGGTAGTAGAAAAGTGTTAAACCGAGCTGTTTTTTTTTTGGGGGGGGGGGCAAAATCACGGTTTGGGGGGGTGGGGTGGGGGCAAAATCACACCTGATTTATTAACCATACCCATAATGAACTCAGCCGCGGACCAAAATTCTGGTTTGAGGAAAACGGATGCAAATAGGCAGTCGTGCCTACATTTACAAGACCACCACACAAACAACTGAGCAAGGTTAAAAAATTCGTTATTCGGACTCAACTCGTCCAACACAAAAATAAAAAATAAAAAATAAAGGGCTTTTAAGGGAGGCAACGTGGTGCTCCAGTCATTTTTTTTTTTCGAAGAAATTTTTACGAAAATAAGAAGTAAAAACTCTAATTCCATGGATATAAGTGTAACGTATATTTTTTCTAGATGAAATACCTCAGTGGCAACATCGTTATATCGTCACTCATTTTCTCTTTCTATGGTAACTTGCAACTCCAGGCAACCTTCATGCCAGTCATGTAGAATCCAAGTGGAAACCTATATAAGAAAAGCCTCATGGGCCTACATATATATTCTCGGGATTAATTTTTCGTTTCCTAGCATTCAATAGACAATTCTCCCGTAAGCATATTCCAAGAATTTTTTTCTGCTATTGGTCAAGAGAGATACTTCATTTAGAGACCCAAGAATCGACCCTGTGCAAGCAAGTCGTACAAAGGTGCCAAAACCACTCAACCTTCTATAATTATTTTTTTTATGTTTTTCTTCTTATATTTGTAGAATCAGAGTTTAAGCTTAATTTTTTGTTTTGCAAAAATCACCTTTTCTAAATAAATTAAAAATATCTAAAAATAGATCAAATACTTTTAAAATATATATTTACATTTAATTGCTTTCAATAATGACAATCAGCTCAAATTAATAAATTTGTATATGCGCAAAAATACTATATCAAGGACAATAAAAGAAAAAAAAAAAACAAATCTTACATTTTAGTTAATCTTTTAGTCCAAATATCAAACGTAAAGAATTGAATATAATTTCCAAATTGCATTTCAATCGTCATTTTTATTTCGTTTTCACAAAACCTCCACCATAATTACTAGAAACTGAACATATATTGTTTAAAATATGATGAACTTATCGAATGGTTCGAAAATGAATGCCAACAACTTACTAAAATTAGGCAACTCAGCCAAATATCACTCATATTAGCTCACCGAGTTTTCCTACATTGCATGCATCTGATCATAATGAAGAAGATGAGAAGAAGGATATAATTATCATCACTCGATCAAGGAACAGCTGTGAGCGTTGCATCAAACACGAATCCTTTGCGAACACTCTTTCTATGCCCATCCACTCCATGCAGCCACCTCCAATCTGAAGAAGAAGAATTCCACATTGCCACTCGCCGCACCGACTTCCCCGAAACGTAGACCCAATCCCCACCTCCGAATGCCTTCAACTTGGGCGAGTCCTCAAACCACTTGAACATCATCTTTGGCATCCTCCCAACCTCATCCCACTCCAACCTATCCAGATCAAGCCTCAAAATGACGAAAGTTGAACACGAAACGTCCCACGATCTCAAACCCCCTGCCATTAGAATCTCGTTGTTACCTCTCCCACGAATCAGATGCGGTTGCTCCAACTTATTGAGCAAAGCTTTCCACTCATCCTTCTCCACTCTCTCCCACCCGCTTCTGCAAAAGTGCTGCAGCTTGCAGGAGAAAAGCTTCCACAGACTCTGGTTCGGTTGCCACCAAGGCGGCGACCCGGTGTAGCAGAGGGCGAATATCTTTTTGGAGACGAGGATGGGGCTGCGACATTTGTAAGCGAGATAAGTGGAGAGCAGACCAAACTTGGGCGAGTAATATAGAGCAGAAAGATTGTTGAAAACGACGACCTCGCCAGGCGAGCCCAAGATGACGGTTGCGTGGCGAAGGGACCAGGAGGAGCCGAGAGTGAAAAGCAAGCGGAAGCGGCGAGTGAGAGGGTTGCAGACAATGAGACTGCTGTGGGGATTGGACCAGAGGTAGAGGAGGCCGGAAGAGGATGCTACGGGGGTTATTTTTGTTGATTGGAAGGGGGTGATGAAGTCCAAGGGGAATCTGAGCAATTGGTTGAGAAAGGGGTCGAAGGCGTGGAGGATGGAAGAGGAGTGGTGGTGGTTATGGGGGTTAGAAGGGCGGAGAATGAGGAGGTGGAGAGGAGGCATGCGTGAGGCGAGGCGGAGGAACGAGGAGGAGGTTAGGGTTTGGAGGAAGAGGCGGCAGAGGACCATCTCTCGGAGAGTGAGATGGGAGAAGATATCGAGGAGCAACTCCAAGGGCAGTTCAATGATCGGACTCGAATTGACAATGGATTCCGGTGCCGATTCGGATCCTCGTTCTGTTTCCATCTCTCCACGTCCGACATTGGAAGAGATCGTGAAGTTTATATTATAAAAGAAGACTTTGAAATCGGTGAAGACATTGGATTTACGAGAGCCTTGAACGATCCAGACTCTTTCAAGTATCGTCCAAGATTCTGTTTCCAATTCCATATTCTCATCCGGTTTCCCAATTCACCATCCGTGCGGATGTAAATGGATTCCCTCTTCCGAGTTCGACCCTTTAAAAATCGAGTTTGGTCTTTATTCGGACTTTGATAAGTAAACAGGGCCGGGTCTTTATTTTGGATCTGTGATCTAAACGGGCTGGATTTGATTTTTGTTTGGTTCTGGCCTGCGAATTCGGGACCCGACATACTACCTCAAATTTCTAGAATTCCTCTTAAAACTAGTTTCTCTCCCTATTATTTCTCTACCAAGACCCGGACCTGCCCTGAAGAAGTGTAACGTCCATACGATTGTGATCCCCTGAAGAAAAGCGTCTTTTGGGGTGTCCTTCGGCACCCGAGTTAACTCAAACATGATGCGTTTTAAAGCCTTGTGGCCCCCAAAACCATAGAAATTTATGGAGTTAAGCGTGCTCGTGGTTGCAAGTGAGGATAGAAAGAAGATGTCATGCTTTCATAAAAATATTTCTTGATATTGAACTTCGGAGATGTCGCAATCGAGACCCAATATGGAAGAACTGTCAATGATCTCGGGTAGACACTATTGGACAATTTTGGAATATGGTTGGATAATGAAATGTAGGGGAAAAAAGTAAGAAAGCCAAAAAAAAAAAAAAAAAAGGACAAAGCACAAGGAATAACCTAATGATTTCTTAAAGACATTAGTTTCCTGCCGGTGATTTATTTCAAATAAACATTAGACATTTTCGAAATAAACTGTTTAGTATATATATCTTTATGAAAGCACTAGTAAAACGAGTCACATATACTTTTGCTAAGAAATAGAATCACACCCATTGAGGCAAATGGTGTGTTTCATCAAAGTGGGGTGTGGGATGAAACTCCTTACCTGCTTTTATCTCTAAAAATCCCAAAGCCCTTTCTATTCATCACTTTTCAACAAACAAGTAAAAATAAAAATACTCTTTCGTTCCCTCCCTCTCACAGACTGTCGGACTACTGCTGCTTCGCTCTCTCCCTCTCTGATTCACGATCGGAACCAAGTATTCTCTCAAAACACTTGTTTCTATCAACCTTCCCCCCTCTTCCTTTCTCTCTCAACCTCTCTTTGAATATCTATTAACACCGACATATCGGAAGAAAGGGGATAAAAAGACTTGTATGATGATGTTAAAAAAACCTAATAGACTCTCACTTATTCCACTTCCATCATCTTGATCCCAAAAACATGGTTATTAAAATCGTATGATATGCTATATGAATTGTATGAATCATATCGTATTGCCATAAAAATGATTCTTATCATGACTGTGAATCATATAGTTGATTCAATCACGAATCGCGCTATACTTCACGTCGCATGAGTTGTGCAATTCATTTGAGGGCAAGAATATGAGGAGTTTAACACCTGTTTCTAGATTTTCTAAATATTTTTTTGCCTTTCATACGTTGTTCCTTGATAGGAATTAACAGCCCTAATGAGAATAGATTTAAAGAAAGAAACACGAAAGAGAAGAAAGAAAGATTGTGCAACTGTGCTCCTCCTTCCTCCTCGCCTTGCATCGTTGCTATCTTCATTCGCAGCGGTCTTCGTTTGAAGCTAGAGAGGAAAGCATCATTGTGCGACTCAACCTCTTGGATGGAGTGTTATTTGATGTTATGGATGAAGAGACTGCTCTAGAACTTTGGGCGAAGCTCGAAAGATCTATGTCGAATGGACCGGGAAGAGGCGAACCTGCCAAATGTAAAAGAATCAGAATCGGAAAGAGATAGAGAAAGATCATATTCAGATGAGGGGACTAACTTTCAGTCACTATAGGTATGGATAGGGTTAATGATTCATGGTATTTGGATTCTGGATAGGGTTAAATCTCATGGTGATGGATCTATTCTTATGGGAGATGAAGCAAAGTTGATGAGCATTGGCATAAGAACGATAAAAATCCAAATGTTTGACAAGACTATTTGAACCCTAACCAATGTGATATATGTTTCGGATTTGCCTAAAGCTCCAAGTGTTGTAAGTGCAATACAGTGGGTGGAGCGGTGAAGGTGATAAAAGGGAGCATTGGTCATCATGAAGGGTGAGATGGTCAAAAATATCTACAGGATCATAGGGGATGCATTCCCAAGTGGACCAGTGAAAGAGACATCAACTAATAGGGGGAGCAATGTAGTTCAGGTGGCGCTAGATGCGACAAAATCATTGGAAGATTGATTGACGGGGTCTTTGAAGATATCATCTAGCGGTAATCCAGGAAGACTTGAATGAAGATGATTTTCTTAGAAAAGGAAGGGTTGGGTTCTGATTTGTCACGGAGTGAAAGACAAAAATCCATTGCTAAAAAAGATAGTTGTAGGTTCAATGGGAAGAACACCGGGATGGAGACAAAGAAAGGACTCACAAGACGCCGGTGAGATCCGGATTTGGGAAGGTCTCTTATGTCTTGATGGTTGAAAGTGAAGGTTTATTGTGTTGAAGATGGCAACAAATGGAGGCCACTTCAAAAGATCGGGACGGGGTTGTTCTGCTCGAAGGAAGCAACTGTAGGTGCACCGGGTCTGAAGTACAGATATGTGCGAAACGAAGACAATGTCGAGTATGTTCAAGGTGGCTCGAGAGTTTGCGGAATTCAAGCCAAGGTGGAGATTGTTGGTTTTTGTCTTGTATTCCTATTTAGTCGGGTCGGTTCATTGAGTTGGCCAATGACCGTGATCAGGGCTAGGGGTGTTTTAGTCATTATGCATGGGATTTTCTCGGGGTCTACGAACGACTTTCTTGGAGGCCAATAAAGCAGGCATTATATATATGATGTAATCTGTAACCTTTAAATTCTGAAAAGAGACTCAGAGACTTAGAGAGGTAAGAGTTCTCTCCCCTGTGGCTGTCGCCACTTGGGTCTGAGTCAAGAAAGTTGAGTTTTTTTCTGTAAATGTAGGCAGTTTTGTTGAATAATGTACATCGCTGTGTTCATGTGTGTGATTGTTTGATATTTTGATTGTGTGCGTTCATCATCGTAAGGACTGTCGATCACGGGATTTTTTTTTTTTCCATTGCACCACATTCCCCAACAAAGAGGAGCAACAACCCTTTCATTTGCTAAAAGAAAGTAAAGAAGAACTTTCTCATTCGCTACAGCTAGAAAAGAGGAGCAACATCCAAATTGTCGAAGGCCAGATGTGAGGTGCCTTTGTTGGATGGCAGGTGTCTTCGTTTGTTGCTGCACAAAGAGGAGAAGAGCAGCTTCTAACTTCCGTCTGCAGCAGAGAAAGCACCTGTCGAAATTTGTTTCTTCCATCTGTCGAAGTCCAGTGCACTTTGATTTCTTTATTTATTTTTTTCCCAATCCTCCACTCTTCCATCCTCTCTCTCTCTCTTCTAATGACCAGTGGGGCCCAACAGGTGGGTCATTGATGGAGTTTTTGGAATCTTCTTTTTTCTGTAGATCGGTGGGGCCCTCCTAAAGAGATCCAACAGATCGCAAATGAATGGACTATTTAGAATCCATTGGTGGACCCCACTCATGGATCCTAAGCAAAATTTTTGAGATTTTTTTCCACTAGGGGAGCCACCTATCATCCCCAACTGCTATATGTGCCCCATTGGTTGTGGGATTTTGGCAATTTTTACACATGCCAAATGTCTCGAGTATTTTTTAAAATTCTTTTTCTTCTTCCTTCTCATCAATCTGCGAATTTTTTACCCTGAAATTTTGGCACCATGATGTTTGAATCTTTTCCCTATGCCAGATGTTTGGACCTAAGGCCCTCATCAATCTATGCCCTTTTCCTATGCCAGATTTTGGACCTAAAGACCTCATCAATAGGTGAAGCCCACACGTCAAATCTTACTAATGTTTGATTTCCCATGTGCGCCCCACTGTTGTATTACATCTTTCTTGCTGTTTGGGGGCATGTGGTAGAATGGTTTTCTTATATGACCTCCTTTCATTTTACTATTTTTTAAAAAGATTAGTGAAATTGCTGAATCTGAAAACCAAAAACATACTTCTCATGAAGTACAAAAAAAAAAAAAAAAAAAAAAAAAAGAGAACTGTTGAAGATGAACATACAAATATATCTTCATTAATAGTTTATTACAATCCATTAAATTGGTGAGCAAAAGGAAGAAGAGAGAAAGAAACAACTTAAGTATCATGAAAAGCTCGCTACTTAGTGTTAAATTCTTCTTCATGTCTCTTCAACATCTGCTTCTTAGCTGCGACATATCTCTACACTTGAAGCGCCACTTCCTGCTGCTGCTACCAACCTACCCCCAAACACTCATCCAGCATAGCCTCAAAGTCTCTCAGCTCCTTCTCGATAATCAAGTGGCCATACTGTCAAGCCTGCATCCTGGAGAATCGCTCATCGAATTTTGCTACTGAAACTCATACTGTCGCTCCAAATCAGCAAGCATCGAACGTGTCCTTTCAATGCTCCCTCTTAGTGTCGATAGAGCAGCAAGAGTTTCATCCTGAGCAGTCACAGGGATATCCAGCTCTAGACATCTAATCTCGACTTGTACTCAACGACTGGTCGGTCTTTGTCCCACCTCTTGCCGGAACAGAGCAGTGGGGCCCAAACTGTAAAGGTCTCTCAGGCTTTCTAGATAAGTGAAAAGCTCATCAAAGATAGTCTTCAAAGGCCTTATGTCCAATTGTGCCCAGTTCATGCTGAAAATGTTGTTCGCGGCACGTCGGCAATGAGCTAGCTGTGTAATGTTGCCACTGGTAAGAGTGTGAGTTATCTCGTGTAACATTATCTTGACAGTCTCTTTATGCTCCTTTAATAAAGCTGGCGATAGAGCAAGCTCGAAAGATGCATCATCCGATATCCGATGAACAGAAGAGTTACCTTCACCAACTACAAAAGAGAAGGGAAACACGCAAAACAACAAAAATGTTGATATCAGAGTGACCAAAGAAATTACGAAATAGAGAGATGAAAGAGGAAGAAAATTACATGGTGTATTGGATGTGTCCATCTCTCTCTCTTCTTCAGAGTAATCCATCACTTCTTCGGGTTGCTCCTCCAAGTAGTCGGCAGCCCTGGTACAAATGACTCAAGCCTGAAGGGCAAGAGCTTCTGTTATGTCATCAGTTACAACTTCCACTCCATGCATTACAGTGGAAGGCTCGGGGACCACCGGCATCTTAGAAACAATGATGTTATGTGAATCGCCTGCAGCCTCGACTTGTGATGTAAACTCTGAAAGCAATTGATCTACATAAGTAGAAAAGAATTGCTGAATTTTAGGAAATGGAAAAAAAATGTAACAAAGAAAGCAAAAGGCTGTTAAAAAAGGTTCGAGAAAGACTCTTGAAAAGGCTTCGTTACATTAAACCTCACTGGGTTGAACAAGAGGCTCTAGAACTGTCTCCTCACTATCTACGACAGTTGGCAATTCTTTTGCTTGAACTAGCTCTTTATTGATAGAGGGATCCACAGTTTCCACTAGCATTGGCGAATTATCAGATTCAGTGGACGGGAGTTGGGCAGTTTCATCTCCTTTTTGCTCTATCAAGTGTACTTCAGAAGTTTCCTCCGGCTGCAACGAAGAAATAGACTCAATTGACCTAAACACATTCTCCACAATAGCTGGGTCAAGAGAAAGAATAGAAGAAGAATCTATAGGAGGAATGGGAGGAGGGATTTCTATTGCAGCTTCAACCTGCTCTTGTTGTAGCTCCTCTTGTACAGGAAGCTGTGGGCCCTCTGGCACATAGGGTTCGTCAACAAAATCAATTTGTCTCCTACAAGCTGTAGACGGTGCCGTAGTCACTCCACCCTCATCCTCGGATGCATAATCCTCTATTAATGTAACAAGCTCTTCAACAGGAGAAGGAAGAATTGTAATGGGGGAAGGGGGGGGGGGCAACCTAGGAACCCGACGGCACACCCTTATTAGCCCCTCTGTGAGAAGCTCCCCTTCTACTCTTTACTGGACTAACAATCTCAATTACTCTCAAGGCCTTAGCCTTTCTTTTCCTTTGCTTGACCTTCATCAGCACTCGAAGGGGCGGCCTGAGAAGGCTTGGCGGTTCTTGAGGTGGGAGGCTGAGGTCAATTTGGTTTCTTCCTTCTATCCATAGTTGACTGGTTATTGACTCCATAGTTATAACCATTATAAGGCGCACACCAGTTGATATCCCTGTCACTGAGGCCGATCTTCCATTCGGAGGCGCTGTGGACATACGCGACCAAATGATTGTGGTCAAGAGTCCCATCAGCCTTTGACTCCGCAATAACCCCCACTCCGCTATAGTCATCTTGAAGAGCATATTGACTAGAAATGCAGCCAATGGCATACCATTTGATGAAACCAGAAGTGAGGACCTGATCACTGTACTGTGTCAATCTGAAGGAAGCACCGATATTAAAGGTGGAGAAGAAAAGCCGAGCATGTAGTGCAACTTGAAGAGTGGCATTCTTAATTCTCCCCCTAATCTGACAGGGATACCTTAGTACTCCTTGCGAGTAGCCGAACTGCTCACTAAATCGTGCCGGGATATACAGTTAAATGTCAATCAACCCTCCTGTGTGGAAGACCAAATTTGAAGGCCTGATAGAAACAAGCCATTCTTTTTCCCCTGTAGTGAACGATAAGAACTGGGTGTGAGAATTTTCCTTATCAGCCGAACAATGACTACTGACCATCCCTTGCAATGCAAATCTCGAATCACAACTGGTTTCTTGCAGAAATCATAACTTCTAAAGTTATTTACAACTTGTTGAGCAGAATCAAGGGAAAGACCAATCAGACCTGTTGGTGACAACCCTGTATAATGGCAAACCCTCTTGCTCTCCAAGACGGTGAAGACCGCGGCACTAGTACACAAACCATGCATAAAGGAGATGCTCACCAAAATACTTGTTATATAGCTTGGCACAGCGTATGAGAAATCCGATCATCTTCAACCTCGTGCACAAATAGCTCACCAAAGCTAGAGCTAGGGCGAATCTTGTTCCAAAAGCCATCTTACAAGTGGGATAGACGCACCCCCCTCGAATTTCTGTGCCTGCTATAGGGAAGATGACTTCCGATAACCAAATAGCCAAATAGGCAGCAGCAAGACGTCTCTTTGGCATAACACCGGAACAAGTTCTCTCCAAATATGGGAGGAACTATGGACAGTTAACGTCATATGTGATGTGCTTACACGTCTTTCACCTGGGACTCAACGAAGAAGTGTGCACAGTCACCACCTTCTTCTTGAAGACTTTCGGATCTTCTAAGGCCATTATATTCTTGGTTGGTCCCTTAGGCAGCATGGTCTTTATCCAAGTCCCAGCCTTGAACTTGTGGTGGGTATCACGGGACATCTCTACCAATGCACAAACTTGCTAGAAGATGGTGCGGAATTCTTTGGTCTCTCTCTCTCTAAGATAGAATCGAGGGGGACGAACTCTTTATAGAATTCTCCAAGAATCAGGAGGCCAAAGACATTACGCAGCTCAATCAAAGAAAACCCTAACTCTGAGTTAGGGGTGATAAAAGTATTGGTGGCAGGGTGTCGCGACCCCGAACCGGGATCCGGGCCCGCGACGAGGTGGATGGGGTAATAAACTACCCTTAACAATGATTATACATTCGCTTAATTTCCCACAGGTTTCCGCGGTGAGGATTTCACACACACTCACAAAACATTTACATTGGTGCGGAAGCGTGTAACAAATCAAATTCTTGATCCATCATCATCATATAAGACTGATAATACATAAGTATAACATGATGTCAGAGTGAGCAATGATCTCATTAGCATTCCCAAAATATGAAGTTAGAGTTTAAACAAAAGATCAAGTAAGTTAACATTTCCCAAAAATAATGGCCAACAAAGGCCAGTATAACCAAAAGTATAAATCATGTGTCATTCTATAATCTCCCCAAAATGTTACGCAGCTCAAAGCTAAACCGAATGTCTAAATGACATTGTCGGCTTGCCACTCTACTAATCGCTGCGGTTCGCCAACCGCCTCCTCTGGCTCCTCCTCGAAGGCAATAACGGGGGCTGGACCTGAGTACCACAAAAATGAGTCAGACACGACGGTCTGGCAGGTGGATGAATAAATAACACCAAAGAAGAAATCAAAGCACATCTTAAACATAACGAAATCTTATTAAAACAATAACTGTCTTAAAACAGGATGCATGGTTCATTTAAAGTACAGATGCAATATAAATCATGTAGGATATTCAAGGTACAGGAACTGACTAGATGACAACCACACTAAAGCTAAATCCTCTCTATCACTAATGTGATGAGAGCACATTCAGTACGTTGGGCTCGAGCACACGAAGTGACGAGAACCAACATTATATACATATACATATAACTAGACAAGACCACGACCGCGGAACCGGGTAACGGGGCAGGACAGGATCCAAGTTGCAACTGGCGGGAGCACAAGGGGGAGGCCCAAGTCAGTTGATCAGATTGACAAGGACATCCAAGCTTAGTGGTGCCGACTCATAGGTTACATGAGAAATCAAAACACGTACAAAACTATATCGGTGTAAATCACTCGAGCAGGCGGGGCATGGTGCTCATAGGCATACATTTCATATCATTATCTTTTCATGCATAAACGGGGCTAGCAGGGCATGTCGGGTGCATAAATCAGAGTTTGAGATAAAACCAGTAGTATCGGGTAAGGATACATATAATCTGAGTAAAACAATGCAATGAATCCTTATACCGTTAGGGACTATATATTGGGGCATCCATATTCAGACAACATGTATAAAGATCTTGTATGTCTATTATTGCCCTTAGTATGATACTCGAATGATAGAGGACATACAAAGTTTCCTTATGCAAGTTGGTGAGTCCAAAATTCCCAATACATTTCCGAAATGGAGTTTCTTTCTAAGTCGATCTCCTTATGTCATCCCCTGGGTCTTTCCAAGGTGGTAGGGCATCAGAACAACCCATCCAAACCTTTAAATACCATATCTGAAAACGATACAAAAGACTCAGGAATTCTGGGTGAAATTCGGTCACCTGTCGGTTAGCCGCCGAGGTGTTCGGCGGTTAGCCGCTGGCTGACTGTGGGGCTGACCGCGATTCACCCTGCTAAAATACAGCATTCTATGTTTCTGACTGCGCATTTCGGCTACCTAGCGGTCACAGGGCTTTTGGGTGGCGGTTAGCCGCTGTCTGACCGTGGTTCGCCTGTTAAAATACAGCATTCTGTGTTTGTAACCGGATCTGGGTCGGCTAGCAGCCGGTCACCTGTCGGCTAGCCGCCAAGGTGACCGCCTGCTGACCGCCCAGCTACGGGAACTACACATCAGGTGCAGATTTAAGCTCTTTCTTTCCCAAACCATTCCACTTCGATTTCATCCATTTCCTGACATGAAATGGGTCTATTCCCTTCCATTCAACATCAATCCTATCCTCCAACCATCATTCCATTAATGCATTAATTCTCCTTCCAATACAAACCCCATTCAATGCAAGTACAAATCTCATTTATAGAAATCCATAATGGCAAAACAAGCTTTAGTAAATGAATGCATACATTCTCATAAACTAACTAAGAGGAAATCCTATCAATAAGTATATTTCCAAAAAGCATTATGAAACATAGGAAACTAGAGGAAGATGAATAGTAAAATCCACATTTTCAATAAAACAAGAACTCATTCAAATCAAACTCATTCATTCACTTGCCTTGGTCTCCAAATATGCTAGTCAAGCTCTAAGCACACTCTCTAGCTCAAAATCCACAATCTACACAAAACCCCCAAAATAACATACATATCAAGCCCTAAAAATGGTAAAACAAGGAATAGGAAGAGAAAGCTTCCAACAATGGAGATGGAGCTTCTCTAGGGCTATAAGAATACACATCTAAGAGATGGAAAGGAAAGCTTACATGGAAGACCTTCAAATGACAAGAAGTCGCTCAAAGTAGGTCTTGGAATGGAGGTCTTCTTTTGAAAATGATACTAATAGAGAGCCTAGAGGGAGAGGAAGAAGATTGCAACCTCCATTTCTTCTTTAGCAAGAGTTTGAGAGTGGTTGAGAGATGAAGAAGCAAGAAACAAGGTAGAAAAACCCTAGGGCTGGAACCTCTCTTTTCTCAATGATAGTTGCAAGAAAAGGGAGAAGGAAGAAGACTCTTCTTTATATAGACAATGGCCATGGGTCCCACAACTTACTCAACTTCTAGGACTGAAAGCATCACTCTACGGGCTTCGGACGGATTCGACTAAGAAGGAAGAATTGATCGTCGAAATTTCTACTTTCCAAAAAGCATATATTTTACGAGTTTCGGAGACATTGAAAATAGTGTCCATATTTTGTGTAAAAAGACTGTTTTACCCCTATCATTAGCAAAGTAGGGTTTAGAGGTCTCGAACGAGAACAGAGCAAATACAAAAATTGTCGGGAATAATAAAATACATTAAACGAAGCAAATTACAGATTTTCAGAATTATTAAATAAATTCCAAAACCACGCAAAACCCAATAAAGGAACCCCCAAATGGCCTCACTAAATCAAAAGAGTTCCCAAAATAATTCAAAGCTATAAAAACTATTCTAATCCAGATTTAACCAAATTCTACTAATCTCAATTATAACTAAGGCACGTCTTAATTCGCACTAAAAAGAAACTCTCGGGGAGAGGTCTTACACAGGGCAAAACAGTTCCATTATTGACCGACATGACTTCTTACCTTTCGAAGGGATCCACCTAGATGTCACTCTCACTGCTTCAAGCACCTTGGCGTCTGCAAGGATGTCGTCACATTGAGATACGACTTCTTTGGTCCATAATTCCCAATCTCTGGAAGGAGTGAACCATCCTCTCGGGTTGTGTTTTTTATCGACCCAACCGCTACCATCCCCTGACAAAACTCCTAAACCGATAGTTCGGAGTTGTGGCACATTACAGCCGACAGAGAGAACTGTTCTGCATGGAGCTAGCTTGTCGAACTTCGCTACAACAGACTCCTGAGAACTCGGAGCATTATAGCAGTCCTAAAAGTACGCTCGCCAATTCCCTAGGCGATTTTGCTGTCATCCCTGGCTGTTGTAGTCAGCTTTAGGGCCAGAGCAGAAGAACCTCTCTTATAAGTATATTCGATTGATACTTTATGTTCGATTGATACTGTGATGGTTCCTGTATGGTATCAACAAATGAAAAGGTGATGTTCTCTGTGGATTGACATTCCTTGGAATCACTACTATCATCGAAAACGTAGTCAGGTTCTTTAAAGACCCTCGATTCCCGTCACTCTAAACACCGCTGATTAGGATATTGCGATATAATTGTTCAGTTCTCTGGGAAGTCAGAAACTTAGCCCTAAATTTATCCATCTCTTTCTGGGCAATATTGTCCACATTTCGAGAGATATGCTCCATCTTTACACAACCCTCTTGCATTATACTACGAGGAAAATGAGGGATTTGTGTAGTTTCGGCAATTGGAACCGGCGGAACCTCGGTGGCAGGCTGCTTGTCCTTAACAATGGCTGCAGCATCAGCAGCAGAGGAAGAAGAAGCTACTTTATTGTCCATTGAAAAGAAAAGAGAAGAAGTTAGATTCAAGAATCTGCAAAAGAATTCGGTAGCGTTTCCCCTTACTTTAAAGGCAGGCAAACAACCCAAAATGAAAGAATATACTTGACTCTCATCCTCGGCAGGGCAACAAAGTGCGCGCTCAAAGGTTTTTGAATCAAGGTCTCCTGTTAAGCAGAGCAAATGAACGTGCACTAAAACCATAAGGAGACATGCATGAGAGTGACATGGATGTGTACTTAGCAAATTTTTCATGACAACAGCCAAAGATGTTCAATTTATAGTCCTGCCATTTTAATGCCTAGCGGCTAATTCCTAGATGACTAGCAGCTAGAGTTCTGCCTTTTAGCACTGAATGGCTAAAAACTTGGATATTTTAGCAATCGGAGTTCAGCGGTTAAAGGCGTACACCAAACAATCAGTGGCTAAGGTTCCACCACTGCAGCTCTCAACAGCTAAAAATCATATGTTTCAATATTTAAAATCCAACGGCTGACAACCAAGATTCAGCAGTCAAATTCAGAATTTCGCAAATCCTAAGCGGCCACTATCTTGTTGCTTCAGTGCTCAGCGGCTAAGACCAAAATTTCCCACATTAGACGGTCAAAATAGAGCTAGTCTTCTTCACCTGATGGCCATAAACCCTAATTTACCAGAGCTCAACAGTCGGTGCCCAGAGGATGGCTATCATGGTTTTAGAAGTTCAACAGCTACCAGAATCCTTTGCCCACCCAGCAGCTAAAATTTCATCCACGGTCAACATCTGATCATCAGACCCTAAAATTCCCAGCAGCTGAAAACTCAAGAATCAATGGCCAAGACAAAACGCTTCTTTGCTCAGTGACTAACAAAAATCCCCAATGATCATTACTTGGCTCTTGAAATCTAGCGGCCAATTTCCTAAGAATTTTAAAGGTCAAATGATCATTGGTTGTCACGAGGTCTTCTCGAATATTTTAGAAGACGAACAGGGTAAAGCCCTAAAAATTTTGCTCTTCGACCAAGAAAGAAGATTAAGAAGGGCAGAATTCCAATGGTCTTTTATGCATTATTCCCAAAATCTCACATACAATGAAACAACAAAAAATAAGGAGAGAGAATAAGAGGAAGAAACCAGGGAGATTATGCATGTTTTTCTTCTCTCATCCACAAAAATCCAAAGGGTTCATCAGGCCAAACCCTGTCAGAAAAGACTTCTCCAGATTGAAGAGAGGACCATTCCTTTCAAGAAATTTTTGGCCAGGGGAGAAATGCCCTAAAAAGCATAAAAAAAAGAAAACATACAAACGTGATTTGAAGATAAAAGCAGAAGCGCAGATTAACAGTTTATTCAAAGGATTTCTATATAAAATTTACCAGCCATCGTTTCCAGAATGAAGAGGAAGAAATCGCAGATGAAACTTGGAGAAGAAGACAAAGGGAATCGAAGAAAATCCTTGGGCGCAAAAGCTCTGAGAAATCTGGGAAGCTCTGAAAGCTGAAATAACGAAGTGAAAAAGGAAGAAGGACGAGTCCGCGCCCTTTGTAAAGCCTCTGACACCTCCATCTTCGCAAGAGACGCAGGCAGCGAAGCTAATTGCCTAACGGCCAATCCGGAAACGGAACGACTCCCAATGGCTATTCTGGAACCACCGCAGTGGCTAATGAATGCGCAAGAAAAGGCCAAGAACTGGCCGGTCAACGCACGATTTGAGGAGATGCCTGATGTATTTCTAACCACTTTTCGAAATTCGTGGAGCAGCCAAAATTCAAAAGTGACATCATCATAACAGTCCATTCAAAAATATCTTCGAACATATTGGTCATATACTTAATTTGGAGTTAATTTGCCTACCCAACCACCTAAGTCCCACCAAAACACAAATCAATGCCACAAATCCCAAACTCTGACAAAAATCAGCCAACTTTTTTCATCTCCAAAGAGAAAATTTTCAAACAAAAGTTGTTGTACACCTCAAGGATCCTTCCTTAGGCTATTTCTCATAATCCCCGCAGAGATGCAAATACTTGATACCTATGAAAAACAGGGCATGAACAGCTTTCAAAATAAATTTTCTACAACTCTCTATAAAAAATACAGATTTGTGAAGTTCCCGAGGCACAATAATTATTGTAACACGTTTCAATCATTGTACATCGAGGGGGGCATTTGTTGGCACACAAAAAGTTCATTTGCTTATACATAACATTTTCCAAGGCAAAATACTCATTTTTCATAAAAAGAATGATGACACTGATGACTGCTGGAATTTGACCGGCTACAGTAAAATAACTCCCCAACGGCTACTGCTTACAAGGTCCACTGGCCGCCACAAACTTCAGCATACTAGCCGCTCAGCGCAACGAAGCAGCCGCTGGTCCTCGACCGAAAGATGACCGCTGGACATCACAAAAACTGGCCACCGAACTTCTTCTCTCCCGGCTACACTACGCCCACGGTCTCCCATGACCTGGTCAGTTGCTCCTCTTAATAGCCGTTGAACCTGCAAAAAGGAGGTCATGAAAGTCCAGGATCCTTACCCTAGAGGGGGGGTGAATAGGGTGAGCTACAACTTAGTGACCAATTAAGAAAAATTTTAACTTCTTTAAAATTAACTAGTCGCAAGTGATGATTATAAAATTAAATGCAGAAGCTAAACAAAAACAATCACCACAAAGCATACACCATCACACAATGATTTATAGTGGTTCGGCCTCAATGCCTACATCCACTACTGGCTTGTGATCCAACACCCCACCGGATTTCCACTATCTATGCTTTTCAATAGGCTAAGCAATAACCTTTACAATGATGTTTTTCTAGGCTAAACAACAACCTATTAATGTGCTTTTCTAGGCTAAGTAATAACCTTAACAAGATGCTTTTCAAAGGCTAAGCAATAACCTCTACACTATGCTTTTCTTAGGCTAAGCAATAACCTTTACAATCTAAAGATTTTCTCTTTAAAAGAAGTGTCTTCACAAACACTAAAAGAGATACAAATAAGCTCAAATATAAAGCCTCTTAATTAGGCTAATATGAAAGTTTAAAATAAGGTACAAACATACACCAACAAGTAGCTAAGGTGAGTGCTCAAAGTGTATGAATATTTACTTCAATTAATTTCTAAAATGAAGCTCTTAAATGGATGCTTGATGCATTTAAAAATCTAAGCACAGAAATCTATGATTGAAGTGATGAACTAATCACATGAGTTAATCAAAACAACTTGGAAAGATATTCCTATCAAACTACACAAGTTGTATAAAAGTTTAAAAGTCAAAACGCATGTGATTGAGACATGAATGTTTGCAAAACAATCTAATATGCCTACGTGATTTGATGTTTGCAAAGCAACTCAGTCTAAGCTAGAAATCATGCTGAAATAGGTTTTAAAGATTTTGAACATGCATGGATTTCAAAAGGATGAAAATCAAAGCTTAACTTAGAAAGATATACCTTTATCTTAAGCCTTTTGGATTTCCATTTCCCTCTAGCCACTTCAGTTCATTCCCCTTTCTTAGGCTTCAAAACAGCTCCAAAGATTCAACCAAAAAGCCTCTTTGAAGTGAGGGATGAAATGGACTTAAATAGAAAATTTTGTCTAGAAATTAGTTCACCCGGTCGACATCCCTGCTCACCCGATCGACTAGGTCCAACAGTCATATTTTGCAATGGCTAGTTTACCCGGTCGACTGGATCCCTCAGGATGTCGACCGGGTACACTGGCCTGGGTGCAGTTCCACTTTGAATTTTGAAAATTATGAAACACAAAACTGGAACTCAGGGCCAATGTGATTCATGTATAGCTTAGGATTCTAAAAATGAAATTTGTATGCAAATCATGAACCATGATGCCTCACTTGATTTTACAAAATCATGCATGAAGAATTAACCTTTTGAAAATGTATTTTAAGATCTAAACCATGCAAGATGAAATCTTTGAAAATCAAATGCATATGCAAGTCTAGGCTCCATATATCAAGGTCCAAACTATGATGCATGTGTGTGTGATAAGTTGTAGGTGAAAGTGATAGTGCATCCATCAAATTAGCAACAAACAAAATCCCTAACAGGTCATGCTCCCACTAAAGACAGTTTTGAAACTGCCTCCACTCCTCCATGATTCCAGCAGTTATGGTTATTCAAAGGCTATAAAATGAAGACTTGGGAGAGTAGGAAGGACCCCCGGGAAATCAAGCACAAAGAAGCCCAGAAACTTTGCCATTTTCAAAACTCTCTCATCCTTCATCCGCAAGGTGAGAATCAGGCAGTGGTGAGCGCTTCTCCTTAGACCTGGGCGATAGCTTATGAAGGCCAACATTTGTCCCTCTCATCATGGAGGAAGGACAGAGATTGTCTCTGCTATTTGAAGCAGACTTCTCTAAACAGCCCTTCTTCCTAAACAGTGGTGATGAACTACAAAGACTTACAAAATAAGCTAAATTGCAGACTTCTCCAATCTCGTCTCTAGTAAACTCTTGAAAACAGTAGCCTTCTCTTCTCTCCATTCAATCTAGATTTCCATTTGCCTTGATCTCTGAAACCTGACGCGGGGGTTGTATAAAAAAATTGTAAACAACTTGCACTGAGAAGGTTAAGCAAAGAAGAACTCATATAGTGAAAATGACTCTTCTTGCGCTATCAAGCATTCGTGCAAATCATTTTAACATTTTCTGTAATGTTCAAAAGATAGAATAAAAAAGCTTTCTTCACCAGACCTTTCATTCCTTTTCCTCTTTTGGGTGAAACAGATATATCATTAAATCAGCAACAATTTCAGGGCTAATCCGGCTATTCTTGAATGTACGAGTTGCTGCTCCACAAGTATGGTCATTATCAAATGTCCTTATACAAAAAAAAACCCACTAGGCCTCTCAAGCGATGCATGAACACACCACTTGCAATCTTGGGTTTTATGACGAGAACATTCAATTGTGATCCTTACTTTGTTGTTCTTCACATACACAAACTCAAACCTCGCCTCAATCGAATATTTGCACAGCACATTCCTAAATTTAGAAGCCCTACCTTCAAACCTCTGTCCAACATGACTGATATCATTCACCCAATCCGAAAAAAGAAGAAACTTCTCCTTGTGTGAACAAAACTGTGGAAGCAGATCTGTCTCTATATTTGTAGCCATAACTTCACTACTGCCATGATGTCTTCACAATATTCATCCACATTATCCTCATTGTTGTCATTACCATATTCGGATAATTTTGATATAAAGACATTGACCCGATCCATTCCCAATGAAACCGCCAACATAGACGAGCTCAACAAGTCTCTATCATTGTCAATCGTACACTTCGGGTGCCCAGGCAAAGCATATGTGAAATAGACAGTGTTGGACGACAAACTCTTCCACTTGCTACAAATTTCCTTAACCAAATCATCGATTCTCATACTATCAGTGAAAAGAACAACATTGGTGAACTTACCAAACTTGCAAAGAAGCATAATCAATTTTGCCACTGTAAACACTACATACAAAAAATAAAGATAAAATCAAAACACATCAACATTTGTATCTGAAATACTTTTCACCTACAAACTAAATATCACAAGCAAATGTTATTCTATCTTACTTTCGCATGAGTTTATATCAATTTGGTGTCATTCAATTTATGTTTAATATGAAGTTATCTAATACGAATTTATCTCACACATATGACTTTATCTAACTTTGACATGATTTTATCTATTTTTAGAATCAATTAAACTGGACTTGAAGTGAATTTATCTCACGTTCGGATGAATTTATCTGAATTTGGTGTTAATTTATCTGTAATTGGTATGAATTCATCCAAGTTTGGTGTGAATTTATTTAATTTTTAAAATGGGTTTATATGAGTTTGATGGGAATTTATCCGACATTAACATGAATTTATCTGAGTTTGGTTTCAATCAGATCTACAACGAAAGAATAAAAATATAAGAAGAAATCATTTCAGAAAACAAGATTAAAAGATCTTCTTAAACTAAAAGATATCAAAACATTCATCCTTACCTCAAGAATTGATTGAAATGATGAAATTTGAGTTTGGTTTTATTTAGAACTAAACAGCAATACTAAGAATATAAGAAGAAATCATTTCAGGAAGCAAGATTAAAAGATGTATTTAAACTAAAATTCGGATCAAAACATTCATGCTTACCTCAAGAATTTCATTGAAATGATGAAATCTGAGTTTGTTGTGAACCAGATCTACAAAAAAAATACTGAGAATATAAGAAGAACTATGCTTTGTAGCAACATGAGAATAAGAAGAAGAAAAATGATTCTCACGCACTACAAAGGACCTGTTTTAGAAACTAAGAAATTCTAGGCGAAATTCCATCAATTGTCATTCCCTTCAATTCAAAATTTGAAATTTGATCGAAAACTCATCTTACTACATTTAAATTCAACAGTAATTAGGAAAAGGCGATGAGTTGAAGCTAAAAACCAGGATTAGATCGCATGACACCTATTCAAATGGTTAGAAGGGAAAATCAGTCATAAAAAAATCTGATGTGGGATGCTAAGGGACCACCGCCCTAATTAATCCCGTACGCAAGGGACTTTAGGCCCTAAACAGTAATGCTGTGTACTAGAGATTTTATAACACAACAATCAGGGATCTTTTGCTAATTTACCCTTATTTTTTCAAGTTTCTTGGTCTTTGCAGCCTCTATTTCTCTAATTGTTGGTTCTTTACAGTCATCCCAGGTTTTCAGCTTCTAGGTCAAATTGCCAATCGTTTCTTTTGTCCTTTTTTAGCAAAGTAGCCTCACATGCGAAAGAAAGAAGACAAGTGCATGTAGAGACCTTATTTTAGCACCTCGGAGGATACTGAGATTCGTGTCCTATTTAATGTTGCCCCAATTTTACCCCAATTGCACGATTTGAGGTAAACAAGTTGAAATCTGAAGGTTAAATTCCATTTCATATATTCAGTGAGCCGCTTAGTCATCTTATGCATTCCATTAATAATATATATTAAGCGAAGGCGGTTTGATTTGGAAATTGTGTTTTAATTTCACAGTTGGTCGCTTGATTTCGATTTCAATTTTGGGCTCTATTTGCCTTCATCTTCTCAAATATAAAAGTTTCGTGCACCATCCAGATTCCAGATTCCGTAAGCCTTAGCAAATATAGTTTCCTTTCCTAATTCACCTTTGACTATGAAAGTCTTACATCATTTTGAGTCCCCATCTAATCAAAACTAATTCAAAGGACTCTTAATGATATGGACACTCTCCTTAATCACGAGCCTGTTTTTCTAGTTTCACCTAAATTTTGAATTAGTTCCTTTTTAAAAATAAAATCACTACCTTTTATTTTATGGTTTGAAATAATATTGGTCCCACAAGGGTGTAATTTGATAATCTCTCACAAGACCAAATTTGTCATATACTTACAACAATCACTTTTAGAGGCCATATTGCGCCTTTTTAAACTTATTATCTATCCTTATCATCAGTCTAAGTTTGCCAAGAGAAATTAATTTATTTTGGAATTATGAGTAGCGGATAATTAATATGAGACTGAATTAGAAAAGGAAGTAAGAATATGTTCTCTAGTGACTTCGTAGAGCACCAACAAAATGCCCTTGTGCTTAGCACTGGCATTAGATGCCATACAAAATATATAATTTGATTTTATGATATAAATAAAATTTTAATTATGATTTCATACGTTTATATTTTAAAAAAATCTAAAATAGAAGTATTTCTCACACATAAAGAATTTATAGGCTTTCTTAAAAATCACAAAATTGAAATTTTAAATAAATATTAAATTTAAAATTTTAAAATTTTTAGTAGAAACATGAAATATGAAATATTGAGATAGAAAAAATTATGAGAAATTTAAAATATGATATTTTCCAATTAGAGACAAATTTGGTAGTGAGTTGGTTGGGTAATGAGGGAGACCAAGCTTTGATGGGGACCAAACAAAAAGAGATAGAGAGGTGTTCCTAAGTGAGTGTGGGGGCAGGGGAGAGAGAGAGAGATTTGAGTGCCATTAAAAAGGGAAGAGTAGTTTGAGAAGAGGGAGAGGTGAAGAGTGAGTAATAAATGACATTTTATTGAATTGAATAAAATTAAATAATATTAAAAGAAAATTCAAAATTGTGGGGGATGGTCAAAATGAATTGGAGTTTATTTCAATTTGAAATAAGTCTCTTTCATGTATAATAATAGGCTTAAACAAAGAAAATCATGGTAAAGGACTTGGTTATGATGGAGGAAGGTTTCAAGTGTCTCCAAATTACACGTAAAAACAATCCCTAAGCAAAATCAGGTCATATTATGTAAATTGCAATTAAAACAAACTAGAAACAGAAAAGTACAATTGAAAACTACAAAATTATATAAGGGACATGTAGAGCTTAGATCACAATTTTGGCGGCACATAAGCCTAACCAAATTCAATCAAGCAGCATCACCCCGTGATCAAGCATTGCGGACTTGTGAGTCATAATGGAGCAGCATAATGGCAGGATGAGAATGGCTCCTTACCTGATCGGTAAGGAGTGACAGTTCTAATCTGACTGTCTAGAGTTCAAATCCTAGGTACACCACCTATTCCTGCGTGTGTGGGCTCCTTTTCCACTTGTGTGGACTTTCTTCCTGTGTATGCGGGCTCTCTCTTGGGTCCTAGTCCCCTTGGCTGGGGTTAGAAAAAAATAGGCATGGATGGGGGCTTTTGTGTACATGAGTTAGTGTAAAAGGATGAGATTAATGGATCGAGGACCTCTCTCTACTCATTTTAACTTCCCATGATTCTCCACATTTTTCAGCATTGAAGACTTGTGAGTCGTCAATGTAACGGATCCATGTTCGGATTTCTGAGATCTAGATATTGTTGAAATTCTAATGAGTTCCATAGTCCAATGACCGAGGGGTCTACAATCATCTGTCCAATAAAATTGAGCGAATCAGTACAATGACCCCAACCATGAAAGAAACTAACTATTGGATCTTACTTAGCACCCCTTGGCAGCTAATAGGCATAAAAGTTTAGCTGTATGGAGCAACGTTTATTGAACCATGTGTAGGGAGGAGATTAAGCTGGATTGATTGAAGGGGGTTTAATCCAATGGTGAACACCACACACTCTTCTATGGATGATCCAAAAGTACATCACTTATCATGTCCATACGTTGAGAACCAAAACACAAGTCTGTCATGAATAAAACTAAGTCTCATAGTGAAATCAAACTGATCAACTAGACCAATGCGAGCCCTGGCCTATCGCCGCTTACCTCTCGGGCCCATTTTGACGAAAATTGGAAATATGAGATATGTTGTTAATAGAAAAGAATGGGTATGCTGTATGCCATGAACCATAACCCAACCTCCAAAATATAGGTACTTTATTGGACTTAATAGTACCCTTTAATAAGGTAGCATGCAACCAACACTTTCGGAGGCTCCCCAACAAAAGCAACTACTCCTAAAGACTAGGAGCCAATCACACATGAACTCCTCACAAAAAAGCAAGAATCTAAGAACTAGACTGTTTCAACAAGATAACAAATTTAACCAATAACCCATGTACACCCATTTCCCCAACAATCCTAACAAGTATACTTCATCAACCCACACACAAATTGCATGTTTCATGTATGCTGGGGCCATGCTAGTAACACAGGCACAGCATAGATTTGACTCTTTAAGTCTAGTAATTTTCTCATTTTAAGTACAACTCTGTGACAAACATAATCAGGAAATTTTATTTGCACCATTAATATCCATATACGGTCTAAAACATTAGACCATGATCCACACTCATTATCATCCTTAAAGGAACTTTGCACCAGCTCTACAGAATGTTTCAGTAAATAACACACTAGCATTCTACTACTCATGGCTCTATGATGACCTTACCAGTTGCATGGCCTTCCATGATCTTGGCCCAACCATCCTCTGCCTTGCTCAAAGGAAATCTAGAGTCCACCACTGTCCTGAGCTTTCCTTCCTTCAACAATTTAACCACAAATTCCAGGTTCTCACGTTTGGCATTCCACAGCCTTGGCACTAACTTCTTCTTTGAAAAGGTCAGCCTTTGCATTGCATAAGTCAGTAAAGTATTGGTGCCTGGGGTAATATCTATCACCTTCCCATTTTCGCTCAGATTAGGCTCAAAGGTCGACCAAGGAATGCCTGTTGTGCAGTGGATTACTGCATCATATTTGCGACCAGATGGGCTCTTCAAGGTCGACCCCTCTGCAGTCCGGTAGTCAAGAACCTCATCGGCACCCAGGTTCTTCACAAACTCAATGTTTCGGGCCCCACAAGTGGCCGTCACATGTGTGTTTCCAAGCTTGGCCAGTTGAATTGCATAATGTCCGACTCCTCCAGAGGCTGCAGTGATTAGAATGTTTTTTGCTTTGCCAACGGCATCCAGCTTGATTTCTGCTGCATCAGTGAGTGCTTGAAGGGCAATTAGGCATGCAACAGGTAAACCTGCGGCTTCTGCTGCTGATACCTCAGGAGGCCTAATAACTGTCAGTTTTGCCTGAGCAACAGCATACTCAGCAAGTCCACCTCCAGTCTGTCACCAGAAGCACCCATGAGAAGAGTCCAAAAGAACAAACATAAGCATGGATGTACACCTTTTGCGAAAAAGGTATTATGTATTTAGAAAATGGATAGTGTTCACCACATAGCATCGTCAAGATGAATCTAATCTGTACATGTGCGTTCTACTTTGTAGAAGTCAAAACCATTCAATAGATGTGCCTACCCATGTTTACCTATGCAGGTTCATGATTAAAGGCTACAGTCAATGTTTGATTTGGATATTTTCTGGAAGTCCAGTAAAATAACAGGTAAGTCATATTTTCATAATAAAATCAAATTTTACATACAATGGGGTTACATCTGTTGATTTGATAATCCGTCTATTCATTTGACCTAAATTTCAAGTAAATTGGTGTAATAAGAATGGCCATTGGATTGGACACGTGAAAAATGTGATTCAGCTGTTTCGATCCGACCCTACAGGAAATACAGCTCTAATTGGACTGAAGATTTAAACAGTGATGAGAGAGGTCAATGTGCATCTAATAGACAGTCTGGATTGCTGCTGAAATGTGGGTCACCATGTGAGAAGAAAATTCCATGATTAATGAATCACAATTTTTTCAAGCAACAGTTCCTATAGCTTTGGAGAATAACACAATTTAGTTATGAATGACCATTGGATTGGATACGTGAAAAATGTGATTCAGTTGTTTTGATCCGATCCTACAGGAAATGCAGCTTTAATTGGACTGAAGATTTAAAAAGTTATGAGAGAGGCCAACGTGCATCAAATAGACAGTCTGGATTGCTGCTGAAATGTGGGTCACCATGTGAGAAGAAAATTCCATTATTAATGAATCGGAATTTTTTTCAAGCAACAGTTCCTATAGCTTTGGAGAATAACACAATTCAGTTATGGCTAAATAGGTACTTGAATGATTCTGCCATTGAAATATGAACTCCACATGTATATATATTTGATTTTATCTTACTTGACCACCAGACCATGAGGTCAACCTTATTTAATTACACACATGGATGATCATCACCATGAAATCTGGCTTATTTTTTAGACCACCTAGCCTACCAATGATCAACTTATCACCACCACACATATTAACCCTATTAATTGCCACAAGCCCAAATTTGAAACTCATCCGATCGGTGCTCGTCGTTGGACTGAAATCTAAAAACACAATGCCTTCTAGAACCATTAAACTTTAGGGCCATAAAGTAAGAGGTTTGTTATGCGGGCAAGACAAGAGCATTGACACTTGAGAATGATATTCCAAAGAGGAGGATCAAAAGAGCTTTAAGAGGTCACCAAGGCACAAATAGAGACTTTTTTCTTGCATATGGGCCCTAGTCCTACATTCTAGTTTAATAATACATTTAGAATCGTTGTAAGGGTATTTTGGTTTGTTAAGGATGAGCATCCATTAAAAAAAAAACACCTTTCTTGTAGGAAAATATTCTCCTGCGCATGGTCCATATGTGAACCCATGCACAGGAGCCGTCGAGGCTGAATTTAATGGGTGGGTCCTGCCTCTGTTGATCTCCAAAGGTCTACCAAGTTCCAGCAAGGGTGTTTAGGTGTACTTGCTTTGTACACATCCCCAAACACCAACGGGATAAATTGTATCCAAAAGCAGTTAAGTATGTATTTGTGGGATATCATAGTAATTAGAAGGGCTACAAATGCTCTGCTCTGCTCCAAGAAAGAATTGTCGAATCTTTGTTACAATGGATGAGTTTTTATGAAGATGTTCCTTTTTATTCATCTGCAAGTGAGGATCTAATACATGGGAAAAGTGAAGAGAACAGTCCACCTCTTATTGATTTAGTCACCCCACCAGTATATCCAGGATCAGTAAATGAGACAGATACAAAGTTGTAGGGTGCTGAAGAACAAAGGGAAATAGACAAGTTCGAGGAGTCGTTGGAAGTGTACTCCAGGGGGAGGAAAAAACGGGGGACCAGTGTTCTCATCTATACCATCATCGTCTGATGTTCTAGATGCAGACCCTTCATCTTCCCAAGCTCCTCCACCCAATCAGAGGCTATTCCTCACCCAGGTATTTCTTCTTCTGATTTAGATCTTCCGATTGCTGTAAACAAAAGACCAAGATTCTGCGTTACTCACCATCCCATACAAACCTTTGTTTCATATCGTAGCCTATCACATGTTTTCATGCATTTGTTTCTAACCTAGCCAATGAATGTATACTTAAACATGTGTCTAAGGCTCTATCACATCCTAAGTGGAAAGAAACGATGGTAGAAGAGATGAATGCTCTAGAGAAAAACCACACAGGGCTTACTACTCTCTCCACAAGGGAAACAAACTATTGGTTGCAAATGCGTTTATACCCTTAAATATAATCCAGATGGCACAATTAATAGGCAAAAGACGAGACTTGTTGCTAAGAGATTTACTCAATCCTATGGAGGTGACTATTTTGAAACATTTTCTCCAGCAGCAAAATTGACTTCCGTCCAGGTAATCTTACCTCTAGCAACAACGAATTTCAATTGCCCTTTATACCAACTCGATGTGAAAAATGTGTTTCTTCATGGGGACTTGCAGGAAGAGGTTTATATGAATCCTCCGCAGGAAAATAAAGTATGCTTTCTTCAAAGTTCTTTATATGGACTAAAACAGTCACCACGAGCCTGGTTTGAAAGTTTCGGCAAAGCTGTAATCAAATTTGGGATTACAAGGTGCCATGCAAATCATAATGTTTTTGTAAAAAGGAAAAACTTGCAGCTTGTTACACTAGTGGTGTATGTTGATGACATAGTTTCCACAGGAGATGATGATGGTGAAATCTTCAGGCTAAAGAGTATTCAAATTGGAGTTGAAATCAAGGACCTAGGATTATTGAAATATTTCCTAGGAATTGAAGTGGCAAGGCCAAGAGTGAAATTGTCATATCACAAAGAAAATACATCCTTGATCTCCTTCAAGAAACAACGACACTTGGAGCAAAGCCAGCAAAAACTCCAATAGAACAGAATCATGGTTTACATTTAGAATGTAGGAAATTGCCTGAAGATAAAAGGATGTATCAAAGATTGGTGAAAAAACTAATTTATCTCACAATTACAAGGTCAGACATTTCCTATGTTGTTAGTTTAGCAAGTCAGTTTAAGCATGCTCTCATAACTGATCATTTAACAGCAGTGCACAGGATTCTCCAATATTTGAAAGGATCACCAAGTCAAGGAATTCTATACAAGTCTCATGGACGTGCAAATAGCCAGCACAGATTCTGATCAGGTTGGATCTCTATCAGATAGGAAGTCTATGATAAGATATTGTACAATGGTTGGGGGAAATTTGGTATCATGGAAAAGTGAAAAAAAAAAAAGTTGTTAATGCGAAGTCTAGTGCAGAAGCTGAGTACAGAGGTGTATCTCATGGGTATTGTGAGGTATTGTGACCAAGGATATTGCTGGATGAGTTGGGGTTCAAGCAAGGTGGTCCAATGCTTCTCTATTCTGATAGTACATCACCAATTAAATTGGCTAATAATCCTTTTTACCATGAGAAAACAAGAAGTGAACTGTCATTTTACATGTGAAAAAATAGAGGATGTCGTATTGGTACAGGTTCCTACTGGAGAGCAGCTAGCAGACTTTCTCAAAAAGGTCGTGAATAAAGCTAAGTTGCATTTTCTTCTATCCAAGTCAGCAATAGTAAATATCTATGCACCAGCTCTGTGTGTGTGTGTGTGTGGGGGGGGGGGGGGGGGGGGGGGGGGGGAGTGGTGGTGGGGTGGGGGGTGGTGTGGTTATGACTTATTTGTAATTAATTTGTAGTGAGTCAGGGCCTTTATGTAAATAATAGAAACTTACAGGGCTTTATGTAATTTCCAGAAATAATGAAATAACAACATAACAAGGATCGCCAGGTTATTCGATTATTCTGTGGCTTCCCCAACATCTGTCTTTCTCTTTCTATTTCACTTTCTTACTATTTCACATTTCTTTGATAGTTTAGAATAAAACCCTAGATCAACTTGGTAACGTTGATGAATGAACCCACTTAATCTTGGGGCAGATGGGGTCCACCATCGTCTTGAGTTGGGTCTAATATATGGTACACTCCTACATGTAGCTACTTGTGAGACCAAATGTTAGGGCCTATCATCCAATCTATATGTTTCTTTTCTCATGGCTAGTTTACTGATAAATATATGAGACTTGAGAGCACTTACTGTAGGACCAAGGATAGATACTACTTTGTCGCCTATTTTGTGAGCCTCAACTCCGGGTGCGACTCCAACAATCTCTCCTGCTACATCACCAGCTGGTTTACCAAAAATTCGGTTAGCATAGTTCCAGATATGTGTGTGTGTGTGTGTGTGTGTGTGTGTGAGAGAGAGAGAGAGAGAGAGAGAGAGAGTCTCATGGATTAATTCGTGTAAGTAGTTGAGGCTCTTCATTATATGCGTAAACAAATGTTTCTTCTCCTCTAAGTAGCTTTGAATAGGAGTAAACCAAGTTAAAGCAAACGAACCATGCCTTGTTTCAACAATATACCAGGTATGCCCAAGAAACTATGCCTAGTTTCACTAAAGAATAGGATACAGACCTTTTTCCAAGACACACCACCAAGTATGTGACTATATCTTGAGATGCCGAGCATTATTTTCAAAATTCAAGGATTTGTATCTTGAGATGACTTGAGCATTGTTTTCAAAATGCAAGGATTTGTGTATCCCGAATCCTCGGATTCATATCAAATCTTAAGGAAAACGATTAGCATGCAACAAATCCCATTTATAGGTGAATCTTAGGATTTAGGTGTGAATCTTAGGATTTGATAGTTGTTGTATTGAATCCTATGATTCAAGCGATTTGTCAGTGCAGGGATAGCGATAACCGAGAGGTTAATATTAGTAATCTTTTACTTTCATTTTTTTATAGCATTTCCAACTCTTAAGAGGTTTATAAGGAACATGCATGTAACTAGAGTGTTCAATTGTACGAATGGGTTTTCTGTTGCATTCATTTTTTTAAATTTCTTTTAGGGTTTTTTCTTCATAAACACCTTTTTAGCTTCAGGAGACATCCTAACTACTATATAAGGTCGATAATTTTGATTTTATTTTATTTTTAAAGGGAACAAAATAAAACACTGCAACTTGTTTACTTTTTCTAGGAGCGTTCATATGTTAAACATATTTATCTATTCACACATAACGATTTACAATTTATTAATATATGCTAATGATGTTCTTCATATGATTGAATCCATATATGTCAATGATGTTCTTTATATGATTGTATCCTAGTCTTATCTTTGTATTGATGCAACTATAGATGAAAAATAATGGATTATGAATAACTACTTTTTTCTCAATTGTTCCTTTTTCTTATAATTATAAAATAAAAAATAAAAAATTCGTATGATTTGTGATATGATTCAAGATACAATTTGATTCATTCTCTTGGAATGAAATTTCAACCAAAATGGCAGACTCTTCAATTTGCTTTAGCTTCAATGGATATCACCATGAGTTGGTACCCTCTAAAAGTAGGGTAGACAAAAGGAGAGATGTTTTTTTGTGTGTGTGGGTTTGGCTTTCTTTGCTTCATTTTTTCACTTTTTGTTCTTTATTTTGAATCTAAAACCTACACCAGGTCTTCCAAAACTAATTTAGTGGTTTTGCACCTGAAAATGAAGGACCACAGCTAAACACTGAAAGAGGTTTTGAGCTTTTTAATAAAGAAAAGCTTCTGCCCCTTTTGTTAAAGAAAACTTTAAATCTAAAGAATTACAATTTGAATTTGTGGCATACATTGTGATCTATGAGCTATCATGTATTTACTAACTATTAGTTTTATTACTTGATACCTAGTATACAACTTTTAATATGGCAGCCCACCTTACGAATATGCAAATCCAAATTGTTAAGAAGATTAATGTTTGGAAAACCTAAAATCCTAGGACATTGCTGTTGCACAATCAAATTGAACAATATGTAGGGTTTTCTCAATAAGCGAATGAAAAACCCAAGATTATAAGAAATAAAATAAGAGAAAAGAAGGAGAATTATGAAGATTTATGAAGAATGAACTGAATGGTAGAGGAGTCCAAGGCTGGACCTCACTAAATATATTCTGTATATTTCAATATTTACCAAAAAAAAAAAACCCCTACAATCTTCTATTTACATATTAATTCTCTGGACAATTTTGTAAATTCTGAAACTATAAAAATTGTATATCAATTAAATACTCTGGACTAATTTGTAAATTCTGAAACTATAAAAATTGTGTATCAATCAAATACTATCTCTCAGCACTCCCCCTCATTCTGGTGGATAGATAGATATCAACCCAGCTTAGAAAATGAATCTGTTAACTTTCTTCTAGAAAGTTTTTAGTATCAACATGATCAGTTGAAACAACAACTGATGATAGTGACTCATCCATTCAATAGCTCATCTCAACCATTAATTCCAAATAAATATCATAATGAAGAGAAAACCCTAATCAACCCCATTACCACAAAGCTTCATAGACTGAGGAAGCCTTCACATGTGACAAAAGGGCTAATAACTGATCCTATTTTCCCAGCAAATAGAAAAGGCAACCCACAAACACCACACTGTAACAAACTATACCCAAGAATTTCATGGGGGAGTGCCAAATTAATTCATGCAATACGAACAGCAGCCCTGGGCTGCAACGGCGCTGAAGAGTATGGACTCTTGCTAGGCCATATGGCTGTTACCGTCAGTCATATGGAAAGCCTAGTGGTCACCAGTAAACACCCAAAAAAGGAAGGAAATGGAGAAACAAAAGGAAAAGAACAGAGGAAGGACAGAAAAGGAAGAAGACAAAGGGAAACCATAGAATCTTTATACCCTGAAATTATGCAAGAGGACAAAAAATTAGTAGGTTATTTGCAAGTTTTGGAGTCTGGAGATGGTACCTGCAGCTTGCAATCCTCTTTTATTTAATTACTAAAATGTGAGAAATTACGAAAATATCCTCCTTTCTTATAAGGATACTACAATTCTCAACTAAAATAAGGAAAAAATTCAATTTCCCAAGTTTGTGTTAATAGGTTCCATCTCCCGTACTCATTCCACAAATTTTAGAGTTGATGCTGGATAATCTAGGTGTCCAACAACGAAGAGAGAGTGCATGTTCTTGGGATATTATCTCATATCCTAAAATTGTAGAAAAGCAAGGCTGCTTTTGTGGAAAGTATTTCACCATAACCAGTTAAGTCATGAGGAGTGCCATGTGTGGAATGTGACTCAGGTATAATATGAAGTTGGAACATCAATACCCTAACAAGCATTCGACCATCTCTCTCTCTCTCTCTCTCTCTCTCTCTCTCTCTCTCTCTCTCTCTCTCTCTCCTCTTTTGTTCTTTCTTATGTTTCCTTCTTACTTTTTCTTTCAAATACATGTTAGATAACAATTTCGTTCTCACTATGTGCTTTTGGCTTCATGCATTAGCACTGAGTACTGCAATTTCTAAGCACTCCAGATATCAGTTGTGAAGATTTTTCAAAGGAAACCCCACTGTTGTACTCTATGGAGAGAGACTTCTAAGAATTCATGAAACATGACCACACTAATACTTGCGAGACTTGAATATAAGAAATGAACTTTCAACACCAATAATAATACATAACAACAATCGGTAAGAGAATAAAATATGGTCAAGCTTCAAAGATATGGGTTGGAGCAAACCACCATCAACTCATCAAACAGATACTGGAGAAACACAATTTATATTTTATACTTCAGCCTCATAGTATAGTTGAAATATACCTGGCACAAATGGAAACTTGCGAGGAACAAAAGGTCGTAGAAAGCCTTCTTGAATTTTCCAATCAATTGGATTAAGACTTCTTGCTTCCAATTTTATAAGAACTTCATCCTTCTTTGGAGTAGGTATGGGAATCTCCGCGTGCTGAAAGGGGAAAATGATTCAATTCTAACAAATCATAACTCCAAAGTAAAAAAATAGTCAAAATGTAACATTATCTTTTCTGTTTACTATGTATTCTAATTATCAAAGTATCAAACATAAACTGTAAAATCACAGAATCACTAGTTTTGGATTTGTTGAAAACTTTGTTGATGAATGTACATCTCTTAAGAACATGAGGACAAAGTTTATGTTCCTAATTTTACAAGTGCATGATATCCTGTTTCACTTTAGTGACTTGGGCATGCTAAGACAAACTTCTTTTTTTCTTTTTGAGTGGTAATCTTTGAGAACTTTAAAATGAAAGATTAAGGAGAGGCATTATTTATGATTGGAAGAAAGATCCATCCATCTATGTTCATCCCAATATATCCCTTGTGGTCAAATTGCTAAACAGATATCATAATAACTCAGCACTGGGCATTGGAGAAGAAGGTGATGCACTACTTTCAAGAAATGAATGATTACTTGCTTATGTAAAACCCACTCTAACAGTCTAGAAGTGGTTGGAATTGGATACACAGATTTTCATCTTGCTAGATGACTTTTGACAGAAAGTCTACATCCAATGTCTTTCTGCTAGTTGGAGGAGCTATATTTTAGAAGAGTGTCAATCAGACATCTGCTGCCTCTTCCATAATGCATGCTGAATTCAAGGCCTGCTTCGAAGCCATATTTTTCACTGTTTGGTTGCAAAACTTCATCACAAGACTTCAGTTGTTGACACCATGATGGGGCCATGAAGAGATTTCTGTGATAATTCCAATGAGGTCTTTTTCTCTGAGAATAACAAATGCAACAAGACATATCCGCAAGCAAAACATACCTTGATGTTAAAGAGAAAGCCCAAGATTGTGAAGTGTCAATAGTATGCATTAGCACTAAGTAGATAGCTGCTGGCCCATTGACCGAAGCAGCAACTCTCAAGCTCCATGTGCAATATGTTCATAGAATGAGTCTAGGTTGTTTAGTATGATGTTTAAGCAATCTATGTTATAATATTTAACAGCTTTATTATGCATATGAAGTTATGATTACGGTGATTCTTTCTTCTCCAACTATGCTCACTGCATTGTGAAAATTATGTCCAAGCAAGAATTGTCAACACCACAAAATTATGATGGGACCATCGTGTGTGCGTATGTATAATCCTATGAGTCACCCCATTAAGACTTGGTTAAAGTACGTTATTAGTGTTTCGGTACATGGAAGAAATCAAGCATGACTAAGGATGTTTCATGATTTGCATTTGATGATTTCTTTTAATTTGGACATTATGTTAACAAAGAACTATAGATAATTTGATCTATTATCATGACACCACATCAACTTTCTAGTAAAACCCAAGAGAGTTAGCTTGAAGTCAAAAGTTTTTAAAATATTTTTTCCAATAAAACCACAACATCATATGGTTCAAGTGGGGGACATTTAGTATTATGTAGCTCATACGTCCATGATTGCAATAATAAGGCTTGACAAGCCCATTGCAGTTATTAGGTTTATCCAATCCATCTGGCCTATCATAGGTCATTCTTGATGTCTTTGGGAAAAAACTAGAATTGCTAAAAATATCATCATCATCAAAAACATGTCCCAACAATGTTGGGGTCAACTGCATAAAAATTTGTTTCTTTATTTTGATCTATCATAAGCCAAATCCTTCGTTAAGTTTCACTTCTTCGGATCAAGGCACACCCCCACCCGCAACACACACCCCCCCCCCCCCCACTCTCGATGTCTTTGGGAAAAAACTAGGATTCCCAACCACGCAGGGTTCGGATACATAAAATCTATTTCTCTATTCTGATCCATCATGAGCCAAATCCTTAGTTCAGTTTCACTTCTTAAGATCAATCCTTACTATTCTATCCATGTCCTCTTTAACACACAACACACAAACACCACCCCCCACCCATCCGAATTTATCACCGATTGATGTTGCCCCTAAATGCTTTCGAAACACTCATTTTTTATTCTCTTTTTGTTAGTTCACCACACATCCATCTCTACTCTAGTCATTTTGTGCATGTATTACTTATTGATTGGCCAAGAAGCTACTCCATAGATCATAACTGGTTTAATCACTACCCTGTAAAACTTTCCCTTAAATCTCGTTTGTATGAGACAATCACAAAGCACTCCAGAAGTAAATCTCCACTTCAACCATCCGGCTCTTATTCGACATCTTCCTCAATCTCTCCATTCTTACTAATTATCAAGCCAAGGTATCGGAAGGAATCTCTTCATAGTAGCCCAACAGATTCAATTCTCATAGTAGTTTCATCTCTTTGCACATCCCCACTGAAGTTAAAATGCATATATTTTGTCTGAGCACGACTCATTTTAAAGCCCTTGGATTCTAAAGCCTCCTCTGCCATCTCTTAAGTTCTGCGTTCATGCCATCTCTCGATTCATCCGCCAACAATATATCATCTGGGAACCAATTATGTAAACTACTCTTTGTGTAGACTTGATGGAAGACTTCCACAGGGTTTATAAATAGAGCATCTATGAAGCCCTCTCTACGCCTCAACATACATCCAAGTGGCCACCACTCTAGTGCTGATTGTGAGAAGTAGAGAGAAAAAAAAAAAAACAGAAAGGAAGTACTGCAAGTTGGGCTAAAGCCCTGCGCTGCTCATTAATTAATCACAATGACCAAACAAAGTATACTTATCAATTTGATTTCATTATTTTGCTTTGATTATTTCACCAAGCTTTAGATCCTTGTTAAAAGTACATGAGTTCCAAAACACATGTTAAAACCACCAATTAATAAGGGAACATCCAAATACACCATAAAACACATATTTACATTGCTCATAGTACTTATCACATTTTCATCAGCACCAACAGCAACTTGAACACAATCCCATGTTTGAATTATTATTAAAGCACAATTGTAACTATTAATAACATACCAATATGTAAAAGCAATATAATATCTAGGACTCCGATTCTACTAAAAAAACAAAACAACCTATACTCCCTCTTGTTCTTAGGATGTTCCAAACAGAAAAAACCTAGAATCAATGAAAACTCAACTGAAAAAGAAAAATGGAAGGAGAGCTTAAGGACCAAAGGAACGTACTTTCAAGGCAGCAGCGCCACCTCCATAGCTGTCGTACTGGAGCGCTTGCATGACATTTGCAGCCATAGATTTCGAGCGAAATCGATTGCTAGCCATTTTGGTTTCTTGAAAAACAGAGTAGAGAAACTGGGTCGCTGGGTACTTTGGTTCCCGGAGAAACAGAGCAGTGTGGCAGAGGAATAAATAAAGAAGAGTATCGTAAATGCTATAGAAAATAAATATAGAGGCCAAAATTCTCTTTTCACATCCCTTATTTTAATAACAGTATACCCACGTATGAAATTACCAAACAAGACACCATTCATAGTTTCTTACTTAACCCAATTTTTCTCTACATACACTCACCCCAGCCACCACCGCCTGCAAGAGGGGGAGAGGGAGAGGGAGAGGGTGAGGGTGTGAGGGGGAGAGGGGGAGAGTGGGCGGCGGCAAACAGAAGCGAGGGAGAGAGGGTGGCTGCGAGTGGCGGACAAAGGCGGGCAGGGATGGTGAAAGAACAGAGAGAGGAAAAGTAGGCGGGGGCAAGGAGAAGGAGAGAGCGGCGGCGGGTGGGGAGAGGGAGAGGGAGAGAGGGCGCGGCGGGCGGGGATAGACAGGGAGAGGGGGGGAGAGTGGGCAGCTGGGGGCTAGGATTGCAAACGGGATGATTTCGGGTTGAAACCATTGTGGACTCGGACACATTTATAAATAACGGTTTCAGTTTTGTTGGTACAAGACTTAGTTTCAATAGGAAAGTCCAAATCCTATTCTAGAGCTAGAGCTGGGTCCACATAGGGGACTTAGATTTTAGTTCCAAAATCAATTCTAATTTTTCTTTAAATTTTTTTCTTAAAATGAGCATATCGTTTAACTTGTAACAATGTATCAAGTCTACTACCTCTAGCTTTATACATAATAATATTTAAAAAAATAAAAGAAGTTAATTTTGAATATAGTTTGCAATATCAAAGACTCATATGCCAAGTCAGGTCCACGAGTCGAAACATGTATAGACCTAGAACCTGACCTGTTTATCAATTGGAACCTAAATTGGGATTTGGGCCCGTTTATGAATTGAAACCTAAAATAGGTTTTAGACCCGATTTTTTGCGGGTTGGAACTTTGGGTAATCGGACTATCGAATACCCGTTTGCAACCCTACCGGTGGGTAGCAAGGAGAGGGAGAGAGGAATGTGAGAGTGAGGGGATGAAAGGGAGTGTAGAGAGAAGGTGAGGGAGAGAGAAAGGGTAGTTTGGGAGAGTGGGTGTGTAAAGAGAAATTTTAGTAATTTTTTTACTTAAATGGTGTGTGTAAAGAGAGGGGATGTGGAAAGAGACGTTTTTGCTTTTGGCATTAGCAGCTCTCTAAATATACTCACCAACCTCTGGGAGAATAATTTTTTTGCCCTTGAGCCTCAAGAAACGTGCTGAAGTTCAATCAACCCAAAAGGAATTCCTATCCCTCTAATGAAGGCGAGGAATTCTCAAGCTTGCTGATTCCCCACGCATCAACTAAAAGGTTTGTTTACTTTGTTACTTGTCTTTCCAACATTAACATGAAAAAAAAAAAAATCTATCAAAGGACAAATTCACTCATTTTGAAAATTCTTAAGATTAAAAATAATGCATTACAAAATGTTTCGAGTATGAAATATTTAAGCTTCATATCACTGATGGATAGACATATTAAGGGCCTATTTTTTTACTAGAATCCCCAACATGAATGCTAGATGTTAAGAGTATTTGGGATACGTTGTGTCCCTTATCATTTGCAAATCCCTTTTTTTTTTTTTTTTGCCTAACATCCAGGAATTTCAGCCATATGAAAGGTCCCAACTAACCTTTGGGAATTTAGGAATTTCACCCTATTTGAATTTTGGTGGAATTATCGGATGCTCAAGTCTAAAGGAGCATTCAGAAATCTCACTGTGTCTGAAAATTTAGAAATTCCCTAAATAAGAATTCCTTGAATCGTAAAGAAACATACGATAAAAGTACAAAGTCATATTCTTGATCCTCATACTCATTTTTATAATGGTTTGTATCTATATATCACGGGTAGCAACCTACGCCACTTGAGTCTGGACCATGAAGGCGAGTTGAAAACCCAAGTCTCTTTTTCCTTTTTCCTAACTAAAATGTGTATCAAGAGGATCTTTTTTTCTTTTTTAATAATTTCCCTAGATTAAGCTATTGTGTTGATTTCATCATGACATGGGCTCAAATAGGTAGGAGTAGGAGTGCTAGGAGCGCGCATCGGCTATGACAACCAGAGCCTAACCCGTGCCAACCTACATTGGGTTGGACTTGGGCTTTGTTTACGATCAGTGAGATGTTCAATGCCTAATTTACTTCCTCAATAGCCAAATACCTAACCCAACTTGACATATTTAATAAAATAGTATTTTGCAAACGGGTTGGACTTGGGCCTGGTTTTTAAGCCCATGCAATGGATCTAAGCATGAATGAACTAAATGGGCCAAGGTTGGACATCATTATTCTGGCTCGACTTGGCCCATAAACACCCTGCAAATAGTTCGATCCATAACATTGGGAAATGCTCATGTGAGAGACTCTCACCAAGTTGGTGAGAGATGGGTGGGGGCCCTCATATAAATATCTACTCTCACCAACTTAAATGCAAGGACTCCAAATATTTATGTGAGGGCCCCCACCCATCTCTCACCAACTTGGTGAGAGTGTCTCTCACATAAGCATTTCCCCATAACATTTTAGATGTAATAATTATTAATTATTTTTATAATATTATTAAATATGAGAAATCAATTAAAATTCTTTAAATGAGTTCGTTCCCAATCATAACTCGTTAGCAAAGGTTCCTGTCTTTGCCAGCAACAGCATGGGCAAGTAATGGAGGACATTTGCACAAGAAAACAGACGACGACATTTACAATATAGAAATTGTTCCTACATACTATATATAATCGAAAGAAAGTCATTAACAATAAAAGAAAATCTTTAAAGTATAGTATATATAAAGGGGGGAGCTACACAACGCCCGAGCATTTTTTAGGGGAAATGCCCCTCCTAGTTGGACCGATTGGGATGCATATTGATCATGGAAGTCAATTCGATGGAAAGATCCATATGAGGCCTACCAATATGCAAAATCTCGAGTCCATAAGATCATCCTAGTCTTTTGATCCATGGCCCCAAGATTTAATGATTTAGAGGCATCATTTTATCATTATTTCAATCCAACGGTGAGGAAAGGTTGTATGAGTGTCAAACTTGGACTTGTGACTATTCATTGGGGGGTATTGTGTGTGAAAAGATTAGATTGACTCAACATGGGCCCCATGACAAAAAATGAGAGGTGGAAAAAGGGGCGTTTTTAAAGTTGGGCATTTTTAAGAATTTCCCATATATATATATATATATATATGAGAGGCTCTCCCAACCTTTAGCTTATGTTATCCTAAGCTAAATGATGAAACATATGATATCCTAAGCCGAAACAGTGTTGAAATAGTATTGGTCCCACAAATAAAAGTTGACTATCTTTGCTTTTTGCCTAATGGAACTAAAAAATCCAATTCTGATTAGATTTATCTTGATTTTGGAGACCATGATTTGAAGCAACTTACGATGGAGAGTATTTTGTTGTCAATGAATAAATCAAATGGCATCAATGTCTCCACTTCTTATTGTGTTGTAGGAAACTCTTCATAGAGAATTTCAATCAGAAAATATACTCTTGAATGGAAGCCAGGCGCCAAGCCTAAAAATATGAAACTTTGGTTACTTCAAGGTGCGAAACAAAAGCTTATATGCTCATGGAATTTGTACTTGATAACCATTTGAATAGATTTTCTATGTTGAAAAGGTAACCATGAAAATCAAAATTTGTCTCAAAAAGCGGAAAATAAAAAATCCCTTTTTTTTTTAATGCTTTGATACATGAGTGGGCCATATGATGTGTGAGGTTGGTAGGATTTGTTAGCAAAAGGATTGCCAATTTATTGAATTTATAGTATTTTTGGTATTTAGTTATTTTTATCAAATTGTGTTAAATAAAACTTGATTGTCGTTTAATTAAAGAGCGCTTGTGGAATTCTTCTCTTCAAGTTCGTGTTACTAAGTCACAGAGCTCTGGCTTTGGAGGAGATTTTAATGACCAAACTCAAATGGATATGTCGCAAATCAATGAATAGGACATTCTATTATAGGCCGAGAGAAAGGAATCAAAGGTGAAATTTGAAGTTTCTTGAAGAAGTTGTTGATCCATGTCTTTCGTGTACTTCTAGCTGTTTTGATAAAAGGAACAACAATAGGGTTCTTTGCTCATGTGTCTTCTCATTTTTTATGATTATTTACTTGTGAAGATATGCTATGTGATATCATCCACATAGACAATTGATTCTACAGGCCATATCTTTTGCTTCTCCTTCCTTTATTTTTAGTTTTTTAGTTATTTTTGTCATGTTGGTCGTCTCCTACTTTAGGTGGATGCAACTTGATGTTTCTTTTCCAAAATATGAAGATAGTAAATAACTCATTGACTTTGTTTTATATACTCTGAAATACCTTTAGTGATTTCTTATTTTAGGCCTTTGAATGATAAATACCACGGTAGATTTTAATTTAAAAAAAAAACTCTAATGTTTTTCACTATCTAATATTTTTAATTACGTTGTTCGTGCCAAGCACGAGGGCTTTTTGCTAGTTGGAAATGATCATATGAGGTTTTTTAGGTGGGCCATGTGCATCTAACTATTTGCATTTTGCACACAAGTTCACCTAAACGTTTGTATATATGTATGTATGTATGTATAGAGAGAGAAGAATTGTTTTCTTCACAAACTTAGAGCCATAAATCGAATATCTTGAGTGACTTGTATAGTTGTATTGAATGGAATAATTTATTTTTTCTTCAAGTTTTATTTTACCAAATGACACATTTTTAACAATATATTCCATTAAAATGTTTAATAGACTAACCGAAAGATGTACTTTCAAAAAAAAAAACTAAAATAAAAGAGAGAGAAAAAGATAAGAGCTAAGGGTGTATTTGGTTGAAATTTTTAAAAGTGATTTTTAGATTTTAACTTTTTTTTTTATAACCCAAGGTATCTCCTGCCCAGCCCGGCCCAAGAGCGTTTGGCCCTGAGCCCAAGGGACACTCGATTCTGGATAGCTGAGAGCTAATCCCTACGGGCACATGCAAACCCTCCTATCCAAATACACTGGGTAAAACTATGGGTGGTAGTCAACAAAGGTAGGTGTTGAACACAAGACATCTCCACTTCTTGAGGCGCAGTGTCCTTGGCCAACTAAGTAAACTAACTTTTTGAGTAAGTGGCCTCTCTGCTTTTCAGAACTATTATGAAAAGTAATTTTTAGGTTTTAATTTTTGAAAAGATCAAAATTCGAAAGCCCTCAAAAAGTTAGTTTACTCATTTTCTTCAACTGTGTTTAGTACAAATCATTTGAGATGGCAACAGGTAATATTAAAATAACGAAGCAGCCCTGATTACTCTTTTTAGGGGTGAGTGTGGTAGTGGCTCTGTCAAGTTTAGGGTAGGTTTCCATTCTCGTTGCACTTTTTTTTTGGTTGGATTCTTATTGCACCTAACCCAACCTATCCCAATAACTACTTCATATATTACTTTGTAAGACTTCTACAGAACATTGTTGTAGCATAAAAGACATCAGATATTTTATAAGAACATTAGGTTAGTATTTTTCATTTTTTTAAATAAAAAAAGATGAGCAGTATCAAACCTAACCCCAATCTATACTGTCATGGGTTAGGGTTGGTATTACAAATCATTAACCTGTTGCGGGCAGGGTGTATGTCAGTTTGGTTGGGGTTGGGTTCAAGCTCTTATATATGTATCAAATTTGACCCATTGTTATCCCTATAAATCGGCCTTTCTCAACATTCACAATTATTACAACTAGAGAGGCCACTCCTCGACCAGACCCTTGTAGTGGTTTCTTAAAGTTTGGGATGGGTATGAATTTGTATACAGGTGGAGCTAGGGTTGTTGGGGATGGCCATGGTCCCGTCGGGGATTTTAAAATGCCACTTATTTTTAATGAAATATTTGGTTATTTTTTTATTAAAGATTCCTGCGAAGAAACATGACATTTGAAAATGCCAAAAGATGAGCCATCACATAATTTCCAAAAAAAAACCCCAGCATGCAAAAAAACCTGTCCAAAGAAACAGGCTCTTAAAGTCAAAACTAAAAGCAAAACCTTTTGATATTATACATAACAAACTATAGTAAAATGCATCAAATTTGCACCATTTACTTTTATTGATAATTTTTGAGGATTTAACCGGAAAAAATACTTAATGCACAAGTATAACGCGATCAAATACTTTAGATGGTAGTGCATCAATTAGAGCAATTGAGCCGAATTTTCATTTTTTTTATCCTATTTGGCACATCGTCTGCGCCAACCTTATTTACACTAAAAATTGTAACTTTTCCAGGCACACTCAGGAGAAAAATTCTAAGTCAGGGTTGGTGATGACCCTAGCAGTGTAAAATGAGGTCATCAATAATGCAGGCATCCTATTTTTTTGACCAAAACTTGTAACTTTTCCAGGCATTCTCGGGAAAAAATTCTAAGTCAGAGTCGGTGATGAATGACCTTAGTAGTGTAAAATAAGGTCATCAACAATGCAGGTTTCCTATTTTTTTTTATCAAAAGTTGTAACTTTTTCCATTCTAGGCATTCTCTGGAAAAAATTCTAAGTCAGGATCGGTGATGACCGTAGCAGTCTAAAATAAGTGATACAGCGTCAGTGATGACGTTGTATAAATTTGGAAAAAAAAAACATTCTAACGAAGGGGACCAATACAATTACATCAAAAGATACAACATTAATGAGTTTAAATACAACCAAAAACATTTCATGCATTCAATTGATATTCAATCATTCCATCAACACCCCATATACATTTACTTAAATTGCCTACACATCTCTTAAGTTTAAAGTTACAAATTGACAACATCCACAACATAATCACTTCAATTACAAGTTACATTATGATCAATATCCAAGAACACATATAGCACAACAAATGTAGGGGAGGTTCACTGCAAGTCAGGCGGCAAGACCGAGAGTGGAGGGAGGTTAGGATAAAGCACTCAAACATAACCACTCCTGCGAAAAATGACAGTTTAAATAACGTTAGTCATAGATCGAAAGGAAGTTCAATTGATTAGTGGTTGTGTGGAAGAAAGTATACCAAACTGCATTCGATAGCGGCAGAAATGTGATGCTCTTGCTCGCACAGAAGTCTGGCTGGTTGTGCATTTGAGGTACTAGCCTCGTTGCGGGGAAATTTATCCTTGCATATATTCTCTTTAAAGATATGTGTACATCCAAATTAGATATGATGGCGCGCATTGAATGTTCTGAAGGCAAGCATACATAAAAAATGTTCACAAAACAGAAATAGTGAACACTAAAAAAATTTCATGCTTATATGGAATAGTGAACACTAAAAAATGTACATTTCATAACAACCCAATATTAGAGATAGATTACGCCCACTTGAAGTAAGTGATAAACAACTTTGTCTAACACCACAATAATTAAAGTTCATGAAGAGTAAATTCTTTATTTTGCAAGGAAGTATATAATGTATTATCTGTTATTTGCTACCAACTACATTTGTTAATGTTGTTGATTTTACTTATTAATCGCATTGTATACAAAAATATGCACTAAAAAATTGGTGCTTCTCCAATTCTTACTCTCTTTACAATTTTCGTATTACAAATTTAGTTGGTTGCTTGCCCATGCTCGGCACAAATTTCTCTTTGTTAGTAAATATGAAATCAGTATCATTCTAGTTAAATTATCCTAACATTTTTATTGTATAACCTTCATCTTTGTATATGAACCATTCCTTTGATAAATTGTCCGATTAAAAAGAGTTTCGTTTTTTATCCCATGGTGGTTCCCTAATAACAATTTCAGACCCGGTCCTACTAAAATGTTGTTACATAAAGAAACTAGTGACCATTTTTAGAACACGAAATGGCCTAATTTTGGGTTACTTGACTAAGACATGTTTTCCATATGGATCCCACGCATATGGGCTGCATCAATGAGGCAGGTTTTGGCAACAGACAAAAAGACCAATAAAAAAAAAAGGAAACTAATCAAACCGTAATCTTAATTTAATTACAGATCGATCTAAACACCCAAAAATAGAATGAATATGTTATCTTAAAGCTTTGGGACCAAAATCAACTCAATCCATTTCACAAAACAAAAAAAATGAGCAAAGAGAACAAATTCATTCTAACTACCAAAGACGATAAGTGCTCTGAAACCATCATCCTTCTCAACTCAGAAAACCCCAAATTCAGATTCCAACATACACTAGTCCATTCAAACGAACAATCTACATACACTTCGGGTGCCCACGCAATTATATATATATATATATATATATGAAGTGAACTAGCTTCAAATCGAAATCATCTCCAATTAATCCTAATTGATTTTGACCTTCCCTACATTTTCGACCTGTGGACCCTCCATTACAGCAACCCTTGATGTAATGACCCTTGATTTAACGACGATAATCGTTTTAAATGTCCTCCCGAGCGCTCCCCGTAACTAATGGTTTTAAATTTCCTCCGCAAGGCCTTTTAGTAACTGACGACTCCAATACTCTGCAAAGGCTTTCACTGCTCTTCTTGGTAAAGGCTAGAATATTTTTTTTAAACTCTATTTTTGAAGAAACGCTCCTCCAAGACTCTTCCTCTTCATCTCCTTCTCCCATTTTTCCTGTTGGGTCGATGCTCTGGTATTCTCAGCATTGGTTGCTACACTTCACTATGGTAGGTACCTCTCTCTCCCCACCTTTGTCCCCCTCTGTCTCTCTCCCCTTTCTCTCTTTGTCTCGGGCTAAATAGATGGTGAGGAGAATTGAAAAGGGGAGTGGAATAGGAAAGAGGGTTTGAACTTTGAAGGGGATAAGAAGAAAATGGAAAGGGATTATTTTATCCAGCATCATTGTGTGCTGCATATTTATTTTTTGATGCATCTTTTAAGTTTGTGGTCCGTTTCATCAATCACATTCCCAGATTCATTTCTTGCTTTCTATGCAAAACATCACAGAAGATGTAGATTCTTCTTCTCCAACCTTCTCAATTTTCATTATCAAAATGATTGGTTCTTCTGCATCCTAGCTCTCCTCCATCAGTTACGGAAGGAATCCTTACTTCCACCACATACCCTTCTGCTCTGCCAACTACTCTAAAGTTTTCAACCTTAGGATGAATGCAGGCTACTCCTGGAATTAGAGTTTTGGGATTGAAAGAATACTTCTTTTTTTTTAAACTTTTCTGGTGATTCTGATGCCAGAAGATTTTTCTTGCAGAGTCTATAGGGTTGGTTATTCGCAACAGTAGGCCACAATATAAAAGCCCTTAAAATCTACGCACAGTAAGAAATTTTACTTATTCAAATTTCTTTTTATTTTTCTGATGTTTTGGGGTTAGTGATACTTGAGAATTTCTTTGTATAACAACTTGGATTATGCAAATTGATAGAGATTTATATTTACTACTCCTTTGTATTGAAGCATCCCCATATTGATCTTTTTTACAAATCCCAATATGAAAGAATCAGTTCCACTAGCTGTGCGTTGTTGCTACCATTGGGTATACGGAAATTGTGCACTCAAGACTTTGATAGTTTAATTTTAAATAAAACTATGGGGCATTACTCATGCGCTTTTGATATTTCATTTTTTAGTTTGAGTGTAAGGTGTTTGGTTAAATACCTAAAACAAATAGTTTCTTTCAAACTGGTTTTGATTCATTTCAATGTTTCTTCTGAATTTCTTCAAATTTGTGGAAGTGACACTGAAAGTGATTTTCTTTTGATTTAGATTCAGTTTTTGTATAAATCTGTTTTTTCTTTTCTTTTCTTTTCCTTTTTTACAGATTTAGACTGAGTTTTGTAATAAAATATTCCGGGTTCTTTATATTTCAAAACTATCCACTATCAATGTTGAGATCCCTTGAAAAATCATGCCCCATTCCCACTATCAGTATTGAGTTCCCTGAGAAAAAATCATGCCCATTACCACTTTTAGCCATGATATGGTGTGTTAGAGAAGATTGTTGGTTCTCATTGGCATTTAGAGTTTTATATTCCTCATTAATACATATCATGTGGAATGATATGTGTATAGTTAAGAGAATTTCACTGGAAATGTATGCCTGGAAATTACATTACTAATGTAATTGAAAACAAAAATCATGAAAAAAAAAATGGAGATGTTAAATAAGTGCAATTTCCTGGATTCCATGTAGCTTGAAATATGGGTATCAACAATAAATTCAAACCTAAACCCTTGCATGTAACTGATATCAAATCCAACACCCTAAGTAAAATAGTATTTTTGTTGTGTTGAAACTGATCACTTTAGTTTCAGGACAATCAACTTTTAAGGATCCCCTGCAAATCGAATCAGTTGGTTGCCCTGCATGGAGATTTTATGTACAATAAAATTACTTCCTACCTATAGTCAAGGGCAGATCTAAGTATTGTAACACGGGTGGGGTTGCAACCATGAGATTCAAAAACTCCTTAAAAAAGACCTTGAGAATTCTATTTTATTATTAGATTTCTTAACTTGACCATTGCCCACACCACCCAAATGAAAATCCGGGGTCAGCCATTGCTTTATATGTGAGGCCCCACCCCTTGTGGGCCCTCAATTTGTTTTAAATTATTATTAATATGATATTACCTACTTTAATATGCTAATTAATAGGCTTAATAGAATAGTTGTTAATACTCCTAAGTCCTAGAATTTAGCTCTTCTATAATTCATTATAGATATTAGGTGCTTATTGTAAATTTAGTAGGTTTTGATTAGATTAGGACTTAGCTAATATTAGAATTAATAGGAGGGGTATTATGAGTTAGGAACCTTCTAGAAATCCCACCTAAAGACCTATTTACCCATGGCCCTATTTCTTCCCCATTTAAAACTAAACTACCCTTTTGGTAATTGTCCTAAACCCTAATCTATATAAACCCAACTATTGCAAATGTAGCCTAAAACCCTAATTCACTCTCATCTTCCCTACCTCTCCCTAAGAAATCTTAATTCCCTAAATTCCAGCACAAGAAGAAGCTAGAGACCACCCCAATTACACTATCAATACTCTTAGGAGCTTGGAATTCTCATCTCTTTCTCAACTCTATTTGCAATTTCGAATTGAGGCAAGTACCCTATGCTAATTTCACATGATGCATGCTTTTCTTCTCTTGATTCTGCAATTCAATTCAATTAGGTAGATATGCATGTTTAGATCTTTCCTTTTGAGCTTTGTTTATGGATGATGACCATTTGATGGATGGGTTCTCCTATTTGGAAGATCAATGGCCTGGTTGGATGATGGTTGGAGGTTATAGAAGTGTTTTGTTGTTTATTTATGTTTATGTGATGAAAGGAAGAGATTAAGGATGAATTGGATGAAAAATGGGTTGAAGAAGGAAAATCCCAGGAAATCTGGGATTTCAGCTCAGTGCGTGTACCGGGTCGACCCGCCTCCATCTCTGTAGACCGGGCACGCTGAAAAAGGAGAAAATCAAGTCCCATTTAGCTCTCTGTAAATTTTACAGTTCAGTGTACCCAGTCGACCGGATACACATAACTCTGCAAAAAATAGCCGAGACCTAAGATTTCTCAGACATGTCAGAATCATGTGTACTCGGTCGACATCCTGGCCATGATGTTGACCGAATACACTGCGAAACCTATGGAACCCCCCAGCTGTTTGGCTTCAGGTCCCAGTGGACTCGGTCGACATCATGGCCGCGATGTTGACCGGGGACACTGCAGGATGTCGACCTGGGAGTCAACATCCAGTGTACCCGGTCGACATCCCAGGGGATGATGTCGACCGGGCATATTATGTACAGTGAATTCTAGGTTTCAGTTTCCTTTGTTGTTTGATCAATTGTGGGGCCCATCAGCCACCCAAATAGACTTCCATCAAATGTGCCAAGCACGAATCAATGGTGTGGCTCAGCCTTGACTCATGGGGTCCACCAAATGGGTTTTTGGGATTTGAATCGTCAATGATTCGATCCTTAAATATAGTCAATGATGTCCATAACTTCAGGAGCACCGGATTTATTATCTTTTGACATCGGAGACTATAGTTAGGGATCCAATTACATGACGAGGCCCTGAACTAAGAGTGAACCATTACTTAGAATTGGACCTTTGTTTATTTCACTTGATTCCATGATTTGGAGGATTTCATGTATTATTATTCTCTCCTATCTTTATTATTGTTATAAACTTGTTAATTAATGGGAATTGGAGGACCTGAACCTAGGATTACTTAGTGGTGACCCAAGGATGTAATTGGAGATGAATAACCCGTGTCTGGCTAGGCGGGCCCTCATATTGCCTAAGATTGGGTATGTGGAACTCTAGAATGGAGAAGTTAGTCTTTAATGGATTGATGGCTCATTGTGTATGAGCATGGGATGGTTACTTGTGGAATAAACATGATATCATACTTGTATTGCTTCAGGCCATGGTTATGGGCCTAGTGTGGATCTAATGATGTTAGACTTGAACTCGGATATTGGACGGTGTTCTATGTTATTGTAACTTAACATCTTAGAGACTTGGTTAGGATCTTGCTCACGCAAGACAAGCCTAGACAAACACAGACCTGTACTTGTTCCCTAGGTCGGCACTAAACATTCACGCAGTTGATCTAAACTCAGCCAGTTGATTGATCATCGCTTGTAGGAGCTATATTGGTTATGACTAGAGCTATCGTGATGAGCTGTGATTAGACGGACGGTGTGATACCGAGTCCGATCTGATCTAATAAAGGGGTGTGATCGGTGTGATAAAGTGGTGTGATCGGTCTTATATATTTGTATATTGTTATTAGCTGGGTTGTTATCCCTTGCATGGTTATCTTACCCTTTCCCCGCCGCAACTGTCTACAGCATGGAATGTTTACAGTATGGGAGGGTCGCGGTATAATATCCAGCGGTATATCCAGCTTGTGTGAATGTGCCATTTGTTATCTGATTAAATTAGATTACTTTACATTTCTTATTCTAAATTGTTAATTACTGCCCAATTGCCTAGATCATATACCTTTGTTATTCTTATGATTACATATTCGTCTCTATTCTCTTTCGTTGCATACATCCTGCGTTATCTGCATATGGTGCCTTGCCAAATCCTTGGATCTGACCCATCTTTGGTGCTTAGGTCCCGACCTTGACCCCGCGGACGACGCATACTATGAGGTGCCTGTAGTAGGCGACTACGGGTGGGGGCCGACGACCAAGTGGTCGAGCCGGATGATGGAGTGCCTGCACAGGGGGATTGAGTGCAGTTTATTTTGGATTTAAGAGTCTTTTGTAGTGAGCGGGTAGATAGACATTTTTGTATAAACTTTGATAACTACACTTTGAGATTTTATTAGACTTCTGCATTGTTATATTTGACTCAGTTATATGATACTATTGCTTCCGCTATCTTTACTTATGCTTCCGCAATATAACTGTTGATTATATTATTGTTCAAAAAGTTTTAAAATTTTGACTTCACTGCGGACTACGATCTTGGAAGTTCTCGGATTTTCCGGGAAGTAGCTCGCCAGTTTCGGGTACCTTAGCGGTAACTTCGGTATTTGGAATTGGGGCGTTACATTATAGGTAACACAAGTTAGTCATAAAAGACCTCAATTGCATGTATATTCTGCATTTAAAAAAAATGGTAGCATTATGCATATATGAATATGTCAACATATAGGTAATGCCAGAGGCGGACCCAAAAAATGAAACTTGGAGGGGCCAAATGAAAATTATTAAAAGAAAATCTTAAAATTATAAGGGGAAAAATAAAAAATTACAAAAGTTTTAGTGGTAAAAAATAACATTTTGAAAACTTATGGGGGGTCATGGACCCCCTTGGACTATAGGTAGGTCCGCCAGTGGGTAACGCAGGTTAGGCATGCAAAACTTCATTTGCATGTATATTCCTGATCTTAATAATATTTGATTGTTATTTATGCTATATCTATTTCGCTCTAAATTGCATGATGATGAGTTTAGTTTATCATGTGATTTAATGGGTGGCTTATGTTGGTGAAACGCTATTAGTTGCAATATTTCTAATGTATCTGAAATTGATGAGTTGAGCTCCATCAAATAATTGTGTACTAAGTAAGATTTTAATTCTTATTCTTTTGCTTTTTTAAGTCCAAACTCCGAAAACGATTATTTTTAGCCATACGTTTTGGATCTATTCTCATCATTTGTTTTACTGCTCATTTTATTTTTTTTTCTTTTGGTACATAGAGCTGTTGATGAGGCTGGAATAGATAGCTCCACTATTTATGGTGAGATTTTTTTTTTTTTTAAATCTTGGATCAATTGTTCAAGAAGTATAATATGTCATTTGGTTTTGAAGTTGGTTCTCAATTTGTTCTAATGCATTTTATAATTTTTTCTTGTAATAGAAAGAAATATTGTCTTTTCTCTATATGGATTTGATGTATTTCTATGTTCTTTCTAATTTCAAATTGATGTTTATGTTCTTCTTTTTAAATTTATTACATAATATTGTGTTGGAATCTAAAATGCTAATAACGCACTCACTAGTCTAGAGATCCATCAATTGTAGTTGATTAAATGCCCGTAAGAAATATTGTCTTTTCTCTATATGGATTTGATGTATTTTAATGTTCTTTATAATTTCAAATTGATGTTTATGTTCTTCTTTTTAAATTTATTAAATAATATTGTATTGGAATTTGAAGTCTTTTGTAAGATATCTATACTATGTTCCTTTTTATCTTCTAAATTTCTTTTGCCAAGAAATTTTTTTTATTTTTTTTTAAAGAAATGAAGGCCTTTCATTTCAGAGACTTACTTATCTTTTGGGGAAAAAAATAAAATAAAAGGAGAAAAAATTACTCTGCCACCTAATGTATTCATTGTAATTGACAGCATCCCCCAATATATTTAATTTACTATATTTGTAGACTTTTAGATAACGACAATTGATCCTATGATAAATCCCAATTCCACACGCTTGGAAAATTTTCAAATATAGAATTCCAAGCAAATCTAGGATCTTCAATGGGAAGCATTTTACTTACCTTTGAACAATGCAATGATATGAGAAAGGAAAGCTTATAGCATAGACTCTTCATATTCATTATGCTCAGCAAATCCACTATTTCGTGTATTATACCAATAGGCCCAAGGAAAAATTCGATATCAAAGCGGGGCCTTTGATGTTAAAATAGGTGATCTTAATGTCAAGCAAAGCGTTGGAATCACCTAACTTGCAATTGCATCAGTGGTAATCATTGCATTTTTTTCAGAAAAATTACTGAAGAGATACCCATATACATTTAGCTTATACATTACTGGTATCTCTTTTTGAAAAAAAAATTACAAAGACAAGAAGGGAGAAATGAGATAAGGATGTTACTCATGCTCTTTGTTTTTATTTTTTTACAACCATACTTCTCTCTCCTCGCGAATCCGACACCCGTCTCTTACTCTTAGTTCTTTTGCATATCCATAGAGAAGAAGATAACTAATTATCTCTGCTCTTTTTTCTGACTTTACTTTTTATCTATATTACTAAAAGGATTTACTCATTGCAATGGCTTGTATGCATCTTTTCATTCGCATAACATTTATAAGAATCGATTGATTTAAGTCTTGCATTACCAATAAAAATATTATTTAAGTCTTGCATTCACCATTCAGTCCTCGCATGATAAATGCATGTACTACACTTGCACGGGCCTTTTTTTTTATAAATAGTATATTTTTTTTATCTTAAATTAGTTTTTTTTAAAAAAAATTCAAAGAAAACAACAAAATTCTCTAACATTAAGAAAAAATGATGTTGAATATTACATGATCACAAATGTTTCTTTCAAGGGTAACTACTATGGTTTCAAGTTTAGTTGGTTTTTTTATTTATTTATTATGTTTAGCTTTATGATATTTTAACGTTTTAGGTGCTATATATCTCACAACCTTAATCCATAATCTTTTACCACATGTACTCAAAGACAATAATAGCACCTTTTCTATTTGGTTATCATGTTCTTGTTTTTGAAATTTTCACCTAAATGTAAAGAAACTTATTCCCTATTTTTAATAATTATCTACTGTATGCATGTATGTTTGTAGTGGTTGTTCTTAATTGTCTATCACCTTCTAACGAGTGAGCTAGCATTTTCTTTTGTGCAGTTTACCTTCATCACAATATTTATTTATTTCATTGATTTTTTTTAATTCTTTGGACTTAGAAATATAGCTTTTAAAGTGGTCTATAATAACATGGTCTTTTGTCACTTTTTTTTTTTATGCTAAAGAAGTGTTGGATTCACTAGCTAAAAAAATGAATTGGATAGAGAACTTATCCATGTTCATCCCATTGAACCTTATTCGTGTAGTGCTATGGTAAACCCTGCATGCCTTTTCCATTGCTCTACATGAATGCTCTGTATAATGGAATATAGATAAAACAAATATAAAAACATACAAAGAGAATGAACAACGAACAAACTTGCATGTAAAAATATATGTGAATAAGTGCAATGAAGTTTGCTATGATACTTACGAGTCCTGAAGTCTTTGAAGATTATAGTTTGTTTTATGCTCCCTATTCATGAATTGATGGAACTTTCGTTAAGTTTATATAGCAATGACATGTATGGATATTGCACATATGGTATCTTTTATTTTATTTCCCAACACAGAAAAATTATGTATTCAAGTCAGAAAGGCTATATCTTTTGCTTCTCCTTTTTTATGTTCACTTCTATTTTGACTTTCTAAATAACTCATTCATTTTTGGACTAGGGATACACTCTAAACAACAATTGTAGCCTATGCTAAGCACGGGGGCTTTATGCTAGTGCATATGTGAAATAGATAGTGTTGGGCGACAAAGTCTTCCACTTGCTACAAATTTGCGTAACCAAATCACCCATTCTCATACTTTCTGTAAAAGAACAACATTAGTGAACAAACCAAACTTGCAAAGAAGAATAATCGATTTTGCCATTTTAAACACTACATACGAAAAATAAAGATAAAATCAAAACACATCAACATCTGTATCTGAAATACTTTTCACATACGAACTAAATATCACAAGCAAACGTTATTCTATCTTACTTTCACATGAATTTATATCAGTTTGGTGTCAATTTATCTATGTTTGATATGAAGTTATCTGATACGAATTTATCTCACGTAGATGATTTTATCAAATTTTGACATGATTTTATCTGTTAATAGAATCAATTAAATTCGACTTGAAGTGAATTTATCTCACTTTCACATGAATTTATCTAAACTTGGTGTTAATTCATATGTAATTGGTATGAATTCATTAGAGTTTGGTGTGAATTTATTTGAGTTTTAAAATGGATTTATATGAGTTTGACAGGAATTTATCCGACATTAACTTTAATTTATCTGAGTTTGGTTTCAATCAGATCTACAACAAAATACTAAGAATATAAGAAGAAATAATTTCAGAAAACAAGATTAAAATATCTTCTTAAACTAAAATATATCAAAACATTCATACCTCAAGAACTTGATTGAAATTATCAAATCCGAGTCTTGTTTTATTCAGATCTGAACAGAAATACTGAGAATGTAAGAAGAAATCATTCCAGAAAGCAAGATTAAAAGATGTATTTAAACTAAAATTTGGATAAAAACATTCATACTTACCTCAAGAATTTCATTGAAATGATAAAATCTGAGTTTGTTGTGAATAAGATCTATAAAGAAATGCTGGGAATATAAGAAGAACTATGCTCTATAGCAACGTGAGAAGAAGAATAAGAAAAAGGATTCTCACGCATTACAAAGGACCTGTTTTAGAAACTAAGAAATTCTAGGCGAATTCCATCAATCGTCATTCCCTCCAATTCAAAATTTGAAATTTGTCAAAAACTCATCTTACTATATGTTGGAGCTAAAAACCAGGGTTAGATTGCATGATACCTATTCAAACGGTTAGAAGGGCAAATCAGTCATATAAAAAATCTAATGTGGCATGCTAAGGGAACACCACTTGAATTAATCCTGTGTGCAAGAGACTTTAGGCCTTAAACAGTGACGCTGTGTACTAGAGACTTTATAACACAATAATCAGGGATCTCTCGCTAGTTTACCCTTATTTTTTCCAGCTTCTTGGTCTTTGCAGCCTCTTTTTCTCTAATTGTTGGTTCTTTGCATTCATTCCAGGTTTTCAGCTTCTGGGTCAAATTACCAACTGTTTCTTTTGTTCTTTTTGAGCAAAGTAGCCACACGCGTGAAAGGAAGAAGACAAGTGCATGTAGACACCTTATTTTAGCACCCCGGAGGATACTAAGATTTGTATCCTATTAATGTTTTGCCCACTCTCTTATATTTAGCAAGCCACTTAGTCATCGTATGCATTCCATTAATAATATATATTAAGCGAGGGCGGTTTGATTTGGAAATTGTGTTTTAATTTCACAGTTGGTCTTTCGATTTCAATTTCAATTTTGGGCTCTATTTGCCTTCATCTTCTCAAGTATAAAAGTGTCCTGCACTATCCAAATTCCCTAAGCCTTAGCAGATATAGTTTCCTTTCCTAATTCACCTTTGACTACGAAAGTCTTACATCATTTTGACTCCCCATCTAATCAAAACTAATTCAAAGGACTCTTAACGATATGGACACTCTCCTTAATCATGAGCCTCTTTTTTGAGTTCACCTAAAATTTGAATTAGTTCCTTTTAAAAATAAAATCACTACCTTTTATTTTATGGTTTGAAATAATATTGGTCCCACAGGGGTGTAATTTGATAATCTCTCACAAGATCAAATTTTCCATATATTTACAACAATCACTTTTTGAGGCCGGATTATGCTCACTTAAACTTATTATCTATCCTTACCATTGGTCTAAGTCTACCAAGAGAAATTCATTTATTTTGGAATTATGAACAGCGGATAATTAATATGAGATTGAATTAGAAAACGAAGTAAGAATATGTTCTCTAGTGACTTAATATAGCACTAGCAAAATGCCCTTGTGCTTAGCACTTAAAAATCACACAATTGAAATTTTAAATAAATATTAAATATTAAATTTTAAAAGTTTTAGTAGAAACATGAAATATGAAATATTGAGATGGAAAAAATTATGAGAAATTTAAAATATGATATTTTCCAATTAGAGACAGATTTGGCAGTGAGTTGCTTGGGTGATGAGGTAGACCAAGCTTTGATGGGGACCAAACAAAGAGAGATAGAGAGGTGTTCCTAAGCGAGTGCTGGGGGTGGGGGAGAGAGGGAGATTTGAGTGCCATTAAAAATGGAAGAGTAGTTTGGGAAGAGGGAGAGGTGAAGAGTGAGTAATAAATGACATTTTATTGAATTGAATTAAATCAAATAATACTAAACAAAAATTCAAAACTATGGGGGATGGTCAAAATGAATTGTAGTTTATTTCAATTTGAAATAAGTCTCTTTCATGTATAATAATAGGCTTAGACAAAGAAAATCTTGGTAAAGGACTTGGTTATGATGAAGAAAGTTTTTAGGTGCCTCCAAATTACATGTAAAAATAATCCCTGAGCAAAATCAGGTCAAAATCAGGTCATATTATGTAAATTGCAATTAAAACAAACTAGAAACAAAAAGTACAACTGAAAACTACAAAATTAGATAAGGGACATATAGAGCTCAGATCACAATTTTGGCAGCACATAAGGTTGACCAAAGTCAATCAAGCAGCATCACCCTGTGATCAAACATTGGGATTTGTGAGTCATAATGGAGCAGCATAATGGCATGGATGAGAATGCTCCTTGCCCGATTGGTAAGGACTGACAGTTCTGACCTAGCTGTCTAGAGTTCGAATCCTGGATACACCACCTCTTTCTGCTTGTGTGGGCTCCTTTTCCACTTGTGTGGACTTTCTTCCTGTGTGAGCGGGCTCTCTCTTAGGTCCTAGCTTTTGTTTACATGAGTTAGTGTAAAAGGATGAGATTAATGGATCGAGGACCTCTCTCTACTCATTTTTTAACTTCCCATGATTCTCCACATTTTTCAGCATTGAAGACTTTTGAGTTGTCAATGTAACGGATGCATGCTCGAATTTCTGAGATCTAGATATTGTTGAAATTCTAATGAGTTCCAAAGTCTAATGACCCAAGGGGTCTTTGAAAAATCTGGCCTTAACACAAGCTGAGGTCCCAACAAACCGATCTCTAGAGAATTTCAATCAACAAGTGATTAAACTAATAAGTAATCCTAAATCCGATTAAAAAATAATCAAACCACATAATGAGGACACATGATTTATATGTGGAAAACCCTATTCAGGAAAAAACCACGGGCCTTATCGTCTAGGCCAACAGACAACCAAGCACTATAAATCGAAAGTTACAAGAAAACTTACAACATTTTCCCAGTTGCTAACTCAACCTAATGACTGTTTTGATATTGCTGACTGCTTACCGTATACCTTCACCGTATTTGAACCAACCACCTTGAATGCCTCTTCAAGATGAATCTACTTCAGAAAAGTAGCAGAAAGAACCTCCAAAGACTTGAACTTTAGCACGACAACTTGAAGCTTTGGAGAAGAAAATAATCTCTCAATAGATCTCTAGGTTTTTGGATGGGAGAGTGATTCCCTAGAGTTAAGAGAAGGAGGCAATATATAGGCTTTAATTCGTGCCTCAATACTTGTAGAGCAAGTAGGACTCAAAGAAGTAAGTTGAAACAAATTTAGAAGGCAGTTTTCTACTCAAACTAGGCATTCTGCGTATTGGCCGCTCGAGTGCATAAATGTGCACTCGAGCAGATGGCTTACTGCCACTCGTGCGCTCGAGTGCCCAAATAATGGCTCGAGCGCCAACTTTTTTGTTCTTGCACTAAACCCGAGGCATTATCATTCAATAGTCTTTGACTTCCTTTTAACTCTTTTCCATTCCAACAGCAACCATCATGATAGGAGACTAGACAAAATGTGATGGCACATGATGTCATCATAACACAACTACATCCACGTGTGATGGCAAGTCCACTAAGTGTGTGATGGCAACAAAACTCAATGATGTCATCATGACAAATTTCCTTATGGTAGTCCACATGTGATAGCTATGTGAAACTCCACAGTACAAATCCTGTAACCATCTTCCTTGAGCAGTCCCACTAAAATTACAATTATAAATCCTAGGTTTTGTCCAATACCTAATGAATTCCCCAATACTAATTATAATAGGATTATAATCCTTACAATCTCCCCCTTTGGCAATTCATGGACAAAACACCTAAATACAAGAAAAATGCTACCTAGAAAAAAATAAGATAAATTTTAAGAAACTTTTCTTCAGTTCAGCCCTGCAATTATTGTTCACGAAAGATTGACAAAAGATCAAGCGTGAAATCTTAAAAAGTGAAAGTAATTAAAACAAAACACTAATCAACACGTAAAAATCACATGAGCTATCTCAGCTTCTCCCCCTTTTTGTTCATAATTGGCAAAGCTCATACTCCCCTAAACCAAATAATCTATGTCCTCGATAAAAAATGCACAAATGCAAAACTCAATCAGGCTTGTTCAAAAAATCCTCGATGATCAAACACTATAATTTGCAAGTCATGAGGCAACACAATTTTAGGGAAGTAGTCATGTGTGTTAATTGTGTGTAAGATAATCTCAAATGGAAAACACAAAGAAATCGAAGATTAACCACAAATCAACAATCATTAGATACATAGCGAATTTCACACCTTTCAAAAACAATCGATCCGATCAGTAATGAGGTGCGAAGCTCCCCCTTAATGTTATCACACTTGGTTTTCTTTCTTTTTTTTTTGGCCCAACTCAAGATTTTCTTATGAACTTCTCGACGTAAAATAATGCACAAGTTCAAGTACTCATGTTTTGCAGAAATTTCTGAACCCTATAGAATACATTTCCATTGCGTCGGTCTACAAAAATCTCTACGCGCTTTGGGTCATGTATATATAAGATATAGACATTAAGAAGAGAGCATAAGGAAGCAAGAAAATCAAAATCGATGCTTCGAATATGTACAAAACCACTAAGACCATGAATCCTGGCAATCCTAGTGTCTCATTGAACTTAAGTGAGTGTCTAAGTGAATCATCGTGTACTTGTGGACATAATCAAAATCCTTAAATCGTAAAAAAAAAATCCAGTGCGAAAATCCAACAAATCAAAGTGTATCACATGCCAAATCATCTTAAAATTAGCTCGAAAAAGTATGCATGTGCTATTCAAAACGCAGTTGGAGGATTAGGTTAGTAGGCCAATGCCTAGGGGCTTACACGGAGGGGGATCAACCTCAACATTTTCAATTAATTTAGATAGTGCAGTGTAGACCACATTATAGCTTAGGTCTATTTTACGAATCCAAATAGCCTTCATCTTAATCTGTTGAGGAGAAGAAGGTTTCTTCCTCGTCTGACTTCTAATATGATTTCTTCTTTTATTGTAGTGTGGTCTCATGTGTCCTGTAATTCCACAAAAGTGACATGTGGGGGTGAATGTAGGCTTATGCACATTCTTAGCATTCATAGATTTCAAGGGTGGAGCCTTATGAATTAAGGGTGTCATGGAGTACACAGTAGGCCCTCGAACAAATACAGATTTACTTTTATCTTTTGAGGACGAAGCTCCATGAGTGTAGCCAATTCCAGATTTAGACTTGTCAGTCTTTTAGCTTCCAAGGATCTCATCAAGTTTCTTAGACCCAGTATTCATCCACTTGATTGATGCTGTAGTGGAATCTAGTTCGGTGAGAGCCATCTTCAGCTTTTCTCTTAAATCTTCCTTTTTAGCTCTACAATCACTTAGTTCTTTCTTTAAATTGTTCATCTCAGATTTTGCTTTTAGCTCTTATTGCTTCAATAATTCACTCTCCTTTCCTGCAGCAATCGGATTATTAGACAAGATTATATGCTGATCTTCTAATTGGCTTACCTTAGCATGTGACTCTTCCAGTTGTACAGTAAGAGAAGAATTTTGAGATTCCATTTCTTTCAGCTTTAATGCTCTTTTCTTCCTAATCTTTGACATACGTATGGAATTTTATAGTAATTTCTTGTATGTAGTTTCCCAGTCCTTGTCATTATTAGAAAAGTTATCAGAATCTGAATTGTCATCGGACTTGGACTCTGTGTCAAATGAACCTTGGATAAAAGAGACAGTAGACCAAGCCATCAAAGCAACACAGTTTTTAAAATCATTGTCAGGAGATTCAGGTTCACTCTTTTCTTCATATGTATCCTCTTCCCAAGACACATTAAGAACCTTTCACATGCTCTTTTTCGTTTTGTTGGCACACTTAGCAGCAGTATGACCAAAACCTTGACATTCAAAGCATTGGATAGGCTTGGTGGATCCTTTAGATGGGTTTTTTTCCGGCACAGATTTGGTCTTGTAGGGTGCCTTGTTGTTACCATCCTTCTTAGCCTTTTTATTTTTCAACATCTTTTTGAATTTTTTGATGAAATATTTTTCTAACTCAGCATCCTCTAAGTCACACTCTGATTCAGAACTACTGTCCACAGATTTCGAAGACTTGAGTGCAACTTTCTTACCATTCTTGCGAAGACAGTGGTTAGCGTCGTATGTCTGCAAATTACCAACTAACTCTTCCACACTAAGGGAATTGAGATCCTGATGCTCCTTGATGGCAACTACTTTTGGACGAAAACATTCTGGGTGTGACCTCAAAATTTTCTTAACAATTTTAGATTGAGAAATTGGTTCTCCCAGATTGAAGCATGAATTCACAATATTACTTTGTTTTGTATTGAATTCATCAAAAGTTTCTGAATCCTTCATTCTGATCATCTCAAAAGCAGTGGTCAGATTCTGGAGTTTGGTTTGTTTCACCGTGTCCGTTCCTTCATGAATAGTTTGAAGCAAATCCCAAGCTGCCTTGGCAGTCGGACACGTACGCAGAAATTCTATGGAATTCTGCCGGGGTGATTCCATTATAAATTGCATTGATGGCCTTGTTGTTGCAATTAGAATTAAGTCTTTTCATCAGCAGTCCATTGGCTTTTGGGTTTCTTAATAGTTTGCCCATTTACAATCACAGTGGGATCAGCATATCCCTCCACAACAGTGTCCCAGACTTGATCATCTGTAACTTTGAAAAAAGCAATCATCTTTACTTTCCAGTATGCATAATTGGTTCCGTCTAAGAGGGGGCTTGTTTGTAGACGTTCCTTCTCTATTGAAATCCATTGGAGATCAGTATACAAAGATCACACAGTAAATTAGTGCAGCCTGCTCTGACACCAATCGGCAAATTGGGCCTTAACACAGGTTGAGGTCCCAACAAACCAATCTCTAGTAATTTCAATCAACAAGTGATTAAACTAATAATTAATCCTAAATCCGATTAAAAATAATCAAACCACAAAATGAGAACGACACAAGATTTATACTTGAAAAACCCTACTTGGGAAAAAACCACGGGCTTATCGTCTAGGCCAATAGACAACCAAGCACTATAACTCGAAAGTTACAAGAAAACTCACAACCTTTTCCTAGTTGCTAACTCAATCTAAGGGTTGCTTTGATCTTGCCGACTACTCACCGTACACCTTCACCGTTTGAACCAACCACCTTGAATGCCTCTTCAAGAAGAATCCACTTCAGAAAAGTAGCAGAAAGAACATCCAAAGATTTGAACTTTAGCGCAGCAACTTGAAGTTTTCGAGAGGAAAACAATCTCTCAATAGATCTCTAGGTTTTTGGATGAGAGTGGTTCCCTATAGTTGATAGAAGAATTCAATATATAGGCTTTAATTTGTGCCTCAATACTTGTAGAGCAAATAGGACTCAAAGAAATAAGTTGAAACAAATTTAGAAGGCAGTTTTCTACTCAAACTAGGCTTTCTGCACACTGGCCGCTCGAGCGCATAAATGTGCACTTGAGCGGATGGCTTACTACCACTCGTGCGCTCGAGCGCCCAAACAATGTCTTGACTTCCTTTTAACTCTTTTCCATTCCAAAAACAACCATCATGACGAGACTAGACAGAATGTGATGGCACATGATGTCATCATAACACAACTGCATCCACGTGTGATGGCAAGTCCACTAAGCGTGTGATGGCAACAAAACTCAGTGATGTCATCATGACAAATTTCCTCATGGTAATTCACATGTGATGGCTATGTAAAACTCCACAGTACAAATCCTGTAAGCATCTTCCTTGAGCAGTCCCACTAAAATTATAATTACAAATCCCATGTTTTGTCCAATACCCAATGAATTTGTCAATACTAATTATAATAGGATTATAATTCTTACAGTTTCCGATCATCTGTCCAATAAAATTGAGAGAATCAGTATGTACAATGACCCCAACCATGAAAGAAACAAACTTTTGGATCTTACCTATCACCCCTTGACAGGTAATAGGCATAAGAATTTAGCTGTATTGGAGCAAATTCACCCTTAATTGAACCATGTGTAGGGAGGAGATTAAGCTGGATTGATTGAAGGTGGTTTAATCCAATGGTAAACAACACACACTCTTCTATGGATGGTCAGATCCAAAAGAACATCACTTATCATGTCCACACATAGAGAACCAAAAGACAAGTTTGTCATGATTAAAACCAAGTCTCATAGTGATGATCAAACTGATCAACTAGACCCATGCACGCCCTGGCCTATCCCTCTTGGGCCTATTTTCATGAAAATTGGAAATATGAGATATGTTGTTCATAGAAAATAATGGGTATGCTTCGAATGATAACCCAACCTCCAATAACAATCACGTTTTGACAGAGTTTCCTTAGGTACTTCATTGGACTCAATAGTATCCCTTAATAGGGTAGCGTTCAACCTACACTTTCAGGGGCTCCTCAACAAAAGCAGCTACACCTTAAGACTAGGAGCCAATCCCACATGAACTCCTACATAAAAGCAACAATCCAAGAACTAGACTCTTTCAACAAGAAAACAAATTTAACCAATAACCCATGTACAACCATTTCCCCAACAATCCTAACAAGTAGACTACATCAACCCACACACAAATTGCATGTTTCATGTATGCTGGGGTCATGCTAGTAACACAGCATGGATTTGACTCTTTAAGTCTAGTCATTTTCTCATTTTAAGTACAACTCTGTGACAAACATAATCAGGAAATTTTATTTGCACCATTAATATCCATGTAAGGTCTAAAACATTAGACCATGATCCACACGCATTATCATCCTTAAAGGAACTTTGCACCAGCTCTACACAATGTCTCTGCAAATAACACACTAGCATTCTACTATTCATGGCTCTATGACGACCTTACCAGTTGCATGACCTTCCATGATCTTGGCCCAACCAGCCTCTGCCCTGCTCAAAGGAAATCTAGAGTCCACCACTGTCCTGAGCTTTCCTTCTTTCAACAATTTAACCACAAATTCCAGGTTCTCACCTTTGGCATTCAAAAACCATGGCACCAGCTTCTTCTTTGAAAAGGTCAGCCTTTGCAGAGCATAAGTCAGAAAAGCATTGATGCCTGGGGTAATATCTATCACCTTCCCATTTTCGCTCAGATTAGGCTCAAAGGTCGACCAAGGAATGCCTGTCGTGCAGTGGATTACTGCATCATATTTGCGACCAGATGGGCTCTTCAAGGTCGACCCTTCTGCAGTCCGGTAGTCGAGAACCTCATCAGCACCCAGGTTCTTCACAAACTCAATGTTTCGGGCCCCACAAGTGGCCGTCACATGTGTGTTTCCAAGCTTGGCCAGTTGAATTGCATAAAGTCCGACTCCTCCAGAGGCTGCAGTGATTAGAATGTTTTTGGCTTTGCCAACAGCATCCAGCTTGATTTCTGCTGCATCAGTGAGTGCTTGAAGGGCAGTTAGGCATGCAACAGGTAAACCTGCGGCTTCTGCTGCTGATACCTCAGGAGGCCTAGTAACTGTCAGTTTTGCCTGAGCAACAGCATACTCAGCAAGTCCACCTCCAGTCTGTCACCAGAAGCACCCATGAGAAGAGTCCAAAAGAACAAACATAAGCATGGATGTATACCTTTTGAGAAAAAAGTATGATGTATTTAGAAAAATGGATAGAGTTGACCACATCGCGTTGTCAAGGCAAATCTAATCTGTACATGTGTGTTTTAGTCTGTGGAAGTCGAAACCGTTCAATAGATGTGCCTACCCATGTTTACCTATGCAGGCCATGATTCAAGGCAACAGTCAATGTTTGGTTTGGATATTTTCTAGAAGTCCAGTAAAATAACAGGTAAGTCATATTTTCATAATAAAATCAAATTTTACATACAATGGGGTTACATCTGTTGATTTGATAATCCCTCTATTCATTTGACCTAAACTTCAAGTAAATTGGTGTAATAAGAATGACCATTGGATTGGACACGTGAAAAATGTGATTCAGTTGTTTTGATCCGATCCTACAGGAAATACAGCTCTACTTGGACTGAAGATTTAAAAAGTTATGAGAGAGGCCAATGTGCATCTAATGGACGGTCTGGATTGCTGCTGAAATCTGGGTCACCATGTGAGAAGAAAATTCCATTATTAATGAATCACAATTTTTTCAAGCAACAGTTCCTATAGCTTTGGAGAATAACACAATTCGGTTATGAATGACCATTGGATTGGACACTTGAAAAATGTGATTCAGTTGTTTCGATCATATCCTACAGGAAATACAGCTCTAATTGGACTGAAGATTTAAAAAGTTATGAGAGAGGCCAATGTGCATCAAATAGACAGTCTGGATTGCTGCTGAAATGTGGGTCACCATGTGAGAAGCAAATTCCATTATTAATGAATCACAATTTTTTTCAAGCAAAAGTTCCTATAGCTTTGGAGAATAACACAATTCAGTAATGGCTAAATAGGTTGGGGCCACAACGTGAATGATTCGGCCTTTGAATGATGAACTCCACATTTAAATATATTTGATTTGATCTTACTTGATGATGCGATCCTAGGGTGAGGATGCAAGTGCCAGGGCACGATTAGGGTTCCCACTGGAACAATCACGATGAAAACAATCTCCACGATAAACCCACGCTGGGAAATTCTATTAACTCAAAAATCTTTGAGATTATTAATCTCCACAATGTCACATATATATAGATATATATAATAAAAGAAACTTAGAGGCTAAGAAATCAATCCTAAATAAACTAGGAAACCAAATAATATTCTTATCCAAATTAGAAACTAATCCTAAAGGCAACTTATTAAATAAAAATTAGAATCTAATAACAATTAATAAAGAATTCCAAAACTTGCTTGGGTCCCACAATTGGATCACGAGTCTTGCCCCAATGGATAGATAGTGCTGCTCCATCATTTCTCCCTAGGTTGGAAAAGAGTTCAACCTCAAACTCGACTTGTCTTCTTGATGTTGCTTCTGTATACAATGTGTACTTGAAGTGCATCCTTGGTGAGACGAGAACTTGACCCCTTCTTTGGTGTTCCCGGCTTCATAGGACAGAGTGTGACTTGCTTTTCACCATGCATGAATGTGTATGTGTTGTCACGCATTCCATTAGTACCATTCTTGTCATACATCCATAGACGACCCAATAAGATATCACAACTATCCATAGGTATCACATTACACCAAACTCCAATGGAAAAGGTAACGGGACAGGCATACCGTACTTGCACTTCATCACATGTTATTAACCATCTAGCAAAATAAGGACAATGATGCTTCCAAACGTTCAAATGTAATCAATCCACAAGACCCTGAGATATAATGTTCTGACAACTTCCTCCATCAATGACTACTATGCATTCTTGACCCTTGACTGTTCCTTTGGAGTGGAAAATATTTTCTCGCAATCATTTCTTTTCAGTAGTTGAGGTAGTGATAGTAATGACCATGAGAGAATCAAGATCCTCATCGGGCATAATGTCCTCCACTTTCTCTTTGTCATTCTCTTTAGGATCATCTGGAGCATCTTTCACATCACTTTCATTTGCAATGAGGTGGATGCGTTTTGGACATTCCGCTGCACAATGCCCATGTTGTTTACAGTTAAAGCATATAATCTTATTTTGACCTTTGGGCTTGGCGAAAACTTTCTCCAATGAATCACTCGGTTTAGAACCTGCAATTGATGAATTCTTCTGCATAACCCATTTAGATGTATTAAGTTTTCTGGCTTGCTGGTTTGCAATCCCCTCAGCTTTGATAGCATGCTAAACAATCTCAACAACATTATCAAAATGCTTGAATGCGAGGATATCTTGTATGTCAAGTGTAAGCCCATGAAAATATCTGTCAACTAATACATCCTCATCTTCATTCAAACCACAACGAACTTGTACGGTCATAAACCCCTCAGAATACTCAACAACTGTCTTAGATCCTTGTTTCAAATATTGAAAACTTGCATGTAGATCTCGGGAGTAATTGACAGGAAGGAATTTTTGCTTCAACAGATTTTTCATCTCGGTCCATGTGTCAACGGGGTCAATTTGTTGGTTTCTTTTCTTCCTTCTCTGGTTTCAATTTTCCATCATATGCATGAATCACGAGTTTAATACCCAAATCACAATCAACATTGACCGCATGTGAATCGCATTGATTCCGATATGTCCTCCATCATCCCGATGATTATCCTCACTCCGATTAGTAGGGGTGTAACAGTTCGGTTAACCAGTCAATCTAGGAAAACCGTTAACCGAACCGTAACCACTGTTTTCTGTATTTTAAAACTATAACCATATCAATAAAAACTGTAGAAAACCGTAACTGCGATTAACCGTTTTAAACGATTCAGTTACGGTTAATAACTGTGGCGAATGAGAGAGAGAGAGAGAGAGAGAGAGAGAGAGAGAGAGAGAGAGAGAGAGAGAGAGAGGGGAGATGGGTTGCAGAGAGGGGTGCTCCTGCTAGTATTAGGTGTGTAAAGACAGCAGAAAGTGGTTCTCTCTATCACTGCCCAAATCAGCTTCCCGCAAAAATTGCTAAAAGAATATTCCATGGAAAATGCTCTGCTCTAACATACTCTACATGGTTTCTGGTTTTCTGAACCACCCCAATCAAACAGTAGCTACCAAAATATTCAATCCATTTTTGCGAAGTGGGAGACACTAAAATAAATTTGACAAGTGACCATAGCAATTTCATCTCATTGAAACCAAACTTTGAGTTGAAACCACACAATTGGAAGACTACAACGACTACAAAACTAAAAACCAAATGAAATCCTACCACTGCAACTTAAGCTTTGGAGGCCATGAAATTCCTTCAGTAGCCAGAGCTCCTGTCAAGCGCCCTCTCCACCTCCTTTTGCTTCGTGGGACCCTGCTTTTGACCGTAACAGCGACGTTAATGGAGGATGACGGTGTCCATGTAGTCTTCCACCACGGAGATGTTCTTCTCTTCTCGCCGGTAACGCTTCCCAGCGCAGAGTCAGGAGTCCGGAATGATTTTTGAGAAAGAATCGACGATATTCTAAATATCGGATAAGGTTTGGGTGCCAATATTGGGGGCTTAACGATCTACTTTGCTGCTGTTAGGATACAGGAGTTGGATTGTAAGCGGGAAATAAAAGGAATAGCGTCTGAGAAGGGAGCTGTTGACAGATTTTAATGGCACTCGAACTGGGAAGGATCGGGGCCAAGGATCGCAACTATGGCTGATTCAGAATCCATGGTTGGGGATTGCGGATGTGTGAATGATGAAATGGCTCCTAATGGGATCGAATGCAGATGTCTCCAATGGAGAATGGAAGAGGAGACAGCGTGAAGGGGGAAGAGGGGGTTTTGATATGGGATGGGTTTTTCGCCGGGAGTTGAGAGGCTAGGGAGTTGAGAGAGAGGCGTGAAAGACTGAAAGGGGCTTAGGGTTTGGTTTTGCAAAAATATTTCATTCAGCCCCTTATTTTTTCTTTTATTTGTAAACGGTATGGTTAACCACATACGGTTAACTGAACCGTATTATACGGTTCAGTTCGGTTAATAACCGTGAATTATTACGAAAAACCGTAACCGAACCGAACCGGTTTTTGGATTTCATTAACCGTAACCGTAACCGAACCGTGAAACACGGTTATTAACCGCGGTTTGGTTCGGTTAGATGGTCAGACGGTTTTTTTTTACACCCCTACCGATTAGTTTCCAAATTGGTTACGTAGGTTTCATCCTTGCAAGAATCTCTTGCATTTGAACCATTATTGCGAATAGTTGATTAACAGTTATAGATAATTTTGCAACGGTTCCCTTCAAATCATCATCATTATTGGAGGAAGACTCCACTTCTACATGCTTCTTAGGAGGCATTTTGTTTAATGAAAAATAAAAAAAAAAATTTGACCGACCTGATGTGTGGATCTGGATATTTGAAAATGAACGGCTGAAGACTTGAAGGAACTTGGGCCCACTGGTGAATGAAAATATTTGTTCTTTTTTTTTTTTTTTTACTACTGCCGGCCCTTGGGTCGTACTCAACCCAACTGGAGGCACGTGGGTTGCTCCTTGGGTTCGATGCAACCAAAGAGAAGAAAAGGGTTTTGGCTTCCCTTTCTCGTTCTTTCTCAACTATACGGAGATGTAGCGACGAAGATGGTCCTAGATGCAACGACGAAGATGAAACGAAGGGTGGTGCGAGGCACTCGTGTTGCTGTTGCAATGGTGGCGACAGAGATGGTCCTAGAGTTCGACTGAGAAGATGCAGCGAGATGGATAAATGGCAGTGGAGTGGAGCAGCAGCGACGACGATGCCAGGTACTTATCTGACTTCTCCTTCTTTCTCCTATGCTCTTCTTATCTCTTGTTTTTTTTTTTTTCCTGGGTTTGGGGATTTCAGTGGTGTTGAGTTATGGCAGCAGAGTCTGGGATGAGTTGGTTTGGGTTGTGGTGTTGAGATCGTGACTGATTGGGTTGGGCGGTGACGGTTCGGCTAAGGGTTCTGTAGGTGGGTTCGGCCAAATGGGGACTAGTTTGGATTATGGAATGGGGCTTTTAGGGATGGGTTGGTGAAGGGGATGAGCCGAGATGTTGGGATTGGTATGTCGGTCGCAGGGCCTCGGTTTCTGGTTGCTGGATTGGTGAATGGCTTCTGTTGCTAGAGAGGGGGTGTGTTGGGATTGGTATGGCAGTCGCAAGGAAGAGAATAGGGAACGGAGGTGATGGGGGCTGGGACAACGGAAGATGGACAGAGATGGCTGGGATTGAGAGTGAACGGTTTGGTCATGAGATGATGAATAGAAAGAGGTATAAGGGTACTCACGCCGACGATCGGGGATTGTTCGGCTTTGATACCAATTGAAGCGATCCTAGGGTTAGAATGCAAGTGCCAAGGCACAATTAGGGTTCCCGCTGGAGCAATCACGATGAAGACGATCTCCACGATAAACCCACGTAGGGAAATTCTATTAACTCCAAAAATCTCTGAGATTACTAATCTCTACAATGTCATATATAATAAAAGAAACTTAGAGGCTAAGAAATCGATCCTAAATAAACTAGGAAACCAAATAATATTCTTATCCAACCTAGAAACGAATCCTAAAGGCAACTTCTTAAATAAAAATTAGAAACTAATAGCAATTAATAAAGAATTCCTAAACTTGCTTAGGTCCCACAATCTATGATGCCCAGATAGGACATGGATACGGCAGGGACACGCCATAGACATGGTAGGGACACGGATTTTACATGTAAAAAGTGAAGTATCGGATACGATACAACACGATACGTTGCCCATTTTGAAGTATCCGTGCATCATAGCCCAATATTGGACCATAAGTCTTGCCCCAACAGATAGATAGTGCTGCTGCATCACTTGACCAGACAATGAGGCTAACCCAATTTAATTACACCCGTGGATGATCGTCATCGTGAAATCTGGCTTACTTTTTAGACCACCTGGCCTACCAATGATCAACTTATCACCACCACACATATTAACCCTATTAATTGCCACAAACCCAAATTTGAAACTCATCCGATCTGTGCTCGTCGTTGGATTGAAATCTAAAAGCACAATGCCTTTTAGAACCATTAAACTTAAGGGCCATAAAGTAAGGGCAAGACAAAGAGCATTGACACTTGAGAACGATATTCCAAAGAGGATCAAAAGAGCTTTAACTGGCCACCAAGGCACAAATAGAGACTTTTTTCTTGCATATGGGCCCTAGTCCCACACTCTAGTTTAATAAGACATTTAGAATCGTTGTAAGGGTATTTTGGTTTTTTAAGGATGAACTTTCATTAAAAAAAGAAAAAAGTTTCTTGTAGGAAAATATTCTCCTGCGCATGGTTCATATGTGAACCCGTGCACAGGAGCCGTCAAGGCTGAATTTAATGGGTGGGTCCTGCCTTCGTTGATCTCCAAAGGTGTTCCAAGTTCCAGCGAGGGTGTTTAGGTGTACTTGCTTTGTACACATCCCCAAACACCAACGGGATAAATTGTATCCAAAAGCAGTTAAGTATGTATTTGTGGGATATCATAGTCATTGGAAGGGCTACAAATGCTCTGCTCCAAGAAAGAATTGTCGAATCTTTGTTACAATGGATGAGTTTTTATGAAGATGCTCCTTTTATTCATCTGCAAGTGAGGATCTAATACATGGGAAAAGTGAAGAGAACAGTCCACCTCTCATTGATTAGTCACCCCACCAGTATATCCAGGATCAGTAAATGAGACAGATACAAAGTTGTAGGGTGCTGATGAATTGTAGGGTGCTGAAGAACAAAGGGAAATAGACAAGTTCAAGGAGTTGTTGTAAGTATACTCCAGGGGGAGAAAAAAGGGGGACCGGTGTTCTCATCTATACTATCATCGTCTGATGTTCTAGATCCAGACCCTTCATCTTGCCAAGCTCCTTCACCTCAATCAGAGGCCATTCCTCACCTTTGTATTTTTTCTTCTGATTTAGATCTTCCGATTGCTGTAAACAAAAGACCAAGATTCTGCATTACTCACCATCCCATACAAACCTTTGTTCATATCGTAGCCTATCACATGTTTTTCATGCACTTGTTTCTAACCTAGCCAATGAATGTATATTTAAACATGTGTCTAAGGCTCTATCACATCCTAAGTGGAAAGAAACGATGGTAGAAGAGATCAATGCTCAAGAGAAAAACCACACACACGGGAGCTTACTACTCTTCCACAAGGGAAACGCACTATTGGGTGCAAATGGGCTTCCACAAGGGATACGCACTATTGGGTGCAAATAGGTTTATACCCTTAAAAATAATCCAGATGCAACAATTAATAAGTATAAGACAAGACTTGTTGCTAAGGGATTTTATGGAGTTGACTATTTTGAAACATTTTCTCCCATAGCCAAATTGACTTTCGTCCAAGTAATCTTACCTCTAGCAACAAGGAATTTCAATTGCCCTCTATACCAACTCGATGTGAAAAATGTGTTTCTTCATGGGGACTTGCAGGAAGAGCTTTATATGAATCCTCCACTAGGACTTGTTGTCAGAGGGCAGGAAAATAAAGTCTGCTTTCTTCAAAGTTCCTTATATGGACTAAAACACTCACCACGAGCCTGGTTTGAAAGATTTGGCAAAGCTGTAATTAAATTTGGGTTTACAAGGTGCCATGCAAATCATATTGCTTTTGTAAAAAGGAAAAAATTGAAGGTTGTTATACTTGTGGTGTGTGTTGATGACATAGTTTCCACAGGAGATGATGGTAAAATCTCCAGGCTAAAGAGTTTTCAAATTGGAGGTGAAATCAAGGACCTAGGATTATTGAAATATTTCCTAGGAATTGAAGTGGCAAGGCCAAGAGTGAATATCACAAAGAAATTACATCCTTGATCTCCTTCAAGAAACAACGAAACTTGGAGCAAAGCCAGCAAACACTCCAATAGAACAGAATCATGGTTTACATTTAGAATGTAGGAAACTGCTTGAAGATAAAAGGCTGTATGAAAGATTGGTGGGAAAACTAATTTACCTCACAATTACAAGGTCAGACATTTCCTTTGTTAGTTAGTAAATCAGTTTATGCATGCTCTCATAACTGATCATTAAATAGCAGTGCACAGGATTCTCCAATATTTGAAAGGATCACCCAGTCAAGGAATTCTATACAAGTCTCATAGAAATGCAAATAGCCTTCACAGATTCTGATTAGGTTGGATCTCTATCAGATAGGAAGTCTATGATAAGATACTGTACAATGGCGGGGGGAAATTTGGTATCATGGAAAATTAAAAAAAAAAAAGTTGTTAATGCAAAGTCTAGTGCAGAAGCTGAGTACAGAGCTGTAGCTCATGGGTATTGTGAGGTATTGTGACTAAGGATATTGCTGGATGAGTTGGGGGTCAAGCAAGGTGGTCCGATGTTTCTCAATTCTGATAGTACATCAACAATTAAATTGGCTAATAATCCTTTTTACCATTAGAAAACAAGAAGTGGACTGTCATTTTACATGTGAAAAAATTGAGGATGTCGTATTGGTACAGGTTCCTACTGGAGAGCAGCTAGCAGACTTTCTCACGAAGGTCGTGAATAAAACTAAGTTGAATTTTGTTCTATCCAAGCTGGTAATAGTAAATATCTATGCACCAGCTGGAGGGGTGGGGGGTGGTAGGTTGTGAGTTACACTATATGACTTATTTGTAATTTGTAGTGAGTCAGGGCCTTTATGTAAATAGTAGAAACTTAAGGGGCTTTATGTAATTTTCAGAAATTATGAAATAACAACATAACAGTGATCGCTAGGTTATTCGATTATTCTGTGGCTTCCCCAACTTCTCTCTCTCTCTTTCTATTTCACTTTCTTACTATTTCACATTTCTTTGAGAGTTTAGAATAAAACCCTAGATCTGAGAAGATCTAGGTTTACAACTTGATGTCATACCCACTTAATCTTGGGCATATGGGGTCCAACATCTTCTTGAGTTGGGTCTAATATATGGTACACTCCTACATGTAGCTACTTGTGAGACCAAATGTTAGGGCCTATCATCCAATCTATATGTTTCTTTTCTCTTGGCTAGTTTACTGACAAATATATGAGACTTGAGAGCACTTACTGTAGCACCAAGGATGGATACTACTTTGTCGCCTATTTTGTGAGCCTCAACTCCGGGTGCGACTCCAACTATCTCTCCTGCTACATCACCAACTGTTTTACCAAAAATACGGTTAGCATAGTTCCAGATGTGTGTGTGTGTGTGTGTGTGTGTGTGTGTGTGTGTGTGTGTGATATATATATATATATATAGAGAGAGAGAGAGAGTCAACATGCATTAATTCGTGTACGTAGTTAAGGTTAACCATAATCCTCTTCATTATGTGTAAACAAATGTTTCTTCTCCTCTAAGTAGCTTTGAATAGGAGTAAACCAAGTTAAAGCAAATGAACCAAGCCTTGTTTCAACAATATACCAGGTATGCCCAAGAAACTATGCTTAGTTTCACTAAAGAATAGGATACAGACCTTTTTCCATGACACACCACCAAGTATGTGACTATATCTTGAGATGACGAGCATTATCTTCAAAATCCAAGGATTTGTATCTTGAGATGACTTGAACATTAATTTCAAAATCCAAGGATTTGTATCCCGAATCCTCATATTCATATCCAATCTGAATGAAAACGATTAGCATATGCAACAAATCCCATTTATAGGTGAATCTTAAGGTTTAGGTGTGAATCTTATGACTTGATAATTGTTGTCTTGAATCCTATGATTCAAGCAATTTTTCTGGGATAGCTATAACCGAGAGGTTAATATTAGTAATCTTTTATTTTCCTTTTTTTATAGCATTTCTAGCTCTTAAGAGGTTAATAAGGAACATGCATGTAAATAGAGTGTTCGATTCTACATATGGGTTTTCTGCTGCACTCATTTTTTTTAATTTCTTTTAGGTTTTTTTCTTCATAAACACCTGTTTAACTTCAGGAGACATCCTAACTACTATATAAGGTCGATCATTTTGATTTTATTTTTATTTAAAGGGAACAAAATAAAACACTGCAACTTGTTCACTTTTTCTAGAAGCGTTCAAATCTTAAACATATTTATCTATTCACACATAACGATTTACAATTTATTAATATATGCTAATGATGTTCTTCATATGATTGTATTCATATATATCAATGATGTTCTTTATATGATTGTATCCTAGTCTTATCTGTCTTTGTATTGATGCAACTATAGATGAAAAATAATGGATCATGAACAACTACTTTTTTCTCATTTGTTCCTTTTTCTTATAATTATAAGATAAAAATTAAAAAATTCCTATGATTTGTGATATGATTCAAGATACAATGTGATTCATCCTCTAGGAATGAAATTTCAACCAAAATGGCAGACTCTTCAATTTGGTTTAGCTTCAAAGGATATCACCATGAGCGGTGCCCTTGCACAAAAAATCTGGTGGGTATAGGTCAGATTTTTTTTAGTAGGCACCGACTTCAGAGAGTTTGAGCAGTGCTGATTGAGTGAAGGTGAGCCTGCACAACTTATTTGGTACCCTCTGAAAGTAGGGTAGACAAAAGGAGGGATGATTTTTTCCTTTTTTGTGTGCGCGTGCCGGTTGGGGGTTGGGGGGTGGGGGGGGTGTACTTTTTTTTCTTTATTTTGAATCTAAAACCCACACCAGGTCTTCCAAAACTAATTTAGTGGTTTTGCACCTCAAAATGAAGGACCAAAGCTAAACACTAAAAGTGGTTTTTGGTTTCTTAAAAAAGAAAAGCTTGTGCCCCTTTTGTTAAAGAAAACTTTAAATCTAAAGAATTACAATTTGAATTTGTGGCATATGAAAGTTTAGGGTATAAGATCTCTAAATTGGTCCACTCAATAAATTAGCCCAATAGTGTGCAAAAACAAACAACTAAGCAACGGAAAGTAAACTCAACAAGCACACACCACAAGGACACCAGATTTAGTGTGGAAAACCCTAAACGGGTGAAAAACCGCGGATCCAAACTGGATCAATAATCAAACACTATGGGCCCGTTTCTTTACAAGAATTCTTGGAATTCATGTCTGCTGGAATTTACAGAATTCGAGGTGCTAGAATTCTGAAATGCTGCTGAATCCTAATATTCCTGAATTCACTGTTTCTTTCATACCGGAATTCCTATATGAGAATTTCATCCAACCTGAATTCCATAAATTCCCTGTTTCATAACTACTTGAATTCCTAAGTGGATTTCCAAAAAAAAGCATACAACAAGATGGAAGAAAAATAGAAAAATAAATCAGGTGGGGAAGAGGAGTTCAAAGGAAGAAGATTACCGAATCTGATTTTTGTGCAGTCGCATAGAATAGAAGATGACAATCAACCGTTGGAAGAACCGTAGTTCAATCGGAATGCCTAGAGTTGCAAATGAAGTATCCCGGAATGGCTGGATTTCTAAATGCTAGAGTAAAGGCTAGCATTTGGAAATTCCACCTTTTTGGAATTTTAAAATTCCACTTACCTCAAATGCTAGGAATTCCCATAAATGAACATGGAATTTCTGACTGGAATTCAGGAATTCCCAGACAGCCTAAATTCCTGTCAGAAATTCTTATAAAGAAACAGGCCCTATGAATCTCACAATTACAAGAAAGTCAGATTTCCTCCCCAAATATCCCCTATCTAAGAACTGAAGTTACCTTATGTCGCTTCACGCTTCAACGACTTTACACCGTTGATTGCAACAGACTCAATCCAGGGCTTGACTCCTCAAATCTTCTACGCAAGAAGATGATCTTCTACAAGGGATGCAGAAGAAACTGGCTCTCTAGAGTACTTGGCAGCACAACTCTTCAAAAAATCTCTAGAGAAAATTTCTCTCAATTAGATCACTAATTCAAAACTTGAGAGATGATTTGTGTCTCTTTGGGTTGTGAGAAACACCCAATATGTAGCCCCAAATCCGTGCAAGAGACTCTTAATAATAATATACTCAGAATATTAATTTGTTTCAAACTACTCATAAGAATCCGGATCGGACTGGGCAACATCCGCCATTCTCGCTATAGCGAGAGGTGTCACTGGAAAATTGGCTCTAACAGCAGCCTCTTTTGTTGACCCATCTCTTGGTTTCAATGCTTTTTGACCTTACAGCATACACCGTGATCTATGAGCTATCATGTATTTACTAACTATTAGTTTTATTACTTGATACCTAGTATACAACTTTTAATATGGCAGACCACCTTAGGAATATGCAAAATCCAAATTGTTAAGAAGATTACTGTTTGGAAACCCTAAAATCCTAGGACCTTGCTGTTGCACAATCAAATTGAACAATATGTAGGGTTTTCTCAATAAGGGAATGAAAAACCCAAGATTATAAGAAATAAAATAAGAGAAAAGAAGGAGAATTATAAAGATTTATGAAGAATGAACTGAATGGTAGAGGAGTCCAAGGCTGGACCTCACTAAATTTATTCTGTATATTTCAACATTTACCAAAAAAAAAAAACCTACAATCTTCTATATACATATTAATTCTCTGGACTATTTTGTAAATTCCGAAACTATAAAAACTGTGTATCAATTAAATACTCTGGACTAATTTGTAAATTCTGAAACTATAAAAATTGTCTATCAATCAAATACTATCTCTCAACACTCCCCCTCATTCTGGTGGATAGATAGATATCAACCCAGCTTAGAAAATGAATCTGTTAACTTTCTTCTAGAAAGTTTTTAGTATCACCATGATCAGTTGAAACTACAACTGATGATAGCAACTCATCCATTAAATAGCTCATCTCAACCCACAATTCCAAATAAATATCATAATGAAGAGAAAACCCTAATCAACCCTCTTACCACAAAGCTTCATAGACTGAGGAAGCCTTCACATATGACAAATGGGCTAATAACTATAGAAAAGGCAACCACAAACACCTCACTGTAACAAACTATATCCAAGAATTTCATGGGGAAGTGCCAAATTAATTCATGCAATAGGAACAGCTGCCCTTTCAAGTACCCATGGGCTGCAACTGAACTGAAGAGTATGGACTCTTGCTAGGCCATATGGCTGTTACCGGCAGTCATATGGAAGGCCTAGCAGTTCATTTGCCATTGGTCACCAGTAAACGCCCAAAAAAGGAAGGAAATGGAGAAACAAAAGGAAAAGAACAGAGGAAGGACAGAAAAGGAAGAAGACAAAGGGAAACCATAGAATCTTTTATACCCTGAAATTATGCAAGAGGACAAAAAATTAGTCGGCTATTTGCAAGTTTTGGAGTCTGGAGATGGTACCTGCAGCTTGCAATCCTCATTTATTTAATTACTTAAATGTGAGAAAATTACAAGAAATATCCTCCTTTATTATAAGGACACTCCAATTCTCAACTAAAATAAGGAAAACAATTCAATTTCCCAAGTCTGTGTTAATAGGTTCCAATTCCCGTACTCATTCGACAAAGTTTAGAGTTGATGTTGGATAATCTGGGTGTCCAACCACCAAGAGAGAGTGCATGTTCTTGGGATATTATCTCATATCCTAAAATTGTAGAAAAGCAAGACTGCTTTTGTGGAAATTATTTCACCATAACTAGTTAAGTCATGAGGAGTGCCATGTGTAGAATGTGACTCAGGTATGATATGAAGTTGGAACATCAATACCCTAACAAGCATTCAACCATCTCTCTCTCTTCCTCTCTTGTTCTTTCTTATGTTTCCTTCTTACTTTTTCTTTCAAATACATGTTAGATAACAATTTCGTTCTCACTATGTTCTTTTGGCTTCATGCATTAGCACTGAGTACTGCAATTTCTAAGCACTCCAGAGATCAGTTGAAAAGATTTTTCAAAGGAAACCCACCATTGTACTCCATGGAGAGAGACTTCTAAGAATTCATGAAACATGACCACACTAAAACTTGCCAGCCTTGAACATAAGAAATGAACTTTCAACACCAATAATAATACATAACAACAATAGGTAAGAGAATAAAATATGGTCAAGCTTCAAAGATATGGGTTGGAGCAAACCACCATCAACTCATCAAACAGATACTGGAGAAACACAATTTATATTTTATACTTCAGCCTCATAGTATAGTTGAAATATACCTGGCACAAATGGAAACTTGCAAGGAACAAAAGGTCGTAGAACGCCTTCTTGAATTTTCCAATCAATTGGATTAAGACTTCTTGCTTCCAATTTTATCAGAACTTCATCCTTCTTTGGACTAGGTACGGGAATCTCCACGTGCTGAAAGAGGAAAATTGTTCAATTCTAACAAATCATAACTCCAAAGTAAGCAAATAGTCAAAATGCAACATTATATTTTCTCTTTACTATGTATTCTAATTATCAAAGTATCAAACATAAACTGTAAAATCACAGAATCACTACTTTTGGATTTGTTGAAAACTTTGTTGATGAATATACATCTCTCAAGAACATAAGGAGAAAGTTTATGTTCCTAATTTTACATGTGTATGATATCCTGTTTCACTTTAGTGACTTGAGCATGCCAAGACAAACTTTTTTTTTTTCTTTTTGAGTGGTCATCTTTGAGGACTTTAAAATTAAGGGAGAAGCATTATTCATGATTGGAATAAAGATCAATCCATCTATGTTCATCCCAATATATCCCTTGTGGTCAAATTGCTCAACAGATATCATAATAACTCAACACTGGGCATTGGAGAAGAAGGTGATGCACTACTTTCAAGAAATTAATGATTACTTGTTTATGTAAAACCCACTCTAACAGTCTAGAAGTGGTTGGAATTGGATACACAGATTTCGATCTTGCTACATGACTTTTGACAGGAAGTCTACAACCAATGTCTTTCTGCTAACTGGAGGACCTATATTTTAGAAGAGTGTCAATCAGACACCTGTTGCCTCTTCCATAATGCATGCTGAATTCAAGGCCTGCTTTGAAGCCATATTTTTCACTGCTCGGTTGCAAAACTTTATCACAAGACTTCAGTTGTTGACGCCATGATGGGGACACGAAGAGATTTCTGTGATAATTCCAATGAAGTCTTTTTCTATGAGAATAACAAATGCAACAAGACATATCGGCAAAACATACCTTGATGTTAAAGAGAAAGCCCAAGATTGCCAAGTGTCAATCATACGCATTAGCACTAAGTAGATAGCTGCTGGCCCATTGACCGAAGCAGTAACTCTCAAGCTCCATGTGCAATATGTTCATAGCATGAGTCTAGGTTGCTTAGTATGATGTTTAAGCAGTCCATGTTATAATATTTAACAACTTTATTATGCATATGAAGTTATGATTATGATGATTCTTTCTTCTCCAACTATGCTCACTGTACTGTGAAAATTATGTCCAAGCAAGAATTGTCAACACCACAAAATTATGATGGGACCATTGTGTGCGTATGTATAATCCTACGAGTCACGTCATTAAAGACTTAAAGTACATTATTAGTGTTTCGGTACATGGAAGAAATCATGAATGACTAAGGATGTTTCTTGATTTGCATTTGATGATTTCCTTTAATTTGGACATTATGTCAACAAATGTTATGTAGCTCATACGTCCATGATTGCACTAATAAGGCTTGACAAGCCCATTGCAGTTATTAGGTTTATCCAATCCATCTGGCCTATTATGTCATTCTCAATGTCTCCTGCAAAAAACCAAGATTGCTCAAAATATCATCATCATCATCATCAAAAACATGGCCCAACTATGTTGGGGTCGGCTACATAAAATCTATTTCTCTATTCTGATCTATCATGAGCCAAATCCTTAGTTAAGTTGCACTTCTTCAGATCGATCCTTCCTATTCTCTCGATGTCCTCTTTAGCCTACCCGTTCTCCTTGGCGCCTAGACCATCAACCTTCATAGAAAAGGTTTTTTTTCAATAGTATCGTTGTTGTCCTGCGTAGACATGTCCAAACCATCTCAAATAAGTTTGTCCGAATTTATCAACAATTGATGTTACCCCTAAAAGCTTTCAAAACACTCATTTCTGATTCTATTTTTGTTAGTTTCACCACACATCCATCTCTACTCTAGTCATTTTGTGCATGTATTACTTCTTGAATGGCCAACCAACTACTCCATAGATCATAACTGATTTAATCACTATCTAGTAAAACTTTCCCTTAAATCTCATTGGTATGAGACAAATCACATAGCACTCCAGAAGCAAATCTCCACTTCAACCATCCCGCTCTTATCCAATTTTCAACATCTTCCTCAATCTCTCCATTCTTACTAATTATCAAGCCAAGGTATCGGAAGGAATCTCTTCGTAGTATCCCAAGAGATTCAGTTCTCATATTAGTCTCAGCTCTTTGCACATCCCCACTGAAGTTAAAATGCATATATTCTATCTTAGCACGACTCATTTTAAAGCCCTTGGATTCTAAAGCCTCCTCCGCCATCTCTTTAAGTTCCGCATTCATGCCATCTCTCAATTCATCCACTAACAATATATCATCTGGGAACCACTTATGTAAACTACTCTGTGTAGAGTTGACGGAAGACTTCCACAAGGTCTATAAATAGAGCATCTATGAGCTCCTCTCTACGACTCAACATACATCCAAGTGACCAACACTATAGGGCTGATTGTCAGAAGTCGAGAGACAAAAAAAAAAAAAAAAAGGTACTGCAAGTTGGGCTAAAGCCCTGCGCTGCCTCATTAATTAATCACAATGACCAAACAAAGTATAACTATCAATTTGATTTCATTATTTTGCTTTGATTACTTCACCAAGCTTTAGATCCTTGTTAAAAGTACATGAGTCCCAAAACACATCTTAAAACCACCAATTAATAAGGGAACATCCAAATACATCTTAAAACACATATTTACACGGCTCATAGTACTTATCACATTTTCATCAGCACCAACAGCAACTTGAACACAACCCCATGTTTGAATTCTTATTAAAGCACTATTGTCAACTATTAATAACATACCAATATGTAAAAGCAATATAATATCTAGGGCTCCGATTCTACTGAAAAAACAGAACAAGCTATACTCCCTCTGAAAAAGAAAAATGGAAGGAGAGCTTAAGGACCAAAGGAGCTATACTCCCTCTGAAAAAGAAAAATGGAAGGAGAGCTTAAGGACCAAAGGAACGTACTTTCAAGGCAGCAGCGCCACCTCCATAGCTGTCGTACTGGAGCGCTTGCATGACATTTGCAGCCATAGATTTCGAGGGAAATTCGATCGCTAGCGATTTTGGTTTCTTGAAAAAGAGAGTAGAGAAACTGGGTGTGTGGGGATTGTGGTTTCCGGAGAAAAACGACAGAGTGGCAGGGCATAGGTGGCGCTTTCTCACAGTAGCTGCAGCTTTTGCGGCCACATATTTCTTCTTTTCCTCTTTTTTCAACAATGAAGGGTAATGTAAATGCTATAGAAAATAAATATACGAAGGCCAAAATTCTCTTTTCACAACCCTCATTTTAAGAGTAATATACTCATATGTGAAGTTACCAAACGAGACACCATTCATAGGTTCTTACTTCACCCAAATTTCTCTACACACACCCACCCCAGCCCCCCACCGCCCCCGGCAAGATGGGAAGAGGGATAGGGATAGGGACAAGGACAAGGAGAGAAGGTGGGAGGAGGAGAGTGGGCGCGGCAAGCATAAGCGGGGAGGGAGAGAGAGGGAGAGAGGGCGGCGGCGAGTGGCAGACGAAGGCAGGTAGGGATGGGGGAGAGAAAGAGGGAGGGGGCCGGGGGCAAGGAGAGGGAGGGGGCGGGGGGGCAAGGGTTGCAAACGAGAAGATTTTGGGTCGAAACATAGTGAATTTAGAACCGTTTCTAAATAACAGTTTTGGTTCCAAATCCGATTTTAACTCGAAACCTATTTTGTTGGTTCGAGACCTGGTTTGATAGAAAAGTTCAAATTCGGTTCCAGAGCCGAGTCCACATAAGGGACTAGATTCTAGTTTCAAAACAATTCTAATTTCTCTTTTTTTTCTTAAAATGAGTATATCATTCAACTTATAACAGTGTATCAAGTCTACTACCTCCAGTGTTATACATAAAAATGTAAAAAAAGAAAAAAACTAATTTTAAGGTATAGTTTACAATATCAAAGACTCATATGCCAAGTCTTGAGTCCATAAGTCTGAACATGTATAAACCTAGAACTAGACCCATTTATCAATTAGAACCTAAATTGGGTTTTGGGCCCGTTTATGAATCGGAACCTAAAATAAGTTCCAGACCCGATTTTTTGCAAGTTGGAACTTTGGGTAATCGTATTATTGAATACTTATTTTCAACCCTACTAGTGGCGAGCGGAGGACAGCTAACAAGGAGAGGGAGCGAGGAACATGAGAGCGAGGGGAAGAAAGGGAGTGTAGAGAGAAGGTGAGGGAGAGAGAGGGGTAATTTGGGAAAAGAGGGTGTGTAAAGAGAAATTTTAGTAATTTTTTTACTTAAGTGGTGTTAGTAGAGAGGGGAATGTGAAAAGAGAAGTTTTTGTTGTGGCATTAGCAGCTCTCTAAATATACTCACCAACGTTTGGAAGAATAATCTTACAACATTGCTCTTTAAAAGAGTGCAAGTTCTAATATTACACTAATTTCTTATTTATTTATTTTTGTTTTGCTGAAAGGTAAAATTTTGCATTTAAAGAAGGATATTTGCCCCCAAAAAGTGGAAAGGCTAGCTAAACATGCTCAGGCCGAGCCAACTTTCCTTAATCCAGTTTTTATTGGGGAAGTTTGGTGGTGATCGTTTTTTTTTTTTTGGAGATTTGATGCAAGTATCTAAGTTTAGTAGTGATCTTTTTTGTTTTGAAGATTGGATGCATGTATCTATTTCTATATTTTGACTCGATTGAACAAGGGTTTTAGCCGCTCCAGGCATCCCTGCCGCTCCACACACTCTAGTCAGAACCAATTATTCTTTAATTAGATATATGTGTATTGTGCAGTACACTTTTATTTTTTGCTAGCGGAGGGTTTTCCAACCCTCTAGGAATGACTAATTCCTCTAAGCCCAGTATGGCCTCTACATGGTAGCACAAGTGAGCTCAACTTATGTTCTTGAAAAACGGGGAACTGGGAGTCAATGCCAAGACCTCTAGCTCCAGAAGAGAGAGGAACTGTGGTACTGATCAATTGACCAACCACTTATATTGAGCAGTAGACTTAATTAGATGATATTTGTAAGTATAAAATTAAATGATTTATGAGTTCAAAATCTTCCTGCATATAAGAGAAAATATATAAATCAGTTTTTATTATAATTTGATACAATAAAATTTTTCCAATGTTAAATTTGACAATAACCCACAATTCACCGGGTGGAAATAAAGGGCGTAAGACCGCAAGATACGTGTGAACCGTGAACCGAGGAGTAAAAAATTGGCTTTATCTATATATTGAAACATGTACAAAATATCTTTTGCTCCCCAAAACGTGCCTTGTCTTGTGGTTCGCATGTGCCTTGTCTTACCCTATGTTTGGGAAGGGGGGAGGGGAGGGGAGGGGAGGGAAAATTTGAGGAGGAAGGAAAATGGAGGGGAGGGAAGGTAAAATTAATTTTCCCTCCTCTTGTTTGGATAGTAAAAAAGGAGGGGAAAGAAAAGTAAAAAAGTAGGGTTTTGTTTGTTTGTGAAGTGGAGAGAAAATTACCAATTTACCCTTATTTTGTGAAAAAGTGAAAGGTGATAAGGGCATTTTAGTAAAATTTCCTCCCCTCCCTTCTTTCCCTCACACTTTCCCCCCATTTTTTAGGGGAAAATTTTAAGGTGGGCCCCACAAGCATTTTCCCCCAATTTTCCTCCCCCCCTCCACTTTCCTTCCCTCCTTTCCAAACACCATCAACTTCCACTTTTCCTTCATTTTCCCCCCCTTTTTTTTCTCCCCCCACTTTCCCTCCTTCCCAAACAGAGGGTTAGGGTTCGCATGATTCCATTCTTTATTTTGCCTAGGGCCTCAAGAAACGTGCTGAAGTTCAATCAGCCCAAAAAGAATTCCTATCCCTCTAATGAGGGTCCATTTGAATGATAGTACGGTAAAGATGAGCTGGTGAGAATGAGAAATTCTATCTAAGGACAAATTCTTTAATTTAGAAAATTCTTAAGATGAAAAATAATGCATTACAAATGCTCAGTATGAAAGATTTTAGTTTCATATTACTAATGGGATAGACATATTAAGGGCCTATTTTTTTACTACAATCCCCAACATGAATGCTAGATGTTGACTTTTTGGGATCTGACGTGTCCCTTATCATTTGCAAATTCCATGTTTTTTGCTAACCATCTAAGAATTTCAGCCACATGAAAGGTCCCAAATGACCTTTGAGAATTTGAGAATTTCAACCTCTTTGACTTTTGGTGGAATTCTCGAATGCTCTAGTCCAAATGAGCATCTAGGAATTCTACTATGTCTGAAAATTTAGAAATTCCCTAAACAGGAATTCCTTGAATCGAAAAGATACAGCCGTAAAAATAAAAAGTCATCTTCTTGATCCTCATACTCATTTTTGTAATGGTTTGTATCTATGGGTGATATTTTGACAATACTACAATAGCAATGTCTTTTATTTAGGAAATGCTAATGCCATTGAAAAATTTAAAATGTTATTGTATCAATGAACTCTACTTACATGCACCATGCCACATTGCTAATTTTTAATTAATTGTAGCAAAATGTTCTGCATTCAAGAAGAATAAGAATCCCAAATTGTTTATAGATATTCCTCGGTGAAGCTGGCTTCCATACCTTATTGACTGCCTATCATTCTACATTGCAGAGGTAAAGTACCTTACGGGTTGGTTTCTTTATCAGAATTCCAAGAAGTCATGTCTGGGAGAATTTCAAATTCTCCAAAAGTAGTCACATTAGATGGAATTCCAAACTCCTCTTTTTCGTGGAGGATTTGAAATTCCAACAAGTGGTATAAAAAGTGGAATTGCAAGAATTTTAAAAAGTCTTTTGGGTGATTGGAATTTGAAACATTAATGAAAGAAACACAGTATTTCAAATGCCAAGGGACAAGATGTGACACCATATTACATCATTTTCAAAAAACTCGAACGCCCTAAATTCTAGTCATAAATTCCGGTAAAGAAACACGACATGTTGCATTTCTCAATGGTTTGTGGAAAATTATAAATTTTACACTGGGGCTAACTCGTCGTGGTAGGATAAATACAGCACCACTTGAGTCTAGACCATGAAGGGGAGTTAAAAACCCAAGTCTCTTTTTCCTCTTTCCAAACTAAAATGTGCACCGAGACGATCATTTTTTCTTTTTTAATAATTTCCCTAGATTAAGCTAATGTGTTGATTTCATCATGATATGGGCTCAAATAGGTACGAGTAGGAGTGCGCATCGGCTATGACAACCAGAGCCTAACCCGTGCCAGCCTACATTGGGTTGGAATTGGGCTTTGTTTAGGATCAGTGAGATGTTCAATGCCTACTTTACTTCCTCAACAGCCAAATACCTAACCCAACTTGACATATTTAATAAAATAGTATTTTGCAAACGGGTTGGGCTTGGGCCTGGTTTTTAAGCCCATGCAATGGATCTAAGCATGAATGAACTAAATGGGCCAAGGTTAGACACCTTTATTCTGGCTCGACTTGGCCCATAAACACCCTGCAAATAGTTAGATCCATAACATTTTAGATGTAATAATTATTAATTATTTTTATATTATTATTAAATATGAGAAATCAATTAAATTTCTTTAAATGAGTTCATTCCCAATCATAACCCGTTCTATGTATATAAACTAGCGAAGCTACCTGTCTGTGCCAGCAACAGCATGGGCAAGTAATGGAGGACATTTACACAAGAAAACAGATGACGACATTTACAATGTAAAAATTGTTCCTACATACTATAATCGAAAGAAAGTCATTAAGAATAAAAGAAAATATTTAAAGTATAGTATATATAAAGGGAAGCGCTACACAACGCTCGAGCATTTTTTTAGGGGAAAATGCCCCTCCTAGTTGGACCGATTGGGAAGCATATTGATCATGGAAGTCCATTCGCTAGAAAGATCCATATGAGGCCTACCAATATGTAATATCTCGAGTCCATAAGATTATCCTAGTCTTTTGATCCATGGCCCTAAGATTTAATGATTTATAGGCATCATTTTATCATTATTTCAATTCAACGGTGGGGAAAGGTTTTATGAGTGTCAAACTTGGACTTGTGACTATTCATTGGGTGGTTGTGTGTGTGAAAATATTAGATTGACTCAACATAGGCCCCATAACCAAAAATAAGAGGGGCGGAAAAATGGGCGTTCTTAAAGTAGGGCATTTTTGAGAATTTTCCATATATATATATATATATGAGAAGCTCTCCCAACCTTCAGCTTATGTTGTCTTAAGCCGAATCAGTGTTGCAATAGTATTGGTCCCACAAATCAATGTCGACTATCTTTGATTTTTGCCTGATGGAACTAAAAAATCCAGTTCTAATTAAATTTATCTTGATTTTGGAGACGATGATTTGAAGCAACTTACGATGGAGAGAATTTTGTTATCAATGAATAAATCAAATGGCATCAACGTCTCCACTTCTTATTGTGTTGTAGGAAATTCTTCATAAAGAATTTCAATCAGAAAATATGTTCTTGAATGGAAGCCAGGCGCCAAGCCTAAAAATACGAAACTTTGGTTACTTCAAGGTACGAAACAAAAGCTTATATGCTCATGGAATTTGTACTTGATAACCATTTGAATAGATTTTCTATGTTGAAAAGGTAACCATGAAAATCAAAATTTGTCTCAAAAAGCGGAAAATAAAAAATCCCTTTTTTTTTTTTTTTAATGCTTTGATACATGAGTGGGCCATATGATGTGTGAGGTTGGTAGGATTTGTTAGCAAAAGGATTGCCAATTTATTGAATTTATAGAATTTTTGGTATTTAGTTATTGTTATCAAATTGTGTTAAATAAAACTTGATTGTCGTTTAATTAAAGAGCGCTTGTGGAATTCTTCTCTTCAAGTTCGTGTTACTAAGTCACAGAGCTCTGGCTTTGGAGGAGATTTTAATGACCAAACTCAAATGGATATGTCGCAAATCAATGAATAGGACATTCTATTATAGGCCAAGAGAAAGGAATCAAAGGTGAAATTTGAAGTTTCTTGAAGAAGTTGTTGACCCATGTCTTTCGTGTACTTTTAGCTGTTTTGATAAAAGGAACAACAAAAGGGTTCTTTGCTCATGTGTCTTCTCATTTTTTATGATTATTTACTTGTGAAGATATGCTATGTGATATCATCCACATAGACAATTGATTCTACAGGCTATATCTTTTGCTTCTCCTTCCTTTATTTTTAGTTTTTTAGTTATTTTTGTCATGTTGGTCGTCTCCTACTTTAGGTGGATGCAACTTGATTTTTCTTTTCCAAAATATGAAGATAGTAAAAAGCTCATTGACTTTTTTTTATATACTCTGAAATACCTTTAGTGATTTCTTATTTTAGGCCTTTGAATGATAAATACCACGGTATATTTTAATTAAAAAAAAAACTCTAATGTTTTTCACTATCTAATATTTTTAATTATGTTGTTCGTGCCAAGCACGAGGGCTTTTTGCTAGTTGGAAATGATCATATGAGGTTTTTTAGGTGGGCCATGTGCATCTAACTATTTGCATTTTGCACACGAGTTCACCTAAACGTTCGTATATATGTATGCATGTATGTATAGAGAGAGAAGAATTGTTTTCTTCACAAACTTAGAACCATAAATCGAATATCTTGAGTGAATTGTATAGTTGTATTGAATGGAATAATTTATTTTTTCTTCAAGTTTTATTTTACCAAATGACACATTTTTAACAATATATTCCATTAAAATGTTTAATAAACTAACCGAAAGATGTACTTTCAAACAAAAAAACTAAAATAAAAGACATAGGAAAAGATAAGAGCTAAGGGTGTATTTGGTTGAAATTTCTAAAAGTGATTTTTAGATTTTAACTTTTTTTTTATAACCCAAGGTATCTCCTGCCCAGTCCGGCCCAAGAGCCTTTGGCCCTGAGCCCAAGGGACACTCGATTCTGGACAGCTGAGAACTAATCCCTACGGGCACATGCAAACCCTCCTATCCAAATACACCGGGTAAAACTATGGGTGGTAGTCAACAAAGGTAGGTGTTGAACACAAGACATCTCCACTTCTTGAGGCGCAGTGTCCTTGGCCAAGTGAGTAAACTAACTTTTTGAGTAAGTGGCCTCTCTGCTTTTCAGAATTGTTATGAAAAGTAATTTTTAGGTTTTAATTTTTGAAAAGAACAAAATTCGAAAGCCCTCAAAAAGTTAGTTTACTCATTTTCTTCAACTGTGTTTAGTACAAATCATTTGAGATGGCAACAGGTCATATTAAAATAACGAAGCAGTCCAGATTACTCTTTTTAGGGGTGAGTGTGGTAGTGGCTCTGTCAAGTTTAGGGTAGGTTTCCATTCTTGTTGCACTTTTTTTTTTTGGTTGGATTCTTATTGCACTTAACCCAACCTATCCCAATAACTACTTTATATATTACTTTATAAGACTTCTACACAACATTGTTGTAGCATAAAAGACATCAGATATTTTATAAGAACATTAGTTTAGTATTTTTCATTTTTTTTAAATAAAAAAAGATGAGCAGTATCAAACCTAACCCCAATCCATACCTGTCATGGGTTAGGTTTGGTATTACAAATCATTAACCCGTTACGGGCAGGGGGTATGTCAGTTTGGTTGGGGTTGGGTTCAAGCTCTTATATATGTATCAAATTTGACCCATTGTTATCCCTATAAATCAGCCTTTCTCAACATTCACAATTATTACAACTAGAGAGGCCACTTCCTTGACCGGACCCTTGTAGTTTGGGATGGGTATGAATTTGTATAGGGGTGGAGCTAGGGGTGTTGGGGATGGCCATGGTCCCATCGGGGATTTTAAAATACCACTTATTTTTAATGAAATATTTGGTTAGTTTTTTATTAAAGATTCCTGCGAAGAAACATGACATTTGAAAATGCCAAAAGATGAGCCATCACATAATTTCCAAAAAAAAAACCCCAGCATGCAAAATAACTTGTCCAAAGAAACGGGCTCTTAAAGTCAAAACTAAAAGCAAAACCTTTTGATATTATATATAACAAACTATAGTAAAATGCATCAACTTCGCAACATTTACTTTTATTGATAATTTTTTGAGGATTTAACCGGAAAAAATACTTAATGCACAAGTATAACGCGATCAAACACTTTAGATGGTAGTGCATCAATTAGAGCAATTGAGCCGAATTTTCATTTTTTTACCCTATTTGGCACATCGTCTGCGCCAACCTTATTTTCACTAAAAATTGTAACTTTTCCAGGCATACTCAGGAGAAAAATTCTAAGTCAGGGTCAGTGATGACCCTAGCAGTGTAAAATGAGGCCATCAATAACGCAGGCTTCCTATTTTTTTGACCAAAACTTGTAACTTTTCCAGGCGTTCTCGGGAAAAAATTCTAAGTCAGAGTCGGTGATGAATGACCTTAGTAGTGTAAAATAATGTCATCAACAACGCAGGTTTCCTATTTTTTTGATCAAAAGTTGTAACTTTTTCCATTCTAGGCATTCTCTGGAAAAAATTCTAAGTCGGGATCGGTGATGACCGTAGCAGTCTAAAATAAGTGATACATCGTCAGTGATGATGCTGTATAAATTTGGAAAAAAAAAATTCTAACGAAGGGGACCAATACATTTACATCAAAAGCCCTCTATGTGCTTCAAATACAACATTAATGAGTTTAAATACAACCAAAACCATTTCATGCATTCAATTGATATTCAATCAATCCATCAACACCCCATATACATTTACTTAAATTGCAACACATCTCTTAAGTTTAAAGTTACAAATTGACAACATCCACAACATAATCATTCAATTACAAGTTAAATACATTATGATCAATATCCAAGAACACATATAGCACAACAAATGTAGGGGAGGTTCACTGCAAGTCAGGCGACAAGATTGGGAGTGGAGGGAGGTTAGGATAAAGTACTCAAACATAACCACTCCTGCGAAAAATGACAGTTTGAATAACGTTAGCCATAGATCGAAAGAAAGTTCAATTGATTAGTGGTTGTATGGAAGAAAGTATACCAAACCGCGTTCGATAGCGGCGGAAATGTGATGCTCTTGCTCGCACAGAAGTCAGGCTGGTTGTGAATTTGAGGTAGTAGCCTCATTGCGAGGCAATTCATCCTTGCATATATTCTCTTTAAAGATATGTGTACATCCAATTAGACATGATGGCATTGAATATTCTGAAGGCAAGCATACATAAAAAAATGTTCACAAGACAGAAATAGTGAACACTAAAAAAATTTCATGCTTATATGGAATAGTGAACACTAAAAAATGTACATTTCATAACAACCCAATATTAGAGATAGATTACGCCCACTTGAAGTAAGTGATAAACAACTTTGTCTAACACCACAATAGTTAAAGTTCATGAAGGGTAAATTCTTTATTTTGCAAGGAAGTATATGATGTATTATCTATTATTTGCTACCAACTACATTTGTTAATGTTGTTGATTTTACTTATTAATCGCATTGTATACAAAAATACGCACTAAAAAATTGGTGCGTCTCCAATTCTTACTCTTTTTACAATTTTCGTATTATAAATTTAGTTAGTTGCTTGCCCGTGCTCGGCATGGATTTCTCTTTGTTAATAAAGTATGAAATCAATATCATTCAAGTTAAATTATCCTAACATTTTTATTTTATAACCTTCATCTTTGTATATGAACCATTCCATTGATAAATTGTTCGATTAAAAAGAGTTTCATTATTGATCCCATGGTGGTTCCCTAATAACAATTTCAGACATGGCTCAACTAAAATGTGGTTTTATAAAGAAACTAATGACCATTTTTAGAACACGAAATGGCCTAATTTTGGGTTACTTGACTAAGACATGTTTTCCATATGGATCCCATGCATTTGGGCTGCATCAATGAGGCAGGTTTTGGCAACAGACAAAAAGACCAATAAAAATAAAGGAAACTAATTAAACCGTAATCTTAATTTAATTACAGATCTATCTGAACACCCAAAAATAGAATGAATATGTTATCTTAAAGCTTTGGGACCAAAATCAACTCAATCCATTTCACAAAACAAGAAAAATGTGCAAAGAGAACAAATTTATTCTAACTGCCAAAGACGATAAGCGCTCTGGAACCATCATCCTTCTCAACTCCGAAAACCCCAAATTCAGATTCCAACATACACTAGTCCATTCAAACGAACAATCTACATACACTTTGGGTGCCCACGCAATTACATATATATATGAAGCGAACTAGCTTCAAATCGAAATCATCTCCAATTTATCCTAATTGATTTTGACCTTCCCTGCATTTTGGACCTGTGGACCCTCCATTACAGTAACCTTTGATCTAATGATCCTTGATTTAACGATGATAATTGTTTTAAATGTCCTCCCGAGCGCTCCCGGTAACTAACGGTTTTAAATTTCCTCTGCAAGGCCTTTTAGTAACTGACAACTCCAATACTCTGCAAAGGCTTTCACTGCTCTTCTTGGTAAAGGCTAGAATATTTTGGTAACTGACAACTCCAATACTCTCCAATTTCTTTTCCTACATAGAGCTGTTGATGAGGCTGGAATAGATAGCTCCACTATTCATGGTGAGAGTTTTTTTTTTTTTTTTTTTTTAAATCTTAGTTAAATTGTTCAAGGAGTATAATATGTCATTTGGTTTTGAAGTTGGTTCTCAATTTGTTCTAATGCATTTTATAATTTTTTCTTGTAATAGAAATAGAAATTTGCTTGCCAATGTATTAAGATCGAAGAAATCTACAATATTGGAGGGAGCATTTACATAGCCCAACCAAGTTTTATGTTTTTTGGCAATCCAAATATTGATTTGTAGGCCTTAGGTGGATGGGAGATGCTAATAACGCACTCATTAGTCTAGAGATCCATCAATTGTAGTTGATTAAATACCCGTAAGAAATATTGTCTTTTCTCTATATGGATTTGATGTATTTCATTGTTCTTTCTAATTTCAAATTGATGTTTATGTTCTTCTTTTTAAATTTATTACATAATATTGTATTGGAATCTCAAATGCTAATAACGCACTCATTAGTCTAGAGATCCGTCAATTGTAGTTGATTAAATGCCCGTAAGAAATATTGTCTTTTCTCTATATGGATTTGATGTATTTTAATGTTCTTTATAATTTCAAATCGATGTTTATGTTCTTCTTTTTAAATTTATTAAATAATATTGTAATGGAATCTGAAGTCTTTTGTAAGATATCTATACTATGTTTCTTTTTATCTTCTAAATTTCTTTTGCCAAGAAATTTTTTTATTTTTTTTAAAGACATGAAGGCCTTTCATTTCAAAGACTTACTTATCTTTTGGGGAAAAAAATAAAATAGAAGGAGAAAAAATTACTCTGCCACCTAATGTATTCACTATAATTGACAGCATCCCCCAATTTATGTAATTTACTATATTTGTAGACTTTCAGATAACGACAATTGATCCTATGATAAATCCTAATTCCACACGCTTGGAAAATTTTCAAATATAGAATTCCAAACAAATCTAGGATCTTCAATGGGAAGCATTTTACTTACCTTTGAGCAATGCAATGATATGAGAAAGGAAAGCTTATAGCATAGACTCTTCATATTCATTCTGCTTAGCAAATCCACTATTTCGTGTATTATACCAACAGGCCCAAGGAAAAATTAGATATCAAAGCGGGGCCTTTGATGTTAAAATAGGTGATCTTAATGTCAAGCAAAGCGTTGGAATCACCTAACTTGCAATTGCATAAGTGGTAATCATTGCATTTTTTTCAAAAAAATTACTGAAGAGATACCCATATACATTTAGCTTATACATTACTGGTGTCTCTTTTTGAAAAAAATTTACAAAGAGAAGAAGGGAGAAATGAGATAAGGATGTTACTCATGCTCTCTGGTTTGTTTTTTTTTTTTTTTACAACCATACTTCTCTCTCCTCGCGAATCCTACACCCTTGTCTTACTCTTAATTCTTTTGCATATCCATAGAGAAGAAGGTAACTAATTATCTCTACTCTTTTTTCTGACTTTACTGTTTATCTATATTACTAAAAGGATTCACTCGTTGCAATGGCTTGTATGCATCTTTTCATTTGCATAACATTTACAAGTATCGATTGATTTAAGTCTTGCATTACCATTAAAAATATTATTTAAGTCTTGCATTCACCATTCAGTCCTTGCATGATAAATGCATGTACTACACTTGCACGGCCTTTTTTTTTTATAAATAGTATATTTTTTTATCTTAAATTATTTATTTTCAAAAAAAATTTCAAAGAAAACAACAAAATTCTCAAACATTAAGAAAAAATGATGTTGAATATTACATGATCACAAATGTTTCTTTCAAGGGTTTCACGTTTAGTTGGTTTTTTTATTTATTTTTATGTTTAGCTTTATGATATTTTAACATTTTAGGTGCTATATATCTTACAACCTTAATCCATAATCTTTTACCACAGGAACTCAAAGACAATAATAGCACCTTTTCTATTTGGTTATCATGTTCCTGTTTTTGAAAATTTCACCTCAATGTAAATAAACTTATTCCCCATTTTTAATAATTATCTTCTGTACGCGTGTATGTTTGTAGTGGTTGTTATTAATTGTCCATCACCTTCTCACGAGTGAGCTAGCATTTTCTTTTGTGCAGTTTACCTTCATCAGAATATATATTTATTTCGTTGTTTTTTCTTTTAATTCTTTGGACTTAGAAATATAGCTTTTAAAGTGGTCTATAATAACATGGTCTTCCGTCACTTTTTTTTTTTTATGCTAAAGAAGTGATGGATTCACTAGCTAAAAAAACGAATTGGATAGAGAACTTATCCATGTTCATCCCATTGAACCTTATCCGTGTAGTGCTATGGTAAACCCTGCATTCCTTTTGGGCCCGTTTGGTAATTTTACTTGTAAAGTCAAGTCAAGTCAAGTAAAGTTAAGCATCAAATCAAAATCACTTCAATTCAAAACTCACTCCTCCTTTATAAAAAAAAAGTCAAAAGCAATTACCATTATTTACTAAAAGACAAAAAAACTCCATTTCCCCATACAAAAAGTCAAAAACATTCCATCCTAAACAACTAAAAACAAAATACCATCATAACTTACTTATATTTTATTCTTTCTTTTCATTTCACTTTACTCCACTTTATTTTAAAAGTAAAATGCCAAACGGGCCCTTTCCATTGCTCTACATGAATGCTCCGTATAATGGAATATAAATAAAACAAATATAAAAACATACAAAGAGAAAGAACAATGAACAAACTAGCATGTAAAAATATGTGTGAATAAGTGCAATGAAGTTTGCTATGATACTTACGAGTCCTGAAGTCTTCAAAGATTATAGTCTGTTTTATGCTCCCTATTCATGAATTGATGGAACTTTCGTTAAGTTTATATAGCAGTGACATGTATGGATATTGCACAGATGGTATCTTTTATTTTATTTTCCAACACAGAAAAATTATGTATTCAAGTCAGAATTTTATATCTTTTGCTTCTCCTTTTTTATGTTCACTTCTATTTTGATTTTCTAACTTCTTTTCTCACATTAGTTATCTTCTTTAGGTCAATACAACTTGATTTCTCTTTTCTAAAATGTGAAGGAAATAAATAACTCATTCATTTTTGGACTAGGGATACACTCTAAACAACAATTGTAGCCCGTGCTAAGCACGAGGGCTTTATGCTAGTGCATATGTGAAACAGACAGTGTTGGGCGACAAAGTCTTCCACTTGCTACAAATTTGCGTAACCATTTCACCTATTCTCATACTATCAGTGAAAAGAACAACATTAGTGAAAATACCAAACTTGCAAAGAAGCATAATCAGTTTTGTCATTTTAAACACTGCATACGAAAAATAAAGATAAAATCAAAACACATCAACATTTGTATCTGAAATACTTTTCACCTACGAACTAAATATCACAAGCAAATGTTATTCTATCTTACTTTCGCATGAGTTTATATTAGTTTGGTGTCAATTTATATGTGTTTGATATGAAGTTATCTGATACGAATTTATCTCACACAGATGATTTTATCTAATTTTGACATGACTTTATCTGTTAATAGAATCAATTAAATTGGACTTGAAGTGAATTTATCTCACTTTCACATGAATTTATCTGAACTTGGTTTTAATTTATATATAATTGGTATGAATTCATCAGAGTTTGGTGTGAATTTATTTGAGTTTTAAAATGGATTTATATGAGTTTGACAAGAATTTATCCGACATTAACATGAATTTATATGAGTTTAGTTTCAATCAGATCTACAACAAAATACTGAGAATATAAGAAGAAATCATTTCAGAAAACAAGATTAAAAGATCTTCTTAAACTAAAAGATATCAAAACATTCATACCTCAAGAACTTGATTGAAATGATGAAATCCGAGTTTGGCTTTATTCAGATCTGAACAGAAATATTGAGAAAGTAAGAAGAAATCATTCTAGAAAGCAAGATTAAAAGATGTATTTAAACTAAAATTTGGATAAAAACATTCATGCTTACCTCAAGAATTCCATTGAAATGATAAAATCTGAGTTTGTTGTGAATAAGATCTACAAAGAAATGCTGGGAATATAAGAAGAACTATGCTCTGTAGCAACGTGAGAAGAAGAATAAGAAAAAGGATTCTCAAGCGTTACAAAGGACCTGTTTTAGAAACTAAGAAATTCTAGGTGAACTCCATCAATCGTCATTCCCTCCAATTCAAAATTTGAAATTTGATCAAAAACTCATCTTACTACATTTAAATTCAAAAGTAATTAGGGAACGACGATGAGTTGGAGCTAAAAACCAGGGTTAGATTTCATGACACCTATTCAAATGGTTAGAAAGGTAAATCAGTCATAAAAAAAATCTGATCTGGCATGCTAAGGGACCACTACCTGAATTAATCCCGTGCGCAAGGGACTTTTGGCCTTAAATAGTGATGCTGTGTACTAGAGACTTTATAACATCATAATCAGGGATCTCTCGCTAGTTTACCCTTATTTTTTCCAGTTTCTTGGTCTTTGCAGCCTCTTTTTCTCTAATTGTTGGTTCTTTGCATTCATTCCAGGTTTTCAGCTTCAGGGTCAAATTATCAACTGTTACTTTTGTCCTTTTTGAGCAAAGTAGCCTCACGTGTGAAAGGAAGAAGACAAGTGCATGTAGACACCTTATTTTAGCACCCTGGAGGATACTGAGATTTGTATCCTATTAATGTTTTGCCCACCCCCACCCCCCCAATCGGACAATTTTAGGTAAAAAAGTTGAAATTTGAAGGTTAAATTACATCTCTTATAATCAGTGAGCCACTTAGTCATCTTATGCGTTCCATTAATAATATATATTAAGCGAGAGCAATTTGATTTGGAAATTGTGTTTTAATTTCACAGTTGGTCGTTCGATTTCAATTTCAATTTTGGGCTTTGCACTATCTAGATTCCTTAAGCCTTAGCAAATATAGTTTCCTTTCCTAATTCACCTTTGACTACGAAAGTCTTACATCATTTTCACTCCCCATCTAATCAAAACTAATTCAAAGGACTCTTAACGATATGGACACTCTCCTTAATCATGAGCCTCTTTTTCGAGTTCACCTAAAATTTGAATTAGTTCCTTTTTAAAAATAAAATCACTATTCACTACCTTTTATTTTATGGTTTGAAATAATATTGGTCCCACAGGGGTGTAATTGATAATCTCTCACAAGATCAAATTTGCCATATATTTACAACAATCACTTTTAGAGGCCGGATTGCGCGTGCTTAAACTTATTATCTATCCTTACCATCGGTCTAAGTCTGCCGAGAGAAATTAATTTGTTTTAGAATTATGAGCAGCGGATAATTAATATGAGATTGAATTAGAAAAAGAAGTAAGAATGTGTTCTCTAGTGACTTAATATAGCACTAGCAGAATGCCCCCTTTTGCTTAGCACTTAAAAATCACACAATTGAAACTTTAAATAAATATTAAATTTTAAATTTTAAAAGTTTTAGTAGAACATGAAATATGAAATATCGAGATGGAAAAAATTATAAGAAATTTAAAATATGATACTTTCCAATTAGAGACAGGATTTGGTAGTGAGTTGGTTGGGTGATGAGGCATACCAAGCTTTATTGGGACCAAACAAAGAGAGATAGAGAGGTGTTCCTAAGCGAGTGCTGGGGGTGGGGGAGAGAGGGAGATTTGAGTGCCATTATAAATGGAAGAGTAGTTTGGGAAGAGGTAGAGGTGAAGAGTGAGTAATAAATGACATTTTATTGAATTGAATTAAATTAAATAATATTAAACAAAAATACAAAACTATGGGGGATGGTCAAAATGAATTGGAGTTTATTTTAATTTGAAATAAGTCTCTTTCATGTATAATAATAGGCTTAAACAAAGAAAATCTTGGTAAAGGACTTGGTTATGATGAAGAAAGGTTTCAGGTGCCTCCAAATTACACGTAAAAACAATCCCTGAGCAAAATCAGGTCATATTATGTAAATTGCAATTAAAACAAACTAGAAACAGAAAAGTACAACTGAGAACTACAAAATTAGATAAGGGACATATAGAGCTCAGATCACAATTTTGGCAGCACATAAGCCTGACCAAAGTCAATCAAGCAGCATCACCCCGTAATCAAGCATGGCGGACTTGTGAGTCATAATGGAGCAGCATATATAACGGCATGGATGAGAATGGCTCGTTACCCAATTGGTAAGGAATGACAGTTCTGACCTGGCTATCCAAAGTTTGAATCCTAGATACACCACCTCTTTCTGCGTGTGTGGGCTCCTTTTCCACTTGTGTGGACTTTCTTCCTGTGTGTGCGGGCTCTCTCTTGGGTCCCAGTGATATGCATGGCATAATATAAATAACTACCCTTTTATTTGAATTTGTTAGTTGTTTATTTCGTCTTAAATGTTCTACTTATAGCCTTTTTCTTATTACGCAGGAATTGGAAGGAGCTGAGGATATTTGAGCTTAATTTGGAGAGGTTTAAAGCTAAAACCCCATTTGGGAAAAGTTATACACAAAGAGCATATAGGCTTTTAGAGGAGAGTTGGAATTTCAAGTTAAAGGTCATGAGTTCAAGACTTGGCACAATCAGTTTTTATTTTTGTGAAGACCGAATTTGGTGACCCCCACCATATCTAATGCTTAATAATGGTTGCTAAAACTTAGCAATCAACTTTGCAAGAAATGGAAGGCATCTCATGGACATCAATAAGAAAGTTATTGTTTAGCAAGTGATCAAATCATGAAGGAAAGAAGATTTTCGGAATTGTAGCCATCCTGTGCAAGCTTTACTATTTTGACCATAACTTGTGACTCAAGACTCTGATTAAGGCAAAGTCAGATGCGTTGGAAAGAGGACTCAAAGGAGAGGAATATCATGTCTCACGAGGATCTCCCGATTCTGACGTTTTGGGGGTCAAAACAGGCTGTCAAGTGGAGGGATATGAGGGATGACGAATTTGAGTGATTTCTTTTTCTCTTTCTTCTTGTATTTTTCTTCTTTTTAAGGGGAGGCTCTCTTTTGCTCTAGGGTAAATTTTAGTTTTCTTCAATCTTTGTTAGAAATTGAAGGTGAAGATTGAGTGGTGTAATAGACAACTTGAAGGCTTTCAATAATAACGATTTGCTTCATTGTTATTGTTTGTTTTACAATGCTTGGCTAATCCGTGGATTAGGGTGGAGGAGGAAACCAAAACCGGTGAGTTCGTTCTTTATTATTTTTCTATGTCTTTTCCTCATTATGCTTAATGATTTAATAGGTTCTCCTTCATGAATGTTATTCAACTTTTGGTTTTGTAAATGTTATTTGGAATGTCTTTTACTTTTTATGCTTAATCTTGACATATCATGTTTAGGTTAAATTCCTTTAATGGTTTGTGCTTGATCTTGACAAATAGTTATTAGAGTTTCAACATATTGAAGTGAAGGGAGTCTTAGGTACTATTTAGATAATTGGATTTTTTTCAATAAAAAGGGTTTTCAAAGCTAAATCTTCCGATTCAAGGCAATTGTTTGCACATTGGATTGAGTTTTATTAGGATAAGACTATGAAGTAATTTTGGAATGATTAAATCTGTTTTGGTGAAATCCGATACTCTGATCTCTCTTTCTCTGATCAAGTTTGTGTTTAGATTTCTTTTGATATCAGTTTAGTTATTATTTCCTTGACTAATTGTGGTTTTAAAATCTCTAGTGTGAAAACTGATTGAAGATTTTTGGATCTTGTTTCTACAAATCTCTGTGGATCGACCCGTAGTTGCCATTATCTACTTAATAAAAATTTGTGCGATTCCGGTTCACTATTTTGAGCACATCAAAATTTGGCGCCATTGCCGGGGATTTGTTCTTGAAAATTGTTTCAAAAATCTGATTTCTGATTTTTACTCTAGTTCAATTTAGGATTTTATTTTATTACTTTTTTTTTTTTTTGAATTCCTTTTAGGATTTTAACTAATTAGCATTTTTTTTCTTTTTACACTTTGGTATTGTTGATTTTGCAGGATTGAAAAAAAGGAAAAAAAAAAAAAAAAAGAAGGAGCATTTGTAGTAAGGAGTTACCAGATTTGGAGCACAAAGAATCTTCGATTAAATTGCCAAAAAAAAATATAATAATAAAGAGAAGAATCTTGTAAAGAAAGCAACTCAAAGCGGGAAAGAAATTTTAGTTTTAGTAGTAGTATTTTCTTTTTTTTTTTTTTAAGATCATTGTAGTAGGACTTTTAAAGTGTAATAATTTTAATTATTTTTAAATTTTGGGAAGGCCCATATTGTAATAGTTAGGGGCAGGGAAGGACGACAGTTGAACGATACTGTCTCTGCACCTTGGGTTGGTACACTGGGTCTAGGTATCAGTGGCCCGAGTCGACTCAACCGGATCTTCTCCCATCTTGAGTGGGAGGTGAGTACTGAAACCCTACCCATGCCTCTTCAGTAAGTGGGTTAATTCATGGTTGTTTAATTTTGGCAAAAGTGTGATTGATTGAATGTACACATTGATTAAATTGGAATCACACACTTAGTAAGGGCAATCATACCCCCAACAAGATAAGGATTGGATTTCATCACCATTTCCTTGCCCATAGGAATTTATTTTCCTCACTACTTAGGAATCCTTAGCCATTAATAAAATTTAAGTAGAAACGTGACCTTAGGTCCCGAGCTCATTAGGAGAAGACCATCAAAGGTTGTACCATTTGCGCTCCTTGACGGAAATCGGTGCCTAGAATAGCCTTGTCCCTTAAGGGAGACAGTTCATCTATTCTAGGAGTTTGGTATTTAAACGGAACCTTTGCCACGAGCATCGTGATCCCACCAATCCCCTGGGGGCTTGCCTGGCCGACTACGTTTCATAGGACCGGTTTGGAGGCCTAGGTGTACTCTTCACAGTTAGGAGCTGTCTAGTTAACATAGGCTAACCCATTAGATTGTTGGTGTGTTAACATTAAGGTGTGCTTCCTTTTAAATAAAAAAATAAAAAAAATTTAAGGTGTGCTTGGTTTATGTAAACTTGGACACGTGAGAGAGGTCGTCTAGCCCGAATTGAATTATTTGAGGTACCCATCACGTTTGTAGAAAGTTTCTCAATTGATCCCAAAATGGAAAACCGAGAGAGAACTCTGAATGAGATGTTCGCACCCGCCTCTGCTACCCACCCACTTGCATAGTTCTACCTGCAACCACTGCAGCCCAGTTTGATATTAGAGCTGCTACAATTAACATGCTTCCTAAGTTCCATGGTTTTGAGAGTGAGCAACCCTACATCCATTTGAACAAATTTTTGACAATTTGTCAGACATTTAAAAACCACAACTTAGATGAAGAAAATGTCAAGTTAAGGCTCTTTCCCCTATCCTTAGAAGACCATGTTGTGGCATGGTTGAATTCTCTTGCTCCTAATTCCATAACAACATGGGATGGGTTGTCAAAGAAATTCATGGCAAAATTTTACCCAATGGCCAAGACAGAGAAAATGAAGGATGCCATTAGGAACTTTAGGGGACGGCCTGACGAAGAGTTTTCTCAAACTTGGGAAAGGTTTCATGACCTCCTTGTCAAATGCCCACACCACGGGCTTGACAAGGCTCAGTTGGTCCATTTCTTCTATAGAGGACTAACTACTGCACAACGTACCTTGATTGAGTCTATGCACAAAGGGAAATTTATGAGTCAAACTCCCAATCAAGTGTACGACTTCCTCGTAGAGCTGGCTAAAAATTCCCAAAACTGGAGTTGCAATGGTGGAGGATATGAGAGAGAAGAGATAGGGTCCAGAAAGCAAGGACATTATGAGATGAAAATAGACCCTGATCTTAAGAATGTAATGGCTAATCTGGTCAATGGGGTGAACAATCTAAGTAAGAAATTTGATGCCTTTACAGTGATGGCCAACAGGAACCCCCACCAAGACCAGGATTCTTTGATGAATGTTGCATCTGAACCAAGTGCAATGTGTGTCCTTTGTGATAGTTCTGAGCACATGGTGGAGTGCTGCCCAAATTTGCCGGTCGTTAAAGCTGAACAAACCAATGCCATCAATGGATATAGTACTTTTAGGAAACCTACACCAAATTCTTTTAGTCAGACTTACCATCTTGACAATAGGTTTCACCCGAATTTCTCCTATAGGCAGAGTGAACCTATTCAGCAACAAAGTGGTGGTCCTCCAAGTTTCCAAAGGAACTTTTCAAGGGAAGGCTCTTCTCAGTACCCTCAGACAAACCAAGCTTTAGTTCCTCAACAGCCATATGTTGCTTCTCAACAGCCCAACAACTGTAGAACTCTTGTTCCTGACCCAATGACAAATTACTCTCCCTCTGTCCCACAACAGTCTTCATCCTTGGAAACTATGATGACTGATATGATGAAGCTGCAACAACAATTCATCCAACAACAGCAGCAAACCAACACAGCCCAAGCCCAGTTGAATCAGGCTACTGCCCAGGCCATTGCCAAAATGGAAGTCCAGCTTGGCCAGTTAGCAATATCAGTAGGAGGGAGAGAGAGAAGGCAATTTCCCAGTCAAACAATTCCTAATCCCAAGGTCCAGCCCAATGCTCATAATGCTCTTAGAGGCCAATTTGGAATAGATAGTTCTCCAGGACTACCCCATGATGAGGTACAAGCTATTCACACCTTGAGGTCTGGCAAGCAAGTGGACAACCAAGTCAGAATGCCTGAGGAAAAGAATGTAAATGTGGGTGAACCAAACAAGGACAAGGGGCAAGATGTCCAAAAGAAAGGGGAGGTGAACCAGTCTCCTATAGAGAACCATCCAGTGACACCCTACATACCCAAGGCTCCTTATCCCCAGCGCCTGCAAGACAATAGGAAAAATAAACACTTCGAGGGGATCTTAGAGGTGTTTAAGAATGTTTAAATCAATATTCCTCTCTTAGATGCCATCAAGCAGATACCTTCCTATTCCAAATTTCTGAAAGATCTGACCACTCTTAAGAGAAAGACTTTTGTCCCTAGGGAGGCTGTGATGGCAGCTTAGGCTTCAGGGCTGATCCAGCAAACAAATATAAAGACCCTGGATGCCCTACAATCTCTATCAGAATTGGAGACACAATGGTTGATAAATGTCTTTTGGATCTTAGGGCAAGTGTGAACCTTTTGCCTTACTCAGTATACAAACAATTAGGTTTGGGGGAGCTCAAGCCCACAGATATAACTTTGAGTCTAGCAGATCGGTCAGTCAAGGTTCCCAAGAGGATAGTGGAGGATAGTAAAGGTGAATGAGTTCTATTTCCCTGCAGACTTTGTCATCCTAGATACCGAACCTGTCATGAATCCGGGCCGTCACATTCCTGTGATTTTGGGCCGCCCATTCCTTGCCACTTCCGATGCAGTTATCAGATGTAGGAATGGAGTAATGACGTTGGCCTTTGGTAACATGAAGTTGAAATTGAATGTTTTCAATAATGGATTCCAGTCCCTTGAGATGGATGATGAGGAAGAAGTGAACATGATTGATGTCCTGATAGGTCAGACAATACAGCAGTCCTGTTATCAGGACCCTTTGGAACAATGTTTGGTCCAATTCGACTTTGATATTGACATTGATGAATCCATTCGCCAGGTCAATGCAATGTTGGACTCAGCCCATCAAATGGATATTGGTCGTTGGAGAGAGAGAATAGAGCCCTTACCGGTTTCTACTTCGGTACCTGTGCCTTCCATTGTCGAGCCTCCTAAGCTAGAGCTCAGACCATTGCCTGAGTCATTAAAGTATGCTTTCCTTGGTAATGCCGAGACATTACCTATCATCATTGCCTCAGATTTAGAGAAAGATCAAGAGGGGAAGTTACTTGGTGTGCTTCGCGCTCATCAAGAAGCTATTGGGTGGACCATTGCTGACATCAAAGGCATTAGCCCATCTGTGGTAATGCACCAAATTTATCTTGAAGAGAATGCAAAGCCCTCAAGAGAACCATAGAGACGGCTAAACCCTGTTTTGAAGGAAGTAGTTCGGGGTGAAGTGATGAAACTACTAGATGCAGGTATTATATACCCCATCTCTGATAGTAAGTGGGTTAGCCCTGTCCAAGTTGTACCCAAGAAGTCTGGTGTCACCGTAGTTTCCAACCAACACAATGAATTGGTCCCCACTCGTGTCCAAATTGGTTGGCGAGTATGCATTGATTATCGAAGGTTGAATGCAATGACTAGGAAGGACCATTTCCCCTTACCTTTCATTGATCAGATGTTGGAGCGTCTAGCTGGTCATGCATACAATTGCTTCTTAGATGGTTATTCTGGATATAACCAAATCCCAATTGCCCCTGAGGACCAAGAGAAAACAACATTCACCTGTCCCTTTGGCACATTTGCCTATAGACGCATGCCTTTTGGGCTATACAATGCACCCGCGACATTTCAACGATGCATGTTAAGTATTTTTTCTGACATGGTGGAGAGGTTTTTGGAAGTCTTCATGGATGATTTCTCTGTCTTTGGGTCTAGCTTTGAAGAATGTTTATCTCATTTGACACTTGTTCTAAAGAGATGTGAAGAAAAGAACTTAGTACTCAATTGGGAGAAGTGTCATTTCATGGAGAAATCGGGAATTGTCTTGGGACACATAGTGTCAAAGAAGGGAATAGAAGTTGATAAGGCGAAGGTAGATTTAATTGCAACCCTACCACCTCCTAAGACAGTGAGGGAGGTGAAATCCTTCTTGGGCCATGCTGGCTTCTACCGTCGTTTTATCAAGGACTTCAGTAAGATCTCAAAACCTCTTTGTGATTTGTTGTCCAAAGATGCCTCATTTGAATTTACTCCTGATTGCTTAGCTGCCTTTGAAAAGCTAAGAATGGAATTGACCTCAACACCTATCATTCGGCCTCCTGATTGGACTCTACCGTTTGAGGTCATGTGTGATGCCTCCAATTATGCAATTGGTGCCATCTTAGGGCAAAGAGTTAACAAGCTACCCCATGTGATTCATTACGCTAGTAAGACTCTGAACGACGCTCAACTCAACTATTCCACCACGGAAAAGGAGTTGTTGGCAGTCGTATTTGCTCTGGAAAAGTTTAGACCCTACCTAATAGGTTCAAAAGTACTTGTATTCACCGATCATGCTGCCCTTAAGTACCTTCTAACAAAGAAGGATGCAAAAGCCAGGCTGATTCGGTGGATTCTCTTATTGCAAGAATTTGATCTCGAGATTCGAGATAAGAAAGGGTCAGAAAATGTGGCGGCTGATCATGTGTCTCGATTACTTGTAGAGCCTCATGTTGAGTCCTTGCCTATCTTAGAAACATTTCCTGATGAGCAGCTTATATCAGTCGCACATCCAGAAATCCCATGTTATGTAGACATTGTGAATTACCTTGTTATAGAGCAAATGCCAAGTTCTTGGACTAAGCAAGAAAAGTGTCGTTTTCTATCTATGGCAAAATGGTATTTTTGGGATGAGCCGTATTTGTTCAAGTATTGCCCCGACCAAATCATTCGACGGTGCATCCCCAACTGTGACCAAAGGAAAATTCTTGCGTTTTGCCATGACCATGCTTGTGGAGGATATTTTGGGGGAAAGAAAACCGCTGCAAAAGTTTTGCAGTGTGGATTTTATTGGCCCTCCTTATTCCGTGATTCACATGATTATTGCAAAACCTGTGATCGTTGTCAACGATTAGGGAGAATCACAAAACGGAATGAGATGCCCCAACACCCAATCCTGATAATTGAAAATTTTGATGTATGGGGCATTGACTTCATGGGCCCTTTCCCAGTGTCATATGGCTACCAGTACATTCTAGTTGCTGTGGATTACGTGTCAAAATGGGTAGAGGCAATAGCTTGCAAAACAAATGACCACAAGGTGGTAGTTCAGTTTCTCAAGGAAACTGTATTTGCTCGTTTTGGTATTCCCCGTGCAATCATCAGTGATGGGGGAAAGCATTTTTGTAATCGGGTCTTTGCGGCCTTGATGGGGAAATACTTTATTACTCATAAAGTAGTCACCTCATATCATCCCCAGACGAGCGGTCAGGTTGAAATCTCCAACAGGGAGATTAAGACCATCCTTGAGAAGACAGTCAATCCCACTAGAAAGGACTGGTCATTGCGCTTGAGTGATGCTCTGTGGGCATATAGGACCGCATATAAGACTCCAATCGGAATGTCCCCTTACAGATTGGTCTTTGGGAAGGCTTGTCACCTCCCTGTCGAGTTGGAACATAGGGCATATTGGGCGATCAAACGCCTCAACTTTGCTTTCGATAAAGCAGGAGAGACCAGGAAACTTCAGCTTGATGAGCTGGAGGAGCTCAGAAATGATGCCTATGATTGCGCCAAAAACTACAAGGACCGAATGAAAGCCATGCATGATAGGCATATTCTCATGAAAGAATTTCACCCTGGCCAGAAAGTCCTATTGTACAATTCCAGGTTGCACTTATTCCCTGGAAAGTTGAAGTCTCGTTGGACTAGACTTTACATTGTTCATATTGTTCATCCCCATGGTGCGGTTGAGGTCCAAAGTCCCAAGGATGGTAATATTTTCAAAGTCAATGGTCAAAGGTTGAAACCATTCTTAGAGACTGTTGTTCCGAAGGCTGAATCTGCATCTCTGGAAGATCCCGCCTATCAAGACTGATTGAGCACTGGATCTGACAATGTATTTTCTGTGTATATTATATACTGTGGTTACCTGCTTTTATTTTTTTATATTTTTTGTTATTTTGTCTAACTTTGGCATGATGTTGCAGTTCCAAGTTTTATAATTCTCAGGTGCCCTCCTGTACTTTTATTCCCCATGTTTCATTGATCATTGCATTTCATTTATTTAAACATCGAGGACGATGTTCATGCTAGGTTGGGGGGTGAGAACAAACACACTTGTCCATCTTTAGACAAGAATTTCACTTTTTTTTTTTGTTTGATTTTCTAGGATTTTTAGGAAAATTTTCAAAAAATAAAAAAAAAAATTGCTATTTGTGTTTGAGAAAGGAAACTTCAAAGAGAATTTTTTGAAACGAAGATACCTCAAATTTTGGAATTCTCGATGCTATGGGAAAAAGAAAACAATGGTTTACTGTTATGTTTTAGGAAAGGATTTTTGGAAAAGTGCTGAATCTTGATCCTTCACTTTTACACAGGTGGTATATATTTGCAAGGTTTTGAATGTGAAGCTATGATTTCCGATTTTCTTTGACGATTGGATTAAAAATATGATGAAAAACCGACCTTTAGTATACAGTTTCCTGGTTCAACTGGTGAATTAATAAGGGCACATGGAAAGGGCTGCCTATTGTTGGGGACCGCAAAAAAAAAAAGAAAGTTTAGTTAGAAGTATTAAAAAGAATAAAAAGTTTTGTGACTAGTTTGGGTTCGTAGCCTTTTTAACCCGACCCGTAGGGGTATTTACATACCTAGTGCCTTAAAAACGTCTGGTTTGGGAGTCATTGGCCTGATGCTCGTTACATGGGTTAATTAGAAAGCTTAAGGGACCTAGGCATTGAACAGTCACATGTGTGTGTTTGAAAAAAAAAATAATAATAAAATATGGCCTTTGAAAAAACAATAGTGCGAAAGCCGTCATGGTCGCCTTGAGAGAAAACTGTTTTTCTTTGCTGAAGTTAGGTTGCCCAAAATTTTGAAAATCGTTTCCATGGAAGTTTCTAGCTAATCATTTGAGACTTATGTTTTTTTATGTGTACACACTTTTCACCGTGCACAATCAACTTAGCATGATTTTGAGAATTTCTGACCAAATGATAGGATTTATAAACCGAATTCCATACTTAACTTTGAAAATTCTGAGAATTGAGAATATCGAGTGTTTATAAATCTTCTTTTGGAAAAGTATCCTTTGGTTTTTACTCTGATTGATTCAAAAAAAAAAAAAAGAGAATTTTGTGGGTAAATTCACTGCAAACCCTCACGAGACAACACTCGTCCACTAGAGGTAATTTAGGGGTTTAACGGCTTGTTGCATATGCTAAATGCAACCGCGATTCCTGCGAAAGTGAGTTAGGATTTCTAGTTTCAACATTTAATTTTACTTTGTTTTGCTCGAGGACTAGCAAACTTTAGGTTTATGGGTATTTGATATGCATGGCATAATATAAATAACTACCCTTTTATTTGAATTTGTTAGTTGTTTATTTCGTCTTAAATGTTCTACTTATAGCCTTTTTCTTATTACGCAGGAATTGGAAGGAGCTGAGGATATTTGAGCTTAATTCGGAGAGGTTTAAAGCTAAAACCCCATTTGGGAAAAGTTATACACAAAGAGCATATAGGCTTGTTGGAGGAGAGTTGGAATTTCAAGTTAGAGATCATGAGTTCAAGACTTGGCACAATCAGTTTTTATTTTTGTGAAGACCGAATTTGGTGGCCCCCACCATATCTAATGCTTGATAATGGTTGCTAAAACTTAGCAATCAACTTTGCAAGAAATGGAAGGCATCTCATGGACATCAATAAGGAAGTTATTGTTTAGCAAGTGATCAAATCATGAAGGAAAGAAGATTTTCGGAATTGTAGCCATCCTGCACAAGCTTTACTATTTTGACCATAACTTGTGACTCAAGACTCTGCTTAAAGTAAAGTCAGATGCGTTGGAAAGAGGACTCAAAGGAGAGGAATATCATGTCTCACGAGGATCTCCCAATTCTGACGTTTTGGGGGTCAAAACAGGCTATCAAGTGGAGGGATATGAGGGATGACGAATTTGAGTGATTTCTTTTTCTCTTTCTTCTTGTATTTTTCTTCTTTTTAAGGGGAGGCTCTCTTTTGCTCTAGGGTGAATTTTAGTTTTCTTCAATCTTTGTTAGAAATTGAAGGTGAAGGTGAAGATTGAGTGGTGTAATAGACAACTTGAAGGCTTTCAATAATAACGATTTGCTTCATTGTTATTGTTTGTTTTACAATGCTTGGCTAATCCGTGGATTAGGGTGGAGGAGGAAACCAAAACCGGTGAGTTCGTTCCTTATTATTCTTCTATGTCTTTTCCTCATTATGCTTAATGATTTAATAGGTTCTCCTTCATGAATGTTATTTAACTTCTGGTTTTGTAAAGGTTATTTGGAATGTCTTTTACTTTTTATGCTTGATCTTGACATATCATGTTTAGGTTAAATTTCTTTAATGGTTTGTGCTTGATCTTGACAAATAGTTATTAGAGTTTCAACATATTGAAGTGAAGGGAGTCTTAGGTACTACTTAGATAATTGGATTTTTTCAATAAAAAAGGGTTTTCAAAGCTAAATCTTCCGATCCAAAGCAATTGTTTGCACATTGGATTGAGTTTTATTAGGATAAGACTATGAAGTAATTTTGGAATGATTAAATCTGTTTTGGTGAAATCCGATACTCTGATATCTCTTTCTCTGATCAAGTTTGTGTTTAGATTTCTTTTGATATCAGTTTAGTTATTATTTCTTTGACTAATTGTGGTTTTAAAATCTCTAGTGTGAAAACTGATTGAAGATTTTTGGATCTTGTTTCTACAAATCTCTGTGGATCGACCCGTAGTTGCCATTATCTACTTAATAGAAATTTGTGCGATTCCGGTTAACTATTTTGAGCACATCACCCAGCTTTTGTGTACATGAGTTAGTGTAAAAGGATGAGATTAATGGATCGAGGACCTCTCTCTACTCATTTTGAACTTCCCATGATTCTCCACATTTTTCAGCATTGAAGACTTGTGAGTCGTCAGTGTAATGGATCCATGTTCGGATTTCTGATATCTAGATATTGTTGAAATTCTAATGAGTTCCAAAGTCCAATGACCCGAGGGGTCTTTGAAAAATCGGGCCTTAACACAGCCTGAGGTCCCAACAAACCGATCTCTAGTAAATTTCAATCAACAAGTGATTAAACTAATAATTAATCCTAAATCCGAATAAAAATAATCAAACCACACAATGAGAAGGACACATGATTTATACGTGGAAAACCCTACTCTGGAAAAAACCACGGGCCTTATCGTCTAGGCCAACAGACAACCAAGCACTATAAATCGAAAGTTATAAGAAAACTCACAACCTTTTCACAATTGCTAACTCAACCTAAGGACTTCTTTGATTTTGCCGACTGCTCGCCGTACACCTTTATCGTGTTTGAACCAACCACCATGAATGCCTATTCAAGATGAATCCACTTTAGAAAAGTAGCAGAAAGAACCTCCAAAGACTTGAACTTCAGCGCAGCAACTTGAAGCTTTGGAGAGGAAAATAATCTCTCAATAGATCTCTACGTGTTTAGATGGGAGTGGTTCCCTAGAGTTGAGAGAAGAAGGCAATATATAGGCTTTAATTCGTGCCTAAATACTTGTAGAGCAAATAGGACTCAAAGAAGTAAGTTGAAACAAATTTAGAAGGCAGTTTTCTACTCAAACTGGGCTTTCTGCGCACTGGCCGCTCGAATGCGCTCAAGCGGATGGTTTACTGTCACTCGTGTGCTCGAGAGCCCAAACAATGGCTCGAGCGCCAACCTTTCTATTGTTGCACGAAACCCGAGGCATTATCATTCAATAGTGTTTAACTTCCTTTTAACTCTTTTCCATTCCAGCAGCAATCATCATGACAAGAGACTAGACAGAATGTGATGGCACATGATGTCATCATAACACAACTACATCCACGTGTGATGGAAAGTCCACTAAGTGTGTGATGGCAACAAAATCCATGATGCCATCATGACAAATTTCCTTATGGTAGTCCACATGTGATAGCTATGTGAAACTCCACAGTACAAATCCTGTAACCATCTTCCTTGAACAGTCCCACTAAAATTACAATTATAAATCCCAGGTTTTGTCCAATACCCAATGAATTTCCCAATACTAATTATAATAGGATTATAATCCTTATAATCTCCTCATTTGGTAATTCATGGACAAAACACCTAAATACAAGAAAAATACTACCCAGAAAAAAATAGATAAATTTCAAGAAACCTTTCTTCAGTTTAGCCCTGCAATTCTTGTTCACGAAAGATTAACAAAAGATCAAGCGTGAAATCTTGAAAAGTAAAATTAATTAATTAATTATGACAATAAACTTAACAAAACACTAATTAACATGTGAAATCACATGAGCTATTTCAGCTTCTCCTCCTTTTTGTTCATAATTGACAAAACTCAAACTCCCCTAAATCAAATAATCTATATCCTCGATAAAAAATGCACAAATGCAAAACTCAATCAGGCTTGTTCAAAAAATCCTCGATGATCAAACACTATAATTTGCAAATCATGAGGCAACACAATTTTAGGGAGGTGGTCATGTGTGTTAATTGTGTGTAAGATAATCTCAAATGAAAAACACAAAGAAATCGCAGATTGACCACAAATCAACAATCATCAGATACATATCGAATTTCACACATTTCAAAAACAATCGATCCGATCAGTAATGAGGTGCGAAGCTCCCCCTTAATGTCTGTTTTTTTTTTTTTTTTTTGGACCAACTCAAGATTTTCTTATGAACTTCTCAGCATAAAATAATGCACAAGTTCGAGTGCTCATGTTTTACAGAAATTTCTAAACCCCCTATAGGATACAGTTCCATTGCGTCGATCTACAAAATCTCTACATACTTTGGGTCACGTATAAGATATAAACATTAAGAAGAGAGCATAGGGAAGCGGGAAAATCAAAATTGATGCTCCGAATAGGTACAAAACTACTAAGACCGTGAATCCTGTCAATCCTAGTGTCTCATTGACCCTAAGTGAGTGTCCAAGTGAATCATTGTGTACTTGTGGACATGGTCAAAATCCTTAAATCGTAAAAAAAATTCAGTGTGAAAATCTGACAAATCAAAGTGTATCACATGCCAGATAATCTTAAAATTAGCTCGAAAAAGTATGCATTTGCTATTCAAAACGCAGTTGGAGGATTAGGTTCGTAGGCCAATGCCTATGGGCTTGCGCGGAGGAGGATCAACCTCAGCATTCTCAATTGATTTAGACAGTGCAGTGTAGACCACATTATAGCTCAGGTCAATTTTATCGAATTCAAACAACCTTAGTCTTGATCTGTTGAGGAGAAGAAGGTTTCTTACTCGTCTGACTTCTTATATGATTTCTTTTTTTATTGCAGTGTGGTCTAATGTGTCCTGTAATTTCACAAAAGTGACATGTGGTGGTGAATTTAGGCTTATGCACATTCTTAGCATTCACAGATTTTAAGGGTGGAGCCTAATGAATTAATGGTGTCATGGAGTACACAGTAGGCCCTTGAACAAATACAGATTTACCTTTATCTTTTGAGGACGAAGCTCCACGAGTGTAGCCAATTCCAGATTTAGACTTGTCAGTCTTTTAGCTTCCAAGGATCTCATCAAGTTTCTTAGACCCAGTATTCATCCGCTTGATTGATGCTGTAGTGAAATCCAGTTTGGTGAGAGCCATCTTTAGCTTTCCTCTTAAATCTTCCATTTTAGCTTTACAATCACTTAGTTCTTTCTTTAAATTGTTCATCTCAGATTTTGCTTTCGGCTCTTGTTGCTTCAATAATTCACTCTCCTTTCCTGCAGCAATCGGATTATTAGACAAGATTATATGCTAATTTTCTAATTGGCTTACCTTAGCATGTGATTCTTCCAATTGTACAGTAAGAGAAGATTTTGAGATTCCATTTCTTTCAACTTTAATGTTCTTTTCTTACTGATCTTTGACATACATATGGAATCTTGCAGTAATTTCTTGTATGCAGTTTCCCAGTCCTTGTCATCATCAGAAAAGTTATCAGAATCTGAATTGTCACCGGACTTGGACTCTCTGTTAAATGGACCCTACATAGAAGAGACAATAGACAAAGCCATAAAAGCAACACAGTTTTTAAAATCATTATCAGGAGATTCAGGCTCACTCTTTTCTTCGTCTGTATCCTCTTCCCAAGACACATTGAGAACCTTACCTTTGCTCGTTTCCATTTTGTTGGCACACTTAGCAGCAGTATGACCATTACCTTGGCATTCAAAGCATTCGATAGGCTTAGTGGATCCTTTAGATGGGTTTTTTTCGGGCACAGATTTGGTCTTGTAGGGTGCCTTGTTGTTACTATCCTTCTTAGCCTTTTTATTTTTCAACATCTTTTTGAATTTTTTGATGAAATATTTTTCAAACTCAGTGTCCTCTAAGTCACACTCTGATTCAGAACTACTGTCCACAGATTTCGAAGACTTGAGTGCAACTTCCTTACCATTCTTGCTAAGACAATGGTTAACTTCGTATGTCTACAAATTACCAACTAACTCTTCCATACTGAGGGAATTGAGATCCCGATGCTCCTCGATGGCAACTACTTTTGGATGAAAACATTCTAGGAGTGACCTCAAAATTTTCTTAACAATTTTAGATTGAGAAATTGGTTCTCCCAGATTGAAGCATGAATTCACAATCTTACTTAGTTTTATATTGAATTCATCAAAAGTTTTTGAATCCTTTATTCTAATCGTCTCAAAAGCAGTGGTCAAATTCTGGAGTTTGGTTTGTTTCACCTTGTCCCTTCCTTCATGAACAATTTCAAGCAAATCCCAGGCTGCCTTGGCAGTCGGACACGTATGCAGAAATTCTATGGAATTCTGCTAGGGTGATTCCATTGTAAATTGCATTGATGGCCTTGTTGTTGCAATTGGACTTAGTCTTTTCATCAGCAGTCCATTAGGCTTTGGGTTTCTTAACAGTTTGCCCACTTACAATCACAGTGGGATCAGCATATCCCTCCACAACAGTGTCCCAGACTTGATCGTCTATAACTCTGAGAAAAGCAATCATCCTTACTTTCTAGTAAGCATAATTGGTTCCGTCTAAGAGAGGGGGTTTGTTTGTAGACGTTCATTATCTATTGAAATCCATTAGAGATCAGTATACAAAGATCACACAGTAAATTAGTGCAGCCTGCTCTGATACCAATTGAAAAATCGAGCCTTAACACAGGCTGAGGTCCCAACAAACCAATATCTAGTAAATTTCAATCAACAAGTGATTAAACTAATAATTAATCCTAAACAGATTAAAAATAATAAAACCACACAATGAGAACGACACAGGATTTATACGTGAAAAACCCTACTTGGGAAAAAACCACGGGCCTTATTGTCTAAGCCAACAGACAATCAAGCACTATAAATCGAAAGTTACAAGAAAACTCACAACCTTTTCCCAGTTGCTAACTCAACCTAAAGACTGCTTTGATTTTGCTGACTGCTTGCCGTACACATTCACCGTACTTGAACCAACCACCTTGAATGCATCTTCAAGATGAATCTACTTCAGAAAAGTAGCAGAAAGAACTTCTAAAGACTTAAAATTCACCGCAGCAACTTGAAGCTTTGGAGAGGAAAATAATCTCTCGATAGATCTCTAAGTTTTTGGATGGGAGAGTGACTCCCTAGAGTTGAAAAAGGAAGGCAATATATAAGATTTAATTTGTGCCTCAATACTTATAGAGCAAGTAGGACTCAAAGAAGCAAGTTGAAACAAATTTAGAATGCAATTTTCTACTCAAACTGGGCTTTCTACACACTGGCCGCTCAAGCACATAAATGTGCACTTGAGCGGATGGCTTACTGCCACTCGTGCACTCGAGTGCCCAAACAATGGCTCGAGCGCCAACCTTTCTGTTGTTGCAAGAAACCCGATGCATTATCATTCAATAGTCTTTGACTTCCTTTTAACTCTTTTCCATTCCAACAGCAACCATCATGACAAGAGACTAGACAGAATGTGATGGCACATGATGTCATCATAACACAAGTACATCCACCTGTGATAGCAAGTCCACTAAGCGTGTGATGGCAACAAAACTCAGTGATGTCATCATGACAAATTCCCTTATGGTAGTCCACATGTGATGGCTATGTGAAACTCCACAGTACAAATCTTGTAAGCATCTTCCTTGAGCAGCCCCACTAAAATTATAATTACAAATCCCATGTTTTGGCCAATACTCCATGAATTTGTCAATACTAATTATAATAAGATTATAATCCTTACAGTGTACAATCATCTGTCCAATAAAATTGAGCGAATCAATACAATGACCCCAACCATGAAAGAAACAAACTTTTGGATCTTACCTAGCACCCCTTGACAGGTAATAGGCATAAGAGTTTAGCTGTAATGGAGCAAATTCACCCTTAATTGAACCATGTGTAGGAAGGAGATTAAGCCGGATTGATTGAAGGTGGTTTAATGATTGAAGGTGGATTAATCCAATGGTAAACAACACACACTCTTCTATGGATGATCAGATCCAAAAGAACATCACTTGTCATGTCCATACGTTGAGAACCAAAAGACAAGTTTGTCATGATTAAAACCAAGTCTCATAGTGATGATCAAACTGATCAACTAGACCCATGCGCGCCCTGGCCTATCCCTCTCGGGCCTATTTTCATGAAAATTGGAAATATCAGATATGTTGTTCATAGAAAATAATGGGTATGCTTCGAATGATAACCCAACCTCCAATAACAATCACGTTTTGACAGAGTTTCCTTAGGTACTTCATTGGACTCAATAGTATCCCTTAATAGGGTAGCGTTCAACCAACACTTTCAGGGGCTCCTCAACAAAAGCAGCTACACCTTAAGACTAGGAGCCAATCCCACATGAACTCCTACATAAAAGCAACAAGCCAAGAACTAGACTCTTTCAACAAGAAAACAAATTTAACCAATAACCCATGTACAACGATTTCCCCAACAATCCTAACAAGTAGACTACATCAACCCACACACAAATTGCATGTTTCATGTATGCTGGGGTCATGCTAGTAACACAGCATGGATTTGACTCTTTAAGTCTAGTCATTTTCTCATTTTAAGTACAACTCTCTGACAAACATAATCAGGAAATTTTATTCGCACCATTAATATCCATGTAAGGTCTAAAACATTAGACCATGATCCACACGCATTATCATCCTTAAAGGAACTTTGCACCAGCTCTACACAATGTCTCTGTAAATAACACACTAGCATTCTACTATTCATGGCTCTATGATGACCTTACCAGTTGCATGACCTTCCATGATCTTGGCCCAACCAGCCTCTGCCCTGCTCAAAGGAAATCTAGAGTCCACCACTGTCCTGAGCTTTCCTTCTTTCAACAATTTAACCACAAATTCCAGGTTCTCACCTTTGGCATTCAACAGCCATGGCACCAGCTTCTTCTTTGAAAAGGTCAGCCTTTGCAGAGCATAAGTCAGAAAAGCATTGATGCCTGGGGTAATATCTATCACCTTCCCATTTTCGCTCAGATTAGGCTCAAAGGTCGACCAAGGAATGCCTGTCGTGCAGTGGATTACTGCATCATATTTGCGACCAGATGGGCTCTTCAAGGTCGACCCTTCTGCAGTCCGGTAGTCGAGAACCTCATCAGCACCCAGGTTCTTCACAAACTCAATGTTTCGGGCCCCACAAGTGGCCGTCACATGTGTGTTTCCAAGCTTGGCCAGTTGAATTGCATAATGTCCGACTCCTCCAGAGGCTGCAGTGATTAGAATGTTTTTGGCTTTGCCAACGGCATCCAGCTTGATTTCTGCTGCATCAGTGAGTGCTTGAAGGGCAGTTAGGCATGCAATAGGTAAACCTGCGGCTTCTGCTGCTGATACCTCAGGAGGCCTAGTAACTGTCAGTTTTGCCTGAGCAACAGCATACTCAGCAAGTCCACCTCCAGTCTGTCACCAGAAGCACCCATGAGAAGAGTCCAAAAGAACAAACATAAGCATGGATGTATACCTTTTGAGAAAAAAGTATGATGTATTTAGAAAAATGGATAGAGTTGACCACATCGCATTGTCAAGGCGAATCTAATCTGTAAATGTGTGTTTTACTCTGTGGAAGTCGAAACCGTTCAATAGATGTGCCTACCCATGTTTACCTATGCAGGCCATGATTCAAGGCAACAGTCAATGTTTGGTTTGGATATTTTCTAGAAGTCCAGTAAAATAACAGGTAAGTCATATTTTCATAATAAAATCAAATTTTACATACAATGGGGTTACATCTGTTGATTTGATAATCCCTCTATTCATTTGACCTAAACTTCAAGTAAATTGGTGTAATAAGAATGACCATTGGATTGGACACGTGAAAAATGTGATTCAGTTGTTTTGATCCGATCCTACAGGAAATACAGCTCTACTTGGACTGAAGATTTAAAAAGTTATGAGAGAGGCCAATGTGCATCTAATGGACGGTCTGGATTGCTGCTGAAATCTGGGTCATCATGTGAGAAGAAAATTCCATTATTAATGAATCACAATTTTTTCAAGCAACAGTTCCTATAGCTTTGGAGAATAACACAATTCGGTTATGAATGACCATTGGATTGGACACTTGAAAAATGTGATTCAATTGTTTCGATCGTATCCTACAGGAAATACAGCTCTAATTGGACTGAAGATTTAAAAAGTTATGAGAGAGGCCAATGTGCATCAAATAGACAGTCTGGATTGCTGCTGAAATGTGGGTCACCATGTGAGAAGCAAATTCCATTATTAATGAATCACAATTTTTTTCAAGCAAAAGTTCCTATAGCTTTGGAGAATAACACAATTCAGTAATGGCTAAATAGGTTGGGGCCACAACGTGAATGATTCGGCCTTTGAATGATGAACTCCACATGTAAATATATTTGATTTGATCTTACTTGATGATGCGATCCTAGGGTGAGGATGCAAGTGCCAGGGCACGATTAGGGTTCCCACTGGAACAATCACGATGAAAACAATCTCCACGATAAACCCACGCTGGGAAATTCTATTAACTCAAAAATCTTTGAGATTATTAATCTCCACAATGTCACATATATATATATAGATATATATATAATAAAAGAAACTTAGAGGCTAAGAAATCAATCCTAAATAAACTAGGAAACCAAATAATATTCTTATCCAAATTAGAAACTAATCCTAAAGGCAACTTATTAAATAAAAATTAGAATCTAATAACAATTAATAAAGAATTCCAAAACTTGCTTGGGTCCCACAATTGGACCACGAGTCTTGCCCCAACGGATAGATAGTGCTACTCCATCATTTCTCCCTAGGTTGGAAAAGAGTTCGACCTCGAACTCGACTTGTCTTCTTGATGTTGCTTCTGTATACAATGTGTACTTGAAGTGCATCCTTGGTGAGACGAGAACTTGACCCCTTCTTTGGTGTTCCTGGCTTCATAGGACAGAGTGTGACTTGCTTTTCACCATGCATGAATGTGTATGTGTTGTTACGCATTCCATTAGTACCATTCTTGTCATACATCCATGGACGACCCAACAAGATATCACAACTATCCATAGGTATCACATTACACCAAACTGTATCTGTATAAACTTCACCAATGGAAAAGGTAACGGGACAGGCATACCGTACTTTCACTTCATCACCTGTTATTAACCATCTAGCAAAATAAGGACGATGATGCTTCCGAACTTTCAAATGTTATCAATCCACAAGACCCTGAGATATAATGTTCTGACAACTTCCTCCATCAATGACTACTATGCATTCTTAACCCTTGACTGTTCCTTTGGAGCGGAAAATATTTTCTCGCAACCATTTCTTTTCAGTAGTTGAGGTAGTGACAGTAATGACCATGAGAGAATCAAGATCCTCATCGGGCATAATGTCCTCCACTTTCTCTTTGTCATTCTCTTTAGGATCATCTGGAGCATCTTTCACATCACTTTCATTCGCAATGAGGTGGATGCGTTTTGGACATTCCGCTGCACAATGCCCTTGTTGTTTACAGTTAAAGCATATAATCTTATTTTGACCTTTGGGCTTGGCGAAAACTTTCTCCAATGAATCACTCGGTTTAGAACCTGCAATTGATGAATTCTTCTGCATAACCCATTTAGATGCATTAAGTTTTCTGGCTTGCTGGTTTGCAATCCCGTCAGCTTTGATAGCATGCTAAACAATCTCAACAACATTATCAAAATGCTTGAATGCGCGGATATCTTGTATGTCAAGTGTAAGCCCATGAAAATATCTGTCAACTAATACATCCTCATCTTCATTCAAACCACAACAAACTTGTCTGGTCATAAACCCCTCAGAATACTCAACAACTGTCTTAGATCCTTGTTTCAAATATTGAAAACTTGCATGTAGATCTCAGGAGTAATTGACAGGAAAGAATTTTTGCTTCAACAGATTTTTCATCTCGGTCCACGTGTCAACGGGGTCAATTTGTCGGTTTCTTTTCTTCCTTATCTGGTTTCAATTTTCCATCATATTCGGGAATCACGAGTTTAATACCCAAATCACAATCAACATTGACTGCATATGGATCGTGTTGATTCCGATTATGTCCTCCATCATCCCGATGATTATCCTCACGCCGATTAGTTTCCAAATTGGTTAAGTCAATCCTTAGAAGAGTCTCTTGCATTTGAACCATCATTGCGAATAGTTGATTAATAGTTATCGATAATTCCGCAATGGTTCCCCTCAAATCATCATCATTATTGGAGGAAGACTCCACTTCTGCATGCTTCTTAGGAGGCATTTTGTTTAATGCAAAAATAAAATAAAAAATTGACTGACCTGATGTGTAGATCTGGATATTTGAAAATGAACGGCTGAAAACTTGAAGGAACTTAGGCCCACTGGTGGATGAAAATATTTGTTTGCAGACCTCTTTTTTTTTTTTTTTTTTTTTTACTGCTGGCCCTTGGGTCATACTCAACCCAACTGGAGGCCCACTTGTGGAGACCCAACTGGAGGCACGTGGGTCGCTCCTCGAGTTCGATGCAACCAAAGAGAAGAAAAGGGTTTTGGCTTCCCTTTCTCGTTCTCTCTCAACTATACGAAGATGCAGCGACGAAGATGGTCCTAGATGCAGCAATGAAGATGAAACGAAGGGTGGTGCGAGGCGCTGGTGTTGCTACTGCAATGGTGGCGATAGAGATGGTCCTAGAATCCGACTGAGAAGATGCAACAAGATGGATAGCTAGTAGTGGAGTGGAGCAGAGGCGACGATGGTGCCAAGTACTTCTCTGACTTCTCCTTCTTTCTCCTCTGCTCTTCTTATCTCTTGTTTTTTTTTTTTTTTTCTGGGTTTGGGGGTTTCAGTGGTGTTGGGTTATGGCGACAGAGTCTAGGATGAGTTGGTTTGGGTTGTGGTGTTGAGATCGTGACTAATTGGGTTGGGCGGTGACGGTTCGTCTAAGGGTTCTGCAAGTGGGTTCGGCCAAAGGGGACTGGTTTGGATTATGGAATGGGGCTTGTAGGGATGGGTTGGTGAAGGGGATGAGCCGAGATGTTGAGATTGGTATGTCGGTCGCAGGGGCCTCGGTTTCTGGTTGCTGGATTGGTGAATGGCTTCTGTTGCCAGAGAGGGTGCGTGTTGGGATTGGTATGTCGGTCGCAGGGAAGAGAACAGGGAACGGAGGTGATGGGGGTTGGGACAGCGGAAGATGGACGGAGATGGCTGGGATTGAGAGTGAACGGTTTGGTCGTGAGATGATGAACTGAAAGAGGTATAGAGGTAATCACGCCGACGATCGGGGATCGTTCGACTTTGATACCAATTGAAGCAATCCTAGGGTTAGAATGCAAGTGCCGGGGCACAATTAGGGTTCCCACTGGAACAATCACGATGAAGACAATCTCCACGATAAACCCACACAGGGAAATTCTATTAACTCCAAAAATCTCTGAGATTATTAATCTCTACAAAGTCATATATATAATAAAAGAAACTTAGAGGCTAAGAAATCGATCCTAAATAAACCAGGAAACCAAATAATATTCTTGTCCAAACTAGAAACTAATCCTAAAGGCAACTTCTTAAATAAAAATTAGAAACTAATAACTATTAATAAAGAATTCCGAAAATTAGAAACTAATAACAATTAATAAAGAATTCCTAAACTTGCTTGGGTCACACAATTGGACCATAAGTCTTGCCCCAACAGATAGATAGTGCTGCTGCATCAATTGACCAGACAATGAGGTTAACCTAATTTAATTACACCCATGGATGATCGTCATCGTGAAATCCGGCTTACTTTTTAGACCACCTGGCCTACCAATGATCAACTTATCACCACCACACAAATTAACCCTATTAATTGCCACAAACCCAAATTTGAAACTCATCCAATCGGTGCTCGTCGTTGGATTGAAATATAAAAGCACAATGCCTTTTAGAACCATTAAACTTAAGGGCCATAAAGTAAGAGGTTTGTTATGCGCGGCAAGACGAGCATTGACACTTGAGAACGATATTCCAAAGAGGAGGATCAAAAGAGCTTTAACTGGTCACCAAGGCACAAATAGAGACTTTTTTTCTTGCATAAGGGCCCTAGTCCCACATTCTAGTCATTTAGAATCGTTGTTAAGGGTATTTTGGTTTTTTAAGGATGAACTTTCATTCAAAAAAGGAAAAACTTTCTTGTAGGAAAATATTCTCCTGCGCATGGTTCATAAGTGAACCCGTGCACAGGAGCCGTCAAGGCTGAATTTAATGGCTGGGTCCTGCCTTTGTTGATCTCCAAAGGTCTTCCAAGTTCCAGCAAGGGTGTTTAGGTCTACTTGCTTTGTACACATCCCCAAACACCAACGGGATAAATTGTATCCAAAAGCAGTTAAGTATGTATTTGTGGGATATCATAGTCATTAGAAGGGCTACAAATGCTCTGCTCCAAGAAAGAATTGTCGTATCTTTGTTACAATGGATGAGTTTTTATGAAGATGCTCCTTTTTATTCATCTGCAAGTGAGGATCTAATACATGGGAAAAGTGAAGAGAACAATCCACCTCTTATTGATTTAGTCACCCCACGAGTATATCCAGGATTAGTAAATGAGACAGATACAAAGTTGTACAGTGCTGAAGAACAAAGGGAAATAGACAAGTTCAAGGAGTCGTTGTAAGTATACTCCAGGGGGAGAAAAAAGGGGGACCAGTGTTCTCATTTATACCATCATTGTCTGATGTTCTAGATCCAGACCCTTCATCTTGCCATGCTCCTTCACCTCAATCAGAGGCTATTCCTCACCTTGGTATTTCTTCTTCTGATTTAGATCTTCCGATTGCTGTAAACAAAAGACCAAGATTCTGCATTACTCACCATCCCATACAAACCTTTGTTTCATATCGTAGCCTATCACATGTCTTTCATGCATTTGTTTCTAACCTAGCCAATGAATGTATACTTAAACATGTGTCTAAGGCTCTATCACATCCTAAGTGGAAAGAAACGATGGCAGAAGAGATCAATGCTCTAGAGAAAAACCACACACACGGGAGCTTACTACTCTTCCACAAGGGAAACGCACTATTGGGTGCAAATGGGCTTCCACAAGGGAAACGCACTATTGGGTGCAAATGGGTTTATATCCTTAAATATAATCTAGATGTCACAATTAATAGGTATAAGACGAGACTTGTTGCTAAGGGATTTACTCAATCTTATGGAGTTGACTATTTTGAAACATTTTCTCCCATAGCCAAATTGACTTTCGTCCAAGTAATCTTACCTCTAGCAACAGGGAATTTCAATTGCCCTTTAATACCAACTCGATGTGAAAAATGTGTTTCTTCACGGGGACTTGCAGGAAGAGGTTTATATGAATCCTCCACTAGGACTTGTTGTCAGAGAGCAGGAAAATAAAGTCTGCTTTCTTCAAAGTTCCTTACATGGACTAAAACAGTCACCACGAGCCTGGTTTGAAAGATTCGGCAAAGCTGTAATTAAATTTAGGTTTACAAGGTGCCATGCAAATCATATTGTTTTTTGTAAAAAGGAAAAACTTGAAGGTTGTTATACTTGTGGTGTATGTTGATGATATAGTTTCCACAGGAGATGATGATGGTGAAATCTTCAGGCTAAAGAGTTTTCAAATTGGAGGTGAAATCAAGGACCTAGGATTATTGAAATATTTCCTAGGAATTGAAGTGGCAAGGCCAAGAGTGAATATCACAAAGAAATTACATCCTTGATCTCCTTCAAGAAACAACGAGACTTGGAGCAAAGCCAGCAAAAACTCCAATAGAACAGAATCATGGTTTACATTTAGAATGTAGGAAACTGCTTGAAGATAAAAGGATGTATCAAAGATTGGTGGGAAAACTAATTTATCTCACAATTACAAGGTCAGACATTTCCTTTGTTGGTTAGTAAGTCAGTTTATGCATGCTCTCATAACTGATCATTAAATAGTAGTGCACAGGATTTTCTCCAATATTTGAAAGGATCACCAAGTCAAGGAATTCTATACAAGTCTCATGGGAATGCAAATAGCCTTCACAGATTCTGATTAAGTTGGATCTCTATCAGATAGGAGGTCTATGATATGTCTATGATAAGATATTGTACAATGGCTGGGGGAAATTTGGTATCATGCAAAATAAAATAAAAAAACGGAGTTGTTAATGCAAAGTCTAGTGCAGAAGCCGAGTACAGAGCTGTAGCTCATGGGTATTGTGAGATATTGTGACTAAGGATATTGCTGGATGAGTTAGGGTTCAAGCAAGGTGGTCCGATGTTTCTCAATTCTGATAGTACATCAACAATTAAATTGGCTAATAATCCTTTTTACCATGAGAAAACAAGAAGTAGACTGTCATTTTACATGTGAAAAAATTGAGGATGTCGTATTGGTACAGGTTCCTACTGGAGAGCAGCTAGCAGACTTTCTCACGAAGGTCGTGAATAAAACTAAGTTGAATTTTGTTCTACTCAAGCTGGTAATAGTAAATATCTATGCACCAGCTCTGTGTGTGTGTGTGTCGGGGGGGGGGGGGGGGGGTTGGGCTGTGGTTTGTGAGTTACACGATATGACTTATTTGTAATTAATTTGTAGTGAGTCAGGGCCTTTATTTAAAAAGCAGAAACTTAAGGGGCTTTATGTAATTTTCAGAAATAATGAAATAACAACATAACAGGGATCGCTAGGTTATTCGATTATTCTGTGGCTTCCCCAACTTCTCTCTCTTTCTCTTTCTATTTCACTTTCTTACTATTTCACATTTCTTTGATAGTTTAGAATAAAAACCCTAGATCTTCTCAGATCTAGGTTTACAACTTTATGAATGAACCCACTTAATCTTGGGCATATGGGCTCCAACATCTTCTTGAGTTGGGTCTAATATATGGTACACTCCTACATGTAGCTACTTGTGAGACCAAATGTTAGGGCCTATCATCCAATCTATATGTTTCTTTTCTCTTGGCTAGTTTACTGACAAATATATGAGACTTGAGAGCACTTACTGTAGCACCAAGGATGGATACTACTTTGTCGCCTATTTTGTGAGCCTCGACTCCGGGTGCAACTCCAACTATCTCTCCTGCTACATCACCAACTGTTTTACCAAAAATATGGTTAGCATAGTTCCAAATGTGGATGTGTGTGTGTGTGTGTGAGAGAGAGAGAGAGAGAGAGAGAGAGAGAGAGAGAGAGAGAGAGAGAGAGTCATGCATTAATTCATGTACGTAGTTGAGGTTAACCATAATCCTCTTCATTATGTGTAAACAAATGTTTCTTCTCCTCTAAGTAGCTTTGAATAGGAGTAAACCAAGTTAAAGCAAACGAACCAAGCCTTGTTTCAACAATATACCAGGTACGCCCAAGAAACTATGCTTAGTTTCACTAAAGAATAGGATACAGACCTTTTTCCATGACACACCACCAAGTATGTGACTATATCTTGAGATGACGAGCATTATTTTCAAAATCCAAGGATTTGTATCTTGAGATGACTTGAGCATTATTTCAAAATCCAAGGATTTGTATCCCAATTCCTCAGATTCATATCCAATCTTAATGAAAACGATTAGCATATGCAACAAATCCCATTTATAGGTGAATCTTAAGGTTTAGGTGTGAATCTTATGATTTGATAGTTGTTGTCTTGAATCCTATGATTCAAGCGATTTTTCTGGGATAGCGATAACCGAGAGGTTAATATTAGTAATCTTTTACTTTCCTTTTTTTATAGCATTTCTAACTCTTAACAGGTTAATAAGGAACATGCATGTAAATAGAGTGTTCGATTGTACATATGGGTTTTCCGCTGCACTCATTTTTTTTTTTAATTTCTTTTAGGTTTTTTTCTTCATAAACACCTTTTTAACTTCAGGAGACATCCTAACTACTATATAAGGTCGATCATTTTGATTTTATTTTTATTTAAAGGGAACAAAATAAAACACTGCAACTTGTTTACTTTTTCTAGAAGCGTTCATATCTTAAACATATTTATCTATTCACACATGACGATTTACAATTTATTAATATATGCTAATGATGTTCTTCATATGATTGTATTCATATATGTCAATGATGTCCTTTATATGATTGTATCCTAGTCTTATCTGTCTTTGTATTGATGCAACTATAGATGAAAAATAATGGATTATGAATAACTACTTTTTTCTCATTTGTTCCTTTTTCTTATAATTATAAAATAAAAAATAAAAAATTCCTATGATTTGTGATATGATTCAAGATACAATTTGATTCATCCTCTTGGAATGAAATTTCAACCAAAATGGCAGACTCTTCAATTTGGTTTAGCTTCAATGGATATCACCATGAGCGGTGCCCTTGGACAAAAAGTCTGGTGGGTGTAGGTCAGATTTTTTCGAGTAGGCACCAACTTCATAGAGTTTGAGCAGTGCTGATTGAGTGAAGGTGAGCATGCACAACTTATTTGGTACCCTCTAAAAGTAGGGTAGACAAAAGGAGGGATGATTTATTTTTATTTTTTTTTCTGTGTGTGCGAGCGCCGGCGGGTGGGGGGGCGGGGGGGCGCAGTGTTCTGTGCTTCAGTTTTTTTCCACTTTTTTTTCCTTTATTTTGAATCTAAAACCTACACCAGGTCTTCCAAAACTAATTTAGTGGTTTTGCACCTCAAAATGAAGGACCAAAGCTAAACACTTCAAGTGGTTTTGGGTTTCTTAAAAAAGAAAAGCTTCTGCCCCTTTTGTTAAAGAAAACTTTAAATCTAAAGAATTACAATTTGAATTTGTGGCATATGAAAGTTTAGGGTATGAGATCTCTAGATTGGTCCACTCAATAAATCAGCCCAATAGTGTGCAAAAACAAACAAGTAGCGGAAAGTAAACTCAACAAGCACACACCACAAGGACACCAAATTTAGCGTGAAAAACCCTAAACGGCTGAAAAACCACGAATCTGAACTGAATCAATAATCAAACACTATGAATCTCGCAATTACAAGAAAGTCATATTTCCTCCCAAATATCCCCTACTTAAGGATTGAAGTTACTTTGTGTCGCTTCATGCTTCAACGACTTCACACCGTTGATTGCAACAGACTCAATCCAGTGCTTGACTCCTCAAATCTTCTACGTAAGAAGATGATCTTCTACAAGGGATGCAGAAGAAACTGGCTCTCTAGAGTACTTGGCAAAAATTACTCTCAATTAGATCACTAATTCAAAACTTGAGAGATGATCTGTGTCTCTTTGAGTTGTGAGAAACACCCAATATATAGCCTCAAATCCGTGCAAGAGACTCCTAATAATAATACACTCATAATAGTAATTTGTTTCAAACTACTCATAAGAATCCGGATCGGACTAGGCAACATCCGCCATTCTCTCTATAGCGAGAGGTGTCACTGGAAAATTGGCTCTATCAGCAGCCTCTTTTGTTGACCCATCTCTCGGTTTCAATGCTTTTTGACCTTACAACATACACCGTGATCTATGAGCTATCATGTATTTACTAACTATTAGTTTTATTACTTGATACCTAGTATACAACTTTTAATATGGCAGCCCACCTTAGGAATATGCAAAATCCAAATTGTTAAGAAGATTACTGTTTGGAAACCCTAAAATCCTAGGACCTTGCTGTTGCACAATCAAATTGAACAACATGTAGGGTTTTCTCAATAAGGGAATGAAAAACCCAAGATTATAAGAAATAAAATAAGAGAAAAGAAGGACAATTATAAAGATTTATGAAGAATGAACCAAATGGTAGAGGAGTCCAAGGCTGGACCTCACTAAATTTATTCTGTATATTTCAACATTTACCAAAAAAAAAAACCTACAAGCTTCTATTTACATATTATTTCTCTGGACTATTTTGTAAATTCCGAAACTATAAAAACTGTGTATCAATTAAATACTCTGGACTAATTTGTAAATTCTGAAACTATAAAAATTGTCTATCAATCAAATACTATCTCTCAACACTCCCCCTCATTCTGGTGGATAGATAGATATCAACCCAGCTTAGAAAATGAATCTGTTAACTTTCTTCTTGAAAGTTTTTAGTATCACCGTGATCAGTTGAAACTACAACTGATGATAGCGACTCATCCATTAAATAGCTCGTCTCAACCCACAATTCCAAATAAATATCATGATGAAGAGAAAACCCTAATCAACCCTCTTACCACAAAGCTTCATAGACTGAGGAAGCCTTCACATGTGACAAATGGGCTAATAACTATAGAAAACGCAACCACAAACACCTCACTGTAACAAACTATATCCAAGGGGGGAGTGCCAAATTAATTCATGCAATAGGAACAGCTGCCCTTTCAAATACCCATGGGCTGCAACTGAACTGAAGAGTATGGACTCTTGCTAGGCCATATGGCTGTTACCGTCAGTCATATGGAAGGCCTAGCAGTTCATTTGCCATTGGTCACCAGTAAACGCCCAAAAAAGGAAGGAAATGGAGAAACAAAAGGAAAAGAACAGAGGAAGGACAGAAAAGGAAGAAGACAAAGGGAAACCATAGAATCTTTTATACTCTGAAATTATGCAAGAGGACAAAAAATTAGTCAGCTATTTGCAAGTTTTGGAGTCTGGAGATGGTACCTGCAGCTTGCAATCCTCATTTATTTAATTACTAAAATGTGAGAAATTACAAAAAAATATCCTCCTTTATTATAAGGACACTCCAATTCTCAACTAAAATAAGGAAAAAAATTCAATTTCCCAAGTCTGTGTTAATAGGTTCCAATTCCCATACTCATTCTACAAATTTTAGAGTTGACGTTGGTTAATCTAGGTGTCCAACCACCAAGAGAGAGTGCATGTTCTTGGGATATTATCTCATATCCTAAAATTGTAGAAAAGCAAGACTGCTTTTGTGGAAATTATTTCACCATAACTAGTTAAGTCATGAGGAGTGCCATGTGTAGAATGTGACTCAGGTATGATATGAAGTTGGAACATCAATACCCTAACAAGCATTCAACCATCTCTCTCTCTTCCTCTCTTGTTCTTTCTTATGTTTCCTTCTTACTTTTTCTTTCAAATACATGTTAGATAACAATTTCGTTCTCACTATGTTCTTTTGGCTTCATGCATTAGCACTGAGTACTGCAATTTCTAAGAACTCCAGAGATCAGTTGAAAAGATTTTTCAAAGGAAACCCCACTGTTGTACTCCATGGAGAGAGACTTCTAAGAATTCATGAAACATGACCACACTAAAACTTGCCAGACTTGAATATAAGAAATGAACTTTCAACACCAATAATAATACATAACAACAATAGGTAACAGAATAAAATATGGTCAAGCTTCAAAGATACGGGTTGGAGCAAACCACCATCAAATCATCAAACAGATACTGGAGAAACACAATTTATATTTTATACTTTAGCCTCATAGTATAGTTGAAATATACCTGGCACAAATGGAAACTCGCGAGGAACAAAAGGTCGTAGAACGCCTTCTTGAATTTTCCAATCAACTGGATTAAGACTTCTTGCTTCCAGTTTTATAAGAACTTCATCCTTCTTTGGACTAGGTATGGGAATCTCCGCGTGCTGAAAGGGGAAAATTGTTCAATTCTAACAAATCATAACTCCAAAGTAAGAAAATAGTCAAAATGCAACAATATCTTTTCTGTTTACTATGTATTCTAATTATCAATGTATCAAACATAAACTGTAAAATCACAGAATCACCAGTTTTGGATTTGTTGAAAACTTTGTTGATGAATGTACATCTCTCAAGAACATAAGGAGAAAGTTTATTTTCATGATTGAAATAAAGATCAATCCATCTATGTTCATCCCAATATATCCCTTGTGGTCAAATTGCTCAACAGATATCATAATAACTCAACACTGGGCATTAGAGAAGAAGGTGATGCACTACTTTCAAGAAATGAATGATTACTTGCTTATGTAAAACCCACTCTAACAGTCTAGAAGTGGTTGGAATTGGATACACAGATTTCGATCTTGCTAGATGACTTTTGACAGAAAGTCTACAACCAATGTCTTTCTGCTAGCTGGAGGACCTATATTTCAGAAGAGTGTCAATCAGACATCTGTTGCCTCTTCCATAATGCATGCTGAATTCAAGGCCTGCTTCGAAGACATATTTTTCACTGTTCGGTTGCAAAACTTCATCACAAGACTTCAGTTGTTGACACCATGATGGGGACACGAAGAGATTTCTGTGATAATTCCAATGAAGTCTTTTTCTCTCAGAATAACAAATGCAACAAGACATATCGGCAAAACATACCTTGACATTAAGAAAGCCCAAGATTGCCAAGTGTCAATCGTACGCATTAGCACTAAGTAGATAGCTGCTGGCCCACTGACCGAAGCAGTAACTCTCAAGCTCCATGTGCAATATGTTCATAGTATGAGTCTGGGTTGCTTAGTATGATGTTTAAGCAATCCATGTTATAATATTTAACAACTTTATTATGCATATGAAGTTATGATTATGATGATTCTTTCTTCTCCAACTACGCTCACTGTACTGTAAAATTTATGATGGGACCATTGTGTGCGTATGTATAATCCTATGAGTCACGTCATTAAAGACTTAGTTAAAGTACGTTATTAGTGTTTCGGTACATGGAAGAAATCATGAATGACTAAGGATGCTTCATGATTTGCATTTGATGATTTCCTTTAATTTGGACATTATGTCAACAAAGAACTATAGATAATTGGATCTTTTATCATGACACCACATCAACTTTCTAGTAAAACCCAAGAGAGTTAGCTTGAAGTCGAAAGTTTTTACAATATTTTTTCCAATAAAACCACAACATCATATGGTTCAAGTGGGGGACATTTAGTATTATGTAGCTCATACGTCCATGATTGCACTAATAAGACTTGACAAGCCCATTGCAGTTATTAGGTTTATCCAATCCATCTGGCCTATTATGTCATTCTCGATGTCTCTTGGAAAAAACCAGGATTGCTCAAAATATCATCATCATCATCAAAAACATGTCCCAACTATGTTGGGGTCGGCAACATAAAATCTATTTCTCTATTCTGATCTATCATGAGCCAAATCCTTAGTTAAGTTGCACTTCTTCAGATCATTCCTTCTTATTCTCTCCATGTCCTCTTTAGCCTACCCCTTCTCCTTGGTGCCTAGACCATCAACCTTCATAGAAAAGGTTTTTCTCAATAGTACCATTATTGTCCTGCGAAGACAAGTCCAAACCATCTCAAATAAGTTTATCCGAATTTATCAACGATTGATGTTACCCCTAAATGCTTTCAAAACACTCATTTCTGATTCTGTTTTTGTTAGTTTCACCACACATCCATCTCTACTCTAGTCATTTTGTCCGTGTATTACTTCTTGAATGGCCAACCAGCTACTCCATAGATCATAACTGATTGAATCGCTATCCTGTAAAACTTTCCCTTAAATCTCATTGGTATGAGACAAATCACAGAGCACTCCAGAAGCAAATCTCCACTTCAACCATCCCGCTCTTATCCAATGTTCGACATCTTCCTCAATCTCTCCATTCTTACTAATTATCAAGCTAAGGTATCGGAAGGAATCTCTTCGTAGTAACCCAAGAGATTCAGTTCTCATATTAGTCTCAGCTCTTTGCACATCCCCACTGAAGTTAAAATGCATATATTCTATCTTAGCACGACTCATTTTAAAGCCCTTCGATTCTAAAGCCTCCTCCGCCATCTCTTAAGTTCCACATTCATGCCATCTCTCGATTCATCCACTCACAATATATCATCTGGGAACCACTTATGTGAACTACTCTGTGTAGACTAGACGGAAGACTTCCACAAGGTCTATAAATAGAGCATCTATGAGCTCCTCTCTACGACTCAACATACATCCAAGTGACCAACACTATAGTGCTGATTGTCAGAAGTCGAGAGACAAAAAAAAAAAAAAAGTACTGCAAGTTGGGCTAAAGCCCTGCGCTGCCTCATTAATTAATCACAATGACCAAACAAAGTATAACTATCAATTTGATTTCATTATTTTGCTTCGATTACTTCACCAAGCTTTAGATCCTTGTTAAAAGTACATGAGTCCCAAAACACATCTTAAAACCACCAATTAATAAGGGAACATCCAAATACATCTTAAAACACATATTTACATGGCTCATAGTACTTATCACATTTTCATCAGCACCAACAGCAACTTGAACACAACCCCATGTTTGAATTCTTATTAAAGCACTATTGTGAACTATTAATAACATACCAATATGTAAAAGCAATATAATATCTAGGGCTCCGATTCTACTGAAAAAACAGAACAAGCTATACTCCCTCTGAAAAAGAAAAATGGAAGGAGAGCTTAAGGACCAAAGGAGATATACTCCCTCTGAAAAAGAAAATGGAAGGAGAGCTTAAGGACCAAAGGAACGTACTTTCAAGGCAGCAGCGCCACCTCCATAGCTGTCGTACTGGAGCGCTTGCATGACATTTGCAGCCATAGATTTCGAGGGAAATCGATTGCTAGCGATTTTGGTTTCTTGAAAGACAAGAGTAGAAAAACTGGGTCGCTGGGGATTCTGGTTTCTGGAGAAACACGACAGAATGGCAGGGGCATAGGTGGTGCTTTCTCACATTAGCTGCAGCTTTTGCGGCCACATTTTTTTTTTCCTCTTTTTTCAACGAAGAGGATTGTAAATGCTACAGAATATAAATATATAGAGGCCAAAATTCTCTTTTCACAACCCTTATTTTAAGAATAATATACTCATATATGAAATTACCAAATGAGACACCATTCATAAGTTCTTACCTCACTCAAATTTCTCAACACACACCCACCTCAGCCACCACCGCCCAGGCAAGAAGGGGACAGGGACAGGGACAGGGACAAGGAGAGAGGGGGGGAGTGGGCGGCGGCGAGCATAAGCAGGGAGGGAGAGAGGGCGGCTGCGAGTGGCAGACAGAGGCAGGCAGGGATGAGGGAGAGGAAGAGTGGGTGGGGGCAAGGAGAAGGAGGGAGGGGGGCGGCGACAACAGGCGAGGATAGGGGGGGAGAGAGAGAGAGAGTAGGCGGCTAGGGGCTAGGGTTGCAAACGAGACAGTTTCGGGTCGAAACCATAGTGGATTCAGACCCGTTTCTAAATAACAGTTTCGATTTCAAATCCAATTTTGACTCATAACCTGTTTTTTTAGCTCCAGACCTGGTTTGATAGAAAAGTTCAAATTCGGTTCCAGAGCTGAGTCCACATAAGGGACTGGATTCTAGTTTCAAAATCAGTTCTAATTTCTCCCTTTTTTTTTTCTTAAAATGAGCATATCATTCAACTTGGAGTCTACTACCTCCAGTGTTATACATAAAAATGTAAAAAAAGAAAAAGCTAATTTTAAGGTATAGTTTGCAATATCAAAGACTCATATGCCAAGTCTCGAGTCCACGAGTCTGAACATGTATAGACCTAGAACTAGACCCATTTATCAATTGGAGCCTAAATTGGGTTTTGGGCCCGTTTATGAATCGAAATCTAAAATAGGTTCCAGACTCAATTTTTTGCAAGTTGGAACTTTGGGTAATCGTACTATTGGATACCCATTTTCAACCCTACTGGTGGCGAGCGGAGGGCAGCTAGCAAGGAAAGGGAGCGAGGAACATGAGGGTGAGGGGAAGAAAGGGAGTGTAGAGAGAAGGTGAGGGAGAGAGAGAGGGGGGTAATTTGGGAAAAAAGGGGTGTAAAGAGAAATTTTAGTATTTTTTTTACTTAAGTGGTGTGTGTAGAGAGGGGGATGTGGAAAGAGAAGTTTTTGTTGTGGCATTAGCAGCTCTCTAAATATACTCACCAACATTTGGAAGAATAATTTTACAACATTGCTCTTTAAAAAAGTGCAAGTTCTAATCTTACACTAATTTCTTTTCTTTTTTTTGTTTTTGTTTTGTTGAAAGGTAAAATTTTGCATTTAAAGAAGGATATTTGCCCCCAAAAAGTGGAAAGGCTAGCTAAACATGCTCAGGCCAAGCCAACTTTCCTTAATCCAGTTTTTATTAGGGAAGTTTGGCGGTGATCTTTTTTTTTTTTTTTTTTTTTTGGAGATTTGATGCAAGTATCTAAGTTTGGTGGTGATCTTTTTTCTTTTGGAGATTGGACGCATGTATCTATTTCTAGATTTTGACTCGATTGAACAAGGGTTTTAGCTGCTCCACGCATCCCTGCCGCTCCACGCACTCTAGTCAGAACCAATTATTCTTTAATTAGATATATGTGTGTATTGTGCAGTACACTTTTATTTTTTGCTAGTGGAGGGTTTCCCAACCCTTTGAGAATGACTAATTCCTCTAAGCCCAGTATGGCCTCCAAGTGGTAACACAAATGGGCTCAACTTCTGTTCCTGAAGAACGGAGAACCGAGGGTCGATACCAAAACCTCTAGCTCCAGAAAAGGGAGGAACTGTGGTACTGATTACTTGATCAACCGCTTATATTGTGCAGTACACTTAATTAGATGATATTTGAAAGTATAAAATTAAACGATTTATGAGTTCAAAATTTTCCTGCATATAAGAGAAAATTTATAAATAAGTTTCTATTATAATTTGATACAATAAAAATTTTCCAATGTTAAATTTGACAATAACCCACAATTCACTGGGTTGAAATAAAGGGGGTACGAGGCAAGATACGTGTGAACCGTGAACGGAGGAGTAAAAAATTAGCTTTATCTATATTGGATTCATCTAGTCGCCCTCCTTATTTAAACATTAAGTCTAGGGAGACCGACTCTCAGCCTGAATAGGAGCCCGAATTTTGAAAATAAACAGATGAAAAGACATTTGAGTGATTGAGTGAAAAGCATTTGAGGGTAAAAATGTCATTAGAATGGAATTCGGGCTCCCATTCAGGCTGGGAGTCGGTCTCTCTAGACTTCCTCTTATTTAAATCCTTTTAGGTAATTTTACATGTAACATGCTGAAACATGTACAAAATATCTTTTGCTCCCCAAAATGTGCCTTGTCTTGTGGCTCGCATGTGCCTTGTCTTGGGGTTCGCATGATTCCATTCTTTATTTTGCCTAGGGCCTCAAGAAACGCACTGAAGTTCAATCAACCCAAAAAGAATTCCTATCCCTCTAATGAGGGTCCATTTGAATGATAGTACGGTAAAGACGAGATGGTGAGAATGAGAAATTCTATCTAAGGACAAATTCTTTAATTTAGAAAATTCTTAAGATGGAAAATAATGCATTACAAATGCTCAGTATGAAAGATTTCAGTTTCATATTACTGATGGGATAGACATATTAAGGGCCTATTTTTTTACTACAATCCCCAACATGAATGCTAGATGTTGATATTTTTGGGATATGACGTGTCCCTTATCATGTGCAAATTCCATGTTTTTTGCTAAACATATTTCAGCCACATAAAAGGTCCCAAATGACCTTTGGGAATTTGTGAATTTCACCTGCTTTGACTTTTGGTGGAATTCTCGAATGCTCTAGTCCAAATGAGCATCTAGGAATTCTACTATGTCTGAAAATTCAGAAATTCCTTAAACAGGAATTCCTTGAATCTAAAAGAAACAGGCGTAAAAATACAAAGTCATCTTCTTGATCCTCATACTCATTTTTGTAATGGTTTGTATCTACGGGTATAGCAACCTACGCCACTTGAGTCTAGACCATGAACGCGAGTTAAAAACCCAAGTCTCTTTTTCCTCTTTCCAAACTAAAATGTGTATCGAGATGATCATTTTTTCATTTTTAATAATTTCCCTAGATTAAGCTATTGTGTTGATTTCATCATTATATGGGCTCAAATAGGTAGGAGTAGGAGTGCGCGCATCGGCTATGACAACCAGAGCCTAATCTGTGCCAGCCTACATTGTGTTGGACTTGGGCTTTTGTTTAGGATCAGTGATATGTTCAATGCCTAATTTACTTCCTCAATAGCCAAATACCTAACCCAGCTTGACATATTTAATAAAATAGTATTTTGCAAACGGGTTGGGCTTGGGCCTGGTTTTTAAGCCCATGCAATGGATCTAAGCATGAATGAACTAACAATAAGTCTATATGGATGTAATTTGGAGCCCAAATGGTGGACCGATCTGACGTGGAGTCCTGGTGGCGCTGAGGTGGCACAAAATGGGTTTTCATCTTTCAAAGCCCGCCAAAATGAAAAAATGGGTGAAATCGAGCTCTGGAACAGAAAACCCATTTTCAAAACCCATTTTCATTCTTCTCCTCCGGTTCTTCTTGCCTCTCTCTCTCTCTCTCTCTCTCTCTCTCTCTCTCTCTCTCTCTCCCCATTCATAAGAATCGCTCCTCTCTCTCTCTCGCGCGCGGTCGCCCGACGATCCCTCGCTCATCTCTCTCTCGCGCGGTCGCCTAACATCTGCAGATTGGCGCGGCTGAGCCAATCCTTCCGTGGGGCGGCGTCTGCGGACTTTGTTTGGGAATCCAAGCTACCCAAGAACTATCGGTACCTCGTAGAGAAGTTGTTGGTGAGATTCCTGCGGATTTTAGTAAGGAGGATATCTATGCGAGGCTTTGTCGACCGATTCCATTTGATGGAAGCACAAAGGTGGGTTTTTTACTGTTATATCTGGGTCTATCTGTTTTTTTATTTGAGAAAGATTTGAGTTTTTATTTTATATGTGGGTTTGGGTTTGTAGGTGGTTTGGATGGAGAAGAGTTCAGGTGGGATTTGCATGTCAATTTCTACCAAGGAGCTGTCAATTACCGGGATTGATGATCGGAGATACTGGAGTCCAGGTGAGATTTCTAAGAAAAAGGTGATATTTTTTCTTTTTGATTCTGAGCTGGTGATGGAATTGTGGTTTTCATCATGCAATTCATGCGTTTGTTCTTTTCAAGTTCTGGGGTTATTTTTTTAATACTCCAGATGAATGTTTTTTATTTTAGTGCAAGGTTTGTACATAGAGTTACAAAGTGAGATCTAATTTTGAATTCATAATTTGGGTTTTAATGGGCTCTAAGAAATGAAAGTTTCTTCTTTCATTTTAAGATGTGGCTTCTTTTCAGTGAGTTCCGTGATAATCTATCAAGTTTTGAATTTGTGCCACTGTGACTCAAATTGATTTACAAGATTAAGGTGTTTTTTTTTTTTTTAGGATGCTCCACTTAGACATGTCTGGTTGGATGTGGTTTTGCCCGATTAAAGGGAAGAAAATTTACCCACTTGCAGACTTGAGCAGGAGAGGAGCACCCTGCTGGTGGCGTCAGTCATATTCGATTGAACATAATTTGGCAAACATCCAAGTTTGCCCTTTATTGAGAATTTGCCACTCGCTCGTGTTGTGGCCTTATTCTGTATGCAGGGTATTTTTTTTTTTTAGCAGTTTCTTTTTGCAATCTTTCAGTTTACAATGTTATAGAAAACAGCTCTATTGAGGGTTTCCGAATTGATCAAGTCTTCTTAGCAAGAATGGGGTATGAAAATGGAGCAGCTATCTATTTCAGTAGTCACAATTTTATTGAGAATGCATCTGATGTGTGCATAACCAAAAGGGAATAGTTATACAAGCACTTACAGTTGAGATGGATCAGAGAAGAAGTCAAGAAGAAATTAATTGCTTGCATGGGTATCATGCAATGTCATGATGGAAGTTGTCTTCATTTAATGGGTGCTGTAGAAATTCAAAGTAGTTCCCATGGGATCTTGGTGGTTGAAGTTTGTTAGATGCTGTATAGCCTTGAGATCAGATTGTCCAGGTTAAATTTGTTGTAAGCAACTTAGTTTATGCTCAATCACATGTTGGTGTGAAACATGGCCTGAAGAACTTGACAGGATGACACATCCATACAGTTTTATTAAAGTTATCTACACATCTTCATAGGAGCATACAATGGAGATTAAAAAAAAAAAACTTGTGTGATCCCAAAATTTTATTACATCTAGCTTGATGTCATGACAACTGTTCTATAATTACTGGTAATGGACCTGTGATCTCAGCTCATCTATTCACCTTACATATCATCAAGATAGGGTTGTCTTTCTATGCCAAATGTCTTTCCTTGTTTGGAGGTTACAAAGATCCTTCATCGGTTTCACAGTTAACAATTGATTAACAGTATGAAGGACCTCAATAAAGGAGCAGTTTTAGCTGAAGATGATCAGTGTGCACATGGGATTTTGTTGTATTGTTATGGTCTCAATTTTTTTTCTTTTGTATCATACATTTTTGGGATTCTATATCCAGCCCTGTAATTTTTCATTTTTATTAACAACAGTGTCGTCCATTTGGTAAAAGTGGATCTTCTTTTTATCTACTGTTGAAATTGTGTTTTCATTAGAGCAATTTTTCTTTGGTTGTTGTAGAAACCGAAAGTAAACATGATCATCACGGACTACTGTATACCAGAGATGACAGGATTTGATGAACTTAAATTCTCCTAATTTTCAGTTAGAAACAAGCACTTTTGCGATGTTTTCAACGGTCGCACTTTTTCAAGTCCGTTGACAAAATCTGCACAGATTTTGCTGAGTACCCCTGAAAAGAGAATTTTTTAGCCCACTTCCCGTGGTTCATTTTTTTTGAAATTTGGGGATTTCCAAGTCCATATGGTGAACTTAAAAACTGCTAATTTTCAGTTAGAAACGAGCACTTTTGCGATGTTTTCAATGGACGCACTTTTTAAAGTCGGTTGACAAAATCTGCACAGACGTTGCTGAGCACCCCTGAAAAGGGAATTTTTTAGCCTACTTCCTGAATTTTTTTTTTCCCGAAATTCGGGCTTTCCAAGGTCCATATAATGAACTAAAAATCTGCTCTTTTTCAGTTAATTATGATCACGTTTGCGATGTTTTCAACTCGGACACTTTTTCAACTCGGTTAAGGAAACTACAACTATTTCCATCAAAATATGGCCTCTAACTTGATTTTTTATTTTATTTTCCTGTATTTACAACAGTACATTATTACTAAAAAATCCGTGTCATATGGAGAAATCGAAACTGCTAATTTCATTATCCAAGACAAAATCTACTACACATTCAACATCCATTTCCATTCCATAACGATCAAAAAATAAAACAAATCTGATTCATTCCACTCCATATTAATCTTCAAACATCCTTTCAAAAAAATAAACCCAACCCAACAAAAACATTGGTAGAAAATGAACCCCACCCTTAAACAAACACTGGTCTCATCCAAAGAAACAAGAGCCTACCAACTTTCAGCTGGTCATTACATCAAGAGTACCATTCATTGAACAATGATGCAGACAAATCAAACCCTTTTATGAGACCAAAGGAAGGTTCTCATCTGTCATTCCAAAATTCTTGAAGAGCCTGCCTTTGATGCAACTGAAAAACAGAAGTTGGGATGGAGGCATTGAGTCTCTCTATCTAAGACAAAGTATCAGCTAACGCTTCCAAGATGATTCATATGGTTTCTCAGACGTGACACATCTGATGGGCGAAGAGGCTTCAACAGGAATTCCTCAACTCCTTCCTTTAAGCATCTGTCCAAAACAAAAAAAAAAAAAATTTTAAAAACCCCTACAAATTTCAACATAAACGGCATTTTGTGTCTTTTCCACGCCTGAATTTCAATGGGAAATTTACCTGCTAATTCTGGTTGGGATGTTTTCTGAAGACATGACTACGACTGGGATTTCTCTCAGAGTTGATGACACCTGCCAGAATTATTAGATGGAAAAAAACCTTAAAAACTAGAAACTTTTTTTTAAGAAAATTTTAAAATGCATGCAAAAAGGGGCGAAAATTGGAGAAGCAAAGGCCCTTGTAATGTGAATACCTTCACTCACTTTAGAAGATCAAATCCTGCCATCTCTGGCATACAGTAGTCCGTGATGATCATGTTTACTTTCGGTTTCTACAACAACCAAAGAAAAATTACTCTAATGAAAACACAATTTCAACAGTAGATAAAAAGAAGATCCACTTTTACCAAATGGATGACTCTGTTGTTAATAAAAATGCAAAATTACAGGGCTGGATATAGAATCCCAAAAATGTATGATACAAAAGAAAAAAAATTGAGACCATAACAATACAACAAAATCCCATGTGCACACTGATCATCTTCAGCTAAAACTGCTCCTTTATTGAGGTCCTTCATGCTGTTAATCAATTGTTAACTGTGAAACCGATGAAAGATCTTTGTAACCTCGAAACAAGGAAAGACATTTGGCATAGAAAGACAACCCTATCTTGATGATATGTAAGGTGAATAGATGAGCTGAGATCACAGGTCCATTACCAGTAATTATAGAACAGTTGTCATGACATCAAGCTAGATGTAATAAAATTTTGGGATCACACAAGTTTTTTTTTTTTTAATCTCCATTGTATGCTCCTATGAAGATGTGTAGATAACTTTAATAAAACTGTATGGATGTGTCATCCTGTCAAGTTCTTCAGGCCATGTTTCACACCAACATGTGATTGAGCATAAACTAAGTTGCTTACAACAAATTTAACCTGGACAATCTGATCTCAAGGCTATACAGCATCTAACAAACTTCGACCACCAAGATCCCATGGGAACTACTTTGAATTTCTACAGCACCCATTAAATGAAGACAACTTCCATCATGACATTGCATGATACCCATGCAAGCAATTAATTTCTTCTTGACTTCTTCTCTGATCCATCTCAACTGTAAGTGCTTGTATAACTATTCCCTTTTGGTTATGCACACATCAGATGCATTCTCAATAAAATTGTGACTACTGAAATAGATAGCTGCTCCATTTTCATACCCCATTCTTGCTAAGAAGACTTGATCAATTCGGAAACCCTCAATAGAGCTGTTTTCTATAACATTGTAAACTGAAAGATTGCAAAAAGAAACTGATAAAAAAAAAAAATACCCTGCATACAGAATAAGGCCACAACACGAGCGAGTGGCAAATTCTCAATAAAGGGCAAACTTGGATGTTTGCCAAATTATGTTCAATCGAATATGACTGACGCCACCAGCAGGGTGCTCCTCTCCTGCTCAAGTCTGCAAGTGGGTAAATTTTCTTCCCTTTAATCGGGCAAAACCACATCCAACCAGACATGTCTAAGTGGAGCATCCTAAAAAAAAAAAAAACACCTTAATCTTGTAAATCAATTTGAGTCACAGTGGCACAAATTCAAAACTTGATAAATTATCACGGAACTCACTGAAAAGAAGCCACATCTTAAAATGAATGAAGAAAGTTTCATTTCTTAGAGCCCATTAAAACCCAAATTATGAATTCAAAATCAGATCTCACTTTGTAACTCTATGTACAAACCTTGCACTAAAATAAAAAAACATTCATCTGGAGTATTAAAAAAATAACCCCAGAACTTGAAAAGAACAAACGTATGAATTGCATAATGAAAACCACAATTCCATCACCAGCTCAGAATCAAAAAGTAAAAATATCACCTTTTTCTTAGAAATCTCACCTGGACTCCAGTATCTCCGATCATCAATCCCGGTAATTGACAGCTCCTTGGTAGAAATTGACATGCAAATCCCACCTGAACTCTTCTCCATCCAAACCACCTACAAACCCAAACCCACATATAAAATAAAAACTCAAATCTTTCTCAAATAAAAAAACAGATAGACCCAGATATAACAGTAAAAAACCCACCTTTGTGCTTCCATCAAATGGAATCGGTCGACAAAGCCTCGCATAGATATCCTCCTTACTAAAATCCGCAGGAATCTCACCAACAACTTCCCTACGAGGTACCGATAGTTCTTGGGTAGCTTGGATTCCCAAACAAAGTCCGCAGACGCCAAGCCACGGAAGGATTGGCTCAGCCGCGCCAATCTGCAGATGTCATGCGATAGCGCGAGAGAGAGATGAGCGAGGGACCGTCGGGCGACCGCGCGCGAGAGAGAGAGAGGAGCGATTCTTGTGAATGGAGAGAGAGAGAGAGAGAGAGAGAGAGAGAGATGAGATCCAAGGAGGCAAGAAGAACCGGAGGAGAAGAATGAAAATGGGTTTTGAAAATGGGTTTTCTATTCTAGAGCTCGATTTCACCCATTTTTTCGTTTTGGCGGGCTTTGAAAGATGAAAACCCATTTTGTGCCACCTCAGCGCCACCAGGACTCCACGTCAGATCGGTCCACCATTCGGGCTCCAAATTACATCCATATAGACTTATTGATGAACTAAATGGGCCAAGGTTAGACACCTTTATTCTGGCTCGACTTGGCCCATAAACACCCTGCAAATAGTTAGATCCATAACATTTTAGATGTAATAATTATTAATTATTTTTATATTATTATTAAATATGAGAAATCAATTAAATTTCTTTAAATGAGTTCATTCCCAATCATAGCCCGTTCTATGTATATAAACTAGCGAAGCTACCTGTCTGTGCCAGCAACAGCGTGGGCAAGTAATGGAGGACATTTGCACAAGAAAACAGATGACGACATTTACAATGTAAAAATTGTTCCTACATACTATAATCGAAAAAAGTCATTAACAATAAAAGAAAATATTTAAAGTATAGTATATATAAAGGGAAGCGCTACACAACGCTCAAGCATTTTTTTAGGGGAAAATGCCTCTCCTAGTTGGACCGATTGGGGAGCATATTGATCATGTAAGTCCATTCGCTAGAAAGATCCATATGAGGCCTACCAATATGTAATATCTCGAGTCCATAAGATTATCCTAGTCTTTTGATCCATGGCCCTAAGATTTAATGATTTATGGGCATCATTTTATCATTATTTCAATCCAACGGTGAGGAAAGGTTGTATGAGTGTCAAACTTGGACTTGTGACTATTCATTGGATGGTAGTGTGTGTGAAAATATTAGATTAACTCAACATGGGCCCCATGACCAAAAATAAGAGGGACGGAAAAATGGGCGTTCTTAAAGTGGGGCGTTTTTTAGAATTTTCCATATATATATATATATGAGAAGCTCTCCCAACCTTCAGCTTATGTTGTCCTAAGCCGAATCAGTGTTGCAATAGTATTGGTCCCACAAATCAAAGTCGACTGTCTCTGATTTTTGCCTGATGGAACTAAAAAATCCAGCTCTGATTAGATTTATCTTGATTTTGGAGACGATGATTTGAAGCAACTTACGATGGAGAGGATTTTGTTATCAATGAATAAATCAAACGGCATCCATGTCTCCACTTCTTATTGTGTTGTAGGAAATTCTTCATAAAGAATTTCAATAAAAAAATATACTCCTGAATGGAAGCTAGGCTCCAAGCCTAAAAATATGAAACTTTGGTTACTTCAAGGTGAGAAACAAAAGCTTATATGCTCATGGAATTTGTACTTGATAACCATTTGAATAGATTTTCTATGTTGAAAAGGTAACCATTAAAATCAAAATTTTTCCCAGAATGCGGACAATCAAAAATCCCTTTTTTATTTTTATTTTTTATACTTAGATACATGAGTGGGCCATATGATGTGTGAGGTTGGTTGGATTTGTTAGCAAAAGGATTGCCAATTTATTGAATTTATAGAATTTTTGGTATTTAGTTATTGTTATCAAATTGTGTTAAATAAAACTTGATTGTCGTTTAATTAAAGAGCGCTTGTGGAATTTTTCTCTTCAAGGTCGTGTTACTAAGCCATAGAGCTCTGGCTTTGCAGGAGGTTTTAATGACAAACTGTAATGCTCCAATTCCGAATACCGTTAAAAACGTCACGGTACCCGAATTTGGAGTGCTACTTCTTGAAAAATCCGAGAACTTCGAAGATCGTTGGTCCATAGTGAGGTCCTATTTAAAACTTTTTGACCCATTTATAAACAATGGTTGAAATTGCAGAAGCATAAGGAATTACACGGAAGTATATAGTATTATAAAAAGTGTATCAAATGTAGCAAAGCTGAAGTCCAGCCTGAATCTCATAAGTATAATTAAGAACATGTTTATAAATATATCAAACTAACTCCATGCTCACCATATAAAGACACTCAAACCCAAAAATGACAGACACTCAAACCCTCGACCTGTGCGAGCGCACCGTCCTCGTAGTCAGGGTCAACACCTAAGCACCAAGAATGGATCAGATTCAATGATCTGGCAAGTTACAGTTACAAATAACATTGGATGTATGCATCAAAGGAATAAAGACAGTAATAAGATCAATAAGAAGATCCAAGGTACAAAATGCTAGGCAATTGAGCAAGACAAACATTTAGAATAAGGAAAATAGGATAAGACAATCTATCTACACAACATGGCACATTCACACAAGTTGGGTTTCGCAGGATATTATGTTGCATCCCTCACATACTGAACACAGTCGCAGTGGGGAAATCTCACCAGTGCTGGGGATAACTAACCCCACAAATCACTCATCAATCTCAAGCACTCATCACTCAAGAAATCAGACCCGGTATCACACCGTCCGTTTAAAACACAGCTCATCATGATAGCCCACTCAACACTCATAAATAGCTCCTACCAGTGATGATTAGTCAACAGGTTGCTTAGAACAACTGAGTGAATGTTCGTGCCGACTTAGGAAACCAAGGTATAGGCCTGTGTCTATCTAAGCTTGTCTTGCGCGAGCAATGTTTTATCAAACCCCTGAGAGGTCCAAGTATCAATCATCAGGGTCCTAACTAAGGCCCACTAAGCTATGGCCTTAGTCTAAATAGTCCAGGAGAGACCACCAATCTATATCCAATATCAAACAATCCATACTCATCCAAAATGAGTTGCAAGTCCCATCACAACCACCTCTCCATACTAGGGTTCACACATACTAACTAGGCCGTAGGAGGGGCCGCCTATACACAAACACGTGTCAAATTCCTCCCAACTTCATCACCAGGTCACTTCTAAGAATTCCTAGGTTTAGGTCCTTCATTTTCATTTAATTTAACATGTATAAAGCAAGAACAATGACTTAAGAGTGAAAATAATATAATAAGTGGAATAGACTCCCAAGTAATTGAATCAAAGGTATGTAATATCAAAGGTCCAATCCTAAGTAATGGCCCACATTCAGGTCCAGGTCCATTTCAGTTAACTGGGTCCCTAAATGAAGTTTCAGATGCCAAATATACTGTATTTGGTGCTCCTGAAGTTACGGGCATCTACGAAGATGTTTAAGGAGCGAATCAACGTCAAATCCAAACCTTGGACCCTACTTAGTGGCCCCATGGTCAAGGTTGAGCCACACCATTGACTCATGCTTGGCACATTAATGAAAGTTCATTTGGATGGTCAATGGGCCCTACCCAAAATAATTACCCTTTATAAATAATCCAAGAATCTAATATGAGTTCATTAAAATAACTAGAGCTTTGTTCTAATTCTTAAGAACTAATGTAATTCCAAAAAGATAAATCTTAAGGGTCCAAACTCCAATCAGGTTCATTAAAGACTAAGGGGTCTTTTTGCTAATTTCCATAAACCTATGGGCTAAGTAAGTACTTTAAACCAAGCTTAAAGTCACATGGAGTTACATCATCACCATGTCATCACACTTTTTTCCTCCTTTAATCATATTCAAGTTAGGTCATCACTTCAATAGGTCACTAGGTCATCCCTCATCAGGTCACCAAGTCACACCTGCAAAAACTGGAAGGCTTAGATGGTGGGGTCCACTGGCCCAATCCATGATGGGACCGGATCTCCAAGGTCGCCCAAGGCCCCACAACAGATTCTAAGGTTCTGATTTAGCATTAGGTGACCTTACTGGGCCCCACAACTTGTGTTCATATAAGAAAACCCCTCAACAGTGATTCACGCCTCATGTCGTGAAATCCTAAGATGTGGGGCCAGATGGTAACCAATCCCGACGGGTCCGCCACCATCAGGTTCACCCCTGGGTCCACTATTAGATGTGGAGACTCGATCTACAATTGGATCATCTAGTGGTTCCCGCAACTATCTGCTGCCAAAACTATTTTCCTAAACATGTCCTCTCTCTCTAATCAAGTGCTGGATCATGGGCCAAACAAGGCTCACCTCGCACGGGTCCACCACCTAATGGGTTGCCCGTGGGTCCTTTATCGGATCCACATATCAGATTGGCCATTGGGTGGCCCACCTGGGTCCCGGTATCAACGCAAACAAAACAAGCTCTCACAGTTCCATCTCTGAGAACTTGCTACAGGTAGCCCCTCTTGCTGCCATGGGTGGATTTGAGTGGAATCCCACTCCAACAACCTATCACAATCACTATTGACCCATCAATCTTCCAAATGAGCAAGAAATCCATCCATTAATGGCCAAACCCAAAGAAACAAGCTCATAGGCAAATCTAAGCATTTCTAGCATAATATGAATAGAATTTCAGAATAAAAAACAATAAACATGCATTCTATGCTAAGTGTGTATATTGCACTTGCCTCAAATCCAGATTTGCAAGGGAAAATAATCAAGGAGAAGAAATCCCAGCTATCCAAACCTCTAATGATCTTCTCACACCCAAACCAACCCAATCTACCAAACCTAGCACCCATTCCACAAGAGAACCAAGGCTTATAAAGGAAATCTAAAGAGAAAGAAAATCCTAGAGAATCCATGGAATTTGAACTAAGGAAGGAGCCTTACCTTGATATGTAGAAGAGAAAGAGATTGACAAGAGAGGGTTCCTTAGGGAATTGTAGTAGCAATAGGTAGAAGATGGCCTCCTCCTTCTTGTAATTAAGGTTTTGGACTTAGGGTTTTAGCTAAAGTTTCTAGGGTTACGGTTTTAGCTAAGGTTTTGTGAAATGAAAGGCAAATGAGGGATAAATGAGAGTGAATTTAGGGTTCAATTCCCAATGCAATAGTTTAGCTTATATAGGTTAGGGTTACGGTTAATTACCAAAAGAGCCTTTGGGTTAAAATATGAATGAAGATAAGGACATAGGCATTTGAGTCTTTTGGTAGGATTCTAGAAGCTTCTCAAGTGGAAAGAATACCTCCTATAAAAACTTATTTACTAGCTAGGGCCTCAAACCTCTAAAACCCTAAACAATTACAAAAGGACACCCTATGGATCCTATAAATACACAATAAGCCTAATTCCTAGAAAATAGGCTAAGACTTAGGGAACATACTTATCTACCCTCACTAATCCCTACTAATTAGTACCATTATACTATAAATATTATAATTTATAATATTCCAATTCAAAATGAGGGCCCACAAGGGGTGGGGCCTCACGCAAACTCAAATGGATATGTCGCAAAGCAATTAATAGGACATTCTATTATAGGCCGAGAGAAAGGAATCAAAGGTGAAATTTGAAGTTTCTTTACCGGAAGAGAGAAGAAAAGAATGAGAAGAAACATGGTTTCGAGCCCTAATAGAGTTCGGGGAACAGGGTCGGCACTGACCTTATGCAGTGTAAATAAGGTCGGCGCTGACGATATGCCAAATAGGTATAAAAAAAAAAGAAAATTAGGCCCAATTACTCTAATTGGTGCACCACCACTTAAAGTGTTTGATCGGGTTACACGTGCGCATTAAGTGTTTTATTTTTTTTTTGTTAAATTCCCTATTTTTTTTATGTTCTTAAAATTTTCACCATATTTTTCAAATCTCAGCTTTAAGAAATGGAAAGTGCAACTATGCAAGTACATTGTCTGACTCAGAATTGATGGGTTAACTCAAAACACATGAATTTAGTTAGAATAAAATTTCTAGAACTTTCTTTGTTAACGTACTTGTGCTAAACAGGAGCAAGCACCGGAAGCATTTGCATCATTGCATGGACAAACAACTGACGACATTTGTAACATAAAAATTGGATCATGTGCAATCGCAGTAGGAATCACAAAAGAGCTAAGATCTTGCATTATTAAAGAAACTAGAAAAAACTGTCCGCTATAGTCAGATATGTGCTTTAATGTATTAGAATAACCAACAATCAATTGACAATATCAATTACAAGCATTCTTGGTGTTGACACAAAAAAATATCACTTTGCCTCTTCAACATAAAAAACTACATGGAGCCACATCCTACCACAAATAGACTAATGTCACTTCAAACATCAGATCTTTTTAGAATCAAACAAAAATTGCAAGATCCTTCAAAACAGCCAAAAGAAGGGTACACATGAAGTTTCAGGCCATTTCAACATCATTTGACCTAACTTTGCTCTTCCAACAGCTGAGCAGGAGCTCCTGGCGGCGGTGAAGCCAGAGACCCTAACACACAAAACAGAGCACACAGTTAGCCTTAAAATGCCACTAGGAGGCTCTACATCAAATTATAGGCCATTCCGACATGGTTTGGCCCAAAAAGGAAACAGTCGCAGTAAAGTCAGCTCTCTCGGCGACGACAGTGTTGTAGACATCAAATCTTCAATTAGAGCCTATGGATGGTCTCAGAATACCACAAAAGGCTCCATGTCAAGTTTCAAGTCAAACCGATAACGTTTGACCCTCCATCAACCTTCAAGCAGCAAAATCAAGCCTCTCGGCGGCGAGAACCACCAAGGCCATCACTCATCAAATAAAGCATACGGGTGACTTCAACATGCTTCCAAAGGGCTACTCATTAGATTTCAGGTCATTTCGACAATATTTGACCCAACTTTGACACTCGAAAGCTAAAATAGGCCTCCCAACGGCGGAGTTCCCCGGGACCATGACATCTAAATCGGAGTTAATGGATCGTCTTAAAATGACTCCAATAGGCTCCCTGTCAAATTTCAGGTCAATCGGACATCGGTTAACCGTACATCAAAGCGTGACATCTTCCCCGCGACAAAATCAAGTCTACTAGTGACGAGACCCCACACGGCTTCAAAACTCAAACAAAAGCCTATGGCTGGTCTTATTTATTGCTAGGAGGCTTTACCTCAAATTTCAGGTCATTCCGACATTGTTTGACCTAGTTTTGGCTTCTGACGACAAATCGGCAACAAAGTCTTTGGCTTTTCCGGAAAATAGGAAACTTTGTTCCCTAGTTTGCACGGCTTCTCGTCAAGTTTTCTTTAGGGAAATTAGGCCAATAAATGTGCAAAAATTTCAAGAAAAATACAGGAGAAAAAAGAATAAAAAAACCAAAAATGGCCGAAAACCAGCGACCAAAAGGGGAAAAATCCCCTATGGTCGCCGGCGACCTTGGCCCATGGTCACCGGCGACCCTGGCCCATGGTCGCCAGCGACCCTGGAAATTTGGGTCACTGGATTTTAGCCAAAAGGGCCATTTTTTTTGTCTTTTTTGCGTTTTGAGAATTTCGGCCCTTGTGATTTTCTAAAAATCTGATTTTCAGGGCACGAAATCAGCTGATCTTCATCAACATCTCAGATCCGCTGTCAAAAGCATGGGATCATCATCGGACGCTTCAAAATCGTCAATCGGCCGACCAAGAAAGCATATTTTCCGTCTGACCGATCAAGAAATCGACAGGACAGATGTTGCCTTCCCATTAATGGCAATTAGTGTTAGAAGTTGCATGGTCATCTGACATTAAACAACATGAAGATCTATCAGCGATCAAGCCCCCTACATCGCAAGAAGAATTCCAAAAAGATGCGGTATGGCCCGTGACTCTTCGAGCGCCCTACGACCACCTAATGCAGTTAAATGACCAGTTTTATGACAAGTTAATGCAGTCATTAACTTATTATTTTGAACCACCCAATCAGAAGTGAGGAAAAAGGAGTTACAAGTCAAAGCAATCATGGCATTAAATCATGTAACTCCTCTCATCATGGAGTTTAAAGGCGATTAAATATCAATTATACTCCATTGGCCAATCAAAAGCCAAGAAAAAAGAGTTATAAAATCATGAATTAAAAACATATAACTCCTTCCATCATAGAACATTAATACAATCACTGCCCATAAACTCTCATCATGGCTACCAAAAGCCTATAAAAAAGGGGTCATTCTAAGAATAACGATATCGGAAACCAAAAAGCCCGGAAGAAAATTAGAAAATCAACAAACATCTGCAAAATGTGTTGCAACAACCTTTCCTCCGTCAAAGAAACTCTGCAAAAAAAAAAAAAAAAACATAAGGTGACCTAAGTCCCTTGGGGGGGCCACCCCCCCAGGCCCTCTCCTTCTATCCACATGGCCTAGACGTGGCTTTTTAGCCCGTCTACTCATCTTTTTATTGGATATAAGACATTCTCTTGGTCTTTATTCTCTAAAAATCTGAAGTTAAAGCCAAGCCAAGCAAATCAAAGCATCATTTGTTCTCATCTGAAGGATGATGGCGAAGTCCATACATGACTTGCGACCGTCAATCTGAACGAGTCCTCATAATCGACTGAGAAGTTAGATTTTATCTTCTTGCTTTTCGTTGTATTTTGTATTTTCTAAAGAGAGAAAAAAAAAACATAACTCTTGTCTTTACATTTTGATGAGATTTGTAAATACGCCTTTCACGATAAACAAATGAAAAATCACCTTTCACGGCAAACAATCAAAGAATCGCCTCTCACGACATTCAAAAAATCATGTCTCTTTTCTTAAATATATGTGCAATGAAAAATTAAAAAAAAGTAGATTTCCTTTTCTACTTGTGAAGATGGATCTCCGGACCACCACTTCTAAATTCCAAATAGAGTAGAAATTTTGGCATACCCGTATAAAAAAATGTTGATGCTCGTTTATCTCCGCCCCCTGGGCACGAAAGGGTGAAACCCACAGACTCCCACGTCCACCGACCCCGGTAGTCCTAGTACCGAAGAAAAAGATGGGTCCATCAAGTTGGCATACCCGGTGGGACCCTGTTCATTTGGCTCCTTTCTAGTTGGTAGCTTATGTTGGATTTTGCATCTAAAAAAAAACATGAGAAGGGATTTTTTGGAAATTTTGAATTCTATCTTTGAGTTTATTTCCACCCTTCCTTTCAAAAACAAAAATTTCAGCTTTCTCTCTTTTGGATTCAAATTTGAGAAACTTTGGCTCTTTCCTTTTCAGACAATAGCTTGCGGAAATTGTTTGTAGCTAACATTTGGATCGAGAGGGGCCATTCGTTCTCTTTGATGGATCCGTTAGAGATATTTCAAAAATAAAAATCTCAGTTTTCTCTTTTTTGGATTCAAATTTGAGAAACTTTGGTTCTTTCTTTTTCGGACAATAGCTCACAAAAATCGTTTATAGCTAACGTTCGGATCGAGAGAGGCCATTTGCTCTCTTTGATGGGTCCATTAGAGATCTTTAAAAAAAAAATGTGTTTTCTCTCTCTTAATTCAAATTTGAGAAACTTTGGTTCTTTCCTTTTCGGATAATAGCTTGCGGAAATCGTTTATAGCTAATGTTCGGATCGGGAGGGGCCATTCGCTCTCTTTGATAGGTCCATTAGTGATCTTTCAAGAAAAAAAGGGACGGCGAAGAACACTAAGGTTGTACCAATTGCGTTCTTTAGCCAAAGTTGATCTAAGAAAAGCCTTGTCCAGAGTGGGGAGACAGTTAGACTGTTCTAGGCAAGGGTCCTGCAAACGGGTTCATTAATTAATCATACCCTTACTTAGGGGCTGATCTATCAACTGAGGTTTCATAAGATAGGATCGGGAGACCTCGATGTATTCTCCAACCTCTAGATAAATCTTCAAAAAAAAAAAAAAATCTTAAAAAAAAATCTCCTGAAAAAAAAAACTTCCGTCACTTTTGAGTTCAGATTGGAACACCACTTGCTCTCTTTGATGAATTCGATCTTGACCTTTCAAAAAAAAAAAAAAAAAACTTTCTGTCATTTTTGGATTCAAATATGAGAAATCTTGGTTCCTTCCCTTTCGGACAATAGCTCGCGGAAATTGTTTGAACCTTGCGTTCGGATTGAAATACCATTTGCTTTCTTTTATGAATCCAATCTTGGCCTTTCAAAAAATCCATCTCGTGTCCATTACAAGGATGCGATTTGCAACATTTGTGCCTAGCGGTGCTAGTATGCCCTTTCGGGTCTACTGTATTCGCAACAGACACATTTGTACTTCCAACCTTATATCATCTTACCTCGAGCGAGCCTTGCTTCTCGGTAATTTGAATTAAGGTTTGCAATTGCTTTTAGCAGTCACTGGAATGCTCATTCTGGGCCTCCCATACTTGCGATTAGAACAATTGTACCCTCTATGGTTTTTTGCCTTCTTCACCTCGCTTGGGCCGGGCCATGTCCTCTCAAGCAATTTGAAAAGACAAAACCATAGTTCTTTTTCCATTAATGATCATCATATTCTTGTGATTACTAATGGATGTGATCTAGTTTCAGAAGTTTTTCCAAACTAACAATAACAGCTTCATTGACCATCACCTTCGATGAGAACAAGTACCAGCTCATGCTTTAAGAGAAGCAAAACAAGCGCACTCACAAGCGCCCTACCAGCTGCCGAAGCGTCACCTCTTTCGGCAACTCTCAGAACACTGGGTCGACTTCTACTCCCCGGACCATTGTCTTCGGGTCATTGGGAGCATTCTCACTCCCTGTAGAAGAAACTATACCTGCCAAGAAGTAGAAAACCACCCCAGAACGTGTCACTACCATGACACCAAGGACAATCACCAAGAAACCCGAAGCCCACGGTAACCCTATGAAGCCTCAACCTGCAAAGAACCAGGTCTACCCCAAGACTTGGTCCCCAAGACCTTTACCAAAGCAAAGGAAGTCCCAAGCATTTACAAAGCTAGTATACATTGCCCATCTCAAGGAGAACTGGTTCTATCCTCTCGCCTACATGAAAGAGGAGAGACCTACCCTCCGCCAAACCACAAAGTCAACCCAGCATGAACCGACTTGCTCCTACAAGTCCAAAATCAAATTGTGCATCACAAGGCCTCTGCAAGAACATGCTAAGGCTTGCACTCCTGCGGGTCGACCATTCATCTCAACAGGGGCCGAACTCGTAAAATTCAAAGCCCCACTGCAACAAGCAAAAGACCGCGTCCGGATCCTGTCCATGCCAAGCTTCAATGAAGATAAGCTTTGCTGCTGCGCGCGAATGGAAAACCTCCTTCTCGCTTTCCAACGTTCACCAATTAATGAAGTCCCTCCAAATGATGAGGCAAACGGTGGAGATGATGAATCACGTGCCCTTATAAAAAAGGACGTTGACAATATCTTCGCCAAAACAAAAGAAGATGATACACTAAAGGTGGAATGAAGCCACCATATCCCTTATGGTTGGACTTGGTTTTGTTCCTTGCAAAGTTCAAACAACCTACTCTCCAAACATACACTGGGAAAGGTTTAGCCAGACAGCACGTCATCCACTTCAAGATCCTAACAGGAGCTATTATGGATAAAGATGCCTTCAAAATCCGTCTATTTGCAAGTACATTAAAAGGTATGGCCTTTGATTGGTACTTTACTCTGCCGGAGGACTCTATCCATAATTGGACCATGTTAGAAACATGCTTCCTGACCCACTTCAAAGGTGAGGATCATCCTATTAATATGGCTTAGCTTTGCAGCCTAAAACAGGGAGAGAATGAGTCAATTTATGACTTAATTCACAAGTGGAAGGCAATGGCGTACAAATGCTCAGACGTACTGCCACAAGCATCACTGGTTGACATCTGCTGTAGCAACATGAGAGCAAAGATCCACTTCATGATCATCGACAATAAATCAAAGAATCTAGGAGAACTCCTAGAAGCATCCAAGGAGGCTGAAACGGTGATAAAAAACCTCAACAGTAAAAAATATCAAAGAAAGAGCCAACCGCCATTACGACCTCAAAACCAAAGAAAAATGAGGTTCTCAATGTGCAAACTAAGTCAGCTCCTTAACCGCCAAAGAAACCTGAAAACAAAGCTACATGTAAGAAACTTGAACTCTTTGATGCCTTCAAAGAACGAGTGGAGAAGAAATACCCGTTCGATGAAGATATTGAAGAAATTTTGGGGCTCTCTTCGCAAACGGCAAACTCACATTGCCTGACCTCAAAAGGCCCGGAGATGTTGGCAAAACCAACGATCCTCGGTATTGTCCATACCACTAGATAATCTCACTTCCTCTCAATCAATGCTTCGTTGTGAGAAAGAATATCAACGAGTTGTGGAAAAATGGAGTCATTACCTTTGATAAAAACTATGGGTCTACCTCCATCAACATGGTGTCATATGGAAAAACATCAAAGTCACCAAAGGAGAAGATCACTACTTCCTTCAAGGTGATAAAAATGACTCAAACGTCCCAAGAGCTGATCTCTTACCTAACACCAGACAGACAACCCATATGGGTGCATCCTGATCTCTTGGAAGATGAAAATTGGGAGGTTGTCAAAACAAAGCTGATCGCTCAACAATGAAAGCAAGCCAAAAGAAATCTTCGCAAGCTCAAATAGCAGGAGAAAGCTCCGAAAAAACAAGAAGTCCTTGAAAAGGCAGAGACCTCCTCTACCGTTTCACAGGGGGTAACAGAAAAGTCCCTTCCCAAGACTTCAAAAGTGGTAAGGAGATTCACTCTCAGTGATTTCATGCCACCACAACTCAGAAATGAAACTATGCAGGGGGCATCATACTCTTGCAATTTGGTAGTCAGATTCTCCATGGATGGATACGAGTCCAATGACACCAACGAGTGGGAGGAATCCCTTGAAACAAGGGAATACCTCTCCAATGAAGAATGGGTTCCTGAATTTCACCTCATACCAGTAATCTCGTATAATCCTTTACAGCCACAGGGATCATGGTCTGATGATGAAGAAGACCAATAGGCTGATCAAGAAAATGTTGTTAACCCACCACCCGCCAATGCTCCAGTGGAACCCAACAATGTTGAACCACAAGGAACAGACGAAGAAGAAGATTTGGCTCTTATGCCCGATCTCGAAGAATATGCAATGATCTTGCAGCATCTTGCTATAGAGCAAGAACAAGATCAAGATCGCATTAATCAGCTTCGTCACAATCAAAATTCAGAACCTAACGTCCCTGAAGACCCACGGGCTCCTGAAAATGGAGAGGACTGCTAGATTGATGATCCTTTTACATCCGAGGATGAGTATGAATCCCAATAGTCCATTATGGGAATGACTCCTATTGGAGCAACCTGCAATGTGATAGTTCAGGATGATGAATTACCTGAGTATATTGCTTTTCTTCGTGAGTTCGTTGATTGTTTTACATGGTCTTACGCTGAAATGCCCGGTTTAGACCCCAAAATAGCTGTCCACAAACTCAACCTGCAGAAAGATATCAAGCCTGTCAAACAAGGCCAAAGAAGATTCCGTCCTGATGTGATGTTCAAAATTGAACAAGAAGTTCAAAAACTCAAAAGCTTTAGCTTCATCTGCGAGGAATAGCATCCTGAATGGTTGGCCAATATTGTCCCCGTGACAAAGAAAAAAGGGCAGATTAGGGTCTATATTGACTATAGAGACCTGAATAATGCATGCCATAAAGATGAATTCCTACTCCCCATACTGGAGGTGATGATTAACAATACTTGCGGCTTTGAGCGAATGATATTTATGAATGGCGTCTTTGGCTACAATCCCATAGAGACGCATCCTGAAGATGAAAAGCACACATCATTTCGGACCTCGTTTGGCGTGTATTGCTACACTGTCATGCTATTTGGTCTGAAAAATACTGGTGCAACATATCAGAGGGCTATGATGAAGATATTCCAATATATGCAACACAAGACGATTGAATGTTACGTTGATGACCTCGCCGTCAAAAGCTGAAGAAAAAAAGACCATCTCAAAGATCTTCGAGAAGTCTTCCTCCGACTTTGCAAACACAAACTGTGGATGAATCCCCTAAAATGCTTCTTCGATGTCTCATCGGGTAAGTTTATCGGATTCATAGTTTGGGAAGTCGGAATAGAACTTGACTCCATCAAAGTCAAGGCTATCCTAGAAACGCCATCTCCAAGAACCTTAAGAGAACTAAAAGAACTTCAAGGAAGATTGGCATACATCCGATGGTTCATCTCCAACCTATCAGGGAAGTGCCATCCATTCTCTCGCTTGATGAAGAAAGGTGTGGACTTTGTTTGGGATGTTGAATGTGAAGCTGCATTTCAAGATATCAAGTCATACATGACCAAACCTCTAGTATTGGCTGCCCCCACGACTGGAAAACCATTCATCTTGTACACAAGAGCCCTCGACCATTCTTTAGGCACTCTATTTGCACAAGAAAATCATGAGGGAAAAGAGGCTACTCTATATTATCTTAGCCGCAGGTTGGTAGGTGCAGAGCATCGATACTCTCTAGTAGAGAAAGAATGCCTTGCAGTGATGTTTGCCGTTCAAAAGCTACATCACTATCTGCTGTCCAACATAGTCTACCTGATTTCTAGGATCAATCTCTTAAACGTCCATGTTACAAAAGTAGGTTCCCTCAATGCCCAACTGGCAAAATGGTCCATCCTTCTATCATAGTTTGATATTAGGTATGTACCACAAAAAGCAATCAAAGGACAAGCTCTAACAGAATTTCTCACAGAGCATCCACTGCCTAAAGATTCTCCACTCAAGGATGATCTCCCAGACGAATCTGTCTACAACGTGGAGACTTCCTTATCAAATGCTTCCTGGGATATGTACTTCGATGGTGCAACTAAGACAAATGAAAAAGAAAACCGGATATCAGAAATTGGCATCCTCTTTGTTAGCCCTGACAAATACATGATTTCGCACGCATTCTCGCTACTGGAACCATGTTCAAACAATGCAGCTGAATACTAAGCTCTGATTGTAGGATTGGAACTCGCCCTCGAATCCTGCATCACCATGCTGGAAGCCTTTGGGGACTCTCAACTGATTGTCAACAAGATAAATAAGAAACACGAAGTCAGGAAGCGGGATTTGTTGCCTTACTACAACAAGGCACAATCGCTTCGGCAAAAGTTTGACATCTGTTACATCACCCACATCCTCAGAGGTGAAAACATCCATGCAGATGCTCTGGTTGGACTTGCTACATCTATAGCAATCCAAGAAGGACAAAATATGCAAATTACAATGTGTGAAAGAAGGATTTTCCCTCCTCTCAACACACACCAAGCAGTTGCTGAATGCCACCGAGTAGTTGGAAGTTGGATCTCCATCCTTAGACCTCCAATCGGCGACTGGAGTGATCCGTTTATTGATTACATTATGTTCGAAATCCCACTCCAAAAGAGTGGGTAAGCATCCAAAGACGAGCCCCAAACTTTCATTCGTATATTCCTTCAAAAATGCTTTACATAAAATCCTCCAACGGCGTACTTCTATGTTGCTTGTCACAACAAGAGGTCGAAGAAACACTCAAAGAAGTTCATGTTGGTCTTTGCGAAGCCCATCAGGCTGGTCCTAAGCTCTACGATCAGAAACAAAGGTTAGGCTATTATTGGCCTACCTTGGTAGCTGAGCGATACAATTTGCTAAGTGCTGCCAACAATGCCAAGTTCATGAAGATTATGTCCACATGCCTCTGGAATGGCTACATCCTACAACGATCTCATGGCCTTTCAAAGCCTGGGGTATGGACATCATAGGTCCTATCTCTCCCCCATCAAGCAAAGGTCGTCGCTTTATCTTCGCTGTTACGGATTATTTCTCCAAATGGTCATAAGCGTTTGCGCTCAGCGAAATGAAGACCTGATTAGTCCTTCAATTCTTGTGCACCAACATTATTTGTCGCTTTGGCATACCTAAAAGATTTGTACATGATAACAGACAACAATTCCTGGATCACAGATTCTACAGGTTCTGCAATAAATACAATATCCAAAGTTGTCATTCGACTCCTTATAATCTGGCAATGAACGGACTAGCAGAAGCCTTCAACAAGACACTCTGCAAAATCCTCAAGAAAATGGTCTCTAGTCATAAAAGAAACTGGGGCGACAAACTACCTGAAGCTTTGTGGGCTTATCGAACCACCGTTCAAGGACCAACCCATAGCACACCATTCTCCTTGGTCATGGATGTGAAGCCGTTGTCCCTTTGGAGGTCCAAATTCCTTCCCTAAATCTTTGCAAAATGGCATGATGCAAGAAAGCAATGTGAAATTAAGACTCCAAGAGCTGGATAATCTTGATGAGAGACGGCTCGAAGCTCTACAAAGCATTGAGCTTTACCAAGCACGCATGGTAGGATCTTTCGACAAGAAGGTTAGGCAATGCGCCCATAAAAAGGGTGACTTGGTTTTTGCAGTAAAAGGCCAATGGTTTTTTCCCACAAATCCAAAGGCAAATTTGAACCAAAATGGCAGGGACTCTATGTCATCGATAAAGTCTTCTCCAATGGTGTATACGCTCTCTTAAACATGGAGGGTGACAGATGTATGCTGCCCATCAACGGTAAGTTCTTGAAGCGGTATTACCCTTGAAGACTTCCTCCACTAGGTTAAAGTGTTGCCTGCATGTCCAAAGCCTATTCCTAGGTACTTGCTCGTCAAACCCACTCCTTTTGGAATTTTCATCTTTACGTTGAAATTTCTAAAAAAAAAAATTCATCAAATTGAAAAATCCAAGTTTATGAGCCTCTTCCCTAACTTGACCAAAATTTTCAATCCTTTAACCCAAAATTCATGGTTTGAAAAAAAAATAAAGACTTAGAGATTTCCACCCTACTCCACCCTGACTTTTACCGCCAAATGGTTTTAGGTCAAAATTTACGACCATCGTGTCTTTAAACAAAAAAAATGTTTTTCAAAAACCGCGAGCAAGTGACGCTCAGTCGATACTCGCAAAACCCAAAAATCGGAAGGATGCAAACCACATTCGATACTTTCAAATTTTCAAAATCGCAAGGAAGCGACACCTCGTTGATACTTGCAAAATTTCAAAAATCGTGGAGATGCAACATTCCAGTTGATATTCACAACCCAAATTTCAAAAATCGTGGAGACGTAACATTCCAGTTGATATCCACAACCCAAATTTCAAAAATCATGGGGAATAGACATTCAGTCGATAGCCCCAAAACAAAGTTTTTGAAAAAAGCAAGGAGGCGACGCTCAGTCGATACTTGCACCCAAACCGCGAGGAAGCGACATTCCATCGATACTTGCAAAACCATTCAGCAAGGAGGCGACGCTAAGTCGATACTTGCACCAAAATTCGCGAGGAGGCGACATTCCATCGATACTCGCAACCAAATGAGTAAAGAGACGACATTCCATCGATACTTGCAATACCATTCAGCAGGGAGGCGACTCTTAGTCAATACTTGCATTTTTGAAAACTGAAAACCCGGCTTTTTTGCAAAAATCCCGACTTTCACGCCAACAAGCAAAAACCCGGCTTTAATGCCAAAAATAAAAAAGAATCTGGCTTTCACGCCAACAAAACAAAACTTGGTTTTCAAAAATTCTGGCTTTCATGCCAAAAACTCAGCTCTCATGCCGCAAACAAAATTTCGACTTTGATGCCACAAACAAAATTTTGGCTCCTATGCTGCAAAACCTGGCTTTCATGCCAAAAGCAAAATTTCGGCTTCCATGCCACAAACAAATTTCGGCTCTCATGCCATAAAACCTGGCTTTCATGTCAAAAACAAAATTTTGGCTCTCATGCTATAAAACCCAAATTTGGCTTCCATGCCACAAACAAAACCCAAGTTTGGCTTTCATGCAATCTCAAAATTCGGCTTTTATGCCATAAAAAAATAGGCCTTCCGCCACAAAATCTGGCTTTCATGCCCAAAACAACCCTTTGACAAAAGATTTTCACACTTGTAATCAAATGTTCAAACAAACATTCCCATTTAACTCTTGCTTAAATTTGTTTACATAAAAAATGATTTAAGTGCAAGGACGAAATACAAAATAAAGAGTACCAAAAATGTTTATACATGGAGGTACTAAGGAAGAAAAAAGAGTTTGTTACAAAACCAACTAGGAGCTTAGTCTAACATGGCATTCAGCCAAATATTCAACTCCTCAAGTAACCTCTTGGCATTGGCCTTCAAAGTTTCTAGGCCACGCTCCTTCAAAAGCTTGCCATAAAATATGGCAGAACACCGCGACCCATCTTCAACACGAGGAAGCTCTTCCCAAAGAATTTTCCATTGCTCATATTCCTGAGTCTTCCTCCGGAGATTGATGTTGACTTCTTCAACCTGGAGAATGAGAGTTCCCTTTCTAGTACGAACTTCCACAATGGCAATCCACTTGGCTGCAGCTTGTTCCTCAAATAGCTCAAGACGCTGCTTGGACTCGACGACCTCCCTATTAAGACGGTGCAAGTCCTGTGTCAGCTCAATGATAGCCAACTGGGTAACATTCCTTTCCCGAACAAATTGCTTCCGAGTCCGCGAGGTCTCATCCAATTCAGATTTGACCTTTCCGGAAGGCTTCAAAAACATCTCCATGAAGAAGTCACCATTTGGAAAGCTCTCGGTCTCAGTCCATTTGTTGCCCAGTGCGATGATCTCATCAACAAAAGCTCTGGCACCTATGACGTCTAGACCAATATTTTCACTCTCGGCAAGTATCTCCTACACATGCTTGATCATGCCGAACCCAGCTTCCAAATGATCAGAAGAGAGAGTCTCGATCCAGGAACTCAAGACGCTCTTCAACACTCTTTTCGCATATTGAAGAGACGGCCTAGATGAAGTCTCACCTCGCTCCATCGGCCGACTACCCATGTCATGCCTTATTAGAGGGGTAGTCAATAAGCTCTTTCCAATTGAAGACGCTGGCAAAGGAATCTCATCACGAGGTTTCATCTTTGCTGCACCAAAACTTGTAGAAAAAGCCCCTACTTCTGGATTAGCCGCTGGCACCCCCTGTGTTAGTGCCACATTTCTATGAACACTTATATTGTCGATTCCGTGTCAAAGAATCAAAGACCTTGCCTCTCAGAGGTTCACAAAGAAGATCAAGTTTGAAGGCAGAAGATCAAGTCTTGGAAGGCTTGGATTCATCAAGGAAGACCTCTATATGAGTGACAACCTATTCAGGTAAATGGGACCCCAAACCAACCAAGAGATAACCCTATAAACCCCTAGCTTAATGGCTTATTTTAATAGGTTTTTAGAAAATGTTTTTGAGCCTTTTTAAGACTCAAAACTGGTCTAGAGGTCGGTTAACTGCCATGTTTCGCGTTGACCTTGTTGTTACTTTTCCAAAAGCTTATTGATAAGCTTCTGTGACCTTACGGGTACCTCACGGCTAACCGTGAAACCTTTCTACGGCTAGCCGAGAGCTAACCGTAAGCTCGCCGTAGAGCATTTTTTGACCGTTGTAAATTAGCCTTTTGTGACCGTTGTGAGTGACAGCTAACCGTGGATTTGAAGGGGGCTAGCCGCCAAGAGCCATTAGAGAGTCGTTTGAGGGTTGTTTATAAATAGAAAAGGCTCCAAATCATCCAACCCTCTCTAAGATCACGAGAGCTCATGTCCTAACCATGGTGCATCATATTAGAGCTCTCATAGATCATTCCACACACACTATGAGCTTGTATTGGCAAATCTAAGAGCTTCATTAGCTTAAGGAAAGTGTGATGTGTGGAAACCATATTATCTAGGGAAGAACTTGAGCCATCAAAAGTTATAATCCATATCCATATCCCTAGACCAAAGACCTCTTCCCTTGATTGATCATAACATTGGAGCATCATCATCAACATCAAGGAAGCATTGCAAGAGGCATCAAAGCTTGGAGCTACGGTGACAAGCTTCGAAGAGCATCCTCCGAACTTCGTTAAAGAGGCAAGTGGCAACCTCCAGACTTTGTCAAAAGAGGCAAGTGTTCTTCCCTCTCACTTCATTCAATTCAGAGCATTGTAAGAGTGGCTTATTTCTTTGTGATTTAACCACTATAAAAATTGTAGAGGGGAGTAGATCTTTGTGATCGAACCTTATGAACAAAAGAGGGGATCAAATCTTTGTGATCGAACCTTAGTAACAAAATCGATGTAGAATCAGTACTTGTGTAGTTTGATTCTTCATAGTGGAACCAGGGGACTATGTGGTCCTTGAGAGTGGATGTAGGTCTGTGTGACTGAACCACTATAAATCCCTTGTGTCAATTTATCTTTCTCTATCGCTTGTACATGATTTACTTATCTATATGTTGTGGAGATTGATACGGATGATATTTCATCATTGAGTTTAATTGACACACACACACACACACACACACACACACACACACACACTTGTGCTTATTAACATGAAACTAATTGTCATATCTTTGATTGTTTAAGCACTCACACATTGAACACATATTCCGCATAAGTTGTATTCTTAAATGTGTTAATTGTGTTCTTTGTCCTAGTTGGGATTAAAATTGGATTGAGATATTTTAAGCACTCACACATTGAACACATATTCCGCATAAGTTGTATTCTTAAATGTGTTAATTGTGTTCTTTGTCCTAGTTGGGATTAAAATTGGATTGAGATATTTTTAATTGGCAAAGAATTTTAATTAGTCCTATTCACCCCCCTCTAGGACTTGTTCATTGGCCCTATCTGCACTTTCACCCTGCTCTTGTCCTAAAGAAGACAAAGGCACTTCTCCTGTCACTTCACAGCCTGCCAATGGAAGATGAAAAAGGTATGAATATGATCCTGTTAAAAACTCATTATCATTGGGGTTATTGCTACAAAGTACCTTCTTCAACAACCGGCGGATTACCTCTACTTCCATGAACCCATCCGAAGCATCGTCAAAAGTTGCATCCATGGATGGTTCAAAGTCGTCGGAATCTTGTGGCAAGTCAGCTGGCAAGAAAACAAAATATATGTCAGTGAACGATGGCATAAAGAAAAAGGGGTAAAGCAAAAGAAATCAAACCAGGTGAAGGTTATGGAAACACTCTAGAGTCCCTTAGTCCTTCTTCAGATGCCGCGATTGGATCTGTGACCGCCTCATCGGCCGGAACCTTGGGCAACACTAAGTCTTCATGTTCTGCTAAAAGAAAGAAAGCAGCGGATCAAAACAAAAATCTCTCATAAAAGAAAAGAAGCGGAAATAGAAAGAAGGAGAATCATACCATCACTAGCAGTCTCTTCTTCTCGACTCCTCTTTTCTGGAGGCTCGTCAACATCCTTCAACACTTCCTTAACAATGGTGAGAGGGACTTCCAAATCAGGAGAACTTTCGTGCCGTCTCTTATCACGGTGCTGTCCTCTTTTCCTCTTGCCTCTATGGGACGGTTTGCTTGAAGTACCTGCCCCGCTATCAAAGTCAGGTCACTCACTGGACCCCTCATTGGATGGTCTGCTCTTGCCAGTGGACTCCATGGAAGCCTTTATCCACTCCGCTTGCATCCAAGCGTCGATCTCGGTCTCCTCTTCCTCTAGCTATTTCAAGACCTCACCAGGAACTTCTTGCACAGCTTTAGATCTAATAACGTCTTGCTCATTGAGAAAGCATATCCTATGCTTCTCTCCAGAAAGGAAAATCAAAACTTCCTTTCGCCGGACGCCATCTTATCTACCAAGACCCTTCCCAAAAGACTGCTTAACATCGAGCTCCTTCTTAGAAAGCCCCCGATACACTGAAAAACACTTCACGAACCATTTTGTGAAACCAACAGTCTGGAAAGTTGCGAACTCAGGGTATGAAATCATGGCGGTAGTGTCTTCCGCACTATAAAAAGCCCATGCATTCCTTCCATCCTGCAAACCTCCAAAATGCTTCACCATGCTCGAAGGCGCTCCAACAACACATTGAGAGAAGCCCAACTGCAACACAAAACGCGAGGGGACATACTGCTGGATGTCAACAAAAAGATGTCGACGGTACACCATCGTACCAACACGTATGTTGAAAAGCCACATCTTCTCTGTGTTGGTCAAAGAATAGTGTCTTCCCGACCCTGCCTTGGTGGAATCACGAGAGACACCAAAATCAAAAGCCTTCTTCCGCAAATCCGGAGAAAGCCTCACCATAGACTACCCAATCTTGACGTCCCTGAACCATCAGATCCTTAAACGGGCAGACAAAAGAGATTCGGAGACTGCTGTCCCTCTAGCTAACTGAATCATAAAAGGGTCATCATCCTGTACAAAGCCCAATCGGTGGAAACCAGGACAATGGTATACATACCACGAATAGAAAATATTGGCTGAAAATACCCTATTCATGGGGAGCCCAAGCCGAACAAAAAAAGCAAAAGCCTGCAGTTCGGTACAGAAATAGGAGTAAAGAGCAAGCACCAAAGTAAGCTGCTCTCCAAACGCCATCTAACAAGCTGGAAAAATTCAATGCATCCTGATATGCTTTCCATCTCCTCCAGCAAAAATAGCCTCATCCAGCTAGTAAGTGAGGTAAACAGTGAGATCTCTCCCCAGTGTAATGTCAGAGCAAATGGCATCTGTGCTCGTAAGGAAGTTTTTCAAATTTTCTCGCATGAAAGAGATCTTATTCGAACCCGGATTCTTAGCCCTGGCTTCCTGGGTCATGCCATCAGAAGACTCCCCGCTGTCAAAAAAGTTGGGAGACAAAGAGCTAAAACTATTCCTACTGCTGGACCTGACTTTCGACCCCTCCTTCTCCTAAAAAGAAATCGTAGAAGGCAACAAGCTGAAAGTACAGGAGTCTAAACTCCTCAGACTACTCCTTAAGGACGCTGTCAATAGGCATAGACTCCTCATAGAGTTTGCCGAGGATAGGCAGCCCGGTGATGGCGCTTAGTTCCTTCAAAGAGAAACCAATCTCACAATTCGTGACAACGAAGGTGTTAGTTTGTGGAAGGAATGACTCCAACATGGCCATGAAGGCTTCATCAGAGAAAACCATGGTTTTTCGAAAAGCACAAACTGCGTCGAAGATCTCGGCCTCCTTCAGAATGGCGCCACCAATCTGCAAGATGCGATCAATCCATGACACCCAACTTGAGTCAGCACTGAAATGGCCACGAAGTCGAAAAGGCTTTACCCAATTGCTGCCGTCACTGTTGAAAATACCAAGGCCCATCGGTCTCAAATTGACCAACGGATAATCAGAACCTTGGTAACCACTGGTCGGTATTAGCATGTCTATACGGGCAGGCGATTTCTCCGCATATCCGGAAAGGCCGCCAACAAAAATTCCGGTCTTGATCACATTGGTCCTTTTCACCCAGCTTAGAGGATCTTCTCTCTTGGAGCATGTGGGAGAAAGACTCATGATCGATATGGTACGATCAAAAGTTGACTAGGTAGCAACAGTTCTCTCCTCACCATCAGTTGTGTAAGAGAACTGGAAACATCTCTTTTGGTATGTCAAGTCGTCAGGGATTGCATCACCAAAGAATAAGGAAGGCTTGGGCATAGTGCTCTGATCGTCCGTGACCTAAGGACGATTGTTACCACAATCTTATAAAACTCCTCATCTTTGAGGGCTATCAACCGTTGCCTCATCTCATCTTGGTTGAGCGAGTCACACTCTTCCAAGTTCCTCTCCACATACTGGACCCTCTCCCAGGCCTGCTGTACGGCCGCATTGGAAGATATGGCAGACCGGCGAGGTGCGTCAGTAACAGGCCCCTTACCCTTGCTCGTCCTGGAGGAACCACCTACAAAGGTTGGAAAGCAGGCTCCGGGGTAATTCAGAAGAAAAAGAAAGCACTCTGAAAAAGATAGGAAGCTTGAAGATGAGCTCAACATCACTGCGAGCTCATAGTCAATGGAGGATTCTCAAAGAAGGCTCGAACTCAAACATTGCTACCAGATCAAGTGAATCTTCTCAAATCTCTGCAAGATCGAAAAAAGGCTCAACATTGTTGCGAGCTCCAAACTCCAAAACTGGCAAAGCTTCTCAAATCTCCGCAAAATCGGAAAAGGGCTCAACATTGCTGTGAGCTCCAACTCCCAAAACTTGCAAAAGATTTCCAGGTATGCATTATCATGCTTTCAATTCGATTTACAAAAATCATGCATAAAAGGAAAGTTGTCATGCATTAGATGCTAGGAAACCTTTGACCAAAGTTTTACCAATTCCAACCCAACTTGGTCAAAACCAATCAAACTTTGTTCAAGTCAAAATTCGTGTTGACTTGACGTAGAAACCCTAGCCTTTTATTTGATACATCAAAAGAAAAAAAATGCATTAACATCTTGAGTTGCATAAACCTCATTATCATGGTGAGCAAGAAAAAGGGAGAAGAAAAAAGAAACCTCCTCGAAAAAAGGGGGGAAGAAAAAAAACAGAAAAAAATGGGCTGGCCCACAGGCCGTGGCCCACTACCACGTGGTAGTATGGCCAGGTCCATACAAAAAAAATAATAATAAGAAGAAGAAGAAGAAGAAAAACCGTGAAAAAAAGAAAAACCGTGAAAAAAAAAGAAGAGAAAAACTGTGAAAGAAGAAAAAGCAACCCATGAAGAAAGAAAAAAAAAGAAAGAAAAAAACAACACGTGAAAAAAAAAAAAGAAAAAAAAACGTGTGGAAAAAAAAAAGAGAAAACAAGTGAAAAAAAAGAAGAGAAAAGAGAAAAGACGAAAAAAAAAAAAAAGAAAGAAAAAAAAAGACAGAAAAGAAAGTTTTCTTGATCCCTACTTCTACATGGAGTTTTCTTGGAAATGAAGACTTACTCGAAGCCATTAATGGAGAAGAAAGAGAAAAGCTTGAATATCCTTGAAGATGAAAAGCTCTGGAAGCACTCTTGAAGACTTTTGCAAGAATAAAGCAATAAGAACAAGATATCCAACCTCCCTTTGCTTTTATAGAAGAGAGCAAACCAAGAGGAAACAAGGATAAAAGCAATAAGGTAAGTGCTACAAATCAGCAACCTTCCCAAAAGAAAGATACTTTGAGATATTCTCCCAAAATCAAGGAAACTTGAGAGATTCTCTCCAAGTAAGGATATTTTTAGATATTCTCTACCCAAATGAGATATTTTTAGATATTCTTTACAAAAATGACACCACATGAGATCTAAACCGTCTTTAAAAGCTTAAGGTCCCATGGGTTAGCCCATATGAGCTAGGTTTGGCCACCTAGGTACTAAAAGTGGCTTTTAGTAAAAAAATCCCTCTTACGAAAAGCATACAAAATGGTTCCATGCCACTTTTGAGTCGATTGGACCATATAAAAAAAATCAAGCCTGAGCTTCCAAAAATCCAAACCATCCAACCTCATGAACCAAATTAAGCCAAAATCTTAAAATTGACATTCCAACAAAAAGTTGTCTCAAAGAGTGACAAAAAACCAAACCATGGTCCCCTAACTCGCCACATACAGCTTGTTAGGTCAGAAGACCAAAACCAAAAACCAAATCTCGACACCCTAACTTGCCACATACAGCTTGTTAGGTTATAAGGTCAAAACCAAAATTCAAAACCTGACCCCCTAACCTGCCACACACAGCCTGCTAGGTCACAAGGTTAAAAAAAAGAAAAAAAAAAAAAAACCTTCTTGACCGCCTAATGCGCCACATAAAGCCTTTAGGTTCACAAGGTCAAAAAGAAAATCCAAAACCCAAAAACCAAAAAACCAAATGCCTCATGTCATTTTCAAAACTTTGCCTAGAGACAGTACATGATCCCTCTCACTGCCATAAATTCCCTTGGAAGCTCAAAAAGCTACTCTACCAAAAGAAAACTGCTCAAAGACTCTTGGTCAAAATGTCACTTTGCCTCTTCAACATCAAAAGCTACATGGAGCCACATCCTACCACAAATAGGCAAATGCCACTTCAAACATCAGATCTTTTTCAAGAATCAAACAAAAACTGCAAGATCCTTCAAAACAGCCAAAAGAAGGGTACACATGAGTTTCGGGCCATTTCAACATCGTTTGGCCTAACTTCGCTCTTCTAGCAGTTGAGCAGGAGCTCCCAGCGGCGGTAAAGCAAGAGACCTTGACACACAAAACAAAGCACACAGTTAGTCTCAAAATGCCACTAGGAGGCTTTAAATCAAATTTCAAACCATTTCGATATGGTTTGGCCCAAAAAGGAAACAGCCGCGGCAAAGTCAGCTCTCTCGGCGACAGTGTTGAAGACATCAAATCTTTGATTAGAGCCTATGGATGGTCTCAGAATACCTCCAAAAGGGTACATGTCAAGTTTCAAGTTAAACTGACAACGTTTGACCCTCCATCAACCCTCAAGCAGCAAAATCAAGCCTATTGGCAGCGAGAACCATCGAGGCCATCAGTCATGAAAAAAAGCATATAGGTGACTTCAACATGCTTCCAAAGGGCTACTCGTCAAGTTTCAGGTCATTTCGACAACATTTGACCCAACTTTGACGCTCGAAAACTAAAATAGGCCTCTCAGCAGCGGAGTTCCCTGGGACCATGACTTCCAAATCAGAGTTAATAGATTGTCTTAAAATGACTCCAATAGGCTCCCTGTCAAATTTCAGGTCAATCGGACATCGGTTGACCATATATCAAAGCGCGACATCTTCCCCGCGACAAAATAAAGTCTATTGGTGACGAAACCCCACACGGCTTCAAAACTCAAACAAAAGCCTATGACGGGTCTTATTTATTGCTCAGGAGGCTTCACCTCAAATTTCAAGTCATTCCGATATTGTTTGACCTAGTTTTGGCTTTTGACGGCAAATCGGCAATATCTTCGGCTTTTCTAGAAAATAGGAAACTTTGCGGGTTGATTTGCACGACTTCTCATCAAGTTTTCTTCAGGGAAATTGGGCCAATAAATGTGAAAAAATGTCAAGAAAAATACCGGAGAAAAAAGAATAAAAAAAAAACCAAAAAACGGTCGAAAACTAGCAACCAAAAGGAGAAAAACCCCCCATGGTCGCCAGCGGCCATATTGGTGATCATAGGTGCATGGTCGCCGGCGACCCTGGAAATCCGGGTCGCCGTATTTTCATTGAAAGGGCCATTTTTTCGGTCATTTTCACGTTTCGGGAATTCCGGCCCCTGTGATTTTCTAAAAGTCTGATTTTTGGAGCACGAAATCAGTTGATCTTCATCAAAACCTCAGATACGCGGTCAAAAGCATAGGATCATCATCGGACACTTCAAAATCGCCAATTGGCATACCAAGAAAGCACATTTCCTGTCCAACCAATCGAGAAATCGACATGACAGATGTTGCCGGCCCATTGATAACAATTAGTGTCTGGAGTTGCATGGTCACCCGACATCAAACAACATGAAGATCTATCAGCGATCAAGCCTCCTACATCGCAAAAAGAATTCCAAAAGAGGTGGTACGGTTCACAACTCTTCGAGCGCCCTTGCAACCACTAATGCAGTTAAATGACCCATTTTATGACAAGTTAATGCGGTCATTAACTCATTATTTTGGATGGCCCAATCAGAAGGGAGGAAAAAGGAGTTACAAGTCAAAGCAATCATGGCATTAAATCATGTAACTCCTCTCATCATGGAATTTAAAGGCGATTAAATATCCATTATTCTCCATTGGCCAATCAAAAGCCAAGAAAAAGGAGTTACAAAATCATTAATTAAAAACATGTAACTCCTCCCATCATGGAGCATTAATACAATCAATGCTCATAAACTCTCTTCATGGCTACCAAAAGCCTATAAAAGGGGAGTCATTCCAAGAAGAACGGGATTGAAAACCAAAAAGCCCAGAAAAAATCCAGAAAATCAACGAACTTCTGCAAAAGTTGCTGCAACAACCTCTCCTTCATCAAAAAGACTTGCAAAAAAACACCACAAGGTGACCGAAGCCCTTTTCGGTGGGGGGGGGGCACTCCCCCCCAAGGCCCTTTCCTTCTATCCACATGGCCTAGAAGCGGCTTTTTAGCCCGTCCACTCAGCTTTTTATTGGATATAAGACCTTCTATTAGTCTTTATTTTCTAAAACTATGAGATTAAATCCAAGCCAAGCAAATCAAAGCATCATCTGTTATTATCAGAAGGATAATGGCCAAGTCCATACATGACTTGTGACCGTCAATCTGAACGAGTCCCTACAATCGACTGAGAAGTTAGATTTCATTTTCTTGTTTTTTCTTGTTTTTTGTATTTTCTAAAGAGACAAAAACAAAATCACAACTCTTGTCTTTACATTTTGATGAGATTTGTAAATCGCCTTTCACGACAAACAAACAAAAAATCGTCTCTCATGGCATTTAAAAAATTATGCCTCTTTTCTTAAATATATGTGCAATGAAAAATTATAAAAAAGTTGATTTCCTTTTCTACTTGTGAAGATGGATCTCCGGACCACCACTTCTAAATTCCAAGTAGAGTAAAAAATATGGCATACCCGTATAAAAAAATGTTAATGCTCGCTTATCTCTGCTCCCCGGGCACGAAAGGGTTGGAACCCACAGACTCCCACGTTCGCCGAGCTCGGTAGTCCTGGGACCGAAGAAGAAGCCGAGTCCATCACTTGGTGAAAAGGACGAATCACGAATCCCGTTCCCAGCAACCATATTAGCCAGGTTTGGAGCATATCTGCAACAAAACCTGATGATCTATATTGTTATAGAAATAACATTACAAAGAATTTTCATACAAAGAATAGAGTAGCAAAAATGCTAGAAGAGGATGTTTCGAAAGAATACCTTATTTGCTTCAAAGAATAACTAAACTACCATGCAGTGCTACAAAGTGTTGTGGCGCATGCACTTGTTCTTTTTCAAGTATCTTGAGAATTTCTGTTTAGAGATTTTGATTTTTCTTTGAAATTCTCCGAATTTCGTCCCTCACATGAATCCCCAAACCCCCATGGACCATCCAGGACTGGAAATGCTAAGATTCTCAGGTAGGTTGGAATTTGGAGTTCCAATTCCAAATTATAGCAATTAAAGTTTTAGAAAGACAACTATCATGTCAATATCAGGAATTCACATCGCAAGTAGCCTCTAAAAAGGCTATATGGAATTTGGTTGCTGCCTGCCAATTTCACCTTACCAAGAGTTGCCTTTTACTATGTATTGACACAAAAAATGTCGCTTTGCCTCTTCATACACTTTCAACATCAAAGAAGCTAAATGAAGTTGCTTTCGACCGCAACTGGCAATGTTATGTCAAGCATCAGATCTTTTCAGAATCATCCAAAAACCACAAGATACTTCAAAATAGTCATAAGAGGAGCACACATGAAGTTGCCGGCCATTTTGACATCATTTGGCCTAACTTCACTCTTTCAGCAGCTGAAAAGGGGCTCCCAGTGGCGGTGAAACTGAAAACCTTGATTCATAAAATAGAGTACACAGTTAGCCTCAAAATGGCACTAGAAGGTTCTACATTCCGACAATGTTTGGCCCAAAGTCTAGTCTAATGGATCATCTTAAAATGATTCCAAGAGGCTCCTTATCAAGTTTTAAGTCAATCAGACATCGTTTGACTGTACATTAAAGCGCACCATCTTTCTCTCAAAAAAATCAAGTCTATTAGTGACAGGACCCCACACGGCTTCAAAACTCAGACGAAAGCTTGTGGTTGGTCTTATTTATTTCCCATGAAGCTTCATCTCAAATTTTAGGTCATTCCAATATCATTTGACCTAGTTTGGCTTCTGATGGCAAATCGGTACCTTTGCGCGACAAAGTCTTCGGCATTCCCAGAAAATCAGAAACTTTGCCTTCTGATCTGCACAGCTTCTTATCAAGTTTCTTGCAGGGAAATCATGCAAAAATTATACCAAAATACCAAGAAAAATGTCAAAGAAGAAAAAGTAGAAAAAACTAGAAGACGGCCGAAAAACAACGACCAAAAGGGGCAAAAAGCCCCAGGGTCGCCGGCGACCCTGGAAATCCGGGTTATTGGAGTTTCGCCGAAAACCCATTTTTGGGTGTCATTTTACATTCCAAGCTATTGTCTCTCTGTGATTTTCCAAAATCTGATTTTTGGGGCACGAAACCGTCATTCTTCGACAACATCACGGATTCACTATCGAAATCATGGGTTTGTTATTGGACACTTCGAAATCGCCAACCTACCAACCAAGAAAGCACACTTTCTGCCTAACCGATCAAGAAATCGATAGAATAGATGGTATCGGCCCACTGGTAGCAATTAATGTCTAAAATTGCATAATCATCCAACAACAATGGCAAGAAAAATCCACCGGCGATTAAGGCTTCCTACCTCGCGGGTAGAATTTCAAAAGACGCAACACAACTTGCGACTCTTTAAGTACTTTGGCAGCCACTTAATGCAATTAATGACCCATTAATGTGGTCGATTACTCATTATTGTGGACGGCCCAATCAGAAGCGAAGAAATGAGAGTTACAAGTCAAACACATTTATGGCATTAAACCATGTAACTCCTCCCATCATGGAGTTTAAATGCAATTAAAGGCCCTTTATTCTCCAACGGCCAATCAAAACTCAAGAAAAAGGAGTTACAAAAAGCATAAATGAGAATGTGTAACTCCTACCATCGCGGAGCATTAATGCAATTAATGCATTTAAGCCCATAAACTCTCCTCATGGCCACCAAAGGCCTATAAAAGGAGGCCATTTCCACCATTCTAGGGACGGAAAAAAAGGATGGTGTGAAGAACAATGTGCTAATCCTAAAAAAACTCTACATCGCTACTATGGCGCTCCAAAGAAGATCTCTCCTCTGTTGAAGAAGGTTCGCAGTAACCACCACTACAAGGTGACCAAAAACCTTTGGGGGGCCACCCCACCAAGGTCCTCTCCTTCTGTCTCCATGGCTTAGATGCGTCTTTTCAGTCCATCTACTTAGATTTTTATTGGATATAGGACCTCATCTTGGTCCTTATTCTTTAAAAATCTGAGGTTCAAGTCGAGCCAAAGAGAGTCAAAAGCATCATCTATTATCATCTGAAGGATAACGGCGAAGGTTAAACATGACCTGCGACCGTCAATCTGAACGAGTTCCCACAATCTCCTGTGAAGTTAGATTTCATTTTCTTTCTTTTCATTGTATTTTGTATTTTTAAAATAGTCATAAAATTCATAACTCTTGTCTTTTTTTTTTAATAAGAATTGTAAATCGTTTTTCACTATAAATACACAAAATCGCATTTCACGACAAACAAATGAAAATTTCCTTTCACATGATTCAAACTCAAATCATGTCTCTTTTCTTAACACATGTGCAATGAAAGTTAGAAAAAAGTTAAATTTCTTTTTTACTTATGAAGGTGGGTCTACGGACCACCGCTTTTCATTTCCAAGTAAAGTAGAAAATTTGGCATACCAGTACACAAGTTGAAGTTCTCTTTGTCTCTGGTCACAAAAGGGTTGGACCCCACAGATTCTCACATCCACTGACCTCGGCAGTCCTGCGAACGAACAAGCGAGCCGATCATTACGGAAGAAAAGAAAAGGAAAAAAAAAGCCCTTTGATGCGTGCCCCGCTGTAATGTTCAGCAGGCAAGGGATGTGCCTTTCTGAGTTTGAGTTGAGAAAAAAATTTGTTAGGCCCACAGTGGAAAGTGCCATTTATTTTTTTATCATTTTAGATTTTTAATAAATGAGCCCCAAAAAAGATCCTCACACTTCACCAATTTATCCGGGAGGCTGTTTAGTAAATTCACATTACTAGTGAAGGGAGGTGAAGAATCATTTCAAGAGATAATAAAAGAAAGAGTTTTGTTTTTTTGTTTTATATATATATATATATACCGCCCTATGTTTCATAGATTAACAAATAGGCCTGCTCTGGTTTCAGAATTTCTAAAATACCATTCATATCCCTATATTAGGGTTTTTGTTTCTATTTTGATCGTTTTGCCCATCTCTTTATTTATCATTAAGAAAATCATTCTCCTTCCTACGATCCTTGTTTCCTTTTTCACTTTAACTTTCTTTTTCTTAATTCAACCTACCCTCTTGATCATTCTCCCTACATACTCTGCTCATCACGTGTACATCGACGAAGTTCTTTACAGTTGGTAGCCAATGTCATCCTCTCTTCTAACATCGAGGTATCTTTTTTTAGTTTTCTTCACATTGATGTTTTTTTTTTTTTTTAAATCTTTGCATCGGTCTTTTTGGAACAAGGTAGACTAGAAACAACGTTTACCAAAAAAAAAAAAAAAAAGACTTTTGATGTTGTTTCATGTTGTCCCAGTAACAATTTGATGAACTCTCCCTTCCAGCCCCTCTCTCTCTCTCATAAAAAACTGACCGAATAAAATATACCTAAATATTGGAAATCATTAGATTTTCTTTATTTTTTGTTGTAGACTTTCAAATTGCATTTGCCTGTGTATTGATCATCATAATATAATGTTCTCATAATATAATGAAATGATTCGTTCCACCCACCCAATCAAGAAAAACTTGAAATACATAAAAATTGGTCATAAGGGAAAAAATATCATATTTATAGAAATTGAACAAAAACCAAACGACCCTTTCTCTTCATCGTCAATCTAGTTATTTGGGGGATTTGAAAGGTAAGAAAATGCATAGGCAGGGGCCTATTTACAAATTCTAGAACCACAGGGGCCTATATTGTAGATCTTTGAAACCATATGGAGGTATATACAAAAAGCTCTAAAAGAAAAGGGATCAAATTTAAAAAATTGAGATTTTGCTGGAAAAATCTCATTAAAGTGGTTGAAGACCAATATGGCCCTTAAACTTCGATATAGACTATAAATGCCCTCCCACCTTTTTTTTTATATTTTTTTATTATTATTTTGCTGAGTAGTGATATCACTGCTCGTGTATGATGTGAGTAGCGATATTGCTGCTTGTGTCATCTTCTTTTTTGTCTGTGTTCAAGGTTGTAGCCAGGCTTTGACGAGATTGATTCGCCCATGGGACTTTCGATTGTTCAGATTCTTTTCCAAATGTGAATCTCTCAGTTTAAAATAAAAACCCTCGACAAGTTTCATAGGAAGAAAAAAAGAAAAAGTGTAAAATCTTTACAAACTTCACTCGCTTCTCATTGAATTCATAAGTAACTTGAGAAAATCCGTCTGGATTGATTTAAGTTCTTCATAATTCTTTCAAAGTCTCGAAAAGAGTTAAGGGTTTCAAAGTCTTTCAAATCCGTCAAAGTCGAACTTGGAGCATTGGTTCAAATTTGCAAAAATGAAAGGGGGGTGGTTGGTGTTTGTAGGTGGGCGTTTGAAGGGGTGACAAGGTTGCAAGTAGGTTGGTTAAGTTTGTGTGGTTCCTTAATTTCCAAGTTTGGAAATGACTTGAGAAAACAAGGTAGGACATTACTCAATTGAACGTCGTGAAGAGTGAACGTAGAAAGTGGAGAAGAAAGTGATGTAGTGAGCAACGATAACGTTGCTCAAGTATATAGGTGAGCATCGAGGTGAGTAGTAATATCGCTGCTCGGCATAGAAAAAAGAAAAAAAAGCCCCAAAAGGGGCCTCTGGGATCAGTCCGGTGCATAAAAAGCTTTAAGGACATTTTTTTTTTTTTTTTGTCTCCACCAGGTTGAAGGGTTTTTTTCATTTTATAAAATCACCTAAAAAAACTACTTTTCCGTGCCACTAAATGGGCCATCTCCTTTTAAAAAAAACAAAGTCAAATAAGTTACATTCCCATTTCACTAAATGACAAAATACCATAATTTTTTTTTACCTTTTTTTTTCCTTTTAATTTGACATTTTACCTCACTTCACTTTATTAGTGAAGTAAAAGAAATAAAAAATAAAGCACATTCCATTAGCCAGACAAGCAAGAGAGACCCATATGGTACCATGGTGATGGCTTATACAGGCGAAGTTATAGCATCACATCCTTTAGAAGTTGAATTGTTTGCACTACAAAGAAGTCTCGCACATGTAACAGATCTCTCAGTTGTCAGCCATACAGATTGAAGGGGATTGCCTCGCATTAATCACTACCGTTAGAAATTTAGGACACTTAACTTGGGATATGATGCCACTATGGAAACGTACAATGTATATGCTCACAGCTTTAGAGCATTGGGCGATTAGCTATTGCAAGCGTACAGCAAACAGGGTGGCTGATATGCTTGCCAAATATGAAATCCCAGTGGAAACCGAGGCACGTACACCCCTCCCCCTTCCCCTCCCCCTCCTTCTAAATGAGGAAAAGGATAGAGCTTCCGGTTTCACTCGAGCCTTTTACTTCCATCCATCAGAGAAGCCAGCTTCCTCATACGATAGATTGTCATCAACTCGGTTCCAGTAATCTTGAAGATCGGCAGAGGTAGAGGATTGTTCAAGACGAAGCATAATAGTAAGAATGATCTCAGTAACATTTTGCAACACCCCTGGGGGCGTACATTTAGGGCATGTTTGGCAAACAAATAGATTGTTGGTTCGGAATTAAAGTTCTACAGTGATGAACCCACCAAATCCAGCCTCCTAGGGGCAGTCGGTGAGAGCCACGGATTGTCTATATAAACTGGGGTAAGGGCCTCTGTAAACTCATGAATCCGAAATAGCAATCAACGGAGTGGAAAAAGGTGTTTAAGCCTGTGGTGCTAGGACGAGATCCAAGTATGGAGTCGTCTGTTGTCCAGGGTCAATCATAGATCCCTATTTATGAGAAAAGGAAATTACTAGTTTTTGTCATTTCTTCAATCGTACTTTTACGGGTGGAATATACCCTAATCTGTTTGGGGTCCTAATCCATGCACCTGGGTCGGATCTAAAACAAGGATATTGTTGGCTACTAAAACTAGAGCCGTGATAATTTTTCAGAAGTGGTTATTCATCGGCGGTTTTCCTTGAACATGAAACACTATTTTCTCAAAACTGACAGGGATTAATCAAATCTCATTGATATTGATACACAAATAGAAGCTCATTTTGTAGTACTTGTTCCCTTCTTTCAAAAGGGTAACCATGCAATTCTTGAATCCAAATCTAGATTATGTTGCCTGTGTATAGATAGCTCTATAATGTCTAAGCCTCGACTTTAACATACCGTATTTTACTGTTGTTCATTATCCAACTTGTTTTATTAACCCCTATAGAGTAAATATAAATAATCTTTGGGTGTTGTTTTCATTTTCCTGTAAAACTTCCTTCACAGCAACACGGGAACCCTGGATTGTCTCCTCTATGCAGTGTAAAATGCTGTTGATTGGGCTTCTATTGGTCCAGATTGCATTTGTTCCTTTATTAGAGTAGCAGTAGATTAGGATATCCTATACATGGGTCTTTACCGTTGCAAACAACTTACATACAATGGAATTTTACAAACCGATGCATCATCACTAGATGGTCAACTATCTACATTTGTTTAACACACTGTGAAGCATAAAATGAATACATTAAAATTATTTGATTTGTTGACTGCGGCAATACCAGTTGCTTATACGTCTGCATATGTGAATATTTAAATCAGAGGCTCTGTCTGGGAGAGGCCCTACCGTAGAGAATTCATTTTAGAGTTTGTTGGTGAGTCTGAATCATGCTTTAATTTCTTTGACTTCAATAGAGCTGAATTTGCCATAATCTCTTGAAGCCCTTATCATATACTCTATTTTATCAACGTTGCTTAATTGGAATTAATAGCAATGAGCATGTGTACTTCTATCATTACGTTCCTATCTATCTCTGTATAATATGTATCTAACTTTAATCTGTTATATGGTTTTCTCGATCATTATTGTGTGGGTAAAACACCGTAATGACGAGATTAAGGGAGGATTACGGTAAGAGTACTAGCTGTCCACTTCAGCCTCGGTAATCACAGCCCAGCAGTTCGGTGGCTTGGTAAGGAGCGCCGACTCAAGAGACCTCCACCACGCAGCTCAGCAGCTCGGTTAGGAGTGCCAGCACAACGGGGTCAGCTCGGCGTGAGTGCCAGCTCAGCACAGTGCCCAGCGCGGCCAAGCCATTCCTGGTCCCGGTAGAAACGCTGAAGGCAGAGTGGGCCGTCACCTTCTTCTGAGAAGTACGGGCGCGCCCTGACAGATAGGAGCATTCATTTATGGCGATATGATTGCTCATTTATGGCGATAAGAAGTTGGCTTTATCATCTCTTAACATCAACTGACCAAAAGCATGGAAGGTTCTGATGGGATGTTCCTTTTTTACCTATCGCCGAATGTCAGGGTGAGCATCGATGAGACCTCACCCCACCTACCTCCACTCACAGAGAGAATGAACGAGGAATGTCCACATATATACACGTGGGATCAGCCCCATAGAGGTACGCAACACACAATACACAACATACTTCTCTCATTCTCCTCTCCCTCCTTCTCCTGCTTAGTTTTCTCAGAACTAACTCAGGCATCGGAGCGCTTTCGGCTCACGGCAGCCAGGGGCTCTGATCCAAGCCATTTTCCTTCCCCTTTTCAGGTTCTTGGCGTTCGGTATTATCTGATCTACAAAGTTCATCTCAATCTAAGTGGGTGTCGTGTTTTCACCGCCTACAGTTTGGCGCCGTCTGTGGGAATCACTGAACAAAAACCTTTCGAACACCATGCCTCAAAAAACCAGAAATGGTGAAGGGCCCTCCAAGGGCAATGGGCCAACCACGCCGTCTGTGCTGGTACAAGGCCCACCCCCTCGACAGAGAAGGTCAGGAGGAAGGTCCCTTATAGTCCAGTCAGTATCGCAGTCTAGGGGGCTGACAATGCCTTCTCTTCACAATGTTACGCCTCCAGAGCCGCCCCGTCGTAGCAATGAGCACGCCAGGCGAGGTGACAAGTCAGTCACTAAGCTGCGTGAAAAGTCAACATGAGCTGGATCTCAGTCCTACCATCAGGTCAACCCTGACGAAGACGAAGACCCTCACCTGGATGAGGTTAGAGCTCAGAACCGCCTCATTCAGGAGCAGGACGAGCTTATCCTGCGGCTCAAACAGCAGCTCTAAGAGAAGAGAAGGGCTCGGAGTCCACCTCCCGGGCGTAGCCATGCCTCAGGTCCTCCACCCAGGCATAGCTAGGCTCCTCCGACCCACGGGCGGGACCTGAGGCACGTCCACGACAATAAGAGGCGTGATCGGGTCCACAGAGAAGAAGACTCCAGCAGCAGCCACGAGCATGAAGGGCCGAATAAGCAGCGGAGGATACTAGAAGACGAGGAGGAGCTCAAGCAATGGATCGACCGGTAGGTCAAGCAGACTGTCCGCCAGAATATGGAGACTGCTGGTATCACCCGAGACCAATGCCGCGCCTTTGAGGCTGAGGACACAGGCGCATCTCCTTTCTCCAGGGAAATCAGAAAATACTCCCTCCCCGAGAAGTTCAACATCCCGAGGTTCACCCTGTATGATGGAACCTCGGACCCTGCAGCTCACCTCCGACATTACATCCAGAGGATGTCGGTCTGGGGGGATGACGACTTCCTGAACTGTCGAGTCTTTTCCTCCAGTTTGGGAGATCTCCCCCTGCGATGGTTCTGTTCACTCCTTGGAGGCTCCATCTCCAGTTGGCGACAGCTCCGGACATCCTTCCTCTGGAAGTTCTAGGCCCATCGCGTCATCCCGAAGACCGATGCTGATCTGATGGCCCTCCGGATGCGAGAAGACGAGAACGTCACCCAGTTCGCCTATCACTTTTGGACTGTTTACAGCCAGATCGAGTGTGCTTCTGAGGAGATGGCGGTGAAATCCTTTCAGCTGGCCCTGCGCCCGGGCATCTAGCTTCGGGCGCAGTTGGTTATGTACCCCGTGGCCACTATGAAAGAGCTGATGACCCAGGCAAACCGGTTCATTCGGGCAGAAGAAGACGAGGTCCGAGGACGGGAGAACTTCGGCCTCACCCAGAAGGACCGACCATCCAAAGGAGACAACAGGTCCTTCAGGAGGGAGGACTGCCGTAGAGATCCATCCTCGGATCGGCACAGGGCCCGGTCCTCAGATCGTCGACGGGACCCCTCCACCTCGGCCGCAGCCTCGGGGAGCGGTCGGAGGACCAGGCACAATGCCGCCACCTTCAAGGCGGTAAACACGATCTTCAAGGAGCCGAGGTGGAGGGGTCGGAGGACCAGGCACAATGCCGCCACCTTCAAGGCGGTAAACACGATCTTCAAGGAGCCCATCTATAAGCTCCTCAACAAAATAAAGGCGCAGCCCTTCTTCAAGTGGCCGCAGCCAATGAAGAGTGACCCCTCCTCCCGGGACCAGGGCAAGTTATGTGCTTATCACAGGCAGAGCGGGCACAGAACTGATGAGTGCAAAAGCTTCAAGTCCCACCTGGAGAACCTTGTGAGGGAGGGGCACCTGAGGGAATACATCAATGAGGAAGGCTGGGACAGCAGTCGACCTTCGTGCCGAGATGATGGTGGCCAAGATAGTGAACCGGAGGGCATCATCAATGTCATCCACCTCGCTCCTCCGCTTAAGGGGAGCTCCCAGGCCCGTGCCGAGGCCAGAAGAGCCTCCTATCAGAAGTAGGTGTTGACTGCAGCGCCGGAACCAGCTGCAAAGAAAGCCAAGACAGAGGGGCCCAGAATATGGTTCTCCGACAGGGATCTAGAGGACTTCGAACTCTCACATAACGACCCTCTAGTACTCACCTTGAAGCTGCAGAACTTCTTGGTTCGGAGAGTCCTTGTCGACTCAGGCAGCTCTTCCAAGATCCTATACTATGATTGCTTTTAGAAGTTGAAACTCAAGGACGAGGACCTCCAGACTACCCGAACCCTTCTCGTCGGCTTCAGCTCAAAATCGGTGTACCCAAAGGGGAAGATCTCCCTCAAAGTCCAAGTATGAGGCGCCTCTAGGTAGGTTGACTTCCTAGTCGTCGACGTTCCTTCCCCATACAATGTCATAATGGGAAGGACGTGGCTGCATGGCATGGAGGCTGTGCCCTCCACCCATCATCAAAAGCTCAAGTTCCCCCTAGAGAACCAGTCTGGCTGGACCAACGTGATCACTATAAGAGGTGACCAGCACATGGCCAGACAATGCTTGATGGCCGTGCTGCTTGGAGAAGCCGAATCATCCCAGGTCCATGTAGCCGAGCTGGACAGAGAAGCCGAACTTGGGGATGTTGGCAAGGCTCTGGCGCAGAAGGGCATCGAGGACCTCACTGAGGTCAGGATCGACCCTGCCGACCTGGACAGATTTTTCTTGATTGGAAGCCAGCTCCCCGAGCCTGAGAAGACAGAGCTACTGGACCTCCTCCTCGAGAATAAAGAGGTCTTTGCGTGGACACCTTACGAGATGCCCGGCATCGACCCAGCAGTCATGTGCCACAAGCTGAATGTGGACCCCAACCATAAGCCCGTAATCCAAAAAGCACGCTGAACCGGGGTCCCACAAACTGAGGCCGTGAATGAAGAGGTTCAGAAGCTGCTCGAGGCGCAAGCAATAAAAGAGGTCCACTATCCGCAGTGGCTAGCCAACACAGTGGTGGTAAAAAAGAAGACAGGGAAGTGGAGGGTTTGCGTGGACTTCACCGACCTCAATACAGCTTGTCGTAAGGACAGCTTCCCTCTTCCGAAGATCGACCAGCTCATTGACGCCACTGCCAAACACGACCGTATGAGTTTCCTCGATGCTTACCGAGGATACCACCAGATACCTTTGTTCGTACCTGACCAAGAGAAGACAGCCTTCATCACACCCCGGGGCACCTACTGTTATAGGGTGATGCCTTTCGGGCTGAAGAATGTGGGGGCGACATACCAGCGGCTAGTGACTAAGATGTTCCAGGCGCAGCTCGGGAAGACAGTAGAGGTCTACATCAACGATATGGTCGTCAAATCCAAAAAGTTACAGGACCACTTGGCCGACCTCTACCAGATTTTCGGCATCCTCCGCCAGTTCCAGTTGAAGCTAAATGCGTCTAAATGCGCATTCGGTGTCGGTTCCGGAAAGTTCTTGGGGAGCTTGGTCACAAGAAGAGGGATTGAAGCAAACCCTGACCAGATCACGACAATCCGGGAGCTCCAAAGCCCAACCTCGGCTAAACAAGTTCAGAGGCTGACCGACATGGTTGCCGCGCGCAATCGCTTCATCAGCCGAGCTTCCGACAAATGCAGGCCTTTCTTCCAGCTCTTACACAAAGGCTCCAAGTTCCAATGGACGCTGGAAACAAGTAGCCAAGATAAACAATAGCCAGAAATGGAAGAGGTAACAACTTTCCAAATGGTTTCTTTTTTGCTACTTGTTCTTGAGTCGACTGTTACATTACTTTGTTTTGAGATTTTATTGCCTCTATGGAAATGCATTCTCATCGGCATGCTTGATTTAGAACTTGGTCAAATGCATCTTTATTAAAATATAGTTGTTGTGTTGAAACATTGAATGCAATATGATCTACAAGATAATATTACTGTAACCTTGCTTCCACATAGAATTGCATCATGGAGTGAAAGAAATTCTGAGCTGTATAATCAGCGAGGTTATTGTTTTGTGTTTTGGTGTTGTAGGCGTATGACAATTCTGCTGTTGAAGACCCGAGGGAAGAAATACTAACAAATTATACCATTTAAATTTGTTTAAGTATTTAGATATGAAATACTTTGATTCCGAGCAAGATTTGTTAAGCATTGATTATGTATAAGAAACAGGTAAATATACATGAAATGTATTTCATATATGATTTTTTTTTAAAATACTGCTTTTAGCGGCCGCCATATGACTGCCTCTAAAGGCAATGTTTTTTTTTATTTAAAAATGCTGCTTTTAGCGGCGGTCAAAAGGCCGCCGCTAAAACAACTGATTTTTAGCGGCAACCATTTTTACTATTACCGGCGGCCAATGGCCCCCGCTAGAAGTTTTCTTCGTCGTTTTTAATAACCACGGATTCCTTTTACCCGTGGTCAGGACTGCCGCAACAAAAAAAATAGTGGCGGCCGGTGACTGCGACTAAAACCTTTACCCACCCGCGATATACCCTCGCCATGCGGCGGCCATAATGACCGCCTTTAAAGGATTTACCGGCGGCCACTATGACTTTTACCAGCGGCCTTTGGCCCCCGCTAAAAGCAGTTTTTCTTGTAGTGCGAAGAATATCCGTTCGTTTACAAGAGCCTCCAATAACATTCACCAAACTAGTAATCAAGCACATAAGTGAAGCAATATCAATGTGATTTTTAGCAACAGCCACAAGTGTCAATTGAGGTTGATGAGCAAAGCAATGAACATAAAAAGCATATTCATTCTCTCTCATTATCAAAGTTTTAAGACCATTGAATTCACCTTGCATATTACTGGCTCCATCATAACCTTGCCCATGTAATCTTGATAAACTCAATCCATGCCTAGAGAATAATAAATCAATTGCCCCCTTGAGTGAGAGAGCGGTGGTACCTACCATGTGTACAATAGCAAGAAAACGCTCTTTAACAATCCCCCCTTTGTCCACATAACGCACAACAACAGCCATCTATTTTTTGACCGACACATCACGAGATTCATCCACTAAAATGGAAAATAATTCATCCCCAAGATCCTTGATGATGGCATTGGTAGTTTCACAAGCAATAGCATTAACAATGTCTTTCTGAATATCATGATGGGTTAGCTTGTTATTCTTCGGAGTATTTCGCAACACAACTTCATTAATTGATTTATTGTGACTAGCTAAAAATTGTAGTAGCTCAAGGAAATTTCCTTAACTAGAATCTTCAGATTCATCATGGCCACAAAAAGCTAATCCTTGGCGCAGTAGGAATCTTATGCAATCAATCGACGCAATTAAGCGAGTCCAATATTCAATCTTAGCTTGTTTGGATTGCTTACAAAAAACACTTTGAATATGTTGCTTTTGCTTCATTAGATCTTGACACTTGTTCCAAGCTTGGTTATGCGCACTATTAGGGGCTCCAACATGAACAACTAGCCTTTCATGCTTATTCCAGGTTGTGAATCCACCCATCACAAAACTGTCACCTCCTGCTTGCTTACCTGTATCAGGAAAAAAAAAGGTAATAAAATATTGGAAAAAAGATAGTTTTGGAATAAAATATTATTAACAAAAGGACAAAAAGATAATAAAATATTGGAAAAAAGTTGGAGACAACTTTTACAAGGGAGAACGTGTCAACATCATTGAAAAAAAAAGAAAAAAGAAGTGGCTATTGGAGGACTTAAAGAGGAATAGAGTAGCATTAAAATTGAACACAGAGACCTATGAAGAATAAAGAGGGTAGGGAAGGAGAACAATCATAATAGAAAGAAGAAAAATAGAGAAACGAGAGAGAAGGGACTAGGGAGAGACCGAGACAGAATGGAGAGGAGACGCTGCAATTGAGCACCTGCTTCTTCCACCCGGACCTCTTCCTCTTTCTTTCTTTTTTTTTTTTTTCTTTTATGGTTCAGAAATAGGAATCTTCTTCCTCATCTACTTCTTCTTTTCTTCTTTCCAAAGGTTGAATGGCTAAGATTAAAGCTAGGAGTAATTAGGGTTAAGGGTTTTATTTGTGGGAATAACTTATTTTGGGGGTATTGATTGTAACACACTTATCATCTAAAAATGATTTTTTTTTTCCAAAATTAACCAAGTGCTACAGTGGGGTCAAACTATTAAGTCAAACTATTAAATTGAGTGGGATAATTTCGTATCTCAGTGGGGTCAATTGACCCCATTGAGAACCAAGTAGCGCCGCCCCTGTGTGCGTTTGAGCAATTGATGGAATGCATGTTCCCGTCCATGTCCCTCTGCAAAACCATGGAGCCTTTTGAAACAGAAAGGGTTTCTTGTCTTAAAATGTCCTTGGTGCCTGTGGGTTTGATATGAATTTTCATTATGTACTCCCAGTCTAGGAAGGATCTGCCACAGACACATGGGTTTTGCAAAGTGCATTGATATGCATTGACCCATTAACTGTCCCACAAGGTATGTTGCAATTACATTAATATTTTTTACTGTTTTAATTGTAGTCTTACTGTGTTAACATCTACAATCATAAATGTATTGATTCCTAGGTCGTTATTACTTAGTCGATGCTGGATATGCCAATGCTCCTGGCTTCTTGGCACCATACCGTGCAGTGAGATATCACCTAAGCGAATTCTGGGGTATAAAGCCACAGAATGAGAGAGAATTATATAACAAAAGGCACTCACATCCTTAAAATGTGATAGAAAAGGACTTTCGGGGTACTGAAGAACTGATTCGGCATATTGAGAACCGCTACACAATACGCCTATAAAGACTAGGTCTCCATAGTGGTTGCCTGTTGTGTGATGCATAGCTTCATATGTAAGAACAATGATTGTGAAGGACACGACGACGACATCAGTTTGAACAATGAGGAGCTTAGCAATTTAGCAAATTTGGATGCACATAATGAATGCACTAACCCTCATGCAACCCCAAATGTTGAGAATCCTCAACCCCTTCCCTTATATACTCAGAGAGAGAGAGAGAAAGAGGGATGAATGGCATAGCTTTAGAGACCACAATGCTAAAAGACTTTGGGATGAGTACTCTGTAAATATGACTATGCAGTAGACTATCTCTATATAAAACCTCATGTAATTTTCATTTGGCTTTCCTTTTGAGCATCTCTAAACCGGGGCCAATGTATTCACCTGCAATTCACTATGTAGTAGTAATTTTAATGCAAAATGTATGTTTGTTTTAATTTAACTCTCTCCGTGTCTTATCACTTAGGTTTCTTCTTTTGTACTAATGTCTAAGAACAAGTAGCAGTTTCTACGAACAAACAGGTAAAAAAATATGTTACATTTGATGTGTCAATGGATGAGGACTTGCTTGACCTAATGTATGAGCAAGTCTTACTTTGTTGTAAGGCGGAACATGGTTTTAAGGCTGAAGCGTATGAAATATCACAGCAACAATGACCGAGAGAAGTAATGAGGAATATGTTCTGAGTGACCAGAGTATATCGAATAGGTGCAAGCATCACAAGAAAAATTGCTCTGTTGCGACAGAAATATTGAATGCATTAGGGTTTGCTTATGATAACACCACGAAACGCATAATTGCATCCGATGATGTTTGGGCAGCTTGGATTAAGGTGTAAGTCTTTGACCAATACTTGACAATTAAACCAAATATGTTTGGACAATCATGTGGATAAATGACAGGTCACCTTCTAACCAATTGCAACCTAACATTGAACAGGGACACCCTGATGCGATGCCATGGAGGAGCAAGATCATTGTTTATGACAAGTTAGCCATGATATTTGGCAGTGATGTTGCCACAGGGCAATTTGCATAACCGCTACAGTTGCTCCCAACCACTAGTCTAGCGAAGGTTACACTGCTGGGTTCAACCATTTCCAAGCTGACTCCAACATTGGTATTAACAGTCAATTTAATGGGTGTCGTATTGAGTCTAGTGGTGGGGACATGAGCTCGGAGCGGAAGAATCCTCGAAAGAGGAGTTCTAACTTGCTGGAAATCATTTCCTGTATTGAGAAGTTGAATGTGGGTTTGAACAATATGATAATGGATGTTACTGAAAGCATCAGGGTGCTAAGGAAGCAAGCCACTGATGTCGTTTGGAAGGAGCTATGACAAATCCCAGAGCTGTCTGGTCTGGATATGCAACTTGTGCATGAACGACTGACCATCCATCAGAACATGGCTACTGTATTCCTAACAGTAGATGACAAGCGCCAGTGGATTGTGCGTTAGATGCCACGGATTCGCGAGGAAAGGCCGTAGGTTACTACATGAGGCAATATGTGGTTTCATTTACAGGATGATCACTTTCCGGTTTGAATGGGTTTAGACTGCAGTTGCCCATTTGAAATTGTTTTTTAATGCACTGTGTGTGAACTGTCGGTTGTAGAAGTAGTTTTCATGCCATCTGATATGGACATGTTGATGTGTGGTAGCTAGCAAGCAATGGCTACCACCTATTTTGTTATCTGTAGTAGCTTTATTTGTTTGATTGCTTTGTTGTTACTTCACTTTTTACTAATCGTTTGCAATCTGTCGTAGTTTTATTTGTTTATCTGCTTTTCTGTTTTATCTTGTGCATCACTGTCATATAATCGTTCAATGCATTGATTGAGGTATTTTGCTACAATTGCAAAAATCACACCTCTCCCATGGTTCTTTATCACAGTTACATTGTTTATAGGGGTGTCGACCTAGAATTTATCACAATTGGAACGACTACAAAGCTAATGTGCATGAGTACCCAAATGCTCGGTACAAGGGGTTTACTAGTTTGGAAGAAGCTACTGACAGTTTCTATTGCTTCACTGATACTGTGCACAACGCTGGAGGAAACCACGCCCCACTTAGAAGGAGCCCAACAATTCTGAATGAGTCGCCGGGCACTAGTCGGGCTGAATGTCTTTTACGGGTTGTCATTTTCATATTATGTGTTCTCATGCTAATGTGGGGTTTTACACTCTACATAGCATCCTCTGCGTCCTACTGATATACTGCAATTTCCATTCATGTTTTTCAATTATCTATACTGTTTTGGCAATTGTGCTTAGCCGTGTGTGAACTGTACTTCTCTAGGAATGTATGAACCTATATCCACGTCAGTACTCTAGTATTTGGCAGTTTATCTTATTTTGTGGTTCTAGGTTTTATCAAACAAATATTCTATTGTTTCCTCCAATTCTATGCAGAATTTTGTTTGCAGGAGCTGTATGAGCTTCAACTTCAATAGAGGAGAGATTGTTTTTTAAACATGCAATTGAGGATGAAACGAGACAGTCTACTGAGACCACCAGAGGATAATAAATCCGCATAGCATACTGCCTATCCAAAGTACATGCTTTTAACAGGTTTGTATCTATCCGAATCTCAGTATATGGAATGTCTTCCTTGTTCCTTCGTTCCAAGGGCTTCTGTCGTAAAATTAATAGTCTTTTTGGTGTCACATCCACTGTGTGAAGCAGAGTAATCTTTCAAAATACAGTTGCGTGCATATGTGCCCGCTTCAACCAAATGGCCTTGGTGAGTCAGCTGACGTCTACATTGCCCTAGTGTATACATGTAAAACCCTGTTGGGTTGTTTCCCAGCTCACATATTTTCTAACTGCAGGAGGTGTATTATAAACTTACTGTTGCACGATGGTACTCCTCCCCACTGGCCGTTGGAGCAAGCCACTATGGTCTTCAACATGAAGACCTATAGAGTTTTACACCAGCAACTTTATTTTGATTCTTACCAGATTGTGTGCAATGGGCTTCTGTAATGTTGATTCTGCATTCGTCATGAGATAGGGCAATTGTTGGAGGCCAGCCCTTTGTACGTATTCTGGGTTGCCCACTCAAATTGGAGACAACAATCATACATGTGTTTATGTTGATGTCATTTGAGGTTAAAGAAACAATGGTTCATGTTAGAAATAATAAAATATGGGGGAAATAATAAAATATGGGGGGCTTCTTTGTAACTTTCTATGCTGGACCTTTTTGTAATATTCTGGAAGTATATCTTCATGTTCAGCTCTCATTTAGGGCTTGAACTCTTTTTTTCCCATTCTTTCCCGTTCTCACTAATCTCTCTCAACTCACAATTCACATGGTATCAGAGCGGTCGATCTTCATCTGAAACTTCATCTCTCCCCTTTCCTTCTTCACTTCCTTTTCCTCCTTTTCTCTTTCCTTCCTTTCTTCGTCCTTTCTCGGTTCTGGTTCCAGCAACTAAGTAGGCTTGTGTAGGCATAGCCGGCTGCCTGCACGAGCCGTGATGTTCAGCCGACACAAGTTTCAGCTGTGAAGGGTCGTTTCATCGTCTCGTAGTGATCGCCGAGAGCAATCCAGCGTGCAATATTCTTCATCAAGGCTGTATTGCTAGTTCATATAAGAAAATCAAGTCTTTATGTGCTTCTCTGCTGGATTGTGATATGTGCATTTGTTTCCAAAATTCAATGGGTGTAGCTTCCTTGTTGGTATGTGATTTGGGTATTTGTTTCTAGACTTCTGCATGTTATTGGCTGCTTATTTGCTCTAGGTTGCTTTCTTTATCTTTATTGTAATGGCTGAATCCCCATCTTCTGGAGTTATTTCAATTGACAACATGGAAAATAGGTCTATGTTGTGATTGGCAAATGAAAACCTTAACATTAAGATTACCAATCTTCCACTCAATATGACTAATTACATTCAGTGGTCAAGAGCTGTAAGAATGTATTTGGGTGGGAAATTATTGCTTGGTTACATTGATAGGACTGTCGCAAAACCAGAGGCTAATGACCCATGTCATGCCGAATGGAAGGCATATAATATGATGGTGATGTCTTGGATGTTAAATTCCATGGAACCTGATGTAAGTGAAGGACTGTATCAATTAGACATAGCCAATGAAGTGTGGGACACTCTACATGAATTGTATGTGGACAACAATAATATGGCACGTATTTATGAGATCAAGTAGCTCATTGCTGATCATAGGCAAGGGGATAAGTCCACCTCTTCTTACTACACCAAATTACGAAGTTATTGGCAATAACTCGCATACCTAAGGGATATTGAATGTCATTGTCAAAAGGATGCGGAGGAGTATAAGAAGAGAGTACAAATGGACCAAATATTTGATTTCTTGGCTTGGTTGCATTCAGATTTTGAGCCAGTCCATGCTAAAATTTTAAATGAGATTGTTCTACCTTTACTCAGTGGAGCTTATGCCTTAGTCCTCAAGGATGAAAAACGTAGAGCTGTAATGTCTACAAATCCTAGAGAAAGTTCTGCTCTAGTGGCAATGCAAGGAAAAAGTGAAGGTGGAGAGATTAGGGAAATGCAAATGTTAATGCTACCTTTGGCCATGGAAGAAACCAAGGACGAGGACAAGGAAGAGGGGCTGGTCGTGGTCGAGTTCGGGTTTAGAAGCGAGTATGCACACATTGTGGTCGTAAAAATCACACTGTTGGCATGTGTTGGGATTTGCATGGTAAACCACCGACATGAGGAGCTAATATTGCTGCAACAGAGTCAAATGTGACTCAAGGAGAGAATTCCTACAACTCAAGTATTGTTGTCGTTTTTGGTGAGGCTTCTCCTTTAAGTGAATCCGTTCAATTATCCAAGGCTGATTTTCATGCTCTCATTTAGAGAGTATCTCGTCTTGAAAGGTAATCAACTGCTTCCACTGCTTTGGCTTAGACAGGTATACCTTCTACATTCCATGTGTCTACTTCCTCAGACTCTTGGGTCATTGACTCAGAAGCTACTGATCATATGTCAAGTACGATTCAGTCCTTTCAGTCTTTTATTACTGGTAAGTATCTTGGAAATGTGACACTAGCAGATGGGACTCTAACCACTATTGGGGAGCAGGGAAACATCCAAATTTCACCGTCTCTAACATTGTCCTCTGTCTTACATGTTCCAAATTTGTCCTCAAATTTATTGTCAGTTAGTAGCCTCACAAAAAACCTGAATTGTTGTGTGACGTTCTTTCCAACTCATTGTGTTATCCAGGACCTGCGAACGAGGACACTGATTGGTGGAGCTAGTGAAGAAAAAGGGTTATACATGTTTCATTCGAGGAATCCAGAAAAGTTTATTGGGAATTGCGTTTTGGTTAGTGAGGAAGACAAATACAAGTGGCATTGTCGATTGGGACATTCTTCTAGTCCAGTTTTGAACTTTATTTCCGTCTATGTTTAAAAATGATGAAAATTTGCATTTTGATCGTGAAGTTTGTGTGTTATCCAAACATCGTCGAAGTGTTTATCCTCGTCGAAATAGAAAGTCTGATTCTATGTTTTCTATTGTTTATTTTGATGTGTGGGGTCTGCACCCAATACTCCTATGGGTTATTGTTATTTTGTCACCTTTATAGATGATGCATCTCGCATGATTTGGTGTATTTATTGAGAAGAAAGAATGAAGTATTCTCTGCCTATAAAATCTTTTATGAATGGGTTAAGAGCCAAATAAAGATTCGTATTTTTCGACATGATAATGGCAAAGAATATTTGTTTAAAGCTTTTCTTGAGTATGTGTAGGGTGAAGGCACGAAGTCTCAGACAACATGTTCTTATACTCCGAACCAAATGAAGTGGCATAAAGAAAGAATCGACTTCTTTTTGAAGTTACAAGAGCTTCGCTTATAGGTATGTCGATGCCCAAGTGTTATTGGCCTGATGCTATTTTTATTGCATGTTACTTGATTAATAGACTCCCAACTAAAGTGTTACATAGTTTGTCTTCCATTCAGTTTTATTCTAAGTCTCATCCCGTAGAAGATGTTCCATTGAAAATATTTGGTTGTGTTTGTTATGTGTATAATCATGATCCGCATAAAAACAAGTTGTTTGATAGGGTTGTTAAAAGTGTTTTTTGGGGTGATTCATCATCTCAAAAAGGATATAAGTGTTTTGACCTAGTTGCCAAAAGGAAATATGTGTCAATGGATGTCAAGTTTTTTGAAGATATTCCTTATTTCTCGGACAAAGGGAAAAGTCTTTCATCAAGTGAACCAAGTGAGGCTGTCCTTCCCACTCTTGATAGCATCTTTAAACCAAGTGATGTTGTCCTTCCCACTCTTGATAGCATCTCTAACAACATGCATCCTAAAAGGGTGTCAACATTAGATAGTGTTACTAATGATGGGTCTGCCTTAGAACTATCACGATCAGATAAACTTTTGCAGGTTTTCTCAAGAAGAACACCACATAACCCTATCTTCACTGCTTCATAGGATCAAGTGGACTCGGACAAAGGTATCTCTCCTCCTTCACCCCCTCCGTCTAATTCTCCTGTTGTTACTAACACTATTTCAAGTCCTTCATTACAACTCCCTATTGCCCTTCGTAAAGGGAAACACTCCAGCGCCTCTCGTGTATATCATCCAATTGAAAACTTCATTTCTTATCATTGTATTTCTCCATCTCGTTGGGTCTTTGTTGTTGCAATTTCATCAGAGTAAGTTCCTACTAGTTTTACAGAAGCATCCCATCATACCTCCTGGAGAAAGGCAATAGAGGAAGAAATGAAAGCCCTGGAGAATAATCAGACTTGGGAATTGACAGATTTACCAAAAGACAAGAAACTTGTGGGGAGTAGATGGGTATACATAATTAAATATAATCCTGATGGAAGTGTTGCACGAATAAGGCGAGGTTAGTGGCTAAAGGCTTTACGCATATCTATGGTGAAGATTATTATTAAACATTTGCTCTTGTTTCAAAGCTTAGCTCAATTCGAGTAGTTATTTCTATTGTTGCTAATTTGGGGTGGCCATTATATCAATCAGATATTAAGAATGCATTTCTTCATGGAGACCTTAATGAAGAAGTTTCAATGTCCTTACCCCTTGGGTTTGTTTGTAAGGGGGAGCAACAGAAAGTTTGTCGGTTGAAAAAGTCTTTGTATGGATTGAAGCAGTCCCTTAGAGCATGGTTCCAAAAATTTAGTGGTACTCTTTTGCGTATTGGCTTCCATCGATGTAATTCGGATTATTTCGTGTTTGTGAAAAGAGGAGGACGAGGAACTATTTGTTTAAGTGTGTATGTCGATGATGTTGTTCTGACTGGAGATGATCAAACTGAAATTCTCCAGTTAAAAAGGCACTTGAGTAATGCCTTTGAGATAAAGGACTTGGGTGATTTAAAGTACTTTCTCGGAATTGAAGTTTCCAAATCCTGTAAAAGGATTTACTTGTCCCAACACAAGTATGCCATGGATCTTCTCCGCTCAATTGGTAATTTGGGAGCAAAGCCAGCAATACACCTGTTGAGATGGGTCATAATTGTCTTTTGAAGATGGAGATTTACTTGAGGATGCTCAAATGTATCATGGGCTTGTAGGTAAACTCATTTACCTTACAATTACTCGACCGGATATATCACACGCTGTTAGTATGGTGAGCCAATACATGCATGCCCCTCGAACCTCACATTTAGAAGCCGTAAAACATATACTGCGGTTTATTAAAAGCTCTCCAGGAAAAGGGATCTTTTATGGATCACATGGGCATTTGAATATTGTTGGCTATTCAGATGCAGATTGGGTTGGCTCACCAGATGATAGACGGTCAACAACGGAGTATTGTACCTTTGTTGGAGGGAACATAGTTACGTGGAAAAGTAAAAAACAGTCTGTGGTAGCCAAATCGAGTGCTGACGCCTAGTATCGTGTAATGGCGAAGACAGCATGTGAACTTATATGGTTGAGAAGCCTTGCATGGGAATTGGGTTTTACTGTGAAGGAGCCTATGCAAATGCATTATGACAATCAAGCGGCCATTTATATAGCTTCCAATCCAGTGTTTCATGAGAGGACTAAGCACATTGAGGTAGATTGTCATTTTGTTCGGGAAAAGATGATTGCGGGGTTAATAAGGACGCCTTATGTGAGGTCAAAAAATCAGCTAGCAGACATGTTCACTAAAGCATTGTCAAAGAATCGGATGGCTAATATCTTAGACAAGCTAGGCATAATTGATAGGGGTGTACACGGATTGGATTGGTGTGGATTGGGTCCAATCCGTTGCCTTCGGATTGACGAATTTGCAATCCGTCATCAATCCGTTACTATTGAAATCCGATCCGATCCAATCCGTGGAGGAGCGGATCGGATCGGATTAATCCGTTCAATCCGTTATGGAAAAAGAAAGAAGAAAAAACCCATAAATTTTGAAGCCACTGAATTAAAGGGGCATGAGTTGAGAGCTGTATGCCTATTCTATTCATAATGTTAGTGACTATTTACATTTTTTTCTTATTTTATATATATATATATATATATTAATTTATATTTAATGACAATGGATCAGATCGGATTGAATCTGCGGATTAAGGGTGAAATCTGCCACCGATTCATTGCTAACGGATTACACAATTTCCAATCCGTTACCAATCCGTTGGCCTTTGGATCGGATCAAAATCCGCGGATCGGATCGGATCGGATTGACGGATTGTCGGATTTTTTGTACACTCCTAATAATTGATATCTATGCTCTAGCTTGAGGGGGAGTGTTAGAAATAACAAAATATGGGGGGCTTCTTTGTAACTTTCTATGCCGGATCTTTTTGTAATATTCTGGAAGTATATCTTCATGTTTGGCTCTCATTTAGTGTTTGAACTCTTTTTGTCCATTCTCTCCCGTCCTCATTAATCTCTCTCAACTCACAAATCACACTTCAGCAAGATGTGTGGTTTTAATTTTTCATGTTTGTCAAATATCCTTGGTAGCTGTTGTGTCTGTTTATGTCATCGGTACCGCATTGAGGAAATGTCTTGAATGTCAGTTACGCTTCATGTCTCATATCATTTTAATATTGTCAATGACAATTTGTTTCGTTTCAATTCAGAGTTTAGCGCCACGTAGAGAGATGTTTCCATTATAATGATTTTTCATACATGCTCTAGCTGAATATTTGTCGGTGTTTCAATTCAGAGTTAAACAATCGGATGACCATGTGTGGACAATTTGATGTACTGGATAGAGTTTCATGCAAGTATCACTAACTAGGTTTCCATGTGACCAATCAAACGAATCACCCTATTTAATTAACTAATAACGGTAGCCCTACATAGAGGTGGCAAAATATGACCCGACCAGACCGGACCCGCGTATTAGCCGCTTAACCCGACCCCGTTTGATAGGTGGGTCGGTCACGGGTCAAGTATTCATGACCCGCAATTAAGTGGGTCAGGTTAGGGTTGACCCGCTCGACCCGTAAAACCCGCAACCGCATTAATTCTTGTCTTTAAGATAACAAAAACTTATTTAAGAATGTACGTGGGTGGGTATTAACTTAACTCTAGGGTTCTTTCTCACGGTTATTCCACTTCCATCGTTCGACATTCATTGCCTTCTTCCTCACAGTTATTACTCAATTCTATAGTATCATTTTATTTTTATGGAAAAAATTATTTTATTTTTAACAGTTTTGTTATTCCATTTTTATTTTCATTATTTAAAATATATATTATACTCAAAGAATGGACCTTAACCAATTTTACCTCACCCTTTTTATTAATGTAAAGCAAGATGGTGTGCATCAAATGATTGTTGAAATGAGATTAGACCAAATTTGAGCCTAAAAGTCAATTTTTGTCAAGCAGAAAACCATGGTTGAGTCGATTGATTCACTAGATGGATGTGGGTTAAGCGGGTCGATGCGGGTTAAAGTGGGTCGGGTCGGGTTGACCCGTGGTGGGTGCGGGTTAGGGTTTTCCAACCTGTTTAATAAATGTGTCGGATGCGGGTTAGGCTTGTCTAGCCCGTTTAATAAACGTGTTCGACCCGTTTAGCGCAACTCGACCCGATTGCCACCTCTAGCTCTACATCGATAGGAGAATATATAATCAGGCCAGAATCATGTTTGTACGCCTTCTAAGCCTCTGGATACACTTGCCCTGATGCGTCCGCACGAGCACATTAGCCTTGGTTTGATTATGGTCACTGGGTGCGTAGCACTAGCACATCACCGAGTATGTGTTTTTTCTTTCAGTTCGTCTATCAAGTTAATAACACCATGGTGCAAGTAACGCTGCACAGATACACTCCTATCACACAGTTACTGTGTCCAATGTTCTACAGCAGATACTATAAGCAATTTCCAATATTTTGCAGAGAAGAGGCTAATGATGTTTATGTCTACCCTGTAATGCAATGGTTGAAAGTGAATTGATTCACTTTAGCTCCATGCCATCCAAACACGGTAAATAAAAGAGCTGCCCAATCTACCTCACACTTCCAAACGCAGTGGAGTGCATCATCCCCGGTCCGTATAAACTTTAATTCAACCGCATCACTACATTGATGTGACGGCATCCCACAATGAACTTCACTAGTAGTTGTATCCAAACTAAGGGTGTAAACCTTGGGGGGGGGGGGGGGGGTGGGGTTGCAAGCCCAGCGTGGTTGCAAGCCCAGCATGGTAAAACCGTGCCTGGGCCGTGTTTGAGCCCGTTGACTTGGTCAACTGGCTGGCCCGGCCCGGCAGTCTCCAGCGGGCCTTGCTGGGCTAGGGCTGCCAGGCCCGAGGCCCGGCCCGGCCTAGCACGAGTAAAACTCGTGCTGTGCTGGGCCAGGCCCCCCAAGCCTGCGGGCGGCTCGGCCCGGCACAAGGAGGGCCCAACTTCTCATTTTTTGAAACCCCCCCCCCCCCCCCTCAAAATTCAACTTCTTTTATAGGTTTTATGGGTTTTGTATTATATGTTTTCTTATAGAGGGGATTTATGTTCCCATGTAATTACTAAAAAAAATAAAAAAACTAAAAAATAAATAAATAAAAGGGCGGGGGATCTGTGGGCCGCCCATGAGCTGCACGGCCTAGGCTCGTCTAGGGCCCAGCCCAGCATGGCACAACCAGGGTCGTGCCCTGGGCCGTGCTGGGCTGACCCCTAAGGGTTTCGGCCTGGCACGACACTCCCTGTATCTCAGACACGGACTGTAACGGCTCGGCCCGGGCACGAGTGGGCCCGATCTTGGCCGACACGGCCCCAGATTTACACCCTTAACCCAAACACAGTGAACTAAACAGCCGCACAATCTACCTCACACTTCGAAACGCAGTGGAGTATTTTTTGAAAAAGTCCGCAGAAACTCTAATTCAACCACCCAACAGTGATGCGACAGCGTCCCACAATTCACTTCACGGGGATTGTATACGAACTCGCTCTTTATGTGATGCAATGGTTATAGATTTTTTTTAATTTTTTCAAATTCCATGAAAAGTTGAGGGTTGAACTTTCACCCCATTACAAGCCTTGACACTCTAGAGAGTTTGAACAGGTCAGATGTTTCAAATGGGGCCCACAGGAATTAAAATTTATTATTTTAAAATCTGAACTTTCTTACAAATATCTCAAGATCCACTGTGGATCTACGACCGAGATTTGGTCTCCTATATGTTTTTGTTGTACTAGAAATGATGTATGGCTCGGATCATCATTTTGAAGCCCACAAGAATTTAAAAAAGAAAAAAGAAAAAATAGATGACCATGTAATCCCTTTTTTGCATTGTGGCATATTAACGGTCGGTATTAATGCTAAAAACGAACCACAAGCCGTCTTGGGCCTCCTGAAGAGTATGAACGGTTCGAATTATCCAAATGGAGCCCACAAAAACCTCAAAAATCATGATCCAACATTTGAGACATTTTCGAAGATATCTCAAATCCGTAAAAAATCAACGGCTGAGTTTTTGTCACAGGGCCGTTCGGAGACTTTTAAACATTATTAACGGTTCTGATATTATTTGTGGGACTCAAAAATGAGGTTTCCAAATACAAAAAGGGTAACCTTTAAGTTACTGCCAATATGTACCGTAGCTAGGGGTGCTCATGGGCCGGGCCAGTCGAAGCCCGATCTGGGCCGATTACTAATTAGGGTGGGCTTGGATTAAGTGATAGAAAGCCCATAGCCCAGCCCGGCTTGTGTAAGAAATGTATAGAATTTAAAATTAATTAGTGCTCAATGCCCACAAAAGTGATGAAAAGCCCAATTCAGCCCGGCCCGATTGATTAAATGGGTGGGCTCAGGCCTGACTTTTATAGACTATATCAGGCCTGGGTCAGCGTTTCAAAAGCCGGGTTGGGCCTGGATATGCCTTAGCCCGACCATGAACACCCCTAACTGTAGGGGGCGCTTCTTCCCCTGAGCAGATTTGTGCAGTCGGAGGGGCGTGGTCGGGGGTGGTTTGAACATGAGAATGCAAAAAAAAAAAAAAAAAAAAAAAACCAACAAAGATTTAAGGATTCCGAGCAAGCATTTTCTGTGCTGCATCAAATGTGGTTTTTTTTTGCGGAAGCGTGAAAAAGAACAAGGAATCCTTCTGGTAAGACATTTGACAAACGTTCCGTTGCTGCAAATTAGTATGCATCACTGAGGTGTGTCTCTATAAGTATTTGTACTACCCTTTAGTATCTAATAAACTTCCCTTACAAGCAATAAAATAAAATAAAATAAAAAACCTAAATTGTATTAAAATAAGAGACCAGGTTCCTGCAAATATACTCAAAAGCAGCAATCAAAAAATTCTCTCAATCTGTAATAAGATGACTTGTGGGAGGTCGACGGTACTCATCGCCAATAATCCAAGACTCACAGACATGTTCATATTAGAATTAACATCCCATTTCTTTGCCCAATAAATGCTAAAATGTCTGGAACAATGGGTACAATCAATCTCACATCAAAAACATGAAAAATAATTTAAATTCAAGACACCCACAGCCCCCAATGCCATTAACAAACAACTACAAGAACAACACAGCACAAGAAAAAGTAGAGTACAAGAGAAAGAGGGGTTTTTATCTGTATCAATCACCTCAAGGAAGAGCAGTAAGCATAGCATCAAACACGAAACCTCTGCAAACACTCTCCCCATTTCCATCCGCTCCATCCACCCATCTCCAATCCCCAATCCCAGCAGAATTCCACAACGCCAATCGCCCAACCCTCTTGGCTGAGAAGCAGACCCAATCCCCACCTCCAAAAACCTTCAATTTGCTCGACTCCTGAAACCACTTGAACATCTCCAAGGGCATCCTCCCGGCCTCACCCCACTCCAACCTATCCAAATCAAGCCTCAGAATAAGAATCGTCGAACACGAAGCATTCAATGAGAAGGAAGATTTCAAGCCCCCTGCCATCAAGATCGAGTTCCCTCTCCCCCGAATCAGACGCGGGCGCTTCAAGATGTCGAATACGTCACCCCACTCGTGCTTCTCAACTCTCTCCCATGGGGATCGCCCGAATTGGGAGAGCTTGCAGAGGAAGAGCTTCCACTGGCTGCGCCAAGGGGAGCCGACATCGCAGAGGGCGAAGACGGTGTCGGAGACGAGGATGGGGCTGCGAGGCTTGGAGGCGAGATTGGAGGAGAAATTGAGCCAGTGGTTGGAGGAGGGGGAGTAGAAGAGGGCGGCCAGCTCGGTCAGGACCAGAACTGAGCCGGATGGGGAGACGAGGACGGTGCCGTGGCGGGACCAGGCGGAGCCGAGGGGAGGGAGGAGGCGGAAGCGGCCTGTGAGGGGGTTGCAGACGACGAGGGTCTTGTTGTGGTCGGAGTCGGCCCAGAGGTAGAGGAGGCCGGAGGAAGAGGCGACGGGGGAGGTTGATCGGAAGGGGAGGAAGTGGAGGGGGAATCTGAGCCATTGGTTGAGATCGGGATCGAAGGCGAGGAGTAGGGAGGATGGGGAGGAGGAGGAGGAGGAGGAGGAGTGGTGGTGGGAAGGGCGGAGGGCGAGGAGGCGGAGAGGAGGGCGGCGGAGGGAGAGGAGGAGGAGGAAGGAGGGGGAGGTTAGGGTTTGGCGGAAGAGGCGGCAAACGGAGCGGCAGAGGATGATGTCACGGAGAGGGAGATGGGAGAAGATGAGGTGGAGGGAGTCGTCGGGGAGGTCGAGGATCTGACTCGGATCGGCGGGTTGCGGTGCCGATTCGGAGCCCCGATTCGTTTCCATCTGTGTGTGTGGGTGTGCGTCTCTCTCTCTATCTCTCTCTCTAGGCTGAGGATGGGGTTGGTGGATGGGATCCGGTCTTTCGGAGGTGGGAGGAGGGCATCTGGAAATTTGACTGTTAATTAATATATTGAAGCGCAAATTTTTAATGAGTTTGGAAAAAACACTAGTCCTTGCAATTGACTTATTTTTAATGCTCTACCATTTGAGGTACAAACAGTTTTCAAAAAGTTTATGAGAGGGTTTCGAACTGTTACTTTCTATTTGCTTATTACTTGCAAAATTTCGTGCTATGCAAGGACCACAGAACCACCAAATGTATAGATTTATATGAATTAATTTTATTAAATTTATTAATTAGTAAACTTTTGAGTCTTTTTTGTTACTAATTTGGTCTTTATATGTTTTTTCAGATGTTTTATTCTTTACATGGGTGTAAATGGAGTTTGATAAAGCCCTGGTAAGTGTAAAAAAATAAAATAAAAGAAATATTTTGGCCTAAATTAGGTTGCATCCCGGCCTGATATAGGCTTGTAATTCGGGCCTAATCTTGGCCTGTTTTTTGACCCATAAATCTAAATTGGTTTAGAATTATACGTATTGACTAATTCTGGATTGACTTGAATGTGTAATTCTTGCCTGATTTAGACTGTCATTCTGGCCTAAGTTAGACTTAGAATTATGACATGAATTTTTATCCAGGAATTGGCTTGAAGTACACCAAATATCTTATATTGAATTAGACCCAAATCTGGCTAGATTTAGACAAAAAAAGCTGGCCTAGTTTAGACCCAATATTCTATCTTTAATTAGACCCAAGTTCTTGTTTGATTTACACAAAAAAATCTGGCATGGTTTAAATCCAATATTCTGTCTTAAATGAAACCCAAAATCTGGCCTTATTTCAATCCCAAAATCTGACATGAATTAGACCTAATATCTTTGTCATGAATCAGCTGAAACTCTAGCCAATTTCAATCCCTTTCAGGCCAATAATGAGAGAGTTTACTAAGGAAAATCTGGGCAAATTGTAACCGAATAATGAGACAGTTTGCAATTATAGTTTGAGGTGAAACCCATTTATAGAATCCAATTTGGGCCAAGTCTCAGCCCATTTAGAGAAGCCAATTTGGGTCAAGTTGTAACCCATTTGTAATCCCACCATAGACCAATGTAGACAATCAAGCTAGAATCTAAATTCATTCTCTGCTTGGATAAATTCAACACATTTGTTGAAAACCCAATATATTCAATGTTCTGATTGAATCGAGGTAATAGGTTCAGGGTACATGTTTAGTGAAGCCCAACCTGTATGTCTGATGTAACCCGATTTATTTTCAACCCTCATTCAAGGTAGGTCTGAAACCATTTATAGTCACCATTTGAGACCATATTTAATCTTTGTAGAGCCTCCTTTGGTTATGTACTAATGCTTTACATTCACACTTAGGTCCATGATACAGATTTATTGGCCCATTTAAAGCCATACTTGGGCTAATTTTAACCCTTTTCTATGGACAAACTTGGGTTGAGTCTTCAACCTCAACTCATTTTTATTTGGCCATTTTTTTTAGGTTGCTTGGTCAAGGGTTCGGGCCTGTATTCATTAAAAACCTTTTTTTTTTTTTTTAACCAATCCACTGTAACTAAATCCTATTTGTAGCCAAACTTTAGAGTAATTTTAAGTTTATTCACAGATCTGATTTTTACCTTTTTCATAGTAGTTTGCTGAGCCAGTTTTCAGTCCATTTATGACTCTCTTTTAGTCTGTGTTTCAGCCCACCACATCTATCTATTTTGAGTGGTTTTTGACCCAATTATAGCTCTAGACCTGACCAAACTCTTAACCCATTTGCTGTCGAAATCTGGCTGTAACCTAGCCCGATTAAAATTATGCACAAAAGCACATTTTTCCTTCCTCTCTCTTTTTTATTTTTTCATCTAGTCACATCTTTTACGTATGAACAATAATGAGCGGGCCTAATATCAGGCTCGGGATTGTAATTCATCACAGGCTTACAATTAGACCCAGTACGCAATTCTTTAAATTGTTTAAGTTTGCAAGGCATTAAATTCTATGTTATTTTTGGTTTATGAACGATAATTAATTAATTTTGGTTGCTGCTTTATTTTTTACTTTGTTTAGGCTGGTTGTTATTCTTTGGTGATGCTAACATGTAATTCAACATGAACACACACAAAGTATTAAATACCTCAGTGTGAATCTTTAGAGCTTCTTCAATATACTTTTTCCTTATTAAGTTACGCGCTGCAATTTGCGAGTCATTAAGGAAAGAAGAATCATTAAAAAAAATAAAAATATATAAACATCTTGCAACGAAAACTTGTTGAAGAAAAATGTAATATAACTCGTTTATGCTTCAACATATGATAAGATGCCCAAAGACACATGATCCGTAAGATGTGACAAATCTCCATATAGAAATCCATAACATATAATTTGGAAATTATTAAAAATGAGGAAAAAGGTAATCGAATAATACCTTTAAACGGCCAGATATCCTTAATTGAATTTATTTTTTAAACTGAGGAAATAATTTAAGATGATTGAAAACGTGTGTCCTCTTTTACTTAAATTAGCCAAACTTAAGTAAATTGATGTACATTATTCAATCAGATAATGTCATACTACAAATTATCAAATTTAAAGGGATTATAACTCTTGATATAAATTATTCTATGCAAATTATAATTATTATTGGACTACAACATTTATAAGTGGGTCCCAACTTTGAATGAAATCCACTAAAGTAATTGTCAATAATGACTTTATAGGCCTCATATTGATAGTTAGGATCATTTGGTAATACTAATATGGGGTCATTCCAATCAAATCCATCCATTATACTTTTGTTTCCCTACTTAGGATTGGCCTCCTTTTTGAGTTAAAAATAACACAGAATTTTCTAGGAGCCTTAGGATTTTGTATGATATCAAATCTTTTGAAGTCTTTAGCATCTATCGTGCTACAAAATTTATAAGTGGGGCCCACCTTTGAATCCAATCCGCTAAAATAAGTATCTTACCTTTATTAAACACGAGCCTGAATTTTGCTCCAATCAAGTCTACCAAATGTTGATTAGTGACATTTAGATCATGTGATTTGACTTGTTTTATTTTCTTATAATCTTTTATTTGTGATCATTCTGAATTGGGTATAATTCTCATAGGAGTTAAATTTGTCCTAAAGATATTTTAAGGGGCATAATGACTTTGTTGTTTAGATTAATAGTGTATACTAATAGATTTATAACATTGATCCCACATGGAACCCTTGTAATTCTCATTTTACTTCTCATTTCAGACTTTTCATACATTATTTATTACGGTTAAAGATTAAAGCATTTTTAATAAAATAAAATGATAGCCCCACTTGGGACTGGCCTTCTTATTACTACTTCATACATTTTTTTTCCTATTCTTTGTATTTGAATTAGAAGATTGGAGAGAGAGCAGTTCCAAAGTAAGTTACAGAGAGCAATTCCAAAGAGGGTAGTGGAGAGAGAGGAGATTTAAGAGACTGGAGAGAGAGGGGAGTGGAGGGTAGATGCAAATTTTGACAGCTGTCATCATCTACTCTCTAGCTTTAGTATTTGAAATTTGGAGGAATGTGTTCACCCAAGGGTAACCACATTCCAATAGAGATATAGATTCTTCCTTTTTTTTTTTTTTTTTTTTCTTTTTTTTTTTTTCATTTGATCCTACAATATGACACTAATGTTCCATATTAATATTTTTTTTTCGTTCTAGACCCTTGAAGTATACCTTCAAATTTGATTTTAATGTACCTTTTTTTTGTGTTTATTCTTCAAGTTTGGAATCTTTTTGTCTTGCTTAATTTCTTTTCTCCTAATTTTTGGCTCGGGTCATTAATTTTAGGAATTTTATTTTTTTACGTTTATTTTTGAAGATGGGCCCATATATTTAACATTATTATTCATTGTGGTGTTTTTTAGTCCTCTCCCTCCCTTTTTTTCTTTATCCTCAATTTGTTTTTGTTCACCAGATCATTGATGTCTTCATCACTTTCTTTTTCTTGTTATTCTTCTATCTTCATTTTTTTTTCTGTGGACCTTACAACCTGACATTAATGTTCATGTTATTATTATTATTATGATTTTGTTATAGAACCTTGAAAGACACCTTCAAATGTCATTTTAATATAGTCATTCTTTTGTTTATTATTTAAGTTTGGAATCTTTTGTCTTGCTTAATTTTTTATTTTATTTTTATTTTTTTTCTCTTGGTTTTTCGTCCCGGTCATTTAAGTTTTCAATAATTTTCTACTTTTTATGTTCATTTTTGGGGATCATTTTTTAAAATAGTTTTTGTGCTTCTCTCTCCTCCTTTGGATTTCTCACTTTCTCCTTTGGTAACTGCTCAAGCAGTTAAAGGAATAGGAAGTGCTCGGTTAGAAAAAAAAGAGATGAGAAGTGGGAATGGATTCTATTTTTTATGAAGCTGCCATGTAGGAGAGAGAATGAATGAGGATCGAGGAATGAGAGTTTGAAGGCCTGTAGTTAATCGAAGAACAACCACATTCCTTTAGATAAATAGATTAGGGCTTTTTATTTCCAGTAGGTCACCTGTACATTTCAATAACGTCTTATTATTATCAAATTTCACATATTTATTTGCATGTTCTACTGTCCATATATTAAAAGAGTTAAAAATGCACTTTTTTTTTGGCAATATCATAACACTTCATGCAATATTGCAATTTCTATATGCGATGTCACAATTACCTCTTGTGATATCGCATAAAGTGTTACATATAAAGTCAATAGTTGTCTTTCTGTTTATATTGTCATCCCATTCTATATCTTTCATTCTCTGTTATCACTATCTGCAGCAATCTTCCTTCCATTTTGCAGCAGCCACTCCTTGATTTCACTGCCCAATTCTAGCTTCCTTCCACATTATATTTCTCCCTCTTATTATTATTCTTTGTGCTTATTTCTTTTCCTTCTTTTGTGTCTTAGTGGAGGTGGTTGGGGGACAATGTAATCCACACATATGGGAAGAGGAGCCCACAAATGTTGGAATAGAGGCACCCAAGGATTGATCCATGGGCATGCAAGTGAAAACTGTGGTTACCAACTAACTGCAACCCCCATTTTATCACTATTTTTTTTTTATTTAAAGCGATATTTTATGGTATATATTTTTTCCCAATATAGAGAATTTTTACCAATGAGATTTAAAATAAGGGGGTGTTTGGAACTGGTAGAAAATAGAAGAAAATGTGATATTGTAGAAAGAAATATATGTGATTTTATAACCATTGATATGATATGTCTGGTAACATAAGAAAGTATGTTGTAATAGCAAGCAATCTTTTAAAAAATAGGAGATTCCTAGCTACAAGGTAATCTTGTATATCTTTTTCTCATATACCATAATATCCTGTTTCACAATTTTAAATTTTGAAACTACTGACTCTCTTATCCCTTCCTCACATCAAAGAAATATATGTGATTTTATAACCATTGATATGATATGTCTAGTAACACAAGAAAGTATGTTGTAATAGCAAGCAATCTTTTAAAAAATAGGAGATTCCTAGCTACAAGGTAATCTTGTATATTTTTTTCTCATATACCATAATATCCTGTTTCACAATTTTAAATTTTGAAACTACTGACTCTCTTATCCCTTCCTCACATCTCTACTTGCGTCACCTCTTCAAACAATCAATCTTCTCCTTTCTCCCTTCCTCACATATGTACTTGCCTTGCCTCTTTAAACAACACATCCTCTTTTTTGTCAAATTGAAGTCGTCTCCATTTGGGCTCTGAGATTGTGTAACACCCTGTCCCGAGTTAATTAAAATTAACTCTAATTAATCGGGATTAATGCTAATTCAACATGTTTTATGGAATTAATGTTGATTAATGGCTAAATTGATATAGAATTTGGCTCAAGTGGTCAAATTGAACTTAATGAAAAGAATAGTGAATGTTATAAATGAATTGAAATGGTTTTAGGCTAAATCAAGTAATGTAAGGACTTTTTCGTAAATACGAATTTACGCATATTTCGTCGAATACGGAAACTCTTGATGCTCACACGTATATCTCGAGGAGTACGTTAACTTCCGTAAATATAATGATTCCATTCAGCGTGAATTGGTTCAAATGACCATTCATTTGACTTCAATTGTAATTAGAGAAATAGGAGGGGGGTTCAATGCAAAATTTGGGATTATAAGATAATGATGAACTCATTTAAGTTCATTCTTCATCCCAGCCGATCTCTCTTCTTCTCTTTCTTTCTCTTCTTCTTCTTTCTTCCAATTTCTCTTCATTGAGTGATGATTGGGAGAGTTGGCAAGTGCTTGTGAAGAGGGACTCCATCTTCATCATCATCTTCTTCACCTCTTTTCTTACTTTCTTGGAGTTTAAACTTGAGAAGATCTCAAGATTTCCACCAAAGAGGTTACAAGTAAGTGAATTGTGTTGGTTTTAGGATTTCTGAGTTCACTTTGGTGATTTGGAATGGTTTCTTACATAAGAAACTCATTAGACTTTTCTTGAATGGATTGATTGGTCCTTAGGTTCAAAACAAGGTTTGGCTTGAGGATTTCAGCTTGGATTCAAGCTAGACAAGGGAATTCTTGCTGATTAGTTTCCAAACAAGGCAAGTATACTCAATTATATTGATTTTAATTATTAAGTGATTTGTTAGAACTCAAGGAGTTCAGTTACAGAAAATTCGATTCAGAATTTCCTGAACTTCTGGGCACAATTAGGTCAGCCGCTAGGCTGACCGACACCTGACTGAGAGCTGACCGACATAGGTCGGCTAGCCGAAATTGTGAGTTCGGCTAGCCGAGGGTTGACCGCCAGGTAACCGTAAATCTTGTCAGGGTTTTTCCATCAGAAGTTGAGCTTCTGGAAAACGAACCGTAAGCTGACCGTGAGAAATTCAGCTAACCGAAATTTGAATTTCGGTCAGCCGAGTAGGTGACCGAATTGAGCAAAGTGCATTGTAATTTATGGAATTCTGGAAAGCTGACCGAATATGGTTCGGTCAGCCGAAATTCATAATGCGGCTAACCGCTAGGTAACCGACGAGGTGACCGAATTAGAGGGAATATCAGAATTGATTTCTGATAATTTCCTAAACCTTCATGGGTGTTAGCTAAACTTATGTGAATGTAAATTTCACTAAAAAGTGATGTCATCTAAAATAACACATACATTGCATAATGAACGTTTCACCCGAATGTTGTTTTAGGAAATTTAATTGTTTATGACTTGAGTTGGCTTGTCCTCTCTCGTCTACTACTGTGGTGCTCCTTGTTGAGCTACCATTAAATAATGTGTTGAATTATGAAATGAAATGTAATGAAATGACAAGAAAATAACTGAAGTGAACAAGCACTGTAATATATGAAAGATTAAGTCTGCTGCAATAGATGGAGCGTTCCGGAGCTCCGTGGTGATGCCGGTGATCTCTGATCAAGACACTGGTAAATCCCACACATTTGAAAAGCCACTTAATAAAGTGAGTAATATTGAAATGAAATGAGTCCTTGAAAGGCTGGGTTGTGAATGGTGCGCCTTCCGCCTATGCTAGAGGACAACGAAAAGACACTTGATAAAATGTAAATAATGAAGTGAATACTCCCTTCAGGGGAGAACTATAATGAATTGAATGCTCTCTTCGGGGGCGAACTACATAAATTGAGTGCTTCCTTCAGGGAAGAATTATATGCATTGAATTGAATTGCATTGAATTGACTTGAATAGAATTGTTATACATTGGAACCACAATGCTAAACATATGATATCATAGAATTGTGTATACATTGTTAAACCGTCGTGTTCACAGTGTTATTGATGATATTACAGGCCAAGTTGCCCGTTCCAATGGTTCCGAGACCGCGCCGCCAACGGAGGAGACCAATCCGGTTCCCCCAGGAGGATTGAATGAATGGATGTAAATCGGAAGCGACCGGTTTAGCAATTTGTTTTGTGAACATTTTGAATAGATTCATTTTGTTGTAAATAGTGATCACATGCATTGTATTTGAATATGCATGGTTGATTAAAATAGGAAATGAGATGTGTAAGTAAACTTTACTGTATGTAAAGGACTTGTACATGTTAACGTTGGATGTCAATGTATGTATATGTTTCCGCAAAAATGTACATTTGACAGGATATGTAAGATCCCTTGTGAATCTCGTATATGCTTCGGCGATGCAAGGTTTACGGGAGTAAGTATGGCGTCGCGACTCGGGGTTTGGCCGTGGGAACCCTAATCTCGGGCCCGGGTCGTGACAGATTGGCTCATTCCTATGGTGGAAGTGCCTTTTTTGGTGGGTCATGGTGGCAGAAGTTGGATTCAGTGGCTAGATCATCCCAATCTAACTTGTAATAATCCGAAGGATACAACAACCAATATAACAGTTAATAGATGCCAGCCTAGGGATGTTATAAATAACTTCATGATGGCAGGAGGTGTGGTAAGAGCTCATTGTGTTAATCCAAAGAGGTTGATCAAAAGGGGGATTGATACAAAATAGAGAGATAAGAAGATGAGAAAGATAAGATGCAATAATTTCCATACGGCTGGATGCCCTAGTTGGATTTGGGATAGATAGGGGGAGTATCATGTGATCATCCATTCAACCATTAATTTAAAATTTCATCCATTAAGTCATCAAGGTTGTCATCAAACCTGCCGTATCTTGCGTCATCTTGTAGTCTCCTTCATTTTGCTACTCTACTAGTCGCATTTAAGGGAAAATTGATGATTATTTACACCTCAACTCATGCTTGAAAAATAATAAAATTCAATTGATAATCACATCTAAATGTCCAAATGAAAATAGCCAAAAGAAAATGAAAAAGAGAAAAATTATATCACATCAAGTGTTTAAATTTTGATTTCAACATATATCAATAAAATATTCATTACATTCCAAACAACTCATCTTAGAATTTGTTATATTCTTCGGAAATTGCCAGACACCATAAGTATTATAATATTTTAATATTACACTATTGTATTCTATAGTGTTTGGATAAAGGAGAAACATAATATCAACAAGTTTAAATATTTTAACATTTCATTATCATAAAACAAAATAATGTCATATTATTATATCGTGTCACCAATATTGGAGTCATAGTTGTACTACTATAAGGATGATTGATGTTAAAACTTATAATGGGCCACTATAATTAATGGTTGCCCATAAGGCTTTTTGTATATAGGAAATACTTTGTAACAAAAGATTATTTTATACAGTATATCCTTGAATAATATAATATGAAGGTTTTTAGAAGGAAGTAAGATATTGTAAGATACTTTCTAAGGTATCCAAACACGTCATTTTTCGTGAATAAATTATATTCTAAATTAGTAGATAATATATCTTGTTTCCAAACACCCCCTTATTACATTATGATGCTATTTGAGTATTTAAATATTTTATCCTGTATGTATCCTAACATGCTATAGATATTGTAAGAATATCTAGGTGTAGAATTGATTAGGATAATGCATTGTTATTTGGTTGTTATTGTTACATAAATATATACCTTTATGCTATTTTAAATATCAATGCTTAGATTCTAAATTTGTTAATTTTGCATGTTGATCTCGTGGGCTCTAAGTGCAGAGCTTCGATTGTAGTTTAGTAATCTGGTGAGTACGGGGTCGATCCTCATGGTGCAGTTTGAGATCCAAATCCTTTCAACTTGAAATTGAACCTTAGAAGAAATTAAGAAGTTAAAAATAATAAAATCACTAAATTATCTAATAAAAATTTTAAATTCAAAATTGATCATAATTTAATTCCTAAAACCTAATTTGATGCAAGAATGAATGAGTTATACAATTGTAAAATAAAAACAATGCAATCCTAGAAAATTCAAACTCTGAAAAAGAATGCAGGAATTTTTCGAAGTCTAGAAAACTGTGTTACAGGCCCAAATTTTCAAACCTGAACGTCTGACCTAATATGACCTAATTTTAAACCTCATTGCTAGATTTGAAACTTTGATGATGAATGAGTACAACAAAGAAAACAAAAGTGAGAATGGTTGTAAAACGGAAAGATATGCATGCCTAAAGATGCCTACCTGACCATGTTCTGCTACGAAATTCTTCATAACGTGACTAATTAGGCATGTTTTGGGCTACTGGAAACTCAACTTCCCAAGATTGTTCTGAGCCAAAATACTGGAGTTTCAAAGTAAATTAAACTATTAATGTTTAATTCCCCAAACTTTCAATGAAAACATATTTTGACTGATTTTGAACCGCGTTACTTATGTCACATAACCATGATGAATCTACTGAAATCGTTGTGGATTTTTCATTTTTTAGATTCGTCAATTGTAATCAATTCCGAGTTTCTCCTTTTTAACCAGTCCTTAAATATTGGATTTCCAGCAAAATAAAACATGTAAAACACAAAACCTAATTCTAATGCATGCCATGATCACATTCCAACCTTGAAATTATGCATACAAGTAAAATAGAAAACATAAAATACCTAAAAGTATGGTCAAGATTATAGGAATTTAAATGAGGTTAAACTTGTAGAAATTTAAATGTAGTCAAGCATACTGAAATTTAAATGAAGTGAATTCAATATTCCTTCTACTCCTCTTCAACTTGGGCCAAGAACTGCTGAGATTACCATCTAAGGCATATTCTACAACTTGAGCCGTCAAGCCAATTGTGGACCCTAAATTGGTGTGCAAATTTGAATATAAAAGCTATAAAACGCTATACAACGGGATGAAAATATAAATAAAAGGCAAATGTTGACTTTATACGTTTGCGATATTGCTAGAGATAATTGTGATGTCATATAGAAATTGCGATACCACATAAAGTGTTGTGACGTAGAACGAGGTAAATATATGGAGTTTGGTAATAATGGGGGGTTATCAAGATGTACGGGTGACCGTAAACCCCTTATTACTATAAACAAAAAAAAATTAAAAATAAATTATTTGAATAAATTGTAATAAGAACAATAACAACAACAAACCAAACTGCAAAGCTCAGTTTCTTGTTTTAACGTTTAAGATCGATTCAGATTAACCATGAGGATGTTAAGCCATAATTGGGTGATGAAAAAAAGTAATTAAAATTTTAAATTGAAACATTTAAATGAATTGTGAAAAATTATAACGACAAAGCAAACCACAAAGAACAGTAAATCTATCTATCCAATTGTATTAAAAATAAGGTTAAAATTTACTCACCTAATTAGATGCACGAAGGTTTTAACCCTCTTTTAACATATCTAAGTCTAGTGGAGTTCATATCCAATTTTGCAGTTACTTGAGTGATATACAATTGTATTATGAGATCAACTCCCAAAGCTAGCTTACATACTTGTATTTTAACATGTGTTTTTTTTAGTAGACCTTCGCGAGGTCCAATAGGGTCCATTGGAGTCACACTATTGCTGAACTGTGAGTCTATGGGCAAGATGAGTGAGATACCTTTATATGGCGTATTTGGATGAGTAACAACCTTGATGCCATGAGGAGATCAAAAGATCCTAATGAGGGCTAGTTATGTACAAAAAGATAGTCATATCCAATTATCCTCGATCCCATTCATCTTAACAGTTTATATCTGTAAATATTTGCCACAACTGAAATAAAAATACCCATTTTAGATATTAAATAATGTTAAATGAGGTTATTTTTTGCATATATCTATCCCCAATCATGATCTTTAATCCGGCCCCATGCCCTACATGGTTGGCACAAATTCAAGTGGACTATAAAAGTCAGCTCACTCATCATATATGCAATCAAGTTTGTTTTGTTTTGCTTCTTTTTTTTTTTCTTTTTTAATTATTATTATTATTTTTTGTTAAAAAGATACTTGAACACATATGCATTCTCGCACATGCTCACATGTCCCAGCTAGTTGAGCTACAGGCTGAGAATTGGGTTAGGGTACATGAATGCGAAATTTCTAAAGTGTCTTGAGTTTGAGTCAAACCGAGGCATAAACATGTGCATCTAATTGGGTTTGGCCTACATCTAGATTCGCCATGGACTCATCTGCAAACTCAACTTGTTTATATCCCTTTGACCTTTCCACCCCACCATGCGTGATGGTATGTAATGGTCAACCCATAATTTGCCTTGAAATGATGCACGACGTCAATCGGTTTGGTAAGCGGCTTCTTTTAAATATGATCTATCATCAAATCAGCAACTGTTTAGAGCTCATATGATTGTTCTTGGACGTACAAACTACTGCGCCACATGTGAGCTTGTTCTCTAACGTCCTAATACAAAAATAGCCAGTAGACTTCTTAATCAATGCTTGTACATGGCACTTGAAACCGTTCAAGTGGCTGCGAGAGCATTCGGCTGCGACCCTCACTTTGTCTTTCTTTACATAGACGAATTCAAAACCCACCTCAATTGAATGTGCACAATTCCTCTCGGAATTTAGCAACACCACCATCAAATCTCTTCCCCACATGTCTGATACCATTTGTCTAATCCAAAGAGAGTAAAATCTTTTCCTTGTGTGAACAAAGCTGTAGAAGGAGATCTGTCTCCATATTTGTACCCTCTTAATCCACTAATGTCATAGTATCTTCACCCAAATCATCCTCATCATCTTCTTTATCCTTGTCATATGATTCTGACAACTCTGATACAAATACATTAACTCTTTCCATTCCCATTGAAGCTGCCAACATGGACAAGCTCAACAAGTCCGAATCGTTGTCCAACAAGCACTTTGGGTGCCAAGGCAATGCAAATGTCAAATAGACCACATTGAGCGACAAGGTCTTCCATTTGCTACAAACTTGCTTGACCAAATCATCATATCTCATGTTCTCAATGAAATGAATTACGACAGTGAACATACGAAATTTGCAAAGAAGCATGGGCGGCTGTGCCATTTAGAAGTCGGGAAGATGAAAGAAACACATGGAATTAAAAGCATGAAAATCTTGTGGATAACAAATAAGATTCACAAAACTCATATAAATCTCTCTAACTATACCTGTAACTATAAAAAATGAAACAAGCACATAAATTTATCGAGTTTCTGTCGCAAACTCAGATGAATTTATTTGAATTATGTCGCGAACTTGCATAAATTTATCTAAATTATATTGAAAACTCAGATAAAATTATTTGAGTTTGCGATAGAGTACAGATAAATTTATCTGAGTTTGTGACAGAAACTCAGATAAATTTATTTAAGTTTGCGATAGAGTAAAGATGAATTTATCTGAGCTTGTCACAGAAACTCAGACAAATTTATTTGAGTTTCTATCAAAACTTAGATAAAATTACCTGTCTTCACATGTAGCCATAATGTATATAAAGAAATCAGATAAATTTATGTAATTTTTCAAATAAATTCAAATAAATAGACACATAAATACTCACAATGTAAGACAGGGAAACTGAAAGAATCCAATCCAGAAACTAGATCACAATAGAAATACTCACAAAATAAGATCTACACAGAAATACTAACGAATGACATAACTAGATAGATGTACACAGAAATATCTACAATATAAGACACATAAAACGAAAACAATACGATCTTGTAGTGTAAGAAAGTCTTCTTTTCATTGAGAAATGAGAAATCTCAACACAACTTCTTCTTCTTCATTCGGATTAGAAAGAAGATTGTGGGATAGAGATCGAAATCTAAGTCATCGTCATCGTAACCCCATTTCTTTGATTCGGATTGCAGAAACTCGATTAAAATAGAAATACTCACAACATGATATCTACACAAAATGCTCAGGAATAACATAACTAGATAGATCTACACAGAAAATGAAGAAACCGATCCATAAACTAGATTACAAGAGGTTTAAACACGTAAAGTAATGAAAATGTAAAAGATCGATGCTTACTTCGCAGATCTGACTCGAAAACGGTTAATCTGAAAAATCGAAGGTTGCAAAATCTGTCGCTCATGCCCAGAACGAATGCATATGATTTCTTTTAGAAAGGAGATTTTGTAGGCATATCTCTATCGATCATCATTCCCATTTGAAATTCGAAACTTGATCTACAATTTGGAAAATACCAAAATAAGAACCGTGACAAAGATCGAAGCGTTTACAGGGGCAAATAATTCATTAAAGATCGTGTTAATGTGCTTAAAATGAGGGATAAAATGCGTGACATAACTTCAGACAGTTAGATGGGCAAATTGGTCATGAAAATATATAATCTGGCATACTTATAGACCTCTGCCTGAAATAAGTCCAGTTGTATGGACTAGAGGCTTTAACCGAAAAACTTGTGGATCATAGGTCTTAAACAACAATTTAAAAGGAATTTTGGCTAATTTTCCCTAATTTTTATATGTGGGCCCATGTTATTATTTGTAAGGTGAGCCCATGTACAACGATTTACAGAAAGGTTGATCCACATGTTTCAATTTCAACAAAGGTTAATCCAAATTAACGATTAATACCAAAATCACTCAAGTAGGGTTTCGAAAGGGCACCAATGTCTTGGTGGGACCCACAGAGTAAGTATTTTCTTTTTGCCATTTGGTGTGCGGGTTAGGAACAATATTCTTTCCAAAGAAACCGTTCAGAGCTTTAAAAAACACCTATGAAATTCTAACATTGTGTTAACAGCTGGCATGTTGTCATTAGTGGAGGGAGGAGTTGAATTATACTCCAGTGCAGCGACGTTGCACTGGAGTCGGGGCAAACAAACAGTCCATAGTGACACTGACACTGAAAGGCAAGATCCTAGACTTGTTACTGAATCCAGGCCGTTTTGTTACTGAATCCAGGCCGTTCTATTGTTATAGATTCAAGTACCAGGGTGGGTCTATGATGGAAGCAACCAACGAAGAATTTGAATTGAATAAAAAGTCCTGTATCTTTAAATTATTTTATCTCGTCATTTCATTAAGGACTTAAAAATTTCATGAATTCATATTTAATTTATGAGATTCAATCTAACAGTGAATATAGGTGTGATGGATCGAATTATGGTGGTGTCAACTCATAGGAAAGAGGTGGATTGACCACATGGCCACCACTTTATGTAAACCAGGAAAGGAAAAGAACAAGAAGTTTTGTCCGATATATGGTTAGTACCAACTCAGGCTTATGTCTCCATATCATTTTATCGGTTCGACCCATTGATAGAAAAAAGTGATATGTTTGGAAGCCCTTGTATAGGATTTAAATGGTCCTGATTCTCCAATTACTTGGAGGTACCGATTAATTACTGGATTTGGATCCTTATTTAGGTCTTGATAAGTAAATGGGTCCAAATCTAGGCATTTTTTTTAGCCATGGGCTTAAACAAGTTCGGGTCCAAGTCCTGTTCCACTTTGATATCGGCATTTGGACCCGGGACTCAATATATTACCCTTCAAAATTTTAAAGTTCCTCCTAAAAGCTAGTTTATTTATTTTCTAAATCATTCTCTTTCTAGACCATCCTATATACGGAACCAAATCCTAAGTCAGGAAACTGGTTCCAAACAGGTTTCGGTTCTAGTTCAATCTTTTGATTAACAGTTTCGGATCTACTATGGATGGACCTGAACCGAAATCGAACCCTTTGCATCCATACTGGCTGAGGACTTATTCTGCTATAAAAGGGCCTGCCATCCTATGAACTATGACGTCATGGATACTAACTAATTCTTCCAACGTGGCAATATGAATCGAGCTTGAATCTGACTTGATTCGAAGGATGCAGATTCAGCCGGAGAGGCCATTGATTTTAAAACACGTGGTAAAATTTGTATGGTCTAGTGGCCCTTTTATATTTAAAAAGGCTTTAGGATCTTGCCCATTTCAAAGAATCGATCCGATGAAGGGCAGAATTATCTAAGTAGGGCTGGTGAACCCCACAAACTCTTCCACATTTTTTATTTTGAAACATACATCATCCCACTAATCAAAAGAAGAACCACTACACTAAAGATTACCAAGATATAATGAAATCTCACAACCCAGAAACAAACTGATAAAAAAGTGATACTTAGCACGAACCAGATCCACCATTGGATCAAACATGAGAAAATCCTCAAATATTAGGACTCTTATGCCCAAACATCAAGAGCTTCACGACCACAGCTTATTTAGTTCCAAATTTCTAACTTGCAGTTAGGATGAGGACTATGATATTTTTATTCTTTCCCTCATGTTTGCTTCATAGCTGATTACAAGAGCACCCAATAAAACCCAAACCTTAACAGAAATGAAGAACAAAAATGAGCTTCCTACTGATCTAAATGATGCTCCAATGAACAAGTTATCCACTCATCCACATAGGTTGGACGTACGTGGCCAAATCTCGTGGCCTATGGGTCCCACTCAAAGGTCTCGGTGTCCATATGGCGTTCTCCTGAGGGTGTAAAACTCATGGATGCAACCGAAACCGTCTGTTTCCCTGGGCCTGTAGTTGATTTGGCAGCGCCGCCTGAGCCACCAGCAGGTTTTGCATTATCAGTCTCCTTGGCCTTCCCTGGGCCGGTAGCTGATTCCCCCATGACTGCAGGATGGGCAGCAGCGTCACCGCCTGAGCCCCCAGCGGGGTTTGCATTATCAGTCGCAGGGTCCGCGGCACACTCGTGGTTCAGCAAAACTAACCCCACAAGGGCCAGGCACAGGAGCCACACTTGCATCTTGATAATAACCATTTGGTAGAGTCTGTTTTCTCTCTGTTCGTTTCCCCCTCTTCAACTTCCCTGACCATGCAAGTTATATAGGCTTTGGATATGGGGGGTTAAACTAGGTAAGCAGAAAGAAGTTGGAATCAAGGAACTAGTCTTTTTGGCTTCCTTGTGCTGTGACAGATCATGTGGTTGCAGAGAAAACAGCTGGGAGAGTTGACATGCTATTCTCAATTCTGTTGTAACCTACTGAGTGCTTGACAAGAGGTAGTCTTGGGCCTCTTGGCTTGCATGGAGCTTGAGTAATCCATCCTCTTAATTAAGTTGTTGGAGCTTGAGGTAGTCTTGGGCCTCTTGGTTGATAGTATGGCCCGGGATCAGCCCCTTTCAAAATACATGGCCCTTTTATTTTTTCTTTATTATCATTATTTTTTTGACTAATTCAGGTTAGATTTGGGTCCCCCAAAGGCCATTATTTGCTGGACCTAAATAGGTTGGACTGAGCGCGCCCGCCCCCCCCCCCCCCCCCCCCCCCCAAAGATTGTTTAGTGGTCATTATTTTACAAATAATCATAATGGTGGCCTAGCTTGTTATGTGGCAAGGAGATTCAAGATTCCTTCCGCTGCCTATTTTTCCAGTTGGATTGACTTGAATAATATTAATGGTGGGTCCTGAATGTCTGAAAAATCATATGATTTTACTCTCCTTACAGAAAACCCAAGATCCACCATTTATACATGCTTCATAACACCATAATCATCAAAATGATCGACATAATGGTGAAAAGCATCAGACTTAAGTTAATTATCTAAAATCTTTATAGGTTCTGAGTAATTTGTGATTTTTTTTAAAATCTAATCTATAGAACTAATTTTTCGTATTCTCATGGACCACACATTCGTGATTCAAACCGTTCAATATTCTGATATTTATAGTAAACACCAGCATACATGTTTAGTTTTATTCTCGATCTAGATCTTAAATCTTCAAGAACCTTCAAAAATTTGCGAAATACATAAAAAAAAAAAAACAAACCATTCATATCTACATACCCCAAGACCCACCATTAGACAATGCTCACAACCTCATAGTTGTCAGAGTGATTGACATGATGGTGAAAAGCAACAGACATACATTTATTATCTCAAATCTTCATAGATTTTGAGCAATCAGTGAAATAACTTTTTGCACTTTTGTGGACCCTATATTCATTATCTGAATCGTTCAATATTCTAATATAAATAATAAACATCAAAATGTTTAGTTTTCTTATCTTAAATCTTCATGATTTTTCAAAGATTTGTGAAATAGATCCAAACAAAATCAAATACATCTAAAATCGTTGGATGCATTCATTTACTCTTGTGAGAATGGTGATTTTGAGAAACATGGTAATGTATTTCACATATGAAACATTTATGGATGTAAAGCCCATCTTCCCATCTCATGCATGAAAGGCAAATGACCCCATATTTATTGATGACATAATTTATCTTTAACAATATTTTAGTATGGGGCAAGCACATGGAGCAGTCAAGAATGCAGAACCTAACATTACATTTCTCACTCTCTTTCGGATGATAGTGATATTGTTAGATTATCTTTATCCTTAAGATAAGATTAGTTGGTATTTCATTATAACTTTAAGTCTCTTCATTAAATGATACTTTCTGTCACATCCCCCGAACACGATTAGATAATAAACCGGATCCGGGGAGTGAAATTTTGGGCTAATTAAAATTCTTGCTCTTTAGGCCCAAGGATCGTAACTCCGCTGTGAGGATATTGCATTTTAAACCTCAAGTAATATAAAATCACGGAATTCATACAATTCGATGCATATTTAAATATCAAACAATGGATACTAAATCTCATTTATTAATTTAAAGTTGCAAAGAACAATTAAAGCTAATCAAAAGTTAATTTAATTACAATGGCCATTCCAACAACTAAGGCCATTGAACAAATGAAGTCAATGAAATAAAAGATTCAACGAGGAAACAATAAATGATTAAATCAAAATCTAGTGAAGTCCCCATGAGGCTCTCTTATGCCAGGTATGATGACGCTACTCTACGTCATCAGCATGCTACTTTCGCTCCACCTCTGCTGGTTGGAGATCCTTTGCGATCTCCTCACATGCCTGGTCGTCATAGTAGTACTCACCTGGGGTGTCTGCACACCAAGGAACAGAGTCAACGACATGTTGAGCAATAGATTAGAAAAATATAAATAAACATGACATGCATCAAATATCAGAATAATGACAAGTATAATAGTCATGAGAATACAAGGAACAACGCTAAGCATAAAGCATGAATAAATAACCATCAGAAACAATAATAGGAATCCTAGCAACACTAACAATCACCACTATACAAGCAATGCAATGCAAGTAACAAGAAGGAGACTCCGAGGATGTCCAAGCCATCTCCCGGGGTACCAGTAACAATCCAATCCGGACTACTGATACCAAAGTTCGGCTCCAGGAGGATCCAAGCTCCCGGTCCTGGGAATAGTAGCACAGTCCAAGCCCGCTCCCAACTATTCAACGCCATGGAGCCGTCCAAAGCCAACTGCCCACCTCGATGTTCAAGTAACCGGCCCATCAATAAATCCCCAAACTGCAGTTGGCCATGACATGCAAATAATAATAATAACAATAAGTGGTGTTGACATATGGAACACAAGACAATCAAGTCTGGCAAGCTCAATATACAAGATATGCTCAGAGGGATTATCTCATTCAAGCCAATACAAGACAAATCCAATCTCATGATAATCCCTTGAGTCTAGCCAGTCATGTTTATCAATTACATGACACAGGGTCCTAAGGTACACTCTAAGTCAGGTCCATATCCTAATTCTACAAGAGTTTATGTTTCATAATTAATTAGGTATATTATGCCAATAGAGTGTATAAGGAGCAATAACAACGGATACAATTCATGAGTCAAGGAGGAAATTACAAACCAAACCTAGGTAAACGATGCCATTCATGTATTGTACATGTTTTAACGGAGTGCGTAGGGAAAATTGATTCAATGATGCTTTTAGGAGAATTCCTTGGTGTACAATCATGTTAAGCATCTGTTGAAACAATTCCATATGCATTCGGTTAACCCATGCATACTACACGAATACCTAGACACCCAATCGAAGCATACCAAGCCACGTGCTACGATTTTAATCCCATTAATGGTCTGGTGAGAGTAGGTTCATGGTTTCCAACATCTAAGGCCCAAACCTAGGTTACCGGTCTCATTTCTAATAAAATATGAGTTGAAGCAATAATCCAAGTATTTACATCACTTCCTGAGCTCTGATCGTAAAGAAACTAGAACGATTGGATTCTACGTCTCAAGGGTTTTCCAACAGTATATTACACAAAGAAATCCAACGGGCGGATTAAAAGTTACAAGTGTTTGAAGTTACCAAGTGCTGTCAGAAATTTACTATCCGATCAATCAGACAGTGCCAAAATGCTATTAACTGAGACATGCTTTCTGTCCGATTGATCGGACAGTTTGCACGATTGATCGGACAGTGAACTGTCTCAGTTAACTGAGACAGAAACCCTGTCCGATCGATCGGCACTGCACCCGCAACCCCAAAATTGGGTTTTTTCTGCATTCTTTTTCAACCATTCCATGGCTAAATCTACACACACTGAGCCTTCATGCTCCCCAATCATCACATTCATCATTTTCATACATTTCCAACAAATTAAACACATCTAAGGGCTACCGATTTAATCTTTTAATCCAACCAAAATCCCCAAACCTAATCTAACATGTGAATCTCAAATCAATAACATAAACAAGCTTGGAATTAAGGTAATCTATCAAGAAAACGTAGCCAATCAATAAGAAACATACGCACATGATTAATTCTATAATGCAAATCTACTTGCCTTAACCAAGAAGAAGATGAAATTGGGAAAAAACTTGGGAAGAAGCTTTCTACCACTAAAAACTACAATCTACCCCGCTCGAGAGTAATCTAACGCGCAAAGGAAAAGGAAGGAAAGAAAAAGATCAAGAACAACCTAAATCTAACCAAAAGAGAAGATGAATGAAAAGATGATGGTGAGAGAAATCTTACCAAACTAGAACCAATGGAAAGAAGAGATTGCGAGGGAGAAGATGTGAGGTTTGGATCGAGGAGTTGATCTCTCAGGGAAGGAGTTCTAGAGCTTGAGAAAATGAGGAAGATGAAGAGGGCTGCTGTAGCTTCGTTACAGAGTTTCGTAATGAAAATTAGAGCTAATCCCTGTTTAAGAGAAGAAGGGAGAGAAAAAGACTAAATTGCTCTTAAGTGGGTCAGATGAAAGAATGGACCACTTGAAGGGTTTCTGATTGGTGGATCGCAACGAGCCAAGAGACAAAAATAATCAGTGCGACAAGGCCTTTCCAATGAACCCAAATTCATGGCGATTGGAATTTTTCGGAAAAATACTCAATTTTCCCTAAATTGCAAACTACCCCCTGCTAGAGTCAAACGTACTCGAAATCGAACGAAACTACACAAACACTATTCTAATACTAAAAGAAACTCATTCCAGGTCTAACCCACTTAAATATCTAACAAAATAATTAATTATAATTATAACAAAATAAACGGGTCAGCGAGCTTGCTATTGGGCCCAATTGACCCAGTAAGGTCACGGACCTTACACTTACGGTGTAAATTATGGGAACAGAGCAATTCTTGAAATTCTATATGGTATCAAAGATTGGGCCCGGCGATGATCTTGCGATCAAGTCGGGTATGCTCCTGCTTTCGTGATTATCACCATCAATTTTTCAGCTCAATAAAATAACTGACTATCTCTCTTATCCATCCATCTAAGCCCTACGATCTCACCAGCTCCATCAAAATCGCACGATCGAAGCTTTTAGAAGAAATCATGACAGATCTGATCCAGTAGGCCACTGGCACCGACAAATTCAGAAAGAAGTGGGTTGCGGCAGTGATGGACTCACAGACAGATGGCGATCACCAAGAAGGCATGATGGTCAATTTTGCAAGATATTTACCATTTTTTATTTTAGAGATCAGTTTATTTTCGTATTACCAATCACAAATCTTTCTTTGAAAGTAACATGTGATTGGGAGGACGTTGGAAAGATTATCTATATTCTGTTAATAAGTTTGTGAGGATGTTAGTATTATTAGGATGTTAGTAATATTCTTAGATTATCTTTATCCTTAGGATAAGATTAGTTGGTATTTCATTATAAATATAAGTCTCTTCATTCAATGATACTCACAGTGAGAATTATAAGAACAAAATGATTCTTGAAATTCTATAAGTATGTGTAAGTTTGGTGCCCAACTTATGGGTACAAGCTTGAATATATAGGGAGGGACTCTATTATCACTCATAGCTCTAAAGCTCTCTAGACTCTCCGTTTTTTTTTTCTTTTTTTTGGTAAAAAGCTCTCTTGACTTAGTATCATCTTCTGTGAAATGTATTCCTGGATTTATTGTTGCTCAAATGCTCCCGCTTCCTATTTTTTATTGGCAAATTTAGCCATGAGCAACCATTCAAGGATTTGTTTTAGTAGAAGTTTCTCTTCAAGGATTTAGATGATTATTTACCGAAAAAAAAAAAAACAAAAGGATTCAAATGATTTCTAGTATTGCCTTAAATTGACCCAGGACAATACTGCATGATGCATACTTATCCACCCAAGTATTCTTTGTGCTTTTTGGTGCTACTTTCTTCTTTGATCAATAGAGGGGAGAACCTAAGTAGAAGGAAGAAGATTGTGGGGGCTATAGTTTTTGAAAGTCTTCAACTGCAAAGAGCACAAAAGAGGGCTTAAAAAAAAAAAATGAAAAACTAATCGTCAGTATTTTTCCAATTGTGCACAAATAAAGCAAACATCACGCATACCTTCTACTGCACAACAGAACTGGTGCAAGGAATATCATTTGTGTGTCAACAATATCATCACTGATTTTCCATAATCATCTCCATACATTGAAAATAAAAACTTACAGTCCCCATACATTGCCTTTCTTAATATATAGCTTTGAGGGCAAGAATTCTCATCGTTACTAATTTCTATGTGTAGGCTATGATCCAATAGTGCTCATGGGGTGGCTTTATTTGAACTAGAGGTAACTTGTGTCTTGTATAAATCACTAACCGGATGAAGATAGTAACAAGATTGAGAGACGAAAAATGTCTGAAGTGAGATTGCTCGATCTATCTTGCAAACAAAGAGACTATAACGATGATGGTAGGATAATTTAGGATCTTATAGGATCTTATATATATGCTACTAAACTACGTACTCCCTCCTCGTTATTAGAAACATATTTGTTTTTCAAGTTACCCTTCCAAAAGATGAAGGCGGTCTAGGCATTCGTAGACTCAAAAAAGTGAACGATGCTTTTTTCCTCAAGCTTGGCCGGAAGGCTTCAACTTTGAATTGCCTATGGTCTAGCTGGTTCAAGAATAGGTATTTCAAACTCACCACCATCTGGAACCCCAACAACAAGATCTATGGCTCGTGTATTTGGAAGAGAATTCGTAGCCTAGCTAATCACCTTCACCAAGGCAGTGTCTGGACCTATGGGAACAGCCAAGATATCAATGTCTGGCATGATACCTGGCTGGGCGATAGACCTATCTCTACTGATTTCCAGCACCTCCACTTCCCCTCGGATCAGAGCTTAACTTCCCTCTTCCACTCAGGATCTTGGCACGTCCCTTCACACCTTCAAGAGGCAATCCAGAACCAGCACTTCCTTCACACTTCTACTCTATCTCCTTGTGTTCTTGCTAGCGACTATCTTAGCTAGAAAGGGGCACCAGACGGCTAGCTGTCCATGAATTTAGCTTGGACCAACATCAGATCCAGGGGTCCTAAACTCCAATGGCCAGGCCTGATTTGGAACGGTATCTCCCTCACCAAACTAAGCTGCTCTGGGTGGCGCCTCATGCTCAACAGAACTCCAACACAAACTCATCTTCAGGGCCTCAAGTTTTCCCTAGCTTCTAGATGCAGTGTCAGTTGTAATGATGAAGACTCTTCCACCCACATCTTCTTCTACTATGCTCAAGCTAGATCCGTATGGCAATGGCTTCTTCAAGCTGCAAACACACAGCATCCCATCAACTACTGTGCTTCTTCTCTCTGGCATGTTCTCTCTATAGGCGATGACTTAGCTGGCAAAAAGTACATGGCAGCGGTTTTCATCAATGTAATTTATGCTTTGTGGAAGGCAAGGAATTCAACCATTTTTTATGCTCACCCTGTCCCATTCAATCGAATCCTCTCCCAATTGTAGGACAGTCTCTGCTTCTCCCTGAAGAAGATTTCCAAGGCCTTTTGCAGTCATCAGCTCATGTCAATTTTCTGTTTTTTGAGAATCACTGAAGCTTCATCTCTCAATGTGCTTTAGTCCTTCATTGGCTTCTCTTTTGTTTCAGCTTCCATAGCTCCTTCTTGGGGGCTCCTTTGAGCCTTTGTATTCTTTTTATTCTTTGTTCTCTTCAATACAATTACCCTTTTAAGAAGAAAAAAAAGATTTGTTTTTCAAATAAAATGCAAGATATAAAGAAACATTCAAAGATCACCAACATATCCAATGCGTCCTAGACAAATAAAACCATCAATGACAAGAAACTATATTCACAATAATGGACCACCTTTAACCACATCAAACACATCACTACAAGACAAATAAAATGCTCTTACCAATCTCAAGAAAAAGAAATCTAACATAATAACCCATCCCATGTTGAGCGCTGGCATGTCCACCTACTCTATTTTTAGAAATAAATATTAATTAAATGTAAAACATATATATTAAAAACTTTGTGAAAACACAGTGATACAAATATTCATCCACAAGGTACCAAATATATCACTAATAACAATAGATATTTAGAGAGTATAAGAAAAGAAGAAATTAAAGTCGAATTTAGAATTCTCTACTTACATGTAATAATATTACTTGAACCGGTGACTCTCCCTGAACTTTAAGATCTACTATTATTAGGTAGTTAGGAGTTAAGAAATCCTGACCCATAGTTCAATGTCAGACATGGATTGACCTAAAACCCATGTAAACCACCTATGATATGATCCTATATTGTTGTCAACGTACAATCTACCTAAACCGATGACTCCACCTAAAATTGTAGGTTGTGGGTCAGGAAATCCAAACCCGCTATCAAGTATCCAAATAACCGTTGTAGTTGGCAACAATATATAGCGGCATAGCTGTGTGAATAAAAAAGTGGTCAATTAACCAGAAGAATCTAAAATATTGGAATATGTTAGAAAATGATGTTTTTTCTATAGTAATTAAAAAAGGGGTGTAGCAGTTCCTTAGTGCATAAAGGTTCTACATTGCTGAATGATTATAAAATAATAGTGTTGATCTATTTTTCACATGTATGACTGAGCCAGAAACTATTATAGATTTTTAATTCATAATTCAAATAAGTAATTTAGCACAATTGTATATAATATAAGATATATAAATAATAAAATAATGCTTAAAAAATCTTAAAGTTCAAATTAAATGAAAATTTAACTTTCATTAAAACAAATAATGTACTTTTGGTAGGAGTTGAGAAAAGAATACCTATACAAATACCCAAGGAGGTGTCTTCTACAATATACCTAGAGAAGAGCTCTTGAGAGAAACTATATGTACATATCAGCTTCAAGTTGGCTAGGTCTCATGTTTTTTAGTGTTCTTTTAAATATAGAAGGTTAGAAGAGCTATTTAAAAAAACCCTACTATGTGTTTTGAAAAATGATGGAATGTAGCTGCTAGTCTCATTTGTAGCGGCACGTACGATTTGTAGTAGCCCATAGAAGACTATAGCAGCCGCTATGCTATTTTGATCTTTGCCACTGTCAAAGTGGGACAAGGATTAACTTCGTAAACCCCATGTAAACCTCCTCTGGTGTCCAATGTGGTTTCCATATTAGGATTTCCATGATGGGACGGGAACTCCTACAGACATCTATAAATATCTATATTTCTCAAAAGTGACAACAAAACCCCACGCGCGAGCTTCTGTTGATCACACAGCGGAGTTAGGTACAAATGTCGTGACAGCTGTGGTGGTGGCCAACTGCTAGAGCTGGTGCGTGGAGTTTCTTCTTTGTTGTCTTTCCAAAATTATTGTTGGAACTTCACGAACAGTAGAAAAAAACCTTCTAAAATAACGTTAAAATGCATTTTGCAGGCACCAATAGGTCTATTTATGTCCATATCCAAGGAAACAACATCAACATCTCATTTGCATAAGCTATGGTTTCATGAGATACTGTAAATCCTCCTCTGGTGTCCAATGTGGGGCATAGACTGGCCTGGATTTTCTATTAGGGGGCAAAAGTTTCTTTTAGCGAAGAATTTCAGAAATAAATAAAATCTTTACCACACTATACCTCAAAACTATTATTACAATATAATGGGTACAAAAAAGTTATGGACTATTTATTACATTATACCACAAAAATGTTTTTTTTTAAAAAAAGATGCACTTAGATTGCTCTTTATATCCAAAAATTATAAAAATGGGTGTGAAAGACTAAAAAAGAGTTGTAAATTAATTGCATAATTTTAGCATTTTTACTCATGATCATATGATTTGGATTAAAAATTTAATTAAATAATTTTCAAGATCATAAATGGGGTTGGCGTTAATAAAAAGTCTTGATCTTTGGCCTATTGTCTAGAGCCCAAATCTTTTCTAAAACTTTAATAACACTACCAACCTTGATGGAACATTTGACATGTAGTTAGTATAAGAAAAGCTTTCAAGCACCTTTATTTATAGTAATCTAATTTTTTTTACTTATAAATTAAATTAGATTTATTTAAGAGGGTTTTACGGGAAAATTCACTTAAGTTGGCCGTTGCACGAAGAAGGGCATCTTACTTAGTGCCTTACAAACAGGATTTCTCATCCCCTCGTTTCTGATGGGGAAGACACTAGCGTTGCTTCCGTCTCTTTCTCCTCCATGTCCTCCGTCACTTCCTCCACTCTCAGCGTCTTCTTTCTTTCTCTCCTCCCTCCTCTTTGCTCGTTTTGGGTGCTCTATGCAAAAGCACCCATCTGATTGTTGAAGAGACCGATTGAAGAGAGAGGCACACTGAGATCGTTCTTTCATTCTGCAACCAAGAATACTGGGCTTTTGCTTCTTTTTTGGACACGACAACCGACAGAGATCGTCGTCTTCTTTGGCTCTAGTGATGGCGCACCAGCGATGATAGGTCCGGATCTTCTTCTTGGCATAAACCGAGTCCTCTCTTTGCGCCCTGCAACTCTCTCTGCGCCAGGTTGGGATCTCCTTCTCCGCCCTGCAACTCTTTCTTCGCTGATCAGCACCAGTGGCCCACCATTCAGAGACGTGGACTACAAACATAGTCGAACCGGATTCTCGATTTGAGGTCCACCTTCAAATCCATAGATGCCAATTCTCATATCTTCTCTTCAAGATCCGATCAACATCATGACAGGACCCTTTGATTTGCTATCTTCTCTTACGAGATCTATGAGAGATAAAATGACATGCCCTGATCTTCTCCGCTTCAAGTGGCCAAACCATTACTCCTCTTGGTTTCCAGCCTTTGCTTCAGATAGATCATTCCCCCCCTTCAATCATATCTGATCAGATCCGACCAAGAGCATTTAGTAGGAATTTGTCCTCTATTCTCTTCTACCTGCAGAAACTGATCTGCAACTCCACACTAAGCCAAAAAAAAAAAAAACACCTCTTTCAACAAAAATAGGACCTTTTCTGCAATCTGCACGGTAAAGAAGAAGCACACAGGCAAAATCACATGTACATGCTCTTGAAGCCATTGCAAAATCAAATGAAGAAAACTACATCCTTTCCAATCTAGAGCTGCTAAATCCACAACATATCCTTTTCTTTTGGATATATTGTCCTTCGATTACATCAGATTGCAAACGATTGAAAACCAAAGATTTGGGTTCTGCTTCCTCTCATTCTCAAGAGAGAGAGCGATACCAAACCAAAGTGAAGGGTAAACGACGATAGCGTTGCCCAAATTTATTTTGGTGATATATACTATCGTCTCTTGGCAAAAACTTAAAAAGAAAAGAAAAGAAAAGAAAAGAAAAAGGTGGCGGGAGGAACTAAATTGTGCTATCCGAAATAAAATGCCATTTTTCCTGCAACGGCCCACTTCTGTGAATTTCTCAGTAAAATCCTCTTTATTTAATCTAGATCTTGAAGAAAAATGCTAAAAACTCAAAATCTGATAATAAATTAAACGAGTTGGGGCAATCAATAACGGACAAGAAAAAGAAAGAATAAAAAAAGAGAAATCACATCATAACACATACCTTATTGGTGATTTTATTTGATGACTTGTCTTTTTTATGAGTAAAAGACCAAAATCCCCTTGTGTGTTTTCAAAGTTCCATTCTTTACTAAGAGAGAAAAAGGATTATTGAGGAGCAAACAAAAGAAAACGAAAAGTTAAGGAGGGGCAAAAGGATAGGATCAAGATATATCTATACATATCTTTCTCTTGATTTAAAAGGAAGGAGGATATTGTTCTTTTTTTCTTTTCTTTTTTTCATTTTAAGGAAGCAATAGAGAGGGATTTTATATAGCTGGCAAATGTTGATGGGATGAAACAGGGGATCCAGACTCCCTCTCAATACTATGTAGCTCCATCACCAATGGGCCCCTAGAAATTTGAGGGGGACCTCTATCATAAACAGAATTACTTTTTTAATATATAAGGGTCCTCCCAAAGAAAATCATCTAATTATACCCTTAGTTTTGCTCTTTTGTTGGAATTGCATTTAGCGGTTCTCATGGGATGGGCCAGACCGACACAACCCGTTTACTTTGGCCAAGTTAGGATTAAGTGATATAAAGCCAAAATCCTAGCTTACACGAATAAAAGATGCTTATAATTTAGGGATGCACAAGAAAACACAAGAAAATAATATTTTATACAATATGATCTTTCATTTTCTAAATAAGGAAATCTTGTGCATTTGGTAACCAAAGAAAATTTTAATTTCTTTCAAAAAGCTCAATATTTTCTCCTATAGTTCCCCTTGTAGAAAGCATTATACAAGATAAGAATCTTCCAAAATGACAATTAAAAAGTGGTAGAGTAAAGTGAAGACTTTAGTTCACTAAATCCATCATGATGTGTTTGTTTGTATATATGGTAAATTAAACTAAAAGTAAATGTTACGGCATTGTAAAGTTGGGGTAAAGTAAAGGTGGGATAAAATATTTGGTAAACTAAAGTCAGAAGGAATGGTAAAGTAGTTTCATTTTATTTGACTTTACTTTATCACATTTTATCATAGTTTTATATGGTAAATAAAAAGTAACTTATTTACAGGTGTGGTAAAGTAAAATAAAGATTGATGTCATATCACAGTAAAGGTGAGGTAAAGTAAGGTGAGATGAAGTATGTGATAAAGCAAAGTAAGAGAGAAAGTTGTAGAGTAGTTGTTTTTTGTATTGACTTGATTTTAGTATGCTTTACTATGGTTTTATGTGATGAAAAGTAACTTAAGGTAAAAACATGTAGTTGAACTTTACTTTACCACACTACTTTTTTATTCAGATATGGTAAATTACATATAAATTAAAACATTCAATAAAAAAATATTCTAATAATGTAATTTACTTTAATCATAGAACCTTCCAAACAACTCAATTTAAAATCTGTAAAATTCTTCAAAAATCGCCAAATAGCAAAAATATTGTAATATTATAATATTACATTATTCTGTTCTATACTATCTTATTCTTGCAATATTTAAATCTGTAAATATTTTATTCCGTAAACATCCAAACTGGCCTTTAGTGATAATTTGTCCGAACGATTGCTAAAAACCTCGTATAACTCATAATTTTATTTTGGCACTATTTGATTTTGTAAATAGAATGAGCATGAGGACATGTAACATGCCTCCTAATTTGAGAAATCCTATTTGATTTTGTAAGCAGAATGACCACATTGTCAAGAATTAAAAATCGACATAAGTAATTTAATTGAATTTAGTCTCAATCTGATCCTTTTGAGTATGATCTATATTTAATCAAGTACTCAAAGTTAAATAGTTGCAACGTCGGTAAAAGTCTTACTTTTAGCGACGAAATTATATACGTCGGTAAAGATTACTCTTTACCGACGAATTGTTAAAAACGTCGCTAAAAGTGCAACCTGTTGTAGTGACTCATTATATTGGATTGCTATATTTTTGGTAGGAAAGATCAGAGATGATTCATGTGAGATATTGATTTGAAAGAGATTTTAGGGGAGATTAGGTGGATATATAATTATTAGAATTTACAGATAACATAGGGAGGGTTATATTTGAATAGACGGTAAGGTTCTCCAATAAAATGAGATTGGCTATATGGAACCCAAATAAAATGAGACGGCGAACTCGCAAATGGAGTGGCAGCATTAATGAAATCCTAGATAACTAAATATAAAGTCCAGATCATGTTTCCGCCATAAGTATTTCTTTCACATTTTTTTTCTTCACAATCATTTTATTAGTAGGTCACGCGTTGATGGGCTTAAGTTTCAACCGCTCAAATATATATATATATATATATATGAGGCAAGCTCTCTTAAGCTCACGCTTAGAATAAGGTAAGCTCAAGTGTGTTGTGGGCCCACCTGGGGACCCACATAGGGGGGGGGGGGATTTCAATGACTCCTTTAGATCTTCCTCTCTGCAAAAAATCAACCCCAACCATGATTTCTATCATCTCCATATAGGCCCAAAAGTTTAATGGTCAATAGTCCATTAGGATCGATACATAGTCGATCCAACGGTCCAATGAATTTGGATCTAACCGAAAGTTGGTGGACATATACAATTTAGAGGGGTCATGTGTTTGGTCCATTTGGAATGACCAAAGGTAGGCCCCACAAGCATGAGCTTACGAGATTTTATCCTAAGCTTGAGCTTAGGAGAGCCTTGCTCTTTATATATATATATATAACGCTACTTAAAATTATTTTTATTAGATAAGAACCATACCAGCTTTTGTGATTTAAAATCTTATTTTAAGAATGCTAAAATTTAGCACATTTTAAAATCTATTTTCTATCTAAAAATTAATAGAAATTGTATTTTGTGATTATTACACATGGCAATAGCATCCTCCCTATCAATGACTATATTTAAGCCTCCATGGAGCGTGTTTTGCTAGTTTCACTCTTAAGGTAAAAGCAAAATAGGTTGGACTCTTTCAAAATTTAAAACTAATGATCAAAATTTCAAACTTATCATTGGACTCTTTAAATCAATCCAAGTCAAATCATCCAAGATTTCCTGATCTAACCAATCCTAGCTTGTTTCTTTATATATATATTTATATATATATAGGAATACTCGAATTTTATTGAGAATCCAACATCGCATCAACGCTTACATATTGCTTAATCAGGATTGAAGTGGAGTGCCACCTCACCATCATGTCATCCACATTTTGGACATGCCTAGCTAAAACATGAGCAGCTGCATTTCCCTCTCTTCCCACATGGTACACTTCAAACTTGATGAAATGATTTAGCAACCATTTGATTTCCTCAAATAGAGGACCTTGCCTTGACATATTAGTACTAGAGAACTTTAAAGCTTCCACCACCCACATTGAGTCCCCTCCTAGAATAATACTGCTCACCCCAATGTAAAGAACCATCTGAAGTGCTCTTAATGCTGCAATAGCTTCAATATCATCGGCACTATCCACCCCACTTTCTAATTTACTCATGGCCATAATCACATTACCCACCTCATCTATGAGAACAGCACCCACTCCCGCTTTCTGTATCTTAGCAAATATAGTACCATCAACATTAAGTTTAAAAAGGCCTGATGGTGGAGGCTTCCATCAAAGAGCTTTCTCCTTTTTGGGACTACTTTTCTAAATGTGAATGTGTTTAAAGGCCCACACCAATGTCACTGCCTCGTCCACAACCATTCATGGGTCCCGTTGCTCACCATCATGAATGAATGAGTTTCTTCTGTTCCAAAGTCTGTATGCTATTGTGACAAGTAGTTCTAAATCAAATGTTGGGTCTTTTTCAAATAAGTCCCAAGCAAATAAACCAAAACTTAGCTGTACAATTTGATTGAAATCTACCCCAGGGAAAAAATCCCTCCATATCCAATGTCCATGAGGACAAGAGAATAGAGCATGCATACCATCTTCTATTTCAGCCTCACAAAAAGCACGAGGACTCTGTAGTAACACTACGCTTTTTTAAGATTTACCCTAGTGGGCAGAACGTCTTTACATGCTCTCCATGTGAAGGTCTTTATCTTATTTGGAATCTTCGTATTCCATAAATGCTTCCAAAACTTCCTTCGTGCCCTTGTGCTAGAACCTTTCCCTGTGTCTCTATTTTTCTGAAATCTTAGTCCAATTTTGTAAGTACTTTTAACTGAGAACTCTCCCGATTTATTCTCAACCCATATAAATTTCAATTGGCATTTGCGGATTTAAAGGGATTTTTAGAATCATCTCTGCTGCATGCGGGAAAAAGACCTCACGCACCATCTGCACATCCCATCTTTTCATGGTTTGATCAATGAGATTACTCACCTTAGCATTAACATCAAGCACCCTTCTTGGAGTAGTGACCATATAAGTCGTAGGAGTCAGTAGCCATTTGTCACCCCAAATTTTTATTTTTTGACCATTCCCCACTCTCCATATGCACCCCCCCAATCAGAACATTTTTGGCTTCATATAAATATATATATATATATATACACACACTTTTCCACACAAAAGATGGGTTCCTGCCAAGGCTAGCTTTGAGAAAAGAGACATTTGGAAAATATTTTGCTTTAAATACTTTGTAAAACAAAGATTGCCAGTTATTCATGAGCCTCTATCCTTGTTTAGCTAGGAGAGCTAAATCGAAAGCTTCCAAATCTCTAAATCCCATACCCCCAACATGTTTAGACTCACATACTTTTTTTCCAACTAGTCCAGTGAATCCTTCTTTCATTTCTTCACTGCCCCCACCAAAACCCTGCCATCATACTTGCTAACTCTTTGCATAGACCGAATGGAAGTTTGAAACAACTCATAGCATATGTTGGGATTGCTTGAGCTACAGCTTTAATCAAAATCTCTCAGCTAGCTTGTGAAAGAAGTTTTTCTTTCCCATCCTGCAACTCCTTCCCTCTTTCCTTAATTTTCCTTAATTTCCATGAAGGCCCTTGTCTTTAATCTCCAAACAAAAGAGGGTAGACCTAGGTATTTCTCATGTTGTTTGATAGCATCCACTCCCCAAATAGCTTTAATTCATTCCTAGTCCGCCGGACTGGAATTCTTGCTAAAGATAAGAGAAGTTTTCTCTTTGTTTATCTTTGCCCCGAGGCTTCCTCATTTTTTTTTAAAAGGTGTTGGATATGTCTATTCTCCTCTAAATTCACCCGACAAAATAGAAGGCTATCATCCGTGAACAACAAGTACTAATACAAGGTGCTACTATGCTCATACTTATGCCAGTGATTTTCCCCTCTTGTTCTACATGTCTCAACAGCAAGACGTGAGTCCTAGCTTGTTTCAATCGGAGTAGAAAGTGTAATTATTCGGTAGAAGCTCTTCCTCGAGTCAAAATCGCACCAAAATAACAATTAAAATTGAGTTCCAATTTCGTAAATTGGAGTCCAATTTTAAAATTAAATCCTTTCCATGGAGCACTGCCAATATAAGAAATCTCATTTTGATCTCATTTACGAGGAAAGAGAGGGTGAGAATTATTTATCAAATGGACGTTACCACCATTCTCACGTGGAGAGAGAGAGAGAGAGAGAAGTAGGCCATATGCTCATTGTTTAAGGAGATCGATTATTAAGAGTGGTCTAAGTAGAGAGGTTGATCGAGAAGGAAATCCATCTCAAAATCGAATAGGGCATCATTGCGAAGGTTAGAGTTACAAGATGCTAGGAGAGTTTATCTTGCAGATATTGGGACTCTGAGAAATCAGTAGAGTTTATCACTAACCTTCTAATTTTAGAACTGAGAAGTGAGAAGGGAAAATCAATTAGAATGGCTAAAGTGGGCCACATCTCTCCTAGCTTTTAATCTTAAAACTGAGAATTAAGAAGGTAAATCAATTAGAATCAGGGCCTAAGAATGGGTCGGGTTAGGTCAAAGGTGGAGCACATATTTTGGACCCCCAAGCCATGACCAACTCGTTTCTAAAACGAATTGCAAACCTATAAACCGCATTCATTAAGTCTTGGGTCGGGCTAACCCATCAACCCAACCTGACCCATGTAACTCGGCTTATTAAAACTTGAGTTCCTTCTTAAACTAGTAAAAAGTAATCGAACTCAAGACCCTTAAATTTTCTATAGGCCAACATAACCACTGCACTACATAACTCTTTTATAAAAACATTCCAAAAAAAATTAAAACTAATTAGATTAAGATGGGACCCTAACCACTTTGGAACATTGAGTTAGACTTTATCTACGAGGTATTTATAGAAGTAACTATAATTTTAGACCCTTGACCCCTATAAATACTGTTGTTATTATTTTTTACCATCATATGCGTTGTACTTTTAGCACGACGGTTAAGCCTTTGAAATAATCATTATACAATAAAACTAAACCCAAATGAATATATAATATATGGGATAAAATAAAAATAGTAAGTTATTATTAAAAAAAACCTAAGTTATTATAATTTATAAGAAATAACAACATTATTGAAAAAAAGAAAAACCCGCACTAATAGTGTGGAAATGAAGAAGAGGAAACATTTTCATGTAACTGATCTGCTATGATGCACGCTTGCGGAGGGACAAAAGGTAGAGTTTGGTTTTATTTATTTATTTATTTGTATGGCTTTGACTTTCATAAATCGTGATGTAAAAGGTGTGGAACACCACGATAGACCCCGTCTATTAAAATCATAATCGTTAAGACAAATATCCTTACTATTTTTAGGATATCCCCAAGTTTTACGTGAATATTGGTTATTTCCACCATTAGATTGATTCTCTGCAGGAAAAAATAACAAATCCTATATGCATATTCACTATCATGTTTCTCATAAAAAATTACTGCAATAGTGGGACCATCTCCAATGGAGATAAAATTTCGACCATCTCCAATGGAGATAAAATTTTGGATTGTCCTATGTACCTAAGCTTTTTTTTTACTTTGAACAGTTGGGTTTCAATACTTGGTCCCCAGCATGGTGTTCCCACTCTTTAACTCGGGATTCATCAAAATCAAAGCCTTAGATTGAGAGTGAGTTGTGGCTTTGTATTTGTGGAATGGTTTGACGGCAAGGTTACAAAGGGTCAACGCACATCAACTTGATCTCATGTTCTGTCCATTACAAGAAAACTCTTCCTACTCCTCCTTCGGTGTTTCATCCAAGCTGGGATGTACTAAAGCTCCAAAGGAAGGAGTGGAGAAGGGAAAAGTCACGTCTAAATGAGATCCTAAGTTTTATCTCACAACCCAAACTATGAGTTCTTACAAAATAAAAAAGAGAAAAGAAAATTCATATCTTATATTATCTCTAATAATTCCTGTAGGGTGTAAAGTTTTTTTATCCACTCGGATGGACCATCAGATGGGCTCCACTAGCCACTAGAGGTGTGTACTATGCAAGCGGTGTGCATAGGATTATATATATGTATTTATATATGTGTGTTAGGTTCACCTAGCAATATTGGCGCATATGTTCATCCAACCAAACAATTCAATAGACGTAAGACCTCATGAGTTGATTGTATAATAATAAAAATTCCTTGAATAGATTATCTAGATTACTCTGCACATTGCATATTTTCTTACTAGTGCGGAGGAATTTATAGAATCTTAAGATGAATTTAATAAACATAATGGTCATTTTATCCAGAGGGGCAAGTCATCAATTGAACCATCAAGATCATACACAAATACATTCATTGGTGGTTCGAAATGGGGAACACTTACTTCAATCTTGGGGTAATCCTTTTTTAGGCTTTAAAAGAAAATTCCACTAACTTCAATCTTGGGGTAATCCCAGGAATTCTAAGGGGATGTTTGGCAAAGGATATGGCCAAAGAATCCTCCCCATTTTTCGCGATTTCCAGGATTTCCCATGTTTGGTTGGGCAAGAATTTTGAGAGGAATGACATGAGTTATCCTCCAATGGGATTATTTGCAAAATCGGAAACCCCCCCCCCGGGTCGGACTAAGAGAATCCACGCAATGGAGGAAAGGCGGAGCTGCAGTGTATCTACAGTGATGTGAGATGGTAATGTGGAATGGCCGGTTTTTGCTTTTTTAATGTATCTTTTGGGTCCCACAATCAAGATCCAAACCGTTAATAATGTTTAGACAATCCAAAATGTGATTAAAACCAGTCCAAACCGTTAGATTGCAATTTTTGAAATTATGTGGGCCAAAAAGGAGATTAAGACCAATCCATTCTTTTCAATTTTCTGGTTCCTGTGGGCCCCAAGATCATGATCTGAACCGATAGTTATTTCTGGAAGGTCACTAGTTGACCAAATTTCAACCGTTGATCCTTACCATATCTTGAGATATTTGCAAAAAAGTCCTAAAACTAAAATATCAATTTCTTATTCCTGTGGGCCCCCTTTGCACGATCTGAACCGTTCAGATTTTCTAGATGACCACAAAGAACCTTTGAGGTGAAAGTTGAGGTCTTGATTTTTATTGAATTTGGAAAATTTTTATAAAAATATTTATAACCATTGGATCATACATTCTACAATTTGTAGGAATCCTCCCTCCATCCAAACATGGAACTCTCATTGGGAATCCTACTTGAAGATTGCGACCTTCTTTAGAGACGGAGTGAATCCTCTAAATAGAGGATTCTTCTACGTATACCAAACGTGCCATAAGACTTGTATTTTTATAAGTGGTTAAAAATGAACAAAAAAAAAATGTAAAATCTCCAAAAATGACCATCAAATAACCTCTCCTTATTGAAAATTGAAAGGTAAGATGAAAAATGACCATCGCCATAACTCGAGGTCCCAGTCTTACCTCCCCCGTAATGGAAATTGAAGGGAGGGAAGATGGAAAATGACCATTACCATATTAATTTAAATCCTAGAAATGCCAAGGTCCCGTCAACATACCTACCTTATTTCTTCACCCCTCATCTAAGTTTATATTGACCCAAAACCTTTGCAATGACCAACCAAACAGTACCACTACAGCATTTTGCGATGACCCAAAACTTTTTGTTTTTCAAAAATATATGCAGCCTAAAATAAAACCCCACACTTAAATCTTTTAAAAACTTGTGCTACTCACCTTGTATTAGTCTATCAATATCCAAACAGAATCTGGGAATTTTCCCCAATCCGTCGAGAGATCACAAAAGTACCTTACCAAACGATCCAACAAAGTTTGTAAGAAAATTACAGCGATCACTTAAAACTCCTGGTGCATCTTCCACCTTTTGGGATGAGTACAGTTGCTGATGTCAGCAGCAAATGACTCCCCTCTCCCCTTCCACCAAAAAAGGTTAAAAAACTCCAACCGCACTTTTACCTCTGATGCCAAGCTCAAACAGCTGGTAGGGTCTTAATGACATGCAGAAAAAATCAGAGGAAGATGAAAAAGAGAGGAAGCAGAGAAGGAAAGATAAGAGAGGCAGGAAAATGAGACAGCTCCATTACTTTGCCTGAATCACCCTCTCTAAATATTTTAAATGCCCTCACAAATCACATGAAACGACTTTAATCACTTTCCCAGACAAGAAGTCCAGTCACATACAATTATAAAATAGAGAACTTATCTTCCAACGTGCAAGTTCAGAAGCTGCATGAAAGGTTTTAGTCTGGTTGCTTAGTTAGTTAAGGCTTCTATACTGATTTATGTTTCACTTCTAAAACAGAATTCAAGTTATTGTAATAGCGCTCTCCATTTCAGTTTGACCATACAGATGCATGTATGGCCCAATATCCCTACTGTCTTCAATAGCAAAGAAAAAAAAAAGAAGAAGATTTCCTTGCTCTCATTGCAGTTAAAAGATAATAGAGTAACAATCAGCTGTTTTACTTAATACTGAAATTTAAAGCCTTCTGCTTCCAAAATCTTTCATGAATAAGTGCTGAAACAAAGATAGTATAAGGTTTTCTTTATTTTCCAAATTTTATTTATTTATTTTCTACTGCAGCTCTGTTAGCCTGACTCTGCTGAAAATCTTTCTAGGTTGAATATTGTAATCTGGAAAGTTTGATATCGAATCCGACTTTTGTATGGCATCAAAGCATCTAGGCAGATTTCAATCAAACCAGAATTGTGTAGAAATCTAGGAGCTATCATAACTTGCACGTATGAATTAAAATAAAAAAAAATGTGAAATTTATGCCAAGAGAACCTTCCAACAAGAAATAGAAAGAGGTCCACTAAACAACCCCAAAGAAAATCTGAAAAATGGTCATTTTCCATATATTTCACACTAATTTCCTGTAATTCTAGCTAACCAGAAAACCCCAATGTTCATAGAAAACAAAGTATGAGAAAGACATTGAGACTGATAGCCCATGTTTTCGCTTTACTCAACAAGGGGCACTCGTAAATAACTAAACTTCCATGTAAAATATTACTCAAATCTTGAGCTAGCAACAAGCAGCTAATGAGGCTGGGCTAAATAAGCATTAATCCACATCATCTCAGGAAATATCTACCAACTTGTAGAGATTTGCAATCTCATTACTGAATTTAGCCATGACCTTATCCCGCCGAATTTTCATTGTTGGGGTCATTAAACCACTATCAATCTGCCAGCAAAAATAAAAAAATTAAATCAATGTCAATCTAAAAGAAATAAATGCATCAATTGTTTATGATGATATCAAACTTACAGTAAAAGGCTCATCCACTATCAAGATTGGTCCAATCTGAAATGAGCATTCTGAAGTCCTGCATCATTTCATAGTTTCATTTTCCTTTATCAGCAGGGTTTAGTGCACAGTTTTACATGGAATTATGTTCAACAGACATCATATCACAATGATCTTCATATACACGTACGATAGGAAATATAAGGCCAATAAGCTTGAATGAAATTATAAAAAAAAAAAGACGGCGGAGAGGGCATTACAATTTACAAATACAATGATGGGTATTTTTCATTAACAGCATGTTTAAGTTTTGTCTACTAGATGTATGAAAAAGATAACCTTGGAGTGATCACAATTGAAACAATTACAGCTTCTCATTCATTTTTTTAACATCCCCCATGGGTCATGCTTCTGCATGTGCAGGTTCCTAGGGTGGAAAAAGGAGGGGGTTGGCACTATGTAGGCAGTGCATAAAAACTTGCCAAACCAAAGTTTTGAGTTTTATACTCGGCCAACCCTGATTTGACAGAAAACGTAACTAAAGGTACATCAAAAGGACAACGAGCAATTAATGAGATAGGGTGTTATTAACATCTTTTTAAGCATATTAACAGAAACACCCTCCACATGAGGGAAAATACATAACACAGACACAGACCAATAAATATAGTTAAAACAGACAAGAAGGGAAGGAGGGAGTACTTCAATTTACTTCCATTAGAGAATGCCAGTATAAGCAATATAGTCATCATTATCATTAGATTAGCTATTCTTTTTTTATTTTTCTGATAACCTAGGGTATCTCCTACCCAGCCCAGCCCAGGAGCCTTTGGCCCCGAGCCCGAGGAAAACTCAATTCTAAACAGCTGAGAACTAATCCCTACGGGCACATGCAAACCCTCCTATCCACATGCATCAGATTAGCTATTCTGATCACTTAATTCGATAGACTTTTTTTGGAGAATGCCAGTGTACATATTAAAGACTAGATGCACCTATTTTCCTTGATACTCCTCACCAGTATCATTTTCACTCCCCCTCAAACTAATGTTTTGATGATCAATAAGCATAAATATGGGTTACAGATAAGTGGTCTGGTTTTTTACACACTAGGAGTACCATAAAACAATTATAATACTGTCATTGTTGCTATTATCTCCTTTTTGGAGGGGCATTCTTCCAATGTGAATATCTATTAATTATTTAACAAACTCAGATGCAACAAAGAAACCAAAGACAATATCACAATCCTAAAATAAAGGTACAGGAGCCTTATGGCAGATGCAATGCTAAGGAACCATAAAATAACAAAAGGGAAAACCTATAGCAAAGAACAAACAAGGGGATCAACTCTTAAAAACTCTTATTATACTCATTGGGACATTATTATGAAAGTCAGGGATCCGAACCCTAGAAAAAGAGAGGGGGATAAACATTCACCTGATAATAAATCACCTACAGCAACATAAAGATTTATAGTGGTTCAGCCAAAATGCCTACATCCACTCCCGTCTTGTGTAACAACACCCCACCGGTATTCCACTAGTCACTTAAGGGGTTTCTGGTTCACCTCAAAACCTTACAACATCAAGATTTTCTTAGCTAATCTAGAACCATTACAAATGCTTTTTAGGCTTAGGAATAACCTTTACAATAAAGGGTTTTTCTCTGAAAAACATGTCTAAAACACAAGAAGAGATAAAATAAAGTACAAGAAAATGCCTCTAAAATAGGCAGATATGAAAGTGATCATCCAGCTAATACACACACAATGTGTTGATGCAAAGGCTAATAATCCAATGTGTGTGTGTGCTGCCATCAACCAATGAAAGTGAGAGTTCATGAAAATTTACCAAATAAGATGGCCGTCAAAAGATGTAAAAATAAGAAATGATATGATTGAGGTGATATTTCGGACACATGTAATGCATGAGACAACTTGAGATAGAAATAAAATACAAAGCATAACAAGTTGAAAAAAGATTTAAAGGAAAAACATGTGATGAATGAGCATTGTTGAATCCAAAACACGAAATAGATTGCGAGTGATTTTCATGTAATGGAAACAAGAACTAAAAGTATCAACTATCAACCAAACATAGAAAAACATGCTAATTAAGAAAACAAAGATTGTAGCAAAGCATGAAAACTTTAGAAATGGAAATTTAAACTAACTTGGTGTGATTCAAGGTTGTAAATCCATCTTTAGCATTTCTATAGCTCCACTAGCCTTCTTCAGCTCAAATCCCTTAGCTTACACTCTTTTTCTATAAATTATTCAGACCCTAAATCCTTGAAACGAGATGGGATTTATAGAAAAGCTTTTCCAACGGTTGGTTTACGGTTAGCCGTAAAACATCTATAGCTCATAGGGCCCAACAGTCACCTCAACGGATAGTTTGACTTGTGTCAAACTGGGCATTTTGAACATCGATTACCTTACGGTAAGCCGTAGGATACACTACGGTTCGCCGTAAGCTGACCGTAAGGTCACTGTAGAGAAAACAGACCAGAAATCTTGATTCTAGAAATGCAACTGTAAACCTCTTCCGGTTAGCTGTGAAATGCATACAGCTAGCCGTAAATCCCAATTTTCTAAAATTAAAATGATCTTTGGAAAGAGGTTTGCAACCAATGAATCACACACCTAGATACATACTTAAAGAAAATAAAACATCTATTCAAAACAGGAACCTAGGATGCCTAAAATGTTATGAAGATAAAATCACAGCTATGCATGGAAAATCATGCTTAAAAGATAGAAACATATCCAATCAAATTGCAACACACAAAAACCCTAACGTGCTAGCCATTGGATTTGAGCTCTCAAATTTTTTTACTTGACTTGGGGCCAAAATAACTCCCACAGCTCAGATCCTTTGGATCTCATATTTGGTGGGCCACCAATCCAAATGGCCTTCCATTCCTATTACCTTTCATCCTAGCTGGCCTCCCTTCGATTTTGGCCCATGGTGCACCTGGGCAATGTGATGAAGAATTGACTTATCATCATTCCTAACTATGTTGGGGTCGGCTACATGAATTTTGTTTCTCCATTCCGATCTATACATAGCCAATGATGCAAAATTGATTATGGATTGCAATCTTGAGTTGTCCGAGGCATTCATGTAGCAATTTGAGCATACAAGAAGGCCAAACCCAAGTATTGATCGAGATTTGGGCCCAAACAGTCCAAAATTTTAAATAAGATTGAACAATAGGGACTGTTTAGAAGATGGCAGTACAGTCAGGGGTTTCTTTCAAAAACCCATAGAGCTTGCACCTAAAGGGTTGCCAAAGAGTCTTCTATCAGGTGGTTGGATCCTCTCAATTGCGACACTCTTTACAGGCTGAAGCAAGCCCCTCAAGTCCAAAATTCATTATGGATCGCAATCTTGAGTTGTCTGAGGCATTCATGAAGCAATTTGAGCAATCAAGAACGCCTAACCCAAGTATTGATTGAGATTTGGGCCCAAACAGTCCGAAATTTAAAATAAGATTGAACAATAGGGACTGTTTAGAAGATGGCAGTACAGTCAGGGGCTTCTTTCAAAAACCCATAGAGCTTGCACCTAAAGGGTTGCCAAGGAGTCTTCTATCAGGTGGTTGGATCCTCTCAATTGCGACACTCTTTACGGGCATGCGACACTCTTCACGGGCTGAAGCAAGCCCCTCAAGTCCAAAATTGATTATGGATCGCAATCTTGAGTTGTCCGAGGCATTCATGTAGCAATTTGAGCATACAAGAAGGCCTAACCCAAGTATTGATCGAGATTTGGGCCCAAACAGTCCAAATTTTTAAAAAAGATTGAACAATAGGGCCTGTTTAGAAGATGGCAGTACAGTCAGGGGTTTCTTTCAAAAACCAGAAGTTCTGAACTAAAAAACGCACAAAACGTTTGCTGATTTTGGAGTTTGGTTTGATGGGCCAACTTGAGCCCAACCCATAAAGCTTGCACCTAAAGGGTTGCCAAGGAGTCTTCTATCAGGTGGTTGGATCCTCTCAATTGCGACACTCTTTACGGGCTGAAGCAAGCCCCTCAAGCATGGTTTGAAAAGTTTTGTTAGATATTTTTTACAGCTTCAATTTCGTCCAAGCAAGTGTGATCCTGTTATGTTTCTTCATAAGATTGTTGCAGACATCACTATTTTACTGTTTCGTCGATGACAAGTTGACAACATTAACATTGGGACAAATTCCAACAAAAATCATCAGCTACAAAACTCACTGCATGCTTTTTTTTCCATATGAAATATCTAGGACCTACTTACATATTTCATGGGTCCTAAGCACCACCATCAGATAAAGGTCAATTCATAAGTAAACAAAGGTACACCAAAGACCTAATTGCTCTAGCCCATTTACAAAACTCCACTCTTGCAGACACCTCCTTGGAACTTGATGTCAAGTATCGATTAGATATGGAGAACTTTCTGATACCACTATATTAGAAGCATGTTGATAGCCTTGTGTACTTAACCATAATTCGCCCTAACATTTCTCATGCTGTTAACACAAGTCAATTTATGCAGAAGCCCCTACATGTTCACCTCAGTATTGTTAAATGAGTCATTTGGTATTTTTGGAACTTCAAAATGTGGATTACGTTTTTTATCTGTCAGTTCCAGCCTTCTGCCTCACCATGTGCTTTGATGCTGACTAGGCTGGATGTCCAGATACTTGATACTCTACAATAGGATGATATATGTCACGTATCTACCTTGGTCCTGCTTTAATTTCATGGAACTGTAAGAAATAAGAGTCAAAAACCTCCAGTGAAGTTGATAGGGACATCAACCCTAATTCCCCCAATTCTTTCAAGATCTACCAGCGAAGAAGCTGTAGGGGCTGCAGATCGAGCTACTCTATGGATGGATGACGCGTATCCCGGCTTCGATCTCCAAGATTTTGCAAATCCACCATTGAATTACCATCCTAAAGACATCCAACGGCTGGATCTTGTTGGATGTGGCTTTTCATGGATGGAAGGCCCCATGTGTGCAATCATCTTGAAGGCCCCACACCGGGAGCTGCCACATGGGAGGAAATAAAAGAGTTATGTGAAGTCAAGAGGGAGCCAGGGGAATTTAAAAGAAAACTACAAGACAAGGGGCCCATGTTTTAAAGAAAATAATAAAGAAAAGGGGTCCCATAACTTAAAGTCATGAGAGGCTTTGGAATTTGTGTGCATATCCCATTGCACACAATCCCAATGCCACAAGTTCTTCCCCATTTTTTCCATTTCTTTCCCTTTTTTTTTCCTTTTTGTCATTTTTTATTTAATTAGTGATGATGTCATCACTCTTTAGGGCTTCATGTTTTAAAAAGACAATATTATCTTTTCTTCTTCTTGATGTCATGGATTCTATGCTATGGAATGGAACCCTCTTGTGCGTTCTCCTTGAGTCATCTTCGTTGTGCTCGCGGGATCTTCAGTAACGCATCCGGATCGGAGTTTGGTGAGAGCCCAAGTAAAGGTATCTTCTTCTCTTATCCTTATTTCTTTTCCTTTGAGTTTTCCTTTGCACTCAAACCCTAGATCTAGAAACCACCACCCACCAGCCACTAACAACTGTAGATCTACATCATCCTCACCATTAAAAAGCCTCTAAACCACTAAATCTACACCAGCAACCCTTGATTTCATCATCCATCCATCCAAACGTTAGATCTCACCATCCGACCATCATCCACCTTAGCTGCCAAGCATCCCTTTGATCAGATCCATCAGATCTCATCCATTCACACATATCTTACCGACTGACCATCATCCCATCAAATCCAACCATCCAATCCAAGATCTCCACCACCAAACCCATCTAGACCCTACCATTACTTGACCGAACCCTAAACGGGTCCCACCAGACCTGGCTGGCTCTTATTGGGCCCCACTTGATCAGCCAGACCACTATTGGAGGTGTATTTTGGCCATAGTTTCCACTATTGTCACATCCTACACTACAATTAACATAATACACCAGATCTGAATTTTTTTTGGGCCTTTATATTGTTGTGAGAGAATTGTTTTAAATCTGAATTTTATTCTTTAACCCCAAGTTACACACAGAACCAATTACAAACAAGTTGAGCCCGGCTTTTGTTCAAATCCTCGCGAAGGGACCAGTAATTTACTTGGATTAGACTATCCCTAAGCAAACGGAAGTTCTAAATTCCACAAGGATCCTTCCCTCTCACTAGTAGAGGAGCATTTATTGTAGGACTTGTGACATTGCCTTGGATCATTACAACTTACCTGCTTAATTTTCAATGCTAGATAGTGTGGATAGTGTAATTTACACTTCATCATTAATTATTAATTTTTAGATTTATATCATCATTCCATGTTAGGCTAGATTGCATCTTGTCCTGCATCAAAAGTTGAATACCATGCTATGTCATCTGCATTCTCTAAGGTCATTTGGCTTTAAAGGCTTCAACCCGAACTTGGCTTTCTTCATAAAGATGCTACTCCCCATGCCACCGCCGTCTTTCATGAAAGAACCAAGACATATTGACGTTGACAGTCACTAAAGAAAGAGAAGCCATGGATGAAAAAACCCTTAATACTTCCTCGTGTAGCCTCGAATCTGTAAACAGCTGGCATCTTCACTAAGAATTGGAATCAGCTCCAGTTGCAAATTGCTACTGGTTGACTCCCCACCATCAGTTTAAAGAAAAGAGGAGAAGAGGAAGAAAAGGGTATTTTTTTTGGGTGTGGGGGAGGCAATGTCAAAAATAGGTCTACAGACAAGCATACCAGAGGTCATGATGTAAAATACACCTTATGTGTACCATATTGTAAAGATTTGAAAAGATGACAATTGCCGTAAAATACCCCAATTTAAGGGATTCTAATTGTTGTAAAGGAAAGGAAATTGTGTAAGACTAGTATACGAAAATGAGATCTCTGAGGATGATCGAATGAACTCAAACTTTGTGTCTTGTTTGTGAATGAATGTCCTTATAGAGAATTGATTAGAGGCGTGCCTAGATCATCCATGAGCATGTCCTTCAACAAAATAGGTCTATAAATCAGATGTTTTGCATGAAACACCATGCAGACTGTCCTTTGAGGCCCACTTGGGGCCCCACCAATCATGGGGTGGCGTATCAAAACAATGGGACGGGACCCGCCGGTGTGCAAACTTTCAAGTTCGTTCAGTCATCCTAAGCCCTTGATCTAGGGCCCTCAAGTTTCACGGTTTTAGAAAATGAGTGTTACATCCAACCGTTCTTTTTTTTTTATTTTTCTTTTATTTGGGGGGGGGGGGGGTGGGGTTTGGGGCCCACCTTGAGTCAATCTAATCTTTTCACACACACTACCCCCCATGAATAGTCACAAGTCCAAATTTGACACTCATCCAACTTTTCCTCACCTCTGGATTGAAATCATAAGAAAATGATGCCTTGAAAACCATTAAAATTTAGGGCCATGGTTCAAAGGGGGGGGGGGGGGTGGTGGGGTTTGGGGCCCACCTTGAGTCAATCTAATCTTTTCACACACACTACCCCCCATGAATAGTCACAAGTCCAAATTTGACACTCATCCAACTTTTCCTCACCTCTGGATTGAAATCATAAGAAAATGATGCCTTGAAAACCATTAAAATTTAGGGCCATGGTTCAAAGGGTTAGGATGATCTTATGGAGTCAAAATTTTGCACATAGGTAGGTCTCATATAGATCTTTCAATCCAATGGAGTTCCATGATCATCATGCATCCTAGTGAGCCCAACTAGGAGGGGAATTTTTCTTACGTAAAATGCTCGGGCACCATCTAGCGCTGCCTAAATATAGATGTATACTGTAGCTGTTGTTGGGGAAAATATTTTTTGCGCAAGGTTCACATGGTAATCATGCATAGGAGACGTAGTACGTGCTGGGTCCTGCCTGTTTGACGATCCTGGCTCATTGTTCCCATGTCAACCATGCGACACATGTAGACATAAATTTTATCATCTTTGCTGGTTTGGCATTGTTTCAGGCATATCTTGAGAGTTTTTAGAAAGTTATGTTCATGTTTCCATTGTTCAAATTACTCTTAAGTCACTGTAGGAGACTTCATCCCACATCAATTAGCCCAGAATGATCCATGCACACAAGAAAAACTTGTTACAAAGAATGCACAATTTACATGATATGAAGACCAGAATGTGAAGGGTAAATACAGGTGGAGTTATAAAAAAATTAGGATCATTTATATAATGAAGCATTTCAAGAGAATGACTTACATTTATAACAAACTGAAGATATCATAATTCTCAACCAGTGTTCTTGCCATATATAAGGTGAAGTGACAGTGAACCTTACCACATTCTTAGTTCAGCATGTAACAGATTCATCATTTTTTCCTTACTGATTTGAAAGGCATTGGCATCGATGATGGATGACTTTCTTGCAGCTAGTAAGAGCTCATCCTTGTTTGGAACAATGAGAGCACCGAGACGTCGCTGATCCTGTCAATCAGCCACAAGGATTGATCTTATCATAGAAAAAGAAGTACCAAGCCTAGATATCTAGCTACCAAACTAACTGAGAATAATTTTAGCGAAGATCATAGAATCTGACAATCCTTTCACATTATGTCTAAATTTTACCTGGCCAATGACAACAATTTGGTGAATAAGGGTACTCCTCATAGCAGCTTCTTCAAGTTCAGATGGTTCAATATTTTCCCCTAAGATGTTTTTACAAATTAGAAATGGGGGTTTACCCATTAAATCTGAAAACAGACTAAATACATAAATGCAGCAGCTAAAGCACTAAAAGTTTATACAAGAGAAGACCCAAAGGGAGAGAAACTTTTTTATTTCTCCTGTGAGAGCTTAGTATAATTAGTAGTTTGCATTTTGTAGTGAAGAGTTATGTATACTTATTCTCTACAATACTTGGAAATAGGGAGTTCCATATATTCATCAGTATGGCATTTCAAGATATAGCTTTTCCTTGTTAATCATTTTTTTTTCAAGCAATACCGCTTTGTCATTCTTATCCTATTAATAAAATTCTTCATTACCTTTCACTACAAAAAAAAAAAAAAAAAAAAACACAAAGAGAGAGAAAAAAATATATACCTGTTGTGAGAACTATGGTGTCCTTAGCACGTCCTTCGAGAACAATCATTCCCCCACAATGACGACTCCGTCCAGTTGAATTATTAGGAGCAATCCATCCTATATCACCAGTATTGAGCCAGCCCTCCTTATCCAAGACTTCATTCGTAGCAGATGGATTCTGTTCCAACATATGAAAAAGAAGACCCAAGATTAAACAGTTACAGGCTTTTATAATTCAACATATACTCTAAAGAAAAAATTTCTCTGCAATCTGTATTCTTTTGTCATTTTTATCATAAGCCTTATTAAAGCTTTACGAAGAGCATTTTCAGGCCTGAACAAATCCTGACCCAGATCAGCAGAGAAAAAACTCAGATCTAGGTCAAGCTGAGCACAGATTCAGATTGAGGCTCAGTCGAATGGTTCATCCAGCAGAAAGCCAAACCGAAACAGGCACAAACCAATCAACTGGGGCTGGGGCCTGAAACATCTTGCAGTCTATGAACACACCTGGGCATGAGAGATGCCATTCAGCAATATATAATTACTTCAGTTAGTTAAGATGAAATATAATTTTTATTTTTAGTTTTTAGTTTTATAAGATGTATCCTTCAAAAAAAATTCCTTAAAAAAATGATGTATAGAATATTACTGGTAAAAAAAGATGTAGAATACTTAGGATTTGCTTCTATGTATTACCTAGAATTAGGAATTTACACTCGCTGGTTATTACTGTTGCTCCAAGCCCAGATAAAGGAGAGTTACGTTAGATAAGGTTGATAGCTAGCGAAAATTTTTGTCATAACCCAAACACGAATTCTGAGAAAAAAACATTCCATGGTCATGATAGGGCATTCCTCATTACAAATGATGAACTGCAATGGGACCCAGTTGCAGTAAAAAGTAGTTGTAGTTACGCGCTAGGGTGTCCCACACTTTAAGCGATGCACTACAGCAGTGCCCAGTAGCGGTGGAAAGTAAGCAGGGGCTCTTGCACCAAACTGGACCAGAGCGGGTGAAGAAAGTCCAGCAGAGGAAGAGGATTCTACTTGCTAATTGGAATAAAGAAACTTTGACCTGCAACAAGATGGAATTGGTTGATGCAATGAAAAGAAGACTTAATGCAGCTTGTCTATAGGAGACATGTGGAAAGAGGATAAAGCTGAGGAGCTCACTGATGGCTACAGACTCTACAATGCAGGAAAGAAAAATGCAAGAAATGGAGTGGCTATAGTAGTAGATAAGAATTTGAAAGAAAAGATTGTGGGGACAGAGGTTGGGTGATAGAATTGCACCAATTAAACTTGTGTTAAAGGAAGACATAGTGCATATCATCAGTGCCTATGCACCCCAAGCAGGATCAAATGAAAGTATTAAAAGATAATTTCAGGAGGAAATGAATGGTTTATTATGAGAAATTCCAACTTGTGAAATGGTTTTCCCAGGAGTGGACTTAAATGGGCATGTAGGAAAGGATAACTAGCGGAATGAGAGTGTATTGAAGACAATGACTTGGAGAAAAGAATGAGTACGATCTTAGAATTTGTGTTAGCATTCCACTTCGTAATAGCAAACACTTATTTTGAGAAGAGAGAGGAGCATTTGATTACCAACAAGAGTGGAGTTAATAGGAGCAAGATAGATTTTTCCTAATTGGGAAATATGACCGACTATATTATAAAGACTATAAAGTTATTCTTGGAGAGAGTTTGCATGTGACATAGGATAGAAGTTTTAGATGTTTGCATTAGAAGTAGAAAGAAAAAGGTAGTAAATAAATGTGCCCTAAAACAACATGGTGGGATTTGAAAGAGAAAAGGTGACACAATCACAGGTAATGACCGAAGCCCTAGACTATGTGTCACAACCCAAATTCTGGGGCTCTGTCGGACTCTGGATCGTGATTATTTAGTAAATATTCACCACACATTCATCAAATGACTTTCATAAGAGATCAGGCATTTAGATCAAATATAACTTTAATTAGATTATGAATGTCGAACAAAATCAATTATCTCTGAGTAAACCAAATTCCATATTCCTTTTTCAGTTTATATAATAAAATTCCCTAAACAAGGGTTAATCCCTTTTATCAACTAATTGAATATTTTTTGTTCTCTCTCGTCAGCCACGCATGCCAAAGTTTACGTGCTGAACGTCGTTCTGCTCTGCCCCACCCGCAACGTGATTACTTGAAGGGGGAACACAACATCATTATTACTGGTGAATGAATTTTCCTAATTACACAAACAACATAAAACATAATAACAAATTTGAATAAATAAATCAATTACCATTAAAAGTACATCCATAAACATATTCGTGCCCATGCACATTACCACGCCTCCAAGGCTCATCGTATACATGTATACCGGTCACCATGACCCTGTCTCATCAGACATATCCTCAAAGGACCAGCCGCTATAACGGCCCGGACACTAAGTCCAACATCCCACGTCTGGACCCAGTGCGCAATATCTCATAATTGCATAACAATCAGAATTCATTACAAATAATTTGCACAAATAGTAGTGTGGACCCAACCCATGCACAATTCACTGGTTGCTGCCCCACTTCTCATCATAATTGGTATTGAGTGGTATAGGGGTGGCCCACACTATTATAAACATTACACAAAATAATTAATCACAATTGATCATAATTCACAAAACTTCAATTTATCAAAGTAGGGAAGTTAATTAATATTTCTACACAAGGTCCGGGGCTATCTCAATTAATAGATCCCCTTCCAGTACTCTTCTTACCACAGAAAACACCACACAGAATATAGGTCACGTCTACACTTCTTGATAAGAAAAATATGGTGGGTCCCACTGGACCAAACCAAGATCAGACCTCCACTTCAAGGTCGCCCAACAGTCAACCCCTCATTCTTTGGTCTTGATCCATCATCAACCCACATTCTGGGGCCCACAAATTCAAAACGGCTGTCTACTGTTTCCTGCACTAAGTCACGCATGACTGTTTTTGAATCCATTGATCAGTGGGTCCCACCAGTCAAAATCCCAGATGTCCCACTCCTCTATGATCGCCCAGGGGTCCTCTCCAGGATGTGTGGTCCTGATTTCTGATCAGGTCCTCTAGTGGGTCCCATAACCCAAGTCGACATGCTGCCCTGTTTTCCCCAAATTCACGCCTGGGACTCTTTCAGTCCATTGGACAGTGGGTCCCACTGGTCCAAATCCCAGATGCCCCTAATCCCTAGGATCGACCATGGGTCCCTTACAAGATGTGGGGTTTTGATCCTTGATCAGGTCCACTGATGGGTCCCACTAAGGCCTGACGACAAGAACCTGTAATCCTAGCAACTATCGCCTGTGTTGCAGCAAAACAATTGGATGAGAGCCCAGACGGGGCCCACTCCTCATGGGTCCAGGTCCCTAAGGGTCGACCATGAGTCCCCTTCTGGATCCATGGTCGAGATTTTCCATCTAGTGGGCCATGGGGTCCCACAGCTCCCTATAGTCAGAATTTCACATTGACGCCAGACCTCTGCTTTCACCAGTTCCACATCTATTCGATGGATATTCATGAATTTGGACACCATATCCATTGTAGCATTCTAACAACCACTTACATGATTTCCTTGACTCAAATCAGATCTTTAAACACAAAATAAGTGCATCACAGTTCAATATCAAATCTCTGTAATACTCAACACATCCAATTCACAACTAGATATCAGCAGTCTCACTTAACCAACTAATGAATCAGGAAGATCCACTCACCTTTGATAAGATAGTTGCCTTTGCAATGTGTGGACGCGAATAGGACATCTACCAGTGATTGCCTCCTCCTTCTTCTTCTCCTGAATTTCAGCACACCAAACTCTCTCTCAGAATTTTTCCAAAGGAAGAAGAGCTTAGAATCCTCTCCATAGAGATCGTTGGTTTGTATAAATAGACAAGGTAAAGTCCTATTCCTTCCCTTCTATTGTCTCTTCCTCTTTCTAATTAGAGTTGAAATACAACTCCTAGCCTTCCTAAAACACTTCACGTAGGACAACTTCTAATCTTATAATAAGAAAACAACTATGGGTCCTACCTGGGCCAACCTAAACCTGGGCCCAGGTAACTCAGGATATTACACTATGTTCACGATGCCAAATACTATTGTTACAACTATAATATCTTGAGTTACCTGGGCCCTAGGATTAGTTTGGCCCAAGTAGGACCTTAGTTGTTTACTTATTATTGAATTAGAAAGAGTATTACATGAATAGTTTTAGAAAGGGAAGGAGTTGTATGACAACTCTAATTAGAAAGAGGAAGTATAAGAGAAGGAATAGGACTCTACTTTGTATATTTGAACAAACCAATGACCCCTTAGGTTGGTATTCTAAGCTCTTCTTCCTTTTGAGAAATTTGAAAGGAGGATCTTGTTGACTGCAATCCTAGAGAAGAAGATGAAGACGACGATCATCGGATGTCCTATTCGCGACCGCACATTGCAAACGCTACGATCACGTACAGGAGGTGAGTGAATCTTCCTAGTTGATTCCAAACAATACATAAGATGACTGATAGGGTTGGATTTTCCCAATTGTTCTGAATTGCTGTTGTGTTGACAACTTGATCCATCAATTGGATGTAATACGTATGCGGAGTCCAAGAAAACCATGTTAGTCTTGATTGTTAGATTTATACAAATAATAAGGAGTTTGTTCTCCAGTAATCCCTTGAAGTTTGGCTGAGTTATAGAGGGATTCACAACATGCCAAAAGTTGGGCGGGATTGTGCAGAGTTGTCGATTGGGGATTGTGGGACCCCATGGCCCACTAGATATTAGATCTGGTCCACAGATCCTGTAGTGAACCCATGGTCGACCAAGGAGGACTTGGACCCATGTGAGGTGGGCCCTGTTTGGGCCACCATCTATTTGATTTATGCAGCAGAGACGTTAATTTGAGGAAACCAAGGTAGATGGTCGACATCTGCTGTGGGACCCATTAGTGGACTTGATCCAAGATCAAGACCCCACATCTTGAAGGGGACCCAGGGGTGACCTAGCTGGTGGTGGTCCCATGTGGAGTGGGCCCCATTTGCCCAGTCATCCAGAAACTTCAATTCTGTTAACCGTGAGGCTTGTCCTTGAATTTCTTTGTTCTTGTTAAGACTGTGGGGCCCAGTAGGGATGCCTGATGACGAACTAGAACCATGGGACTTGATGTATGGCACTGGGCGACCATAGAGATCAGGTATGATCATGTATCATTCAAGTGGGACCCACTGGATGACACACAAATGTGTTCTGACGTGAAACACTAGGTTGTATATGTGTTCAGTATGTGGAATTGAGGCTTGGGTGGGACATATAGATGGGGACAGCCATATACTCGGTAGGAAATTACTATATAAACCTTCCATCTAAGTTATGTAAGGTTTCTGTGTAACTATTATTAAACTACATGGACTGTGATTAATTAGCTGTGACTAAATATATGGACTGTGATTGATTATTGTTGTGTAAGTTTGTGTTATAATATAGTGTAGGCCGCCCCTGTACCAATCAATACCAATTATGATTAGAAGTGGGGCAACGATCAGTAAATTGGGTAAGGGTTGGATCCGCACTACAGATTGTGTAAATTGTTAATAAAAATGCTTGTTGGTTGCTATGTGATTATGAGATATTGTGCACTGGATCCCAGATTTGGGATGTTGGACTTAGTGTCCGGATGATTGATGGCTTCTGGCCATGGTGGCCATTATAGCGGCTAATCCTTGTGGATGTGTCTGATGAGACAGGGTCATGGTGACCGGTATACATGTATACGATAAGCCTTGGTGGCGTGGTAATGTGCATGGGCACGAATATGTATATGGATGTACTTGTAATGGTAATTGATCTATTGATTCAGACTTGTTTGGTGATGTGATATTATGTTACATGCTGTTTGTGTAATTAGGAATATTCATTCACCAGTAATACTGATGTTGTGTTGCCCCCTTCAGGGAATCATGTTATAGTTGGAATAGAGCAGAACGACGTTCAGCATGTAGATTTTGGCATGCGTGGCTGACAGGAGAGAACGAGAAAAGTTCAATTAGTTGATAAGGGGATAAACCTTTGTTTAGGGATTTTAATTAAATGTTTTAAAGTCACCTTTGAATTGAGTTAAAATATGGAATTTTAATTACTTAAAGATATTTGATATTGTTTGACATTTATAATTTAATTAGAATTATATTTTGAGCTAAATGCCTGATTCCTTGTGGAAGTTATTTGATGAATGCGTGGTGAATAATTGTTAAATGATCACAATCTGGAATCCGACAGGGCCCCGGATTTTAGGTCGTGACAACAACAATATATATTATAGTCATGCCATGATGACTTTTGATGAGTATGGAGCAATCGAAACACTCACGCAAGACAAACATCCACTACCAACAACAAAGACAACGCACCAAGGATATGAGAACTTCACAGAGAGAAAACAGAAATACTACTCTTCACTGTTATTCAAGAAAATGAATGTGTTGACTGAAAAACCATGAGCCAGTCGACCCTTAAAATGCTATATAGCCAATAACACCTAATTACAAGCAATGATATCCCAAGATTCTGTCACTAGACAGTAATTAGCAACTCCTAATAATATAATGGAAGGAAATCAGCTACTAATTAGCAAGAAATTAAAGGTTTCTAGTAGATTTCTAAAACGAGTGTCGTTCCAGACCTATGATGCACGGATACTTTAAAATGGGCAACGTATCGTGTCGTATCGAATCTAATACTTCACTTTTTATGTGTAAAATCCGTGTTCCTGCCATATCTATGGCATGTCCTCATCGTATCCATGCCGTATTTGGGCACCATAGTTCCAGACTTCCACAAAATTGATCATGAGACCCACATGGCCCATCTGATGGAGAAGTGGGCCCTGCTAGTTGGCCATACACTCACAGGCGACAAAGGGTGTGCTGGTTTACGTTGGGTTTGGGCCCAGCCGGACCTTTAACTTTCCATCCCAATAAACCAAACGAGAGTCCCTTTGTGTACTGTTATGAAGTGCAGTTTTTCTTCATATTTTCTAAACAGCCCTATAGTTTATGTAATTTATTAAACAGCCCATGTATGTGTATAACTTAGAAACTGGAGGCTGTTTTGGGCTCCATAATGCAGTTGGGACTTCTACACATGGGTTCAGAGATCAAATTTGATCTTGTCCATCCACATCAAAAGGGAAACAACATTAAGCAGGTTCGGGAATCTGGAGGGAGAAACTATGGTGATGTGAAGTCAACTAGATGACTGTATTAAAACAGTTACAAAGGAGGTGTTTGGAGTGTCGAAAGGGAAAAGTATGATAAAGAAACCTAGTGGTAGAGTTTAAAGATTCAAGAAGTTGTTCAACAGAAAAGATGCTACTACAAGGTTTGGCAAGGGACTAGGAATATGGAAAATTATGAAATGTATAAGAAGTAAAGAAAGAAGTTAAGAGAGTAGTGAGTGATGCAAAGTCTAAAGCATATGATAACCTATATAATAAGTTGGGAATAAGAGACAAAAATAGATAAAAAGAGGGAAAGGAAAAGTAGGGACCATGTCAAACGTATAAAGAGTGCCGCCAAGAGGTTTTAGTGAAGGACAATGATATTAAAGAAAGGTGGAGAAATATTTTAACAAAACTTTAAATGAAAATTCCATATGAGACTTAAGAATGAGAGGAAATACTGACATTTAGAGAGAGATGAAATACAGAACATAAGAGAGAGAGATGAATGTCGTCCCTCCTTTGAGGATCGACTCTGGTTTATATAAGGGTTTAATTCCCTAATTACAATCAATTACAAATCTTAGATCCTAAACGGAAGCAACAAAATTAAGTAACAACCTTTGACTAATTACAATGTAACAAATGGGTACAATAAATGGGCCTAAATGGATGGGCCTGGATTGACACCTCCCCTCAAATTGATGCTGGGGAGTCATAAAGCAGCAATTTGGATACAAGAAATTGATGTCGAGGCCAAGGAAGTCCCTTCGTGAAGATATCTGCAAACTGAAGGTCTGTAGGGACATGCGGGAGACGAATGACATTACGCTTATATTCATCTCGAATAAAGTGGCAGTCAACTTCGATATGTTTGGTGCGTTCATGGAAGACGGGATTTTCAGTGATTCGGATAGCACCAGTATTATCGGCATGCAATGGAGTAGGAGAGGCTTGAGCGAACCCGAGTTCTGAAAGAAGTCCTCGTAACCATAAGATCTTAGAACAAGCAGAAGACATGGCCCTATATTCAGCTTCCGTGGAAGAGCGGGACACCCGTTCTTGTTTCTTACATTTCCAAGAAACGAGAGAAGTGCCAAGGTACATGCACCAACCAGTAGTAGAACGGCGTGTGTCTTGACAGCCTGCCCAGTCAGCATCCACATAAGCGGTCAGATGAAGAGGATTATCCTTTGGATAATATAAACCGCGAGGGGCAGTTTTTAGCAGATAGCGGATAATGCGCTTCACAGCGGTCAAATGAAGGTGTCGAGGAGCTGTCATGAATTGGCTCACAAGATGAACAGCATAAGATATGTCAGGTCTAGTGATGGTGAGATAGACAAGACTTCCCACCAGACGCCTGTAGGTATGAGGATCAGGAAGAAGATTGCCATCATCGTTACTTAACTTGAGATTTACCTCGACAGGTGTATCAACAGGTGAGGAATCATGGAGGTCAGCCAACTCGATAAGATCTGATGTGTATTTGTGTTGATTAACAAATAGACCTTTGGGAGATTGATGCACCTTTAGGCCCAAGAAATAATGCAATGGACCCAAATCCTTCATACGGAAGGAATCCCTGAGAGATGCTTGAAGAGATTTGATCATACTATCATCCGTGCCAGTAATAATAATATCGTCAACATAGACGAGGAGCACAGTAACACCAGTAGATGTGCGGCATAAAAAGAGAGATGGATCAGAAGGACTCTGGGTAAAGCCACTCTTGCATAAGCGACCCTTAAAGGTTTCAAACCAAGCGCGAGGAGCTTGCTTTAGACCATAAAGTGATTTGCGCAGGCGACAGACAGACCTCTTTGAGGGAGAGGAGACGCCTTGTGGTATCCGCATATAGACTTCTTCTTGCAGATCCCCATGGAGAAATGCATTTTTGACATTCATTTGGTAGAAAGGCCAGGATTAAGAGGCAGCAATGGCGAGAAGTAACCGAACAGATGTCATTTTTGCCACAGGTGCGAACGTTTCCTCATAGTCAATGCCATACTCCTATCTGTTTCCGAGTGCCACAAGTCTAGCTTTGTGTCTATCCAATGACCCATCAGATTTAAGCTTGATTGAGTAGATCCATTTGCAACCGATGGGTTTAACTGCTGGAGGACACTCCACAATATCCCAGGTGTGATTCTGATCCAATGCATCCAATTCCTCCTTCATGGTCTGGTTCCAACAATCTTGTTGTACTGCCTGCAAATAAGAACTTAGGATAGAGAGAGAAGATAGAGTGGTCATCAAAGAAGTATGGGTAAATCCATACCGATAGGCGGTCTAGAATTTCTGGAGGAGCGACGTAAGGTAGGAGTAGTCGTGGAACCATTTGTCGATGGAGGATCAGGGGAAGGGCCATCTGCGGTGGGAGGTTTCTCCCGACGGTGGTATACAAAAGCAGGATTAAACCTAGTAACAGAGGTTTGATCTGAAAAACCTGGTAAGAGAGCTGGTGAAGAGGAATGAGGACAATCCATGTGAGTTTGGAAGAAATATTGATTTTCAAAGAAAATAACATTTCGAGAAACCCGGATACGATGACCAATGGGATCATAACAAACAAAACCTTTTTGATTAGTGGCATAACCCAAAAAAGCACACCTGCGAGATTGTGCTGTTAGTTTCGTTCTTACTGTGGGAGGTAGATGAACAAAGCAAACACAGCTAAAAGTATGTAGGTGATCAATAAATCAGAAAAAAAACATCTTCATAAATCCTAGAAGCTTCAGGCGACCAAGATGGTCGGGTTCCGCTGATTGGTGATGATCGCAGGTGGGCCACGTCTGATCTGAGATGATCAGGATGATCTGGCTGAAGAGAATGATCACAGATGATCATATACTGGCTTCCAATGTTTGGAAGATGATTTAGGAGAAGATCACAGATCACAGATGATCTGGCTCTGATACCATGACATTTAGAGAGAGATGAAATACAGAACATAAGAGAGAGAGAGATGAATGTTGTCCCTCCTTTGAAGATCGACTTTGGTTTATATAAGGGTTTAATTCCCTAATTACAATCAATTACAAATCTTAGATCCTAAACTGAAGCAACAAATTAAGTAACAACCTTTGACTAATTACAATGTAACAAATGGGTACAATAAATGGGCCTAAATGGATGGGCCTGGATTGACAAATACTTCATTAGAAAGTTGGACCCTACTCATAAGATTTATAGGAGCTGTACACTTAATAAAAATGCAATGTTGTTGCATTGAGATTCTGCTAGTAACTAAAAAAGTAAAACTCGCACAAGTGAAAAACCTACCATTAGTGGTACGGTAAGAAAAGGAAACATCCTTATTGCATAATTGACACGTAGAACTTAACATTCCTCTTCTTTTATCAGTTGAAATTCTTTGCCCTCTTGGCTCCGCCACTGGATTTGAGATGTCACTGTGTTTGAGAAAAGAAAACGTAATAAAGTAGAATGCTAATTGTGTTTGCCAATAATATTGTAGTCATAGACAATGATGAAGAAATTAAGAACTTGAGAACTGAGTTTGAAATTAACGAACTTAGAACATCAAAATACTTTCTTGGAATTGAAGTTGCCAAATCTAAGGAGGGGATTGTCATCTCACGACATAAGTATACACTGGATCTCCTCAAAGAAATAGAAAAGTTAGGGACCAAACCAACACACACTCCAATTGAACAAAATCATGGACTATACTCTGAGAGGGAGAGCTAATTCATCATCAGAGATCATACCAAAGACTAGTGGGAAGGTTAATTTATCTAACTATCTCGACGCCGATATCTCATATGCTATAAGCTTTGTAAGCCAATTCAAGCATGCTTCCACAGCTGATATAATTTGGCCAAAATTCAAAAAATTCTCAGGTACTTAAAAAAAGCAGCCAGCAAAAGCATCTTATGTAAATCTCATGGGAATGGAGAGCAGAAGCGTAAACTCATACCGATTGGGCAAGATCCAAAACAAATAGAAGGACCACTACGGGTATTGTACTATGACAGGTGGAAATTTGATTTCATGAGAAAGTAAGAAACAAGTACTGGTTGCAAAACCACACTGAAGCTGAATATCGGGCTATGGCTGATCGGTGTTGTGAGTTATGGTTGAGGATATTGTTAGAAGAATTGATTTTCAAGCAAAGTTGACCTATGACTATACATTGTGACATGACCGACAATAAAACTTGCCAAGAATGCAGTGTATCATGAGCGAACAAAGCATGCAGGAGTTAACAAACATCCACTTCATCAGAAAGAGAAAATGTGGAGCTAGGGTACGGAAGTACATATGATCATATTGTACACTTCCTCATAGAAGCAATGACCAAAAAAAAAAAAAAAAGGAATTATTGTCAACGCTGGGCATAGTGAATATATATGCACCAGCTTAAGCAGGATTTTTATGAGACAGATTATGACTTATTTATAAATGAATAAAACCAGCGGCTTGCATGTAATTTCGGAGAGTTGTAAGGGTTTCTAATAATTTTGTGAGAGTTAATAAATTATATATGGTTATGGTCGCCTAACCTAGAAAACACAACTGCATCATTCCCTTTTCTCAATTCTTCTCCTTTTCATCTTTTGCCCGTTTCTTTCATACAAGGTTATATCATACTTCTTATCATAAAACCTTAAAGATTATATGTAATTAAGCCCTTCAGCTCTAAGAATTTTGAAATGTTGATCTGCTTGTACTATTTTAGTCTTATAGTGGTTGTGTAACAGACCTTTAAGTTCGTATGATTGAGTCTACATTTTGGCTTCAGATTAAAATGGATTACGATACTATCATTGTTAGCTGAGTAATCATTACTTAACAATGGTGATGAGTGATGGTTTAATGTTTTTATGTTTTAAGTTGTGCACACAAGTACTACATATATAATTTTTCTGCTTGTCAGCTCCCATAAATGGTTTAGGGTACTGCCCCTCCTCTCCTTGAACATGTGCCTTACCTTGCTCCTGGTTCCTTGGGCTCCAACTTGACTTGGTGCCTCAACAACTTCTAACATCGTGACAACATTGGAAAAGTTGGATTCATTGTTAATAAGAAAATCATTTTTTTTTTTTTTTTTACCAGAAAGTCAGAAAAAACCCTCGACTAGAAAAAGAGAGACATAAGAGGAGAAAAGGAACTGAGGTAAAAGAAAGAGATGGCCATGCCCCTTACAGTTGGGTGACCACTCTTATTTATTAATTTTCCAATTTTCAATAATTTCAAAAAAAAAATCCCTGTAATTCCCCAAATTACAGAAAACCCCTTGGAGTTGATTGATGTACAAATAAGTCATACTCTTAACTCATAAGAGGAAAGAGATGAACCACATGGTTGCTTAAGTGGGGGAGCCTAAGAGTATACTTCCCACCATGATTTCTCCATTCTTTCTATCAACAGAAATGTCCCCTTAAAGAACACATACCGGACCTAGCATAATAGTAGAAAGTACACAAAAAGATCAAAAGTGTATATTAGAACAAGATAACAAGAGAACCGTGCATGGTAGTAAAGAAATCACCAAAATCAGCTTGCTTTAGTGGTGCGGGATTTTTATTTTCGAAGGTATTTGACAGATGTAGAAATTGCCGATTTTGCTAATTTGATTGGCATGCTAATTGGCAACGTGGATGTGAGAGTTTGGAAACGAGATACTAAAGATCATTTGTCGGTGAAGACTTTCTGCAATGCTTTGATGGACTCTACAGAAAGAGTGGAAGGTTGGTCTAGTTTTTGGGATCCTTCAGTCCTGCCAAGAGTCTTGGTGGCAAAGTGGATGTGAGAGTTTGGAAACCGGACACTAAAGGTCATTTCTTGGTGAAGACTTTCTACAATGCTTTGATGGACTCTATAGAAAGGGTGGAAGGTTGGTCTAGTTTCTAGGATCCTTCAGTCTTGCCGAGAGTCTTGGCTTTTTTTTGGTTAGCAAGGAAGCAAAAAATTCTAACGATAGACAAATTGAGAAGAAAAAATCATATCATTGACAATGGGTGTTCTGTGTCTGAAAGATGAGTCAATGCACCATTTGATGATCCACTGTCATTTTTCCTTTAGAGTTTGGACTGCTATTATTGATTTGTTTGATATGGTATGGGTTACGCCAAGGATAGTTTAAGATCTTTTTCTTCAATGGTGATGGGGATGTAATTCTGTTCGTGGAAAGATTTTATGGAAGTTAGCTTTGTATGCCACATTGTGGAAGCTTTGGTCAGAGAAATAATAGAGCTTTTAGAAATGAAAGTAAGTAAGTGGAGGTGGTTGTTAAGTCTATTGTCAGGGCAGAGCAGTGTCAGAATGGGTGAGCAAGCGTAAGGAGTTTGAAGGGGTGTTTTTGGATGAAATCAGTAGAACTTGGGCAGCTTTGTTGAAGAGAGGTGGGCACACTAAAGTTTTCCTCGTATTATCTGGATGAGGAGTCCTGGAGTTCTTAAATTCAATTTTGATGGCAGCTATTTATAGTCTATTAGTATGGGATTTTTTGGAGGAGCAATAAGGGATTATAATGGACATGTTATTAGAAGTTGGTTTGGGCCTTTGGATTTTGCGGATGCCAATGAAGCGAAGGTTTTTGCTTTCTCTTAGGGTGTCGCAAGTTACTTAGATTGGGTGGTCATAATGCTACTCTTGAAGGTGATTCTTTCTTAGCTATTCAATAGGGTTCTAGGACGGCAACCCATCCTTGGCGATTGGCGGATTTGATGGAGGACGCAAGGATATTTCTGGGCAGTTGGAGGCGCATTTTCATCATGTTCCTTGAGAGGCAAGAGTTATGGGGAATGGTCTTGCAAAGCAAGCATTTTTTTTCTTTTCCATTAATTTTGATATGTAGCATTTTCTTTTCTTTTGGTGGTGTTATGTTTTGGGTTTGGCTAAGCAATATTTCGCTGCTTAGTCTTTTGAAATAAATTTTAAAGTTTTTTTTTTTTAAAAAACAGCTTTCAAAAGAGGCAGGAAAAAAAACTAAAATTGGAACCAAATGTTACCTTATAGTATCCCTTCATCACCTGTGGCCCTCTGACTTTTACAAGTCCTTTTGAACCCGCAGGGAGATCTTCCCCAGTTTCTAAATCTGTAATCTTGATTTCCGTATGTCGAAGAGGAAGCCCAATTGTGCCAAGAACCTACCAATATTTAAGTTAGATTAAAAGATTGTAAGTGAATGAAAAGGTGAAAGTTGGTGAAAGAAAGAGATAAATTAAGTCAGCTGACAAAAGGGAAGATAAACACAAACCCCGTAACATAACCAGAATAGCTTCAGTAAGTATCATCAATGACAATTTTAGCTATTTGTGTAGATTTTAGATGGTATATTTAGACATTATTCCTAAAATGGCTAAACCAATGACTTTGAATTCCACCCTTAACCATTGCTTAGACCATAACATTCCTGGAATGTTGCATATTCTATTTACTGCCGTGAGAGAGTGGCAGTATAAGCAATGTAGCCATCATTATCATTAGATTGGCTATTCTAATCTATAAAGAATGCTAGGATTCACATTAAAGACCACATGCACATATTTTCCTTTATATTCACTTGAACACAGCACTGATAGTTGATACATTATGCTTACTTATTTATATCATTTTCACACTCTTCGAACTAATGTTGATGATGAATAGGAATCAATATGAGTTACAGATTCATGGTCTGGTTTTGTACACGAGTACAATAAAATAATCCTGTTACTATTATTGTCCCCATTACACCCTTTTAGGTTAGGGGTATTCTTTCCATGTAAAATATATTCATTATTTTATAAAATCAGCCAATCGAATGAGGCTGTAATTTGAATGCAAAAATACTGAATGCCAATCAAAGAAGGAATTCCTGAGAGAGAGAGAGAGAGAGAGAGAGAGAGGGGGGGGGGAGAAGCAAAGAACAAAGGGATCAACTCCTGCGAAATGAGAAAGTAGATCTTGTTAACACCAGCTGGCCCACAGGGCCATGAATGATAGGCCCAGACCATCAATACACTAACCCATCACGTGGGATAGTGTAGTTGACTAGTATCAATGTAAAATATTCTCTTCCTATATTACAGCAGTGTAATATATATTATTTCCATGTAATTAGATTGTAATAGGTTGTAATTTCCTTGATTAAGGCTGAGAAGAGATTATAAATGGAGTAAGGGATCGATCAAAGGGATCATCCAGTTTTCCAAAGTTTCTTCTCCTATTATAAGTACTATCAAATGTCATGGTATCAGAGCCAGGCAATCTCTATTGGATTCAAAAGCAAAGTTTTCTTCTCTTTTTTTTTTATCATCATAAGATCTCAGGTTTGTGGATTCCAGAAATCTTCAACTTCTCATCACTAGAAGATGTTAGTCTCTCGGTATAGGCTGCTGTGATCAACCGTGGCCCACTTGGGATCATCAACTCATTGTCAGATATCTACCCAGATCTAGTCGCCTGGCATTCCTCAAGATTTTGGAGGTGTTTTCAGAATTTTTGCTGGATCAATGGTAGGCCTTCTAATCATTTATGTGTTCCTCCAATTGTTTTGAACAGTTTTCTTCAAAACCGTACAAAACTGTGGATACAGTCTGTTTTTCAGAAATCCTGTTCTAGTAGGAAGATATTTTGAGTCTTAATCTCATCCAAAACTCTGATCTAGACTGTGATCAGAAAGTGGGTCCTGCGTGGCAATCTTAGCCCCATTTTCAAGGTCGGCTGGGCACTTTTGGGCAATTTTTTGCATTTTCTGCAATCTGGTTCCATACCAGTAGCAAATCTTGATGTTAAACATCAACCATATTTGTTCTTAAGCAAGATCTAGTGTTCTGTCTTGAAGTAACTCATATTCTCTGGATTTCATCAAGCCTCAAGCTTCTGGATTATATTTGTCTGAAGAAAGACACAGTTTCTGCTGTTTTTTCTTGAAGTAGCTACTTTAGCACCAGGATCTCCTTTATAGATTTATTTATACACTGTGCTGTCATGGAAAAGAGTGAAATCTCCCTTGTTAAATTTAATGGGTCCAATTACACATTGTGGGCTTTCCAATTTCAAATTTACCTTAAAGGTAAAGGATTATGGGGTCATGTGATTGGGTCTGATCCCAAACCCAACGATGACACGATTGATACTAAAGCAATCGCCAAATGGGAAGTCAAAGATGCCCAGATTATGACTTGGCTCATGGGGTCAGTTGATCCGCAATACATTCTCAATCTCAGACCCTATAAAACTGCAAAAGGAATGTGGGACTACCTGAAACATATTTATCAATAGGATAACTCGGCTCGCAAATTTCCCTTAGAACAAGAACTTTCTCGGTTTGTTCAGGGGATTATGTCCATTCAGGAGTATTATTCTCATTTTGTTCGTTTATGGACTAACTCTACTGAGATTATTTACTCTAGTCTACCAAATGCTTCCATCACTGTAGTTCAAGACATTCATTCTGCAAGTCGAAGGGATCAATTTTAATGAAACTACAATCTGAATTTGAACAAGTCCGTTCTAATCTGATGAGCCGGGTGCCTTCCCCTTCCATTGATACATGCTTAAGTGAACTTCTTCATGAAGAACAGCGTCTCACAACCCATACTACTATTCAGTAGGCTACTATCGGCGGTCCAATAACTACTACATATGTTGTAGAAGACAAACCACAGACACGAGATATGACCAAAGTCTAATGTTATTGCTGAACAAACAAAACTATCCGCTCAATCCTCTAAATGTGCTTTTTTAGGTTATGCGAATGCCCAAAAATGATTTTTATGTTATGATCCAAAGGTAAAACATATCAGGATTTCTCTTAAATGTTAAGTTTTTTGAAAATCAATATCTCTTCCAACATCATCTAGATCATGATACATCTCGTGTGATTTCATTTGTTCCCGACTTTGGTGATAATTCTGTTCCACCTACGGAAAATATCAAGCCTATACTTGTGTATGAGAGGCATAGACGGGAAAACACTACTGCACTTGAGCCTCCTGACATGTCAACTTCCTCTGCACTTGACCTAGCTCCTGCCCCAGACATCAGCCAGTCAGCCCCTCCCACCGATCATCTCGGATTTCTTGCCCCCCCTTATCGGTTCGGTTTCATTTCACCCATACATCCATACTTACCACTCCTATCTTCTGTTCATATACCTAACCATTTTTCCCAAGCAATGCAACATGAGTGTTAGCGTCAGGCCATGCAAGAAGAACTTGACGCACTCAAAGCAAATCACACATGGGATGTTGTTCAATGTCCTTCGTTCGTCAAACCCATTGGATGTAGGTGGGTCTACTCTATCAAGCTAAATCCTTAAGGTACTTTGGTCCTTTATAAGGCTCGTTTAGTGGCACTTGGGAACCGTCAAGAGTATGGTATTGACTATGAGGAGGCATCTGCTCCGGTCGCCAAGATGACAACTATTACGCCCCCGAACCCGGACTCTGCAGCGACCCGACCTCGAGGAGCGTGAATGAGATTACGTAAGAATTATATTTTCCTCTCAGGATCCGTGTGTGTGAGGATGAAAAATTCCAACACACCGAATATTTTGCAGAAGCTTACGTGGCATTGCGACCCGGATTCCATAGCCATCGGATTCCGTGTCGCACCCAACCGCTAGCATATAGTTATCATATCAAGGCCCATACTAGACTGGAACAAACCATCACAATAAAATACAAAGCTGACAGTAACATGATATTTCATTCCCACATATGTTCAAGTTACAAATATCAATGAGTATTAATTAAAATCCCGAAGAAAAGGCTAATAAAAGCCATACAAATAACAAGCTAAATAAACACTACCCCGAAAATGACGTAGCTCTGATGTCAAGCTCAATGTCTACATGACATAGCCGACACTACAACCTGCAAACTAATGGCTCCATAGCCAACACATGCACTCAGCTCGGGCGAAGAACCTGCTACTTAGAGCACCAAACAAACAGGGTCAGACACGACGGTCTGGCAGGTGACTGAGATGGATAATAAAGATTCCGGATAGTAAAACATGTAATAAATCATGGTATTTGATCAAAAGCTGCATATATTCAAAACCTGTGTAAAACGTGGATATCTAACAAAACATATATTCATTTAAAGCATGTGTAAAACATGGATATCTGACAAATCATGTATTCCTCATATTGCAAACCCAGTCCATATGCGGACCCTTTTAATCGCCCTTCTTCAGGGGAGCCACAATCGTGGGGACAGATTGGCAACCACACCAGCAAAATCCTCCATCACCGAAGTGATAGAGCAGAATGTTGGCCTCAGACACACGAAGTGACGAGGACCAACTAAATATATATACATATACTGGACAAGACCACGGCAGGACCCAAACTGCAACTGGCAGGAGTTATTAAGGGCCCCAAGTCGGTGGATCAAGCCGACAAGGTTGCTCAAGCTTAGTGGTGCCGAAACATAAATCAAAAGCGAACGAACACACAAAATATGGCGAGGAACTACTTAAACAGGTCCAAGTCAAAGCGCACACACTCATGTAAAGAGTAGTCCTCCCAATATGCATATAAGAACTCATAGAGTTACTCGAGCTGGCAAAACTGATTGTTTCTTGATAAACCAACGAAATACCGAAGTTGTTTATTTTTAGTCAAAACGAGCTAAATAGTTTGAAGCAGAACATTTTTTGTCCCAAACGGGCAAAAATAACTAAATCTGGATGTTTTAGCCAAAACGAGTAAAATCCGGTGATAATTAACCCAAATGGACAAAACTGACAGACCATAAATCCAACGGGCTTAAAAACAAAGTTTCCAGGCAAACACAACTGAATAATGCAAATAAAATCATGTTTCCGGGCAAATCCAAGCTCCACAGTCAATTTCCACATATGCACATCCCATAGACAAGTTGAGACCACATCATTTGGTACAACGTGCACATAGGCCCTCGAGTGCCGGGTTTTATATCATTTGATGCTCCCGAGATTTGGTGGCATTCCAAGTTCCTATTGCACGTTATCCAATTTTTAATTAAGTCTTAACGTGTTTCCGGGTTGGATTCCCCCATGGGCGCATCCTTTTTCCCATTCTTCCTCCAGACCACCACTTCCTAGACCTAACCATGAAGTTAGGACTCAAAACAGTCCATTTCCCCATCAAAATTCAATCCCCAAGCCTCAAACCAAACCCAGGCCCAACAGGGGGGTGCGCTCGAGGACCTGCACTCTGGACTTGGGCGCGATAGGCAAAATGCCTGCTCGCTCAAGAGGGCCATGATTCGCTCGAGCGGGCAGCCATTTTGCTGCTTTGTTGATGCCTTCTCCTTCCTTTTTCATTTTGATCACACTTTCCTGCATAAATAGGCCTCCTTGCCTCCCCAATTACCACAACCCATTATCCTCCATATACAGCACATTATCACACACAAATCCCATCCATTCACCCCCATAAATCCATCACCAAGTCTAACCATAAAACTGCCCATTTGCACCCAAAACATGCTTGTACATGAAACATAAACTTGAAGCTTAGTGAAGGTTCAATTAAACAAGGGAACCACTAAGCATGCATTTACAAAATTAATTGGAACCATAGTAAGAGTTTAAAAGTAAATGAAGCCATGAAATCCATAAAAAGTATAGCAATGAAAACTATGAAATTCATGAAAATTAGCATGCTTAAAACAAATCACATTTCAGTCACTTGCCTTGGTCTCCAATGCTCCCAATTAGCCTCTAATCCATCCAATTAGACCTTAGCACACTTAACACAAGAAACCCCCAAAATAAACCCAACTTAGAACCCTAAAAATGGCAAAACATCAAAGACAAGGAATGGGCTCACACAAAGCTAGGAAATGGAATCTAAGGGGCTACCGTTACACAAAATAGAAGATGGGAAGGGAGCTCTTACCTCTAAGACCATCACTCAACAAGAAGAAGCTTGTAGAAGGGGCTCCCACCTTGACTTTGCACAATAATGGTGTTTAAAGGGAGCTTGAGATGAGGGGAAGAAGATGGTGAGCTCCAATCTCCATTTGGCAAGTGTTTCTCCATGAATGGGAGAAGAAAACAAGGAGAAAAGGGAGGGGAGAGCTCAGTTGCAGAGCTCCCCCTTGGGCTGCAACGAATGAGGGAAAAAGAGAGGAGGGTGGTACTTTTTATAATGGGTGGGTGTGGGCCCCACCACACTTAAAACTTGTCAAGGGTAAAACATCAATTTCTGGGCCCCAGATGCGATCGACGAAGAAGAGAAAAATGTCTCATAAAATCTAGTTTTCAAAAAGTATAATTTTGGCATGGTTATGAGATTTCAAAATTTGGGTCCAGATTCAATATGAAAAGGCCGATTTGCCCCCAGGGCTGGAAAAACTGGTTTTCGGAGCTTCGAATGGGTACGGAGTGAACACGAAAATTATAGGGAATGACGAGACTAGTCAAAAGAAGCTGAAATGGAAATTTTTGGGAATCACAAAGAACCTCCCCATGCTGACCACGTAAGACAAATAGGATCCTATGGTCACAAACCGGGTTCACTTGCTCTCAAAACTCTCCAAAACTAATAAAAAGGCATTCTGACTCACAAACTCAACCAAACAACCACTAATCCCACTTAGAGAACCAATTCACAACTAAATCAACACTAATCCCGGAAATTAGGGGTCGGGTTCTCACAACAACAGTGGGTACCATTCTTGCTACTGCAGCATCACACTCATGGCCTTTCTATCAAATGGATGTGAAAAATGCCTCCTCCATGGAGATCTTAAAAGAGGAAGTGTACATGCATCTTCCTCAAGGATATGATTCTACTTCTAAGGTGGCGGCTCGGCTCCGTCGCTCTTTGTATGGTCTCAAACAAGCACCCAGAGATTGGTTTTAGAAATTTTGTTCTACTCTGCTTCACCTTGGATTTGCTCAGAGTCCCTATGATCCTTCATTGTTCATGAATATTATTGCTCAAGCCATAGTTATTAAAGTCGCACGATTCGCGATTCAAATCATACCAGAAGGAAACCAATTCTTATCGGCCTACTGAATCGTATTTAAGCAGATATCGTGTGATTTGATTCAAATCGTAGTGCATCGTGCGATATTAACAATTCTGTTTGGGAAAGAAACTGCAAAGGTGGGACTCTATTTTTTTGGGGGTTTTTTGGGGCTTTATGAAAACTTGATTTATTTGCCATTAAAGGAAGAAAATTTTTTTTTAAAACCCTCATAAGAGACTGAGAGATAAACAAGCCTAGGAAGAAAATGCAAAATCCAGCCCTCATTCCTGTTCCCTTTGCTACAAGCTCTCGTCTTTGGTCAAGTTCTTCCAAGCACAGCTGAGTGTCCTAGTGAGGAAGACGAAGGCATTACTGAAGCTCTTACACTACTGTTGCAAGGTCACGGCATTGGTGAGGCTATTCCAGGCTCCATCGAAGAACTCCAGCAAGAAGAAGAAGAAGCCGATCAATTTCCAAGTACGCTTTGCTTTTTTTTATATTATATTCACTCCTCTCTTTTTATTTTTTATTTTCATCCATTTGTTGTGGGCCCACTACAGCAGCTCCCTGACCCTTTAGTGGGGCCCACCCATTTACTTGTCTCCTTTCTTTCTTTATTTTTTATTTTTCATCCATCATTGGTGGGCCCCACAACAACAGCTTCTTGTCCTTATCCATAAGTGGGACCCACTTGCTCACTAGTCTCTTTTTTTTATTTTTCATCCATCAGTGGTGGGCCCACTGCCCATATCTATCAGCTGTTGTCCCAAATGCATTTACAGTTTCGTCCATACATGGGGTGATTTCTGAATGTGTTGGATACATTCCTTTGAATTTCACGATGCGTGGCCCCCCCACTGATGAATTGTTTTTTTTTTAATTATTTCTCAGTCCCTTTTTTGCATCCATCAATAGGTGAAAATTGACCATTTCCATTGATGGGTGGGGCCCACCTAAGATATCAACAAAAACTGTTGTCCCAACTGTTCGTTTTGCTCTTTTTCGTTTTTTTAAACATATGTGGATGATCTGTGAGTGGGTCTCGCATGTGGATATTTCAACTGTGGCCATGTGGGCTTTACTGGGCCATAGGATTCCTGCTGTTTTGTGTGGGCCCATTTATCTGATTCTACAGCCTACATGCTTATTTTTAATTTTGATATGATAGATATGTTACCTCCTTTTGATAACTGAATCATATACAGCGATTCACATAGAAAAATACTAAAACGCAAATATTTGTCATGCATTGATGTTCATATGATTGAAAAATAGATAGATTGTGGACCTCTATAATTTTCCTTGTCTTTTCAATACTTTTTTAGATTTTTTTCATCCATATTAAGAAAAGTAAAAAATATCCTACGATTCATGATTCGATTCGCGATTCGATTCAATTCGACCCCTTAAACGATTCACGATTTGACAACTATGGCTCAAGCTACCACCTTACTTCTAGTCTACGTGGATGATATCATCATCACAGGCACTCATAGTAACATGATCCACAATCTTCAATCCTCACTTCAAACTGCATTCCATATGAAAGATCTAGGCCCATTAACATATATTTTTGGGACTTGAGGTACAACAATCTAGGAAAGGGCTTTTTCTCCATCAACATATGTTACTAATCTCATTGACCTTGCTCGCCTACATGGTGCTACACCAATATGGACGCACCATTAGAAGTCAATGTGAAGCTCCGGAAAGATGATGGGGACCTCCTATCTGATCCCACCTCATACAGACACTTAGTAGGCAGTCTTGTCTACTTGACCATCACTAGGCCCAACATCTCATATGTAGTGAATATTGTTAGTCAATTCATGAAAGCACCACGGCATCACCATTTGGTGGCTGCCAAATGGATCATCTGGTACATTCTTGGTTCACCAACACGAGGATTGTTTTTTCCAGTTGGCACACCACTCACACTTAGTGATTATTTTGATGTAGATTGGGCGTGATGCTCGGATGCTCGCAAATCCACTACTGGCTGGTGTGTTTATTTGGGCGAAGCACTCATTTCTTAGAAATGCAAAAAGGAAGAAAGGGTATCAAAATCTTCCACAGAATCTGAATATCGTGCTATGTCCTCTGCTTTTTCCAAGATTCTATGGCTTCGTGGTTTACTTTCAGATTTTGGTTTTCCTCATACCTCAGCAACACCTCTTCATGCAGACAATACTAGTTCCATGCATATACCTGAGAATCGGTTTTTCACAAGCGTACAAAACATATCGAGGTGGATTATCACTTTATCCGAGATGAATATGATCGCCAGGTCATCAGTCTTCCATATGTTTCCAGTGAACTCCCAACTTGCAGAAATCTTCACAAAAGGGTTACCTAGGTCCCGCCATGAGTTCCTTGTTCGCAAATTGCTACTGTTTGACCAGCATCAATTTGAGAAGGTGGGGTGTGGGGTGGGGTTTAACACCAGCTGGCCCATAGGGCCATGAATGATAGGCCCAATCCATCAATACACTAACCCATCACATGGGATATTGTAGCTGACTAGTATCAATGTAAAATATTCTCTTCCTATGTTACAACGTGTAATATATATTCTTTCCATGTAATTAGATTATAATAGGTTGTAATTTCCTTGATTAAGGCTGAGAAGAGATTATAAATGGAGCAAGGGATCTATCAAAGGGATCATCCAGTTTTCCAAAGTTTTCTTCTCCTATTCTAGGTTCTAATTGTCAGATCTTAAATGCCTTTAAATAGCCAACGCCTCTCCTTTATTTTAATCTTTAACACCAAAAGGCTTAAAAAAAAAAAAAAAAAAAAAAGATCAACACTGCCTCACTGAACCTATCAAACCAAGACCAAGGCGATTACTTCAACCCGTAAAAAGCTTTTCTTAGCTGACGAGCTTTTCCTTATTGCCCTTTTACTAAAATTCTGGAGTTGGATCCATATACTTTTCCAAAATCACCATGAAGAAATGAATTTTGATTATCTAGCTGATACAAAGGCTAGGAGAAATTAGTTGCTGAGGATAAAATCGCCCTTATCACATTTAACTAATTGAGTGGAAAGAATGTCTTTAAAAATTCAACATCCTAGGCCAGTATGAACCATATGTCTTCCTTTATACCTCAATGGTATGGATTATTCGTTAAGTGTAAATATCCACGTGCATCCAACCATACACTTTCCATCAGGAAGATTAATCAACTCTCAAGTACCATTCTTTTCAAGTGCTTGCATTTTCTCAATCATAGCATCCTTCTGCCTATGGATGAGATGTGCCTCGGAAACACTTATAGAAATGCGTTCAGATGACAACTGAGTAAACAAAGAAACAACTGATGGTGACAAACAGTTAGAAGAAACAAAATTCTGGATTGCATATCAGGTAACAGAAGACATCTACAATTACGCAATGTTATAGGATGAGGGTGGTTACTTGACATTATGTCTAAAACCATTAGTTTCACTGATCAAGGGCCAGATGAAAACAATGGTATAGTCTTCTCTTTTTTGTAGTAGTACCCAAGTAGTTGCTTTTGTGGAGAGTTCTGATGACTTGGTCTTCTCTAGAATTTGACCTATTTGATCACTTTATTCAAAGATGGGTAATGATAATACGGAACATCTTCATGACAGGTTACATCCATCATAACAAATAGTCTTCCTTTTTCTTCTTTTCAGGATAGTAAGTATTGTATTAATCACAAAGGGATAACCCTGTAAAACAAAATGAGTAGACATCTTAATGCAACTCCTTGGCAAGGTGACCAGCTATGTGAAGCAGTCACGTGTACCCAAGTAACCTAAGTCAGACATTAACTACTGTATCAAGCGGTACATAGGGACTGTTCACCTTTTTAAACTTGAAAAGGACAATGAAACTAGTGCAATCAATCCCTTCAAGGTTAAGTTCCAATGCACTAAAGCCACGGTCACAAGGTAAAAGTAATAGAGATCGCTAATGGAGAATAACATAAAGAAGTATTCCTTTACTACAACATACTACTGTTGACTGTGCTACCACTGCTGACCTTACATTGCTTTATAAGGCTCGTAAAATTCTCATAGAAAACTAATTGAATGATCTCGAAGAATCCTAATACATCCATGCTTCCTAAATAAGATTAATAACACCTCAAATTTCTAAAAACAATAAACAAAGAGAACGAAAATAAGGAAACTACACACTGTTGACTGTGTCTCTATATGACCCAGTCCACTCTATGCAAGATAACTTCATGGATTTTTCCTTGAAAATCCTTCCTACTCATCAATACAGCCATATAAAATGATTTCCAATTTTAAAGATATATAATGGATCTAAAATCGTAGCAAATAGGAAGGAATATCAAACCAAATAGCCCATTCTATCTGGTTGGAGACGTCCTGAGCAGTCTGCACGTCTCTGGTTGTGGGGCCCACATGGCCCACCTAATCTAGTGGTGGATCTTACAAGTTGAAATCAGACCCCTGGAAGATCCATGGGGTCATGGACTCAAGTAGATTTGGGCCCATTAAGTCATACTCATTAAAGAACCAAAATACAGTTCTTTGACTCCCATTTTCTGAATAGAGTTTCAGCGCCTGTGATGTTCAGAATTGTCAAAACAGCCCCTGAAATGATGTGATTTTTAAAAAATTTGGGCTATTTGATTTCCTTCACTTAAATAAATCAATCACAACCCACGTGTCATATGCCCCATAAATACTCCATAGCTTGTCCAATCACTTGGTCTATTTTGGAATCCACATAACTAGGGAAAGCATATAGAGATTTTTTTTGGTGGTTTGAGATTGCCAATCTATAAAGATGGAGTGAAGAATGCCAACAGAGCACGGTCATCTTTCTATACTTCGTTTTTTGTTCTTTTTCATCAACAATAATTTGAGTAATTTTTTCAAGAGTTTTTTTCTAGACTGTTTGAGATTTGGCACTACCACTGTTTTCAGATTTGTTAAGGTTAGAATGGAATCCAAGTAAGAGGGAGATAATCCTAGTGGTTCCTCATCCTCATTAGGGAACCTAAACACTAATTCTAGGATTACTAGAAAATTGTTTAATGGAAGAAACTATGGTGAATGGTTATATTCAATATAGTTGGCCCTTAGAGGAAATCAAAGATTGGGATATACCGATTACATATAGTAACAAGGATTGTTAAAGTGTAAACTTGTATGATAATAGGCCCAGCCCACTTGTAAATATGAGATCTAGTCAATGTGTACAGCTAGATAAATACGTATATGCTAGGATGTCTTTCCCTTTTGAGAGATCTAATTAGGTTTTGGTTCCATGATTTGTAGCCTAAACTTAGGCAATGTAAAGTCTATATAAAGAAGATAAATCCAAGAAGACAGCACGTTGAATGGGAATATTTTCACAGAACTCTTTCTCTATCGTTCTAGCATTCTTTTGAATATGCCTCTGAATGTCATGGTATCAGAGCTTTGGTTCTAAGAGATCCTCTTCATTCTGAGAGACTTCCTTCGTTAGTCAAAAGAATTATCTCTTCGTTTCTTCTCTTCTCTCTGCCTGGAGTATCTCTGAGCAAGGTGGCCCACCTCTGATCAATCACTTGTAGCCAGCAACCTACATGGTGATGATCGACTACTCTTCAAAGTTATTTTGAAGATTTTTCTGGATTTTTTTCTCATAACCCTAAATATGTTGAATGGAAGGCAAAAAATATGCTGGTCATGAGTTGGATCCATAACTCTGTGGAAGGTAATATTTCAATGAGTTTCAGCTATTATAAGAGAACAATAGAGTTATAGGATACAATTCATAATTTGTATTCTGAAAAATATAACCATGTTAGAATCTACTAATTGAAAAGGGAACTAGCAAATTTAAAATAAGGAGATACGTCCTTAGGTGACTAGTATGCTCACATATAAGAACATTAGAAGAGCTTGACCTATATGAACCTATTTCTATCAGCCAAGAGAAAGCTATTGAAAATCGGTGCACCTATGAATTATTGGGTGCTGTCAATTGAGAATAGGAGACAGTTTACGCAGCAACTTTAAGCCAGGTACATCTCCCGTCAATTGTAGACTTATCTATGATAAGCGAGTTTGTGAAGAGAAGAGGAAGAAGAAGAAATATGGTGAATAGGTCGCAATCCCAAATAGAGGATCGACTACGCTGTTTTATAATCATATTATGCCTAATCAAAGGCTGAAATTACAATTGTTATAAAAAAAAGGCCGAACTTACAATGAAATAATGAAAGAATCAAGATACAACTATCCTAATCTTTATACAAGGAAAAACCATTATACAGGTCTGACTAAATCCAACCAAATCTCACACGTGGGATATGAGATCCATGGGCCTATTTGGGTTGGGCCTCACACTGGTGGATTGTATTTCTACATTCCCCCTCAAATTGATGCGGGCAGGAACAAAGCATTAATTTGGACAATAAGTAGCCATGGCAATCCCAAGGCAATGCTTTGGTGAAGATATCCGCCAGCTAATCATGAGAGGAAACATAGGGCATAGATACCTTGTTCGAGATGACATGCTGACGAATGAAGTGGCAATCGATCCCAATGTGTTTTGTGCGCTCCTGATAGACAGTGTTCTGATCGCACTAGTGTTGTCAGCATATAGAAGAGTAGGACTGGTTAAGAAAACAGCGAGCTCTCTGAGAAGGCGACAAAGCCAAATAACTACACTACTTGTTGAGGACATAGAACGATATTCAGCTTCAGCCGGAGATTTGGATACAGTAGTTTGCCTTTTACACTTCCATGAAATTGGAGATGTACCAAGGAACATACACCAGCTTGTAGTAGAACGACGAGTATCAGAGCAACCTGCCCAATGAGCGTCAGCATAGGCTTGCAACTAAAGAGAGGATGACGAGGGGTAAAAAGGACCACGTTCACAAGTTCCTTTTAAGTATCGTAAGATGCAATAGACAGCAAGAAGTGGTTTATGAGGATTACTAACAAACTGACTGGCCGCATGCACTGCATGAGAGATGTTTGGTCTAGTCATAGTTAAGTAAAGCAAGCTTCCAACCAATCGCCTAAAGATAGTAGGATCTTCTAGCAAAGAACAGTGATCTTTGCTGATTTTGACATTTAGCTCAAAAGGTGTGTCAAATGATTTTGCATCATTGAGTCGAGCAGATTTAATCAAATCATCAGCATATTTGGTTTGATTAACTCGAATGCTAGCCATGCTCCTGGAAACCTCTAGGCCAAGGAAGTAGGTTAAGGATCCAAGGTCCTTCATCTTAAAAGTACTCATAAGATGAGGCTTGAGGTTAGAGAATCCTTCAGCATCATTACCACTAATGATCATCTCATCAACGTAGATTAACAAGATAGTGCAACCATGTGAAGTGTGCCGAATGAAAAGAGAGCTGTCATTTGGACTTTGAGAAAAACCTGCTTGAAGAATAGCAGAGCGAAATTTATTAAACCACGCATGAGGAACTTGTTTGAGGCCATATATGGAATTTTTCAATTTACGGACATGGTTAGGAGGGTGAGCATATCCTTGAGGAGGTCGTATTTAGACGGTTCCCTGAAGATCCCCATGTGAGAAGGCATTTTTCACATCCATTTGCCAAATAGGCCAGTTACGCACTGCCGCAACATTGAGTAAGCATCGAACGGTAGTCATCTTGGTGACAGGAGTGAAGGTTTCCTTGTAGTCAATACCATATTCATGTTTATAGCCTTGGGCAACCAGCCGAGCTTTGTAGCGAACAAGACTCCTATTGGTTCGAACTTTGATGAAGCAGATCCATTTGCTGTCGATAATTGCAGCATTTGGAGGAGCTGAAACCAAATCCCATGTAGAATTTGATTCGAGACCTAATTATTCCTCATTCATCGCATCTTGCCATCAAGTGATACTTGAGGCCTGTGAATATGAGGTTTGAACAGAAATAGGATCTAAAGCGGTAAAGAATGCAGAAAAGTCATATTTGTCAGGTGGGACATGTTTACGACCATCGTAATGGAGATGGTTGAGGTGGATCATTACCTAAGGGAAGAACCAGCAAGAGAAGATGATCAGGAGCGGGAGCAATAGGAGGCATAGGTTTTGTGCGCTAGACATAGACCTGTGTAATGGGTGGAGGAGACTTAGATGTAGAAAACTGAGGAAGGTATGTTACTTGGATTGGATGTTTTTCAAGATGAAGTGAGTAGAAGGGAATATGTTCCAAGAAAACAACATTTTGTGAGATACGAAGATGTCGATCTTTTGTATCATAGCATAGAAATCCTGTGTTCATTGCTATATCCAAGAAACGGACTCCTAGCAGCCTGAGGCGACAATTTGTTTCGTTCAATAAATGGGAGATAACAAAGCAAAGACACCCGAAGACCCTTAAGTGTGAGTAGGATGGGGGATGACCAAATAGACACTCATATGGGGAGATGGAGAGACTAATTGTAAGATTGAGCATGGTAAGAGGTTAATTATATAAATAGCAGTCTGAGTCACTTCACACAAAAAATGTGGAGGAACTAGAGATTCTACAAGTGTTCTAACAGTTTCAAGAATATGTCTATTCTTTCTTTCAACGATCTCATTTTGTTGTGGTGTGTGTGGGGACAAGATTTTTGGTGTATGATTCCCTTATCAGATGAGAATGAAGAGAATTCAGTGGACATGTACTCTCCCCCTGAATCAGAACGAAGTATTTTGATGGATTTCTGAAATTGAGTGCTTACCATATTATGAAATTTTTGAAAAATAGAGAAAACTTCATATTTAAATCGCATGAAGTATATCCATGTGTAACGACAATGATCATCAATAAAAGTTATATAATACTGATATCCCATTCTACTCAAGTGTGGTGCAATTCTACAAACATCGGTGCGAATAACATCAAAGGGTGAAGTAGCACAAGAATAATGTATTGGAAAAGGTAAAACATGACTTTTTCTCAAGCAACAAGACTCGCACTTAGATGTAGCAAAGGAACAAATTTTATTACCATTAATAGAAATGTCCAAACAACCAAGTCTAAATAAAGAAATTAAACTAGCATTATTCAAATGACCAAGGCGACTATTCCAAATGGTCCACAAAATTTTGTAAAACACCCATAGAAGAAGAAGCAAATCAGGAATGAGGTTTCATACTCATGAGATATAGCCTGCCATGTTTACTCCCCGTCCCAATCACCTTCCCAGTTTGTCGTTCTTGGATAACACAATCAGAGGGTGAGAAGTTAACAAGATACCAAGAATCAACAAGTTGGCCTACAAAAATCAAATTGGTAAACAAACGTGGAACAAAATAAACATTTGAAAGGGTGGACGAATCTATATGAGGTGTAGAAACCTATATGGAACCCACACCGGTGATGGACATTAGGTGCCCATTTGTTGTTGTTATGGATTCATGCCCTACATAGGTTTGGGGATCTTGTAGATTTTGTTCCACAAAGGTCATATGATTAGAGGCTCCTAAGTCCAAAAACCATGTAGAAGGTGATATGGATGCAGAGAGTGTAGTGGAGGAATGAAATGCAAGAAAAGCAGTAGGAGGAAGAGGCAGACCACTAATGCCCATTGATGTAAATGCAGATGCAACAGAAGTATTGATCATCTCTCGAATCTGAGCAGGAGTCAGGGTTACAGTTTCAGCATGATTTGGTAATCCTGCCTCAGAGTGCTGGGCTTGAAAGGCTGTCTGTCCTTGCTTTGTAGGCTGTTCATTTCTTCGAGTTGGTCTCCTTGTACACTCAGAAATAACATGGCATGTTCATTTGCAATAGTTGCAAAATAGTTTCCTTTTACAGTTGCGAGCCAGTTGCCCATAACCCTTGCATTCATGACATTATGGTTTCTAACCACAAGCAGTGAGAAGTGCAGTCTCTTTTGATGGAGTAGGAGCAAGGGTTGTAAGAAGGGCCTTGGGTTCACTAATGAGAGACTGTTGTGACATAAGTCAGAATTTCTCTCAAAGAACCTCTAGCACGCAGGTAACCAAGTCCGGAGAGTGTTCTTGCTTCATCAAGGCAGCCTAGACAGGTCCAAACTCCGGACGCAGGTTATAAGAAATTGACTAACATGAAGTTCCTCTTGAAGTTTGAGTGCTTTGGGAAGGAATTCTGCAGACACTGATTGCAGAAGTATTTGATCTCTTTCGTTCCATAAAGCAAGAAACCCACTGTAGTGCTATTGACCTGTCTTATCATTCTGACAGTATTTAACTAGTTCGGTATCAAGGTGAAAACGCCTTGCTTTGTTGGCTTGCGGACAAAATTTCTTCAGATGGGTTCACTTGCCGATTGCACAGCGTTAAGAATCCAAGTGACGACCCTAGCATAATTTTGGTTCCAGGCAGCAGGTGTTTTAGCATCAGTATTATCTGTTGTTCATTGAGGATTAGTGCCATCCAGATATCCTAGTAGGCCTTCGCCTTCCACAAAGTTTTTGAGATGGCAAGACCAACTCATGTAGTTGGTGCCATCTAGTTTGATAGGGAGAACCTCCATTTTATCCATTAGTCTCACTAAAAAGATTGAATATGGATGATAATGACAAAAAATCTGCTCTTCAACAAAAAGCAGAAAATATCAGCAAAAACAGGGCCTGGACGTCCAAGAAATTGTGAAAAAAATGGACAGATCTTCCCTCAGATTGATTGGTTTTACAAATCCACCCTCCAGAATATAATGATGATGGAAATTCACACCTAATGACGGGTTGGCCACTCCAATCCAGCAGTTGGATGTGATTTAGAGTAAAGAGGAAGCAAAACTGTCTGACAAAACTGCCAAACCAAAGAGTAGAAAACGACTGACCTTTGTGGGTTAAAAAATTCCAGAAAAATGCTCATAAAATAAGGAATAAATGGTCAACCCTCCTAGGAAAACCCTACTTTGATCTGATACTCGAGGGTGGGGTCCACTTGCCGATTGCATAGAAGCACAGTTCTGTGATGACGTCTGAGATTTGAGGATCTGAAGCAAAGTAGTTCCTGAATCTGAGAGGCAATCTGATCAGGAGATGATTAGGAGACGAGGGATCCAAACAGGAAGCAGGGTGTTGAATCTGCTGCAGTCGGCTTCAAGAAAACAGCCCACAGAGGTTGACTGAAAATGCTCCTTTGTTTCTGTAGTAGAGCAGTAAGGACAGGTAGGAGATGATTCCTAGAGGACCAAAAGTGGCTCTGATACCATGTAGACTTATCTATGATAAGCTAGTTTGTGAAGAGAAGAGGAAGGAGGAGAAATATGGAGAATAGGTTGTATCCCAAACAGAGGATCGCCTATGCTGTTTTATAATCATATTATGCCTAATCAAAGGCTGAAATTACAATGAAAGAATGAAAGAATCAAGATACAGTTATCCTAATCTTCTATAGGAGGAAAAAGCATGATACAGGTTTGACTAAATCTAACCAGATCTCACATGTGGGATATGAGATCCATGGGCCTATTTGGGTTCGGCCTCACACTGGTGGATTGTGTTTCTACATCAATTTCTACAATTTTTGCACTCCTTCAAGGTCAAGAAGATCACACGTGTCAATGGTTCGAAAAGATCAACGACCACCATTGCAAGGCCGATTTATCCTTTTCATTAATTTTCGGAGAAGGGGGGCATGGCAGTGGTGGTCGTGGTCGTGGTCGTGGAGGTGGAAGACGTGGATGTGGTGATCAGAATAATATTGACATAGACCTCCATTCTACACATGTGGAAAGAATAGGCACACCCACAAATACTGTTGGAATTTAATTGGAAAGCCATCACAATTGGATTCTGTAAATAGAGCTGCAAAAGAGAACTCTAGTGATGATGTTGTTGCAAATAAAACTGATATGACTATTATTGAACTTTTTGAGCTTATACAGAAGTTACATGCACTAGAAGGCTTGGCTACTGCATCATCAAATATGGCTGCTTAAGCAAGATGCTTTGCTCAAATACTTTCACCAAAAGATGATATAAAACCCTTCACTGGCTGTACAAAAGTCACAGGAGGGGGTTAAGTGTGACAAAGCAGCACCAGCTGAACTTGGACAGTGCTAACATAGTAACATCAGCACATCTAGGCTGATGTCGGCCCTCGACACCACACGAAACAACAAAAAAATCACCTATAGTCTATCTCTTCTTGTTGTGTGACCCTCAGCCAACATCAACATGAAAAATCCTCTGTAAATCTCAAAAGAATCTCACTTAGATAAAAAATAAAAATAAAAAAACTCTTCTCATGCCAGTCAGGACAACTTTTGCCAGCCTTAGAAACTATAATAATTGAGTTGTTTCATAAATCTAAACTCAACTTGCCTTCCTATGGATACCTCCAACTGATTAGGAACCTCTGATGCCAAATTTGGATTTTTCAATCCAATTGATTTTTAGGGTAATTATGCAGAAATATTTGAAAAAGCCCTAGAATTTACATAAGAAAGAAGAGAGAAAAACAGGAGAAACAGAAGAGTAATTTGAGGAAAAAATGGAATGGTCATCTCAATTAGGGGCGTGCAACCAACCTCGTATATAACATTATTGAACTTCTCGCATTTACAAAAAGCCCTCTCCTTGCTTATGATATTTACAAACAGTCCCCAGTTTTTCTGTATTTCATTAGAGCCCTCTTTTATTTCAACAAAAGTTTCTCCTCCATATTCACTGGATGGTCCCCTAAATAGCATCTGCATCTAATGTCATCCGGTGCCTGCACTTTGCAAAGGTTTTTTCCCCCTTTCTAACTACAAGTGTTTATGTCTTTACCCTTTGGCAATATATATCTTGACAACCCTAACTAAAGAACAAGTAAAGTCCTATTTCAAAATGAATATTTACTACTTACATTACATTCAGGACGTCGTGCAGCAACAACAGGAGAAGACTCTGTAAGACCATACCCATTCTGAACCGTTATACCAATTGCCTGCAAGTCTAATACATAAATATTAGTAGCACTAAAATGGAAATGCCCCAACAATACTAATAATAAAGGGAAGATGCATCTACCTCAAAAAACAGGTCAATATGCGATGGCAGACTTCCACCTCCACTTATACCAGCCTGCAATTTGTAATACAAAATCAGCTATTTATCCCCCCCCCCCATTGCTATACAGCATCAATAATTAATTCACAGAAAAACGCTAAAGATCATAGTTATGCACCAGTTTCTAATAGAAATATCACCTTTGATATTCCAATTGCTGAGTGAATTTTACCATACACAAGCTTCACTCCCAACATGTGTAATGGATATAAAATTGCTGCAATAATTCTTGCCCGCAACCAGTCAAACATGTCAACAAAAGGCGAATGTTGTTCTTGTACTCTTGTTAGAACTCTCCCCTACACGAGGTTTATTTCAAATAACATCAAAACAACTAACTGCTAATTAAAATTTCCTTTTAGGTGGGGAAACAACAATGAAAATATTTATTTTGCAACTTCTGATCAAATGAATGGAAGTAGGGAGATTCATATGTGCTTCACCCTGATGACCAGACATGCCAAATTATTTTGGAAAGAACAAAAGTATTAGTTAGAAGAATAAAAACCTCAAAAACCCTCTTTGCCTCCATGTATAGCAGACTTATCTTTATCAAAGAAAGTGCAAAAAACTTTCGAGCAGACGCACTTGTATAAATCTGCTTTTGGATTCCACTGCAGTAGAGGTTGGAAATTTTGAAAGTTGCATCAGAAAAGTATCATTGCCATATCCAAAAGTTACTTCATTGTTTAGATTATCAATAAATTAAGAGACAGATAAGAATGGGAAAACTTTGCTACTTTCATTGACACGCCTATCAGTATTTATATAGTACAACTTGGATAGAAAAAAAAAAGATACATGGTAACTAATTTGCTGTTGATCACATCAAATCTATGGACTGAAAGGACTCAGAATGGAAGGTTCATGCATCTTAAAAGGTCAATCCAGAGAAAGTAAGAGATATTTTTCTTTTCCTAATTCAAAGCGTAGAAGTTGCTGAGAAAAAGAAAAAAAGTATTAATTTGTAATTTGTGAGATTTCAGGGACTGTTTTGTAAGTTTGATAGACGACAGATGATTTTTGAAATAATGAAACAATAACTGAATTTAAGTATTCAGGGAGGGTTTTCCAACCTGTCAGTTTCTCCTTCAAAACTCTCTCCTTTTCTTCTCATCTCCAAATTTACTCAATTTTTCAGACGTTTTCTCAATTATATGCAAGTATCTTTAGATTCAATTATCCAACTTGGCAGTCTCCAGCTGTTGCTCAGCTAGCTAGGGACATGTTGTAGTGTGCAGGGGTGACTGAGCCGAGTCTCTTCTTGGAAGGAAAAAAAGAAAGGAAAAAAAATCAACTTGAAATCAGAGCCTACCTGCTCCAAGTAGATTTGAATGCAAACAAAGAGGAAGGGTTCTCAAGTCTGTTTGTGCAAGCATTTGATTATTGTGGGCAGACTTCATCCCTGTTAATTCTCCAAGTATGATGAATTCTAGGGTCTCATCTAAGGAATGAAAAACCTCAAGGGAAGAAAATAAGAAAAACAGAAAGTACTAACTTGATTTAGGGAAAAATAAACACACGATGAAGTCCGTATCAAGAAAATAGGGGACTGAACAAATAGAAGGGGCCTTCTATTTTCTTTCATAATAATGTACGAAACCCAAAAAAAGGGAAGAAGAAAACAAGAAAAGGGGGAACCTGAAACCTAAGTCTAAATCTGACCATAAATCTAAGCTTCAAGACAATGTTGAAAATTAGGGACTACATCTTGACACAATTCTTTGATCTTCTTTAATGAGAATGGTCAATGGCTATTTGTAAGGTACAACCATAGTTATCAACTTAAACTAGAAATTCCAATCCTAATCATAAAAGAAAACCTAATCATGACCATGATAGGAAACTTAATTACACTATAATAGTAAATCCTAATTTAGGAAACTTACTCTCAAAATTACAAATAATCCTACTGACCCAGAATCACAAATAAATGCCAATTCCTCAACACAACATAGTGTGTTAATTCAGAGGGTCTTTTCTAGGATTTCATGTACAATGGTTATACAACATAGATCTAATCAGGTTGGTAATTTCTAATTTTTTATAGTTGTTTTGAGTGTAAGAGTCAAGCGAAAACAATCCCTTTGCTATTGGATATTTGTGCAAAGTGTGAACATCTTAAGAAGTTGTTTATTGGATATTTGGAGTATTTAGTCATGTTAGAGAAGGATTTCATTTTCATTATCTAAAAGGATTGTTTTCATCACAAAAATATTTTCCATAAGGTCTAGGGTTTACAAAATAATCCACACCAGGGGGAGAGATTTCTGAAGGCACTTCCCAATTGCATAATATCATAAGTCCAAACAGTAGGAGTACAACAATTCTGTTTGATGGTATTATAAGGAATGGGTACTCTGCTAGAATAGAAATTGCAGGGAAAAAAGGAATGGGCACATACATGGGAGAATTAATGAACCTCCTAAAGATGATCAGTATTCCAATTGGGAATCTAAAAATAAACAATACATTAAGACGATAGCTCTGATAACATTACAATACCTACCAGAGAAGCACATAAATAACAGGAGAAGGAAATTGGGGAGATGTGAGTACCCTGTCTTGTAAGCGTCCTTTTACATTCGTGTCTTTCTTATTTCATCCCCTTAAATAATGGAGAAAACAATCCTGGATTTGATAAAATCCCTTGATGAAGGGCAATTACAGGTAAAGTAATCAATCTAAGCTAGTACATTATTCTATGAGACACTAATTTCTATGGTCCTTCACATTTGCATCAAAGTTTGAGATGAAAGGTCTTGGCACTCTTTGCCAGTTTTCAGGTCTTGAGATTCCCTATTCTTTCTAGTGGACTTGTGCTTTCTCAGCAAAAATATGCTTTCAACATTATCCAATCGCGATGCTCCAATAGATTCCAAGACCATGGCCACTCCTTTGGAACTCAATGCAAAACTGCAGACTACTGATAGTGAACCTCTCCCAGATCCCACAGACCATAGAGAACTTCTCAGCTGCTTTGTTCACCTCACCATCATGTGTCCAAATATCACTTTCTATGTGCATCTTTTCAGTCAATTTATCTTTACTCCCCACACAGCCCAATATGATATTGGACTCCACACTCTCTGTCACAACCACAGCACCTTACATATGGGATTATTCAATCCATATACCTCCATTCCTATTCGAGGGGCCTACCAAGATGTCGATTGGGCTGCTGATGTTGTTGATTGGCAACCCACCACTAGATAGTCTTTTTTGGGGCGATTCTCCCATTGCCTAGAAGCCCAAAATGCTATTTGTTGTTTCTCGATCATCCAGTGAAGCAGAGTATCATGCAATGATTCACACTATTGCTCAAAATTATTTGGCTATGTTGGCTACTCTCGGACTTCGGCTTCGCTGTCTCCTACCTCACTCCTCTCCACTGTGACAACATAAATGGTGTTCATATCGCCGAAAATGTTGTACTTCGTGAATGCACCAAACACATTTAAGTTGACTGTCACCTTGTTCGGCATCACAATCGACTAGGCACCATATCTCTCCCCTTTGTTCTTCCAACCCTTCACAGATTGCTGACTTCTTTACTAAGAGTCATACTGTGGATCACTTCCATCAATTTCTATCCGAACTCTCATTGCACTTCCTACATTGTGACTTTATAACGTTGGAAAGATTAGACTTAGTAAGAGTAGAGGAATCATTATGTTCCCAAGAAAAACAGTTTAGCAAACTTACCATTTTAAGAAGTATCAAGGTTTTGACAAACCTTTCTAGCATGGGAACACTGGTGGATGATAGGTAATCTTGCATTTGCTCCAAGAGACAAACCAAAATATTATACAGGGTGGCTAACCACTCACCAAACAAATTTACCAAGAAAGAAGTTAGTACCAATCAGCCACACAGTTACAAGTTGGTACAACTGCGGTATAGTATAATCTGCTAATACATCGCCTAAGAAGAAAAATCACACAAAACAGAAGCTTAGAGACCACATTTCAGAAAGATACAAACCCAAACAAAAAAAAGTAAACTCTATTAAAAAAAAATACATATACCACTTGATTAATCCTTATTTGATTCAAATATGAACTAAATAAACATTAATTGTATTTTTCATGAGAAATTAAGCAGCACATTAAAAGCACAATTTCCCAGATGCTTAGCTTCATAATCTTATGTAGACAACATCTTGATCCTCTTCAAATTAGGCCTACATGGTCATGTGTCATCATTCAGCTTAGGGGAATGTACTGACAAGTGCTTCAGTAATTTCTCATTTATCTTGATACAATTCCATGTTATCATCAAAAGAAAAAAAAAAAAAAAAAAGTGCCACAAAAAAAATACCAACAAAAGAAAATGCATAATTTATTAATGGAATAGCATAAAAATTAATAAAAGGTATCCGCAAATTATAAGAAAATATTCTATTAAAATAGATTCAATAATATGTTCCCCCTGAGTTGTAACTACACTAAAGCAAGCAATGAGGAACAACTTCTGGAGCTTATAGCTTTAATGCTCATGGTTCAGGTGTTGACAAGAGCATAACACACTAGATCTAAATGTTTTGGTGTAATATAACAGAATTAAGGACAGTGAATTATAGGCGGACATTGGTTAGGCTTTATTAAAGAACATACCTGTAGAGTGTCTCATAGACCAGAGGAACAGAAATTAAGTAGTGTGGTTGGTATCGCTGTAGATCTTCCTATCAAGTAAAATAACCAAACAGCTTAGTAACATTGGCAAGTAAAAAAAAAAATAACATAGATAATAAAGAAGTTGACAAATAGAAAGTCCTTCAGAAGCAGGAGAATGTTATCCTATTTATAAATAGGTAAGCTGTTAAGTAGTTAGCTTGCAACAGCTTTAATGCATAGCATGTTGGGTGCATTGGTTAGCAACTTGAGATGGTATTAGAGCCAACAAATCTAGGGTTCGAATCCGTGCAGGGCAAAAAAGGCCCCATGCCACGTTTTGTGTGCGGGCGCATGTGCAAAGGTCAAAAAGAGCCCATGCCGCACCTTGTGCGGGCGTGTGCTTCGAGACCGGGCAATGTCCCGCCCAAGGGGGGGTGTTAAATAGTTAGTTTACAACACCTTTAACGCCTAAGCATTTCTGGTGTATTGGTTAGCAACTTGAGATAAACAATTATGAAATGGAGAACATTAAAATAATTTACAAGCTTTAAATGCAGCCACCACATTGAGTTCGAATTGCAGACCATGAATTAAGATCATTCAATGACAATCCATCAAAGTGTACAAAAATAACTCCTAATGTTGTTCATACAACATAATGATGTTGATCACAAGAAAAATACCTTTAAGTTTTTTACCATAGTGTATGCTTGTTCAATGCCATATGTGAATATAAAATACTCGCATGCACGTTCATAGGCATGCCAAGGTGGAAGCATACTTAAGAACCTGTCCCCGACTTCCGCAGGTACAATGTCCCACAAGTTCTGTATCTAAAATTAAAAAAAATAAATAAAAGAAATGTCATCTCAAGTAACCAAGAGTTCCTAATAAAGGTAAGAAACAACAATTTTCAATGCTGGAATTTCAAGAAGGAATATTAGAAAGCCAAAGCATTCACGATCTTAAATCTTATTTGAAAGCATTGTTGCAAGCCTTAAAATCACACCACGAAGTGAGAATTTTTTTAAGGAAAAATAGGCACTCTTATTTTGAAAAAGAAGCTTTCAAAGAACTCTACAAGTGCACATGTTATAAAAAGATAAAAAATGGGCCCATTGAACATAATTCAAGCAATATTCTAATGGGACAAAGACTGACCTAACACTAAAAAGTGAAAATTGAATGCCTTCGTACTAATGTTGAAATTAAGTCGCAGAATGAGACATTCAAACCTGATGTAAGAGGTTTTGATGTGTAAGCATGACACCTTTGGGGGTGCCAGTTGTACCACTTGTATACATAATCGTAGCAACATTTTCTGTCTCAATGGCTTCATATATATAACTTTGACCTACAAATAAATCTTACTACATCAGAAAAATGTTGTGACTTATCCAGGAACTTCGGGTGGACAAAAAGGAAATGCATGATGCGGAAGAAGCATTCGGAAAATGTAAATAATAAAACCAATGACAATACAAATAATAATAATATTAGAAACAAAGTAGTAAATGAATACACGATGACAATGTTCAACTAACATATATAAATATTTAGAGAACAAGAATTAAGATCCACATCTTGACTAAGAGGCAGTAATTAATGTAGTTAAAATAAGATTTATATCTTTGAAACATAACTATTTCTATTTTTTTTTAATGGTAAAACAAAAATAAATAAATAAATAACTATGAAACATAACTATTGATGAGAGAATCATAGCATTTCCCTTTTCAATTATTGAATACATTCTAGGGTTGTTATCTTCAATTATTTAATCCAGAAGAATCAGTCTTATCCCATTAATTAGTAGGCACAAAATTTTAGCTACATAAATATGGATATACTTACATCTCAAGAAGTTCATCATGTAGCCACACAATGTCAAACCACACATGCCTCACCAACAAATGCCCAAGTAAGGTGGTGGGGCACGAATAGTGTTTGTAAGAAAACATGAAGAAAGGTTATTACGTTAGTAGTATATGTGAAGGATATGGTCATGACTGGAAATGATGAAATAGAAATCAAGGGACTGAAGGTCTATCTTGGAAAATAATTTGAAATCAAGGATTGAGGAGAACAATAGTACTTCCTTGGGCTTGAAGTTGCTGGATCCAAGAAAGAAATAGTTATTTCACAGTTTTAAGTACACATTGGATCTACTTGAAGAAACATGAACTTAGGTGCAAAACCAGTGGATACTCCCAAAATCATGGCCCACATTCTAAGAGTGGTGAGATTCTTCATGATCAGAATGCAAGACAAAGGTTAGCCAGACAATTGATTTATTTGACTATCACATATGCAGTTTTATGGTATGGCAATTTATGCATGCACCACGCATTGAACATATGGTTGCAGTTCACAGAATCCTTCTGTACTTCAAAGAAGCTCCAAGACATGGTATTTTGTATGCTTGTCATGGACACTTGTGACATTGATTGAGAAATGAGATCTATAACCATGAGAGAGATGGAGAATAATGTCGTGTCCCTTAAAGGGTCGACTGTGACTTGTATATATAGGGGGTCAATTCTTATCAAGATAATACAAATATGGAATGGATCCATAATTACAGCTGACAGTTAAGGCATGTACACATGTACATTTAAATGGGTCTGTGATATTGGGCCTGGATTGAACACCAACCCCCCCCCCCCCCCCCCCCCCCCTCAAATTGATGCAGGAGAGTCATGAAGCAACAATTTGGAGACAAGAAATTGATGTCGAGGCCGAGTAAGTCCCTTAGTGAAGATATCTACAAACTGAAACTCGGTAGGGATATGAGGTAGACGGATAACATCACACTTGTATTCGTCCCGAATAAAGTGGCAATCAACTTCGATATGTTTTGTGCGTTCATGAAGAACAGGATTTTCAGTGATTCTGATTGCCCTCGTATTATCGGCATTCAAGGAAGTAGGAGAGGTCTGTGCAAATCCAAGTTCCGAAAGAAGTCCCCGAAGCCACAGGATTTCAGAAAAAGCAGAGGACATGTCCAGATATTTAGCCTCGGTGGAAGATTTGGAAACCCGTTCTTGTTTCTTGCATTTCCAAGAAATAAGAAATTTACCGAGGTACATACACCAACCAGTGGTGGACCGTCTGGTATCGAGACAACCTGCCCAGTCAGCATCTGTATAAGCGGTCAGAAGTAGACAATTATCCTTTGAATAATATAAACCACGAGCTCTAGTGCCTAATAAATACCAGATAATTCACTTCACGGCTGTCAGATGAAGGTGGCAAGGAGACATCATGAATTGGCTGACAAGATTGACAGCATAAGATATTTTCAGCCTGGTGATGGTGAGATAGACAAGACTGCCAACGAGTCTCCGGTATGTCTGTGGATCAGGAAGAAGATCGCCATCATCTTTACTCAACTTAAGATTGACTTCGAGCGGCATATCAACTAAGGAAGAGTCATTGAGATCAGCAAGCTCAATAAGATCTGTGGCATATTTGCGTTGATTGATAAACAGGCCATTGGGAGACTGATGTACCTCTAAGCCCAAAAAATAATGCAGAGGACCCAGAGCCTTCATATGGAATGAATCTCGGAGAGAGGCTTGGAGGGATTTTATCATCGCATCATCAGTGCCGATGATAATGATATCATCAACATATACGAGAAGAACAGTAAAGCCAGTTGAGGCGTGGCTCAGAAAAAGAGATGGATTGTAAGGACTTTGAGTAAAGCCAATCGTGCTTAAACGATCGCTGAACGTTTCAAACCACGCTCGAGGAGCTTGCTTGAGACCGTAAAGAGATCTACGTAAGTGATAGACAGACTTCTTAGAAGGAGAGGTGACTCCTTGTGGTATCTGCATATAGACGTCCTCTTTCAAGTCCCCATGTAGAAATGCATTCTTGACATCCATTTGGTATAAGGGCCAAGATTATGAAGCAGCAATGGCGAGAAGTAGCCGAACAGTTGTCATTTTTGCAACTGGCGCAAATGTCTCTTCATAGTCAATGCCATACTCCTATCGGTTGCCAAGTGCCACAAGTCGAGCTTTGTGTCTATCCAAGGAGCAATCAGATTTAAGTTTGATCGAGTAGATCCATTTGCAACCGATGGGTTTAACGAAAGAAGGACAGTCCACAATATCCCAGATGTGATTCTGGGTCAATGCATCTAATTCTTCTTTCATGGCCGATTCCAACAATCATGTTGCACAGCCTGCAAATAAGAACTTGGGATGGAAACAGAAGATAGTATCGTCATCAAGGAAGCATGGGTAAGGCCATACCTCGCAGGAGGGCAAGAAATTCTAGAGGAGCGACGCAAGATACCAGTAGAGGGGGGACCATTTGCCAGAGGATCAGGAGGATCAGGAGGGTGGGCATTTGCAGTGGCAGTTCTTTCCCTTCTATGATACACAAAATTAGGATTAAACCATCTAACAGATGTTGCTTCGGAAAACCCAAGTAACAAAGTTGAGGAACAAGGAGAGGGACAATCCAAATGGGTTTGGAAAATATATTGATTTTCAAAGAAAATAACATTATGAGAGATCCTGGCGTGACGAGCCTTTGGATCATAGCAAACAAAACCCTTTTGGTTAGGTGCATATCCTAAAAAAACACACCTGCTAGATTGGGCCGTTTATTTTGTGCGCTCTGTTGGAGGCAGATGAACGAAGCAAACACACCCGAAGGTACATAGATGATTAAACGATAGATGGTGACCAAAAAGTTTAAAATATGGTGTTAATTTTGCAATGGTAGGGGATGGGAGACGGTTGATGAGATGCACTGCAGTGGTGAGAGCTTCAGTCCAAAAACGAGGAGGAACAGATGACTCAATGAGAAGCGTTCTCGTGATATCAAGAAGGTGCCTGTTTTTCTGTTTTGCGATTCCATTTTGTTGTGGAGTATATGGACAAGTACGTTGAGATATAATTCCTTGACTCTGTAGAAAAGATTGGAATTCAGTGGAGACATACTCCCCCCCTGAATCTGATCGCAAAGTTTTAATGCATTTGGAAAATTGGGTTTTAACATAGTTAAGAAAAATTTTAAATGCATTAAGAACATCAGATTTAGAATGTAACAAATAAACCCAAGTAAACCTACTGTGATCATCAATAAATGTAACAAAGCATTTGAAATGACCATGAGAAATGGTAGGAGCAATGCCCCAAACATCACTATGGATTAAGTCAAAACATCCATTGCTCCGAGATGTAGAGTTAGAAAAAGGTAAAGTTTTACTTTTTCCTAATTTACTAGCATCACACTCAAATGAAAGAGACTCAAGAGGTTTATTTAATAATCCAGTTTGAAACAAAGTGGACAAAGTAGCAGCATTCGGATGACGAAGTCTATTATGCCATAACCTAGAATTAGTTTGAAGGAAAAAACAAAACAACTGATGCCAATGTTTATTTTGAATAAATGGAGATACTGGTAAAGTAAAAAGTCTGCCGCGTTTAGGCCCCCTCGCGATCACTGCCCCCGACTCCTGGTCCTGCACAATACAACCAGAAGAAGAAAAGGAGACTTTGTAATTATTCTCAACTAATTGACCCACAGAAACTAAATTGGTAGCAAGATGAGGGGACACAAAAACATTTTTTAATGGAAAAGGGCCATGGGCATCGCCTACAGAGACGATGGGAAGGTGGTCTCAATTGGCAGCTTGAACAGAAAGAGTACCGGTGTAAGGAACAACATGATGTAGTTTTGAGGGTGAGGAGGTCATGTGATTACTAGCCCCGGAATCTAAATACCATGTATTAGAAAGGGATGGACCAGTACCTGAAATGTGCATAGATGACAGGGCATTGATAATCATCTAATTTACCATAGCCGGAGTAAGTGGAGCGGGTGACTGTGTTTGTGATGAGGAACCAAGCTGTGATGAGGAATCAAACCGCAATGAACCACTGAATTCAGAAGAGGCATATTGTGGGGTGGTAGCCGTATAAGCACTTGGAGCTGACTGCACATAGGGGCGAGAATCAGAATGGCGAGCCTTCTTCCTACACTCTTCAATAACGTGACCAACTGCCTTACAATATTTACAAACTTTCAGCTTGCATTGACCAAAAATCCCTCCTACAGTGGGCGACCAAGACTGTCGAGGTTTCCAGTTGAGTCAGGATGATCACAAGTGGGCCACTGTTGAACAGCTATGATCAGCAGTGGATGATTTGGCCGAATAGACTCTGAGACGTCTGAAACAGATCCTAGATCTGTTCTTTACTCCGGGAGAGGTTCATTCCTCTCAGATCACTTGGAAGATCGCAAATTCTTGCTCTGATACCATGACATTGATTGAGAAATGAGATCTATAACCATAAGAGAGAGATGGAGAATAATGTCGTGTCCCTTAAGGGTCGACTGTGACTTGTATATATAGGGGATCAATCCCTGATTACATGCTAATCATTCTTATCAAGATAATACAACTATGGAATGGATCCATAATTACAGCTAACAGTTAAGGCATGTACACATGTACATTTAAATGGGCCTGTGATATTGGGCCTGGATTGACAACTTGAATATAGAAGCCATTGCATAACTTTATAGTACTGCTGCTAGTTGTGGATCAAAACTGTGAGGTATCACTATAAATCATGATAAATAAGTCCAATCCTAATTAGTATGATCTATTCTTTCTTTCCTTTTTTTCTGTTTTCTTTTAGTGGTTAAATGTTGTTGTGATCTACACTAACAAAATAACCTTAAGAGAACATGCCTATGGATTAAAAAACACAAGAAAAAAATACAAAACCAGAGAGGTTATTCAAGCAAAGACATGAAAATATTGCAATCCATTTTCAATCTTTCACCAATGCCAATGGATGCTGTTACCTTTGTTACAAGAAGCAATCAAAGCTTCGCGGCTGTCCTGTCCCAAACGTAAGATCTCCTTGTAATCAAAAATGGGTATGCACTGTATTACTTCACCATCTATGGAAGACTTCTCACCCCAAAGAATAATAATAAATCTTATAGCTGCCCTTGAAATGAATGTTTCTGCAAGACGGCTGAGTAAGTCTGGGTTGTCCACAACCAGAGCAATGCTGCAATGAGAAATGAACAAGGGAATAAAATATGATCAGCAGCTGTATTCTGAACTACTGGAATGGAAGTTGAGGTAAGTTACCATTAGAATTGGAGAGGAAGCATAAGTAAGAAACAAAGTGGGTAAAGCACAATCCTCTTCTCTTCCTTCTTTTCACTGTTCTATTTTTCTATTTTCCTTCAATTTCATTACCCTTCGAAAACCCATCCATATCAGTCCCTAAAACCTACCAAAAACCATCCTCAAAACCAAGTAAGGTCTCCAACTCATAACTCTTTGAATTTCCTATGCTTCCCCATCAAATCGATACCTTTTTTAACCCAAGATTGCCTCTAAAATCCACCGTTTTTATATCAAGAAATTACAGAAATTTCCACGTTTGCATTCTCAACCCAAGTTCAACTAAGGGGAGGAGTGCCCTAGTTAGGGTTTACATTGGTTGGTAGAGATCTATGTAAACCCACCAGTAAAGGATAGCATTCAAGCACTTTGAGGGAAATAGGCTGAGTAATGCCCTAGTGAAAGTGTCTAACTCGTCATAATTTGAGAATCTTAAGATCTCAAAGTGAATTTGTATATCGGTTAATTAGCCAATAATCTGTGAAGGTAGCAATCAAGGCCACTCAAGCTAAAGACAAAGCTTTGAAGAGGTGTTTACCTCGCCCAAATCAAGATGCTTGATTGCTGGTTGCTGCTCTAGCCTCAAGCACTCAATGCTACTCATGCTGAAAAGTTTTGAAGAGGTTTACAAATTTCCTCACCAAAGCAGTACAAAAGCAGTTATGATATTTGTTCTAAGTTGGCATAGTAGATCTCTGTGCACCAGCATGAGGGGGAGTATTGAGAAATAGTTAGGGATTATTCGTAATTTTCTAGTAATTAAGGACTAGTTTATAATTATGCAATTTGGAGGGGGTTGCAATTTCTGAAATAGTGAATAATTTAAAGGAAGGCTAGTCGAAAAAGGATTCACATAGACTTATGGTATCGATTAGTTAGAGACCTTTCTCCTTGTAGCTAGGTTGAATTTGATAAGGGTGATCCTGACCATAGAAGCTAGTTTTTCTTGGCCTTTGTGCTAGTTAAATATAAAAAAGCTTGCCAACACACTCATGGTTGAGTGGTGTTGCCACTTGGGACATTGGTATCACACATGCCGAAAGATAGATCCCTGGGTCTTCTAGATCGATGTATCACTTATGAGCAGATGCCCAACCTAGCCAAAAACAAAAGATACAACAATATGCTTTAATACAGGGTGGCTCACAAAATAAGTATACATGGATCAACAATTTAGATCAGTATTACAAGAGCAAAAGGAAAAGTTTGTTGGTTCAAGCAGGCCTAATACAAGTTGAAACAGCGAACTCAGTCTTGATTTGACAGGTTTAGCCAAGCTATGGTGCAGTATGGGTATAAAAGGTGTCAAGAAAGTCATAAGAGTAACTGCGAAAAGAAATAAAGACAAAGTTATTACACTTGTTGTTTGTGTGAATGATATCATAGTTATTAGATTTGCTTGAAGAAACAGGAAAGTTTTAAGCAAAACCAAATGATAACCTCTTAAACAGAGTTATGGTCTACTTTTTGAAAGTAATACGCTACTTCATGATCCAAGTGCATCTCAAAGATTTAATGGAAGTTAACCTATTTAACTATCACATGGCCAGATATGTCATATGTTAAGAGGGTTGAGTTAGTTCATGCATGCTCTACGGACTGAACATCTTGCTGTCATGCATATGATTCTAAAATACAAAAAGGGAGCACCAATACAAGGTATTTTCCAAATTTATAATGGCCATTTAAACGTAGAAGCGTAAAGATGCTGATTGGGTAAGTTCTGAGTTGGACAGGAGATCAACAACAAAATATTGCATACTAGTTGGTGGAAATCTGTTAAGCAAGAACAATTAATTGTTGCTTGGTCAAGTTCAGAGGCTAAAAATATTGTTGCAATCGTTAAGATTTAAAAGAAGTGGACCACTGAATTTACATTGTGACCAAACTATTACACTTCATATCGCTACCAATCCAATGTATCATGAGCGTGCCGAGCACATTGAGGTAGATTATAACTTCACTAGAGAAGTCACAAAGAAGGAAATACCATCATTGTCAGAATTCTATGTTTTGTATCCAAAATCCTACAATTTATATCAGATCCTAAGGAAAAGATTCAGATCTATGTAACAAACCCCATTTACAAGTTAGTCTTAGGATATAGGTGTAAATCTTACAATTCGATCCTTATGTTATCAAATCTTACAAATTACAGTTCAAGTGATTCATCTAACCAGGAATGGCCAAACTAAGAGGTTAATCAGAATCCTATGTTTTGTATCCCAAATCCTACAATTCATATTTAGTCCTAGGGAAAAATATTTGGATCTATGCAATGAACCCCATTTAAAAGTTAGTCTTAGGATATAGGTGTAAATCCTACAATTCAATCCTTATGTTACCCAATCTTCCGAATTACGGTTCAAGTGATTCGTCTAAGCAAGAATAGCCACAAACAACCAAGAGGTTAATATTACTATTTTCTTTTTACTTTCTTCTTTCCTCCTCTTTTTGTTAGTTCTTTTTTTAAAATGCTATATAGTGAAATCTCTACAAAATTTGTGATTTTAGAGAGCTTTTAAAGAGACAACCTAACCATGTAAGGTCCTGCATCTTTTGCTTTATCCTTTTTTTGGTTTTTTCTCCGTGAAAACTTCTTTTAACTTCAAGCATGGAACAAAATAGCAGCCACCATGCTATATCTGGCGTAGCGGCCAATACTACTATGCTAAATTGTATTTAGCGCTACTCTCAACCATAGCAGCCACTACAGCCGCTACAATCCGCTACGGAGTGAGACTGTCTGCCACTTTCCAAACATTCCTAAAATGCATAAGAAGGCTTATTTCCTTTCTCTTCTCTCCAAACAACACTTATATGGAACTCTTCTACCCTTCTACGTTTAAAAGAACACCAAAAAACACAAGATCTCGCCGAATTGAAGTCGATACAGAGAGTTCCTCTCAAGAGCTCTTCTCTAGGTAAATCTTGGTAGACAGCCCCTTTCGTAGAGGTATTCTTTTCTCTACACTTAACAAAAATACATTTTTTACTTTGATGAAAGTTAATTTGGTATTTGGTTTGAACTCTAAACTTTATTTAAGCATTATTTTATAATTTACGTACCCTTTGTTATGTACCGTTGTACTAAATTGCTTATTTGAATTATGAATTTTGAAATGCATAATAGTTTCTAACTTAGTAAAGCTAGCCAACATGAATACATGGGAAAAATTAGATCAACAATGTCTTTTTTATAATCATTCGGTGGCACAGAACTTCCATGCACTAAAGGGGCCAAACCCACCCCACCCCACCCCACCCCTAGTTCTTATAGGAAAAAAGCATCAAATTCTAACATTTTTCAATATTCTGAATTTTTTGAATATTTTTTAAAAAAAAGTTGGACAACTTTTTTTATTCACACTGCTACACCGCTACATATCACTGCTACCTCTACATACCGCCCATTACGTAGCATTTTGGCCACCGGTCGCTACGCCCACCGCAACCTCTATTTTGATCCTTGACTTCGTGAGAAAACCTAACCATATAAGGTTCATAATTTGAACTTTATTTTTATTTTTTAATATAAAAGAAACAAGAAAAAAAAGACCCACTGCATTCCTAGAAACATTGATATCTTATTTATATATTTAACTAGTCACAAATATCATTAATAACCTACTAATATATGTCATGATGTTCTTCATATGAATTTATCCTAGTCTTTTTTCTCAATGTACCTGTGCAACTGCGGATGGAAAATGGATGGATTATGAATAACTGCGTTTTTCTTGTTTCTTTCATTTTCCCTTATTTTCTCTTTTTTATAAGGAAAAAAAAATCTACGATTCTGGTAATCAAGTTACATTCATGATATGATTCTATTTATCCACTTAAACAAGTCATGATTTGATTTCGATTTTCAAAACAAATAGAAAATTTACATAGACTAAGTTGCTGATTTTCTCACAAAAGCAGTGAAAAAGAAGCGATAATGTGATGTTTTGTCCAAGTTGGGTATAGTAAACATAAATGCACTAGCTTGAAGGGGAGTGTTGTGAGAGAGTGGATTTTTCTATGATTTCAGAAAAGTGAAGAACTATTTTGCAAACACCAAAAATAGTAGGGGATTTATAATAATATCAGGAAAAAAGTTAATAGAAATATAGAATGATAGTCGCCCAACCTAGCACTTTTGTTTCTCTCACATCTCCTCTTTTCATATGTTCTATTTAATCTTTTCCCCAATTTGTTTCAATTTTTGCAAACATTTCAATCTTCGAATTTAAATAACTTGACATCTACAAATCCAACTCCTTCAAGGTGGGTATGTTAACCATCCACAATTTTAACATGACAATTGTTATGAGGAAGAATAAGAAACAGAATGCACAAGTCATATGATTTGTTGCACAAAGTCCATCCTCTGGCATGTATTTGAATGATGAAAAGACATAAAAATGGGAAAACATTAAAGTACCTGGCCAAACAGCAGTAGACTATAACGTACTTCAAAAGTACTAAGACAATAACAAAGCTCTTAAATCTCATTCTAGATAGCATTATTGATTGAATCACCAATGGAAAATGCATTATGCGAGTTAACTTGATTAGACTTCCTCACCACCCTAAAAGAGTCTTCGGCACCTAAAAATATTCCAAGATCTAACAACCACTGTCTTTACACTATAATCAGCCAAATTGGAATTCAACAAGCACAATTGACTGTAAAAATCACAACCAAGGTCACCAAAATCCAGTTTGTAATAGCAATAGACAGTTTTTATTAGTAATATCATCTTTGGCAACTGTCCAAGGAGTTTGAACTTTGTGCGAAGATCCAAAATAGGAAGAGAGAGAGAGAGAGAGAGAGAAACTTTAGCACAATGATCCCACAACTGTTAATATAGAGTTACACAAACACCCAATAAGAAGTTCCCAAAATGAAACCCCAGCTATAGCTCAACTGGTCAGGGACGCAACCCCAACCTTTTGAGGACAAGGGTGTATGAGTTAGATTCTTTTCTCAAGAAAAGAAAAGCATAAAACACATATATTTCAATTTCTTTCTAACATCTTTATTTACAGGGATGAAGCAGAATCTGCATTTGGAAGTCTGACCTTTATGGATCTTTCTAAACTATATCCTTTTACAGAGCTTTGGATTCATTGAACTCGATGCATTCTCCTTGCGCTCAAGTTTGGGAACTCAAATCTGCCTCATTGTTCAAGGCAAAGAACTTGGGTACATTGATGGATCGATTCTAAAACCAATAGTTCTGTCAAAAGTTAATCAATAGGCAACAGCAAATGCTGAAGTGATGACTCGGATACTCAGTTTTATGGAACCCAATATTGCAATCTATTCACAGCCGTATCAAATTACTGAGGCTATGTGAGGTTACTTGAAAAGGGTTTACGATCATCAAAATTCAGCTCGTCAATTACAACATGAATTTAAAATTGAGGAATATAATCAAGGTGACAAATCTATTCAAGAAAATAACTCTGCTTCTGTGATACTATGGATGGAATATGCATCTCTTGTTTTTGCAACTTTTCTTACTCATGCACTTGATGCCATTCATCAAATTCATGAAGCCACTGGATGAGAACAATTCTTGACCATGAATTTGAAAGTGTCAGCTCAGACTTGATGAGTCGATCTCCCTTCCAAGTCCAGATACACGTTTATAGGAGTCGTTACAGAGGAACCACAGTCTCAATCACAAGCTGCTCTCAAATAGAAATCAGTTTCCGCATCATCGGAGGTGGCTTAAACAGCTCAAGATAAGCCAGGACCAGCAAAACCAATTATACTCTTGTAAAAGATATGGCCATCTTGCAACTCAATGCTAGAGAAAATTTAACAACTATTGCAAGGATCCAGACATGTCATTTCTGAATGCAAAAGACGGTCATGGCAACTATGGACGATTCTACTACTACTCATGCATTAAGCTCTACTGCTTGAATGGCTCTTTCTCCATCACCTACCAATTTGTTTACTTCATCCTCCTCTAGCAGCATAAGTTGTTCAACAAATTATCCAAGCAACTTTCTCCTCAGTGCATTCTCCAGGTTCAGTGTGGTATTTTTATTCCAGCACTTCAAATCATATGACTTTGTGTTCACCAAATCTTACAAATATTAAATCTAATAATAAGCATTCAAAGGTACAAACATCCGGTGGTGATGATATTCCCATTTCTGACATAGGCACTTGCCTTCCGATGCCATCATTGTCACCAAACAAAGCTTTCTTGGTACCTCAATTATCTACCAATCTTCTCTCAATAGGTAAGCTTGTTCATAATAATTGTCCTGTTACATTTCCTCATGATGGTTGTATTATACAAAAGCAAGATACGGAGTGGTGTCTAGGAGGCAGAATAAAAGTGGGCTTCTATTTACAGTGCACTTGAGACAATCATAAATGGCAGTTTCTATCTTTTCACTTGTTTCGAAAAAACACGTGTTTAGGCCATCCTCAATTTAATATATTATCATTGTATCATATAGACTGGAAGTATACCATAATTTAGAACAGAGAACATTTTTATCATAAGACCCACTAAATGGGCTGGTGATAAATTGGTGTTTATCCTTTTTTTAATCTCTTATTTCCATTTGGAAAACATTATGTAACCTATATGTACTTCCAAGGGGCTGCTTAAGGAAATCAGGAAATTCCATCCCAAATATCTTTTCCTTGTGTTTATATTGGCACAGGGACTGCAAGTCTGCAACCCTAAACCAAAGGTATTTCTACAGTTTCTGCGGGATTCAGTAATATGGGTCCACCAAAAGGCTACCAAAAATGAAACAAAATCTGGGAGAAAAGAGCAAAAACACTATATATAAGGGTATGGATCCGAGTCTGGATCCAAACACAGGTGACTGGTTTCCTTTAGACACGCCAAAATGATGCAATCAAAGCCCTACCTGCAATCTAAGTCGTACATTAATTACCAATTAAAACTCAAATTAAATCTGGCCATCGCTAGACTTCTTAGAGAAAAGAGAGAGGAACTGCCTGCGCATGGGCTGGACCAGTCAAACAGTCCTATTAGAGCTCCTGGCCACTGGGTCCAGCCAGTGCCCTCTTTTGTGTCTGGATTAAGTCTATAAGGGCCTGGCGCATGTCTGGAAGCAGTTTGGACACCACCCAGTGCCTCTAATTGGGCCCATGGTTGAGTGGATCAGCAAACAACCCCTCATAATGGACCGCACTTTGTAAAAAGGCTATATTCAAAATGATTTAAGGTTTCGATTCGACACCCAAAATGGTCCAATGCCACCATAAATGGGTACGAGTCCCATGGGCTTGATCATATGCCTCCATACATCAAATGCCTGGGCTACCACAGGATCTTCATGGTCTCCATCAATGGATGTGGGCTGATCTGCATCAGAAATGAAATAGAAGCAAGAAAATCGGAAGATGTAAGACTGAAAGATATTCATAAGAGACACAACTACTAGTAGGATGTTTTGTGCATGCTCTTTTACGCTTGCGCAAGGTAATGGGCTACTCATGACTCATGAGAAAGATAAGTTGTTGATTACCTGGTCAGTCATATGATAGGTGTAGATCATTTCGATCATGAGGCATGTCCCTTTTTCTATTTTCAGGACATTGACTTCTAATTGTTTCTCGTCCTATATATCCAAAGAATCATTTCCAGACTACCTTATTTCTTGATCCCTTTAGAGGTATATTTTCCTTTTGAATGGATGAACTCTCTTGAGATTGAGGAATAATCTGTCACAAGACCTGATCATAACTAGAGAAGGAATGTACTAAAAAAATAACATATTTTGAGGACATACTTTCGTTTTCTGGTTGGACAAAAACACTAACATCTTTTTTGTGGGTTGGAGTGTCCCAAGAAAATGAATTTTGTGGATTATGGATCTAACTTATTTCTAGAAGGTCCAAGAATATGTATAGACACACACATAAAAACTTTGGTGCAATAGAGAACCACGGATTTATTCCTTTAAGAATCTGAAGAGGGTGTTCTCCATTGAATATGGGTGTCAGGTGATAACATCCAATTGATCAAAAAGGATGTAGCAAGAACCGTGCCATTCAAATAAATCTTTGGTTCCTTCCTATTAGAATTGCTTGAGTAACTTCCAAGAGATGACGGTTCTTTTGCTTAGCTACTTCATTTTCTTAAGTATAGGGAATAAAGACACAAGTTTGTGTTTCAACACCATTTCCAACATATTAACCTTGGAGACCTCAGCACAAATATTCTTTAGCATTGTCACAGCAAAATACCCTCACCGAAGTGCCCAATTAAGTAACCCAAGTGGTTCTATGATGATCATCATTAAATGAAATGAAATACTAGGAACAAAATACAAACATGATTGGATCTGGTGCCGACAAAAATAGTACATTTCAAAGGACTTGAACGTCTATTACAAGTAAAATAAAATGAAGTTCAACAATGCTTTGTTAACTTATCAGAACAGAAGAGTTTATTACATTCTTCCTAATTCATTCAACTTTTGGGGACGCAATTTCTAGTTTCATAAGGCCATTTGATATTCATGGAATGATGTTCTTATAGGTCATGATGCTTTCAAGTAGTCATTGCATGATCGGTAGTGTTGCCTTAACTAATTAGTTTTTAGATTGGATCTTATTAATGGCCAAATCAATTTCATTTATTGGTAACACCAGCTATAAACCACAACCAATGACCAACTGGAGAAAAAATACCACAACCAATGAAAATTCACAAGCTTTGTCATGACATGCGAAAAGTGTATGTCTCGAATTCAATTTAGGCAAATTATTATGAGGTCATTTGTTTTCAGTCATTTACGCATATAAATGCCCCACATGCGTAATGGTTATGCACCATTACATTTGTTTGTGGTGGTGATTTACACATGAGATGTGTAAATATGGGGTGAAAAGGGGCTGATTTTGAGTCCAAAATGTGCACACCTCATGATATGGTAAACTAATGCACAGGGCTGCTCATGGGCGGGATCTACAGTGCAAAAAATGAGAATTAGAGCAGTTCCGTTTGTTTTTTTTTTTTTTAACTTCCGTGGGCCCCTAAATGACAATCTAAACCATTCATCCTCTTCAAAAAGTCAAAAACGGCTATGGGATCAATTTTCAGCTGTTGATTTGTCACAAATTTTGAGATATTTACAAAAAAACCCAAATGCTAAAATTTTCCATTCTAGACTTCTCTATGCCTCATTTTTTTTATCCAAACTGTTCATCCTCTTTAGAAGGCCAAATACGGCTATGGGGTCCAATTTTACATCTTAACACATCATGGATTTTAAGATATCTTTGAAAAACGTTCAAACATTGGATTAATCCAATGTACATTATGTGCTAAAAACATCCCATAAATGCCAGCTTGTTTTTTCAATTGTTTAACTCCTGTGGGGCCTCAAATGATGATCCAAACCATCCATCCTCTGTAAATGGTCAAAAATGGCTATGGAATATATTTTCATCTGTTCGACACAAATTTTGAGATATAAACAAAAAAGTCTAAATGCTATAATTGGCCAATCTAGACTTTTGTAAGCCCCATTTTCATGATCTTAACCGTTCATCCCCTATATAAGGTCAGACACAACTATGGGGTCAAATTTTACATCTTAACTCATCATGGATTTTAAGATATCTTCGAAACATTTACAACCACATACATAATATAATGTACATTACATGCCAAAAACATCCAATAAATCCCAATCCATTTTTTTTTCACTCATGTGGGCCCTCAAATGATGATCTTAACCGTCTATCCTCTTCTGTATAAGATCAGAAATGACCAGGGGTCAAATCTCATCCGTTGATTTGTCACGGATTTTGAGATACTTTCAAAAAGTACAAACCCTGAAATCTGACATTCCGGACGTCTATGGGCCCCACCTTCATGATCCAGACCATTCATCCTCCTTAGGAGGCCAAAAATGGCTATAGGATCAAATTTCAGGTCTTAAAACATCATAGATTTTGAAAATTTCGTGAAAAAACGTGGAACAGTTGGATTGATCATAGATTCTCGTGTGGAATGGGAGTAAAAAAACAAACAATGAAATGTGTTTCTCATGTGAGTCATTTGTACATGTAAATGATTTGCATGTCGATAATTTACACATGTGAATCATTTTCAATGCAAAAAAGAAGACCCCTAAAAAAAAACAAAAAAAGCATTAAGCAATCTCATGCATAAGTGATGGGTTCAAAAAATTTAAATATAATAAGGAACTCCTGACTAACCTTTCAGAATGATTGTATATTTGCAACAACTCCTCATTAGAAGATCTTGTTCCTCGCACAACATTGATTGCACCAGTGGCCATAATGCCTTGGAAAATTATATTGATTAAACATGAGTCTTCTCTATTGGATAGAAATAAAAGAAGTGTACAAGGAACTATTTATATGATTTTTTTTCATATAAAAAAAATAAGAATATTATAGATGTTAACTAATGTCAAAGAAAGAAACAGCATGGGAGTTTCATGGTGATAGTACATGGCGGATTTTCCAAGAAACTGAGAGGCTTGTATGACAGGAAGACTCTATATAAGAAGGAAATTAGAGCAGTGACTCCACCTAAGGCAGATTTCTTGAAATTTAATGCAAGGGAAGCAAAAAAAGTGAAAATTCCATAGCATAGGATTTAGGGGCATTTTACAGGATGATAACGGTGATGTTCGGTCTTTTCCATCTGCATCTGTCAAGTCCAATGGAAGAAGTGTTGGCAATAAGAGAAGCCTTAAAGATCTTCACAACATCTTTTTTGAGACAGCTAATTGAGAGAGATTCATTAAACTTTATTTCATTGGCTTGTAAGAAATTACACTCCAAGAATGCCTGCATCAGTTTTGAAGGAGATTTAGACAACAACTAATTGATGGATATTTAGTTTTAGCATGTTCAACAAAGTGTAAAAGGGACTGCTAACATATTTTAAAAACTTGGGGCAGATAGGGAAGATTTGTTTGTAGGAATTGAATATCTGTAACTATGAGCTGTTGGAGATAGTCTAATTTGAAAAAGTAGAACTCGTCCGACCCAAGGTAGATGGGATATGGTTCCAGGAAATGATAAAATGCTAGGGGTCATTTTTACATGTATGTGTATCATATACTGAATGAATTCAACTTTTGTATATTGTTGTAGAGATGAAATCTAGTCTTTCAATTTGCTCAAAACAAATATAGAAATACATTGCAGTTACGAACATCACGATCTATAAGTTTCAGTGAGAACTAATAAAAACATCTATTTTCATCACTGTTGTTTAATGTGATTGTTGTTAGTGATGGGAAAGGTCAGGTCTGGGTCAGGACCAGCAATATCCAGACTTGAAAGGCATACATGTTAGCGGAACCATTCAGATCTGGGTCCAACTTGGGTCCCCAATCTTAGGATCCAGACCCAATGAAGCCATAGGTCTGAGTTTGGAACAAGGTTCGTGACAGATTTCATTACAGAGAGGAGGAAGGGGGAGGTTTTTTTTTGTTGTTGTTGTTGTCGGGTTTTTTTTTTTTTTTTAGGGGAGTGGGGAGGATGTTGGAAGTAATTTATTATATTTTATGTAAGAATTATATATAAAAAATTACAAATAATATACATGTGTATATCTATTATATATTTTGATGCTAGGTCCAAGTACACGGGTCCAGCTCTGAGGCTAGAACTACATGGACCCAGACTCGGACCCAGCCAAAATACTTTGGGAACCAGTAAAGTGGACCCAAAGCCGGACCCTAAAATCAAATGGGTCTAAACCACATACCCACACCCTGTTTTTATGGGTCGAATTCAGGTAAATGAGTAGCAAGTGCCATTCCTTTTTTTCGGTTTTTTTTATTGGTAACATGACAGAACCCACAACCTCAGCAATAGTAAGCACCTTCACTTTGCCACAGGCTCTTCTCCAAAAGTAAGAAATTACTTTCCATTCTTATATGTTCCCACTAGATGAAAACGACATGTTTGCCCTCAGGCAAATCCACATGCTGTACATTAAGACTTAAAGCTTTATTTCTCAACCATCACTTGAAAAGGTCAATGTTTTTTCTGCAGTTTTTCAATTTTTTCTGCTTTTTTTTATTCCCATGATGAGCATGATGGAGAAGGAAGAAACTAGGATTTTTTCAATGCATTTATGTTCCTCCAAAACTAGATTTTCTCCTTTTTCATATTGATTTTCTTCTTCAGTGATGGTTTTATTGGTTTTATCTAATTCTGATGATTAAAACACATTATTCTCAGTTTTCTTTTACAAATAGTTAACATGGTTCTACATGGAAGCTGCAAACACAATCCACTGTAACAAATTCAGATGAATACAAAAGAGGAAACCAATAAATTCGAAAGAAAAACACCTTGCCTTGCTGTTTCAATTAATTTTTGCCACAACAGACAATCTTTAGTGAATAAATGAAATCAGGGGACAAAGACTATGGAGGAAGACATTTGTGGCATTTATATTTACATGAGATGCAAGAAGGCAAAACATGTAGACAATCATTTATATGTGAATACATATTTGTCTTGTAGAATACTATATTGTTTGGTAAATTCACTTTACTAGTGAAGTGAGGCAAATGGTCATTCCAAGACACAATAAAAGAAAATGGGTCAAATCAAAAAGTGCCATATATCAAAAAACACCACTACTTTTTACCAAAAAGAGTCACCTATGCAACTAAAATGACAAAAAACCAACTTCTTTTAAAAAATAGAAAGTCAAAAAGTCATATTCTCATTTCACTAAATGATAAAAATCCATCACTTTTTCATTTGAACCCTCTTCTTTGTTTCTCTTTTAATACAACCCTTCACCTCACTTCACTTTAATAGTGAAGTTACCAAACAGGGGAACAAAAACAATGACAAAGTAGTTGGTAGCATTTGGATTCACATTAAATGTATGAAGGTAAATATAGGTAGAAAACCATTTATAATTGCACATATTTGTAGTGTAGAGTACCTTATCTCTTCTATAAATACAATTGATGCCGGCCAGACAATAGGTCGGCCAACCCATTGGGTCCAGTCCATAGGCCCAAGGGGACATCCATTTAGTTAAGAAATATTATGTAGTAGTTTGGTCTGTTTATGATTAATATTAGTTACTTTCCTTTTTATTTTAGATATGATTCATATATTAGGAAATATAGTTCCTTAGAGCTCAACCCAACTCCTTTATAAAAGGATGTTAGGCCTCATTGTAATAGACATGCTTATTATCAATTAATCTTTTGAGTTACGAGAGTTTTTTCTTCAATTATGGTGTTTTCTCCTCTTGTGAAGTTGCCCTGGTGGCTGAAATCCATCTTTGGATTCGATCAATCCTTCGGAATATTGATCTATTGCTCAAACGCGGATCTTGGCTCCGTCAATTGGTATTGAAGCCGAATTCCGATTGCCAGGGAGACGCTATCCTTCCCGTAATTCCTCTCTTCACACACCGTCACCCATCGTTACCCACCCATCCCTATCATCACTGCCGACCACCAAAACCCCAATCCCAGGCCTGCCAAAAACCTCTGCAGCCCCTACCCAACTACCGAACTACTCCCAAAACCCAACCCACCGTCCATCAGAACCCACAACAAATCCAACCGAACCCACTCCACAACCAAAACCCCCGCTTCCAAAAACCTAACCCCTCTCCTCTGACCCCTCTCCCATCTCAAACCCCAAACCCAAATCAAAACCCTAATTTTCCAAAAAAACCACAGCCCCCAAGCCGAACCCAATTTCCCCAAATCAAGAACCCCAAACCCCACATCCCCACCACCTTCAAAACCCTCTCCCGCTACCAGACTCCACCCATCAAACACCCAGAATCCCCAATCGTCCTTTCCGAACCATCCCCTTACCGCGTCACCCACCACAGTTCCAAAGGCAATACCCGAATCTTCTAATGGTCAGATCACACATCCGAACTCAATATAGAGATCATCAGAAGCAACACCTCCCATCTACCTCTCAACAGAGTAGAAGACTGCATCAAAATTCCAAGCCATGTCATAAGAATGCAGATCAAAAGAAGAAACAGACGTTTGTGCAATTGATTTTCGACCCAGGCGGACATTTTTCAGAATTTGTGGTCGAATTCTCTCCTCTTTTATCAGGCTATCAACTCGCCAGAGCCGAGTTTTCTTCAAGCGCGGGAGAATTGATGTTGGCCAAACAATAGGTCAGCCAACCCATTGGTCCAATCCATAGGCCCAAGGGGACATCCATTTAGTTAGGAAATATTATTTAGTAGTTTGGTTTGTTTATGATTAATATTAGTTAGTTTCATTTTTATTTTAGATATGATTCATTTATTAGGAAATATAGTTGCTTAGAGCTCAAGCCAACTACTTTATAAAAGGATGTTAGGCCTCATTGTAATAGACATGCTTATTATCAATTAATCTTTTGAGTTATGAGAATTTTCACTTCAATTATGGTGTTTTCTCCTCTTGTGAGGTTGCCCGAGTGGCTGGAATCCATCTTTAGATTCGATCAATCCTTTAGGAGATTGATCTATTGCTCAATCGCAGATCTTGGCTGCGTCAACAAGTGATTTGACCAAACTCCCCCTTTTCTTCTCTTCTTCCTCTCTCTCTCTTCTCCCCATCCACTCCTTTAATTTCAGTCATTAGAAGAATGTTTGAAGTAGCTCAAGAAGTCACAAGGACAAGGGATTCTATACTCTGAACGTCGTCATGTAATGGTGGAGACGTACACTAACGAAGATTAGGGCAGGTTCAAAGACGGAAGACCAACAACAGGTTATTATAACACTGTGGGCAGAAACCTAGTTTCTTGGAAAAGCAAGAAATGTTTGTGGTATCTAAATCCAGTTCTGAAGGTAAGTATCGAGCAATGGCACTTGGAACTCGTGAATTGCTGTGGTTGCAGATTTCAATATATGAGTTGAACTAAATACATAAAGGCACTATGGAGTTACATTCTGATAGCACTTCAACACTAACATATTGCGATAAATCTAATTTGGGAATGAACGTACAAAACATTTTGAAATTTATCTTCATTTTGTTAGAGAAAAGATTCAAAACAAAGATACACAAATGAAAAATTGGCGGGTTTCCTTACTATAGTCATTTCAAGAGGAACGTTATATGTGTTGTCCAAGTGGGGCATACTAGATATATATGCACCAGCAGCTTGAGGGTGAGTGTTGAGTTACAATGAAAACTTATTTTCTATGATACCCAGATACTTGTACAAGCCCAACGTATCCGTATCGGACTGATACGACACTTGTATTGGTACTTATGAAGTCCATTATTTCTTCCTTTTTTTTATATATATTTTTACTTCTCACCATAAAAGATGTTAGAAAGGGACGAAAACAATGATACTTGCAATGATTCAAAAGTGATCTAAAGAAAAAATTAGGACACCCGTATCCATACCTATAGCATAGATTTTAAAAAGTGAGGAGTCGTATCCCCAATCCCCATATCAGTATCCGTATCAATATCCATATCTAGGCATCATAGCTTATTTGTAATTATTGAGAGATGGACTTTTGTAAGACAGACAAAAGTTGGGCCTTTGTCATAATACTCAAAAACATAATAAGCAATATATTGATAGTATCGCCCCACCCAATGCAACACTTCAATTATATTCAGTTTAACTCCTCTTCCCTTGGCTTTTCTTCTTTCATACTTTTAGGGTTTCTTGACCTTAATGGAAAAACCGTAAAGAAATGAATTAGTTTTAAAGGTTTTTTCTTACCAAAACAACCATCGTGATTTATCGCTCATCACCGCTTGTCTATAGAGTCCATCACTATCCATCCTACTCTTTTTAGTCTATCGGAGTCGGTGGCCCATTTGATCAGATCTATCACGATTTCTCCCAAAACCATAAGGATCATGCAGCTTGACAAAAAAGATGAGACTTCGAGGCTTATAAATATGGATGATCATAAGGAAAGCTTTTTTGAACTGTTGGATTATCTTGATTGTCCATCCTGTAAAGATACAGGTCAGCTTGACCTAACGGGTCAGCCCACGACCCATGAATTGGGTCAGCCCACAAATCAAGTTAGTGTATGAGTTGTCAAATAGATTATAGTTACCTTATTATGATCTGTAATCATGTAATTAGATCTTCTAAGATTAGGCAATTCTGTATTATATAAGGATGTCCATTGTCAATACAAAGATACAATATTCTCTTGCAATACTTCTCTCTTGTATGCTTCTGGTTTGTTCAAGATATGAGTTCTGGTTTTTCTAACATGGTATCAGAGCCCATTGATCTGTCTATTCAAGCATAAGAGAAGCCCTAATCGACTGATAAGAGAAGTTCTGTATTCGGCTGTGAGAAGCACTGCATTCTCCTGTGATCAAAGGTGGCCCACCTGTTGATCACCTTACATCAAAGAAATATCTCCATCCTGGTCGACTATATATCCTAGGAATTCTGAACATTTTTTTGAGATTTTCTGTTCATCTGAGCATAGGAGAAGACCTACGACAGTTCTGATCGTCTGTAAAAACACTGTATCGGCTGTGATCAAAGGTGGCCCACCTATTGATCACCCACTGCCCAAAGAAATCCTCCCATCCTGGTTGACCTTCACTCCTGGGAATTATACACATTTTTTCTAGATTTTTTTATCATCTGAGGTGGGCCATTCTCTCTGATTTGTACTTCTCCTGTTTGAGCACATAGTTTTCATCAGGACCGTCAAATTTTCTGGTCTCTCAAGCTTTTATCAAAATTCCACTTGGAGGAGCTTCAGATTTTTGATACAGAGATCACTGTGTGATCTGATCATACACTTGATCATCCAGTGGGGTCCACAGACACGATCTGTGCCCAGATTCAAGGTCGCCTGGACCATTAATTTTGAATTTTTTTTTCAGCCTACTCCCTGTAGGCTGAAATCTGTCATCTGTTCCTTCAGAAGGACCAATAGCACTCCTCTGTGCTCAGATCAAGTCATCTGTCCTCTGATCTTTCAGCAGACTTGGACAATTTTCTGGGATTTCTTTTCAGCTCTGGTTGGTACTTGTAACTAGATTTCTCTTCTCTTCGGTCTGTGACCACATTATTTATTTCATGGCTTCTGATCGCACTACATCGGGCATTACTGTCATCCTTGATGGAACCAATTATTCCTATTGGTCCCATCTAATGCAAAATTTTCTCAAAGGACAAAAACTTTGGAAGTATATTGCTACGCAGGTCCCTCAACCAGATAGTAAGGATGCTAAGTTAAACGGGACTGCCCCACCAGACCTCAAGGCCAAACAACAAGAACAAACAATCTGGTCATCAGCCCAATCGTGGTCCCATGCAATCATATTCCCAGTGATCCTATGCTGCCATTGTCACTGAAACTGATAATTTTGTGCATCCACAAATGGATCTTACATCTCAGATCCAAGCTATGGTTGATGAGCGTATGCAACAGTTGTTTCTGGCTTCCTCCACTGGTTCTGCTTCTCCGATCGCCCCCACCCCCTCAGCCTCTGGTTCTGCCATGACCATTTCTGGTCCTTCAGGTACACATGATGCTACATGGATTTTTTATTCCGGTGCTTCCTATCATATGACAAATGATGTTTCCAAACTTCATAATTGTCATACTCCTGCTAGCTCTATCACCATCCATACAGCAGATGCCACTCCTCTACCAGTCTCCCTCATTGGCTCCGTTTCAAATAGGTTGCTCTCTCTCACTAATGTTTTGTGTGTTCCCCACCTCTCCATCAATTTAATCTCTGTTAGTCAACTGACCTCTTCTGGATTTCTTATCTCATTTTCTTCCATTGGTTGTTCTGTGCAAGATCCGCGCACTGGGAGACAGATTGGGACCGGCCTTAGGTCAAGAGGACTTTACTATCTTCAATCGCTGCACCTTCCACCTTCAAGCTTCTCCCCTGTCGCCCATGTTTCCTCTGCATCTCCTTTTGCTCTTTGGCACTCTCGTTTAGGCCATTTATCTTTAAATAAAATGAAGCTTTTATTTAATAGTGGTGTTCTTGGAAACATTTCTGTATCAGACATTTCTACTTGTTTTGGTTGCCACTTTGGTAAACAACATGCATTTCCTTATAATAAAAGCACCTCCTTTACTACTGCTCCCTTTGCTTAGGTACATTCTGATGTTTGGGGACCCACCTCTCAGCCAACGAAAGGCGGTTCCATTTATTATGTGTTGTTTATTAATGATTTCACAAGATATACATGGTTGTATTTGATGAAAAATCGTTCTGAGTTATATGCCATCTACACTGCTTTCTCTACCATGGTTTCCACTCAATTTGACACAAGAATTAAAATATTTAGGTCTGACTCTGGGGGAGAATACATGTCCCACAAATTTCGTTCCTACCTGACCAGTCAAGGAACTCTAGCTCAATTATCCTATCCTACCACACCACAACAGAATGGAGTGGCAGAACGGAAACACAGACATATCCTCGAGACTGCTAGATCCTTGATTCATTCCTCACATGTTCCTCTGCAATTCTGGGGGGAAGCAGTCCTCACTGCCACCGATCTGATTAACAGAACACCATCCACTGTGTTATCTGGCATATCTCCCTATGAAAAATTGTTCTCATGTAAACCCGATTTGTCCCATCTCAAAGTTTTTGGCTGCATCTGCTTTGTTCTGTTGCATAATAATGAGAGAACCAAACTTGCACCCAAATCCACTGTCTGTGTTTTTTTAGGGTATGGCATTGAACAAAAAGGATATCGGTGCTATGATCCTAAAACCAATAAGTTACGAGTCTCTCGCAATGTCACCTTCCTGGAACATATACCTTTCTATACGTTACCCATTGCATCCTCTTCTCCTGAGCAACCTCCGATCTATCCCCTTGACCCCTTTCCAGATCTATTTCCCTCCAATACTCCTTCTCCTCCACCCCTGCAGGTATATCATCATCGGCCCAAACCTCCGTCTGCTCACTCGGAATCTACAGCCCCACATCCGACTTCTAACCATGGGCCTATCTCCTCTGCTTCAAATGTGCAGGATCCTCAACCTTGAAGGTATCCCTTGCGCACCAGAATCGCTCCCTCCCGATTTGGCTTTGTTTGTACTGATCATTTTTCTCCATCGTATAAGTCCTTTCTTGCAGCAATTCATACCTTAGCAGAACAACAATCCTATAAGGAGGCCATTACTCACCCGCACTGGAGATCTGCCATAGCAGAACTTGCGGCTCTGCAGAAAACTCAAACATGGGGTCTTGTTCCTCTTCCCTCAGGTAAACGGCCTAGGCTGCAAATGGATATTCAAGATCAAGACCAAATCTGATGGAACTGTTGATCGTTACAAGGCCCGCTTGGTTGCCAAAGGCTACACACAGGAATACGGGGTAGATTATGAGGAGACTTTTGCACCAATTGCTAAGATGATAACTGTCTGGACCTATATCTCCGTTGCCGCTGTTAGACGTTGGCCACTCTACCAGCTTGATGTCAAGAATGCATTTTTGAATGGATTTCTTCAGGAAGAAATCTATATGCATCCTCCTCCAGGTGTCACAAAACCTCCGCATTATGTCTGTCGTCTCAAACGTGCCTTGTATGGACTCAAACAAGCCCCTCGTGCTTGGTTTGAACGGTTTAGCACCAGCGTTATCAGCATTGGCTTTTCTTAGAGTGCTCATGACTCCACTCTCTTCACTCGTTATTCGCGATCTGGATGTGTTTTCTTGTTACTCTATGTCGATGATATGATTATCACCGGCAATGATGCTCCTGGTATTCTATCCTTGAAGCGTTTTCTTCATCGACAGTTTGAGATGAAAGATTTGAGCCATCTTCGGTACTTTCTAGGCATTGAGGTTGCCTACTCTCCTCACGAATATCTTTTATCGCAAACAAAATACTACAATGAAATTCTCCAACGAGCTGGACTCACAGATCGTAAACCTGTCTCTACTTCAATTGAACATAATCTAAAGCTTCGGACTACTGATGGAGAACTCCTTTCTGATCCAACTCGTTATCGTGAGGTGGTTGGCAGCTTGGTATATCTTACTATTACCAGACCAGATATTGCCTATGCAGTACATGTGGTAAGCCAATTTGTTGCACAACCCACTCATCTTCACTGGGGTGCTGTCTTGCGCATATTGAGATACTTACAAGGGAGTTCAAACCGCGCTCTCCTTCTTTCCTCCGGTCAGAATCTTACTCTCCATGGTTATTCTGATTCCGACTGGGCAGGAGATGTCAATGATCGGCGATCTACAACCAGTTTTTCCATTTTTCTTGGTTCTTCTCTCATCTCTTGGAAGAGCAAGAAACAGGAAGTTGTCTCACGATCATCCACTGAAGCTGAATATCGTGCTATGTCTCACACTACTACTGAAATTATTTGGCTTCGCTGGTTACTTCAGGATTTAGGAGTTCTAGTTCCTAAATCTACCTCTCTCTTTACAGACAGTGAAAGTGCACGGAAACTAGCCACAAATGATGTCTTCCATGAACGATCCAAACATCTTGAAGTTGATTGTCATTTTATTCGTCAACATGTTCGGAGTGGTACTATTAAACTCATCCAAATTTTATCAGCTGCTCAAATTGCAGATTTTTTCACCAAAAGCCACTCCGCTTCTCAGTTTTCGGAGCTAGTTTTCAAGCTTTCAATGGTCACATTCTCCCATCCAAAGCTTGAGAGGGGGTGTAAAGATACAGGTCAGCTTGACCTAACGGGTCAGCCCACGACCCATGAATTGGGTCAACCCACAAATCAAGTTAGTGCATGAGTTGTCAAATAGATTCTAGTTACCTTATTATGATCTGTAATCATGTAATTAGATCTTCTAAGATTAGGCAATACTGTATTATATAAGGATGTCCATCGTCAATACAAAGATACAATATTCTCTTGCAATACTTCTCTCTTGTATGCTTCTGGTTTGTTCAAGATATGAGTTCTGGTTTTTCTAACACTTCCAATGCATAGATTTCATCAGGACGAGCGCACACACGAAAACATATCGATAATTGGAGTCCATATGAGTTTAGAAAGCTCATAACAATATTAGTATTTTTTTATTTTGGTCGAAGTTGAAAGTCTACCTTTGACCAATTGACCAACTGATAGGGTAATGATGATGTGGCACCATGTACTTGCTATTGTGGAACTCTAACTTGCTCAGATCTTAGGCCTGGATGTGGGTCAATGCTGGGACTGGTTTGGCTTACTTGAACTGAGCCACCATCCAAGTTGTATGGTGTCTCAAATAAGCGCTGAGCTCATTCTTCTTTCTTGTTTCATATTGCAAAGTGATCGATAGTAAGTGAAGTGGCATTTTGGTACTTAGTAGTTCAAGAGGCAGGGTCTTTTTGTATATTTTGGAAAGATACTTTAGCTATAGCGCCATGCTGGTAGGACATTGAATGTTTATGAAGTTTAGATTTTAATGACATTACAGGCTTTATGGATATAATTCTTCAGTTTGCTCTATATGAGCATATGGTTAGACCGTTTTGAGTATTTGAAAATTTAATCGATTGATTTTGACCATCTTTGATCAGCTATGTCAATCACACATTCAGATTCGGGAAATTTGGATCTTGTGGCATGACATTCTCATTGTAAAGCTCGAGCATCAACTCAAAGCCAACAACAGTAGCAGAGATTCCAATAAGAAGATGCTCCCTCCAGCTTAAAGCATCAGCGAAGGCATAGCACCAGCCTGATTTGTGCTTGACCACAAAATTGAAATCCTGGAATTACGAGACTCATTTAGCATGTCCGGTACTGAGCTTCTCTTGGGCACTCAGGAATCAAATGGCCTTGTGATCAAAATATAAATGAATTCTGTGTAAAAGACATTGTATTTAATGCCACAATACTAGTATAATGGCATATATTTCAAGATTCACGACATCTTCATCTTCAAGGTATTCCTCTCCATCCGTTTTTTTGTTTTGTTCTTTCCATTGTTGAATCTCAAACCCACATTCAGATCTAGATCTATGCCAATCCTACCGTTGGTTCACTAGATCTAGCCCTGAATCTTCACCCAATACCTAATCGAACCCATCCATCCATCCCTAACACAAAGTCCAGCCCATTCCCCATTGACTGACCATCTTTCTTCGTCCAAAACCCTAGCCTATCCACTCTTACCCTATCCCTTTATCCATATTACATCATAAAACCCTAGATCTAGCCACATTCCATCAGTAAACCCTAGATCTAGTCCTAACTCCCTTACCAAACCTTAGATCCACCGCCCATTCCATCCATTAAACCCCAAACCAAAACCAAATACTTGACTGAACCCTGAAACCAGCCCCATCCAGCCATGACCGAACCACTTAGTTCATTCCTCAACTTCTGAGGACTCAGTTGCAAGACTGTAACGAGGCTTGGATCTTCTCATAATTAACTTATTTACATTCTGCATGAAATGGTGCGCTCAATTGGATTTTATAGATCCATTACAACTGGTAATTGCGTTCTTGATCTCATCTTGCATCAGTTAAGACTAGTTTCCCATCATGGCCTGCATCAATTTCATATTGTCCAGCATCACTTTTGCATCCCCTTTTTCTTTTAATTTTCAAAAACATTGGAAGATCGACTGATCAACTAAAAGGACACCACTATTCATGAAAAGATATCTTCGATTGACCGAAGGCAAATTTCATTTTCATTTAGGGCACAGCGATCTCTTTCAGAATAACAATCTGAAAACCAAATAAAGAAAAAGAAAGAAAGAAAGAACGAAAATCTCTTTCAGCGTGTGCAACAAAGAAAAACAAATGGCTTTTGAGTTTATCATCACAGAATTTAACAGATGGTGATGCTTAGTGATGATAGGGGCTCCTTTGAACAATTTTGAAGAATTTGGGTAAAGCTTACAAGCCTTTTTCCCATCATTTGTTATGTAAGAATTCAAGTGGCACTTACATTATGACATATTTTCGTAGTTAAACCATTTTGTAGCATACACAATATACCACCTTGCCCTCTTCTATTGTGTCACAAGAAGTTCCTACTAAAGGTCTAAAACAATCGCCAACTCACTGATAGATCATTGGTTTCGGCACCTCCTTTCACAGGGACAGCCAGGTATCAATCCCTTAAGTCACTAGGTTAGGAGTCTCATTAGTCACAACTGATTTTATAGGTCAAAACTGAAGCCATGGTCCATATAGGCAAATGATGGGTCTAATAAAAAAATAAACATACTAAAAGAAATCTTAGAAATGTTAATATAGATAAAATTGATCATTTTAACTATACCCATACTTGTTATAAAATATTTTCATTTTCATTTTTGAAGGAAAAAAAATGCCTAGGAATTGGTAAATAAATTAATCCAGCCAGTACACAGCACCCTATCGGTTTTGACCACGCTCTATCCTATCACTAATAATTACCACATCTATAACTACAAGGATACTCAATCATCACACTATAAGAGTTACTGGTAATAATTATGCCCCAAAAAAAAAAAAAAAAAAAAAAAAAACAAGGGATACAGAAATAAAAATTATAGAATAGTACTTAGGTACTAAAACTCAACATTCAAGTCCACTGCCAACTAGTGATCCATATTGCATATCACCAATCTAGCAAAATCTTCAGTTGTATTTGCATAAAAAATATACAGGTGCTCATTATCCATAATATTTCCTTTGCATTGTACCTTATCATGTTTAAAACTATATAAATAAGCACCTTTTAATAGGGTGTGCAGCAGTAATAAATATTTCCCTAGTAAGATATCATACAGATGAAATCAAAGTGGAAGCAGTACCTTGATCTGCAATCAGCCACCGACATGAATTATCAGCAAAAAGTGCAAGTTTCTCATCTGGGTTAACTCCAGCAACTCTTAAACCTTCAGAGAAGTACAAAATTTCCTCCTCAAGCTGCCATTCAAAGATACAACAAAAAAAAAAAAAAAAAAAAAAAAAAAAAAAAAAAAAGGGAAAAGGAAAAAGAGAAACAATTTGAAAAAGATAACAACATGGAAGAACCACCAATTAATTGCAACAAAACTAACCTTTAATTAAAAATAAAAAGTTATTAACACAGCCAATATATCAACAACAGATGATAGCAGAAAAAATCCGTACAGGCGAGTAGCTCAACCAAAAGGTTTATAATCCACATCTTCAATGAATTACATTCCCACTCCTAGCTTTGAAATCACCAAACCACAGCCTTGTATACAAGATATATTCTTGAGCCTCAAGAACAATATCCAAATCTACAATTATCCATGGGACCTGTAATATGGTCAAGAGACGTAAGTCCTTGGGAGTGTAATTTGTTGCGGATGTGGGGACAGCACTGAAAAGCTTATACTGGAACAGTGCCAAGAAACTTAGTGCAGCACCACAATGTGTCTGCCTCATTTTAAGAAAATACAGACCTGCTTCTATTTCTAATATTTCAAAAACTTATAAAGCTAAAATACTACTAGTGGCACAAAGTACCATGTTAATTTTAAAAATCCTTGGATTTTACTGGAAAAACTGCCAAAAGGCTCCAAGCCATAGCAGTTTTATTCTGAATTTAAAATATTTTGAAGTATGGCCTTGATTAATTTCCTTATTTGATCTAAATTACTTTAAAATGATGATGCAGTAGCACCAATGCATGTGAAACTTGATTTTATCTCCTCCTATGGTGACAAATGAGGTGTCTACACTTGTTTCCTTGGATTCTTTTGGATAGTTTCTCCTAATAAAATTATCCATATCAATCATCACATAATTAGATAGTCACATTACTGTGAATATAAGTGCACTTTGGGTAGAAGGGATGTTGAAATCGTTCATCAAATGTTCATTCATTGTTTCTTTGCCCTTAGGTTTGATGTCATTTTTCTAGATATATTTAGGGTAAAATAGGTTATGTCATAGACAATGGAGGTGTTGTTGGTGGCTTGGCAAGTTGGTCGTTGAACATGCCCAGTGGGATTCTATGAAGCCTTTGTTTTAGTGTTGTTTTATAGTCGTTAGAGGGCAAAAGGAACAATCAGGATCCTTTGGAACAAGTCATCAAAGGCTATTGCAGTGCCTCACAAGGCACAATAAGGTGCAGCCCAGCCACGATCAACGAAGATCGTCACCTACGACGGTGCAAGCAAGCCCTCGGAATCAGGCCCTGAGGCCACTTAGATGAGAACACCCAAAAAACAACTCACGAGAATACTCTGAAATTTTATTATCATTAGCATGCCTTACATTAAGAGGTCCTCCTCTATAAATAATAGAGGAATAGCCTAAATAAGGAAATAAGTTTATTACATAATTGCTAAAATCTCTCCCTAAGATGGGTAGAATCTCTCTTACGAAATCAACTCAAAATCAAATCAACTAAAATTAAGGATTTAATTAAGTCAAACAAATTGACAGCAGATTCCTTGGTGGGGGCCATCAGCAGGCCCTATTCTTTTTGGACCGTACTGCATCACAATGGAAGGTTATATCTTGGGATCTTAATTATAATCAGTTTTACAGGTTTCATAGCACAGCACTGATGTTTTTTATAACGGCAGGAACGTTACCTATCATTGTGTTTATATAGATTCCTCCCCAAGGGCTGTGGAAGCATAATTTTGATGAAAGTGCAGTCAAGGAATTACGATCAACTGGATATGGTGGTCTAATTTGGGATACTAATGGAAATTGTGTTAAGAATTATTCAGGGCCTTGAAAAAATGCCAAATTTTCGACGCTGAAGTGTAGGTGGCTTTAAAGCTAGGTGCAATTAACTTGTGGGTGGAAGGAGATTCTTATTGATGCACATTACTTTTAAGAACTCTTAGCCAACCCTTTTTCTCTTCAAACCACAAATGGGTTCTTTTGCAACTCATTTCTGCCGGGGGAACGCCTCGGGTAGCTGAGTATAACCCATAAAGAATAGAGAAATATTAATTCAGAAGTTTAAGCAATCAGTATCAATAAAAATCTATACACTATAATTAACTCAATAAAGTTATTCATGTCTGAAATTTGTTTATAACTCTTACAGACATTAAAATTCTACATAACGTACTATCTTAGTTTTATGCCAAGGAAATTAAGATGGTTCCATTAAAAAAAGGAAAAAAAATTAATGGATCTAACAAATGAAAAACGGTGTAAATGAATTATTTTCACAACTTTGAGAAGTAAGATGTCAGACAAGCATACCTGTTTGTATGTCAACTCTGAAGGTGGGTCATGATATGGATCCACCAGTGCTACTCGATCCCCATATCTTTCAGCTGATGATTTCCATATATCCGGAACTGCTTTCCACTCGTTGGAATCTGACAATTTGCCACTTGGCAAGAATTCACTCTCAAGGAGAGGAGAGCACCTCCTGACCCGCAAGACCTCTATCTGCAAAAGTCAAAAACCTTGTTAAATGTAGATGCGAGCAAGATCACTTTCTTCCCATTACTAATGTTAAGGTATAGCACAAAGGTTTCTTATTCTTTTCTCAGAACATAAAAATTTCAATCCCCTAGCCTCAAAGTTCTCCATTGAAGGACATTAAAGCAAGGTCAAACAAGCAGACTATGAGATAGTTGTAACTTTGTAACAAAAATAATTTTTCTTTAGAGGTAGGTATCACATAAAAAAGTTTGTAACAGATTTAGGAAAAATCCAATGGCAAGATTACATAATAGCCAAATAATTTTAGCTAATTAATTAACAACATCTAACACCAATGACTTACTGGCACTTAAGGAATGACCAGGATATAGATATAGATCAATAACAAAACTGAAAACAAATTGTTGCCAGTGTAAGCAAAGAGTAAAATAGAACACCTAATTTGATTAAATAATAAGATCATCAGTACTATAAGATGTTGCATTCTATGCAGGAGGCAAAACCGAATCCCCTCATTCAAAAATCAAAAGTTGTCCATGCATGAAATGACAAAGATTTACCAGACTAAATAAAGATTTCAGATGAACTGTAACTCTTAGCAAGAACCAAAATATCTACATCACCTGGCATGTTCCTATAACTGTGCAACATTCGAACTTCCATAAATTACAGAAACTAATTTTCCATGGATGAGTATTTCTTAAATTATGTTGCAGTCATAACCTGTGCAAATAAAATTCATGATAATAAGCATCTATAAATTTATAGGAACATATAGCTGGACAGCCCTGTAATGCTCTGTGGCCTTAAAAAAAATGGTGTACCACATACCTGTTAATAAGAAAAAACAAGGTGGGAAAGAAAAACAATCATCTCAAAATACTTTTTTTCTTAGTAAAGAATCATCTCAGCAAAGCTCTTCCTTGAAAGAGTAAAGATTACCTATATAAGCATAAATAAACAAATAATACTTCAACCCACAAAAAACAACTGAAATAGTAATCCTCTTGATGCATCCTAAAAGTTTCCAACTCGGTCAATTTTATCTTTACAAAAAATGGTGAACAAAGAAAACTGATTCAACCATTCTCTGCAAAACCAATGCTAAAAGGATCTCTCATCTTTCAAGCTGCAGCAACAACATATCTACCCACAGCTTGACATCTCATCTTTTTATAGGGTGCCGACTGAACTTCGGACAGAACATGGACCAAGTCTGTAGGCCCATAGGATGCAACTGGACCTAAGTTTCAGGCCAAGTGTTAATTGATCAGTGCTTGGCTGTTGCCTGAAGGCCCAACAAGTAGGCCTCAATCAGCCTTAGTTTTACCTTCTTCTTTCTTTTTCTTTTTTTTATTTATCAGTTCAACTGGACTTAATTCGTTCTCACAAGCTTTTCACTAACATGGACTGGACGCAGGGCATAAAAATCACGGCTCAAAAGTAAAACAGGCAACGGACGGACAACCATCAGCATGTTCCAATGCAGTTGAAACCATACTTTTCCAGAAGTGACCAGCATTCACAGGGTTACCAGGAATTTTTCCACTCACAGATATTTAAATTTCTCAATTCCCATTTCGTCCATTTGTTTCACAGATATACATTAATACATATATATTGAAACAAATGTAGAACAGATGAGGCATTTCTTGAATATGCTTGCTGCATATTTTCCCATCCAAATCTCAGTTTGCAAACTGCAGGGTCAAGCACAGATGTCTCTTAAACAGTCATAGCCACAGAGCATTTTTTGAAATCAAGTACAGTGCATCTGCTATCAAATCCTGTTTCAAAAGTTAACATTGAATGACGCCAACTAAGAAATTTATCAGTATTCTTAGCGATCATCTCCATGAAAGGCTTCCATGGATGTTCAGTGGGCCTGATCTATGATATTGATACAGTAGCATTCAAGCAATACACAAATTGGGCTATCCCAATCATCATTCATGGCCCATCATTCTTACAATCACACCATAAGATTACCATCACTCCCATTGGATCATCTTTAGCCTTCAGATTATCACCATAAATTCATTAATTATAAATAACCATTGTTGCCCATTGGATTATCCAATCTCCACTATCTCGCATTGATCACACCCAATCACCGGGTTACCTCATCCAACCATTGGATCACTCTTTTTACCATCAGATCTACTCTATACATGATTGAGAAATCAGAGCCCTTCTTATACCTATATGGAATGGCCTACTTGAGCACAATCATCTGGGACATGGTCACTTAAAAATTAAAAGGATGATGATGGTGCTGGTTGTGGAGGACTGGAGGTAGATCATGTGATGGCCTATTTTTGTTCAAGCATCTTTGGACTAGATACACATGCACTTGATTAGAGTGAAGCACACATGCCCATGCCATTCATATTAAATACAAAATATGCAATTAAAAATCATCACCTAGTACCAATATCAAGGAGTGGTCAATAATAACAACCTCATTAGATGGCTTACTTCCTTCCAGCTGAGCAACATATCCAGTTTCAACAGGTCCATTCTGCAAGAGACAAGAAGAATAAGAACTTTCAACACATTTCTCAGAAAAGAAAAGAAAAGAAAAGGGGAAAAAAGACAACAAAAAAAAAAAAAAAAAACAAAACCTTCTTTACAGACTCACCAAAAGGGGGAGAAAAAATGATATTACACTTATGGAGCACTGTGACGGAGAAACAAGTTTTCCCATTATTCAAACCATTCATCCCGTGGGACCCACATGGATAGAATCCGAATCCTCAGGTATCTCAATCACGCTTCCGGTGAGTGAGAAGAGAGAATCGGGACCACCACCTCAAAATTGAAATTAAGAATCGGGATCCTCTGAGTGGGTGTAGGCACAGTGACCTTGAGTGGACTCCTCAAGATCCGCCCTAGTCACCGCGGGCAGCCCCTGCCCGGAAGCATGGTAGGCTGCCGCGGTGACGGGACGAACCGTGAATGGTCCACACAAGGTCGCCGTAGGGTTTTACCTCACCAGATCCAGACTCCCGAATTACTCAAAATGAAAGTCCGGCCCTTTTGATGGGATGTATGCCATAAGATTAACCACATGATTTAATAATGCAATCCTGCCAGAAGATTAACCATATGATTTAATAATGTGATTTGCGCATATGATTAATGGTGTATAAACTTGTATAAATCGCATTGTTATTCACGTGCACAATCTTAAATCGGTCCTACCAACTCCCATAATATAAATATGAAGCGAAGTGGTTTCAAATTGAAATCAGTTCCAATTTGCTTCAATGATTTTGACCACCCAAAAAATTTGACTCATTAACCATTGATTTTAATACCCTTAAAATGACCATTGATTCCAATACCCATACACCAAAGGCATGCGTTTAACAGTTTGAAAGTTCGACTCCCGTAATGGGCAGTTACTAATCCAGACTCTTTCATCATCTTAAAAGGTGAATTTAACATTTCAAAATTGTAGATCAATTAAATTCAATGACAATTCAATACCGTTACTTTTCTATATTGTAGGGCATGCCTCCTTAAGTTCTCTTCCTAGGTATACCCATCGATAATGTCTCAATCAGATCGTTCCCAAATAATGACGGCATGAACGTTCGTGCTCCTGCTTACCTTCTCTTCCACCTACATCTCCGAAAGTAACAACAATATTATATCTGAACTAGGTAAACTTTTCCACGTTTCTAATCCAAATCATTCTCAATTTTATTGCTGATTTTTTTTTTTTTTTTTTGGTTGCCAATATGAAGAATTAGCATCAAACTTTGTGTGCGAGGATTCATTCTAATGCTTTTATTATGACACTGCTTGCATTTTTTTATTGTGCTGTGTGGGTTTTCAAATTGCCATGGTAGAAGTCAAAGACATACTGTTCTGGTACAAGCAAGAAAATAAATAAATCATTTCTTCACTTACAATGATTCCTCTAGTTTTTTATTTGTATATATATTGCGATAGTGAAAGCGAGACGAATGGATATGCGGATTATCATGCCGGGTTTAGGTCCCTTTGGGCTGAACTAATCCCTACGAGCCCAAAGGGAGCTGGGTAATGCCCCTGTGGCCCCAGTGTGGTAGCGCAGTTTCAAACTCTTAGCCTCCAAAAGCAGGCAAATTCCATCATATACGATCAACTTAGATGTTAACCTTCTTCAAATGGTGAGTGATATGTGCCATTGAATTTTTTATTGGGTTCAAACTAATCTTTGATTATAGTAATAAAAAATACACACCTTCAACAAGATTCCAAATAGAAGTCTATTTTACCTCTTTACTTCTTTTGAAGCTTAACTATGATTATTCAAGAGGTAGTATATCCTAAATATTCTAATTATTATACAACTTCAATATAACTATATTTTTATTTAATATATTTTCATACAATTAAAGTTGAGCATTTCATAAGCACTTTGGCTATTATAATTTTAACTTTCAGTTATATATAATGTGTAAGTTTATTACACTTTTTTCCATTTAGAATAAATTTGATATCTAAAATTTAAAGAATGGTTAGCTTTTCTTTTGGTGACGCTATTTGGAGTTAACACTCCTGTTATGCTTGTGGCTCTTTAAAAGTACATAGTTGTAGCCGAGCCTTTTATAATAGACACATGGGTTAGCCGCAGTCTTCATTTTGTTTTAAATTTTTTTGAACTGCCATGTTATTTTTATTAAATGGAAACTTTTATTAGGGTATTTTAGTTTTCAATTTGAGTTGAGACAAGAATATGGGGCTCATGATTTGCTATTTTCTAAGTTATGGTTGTATAAGAATTGGGAACACACAAAAATACTGCAAAGGAACATACATCATCCAATACGCATGTAGCATATCATTTTGGTTTTTCCTAACTAGATATATGGTTTTTTCTTCAAACGTCATCCAATACGCATGTGGCATATCATTTTGGTTTTTCCTAAATAGATATATGGTTTTTCCTTCTATTTTCCTCCATTTTAGTCCTTTATAATAAATAAGTAATCATGCATCCATCCAATTTTTTAAAAATTGATTTTTTATTTAAATATTCTTTAAATCATTAAAATGTTTATTGAATTTTTAGAACTAACACTGTTTCTTACCAAAAAAGGAAACTAAAAAAAGAATTTATAAATCTACAATTTGCAAGAAGTTCAATATATTTTTTTCATAAAAAAAAATGTAAAACAAAAATTGTAATACACACAACACGGAGCTCAAGATTTGCCATTCCTTGTGCATTGGTTATATGGAGTTTTGAGAGAGAGAAAGATACAAGTCAACATGAAAGGTGCAAACATCATTAGGTATGTAGGTGGTGCAACATTAATTTCCCACATATGGTTAACTTTTTTTATTTTATTTTTATTTTGTAGAGGCTTTCCAAAAGAATCGGATTCCTTTGGAGTGCATTTGAGTGATTCTCTTTTTTCTCACTATTTTTTTTTAGCAACGATGCATTGGTTGTGTTATTTCTTCTCTTTTTTTATAGGCTTTATAATAGACATGAACTCATACATCCACACACACATTTTCATTATTTTTATTTTTTTGTGTGTGCCTCTGTTTTGATTGGAGATACAATTACTCATTGTTGAACAAACAAATATGAATATGCATGGATATATTTTATATGTTTATAGTTAGTTTTGATACCTAATCAACTCATGTGTTTTTTTCTTAGCCCGGGCCATTGTTGTTAGTTGAATTGAAATTCAGTGACACCGCAGAGAAAGCAAGGACCTTCATTTTGAGCGATTCCCATTTAAGTAGGCGGGCCCATCATTGACTTCCACTCCCCACTACAGCATTAAATCCTCTAACCCTGGTTACACGGTAGACCGTGACCCTGACAGGTACACTCACGGTCACCATCGTAAAACCCTCACAAGATCCCCACTCACGGCAAGTGTGAGTGAGACCCACAGAGAATTCAGACACACATGATAGGCAATGAAGAAAAAAAAAAAACCAGAGAGAGATTCTCTGTCCACAATCCCCAAACATCTTTCAAAGATGAACTTGGATTTTGGACCGACACCACTCAGGCATTATCCATTGGCTCCTTCCACCACTTCAACGCACCATCTCAAACTAATTAAAGACAGACCACCTTGCATCCACTGCCGACTTGACTTCCCCCAAAACATCTAATCTATAATCCAATTAAGAAAGAAAAAAAAAAAAAACAGAGAAGTACTTCCCTTTCCCCAAAAAAAATCAAACGAAACTTCCAACACAACCCAAACAAGTGTGGTGGAATCCAGCCAAATAACAAAACCATAACAACAGTAACAATTCGATGCTATTCGAAACGGGTCTTGATCAGATAGCCTGACTGACCTCGGATTTGCAGAGAAGTTTCGATCTCCTCTCCCACCTCCAAGCAGGACAAACAAACTGATCCACGCATCTGCGGTCGAAGGTCTTCGTCTGATGAGCAAAAGGGAGCCTAAAGACCTCCCCACGAATCGAAGTGAGATGCAAAGCTGATGCTATCGACATCGAAGTGAGGGTTTGCAGAGAGTTCGAAGGATTTGGAGGATTGTAAAGAAGAAGAAGAAGAAGAAGAAGAGAACGAGTCCGATTCTAAATGGAATGAGAATAAGTGAATATATATATATATATATATATAGATAGATAGAGAGAAGAGAGAAGAGAGAAGAGAGAAGGAGAGTGAAAAAAAAGAGTGAGCGAGAATTGCTAGAAATGGTATTGGAGTTTCCGCCAGTAGAGAGAAGGAGGAGGAGAAGCGATACGGACGGAATTAGTGTGAGGAAACACTGATGCAGAAGACTTGATGACGACGGCTACGGCTTGACTGACTCTAATTTTTATTTTTCTTTCTTTCTTTTTTCTAACAGACCCTGCAGTAAAAAGTGGAACGTTTTGGTTTTAAATTATTTAAATTTTAAAATTTTTCTTCATTTATGCAACTATCTACTTGATCTACTTATAATCAAAACCGCTTATAATCACTCCGTACTTTTATTTTAGTGCCAAAGCTCCATTTTAATCTAAATTCTATAATTTTCTTTCTACTCAAATTCACCCTTTTTCCGCCACCGGCTCATCGACTGCATAAATAGGTACTCTCATATTCTTAAATATTTTTTCTAAAATTTATGAGCTTTTTAATGCATCAATATTTAAATTATAATATTGGTCATATCTATACTCAACACGAGTTATTATGCTAGTTAATTAATTAATTAGAAATTCTGAAAGTGCTCTCAGCCTGAAGGCTATTAATTTAATTGAGAAATCTCGAAGTTTTTCGCAAAGTTATTTCCTACTATTGGAAAAGAGCTCAATAAGTTGACATTTATTGTTAGGTCGGTCAATAATTTTTAAGTTAATTGCAAACAAGTCCTTTTCATGTTCACTGGTGTTTGAGGTGAACCTTGGCCCCACTGACTCACCAACCATTGACGTGGGTAGGTTGGGACGTTGATTCGAGTTTTGATAACTAGAAGTGTTTTTTTAAATAACACAACATAAGAATTGGACTCAAATGATCACATTTTCAAATGACATCTACTAATTATGCTTTGTAGGCATAATTTAGTAAAAACAAATATGTAAAACAGTTATAAAAGAGGTGGGGTTGAGGTTTTAAATCTTGGGTGCCGCACGGTGTCGGGTTGTTACAGGTATGCTAGTCTTAAATATTATGAAAAAAAAATTCTAAATGTCAAGAGAAATTAATAAATAATCGAAAGTTACTAAAAATATGTGAAGTTGATAATTTTATTGCATGTTAAATCAATCGTTAGAAATATTCAATTTTTCTCGATGCTAACGCGAGGCTCGTCACTTCTTGTAGCTAATGAAAAGATCTTGTAAGAGTTTTTTAGTTGCAGTCATTTATATGTGTAAATGATTCTCATTCATAATAGTTACACACTGTTATGTATCTTTATTTACGCATATTATGTGTAAAGTAAGTATGAAAATGGCATGTAAATCAAGCAATTTTCAGATTTAAATTTACTCACTTGGGATCCTATATAATAAATCACACTAGATGTGTGTAGGAAAAAAAAATGGTGGAGTTACAATGTTTTGGGCGACCTACATGGGGTCATCTTTTTTTTATTTTTTTCATCATTGTGGCCCTAAAAATTAAGATTTGAGCCATTCATCTCTTTAAAAGCCCAAAATGGCTAGGAGACCAAATTTCAATCACTGGTTCATTATAGACTTTTAGAAATTTGAGAAAAAGTCTTTGACCCTGAGATCCACCTAACTAGAGTTTATAGGTTCTGTCTAGGGGTGTAAATCTGGGCGGGCGGCCCAAGCTCAGCACGGAAAAACCGTGCATGGGCCGTGCCTGGGCCCATTGACTTGGTCAACGGCCCGGCCCGGCAGTGCCCAGCAGGCCGTGCTGGGCCAGGGGCCCAGGCCCGCGGGCGGCCTGGCCTGGCCCCAGGCACGTCCAGGCACGCCCAGATCTTACTAAGAAGATTGTGAGGAAAATCAACCATTCAAAGTGAAAACACAATTCATCAACTAATTGCAGTGCTTGTTACACTAGCATTCTTTAAGCCATATACGCTTGGGACAGCTCTGTATTGAGCAATGCATTTCAAAGTATAAAAAACTAAGTTATTTCTGCTTTAGTCTTCTAAGCCATCTACGCTTGGACAGTTCTGTAATGAGCCTGACTAACATGTGCTCTCTAGAATCGTAACCAACCTTTCTAGATAGTGGGGGAACCAGGGATATATATTTTATTTATTTATTTATTTATTTTTGCAGTGTGGGTGTGTGGTGGAGGTGCCAGGATGATGAACCCAATAATGTCAATAAACCAACTTATAAAAAATCTAGTCTATTAAAAAATGGCCCCTTCCTTTAGTCTTTCCTAATATTTCACTTAAATGGTCAATACTAAGAATGATAACGTTTAGAATACTTAGACAAAATATTATATTAAAAAAAAAACAAATGTTTTGCAAAGATCATTTTGCCAGTGGCGCATAAAGAGTGAAATTTCTCGCTGAAAGTCAGGAAATTCTTTTGTGACCCATTAATGATGGCAAGGTCCACCAATGTTATCTACACAATAGAGAGAGGAGGAAAAGTGTAAGTTTGTCTCAAGTGAGCCCCACTCAGGAGCATCATCACTAGAGGATACATTCTACGCCACAAGTGGACACCACTCAAGAGCCTCATGAAATACCCATGCATGGAAGCCTTGGAGAATCTGGATTCCGGACTCAATGAAGTGCAAAAAAAAACAATAATAAAAAGGAAAAGGAAAAAAAAAAATGAAAGTCAAATATGTGGGCCGCCCATGGACTGCCCGGCCCAGGCCCATCTGGGGCCCGGCCCAGCACGGCACGACCAGGGCCGTGCGGGGCCGGCCCCTAAGGGGTTGGGCCCGGCACGGCACGGCCCGCATATCATACACTGGCCGTGCCGAGCCGGCACGCGGCCCAGATTTACACCCCCAGTTCTGTCATCATGATCTGAAGTGAACCACTCATCTTCTTTAAATGGTTAGAAATGGCTGCAATGCCAAATTTTATGCGTTGATTCATTGTAAATGTCAAGAAATTTGTAAAAGATTGTTAGATCATTGGATGTAAATAGTGTAAATGGCAATTGCTATGGGCCCATAAATCATGATCCGAACCGTCCATCCTTTTTGTAAGGCCAAAATTAGCCAGTAGGTCAAATTTTATCTATTGATTCATTACAGAATTTAAGATATTTGTAGAAATGTGTAGACCCTAAAATATGCCAATACAAACTTTTTGAGCTCTGTTTTCACAATCCCAATAACTCATCCCTTTTAGAATGCCAAAATTGGCTAGGGGGTCAAATTTTATATCATAATTCATCATGGATTTTGGAAATTTTGTGAAAAAATGATTTTTTGTGTGGGATGAGACACCCTCCACCAGTGAGCTGTCTCATGTTGCTTCACTTTCGATTATTAACAAATGTTATTTTATTTGGTGTTTTTCACTCATTTGACATTTAGGTTCTGTTTCTTTAGTAGAATTTCTGCCAGGAATTTACCATGTCCGGAAATTCCTAGACATGATCTGACAGGTTGTCCCCTGGAATTTCTAAATTCCATATTTCTTTATTAGCATTTCTAGATTCCAGCCACATAAAAGGTCTTTTTTGACCTTTGGGAATTCAGGAATTCCACTCTCTTTGTATTTTGGTAGAATTTCTGGATGCTCAAACCCGAAAGTGTTGGAAATAGGTGGGCTTTTAGGATAGGTTTTCAAAAACTTTGGACCCACTTGACTCAGGGATCAACTATCCAGAAGGCTACAAAACCCAATTTAAGATCCATGTCCTCTTTCTCATGATCATGTACAGTAGAAAACTCTATCTAGAAGATAGAAATAGCAGCACACAAGCAACCATGAAATCCATAACATACAATGAAGTATATCATGCCTATGGAGCTCGGTTGTGCTCTAATGAAAGAGTCGATTTCTTTCTTTGATGATGAAACACTTTCACAAACCAAATCAGAATCTCCAAGACCCAATCGTCTTCCACGCTATGATCTGCTTCAGATCTCTTTTCCTCAAGAAGATGGTGGAATTTCCAAGAGAAAAACTAACTAGAATCTCTAAGGAAACTAGAAGGGAACTAGAAGAGAGAGAGAGGAGAAGGGAGTGCAACTCTTGCACAAAAGGCTCTTGGGCGTGAATCCCTAGGAAGGAGTATGCATAGGACGTCCAAGCCTCTCTCCTCTCTTATTTATAGCTTTAAGCAACTCCTCTCTTTGTTTATTATTAGAAGTCCAACTTCCATAATAATTAGTAACTTACTATTCCCATTATTACCACTATTAGAAGTCTCACTTCAAATAGGAATAATAATTTTCCTTTTGAGCTCAAATAGAATTAGTAATGATCTAATCTTGGGCTAGCGTGGGGACCACTAGGGATTCCATAGAAAGCTGGCTCCAACTGGGATACCGTAACCACACATCTCATTTGCAATCCGGGCCCGCAGTTAATTGCAAATAACTCCACTAAATAAATGCAATTGAACTACAGTCTTAGGAATAAATTACATGAAGACCTTAAACTTCCCTATCAGTATAAGTATACCCCTCCATCAATATTTATGGATCAATTAGATAAACTGTCCCACCAATTTAGATCCATATCTTATTATCCTTGAGACCCAATTAAGCATAGTGATCATCAGTACCATCCAATTAACTCTTAATTGAGATGAGTGTACACTTACCAATGATAAATCCATTAATTGACACAAGGTGATAATAGAGATAGATTCCATCTCGACCATTAAATGTTCCCATAGTTCTACTACCACGCACCCAAGACACCGAGGTGTTGACCCATAGTCGGCCTCATTCATTGGTGACTCAAAGCAAATGAATAGATAGAAACTTGAGTTCATCAATGTCTCAGGATTAAGAGCCTATTGCTAGAGATTATGAGAGCAGACCTTAAAGTAAAGACAGTGTTCCTAAGGTGCTTCTCATGGTCATTTAATACATCCAATGTACCAGTACTATGATTCAGAATCTTACATTCTGATGATCGAGACAGATCACACTTTCTCATAGTGATCATAATACTGCAATCTTGTCAGATGAAATGCTCAATCCCATCACCGGTTGTGAATCAATTTAAGTATAAGATTTGTGACACATGTCTCCTGTATGTGGATCTCATCCACACACATGTGTTACATTGAATACACTTGTGGACTCCGGTTCATCTCGTGAGCCAGTATGTCATTTGTATTGGTTATGTACAATTAAGTAATAAAACACCATTCATCTCATGAAAGGAAAACATGAATATATTGATAAATAAAGAAATTAATTAATTTATTACATCAATCTTAATGGATTGAGACCATAAAATTAACAATCTCTCACTTGGGCTCAATGCCAGTCAGGGTTGCATCTCATGCCCATCCCATCTACATGCTGCTCAAAGACTTAATAAAGGGATCTGCGAGATTATCCGTAGATGCTATCTTGGTGATGGCAATGTCACCTCTCTGCACAATCTCTCTGACCAAATGATATTTCCTCTGTACATGAAATTGCCGAGTACATAAGGGAATGTTCTCAAATACCACTGAGTAGGGTCTATCACTATTGGCGAAAGCTCAATTTAGAAGCCATTATGGTAAACGAAGCCCTTGAGTTGACCACAACTTCAGAGCTCGGGATGATCACTAAGAGATTTCAAAGTAGTGATCAAAAGGGTAAAATACAAATATTGATAAAACTTAGAGAATTGGGGAGTCCTTTATCTACTTCTCTTACTGAACCAGACGTAAAATTGAATACCCGCAGTCGGTCATCATCGAAAAAGAAGAAGTTGGATCGGTCTACGCGTCGGGAACCATTTGGTTTTGAATATGCACTGTCGATGAAAGATAACGTTCCAACTAGATTAAGCAATACAGCTGTAACGAAGAAGAAGGAGAAAATGACTGTTCAATGCACTCGGTTATGTACGTTTCTGCATTTGCTTCCTGAGTCTTTGGGCCTCTATATACACACTGTTATGGATGTTGCAGCTAATGGTAATTGTGGATTCAGAGCTATAGCTGGTCTTTTAGGCATGGGCGAGGATAGTTGGATGCAGGTTAGAATAGATTTGAGCAATGAATTGCAGAGGTATCAAAATTATTATGCATTGGTCTATGGAGGAGAGGAAAGGGTTGGGGAGCTGTATTACGCATTGTCTTACTTTGAAAGCAATCCTTCATTTGATCGATGGATGACAATGCCGGACATGGGTCTCTTGATATCTTCAAATTATAACATTGTATTGGTCCTTCTTTCATTGCAGCAGTGCCTTACTTTCCTGCCTTTGAGATCATACCCAATTCCATCAAGTTCTCACAAACTGCTCGCAGTTGGTTTCGTCAATGGAAACCATTTTGTTCAGGTCTTCATGAAACCCGAAGCACCCATTCCTCTCATTGATACAAATTGGCATAGACACCACCATCCCGATGCAGACGGATGGTAGCTCCCATATGCAAAGAGCATCGAGCAATCCAAAGAATTGATTGGAAACAATGTCGCAACACAGGAGTCAGTCAATCTTGACAGCAATTGATTATTTGCACTCTCAATTTGATGTAAACAAACACATTACTTGTTTTTTAACGGATGGCTAATGAAATCGATGAAAGATTTATGTGTTTATGTTATGTGTTAATTCATTAATAATATTCCATAAAATGTATTAACTCATTAACCCCTGCTTGGTTAAACAGGGTCGTGCAAATGAAATTCTGCACGGCCAATATGTTCCACGCAAACGGATATTGCACGTAAGTAAGTTGTCGTGCAAAAACTATTTGCAAGTTAATAAAGTGACGAGCACATAGAGTTTTGCTCGAAACATGATGGACATGCAGTGTATTATAATATATATATTAGAACCCTGCCTTCGCCAACCCGATGAGAACGAACCTTCCCCTCCTTTGCTTGTGGAGTGGGTCCCGTTGACAGTTTATTCTGGCTTATGGATTTTGTTGTGCCTACAGAAACACATATCACACATCCATATATAAAAAAAAAATACAAGTTCATACATAAAAAAGTATATCCTCAAAACATCCATTGAAAAAATGGATACCTCCAAAAAAAATCTATAGATCCATCCATACATCCATAAAAGTGTATCCTTAAAAAACCCGTCCATATATCCTTAACAAAAGAAAAAGACAAAAAAAACACCCCTCATGCCATCACGGATCTGTACGTCATCGGTACGTCACCGACAAGCCATCTAGGATCTCGAGGGTGGTTTGCAGTACCCGGTAATAGAAATCTACAAGCTGCTTCGTTTGTGCAATTGTAGCTCAGAGATAGTTCTTCACTCGAAGGATCCGTAAGAAACAATTAAATGTGTCAATACTTAAGATAATCATGACAAATGGATGCATAGTGTTTTGAAAAAAAATTCAAACCCTCACTACTCTTGGAGTCGGGTCATCTCTACCCTCATTAGGGTGATAGTGGGAATGACGATCGAGGTTCTGTACTCGATGGTGTGAAATCCTAGAAAACCACTCGAGGTATTCGAGTGAGCACTCCCATGCATGTTGCGCTTGATGGCCGCGGTGCTCTAGGGATAATACATGATCCTCCCAAGTAACCTAATACTAGTCTAGAAATCTGTAGGAGACCTTGTATTGTCCAACGGTAGATCCCCGAGATGCACGAATGGGAGTGAGTGGTGCGGATGGGATGGTCTGTACATATCCAAACTGTCGGAGAACCCTATGTGGGTGGTAGGATTCAATGACATCTAGCGTTCTCAAGCAACCACAGAAGAAAGATATCTGATGGAAGGGATGTTGAGCCCTGGCACCAGTATACGGATCCCACGCCACCTGTGGTAAGTAAATGAAAGAACTCATTAATATAATTAAAAGTTCTCTATTTTAAAAAACGTAAAATAGATACCAAGGACTATATTGGGTGCTCACCTCACTCGGATGTAGGTCATTCAACCTTTCACGCAACAGTTTTATGTTCTCCCTCACAATCCTGGAATCCTGACTGAGACTCCAGCGGCTCACTAGAGGCATTCCAGCAATATATCCCCATTGCGGAGGAGGGCAGGAAAATGGGAAGTGCTCGTACACCTAAGACTACAAAAGATACCAATTATTAATTATATAATTTAAAGGATCAATTACGATGGAACATGTATATGTATACAATTTACCGTGAGCATTGTTAGATATCCAACAATCTATCGCACGTCGGCCCTTGTGGCGGTCCCCAATTGGCGATAAAGATATGCAAGCGCGGCAGCCCCCCATGCATAACGACGGACCCGTGGCAAGTCCATCAATAAAGATAGGTAGGCAATGGAGACTCGAGTGGATGACTTCGTGTTGAAGAGTGTGCAGCCTAACAAATACAGAAGATAGCCTCTAGCTGCACACTCTACCTGCAAACATACAACGCATGAGTCACATTGCCGCACACCCATTTGATCCAGGCCACCCTCACTACCCCACCACGCGCCACTCTCAACTCACCTGACACAGATGCCCTATCCACGCTCAAGTAAATCTACTTGATCAATAAATCCCATACTAGTCGATGCGTGGACAGGCAGTCCCGTTACTAGGATGCCAGAGTACCCACATCATCTAAGGTGATCGTCATCTCACCAAATGACATGTGGAAGGTATTTGTCTCAGGCTGCCACCTATCTACAAAGCTTGATACCAAAGGGCAGGAGATATATCGGTACGAAAAACGCTTCAACTCTGCCAATCCAGACTCTTCTATAATAGCACGAAACCGAGGAACATGAATATCAGCCCCATCCCCGGGCATGGGTATGTACCAATCCTTCAACTGACGCCAATGATTGATACATTTGAGCGGCTAATGTTCCTGCACATTACAAGTATAAATCTTCATTAATATCTGTTACTATAGACTTCAACACATCTTATTTGAAAAATGATTAATTAAAACATTAAAAAAAGGCAAGTGTACCTCCCCGTCCCATATGGGTATGGCTACGTGTGTCCTAACACTCATAAGGACAGATACGTCGGTCGGACCGCCGGGGATAGGACCCTCCCCTGCCGCCGCTGCGGGAGGACTGGATGGCTATGCCTCTTCGAAATGGGAATCATCCTCCCCTGGTGCCGCTGCAGGAGGATTGGACGGCTGTGCCTCCTCCTTTAGTGCTCCAACAACATTTGACAAAGTAAACTTTGTGACAATAGAAAACCTTCTTTTAATGTTGGGCCTTTTTTTTATGTTACTGAAATAGTGAGATTTACTTTAAATTTTTATAAGTGATTAAAAATGAAGAAAAGTTGAATATTCAAAAATGACCAGCAATATTAAAAATGAAATAGAATTTTAACATTCAGGGGAGGTAGTGACCAGTTGAGCTTTTTTTTAATTTTTTTTTATGTTGTTTTGGTTGTTTTTGTGTTGTATTAGTCAGCTTAGTGGATTGGTCATCTTGTATGTCATCTTTGGCATTAGTCGTTTTGGCAGAAGGTTTGGCCCATTTATGATTGTTTTTTAATCTTTTAATGCATTTTCCTTTTTTTGGAAAAAAAGAGAAAAAAGAAAAAATAATTGTAACATGTTACACATTTTAGTGCATCAAACTTTATAAGAAATGACAGAAAATCGTTCCTGTAGTTCCTAAGAATTATAGGGCTTTAGATTTTCATTAGTGGTTAAAATGTAAAATCATACGTGAATATTAAAAAAATGGTAATAAAATAACCTCTATTTTAATAGAATTTGATTTGAGGAAAAATGAAAAATGAATGCTCATCCATCACCTTGGAAATCAAATCTCATGATGGTCAAGGACCCGTTTGCATCCATAACCTTGTGTTTCTCACCCTTCACTTCTTTAATAAATTTTCAGCAAAGCTTATTTCACTATGAATTCCTATGTATACTAGCAAATATGTTAGGGTGCAGTAGAAATCCGCAATCGATACAAAACACTATGCATAAGTAGATCTAACCAAATAGTGACTCTAAAAAATATAAAAAAGTGTTTTATGTGGTTTGATAGTATGCTTGTGTCAGATTGGAAAAAGAAATACTGGGACATATATATATCCCGTTTACTAAGAAAGTATGATGTTTTCATGCTTAGTGATGATGACATGGGTGACATTAATGGGTTGAAATGAGGAAGTTATGTAATTGATGTGTGGGTGCACTAGCCAAAGATACGGAGATGCTGTGGAGAGGCTTAAGGTCTATTTAGATACTTCATTTTCTTAGTAGCCAGATAATCTCGGTGTCATGAAAGTTTTTTTTTTGAATATGCAAGCGTATGCAGATTTTTGTCATGTAAGCCTTTTCTTGATTTCTTCATTACATGCAAGTTGGTTTTCTTTTAAAGTTTATTGCTATATATCAAACCAACATCCAATGTAAGTGACTAATGGCTTGTCTTATTACTTCTTGAAGTATGATAAGGTATTTTATTTTTCCTTTCAAGTTTTTATGAGTATGATGCAATGGAACCCATCATTTTGATATGCCGACTTATGTTTTTAGATCCACCCTCTTATGTTGATTTGAAGTGATTGCGTTAATGCCCTTGTTTTTTTTGTTTTAGGCAATTTTGGCAACATGCATTCCTTGATTATCATTCTACATACTAAACTGTGTTTGAGGGTGCTAATTGTCTTTCTTTATGATTATGCATTCTTCATCCACGGCATCATCTTAGGTAGAACCAGCATTACTCTTGGACTTGATTCTTATCGAATATTACAACCACATTACTATAATGCTAGGATCATAGATTTTTCATTAAATTTTCTTAGGAAGTTTGAAGTAAGAAGTTGTGCCCAACCTAAGAGTGCATGGCTAAACATCTCTTTATAATTGGTTTTCTTGCTTCAATTTATGATATGTGTTTCAAAGATTCACTTACTACAAAATTAGAATGTAGCAGAACCGATTTATGATACATAAAACGCTAACAGAAGTGCCACAAATGTACATGGTTCAAAATTTGGTAGTGGTGTCATCTTAATTCAAGAAAGCTTTTTAAGTTGTTGCTTTGGCCCTTTTCTCGACATATCAATCTTGTTTCTTTCCATGATATTCAAATTTCTTTGTATTAGTATTAACATGAATTTGGTAGCGGTGCCATTCGGTGCTTCTTAACATGAATTTGATATGTATTTGGCACTAGGTTTTAGACAAATTTTAATGGAAAATATGCTGGACAATCGATCTATATTGAAATTTGTGAGTGTTTTGCCTAATCATGTATGGCCATAAAAGGTTGGTTTTCAACTTTTTTTCAGTTAATTTCCATATATATATATATATATATCTTGTTGTTCCATCTTCTTCTTAATTTTTTCTATTGAAGTTTTTACTGAATTTCATAAGAACAATGAGTGATTGTAAATTGCTTAGTTTGCCAAAAAAATTGAACTATATGTAAACTGATCATTCTCCATTGGGATCGTTAATATTGAGTTTTTCAAAGACTTTATTTTTCCAAATTATCATACTGAAAGAGTATGTTCCTTGCACGTACATTACACGTGCAAGGCTCCACTAGTATATATTATAAAAGAGGAGATATTGAAAACTTTTTCACTACACCATTGTGGAGCCCACCCTCAAATATTATAATGCAAACTTTTTCACTACACCATTGTGGGGTCCACCCCCAAATATTATAATATAATATAATAATATATTATTATGAGAAATTGCAAACTTTTTCACTACACCTTTGTGGGGCACACCCCCAAATATTATAATATAATATAATAATATATTATTATGAGAAATTGCAAACTTTTTCACTACACCTTTGTGGGGCACACCCCAAAATATTATCATGCAAATTTTTTCGCTACACCATTGTGCCCCCCCCACAAATATTATAATGCAAACTTTTTCACTACACCATTGTGGGGTCCACCCCCAAATATTATAATATAATATAATAATATATTATTATGAGAAATTGTAAACTTTTTCACTACACCTTTGTGGGGCACACCCCCAAATATTATAATATAATATAATAATATATTATTATGAGAAATTGCAAACTTTTTCACTACACCTTTGTGGGGCACACCCCAAAATATTATCATGCAAATTTTTTCGCTACACCATTGTGCCCCCCCCACAAATATTATAATGCAAACTTTTTCACTACACCATTGTGGGGTCCACCCCCAAATATTGTAATATAATATAATAATATATTATTATGAAAAATTGTAAACTTTTTCACTACACCTTTATGGGGCCCACCTACAAATATTATAATGTAAACTTTTTCACTACACCATTGTGGGGCCCACCCCCAAATATTATAATATAATATAATAGTATATTATTATGAGAAATTGCAAACTTTTGAACTACAGCATTGTGGGTCGTCCCCCAAATATTATAATATATTATAATATACTATAACAATATATTATTATGAGAACTTGTAAATGTTTTCACTGCACCTTTGTGGGGCCCACCCCCAAATATTATAATATAATAATAATATATTATTATATTATAATAATAATAATATAATGTCTACACCGTTATTATAAAAGAGGAGAAATTGCATACTTTTTCATTACACCTTTGTGGGACCTCCAAAATATTATAATATAGTATAATATAATATCTATACCCTTAATATAAAAGAGAAGAAAGTGTTATGCTTTTTCTCTACACATCTGTGGGCCCTACTTAGTATTATTATATTATATCTATATATAAAATAAAAGAGAACTACACATAAGGGGGCCCTAATAAAAGAGAAGAACTTGTCATGCTTTTTTCTCTACACATCTGTGGGCCTCACTTAGTATTATTTTATTATATATATAAAATAAAAGAGAACTACACATCTATGGGCCCCACTTAGTATTATTATATTATATATATATAATACAAGAGAACTACACATCTGTGGGCCCCATGTAGTAGAAGAACTTGTCAAGCTTTTTCTCTACATCCACACATCTGTGAGCCCCACTTAATATTATTATATTTTACCACTTAGTAGAAGAACTTGTCATGCTTTTTCTCTACACATCTGTAGGCCCTACTTAGTATTATTATAACATCTGTAGGCCCCACTTAGCATTATTATATTATATATATAATAAAATAGAACAATACATCTATGGGCCCCACTTAGTATTATTATAACATTTGTAGGCCCCACTTAGTATTATTATATTATATATATAATAAAAGAGAACAATACATCTATGGGCTCCACTTAGTAGAAGAATTTGTCATGCTTTTTCTCTACACATTTGTGGGCCCCACTTAGTATTATTATAACATCTGTAGGACCCACTTAGTATTATTATATTATATATATATAATAAAAGAGAACAATACATCTATGGGCTCCACTTAGTAGAAGAACTTGTCATGCTTTTTCTCTACATCTACACATCTGTGGGCCCCACTTAATATTATTATATTACATATATATATAATAAAAGAGAACTACACATGTGTGGGCCCCACTTAGTAGAAGAATTGGTCATGTTTTTTTACTACACATCTGTGGGCCCAACTTAGTATTATTATATTATATATATAATCAAATTAAGAGAACTAGACATCTATGGCTCCCACTTAGTATTATTATATTTCGATAAAATGCTTAGCTCAAATGTTTATCAAAAAGGTTGTGTTTGAAGAATTTGTACACTCGTTGCAAAAACTCAAACGAGAAATTTTAATTGAGATTTTCGTCTGTAGAAAATTTCAACTTCGATCATAATACCTATAAAGACACGATTTGCTTGTTAGAGGAAGAGATGAGAATGCCAAAGATTGCTTAGAATCCTTGTGATTTGTTGTTGATCTGTTTAAAGCTATCAGTTGAGTACTATTCTGGTTGGTTGGTATTTTGTTTCATTGAATTTGCAATGCTAGAAATGAAATATGTAAAATAGAATTGTGATATTTTAAACATTTAGTGCTCCAACAACATTCGACAAAGTGAACTTTGTGACAATAGTAAATCTCTTTTTAATGTTGGGCCTTTTTTTTATGTTACTGAAATAGTGAAATTTAATTTAAATTTTTATAAGCGGTTAAAGATTAAGAAAAGTTGGGCTTTTTTTTTTTTCCAAAAATGACCAGCAATGTTAGTAGTGAAATATAACTTTAACATTCAGGGGAGGTAGTGACCAGTTTGGGTTTTTTTTTTGTTGTTGTTGTTGTTTTGGTTGTTTTTGTGTTGTATTAGCCAGCTTGGTGGATTGGTCATCTTGTATATCATTTTTTACATTAGTGGTTTTGGCAGAAGGTTTGGCCCATCTATGATTGTTTTTTAATCTTTTAATGCGTTCCCCTCTTTTTGGAAAAAAAAGAAAAAAGAAAAACTAATTGTAACATGTTACACATTTTAGTGCATCAAAATTTATAAGGAATGTCAGAAGATCGTTCTTGTAGTTCCTAAGAGTTATAGGGCTTCAGATTTTCATTAGTGGTTAAAATGTAAAATCATACATGAATATAAAAAAATGACCATCAAATAACCTCTCTTTTAATGGAAACTGATTTGAGGAAAAATGAGAGATGAATGCTCATCCATCACCCTAGAACTCAAATCCCACGATGATCAAGGTCCCTTTTGCATCTATAACCTTATGTTTCTCACTCCTCACTTCTTTAATAATCTTTCAGCAAAGCTTATTTCACTATGAATTTCTGTATATACTAGTAAATATGTTAGGGTCTAGTAGAAATCCATAATCGATACAAAACACTATGCATAAGTAGATCTAACCAAATAGTCATTCTAAAAAGTATAGACGATCGATCTATATTGATATTGGTGAGTATTTTGCCTAATCATGTTTGGTTATAAAATGTTGGTTTTCAATTTTTTTTCAGTTAGTTTCCTTCCATATACCTTGTTATTCCATATTCTTCTTACTTTTTTCTATTGAAGCTTCTACTGAATTTCATAAAAACAATGAGTGATTGTAAATTGCTTAATTTGCCAAAAAAAGAAGTTATATGTAAACTGTTCATTCTCCATTGGGATCGTTAATATTGAGTTTTTCAATGACTATTTTTCTAGATTATCATACTGAAAGAGTATGTTCCCTGCACGTGCAAGGACTCCACTAGTGACAGAAGAAATCAGCACTGGGATGGTTTTAACAAAAATTAATATAAAAGAAATCGGCACTAGGATGGGCAAAGTCATCACATTAGATCAGTTTCGATTGGAATGGTTTGAATTAAAACCCCGATTATAACTTAAGGTCAGGTTGGTTGAAGATTTTTGAATTTTTGTTTTTTGAAAGGTAAGAATTTTGAATTTAGGTCAGGACCAACCTAGCTTTCAATCCTATTTGGACTAGATGGCCCAACTGTTTTTATTTTTTCACAAACCAAGGGGGATGGGACCAAATAGACCACACATAAGTGGGAAGGAGCTTAGATAGTGCGAAGAGAAGTCCACATAAATGGGAAGGAGAGTCCACAAGTGGAAAGAGTAGCATCCCTGGATAGTTAGGTGACTAATGGTGTTACCAACCAGCTGAGCAACTGATCACTGATCACGTAGTCCATTGAAAAGCCATAAGCTTATAAGTTCACTGCACCCAGCTTCAACAATTCCACGCACACCTATTTATTTTAGCATAATACATAGGGATTTATGGTCACCATCTTCGATCCCCTCCATTCAGTTTCTAAGATGAGGTTATTGGATGATCTTTTCTAGATACTGACGTTTGATTCTTCATTGTAACCACTCATGGAATTTGAATCCCTAGAATGCAATTATATGGAACAAATAGGCACAAGAGAGATGTATATTTCGTCTCTTTTAATAAGACTTCTTGTTGCTGTCTCAAAAAATATATAGAGAGAGAAAATTTCTTAAGAACTCCCTATTTAAAAATGCGAATTTTTGCCCCTTTTGATTTATCCAATGAGATAGTGCCAACTCACATGTGTAAAGCAAAATAATATGATACAACTATATATATATATAACAAATGGGCCAAGGATTGTTGGTGTAATGTTGGCATTCTGCGCTTTGCAGTAATTCATTTTTGTAGCCCTCTCACTAGCCCTCTCGCTTCCCTTTATACAAAAGAGTTTTATGTGAAATTGAGAAAAATTAGTTCATCCTTCCACAGAGAAAAAAAAATAAATTGTACCTAGTCATTAACAATTTGCACCCAATTAAAAGATTAGGAGATTTTTTACAATATTACATAGTCCATTAGTTATATCCATTAGGGAGAATGATCACATGCATCTTTTCCTCACCATACGGTGAGGGATACTTCTATAAATGAGTCTTTTCAAGCACAAAAGAGCTCACCTCACCATTTGATCTCATATATATATATATATATAACTAGGCTTGGATCTAAGTAAATAATAGATTTAAATATGAGGTTCACCCCACCATTTGAACCACATCCTACTGTAAGAGAAGATTTCGTACTGTTTTTGTTTCAAATGAAAGTATGAAAATTGCTCAATTTTTTTTTTTTTTTGGGTGGTGTGGGGGGTGGGGGGTTTTGTCCTTTTGTTTGACCATGTCTTTCTAGTATTTAAATTCTATGTTTAACAATTCTAATACTTTTAATTGAAATAGATTATATCGCATGACCATGTCTTTCTAGTATTTAAATTCTCTTGTGCTTTATATAAGTTTAATCTTACAGTGGGGCGATCTCATATTAGCAGAAAGTTTGACCAGTCCCATAATTAAGAGAGATGAGCCATTGAGCAGCTCAAATTTTAAAGGCAAGGCCCATGGCAGAAAATATATATATTTTTTTTGGTAAGTTAAGTAATCACACACACGCTCAAGTCCCTCACCGCAGGGCCTTTGTTGAACTTCACTCCTTTTCGCAAGCAAGACACGGGAACCCAATAGAACACTTTTGTTTGTTCCTTTCAATGACCTCTTTGTCTCTTGGGATTTTCTCTCTCTTATTTAAGAACCGTTTGAAAAAGTGAAATTGCTGACACATCTCGGGCTGTTTTGCAATTATTCTCTTTCTTAAAGTTGGAAAAGGATTGAAAACAAAAAAAGAAGGTAGAACTTGCCTTCCCTTGACCCACCTCAGCATATGCATATGGGTCCCACCTCTTTACTTAACCCGTTTCATCTTAAAAACAAACTGCTCATATGGGTATCCTTTCTTTGTTAATCATTATGACTCTCCATCTGTAAAACTTCTCATCCCTTTAAAGGTGTCCTTTTTCAAACGGATATTTTTGAAACAAGTGAAAGAAAAAACCCCTCTATAACGTCCTTCCTCTTCCACAATTCGTGATTTTCTCATCAATGTCTTTCTTGCTACTCAAGAGGATGATGTTGCAAACATAGAGTTTTTTTCTTAATTATTGCTTCTGTAACGACTTCATCTTCCTATCTGCTTCAAGAAATGCCCCTTTGAAGCATCCTTCCTCTTCTACAACTCCTGCTTTTCTCATCATTAATTTCTTTCTCTAAACCCAAGAGAATGAAGTTGCAAACAAAGAAAGTTTTTTTTTTTTTTTTAATGATTGCTTTTGATTGTTCTTGTTGCTAAGATCAAGAGTGGGCCCGTTGTTCAGGATGGGATTGAGAGAGAAGCTCTGATGCTAGTACCAAAGAATTTTTTTTTTATGTAACCACTAGTATGTGTTGACAATTACAAAGAACTTATTTTCTTTTAACTTTTGCAATAATAACCTCTATCAAACTGAATAACTGATAGTTTTGTTCAACCACCTTACCATCAGTCGTTGCCGACCGCCGATGATAAGAAAAACCCATAATATTTTTTCTATAAGGATCAAATTTTCTTTAGAACTAGCGTTGTTTCGGTTAAATTATTCGCATTAACATGCACAAAATCATTAAATCTTAATTAAATTATTTAAGTTAACGCCCTTAGTAGACTTCATCAACTGATCACAAATCAGCCCTTGAATGGAAATTAATATGGCTGATCGAGATTTTTAGATTAATAGAGGTGGTGTTTAAAAAAAAAATATATACATGCTCATTTGTAATCTCTCTGTATAGAACCCAAGGGAAAAGGGCAAAAACAACTACTTGTTGGGTGGAATTATAAATGGAGGTAGGTGTAATTGTCCCACCATATGAAAAGCTTGGTGGATGAGTTGTTTGTAGGAAATGAATCTAATGAATGTTGCTAGCTGTTAGATAACGCTCAGTTTTCAAGAGCCATTCATCAATATTTACTACTATGAAAAGCCCCGTGCGTTGCCCGGTTCAATTCCATATAAATTGTTTTATAAATTAAAAGTAGTAACTAAATTGAATTACCATTAATTTAAACACATGGAGTTGGTGAATAGGTAAATGATAAAACAGTCTCTCTAGGACCACCCAAATGCGTATCAACGTGGGAAACCAAGGAGTTTTCCCTGAGGGGGCCATTTTTTAGTTTAAAAAATAGTTTCTTAAAAGAAAAAAAAGGAGTTTTACGTCAAATTATTCTTATCTTAGATTTAAATAAAGTTGAGAATTTCTAATTGTAACATCAATTGAAAGTTTCAAAATTTCATCATAATTAATCCAAAGTGTCATCAAACTAATTCATTGGCCTGGTATGTGTGGCATCAAGTGACATAGCCCTTGGCAGAGGGGCCCCTTTTTTTTTTTTTTCTGAACTACACAATATTCATCACATAATAGCATATGTTAATATACTCACATATCTTCACTTTCAACCTACTTATTTGATGAAAAATGGAAAGAACCAACCAAAATAACATTTCAACTCATGTCTTTAAATAAAGTTCTAAATAACACGAATTTCTAGAACCCCTAAAGAAAAAAAAAATCCCCAGAACCGTCGCTCTAAAAAATTTCGGTAACGAACATCGAGAACAATTAACCCCCAAAATAAATAACCATGACTAATCTAATAATATAAATGTCAAGCACAAACCTAGGCCAACAAAAGAACACATGAATCATTAAAGATCTCTATCCAAATAACAATAGACTCAGGTCAAGATTCAAAGTATTGATATGATTTGGAGTGCTATAATTCGATTATGAAACTCCACAACACCAAATTCCCAACGCCCAAAACCCATAAATTTTTGATTTGACAAAAGTAATATTTTCCATAAAGCTTTTACCAAAATCACAATCTATCTGATTAGAGCATTAGAGTCACATAGAATCGTTTGCAGTCAATTTTCCATTAATCCTGTCTATATGAGCCACATAGAATTATTGGCAGTCAGTTTCCCATCAATCCTGTCTATATAGAGTCATGAGCTCCCATGAAAACTAAAAAATAAATAAATAAATGGACAAAAAGTGATGGAATTACAACTTGTGTAAAGCACTGAAGGCAGGAGACCCTAAACAAAGAGAAGAAGAAAGGACATATTGAACTTGAAGATGACGAGGGGCATGAGTATGGTAGAAGCGTGGGTGATGAGTAGTTTCTTCTCCTCATCAGTCTGTCCATCACAACGAACGGACAATTGGATTCAATTGATTAAAAAGCTTCTAATCTTTTGCTAATGAAATGGGTCATCCTGCATAGCTGCCTTTCGTTCCTTCTCTCTTCTTCTTCTTTTTCATTTTCTACCCATTCATCCTTTATTAAGCTTTCTATTCCCTTTGAAAATCCTTCATTGTAATATTACTGTGAGTCAACGGAGCGAGAGAAGAGCTGTAAAATCCCCCCACCCAACTATTTGAAAACCAAAGACTCATGGAGATTGAGTGCCTTGAATCGAATACAGGGGGTTTTTAAACTTCATTAAGGGAATAGCCATTTCGGTACAGCAAAAGGCGTTTCGGGAATGATAGGCCGTTTGAGAAGCGACCATAAAAGAAGGTAACCGACGAAGAGTGCCCCATTCAAATTGCTCAGGTGGCTTAAGGAGGAGCCAACTTTATCTAGATTTTCACAACCGTTTTACAGCTTTCAAGAGAAAGAAATTTACTGATATCTTCATTGCCATTGATGGGCAACCGACAATGTCCAGAGAGACTTTATTTTTTCTAAATTATATTAACATTATTAATTCTTTTATACTATTGTGAAGAGGTGTGATCATGTCCTTTTCCTCTTAATCAGCTATTTAGTAAAGGGTGTAATCTTTGAGTGTCTCTTTAAGATAATTATCCATAATCTATTTTAGAAAAACACACGAGTCATTACAGAAGAGCTTGATTTCTATGAGGCATTTGACATTTGGTTTGACATCCCTTTTAGGCAACAATTAGTCTATTTAGACCGATGCATTGCCCGAATTACAGCACAATCCGAGCTGGATGTCCAACTGAAAGTTAAGGTGGCTCAACAGTGTTTTTTACTCTTCAAAGCCCGTCAGAACCTTCAGCTGGACATCCAGCTCGAATCGAGCCGCAATTCGAGCAATGCATCGGTTTGGATAGACTAATTGTTTAGGCAATTAAGACATTGCTAGAGGCATTCTATCTAGGAACAAGCTTTTTGATTAGTCCACCTCCAATATTAAGGAAATCATTGTCTCTAAGAAAGCACCTTAAATGGTTTGTCTTGTCTCACTTTGTTTTTTCAATTACTTTTTAACTGATTACTTATTTTTGTAATTTGCATATTTCTTATAAAACTCTCCCAACTAATCCTATTTCAAAAGCATCATAAGCCATACTGCCAATGTAGTAGAGGATTTGAAACCTCATAAATCACCTATCTATATTTTGAGTCATTTTCAGGAACGTCAAACAACCGTTCTGTGATTAGAAATGATTGTTTTTATCGAGCTCACTTGGAAGCTAGATAATTATAACAAAATTTAAGTGTTGCAGGTTTCCTCATGATCTACCTATGTACCAAAACCTATATCATCCGGTTGTAGTACTGAGTGCTTTAGAGTTGTCAAAATCTTAACCATTGGAACAACGCAATGAATATCAAAATTCTTTCACATAAATGGACACTGTATGTTTTTTCTTTTTCTTTTTTTGTCAAAATTGGTTGGAAATGGCCAAGATCATCATCCATTCTTATCCACGTTAGTGATTCTTAATAAAAATCAGTTGAAAGTGGACAAAACCTTTTTATCCATGTTAGTGATTATAGTAGTTTATGATGCATGTGGAATATTATTTGTGTTAGATATATAAAATACGGAACCCCTCAGCAACAAGCGCATCTGGTGTAGTGGTATCATAGTACCCTCCCACGTTACTGACCAGGGTTCGATTCCCTGGATGCGCATTTTTTCTTTCCTTAGTTTTTTCCGCTCTTTATTATGGCTTATCGATGTAAGTCTCAACCTAAGCCCGAACTTACTGGGTTGTGTTATTTATCTTTTTTTTTTTTTTTTGTTGTATTCTTTATCTTTTTTTTTTCTTTTGTTGTATTCTTTATCTTTTTTTTTTTTTTTTTGTATTATAATATCCCTATGATTTATAAATAGTGGGTTGGATTCTAGTTGAGTTGGCTGGATGAAGGTACAATAAGTTGGGTTGGGTTTATCTTTGATTTTTTTTTACATCCACTCTAAGGTTGGTAGGATTTGTAAATAAGTTTGTATGATTTGTGAATATTTAGTCCTACACTTTTCATTTTAGTACTTTTTATGTCCCCAAGATCCGTTGCCTTCCAACTCCAACCATCACAATTTTTTAAAGTGAAATGACACTTTTGTGGGTCTCTTTATTTCTATAAGCATATTTCAAAAGCTTATTGCACATTTAGTGACTTATTTTTCCCGAAAGATTATAACATTGATAGTTACTAAAGTACATTTAGTGGGTAGTAGAAATCTTATATAAATTCATTTTTATCATTACAAAGCATATATATTTCATTGAATCAAAATTGATTATAATAACAATTAACATTTCTTCTTATAATTGGTTATAATTGACACAATCCATTTATAACCCATCATTGAATTGATCAAAGTTTAAATTCATGAATAGGCTTCATGGGTAAGAGAGTTATTGAGTGAGAGACCAGGGACTCGGAAAAAAAATAATAGTTTTTTTGTGAATAATGATACTCATTTTTATTTAATGGATGTAGGATAAAGCTATCATTTTTATAATAAAAAAATAGAAACATTATTATGTCATGGTCGTTGCCCACTCTCATTCGGACTACTAATTTTGGTGGACATGGAAGGTATTAAAATGAAAAGGCATGAATGTTTTGTAACAAAGACATTTGCTATAGTACATTTAGTGGGAGTTAGTGAGCCTATATAAATCTATTTTTATTTAAATTGGCCTATCTTGTTAAATTCAAATTGATCATAACAACAATCAACACGTGTGCTTATAGTTAGTTATAATTGGTCTAATCCAAGCACGGCCCATCCTTGGATTGATAAAATTCTTTAAATACATGATTGGGTCTTATGTACTTGAGAGTGTTATTGAAATAAAAACGGCTAGAACTTGGGATGAAATAATGGTATTTTTGAAAATAATGACATTCATTTTTGTTTAATGGATATAAGGACATAGCTATTTTTTTTTTTTTAATAAAAACTCAACATAAGCCTTATGGTGGTTGATCATTCTTGGTAGCACTAGTGATTTTGAAGACATGAAAGATATTAAAATGAAAAATAGACATGTGTCACTAAATATTCGAACCAAAGGGGCCTATTTGCAAATCTTATAAACCTTAGTGCGGTTGGATCATCATCCAATGGGGTTTATATACTTTTGGTTTGGACCCATGTGCATTCAGAGAAGGCGGGGACTTACAAAAGCTTTAGATAAGATCTCAGCTACTCTGCTGCAAATTTGTAAAGCATGCATTTACATGCTCCTGATACCAGTTGTTAGGGATCAAATACACACGCATGATCTACGAGAAACAATCAATCAAGCACACACAACACAATCCACGACACACAAGTTTATGTGGTTCGAAAAACTTGCCAAATCCACAGAAAATTCACACCAGTTCACTATTCCTGGAGATCACCACACAAGAAGAACAACCCTTTTCTCGTATAAACAAGAGTACAAACGCTCATTGTCTCTCTTAATCTCTGTCAGACAATCTCAAAGTCTCTCTCTCATAGTACAATGCTTTCACCACTTAGGATAAATACATGAAAACCTAAACCTCTAGACACCTACAACCGTTGGATCTAACCTTGTTACAGATGGTTTAGATTAAACCGGCAAATTACAGATTAACCCCTTTCAACCTAATTAATGTCTAAATCAGGCTTCACCAAACCATAAATCTCCCGCTTGAAGACTGATCATACTGAATGGCTTTGACAATAGTAAAATATAATTGTGAATCTCGATACCTCATCTTCATGCTTGAAGACCAACCGAAGCTAAGAATAAATCAGGGGCACCATTTTGTGTCTTGTAGTAACTTTTTAAAAGTATTAAACTATTCATGTAAGTGTAACTCTAGGCCAACCCTAACATGTGGGCCTGACTGAATTCATGGAGCGCAGATTTCAAACTTGTAATCAACTTGCATATAACAAGGTCAGTTTTGTTGCTGAAATTCTTGTAAAAAAAAATCTCGCCCATTTGGGAATTTCCAAAGCCTTGTAAAAAGTTCTCTATTTCTACAATAGAATTTGAAGAATCAGAAAAGCCTAAATTTTCAAATGCTAAAAAACCAGACAGTTGCAAATCCCACCTCACTCTCCAACATTTATAAATTTTGAAAGTTCAAAATTTCCATTATTTTTTTTTGTCAAACTCTGGCTCACTATACTTTTAAAGGTGGGCACGCATAGCATGATTCCTAAAGGTGGGCCCCACATTATAATTCCTAAGATGGATGATCTATTTTGTATTTCCCTAACTACCACAATTTCTGAAAGAGTGAGTTTCATGTTGTAATTTTGAAAGGTGGGTCCCGTTATGATATTCATTAAAATATTTCTAATGGTGGGCTCTTATGCTCCAATTCCTTAAAAGTTGATCTCATGTCGTAATTTTTAAAAGTGGGTCCCATGTACAACAATTCTTAAACAGTGGGGCTTCATTGTCATTCCTAAAGGTGGACCCACTTCGTAATTCTTAAAGATGGATCCCATTTCTGGTACTATAGCTGAATGCGTTAAGTCTAGATCTTTTTTTCTTTGAAGTCCTAATTAACCAACTTAAGCTGACGATGCATTAAAAATGATTTAGCTTAATAATTTGATAATGTGTTGCATGTACAAGAGTTCTTAAAAAATGCATGCTTGTTTGCAAGGGATAGAGTAAAAGGGGAGTAAGTATACATGCATTATGCATAACGTTAAAGAGTGCGTTGAAATAAAATGAGCCACTACAAAAAAATGCGAGTTTTAGCAGTAGCAAAAAAACATTGTTAAACACAATAATCAATTCGCGGAATCATCAATACATACAATCTAAATAGATGGTGAGATAAACACAATATATATAAATACAAAGCGGATGCAAGTGACAAAAGTGCATTAAGTTCCACAAGATTATAACTAGTTTAGAATTAGGTTTGTGGTCAATGGTATGTCCATGGCCCAAAATAATCATATCTAAGTCATCCAAAATGAATAAGTCCCAAAGGGTATTGAAGGCTCTCCAGAGCTCGTATGATGTCGACAGATTACGTCGCAGGCACTCCACTCATAATGTCTGCCATCTTGCGGAACTTCCGTGACCATCTCACCCTCCGACTCCCTTGGGGCATCGGTACCTAACATAGTTGTCAATTCCGTTTCGGTCTCCATTCTAATTTGGCCTCCAAAATGAAATATTTCAGAGTTTCAAAATTTTGGTTAAACTTTTTTGAGTAACTTTTCGAAAAAAATAAAAATAAAAATATAAATAAGTAAAAGAATAAAATAAATACTAAAATTTTAGCATTATATTTAAATTTGACTCATGTCCTATTATACCCACACAAACTTTACACAAAGTCCCACATCATTAGCACTCAAATCAATTCTTCAGGTCTTAAAAATACATAAATAAATAAATAAATAAAGCCACAAAAGAGTTTTTTTTTTAATATAAAAATAGAAAAATGAAAGTGGTTATTGGAAAAAGGGTAAAAAATTGGCATTTGCCGTTTTCCCTTTGATAGACCAAGACTGTTGCACAAAACATTCTAGACGAGGTTAGATGAGACCGCTTCCTAAAAGATTTTAGACAAGGAGGAGAGCGGGGGCAGGGGGTGCCATGTTACTAGAAATGGCGAGTGGCTAGCAGGCGAGCGGTCCGCAGCTCCAGTTAGGTGCCCATCTTCCTCCTCCTCATATTCTTCTTCTACTTCTTCACCTAGTTAAAAACTGAGAAGAAGCTAGGGGCTCATTTGGCATCGTTCTTGTGTTGTTCCCAATTTTGTGCTCGGATCAGGTTGTATTGAGATCATGTTGTGCCGAGACTATACTCTAAGGAACTTGTTTGGCATCATCTACTGAGAATATGCTGTACGGAACTTGTTTGTTAACATTATAAAAGTTTTGATTTAAGGAGCAGACGTGTGATTTATAATTTGAGACCCGCATTTTATTGTTTAAGCCGCTCTATTATTATCATACATGGGACCCACCTGTAGGAATTACAATGTAAGACCCACCTTCAAAAATTTAAACATGGAGCCCATTTTCATATGATTTACAATGTGGGCCCACCTTTATAGGAATCCTAATGTGGGGCCACCTTTTGTGAATGTAAACATGTGACCCACTTTTAGAAATTAAAGATTGTACCGCATTAAGAAATTAGAATATGGGGCCCACATTCGTAGGATTTATAAAGTGGGTCCACCTTTTGTGGTCGTGACTGATGTGAATTTAAATTCAATCTTTTAATATTGCAAGTGCATAGTTGTTTTGTTGAGACAATGGCAAATACAGGTCGATCCCACGGGGAGAACTACTAAGTTAAAATTTAAAATCTGATTTTTCTTTTATCAATGATAATGACAAGAGAGATAATAAGAAACAATAATAAGATTTTAAAAAAAATTCTAGATCTAAAGTGCGGAAATAAAATATGAGAAAATGCAGATGAGAATATCATGAATCTATTAAGTAGTCTCACCATCATTCTATGCAATCGATAAAATAAACTTGTCCTAAAAATCATTCAAATCAGAAACAAATCAATGTTTCTAATTCAGATATTTTTTTTTTATCAAAGAGCACAATTTTTTGAAATTTATTTAAGGCAAAAATCTCCTTCACCTGATGAAATTATAAACTTAACTAAATATCACATATTAATCAAAGATTTCAATATAAGAATAATCTATTAAGAAAACATAAATGATTAAAGCATTGTTCAAATAAAAAAAATTGAATAACAGGTTGTCAATGACAGATTGCATATTTATTATTATAATAAATACGCAAGAGACAAAAATATCACATAAAATAACGATAAGAAACACTTAACTTCATTTGACACTTTGATCCAGTGATCTACTCATCCATTGCAAAAGATGTGATTTTCATTGAGAACTTCATGGCAATTACAATTTTCTCTTATACTCTTCTAACCTAGTTATGAAATAGGGCTCAGAATACTAAAAAATAACTCTTAAATTCTATTAATTAGGGAAAGAAGAGAAAGAGGAGAGAGAGTAATATGGTGGACGTCCAAGGGGGGGAGTATGTATTCGTGCTTTTGGTTTTTTTATAACTCCTGGTTATCTTACAGATACATTGAATCTGGATACACACTCTACATATTTGATTTATCTTCATTGATAAGGTATATCTCTTATCATTTTTTAATTTGAATGAGGTAGAAGCCTCTGGAAACCTTTGGATGGCTTGGCTAATCTTCAGATTGGGGTCCCACAAGAGATATGCAACAATGGATTATCAACGGTATGGTTTTAATTGCAATCCCATCTAAAAATGAACATGAAAATCTCCGGGCCTATAACTTTGTCAATTTAGCTCTGATTTGCAAATGTTAGGCTCTATGAACATCTACTCTGAATAAGCTTTTCAACGGTAGGTAAGATTCATCGATCCGACGGTCGGATTGAAAGTTATGACCATTTGAAGATGAGTTATCCTGAGAAAAATGAAATTAACTTTTGAAATTTGATTTGCAATAGACTTCTATCTCTGCACAACTTTCATTTTTGAAAGGATATCAGATGTTGATGATTCAAACTCTTCTTCTTTTATTCCAATCAAACATGTACTCTTTGAATTATCTATTAATAATTTCAAATCTGCAACTACTGTGGACCCTGCCATGTAGGACATTTCATCTGCTTGAATAGTGGGCCCTATGAGAAGTCTTTTACTGTACTTAGGATTCTTTAACTGACATGATGAGTGGACCCCACCTTTGATTGATTTGCACATGGCTTGTATGTGGGGTCCAGTGGTGAATTCTTCAACTTACTTTTTTTCAAGCTTCAATTTAGCAATATAGGGCCCAAGATGACCATATATGCTTGAAAATGGGTTCCGTGACAGAGGCTTGTAATTCTCATTTTCTGCACAATTTAATTCAACACATCAAGCACTAAAGAACCCATATTGAAGTGGGACCCATCCGGATATAGTTCTACTTCAACTGGGACTCTTCGGAGAAAAATTGTAAAACATTCTAAGTTAATGCAGAAAATATATGAAAAATATGAAAATTCAGGTTTCTACGTGAAAATACAAAAAAATGATGGAATTAAATGAATAATGATGCAATTCACCAAATAAAACCCCTAATTCATCCTAAAATGATGCGTAAATATGCAAATTCATGAACTCAACAGTGACCATGTGACCAACATTTATGAATGATTAAGTGGAGTCACATTTTTTGTGATTGTGGACACATGACCTAGCTTTAGAAATTACAACGTGGTGCCTACCTTTAGAAATTTGAACATGGGGGCGATATTTTCATAGGATTTACAATGTGGTTCCACCTTATAGGAATTATAATGTGGGGCCCATCTTTTTTGTAATTGTGAACATGGGACCCACTTTTAAGAAATTACAATGTAGTACCCACCTTTAGAAATCTAAACATGGGGCAACATTCATAGGATTCACAATGTGGGCCCACATTCATAGGATTTACAATGTGGTTTCACCGTTTGTGATTGTGACCATATGACCCGCCTTAAAGAATTACAAAGTGAGGCCACCTTTTCTGTGATTGTAGACATGGCACCCACATTTAGAAATTATAATGTGATGCCCGCCTTTATAAATTAGAAGATAGGGCCCACATTCATAGGATTTTTAATGTGGTCCTGCCATTATAAAATTATAGTATGGGCCCACCTTTTGTGATTGTAACCATGTGACTTACTTTTAGGAAATAAAAAGTGGGGCTACCTTCTTTGAGATTGTCAACATGGAGCCTACCTTTAGGACAATGAGAGGATTTAAAGTATTTAAATGACATTCTTTAAAAGGTAAGAGATAAGTAACAAATAATTGTACCAGCAAGTTGTTTCTTTAAAAAAATAAAGTTTTTTTGTTCCCACTTTCTTATGCCAGCGGGATAAGATTTTGAGATTCTTTCCCATGAGATTAAAATCCAGAACAGTGATTTACATATACCAAACATGTGTTCCACAACCTTATCTCATGGGAACATCCCAGTAGAACAATGCCAAACATGCCCTAGGTTTTTATGGGAAAAAAAACTCAAACAAATATCTGGATCTCGCCTATTTTGGACGAAATCTAGGAGTTTCCACCGAAACCCAAGATTTCAGCAGAAAAAGAACGACCGGCCATTTCGACCGAAACAAAATAGAAATGACAACATGGTACCTAAGCACCAAATGTGGTATCATCGGATTACGATAATCTAGCAAGTAAATAAGTGTGAGTAACAATATAATATGCATCAAATAGAGTAATGACAGTAATAGATCATAAGAGCAATAACATACGGAATGCTAGACATTAAAGTATGAATAATTACCAACCACATGAATCATCTGAAGATGAAGCCCTAGCTACACTCTTTAGCAACATGGCAACCCTCATGGGCCCAATACAAACATACCCAGGCAAGCTTGGCAATCAAATGCATGCAAACAATGCAGCTGCACATTATCTCACATAGTGTACGTTGGCCCGATGGCGTACAACCATCTCCCGATCTGTAGATGATGGCCACACACACACCACAACCCTAATCTAGGGTGAGGCACCCTAAACTGTGAGAGACCTAGTCCACCAGGGGTGCCTAACTTGAAGACTCAACTTGAAGAATCAAGGACCGTACATCCCGCACACTCAGTGCCACAACCAAGCCCTCGTTGGGTATTACCACCAAACACATAGCAAGGTCAAATAAGGAGGACTACCCGCACGCATATTTCATATGACATACCCAAACCACAACCAAGTAGTCCTTAATACCCAGCATCCCATAATAGTCTTGCATACACACCAAACCAACACAATAATAACGAATAGAGTGGATAAATGCTCGTGTCATGTAATGTGCAAAGTCACTAACATACCAGATAGCATGATTAAGGAGTCAAGGGGAAAAGTACTAACTGACCTAGGCTTAGGATTGTCCTTCAAATAAAGGGTCTATATGGTCCATCACAGTGGATCCATGGGCTCGGGATGCTCGTATAGTTATTTGGTGCTCTCGAAGTTATTGGCACCATAGAATTCTGCTTGTCACCCACATGGCCCAATACAGGTCCCATAGACCAACTGTGAGGAGACGTGAAGCTCAAACATCCCCTCACTAAAGGGCCAATCCTAATATATTAATTGTAGTTAGGTTAAGGGTCATGATCCTAGAGGTATGGATCCAAAATTCCCAAAGACCCAGATTTTGGGAACTTGTCTGCGGTCGACTGCGAACCCTTTCTATTTTTTATTTTTTGGCCCAAACTTAGCACGAGCCAGTTTTGCTAGTTATCATATGACGCAATTATGTTCAATGATAACAAAATCTTACAATATCCAAATTTATTGATATTTCATTATGTAATTATCTAAACACTCTCTAAACTTTAAAGGAATGCAACAAAGAATTTAAATGAAAATTACAAGTAATTGGATTGCAGAATTAAAAAAGCCAATCATATTTCTTTTCGTTTTTCTTTCTTGGAGGATGTGTGTTTTTGGATTGATTTCCTTTGGATTTTATTTTTCCTTTTTCATAGTGAAATTGACAATCAAAAGAAAACCTAATTCAAGATACGAGAATCGAAGCAAGAAAAGCTCAGAGGTTTTTTTTTTTTTTTTTTTTTTTTTTTTTTTGCGTCAAATAGGATTTCATTAGTAATAAAAGAAATTGGCTACATCAAGATTTGAGGCATGAGAAGTTAGTGCCTTCAGGTACAAAAACAATAGTGGATAACATTGTGATATAGATGACCATCCCAAAGGTCAAAAAGCTCAAGAAACAGATACAAGTAAAAACTTCTAGTTACGACCTACTCTTGTAACGAAACAAGCCAAAAAGGCCAGAAGCTTCTGTGAAAAAAAAAAAAAGTCTGTGGGCTTTCTCATGCGGTGGATGCATTGTCCTAAGCTCAGAGTCTCTTACTTGTACCAAAATATAGAGGAATTGTGGGGCTGGAGCCATAACACAAGTCTTTTCGACCTTCCTGCTTCCTGCTGCAGGAGTCATCATTGTCGGTAGCCCATGGAATCATCATACATACAGGGCGCATTCTCAACGAGACAGAGAAACATCATATCTGATAGAGCAAAGATAAATATCTTTTGAATGCTTATAATGCACAAATGAGAGAAATACAAGGAAATTTCTGCGTCTCCCTGACTAATGCCAATCAGCTATTTTACTAGATCTACAAGATCTTCTTCGAATTATCTAAACTAAGAAAGTAGATCAAGGAAATCTTCTAGGAACTTGCTAGATTAAAAATACATATATAAGAAATCTTCTTGGAAATTCCAAAACTACGTAGGTGGTGATAGTTACATGGTCATGCATACATACCGGAAAGTAGCCCACTAAAGTGGAAAGGAAGTCCGCACACGCCGGAAGAAAATTCACACAAATGGAAAAAGAGCTCACACAAGCGGATAGAGGTGACATACCTGAGGTTCGAACCCTGTGCAGCCAGGTAAGAACTAACGCAGGTAAGGAGCCATTCTTCAAATCTGAATACTATTTGTAGTTCGACTCGTGAATAATTAGTGAACTATAAATGTGCCTGCCTAAAAGTACAAGCCATTCAAAAGCACTGTAGTTGTGTTGATCCATATCTAATTAGTAACTCAAATTGGAGCTAAACCACCTTAAGATTGATCATTAGTAAATCATGAAGTTTTATTTTAGCCATGATTTACATATAATCGATCTAATTGTGGGCCCAACCCTATTTTAGTAAAGTTTCTGAATGAAAAGAATAACAATTATTCTAAGTGGCTGGATTTTAGATGGATTTTAAATGCGGGCATTAGTGATGGACTTAATTAAAAGCATGGACGCAGATGAATTGCTTCATCGAACTTGTTGAACTCCAACTTTGAATAAAACAAATTAAAAAGCAAATCAAATGACCCTAATCCATTGAGTTTCCTGATCAGTTTAAGTCTTGAATTACGAATCGTGAGCTCTAATGCAAATTAATCAAATTGTTAACTATGACAAAGGTAGATATAGATGTGCCCAATGGGGTAGCTAACCAGAGTAAGTCCAATGGCCCAGTTGACTATGCACTTGGCCAATTATGGGTTGGCCAAGTGTGCCAACTGGTTGTGAGCCTATCTCTAGACTTTGAGCCTCATGATGCACTTGGACTGCATCAGACAGTCCACTTGTATAGATGGAAAAAAGGTGGCCAGTAGCACAAAATTTTAATGCTTTGCAATCTTGAATTTGTATCTTGCTACTGTCAACGTTTAGATTAGGATCAACGGACTGTTAACACTTAATATCGAATCAGGTGGAACCTGTGATGAGGAAAAGCAAATTACACGCAAATTACATTATGGACAAAGCATTCTGCACATGCTGATGCGCCTTGCAGCCACCCACATTATCTATCATCAGTAAGGCCAACTGCTGATGGGAAATAAACCAAAGGGCTTCACACCAAACTGTAACTATCTGAATTACATTGAGAAGACAATTAACAGATGAAAATAACCAGTACTCTATGTTCAAGGGCAGAAAGAAGAAACACAAGCAAGATTAAGATTACTCAGTGCAGGAAACTGATTTCAATGGCAGTTTGGATCAATGAAAGATGACCACATCCATAAGGACGCCCTTGGACTAGTGGTCTAGCAAATAAACCAGTTAAAATAAGAAATGAACTGCCATGGTGCAAGTGCAAAGAGGGTAAAATGTCCAAGGTAGAGCCCTGAAAATACAAAAATGACGAAGTAGAGCATCCTAAGAACCATGCTGCATGAATTGTTTAAAAATTAGCAACATATCTGTGTGGGTCAAATCTCCTCAAATGAAAGCATATCAGATTCTAAATGTATTCTTCAATGAGCAACGCACCTGTGTTGGCTACATCTTGGAGTTGACACCATGAGGACTCTTCATGAATTCTTCAATTGCTAGTTTAGACATTTTTTAGTTCATAAAATGTTCAGCTTTTCTTCTTTGGAAATCTAACTAAAAATTGAAGAACATATTACTTGATCACTAGAGTAGGATTTGTAAATAATATTCTACTGGTGCTATTTTTGCAAATCATTTTTATTTATTTAAAAACAACATTCTATTTAAAATTAATCCTATGTTTTGGGAATTGCCAAAATGGAAACCTACTACCCATAGATTCCGACACACATCCATATTCATACAAATTTGGCCTGAAAGTATCTGTTAAATGATGGACATATATAAGTGCTGCATATCTTAGCAGCATGAACTCAGCAATATATTTTATTGCAGCCATCTTGCTGCCATGAATTACACAAAAGAAGCAATCATCACCCCATTAGGACTATCGCAAGGTGCATATTAGTGCAAAAAGATACAACCATCGTTCCATTTCCATTAGAACAAGCTGAAGTGCAATGTCTAAATCTCCACAACAATATTCAACAAAGTACCACAACCCCACTAAACGCAGGTTCACACAAAAGAGAAGCGCTTTTTTATTTTTTCTCTGATAACTTCACACAAAAGAGAAGCTTCCAGTGAAAAGGTTCTAAACTAAGAAACTGTACTGAAAAGCAACAAAAGCTACCAACACATTTACCTCATTTTTGGCCTCTTGGCAGGTGGGATGCGTCTCGAATCCCTTCTATCAGGAACACGGGACTTCCCAAAAGCTTTAATCTTCCTCCTCTTCCTCTCATCTTCACTGTCAGACTCGGCACCTTTCTCCCTATCAGCATTACTCGCCTCTCTCTCCAACTCCTCCCAGGTCTTCCCCTTCTCCTCCTCTGAGTCCCCCTCTGAGTCATCCTCTTCATCCTCATCTGACTCCACCAGAGATTCACTATCATCACCCTCATCCTCCGATTCTGATTCTGACTGCACATCAGATGGCTCATAACCTTGGTCAGATTCCACTGAATTTTCACTGTCTGAGTCACTGGCCTCCAAATTCAAGAATTCCCACCCGCCATCTTCAATGAACTTCTCAGGATCATCGGTGATAGTTTTCAGGATAGGCCGCCAGTTCAGGTTCAGCCTACTTTCATAGTACTTGAGGTCCGTCGTGTCAAGCCATTCTTTAATGGCATCAAGCGATGTAGAAGGAATCGAATCTATGCGGAGAACATCACGTTTGAAGTCCTTAAAAACAATGGTCATGTCAAAGTTCTTCTGGCCAAGCCCCACCCTTTCCAGATTTACAATCTCGATCTCACTCAAGGTAATCACCAGGAATGGTGTTTCGATCAGTTCAACCAAGCAGCTGGATGTTGGAACAATGAATGCAGAAGCCTTGTGAGGGACTCCATGGAAGCCAAGCTCCCTCAGAGGCTGGTCAAACTCAAGATCAAGCCCTCTGAATTGCGGCTGCCCCCAAAGATCATTAACCCGATTGACAAAGTTCTGGTACTCCATGTTTATCCTGTTCTTCCTGTCTCTCTCCCGCTGCTCTTCCTCTATCTCATCAGGATCATTCGATGATCTCCTCCCTCCACCTAAGGTCTGGACAACATCCATCACCTCAACGTAGAACTGCACATCTTTGGTTTTCTTGTTTCCTACCATGATATGATTGTGGAGGTGGAAATGTAGAAGAGTAATCATCTCTTTCTCTGCTGGCTGAAAGAATGCATGCTTGATGTTCCCATACATGACATCCACACGCTCATCGGGTCTGGAGGTAGAATAGCGGAACCCGTTAACATGCGCTTCAAAGGTGCCTGTGAGCTTCCTTCCCCGACCACCAAACGGTGGACGGATCCACAAATCTGACAATCTAATTGGCTTAAATTTAGAGCCTGCGAGTTGCAGTTTCTCCTGTGTAACCAAAGTAGCCCTTTCAGCCCTCTCAGACTCTCTTGATGTGACATGCCGCCGGAGGGTTTTAATCAACTGCACGACTTCACTGCTGTGCCTTGGATCCTTAGAGCGGAAAGAAACCTCTTTCAGATAAATAGAACCCTGGAATTTCATTGAGTTTGCATCATGGGGATTGAATGGGGTCCCTGGAACATTGAAGATTATACGGATATAGCAGGTGCGATTACCGTCCTGCTGACTGGTCACACTCTTGACGGTAGCAATGTGAAAAGGCACCATGCACCCGTAAATCGGCAAGAGTACAGCTTCATTCTTTTGATCAATCTGTATCATCAATTCCCTTGATTGGGGGATGTCGTTGACGTTCTTGTAGGCAATAAGGTCGCTTGAACTTCTTGCAGAACCACGTCCATCCCCAGTTGTGCTACCAGCACCAGCCAACCTCCGAGCAGTTTCTTCATTCTTCTGCCGAGCCAGTTCTGCCTGGTGCTGTCTACGGAGCTCCTCTTTTGACATCTCCTGGTTGTCTGATCTCAGAGTTGCTTTTGATGAGAATGCCTCATCGCCCTTGACCTTTGCATGCTCTTCTTCCTCATCACCCTCATTGAATGAGTACGCAACATCCTTTACAGCTTTGGAGCTAATAGAAGTTACAACTTCAGCAGCTTTTTCATTGACAATAACAGTGTCAGCAAGCAACAGTGAGAATTTTTCACTCTTTGGATTCTTGGTTTCAGCTTGTAAATTCTGGAATCCGAGAGACACATTAAAAACCATCCCTGCCTTCAAGATCCGATCATTTCGGGCACTTAAGCTCAAACTCATCTCGCGGAACTCAAGCCCAATACCTGTTCCTGCAGATTTTGTCAGGAAAGAAGCAAATTCAGGAGCATCTCTCTCCACGACTGCAACTGCCGCTTGATAAACAGAACTGACCTTGTTCCCAGGCTTCAATGCATTTATTGCCGCCTCATGTGCCTTCAGCAGAACATTATATGCCTTACTCTGCATAGCATTGGCATCAATCAAAAATGTCCTGGCAATGTTTGAGCAGTAGCTGTTGTAGCGTGAACCAATTGCACATATGATCACACTTGTTGAATCATAGTACAGATTTTCATCATTGCTTGAAGCATTCGGTTTGAGATTGAACTCACCCCCACTCTGGAAGATTGGAGGATAACAGATATCAACATTTTCTGCCTTCAGTTTGACCTTGACCTTCGCAGGGTCAAGTATGGCCTTCTCTGTGTCATTCATTAAAGAGAAATGTGAAACCTTCCTCTCCTCATCAATGATCTTCTCAAGCTTTGGTACAACAAAGTGCTTCACGACGGATGCAGTCAAGAATGCAGCTTTCTTCACATTCGTAATCTCTGTGTCTTCCTTAACAGCAAAAAGCTCCGAGAATCCATTTGTTACATCACAAAGCTGGAAATCAGAGGCCTTCAGCTTCTCTGTCCATGTCTCCAAAAGCTTCCCCTCTGGAAGCTCTTTTGCAATGTACCCAATGATAGGGTTATCGTGACCATCGGATTTCGATCTTGCACTGATAGCACGAAATATTTCATCCATCAAGCTGGTTCCATCATCGTTCTTTGGCTTGACATGTATCAAAACATCAGCTCCAACCGCCTCTTTGGCAGATTTCTTAATGGTTTCAAGCAGAGAGGCTTTCCTCTGGGTACAAAGGAAATGGATCTCTTTCTTCATGAAAACCATGATAGTCTCTGGGAATTCATAACCAAGCAACCACACATTCAAAGCCGAGGATTTCAGGTACCTCAAGTCATCAGAAGCTGGGGGCGTTGCTATTGCAAGTGCATTTGAAGCACCCCAGTGATCGGTTTTGTTTTTCTCCCAGTGAGAATAGAACCCTTTAATCCGCTTTTCGAAATTAACGAGATTGATAGTGTAATTGCTCCCTCCCTTGGCCGCATTTCCATTGGGAGGAAGGGGTTTTCCAGAATTTCCATTTCTATTTTCCGCCATAACTAAGAATCTCCAGAATCTGCAGCTAACCCAAATCCACAACAAACCAACCTCAGCAACAAGCATAAAATTTCATAAAATAATGAAATTATCTCTCTCTCTCTCTCTCTCTCTCTCTCTCTCTCTAATCTGTAAGAAAAGATAATTGAGTGAATAAGTTCACATGTTGGCAGACTATATAATATAAGGACAAAAACCAAGCAGGTGGCAGGTATTCACAATCGAATAAGATTTTAGAAAATGGAAAATAAATCAAATATTTATATAATGAGAACGACAATAGATCCCCCAAAAAATCCAGAAATCCCCAAATCATAACCATGGAATCAACAACCCCAGATGAAGAAAACTCAAATAAAGCTTAGAAATCGGACACTATTACACTGAAATAAAAAAAAAGAAAAAAAAACCCAAATAAGAAAAATCCTGGAATCAAAAGCACTAAGAGCCCCCCAAACTCCCCAAGGTTAGAATCCAAGATAAGGCATCAAATAAAAGCATGAAGAGCCTCAAAATCCCAAAGGGAAGTGTCCAAAAGGCCTCAAATCAAAATCTAAGAACCATATGTGAGAAATAGAGAAACTTACGTTAGGCAGCTTCGGTTCCGACTCGGGAGCTCGTTGTATGGAGAGAAGGAGAAATGGAGAAAGGGAGAATGAGCTGGGGAAGAAGCCGATACAGGAACATCAGACCATGAGTGCAATCGCTAGCTTAGGTGTGAAATTGGAGGTTTTTATAAATAAACCCCTATGTTATATCTTCATTTCAAAAGAGTCTTTGCAAGGGCTTTTGCTTTTTTAACGTTCTTTTGTTTTGCTAGGTACGTTGGTATTTACGGGAGTGATGCTGAGGGCCGTTTGGTACTTTATTAATTCAATACAAGTCAAGTAAAGCCTTTAATTTTTTAAATAAGTTGTCACATCAAATGTACTTTATTCAAAACTCTCCTCATTTTTTCCAAAAAGAAAAAAAGTAAAAAAACAACTACCTTTATCCACTAAAATCCAAAAAAACTCAATTTTCCTATACAAAAAGTTAAAAATATTTCATAACAAACAACTAAAAACAAAATATCATCATAACCCACTTATATTTTATTCTTTCCTCAAAATCAACTTTACTTCACTTGACTATATTAATAGAGTTACCAAACTGGCCCTAAGGAATCCATCCCTCTCTGAGAAATAGGGCCAATGCCACCCAACCATTAAAAAACATATGATTTGAGTAACATGGGATTCGTATCAATTAAAAATGAATATCAAAGGTTGCTCTTAGGGGAAAAGTCTCAGAATTTGGCCATTCATCGCAAAGGATCTCCACAGAGCGTACAGCACAAACTTGCTCTTCCTGTCACTTTTTTTCTCTTTTCTTGTACTTTTTCTGAGCAACGATAGCGTCGCTCCTCACGTTTTCTTCTTCCTCATCTCCTTTCTATTTCTCGATAGCCCCAACTCCATTTCTCTCCCAACCCTGGAGAAGGTGCAAATACAAGTTTCCCACTATTCACATTGGCGGAAAAATATGTGAATACAAGTTTTTCACTATTCATATTGGTGGAGAAACTGCGAATACAGGTTTTTCATTATTTATATTGGCGGAAAAGCAGCGAATACAAGTTTTCCAGCTACGAAAGCTGTGAAGGAGGAAAAGCTGTAGATATAAATTTACCACTATTCATATCGGTAGAAAAGCGAATATAAGTTTACCCTACTCGTTTTCTCATAGATGGGTTCATGGGTTTAAGGTAAACTCTACATTATAATGTATAAGCATAATATTGTTATTGGAACCATTCTTCCATATTATGTTTGTCATTTTTTTTTTCTTTCCCATCTCTTTCACTTTTCAAGATAAATCTTGAGAATATGGAAAGAAGAAAGAAAGAAACTATATGTCAGTCAGTGGTAATATTTTTATGAGGCATGTGACACTGTTTCTCCAAGATGATTGGAAGATAATGGAGTGGGGAAGATAGAGAAATAGGTGGGAGAAGAGGAAAAAAATAAGAGGAAGAAGAAACATAGGGAGTTCTATATTTTAAAAAAAATTCGTAAAAGTGACGCTAGCGTTGCTCCTATTAGACACGAGCGACGCTAGCGTCGCACCCTTCATCATTAAAAGAAAACGAAAGTGGTCCTGGCAAACATCGTTTGTGCTATACAATCTGCGAGGATCCTTCGCAAGGAAATGGCCAAATTCCAAGAAATTTCCCATAAAATCCTCTTATTTTTAAAAATGAGTATCAAATCACCTTTTTAGGGCTAGCCATTTGCATTCTGCACATAAAAATTGAGTATATAAGGTGGTTAAAAATGAAGATTAAAGTTGAATTTCTCAAAATAATTAAAATTACATTTTCTCTTTGGAAAATATATCAAAAGAAGATTTTATGTGATGCTCATTTTTGGAAATTTACATTTGATCTTCATTTTTAACAACTTATTCAATAACTATGTATTTTAATGAAAAAAAAGAACTGTAAGGAAAATAGAATTAAAAGAGGATGGGAAATAAATACATACCATCACCAATTCAATACATAGGAGAGTGAAGGGCCTATCTACATCCATCCTTTTATCCGTCACTCTTCATCTCACATCCTTCACCCTTCACCTCTTTAATAATCATTTGGTAGACTTTATTTCACTAAGAATTTCTATGTATTCAATTCCTATGTATTTTAATGCAAACAAATAGGCCCTAAGGAGAAAGTATTTCTTTTTTCTTTTTTGTTCTACATCGAGAAACATATTTCTAATAAAGCGAGTTCTTATTTGGTTTTAGTTGTCAATTTAAAATTATCTCTAATTAAATGATCAAAAAAATTATTTCGAAGTTCCCAATCATTGTCCAACTTTGTTTGTTTTGTCACACCCATATTTACACATCTCAAATGGTGGTAAAGTGAATCACATCGGCTTTTCATACGGAATGGAACCACACTTTAGAAAGGCAGACGGTACGATGTAGTAATTCCGTCATAAAAGGCCCTGGGTTCGAAACCCATCTTTGCCCTTTTTTCATTTTTTTATCTTCTATCACATGTCTGTCTTTTCCCTCCCCAGTATCTCTATAGCAATGTCGTTGGAACCTCTCCTGCTCTGCTTCTCTACTCTCTCACGAGCACTCTTCAGGGATGACATCTCCTCTCTCTCCCTCTCTCCACCCTTTCTCTTCTCTCTCTCTCTCCAACTGTTCCCCGCCCCCCTCCAGTATCTCTCATCCCCCTTCTCTAATCTCTCTATCTCTGCCCTATTTTTTTTCTCAGTTTCTCTCTGTCCTCCTCTCTTCCCCCTCTCTCAATCTGTCAACCAAACCCTCAGAAGTGTTCCAGGGTATTTTCAAAATCCCTTCTTTGAACCCTTTTCAAATTCAATGCGTAGAAATCTCTCACAAGGGACCAAGAGTTCTCACGAAATGACTCTATTCTCTTTGTTTCAGTCCCCAAAGAAGAAAAATCGATCTGGGTTTCTTACTATTTTGCATTTAGTGAGTTAAATTTCATGGGGGATGGTTTTTCATTGCATTTCTACATATTTTTTGGTTGTTGTGATCTGCCATGGCTAGATAATTTGATTAGATTTTGTACATTGAAGCTAGAATGCCTTTAAATGAGTGGATTTGGCAGATTTGGAAGTTTGACTATTGATATTCAATAATTTAATTGGAAAACTCATTTGGGTTGTTGTAATTTTGGATTTTGGGTGCGGGAAAGTGGGCAGATTTGTCATTCTTACATCAATGTTTGCATTTTTTTTTTTTTGTTAGTCTTTGTTCCTTTGAAGGAGATAAGTCAAGAAGAAGGTGATGAAAGAATGCTGATTTGATTTCTAGTATCTGTTGTTATTTTTACTTGATATTCTTTGGGTGTCTTATTTTGGTGAGCTGAAGCTTGTTTTCAATAGGCTTGTAGTAATCTGGATTTTCTGGTCAAGTCTGTTGTGGAGGCCTTCATGGTTATTTCAGATATGGTGTTTTGTGGATTATTGGTTCAAACAAACGTTTTCATATATAATTTATAAAAATAAATTTCTTACATTTTCACATGTACTTCAAACAAACTTGGTAAAATGAATCACATGCGTAAATGATGTGAAAGTGGCATCAGTAGACAAACGTTGTAAATTGTAACGCATGCGTAAAGCTTACATATGTGAGATTTACATATGAGACGTTTACATATGTAAATTGTAGTTATGCATCTCATGCGTAAAAGGCAAACGACCCCTAAGGTCCTATTAACATCTTCGCCCTATATCCTACACTTCATCTCTTTAAAATACTCCTTTGTTGGATTTACTTTGACCATGAATATATATATATATATATTGAATTACATGCAAACAAATAAACCCAACTTGGCCAAAATGCCATTTTGAAGTTCCAACCAATATCTAAATGTATTAAATTATTATATAATAAAGGAATGATGGCTAACGTATGATGTAAAGAGGTTAGATTGATTAGATTGAACCACTAATTAAGAAATCATCTTATAGTAGGAAAAAAATAGGATTTTACCTGAAAAAATACTTTATGTGGCTATGGGACCAAAACAGATAAATTAGCAAACTATGCATCAAATAGGGCATTCCGCCCGAAAACTCAGCTTTTTTACCATTTTTCTTAAGGGTCGATATCAACCCTCATTTTATGTGTTGAGGGTTGACGTTGACCCTCAGCAGGCATGTTTCCTCATATTCTTCCTTCTTCCCCTCTTCCTCAAACCCAATCCAATGATGGGGAAATTCACATGAACACCTTTAATACATTAATCCAATAAGGACGTGTGTATGCAATGGGGTTTGGATTCTGGTTGGTTGAGAGTATTAGGATGTGATCGATGCCGGGGACTGTTGTGAAGTGTGGAAGGGGTGATCAACTAGTGGTTAGGTGTGGTTCAGTCATGTGGGTGTTTTTGTGAAGATTGCAGGCTGTGGTTGAAAAAGATGAGTGGGCTTTTTGTACATAGGGATTGAGATGTTTGAGTCATGGGCTTGGTTTGAACTGGAGTCAGTCCTTAGGTGGTTGGTGTTTGGATGATGGTGAATGGATAGATGAGATGTGGAAGCGTGATGGATAAGTGGGTCTATTAGGCTGTATGGCTTTTGGTTGAGTTGGGTTGGGAGATGGTGAAATGGAATAGGTGTTCCATGTCGTGAGGTTGGGTTCGATTTTGTTTGGATGGGCGGAGAAGAGGATGGTTGGATGGAGATGACAAGGTTCGTATCTATTAATGAAGTGGTTGTGTTTGGGTGGGTGATGCCGGTGAGGCTCGATCCACTGGTGGGCTTGGTTTGATATAATTAATGTCAAGATGTAGTTGAGTGTTTGGTTGAGATGAAAAGAAAAGAAGAGATCGACCTATCTAAACCCCGGGGGTTGTAGATAACTTCGTTGGGGAAAATCTATTGGCTTGGTATAGACATGTGTGGTGGTGGGAGGACAACTAAGAATTATGAATGAATTAATTTACTTGAGGCCTTTTGTTCCTAAGGTGATCAATGGACTAATGTATTTGAGGTTTGGATTAATGTATTAGAGGTGTTCAGGTGAATTTCTCCATCATTGGATGGGGTTTGGGGAAGAGAGGAAGAAGGAAGAATATGAGGAAACATGTCTGCTCAAGGTCAACGTCGGCCCTCAACACATAAAATGAGGGTCGATGTCAACCCTAAGAAAAATGGTAAAAAAGAAAATGATTTTTGGGCAAAATGCCCTATTTGGTGCATAGTTTGACAATTTGTCTGTTTCGGTCCTATGACCACATAACGTACTTTTTCAGATAAAATCCTCCAGAAATAAAATTTTATTAATTAAAATCTTTTAAATTTTTTTGCATCAAGTCACCTTCAAAACTAACTAATTTTAAGAGAAGTGTTGTCATTTTCTATTACTGAAATTTATTGCATTTTGCATAGACTCTTTTTGTGCTCCTAACATTAGAACACATAACTTGAGCTGCAACTTTCTTTTCCAATCCCTTGTTTGTCATCTCTATTTTCAACCTCTATTTGTCTAAATGTCTAAAGTAGGTAGTGAAAGAACTTGCTGGTCCCAGATGGGTGTCGAAACCGAACTCATCGAGAACCTTGTGCGTTCCAGTGCGAGGTAGACCTACGAACTAGCTGCGATTGCTCTTATATCTACTGGATGGATGATCAGAAGAAAGGGTTCCCATCTCCCTTAAATAGAGCAATCCCTTGGACTCTATCCAGACTCTACCTCTTCTGAAATCCCACATGTCTTGACCAGTGTGGAAAATCTGCCAAACCGAGAGTCTGAACTTGATGTAAACTCTACCACCTAGAGTTTGATCCTTATCTGACTCAACCAGATCAAGACTTATTGGGAGTTCATCCGCGGCAAATCGATGACTGTTTAAGTCTATAGAGTGCCGTTTGTAATTTGTACGCCTTGTCCTCATGACCTTGCACTAAAAAACCCTCAGGTCGTTTCATGTAAATCTCTTCATCTAACTCGCCATTTAGGAAAGCAATCCTTACATCAATTTAGTGCAATTCCAAGTCATGATAAGCCATAACCCCCATAAGGGCTCTAATGGATTGGAATATTATGACTGGGGAGAAAGTTTCATTGTAATAAGTTCCTTCCACTTGTGTGAAACCCTTGGCCACCAAACGTGCTTTGTATTTATCCAAGGAATCATCTGAATTGAATTTCTTCTTAAGAACCCATTTACAACCGATGGCCTTTCGACTTTTGGGTAGATCGATTAATTGCCACACCTGGCTCTTATGAATTAGTTCAATTTCCTCTCTTATAGCATTCATCCAATTTTCAGCATAATCCCCATTGATTGCTTGATAATAGGATGTCGGATCCAAATCCTCTACGGTTTCCGTTAAGCTGCAATAATCGTCTAGATATAATAGTGTTTCCTTATCCGAACAGGTCTACTTGGTTCCGGTTGTTCTTCATCAAGTGGGACTTGGCTAGGGGTTACATTTCCAACGTCAACCACGTCGGATCCCCCACTCGCTTGAACATCCTTATCCTTAGAGATCTCATAGAAATCTACTATCCATGGTTTATCTCTAAGGTTAACCGTTGGATTCTCAAGGAAATACACATCTCGACATTCCATGATGTTGTGATCTAGGGCCTATAGAAAGAGATCAAGCACATACATTGACACGGAGATTTACGTGGTTCGGCTTTTGGCCTACGTCCACGGGGAAGACAGGAGAATTCACTATGCAATCAGAAGAGGTTATACATCATAGAGACCCTAAGTCTCTATTTATAATATCAGCCAAAAACCCTGTTACACCCAAACACTACTTCTAATCACAGTAGACCTATAATAATAGACCTACTTCTAATCACAGTAGAACATGGGCAATACAGGGGCCCGGTTTACCAGATTTAATACTTCAATTGAGCCATACAACTTAACAAATCTCCACCTTGGCGAACATTGAAGTTGATCCTCATGCACTAAACACGTCTCACCGTCTCCACCTGCCCCTTAGGGCACTCAGGTACTGAGCACACCGATCAAGTCCAAGTAATGCTTGAACTTGAATTTAAACCATTCCTTCATGAGTGCACCAAATCGCTTGTACCATTGTCCAGAAACTTGCTTCGACCCGTACAATGATTTCTTTAAACTGCATACATGATCATGAACCTTAAACTGCACTCTACCTACACTGGAAGCTCCTTTATCTTCCTCGTAGAGCCGCTTGCATCCGATGACTTGATTTTCCTGATTAAGAGACTCCATCTCTTCAGTCATAGTTGCTGCCTGTTGACTACTTTCCAACCCTTCCATTAATTCAAGAGACTCAGTCATAAATGCGTATGAAACCATATCATCACGGCCACTGTTTGATGTTGATGCGTACGTCATCATATCCTCAAAACCATATCTAACCGGTGGTTTCCTTTCTCTCTGCGGTCTACCCGTCTGCGGCATCTGCGGCTCTGTCTGTTGCATCTGCTGCACAGTCTGACGATCCCCTGTATCTCGGGAGGAGTCGGATGCACTCTCTTTCCTCACTAGGATGTCGGACTCCACCTGAACGGTGTCACTGCTGCTACCTACTTCTGTCCTCTCCACCTGCTTTCTCGCTTCGAGTAAAGCATCCTCATGAAATGTAACATCCCTGCTGATGATAAATCTGGATGAATCTTGATCAGTACACCACAACCTGTATCCTTTCACCTCAGAAGCATATCCTACCAAGATGCACTTAACAGCCATTGGTTCTAACTTATCGATTTTCATGCGAGCATAAGCCAGACAACCGAAGATCCTCAAGTTTGAATAATCAGCTGGATTACTTGACCACATTTCTTTCGGTGTTTTGTAACCAATCTTTGTGTGTGGAGACCTATTTATCAAGTAGCCTGCAGCATTTACTGCCTCAGCCCAAAAGACTTTGGACAATCCTGCAGTAAACAACATACAACGAGCTCTTTCTAAGATCATTCTGTTCATCCTCTTTGCAACTCCATTCTGCTGTGGAGTTTCTGTAGTAGTGTAATGCTGAACTATGCTATGATCCGTGTAATAGTTCTCAAAACTCTGTTGATCTGTACTCCTTGCCATTACATGTCCTCAACTTTCTGCCAATCTGTTTCTCAACCATTTCCTTCCATCGCTTGAATGTAACAAAGGTCTGATCCTTCGTCTTCAGAGTATAAACCCAGACTTTCCTTGAATAATCATCAATAAAAGTCAGCATAAACCGGGACCCGCCCTTGGAATGAACCTTAGAAGGCCCCCATACATCTGAATGAACATAATCAAGGATACCTTTCGTGCGATGAATACTTGTCTTGAAACTGACCTTTCGATGCTTTCCGAAGATGAATTTCTCACAGAAATCCACCTTGCCTGTCTTCGTGCCATATAGCAAATTTCGATTGCTTAGTATTGTCAATCCCTTCTCACTCATGCGACCCAGGCGCAAGTGCCATAAGCGTGTTGAGGCATATTCATGGTCATCTGAGGAAGACAATGCAGCTCCACCTGTAACTATATTTCCAGACAAAACATATAAGTTTCCAACTCTATTGCGTCTCATAAGAACCAGAGCACCCTTCACAACCTTTATAACTCCACCTTCAGCTGAGAATTTACAACCATCGGAGTCCACGGCACCAAGAGAAATAAGATTCTTTTTCAGATCAGGAACATGCCGAACTTCTGCCAACGTTTAGACGATTCCATCATACATCTTGATTTTAATTGTTCCAATCACAACCGTCTTACATGCAACATTGTTGCCCATCAAGACACTACCACCGTTGATTTCTCTATAAGTGGTAAACTAGTCCCTATTGGGACACATATGGTAGGAACAACCCGAATCAAGAATCCATTCATCCTTAGGATGAATACCATTTTCAATCACAGAAAGTGCATTATCGGAAACATAATCTGATCTTCCATCTGCAACACTGACTGAATCATCATCAGATGACGAATCTTCTATTTCTTTCCCTTTCCTCTGCCTTTTGGGACAATTTCCTCTGATGTGCCCTTTCTTATGGCAATAATAATATTCAATGTTTTTCCTGTTGGATCTATGTTTGCTCTTATTACTGGAGTCTTTTGTTCTTCCTCGTACTACCAAACCCTCACCCGAACCATCATTGTCAGCCCCAACCTTTTTCTTCAACTCTTTCGAGTTCAAGGCTGCCTCTACATCCTCTTTGGAGAGAGTATCTCTACCATACATCATGGTATCAACAAAATGCTCATATGAGGGTGGTAACGAGCACAGCAACATAATAGCTTGGTCCTCATCATCAATTTCAACATTGATATTTTCCATATCCATAATAGCTTTTGTGAAAGAATCAAGGTGAGTTGAAACAGACGTACCTTCCTGCATTTGTAACGTAAACAACCGCTTCTTCAGATATAAGCGATTCGTGAGAGACTTCGTGATGTACAAGTTTTCCAACTTCTGCCACATGTCAGCAGTAGTTTTCTCTTGAACAACCTTTCGTAGTACACCATCACTAAAAAACAGCAGAATCTGACCATACGCCTTTTCCAGCAACTCATCCTTCTCTTCATCTGAAAGCTTTTTAGGCAAAGCATTCTTTCCCTTCAAAGCTTTCTGCAACCCATTCTGAACTAACAAAGCATGCATTTTCAGACACCAAAGACCGAAGTCATTATTTCCATCGAATTTCTCAATGTCAAACTTCATAGCCATTCTGCGAATCTTTCACTATACTTGTGTAGATCTGGTCACCACGATCACGCTGGAAGAAATGGATCTGAAATCCGACTCTGGATGGCTAAGATATCGTAGAAATAAGTTTCTACGCTCCGAACAGTCAAACTCCTTCGTTGACTATTGAACAGCCAATCTTCTTCCACAACAGCGTAGATCTGCTCGCAATGAGTCCGTAGGTTCAAACTGATCTCCGATCAGACTCTAGATCGTCAAGATATCGCGAAAACAATTTTCAGCCTTCGATCGGGTCAAAACTGTGTTGACCGTACCGATCTGCTGACGTCAGCGCTGTCGTCAGCGCCTCTATGCTGCTGGTTCTGGGCTTCCTGCGTGGATCAGGTCAGCTTGACCCAACCTGACCTGAACCTGGGTCTGTCTTTTCGGATGGGCTTCTGAAACGGGTCAGGCTTGACTTGGCCTGAACGCGACCCAGAAACCAGCCTAGAAATCTGGGTTGTCTTCCTCGTCACGTTCTGGTTCTGTTCCAGAACTAGAACCAGCGATTCCTCTTGCGACCACGGCACGGCGCGGGGCAGCATCAGCGGCAACCCCCCTTCTCCGGCGACGGCTGTGACACGCAGCGGTGGAGCGACTAGGAGTCCGGCGACGGCGATACGGGCCCCACCGAAAAAAAAACCCAATCCAAATCGCTGCCAACAGCGATATGTTTTCTGCAGCGATCGTTTGAAGCAGCAGCGTTCTCCTTCTTTGTTTCTGACGTGCAAAAATCTCCGGCGATGTCCGATCAAGAACGGTGGTAAACCGATCTTCTTCAATCACCCGATCTGTTACCCTCCGATTTCTCGCTGTAATTTGTGTGGCCCACCGATCAAACCAATTTGCAATTCCATCTGTTCTCCGATCTTTTGCACAGAGACCGAACCCAGGCTGCAATCGAAGTGGCCCACCAATTCTCTTCTCCGATCAACCCTCTCAAATCCGATCCATCGGATTTCTTCCGATCACGCAAATTGCTTTGATACCAGTTTGTTGTGATCTAGGGCCTATGGAAAGAGATCAAGCACACACAAGCACACACAATGACACGGAGATTTATGTGGTTCGGCTTTTGGCCTACGTCCACGGGGAAGACGGGAGAATTCACTATGCAATCAGAAGAGGTTTTACATCATAGAGACCCTAAGTCTCTATTTATAATATCAGCCCAAAACCTTGTTACGCCCAAACACTACTTCTAATCACAGTAGACCTATGATAATAGACCTACTTCTAATCACAGTAGAACATGGGCAATATAGGGGCCCGGTTTACCAGATTTATTACTTCAATTGAGCCATACAACCTAACACATGATTATTTTATTATTGTGATCATACACACGATATCCCTTTGAATGACTTGGGTAGCTAAGAAACGAGTAATTCTTTCTCGTTTTTTCTTGTAGTTTGTGTCTTTCTTATGGCGGTAATAGGACATGTATGGGGCAGCCTCAAACTTTTATATGTTCCATTTTAGATTTGGCTCTAGTCCATAACTTATGCGAGGTCTTGGGCACATATTTAAAGGGCACCCTGTTCAATATATATTGTGCAGTATTAATTGCCTCTCCCCACAAATACAGCCAAAGTTCCGTGTGGCTCATTATGGACCTAACCATGTCCAAAAGTATTCGATTTTGACGTTCAGCCATGCCATTTTGTTGTGGGGTGTAAGGGATCATATACTCATGTATTTGAACACTCAGAACTGTACTCCTGTCCCCTTTCGAATCAAATCCGTTTAATTTTCTTGCCCTTTTGATTCTGAACTTCAGCAGCATATATTTGAAAATTTTTTAATGTCTCATGTTTATTTTAATCAAATAGATATAACCATATCTGTTAAAGTCATCAATGAAGGTAATAAAATACACTTCCCCCATCCTAGTATGAACATTTAAGAGTCCACATTTATCTGTGTATAATAGGTCTAGCAATTTTGAATTTCTAGTTCCCTTTGGCAATGGTTTCTTGACCATTTTTCCACTTAGACATGGTTCACATATAGGGTATTCAACTTTTCCAATATCAGGTAAAAGTCAATCCCTAACCATTTTAGTTATTTTGCTCTTGTTAATGTGTCCTAATCTGCAGTGCCATAACAATGCCAAACCATTAACACATTCATTCACACACATAGAATAGTTAGAGCTAAATTTTTTATTGCAACTTTAGAAGTATCCAGCAAATACAATTTGTTATGAAGCAAACCAAAAATGCAAAATTTTCCATTAAGCCCAATAGTAACCTCATCAGTAGTGAACCTAATTTCAAAACCACTCGATGCAACCTAGCTGACAGAAATCATGCTCCTCCTCATGCAGGGAGCGAAGAAGACATCTGATAAATACAGCGATTTTCCAGTTGGCAGGGGAATCTTGACTTTCCCCACCCCCAACACAACGCAAAATGTCTAATTTCCCATGTATATGTTATGTTCTCCAGCTTTAATTTCTTGGAATTCAATGAAGCTTTCTTTAGTCCTCAAGATGTGTCGAGTAGCCCCAAAATCGATTCACCAATTGCTTTCATTGGCATCCACCATCATGGATTCCATAATCATATCAATATAATATTTACTTCCATGTGGTACCATGTTCTGTTGCCCATTTTTTGCCCTTTTTCTTTTTATTTTAATCTGGACAGTCCACACGAAAGTGCCCAGGCTTCCTGCAAATGAAGCAACACCCCTTTTTCTTTTGTTGCACTTTTGCTTTCCCTTTGCCCTTATACTTCTTTTTCCCCATAGTGGCCATCGAGCCACTAGCAGAACTGGTTTGGGTAAGCAAAGCAGTAGGCACAATACCACGGTAGCCTGCCTTTAAGGGACTAAGAAACATTCTCCCATGAAGGTGGGAGATTTTGCAACAGATACAATTGCTGCAACTCCTGATCCATATCCTTTCCCAAAGCAATCAAATTCCTCAATCTTATATTCATTTGGTCAATGTGGTCATTGATCGAGGTTCCTTCAGGCACTTTATAATTAACATAATTCGAAAATGCCTCCATAAGGTGGGAAACAATGGATGCATCGTATTTCGTAATTATTTGATCATAAATTTATTCTGTTGAAGCCAGTTGCTCAAATTGCTTGACCAAATTATTGGAAATAAATCCAAATAACAGATGCCTTGCTGATTCATTATCCTATTCCCAAGTAACAAAGAGATCTTTTTCTTCCTTGGAAGCATCATCAGTAGACTTCTCAGGTGTCTTTTCTTTAATAATATAAGAAAGACCCTCAAAGTGCAAAAAGGCATCCATCCAACGTTTCCAAATGGGTAAGTTTCTCTCATTGAAAATATCGACCTTAGCAAGATCGTATAGAGCAGATTTAGCAGTAGACATATCTGATTACTAAAAAAAAAAAAAAAGAGCCCAGATACCATTGACCGTGATCGCAGTCTAAAATATTTTTGACCGTTGGATTGCCGATCTATTACAACTACTAGATAGTGCTTGTCGCCACGAATCCGCATATCCAAACTGCTCATCAATCGGAGGTCAGATGAAGAAGTTACGACCGGTCAAAGTTTTTGTTAACTGATGAGACCAGGACCTGCGCTTGCGTCGTGTTCTGTTAACGTCACCGTGCCAGTCGCTGCAATAGTCACTGGGTTGGGTCTAGACGACCTGACCCAAAAACAAAACCAAGGTAGACCTACTGGCGCAGGAGCTACTTGCAACGCACAAACTACTAGACCTACTAGCGCTCGTCCCGAGGCTGGGAGGAGACAACAAGACAGTGACATTGGTGGGTTCTCTCTTTGGCATTGTTCACGTTGAAATTGCCGTCAGGTGTCCCGAGGTAGGAAAAGAAAAAATAAAGCAACAGCAAGCAACACGTGGTGTCCTTCCTTTCCTGGTTAGCTTCTGTTGTAGAATAGAATGGAACCAGAGAGAAAAATAACACGATAAAGAGGTCTAGACCCCAGCAACCCACAACCTTATCGCAAAATTTGAACCGTCAAATGCATAAACTTGGCTTTGATACCAATTGAAAGAACTTGCTAGTCCCAGATGAGTGTCGGAATCGAACTCGCCGAGTTCTAGTGTGAGGTAGACATGCGAACTTGTTGCGATTGCTCTCAAATCTATTGGATGATCAGAAGCAAGGATTCCCATCTCCCTTAAATAGAGCAATCCCTAGGAGTTACAACTCTATACGGACTTTACATCTTCTAGATTCCCACATCTCTTAACCAGCATGGGAAATATGTCAAACCGAGAGTCTGAACTTGATCCAAACTCTACCACGTAAAGTTTGGACCTTATTTGACTCAACCGGATCAATACTTATTGGGAGTTCATCTACGGCAAACAGCCGGGCTCGATCTGGCGTGGGTCCCATCGCAGTCGGCCACACAATTTTCCAACAGGCAGAGATTTGACAATTAAGAGATATTTGGTACACCAATTTACCCTCTACTGGGTTTGAAAAAGTAAAGGCAAATCCTCTTAAAATGAAATGCCCCATTTCTGAACCTATGGAAATGAGAGCTTATGGCACTCTAAAAGGTAGAGTTACTGGTTGTCATATCATGAAGGAAAATATTGTGCAGGTAGGGGGTTAGTTGGCAGAGGTCGAAGGAGTTGGAGGAAGAAGGAGGAGGTGAAAAAAAAGAAGAAGAAACGAGTGGGGATATCCCCACTCACGTATGTATGTGAGTGAGGATATCACTGCTTATGAAAAAAGAAAAAAAGAAAAAGAAAAAACAAACAAACAAAACAAAACAAAAAGGGCCCATTGGACCACTATAGTGGATACATATCCTTGGGTCTCTTTTTTTTTTTTTTTTGGTCTACAATGACTTAGGGGGTTCTTTCTGTAAAATCTTCTAGTTTATAACATGAAAAAAGTTGAGCCCCATTTGGAAGAGCAAATGTGATTCTACTCCGAAGTAGGTGTGGTACACTGACGGCAATACTAACATTCCTTCCATGATTGGAAAGGCTTTGAATGCACTACAACAATGAGCTCTCTCTTTCTTTCTTTCTTATGTTTTTATTTTTTTTTCGTTTCTTTCATTCTTTCTTTTCTATATTAGAATTCATTCTTTCTTTTCTATATTAGAATAATATAAATAATCACAAAAGACATGGGGTTGGCTATTGTTAAAAATCCTTTTTGTTTTGGAGACTTAAACTTAATTGACTGAAACAATTTTGATCCATTGATTGAGAGAGTTTTGTTAAGTGATTGAGAGATTTTAGAGACTTCGATTAAAAGAATTGTAAATTGATGTGTGTGTGTGTCTCTATATATATAGATATATATTTTTATATACTATAAAAACATGCCCGTGCCAATATAATCATAATATCAAAATTTATAAAAACGATCAGTTTCTTTAAAATTAAATACATAAGGTTATAGTCCGAGAGTGGGGGGGAAGTCCGTAAGAATTCAATACCTAATATCATATAATTTAAAAAAAGAAAACACACACACAAGCCCATGAAAATTGAAGATTAATGACCAAGAAAGCTAAAACAAAAAGTCAAAACAAACAAATAATATAAACTATTGATAAAATCCAATAAATTTTGAATGCCACATAGAAATGAAAATCCATAATCAACTCAATAACATAAACAATTTAAAAGAATCAAACACCTGTGAGAAAAAAAAAAAAACTCGAGAATGGAGAACAAAAGGGCAAAGACAAAAGAACCCATAAATTCATGAAAAACCATCACAAAAAAAAAAAAAAAACTAAAAACCCATCACAAGTGAGAAATAATAATAAAATAAATAAAAAATAAAATAATTTTTTATTAAAAAGACTATAAATATATATATAAATAAAGAACCATAGACAATACAATGATAAAAGAGATTTAGAAGAATTAAACCAACTTATGATAATCTACTATTTAAAAATGAAAATCTGAAGCCACAAAAGAAATATGAAAAATCCATAAAAATATTTCAAAAAAAAAACTAAAAGAACCCAATGGAAGTAAAATAAACAATTAACTCATAATGATAAGCAATAAAAAAGGAAAAAATACAACATAAAAATGAGAATTCACAAAAAATCCCATGATAAAAAGTGATTTAAAAGAAAAAGAAAAACCAAGGAGAACCCAATACCCAAAATTTGAAAAAAAAGGGAAAAAAAGAAAATCACAATCTATGAAAACCATACAAATAAAAACCATACAAATATTGCAAATCTATAAAAAATTTAAAATGATGATTCTTTTGTAAAAATTATATTAAAATGATATAATTAAAATTGCTCAAATAAAATATGATGAAGTCAAAAGTAAATGAATTAAAAAGTCTTACCTATCAAATTGAAACATTTAATAATTTCACCAATTGTCTCAAGATGCTCACATTTTAAAATGGGTTGAACACTAATCTAAACTAAGCAGGCAAATGAGACATGAGAGAGTACTAAAAAGAGATACAAAGAAACAAAAGAAATGTTGAAGTTGCTCTAATCAAATACAATGAATTCAAAAGTAAATGAATGGGAAAAATGAAAGTTTTCTTGTTGACCTAGAGAAATGGAATTATATTGGAGGAAGTAGAAAATGATGATAATAAGAATGAGTTGAATTCTTTATATAGATGGACCAATATTATTGGAGATTTTTTTTACCATTAGTTCCGCATTCTTAAAAAATAGTGTACGATCAAAATCAATGGATAAAAAAGAAACCAGGCAACGTAGAACCGAGAGTAGATTAAATAAAAAAGACTGAGGATTAAATAAACTAGACAACCTAAACTCAGCATGTCATATTCTAAAAAGCATAAAATCATATAATTAGAACAAACAAAAATACTTGAAATTCCTTAGATTAGTGGCACTTGGACACTGGGACCCATTAACATTCAAATGCTATTGCGTTGATAGAAATAGGATGATTTTGGAAGTTTCTTAATAGACAAAAGGTATGAGAACTTTATTGAGAAAACTCTAGTATTTTGTATTCTTTTTATTAGAGAATCAATTCGACTGTGGAAATAACCTAAATCAAGGTGAAAATTTAGGATATCCCATAAATAGTAAGGATGTTTGTCTTAATAATTGTGATTTTTAATAGATGGAGTCTATCTTGGTGTTCCACTCCTTTTGCATTACGATTTATACAAGTTAAAGCCAAAAAAAAAAAAAAAATCAAACTCCACCCTTTCTCCCTCGCAAGCGTGCATGATAGCACATTAGTTACATGGAAAATTTACCGCCTCCATTTTAGCTCCACGTTGTTGTCACGAGTTTGTCTTTTTTCAATAATGTTGTCATTTTCTTATTAATTATGAAACTTGTTATTTTTGTTGGTCAATTCCATATATTATATATTCATTTGGATTTAGTTTTATTGTAAAATGGTTATCATAGAAAATTAATGACTATATAGGAAACCATATAAAATAGTTATTTCAAAACTTTGAACACCTATACTTAAAGTACAATGCATAAGTGTGAAAATAATAACAACAGTATTCTTAGGGGTCAATATTCTAAAACAATAGTTACTTCTATAAACATCTCATAGATAAATCCCAACTCCCAGTTAATATTCCAAAGTGGGGCGGGGTCCCTTCCTTATTCTCTAATTTTAAGTTTTTGTTGATAACTATTAGCAAAAGGATTCTCTATGGTGTAATGGCAGGGTTGGCACATACCATGATTAATTTTTACCACATCATTAAAAATACATGGGTCGGGTCGGGTCTAATGCGGGCTAGACGGGTTAGCCCGACCCGAGACTTCATGGGTGCGGGTTGCAGGTTTTCAAATGGGTTTCAGATACGGGTTGGTCACGGGTTAGTGGTCCAAAAAGTGTGCTCTACTTCTGGCCCTATCCGATTTACCCGGATCCGACCCGTTTACCAGGGTCAAACTAAATTAAATTGGATGAGTCAAAATCAATTGGAGCGAATTAGAATTGATTTAAATAAGCCCCCGTGCTAAGCATGGGCAGTGTGATTCATAATAGTTAATATTAAAAATATATTATAAAACTTAAACTATACCATGGTACATGAACCTCAATTTAAATATATATATTGTCAATATAAATATATTTTGAATTCTAAATGATTGCCATAACAGGCTAAAACACAGAAAATGAATTCATTTGCAACCAGTACATATCCTTTTCGCCTTTCCATGTGTCATGTGGTTGTGATAATAAAGGCACAATTCTCACACTTGAAGAGCATCGACTCAATTAAAAAAAAATGAAATTCATGAATTCTCAAATAAAAAGGCACAGTAACTAGATTTTCGATCACTATGGCATTTTATCAAACACCATATGCACAAAAAGCTAAACAAAAAAAGGCTACCATAAATATGATAAACAAAACACATAAAATAGAAACACCCAAAAGAATAAGATGAAAAAAATCCCTTTAGGGACTATCGAAGAATTCTATTACTTGTGAAACAAAGCCCCCATAACAAAAGTACAACAGAACCATCAATTTGTCCTTATTACTATGTAGGAGAAGACTAATAGATGATATTGGGGAAGAAATAACACCCTTCATTGAACATAGTATGCCTTCTTCTCTGATGTTTTTTCTTTTCCCTCTTATCATAGTATGCCTTTTCTGATTTTTTTTTTCTTTGCCCATATAACTATTGGCAATCATTTACTATGTAGGAGAAGACTATTAGATGGTATTGGTGAATATTACATAGAAATAGACCTATTACATTCTTTGTTTACCTTTATTGAGCTCAACTCTATATTTGATTGAAAATATAGAACCTAAACCTAGAAATCAAAGTAACTGAGAAGGAAAACAAAGAACGATTTAGGAGTACATGAATTAAAAAAAAAAAAACTAAATACCTGATATTCGCCGAAAGTATGAGAAAATCCCAAAAATCTGGGTGACTGTTGTGGGGAGAGCTTAGAACGGAAGGGCAGTGACTTTTGGAAAGATCGATGGAGAGAGATGCTGAGAGTTTTCTGTATTATCAATGATGCAAGGAATGGATGAGATCTATGATGAGAAGAGAAATGCTCCTTGGCTGCATTCTGCTTTGGGAAAGAGGAAAGGAAAAGGAAATTAGGAATAGAAACGTTCTGGGTTGCACTTGGAATTAAATGGGCAATTACTTGGTAGTATTAATGGGCTAACGTTCTGGGTTGCATTTGGATATTAAATGGGCCATTACTTAGTAGGATTAACGGCCCATTAGTTGGTAGGGCCTAGTACTAGAAGGAGGTCAAAAACTATAATAGACGGTCAAAATGAATCTGAAATTGACAATTGGAATCCAGTTTGCTTCATAGGTCAAAATCAAAATTGAAATTGGCAATGAAATTGGCAATCAAATCCACTTCGCTTCAAATTCACTTCTCCTAAGCTACAGCTTAGTTTATCCTAAGCTAGAATAGTGCTGGTCCCATAAATCAAAGTTAATTGTATTTGTTTTTTGCAAGATGGAACTGTAATATTCAGTTCTGATTGGATTTATCTTGATTTTGGAAACAATCATCATGTGAAAAATGATAATAATCGACTTTGATTTATGGGACCAGTACTGTTTAGGCTTAAGATAAGCTACTTTTCAGCTTAGGTGAGGTTACCCTTTTATATATATAATTGTTCATCCCAATTTTATGAGCAATTAAACTCCTTAAATTGATCGAGTGGCTCTCAGGAGTTTCTCAATGATGACAAGGGTGTGCCGACATCTATCATCAATCCTGTGTATGAGGACTGGATGAAGTTACTCATTTTTTATCGGACCCATACAATGCTCACACCACTAATCCTTCAATGTGTATTTGGACTCCAAGCTTCCCATGGGTTAAGGCTTCATTGGAGCTATTTCATCTAATCTAATATTGATCTTGTGAGTTTCAACTGAAGCAAGCAACATTTTCAGAACCTAGAGAAAGGAGGCCTCTATCTACTTGAAAGACGAAGGGTTTGCAAATGCTCTTGAAGCCATTAAACATTTAGTTTTAGACTATGATTTGTGTTATTAAATTTTTAATGGTTTAGGTATCTTTCCTAAATCTAATCACTGTAACTAAAAATTTATCAAAATATATCAATCTCTTTATTTAAAACCAAATTTGAATGTCAAATCTCAAGCTAACTCTATCTCATCTTATCAAGATAGAAACCACCTATATTTCTTCATTAAAAATCTAAATTTTATATTTTTCCTCTTAGCATTGATTTTTAAAACGCCGCTTCAATGCTAACTCCCATCCACTTATACCATTTTAGGTACAAACTTAACAAATTTCTAAGTTCACTAATCCGCTCATTGTTTGTAAGGTCTCCGACCTTAATAGGGTGTTTAATTTTCTAAAATTGGCAATTAGCCTAATTAATTATGATTTTAGCTAATTAGGCGGGTTTAGTGGCTAAGCGAGTTTCTTTTATCATTAGTAAGATGTTCCTGAAGTTTCATTTGATTTCGAGTGCGATTAGTCTTAATAGGGGGTTAGGTTGTGATTAATAGGAAAATTGGGTATTTTTCCAGAAAATTTCATTTTTGCCAAATTTGGGTTCATTGAAAAGATCTCGTCGCGCTCGTCATCTTTCGTTCTTAGCTCGTCACAATTTGACGCCTCGAAGTCTCTCAAATAATTGCATTTCTCTCATTTCACTCAACTAGGCATTTTGAACTTTTCCCCCCTCCCTCCCTCATTTTAACCCTAACCCAGCCCTATCATTTGGTTCTTCCTCCCTTCACTCAACATAGCTGTTGGAGCCTCTTATATTCTTCACTCCTCTTCATCTCTCTCTTCTTGCATGTGGAGCTTAGAGGCCATCCCAAGGACAACCAACTACACCATTCTCCTCCTCTCATCTCCTTCATCTCTTAGACCCATTTTGGTGAGTTTTACTCAACCCCTTCTTCCCTAAATCCTTCCTCATTGTTGTAGAGACCTTGTATGTTGATAGATTTCTTTCTTTCTTCTTCTTTGTTGTTTTTTCGGTGTAGGAGAATGGTTTTGGAAGTGTCTTCGTCTAGGGTGTGAGTGGAGAGCTTTTCTCCCCAATTTCTCTCTCAAATTTCCATCTCTTTCATCCCCTTTGGTGAAGGCAAGTAGAATAGCTTTATATTTTGTACATGCATGTATGTTTATCGAATTCATGCTAATGTAATTGCCTAGACAACCTTTAATTCCAAGCTTGACTATGTTTTATTTGGAAATTACATTTTAATTAGGAATGTGATGTTATGGACTTGAAATGGGTTGGTTGGTAAATTGAATGGATTGTGGTTTGGAGGTGAGCATGAAGGCTCTTTGGTGTAGGTTTTTAACCTTTGGAAGGCTTAGGAAGGGAGGAGAATGACCTGGGGTGGAAAAGCTTCAAAAATGACCAAAAACAGGGGAAACTCGGGAGGTTTCTAACTCCGGGCATCTGGATGCTAGGGTTTTGGCGTCCGGACACCAGAAGGCAGTGTCTTAGGGTTCCTGGACTTGTATCGGGCGTCCGAATGCCAGGGGTATTAAAAATTGACCATTTAAAAACGCACATAATTTTTGACCTGTTCGTCGGAATTTAGAGTTCTATATACCGTTGAAAAGATCTTGAAGCATAGAATCCAATGGTATACTTATCTTAATGATTAGAGGTTGGGAGAAGAAGTGAGTAGTGGATCAATGAACCAAGCCTTTATCTCTTTTGGAAAGGGACTCTAAACCTAGTTGGACCCCTAGGTTGACACCCATTGACCTTACCCTTGCATGACTAACTTGGGGAGATGAAAACGGAGCACATTTGGCTTGGTGTGCTTCATCGGTTGTCCAGGATTTTTCGTATATCAATGTAACTTGGCCGAATACGTGTGAAAATGAGTTAATTGATGCCCAACAACTTCCGTACACAATGGGCCCTCCAAATTAAGACACCATTGACTCATTCTCCATACGTACTCCGTTGGGGACACGTTTGATACACGGTGGAAAACTCTTAACCTAAGATTGACTTGTTCTTCACTCTTGACTCTCGAATCTTGTATCCGTACTTTGTCGTACCTTGTACACTCTATCCTGTATACTTGTATAATTTGTAATTTAACTTGTAGAATTAGGATTGGACCGGACATAGAGTGTATCCTTAGGTACTTTGTCTTGTATTGATGGACACGTATGGATGGACTTGAAAGAGGACTACTCATGGAACTTGGAATTCGACTTGTATCTTGGCTTGATTTGGAGTAGCCATTTGCTCGCTATCTTGTGCTCGGAACCTATCCACGTGTACTGTCATGGAACTTGTGTCATATACAAACCATCACCATCATCTTGCATTCATGACTAGCTGCAGATTGATGATTCTTGAGTGGGCCGATTACTCGAACACTAGTGTGGGCGGTTGGCTTTGAACGGCGTCTATGGCGTGAATAGCTGGGAACGGGCTTAGACCGTGCTGTTATTCCTAGGGCCGGGAGCTAGGATCCCCCTAGAGCCGGACTTGGGGTATTAGTAGTCAGCTTGGACGTCACTTATACCCCCGGGAGGTGGCTTGGACATCCTCGGAGTCTCCTCTTGCTTGCATTGCATTTCATGGATGGTTATTCTTGTTTATCTTGCTAAGATTTATCTTGTTACTTGATTCTCGTATTATTCATGCTTTATGCCTAGTTTGTACCTTGTCATCTTATGACCATGTATTTGTCTTTACTCTTCCTTGAAACATGTTATGAAGAATGTATATTGCTTATCTTCTTACCAACATATTGTTGATCATTTATTTCATAGTGTGCAGAGGACACCCACTACTATTACACCGACCCGGACGCCGAGAAAATCTCAGAGGATCCTCAACTGGGGGAGGAGGACGAGGTACGAGAGTGGGGTGCCGATGACGTAGCTTAGCGTCATCACTCCTGGCACTAGTGCGCGTTATACATGGATATCTTTCATCGTGCCACCTCATTTCATCTTTTGGTCTAAATCTTTTGTATATCTTTTGTACTAGGACCTAGATTTTTGGGATGGTCCTAATGTTTATAAACTTTATATGTTTTATCTTTTGAAACTTGAACATATATATATGGGATGAATATCGTCCTTGCTTTGATATCTCTACAGGTTTAATGTTGTATTTACCGGACAAGTCCTGTTAATTAAATTTTTAATGAGGCTCAACTACATAATCCTCACAGCGGACTTCGATCCTTGGGTACTAAGGGTAAAACTTTTTAATTAGCATTAAATTTCACACCTCGGATCCGGTTTAATTACTAATCAGGTTCGGGGCCGTGACAGAGTGGTATCAGAGCAATGGATAGTTTCTCGGGGTAAAAATCATAGAAACCATAGGACGCGTGTGAGGATTTACATTAGCCTAGTGTTCATAGTATGATCTATATTCTTATAGCCTTGTGTTGGTAGTTTTGGTTTGCATAGGGCCTAACTCCTATTTTCTTGCAGTGACATGGCTAATAGTGGACCATCAGGATCGGGTTCCACACATTCTTTTGTTGCACCAGCATTTGCATTGCATTTTGGGAAGGATAGAGAGATGTTACCGTTTATTCTAGTGGTTGCTACCTCGGTAGGCTGATCGATAGCATGTGATTTTGCTTATCCTAGGTGCATAGTTCAGATTGGAGGTACTCAGTTGACCGCCAATTTGATTGTGTTGGCGATGTCCGACTTTGATGTTATTCTTGGTATGGACTGGTTAGCAGCGAACCGTGCGGTGTTGGATTGTTTCAACAGACCATGAGGTTACAGGGTGTAGACCGTAGTGTTGAGTTCATTGGTGCGAAGAAGCCCATCTCCACTCGGTTGATTTCTGCATTGAGGGCAGACCACTTGATGAGAAGCGGATGTGAGGGTTACATCGCGTTTATCGTGGAGGACAAGCAGTCCAAACCCATAGATGAGACTTCAGTAGTATGCGAGTTCCCGGATGTTTTTTCAAAGGATATTTTGGGTTTGCCACCCGTGCGTGAGATAGACTTCACGATATAGTTACTACCAGGCACTGCACCAATTTCGAAGGCTCCGTACAGAATGGCCCCTGCAGAGTTGAAAGCATTGAAGACTCAGCTAGAAGATTTGTTAGATAAGGGCTTCATCAGGCCAAGTGTATTGCCATGGGGAGCTCTGGCACTATTCGTTAAGAAGAAGGACGGGACCATGAGGATGTGCATCGATCACAGGCAATTGAATCAAGTGACAGTAAAAAACAAGTACCCACTTCCAAAAATAGATGAGTTGTTTTATCAGCTACAGGGAGCCCAATTTTTTTCAAAGATTGATTTACGTTCAGGATATCATCAGTTGCGTGTCAGAGGGGAAGATATTCCTAAGACAGCGTTCTGGACTAGATATTGTCACTTTGAGTTTTTAGTGATGCCTTTTGGTTTGACGAATGCAACGGCATTGTTCATGGCATTAATGAATAAGATATTTACCCTTACCTTGACCAGTTCGTGGTTGTGTTTATTGGTGACGTATTGGTTTCTTCCAAGTCCAAGGAGGAACATAAGCATAAGTTGAGGACTTCATTGCAGCTTCTGAGAGATAGCCAGTTGTATGCTAAGCTGAGCAAATGAGAATTCTAGTTAGAATAGGTGGCATTTCTAGGCCACGTGATTTCCAAGGAGGGATTGGCAGTGGATTCTAAAAAAGATAGAAGTAGTTGTCAACTGGGGTACTCCACAAAATGCAGCAGAGATTCGCAGTTTCCTAGGACTTACAGGCTATTAAAGAAGATTCGTGAAATGATTCTCTACTATTGCAGCCCCTCTTACTAAGTTGACCAGAAAGAACATTCCTTTTGATTGGACCGAGGAGTGTGAAAAGAGCTTTCAGTAACTGAAGACCAGATTGACCACAGCACCCATCCTTGCTTTACCATCTGGCAATGGAGAATTTGTTGTTTTCATAGACACATCAGGAGTTGGTTTGGGTTGTGTTCTTATGCAAAATGACAAGGTGATAGCGTATGGTCCGAGACAGTTGAAAGAGCATGAGAAGAAGTACGCCACACATGATTTAGAACTTACAGCCGTTGAGCTTGTACTTAAGATGTGGAGACATTACTTATACGGTGAGAAGTTCTAGGTGCACTCAAATCACAAGAGCTTACAGTATTTGTTTAAACAATGAATTAAACAACAAACAATGAAGATGGATGGAGTACATTAAACATTACGATTTTCCTATCAAGTACTACCCTGGAAAAGTCAACGTGGTAGCAGATGCTTTGAGTAGAAAGTTAGCATCAGTGGGTGTATAGTACTTGAATGGAGATGGATAGAACAATTCAAAGACTTGGACGTTGAAGTTTGGCCTATCAGTGAGAAGGTGATGATTGCTAGCATGGCAGTGTGGGAACCCGAGATAATGAACAAGATCAAAAAATGTCAGAAGGATGACCCAGGGTTGCAGCGTATCATTGAGCACATACATGACATGCCTGAGTTCAGGCTGATTTAGGGAGTTTTGCATTGCAAAAGAATGGTTGTGCGTGCCAAACGTACAGAACATAAAAACAGAGCTGATGACGGATGCACACCGTACAAGATATTCTATTCATCCAAGCAGCACTAAGATGTATCAAAAATTGAAGAACCACTATTGGTGGATGAGTATGAAGAAAGAGATGTGATTGACAAATTTTTGAAGAACCACTATTCATCCGAACCATCACCACTATCGAGGATCGAATTTTTTTCTTTAATATAAAGTCGTTAAGTTTGTAGGCCACGGATTAGAGGCATGCGATTGACCCCAAACTTAGTTTATGGGCTCATCCAAGATGTCTTTTTCCATCCCCCCAAAATCCCATGATTAGTAGAGCCCACCTTAAGTTTGTCTCTCGCCATATGGTGAGGAAAGGATGCACATGAATGTCACGCTACATATTAAAGCATAAAAGATTCTAAAGATCGTGCATGACCTTTCTTATACATGTAACTTATAAGGTGAAGTTCGAAACTTTATTATTCAAAAGCGTAAAGAAAATCAATAAGAGTGCACCATATCTGCAATCCAAACCATTCAAAAACATGGTCCCACTGGTTTTTGTCTCTTTAAATAAATTTTTTCTATTGGGTTTATTTTAACATTGATGATAATAATTACAAGACAAAAATACAACTATACTTCTTTATCCATGATGGATAAAAATCTGGTTGAGTTAAGAATTTATGAAATAATAGAACGCAAATAGAAATTGATTTAGAGTGGATTAGATTTCAATATGAGTCACAGAGATTGAAAATACATAATAACCCATAAGGGAATAGTACATCTACCCAATGTACATAAATACATCTTGAGGGGGGCTCCCCTAAGCTGCAGCTTAGGGGAGCATAAGCTGGATCGTGTGATAGTCACGTGTGGCCCAACCTAAGAATGACTTTCAAGTCCCGCTTCTGTTTTTCATACTTACCCTTTTCTTCCTTTCTAAACCAGAGCAACTCTCCCGCTCTCGTCTCTCTCTCCTGGGCGTAGCTACAGCTCTCCATCTCTCGTCTCTATAGCCCTCTCATCACTCTTCCTAAGGCTAAAGAAGTCTTCCAGAAAACCCCACCATTGTTTATATATTCTCTCTTGTAGTGATTTATATATCTTTAATGCTCTGTATTCATGAATAGACATAATATACAAATTCTCTCTAACAATAATGATCATATGAGTTTGGTCTTCACTAAAGCAAACCACAATCCAATACAGAGGATCTGAGCCTCTTTTTATCTTGGAGGAAAACTTACTGGAAACTTGATTACAGAGACATAACCTGTGTGGAGGCATTTGGGTGATCCATTTCAACCATTTAAATTTATGTGTCCTAGCAACTCAGACAACCTATGATGATAAGATTTGAATGTCCTTGTTCTTCTGTAATGAACGCGTTGCAAATAACTTGTCTTGATGTTTACACATTCCTTTATTGCGCAACACACTCGAAACGGAATCATCTTTTTCAAGCACATCCAACCCATTAGAAACAGAGTCACGGGAACCAGAATCTATTTTAAAGAGATGCTTTTATTTTAATTTTAGAGAGAGGACATTGAGAAGATGAAACACCCAAATTTGGACAAGAAGATGGAGATGAAAGGGTCTCTTAGGCACCTAGCAATGCAACGGCGCCCTCACTCGCATCTCAACATAAGTCAGGACTGCCACGGAATGCGTACTACAATAACAACGGTATAGAAATGTGTAATCAGAGATGGAGGAACTGAAAGCTTTCTCAAGTTTGATGGCCCATTTGAGTGGTCTTTGCGACATAGAAATGTGTAACCAAGCGAGGGAGAGTTGCTACGATGCCCGAGAGAGTGAGACGAGAGAGGGAGAGTTGCTTCGGTTGATTAGGTTTAGAAAGGCAGAAAGGGGGAAGTGTGGAAAAGGGACTTGAAAGTTGAAAGTCATTCTCAGGCTTGGGCCACACGTGGCTATCACACGATCCAGCTTGCAGCTTAGGGGAGCCCCACTCATAAATTTTTGCTTGAAGAAGAGAAGTGGGTTCTTCGTTTCTTCTTCATTTTTACTTGCACCTGGGTGTTGGGCTCTCTACAACCTACAAGTCTTCCTCCACCAAGCTTAGTCCCTCTGTCTCTCCTCTTCTGCTCTTTTATCACAATATTTGGGGGAAGTGTAGATAGGTTTTAATGATGATTTCCTCCTCCATTCTCCAATCAAGCCTTTTGTATTTATCCTCCTTTTATTTCTTTCTTATCCTTATTCATTTCAAATTATAGACAATGCACTCTTCTTACTATAACGGGAGACGGCTTCTGATCCACCACTGACCATATAATACCCCATTTTAACCTGCATATATATTGGTCATTTGCAAGGCTGGTATCACAACAATTATTTGTTTCAAATATTGAAGAATAGGCTCCATCGGAGAGATACTATTGAAAAATATTTATGCTATCTCTACTAATGCCTGAAGGTTTTTATAGGAATGGTTAGTAGAGAAATCTTAATGAGGTATTAGAGGCGATCGCTCCCGAGTTCTAATCCCATGAGGAATATGTCGACGCTGGAAAAAAAAAAAAGTTGCCAAAAGTGTGCCGACTAGGTTCTACATTGTTGAGGAGTGGGCTCCCCCTAAGGGGGTTGTTGAAAAGTATTTATGCCGTCTCTAATAATGCCTTGAGGTTTTGGTGGTATCAATTAGCTAGTGGAGGAAATTTAATATCAAGCGACATCTTTTTTCATTGACCTCAACTACCAAAAAGAGGCTTTTAGCAATGGTTTTTCTCAGTGCTGAAAGTGATTTTTCATGACACAAAATGTTTTTCAGTGCTAAAAGGTTATTTTTATGTTAGATGGTCGATTTTGAGTATAAAATGGCACTTTAGCAACGATTTATAAAAACCATCACTAAAAGTTTCTTTCTTGTTTAGTGAAATAACCAGCGCTATTGAAATCTATTACCCTTATGATAAAAGAGAGGATAGTGTCCTGCTTCCAGTTGCTTGACGAAATTTCTCTACACATACCATTGTGGTGGGCCATTTGGACTTGGCCACGCAAAGTGCCACATGGAGGGCAGATTGTTAGACAGATTGCATGAGTTGCTTCCTTCCCCTTCTCAATTCTTCCTCTCTGCACCACTGAAGCCCTCAAACTGAAATTGCATCAATTGCTTTCTCACCTTCTGCCATCGATGAAGACTCATATCTAGTACCCGAAAGCTCTCTTTTATGGAATCTCTCCTCCCCTCTTTCCTTTTCCTTAAATCTCTTTATTTTGTGTTGATTGAACTAGGGTTTCTATGTATATCAATACCTCTAGGGTTTCACTGACTGTTTATAGATTCATGTTGCCAAATTTCCTAAAAAGAACTTATAAAAACGATCATTCTTTGATTCATATCAAAAAAAGTTTTCTCATTTAGGTTTTTTTTTTTTTTTTGTGGGTTATTGTTCTTTTTATTCTAGCTTATTTTTATAATTGCTGATGTTGATACCTTTGTTGTGATCAGTAGGTTTTTTGTGAGCCATTGTTCTTTTGATTCTGGGTTATTTTTATCATTGCCGTTGTTGACACCTTTATTGTGATCCGTAGGTTTTTTTGTGGGTTATTGTTCTTGTGATTCTAAGTAATTTTTATCATTGCCATTGTTGATACCTTTGCTGTGATCGATGGGTTTTGGAGTGCTATTTTTATGAATCTTCAAGGGAAGATTCATAAATATAAATCTTCAAGGGAAGATGTGTCCTGCTTATGAGTTTCTCTACACACCTGGGCCCCACTCAGTTGCAATGCATGTGTCTTGGGCAAGGGCCATCTGTAGAGCTTATCTCCTTACAAGACCCCTAGGCCAGGCATCTGTAGAGATCCTCTCTCCACCTGCCTATTTCCTTTGTTTTGTGCTTCAATGCCATTTTAATCTCCTTCCGATTCAATCTCCAAAAAAAAAAAAGCCCTATGGAAACCATGTCTGGAGCTTAAATTTAGACCTATTTCACTGGTATAAATCCACGCAAGTTTACATTGTTAGCCGATTTGTTTTGAGAAAACTCTGTTTTATATGTATATCATTAACACGTGCATTCTTTCATTGACTTAGGTCTTCCTATTTTAAATCAGAAAAATGCATCATCTGGGTTTTCATGAAAATGCTTTTGGATATGTGATGTTTGTGTTGTCCTTCGTTCTTGTGGTTTGTTGGCATGATGTAAGACTTTGGTTTTAATGGGTTTCTTTTTGTTGGGTGCCATGGCATTTGAAAGTGTTGATTAATTTGCCATTCATCGGGATACTCATTCTGCTATATGTGGTTATGAAGGATGTCATAAGCTAGAACTTTAAGACGTAAGAGGAGTTACAACTAATGTGTATTCAGGTCTTGGATTATTGTTTTTGAGTTGTAGAAATAAGACTTGTTTTGGCCAGGGACAGAATGAAGATTGACAATTTGCTGTTTAAAGATATGATTATTTTTTTTTTAAATTAAAAAGCAACGATCTGCTACATCTAGGTACGTGAAAAAGTGCAGTGTGGATGTACACAATGGGGCCCACATCCAGTGAATGGGAACATACCCAAATATCACTTTGTTCAAAGCGATATTCACCATTGAATTTGATTGAAATACTGCAGATGGCATGATCAAATTAATCACTTTATTTGCATTGATTTGGTCTAACTTTGTATTGTATTTGGATACTAGATATCATTTTTAATTAAATATTTTGTTAGAATACTCCTTTTACTGTGAATTTCATTAGTATTAAATTGATAATAACATTTTAGCATGGTGATTTTTTTCAAACCAATAAAGTCTTCTATCTGAACAAACATTGTGGCTGTGTTAATGGTTTTTAGATGGCCAGGCTTATATTTAGTTTTGTTTAACCTCTTTGTTTTTGGTCTTGTGGGGCAGAATTATATATTGGACTACCGTGTATTCTCTTGAATCTAGCAGTAATCTTCTGTACTACTCTTTTCTCACAGAACACCAAGCAAGCTAATCAGGTATCTTCTGCGCCAACTATCATTAGAAGACTAAGCAATCTCTCATTTTTTTTTTGTAAAAAGATGTTGACTCTTCATCTTCCCTCAGTTTGATGATGGTCATGTTTTGGAGGTTGGCTGTAAGTGGAACATCTGTTGAAAGAGTTCTGTAGTACTAACACTATAGAAAGATATTTGTAATTAAGGATGCTTTATCCTAAATGTGTACATCTGCATTTAGTTTTTTTTTCCTACCAACCATTTCCTTTTGTGGGTGATTTTCATTTAAGTAGTTATAAATGTGTTTGTTTATGAACATTATTATGGTTGTCTATGTTTAGGTTTGACCCAAAGTGTTGAATTACTATTCTAGAATCAGAGGATAAAATATCCTGCATTACTTACAGTATGCTCAAGGTTTCTCTACTTGCTTTTCTGATATGATTAGCTTTTTTGCTTGGATAAAGTGAACATATTCTAACTGGTGAGGAATATTGATTTTTGTTTCAAATTGCATTCATTCTGTTTTATACCGTTCATTCCAATTATATATTGTAAGATCTTTTATTGTATCTTTTGTACTCACAAGGATTGATATTGTGAAATAGAATTTACACGTTTTTATTTTTTTTTATATTGAATGCTTAGATGTATCATGTATGAGACTTTCTCTCTGTGTTCTTGCGTAAGAGACTGAACTATTCAATAGAACGCATGCTCTATTTTTTCCCTCTCTTACTTTGCTTTCTTTGTAGGGGCTTAATATTGTTTTAATGTAGGTTTTATGCAACTTATTCAGATGAGAGCAAAAAAATGGCATATGTGGATTATTATGAGCATGTCCTTAGAAATGGTGTCCTTAGTATACAAAGGGGAACAGAACCTGGGGTAATGATTTATACGCTTCCTCATCCAACATTTATCATGGTTGGGGAACACAGTTTAACTCTTTGCTACAGATTTTGCTTCATTTGAATATAATAATAACAAACATAGGTATGGTTCATCTTCTATAATTTTTGCTTTGTTCTAGGTTCAAGAATCTATTCATAAGTTTCATAAAGGTAATAGAGTGAATGTAGCAATCCCCGGCCCTCATCCCCAATCATTAGCTATCTCCATTTTCAATTATCCATTGGAACTAAATGCAACACAGATTATTTCTGGTTTAAAGAGAATAATATGTTCTATATTGAGTTTTCTTCTTCAGTTTTCTTCTTCATTGCAAAAACTTAGTTTGATCATTTTACATGTAAAAAATTGTTTCTCCATTTTAAGCTTTTAGTTTTTTATTTTATTTCTGCTTATCATATAATTACACAAATGTTTTAGGAGAGATTGAAACATGTGCAACCATCCTTATTTCATCACAAATGTTTTAGGTAGAATATTTAGTTCCAACTTTGCTTTGTTTTGCTGGAAGCTGATAGAAGCATATGATATTTTCTTTGAAATGTATCAAATCTTATTCATGATTGAAGAAAATGGATTGAAAAAGTGCTACTTTACTATAAACTAATAATAATAAAAGACTTAAAGGCTTCTTATGAAGAGAAAAACAAAACCCAAGTGTTTGCAACAAACAATGAAAACCAGAGCGCATGAGAAATGAAAAAAAAAAAGGAAGAAAAAAGTCAGATTAGACAATGAGAATAGTAAATATACCTTCTGTTTTAACTTAACCTTAGGGAGAAACAAATATGGACAATAATAATAAAATCTTAACTGTGATTTTTAATGTGGTATGGCTACTATGCTTATGTGCTTAAATTTCTATTCCAAAACACTCAAAAGGACTTATTTCACTCATTTACTATCCATTTTAGATCACATTAGACATCACACAGGAATATGTAAGAGTTTGTTTTGAAGCCATGCTTTATATCTATTGCTCTCTTCATGTTACTGAGAATGACCTAGACAGCTAAAGTCAGATACTCGTATAAAACAAGTACAATTTCATCTCCAAACATTAGTAGGATTGGTTTTTCCTTTTTCTTCAACATCTCTCCACTGATTTCATCTATTTTTCTCATCTCCAAATATTAGTAAGTTTTGAGCTGATTTTGATTAATTTCTCTGAGATGAAGACTTTGTTTGTTTATAAATTGTTTGCTTCTGGTTAACTACAGATCAGTTTTCACTTGTGTTTTGGAATTGGGTTTTGAGCTGAGTTTGATTAGTTTATGTGAGATGAAGACTTTGTTTGTTTATAAATTGTTTGATTTTGGTTGGCTAGATATTAGTTTTCACTTATGTTTTTAGCTAATTCATGAGTATTGCTGTAAGGAGCTTCTGTTTCTTAACTCTTCTATTTTACAAGTCTAATAGCTGGATTTAGACTAGTTCTTTTTTACTGATTTTGTGTAAGATTATTGGGTGTTTTTGGGATTTTGATTCTCTGACAGAATTTTAAGTTTGTCTATGTATTGACAATTTTCTATTGTTTAAATTTATTTTGAATTGTATGTATTGTTAGAATTTCTTCAAAAGCTTGGTCTTTCTCTTGTAAGTAACTCAACTTTGAATCCAGTCTTGGTTAAACTCTATAGCATTATGGCCTTCATTCGAAATTCTTCATTGCTAGCTCTTCTTATTACTGTCATTTGGTGCTTCTCCACATGAATTTGGTAATTTTTGGCGCTATGCTTTAGACAAATTTTAAAAGACAACAAGGTTGGAGAGTGCTTTTTTTTTTTAGCCATTTTTCTTACATGCATCTTGTTCTTCTATATTCCTTTTTTCCCTAAATAAGCTTCAACTATTTTTCATAATAACGATGAGCGTCGAATTAAACCACATGCTCCACCGCTTGTGCAGTGCCCCGTCAATTCCTTTGAGTTTCTCGGTTCTCTGTTGGGATCATTACTATAAATTCATACTCAAGCCATTCATTCTTTTAGACCAGCTTCGGTGTAATTCTATATTCTGAGCATATGCCTTCAGATTAGTTAGCTTATGATAAGTTTTCTTGTTGCAGTTTACTCAGATTTAGACCAGCACATCAATGTGAGGCAGATTTTCTGCTCCATTACTAGACAGTGTATTCAGTAGTCACATCTCAATGTACAAGTGCCTAGAATATCTTCTATTTCACTTCTTAAACAGATAAAATATTGTTCTATCTCAATGTAAAATATTGCTTCTTTGACACTAAATCTGCTGCAATGTCAATTTTTATCTTTGCAACTCAGTCTGCAACTTAAAAACATCAATGGATTTAGAATATTCTTGACGGCTTATTTATGATTAAAAAAGGGAAAAAAAGAAGAAAAAAAGGAGGACTTTTCGACATGCCATAAAGAAAGTTAATAAGCATTGGCCGTCAAGGCAAGCATTAGTTCTAATTTTGTTTGAATGGGAACATCCATAGGGAGTGGAGTAGAAGTGAAAAGTTCACCTTGGAGAAGCCCATTACAGTGGTATGAGGACAAAACACCATCAATCTCTTGAGCTTGACAATTGGCCTGCAGCTGTGACCAATTATGATCTCACTCTTCCTTTTGAAACTAATATGGTTCAACTTTTATCCTTATTACAATGCTTTGTCTTGACATTCCTTGTTTCAAGTTCTGTCTTTTCCTTTATTATCCCAATCTTGTATCTCTTTTGAATGAACAAGTCCCAATAGTATAATTGAAAATTACTACACTATCAATTCTTGTATTTTTTTAGAATTCTGGGGCATTCTATGAGAAAACAACTAAGGCTGGCATTGCTTGTCCCATGAAGCTAATAGGAAAAGGGGTTCTTTAGTTCTATCCGCAAACAAGTGGACATATTAGGTGATTTTCATTATCCTTTCCGTGAATCATTAAAAATGGCATTCGTCTGATATAGTACGATATGACTCTTATATTTTGCTCTGCTATATGCCATCTAATTTACAATTCCTCAATCTTGGAAAGGCAAAAAAAGGACCTTCTGTTCCCTTGAATCTAATAAGAAAGCACTGCTAAATTTCATATGTGAATCTCTTACGGTCATTTTGAAATAATCAGTTCTTTTGTGGGTTATTGTTCTTTTTATTCTAGCTTATTTTTATAATTTTTGTTGTTGATACCATTGTTGTGATCGGTAGGCTTTTGTGAGTCATTGTTTTATTTTATCTTATTCTGGGTTATTTTTATCATTGCTGCTGTTGATACCTTTATTATGGTTATTGTTCTTGTGATTCTTGGTAATGTTTATCATTGCCATTTTCAATACCTTTGTTATGATCAGTGGGTTTTGGAGTGCTATTTTTATGAATTTGGTTGATATTTTGTGATGGGTATGATTAAAACATTGAAAGATTCGATTTTGGAAGTAGGCAATGGAGTGAAGTGCCCATCTGTGGAGTGTGAAATTGATAGAGTTTTGAGATAGGTAGAGGTCATGTTGGGGTTTCTTGTAACACAGATGGAATTGCATACTATTTTTATTGGTCATGGGATTCACAACTTGTTATTGCTGTTTTGTTTGCCATGTCTCCATTTTTCTAATGCTTGTTTCTAACCATATGTGCTAATTGCTTGCTTATGATCATAAGCTTTTTCAGAGTTTATCAATGAATAGGCAATGTCTCTAATTGTGGATTTAGATGTGGTTTGGGCTGATTTTAGTTCCCTTATTAAGTTGGTGTGATTTGTGTGTGTGTGTGTGTGAAGGGATTCACTTAATATGATGTGACAGAAAAATGACATATTACCTTTCAAGATGAAGGAAGAACAAGAAAAGAAAATGGCATATTCACTTGTTGCATTTATACCTTCTTTTGAATTTGAATCTAACATCAGTGAAACATAGTTCCTTCTCAAAAAAAAAAAAAAAAAAAAAAAAAAAAAAAAAAAAAAAAAAAAAAAAGATGGGCGTGATTTGCATATACACAGTCACGCCCGTTCCAAATTCATTCACTGTTTGCTCCAATTTTCAATGATTATTATAGGAAATAGATGTTGACGTTGGCAACACTTTGGTCTATTAAGCCAAGTTTCAATCAATGCTTTTAGTTGAATACTATAATTGGAATAGTAGCATGTCAATTTATGGGACTTCATACAAGATATTCTAATACTGTAGAGACCTGTAATTGTAAGGAATAGGAGATCTGTGACTCTATTATTCCAGATTGATTCTCTGTTCAATTTATGTTTTTTTTTTTTTTTTTTTTTTTTGCCTTTTGGGTAGAACTGTTCAATTTATGGTTAAGATGCTTATTTGACATTGTATTTATTTATTTTTATAAGGTAATATATATGTTTTTATTTTTACTTTTTTGAGGTGTCGGTGACCAGGTCTTTTTTATTTGTACTATTTCTATATTTATTCTTTCAAATTGCTTTTGTGTTCAATTTATGGTCAAGGTGCTTATTTGCTTTACTTTGATCTACTGGCATGTACTTGTTTACTGTTAAAATTTCAAGTGTTTACTTGAAGCATGCTTGATACAACGTTTGGGGTTGTCAGGTTGGGGTGCACATGAAGAAAGGGGTGCACAAGTTGAAATGCACTATTTGTGAGGGACTGAAATTTGCAACCATTTGATGATTGCAATAAGGAAAGATGCCTAATTCAAATAAAATATTTCAATTAGAACTGGAAATCATTTTATTCATTCTTGCCTTAATAACAGTAATTGTTAAAAAGTGCCTTGCATCTCTCTCTTCAAATAATGTGTCCTTAGTGTTGTTTTGATATGCCACATACCCCAATTCAACTCCGGATTTTTGATAAAATGCATTATCTTTTTATATGTCTTTTCCTTTTTAATAATAAAACCCCAATTCAACTACCAATTTCTTTATGATAAAATACATTATCTATTTATTTTTCCTTTCCTTTTTAATACTAAGAATAGGCTTCAATTTTATTTAGGTAGTGCATTGAAATGGATATTTGGACTAGTAGTTGTATTTGTTTTACCATTGCACTTCTATCTTTATGAAATTTTTAGTAAGGCTTGAGAAATATCATTTTTAGAACTATATAATTCTTTCATGCAAAATTATCACTCCTGTGGAAAGGTCAGTCAGTATCACGAATCAATCTAGCAGGTCTTTTCTTCTCTTTTAGTATAAGGTATTAGATTCTAGCATGTCTTCATTCAAGAGGGAAGAAAATATATTAACCAAGAACATGCACTAATGTATGTGAGTATGTTTTGACCCTTTTCTACTAATCTAAAACAAGAAGTCCAGAACATAATCTGATAAAAGGTGGAAATTTATATGTCACTGTCACTTTAGTAGGATTTAATTTGATAAGAACATGGTTGGCTAATAATTCCTATCAAATGAGAGAATATTTGATCGCATCTTATGGATGTTCAACATTTAGGTTTGTTTGCATACTTGTCTATTGGACTCCTTTGAGTTCATTGTAAGGGTGGTTTTATTACATGTGTATTGAACAAGTCAGGAAGCAATCATTTCTTCTCTAGGATGCAATCCTTGTAGATATTCACCTTTAATTCTTCAATTTTATCCACTTTGATAGAAACTCTTTGCTTAGAAATCCTACAAATTCAGTTCTGACTAAACAAATATGCCTTAACTATCTTCAATTTGAAGATTTAGATGCTTTGCTTGACATGTTTCCCTCTATGCTCCAATGTAGCTCTTCCTCCTGCTTCCTACAGCCAAACTCATCATGCACTTGAGATGGCTCTTGCTCCTACTTCCTTCATCATGCACTTGAGATGGTTCAAACCAGGTCTTATATTGGGTTGCTATGGAGTACAAACCACAATCAAAGTTGTTTCGATCAGCCATGGCTTCATGTCATTTTTTGCTCACAGATACAAAGAAAGTCATACCATGTCAAATTTGATTGATTGCAAATGTGAACTTTTCTTTTAAATGTACGGTTATTTATCTTTGTTTCTATCTAATAAATTAATATTTTTGTTAACTTCTTTATATATTTGTTTCAAAGGCACGTGCCAGGTCTAACTAGTATTACAATATTCGATGAACTATATACATCGATGTGGAGCTTCTCCGAAGTCTCCCTAAATTGACTGAAAATACGTACTCCACGTATTCTCTAGAATTCTTTACTCTTTTTTAATCTCTTGTTCACAATAAGTGGAGTTGATATTGCAAGTAATGGTCATGTTGAACTTTTCCAAAACGTCGTAGCATATTTCTTTTGACACTAAAGTAACCTCTTAGGCCCATAGATCACCTCAAAACCTAAGAAGTGTGTACGCTCTTAGGCTCTTTCAACTTAAATTTGGAGGAGAAATGCTTATGGATAGTTTCAGTTTCTTCTTTATCATCTTTTTGTGAATTGTGAGTATGCCATTTGTTGGAGATTTTTAAAATAGTAAAGAACCTTTAAATTTCATTACTAGAATACGACATAGGATATTATTGAAAATAAGATATCATTTATTTATACTTCTTAGTGTAACTCTTGCTATTTGAGTTAGTATAGAAGGGTGGGGGCTTGGGCTTGGGCTTGGGAACTCATTGAGGAGCTTTGTCTTTTGCCATTTATTGAGGTTAATTGGGTTGACTGGACACCAATAGCTATTTGAGTTGGGTTGGCTTCCTTCTTCATAGGGGCTGTTTATGGGCTTCACTAATGGAGTTATGCGAAGTAAAGATTATTTTGAAGAAAGTATAAAATATAAGTGGATTATAATGGTATTTTATTTTTTGTTGTTTATTATGAATTTTTTTTTTCACTTTTTGTATTGATTGTAGAGTTTTTTTGTTTCTTAGTGGAGAAAAAATGTTACTTTTTTTTAAAAAAAATTTGAAAAATGTGGTGGGAAATTTGAATTAAAGTGCTTTTAATAGGACTCTTTTTTAAGAAATGTGGGCTTTACCTTACTTGACTCTATTAGTAGAACTGTCAAATAAGTCTAAGTAAAAATCAAGTAAAGCCTCCATTTTTCAGACAAAATACTATATTAAAAGCACTTTAATTTAAAACTCTATCCATCTTAAAAAAAAAAGGTAAAAAAATAACCACCTTTATCCACTAAAATACAAAAAAACTCCAATTTCCCATACAAAAAGTAAAAAAGATTCCATAACAAACAACTAAAAATAAAATACCATCGTAACCCACTTATAGTTTATTCGTTCTTTAAAATCAACTTAATTACTTCACTTAACTCTATTAGTAGAGTTGCCAAACTGGTCCTAAAGAATAAATAATGGCCGGGTAGCCAATTGTGGAATTCAAATCTCCAACCTTCAAAAGAAGAAATAATGGGACAGGTAGACGAAAATCTACAAATCACATTATCAAGATCGAAGAGCTACTTTAAAGTTAAACAAATTTAGTAGCGCATTATTTTATATCATAGTCCACTAGTGGTTAAAGGATCCAAATCATTGTAACTCTGAGGGCAATGAACTGTGTGGGTTTGAATGATCAAAATTAAGTTAATTAGAAGAAACAGAAACAACTAGCTTACAACCGAAAAAAGAAAAGATCCGATGCTGTCCTCAAGATGGTGTAAGACGGCAACTTGCCATCTTAATTGTCACATGTGTACCTTTACTCCACCAAAGCATGCATATCAAACACCATTTTACAACTTAGCCAAATCTAAACCAATTTAAAAAAATAAAAAATAAAATTTCCATATTCACTAACTCCATGAATTGGAGTTCAACTATGGGCTCTAATCTTAATCATATTCATCTTGCTTTGAACTTCATTAAAAAAAATAAAAAGTTACTATAAAAACTTTTAAGTGCCTATGAATATCTGCTTGAGAAGACTCCTTTCCTTCTTCTATTTCCTCAAAAGTCCAGGTCATCATATTATCCTCTGACCATCCATGGAATATAATTAACCCAATGATGTACCAAAGAAATAAAAATTGAGCCAGAAAATGTACATGGTTTTGCATCAGTCAGAGATAAGGTCCAGATAGATTATATCAAATGGTCCATCTCAGAACATTAAAAAACAAACAAACATTTTCAAGTAATCAATACAGTATAACCTCCAAATTGTCACAAAGAAAGAGAAATAAAGTAATAAGAAAATTGGTAAAGAATCTTTTCTAATACTGTACTCCAAGTTGTACGAAAACTTATATGCACGGCTAAGAGATCCAAATGCATTCTCGCAGGTGAAAGCTACTGGCTATGGATCAATGGCATGCGTGCTGCACGATTTTGTATAGTTCGAGTCAAATCAGCAGAAGCTGGAATTACTCCCCGGCGAGATCGCGAAATGCCAGAGCCTCCGGACCGCGTGAACCCGATTCTTCCGACACAGAAACTCCTCGGCATAAACCCTCTCAACCCTCCGATTCACATCGTGCAAGAACACGTGCGTCACCCCCTCCCCCTTCCGACTCCTCGCCATCACCGCCGCCGAGTAGATCGCGCCCATCCTCCCCGGCAAGTCTCCGGCGTAGCCCCTCGGCGCATCGATCATGATCAGATCCCACTCCCTCTCATACACCTCCTCCGGCAGGTCGCTGAGAGCCAGCTCGCACCGGACATTGCCCTTGAGGGCGGCGGCGGAGGGGAGGAGGCAGGAGGGCTCGGAGCGGTAGGCGGAGAGGAGGCGGTTGGCGTCGGAGAGGCGCGTACGATAGCGGACGGTGTGGGCACGGAGGGACGGGGCGTCTTTTAGCACGGACTGGACCCACTTGGGGTCCTCCTCGAGGAATAGGGTGGTGCCACGTGGATTGAAGGAGGACCACATGAGGGAGTCGTGGCCGAGGCCGAAGACGAGGAAGTTGCAGGGGGAGAGGCGGCGCAGGACGTCGAAGGACACGCGGATCTCCGCCAGGGACTGCTGGGGGACGGTGGCGGAGGTGGCGTAGTGGAGGACGGCGTCACGCTGGAGTGAGTTGGTGGCGGTGGGATCTGTGGAGGAGGAAAAGGAGGAGGAGCAGAGGAATGGACGGTCGGATGTGAGCTTGGAGATGGAGAGGATGAGGAACCCACCTAGGAGGCTAAAGGTTGCAAGCGCTAGGAACCATGGTTTCTCAGCTAAGGTGAGACGGATCATGATCTCTCTCTGATCCTTGTTGCTGCTATGTGACTCGTTTTGGGTTCCCTCTCCCTCTCCCTCTCCTCTATTTTTGCTCACTTTACCCTTGTACGCATGTGAGTGGTTTTGGGTTGGGGAGCTTTTGTCAATGATAAGACTTCCTCCAAGAGAGAAGATGATAAGGGCTACATTTAGAAATTTAATAAGGTGGACCGTCATGTTTTTCGTCTCCTCTTCGCTATTATTGGATGAACATGCCTTTACCTTTTAAAATGAAATAAATAAATATATATATATATTTACGGGGAGTCTTCTCGTGCATCTATCCCTCACCATTTTGGTGAGGGACACTTCTATAAAGGAAAATTTCAAGTACAAAATGTATTTTTCGATACATAGGGTGAAGTGCACTTGTACTTGAAACTTCCCTTTATGAAAGTGTCCCTTACTAAAATGGTGAGGGATAGATGCATAAGAAGACCCCCCTATATATATATATATATAGGAGAATGTTTATATGCATCTTTCCCTCACCCCATGGGGTGAGGGACAATCCCCTTTTTGGACATTTTCAAGTGCAAAATATACTTTTCAAGTATATAGGGTGAGGTACACTTCCTTGTCTTTATGTCCAAAAAGGAGAGTGACCATCACCTTATGGTGAGGGAAAGATGCATATGAACATTCTCCATATGTATATATATATATATATATGAAGACTTCCCTAAGCTGCAGCTTAGGGAAATATTAGTTGGTTCGTGCAAGTTGCATGTGCCCCCAAGGAAAAAATTCAGAAGCTTCGCTGTGAACTTTTTTCACTTTTCAGTTTCCCCCTTTCCAAACCTAATAGAAAGATCAACCCTTCTCGTCTTCGAGCAAACTCTGCAACTCTCCCTCTCTCGTCTCTCTCTCTCTCGGTCATGGTCTCAGCGCTCCTGCTCTCCGACGATTGCAACCCAATTCTCCCTCTCTCGTCTCTCTCTCTCTCTCGATCTCTCTCCCGGCCACGTGACAGATGCACTGTGACTCTCTCTCTCTCGGTGTAACACCAAGGATGAAAAGACCCTGCCCCATGGTTCCATTTTTCTCTCTGGACTAACCCAGACGACTGCTTCGCTGCGATCGAACTCGGCTGATCTAAATCCCCGCAGTTTGAATACATTGCAATCAGAGAATTCACGATAGGAATATCGTATCTAAATCCACTAACTATTACCCAGTGATGCAGAGACCTCCCTCTCATCAAATCTCCTAGCAACCCACAAGCTGTTATTACATTTATTGCTGCTGCCATATCCAAACCGATGCTATTAGCTCTCATTTGATGAAACAATTTCAAAGCATTAGAAGAAAATTCAAACCGCACTAGAAACCCATCATTGTTGTCCAGCTAATAACATCCTTCGAGTCCATTTTTCTAAAAAAATTCATCAGTAGCCTTTAAATTTTCAAAACTCAAATACATATCAAGAATGGAATTGATAACAGGAAGATTTGAATCACGTCCACCTCTTACAACGAAACCATGGATAGACTCATAAAGTCTTAATGATTCAATAGCAGTACAACCCTGGGCAAAACTCAAAACAGTTACAGCATTTGGTATCAGATCAAACCACCAAACTTTTTTAAACAACAGAGCTTCTTCAAAGAGTTCATTATGGACAAAACCAGCAATCATGGTATTAAAAGAAGTCAAACTCGGGTTATCCATTTGGTTAAACAATTTATACGAGTCATTGATACTTCCACATTTTGCATGTGTCTAACATAGCAGTTCACACAAACGAATCCTTCTCCAAACTAGTTTTGGCAATTCGTCCATAGACAAAAGCTCCAAGCTTGGGACACTGAAAGCAAGCTGTACTAACAAGAATAACAACCAAGGTGAAAGAATTCAACACCAAACCCAAAACCTGCAGCTAGGAAAAGAGTTTCAAGGACTCTCTGTGAAACCCATTCTTTGCATCTCCATGAATCATCTTCGTGCACAAAACATCATTCTTCTCAAGCATTTCATCTAATAGTTTCTCTACATCTGCAATCCTTCCTGATTTGCAGTAGGCATTCAAGAGTTCGGAGGGGGGAGAGAGTATGCCCTTGGAAGTTGGAATTTAGAAGGGGAGAATTTGTTATCTGGGGGTGTTCATGTAGGGGAATTTGGGAAAGAGAGTAATAAATCAGGCGTGGGAAGAGACAGAATAATGTGCATTTTGTTGGAGGAGAGTGTGAGATTTGAAAGCAACAGAGAAAGTCATTTGAAAATTGAAACATGGGGCTGGGTTTTTTCATCCTTGGCGTCACACCGAGAGAGAGAGAGAGAGAGAGAGAGAGAGAGAGTCACAGCGTATGTTAGATTTTAGGTTGGCTAATTCATTGGGTTATAGACAAAATCGGATTTCTTTACAATGTAAATTTGATTAGAAAAGAACTGCTCAAGATCTGTTGTAAAGAAGTGTAGTTTAATCAGGAACTGTCAAAGTTCGCTCGAGTGATATCCTATTCGCTCGAGCGAATCTAATAGAAATTCCTTCGCTCAAGCCTTCCTTTCTGTTCGCTCGACCCAGCTCTCAGCGCCAAAGATAGAATACAGTTCACTCGAGTGACCCGCTCACAGAACGTTGGTCGCTCAAGCCTATGATAGTCTTCGCTCGAGCCTTTGTTCTAACAAAAGACAGCAAGCAGTTCGCTCGAGCGAACCCTCTTGGTCGCTCGAGCGAACCAGAGACAGAACTACCTTTGCTCGACCCAAGTTACTTGCTCGCTCGAGCCATCATCTGAAGCTGGAAATTTCCAAGACAGTAGCATGATAGCTTGAGCGAACCTTTTGATCGCTCGAGCTAATATTGGCGCAAAAATAAAAACTTGCCCAGAATTCCTCTCCTACTTTGTTTCAAGTTGCCATGCTGATTCCTAATGAAATTACAATACTTGAGAGGCACAAATCTAGGCCTATATAAAGCCTTTATCTCTCTATTTAACCTCACATCTCTATCAAGATAAAACCCTAGAGAGAACTTGAGAGATCCATCTTCCCCCAAGGCCATTATCTGAAGTGTTGAAGATCTAAGCTTTGGTTATGATCCATTCTACTCTTCTAAAGTAGAGACTCCTTGAAGACGGCTGCGAGGTGTTTAGTTCAAGTACGGTGAAGGTGCACGGCGAGTAGTCGGCAAGATCAGGCAGTCCCTAGGTTGAGTTTCAATTGGGAAGGGTTGTGAGTTTCTTGTAACTTTCTTTACATAGTGCTTGGTTGTCTGTTGACCTAGACGATAAGGCTCGTGGTTTTTTCCTGAGTAGGGTTTTCCACGTAAAAATCTTGTGTCATTCTCTTTATGTGGATTGCTTGATTTTAATCGGATCTAAGATTAATTACTAGTTTAATCACGGATATTGAAATCTAGTAGAGATCGGTTGGTTGGGACCTGAGCCTGTGTTAAGGCCAAAACTTTCAATTGGTATCAGAGCAGGTTGCACTAATTTACTATGCGATCTTTTTGCTAATATCTAATGGACTTCAATAGAGAAGGGACGTCTACTAATAATTCCCCTCTGTTGGATGGAACCAATTATCCTTACTAGAAAGTAAGAATGATTTCTTTTCTTAGGGCTATAGACGATCAGGTATGAGATACTATAGTGGAGGGATATTCTGATCCCACTGTGACTGTTGAAGGCCAAATTGTCAAAAAACCAAGAGCACAATGGACTGCTATTGAGAAGACCAAGTCCAATTGTAACAACAAGGCCATCAATGCTATTTACAATGGAATTACTCTTGCAGAATTCCATAGAATCTCTGCTTGTTCTACTACTAAGGCAGCATGAGATTTACTTCAGACCGTTCATGAGGGAATAGACACAGTCAAGCAAACTAAACTCCAAAATTTGACCACCTCTTTTGAGACGATTCGAATGAAGGAATCTGAGACCTTTGATGAGTTCAATACAAAGTTGAGCAAAATAGTAAACTCATCTTTTAATATGGGAGAACCCATACCTCAATCCAAAATCGTTAAGAAGATCTTGAGGTCTCTCCCATAACGTTTTTGTCCTAAAGTGGTTGCCATTGAGGAGCATTAGGATCTTAATTCTTTAACTGTGGAAGAATTAGTTGGAAACCTGCAAACCTTTGAGTCGAATCACTGTCAAGCCAAGAAAGGTAAGGACATAGCTCTTGTGTCCTCAAATTCAGTACATGATTCTGAAAATAGTGATTCAAGTAGTGATGATGCTCAATTTGAAGCCTATTTTGCTAGAAAGTTCAAAAAGATGTGGAATAAGAAAAGTGATTTTCCTAAGAAAGAGACTATCACTAAAAAAGATCCAATGAATCCTAAGGCTGTTTCAAAAGGGAAGTTCGTACCCAAAACAGAACGGGAGAAAGCTAAGGGTACAACTAAGCCAATTCAGTGCTTTGAATGTCAAGGATTTAGGCATACTACTGCTAAGTGTGCCAGTCGGAAACAAAAAAACAAAGGTAAAGCGCTGAATATTGCCTGGGATGAGGAATCAGATGATGACACTTCTGAACCCGATTCCCCTACTATTGAGTCAGGGAAATTCGTTGCTTTTATGGCACTTTCTAATGCTTCATCTGTGTAGGAATCTAAGTTTGAAGACGACTTGGATATTAATGAGTTTTCTGATGAAGAACAGGCTGATGAAGACTATCAGAAAGTTCTACAAGAATCTGTTAGAATGTCAAAGATTAGTGAGAAAAGAGCTTTGAAAATAAAGGCAATGGATGAAAAGAATTCCTCATTGCAAGCAGCTTTGACTGACTCTCAATCTAAGGTAAAGCAGCTAGAAGATCAACGTGTCATTTTGTCTAATAAATTGATCATTGCAGGTCAAGAGAATGATCGTCTGCTGCAGCAATCCCAAAAGATTGAAATTGAGTTGGTAAACTTGAGAAAAGAGCTACTGTCTTGCACATCTGAAAAAGAAAACTGCGCTGGAAAGTTGAAAATGGCCCTTGCAGAACTTGATACAGCTAAGACTTCCATCGATCGGTTGAACTCAGGATCTATGAAGCTCACTAAAATTTTGAGGAGTCAAAAGTCTACATCCTCAAAAACAGGAATCGGATATGTTCCAAGGGCATCCTCATCAAAAGACAAGAGTAAGTCAATCTTTGTCCAAGGACCTACAATGATTGCTATGCCTCAAATCCTTTCTAATGCTACACACCCGACTCCAAGTCACAAGTTCAGAAGACATGTGCCAAAACCCAACTTCATTCCCATATGTCACTTTTGTGGGATTAAATGGCATATAAGACCACATTGTAATAAGATGAGAAATTTTCAAAGAAATTATCGGAGGAAGCACTATGTGACTCCTCAACAGGTCAAAACTAAAACCATCTGGGTTTGTAAATCTAACCTACACTGTCAAGTGGTCTTCACTGCATTAAGTGCTCAAGAATCGGATGTGTGGTATTTGGACAATGGTTGTTCTAGGCATATGACAGGGAACAAAGCACTCTTCACTCATCTTGAATACTATAATGGTGGAAGTGTTCAGTCTCTGGAGATGGAGGTAAGGCAAAGGTGATTGGGAAAAGTACAATCTCCATTCCAGGTATGACTAAGCTTAATGATGTTTATCTTGTTGATGGACTCAAAACAAATCTACTGAGTATAAGTCAACTTTCTGACAACAGTCATGAAGTTCATTTTTCTGCAAATGAATGCATCATCGTTGACAAAAAGGGAAAAATAGTGCTCCATGGTAAACGAAATCCTGACAATTGCTATGTGGTGTTTACGGATGATGATATGTCTTGTGATTCTGCTGTAATAAGTAACATTGATTTATGGCATCAAAGGCTGGGCCACATCAATCACAATGATCTGAAAAAATTGTCAAAACTTGAACTTGTTTGTGGGTTACCCAAGCTTCAAAAGGCCCCGAATAGTGTTTGTGGTCCATGTCAGGTTGCAAAACAAATAAGAGCTCCTCATAAGAAAGTTGATTCTCTTACCACTAAGAGACACTTAGAGCTCTTACACATGGATCTCATGGGACCTACAAAGTTTGAAAGCATCGGCGGTAAAAAGTACATTTTCTTGACCGTTGATGATTTTTCAAGATTAACTTGGGTAAGATTTTTGCATGATAAATAAGAAACATTTACTGTTTTTAATCATTTTTGCATTAAGATCTTCTTAATGCAGATAAAGGATAGGAATTTGGAGGAATCACACGAATTCGCTCCAATCATGGAACAGAATTTCAAAATTCTGATTTTTCTTCCTTTTGCACACTTCATGGCATCAAATATGAGTTTTCTGCACCTAAAACTCCACGGCAAAATGGAGTGGTTGAACGCAAAAATCGAGTAGTTCAAGAGATGGCATGGGTCATGTTGCATAACAAAAATATTCTCCAACACTTTTGGGCTAAAGCTATCAATACTACTGTCTATGTTATTAACCGTGTCTATCTCCGTCCCGGCACTAAAACCACCCCATATGAAATATGGACTGGAGTCAAGCCCAACATCAAATATTTCAGAACTTTTGGTAGCAAGTGTTACATTTTGTGGAACCGCGAACACTTAACCAAATTTGACTCCATAAGTGACGAAGGAATCTTCCTTGGTTACTCCTTGACCAGCAAAGCCTATAGAGTTTTTCATCTAAAAACCTCTGTAGTTATGGAGTCCATAAATGTGGTAGTTAATGATGCATGAACATCTGATTACTTTTCTGATGATAAAGAAGGCATGACTTTCGTTCATTCCTCTATGCAGGTCCCGGATAAACCTTTGAACAGTCAATCAAATCCTGAATCTGAAACTGAGAAGAAAACTCCTGTTAAAGGAGACAATGCTGATCAACATATAGGATCATCAGAATCACTTGTGCCTGAAATGATTTGTCAATTTAAAAAAAAGAGTGCCTCAAAAAGCTTAGCATCAGATTCAACATTACAACAAAATGCTTCTTCACCAGTACCTCATCCTCGATCTCAGAAAGCACAAGTTGTGAGAGATCATAAAAATACTGTCATCGGATCTATCACAGCTCCGTTGAAAACTAGAGCTCAGGTACGTGATGAGGTAAGTCATGCTTGCTACGTCTCTGTGATTGAACCGAATAATGTTAATGATGCTTTATGTGATGATAGTTGGATAAATGCCATGCATGAGGAACTTGCTCAATTTGAACGAAACCGTGTTTGGAAGCTTGTTCCTAGACCCCATCACACAAATATCATCGGCACTAAATGAATCTTTAAAAACAAGACCGATGAGTTTGGTCAAGTGATTAGGAACAAAGCTCGTCTAGTGGCATAGGGATACACCCAAATTGAGGGTATAGATTTTGATGAAACTTTTGCCCCTGTAGCTAGACTTGAGTCAATCAGATTACTACTTGCCATTGCCTGCTTTTTGAATATTAAATTGTTTCAAATGGATGTAAAAAGTGTGTTTTTGAATGGTTTTTTAAATGAGAAAATTTACGTTGAGCAACTAAAAGGATTTATAGACCCTCATTTTCCAAATCATGTTTTAAAATTGCAAAAAGCTCTTTATGGTTTGAAACAAGCACCTAGAGCATGGTATGAAAGATTGACAGTGTTTCTAGTTGAATATGGTTTTCAAAGAAGAAGTGTTGACAAGACCTTGTTCATTCAACAAGATAAGCAGAATATCCTTATTGCACAAGTCTATGTCGACGACATTGTTTTCGGTTCGACTTCTGAATCTCTATCTGATAAATTTGCTAAGAAGATGTCTAGCGAATTTGAGATGAGCATGGTGGGTGAACTTTCGTTCTTCTTAGGCTTACAAATCAAGCAAACTGTGTTTGGAATTTTTGTATCACAACCGAATTATGCTCAGGAACTACTTAAGAAATTTGGAATGATGTCCTCAAAAACTCAAGGACACCCATGAGTACTACTGTCAAACTTAGTCTTGATAGTGCTGGAAAAGATTACAATGAGACTCTTTATAGAAGCATGATAGGAAGCCTTCTTTATCTAACCGTCGGTCGTCCTGATATTTCTTTTAGTGTGGGTGTTTGTGCTAGATATCAGTCTAAACTCAAGGAATCGCATGTTAGTGCTGTAAAAAGAATTCTGAAATACATTGGTAGTACAATTGATTATGGAATTTGGATGTCCAAAGACACAAATACTACCATTGTAGGTTTCTCGGATGCTGGTTGGGCTGGTTGCGTAGATGACCGGAAGAGTACTTCAGGTGGATGTTTCTTTGTGGGAAATAATTTGGTGGCATGGCACAACAAAAAGCAGACTTGGACATCTCTGTCAACCGCTGAAGCGAAGTACATAGCTGCAGGAAGTTGTTATACACAACTTCTTTGGATGAAACAAATGATGCAAGATTATGGTATTACGCAGAATACAATGTCTGTTTTTTGTGATAATCAGAGTGCAATCGATATTTCCGAAAATCCAGTTCAACACTCTAGGACCAAACATATAGACATTAGGCATCATTTCATTCGAGATTTAGTAGAAAAGGGAATCATTTCATTGCATCACATCCCCACTGAAAATCGGCTGGCAGATATCTTCACAAAACCATTGGATGCAACGCGCTTTGAATCCCTACGCAAATCTCTAGGGATTTCTCCCATTCCCTGAACTCCATCAATTTTCGTTTATTTAATTGCACATGCACTTCTACACTTGACCAAAAAAAAAAAAAAAAAAATCTTCTAGTATGCACTGCACGAATCATTCTTGATTTTCACACGTTACTCTCCCTCCTTTTTCTTTAAGAGGTGTCACGATCATCCTCTGGCATCCTCTTGAACCAGAAGATCAGGGCTACCTAAGAATGTGTGTGATAGCTACCACTTGATTAGTAATTTTCATTTGGAGAAGGCTACCATGTTCATTAGTGTGAAAGTCACCTATGATGGTTCGTCTCTCTGTCCTGCTTGTGCAAAAATTAAAAAAAAAAAAAAAATGGCGTTCGTTACAAAAAGTGACTTGGCAAAGTAATTAAAAATCACAAAATGTGATATCTAAAAAAAAAAAAAGAAAAAAGGAGGGGGGGGGGGGGGGGGGGTGCATCATATATGAGAAAAAGATGGATTATCTAAATTATTTTTTATGGGCGTGCTCCCTATGCAATAACGAAGTTCATCTCGAGGAGATTTAGGGGGAGTTGTTCACACACACATTTTATTTTTTTAATTTTTAAATTTTTTATTTTTTGGTCATATTTTTTTCACATATACATTGTGCAATTAACTTCGGGAAAATTTCACTTCTTACTGTGTATTATTGTGTAATATGGAGTGTTTTGACCAATTCATAGCCGTTACTGGGTTTTCGCGCGCTGCAATTAATGAATTCAAATTTCAAGGCATTCACTCGAGTGAACATTACATTAGCTAGAGCGAACCTGTGCAATAACTGCTGGCCATCGATTTTCTCCCTTTCCTTTTGGTGTCTCTTCATTCCTCATCTTCTTCATCGTTTTCTCTACAATTTTTCCCTCTTCTCTGCAGCGTTCTTCTTCTCTTTGATCAAGTTTGTTTCCATCGATTTAAGGTATGGATTTCATTTTTTTGTCCATTTATCATCCCCATTGCTAGGTTTTTCGAGTTTTCTATTTTTTTCAGTTGATTAAATTTGTTTAGGGTTTTTTATTTGGGTTTTTCCTGCCATTTTTCATCTCATACATTTTTCCTACATCTCTTTCTTTCTTTTTTTTGGATTATGGAGTATTGGTTGCACTCTAATCTAGTTGGCATGACTGATTTTGGAACTATTGCGATTTGCAGATATTGTGATTTAGAAATATTGTGGTTTCTCTATGGTTATTTTGTGGAAATATTGTGGATAAATTGTGAATTTTTTGGTGCATGGCTTGTATGTTGGAGATATGTTGGTGATTTTGGAAGTGAATGTGAATACAGAAGGAGGTGTTTGGTATTTGAAGTGGGTGGTGAATCCTTTTTTTTTTTTTTTTTTTTTTTGTTACAGGGATTTGTGGATTTGTGGATGTTTGGTATTTTCAGATAAGGTTGTGTGAAGTGATTCTATACATTCACTGATATAGACAGTCTGTTCTTCAATTTTTTAGACTACCCACATGGCTCCCAAAAAGAGAACTCATGCCGAATCTTCGTCCTCTCAGCCAACTTTTGATCACAATAGGTTTCCTTATTTGGGCAAAGCCAAACAGTTTCAAGAACTGTATCACTCTCGAAGTGTTGAATAACAAAGGGAAGTGGCTGAGGAACTACATGCCAAACTAGTTTTTAGGAGTCTTGCTGTGAGAAATTGGTTTTCATTAGTGAAGTTTGAGACTAAGCAGATTGTTGTGGATTGGGTGCGCGAATTTTATAATAATATGGAAGTTGAAGATAACGGGGATCTTAAGACCTTTGTAAGGGGAAAGTGGATTTCTATTTCTCCGGCTGTTTTAGCGGATTTCATCAAAATTCCCGTGGTCGGAAACCCACATTATCCCATTCCAGCAAATACCCAGATTAATTATGATGAAGTGGCCACCACAATTTACGAGGCTGTCAATGCTTGGCCCGTTGGACTTATCTCTCATGGGAATCTGACTGCAGAATACCGATTTCTTAATCGGTTCGTCTGCCACAATCTGGAGCAACGGGGTCATACTTCTGATGTTGCTCAGAAGAATGGGTATCTGCTTTATTGCATCGGGACAGGAAAAAGAGTCAACATTCCTCAAGTCATCCTAAATGCAATGATCAAGACTTTATCTGCCAAGAAAAACTCGATACTTCCTTTTGGTGTTCTCATCACTGACTTTCTCTCATTCAAGGAGGTTCCCGAAAGGAGCAGTGACCTAACCCAGAAGATTCGGAATCCAATCAATTCTCGGACTCTTGCTCTATCAACTGCTCATGTTCAACAGGATTACGAAGCTCCTGAGGAAGCACCTGCACCAGTTGAACCAGTTCAGGGGGAGCAACAAGGACCCCCCAATCAGGTTGCTCAACTTGCAGCAGAAGTATAGGGCGTGCGAGCTCACATGGATGAGAGATTTGATGGCATAAATGGGAGAATGGACGGTTTTGACGGGCGTTTCAACCGGATCGATGAAACTCTTGCTGCGATTCTATCCCGTCTGGGAAATCAATAAATTGTTTTCTGATCTTCTTATCTGCTGTTTTACTTTCTCTTAAACTTGTTTTGTCATTACTACTTTGATTACTATTTTGGATGTCTGCATATTTGCTTATGTCTAATGCTTTTGATATCTAGCTTTTTGCCTCTTGACTAATGCTACTATGATGTTTGACTTTGTCAATTCATAACAAAAAGGGGGAGTATTAGCTGTGTTTATTAGCTGTTAGCTGTTACTGTTGCTTATTTATTTGTTGTTGCTTTAAATTTACTCTCAATTCGATGATAATTGCATTTAATCGAGTGTCAAACAGGTTGCAAACAAGTTTTCTCAGGTTCAGCCATTTGCTTGTGCGTTCAGATTTTTTTTTTGTTAGGCTTGGGGCATGGGTAGATTTTTGTTGTAACTAGTGGTTTTGTCTATGAATTGCCAAAGGAGGAGATTGTTAGATTTTAGGTTGGCTAATTCATTGGGTTATAGACAAAATCGAGTTTCTTTACAATGTAAATTTGATTAGAAAAGGACCGCTCAAGATCTGTTGTAAAGATGTGTAGTTTAATCAGGAACTGTCAAAGTTCGCTCGAGCGAACCCAAACAGAAACTCCTTCGCTCAAGCCTTCATTTCTGTTCGCTTTACCCAGCTCTCACTGCCAAAGATAGAATACAGTTTGCTCGAGCGAACCCTTCTGGTTGCTTGAGCGAACCACTCATAGAACGTTGGTCGCTCAAGCCAATGATAGTCTTCGCTCGAGCCTTTGTTCTAATAGAAGACAACAAGCAGTTCGCTCAAGCGAACCCTCTTGGTCGCTCGAGCGAACCTAACACAAAACTACCTTCGCTCGACCCAAGTTACTTGCTCGCTCGAGCCATCATCTGAAGCTGGAAATTTCCAAAACAGTAGCATGATCGCTCGAGCGAACATTGGCGCAAAAATAAAAACTTGCCTAGAATTCCTCTCCTACTTTGTTTCAAGTTACCATGCTGATTCCTAATGAAATTACAACACTTGAGGCACGAATCTAGGCCTATATAAAGCCTTTATCTTTCTATTCAACCTCACCTCTCTATCAAGATAAAACCCTAGAGAGAACTTGAGAGATTCATCTTCCCCCAAGGCTATTATCTAAAGTGTTGAAGATCCAAGCTTTGGTTATGCTCCATTCTACTCTTCTAAAGTAGAGACTCCTTGAAGACGGCTTCGAGGCGTTTAGTTCAAGTACGGTGAAGGTGCACGGCGAGTAGTCGGCAAGATCACGCAGTCCCTAGGTTGAGTTTCAATTGGGAAGGGTTGTGAGTTTCTTATAACTTTCTTTACATAGTGCTTGGTTGTCTGTTGGCCTAAACGATAAGGCCCGTGGTTTTTTCCCGAGTAGGGTTTTCCAAGTAAAAATCATGTGTCCTTCTCTTTGTGTGGATTCCTTGATTTTAATTGGATCTAGGATTAATTACTAGTTTAATCACGGATATTGAAATCTAGTAGAGATCGGTTGGTTGGGAGCTGAGCCTGCGTCAAGGCCAAATTTTTTAGCGTATATTTCTCACAGCCGAGAGAGAAAGGGAGAGCTGGGGTGTGTCTGTCGCGCAATCGGGAGAGAGAGGGAGAACTGGGCTGCAATTGTGTTGGAGAGCTCGAGCGCTAAGGCCACAACCAGGAGAGAGAGAGAGAGAGTTGCAGCATTTGCACGAGAGACCGAGAGAGAGACGAGGGAGGGAGAGTTGGCGCAATTTGGGAGAAACCGAGAGAGAAGTGAAGGGCTGATCTTCTGATTAGGTTCGAAAGGAAGAAACTCAAAAGTGAAAAAGGTTCACAGCGGGCTACTGAATTTTTTCCCTGGGCCACACGTGCAACTCGCACAAACCAGCTTTTCTTCCCCTAAGCTATAGCTTAGGGGAGCCTTCCTCATATATATATATATATATATATGAGTAGGGCTCTTCTAAGCTGAAGCTTAACTTATCCAGTTTATCTTATCTTAAGTTGAAATAATGCTGGTCTCATCTTATCTTAACCTGAAATAATGCTGGTCTCATAAGTAAAAGTTGATTATATCTGTTTTTTGCATGATGTAACTGAAAAATCCAGTTCTAATTGGATTTATCTTGATTTTGGACGATCATCATGCAAAAAAATAATGATAATCGATTTTGATTTGTGGGACCAACACTATTTCAGCTTAGGATAAGGTAAGCTTCAGCTTAGGAGAGCTTACCCCTATATATATATGTATATATAGGGTGTAACTTGGGTTGGGCCAAAACTGAAATTTGACCCCAATCAAGACGAAAATAAGTTTTGGTTCGGCCCAATTTGGATATAGCATGGATAAGGGTATTTAGTGTCCATTAATAGAGTAGCAAATTGATATCCAATTATGCAAAGTCTTTGGCTCTCTGAATAAAGAAGTTATGGAACCTAGTTTTTGGATATGATAAAAAGTTGAAATCAAATCTAGATCTAAGCACATTGAAGTGGGAACACTCTGGATCCAGATTCTTATTTTTGTTAGTCCCAACTCTAGGATCAATATTTAGGACAATTGCATCCACATATCCAAAATAAATAAGTTTTATGGATTTTTTAGCTTCACAATATTTATATTTGGGAATCTACTTAGCTTTAATTATTTTTCATTTAACGGCATCACTTGTGTATTTAAAAAATTTAATTTTGAAGCCCTTTTAAACCATACTATCTGGATCTATCTTTTTCTCAGTTGGTTTCGGATCCAAATACCATGTAGGTTCCATGATAGATCCATATTCGGATTCAAACCTAATCTATAAAGATGGATCCAAGTAATCCACCACCATGGACCATGGTGCCGCCTTAGAGGCCAACCGTCTTGAATCCCTACCGTCAATTGAGGTGCAGCATTGAGTGGTATGTCCTACACAAAGGATTTATGAGGAGGCGATAGGCGGAAGATAGGTCCATACATTCTATACAAGTCCCTAGCCGACAACAATGAAGTAATAACTAAGGGGATTGATCCTTAATTATTCTTGTGGAAAAGGAGATACTTTACCACTGATCCATCAATTTATGTAATTGTTAATTGTCGAGTCATTATTAAAATAAGATGAGCGTTAATTCATGGAGGGATTGGTGAGTTTGATTAGTTTGAATTTGTCAAAGATAGGCCCAATTATACAAAAATAAAATGGATAAGAAAAAAAAAGGACTTGAATAAAAATGAGTTGATTTCAGATTGTGTGATGAATAGAGATAATAACATACCCAGAGCGATGAGCAAAATGCATACTGTTTATATGTGTTCCAACTCATTTAACCCACCGAGAAGCATTCCAATAATGGGCAGGGCTTGAAGGAAAGCATTCCAATAACGGGCATGAAGGGAAAGGGTGCAAAGGACTCATTTTGACACACTATATATGACAACAACTCTGTCACCCCCACACTTTCTTCATCATTGATGGAATTGGAAGGGCTATTTCTGTCCTCCACCATCCATTTTCCTTGAGCATTGATGGAGGGGCGACATACACCATCAACTCAGTTGAGGCATCCCTACCTCATTTTCTTCATTGTTACTAGTCCATTTCTAGTACAGTGCCCCCCATTTCCTAACACATGTGCCAAACCACAGCTTCAAATATAATACAGCAACAGTGTCAGTATAAGCCACTGGCACTACTTTATTCACAACATTTTATGTTGGTTGGCTGATGCTGCTTCCTTGGTAGTATTGGATAGGAAACAAAGGATCCACATCTTGTGCTGAAGGAATATTACAATACTCCATGACCCTTTTAGAATGTGCCACTTGTAATAGTTAATCTAATCAGTCATGTCTTATCAAATCTGAAAATATCTTTGTATTGATATTTATCCAATAATAAAGATCAGATTAATTAGGTTAACAGCTATTAATAGAAACTTGATTTCTTATATATTAGCTGGCAATTAGACAGCCATTGGGAAATAAAGGGCTGGCCTTATTGATAAGGCATCCGCAATTTTGGCGGGAGCCTTTTACTTCCTGGTTCCTCTGTCCTGGACATTAGGCCAGCCAAGAGAAAAAAAAATCAAGGTCTAATAAGGTTTATATATATATATATATATATATATCTATCTGAAGAATGATAGATTTTAATGTTTTTCTTTTATGTGATAGGGAAAATTGATCCCACAGACTCTCCAAATATATTATTTTACTGTTCAGACGCGCGTTGTTTGACATTTGGAAAATTTTAAAAATAAGCTTGATTGATTGAATTAGAGCTTATTTGAGCATGTGTTATTAGAGCTTATTTATAAGTTACAGACTTTGCCTCGAAAAAAAAAGTGAAGGGAACCTGCTTTTTTCAAAGAACTTTTTTGGCTAAAGGAGATGGACGTGATTAGTGCAAATTTTTGGATGAAAATAACATCATAAAATTGTGAAAAATGATACAAATGGAGGGTTCTACACTGTAATTTTTAAAAAGTGGGCCCAATTATTACAATTCTTAAAGGTGGACCTAAATACCTCATGAATTAAGAGTTTTCTTTTCTTTAAACTTTACCAAATATAGTACGAATTATAAATTATATTTTTAATTGTAGGTCCAAATTCATGAAAAAATTGGTTAGGCTTCTCAATGAACCCTACTTACGAGAACCTAAATTCTAAAGGGCTCAAAGTAAATGCCCCTTTCTTTTATAGGTTTTCTCCAAAACTTACTTTAATACAAGTTGGGTCTACCATCAAATTCATCAGTTATAAAATATGTGATTTAAAATTAATAAAAAAAATTAATTATTTTATTGTAATCAATATATAACGGTGAGCCCAACTCCTATTGAAACGAAACTTATAGAAAGAGTGGCCAACTTTTATGGTAAGCGGTTTAAATATTCATAAGTAGATCACATTCAAAAGCATTGGGAATTACTCATGAATCTAGACCATAGCCGAAAAAGACAACTCAACCTGACCCACACATGGCCCGCATAATAGAGGGTCAATCCGTTCAACCCACGTAACCCATTTTTCTTTTGCTTGCAACTAAAACTTATACTCAATGCTTAATTCCATTGTGTGTAACTTTTTATTTTGATACGATGATTTTTTTTTTAATGAAAACTTTATCTTATTTCTATTAGTTTTGTTATTCTATTTCTATAGTCGCTATTTAAAATATATATACCATACTTAAGGTATAAAATAATTCATTCTCTTTCTTTTTTTCTCAAGTATGCCCTTTGTTAGCTTATTTATGAACATTTCTGTGTGCCCTTTCCTCTTAGGAGGATGGTGGGTATGACATAAACAATATAAATAATCAAGTAATGGCTGAGTTCATGTTAGTTTCCACATTACTTTCTCCTTAAGTTGCAAAAAACAGGTGAAAAAGCCAATAGTGGGATCATGATCCAAGTTTGATACTAAATTCCCGACACAATATCAGTTGAGACTAGGTTCGGTTTAAGATTCGATATGAAGCAAATCAATGTTAGGCTTATCACAACTCATAAAGGGCTTGTCCAAATTGCCTATCATTATAGGTTTTAAATTGCATCAATATGATTTAGAAAGTTAATGATTGTTCATTTATATCTAATCTCATTTTTATAAATTAACTTATCAATTTGGGTGTAATTTAAAATTTAGGTATGGCTAGAGCCATAGAGGACACTTGTTAAAAAATTTTAGTTTTGATGTAGGTTATGAGGGTTAACCAGGTAGGTCGGGTTGGGTTGACCTGCAGTAGGCACAGGTTAGGAGTATCCAACCTATTTAATAAACCGGTTTGACCCGTTTAGCCCAACCCAACCCGTTTTCCACCTCTTAATAGGCCCATCAGCAATCTTTATTAGATTAAAAAGATGCATAGCACCTTGGACATGAGTTTGGATCCTCGACTATTACAAAGCAACTATGTAGCACTTTTTTGGAACTCCATATGAGGGCCCACGAATAGATAAATCAGACCGTTCAAGATGAATGTGATCCCCTCTACTATTGATTTATTTTCTCAAATGGAGTGGGTCCCGCCGTATAATTAAGCCCCATGACCGGAACGTGATTAGCATCACATCAAAAGCAATGCCACGACAGCGCCAATCATGTTTCCTGCACATACCTGATCTTTCAATCCCGTCATCCCTTCACAGTTGGCACTCATCTAGGTGGGCCATCTCACGTTAACATATCCCTACATGTATAAATATAGAGAACTTTGTTTAGGCGTGAACCGCGTGCATGCAAAGAAACTGCCTTTGGCCATAGGCCCACATGTGGTCATGCCGATCATCGTGAGGGCTAGAGAGATAGAAAATTGCGCAATTACAGTCCACGTTAATATTATTTTTAAAGGCAGAACTACCATGAAGTGTCGCTGCATGGTAGTATAGTGTAGTGACCGTGTTGAAAACATGAGTGGGGCCCACCTTTGGAAAATCCAAACCTCTTATTCATTCTAGTATCATTGTAGAATTAGTGATCACATGATAAATTATTATTCAAATTAGTGAGATGGCCGCCGTTGGATCAACTAAACTTGGAATATGTGATTAACTTTCTTTACTTTTTTCTTTTTAATGATAAAAAAAAAATAGAAGGAGCCTCTTATGTGTGAAATTTGGCGATCAATCTATCGGTTGGCCTAGTGAAATAGACTTCGAATATTCAAATACAAACCATACAATGGGTCTTAGGGCTGTGGAGCGGTTTGGATTTTATAAAGGTGGGCGTCACCCATGTTTTTGACATGGGCACTAGCACCTATTTTTAAAGTGCACGGGTCACACTGACCCATTTTTGCTGGCTCTCTTTGTTGGTGCATGCTCTCTTTCCAATTTTGCTGGTTCTCTATGTGGGTGTGTATAGGCTTTTTTCCCAGCTCCTTTGGCTGAGGTTGCTGAGGTTAAAAGACATAGGAAAAGGAAATGATCAAAGGCAGGGTGACCGCCCTATGGGGCTCACTTTGATATTTTGATTTTCTTATTGGATGTTTCTCTCTAATTCATGGCTGTGCACAAAGCAATAAGTAGTCTTCTGGCAGCAAGGGCAGGAAAAAAGAAATGAAAAGAAAAAAGCTCGTATCCCAATCGTCCTAAGCAGACAGCACACTGTCCTCTTGACCGGAAAGATTTTCACCTGTAAGCAGACAGCACATTCTGCATATGAGCTCCAGCTTGTGGGGCCAAACTTTGATGCTGTCCTATAATTAAGGGTAGAACCGTAGGACAGACGGAATGGAATATTTTTCGGTGGAACTCTAAAAAGGACTCACCCCTTTGTCCCTATCTTTTTAGTAAGTGGAGCCCACCTTGAATCAATTTAAACATTTCACACCTACCATTCCGAGAATTAGTATAAAGCCCAAATTTTGGTTGGATTGACATTACAAAAAAGTGATACTAAAAATAATTAAACTTGGGAGCCATGGATGAAGGGGTTAGTATAATTTAATGGTGTTGAAAATTTTTACATAAGTAGATCTCTTGTAGATCATTCATTTCAACATCATTCCATTATTATTGTACACCGTAGTGGGCCCAATTGGGAGGGGCACTTTTGTAAACCAACACCCCCCCCCCCCTGCTCGGGGAAGTAAGGGAAGTTTTCTAGTGCTTATCATCTTTTACTGTTACTTTTCATGTAAATCTTAGGCCGATCAAATTATCCTAGCCCTTGACTTAACAGCCTTAAATTCACCTTTTTTTTTAAGTTCAATATAATTCAATGGTGAGTAAAATTTTAATCAATATAAAACTATTCTAGATAACCCCGAGGGGTGGCTCAGTTGGCTTAAGACCACGGTTTGCACCGGAGGTTCGAAACTACACTATAACACTAGGGCTATATGGGAGTTTACTTGGCTTCCATCGGGGTCCGAAGGGATTAGTCCAGCCCAATTAAGGGTTGGAAACCCTCCAATAGCAAAAAAGAAAAAAAATAAAAACAAAAAAACTGCTCCAGATCACGGGGAATTAAAAGGGAAAGGTGAACCCTCCTAACCCTATGTTTGGGAAGGGGGGATGGGAGGGGAGGGAAAATTTGAGGGGGAAGGAAAATGGAGGGGAGGGGAGGGGAGGTAAAATTAATTTTCCCTCGTCTTGTTTGGATAGTAAAAAAGGAGGGGAAAGAAAAGTGAAAAAGTAAGGTTTTGTTTGTTTATGAGGTGGAGAGAAAATTACCAATTTACCCTTACTTTGTGAAAAAGTAAAAAGGTGACAAGGGCATTTTAGTAAAATTCCCTGCCCTCCCCTCTTTCCCTCACACTTTCCCTTCACTTTCCCCCCATTTTTTAGGGGAAAATTTTAAGGTGGGCCCCACAAGCATTTTACCCCCATTTTCCTTCCCCCACTTTCCCTCCCTCCTTCCCAAACACCATCAACTTCCACTTTCCCTCCATTTTCCCCCTTTTTTTTTCCCTCCCCACACTTTCCCTCCTTCCCAAACAGAGGGTAAGAGAAAGTTCTTCAAACTATCTATACATGAACTTTTTGACCAGGGGAACTTTCTCCTAGGCTTGCCGTGAATTTAGGAGGGTCGTGGGCGCGATCTTTTCCACGGACGGATCAAAAAGAACATCCACATATAAAAATTTCTCACTTCATAACCGGTGGGGCACAATGCCATCCACTGGCTGAAAACCCTAAGAACAAGCAGCCGTTTGATCAAAACAAATGTTTATATATAGCAGAATATGAAGAAGAGTACCATCCAAATGTCTTACTTTTTTTTACCATCCAATTGTCCTACTTCTTTTTACATTCGGCCCCTTCTATGAATCTCTGTTGAATTGGCGTAAAGCGTAAATTTTAAAATTTGATACTCTTCTTACCACCACCATCATCATCAAAGCCTTGTCCCAACTATATTGGGATTGACTACACAAATTATGTTTCTCAATTCTGATATATCTTGAGCCAAATTCTCAAATAAGTTACACTTTCTTATATCTATTTTTACCGTATCCATCAACGTCCTCTTTGGCCTACCCCTTTCATTTAGTGGGCAATCAACCTTTATGGCCAAACTTTTCCTTACCAGTTATTACCGGCATACATTGTACATGCCCAAACCATCTCAAACGGATTTCTCTAATATTATCCCATATTATTGCTACCCCTAAATGCTCTCAAAATCGTTCATTTCTAATTTTCATTATTTCTAGTTTTACAACACATCCACCTCAACATTTTTATATTTGCTACGTCAATTTTAAACATATGCTGCTTCTTGATTGGCCAACATTTTGCTCCATAGGTCATAACCGGTCTAATCATTGTCCTGTTAATTTTTCTTTCAATCTTGTTGGCATTTGTTGATTACAAAGAACTTTAGAAGCAAGTCTCCACTTCAACCATCTCGTTTTTATCATATGTTCAACATCTTCATCAATCTCCCCATCATTACTAATTATAGAGCCAAGGTAGAGGAAAAAATCACTTTGTGGTATCTCAGGGTCTTCAATTCTCATAGTAGTTCCAACTCTTTCTATATGCCCATTGAAGTTACAATTCATATATTCCGTCTTTATATAACTAATTTTGCATTCACATCATTTCTTGATTTATCTACTAACAAAATATCATCTACAAATAACATGCACCAAGGTACCTTTTCTTGCATATGAGCAGTTAACTCATTCATCATCAGTGCACAGAGAAAACGGTCTAGGGTTGACCCCTAATGCAAACCTATAGTCACTGGATACTCTTCTAACCGTTGGTCATTATTCGACTTAAATCTAAAAATGATTTGTCTTTAAAAATTATTGAACTTGAGGGCCATAGGGCCTCAAGCTGTAGCTTAGCTGGTTGGGATATAAGTATGTTAGCAAGAGTAAGCTTGTTCTCCAATGTAGCCAGGCCTTGGATTAAGAGATTCCGATGATGTAGTGAGGTCAATAATTTGCATTCCATACCAATAGGTCTGAATTAGGGTTGCAAATGGATCTTTGATCCTCTGGTGCCTGTTATCCGAATAAATCAAGTCCGAGACTCAATTTTGGTTTAGATAGATATAATTGGATCCAGATTGGAAACCTTTTTCGGATACAGTTAGAGATCGAGTCCGAATCCAGATCTATACAAGTTCCAGCCTAATGACCCGAAACCTAACTCACCTTTCAAATCAGGACAGACTAGCCGATTTAAGACTTGAGAGGCCTATAAGCTCTTGAGGTTTTCTGTATTTTGTCACCTGTTTTCCTTTTTTCACAATTTAAACTGAGCTGGATATGGGCATAGTAAACAAATTCCTTCCATTCCAACCGAAATTTTTTTTTTTTTCCTTCCATATCATTTTTCTTATTACTATTAACGTAGTTGGACTTCGGAAGGTAATCAAGCAAACTGACTGTCAATTCATGCATTCTATTCTTCTTGGGTTCATTACAGTCTAGACTGAATGTGTATGGATTATCGATACAAAGGAGGGACTCATTATATTAAATTGGTCTGCTGCTGCTGCTTTCTTAGCGATAAAAAAAAAAAAAAAAAAAAAATCATCATTATCCCAAGAATCAACTATCAGAAGGACATAATTGCTAGAAATTTGGACCCAAAACCTTTAACTGCATTTGAAACTAAAACCGAGTCCAGAAACTTAAACTGCAATTCGGAGGGGATCCTGAACCATCAAATTCGTTGTCTCTGAATCGGATTCGGATCTAGATCCATCTTTTACAAAATGGATTTGGATTTGGATATAACATGTTTCCGCTCCAAACCCGACCTGTTTGCAAAGAGATCTAGATTGGTATGGGCCCACATCTCTCTCTCTCTCTCTCTCTCTCTCAAACACACACACACACACACACACACATCTTAGATAAAAGATCCTTCTTCTTATGGCTAGGGGACCTATTTTGAGCCCTGCAGAAACAACCCAACTTCGGATCTTATATCAAAACTATCCTTCATTTTATATGGTCTATACAAGGATATTAGTGCATCTCTTCGGATCTGAAATGCGACTAAACCAGCACCAATCCATTAGTGCTAGAGCAGCCAGACAGAGATCATGCATCTCGATGGGCGACATAGCTCAGGAGATCATAACCACATACACAAGCACATCCATACAAGTCTTTTTAAGGAGAGGTCCAGCCTCTTAAGACCTACAAGGCCCTCCTTGTGATCAATATATATCCTCACCACCCCATCCCAACCCCCCGGCCACCTCTTCAACTGCCACCATTACTCAGGTATGCAATGGAGTCAGGCATGCGTTTAAATATCAGATGTTACATGTGTTGTTCAAATCTATCATATGTATTATATAGATCCGATTAAAGATATGTTAGTAGCAAACTGACAAAACTGCCCCACGAATCCAAACCAAAAATCTCCTTCAGAGGCAATCTCATTCCCAACCTTTCAATCAATGGTTTTTTTGTAAGCTTACACCATTTATCCACATTCAAGCAGATTCTGAAGGGTTACTAGTGCAAAAGACAATTCAGGCCATCCCATCATCACCACTTGCAGTGCAGATCGATCCCAGGAATAAATATGTTAGCAGAAGTACAGTTTATAATCAAATTACCCTGCTCATTGTGCGTTACCTGAGATTAAATGGATATGAGTGGAGGATATTTTCTGCCCACTACAAAAAAGTACGAGCAATGGAATCTTACTGCAGAAACGTACCCAAAAAAAGAAAACCCGAAACATGTATCTGACAAGAATTCCATCCACTGAAAGTCTTGGGGGCTTCTTATTTCTTCGGACACCTCCCAAATGAGTAAAAGGTACACAAAATGAACTCAAAGAGGAATTCCAAGAGACTTCTTCATCTTCTCTACCTCCAAATACACAGTGGAGTATGGGAGAAACTCATTGAAATGGCTGCGACTGAGGTCATTAATTGCAACAGCAAGTTTGGGTATCTCTGCGATCTCATCATAGGTCAAACTACGAACAAACCTAGCTGGATTACCAGCCCAGAGTTCACCACTTGGGATCCTCCGGCCTGGGGGAACTACAGACCCAGCTTCAAGAATGGAGTGGGTTTCCACCAATGAACCTTCCATAAGGATGGAGTGCTGACCAATGATGCACTCTGGCTCAATGGTGCAGGATCTCAGGAGACTGTAAGCCCCTATCGTCACAAACCTCTCAATGGATGTCTCCGCTGGAAGGCCTGGCAGAAAAGTGCAAACCAGAGATGAGCTACCAAATAACACTCAGTTGATACTGAATACATTACACTAGGAACACATCAGCTGAGTCTTAAAATAGCAGAGATGCAAATGGAACCTTCAAATACAGCACAACTATGACCTCATGGATGCAAGGTAGGTCCCATCAGATCAATCGCCAAACCAAACCACGGTCCTGACCTGTACCATTTGATGTGAGCACACTCAAATGCTCAGAGCTTTGTGTCCGAAAATTTGAAAACTACTTTGAAGTTCAAGTTTCAAATGCGGCCAAAAATTGGACTAAAGGAAAGGTAACTTAACTTGATACTCTAATTGATATATAAAGATAAATAATGGCCATTGCTAAAGCAACATCATCAATGGAAAAGGAAATATGTGAAAACCAACACCGACATTGTGACCTCTGTATTTTCTCTGTTCCGGCCTGAAAGTTGTAAGACAACAATAACATGCTGGCCCAAATCAATCCAGTAAATTCAACTTGATTGCCTCAAATCAGTTGAGCTTCTTGAGACGCCAAATTTTTGAACAATATGAATAATCAATTAATCTTGTTCTTCAGAACCAGCAAGGATCATTCTGCCAGTCAATTTTATTTTGAAAGTTGCTGAACTGATCAAACTCCATTCACAAAAACATCAGTGAATTTTTAAGTAAATAATGTCAATTGTCAAGCACCTTGCAACCACCCTAACTTTCATGACTCAAAAAGATCCCCCATTCATGCAATATAAACAAACTGAAAGGGCTAAAAAAGAAAGTATCTTACAAGTTTTTCATCAGCACCACCAATTTATGCGAGTGGAAGATTGAAGCACCTATCTAGATCAGCTCAATGCACTCCAAAGCCTACTTCTAGTATGAAATTATGACAGATGATCCCTGGAAAGTTGAAGCTTGAAAGGATTGCTGGAGAAAGATTGGTTTGCTGGAGAAGATGGGTATAGTCTAGAACGCATGTGAAGATGCGAACTACATTCCATAACCACTTAGGACGTGCAGCCCAACTTCAGGCTCAATCCAAGTCGAAGCCCAAAGTCCACTAGTCAACCAGCCAGCCTGAAGATTTGAGGGGCTCACAGTTCACTTGAAGTGCACAAAATCTAATGTGCATGAAATCATTTATAAGGGCAAATCGTTTCAAAGGATAGTCTCACACCCAAATTGCCCAAATCTTTCATTTTGAGCGAGTTTTCTTCGTATTGATTTGCTTAAAGATTTTTAGTAAGGTATCACCACTAAAAAGTTAAAATAAAAAAAATAAAAAAAAATATATATATATATATATATAAATTGTGAGTTTCAGGTTTCTTGAAGTTTCGGTTTCAAGCACTTTCTTTTCCATGAATTATATACAATTACAACTGTTCTTGCTGCTATTTTCGTTTTGTATTGCAGCCAAATTGCTCCCAGTCTCCACCCAAAAGCTCCAAATTCCCTTCACCCCAGTTGATCCTAAAACAGAAACCCAAGCCTTCCCTAATTTACCCCTATCCAATTTCCCAAAGATGAAAATTGTCCATTTCCCAAAGATTAAATCCCTAAATGGTCTTTTTTTTTTCATGGAATGGATTCCTAGGAATTCTAAGAAATTTCCTACAAGTGGTTAAAATTGGAGAAACAAAGGTGAAGATCCATTCAACCCTTTAATGGAAAATGAATTAAAGGGAGATGATAAATGAATAACCAGCAATCACCATAGTACATAAAATTCTAGGAAAGCAAGGGCTGCATCAACATATCCACCTTATATCCTTCTTCCCTCACCTCTTTAATAAGCCTTATGTTGAAACCCATTTTTCCATAACTACTTAGGAATTCAATTCCATGCAACCAAACAGGACCTAAATATTCAGCTTTTCACCCTCAACTCCCCAAGCCATAGAGCCCCATCAAGTCAGAAAAAAATCAAGAAAGCCCAAAAACCTATCAAGATTCCATCAATAGGGAATCCCTTCTATCGGTATTACATCATGCAGGCCCGAGGGTTAGGGCTTGCATGAGAAGTGCTGAAGCATGATACTACGTCTCCACAAAGGCTTTCACAACGAGGACACACCTTAAAAGGTATAAAACCCACAAATTCTATTAATCATCCCCGGAGGAACCCTTACAAAGAATCCCTTACTCAACAAGAATCAAGAAACTTCCTCAATATTTTTTTTCTTTTTTTTAATAGTAAAATTTCCCAATATTCCCAATTTCACTATTTCAAAATCACCCCCAGATTACTCCATCAAAATCCAGACCCACACATTTCTACCCCATAAAGAGCCAAAGAAAACACCAATCAAATTCCTAAAACTTTCGCCTTGAAAACCTGATTTCAACATCAAACTGAAGCTGATGTCCCCATCTAGAGATCCTAATCATTTGCAATCAAGTTCCCAAAGTTAAGGAGTGTTATGATACTTATTCTTCTAAATCAATCAGGGACTATTTGTAATGTTATAAATTCATAGAACATCAGGGCATTTTTTGTAATTCTGAAAGAAGCCAGTAATATATAAAAATACATGGCATTATATATATAGATATATAAATAAATGGGGAATTTCTCATGTGCACGTTCCAGCATGCGAACGTCCAGGTTGTCACAGTGTGTGCCATAAAATTCAAGGAGGGGGGCTTTTTTCTCTAGAGATGGGCAAATTCACGAGCCAAATGATATGTGAATTACATGAAACTAGGTGTATCTCATGAATTACTTAATTACGTGTGCAATGAACCAAAGATTTTGCAGTTCTGACATGGTTTGAAGGTTTTTCTTCTTTTTTTTTTTTTTTTTTTACAACAGTAAATTTTATTAAAGAAAAGAACCACAAATGAAACAGGAAATGTGCTAAAGAAAGAGAAACAAAATATCTAAACATCAAAAGAAATATTTAACCGAAGAACTCCTTCCCTCATTTAGACCATCCGGCATATCATTAGCTTCACACAGAATGTGATTAAAAGAATCCCCTAACTGAGTGAAGATAAGTTGCACCTCCTCTACTAAATCAGCCAATCTCCATGGGAAAGGATATTTTTTTCCAGAGCCCTATTGAGTTGCTGAAAATGAGTAACCTTCAATTTTTGCTTTGTAGCCTACCAACTCATGCAACACACAGCAGCCAACAAGCAACAAGCGTAAACTTCAGCACCATTGGAATTTGATGAGCTTACTAGACCAAATTTTTTTCACACCACCCCTGAAGAGTCCAGAAAAACACCTCCAATCCCCTCCAAATGGATATGCTTGAAGAAGCTACCATCAAAACTCAACTCGAGGAGACCTGCTGGTGGATGGTTCATGGTTCCACTTGATTCTTTGCACAATCTTAGGGTGACATCTTCTATTAAATTGGCCGCCCAAGATCTATTCAAATCTTCCAAAGGAACTCCTACAAATTCTAACTTTTTACTAGCTCACTCCGAAACATTCCAAACAATTGACCAAACGATCTCATCAGCAGATTTGCTTTTATTTCTAAAAATTCTATTATTTCTCTCCAACCAAATCTTCCAAAGACCAGCATAAAGAGACAACTGTCATATATACAACCTTGGATTGAACTAGCCCTATATTTCCACCATTGGAAAAGCTCCATAACAGTACAAGGCATAGCCCAACTCATGTCAAACATATCAACAATTGAAACCCACACTTCATGTGCATACTTGGAATGAATCAACAAATGATAAGTTGTTTCCTCCTCATTTAAACACAAAGGGCATTTGTTGACAATGATATAGTTTTTCCTTCTCACTTGATCCATAGTAAGAATCTTTTGTAAACATGCCACCCAACAAAAAGACAGAACTCTTGGAGGAACGTACGAATTCCAAAAATTCCTCCAATCAAACATCCAAACATCAGCACCAGTCAAGACATTATAAAAAGACTTTACGAAAAATTGACCATTCGCATCAGGCATAATCTTTCATCCCTTCTTCCTACAGAAAGATAAACCCCCTCTAGCAAAGAAAGTAAGTTATAGCCCATTTATTCACATGATGTTATCTATATATGAATTTTAGTCTTCCTAAAAGTTGTGGTAAAGAATCCCTTTCTATACAGAATGTAACTTCTTATATTTTCACACAATTGAATGAAATTTTCTCCTTTATGCATTAACTGTTCTGGGTTTTAAGAATCTCTTTTCCATGTGTGAAGACTCATTGGTACAAAGTGGTCTATATAAGGATGTAAATTCATATATTTTCACACAATTGGATGAAATCTTCTCTATTATGCATTGCCTAATGTAAATTTAAGAATCTCTCTCCCATGTGTGAAGACTCGGGGAAACCTCCTGACTGATGATTCAAGGATGGAGAACTTGAAGAAGATTGTCCCACTCTATGTGTGTACACTTGCTTGTGTGTGCGCGTGTGCGTGAATTAGCGCACCAGAGTTGACAGTGAAATCTCACTAGCTTCCCATAACAGACAATAAAAAAGGTTCCTTTGCTAATTAATATTTTTTATGTGCTGGTTATGATTTCCTCAGACATGTCAATTATCTATTATAGATCTGTCATGATCCACATCACCATCACCTTAACCTATCTAATCAGAGTTTCCTTCATGATATTTGCCCCTCCATTTGATTCCTATTAGAAGCCGTGCTCTTTATTAACTCACAAATATTTCCTTTCACTACTTCACCTAAGATCTATGTTAGTCTCCCCCTTCTGTCAGTTCCCCGAAATATAACCCTCAAGCGTTAATCCTTGAGTGTTTCTATAGTTGCTATCCTAAGTTTTCTCATATGTACTCATTACAAATTCTTCCTGTAACTCAAAATGGTTCTCACCATGCAGTTTTGTCAACACAAAATGGTTGTATAAAACCTATGGCTTATCATTGTTTAATAACCACATAGGAGACTCTTAAGAATATTCTATCTATATTGCTACATGTTTAGACAACAACTGAACCCATCATATAACCAATGATGCAAATACTTGTATAAGCCTAGTGTACCTTTGATATGATGTGTAATGGATATTGCACAAAATTGTAGGATAAAGCATATCCTCATGTACAAAGTCCATTATTTCCTACAATTATAGTATTTTCATTACTTTCCATAGGAAGCAATGTAAATAGCCAAATTTCATAACTCTATGAATTTCTAAAGAAAAAAAGTGTGATAAAACCAGCACAAATGCATCGGATATTCGGATCTCATCAGAACTCTGATGTAAAACATAGGAGAGAGTAATACTAGATGGGCGACCTCCCAAGAAATCCTCATATTCACCCCTTTTTAATCAAAATGGCTTGGAGAAATTCTTTGGTCGCCCTTACAGATGTCTACGTTGGATGCCATCTTTCTACCGGCTTTAATAAATTATCGCCATACACAGAGGTTTGGCTGTCTTAAAAGTTTTTCAAATAAGTATCAAGATTACCATTTAAGTATTGAGATTACAGAAAGGAGGATTTTCGTATCTTGGAAGGATTGAGGCTCCCCTCAGGATATTGCACTCTGTTGGAAAATTTTCTTGATAAGATCCTGGAGTAGATCATCTTTGCAACTGGAAGCATACATAATAAAGGACAGCATTTTGTGTTTAGAGGAATGCAAAGAATGCTCACATCTCGATCCATTGCTCATTTACCTCAGAAAATGGGTATTGGCAAAAACAATGAAGTTGTCTGCAGCTTGGTGGATTTATTACAAGTCATGTCAAGGTTGTAGAAGCATATCTGCATCTAGAATCTAGTTATGAGACAGTGTTGCATAAATCTCATACTAGAAGTAAATAATAAGACATTAGTGAGGTCATGCAAGCAAAAGCAAGCATGTTTCCCCTTTTTCCCCTCTTTCTCTTGTTCCTTCTTTTCTCATATTCTATTATCCCTTCCTTTCCATTGCCAAATGTCTAAATCAATGTGGTACCATGCTCAATCCAGAAGGTTCTTCCTATCGTTACAGGTCTACGGCCGTCGTCAGTTATCATACCACTGAAGTTAGCAAGGAACGCTTAGATCTAAACAAGTTGATAACCTCACCAAGTGAATTGTCAGGGTAATTGCAGATGTGATTTTCAGCTCTTTCTTTTTAGGAGCATTCGGAGAGTGAAAATTCCCAGTTCTCTTGAAGCATCTGAAAATTCCATTAATCTAATTTCATGATTTTTGGTAGATTGTGTTTTTATGCCAAATCTAATGAAAACACATTATGGTTCGATAATGTTATTGAAGTTTCTACGCCCTCTATGCCTTAGTAGTGATGCCAAAGCCACCTTCTTCATTTAGATTCAATCATTGCTAAAAATTGTTACAACACCAGTGGAGGATTTCTTTAGATGTTTGCAATCTCTTACAATGTATTTTAAGTCATTCTAGCAGAATAAAGTTGTATAACCCTTACGAATAGAGTTTGTACCTTGATTGTGATCTTATCTAATGGTAATTATTGGTTCAACAAAGTGGTGGCATTGGCGCTGCAGTACGGGTATTGGTGTTTGGAAGTTTTATTTGTGGAGAAACTAGTAGTGTTGATGGGATGGATCAGGACAGCCTGAGGCATATCCAAACTTGTCCTGAATTTAGAAACACAGGTCCGTATCCAGCACAAGCCCAGCCCAGCCTGTCTCAAACATGTCAGGCTCAAGCCAGCCCATTTAGTTAATTTGGCCGGCCTGGGCCCGGCTTTCTATCACTTATTTGGACAAATCGGTCACTAAACTACAAGTACTACTTATTCGGCAGGTCCAGGCCGGGCTTTGAGCTTCCTACCACTTAATCCAAGCTCATCCCAAATAATCTACTCAAAGTTTGGCCCACAAGCAGCACTAGCAGAAACTGTAATGGGATTCGAGAAGAGTCCCATGACATGAGTTATCCACATAGCTCTATCATGACTCTCAAATATGTGGTTGAAGCAAGGTTATAAAACTCGGATTCAGGGGAATGCGGCGACTTGGTAAACCTCAAGTTGAGTTGACTCAGCCAAATCAAACTGAGTCTCCCCAAAGCCCAACAACTTTTACAAAAAAAAAGGAAATAAATATCGAAAGATAATAAAATAGAAAATAATTTAATTTAGGGCCAGAGTCAAGCTTGGATGGGCCTGGCCCATGAGCACCCCCAAGAGAAGCTGTATTTGGTTATGTTTGCTCAAGAAGAGTCCTATGACATGAGTTATTCACATAGCTATGTCATGACTCTCAAATAAGAGGTTGAAGCAAGGTTTTAAAACTCAGATTCAGGGTGTGTGCTGACTTGCTCACCCTCAAATCGAGTTGACTTGGCCAAGTCAAATTAAGTCTCTACTAAGCGCAACAAACTTTATAAAAATGAAATAAATAGTGAGAGGAAGGATTACGTGGCAATCCTCTTTCCTGGCCGGCATTTGGGTTATTTGGAAGGAAAGGAATCTAGGATGTTTTGAAGGCAAATCATCTATACCATTTCAGAGGTGACTGATAGGACGAGATTCGCCTTTGTCTCATGGGTCCTCATCCTCTCAGAGTTTTGTGCTTGCCTTTTGAACTCATTTTGATGAGATGGAGGGAAGTAGTCTTTCATTAGCTGTGTCCCCTCTTCTTTTTGTGTTGTTTGTTTCCATGGCGGCTTTTCTTTGTTTCCCAGTGGTTTTTGTTCTCGGTATCTTTTTGTCTGCTTGTTAGTATATCTCTCTTGTACTACATAGCTTTTGATTAATCAAAGTTACCATTCAAAAAAAGAAAAAATAGGAATTCTAAGATTTTTCATATTTTACTAATTAATAATGAAATTAAGTAGCAACAAGCTCCCCCATTTATGTCTTAACCAGTTGGATTGATGGTACCTCTGAACTTGAATGCTCAGATTTTCTAAAAACTGTGATTTTGAAATTCTAGAATCAATGCAAAATGCTTCTCAGAGCCTTCCAAAGCTTCTCCCAACAAAAAATTGAGAAATAAAGCGAATTAGGACTGAAAACTAATAGGACTCAACCTTCTATGACTTCTTTTTTATTTTTTGTGACAGTGACGGCAGCGGCCTGGGTGGCTGAATTTTAAAAGGAAGAGTTGAAGATCTTTGAGATCAACTCATGGCCCTCGAAGAAGGTTCTTTCAGTACGCCTTTTAAATTTTCCCATTGTATATATTATACATACCTATTCTCATCTCATGCCTTCTACCATGAGTCCATACCAGATAACTGATGCTGGTGGAACAGATCATACGACTGGTATGAGTTCTTCTTTCGTGTCTTAATCTCCTTTTTATAGTGGTGGATTCAAGATTGTTGATGGCTCTCATACCCATGTTGAGGGAACTGGAATTACTTCTATTTCTTCTTCATTATCTTTATCATCTGCTTTCCATTTTTATTTTTTATTTGTGTTGACCAATGACATGACTCGAACCTACAGCCTTAACGTTGCAACAGTGAGCACCTTCCATTTCTTTATCATCTACTTTCATGCTCCTAAATTGTCTGCAAACTTGTCATATCTGAGTAGCCAACCAAATCTTTTAATTGCGCTATCACATTCTATCCCACTCATTGTGTCATTCAGGATAAGGTGAGTGGATGGAAAATTGGTGGACATGAAAGTGGTGAATACCTAATTCGACCTAGAGTAGAGACTGATGCTTCTTCTCCATTCAGTTCAAAAATAAGAGTTATATATCCGCAATTCAGCATGATCATTTTGGACGCATACCTTTACCTCATCTAGAAACTGTGATTTTCCTCAATTTCTAGTTTGAGTAGATATCTTAGGTTGTACTCTTATAAACATCCATTAGCTATTCTTAATGAATTAACCTAAAAAAATTTAGTTCAAACTGTTTTGTCAAGATGTAGACCTAAATTTCAACTGTTATATCTGGAAGGACGTCCGTCTTGGATCTCTTCACTTTCTTCACTCAAATGTAAGACAAATCACTAAACCCTTATCAAGAAAATTACCATTCAAAAATAATAATAACAATAACCTACATTGTGCTATAATTTTAAAATTCTTACAAATGATCGTACTATACATTTGACCAAATCAAGAAACATTCTAGGCCGTTAGTTTGCGTGGTTCCTAGGAATTCATATTCAAATGGGCTCCAATAAAGGAACGTTAAAGAGCATAGGGGTGAAGGATAAGGTGGACATGCAGAGGGGACCCTTACTTACTTACTCTCCTAGGAGTTGAATTGCTAGGGCAATGGCTTGGTATTCATTTTCCATTAAAGGGGAGACAATTTGACAATCAATTTTGGGTCTTCGGCTTTGTTCCTTCAATTTTAACCGCTTTTAGAACTACAATTCTTAGACTTCCTAAAACCCAAATTGCATGAAACAAATGTGCCCCTCCACAAATCCAAGAAAAACACAGAAGCTGATAATCAATCATGAAAGCAAATTGAGAAGAAGAACAAAAAAAGAGGGGCCTAACCAGTGGGGGATGACCAGGCGGCGTGGAGGACGCATCGCTCCTGGACGTTGGAGCAGAAGCCGACAGTGATCTTGTTGAGATCGCCGCGAAGAACGGCGCCGTTCCAGACGGAGGATCCGTCGTAGACGGTGACCTGACCGGCGAGAACGACGTTGGGTGCCACGTAGGCGTCGACGGCGATCTTGGGGAGCCACTGGCCCAAGGGGATGATCCTCCTCTGGCCTCTGTAGTCCCATTTCACACGATCTGGGTCTGGAGTTACTACTGGTTTGGGATCTGCTGTGGAGAAATGAAGGCGTGAGAGGAAGAGAGATGGAGAGGGTTTTAGGGCTAGGGTTTTGCGAGAGAAGCGAAGTAGCGTCGCCATTTTCTCTTCCTTTCTTTCTTTCTTTCTGGGGTTTCTGCTTTCCTGAGGACTTGATTGATATGGTTCTGGAGTCGATTAGAGACGACTTGTTTTGAAATTAGGGATGAGGAGAAGGAAGAAAGTGGGGAAATGGTGGGCCTGGACTTGAGACTAAATAGATAGCCGGCCCAAAACACTACTTCCATAGAATCAAAATATATAGCAGTTCTTTTTTTTTTTTTTTTTAGATAGCTACTAAATGCACATACAATTTTGCTCTCTGCACAAATTATTTTAATTTAGAAAAACTCGCGTGTAAAATTACTTAAAAGGATTTCTATCAAAAATCCCTTTTTCCCGAACTTCTTTTTACAGTCACCCACCCACCCCCATCCCACCCCACACTAGCCAACATCGCCCCCTTCGTGCAAATCCATGGCTACTTCTCCTCCATCCCTCCTCCCTCTCCCCTCCGACACCTCTCCACCTTCAAAGACCGCTCCAACCTCCCTCTCATTCATTCCTCATCCCTCTTCCTCTTCTCCTCCAATCCCGTCTTCTTTGCTTTCCTCACCCTTGACTTCTCCTCCCAAGCTCTCAGCTCCGGCTCCGCCGCCGCCCGTGCCAAGAAGCTTGAGGACGGCATCCGCCTCCTCAAGAAAGTAACTCCACTCCTAAATCCTCTCCCACCACGACAACCTCTTCGCCCATCTCTCCTCCCTTAAAGATGCCGAATCCACCTTCTCCGTCATCCGCTTTGGTATCTCCACCCTCCGAACCTTTGTCCGTAAGATCCGCCTCAAGATCGAGAGAGAGGGAGGGAGGGGGAGAGGGAGAGGGAGAGAGGAAGAGAGCTCGGGATAGTGAGAGCGGGGCTCCGTCGGGAGCAGGCTGAGGCAAGCAAGAGAGGGAGAGAGCGAAGGAGAGGGAGCATAGAGAGAACTTGAGAGAGTTTATAGAGAGTATTTTAGGAAATCTAAGGTGTGTAGAAAGTGATTTTGGTATCAAGTGCTGGGTGTAGAGAGAAGCAATGTGCAAATAGCAGAATTGTGTGTGCATTTAGTAGCTCTCTTTTTTAAGACTCCATCCCCTGAGATAGTATTCCCTCCGACAATTAAAACAATCCCTCCATTCCTAGAGTTAAGACACCCGCTCTTGGATTGTACCCAGGGTTTGATCCTTAGAAGCTAAGGCGAGAAGTGGTTTCCGAATCAACTATTTGACCCCTTGTCCTCAAAATATTTTGTAATATTAGTTAAGTGGTGTCTACATCTCCCAGCCATAGGGAAACTCAGGATCATTGCTTAGATCACTAGGTTATCGTCTCACATCCCAGTTGGCCTGCCAGCTGAGCCTATTAAGATGGGTACCCGGCCCGGCCCCATCCAAGTTCGAAAATACAGGGCTTTTAAAAAAAGACATGAGCCCGGCGGGCTAGACTTAGACAATGGTTTTAAATCCTGGGCAAAATGGGAGTGGGAATGGGCAAAACAGGTGTAGCCTGTCCAGGCCCAGCCTGACCGCAATTACATTTCACTCATACTCACCACTCCCCACTCAATAAATAAGCACTCCTTTAAACAAATATATCATTATTCTTTGGGGCCTCAAAGTGCATATCTAACATTATCCAATTGCTTTGTTTTCCAAGCCCTCACGCTGAATTGAAAGTTGAAACACCCATTTTTTTACTATTTTATTCCAGTTTTCTTTGGGACCTCAAATCCAAATCAATAATAATCCAATTACTTTGATTTTCAAGGCATCCATAATCTATGCATAGAACTTTGTGCATTCAGGTAATCCAACAACAGTTTTAATGTGAACAAAACCCATAAATCAAAAGAACAAGTGAGACACTCAACATTTAAATTAGAAAAAAGGATATCCCTTAAAATAAATCGTTTTCATATATCCTCAATTGATGAATGCTAATATTACTAGAAACCAATCAAAGAAGGAAATGAGATGCTACAAGAGTCAATCATCAATAAAAGGAGATGGGGGTACCATTTAAAAAAAAAGAGATGGGTTTAAAAAAAATAAAAAAAGGTGGAAAAACAAGAATTATGGGGTTTGCACGTAGGTTTGGAATATAGGTTCTCTCTCTCTCTCTCTCTCTCTCTCTCTGGAATGAAAATCTCCGCGATGGCTGCCTTTTCACTGTGGTTTTAATTTCATTGCACACGGTTGGTTTTCAAATGTCAGTCCTCTTTACCAAATCTTCACGAAGAAAAAAAGATCATGTTAAGCCTTCGCCCATTTATTTTAGGATCGGGATTGGATAACCCCTGGCAGGCCCACCCAATATTTGAGCGGGATTTGACAGCCCAAGCCCAGGCACGGGCTGGGCCATTGTCTAGAGTGCATTTGGGCCAATTATCAAAATTCTTCACACTACTCACTTCTTTAGCCCACCTCTTTAAGAATTCTCTGATTAGAGTGTGGTTACCTAAAAAGAAGATCCCGTGAAACGTGGGTTTTCATTTTCAAGAGGGAGAGAGAAATTCTGGGTTCTTACCTCTTGTACAAAATTGAGATCCTCTCTATTAAGAGAACTCGATTCATTATTTTTCTTTTCCATGTAGAAAAGTTCACGGTGAGAGAACTTTTATTTATTTATTGAGCCTCCCTTACCCCGAGCACCAATGCTAATGATAAGGTTAGCATCGTTTTTTGTTGGGCCCATCTGCCCCATCCCGTCCAACACATACCTATATATAGTGATAAATGCTTAAATCATCATCCCAACCACTTGATCAATGCCAACAAGCTTTTACGGTCCAAAACAAGCATACAAGTGATCCAAGGCCTCAAGGGATTACCCAGGCGGATTGGGGTCCCACTTGATCAATGTCATCATCGACTCTGATACCATTCTGTGACGACTCGAGCCCGCTATCCACATAATATTGTCCTCTTTGGCTCATTCGACCTGGTCTTGCCACAAGGGATTACTTAGGTGGATTGAGATCTCACACGGAATAAGTGTCAACCTCAGAATCGATCACCATCAAGGGGGCCCTTGTTTTATGGTCCGCTCTAGATGTATCACCAAGTGGGCCCCACTAGTCATTGAGGTACGCCGTACACGGTGATCACCTTACTGTGAGTACCAATTCTCACATGAGGTTCTTCCTTATTTATTTTGCAAAGGAACTTTTATGTTTATTAGATTGAATGGAGGAAACAACTACGCCCCATGGTTTTTCAAGTACAAGAAATCTCTAGTGAGCAGTGCAATTTTTTTCTCATACAACCAAAATCCAATGATTTAATAATAGAAATAAAAAAAAAGAAGTAAATACACTATATACAAGTTATGTTTGAATCTCTTCAAAATCTAGTATTCTTTCTCTTGAGAGCTGAATAACGGTTGTGAAAATTCAAGTTGGTTTCTCCCTAAGCCACATCAGTAAATGGAATCGGCACTCATCCTCATTGCATCCCCTTCCCTTTCCCTTTCCCTATCACCTTTCGTTTCACACATAAACCCATTGACAAAACATGCGTCAAATAATGAAGAGGCATTGGATGAGTTAAATCTCTCTCACGTCCTCAACCCATGCCCACTTTTTTCTCAAACCGTCTATGCAGAAAGCTTTGAATTCCACACCAATGTTTCTTTGCCATATCCTCCACAACCATTTTCTCCTTTCCCTCTCTAATGATCAATACAAAGCAAAAACCCCTTTAGCCTCCCTCTCCATCTTGCATTTTTTAATCCCATTTTCTCTCCTTCTTCTCTCTCTTCTTTTCCATGCATAGATGTAGATGCAGTTATCTCCATTCTCCTAGACGCTGAGTCTCTACTCAATAGGAGTGCACAAAAAATCCGTCGATCTATAAATTCGATCCAATCCGCGGATTTTAATCCGATCCGAAGGTAAACGGATTGGTGACGGATTGAAAATTTTGTAATCCGTTAGTAAACAGATCGGTGGCGGATTTTACCCTCAATCTGCGGATTCAATCCGATCTGGTCTGTTGACATTAAATATAAAAAAAAAATATAAGGGGTCTAACTATAAATTAGGTGTCTAAATTTAAAATGAGAAAAAAAAAACTTAAGGGTCAAGATGTAATTCCGAACCTTTATCTCCAAAAGGGCCAAAACCCTACCCCATTCGTTGCTTCATCTCCTAAGTCCCAAACCCATTCTTAACCTTTATCCCCAAAAGGGCCAAAACCTTACCCCATTCGTTGCTTCATCTCCCAAGTTCCAAAACCATCCTAGCGGCAGACCTTCATCTCCCATCTCTTCCATCTTGCATCTGTGGCTTCTTCTTCGCTGCAGGGGGTTCTTCTTAGATGCCAGGCATCTCTCTATCTGTCTTTATCTCTCATGTTTTCTTCATCTCCCAAGAAAAAACATTCCCTCAAATCGTCGGTCATATTACATCAGCATCAAGCATAAGAATCCAACGAAAGGTGAACCCAACAGCAGGTCTGGTCAGTGGAGAAGGGTTCAAAATCCAGCAGAAGTGATATCGAAAGCAATTGATATTTTGCGAACTGATCAAGGGTTAGGTTCGAACTTTCTCCTGGTCTAATCTTTTTTTTTTTTTTTTGCTCTAGGGTTCAATCCCAACTTTTAATCATCTTCTTTGATTTTTAAGGGCAAAGACTCTTACTTCGAAATCGCAGACCAGTGAAGGGTTTACTTGAATCTGTAGCCTCCTCTGAAATTTATGGGGCTGGGATTTCTATCTCAACTTTCAGTTTTTTTTTGCTTGACGTGTATGTATGGTTAGAGAAAAAATTCGCATCCAGGTGGAAAAGGGAGAAACTATTGGAGATTTGAGAAGCCCTTTTCCTTTGTCTCTTGCTCGATCCATCATCAACAGAACCCAAAAGTAGATTCGACTTTCACCACCAATCCTCTGCTTCCTCTGCTTTTCCAACCTCATCTCCACTCTACATCTCCTACGCCCTCTCTCAGCTCTCCTAAGCGATCCCATACCCTCTCTTCCTCCAGCACCTTCACTCCTTTCACTCCCATCTCCTCATCCCTCCACTCCTCAATTCCCTCTCCACCCTCCACCACGACGATTTCATCGCTCATCAGATCGTCGGTCTCGTCCTCCATCTCTCCCGATTTTTCAAAGCCATCACCACCAATCTCATTTGAGGTAAGACTGTTCCCGCAACCAACACATGCAGGAAATGGTAGATTTCTTCATTTCTTTTCTAGATGATGCATAGATACAATGAATTTGAATTTTGTGTCTTCTTTCTCAGATGTCTAGCACTGGTGAGCACTTTACTCCTAATCCTTGCGACAGTATGATAGTGATACGACCCCAGCCGGAGTCGGTTCAACCGCAGACATCACAACCTTCAGCCACTGCTCTTCCTCCTACAGAGGCTTCTAGTGCTGTATTTATTGAGGGAAATCCTTCCAAAAAAAGGGGTAGAGTATCTGAGGTTTGGGCACATTTTAAAAGGCCTAAAGATTATGACCCTAAGACTTCGATTACTGTCAACTATTTGTATTGTGATGCTACTTATACTTGGATAAGTTATAACGGGACTACTACTTTGAATAAGCATTTGAAAATATGTATCAAGAATCCTTTAAATGAAGCAGTAAATAAAAAACAAAAGCGGATATCATCATATCAATCAGTACGAGATGGTGAGACTGTCAGTAACATGACTGTTTGGAAATTTAGTCAACCTGCATGTAGATTGGCACTCGCTAGAATGATAATTGCTGATGGTTTCGTAATTTTTGTAGCATCATGCAACCATATTTCAAACATGTGTCACGTGTTACAATTGCCAGAAGTTTGGAGTTGTATGATGAACAAAGGAAGAAATTGAGGGACATGTTGACAAACCAAAGGGTTTGTCTCACTACAAATTGTTGGACCTCAATCCAAAACATTTCTTATATGTGCCTTACTGCTCATTTTATTGATAAAGATTGGAAATTGCACAAAAGAATCCTGAACTTTTGTGTCATTTCTAGTAAAAAAGGTAAGTCCATTGGTCGAGCTGTGGAGGAATGCTTAGTTGATTGGGGTATTAAGAAAGTTTGTGCTCTTAATGTTGACAATGCGTCTTCCAATGATACCGCCATTGCATTTTTAAAAAGAAAGTTTGCTAAAAAAATCTGACACTTTTATTTTAGGTGGAAAAATTTTTCACATGAGGTGTGTTGCACATATTCTTAATTTGATTGTGAGAGATGGGTTAACTGAATTGAAAGGTGCTATAACAAAAGTTCGTACTGCAGTTAAGTATGTGAGAAGTTCTCCACAAAAACAACAACTCTTTAAAGCATGTGCAGAAAAATAGGGAATAGAAAGTGATACTTTGTTGTCTTTAGATGTTCCAAGTGGAACTCTACATTCCTCATGTTAGAAACATCAACTAAGTTTCAAAAAGCTTTTGACAGATTGGATGAAGAAGGTGATAAACTAAGCAAGGAATTTGATGAATTGGAATTAGATGGCCTCCTTCTCCTATGGATTGGAATGATTGTATGCTAATAACAAGATTTCTGAAGAAATTTCATGATGCTACTAATCGATTGTCTACTTATTTGCAAGTGAGTTCGAATTTGTACTTTACTGAAGTTTGTGACATTGTTGGATCTTTAAATGAATTGTCTATGATGGAGGATTCTTTTTTGAGGAGTATGTCTATTAAAATGATAATGAAATTTGATAAGTATTGGGAACCCATTGATAAAATAAATATGATGTTATTGGTTGCATTTGTGTTAGATCCCCGATATAAGTTGAAATATGTGAAGTTTTGTTATAGCTACTATTTCAAGCTTCAAATATCTCACGTGATTGAGCTAACTCAAAAGTTAAGAAATGCATTAGATGGTATTTATGAGGAGTATAAACAAAATGGGTCAGCTAATGCATCATCTTCAAATCTGACATCTGAAATGGAGGTTGGCCAATCAAGTTTGCAAGCACGTGACCCTTCATCAGTGTCTGAGAAACATTTGGAAGAAGAAGAATGTGAAGGAGATAAGTCAGAAGTGGACACGTATTTGGAGGAAGCTCGTGAAAAGATACGTGGAAATACAAAGTTTGAAATTTTGAGTTGGTGGAAAACAAATTCGGTTAGGTATCCTATTCTTTCTCAAGCTGCATTGAATATTTTAGTCATTCCTGTATCTACTGTTGCTTCTGAGGCTGCCTTTAGTACCGAAGGTTGTGTCCTAGATCGATTCCGTAGTTCTTTTGCCCCTAAACTTGTGGAATGCTTAATTTGTACACAAGATTGGCTGAGAGTTTATGATACATCAATTCTTGATGTGGAAGAACTTATGGAGGAGTTCGTTGATCTGGAGACTCTGGACTTAGGTATTTTTATTTTTATAAAAATTATGTTTTAGTTATCTTCAATGTTTAATTAAATTATTTTAATATATTACTTGATGTTCCTAGGTTTCACAAGTTGATATCAAGTGTGAAGTTGAAGTTGGTGATGGATGCTGATAGACTGCAGCTATTGTAATAGACTAATAGTTGTATTGTTTTTTTTTTTTTTTTGTGTTTTTTATTTACTTAAAGTGAAGAGAATGATATTTCAGTGGATAGACGATGGTTTGTTGTACATGTTCTTTGTGTGTTTGTTTGTTGTTTGTTTGTTATCATTGTACATTCTGTTAAAAACACTACAGAACAAGGGTTACTGTCAAACAAAATTTAAATTAAAACAATTGTACCCGATTGTAGAAGACTGCAAATGTGATTTGTTAGCGGAAGTCAAAGAGCAGCAATGGCAGTGGATCTATGGCCGAGGCACGTTTGATGCCGCTCTCTTTAGAACGAGTTCCGCCCTTAAGGATAAAATCCAGGTGCGAAAGGTTATCGGCAGAATTGCCTCCATGATACAACGGCCTTCTGTGTTCAGGTCCGATCGCACATGCAGCTTGAAGTCTAGACTTCGTTTTGATTGCTCAGAGGGAAAGTAGAGGAACAATAAAGAAAAGAAGTTTAACGATTTTTCTATGTCTATCAAACAACTATGGAGATGCCCTTATATATAGAGATTCAAATCCGTTGGGTCTTTAATCCCCAACATTAAAGACATTAAGGCCCAATGTTAAAAACATTAAGGCCATTAATCCCTAACATTAATCAACGTTTTAATCCACGTTAAACACAATGTTTAAAAACGGTTTATAAAAATGATTTTATTTAAAATAATGGCAAAGAAGATTAAATAAAATAATGGCAAAAGGTTGGCATTACTATTTCAGCATATGGGTCCCTCTAGGCCACCTGGCCTGGATTTGCACCCCCCTGCGCGAGATATACATGTAGGATGCACGTCGCAGACACACACCCCATTAAACGTTTTCTGAACCAGCTACCCTGGGTCAAGCCCGACTCGTGTGTGCGTATAGTGCCCATGGCAAAATGCTTCCAAAAGTCTTTAGAAAGTATATGAATGGAAACACTTATAAAGCCTTTTCAAAAGATGAGTTTTAGCAATGTGGGATGGCTTGTTTTAAACAACCTACACTACTCATAAAGCAAAAAAGAAAAAAACAGAAAGGACAAAACACCTTTTATAAAAAAAAAACACATTTAGAATTTTTTGAAACAACCAAAAAACCCAACAATCTCCCCTCTGTTTCAAAATATTCAGTGAGCATTTCACTAGTAAGGTGACTGAGCTTGAACCTTACCGTCATGACATAATTTGAAACCTTTAGGAGTTGAAGTGAACAAAGTCTTGAACTTTAACTCTTTATATCGGTTCAGATTTATGCCAAGATTTGATCTTGGAGTCATAAGGTCAGCACTTTACGGCCATGTGCTAAATCCCAGATTTCATGAGTACACTAGAGAATCTACCCAAAATTCTCACAGGAAGTGGCCCCACTTCCACACTCATATAGGTGAGTCTATCAAGAGTGCTCCTATAGTTGCGCACCCCACCATATAGGCTATAGATCTCATTAAGGATTAAATCCAACCCCATTCGCTACAGGTAATGTACCAACCATCAAGTTATCTCACACAATAGGGATGAGTACAGAGTAAATATACTCTACATGTCAGTACCTCACATCATCTGGATAGCTTGTTTTTCCCATTGAACCTATTTCTCGGGATCTCCAGTCACTAGGTTGGGTTCCCGCTATTGATGATTTATGGGCTTAAGACCGATCCCTTTAGTTGTTTTTTTTATTTTCTCCCTTGCAAGGCCTTTTATTAAAGGATCTACCAGATTTTCTTTTGATCTCACATAATCAATTGAAATTACTCCTCCACCGAGTAATTGTCTCACATAGCTATGTTGTAGTCATACTTGTCTAGACTTTCCATTATATGTGGCATTGTTTGCAATTATAATTGCTGCAATGTTATCACAATGAATAATAATATGAGGAATTGGTTTAGTCCACAAAGGAATATCAAATAATAAATTTCTAATCCATTCAGATTCCATCGCAGCAGCTCCCAGAGCCAGAAACTCTGAATCCTTATTGGAATGGGAAATTGCAGTTTGTTTCTTTGATTTCCAAGATACTACAGCACCTCCCAAAGTAAAAATATATCCACTTGTAGACTTAGAATCATCTAAGTTTGAATTCCAGTCAGCATCCCTGTAACACTCAACTACAACTGGATAACTAGAATAACATAATGCATAGTTTATAGTATTCTTTAAAAACTTAAGTACTCTAGATGCAGCATTCTAATGTCTAACACCAGGGTTATTGGTATATCTACTCAATTTACTGACTGCATAAGCTATATCAACGCGAGTACAATTCATAGCATACATCAAGCTACCAATTACACTAGCATATTCAAGTTGAGATACACATTCATCATCATTTTTCACTAATTTAATACTTGGATCAAATGGGTAGACACAGTTTACAATCAAAATGATCATATTTTCTCAATATTTTTTCAATGTAATGTGATTAGGATAATTTAATTTCAGAATCATCTCTTATAATTTTAATTCCCAATATAACATTTGTTTCTCCCAAGTCTTTCATATCAAAGTTGTGGGAGAGAAGACTTTTTGTTTCTTCTATGCTTTCCATGTCAGATCCAAATATTAGTAAATCATCAACATATTAGCATATTATTCTTGTTGAACAACCATTAGATTTCTAATAAATACATTTTTCAGCCTCATTTATTTTGAAGCCATTAGATAGAATAACTTCATCAAATTTCATATGCCACTGTGTAGGTGCTTGTTTCAGCCCATATAAGGACTTTATTAATTTACACACCTTATGTTCTTGTCCTTTTATGACATAGCCTTCTGGTTGTTCCATATAAATTTCCTCTTGCAAATCTCCATTTCGAAAAGCAGTTTTTACATCCATCTAATGAATTATCAAATTATGAACAACAGCAATAGCAATCAAGATTCTAATAGAACTGATTCTAGATACAGGTGAATAAGTATCAAAAAAATCTATTCCCTTTTTTTGTCTAAAGCCTTTGGCTACTAGCCTGGCTTTATATTTCTCTATTTAACCATCTAGCCTAAGTTTTTTCTTAAGAACCCACTTGTACCATAAAGGTTTAGTACCTAAAGGTATGTCAGTTAATTCCCATGTGTTATTAGCTAAAATGGATTCAATCTCATCATCTAATGCTTTCTTCCAAAAGATAGCATCATGGGCAATCATAGCCTCCTGAAAAGTAGATAGATCTTCCTCTACTAGATAGGTTTCAAAATCAGGACTGACCCATCCTAGAACTAGGTTTGCAAATATAAATTATCCCGATGTGAACCGGGTGTCGTATCCACTGGGACAAAAATACTAAGTTGTGTTGGTTCCTTAATTCCTAAATTAATTTTGATAGAAAACAAAGTACTGATTTCTGAACTAATCCTATTTGAAGACGGGGTATTGGTGTGATTCCTAAATTAACCAAATAGAGGACAAGGGTATTGATTGCTAAATTAACAAATTGAGAAATAAGAAAAGTTTTGATTTAATCAGAGAAAAGATCTCAGGGTATGAATCCATTCTAACCTCGCACCATGGCAAGTATAGACCTAGGGGTTCTCTCTCAATGCTAAACGGACTCGTTCTAGTTACAAACCTAAACAAAGTCAACAAATAAAGGATGTGGGCGTAGATTAGGGCATAACCTATCTTTAAGGCATAGACTATCTGAGATCTAACATCACATTCATTCAAGCACCGTTATATGACTAGCATTTGAATCTACAAGATTAAAATACCAAAGAAAATAGATATTGCATTAAAAGAACAAAATCCAACATGTCATATAACCAAAAGCGTTTACAGAAAACCCTAAAGCCTATACATCACCATAAATACAAGATTAGGGCTTCATTGCAACCTTAAGATAAAAGTTTAGTTACTCATGGACGACGATTGGTGAAGAATCTTTGACGAAATCCCCATTGATGCTCTTCCAAAGCTCCAAAACCTTGCTCCCGATCTTCTCCCAAGATGTCAATATATTCTAAAACGAGTTTGGAGCCATATTTATTGGTTTTGGGTCAAAAAATCTCATCAAAAGCGCGCTAAAGGAGGACCTCATCCGATCCTGGCGTCTGGGCGTCCGGACGCTCGGAGGTAGTAGCCTCCATGTCAAATCTGTGGCCGGGCGTCCGGACGCCCAGAGGTAGAACCTCTGGGTCGAATGGAATTTCTGCAATTTTCCATTTTCATCCTGTTTTGCACCAATTTCTTCCCAATGCATGTAGGGCACCTGTAAACACAAAAATAACATAATTAGACTAATTATATTCATTGAAAGGTATACCAAAGTCTAAACTGAGGGGCCTAAATGGTACATTTTAGGCTCTTATCACACCCCCCCAACTTACACTTTGCTAGACCTTAAGTAAAGCTAAAACAAAAGGAAAGACTAACTAAGACCACTTTCGTAGGGAGTACGGCTGCACTTAGCTTGTGCAGCAAGCCTTTAAACCTCTAAGTTCCCCCTAAAGGACGAGTTATAGTTTCGTGAGGGTTTGCAGTGAATCTACCCACAAAATTCATAAAACTCTAAAACAACAGGAGGTCTTTCCAAAAATGATATCTACGTAAACCGGATATTCTTGACCATGGGGTTTTCAACACACATCACAAAGTTGGTTTCACAAATCCTATCTGTTGGTCAAAAATCCTCAAAATCATGCTAGAACAATTGATCGTGCACGGTGGAAATTGTGTATATATAGAGGTATGAAAGCATAAAACGATCCACTAAGACTTCCTGTGAAAACACATCTTTTCTTTTTCTTTCTAAAATTCTGGGCCACCTATCCTCAGTAAAAGACAACATGACTCATCGCAAGGAAACTGTGGTGGCTTTTACGCTATTGTTTTTCAAAGGCCGTAACAACACTATTTTGATTAATTCAAATTCTCTTTTTCTTTTTTTTCTTTTTTTATTTTTTACACACGTGACTGTGCAATGCCTAGGTCCCTTAAGCTTTCTAATTAACCCATGTAACGAGCATTCAGCCAATGACTCCCAAAATAGATGTCTTTAGGGCACTAGGTATGGCAATACCCCTCTAGACTTACTGGCTTGGGTCAAAAAGGCTACAAACCCAAACTAGTCACACAACTTTTTTTTAATATATATATATATATAAGATGGTCCCCAACAATAGGTAGCCCTTTCTGTATGCCCGAATTCGGTCTTACCGAGGATTGGCTTTCCAACATAATTGTTCTGTGTCTCTCACAAGAATGGAAATCATAGCTTCGCATTTCAAAAGAAATCTATAAAATACGTGTTGAAGTGGTGGATCAATTATTCTACAATTTCTCAAAAAGTCTTTCCTAAAACAAGATTGTGAACCCTTTTTCTCTTTTTCCTTGCAAAAAGTTCCATAAATCAAGGAACTCAAAGCAGGTAATCAGTTGGTCCACTCCCACTCTCGGTCCATATTCAAGCTAGAGGCCCAGTTGGGCCAAATAGCTACTGCGCTGAATAGAAGAGAGGAGGGCCGTTTACCTAGCCAACCCACTGTCAACCCTGAAACACCTTTGAAGTGGGTAGTAGCTCCCAAGCACATGAAACTTACCATGAGCAAGCCAAAGTAGTTATCACGCTGAGGAGTGGGCGTGAGGTTGAGACTAGGCCTGAAGAGCCTAAGAAAGATGTTAGAGAGTCTGACCCAAACCCTAAGGGCTCGAGGGTGGAAAAGAGTTCCAAGGAAAAGGAGGTCAGCCCTCATCCTTCTTTATCTATTCCTGCTGTAGCACCCCCATACGTGCCCAAAGCCCCTTTTCCTACTTGTCTTGATGCACCTTCTCCCTTAGGTAAAAAGGGAGTAACAATGGATGAAATGATAGAGGTTTTCAAACAAGTTAAAATAAACCTTCCTCTGCTGGATGCTATCAAGCAAGTGCCTTCATATGCGAAATTTCTGAAAGACTTGTGCACTCAGAAGCGAAAATAAAAATCAAATGTGTCCAAAAAGGTCCTGCTCACTGAGCAAGTGAGTTCAGTAATTCAGTATGACACTCCTTCGAAGCCAAAAGATCCTGGCACTCCCATTGTTACTTGTACGATTGGGAACCACATCATTGATCACGCTTTGTTAGATCTTGGAGCTAGTGTCAATCTCTTGCCTTACTCAGTTTATGAACAAATTGGGCTAGGGGAATTGAAGCCCACCACGGTCACTTTGCAACTTGTTGATAGATCAGTCAGGGTGCCCCGGGGTATAATTGAGGATGTCCTTGTCAAGGTCGACAAATTTTTATTTCCTGCAGATTTCATTGTCCTTGACACCAAACCGATGCAAAGCATGTGGAAACAAACTCCTGTCATTCTTGGCCGACCCTTTTTTGCCACAGCCAATGCAACAATTAATTGTCATACCGGACTTATGGATGTTTCTTTTGGTAATATGAAAGTGCGACTAAACGCTTTTAAGGCATCCCATCAACCTCCCGAAAAGGACGATTGCTTTGCAATTGTTGTTATTGATGAACTTGTGGAAGAACCACTCCCCTATATTTTAACTGAGGACCCTTTGGAGGCTTGCTTATCACAATTCAATTTTGATGCATATGATGTCGACCATTCAATTACTGTCGTCAATACTCTTTTGGATGAGGTAGCAATGATGGACTTTCCACCATGGAGGGCGAAGTTCGAACACTTACCTCCACTGTTTAAAATACCTACCCCACCTTTGATTGAGGTGCCCCCCAAGCTTGAGTTGAAACCACTTCCAAGTACACTCAAGTATGTTTATCTTGGACCCAAGTAGACCTTGCCAGTCATCATCGCTCCTGATATGTCTGACAATTAGGAAGGTCAACTCCTAGATGTGCTAAAGGAGCACAAGAGTGCAATCGGATGGTCCGTTGCCGATTTGAAAGGCATTGACCCCTCCATCTGCATGCATCGGATTCATTTTGAGGATGACACAAAACCATCACATGAAATGCAGCGTCGTTTAAATCCTAACATGAAAGAGGTGGTCATGAAAGAAGTACTGAAATTTCTTGATGCGGGAATTATATACCCAATTTCTGACAGTAAGTGGGTAAGCCCTACTCAGGTGGTGCCAAAGAAGTCTGGCATCACGGTTGTGGAGAATGAAAAAGGGGAGATCATCCTCACATGCACCACTACTGGGTGGCGCGTATGCATTGATCATTGAAAGCTGAACTCCATGACCCGAAAGGATCATTTCCCCTACCATTCATTGACCAAATCTTAGAGCGATTGGCTGGCCACAATTTTTACTGTTTCCTGGATGGTTATTTGGAATATAACCAAGTGGCTGTCTACCCGGATGATCAGGAGAAAACAACTTTCACATGTCCTTTTGGTACGTTCGCCTATCGGCGGATGCCATTTGGACTTTGTAATGCACCCGCAACCTTCCAACGGTGTATGATGTCCATATTCTCCGACATGGTAGAGAAATTTTTGGAAGTGTTTATGGATGATTTCTCTATTTTCGGACCTTCAGTTGATGAATGTCTCCATAATTTAGCAAAGGTGCTGAAACATTGTACGGAGACAAACTTGGTCTTGAGCTGGGAGAAAAGTCATTTTATGGTGCGTGAGGGCATAGTTTTGGGGCATATCATTTCCAAGAAAGGAATTGAGGTGGATAAGGCCAAAGTTGATCTTATTTCCAAACTTCCACCGCTCTCTCCAGTAAGACAAGTCAGATCTTTCTTAGGGCATGAGGGTTTCTACCGCCAATTCATTAAAGACTTTAGCAAGATTTCTCGACCCTTGTTAGCATTGCTCGCCAAGTAGGCCCTTTTGTCTTTAACGAGGCATGCATGCAAGCTTTTGAGAAGCTTCGTGAAGCTCTTTCCACAGCCCCATCATTCAGTCACCCGATTGGACTCATCCATTTGAGATTATGTGCGATGCTTTCGACTATGCAGTTGGTGCAGTCTTGGGCCAACGGGTGAACAAGGTCCCGCATGTCATATACTATGCTAGCAAAACCCTTTCTGAGGCCCAATTGAATTACACTACAATGGAAAAGGAATTATTAGCGGTTGTGTTTGCATTGGATAAATTCCAATCTTATTTGTTAGGATCAAAGGTGGTAGCGTTCACTGACCATGCTGCGCTACGTTACTTACTGTCGAAAAAGGACACTAAACCAAGATTGATTAAGTGGATTCTTTTACTCCAAGAATCCAACTTTGAGACTAGGGACAAGAAAGGTTCCGAAAACCATGTAGTTGATCACCTATCCCGGATTTTGGTAGAAGGTACGGATGACACGTTACCCTTGCATGACTCATTTCCCGATGAGCAATTGTTCACAGTGTCACGAACTCAACCCCAGTGGTATGCTCACATTGTGAATTATCTAGCAGTAGGGGAGATTCCTGCAAATTGGTCCAAGCAGGATAAAGATCGTTTCTTCTCCCATGTCAAATTGTATTTTTGGGAGGATCCTGAACTTTTCAAATTTTACCCCAACCAAGTCATCAGGCAATGTGTGCCCGAGTGTGAATACCAAAGTATACTCAAATTCTGTCACTCTCTTGAGTGTGGAAGGCATTTCAGTGGGAAGCAAACTGCTGCGAAGGTTCTATAGAGTGGCTTCTATTGGCCCACCCTTTTTCAAGATGCCCATCAGTTTTGTAAGACTTGTTTGCGCTATCAACAGATAGGGAATCTGTCCAGGAGGAATATGATGCCCCTACAATCAATTTTGATCGTGGAAATCTTCGACGTTTGGGGCATCGATTTCATATGACCTTTTCCGCCGTCCTTTGGCTTTGAATACATTCTCGTGGCGGTTGATTACGTGTCGAAGTGAGTGGAAGCAGTAGCCACTAAGACTAATGACCACAAAGTTGTGACCAAATTCCTACAAAGCAACATTTTTAGTCGCTTTGGCTGTCCGCGGGCAATTATAAGTGATGAGGGCACCCACTTTGTTAATAAGCATTTTGAGGCACTGGTAAGGAAGTACTCGATCACACATAAGGTGGCTACACCTTATCATCCTCAAACTAGTGGCCAGGTTAAGGTTTCCAATCGGGAGGTGGAGCGTATTTTGGAGAAAACGGTAAGGCCCGACCGCAAAGATTGGTCTTTGCGATTGAACGATGCTTTATGGGCATACCTACTGCGTATAAAACTCTTATTGGGATGTCCCCCTACCGGTAAGTATTTGGCAAGGCTTGCCACTTGCTGGTTGAACTCGAACACTGAGCCATGTGGGCCATCAAGCAATTCAATTTTGACATGGCCGCTGTAGGTTCCACTCGGAAACTCCTAACTCAATGAGTCAGAAGAAATTCGGAACGAAGCCTACACTAATTCCAAGATTTACAAGGCTTGGACTAAAGCATTTCATGACAAACACATTTTGCGAAAGTCCTTCGAGCCGAATCAAAAGGTTTGGCTATTCAATTCTAAATTGCGGCTCTTTCCAGGTAAATTGCAGTCTAGATGGGATGAGCCATTTGTGGTAACTGAGGTTTTTGACCATGGAATGGTTGAAATTCGAATCCCAAACACTAGGGGTTTTCTTAAGGTCAATGGTCAACGATTGAAACCCTATGTAGAGGGTATAATTGTAGGAGAAGTACTGGAGTCCGTCGCTCTGATGGATCCGTCTTATCTCATGGACTGACGGTCCTCGATGTTCGGTTGACGACGTAAAACCAAGCTCTTACGGGAGGAAACCCGAGTGTAATTAGTGTCGTAGGGTAGGTTTAGTCGATTTTGAGTCCATGTTGAGTCGTATTTGTCGCCTGATAGGTATCCTTAGGTGTTAATCTTTGAGAGAGAGGAGTTAAATTTAAAAAAAAAAAATTCGGCGTCCATGTGGGCGTTTGGACGCCCACACTAGTCTTCTTAGGGAGGACGTCGGGAGCCGGCGTCTGGAAGCCCGAAGGCCAATTCTAATTAGGAGACATTCTGTCTCCGAGCATCCAGACGCTCGGAACCGGCGTCTGGACGCCGGAGACATTTAAAAAAATAATAATAGAATAAAGAAATACAAAATACAAAAAAAAATAAAAAAATGTGGGGTACAAGGGGCTGTAGGGCAGCCCCCTCTTGTCATTACCTCACCTCTCTCTCTTTTCTCTCTTTCTCTCCCAGCACTCTTTCTTCCTCTCTTCCACATACAGTCACCCTTTCTTCCCCCATACTCCCTCATCACCACTACCCTTTTTCCATACTTTTTCCTCCACCATTTTCTTCCTCTCCCCTCCCTCTTCACTCAGTTAAGTGTTGCCGGAGCCTACATTCTCGCCGGAAATATTCAAGCTTTCCGGTTAGATCTACAGGCGCTCGGACCTCTCCAATCAATTGTAGCACTTGGGTTCTCTTACCCGCGAGTTCCTCTACACGCTGGTGGTGTCCGCTTCTCTCCAGCAACGGCGCCAAAATTTGACCCATCCTAGAATAAAGTTTGCAAATATAAATTATCCCGATGTTAACCGGGTGTTGTATCCACTATGATAAAAAGGCTAAGTTGTGTTGGTTCCTTAATTCCTAAACTAGTTCTGATAGAAAACAAAGTACTGATTTCTAAACTAATCATATTTGAAGACGGGGTATTGGTGTGATTCCTAAATTAACCAAATAGAGGACAAGGGTATTGATTGCTTAATTAACAAATTGAGAAATAAGAAAAGTTTTGATTCAATCGGAGAAAAGATCTCAAGGTACAAATCCACTCTAACCTCGCACCATGGCAAGTATAGACCTTGGGGTTCTCTCTTAACGCTAAACAGACTTGTTCTGGTTACAAACCTAAACAAAGTCAACAAATAAAGGATGTGAGCATAGATCATAGCATAACCTATCTCTAAGGTATAGACTATCTGAGATCTAACATCACATTCATTCAAGCACCGTTATATGACTAGCATTCGAATCTACAAGATTAAAATACCAAAGAAAATAGATATTGCATTAAAAGAACAAAATCCAACATGTCATATAACCAAAAGCGTTTACAGAAAACCCTAAAGCCTATACATCACCATAAATACAAGATTAGGGCTTCATCGTAACCCTAAGATAAAAGTTTAGCTACTCATGGGCGACGATTGACGAATAATTTTTGACGAAATCCCCATTGACGCTCTTCCAAAGCTCCAAAACCTTGCTCCCGATCTTCTCCCAAAACGTAAATATGTTCTCAAACGAGTTTGGAGCCATATTTATAGGTTTTGGGTCGAAAAATCTCATCAAAAGTGCGCTGGAGGAGGACTTCATCCGATCCGGGCGTCCAGACGCAAGGTACTTGGCGTCCAGACGCCCGGAGGTAGTAGCCTCCGGGTCAATTCTGTGGTCGGGCGTCCGAACGCCCGTAGGTAGAACCTCTGGATCGAATGGAATTTCTGCAATTTTCTATTTTCTTCCCGTTTTGCACCAATTTCTTCCCAATGCATGTAGGACACCTGTAAACACAAAAATAACATAATTAGACTAATTATACTCATCAAAAGGTATACCAAAGTCTAAATTGAGGGGCCTAAATGGTACATTTTAGGCTCTTATCAAGGACCAAAACTAGTAACAGTCCTAAGTCTCTTACTCCTCCTAGGTTGAGTTTCCCCTTCTCAGAAGTTCCTAGAACTCTTTTGGGTGAAGAAGGTTCTAATGTAAACTTAGTCTTAAAAGAAATAAAATCTTCAAAGAAGTCTGCATCTCTAGACTCAACTAGGCTTAGGTCTTCTAATTTAATGAATTTGTAGGTGGCACTATCTTGAGCATAGCCTATGAAAACACACTCCCGTGAGTGGAGTCCTAATTTAGGCCTTTTTGGATCTACTATCCTGACATGTGCTAAACACCCCTAAACTTTAAAATATCTAAGGCTAGACTTTCTCCCTTCCCAAATCTCAAAGGGTGTTCTATTAGTTTTATAATATAAAACCTATTTAAAATGTAACATGTAGTCAACAAAGCTTTACCCCACAAGTTTTTAGGACTACTAGATGCTATTAACATAGAGTCAACCATTTCAATCAAAGTCCTATTTTTCTTTCTGCTATACCATTTTATTGGGGTGTATAAGGGGCAGTACAAGTTCTCTTAATTCCTTTAGATTCATAATAGTCTAAAAAATCTTTTGAGGTGTATTCACCGCCTCTGTCACTTCTAAATGTCACAACCTTTTTATTCAATTTATTTTCAACTTCAATCACATAAATCTTAAATTTAGATATTGCTTCATCTTTAGTTCTTAGTAAGTATACATAAGTATATCTAGAATAGTCATCAATAAAAGTAATAAAGTAGTATTTACCACCTCTACCTCTAGTCATAGTATTACTTAGATCACATATATCAGAATGAACCAACTGAAGTAATATAGATTCTCTTTCTACATGCTTAAAAGGCTTCCGTGTAATCTTCGATTGAGAACATATTACACATTTCTTCCATTCATCGTCACATTTATCAATCAGTCCATCATTACTCATATTTTTCATAGTTCTGAAATTTATATGACCTAAGCTACCATGCCATTCATCAACTGAAGCAATAATATAAGCAGAAGAAGATGCAATATTATTATTGACAATATTCAATTTAAACATACCCTCACATGCATAACCCTTACCGACAAATACACCTTTCTTGGTTATTACAAACTGGTCAGATTCTATTACCTGTTTAAATCAAGCCTTATTCAGAAGATAACCAGACCCAAGGTTCTTTCTCAATTTTGGTGCACGAAACACGTTCAGCAAGGTCACTGTCTTCCCGGTACTGAACTAAAGTTTAACCTTCCCTTTACTGATTACTTGAGTAGTAACGGTAGTTCCCAGAGCGAGCTTACAATTATTAGTGACCTTCTCATAGGTCTTGAGCACACCTCTGTCAAAGGTGACATGGGTGGTTGCACCAGTGTTAATCCACCATCCTTCGCTCTTTCTCTTGTGTCGAAGAGTTTTTTGTATGTCCTTCCAAGTGGATGGTAATTTTTCAATAACAGTAGCCACTTGGAACTATTCATCAATTCGGATCCCTTATTTAACAATTTCATTAACATTAATGGTTTGTAAGTCATGTATTTCAGGAAGAATGGGCTTGTCATCTACCATCTTAAAATTCAAATAGCGACCGACTGCATACTTTTTAGCCCCAGACTCCTCCATTTTATATTTTCTATCATGAGCTCTCTAGAGTTCTTTAGCAGATCGGGCTTCAGAATATATATTGTAAATATTGTCTGCTACCAGGTTCAAAATGTGGCATTTACACAAGTAATCATGCTCTTTCCATTTCTTCCGTGCATAAGAGCCGCCTAGTCCTTCTTCACATTCAAGGCATGATTCGGTAAGGACATAAGCAATTTTCAAAGATGTCAGCAAAAATAGAACTTTCTGCTGCCAATATCGAAAATTAGATCCGTCACAACTGTCTAACCGAACTAGGTCCTGATGCATGAATTTGATAGTGGAAGTAGCCATGGAAATTCGTCCTAAAATTGTTGAAAATACTACAGAAAAAGGGTTGCTGTCAAACAGAATCTAACAATTGTACTCGATTGTAGAAGACTGTAGCTGTGATTTGTTAGCGAAAGCCGAATCTACTGCCGTTGCTGCTCTTCGGCCGAGGCACATCTGATGACGCTCTCTTTAGGACGAGTTTTGCCCCTTAGGATAAAATCCAGGTGCAAAAGGTTCTCAGCAGAACTGCCCCCAAGATACAACGGCCTTTTGTGTTCAGGTCCGATCGCACATACAGCCTAAAGTCTAGACTCCGTTTTGATTGCTTAGAGGGAAAGCAGAGGAACAGTAAAGAAAAGAAGTTCGACGATTTTTTTGTGTCTATCAAACAACTATGGAGATGCCCTTATATATAGAGATTTGAATCCGTTGGGTCTTTAATCCCTAACGTTATTGGCAAAAGGTTGGCATTACTATATCAGCATATGGGTCCCTTTAGGCCACCTGGCCTGGATTTGCACCCCCCTTGTGCGCGATATACACGAAGGATGGGTGTCGCGAACGCACACCTGGCTAAACGTTTTCCGGACCAGCCACCTCGGGTCAAGCTCAACTTGTGTGCGTGCATAGGGCCCATGGTAAAATGCATCCAAAAGTCTTTTGAAAGTATATGAATGGAAACACCCATAAAGCCTCTTCAAAAGATGAGTTTTAGCAATATGGGATGGCTTGTTTTCAACAACCTACACTACCCATAAAGCAAAAAGGCAAAAAAGCAAAAAGGACAAATCACCTTTTATAAAAAAACACCTTTAGAACTTTTTGAAACAACAAAAAACAACACATCCCACTTTGGTAAATGTCTAAATGCTTTACTTCTTTGATTATATGACCTCTTGTTCTTCAATCTTCATCTGATGTTATTGTATTTTTATTAGTTTATGAAAGAATTGTATTCTTTATGGGGTGACCCATACCTTGGATTGGCCATGGTTGTAAAATATCTGTGATCGTTTATGGGGTGACCCATATCCTGAGATTCTTCTGGAAGAGGAAGAGGGCTTAAAGCTGGTGCCAGGATATACCTCCGACAATGTTCTTAAGGGGAGCGAGGAGTGGTATGCTCTAGAAGGGGTCTCCCGTTTGAATATCATGCCGACCCTGCCAAGGTTCATTCTTGAAGGAGGCCAAAAGAGGTTCTGAAATGCAAAAGTCGGCAAGAAGAGATGGTTGGTTTTGCTGCTGGAGAAAATGAATTTTGTCATTGTTATTATTTTTTGTTCCTTATGTAGCAGGGTATTTGCTGATCTTGATGGGAGAGATGGCTTAATGTAATAAAGTATTGTTGATGGGTAAGATGAGTTTAATGGAGATTCCTCAAATTAGATACCTCATCTTTGATTTTTCCAGGTCTCAACTAATGCCCCTTTAATTTAGTGGCTTTAGAGGAGGAATTCATGGGTTTTTTCCTTCTTTTTTTTTTTTCCCATGTAATGTTCAAGGATGGATTGAACGGATTAATCCGATCCGATCCGATCCGACTGGATTGGATCGGATCAAATTTTAACAGCCACGGATTGGTGACGGATTTCAAATCTATCAATCAGTAGGTAACGGATTGGTGATGGATTTGGCCCAATTTACACCAATCCGATTTGTGTACACCCCTACTGCTCGAGAGATTGGTCCACATCACTACATGGTCACTGGTTAGCAAATTTCAAGCATTTAAAACATGCAAAAACTATTGTCGGCATACTAATAAGGAAGGTTTATTTCATGAGTTACGGAGATTAAGTGCCAACTACATGTAAAGTTTCAAACTGGGCGTCTCTTTACCTGTTTCAAAATGGGGATTTGGATGTAGGAATACAAATAGGGAAACCTATCAAGGTACTTTTTTTTTTTTTTTTTTTTACTTTCATAATCTTTTTTTTTCCCAGAATCTCAGTGGGTTTAAGGATTCCTTATCTAGATTTTTGTGGACAGTCCATCAATACAACATGCATTTATTTGATCTAGGAATTAAGGATTTTTTTTTTTTTTTTTTTTTTTTTTTGGTGATTTGGGATTTTAGATTTGAAAAATATAAATTAGCTGTAAATTTGTCGTTGTGTATCTCTATTGTAAGTTCGTATCTAACAATTGCATTTTGCCTGCAGGGTCTTTTGCGATGGCTACTTCTGACAACATGGTTTCTTTGAATTATGGCATGTTATGTAAACGGTGACTGCTGGATCTTCTTCTAAAAAATGTATATATAGTGTTTGGTGCTCATTTCCATATTAATATATCCATTTTCTTATAAATTTTTTTTAATGAAGGTATTAAATTTCTGTTGTTTGAGTCTTGAATGTATTTGTAATTAATGCCTGGTCGGTGATATGCTTAAACATCACAACATTACACAATGCCTCTTGCTCACTTTGGTTTGCCGCTTGAAAGTGATGAAATCTTAAAAATGATAATTTACATAATGGTATCATTTTCTTGTATATTGTAAAACTTTTTTTTTTCCAAAGAATCGGAAACTCATTGAATAATTTTAATAACTTTTTATTAATTGGAAATTATTTATAATATTAATTTAAAAGTGCTATATCCAATTTGGATGAGTTAACCGAGCATTGCACGGGATTTCATGCTAGTACTTTATTCATGCCGTTGTAGTAATGGATCCTCTTGTACGAAGCGAGCTCAGCATATCCAATTTGAGCCCAACAAGTCCTACTTGGTCGCGGTATGAGAACATCAAGCCCAGCTAGGCCCTGTCTGAGCCTGGTAAGCTCATCTAGGATCAACTCAAGCCAATCTGGAAATTAAGATCCTCATAGTATCAACAAGAATTTCACTCTCTGAAAAAGCTGCCAATTAAGATGTTCACAAAACTGCATTCTCAAAGCTCCGAGTTGGAGGTGGGGAGATTGGTGTAGTTTATGTTCCAGTTGCCAACTTGATGTCAAGGGAGAAATATGCCATGTAGATCCATTAGGGCATGCGGATATAAAGAAAGCAAATGCAATGGGGTGAATCAAAGAATGGCCTATTTTTGACAAAAACATACTGATTGATAGCTGCAAAAGATTGGAGCAATAATTAGCTAGCCCATACAATGGGTACATCAATCTCCAGGACAACCTAAGAAAAATCCAAATAAGAGGCAAGTGAACCGAGTCAATTGCTGGCGAAACTGTTTGTGGGATCGATTGTTTCTATAAAACACATAGGAATTGAATACATAGGAATTTATAGTCAAATGAGCTTTAAAGAGGCGAGGCATAAAAGATCTGAGGTAGTGATATAATTGCAACCCTAGCTCACTTTTCATAAGACCATAGGACTCAATGCCAATGTATTCAATTACATGAAATAAATAGACCCTAATTAATATGTGATTGGAAAAGGTAAAAGATGATAGTGAGGGTGAATTTGCTAGTAAGGACACAAACAAGAATGACAAGATATTAGTTCCTTTTGGGAAATTGATGGTTCCATGCCTGACCGTTGAACCCATTACTATATGTTCATTTTCAAAACCATGCAACTATATATAGGAGCATTTCACAATTTGTACCATTGGATCTCCACCATGGTTGTCAATTTCATTTTAGATTAGATCTCGTTCCAATTTGGCTCCAAACTAGAATGGTTTTGGCTGAATCGAAATCTCAATGATATATTTCAGGGTTTTTTTTAAGAAAAATATTTAAAAATTAAAAATAAATAAGAACTAAAATTCCAACCTAACAAATAATTAAGTTGTATACATTTAATTTATTCGATTAAATCAATAGTGCAATATGTTATTCTACAACCCAAACGAACAATTTGTAAACCATGTGTGCGTGACATTGTGAAATAATACATTGCTCAAATCTCAACTTATAATATTCAATTTAAACCCAACCCAATTCAGACTAAGGTTATGAAATGGACTTATGGAAAGTCTCTATTTTAACCATCCATTCATGACCTTAGATCACACAACTCGCCATATTCAATTAACAAAAAATAAAAAAAATAGTAGTTATTCCTCAAATCCCTCTTGTATATGGTAGAGCCATGGGTCTCATCACTCAATCAGGTGTCTTATTTTAAAAAGAATCAGATAGCTTCTTACTAAAATGGCTCATCATCATCATCATCATCAAAGCTTTTTCCAACTATGACAGTTAATTCACATTATAGTTGTGATAAATGTTTTATATAAGTTGTCAACTTTTATTTGATGCAACCGTCCTCTTATATATATATATATATATATATGGCCAAGGCTCTCCTAAGCTAAAGCTTACTATAAAATTCAGTAAGCTCACGCTTATGGGCCCCACCCTTAGTCCATCCAAATGGACCAAACACATGACCCTCCTATATTGCACATGTCGATCAACTTTTGGTTAGATCCGAATTTGCTGGACCGTTGGATCGATTGTGTACCAATCTGAATGGACTGTTTACCGTTAAAATTTTAGGGCCCAGATGAAGTTGATAGAAACCATGGTTTGGGTTGAATTTTTGTACAGATGAGGGTCCTAGGGAGTCCTTGAAACCAATGATAGAAGCTTTGTGTGTGTGTGTGTGTGTCTCTCTCTCTCTCTATATATATATATATATATATATGGGCTTGGGACCGGCAGTTATAAAAAATGGATCATATTTGAGGCAAGATTAAGGTTTATTTGTATATGGTTCCATTTATGATGGAATAGATCCCTCTCTATAATCCGCCTCCAACATGGATCTTATGTGTTTCAAACAGATCTAATATTGACTAAAAAGTCAATCAAGATTTGAAAACCAAGGCCATTATCAATATACCTGGGTTAATGAACTGTTGAGAATATAAGTGGGACTTAACGATATGATGCAAGCTTTATATACTTTCGAAAGAGCATTATAATCTATGTTCCTTTGGTCCTAAGGGCCCATTTGTTTGCTACATTGGAATTTATGGTCAAATAGGCTTGTATTAAAGAGGTGATGGGTAAAGGATAAAAGGTAAAGATGTAGATGGAATATTGACTTAATGAGATTTGAACTAGGGTGACACTAGGTAATTGTTTTATTTTCCATCGAAGAGGAGATCATCTGATGGTTATTTTTTGAACATTCGACTTTATTTCTTTGATTTTGACCGCTTTAAAAAATACAAGTCGTCGAACTCAATCGCATGGAAAAGATAGGGCCCTAGAAAATCATTGGGTACCAAACTCCTTTTTATGAAAGGGATTGTAAAAGTGTAAATTCAATGGAATGCAATGAGCAACCTAGTCGTAGACAAAAATCTCAATTTCCTACAATAAGATTTAGTAGGGTGATGGCTGGAGTTACCATCCAAGAGAAGACTATTTGATGGTATACTGGTGAGTTTATCTTTCAACCTATCAATTTTAGGCCCTTCTCAGAATAAACTAGAAATACATGCCCGTGCCAATATAATTATAATATTAAGATTTATAAAAAAAAAATGTTATGATCAATTTCTTTAAAATTAAATGCAAATGGATATAGTGAGAGAGAGAGGGGAAAAAAACAAGTTCATAAGAATTCAATACCTAATACCAAATAATTAAAAAAAAAAACACAAGTCCATGAAAATTGAAAACTAATGATTTATAAAAGTTAAAGTCACAAAAAACAAAAATAAAAATCAAACTCTACTCTTTCTCCCTTGATAAGTGTGCATTGTAGCACATCAGTTACATGAAAAGTTTTTCCCACCTCGTCTTTAGTTCCATGTTGCTATCGCGAGTTTGTCGTTTTTCAATATTATTGCCATTTTCTTATGAATTATGGAACTTATTATTTTTGTTAATCAACTCCATGTATTATACATTCATTTGGATTTAGTTTTATTGTTAAATGGTTATCATAGAAACTTAATGACTATATAGGAAATCATATAAAATAGTTATTTTAAAAGTTTGACCACCTATGCTTAAAGTACAATGCATAACTATGAAAATAATAACAATAATATTTATAGGGGTCAATATTCTAAAAATATAGTTACTTTTATAATTACCCCATAGATAAAGTCTAACTCCTGATCAATTTTCCAAAGTGGGGCTAGGGTCTCTTCATCATTGACTAATTTTAACATTTTGTTGATAACTATTAATAAAAAGATGCTCAGTGGTGTAGTGGTAGGGTCACCCGTTTGAGAAGAGAGGAAGTGGGGAGAAAGAGAGGGGATTGAGAGAGTTCAAACTAAAATTAAATTGATTGGATGAGTCAAAATCAATTGGAGCGAATTGGAGCTAGACAAAAACAAATAGATCTAGTAAAAAAAAAGATAAAAAATTTCTCATGTGGCACATCATTGGAATTGTACTTTTTTGGGGACGAAATTACCCAAATGACAATATCATTATGTAGATGACGATCACATTACTTGTTTGAGAGCATCATTACCTGCCTGGCAACGTCGTCTCCCCCTATTTACATATTTCCGACCCGCAAGGTTTTTTTTAGTTTCTATCTCCCGTTTACACTAATAACTATCTGAATATTGAAACCCAAGTGAAGAAAAACATATTTTCAAGGGAAAAAGGCATTAAATCTGAGATAAAACTCATCTAAGAGGTTGTTTTAGCATTAATGGAGATGATTTGGACAAGCCTTTCTCTTATGAAGGCTTAATCTCCAACACGGGAGAAAATTTATTTGTAGAAGTGAGTGGCTAGCTAATTGGAGTCCGAATATGATAACCTTCTCTTAACAACAAACGGATGTTCAAAATGAACCTCTTAGACGGATCTTATCTCAAATTTTATACATTTTCTACTTGCAAATATAATTTTCTTCACTCAGGCTTCAAGTTATTATTATTTTTTTTCGTAAAAGGTCTTCAAGATTAATATGGTTGTTGACGGAAATATGAGATGAAAATAAAAAAAGTTCTCTCATGGGTGGAAAATATATAAGAGAAATTCCACAAAATGCCCCTTCAAAAGGGGACATTTCTGCCCCTATCTAACATACAATGAGAGAAGGGTTGGTAGAAAGACTTTTTCTCCTACTTTAAAGCGACATTGATTATTATTTATTAAGAGAAATGTGCATTGAAGTCCTTCATGTATTGGTTAAGAGAGAGAGGGGTTTAAATCTTGAGGACATTTAAACCCTAAACATGTAAGTTTTAATTGCATGGCTTGCCATGTGCAACTTCTTTTCTTATTCATCTTTGAACATTAAGAGGTCCCCGTTGAACTTGTTTTCCAACCATCCAAGATTTAATCATAAAAATAAGAGGGCCCTATTTACAGGGAGAAAAGATTGGGAAGTGCTAAACTACCGAATCAACCATTAACTAGATTCATCACAAAATAAAAGGACCCATTGAGAAGGAGAAAAAATAGGAAAGGACTGAACAACCTTAATAGTGTTAGCATTTAGGAAGGGAGAAAAATTAGGAAGGGATTAGTTGCCTATTTATGAGAGAAAGCAAGCATTTAAATGCATTAACTTTCTTCCTAAAAAATAGAGAAGGAGAAGACCACGTTGGCATTTTTATTAGGTTTGGGCTACAGTGCACGCTGCATTTTATTATGGTGCAGCACCCTGCCCTGCCCCTCCAATTAGAATTTGTCACGTGGACTACTTAAGCAGGATGCAATGAGGTTACATTCTCCAAAATCAACCCAACACATATTTCACGTCATTCCAATATGACCCTTTCCTCTCTCATGCATCTCTTGTCACCTCTCTCCCAAAAAAATATTTATGACTAAAATCGTACCCTTTCCTCTCTCATGTATCTCTGGTCACTTCTCTCCCATTTTCCTTTACAACGGGGAACCCGCGGACCCCCTTTATTTTATAGTTATTTTTCTAATTATGTATTAAATTATGAAAATTAATTAGAAAAAGAGTAATTTTAGATGTGGGCCCGCCTAAATAATGGAGAAACCTTCATGCTCAATCCGAGTTAAAAATTAAGCTTATGTGGGCCAACCTCACAAATATGCTCCTTTGAAAATCAAATTGCACAAATCAACCTTATTTCCAAAATCAAACGATGTGGGGTCTACCTCATAGATGTGCTCTTTTGAAAATCAAATTATATAGAAATAATCTAATTTCCAAAATCATTCTAATATGAGCTCATGTTAGAACAGGAGAAGCCATCATTATGCAATTTGATTTTCAAGATAATCTAATGTGGTTCTGTCCAACTTTAAAAATCATTCTGATGTGGACCTTACATATAAAAAGAAAAGCCATTATTGTACAATCTGATTTTGAACAAAATCAATCTGATTTTCAAATCATTTTTATGGGTTCGCCTCACAAATGTTCTATTTTGAAAATCAAGTTGCATCAAATCAAATTGGTTTTTAGAATCAATCAAATTGACGCACTTAATCTCTTATTTCTTAATTATTGATCTAACAATGCACCTAATTATGAAAGTTGATAAAAATGACAAAAAAGTGATTTTACATATTAATTGTTTAAATATCTTTTCCAATGCACAAAAAACTCCTTTTAATTTTTATGAATTATTTTTAATAAATAAACATAATAGTAACTCAATAAATATATTGTTAATGAAGAAATATAGGTCAAGCCCAAAATTAGTCATAAAAAAACAAAATTAAATGCTCATTTGAGACAGAGAATATCACATTTGTACTCACTTATTAGAATATTTAGTTTGCTTGGTATTATAAGACAATTAATTTGATTTGGAATTTAAGATATACAATGGACTGTATTAGATACAACCAAATGGGATGGTTTATCTTCTTTCCAAACCCAACACGTTTTATTTCAATATTGTTCCATTGGGTTGGATCCATGATGTGGTTTAGAATAGATGTATGGCATGGGACATTGGATCCAATAATAATTTTTGAAGTTTTGGAAAAATAATAGGCTCCACTACTATATATATAAGAACATTAAAAAAAAAAAAGTAGTGGGGCCCATTATTTTTCCAAAACTTAAAATTTATGATCATAACCGTTATCCAAGCTATGCATCTATGCATCCGCATTATGATCTAATTCAGTGGGCTCCAATTGAAATAGGATAGCCTTGAAAATATATATTTTTAGCGCATAGCTTCGGAAAAACGGCCCGTTATAATGGTATTATACCGTCATCGATTGAACTCTGTTGGCAAGCCGTTAAAATTCTAAGGGGCAAGTTAATTGGGAAATAACTATTGTCCAAAGAAGCTATACATGCTCTTGAAACTTGTTATGAATTGCAACACAAAAGTTCCATGCGGCATGTGCTAGTATGATGAGTGGGAAGATGCAAGGTATATAGCGTCGTTGTACTGGAGTCTGCCCCTTTTTTATTAATGGGGTGAGATAATGGGGGGAGAACTTGTTAGGCAACGATATCATCATCTACATAACAACATCGTCACGTGGCAGATTTCGTCCATAAAAATGTATGGCACACTTTTGCGTCGTTTCTCTATATTTCTTTAATAATTCATCTAATCAAGATTTAGAGAGTTTTTTTTTTTCAAAAAAAAAAAAAAACCATAAGAATCATGTATGAATTATATACAAAAAAAAAAAAAAAAAAAAAACCCACGAAGAATCACATGAAAATCACATAAGAATAATAAAAAGAAACTTATATAAGAATCATATAAAAACCCACATTAGAATCGCATAAGAATCATGCTCAAATAAATCCACATATATGCTCGAATAAATCCAGTGAGGGCTGGCTCGAGCCAAGCCTAGTATGGTTCAAGGTCAACCCTCAAATTTAGGGTCTTGCAAAAATCTTATCCAAGCCTAGCCCTTGGGCTTTTCCAGAAAAACATCCAAAAGCCCTCATTTTGTAGGCTGGCCCGGACCAGATACCCTCATAGAGGAGCTAGATTGACCAATACTAAGAGATATTTATTTATAACCACTATATTTTCTAGAAATCACAATTAGCCACCTGCCTTAAAAAAAAAAAAAAAAAAAAAAACTACCAGCTATTAATTTACAAATCTCAATCAACCACCTAAACTCGAAATTAAGGACTAAGTCTTGACCCATTAGTGAAATCTATTGCAAAATAATGAAAACTTTCTTAGGTCTATCCTAATTAATCTAAACCTAAGGATGCTAATCCTGTCTAACTTTGACTTGGATATAATGGCCCTTTCCTATTTGCCCCACAAATTTAATTTGAATGGAGCTAGATTTAAGGAAAAATTTATCCTTTTAGAAAAATACAATGAACTTCATAATGATGGTCAAGGTGGTTGGCCAAATTTTAGATTAGAAAGATGTGGTTGCCTGCAAAAGATTAAAAGAAAAAGGTTAGTCATTATTTGCAATTGTCAAAAGTACAAGGGCCGATATGTAAATTTTCTGTAGTATTAAATACTAGTTAAAAACCGTCAGTTGGATCACAAGCGATGAACTAGTCAAAGAAATCTATGAATTGCGCCACCAAGATGTAACATAATTCAATACTTAAAAATTTATTAAGCATTATATAACACAATGCCTCTCCACCAAACGACTTATTATATATATTTCAATCGGGGTCCACTGCAGGTTCTCTAAAAAGATATTGCCAGTCATCGAAGTTCAGGTGGTAAAATGAATGGTAACTACATAAATCTTCTTATTTCGTGGCCTTAAATTAGACAATAGACATCATTAAATAAATTTGACTTTTGTGTGCAACAAACTCTTAAACCCAAAGAGTGAACCTCTTGCTAGGGATATAGAGAATTTTTTTTTTATCGGTAACAATAAAATCTTCATTCAAGTATGTAAAAAAAAAAAAAATACAAAATAGGCAACAACAAAAGAAAGTGGAGCAAGAGAAATTGATTTCATTTTATTTAAGGCGCAGCCACTAATATATGAACACAAGAAAAAATACACATTCATTTTTACACATATTCACATGTATATTAGAACTATTCAAATGACAATCATTCACGCCTTTAGTCGATGACACTTGGCTGATCACCTATGATCAAGTTATACTACTGTTCTCATTTGCAACAATGTGGGGTTGATATTTTGTGTGGAAAGAGAGAAGCTCAATAGAAACACCTTTGAAAACCATTAAATTTGAGGCTCATATGATAAGGGATTGAAAATCTCAAATGACAACGACATTTTTGTTATATACCACGCAATTGAATCTCATGTGAATAAACTATTTCAATCCATCTTTATCTATACGCAGAGAAAGGGACATATAGTGAGAGGAATCATCACTTGTTTTACATACATACAGAAAGTCCCAAGTCTAAACAGAAACAGGATCCAAGTTGGAAACTGAAACTTCATCACATGCCATGGCTGAATTGCAAAGATCTGCACTTTCTTTCCGGAGACAAGGTTCTTCTGGGTTAGTATGGGAAGATCGGCTCCTTTCAGTAGATCACCCGAATCAAGCTAACAAGAAAGAAGAGAAAGCAGAAGCCGGCCAAGTAGAATTCAGACAGAGAAGGCCTTCTCAAAGTGTAGGATCAACGGGCGTGATGAAATGCAGCAGATCCGATGGTGGAGAGCATGAATGGCCCACTGATAAAGTGGCACCTTCCATCGACCCCCCGTCACCTAAGGTCTCTAGTTGTGGTTTATGTGGGGTTTTTGGAAAACCCACAAATTCCAAGCAGCACAACAAATCTCATAAGCGCTAGTTCTTTTCAGCTGTCAGCTGTAAGTTTCTCTTTTTTCCTTTTCATGGCTTCTCTGAGCTTATAGATGTGTACTTTGTTTTGATGGGTGTTCTGTGAAAAGGGAGAAGCTCAATATAGACTACATGTTGTAAATCCTTTCAGATGAGTCTGGAACACAGCACGGTAAGAACAAAAAATCTCTTCCCTTCCTTGGTTTTCGTTTTAACCATCTTAAAGGCCCTATAATTCATGGGATTCCTAATTAGTTTTCCATGGAGTTGTGGAAAAGCCCTGAGGATTTGGTCATGTGAAAATCCTTATTTCTTAAGGATTTGGTCCCGTGGGACTCCTTGTTTTTAAGGACTTTTAACAACCGACCTCCTCTCATATGATTTAGAAATCTTCATTTTTGTAGAATTACTCACCAATACTAATTTTTTCTCAACTCTACTCATCATATGCACCAATATCAATGTATAATTCTCAACTATACAAATTCTTAACAGTGAATCTCTATTCCATGGTAAGTGGGAGCTCACCCATTGCCAAATGTGCCGGGACGAGGAAGAGACTTCAATATGGCAAAAAAGGTTGAGTATCTCTTCCCCTACAAGTTGAGGGGCATAGAGAGAGAGAGAGAGAGAGAGTAAAGGGTAACCCTTTTCATTGCCTTAGTCCGCACTTGGTTTATCTCTCCTGGATCCTACGCTTGTGTTCGCTGCCATCCAATATACTGATCCGTCCTTACATTGGTGGTGGAGCATCACAAAAAGAAGTCACCGAGCCATCGCTATAAAAAAATCCCTATAAATTCCATCAGTGGGGCACAAGGCTAAGAATCCAAACCATTTTTGTTTTTAAAAATTTATCAGACATAAAAAAAATAAGTCACTCTCAATTAATTATTCCAAAATCACATAGTTAAAAATAGTTGATGAATTTGATAGCCGCGGTACTTGTGATCAGAGTTAAAATTTGTTTAAAGATATAATTAGTGGAAATGTTATTTCGAGCGGTTTAGATTTCAAAGTCAAGCTCCACTGATGATGATGATTTCTAGTGATGGGTTCAGAGAATTCAATTCATTCTCTCCATCGCCACTTGCACAATCTCCGTAGAGATAATCACAGGATTAAATAATGATAAGATTCGACAGGTTATGGATTGTCCTATTGTAACTGATGTCATCCCAAAAAACACACACACATCTCTCTCTCTCTCTCTCAATAGAGTAATATTATGTAAATCTTGATATAAGTGTCAAGCCATCAACACTGAGGTAATGACTCCAAAAATTTAACTGTAGATTTTAATCTGATCTTAACTGATATTAGGGGCCTGTGTGGAAGGTGCGTTTGTGCAACGGTAGAAATCCATGGTAGAGAGAGAAATTATTCAGATTTTCCATTCAGTTCCTTTTCCGATTGTTCGCTGCGATGGATTTTCCTTACAAATTAGAAAAAAAGTGAACAATTTTCTTTGAAAGAGAGAATTTGGAATTTGTGATGGCAAGGGGTACAAACTGAGGATTCCTCTCTATTATGGAAATGAAAATCCATATATAGAGCGAATCTCTCCACTGACAACCAAACCCTAAATTGACAAACTGATTGCAAGATCCTGATTTCATCTTTTCCCCACAAGAAGATGCGTGCTACATTTTTTTAATCAATAAATAAACATTAATTATGGGTGTACAAGGTAGGGCAGGGCAGCCAGGCTTCTCTATTATTGAGAAATTGTGTGGGGGGCAATTTTTAGAGAGCAGACAAGCAAAGTTGGTGATATTAATGTATGTCTCTATACCAAGAAAACAACTCATTCCATAAAATAGTTGGTATTGTATTTGCAGCTATTGACTCCTGGCATAAGATGATTGGAGCGGTTGGATCTTACTGCCTTTGGAGAGATGCAATCATGACCCTACATTTATTTGCACTGTGACTGGTGCCAATAATATGATTTCTTTACAAGTGGGCCACACTGAGAGTAGGAGCCCAACCCAAATCGAAACCGCTGGATATGGCTAAATTACATTCGATTTAAACAGAAGAAGAGAAACGTCTTTTTTCTTTCTTTTTTGAAAGGTGATTTTTTTAACATGAAAGTGAAACATATTTTATATCCGATGGTTGAGTCCACTTGTGCTACCACCTAGTGTTAGAAAAAATTGGATGGATTGCCTGAGTCGCAAGTCATGCTCTCCTTAAGGAGAAAAATGCCCCCCATACCAAATAGATGTCTGCAAATGGGTGGATGAGATCACCTTAAGGAGATAAATGCCCCCATATCAGATAGATGTCTGTAAATGGGTGGATGAGATCACTCAGAATAATTGACTAGATAGATGTCTGCAAATGGGTGGATGAGATCACCAGAATAATTGAAGATTTATTTGTTAGATGGGCTGGTCTGCAAATGGGTTGATGAGATCGCCTAGAACAATTGAAGATTAATTGTGGCAGTTAAAAATACCTTGACCTATTAAATAGCTCCAAGCCTAAGCCTAGTTCAAACGCTTCATACTAAGACAATAAGATTATCCAAAGAATCATATATATATATATATATATATGGCATCTTCGTTATAACCATATCCGATATGGGATGGAGGATAACATGCTAATAGGTTATAAAAAGATTATGAAAACTTTCAATACCTGGGAGCCGCATGAGTTTTACCTTATTTCTATCTGAGTTTAGAGGGATTAGTCCAACCCAATGGGTATCCTATGTTAAAAAAAAAAAGAGAGAGAGAAGTTAATCATTTAGTATGTAATATGGCCTCTCCATCTACCTAAGGTTGGATATCCTTGAGTTACATAACCCGCACTCTTCTACATTTGTCGGCGATTCCTTCTGTTCACATTTCGTGTGTGCTGTCTCTTAGGTGCCAGCTCCGATTGGATAAAAATAAATAAATAAATTAAGCATGAGGAATCTTAAAAACTCTCACTGGACATGCTATTGCCATATCAATGCAGCAAGTTGCTTGCGTCGATAAGAGATAAGATCTTGTTACAAATCTAGTGTGACATGAGCTGAGTCATCTCAAAGATACGGACACTGTCAAAAGAAGACAGGCTGTGGGGCCAACTTGGCCTTCCCTTTCCCGCACATGAGTTAGAAATGACCCAAATGAGTCCAGATCTGGTGAGGCTTTACTGTAAATGGTCCAACCACGTTCACCGTGGGTCAAAATCCTCACAAGATTCCAATTCCTAAATTTGACATCTATCAAAGTTGTATAGGCCCTTCCAATGGTCATGTCAGTTTTGATATCAATCACTAATCTAATGGCTAGGACACTCTCTTTTTGGTAATTTAACGAAGGAGCTGGACCCTAGAGCATCGCCAACCGCTCCTTCAAATTTAAGGTGAAAATGACACCTTGGATATTTGGCATGGAGTGAAGTTCCAACAACCATGTCAAAAAATGATAGGGCATTTCGCATATTGGATCTCTATGTCAAATTTGACCATTAAAGATGGATTGAGGTTAACCATTAGAGATGGATTGAGGTTAATGTAATTTTTTTTGATATATTGGGTGGTTTAATAATAAAATATTAAATTTGACATATGGGTTGAAGTTGTCATTTGTAGAGATGTCAAATCTCAAAATGTCAAATTGTCACATAAACCATCAAATGAAACTTGGCATCTCCAATTTGGCATATCTATTGGAGATGCTTTGAGACTTGTGACGCAACTCACACATGCGAGGAGAATGAATACAATTTATACATGTGAGGTAATAAAAACTTACATATGTGAAGAGGGAAGAGGTAGTTTCGAACCTAAGACCTCCCAATGAGAAATGTGGTTCTCTAGAAAGTTGACACTTGAAGCATGGTTTAAAATCTTGGTTTCGGTTGCAGTTTCGGCCAGGCCGAAAAACCGATATGATATCGGTATCCGTCGCGGTCGTCGTGGTGTGAATTTTTTTAATCCAAAAAAATTCTCAAAAATATTCAAAAAATCCAGAATATTAGAAAATGTTGGAAAATAATATATTTTTTTCCATTAGTAACAACAATAAATGAAAATCTCGGTCACCTTAAGTTATGAGTTCTGTTTGCATCGCAGTTCGCTGTCTTCTCTAGTGTTTCATATAATGCAACAATTATTGATGCTTATAATCAATTTATTATTATAAAATATAAGAAAATAAAGATAACATATCAATCATCATTTAATACTAATTCAATCAACAAACAAGTTGTGAAATTCAAGACCATGAAGATAACATATTAAGATCTGAAACATGATAGTAAGATAGATAAATCATAAAGCACTTGGGCATCAAAAGGTTCATGGTCTACCTGAAATTAGAGGGGACTAGAGAGTAGAGACTAATGAGTATGAGTGTATGACAGATTGACAGCCTAATTCCAAGTGGAGGGTCGCCCAAGCTCGATATCATCATCATCATCATTTTTTCGGTATTGGTTAAAAAGATATGCTCCATATTGTTGCACAACACTATCATACTCATGACCATATTCAGATTGTTCTTGATAAAATGATGAACTATGTTGATCCCCTATAGATTGAGATGGCTAGTTGTAATTCAATGGCATAAAATAGTAATGAGGGGTATGAATAGGTCGTTGGGGAAGTCGTGGGGGAAGCCTTCCTTACTCAATTAATATCTGTTCGATAAAAAGTATCAGTGTTGGTGAAGGGGGTACCCAATTAGGGTCATATGAATAATCCCCATACTGTCCATACGTGGTACCTTGTCGGCCAACATAACCCCCATAATGACCATGAGTACCTTCCCCCACTCCTTGTCCAGCGGCACCCGCACCACTACTACTCCCTGCATCGGTCCCTCCAACATGTCTGACATAACCACGGCGAGGATCTAACTCGGTAGCACCAGGAAAATGCTCAACTGTTTCATAAGTGAGAGGCTCGTCATCTCTATAATGACCCTCATCCCCAGGAGAGTCAAGTGGAATTCCTGCTGATGATGATGAAGTAGAAATACTTGACTCACTCTCATCGTCCACCACCTTTCCCCCTGGTTCGCTTGTATCAGGTGTGCGTCCCTGTTGCATTATCAAATTTATTTCTTTCATCCTTTCTAAGGCCCTTACTGGCTCAGGCCTATCCCCAGTCAATTCCTCCATCAACTCCTCAAATGCTGGGTCTTGGTCTATCACCGGTTTTTCTTGTTCTTCCAACCATTCACCTAACACTGTATCCTCTTCTGAAAAGATGAAGTCCAAATTAATTGGATAAAAATAATCCCGTTGATCCTCAAACTGTATTCTCTTTCTACTTCTACTTCGGAGCTTGTGGTTGTAATGGATGTAAAGACCAATTTATTTAGCTTCTGCATTGTTAATCTATTTCTTGGTCTTGTGTGGATAAACGAGAAGGTGCTCCAATTTCTTTCACAATTAGAAGACGATGTAGTTTGACTAAGGACTTTAATAGCAATTATCCTTAGTACAGGAGCACTCTCTCCATAATTCAACCACCATTCAGCTGAAAATAAAAATAAAAATGATATTAGAGTCAATAAAATAATAATAAGTCCTTGAATAATATAGAGAAGACATTACAATCAATACCAAAATTGGTTTGTGTGATAGCTCTCCGAGCAGTCGTCGTTCCAAAGCTTACAGCACGTACATTATATATGTCAATCTGAAGATATTAACGTAGAAAAATAAATTAGAGAACTTACAGTGTTATATACTTTTTCCCTTAATTAGCCTACTGCCTACCTAATTAGTAGCTGATGTGCTCAAAATAGTTAACTGGAATCGCACAAATTTCTATTAAGTAGATAATGGCAAATACGAGTCGATCCACAGAGATTTGTAGAAACAAGATCCAAAAATCCTTAATCAGTTTTCACACTAGAGATTTTAAAACCACAATTAATCAAGGAAATAATAACTAAACTGATATCAAAAGAAATCTAAACACAAACTTAATCAGAGAAAGAGAGATCAGAGTATCGGATTTCACCAAAATAGATTTAATCATTCCAAAATTACTTCATAGTCTTATCCTAATAAAACTCAATCCAATGTGCAAGCAATTTGCCTTGGATCGGAAGATTTAGCTTTGAAAACCCTTTTTCTTGAAAAAAATCCAATTATCTAAATAATACCTAAGACTCCCTTCACTTCAATAGGTTGAAACTCTAATAACTATTTATCAAGATCAAGCACAAACCATTAAAGGAATTTAACCTAAACATGATATGTCAAGATCAAGCATAAAAAGTAAAAGGCATTCCAAATAACCTTTACAAAACCAGAAGTTGAATAACATTCATGAAGGAAAACCTATTAAATCATTAAGCATAATGAGGGAAAGACATAAAAGAATAATAAGGAACGAACTCACCGGTTTTGGTTTCCTCCTCCACCCTAATCCACGGATTAGCCAAGCATTGTAGAACAAACAATAACACTGAAGCAAATTGTCATTATTGAAAGCCTTCAAGTTGTCTATTACACCACTCAATCTTCACCTTCAATTTCTAACAAAGATTGAAGAAAACTAAAATTTTCCCTAGAGCAAAAGAGAGCCTCCCCTTAAAAAGAAGAAAAATACAAGAAGAAAAAGAAAGAGAAATCACTCAAATTCGTCATCCCTCATATCTCTCCACTTGACAGCCTGTTTTGACCCCCAAAACATCAGAATTGGGAGATCCTCGTGAGGTAGGATATTCCTCTCCTTTGAGTCCTCTTTCCAACGCATCTGACCTTGCCTTAATTGGAGTCTTGAGTCACAAGTTATGGTCAAAATAGTAAAGCTTGCGCAGGATGGCTAGAATTCCGAAAATCTTCTTTCCTTCATGATTTGATCACTTGCTAAACAATAACTTTCTTATTGATGTCCATGAGATTCCTTCCATTTCTTGCAAAGTTGATTGCTAAGTTTTAGCAACCATTATCAAGCATTAGATATGGTGGGGTCCACCAAATTCGGTCTTCACAAAAATAAAAACTGATTGTGCCAAGTCTTGAACTTATGACCTCTAATTTGAAATTCCAACTATCCTCCAACAAGCTTATATGCTCTTTGTGTATAACTTTTCCCAAATGGGGTTTTAGCTTTAAACCTCTCCGAATTAAGCTCAAATATTTTCAGCTCCTTCCAATTCCTGCGTAACAAGAAAAAGGCTATAAGTAGAACATTTAAGACAAAATAAACAACTAACAAATTCAAATAAAAGGGTAGTTATTTATATTATGCCATGCATATCAAATACCCCTAAACCTAAAGTTTGCTAGTCCTCGAGCAAAACAAAGTAAAATTAAATGTTGAAACTAGAAATCCTAACTCACTTTCGCAGGAATCGCGGTTGCATTAAGCATATGCAACAAGCCGTTAAATCCCTAGATTACCTCTAGTGGACGAGTGTTGTCTCGTGAGGGTTTGCAGTGAATTTACCCACAAAATTTCATTTTTTTTTTTTTTGAATCAATCAGAGTAAAAACCAAAGGAAACTTTTCCAAAAGAAGATTTATAAACACTCGATATTCTCGATTCTCAGAATTTCCAAAGTTAAGTATGGAATTCGGTTCACAAATCCTATCATTTGGTCAGAAATTTTCAAAATCATGCTAAGTTGATCGTGCACAGTGAGAAGTGTGTACATGTAAAAAGACATGAGTCTCAAATGATTAGCTAGAAACTTCCATGGAAACGATTTTCAATTCAAAATTTTGGGCAACCTAACTTTAGCAAAGAAAAACAGTTTCCTCTCAAGGCTACCATGACAGCTTTAGCACTATTGTTTTTTCAAAGGCCATTTTTTTTATTTGTATATATATATATATATATATATTCAAACACACACATGTGACTGTGCAATGCCTAGGTCCCTTAAGCTTTCTAATTAACCCATGTAACGAGCATTAGGCCAATGACTCCCAAACCAAACGTTTTTAGGGCACTAGGTATGTAAATACCCCTACGGGCTTACTGGCTCAGGTTAAAAAGGCTACGAACCCAAACTAGTCACAAAACTTTTTATTCTTTTTAATACTTCTAACTACCCTTTTTTTTTTTTTTTTTTTTTTGCGGTCCCCAACAATAGGCAGCCCTTTCCATGTGCCCTCATTAATTCACCAGTTGAACCAGGAAACTGTATACTAAAGGTCGGTTTTTCATCATATTTTTAATTCAATCGTCAAAGAAAATCGGAAATCATAGCTTCACATTCAAAACCTTGCAAATATATACCACCTGTGTAAAAGTGAAGGATCAAGATTCAGCACTTTTCCAAAAATCCTTTCCTAAAACAGAACAGTAAACCATTGTTTTCTTTTGCCCATAGCATCGAGAATTCCAAAATTCGAGGTATCTTCGTTTCAAAAAATTCTCTTTGAAGTTTCCTTTCTCAAACACAAATTTTCTTAAAAATCCTAGAAAATCAAACAAAAAGAGTGAAATTCTTGTCTAAAAATGGACAAGTGTGTTTGTTCTCACCCCCCAACCTAGCATGAACATCGTCCTCGATCTTTAAATAAATGAAATGCAATGATCAATGAAACATGGGGATAAAAGTACAGGAGGGTAAAGTGAACAAGTCACCTGTAAATGAAGCTTTTCCGAACTCTGTCCATGGTTAGACAAACACACAAACATACACGAAACAGAGTACTCAACATGGAATCCACCCGGATCCCAAATAAAATTCTCCTTTACACATTGGACAAAGACAAGATAAAAAGTTTCAGCACATAGGACCACATGTTTCTTGTCAAATGGTGAGAGGGTAACCGTCATTAAACTCTCTTCCTTTAAGAATGAATCATGGAAGTCTAAAGGAAGAGATTGCACAAATGAGCAAAGTGGTTCAAGTGATGCCGGTGCATGTAATTTCTCAAAATCAAGATTCTCAAGCTCCTCTAACGCGGGTGTGGAACAAGCAGTGGCAATGTCATCATTTGGATTTTTGGAGGGTGCCACGCATGTTCCTGAAAATTCATATTCAAAGGTCTGAAGAAGGTCATTTCCCTCAAATTTGGTAGCAGGGTCCCCTTTGAGGGGTGTGATTGCCATTTCCCATAATGATTGATCATTAAAAGCTAGGAAATGAGCAATACCTGATTCCAGTGATTTCAAATTGTCAAATTCGAAAAGTTGTAGAATTGGCTCCAAAAAATTGTCAAACCCCTCTCTCTTGGGAGGCCCACAATGTGTATTCGTTGTTTCATTTAAAATTGGAACATCGAATTCTTGGAAATCAACAATACATGATTCCATTGTTGTGAAAGAATCAAAATCTAAGAGGGACTCCTGGGAATCTTTCTCCAAATCAGAGGCAATGATGACAGGTAATGTCTCGCCATTACCAAGGAAAGCATACTTTAAGGACTTAGGCAATGGTTTGAGCTCCAGCTTAGGAGGCTCGACAATGGAAGGCACATGTACCGAAGTGACAACCGGCAAGGGCTCTATTCTCTCTCTCCAACAGCCAATATCCATTTGATGGGCTGAGTCCAATATTGCATTGACCTCGCGAATGGATTCATCAATGTCAATATCAAAGTTGAATTGGGCTAAACATTGTTCCAAAGGGTCCTGATAACAAGATTGTTGTATTATCGGACCTATTAGGACATCAACCATGTTCACTTCTTCTTCATCATCCATCTCAGGGGACTGGAATCTATTATTAAAGATATTCAACTTCAATTTCATGTTACCGAAGGCCAACGTCATTACTCCATTCCTACATCTGATAACTGCATCGGAAGTGGCAAGGAATGGGCGGCCCAAAATCACAGGAATGTGACGGCTCGGATTTATGACGGGTTCAGTATCTAGGACGACAAAGTTTACAGGGAAATAGAACTCATTCACCTTTACTATGACATCCTCCATTATTCCCTTAGGAACCTTGACTGACCGATCTGCTAGACTCAAAGTTATATCTGTGGGCTTGAGCTCCCCAAAACCTAATTGTTTGTATACTAAATAAGGCAAAAGGTTCACACTTGCCCCAAGATCCAAAAGACATTTATCAACCATTGTGTCTCCAATTCTGATAGAGATTGTAGGGCATCCAGGGTCTTTATATTTGGGAACAATTGTTTGCTGGATCAGCCCTGAAGCCTGAGCTGCCATCACAGCCTCCCTAGGGACAGAAGTCTTTCTCTTAAGAGTGGTCAGATCTTTTAGAAATTTGGAATAGGAAGGTATCTGCTTGATGGCATCCAAGAGAGGAATATTGATTTGAACATTCTTAAACACCTCTAAGATCCCCTCGAAGTGTTTATTCTTCCTATTGTCTTGCAGGCGCTGGGGATAAAGAGCCTTGGGTACGTAGGGTGTCACTGGATGGTTCTCTAGAGGAGCTTGGTTCACCTCCCCTTTCTTTTGGACATCTTGCCCCTTGTCCTTGTTTGATTCACCCACATTTACATTCTTTTCCTCAGACATTCTGACTTGGTTGTCCACTTGCTTGCCAGACCTCAAGGTGTGGATAGCTTGTACCTCATCATGGGGTAGTCCTGGGGAACTATCTATTCCAAATTGGCCTCTAAGAGCATTCTGAGCATTGGACTGGACCTTGGGATTAGGAATTGTTTGACTGGGAAATTGCCCTTTCTCTCTCCCTCCTACTGATATTGCCAACTGGCCAAGCTGGACTTCCATTTTGGCAATGGCCTGGGCAGTAGCCTGATTCAACTGGGCTTGGGCTGTGTTGGTTTGCTGCTGTTGTTGGATGAATTGTTGTTGCAGCTTCATCATATCAGTCATCATAGTTTCCAAGGATGAAGACTGTTGTGGGACAGAGGGAGAGTAATTTGTCATTGGGTCAGGAACTAGAGATCTACAGTTGTTGGGCTGTTGAGGAGCAACATATGGCTGTTGAGGAACTAAAGCTTGGTTTGGCTGAGAGTATTGAGAAGAGCCTTCCCTTGAAAAGTTCCTTTGGAAACCTGGAGGACCACCACTTTGTTGCTGAATAGGTTCACTCTGCCTATAGGAGAAATTCGGGTGAAACCTATTGTCAGATGGTAAGTCTGACTAAAAGAATTTGGTGTAGGTTTCCTAAAGGTACTATATCCATTGATGGCATTGGCTTGCTCAGCTTTAACGACCGACAAATTTGGGCAGCACTCCACCATGTGCTTAGAACTATCACAAAGGACACACATGGCACTTGGTTCAAATGCAACATTTATCAAAGAATCCTGGTCTTGGTGGGGGTTCCTGTTGGCCATCACTGTAAATGCATCAAATTTCTTACTTAGATTGTTCACCCCATTGACCAGACTAGCCATTACATTCTTAAGATCAGGGTCTGTTTTCATCTCATAAAGTCCTTGCTTTCTGGACCCTATCTCTTCTCTCTCATATCCTCCACCATTGCTACTCCAGTTTTGGGAATTTTCAGACAGCTCTACGAGGAAGTCGTACGCTTGATTGGGAGTCTGATTCATAAATTTCCCTTTGTGCATAGACTCAATTAAGGTACGTTGTGCAGTGGTTAGTCCTCTATAGAAGAAATGGACCAACTGGGCCTTGTCAAGCCCATGGTGTGGGCATTTGACAAGAAGGTCATGAAACCTTTCCCAAGTTTGAGAAAACTCTTTGTCAGGCCGTCCCCTAAAGTTCCTAATGGCATCCTTCATTTTCTCTGTCTTGGCCATTGGGTAAAATTTTGCCATGAATTTCTTTGACAACCCATCCCATGTTGTTATGGAATTAGGAGCAAGAGAATTCAACCATGCCGCAGCATGGTCTTCTAAGAATAGGGGAAAGAGCCTTAACTTGACATTTTCTTCATCTAAGTTCTGGTTTCTAAATGTCTGACAAATTGTCAGAAATTTGTTCAAATGGATGTACGGTTGCTCACTCTCAAAACCATGGAACTTAGGAAGCATGTTAATAGTAGCAGCTCTAATCTCAAACTGGGTTGCAGTGGTTGCAGGTAGAACTATGCAAGTGGGTGGGGTAGCAGAAGCGGGTGCGAACATCTCATTCAGAGTTCTCTCTCGGTTTTCCATTTTGGGATCAATTGAAAAACTTTCTACAAACGTGATGGGTACCTCAAATAATTCAATTCGGGCTAGACGACCTCTCTCACGTGTCCAAGTTTGCATAAACCAAGCACACCTTAAATTTTTATTTATTTATTATTATTATTTTTTTTAAAGGAAGCACACCTTAATGTTAACACACCAACAATCTAATGGGCTAGCCTATGTTAACTAGACAGCTCCTAACTGTGAAGAGTACACCCAGGCCTCCAAACCGGTCCTATGAAACGTAGTCGGTCAGGCAAGCCCCCAGGGGATTGGTGGGATCATGATGCTCGTGGCAAAGGTTCCGCTTAAATACCAAACTCCTAGAACAAATGGACTGTCTCCCTTAAGGGACAAGGCTATTCTAGGCACCGATTTCCTTCAAGGAGCGCAAATGGTACAACCTTTGATGGTCTTCTCCTAATGAGCTCGGGACCTAAGGTCACGTTTCTACTCAGATTTTATTAAAGGCTAAGGATTCCTAAGTAGTGAGGAAAATAAATTCCTATGAGCAAGGAAATGGTGATGAAATCCAATCCTTATCTTGTTGGGGGTATGATTGCCCTTACTAAGTGTGTGATTCCAATTTAATCAATGTGTACATTCAATCAATCACACTTTTGCCCAAAATTAAACAACCATGAATTAACCCACTTACTGAAGAGGGGTGGGTAAGGTTTCAGTACTCACCTCCCACTCAAGATGGGGGAAGATCTGGTTGAGTCGACTCGGGCCACTGATACCTAGACCCAGTGTACCAACTCGAGGTGCAGAGACAGTATCGTCCAACTGTCGTCCTTCCCTGCCCCTAACTATTACAATCTGGGCCTTCCCAGAATTTAAAAATAATTAAAATTATTACATTTTGAAAGTCCTACTACAATGGATCTAAAAAAAAAAAATACTACTACTAAAACTAAAATTTCTTTCCCGCTTTGAGTTGCTTTCTTTGCAAGATTCTTCTCTTTATTATTATTTTTCTTTTTTGGCAACTTAATCGAAGATTCTTTGTGCTCCAAATCCGGTAACTCCTTGCTACAAATGCTCCTTTTTTTTTCTTTTTCTTTTTTCAATCCTGCAAAATCAACAATACCAAAGTGTAAAAAGAAAAAAAATGCTAATTAGTTAAAATCCTAAAAGGAATTCACAAAAAAAAAAAAGTAATAAAATAAAATCCTAAATTGAACTAGAGTAAAAATCAGAAATCAGATTTTTGAAACAATTTTCAAGAACAAATCCCCGGCAACGGCGCCAAATTTTGATGTGCTCAAAATAGTTAACAGGAATCGCACAAATTTCTATTAAGTAGATAATGGCAAATACGGGTCGATCCACAGAGATTTGTAGAAACAAGATCCAAAAATCCTTAATCAGTTTTCACACTAGAGATTTTAAAACCACAATTAATCAAGGAAATAATAACTAAACTGATATCAAAAGAAATCTAAACACAAACTTAATCAGAGAAAGAGAGATCAGAGTATCGGATTTCACCAAAATAGGTTTAATCATTCCAAAATTACTTCATAGTCTTATCCTAATAAAACTCAATCCAATGTGCAAGCAATTGCCTTGGATCGGAAGATTTAGCTTTGAAAACCCTTTTTCTTGAAAAAAATCCAATTATCTAAATAATACCTAAGACTCCCTTCACTTCAATATGTTGAAACTCTAATAACTATTTATCAAGATCAAGCACAAACCATTAAAGGAATTTAACCTAAACATGATATGTCAAGATCAAGCATAAAAAGTAAAAGACATTCCAAATAACCTTTACAAAACCAGAAGTTGAATAACATTCATGAATGAGAACCTATTAAATCATTAAGCATAATGAGGGAAAGACATAAATGAATAATAAGAAACGAACTCACCGGTTTTGGTTTCCTCCTCCACCCTAATCCACGGATTAGCCAAGCATTGTAGAACAAACAATAACACTGAAGCAAATTGTCATTATTGAAAGCCTTCAAGTTGTCTATTACACCACTCAATCTTCACCTTCAATTTCTAACAAAGATTGAAGAAAACTAAAATTTTCCCTAGAGCAAAAGAGAGCCTCCCCTTAAAAAGAAGAAAAATACAAGAAGAAAAAGAAAGAGAAATCACTCAAATTCGTCATCCCTCATATCCCTCCACTTGACAGCCTGTTTTGACCCCCAAAACATCAGAATTGGGAGATCCTCGTGAGATAGGATATTCCTCTCCTTTGAGTCCTCTTTCCAACGCATCTGACCTTGCCTTAATTGGAGTCTTGAGTCACAAGTTATGGTCAAAATAGTAAAGCTTGCGCAGGATGGCTAGAATTCCGAAAATCTTCTTTCCTTCATGATTTGATCACTTGCTAAACAATAACTTTCTTATTGATGTCCATGAGATTCCTTCCATTTCTTGCAAAGTTGATTGCTAAGTTTTAGCAACCATTATCAAGCATTAGATATGGTGGGGTCCACCAAATTCGGTCTTCACAAAAATAAAAACTGATTGTGCCAAGTCTTGAACTCATGACCTCTAATTTGAAATTCCAACTATCCTCCAACAAGCCTATATGCTCTTTGTGTATAACTTTTCCCAAATGGGGTTTTAGCTTTAAACCTCTCCGAATTAAGCTCAAATATTTTCAGCTCCTTCCAATTCCTGCGTAACAAGAAAAAGGCTATAAGTAGAACATTTAAGACAAAATAAACAACTAACAAATTCAAATAAAAGGGCAGTTATTTATATTATGCCATGAATATCAGTAGCCCAAATTGCTTCGTCTGTATTCTCTGCCAGTCTTTCAATTACATTTTTTAGTCCCAAACGGATTTCAGCAGATATGTGTCTATCCGTAAATTGTGGATTAAAGAAATATCCTGTAAAAGTGTAAAACCAATGAATTTTAATCAATGATAAATTAATATAGTGAGGAGAATTGAATACAACAATTCAAGTATTAAAGGAAACATCATTCACTTACCAGCAGTGTGTAAATCATGTTTTAATTGTCGTCCCCATCGATCGTCAATGATTTTCCAATACTTTTTATAATATCTACAATCTGCTTGAATAGCCAGCTTTGATCTCTCCATGGCCTTATGTAAGAAGCCCATTGTTGGCTTATCATCACCATCAACCAACCGAAGAACCTTTATAAGGGGATCAAAAACACTCAAAACACCTTTCACATGAGGCCAAAATTTGTTGGACTCAATTATTTTACATACTTCTTTTGTAATGGGACTTGGCCTCTTTCCCCATTTTGAATTCATGAACTCTTGTGATTTTATCAATTGGAGAAGTCCTTCTCTATACTTGTAAACACTTTCAATGGCAATGAGGTGGGTGGCAAATCTAGTGATGCCAGGTCGTAGTAGTTCATAGTTGTCTGTATACATTTTCATCATGGAAATGAGTCTATATAACTGATAAAAAAAATTGGTTATCTTCTTTATCTTACCAATTACTTGCACCATGACTTTTCCTTTTGCAAAATCTTCAAGCATTAAATCCAGGCAATGTGTTGCACATGGAGACCAGATAATCCTTGGCCTTTGTTTCATAAGCAACATTCCTGCAGCCTTCATGTTTGCAGCATTGTTGGTAACAACCTGAACTACACAATCTACTCCAATTTCTTCAATCACCTCATTCAATAACCTATTTATATATTTTGCATCTTGGATGTTATCAGTTGCATCAACTGATTTGATAAACATTGTGCCCATAGACGAGTACACTAGAAAATTCAAGAGATGACGACGTGTGATGGTCGTCCACCCATCACATATTAGTGTGCAACCTCTTTTCCTCCATGCCCATTTGAAAGTTTGCACCCAAGCCTACAACTCCTCATACTCTTTCTCAACACAGACATGCCCAATCTCATAACGGGTAGGTGCCTTTATACCTGGACTATATTTTGCAGCCGCATCTAACATGGTGGTGAAATAAGGAGAAGATGCCTTGTTGGGTGGGATGCCTCCATAAAAAAAAAAAAAACTTCACAGTAGCTCTCACTAGATGTTCTCTTGCTTTACCAAACTTGCCCTTTAGAGCTTTCATGATGCCGGGCTGCTTTGAAGTTGGTTTTCTATAAGCAGATGGGTCAATTGGCCCCACCACATCCAGCCTACGAGGTGCATGTGTAGGAGGTCTTTCAACCTCCTCAATGTCTGGATCTTCAGGGCCACGAGGTTGTTTTTGACTAACTGCCCAATGCAAATTCACTCCCCCCGGTCCGGATGACCCATCACCCTGCTCATATTGGCTGCCTCTAGCGACTACTTCATGTTGCATTCTTCTCCTCTCTTCCTCCTCCTGAAGTGACCTCACACTTTCTCTCCTAGCCCTCCTCATTTCCGGGTCTTCATCGTCATCATCATAGGAACCAAATATTTCTTCTCTACATGCATCAAATTCCTCAGTTCTTCTTCTTGCTTGTACTTTTATTTATTTTTTTATTCTTATTTTTTTGCAGATGCATTAAGGAGCTCCTGCATTTCAGCCCTCACATTTTGTGGCACTTTATGACATTTTGTCACCTGTCCTGATATATGTGCTAAATGTTGTTTCAATCGGGTAATCGCGATCCCCACATTGAGCACTCGTCTATAATAATTACATTTTATTTACTTTTGCTTCCAACTGCTTCACCATGGCTCTATGCCGGATCTATGTCACGCATCATTTTTCCTAACTTCCTATAAAATAAGAAATTCATGTAATAGTAATACTCTAACAATAATTATTTTTAGAAAAAGTAAAAGATTTAATAAAATCATTTTGAAATTCCTAAATATATAGATCTAGCATAAAAGTATGTACATCAATCATTTATACACCACACAATGATCATGAATCATTAAAACAACATATTTATGATGAAATCCTCAAAAATTGATATATTATAATTCAAATGTTAGAAAATCAGAAAATAAACAATTAAAATTAAAATCTAAATCATGTTTATGACTATGAGTAGATGTAGATCTATCATCTACACGCTATTAATAAGCCTTTGGCAGTTAAAGAAAGTATCATGGCATTAGCCATTAATAGTTTAATACACTTAAACAATTATTTAAAAAAAAAGATTTAATAAAAACATTTTCAAATTCCTGAATCAAGAGATCTAGCATAAAAGTTTGTAAATCAATCATTTATACACCACACAATAATCATGAATCATTAAAACAAAATATTTATGATGAAATTCTCAAAAAATGATATATTATAATTCAAATATTAGAAAATCCGAAAACAAAATAATTAAAATAAAAATCTAAATCACGTTTATGACTATGAGTAGATGTAGATCTATCATCTACACACTATTAATAAGCCTTTGGTATCATAAGTACTCTAACAAGTAAGAACAATTATTTTTAGAAAAAATCAAATTTAATAAAATCATTTTCAAAATACTAAATATATAGATCTAGCATAAAAGTATATAGATCAATCATTTACACACCATACAATGATCATGAATGATTAAAAGAACATATTTATGATGAAACTCCAAAAAAATGATATATTATAATTCAAATATTAAAAAATTCAAAAAAAAAATTTGGAAAAAAAAGTCAAAATCATGTGTATGAGTAGATCTAGCATGAAAGTATGTAGATCTAACTTCTAAGTGAAGAACACAACCAATGTAACAAACTCAATTATTTCTATGCTTCATCTACAAATAAAAAACAATTAATTTTCTCTTACCTTGAATAATATTTTCTTTAAAAAATAGATGTTGGATTTGAAAAGATGCAAGAGGGATGTGTGATGGAGTGTGGCTACCGCCCTAAGGAGTAAGGAGATGAGAGGAGAGGAGAAGAAGAGGAAGATCAGAGAAAATTTTAGAAAAAGCAGGGTTTTCTTCATTTTATATCATCTCGGCCGATGTTTAGGAAAATATCGGCCGAGATATCGGTTTTCCTAAGATGAACTTCATCTCGACAGAAATAGCCTGATATTTTAGCGGTATATACCCTGCGATACTGATACCGATATCGCAGTGAATATATCAGCTCGGTATGGGCCGATACTGGTTCATATCGGTTGATATGAATTGGTATTGACCGATATTTTGTACCATGACTTGAAGTGCTCAAAATGGCACGTGATCCATTGCACATTCAAATTGAGTTTTGGAGCTTCTAGGTGAGCCCTTTCCAAGCTACCCTGGAAAGATTTTGATAAGATCATTACAAGTGGTCAACAAAATCGCAAAGAATAAAGAAAAGGTGTGGACAATATGTCACATCAATAATATAATTTATAGGCAGTGTCCTTGTGGGGCCAATCAGTGTGCATTTTCGAATCGATCAGATCATTCTAATAACTTCAGCCAAAAACCTTCAAGTTGTGCAGCATTAAATGGTGTCGTTTTCTTTTTATTGATTCTTGTCTAACGATCAATTTCATTCAGTTAGGTGTGTAAAAAAAAAAAAAAGATCATGTGGCATTTAGTGTGGCCAGTGCTATTGAATTTTTAGAATTTGGAGCCAAAACTGACTAGGGTTCTCATAGCCTTTGTGCTATTCATTTTTATCTGGCGAAGCAGATCGATAGATCATAAACATGATTGAATTGTGAAAAAGATATACATTTGTACACGTAAGATTAGCTTCAATCACAAGAAAGAAATGAAGAAGCCCAAGGTTGTTTCATGGCAAATAAACTACTCTAAATTCCATGAATTGTGAACCACTTGGCACATGCCATTCTGAGGTCAATTTAGCCCGTTTTAGCCTTGAGAAGTTCCAGGGTTTACAAAGCATCAGTTGCAAGGTTGTCCCATTTTGGTGACCCTTCAGCTTTGAAGCCTGTGCTCCAGGGTCATCCGAACTGCAAAATAGCAAACCCTACAGCCGTTTTCATGTAGGATTGTGTTAGTATTTTTATGTTGGCTACTTCATGGGTTGGACAAAACTCTGAGTCCATTGAGTTGTATTTTCTAATTTATTTTAGAATGCGCTGCAGTGGTCTTGCCGAAGAGCTGAAACGAAGAAAAAAGAAGAAAAAAAGGGAAGACCAGGGTGAAACAACCGAGGACTGATCAATTGGACCCTCTATACGATAGATCAAATGGCTGAAGCGTCTCAGTTATTCTCAGGTCCGATCGATCGGAGGGTCTGTGTGATCGATCGGATGGCGGGAAAGAGTCCAGTTTGCTGCACGATTTTGTTTCCTTTTGAAACTTTGTTTTCCAATTTTAATCCCAATTGTGCACTAAGTCTAAGGCATGAATTGGGGGCTATTTATAGGGATTTGCTCTTAATCTAAGTGACAAAACAAGAAGTTAATTCTCTCTCTTGATATAAGGTTAAAATACCATAAAAGAGATTTCCTTGTTTCTTTAAAGCCATTGAGAAATTGTTCTAAATAGCTACTCTAGAATGTCATTGTTGCTTCTACTCTTTTGTAGAAGATAGTTTATCTAAGCAGATAAGGTGCGAGGAGATCAAGCAAGGAGAACGGTGCACCAGGAAGTCGTGACAGCAAGAAATTGTGCAAGAACAACTACGGTCCTTAGGTCAAGGTACTGATTGGGGTAAAGGAGTTGTGAGTATATCTTGAAAGTGTTCGTGAGTTCTTAATTTCTGGATCATGATTTTTCTCCCTTAATAGGATTTCCATGTTAAATATTGTGCTTGCTTTTTTGTAGTATGTGATTAAGAGCTTACTAGTTCTATCTTATTTATTTGATTACGTCCGTTGCATTAGTTAATTAGAGCTAGTATCCATTCTGGTAACTCGGAGCAATTGCAAACAATAAACTCCATATGGATCAACCTGAACCCAAGTGGAGGCTCATTTTGAAGCAGTTGGGCTCCATGGTCGTTGGCTGCTTTACAGACCCAACCGACCCATTTTCTCTCCCCACTTCCCTAAAATGCATGGGAACATTAAAATAATAAAAAAAATGCTATACCAACTTTAAGCCTTCTTGGATTAAAATACCACCACTTAAGTTCATTTTAAGGATCCTTAATCAGTCCTTGATCAAACCTCAGCCATATTTCTTTTTTTGACAGCCGCCCTCACATGTGGGGCTCTCCATATGGACAGAAACACGACTCCAAGAATTCGTACACAGGACCCTTGTCTCCCATACCATTTTTTTTTTACTAGAAACACTAAAAACCCGATCTGTAGTAAACTATAGAACAATGTATATCAAAGAGTCACGCCAGTGGGAGATTAAGCTGGAGCGCCCAGCCGCCGGATTTTACTTTCCCCATACACTGAATTGCCTTTTTGCAAGTCCACTTCAAGGGGCTACTTTTCTCCAAAATGTGACACCTTTTTGTCAACACATCCAAGCACCACAGGGCCATTGAAGAAACTAGCATCAAATTCAAGACTTAATCGAACAGTTCAAATTGATACCTACCCATAACGAATGACTTGTATCTATATAAAATTCTCACTTTTGTCCGTGTCGGAAAAGGATGTAATGTAAACTGGCTGAATGAGATTCATTTGTGTATGAATGTTTATATTTATTTTTCTTCCCGATCCAATGTAGAAAACCAAGCTTTTCCATGTGAGCAAAAATGCCGCCATCTAATCTAACATATGAGCCTAAAAGGGATTAAAACGACTATAGGGTAGGCTGGCGGCTAACCTACATTCATTGGTTTGTTTCAAACACATCCAGTTGATAACACCCTGCTAAATTAATGAAGAAAGGGTTTTGATTTTATTTGGGATAGCGCATGTATAGCTGCCTTTCAACTATCAAATAGGATAAGAATGGCTCCTTACCCGAGTGGTAAGTAGTGTCAGCTTTCACTTGACCTTCTCTTGGATCCCAGCCCCTTGGCTGGGTTCCAAAAAAAAAAAAAACTATTAAATAGTATCTCACAAAACCACTGGTTTTAGCTAATTCTTGTTAAATACAAGGCCCTTGGCCGTTCTTTTAGGTGTGGTTCTTGGACAAGAAGTGATAAAGGCACACAAGTTGCCCTATATTAGTTAAGTCCAATGTTGATCGATATTGAACACCGCTATCCACACCCATCGAGAAAGAATGTCTAGCCTTAATGTTTGTCGTGCAAAAGCTGCAATTTATCTTTTATCCTCAAAATCATTGTGATAGAGGCAGTATCCCTCAATGTTAGCACGAGCCTCTAAAGTATCCCATCCAATTATCTTAGCCAAGTGAGTAGCTTGGGCTTGTAGCCCTTCTGTGGGACCCACAATGCCGGTAGCATGACTCTCCTCCAAATACACAAGCAGGGAACTCCCCATTGCCCCCCACTTAAAAACTAAAAATACCCATGAGATTTTCATCAAAAATTCATTTAGAAGATAATCTAAGAATGCTGTACTTCAATTTTTGTATAAAATACGCCCACAATGAGCAAAATGAGCAGCAATACATGGACTGAAATAGGTCCAAAATACATACTACTACTCTGTTTGACAACCTTTTCCTAGTTTACAATACCTGACATGTTTTGCAAGGCCACAACAAAAATCTCAAAAAGAAGCTATCTTCCACAATCAGAGAGAGCCCATAATTCTCAAAACCACACACACAGAGAGAGTCACAATCCACAGCATAAACACATTCCTTTCCCCAGCAAGGCTGGCTGAACCACTACTGTCACTAATCCCCACCAAGAACCGGCAATCCCCAATCGATGGATCAAGAAATGTCACCAGCCCGAGCCCGTCAAAATCGCAGCTCTGTGAGTTCTGTTTCTGCAGCTGATAGTAACTGTTAAAAGCATAGGAGATGTTTCCCTTTGCACCTATTGCATTGCACGATCCACCAAAAGAGAGAGTTGTGCAATCCGCCACACTGCACGCCAGCTTAATGTGATTACCAACTCCTGAAAGGTCCCGAGAAGGGTCTGCAATGCACCACCGTGATGGAAGATACTGAACATCACGAGCATTCCTCAGCAGCCTACCCAACCCAAGGTTTAAAGGATACTTGGCCTGGCCATCGAATGAAAAGATACCCCAGTGCCTTTCGAAGTTCCCGGGAAGAATGCTCTTTTGCCCTTCATCAAGTAGACTGAAAAGGTAGATATCCATGGGAGGAACCCCAGGTCTCAAAGGAGTCCCTTTGTTGCTTAAGACATGGTTTATTAGGCCTTGGTTGAAAGCCCTTGCAGCACTGAGATTTGCACCTAGAGCTCCATCTGTTGGCCAACCAACCTCCCCAACTACAATTGGCATCTGTCCATATCCAATTCGATTGAGGGCGGCGACTAATGTGTCAAAATTGCCATCAAATGCATTGGAGTAAACATTTTGTCCATCTGTAACGGGATGAGTAGTTCCATCAAAGAAGGCATAATCTTGCGGGAAGTCTGTGCTCTGGTAGAGGCTTAAGAAGGGATAAATGTTGACGACAAAGGGTGACCCATTTGTGTTGAGGAATGAGACAATCTGAGTAATTAGCGGGGTAAGTTCAGGTCGGAAAGCTCCCTGAGAAGGAAGTGAAGATTCATAGGCATCAGCATTGCAAGGAACTACAAGCTTGACATAAGATGCAAGATTAGCTTTTGTCAGCGACTGCTGCAGGTTGATAAGAGCAGGGAGGACAAAGTTCTGGAACTGGCCTTGGTAGTTTGAGAGGAATGGTTCATTCCCAACTGCAACATACCTGCAATCGTTACAAGTGTTCAGAACAGTTGATGGGAAATCTGAAACTGGGTAAAGACTAGGAGTAGTAATTGTATTGATCAGGGAGAATTCAAAGCTTTGGATAGCATATCAATGTATTAAGATCAAAACTCACACCTTTTAAGTTCTTTTTAAGTAAAATATATCACAATGAACAAGAGTGATCTAATATTAGAATAAATGCATCTGTCATCTCAAAGTATGTTCAACTACATATCATATGAACTTAAAGTGCTTACTTAAAACAATGTTAAACAAAAATAAATAGTTGATTCTGCTCATGCAAGTCAGACAGTGCAAATCAAATATGGATATGCTTATCGCAACTACGAGGAATTTATATTGGGTTCTTACAGCCTGAAAATGCATATCAACTGTCAATCATCTGACCATCTGTTTACATGTACCATATTGATATAAAAGCATCCAAACCTGAACGTCTTTACTTTTTGTATGACATACATTTCCATTGTTATACAGCCACAGGTACCAAAAAGCAGCATTATCCTCAAAATAAACAGAAAACTAAAGAGAAATAGAGACGAACATGGAGCAGTTACAGGATTCTTACATATGAGTCTGTTGAGGTGTGCTTTATGCATCCCACCCATGTGACTAATGTGTGAGAGCCCAATGGGGTCCACCTGCGAGGATGAGACCGGGGGGATCAGCCCCACCAAATCTCAGATCCAAAGGATTTGAGATGATGAAGATATAACTGAAAAAAATCAACAGTCAAAAACATTGTTGGCGGGGGGATAGGGGGTAGGAAGGACTGCTTTTGGATGGGAGCCCACACAAAATCTAAGATCCAAATAATTTGAGGTGATGAAAATATAATTCAATAAAAAGCAAGTAAAAAAATTCAAGACTCAAATCCAACAGTAAGATCATTCTTGATCAGTGTCAAATTCAAACTGGTGGCAATTCACGGGTTGGGAAGTGTGGTTGGTTGGGATCAGTGGTAGGCCCCGCTGTCACTTGCCAGTGTATGTTATCCAGGGGATCAGCTATAAACCCAATGGACATCTGGCTATAAAAGCCTTCTTATTGTCGGTTTTGCCTGATCACCTTCAAATAGGGCACCGACTTTTGGATATTGCACACTTGTTGCCAGGAATCTCATAACATTGAAAAGAACAGACCAATCTGTGGTAGCTATATGCCTACATCCAGTATGGATGCTGAGTATGGAGCAATGGCTTAGGCAACATGAAAGATCAAATGTTGGGACTCCTAGGAGAAAACTGGTTATACTGGTTGAACACCAATTCCTGTGTATTGTGACAATCACACAGCAGGTGATGCGGTTGTCAATCTTATTTTCCATAAACGTACAAAGAAAACTGAAGTACAATGATGAGCACGTGGCACAATGGAAGGTGCTCATTATTGCAACCTTGAGGTTGCGGCTTCAAGTCATGTTGCCAATAGTGGAATGCCACTTTGTAAGAGACGAGGTTGCAGACTTTCATCAGAAAGAATCTCAACTTCCTTTAGGGACTCAGAGGACTTGTCAACAAATAATTATGTCCAAGCTTGGTACGATTGACATTTATAGTCCAGCTTGATAAGCGTAGATAAATAGCAACTCCCACATGAAATCTCTTCACGTGCGATGGAGTTTGGTTATAGTAGACATGAGGAGCCTGAAATGTCAAGCATGGAAGTTTTATGCTCATAAGGTGTACAGAAAGAGGGTATCATCCCTTGAAATAAGAACTATATCTTAGAGTCCATAAAGAGCTTTATTACAGATCTTTTTGTTAAAGAAGATTATAGGAGAAAAGATACCGGGATAGGATTATCCTCACGCACACACACTCACTTGCTTGGACATAAGTGATTGCTTCCTTTTGATTATAAAACCTACAAAAACTACCTAGTGTTTTAGTGTGGAAGTATGTGAAAACCTCAGGTGCGCACCTGAGCATGCATGAGGGGGCCCCTTGGAAGTATTTATCCGAGGGCAACAATTGCACAAAACAGAAAGCTTGATGAAGAATTTGTAATAGAAATAGTGCAGGTGGGAGAGCATTTTCATATTTTTCGATTATGTCTGTCCCCCATCAATAAGAACTTTTCCATTGAGGTACATTTCAAGTACATTTCAATTTTGCTCCTTCCATGCATCCTTTGAGAATCAAGCATGACAGAAAAATGAATATCCAGATTCCAACGAAGAATATAGTAAATCTTGATTGTGCATACAGGATTACCTGTAGGATCCTCATTCCTCAAGTACAATTTATTTTCAACTTTCAACAAGCAACACTGTGTTAAGAGCTCCAAGGCTCTGAAACAGGCTATACTCTATAGCAAACTACCTTAACCTGGAAATAGCATGGGTCCATCTTCTGCACTTAAAATTTTAGCTTCCCAAAGAAAGGAACACTCTTTTGGAGATACCCATATTGCTTTTTAGAATCCACTCCTTTTCACAATGAGTTGATGCCGAACATGTACTGATTCAAAAAACCTAAAAGGCTGAAATTTAATTTTCTCATATAATTGAAGGACTTTTCAGCAGAGATACATGATAGCTTTTCGAGGTCTATTGACACACCAGATAAATAATTGGGCTTTTGGATTATAATCTACCAAAAATCAGCACACTTGACATTTCTAGTCATTTGATCTATGGTGATGAGACGAGTAAAAATGTACAATGGGCCTAATTTTGATACACCCGTAATCACCAACCTACCTATGCATTTGGTAGGGCTAGAGGCTAGTGAACTCGCTATCAATATTCATTTGTCTTAGATGTCTAGAACAAGTAAACACACTTTTCTTCTGCTAACAAGAAATCATGCATCCATCTTCTACACTTAAAATTTTAGCTCCCCACTCAAGCAATGCGATTTTTGAAATTCCCATACTGTTTCTGGAATCCATGCCCTTCCACAATGGATTGTATTATAATACATACTAATTCGAAAAATCTAAATGGACGAAAGCGATTTGTTATATTATAGATGAAATTTCATCTGAGACTTGACAACTTTATGAGGTCTACTAACCCTACTGGATGAATATTTGGTATTTGATTAGAGTCTACAAAAAATCAGCCCCATTAGACATCTCTAGCCATCTTATCTAAGGTGATTAAATTACTAGAAATGTTCAATAGGCAAATTTTTTATACAACCCTAACCAACAACCTACCCATGCATTCAGTAAGGCTAATGAACCCACCACCAATATTTCATTTGTTTTAGCTATTTGCTACGACAAAACAACACTTTTCTCATATTAACAAGAAATAACACGGGTCTATCCTATACAGTTGAAATTTTAGCTCCCCTAATACGATGATGCCCTTTCTATATTGTTTTTAGAATCCATGCCCGTTTACAATGGTCTGACATACATTCTAATTTGAAAAACCTATGAGGACGAAAATTATTTTTTAGGATTATGGATGGATTTTCAACTGAGACACATGATATCTTTATGAGGTCCACTGACCGTACCAGATGCATATTTGGGCTTTAGATTAGGGTCTGCCAAAAATCAACCCCATTAGACATTTTTAGTCATCCTACACAAGGTTTATCAAATAACTAGAAATGTCCAATAGAGCTGATTTTTGGTACACCCCTAACTAGCAACCTACATATGCATTTGGTAATGCTAGTGAACCCACCACCAATATTTCATTTGTCTCATTTGTTTGGTACAAGAGAAAGCACGTCCTCCTAACAAAAAATTGAGCCAGTGCATCTTTTGTACCTGAAATCTTAGCTCCCCCATAAAATGATAATCTTTAGGAATTCCCATACTATTTTTCAGAATCCATGCCATTTTGACAATGGTTTGCACAAAAGACATACTAATTTGGAAAACCTAAATGGACAAAAGCTATGTTTTTCATATGATAGATGGGTTTTTTGCTAAGACATGTGACATACTTATGAGGTCCACTAGCCCTACCAGATGCATATTTGAGCTTTGGATTAAGGCCTACAAAAAACAGCCTCATTGGACATTTCAAATCCTTTGATCTTTAGACAATGAGAATGCTAGAAATATCCAATGAGGCTGATTCGATACACACTAATTGACAACCTACCTATGCATTTTGTAGGGCTAGTGAACCCGCCACCACTATTTCGTTTATCTTAGTTGTTTGCTACAACAACAACAACAACAACAATGACGACAACGACAACAACAAAAATCCTATTAGCAAGAAGTAGCATGGGTTCCATCTTTTACATTTAAAATTTTTAGCTCCCCCATAAAATGATGCTCTTTTGCAATGGTTTGACACAGAATACATACTAATTCAGAAAACCTATATGGATGAAAACTTTTTTTTATTTATTTGATAGATGGAATTTTAGCTAAGACATGTGACATTTTTAAGAGGTCCACTGGTCCTATCAGATGCATATTTGGGCTTTGGACTAGAATATACCAAAAGTCAGTCCCATTGGACATTTCTAGTCATCAGCAGCATCTGATGACTAGAAATGTCCAATGAAGCTGATTTTTAGTACATCCTAAGTGACAACCTACCTATGCATTTGCTAGGGCTAGTGAACCGCCGCCAATATTTCATTTTTTTTAGCTGTCTGCTACAACAAAAAAAAAAAAAAAAAAAAAAATCATTTTCTCCTATAAGCAAGAAATAGCATGGGGCCTATCATCTACATCTAAATTTTAGCCATCCTAGTAAAATGATGCTCTTTTTAAAATTCCCAATCTATTTTTCAAAATCCATGCCTTATCAAAATGGTTAGACATATAACACATACTAATACGAAAAACCTAAATGGACAATAGTGCTTTCATATGATGGAAGAACTTTCAGCTAAGAAGTGTGACATGTTATGAGGTTCACTACCCCCAATAGACAACATACTTGGGATTTAGATTAGTGTCTACCAAAAAGAAGTCGCATTAGACATTTCTAGTCATTTGGTGATCTAAGGTGATCAAATGACCAGAAATGTCCAATGGAGTTGATTTCTGTTAGACTTATAATAAATACCCATGCACTTGGTTGGGATATAGAAGTTAGAATCCACTACCAAATATTTCATTGTCTCAATTGTTTAATTGTTTGCACCGAGAAAAGGCACTCTTCTCCTACACGTAAGACTCATTAATTCCATTGTAATTAAATATCACAAGCAGTGACTTGTCGAATTAGTCATATTAGGTCGTGGATTGATTGGATTCCAAATTTAGAGACTTGGCAAAGAGACGCTGCCCAAATTCGATAACCTAATAAATTCTTTGGTAAAGAATTGAAGTAGTTTAGATAAACCAAATCACCTTGAAATTATATAGTAAAGTGTTCATGTAGATCCCCAAATCTTCCTGCCAAGATAGCCTACTCTATTGTAAGAAGTACCTAAATGAGCATTCAACATTATAGCTTTCAAGACAAACCATCCACAACTAATGTTATGCATCCAAACCTGCTCTAATTTAGATCCTCTCATTAAATGGGTATGGAGCATTTTCCCAAAAAAATAAAATGGTTAGCAAGGGAAAGGATTGTGCACCTAAAAAGTTTCCCTAGTTTTCATTCTATAAGATGGCAGCATTTTCTGAAAGTTCTGCAAAAGCATATTTTAGAGGCTTTCTCTTCACATTTCTCCATTAAGAAATGTATACCTCAAACAGAATTCCTAACCTTTAAAAGACAAAAAAAATAAAAATAATAATAATAATCATTTGGGTAACTCTCATGTACTTCTTTACTGCAAATCACAGTGATGGATTCCTTTGCAAGTTTCTCAAGTGTCAAAAGTTACCCTGGATTTTTTCCTTTTCCCCCCTCTTTTAGAGTCTTCCTCGATACGAGGAAGCCCCTAAAAGGAACTGATCACAAGGTGTGATCAGGAGGAACGAAGGCCCAAGGCTGAAGGGCAATTATCGGTGAACTTTGTCTGCCAATGTAAGTTTAAAGAAAATACCAAGAACAAGAAAAAGGCCAATGTTCCAAAGGAAGCTGAAAAGCCAGTGAAGAAAAGGAAGGGGTTACGAAGAAATGCTTCTTCTATGGAAAGAAGGGCACTTTAAGAATTACCTAAATGGTTTTTTCCTTTTAGAGGCTTCCTCTTCGCGTTTCTTCCATCAATAAATGGATACAAAAAAAAAAAAAAATGGTTTTTTTCCTTTTAGAGCTTCCTCTACATGTTTCTTCCATAAAGAAACGTATACCCAAATAAAATTCACTAAATAGCAATTTATGAAAGAGTCTGGACCCTAGTTTTGTTGAATCAGAGAGATACTGTTTCATCCTATCAACATTCGCTAGCTATATAAAATCTCATGCCAGCTAATGCACCCTCTCAATTGCTTCCTTGGAATGAAAAAAAAAAAGAAAGAAAAGAAGAGATTTTATATAGCTGGCAAATGTTGATAGGATGAAACAATATCTCCCTACTTCAACGAAACAGCAGATCTAGACTCTTTATCAAAAGGGTATACATTCCTTAATAGAAGAAACGTATAAAAAAAAGCCTATAAGGGTAACTCTTGTCTACTTTTTTGCAAATCTTGGTGATGGCCTCCTTTGCAAGAGGTTCAAGTGACGAGAGTTGCCTAGAACCTTACCTTTAATAGGTTTCCTTATACGTTTCTTCCATGAAAAAACGCAGGCCTCAAATAAATCTCCCTAAATGGCAGCAATGAAAGAGGTAAGCCATTGAAATTAAACAAATTGTTCGAGGCTTTATTGCATGCATCGTTAATTCCAAGTGAGGGACCCAGTGGACCACATGAACCAACAGCAGATTCAGACACCAGGGAGTGGAGAACTGCTTTTTGCAGTCTAAATAAGAAATAAAAAATATATTTCACCGCAGAAAATTATCACCGCACAAAAATAGAAACTTAAACTGTATAAAATTAAGTCTCGAGTTTCATTTGTTTTACAGAAAGTAAAATCATTGTGGAAATAAATCACCATTGGATAAATGTTTCAGACAAACACGTCCTAATTATTTTAGGGTTACATTTCTTCATTCTCTATTATCCCAACATCAGTTCTGGATTGGCTAATTTTAACTTCCAATACTCATACCCAACAAAAATCAATTTAAATGCAGACAAACAAAAAGGAGCGAAACTTGGAAGAAGATAACAAAACTTGCAAGAAATTCATCGCATATCATCAAATTCAGACAATGAAACCAAGATGAAGTAATTCAAAGACTTCTCAAACAAAACACGGACACGCAATAAGAAAAATCATCAATCCCTAATTATAAAGAAAAACGGTAGAAACAATTCATGGTTAAGAGCAAAACCAACCATAAGCCATGAAATCCAAACTCAGACACAGAAATAAAGCAAATCGAGATTGGAAATCCAATCTTTTAACAAAACAGAACTTACCCAACAATCAAAAAGCAAGATTATGTAGAAAAATGGTAAAACCCATGTAAGGGAAATGGTAAAACCAACCCTATGCCTGGAACACTATCAGATATAGAGGAGTTATCATCCACTGCCCTAATCTGGTATGGAGCTCCATTTTGCAGCCTACAACCTCTTGGTTTGGATGGAAGCTCTTGCATAACAGAATCCCAACTGCAGCCTGGGCCCAATCAGCAGGTTACCACCTAGCTTCAAGATGCCCCCTTCGCATGCAACACCCAGAAACTGCTCATCATATTTTCTTCAACTGCTCCCAATCTCACCGAGTTTGGGAATCCGTCTACTCCCTGTCAGAAATCTCTCCCCCTGCTTCTCACAGCTGCCAGAACATGGAGCTCTCTCTCTCTCTCTCTAGCAATTTTCTGTAAAATTGCTAAACAGGGGATAGGTACTGCGCTGATCAGTACCAACTCACTTCTATGGAAGGCTAGAAATAGCCAAGTTCATCAAGGCCATAATCCATAATTTCAACCCCATCTCCTCTTCAACCAAAGAGGAAACCTTCAGCTCTTTCAGAAAAAATCATGAATCGTTTTGCAGGAGCCATCTTCAGGGGCGTTAAGGCTCCCTTTTCCAGCTAATTAAAGCTTCATATGCTAGTAACATCTTAATTAGTTTGCTTGCTTTGTTTTATTGCTTTCCATGTGACTGTAGATGTCTTCATACAGTTATAGTGGACATTGTTTCCTATTGGGGGCTCCATCTTGGAGCTATTTCTTATGAAACCACTTTTACATTCTAGCCAAAAAAATAAAATAAAAAACTATGCCATGAAATCCAGACACAAACAAAGGAAAAATAAAAAGCCAGATAGGAAATCCAACTATCTAACAAAATAAAACTCACCCAACAATCAAAACCCATGTTCTCATTAAAAAATGGGAAAACCCCATTTGAGGATAAGAGAAATAAACACTGACAAAGTGACAATATGTCATGAAACCCAAACACATATAAAGAAAGAAACCAAACCCAAATAGGAAATCCAAGTATATAACAACACAAAAGTCACTCAAAAGATAAATGAATTAGAATCATCCATCCAAACGCACCTGATATTAACACCACCTTTCACAGCGTATCTCGACACATTGTCTCTCACCCACAAATCCGCAGCTACAGGGGACGAGCTCAAGAGACCCAACATATCATTTGAGATCCCCACCATCACCTCAATCTTGCTCCCCATCAGACCCTTGAGAGCAATTGGGTCGGCGTCAAAGATCTTCACCTTCTGTATTCCGTTCTCTTTCATGAGATCAACCACAACAGATGGAGAGAGCCTGTGGGAAGAGAGTGTACCCCAGTTCACACCAATGGCAGATTCCCCTCTCAAAACCAAGGCTAAGAAGAAGAAGAAGAAGAGAGAGAGGATTGCTGAAGCTGTCAGATGGGTTTCTGCCATTTTTGAAGATAGGTGGTTTGGATCAGAGGATTGGATGGTTTTGCAGGGGCATAATTCGGTTGGAGTAGAAAAGAAGATAGTGGCAGTAGAACTGGAGAACTGTGAAATGGTAGAGAAAAGGGAAATGGCTGTGGCTATGTTGGAATTTGGTGCAAATGCACCTGGTTTTTATGGAAATTATGCACAGTATCTTTCTTTTAGGTGTTATGTCACATTCAAAAGTTTATGTCAATAAGTTTAGGGAGCTCTTTGCAGGGGTTTTTTCAGTGCGGGCACCGAAAGACCTTGATTTTTTTCCCTTATTACCAAAATTTGCTGGTTTACCCAGACGTTCTCCGTACCGTCCGTAATACTATTCAGGCAAAAAAGAGTTTTTTGAGTTGCAATATCACAACAAATGTTGCGATATCGCAAGTTATGTTGCGGTATCATAACAAGTTATTTAGTTGCGATACCGCAATGTATGTTGTGATATCGCAAAAAGCGTTGTGTTAAAAGTTAACGACTGCAGATGTCTTTATAATTTATTTCTGTTCCTTTGCTTTCGTTTCTGGACAGGGTTCTCTGCTTCCATTCTCTGCAAGTTTTGGGATGCACTGGCATATATAACAAGTGATCTCCTGCCACATTCTCTTTAAGTCAACCTCAGGCCATTGTCATATATAGCAATTGATTGATTTTACAATTTTAGTCCATTCATGCCACGGCTTGCCTGAACAATAGTTAAAGACAAAATATGGCACCAACTGACCAACCCCTGTGTTGTCACTATTATTTTATTTAAATGGGTGTTTTATGGTATATATACTTTTGCTAAATATAGAGAATTAGTACCAATGCAATGTAAAATAAATTTGCAATCACCAGAAACCCTCGGCAATAGATGATAGAAGATATGAATTGATTTTAATTCATCAATTGCTTATTGAAGTGACGCATATCTATTGATATGAATGCAATTTAAATACTGTTTAACCATGGATTAAATGCAATAGAAATTTGTGTCCTTTGAATTGATGGTTTATGAGCAATTTATATGCCTTCACTTAAAAGAAAAGAATGGTTACAAATAACTGGGTTCAGAAGCGGAAATCCATGACACTATCAATTGTCATGAAACTATGGTGGTTAAATCTTCCATTTTATTTGTAAATAAATGGTTGCAAAGAACGGGGTTCAGAAGTGGAAGTCCATGATAGATGAAGTAAGCACCATATTTCCTCATTTATTTTCTTTTCTCGGATGCTACTTTGTCATTAGGATGCTGACATGTTTTCATTTTTTTACCATAAAACCCAAAAAAAAAGAAACCTTACTTGGATAAGTGCTTAGAACCCAATGCACCATATAAGAAAGTTGTGGAAAAATACAACACTCAAAACTAATAAGTACGTACCTTTTTGTTGATGAGTTCAAATGTTGTACACTTGGGATTCTTGTATGAGTGTGTGGGAAGAGTTATTTAATTTGTACCAATAGAATGACTCTTGTTCTATATGTTTACAATTTGAAAATCTAATAGATCAGCCCATCAGTGGAACCATACTTTAGATCTAAACCATTTAAATTTACTATTGTTTTGCATTCTATCATCAAATAAAACTTTACTCTAATCAAAGTTATGCTTACCATCTATAAAAGAAAAGAATGGCCTTTTTTCTTATATTAAACATGTGTTTTCAATGCAATTAACAATAGGAATAACTCCAATTGGTGCTTAATTTTTCAAGATAATGGAACATATTGAGAATAGTGTTTTTGGAAAGTTTGATTTTTAAATAGGCCCTAATCAGCCGAATGATTAAAACAAGCTATTAAACAAATCAGCAGCACTAAATTTGTTATAATGGGTTAAGTTGGCACATGTTCAAATTGAATGACGGTCTATTTCCTTGCTGGCTACTAGGCCTAGCATATGTAGACCTTAGATGTGATGGTTCTCGACTTGCAATTGCTTCACTGTTTATATGTAAATACAAAAATATAGCTTGACTTCCATTTTGGAATAATCTAAACATCCGATGGAGATCATCATTACCTCTTATGGTTATGAACGTGAAGCTTTGGCCATTATGATACTGATATTGCATATTATACATATCTCTATATTCTCCATCCTACCAAGGAGAATACAAATTTCGAATAATAAGATTTAAATTAATGAATATTTTTTAAGTTACTCACAGACATCCATATAATCTATGAAGATTTAACATGTGAAAATAAATATCGGAATAAGTATTTCTTTAGTAAATAAGAAACATGTTTGGAATTACTAACATTTGAAGGTTGTTAAATATAAAAGAAAAAATTACTCTATGCGTACATGGAAAATTAAAAGGTTTAAATATTTCTAATCACAAAAGCATTGGCATTTATGATAGCATGAGACTACATATTTCTATAAGATTAACAACCAAATAAAAATGCATTATCCCTTTAAAAAAATTAAATAAATGCATTATCTTAATTAATTCTACACCTAGATATTCTAGCAAATTTATTTTACATTTCATTGGTACTAATTCTCTATATTCAGCAAAAGTATATATACCATAAAACACCCATTTAAACAAAATAATAGTGACAACACGGGGGTTGGTTAGTTGGTGCCATATTTTGTCTTTAACTATTGTCTAGGCAAGCTGTGGCGTGAATGGACTAAAATCGAGAAATCAATCAAACCACAACCCCACACCCCCCCCCCCCCCCCGGGGACATTTCAATTTTGTGGAACAATAGAGCATGGTACAATTATAAGATCTTAACAGTTCATCTAATGAATATCACCGTTCGTTGATACCTATTAAAGAATCTAAACCATTTAATCGTTTGCTTACTTATATATAACATTAAAAAAAATCATGAGCAGTTTAAGATAATGATCAAAACGAAGTCTGTAATGCCACAACGACAGGAAAATGTTAAAAAAATATGTGTACATTCTAAGTTTGTGCTGGGGCCCACCATAGGAAGGGATGAACAAGACATCCCACATTATTTTTTGCAACTGTACATCCAAGCTAAATCTAGTTGTTGGTAATTCAAGATAGGAGAACAAGTGGATTTTTTTAATATATCAACAACCGGATGTTCATCAAAATGTCCCAAAAGTTAAAAAAAGTTTATACAAAATGTTCGTCACTGTTAATATTTATACATGTTCATCGCTGTTAATATTTGCCAGTGTATAGTAGAACATGTTCGTCACTGTTATTTTTTTTAACATGTTCATCACTGTTAATATTTATACAAAATGTTTCAAATGTTTCTACAAGTGGAATTCCTTATATCCAAACTACTTCAAAAGGAACAAAAGAAGAAAAAAAAATACACTAAATAAGAGAGAGATACATACAAGGTAGGGAACATTGAATGAATACCATAGACAAAGATGTGGCAGGAGATTCAATTGCTATATATGACAATGGCCTGAGGTTGACTTGAAGAGAATGTGGTAGGAGATCACTTGCTATAGTGCATCCCAAAACTTGTAAAGAATGAAAGCAGAGAACCTAGTCCAGAGACATAAGCAACGGAACGGAAAGAAATTATAAAGACATCTGCAGTCGTTGACTTTTAACGCAACGTTTTTTTGCGATATCACAATATACATTGTGATATCGCAACATTTGTTGTGATATCGCAACTCGAAAAACTCTTTTTGGCCAGAGCAGTGTTCCGGACGGTACGGAGAACGTCTAGGTAAAGCAGCAAACTTTAATAACAAGGGGGAGAAATCAAGGTCTTTCAGTAATCGTACAGAAAAAATCCCTTTTGTTTTTGGTACTTTTGGTATAAATAAGGAGCTCTGGTATATGCAATACTTCAACTAATCTTAACCCATTGATTAGTAGGTTTAAAAGTTTATCAATTTTAAATGACATTATTATTATTATTATTATTTTTATTTTTTTCCTAGTTAGGCCACTGGTGGAGAGCAATACGTTTAAGTGGAATATCTAGATTGATCCCTCGTCGAGAGCAATATTCCCATCATCTTTTTTTTTTTTCTAGTTGGGCCACTGATCAAGAGCGATACTTTTAACATATATGTGAAACTAAAATGTCAGCACCATTCAACCATAAATGTGTTCACATCATCACTAATCTTTTTTTTTTTTTTTTATCAATCTAATGATCATTAGTAATCTGCATAGGTGCAACAGCCATTTATAATTACAATGGTGGCCACGGTTACTTTCTCTAATTACCTTTCAAATGCATTCACATATCCTGTGTTTTTCAACAACCTGAGAAAGAGTCCTATATAGGCTTTTAGCAAAGCATTGTTTGTCTCTCACGTTCGGACATTGACCCATTCACTTTTAATGTGGAATGTTAGAATGCCCGCCACTCTCATTTTCAATCTCAGCCAACCCTGTAGCTCGATTCAGTTTATTTATTTATTTTTTGTGCCCCCTTTTTAATTTTTTTCTGCCATAGGTCTGGAACACACTCTTTCAGACCTCATGGGCTATTGGTTGGGAACATTTTTTAGGAATTCTCTAAAAAAATGCATCCATGAGAATTCACAATTTCCTATTTTATTGGGTTTAGATGGTCATTTCATTATTTTTTTTGTAAAATTGCCTAAAAAAAGTTTTTTTTTTTTTTTTAACCATGACAGCATGCACAAGTGGGAAGAAGGCGCCCACAAGTGGAAAAGGAGCCCGCACAAACGGAAAAAAAGCCCAGACAAGTGGAAAGGCCAAGTGAGAACTGCCGCGGCTTACTTGTAAGGTAAGTAGCCGTTCTGTCTTAATAAGAGTTTAAAATTAACTATTTCATAAAAAAATACCTTTTTATTATCAAATGCTTAAAACAAGAGCCCATTTAGATGGTTTAGAAAAGAAAAATGGAAGTTGTTAGAAAATCGCACATTCCAATTTACTTTATTACATTTATTTATTTATTTATTTTTGAAATCACGAGAATCATTTTTGCCAGGCCCATCAACATTCTCAAATTTCTTTTTAGATTTTTTCCCATCATCTAGTTGGTAGAATTTGTATTCGTCAAAATTGAAAGGCAGTTGTCAAAATCTAATTGAAACCTTCTACTATAATATATTTTAGTATGTTGGTGTGGGGACTAGTAAGACTCCAAATTTGAAGGTAACGGTCAAAATTTAATTGAAGAACTCCTGCTGTAATATATATATATATATATTTATATATATATATATATAGGGAGGTGCTCTAGTGAGAGACTCTTTTACCATATACATGAGAGAGTTGCATCTCAATCGGCCATCCACCTCTCATAGCTAACGGTGGGATGGAAAGTCAAAGAAGCATTGCATTGTTTTCGAGGAGAAAAAGCAACCCATTTTCGCTTTTGAGATTTTTACCCAAATCTCATTCGAAACCCTCTCCATTCTCATCTATGAAAGCCCCAATATGCTATGCTACTCCATTCTCTTCCCTAAGGAAAGCCCAACGACGCTGTAACGATGGATACTTTGACACCGATGATGGATTCTACGACACCGACGATGGATTCGACCACTCTCGATTGAATTCTCTGAGAGAAGCTCCAAGAGGCTACACTACTCCATTCTTTTCCTTGGGGAAAGCCTGACGACGCTGCAACAATGGATTCTTCGATGCCGATGATGGATTCTACGTCCGGCGATGGATTCTACGATGCAAGTTTGGTCGGTGAGTTTTCTTTCTATCACTAGTATGATAAGGTTTATCGACACTTTTTTTTCTTTCCTTTTTGCAATCTTCGTTTTGGAGATACTATAGACCATCCATCACTTTTCTACAATGCCTTCTGTTTGATCTTTTTCTTTGGTGATCTTCTAGTTTAAGAATCATTTTATGGGTATTATTAGGTAGAGGAATCTAGGGCTTCTTTTTTATTCTTTAGGGATTTTTATCAGTTTGATTTATTAAGAAAGGCTAAAAGTGGTCAAGCCCTCATGCTATGGAATCATTTTTATCATTTGGATCTTTTAGGGATTTTTATCAGTGCTTTGTCCCAAGGTAATAAACAGAAGATTGCATAGCCGTCATGCTACGAAATATATATATATTCTTTTTGTGATGTTCAATGGACTGGATTCCAGAGAGAAAACTCGATCTTCAACAGTTACTTGACCATGATTTCTCCAGACAGTGAGGAGGTGCTTTCATGGTCTTAGAAAGTCACGGGTCTTGAATTGAATTAAGATATAGTGATGTGGGTTTCAATGGACTTTCTGTCATGGGTACATAATCTTTTTTAATTATTTATACTTGGTTTAATTAGAATGATGTTTGGTTGATGATGCATTATCTAGATGTTAAATTGTGTGAATAGATGTGTTAAGTGCTGGTGATTTGATATGGAACATTCACGTAAGAGCACCTACTTCTGCTCATCTAGTTTTCATAGGTCTAATTAGGATGTGGGTTATTATTGCTTTTAGTTATTTTGCATGTTTTATTATTGCTTAACTATGATCTGTTCTTAATTTATAACGTCCTTTAGAAGGAATAAGCTAACATCGCTGTAACGGAGTCTTTGCCTCAATCAATTCAAATGCCTGTGATGTATTTCTCACAACATATGCCAATGATGCATTCATCACATCAGTTGCAAAATCCAATGCCGCAGCAAAATGCCCGTCATCGCTGTCATGAATTCCTTGGCCCAGTCAGTTCAAATGCCTGTGATGTATTTCTCACAGCAAATGCCAATCTTGCATTCATCGTAATACCTGCAACATCCAACCACACAACAAATGCCCTGCATTGGTATCACAGTTTCCTCGTCTCATTCAATTAAATTGCCCTATCTATTCATCGCAACATGTGTAACATTCATCCACTAATGCAAGTCAGGAAAGTTTAGTTTCTTATATTTTCATCTATTAACATGTGCTTCTTATATTCTCATCTAATGTTTTTTATTTCTATTTTTTGTGTGCATCTGGAACATTGTTTAGAATGAATCACGTGCATTTTCAACAATTATATCATTTGTTCCAGATTTGTTCCAGATGCAGAAGAGGAATTAATACCAAGAGCAGGGATGTTGGTGGATAGCATAGAGGAGGCTTACAACCTCTACAATATTTATGCTAAAGCTGCCGGGTTTAGTGTAAGGAAAAGCTCTGATGCAAGGCATAAAAATGAAGCTGTTTGGAAGAAGTTTGTGTGTTCCAAAGAAGGCCAAAACGTAGAGAAGATGTGCCAAGCAAATGTTGTATAGAGGAGTGTTACAGATATTCGAGAGAATTGTGGGGCTGAGTTACAAGTGAGAAGAAATGCAGATGGGCAATGGGTTGTAAGGAAATTTGTGATGGAACATTCTCATATTTTAAGTTCTCCTCAAAAGGCTCATATGTTACGATCACACCAAAATATGACTGCACCAAAGAAAATTTTGATAGATTCATTTAGTGCCGCAAATATACGAACCTGTAGTCAAATGGACATATTTGAAGTTCAAGCGGGTGGTCAGTAGACCTGGTTGGTTTCACAAAAAAAAGATGTCCGAAATTATGGTAGAGACAAAAAGACGAATAATATGGGCAAAGATAGTCAGAAGTTATATGAACATTTCAAGCAGATAAAAGAAATAAGTCGATTACTAATTTTTTCAATAGAACCAGATTCAGAGGGGCATGTGAGACTTGTGTTTTGGACGGAGCATAACTTTCAAGCATCATACAGAGAGTTTGGGGACGTCGTTGGATTTGACATGACATATCATACAAATAAATTTGACCTGATTTTTAGTGTATTCACTGTCGCGACCCCGGACCGAGGTGCCCGGCCCTGGCCCGTGACTGGGTGTGTCCAACTATGATTAACCCACATGTTTCCGCGGTGAGGATTCCCAAAACAGACATGAACTTATCTCACATGAACAACGATTTGTGAAAGCGTGCAAGTAATCACAATCACACTTATCCATACAAGACTGATTATTGAAAAATGCATAAGTTAAATGAATCAACGGACATAAACATCCAGAGAGAGAATGTGTAACATAGCATATCCATAGTTACTTCAAATTTCAAGATAACAAAAGTGAGTTAATGTTAAGTTTACAATTCCCAAATACAAAAAGGGCCAACAAAGGCCTTACAACCCAAAACCACAAAATACTAGACCCAACCATGTGAACGCAACTCATGTCCCCACCCGACGTCTAGAGGACGTCGTCGGGTTGCCACTCACGGGCTGGTGGTGGCTCAACAGCCTCCTCCTGACGATCCTCCTCAAAGGCAACGTCACCTGCACCTGGTCACCAAAATAAACGGGTCAGACACGATGGTCTGGTAGGTGATCAATTTAGATAAAAATATAAATCATTTAGAGTACGAAAGAGCAGTATTTAAAACCATTCATGAATGCAGAACATTGCTTAAAAAGTATACAAGACACGTCAACTCATGAAGGTAAATTACATATATCATGATTAGTAGAAAAACCACCGTGAGCCCATCCTTTCTCTACCATACATGATGAGCAGAGCAAGCAGAACAGAACATGATATAATAGGACAGAACAGAACAGAATCTCATGCTACACTAGGTAGGTGGGGTTCGGCCGCGGAATTGGAAACAGGACAGAGGTGTATATATGAATATACGACTAATCTGCAGATAGTCCAGGGTTTAAGGACCCCTCAAACAGTGGATCAAACTGAGAGGGTAGTCCAAGCTCAGTGGTATTCACCTAAAATCATTTATGCTAAAAAACAGGATAATACATATACAAAGCCAACCAAATTAGGGGGATTTACTCATCAAAACAGGACAAGGCATAACATATCAGGGAAAGCATATGCTATAGCAAAATAAAGCAGGAGTAGTAATCCCCATTAGAAATTTCTTGAAACACTTCAAAATCAGGCTAGTACTTGCAAAACAAAACAAGTCCTACGATATTCATCGCATTAGAAATCGAGGTCTCAAAACAAATTAATTAGTACACATATGACCTTGCATTGACTTTTGTGTATTTGCAACCCAATTGTCGGAATTAATCTATTTTTGGTGCCCCTGAAGCTAATGGACAATTCAGGTTACAAATGCACAACCTCAAGCTAAAAGCTCTTAATAATATTTTGGTTTTCAGTTCCCAAGAAAAATTTACAAAACATGTCTGATTCACAAACTCGGTCAGCTCTCGGTCACCTGTCGGCTAGCCGAGTAGGTAACTGTCGGTTAGCCGCCAGCTGACCGACAGCTGATCGCCAAGTCTCCTGACAGGAAAATACACCATTCTGGAAAAGGAACCGAACTGGAGCTCGGTTAGCTGTCGGCTAACCGAACTGAACATGTCGGCTAGCCGCCAGCTGATCGCCAGCAGACTGACAATCCCCTGTTAGAAAACAGGCTACTGGAAATGGAACCGAATTGGACTCGATTGGCTGTCGGCTGACCGAAGTGAACCTGTCGGCTAACCGACAGTTGACCGCCAGCTGTGTAAGACCCCGCCTCGAGAATTTTCGATTAGTGCTAATTAAGACGTGCTTTAGTTATAAGTGTGATTAGTGAGTTTTGGCTAAGTGTGGATTAGAATAGTTTTTTTTTATAGCTTGGGTTTATTTTGGGAACTCTTTTGATTTAGTGGGACCCTTTGGGGGTTCCTTCCTCGTGTTCTATTAGATTTTGGGATTTATTTGATATTCGAAAAAATCTGTATTTGCCCCATTTGATTTATTTTATTGTCCCCGACAACTTTCGTGTTTGCCCCGTTTCCGTTCAAGACCTCTAGACCCTACTTTGCTAATGATGGGGGTAAAACAGTCCTTTTACACAAAATCTGGACACTATTTTCAATGTCTCCGAAACCCGTGAAATATATAATTTTTGGAAACTAGAAATTTCGACGAACAATTCTTCCTTTTTCGTCGAATCCATCCGAAGCCCGGAGAATGATGTTTTAAGCCCAATTAGATTCTTAAGTGGTGGGGGACCCATCCCCACTTTGTATAAAAAGAGGAGCCTCTTTCACTTTCTCTTTTCTTTCAATTTCCATTGAGTTAAAGAAGAGAGTCCAGCCTAGGGCTTCTTCTTCTCCTTCTCTTGCTCCCCCATATCTAAATCACTCTCAAACTCTTGCTAAAGGAAAAATGGATGCCACAATTTTTTTCCTCACCTTGAGAGCCTTCTATTGATGCAATTTTTGGAGAAATCTACATTCTCTAGAGTTGGTTTTGAACTACCTTCTCCCATTTGAGAACCTTCCATGTAAGTGATCATTCCCATCTTCTAGATTATGCTTTTACTAGCCTTAGAGAGTCTTCATTTCCATTATTGGAGGTTATCTCTTTCTATTTCTTGATTTTGTCATTCTAGGGTTTGTGATGGGTGTCATTTTGGGGGTTTTTGTGTAGATTGTGGAATTTGAGCTTGAGAGAAGTGCTTAGAGCTTGATTAGCTTATTGGGAGCCAAGGCAAGTGGATGAATAGCTTTCTTGAATGATTTCATATTTTAATAAGAATTTATGGATTTTTCACTATTCATTTTCTCTTGTGTACTATGGTTAACAATGATTTTTGAAATGTGCATCTTGTTAAGTTATCCTCCTTATTGGAACTTTTGAGGAATGTGTATACATTATGTTTGTAAAAGTTGGTTTTTGGATCACATGTAGTTTGTCATTAATTTGGGTGCTTTTGTATTGAAAGAGATTGAAAGAAGAATGGGTGTGATTTTGGTTTTAAATGGATGGTTGTTGGAGGACTTGAATGGGATGGAAGTAGGTGGAAAGAGGGCCACAAATATTGTGTAAGTGTGGGCTTAAATGAAGTTTTGAAGAGAATGGAGATGAGGTTTAGACTGCTGAAACGGAGAGTTTCTGAAGTAGTTCGCTCGAGCAAACCCTTCACAGAGCTTCTATCGCTTGAGCTGACAACCTTTTTCGCTCAAGCCTTTCTGTTCCGGAGCAGTTCGCTAAAGCGAACTCAACCTCGCTCGAGCGAACCCCTCATAGAACATTGGTCGCTCGAGCCTCCCTTCTGCTTCGCTCAACTTTTCCTGACTCGGAGTAGTTCGCTCGAGCGAACTCAACATCGCTCGAGCGAACCCCGCACAAAACTTTGGTCGCTCGAGCCTTCCCTCTTCTTCGCTCGAGCCCTCCTGACTGGAACTAGTTCGCTCAAGCGGGCCCTTGTCCACTCGAGCAAACTGTACAGAATTCTTGGGTCTTTTCTATGGTTTTCAAATATGGTATTTTAAGGCTGGGATGAGTTGTTTTGATGCCCTACTACCTTGGAAAGACCTAGGGGATGACATGAGTGGATTGACTTGTAAAGAAACCCCACTTCGGAAATGTATTGGGAAATTGTGGATTTACCAAACTATACAAGGGAACTTGGGATGTCTACCATCATTCGAGTACCATGCCAAGGGCAATAATAGACATACAAGACCATTATACATATTGTGTGAATATGGAAGTCCCAATACATAGTCCGTCATTGTATAAGGATTCATCGTGCTGTTAAACTATGGATTTATGCATCTGACATGTCTTGCTAGCCCCGTACATGCATGAAAAGATAATGATATGAAATGTGTGCTATGAGCACCATGCCCCGCCTACTTGAGTGTTTTACACCAATATAGTTTTGTACATGTTTTGATTTCTCATGTAAGCTATGAGTCGGCACCACTAAGCTTGGACGTCCTTGTTAGTCTAATCAACTGACTTGGGTCTCCCCCTCGTGCTCCCGCCAGTTGCAACTTGGATCCTGTCCTGCCCTGTTACCTGGTTCCGCGGCCATGGTCTTGTCTAGCTATATGTATATGTATATAATGTTGGTTCTCGTCACTTCACGTGTTCGAGCCCAACGAACAGAATGTGTTCTCATCACATTAGTGATGGAGAGGATTTAGCTTTAGTGTGGTTGCCATCTTGCTAGTTTCCTATTTCTTCATATCCTGCATGCTTTATCTTATATATGCATTTGACAAATGATATATCTTGTTTTATGGAAATAAATATTTGGACAGATTTCAATTTATCATTCAATTTCTCTTATTGTATTATCTATTCACCCACCTGCCAGACTGTCGTGTCTGACCCATTCTTATGGTGCTCAGGTCCAGTCCCCGTTATTGCCTTCGAGGATGAGCCAGAGGAGGCGGTCGGTGAACTGCAACGGTTAGTGGAGTGGCAAGCTGACAATATCATTTAGACATTTGGTTTAGCTTTGAGCTGAGTAACATTTTAGGGAATTTATAGAATGACTTTTGATTTACACTTTTGGGTTGTACTGGCCTTTGTTGGCCATTATTTTTGGGGAATGTTAATTTAACTAATCTTTTGTTTAAACATTAAACTTGATATTTTGGGAATGCTAATATGAACAGTGCTCACTCTGACATCATGTCAGTTACTTGCATTTATCAGTCTTGTGTTGGGTATGGATTGAGAATTTGATTTGCTACACGCTTCCGCACAAATATAAATGTTTTGTGAGTGTGTGTAAAATACTCACTGCGGAACCTGTGGGAAATTAAGTAGTGTATATCCAAATGTATGATCATTGTATTCATGTAGGTTATCCTCATTCGTTGGCCGGGATCTCGGTTCGGGGTCGCGACAAGCTGACCGACTGTGCTCGACAGCCTAACTCAAGTCAGAATTCCAGTTCTTCCTTCCTCTAATTTCTTCCCATTCCACTTCCTTTCCTTCTTTGTCAAATACCTGCACATCCCCTGAGCCTCCATGCTCACCAAGGGCCATTTCCATACCATAATTCACACCACAATCTCTCCTTTCATCAACACTTCTCCATTCCACAAAACCATTGCAATTACAATTCAAGGCATATCAATTTAATTCAAAACATAATTTATGAAGTATGGAGAGCCATAACACCAAATTTCATAAAGAAAATGAAAGCTTAATCATACTTAATTGAAAGACAACAAATGGGAAAACATAGCATGCAATAAACATAGCATTTTCCAAACACAAAGTACTAAACCAATTGCATGCATGATAAGGCTAAAGAGATCACTTGCCTTGACCAATGTGCTATCCAAAAAGCAAAAATAGAGACTCTTCAAAGACCCCTTCCTACAGCTGAATCGAGTTCCACAAGGAAACCCCAAAAACCCAACTCAAAATCCCATAAAAAGTGAAACAAAGAACCCTTTTCGAAATGGATGTTGCATGTATGAAAAACAGTACCCTCAGGAGCTAGGAAAACTCCATTAACAACAAGGAAGGAAGCCTTTACCTTTAGCTAGTCAAACAAGAAGCAAGGAAGAAGATGAGGGGGCTATCCAGCTGGGATCTTCAAGAGAATGGTAGCAATGGAGAGCTCGAGATGAGAGCAAGAAGAAGGTGGGTTCATATTTTCATTTGGGGATCCAGAAGTGAGGCATGCAAGATGAGGAAGAGAAGAAGAAGAGGTTCTCTCAGCTCTCTCTCCTTTGAACGATAGTTGCAGGAATGAGTCCACTTCTGAAATGTGAATGAGTGAGAGGGAAGACATAGTCCACTTAAGTCAAATGGGTTGTGGGCTCCATTGACTTCATAATTTGTGATGGATAAAACACTGACTTGCGGCCCCCGGATGAAATCGACGAAGAAGACAAAATTGGTCACCGAAAAATCTAGTTTCCAAAAAGTATAAATTTGGCATAGTTTTGAGATTTTGAAATTTGGGTCCAGATTTGGTGTGAAATGACTGTTTTACCCTTTTGGGCCAAAACTTGGGTTTCTGGGCCTCGACCACAGACAAGCTGAACACAAAAGCTGAGAAGTAAAATAAAACCATTCAAAAGATATCAAAATCATGATTAAAAATCGGAAAACTAGAATTTCCTTCCAAGCTTACACGTACACTCAAGGCACCCCTGAGTGTGACTGAATAACACAAAGTGCTCTCAAAATTCCCCAAAGCTAATTCCAAGACTAAATCGAACCAATATCTAACCCACAAACACTAAACCCAAGTTATAACCAAACACTACTAATCGCTCTAATCCTGGGTTGGGGTTTGACATCCTCCACCCCTTTGGTTATTTGGTCCTCCAAATAAAATAGTTGTACCTCTGGTAATAGATCAGGATACTTTCTCTGGACTTGATCTCTTAGTTTCCATGTAGCTTCTTCTGGTTAATGATTTTCCCACTGTCCTTTGACCCAGTGAATTGTTTGATTTCTCAATTCCTGTTCCTTGGTATCAACAATTCTCACCGGCTTTTCCACATACGAAGCATCTTCTCGAATTTCCAGTGGTACATGTTGCAATACATGTGAAGGATTTGGGACATATTTCTTCAACATAGAGACGTGAAAAACATTGTGTACCCCGAAGAGTTTCGGCGGTAACGCAAGTATATAGGCAACGTTTTCAATCTTGCTCAAAATCTCATACAGTCCGATGTACCTTCTCGCAAGCTTGCCTTTCTGTCCAAATCTTAGAGTTCCTCTGACAGAGATACCTTCAGAAAGACTTTGTCACCTTCTTTAAACTGTAAATCCCTTCTACGAGTATCAGCATAACTCTTCTGTCTGCTTTTGGCAACCTTTAAATGTTCTTGAATCAACTTGATCTTATCACTTGTTTCTCCAACTATTGTCGGTCCATGGAAGCTACGAAGACCGACTTCTTCCCAACAAACAGGGTACCATAAAGTGCTTCGAAAGGTGCCATACCAATGTTGGAATGGTAGCTATTGTTGTATGCAAACTCACAAAGGGGCAAGTACTCATCCCATTGGACCTTGAAATCTAGTACACAAGCACGTAGCATGTCCTCCAAAGTCTGTATAGTTCGCTATGACTGGCAATCAATTTGAGGATGGTATGCAGTGCTGAATTGCAACTTGGTGCCCATAGATTCGAATAGGGTCTTCCAAAACCTCGAAATAAATCTGTTATCTCTGTCTGACGTGATGGAGACGGGCTGTCCATGCATACTGACAATCTCATTTACGAATAAATTTGCAAGTGGTGCCATGTGCATCTTGCTTCTTGTCTTCATAGGAATGAAGTGAGCAGACTTCATGAGACGATCCACTATAACCCAAATAGCATTGTTCCCCTTCTTGGTAACAGGTAAACCGAAGACGAAATCCATAGTGATGTGCTCCCATTTCCACTCCGGGATTTCCAATGGCTGCAACAACCCTAGAGGCTTCTGGTGTTCTGCCTTAATCTGCTGACAAGTGAGGCACCGAGATACAAATGCCGCTATCTCCCCTTTCATGTTATTCCACCAGAATCTATTCTTCAAATTTTGGTACATTTTTGTACTCCCAGGATGCATGGAGTATTTCGTGCTGTGAGCTTCAGTCATTATTTCATTATTCAAGTCTTCGATATTAGGCACACACAAATGGTCACGAAAATACAATAATCCATCTACTATCCTGAAGTCTGGAAGTTTTGAGATGTGATCCACAATTTTGGCCAAGTCCGGGTCTTGCAATTGACTATCTTTAATCTTTTGGATGAAGGTAGGCTCATACACTATCATACTTGCCAACATCACACTCTTCCTTAACGGTTGCACTTCTACTCCAAGTTCTTCAAACTGATGTAAGACACTGACTCCTCTCAAGCTGGCCATGACCACTGATTTTCTACTCAATGCATCAGCCACTACATTCACTTTGCCCGGATGATACTTGATTAGGAAGTCATAGTCTTTAATGTACTCCATCCACCGTCTCTGCCTCATGTTCAACTCTTTCTGCGAAAATAGATACTGTAAACTCCGGTGGTCTGAGTGGACTTCAAATTTCTCTCCATATAGATAATGTCTCCACATCTTCAAGGCAAATACAACCGCTGCTAACTCCAAATCATGAGTTGCATAATTCTTTTCATGATCTTTCAAATGCCTTGAGCCATAAGCAATAACTTTATCGTTCTGCATCAATGCACAACCTAATCCTACATTCGAAGCATCTGTATAGATAACGAATCCTCCGCTTCCCGACGGTGAAGTGAGGATCGGAGCTGTAGTCAATCTCCTTTTCAGCTCTTGGCAACTTTCTTCACACAGGTCTGTACATACAAAAGACACACTTTTCCTAGTTAACTTTGTCAAAGGTGCAGCAATGGATGAAAATCCTTGGACAAACCTCCTGTAATATCCTGCTAGTCCCAAAAAGCTTCTGATTTCTGTCACACTGCTTGGCCTTTTCCAACTGACAGCTGCTTCGACTTTGGACGGATCTGCTGATAAGCCTTCTTTTGATATAACATGGCCTAGAAAAGCCACTTGCTCTAGCCAAAATTCACATTTACTTAGTTTTGCATAGAGCTGGTTGTCCCTCAAAAGCTGTAGTGACGTCCTCAAGTGCTCCTCATGCTCATCCTTACACTTAGAATACACGAGAACATCATCAATAAACACCACAGTGAACTGATTTAGATACTGTGCAAAGACCTTGTTTATAAGAGCCATAAATATCGCGGGTGCATTAGTCAACCCGAATGACACCACCAAAAACTCGTAGTGCCCATATCTTGTTCGAAAAGTTATTTTGGGCACATCTGACTCTCTAACCCGCAGCTGATAATACCCAGACCTCAAGTCTATCTTGGAAAAGTACGCTGCTCCTTGCAATTGATCGAACAATTCATCTATTCTCGCCAACGGATACTTGTTCTTGACAGTCACATGGTTCAATCTTCTGTAGTTTATGCACATTCTCAGACTTCCATCTTTCTTTTCACAAAAAAGAACTAGTGCTCCCTAAGGTGAAACACTTGGTCTGATGAAACATTTGCTCAAAAGTTCTTGCAATTGGAGTTTTAGCTCACCTAATTTTGCTGGAGCCATTCTGGAAGGTGCAATTGAAATTGGAGCCGTCCCTGGAAGGAGCTCAATCGTGAACTCAACTTCTCGAATTGGTGGCAATCCCAGGATTTCTTCAGAAAAAAACATCTGGAAATTCACACACAACGGGGATTTCCTCCACCTCTTGGGACCGTTTATCCTCCGTGAGAAACGCTATAAAAGCTTCACACCCACTGTGTACCATTCTGCCTGCTTTTAGTGATGAAATAATTCCCACTTGGTTTTTCTTCCTATTTCCCCGAATCAACAAATCTGCCCTGTCTCCTTTCAACTTAAAGGTGATAGTCTTACTAAAGCAACCCATGGTTGTATGATACTTCTCTAACCAATCCATGCCTAAGATGACATCAAAATCATGCATTTCTAAAATAATAAGATTTGTTGGAAGGTTGACATCTCCTAATAGGACCGAACAATTTGGGTAATAGGTTCTACAAACAACCTGTTTACCTATTGGAGTGGTGACAGTCAAGATATAATCAAGTTCTCTAAATGGCATAGCAATCATCTTGGCAAATATAGGAGATAAAAATAAATGAGTGCTTCCAGGATCAAATAAAATTTGAGCTTCTACTCCACAAATGAGAAGTTTACCTTCAACTACGTTGCCCACAGCATCGGCATCGACACGATTAAGGTGGTATGCCCGTCCTTGCTGTTGTGGCCTATTTTGCATCCCTTGTGCGTTTCTGTTCTGCTGTTGTTGTGGAGGATGAGCATCCTGATTCTATACTTGTTGTCTGCCTTGTTGCTGTTGTTGCTGAGGTGGTCTTGCTTGGTTCTGAGCTGGTGCCTGAGGGGCTGCTTGCCTCTGTTACTGATTTCTATTGCCTTGGTTTTGTAATTGTGGGCAATCCCTAACTGCATGGTCCATTGCCCCACACTAAAAACAAGCACCTGTGACCTTACGACATACGGCGGTTTCATGGTTCTTGCCACAGTGACCACAACCTTGTCTTGCTTGTTGTTGTTTTTGCCATGGCTTCTTGTTACTCTGCTGTCTCTGGTTCTGCTGGTAGTGTTGTTTCCTATCCTTGATGATCTGATTATTGATATCCTCAAACTTGTATGCCCGTTTGACTGCTTCATCAAAGGTGGCTGGTGGGACTACTCCTGTAGCATCTCTCATAATGATGGGGTTTAGACCTTCCAAGAATTTGGTGATCTTCTTTTGCTCGGTATCAATCGATTCTTTGGCATATCTAGCAAGTCTTTCAAACTTTGTGACATATTCCAATACTGTCATGTTACCCTGCTTAAGCTGCTGAAACTCTATGGCTTTTTGTCTCTTGATATGTGAAGGGACATACTTGTCAGTGAATCGAGTTTTGAAGGTTTCCCATGCAATCTCATTTGCCATCGTCTGATACGGTTCTTTAACCGTTTGCCACCATGTGTCTGTTAATCCATAAAACAAAGAAGCTGTGAGGTTGACCTTCTGTATGCCTGTACAAGTGAGATCTTCTCAGTGTTGACCAACCAATCGTCTGCAGCCAAAGGGTCTCCTTGACCCGAGAACTCCTTGTGTCCTCTCTTTCTAAACCTCTCGAACAATATATTAGGGTCATGTTCCCTATTGTTGATGATGATATTCGGGCCCCCAGGCTGCCTAGGCTGGGGTTGAGGTCTATTTTGCAAAACTTCCAAAACCTGTCTCTGAACTTGTGCCATTTCCTCATCCTTCTTAGTTAACTGTTCCTGGAACCTAGCTTGGTTCTCATTGGCCTCTCTTTGTAGCCTAGCTTGGACTTCATTGGCTTCTCTTTGCAATCTAGTTTGACTTTCATTGGCTTGCCTCTGCTGTTCTAACATTGCCTGCATGAGCACCTGAAACTGCGTTACTGTGGGTGGCTGCTCGTGATCTGTTTCATTGTTATTGTTATTGCTCTCGGAAGCATTCTGAATCGGAGCTTTTCTTGGAGGCATGATGCTGTAAAACAAAATGTTAGTACGTAATAACAAGTTCGGGTTTGGTTTCTAGGTCCATACTAACGATCTAACGACCTCACGGATCCTCGCCACATCCCTAAGAGTTTCTGGTTTCTTTAAATGCCGAAAACTTGTCCCGCTCTGATACCAGTCCTGTCGCGACCCTGGACCGTGGTCCCCGGCCCGGGCCTGTGACTGGATGTGTCCAACTATGATTAACCCACAGGTTTCCGCGGTGAGGATTCCCAAAACAGACATGAACTTATCTCACATGAACAACGATTTGCGGAAACGTGCAAGTAATCACAATCGCACTTATCCATACAAGACTGATTATTGAAAAATGCATAAGTTAAATGAATCAACGGACATAAACATTCAGAGAGAGAATGTGTAACATTGCATATCCATAGTTACTTCAAATTTCAAGATAACAAAAGTGAGTTAAGATTAAGTTTACAATTCCCAAATACAAAAAGGGCCAACAAAGGCCTTACAACCCAAAACCACAAAATACTAGACCCAACCATGTGAACGCAACTCATGTCCCCACCCGACGTCTAGAGGACGTCGTCGGGTTGCCACTCACGGGCTGGTGTTGGCTCAACAGCCTCCTCCTGACGATCCTCCTCAAAGGCAACGTCACCTGCATCTGGTCACCAAAATAAACGGGTCAGACACGATGGTCTGGTAGGTGATCAATTTAGATAAAAATATAAATCATTTAGAGTACGAAAGAGCAGTATTTAAAACCATTCATGAATGCAGAACATTGCTTAAAAAGTATACAAGACACGTCAACTCATGAAGGTAAATTACATATATCATGATTAGTAGAAAAACCACCGTGAGCCCATCCTTTCTCTACCATACATGATGAGCAGAGCAAGCAGAACAGAACATGATATAACATGACAGAACAGAACAGAATCTCATGCTACACTAGGTAGGTGGGGTTCGGCCGCGGAAATGGAAACAGGACAGAGGTGTATATATGAATATACGACTAATCTGCAGATAGTCCAGGGTTTAAGGACCCCCCAAACAGTGGATCAAACTGAGAGGGTAGTCCAAGCTCAGTGGTATTCACCTAAAATCATTTATGCTAAAAAACAGGATAATACATATACAAAGCCGACCAAATTATGGGGATTTACTCATCAAAACAGGACAAGGCATAACATATCAGGGATAGCATATGCTATAACAAAATAAAGCAGGAGTAGTAATCCCCATTAGAAATTTCTTGAAACACTTCAAAATCAGGCTAGTACTTGCAAAACAAAACAAGTCCTATGATATTCATTGCATCGGAAATCGAGGTCTCAAAACAAATTAATCAGTACACATTAAGACCTTGCATTGACTTTTGTGTATTTGGATTTGAATTGTCAGAATTAATCTATTTTTGGTGCCCTTGAAGCTAATGGACAATTCATGTTACAAATGCACAACCTCAAGCTAAAAGCTCTTAACAGTATTTTGGTTTTCAGTTCCCAAGAAAAATCCACAAAACAGGTCTGATTCACAAACTCGGTCAGCTCTCGATCACCTGTCGGTTAGCCGCCAGCTGACCGCTAGGTCTCCTGACAGGAAAATACACCATTCTGGAAAATGAACCGAATTGGAGCTCGGTTAGCTGTCGGCTGACCGAACTGAACATGTCCGCTAGCTGACTGCTGACCGCCAGCTGACCGACAATCCCCTGTTAGAAAATAGGCTACTGGAAATGGAACCGAACTGGACTTGGTTGGCTGTCGGCTGACTGAAGTGAACTTGTCGGCTAGCCGACAGCAGACCGCCAGTTGACCGACTGTGCTCGGCAGCCCAGTTCAAGTCAGAATTCTAGTTCTTCCTTCCTCTAATCTCTTCCCATTCCACTTTCTTTCCTTCTTTGTCAAATACCTGCACATCCCCTGAGCCTCCATGCTCACCAAGGGCCATTTCCATACCATAATTCACACCACAATCTCTCCTTTCATCAACACTTCTCCATTCCACAAAACCATTGCAATTACAATTCAAGGCATATCAATTTAATTCAAAACATAATTTATGAAGTATGGAGAGCCACAACACCAAATTTCATAAAGAAAATGAAAGCTTAATCATACTTAATTGAAAGACAACAAATGGGAAAACATAGCATGCAATAAACATAGCATTTTCCAAACACAAAGTACTAAACCAATTGCATGCATGATAAGGCTAAAGAGATCACTTGCCTTGACGAATGTGCTATCCAAAAAGCAAAAATAGAGACTCTTCAAAGACCCCTTCCTACAGCTGAATCGAGTTCCACAAGGAAACCCCAAAAACCCAACTCAAAATCCCATAAAAAGTGAAACAAAGAACCCATTTCGAAATGGATGTTGCATGTATGAAAAACAGTACCCTCAGGAGCTAGGAAAACTCCATTAACAACAAGGAAGGAAGCCCTTACCTTTAGCTAGTCAAACAAGAAGCAAGGAAGAAGATGAGGGGGCTATCCAGCTGGGATCTTCAAGAGAATGGTAGCAATGGAGAGCTCGAGATGAGAGCAAGAAGAAGGTGGGTTCAGATTTTCATGTGGGGATCCAGAAGTGAGGCATGCAAGATGATGAAGAGAAGAAGAAGAGGTTCTTTCAGCTCTCTCTCCTTTGAACGATAGTTGCAGGAATGAGTCCACTTCTGAAACGTGAATGAGTGAGAGGGAAGACATAGTTCACTTAAGTCAAATGGGTTGTGGGCCCCATTGACTTCAGAATTTGTGATGGATAAAACACTGACTTGCGGCCCTTGGATGAAATCGACGAAGAAGACAAAATTGGTCACCGAAAAATCTAGTTCCCAAAAAGTATAAATTTGGCATAGTTTTGAGATTTCGAAATTTGGGTCCAGATTTGGTGTGAAAGGACTGTTTTACCCTTTTGGGCCAAAACTTGGGTTTCTGGGCCTCGAACATAGACAGGCTGAACACAAAAGCTGAAAAGTAAAATAAAACCATTCAAAAGATATCGAAATCATGATTAAAAATCGGAAAACTAGAATTTCCTTCCAAGCTTACACGTACACTCAAGGCACCCCTGAGTGAGATTGAATAACACAAAGCGCTCTCAAAATTCCCCAAAACTAATTCCAAGACTAAATCGAACCAATTTCTAACCCACGAACACTAAACCCACGTTATAACCAAACACGCACTTTCTATGCACTAATCGGGCTAATCCTGGGTTGGGGTTTGACATTCACAGGAGTGAATCACCATGGACAGACAATAACATTTGGTTGTGGACTTCTTTCAGATGAATCATTTGAATCTTTTGTGTGGTTATTTAAGACTTGGCTTGAATCAATGCCCGGAGACCCACCAAACGCGATCTTAACTTATTAGGATCCCCAATGAGGAAAGCAATTAAGTTTGTACTTCCCACCATGACCCATCGGTTTTGTGTCTGGCACATAATGCAGAAGCTAAATGTTAAGATAGGTGGAGTTACAATCAATTGTGGAGAGCTGGTTTGGAGAATACAAGATACCGTATATAACTCTGAAACAAAGGAATAATTTGTTTCTAATTGGGAGGAAACATTTATAGAATATAAAGTGATTGACAACAAGTGGCTTAATGAAATTCAAAAATCATGACTGGTGGGTACTAATATTTATGGGAGGTATGTTCTTTGCAGGGATGATCTCCACTCAAAGAAACGAAAGTGTCAATGCCTTCATCAATCAATTAGGGACAGACATAGATGATTTGTGTGATTTTGTGATGTGATTGGAAGGAGCCATTGCACGGTCAGGAAGAAACAAGCTAAAACCAGATCACGACACCCTATATGGGAAGCCGATTTTGAAGATTGAATGGCCAATGGAGAAACAAATGTCAGAGATATATACAAGAAAAAAATTCTACCAGTTCCAGGAACAATTCATGTTAATGGCAACCTGCATTATACAACTTCAAAAGGATGAACCAAATGAAATAATTTATGATATTTCAACATTTAAAGGTGAAAAGGAGACTGTAAGAAGGGTCATTTTTGTAAAAAATATGAAGCATGTCAATTATTCTTGTGAAATGTTTGAGTTTGAAGGAATCCCTTGTAATCATATTCTCTGCATCCTTAAATAAGAGAGGATATTTGTATTACCGGACCAATATATTTTAAGAAGATGGACAATTCAAGCGAGAAAAGGGTCCGACGTATACATGAGTCTCTTTGAGCATACAATATCATTGGATAACTCGTTGGTTGCACCACATGGGGATTTATTATATTATGAAAGAATGGCCGTTGATGATTCATCTATGTCTGTGAAGGCATATGAAAATGCTAAACAAGTTTTATTGGACCTCGTACAAACATCCCGTGCAATAAATGAAACCATGGGGACCGGAGATAAGAAAGAGGGGAACTCTTGTGACAAGAAAGGGGATAAGTCCTTTGACGCGAAGCAGCATCTCGAGCCAAAACAAAGAGGCTTAAATGCTCCAAAGAAAAAGCACTTAAAAAGGCCCGGCTATGTTGAGGTTGCAACAAACGGGGTGTTTCACATGACAGGCACAACTATCTTGCACTTTTAAATAGGTAATCTCTTACATAAAATTTACTATTTTAATAATTACACTAAACTATCAACTCCTAGCCATTATATTTGAACTATCATTTTCACATCTTAGGGCCACTGTTCAAGAGTCTGCAATTTCTCAAAGATTAGTAGGAGATGATTCATGCTCCTTTAATGAAGACGACGCTTCTATCAATACAAGTTCCAATGATGAATCAGAGGCTTCATTTCAGGTTTGACTCTCTACCTATCATTTTAATAAGAATGCTTTATTTACTTACAATTATATATTTTTCCTTACTTTCTCCACCACTCTCTTGTCTTTGCAACATATGAGGCAGTGATTCCTCCATAGAGTGGAGCAGAAATATATGTGGATTGAAGCTCATAGAGTGAATCCAACAATCTACAAATGACTACAGTGGTTTTAGTGTGATTGATCTACAAATGACATGTGTGATTCTAGTGTGATTTTGTGTTTTGGATAAGGCTATGTGTGGCCTTGTAGCTCATAGACAGTAAACAGATTTGAAACTAAAGTTATTATTGTTTTATCTATGTTAGTGTCTTTGTTTGTTTTGTTCCTATGTGTATTGGATAAGTTTCAACTCATGCATCAAAACAATGGAGGTGGACTCTTTTTAGAAGAGAATGGAGAAATGAATGATGTACATACATGTGAAATTGTTTTGTTTTGTTCAGTAGCAAGAAGCCAACTTCCCATTTACAACACCCACTTTGTTCGGGGTGCGCCGAATTCTAGTTTATTTCCGCAAGAAAGTCTGTGTGAGAAATAGAGTGACTGAGAAGTTGACGACATTCACCTGGGTGGACTATGAAGACAAGCTCAATAGAAAATGATCAGATGGTCTTCACCATCCATTTTTTCTATTGAACAAATTAAGTTTGGAGTTTTTTCCCCATTTTAGTTCTCAATTTAATAACAAATACATTCAGGGGTGCAATGGTTCCATTGGTTTGGAGTGAAAGGTTTGCTCTCGGGGGGGGGGGGGGGGGGGGGGGGTGGTTTACAAAGCCATCCGCTACCTTAAACATTTCCATATACCATTCTGTTACATATATAATTGTTCATTTTTCAGATCACCTTCTTTGAATCAAAATGGGTATCAACGTTGAACCAATTGAATCTGCATCAAAGCCTAGCCAAATCCAAGCAGTTCAATCAAACCTACCCATTTAATACCAAGATTTTCTAACACATTCACAGAAGACAGATGGGTTTTGTATAGGGGGAAACATTGTCATGTGTGTGACAAATGATTTATTCACCCAACTGATCACAGCATATTACATTGGATGTTCATGTTCTCAACTACACCCATTTAAACATAGGTTCATTCACAATATCATTTACACCTGGAATGATATGTAAACTAAAATACAGCACGTGATCACCAATACATGACATATAACTACGAAAATGTGATGTATTTTGCACAAATACATATTTTTTAAATTTTCGCTCTCGATATGTGCACGCATGAGTCTGTTTTGTGCCTCAAAGGCTTCTTTAATTCCTTCAATAGATGACATCAGGTTTCCATTGACTCTTTCAAGGCTTGAGTTAGGTGGATGCTCTTGACACTTTATCTTTCCAAAAAGATGCATCACATCCATTGTCATCCTACAATGAAATGAGATTTTTTTTAGCAAAATGACATTTATTTGAATCACGAATTGAATATTTCAGTAACTACAACAAATATGATCTTTTATAGATCATTAACATTCCAATAGGGACATCTCCAAAATTTTTGATTCGGATTGGTCTCCATATGACTTGTAAATAATCTCATGTCTCCACTCCCACAGGGGCATTTTGGAGCCCAATTAGTGTTCATAGAATTGGATGATGAAATTTTGTCCAACCACTTTTAACCTACCAATTTGAAAGAGAGAAAAATAGAGCATGCCCAATTAGTGCAAGATTCTGCAATGGACTACAGCCAAAATTAAATAAAAAGAGAGATTTTGCAATGGAGAATGACAAAAACTAGAAGCATAAACTTGTGTGGCTTGACTCAGCATCCAGATCTATACCATGGCCGGAAAAGATCTGCCAATCAATATTGGGTCCCATGTAAAAAATGGTCAATCAGAAGCAACTTTGCTATGTGAGGGTGCTCATATGAAATTCAGCAATTATGGTAGTGCATCTTCCCACTTTTCTTTATTCAATCATCAACTTTATGGAGAAATGACCATCATCTTTTCATTAACAACATAAGAGCACCTATGGCTAATTGCTTGATTTGGAATGAAACAAAAAAATGAAATCATGGAATCTTGAGATGGTTGCAGAAACAGTAAGAAGAGGATTGCATACCCAAGTAAGAAGAAAGAAAAAAGAAGAATAAAGAGAAGACAAGAAGAGGTGGAAAATGTGTCTGGCAGTGCTGAGAGGTTTCACCGTTATCATTTTTTGACGCACTGACGGAGCGAGAGCAGCGATGCTTGCTGGTGAAGAGAGAGAGAGCCGCTTCGTCTTGCAGACCCACCAATGGAGAAAAATAGAGTTTGCCGGAGCGAGAGCAGTGGTTCGGACCCAGGAGAAGATCACCACTCCAAGCAGTTGCCAGATCAACCGGAGAAGAATAGGGATTGAAAGGAGGGAAATCTGAGTTTGAAAGAGTAGCTTTGAAAACAAGGGCTTCTGTTATGGAAAGGCCAGGCAGCGATTCCGACCCAGGAGAAGATCTTCGCTCCAACCAGCTGCCAGATCAACCGGAGAAGAAGAGGGATTGAGAGGAGTGAAATCTGAGTTTGAAAAAGTACTTTCGAAAACAAGGGCTTTTGTTGTGGAAAGACCGGGTGGCGGTTCCGACCCCGGAGAAGATCACCACTCCAACGAGCTGCCAGATAGCCCGGAGAAAAAGAGGGATTGAGAGGAGAGAAATTTGAGTTTGAAAGAGTGGTTTTGAAATAAGGGGCTTTTATTGTGAAAATTTGGGCAGTGAGATTTGGGCCCAAAATCTCAAAAGTGAAAATGGATTGCTTTTACTCCTCGAAAATAGTGCAATGCTTGTTTGACTTTCCATCCCACCGTTAGATATGAGAGGTGGATGGACGGTTGAGATGCAGCTCTCTCATATATACGGTGAGAGTCTCTCATTAGAGCATCTCTCATATGTATATATATATATATGGAAATATTCATGTGCGTCCATCCCTCATCATGTTATGGTGAGGGACAACATAGTAGGGTTGACTTTATAACACATCCGAACCATCCACACTCATAGGACCCCTTTAAGTACACTAGACCCATTGAATTTTCACTTATCCAAATGAATTGGACCGTTGGATTGACGTCAAAACTGAGGGACAACATATATATGAGAGAATATCCCCACTATATATATAACTTGTTTATCATATCACACAAAAATTCATAGTAGTTTTTAAATAATTAGTTCTTAACAAAATAATTAAATTATTTGCTCAAAAGTAGAATTTAATTCAAATTATGCAAAGAAAAAGTATTATTTCAAACTATGATTATAAGAAACTCTTCTTACTAAGAAGTAAATCTTTTGTTAAATGAAAACTTATCCCAAAGTATTAAATTAGAGCTTAGATTTTGTATATAAAAGTAAAAGAGGAAGGCTCTCCTAAGCTCAAGCTTAGGATAAGGTAAGCTCAAGTTTGTGGTGGGGCCTACCTAGGGACCCACATGGGGATAGGGGTGGGGGGGATTTCAAGAACTGCTTGGGATCTTCCTCTCTACAAAAAATCAGCCCCAACCGTGATTTCTATCATCTCCATATGGGCCCAAAAGTTTAATGGTCAATAGTCCATTCGGATCAATATATAGTCGATCCAACGGTCTAGTAAATTCGGATCTGACCGAAAATTGGTGGACATGTGCAATTTAAAAGGGTCAAGTGTTTGGTCCATTTGGATGGACCAAAGGTGGGCCCCACAAGCATGAGCTTACGAGATTTTATCTTAAGCTTGAGCTTATGAGAGCCTTGCTCAAAGTAAAAAAAGGTCCTCTTTTTAAAAATCTAAACTTATCGTGACTAAATATAGGAAATTATGAATATTATCTTTCTTATTTTATCTCAAAATCCAAACTTCACTCTAATCTTAGTTGGTCTTACCTTAAAATCATCCGTGTGCATGTCAATTATATATATATATATATATATATCAGGGCCCTCCTGAGCTGAAGCTCACCTTATTCTAAGCTGGAATAGTACTGGTCCCACAAATCAAAGTTAATTATATCTAATTTTTTTGCATGATAGAACTATAAAATTTAGTTCTAATTGGATTTATCTTGATTTTAGAGACGATCCTCATTCAAAAAATAACTATAATCGACTTTGATTTATGGGACCAGCACTATTTCAGCTTAGGATAAGGTAAGCTTCAGCTTAGGAGAGCTGACTCCTATATATATATATATAAGGGCAAGGCTCTCCTAAGCTCAAGCTTATGATAAAATTTCGTAAGCTCATACTTGTGGGGCCCACCTTTGGTCTATCCAAATGGACCAAACACACGACCCTCTTGAATATCATATGTTCACTAACTTTCGGTTAGATCCGAATTTACTGGACCATTGGATCGGCTATATACCGATCCGAATGGACTATTGACCATTAAACGTTTGGGGCTTTGATGGAGATTATATCTCTATTTTATTTTTTGAGTTTGTAAGTGAGTCCTAGTTCTAGGGTTATACCCAACAATATCATTGTCTTCCACTCAATTAGAATTGGACACACAATACACACAAACACTCACACAATATATGTATAATTCTCAAAGTCATTTTGGCCAAAGTATAAGTTATATAAATGTATTTTCTTAGGGACTGGTAGCTGAGTGTGTGGGTTCTATTTTCTAGGGTCTTTTGTTGCAGTTAGTCTTTTGTGTTGTATTTTTGTTTCTAGTTGTCTTACTTTTTAAGTTGCCAAGTAAAATGGAGGTTGTTTCTTTGTCATCAAGAAAGAGGAATCTCTGCTCTCTATTGGTTTTGATCAATCAGAATTATAAAGCAAACCCGAAGGATCATTTAACTATATTTGAAAAGAAAAATGACTAAAATTATGTGTAAATGATTGAGCAATTGAAAATTATTGAGAATAATATAGTAAAGTTTGTAATTGAGTGGTCAAAGTTGAGGTTAAATCAATGACTTTGATATATATAATAATTGTTATAATTTCATGCAAGTTTCTTTAAAGAGATTAGTTCGACATGAAACTTTTTTCAAAGAAAATAAAATAAAATAACACAAACAAACATAAGCATTAAGAACTTATCACTCTAAATAATGGATTCGTCTTATTAATGCTCGGAAGGAGGTTTTTATTAAAAAAAAGAAAATTTTTTTTAAAAAAGAAAATAGGTAGCCACACATCCTAGTGGACATAGTTGTGAAAGACTATTTTTATTTAACAGATCTAAAAGAATTTTAAAGTTATTTCCAAATAGTAAAAAATTAAAGAAGATACCCTAAGAACACTTTCAAAAATTGTGGGATTGAAAAGTTTTTCGGAAGGACATGTGGCATGTACGTGGTCCCCATTGGTCCCATCACATGCAAGCTTGGGAAAGTATTTATCTATAAAAAACCAGCTTTATTTGTCAATTTTAGATGCTTGGGCAAAGATGATGAATGATTGTGAATTGTTCAATATTCATATTTACCATCCGCTTCTATTGTCCAAATATAGCTTGAATACCTACCGGCGTCTAATGATGCTTATTCTCCATAGCCGACTTGCAACACCCCGACCCCATCTAAATGTGGTTAACACCTGATTAATCTCGATTAGGTGTCTAATGCTTGTTTTGAATGAATTTATGGTGGATTAGGTAGATAAGTGGGGTTTTGAGCAAGCTCAGGTAGAATTATGACTCTTTGAATAGTTAGGGTCACACTTATATTTCAAGTTTTAGTGGGTTCTCGGGTACACTACATAAAGCATTTCCTACTGCATCATTTTCGTGTTTTGACCCAGACCATTTGAGCACAACTCGACCTATATTTAGGCCCATTTCCAGCCGAGGCCTTTTTCCCAAAATATATTAAACTGAATGGGTTTGCATGCAAAACCCATGGAATTTTCTCTTTAAAGGAGCCTAGCCCCCTCCCCGTCGATCATTCTCTTCTTCCCTCATTTGCATGTAATGCATTTCATCTTATTCCTTTTAGCTTTCTTTCATTCTCTCTTCTAATCAAGGCAAGGGCTATGGCATGTAAGATTTGAGAATCCCCTCTTCATCTTCAATCCTATATATCTATATCTCCTACAAGCAACCTCATCATAAATCACCTCCATTGACAAGGTTTTCACTCAACCATCTTTTCCTCGCTTCCAATCAAGTTAATGATGGCTATGCATGTTGGATTTGAGGAGATAGAAAGCTTCACTCATCTCCAAGTGCAACATCTTCTACATCCTCAAGCTTGTTGGAAAAAATGGATAGAGAACTCACTATTTTGGTCATCTTTAAGCCAAAATAAAAGTGGGGCCCACTTATCATTTTAGGTGGGAATACATGGGAATGTGATCTACTCCATGACTAGATTAAAGACATGTATTGGGTTGCTATAATTCATTCAGGAGTGAATGAGAAATTGCCTCCTAAACACTACTGCTTGAACATATTAAATATGGAAATAAAAGGAAGTGGTGAACTTGCATCCCACATTGCTTGGGAGCAAAACAATCTTTGGGTATAAATATGTTTACCTTGGTAGTATAGGATGAGCCCTGAGGGGCATCCCACTTTTGTTAAAAGAGGGAGGACTTAGACCAAGGTGGGGTCACCACTGCACACGCGCGCGCCCGGCCCAACACCGAACCGGGACAGGTTTGGGTTTGGGCTTGGGCTTGTGTCCAAAGTGGTGTGTCCATTCGCATCTGAAAGGATGTGTCCAAAGAAGCATCTGTTCAACAGAACAGTTACTATTCTGAACAGATGTAGCCCCATGAAAAGACCTAGGCTATAAAATCATCTTGTTCATGCCCTTTTGCTCATTTAATTTACTACTGATGCATTGCACTTAGGTCCTCATTAAGAGTCGTGAAGAGCGAGTTCTATTGCACTATTTGGTTCACCTGCCCCACAGTTTGTAGTGCTGCTATGTGTGTATTCGATCATTGTATCCTCTGAGACAAACGCCACTAAAGACTTGTAAGAACCTTTGTGAGGGCGAAATTTGTCTTAAGGACATAGTGATAACACTAGCCTTGATCAACTTTCTTCTGCAAATTTCTGGGTTTCATAACTTCAACAACATAGTACTGTTTTTCTGCCTTCAAATAGTAAGTGGATTTACATTTCTAGATTACATTCTGTAATTCTGTCTTTGTTGTTGTATAGTTTCATGTAGTGCAAACCTGTTTCCTAAATACTAAACTACTTCTGTATGTACTAGGAACAACAATCTTAAGAAAAATTTCCTTTATTTCTTAGTACATTCTGTTTTCAGTTTTACTTTAGTATTTCTGGTTTCAGTTTGTCAGTTTTACTGGTGGTTTTTAGCTCTTCTGTATCTGAAACTAGTATTGTAAAGCTGAGTTTCTTTCATTTTATATAACTAGTTACAGAACTTCAGTTTGTTCAGTAAATTACTTTCTGTTTGCCTCAGTATACAGTAACCAGTAACTGGTAACCATATAGTTTGAGTTACTATTTACAGTACTAATATTTTTAAATTCTGCAGTATACTCTGTGTTTTTTTTAAGTGATTTATGTTCTGTTAAACAAAAATGGGTATTGAGAAGAATACTCCAGTCAGTACCCCTGCCTCTATTATGGTGAGCCATGGGGAGAAACCTGAAAATTTTAATCGTACCGAGTTCAAGAGATGGCAACAGAAAATGTTGTTCTATCTCACTATCTTGAATTTGGCTAGGTTCCTCCATGAAAAAGCACCTGCTTTAAAAGAAGGCGAGACAGACAGACAAACAAGTAGTTGCTGATGTAGAAGCCTGGAAACATGCTAATTTCCTCTGTCGAAATTACATTCTCAATGGACTAGACAACACATTATATTATGTGTACTATTCATTGAAGACTGCTAAGGAATTATGGGACTCACTTGACAAAAAATACAAGACTAAAGATGCTGGAATGAAGAAACTTGTTGTTCGCAAATTCCTTGACTATAAGATGGTCGATTCCAAAGCAATCAAGTTCAGGAACTTCAGGTAATTCTACATGAAATTCATGCAGAAGGAATGTCTCTTAGTGAGTCTTTCCAAGTGGCAGCAATCATTGAAAAATCGCCACCACTTTGGAAGGATTTTAAGAACTACATTAAGCATAAGCGAAAGGAGATGAGACTTGAAGACCTAATTGTTAGATTAAGGATAGAGGAAGACAATCTTGCATCTAAAAAGAAAGCGGGAAAAAGCTTGACTGAAGCTAAGGCAAATGTGATGGAATACGGGCACAATCCCAAAAAGAGGAAGAACTGTTCCAGTGGTCCAAAACAGGGTCCCAATGACAACAAGAAGTTCAAAGGGAAATGCTATGTGTGCGACAAACGAGGCCACCGTGCTAAGGACTATCGTAAGCGTAATGACCAAAACAATACAAGTAAGAAACCAGCGTAGGCCAATATGACAAAATTGAACACTTTTTTCACTGATGTTTCAGACATCAATCTTTCTGCTGTTATCTTAGAAGGCAATCCGGTTGGCAACCCCAGAGAATGGTGGGTGGACACTGGGGCTACTCAACATGTCTGCTCTAACAAAGAGACGTTTTCCACTTATTATGCTTCAAATGGAGAACAACTCTTCATGGGTAACTCTATCATTTCTAAGGTTGAAGGCCAAGGACAGGTGGTATTGAAAATGACTTTTGGAAAGGAACTCACCCTCAACAATGTGCTGCAAGTACCTGAAATTCGTAAGAATCTGGTATTAGGCTCACTACTAAGTAAAAAGGGTTTTCAACTAGTATTTAAGTCTGACAAATTTGTACTCACAAAATCTGGGATGTCCGTGCGAAAGGGATATATGAGCAATGGGCTCTTTAAAATTAATGTAATGACAATTGTACCTAATAAGAAAAATTCTTCTGCTTATATGCTTGAGTTTTCTAATGTGTGGCATGGTAGATTAGGCCATGTTAATTATGATGCATTACGTAGATTAGTTAATATGGCATGTTTGCCTAAATGCAGTTTTGATTTAAATATCAAATGTGAAACTTGTGTAAAAGCTAAACTTACTAGAACTTCTTTTCATTCAATTGAACAAACTTCTGAACCTCTTCAGTTAATTCATTCTAATATTTGTGACCTAAAGTTTGTTCAAACTAAAGGCGGTAAGAAATATTTTTTTACATTCATTGATGATTGCACAAGATACTGTTATGTTTACTTACGGAGAAGTAAAGGTGAGGCCTTGAAAATGTTCAAACATTACAAGAATGAGGTTGAGAATCAACTTGATAAAAATTAATGTGATAAGAAGCGATAGAGGTGGTGAATACGAATCACTTTTTGGATGCTCCTTATTCACCTCAGCAAAATAGTGTTGCTGAAAGGAAAAGCAGAACTTTAAAAGAAATGATGAATGCTAAGTTAATAAGTTCTGGATTACCTCAAAACTTGTGGGGGGATGCTATACTCTTCGCAAATTATATTCTCAACCGAATACCTCAAAAGAAAGCCATAAGACCCCCTACTAATTGTGGAAAGGCAAAATGCCTACTTACAAATACATGAAAGTGTGGGCGTGTTTGGCTAAAGTGGCAGTTCCTACACTTAAAAAAGGTTAAAATATAACCAAAGACAGTTGACTATGTATTCATTGGGTATGCTCATAATAGCAGTGCGTATCAATTTCTAATTCACAAGTCTGAGATTCCCGATATGCATACTAATACTATTATTGAGTCAAGGAATGCATTGTTCTTTGAACATGTATTTCCCAATAAACCCTCACAGGAAACGAGTTCTCCTAAAAGAACTCATGATACTTTTAGTAGTAGTAATCAAAACCAATAGAGATTGATGAACCTAGACGGAGTAAGAGGGCTAGAACATAAAAAAACGTTTGGTTCAGATTTTCTAACATTTATGTTAGAAGATGAGCGTCAAAGCTTTAAAGAAGTGGTGTCCAGTCCCGAGGCACCATATTGGAAAGGGGCAGTAAACAATGAAATTGAATCGATTTTGCAAAACCATACATGGGAACTAGTGGATCTTCCACAAGGTTGCAAAACTTTTGGACGCAAGTGGATATTCAAGAGAAAAATTAAAGCAGATGGATCAGTAGAAAAGTACAAAGCCATGCTTGTTGTTAAAGGGTACAAATAAAAAGAAGGTTTGGACTATTTCGACACTTATTCACCAGTTACGAGGATAACATCCATTTGAATGTTAATTGCAATTGATGCTATAAACAATTTCGAGATACAACAAATGGATGTAAAGACTGCTTTCTTAAATGGTGAATTAGATGATGAAATATATATGGAACAACCAAAAGGGTTTAGTGTTCCAGGTCAAACTAAGAAAGTTTGTCGGCTTGTCGAATCTCTATATGGATTAAAACAAGCACCAAAGCAGTGGCATGAGAAATTTGATTATTTGATGATGTCAAATGAATTTAAGATCAATGAATGTGATAAGTGTGTATATGTTAAAAACACTAACAATGGCTGTGTCATTATTTGCTTATATGTTGATGATTTGCTCATTATGGGTAGTAATGATGATATCATTCAAGCTACCAAGAGAATATTGAACAATAAGTTTAACATGAAAGATTTAGGTGTTGCCGATATCATAATAGGAATAAAGATTTCAAAATCATTGGATGGACTGATATTATCTCAGTCGCACTATATTGAGAAAATACTTAAGAAATATAATCAAGATAATAATAGTCCAGCGAGAACACCCATGGATATTAGTATCCATTTATCCAAGAATAATGGAAAAGGCATATTACAACGAGAATATGTGCAAAAAATTGGCAGCCTAATGTATGTGATGAACTACACTCGTCCTGACATTGCATATGTTGTCAGTAAATTGATTAGATACACAACTAACCCAGGATCAGACCACTGGAAGGCCATAGTTACGGTTTTAAAATATTTAAAATACACCCAAAACTATGGATTACATTACTCGAGATATTTAGCTATACTTGAAGGCTACTGTGATGCAAACTGGATATCAGATACCAATGATTCAAAGTCCACAAGTGGATATCTATTTACACTTGGTGGTGCAGCGGTATCGTGGAAATCTTCTAAATAAACCTGCATTGCTAGATCCACTATGGAATCTGAGTTTATTGGACTGGGTAAAGTTGGCGAAGAAGCTGAGTGGCTTCGTCAATTCCTAAAAGATATTCCAATGTGGTCAAAACCTATGCCTCCTTTTGCATTCATTGCGATAGTCAATCAGCAATTGGAATGGCACAGAGTAAAACATATAACGATAAGTCTCGACATATTCGTCGGAGGCATAATACCATTAGGCAACTGCTCTCTAATGACATTATGACGATTGAGTACATAAAGTCAATAGATAACTTTGCGGATCCTTTTACCAAAGGTTTAGTGAGAGAGCAAGTAAATCGTTCATCGAGGGGAATAAGCTTAAAGCCTATGAATGAAAAGTCACCATAATGGCAACCCAACCTAGTTGATTGGAGATCCCAAGATCTAGGTCCAAAGGGACAATTGAATTGTGTGTGACTTAGCAATATCACCATGGAAATAAAATATCCTGCTCATTCCTATGATATTAATAGTGATACCTACAACAATAATTAGGGTAAGCAAAACTTTTAATGATTCTTATATATTGGCAAATCGGATGGGGTATAGCAGGATACTTTTAATAAGAATCACCTATGGTACTGTGAACTAGGCCGATTCTATGAGAATAATAAAGTTAAATTCTCTAAAGCACTCATGAAAACCAGGCATTGTTCTGGTAAAAAATGAACACAATCATGAGAACCAACTGTGTCTGGGAAGATTTCGTGTGAACTCTATTGTCTCGGTTTAAGCAAAAAGCTGAGCAGTTCAAGACATCAAGTTCACTATTCAATAGGTAAATCTGATAGTGTTTCACAAGGGAAGGTTCAAGGCAACAAGCTACCTTTTTCTATACAGAAGATTTCCAATTGTACTCCCTCTCGCTTTGTCTGCATATCATTTCATTGTTTTCAGTCAATTTCATTCATGTGGGGGATTGTTGGGAAAAAATAGATAAAGAACCCATTATTTTGGTCATCTTTGAGCCAAAATAAAAGTGGGACCCACTTATCATTTTAGGTGGGAATACATGGGAATGTTATCTACTCCATGACTAGAATAAGGACATGTATTGGGTTGCTCTAATCCATTAATGAGTGAATGAGAAATTACCTCCTAAACACCACTATTTGAACATGTTAAACATGGAAACAAAAAGAAGTAGTGAACTTGCATCCCACGTTGTTTGGGAGCAAAACATTCTTTGGGTATAAATATGTTTACCTTGATAGTATAGAATGAGCCCCAAGGGGCATCCCACTTTTGTGGAAAGAGGGAGGACTAAAACCAAGGTGGGGTCACCACCACATATGAGTGTACGCCCCACCACGCACCGAACCAAGCCGGGCTTGGGCGTGGGCTTCACGCGCGAGATGGGCCTAGCTCCGCCCATTATTTTCTAGTTTTTTGGGAAAATTTTATTTAATAAAATTTCTTTTTACAAATGGGGTGTGTCCAAAGTGGTGCGTCCATTCGCATCTTAAAGGGTGTGTCCAACCTAAGATGTGTGTCCAAAGAAGCATTTGTGTAAGACCCCGCCCCGAGAGTTTCCTTTTAGTGTTAATTAAGACGCGTTTTAGCTATAAGTGAGATTAGTGGAAATTGGTTAAATCTGGATTAGAATAGCTTTTTATAGCTTTGAATAATTTTGGAAACTCTTTTGATCTAGTGGGGCCCTTTAGGGGTTCCTTTTATTGTATCTTGATTAGTTTTGGGATTTATTTAATAATTCTGGAAATCTGTAATTTGCTCCGTTTAATGTATTTTATGATTCCCGACAACTTTCGTATTTGTTCCGTTTCCATTCGAGACCTCTAAACCCTACTTTGCCATTGATAGGGGTAAAACAGTTTTTTTACACGAAATCTGGACACTAATTTCAATGTCTCCTAAACTCGTAAAATATATACTTTTTGGAAAGTAGAAATTTCGACGATCGATTCTTCCTTCTTCGTCGAATCCATCCAAAGCCCGTAGAGTGATGTTTTAGCTCAATTGGATTTTTAAGTTATGGGACCCATTGCCATTGTCTATATAAGGAGGAGTCCTTTTTCCTCTTCCTCTTCTTGCAACTTTCTTGAGAAAAAGGAATTCCAGCCCAGCCCTAGGGTTTTCTTCAAACTACCTTGCTTCTTGCTTCTCTATCTCTCAATCTCTCTCAAACCTATTGCTAAAGGTAAAATGGAAGTGGTAATCTTCTTCCCCTCCATGAGAGCTTCATCTTGATACCATTTTTAGAGAGAACCTTCCATTCCAAGCTACATTTTGAACAAGCTCTTGCCATTAGAGGACTTTCCATGTAAGCTCTTCTTCTCATCTCTTAGTTGTGTGTTCTTCTAGCCATGGAGGTACTTCACTTTGATTATTGGAAGCTATCTCCATCTATTTCTTGATTTTAACATTCTAGGGTTGTAATGAATGTATTTTGGGGATTTTTGTGTAGATTGTAGATTTTGAGCTTGATAGTGTGATTAGAGCTTGACTAGCATATTTGGAGACCAAGGCAAGTGAATGAATGGATTTGATTTGAATAAGTCCTTATTTTATTGAAAATGTGGATTTTTACTATTCCTATTCCTTTAGTTTATTATGTTTCATAATGCTTTTGGAAATGTACTTATTGATATGATTTTTCTCTTAGTTAGTTTTATGAGAATATATGCATTCATTCATTAAAGTTTATTTTGATCATTATAGACTTCTTAAATGATATTTGTACTTGCATTGAATGAGATTTGTGTTGGAAGGAGAATTAAATGCATTGATGGAATGGTGGTTGGTGGAAAGGATTAAATGTTAAATGGAAGGGAATAGACCCATTTCATGTTAGGAAATGGTTGGAGTGGAGGTGAAAGGGTTTGGGAAAGAAAGAACTGAAATCTGCACCTAATGTGTAGTTCCCGCAGCTGGGCGGTCACCTTGACGGCTAGCCGATAGGTGACCGGCGGCTAGCCGACCCAGATGCGGTTAGAAACACAGAATGCTGTGTTTTGACAGGCGAACTGCGGTCAGCTAGCGGCTAACCGCTAACCAAAAATCCTGTGACCGCCAGGTAGCCGAGATGCGCGATTAGAAACACAGAATGCTATATTTTAGCAGGGTGAACCGCGGTCAGCCCCGCGGTCAGCCAGCGGCTAACCGCCGATCACCTCGGCGGCTAACCGCCAGCTAACCGACTAGTAACCGAATTTCACCCAGAATTCCTGAGTCTTTTCTATTGTTTTCAGATATAGTTTGTATATGTTTTGATTTCTCATGTAACCTATGAGTCGGCACCACTAAGCTCGGACGTCCTTGTCAGTCTGATCAACTGACTTGGGCCTCCCCCTTGTGCTCCCGCCAGTTGCAACTTGGATCCTGTCCTGTCCCGCTACCCGGTTCCGCGGCCGTGGTCTTGTCTAGCTATATGTATATGTATATAATGTTGGTTCTCGTCACTTCGTGTGTTCGAGCCCAACGCACTGAATGTGCTCTCATCACCTTAGTGATAGAGAGGATTTAGCTTTAGTGTGGTTGCCATCTAGTCAGTTCATGTACCTTGAATACCCTACATGATTTATATTGCATCTGTACTTTAAATGAACCATGCATCCTGTTTTATGACAGTTATCGTTTTAATAAGTTTTCGTTATGTCTAAGATGTGATTTGATTTCTTTCTTGGTATTATCTATTCACCCACCTGCCAGACCGTCGTGTCTGACCCATTTTTGTGGTACTCAGGTCCAGCTCCCGTTATTGCCTTTGAGGAGCAGCCAGAGGAGGCGGTTGATGAACCGCAACGATTAGTGGAGTGGCAAGCTGACAATGTCATGTAGACATTTGGTTTAGCTTTGAGCTGCGAACATTTTGTGGAGTTTATAGAATGATACTGGATTTATACTTTTGGTTGTACTGGCCTTTGTTGGCCATTATTTTTGGGGAATGTTAATTTAACTTGATCTTTTGTTTAAACTCTAATTTCGAATTTTGGGAATGCTAATGAGATTATTGCTCACTCTGACATCATGTCATACTTATGTGTATTATCAGTCTCATATAATGAGAATGGATTAAGAGTTTGATTTGCTACACGCTTCCTCACCAATGTAAATGTTCTATGAGTGTATGTGGAATCCTCACCGCAGAAACTTGTGGGAAATTAAGGAAATGTATAATCATTATTAAGGGTAGTTCATTACCCCATCCACACCACCGTCGCGGCCCCGGGTCCCGGTCCGGGGTCGCGACAATTCGTTTAACCGTACAGTCATTATTCTGAACAGATGTAGCCCCATGAAGAGACCTGAAGCAGGCTATAAAATCATTTCGTTCATGTCGTTTTGCTGATTCAATTCATTGCTGCTGTACTGCATTTGAGTCCTCAATAAGAGTCAAGAAGAGAAAGTTCTGGTGCACTGTTTGGTTTGCCTGTCGCATAGTTTGTAGTGCTGCTACTATGTGTATTCGATCATTGTATTCTGAAAGACAAATGCCACTGAAGACTCCTGAGCACCTTTGCGGGGGCGAAATTTGTCTTAAGGACATACTGTTAAATACTAGCCTTGATCAACTTTCTTCTACGAATTTTTGGATTTCATAACTTCAACATTAGAGTATTGTTTTTCTGCCTTCAAATAGTAAGTGGATTTGCGTTTCTAGATTACATTCTGTAATTCGGTTTTTGTTATTGTACTGTTTCACTATAGTGTAAACCTGTTTTCTAAATACTGAACTACTTCTATATGTACTCGGAACAACAATGCTTTCTTCATCACCATCTTCTCCCCTCTTCTCCATTGGTAAGATCTCTCCTTCCTAATGATCCTGCAAAGTTAGAATGGGTTGTAGGATTCTGTTTTGGTTGCATGCACTCTCATTTAGCTCATCTTTTGCATTTCACCATTTTAGGAGCTTCACATGAGTTAGCAAATTGGGGGTTTTCCTACAATTGAGTCAAAAAAGGGTATTAAAGTTGAAAAGCACTAATTAAAGGAAAGTATGAACCATTAAATTCATGCATGTTAGTATGATCCTTGATAGTATGATATGTGTTTCATTATGAATTCAATTCAGCCCGATTTACTAATTCTTGTTTAAATGGAATAATGAGTATTAGTTATAATGGTTTAAGGAAGATTGAAATGAGTATAAGAAAATGGATGGAATAAGAGCATTGGAGGCTCAAATTGAGTATGAAATGGTCTTTGGAATGTCTTGGAAAGAAGTATGAAAAGTTAGGTAGGAATGGAATAGAAAAGTAATTCAAACAGTACCTTCCTAGGTTCAGTCCGCAAGAGTTTGGTTAGCTGTCGGTTAACTGACCTTGACTTCGGTTCGTTTATCTGGATACAGAAAATATAGGAAATCAGAGTTTGGTTAACCGAGCCCTCACCGAAAGGTGACCAAAATCCTTCGGTCATAATAGTTGGATTGGTATTTTCATATAGTCTGAACCTGTAGGACCTTGGTCAGCTGTCGGCTAACTGAAGTGACTGCTCTCAGTTAATCGATGGTAACTGAGAGGTACCTGAACCCTACTGGGTTCTTTTGACGAGAAATGAGGTTTTACATTTACTTAGGAAAGTTTATATAACTTGTTATGGTCAACCCTAACGATGACTATGATGCGTACGCTAAGCCAATAAGACTTTAGGACATTTGAAGACCTTGTAGGCCATAGAAATGAAACCTTGACCACTTATCACAGTCCAATGGAGATTATTCACATGAGTAATATTGGGGCCAAGATAATCTCATGTACTTATCCGGTTTGTTTAGCACTTCACCATGAGTGTTGGGTTTATGGAATTTATTGGGGGTGAAATATTGGGGCTGAGATACCTCGCACACACACAATGTGACACCAACGAAAAGTAGCACACACATCAAGCCACCTAGCTAAAACTACATCATAATGGACGGTTAGAGGCTATGGGTAAATAGATTAGGATTGGGTAGTAAATTACCTTGATTCCCCTAATCAAAATTGCATTTGCATATTGAGATTGACTTTAATATTGACCTCCAATTTCAAATAAATGTTCATATGCATGAGTCGTATTATTCTCCAATTAGTTATCGTAATTGTCCTATAAATGTTACTGTATAACGACTTGAAATTTGAACTCAGTAAGTATGAGATTTGAATAGAATTGATTCGAAATAAATAGGATGGAAATGAATGGCTTCGAATGAATTGAATTGAATAGTCTTACTCAAGTTCTATTATTTGTTTTGCATGGTTTGACACTACTTAGCTTAGACTGTACGATACTTGATGGGGTTAAGTTTGGTTTAGTTATTCGAGGCCACTGCAGTAGGCCTTTTGGAGTACCGAACTCCAGAACCTGGTAGCCAGTAGAAGTTTTGGCCGGGTCACTGGTGACATCACAACATGAGTGCTCTCTAATTGAAAGGATAAAGCCAAGGTAGTAACGAACTAGTAAAGTAAATCTCTCGATCTATGATTCAAAAAGAATGATTAATTCATAGAGCATAAATTTTTCTAGTGAACTATTGTTTGATCTCTATTTAATCACCGGTTATTAATTTTAAATTGATACAACATGTGTTAATTCGTAAAATTCTTATACTTTATTGAATCATCATATTCATAGTGCTACTCTTGGCGTCACAGATTTAGTTACAAAAACCGTCGTTACGTGATTCCAGGAGACTGAGTAAGACTATTAGTAGTTCTTCCAAGATTATAGTGTGAGCCGACTAAAGATATCAGCTAGCTTTGATTGTCGGAGAATGCATAAGAGATAACTTGAGATTGGGAATAGACTTGCATCATGTAACCTTGCATTTATTCTACATACATGTATATGATCAGTCATATCGGAACTCGTCTAGGAACATGTTTCAATGATGTAGAGCTTGTAGTTGTTACCTTTGAAGTACTTTGGTATCATGCATGTGAGGGGTTTTGATTTTCTAATTTAAATTAATGGACATTCTTATTGCGTGATTATTGGAATTGTTAATGGATTGTTCATACTGTCAGACCCCGACCCACGATTAGCATGATTAGTGACAATTAATTGAGTGTTTAGTGTTAAGATGGGTTTGGTGTTCGTTGGGCTAGAAATGGGTAAAAAGGGTAAAAATGTTTTGGCCAAAAAGGGTAAAAATGTCTTTTCACACCCAAATCTAGACTCAATTTTTGAAATCCCAAAACAATGTCAAATTTATACTTTTTAGAAACTAGATTTTTTGATGATCTTGTTCTTCTTCGTCGATTTCATCTAGGGCCCATAAGTCGATGTTTTAGTCATCTCAAATTTTTTCCCAAATGCGGCCCACTTTCATTCACTTAAATCACCTCCTCCCTCTCCCTCACGTCAGAACCCATTCCTACAATTCTTCTTCAAGAGAGAGCTGAGAAAGGAGCTCTTCTCCTCCATCTTTTCCCTCTTGCATGCCATAGCTAGAGGAATCCAATTAAAAATATGAGCTTATATTCCTCTTCCTCTCATCTTAAGCTCTCCATTGCTATCTTTTTCTTGGTGACTCCAGCTAGGCTACTATCTCTTCTCCCTCATTCCTTCTTGTTTGTTTAGCTACAGGTAAGGATTTTTCTTCTCCACATTAATGGAGTCTTTTGAGCTCCTAAGGAATATGTTTTCCAAGCATGCAGACCCATTTTTCGAAATGGGGGTTTTGGTTGTAAAATTTGTTGGATTTTGAGGTTCTTCAATGGGGTTTTGTAGAGGTCTTTGGCTTCGCTCATGGGATAGGATTCTTGAAGAGATTTCTTTTTTGGATTAGCAATTGTCAAGGCAAGTGATCTCTTTGGCTATTCTTAATGCATGTTAAGTGTAGGGACTATTTTGAATTCAAATGCTAGATTTCCATTGCTATTTTTCACTTGTATGATATTAACATGATTGGATATTTGGAACACATTTTTAAGCTTGCATGCATATGTTCTAATATGATTTGAAGAGCCTTCAATTTGTCAAGTTGAATTCTGTTTTGGATTTACAATTTCTTGTCTTGGATAGCTTGATTTATGGTCATTAATGTTGGAGAACGGAGGAGCTTGGTGATGTACAAATTGGTTTGGAAGTTTTTTACTTTGGAGGAGAGCATGTAGGTTTTGGAAATGCAATGATTTTAATGATGGTGAAGGGAGGTGAATTGGGGAAAAGAATGAAGGAGAAAAACAGAAAAATCTGACTTGAAATGTACTACCCGTACATGGTCGGTCAGTTGGCGGTCAACTGTCGGCTAGTCGACAGGTGACCGACAGCTAATCGAACCAGTTCGGTTCCATTTCTAGAAGCTTAAATTTGTAATAGAGGAGTGTCGATTAGCTGGCGGTTAGCCAACCTGTATTACTTCGGTTAGCCGACAGTGTTCGGTTCCGATTCCAGAATGTTGTTGGCGGTCAGCTGTCGGTCAGCGGGCAGCTAGCCAACCTGCACCACCTCGGCTAGCCGACAGGTGACCGAGAGCTGACCGAGTTTTCATGATGGACCTTTTTTGTGGGATTTTTTTGGGAAATGAAATCATAATAGGTTAAGGGCCTTTAGCTTGATATGGTGCATATGGAAACTCCAAATATCATTTGACTTCGGGAGTACTAATCCATCTTATTCCGATATTTGGGTTCTCAAATACACGAGGGTTAAATGAAGGGTTTTAATGTATACTTGATAAGTTTGCTCCAAATTTCAGTTTTGTCACAATGGATACCGCCTTTCACATGTTTTGATTTCCAAGTGTCTGTGATGTTTTAAATTTTTTTAAGAACTTATAATGGGGATCACTACTTCAGCTTTGTTTTGCTATAGCATATGCTATTTTTGATTTGTCTTGCCTTGTCCTGTTTCGATGAGTGAATTCCCTTATCTTGATCAGTCTTGTATATTATCGTCTTATTTTATACATTAATGATTTTAGGTGAATACCACTGAGCTTGGACTGCTCCTTTAATCTGATCCACTGTCTGGGGGTCCTTAAACACTTGGGCTATCTGCAGCTTAGTCATATATTTTTATATACACTTCTGCTTGTTTCCGATTCCGCGGCCGGCCTCGCCTACCCAATGTAGCATGGGATTCTGTTCTGTTCTGTTATATTTTGTTCTGTTCTACTTACTCTGGTCATCACGTATGATAGAGAAATGATGGGCTCAATGTGATTTTACTAATCATGATGTTTTTCCTGTAATCATGCTAGTTTTATCCTGCATATTATACAAGTTCTGTTTTGAATTTATTAGATGGTTTTAAGCACTGTTTATTCGAAGTTTTAAAACGAATTATACTTATGATTAAATTGATCGCCTGCCAGACCGTCGTGTCTGATCCGTTTGCTTTGGTGCTCAGGTGCATGCGCAAAGGCCTTTGAAGAGGAGCGCCAAGAGGTGGCTATTGAGCGGCCCCTTGTCCGCGGCAACCCGACGACGTCATCTAGACGTCGGGTGGGGCTTGAGTTGCGATGCATTTGTCCTGGGATTCATGTTTTGGTTTATTTTGGGTTGTAAATGCCTTTGTTGGCCTTTTATCCTTTTGGGGATGTAATTTAACTTAACATAACTTTGTCACTTTGAAACTTGGAACTTGATTTTTTGGTAATGCTATGCTACATTCTCCTTCTGGAAGTATATGTCCTGATGAACTATTTAATTGATCTATGCATCTTTGATGTTATCTTGATACGTTTTAATTTGATTACTGCACGTTTTTGCAAATCATTGTTCATGTGAGTCCCATATTCGTTTTGGGAATCCTCACCGCGGAAACCTGTGAGAACATCAGTCGCGGGCCCGAGTCCGGGGGTCTCGGTCCAGGGTCGCAACATGACTGTTATCAGAGTAGGACATGTTTCAGACACCTAAAAGAAACTAGAAACTCTTAGGGACGTGGCGAGGATTCGTAAGCTCGTTAGATCGCTAGTATGGGATCTGGAAACCTACCCAAACCTTATTATTATGTACTAACATTTTGTTTTACAGCATCATACCTCCAAAGAAAGCACCACATCAGAATGCTTCAAGAAGTAACAACAATGAAACAGACCCTGAAAATCCGCCCACAGCGGCACAATTTCAAGAGCTCCTACAGAATATGTTAGAACAACAGAGGCAGGCCAATGAAAATCAAGCTAGAATACAGAGGGAAGCAAATGAAAACCAAGCTAGGTTCCAAAAACATATGGCAAAGAAGGACGAGGAAATAACCCAAGTATAGAGACAACTACTGGAAGTCCTGCAGAACAGGCCTTAGCCTCAACCCCAGCCTATGCAACCTTTGGGGCCAAACATCGTCATCAACAACAGGGATCATAACCCTAATGTGTTGTTCGAAAGGTTCAGAAAAAGGGGACCCAAGCAGTTTTCAGGCCAAGAAGATCCATTAGTTGCTGATGATTGGTTAGTGAATACAGAGAAAATCTTCGATGTTTTTACATGTACGGGCAGACAAAAAGTACACCTCACGGCTTCCCTATTTTATGGGCTTGTTGACACCTAGTGGCAAACGGTCAAAGAACCATATCAGACGATGGCTAATGAGACCGCATGGGAAACCTTCAAGACCCAATTTACGGACAAGTACATCCCTTCTCATATCAAGCGACAAAAAGGTATCGAGTTCCAGCAGCTCAAGCAGGGTAATATGACAATTCTTGAATATGTTACCAAGTTTGAGAGACTAGCTCGATGCGCTAGAGAATTGATTGACACCAAGCAAAAGAAGATCACCAAATTCTTGGAAGGCCTAAACCCAATCATTATGAGGGATGCCACAGGAGTAGTTCCACAGGCTACCTTTGATGAAGCAGTCAAGAGGGCGTATAAATTTGAAGATATCAACAATCAGATTATTTGGGATAGGAAGTAGCAGAACCAAAGGCAGCAATAGAATAAAAGGCCAAGACATAATAAGAATCCTCCAAGATAGGGTTGTGGTCACTGTGGCAAGAACCATGAAACTGCTCAATGTCGTAAAGCCACGGGTGTTTGTTTCCAGTGTGGGGCAATGGACCATGCAGTCAAAGATTGCCCAGTTATACCAAATCAAGGCAATAGAAATCTGCAATAGAGACAAGCCGCTCCTCATAACCAACCACCAGCTAGACAACCTCAGCAAGGCAAACAACAAGTCCAGAATCAGAATGCTCGTCCTCCATAGCAAAATAGAAATGCACAAGGAAGACAAAATCAGGCACGGAACAGGCCACAGCAGCAAGGACGGGTATACCATCTTAACCGTGTAGTTGCAGACGCTGCAGGAGACGTGGTGGAAGGTAAACTTCTTATTTGTGGAGTAGAAGCTCAAATTTTATTTGATCCTGGATCCACCCATTCATTCTTATCTCCTATGTTTGCTAATATGATTGTTATACCATTTAGAGAACTTGATTATATCTTGACTGTTACTACTCCAGTAGGTAGACGAGTTGTGTGTACCACCTATTACCCTAGTTGCTCAGTGATATTAGGAGAAGTCAACCTACCAGCAGACCTTATCATTTTGGACATGCATGATTTTGATGTCATTTTAGGTATGGACTGGATAGAAACCTATCATGCAACCATGGATTGTTTTAGTAAAACCATCACCTTTAAATTGAAAGGAGAACATGCAGACTTGATGATTCAAGGAAACAAGAAGAAAACTCAGGCAGGGTTTATCTCAGCATAAAAGCAAGCAGAATGGTACAGAATGGATGTGAAGCCTTTATTGCGTTTATCACGGAGGATAAACAGTCCCAAGGGGTGGAGGAAATCCCCGTTATGTGCGGATTTTCAGATGTTTTTCCAGAAGAAATCCCGGGTTTTCCGCCAATTAGAGAAGTTGAGTTCACAATTGAGCTCCTTCCAGGGACAACACCGATCTCTAACAACACTGATCTTTATCGCACCTTACATAATGGCTCCAGCAGAATTAGGAGAATTAAAACTTCAGTTGCAAGAACTTTTGAGCAAAGGTTTCATTAGAGCGAGTGTTTTACCTTGGGGAGCACTAGTATTATTTGTGAAAAAGAAAGATGGGAGCTTGAGAATGTGCATTGACTACAGAAGGTTGAATCATGTAATCGTCAAGAACAAGTATTCATTACCAAGGATAGATGATTGTTCGATCAATTGCAAGGAGCAGCATATTTTTCCAAGATTGATCTGAGATTCGGGTATTATCAGTTGCGAATCAGAGAGTCAGACGTGCCTAAAACAACTTTTCGAACAAGGTATGAACATTCTGAATTCTTGGTGATGCCATTCGATTTGATAAATGCACCAGCTGTATTCATGGCCCTCATGAACAAAGTCTTTGCACAGTATTTGGATCACTTCACAGTGGTGTTTATTAACGATGTCCTTGTGTATTCTAAGAGTAGGGAGGAGCATGAGGAACACTTGATGACGTCATTACAGCTCTTGTGTCATTACAGCTCATGAGGGACAGCTAACTTTATGCGAAACTCAGCAAGTGTGAATTCTGGTTAGAGCAAGTTGCTTTTCTAGGCCACGTCATATCGAAAGAAGGTTTAGCAGTGGATCCATCCAAGATTGAAGTGGTTGTCAGTTGGAAAAGGCCTAGCAGTGTGACAGAAATCAGAAGCTTTATGAGGCTAGCAGACTATTACAGGAGATTTGTCCAAGGTTTTTCATCAATTGCAGCACTATTGACAAAATTGATTCGGAAAAGTGTACCTTTTGTATGGACAGACCAGTGTGAAGAAAGTTTTCAAGAGTTGAAAAGGAGATTGACTACAGCTCCAATTCTCACCTTATCTTCAGGAAGTGGTGGATTCATTGTTTACACGGACGCTTCGAATGTAGGATTGGGTTGTGTGTTGACACAAAATGGCAAAGTGATCATTTATGGCTCGAGGCAGTTGAAAGATCATGAGGGAAATTATGCAACTCATGACTTGGAGTTAGCAACAGTCGTCTTTGCATAAAAAATGTGGAGGCACTATCTCTATGGAAAGAAATTTGAAGTCCATTCAGACCACTGAAGTTTGCAATACTTGTTCTTGCAGAAAGAATTAAATATGAGGCAGAGACGGTGGATGGAGTACATCAAGGACTATGACTTCCCGATCAAGTATCATCCGGGCAAAGTAAACGTAGTAGCTGATGCGTTGAGCAGAAAATCGGTGGTAATAGCCAGCTTGAGGCGAATCAATGTCTTACAGCAGTTCGAGGAACTTGGAGTGGAAGTGCAACTAGTAAGGAAGGGTGTAATGTTGGCATATATGACCGTGTTGGTACCTACCTTTACCCACAAGATCAAGGATAGCCAGTTACAAGATCCAGACTTGACAAAGATTGTGGAACACATTAAAGAATGTCTAGACTTCAGGATAGCGAATGGAGTTTTGTGTTTTCGTGACCGGTTGTCTGTGCCTAATGTGGATGATCTAAAGAATGAGATAATGAGTGAAGCCCATAGCACAAGATACTCTATACATCCGGGTAGTACCAAAATGTATTACAATTTGAAGAACAAATTCTGGTGGAATAACATGAAACGGAAAATTGCGGCTTTTGTATTTCGTTGTCTCACTTGTCAATTGATTAAAGCAGAGCATCAGAAACCTCCAGGTTTGCTCCAGCCATTAGAAATTCCGGAGTGGAAATGGGAGCACATCACTATGGATTTCATCTCCGGTTTGCCAACTACCAAGAAGGGGAATAATGCAATCTGGGTTATAGTGGATCGTCTCACGAAGTCTGCTCATTTCATTCCAATGAAGATAGGGAGTAAGATGCACATGGCACCACTTGCAAAATTGTTTGTCAATGAGATCGTCAGTAGATATGGTCAGCCCGTCTCCATTACTTCAGACTGAGATAGCAGATTTGTTTCTAGATTTTGGAAGACTTTATTTGAATCTATGGGTACCAAGTTACAATTCAGCACAACATATCACCAACAGACTGATGGTCAATCAGAGCGGACTATACAGACTCTCGAAGACATGCTTCGTGCTTGTGTGCTAGATTTCAAGGTTCAGTGGGATGAATACTTGCCCCTCTGTGAATTTGTATACAATAATAGCTACCACTCCAGCATCGGTATGGCTCCTTTCGAAGCACTTTATGGCAAAAGATGCAAAACCCCAGTTTGCTGTGAAAAAGTTGGTGTTCGTAGTTTCCACGATCCGACAATAGTTAGAGAAACTAATGATAAGATCAAGTTAATTCAAGAGAGTTGGAAGGTCGCCCGAAGTAGACAAAAGAGCTATGCTGATACTCGTCGAAGAGACTTACAGTTTAAAGAGGATGACAATGTGCTTTTGAAGGTATCATCGGTCAGATGAACTTTGAGGTTCGATCAGAAAGGCAAGTTAGCCAAGAGATATATCGGCCCGTATGAAATTTTGAGTAAGTTTGGAGACGTTGCTTATAGACTTGCATTACCGCCAAAGCTCTCCGGCGTACACAATGTGTTTCATGTATCGATGCTAAAGAAATATGTTCCGAACCCTTCTCATGTACTACAACATGAACCACTGGAAATCCGGGAAGATGCTACATATGTGGAAAAGCCGATCAGAATCATTGATACAAAGGAACAAGAACTAAGAAATTGGACAATTCATTGGGTCAAGGTACAGTAGGAAAATCACGAACCAGAAGAGGTGGAGGATGTCAGACCCACTTATGAGAGATCAAGTTCAGAGAAAGTATCCCCACTTATTACCCGAGGTAAAATTGTTTTATTTGGAGGACCAAATAACCTAAGAGGTGGAGGATGTCAGACCCCGACCCAGGATTAGCGCAATTAGTAACAATTAAGTGAGTGTTTAGTGTTAAGATGGGTTTTGTGTTCGTTGGGCTAGAATATGGTTTAATTTAGTCTTGGAATTAGCTTTAGGGAATTTTGAGAGCGTTGATTTTAGTTAGACACACTTAGGAAGGCCCTAAGTGCACGTGTGAGAATGGGAGGATAATTTCTGGATTTTGGATTTAAATTGCGACTTTGATTTATTTTGAATGATTTCATGATTTCCTACAACTTTCATATTTAGTATGTCCTCGTTTGAAGTCCAGAAACCAGTGTTTTGGCTAAAAAGGGTAAAAATGTCTTTTCACGCCCAAATCTGGACTCAATTTTTGAAATCCCAAAACTATGTCAAATTTATAATTTTTTGAAACTAGATTTTTCGAGGATCATTTTGTTCTTCTTCGTTGATTTCATCCGGGGCCCGCAAGTCGATGTTTTAGTCATCTCAAATTTTAGCCCAAATGGGGCCCACTTTCATTCACTTAAATCACCTCCTCCCTCTGCCTCACGTCAGAACCCATTCCTACAATTCTTCTTCAAGAGAGCTGAGAAAGGTGCTCTTCTCCTCCATCTTTTCCCTCTTGCATGCCATAGCTAGAGGAATCCAATTAAAAATATGAGCTTATATTTCTCTTCCTCTCATCTTAAGCTCTCCATTGCTATCTTTTTCTTGGTGACTGTAGCTAGGCTACTATCTCTTCTCCCTCATTCCTTCTTGTTTGGTTAGCTACAGGTAACGGTTTTTCTTCTTCACTTTAATGGAGTCTTTTGAGCTCCTAAGGAATGTGTTTTTTGAGCATGCAAACCCATTTTTCGAAATGGGGGTTTTGGTTGTAAAATTTGTTGGATTTTGAGGTTCTTCAATGGGGTTTTGTAGAGGTCTTTGGCTTCGCTCGTGGGATAGGATTCTTGAAGAGATTTTTTTTTGGATTAGCAATTGTCAAGGCATGTGATCGCTTTGGCTATTCTTAATGCATGTTAAGTGTAGGGACTATTTTGAATTCAAATGCTAGATTTCCATTGCTATTTTTCACTTGTATGATATTAACATGATTGGATATTTGGAACACATTTTTAAGCTTGCATGCATATGTTCTAATATGATTTGAAGAGCCTTCAATTTGTCAAGTTGAATTCTGTTTTGGATTTATAATTTCTTGTCTTGGATAGCTTGATTTCTGGTTATTAATGTTGGAGAATGGAGGAGTTTGGTGATGTGCAAATTGGTTTGAAAATTTTTTACTTTGGAGGAGAGCATGTAGGCTCTAGAAATGCAATGATTTTGATGATGGTGAAGGAGGTGAAATGGGGAAAAGAATGAAGGAGAAAAACAGAAAAATCTGACTTGAAATGTATTGCCCGTATAGGGTTGGTCAGCTGGCGGCTAGACCACAGGTGACCGACAGCCAACTGAACTAGTTCAGTTCCATTTCCAGAAGCTTAAGTTTGCAATAGAGGAGCGTCGGTCAGTTGGCGGCTAGCCGACCTGTACTACTTCGGTTAGCCAACAACCAACCGAACTCCAGTTCGGTTCCAATTCTAGAATGTTGTTTTCCTGACCTGAGACCAGGTAGTCAGCCATCGGTCAGCGGGTGGCTAGCCAACCTGCACCACCTCGGCTAGCCGACAGGTGACCAAGAGCTGACCGAGTTTTCATGATGGACCTTTTTTGTGAGATTTTTTTGGGAAATGAAAACCAGAATAGGTTAAGGGCCTTTAGCTTGATATGGTGCATATGGAAACTCCAAATATCATTTGACTTCGAGAGTACCAATCCATTTTATTCCGATATTTGGGTTTTAAAATACAGGAGGGTCAAATGAATGATCTTAATGCATACTTGATAAGTTTGCTCCAAATTTCAGTTTTGTCACAATGGATACCGCCTTTCACATGTTTTGATTTCCAAGTGTCTGTGATGTTTTGAATTGTTTCAAGAACTTATAATGGGGATCACTACTTCAGCTTTGTTTTGCTATAGCATATGCTATTTTTTATTTGTCTTGCCTTGTCTTGTTTCGATGAGTAAATTCCCCCATCTTGATCGGTCTTGTATATTATCGTCTTGTTTTATACATTCATGATTTTAAGTGAATACCACTGAACTTGGACTGCTCCTTTAGACTGATCCACTGTCTGGGGGTCCTTAAACACTTGGACTATCTCCAGATTAGTCATATATTTTTATATACACTTCTGTCTGTTTCCGGTTCCGCGCCTACCCAGTGTAGTATGAGATTTTGTTCTGTTTTGTTCTGCTTATTCTGGTCATCACCTATGATAGAGAAATGATGGTCATCACCTATGATAGAGAAATGATGGGCTCAATGTGGTTTTACTAATCATGATGTTTTCCCTGTAATCATGCTAGTTTTGTTCTGCATATTATACAAGTTTTGTTTTGAATTTATTACATGGTTTTAAGCACTGTTTATTCCAAGTTTTAAAGTGAATTATACTTATGCCTAAATTAATCACCTGCCAGACCGTTGTGTCTGATCTATTTGCTTTGGTGCTAAGGTGCAGGCGCAGACGCCTTTGAATAGGAGCGCCAGGAGGAGGCTGTTGAGCTGCCCTTAGTCCGCGAGTGGCAACCCGACGACATCGTCTAGACGTCGGGTGGGGCTTGAGTTGCAATGTATTTGTCCTGGGATTCATGTTTTGGTTTATTTTGGGTTGTATTGGCCTCTGTTGGGCTTTTATCCTTTTGGGGATGTAACTTAACTTAACATACCTTTGTCACTTTGAAACTTGGAACTTAATTTTTTGGTAATGCTATGCAACATTCTCCTTCTAAAAGTATATGTCCTGATGAACTATTTAATTGATCTATGCATCTTTGATATTATCTTGATACGTTTTAATTTGATTACTGCACGTTTCTGCAAATCATTGTTCGTGTGAGTATTTGTTTTGGGAATCCTCATCTTGGAAACTTGTGGGAACATCAATCGAGGGCCCGGGTCCGGGGGTCTCGGTCTGGGGTCGCGGCACATACTTTGATATCAATGATAATACAGGCTTCCGCGCGAAATGTATAGTGACAAGTGTCATCGGTATATCCTCTCACATGTGAAGTGTTATTTTCTCCTTTGTGGAACTCATACTTGGTCCAAAATAGGTGTGATTATCAAGGGAGTACACGTGTCACATCTCAAAAATTACCTTAATCGAGAAAATCTCAAGCTCGGGATGTGAGGCCCCACCCCTGGTGGGCCCTCAGTTTAATTTAAATAATAATTGATAAGGTATTTTCTATCCTTAATATGCTATCTAATAGGAAATTAGTAGTATAGTCCGTAGTATTCCTAAGTTTTAGATTTTAGATTTTATTTAATTTTAATAGATTGGATTAGATTATGAATTATTTGTGATTAGCACTAATAAGAGGGCATGAGAGTGGAACCTTCTAGAACCCATCGATTTACCCAAATACCCATGGCCTCATGTTATTTCCATTTGGAACCAAAATACCCCTTAGGTAATTAGCCAAAAACCCTAAGTTATAAAACCTAAACTATTGCAAAATCACCCTAAACCCTAATTGCCTTTCATCTTCCCCAATTAACCTATCTTCCTCCCCAAGCAACCCTAATTTCCCCAAATCCCAGCCCAAGAAGCTAGGAGACCAGCCTTCTTCATCTACAACACTCTATTGGGTCTTCCCTCTCTTCTCAATTTTCATTTCTTCTTCATTAAGGCAAGTACCTTATGCAATTTCATTAGATGCATGCTTTTCTTTCTTGTCTTTGTAATTGTAGTTATAGTATATGATAATACATGTTTAGATTCCCTCTTGAGCTTGTTTTCATGGTGAAAATGGCCATTGATGGATGGGTTTCTCCATTTGGAAGATCAATGGCCCAAGTGGATGGTAGATGGGGATTACTGGAGTGTTTTCGTGATTGTTCTTGTTTATATGATGTATGGAGGAGATTTGGGATGTTTTGAATGGAAACTGGATTGAAATGGGAAAAATCTCAGAAATCCAGAATTCTGTAATCTGCGTGTATCCGGCCGACCGGACCCTGTCTCAGTCGACCGGGCACGCTAAATTGGCTAAAAACACAAGTCTCAATTATTTCCTGGAACTGCGCACAGACAGTGTACTCGGTCGACCGGACCCTGTCTCGGTCGACCGGGCACATAGGAAAATACAGAAATAGCTGAAACCTGGATTTTTAGAACAGAGCAGAAATGTAGTGTACCCGGTCGACATCACGACCATGATGTCAACCGGATACACTAGAATTCCTGCAGAACCCCCCAGGTGCTTGACACCAGGTCCCAGTGGACCTGGTCGACATCACGGCCATGATGTCGACCGGGGACACTGCAGGATGTCGACCTGGGAGGTCAACATCCAGTCCACCCGGTCGACATCCCAGGGTATGATGTCGATCGAGCAAGCTGTGGACAGGCAGATTTCCAGACTTCAACACTTGTGATGTTTGATTACATGTGGGATTCATTGACCATCCAAATGACCTTCCATCAAGTGTGCCACACCACGAATCAATGACATGGCTTAGCCTTGATTCGTGGGGTCCACTTATTGAGGATTCAGGATTCGAATCATCATTGACTCGAACTTTAATTGTAGCCCATGGTGTCCACAACCTCAGGAGCACCAGATTATCATTTTGGACACCTGAGACTACAGATAGGGATCCAATCATGTGATGAGGCCTGAACCAAGAGTGGACCACTACCTAGGACTGGTCCTTTGCCTATTTTCATTTGATTCCCTGTTTCTAAGGTTTTCATGAGTTATTCTTTTCTCTTATCTTTGTTGTTGTCTAACCTTATTAATTAATGGAAAGTGGAGGACCTGAACCTAGGATTTCTTAGAGGTGACCCTATATGATGTTTAGAGATAATTGACCTGTGTTTGTGTCTAGGCGGGCCCTCATACGGTCTAAGATTGGGTATGTGGAACCTTATATAGGAGAGGTTAGTCTATAATGGTTAGTTAACTCATTGTATATGAGCATAGGATGAATGTTTAAGGAATGGACATAGTATGGTACTTGTGTTACCTCAGGCCACGGTTGTGAGCCTTGGAGTGGATCCAGTGTTGTTGGACTTGGACTTGTTGTTAGACTGTGTTCTATGTTGTACCTTAACCTCTTAGAGACATTGGGTAGGACCTTGCTCACGCAAGATTAGCCTAGACAGACACAGACCCGTATTTAGTTTCCCGAGTCGGCACTGAACATTCACTCAGTTGTTCTAAGCTCAGCCAGTTGACTGATCATCTCTGGTAGGAGCTATGTTCTGGTTACTTAGAGCTATCATGATGAGCTGTGATTAGACGGACGGTGTGATACCGCGTCCGAGTTAATCTAATAAAGGGGTGTGATCGGTGTTATGTATATTGTATGTTATATTTGTCAGGGTTGTTATCCCTTGCATGGTTATTACCCTTTCCCCACCGCAAACTGTTTATGGTATGGGACATTTACAGTACGAGAGGGCCGCGGCATAATATTCCGCGATGTATTTAGCTTGTGTGAATGTGCCCTCTTGTTGTCTGTGTAGATTAAATACTTTATCTTTCTGATTCTAAACTGTTATTACTGCTCAACTGCCTAGATTATGTATTCTGTTCATTCATATGATTATGTACCTGTCATTACTCTCTTTTGTTGTGTACATCTGGTGTTATCTGCATATGGTGCCTTGCCAGATCTTTAGATTTGACCCATCTTTGGTGCTTAGGTCCAGACCACGATCCCGCGGGTGACGCGATCCACGAGGCGCCTGTAGTCGGGGACTACGGATGGGGGCCGGCTGACCAGGTGGTCGAGCCGGAGGACGGAGAGCCTGCACTAGAGGGTTGAGTGCAGTTGCTTTTGGGACTTTGAGAGTTTATTTTTGTAGTGAGATGGGTAGGTTAGACTGATATGTATATACACTTGATATTCACACTTTGAGATTATTATCAGGCTTCCGCACTTTTACATCTGATATATATACTTGATACCTTTGCTTCCGCTATCTTTTATTTCGTTTCCGCATATTACTGTTGATCATGATGTTGTTTAAAAAGTTTTAAATTTTGACCTCACTGCGGACTACGATCTTGGAAGTTCTCGGTTTATCCAAGAAGTAGTGCGTTAACTTCGAGTACCTTAGCGTTATCTTCGGTATTCGGAATTGGGGCGTTACACGGGATATGACATGACTCACCCATAATTTGGTTGGTACGGAAGGACCAATCAACCCACTGACATGATGGATCATGTCATTGTGCCATTAGATTTAAACATGGAGAAGAATATAAGCTTTTAACTTAAAATATCTCAGCAATACATCTAAGAACGAGGTTTATTTTAGTCATTTAACGACATTATCTCTTCTATGTTGGTTATGTTTCTTTCGGCCCTGAGAATCCTTGTGTGTAGAATCTAAAGCTCACTTTACATATAGGTAAAGCTAGAAAGACACTCACCCATGGTTCAACTCCTTTCAGTATAGTTATACTATGCTAGTGTATTGAGATACTAGATAATAACCATTGCGTTGCACAAGATGCCATGATAAAATTCAGTAGTGTTATTCACGGCGATATTTGGTATGATAATACAAGGAGAGATGATGATGAGGATGGTGATGGTCTATTGCCAATTAATAGTGTTAACCATGGCATTATTGGTATGATAATAGAACAAGAGATGAAGATGAAGATTATGATGATGATGATGATGATGATGATCTATTATCAATCGGTAGTGTTAACCATTGCGTTATTCGTGTGATAGTAGAATGAGAGATGATGAAGATGATCTATTGCCACAAGGTCCACTTAATAAAGGATTACAAAGGTGGTCGTACGTAAAAGATGAAAACTGGGGGCTATGATGGAAACTCATTGTGTAACCCATGAATTATAGAGAGCATAAGGAGTCCACCCAGTGAAAGAACATTGGAACCCCACCAAAAATACAAGGTATTGGCATTGAAAGATGGCACGTTGCCTCCCTATATCTCTCAATTATCCTCTTTCTGTGGGGGTAAAGAGTGGATCCCCTGCCACAACTATTATAAGGGAACTATGTGATGCATGCCGACATCTCCATCGTAAACACTTAAGATGAGCCCCATCCCCTACAAGTTGGAGTCTGGATCCCCAATTTTGTAGAAATAGAAGGTCGAAACAGGGAGATACTGTTTCACCCTATCCAATCTTATAAGTTTGAGTACGGATCCAGACTCCTAAAAGTATATAACCCCAAATCTCAGTTCATTAAGAGTGGGTCCCACCATCTGATTGACGACATGATGGAAATGTGTTTGCCACATCAAATCCTAGTTACCTTTTCAATCATCTTCTTGATCGGAAGGTGGGACCAACTCCTAATGAAATTAAATGACTTTTGAGAATATATAGCTGGAGGAGATGAGTCTCATTTTGAACGGTCTGGATAATCTCTTTGTGAGCCCCATGATGGAGATCCCGACATGCGTTACATGGTCCCATATAATAGCTGTGTTAGGAGCCCAGGTAGCGCCAAGCGTCGTGTGGATTTGAGTGTCCAAGGCTCAATGATAAGGGGTTTAAAGCCAGATTTTGATTGTGATTAGGATCCTAGTGGGATCCTAAAGTCCAATGGAGAGGGTTTGGATTTGGTTGGTGATCTTGAGGGCTTTGATGGATTAACATTATGTGAAGATGGGAGGGATTTTCCTTTACAGCTTTTTTTTGAAATAGTTTTAAGCAAATCAGGAGAGTTAAATCCATCATTAAAGCTGGGGGTTTACGGGTTTCTAAATAAGGGCCAATGGGGCCCGATTATATGTGGACCAGTGAAAATGGAGTGTCTATAGATGTCGTATGAAATTGAACCGCCTGCTTCATTAAAAGTTATGTGAATTTAAACTCAATCCCTTAATACTGCAAGTGTACAACTGTCTTTTTGAGACAATGGCAAGTATAGATCGAACCCACAGGGAGCACGATTGAACTATATATATTTTTTATATTAAAATCTGATTTTTTTTCTTTATAATGAAAATAAAAACAAATCAAGATTTGAATGAGAGATAAAAATAAAGCTACTATGCAAGATGAATGGATAACAATAATGATAAAGGTAGATCAGAGCAACAAAGAGTCCATTAATTAATTTCAGTTCTCAATCCACGTACTTTAATTTAGTCTTTCATCTTGCAAATAACTCAGATAAGAAACAACTCAATGTTTTGATCTGGAAGATATTTTTTTAAATTTAATTCTTAAGCAGACGAACCCAAGATATCCATCACCTCATAAAAATATAAATTACTTTGAGCGTCAATTAACAAATTAAGCATAAAATATCAAAGGCATATAAACCTAAGTATATTTTATCAAAAGAAGATTAACTGATCAAAAAGAAATTTATTTAAAATATAAAGCAGAGGTTTGCTTGCGGCGCGGAAGCAGATCTATTATTCTACAAAACATGCATCATAGGGACATAAAAATTAAATTAAAGACATAGAACGAAAATAAAATCACTTAACTTCACTTTGTGCTCTAATAAAAAAGAATCTACTCCTCCATTGCAAAAGATGTGATTTTCATTGAAAACTTCATGGCAATTACAATTTTCTGTCACTCTCTTCTAATCTAGTTCTGAAACAAGGCTCCAGAATACCCGCAAATTTTCTTTTTTCTTTTCTTTTTCTAGAGAGAAAAGGTAGAGAGAGAGGAAAAAAATGGAATTTCTCAATGGATGAGGGATGGTGCATTGGACGTCCCAAGTATTGTTAAAATAGGGTATGGGCTCCCTATTCTTTCTCTCTAGATCCTCTTTTTTAGCATAAGAATCTCCCTTCTTTGGTAAGTCTCCTCCTTTCCAAGCTTGTAAGATTTGGCAAATAATGGTAGAGATTTTTTGAGAGAATCTTCCAAAGTTATTTTTGTAAACTCTTTGCTTGCTCACACTTTCTAAATTTTGCTTTAAGCAAATCTTCATGAAATTGACCCACTAAAGAAAAAAAGTTTGTGCACATTCATGGATCTTCAAAATCGGACCCACTCAAATGATCATGGCTGTGACATGTCTCCTATTGGGTTAAAATACTTCACACCCGTCTCGGAAACAATTTCTTTCTTATCTTGATGTGGAAAGGTGATGTCTTTCAAAATCCTCTAAAACTAATGTGGGCATGGGACCCTCCTGGACATCCCACATAAGTGTGCATTCTTCATTTGTGAATGTGTGGGCACTTTTGGATTTTCCTGTGGTTCTGCTGGTCTTACCATTTCCCGCACATACTAATTAAACTCATCAAATGCTGAAGAGCCCACTTGAAGTGGGCTCTGTCTGGATAGAGTTTCACTCCAACTGAACTCTTCGAATAAAATACCAAAAAAATGCAGAAAATGTGTAAAAAATGCGAAAAATCCAAATTCTGGGTAAAAATGGACAAAATGGTGAAAATGAGTGCAATTTACCTAATTAAATTCCTAAAATGCTACAAATTCATGAACTTAACATAAAGCTTATTTGCTTGTATGAAATTGAATACATAGAGCCTTTTTTTTTCTTTAGATGAAATTGAATAGATAAGAGTAGTTGAATGGGCTTTGATTTATAATTTATCATTCTTGTTTTTGTTATTGTTTTGTTATTGGTAACTTGATTTGAACCCACAACCTCAAGGATAGCAATACTGAGCAATTTTTGTTTTGCCATGGGCTCTTATCTAAAAAGGAAATTATTTGTTAGCCATTTTTTGATATTCACACTCGTTTCCTCAATTTAACCACTTCTAAAAAAAATGTCCTAAAACCCCCAACTTTTCAATTACATTTTTATAATAAAAAAAAAATACACTGTTTGATTACACGAAACAAACGGGCCAGAACAAGTTGACAAGATCATTTCTAGCATTTATAAACAATGAGTTATATATATATATATATATATATATATAAACAACCACCTGTACTCCCCGTAGTATTGTTCAAAAACCTATATATTTTCAATCGCCCTGTCCAAATCCATCTAATATTGTATTAAATACAAAAATGCCCATACACTTTCATGTAGTAATTTAGTATTTGACCATAGAATGACTCAAAGTGTCATTATCCTAGAACTAACCGGAGTTACCAGAACACTTATTCCATAGTATAAACTATCATGTTTAGTTTCAAGACTAAACTTAATCAAGGGTATCTGTTGAGAACTGCTGTAGTTAAACAAGTGTTTATCCTTTCAAGTGTTTTTTTTTTTTTTTTTTTACTGAAAATCGAGTAGAAGTGGTGAATAGACAACAGTCTTATATTTGGCCTTTCACTGCTAGTCAAGATGACTAACCCATGTAGTCTTCGAGACATTTGAAAGAGCAATTGGATATATGAGAATCTCTTTGTCCTTTTCCCTCCTTGATCTACCATAAGCCCACTTTATCACAATTCACAAAAATTCAAAGGTTGGTTTGTCAGATTGAACTTTGACAGGTGATGGATATGTGATTTAATGCAGTAGCTATTCTCAGACAAAACGGCTGAGTCATAAGATAATGCTTTTAGTCGGCTATGGATCTCAAAGCCCCATCATACATCATTGCCTTCCTTGAAACTCTTTCATGTTTTAATAAGTATCTATTAGTGTTGTCAAGGTGGGAACCACAAACACGTCACCCCACATGGATTGGTATCTCAACTGTCTAGACTTTCGATTTACTTATTAATAAAGGAGAGTAGATTCTTTAAAGCAAATAAAGTACCCAACTATAAAGGATTCAACAACACCATCAATGGTTGATTAAATGAAAGAAACCTTAAATTTATTTATTTACATGAGTGGAGGAGTAGGTGTAAGAGTGATAGAAGTTAAATCATGAATAAAGTTAATAAGGAGAGAGTTAAAATAAAAAACACAATGGAACAAAATTTTACTTCTTCCCACATTAGTACACTTGTAGAGAGTAAAACGGAGTAAAAATAAGTAGAATAAATTCATGCCAAATCCAAAGTTCTCTCCCTTTCTCTTTTTCCTTCTAAACGCACAACACCAAGTAAAACTTTTTTATTTTAACCCTTTTCATTTAAATACACGTAAAGTAAAATTTAATGTCACATTAGTCACCTTTTTACTCTTCTACTACCCTAGTTCCGGCTAAGCAAACATGCATAAGAATGGAATTATTTTTTCCCAGCCAAACATTTACAAGAAACTCACTGAGATCGAAGGTAAGCACAATCCATGAAACCTATCCATCCGTCCCATACCACCCGACCCAAATCAGGACATCTACATCAACATGTGGACCCCAAACTCAGCATCTGCATGGGATGTGACTCTTTATCTTAAATATTGACACCATCCATCTAGTGGCCAAACCCAGGTACAAGGGTCTGAGGGCTAAAGCCCTCACCATAACTGAAAATTTTCAAAGAATCCCCTGCAAATTCTGATAATTAAGATGTATTTTTTTTTAAAAAGATTTTCTCCTTCCCACAATATTTCTTTTACAATAAGCCCCCAAGTTTAATTTCCTACCCTTGCATCCATCTTTCGTGCGGAACTATTAGACTACAAATTCCTATCCATCCATCCATGCATGTGGGATCCATTATTCCCGTACATATGTGGGACCCAATAGATGATGATGCTACAACTCTTATACCTTATCTGCATGGAACCTGCCGCGTCTAACTCACAAACTCTTCCATGGAACGCATTAGATATTTTATCTAATAGGAATAAAGATTGATGTATTAGTTTGATCTAACGAGTTCCTGAGAGTGATGTTATTTTTGTTGATTTTTTAAAAAGAATACCAAACTTAGTTCAAACTATATATAGTCAAAACACATCTTTTTAGAAAATGTCCCACCAAAAAAAGAAAAAAGAAAAAAAAAAAAAAAAGAAAAAGAAAAGGGGAGATGTCTCTCTATTTTTTCCTTTTTCTTTTCTTTCCCGTTTTTGTTCCTACATAGGTGACTGCAACACACCCCTCCTACACCCTACTCATGCATTCACGATTCATGTACCAACCAACCTACATTTTGGGGCAAAAGAGATGGCTTTTTAAGTTCTAAAAGAGTGCATTAGTTGTTTTATTAACCTCTCCTAACCGTCCCAACCAAGGATCGATCCATAGCTGGTAGATTTCCTTGCCATCCATTGACCATTAGGCCAACTTGGCAAGAAAAAAAAAAAAGAGTTAATATTAAGCAGAGCATTCAATAAAATAGAAGTAATTGAAAAAATAGTTAGCGTCTATATCATAAATTTCTTTTTTCCTGTTCCTCTTGGTGATTTGGTTAAAAGAAGTTTGAGTGATTAGGTTTGTTGAGTTTCATGCATAAAAATTAACAGCTCTATTATGGAGCATGAGGCAGGGGGACTTCACTAAAAACACAAATAAAGGGGCGGGCCTGTATGCAAGAAAACCTGCATATACAAAAGTAATAATAATAATATAAAAAAAAGAGATAAAGGTCTTATTAGAGTTTTTTAGCGAAGGTCTGTTTGTTTCCTGTAATTGGATACTTAAGATTGTATTCCTTTAAGTGCTTAAAAATGGAGAACCAAAAGGTGAAATCCATAAATCACAATTAGATAACATCTCCATTAATGAAAATTGAATCAATTAGTAGACATGGAAAATAAATACCCAGCCATCACCCTAGTAATTCAATATCTAGGAATTAGGAAAGACAAAGTCTTATCTACATCTCCACCTTTATATCCTTCACCCTTCACCTCATATTCTTCATCCCTATTCACCTCTTCCATAATCGTCACGTGGAGCTCATTTTACCATGAATATGTAGTCAATCGATCTCTATGTATTTCATGCAAACAAACAGCCCTTAAAAAGGAGACTTTGTCCTACGCTAATGTGTTTCCCATTACATTGAATACGCTAAACAAAGCAGCCCAACCTGAAGTCAGAATTGGGTTGAGAGCCTAAGCAATTTAGCTGGGTGTAATCAGGTAACAGTTCTACATTTTTTAAGAAGTAAAGCTCACAAGGTCGACGCAAATGATGATGAAGAGATAGAAAAGTTGTCTAGGGAAAATTGTATCTCTATCTAGCTCCATTTTATACTGAATCTGTGATGGATCATATGCATTGAATTCAGATCCTGCAACTAAAAGCCAAAGATCCCATGCTGATCAGTGTGGATGTTGAGACAATAAGTATGGCTCATATGAATATGCTCTGATCGACAGGCCTAAAAAACCAGATATATCAAGTACCCAAAGAGTAGCTCTAGAATGGCAATTTGTTTGAAGCCATATCGACACTCGAAGGTCAGCTTGTGTAGTGCAAAGGTTCTATCTTGCCCGCAATTAAATTGTTCGAGTGGTCACGAAGTCCAGTAATGAGCTGGAGGTTTTAGCTTCGAAATGTTTAGGACCTTACCCGATACACAGTGCTAGAGGATGGTGTTATGTATCCGAGATTTTACCAATGATCAACCGTAAGGGTTCCTCGCTCTATCTTGCCATGGAAAATGCTGTGATTTTCCATGCAAAAATTCCCTGCAGTTTGGTGCAGGAGGGCCCAAATTAAGCAGTGCAATAACAAATTTCCAAATTTCCATAGAGCATGAATCCAAGTATTAAACAAGTGAGCCCAAAATGTGAACTAAAAACATTCATTTATTTCATGGCTGTAACTGATTGTGAACCTGGATCCTCCACTCTACGCAGACATTTCTGGAAATTTAGATTAACAGGTTTTATACCAATTTTTCCCCCCACCGTCAAAAACTTTAAATATTTGGATAAGTGGATTGCTACTCTCAAGCTGGGTTCGTCTAATTATGATTCCAGTGTAGAAAAAACAGCCCAGGGTTAATTTAACCAATAAAAAGACCCAACTCATCACAGGCTCCATGGGCCAGCACACATTTTATAGTCTGGATGCCAACACATTGAGAGCAACTTCTTAGTGTTTGTTCCGAAGTAAGAGGTTGTTTCGATACGACCAGAATAAAATATATCTAGATTTAAATATTGACAGATTCTTTTTGCATATATTACAATAGTGATATATTACAATACTATGCTACTTTTGTTGTTTGGTACTTTTTGCAGATTCTAACATATTAGTGTTTGGGAATTGCAGAATCGTTCAAAATATTCTAGATTTATGTGTTTGACTATTCATAAATATTTAAAAAATGATAAAAATAAAATGAATATATAAGTTGATACGAAAGTTTATAAATATTATTTACTCTGTTCAATATAAAATCACCAATATTTACATTACAATTATTCTCAAAGATTGTTAATATGATGGCAAGAGTCTTCCCACATTGAATCTACAATTTGTCTTCATATTACATTTCCCATTAGTCATTGTTACTCGGCACTTTGATAATCAACTTCTAAACTAGAATCATCATCATCTTGAACAAATTCATTCACAGGTTGACAGTTATATTCTTCTTATATCCAATCTTCACCACCAGTTTCAGTTCGAATGAAATTATGTAGAACACAACATAAAATAACATTTTTTGTCATATTGTCAAAAGAGTGATGAGATGCATTCTTTAAAATCGGAAATTGACTTTTAACTACACCAAAGATCCTCTCAATCGCACTCCATAATGATGAACGCCGAGGGACTCTATTTCCACGTGCAAATTCTCTCAGATGATATCGTACTCCTCGAAATGGTGCAATGTAACTTGGAGCATTTGCATACTCTGCATCGACGACATAACATCTTCCTGCATAAAATTAACAATGACAATAAGATAAATGGTTCGATAAAATCTATGTAAGCTTTTCTGGTAAGATTTACTACTACTTACCTCTTGCAATATAAAATCCAGATCTTTCTGCAGCCTGTAAAACAATGGAACCGGCTGCAGAACCCTCCCAACTAGCTTGCACCTGTACAAATTTCATATCAAAAGAGCATGCTGCCATCTGACAATGATCCTTTTCGATTTCGATAAGGATCTTGATGGTCAACATCAGTAACAATTGGTATATGCGTGGCATCAAATGTTCAGTTATAAGAGCTTTTCAGCTTAATTCTATTCAAAGAGAAGCAGCAGATGAAGAAGTTATATTTTAACAAAACTTAGATGGAAGGAGAGTAATGAAAGTCAAAATACAGAATTTGGTTTAGAACTCAAATTGCTTGAGGAAGGTCAACCCCTTCTACCATTAGGTCTTTACAAATAAATGCATGACATAAGAACAGTAATCTTTAATCTAACTATCAAACACATAAAAGTGTGCATTTGGAAACCTACTACTTCAATTAAACACAAAGTGTGTGCTCTATGGAAAGTACCACTTATAGTAATGATTCTGAACAACTGTATGTACACGATGTGTAATGTGTGATTGATGAAATGGCTACTCATATACACTCATATTCTCATTCCTTTCCACCCATCTCACTATGATATCATTTTAGTCAAATAAGCCTAACCAGTTGCCTCCATCATACTGAATTCCCTGTAATTCATAGAGGGGTTCCTTTTTTATCAAATGAGTACTAAAAGGCAGGGAGGGAAGATGACTGCGATTTCGGAAGAAATCCATACCCATTTTCTTATCAATAAGGAAATAATAAGAAAATATTGCTTAGAAATCCTAGGAACTCAAAGCCCCCATTTAAACAAAGCCCCAAATAATTAAATTCAGCACCAATTTAATCCAAAAACCATCATTTTCATAATTATGTATCTCAGTATCATCTCCTTAAAAATTCCAAAGTATGGAAAATGAAAACAGTGTCCTTTCATTGTCAAAACTTAATCACATGCAATTATCTACCAACAAAATAGAATCACACCAACAAAAAGGAAAACACCAATATTATACTATTCGCCATCAGATCGTCTGAAAGAGTAAAACCTAAGTCATAAAAAATCCAATTCAAGTATCTTTGAAGAAACCCCAAATACCTATATGGCCATATCAACACGATGCGATACTAAACAAACTCAAAACATCATCACTCAAGTTTGAAGCAAAAAAACATTAATCAGCCAAAACACCTCAATTGGTCTCTAATAAGACTGCTGCCGATCCTGCCAAAACCCAAAACTCCAGGGAACTTACCAGTATACTATATCTTAAAAAACCCCTTTCAAGAGAAGGGTTTTCATGAATCTCCTAACAGTACCCTCGTTCCTCATTCCTACATAGCATTATAGCACCCTTTTTTAAATTTACTGCAAGTCACAATCTTTCAATTTAGGATTTCATAACCAGTGCTACTCCAGAATATTTTCAACACAATGCAAAACTATGAACAAAACAAGAACTCAGCTTCGAGAGGGTTTGAAGATTCAAAATATTTGTTAACGCATGAAAGATCTGGTTAGGATGATGATATCACCGTAAAAGTAGGCCTTGAGTCATTCAACTCCTCACAAAATCCGGCTGGTTAGTGACTGATCTGACCCATGCCCACTTGTGATCTCTCATGTCAACCACATTCCTAGCCTCTGCAATCTCTACCACTGGAATATATGCGTAGATGCCATTAATGGGACCAGAGACAAACCCTGTATACCCCGCCATGATGCGATGTATAGCCAAGTGCATCAGAAGTGTGCAATATAAGTTATCTGTAGCATTTGCTGGCACCGCCTGAATCATATATGCGGGATCAATGTAGTTCACTGTAAACAATTCGCCAGCATGATCTCACTCCCACCAATGCTTCAGTTCTGACTTCAACCAAACTCCAACATCTAAGAAAACAGGGTTGCCTGACTCATCCTTCTCTTCCTTCTGGGAGTTACTCCTTGGTATCAAATCTTGACCAGCTCCCTCAGCAACTACGATCAGTGCATGCTTATTATCCCTTATGCACTGCTCGAGGAATTCAAATAGGCCTCCTTTTTCCTTCTAGGTAGAAATCATTTTCGGGAATTAGGCAGCAATCTACATCGCGGCTGCTCAAGGTTGAGTGGAGAGCTGTGTGGCCTGTGCTCCGACCCATCAGTTTAACCAAGCCAATGCCGTTCACTGCACTCTCACCTTCCACATGAGCTGCACTAATGGCTTGCTGTGCGGTCTCCACAGCAGTGTGGAAGCCGAATGACCTGTCAATGATTCCAACATCATTGTCGACGGTTTTAGGGACGGTTTTAGGGATCCCAGTGACCGATATGTTTAGATTCCGAAAACGGATTTCATTGACGATCTTGACAGCTCCCCTCATGGTTCCATCTCCACCAACAATGTAAACCTGTTGGTTTGAAAGATATTAAAGATAACATCTAAACTGCCATTTTATTCCCTTAGCTAGGGCCCTACCCTCATCGCCAATAAGGGGGATAATAATGCAGCTTTCAACTTTTGAAATATAACACCCAAATCATTAGTGTTTTGATTAGAAATGAAAATTAGGTCCCAAAATACGACCCGGACATGAGATCAGAAAACCACGCATTCATATCAAACTTCAATACCCAAACGTTAATGAAGGGGACTTCGGTCTTTCAAATCAAACTCAGAATAATATTGACATAAAAATCAAGTTACTATTGAACAAGAAGTAAACAAGATCATTAGAGAAACATAAAATAAAGAGAGAAGAGTTAGCAACAAAAAAAATCAAGAAAAAAGAAGCTGAAAAATTGAAACCACAGGCTCGAGGGGCATGTTTCAAAACCTGGAGATATCGTTTCTCTTTTTTAATTTTTGGCTGACGAATAAACCACCCATGAACCAAAGTAAGAGATTAAAGAAGATGAGTATTATATCTTGTAATTAGGCTACATGACTCATTTAAACCTGAACCTTCCTTCAAGCTGCTTATAACTTTTAGCAACTAACAAACTTTAAAGCATTCAACTGTACCATCAGCCTTGAATTTGGTCTTGAAAGCTCATCTAGATCAAATTAGATTTATGTCAAAAATATGAGGAACTAGATCCCAAGTATCATAATGAATTAAAGCAACAAGCTCTTCTTTCATAGTCTGAGTACTCGAGACATCCTTGAAGTTGTTCAGACTTTACTTGTTTTGTTATTCAAAGAAAATCTTATCTTAAAACTAACTCTACTGCTGTTCATTAGATTAACCAGCAATTCTCTTCCAAGTTTTCTTATTAATCTCCCTATTCTTGTATTTTTAAAGATCATCTAAATTCTAATCTATTCCATAAATTTGGATGCGTTTTCTTTCTTCTTCTAAATGAATGAAAAAATATTTTGACTCAAATCTGTTAAATACATCTTCCTGGGCTATGGGAATCATCAAAAAGGTTTTATTAATAAAAACATTGGCATTTCTCAAAATATTCAATTTCTTGTCATTTTTTCATTTGTCACCATTCTTAGTCTTCTCCTAAGCTTGACTCTGATTTTCCTTCTACTAGTTTTTAAAAGTAATTACTTAAGAGCTGCAATATGCATGTGTCCACTTCTCCTAATGCTAACTCAAGTACAGCCCCAATCACACCAGCATCATTTAGCCTCTTCCACTTCCTCCACAGGGAGGATCTACTCGAACTTTTAACCCACCAGATGGTTATGGATTTTCTTTTATTTCTTTGCTTGCTTCCTTAGACTCGGATACTATTTTACATGTTCTCATAAGTAGGCCGTGTTTCATGAATGTTAAGATCTAGGCCACGAATGAAGAGCTGCAGACTGTTGCATTTAATCACACCTCCAATTTCCTTGTCCATTTGGAGATAATACACTTCGCTGTAAATGGTCATATAATAACAAAGTACATTATGAAGGCACATTTGATCATTCCAAAGTGCAGGTGGTTACTTTGAGAACTTGTGAAACTCATGACAGACTGCAAGGAACTTTTTTTACTATGGACAAAATTACAGCCGATGCGCGCTCTTATTATAATCGCTGCCTCGAGATCTTGGCTGTTGTTTCAGATGTTTGTTAAAAAACGTTTTTTTGGCGATCTTAAGAAGACCATTTATATCCTCCTTGAAAAGATTTTCAGAGAGAGAGAGAGAGAGAGAGAGGAAAACCTAGAATAGGCATACAACCTATTTAATAATGGAGAAAAGATAACAATTCAAAATCCAATTCCTTTATCTCTCTCCTCACTTATCTCAACAATCCCTCTAATTGCTCAACCCCTCTACTACTCTTATTTATCTCAGTCCTAATATCTTAACATCCCCCCTGCAATCATGTCCTTTTCCAAACAAAGGATTGTGTGATTTGTAATCAATGCTTTGTTAGTGATCACCGCCTGTCTGTAGATTCTATCATTGTCGCATCATGCTCATTTTGAGTTTGTAGATGTTGGTGGTCCCCTAGAATAGATCTATCATGATATTTTCCAGAAGCTTTCGATTGTGCAATATGATGAAAAAGATGAGATCTTTAGACTTGATAAATGCGTGACAAGGGAGGACGCTTGATTTTATTGAAAAGAAGAAAACAAATACATATGATGATGAGGTCCATGACCATGGCTGCATAGTCATAAGATCATCACATGGCCATACCTCTAATACCATGAAGAAATTCAAGAGGCACTATCTTTGGACAAATTCACCAAAAAATTTATTGATACAAACTTCTTCTCTATAAACAGGGAGAAGATAACAATTCAGATTCTAATTTCCTCATCTCTCTCCTTAGTTCTCTCAACAATCTCTCTAAGAGTAGATGGTGTGTTGCAACTTGCAATTGGCGGAGGTTCAAGTTGCAAAATGTGCCTCCTTCAAGAAGGAATTTGACACTTTAAGAGTAGATGGTGTATTGCATAACTAGAAGGCTTCCTTATATTGTGGGATAAGAGGGTGAAAAGGTGGTGCATTGGGTTCCTCCCATTGTAGGGGTGTTGAAGTTTAATGTGGATGGGGTAGCTAAAAGAAAGCCTGGACCGGCAGGTATTGGCGGGGTGCTTCGCGATAGTGGAGGTATTGTGTTGGTAATGTTCACCGGTACTATGGAGGCTAATGAGGTGGAGGTGTTGGCTATTCTAGAAGTTGTTTGAATTTGTGCCTCTTCCTCGTTTCATTCAAGGTTAGAGGTAGAAAGCGACTCAGTGCTATTTCGTGGGTGTCATCTTCGGCGGTTATTCCTTGGAGACTTCAATTTTACTTTAATGAGATTAGAGCTTTAGTGTCCTCGATTCAAGTGAACTTTCAACATGTTGGGAGGTCAGCAAATAGTTTTGCTGATTCGTTAGCTAAGCAAGGGGTGGATACTGGATAGATCTTCTAACTTGGTAGCTTTCACCGTGTGATGTTTCTTTGTTTTTTGCTTTTCCTTTTTGTGGTATAATTCTTTTATACCATAATGTCCCTTTTGGTTCGTTTGGTAGGCTTCTTGCATTTGGCTCTCTTCTAATATAATTTGTCCTTACTGGTAAAAAAAATAAAATCTCTCTAATCTCTTAACCTCTTCACTCCTCTTATCTATCTCAGTCCTAATATCTTAACACAAGATTGAGTCCTTGAATAGGGCTGTTAATGGCCCATCTACTATGGGCTTGTTAAGTTGCTTCCTGTATCACTCCCACTTTAGCTATAGGGAGGTTACGACACTGCAAGCTTGAATGAAAGAGAGAGAAATGTCTCCTAAGGAAGAAGCTTTGATCAAAATAAAAAATGGAAAAAACTAACTGATAAAATGATGACAGAAACCGAGTAATAAGATGCCCAAATGCTATGTTCTCATGAACAAAATAATAGTAGAGCTTATACATAAATGACTAGATTGAGTAATAAATAATGTACTGATCCTCACAAAATAATGTAGGCGAACGAGGAAGATGATGAAGGCCAATGGTACTAAGCATGTAGGTGACCAAAGTTGATTCAATTGTAGGAATAGCTCTCAAAAGATACTCAACTTCAATGCTATAGTGATATAGTATGTTGTTTCTTTGGACTCCATGAAATGCAATACTTAGTGCCAATTCATGTGTAAAACCCGGAAGTAGAATGAGGAGTAACACAATAATTAGCCTAATTAGTATTCAAAACCCATACAAATCAAAAGGAGATGAAGAAAGAAACAAGAATAAAAGATGAGGTACTCTTGCAGTGAGTCTTGCCATAACAAAAACATACTAATTGCTTGAGAAAGAGAGATCATAGAAGAATGCATAAACCCTGGCCCTTCTACTACCACCTCGACCACCAATGTAGCCTTTCTACTAATGTGATTTCTATTGTTGTTGACTAATAAAGCCTCGTTAGGGCCGATTTGTTGCAACCTCATAGCAAGCATTGACTTTACAATTCAAGACTTTAGAGAGCAGTCTAAACTGAGGTGGTGGGTATGGAGGTTAGGAAATTAGTGATACTACAAGACTAATATTTGAAGCCAAGCTAGTGGACAATATAAAAAACCTTAATCATTGTCACTCGCATAACCTCATAATTTCTTGCACGTATTTTGATATTGTACGAGTTCCTTTCTTGTGCATCCAAAGTTGTCTATGCAGTATTACTTCCTCATCTTGGACGTGTCAAGTTTATCAACTAAAAACAAGGCTTCTTCAGTCAATTTTTGTCAAGCATGTCTTGAGGAACTGATCATTCTTCTCCTATAATATTATTTTGGGATTAATGATTTCCTCATTTGACTCATTCTTGACTACACTCAAAGGGCATCATCCTTGTTGAGATAATCAGAAAATCCAAAGCCTTTGACCAACAAAAATATCTGGATTCTCTATAAGAAAAGAGTTTGTTGAGTTAAGCTTCATATAGGTGAGAGTTACGAGTTGATTCAGGAGGCCATGACCACTCTAGATAATTATAACTTCGTCAACATAGTTGAAATTGTAGGAAGGGATTGCTTTGATGCAAAACCTGAAAGCTTCGAAATGACGCATTACTTTGTCCAATGGACAAGTTGTCCTATGGACAACTCACTAATTTTGTTCTCATAGCGCATTGCTTTGCCCAATGGACAAGACACTGGCCTCAGGTTCAATGATGCACTATCTTACCTATTGGACAAAACAATGTGATTGGTTTGATGGTGAACTATTTTGATTGGTGGATGAAATGCTTCTTGAAGTTTGATTGTATAATGTTTCACCCGGTGGAGAAATGAAGCTTCATGTTCATACCAGCTCTCTCACCATGACAAGATCTCAAAAAAAGAAAAAAAAAGGACGAGAATGAAGGTTGAGTTGAGAAAAGTCGTAGTCGTAAAAATTATTTGTTATTCTTATTTAAGTATATTGTATATGCCAGAAATTATATATATAAACCAAAAGAAAAAAAGAATTGAAAACCCTAGGAGGGAATCCTTGGCCCACCGGGTCATGCTACAGTGCATGCTTGAGACCGTGAACAGGCCACTGGTTGGCTATCTGCAATGGTAATCGTGGGTCTGGTGGTAATTCTTACTCTAGTGATAAAATCTATTGGTTTGGTTATTCATAGCGACTTACATTTTATATGCCATGGATTTTACATAGGAAACAAAGAACAAAAAACCCTAGGAGGGCATCCCAGGCCTTGCAATAGTGCATGCCAAAGTCCCTTAATAGGCCACTGCTTGCCCGTCTCTTGTGGACCCAAACCCTGCGAGCCTATGGAGTTTCTTCTTTATCATTTATTTCCTCCTCCTGATGTATCCATTCCTTCACATAATCATATATGCCAATTATGTCGTTCCCTTTATGGTCTCAAACAAGCACCACATGCTTGGTTTTTTCGCTGAACTATTACTGCAACCAGGTTTTCTTAGTGCAAGTTCGACCATTCTCTCTTCCATGAACATTTTTCCATCGGATTTATCGTCTATACCGAAGATATCATTATCTCTAGATGTAACACAACATCTGGCACTTGAAGGATGAGCACTTCCCTTCCTATAAAAGATCTTGGCCGCATAACTTATTTTTTGGACTCGAAGTCTTGTTGGACAACACTGTCAAAACAGAGTTCATTTGTCCCCTTTGTTTGCACCTTGTTCTAGAAGCAACACATGCTTCTCCACCGCCTCAATCACATGCCCATATCACATACTCAAGAAGCCTCATGAAACCGACCTTGCAAGACCCCACTCTTACCACTGCCTTAATGGATGGCAACTGGTGGGACACGTGGCTCACTAAGAAGTCACATGCTTGCACCGACATTGATATCTCAAGTCCATAAATACCCATGCCTGCCTCATCTTGTGTGTGTAAGTCAGAGTACAAGCACGTGAAAAGTGCAGGGTGCATGGTTGTTGGAAGGAATAGATTTTGATGTGACCTTTAGCCCAGTCATCAAACCCACTCTCTTGTCTCACATTGGCCCATTCGCCATTAGACGTCAAAAATGCTTTTCTTCATGGATTCCTCCGAGAAATGGTCTTAATGGAGCAACCCCTAGGGTTGTTTAACCCCAGTTATCCCAAGCAGGTTTGCAAACTAAACAAGGCAATCTATCTGCTTAAACAAGGCCATGGGCCTTGTTTGTTCCGTTCATCTTGTTTTTTATTCTTCTTTAGTAATCCAGATTCATCACTCTTTATACTCCATTGCTCAAGTGGGGCCATTTTACTGCTCCTATACGTGGATGATATTATAGTAACAAGCAATAACCCATCACTTCAGTCTCGGTTGATCGCCAAACTCAGTTCTAAATTTTCCATGAAAGATCTTGGACACCTGCATTATTTCTTGGGAATTGAAATTTCTACTTTCCCTGGCTGTTTATTTTTTATCTCAATCTAAATACATTGGGGATCTCCTAAATAAAGTAAAAATATTGCATTGCAAGGCCATTAGTACACCTTTGGCACAAAAGAATGATCTACACTCAGAAATAGAATCAATGATTGATGCAGCTGAATTTAAGAGTATAGTGGGAGGTGTGTAATATCTCACCTTTACTAGACCAGACTTGTCCTATGCAGTGAATGTTCTCTATCAATTCATGCAGCAACCAAAACTCAGGCATTGGCAAGCAGTTGTGAGGTTCTAAGATATTTAAAAGGAACCATCAACTATGGAATTAGAATTTTGTCTCAATCCTCTCTAACTTATATGCCTTTTTAGATGCAAGTTGGGCGGTCGTCCGGAAACAAGACAGTACACAACACAGTATTGTGTGTATCTTGGTTCTAATTGTATTTCATGGAAGGCAAAAAGGTAGACTACAGTCGCTCGATCAAGTGCCGAAGCAGAGTATCGAGCACTGGCTTCAACAACTGTTGAATTGATGTGGGTATCTTATTTCCTAAGAGACATAGGTGTCTATCTATATCAGCCCCCAGTCCCCCAATTCTCCTTTGTAACAATCTTAGTGCCATATACATGACAGTTAATCCAATACTTAATGCACGCACAAAACACAGAAATATATTACCATTTTGTCAGAGAAGGTTGTTGTCAGCTGTCACATAGAAATATATTACCCTTTTGTCAAAGAGAAGGTTGTTGTCGGCTCTCTCATCACTCAGTTTGTCTTATAAATATCAATTCCCATACATCCTTACCAAGCCGCTTTCCAAAGCTACATTTAGTAGATTGTGTCACAAGTTTGGAGTGCACACATCACTGCCCTCCAGCCTGACAGGGGGTGATAAGGAAGACCCCAAGTTTGATCGTCAGCACCATCAAGTGGGCCACGACCTGACACCTTAAATACAACAGGTCATGAGTAAACAGGGGCAGATCCACGTGTTAGGAACCTTGGGCGTCCACCGTAGTGGGATCTAGGAAAGGCCCATAGTCTCCTATGAGCAAATGGCCCATCCCTGCATACTCAGTAACCCACCGCCCCACCCCAACAAATGAAAACCCCAAATCCCTTGGTCTTTCACTCTCAACAAAAACCCCAATTCCCTCCAGTCTTTGGTCTTGGGTCTCTGGTCTCTTTCTTTCCCTCCAGATATGACAGGTATTAGTCTCTCTATCAAAATGAAAACTTCAAAAGCTCAACCCACAAAGGGTGAACTACTAATCTAAATGAAAACCCTAAAATCAACCCAACAAAGAAGTGTGAAATTCTAATTTAATGATAATCCAAATTCTAGCAAAAATGATAATCAATGACCAAGAACAAAATGAGGCTACCACCGTGCATTCAAAGTCTCTACATATTATATATTCTCCTTATTCCACCGCCTTTCAGTTTGCAAATAAGAAATAGAAGATACAAACCCTAGTCCAAGCAACACAAGAAACTTCCTATTTTCATCACTATAGAGCTAATAATAGAACTTTAAACACACAAGACCAGAAACAAGAAACATCCAACTGAGATTCCAATCCAAAACAGAGTCAGGTAAAGGCTACCCAATTATCCGTGTAATGTATCTCTATTTCTTCTTTTAAGACTCTTCTTCCTCTCTTTTTCAGAATTCTTGATGATGATTATTATTATTATTACTATTTTACAAATTTTGGACTTTGAATTAAAGGTGCTAGTGATTTTTCAATCATCTATGTTAGTTTTTTTTTTTTTTAATTTTTATTGAGTCATGACAATATTTAGTTCGAGATGATGAAAGGTCTAGTTCAATGCTAGTTTTGGGCTTTTCCTCTCAAATTTGTGATTTATATGAGTTTCTCTTAAAGGGGAGACTACTTGATGGATATTTGTGGATCTTCAACTTTGCCTCTTCCATTTTATCCCCTTTAGTTAGAAAGGTGCTGTGTAGAATCCCCATGAACTCAATACCAAGCAAGTGTGCCCTTGCTTTAGAATGAGGATTTTGCTTGTCCGCCCCACTCAAAACAAAAATCCGGGGTCTGCCACTGTGGGTGAAGATCACCCATGTCAGGTAGTGAAGGTTGAGGTTATCACTACATATCATATCGGAGAGTGGCGGCTAAGCACGTGATCACCAACAACCCAGGTTTCATCTTACCGCAACAGGATGTTCTCAACCATACCAACTCTCTAACAGAGATAGCGTATGTGTAATGACATCTTCTGCAGTTGATTATTCATGGGTTGTAGGGGGGACCGGTTCCGTTATGACATGTAGTGAGGAGAGACTTTTAGGGTGTTGGAGATATTTTAGGATTTGGAGAGACCAATTCTCTCTTACCATTGAGGATATTTGTCGCCACTTATTAGGCCCAAATGGCCCATATGCCAACATCTCTCACTTGGCCAAAAGAGCCGAAACTTATCAATTTCATTAAAAAAAAAAAAAAAATGTGTTGAACAGTCCCACTTTTCAATGAATTTATACTGCTTCCACTATTCCGTGGATTAATTTTTATTAACTTGTGATAACACTACTCCCACTATACAGTGGAATTCGCAGCACTTCAATTGAGTAATTCTCAAAAAAGTACCATGAGGTTTTTTCACGCTTTCTGCGGAATGCATCTCGTGTGTCTTTCAGTATAGTAATCTTCTTTCTTTTGTTTTTCTTCTGTTTTTCCTTGTTCTATCATACAATTTTTTTTCTTTACTTTTGCAGATGTCACACTTTTCATTATTTGGGAGCCTTCCATCATTATTCATGAGGCCTTTCCCACGCTTTTGCAGAATTGACACTCACTATCTTCATCGCATCATGAGACATTTTTCACACTTTTCACGGATTTGCCACTCATGATACTCATTTTCCTCATGAGGTATTTTCATGCTCTTCGCAGATTTTACACTCATGATCTTCATCACTATCATGAGGTCTTTTTCACGCTTTTCGTGGATTTGACACTAATGATCCTCATTCTTGTCATGAAGTTTTTCATGCTTTCTAAGGATTTTACATTCATGACTAAAATCATTTACACGAAAAATTCATTAACTTAGGCATCCCGAGTGTGATATACTTTCAAAAGTAATTCCACATTGTTCAATTCTCCGCTTCTTAAGTATATGGGTTGCACAACCTAATTTCTTAATTTTCTTTGCACCATAAAATTTCATATTCATGAAAGAGAGAATTTCACTTATCCTCATAAAATATCATAAAAGTCTCATTTAACAATATCGATCAAATCGATATTTCTCGCACTTTTCACGAGTTTTATCTATTATTGTGGTCATTTTCATATATTTAACAATCTATAACATCTTTACTCCCACTGTTGGAGATACAATGGAATATCTATGCTAATTGCTATCACATTGATATGTTTGTAATCATTTCTACAATTTCTGATTGCAGTGGCATAGTACTTAACAATCTACTATGAGCAATAGTGTAAGTTCTTTTCCACAATTATCAGTCTTATCACTTCCATCGCAGTCAACTTTCAACCTTTTCTTTTTCAATTTTCTTCTCATATGTGAGTCAATCCACAATCCCTATGATAAACGTGTTTAAATTTATCAGCATAATATAATATTTCCATTTCTATTTCTTATTCAAATTAACACACAATGAAAACATCCAACAAATATCTCAAATGAAAACATTCACATCATTAAATGGAATCAACTATAAATAAATAACAACCATTCATATGGCAATCAATCTCAATGGCTAGTATAAAAAAAATGATATATGCGGACCATGGCCACGTATCATTATCTCCCATTTGCCCATACAACCTGCATGTGCATTTTCTATCATTGGTATTTTCTTGATTTCGGTTTGCACAAATAACAATTTTTCACCATAGGGTTTTACCAACAATTTGGTTTTTTCTCATCATAACTGATTCAATAAGATGTATGTGGGATTTGATATAGACATTATAGCCAAAACATCCACTAGACTTATAATTACCATTAGAATATAAATAACCTTCTTCTACTATAAAAAAATCATATAAATTACTATAAGTATAGAAATTTATTAGAATCAGAAAGTTGGATGGACTGACCATCCAGTGCCGTAGCCAAAGACAACCAATTGTTTAACAACTTATCTGTTTGTCTCAATAGGCCTTTTGTATCTTGGCTGCCCGTGTAGGATCGTTCACGGGAGCTTCTTGCTTGATTCATTTGATGATATTTTCCTCAAAGCAAAAACAAACAAAAAATTGTTAACATTTTCACATACATGTTATTCAAAAGCTTGGGATTTGTGATCTTATCCATGGGTCTAAGCAATTTAGGCACAGAAAAAACAGACCCTAGTAGGTTTAAGTATTCATGAGCATTAATGTGCTAAGTGCTCAAGACTCGATCCTACGCAATGGACCCCTCATTTGACTATCTATATGTTTGTTTGATGAGTTTTTATGGTCCCACCAATCAAGGGTGTCACATCAATGGCCAAGATATGCCATACATGCATCATAACCGGCTATATAAGAATTATTTATATTTATATTTTATTACTATTATTTATATGTTGGTCATTTTCTTTAACCAAAGGAAAAGAGGGGACCGAGTCTAATGAGGGTATGGACCACTAAAATATAAAAGATAAAGTTTGGAAAGATCTCACCTTCTATTTGAATTGTTGAATGAGATCAACTGTCTCCAATTGCGCAGATCTTCAAGATCACATCGACAAAAATGATTGTAAATTGGAGTACTAGTGACTCTAGATTTCGTTTTTAGCTAAGTTGTTGCTGCGTTAGGATTCAGTTTGAATCGCATTAGTCTTAGTGTAAGATACCATGTACCAACCCAAAAGCTTGAGCTGATAGGTGGAAGGCCCAAATAGGTATATGAAGCCCTATCAAACCAATTACTTGGGCAATGTGGGATGTGGGACATTCCTAACACTCCCCCTCACCTGCAGGCCCGACAGATTTCATGGGCGGGCCTGCCGCGTGGGTTATATAAGAATAACGACCCAATAGATTTCTTGAATGGGCCTGCCACGTGGGCTACATAAGAACGGCATGAACCATTTATGATATCATGTAAGATTACATATACCGACTCAAAAGCTTAAGCTAATAGGTGGAAGGCCCAAACATATATATGAAGCCCTGACAAACCAATTACTTAGGCAATGTGGAATGTGGGACTTTCCCAACAACGGCCCACAACCCACTCGGGAAAGGAGGAGGCAAGACTGAAGTCCTCATTTGTCGCTTTCTTTCATGTGTCTATTAATGTTTATGCTGCCCTTAATGATCTTTCATTTCCTTTCATATCCCTTGATTTCTGTCACAGGTGGAGAGCCCAGATTTTGAGGTGTTGCCCTTGTTTTATGGATGCGCGACACGTGTTGCTCTTATCTGATCCTAGACTTTTTTTTTCTAATCTTTTTAGTATTGTGCAGTGGATTTTCCAGGGTTAAAAGATGGTTTTAAGGGATTCAGCCCTCCTTTTTCTTCCTTTTTCAGTGATAAAAGATGGGAGCAAGGAGAGGCAGGGAGAATCAGTAAGACAAAGGAAAACAACTCCTAATTGTGTGTCTCATTTGGAACTGATTTTACTTCCCAGGGGTTTATACCTTGTGGTTTTGATCTGCTTTGCAATAGCCTCTCATCGCGCCATCTAAAACTGGTTGGCATAGAAAATCATAAAGGTTTTTTTCTTCAAGGAGAGATTCATCTACGATGCATTAATCTGAAGAGGCTGTGATCTTTTCAGATTTGTCGGCTGTAGTGAAATGCAGTAGATTTCCAGTGAAAGGATTCAACATCTTGGATCTGTTTTATAGAGTCTATCCTCTCCTATGGATCAACATGAGCTTTGATACCGATGAAGGCTGAGGTTATCACTGCATATCATATCAGAGAGAGAGAGAAGGATAAGCTGGTGACCACCAGCAACCCAGATTTCATCTTACTGCAATAGGATTTTCTAAACCATGTCAACTCTCTAATAGAGATTGTGTATTTGTAATGACCTCTTCCGCAATCAATTATTCATGGGTTGTTGGGGAAACGGATCCGTTATGACAAGTCTCTCATAGTGCATCTTCTGAGATACTGATTGTCTAAGAGATTTGATGGTTGTGTTGTATGTGCTTGTTGATGTCCTCCCAGTTGGCATATGGGCCATTTGGGCCCAATAAATGGCAACAAAATCTTCAACGGTAAGAGAGACTTGTCGCTCCAAATCCTCCAATATCTCTATCAACCTGAAAATCTCTTACCATTCAAAAAGATGGAGGTGGAAAGCTACATCGAAAGATCCAGCATGAGAGGACAGATTACATGGAGCCCGACGTTTAGAAGGAATTTGAAGGAGCACGAGGAGAATCAAATTCCCTCTCTCCTATGCTTGTTAAGGGATGCTCAAATTCCCGGTGAAGGGGAAGATACTAGAATTTGGAAAGCATCAAGAAGTGGGGCTTTCTCTGTCTCTTCTTTTTATTCGAGTATAGCAGAGGGGAGCAGAAGTAGATTGGCAAGACTATGGAGGTTCAAGCTTGTCAGTACTCACCTCTTGTACAGCTTGTTTTATTAATGAAAGTGGCCATTTTAAAAAAAAAAAAAAACAGTTTAAAGAGGTTCAAGGCTCCACCCAATCAATTACTCATGGGTTGTTGGGGAAACGGATCCGTTATGACAAGTCTCTCATAGTGCATCTTCTGAGATATTGATTGTCTAAGAGATTTGATGGTTGTGTTGTTTGTGCTTGTTGATGTCCTCCCAGTTGGCATATGGGCCATTTGGGCCCAATAAGTGGCAACAAAATCTTCAACGGTAAGAGAGACTTGTCGCTCCAAATCCTCCAATATCTCTAACAACCCGAAAATCTCTTACCGTTCAAAAAGATGGAGGTGGAAAGCTACATCGAAAGATCCAGCATAAGAGGACAGATTACATGGAGCCCGATGTTTAGAAGGAATTTGAAGGAGCACGAGGAGAATCAAATTCTCTCTCTTCTATGCTTGTTAAGGGATGCTCAAATTCCCGGTGAAGGGGAAGATACTAGAATTTGGAAAGCATCAAGAAGTGGGGCTTTCTCTGTTTCTTCTTTTTATTCGAGTATAGCGGAGGAGAGCAGAAGTAGATTGGCAAGTCTATGGAGGTTCAAGCTTGTCAGTACTCACCTCTTGTACAGCTTGTTTTATTAATGAAAGTGGCCATTAGAAAAAAAACAGTTTATAGAGGTTCAAGGCTGCACCCAGGGTAGTGGCTTTTTACTGGATTGCGCTCCATAGAAGAATCCTAACCCTAGATAATCTCAGGAAAAGAGGGAAGATCGTGGTAAACGCTTGTCCAATGTGTTTGGAGGACAAGGAAAATGTAGACCATCTTCTATTAAGATGCAGATGTGCTGTGAGAATTTGGGACTCTTATCATCAGCTGGTTTGGATGCAAATGGACTTTGCCGAAGTTATTTCAACACCAATTCGAGGCATGGAAACTTCCCATCGGGTCTCCGAAAGGAAGTTGTAGAAGTTGTCATTTCTATCGGTCATTTGGCATATCTGGAAGGAGAGGAACGCTAGGTGTTTTGAAGGAACAAAAACTAATGAAGCGGCCTTATGTGACGAGATAAAATTCTCTGTCGCTCAATGGGTGAAGATCAATCCTATATTCAAAGGCTACCCTAGTGACCAAATCGTGTATAATTGGAAGGAATAGATTTCTCTTAATCTAGGGATCAGGGTGTTAGTAAGAGTTTTCATTTCTAGTTTCTGTTCCCTTAGCCCTCAGGCAGTTTCTACTGTATGACGTTCTTATGCTTTGTATCTGTGTTTGTTTCTGTGTGTTTTTTGGTCAGTATAAGCCTTTTGTACTGATTTATTGTTTTGTTTTAATGAAAGTTATATATATATATATATATATATATATAAATGGCTATAACAGAGTTTTTGTTATTCGCATTAACAGCTACTCTAGGAGGAATGTTTTTATGTGGTGCTAACGACGTAATAACTATCTTTGTAGCTCCAGAATCTTTCAGTTTATGCTCCTACCTATTATCTGGATATACCAAGAGGAGAGATGTACGGTCTAATGAGGCTACTACGAAATATTTACTCATGGGTGGGGCAAGCTCTTCTATTCTGGTTCATGGTTTCTCTTGGCTATATGGTTTATCCAGGGGAGAGATCGAACTTCAATAAATAGTGAATGGTCTTATCAATACACAAATGTATAACTCCCCAGGAATTTCCATTGCGCTTATATCCATCACTGTAGGAATTGGGTTCAAGATTTCCCCAGCCCCTTCTCATCAATGGACTCCTGATGTATACGAAGGAGTGCGGTTCTTTCGAAAAATTCCTACCTCTATATCTATCTCTGAGAGGTTTGGGTTTTTCAAAACTCCATGGACATGCAGAAGAGAATATATAGTGTCTGTATATGTATGTATGTTTATATGTAAGTTTAATGTTTATATATATCTCTGTCTCTGTGCGCGTGCGCGCGCACCGTGCCGCGCGTGCGTGCGTGGGTGCGTGCGTGTGTGTGTGATGAGTTGATCTGTTGATGGCCACAATGTCATCATTTGATGCTCTAGAGAGGAGAATGATGTCAGCAATGAAGAAAGATGACAAATGACGGGGCTTTGGGAAGTTCTATAAAGAGTTTGAATGATCCCTTCATTTGCAACGAACTAAAAAGTTATGACTGAGAATTTCTTGGGCCGGTTTTATACCAATTGAAATTTGCAGAAATTCACCGACACAAATTTCACAGAAAATGGACACGCAGAACTTAATGTTGCCAAACAACTTCTCTTCTAACTCTCCAAACTCTATATATACTTCCGAGCAAAATTTGTCCAAAATAATCATAATAATAACCATAGCAGTAGGAATATGCAAAACAACAAACAATAATTAACATTAAGAGGAGCATTTGTTCAAGATATTAACTACTTGATTGTCAGGACATCCAAAAGCATAGTCCCATACAAAGCATGAAGTCCCGAAGGGGGAAAATAAAAATATGGATTAACAACAGACGAATGAAAGTCATGAGAATAAAATTAACTCACAAAATCATCTTCTCCTACTTGAATGACCATGCAAATGGTCATAAATACTTAGAAATTCATTTAGATAAAGAGACGAAAAAAAGGAATTTTGAAACATTTCCAAACAGATAACGAAATCTGTATTACCCTTTCAATTAGAGTGGTGGTGCAATCCATATGGGTGGCCAGAAGGTAGGATGAAATCCGTCTTCAAAGAGTGGTTGGACAGTCTTATCCTCCATGTTGAAAATACCCAAATCTCTGCATCTAATTGGCAATTTAGTAAAAAAAAGACTGGTATTATCTTCTGTGAAATATATGCAATTTCCTTTTAGTCCTGGAAATTTGCTGGCCGTGACAAGCATAGAAGAATTCTGGCCGAGGAAAATTACTCTGTCACCTAAGCTTTTTACCTCAACAGGATTCTCATTAGACTCTCCTGTTTCGTCCTTTAATCCTAACTCATAAACCTTAAAACCTATTGTACTGCGTCTTCCCGTCAACATCCTGTTAGGATCGAGTGGGTGCTGGCAATCAACCGAAATAGAATCCCTTACGAAAATAAAAAGTCTCTCACTCGCGTAGTCCCCAAGCAAATACGTTCGGTTATAATGGCCAACTTCAATCACTTCATCTTCCATTACAGTTTCTACCCATTGATTGAGGGTGTTGATGCGGAGTACTCCAATACCTCCCATGAAACTCATGGCATAGAATTGCCCCTTGTGATATATGAGGTCAAGGTAGCCTTGACCACTTCTCACAAGGGTCCATAGCTTTTCGCCATCTATTACTCTGCAAAACGCCAAATTCCCATTATAGAGGATGACTACAACTACTGCTCTATCATCAGATATTGATGCCTTGATTATTTTTACCGAATGGAGAAGGAGTTGTTTGTAAGCGATTGGGGGAGGAATGGAGATGGGGAAATCAGGAAGTTGCAATTGGATTCTTTGCCAGGGATGGAAGAGTCGGATATCGAGATTCTCATCATCTATCATCATCAACCACCCATTAGTGAAAGATCCGCAGCAGCGCTTCCCACATATCTCTGGGAACTTGATGCCGAACATGGTTTTGTCGGAGAGGCTGAAGAGGCATCGAACTCCCTCATCTTCGTCTTTTTCTAGAGAATCGAAACTGTGATTGTAAAGCATCATCAGCCATGGAAGTTGAGAAGGGCGGCTTCTTATGCTCCACTTGGAAACTGATAGCCATTTTTTGCATACGGCTCCCATACGGATACAGTCACGCAGGTTACAGTGATTGAAGATTAAATACCATACATCTCCATCTCCAGCTCCATCTCCAGGTGCAAACTCCTCATTGAACCGCTTACTATCCATTGAAATCAATTGGAATAACACGGGCAGATGCTGCCTATGCCTTTTCTTTTATAAAAATTTTCACAAATCTCACGGTGGCCACGTTGCATTGTACGTTTGTGTACACATACCCTTTTTACGGAAAAGGGAAATTTCCACTTGGAAATCTCGTAAAAGAATTTTTGCATAATTTTAAAATTTTTATTTGGTGTGAATTTTTTTTTTCCTCGTTGAATTAGTGTTAATGTTGTTTGGTACGCCTGTTGTTTCATTATAGAAAATTTATTCTTTTATTTGGTGAAATAATTTTTTGAAGAAAAATAACATAACATGTATATTATTTATTCAACATTAAATAATAATTTATTTAAATAAATAAAAAATGAAAGAGTTGTAAGGTTTTGGATTGAAATGAAAAAGAATGAAGAAAAGAGGGAGAAGTTTTCTATGGAAATCCATTTTCCATACGCCCCATAGGAAACTCATTTACAGCATTAGTAAGAAAAATATTGACGATGTAGGAAAGCATTTTCGTAAAATTGTTCTGCACTACACACCTGGAAAATGTGTTTTCCTGTTCACTTTTATGCGGAAAAGTATTACACAAACATGACAATATGGAAGGTATTAAAATGAAAAGGCAAGTATGTATCACCACGTACTCAAAGCAAAGAGACTTATTTACAAATATATATATATATATATATATTGTCTGTGAATTAAAATCTATGTTTTTCTTGGAAAGGATAGAATTTATTCATTTAGGAAACCCCATCAATCATCTTAGGTTATTTGGATCCTCTAATTGAAAAATAACCGGTTTGTAATTTGACAAAGATTTCACTCCTGAGATGAAACTCATCCATGTGGGGCTCTATAATTATATGGGTTGACAAGTAAATTAATTTATATAATGGGTCCTACATATGTATAGGTGGACGAGTTTGATATAAAAGAAAAAAAAATTGGTAACATGTAGATAGGGACGGTGTGGTTGGTGACATTCGAATTCTTAGAAAAGGAAGTTTAAATGCTTCTGAATTTCTTTTGATAAATATTTACACAAAAGGGTTAAATGGTGTAGTGGTTGGAGTAATTTTCTTTAAAAGTTATGAGCAGTGTGATATGGAATGCAGACTGCAGGTAGAGTTGGCCTGGGAAATCAATCAGAATTAACTGACCTGGTTGGAGTAATTTTCTTTAAAAGTTATGAGCAGTGTGATATGGAATGCAGACTGCAGGTAGAGTTGGCCTGGGAAATCAATCAGAATTAACTGACCTGATTCTAAGGAGTCCGGATCACTTAATGTACCTGATGCAAGGTCATCGTAAGTGGACCAATCATGGCAAGCCGTATCAACTGCAGATTACATGTTTATCACATGCTGTTTGCAGTTGATTATCACGTGCAGCTTCAATTAGAAGAGGATTTGAAGCAGCTGCTAGTGGCTCACCGTGATTGGTACACAAACTACTGTATGTGATCCGGGTAACGTGCAGGTTCAACTGGAAGAGGATTTGGAGCAGCTGCAAGTGGCTCTCCGTGATTGGTACACTAGCTACTGTGTGTGATCCGGACTCAATTCTAAGTAATGTAAAATCCTGAAAATCAACATGTAAACCCCTCAATATAAATGAATAGACAGCAGAAAGTGCCAAGCACGTTCAAAGCTTCAACGCCCGGCCAACTTAGCCTCGTTATCCTCTCATTTCTTTATTTCTTTCTTACTTCCCTTCACAGTCTTCCCTTATATTATCTGCTTATTTTATAAGCGGATAGCAAATCAAGCACAGATGTAAAGTAGTAATTGACCCTATTAAAGTGACAATTTTTATTTTTATTTTTTGTCAATCCTCCAATTTCATACGATTAATCACAGTCCTTGCATCTAGGAGATACTAAGGAAGTAATCAATGAAGGGTGACAAAATAATGATAAACCAAAAACACTCAATTCAATGATTTGTTTAATATATGGTGGATGGTGGAATAAACAAGACATAAAGAAGGGGTTTCCATGTTACCTATGTAAGAAGAACCAACTCTATATAGTGATTTGTTAGTCGTTTTTCAATGATGGTTGCCAATGCCTTATATAACATGGTTTTGGCAACTAACTAAGCAACATACCCCCTTAGATTTTTCTGAGCTAGTGAGGCCCATCAACACCCCAAGTGTAATATTTCATTCGTACACTCTTTCAACTATCATATAATGGAAACAAATCAGATTTATATATAAGTAGCACTGCATGTCTAGACCAGAGATGAAAAATGTACACACGTCCAGCTTTACAAATAACCACCAGCCATTTCAGTTTTACAAATACCGAGCATTCTCAATTCGACTTTAACTCATGACCATCTGCCTTTTGAAGTACCTAACTTAACCACTGCACCACACAACACTTTTAAATAAGAATTTATTTAAAAAAAAAAAATTCAAAAGTTGTTCCATAGAGCGGGGGCCCTAGCCACATTGGTTCTTATAACTTTTTTTGAACATCGACACCAATTAAACTTTATTTATGATATATTCGTAAAACTAACTATATCGTTGTCTTTATTTTTTTTTTCCATTTATTTTGTCAAGCTTATGCATTGTGCTTAAGCACAGGTGATCAAGCTTTTGAGATAATTATAGTTGTCATTTACTTATAATTTAATGTTATAATTTTTAGCCCTTTAATATATGAAAATTTAATTTAAAACCATCTTTATTTACATTTTTTTCTATTTTGTACAAATATTTATGGGTACAAATGCATGTGCTTAGCATGGGTTGTTGTGCTAGTCTCTATTGTTCTAAAAAGCCTAGCCAACCACCTTCACCATTGTAATGACCCCTATCCCAAGGATGTACTTAGTACTAGTTAATTGTGATTTTACCTAATTAAGCTCTGTTAGAGGATAAATAGATCGGTTTACTGTTAGGATCATGTGTGCGAAGTTTGGCTAGGAGCCCAGGTCGTTTGAGTATAGTAGCGGGGTTTGTTGCAACTTCCGAAAAGTTTGGAGGTCTTTTTCGTAATTTTGGATTCTTACGATTTTGGCACTGTTAGGTAGACGACCTAGTTTCTTGAATGTCTCCCTTCTACCCAGACTTGATCCAAACCCTGGAAGACTTCCAAATATTAACCCAAGTCCTTATGGGCTAATATGCAAAATTCCCAAAATATCTCGCCTTTATAACCCAAGATCCCCATTGACCCTCCCTTTCACCTCATGTCTCTACAAACCACTTTCCCTTTCTTTCTTTCTCTCTTTCTCATCTCTCCCAATCCCTTGCAAATGGACCCAAGAAGCAGCCCCACTCCCATCGATCATCACCATCTTCACCTAGAGGGCCCCACACCTCAACAATCCAAGTTTCAAGCTATCTCTTCCTCTCCTTCACTATTAGGTGAGCTATCCTCTCCCCCATAGCTAGGTTTTCTAAGTTTATAGTCCATCAATGCCATAGGTTCGCTTAGAGTATTCTCCTCTTGTGTTTTGTGTAGGTGGATTGAGAGTGTTTTGTGATTTTCTTTGGATTTGGATTTTGAAAGCTAGGGTTGGTCATTTGGGTTTTTTCATAAATCAAAGGCAAGTGGATATTTGTGTTTTACATTATATGCTTGTTTCTCCTTTTGAAGTTCAATTGACAAATTCTTGATTTAGATGCCCCATATGCTCAATGGGATTGATGAAATGGAATGCTAGATTAGTTTAATTGATGAATGGAATGGATGGATGAATGGAAGAATGGATTGCAGGATGTATTTGGATGTGTTGGAGAGGGCCTGGCCCTGTTTTGATTGCATGAATGTAGGAGGAGTTTTGATTGTACAGGAGAAAGAGCTCAAACAGAGCTCCGGCTTTCAGTTTATGGGTCTTGGTGGTTAACTGAAAGTCCATTTTTGGCTAACCGCAAGATCCTAGGTGAGGCGCTAGAAATGGAACCTCTTGAGTTCGATAACCTCGCGATTACCCCAGTGTCACCTCACGGCTAATCGTGCACTAACCGCGAAATTGGGTTGAGTTTCTATGAAGCTGAACGACTGACTGACACTATTTTTATGTTCTACTCTTGATTCGCAGTGACCTTTCGGTGATCTTACGGTTAGCCGAGAGGTAACCGTTGAACATGCTATGGTTAGCCGTAAGCTAACTATAGTGCAACTTGTTTCAATTGAAATAAGGTCCCTTCCTTAAGGATTTTCTGACTTATATTGGTACATTTGGGAGCCTTAATTATGGACTAAACATGTGGACTATAATGAGGGATGTTTTGAGCCACGTACCCTCACTTGTTACCAGACAATGCATGGTGTACAAACTAGTTCGGACCTAGAACGAAATGAGACCCTATGGTGCCAAATAATAATGGTGCCCCAAGGTGATGAAGGGGTATCGAGGACCACACTTCCTTCAAGATCCGCGAAGCGATGACTCGTACAAAGAAGGCAATGATTGACTTATGCTTGGATTGCTTTCTTCCCTTTGACTCTCGATGATCGAAATACGTTGTACCATACTTCCTTTGATGTCCACATGCCTCAAGCATGATCATTATGTCTTTAATGCTTTATGATGAATGAGATTACATTGATAACATAGATTGTCCATACCTAGGATCCCTCATTCGATTGATTAATGTGATGAGGGTAAGCAACCCTGATTGTAAGGGCTTAGAGATGAATACATTGACTTAATTGAATGGAACGCTTGATGACCGATGAGTGGATGAGTCTTGATGATTGAACGATCGATGAAAGTAGTCCCCTCAGTAATTGTGCAAATCATGTCCACGAAGGATAAGCCCAGCCCTCACTATAATAGGACTTGCTTGTCGGGCACCACTTAGCCGTATTGTTTAACAAAGGAGAATACTTTTGTGAGAGGATTTATGTATCGATGTATGATGAGTGACTACAGATCGTAAGTCTTTGTTTCGGGGAGTACACTTGATATTTTGATTATCCCAGGTAGCATTACTTGATGCCTTGTCCTGAGCTGGCCATCCAATGAACTTGTCCCTATGTCACATCCAATGAGTTGATGATGATATTGAACGGGATATTTCCGTACTATTCTCTACCACCCTAAGTACGAATTGGGAGGGAAGTGACAATTTGATGCCATCATGGGAAAGTATGTACCCGGGAATACTCGGTTGATAACAAATGTGTCCTTTTGTGGAACCATCGTAGTCGTAAAAATTCTTTAGGGACAGTTTGACAACTCTACTAATAGAGTCAAGTGAACTAAAGTTGATTTTGAAGAAAAAATACAATATAAGTGGGTTATGATGGCATTTTGTTTTTAGTTTTTTGTTGTGGAATCTTTTTTACTTTTTGTATAGGAAAGTGGAGTTTTTTTTCTTTTTTGTTGGTATTTTAGTGGATAAAGGTAGTTGTTTTTTAACCTTTTTTTTTTTTTTTAAAGATGGAGATAGTTTTGAATTAAAGTACTTTTAATGTGACATCTTATCTGAAAAATAGAGGCTTTATTTGGCTTTTACTTGACTAGTAAAGTGCCAAACTAGTCCTTAAAAGTTAGTATTTGTAACTAGGGCCTATATGTGCTGCCTCATTTGATTTGTCAAGCAATAACAACAGTGAGGAAACCTTTCCTATGGAAAAACTCTCCATTAAAACAGATTTATAGCCCTTGCACCATCAATTATTTGAATTGGTCTACTTATCCAGGTGAAAATTTTATGCTAATTTGTTACAAGCACACTCCATGTACTTTTACCATGCCTTTCTAGTTTCCAGGACATATTAACATGCTGATGTGGCCGAGATTAGTTCCGGGCTACAAGAAAAGGAAAGAAATATCTGAATAGTTGAGCACTGTATGTGGTTCAGATAAAAGGGAACTTCTCTTCATACCCCACAAAACATTCATATCATTTTTCTAAAATCAACATCGGCATCATGTTAAGGCAATCCAATAATCCAAATCCATATATACACAATGAAGAATGGAAAAAAAATAAAAATCAATCCAATGAATCCAAATCCATATATACACAATGAAGAAAGGAAAAAAAATAAAAATCAATCCAATGAATCCAAATCCATATATACACAATGAAGAAAGGAAAAAAAAATAAAAATCAATCCAATGAATCCAAATCCATATATACACAATGAAGAATGGAAAAAAAATAAAAATCAAAGGCATACAAATAATACTAGGTAATATTTATATCATATGCATTCTCTTACATATATGAGCTCCTAATCTCATGCATAATCCCCATGTCCACGAGTGTGACAACCATCATCCAATGACTGTCATTAATCACCTTTAAGGAAGTAGGATGAAAATTCACTTGATATCACCTAATTCATATTAAACAAAAGACATCAGTCCTGATAAATTAAAGTGATTTTGGCCCAATGATCTCTTCACATGAACACCCCAAATGTAACCCAAACCAAGATCGTTCTATTAAAACTTTTATCATTCTAGGATAAAATAAAGTGTACTTGGTCAAATGAAGATAACAGTTAAAAGACCAACCTGATTAAATCCACGAGCTTCAATCGCATCAACAATCTTCCCGAGATCGAACCCGCCACGCGAAGTCTGCAGCACCGTCCCTCCTTGCCTGTGCCAATTGTGCACAAGCTTCGGATTCAACTGCACTAGCTCCGAGGAGTAAAATCCCCGGTAACCCGACAAGACGCCCGATATGTGGTGCACCCCATACAGCTCCCACTGCCCCACCACCAGCTGCCTTATCACTGTGTTCATCCCCGGGCACAACCCACCACAGGTGACAATCACTGCATGCACCTGCGCCGGGTCGAAGAAGATCTTCTTCCGTGGGCTGGCACGGTGATAGGCCTGGTGGTGCCCGGAGATGGGGAAGATACTGGAGAAGTAGCAGAGGATCTGACGTAGAACGACCTCAGATAGAGAGATGTAGAAACCATCAAAAGGGTGGTAGAAGGGGTTGTGGTCTAATGGATTGGTGTGAGTTGGGAGGTCTGGGAAGTAGTCTGTGACGTGGGGTAGTGTTTGGAGAGTTATAGAGGGGAGAGAGAGGTTTGGATGGTGGTTTTGTTGGGATTCAATACCGGGGGTGGTGGTGGTTTTGGTGTCGTCCATGGCTGGTTTGGGAGAGGTAAGGGTACTGGAAAGGAGAGAGGTTTATGTATATATAATTTGCACTTGATTTTGGGGGGCAGATGAAGAGGAGTGTTTGTGAAGGTGGCGATGCTCTGCCTATGGGGATCTAAAGACGACGACACGTTGATATTCTGCATGGTGGGGTATGTACATTTTGGGAGCTTTTTTTGACGGGAGAAGAGGAAAGTGTGACACTGGAAGAAGCTTCACTAGGGCGAGACTTTTTGGTTATTGGACCAATTGCGCCCGTAGGACCTACCTATCACTGATCCAAAAGCATAATATTTCTCTAGGAATGTCACCTTATTTAGGGGCCCATCCGTAAAATAGATCCAATCCGCGAATTTTTTACCGAATTGAAAGTAAACAGATTGATAAAGGATTGAAAATTTTGTAATCCGTTATTAATGGATCGGTGACGGACTTCACCCTCAATTCGAGGATTCAATCCGATCCGATCCATTAACATTAAATATAAATATAAAAAACTAAAGGGGTCTAAATATAAGTTAAGATGTCTAAATATATATAAAAAAAAAGAACTTTATGGGTCAAAATGTAAGAGTTTAAAGTTTCAATAGATGGAGTGTGATTTTTATGAATTTAACATCATGTTTGGCTTTATTTGTTGACTAGATCTCTTTTGGTTGTAATGTAGATAAAAACAAATGGTTGTATTGATCAATTAGGTAGTTTTTGGGACAAAAAACCATATTTGTAATTTGCTTTTTTTTGTGGATTGTTAGCTTATATGCTATAACTTTTTACAATATATTTGATATCTTTCTTTAACATTAGATTCAACGGATTGAACGGATTAAACTGACCCGATCCGGTCCTCCACAGATGGGATCGGATCGGTTTTTAACGACTACGGATTGGTGATGGATTCCAAATCCATTAATCCATAGGTAACGGATTGATGACGAATAACGGATTAGTGATGAATTTGGCTTAATCCGCGCCAATCCCATCCATGTACACCCTTAACCTTATCTCATGGATTTGCACAAATCAAAATGGACTCAACTGTTGGGTCGAGAGCCAATTTTTTTAATATAAACTTGTTAAATTTGTAGGCTCCTATATCAAGAGGTTAGGCGCATGTGGGCCATATATATGCATCTTTCCACCATATACACGTATCTTTCCATCCCCAATTTTGTAGGGAACTCTCCAAAATGTCTTTTTTTTATTATTATAAAAAAAAACCCTCTTTTTTGCCCGCCCTTCTTTATTGTCATGGGGCCCACCTTGAGTTAATCTAGTCCTTTTGCACACACTACCTCACGAATAGTCACGAGTCCAAATTTGACACTCGTCCAACTTTTCTTCACCATTGGTTTGAAATTATAATAAAATGACCTCTCTAAACTAGCCATAGATCAAAAGGTTAGGACGATCTTATGGAGCCAAAATCTTGCATATAAGTAGGTCAGATATAGATCTTTCCATCCAATGGACTTCCATAATCATCTTAAGCTAGGTGGACTAATAATGAACTGACATGATAACTTTTGGACCCAACTAATCTATCCATCTACAAGTCCCATTGGTGAAATATGTGGACAGTGAGTTCATAGAACGTGAGTAGGTTGGATGTGATAAGTTCGGAGTATATGGAGACAAAGAATGGGTTGGTAAAAAGTTCCATGAATATGGAGATAAAGAATGGATTGGAAAAGAGTGTCCTCTATGCAAGTCCCATTTAAGTAAAAGCAAGATGCGCACTATATTTTTTCATTAGGTCCTAGACTTTTAGAAGATGTTTGCATGCAGTAATTTACATATGCAAATGATTCACATATATGTAAATGATTTCCATGTATAGTGATTGTACATTGTTGAGCTTGGTTGCAGTATTCATAAATGAGGTGCGAAAATACTGTAAATAAGACCATATATACACCAAAGTTCCTACACTTGAATAGCTGTAAAAATCACTTTGACACCTCTCCTGCAAAAGGCACCAACACTTCTAACATGGTGATTGCATCCCTTTATTATTATTTTTTTTCATTTCCATGGAGCCCCATATTTGTAATAAAACCCGGTCAATTTGTTTACCGGAGGACTGATAAACCCCATCATCTTGAAGCTAATTATTTCAAATCCTCATAGATTTAGAGTAATTTGTGAAAAAAGCCCCAATCTATGGATCTAATTTTCTACACTTCTCTTGCCCCAATTCTTGATTGAAATTGTTCAATATTCTTGTATTAATGGTGAATATTAGGATGTTTAGTTTCATATCTTAATTCTTCATGGATTTTGAGAAATTTATGAAAAATCCAAATAAATATAAAACTATTGAATATACGCATTTACTCATAAAAATGTTATGCAACATTTGCATATGTATCATTTACATATATAAATCAATTTTCCTATCCCGTGAAATTGGTAGATGACCCTATAAGTTGAGATCGAGAATATTAACTTTACATGTTGAGATAGCTTAAGGAAATAGTTGGCCTTTTTCTCCAAGAGTACAACTTTAGGTGCATTTGTGTGATGGGTGAAATCCGCAATAGAGAAAATTGTTTTGATTCTCCAAACAACTTTTTTTTTTTTTTTTTTAATTCAGGACAACATATTTTCCATCTGGAAAAAGAAAAAAATGAACCAATATTCATCATTGTGAAGGATTTCGTTTTCCTAGGTGAGTAGTAGGACCGCAGGATTCTCTCTCTATGAAATGGAATTTAAGAATGAGATGGCATTTAGAAGGAGAAAATAACAATATTAAAAAATATATATATAGACGTTAGCCAATTGGATTTGAGCTATGAATTCTTATGTCCATTGATCAAGCAAATTTTTGCACCCATTGGACTTTATCTAATGGTAAAGATCTGAGCACTTAGAGGCCTTAGAAAACAGTACCTCTCTTGGTTACACAGTTACTATTTTTTGCAACCAGTCGGTCATAGATGCTACAAGGTCACAGGTAGAGACATTTTAAGCCCTTCCCCCTCTTCCCAGATGGGTTAAAAACTGTCTGGCTGTTCCTAAAATAACTGTGATAAGAGAACTATGCCGACTAAAATTGATGGAATGAGGTGGACCTGATGATGATGGATGCACATATCAGCTGACATAAACGTCTACTGTTTTTGAGTAAAATGACTTGAAACCCTACATTGTAGTTGCAACAATGAGCACCTTCCAATTAAGCTACAGGCTCTTGCCAAAGGGACCACAGATTTCCTAGAATAAAGGGTGCAACCAAATGATCCTCCCTATCTCCACCTTTCCACCATTCATACTTCACTCATAGCTCCTTTGATTGAAGCACACTGCCTATGAATTCCAAGGATTTCAATACTCTTTATACAAAGAGGCCCTAAAGTATTTCATGCATTTAGGACCAACTGCAAGCAGAGCAAATCACTTATCAATGTACACAACTGTAACGATGAAATGGCCAGACACATCTATACTTTTACCTGCATAATTTTACATAAACCAAAGTTAATGTAGCCTTTTTGCTGCTGCCTCAGATTTTTAATATTGAAGAAGGATAAAGAACCTTGCAGGAGCTGTTGCATTTGATACCGTGGTCACAGTTGAATCCAAAAGAAGCAACTTTCTTGTGTTTATGTCAACAACTCTAAATGGTTTTTAAGAGGTCAGTGATGTTCTAACTTCCTTAATTGTGCATGGTATGCTAAATATTGTGGAGTGCTTCAGTTTTTACAATTCCTTGCTCCCGTTTGGTAAAATTCATCGAGCCAAACTGAATTATGCCTCATTATATCTGCTTTCACTGCAAAAGAATCGAGTGGAGATTTAGATCAAGATGACCCAAATTAAACGGGTTTTTCCGCATAAAAACAGGGAGATCAACCAGCCATTACCTTCTGAGAATAGAGCGAAGATTTGGACCGGAAGAAACGCCCCATTTATTTTGCTAAAAAGTGGATTAATGGATGATAAATACATTATCCTCCACCGTGTCCTAGTGTATATTGCCACTCATAAGAGGAAAAGATGACTGCAGAATGAGAGATTATTGATTCACAGGTATGCATCTTTGTAATATTTTCTCATACTTATTTAGCCTGTGCTTCCCCACTTCCTCTAGGTTCATGGAGCCCAAATGATCATCGCTCCCTATTTAACACTTCTATTTTAAGGGTGTGCAGAGGGTAACGGAATTACAAATAGTTATTCAAGCAAAAAAAAAAAAAAAAAAATACAAATAGTTAAGAAATTTTTGCAGAATGTATGGTCACCTGCAATGCTTTTTAATGTGTGTCACAGACATGGAAGCAAAGCTATTGGAAGTTGGAACTTACCATTTTTCTGTGTTCTACAAGCATGAATCACAATGACCACTAATCATACATATTGAAAAAATTCAGAAAACATGTCCCAGACAATGCGATTTTGCATTACCACACCTCAAGCACACAGAGAAACAAACTACCATCCATTCTGCCACAGAATTCTGATAATTTGAGATATATTGTTGCATAACCAACCTAATTCCAAGAAGTATGTATTCTTGAAATGTGATGGTGAAACAACTCAAAATCACATGCTCGGTTTGAACAGATAGCTATCTGTTCTGCTATATGCTTCCAATGGGTGTCACGGAACAGAAATTGAAAAGCACAGTCAGTAGGATAACATTTTTCTGTCTTCACCAACCATTACACTATCTATATTAAAGCCAAGGGTTTTGAAGTTGATTTTGACCGTAACTTCTGATTTTGACCGGTAGTTATATCCACCCTATATAACTTAACCACATTCTCCCCCCACTTCCAATATGCAACCACTCAAGTCTTCTTCCCACTTTTCACTCTTCTCAACAACTTCATTTTCATCCCAAATCTCATATACTCTCTCTACATATTCTCCTATTTCCTTTCCGCCCCACTTCTCTTACCCAAATTTTACTCAGATTTTTGGTTTAAAAAAAGAGGTACCATCGTAATCTTCTCTTCCTTTGTTCTCTGTTTAAAATCTTATGCTCTATTTATACTATATCGTTACCAATAAGTGTTTTGAGGATGATTTTATGTGATATGAATTTCTTTTTAATTGATCTTTGTTGCTACAAATTTTATTAGTAAATATGCCCGTGCTTAGCAAGGGTTATTGTGCTAGATAATCATTATGACAACAGGTTATAGACTAAATTGGGGCAGAAAATTCCAGAAACATAACATCCCAGGTATAATTTTGGATTACCATTTACTACACCTCAGGCACACTACAAAACAAACTAACATACATTCTGAAACCAGATTCCAACAAATTCCGTTGTATGACTGCACTTAAATAATGTTTTTCAAGATTAAAAAGAAAAGAAAAGGGGAAAAAAAGAGGAAAAAAAATGAAGGACACCATTCCCAAACTTTCACACACTAATAAAATAAAGACATAGGAGTTTGACCATTCTCTATATAAAGAAAAACAGTTCTAATCTAACCAAGTGTTGGAAAAAATGGTGAGGCACCTCCCTTCCAATAGAAACAACCAGGGACCAATCCCTGGATGTAGAGTTGATAGTGAGGACTTGTATGTGTGTGTGTGTGATTGCCTTAATCCCCCACTCAGCATCCAACCACACACAAAAAAGAAAAACAAAACCATTAGATAAAATGTCCATCTCTAATTTTGTCATAGAAAAGAGCACAGCATTCGGAAAATAAAGCAGTAAAATGAGATCACAAATTCACAATACGCACAAAGATGAAGATAAGAATCATCTCCAGATATATGTTAGATATGAAAATTGAATACAAGTACAGACCTTCAAAACAACAGCAGCAACAATGAAAGAGAACAGAAGCCAATAGTTCAATAATATGGGTGACTTCTGTCATGACAGAAAATATACTAGTATTACAATAAACATTTGCTCCATTGAGAAGGCAGGGCAAAAAGGAAAAAACTTACATCCATTTTCTATAAGTGATAATTAAATATCACTGGTTGCAAGTTCTTTGACACATTACTGCTCATGACAGACTTGCGTGAGCTCCACTCATGTGCATGTAAGGGAGATAGTGGTTAGGGAATGAGGTAAGCCCAAAGCCAGCCTTATTTTAGAGCCTCAAATATGAGAGAGAGAGAGAGAGAGAGAGAGAGAGAGAGAGAGAGAGAGAGAGAGAGAGAATAAATTGTGGTAATTTTCTTTTCTATGAACAAAAAATTACAATCATTTCTCCCTTTCCTAAGATCTAACTTGTGCCAAAAGGCCATGTCACTTCTCTTCTTGTTATTCCAGTTTTAGAGACGTAATTATAAATACTATCTATCACCATCCACTAAACTCCATCCTGGTATTTTCTTCAACCCCTCATCTCTCATTACCTTCCTCAACCTCACAACATCCTCCCATCTCGCAGCCTCTGCATACATATTAGACAAAACAACATAAACACCATGATTATTAGGTTCCAACTCAAGCATTGCCTTCACCACTCTTTCAGCAATCTCCACATTCCCATGATTCTTACAGCCCGCCAACAGAGCTCCCAAAACCACCACATCTGCCTTCCACTTCATGCCCCTTATCAGCTCCTCAGCTTCCATCACTCTCCCCACTCTGCCAAGTAGATCTACAATGCAACCATAGTGTTCAATCTTAGGTTCAATCCCATATACCCTCCTCATTGAATAGAAGATTTCACTGCCAACTTCAACCAAACCAGCATGGCAGCAGGCAGATAACACTCCCACAAAAGTGATGTCGTTGGGTGCAATTTCATCCCTCTCCAACTCGTGGAAAAGCTTGAGAGCATCTTCGACATATCCATGCATGGCCAACCCACAGATCATTGCATTCCATGTAACAATGTTTCTTTCAGGCATTCCATCAAACAGCTTTCTTGCTGTCGAAATCACCCCATTTTTTGCATACATATCCACTAAAGCTGTTCCAAGAATTACTTCCACCTCAATCCCTTTTTCTTGTATGAACACATGGATCCTTTCCCCCAACTCCAAACCCCCGGATCGAGCGCAGGCAGACAACACAGAAGCTAGAGTTGGGCCATTGGGTTTGACTCCCTCCACAATCATTTCATCAAAGAGCATCAGAGCCTCATTCGAGCAGAAATTCTGCGCGTACCCACTCACCATAGTGGTCCAAATTATCAAATTCCTCTCAGGAATTTCGTCAAACACCCGGCGAGCATCGAAAATACTCCCGCAACCGCCATAAAATCGGATCAACCCATTGGCAACATATATATCTAAATCAAACCCATGTTTTATAACATGCCCATGGACTTGGATTCCAGACGAAAGTGAATGATACTTAGTACATGCCTTGAGGAGGAAAGGGAAGGTATGATTACCCGGTGGAGCGCCTTCCTTTCGCATCCTCGCATAGAGAAAGATGGCATTGGATGGATTGGGGCTGCCGGAGTAGGCTCTTATAATGGTGTTCCACATGAAGGAATTGGGTTCTTGGGTGTTTTCGAAGAGCTTTCGAGCATAAGCGATATCACCCGAATCGGAGAGGGCACAGAAGGACATGATTCGGCTGGCGGCGAAGTTATCGGAGATGCGACCGGAGATTATCATTTGGGCGTGGATTTGTTTGAGGTGGTCCATGGAGGAGCATTGATCTGCAAGGAGGGATAAAGAGGGGCGTCTCGTGGGGAGAGGGAGGGGGAGAGGGAGAGGGAGAGGGGGAGGGGAGCTTGGAAGGTGCAGGTGGGTGGTGTGGAATTGGGAGGAGAAAAAAGAGAGGGAGTGTTTGAAAAAAGGAGGGTTTTGTTTGAGCATTTGGTAGCCGTTACGTTGATTACAGGTTTGAAAGTAGCCATTGTGAAGTTGTCAGGGCTATCATTGTTATTTGTATTGTAAGGGGTCCGGAACGTTTAAATGGGCCACTTAATAAAAATCTAAAATAAATAGTACTGTTTATCTAAATTGCACTCTGGTGGGGGATGTAAATGGGTCGGTCCCGTTAATGAAAAGATCGGTTCGGAGCCAGTTTCTTGATTCCGTATATGGGACATAGTCCGAGTCCATATAGAGAATGATATAAAAAAATCCCTAGTTTTTTAAGAGAAATTCTCAATACATTAAGGTAATATGTTAGGTCTTAGATCCACGGGTCGAAATCACCCGGATCCATTACTTCTCGGAGCCTAAATAAGGACCCAAACTCGATTTTTAACGGGTTGGAAGCTCCGGACAATCAGAAAATCGGGACCCGGTTACATCCCTACACGATCATATGGGATAGGCCACACTCAAATTGATAAATATATAAACCACAATTACTTTTATAATATTTTATTTAATAACACATTGATTAATCTTTAGGCGGGGTATTTATTTAGTTGTATCCATAATATTTTATTTTATAATATCTGGTTGTATCAAACGCTAGAAGGGGTATTTATTTAGAGCTGATTGCGTTTTTAATGTATGAGGCCAACCATGGAGCATAATGATTTTTATATGGGTCCCACTTAGCCATAAAATGTAAGTGCCTTTAAATGGGCTCCATTCCAAACTATCATCAAAACACATACTTCATCAACGTGTGAACAAAACTTCTTCATTCATCAAATTATCTACATAAAATGTTTAAATAGCAAAAAATGGCATACAAATGATATTTGATAAAATGGCATCCACAACATTGCGTCTACACAAGCGGAGACTCATCAGTCCATATAATGTATTCTTCATTCATCCATTCTTCACCCACAACCATATATCTATCTATTATTTATTCATCCATTCAATGCATTTGGGGGCGGGGGGTGGGGGGAAGCATCCACCATATTCAACCATTATATAGAAAAGCACCCCAAATCCATCCATCCAAACTATTGCATTCAATCAATAGATTTTGTCCATAATTGAAGTTCAAATGTTCATAGGTCTAAGTTAGAAGTTCAAAAGTTCAAGGGCTAAAACATTTTAATATCCCACAAAGCCAAAAGTTTACCACCAATTCCGCATCCCATTTAGAAATTTAACGACCACCACTCGATGAATCAAGATTAGTGAAATGCATCTTAACCCATTGTTGTTTCATTTCATTATTGTAGGTGAGAAATAAGTTGACATTTCGCTCATCCTGAGCAAGATATGTCGTTACTGTAACATAAGCTTGCGGAGGTATAAATGGACATGAAGTTACACCATTAATAATAGGCTTTAGCGTGTTTATCCTCTTCACAAGATTATTAACCGCTACTGCACCATTCGCCAACGTATTATTTTTATCTTCACCTACTTGTGTCCTACGCTTTTTACTTATGCTTTTATTGCTATTGTGGGTTGGTGTAGACCTACTTGCCTCGGGTGTTTCTACATATGTTTTAGGCGAGTTACCACCATCCATATCATCTAACCATGTATAAGGTGTCCCAGAGGTAACATTAATAAATTCATCATCCATCATCATAGCCTCAACATCTATAGTGCTATGTTCGCCACCAATCATGGCAATATTACTTTCACCAACATCATTAGCAACACATTCGTGAATCTCATCAAAGAATGAGACCAGAAGAGTCTTATACTTGCTCACATTGTTTTTTTTTATTTTTATCATAAAAAGATAATTGTGTTAGAAAATAAGTCATTTTATCCATAAAACAGTGAATCAATGTACTATTATGACACACTTCTACCAAAGCTTTCCACACATCATTTAGGGTCGTTACCATCTTTCATGTAATATCCCAACCAAATCCAGACATATTTAAAATTTCCTTCACTTCTTTGTATCGAGCCCTCCAATTCTTCAACTTCTTTTTTGCATTAACTATGTCTGGAACCTTGCCCAGTCTCTTCCTTGATCTTAGCAAGAACCTCATCCTAAAAAGCTTTTGTGATTTTTTTCCTAGCCTCTCTATCTCTTTGCTTCATCACTAGAAGCATGTTGATTATGACCCTTTCCTCTCTTGGGTTTCGATGGTAGATTTCTCTCCTTACTCGTCCTTTCGATGGTAGACTACTACTTTATCTTATCCTAGGTGCATATTTCAAACAAATCTCAACCATTGACTTGTATCTTTTTTTTTTTTTTTTTTTTTTTTGTGCTTACGGATTAGACATGGGGTATTTTTCCTCCTAAAGACTTCATTGCCACCACACATGGGCTGATGGGCAAGTATCGGTGCCAATCAATAGCATCCATATATATTTTTGCCCATTTTCTCCAGTGGTATGGCCAAATTATTAAATTATTGTTCAAGCGTCTTATGTATGGCCAATGTTCATATAAAGGCTTGTAATTGTCCCAGATCTAATGGAGGCAAATTGCTCTCGTGTCAATTTGATAAGAACTGTAGCCTTGATTACTGAAAACTCATATTAGAAATCTCAAAGATTTGATTTTTTTTTTATTTTCGAATTTAATTGTGTATACATGTTCAAATTGTAGCACTTCATTCTCTCAACTAATTATTTAATTTCTATATTTAATATTTCTTTTGCCCTTAGGTTTGTCTGTCCATAGCTATTGGTTTATGCCTGTGCTTATTTAAGTATTCATGAAGTATTCTAATTAACTATGTTATTATTTTTTCTATAGTTCTGCAATTATGGAAAGATATTTTAAAAGACAATCGCATATGGCGGAAGGCTCATCTTCAGCCCAAGAATCTTGTGGTGATAATCCCACACAAGATTCTATTAAGCAAAGTCGTTTAGACTTGACTAATCTTCCTACGGATCTTTGGCTACAACAAAAAATCTCATCTTATCATCTTAATGATCAAGATGAGATTAGAAGTGCATATGTACAAAAGGGTCCTTGTCAACTTGTTAGCAACAAATTCCCTCAGAGAGAAATTGGTGGAAAGTTGCATCGATTTAATCCTGCTTGGTTCAAGAAGAATGGGAGTCAGTTGGAGTATAGTATTTAATCCTCCTTGTCAACCTAAAAATCACATTGACATTGATTCACTTATGTGCTTGATTACTAGTTTGGTGAACGTTGTTGGAGGGTCTGGTAAAAGAAGGGATATTCTTCGAGATGGACAAGTTGCTAAAGTTAGTGAATGATTAAATGCTGGTGAACTTTCAAGTGGACGAGGTTCGAATCAAGAACTAGTCTTAAATGGGCTGGTGATATACGGTGGGGGATCACATTATGTAACTATTTTGAACTTGATTGTAATGTATTCTTCTGTAATTGATGTACTTGAGTTTGTTCAAGAGGATGGCACACTCTCTGAGCAAAAAGATGAAGCTTGTTTTCCACACAATCATTGATATGTAAATTCAAGAGCTCAACAATCGTTTAATAGAGGTTAATACTGAGTTGCTTCTTTGTGTCGCTTGCTTGAATCCCCCGAATTCATTTTTTGCTTTTGACAAAGAAAAGTTAGTTCATCTTGTTCAGTCTTATGCCTCTGATTTATCTGCAATAGACCTCGTGGTACTTGACCATAAACTTCAAAACCATATTGCTTATATGTGCTCTAGCAATGAGTTTTTAGAACTTAAAGGAATTGGTGACATTGCTAGAAAATTAGTGGAGACAAAGAAGGATATCATATACCCATTGGTTTATTTGCTTCTAAAATTGGGATTGATTTTACCAGTAGTGACTGCAACTGTAGTAAGAGCTTTTTCAACAATAAAGCAGGTAAAGAACAGGTTGCGTAACCGAATGGGAGATCAATGAATGAATGACTATTTAGTCACATATATTGAAAATGATGTGTTTGCTAGTATTGATAATGAAGCTATTATGCAACGATTTCAACACATGAAAATCCATCGAGGGCAGCTATAGGAGTTTATGTATTTGTATTTGAATTTTCTTTTTAGATTAAGAACTATTAGTAACAATGTATTAAAATTTCTATTTTTTTTTTTAGAATTCAATATTATGTTTGTTGGATTATAAGAAATAGATTATTTGAGAATTTTATATTATGTTTGTCGAAATATCGAAAAGTAGATGACAAATGTTGATAAAGGGAAAAAAAACTTATTCGATTTGTGAAAGATAAGTCTTTTGTTGACCCCATTGACTTGAATTTCTGGAGCCGCCACGAATTCATTTCCCATTTTGAGGTTGCCACGTGGGTATTTACTGACTACACAAAGAGATAATGAAAATTTATTTCAAATCCACATGCCATTAGGCAATTTTGAGATATAAACTCTTTCCTCTTTCGATACATGACTTGCATTTAAAATGAGACATGAGCAGGTATATGAGTTCCATCAATGGTTCCTATCCAATCCTAATGAGCTAATGGAATGTTCGAGTAAAGTACGGACATGTTAACGTAAATAATAGTTATTGAGATTAGAAAACTGAAAATAAGGAGTTAGCCTTAAAATTTGGATAGAATCTGTTTTTCGCCTTAACTTGATGTGGATTGGAAGCAATGCAACTCGGTGGGACCAGCACATAAAAAATTTCTTTAGGAGAGGCTTCAATCCCCCCCCCCCCCCCCCCCCCCCCCCCCCACACACACACACACACACACACCCCGGGAAAAATAAAAAATAAAAAAAATCAAAGTTTCACCTCATAATGATCTCTTAAATACAAACTAGTAAAGGAGTGTTTCTTTCAATGTGAGGACCAGAGAGATCGATCTCTAGTTGGCCCTACTAGATCAAGGTGCCTTGCCACTAAGGTATTAATGATTTGGCTAAAGTGCTTAATGTTTTGGATATGAGTTATATACAAAATTGAACTTAACAAAATGGAACAAGTTTTAAAGTTGCATTATTGATCTCACACAACCTTTTGGTTTTATATATAAAAATAAATAAAATAATGCCACATGTTAAGAAAATAAAATTTATATGTAAAAAACGTCGTTGATGGTGCTACATGGTCAATTGCTTTAAATAATATAATGCAATAGATTTGTTTGGTACCCCAGGCAAGGGGATTGTGACCCAAGAGAGAGCCCACACACATGAGGTAAGACAACCCACTCACGCGGGAAAGGAGCCCACACATGCGGGAATAAATGGTGTACCCAATGTTCGAACCTTTAGGTACCCAGGTGAGAATTGCCGCTACTTATCACTCGGGTGCTTCCTTCTCTATGCATTTCGTCCGGTCACTGGTATTTATTCTTATTCTTTAGAGCTGACAAGAGCCGCTATTGTATGTATCAAATACACTGTACATGTGCTAGAATATATATATATATATATATAAATATATATATGAACTCGAAACACTCATCAATTGGCCCCCAGCATAGACAATCCCCACCATAGATAAGGGACGACCTTAGCCATCTGATCCGAGGACTTGTAAGGTGTGAACTACCACATCTATGGTTCTTGTACATGCACCAAATTTCTTTCCCATGAATGGTGGGGTTAGATTTGAGTTACACAAAAGGGACCATAAATTCAATGCTTCGTTATTTGAAGCCGGCATTTATGTTTTCTAAAAATGAGTTACTTAAGAGTCATCTAATATATAAATCTAATATATAAATGTTAGATGCCAAAAAATCAAATACACAGAAGAACACCAATTTTCTCCGAAAAAGCAATTCTTGTTTGATAACGTGAAGGCATATGCCAAAAATTGCCCTTGAAAAAGATAGTCTCATTAAATAAAATACCATGATTTGTACATACAAAAGATTGCATGCATATTTTTATGCCATTTCCTCTTCTAGTTGTAACTCATAATCTGCCCACATTTGCTCAGCTATGGTGTCTCAAAATGCAGTCCATGTATCTCCAGTCCACCTTGGAACTATCGCCCAATCTCTTGCAACTCTTAATTGAGGATCAATCTTTAGGGCATTTGGGGGTGTCATCCTTATTTTTTGAAGTAATTCATCTCTAGCACCATACATAACAATAGGGTTATCTATGACACAACATGCAATTACAATATCTCTGTGTAGTCAATGAATACCCACGTGGCACCCTCAAGATGGGAAATTGGTTTTTAACATAGCAGATACCATTTCTATTGTGGCACGCAATGAGGAGTAACATAAATTAAAAACTCTTGTGCATTCGTCGGAGGGCAATGGATGTTAAACTCTTTAAGAAGATAACGAATGCCTCTATATGATGTCAAGAACCCCGGTTGATTACTATAACTGGCATCAACTAGATAATATTTACCAACATTTACAATCAAATAGTTGTGATGAAATAAAGGCTAGACTTTGAAGAGCACGTAAGTGAACAATAGTATATTTAGATTACCATCTGGGACTTTCAACCACTCTCTTCTATTTAACACAAACCAAAGCACGATAGCATCCACCGCAAAACCTTCCCGGCCCACAAGCACATAATGAAAATTTATGTCAAATCCACGTGCCATTAGGTAATTTTGAGATATAAAATTCTTTCCTCTTTCGATACATGACTTGCATTTAAAATGAGACATGAGTTGGTATATCATGAGTTCCATTAATGGCTCCTATGCAATTCTAATGAGCCAATGGAATTTTTGAGTAAAGTGAGAACATGTTATTGTAAATAATAGTTATTGGGATTAGAAAACTGAAAAATGGAGTTAAGCTTAAAATACTGATGGAATCTGTTATTCGGCATAATTTGATGCGGAATGAGAGCATTTTCTGGAATGAAAATATAGTCTGGATAGATCTTGCAAATCACATTTAGCACTTCATGAGAATAGCGACTAACCGTTTCTCCTGAATGGTTAAATCGATTTGAAGTCACTTGATTAGTAATATTATGAGCTAATGTATGTAAAACCATTGTTGTTTGCTCATCAATTGATAAAACGCGTCTTAATTGAAGGAGACTATGGTGCCTAAATGTGTCACGCAATATATCATATAATTTAGGATTTATTAAGAGATTCTCATGGCATTGAGGACCCGTGCTAGACAAGAGCTCTTTAACCCAGACATCTACTGACAATGATAAAATGCGATGCTTTTTTCTTGGTCTTTCATCTTCTAAGCTCAACCATGATGCATCTAACTCACAACATACAACCACCATAGTGAGTACGGTAGATACTATAACAATGGTGTCCAATTATGTTGTTTATCAAGTAAAATGTTTTTTATGTAGATATGATGTGATGATGCATTACATTAAGAAATGAAATTAATAATTAAGGTTCTTTGTGACAAAAGCAACAATTCTATGCATTTTGTAATCAATAGAATAACAAATAATTCCCTATATAAGTTGAAAAAAATAATACCTTCCACTGTATAGAATCTCCACAGATTAAAAAAATAAGTAGTTTGTTTCTGTTGAGAAATATCAGCACCTAAAAAGAGGAGTCCAAACCTATTAAAACCATGAAATGAGTTGGCACTTATTTTGTGATAGAATAAATATTGCAGAAGCTCAACTTATATATTATTTAAAGCTATAAAAACTCTCACCTTTAAAGTGAACATAACTCAATTGACATGCATTAGGTTCATGCATCGGTGAAGCAACTCTACATTTCCTCATGCATTAGATTCACATGACAGTGAGGATAAAACCTAGATTTCCACTTCAAACAGTGGGTCATTGCAAGCATGGCACCAAGCCCATGTTGAAACAATGACTTGAATTTATGCAATGAATATAGATTTTTTCATAGAGTTCAAAAGAAATTGTGAATAAAAGTAACTACAAATAGTAGATTGGATCATGATAACTAAACATGATGGTCATCCAAACACTGAATGGAGCACATGATTTGGTGGATTTCACAATAACAACCAGCCAACTGTGCCCAAGCCATGAGGCTTCCAAGCGGCAGAACCCACAACCACGAGGTTGGACTTACAATAGGTTGAATTGCCCTTCATACACATATGGGTACTCCTCCAGATGACCAACTCTGTTTCACTTATTTTTTTTTTTTAAGTAGTAACTCTTATTCACTCATTCTTCTTATCCCAAACCACCCAAAGCCATCCATCATCATTGCATACCATCCACCCACATCCAATTACATCATCATCTCCATGAATCACCCAACCAATTAACCACTAACTAAGTAGATGGTGAATGAATGTCTCTTCAAATTGGTTTGGTTGCTAAAACTTTGATGATTTCAAGAATAAGCAACCCAAAAGTTGTTTGGCAATATTCTAACAGTATTGTTCCAAATAGCAGAATCACCATAATCATGCTGGGTAATGTTCTTGAACTTATATCTTTGTTAAATACTTTATACATCAATGTTATGCATTAGAAAATAAACAATATCATTAAGAATATTTATACATTGATGTCATATATTTAATATACAATAACTAAAAATTGATCATAACAGTAAAAACACATAAGTCATTGTACACATAAACTACATTATAGGGAGCACAAGCAATATGCAAACACATAAACCTGTTTGTTTGCGTGAAATTTGATTTATAGGAATTCTAAGGAATTTGTTCTAGAGGAACAATAAATAATTTCAATAGCTTTGGTGGATACCTTTTTGGTTTGTTTACTACCAACTCCTCAACCTGTAATATAGACAATGGGAATTCATTCTTTTGCTCTTATCACTTCTATATGATAATACTGTGTCACATCTTCATAAGCCAACAGTTCTACACTGAATTTAAAATACCATACAAACAAGTGCCAATGGTCATTGGACATGTTCTACCCATTGTTTAGACATGATGCTTAGCCAAACTCAATTTGATGATTTAACTGATTCTTTTATGTTTTTGCTCATGCTCATTCATTCCCTAAAATTAGTGAACAGATTATGTACTGTTCCAATTTACATTGATTCCTAAAAATGAAATTTCTATCTTTATCATTCTCAAACTTTTCAATTATCTCTTTGATGTCAATCTCAAGGTTGCTATTAACCCCAGAAAAATGGTTGGAATCACAAAATTCCTTTAAAAATCTTCTAAAAAGAAAAAAGAGCAAAGAACATAAAAAAGTGCTTTTAGAATCACAACCTTCTTAGCACTAATGCTCTAAAAAATCAATGAGAAATTAGATTGAGTCATTCATTGCCTTTCCCAGAATAATGATTCTAATGAACTTTGGACTTCCTTTTTCTTTGAAACTCAGATTATGAAGGAGGGTTTGGAGGTTTTTGTAAGCATTATAATCCTATTATAATTAGTATTGATAAATTCATTGGGTATTGGACAAAACTTGGGATTTCTTTATAATTGTAATTTTAGTGGGACTGTTCAAGGAAAATGGTTACAAGATTTATACTGTGGAGTTTTCTATAGTTATCACATATGGACCACCATTTGGAATTTATCATTGGAGCACCATATGAGTTTAGTGCTGTTACACGTTTTGTTTCTTGCCATCACGTTTGTGTCAACTTCTAATTTGGATGAAGTCTTTGTTAACATCACTGTTGACATGATGACATGACGGCTACTTTTGCATATGAAACCAAAAAGTCAAAGACTCAAGTGACTCTATTCCTACTGCACTGTACAGCAGCAAGCCCAGTTATATATGGCTACTCTATTCCTATTCCTAGTTCACTGTACTCAAGTGAATTGTAATGCCTATGGTTCAACAGTAGAATACATGTCGCTCGACCCATCTTATGGTCACTCGAGCAGATGACAGACAGTAACTCATCCGCTCGAGCGCACCTTTATTCGCTGGAGCGGTTAGTGCGCAGAAAGTTCGTTTTGAACACGAAACTGCCTTCTAATTTGGTTCAAATTACTTTTTTTGAGTCCTACTTGCCCTACAAGTATTGAGGCACGAATTAAAACCTATATATTGCCTTCCTTTCTCAACTCAAGAGGACCACTTTCCTATCCAAAAGTCTAGATATCTATTGAGAGATTATTTTCTTCTCCAAAGCTTCAAGTTGCTGCGCTGAAGTTTAAGTCTTCGGAGGTTTTTCTGTTACTTTTCTGAACTGGATTCATCTTGAAGAGGCATTCAAGGTGGTTGGTTCAAGCGTGGTGAAGGTACAGGCGAGTAGTCGGCAAGATCAAAGTAGTCCTTAGGTTGAGTTAACAACTGGAAAGGGTTGTGAGTTTTCTTGTAACTTTCAATTTATAGTGCTTGGTTGTCTGTTGGCTTAGACAATAAGGCCCGTGGTTTTTTCCCGAGTTGGGTTTTCCACGTATAAATCCTGTGTCGTTCTCTTTGTGTGGATTGCTTGATTTTAATCGGATTTAGGATTAATTACTAGTTTAATCACTATGATTGAAATTTAGTAGAGATCTGTTGGTTGGGACTTGAGCCTATGTTAAAGCCGAATTTTTCAATTTTCAAACAAATATTGCAGGTTGCCAATTTTTTCTACAACAAAGGGGACAACATCTTCTGTTTACATTGTCAAATGCTTTGGGAAAAAAGAAGAAGAGGAAGAAGAAGCCCCATTTCTGCTAGGTTCAGTAGTAAACCTTAACATGAGAAAAAAGGGATTTTCTGCCCAGGTTCATGACCAAACCTTAACATCCAAGAAACCATTGAAAACTCATCTCAAACAACTGAGAAATCATCTCTGCCCATCAGAGATCTCATTATCTTGCCTTGCAAACAATCTAATGTTGAGGAAAAAAAATAGAGAATAGAGGATGAAGGAGAAAGGGGAATCAGGCCTAGATTTGAATATGCAGTTGATCGTTGGAAAATCTTGTTTCTCGGCGGAATGAATACCCAAATTGGAATTCTCAAATGCTCCACCCCATCCAAGCATTTGAAAGTCCCATCAAAAGCTACTTCCGGAATACCAGGATACCAAATATCCCGACTTGAAACCAAACCACAAGGAAGCGGATCCCCTGTTTGGTCCAAACAAGGTCAACATGTGGATTTCCATGCCAACTCAGCTGATGGAAACTTTTCCTACAATGAATAAAAGAAAAGAAGAGGGGCTTTCTTACAAATTCTGAAAAACCCACAGAATGAGGGAGCCTGCCCTTTCTCATCACTTCCATCTCTTCTCTTCCATGTCCCTGCTCTCCAAAAACCCATTCCCCAAATTTTCTGTACTCTTTGCCGCAAGTATGTCAAGATCTGATTTTTCATCCACGGACGACTGCAAAGAGGTGATCATCTTCTTCTTCTCTCTTTCTCTCTTTCCATTTGAAGCTTCTGGTCTGCTTTTGAAAGATTGAAATTAGGGATTAGGGATGGATTAAAGATTGTATCTTTTTGGGGTTTGTTAGTGGAGTTTCCTTGATTGTAAGGATCCTTCATTTGAGATTTTTCATCTGCTTTTGCTTGTACAATTATTTCCCTTCTCTATAAATTTTTGTGCTTGTGATAGGTTAGCATAGCAAACTTATTGAATAGAAAGACTTTCATTCTTGATGTAGACAGAGATTAATTTTATGTAAGATGTTTCTCTGGGTGAATCGTTGCAAGTATTTTATTTTTTCCATGCTTTGTTTATTTGTTTAGTTGTGTGCTTGTATATCTTGTGTGATGTTGGAAGATTGTGGAAATTAAAATGATGTTGCTTATAATCTTGTCTCATTATCTAACATGTCTATGTTTCCATCTTCTCCCTTACATGTGGCCATGTGTACTGCCATCTTGTTGTTACTATGGTTGAAACACACACCGATTGAATGACAGTAACTTTGGGAAGATTGGAACTTTTGCCTCTTTAATGTGGATTTTTCACAAGATAAGATTGTCCAAGCAGTGTTTTAAAACCTGGGCTTGGCCCCTAGTTCATCTATAGTAGTGTCAGCTCAACCAAGTCGATTATTAAAGATCAAAGAGAAACCGGAGTATTGATATTAGAGATTATAGCAAAACCAAACAATTGGAGAATCGAAAAATTGTCATCCCCTTATGGTGGGTTGACTAGTTTTTTATAGATCTGGGATTTCCTAATCAATGCTACACTGAAGCTCAAATTTGTAAGCTGAAATCAAATTATGAATAAACTCGTATCATTTATCTCTTCAGGGGAGCAAGAAAGGTAATAAAACTTGAAAAATAGTAATGGCTACAGCTGATCATGGTAGTTTTCTTGAGGAAATGGAACCTTGGATGGTAATCACTTACCAAAGTCTCTTTGTTGACATCTGTAAGAATACAGACGGGATCACCAACTTTACCCATTCTAACCCCATTTCTCATACTCTTCCCCAGCTTAGTACCCCAGGTATAGCTTTTCATGCTCCTTATTCTTTTTTTCTTTCTTTTTTCTTTGTTCTTGGAATAGGATGAAATCCAATATTATAGAAAAAAAATAGCAGCACATTTATTGCTCGGTCACAAACCGAATGACAAACATGAGGACTCATAGGCTGACTTGACATCTATTCTTGTGGGAAGGGTATTAACAGAAACTATCATCTTACTAATACAACTTCTTTATGGTGCGAGTGATCAAATTAATACCCTCTTACATTCTTATTGTCCAGTGATTTCTTTTTCGGTTTTCAAACATTGATCTCACATTCATTGTAGGTGGCGTACATAATTTCTCGTATAGAAATTTGTGTTGATGTGAGAGAGTTCAAGAGATTCTGAAATTATGAAGTAATATTTTGGGTTTTCAGAACTTCAGTCATTCAATACTTTTTTGTATCGAATACAACCGTGGCCCACTTGAGAATTTTGTATATCAACTAGCCACACTCCAGGCTCACTTGATATGTAGATATTGTAATTTTATTGAATTATATTAGTTGAATGTGATGGGAAACTTAGCGTCTTTGTGAGTATCAATATTAAATTCAAGAAGAAAAAGTGGATCTACTAATTGATAATGGATTTTGGTATTGGGTGTTGATTAATTGTCACTGATTAATCGTTAATGCACATATGTTAATCAATTGATAATGGAAACATCAAGGCATTATCCCGACTAACAAAACACCGAAACCTCAGTATTTCATCCAAACAACCTTCTTAAACTGGGTTTCAACCTCAGTATATCATGATTCAAACCATTGTATACAATGCCATAAGCTGAGACTATAACTACAACATTTCCTTTAACCAACCTTAGTACATAGAATTGAAATCTGTGAATGTTTTTTGTCATACCTACGAATACCATCTAATAAGTAGATTTTATATCGGATAGAGGTGGACTTTGCCTGATGACTGCACTGAAACCTCAGTATTTTATTCATACAACCTTCTCAAATTAGGTTCAACATCAATATATAACGACTCAAACCATAGTATTTTCCGTGCCATCTAATATCCAAGGTTTTATATTGAATACATGGGTCTGTTAAATGAGACACCTAAACTTCAGTATTTCTTCCATCTAACCTTAGTATACAGTTTTGAAACCTATAGATATTATTTTCCAGACCTTCTCATGTGCCCCAAGGTTTTATATCGAATACATGGATTTGTTAAATGAAACACATAAACCTCAGTATTTCTTTCATCTAACCTTAGTATACAGTTTTGAAACCTAAGAATATTCTTTGTCAGACCTTCGCATGTGCCCCAAGATTCTATATCATACAAGGTCGTCAAGGCTAGGGGAAACAATGAAACCACAGTATTTCTTTCATCTAACCTTAGTATAGAGAATTTAAACCTGCGAATAGTTGTTGTCAAACCTACGAATACCATCTAATAAGTAGATTTTATATCGGATAGAGGTGGACTCATCTACACTGAAACCTCAGTATTTTATTCATACAACCTTCTCAAACTGGGTTCAACCTTAGTATAAAATGATTCAAACCATAATGTAAGCCATGCCATCTAATATCCAAGATTTTATATCGAATACATGGGTATGTTAAATGAAACACCTAAACCTCAATATTTCTTTCATCTAACCTTAGTATACAGTTTTGAAACCTGTAAATATTATTTGTCAGACCTTCGAATGTGCCCTAAGGTTTTATATCAAATACATGGGTCGTCTCTTGTCTAACAAAAAAGTGAAACCACAGTATTTCTTTCATCCAACCTGAGCATACAAAACCGAAACCTGTGAATTTACTTTGTCAGAACTTCGCATTGCCATCTGATACCAAGACTTTTCATCGAATACAAAAGGGGACTGATTACATTGGCAAGTACTCTGTTAAAGCACTATTACATTGATCAAATTTACAACAATTACATTCATCACATCCAATCTGAAAGATAGTTCCATTCATATACAAGAGATTAATTAACAGATATATGCAAATTGCCTATACAAAAGATTTTCCCTGTGAACGCAAAAAAATCTATCACAAGGAGCTCAAAATAGCACAGCATGTGCCAAAAATCCATGCCGTGAATAACTGTCTCCTAAAACTTGGTCCTGCAACATGAAATATCTTGAATTAATCTCAAGCAAAATAAAAGTTTACTATCGAAAGTATGAAATGCATTTTGAAACAATGTTTCTCAAATTGAGCTTCATTTACCCATTGAACTATCTTAAAGCTTGCTCTTGTATAGAATCTGAAAGATAGTTCCATTCATATAGAAAAGATTAAGTTCCATTCATATAGAAAAGATTAAGTAACATATATATGCAACTTGTCTATATGATATATTGTCCCTGTGAACGAATAAAAATCTGTCACAATGAGACGTTTTTTACAAGCATAGAAATACACACAAAGAAAACGAGAGAGGGGGGGGGGGGGAATCTATAAAACCCAAGAAGCCAGGCTGAGAGATGAGTTGTAGGATTTCTTGAGAGAGAGAAAGAGAGGGGGGAATCTATAAAACCCAAGAAACCAGGCTGAGAGATGAGTTGTAGGATTTTTGGAGAGAGGGGGGGGGGGATCTATAATACCCAAGATATATGCATGTGGGTGATTCGACTTCGATCTTCCTCCAAGTCCGCAACTTCTTCCTCTAATCAAATCGCGAAATCAGAAAAGCATAGAGAAATTGCAAGGAAAGAAAGCTAGAGATTAACAACTTTTCATGATCTGAGCTCGAGCTCATAAGAAATCATCGCAAATCGATCGATTCGAAAGCTAAAAACCAGATCTGGACGAGTGAAATCTAAAGAAGCCATGTGAGGAAGAGAAGAAAGAGAGAGAATGACCAACCAGAGAAAAAGGTGGACTTTTGAGAAATCTTGGCGGGCTCCCTCTGACAGTTTTTCAGAATTTGTAAGAAAGCCCCTCTTCCTTTCTTTTATTCATTATAGGAAAAGTTGCCATCAGCTGAGTTGGCATTGGAATCCACGTGTCGGCCTCGGAACCCTATTTGGACCAAATAGGGGATCCGCTTCCCAACCACAAAGGGGCATTCACCTACAAGAATTAAGAAATCCCAAGCAGCCTGAAGTCTTGTCGGTCATGCTTATAAACAATCAGGCTCTAAGCCTGAAAGAGATACGGTTGTGGACATAGGAAAGTTTTGCTTCGATACACATGCCAAAGGCGGGGCCCCTTCAATTTCATTGGGTTCCATATGACAAACAATATCAATACACAACGCATAGGGGAAAATCGTCCCATGAACAAATATTCTATAGAGGATTTTACGGAAAAAGTCCTGAAATTTGGACATTCCTCGAAAAGGGTCCCAAAATATTGTGTAGTACTAATGAGGTCTTCTTATTTCTGAGTGACAATAGCGTCACCATGGGTAACGCATGGGTGACGCTAGCGTCACTCGTTAGAGCATCTCCTAATGTCTTCTTTTTCCTCTCTTCCTATTTCTCCATCTCCCCCACTCCATCTTTAATATACATTTTAGGTTCATCACTATTAATCATTGCACACATATAGTTGTGAATCCAAATAGAAAATCTAGAGGGATTTACTTGGAGGAGAGTGCAAGTGATGATCCTTTAAACTTCCACACATCTAATAACAATATATCATCAGATTGGCGATTCAGTGGTGCCAATCTCACCAACCCATCTACGAGCTTGGTTCCTACAGATGGTTCTATCACAAATCCATCAATGGGTTCTTTTGTTTCCATGGCTGACTCATTTTGCCTTGGGCTATGGGATCACCAAAGCTCACGAAACCTAGGTTTCAGTGAGCATAACATTCAGAGCAGCACGAGCACATCCACTGGTGTAGTCCTTAGGAACTTAGGTCTTGGATCTTCAAGATCAGGGATAGAAAAACCACTTGATATTGGCTAGAACCTTCCAAATTCGTCCAAAGGGGGTGTGTTTATGTACACTGACGCTGGGATCCTACCACAGAGCTTCTCTTAGTTCCCCCCAAACTCTGCTTTCATTGAAAGGGCTGCCAGATTCTCTTGTTTCGGTGGTGGGAGTTTCAGTGATATGACGAACCTTTTTAGTATTCCAGATTCACTAGGTCCTTATTCTAAAAGCAGAGGAATCAACACGCCTGAGTTGTTTTCGGCCAGGGGGCTGAAACTAGCTTCAGGGGTGCACTTTCAGAAAAATGAATCCCATTAATAGATGGTGTTGAGGAGTTGGAGAAATAGGAGGAGGAGAGGAAGAAAAAGGCATTAGGAGATGCTCTGATGAGCAACGCTAACATCTCCTACGTTAGACATGAGCGACGCTAGACATTAGGAGATGCTTAGACAAGCGACGCTAGCGTCGCGCTCGTCAGACATGAGTGATGCTACCGTCACTCATAGGAAAGTTGATAAAAAAATAAAATAAGGCCTGACGGACATCGTTAGTACAACACAATATTTAGGGACCCTCTCCGATGTATGTCCAAATTGCAGGATCTTTCCCGTAAAATCGTCTATTATATAGGATGAAAATGGACTACAGATAGAATTAGGGGTGTCAATGGACATTTGATCATCCTCAATGTTTCATTAGGAATGGAGAAATAGAATTTGGGTAGCCGACCTAGGGGCAAAACTAGGATTTTTCTTTTTTTTTTTTTTTTTTTTTTTGGGGGGGGGGGGGGGGGGGGGGTGGGGGCGCAAAGAAAAAAAACTTTAAACAAAATTGTAAAATTTAGTAATAAAATATACAATAATCAAATTATTGAAGTTGTGCTTGACGTTCTTTCATTGAATTGAAATCATCAATAATTGTTTCAGTACTGAATTTTTCTACAATTTCCTTTTCAATATATACAATTAAATAATCTGTAAGAAATTCATCTTCCATTCTGTTGCAAAGTGCAGTTTTAACAATCTTCATGGCTGAGAATATGCACGTTCTGTTGTTGCTGTTGAAACTGGAAGAGTTAATATAAGACATATCAATCGATATATGAGAGGATAGATATCTGACCTTCCTGTTTCTACTAATCCTTTGGAAAGTTCAGTTATGGTCTTCATTTCCTTCAAATATGGATGGTGAGGTACATCATGCTCATAATGTTGTAGTTGAAACTCAAATGAATTTTTTGTTGATCATTAAAATCTTGAGGATAAAATTGATTCACAAGATTACAAATATCATCAATTTTGAATGACATGTAACCATTCCTAAGATCCAATGTAGAGCTAAGAATGAGAAGTTGCATGGTACGCTTATTAAACTTTCCAGTTAACTCTTGTAATTGAGAGTCCACTACAGCAATAAAGACATCCACTCGATAATGATGCTCCATTGTAATTGGATATTGTTGACGGCGAACTCGGCCTCGACCTGCATTATATTGAGCATCCATATTAGGAATATCGATGTCATGTTCTTTGCAGATTAACATTACTTTATCAAGTAATTTATTCCAGCCGCTTTCCCTCAATTCTTGAATGATCGCTTTTGTAGTAGAGAATAAGTGCATAGCATTTAGAATATCTAGGGATTTGAGCTGTAAAGCTTGGCACAAATCATTAGTGACTCCTAATATTTCTTTCATAAGATGCAAGTTAAAGATGAACTCAAAAGAAGTTATCGCATCATAAGCTGAGTCTGCATCCCCGTGTTGAGTATATGTAGATCCATCATCAATGATATTCTTAAGAACCGAACAAGTTGCTTTATACATATTTAATAAGCTGCATAAAGAGTTATAATCAAAACTCCAACGAGTATCATCTGGCCGTTGTAAAGTGCCAATTTGATTAAGCCTTGTACCAGTTTCAACTTTATCAATGGCAATCATACGTTCAATTTCAATAGCTTGAGCAGCTTGTAACTCATCATGACGCTTGCAAGATGCACCAACAATATTGATGATAAAATTTAGTTACAAGAAAAACTGTTGGATAGGAATAACTTCAGTGGAAGCCGTAACCAAAGTCAACTGAAGACGATGAGCTAAACAATGAACATAGTAAGCATATGAGCAATCATTTAAAAATTAAGGTCTGCAACCCATTCCATTCACCGCGCATGTTACTTGCACCATCATATCCTTGCCCCCGAATATCTTGAATGCTTAGATTATACAGAGAAAGGACCGCTGATATCTCTTTTTTTAGGGTTTGTGATGCTATATTTTTAACATGAACAAGACCAAAAAATCTCTCACGTATAAAACCTTTTTTGTTAACAAATTTTAAAACAAGAGCTATTTGCTCTCTCTTAAATTGATCACGAGCTTCATCCATAATAATATAGAATTTTGCATCATTAATTTCCTCTCGAATTGCATTTTGAACTTTCTCTGAAAAAATATGTAAGATTTCTTTTTGGATTTTAGGTGAAGTATATGTAGCATTTCCAGGAGCTTTATCTAACACAACATCTGCAACTTTTTCATTATATGATGCCAAGATTTTAATCATTTCACTGAAATTACTACGGTTTTTAGAGTATGGATGTTCATTGTGACCTCTAAAAGCACATGCTTGAAAAGTAAGCCATCGAACAACATCTATATAGGTCTTCAGTCGCAATCTATTGTTTGCAATTTGTGTAAAAGACTGTGTATGAAGTGCCTTCTCAATATGTTGCAATTTATTCATCAAATCTCTACAAGACTGTTCAAATGCATTATGTGGTGAGTTTGGATCTTTTCCCACGTGATTTAAGAAAGGACACTTCTTTCTAGTTACGAAATCCTTCAATGGTGAACGCACTTGCTCCAAAACGTCCAGTTGTCTTTTTAGTAAAGAGAAAGCATGGGAGACAAAATGCTGCATCCTTCACCGGAGAATACTCTAACCAAGAAGGAGACATTCTAAACCATGAAGATTGAAATCACTGTGGATGTTTTTTTTATCCAAAAAGCGGATAGAGAGAAAGAATATGTTGATAAGGCCTAGCTTTGATGTAAGCACGTCTAATTTCATCTTGTTGGGCAAGAGGATATTCCCAAATTTGACGATGCAATCTTGGATCACGCTCTAAAGAAGCAATATCAATTTCTATGGATTCAACTCTTGGAGATTTTGAAGGGCGTGAACTTTGTGGTTCATGAGATAAATCATTGGTACTGGAGGGTGATACTGTACTATCCTCTAAAATTTGAGCATTTTTTCTCTTAAAAAAGAATCAATAGTAGGTGATTTAACCATGGTCGACACTCCTTTAAAAAAATCATAAATTAAAATCATATAAAAAATTATATAATTATTATTAACTACAATAAATGGAAAAAATGTAGAATTCAAATCATTATTAAAAAATAAACAAAATACAATGCACAAATATCCAATCATGTGATTTATATGACATGAAATCCAAAATAGAGCAGCGGATCATCATATTAATTAGCATATGAATTTCATGCATTGAAAAGTTCATATAAAGCATCATGGAATTTGAAAAAATAATCATCAAGGGCATTAAAATCCAACCATTGATCATAGATCCTAAGCATTTAAATGAAGGTAGAATGATCAAGGATGAAGATAATGGCCATAAACAATTGAATATTTGAATTCATGTGATAAAGACGATGGGATATGCATACACTGATAAAGGAGGTCATCTACTTACCTTTGTGTAATTTGATTTTGATTGAGAGTGGAAGTGAGTGATGATGATTATGAAATAAAGCCACAACCAAAAGAGTCCACTAAACCATCCAATAAAGCACTTTTTGATGTGATATTATATCCAGTAGTACCTCCCAAGGGTTTCTTCCCATCAAAAATTTTAGGGTAAGCCTATCCAGTGCTGTGAGCTCATCAAGTCAAGGTTTTGGCCAAGATGATGGTGATGCATCGGGGGATGTATTGATTTGGGGTGAAGGTACTAGGAAGGGGCCAGAGGATCAGGAAGAGATGCGGAGGGCTAGACTTTGATCTGATTGTGTAGATTTGCAGAAGTGGCTCGCCGTATGCACTCTGCCTGTTGCCGAAGAAGATCTATGTCACAACTCAAAAGTCAGATTGGAGAGAGTTAGATAGAGAAAGGAGTCTCTCTCGATTTGATTTTGGTCGCATGAAAGAAAGCAAGTTGTCTTTCCATTCCTTGAGTTCCAAGTCATTCCTTTCCTACCGTTTCCTTCCCCTTTCTTTCATTCTTTTTTTATTTCTTTCCTTGGCATCAGATTTTATGGGGTGGGTGGGGGGTGGGGCGCGCAGAGGATCTCTTGACATGGAGATATTCAGATCTTTTGGGGGGCCATGGCCCCTACCAGCTAGCCCTCCTAGTTCCGCCCTTGAGCTAACCCCAACATAGTTGAGACAAGGCTTTGACGACGACGATGATGCCTCAATGTTTCATTCCGCACGCGCGCACGCACGCGCACACACACATACATATATATATATATTTTTATATATGGGGCCAGCTCTCCTAAGCTGAAACAGTGAAATCAAAATCGATTATCGTTATTTTTTGTATGATGATCGTCTCCAAAATCTAGATAAATCCAATCAGAACTAGATTTTTCAGTTCCTTCATGCAAAAAAAGATATAATCAACTTAGATTTGTGGGACTAGCAGTATTCTAACTTAGGATAAGGTAAGCTTCAGCTTAGGAGAACCCTGCTCTTTATATATATATATATATATATAGACATTGTTTATAAATGTTGGTAACAAATGTTTTATGCAAGATAGAGTGTACGTAGGCTAGGCTAAATATTTCTACATGGCTTTTTTGGAATGTCTATCTATTCACAAAGGTGGCTGAAATAGATCTATTAAAAATAAAGTTGTTTGAATTAGACCTTGCAAATAGGCTGATACAATTAGCAAAAGCAATTAAACTAGGCTTATATGTCAAAGTATGGGCAAAGTGGTCTTATAATAAAAGTATTTCATACAAAATTGTCACAAATAAAAATAGTATAGGCAATCTTACCATATTATAATTGCTTAGGACATTTACATCTACATAAAAATGTGAGGTTACTTTTTGAACCATAGGCAAAAGGTCTAAAAGCTGGTTGAATCAGAAATCGATGAGAACTTTGCCAAATGGTCTAAAACAATCAAAACATTGATCTTAATAAGTTTTAAGTCAAATAAACATGAAAAGTAGACTTGATAAAATGATATCATTAGACTGCCATTGAACCTCTCTAATTGTCTCATTAACAGGAGGGATGCAATGATGAGCTGGGCCCATGGGTGTGAGTCAGGTCTATGGTGAAACTAGGTTCAATTAATGTTTTCCCATCCAAAGCTAGACCGGAGGTGATAATATACAAGAGCTGGCCCAAGTCAGCAAGTTTTTTTTCTTCTTCTTCTTTTTCTGGTTTATTGCGTTGCATTATATTTTATATATAATGCTTAAACATAATTGGGTTGCAACTAGTGTCTTTGATTAGTGAGAGATAAAGCTCAGGGTTGCTTTATTATATAACTGGTCCATCAAAATCTCTTCTATATGGTATGGGTGTTAAGTTCAAGTATATAGCATGAAGTTTTCTGGAAGAGTCAAATTACTCTTATGCTTCTATCAATCTACCTATGGGACCTCCTAACGCTCATCTCTAATTTATCCAAAGTTCTCACACAAATTACGTCCTTATGAATCATTAACCATCCAAGTTTCTCACACCAACTTACATCAATCGGGCACTAATTATGCAAAACTCACATTTCATCAATGGCTAGAGCATGTTCATGTGTGAAGCCCTTTACTACAGAAAAAGTGACAAATAGTGGTTGAAAAAATGGCTTTAGCGTGTTTTTTTTCTTTTTGGGGAATTTTACCAAATAAATGTTGCTTAACATGTATTAGCCCGATTTAGTCAGAAATACACCAAAGCACCAATTCGGAGTTCGTACACGGGTTTTGGACCACTTTACCCCTGAAGCTACCGAACGACGTTGTCACAAACTCACTCCCAAATCCATATCAGGGCTCAACGATTCTTCTTTCTTCCCCATTTTTCCTCTCCCTCCTTTTTTCTTTCTTTCTCCCTCTCCCTGTCCTCTCCCTCTTCATGCGCTCCCTGCTCTCTCCCTCTTCCTCTGCATGCACTCCCTGCTCGCTCCCTCTCTCCCTCTTCCTCTTGGAAGAAGAGGAGAGATCGTTGGAGGATTCTACAGAAGAAAAAGCCATGTCTCTGGGTTATGTAGAGAAGCTTTCTTACCTAGAAGATGTGGGTACAGTTTGAATGACTGAAAATTTTGAACTGCCTCACATTTTGCAGAGAAAGGTAGAATTTCTTCTCCATTAGCCCCTTCCTTTTCGATGGATTGCCCCCATCAATTATGTTGGTTTTATTTATTTTTGCTCGAATTGATTTCTATAATCACTAAATGGAAAAACCCATGAAGATTCGTGTATGATTTTGGCCGATACTTTGATAGATTTTGGGGATACTTCGATATGTTTCTCCGCATTTCAAACTCCCTTTGGGTAACTTTACTTTTAACATTTTATTTTACTGATAATGAAAGGAAATAGCTATTTTTGGTTAAAAAAAATAGTGAAATAGATGTTATTTTGTTAATAGGAATAAGGAATTTTTATTTTGTGTTCAGCTGGTGGAAGGTTGAAAGGTAGTTTGGGTTTGAATTGGTAAAACTTATAAGGTTGCATGCATTTGTATATTTATATGTGTGAGATGTAATCAACCCTGGAAAATTGCAAGGGAAGGCATGAAAAGAGGGCCAAACCCTTGGTTAGATGTAGAAGATGGAATCCTGAAAATTAGAAAGGAGGGTCTGAAAATATGGTTGAAGTTGAACCCTTAGTTAGATGTAAATTGGCTTCTTTCAATAGTGTTTTAAACCCCCCAAAAACTAGAATAGTTGGAATTATCCCTGAAGGTTCAAAGAAGCCCTTACAAGTTGGCCATAACTTATTTCCAAAACCTAACAAGTGTACCCATAATTTGACCATGGTTAACTCAATGAAGTATTTACAAGTTGTTCCCTTAGCTTTTGGTTTGCATCAACATGAAACAAATAGCCATAACTTACAACTGTAAGGTGTGTAATGTTTTTCTTGTGTAATTCATTTAAGCTTTTTCTATGACAACTTGCACCAAGTAAAGTTGAAGCTCAGCTGGTTAGTAACACCAAATGTGTCTATAAGGGGGCAATATATAGTACATGACTTTGAGTCCTCCTAAGAACAAAAAAGAGGAAAAACTATGAAGGAGCTGTTGTTGTTTTACCTTATAAATGTGAAAAAAATATATGCCTTATACGAAATATTCACAGAAAGCCAGCATATTTAGCCTGTCAAAGGTATTGGAAAATCTATGCCACATCTCCTTTATAATTTCACTAGGATTGGATAATCTATGCCATATCTAGCTGCTATTGTTTTACCATATCAGTTCTTTGGGATGCTTTGGTACATATGAAAATGTCCTAGTCTGCCTAATATTTAATCCCATATAAACTTTAATGCTTGTGCTTGTAGTGTTTTCAAGTGTGATTTCTAATGCTCTCAAGTCTGAATTCCTGCATGTTGAATTACTCTTGCATCCTTCACATTTCTAGGCACCTTTTGGATTACAAAAAACCGACTTATAAGCGTTGAGCATGTTCGGATCATGTTCTAATGTGGCCTCTTGCTCGGCAGGAGGTCGGGGATATAATTATAGTTGCAGCCAAAATAAGTCTTCGGTGGTTATTTCATTGGGAATCTGTCACAGATTTATGCATATTTGGGGGATGGGAGGGTCTTCATGTTTTTCCAGCAGGTTATACTGTTATTGCAGATGCTGCCACAATACCAAAAAAGAAAAAAAAGACTAATGGCACATAACTTTTATAATTTTAAGTAAACTACAGCAAGTATATTCGAAACAAGTTCATTTCTGTTGGTGTAATTAGCGGAGAGCCATTTACATCATCAGATATCTTCTTTAGAGTTTAGATATCAGAACCTTAATCAAAGAACATGAAAAAGAAACATAATAAGCTAAAAGTTTGAGGATCGTTGTTATGTTGCTCCCTCAAATATTAAAGTTTTCACAAATATGATTAGAATTGATTTGTGAATCTATTTGCTAATGAAGTTTGTTTTATATATCATTTCGCATTGTTTAACAATTTTTTCCTTGTCAAGAGCATTGGGCGTTTTTACTTTTTTTAAAAATTTTCTGGGTGAATTCTGTGGGTCTTTATCATTGTGTATGCATCTCATTATATAGTCGCCGATGGAATTTACCAGCTCCAGCGTGAAAAAGGGCTAAACATGAGGACAAGAGTCACCCCTTATATAGATAAGATCATTAACCACGAAATTGAAGCATTGCAGAGACTACAATGTTGGCAAGCAGGGGAATTAGAGTTTCAGGTATTATTTCTAGAGTACACGGATATTGTTCACCTCAATCAAAGGTCATGCACATGCCGCAAATGTGACCTTCTTGGCATTCCTTGTTCACATGGCATTTGTGTGATTAAACTCATGTGGTATGATCCGTACGATTCTGTGAGCATTGGTTCTCTAGTGATTGTTATCGAGCAACTTATAATGATATTATCCATGCCACGTGCAACAGAAGACAGTGGGATCTTAAAAGTGTTGAGCGTGTCTTGCCCTTGGTAGCTCGCAGACAGCCTGGCAGACCTAATACAATTGGATACGAACAGAGGACAGAATGAGGTAACAAGTAACATGCTCCCATTGCAAGAAGCGTGGTCATAATAGACAGACATGTAGAGATCCGCTCCAAGTGGATGAATCATCATTTTCCTCCTTTTTTTATGTATCCTCAATAACAAGAGGAGAACATAATTTTTATATTTTGATATATCCTCAATAACTAGAGAAGAACTTATTTTGCATATGGTATTTTGGAAATCTTTTGTATACTGGCACCATCCATTTGGGGTGTTTATTTTATCTCTCAATATAGCTTCTATTGTCTCTGTCCGTTTTTCTTTTCTATTTGCTTCATGCAAATTCTACTCTTCCTGTTATCCACATTCTCAGGTAGTTCTCTTTCTTTCATTCAAATGTAAATTTTGTCATTTGTTTCGCTATTTGTCTTCTTATATTATTGAATACTGATATGAGTTATTCTGCTTTAATGTATAGGAGCTCCCTTTACATCAGATTCTTTTTCAAGGCCTTAACATTTTTTATTAGTGCTTAAAGGTTTGAAAACCCAATGTGTTGTTTAATGTCCCAAATTAGATCAACAATATGACATCCAACCAACACAATCAACAATAAGAAATTAATGAAGCAAAACTGGGAGGAACATTTGAATGTATAAGTGTTTTGTTTTTTCACTTTACCTGAACGTTTGAACCCTCACCGTGAGAGAGTTCGATCTTCCGAGTTTGCTGGAAATTGGCTCTGAAGAATAAGGCCATGAACGTTCGAACTCTCATCGTGAGAGTTTAAATTCCAGAGCTCGCTGGAAATTGACTCTGAAGAGTAAGGCCATGAAGGTTCGAACTCTCATTTCCATAGTTCGAATTATGGGCACCTCTGGAAAATGGCTAGGATAGACTATACTGCCAATCAAGGTTCGAACTCTCACGATGAAAGTTCGAACTGTCATCTCTTCTGGAAAATGGCTTGAGAGATGGTCTCACTAAAACGTTTGAACTCTCACTGTGAGAGTTCGAACTCTAGAGCTCGTTGGAAATTGGCTCTAAAGAGTAGGGCCATGAACGTTCGAACTCTCATTTTCAGAGTTCGAACGACACCTCCGAAAAATGGCTAGGATAGTGGATACTACCAACCAAGGTTCGAACTCTCAGGATGGAGTTCGAACTACGGGCACCTCTGGAAAATGGCTTGGTTTGAGTACTCCCAACCAAGGTTCATGGATTTCACCTAGACTAGTGATTTCTAAATTTTTAGATAATGATATCGTTACGATCCTTTAGAGCTTTTTCTTTTATTTTTGTTGTCCAGCAACGAGATTGACCATGACTATAAATTGAAATTATAAACAATGAAAAATGCTCACGAATTTCACCCAAATTAGTGATTTCTAAATTTTTTTTGATAACAATATCGTTACAATCCTTTAGAGCAACAAGATTAGCTCTGACTATATATTGAGATATATAAACAATGCAAAAGACTCATGGAGGTTACCAAGAATTTCAAATTGTAAATATGCTAACAACGAAATCGTTACCGTCCTTTAGAGTTTTCAATCTCAAATTTTTTATCCAACAAGTTGGTGGCCTCAATTTTAAAATGTGATCTTTAAACAATGGGAAAGACTAATGGATACTGCTCAGATTGATATGTCAGTATATTCATGTAAAGCAAGAAAAATACAACAGTGGTGGCCTTCCATCTTATAATTTGACTGTTACATAAATGAACTTGGTCTGCTGTACAAGAGCACCAATCTCATTTGATTGGCTAAAGCAATTACCAAAACAAAAACATCAATATGGTAGATGAAGTGAGAAGGGTCCGCAAGAAAACTATTTTCTTGAGAGTTCGAACCTTTGGGCTTTATGAAAAATGGCTCAGCAAGTGCAGACATTGATGGTTCGAACTATCACCGTGAGAGTTCAAACCTTTGGGCCGTCTAGAAAATGGCTTAGCAAGTGATAGCCTTGAAGGTTCGAACTCTCAACGCGAGAGTTCGAACCTTTGGGCTGTTTGGAAAATGGCTCAACGCGTGCACTTATAGTAAGGTTCAAACTCTCCTCTTTAGAGTTCAAACCTTTGGGCTCCCTCAAAAAAGGCTCAGCACGTGCACTTACAGGTAGGTTCGAACTCTCCTCTTAAGAGTTCGAACCTTTGGGCTCTCTGCAACCTTTGGGGATTTTATTACCATTTTCCATTACTAAAATCAAAATGATTACGGTGGATCATTATAATGATGATTAATTGATTGTATCTTGGAAAATATACTTCAGTTTGATTCACCAAAGATTTTTTACAAATTGATTAATTGATTGTTTCCACTTTTCAAGACTCTGATTGATTCTTTACTCCATCCTCGTGTGGGTGTTCAAATATTTACAATGATGTTCCTATATCCTCTCTCTCTCTCTCTCTCTCTCCAATCTTGTTCCATTGGGTCACTAATCATAATAAGTAATCTATATAGGGGCAGCAGGATGGTAAAAAATGTTGAGGTCTTGTTCACACAACCATTCCAATCAACAACATTTGAATTTATGGCTTTTTTGTGTTGGAATTGAATTTGTTTAGGAACATTTTGGGGTGATGAAAGTGAATTAATTTTTTACTTTGTATGGAAACAAGGGTTAAAGAGTTCAAATGTTTATAATTTCTTAGGTTTCATAATGCAAACAATTTTTCTTCTTATCCCACTTTGCCCTGATTATATCAGATTGATGGTAGAAAGCACACGAATAAATGGTTGTCTTACTCTAAACATTACCTATAATTCATGTCAGATCTGTTTGTTATAGTTCTTCCTAATATGGTTATAATGTGGCCTCTTGATCGGCAGGAGCTTGGGGATATGGTTGCAGCCAAAACAGTCCTCTGTAGTTATTTTATAGGGAACCTGTCACAGATTTATGCATATTTGGGGGATGGGAGGGTCTTCATATTTTGCCCGTAGGCTGTACTATTATTGCAGATGCTGCCACAATAGCCTTTTGGAACATGTATATATTTCCTGTAAGACACAGACATGTCTCCAAGGAGTAGTGCCTGTTGTCTGAGCCTGCGCAGTTTTCTTGTGGCCCCTTCTCACTTCATATAGCAGATTGAGTTGTTTGAGTTGGTTATTGCTTTAGCCAATCAAATGAGATTAGTGCCCGCACAGTTTTCTTGCGGCCCCATCTCACTTCATATAGTAGATTGAGTTGTTTGTTTTGGTTCTTGCTTTAGCCAATCAAATGAGATTGGTGCACATTCGAACTCTCATTATGAAGGTTCCTCTCAATGTTTATTCATCTTAGTATAAAGACATTACGTATTGGATGTTAGACACAAAAATGAGCCTAGAAACTATAAAAATTGTAACGATTTTGTAGAATTATGGTTATTACCAGTGACATGAGGACAATAGAAATGAGAAAGAACTTGTGGTCCACCTATTTAGAATGTGAATGTATGCATTGCTTCCAGATAATATATAGATAACAAACAAGAAGATAAGCATTCTTCTAAATAATAGAGTGAAAATGATATTCTTTACAAATTACAAAATACAACAATGGTTCCATACTTTGTGCCATCAAACAAAAAGGTCAAAAGAAAAAAAGAAAAAGAAAGGAGAACAAAGGAATTCAAGAACATTACAATCCCTTTATATGACATTTCATAACCTCATCGTCGGTAGGACTAAGAATAACAACTATGAACAAAAGAACCATTCAAAGGTGATGTCAGCCGGTTTTACAAAAAGACATATTGCAACTAACTCCAGTTTCGGTGTTGTTCTGACAAATTCCTTTCCACTTTGATGGAACTAGACCCATGCCTTCATCCTTGAAGCTCTTAGACTCTGGCCTCCCATCACCAAAAAAAAAAAAAAGGTCAAATACGATAGGAATTGAAAATGAGATAATAGTAAATTGTATTAAATGCGAAAAAGAAGGGCAAGGGGTCAATGGTACTTGTCATCTTCTTTTGTTAGCACCAATCAATCAAGTACTCAACACATAATTTTAGGCTTTCAGATTAGTAAAAAAAGGAAGACATGATGGGTGCATCGGTCAAAATACATGGTTGTATTTAGAATTGAATCAATAAAGTGGGGACCAAATATATTCTCAGATAAGTTGGGTGATGATGTTCAGATGTATGCACACAATAAACATCCAAATCTTGAGGAGTTGGTGGTGAGTAACAAGAACCACACTGATTGGTAGCCATCAAAGGGGATTGTTTAATGAAACAAGTTAATGGTTAGAATGCAACAGCGACAAGCACTGTTAAATCTAAAAATCAGTACTCATTTCGGGTGAATATCATTTGGGGCCATTACAAAATTCCAAATTACATTAAACTATCAAATTACATTAGATCTAGCCGACAATTGTAACTACTTCCATCATATATATCTCACCTAGGTTGATATGTTTGATTTAACATCCAATATTTTTATTTAAGGAAGAAACTGTAAAGACATGTAATGATTGAAAATAGACTTGCAATTAGTCTATGCTACCCACTGGACCTTTTAGATACGAGTGATATTAATTACAAAAATCATATTGAGGGGATGCTGTCTCTAATAATATGATCTAAAATCACAATAATCTTCATATCTTCAATGACTATTGGTTTCTTCTCATTATAGAAAAATAAATTGAAACTCATTTCACATCAAATCCTCAACCCAAGAGGGAGAATCCATAAAGATACCTGCTAAGGCATTTTTACAAACAATTGGTGACTAACATGAAACCATCAAAGTAGTTGTGGCAAAACTACCATCAAAGCAAACGCCCATTAAAAGAAACTCATTAGAACTCTCATTTGGTAGATGTTATCATGTGGTAGAGCCAACCATTTTGCGGTGAGACCAAGTCACTAAACTCATGAAACAATTGATTGAATTCACCGGTGACAACTTCTTCATTCCTTCTCTTGGCTGCTTTCTCCGCCGTTTCGCAGCTTTATTCTTTGGTGGGCAAATGGAGTGGTAGAAAGCCAAATTTCGTAAAAGTCGCAGGAAGGGAAAAAAAAAAGAATGCAATGGCAGAGAGCAGGGAAGAATGAAGAAGTTGATAACAATATCGTTACGATCCTTTAGATTTTTTTTCTTCCTTTTTTTGTTATCCAGTAACAAGACTGGCCCTGACTATGGGTTGAGATACATAAACAATGAAAAAGGTTCATGGAGGTTACCAAGTATACCAAATTTCAAATATTCCAACAACAAAATCGTTACTGTCCTTTAGAGTTTTCAGTCTCACATTTGTTATCCAGCAAGTTGATGGCCTCAATTTTAAAATGTGATCTTTAAACAATGGGAAAGACTCATGGATGTTGCTCATAATGATGTGTCAGTATATTCATGTAAAGCAAGAAAAATACAACGTAGGATGGCAAGAGTTCTTTGGCTGAAATAAAGACCCACACTACAAAACTCAAGACCCTCCCATCCTCCAAATATGCATAAATCTGTGACAGGTGCCCAATAAAGTAACCACCGAAGACTATTTTGGCTGCAACCATATCCTCGAACTCCTGCCAATCAAGAGGCATCATTAAAAGATGATCCAAACATGCTTAATGCTTATAAGTCGGTTCTTTGTAATCCGCAAAGTGCCTGGAAATGTGAAGAATGGCAAGAGTAATTCAACAAGCAGGAATTCACGCTTGAAAGCATTAGAAATCACACTTGAAGACACTACAGGCACAAGCATTAAAGTTTATAGGAATTAAATATTAGGCGGAATCGGACATTTTCATATCCACCAAAGCATCCCAAAGAACTGAAATGGCACACAGATGCTCAACATAGAAAAAAAAATGCGTGCATATGCAAGGAAGACAATGGAAATTAAATTAGAACCATGGTCATGCCCAACCAGTTACTGTATGTTTTTTTTTGTGGATAAGAGATGTTTCCTTCAAAACATACACTAAGGAGAAAAAAAAAAGCATTAACTTCTCTTCAAAATGGAAATGAGAACGATCCTTCCTAGGATTTGAGAAATCGCCAAAGGCAGTAAAAGAATCCAAGAAAAATACAAAAACAAACCCTATTTATTGTGTAAAAACATAAACAATGCATCTCATCATCTTCATCATCACCATCCTTCTTATTCTAGCCTTAAACTCCTTTATGCTTCTCAAAAGATATCAGATCCCCACATAAAATATCTATAAGATAGTAGACAGTTTTCTAGTGCCCCTTGATAACAGTAAAAACTCAAATCATTTGAAAGGACCCTAATATGGGTTACATTTAAATGCACCATTAAAACAAATTATTTTCTGGTAACTAGAAATAAAACCACAATTAGGAAAAGTAGCAATGTGGACTACTTAGAGACCGAATTCAGAAATGAAACTAGAAATAAACTGTTTGCAGGGTTGGCGTTGGTGGGTGTGTGGATGAACTTCTTGCAGGGTAGGAGTAGGTGGGTGTGTGGATGAACAGTTTGCACTAAAAATTGCCAAAACAGTCAGTGATGGTATTCACATGGAAGTGATCCTATAATCATGCTGACTAAAAAGAGACATATCATATTTATATTCATGGCCTCATGCCATTAACACTCATGGCTTCTAACTCTTAGTAATTGTATAAGTGCCTCCTTTTTCCCAACTTTATGCAGCTCATATCTAAACGGACTCTTATGTGCACACAATAAGGCACACAAAGTGGTGGTTCCCAAGTGGAGCCTTTTAAGTTTACTCAACACCTGCCGCCAGAAAATAATAAACAAAACAATTACAAATTAAAAGGCAATGACATCACCTCCAATGCTCTGTAATGTATAAATCTCAAATGCAACTAGGGTGAAATTGAAAGGATTGCCCCAATTTCCACCATCCCCAATCACGAAGTATAAATACTAATCTGAAGGTTTAAATAGAATCTGTCCATCATGGTGAATTGTAAATGGAGATCCAAATATTGTAATAGTTGCAGGGAAGAGTGGTGGCGGGGGGGGGTGGAAGGAAGGGCAGAGAGTGGGGAAGAAGGAAGAAGGGAAAATCAGAGAGTTTGATGGCTCAAAACGAGTGGGGAATAACTTTTTCATGCATCAGTGAACACGGATTCTCCTCTCCTTCGATGATCGGAGTCTAGCAACACACAAAACACTCAGGCAGCAACCGGAAGCCCTGTCTTCCTCTTGCAAGATAGAGAATCCCAGCCCAAGACCCCTTTGCAACTCCTATTCTTCTCCGATCAATAGAGCAAAACTAGGAGAAACCTTCTCTGAGATAGAAAATCTTGAGGGCAAGATATCGTCCAGATACAAGAGGAAAGGGTGAGAGTTAGGGAATAGAAAACGATGGTGAAAGTGGGTATAGAAAACGATGCCATGATGATATTGTTCGCATGGATGGAAGGGTAAATTTATCCAGAAGACTTGTACGAACACCCATATGGATGTTTTAATGTATTTGTAAATGAATCTGTGTAATACTGGTTTATAAACACTTTTTTGGTAAAAATTCATTTTTTTTTCAGCCACTAAAACCCAAAAATAGTGGCAAAAACCCTGTTTTTGCCGCGAATCCTTCTTGTTAGTTGAACTTGACACGATCCATTACAATGCTAACATGGCAGGTTTAGCGGAGGAAAAAAGTTTCCATTGCTATTTGTTGGCTTTAGCAGTAAGGGGAAAAAAACCCATCACTAAAACAATTTCCTTCCGCCACTATTTGTCACTTTTTTTTGTAATGCTTAAATTAAGGATTAATGCATTTTATAAAAAAAATATTTTAAGCAAAATCAAGGACTAGATTATCAATTGGCTCATTTTCTGTACAGCCCTTAAATGATTTGGCATGCAAGCAAATGGACTCCAAATGGGAGTTAATTACTCTTTATGTGGTGCTATCATCTAGTTTCAAATAGTTTATTTACGTGTTCACTATCTAGGGCATTTTTAGGGGTGTTCATGAGGGGGGTTGGGCCGAGCTAAGGCATATTCAAGCCCAGCTAAACTTTAGAAGCACAAGCCCAGCCCGGACCAAGCCTGTAAACACCCCCAACACCCCCGAAAAAATTCATCTAATCAACTGGGCTGTGCTAAACTGGGCTTTTGATCCATTTTGTGGGCTTTCTATCAAGATCTAGCATAGCAAATGAACACCCCTTGGCATGTTGGTATGATATAGAAAGGTTGAAATAAAAAAAAAAGGGCAATTCGATCTTCTTAATTATATTTGATGAGTACATCCACATTTCTACCCTTTAATGGTCTGGCCACATGACATGAAACCATTGTTGTCTTTTAATTTTATTAACCTCATGCTTTCGAGAATGAGCCCATTTTCTTCTGTTGCTATTTGTCACTTATTTTTTTGGTAAAATTCTAGTAATGGTTAAATCAAGGATTAGATGCATTTCATAAAAGAGAACTTTAAAAAAAAAATCAAGGACTAGATGATCACTGGGCCCCTTTTCTATACAGCCCTAGAGTGATTTGGCATGCAAGCAGATGGACTTCAAATGAGCGTGGATTGTTCTCTGTGTGGTGATATCATCTAGTTTCTAATAGTTTATTTCCATGTTCGCTATCTGGGGCATTTTGGCATGATAAGAAAGGTTGAAAGAAAATAAATGGGTAATTTGGTCGTCTTAACTATAAATTTGATTAGTGCATCCACGTTACTACCCTTTAATGGTCTAGCCACATGAAACCATTTTTATCTTTTAATTTTATTAACCCCGTGATTGCGACAATAAAAGCCTGTAATGTGAACTGATTAATTAATTAATAGATTGGTAGTTCAAATAGGAAGGCATCTCCATTACCACAAGGATGACCAGTGATCTCCGATTGTTGCCTTATTGGTTAGACATTTGTGCAGCATATGGGAATGCATCTACAAAGTATCATAGGAGGGAATAATAATGACTTACCACACTCTCCTTTACATGTGAGAAACTAGGGTCTAGAGCTTTCATATCTTGGCTTTCTAGGGTTTCTTGGCAAAGCTCATGGTTTGTCTCGTCTTTCATTGCTCTCTTAGATTTGATTTGGCATGAATGGCTTTCTCCACAGAGAAGTAGATGCAACAAAGAACAAAAGGGAATTGAAACTTGACCAAACCGAGAAGAGAATGTGGCTCATTTCCAGAATACTTGGTCAATGACATTCAAGTTTGTTCAGTTTGAGACCTATTGACCCAATTCTACCATGCCAATATAATTCACCACCTTCATTGTACTTTGTAATGCCGAATAATCAAACACAATAGTTACACTTAAATGGCAATAGGCAATCGTCACATACAAGAAAAAATAAGGAAGAAAATATCATTAACCATAATCATCTTATTCATTAAAACCTTATCCCATCTTTCTGGGAAAAGTTTTAGGAATTACTATCATTATTAAATCTTGTGCGATAAGTTAAGTCTCAGGCAAATTCGGTAATAAGTTACAAATAATATTCAATTTAGAAATTACATGAATTGAATGAATTGTAAATCTACTTGTTGTGTATTCATAAAAATAAACAAAAAAGAAAAATACAAAATCCATTTTTTTTTGGTAATATTCAAAATTCTTAATATAACAGAAGAATGTTCACTTGTAGACTTTGTGCAATCACCTTACATGAGAAAACGACTTGTGAATTATCAAAATGCCCTTTAAACAACAAAATATCATTATCATTGTGGGATCCCGTAAATCAAGTAACGATGGTGGGCCACACAAAATAATAGTGGACCCACATGATAACCTTTAGATCCAACTAATCTACACCCATTAGTGAAATATGTGAACAGTGGGTTTATAGAAGGTTAATAGGTTGGATGTGATCATAAATGATGAAAAAAAATCAGGCAAAGTCAACTTCTGGTTTGATGTCCTCCCCCTGATTGCCAGCTCAACCACCACCGACCGTTCAATCTCCTCCGGCTGCTCTACCTCCACCTTCCTGTAATGATGGGTAGCCTTTTCCTTTTTCTCTACAACTTCACAACTTTCTCCCTCTCACGGTTTCATCACCCGCTACCCCACCAGCTCCCCCACTGGTCCCCCATTCTAATCCCCACCCTCATAACTCTCCCCACTTTGCCAAACAACCCTCACTCCCCCAATCCGTCCCCCTCCCTCATCTCTTTCCCCGTCAACCCTCACTCCCCCAATCCGTCCCCCAACCTGCTCCCCTCCCTCATCTCTTTCCCTGTCAACCCTCACTCCCCCAACCTGTCCCCCAACCTGCTCCCCTCCTTCATAACTTTTCCCCCTTTCCCAGACAACCCTCACACCCTCAACCTGCTTCCCAATCTCTCAACTTTCCTCCAGCTTTTCCACTAATCCCCACACTGGTCTCAAACCCACTACCGCTAGTTACCAGCCCCTTTACCCAAACAGGTAACGATCTCTTTTCACTACCTCTAGGTAATAATCTCCTTACTCCTACCCAACCCACTCTTCAAACTCAACCCTCTTCTACCCCTTCCTGGTCAGAGGCCTCGATGCAGACAGCCAGTTCCCCCTCTCCACTCAGGCCATCTTTTGCTAACCTATTTGCTAATAACACACCCCCTCCCCTCCCCTCTGCTGCATCCCCTTATCCCCTGCCTTCCTGCTTCCTACCCTACTTCTTCCTGGAAAAATGGCAAGCCTTCTAACTATTCCCCAATCCATGATATCTTCTAGCAAAAAAATCCTTCACTAATGTTGTCATAGGCAGATTTGTAGGTAGGCGCCCCTCTTTAGAATGGGTAAAAGAGAGAGCCAAGCTTTTGCCTTTATCTAGACCATGTATGGTTTCCCTTACCAACAAAGGCTTCTTCCTTTTTCGTTTCAACTCTCCTGAAGATAAGGCATTCATCCGAGGTCTTTCCCCCCTCTCTATGGATAAGCTAAAAGTCCCCTGCCTGCCTTGGTCCCCAGGGCAAGAGGAAACACCCTAGCCTTCAATAGCCCCAGTCCGGATTAGATTCAAAGGGCTACCCTACCATTGATGGAGCCAAAACATCACGCTCTCCTTAGCAAACACTATTGGGCAAACCAATCAAGCTTGATAACATCACTTTGGGTTAGAAAATTCTCTCTTTTGCTAGAGTCTTGGTTAAGATTGATCTATCTAAGCCTAAGCCAGATTTTATTATTGTGGATCTTCAAGGAGAAAAGGAACTGGAGATAGCTATTGAATATGAAAATAACCCTTGTCCACACTGTCTTTCAGTTGGTCACAACCAACAATGCTGCCCCTTCTCCGAATCAGGAAGTCCCAGTAAAGCATTAGCCTCTTCAGCTACAGTTTACTCTACCTCTAATCACTCAGGCCATGTCTTACTAGGTCAGTTACCCAACCCCAACTCCTCTTCATCTAGTCCTACTAACCAGGTCAGTTACCCAACCCCAACTCCTCTTCATCTGCTATACTAGCTCAGCTCACCAATCTTAACTCTTCTTCCTCTGCCCCTACTTTCCCAACTCAACACCCTATCCCTATCTCCTCTTCCCTTGTTGTTCTTCAAACTCCCTCAGGACCTCGGTTAAAGCCAACCCCTACCATCCAACTTGCAACAAATAACCACCATCCAACCTATAGCAAGCAACCTCTAGAACCTACCTCCTTCCGACCTGCAGCAAACAGCCACCAGAACCTACCTCCAAAGCCCCCTTCAAAGAAGACCACCTCCTCTAAACTAAGCTCCTCTAACCCCAAAGCTTCTTCCCTCTCCTTCATAGACCTGCCCTATGATGCAATCACTGAGATCCTCCAAAGAACAACCACTCCTACCAGACACTTCAAACCCATTCTCCATTCTTGACAACTGTTCCTTTGTAGATCCAGCTCTCAACCCATCTTCTTTTTGTTGTAACCTATAGGCTAGCTTAGAAGATAACTCTTCCTCCTCCTCTAATCCTCCTCCAGGCTTTGAGCCTTCTCTCCCACCCCTTGAACTTAGGCCACCTGACCAATCCCCACCTCTAGAAGCAGTCCAGACCCCATCAAAGAAAATTACCCTCAAAGAAGTTAACCAATCTCCCTCTTCAGTTCCTATAGCTCTGGGAAACCAGCTCTCTCCTGATACAATCAGTTCCCCCTTGGTAGCAACAGAAAGCAATCCAAGCAACCTCAAACTAGGCAAAGGCAAAGGAAGAACCAAATCCTCTAAAGGCTATTCCATTGGTCTGATCACTAGGACAACTAGAGGTAGAGTCTCCCCCCCAGATCTTTCACCATGTTAAAAGTCCTCTACTGGAACTGTAGGGGCATAGCTAATAACCCTACCAAAAGAACATTGGCAAACCTGGCCCTGAAGCACTCCCCAGACCTCATCTTCATCTCTGAACCTATGACTTTATTCTCTTCCACTTCTTCTCTTCGGTTGAATAGCTTTGGTTTTGATACCTTCCATTCCAATGGCTCCCAGTCTACTGTCACCAATCTCCAGTGTATTTCAAAGTCTTCTCATCACCTTTCCATCTCAATTTCATATTTCTCTCCCCAACTCCTTTCAATGCTCCTTTATAATCCCATTTCAGGCCTTTATAGCCTCATCATCGGTATTTATGGCTCCAACAACCCAACCCAAAGAAAGTACCTCTGGAAAGTGCTTGACTCCTCCATAACAACCCTCCCCTGGTGTGTCCTAGGGTACTTCAATGCAACTCTTTCCCATGCAGAGAAGCTTAGTCTCCGCCAGTCAAACGCTTTAACACTCAGAGACTTCCAAGCTACAGTGCTTCAAGCTGATCTAATTGTAGTTCTTCTCTTGTAACAATTTTACTTGGTCTAATAACAGACAAGGCCTCTCCTATGTGGTAGCTAGGCTTGACAGAGCTTTAGTTAATCCTCAATGGCTGGCTCATTATCCAGACCCTTTGCTTCATCTACTCCCTAGGATATCCTCTGACCATAGTCCAATTCTCTTAGACTATCAAAACCAAGCCCCAACCTCCAATGCTCATTTTAAATTCGAAAATAAATGGCTGTTACATCCTTTTTTGAGGTAGTCAAAGCTAGCTGGGGAACTCCTATTATTGGCAACCCCCGGTATATTCTTGCTCAAAAACTTAAGGCATTGAAGATTTCCCTCAAGCAAAGGAGCAAGTTAACATTTGTCAATATCCATCAGAATATCCTTGCAGCTGAAGCTCATGTGCTGCATTGTCAACACCGGTTAGACTCTTCTCCTTCGGAGCCTTCTCGTGAAGATCTTCTTTCAGCTAGATCAGAGCTTCATGAGGCTCTCAAAGCTTAAGAGATACATTGGCATTAGAGATCTAGAATTGCTTGGCTAAAAGAGGGTGATCAAAACACTAATTTCTTTCACCAATCTGCAAGAGCTAGGAGTTCTTTCAACAAAATCCATCACATCTCAGCTAATGGTAGTACCTTTGAAGACCCAGCTACTATCCAAGCTCTGGTAGTTGACTACTTCTCAAACCTATTCAAACCACTGGATTGTCACCCCAGTCCCTCCCTCTTCCAAGTTGATAACCCCAAAGTCTCGGACTATGAGAACCCCATCTTAACTTCTATACCCTCTGCAGAAGAAATTAAGGGTGCGGTTTTAGCCTCAAGCAGCAAAGTAGCCCAGGGCCGGACAGTTTCAATTGAGTTTTTTCACCTCTGCCTAGAGCATTATTGGTCTAGCAGTTTCTAAGGAGGTGCAGCACTTCTTCCAAACCAAGAGAATTCATAAAGCCTTAAACACCTTCTTCTTGTCCCTCATCCCAAAATCCAAATCTCTTGCTACTTTTGCTTATTTCAGACCCATCAGCTTGCTGAATTTCATTTACAAAACTATTTAAAAAATCCTTGCCTCCAGACTTGAAAAAAATTCTCCCCAACCTGATCTCCCATCACCAGGCTGCCTTCATCAAAGGTAGGAAAATCCAACACCATTCAGGCTTGGCTTTTGAGTTATTCTAGAAGATGAACTTCAAGCAATCTAAAGGCTCTTTCTGCTTAAAGCTAGACATTACCAAAGCTTTTGATGAACTTAACTGGTCCTTTTTTTTCTCAATCCTCCAAATTTTCAAATTCTCTAACACTTGGATAAACCTAATCAAAGGGTGTGTGTACTTTTAAATGCTCAGTGCTTGTTAACCGCACCCCTGAAGACTTCTTTAGCTCTACCTGTGGTCTAAGACAAGGAGACCCCCTGTCTCCTTACCTTTTCATTTTAACCAAAGAAATCCTGAGCCTCCACCCGCAAAACCTTCTAAACTAAGGTATCTTTCATCAGGTGTCCTCAGTCCGCTCCATTCCTTGTCACTTGCTATATGCAGATGACATATGCAGATGACATTCTTATCTTCATGAAAGGGGCGACCTCCAGCATCCTAGTTCTACAAGATCTTCTAGAGACTTACCAGGGAACAGCAGGCCAGTTCTTCAACCTCCAAAAGAGTCATCCTCCATATAGGCAAGTGTGGTACTATAAGGAAAAACAGAATAGCTCCATTCTTGGCATCAAAGAGTCTTTGATCCATTTCAAATATCTGGGAATTCCAATTTGCTTTGGTACCCCCAAGAGGCACCATTTCATCCCCCTACTGGATACAGTCAATGCAAAGCTCAGTGCATGGAAAACAAAAACACTCTCTTTTGCAGGCCGCCTCATCTTGATCAAGCATGTGATCTCCTGCATGCCGATTCACTTAGCTGCCACTTTGCCTCTCCCTGCGTCCATCTATAAAGAGGTTGAGAGATTGATGAGATAATTCCTTTGGTCATTTAATGCCTCCCACTCTAAGCTCAACTATGTCAACTGGGCTTCCATTACTCTTCCAAAGTCTGAAGGAGGTCTTGGCATTAGGAAAATAGTAGATGTTAATGCTGCCTCTTTCATCAAGCTTGGTTGGCAAGCTTCCACAATTTCTTTCCTTTGGTCAAATTGGTTCAAGGACAAATACTTCAAATACAAACCAATTTGGCACCAAATGAATTCCATCTATGGTTCTTGTATATGGAAAAAAATGAGACGCCTAGCTCCTTTAGTCCACAGAGGCAGTACTTGGATCTTTGGCAACGGTCAGGACATAAACCTCTGGTTTGATTCTTGGAATGAAGGTAAGTGTATCTCAAAAAGATTTCCTCCAGTGCAATTCCCCCTGGACCAAAGTCTTTCTTCCCTTTTCCATTTGGGATCCTGGTCTCTCCCAGTTGATATTTTGCCTGCAGTCCACCATCAATTATCTACTTAGCTCTCATATCTCTCTCCCAGGCCGGATGTAAGAGATAGCCTCAGACGGTGAGCCTCTCTTGATGGCCAGCTAACCTTGCAAGCAGCATGGCATCTAGTTAGGCAGAGAGCAGAAATCCTTCCTTGGCCCAAGTTGATCTGGAATAGTATCTCCTTTCCCAGAACAAAGTGTTTTGGATGGCGCCTGTTGCACAACAAAACCCCAATAGAATCTCTTTTGAAATGGCTAGGCTTTTGACATGCATCCAGATGTAGTATTTGCTATCAAGAAGAAGATACTGTTCCACACATTTTCTTCTCCTGTGCCCAAGCACGATCTCTCTGGCTCTGGCTATTTCGAGCTGTAGATCTAAGGCCTCCCACGATCTTCACTGCTGCTACAATTTGCTAGCTCTCTCCTTGGGTAATGACTCAACATGCTCTAAGTATATGGTTGCAATCTTCATGAATGTCATCTATGCTCTCTGGAAGGTGAGAAATAAGTCCATTTTTGAAGATCACAATACCCCCTTCAATCTCATGATCTCGCAGCTACAAGAAGATATCTCATTCTCTCTGAAGAAAATTAGGAAATCCTTTTGCAGCTCCCAGCTCACAGCAATTTGTCATTTTTTTTAAAGTGTAAGTTGCTTTGCTGTAACTTCTTCTTTCTCTTCTCTTTTTGGCCCTTTTGTGTAGTTCAACCTGTTTGTGGGGGTCCTCATTGACCCACGTATATTCTTTCCCCTGTGAGCTCCTTCTCTCTTTTTTAATACAATTACCCTTAAAGCCAAAAAAAAAAAAAAAAGGTTGGATGTGATTAGTTCCATGTACATGAGGACAAAGAATGTCCTCTATGGTGGGTTCCGCTTAAGTAAAAGCAAGATGCAGCATATATTCATTCAGTAGGTCTAGACTTTTAGTGGATTTTTACTTGCAACGATTGTGCATCATCACGTTTGGTTGCAATATGCATAAATGAGGTTCGACAATGGTGTAAATAAGGCCATTTACACACCAAAATCTTCATTGTAAAAATCACTTTCACGCCTCTTGTAAAAAGCACCAATACACTTCTTACATGGTGATTGCATTCCTATGGGCCCATCGAATACCTTTATTTTTTTTTTCCATTTCCATGGGGCCCCATATTTGTAATATGTTCAATTTGTTTATTGAAGGACTAATAAACCCCAACATCTTGAAGCTTATTATTTTTAAATCCTCAGTTTGAGTAAATTGTGAAAAAGTTCCAATCTATAGATCTAATTTTCTACACTTCTTTGGCTCCAATTTATGATCAAGATTGTTCGATATTATTGCATTAATGGAAAAAAAAAAAAAAAAAGAACGTTCAATTTCATATCTTAAATCTTCACGTAGTCTGAGAGATTTATGAAAAATTCCAAAAAAAGTCGAAATAAATATAAATTCATTGGACATTCTCATGAAAATGGTATGCAACATTTGCATGTGTACCATTTACATATATAAAATCCATTTTCTTAACACGTGAAAAAGGCAAACGACCCCTTCAGTTAAGATCATATTTATTATCTTTTCAGGATGAGGTAGCTTAAGGAAATCGTTGGCCTTTAACTCCAAGAGTATAGCTTTAGGTGAGTTTGTGCGACGAATGAAATCCAAGAGAGAAACTAGTTCTAATTTTCCGTACAACCTCTTTTTTTCTTTTTTAAATTGTTTGGCGCAACACATTTTCCATGTGGAAAAGGAAAGAAATAAACTAATTTTCCTCACTTTGGAGGATTTCGTTTTCCTAAATGAAGGGTAGGAATGCAGCATGCTGCTCTCTATCTTTCTCTGAAATGGAAATCCAATTGAGAATGAAATCCTCTCATGACACAATTGCACTCTTAGGTCACATTTGGCAACCAAATCTTTAGGTAAAAGATTTTCGATTTTTCTAAATTTGTGGTAAATTCATGTTTGGCAATTGTAAATCTTTGAAGATTTGGGCGAATTGAAATCTTCATTTGTTAGGATCTTCAAATCCAACCGCTCCCCATAAGATTTGAAAATCCTCACTTAAGTGGATTTGCATAGCGAACCCTATTTTTCTTAGCTATATACATCGATACACACCAATATCAATGTGAAATCATCAACTATACAAATTACTAGTGAGGAATCCTTGTTCCAGTGATAGTGAAGAATCATCAAATCTATGGATTCCTTGCCTGTTACCAAACATGCTCTTAATTAGGGCATGTTTGGCAAAAATCCTCTTAGAGGAATCCATGCCGGTTTTCTATGCTATCTTGGAAAACCCATGTTTGGATGCAATATGGAGAGATGATTTCCAGAATTCAAAATTACGGTAGAGATGAGTACTGACAAGCAAACAAGAACACACAAAACAAAAAGGCCATAAAACAAAAGGCCTAAGGTCTAGCACATGAAAAGGCTATCTCCTTCCAGTGGAAAATTATCTGATCTATGGAGTAATCTCTATAAGTCGGGCTAACAGACACCCAAAGAGCAACTAACAACTTAGTTTTCTCCGACTGTTAACGCTGGATTGAACCCCCTTGTTAGTTGCTCTCTGGGTGTCTGTTAGCTTGGCTTATAGAGATTACTCCATTGATCAGATAATTTTCCAGCGTTAACAACTTAGTTTTCTCCAGCTGTTAACCCTGGATTGAACCTCCCTCGGACCCAATAAATCATTGGTTTTTAAAAGGGAGTATATAAACCCCGTTTTTTGAGCTGAATCAAAGCCCCCGATTACGAAACCCTCTCTCGTCTTTGTTACTGCTGCTACCAAGGGAGGCGACCGGGCCTGCTATGACCGGAGGCGTATCGGACCTCCTCCGACACAACCGGAGGTGGACAGACTCCACGTTATTGTAACTCTAGTCTCACTCATCTCCCTCTCTCAGCAAGGAACAGAGACCCAAAGGTCATCTCCAGCCCTCCTGCAGCACCAGTAGACCTCGGCCATCTTCCCATCGTCAGGCTGTACCATCCGGCTCCATCGTTCCTCTCTCTCCTGTCGAGTTATTCAGTGCAAATCAGGTTAGGGTTTTTGTTGTTTTTTCATTTTTTTTTCACATTCTGCATATTTCTTGCCTCTTTTCTTTTATGGGAATGTGATCTATTTATGCTTAGTGATTTCTGTTCTGTGATTTTTGTTCTCCTTTTTCACTTTCTACACAAGTTCTTGAGAACCATAGCCGCCCTTTTGTGATTTCAATAATAGAAAAACATTATAGTTTTCTTAGTCTTGTTGATTCTAGTGGGATTCAGTTGAGAAGTAAGAGATTTAATGGAAAAAAAAAAAGGAACTTTTTGAAGATGGGAAAAAAGAAGTTCATCATGATTACATGCTGCCGTCTCTTTCAGAGTCATTTGACCATTTGACTCCCCAACCTATTGAATTGAGTTGTGACAATTCAACCATTACCTAGATAAATACCTGGACCATGAATCAACGGAAATCTGCCTTTTTATAGGTTAGATTGCGCAGGCTTTGCTGATAGTAAGATTTGAATGAATATGTATTCTTATTCTTACCTATTGTTAATAACAATCCATTTTTCAATATAAATTTAAACAAATTAGTTCTTAGCCATTCATTATGTAGGGCAGTGATGATGGTCTTGAGATGTAGACCAACCATTGAATTGAGATTTCTTAAAATACTCTGGTAGCTTACATTGCATTGGTTTGCCATTGAACATGTCCTAATTAAGAAGTCATTTCGTGGGTACTGTGACTCTGCAAAAGTATTCTCTCTTGTTTATTACTATTTTCTAGAACTAGGCATTTCTATTGAAAGATAGCATGACTTGCTCAAAGGTTTTCCATACAAAGGAGGAGTTCTCATTGACAATTTAAAACGAAAGATCGGTTAGAAATTGACCATCTTTTCTTTATAAGCCATATAAGCCATGGAACTTAAGTGGGGAAACCTCTTTGAAGTTTCTTTGCAATTTCAGTGTGCATAAGAAATGTGCCTGAGAGGTTGAACAATGCAAACCAAAGTAATTTGATCTCCTGTCAGATTCTACCTTGTTATGGGGCCCACACGAAATGCTTCTATTTTAAGAGAGTAGGCAGTTTTTTTAAGGGAATTGAGGAAGGGGTGAATTATATATATCACTTCGATAAGATAATCCTCACTCTCTATTTTGAAGTCCTAAAACTTAAGGGGACAATGAATGAATGGTGTTTATGGCTGCCAACGGTTGGAAAAGATTCACTGAAGAGGCTACGGACAAGGGGAGAATGAATCAATGAATGATGCTGATGGTTAAAACCAAACTATTCGATTTTGGGACTTCAAAATAGAGGGTCAGGATTATCTACATTGAGGTCCCAACACCATTTGGGTTTGGGACTTCAAAATTTAAGAGTTTGGTTTTAACAGTGGCCAGCCATCAACACCATTCATTCATTCATTCTCACCTTGTCCACAGCCTCTGCAATGAATCTTTTTTAATAGTTGGCAGCGATCAACACCATTCATTCATTATCCCCTGAAATTTTGGGACTTCAAAATAGAAGGTGAGGATTATCTTATCAAAGTAATATATAATTCACCCCTTCCTCAATTCCCTGAAAAAACTGCCTACTCTTTTGAAACAGAAGCATTTCATGTGGGCCCCGTAACAAGGTAGAATATGGCAGGAGATCAAATTACTTTGGTTTGCATTGTTAAACCTCTCAGACACATTTCTAATGCAATGAAATGGCAGAGAAACTTCAAGGAGGTTTCCCTTTTTAAGTTCCTTGGCTTATAAAGAAAAGAAGGGCAATTTCTCACCCATCTTTCTTTTTAAAATTGTCAATGAGAAATCTCAATTCAATGGTTGGTCTACATCTCAAGACCATCATCACTGCCCTACCCAGTGAATGGCTAAGAACTAATTTGTTTTATATTGAAAAATGGATGGTTATTAACGATAGATAAGAATAAGAAAACATATTCATTCAAATCTTACTATCATCAAAGCCTGTGCAATATAACCTATAAAAAGGCAGCTTTCCGTTGATTCATGGTCCAGGCATATATCTAGGTAATGGTCAAATTGTCCCGACTCACTGAAGCAACTCAGTTCAATAGGTCAGTGAGTCAGATGGTCAAATGACTCTAAAAGAGACGGCAACATATCAAAATCATGACGAAACTTCTTTTTTCCCATCTTCAAAAAGTTCCTTTTTTCATTAAATTTCTTTCTTACCCACTGAATCCCGCTAGGATCAACAAGAGCAAGAAAACTATAATGTTTTTCTATTATTGAAATCACTAAAGGGCAGCCATGGTTCTCAAGAACTTGTGTAGAAAGTAAAAAAGGAGAACAAAAATCAAGAAAAATCACAGAATAGAAATCACTAGGCATAAACAGATCACATTCCCACAAAAGAAAAGAGGCAAGAAATATGCGAAATGGGAAAGAAATATGAAAAAACAACAAAAACCCTAACTTGATTTGCAGTGAATGACTTGACAAGAGAATGAGGGACGGCGGAGCCGGATGGTACAGCCTGACAATGGGAAGATGGCCAAGGTCCACCGATGCTGCAGGAGGGCAGGAGATGACCTTTTGGGTCTTTGTTCCTTGCTGAGAGAGGGAGATGAGTGAGACAACACTTGCAGCAACGCGGAGTCCAGCCACCCCTGATCGTGTCGCAGCAGGTCCGATCACCCCCGATCGTAGTAGGTCCTGTCCTCTTCCTTTGTAGTAGCAGTAACAAAGACGATTAGAGACGAGAGTGTTTCGTAATCGGGAGAGGTCGAGGGCTTTTGATTCTGCGCAGAAAATGGGGCTTACATACCCCTCTTAAAAACCAATGATTTATGAGGTTCGAAGGGGGTGGTCAAACCGAAGATATCGTCTCTACCATAGATTTTGGATTTTGGAAATCCTCTCTCCATGTTCCACCCAAACATGGGTTTTCCACGATAGCACAGAAAACCGGCATCGATTCTTCTCAGAGGATTTTTGCCAAACATGCCCTTGAAGTCTTTCCCCCTCTTCCCAGATGGGTTAGAAACTGTCTGGCCATTCCTGATATAACTTGGCCATTTTTTATATAACTGTGATAAAAGAACCATGCCAACCCAAATTGATCGATAAAGGTGGAGATGGAGATGATGCATTCACAAATTAGCTGACATAAATCTTGTGCTGAGGAGCCAACTGTCGCACTTTTATAGAGCAACCGCTTGTTAAATCTGTATGGATGATGTTCTCAAGAATTCGAAGGAAAAGGGATTTTAACAAAGGAGAGTACAAAAGGTTCAAGTTCTGTAAGCTTTTTCCAGCCAAAATAATGGACATGTGGGATGTTTGTGGGGCTCACTAACCACATCAAATATGAGATACATCGGATTAGTTATATCCATCTGAAATCAGATAGAATGGAAAGTTGTCCGATCTAAAACAATAAAATGAGCTATCAATAGATAAGGAAAGGGATGTCAACTTTAATCATCCATTTGATGGCCTTAGATCATATGCTTAGCAATATCCATTGAATGAGTTTTGATACATAGCTGATCACGTCCTCTTCTTATATGTTGAGCCATGCCTCATTTCCTCGAATTAATAAATTGTAAGGAACTTAACAGGGAAACTTTTGAGGTGTGGAGCGAAAGCTCAAGGACGAAGACAGAGAGAAGATCATAAATTTTTACTGTTTTGAGTAACATGACTTGAAACCACACTTTGTGGTCGCAAGAATGAGCATCTTCCAATTAAGCTACAGGCTCTTGCACAAAGGGACCACAAATTTCCTATAATAAAGGGTGTGCAAACAAATGATCCTTCCTGTCTCCACCTTTCCACCTTTCATACTTCACTCATACCTCCTTCGATTGAAGCACACTGCCTATGAATTCCAAGGATTTCAATACTATTTATACAAAGAGGCCCTATAGTATTTTCATGCATTTAGGACCAACAGCAAGCAAAGCAAGTCACTTTTCAACGTACACAACTGTAACGATGAAATGGCCAGACACATCTATACTTTTACCTGCATAATTTTACATAAACCAAAGCTAATGTAGCCCTTTTGCTGCTGCCTCAGATTTTTAGCATTGAAGAAGGATAAAGAACCTTGTAGGAGCTGTCGCATTTGATAACATGGCTGCACTTGCATCCAAAAGAAGCGACTTTCTTGTGTTTATGTCAACAACTCCAGATGATTTTTAAGAGGTCAGTGATGTTCTAACTTTCTTAATTGCACATGGTATTGTTAACTGTTGTCGAGTGCTTCAGTACTTACAATTCCTTGCTCCCGTTCTTTGGTAAAATTCATCGAGCCGGACTGAATGATGCCTCATTGTATCTGATTCACTGCGAAAGAATAGAGTGAAGATTTAGATCAAGATGGCCCACATTAAACAGGTTTTTCCACGTAAAAACATCAGGGAGATCAACCAGCCACTAATTTCTAAGAATAGAGCGAAGATTTGAAGGGAAAGAAACCCCTCATTTATTTTGCTAAAAAGTGGATTAATGGATGATAAATACATTATCCTCCATTGTGTCCCAGCGTACTCTTCCACACATAAGAGGAAAAGATGACTGTAGAATGAGAGATGATTGATTCACAGGCATGCATCATTGCAAGAATTTCTCATACTTCTTTATCCTACGCTTCCCCACTTCCTTTAGGGCCCGTTTGGTAATTTTACATGTAAAATAAAGTGCGGTAATTAGTAAAGCATCAAATCAAGAGAGAATAAAATATAATGGGGTTATGATGATATTTTGTTTTTAGTTGTTTGATATGTAATCTTTTTGACTTTTTATATAGAAAAGTGGAGCTCTTTTGTCTTTTAGTGGAGAAAGGAAGTTGCTTTTTTACTTTTTTTTGAAAAAAATGAAGGGAATTTTGAATTAAAGTGCTATTGATGTGACCCCTTGTCTGAAAAATGGAGGCTTTACTTGACTTCTACTAATCTAGTAAAGTGCCAAACGGGCCCTAACATGTAGCCCAAATGATCACACCTTATCTAACACTTCTATTTTAAGGGTGTGCAGAAGCTAACAGAATTATAAATAGTCAAGAAATTTGTGCAGGATGTATGGTCACCTGCAATGCTTCTAATGTGTCACTGACATGGAAGCAAAGCTATTGGAATTTACCATTTTTCTGTGTTCTTAAACCATGAATCACTATGACCACTAATCATATGTATTGAAAAAATTCAGAAAATATGTCCCAGACAATGTGATTTTGCAATACCACACCTCAAGCACACATCAAAACAAACTACCATCCATTCTGCCACAGAATTCTGATAATTTGTGATATATGTTGCAAACACCAACCTAATTCCAAGAAGTATGTATTCTTGAAATGTGATGGTGAACCAACTCAAAATCCCATGTTTGGTTTGAACAGATAGTTAAATGTTCTGCTATATGCTTCCAATGGGTGTCACGGAACGGAAATTGAAAAGCATAGTTCGTGGGATAAAATTTTTATGTCTTCACCACCCAATCCCATTACACTATCTATATTAAAGCCAAGGGTTTTGAAGTTAATTTTGACCATAAATTCTGATTTTGTCCGGTAGTTATATCCATTCTTTATAACTGAACGTCATTCTGCCCCCACTTCCAATATGCAACCACTCAAGTCCTCTTCCCACTTTTCACTCTTCTCAACAACTTCATTTCCATCCCAAATCTCATTTACTCTCTCCACATATTCTCCTCTTTCCTTTCCGCCCTACTTCTCTTACCCAATTTTTACTCCACAGATTTTTGGTTTAAAAAAAGAGGTACCATCATAATCTTCTCTTGCTTTATTCTCTATTTAAAATCTCGTGCTCTATTTACACTAAATCATTGCCAATAAGTGTTTGAGGATGATTTTACGTGATCCGAATTTCTTTTTAATTGATCTTTGTTGCTACAAACTTTATTGGTAGACATGCCCATGCTTAACAAGGTTACTGTGCTAGATAATCATTATGACAGCAGATTATAGACTATAAATTGGGACAGAAAATTCCAGAAGCATAACACCCCAGATATAATTTTGAATTACCATTTACTACACCTCAGGCACACTACAAAACAAACTAACATACATTCTGAAACGAGATTCCAACAAATTCCAATATATGACTGCACTTAAACAATGTCCTTCAAGATGAAAAAGAAAAGATAAAGGGCAAAAAAAGATGAAAAAAACTTAGGACACCATTCCCAAATTTTCACACACTAATAAAATCAAGACGTAGGAGTTCAACCATTGAGTTTGTGCGTGCGTGCGTGTGTGTGTGTCTGTGTCCACCACCCAGCCACACAAAAAAAGGAAAAAAAAAAAAGAAAAAAAGAAAACGAAGAAAAAATGGTCCATCTTTAATTTTGTCATAGAAATTGAGATCACAGCATTCAGAAAATAAGGCCATAAAATGGAGATCACAAATTCACAATACGTACAAAGATGGAAGATGAGAATCATATCCAGATATACGTTACATATAAAAATTGCATGCAAACACAAACCTTCAAAACAACAACAGCAACAATGAAAGAGGAGAACAGAAGCCAATAGTTCAGTAATATGGGTGACTTCTGTCATGATAGCAAATATATTAGTATTATACTAAAGATTTGCGCCATTGAGAATGCATGGGAAAAAAGGGAAACAACTTACATCCATTTTCTAGAAGTGATAATTAAATGTCACTGGTTGCAAGTTCTTGCTACCAAAGTTAACCTCGCCCTAGAAAATATTTCAGGAAAACAGTTACTTCAGATCGTAAAATACTACAAGAAAACAAAATCTACAAAGAGTGAGTTTCAAACCATTAATTGCAAGCTCTCTTCTATATCATCTTGCTCGAGTTGGGTTGACTGTACACTTTTAACTTGATTCTATAATAAACAAACAAATACACTGTAAGCAGGTATGAACTATGAACCCAAAGTAGTATGAAACTCCAGAACTTACTTAAAATAGAAGTAAACCAACCAAGAAGCTTCTACTAATTTTTGTTAATTACCTCCTCGCATGTAACTCTAGTATGCCCTGGCCTTTTGCATATGCTACAATTTTTAGCCCTTGTCTTGCCTCTAAGCGTTTCCAAATGAGGTTTAAATCTTTTTGTATTCAGAGGGCCTCCTTCAGCTTCTAGCTCAAGATCAAGAATTTTGCTCATGCAATTCATTTCATTACTTTCACTGGCCTTGCAAGTGTTACCAAATGTGGAAATCTGTGGACTGCGCTCGCTGATAAGATTAGGACTTGCACTGGCTCTCAAATCAATGTTAGGACAACCTCCCATGTGACGAAGCTTATTTGTTGCTTCAGAAAGTGCTTGAACTGCAAAAAGGTACCTTTCTGTAGTTGTTGCTGCTTCATCTGCAAATTGAATGAATCGATGCCATAGATCATTAAAGCGATCCACCGCATTATTAACTTGGGCTTGTTCACGATCACCATTTAAAGCATGAATACGCTTAAAATCCTTTCTCCAACGTTGCAACATGTAACGCGATGGAATTTGAGTGACCTCAACGGCGTAGAGAACGGATAAAGCATGATTACAAAGAATGCCTTGAAATTCAAACATACAACATATACAAGAAACTTTTATCTCCAATGCATCAAATGTTACTTCATATTCTTTTCTCTCAACAACGCCATTTTCTTTAGTTATCATGTCCTTCACCGCATATGTCGTTATTGCACCATCCACATCTTTAATTGTAATAACACAATTACCGATGCACAATACCTCACTTTGGAACTTTTGAAATATTTCTCTCGTATAGAAAGATGCACCTTGAACTTCAAAACAATGGTTTATCCTCAAAATAGGATTTGAGTGAACATCAGCAAAGTCTGCTTCAATTTCCTTTTGGTAGTGATCCTGTAATGCTCTATCATGTTGTTCAAGGAACTCTGACAATGTGCTTTTCTGATGCACATACCCATCAAAATAATGATCAACACCCTCACTTCGGTAGGTAGTTTGCATCCCTGCAAAAAAGGTACCTTTTAAATATGTAGGGACCCATAGCTCACGTACTTCATATAATGATTGTAACCATTCATTTTTCTCTAAACTATACTTCTTGATCATGTCATTCCAGTCCCTTACAAAATCTTCAACTTTGAAGGAATCATAAACACATTTGCTCATCACTGACATCACCTCTCGTTTGTTCAGCATCCCACTAAACATTTCATTTCTTCTCTTCATTATATGTGAAGGACAAAGACGATAACGGATTTCTGGGAACACCATTTTAACTGCTGCTTGTATGGAAGGGCTCTGATCAGTAATTATTGAAATTGGAGGCCATCCCATTGCTTTCAGCCAGGTTTGGAACAACCAAGTAAATGTCTCAGTTGCCTCATTTGCAAGCAATCCACAACCCAACAACACAGATTGACCATGATGATTCACACCAACAAACAAAGCCAATGGCATATTATATTTATTAGTTAGGTATGTAGTATCGAACGTTATTACATCACCGAAGTAATTGTAAGATGCTCTACACCTGCCATCGACCCAAAAAACATTCAAGTGTCCCTCCTTATTAACTTCCATTTGATAGAATAGAGAAGGATTCTTACTGCTTCTTTCAGCAAAAAGTTTTTGAATTGCATTCACATCTCCATCGATGAAGTTTTTAACTTCCCTTCGCCTATCATTTAATTTGTCCATGCCCTCAGTTTCGATGGACAACTGTTTCACTTTGGACCTTTGTATCATTGTCTTGTGAGCTCTAGCAATCTTTCGTTGATCCGATATTCTTTTTGCACGAATCAAATCAGGTAACAATGGACCAACATCATGGTTGTGCTCTGTTGCAACAAAGTAACAAATCCACATGCAGTCATTACGCCCTTTTCGCTTGATCCTCATCTCAGCTTTGCATCCTACTCGACAATTGGGCCTTGGATTTTCAACATGTTGCATTTCTCTCTTAAACCCTTCTCTTTCACATGCAAATGTGATATACCATAGTTGTCTTTTACCACCAATAACTCTACAATGAGAGTTGTGTACTTTAGTGCCAAATCCAACACTCTTTGCATATACACGGTAGAACTTTTGAGCTTCTTCATGCGATTGGAACTCCATTCCCACATAAGGAGCTAGACTCTTATTATCTTCAGAAGCAGTAAGGTGAGCAACATTTCCTTCATCCTCTCCAGTTGAGCTAATGGCACCACAATTTGATATGGTGGCCTCATCCATCATGAAAAAGCATTTGTTCACTTTCTCGAGATTATAGCAGGGTCTTTCACCTTGAATTCTGCAGTCCATAAAAAATTCCTTGTTTCAGCCACACAAGCAAGAGCATAAATGTCATTGAAGATATTAGGAGTTAAAATCAAATATAAGATAAGAAATTGATTCATATAGGTGTTACTTTTAGACATTCATTCACTTGCATCCTTCAAAGCATACTTGTAACCATTGCTATTAAAATCCCACAATTAATAATTCAATCCTGATTTGTATCAAATCCCAGGGAAAAAGATTTGTATCCATACAACTAATCTCATTTAGAAGTAAATCTTAGGGAGCATGAATGAAATTTTCAATCTAATACTAGCGTCATCAATTCTTATGGTTGAGACGATTTGTATGGGTGGAAATAACCACAGCCAAATGGCTAATATTACTAAATTTTTTTAGTATTTATGTTTCTAAAAGGTTATTGAGTGACTAAACGGAACCTCTTAAGATTTTTTATTTTTTCTAGTTTTCTTTAACTATTTCTTCTTAATGAATCACTTCTTTACCTTAAGGAGTCATCTCAATCATATAATGTTGATGATTTGGATTTTGTTTTTATTTCTAATAAAAACATAACAAAAAAATCCAATTTTTTAATTTCCTAATAACGTTGATATCTTAAACATATCTAACTATCCACAATATACCATTTATGATATATCAGTATTTGTCAATGATGTCTTCATATAATTGTATCATATTATTATCATGAATAACTTTTTTTTTTAATTTTAAATTTTCTTTTTTTTTTTAAATCAAAATCCTACAATTTGCGCTATGATTCATGATAGGATTCGACCCCATGAACGATTTGAGATACATTTTGATTTTCAGAACAATGCTCATAATAATTGAATCTGGAATCTGCATCATGAATATGTAACTATTGTTCTTTTAACACCTAATGTTTCAAGCATTTAATGTCTAGTTAAAATGCATGGGGAAATTACAGTTATTTAGGTTTTGAGTGCCACAGGGATGCAAGATACGTAATTACTAAACTTTTGAGCCCTTAAGATCAAGGGTTAGTATCTTCTAGTAATGCTGATTTTTACCCTACGCTACTCCAAGATGAGACCTTCTCATCCTCTCTACTACTGCTCGCTGGCATGCATCGAGGTGATCCCCATTTACACTATGATATTTGCAATTGGTTTGTGCACGAAAATTCCTCTGTACATACGTATATTGCATATGATTAAGCTATGTCATGTGCTCATTACATCTCAATGTCATTACAATCTGAGTCATATGGTGAGCATAATAATTTACAAATTGTTGGACTTCATCATACAAAAGGAAGGTAACTACTTACAAGTAATTTATAGCAAGCAAGGATCACATCTCCAACACTGCCACATTACTGCTGATGACAGACTTGCTTAAGTTCCACTCATGTGTATGTAATGGAGATAGTGGCCAGGGATGAGGTTAGCCCAAGGCCAGCCTTCTTTTAAAGCCTGAAATATAAGCAACTAGGGTCATCAATCAAACTGGTGTTTTGGGCTTCACTTATATACAATCTGGTGCACAGAGAAGGTTAGATCATCAAAGCATATAAGAAAGCCTAGCTGCTATGAGTTTTATACAAATTTAAATACAGATCAGTATAGAGGGCCTAACTTGACTTAGCTTACAAGTTTTAAAATAAAGACTAGGCCAGGACTTCTTTCTAGATGGGTATTTTAAAGGCTCAGTCCTGACCCATGGCCCTAAAAAATTCAGGAGGGTCATCCCTGTCCATTAGCAGCCATGTATCCCATGGTAATAAGATGCTCCAGAAGTCAAATCACACAGCCATACTACTGATTTTCAGAGAAGCGGTTACAAAAAATGAAAATTATCAAATCATCATTAAAGCCTTGTCCCAACTGTTGGTGATGCAGCCCTGGGGTTAGGGCTTTCAGGGAAGTGTCGAAGCACAATACTGGAGCCGAATCACATGTCTGTAGACACTACACGTCTCTACAAAGACCATAAACGAGGACGCACCTCAAAATGAAAAACCCAATTCTATTAATCAACTCTGAGAAATTCTTCTCTACAATGCCATATAAATAAGAAAAAGAAAACGTAGGCCCTAAGAAAAATAATTAAATTAGGAAACTAAAGAAATTACTCAAATTAGAAACCTATCCTAATTAAAACTCTTAAATAAAATTAGAAAACTAATGACTGGTAATTAGTGAAATAAAAATCCTAAATCAATGTGGGCCCTACATGTGGCACGAGGTCTATCCTGCATCAGTTGGGGTCGGCAACATGAATTCTATTTCTAAGAATCCATGTTTGGGTTGCGACTAAATTTTACACTAGGTATCAACCTACCTAACGCAACCCTCCTTTATCCGGGCTTGGGAAAAATTTAACAACAAGCATGCTAATATTTCCTTGAGACGTGAGTGATATCGATGCAAAACACAACAGGGTTATAGGTCCATGCCTGAATCATAAAAATCCCTTTCTAGAAGATTCCAAATTAACTTTAAGTATTACAAAATGCAAGATTTACTTACGATAGAGCTGTGTATGGAACTAGTTGTACAGAAAAGTGAACATTTGAGTAAACAGGAAAATGAAAAAAAAAGGAACAAAATAATTCTTTCCAAGAACAAAATTTGTAGCAGTAGTTCCACAAGCAGCAATATCATGCCAAGATTTTCTACATAAATAAGAACAAGAGGCATCATGAGCAAGTTGTGTAACTTTGAGAGAGAGAGAGAGAGAGGGCTAATAATAACAAGGGATTTTTACCAAAAAAACCTTAAAATTTGGAAAAACAACCGAGGGCCCAAACACTTCTTAGTGATGGCAGAAGACCTCTATTCTGTGATACCATGGGAATAAACTGACATTCCATGATATCATGGAATGATCTGCCATACAAATTTCATTAAAACAGGGGTGGGGGGTATTCCATTATAACATGATTCCATGATATCATGGAATGCCAAGTTATTCAATGATATCATAGAATAGAGGTCATTTGTCGTCACTATGAAGTGTTTGGGCCCTCAATCTTTTTTCTCAATTCTAAGGGTTTTTTTTTTTTTTTTTGTAAAAATCCCTATTAAAAAAAGCTGTTCAATTTTATTTTATTTTTTTTTCGGTTCATTTGAGCTTCTAAGAGAACTAAGAAAGTTAGCTCCATTTACGTAATTTCCATCTGAAACGTACAACTAGGTTTAGCAATTACATCTACTTTACAGCAGTAAATTTCTCTGCCTTTTCCAAATTCATACAATGTATTACAAAAAAATAAAATAAATAAATCAAGCGCAATAAGAGAAAATATCAATGAACCTCAACTTCCATTATTTATCATAAATGATAAATAAATTGTTCTAAGCTGCTGAGTTTTGACTGTTAGGTGTTAACCATTATCATACAGCAAATACAAATCTGGTATTTTCCATCCAATGAATAGATGTGATGTTCTGAAAAAACATATTGTTAAAGATTTACTGTATAAACAGCTAGATTTGATACTAATTAATTACATATCTTCTTGACCAAAAAAAATTAATTACATATCTTAATATTGTTTTGCTAGAAGGCCGTTATACAATAAAAATGAAAGAGGAAAAAAAGCATTATAAAAAAGGGCCAACAGAGGGATTGACACTATCCATCCCTTGGTTAGCCAACTTATCCACAATATCATTATAAGCCCGAACCACAAGCTGGAAGACCACCTGAAAAGAAGGAGACAACCATCCAATCTTGTTTAGAACAAACTGATTCTTTCAAGGACCTTCCTTCAAGCCAGAGTCCCAAAAAATGACATTAGATGAGTGCCCTTATACAATCTACACATAATGAAATGACTGAACAGAGATCCAAAGAGCCTCAGAAAAGCCAACATCATAACCATGTTTTAATATTTAATTCTGAATGGCTTAGGGAAGGCAATCAAAATCTCCCCACTACTATTTCGAAGAAACCACCAATCCTGGCTGGCCATGGCTTCCCCCTATCTGCACAATCCACATCATATTTCAAAAATCGATTCAAGGGAGAAATTAAAGACACCTCTATTCTCTTCTTTGATTAAAAAATCCCCAAGCAAACCTCCCAATTATGAAGAAAATTGTCTAGCCAATTTACCGGTTTTCAAATTGACTAATAAAACAATATCCTCTAAACACAACATTGAACTTTTAAAGGTCCTCTTGTTCCTCTTATCAAATATCCCGAAGAATGGCAAAATGAACAAACCTCAACCACAACCATCAAAAGGAGCCATTGTACAAACCTCAGCCATTCTCCCATGGAAACAGGAAAACTCCAAGAGATACCGCACTTTGTAAGAAAATTACTCCAAATAGCAAATGTAAACCCACAATGAATAAATAGATGACTGATTGTATCCCTCCGCTTTCCACAAAAAGAGTATGTCTTGGAGATCACCTCTAAATTGAGCCCCTTCCTTCTAAGATTATCGACTACAACACCTTACCAACCATAGACAACCAACAAAACACCTCCACTCTAGGAGACAAGCCCAGCCATACGGGAGAGCAAGGAGAGGCAACATAACATCACTAATCAAAGACAATGTCGAATTGTAAGGCTTAAAAAAGAATTTCCTAGAAGTACATGGCTTCCATATACAAATATCATCATCTTCTTAACAAATAAATTCATCAGAAAGCAAACTAAACAATGACACATACCTGAACTCCTAAGGTAGAACTCTTCGTACAGACACATCTGAAGAAGCATTAAGACCCTTGCGACATAGCATTCTTTGATATAGGACTGTTTATTAGACACTATCCTAAAGAAACTAAAAGAAACACAAAAGAAACAAACAAGGTCCCATCCCTGCCCAATTATCTGACAAAAAAGACTTTATTTCCAAACCCAACTTCAAAACCCAACCTTTTATTATGGACTTCCTCAGCACCCCCTCCCCCCTTTTCGTCACAAATAAAGACATCAGAAAGCAAACTAAACAATGACATGTAATCAGACTCCTCTGACAGACACAGTAATACCCTCACAACACAGCAATCTTGGCTGGAAGACTTTTTATTAGACACCATCGTAAACAGCCCAAGGAAAAGTGCACACACACACACAAAAAAAAAAAAAAGGGTTCCAACCCCACCCAATCATTAGACAAAGAACAAACTTTATTTCCCAACTCAACTTGAAAACCCACCTATTTATTGAATGCTTACTCTCACCCAGCCAATCCCCTGATCCCCCTCACCCAGCTTACTCTCACCCAGCCAGTCCCCCAATCCCCCGCGCCCATCCCCACCCCCCCCATCCCCACCCCTACCCCTTTTCCCCTTCCTCTGCTCTTCGTCCTTAAAAATAAAGACGTTAGAAAGCAGACTAAATAATGGCACATACTCAAACACCTCTGACATAGCACTCTTCTTACAAATACATTGCAAGACACATTAGGACCCTCACCAACATAGCAATCTTTGATGGAAACCTATTAGACACCATCCTATAAAACCCAGTGGAAAAAAAGGATTCCACTCCAACCCAATCATCAAACAAAAAACAAAATTTATTTTCCAACTTGAAGACTTCCTCTGACATTGTTATCAAAAAATATAATAATAACAATAAAATCCTCTGACGGCTGACCCACTTCCTCCCCCTTTAAGACGTCACAGAGTAAACTCAGTAACACACATACTCAGAAGCTTCCTACAGACACATTGATGATAATTCCGGTCAAACAAATTGAGCAAAATTTCGGTATCCTTGGTGATACCTATCGTTCTTCTTATATAGAGTCATATCCTTCTAATGAGGTTGCAGGTGTTATTACATTGCTATAGACTAGGTAATAGTGATGTATAATGGGAAAGTTACAACAAACAATACAAGCTCTCTTAGGACTAGTCCATGAATCTCTTAGGCCCAAAGCTCAGGCCCATGGCCCGTTTAGTTTATACGTGTCTCCTCACAACCCTCCCACAATGCCCACAACATGCTGTCGAAAGCATCAAGAGCTTGGAAAGGAGTTTAGCAAGCCTTTATGCTGATTGTGACTTGGTAAAGTAGACAGCTTAATCAGAATGGAGCAAAGCCAAACATGTTGTCAAATAAAAAGGAAATCAATTTCAATGTGTTCGGTGGGTTCATGGAAAACATCATTGTGGGCAATATCAATCGAACCCTTGTTGTCACAGTAGAGGGGTGTGGGCTGTGAGGGGTGGATGCTCATGTCAGGTAAACAACATCGAAACCAAACAATTTCAAATGTGGTATGAGTGAGCATGGCATTCAACTTCAACCGAGAAATGAGAGAGAACAGACTGTTTCTTACTTTTCTAAGAGAGAAGAGAGTTGCCATGAAGATACAATTTCTAGTAGTGGATCTATCATTAATGTCACCGACCATATCAAAGTTGGAGAAAATAATGAGTATGAGAGAACTTGATGAGGAGAGGATCACACCTTGTGTCATTATGCGATGAAGATAGCAAAGGATACGCAACACGGCTGCCTAATGAATTGTGGTAGGACAACAAATTGACTGACCACATAAACTTCAAATGCAATGTCCAGGTGAGTAATAGTGGGGTAGACCAAACTTCCAACAACTTGACGATACAGAGTCAGGAAAGGGAGGAAAGTTCCATCATGATGTAGCATAGACCTCATGGCCACATGTGTAGGGCCTATGTGGATTTAAGAATTTATTTTTATGTCATTAGTTTCTTCAAATATTGTAATTAGGATTAGGTTTCCACTTTATTTAGTTTCCTAGATCAATTAGATTTCTTAGGCCCTAAGTTATCTTTCTTATTTATATGGCATTGTAGTAAAGAATTATTCAGAGTTGATTAATGAAATTGGGTTTTCCCATTGAGGTGCGTCCTCGTTTATCGTCTCTCCAATTGATGCAGGCCCTAGGGATTAGGGCTTGTGTGGGAAGTGCTCAAAGCACAATGGGTGCTTTGAGCACGATAAATCAACTCAATGGGAAACTAAATCTCCGCAGAGACAATAAACGAGGACAATAAATCTCCGCAAAGACGATAAACGAGGACGCACCTCAATGGGAAAACCCAATTTCATTAATCAACTTTGAATAATTCTTTACTACAATGCCATATAAATAAGAAAGATAACTTAGGGCCTAAGAAATCTAATTAATCTAGGAAACTAAATAAAATGGAAACCTAATCCTAACTACAATATTTGAAGAAACTAATGACATAAAAATAAATTCGTAAATTTACGTATGCCCTACAAATGTGGCCATGAGGTCTATGTTGCATCACATCAGTATGCCTAACTTCAAATTTATCTCAAAGGTGCTGCAACTGATTTCATGCCAGCGAGGTAGCACGAGAGAAAATATTTTGGATATACTTTTGTTGGGAAGAAATGTAAGGACTCAAACCCAGATTATATATATTTGTAGGGATTCCTTGAAATCCAGCCGCAATTTGGTAAATTAGGAAAATGAGGATCAATAATTAGAGTTTCCTTGAATTTTAATCCCAAATTAATAAGTTGAGGCGCTTAGGTGTGTGTTCATGCAGTATAATATATGACATGCATTGAACATTTATAATTGATTTGGAAATAATGCCACTATTGAGGGCTTAATTGTAATTTTACATAGTAGGTTTAAGATGGTAATTTCCACAAAATGTACATTGGTAGATTCCACTTGTAAAAGAATTATCTAATCAAATTAATGCATATAAGAAGTCATATATTAATGAAAACAATACAAGTACAGCTCATATTGTGTGGTAGACCATAGGAAGGAGACTCATCGTGAAGTGGGCCCATGCATAATTAAGAGGTGGGACCACTGTGTGGCAATTAGGATAGAAGTCGACCAAGTAAATTGTAGTAGTGGGCGTAGCACTTGATTGAGGTATAATTTCCAAATCAATTATAAATATTCAATGCATGGCATATATTATAATGCATGACCTGACCTAAGTACCCTAACTTATTAATTTGGGATTGAAATTCAAGGAAACTCTAATTATTGATCCTCATAGCCTTAATTTATCAAATTGGGTCTGGATTTCATGGAATCCCTAGAAATTTATATAATTTGGGTTTAGGTCCTTTTAAGAAGCTCATGCAACGTTAATGTTGAGGAAGTAATGAAAAAGGCCCAGATCTTTCATGTCAAATTGAGTACGAAGGAATTGCTTTACCCTTTGAATACCACAATGAGCACTGCCGGTAATGATTATGTCCTCAACATATAGAGCAGTAAGAAACACCTAGACATTGTATTGCGATAGACTAAGAGGAATCTGAATTGCCTTGAGTGTAGCCAATGCTACAAATGGCTTCACTAAATCTAGTAACCCAACCCCAAGAGGCTTGTTTTAAGCCATAAAGGGCCCAAAAAACATATCCAGATGGATGATGTACGTCAAAAGGAGGTTTCATATAAATTTCTTCTAATATAAACCATTCAAAGAAAGCATTTGTGACATCCATTTGAGTGGGCTGCCAATTCATAATAGCAGATGCAGTAAGGAGAGCGCGACCGGTAGTCATCTTGGCAACAAGTGCGAAGGTTTTTTCTTAGTTGAAGACGCTCCTAGTCGTAACGTTTTGCAACTAGCTAAGCTTTGTATCTCTCAATAGAGCCATCAGCCTTTGTTTTGATTTTATAGATTTATTTGCAACCTATAGTCGACTTGCCCAAAGGTAAACGAACAAGATTCCAAGTAAGAGTCTTGCGAAGGGCTACAAGTTCATCAGTCATAACATGTTGCCATTGCGGAACTGATGAAGCTTCCGTATAAGATGTAGGCTTTGAGTGACAGTGTCCAGGAAAACTTGTAAGAAGCAAAACCACATCTTTCAACAGGTTTCTAGGTACAAAGAGGATTTTGACAAGAGGTGTCTGTCTCCAAAGTAGTGGTTAAGTTAGTGTTAACATGTGGCTATAAAGCAGGAAGTGGTGTCCTAGGGCAGCGATTGTATACCTGTGAGGGTTTGTTTGTCAGGAGATTTAGGAATGGGAATAAAAGGAAAACCAGAAAAAGTTCTGAAAGGAAAAAAGGTCAAAGAACAGACAAATAGGGCAAAGAGAAGGTTGTTCATGGGGACAAGAAGAAGTAAGGAGGGAGAAATATGGGATATATTCTAAAAGGTAACATGCCTCAATATGCAATGGCAATTTCCCTTTGGATTATAATGTCTATATCCCTTGTGTTCAATATGATATCCAAGAAAAACACAGATGGTGCAGTGATGTGACCATATATTTTGATCATGATGTGGTAGTTGGACAAACAGTTAAAACCAAAGAGATGGAGTTCTGGATAAGTAGGTGTGGTATGAAAGAGTCATACGAAAAGAGTGACACTGGAGGGGACAGAAGATGGGGTCCAATTAATCTAATACACGGCAGTGAGAATGGATTTTTCCAAGAAAATAATTGGAACAGACGATAAGTGAAGCAAAGCATGAGTGGCATCAGGAAAATGACAATGCTTGCATTCAGCGACACCGTCCTGCTGTGGAGTGTATGGGAAGAGAGCTGATGTAAGTGCCCTTGAGGATAGAAATTCGCCAAAGCAGCTTGCTTGCAACATCAGGTACCAAAGGAAGTTCTATTCTCATCAAAGGTGTTCGGGGGAAAAAAGTAAGTTTGCTTTCAATGATGGGGAGAACAATATGCAAAGTGATTGCTTGGATCATCATTCGAATGAATCCAATCGTTTGATTGGTGAGGAAAGAACTGTGTTATGATAGAAGTAGCATTTAAAGAGATCCGTGATTGCCTCATTCTGAAGAAGGAACATGCAAATAAACTTTGTGACATTTGAAGGAGACAGCTACGTGCCCTCCAATTGATAATGCCATAAAATGATTCTCTAACAAGACGATCCTATTGCAGACAGGTGGAAGAAAATTCTAGTGTAGATTCTGCAGTAAAGATCACTGAATAGTGATGGATGAACTAATAGAAGCAGACAATCCAGAAGATGAAGATGAAGCAGATCATAGCTACCAGATTCGCTGATATGGTTGTCGAATCACAAATAGTTCGATTCGAACAATTTGTGATTCGGTTCCCTGCAGTCTAGAAGTATGAGATTATGCAATTAGTTTCAGTTTGGCAGAGGAAGACAATGTGCTTTGGTAAAAGTGAATGGGAATGAAATAGCAAATATGAGAGGCTACTTGTGTTGGCCATGTAACGATGGAGAACATTTCACCTATACTAGAGAAAGGCACAGTGGTCAAATCACAATAATGACGGTATGTTAGATTAACAATCAGTAAAAGAAGAATTGATATAAACATTACCAGCCATCCGATCAAAAGAAATGAAAATGAATGGTAAATGCCAAAGCATGAATGGTCAACAATTGTTGCGTTTAACTGAATGGTCAAAAATGTGTGATGAAGCCTATCTTTTATGTATTGTTAATCCATCAAGGATTTTTCGGTACGATGAGACCACTGAGACACTTGTCAGTGCCACTTGCCCACCATCTCACTACACAAGTAATTTTCTATTAGCAAGGTATGTATGGAAGAAGTTTTCACTACTGCGATAGTGGTAGGATACTTCAATACTGCAGACAGCTGACTGGGACAAGTTTATCAGTTTGGGCCCCATCCAAAATCTAAATTACTCAATTGGGCCGCATCCAACCTCATTAGATCATACTGACCCCTTCATCTATGGACGTCGAGTTTAATGATTTTAGGTCTCTTTTTTAATTTCAATCCAACGGTGAATAATGGTTGGATAAGTGTTAAACTTGTGCTTGTGGCAATTCAAGGTGGGGGTAGTGTGCAAAGGTGGTAACTTGATCATAGGTGGGCCGGGTGAACAACAAATCATGGTTCTGATCCAAATATCTCTTTGTATGTAGAATCAGATCTATGAATTCGCCAATTGCATCAAATTACATATTCGAATTATTGTAACAGATTCATCGAATTCAAATTTCAAATTAAACGAATTGAAAAACGAATTAAATGGGGCTACCCCATTGAACTTTTGAATTGACTCAAGTGTCGAACTAAAGACTATGAACTCAAATTCAAATAGACCGAACTGTGAATTAGGTAATTATGAAGCAGATCTATAATTATAGGTATATCACGATATCAAGCTTCAGCGAAACATATTAGATTCATTTAGCACAACTAATTTCATTATCTGAGACTATGAGCAGACACATGTCAGTCAACCAACAATTAAGTCATCACTTCATGCAAATTTAGTTAAAAGATGGAAGCAAATTTCAGATTGGATGGACATGTTGGGTGTATAGAAAGATCTGATTATTCAGTAATGGGTACAATCTAATTCAACCAAAGAAAAGAAGAACCAACCATCATTTGTACTCCGAATAAAAGATCCAACGAATCGAAATTGCAAATGTTTGTCAGTCTGTTCCATGTTCAATCCAGAAGGAAAATGGCACAACCTAAAAACTCAGGGGCCAGTTCCCTCCAATGAGGGAATGATGCAGCCCTTGGATGTGAGGCCTACATAGGGTCCACGAAATCATAAATCAATTAGAAGTTTTAAGATTCTAAAATTCCATAAGTTAAAATTGAAAGGTTCTCTCCTAAAATTAAAATAAATAGAATTCCTTAATAAGGAGTTATGATAAGACTTGCCAAAGTTTTGAAATCACATTACAAACCTAAGGTTCTAGGTAAGATCAAATTAGGATTTTTAGGTCCCCTTTTAGATAAGAAATCTATAGCTAGCGGGATTTGAGTTTTTTGAACTTTATATTACATCCTCAGTAAGAATTTCAGTTCTTAGAAAAGGAAAATTTTATTGTTTAATGACTTGCTTTGTTTTTTCATTTTGCATGTGAGCCTAGCAAAGTTAGTGGAAGAAACTAAATCTTGCTATAGAGATTGGCAAGGACCTTGATCTAGCTTGCATCAGTTCAAAATGTGGCTCCTTTCAATATCGCCCAATCAGCACTATCGATGCCAGATCAATTTCACAACACACTGTAGCACCCAATATTCACCGCACCATGGTAAACGAAAAGGACAAGAGTCATGTACAACAAATAAGAGAAAACATATATGATGTAAATAATAAGCAACCACCAACAACAAGAACAAGAGAAACTACATGGTTTACCACTATGGGCTACATCCACAAGAAATTTTGCAATGCGAAATCCACTATATTAAGGGGGCATACAATGTATAGAAATACCTCATGAAAACCCAAAGAAATCCCATCTGCTCACCTTCTTTTCATACAACCACAAGAAGCTACAAAACCCTCTCCCACTTCAAGACAAAGACACACATAATATATTGGCGAAATCACCAATTGGCAATCCAAGAGTTACAGCCCAGGAAAGAAAAAAAAACTGTTTCCTCCACCTCTTTTCATTCTCCCCGCTTCCCTTATACAAACCCTTTAGTCAAATTCAAGCCTGAAAGTTTGAGCTTGAACTCCACAAGGGAGAGCACCAATGAGAGCTACAGTATCATTAAACAATTCTTACCATACTCTTCTTCTCCACTCGAGATTCAATAACCCATCAATAAGCCTAGAAAGACATGCCTTCTTAGGAAGAATCCGAAATCCCTTTTCCCAAGAGAACCTTCACTTGATAGCATAAATCCCCTTTAAAGTTTTAAAAAGCGGGGAAGAATATACATGGGCTAGCTCGAAGCCCAACCCGCACAATACAAACACCATGCTCGCTGCTCAACAAGGGTAAGAAGCATATAAAAACTAAGAAAACTAGACCAAAAGCAAGAACAACTAAAGGCTTGAAACTAGGCCTAGGAAAAATAACTTTAAATTTGTACACCCAAAAGAATGTCTTAAATCTGTATTGAAGCATGCCACTTTCATCTTCTTGGAAAGTAGAGTGCAACCACTGGGGAACTAGAGGAAAAGGCTTTAAAATACTTTCTAATGCAAAATGGATGACCCAAGTGTGGGGCCAGCAAAGTAGTTTAGGAATTACTTTTAAAATTGCTTGTTATTTAGGATAGTTTCTAATTTAATCTCCTTCTTAGCCATTAAGTTTGTTTTTCCTATTTATATTACATTATAGAGATAAAAATCTTAGACTTTGATTATTGAATAGAATTATTGTGGGATTCTATCCCTGAGGTGCGTCCTCGTGTTGAAGTCTCTGTGGAGACGTGTTGAAGTGTCTCCGGACATGCGCTTTGGCACCCACGCAAACTCTAACCCTAGGGCCTGCATCACTTTCACCACCGAGGTCGAGACCATAAGCAGCAAACTTTTTGGCTAGAAGATTGCCTTCCAGAGGGATGTAAGAGATGCAACTATTAGGGAATTATGACGGCATGGAAAGAGTGCGCTAAACAAGGCCCTTGATTTGATCGTCGCAGTTACATCAACCAATAAGATAGTCTAAGGTAAATTTAGGGTCTATTTGATCCAATAAATGAGGGGGGAGAGATCATTGTAAACTAAAGGCCTTGATAGACAGTATATACTTCCACAAATTTGATGGAATGATGACCAAGATTGGTGGTGAAGAAACTGATCACGTGATCAGAGCATGATTTGAAAATGCAATCCATTCTAGATGTGACATGATTAGCTGCGCCACTGAATCAAATTTTAGTCATCCTGCTTCAGGTTTGTTTCAATCACAACCAAAAGTGGGAGGCCTCGTCTAGGTCTAGGTTTCTATAGAGAGAAACCTAAACAAACTGTCCACCACTTTGCCAAAAGAAGAATGATTAAGCTTGGATATTGCTTCAAGTGCAGGGCAGAGAATGAGAAACTTCACAGTTCACGCACACAAATCATACTAGGAGATTTTCCATAGGAGAACATAAATCTCCTTTTGGATAACCAATCCTATTAATGGGGTTTGAAGCCAATAAAACATGATAAAAATGCCCTCACACAGTGACCAAGTGTTCAAAATGACCCTAGTGGATATATAAGGCCCATTTGCCTTTTCTAAGACGTGAAGTAATGGTTTATAATAGTGATTTTACTATCATTACTGTTAACATTTCGGATGTAAACAGGTCGGGTCTGGGTTAGCGCTGTTGGACAGAAGGTAAGGTGAAGTAGCCATGGCGTCTCTTTTGTGGTAAATGATCTTAAGATGCATGTTATCATCTATAAAGGTGCCCAGTCGAAATACTCCAGCTTGCGGGAACCAATGTACATAAACAGGAATTAGTGCTGGAAAAGTCGTTTAAGTCCCAAGTATAATGGGGTAGATAGATAAATGGTCTTACTCCATTCTTTTTTAATTTTTTTTGTTTCCTTTTGTTTCCTTTTTTTAATCTTGTTTGCTGTATATTATATCCTTTCTACTTCTAATAACATCATTTTCTACATCTCTATACTTCCTGTCTAGCAAAAAAGGAAGTCTATCTACTATTAAGAGAAATGCAATAATTTCCTGATTTCATCAAAAATATCAGAAGACTCCACAGTTTCTAACAAACAGAAATGCAAAATAACATATTGGCTAGAAGTTATTTGGGTCAAATGACAACAGAAAAAAAAAAAAAAAAAAACACACTCTCAGGGAACAATTTCAAGCACATATGAGCTAATGGAAGAATTTTTCCCATATTCAATCAAATTACTTGATCAAACCCAAAACCCACAGTCAGAAATCAAAAATCAAGAAAACCCCACAAAGGCAATCCCCTCAAAACTTCCATAATCAACCAAAATCACAGAACCCCACACCAAAATACAAAAGACCCAGTTCTCCGAACACCCCAAAATGGCGATTGCAATATCTCCATCCTTGGATTGCTTCAAAAAAGAGCCTCAAATCGGCTTCTAAAAGCAGAGGAAAAAATGACTCCTGATGGGAAAAACAAAGTGCTTCTATGGAAGTGGTGGAGAGAGGATTACCTGAATCTGGGGTCGTCGGAGGGGCACCCGTTAACGTGATCGTACGGTCGGTAGAGGAGGAGGGGCTGATGGGGGGAGAGAGAAAGAGAGAGAGAGAGTCAGTCGTGGACGAAACTTTCTGCGTGACGAACTGCGTGTTGATGGTATCACGACCATTTGTCCATGACGAGTTGACGACTCTGCCAAAAGGACACATGGCCGATAGTGGGTGCAACAACGGTCTTGGCTGATCTACAGCTTGAGCCAACCTCTTAATTGAGTTGAACTCAAGCCGAGTTAAACTGAACAGGGGCTCACTTTGAACTCATGAGCTGATCGAGTCAGGCTGAGTTGCCTTGACTCGTTCACAACCTAGGGCTGAGTAGGTGTGCTTGTGGTCTGAGCCAACCCATCGGGACCTGAGTTTGGCTAATGCTGGGCTGTGTTTGAGGCCCATTGGCTAGATTGGGACCGGGCCGAATTGTTAAATGGGTTGGGTTTGGGCTTTTATATATATTCTTAAGCAACCCAACATGTTTAGGGTAAAGGGTCTACGAATATTGTAAATGGATCGGGCCTTGGTGGTTTTAGGTCCTTGGGCTGGATTCCGACCTAAATGTTAGACTAGATAACTAAATGGGCAGGTTTTAGATCTCCTCTGAGTAGGCTTGCTAAGTCGGAGAATACATATTGCTTAAGGTCGTTTAGATGTTTATAGAATACAATATTTACAGATTTAAATAATAATAGAATAAAATATTGCATAATTTAATAATATAATATTATAATATTGTTGTTTGGCAATTTTTGAAGAACTTGACAGATTTTGAACTATGATGTTTGGCAGTTTCTAAAGAACATAATATATGTTGAAACTAAAACAGCCATGCAAATTTATATTATGGACTCAAAATTTATAAAATTATCTCAATGTTCTTAAAAAAAGGTAAGCAAGATGGCAACTACAATTGATGATAAATAGTTTATTTAGTAGCCATGTCGATCTCTGATCCTTCTAGTGCAAATGCTATATTCATCTTACATAGAATTTACAATTGCATCACGTATTCTATTATCCCTCCCAACATTGCCCATCTGTGCTAAAATCCTCATCTGGTTCATCACGGTCCTCTCTCGTTTGGAGGAATGACTTTCACATTGAAGGTCATATTCTTCATATACCCAATCTTCACTGTTAGAGTGGATGTCAATGAAGTTGTGCAAACTACAACAAGCAATTATGACATTTGTAACTGTGTCAACCGAATGAGAAGACGCATTCTTCAATATTAGAAATCAATTATTTATAACACCAAAGGCATGCTCGATAGCATTCCGTAAGGAAAATGACGAAGGTTCAAGAGTTCTTAAGCATCTTGTGGGCCCATATTTGCACGGAAAAATTCCTTCAAATGATATCGCACTCCTCGGTTAATATATACAATCAGTTCAGTTTAGGCGGTTAACCGTGGGTTCAAATCGATAACTGACCGATATAAGGCGTTCTATGATTTTCAAACCGTTGACCGATAACCAACCGATATAATTGTGCTATTTATAATAAGAAATTATTATTTACCTTGAAAAAATGGAAACGAAATGTGTATCATTTTCAAATTCTAGTGGAACGTTACTTGATGGATCATGTATGTATTGTGTTGAAAGAGATATGATAGTTTGAATAACTCCATTAAAATTATGGCTAATTGTTTCACTGGAATGTTGAAAATGTTCTTGAACTAGACGGTTGACGGTATTATTTCTGATTGTGAACAAGAACATGATAAGTTGTTCTTTAAGTGTTACAGCTCGTGTATCACTCAAAAGATTTTTACAACGAGTAACATCGCACAACTTCATAAATATAGGCTTTTCCATACGACGAACTTGTCGAAAATGCTCTAGGTGACCACTTAATAACTTACTCGCATAAGCATTACCAGAGAGTGTTGAGTCACGATATGACTTTTTATCTAGGTAAGTTTCAATGTACCAACCAACCTCAGATCCTACACTGAGCATATTATTAAGCCTGATCAGCTCCCTTCGCTGAGCATTGATGTTATCATCAAACATTATATTTTTATTTGAAAAAGTTCTACATCAAGAAATATTTAGTTTTAAGAAATGAGATCGCAATAAAATAAGAGAAATAACATAAATGACAATTTATTAAGATTTTCTAAAAGCTTACTATCATTTAGTAGTCAATAAATTATTATCTTAAAGCACACGTTGATGCAATATTAAGAGTGAAGAATAAGTTGATCAATATCCTCAAACTTACAATAAACCAAGAAAAATATTGAACTAAAACTACTTATAAAACTATGGAGATTCCCGTCTTTGGCTACCTCCTACAATCTTGACGACGCCATCGCAGTCGCAATGGTCCTTTGAGGGTGATAAATGCAATTGCATTTTGTTAATCTCAAAGAAATTTAACTGCTCCCAGTATAGTGTCTTCATTGAGTTCTTCTATTTTTTGAAGCTCTTCTAGACAAATTTCATATAAATCTTTTGTCGGTCGAGTCATGGCAAATATATAAGAGAACAGAAAATGTCACCATTCTTTAAGTTTCATCAAATATTCTACCGCCAACACTTGTTTGACCTCTTTTTTTGACAAGTAGGTGATTTTGGTGCAGTAAAACATCGATTGCTTCAACTGATTTTTTGCGTGGTTATCACAACGTTGCCTGAGCTTGAACTAGACTCGTCCACTTGCTCATGACAATGGTTGAGTAATAGGTGTAACATAATTGGGAACAAATCTTTGCTTTTCCACTACAGGTTGTATGATTAATATAAGACTTGACTTTTGTCGTTTAACGTCTGCTATACAACCTAGAATTATAATTTTATAATCAAAATTATGTATCATTAAAATAATATAATTGATTTTATTTATTATTAGTTTAAAATTTAAATACTATACCGTTATATATAAGATGAAAGATATCTCTCATAGGAGCATCTCCATAGAAATATATATATATATATATATAATGCAAAGATGATCATATAGAGGAAAGGAGGTCCTTCTATAGGGTTTTGCTTCAAGGTGTGCCTATGAGAAAAAAATATACTATTAATTATTAATGATCTTACTACAACACTACATCAAAAAGGCCGAAAAAATAACTGTCGACGACAGTCATTTTTCTTAAAAAACGACTGCTAAGGGCAGTCGAACGGGCAGTCATTAAAATCGCAGTCGTTTTTGGAAAACGACTACTGTTAGCAATCGAAAATTTGTTAGATTAACGACTGCCCACTGCAGTCAATTTTTTTAAAGACGGACTTCGGCAGTCAAATGTAAGTCATTTTTTAAAATATTATATAAAAAAAGACTTATCATTCAATTAACGACTGCCCGGAGCAGTCGTTTTTTTAGAGGGTTTTTAAAAAAATATATATTTCATAATTAATTTTTAAAATTTATATTTTTCTAATAAAAATCTTGTAATTCTCAAAACTGTAAATTATCATCAACCATACAAACATTCATTATCCATCAAATAAATAACTCAAATAAGCTAAGAAATCATTCATCCACTTAAAATTTAAACCATCAAAGTAGCTACATTAAATGGTAGAAAATTAAAAAAAAAAAAAAACCACGTTCACGTTCACGATCACACACATCAAAGTAAATACTACAAATAAAGTCATTTAACAATAAATCATGTGGGCTTTGAAACTAGCCAAACACGGTTCTATTGTAGGCCATGAAATGATATCACCCACGGTGAGATCCCCAAAAGTCTTTTCTCCACCCAAGAACTCTACATCAAACTTCAAGATCTTATCTACAACAATCCTATAGCATCCTTCCTCCTCAGTTGACAAACCGAGAACGCGTCCAAGGGCAATGGTAATAAAAAATTTGCAGGGCTACAGTGGCTTTAGCAGTGATAACAACAGCTCATTACTTGGGTCCATGGATGAGAAGCGCGAGATCTTTAGTCATCTTTCCCGACTCCACAGTTGTAATGCAAGCTGCTACCAGTTTCTCAGTAAAATCCAGCATCCTCGCATTGTCATCCAACTTTGCTCTGTCACACATCAAACATTTCATCTATTCCCAAGTTTTTCATGAAAAAAAACATATAACAGTGCAACATTCCAATATAAACAAGACATGATCATTCAATATGCTAATTGTGCATGGTCATTTAATATATAAAGGGTAAAATTGGGGGTTGCCCAAATCACAATTGACACAACCCTTTGCAGAATAGACATTCAGCTGGGTTTTGGGAAGCACAGATAAAAAACCAAGGTCAGATACTGTTCATTTTCTACCCCAAATCAATATTAAGGCAGAAGAATGGTATCTCACCTAATGCAGCTTTTTGTTTTTGCATCACTCCAAGAAAATGGTGAAATAGACAGTAATAGATCATCTCCCAGCCTGCTAGCACATTCATGATACTAGCAATCTGGTGTGCATCCAACCAAACCCTAAACACCTTGAAGTTCTCCTAATTCATTTGCTTCCCTGATAGTGATATTTGTTAACAATTGACCCACTATATTTCACTATCAACTACAGCTTCTTGTGCATTCCATAAATAATGGATCCATCCACAATGGCAAGCAGTATTGAAATTCTAAAAATTGATTTGCATGAAAAAGAAAAAATAGGTTGAAAATGTATAAGGCATTGATCTCTTGGCATTTTGTAAATTTTGGAAGATCTCTAGCAAACTGGTTTAACCAAGAGGCCATACGAGTAAAATTTTACCTGTGTGAAAGCCCTTGTGACCAAGCAAAAATTGAGGCTATGTTGTTTGTACTTGTTTCACCTCTTTTCTGGTGCATACGGTAATAACGTGTAACAGTTCCATGGGCCGCTTTAGCTTCAATGGTTTTTCCATTAGGACATACCTAAAACCATATATAAATTCCCATGAATCCAGCCACATGCTACCATACGTTCACATGCTCAAGCACACTTGTGAACCTCCTCAAACTTGTAACCACTGTAAGTGTCTCTAGAGAATCATGCACATAAAAAATGTACCACTCACACAAAAGAGTAACTTAAGCGTCATACACATGCTAAAGGTTTTTGTGCTCCATAAGCACGTGTAATGAACCCGGAGGTCAGGTCGTCTAAAAAAGACTCCTTTTCCACCATGTTCATATACCCATTGAGAAAGCATCAATAAAATCTTCAATATGCTAATCCAACAACGGAATTGTTAGTTACTATCAGAGATCACTAATATACAAGAGGGAAAAAGACAGGGAAATAGAAAAGATAGAAAACCAACGAGGAATCACATAAATAAAGGAGTCCTCCAACTGTATTTTTGGAACACATCACAAGGTTGCCCCCACATCATCATAAATTAACATATCCACTACTATGAAATGTCCAAATAAATACATGCAAATATGTACATCTTATACGTACTGATGGATATTCTAACTGAAAGAGGGCGTTACGCATTGATGGATATTAACATGTAAGCAATTATTCACACAAGCACAAAGTAGAATTAGTCAAAGCACAAGTACCAGTACTGATGTCATCAATCCAAGAGATCCAAACCGTGCTAAGACAGAAAATGTAAAAACAAAAAAAAAAAAAAGTGATTAGAGACAACGCCCAAACCTTACCTACAAAGCGCTAGCAACATCTTCCCTGAATTTCCACGAGTAACACTTCAATATATAGATCCACATAGCAGACAGGTGAGGAAATGGCATACAGACCTTGAGCTAAGAAATCACTCTGTACGTCTCCATCATAGTTCTTGCATGCCCATACATAACCACCTTCACTCTTAAGTGCATATGCCACCATGTCATCAATGAGTCTATGTTCATACCTATGGAATGAAAAGTTAGCGCGTGAGAAACCAACTACTCACATTTTGAACTGGATTGAAGGTGTTTGCCTATCTCACCATATCCCTGTAGCCTCAAACTTGGATTTCCACTGAGCTTCATATACCTCTTGGAATATGTCCTTGAATCTGCAGCAAAAGACAACAAAGTACATAAACTCATTTAATGCCATGCCACAGATGGAAGGAAACAACAGAGTACACCATAAAGGATGTTTGCTAGAAAAGGGCAAAGGATTACTAACAAAATTTCATACCTTCCATCATATTTTTTAAGAATTGTATTTTTTGTGATAAGATAAAGAGGCCATTTTTTCTGGTATGTTGTATTCATAGATGCCTCAGCAAAAGCATAGATGGACTGTATATGATCAGGTGAACAACAAAGCGGCAGAAAAGCCTGGAGCCTGGTTCTTACCAAATACCATTTTGAGCTTGCCAGGGCCTTTACTAACTGTGTCGGTCGCTCGGCATTGATCACCAGAAGCATGCCTTCCAATGCATATGGGCTTGTTCCAAGCTGAAAACAACACCAGTTAAACCAATTAGAAATAATACAAACTAACAAGTTTGCTAGTTATAATATGCCAAATAAGATAATTTGTATTGATTACTGATCTTTTAAAATTCAAGTTTTAGGATGTTCATTTAAGTGAAATACCTCTAAAAGTTCTCAGAATTTATGCTAGTAATATATAATTTCTTTCAAAGTTCTATCTCGCATTTTCTCCTTACTTGCATGGATTACTTTTCCACCTAAACTTTTACAATTTGCACCTTCTCATAAAAGTAAATTATTTGACTTGCACAAATCTTAATAGGAATATAAAAGTAGTTTATTCCAACCTATATAATTCTACTTATTCAAAGATAAAAACATAATATTTTTTCAAGTAACTTAGTTTTCATCTACATCTTTTCTGAAGAACTCTCTTGAGCATATTACAACAGACATTTTTTAAATGGAAAGTAAAACTAGCCCCCTACTCTGGTTTCTACCAAATCCTCTCTCCACATTTTCATCAAAGACTTTTCTATCCGCCTAGGGTCAGCTTTGTGAGTTCACTTCATCCCTCTGTCAGCATACAAACTAACATCTTTAAATTCTGGCTGTGTACAAGGGTGGTTACGAGTCTTCTAAATGCACATGTCCAAATCATCTCACACAATGCAACTTTATTTTTTTATATATTGGAAACACCAAAGGATTCCCCCTTATAACATTATCCCTCATTCAATTCCTTCTTCTTATTCCACATGTACATTGCCTTCTTGTCATTTCGTTGTTGCCCAACATTCAGCTCTATATAAGAATGCAGGTCCAACTGTTGTCTCTTAAATGCTCCTTTAATCTAAGTAGCACTCAATGACCCCACAATACTTTTCCCAACCTGCACTAATCCTTCTTACAATATCCACACCAAGCCTTCCTTTTTGGCCTATAGTAGCTCATGAATGTTAAAACGTAAAGCACAGTGGCACTAACTGGTTTTCAAATTTGACTCATCCTCCTCTCTACCTATACCATTGATTCAAAAGCCCAAATCTGCTTAAAATGACCAGATGCTCTATCATAATAGGTTGCATATAACCAAATGTTGGAAATCCTATTTTAACTAACTAATATAAAAAATGAGAATTTTTTTTTTTTTTGCTATTTGGATGGTGCACTTGTATATTGAGTTTGGACCAAGGAGAGGCAACTTTCTGCCCATAATACACATAATGTGTTGCACACCCACTTCACCAAGTCCTTCTCCCCGTACTCAAGATCCACAGGGCGTTTACCTGTCACAAGCTCTAGAATAACCACTCCAAAGCTGTTTGTGTCGCTTTTCTCGTTCACTCGAAGTGTATATGCATACTCTGCAAGTAGACCAGAACAAGATTGGTAAATACCAAGAAATCACCATGCAAAAAGGGGCCAACTAAAAAATATAAGAGCAAAATTGCCAATTAAAAGAGGAAGCAATGTGGGAAGTATTGAGTCAAAAGTCATGAATGTAAATAATCTACCTTACTTGAAGCATGCTTTCTCTATAAACAAGAAGAAATTGTCTGAACTCTTAGTGCATCATCCAAACAGGGGATAAAAACAACTTCAATTTGGAATTGATTTAATGCTTGAGTAAAAGAATTGGAATGTTGAATATAAAAATTCATGAACTTCAAAAAGTAGAACGAAGAAACAATAAACAAACTAGACTTAGGATCCAAAATAGCTAAAGGGAGGGCTATAATCATACCAAATTCTTTTAAAAGGTGAATGAATTGAGAAAGGAAAAACATTACTTTGAAAAACTACATAATCTCTATGCACTAGAGATAAAGGGTTGCCATAAGTAGTAGGAAACAATATATTAGAATCAAGAGAGCATGAAAACTGAATTTAAAATGGAAACATTCATCCAACAAGATGCCACTCCTTGATTGAAAGTAATCAATAAATCACAATCTAGAATCATAGCACTTCCTAAGATCCCATTTATGTGGAGTCTGTTTGAAGAGCTATAAAATGCAAAGTGCGTCCATCTTATATTGTTAGTTGCAGCAATGAGACATTTTAGCTCTCTGTTTCCTAGTCCAGCTTCTTAGAAGTTGTATACCAGTAGCAGCTTGATTCTGTCCACTCAATTGTCTTCAAAGAAGGAACCTCCCAGAAGATCTCCAGCTATGATTTCAATCTCGGCATCGACTACCCCGCCCTTCTCAAATCCATTCTCGCCATAGAAGAATCAGAGCTCGTCAATCAGGTAATGCTAATCCCTAAAAGAGCCCAACTTTTTTGAAAAATTTGTTGCCCAAGAGAGAGGGAGAAAGAGAGCGAGGGGGAGGGGAGAGTATTGGAGCGGCTGGGAGAGGAAGGAGAGAGAGATAGCAGAGAGAGGGAGAGAGCGGAGAGAGCAGAGAAGGAGGGGAGAGAGCGGAGGGGGGGAATGAGTGAGAGAAGAGACATCGATGGGGACCGGAGAGGGAGGAGAGAAAAGAGGAAGAGAGAGAGAGAAGAGACATAGATGGGGACCAAAGAGGGATGAGAGAAAAGAGGAAGAGAGAGAGAGAAGAGACTGAGATGGGGAGTGCGCGCAGTGTGTGCGGAGTGCAGGAAGAGGGAGGGGTGTACCTGGCGATGAGGAGGGAGGCGAAGCCGCGGCTGGGAGAGGGAGAAGGCGGCTGGGAGGTACTGCTGCTGTGAGGAAGATTGCAAGTGGTGACTGCTACTGGTGCGATGAAGATGGAGAGAGTGGTGGGCACTAGCGTCTGCGGCGGTTCTGCGCATGATGAGAAGATGAGGCGATGGAGAGGAGAAGATGATGGGAGGGTCGCGAGGTGAAGGTGAGGATGGGTCTGGAGATGGGTTGAGAAGGCGAGATGGGTCTGGCAATGGAGCAAAGAGAAGACGGCAATGAGTGAGAGATTCCGGGAAGATGAGGATGAGGATGGGTTGATGGGTTCTGGCAGGGATGAAGATGAGGCTGGGAGATGGAAAACGAAGATGGTGAAGACAGGAAATATTGGGGAAAAATAGAGAGGAGACGGGCGCTAGGGCTGGGAGTCGTTAATGAGTGATGAGAGAGGGGATTTTAGTTTTATTTTTTATTTTTTTATTTCGAAAAAACGACTGCCATGGGCAGTAACAAACATTAAAAGTCAGTCATATTTTTACGACTGCTCCAGGTAGTCGGTAAAACCAACATGTAGGGGTAGTTTTTTGGCCTTTTTTACGTAGAGCAATAAGAATGTTCGCCCTAATAAAATTTATATTTGTATGAAAATATACCTAGATATAATGATTCCACACATCTTCATCTACCGTTCAAATGTGTATTAACTCATTCAATCCAAATCCACTTTGTTCTCTCAACGTCTTGACAATCCGGTATCGTGTTTTAAAATCAGCCATATGACTTTATAATTTCATTGGTTTTATAATATGGTGCCAGCATCCATCCTTATCTCAAAACACAATATGCATTTTTTCAAACTCAAATCAATACACATTATATGCACTCTTTCAAATCTAAGAAGGAAACCTTCTATATTACCAATGTTTTTTCTAGCTCCCTCTCACTCGATAGGAGCATTGAAATTTAAACCTCCTAATCTAAGAATAGAGTTCTTTCCTAAAGTAAGCAAGAAAATAGGGGCTGGATTCTGATTTATTTTAGTTTCTAAACTTAATTTAATCCCTACCAATTTGATTCCTAAAATCATGATTCAAAGAACGTTTATCTCAAACGACAATTCCTTCATATGTCCACACGTCCCAACCGATCTATGTGGGACCCACTGTAATGAAAGACTCATCAAATTTTCTAATTTCTATATAAAGGGTTACAAGTCCAATCCTAATTTTTTTTACCCACGATGTCCATATATATATATATATATATGAGCCAATCTATATGGGACCCATTATAATGAATATGAATACAAGCGAACTTCCTCCCAAAAATGGGTGGGACTCCTTTATAGTTTCATTATATTCCCTTAATTTTAAACAGAATTTATGTGGCTTTTGATGATATGACTTACGCCACATGGTCTAGCCCAAATCCAACTTGTATACAACCATCTGAAAATGGGTCCAATTCAGGTCAAGTCTATTTCCAAGAGCCATGTCCAACTCAGGTGCAAGTTAGAGGACCTGTATCCATAAAAAAATGTAAATTAATTCAATTCCCAAACAAATACAACAACCTGAACAAATGGCCTGGACCCAGATCTCCATCGTGGTCCAAATATTTATAAACTGATATAATTATTGTTATTTGTTTGGCTCAATTGAATAAATAATAAATAAACCGGGCCCCGGTATTAGCCCATGTTCTACTGTGATTAGAAGTAGGTCTATTATCATAGGTCTACTATGTTTAGAAGTAGTGTTTGGGTGTAACTGGGTTTTGGGCTGATATTATAAATAGAGACTTAGGGTCTCTATGATGTACACCTTCTTCTGATTGCATAGTGAATTCTCCCGTCTTCCCCGTGGACGTAGGCCAAAAGCCGAACCACGTAAATCTCCTGTGTGCTTGTGTGTGCTTGATCTCTTCTCATAGGCCCTAGATCACAACAAACTAGTATCAGAACATATTTGGCGTGATCGAAGGAGATCTGACGGATCAGATCTTCAAAGGGTTGATCGCAGAAGCTGTAGAGGTTCTGGATTGCTTCGCAGGCAGAAGCTACAGATGATCTGATCTTCGACACAAGGCAGTCTCCGATCTGATTTGGGCGTTTTTTTTTTGACTTCTTGCCCTTGCCCGTCGCCGCCACTGCAACCTTGCCCGACGCCGGAGTCGCTGCCGCCGCTGCGTGTCACCGAAGTAGAAGCGCCGCCTGCGCTGTTGCCGTGGAAGAAGCAGAAGACCGGAAGCATCTTCTGTCCGGTTGAAGAACGAAGAAGGAGGAAGGAAACCCAGAGACAGTTTGCGCCTGCGCTTCTCGCCAGACGTGAAAACCGCTGCACTGCGCATCCCGTCACCGGAGAAGAAGAAGTGTTGCTGCACCGTTGCTGTGGAAGAGGGCCGTTGGGTTCTTGCAGTTCTGGTTACTGAACCAGAACGGAGGAGGAAGAAAACCCATTTATCTTGGGTTTGTTTCACGGGTTGGGCCAAGTCAGGTCAAACCTAACCCGCTTCAAAAGTCCATCGCCAGTCCAGGTCGGGTCAAGTACAGGTTGACCTAACCCGTGTATCAGAAGCCCAGAAACAAAGCAGCAGTGATGTCAGCATCTCAAAGGTCAAGACAGTTTGACCAAATCGAAGGCTGAATTTGTTTTCGCGATATCTTGACGATCCGGTGTCCGATCTGAGATCCATTTGAACCTACAGACTCGTTGCGAGCAGATCTACGCTGTAAGAAGATTGGCTATTCAACAGTCAACGAAAGAGATTGACTGATCGGAGTGCAGAAACTTAATTCTGCGATATCTTAGCCGTCCAGAGTCGGATTTCAGATCCGTTTCTTCCAGCGTGCTCGTGGTGACCAGATCTACACAGTTCTAGTGAAAGATTTACGAAATGGCTGCTAAATTTGATATTGAAAAATTCGACGGTAATAATGACTTCGGTCTTTGGCGTCTGAAGATGCATGCTTTGTTGGTCCAGAACGGGTTGTTAGTGTCACATTCCTGTGAGCACTATTTTTGGTTTGTCAATTCCGTGTCATTGTGTCCCGAAGACCTTACATCTCGAAGAGGTTCAAGGATGATCTACTTCAAGGATATGTTCAAGCTTTTGGAAGACCTGGATGTGTCAAAGAAGACTCCATTTGTGTGCAAATCATCTCAGGTATTTTGGACCCAAAATCTTTACCTACCTGGACCCTAGGAGCCTTGCTTCCTTAGCCTATATTAAGTGTTTCATTTAATGATTATCTCCATTATGTTCTGTCCAGAAATAGGGGGTTCGGTGACCTTTCGGTCACCTGGCGGCTAGCCTCTTTGCAAAAAGCGGCTAACCGCTACGTAACCGAAATATCACGGTTACATTTCCAGAATGCCGACCTCTGTCAGAAATGTTTCGGCCACCTTGCGGTCAGCATTCGGCTCACCGCAATATGGACTGGCGGCTAACCGCCAGGTAACCGAAATATCACGGTTACTTTTCCAGAATGCTGTTCTCTGTCAAAAAGTAATTCGGCCACCTTGGGGTCAGCATTCGGCTAACCGCAGTGAGGACTGGCGGCTAACCGCCAGGTAACCGAGGTTCGCGGTTACATTTCCAGAATACAATCTTCTTGTAAGACCCCGCCCTGAGAGTTTCCGATTAGTGTTAATTAAGACGTGACTTATTTATAAGTGAGATTAGTGGAAATTGGTTAAATCTGGATTAGAATAGTTTTTAATAGCTTTGAATTACTTTGGGAACTCTTTTGATCTAGTGGGGCCCTTTGAGGGTTCCTTTTATTGTGTCTTGATTAGTTTTGGAATTTATTTAATAATTCTGGAAATCTGTAATTTACTCCGTTTAACGTATTTCATGATTCCCAACAACTTTCGTATTTGTTCCGTTTCCATTCGAGACCTCTAAACTCTACTTTGCCATTGATAGGGGTAAAACAGTCTTTTTACACAAAATCTGGACACTAATTTCAATGTCTCCGAAACTCGTAAAATATATACTTTTTGGAAAGTAGAAATTTCGACGATCGATTCTTCCTTCTTCGTCGAATCCATCCGAAGCCCGTAGAGTGATGTTTCAGCTCAATTGGATTTTTAAGTTGTGGGACCCATTGCCATTGTCTATATAAGGAGGAGCCCTTTTCCCTCTTCCTCTTCTTGCAACTTTCTTGAGAAAAAGGAATCCCAGCCCAGCCCTAGGGTTCTCTTCAACTTACCTTGCTTCTTGCTTCTTCATCTCTCTATCTCTCTCAAATCTATTGCTAAAGATAAAATGGAGGTGGTAATCTTCCTCCCCTCCATGAGAGCTTCATCTTGATACCATTTTTAGAGAGAGCCTTCCATTCCAAGCTACAGTTTGAGCAAGCTCTTGCCATTAGAGGACTTTCCATGTAAGCTCTTCTTCTCATCTCTTGGTTGTGTATTCTTCTAGCCATGGAGGTGCTTCACCTTGATTATTGGAAGCTATCTCCATCTATTTCTTGATTTTGACATTCTAGGGTTGTAATGAATGTATTTTGGGGATTTTGTGTAGATTGTAGATTTTGAGCTTGATAGAGGGATTAGAGCGTGACTAGCATATTTGGAGATCAAGGCAAGTGGATGAATGGATTTGATTTGAATAAGTCCTTATTCTATTGAAAATGTGGATTTTTACTATTCATATTCCTTTAGTTTATTATGTTTCATAATGCTTTTGGAAATGTACTTATTGATATGATTTTTCTCTTAGTTAGTTTTATGAGAATACATGCATTCTTTCATTAAAGTTTATTTTGATCATTATGGACTTCTTAAATGATATTTGTACTTGCATTGAATGAGATTTGTGTTGAAAGGAGAATTAAATGCATTGATGGAATGGTGGTTGGTGGAAAGGATTAAATGTTAAATGGAAGCGAATAGACCCATTTCATGTTAGGAAATGGTTGGAGCTGAGGTGAAAGGGTTTGGGAAATAAAGAACTGAAATCTGCACCTGATGTGTAGTTCCCGCAGCTGGGCGGTCAGCGGGCGGTCACCTTGACGGCTAGCCGACAGGTGACCGGCGGCTAGCCGACCCAGACGCGGTTAGAAACACAGAATGCTGTGTTTTGACAGGCGAACCGCGGTCAGCCACGCGGTCAGCTAGCGGCTAACCGCTACCCAAAAACCATGCGACCGCCAGGTAGCCGAGATGCGCGGTTAGAAACACAGAATGCTATATTTTAGCAGGGTGAACCGCGGTCAGCCCCGCGGTCAGCCAGCGGCTAACCTCCGATAACCTCGACGGCTAACCGCCAGCTAACCGACTAGTGACCGAATTTCACCCAGAATTCCTGAGTCTTTTCTATTGTTTTCAGACATGGTATTTAAAGGTTTGGATGGGTTGTTCTAATGCCCTACCACCTTGGAAAGACCCAGGGGATGACATAAGGAGATTGACTTAGAAAGAAACACCATTTCGGAAAGGTATTGTGACTTTTGGATTCATCAACTTGCATAAGGAAACTTGGTATGTCCTCTATCATTCGAGTACCATACTAAGGGTAATAATAGACATACAAGACCCTTATACATGTTGTTTGAATATGGATGCCCCAATATATAGTCCCTAATGGTATAAGGATTCATTGCATTGTTTTACTCAGATTATATGTATAATTACCCGATCCTACTGGTTTTATCTCAAATTCTGATTTATACACCTGATATGTCCTGCCAGCCCCGTTTATGCATGAACAGATAATGATACGAAATGAGTGCTTACGAGCACCATGCCCCGCCTGCCCGAGTGTTTTATACCGATATAGTTTGTATATGTTTTGATTTCTCATGTAACCTATGAATCGGCACCACTAAGCTTGGACGTCCTTGTCAGTCTGATCAACTGACTTGGGCCTCCCCCTTGTGCTCCCGCCAGTTGCAACTTGGATCCTGTCCTGTCCCGCTACCCGGTTCCGCAGCCGTGGTCTTGTCTAGCTATATGTATATGTATATAATGTTGGTTCTCATCACTTCGTGTGTTCGAGCCCAACGCACTGAATGTGCTCTCATCACATTAGTGATAAAGAGGATTTAGCTTTAGTGTGGTTGCCATCTAGTCAGTTCCTGTACCTTGAATACCCCACATGATTTATATTGCATCTGTACTTTAAATGAACCATGCATTCTGTTTTATGACAGTTATCGTTTTAATAAGTTTTCGTTATGTCTAAGATATGCTTTGATTTCGTTCTTGGTGTTATCTATTCACCCACCTGCCAGACCGTCGTGTCTGACCCATTTTTGTGGTACTCAGGTCCAGCTCCCGTTATTGCCTTTGAGGAGGAGCCAGAGGAGGCGGTTGATGAACCGCAACGATTAGTCGAGTGGCAAGCTGACAATGTCATGTAGACATTTGGTTTAGCTTTGATCTGCGAACATTTTGGGGAGATTATAGAAAAATACATGATGTATACTTTTGGATGTACTGGCCTTTGTTGGCCATTATTTTTGGGGAATGTTAATTTAACTTGATCTTTTGTTTAAACTCTAACTTCAAATTTTGGGAATGCTAATGAGATCATTGCTCACTCTGACATCATGTCATACTTGTGAATTATCAGTCTCATATAATGAGAATGGATTAAGAGTTTGATTTGCTACATGCTTCCGCACCAATGTAAATGTTCCATGAGTGTATGTGGAATCCTCACCGCGGAAACTTGTGGGAAATGAAGGAAATGTATAATCATTATTAAGGGTAGTTCATTACCCATCCACACCACCGTCGCGGTCTCGGGTCTCGGTCCGGGGTCGCGACAGACTGGTATCAGAGCGAGACGTGTTTCAGGCAATTAAAAGAAACTGGAAATCCTAAGGACGTGGCGAGGATCCGTTAGATTTTTCGTTAGTTAGACTCGTGTGAGCAATGTGTGACCCTTATATAATTGTATGTGCTAACAATTTGTTTTACAGTGATATGCCACCTCGAAAAAGACCCGTAATCGACAATCCCATTGCAGGCAATAGTGAACACACCGGGCCACTAGGAAACGGTACTCCGGATCCAAACATGCAGAATCAATTTCAACAGATGATGCAAGCCATGCTTGACCAGCAACGTCAAGCCAATGAAAATCAGGCAAGATTGCAAGAGCAAATGGCCAGGAAGGATGAAGAGCATGCTAGGGAGATGGCTATGATGCAAAGGCAGTTATTAGAGGTGTTAGAAAGGAGGCCTGAACCGGCACTAGCGCAACCTCTAGGCCCTCAAATAGTCATTAACAATAGGGAACATGACCCCAATGCGTTGTTTGAAAAGTTTAGGAAGAGGGGTCCTAAGGAGTTCACTGGGCATGAGGACCCATTAGCTGCAGACGATTGGTTGGAGCATACAGAGAACATCTTTGAGATATTTAGATGTATAGGGTGGCAGCAAGTGCAACTTACCGCTTCCATGTTCACCGGCTTAGCGGATATATGGTGGAAAACAATAAAGGCTGAGTATAGGACCATAGCAGACGCAGAGGCTTGGACAAGTTTCAAGAGACAATTCAGTGACAAGTTTGTACCGACACATGTGAAGAGGCAAAAGGCCATTGAATTCCAGCAGCTCGTACAAGGTAACACGACCGTTTAAGAGTACCTCACGAAGTTCGAAAGGTTGTCTCGATATGCCCCCGAGTTAATTGACACTGTGGAGAAAAAGATAGCGAAGTTCCTTGAAGGACATAACCCGATCATTGAGAGGGATGCCATGGGTGTTGTACCACCTATCACTTTTGAAGAGGCTGTGAGAAGGGCCTATAAATTCGAGAACCTGAACAACAAGATCCTCAAGATCAAAGGAAAGGCACCAGCTCACCAACAGAATCACCCACCAAGGAACCAACAGAACAAACGACCGAGGCATGAACAAAATGTGCAAAATGCTCTAGTTTGCGTTCACTGTGGTAAAAACCACGAGAGTGCTTAATGCCGTACGATTACGGGAGCGTGTTTCAGATGTGGATCCATGGCACACCAGCTCAAGGAATGCCCAAGGCAAGTTGGACAAGGTAACAACAGACAGAATCAGCAACAACAAGGAACACAGCGCCAGGCACCACCTCAGAACGCATTAGCTGTACAGAACCAGCCCAGACCACTCCAGCAGCAGGCCCCACAGCAACAATATAGACCTCCACAGCAGCATCAAGCGCGTCAGCAAGGACAGAATCAGAATCAGAATCAGCGTCCTCCTCAGCAGCATAGGAATGCACAGCAAGGAAGATAGCAACAAGCTCAAAACAGGCCTCAGCAGCGAGGACAAGTGTATGCAATTAACCAAGCGGATGCAGAGGCTACAGATAACGTGGTGGAAGGTACACTCCTAGTTTGTGGATTTGAAGCTAAGATTTTGTTTGACCCTGGCTCTACGCACTCTTTCTTGTCTCCAAAATTTTCTAAGTTGATTGATATGCCTGCTAGAGAACTTGAGTATGTGTTGACAGTGTCCACCCCCATAGGCAAACAAGTTGTGTGTAGGGAATATTATCCTAGATGTGCTATTAAGATAAGAGATGTGGTGTTACCGGCGGAGCTTATTTTGTTGGAGATATATGATTTTGATGTCATTCTAGGAATGGATTGGTTAGCAGGATACCATGCTACGATGGACTGTTTCCATAAGACCCTCACGTTCAAATTAGAGGAGACCCCAGCAGGAGTATTGTTCCATGGGGAGAGGAGGAATTCTTGTCCAAGATTCATCTCAGCATTGAAGGCTGATAGACTAGTGAGAAGTGGATGTGAATACTATTTAGCGTTTATCACGGAGGATAAACGGTCCCAAGGGGTGGAGGAGATCCCAATTGTTTGCGAATTCCCAGACATTTTTCCAGAAGAAATCCCAGGTTTACCACCTGTTAGGGAGATTGACTTCACCATCGAATTGTTACCAGGGACCGCTCCGATATCTATTGCACCATACAGAATGGCTCCAGCTGAATTAGGAGAGTTGGAGATTCAGTTGCAAGAATTGTTGGATAAAGGTTTTATTAGACCGAGCGTCTTACCTTGGGGAGCTCCAGTGTTATTCGTCAAGAAGAAAGACGGTTCCATGAGAATGTGTATTGACTATCGGAAATTGAACCAAGCTACCATCAAGAACAAGTATCCATTGCCGAGGATAGATGAATTGTTTGACCAATTGCAAGGTGCTGCTTACTTTTCGAAGATCGATCTAAGATCCGGTTACCATCAGCTGAGAGTTAGAGATTCAGATGTATCGAAGACGGCGTTCCGAACGAGATATGGACACTATGAGTTTCTAGTGATGCCATTTGGACTGACGAATGCACCGGCAGTATTCATGGCTTTGATGAACAAAATTTTCGCTGAGTACCTAGACCAATTCACAGTGGTGTTTATTGATGACATTTTGGTGTACTCTAAGTCTAAAGAAGAGCATGAAGAGCATTTGAGGATAGCATTGCAACTTCTAAGAGACAACCAATTGTATGCGAAGCTCACCAAGTGCGGATTTTGGCTTGAAGAAGTCGCATTTTTAGGTCATATCATTTCCAAAGAAGGATTATCAGTGGACTCAGCCAAGATAGATGCAGTTGTGAAGTGGGAAAGGCCGAAGAATGCGTCAGAAATCAGAAGTTTTCTTGGATTGGCGGGTTACTATCGAAGATTTGTGCAGGGATTTTCGTCGATCGCAGCTTCATTGACGAAGTTGACCAAGAAGAATGTACTTTATGTGTGGACAGACCAATGTGAGACCAGCTTCCAAGAGTTGAAAAAGAGATTAACATCAGCACCCGTTCTCACTTTACCATCCGGAGCGGCGGTTACACCATTTTTACAGATGCGTCGAATATAGGACTCGGTTGTGTGTTGATGCAAGATGGAAAAGTCGTTGCTTATGGATCCCGTCAGTTGAAGGACCACGAGAAGAACTATGCAACGCATGACCTGGAGTTAGCAGCGGTCGTTTTTGCACTAAAGATGTGGAGACATTACCTCTACGGAGAGAAATTTGAAGTCCACTCCGATCACCGCAGCTTACAGTATTTGTTCTCTCAGAAGAAGTTGAATATAAGACAAAAAAGATGGATGAAATATATCAAAGATTATAATTTTCCGATCAAGTATCACCCGGGAAAGGCAAATGTAGTAGCCGATGCCTTGAGTAGGAAGTCAGCAAGTGTGGCAAGCCTAAGAGTTACTTGCTTCTTTCAGCAATTTGAAGAGTTGGGCGTAGATTTTCAACCCCTAAGCGAGGGAGTGGTGTTAGCCAACATGTCAGTGTCAGAACCCTCGTTCATTCGGAAGATCAAGGACGACCAATTGCAAGATCCAGAGTTGGCCAAGATTTCAGAGCATATAGCAGAACGTCCTGATTTTCGTATTGTGGATGGAGTCTTATTCTATCGTGATCGTCTATGCGTGCCCAATATTGAAGATTTGAAGAATGACATTATGACAGAGGAGCATAGTACGAAGTACTCTATGCATCCGGGTAGCACGAAGATGTATCAGAACTTGAAAGGCAGATTTTGGTGGAACAACATGAAGAGGGAAATAGCAGCTTTCGTTTCCCGATGTATGACGTGTCAGTTGGTGAAGGCAGAGCATCAGAGACCTCCAGGGTTGTTGCAGCCATTAGAGATCCCAGAATGGAAGTGGGAACATATCACCATGGATTTCATCTCGGGATTGCCAAGGACCAGAAAAGGGAACAACTCCATTTGGGTCATTGTGGACCGTCTTACCAAATCAGCTCATTTTATTCCTATGAAGACCGGAGAGAAAATGCATATGCTACCTCTCGCGGAGTTGTTTGTCAACGAGATTGTCAGCCGTCATGGGCAGCCAGTATCCATTACTTCAGATAGAGATAGCAGATTCGTCTCGAGATTCTGGAAGACTTTGCAAGAGTCTATGGGAATGAAGCTTCAGTTCAGCACAGCGTATCACCCACAAACAGATGGTCAGTCGGAAAGAACAATTCAGACCCTTAAAGATATGCTTCGAGCGTGTGTACTAGATTTCAAAACTCAATGGGACGAGACCCTACCGCTTTGCGAGTTCGCCTACAACAACAGTTATCATTCGAGCATTGGGATGGCGCCTTTTGAGGCATTGTATGGTAGGAGGTGTAGAACTCCAGTCTGTTGGGAAGAAGTAGGTATTCGCAGTTTTCATGAACCGACTATGGTGAGTGAAACCAGTGACAAAGTCAAGTTGATCCAAGAACGTCTGAAAGTAGCCCGGAGTAGACAGAAGAGTTATGCAGACTCTCACCGAAGAGATTTGCATTTCAAAGAAGGAGATAAGGTATTCTTGAAGGTGTCCCCTACTAGAGGAACTTTGAGGTTCGGGCAGAGAGGCAAATTATCTCGGAGTTACATTGGACCCTATGATATCGTGAGCAAGATAGGTGACGTGGCTTATAGATTGGCCTTACCACCTGAGCTTTCCGGCGTACACAATGTGTTCCATGTGTCTATGTTGAAAAAGTACGTCCCCGATCCGTCACATGTACTCCGTCATGAACCATTAGAGATCAGAGAAGATGCCACCTTTGTCGAGAAGCCTATTCAGATCATCGATACGAAAGAACAAGAACTGAGGACAAGGACTATACAATGGGTGAAAGTGCTCTGGGAAAATCACGGACCTGAAGAGGCAACGTGGGAATTACGGGATCAAGTTCAGAAGAAGTATCCGCATCTACTACCCGAGGTTAGTTATTTTATTTCATTTGGTGGACCAAATGCCCTAAAGGGTGGAGGATGTAAGACCCCGCCCCGAGAGTTTCCGATTAGTGTTAATTAAGACGTGACTTATTTATAAGTGAGATTAGTGGAAATTGGTTAAATCTGGATTAGAATAGTTTTGAATAGCTTTGAATTACTTTGGGAACTCTTTTGATCTAGTGGGGCCCTTTGAGGGTTCCTTTTATTGTGTCTTGATTAGTTTTGGAATTTATTTAATAATTCTGGAAATCTGTAATTTACTCCGTTTAACGTATTTCATGATTCCCAACAACTTTCGTATTTGTTCCGTTTCCATTCGAGACCTCTAAACTCTACTTTGCCATTGATAGGGGTAAAACAGTCTTTTTACACAAAATCTGGACACTAATTTCAATGTCTCCGAAACTCGTAAAATATATACTTTTTGGAAAGTAGAAATTTCGACGATCGATTCTTCCTTCTTCGTCGAATCCATCCGAAGCCCGTAGAGTGATGTTTCAGCTCAATTGGATTTTTAAGTTGTGGGACCCATTGCCATTGTCTATATAAGGAGGAGCCATTTTCCCTCTTCCTCTTCTTGCAACTTTCTTGAGAAAAAGGAATCCCAGCCCAGCCCTAGGATTCTCTTCAACTTACCTTGCTTCTTGCTTCTTCATCTCTCTATCTCTCTCAAATCTATTGCTAAAGATAAAATGGAGGTGGTAATCTTCCTCCCCTCCATGAGAGCTTCATCTTGATACCATTTTTAGAGAGAGCCTTCCATTCCAAGCTACAGTTTGAGCAAGCTCTTGCCATTAGAGGACTTTCCATGTAAGCTCTTCTTCTCATCTCTTGGTTGTGTATTCTTCTAGCCATGGAGGTGCTTCACCTTGATTATTGGAAGCTATCTCCATCTATTTCTTGATTTTGACATTCTAGGGTTGTAATGAATGTATTTTGGGGATTTTGTGTAGATTGTAGATTTTGAGCTTGATAGAGGGATTAGAGCGTGACTAGCATATTTGGAGATCAAGGCAAGTGGATGAATGGATTTGATTTGAATAAGTCCTTATTCTATTGAAAATGTGGATTTTTACTATTCATATTCCTTTAGTTTATTATGTTTCATAATGCTTTTGGAAATGTACTTATTGATATGATTTTTCTCTTAGTTAGTTTTATGAGAATACATGCATTCTTTCATTAAAGTTTATTTTGATCATTATGGACTTCTTAAATGATATTTGTACTTGCATTGAATGAGATTTGTGTTGAAAGGAGAATTAAATGCATTGATGGAATGGTGGTTGGTGGAAAGGATTAAATGTTAAATGGAAGCGAATAGACCCATTTCATGTTAGGAAATGGTTGGAGCTGAGGTGAAAGGGTTTGGGAAATAAAGAACTGAAATCTGCACCTGATGTGTAGTTCCCGCAGCTGGGCGGTCAGCGGGCGGTCACCTTGACGGCTAGCCGACAGGTGACCGGCGGCTAGCCGACCCAGATGCGGTTAGAAACACAGAATGCTGTGTTTTGACAGGCGAACCGCGGTCAGCCACGCGGTCAGCTAGCGGCTAACCGCTACCCAAAAACCATGCGACCGCCAGGTAGCCGAGATGCGCGGTTAGAAACACAGAATGCTATATTTTAGCAGGGTGAACCGCGGTCAGCCCCGCGGTCAGCCAGCGGCTAACCTCCGATAACCTCGGCGGCTAACCGCCAGCTAACCGACTAGTGACCGAATTTCACCCAGAATTCCTGAGTCTTTTCTATTGTTTTCAGACATGGTATTTAAAGGTTTGGATGGGTTGTTCTAATGCCCTACCACCTTGGAAAGACCCAGGGGATGACATAAGGAGATTGACTTAGAAAGAAACACCATTTCGGAAAGGTATTGTGACTTTTGGATTCATCAACTTGCATAAGGAAACTTGGTATGTCCTCTATCATTCGAGTACCATACTAAGGGTAATAATAGACATACAAGACCCTTATACATGTTGTTTGAATATGGATGCCCCAATATATAGTCCCTAATGGTATAAGGATTCATTGCATTGTTTTACTCAGATTATATGTATAATTACCCGATCCTACTGGTTTTATCTCAAATTCTGATTTATACACCTGATATGTCCTGCCAGCCCCGTTTATGCATGAACAGATAATGATACGAAATGAGTGCTTATGAGCACCATGCCCCGCCTGCCCGAGTGTTTTATACCGATATAGTTTGTATATGTTTTGATTTCTCATGTAACCTATGAATCGGCACCACTAAGCTTGGACGTCTGATCAACTAACTTGGGCCTCCCCCTTGTGCTCCCGCCAGTTGCAACTTGGATCCTGTCCTGTCCCGCTACCCGGTTCCGCGGCCGTGGTCTTGTCTAGCTATATGTATATGTATATAATGTTGGTTCTCGTCACTTCGTGTGTTCGAGCCCAACGCACTGAATGTGCTCTCATCACATTAGTGATAAAGAGGATTTAGCTTTAGTGTGGTTGCCATCTAGTCAGTTCCTGTACCTTGAATACCCCACATGATTTATATTGCATCTGTACTTTAAATGAACCATGCATTCTGTTTTATGACAGTTATCGTTTTAATAAGTTTTCGTTATGTCTAAGATATGCTTTGATTTCGTTCTTGGTGTTATCTATTCACCCACCTGCCAGACCGTCGTGTCTGACCCATTTTTGTGGTACTCAGGTCCAGCTCCCGTTATTGCCTTTGAGGAGGAGCCAGAGGAGGCGGTTGATGAACCGCAACGATTAGTCGAGTGGCAAGCTGACAATGTCATGTAGACATTTGGTTTAGCTTTGAGCTGCGAACATTTTGGGGAGATTATAGAAAAATACATAATGTATACTTTTGGATGTACTGGCCTTTGTTGGCCATTATTTTTGGGGAATGTTAATTTAACTTGATCTTTTGTTTAAACTCTAACTTCAAATTTTGGGAATGCTAATGAGATCATTGCTCACTCTGACATCATGTCATACTTGTGCATTATCAGTCTCATATAATGAGAATGGATTAAGAGTTTGATTTGCTACACGCTGCCGCACCAATGTAAATGTTCCATGAGTGTATGTGGAATCCTCACCGCGGAAACCTGTGGGAAATGAAGGAAATGTATAATCATTATTAAGGGTAGTTCATTACCCCATCCACACCACCGTCGCGGTCCCGGGTCTCGGTCCCGGGTCGCGACACTTCTCAACTGTTGTGGATGTTCGGTCACTTCGCGGTCACCTTTCGACTAACCGCCATATGGGCTGGCGGCTAACCTCCATGAAATCGAAATGCCTCGGTTAGCTTTCCAGAACGCTACAGGTTTTTGAGGTTCAGATTCGGTCACCATGCGGTCACCTCACGGCTAGCCGCTATGTCTACTGTCGGCTAACCGTGAGCTGACCGAATTAGAAAAACTAGCCGTTACCTTAGAGAAATTGAAATGAGGCTAGCCGAACTACCAAGAGGCTAGCCGCCAAAACTAGCCGTTGGGAACTTCTCTATATATATCTGAAGCTCGTTTTACACTGTAGCAAGCAGATTTTTTAAGAGCTTACTTTCCCACTTCTTCCCATCTTTCCTAAGCCTTTAAATCATCTTCCAAACACACTATTAACCCAATCTAGAAAATGAATGAGAGATGTTAGTCTCTAGAAAAGTGTGTTTGGAAAAAGGATTCTAGTTTGTTTTCAAATGATATACATTTAGGAAAATCTAGAACCCAACCTCTTGTCCCTTGATTGAGCACAACATTGGAGCATCATCATCAATATCAAGGAAGCATTGCAAGAGGCATAAAAGCTTGGAGCTACGGTGACAAGCTTCGAAGAGCATCCTCTGGACTTCATCAAAGGGGTAAGTGGCAACCTCCAGATTTTGTCAAAAGAGGCAAGTGTTCTTCTCCCTCACTTCATTAAAATTAGAGCATTGTAAGAGTGGCTTATCTCTTTGTGATTTAACCACTATAAAAATTGCAAAGGGGAGTAGATCTTTGTAATCGAACCTCATGAACAAAATTGATGTAGAATCATTACTTGTGTAGTTTTGATTCATCATAGTGGAACCAAGGGACTGTGTGGACCTTGTGAGTGGATGTAGGACATATGGTCCGAACCACTATAATTCTCTGTGCATTTACTTATGTTGTTTGCCTAAGTGTTTTGATCTAGTTTACATGCCTTATTTACCATTGAACATTGCTAGATAATCACACTTAGTCTATCTATCACTTGATCTCTCTTAAATCTTAATTAATATTTTAAAAATGGATTTAAAGTTTTGATAAACCTATTCACCCCCCCCCCCCCTTTAGGTTGAGAACATTGGCCCTAGGTGAACTTTCATTTGGTATCAGAAAAGGTTACTCCTTTAGGCTTTACAACCCGGAGTTGATCTATTCTTTTCTTGTGCCAATGTCTAATCCAGAAGGCAGTGCTGTAAACAGACCACCACTATTTGATGGTACTAACTATGCCTTTTGGAAAGCCCGAATGTCCGTGTTTCTAAAATCTCTTAGTGGAGAAATATGCTGTTGAGGATGGATGGACTCCTCCTTCCTTCACAACTGATGATGGCACTGTCAAACCTCTCCCAAAGGACAGATGGACAGCTAATCAAAAAGCTATGAGAGACTATGATGCAAAGGCATTAAATGCCATAACCTGTGCCATGAATGCTGAAGAATACAAAAAGATTATGACATGTAAGACATCTAAGCAAGCTTGGGAGCTTTTGGAAACAAATTATGAAGGAACAACCATTGTTAAAAGAGCCAAGCTCCAGATGTTAACTTCTCAATTTGAATATCTAAGAATGAGAGAAGATGAAATGTTTGATGAGTTTCGAACAAAACTAATGGTTATCGTTAATGAGATGTGGTCGCTTGGTGAGCAAATCCCTGAAGGCAAAATTTGTAGCAAAATCCTTAGGTCCCTACCTGAAAGATTTCACCCCAAAGTAACTTCTATAGAAGAATACAATGACCCTGAAACTATGAAAGTAGAAGAACTGACGGGTAACATTAGAACCTTTGAGATGAAGATGAACAATGCTTCCAACAAATCCAAAGATAAGAAATCAATAGCCTTAAAGGCCTCTCAACCATCTCCACCTAAAGAAGAATCAGGGAATGAGAATGAAAGTGATGCTGAAGATGTTGCATTGCTTACTAAAAGGTTCTTAAGACAATTTAAGAAGAAGACTTCAAAGTTTAATAGAAAAGAGAAAGAGAAACCTTTTGATGAAGGTAAAAACAAAGTCAGCTTCTCCTCCAAGTATCAATCTAAAAATGTGAAATGCTATAACTGTCAAAAGTTTGGACACATATCTACTGAGTGTCCAATGGAAAGGAAAGTGAAGAAAAAGACCTGTGTGGCTACATGGGATGACTCATCTGAAGCCGAAACAGATTCAGATGAATCACACAAAGATGAGACAGAAAATTACACTGTATTGATGGCCAAAACTGTGTGTGATTCATTACTTGAGACAATGGAAAGTTCTAAAGAAAATGATGTTGAGAGCTTGGAGAGTGAATCTGAATCTGAATATGACAGCTCAGATAATGAAAAAGATGATGAAGATTCACAAGTAACATATGATAGACTCTATGAGGAGAGTTGCAAATTGATTGAAGTCTTGAACAAACAAAAATCCAAAAACAAAATCTTAAAAGACAAAATTGAAACATTAACTAATGAAAAGAATATCTTAGCAAGTGAACTAAATAAAAGTAATTCTAAATTTCATATTGCTAGTGAAGAATTCAACAAGATCAAGAGTTATAAAAAAGAAGCTGAAACTCTAAGCAAAATAAACGTACTTTTAAGGGATGAAGTCACTCAACTGAAATGGTTCAAAGAAAAGTATGAGTATTCATTTACCCATGGAGAAGAAAAATTTGAAAGACTTTTTAAAATGGGAAAATATCATAGAGACAAAACTGGATTAGGATACAACAAAATAGACAAACATAATCCTAATGTCTCTACTGTGTTTGTGAAAGGAGAAACTTCCTCTAGTAGTCAAAACATTTCTGAAATTACATGTCATTCATGTGGAAGCAAAGGACATGTCAAGTATGATTGCAAAATTGAACAAATTAAAAGACAGACCGCTAAGACATATGTCACTTCTCAAACAAAAAAAACTGTTCATAACAATACAATCAAATACTCTGTCACTCAACAATTAAATGAGATGATGAAACAAATTGGTCATCTAAAGTTACAACTCAACAATCACACAAAACCTATTAAATCAACTGAAATCTACTCTAAGAAACATTTTCATCAACAAAATCATAACAAAGCTAAATCTCAAGGTTTTGGTAAAACCCCTATCACACAAAGATACATTTGGATTCCTAAGAACAAAGGCTTGTTGGTTCACACAGCCTTTAAAGCAGTTGATCATTCATTGTGGTACCTAGATAGTGGATGCTCTAGACACATGACTGGGGATAGAGCATACCTATCCACAATAATTGAATATGAAGGTGGAACTGTCACCTTTGGTGATGGAAATATTGCTAAAGTAGTTGGTAAGGGTACTTTGAATGTTCCGAACATGCCTGTTATTGAAGATGTTTTATATGTTGATGGTTTGAAACATAACTTGCTAAGCATTTCTCAAATATGTGATAAAGATCATATTGTTAACTTTAGTAGTCTTGGTTGTGAGATTTCCAAAAATGGAAAGATTTCTAAGAGGCCTTAGAACCAAAGAAAACTGTTATGTTATCGGTAACCAGAAAGAATCATCTAGTTCAGCCTGTTACATTGCTCATCTTGATGAAGCTCAACTATGGCATCAAAGACTTGGTCATGTAAATTTTAGGGACTTGTCCAAACTGGACAATTATGTAAAGGGTCTTCCTAAAATCAGCAGGAAATCAAAAACAATATGTGGAGAATGTCAAAAAGGTAAACAAATTAGAAATTCTCACAAAAAATCCAAGTCTCTAAAAACCTCTAGACCTTTAGAACTTCTTCATATGGACTTGGTTGGTCCAACTAAGAAAGAAAGCAGGGGTGGCAGAAAATACTTCCTGGTTATTGTAGATGATTACTCTAGATTCACTTGGGCTGCGTTTCTAAGAGAAAAATCTGATGCATATGTTGAATTTAAAAAGATTGTAAAAAGAATCCAAGTTGAAAAAGGAAGAGCAATTTCTCGGATAAGAAGTGATCATGGTGGTGAATTTGAAAATATTAAGTTTGAAAAATTTTGTGAGAAATATGGAATTCACCATGAATTTTCTGCCCCTAAAACTCCTCAACAAAATGGTATTGCTGAGAGAAAGAATCGTGTCTTACAAGAGATAGCCACCGTTATGCTTCATGGAAAGAATGTGCCTAGAGATCTATGGGCTGAAGCAGTTAGCACAGCGTGTCACATCATAAACAAGGTATACTTGAGAACTAGCTTGGATAAAACTGCTTATGAGTTATGGCATGGTAAAAGGCCCAACATTAGCTATTTTAAAATTTTTGGTAGCAAATGCTATATACTTAAGGATAGAGAATACTTGAGCAAATTTGATTCAAAAAGTGATGAAGGCATTTTCATTGGCTATTCTCTAAACAGTCGTGCATACAGAGTGTTGAATAAAAACACTGGAGTCATACAAGAATCTATAAATGTTGTCATTGATGACAAGCAAAATGATTTCAGATTTCAAGAAAACTCTGATTTTGATGAGATAGATGTCCAAACTGAAAAACTCAACAAGGCTCCAATCTCTAGTGATTTGGTGAATGTGAAACATCACCCTATGGACCAAATTCTGGGAGATCCTTTGGCTGGTGTCAAGACTAGAAGAAAATTAGAAAATATTGTTAGCTATCTATGCTTTACTTCTACTCTTGAACCTAAAAATGTGGATGAAGCTTTTACTGATGATAACTGGATAAATGCAATGCAAGAAGAGCTAAACCAGTTTGCTAGAAGTGAAGTGTGGGATCTAGTGCCTAGGCCAAATGACAAAAATGTTATAGGTACTAAATGGATCTACAAAAATAAACTTGATGAAAATGGTACTATTATTAGAAACAAGGCCAGGCTGGTTGCCCAAGGATATTCTCAAATTGAAGGAATAGATTTTGAAGAAACCTTTGCTCCTGTTGCTAGACTTGAGTCCATTAGAATCTTACTTGCCATTGCGTGCTCTTTAAAATTTAAATTATACCAAATGGATGTCAAAAGTACTTTTCTAAATGGTCTTTTGGAAGAAGAAGTTTATGTGGAGCAACCTAAAGGATTTGAAGACGCAAAGAAGCCCAATCATGTATATCATCTCAAAAAGGCCCTCTATGGTCTCAAACAAGCCCCTAGAGCTTGGTATGAAAGGCTTACACAATTTTTAATTAATCAAAATTTTGAAAGGGGAAGTGTGGATAAAACTCTCTTTATTAAAAAAACCAATGATTCTATTTTGATTGCTCAAATTTATGTTGATGATATTGTGTTTGGATCTACTTGCAATAACTTCACAGAAGAATTTGCTAATCTAATGAAATCTGAATTTGAAATGAGCATGGTTGGTGAACTTAATTTCTTTTTAGGATTACAAGTCAAACAATTGACTGATGGAATGTTTATTTCCCAAACCAAATATGCAAAAGAATTGATCAAAAGATTTGGATTAGATTCAGCCAAACACATGAACACTCCCATGAGCACTACTCTAAAATTGTCTAGAGAATCGAGTGGTAAGAGTGTTGATTCCAGTCTGTATAGGAGCATGATAGGCAGCCTATTATATCTTACAGCTAGTAGACCCGATATTGCTTTCAGTGTGGGAGCTTGTGCCAGATTTCAATCTGATCCCAAAGAAATCCATTTGAAATCAGTTAAAAGAATCATTAATTATGTTTCAGGAACTTCAGGGTATGGTTTATGGTATCCATATGATTCATCTACTTGTATTGCTGGATACTCAGACGCCGATTGGGCTGGAAATGTAGATGATAGAAAATCTACTAGTGGTGGATGTTTTTATCTAGGAAACTGTTTAGTTGCTTGGCACAGCAAGAAACAATCATCCATCTCTCTTTTTACAGTTGAAGCAGAATATATAGCAGCTGGTAGTGGATGTATTCAAATGCTTTGGATGAAACAAATGCTCACAGACTATGGAATTGAGCAGTGTAGCATGAACTTGTATTGTGATAACACTAGTGCTATCAATATCTCCAAAAATCCTGTTCAACACTCCAGAACTAAGCATATTGACATTAGACATCATTTCATTAGAGAATTGGTTGAAGAAGGAGTCATAGTATTGGAGCATATATCTACAGAGAAACAATTAGCAGACATTTTAACAAAACCCCTGGATGTTTCAAAATTTGAAAATATGAGAAAATCCCTTGGTGTTTGTGCTATTCGATAAAATTAAAATTAAAAAAAAAAAAGGGGGGGGGGGGGGGGGACTTCGGCTAGCCGTGGACCCTCTCGGCGGCTAACCGCCGTGGCGGGCCCGTGTTTTTTAAAAACTAGGTTTTTCTCTCATTTCGTTGTTTCTTCTCCTCTCATCTGTTTCGTCTCCATCATAGCTGTGTCTGGAGTTCGGTTTCCTCTCTCCTCAAGGTCCTTTCTTCTTATTCCCCTCTTTCTTTTACTTTGCATTTTCTTGTTTTCCTTGTTATTGTGCATTTGTTGTTCTTGTTATTGTGCATTTGCTGTTCTTGTTTTCCTTCCCTTGTGTGTGCTGTTTTCACTTCTGTGGGCACTCCAACTGTTTGCATCAATGCCTCCTAGAATGAAATCAGCTGTAAATCGTCCCTCTAAAAGAGGACGCCCTATTGGAGGCTCCTCTTCTCGTCAAGAGAGACTTCCTCCATCACCCCCATCTTCACCTTCACATTCATCTTCTAGTTCCCCTTCTTCTTCCTCTCTTCCTCCTACATCTATGCCTATGAGTCTCAAACCAAATGCTCAAATGCTAAACGACATGAAAAAAAGGTTGATTATGGTTGAGCGTCGCACCCTCCGCGCAGTTATTGAAGGTCATGAAACGGCCATTATTCTTGCTCAAATCAATTGGAGTAACATTCTGGATTGGGGGGACAAGGCTTATCCTTCTCTTGTTCACAGCATGTATGCGTCTATTACTGATGCTGTTTCAACTATTGACTCTTGCTCTTTCAATGTAGCATTTAGAAATCAAGTAGTCACAATTGACCCCGATCGTATTTCCTCTATTATGAACATTCCTGTTTGTGAAAATGGCCTAACTATGGTTGCCGACACACTCACTGAGGCTGAAAAGGCTGAAGCTACCCTTCGTATTTGCGGATTTAATGCTGAGTGGAATCGTGAAAAGAATTTTCTTCCTCTAGCTTCTTTGATTCCCAAGTATAGACTCCTTCACAATCTGTTCACATTTAATGTCTATCCTCGTAAAGGCAATAGGACTGAATTAACTGCTTATATGGTCAATATCCTTCATAAAGTCATTACCGATGTTCCCATATGTCTTCCTTCGCTGATTTGTCGTACTATCGTATGGTTTCACCTCTCAAATACTACAAAGACTGCTGCCCCATTTGGATTTCTTATGACTCAGCTGGCTCGTTCTTATGGTGTTCCGCGGCCGACTGATACTCCTCTATACCATGCTCCTTTTGGTAGAGCAAACCTCATTCAGATGAACCTTCTTCCTAACGCTGAAGCTGGGCCAGTTCCGCCTCTTGCAGATTATCAAGCTCCACAGCAGCCAGCTCCTTCAGTGCCTCCTGTGCATGTTCGTGGGGCTACTTCTTCTGGTGCATCAAGGAGCGTAGGAGATCGTTTGGATGCAATAGAGCAACGGCAGTCCAAGACAGAGAAACTATTGAAAAAGACTCTACGATACTTAGGGGCTTTGTCCAAGGGCTGTCGAGGACATGATTTCAACGAAATGCCTCCCTCTCCATCCCCTCCGTCTGATTAGTTATTAGTGGGTCTTTCAGCCACATTTGTTTAATTGGTTCTCTTTTTGGTGGTGTTCTGTTGACAAGTGGCTGTCCTTTCCTATGTGTTTAACATACTTATGCTAATTTCTTTTAACTTGGGATGTATGAACCTTCATGTCTGATTTTTATATCATATTCCTGCTATCTACTTTTGTGACTTCCTGATATCTTTGTTCTATTGCATTGTTATCTTTCTTATTGCTTGGTCCTGCCCTTGTCAATTTGTGACAAAAAGGGGGAGCATTCTCAGGATTTCAGATTTTTAGATACATTCTAAGGAAGAATGTTATTTTTGGCTAATGATTAAGGGGGAGTTGCAATCCCTCCATAGAATGTGTTTCTTCTTGTCCTATGTAGGTAATTCATTCAGATTCAAGCACATTTTTAGGGGGAGTTATTATTTGAGTTGTAATTATTGCATTTCCTTGTAATGTTTTCGTCTCTTGTAATATTGAGTGTTATTGGGTTCATTTATTGTAAGAGTATATAGAATAGGTGTTTTGCCACGAAATTGTCAAAGGGGGAGATTGTTAGTGTCACATTCCTGTGAGCACTATTTTTGGTTTGTCAATTCCGTGTCATTGTGTCCCGAAGACCTTACATCTCGAAGAGGTTCAAGGATGATCTACTTCAAGGATATGTTCAAGCTTTTGGAAGACCTGGATGTGTCAAAGAAGACTCCATTTGTGTGCAAATCATCTCAGGTATTTTGGACCCAAAATCTTTACCTACCTGGACCCTAGGAGCCTTGCTTCCTTAGCCTATATTAAGTGTTTCATTTAATGATTATCTCCATTATGTTCTGTCCAGAAATAGGGGGTTCGGTGACCTTTCGGTCACCTGGCGGCTAGCCTCTTTGCAAAAAGTGGCTAACCGCTACGTAACCGAAATATCACGGTTACATTTCCAGAATGCTGTCCTCTGTCAGAAATGTTTCGGCCACCTTGCGGTCAGCATTCGGCTCACCGCAATATGGACTGGCGGCTAACCGCCAGGTAACCGAAATATCACGGTTACTTTTCCAGAATGCTGTTCTCTGTCAAAAAGTAATTCGGCCACCTTGGGGTCAGCATTCGGCTAACCGCAGTGAGGACTGGCGGCTAACCGCCAAGTAACCGAGGTTCGCGGTTACATTTCCAGAATACAATCTTCTTAACTGTTGTGGAAGTTCGGTCACTTCGCGGTTACCTTTCGGCTAACCGCCATATGGGCTGGCGGCTAACCTCCATGAAATCGAAATGCCTCAGTTAGCTTTCCAGAACGCTACAGGTTTTTGAGGTTCAGATTCGGTCACCATGCGGTCACCTCACGGCTAGCCGCTATGTCTACTGTCGGCTAACCGTGAGCTGACCGAATTAGAAAAACTAGCCGTTACCTCAGAGAAATTGAAATGAGGCTAGCCGAACTACCAAGAGGCTAGCCGCCAAAACTAGCCGTTGGGAACTTCTCTATATATATCTGTAGCTCGTTTTACACTGTAGCAAGCAGATTTTTTAAGAGCTTACTTTCCCACTTCTTCCCATCTTTCCTAAGCCTTTAAATCATCTTCCAAACACACTATTAACCCAATCTAGAAAATGAATGAGAGATGTTAGTCTCTAGAAAAGTGTGTTTGGAAAAAGGATTCTAGTTTGTTTTCAAATGATATACATTTAGGAAAATCTAGAACCCAACCTCTTGTCCCTTGATTGAGCACAACATTGGAGCATCATCATCAATATCAAGGAAGCATTGCAAGAGGCATAAAAGCTTGGAGCTACGGTGACAAGCTTCGAAGAGCATCCTTTGGACTTCATCAAAGGGGTAAGTGGCAACCTCCAGATTTTGTCAAAAGAGGCAAGTGTTCTTCTCCCTCACTTCATTAAAATTAGAGCATTGTAAGAGTGGCTTATCTCTTTGTGATTTAACCACTATAAAAATTGTAAAGGGGAGTAGATCTTTGTGATCGAACCTCATGAACAAAATTGATGTAGAATCATTACTTGTGTAGTTTTGATTCATCATAGTGGAACCAAGGGACTTTGTGGACCTTGTGAGTGGATGTAGGACATATGGTCCGAACCACTATAATTCTCTGTGCATTTACTTATGTTGTTTGTCTAAGTGTTTTGATCTAGTTTACATGCCTTATTTACCATTGAACATGGCTAGATAATCATACTTAGTCTATCTATCACTTGATCTCTGTTAAATCTTAATTAATATTTTAAAAATGGATTTAAAGTTTTGATAAACCTATTCACCCCCCCCCCCTCTAGGTTGAGAACATTGGCCCTAGGTGAACTTTCATGGGTTGCATAAAGCTTTGAGGGGAAAGAATGCTCTATCTGAAAAATTGTCAGATGAAGAGAATGATGAGTTGCTGGAGAAGGCGTATGGTCAGATTTTGCTGTTCTTGAGTGATGGTGTACTGCGAAAGGTTGTTCAGGAAAAAACTGTTGCTGGCATACGGAAAAAGTTTGAGAACTTGTACATCACGAAATCTCTCACGAATCGCTTGTATCTAAAAAAGCGATTGTTCACATTACAAATGCAGGAAGGTACGTCTGTTTCAACTCACATTGATTCTTTTACAAAAGCTATTTTAGATCTGGAAAATATAGATGTCAGAATTGATGATGAGGACCAAGCTATCATGTTGCTATGCTCTTTACCACCCTCGTATGAGAACTTTGTTGATACCATGATGTATGGTAGAGAAACTCTTTCTAAGGAAGATGTTGAGTCAGCCTTGAACTCCAAGGAGTTAAAGAAAAAGGTTGCAACTGAAAACCATGACAGTTCTGGTGAGGGTTTGGTAGCACGTGGCAGAACAGAGAAGAAAGAGCAGAATAGAAGAGGCCGATCTAGGTCAAAATAAAAAACTAGAAAATTAAAGTGCTTCAAATGTCACAAGGAAGGGCATTTTAGAAAAGATTGTCCAGAGCGTAAAGGGAAAGAGAAATCTAGTTCTGGAGAAATTGCCGGAGTTGCAACCGATGTTGCAGAGACTAATTCTGATGGTGCAGAGGTTCTTTCGGTTACTGTTGGTAGCTCAGCCACTGAGTGAATTCTTGATTCAGGCTGTTCCTATCATATATGTCCTTACAGAGATTGGTTTACCAATTATCAATCTATTGATGGTGGTAAAGTGCTTATGGGAAATAATGCAGTTTGTAAGGTTGTTGGGATAGGTGCAATCAAAATTAAGATGCATGACGGTATTGTGAGAACATTGTCAGATGTTAGGCATATTCCAGAGTTGAAGAAAAATTTGATTTCCTTGAGTACGCTTGACTCCAACGGTTGTACCTACAAAGCTGGAGGTGGAGTTATGAGAATCTCAAAGGGTGCTCTTGTAGTGATGAAGGGACTGAAGCAGAATGGTCTTTACTTTCTTCAAGGTAGTACAATTACAGGTGCTGCAGCTATGTCGTCCTCAGATTCAGATTCAGAAATTACTAAGTTATGGCATATGCGACTTGGGCATATGAGTGAGAGGGGTATGGATGAGTTGACTAAACAGGGTTTGCTGTGTGGCTCAGAAAACAGGAAAGCTGGACTTCCGTGAGCATTGTATCTTCGGAAAGCAATGTAGAGTCAAGTTCAGGACTGCTGTTCATCGGACAAAGGGTACTTTGGATTATATCCACTCTGATCTTTGGGGTCCCTCTCGTGTTCGATCTCTTGGTGGTGGTTTATACATGTTGACCTTTATTGATGACTATTCTCGGAAGGTCTGTGTGTATATTTTAAAGCATAAACATGAAGCTTTTGCACAGTTCAAGCAATGGAAGGCTATGGTCGAGAAGCAGACAGGTAAACAGCTCAAGCGCTTGAGAACTGACAATGGCTTAGAATTCTGTAATAGTGCTTTTAATGAGTTCTGCAAGAATGAAGGTATTGTGAGACATCGCACAGTCAGAAATACACCGCAACAGAACGGAGTTGCAGAACGGATGAACAGGACTATTCTAGAGAAGACCCGGTGCATTCTCTCTAATGTAGGGTTACCTAGGAAGTTTTGGGCGGAAGCTGTTAACAAAGCTTGTTATCTGATAAACCGGTCTCCATCAACAGCTATAGAATGCAAAACTCCTGTAGAGATATGGTCTGGAGCTCCTGCTGATTACACCAACTTGCGGATATTTGGTTGTCCTGCCTATGCTCATGTGAATGATGGAAAGCTTGAACCAAGGGCAAGAAAGTGCATATTTCTAGGGTATGCAGATGGTGTTAAAGGATATAGGCTGTGGTGCCTAGATGGGAAATCTCCCAGATGCATTATAAGCAGAGATGTGACCTTTGATGAGTCTGCTATGTTGAAACCGAAGGAGTGTTATGATGCTGGAAAGGTGGAGGATCAAAACGATGTAAGTAAACAGGTAGAGCTTGAGAAGGAAGCTCCAGAAAAATTGCAGGATGAGGTGCAAATAGATGTCCCAGTTCAACAAGATGTAGAGAAGATGCAAAGCTCAAACGAGGAAAGTGCAGCTCCGGATGATTACATGCTTAGTCGGGACAGAGAGAGGAGGCAGAGTAAGAAACCTCAGAGATACGGGTATGAAGATATTGTTGCCTACGCTCTTAATACAGCTGAGAGTATTGAGTCTGAGCCGGTTACATATCGGGATGCCATCACTAGCAAAGAATCAATAAAATGGGCCGTAGCCATGGGTGAGGAGATTGAATCTATTCACAAGAATCAGACTTGGGAGTTGGTAAAACCTCCGAAAGGCCAGAAGATTGTTGGATGCAAATGGGTCTTCAAGAAAAAGGAAGGAACTCCAGGGGTGGAAGAGAGTAGGTTCAAAGCACGACTGGTTGCAAAAGGCTATACTCAGAGGGAGGGTGTTGACTTCAATGAAGTGTTCTCTCCTATGGTGAAGCATAGTTCTATCAGGGTGCTACTTGCTATGGTTGCTAAATTCAATTTAGAGTCGGAGCAGCTTGATGTCAAGACTGCGTTCTTACATGGCGAGCTAGATGAACAGATTTATATGCATCAACCAGAGGGGTTTAAAATTCATGGAAAGGAAGACCACGTTTGTTTGCTAAAGAAATCGTTGTATGGTCTGAAGCAGTCTCCTAGGCAGTGGTACAAGCGTTTCGACACCTTTATGGTTAGAAACGGTTATTGCAGGAGTGCATACGACAATTGTGTATACCACAAGAAGCACTCCAATGGCTCGTATGTCTATTTGCTGCTATATGTTGATGACATGTTGATTGCTGCAAAGGACATGTCTGAGATCAACAGGTTGAAAACTCAGTTGAGTGGTGAATTTGAGATGAAGGACTTAGGTGCTGCGAAGAAAATTCTTGGAATGGAGATTCAAAGGGACCGGAAAGCGGGCAAATTGTCTTTGTCACAAAAGGGGTACCTTGAGAAGGTTATGGAGCGCTTTGGTATGCAAAGTTCGAAACCTGTGAATACTCCATTGGCAGCCCATTTCAAACTTTCCGCTGCGTTGTCACCACAAACTAAGGAAGAGGTGGAGCACATGTCTCGTGTTCCTTATGCTAGTGCAGTTGGGAGTATCATGTATGCCATGGTTTGCATGAGGCCAGATATTTCACACGCGGTTAGTGTAGTTAGCAGATACATGGATAACCCCGGAAAGGCCCATTGGCATGCAGTGAAATGGATACTCCGTTACTTGAGAGGTACTACTGATGTTGGGATAATTTATGACAGAAGTAATAACACTTCTGGAAGTGTTATTGGATATGTTGATTCAGATTTTGCTGGAGATTTAGACAGAAGAAGGTCCCTGACAGGTTATGTCTTCACTTTTGCTAGCGGTGCCATTAGTTGGAAGGCAGCATTGCAATCCAAAGCTGTCTTGTCTACCACTGAAGCAGAATATATGGCAGCTACAGAGGCAATGAAGGAAGCTATTTGGCTGACAGGCTTGGTTGGAGATCTGGGATTGGAACAGAGGCTAGTTACTGTTTCCTGTGATAGTTAGAGTGCGATCGATCTGACACATAATCCAAAGTATCATGAAAAGACCAAGCACATAGATGTAAGGGCTCATTTCATTAGAGATGTCATCGCCGAGGGTGCTATTGCAATAATTAAGATTGCTACGGCGGAGAATCCAGCAGACATGATGACCAAGACTATTCCAACAGTCAAGTTCAAGCATTGCTTGGACTTGATTAATGTGATAAGTACCTGAGTACCCTAAGGGGCAGGTGGAGACGGTGAGACGTGTTAAGTGCATGAGGATCAGCTTCAATATTCGTCAAGGTGGAGATTTGTTATTTGTTTGGCTCAATTGAATAAATAATAAATAAACCGAGCCCCGGTATTAGCCCATGTTCTACTGTGATTAGAAGTAGGTCTATTATCATAGGTCTACTATGTTTAGAAGTAGTGTTTGGGTGTAACTGGGTTTTGGGCTGATATTATAAATAGAGACTTAGGGTCTCTATGATGTACACTTTCTTCTGATTGCATAGTGAATTCTCCCGTCTTCCCCGTGTACGTAGGCCAAAAGCCGAACCACGTAAATCTTCTGTGTGCTTGTGTGTGCTTGATCTCTTCTCATAGGCCCTAGATCACAACAATTATAATAACATACATATCATGAAATGATAATGTTGTCGCAGTGGGTATCCAGGTCCTTGATCCTTGGGCATGAAACCATGGATCAACACCCATATCAAAATTGGAAAAGGGTCCCAATATTGGGCCATCCTCACCTTTTCAATTTGCGATCCTTCGAGCTCATAAGCATTAGAGGACCCCATTTTCATCCGAAGCTGTTGGAAGTTCCTGCACTTCTTATCTTCAGTTAACTGGTCCTTGAGCCTCGTTTGGTAGGTTTATATATTTTATACCATTAGAAAAAAAAAATCAAAAGAGAAGGAAAGCATGATCCATTTAATTGATGGGTTGTACATAGGGTTGTAAATGGGTCGGTTCTGGTCCGGGTCCATAACGGACGCAGAACCAAAACAGTTAAGGAGAAGGTGAAACCAGAGCCAGACCCGGAACAGTTTTAGAACCGGTTTCTTGGCCCCGGAACCGGAACCAGAACCATATACGGGACGGGTCTAGATCTGGGTCCGGGTCTAGGTAGAGAATGATATTAAAAAAATATGATTTTGAAGAGAGATTTTCGAAAATTGAGGTAATATGTCAGGTCTTGAGTCCACAGGTAAGAACCAAAGTGGAACCAAACCCGGACCCATTTACTTATCGGGGCCAAAATAAGGACTCAGAGCTGGTTTTTAACGGATCGGAATCTCAAGGTAATCGGAGAATCGTGGACCCATTTACATCCCTAGTTGTATGTGTTTATTTTATTTTTTTTCCATTTTTTTTCGAGGAAAGATTGTTCATTTATTTAGTAATAGTTGGTACAGCTGGTTGAAGAAAGAAATTGACGAGGCTCTCAAAACAAATGGAGCAAAAGTAGGCCCTATCGTAGAACTGCCCATGTATAGCCCTGACGTTAGTTAGATACAACCCCATGGCGTGAGTAAAATTGGTAAAGGACCGTCAGCCGTACAACTTCCCAACTTGATGAATAGTATATTTATCAAATTATTGGTTGCATCACTTGAATTTGATCAAGTCGTCGTCGTCATTTCATCAAAGTCTTGTCCCAAAGTATGTGGGGTTAGCTACACGAATTTTGTTTCTCTATTTTGATCTATCTTGAGCTAAATCCTCACATAAGTTATACTTCTTCATACCAATTTTTATTACCTCCATCCACACTCTCTTTGGCCTACCATTTTCCCTTGGTGGCACCTCAACCTTCATGGCCAAACTCTGTCAGTTTTTTTACTACCACTCCCAAGCCCGGGTAAAGGAGGAGGGTTGCGTTAGGCAGGTTGATCGCCAGCGTGAAATTCTGTCACAACCCAAACATGAATTCTGAATATAGTCAAAAAATATTTATTAAAATCAGGTATTATAACCTGTTTATGGACCATGGTACTCTTAGGTCTTCAATCTTGGCATGTTTAGTAAATGAGCCACATCTGGGCTGTTTCCATGATTTGATGATTAAGATTTCATTTCACTCCTTTAGATTTACGAAAGGTTTTTCTCAAATCAGAAAACATGTTCCATCACATTCATATCTCATCACATTCAAATTCAAAATAAAAGCATACCAACTATAATTCAAACAAAATCATACCAAGTATCTCATCTAAATATATATGAATTTGAGGTTTGGCTTCAATGGTCCTTTTAAAAAAATTCTGCATTGGTCGTTTACAAAAAGAAAATAAATAAGTAAATAAAACATTAAGATTCCAGTAAAGAAGCTCTATATCATGCTTGGGTTAGAAATTCCAAAAATTAAATTAGATATTGGTTAGATCAAGCCAAGCTTCTGACCCAAGTAAGATATGAGTTAGATCAATACTTATTGGACAAACTGAAGATGAAATAAATAAGTTCTTATTACTTTTACAGGTTTCTTATTTTATTACCTTATATTCTTATATAAAAATAGAAAATCTTCAATTGCCTTCTAAGATCTTTATATTCTGTTTTTCTTATTCATTTTGATATAGATTCTAATTATACTTTTAAGGGCTTTCTTCTTCATTGTAAATTACTTTTTATTTAGTTTCCTTCTTAACTTTTTAATGTCCTTTTATTTTTAGTTCATTTAATTCTTTATTCAATTTAACTTTTATTTTCATATAATTATATTTTTATTTTTTGAAATATACTTTCATCTTGTCAAATTGTATCTTTTCCTTTTATCAGTATAATATTCTATGCCTTTTATGTTCTCTTCAAAAGTTAATAACAACTGGTTCTTATCAATTTACAAATTATTTTTTAGTAAATTCTAATAAATATTTTAGTCAAGCTTACAAGGATTTTTAAATAGTTTTCATTCCTCTCCTAAACCAATTAAAGGAGATAACAATTTGAAGTTAATTAACTACTTATATGTTTTTTTATTAGTGCACATTGGAGCTTATGTGTATTTTTATATGGCCCGAGCTAAGCATGGGCCGTTGTTGCTAATGTAAAATAAAACCATAGCATGGAAAAAAAAAAAAATGCTGTGCAAATTGTCATAAAACTATAGTTATTTGTGTTTCTTGGACGGTGTGATCACAAACATCTAGGAATGTCAATGGATCAGGTTACACAGTAGCCCGCCACGACCCGGACCCATAATAGGGTCCTTCAATCCCACCCTGCCTCAGTAGACCCCATAACCAATAGTAGCAACTTTGACTTGTTCTGGCCTAATTTGCTGGGAAAAGAAATTTTCCAAGTCAAACATATTAATGATTTCTCCCCGGCTGTCAAGGTTCTAATATTAGAGAGTATTGTCAGCTAAGAAGATCCAAGCAAAATATCTTCAGTGAATGAGTTTCTTCTATTTAAAGAACGATTTTGGTCTATATAAGTGTTGTGGTTTTGTAGATTAGAACTCAATTAAGGTTCATAAGAAAACGCCCACAGAGGATAATGGCTCGTTTCGCATTGCTTGTGTCTGCTTTTCTCCTCCTTGGATTGTTTTTTGTTGTGGAAGTCTGTCAAGTAACTCTCTCTCTCTCTCTCTCTCTCTCTCTCTCTCTCTCTCCATTGTAACTAACTGTTTATTCGAAAACCTGCAGGCTGGAGGGGAAGGATCTCTTAAACCAGAACGTACTTGTCTCATCCCTTATTTTCCTTATATTGTTGTTTGGTTCAAGCATTCAAACTATAAAAATGGTTTGGATGCATCTATTCAATATATAGTTATCATGATTCAATGGGAATGAAACACCAGTTGAAACAGGTTTGATCGAACTGTAGCCTTCAATGGTTTAATGTGGGTCAATATATAATAATCACAGGAGAGAATGTAACATTGATGATCCATGGATCGATCTGATTTTGTGATTTTTGTTATTACAGAATGCGCAGAGGCCTGCAATTACAGATGCTCGGCAACGTCCCACAAGAAGCCATGCTTGTTATACTGCAAACAATGCTGCTTGAAGTGTCTGTGTGTGCCGTCCGGCACATATGGGAACAAGGAGGAGTGCCCTTGCTACAACAACTGGAAGACAAAGGAAGGAGGACCCAAGTGCCCTTGAATAATTTCTTTTTTTGAGGTTATGATAGATGTGGGATGATAGTATTATCGGGTTTCCTTAGCAAGGCGCACATAAGTGCCTTTGAACATGAAGAAACAATCACAATAATCTGATGGATCTGCATCTCTTTGGTTGCTAGTCACCTTTTCTATTGTTTTCCTGATACTAGTGGTACTTTCTCTTTCGGATGAAAAGTAATAACTGGTTTTTTTTGTTAAAAAAAAAAAAAAACCTCAATGAATGGCCCAGATTATGTGTGGCCCCACCATGATAAAACCTGTGATAAGAATGGTAGTGTGTGGATTTGGGGGTTGGCTAAATTTATTAAATCTTAAAACTAGTAACAAACGCCCGTGCTAAGATGAGAGTATATTTAAAAAAAGTTATTATTTAATAGAAATGATGTCATGACCCGCCCGAGATTTGATTACCTCCGAGCAAATCCCGAGTAACAACCGTACTTACTCCCATAAACTTTGAATTAACCGAAGTTAAAACGAAAACGAAATCCACAAGGGATAAACATACTTTCACATTTGCCAAATATACAATTTTGCGGAAAATATATTCAACAATATCAAATGCACTTGTATATATCCTTTACATAAATTGTAAAGTTATATATATACAATTAACATTTCATTTCACTATTTTTGTCAACCAACTGCATATTTAAATATAATGCAGTATCATGACAAATCTTAACGCTTCAAAAGTAATTAAACCAAAAAGTTATCTAATATCTCGGCTATGCCATTCTATCAGGCCGACAATATATAATAACATTCAAAACCCAATTCAATAATTCCATTCAAAACAATTGAGAGGAATATATAAAAACACAAATCATTCTAGACTTGAGACTAACAATATGGATGCAACTCAATGAGAGAATTGGGGTAATTAACAACTCTACTCATTCCTTTCTCAATTCCAACCAACCATTCAGGTGTAATTATTGGTTATCTAATGTAGGTGTTATTTTCGATGAACATCATATTATATTTATAAAGAGTACATTAGAATCCCCTTAATTAACACATATGGAGGTATAAATATCACGAACAGCCTTGAAAGCTCAATAGGCTCTTATACAGAAAAATCAGAACCCAAATCTGAAATTTTCCCAAGTTCGGTTACCTGTCAATTAACCGAAATCTGGAAAGCAGCTGGCCGAATCACAATTTGACTACATACGGTTAGCTTTCCAGAACCTTCAATCTTTGAGAAATTCCACAAGTTCATTCGGTCACTTGTTCGGCTAACCGAAATGTATTATGTGGTTAACCGAATTTAAATTCAGTCACCTACAGTTACTATTCCAGAAACTTACAAATGTCCATTGAGCTCGGCTACCTATTCAGCTGGCCGAATTACAGAATTCGGCTAACCGACCAAGTCCAGTTAGCTTTCCAGAAGCTGAATTTTCCCATGAAAATGGCTCCAGGTGAGTTTAGTCACCTATATATCAATCACCTGTTTGGCTACCTAAACAGTGCCCAGTGTGTAACGTCCCAATTACCGCCAAGGTACTCGAATTTGGCGTGCTACTTTCTGGAAAATCCGAGAACTTCCAACATGTCCGCAGTGATGTCCAATTTAAAACTTTTTGAACAATATGTCATCAATGGTTGAATTGCGGAAACAAATGTAACAATAGCAGGAGCATAAGGTATCATAACAAATGAATCAAGTGTAGCAGGGCTAAAATCAAGCCAAAGTATTAAGGTATGAAGGTTAATAAGTTTAACATATCAGTCTACCACCATGCTCACAACAAAAATCACTCAAACCCAAACAAATCAAATGGACACTCAGACCCCCGGTGTCGGCTCTCCAACCTCCAGCTCGACCTCTTGGCCGACTAGTCTCCATTCGTAGTCACCAGCTACGGGCGCCTCAAAGAACGTGTTGTCCTCATACTCAGGGTCAATACCTAAGCACCAATAATGGGTCATATCCAAAGATCTGGCAAGTTACGGTATACAAATAACATAGGATATATGCATTAAAAGCATAGAGACAAGCATATAATTATAAAAGTAGCAATGATACATAAACTAGGCAGTTGAGCAAGATAAACATTGAGAATCATAGTAAATATAATATATAATCTAACAAAACATGGCACATTCACGCAAGCTGGATACCGGGAGATATTATCCGCAGCCTTCCCATACTTAACACAGTCGCAGCGGGGAATCTTACCAGTGTTAGGGAATGACTAACCACGTAAATACACTCATCAACCTTACCACACTCATCACTTAGGAGACAGGACCTGGTATCACACCATCCGTCTAAAACATAGCTCATCATGATAGCTCACTTATCAATCAACACTCACAATAGCTCCTACCAATGATGATCAATCGACAGGCTGAGTTTAGAACAATTGAGTGAATTTTAGTGCCGACTCAGGGAGACAAATACAAGTCTGTGTCTGTCTACGCTTGCCTTGCGCAAGCAAGGTCCTAATAAATCCCTAAAAGGTCCAAGTACAAGTCCAATCCATGGATCCCAGTCCAAGTTTAAGTGCAACGTTGGATCCATACCAAGGCCCACCAAATCCATGGCCTTATTCTAAAACAGTCCAGGAGAGATCATAAGTCTCAATCCAATACCGACCAATCCATTCTCATCCATAATGGATCACAATTCCAATCTAATCAAACCTCCTCACCTAGGGTATCATACATCCCAACTTAGGCCGTATGAGGGCCCGCCTAGACACAGACACGGGTCATTGATCACCAATCACATCACCGGGTCACCTCTAAGTAATCCTATGTTCAGGTCCTCAATTTTCCATTTATTTAACAAGTATAAGCAATAGTAAGGTTATAAGAGTGACAGTGATGCAATAAGTGAGGTAACCCTCCAAAACAAGAGAATCAATCGGGAAAGTATCAAAGGTCAAACCTAAGTAATGGTCCACATTCAGGTCCAGGTCCATCTCAGTTAATTTGATCTCTAAATGAGGTCTCAGATGTGAATGGATACTGCGTTTGGTACTCCCGAAGTTACACGCATCTTTGGCAACGTTTAAGGATCGAATCGACGTCAAGTCCAAACCTTAGACCCTACTTGGTGGTCCCTACGAGTTAAGGTTGAGCCACACCATTGACTCATGCCTGACATATCAATGGAAGTCTATTTGGATGGTCAATAGGCCCCACAACTGATCACAACCTCAGAATTTGAAAACTAGAAAACCACTGAATACAGTGTATCCGGCCGATCCAGCGCAGGGTTGGTCATCCGGGTACACCGGAAAGTGAGGATGTTGGCTCCCAGGTTGACCTTCAATGCTGTATGCCCGATCGACCTCCTAGCCTAATCAGTTGACCGTGTACATTGGAAACAGTAAAAAGGCACCTAGCAGGCAATGTCCTGAGCTGGGATTCTCTGCGTGTCTGGTTGACTTCCTGGCCTGGGCAGTCGACTGCACACATAGAGATTCTATAGAGAAAATGAATGTCCCAGTTCTTAGTTATGAGATTGTCTGATCGATCGGACTGAAGGTCCGATTGATCGGCCCTGAAGCTGCTTACAGTTAATGGATTGTTCGATCGATCGGACATGAAGGGCTTACAGTTAAATTTGACAGTCCGATCGATCGGACAACGACGAGCTGCAGAACCCAAATTCCGGGATTTCCACCCTTTAGTCCATTTTTCATCAAAACCTTCTCCAATCTCCTCCATTCATCACATAAACACATAAAACCACAAAGGCACTTCTATGACCCACCATCCATCATCAAACCGGGCCATTGATCTTCCAAATGAGAGAACTCATCCATCAATGCCCAAAATTCCACAAACACAAGCTCAAAGGTAAATCTAAGCATCAATGGGATGTAAATTACAGAATCAAAGACAATAAACATGCATTCTATGCTAAGTAAGTATATTGCACTTGCCTTAATCTGAATTTGCAAAGGAAATTGACAAATGAGAGGAAATCCAAGCTCGTAGTAGCAATCCAAGCCTCTAAAGGTCTTCCCCAACTCAAATAAAACCAATCTACAACTCTTAACACCCAATCCACAAGAGAATTACCACTTATGAAGGAAATCTAAGGAGAAAGGAAAATCCTAGAGAATTGAACTATAGGGAGCGAAAGTGGAAGAGGAATAGATTAATAAGAGAGAATTCCCTAGGAGATTGTAGTAGCGCGTAGATGGCTTCCTTCTAGATTAGGGTTTGAGCTAGGATTCTTGTGAAAATGGGAGGCACTTAGGGTTTTCTTGGAAAATGTGAGGGGGTTTAGCTTATATAGGTTATGGTTTGAGAAATGACCAAAAGGGCATTCTAGTTTAAATGGGAAAGAGGATAAGACCATAGGCAAATGAGTCTTTAGGTAGGGTTTTTAGAAGCCTCTCAAGTGGAAAACCCCTTCCATTAAAACTTATTTACTAGCTAGAGCCTCTAATAACTCACTACAACAACTTGCACTTTTAGCGACATTTTTATAAATTTGTTGGTAAAGAGTATTATTTACTTACATATATAATTTCGTCTCTAAAAATCAGCCTTTTACCGACGTTTTATAGAAAACGTCGTTGAAAGCCTAACTTTTACCGACGTTTTATATAAAACGTTGATAAAAGGCTTATTTTTAACAACATTTTATATAAAACGTCGACATAGTTCAAATTTGGAATTAACTTCATTTTTAGGAAAGGTAAAAATAATAGATTATTACCGACGAATTATAAAACGTTAGTAAAACAGACTTTTAGCGACGTTTCCTTGAAAACCGTCGGCAAAGTTTATTATTAACTTCATTTTCGAGAAAATAAATATCAGAGACTATTATCGACGAATTTTATGATGTCGGTAAAATAACTTTTAGCAACGTTTTTTGTAAGACGTCAGTAAAGTTTAATTTTATTTTTAGGAAAATTAAAAATTAAAGACCTTTAGAATCGAATTTTTTTACTGACAAAAATTAGTTGGAAAATTTATTAGCGACGTTTAATATCAAACGTAGGTAAAGGTTGTTAACTTTTTTACTTATTTTTAAATAATAAAAATAAAATAACTTTTACGGTCGTTTAATATAAACGTTGGTGAATGTCTATTTTCCCTCTCCCGCCTCCGAAAGCCCTTTTTCCCACTCCTCACTCATCTCTTTCTCTCCCGCCTCCAAAATCCCTTTCTATCTCTCCCTCCAGAACTCATCTCCATCGCCCTTTCTATCTCTCCCTCCCTATCCAGACCTCTCCCAGGTGCACGACCCACTTCATCTTCCTCCACCAGACGACCACAGCAGCACTGCCAAGTGTGCACAGCAGCCCCCGGATGCCCGCAGAGCCTTTATCTTCCTCCTCACGCCGCCGGACGCCTCCCCCGCACCAGGTACACCCTTCCCTCTTCATGCACTCCGCACACACTGCGCACCATTCCCCCTCTCATCTCTCTTTCTTCTCTATTCTCTCTCTCCCTCATTCCCCATCTCTCTATTTCCTCTCTGTCTGCTCTCCTCCCTCCCTTCCTCTCTTCTTCTTCCTCCCGTCTCCCCTTGCCTGCCCTTGCTACAGCGCCCACCTGCACACCACTCCCTCTCTCCCTCGGTTCTCTCTCTCTCTCTCTCTCTCTCTCTCTCTCTCTCTCTCCCTCCCTCTCTTCTCTTCTTCCTCCCCTATTCCTCTCCCTCTCCCCTGCTTCCTCCTCTGTTCCGCCCTGTGCCCACCTGCACACCACTCCCCCTCTCGCTCAATTCTCTCTTTCTCTTCCTCTCTTCTCTTCTTCCTCCCCTGTTCCTCTCCTCTCCTCTGCCCTGCGTAGCCGCCTTTTCCTCCTCCTCTTCTTTCTTTCTTCCTTATCCTTCTCCCTTATCTCCCTTTCCCCTTTCTCATTTCATGCTCTCAGCAGCCCCCTCTCTCATTTCCTTCTCCCTTCTCCACTCGTTCATTTCATCTCCCATCTGATTTTCTATTCTCTCTTTCTTCCTTTCTTTATTTCCTCCTCATTCACTCTTCCTAGCAACGTGACTGAGTACCCACCCATTTCACTCTCTCTCTCTGTTTCTTTCTCTCATTCTTTCTGATTTCTTTCCTCCCCCTCTTTGCCCAGTGGAACAAAGAGCACCATCACCACCATTATTCCAGTGGGCCATCGATCAAGTGGGCCCCACGATCTTCATCATCCCTAATTTCAAGCTTCACTGTTTGGTAAGCTCCTTCCATTTGATTAGGTATTGTTAATTGGGGGTTTTCCATTAATTAGTGTTAGATGAGTTTGTTAGCATGTTAGATTGTGATCTATAGAGTTATTTATGTGGGTTTGTTTCTAATTCATAGGTTTTGGGCATTTTGAGCTAAGTTGTGGATTTGAGCATTTTGGATTTCCTCACTCAAAGGCAAGTGAATATGTATTTATTTTTATGGATTATCTCACAACAACCATGTTATCTCAATGCTGTGAGATGCAGATGGAAAGTGGCCTCTTTTTTTCGTTTTTTTTTTTTTTTTTTTTTTTTTTTTTTTGTGTTCAGTTCAAGGACATGTGTTCTCTTTTGATCCAAAGATTGTGATGATAGGCTGGATGATAGTACCACAAGATGCACCATGCACACCATAGAACATAACATGGCCAGTGATATTCTGATGCAAGATATGAGCATGATTCACAAACATGATATATGGGTGTAGTTTAATTGTGGGCCTGAGTAGCCTTTATGAGCTCCATTGTTTTGTGATTCAGATTTAGCATCAGAGTTTGTTGGGTTTCTCCAAATTTTCTCAAGCACCTTGTTGTTTTTGAGATGTGAATTAAGTGATTTTTAGTTATAAATTTTCTCATGTAGTTTGTGATTTTAGTGATGCAAGTCAAGTGATTCATAGTTCAAATTTTACCAGGATTTGGTACTTTCTGAATTGACTGTGTTTGTAGATTAAGATTTAGAAGATTCAAAAGAAGATTTTCTCAAGTGGGATATTACATTGCTGCCACCCGAAATGGATGCATTAGAGCCCACCATCGATGAAACAAAATGATCACAATCAATTCAGACCCACTCTCTCTCTCTCTCTCTCTCTCTCTCTCTCTCTCTCTCTCTCTCTCTAACTAAATTGCCAGTGGCTTGAATTTTGGAAAAACTGGAGAGATAATGGCTTTGATTCTATTGATGTTTTGAGCAGTTTTGATTGAAGGAATGTGGGCCCTCGCACTCCGTTTTAACTAGGAGCATATGAACCTGATAACTTATTTTTGGTATTAGTTTTCATCTATTCCACCATATGCTGCCTTGGCATGTGCAGGTCTTATAAAGAATCTAAGTCAGAAATTGTATGTAATTTAATATAGAAGTAGTAATTGAAAAGGGTTATGTTTGATGATCATGATTAGTTTTCATCTAGAACTGTTGAACATCTTCTCATACCCTGTGCCTTTTTCTTTTTTTTCCTCTTATGTAAATTAAGTGCTTAATTCAAAATTTACCATGGATGTCTATGATTTTGGTAATTGATTTTTGTTAGCCATGTAAATTATGATATAAAATCCAAAAATAAAATTTCCGAAGTGGGTTTTTACATGACTACCAGCTACAATTGATATTGTAGGGCCCACGATTGATTGACTAAAGTGATTACAAATATTCTCTCTCTCTCACACACAAAAAATTGACAGTGGTTCAAATTTCACTCCTGCTTTGGAGAGATTGGCTCTTATTGATAGCATGTTTAGAGAAGTGTGACTAGAAAAAGGTGTGCCCATTAAATATCTTGTTACTTGTTACTTATTTTCTATTTTTTCTTTATATTTTTGAAAAAGGAAAAGAAATTTCTGTTAACTGTTTTCTTTCTCATCACTATAAAATTTTTAATTTTCCATGTTTAATATACAATCATCACACAATGTTTGTTTTGAGTATGTAGTATGGAGATTTAAAGGGCTCTCCAAATGTCCTCTTTGACCAATGAATATGCTCCATGGTTTTATACAACCTCAATTTTTCATAATTTAAGAACTGGTATAACCTTTAATTAGACTACACCTTCGATGTGCTAGAACCCCAAAAGTCCCACCAATTAGACAGTTCTCGTTATTTAATATTAGAGAAGAAATCATGCATCATATACATCATCAATTCAGTGGAGAATATCACTTCCCTTCCTTATGACCAAGATATGTAAAGCATTTAATTGCTAGTGTCTTAATTCATAGGTTGGCCATACAATGTAGATGTTAGGAGAGAGTTCATATGGTTTCCGAGTTAATTTTAAACCCAAGGTTCCAACGGTCTCATGATTAGGAGAAGGGAGGGTCAAAATCTGATGTATGCGATCAAAATCAATTAGAGGCAGTATCTTTCATATATAACTAGCATATGGCGCCCGTACTGATCATAGGCAATCAACCAGGCAACACTACAACAACTTGTACTTTTAGCAATGTTTTTTTGTGACGCTTTTATAAATTCGTCAGTAAAGAGTATTATTTACTGACGTATATAATTTCGTTGTTAAAAATCAGCCGGCTTTTAGTGACGTTTTATATAAAACGTCGGTAAAAGTCATGACTATGTAACCATCGGTAAACATCGGTAAAAGGTTGATGATCAGAATGGGATCATGTCCTGGAGTTGAGTTCATGAAGACCATAACAATTTGTAGTTTCCTTAACCAAGTTTTTTTTACCAGACACCATAATAATTTGTAGTTGCCTTAAGCAAGTATTTTTTACCAGACACCATAATAATTTGTAGTTGCCTTAACCAATTTTTTTAAATGCAAGCTTTACTTAGCATATGTAGCTATATATAGCCATATAATGTTAATGAGATTGTTTTTGTGTTTTCTTTTATGCAACATGTGTTATGTTTGGCTTGTTTGATATTGTAAAGGCTCCATTCAGTGAAGTGAGAGGAAAACTGGAAACACAAGATATTGATCTTGTTATGAATTGAAGACTTCTAAGATAAATAACATATTTATCTTCATTGGAAAACAGAATTGAAGTAGGCCCAATGAGCTGGACCTCATAAACACATTCAATCTATTCAATATTGGTCATCAGATTCTATTTCTAATTTCTAATTACTTGTGATTAGGTCAGATATGGACAAGAGTTGGATATTACCTTATCAGAACCGATTTAGTGCGGAGTACATAGCTGGGGTGAACTCATTTATTGATTTTGCAAAGGCGAATTCGGGCGGAGCAGTGTTGATTAACTGCCTATGTAATGATTGTTGTAACCATCAGAAGTATGACTATGTAACCGTAAGAAATCATTTGCATATTCGAGGAATGATGGTCTCATACCTATGGTGGATATATCACGGGGAACCTATAGTTCAACTCGATGATTCAGATGAGAGCGAGGATGAATCAGAAGAGAATTAGGATGAATACGATGAGTTGATAGAGGACCATCGTAGGGGAACTTACTTGGAGGAAGATACTCAAGAGAGGGATGATGTGCAGTATTTTGAAAATTTGTTGAAAGCTTCTCAGCGTGGCCTGTACCTAAGATGCAAAAGCTCTGATACTCTGTTATCGTTTGTCATAAAGATATTGCATGAAGATAGAAACTGGGTGTGGCAATAAGTCGTTCGACAAGGTTCTGCAGATTTTTAAGGACTTCTTACCCGAAGGTCATGTGGTGCCGGCCTCAATTTACGAGGCGAAGAAATTATTACGTGACTTGGGCATGGGATACAAGAACATAGATGCCTGCAAACACAATTGTGTGTTGTATTAGAAGGAGAATGCTCAATTGGATAAATGTCTAGAATGTGAAGAGCCTATGTACAAGGTCAATGATGGCAAGCGAAAGAAGATCCTTCATAAGGTGCTCCGTTACTTTCCATTGACATTGAGGTTACGCAGATTGTATATGTCAAGGAAGACAGCCACAGAGATTAGATGGAACAACGATAAGGGCGTTGACGATAGAATAGCGCAGCATCCGGTTGATTCAGTGGAATGGAAAGAATTTGATAAGGAATATCCTGAGTTTGCCCAAGAGACACGTAATGTGAGGCAGGGGTTAGCCACCGATGGATTCAATCCTTTCGGTAACATGAGCACCTCTTATAGCATATGGCCTGTCATACTTATTCACTATAATTTGCCATCATGGATGTGCATGAAGGAGTCATTCTTGATGATGTCATTACTTATTCCAGGACCAAACTCACTGGGAAACGATATCGATTTATATCTGAGGCCCTTGGTTGATGAGTTGAAGGAGTTGTGGGATCATGGTGTATCGACTTATGATGCCTCCACTAAACAGACCTTTCAAATGCATGCGGCTGTGATGTGGACGATAAATGACTTTTCTGCGTATGGTAACTTGTCTGGGTTGAGCACAAAAGGTTATAACGCTTGCCCCTCGTGTAACGACAGCTTGTTAAGGGTAAAGTTAAAAGATAAGATTGGGTACATTGGCCATCGAAAGTACTTGGAATTGAACCACCAATGGCGTAAAAGCAAGGCCTTCAATGGTCAGCTTGAGCGAGAAAAGAACTCTTTGGATTTACCGGGGCAAAAGGTACTAGGCCAGCTAAAAGAACTAGCGCTAGTCAAGTTTGGCAAGAATAACAAAAGACCGCGTGACTCTGGAGAACTGAATTGGACAAAGAAAAGCTTCCTATTTGAATGGCCCTATTGGAAGTGCAAAAAACTCTAACACAACCTTGATCCTATGCACATTGAGAAGAACATCTGTGTAGCTTTGATTGGAAAAAATTTTGGCATAAAGGGTAAAAACAAGGACACCGTGAAAGCGCGTAAGGGTTTGAAAAATATGGGCATCGGGCCAGAGTTGCATCTAGTGGAGAGGGGCGATGGATCCATCTTGAATCCGCATGCCTCTTACACTCTGGAACCAAAACATAGAGATGGATTTTATGAATTCTTGAAGTCGATCAAATACCCAAACAGCTATGCGGCGAACCTCTCGAGGTGTGTAACCTCGGAAAATGATAAATTAGCTGGTTTAAAGAGCCATGATTGCCACATCCTTATCCAACGCATCCTTCCTATTGGCATGCGCGGCTTTCTGAATAAGGATATATGTACAACATTGTTTGAGTTAGGCAGCTTTTTCCAAGACCTCTGCTAGAAAACACAGAGACAAGATTATTTGAAAAAATTGGAGGAGCAGATAGTTTTATTATTGTGCAAGCTGGAGAGGATTTTTCCTCCTGCTTTCTTTGATGTTATGGTTCATCTATCGGTTCATTTGCCACGCGAGGCCATGCTTGGTGGACTAGTGAAATATCGGTGGATGTACCTGACAGAAAGGTAATAGTTAATGACCATTGATTAATTATTTATGTATTAGTGCAATTGCCTTGCATTGAAAATCGTGATTGTTATCATTGGTTGTTTAAAGGTTTCTGAAGACCCTAAAAGGGTACGTCTGCAACCGAGCTCGGCCTGAAGGTTCGATCGCCAAGGCTTACTTTGTCAAAGAGTGTCTCACCTTTTGCTCAATGTGTTTAAGGCAGACTGATCGAGTAGAGCATTATGATGATGGTGGCGAACATGGCCCGGGGATATCGGTCTTCACACAAACTGTCCGTCCCATCGGACTGATGCCAAGGCACATGATCCTTCTCAAAGAGAGCGTGACATAGCTCATTGGTTTGTGCTGAATAATTGCCCCGAGGTGGAGCCGTATCTACAATATGTGCTTCAATCTAGCCATATTTATGCATTGCTTGTTAACTCCTTTATTCATTCTCTACTCGTACTTATTCATTAAAAGCTATCTTAAGTAGGGAACACAAGAATTTAGTGCAAGATCAAAGAGGTGGAGATGTCGGGCAGATACAACGAAAAGAATTTGCATAATGGTTCAAACAACGTGTAAGACATATAAAATATTGTCATTTTAATTGCTAGATGTTATTGGATTACACTTCAAATAACATTAGTCTAATACATTTGTCTTAATCTTCTTATGTAGATGAATCAATTGCGAACTCTAAGGTCACCAGAAGCTTTTGATGAGATGTGGTCATTAGCAAATGGCCCTAGATCCCTAGTGAATCTTTACCAGGGGCACGATTGCAATTGCGTCCGATTCCACACTATAGACCGTGAGAAATGCTGTAGGAGCCAGAGTAGCGACTTGGTCATGGAAGGGGAGTACGAAGGGGTGAAACATGACTACTATGGCTACATCTGCAAAGTCTGGGAATTGTCCTATCGACACAGGGGTAAGGTGGTCTTATTTAAATGTGAATGGTACTACACTAGTACCAAGCACAAGATAAACATCGAAGACCATGTTACAAGCATTGATATCACGGGTCGTTGGTGTACGGATGATCCATTTGTCTTACCAAGTCAGGTGACACAAGTCTTCTACATCAATGACACCAGTAGAGGAAAAAAATTGGAGAGTCGTAGAACAGGTCAAGCCTCGGGGAGTATGGGATGTACCCGCTAAGCGGGGTGATGACGATGATGATGATGATGATGTGACTAATGATGCATTTCAGCAAGACGAAACGACATTTGGTGTCCCAGTCCTTGTCGATGGTACTAGTGTCCAATACTCTAGGGATGATCTAGATCCTGAGATTGTTCTCAGTGATGAGCCAGCATACGAGGATGGCCAAGACGAGGATGAAACACTGGAGGAGCACGAAGATAAAGAAGGAAATGATGTTCATAGTAAGGAAGATGATGACATGGAATATGACATGTAGTACTTGTTTCAGGTTTTGCACATGTAACGATTAAGTAAATTAATAAAGATCTTGTCTTACATAATGACATTGTTTCAATTTCATTTTCTCTTCTAATTTGTTCATATATGGATAAGACATTTCTACATTTCCCATTTTATTCTTATTTTTATATATCATAGTTGCAAAGAAGCCAAACAGATGGAAAAAATGGGTCAAACTAGGAGAGTTGTCTAGTCAAGAGCAAGCATCCAATTATTTATTAAAGAGAAAAAAGACAATTAAGCAGAATGCAAAAAAACCTGTATCTCTAGGGCTCCTGCCGACCGCACGTGCTATATTTGGTTCGGCTAAAGGGACAAACGAGAAAGGGAAAGATGAATGTTAGTGGGAATGATAAGGATGAGAACTACATTCCCCCCAAAGATGGTAATGTAAATGACGAGACATCTTGGTCTCAATCGGATGAGGTAATCTTTCTGTGAATGTCTATGACGTATACTTGAAAATATTAGTTTTGATGGTGAAACTCATGCCAAAATGATTTCCATTTCCATTTAATGTAAATTGCTGACATTCACTTTACTCATATTATTGATTTTGGCTAATAATTATTTATTTTCCTTGTCACTTTGCTTTAAGCCAGATTGCAGATATGCCTCGGGATAAGAGGGTGAAACGTGCTCGGAGGATCGCAGTTGCACTCAGGTTAGCTTGTGTAGAGAGCACACTTGAGGCCTCGACACAGCCTCCGCCAGCTGCTCTTCTAGTTACACGGTCTGGAAGATCAGGGATCACCCCTGATTTGGCAGCCCCCCAACCTCTGCCGATTCAATCTCCAACCACACAGCCGTCGCTGACCCAGCCTCAGTCGTCGCAGCCTCCTACGAGTCCTCATACAGTCGGGAGCAGCATAGGTGAGAAAATTATGACCTTTTAAAATTCAGAATGGTTCACCTCAATTTAATGATTTGTGTTCACTAACTCATTTATCACTGTCATCTTAACAGCATCAACCCCAGTCTCGGAGGTTCTAAGCCATGTAAGGGGTGTTAAGCAAAGGAAAAATGTGACAAAGCTGAGGAGACAGCTGTGTCATAACATCTCAGTCCCAATCCCCATCTCCATTCATAGGCCAGAAGGGGAACATGCCCCGTCACTAGTTAACCATCTTGGGTTAGCCATTAGAGAGGTTACCCCAGTCAGGCCCCATGGCTGGAAGAAGCTTGACAGTGGGATCAAGCTTGCCGTCATTGCTGTAGTTCAAGTAAACTGAAACGAGAAATATCAACCTAACTGATTATAGTTGTGCTCCTCATTACAATATCTGATTATATTTTATTATTACTAATCTTTATATGGCTCTCCCCTAATTGCAGCTAATTTTTTATATCGGGGACTACGAGGGCGATATGCAGCTTGGGGCGGACATTGACCGCCAATGTGGGGTTTTGTATAAGAGTTGGAAGTACAAGCTGCGTAGTCACTATCTCGAGCTATTGGAGCAGGGATTTCCCCGACCCCAGGACCACTTGGCAGAGGGTTGTGATTCAGCTAACTGGCAGTTGATGGTCTCGCAATGCTGGTAATCACCAGCCTGGAAGATAACCTTGGGATGTTATCTATAACAATTAATTATATTCCAACATAATTCTATTAGTAATGATTTTATAAATGACTGATATTGTATTACTATTTTTCTATGTAGGCGAAGTCAAAAAAAGCTCAAGAGAGTCGAGCCAAGCTGCCATATAATCATACTAGTGGCTCCAGGTCATTTGCATCGAAGATGTCTCTGATGGTACTAATTATATTCATTTGAAGAAACTTGATTAAGTTTATTAATTTATCAATATGTAGCTGGGTTCATATCTAATACAAAGCTATTTCAAATGACAGACGGCACAGAATGCTAGTCAAGCGCCGCCTATTACTCAGTTCTTCCACGACACCCACTACAGACAAAAGAGTAATGAGTGGGTAAATGAGGTGGCTTAGCAGAGACATGTACGCTTGCTAAAAAATCAATTATGTTCAATAATGCCATAAAAGCATTCTAAATCCCTTATTGATTTAAATGGCAGGAGGCCTTGGTGCAGCGGACTGAGGTGCAGTCGTAGCCCTCTATCACAGCTCTGATGACTAAGGAACAAATTGCTATTGATGTGCTTGGGAAGTGGTCGGGATACTTAAAAGGGTATGGGATAAACACGAGGACCTCTTCATCTTCCACACAGTCTCGGGCACCGAATCCTAAGGTGATCACCCTGCGGGAGCAGCTAGCTGAGCAGGCTAGGAGGCAGGCTGAGTAGGACAGGAGGACACGTGCACTTGAGGCCCTCGTTCAACAATTGGTAGTAGCAGCAGGGATAGATCCGACCGGCTATTTCGACATCATGAGAGGGACCACTTCTGTTGGTGATGTCACATCTACTAATCGTTTGGTTAGTAGATTATTCTCTTGAAATTTTAACATAAGAACTAGTCGAAATTTATAAACACTGAAAATGTAGCATTTTGAACACCTCGGAATGGGATGTGGCACTCGAAACCAGTACGAGCATTTTGAAGAGGCATTTTTCTTTATAGGTTGATGGCCCATCAAGGAAACATAGTAGGTTGAAGAGGACATGGATAAAAGTCATAAGGATAGACTTGAATTAGTGCAATTTATCTAATGATTTGGCTCAGGATAGATTGGAATGGAGGAACAACATTCATGTAGTTGACCCCACCATAGTTGGGTCAAGGCTTTCATGACGATGATGATACACACACATCATTAGCACAATAATGTTTGTACTGGCAAGAACCAGCGGCAGAGTTGGAAGGTGGTTGTTGAATATCACACTGGATTGTTTGCATAATTTTAAAGAACCATGTAACATGGGTGTACATTCTTCCAACAATAAGCCAGATTGATGATTCGGTGGGAGGTAGTTCCTGTTTTTTGGCTGGCTTTCTCGGTATTGAAATCCATCCATATGATGGCATCAATTGTAGATAGTTTTTTAATATAAAACCTAACAGATTGATATCAGATTATACTGTTCTGTGTTGTTTTCAAGATTGATTGTTATGGCATAGCAATAATTGATGAACTGTATAGTCAAAAGGGGAAGTTTAGCAATAGCAAGCTTGGTTTGTTAGTCTAGACAGCTACACTGAGGTTTTGGTTTTGGTTGGATGAGGGGATTTTGAACAAGGACGGCTTAGATAAGTTTCGGTATTTGATGTACAGTTTTCAAAGAATCTGCTTCTTGGGTCTGGCGTTGTGTTTGCCCCTGAGTTTTGTATATACTGACAAGTGCATTTTGATTAGACTTTTGCGCCATTGGTGATTTCTGGGGTGTTTTGAGGATGGGTCTGGGAAGTAAAGATCAAAAGGCTTCGGCACCAACGATAGAGAGCAGAGTTGAAGCTCAAAAGTATAACCACCTTCATTACACTGTCCATTTTTTGTTTTGGTTTTTGTTAGATCTTTGTTGTTTCTATACTGACTAATTCTCTTTTCCTCATGGCATTTAGGCGGTTAAAGATTTCATATGGGAGAGATTTTCTTTTATCTATTTGTGAGTTGGATATCTACAAAAGTTTGCCTGTTGGATTCGACACTTTAGCTCTAAGGTACCTTTTTAAAGCATGTTAATCTTATCAATGTTTCCATCATTATCATGAAGCTAGTATCTTTTAGCTGTAATTTGTAAACAAAAATAAAATAAAATTGAACAGATGCTTTCCTGTTTTGGTTTATGCCACTCTTTTCTTCTTTAACTTTAAGATGCTCTGTATTAACTCGAGGGGGTGTTTGGAGCAGTGAACTTGTGGATGCTTCCCACAACATACCTGAGCGGCAACGAATTCCTAGAGATTTATTGTTACATAGGTATGGTTCAGCCCTGCGAAATAGAGTGGACAGTTCAAGTAACTACTCTCGAAGAAGTCATGTAAGGTGGGACACTCGTTCTTTTGTCCCCCGAAAAAATCAGAAACTGACACGAGCACTTCACTCGAGGGTAGAGTAACTTATAGGAACTGACGGTTCGCAAATAGGACTCCCGGTTAGAGAATTAGAAGCAAAAACATAGGATTTTCCAACACTTAGGCTTGAAAACGGCCCGCCGGGAGTTCGGAACAGGAAACGGCCCCCGGAAAAATTGAAAACTGGCATGAGCACTTCGCTCGAGGGTAGAGTAAGTTCTAAGAACTGACGGTTCACAAATAGGACTCCCGGTTAGAGAATTAGAAGCGAAAACATATGATTTTCCAACACTTAGGCTCAAAAACTGTCCGCCGGGGTCCGAAACGGGAAACGGTCCTCGAAAAAATTGAAAATCAGCATGAGCACTTCGCTCGAGGGTAGAGTAACTTGTAGGAACTGACGGTTCACAAATAGGACTCCCAGTTAGAGAATTAGAAGCGAAAATTGACGATTTTCCAACACTTAGGCTCGAAAACGGCTAGCCGGGGGTCCGAAACATGAAACGACCCCTGGAAAATTTTGAAACCAGTACGAGCATTTTGCTCAAGGGTAGAGTAACTTGTATGAATTGACGGTTCGCAAATAGGACTCTCAGTTAGAGAATTAGAAGCGAAAATCAACAATTTTCCAACACTTAGGCTCGAAAATGGCCCGCCGAGAGCCTGGAACGGGAAACGACCCTTGGAAAAATCGGAAATTGGCACGAGCACCTCGCTTGAGGCGAAATTAACTTGCAGGAACTGATGGCTCATAAATCAGACTCTCGGTTAATGAATTAAACCTAAAAACATTGGATTCTTAACACTTAGTCTCGAAAATAGGCCGTCGGAGGTCGAAAACGGGAAATGGCCATCGGACAATGCAGAAACCAGCACGGGTACCTTGTTCAAGGCCAAAGTAACTTGTAGGAATTGACGGTTAGTGAATCGGACTTCCGGTTAACGAATTAAATGCAAAAACCACCTGATTCACAACATTTAGGCTGGAAAACAGGTCGCAGAAAAACTTAGGAAAAGATTTATATATATACATGTTTATCTTTCATTTATAATTTAATTCATTGAAAAGATTCTAATGTTTTTTTTGTCATTGCAAATTGATGGACGCGTTGGTGTCGGTTACGGACTTGTGGGGCTATTTTATTCTTTTTAGTTTATTTGTATATGTATATTGGACATTTATATGGGACTGTATCATTATTGATTGTAATATTTGTTTAATGAGATGAATGATTTGATGAAAAATGGCGATGGTTGTTTGTTTATTTCGCAACTTTTGTTTGCATGCATTTTTTTATATTGAATATAGGTACACGAACATGTTTATTTTTTTTATACAAGTGTATAAATAGGTTTAGAGGAAAATTATATTGAAAAAACAAATATAGCATTTAAAAAAATAAAATGCTTTTACTGAAGTTTTTTTCGTCGGCAAAAGAGAAAAAATAAATAAAAAATAAAAACAATTTAGACTGATGGAAATAATCATCAGTAAAAAGTGTTTTTATTTTTTATTTATTTTTTTGGTTTTACCGAAGAAAAAAAATGTCGGTAAAAGTATTTATATTTTTTATTTATTTTTCTTTTTTCTTTTACCGATGAAAAAAAAATCGGTGAAAGTATTTTATTTTTTATTTATTTTTCTTTTTTCTTTTGCCGACAAAAATAAAACGGCAGTAAATAATTCGTTATTTTTATTTAATTTTCCTTTTGATTTTTCCGACAAAAAAAACATCTGTAAAAGTTATATTAAATTTTTAGAAAAGTAAAATAAATTTTCCGACATTTTGACAACGTCGGTAAAAGTCAAATAATTGTTGGCAAAAATTTTATTTTTGCCGACGGAAAAAAATTTCATTGGTAAAAGGTTTTGTCCACGAGTTTTTACTCACGTTTGGTTGACGAAAATATTTGCGTCTGTAAAGGTTTTTACCGACGTTCTGTTGACTTTTTGCGACGAAAAATTTCATAGCTAAATGTGTAAACTGTTGTAGTGACTAAAACCATATAGAAGTTACAATTGACCCCATTCACATTCTATAAAATACACACTAAGCCTAATTCCTATAAAATAGGCTATGACTTAGGAAAATTTCTATCCACCTTTACTAATCTCTATTAATTAGCATTAGTACAATTAAATTATAATTAATATAATTTATAATATTCAAATTCAAATGAGGGCCCACAAGGGGTGGGCCCTCACACAGTGCTTTAGAATTTCTAAAGCGAAATTCTGCAATTTGAACTCCAAGAGTTCATACACTACTCTTAGCACCTTAAATCAATAGAAATGTATATACTTGCCTTTGTTTGAAGTTTATAAAAAAGAGTCCATCTTTGTAGCTCAATTTTGAGATGAAGACCTCCCAACTTCAAATCCTTTTTCTATGAAAACATGCAAAACATACTTCTATGAGCTATTTGAGCTAAACATCAAGCCTAAACACTTAATAGAACTTTGAAGTTCTATAAAAGACATTAGACACTTACTTGTAGCTTGATGAAGAGAAATTTAAACTTTCTCTCAAACTCTAGCTTCAAAAAATGAGCACAACTTGATGAAGAAGGTGAAGTCTTGCACTTCCTCCTCAAATATCACTTCCAAAGCCCTCTACTTGAAGAGATTGAAGAAAGAAAGAAGGAGAAGAGCCTAGGGTTTGCTCTCAAACACTTGGGCTGGAAAATAAGTGAATGAACTCATTTGGAGTTCATCTCCAACCTTATCAACATCATTTTGCAAACAAGTCATCCTTCTCTTCCTCAATTTACATTTCAAGTCAAATGAAAGCTCATTTGATCCATTTCAGCTCAAATGGAATTAAGTTTATTATGAAAGCTAATGTACTTTTTGAGATACACGCGATGGTATATATCAAGAGTTACCGTATTCAGCAAAATACGTGAAAATCCCTATTCACACAAAAGTCCTTACTCTCCCTTGTTTGAATCTAAAATCAACTCAATTACCTTAATCTCCTTCAAACTCATTTCATTAAGTTTAAGCAATCATTTAAGACTAATTTAATTCATTTTGGTCATTAACCATAATGAGCCTAATTAAACATGCTTAATTAGCATCAATCTCTATTCAATTAGAGTTAATCTTGATTAACTCAGGACCGGGTGTAACAAATGAAGAGTATCATATAGTCACAAGAGCACAACTATAATTGCACATAACTTTATGTGAAATAATAACTAATAAATTTAGTTTCAAATTCAAAGTTGAATAATGAAATTTTAAGAATCACACAGAAGTTCCCCACCTTCCATATTGTACACTTGATCCTAACAATATCATCAATTATCGTGCAGAAAATTAAAATACACAAACAAATCTAAAGCCTGACATTTCATCCATATTGTGATGATGGGCCAGGTTGGTTGCTGACTATTGCCTTACACATGGAATATGTGTTAGATCCAAACTATTGAGTTGAGTTTATTTTTAAAAAAAAAGAAAAAAATACATTTAATTCATATCAATTGTCAAACAAAAAGTGCACATCCTATAAATGATATCTCAATAATTAGTTAAAAATAAGTCTGAGAAATCTCAATAATCAATTAAAACCGAGTCTGAGAAAGGATTAGGACTTTTCATTTAGAATTCAAGTAAAAAAAAAGTAATTAAATGAATTGTAAAACAAATAACATTAACAAAGTAAATTGCCTACCCTAACACGGGCCAAAAAAAAAAAAGAGGAGAGAAAATTGAATCCTTTTATAGAAACAAACTTCATTTCTATAGTCTACTCAAGGTAATGGCATATGTAAAAAAAAAACTAAAATCAATACAATGAAGCAAATAAAACAATCTACCATAAGAACATACAATAGTTCCAACAGCTCATGGTAAACAATGCCCATTAATAAAATAAAGAACTCATCTAGTGCCCATTAGTCTTGTCCCTTAATTTGATCCGTCATATCAGCTAATCGTGCTTGGTTCCATAGAAGATATATGCATGATTTATAAGCAAAAGTTTTTGGTTTTGTATTGTGTAAGACCCCGACCCAAGTTTAGTATGATTAATGTTGTTTTAGCCGTAATTAGTCTCTAAGTGGGATTCGACGATGTTTAGCTTGGATTTTAGCTAGACTAGAGTTTTGAACAACTTTGGGGAATTTTGAGGGCCGTTGTGCATGGTTTGACACGGCCTGAGATGGCCATGTGATGCGTGTTCGTATAGGAATTTATCCTTCATTTCGAAAAATTCAGATTTCTACTTGTTTTGGCTTGTTGTATCAAACTCTACAACTTTTATATTTCGCTCCGTCAGTGTTTGAACCCCAGATATCCCATTTTTCGAGAAAAAGGGCAAAACAGACTTTTCACACCAAATTTGTGTATGAATTTTAATATTTGCAAACCATGAGGCAAATATACTTTTTGGAAATTAGATATTTCGACCATCGATTTTCCTTTCTTCGTCGATCTCATCCGGACCCACAAATGATATCTTTAGCCACTTGAAACTTTGGAGTTGGTGGGGCACACTCCCCACCCAACTCAAAACTTAGCATATGATTGTTTTCTCCCTCATTTATCCTGTTTTGAAATCAGCTAGAAACTGGAGAGAAAACTAGTTTCTTCTCCCTCCTCCTCTCCTTTGCATGCTTGGGTTCCCCTGGTCCAAAGGGAGATTGATTACATCACCCTCTTCCTCTCCCATCAAGCTTTCCAACCATATTGTTTGTGAAGGTTTCCTGCTGTGATCATTTTCTTCTTCAATATTCTCTTCTTGTTTAGAGCTTCTAAAGGTAAGCAATGGCTTCCTCCTCGATTTTGGTTCTTTGTTGAAACCTTTAGAGCCTTTTTATCATGCATGCAAGGTCTTTTATGGAGAAACCTTTTCTTTTTCAAAATATTGGGCTTTTGAGAAGTGTTTTCATGGGGGTTTTTGTAGATTGGAGTCGTAGCTGTGGAGAGGTGTTGTTAGAGTGATTTGTGGTGCTCTATTTAGCCAGGGCAAGTGAATAAGATGATAATGAAATGCATGCAACCTATATGTTGTTTCTTCTCTACATTCTGAAATTTTTATTCTCATACATTATATTACTTCTCTCTGCAATCAGATGGGTGTCTTTTTAGAATTTGCTTAGTGTATGATTTATGCCTATTTTATCTACAAATTGTCTTGTCTAGCAATGTGGACTTTCCTTTTCAAATAATTGTTTGTAAGTATTGGAAATGAATTTTAGGACTCCATATTTTGTGATTATGCTATGTTTTTTGAATTTGAATGGTGATTGAAATGGGTGTGATGCTGGAGGTTGGATGGAGTTTGTTTGAGCCAAGGGAAACTCATAATGGAGTAGCAAGGATGGTGGAAATGAAGGGAGGAAGGAAAAAGGGGATTGAATGTATGAAGAAGAGCAGAGAAGTATGCACGAGATGAGCAGGCAGCAGCTTGGTTCGCTTGAGCGGGTTAGGCCACTGCCTGGCGAAGGGCAAGATAGAAGCTCTGCCCGTTCGAGCACGCGAGCCTCTAGAATAGCCCACTCGAGTGGATGCTCCCCCGCTCGAGCGGACTGTGGTTCTGTTCCAAGGTGGCTTCCTGCACCCTGTTTGCTCTTGTTTGGATGTGTGGGTCCCCTAAGGATTCATGAAAGCTTGGGGATGGGAATTTTGAATTCGAAACACTTTATATCATGGAAATCCAATGGGAATAAGAAAGAATGTTCGATATTCGAATTACCGGGGAATTATTTCCAAGTCTGGATATACACTTTGTACTCTCAAATATCAAAGACCTTCTGAGGAACCAAATTCTACGTTCATACACCGATAACTGGATATTAAGTATATAACGAGACGGTCCTCGGTAAGCCAATCAGCTAGTACACCTTACCTCATTCCAAGTTAAAAGACTTATACGTTTTTCTTATAAATTGATTTGAAATAGCTTTGAATGGTTTGCCACGTTGGAAAAATATCGGTAAGGCTACTCGTTTGATTTGCTCTATATTTGTCTATTTGTACATTGTTTAGAGTAGTCATTTTTATCGATTTGAAATGTGTTTCGGTGATTTGATTTGTATCGATTCGGATTTTGGTCGGCACCACTAAGCTTGGGTCGCCTAGTCGGGCTTATCACCCGGCCTAGGATCCTCACATATTTCGCCAACTGCAGCTTGAATACTTTGTTCGTTTGTTATCCGTTCCGCGACGAACTCCATTTATTACCCATCTATATATATTGGGCTATTATGTATTATATGTTTGTTCCAGCCATTTAATATGGTGACGGTTATTTCGATTGCTCTTTATACCTCGGTAATAGGAGAATATAACTCAATGTGGATTGCCATTGTTTTGTTCGGTTCGTAACATTCTTTTAAATGTCTTAATGTAATTCTTTGAATCAGTATCATTCTCTTTAATTCTTCGATAATTATGCTTATCTCTCAAATGTACCCTCTTATTACAAATGTATTTGTAAACACTTGTCATTCTGTTATATGCTTTATTTGCTTGCTAGACCGTCGTGTCTGATGCTTATTTGTTTGGTGCCAAATGTTGACCCCGTTGCCTACGAGGTGAAGCGTGAGGAGGAGGCGGTTGAGCAGCCGGTTGCTAGAGTGTGGAAGCCCGACGATGTCATCTAGACATTGGGTTGGGTGATGAGACACATATCACATTTTGGGATTGATTATTATTTTTGGAGCTTGTGTCACTAGCCTTTGTTGGCTTTTTATTTTTGGGATTGTAAACTTTAAACTTACTTTCGCGTTGTGGTAAAACATGAATTAACCTTGGGTTTGCTAACTATGTTTCTCACTTTGACACGAGGCTTGAATACCTTTATATGTCATTGGATTTTAGTTGTGTGTTTGCTACATGCTTCCATGTATATATGTCCGTTTTTATCTGCTTGACAGATCTTGGATTATGAATCCACACCATGAAAACATGTGCGAAACAGCGCGTGCGGGCGAAATTTTCAGGCCCGCCAGTCCGCTGCTCCGTGTTAGGGCCTTGGTTGGCTTGACCCCGGTCCGAGGTCGTGACATATTGTGTCCTCAACTATGATATGAACCATGGATGCATTATTAAAAGTCCCGAATTGCACATGCTATTATAAGTGAGGTGGTTTGTCTAAAGTGTGGTTTATAACTACACATGCTATTGTGTTGTGATCTATTTCAATAAACTGGGAGAATTGATGAAGATGGGACGAGGCAAAACCGGTAGAGAGGACACTAAACAATCTATTTAGCACATTTATAGTGCAGGTGGCTTCATCTGAGCACTTATAGGTGCATGAGTCACAGTTGCAGCGAGCAGTGTCCTATTGTTTGCATTGGTCGCATGATGTGAATAGACCCATCTCGCATTTCCTTGTACACACACCAATGATAACATTGCCTTGGTTGTTGGTTCTGATTCTCTTGCAAGGCACTGCTTACAATATTATTTTAAGAACACTAATTAAAAATCCAACTCAAGATTGCTCTCTCTCTCTCTCTCTCTCTCTCTCTCTCTCTCTCTCTCTCTCTCTCTCTCTCAAAATTTAACTTTAATCAGGGTTGTGCCCACCGCAAATTGCAAACTTTCAAATTTACCGAAAAAATGCTCATTGATTAAAAATAAGAGAGACAATGATATGAAGTGTTTGGATTTTATAGGTAAAGCATCACTAATAAACTTGTAGCAATGACCCTGAGAGAAGTCATTAATACTACTAACTGCATGGATATGAGTGCAAACAACAGAGAAGGCAAGGGCAAAATTAATTAAAAATCTCTCATACTAAGACGGTAACACAAGGATTTTCAAACTTTAATGAAACAATTGTTGCAGATAATCTCCACTATAGTGATCGCAGGGATAAGAATTCCGCACCAATTCATTTCATTAATTGTCCAAAGCAACTGTCCACTACCTCCAAAAGCATTTAGTGTGATGCTGGTTGATTGCTCATTGCAAGTCAATAAATGGTATTTTTGCTTAATTTTCTAGAAAATAGAATGAAACAGAAAGGGGAACAAATGGCTTGTGTTTAATTAAACCAACTGCATGTTACTAACCTTGAAAATCACCATATTACATGTCCCAGGTGAATAAATAGCAGGTTCTACATAAGCTAAATTAGAGGATCCAGAGTTTTATTATTCAGGTAGGAAAGATGAGTTTTTAGCATGTGAAGGTTCTTGATAATGCTGGGGTTAGATTTGGGTATTTTAGCACTCTTGATGGTGAAGTATATTAGGAATAATATATTTGAATTCAAATGTGAAAAGAAAGGATGGCTGATTTTATAGAAGATTTTCTCAGCCAACGAATTGTTGGAGGATGGCAGATTTTATAGAAGATTTTCTCAGCCAACGAACTGATGGAGATAAGGAATTAAAAGATTTAAGATTATATTTGGAATGTATGGGCCAGTTTGGCAAAGTGCCTTTGAGATGTTTCAGAGTTCTCATGGGATGGGAACGTGAAACTTCTGGAAATAGGTGTGCACATCGGCGGTTGGGATCGGTTTAGAGGGGAAACCATCAACCAAACTGCATCCATCAGTTTTCTATTTTCCCAAATCGAACCGAACCACCCATGTGCTCAAACCGAACCGAACCAATTTGGTTCAGTTACAGTTTTTTTGTTTTATTTTATTTTCACAAAAAAAAATTGTAGTTCAAACTTGGTCCATCAAATGGAATGAGGAGAAGCTATAATGAACACTAAAATATATTTCATAATTTGTTTTAACCAATGAAGCATACATCAAACGATGGATGAACTCTTTCCATTCATCATCCGGTCACATGATTGAATGAACTAGGCCAAGTTCGGCCAACTTTTCAAGCCAATGAGCTGAAGCAGCTCAAATCTTCTCGTAAAATACACCAACAAAATGGTCAGGCGTGTACTTATTTCTCTGCATAAAACCTTGACTAGACTACATTGCTTAATCCAGACCAATGAATTCAACACAAAAGGAACTAGTTTTTTTAATTTTTTTTTTTTTTATTTTTTATTTTGCCAACAAGATGGGTTCGAGTGGAATATAGCCCCAATTTTGAACTAATTGAGATGGGCCTTTTCATAGTTCACTTTCTCTTAGGTCAGACCAAACCCCAGGGTAGCGCTACTAAAACCCAATAATGTACACTTCTTGTAGCACTTTCATCAAACATGTAGCATGCAAATAGAACATACAAGCGCTTCCCCTAAGGCTAAAATAGTCAAAACTCAATACTCAAGTTAATACATACGGTCAGTTTAGTTTAGGCGGTTAACCATGGGTTCAAACCGATAACCGACCGATATAAGGCAGTTTCTATGACTTTTAAACTGATGACCAGACTGATCTACATAAAACCAATCCGAACCGCCCGGTTCGATCAGTTCAATCCGGTTTTGCGGTGATACTGGATTTTTTGTGCAGCCTTATTTGGACACCATAATGAAAAGATTTAGGAGAGATTAGATTTGAGATGAGGAAATATTAAGATTAGATTTGATTATGTTGTGCACGTGCGTACGGAAGCGCGAGTACTTACGATCGACAATCAAGCCACACATAAGAAAAGAGAATCACACAAGAGATTTACGTTGTTCGATAGAGTGCTTACGTCCACATTACTATTCACCACCACTATTCACCACCTTGATCAACAGCCGAATGTTGATGCAATCGAGAACCCTTCTGCAGTTCTTGGATCAAAGAACTATGGCCCACTGTGGATCAATCCTCTCTCTCTCTCTCTCTCTCCTCTCTGTGCCAACCGTGTGGTGAAACACAAGAGACCTAAACGATCTCTTCCTCGAGAACCAACTCGATGGACCTCAATAGATCGCAAGCGTGACACAACCCAAACTCTGTAACAAATTAGTATGCTAAAAACGGAAGGAGATGAAATAACAACGATATTGACATCTATCATTGAATGATGATTCTAACTAAGGAAGGAGATTTGTTTGGGATGAGTGTAGTGGCCCATGCTGTGCAATTTTTTCTCCTATATTTCTTTGAAAGGAGAGCTTATGACTGCTGACGTGGCTCCCTATATGATCTCCCTCCCTATTATTTTAATATATAAATATATATATATATATTTATATTTATATAATAAGGAATTACTAAGGTGACAGACAACAACTTCAATCCTATTTACAAATAAGGGCTAAATTCCTATTTTTGCCATAAGAAGATACAGAAGAAGCTACTTGATGGACTTCTATAGGATCCACTTTTCTTGATCCAACCCTTTCATAACTATGAATGGGCTTGGCTCAAATTCCTCTAAGATTGAAGTCTGTTTACCCTTTTTTTATATCAAATGCTAGTTATCATATAGCTCTACATTATTTTTACAAATTGCAATCAACGCATGGACAAAATTATCAGACAAGATTACTTGACCACTTGGGAGATACATCTTTGCTTGATTGGAATCCCACCTAATCATGTTAGACACCTATCTAAGTATAGGCACTAATATAGGCACCAAAGCCTAGCTTCACATTTCCTACCAAAAAGAAAAAGCCTAACTTCACAAAAAAAATTATACCCATGGAGAGTTCTTGTGCACAATAGAATATGTTTGAGGATTTTATGGGAAAAATCCTAGAATTTGGCCATTCCTAGCCAAAGGTCCCTGAAGATTGTGCAGCACAAATTCAGTCTTCCCGTCATTTTTTAATTTTTTTTTATACTTTTTTCTAAGCGACGATGGCATCTCTTAGAAAAATTTGGGAGACGCTAGCGTCGCGCCTCACATATCGGTAAAAAAGTTGCGAATACAAGTTTTTCGCCGTTCATATAGGTGAAAAGGCTATGAATACAAGTTTTCCGCCGTTCATATCGGTGGAAAAGCTGCAAATACAAGCTTTTTGCCGTTCATATTGTTCAAAAAGCTCCGAGTGTTACAAGTATTTCACTATTCATAAGGGCGGAAAAGCTACGAATACTTCCCCAGTTCATAAGGGAGGAAACGCTGTGTCCAAACCTGCAAATGCAGATTTACCTGCCGCGCAACCTTTCGCTCTCGTTTTCTCATCAATGGGTTTATGGGTTGAGGGTAAGCTCTACATGATAATGTACCAGTATAAGATTGTTATTGGAAACATTCTCCCATGTTATGTCTGCCCTTTTTTTTTCTTTCCCCGTCTCTTTCACTTTTCAAAATAAATCATGAGAATATAAAAAAAGAAAGAAAGAAAGAAATAGTATGTTGGTCAATAGTAATCTTTTTATAAAGCCTATAATACTGTTTTCCTAAGATGATTGGGAGAAAATAAAGTGGGGGACATAGAGAACTAGGTGGGAGAAGAGGAAAAAATAAGAGGAAGAAGAGTGTTTTGTGAAAACCGCGTTGAGCGACGCTACCGTTTCTCCTATCAGACACGAACAACGCTAGGAGTAACACTAGTGTTGCTCCCTTTAGCATTAAAAAAAAAAGAAAGAAGTCCCGACGAACCCCGTCTATGCTACGTAATATTCGGGGATCCTTTGCAAGGAATGGCCAAATTTTGAGACTTTTCCCGTAAAATCCTCAATATGTTTTTTGCACATGTTGATCTAGTAATTTATGTTAGCCCGTCTTTACTTAATCGAATCTACTCATATTATACACTTTCTTATGTATAGTAGTACAGTGACTATTATCTTTGATTATAAATAGTTCATGAAAATATTAATTTCTTGTTTGATCCATACACACTACTCTCTATATAAAGACTTTTCTCTTTGATTACAAAAATTTCATAATAATACATACATTTATTTTAATACAATTATTTTAATTTATTCTCCTAAATTAAGTACTAGAAAATGTTAGATTTGTTTTTCTGACATGCTAGGACTCTAAACAATTTATAACAAATAAAACTTTGGGATTATCTTTTATTATTTTCAAAGACTTAATAAAGAATTTCTATATCAGAAACCTAATCTTCCTCGGTTGATACCTCATCTTTTGTCTTCCATCGTTGTACACCAGACATATAGTATCAAAAATAAACTATCCATTATATGGGAATATGACTAAAACCTCGTTATTAAACATTCTGCTAATACAAATAAACAATAGATCATTTAGGTGGTAATAGCAACAACAGTAAATATGTATTCTTAAACAATGCCATAGAGTTGACACACAGTTTGAAACAATGTTAACAAAGAAATGCTTGTATTTACTAATATTTGTCTATGTTTTCCAATGCCCTTTTTCCAATCCTTAAAAAAAGATATACTCAACAAAGAACTTAATACCATATAATTTCCTTTAGGGTTTAGGACATAGTGCAATGAAAAAGAATCCACATGTTTTGACTTTCATGAAATAATTCACAAAACAAAGATAATGAAACAAATCTAGGGTATATGACAAAAAGATATGTAAGTGTCTCCAAATGAGATATGAAACTCAAGCTCTAGGGTAAATAATACACTGTCAAACAATGCTAACATAGAAATGCTTATATTGACTACTATATGTGTATATTTTACAATGCCCATGTTTATATTCCTTAAAAAGGATGCTCAACAAAGAACTTAAAACCATATGATTTCCTCTAGGGTTTAGGAAAAGAGAGCATTGAAAAAGATTATGTGGATGCTTTAGCTTTCATGTAATAATTAATAAAATGAAGATAATGAAACAAATCTAGGGTATATGACAAAAAGAATTGAAAATGTCTTCAAACACGACATGGAACTCATGCTCTACGATCTATATGCCTTGAAAGAAGGGTAATGTATGCCATGCCCACCTCTTCAATGAAGTTCAACCATGGTTCAAAATAGCGCGTAGTGGCCGTAACGGTTGTGGCCGCTACGCTATTTTAAAAATAGCGGCGCTACAGTTTAAAACCTAATAGAGCAAATGATTTTAATTTATAACATTATTTTTTATATTTCTTCTCCTCAATAGCATTTTTTATAGTTGTCTTTATCCTTATATGGTTCCCAATCACTAAAAAAATACAAAATTGGCTGCTACATAAGAGCCAATTTTTTTTACACTAACAAAACTCACACCGCTATATATCGCAGCAACCGCAACGTATTGCCCGCTATATAGCGTTTTGACAATTGGCCACTACGCCCTCCGCAACCGCTGACTCACCTTTATTGAAGGTTATTCAATGTTGAAGAAGAAGATTCATTAAAAATGCACAATAGCCCAACAAATCACAGAAGAAAAAGGTAGAAGAAAATACACATCGGACGATACATATAGAGCATTAACGACGATATCGTCACTCATTACAAGATTAAAAAATTAAAATTTTTGCGGGAAGGCTGGTTCTGTTACATAGAAATTATGTGGCCTTTTGGTGCACAGATCACCTGACATGATCTTTCCGATAATTTCCTCCGGCTATTATCTAGAAGGACTCAGAATTTGAGATATATTATACTCTGATGGTGTACTGATATTAGTACTCTCTTCGTACTTCTCCTCAAATTGATGCGATCATCAACAAGAATCAAACGCTCAACTGGTGTTCTATATTAAATGTAAGGAGAATGTAAGGAGAATATCAGACGATGTAGCTCCATTATATGTGTTCCATCAATACCTTGAAGCTTTCGGATCCAATCATGAATCTTTACCTTAACAATAGTTTTACTAGAGAGATGTACGCAATTCTTTTTCCATTGCAGAAGAAAATTTACCAACATGAGCTTTTCTAAAGATTTCAATACTATGAGAGAAAATGTTGTCTTTGATGCATCAAATAAATATGAGACAAAAATGTAATTGCTTTCTAGTTATTGCTTATAGTGATTATACAAGTAGTGGAATTATCCGAGGCAGTCTGGCCTCTCTTAAGCTGAAAAGAGTCAAGTGTCCAGTCTAAAGGAGTGTGATGAAAGGAGGGTGATTAGATCACCATTACCATTTATTTAAGGGCCACAAAGAGGCCAGACTGCTTTAAACTTTAATGAGGTCCAACCTCTCTTGATAGTTTCTATTAGTAGTAACACGATATACTGATGGTTTAAAAAAAAAATTACACTAATAAGATCCTTGACCCAATGTTATGCACATTGTTGTTTGGGCTTAGGTTGTTTGGATTGTTTTATGTGTCTATTAATTGTGGTATAATTAAGAAAAAGCAATGCGTAACCATTTCCTTTGAAATAGAACTTCCCAGTGTAATGTAATGTGAGACAGATGAGAACAAGCCATTCAAGAAAAGTTGTGGGAATGCCGTAAATAAGCCATTTAGAAGATGACCCAAAATATTAATAATTAAGGAAATTTAAAGCCCAAAGCTTAAAAGCTCTTTGGTACATAACTGAAAGTCAGAAAATGAAAATAAAGTTAAAAAAATATAGAATTTTGCCTTGCTTGTACATGTAAATAAGTCACTGCTACACATGGCCACAGTCGGCTTAAAAAGCTTCATTATGGAAGAAGTTCAAGGAATGAGCCCAAGCTAGATCTGTCCAAATTACTCAATTCTTTTGAGGGTACATTTCCAGAAAAAATTATGTTTTAAAGAATCAAGGATCAAGATAAAATGAAGAAGCAAGCTCTTGAGTGACCAAAAAAGAGACAGGTGCATCCTTGTAAATTAGCTAAAATACGGATACCACCTCATAAGAAGGCTTCATTTCCCATTTGGAAGAGTTTCAAGATCCCTAAGTTAACAGTCTCAGAAGATAAGTAGACAAATCAAGTGACCACATAAGAATGTACCACTCTTGAAGGCTCTCTTCAAGTATGATTCAGAGGCTGAGAATCACTTCCACAAGCCCCTTTTAGTCCCTAAAGAAGAATTCAAGCTGAAGAGAAGGATCTCGAAGCCGGGAACACACTGCAACTTGGTGCACCAGTAACTCCGTGAGAAGCCCTTAAATGAGATCGATTCATAAAAATGAAGATTCAGAAGGTTTCAAAGAAGATTAAAGCTCCAAGCCAAGGGCCTTGTAGCACAAAACCATAAAAGTTGAACTGAATAATATGTTATGGAATGAGCACATCCGTAACATGGATTTTGGGAAATGGATGCATTGTAGCTTTTGTGCTCCAACTACACCGGTAATGCTGATGCATAAACAGAAAGCAAACTCTGCACATGAAAAGGAATCGATAAAAGCATAAGTAGAACTCACTGAAATAATTAATGGGAGCATAGTCCATATTAATAACCTCACACTGGTCATATAAGTGTATTATAAACATGAGCTGTAAATAATTTACAAAACCAACGAGGGAACACAATAACGGACAAAAGAACTTGAAGAGTAATTAGTATCTACAACCAAACATTTTATGAAGATCCAATACAACACAACAGAAGTTCAATACTAGCCAGCCACAGCATGTCATGGAAAACCTTAAAAAGGCCCAAAAGATCATACACAAGATAGTATGACAGCTTCTTTACTCAGCCTTTGGTTCTCATGATTGTAATGCTTCCCTTTCCCCCTTCAGTGCGAATTCTAGTTTTAACAACTACAGGCTTCCCTGAAAAAGCAGATGTAGGGTAAGAAGATGAAGCTCCCTCTTCCTCCTTGTGCTTTAATCTTACTGGTGGAGTGAGGATGCGCTGATTTATGTCCTTCAGAGTTACATCTTCTACACCACAGGGCTTGATGAGGGCAAATGGGTAGGCAACAGAAGTCGGCATAGGAGTTTGCATGTAGGATTCCCTACCTGACACGACTGGAAGACAATCAAAACAATCAGAATAGAACACAGATTGAGAACATATTTAAACATGAATCAACCCATAACCTGTTGGCTGCTACAATGAGCACCTTCCACATGTGTTACAGGCTCTCATCAACACATATGAAACAATCTTGGAGATAGAAATTTTAGGGCAATGCAGAAATTGGATCCTGCAATAGTTCAGATATGATGTTTCCTACTTTTCCATCCCAATTCTATATCAATAGTCAATGTCATGCAAGCCATTGACCACCTGGACCTAGTGTCTATAAAGGCAAATGGGGCTCATATCCAATCAACAAGTCCCATGTGTGGCAAACTCATACAATATTATCTTATTTACTTTTTAGTTAGATTGTGGTTTTAATACACAGCTGTGTTTCATATGTAAAAGTGTCTAATTGACACAAAATTAGGTGCCTTTGATGGGTTAATTGATTAACTATCCAATGAGCCAAGTTTGTACAATTCAAACTAGTATTAAAGAAGTTATTGCCCATTTAGTGACGAGTAATAGTTTAATTTCAGATGTTAGATTCCAAGTTAGTTTAGTGTATTTAGGAGCCCCAAATAGTTGCAAGCAATTGAACCGTATGTGACAAGGATTTCATCCTTCTTTCCTGCATCAACTCAAAGGAGTATGTGTGCGCATGATCTACAATAAAATTCAGTTTTATTAGTGAGAAAAAATGTGGTTTGCTCTCTGTCGTGTATGCTGTGACTTCAACCCCTTCATAGTGTGGAGTTATAGAGAATCTCTTAAAGAGCAGAGTGTGATTACAAGGCCTCATGCATTAGTTTGCCATTAGCATGGCTAAGATTTGTTTAGGTCTTTCCTTTAGTTTGATTATCAGCCAAAAACTCAAAGTTTCAGAATCCTTTATTTTCTTTCTACCTCTTTCTTTATTTTTTTACCTCTTTCTTTATCAATGTAATCCTTACTTCAACTCTTAGTCTCATACTCGAACTAATTCCAATAGCCACTACCATTAAGAAATCCTAAGGGACTATTTCTTTACTAGAATTTCTAATAGGAATTTTCCATGTTGCTGTTTCTTGGACATGATGTGACATCTTCGTTTCTTGGCATTTGCAAATGCCATGTTTCTTCACAAGCATTTCAAAATTCCAGCCACCTGAATGATCTCATATGAACTTTGAGAATTCAGGAATTCTAGTTCCCTTTGCTTTTGGTTGAATTTTTGGATGCTCAGGTACAAGGGAGCATTCAGGAATTCCACCATGTCTGAGAATTTCAAAATTCTCCAAACAACAATTCCATGAATTCCAATAAAGAAACAGGATCTAAGAAACCTTGAGGAACCCCAACCCAGAGAATTTCACAATCAAGAAACCTCACCACCCTTAACTTATGCATTCAAGAAACCTAAGTTACCCTAATTCCAACAGTCATTGATACTCTCTTCACATAGCCTAGTCCTTGACCCTGGGTCTTCATGGTGGCTTTCTCTTGGGCTAGATCAATCTTTGATCTAGGACCCTATCCCAACTTGAGGACAAGTCCTTCCAAAGCCAAGGACAACTGCAACAGGCCACATGCCACAAGGGCCTATTGTCTGGAACAAAAGAATTGTTGGTGGGGTGTGGGGTGGTTTACATATATATATATATATATATATATTTGAGTTATATTTTCATGTTTCAAGAGAGCAGTTATTTGATTTCCAAAACAATGAGATCAAGGTTATGCAATCCTTACAAGTATCAAAAAAGTTACTGCCTAGTTTGTGATAAGGTATAGTTTAATTACGAAATTTGGTCATCAAAGTTGATTTAATGTACTTAGGATTTAGGAATCCTAATAGTAGCAAGTTGTCTAATTTATGTAACCGATGTCATAATTCTTTCATGCAACAAGCCAAAAGCCTATATGTGTACACAGATGACTAAAAAGATCAGTTTTATTTGTGTGTGAAAAAATTGGGTTTTCCCTCTTTATCTTGGATGATGTTTGCCATTCCCTATGTGAAATCATGAAGTACTTTCCCCAGCAGAAGAGTAGAGTGAGATTTTGAGGCCACATACTGCAATGCAATGCAGGCAACAGATTGGGGCAAAGAATGAGAAAAACAATAAGCCTCCTAATAGTTTTCTGATCTCTTTTACGCTCAATTGCAGTCTCGGGAATCCAACATTTTATATAACTAACTCTGCCTAAATACCAATTGCAGTCTCGGGAATCCAACACTCAACTGCAAAATTAAAAGCCACACAAATATTGACTGGAACATCACATGTACCTTTGAAAATACTGCGAGAAGCAGGCCTCGAAGGCTCTTCTTGTATCATATAAGTTTGCTCTACTGGTTGTATGTTGGAGATATCTAGAAAATTATTGAACATTGAATCAGACTATGGAACTAAGAGAGGGAGAATAGAATCCAGGAGCAATTTATGTGTACACACCTGAAACTTCAGCTTTGTCATACGATGCCCCAGAAGCACTCCTGTGGGTCCAGATACAAATGCAACCTCAAAAAGAACAAAAATTAAGAATTAAAAAAATAAGGGTGGATGTGGATGTACCCTTCATCACTTGGTGGATCAAATATTTTGGTGAAACAGATGATTCTCCATTCCTCCATGCATTCAGGGCTGTTTGAGAAATCGAAGACCACAATACATGGGGCAATTTCTTTGCCTTTTCACCCCAAATTACTAACAGCACCTGTTGCAGTCACTCATTTGGGGAATAAAATTTGGAATAGTAGCACCATACCTAATTTACTTTCTGATATCTGCCCCTCCCAAATGCACAGTGAAAAGGATGACCATCTATTCTTCAGAAGTAGTTAAGGCTTTGTGATTTGGGGTACATCTAGAAGCACCCTAATGTGGCAAATTGAAATACATACATTTCACCATAGTTGTAATGCATCGCATTGTCATTAAAGCATGTTGCAAGAAATCTCTCTTGTGACTGATCCAAGCCCTCATCAACAGAAGTACATCTATCATCTTCTAATAAAGACTGTTAGTTAGACTTGTTATTTTGAGGATACATACATCTAGGAGGATTTTCAAGAGAGAACCGGTCCCTTAAGTTTGAAAAACAAACTTCTAATATTGCACACCTATAACAAATCCAAAACTTTACATACAAGTGCAACCTCGTTCCATTGCAATACAATGCAAAACTTTCCATTGCAATACAATGCAAGCAACCCTAAGGAGCCCACTTGGGCTTACCTACATCTGTGCCATATAGTTGGAAAGAGAGGGCTCCACATCGATGGTTGGCTCAGGAATGGCCCTACCAGTGGACGCACTTGATAATGTGATTGTCTTGCATTTAATTGTAATACAGTGTGGATGCACTTGATCATTCCCTTATACCTAAATTGGAACTTGGAAGAAAAACAATCTGAATTCTGACAAGAGACCAACCAGGAAATCCTGTGACACACTGCATGTTTTCAGCTACTGTGTCTTCCAACGTGTCCTCCCAATCCTAAACATGGATGCGGCAGATAAAAAAGATTTAAGTAAGACAGATTGCTATTTCCCAGCAGAGAACTGAGTAGTACTTAACTCAGGAGGAAAGATTTCCTAAACAGAGTGATGCTTTGCCAACCTTTGATTCTACACATGCAGATAGGGTCTGCTCATTGCAAATGTAGGGATCAGTTATATTAGAACTGAACTGAAGCATGCGTCGTCTTTTCAACTGTAAAGACTCTCGACATTCTTCTGATCCTTTGCTCATGTTTCCTAAATACCATTTTTCCAAAGAAAAAATTCATCATCTGACATAATTTCACTGAAGAAGAGAAAGCCAAAATAACTGAAGACGGTCACAAAAACCGTACCACTAATATCAGAAACATGGTAATTGAAATCACCACAAGCCTTCACTGGAGTCATTTCATCAAACATACACAACAGACCATCTTCCTTCTGGTTTATTTCATCCCGTAGGAAAGCAGTGATGTCTGTTCACATAAAGAGACTAGCTTCAGATAAATAAACCATGCAGAAGTCTACATTTTCCTGCGCATTTGTAACGCATAAAAGGGAATGCCAATTTCTTCCCTTTCCACCTCCAATCATTATCAGTTTTCATTGTTAATGTTCTTCTTTTGGAGAGAGAAAACCCAGAAAGCAGTAATGTTATTCTCATTTCTGCTCCATCACAACCACATGGCGAAAAGTATATCTATTTTTTCAAGACATTCAACACAATAGCACTATGGAGTACACATATATGAACCCAAAGGAAATAAAGAGAAGAAATACCAAGATGGGGATCGCTCTGCAGGTAATCATCTTCTTTCCATCTCACATCCCATGGATTAAAACTGGCCATTTCAAAGGGAGACAACAACCAAAGAGTAAGTTAGTTTGCATTCCAAATGGTAAAAAAGCTGTTAAAACAAATAAAAATAAAATTCAATAATAGCGGAAGATGCTTATTAATTTTTCATTAATATAGAATGTCGCTTATTAATTTTTCATTAATATAGAATATCAAAATGAACCAATCAACTTGGTCCACTGTGTGTGTCTTTTGTCTTATCACCGCCACCGCTGCCACCACCATCTAATCCTTGCCCAATCAAGTTGGGATCGGCATAACACTTCCACTAATAGCCTAAAAATGGTCATGACATCATCAATCCAAACTACTAGCCAGAGTCTATGATGACGATATAAAGATACAGATGCAAGGACTAGGGATTCAACTACACTTTGGAAATAAAGAATACAGATATATATATATATATAAAGGGGAATGTTTATATGCATCTTCCCCTCACCATAGGGTAAGGGACACTTCCCTTTTTGCACAAGAAGACAAGAAAAATGTACCTCTCTTGTCTTCTTGTGCAAAAAGGGAAGTGTTCCTCACCCTATGGTGAGGGAAAGATACATATGAACATTCCCCATATATATATATATATATATATTTTATCCAAAACATGAAATTTCATATTGTATATTAAGTTTTTTGTAAATTTTATTAATTTTCTTCTCTAAGATGTCCATAAGTTATGAAATTATCAATAATTACATTGTTTGCTATGTTGAAAAGTATGATGCCTAATGGAAATATATGAATAATGAACTCAGTACAGTAGAATATTTTAAACTAGTGCCCTACAAGTATCTGAGCAATATTGAGTACAATATGAGTATGGGTGAGCAACACAGAAGGATATGCTGAATGAATACCTTACAAGTATTGGTGCAGTATCAACTACTAGTGTCAGAATCAAATCACTTGGATACAGGCTCAGGAGACAGATAGAATTATCTGGGTATCATAGGCTGGGGTGGGAAGAAGTGATCACCCTCTTTCTCTCAGTCTGCTAATCTGTTCATGGGTGTGGGTGCATAATGGTCCCGTTAGAGGGAAAGGTGGAAAGTAAGGAAGTCCTAAAAGAAAGCAAAGTACCGAGTTCTGTCTTCTCCATTCCCTAAATCCTAATCACTGCATAATGATTTATTTCTGTTTGTAAGTAAGTACATCCTAATCACAGTGACAGTGTATCCATTAGGGGGCAGATAAGTTGGAAAACAGTAACCCACCTCAAATATACTCTGCTATAAGCACTGCCCAACATCAATTTTGCCAAAGTACCAATTGAAATTGGGGATAAAACCAAATGCACTCTAATTAGCACAATTCATTTGCATCATTTGCATGTGATTACAGACAAACAAATTTTAAAAAAATAAAAAAATCAACATACAAGGTACTTGTACAAAGAGATGGAAAGAACATATAAATAGATCTATTTTTCATGGACAAAAGAAAAACAGTTATAAAACATCTATTTTCTAACTAAGCATCAAAACAAACCTGCAGAAACCAACAAAGAAAAGCATGAAAATTTACCATCTAAAGTTAACCCATCAAACAAGTCATGAAAGCCAGGAAACCATGCATTTTTCTACACAAAATACACACAGATTTTCTATAGAGACTGAAAGAAAAGAACCCATCCTACAGAATACATCAAAATCCATCATTTCTCCTAAACACCCAAAAGATGCCATTTTCAAGAATTCTAGAATCCAAAAAAGGAAGAATGTAAAACACCCACTTATCCTTTTTCAACTTACTCAGCAGCGTTTGTGTAGTCCATTAAGTAATCTCCAACGCTAAGAAGAAGAAGATGAAAAAAGAGGAAGGGCGTCTGAGTCAAAGATGATGTTTTTCCATACCACGCATAAATAGCAATCCAGCAGACTTTTTTGTTATGTCTGCTGTTTCCTTCCTTTGTTTTTTTCTCAGAAGTGTCCGGGGGTTCTAGTACTGCAGTCTCTTATTTTAAAGAGATTTTAAGTGGAGGACATTACTGGTTGTGATCAGAATGCTACTGTGGGACCAGCCAATTTATGTCCCCGCTCCCTTTATGCATGTCTTTTTGGCAATTGGCATCAAACAGATTTGCTGATCAAAGCCCTCCACTGCTTTCTAACACAAGTATGTGGAAAATTTAGTGGGACTAGGGCTCATTCTGCACTACCAATTGGAGGAGGGTAACTGGAGTAGAAGTATAAAAATTAACCCCCTCAAAGTATCCTTGTCCTTGATTTAACATCAATGAAGTTTAATGCCATCTTAATCATATAGATGTTTTTTAGATTCAATCCATGGATAGTGAAGATTTAATGGGGTGACAAGATCATGAAATGACAAGGTTATCAAAAGGGTTGCACTGATTAAAAGTGGGTCCTTTAAAAATACCTTCAAATTTTTTCTTATTTTTATCAATATAGGGTCCATTTCATCAAATCCGAATCAATCATAATCACAGTCAAAAAGTTGTACTTAGTTTTAATCATAATTGACCTAATCCATGTACATGAGAGATTTATGGAGAGACCACTATGACTTAGATAAAATAATGGTATTTTTATAAGTAATGACCCATTTGTTTTTGTTTAATGGATGTAGGGCCTGATTTTTCATTTTACAAAAAGTCACCACAGACCACAGGCCGATTGCCCATTTTCATTAGGACTACTGCTTTTGGGGCCATAAAAGGTATTAAAGTGAAAAGGCAAGGATATATCACTATATACTCAAATCACAGGGGGCCTATTTACAAATTATATAAAACTTAGGGGCGTATATACAAATACTCTTACTATTTTGATAATACAAAGTTAGTCAAATCTTAGCCATTAGGTAAATTGGATGGATATCATATTAAGGGTGGCAAACAGGTACGATCGAGTAAACACAAATCAAGTTGATCAAGGGAATTGGGCCCCATCCCATATTTGAGTTGATTATAAATGGACCACATAATCCCAATCTGCACCTAATGTGGGTCAAACTCACCTAACCAGCATAACCCGCATCTAATGTGAGTCAACCTATTTAAGCCAAAGTTGAAAAAACTCTACGAGTTGACCTTTGACTCTTTCAAGTTATCTCATTTTGATGAAAAACCAAGTCAAATATAGGAGAGGTTTGGTCGAGTAGCCTAATTTCAATAAGTTGTTTGCATTTTGAACTATTTGATTGGTAGATCTGATTTTAAATAATTATTATTTATTTTTAAGTAAATATGCATGAGTTTAAAGTAAGCAATTTAAAAATGGTGATTGGAATGTAATTTGAAACTTATATTTGATCCTTTATATTCGATATTTGGACTAACAAATTATTGGTATTTTATTTTATTTCCCTTATTAGAGTATTTTTCTTACATATATAATTTGTTAATTTGAATTAATTATCATGAGTGCATGTAAATAAATGTGTGTGTGTATATACACATACATATATATATATATGGGATTTATTCAGGTGAGAACAGTTCTCACATGAGTTGTGAGAAGTCTGATCATAGCAGTTGGATTATCAAAATGATCCAACGGCTAGGGCACAGCATATTAAAAGTAAATGAAAATGGAACCCGCCCATTTCAATTTCATTTCCCCCTCTTCCGCGGGAAAAAAATCCAAAATCTCCTCTCAGAACTAACTGTTGCTCTCTCCCTCAGCAACAACGATGAAGGCTATCTGAGACTCCTTCTCTTTCTCTACCTTTTCCCCTTCTCTTTCTCTCTCATGGTGTCCCTTGTTCCATATCCTCATCCCCATTCCCTCATATCTGAGTTTCCCTCTCTACCAAATGCCAAACCCCATACCCCTAAATTTATGTATCCTAAATCCCAAATCCTTGTTGGCTTATAACATTTAATTCCCTAAGACCCAATATCCTAAATCCCCAAGCATTTGAAGTCCCCCACCTTAAATCCCCAAATTTCTATTCCCAAAAAGCCAAAATCACCAAAATCTCATAACCAATAAATCAACGCCCCTAACTTGCCCTTGGCTTCGACTATGGAGTGATTTGTGATTCTTTGTTTTGTAGGCTTAAGAATACTATTATGTTGTAATGCTATTTTTCTAATAGTCTCTACCCTTGTTAAGAGGTATTATTCCAATTATCTTGTATTATATATATTTTTTTCACCTATGCTATGTGTACTTGACTCACATTAAGGTGCATAGATTGATGCAATTCCATATCAATTTCACATTTTATCAGCTTCATAATGAGCAGACAAAGCTAAGGTTTTAATCCACGATTGATTCTGTTGATTATCTCTAATGTAAACAGGATGAAGAGGACAGAGAACTTGATTTTGTATTGAAGGGTTTGGCCAGCTACAAGGTGCAATTGGAACTACAAGAATATGCTAATATGTAAGCCCTTCTCAAACTACAAGTGTTTCCCAAAAAACCATTGAAGAGCTCTTTGCTTAGGTGAAAAAAATCCGAGGTTGACAGAGTCAAATATGAATGATTTGGCAAAATGCATTTAAATCCCAATAGGATTCAATTGTTTTGTTTGTGTAACTGTAGATGCAAAATAAAGCTGAAAATTGACTTGGGTTGTATATGAGGTGTTGTATTGAAAATTAGGTGCCATGTGATAGCACTGAGGTGTTGGCATGTTGTATATGAGGTTATTTTTTTTTTTCAGGTGCTATGTATGAGCATTGTATATGATACGCTTATTTTAGAGCAAACAACAAAAATGGATTTCCCTGAGTGTTAGATTTTAGCAAAGAATTAGTCGTGAAAACTACAGCCAGAAGACAAAGTTTGATATGTAAGTGCTCTTTTATTTGGATTTGATATGTAAGTGCTCTTTTATTTGGATAGAGTTGTGAACGGGGAATTAAATTAATCATAGGAGGGCCTTAAGTCAATCAACTTGGATTAATCTTACTTGGTCTTCCCAAATCCCTTTCATACTGAATATAAGTGGCTGATTGAGTGCACATTCAAGTTGCAAATATGTTAATCTAGCTTCAAGAGATAAGTATTTCCAACATGCATTGTTGCATGCTTCAAGCCAAGGTGGGCCTAATATCATGGAAATTTCTGCAACCGGTTGGTTGCTGGATTTTGATCTCTTTCTATATCTCATACACCAAAAGATAAATGATACATTCAATCCAATAGAAATTCCTCAATGAAGTAACTCAGATGTTGATAATGGCTAGTTGCAAATTTGCCGCCTCATAATTCAAATATGTTCTTGGAACTGACAATTATATTGAGCATACCACCTGAAGAAGCTTAAATGCCAGGTTTTTAATCATCCTCATCTCTATGATTACTCTTCATTTACATAGTGCTTTTCAACATCCATTAACTCAATGATCACAAATATAAACATGTAACTCAACTAGATGGCAAAATGAGAAGCAACTGATCCTTCAGATTGAAGACCTATCAAAGCAAAAATATATCGCTTCATTTATTATCCACGCCATGCAGTTTGTTGAAGAAAAAAAAGGCATTTTGGTGAAAAAAAAATTAAGCGAAACTTAGGTTTGAATGGAGGTCACTTCCAAATGCTTAGACATTTAATTTGGTTTTCTATAATCCATTTTGAAAAAAAAATGGAGAAAAAAAATACTCACTAAGGGGTTTCAAATTGAAGAGAATGGGATAGAGCAAGAATAGAGAGAATGGGAGCTAGACAAATCTAACAAAACTAAATTTATATCATAACAAGGAGTTGGGGTTTGAGGAGAAAGAGAGGTGGGAATCCCCACTTGACTAATTTGGATTAGTTCTCACGAAGAAAACCCAACATTGGATCTGTTGGTGAAAGGGGACTATTGTTAGACCTCGACCCAGGTTTGTTTGTTTAGCGTCGTCTTAGCCGAGGTTAAGTCTTAAGTTTGATTAGATGGCATTTAGCTTAGAGTGTGAGCCCAATAGATTTTTAATAGCTTTGGGGAATTTTGAGAGCGTTAAGTCTGGTTTGACTGGGCCCGAGGTGGCCCGTGTGACGTGTGATCGTATGGGAAATTAACCTTTGATTTCGAACAATATAGATTTCGATTTTTTGAATTTGTTATTTTGGTCCCGACAACCTTTACGTTTGCTTCATTTTAATTCAAATTTCAGAAATCGCGTTTTCAAGGAAAAAGGGGCAAAACGGTCTTTTCACGCCAAATATGTGCATAATTTTTTATATTTGAAAATTATGAGGATAATATATTTTTTGAGAACTAGATATTTTGGCGATCATTTTTTCTTCTTTCGTCGACCTCATCCGGGGCCCACAAAAGGGAGTTTTAAGCCTTTGAAGTTTTGGGGCAAGTGGGACCCACAGCCCACTTCAACCCATTCAAAAGACCACGTTTCCAATCTTCTTCTCCATTTCTATTTACCTACAACAACCGAGCCAAGAGGGAGAACTTCTTCTTCTCTTCTTCTTGCTTTGCGTGTCCCACCTAGAGCACTCAAATTGGAGAACAAACCACACCATCTTCCCCGCTAATCTCCAAGCTTGCTTTTGATACCATTTCCAAGAGATTTCAGCTGAACCCACTTTCTTCTTCAAGCTCTTCTCCTTGTTTGGACCATCAAGAGGTGAGCTATTACTACCCTTTTGTAGCCATGTGTTCTTTTGATCTTTAGGAAGCTTCCAATCATGCATGCAAGGACGTTCTTTGAGAACTCCTTTGTTTTTCAACCTTTTGTGGGATTTTGAGATGTTTTCATGGGGCTTCTTGTAGATTGGAGTTCAGCTGTAGGGAGCTGTGTTGGGAGACATTCTTTGAGTGCATTTTGAGCCAAGGCAAGTAATTGAATGGAATGTGGTTGTGCATGCAATGTTTTATGAATTGTGAGCTTGATTTCTTACTTTTAAATCTTCATTGATTAATGTTGTTTTGCTTTGATGTTTGATTTCCTAAACAAGTATTTTAAATGCTCATATGCTGTGATTTACGTCATTGATTTTGTTTTGAAATTGTTTCTCTCAATTTGGGATTTTTATGCTTCAATTGTTAGGATTTGAAACTGGGAATTGTGTGAGGTTGGTTGATGAACGTTAGAGTGGTTGTTGTGAATGATTGATTGATGAAAGACGAGGAGTTGTAGGCTCATTTTCATGCAGGAAAGGAGGGGTGATAAGGAGAAGTGTTGGAGGGAAGAAAGGGGTAAAAACAGTTTCAGAAATGCACTCCCGCAGCTAGGCGGTTAACTGTCGGTCAGGTGTCGGCTAGCCGACAGGTGACCGAACCATCTCGGTCTCATTTCCAGAATGCTACATTTTCCAAATTGTGAGGTGTCGGTCAGCCGACAGGTAACCGAACCATCTCGGTCCCATTTCCAGAATGCTACATTTTCCAGATCTTGAGGTGTCAGTCAGCCAACAGGTGAGCGAACCACCTCGGTTCCAATTCCAGAATGCTTTTTTTTTTCCCTGTTCTGATGGGGTGGCTAGCTCTCGGTCAACACGTGGCTAACCGACCAGACCACTGTCGGCTAGCCGACGACCAACTGACAGGTAACCGAACTTCACTCATAATTTTTGAAATGAAGAGAAAAGTAGGGTTTTCAAATCCAATTCCTTTTGGACCCTTACTAGTCGATGTGTACACCTTGATATCATAAACATCGTTAAAAATGGGCACCATCCAAACAAATGAATGACGTGGGACCTCAAAGTGTATATTAACTCGACGGTTACGGTCCCAAGGAATTGATGAGGATTTATGAAATGAACTGGTGATTTCTAAAATAAAAAACCTCATTATCAAAAACCTTGTTTTGCGATTCATTGCGTGAACCATGTTTTTATACACATCGTGTCGGGACTGCTATTTGTGAAATTCTCGTGAATCAATGTGTATCCTTGATATAATGTGAATAGTTCCTGAATTTAAACATAGCAAGCATGGTTTTGAAAGTTTGTGTGTATTTATGTTTTTATAGGCACCACTTAGCTTGGCTGACCATGTTAGTCTAATCAACCGCCTTGGGTCCTTAAATACTTCGTACCAACTGCAGCTTGGAATATCGTACGTGTTTATTTAGCCCATTCCACAAGGGGACTCGTGTCTGATGCCCAACTATACTGGGTCATGATCGTGTGCTCCCTTCACCTTATGTGACGGAGAATTTATATCGTGACTGCTCTTGTTATCTCGTGTGACGGAGAATATAGCTTTGTGTGGTTGTCAAGGTTTTGTTTTGAATGTTCATCATGATTTATCTTATGACCTTATAAATGATGATGTTTTGAATCACTTATCAAACTTGGTTTCTTTCATCGTACATGTTTTATAATTTGTAAACTATTTGATTTATAGCATGATTTTACTTGATTCAATTACCCGTCAGACCGTTGTGTCTAACCCTTCGTTTTGGTGCTCAAATCCAGATAACGTTGCCCCCGAGGAGGAGCACGAGGAGGCAGTAGTTGAGCAGCCTGTTGGATGAGAGTGGCAGCCCAACGATGTCATATAGGCATCGGGTTGAGACATGAGATGCGTGTCATTATGGGGGATCAACCAGCTTTTATTTTGGGACCTTGTTGTTAGCCAATGTTGGCTTAGCCTTTGGGAAATATGTAAAACTTAACTTTGTCTTTGATGTGATGTAAACTTTAACTTAAATTGTGGGTATGTTAGTGATGTTTCTCTCTCTGACATAAGTCTATGAATATATATATTCTCTCTCTCTTGAATGCGGTTCATTCGTGTGTTTGCTACACGCTTCCACAAATCAATCATTGTGTGTGCTTTGTGTGGAATCCTCACCGTAGAAACCTATGGGAAACTAATTAGTGAGTGCGGGACGGAATTTTTTGGCTCGCTGCGCCACAACGCTAGATTAGGACAAGGTCCCGGTCCGGGGTCATGACAACTATCGTTTGGATTTTGAAAGTTAGAAGTCATGGAAATATGAGGGAAGATTAGATCCTACTCGACTAACCACTGGAAACGGAGAGAGCAGAGAGCGCCTTTTTTGAATTCATCACTAGTTACTTTTCATAAGTGGGAACGGGATGCACGAAAACAGAGTACACTGAGACAGCTAGGGGGAAGAGAGACGGGAGAGACAAAAATAGTATTTCGTCTGGCTGATAGAGATGAGGGGGAGCGATTTTTCATTTCTCGGAGAAGATGTAAGGTAAGGTTTCGTTCGGATCTAGTTTTTTTTTTTTTTTTTTTCTAGAAAAGGGACGGGACTGGGAGAGAGGAAGAGATTTTGGAGGGGGGAGGGAAAATGAAAATGAAAATGAATGGGCGGGTTCTATTTTCATTTTACTTTGAATATATTGTACCTTGGCCATTGGATCATTTTGAGGATCCAATGGCTCTGATCAGACTTCTCACAATTTATGTGAGAACTGTTCTCACCTGAATAAATCCCTATATATACACACATGCATGTATATATATAAGGATTTTACTAGAAAAATCCTGAAATATAGCCATTTATTCCGAAGGGTTCTGGAAAAATGTACAGCACTAATGGAGTCCGTTAGTACCAATTTGATTTTTTCTTTTTAAATCTAGGGTAAGTGACGCTAGCGTCACTGTATTCTGACCCAAGTGATGCTAGCGTCATCGTTTGCCAATCCTTATAACCCCAAACCCGTCTTCATTTTTACCATTTTGAAGACTGTTACTTCTCCTTCTTCTCCAGAGCGACGATGCTGCTTCATCTACCTTCTTCCTTCTCTATAATCCATAAACTTTTCTCCAATATCGCACATCTAAGCGAAGGTATGTCACATTAGCTATGTTTTTGTACATTATTTTCGGAGCATTATGTATGTTTGGAGTTCTTGATGCACCTTTTATGGTATGAAATGTGTGTTGTGTAATTTCATAGCATTATGTATGTTTGGAGCTTCCGTTCTTAATTTGTTTTGATCTTGTAATCTATTATGTTAATTTTATTCTCTCATTTACTCTTTTTCACATAGTTTGCACTCACACACGCTATTTGTTCGATGAAATCCCACATTGGAGGTCCTCCCTTATTATCATGGCAAAAGACTTAATACCTTCTACCATTTTCATTAGTGAAGGAATACACATGTTAAATATGTTCATAGTGAAGAAAAAAAAGCTTGGAAACAATACTAAGACTTCTCTTCACTTGGGCTATTTGATATGTCACTTGGGCTCCTTTTTTATTTTCAAGAATGTCTAATTGCAGTTGGTTTGATTTGGGTCGTAATTTTCACGATGTGGATTTGATATGGCTTGATATAGTTTGATATGTCACTTTGGATATGGTTTGATAAGAATGTTTGAAGTTTTTAATTGCAGTTCTGTTTGATAAGAATGTCACTTTGGATATGGATTGATATGTCACTTCTGTTTTTTCAAGAATGTCTAAAGTTTCTAATTGCAGTTAGTTTGATATGGTTTGATATGTCACTTTGGATTTGAATGGGATCATTTGTTTGGTTCAATTGTTTAACTGAATCTTATATTGTGAGTACTACTCTAGGTTATTTTCCTTTCTTCTCCTCTCCACGAATGTAAATTTCAGATGGTTTCAAGAGATGGCTTTGAAGAAAAAGCATGTTTTTGACAAACAATTGTGAGTATTGCTCTAGGTTATTAAACCAAATGAGCATAGATTCTTCTATTGTAGAAGATTTTTTCACCTTTTACAATTCTAGTGATACACAAATGAATTCTTAAGAGGGCATCGAACCACATTAATTAGGAGACTATCTTCTGCCTCTATTGTTCATCCTTTGGACATATTTCTTGCTTCAATTAATATTTGGAGCATTTTGGTCAGACCCCAAATTTATTTAACCTATATTGGTTTGGGTTGTAATGCTTGTTGACCACATACTTCTCAAGGTCATATCCAAATGTGATTTGATAATGTTCAATCATGGTTTTTTTTTTTTTTTTTTTTTCTTTTTTCAGTTGAAAAGTTGCTAAGAGATGTGTGTGCACCTCTTTTTTTTTTTTTTTTTTTAATCTTAGGCAGTGAGTTACTAAAATGCTAATTTTAGAAGTTTTTAACACTTGGATCTTACATTTTTCAGTGATAAAGCTATGCTTGTGTTTGATACTTCAACGTTCTAGTGCGGATAGATTTTGATTTAAAGCATATTCTTGTATCGAATGGCTTTGTTTCCCATAAGAACATTGTTTGTTTGAACCGCAACCTTATTAAAATATGTGCCTTTGTATTTGTTACCAGATTTTGGATTCTGAATGACTTATTTTAGTCTCTTCTCAACTCATTCTTGTATATGCTTCATATTACATGGTGTGAAACTGAACAGATGGTGAAAGACAATGAGTTTGATGATGAAGGAGAGTTATTGTACGATCAAGATAAACATGTTTCAAAAGCCATATTAAAATGAGTAAAACCAAGAAGTTATAGATGCATCAATACCAACCCAGACAAAAAGATTTGGGTCTTGATTGACAAGCAGAAAGGGCATGTGAGAGATGTTGGTCTATCCCATCTGTCAGAGATAGACTATATGAGGATAGACCATACTCTAATATCTGAGCTGGTGGAAATGTGGAGGCCTAAAACAAATACATTTCATCTACCAATGGGGGAAGCAACGATCACTTTGGAAGACGTTGCCTAAATTTATGGCCTCCCTATTGATGGTGAACCGGTTACGGGAAGAACCTTCAATAAGACATTTGTCCCGAAAGTCTGTAAAGAATTTCTTGGGCTTGCCCCACTGTCGGGAAAAGACACTATTGGGGTTACCAAAAAGTTCAAATGGTTGGAGGATAATTTCAAGCCCTCCAAGAAGAGAAAAGAAGTATGCAAGACTAGAGCATACCTATTTTTCCTGGTGTTTGGTCAGATATTTGCAAAATCTTCTTATGCAAGGGGGGCAGCTTGGCAGCTAGAACTCTTTAGGGACTTCAAGTCGTATGCATGAGGTCCAACGTGCCTTACAAGCTTGTACAGGATGCTTACAAGGGCTACAAGGTTATTAAGAGGTGGAAACAATACTGAAGAGGAAGGGGAGGTTGAGGAGGAAAAAAAAAGTGGAAAATTACATTGCTCAAGACTCTGACAGGCCCTCTTCAGCTGCTATAGGTGATTATATTTTAACCAATCAATATATTTATTTTGGTTATTAGTAATCACAACTTTACATTTTCCGTTAACTATCTGTGTTGTTTCAAACTTGTAAATTTGGGCCTACTCCAAGATGGCAATTGGGAGGTGCCATAAGCCCAATACTAGTTGGCAGAAAGATCTTCAGTTCCCATTGTTTAAGACTTGGGAGAAAAGACTCGAAGGCTCGAAAAAGTTAACCAACATGAAAGAAATCCGCGCTCACACCAATAGCCTAAAAGAAGATGGAGTACTCAAGAACTTCAATATTCTCTCACATTTTTTTTCAATGCATTCAGTTTAATTATGGAGGTGGTTAATGGTTTTGTTTTCTGTGTAGTTGTTATGGCAACCATACGTGAAGATGCCTAACAAACTCTTCCAATTAGTGCCAAAAGGAGACAACCAATTGTTCACGTCTAACACTGCCCTTATCCATTATTGGGTTTTCGAGAGGCACATTGCAAACTGCGTATCGAAGCAATTTGGACTAGGATAAGCAGTTCTCCCACCCTTCTCCTTACCATTCAAGCAGAACGAGCGCATAGAATGATGTGTTATTGACTACAGTCAAAACCATCCATATGTGTTCAAAATATGAGAGTCAATGAGGAATTCAGTTTTATCTAGGACGAAAGACTTTTCCAAAAAACATAGTGATGATCATCTTGTTTGGTATGGCTTGAACACCATTATAGAGATTGTATGTGGTGCGGATGGTGAAGGATGGCGATCACTTGTTACATCCAAACCAAAAACACCAAAGGAGAGGGTGGCAAAGGAAAAAGACAAAGGCAGCTCGGGTACACTCGCGCTTCAACGAATGTCGTTACTTCCATGCATGTGAGCATCCATCAATTATATACGTACTTCAAATGTATGAAATAGAATATTTATTTACAAGTTCCCTCATTGTTTATCTCAGGTAGTTGAATTCTTGGACCACATGGAGCAGTCATCCTTTCGTGCAGATTGCAAGAATATTAAATTGGAAGATTTTACAACCCGACTACAGAGGAAGATAAAAAGCTTTAGAGATGCTTTCACAAACACTTTTGAAGGCTTTGGTGCAGAATCTTGTTCTACCTCTCAGTTAGATGAGGATAAGAAGGAGGTAATCATGTAGTGAAGCATTGATTCCAAATATATATCAATGGGGTTAGAATTGGATACCCTATTTGTCTGTGTTTCTTTATAAAGTTCGTTAGTATATGTAGGGTTTGTCTTCAGTGTCTCGGAAAAGGGCAATCCCAAAGGCAAGGGACCGAATGAACTTATCGTAGACTGCAAGGAAACTTCAATATTCGGAGGAGCAAACTGCAATGAATGAGCCAATACACGTGGATTTGCCAACAATGTCACCTCCGGCAGCAGCTACTTTCGCATCTCCAGTCGTGCCACAAATGGATGAGGTCTTCACGACTCTGACTAATGCACCTCCCGAGCTTCAAATAGCGCTACAAGCACCCAAATCAGACATCAATACATTGATTTGGCAAATAAAAAGGTTGCATCATGAGAGGAAGATCCCCCGTTATTTCAAGGATTATGACCACCAGCTGGTGCGGTCGGCTTACGCTCTTACGGAGGGAGAGTTGACTCTACTAGAAGGCTTCCTTTGATTCTACACAAAAAAGTAAACCCCATTACTTCCTTGGATTTAGAAATGAGTTACTTGCCACTTGCCGCCATTAAACCCAACATGTTAAGTTTGAGTTTCTATATTCTTTGCAGGCAGGATGAGCTTGACATCTATTGCACGATGGTTTTAGCTAATGCATTGAAAAATGCCCTCAATTTCGGTACTTGGTTCAACACAAATATCATGTACTAGTGGTTTGAGGTACTGAAGGTCTGGTATCCAGATGTATATTTCTACGATCCCATTATTTGTATAAGTTTGCGTCGTCAAAATCTTAAACATCATATGCCTGCATGTTTACATATGTCTTTGGATAATTATATTGTTCTTATTGTAGCAAAGTTGGTGGCAATCTAACAACACAAAGGCTTTACAAGAGAATTGTTGGGGCAGGGATGGGATGAAGGTTTGGGAAGCAAAGGAAAAGCGGTTGTTGATATTCATAATGTAGCATGAACATCACTTCAATTTGCTTGTAGGATATAATGAAGAAAGAAGATGAAAATTTTACAATAGTTTGAAGTCTGACAAGACTACTGTTAATGTGGCTAAAGAATTTGTAAGCACACTCTTACAATTGTTCTTTCTCGGAGTTCGTGCGAGCAATGAGGATACCAACTATTTGCGAGTTTTTTCTAATCATGCTCCATCTTTTATGAACAGATTGACTACAACGGCAATCAATTCTCTAAATATGGATGATATGACACTGGTGTGTGGTCACTACTTGTGAAGACAAAGATACCGTATCAAGATGATGGAAATGATTGCGAGGTCTTCGTGCTTACACTCATAGAGCATCTTGCAGTCCCGTATTCTGATTGCTTTCACACCTTCTGACCCCTACTATCGAAGCAAGATCATTGTAGACATGTATGGTAGAAGTTGGGAGCTGAATAGCAATCGTCTCCCAATTGATCCATTGACTGAATGAATGCAATAGCAATGTTTTTTATTTTGCAACAGAGGGAAATCAATTTTATGTAAATGTCTATTAGGTTGGAGGGACTAGTTCTTTGTTAATTTTGTACAGCTGAACTGTGAACGTTGTGGTAATGTGAAGGCAAGATCTCAAGAAATTGTGGGAATTTCATCATTTTTTTTTGTGGGAATGCGAATGTTTTTTTGTGGGAAATGTGAATGACTGAACTATGTATGGGTCTCAACCTATCTAGCATGAAATGTAATATGTATATGCTTTTAATGAAAGTGAATGTAATATCATTTTTTGACTGATATGTAATTCTGTAACAGTTTTTGACTGATTTAAGTGATGCTAGCATAATTGGAATTGTATTGTGTCTATAATTTTTTACTGAGTTCAGTGACGCTAGTGTCACTAGAATTGTATTTTTTCTACGCTTTCTGACTGAGTTCAGTGACGCTAGTGTCACTTATCTTGTCTTTTGTATGCACCTTTTGCCTGATTTCAGTGACGATAGTGTCACTCCATTTACATTCTGTTTGGACATTAGGCCTAATTTTAGTGACTCTAGCATTATTCCATTTCCATTTTTTTTCTTTAATGCACAACTTAAGTCATTCACCATCATAACCTAACAAATTGGAGCAAACCTTACAGCCTTTTTTCAAATGGGGCACTCTTACATTCATATTTCACAAAAGCTCTTCCAAAATCCACAACATAATTTCTTACAAAGAAAGATCGTAACGCTTAGATATCAATATTCACAAAAGTTTCTTATAGAAAGTGAGGTACAAAAGTATGCTCCAAATTCATGAACACAATTTCTTACAAAAAAGAGGAGTCTTGTATTGACATCAATTTTACAAAATATTCTTGCTAAGTGTTCAGTTTTGAGCCGGGGGATTTCGACAACTCTGGAGATTGTGACCTCTCTCATTGCAATTGGAGCAAGTGAACACCCTATGCGACCTGTAACGATCCTTAGTTCGTACTCTATTCTTCTTTGGTCTCTCGGGCTGTTTAGAGGCAAGAGGAGATAGAACTCTTTTATTTGAACTGTGCTTCGACTGTTTGCTAGCACGAGTAACGTGAATCACCTCACTGTACGTAGCTTAAAGTACACTTAATAGATACCAATTGTCGCAAAAATCATATGGATTATATCTCCTCACTCTCATTGAAGCGATTGCATGTGAACATGGGATCCCAAGTACTTCCCATTTATGGCATGTGCAACTCCGACAATCAAGATGAACAATGTCTACATAGTTTGCAGCCTGAATGTGAAACTCGACTAGACTGGCAACGCGTACGTTCAACCTCCGGGCTTCTTCTGTTTTGTGTCCTAGCATCTTCTCAGTGTATGGAGTTAAACAACTGTTAATATTGAGGCTTTCAGCATGTAGTTTTTTGGAAGAACTCCATCAATCTAACCCTTATTTCCTCCACTTGCTTAACTATCAGTAAAACTCGAGTGTCTTTCAACATGCTGCTGGTGCTCTCAGCAGCATTACTTGTATGCATATCATATCACTAGCCTTCAACAAATGCATTTGCCCAATGCAGCCAACCAAATCCGTGTATCTAATAATATGCATCTTGGCTGACAACCCTAATGTCTTCTATAAACGTCTCATAGTCACATGCCCTGTAAGCCCTTATAGCACACCAGAATTTCAGCACAACTGCCGGACCTTTGTAGGCGGATTTAATGTTTTCCGCGAGATAACAACAATAGTAACAATGACTTGCACTTGGAATAACTTTTGCCAACGCAGGAACAAGGCCTTTCTAGCGATCGTAGACAATTGTCAAATTCGTAAGTTCTCCCAATGATACATAAAGATTGGCGAGGAACCACTCCTAGCGATCGCGCCTTTCTGCCTCCGCAAACGCAAAGGTTATTGGGAACAGCTTGTGGTTTACGTCGAGGGTCATAGACACAATTAAAACTCCTATGTACTTGCCATGGAGATGTGATCCATCGATCGCAGTCATTGGCCTAAGCGATGATGTGAATGATCGAATGCAAGGACCAAAAGCCCAAAAAAATCTCTTGAACCTGTCGTCGTCTGACGAATCAATACTGGTGATAGAACCCGGGTTCATCATTTTCAACTCCTCACAATACAGAGGGAGGATCTTAAAAGATTCTTCATACGAGCCTCTAACTATGTGCAGTGCAATGTCCTTTGCCATATGTGCCTTCCTGTAAGAAATTATGACACCAAACTCCATTTGATAGTATTCATTATTTCCTTTAGCCTAATGTTGTGATTTAACCGTACTTTGTGATTTAACTGTACTTTCTCCAAAATGTACTCTGCAATCAGTTATGATGATGCCTGGCTATGTGCAATACCCATCATTGGCTTTGAACATTTATGGATTGGGTTGTAGGTCTGAACCTTGAAGTGTGGTCCACTCTCAATCATGGATGCGTGAATGCACCACGAGCAGTCACATTCCTTGCAACGTGCAGTGACTTTGAACTGTAGTGTCTTTAAGTGCTGAAGAGTGAAGCTGTTGTATATTGCAAATTTCGCTAAAGTCCTAAAATCATCACGATTTGGAAATTCACACCCTAGCCACATCTCCTTATATGAATTGTGTTCCAACTATGTATCAAATTCTAACGAGACTATGTCGTCTTCGAATATAACTTTTCGATTATGGGAGCTATGTCCTCCAACATTCAACATCGAACGTCTTTTCCCGCTTACACTTGAACTCCCTGCAAGATTGGTTCCCGTGTTCCCAGATTTAGTGACAAACTCTCTATCATCAGGCATGTTCACCATATCAACACGGTCAATGAAAACGCAATAACTTTCCTTCGCCAATTCATCACTAGTAATGTTCTGCTCCGCTGAGAAATGAATGTCATCATCTTCACATAGATTGACAATAGGATTTTCATGACTTTGAACGGGAGGTACTTTGCACTTCACATTATGATTGCTCCCCAAACAATTACTTTATTTGCCTCGTAAAGAACGCATATCCATCCCAAATGACCTTCAAGATAAACACATGGAAGGAACTACATTAGACATTGACTAGAAATAGTATTTTGCATTATTTAAAATAACTGAAAATAAACTTATGTACTTTGTTTGTTCTCCGATATGTTTGGCGGAACCAATCAGTCTTCTATTAATGTATAAATATATCCCATTTGTATTGTGGTTTGCAAGTGTTAACATGCACTTAATGTCGCTATCATCCTCTATGGCAGCCAATGAAAACATGTGACCATAGTGATGGAGATAATATATGCTTAGATTCTCGTAAGTTTCCTCCCAACGTGAAGTTTCAAGAGCTATGTTCACCAATTCGGGAAATGTTATGTCGCTTTGAATGAACCTCATCTTCTGATTTCCGCCTTCATATACCGGGTGAATCATGTCAAGTTTAAATTCCTCACTGTAGTGGAAAATTACACTCAACTCACCACCCGACATCCTAATTGAAACAGAAAATAATTATTTACACATTATTACTGTACCAACATATACTTCCAATGCCAACAACACCTCATTAACCAAAGAAGTGTGAGATTGCAGGGAGCTAAAGGCATAACACAGTGGCCTAAAACGATCTACACAGAAAAATTCAAACATACACATTGGAAATGGCTAAAGACATTAATCTATGGTCTAAAACACCAACACTCAGAAATTTTAAAAAGTGCATAGGGTTACAAACAATGTACAAAATATATGCAAGAATATAGTATAGGCACTACGTTTCACACTCCAAAATAAACAATACAAATGTCTGTGAGCTTGTCTAACTTCTTTTATGTCAAAGTAAAAGGAAAAGCATCACAAATGAGATATTATATTCATTTTTTTCATGTAAATCTTCAAAAGTAGACATAAATATACAAATCTCTTAAATGGAGATCATCAACCACGAAAATGAAATTAAAATGACCGATGAAGTGAGTATACAAGCCCATAGAAGGTATTTGCCTTCTGTTGGAGACAAAGTACAAGTTTTGAGAAAGATAGGGTAGAAAAAGAATGTAAAATAGGGAACGACGCGCACTTACATAGGGTGCGCAAAGTGACGATAGCGTCACTCAAATTTTTTTTTAGTGACGCTATCGTCGGTAGGAATAAAAAATAAAAAAAATAGAAATGTGGCAGAAAGACCCCATTAGTGCTACACATTTTTCCAGGACCCTTCAGAATAAATGGTTGTATTTCAGGATGTATCCAATAAAATCCTCTATATATAAGTATTTGATTCATTTTTAAATATTGTTAGAATTATTTATATAAAAGTATGACTCTCCGCGTTGAGTCTTTCTATTTTTGCATTGGACGAGTTGAGTTCGAGTCATGAGTTTTCCAGCCTTGATTTAATGGACCTAACCCCTGTTATATAATCTTGGGCCAAGTCCAATCCATTTCGAACAAAAATGCTATAGTCGAGTTCGGTTCCTGGCCAAAAAGGAAAATCCTAACACAAGCTCAAGTCATTAGAAGAAAAATCTTCAGTCTATAATCTATATAGAAGAGATTCCTATGACTAAAAAAATATCAAGCCACCAAATGGTTTAAGTCATAAAGTGGGTTTAGAGATATGAAGATTGACTTTATCCCTGGCCCAGTAAATTTGGTCATGCGGGTCAACTAATCCAGCCCATTTAAATGCGGATCATAATCACAAAGTTCAAATGATCCTAACAAATGAGCAGGGAGACGGTTGTAACTGTTTGGTTCAACCATCTATATATGCTGAGCAAGGAATATCATACAATTAGAGTCCTTGTGAACTGGCTCACAAAGCCAGAGGTGGGCCACCTATTGATCTAGCTTACTCCATCCATTTATCATCAAGATGAAAATACCACCCAATATCTAATTCACAAACTCCTCTACAACCTACTCTTTTATTTTATTTTTTAATCTTTTCCAAATAAGAGGTCTATTTAAGATCAATCCGATTCCTTCACAAACACCTAACCCCATTGCATCCGAAACTATGCTGAAATCTGGTAATTCGCCCAATTTTTTTATTATTAGAAAGTCTCAATTAAGAGAGAAAAGAAGATGGATGGGTTAGAACGTGAATTGACCCCAATTATAGTATCAAATAGTTCTAATCAACCTTAGTTTTAGCTCCTAAATTTACATATTGTGCAAATTCATTATGATAAAATTAGTGAACAATGTCTAAGGTTGATGTCAAACCAACATGGCAACATCAATGTCAATTCCTGAGGTTACACGTTTGTGAACGAATTGGATTATAGTTCTAATACAAAAAAGAAAATAAAATAAAACTAGACAACTAAAAATGGGGCAGTGGGTCTTGTGAAGATGGATAGATTGTAAGGATGTATTGAAATGTGGTTATCATCATCATCATCATCATCAATGAGTATGGAGAAGTTGTTCCAAAATGGAAACAAGAACCATAAGGAATATTAGGGATACAAATGGGTATCCGATTCCCTGATTGTCTGGAGGATCCACCCGTAAAAAACCGAGTTTGGAACCTGTTTTAGGTTCCTATTCATAAATGGGTCTGGGTTGATAATCCAATTTAGGTTCTGATTGATAAACGGGTCCGTTTTTTGTCCACATAAGTTCTAACCCGTGGACCCGGCATACAAGTCTTTATTGTTGTAAATTGTAGCTTAAAATCAACTTTAGTTGGACTTTTTATGTTTAAACCTAGAGGTAACAGACTTGATGCCTTATTATAAGTTAAATAACATCCTTATTTAAAAAAAAAGCAAAAAATAAAAAATAAATGAAATGAAGTCATAACCAATTTTGTTATTAGATCCCGGTTTCTTGAACCAAATCAAGGTCCTCCAATCAGAACTGGTTTTGGAAGCAATAAAGCAGATTCCAAGTTAGAGCTAGACCCAAAATAGGAACCGTTATTTAGAAACGGGTGTAATTCCTGGCCCAGTATAATTCCAACCTGGAACCGTCCCTTTTGCATTCCTAATCTAGATGCATCTTTCATGGGCCAATGTAGTGATAATCCGAATCATATAAAATGAATGTCAACCCCTCCAATAAAATACACTAAAACTTCATTTCAATCAACCCAGATCCCACACCATGCCTCCTTTCATTCCTTGTCATCAGTCTCTTTTAAACTATTCCTAGCCTAATTAAAAAATAAACCTTAATTTATCTGGATGTAATCCAATATTATAACCAACACACTTGCTATAATGTGCGACCCTTGTGGTATCCTACTTTTGGCCCAGATAGTTCTTCCCTCGATTCTAGAGTTGGGCCTAGGCTTGGTTTATTAAAATTATGGCTAATATTAAACTCTACATTCAGGCTTGATATTAGGCATGTTAAATCCGTGCGTGTGTAGATATACGGTGAATTGAATGAAAGTGAGGTAAAGCCTCGACCAGGGGTCATATCAAAAGTACACAAATTCAAAATTCCCTCTTTCTTTAAAAAAAGAAAAAAGTCAAAAAGCAATTTCCTTCCTCCACTAAATAATAAACAAAAAAAATTAAAAAAAAATCCTCCTTTACTACAAAAGGTCAAAAAGATTTTCTATCAAGCCACTAAAAATAAAAAACCATCATAACTCCCTTATATTTTATTCTCTATTGATTTGATGCTTCACCTCACTTTACTTCAATTCACTGTTCATCAAAACAAGCATAGAATCAATTGTAGGGGAGGCAATGGGTTGGAAAGAATGAGTTCAGGTTGGATTGAGAACTAAGTGTAACGTGCATATAATATGAACTGACATTTATTGAATTGATTGAAAGCCTATGCTTGAGAGTCTTATTAAAAGGTTGAACTCAACTCACTTTGGGTTGGCAGGCCCTGTTGCGCTCTTTTTCCATATAGGGGTTCTTCTTCTATTAGTTCTCAAATATTTTTAATTATATCATTCTAACATTATTCTGATATATGATTTTTTTCTTATTTTGTTTATTTTTTATTTTCTTTTTTCAAAATTGGATTTGGATACTTATATTTTCTCTCTTGAGATTTATCTTTATTTATTTTACTATATTTTAACAACTCGTTTTTTTTCTAAATTCTGAAATAATAAATATATTTATTATTTATTAAATTATATGAAAATCATGGATTGCAAAATCTATGTAGGATTTGATTTATGAAAATTGAGTTTTATGAAAATATTATAATTCATACTTCAATTTTGAGTACCAAAGTCTCATATAATGTGGTCTCTCATCTATAATAAAAAAAATTCTTATATTATATATAATGTTTTTTTACTACTTTTAGTTTTTTTCCTTTCTAAAACTCCACATAATCTTTCTATTCATGACATTTCACATCTTTTTTATATCTTTTTTTATTATTTAATTTATTTTAGTAAGCCTCTATTTAACAATTTATTTCAGTGTTGTATGATCTGAATTTTTAAATCTTTTTAACTTTTTCTTCTTTTCTCTGAAATTGGGATTAGGTTTTTATTTATCATATGATTTTTTTTAGAATCTCTAAAATCTTATAGATTTCTAAATAGGGATTTCAGATTTGTGGTTGGGGATTTCTAGATTTTTGGTTAGAGATTTCAATTTGGGGTTAGAGATTTTTAGAATTGGAAATATTTTGATTTTGGAGTTAGGAATTTCTAGCTGGTTTTTTATTAGGACAAGAATTTCTGGATTTCTTATTAGGATTTCAAAATTAGTGTTAGTGATTTCTGAAATTGGGAATATAATTTTTTCCAATTCTGATTAGGGGTTTTAATTTGGGTTTAGGAATTTCTGGAATTAGGAATATTCTGGTTTGGGGTTAGGGATTTTTGAAAATCGGATTAGGGATTCCAAAATTTGGGTCAATGTTTTTGAGATTGCGAATGGGGTTTTCAAATTGGCGATGTTGGTTTTATTTTGAGGATGATGTAATTTAGCACATTCTTATCTCTTTTCGATCTAAAAATTAATGGGAAGTACACAATATGTGAGTTTTTTTTATATTTATTGATTGTTAATTTTGATTTAAGATCTTTTTTTAAGAATGATAATATTTAGCACATTTTAAAATCTATTTTTTTTATCTAAAATTTAATAGAAACTCTATTTTGTGATTGAAGCACATGGTGATACCATCCTACCAATTGGCGACAATATTTAAGCCTATAAAGTTTTTTTTTAATAAATAATATTGTGTTTTAGATCTTGGATAGTCTACACATATGAAATCAAATCAAATTTTTATTTTTATTATAAAAACTAAATGATACTTTTGATTTAGATCCTATTGACCTTGCTAAGTGTGGGCATATTGATTGATCCAGATAAGGTGCTCATGGACCGGGCTAGCCATGGGCTGGGCTTTAGCATTAGGTTTTCAGGCACGGGCCAAACTTGGAATTAAAATCTATATAGATTCATGATATGGGACGGGCTTGGATTTAGTGGCAAAGAACCCAAAGCCAGGCCTGACCCAAATAAGATATACAATTTAATCAAAAACATCTTTATTAGTGGGATGGATAGGTGTGTTCATGGGACGGGCTAGGCCGGGCTGAGGAATATCCGGGCACGTACTCGGGCCATAGCTGGCTGGCGCGAACCCAGCCCGAGATAACATTTGAAAAAAAAAAAAAAAAAAGGCCAGTTTTAAATGCCAAAAGCCTTATCTCAAGTGGTTTGGTTAGCTGTGCCTCAATGAGATGTCGTGTTCAAATCCTATTGTCTAGTTTGGCTGGGCTTGGGCTCTCCACTAATCAATCCAAGCCCGGCCTGTTTATTAAATGGGCCCAAATAGATAATCCAAGCCCGACCCAAGTAGTAAGATTTAAGGTCCAACCCCGGGCTAGAGTGGGCTGGGCTGGATTCCCGCTCGGGTTGGCCTAGTCCATGAACAACCCTAGGGATGGATGGAGACTCAAACAATGCACTTTCTCTCACGCATACATGTCCTATCCAGCTAGAGCTCATAATAGAAGCCTTTTTTCTTTGGGGATTTTTAACATTAATTGCTTACAGGGGCGATTTCTAAGTACTACATATCGGTGTTGCTTGTAAGCCAGAACCCAGTAAAATTTAGGGAACTCCTGCCTTTGGTAACAATCTTGACACATGCTCTCACACAAGCACGTGCGCAGGTGGAATTTTTCCTACCTAGGGTTTCAAATTTTCTTTCTTTTTCATCCTCGATACATATACTTAAACATATAAATAATAGCCTTTTCTTTTGATTTTGATAACTTTCACCTTAAATTTATGCTAAATTCTCAGATAAAATTTTACATTGTTTGATTATTTTTTTATTAGTTTGATTTTTAAATATTTGCAGCCAAAAAAAGCTCAATTAATATCAATTAATAGAAATATATTTTTTTAAATCTGACCCCCTATCAATATTATTACGCCTAATCTTTACTTGTTTCTATTGTTTGTTTTTTATGTGGAAAAATAACCGTGCTCGGTGCGGGATATGAAGCTCAGACGATTTGGTTTGGGAATTGAGGCTCAACTTAGCAATTTTGTGCTTAAATGAAATCACAATTTTGAATCAATTTTGATTTTATCTTCTCAAATAAGAAGTGTTTATATGATCTAGATTTCTTAATTCTTTTGAAGGAGGGGTGATCAAGGACCAGACCAACGTTAGTTCGACTAGGGCTAGCCTACATTGGGCTAAGCTTGAGCTTGAGATTTTGGTACACGGACAGGCCAGGCTAAGAGATTTTTAGAATTGGAAATATTTTGATTTTGATGTTAGGGATTTTTGGATTTCTTATTAGGGATTTTAAATTTGGGTCAGTAAATTCTGAAATTGGAAATAGGGTTTTTCTTTTTAATTCTAATTAGGAATTTCAATTTGGGATTAGGGCCTTTTGGATTTCTTATTAGGGATTTTAAATTTGGGTCAGTAATTTCTGAAATTGGAAATAGGGTTTTTCTTTTTAATTCTAATTAGGAATTTCAATTTGGGATTAGGGATTTTTGGAATTGGGAATATTTTGATCTTGGGTGCAGGGATTTCTGAGACTTGAATTAGGGATTTCAGATATAGGGTTAGTGTTTTCTGAAATTCAGAAGTTTTTCAATTGACAATGTTGGGTTTATTTTAAAAATTCTATAACTTAAAATATTTTTCTAATCTCTTTTCAATCTAAGAATTAATGGAAAGTAGAAAATAAGTGAAGTCTTTTTGTATTTTTTATTGGTAATTTTGGTTTAGAATTTTATTTTAAAAATGATAAATTTAGCAAATTTTTAAATCTATTTTCTATCTAAAAATTAATAGAAACTCTATTTTGTAATTGTTGCACATGGTGATGCATCCTCCTTATGGGCGACTATATATCTATTTAAGCTATAGAGTTCTTTCCTTTTTTTTTTTTTTTTTTTTTTTTTTTTTTTTTTTTTTTTTTTTTTTTTTGAGAAATAATGTTGTGTTTTAGATCTCGGATAGTCTACACATGAAATCAAATCAATTTTTTATTTTATTAAAAAAAATAATGCATTTTGAATGAATTCTATTAACCATGCTAAGAATGAGCATATCGATTAATCTAGATAGGGGGTGTTCATGGATTTGCCAACCCAAGCCTAACTAAGGACCAACTTGCTTTGGGCTGGGCCTGAACCTTTGTGGTTTTGGTATGCAGGCTAAACTCAGACCTAAAATCTATGTTAATTTAAGATACGGGTTGGGCTTGTAGAAGAGAGTTTGAAGCCATGCGGATTTCTATAGTGTTGCGCAAACATGCCCTAGAGATGTCTCCAGTGAGACATATAGAAGATTCAGATTCAAGATTCATAAAAGTCTATGGCACACAGATGGAAATAGTTTGTAAATGATGTAAATGATGTAGAGTCCACCTGTTCTTGATCGAAGCTCCTCATGGCCATCTAGGATTGTCAGTCAAGCACTCCTATGAGGTAATCATCCTGACCTGGCCCTAAAAAGAACCCACAAAATGAGGGCCTTTTTTTTTTTTTTTCCTAAAAAAGACTAATGCTACGATGCGATAAGTTTCTTACAAGCACACCAATTTGAGGATCGGGCTGGCCCTCTCACATTATTATGAACGGGCAGTACCTCACCGTTAGTGTAAAAAAAGAAACATCTTTAAATGTAGATATCATTTCGCAATCAGATTTTCCTTTAAATCTGTGTACAGCCACAGAGGGAATAAATTTAAAATATTACAGCAAGGGCACTATTTCCAAATTCCACTTTGTTTTTCTTGGGAAATTTTCAAATAAGGCCTTAGGTTTTTGCCTTATTTAAGAAAAGGACACGAGTTTAAAAACTTTTAAAATCAGTCCCTAAGTTTTCCATGAAGTTTTCAATTAAGGACATCTGGTCATTTAAAGGTATTTTTATGGCATTTTCTCTCAATTTTTTTAAAAATACCCAAAGAACCTTCATTTAAACCTATAACATAGTTCTGACAGCCACTACATTTAGCCGAAGTACATACTTTTCCCCGATCACTATAAGGCTGTTGGTGAAAAAAAGGAAGAAAATATAGAGTAAGAGTAGGGTGGAAGAAAAAAGTTTCCGGAAAATAGCTTTAAATTGATGAATGTCCTTAATTGAAAACTTCATGGAAAACTTAGAAACTAATTTGAAGAGTTTTAAAACCTATTTTCTTTTTTGAAATAAGGCAAAAGCTTAAGGATTTATTTGAAAATTTTCCTTTTTTCTTTTTATACAAGTCTGTCATGAAATGTTGATATCATTTCGCTATATCATTGGATATCACATTATTTATTTCACACTCAATCTAATGGAGAGGCCAATTCTTATCATGGACTGCAATTTTATGACCTCACATGTGATAGCTTTCATTTTGAGCGGCACAAATTTTCACCGTGTGTGTGTGTTGGGGGTTGGCCCATTTCATGTAAACCATAGGATAGAGACATCTCTAAATCATATAGACATGAGTTTTTTTTGGGTTCATAAATTGTTTCGGTTATAGATTGAGAACTGTTACACAATTGGGCTTCACATTCACTTCGTAACTTGTCTAAGAAAGCCCGTTTCATATGGTATGATATTATGAACATTAGGCCATAGCTGGAGATCCAATGACCCAAGGCCCAATTTCTATACTAGCTTCTTGTTGAAGACATAGTATACTATTCAGTTTATTGAAGATGACCTTATTATTATGAAGGCAATAATGCACATCCGCTGGACATGAATGAAATCCTATATTGGGCTTAGCAGCATCAGATACTCATAAGTTGCACTCTCTTATTTGCGCTACTACATGGTCAATTTTAACAACCTGGATTTGCTCTTCAATCTAATACTTTTCTAAAGTGATCTTATCTACTAGGTCACTGAAGGTTGAAAAGTACACCTAAAATTGTTGTTTCAAGCCAATCATATAATTCTAGGGTTATTTCAATTCAATCAAACACAAACAAGTATATGCGATTGGATTTTAGCCTAAATCATCAGATAATGCTTACACTGGTCATATATCAATTGCAGTTGACAAGTACACAAAGCTCAATTTCCAGAGCTATAGGTCCAGCTAGCCCTAGGGACAAGTTTAGGTTCTAATTAATTAAGTTGGGCAAAATCTCCAATTTTTGGGAGTTAATCTCTAACTCTCTCACATGTATTTTGTTTTATCTTTATTTGGTTGCTTTTCCTTGTTCTTCTGGGCTCCTTCGAGCTTGATCTGCTGCTTCTCTCAAGCTTCTGGGGCTTAGCCCTTTGTATTCTTTTCTCCTTTTAATGCTATACTTAGCCTTTAAGCAGGAAAAAAAAAAGAAGGTAGGGGGACTAAATCGTTTAGCTTCCATGTTCAAGTCTAAGCAAATAATGGTACAAATATAGCGAACTACTTACCCAGGCCCAGTGGAATTACATTAATAGGCAAAGTTGATTTCTTTTAGGCTAATTTTACTTTGGTCCTACCCTTTTCATGTCATTGTTTAAGTTGAGGCCTAAAAATTGTGCATGCTGAAACCTATCAGATGTAGTCACATAGTTAAAATATTTCTCGAACAAACAATTACATAGGGTATCTATCAACTTGCCTCCTTTTTTTTTTTTTTTTTCTCTCTCTCTTCTCAGTTGTGGTTTGTGTTTGGATAAGTTTAAAGAATCAAGCTCAGATCTATCCAAGGTCATTCCAATCTGTGGGAACAATTAAGCTTGTTAAATGTAACATTTCCATAGTCCAAAGTTAAAACAAGACATAATTGTCAAATCTTGGCTAAACAATTATAGTTTTGTATTCAAACAGTTGATAAGAGTAGGGTCAGCTTCACTAAGGTCCTTTTTTTTTCTTTTTTCTTTTTCTTTTTTCTTTTTCTTTTTGATGCCATGACGGGGTTAATTAAGGGCCAATTTATGCAAACCAAGCACAATGAAGTTTGAGAAATAGCCTTCAATCTGCTTAGGATCAAGTTTATGCAACTTAAGCTATAGACCCACAACATTACAATTTGTTGACCAAGACATCCAAATTTAAGTCTACAAGTTTTGATAGCAAGGCGCAGATATGCAACAATGTTAGACCCACCAGTTCGACATGATCATCTTTGGTGTGTCAGTTCATTGGATCCTAAAGTCAGAATCTGGGCCAAGTCAAGCTCTTATCTCATATGATATTAAAAGTTAAAAAGGTCATTGGTTTGGAACAAATTACAAAGTAATTAGTAAACATTTGATCTAATAAAATTACACACAACAAAGGCGAGGGAGACAACATACTATAAATTTCATTGTATCTGCATATGGGAATCCATTTGAATTCATTTACAAGGCAACTTTCTTATTCATAGGCACAGCCCAATAAATGGCCAGGTATGAACTACCCATATCGCGGTTTACCCAAGAATATATATATATATATATATATGGGAAATTCTCAAAAACGCCCCTTTTTATGCAAACCAAACCCCCACAAACAGCACCCCCACAAACCTCTCCCTCCAACACCCCACCCCCCCCCCAACAAAACCCTTTTTTTTCCTTTTTTTCTGCTCCTTCCAATTTCCATGTCGTTCTTATTCAATACCCCTTCAATTGAATTGACAATTGAAATTGCACAACAATCCACTTCTTGGACAATTGTTTATGCAATAAGTTGTACGACCATTGCATGCCTATGGAAGCTCATGAACAATGTACATGTGTATAGGCCGTCCCTTCCCACCCCCCCCCCCCCCCCCCCAAAAAAAAAAAAAAAAAACCCTTTTTTTATCCTTTTTTTCTGCTCCTTCCAATTTCCATGTCGTTCTTATTCAATACCCCTTCAATTGAATTGACAATTGAAATTGCACAACAATCCACTTCTTGGACAATTGTTTATGCAATAAGTTGTACGACCATTGCATGCCTATGGAAGCTCATGAACAATGTACATGTGTATAGGCCGTCCCTTCCCCCCCCCCCCCCCCCCAAAAAAAAAAAAAAAAACCCTTTTTTTATCCTTTTTTTCTGCTCCTTCCAATTTCCATGTCGTTCTTATTCAATACCCCTTCAATTGAATTGACAATTGAAATTGCACAACAATCCACTTCTTGGACAATTGTTTATGCAATAAGTTGTACGACCATTGCATGCCTATGGAAGCTCATGAACAATGTACATGTGTATAGGCCCCCATTGCTAATCAGAAATGCTTGATGTTGATGCACTAATGATATACGCACTGCTGTTTATCTTGTCTGACTGCAGACTCATGATTTCGAAGACGATACCACAGATCTGATTTTAGAGCCTGAGATCTAGGTCAAATAGCATGCTAACCAGATCATCATAACTATTGACTCCAGAACCTAAAAGTAGAATAATTTTGCAGGTTTTCCCATGCAGGCTGATGGCCCCTCAAGAAAAATGGGTAGGCTGAAGAGGACATAGATGCAAGTAGCAAAGACAGATTTGAAGAAGTGCAGTATATCCCATTGGCCCAATATAGACTAGAATTGTGAAACAGAATTCACGTAGCTGACTCCAACATAGTTGGGAGAAGGTTTTCTTAATGACGATGATGAATAATTTAGTAAGTGTTTTTTTTTTCTTTTACTTTTGAGGATTTTACCAAACAATTAACTTCACGTGGCCTGTGGACCGAATAGGGAACTTTAGCCTAACTCAAACCAATGACAAGTTAGGATGTGCCAATTCACAAGAATAAAGAACGGCTTTTTCTTTTCAAAAGCAAAGTAAGCTATTTAGCAGTTTTATAGTCATGTCTTTTTGTACTGATTCTCATCAAAACTAGTTAATAATCATTGACCCCGGGGTTTATAATAACTTTTTAAAAAGAATTATTCTCATAGATGGGACCAGTGCAGGAGGTTCATCTTCATGAATAACGCATGCAGTCGTGCAAAAAGTAGATGACCCTGTGTAATGAGCGGTCATGTGTAGGGCTTTAAGCAGTAATCCGCCACCATTTGCAACGACCCCAAAAAGACGGTTGTGAACCAATGTGTCAGAGGTAAATGGTCCCAGTCTCCTTCCAACTAGGTCCAGCATATAAACCAATTAATTATCAAGTCTAAATGTCCCTGGTGCCCATGGACCCAATCTGGACCTGGACAGTTTACAGCACTGTTCATGTGGATAACTGCATACATATATACGTTCTGTGTGCGCCTACTGGATGAATGCAGTATCAATACCTATTTATCATAGATATGATTTCATCAGAAGGGAAGTACTTTACATTCAGTTATAAGTAAAACATGCTCTCAAGTTGAGTAAATGTCACATGAACTTTTGTAACTCTTTAAGGCCGATAAATATAAAAATATAAAAAATCTGAATTCTCTCTTTTAATCATTCTCTTTGGTTTTCTAACATGTTTAAAATATTAGAGAAAGCTAGAGGATCCTAAGAGCAAATCAAACATGTTATCAGGAGTTAAAAGAGTCGTACCACCAAGAATCAACTCAACATCCGGTCTGCGGCTTTCTGAAACTGCTTCCCAAGCTTCATGAACCTAGAAATAAATAATATTCAAATCTCAGCTGGAAGAATGATTCTAAGCCAACAAGTGTCAAATTCTAACCGAAAAATAAGGGGGGAAAAGAATGAAAAACAGGAAAAAAAAAATCCCAGAAATTTTGTTAGTCATAGTAGTCTTGTCCAGAGGATATACAGGGAAATGAGAACCATATCAAGAGAATTGCACCCAAAAGTACAGTCCATTCAAAAAGTCACTCCATCTAGTCAAAAGTCGATACCACAACTTAATTTGGTCGAGTTGTGTGAAACTGTGAATGAATTGAAAACTCAATATAAACATATATAAATAAGAATGAATGAGGAGCAAGTCTCGAAAAATCTTCCATGGGTTTAACAAGCTTAAAAGACAGTGGTAGAGCCAGGATTTTCGCTTAGGAGGAGCAAAAAATCTCAAGGAGTTTGAGAAATAATTGGAAAAAAATATTTTTTCTCATTAAAAAAGGATATAAAATTCTAACATAAATTAATTAGTTAAGATAATGTCAAAGTTTTAAAACCATGCACTTAATCCAATTTGGTGATTAAATTATACCCCAAAATGATAAAAATGATGAACTTGTGTTGCTCTCCACATCCAACAACATTCAATAACGGGCCTAGAAGACTACAAAAGAATTGCAAATTGCATGATTAGAACAAATTTACTTGTGAACACATTATTATAATTACAAAGAAAAATCAAATCAAATAATTTTCTTGAACATCATGATATGGGTTTGATAATCACATCATTTTGATGTAATTTACTTTTTAATTATCAATCCTTTGTATGGGAGACATTTATAATGAATGAGATTGCGTCAATTAAAATTTGAGGAAATCCCATTACTATGGGAAATCCATTTGGGCGGTCTGGATTTTCCTTAAGTGGGCTGAATTTTGGGTTCCACTCCCTGCACTCATGTGAAGTGCATCGGAGATCACTTATTGACAAGTAAATAGATAGAGAAAGTACAAAGAGAAACGATTGAAACCATATAATTCAAATGGAAATGATAATTGGATAGCTTTGATGAGTTATCTTTTGGAAAAAAGTAAATGATGCAATTGCGCTTATGTATTGTGAAAGTTCGGTTCTTTACTGAGAAGACGGACAATTATTGAGGGGCAAACAAGAAGAAAGAACAAAGTTGAGGAGGGCCAAACAAGATCAGATCAAAATAGCCATGACAACTTTCATATCTTATCCACCTACATTAGAGAAAACTGAAAATTTGAGGAGCTCGACACTATGTGGCTCCGCCACTGTTTAGAAAGCCTAGGATTAGTCACCTGAATCTGAGTCTGACTCAAAAATTTTGTTTTTCCAAACAAGTTCTAGTAATCAGGTCCAGTCAATGTTAAACAGGCCCAAGGCCCATAATTAGAACCAGTCCAGCATGATTCAGTCCAGTATGATTGTCTTACGTGTTTTGATTGGGTCAAAGATTACACAGCTGTACATATTATCTTGATTAGATTAGTTTCCTAAATTAGAACATAATTGATGTAATTAGATTGATTTCCTAACTTAGAGCCTTAATTAAGGCATGTAATACTCTATATATTGAGGCTCGTTCTCCAAAGGAAGACAAGGGATGATAATACAATTTCATAAGCCTTGTGCTATTTCAAGTTCCATTCGTGAGTCTTGAGTTTGTCATGGTATCAAAGCATGGTTCAAGGAAATCTGTTCTTCTGTCTTACAAAGCATTAAGATCCTAGTAGAATACATCTCTCATGCAAGGAAGTAGATAAAGGATCTGTCTCAGCCCCTGATACACCCTGCGGCATCCTCATCTTCAAAGTGGCCCACCACGGATCATCACAACCTTTCCAGAAATCCATACAGCTTTGGTCGCCTGGTTTTTCCAAGACTCTTGGTGATTTTACCAGAATTTTTTGATACATTCAGGTTGGTGTTTCTCTCCTTCTCAAAGTTTTCAAGAAACTTCATATTGTTTTCATCAAGGCCGTCCAGATTCTTGGATTTTTAGTAGAATCAGATCGTTCTGGTTCCAGTAGAAGACAAAACAGAGGAACTTTTCAAATCTGTCCTTTGATCTTTGGCAAGCACCAATCATGGGGCCCACAGAGTGGATTTTGAGTCACTTTCAAGGTTGTCTGGGGCTATTTTTGCACAATTTTTGTCTGGTTTTGGTTGTCTATTCCGGTTTGGTTGGAAATTGATTTCTACCCACTAGAAAGGGTTTCCTACAGTTTCTCTTTACTATTGCTGGTCCTTATCGCAGTTCAATTCATTTTTTGGCTCATATCGATTGAGATGGAAAAATCTGAAGTTACCTTGATCCGTTTTACTGGAAAGAATTACCCTGCTTGGTCGTTTCAGTTCCAAATATACCTTGAGGCTAAGAAATTGTGGGGTTATATTTCTAGATCTGACCCTAAACCCACTGAAGATGAGAAGAAGATCTCCTCTTGGCTTACTAAAAATGCGAAGATCAAATCATGGATCCTCGGCTCTATCGAGCCACATCTGATCATGAATCTCAAACCTTACCCCACTTCAAAAGACATGTGGGGGTATCTGAAGAAAGAATACCATCAAGATAATTCAGCACGTCAATTTCATCTTGAATGTGCGATTGTTGAATATACACAGGGAACCTTGTCCATCCAAGATTACTATTTGGGATTTCGTACACTGTGGTCAGAATATGATGGTATTAAGTATGCTGATGTGGCTGCGGATGTTTTGCTTGTTATTCATGATCTTCAGGCCTCTAGTCAGAGGGATCAGTTTTTTATGAAACTGCGCAGTGAATATGAAAGTGTCCGATCTGCCCTGATGAATCGGACACCATTACCTTCCTTGGATGTATGCTTAAATGAACTCCTCCGCGAAGAACAACGCATTGCGACCTCAGCTCATATAGCACAACAAACGACTGAGACCTATTTAGTCTCGTTGTCGGCTAATAAAATTTTTCAGCCTCCGCCGCGTGACTTGAGCAAAACGCAATGTTACAGTTGTCAAAAATTTGGGCACATTGCAACTCAATGCAAACAGAAGCTCTGCACTTACTGTAAAAAGTCAGGACATATCATCTCTGAATGTCGCCGCCGCCCACAACGTCCATCACCACAGCCTCAGACTCCACAGTATCAGCCTCCGCATGCGTATGCTGCTTCTTCAGTTATGCCTGCTCCTACATCTGCACCCTCACAGCCTGGGCCCTCATCCTCTCTCACTCCTGAATTGGTTCAATAGATGATTGTCAATGCCCTCTCTGCTTTGGTCTTTCAGGTACATCCCCTCCATCTTCTACTTGGTTCCTTGATTCCGGGGTGTCTAATCATATGATGTCTTCCTGCGCACCACTCTCCAATGTGCAAAGATACATTGGCCCTCTTCAAATACAAACTGCTAACAGGGGCCATGTTCCCATTACTGCTGTCGGTGACATCCCTGGTCCCATTCCATTGAAAAATGTTTATCTGTGTCCAAATTTAACTTCCAACCTTTTGTCAGTCGGGCAGCTTGTTGAAAATATTTGTAACATCTCTTTTTCTTCTTCTAGTTGTGTTGTGCAGTCAACTCTACCAGATCAAATTGACTTTGTTCAAGCCAACATTTAAAACACTGAGGCATGAGACAAGGCATTCCAATTGTAACACTGATCAACTCTACCATCTCTTGTTGAAAATAATTGTAACATCTCTTTTTCTTCTTCTGGTTGTGTTGTGCAGTCAACTCTACCAGATCAAATTGACTTTGTTCAAGCCAACATTTAAAACACTGAGGCATGAGACAAGGCATTCCAATTGCCCAAAGCATGAGGTGTAAGCCATGGTAAATTGAGAATAAAGCCTCAAAAGCATGTCTTTTTCTAATAAATAAATAATTAGTTAAAAAGATTAGAATAGATTAACATAACTAGGAAAAAAATGATATCTGGTTGTTTTAATAACCTATTAATCAATCAACGAGGGTTTTTAAATTGCAACCTGTCTCATTTTTAATTTTTTTCTCAAGATGTATTAATAGGGCGTATATGAAGTATGTGTGACTATAGCACAACGCTTCATTTTTGCCGTATTCTCATATATGCCTTGTCATGTAATGCATATGCCTCAAATGCAAGCCATGCCTCAAACTTGACCCTAAAGATGTCATTGAGACACCTCACCCCATCTAACCTTGAAGCATAAGTCCTGTGAAACCGCAATCCACATGGGTAATCCCTTGAGGCAATATCAAGTCAAGTGATCTTGTGAGCCACAGGGAATCCACAGGAGTGCTTCGGTTAGCACGATGGGGCTTTGACCAAGTCCCACATCAGAAATATCCAAGTCTTAACCCTAAGCTTATAAGTCAAACACCGACTTAACTCAACATGATGCGTTCTAAAGTCGTACGGCCCCGAAACTCATAAGAACTCCGAAGTTAAGCGTGCTCGGACAGGAGCAATACCAGCGTGGGTGATCGCCTAAGAAGTCCCCACACGTACAAGTGGGCCAAAGCGGACAATATCATGATAAGTTGGGCGGGGCTATGACAAGTCCCCAAATGTTTCAAAAAACATCTACTCAAGTTCTAAAAGTGATCAAAATTCTATGGAACTTGGTTAATTCTTCCACCAAACTAAGATACTCTTTTTTTTTTCTTTTTATTATTGCATTACATATGGCTAATTCAAGATAGCAAGGGATCTAAATTTTCTTCTTTTTTCATATTGTGTCCAGGAGGCCTCTGCTCAATAAATAGTGTGGAAATGGAAGCATTGCGGATAGCCTTCAAAAGCCTTTCGCCCTAATTTTCGGTGTGCCTAGGTGGAAAGAGATTTGACATGTGCTACCTATCAAACGTAGCATGCAGAAGAGATTTTGAATTGTATAATTTGTGTGTCGTTCATTGGAGATTCTCCCCCATTATATAGAATACAGATGCCTTATCAAAAGCTACAAATCAGCTAATCTAATTACAATCTACTATTAATGAAAGAGTATATGACTAAATCTAATTACAATCTAATTAAAGAAGGAAGAAACTGTGCAAAGATTTGACCAAATCCAATGAGATTGGATATCATCATATTGGGCCCAAGTGGGTCTGAGCCATCCAAGTGGGCCTGAGCCATCTTGTATTTGACACCCCTCAAATTGATGCGGGGGAATCCACAAGCATCAATTTGCAAACCAAGAACCGATGGCGAGGTCGCGGAAGTCCCTTTGTGAGGATATCGGCATTTTAAAGATCAAAAGAGATGTGAGGAAGGCTAATCACATCACGCTTGTATTCGTCGCGTATAAAATGGCAATCAATCTCTGTGTTTAGTGCGTTCGTGGAAAATTGGATTGGCAGTAATACGAATTGCACTAGTATTGTCTGCATAGAGTGGTGTGGCACTATCAGCAGGAAATCCGAGATCGGAAAGCAACCCGCGAAGCCAGAGAATTTCTGAACAAGCAGCAGACATAGCACGATACTCAGCTTCGGTGGAAAATTTGGAGACCTTATCTTGTTTCTTACATTTCCACGAAATCAAGCTATCTCCCAAATACAGGCACCATCCTGTGGTAGAGCGACGAGTATCCGGACAACCAGCCCAATCAGCATCTGAGTATGCTTTGAGTGTCAGGGAGTTGTTGGCCGGATAAAATAATCCACGGGTTGGTGTCCGAATTAGATATTTAATGATACATCGAACCGCAGCCAAATGAAGATGTCTAGGATCAATCATGAATTGACTAACTAAATTGACTGCATAAGAAATATCAGGACGAGTTATCGTCAAGTAGATCAAGCTGCCAACGAGGCGACGATAGAGAGTAGGATCAGAGAGAGGATCCCCACTGTCTTGCTGAAGTTTAGCATTGACTTCGACTGGAGTATCGACGGGAGCAGAACCTTTAAGTCCAGCCATTTCAATTAAGTCAAGAGCATATTTATGTTGATGGAGTACAATGCCTTTTGCTGATTGATGAACCTCAAGACCTAAAAAATAGTTTAGAGGACCAAGGTCTTTCATGTGGAAAGATTCATGAAGAGAGGCCTGAAGTTGGTGAATCATATCTGCATCGGTGCCTGTAATGAAGATGTCATCCACATAAACAAGAAGAATAGTAATCCCCGTAGAAGCATGATGAAGGAACATGGATGGATCATATGAACTAGGATGGAACTCCAAGTGGCAAAGAGCATGTTGGAATTTTTCAAACCATGCCCAGGGGGCTTGTTTGAGGCCTTAGAGAGAATGTCGTAGTTTGGCAACAACACCAATGATGATGGAGGAAACCCCCTGAGGAAGGCGCATATACACATCTTCTTTGAGATCACCACGAAGAAATGCATTCTTGACGTCCATCTGGTATAGAGGCCAGGATTGGGATGCTGCAATGGCAAGAATAGTCCTAACAGTTGTCATTTTTGCTACAGGAGCAAACGTCTCTTCATAATCAATACTATATTCCTGCCGATAACCCAGAGCAACAAGACGCGCCTTATACCGAGCTAGAGTCCCATCAGGTTTAAACTTGATAGAATAGATCCACTTGCAACCTATTGGCTTAACAGAAGGACACAGAACCACATCCCATGTATGATTTTGCGCAAGAGCATCCAATTCATCATGCATAGCGTTATTCCAACACTCATGCTGCACAGCCTAGGAATATGAGTTTGGTATAGAAGTAGAAGACATGGTGGCCATTAAGGAAGTGTGGGTCAATCCATAACGAGTTTGAGGCACTGAAATCCGAGATGAACAACGTAAGGGAGGAACTCCAGTTGGACTAGATGCAGTTGGGGGATCGTTAAGGGGACTGTGTAGTCACAGTTTTACTCCGCCTCTGATAAACGGAATTAAGATCAAATTTAACAAATGGTGCTATATCCGAAAAACCAGGGAAGGAAACAACAGATGAGGACTCTACAGAATCAAGATGTTGGAAAAAATATTGATTTTCAAAAAAGACAACATTACAGGAGGTACGAATGCGCCGTATGTGAGAATTATAACAAAGAAACCCCTTTTGATGACTAGCATATCCCAGAAATGCGCATTTAGCAAATTGGGCAGTAAGTTTGTTACGCTCAGAAGGAGGTAAATGTACAAAACACACCGATCCAAAAACATGTAGATCATCATAAGACGGTGTAGATTTGTATAATTGATAAAAATGACTCATTTTCTAAAGAAAAAGAGGGTAATCGATTTATAAGGTGGGCAGTAGTGCTAAGAGCTTTTGTCCAAAAACGTGTAGGAACAGAGGAATCAATGAGAAGAGATCGAGTAATATCAAGGAGATATCTATTTTTCCTTTCAGCGACCCCATTTTGCTGAGGGGTATGAGGAAAAGATTTTTTAGAAATTATTCCTTTTTGTTGTAAAAAAATTTGAAATCTGTAGACACGTTCACCTCCCGAATTAGAACGTAAAATTTTAATGCAAGTGGAAAATTGATTCTCAACATATGCTAAAAACATCTTGAAAACATTAAAGACATTAGCTTTAGAATTCAAAAAACAGACCCATGTAAATCTACTATAATCATCAATAAATGTCACAAAATATTTATAATGAGCATGAGACAAATGAGGAGCAATACCCCAAACATCACTATGAACTAAATCAAAACACTGAATGCTATTGGAGGTAGGGACAGAAAAGGGAAGAGTCTTACTTTTTCCCATCTTACATGTAGCACAATCAAAAGAAACAAACTTAGATAATCCTATTGAGTTTAACAATCTAGAATTAACCATGTGAGAAATGTTTTTAAAATTAGGATGTCCAAGCCTACTATGCCATAATTGACAATTATTTTGTACAGAAAAACAAAAATCATTTGCTGAATTATTCCTAATTGGAGTAGATAGATCAAGAGAAACTAAGCGGCCAAGTTTAGGCCCCCTCATGATCTCCCTCCCGGACATCTGGTCCCGCACAACACAACCAGAGGAAGAAAAGGAAACATTATAGTTGTTTTCAACGAGTTGTCCAACTGAAAGAAGGTTTGAAATTAAATTTGGACAGTGATAAGCATTCTTTAAGGGCAAGATACTGGAAATATCTCTAATGACAATGATAGGAAGATGTCCGCCATCGGCAGTTTGAACATGAGTATTGCCAGTATATTTTGTCAAGCTAGAGAGTTGTACACTGGAGTGAGTCAGGTGATTTGATGCTCCAGAATCAAGATACCAAATGGAAGAAGGGGTTTTAGATTTACCTGTGATGCCAAGTGCAGAAAATGCATTGACGATCATTTGTTGAACTAATTCGAGAGTGAGAGAAGTGGAAGACGAACCAGGCTATGAAGGCACAGATGTGGAAGTAGCATCAGCAATAGAAAAGTCCATCTTGGCAGAATAGGCATTGGGAGTCCGAGTTTGTGAACGGCGGCGACATTTAGTAAAGATGCGTGTCCCTTCTTCTTGCAGTAATTATAAAAATTTCTGGTTGCATTGTGTTGCAAGTGTCCATATTTTTTGCGAGTAGCATTGGACCTAGCTCATATCCCGAGTCTGAGGAGTTGGAGAAGACTGTGAGACCTAAAGAGACTGAGTGTTCCCTTTTGCAGAGTATGCAACAGGATAAGTCGCAGTGTGCTGTTGATCCAAATGGGCTTTTGTGCGAATACGTTGTTCTTCTCGCAGAAGCTCATTCAAACAAACATCCAAAGATGGTAATGGGCTCCGGTTCAGCAGAGACGATGTTACAGTCTCATATTCAGGATGCAATTTCATCAAAAACTAGTCCCTATGACTTAAGGCTTGAAGGTCTTGTATAGTTTTAAGAACATTGTTTGGAACGGAAGCATATTTGATCCCATCATATTCACTCCACAAATTGCAGAAACCAAAATAGTAATCCTGAATGGAAAAGGTGCCTTGACTGTATTCTGCAATTTCACACTCGAGTTGAAACTGTCATGCAGAATTTTCTTGATGATAAACTGTCTGCAAGTAACCCCACATCTCCTTGGAGGTCGTATAGGGTTTGAGGTTCAGAATCAGATGAGGTTCCACAGCCCCAAGAATCCATGTTTTTATTTTCGCATCTTTCGTATTCCAAGTAGAAATCTTTTTATCATCCTCTGTAGGCTTCGGATCAGAACCAGAAACAAATCCCCATAATTCCTTGGCCTCAAGATATAATTGAAATTGAAAAGCCCATGCTGGATAGTTTTTACCATTAAATTGAATCAATTTAACGTCTGACTTCTCCATTTAAACAACAATAGAACCAAATTGCAGCAAACCAGAAGGAGTAAAGCCCAAACAGTGTAGAATGAGACAGAAATTGTAGTGCAGAAGATCAAAAACAGGCTGTGTAGATGCCAATAGTGCAGAAATGACAGAAAACTGTCTGTGATCAGTTTCACAAAAAAAATAGCCCAGGCGACCTTGATTTTGACTATTGGTTCCCTGCGTGGGGCCCACTGCTTGATCTGAGTGAGAATAAGATCCACAAGATGCAAGCAGGATCAATTTATCTTTCCAGTGGTACAAGAGTTATTGAAATCCATTCATAATCCAAGGTTTTGTATGGCTGAGATCAAAACAATCTTAGAAAACTGGAAAATCACAAGTTGGTTCAAATGGCCTACCTCTGATCTTGAAAAAATGCTGAAAAAATCTCCAAAAACCAGTAGGGTTGGTCGACCATTGCTGTAGAAATTGCTGAAGATCCCATGACGATTGCAAATGGGCCATTGTTGATCATAACACTACAAAAGACTGTTCTGTTTTCAAAGAACACAGATCCCTGATCTGGTTGTTGTCAAGGTTACAGATCTTTGATCTGTTTGTTTCTGAGACACAAGATTGTGTTTCACAAGAGCAGCAGGGCTGATCACAGGTGGGCCACAATGATCAAATTTTAAGATGTTGACAAAGATCTATGTGAAACATGCACGAACAGCCACAAAGAATGACTGTTATCACTGAGATTCAAAAAGAAATCGATAGCTAGAAGAAAGAAGACGCAAGGAAGAAGGCTTTGATACCATATCAAACGTAGCATGCATAAGAGATTTTGAATTGTATAATTTGTGTGTCATTTATTGGAGATTCTCCCCCATTATATAGAATATAGATGCCTTATCAAAGGCTACAAATCAGCTAATCTAATTACAATCTACCATTAATGAAAGAGTATATGACTAAATCTAATTACAATCTAATTAAAGAGGAAGAAACTGTGCAAAGATTTGACCAAATCTAACGAGATTGGATATCATCATATTGGGCCCAAGTGGGCCTGAGCCATCTTGTATTTGACACTACCAGGCGAGCTTCAAGTCTATGCAATGCTCCATATTCTATTGCAAATGTTGTGGAGGAGTTGATGGATCTATCAAAGGATATGATTGTCTCCCTTGCCCGTGCCAAGAGAAGTGCAAATTTGGTTGTGGATCTCTTAGCTAAAGACAGTATAACTCGTCTTGTTGGTTGTTCAAGCGAGTATCTTAATCAGGAGTACTGTTGACTCTCTCTCTCTCTCTCTCTCACACACACACACACACACATCTCTCTCTCTCTCTCTCTCTCTCTCTCTCTCACACACACACACACACACTGATGCACCACTTCTATCAAAATTTAGTAACGATTCAAAAACTAAAAATATATATATATATCATATGACTGTAACAACTAACATATAGCGACAAAACTGATTTAGTGCATATCAAGAGTTCAAGACCTCTTGCACTACGTTTTCCTTCTTTGATTTAGAATTTCATTCACTTTTCCATTTATTTCTTTTGTTCCTTTTATGAATCAGGTTCTTAACCATAACCAAGTTGAGGGAAAAGATAGCCAAAGAATTATCTTTAAGAAAATGAAGAACAACAACTAATTTGTCTTGAGAAAACAACAACAATAGGCTGAAGATTTTTAAACTCGTCTTAACTAATCTTTGGCATCACTTCAGACACCAAGTCGAAGGATCTGATTGGTATCTTTAGAACTAAGGTCAAATATGTTTCATCACAAAGAAATTTAGTATTAAAAAAAAAAAAAGGTTGTGGATTCACATTAGCCCAGTTCCAACACATTAAGAGGCAACCAAGTCAAAATTAGCGGATTAGATGGTAGAATGGACTTCAAAAGGATCATCAAGGTTAAGCTTGCAAAGCATAGTTAGAAAAAGTGGCCAACGTCTTTGGCTTGGGGGGGAAACTCAACCTTGAATTATGATGTCTACTTGGATTCAAGATTAATATCACCCTTGCACGATCAGCCAGTTGATTTTCTTGCATCCATTACATGGAAAATGAGTGGAACTCCATGATTAGGGAGCAAGTGCAATTAAATGGCCTTATTTTGCATCCATTAGGGTGTTGGCTATTAAGTTCAGTTTCGTTAGGGGGGATTTCATGGATTGGTGCAAATGTCTATGGACCTAATGATGATTTAAGAACAATGGACCTGATGATGATTTAAAGACAATGGACCTAATGATGATTCAAAGAGAGAAGATTTTTGGGCTTGGAGCCCAGATATGATAAATCAATGGCATGAACCGTGGTGTATCGGAGGGGACTTCAATGTTGTAAGGTTCCCTCATGAAAAGCAAGGAGAGAAGCTAAGTGCAACTTACGGAAGATTAATCGGATGGAGGAAATATCATGAAGGCAGAAATCTAGAGCTTTGTGGTTAAAGGAGGGGGACAAGAACACCAAGTTCTTTCATCGGATGGCTAACGTGAGAAGAAAGTTCAATTACATTGGAAAGATTAGAAGGGGCAACACCATGCTTCATAAACCAGCAGAGATCAAGGAGGAAATTGCTTGCTTTTTCGAAAGCTTATATTCTAAGGATGATTTTGTTAGAGCAACATTGGATGGTATTGACTTTCTGGTGATTCAAGATGACCTAAAGAGTAGGCTGGAAAGGAATTTTGAAGATTATGAAATTAGCACAGCTCTATCAAACTGTGTGGGTGACAAAGCTCCAAGGCCTGATGGATTCAACTTTACTTTTATTAAATTTTCTTGGGATGTCCTTAAAAAGGATTTTTGTTGCATGTTGTCAGAATTTCATTCAAGGAATAAATTGAATAAGGAGATTAATGCTTCAGACCCATTAGTTTGGCGGGGTGCATTTATAAGTTGTTGTCAAAGATTTTGGCTCACAGATCAAAAAGGGTTCTTCCTTCTCATCATTAGTCCACATCAAGGGGCATTTATTCATAAAAGACAAATTCTAGACAGTATTCTTATTGCTAATGAACTCATAGATTCAAGGAAGAGGGATAATAAAGAGGGTGTTATTATCAAAATTGATTTGGAAAAGGCCTACGATCACATGGATTGGGATTTATGCTAGGCATCTTTGGCTTTGGTGCTACATGGAGAGGGTGGATGAGAGAGTGCATTTCTTCCTCTTCATTCTCCGTTTATGCGACTGGTTCCCCATCTCTTTTTTGGGCCTCTCGAGGCCTAAGACAGGGCGATATCCTTTATCTCCATCTTTTATTCACCTTAGAGGCAGAAACATTAGGTGGTCTCCTTTCAAAGGCAAAAGATTTGGATTTAATCACGGTTTTGAAGTTTGGGGGGGGGGGGGGTAGGGAATAAATCGGGCATAGCAGCCATGGCCATGGCCGATACGTTGCGTATCGGCCGCTACAAACTTTGAACCATGGCTGCTACACACTGATACGTTGCATATACCCTCCTCCCTCCAATCGTTTCTTTGATTGGTGGAAAAAGAAGAAGAAAGGAAAGGGAAAAAAAAGAGGGAGAAAGGAAAGGAAAGGAAAGAGAGAGCAATTGCAAAAACATACCTGGATGAAGCAGCAGGAGGAGGCGGCGGCGCCACGAGGACCACAACGGCACTGGTGCTCCTCCTCTTCCTTCTTTTTCTTTCTGTGTTTTCCTTTTCCCTCTTTTTCCTTTCCCTCTTCTCCCGCTATCTCTCGATCGATCCTTCCATTCACAAGAAAATAGGGCAGCATATGGCCCTTTCATCTCCTTTACTTAAGTTAATTTATGGGCCTCACAGTGGCCCACCCCATAAAAGGTTTAAATAAAGCTTAAATGGGCCCTCAAAAGTTGTTGTCTTCTTAACCATTGATGGGGGCGCCACATTGATGCCCAAGTATTAAATAAAAAGGGCATGTCTTAACCAAATATTACTTAATTGAAATTAGAGCCTCAGCCAAATTTCACTCTAATTAAAAATACAAACCAATCAAATTTCACTCTAATTGAAAATAAGGGCATTGTAAACTTTGGACACTAACTAGAAATGGGCTCCAGCCAAGTTTCACATTAATTGAAAATAGGTTTTAGCCAAATTTTAATCTAATAGGAAATACTGAAATAAGGCCTTGACCAAAGTACACTTTAATAGAAAATGAGCCCTTGTTCATTTTAATAGGAAATAGGCTCTAATCAAATTTAATTTTTAGTAGAAAAATCTTTATAAGCCTTTTATTAGTTTCTAAGTTAGCATAACTAAGCAACATGAATACATGTGAAAAAAATTATCATTACTATTATTTTATATCCATACAGCGATACATGACCTCATACAATGTGGGGACAGCTATGCCCTCTTATCTTAGTTACTTTTGCAAAAGAAAAAAAAAAACACATTTTCTATCATTTTTCAATATTCTGGATTTTATGGAATGTTTTCAAAAAATTTTGACGATTTTTTCAAAACACACAGCTACGTAGTGCCCGCTTCGTAGCGTTTTGATGGCAGGCCACTATGCTCACCGCTGCTTTCATCCTTGGTCACACCTTCAATTTGCAGATGACATGGTTTTGCTCTCTTCTACAAGGCGGTATGAAATTGTGACATTCAAACAAGTTTTGTGATGCTTTCGATTAGTTTCGGGCTTAAAGGCCAATTTATCAAAAAGCTTACTAGAGGGGGTAGGTTGCTCGGAGGTGGATATACAGATACTGGCAAACATATTGCATTGTAGAAAGGGGACTTTTCGTTTTTGTATCTTGGTTTGCCTATTGAGGCGAGCCCTAGGTCAGTGGCATTTTGGGATCTGGCGGTGGAAAAGTTTGAAAAGAAATTATCTACTCGGAAGAGACAAATATCTCTCATTTGGTGGGAGAATTACTCTGATTAAATCTTCTTTATCCAACTTACAGTATATTATATGTCGCTCTATAGGATGCCAGAGGCGATTATCAAGAAGTTGGTTTGGATTCGTAGAATTTTTTTATGGGATGAAAATTGTAAAAAAAGAAAAAAAAAAAAAAAAAGAAAAAAAAAAGAAAATACACTTAATGAAGTGGAGTGACGTGTTTATGCCCAAAGTAGCATGGTGTTGAGCTAGGGAAATTTGGATTTAAAAAATTCATGGTGCTGGAGATATGGAGAAGAAAATGACACATTGTGGAGGAGAGTAATAGTGTCTAAGTATAGGGAGGATGTAAGGGGGTGGGTTCCGAAAAGAGTCCCTAAGTATAGATTGCCATGTTCTTGGGCTGTTTCTAGTTTTTGGGATGAATCAAATGTCAGGGAGGAGGCCTTTGTTAAAGGTTTGGGCTTCTGTGTGGGGGAGGGGGATAGTGTTCATTTTTTGTATGATTAATGGGTGGGAGTTGTCCCTTACGCCTTTTGTTCCCTAGACTGTTTAGGATTGTGTCAAACAAAGAGACTTCAGTCAAAAAGTGTTTTGTTTGGGATGGAAATGTGGTGTCTTGAAATATTAGTATCAGGAAGACCCTCCTCCATCAGTCAGAGTTGGTGATGAGTCGTCTTTGTCCAATGTCCAGGCTCTTTCTAATGTTCTTTTATGCAGGAACGCAGCTGACTTTCATATTTGGAAACCTAATTCTATGGGATTGTTTTCCTTAAGGTCGTTCTATAGGGCGATTGATCATTTTAGTGTAGTTTCATCTCCTTGTGCAACTATATGGACGGGGTTGTTCCACCTAGAATAGAGGGTTTTTGTGGGTTGGCAGTGCCAGGCAAAGTCTTGAGAACAGATGTTTTGAGGAGGGGGCTGGTGTCGGATTCCATTTCAGATATTAGTTGCATATTAGGAGGGAGATGGAGATGATGGATCACTTGTTCTTGCATTGCGGTGTAGCTTCGTCCATTTGGGGTTTCTTCCTCAAAGAATGCAGAGTGAGTTGATGTTTTCCAGGTTCATTGGCAATGGTATTTGAAGCTTGGAGGGGAACTCTGATGGTTGGAAATGGTTTGATCTTTTTTTTTATAATGGCAAAAGGTTTGATCTTATGGAGGATTATTCCTCTTTCCACTCTTTGGTCAATATGAAAAGAAAGGAATGACAGAATTTTTAATAGTAAGGAACCATCTTGAGAGGATTTAATTTCAGCTACTCTTTTGAGGATCGCTAAATGGGCATGTGCTAGAAAAGAATTTTCGAATCTAAAGATAGATTACATTATGCAAAATTGGGGAGTGTGTTTGAAGATGGGTGTTATGAAGAAGAAAAATGTTCTATCTTGGTGTTCTCCACCATGTGGAGTTCTAAAACTCAACGTGAATGGAGCGGCAAAAGGAAAACCGGGGTTGGCCAGCATTGGAGGCGTTCAAAGAATTCATAAGGGGAAAGCTTTGTATATTCTCTAAACATGTAGGGATCAAAGGCTCTAATGAAGTAGAAGTTATGACAACTTTGGCAGCTATATGCATTTTTCACACCTCATTTCATCATTATCTTATTGTTGAGAATGACTCAGCTAATACTATATCTTGGGTAAAATTGCTGAGGGAGCCATGGAAAATGCAATTCCTTTTCAATGAAATTTGTCATCTTATTTCTAACATGCAGAACACGTTTCAACACTCGTAGATCTGCAAATGGGATGGCGGATTGTTTAGCTAAGCAAGGGGTAGATTTGAGTGCCTCTATTTTGTAGTTCGTGGCTGGTACATTTCTCTTGTACCGGTAATACTTTGAAAGTCGTTCTTCTAGTTGTTTTAGCTGTGTTGTAATTGTTTCTCTTTAATAAAACTCCCTTGTTACCGATAAAAAAAGTGGCCTTATCCTTCTCCAAGAGCATCTAGTTGTCATATCAACAAAATCATCTAGCTATCAAACATGCATCAGGTTGCCAGCATGACCTTTGATGATAAACACGCAACAGGATTAAAATATGAGGTTGTTGGATGGATACAAGTTTAAGGTCCCATTTGCTTTGAATCAATGTAAATTGTGCATGGAAGAAACGTCCTTATCATATTCCTCCAAAAGATTTCTTTCCAGTTGGTCTTCCACCATTGAATCAATCATGAATTCTTCTTAAGAAACTCTACTTTTCTCATAGTTGTCAATTCCGTTCCGGTCGCCATTCTAGTTTGACATCAGAGTGGAACGTTTCGGCGTTCAGGTGAATTCCGGCGTTCCGTTCCGAAAAAGGCGCTCTTAAAAAATGAAAAAAGTATAAAAACATATCTGAATTGACACACATAATAACTCATTACAAGATATGGAAAAGTCAGAATAAAACAAATAAAACATAAAAATTACTCAACAAATTGTTAAATGCGAAACAAGTGGACGTGTGCGGCTTAAGTGGCCAAAAGGACACTAGAGAGTTGAATGCTCGGAGTTATGGGCGTGTGTGTGTGTGTATATAGAGAGAGAGAGAAACAATGTTTTACTGGAGAAACAAGGCAGCATATAAAAAAATATAATAAAATAAGTTACCGGAGCCCAGCTAGACCTCTTGGTAGAGAGAAAGCAAGCAGCAGAATAGAAAATAAAATAATAAAGAAAAGACAGCTGTTGGTGAAGACAGATTCACGGGAGCTCTTGGCAGAGAGGGAGCCCAGCTAGACCTCTTGGTAGAGAGAAAGCAAGCAGCAGAAAAGAAAATAAAATAATAAAGAAAAGACAGCTGTTGGTGAAGACAGATTCACGGGAGCTCTTGGCAGAGAGATAGAAAAGCAGCAGCAGCAGGAAAGAAAAGAAAAAGTAGAAAAGTTTGCTGTGTTAGGACAGCTGTAGGACAGAGAACCACAAGAAAGTAAAAAGGTAGTGAACAACATGTCACATATGACAGAAAAGTTTCTGCATTTTGGCAGTCAGAATTAATGAAAAGAAAAAAAAAGGCAGGAGATGAGCTCTCGACTGGTTTTTGTTCCAGCAGAGAGCTCTGTTTCTGTCTCTCGGCGACGCAATAAAAAAATGGCGCATACCTTTTGGCAGTCAGCAGACACAGAAAGAGAAGGCGAGACCATGAGAGATGGAGCTCTTGACTGTGCTGGTGCACTCAATCGTTGTTGGCGGCTACTTCTCTTCTTCATCTTCTTTTTTCCTTTTTATTTTATTTTCTTCCACGTACCATTTTCGGCTGGAACAACGGAATGCATTAGTTCCGGCTGGAACTGGCCGGAACTGGATGGAACGGCTGGAACCGGCCAGAATTTTGACCGGAATTTTTATATGACTTGTTCCGTTCCGCCCAGAACTAAATCCGGCACGTTCTGGCCGGAACAGGCCATAACAGAAGGGAATTAACTACTATGCTTTTCTCTCTCACGGTTGCGGACATCTTTGTGGTCAAGCCCTAAAAATAATACAAGTTGTCGCATTGCAGTTCGCAGCCCGTCACCACTTTAAAAAAATTTCGAACTCCAAAAAATATGAAAAGAAAATATCTAAAAAATTCAGAATATTGAATAATGCTAGAAAACAAATTTTTTTATTAGTACACATAAAACCAAAATATCAGTCCCCCTAGGTGATAACATCTTGTATCATTGTTCGATCTTAATTGTTAAATATGTTAGGTTTTAGTGTTTAATCTTTGAGCCTGTCCTTATAATATATAAATCCATCAATGTAGCCCATATCTAAAATCCATACCAATAAAAAAATTATCATTCTTTCTATTACCTTCGTGAAAGATTTCGCTCCAATTAGAGAGTTGAACCCATTGTCAAATTCACCATGCCACACAATCAGAATCATTGGATCTAGCCTTTTACAAGAAACTAGGTTGATAAAATGTAGCTATCAGAATTTGCAGCATAGCCATTATTTATATGGTGGGTTTCCATGAAAAAGAGGGTGAAGGATTTCATGAACTCCTTAAGAAACAAATAAATCAAGAGTATTAGTCACTTAAAAATACCTTTCAATAGATCCATTTGGCATTTATATTTAATCAATAATGCAACATATTTTTTTCATCCTTCTCTTTGATGTCATACTTTTTTTCCCTTGATTAATAACATATTTATGTTCAAAACCTTGAGCAAATATAAGTAGCAGTCTAGTCTTAAAAATTAGTTTAGAAAAAAAAGAAAAAATCACAGAAAAAATTAAAACATGCAGATCTGAAACTATGGATTTCAACTCAAGAAGTTTAGAATCCAAACCTCACGACCATTGATGCCTCCCACAAAAAAAACCAAAAGAACGCTTTGATCACCCAACTTTGGTTTTGCCTGAAAGCATTCAGAAATTCATTGATTAGCATGTAGAAGAGGGCCTTGTTAACCTCACATGTTCACATATGATAGGCCTGGATTGCCCTTTGATTGGTTCAAATAGGCAGTTAGATTTGGATCCAATGGGGTTATGTTGCCCTTTATCTACTCAGATTGACAGCCTATGTGAGTAATCATGAGGCATGTAACACATTTCCTACAAGCACACATAAGAGCATCAAACATAGGGATGGGTTACAGTTAGAGACTGTCTTTTACAAACCAAAACATCATGGCAACTTGTCCAACACAGATGTTGCATACATGCATGCTAAGTCAAGGTCTCCAAATTGTGGGCCCCAACAAGGATGGATTACATCTCCAAAAAAAGAAAAAAGAAAAATACCAAAGCAATCAATTAATGACCATCAAATAGGCAAGATCAGGAGTCCAACATTAGTAAGAAAAACCACATGATAATGGTATTCAATAAGCATGATTTTAAACTATTAACAATCCAAGGTAAGACCCACATTTTTTTCTTTTCAAGAATAGGCCCAGAACTTCAATTATCTCGATTTGCATACATGTATGCCTCATGCAAATGAGTAAGTCAAAGCAATGTTTTGGTTTCAATAATACATACATGGAAGTAACAGGAAAAATCAAAGGAGAATACTACCTGGCCAAGGCCAAATCTTCCCAACCCACTTTTGAGAAAGCGTCCGACACCAGAGGAATGATACTCTAATCCAGGTATATCATAGTTTGCCAGTGCCATTGTCAAAAGCTTATAAAGCAGTCCTCTGCTAGTGTAAGCATCACTGCTGAAATTACTTTCCAAGGTTAGCAAGCCTTCTCTGAAACTTTGGTTCCTCCTCTTCAAACTTGATAATTTGTGAAAGATCTTGAAAACATGATCTACCCTATCACGCAACTCCAACCTCAACTGCATGTCACTGTATACCTGTTCATTGTCATGGTTTGTCTCTTCATCATCCCAGCCACCCCACTGATCATCAAAATCATCAATTTTCGATTGAGCAGAGGAAACTTTGTTGGGCTTCGCAGACTTGTCCTTTTTCAAATTGGCTTCCAATTCTTCCTCCAGACCATGAAGGAACTGAAAATTCGCCGCAGTTGGGTTTTCAAGGATCGCATCAACTATGGCCTCCTTCAATGAATGCTCTTCTTCCCAAGAAAATGGGCCACCAGAACCAGATGTTGCAAAATTTTCACCGGCCAAGATATATCCTGTAATTGCAAGAATCAAAGCATCCTGAAAAGAAAGAAGACTCTGCTGGTTGGCTCCCACTAAAACGCTCTTATGGATGAGATCCCGTATTTGTCCAGAGAGGCTCTGGCTCGTGTCTCCAGCACTTAGGCTCAATACTCTCTCAGCACTGACAAATGCATCCCATCGGGAACTATGAGGTTCACTAAGGGTGATTTCTGCAGCTGCAGCCAGCTGAATGATACCCCGGTTTCTAATTAAAGACATCTGGTCCGAAGCAAGCATTTGGGCCATAGAACGCAGCTCCAATGGAGTAGCAAAACCAGGACGGATTCTCATGTTTACAGTCATTTTCTCTCCACGCAGAGTATCCTGAAGCCACTTCCTTATCAGTAAGGTTGCTTCTTTTGTCTTTCTATCAAGTATGGCCTCCAAGTAGTGTGCTCCATGATAGTTCTCGATAGCAACAAAGGATCCACTCATCAAACCAGAAACAGACTGAACTGAATTGGAATCAGTGACTTGAAATCCAGAATCGCTGGAATTCCATCCAGTTGCAAAAGCCTCAATGTTTTTCAATAGCTGAGCAACTCCTATTGTAGGTTTTTCTTCGCTGAGAATTCTCCCAAGTGGTATTTGAACATCAACCAGGGGCCGCAGTATATGAGCAGCAGTCTGTCTCCTTTGGATCTGAAAGCCTTTCCCATGCGGAGCAGGTGTTGTTCTTTCCCGACGAGTTAAAGATGATAGCATCCGGTCAACAAGTGAATCTCCATGGCAACATGGAGTCATGAGATCAAGTGTGCGGTCAACAAGTAATAAACCAGCTGATCTTTTATTACGCCGACCTACATCATAAAGGCTTGACATATCTGTCAACATCTTTCCAATTGTTTTTGATAAATCGCCCAAAGAAAATATTTCCAACTTAAGATCCATCTACATGATTTAAAAAATGGATTTGGTTACTATATGACAGAAGGAAACAAGTGCTTAGATTGACAATGACATATAGTGACAAACAAGTCTTCAGGGTGAATTTGCATGTAACCCACATCACAATCAGTTGAACACTTGGCAGAATGGATGGTTTCTGTCCCACTAAGTGACTAGGGCAGCAGCAAACCAGAAAACACTTCATGGGATACTGATCGTCTTAACACTACTATCAGTATGGATCGCTGTAATTTATTAGTTGGTTGGGTTGGTTGAGGCACCCACCCAACTCTCTTGAGTTCCTCGTAGAACCAAACAAACAGTAGACTGAATAACCATTAGTTCTGCAAGCCAAAGTAATCCAACTGATGGTGATTAAGGATACATCCAAACGCACAATTAGCCACACTGGCATAGCATACCTTGGCTGCCAGATGGTAAAGAAAATGTGCTGTTAGTGTTGCACCAGGAGTGTCATCACCATCAGAAGACAATCCTGTGCTCATAGGAGGCAAGCCGGGGCTAAGGGAATCTTCATGGTCATTTGATAAACATGCTTCAGCAATTGTACCCTCTGATGGTAGAACAAAGACTCTTGGTGAAAGAGGACACAAAATCATAGGAAAATGATGGACAGACACAATCAATTTTGGCCATCCAGCACTAGTGCTATTAGGAGAGTTAGCTTCCTTGCATTCTTTCTCAGCTAAACTAGCCTCAGAATAAGGAACGCCCTCTTCACTTGAAGCAAAAGGCAACCAACCCTCATCTTCTGAAACTGATCTTTCCTGGTATCTGCTTTCTGCCAATCCCTTGGATTCATCGAGTGAATTATCCTTTGTGTTGGATTTCCTGACAAGCTCTTCAAAATCTTGGACAAGCAATAGTTCATATTCCCAAAAAGCATCCGGTCCAAGCGGTGAATCAACTAATGAAGAGTGGGCTATCTGTAACTTGCAGAAGGAAATAATGAGTATAACTCCGAATACAGAAGGGATGACAGTAGAAGCAAGAAACAATGATTTTGGTCTCCCAAAAAATGCATAATATAGTAACATCTAAAAGGGTCAAATGTCATTGCTAGTCACTTGAATTTTACTCATCAATAAATCTATTTGCATAAAGACCAGAGCCAAAGGCAGAAAAAGGTCAGCTAGACATTCCATCATCATATTATGGTCAATTTTCATTAAAAAAAAAAAAGTACAAAACTTTTATCTCAGTATAAAACTTCTCTTTTTCAGAAAAAGCACATGATAAATTGGATATTTTAAAAAAGTATAAAAGCGTTCCATGGCTTTTTCAATCAAGTCCTTTCCAATGGTTTCTCTCCATCAAAGGCAACTTTCCGTTAAAAATGATAGAAATATCCTTATGAAAGCATAAAAAGAGGGTTCTTGTCTCTTGAAGAAATTTCAAAAAAGTTTTAAATTTTTGGCTCATTCTCATAAAAGTATATAAAAATTTGAATATCTCAAAATAGTATAAAAGTTTTCGATAGTTCTTTCAGTCAAGTCCTCTCTAGTAGTTTCCCTCCAACCACCGGGCAAATAAAATGTCGTGCTACATAATTTTATCATTAAAGAAGTTTCCTCTTCAATGGGATTTATGCCCACTGTCAAGATTATAACATCCAAAAGTACATGATTTGAAACATATTATTTTCTTATTTTAATACATTAACATGCTTATGGTGGACATAATTCTTGTTAGAAACAAAATATTTCTTCAATAATAGAACAAGGTGGGACATTAGTTTTTTAAGTGGTTTGGATTCCAAACATGAGCCCAACTGATGGATTTATAATGATGGCTCAAATATTAACAACAATCAACTCGCTACAACTTGGCGACCCCGCTAACAAGTATCGTTACTGCCATCAATTCTTTCAAGTCACAAGTTGCCCGGAGATTAAAGAAAAGCTACAGGAGAGGACTTGATTGAAAGAAGTATGGAAAACTTTTATATTATTTTGAAATATTCAATTTTCACATACTTTTTTGAAAATCAGCTAAAAGTATATACTTTTTTGAAAAAAAATTCAAGAGACAAGAATCAGTGGTGGAGCAACATGTGGTTGAGGGGAATTGGCCCTCCTCAGCTTTTCATTCCCTTTAAAATAGGAAAAATCTCTTAGTCGGGAATTTAAGTGCTATTCTCTTTGCCCCATCTTAAATTTTTTTATTTCCTTTAAAATAGAAGAAAATCTCTCGTGTATTTTAGTGATGTTCTCTTTGACCCTCCCTCCCTTATCATTTTTTTTTTAACATTTGGCCATAAATAGAGGTGCTTAAGGGCTTTCTACACTAATTAGTTATATGCCCCAAAAGTTTCATCAACTTTAGCATTTTTTTTTAAGTAGTAAAAAGATTTGAGCTCTAAATAATGGGCCAAGTTTTTCAACTATGATCACAAGCTATTTGGACTACGCGTCACATATGATACATGAAATCCAGAGATCGGACCCACCCCTAGGATGGTTCGGATGTGCAATGCGCAAGTGAATATTTCCCATAAGTATATGTGCTAAAATCATGCGATTTACAACTCTTCTCTACTCTTATGGACCAAATGTTGTTGGATGTATAGAGCAATACAATTCATCATTTTTGTCATTTTTTGGAATAAATCTAAAAACTAATTATTGGTAAAATTAGATTCATGATTTCAAAATTTTAATATATTATGTTTACACGTAAGTTTTTTATTTCTTTCTTAAATATGTCGCAAAAAGAGATTTTTTTCCCCACCTAGGAGAAAATCCTGGCTCCACCATTGACAAGACCCTCTTTTTATGGTTTCATAACGACATTTCTATCGTTTTTAAAGAAAAATCACCGGCGATGGAGAGAAACCACTGGAAAGGACTTGATTGAAAAAACTATACAAAAAATGCATACTATTTTGAAATATCCAATTTATCATGTACTTTTTTTAGAAAGAGTTAAAATTTTTATACTTTTTTTAACTTTACCCTTATATTGTTATATTATATTACTATTGTTATGTTTCAACAACAGCAGTAGTAGTAGTAGTAGAGTAGTAGTGATGGAAAGGTAAAGTGTTTGTTTTTTTTTTTTTTTTTGACCATCAGTAAAGATAATTTTGTTTTTTTTTTTTGAAATGGTAAAGACAATTTTGTTAAGAACAAAAAGGAACAAGAAGATAAAGAAGAGGATGTTCCCCAAGGCAGGAAACAATCCCGATAAAGATCAAAGAAACACAAAGCTGCGATAATCACAGTACAAATTAAACAACAGGCTTATCTTATTATACCGCCCTTAGATACTAGATCAGGGTAGCCATTGGCAGCTTTTACAATACGGGAGGACAGATCACGCCCAACTGGAGCCCACTCACTTAAGCACGCAACTTGGCACATATCAAATCTGTAACTGAAGTGAGATGACACAGACATGTGAGACCCACCTAAGATCTAAGAGGAAAGAATCATAAAAGATTTAGATTTATTTTGATTTATCTTGTTAGTATTTTCATTAGATTTGGAGTCTTGTTTTTTTTTAGAAGGTTTAGAAGTAGATAGGATCATCTTCATGTACTAAGGTGTCAATTCCTAAAGTTTAGGAGAAGAGAATCCACACAGATATGTGATTAGCTTGGAATGCAAGCTTGGGGGTTATCCACTAGCGCATTTATTCATGTATATCCTCTATTTGTAGAGACAATGAACGATATTGAAATGAGTATTTTCTTTCATCTAGCGTTGCAAGGCCAGTGGTGCTGATTCCATGGCTATAATTATGTGATCTTGACCTTACCAAAAAAAAAAAAAAATGTGCGACCTTGAGGCTTCAACTTCAGTGGTTGACCTGTTGGTCAATCATCCTTTTTCTTGGTTGTGTCATTTAGGCTGCAATCTTGCTTTTGGTGGCATGAAAAAATGATCATGATGATGCAAATACTTGTCAATCAATACCAACTTCTATGTTGTACTACAATATTAGAGAAATGCCTTTAAAGGTTTCCCTTTATATGGCATACTCGATTTTGAACTGTTGTATTATTCGACTCAAAGTAGTCTTCAACTGCATTATCCAATTCAAGGTGGTGTCTAGACCCATCATTTCATTAAAATTTGATGGTCCTTGCACGTGGTGAATGAAGAAGTGTAACTAAAGGTGAGATGGGCCTATTTGGGTTATGGAAAAGGCAAAACTGAGGCTTTTGGAAATCACAAGAAATAGAGACAACACAAGCAATGATGAAATTTTATGAAAAAAAAGTAACAAAAAATAGATGGAGCTGAAAGTAAATTAAAAGAAACAATAAATATAAAGGAAAGCAACCTAGATTGTAGGATACAAAATCTAACCACTATTTTTTTTCCAATTTTCTAACTTTTTAGTATTTTTCTAAAAGAAACTAAAATAAATCAAAGGGAAAACTTAATCTAAGGGAAGTCAGATGAGAACAAAATCAGAGGATCTTACTTTCCCCGGTACCAAATATAATGGGACAATGATGGATGAAGTCTTCTGTCTTCACCTTTCACCCATTCACTAGGGAGGAGGAGTGTTGGAGTCATCACCGCTGGCAACCCTTAAGAGTCTTCATACAAGGAGAAACACTTGCTCAATGCAAGCACAAGAATGAGAGGGAAAGAATAAATTTTCATTGAATTCCAAAAGGGAGATTACAAGAAATTTATGAAGGATGGGATGACAATCCTGCCAATTCAGCTGAACTGAACCAAATTTGACAACTATGCAATGACAACGATGAAAACAATTCAACTACTAAAAATTGTAGCTTTCCTTCAACCTTCGGATGTCTTATCATAAGCATTATCTAGGCCTAACATTCAACCAATCTAATGTTGAATTTAAGTTACTTTTCTGGAGCCCACCTAAGTTGAATTCAACCAATCTATGTTAATTATTGACTGTTGCTAAAGATAAGGTTGGATTTGGCACCAAAACCCTCTAAGCATCATAGAGCTGAAGATTAGAAGTTACGCAAGTGGAGTTTGCTTGTAATCGTATTGTGGTTGAATTTCCCTCTACATTCTTGACTGTCTGACAAGGGGATTTGCATTTTTCACCTAGAGCCTCTACTTTAACTCAAAATACAAATTCTCCATGCTAGGGCTTCCTTTAGAACCGCAATTTCCCATCAAATCAGGCTACTTATTCCAAAACTACGTTATTTGGTAGCTGCACGATCTAAGGCTTGACTGGGCTTAATCTAAATCCAAGATTTACTTCATAATTAAATCATATTGCAAGAAATTAGGTTTACATAGACTACCAAGAAATTAGGTTTACTACAACAACGAACGTGCATCGAACCCTCGTTTTCAATTATTGTGAAAATTTGGTATTCTCTTAAATTGAGTTCAAGGTGTCCTTTTTTTCTTTTTTTGCACTTGTCTATGCTTTCTTTTTTTTTTGTGTGTGTGTATGCGTGTGTGTTTGTATGTGCATTAGGAATGGGAAGGGGGTGCTTCGAAACCCTAGTACTGTCCGATCAAAATTTAGTGATACCACATATTTGAGGAAAGCAACCATGTCTTCGAAAAGTAAAGTAACTTGCTTTGAAGTTTAAGAAAAATAATTAAATTTAGATATTAGCTCAAATTATGGGAGGAAATTTGCTGATTACTCGAAAAATATAGCCAAAATAAAGAAAAGCATTTGTCAATTTTCAGCTAAGACAAAATTTCATAAATTCTAGTAATTCATTCACATAAGCAGATAGCAAGCAACTTTTTCACGTGTAGCTGATGTGCATCGACAGTGGAAGAACTTTAACAGACAAGAGTTACTTAGCCATAGTCAATCACATGCAGCACTGAAGAAGCACCTCTGACAAAGATGTAAATATAGCACAACTGAGAATAGTTTGATGCGCGCTCAGGCAACGTAGTATATACCGATGTGCATTACTTAAAAGGCGTGATGTAATGACAACCATCTTCTTTGCAGGATCCATTGAAGTTGAATTCAAATCAACTACCTACATCAGGCAAGGGAAAAAAGGTAAGATTAATAGTATCTATTTTTGACAGGCTAATACCAAAATATGAAAGAAACCTATTAACATTGAGAATTCTTTAAACAAACAGTATCCTTTTCACTAAAAGAAACATATTTTGTATGCCCGCCATCTTCCAAGCAGCATGTTTTTCTGCTGATATTTCATAACAAGCACTGAAACTTGCACATCCACTGAGAATTGAAGATGGAAGGGGCTGGTTGGTTGTTCATGCTAGACCCATGTATGCTATATATGAGATAGAGATTCCGTTATGGTTGCATCATGCAGAGATCCTATAGATAGTCTAATCTGCCTTTTACCAATTGCATATATGATTATAACAAGCCTCTGGGTGAAACAGCAATTACTGCACGTTGTCTTATTCAAGTCTTTTTCTTTCCCACAGGAATAGAGAACTTATCTTTGATTAGAGAAGATGGACCAGAAAGTTAAGATGATTGAGCCAACCTACCTCCTTATGAATGATAATGAGGATTACTTTAAGCAATAATGCCATCTAATCTCATGATGAAGTCTTCATCCGCTAAAACCCAGTAAAGTTCGTAACTACCAGAAAATAATCACGAACAAATCATGTCTGATGAAATTTGAGCCAGTGCGGGGCTTGCACAGTGGTTTGACAGTTAATTTTTATTCATCTTAAAATTTGGCTATCAGATTGTGATGAAGTCATTGTATTGTATGCATGACCAATTTTTCAATGATTACATTATCTATGCAAGCAAGTGCATCTAGCAGAACAGCTGGTCTGCCCAACTAAAATATCTAGCCAATGGCGAACTATATCATAACAAAAAATGCATATAAATTGTCATGGATTGACACAGCCTGTGGGCTAATACAGCCAGGAATGCGGACCACAAGTGGGACCCAAAAATGTCTAGGAGGCCCTTTGGAAGTTCTAGTCTAATCTAATAGAGTTAATTATATTAAGGACTAAAACAAAAGCTCTAATTTTTAAGTTCTAATTTACAATTAGTCCGTTCGGTAAATTTATATATATATATATATTTATATAAACTCTTAGTTTACAATGGATTCATTGGTAAACATACAAATAAGAGCTTATTAGAGGGGTGCTTACTCCAAACACCTTTAAAGTCACTTAATTCAAATCATTAGATTTCTTTTTCCTAAAATCAGTTCCCATAAAATTCTTTTTATTTCTAATTGCTATATCACAAATCGTTTCTTAATTTAGTCCCAAAACCCAACATATTCATCTTCTAATGAAAAAAGAAATAAAAAGAAGAACAAGAGAAGAGAAGAGAAGAGAGAGAGAGAGAAGAAGAAGAAGAAACATCAAGTGAAGATGACCCTTTTGACCCCGGAACAAATGAGTGGGTCAGTTTCTGAACTGACATATCATATGGATGAATTGAGAATGGGGTACGACCAGTTGACTGCCAAGCTCACCACAAGTCACGCCCAATTAGTAGCTGAGATCAATCAAATTAAAAATAACATTGCATGTCTTCGACAAATCAACAACCAGTAACCCAATGGACGCTCAGCTTACAAACCTTAAGCTCATTACATGGACAACAACTATTGCGAAGATAACATTCAAGAAGAAGATCCAAATTTCTGAAATCAACTTAACCAGTAGGGCTGTCAATCTGGCCCTCCTATGAGGATACCGATCCCAGCTTGGCCCTCAAGAAGCCTGCAAAATGAGGCCTTTTCTTTTTCTTTTTTTTATAGTCCCCAAGGGTCAAGCTTCAACAAAGATTTTGCAGGTCCACCAATTTGAAGGTCAAGCTCAGACATACCCCAGCCCTTTTTAACAGCAATATTATGGGGGTAAGAATGTAATTTGTACCCCCAACCTCCCACCCATCTCTTTAAAAAAGCCCTAACTATAATGTACACTACCCTCCCCCCACCCACCCACCATCTCTTTAAAAAAGCCATAACCATAATCTCTCTCTCTCTCTCTCTCTCTCAATTTAAATCTGTCTCATGTTTCATTTTGCATGATAATGATTGACTTATGATTTATTTTTGTGAATTTGATCAACCTTGTACTCTGATTTTAAAAACAGGGCACTTGATTCTTCTTTTATTGAAAAAAAAAAAAAACAATTTTTTGCTTGATCACGTATGCAATTTGATCACTTGAGTAGTGTTGCTACTTTTTAGCTGCTTGCCTGCTTCTATTATTTATTTCTTGGTTTCCTTTTTCAACTTTGTCTGATGATGATCTTGAAGTAGCCCGCCTCCATCCCATTGTCACCTTCAAGTTCAAGGGTACAGAAGAGCAAGGGCATTGTAACGCAAATTCCACAAAGCTAGGGGGTCAAGTATGGGTAAAGGCTTCATCATTCCAACATGAAAAAGGGGTGAGATCTACATTAGTCAGCACCAGAACATGTAAGGGGTGGGGGGCCCTCATCACATAGAGAGGTGTCAACACAACCTACAAGGTGCCTCTAGTTCATACGTTTGTAAAACTAAGACAAGGCTAAAGGACACCCTTCAAAATACAAGTGATTGATGAAAGGCACCAAGAATACTTAGCGCTTACTCCCACATGGAGAGGAAAAGAAAGAACCTAGCAAATCCTCAAGCATGTAGTCATCGAGTAGCAAAACAAAGACCTGCTATGGATCCACATAGGTGATGATTAGCCTTCCAGGGAGGTGGACATATGATGATAATGTCCAAGTCTATGACCCATTGAATGATGGTCATATGGCACTCACTAATGGTGGCCGGGGTAGATCTGAAAGAGGGAATGAGGCAACAGATGCATTTCCTTCTCATCTGAATAATAAGCCTCTGCCGCTAGGGTCAAAACTGCAGATTCAAATTGAGAGTTATATTACCAATATCAACCATATGATCAGTCATATGGGTACAACAAATATGGGTAGCATTCGTATGGCCAAGGGCCATGGATACTGACAGAACACCAATTTATCATGATTCATGACTAGGCAGGAACAGAAATTGCCGCCTTATAATCATCCATCAAAATCATAGTCATCAATTCCGTTTTGTTTTGGCCGAAACAGCCAAAAAGGCTGCCTGAAACACAACACAGTCTGTAACTTTTCATTTCAAAAATCCAAAGTTTCAGTTGAAAATGATTGATTTCGATAGAAATGCCTGAAATGATCGAAACTGTTGGTTTGCAAAATCAGTTTTTTATAATTAAAAAAAAAAGAAAGAACAGATAGGGTTGGTTGGACACACACCTAGAGAGAGAGGGGTACCTGCCATCGTCACCTCCTACCGTCGTCCAATCTCCTCCCTCGCTTTTCTTCTCCAATTGCAAATGGGAAAGCACAAGAGCCAGCCCCCCCTCTCTTCTTCTCCAATCGCATAAACGAGAAGGGTAAGAGCCCTTTCTCGATTTCTCTTTTTCGTTGTAAGGAAAGAAATGAAATGCCCTTTTTTAACATCCTTCTTTCTGGCCCCCTCTTATTTATTTTATATTTTTAACATTCTCCTTTCATTATGCAGTTTGCCCCCTCTTATTTATTACATATTTCTCACACACACATATGTATTGTTTTTTTTTTTTTTTTTTTTCCAAAAAGTTACACCGGCAAGTTTCACCAAAATTCCAAAACACCGAAATATCTCATTCTGGAGGGAAGTCTGAAACGGGGACCGAAATGAATTTGACAACTACGATTAGAATGGTACAATGTAGGAGGGGGTTTCTTTGACTTCTCACGTCAACACAAAAATAGGAACAGCAGTCAAAATGCTTACAATGATGAAATGTCAGCCAAGCAGATTTTCAATATAGTATATTCAGACATGGAGATCGGATACGAAATAGTCCGGGTCAGTCACTCAGGTAATATTTGATTTCATAGTCAATGAATTGGCCATGGATTTTTTTATTTTATTTTATTTTGTTTTGAAGGATAATAGGACTTACATTCAATTTAATATTTCATTATCTGCTTGGTATCAAGTTATGCAATGTTTGTGTTTGTTACTCCATTTCTATCCCACTCAGGATTTTGGCAGGTTATTCTATAAGACTTCAATGTTTGATTGCTTAACTATCTCTATTTCTCACAAATTCAAATTATTGAACCCTAACTTTTTACGAAAACATTAAAATGAAAGAAAAATTGAATTATGGGATCTTTTAGGAAAGTCCAATACATAAGCATACTTTAATTCTTAATTAAATATTGAAAACTAACGATTTAGAAAAAAATCCAGACTTGGGATCGTCATTTTCTATGTTTTCCTATCTTTCACTATTATTCATGAGTTTTGTGCGTTCCACAACCAAAAACAAAGTAAAACCATCCTCGTGACCAGGTTTTAAAACCTTCTATATTTGCTGATACAGGCATAAATGCAGTCACATAAGTGAATATGATAAAGAAACATGAAAGGCAATATGCTCTGCCTATAAACATCAAATTTCCTTTTATTTTATTTTGTTATTGGGAATATGACTCAAAGCCACAACCTTGTGGTTACAAAAATGAGCACCACTTTGCTATGCGCTCTTGACATAGGTATCAAAATCTTAAAAATAAGAAATACAAGAACTACTCATATTGGTACGTTAGTGTCACAACTTCAAAAATACAAATAATCAAATAATCAAAGGAATGCAGGTTCTCTTCTTTTTCTTTTTCTTTTTTTTTCCCCCTCTGACAAGCAGCATAGCTTCTAATTTGAAACTCTAAATCAAGTCATGAACCCACATTTAGAAAACAACATAAAACATCTCCCAGACCAACATAGCTTCTACTTTTAAACTCTAAATCAAGTCATGAACTAACCTTTAATAGCCAACATAAAACATATACTAAATTTGTCCTCTTTAACCGAGGACAACTTGTTCCAAAAACTCATTTCCATGAGATTTAATTTCCACAAGTCATTTTAGTAATCTATTTCCATTATACGGGAGAACAACTCTTATAGGCTCCACATATTTAATGGTTTTCTTTGAGCAGACTGCAGCACCTATGAGTATCAGATGGAATGGAAACAACATACAAGGAGATTGTGGAAAAATGACATCAAGAAGATACAAAATTCCATGGAACTCTCTAACTGGAAGATCCGATAAAAAGGAAACCACCATAAGCGACAATTCCACCAACTAGCTACTAAATGGCATGAAATAATAGAATTAATACTTACTATATCAAGCGAAGACATGTTCTCTAAGCTGCAAACGGCACGCACTCCAAGTTCCAACAACAGAGAGAATGCGCCAAGAAATTGGAAAGCCTCTGAACAACCAGCATCAAGATAAAGAATTGCATCTGAAAGCTCATCCGATATCTAACAAAGAACAAATAAGAGCTTAATATGACAACAAATCCTACACATATGGCTTATAAGTTATAACGGAGTTGTTTTTTCAAGGGCAACCATCGCATATTGCATAATAAACTATTTGGAGGTGGTTGAGAAAAAGAGAACATTTAGCATCCCTAACTTATGCCTGTATCAGATCAATAATCGCAGGCATTTCAAAATAGTAAAACAAAAAGAAAAATCAATAGAACAACATATAAAACAATCAGAAGTTTGACATCAGCCAAATGACAAGTAAGAAAAATTACTTGATCCCAAGTTTAATACTCAACGCACATCATAAAGATTGAATACAATATGCAAGCTGTATTTTGAAATATGGAAACCAAAGATAAGGTGCCTCATGAGTCATGACTTCACAAAATCTTGATGTCAAAATATACTAAGGTTACATTAAGATATACAAAGAGTGGATTAAAGAAATGGGGGATATATACTCCATCTAAAAGACTGAGGAATGAGCAGAACATAATTAAAGAATAAAAAAATTAAACTTCTCACTACCCATTTTCCATATTCATATCACACTCCCATGTAAATTTTATTAAATCATAAAATGAGAAATTCTTGAATGTGTGTCTTTCATATTTCCCACATTTTCTGCTTCACAGTATTGATCCATACATTGTATTACATGGAGAAGGAGAATAAAAATCTGGAAGACTAGAACTACCGGTTAAGGCTAGACATATTAAGAATGCAACTACAATGAAAAACAGGGTTCAACGAGACAAATTTATAGCCTTAATGCAACCAATTAAGCAACTACAGCAGTCTCACACTTAGAAGGAAAAGCAGGTTAGTCCAACATGGAATGTGAAACATGGAAAAAATTCAGGTAGAAGCTCACACAGAATGGATCAAGGATTAAAATATCGGTTGCAGGGGGCATATGGGCTGGCCCCCCAAAACAATATGCATTGAGCTACAAATATCAGTTGCAGCGATACAAATCAGGCATCAGAATGAATTGTATCTGGGAATAAAAAAAAAATGTGAAAAAAAAAAAAAAAAAACCTTGCAACTGCAACATAAAAAATAGTTAGATTTTAACGTTTATTTTAGTTAGCAACTACACTAAATGTACAAGGTAAATCTATTTTCAAATATTCCAAATTAAAACCACTAAATTCCTTTTTTTGGCTTTATTAACCATTCTACTTGATTAGACAACTAACAAACAGCAAAAGAGAGAGGGCATCATCTTGAAAAATACCCCTTAAGCTTTGAAAGAATCTTTAGGAGCTCTGTAAGGTCCCAGAATTTTCTTAGTCTTATTTATGTTAATTTGATGTGTTTGTGTGATTTTGTGGGTTACTAGAGGGATTGAATGCTTGATTATGGGTGTTCATAGTGGTTTTAGGCCTAATTTTGGGAGTCTAGGGATTATTTGTAATTTTAGAATGGTGTAGGGGGTTGTTTTTTAATTTTAGAAAGTGTGGAGTAGGTCCCTTGATTGTGGTTGGGATAGTCTTAGGGTCCTAGGGAGAAATTGCACTATCCTTTGGTTTTTCAAAAAATACCCTTGATACCCTTTTTTGCAAGACATTTCAACTAAGGGCATTTTAGTCATTTTATCCTTCATTGCAATAACTTATAACTACCCCAGCCATATGCAACGACATTTCCCTCCCATTTCATTTCCTCTCTCTCTCCCTTCTATTCTGCCTCTCTCTCTCCCTCCTTCACAAGCTAAGGCAAGGGATCTCAAACCCTAGGAGAATTGCATTAAGGATCTTCAAGATTCCATGGATCCCATCCCTCTTCACTTGATTCTACAAGGATTTCTAGCTAGATCTCTCTCTCTTCTCTCTCTTTTAAGATGAGTTTCAAACCCTAATTCCATCTCTAGGCTACATTAGGGTTTCTCTTCTTGAATTCCAGCCCCAATGCATGTTTCCCCCTTGGATTTGGGTGGAGCTGTAGATCTTGGATTCTTGGGGTTTTTGTGGAGTTTTGGGTTTTCTAGGCTTGGAGGGCTTGGATTGAGTGGTTTCCCAACAGCTTGGATCTAAGGCAAGTGCAATATATGTGATTCATAGCATGCATGCATAGTTCAAAATAGCTATGTAGCAGCCGCATTATCTGCCGCAGCGGTAGAGGCCGCTACGCTATTTTGAAAATAGCAGAGCTACAATCTAAAACCTAATAAAGCCAAGTAGTTTTAATCTAAAACATTGTTTTTCCTACTTCTTCTCCTCAATAGCCTTTCCTAAAGTTGGCTCTACTCTCATACGGTTTCAAACACTAAAAAAACATAAGAATGATTGCTACACAAGATTCGAATTCTTTTGACAACTTATAAAATTCACACCACTGCATATCACCCGCTCCGTAGCATTTTGGCTACTGGCCGCTACGCCCACCGCAACCACTATTTTGATAATTACATGCATGTGTTCTTGTTGATTCTCATGATGATTGGCATTGAGTTCCATCGAGTTCTGTAGAAATCCCATGATCTAAGCTCTTTTCTATGTTTAAAACCCTATAACATGCTTGGAAACCCAAATGATGAAGAAAAGCCCTGATTATACGTAATTTGATGTTGAAATATGGTGTAATATAAAATGTATCCCGGGTGTTTAGATTGAATTGAAGCAGAATTGGAATGATTGGAATCGGATTTCAAAATCTTAAGTGTGAATTCTAGAAAGCCACGGTCGACCGTGGGAATCCAAAAAGCTAACCGTGAATGTACTTTGGCGAGCTTTTCCAGAACCGCGAAATTGCCCAAAATTAACATCGGTGACCTTATGGCTAGTCGTGGGTCATCCCATGGTGAGCCGAGAAGCTCACCATAGTACATCCTAGGTCAACAATGATAGGGCCGCGATTAAGCGTGGGCCTAGGTTCCTCAATGTGTGGAATTTGTATGTTTTACCCCTAGTTCCTAATTTAGCCTATCTAATGGCTTGCAAATAGATGGCTTGGGAAGGGTGGATGGTGAAGCTTAACATCCACTCATCAGATGTCGAAAGTAGGGTATGGGGGAGTGAAGTTAGGTCAAGAGGATAGTGATTTGAGAGTTTTGGATGTATTGATGACCTTTGGAGCACCAAGGATAACCTATATCACATCCGATGCCCTAATTCAACCATTGTGTTGACCAACCTGATGCCTATACCTGAAGGACAGTCCACTACCTAGGATGGTTTCCTTCTCTATATCTGTTCATTGATTGACATTGACTGTAAGATCTATACATTGTCTCATTATTGTTAACCTCTTAGCTCTCTATAATTATGGATGTGCTCGATACCTTTATTATAATTAAATGATGATGAACCTAAGGTTACCTAGATGTGGTTTGGATGGAGATTATGGATATACTCGTGTCTTGGGCTAGGTTGGCTATTCAATGGCCTTGAAGTGAAGGAACTACCTCTTGAACTAGATTGTGTATTGAGGATCACTTGGAAAGGACTCGGTTACTAGGAGTATCTTAGATGTTTCTTAATATATTTGAATGGAAACCTTGAAGTAGTTCCCTCAGCTTGATTGGGATTCTTGTTCACGCAATAAAGGCCTAGCCGGACACTATCCCTGTGATTCCGTGAGTCTAGGCAATACACCACTCGGCTGATTAAGCTTAGCCATAGACTGATCACCTGTGGTACGAGCTGTTTTTCTTGCCATGTTTAGATTGGACTCTTGCTTGAGGTGGACGTATCCCACTGGGTACCTCTTGATGCTCGGTACCATTCTTGGCCGGCTATTTTGATAATTCTTGTTCTTGGCCAGGATTGTCATCCTATGCGTTCCCCTACGAAACTCAAAGGTAGTACGGGAGGGCTACATCATAATTTCCCACAGTACTAGCCTATGTGGATGTACGTTTTGCTAGATGGATTGACTCATTGTAAGATCCCTATTTATAATGATTCATGATGGATTTTATATTATTGCACTACTTGCCTAGTTTTCCTATCATTGTTACTCTATTGATCATGTTTATTGTCTCTTGCCTAGTTTTCCTATCAATGTTACTCTATTGATCATGTTTATTGTCTCTATTCTATTTTGATGCATCCATTTTATGTTTTATATATATTGTCTTGCCGGATCCTTTGGATCTGACCTATCTTATTACCTTGGTGTTGTAGGTGAATCCCCTTCCAATGCCCCAGAGGGTGAGGTGTTCTATGAGACGCCGACGATGGCAAACTTCAAGTGGGGAGCGAGGATGTAGCCCAGTTTTACTTGGCTGGCGGAGAGCGTCATATATCTTGAGGATGAGAGTTCAGTTCGTTAGTTGTTGAGATGTTTTGTATGTAAGGCACATTATTACTATACTTGAACATGGAAGATGGCCTGGCCTTGCATTTTTATACTTGACCTATATGGATTGATACCTATGTTTGGGATTATGTTTCATTTGCTTCCGCTGATTATTCTATAAATGCTTCCGCTTAGATATTCTATATTCAAATTGTTGTAAAAAGTTCTAAATCAGACCTCACAAGGGACTAAGATCCTGGACTTCCGCGGCCCCAAATTGGGTGTTCCGTGTGGTTTCAGGATTCCGGATGTAGGAGCGTGACAAGCTCCATTAATAATAATAGAAAAGTAAGCAGATTAGACACATATCTACGCACAATCCCCATTTTTCACAAAACAATTCAACAAAATAAAAATCAACCATGTGATAAGCTTTTCAAAGTCAAGCTTGCAGAAGACTCCTGGTTTCTTTGACTTGTGGCACAAATCCAGACACTCATTTGCAATCAACATATTGTCAAAATCTGCTGGCCTCTAAAAAAAAAAAAAAAAAACCTCCATGCACCTCAAATATAATAACAGGGAGAATTTATGCGATTAATTCTCCTTCAAGCATTTGCAAAACCATAAAAGAACCATGTCCCCTTCTTTTACTAATTTATATAACTGATCACTGCCATCATCTAATTTCTTCTCAATGTTGTTCATCAAAAATTCATCATGAAGATGAGAGCACCTTTGTTTATCATCAGTTGATAAGGCCCTATTTCCTCTATGACATCCAGCTCTCAGATCCTCTCAGTGAGGGAAGCCCTAACTTCCTCTACATTGCCAACAGATATCTTCTTTCACTCTTCTACTTTTCCCAATAAAAACCATTGCCGACAGCCATAGCTTTTGGCATAACTGTAATCCAATCCATTATGAAACACCAGAACTTCTCACCAACTACTCACCACATTTATGAACCCTTCATCTTTCAACCACATCAGCTCAAATTGAACTGGGGGATGATAAGTGCTTAATTGTTTACAATCTAAGCCCTAATATTTGAATTATCTTATGCTAGTCATGTTTATTTTATTTGATTTTACATATTCTTTGTTAATTTGTATGCAAAGGTAAAAAGGAGCAAAAAGAGAAGATTTCATGAAGAGTGATGGGCGTAAATCATCAAGTAGGGCCAAGGTGGGTCCCATCCAAGTTATTTCAGATTTCAAGACTACTTTCTAATTCTTTGGACAACTTACAATTCTAATCAAAGAAGAAAAGTAAAAGAAAGAAGAAACCGAATCTAGGGTTATACGCCAAAAAGGGGGCTCACAGCCATTGCAAAAGTGAAATTTCAGAAATTAGAAAGTCTTCTTCAAGTACAAGTGGAGCTCAAGAATGGAGAAGAAAAAGGAGAAAAATAAGGAAAGTTTAAAAGAAGAGTCCAAGCCAAGTTAGAAGTTCAAGAAGGGGGTCCCACAATCATTGTACATGCATCATATGGGCCCACCTTTATTATAAAAGGTTCAGATTTAATCTCTTGCAATTAATCTCAGAATTGTGGGTCCATGTGAGGAACTTTCTATAAAATACAAGTAAGATCAGATTTAGAAAGTCTTGTTATTAAGAAAGAAGACTCCTATTTCATTCTAATTAAGAAGCCTACTTGTAAAGAAAGTTGGAGATCTATTTCCACAAGAGAACTACTTGCTAAAAGGGACTGTTGCAAGACTTATAAAAGGACAAGAAGAGGTGGTCATCCAGGATATATATCCCATATAAAACCCTAGCCACGTCCATAAGAATACCAGCCACTATTTCAGCACCCTATCATCACAAAAACCATCCATCATCATCCAAAAACCCCTAGTTGCTGTACAGCTACCTTTGGAGCATTCTTTGGAGCATCTTGGAGAGCTTTTGGAGCGAGGAAAAGGAGAAAAAGCTGCTGGACAACTTCTTCTTCTTCTTCAATATTCAGAGTTTTTCTTATGGCTCTATTTTCTATTTTGTTTTCAATTCTAGACATGAGTAGCTAAACTTTTTAGGGCTAGGGTGTAGTTGAAACCCTAGCCTAGTTCTATGTAGTCTCTTTTGGCATCTTTTAATTCAAATTTCAGTTTTATTAGTTGAGATTCTAAACCATGTTTTCAATTGATGAGTTGTGTATATGCCATGCCAACCATGCCATGTTCAATTGATTTTAAGAGTAGCTAACTTAATTTTGATTGATCTTGATGTTAAGCATCTAGGGTTTAGAACCATGAATAATCTAAGTATATGCCATGCTTAGACTCATGCATTTATCATTCCTATTGTTTTTATGCATTATGTGTGTTTTGACTAGGACATATGCCATGCTTAGTTTTTGCATCATAATGAACAATTCATGTAGTATGCCACTCATGAATTAGGTTTAGGGGAATAGTAATCTAGACGCATATGCCATGGTCTAGGTTGATAGATGTCACTAATAATTCTGATTTTTTATTAAAGGATAATATAGGGTTGGTTAGGGGAGTAGATGAAACCCTAGTTCATTCATTATTACTATTTTTCAATTTTAATACTAGTTGTGTGTTTTAGATTATTTTCCATTTAGCTTTTAATAGTTTAATTTACTGTTTTTAGTAGTTTAATTCAACCTGTCATCATTTAAATTGTTCTTTTAATATTCTGATTTTTAGTTGTTTTTGACATTATTTTATCACAAGTCTTCGTGGGATCGACCTCGTACTTACAATTCACTACACTACATAGTGATCTTGTGCGCTTGCGAGTTTTAATTGTATGCATACTAGTAGCCTATTTCTAGGTTGCTTAGTGCATACCAGGGGACAAGACTCCATGGCCACCAGGGATGAAAATATCGGCCGCTACGCGATATATCGGCCGTGGCGGCAGCTGCCGCCGCGCTACATTGAAGTTAGCGGCTAACGCACCCGTAGCGGCCGCTACGCAAGCGTGGCGGCTGCTACGGGCCGCTACAGGCCGTGGCGGCCGCTACGTGGCGCTGGGGGGTAATAAAACCCCCCTGACGACTTTTCGTTCTACCTTTTCAACTTTTTTCATCTTCCTTCCTCTTTTTTCTCCATTTTTACTGCTGTGAACCCTTTGTGTGTCCCCCTAGTGGTCCCAACTCCATTTTGTCAAGATTTGTTGCTACAAAATCAAGAGATTCAACTATTCTAAGGAATCTAAAGAAGATTCATCATCTAGGACTCATGGATTAAAATAGCGGGTGGCGGCCGATACATATCGGCAGTGTTAAACAAACCCCACCCCCCCCCCCCCCCGCCCCCCCCCACGACTTTTTCACTTTTTTTCAACTTTTGAGATCATCACTCTCTAACTCCCATGAATCACAACTTTTAAGGAGGGGCACAGGTTCTGAAAGCAGAAATTCGATTTCGAAGGAAGAACTTCATAAAAAAAATTTGGTCGGGATACCCCCGGACCCCCTTTGTGAAACGCATGTTTTAAAGAAGTGGCAATCATGAAAACAAAAGGATCCTACTTGACCATGATAGCTAGGCCTCTTTTACTAGTTATCTTTCTTTGTTGTGCTTGGATGTCTATTATTATCATTATTTGTTAATATATGATATTAAGCATGTTTAATTATATTTGGAATGTGTGTAGTAGTATAGATATGATTACCTATTCCTACTAAATTTTAAACTGGTCTTAATTTAACTGTTTTAAAAGAACCCTCATTGTTAAATAACTAAGTGGGAGAGGCCCGAGAGGGAACTTCTTAAGTTCCCACGGTCTCCATCATTGTTTTGTAGGAGATGTAATTGATTTATGTGTTGACCTTGGAGTCTTCCTCTTAATCGGATGTGTCATCTTCTGAGAGGACGAGTGTTGACCACTTCATTTCTAAATTAGTGTTGAATGTTGAGTTGTTGAGTGTTGACCACTTCATTCACTTGATTGAATTTGAACCTTTAACCTTGAGGCTTAAAGTATTGATTATTGATTGTTCATTGTTCACTAATGACCTAACTCTTAAGTCTTATGCCTTTATTTCATGTTCTAGTTTTTTTTTTTTTTTTTTTTTTTAATGAGCTTTTCATTACTTTCTAAGTTAACATGACTAAAGAACATGAATACATGTGAAAAAACTAATTATTACTATTATTTTCTATTTATATAGCGATACAGGACCTTATATATTGAGGGCACCGCTACACCCCCTTTTCTTACTTACTTTTGCAAAAGAACCACATTTTCTTTCATTTTACAATTTTCTGGATTTTTTGGAATTTTTTCATATTTTTTTGGTGAGTATTTCAAATCACACCGCTACGCCGCTACGTATCCCCGCTACGCTACGCATCGCCCGCTTCGTAGCGGTTTGGCGGCGGGCCGCTACGCCCGCCGCCACCGCTATTTTCATCCTTGATGGCCACCTCAAGAAGAATAGGGCAAAGATCTGACATTAGCCTCGGCAAGAGATGTAGACTAAAACTATCCATCCATTCTGCCGAAATAAAGAATCGACTAACTTAGACATAGAAGGTTGCTCTTGATTATTTGTCCACATGTCACTTGTGTTAAAAGTGACAAGTGAGGGCTTCGCATGTGATTATTGGGGTTCTATGTATCGCTTTGAAAATATAACAAAAGTTATGGGTTTTTTGCACATTCTGAAAATGTAATAAATTATCTATTGGAGGTGTCACCCACCCAGGCAACACCCCAATACCTTTCGTTTGAATTATTTCCCCCATCCTTCAAGTTTTATGTCTTCCTCAAGTGTCTAGGTTTTTGGTGACCTCTAAGGGAAAAAAAAAAACCCTAGATATCTTTAGATTGTTTTGTTTAACTGCATGAACCTGCCACATGCAGATCAATCAAGTTACTTTTGTCTAACGAAGTCCGAAAAAGTTCCCATCAGGAGTTGTGCTAAGTCCAAACAACATAATGCCTTTCATTTGGAAAGCAAATGGCATTAAAATCACCCCGTACACACCAAGTATATGCACCATGTAGCTACTGATTTAATACCTGGAAAAAATGCATCTAAGGGTTGTTTGGCCCATAAAGAGGCAATTGTGCTCAAGCTTTATTTCCATTATCTTTTAAAACAAGAGAGATCATGTAAACTCAGCTACCCCCTCATCTAATTCGCTCCAGTTCAAAACATCCCATGCTATAACCATCCCACCTAAAGCACACATCCTTAACCCACACATCTTTAAAAAAAAACCCCACCCCACCCCCAGCATATCTTTGAGGAAATATGAATCTGATTGGAATTTCCATTACCTCCACAATCTTAGATTCCTGAATCAAAACAATCTCTGCCTTGACAGTTTAAAAGCACCTCAACAGTTTTTTTTTTTTTAATGGCACGCCTCAATAGTTGTACATAGGTTGCAGCTTTTAGACCTCTGATGTTCCAAGTCACAAACCTTGAAAACCCCCAAATTTGCATGCCCTTTTCCATGCTTTTTTTTCATAAGTAATTCGTCATCATCAAAGTCTCATCCCAACTCTATTGGGGTCATTCTGTTATTCCATTCTAATCTATCCTGAGTGAAATCCTTAGATAGGTTACACTTATCCAGGTTTATTGATTACTCTCCATCTACGTCCTCTTTGGCCTATCCCTTCCCCTTGGTGGTCCATCAACCTACATAAAAAAAAAAAAAAAAACTTTTCCTTCCCCTTGGTGGTCCATCAACCTACATAAAAAAACATTTTCCTCACTGACACCATTGTCAGCTTGCATTGAACATGTCCAAACCATCTCAAACGAGTTTCTCTTATTTTATCAAATATTGATGCTACTCCTTGTTGATTATTGTTGCACCGTTCACTAACAACTCGAGCTTTTGGTGTTACTGGTTATTAACATGGTATCAGAGCTAGAGGTCACGAGTTCGAAACTCCTGGGAGGCATGCTACCTCCATTTGTCTATCTGGTCTATTCCGTTTCGTTCCGCCTGTCTGCTGGGTTTCAACTTCAAACAGCCTCCCGTTCAAGGGGGTGTTGATATGCATTGTTGTGCCGTTCACTAACAGCTCAAGCTTTTGGTGTTAGTGGTTATTAGCACTCCTAAATGCCTCCCGAAAGCACTCATTTTTCATTCCATCTTTCCTAGTTTTACAGCACATCCACCTCAACATTCTCATCTCTTTTATAATCATTTCGTGCATGTGTTGATTCTTGATTAGCCAACATTCTGCTCCAGAGGTCATAGCTGGTTCAATCGTTATCCTGTAAAATTTTCCCTTCAATCTTGTTAGTATGCGCCTATCCAAAGCACTCCAAAAGCAAGTATCCACTTCAACTATCTTGCTCTTATCCTATGTTCGACATCTTCCTCAATCTCCCCATCCTTACTAATTATCGAGCCAGTGTATCTAAAGAACTCTCTTCATGGTATCTCTTTAGCTTCAATTCTCACAATAGTTTCAGCTCTTTGCGCCTCTCCACTAAGGTTGCAATTTATATATTATATTTTGTACAATTTATTTTAAAGCCCTTAGATTTTAAAGCCTCCGGCGATCTCTCAAGTTTCATATTCACCATCTCTAGATTCATCTACCAGCACCATGTCATATGCAAACAATATACACCAAGGTACCTCCTTTTGAATATGAACAAGCAACTCATACATAATCATTGTAAAGATCTGAAGGCTTAAAGCTGACCCCAAATGCAAACCTATGGTCGCCGGAAACTAACATGTCCCTCCAAAGGTAGTTCACACACTCGTTACTACTCCATCATACATGCCTTTAATGATTTCAATATAACCTCTTGGGACACTCCTCTTATTTAAAACCTACCAAATTAAATTTCTAGGGACCCTCTCATAGGCTTTCTTTAGATCGATATAAACCATTGTTGATTTTTCCTCTTCTCTTAGTATTTCCATTAATTGCCTAAGTTAGAAGATAACTTTTACAGTTGACTTCCCTGGCATGCAATCAAACTAACTTTCAAATAACTTGGTATTCTATCCAAGTCTTTGCTCCATTACTCTCTCCCATAGTTTCATAATGTGATTCAAAAGTTTGATCACATGATAGTTTATACAACTTTGTACATCCCCTTTTTTCTTGTCTATAGGTGCTACAACAGTATTCTCAATTTTACCAAAAAAAAGAAAAATTTACTTCTTCGCCATTCATCTGGCATTTTCTTTGTCATAAATATCCTATTGAAGAGCCTTGTTGACCAAATCCATCAAATTTCTCCTAAGCATTTTCAAGCCTCTATCAAAATGTAGTCTGGCCCCATAGCATTTCTTGTCTTCATTTATGTCAATACTTTCTTCACTTCTACTATCCAAATTCTACGGTAAAGGGTGGGTATGTCCCACTAACGAAGTATCTTCTCTCATTCTAATGCTTATTATAGAATCTTCATTTAAAGTTTATTAAAGTATTCTCTTCACCGTTCTTTAATATAATTGTCTTCACTAAAACCTTTCCGTTGTCACTTTTTAAACATTTGACATGATATAAGTCCTTACTTTTCCTTTCCCTCATTTTTGCAGGCTTAAAAATATCTCTTATTCGAACTTATTATATAGGTCATCATATGCATTAAAATCTGCATCACTTACCACTTCCTTAACTTCTTTCTTTGCCTTCTTATATATTTTATAATTTTCCATATTTCTAGTTCACTGCGAACCTTTATAAAGTCTTTTCTCTCACACAACTTCCTGAAACTCTACACTCCCATCACCATGTTTCTTTTATCATAGTGTCTTTTTCCTTTCGACTCTCCAAACACATCCTTTTGCAATCATTTTGATACAACCAACCATTTAATTCCACATCACCTTAGTTTCTCCCTCCAAATCCCATCCATCCCCCCCCCCCCCCCCCCCCCACCTTATCACTTTATCCTTAATTATTGTTGTGTTTTCTCCATTCAAATCCCCCCACCTTGTTTCAGGGCAAGTTTTATTTACTAGCATTCAAATATGTAAAACTGTCATCCTATGTTGTGTGATCAAATTGTCTCCTGGAATATCCTTATAGTCCTTAAAAGCTAGTCGATCATGATTTCTAACTAGATAAAAGTCTATATGGCTCCTATTAGTTCCACTCTTAAAGGTAATTAAATGCTCCTCTCTCTTTTTAAAGTAGGTATTTGCTATTACAAGGTCAAATGCTAATATAAATTCCAATTTCTCCTAATTCATTCCTTTCTCCAAATCATTGTCCTCCATGCACTCTCATATCCTTATTATCCTTTCCTACATGCCCATGTAAGTCCTCTCCTACAAAAATCTTTTCGCTAGTTAGAATTTCTCATCTTAAACCATCCATCTCCCCCTAAAATTGTCTATTAACAGTTTCATCTCATCCTGCTTGAGGTGCATAGGCACTAATGATATGCATTATATCTTCCTCTAACAGTAGTTCCATTCTTATAATTCTATCACCCAACATCTTTACCCGCACAATCTTTTCTTTCAAATCCTTATCTTCTATTATATACCTACTCCATTTCTTGTATTGTTCTTTCCTGCATTGTAAAGTTATAACCGTCAATAAACTCCTTAGTTTTATCCCCTTTTCACTTTGTCTCATGTAGACAAGCCACAATAACTCTTTTTCTTTTCATTGCATCGACCAACTTCATGCTCTTGCCCATCAAAGTTCATATATACCAAGTAGAAAGTTGAATCTTCCTCTGCTTCTAGCCTAACTTATTTGCCCGTGCTCGTTTAGATTGGTGCAAGAACCCTTGCCTACTTTCCACTACAATTGGGTGTCGCTGCATTGTGTTGCATAACGCAGGAGACGCCCTAGCATGTAACCTTTGCCTACTTTTCACTACAATCGGGTGCCACTGCAATGCATTGCTTAAAGAGGAGAACACCCCAGCATGATTACAGAATGTTGTCACGTCGGAATTCATGTTTGGGTTATAACAAAATTTTATGTTGACTGTCAACCTACCTAATAATTTTATTTTTCCTTTCACTAACTTCTCCTCCAACATTCAATTGACGATTATGATTTTCCCTAACCAATTGCTTCACCATTATTTTGATGATATCCTCCTTACCCTCCTTTAATAGGCCCAATATCACACCAATCTCAATCAGTTTTTCTTTGATTTTGATAAGTCCCCCTCATTAACTTCTGGCTCTCATAAGGAAATGACAATTGAAGCATCCAATACAAAATTGTTAAAAGAAGCTTCCTCTTCCTGCACCGCTTGATCCACCCAACTGGATTCAAGATTCACAAGAGCTACAGTGTAACAGGAGTTGAGTTCATTTACAAAGCAATTGCAGTTTAAGGATCAATTGTGTCCAACCATGGTTTAAAAAATTGGCCGAGTCGACTCGGACTCAGCACATACCAAGCCAAGTCGCATGCGACTCAGACTCGAATCAAGGGACTTGGCCGAGTCCGCAATGCGACTCGGTTGAGTCCCATGGGACTCAGCCATGTGACTCGGCCGAGTCCTCTAATGTTAGGACTCGGCTCGACTCGGCGAGTCGACTCAGACTCGGCCATGAACGAGTCGGGTCCCGAGTCCGGTTTTTTAAACCTTGTGTCCAATAGTTTGCTCAAAGAAGAGGACTTCCAATGTCTCATCAACATGCTTGGGTAAATGGTCTTTCTCATTTGGTTTTAATATATTATAGGCGGCCTTGGATCGTCCGCAAGTAAGATTGGGTCTTGTTGAACCTTCTGGGCCTGGTAAAAATACATGGGGAGTCTCTCAAGCACGTGAGACACCATCATGACACAATCAGCAGTCATACATGTTTCTTTCACCTTTGGACATGAGGAGGGGCCATCCTAGCAGTTAAAACTATCTTGTTGTATGGAACAAAGAAAGGGGGAAAATGAAAGTACATGTTGGTAAAAAATGACCATTCAAAAAAAAAATTGCTAAGATATGCATGTTAGGATGGAGAGGTGGAGTCATAAGAAAGGGTAGAACTGGAAATGAATGCGTAAGGAGACTTACAGCTAACTCCAATAGAAAAATAAAACTAAAGAATATTGCTTGAGATGGTTTGGGAACATACAAGAAGCTCATAAATAACCCATGTATAATGTGTTGAAGGATTACATGTTCAAGTTCAAGGAACTAAGATAAAAAGGAGAGATAAAAATCAAAATCAAATGAAGTAGTCAGGAAAAACATGATGGCTTTTGGAGTTGCTGAGAACATGGCTTCAAATAGAGTCAATCAAATAAGTAGAACTCACAAAGATGACACTAGATAAATGGGATAAGGGTTCAATAATGTCAATGATGTACATAAACAAACGAAAATAATTAGCATTCAATTTCTCATGAGGATCAACTCAGATGAAGGTAGATACTAACGAGGCCGAAGCACATGCTTCGAATTTTTAGTTAGTAAAAAGTTCTTGGAATTCTTTACAAGACCCCTTATTTTAGATGGAATCTAGAGAAATCATATCCAGTATGGTCCTCCACCAATCTTCAAACCCTTAAAAGATTATTCACCATTTTTAAAGAGGTCAAGGACTTGATCAGAAATCTAGATTAGCCTTTCTCGCGCTTGTTCAGAAAAGGGCAACTCTGGTTTGATTCTGTACTCATGGATCTCTCAACTAAGTTTGAATTATGTCCTCTAACAATATTTCTATCATCCAAATATCATCACAAATCCAATAACAAGAATTCACCACTGCATCAACAACAAAGTTTATCTTTCCAAAGAAACATGATTTCACAAGGAAATAAAGAGACCAAACAAACATATATATATATATATATATATTCATGCAAAAGCTTAGATGTCAGAAAACTTACTTGATGAATGGAATCCAAGCAAGACCTGATCACATCAGCAGAAGCCATGTCCATATCCACCGATCTGCAATATTCCATCTGAGTGAGCACATTACCATGAATGACACACAACGCGTATGGTGTGCATACAAATGCATATATGTGTGTGTTAAGATGACCTTATAAAAATTTACTCATCCAAATATTATGACATATTCCTATGAGTAAGCAAGACAGGGTTGCTGTTGGGCCAAATCCCAAGTGAATAGAATAGTGATTGAATCCACTTCTCACAGCACTCCATAGATTTTTTTTTCAAATGGCCCTATGCCCCAATTCAACAAATCCTGACTGGAAAAGGCCGACAGAAGAAGAGAAGTGAAGAGCAGAGAGAAGGTTTTTAAAAGTACCTGGGGATGGTTTGATTGGTTATAGAGGGAGAAAGTATGATTTTGATTGGCAGATAGGGTCATGCATTCTGGATTTCTGATCAAGGACGTGAGGATTTCGGGAGGTATGAGATGGAGGGAATAGATCTCTTTGGATGGGAGTGCCAGAAATTCAAGAGCTGCAAAACCCTAGATCTGGTTGACTCGATCGGCTTAGCCAAATTATTGTCATGTGCAGAGGCAGCAGTTGAGATGAAGATGGTTGGGGGTTTTTCGTATGGAGGAAGAGAGAAGGAAGAGAATGAAAAGGCCCCTGTTGGCAACATTTCGAAGTTAAGTAGTAGTAATTCGCCCTGAGAGTGGGTTATTAACAAAATATTCTTTTCTGATTATCTAAAAAGAAAAGGAGAATTTTTAAATAAGGTCTTAAATTTTTTAGGACTGTTTAAAAAAATAAAATAAAAAACTTAAACCCTTGTTTAAGATTTTTTCTTATTCTTATATAATTATGTTTCTATTTATTTTTAAATTTATTTTTAATTTTGTCAAATAATACTCAATGCAAATTTAAGTTAATGTAATAACAAGACTTGATTAGTAAGTCATGTGAATTATTAAATTAAATTAGTTAATAATTATGATAGGTGATATAACAATGGTCGGCACAATCCTATGCAACCAACCCTAGATGATATATGATTGCCGTTGAATTAAGTATATAAAAAATTAGAAAATACCAGAAACTCTACACATTTGACCATTGACCGTACCTAATTAGCAAATTAGGCATAGAGAGGTGAGTACAATTATTATTATTATTGTAGCATGGGTTAGAGCACTATATCATTATGGGCCCACCTAATCAATCCAGATCTTGTCTTCCCCTTTTGCTCTTTCTTTCATCTTGCTTTTTAATAAATTATTTTTACTCACATTTCAATATTTTATAAATATTGCTTTTATATTAGAATATATGTTTTTTTTCCAACACGGGCCTCTCACACTAGTATGACTATTACAAGCATCTTGGTGAAACAACAATAATTGCACATTATCTTATTCAAGGTTTTTTTACTTCCCACAGGAATGGAGAACTATATCATAACATAAAATGCATATAGATTGTCATGGATTGACATAGCAAGGAATGTGGCCCACGAGTGGGACCCAAAAAAGTTTCGGAGGCCCTTTGGAAACTCTAGTCTAATCTAAAAAAGTTTCGGGCCTGTTTGGATAAATGAGGAGTGGAGTAAAATGAAGTGGATCTCAAATGTGGAGTGGGGTGAAGAGAAGTAAGTTGAAGTTAAAGTAGAGTATTTCACTTCACTTCATTTGGATACTTATTTTGAAGTTAAAGTTTGGAGTAAAATCCACTTTTACTCAAGGAAATGGAAGTATTTAGAGTTGAAGTGAAATGAAGTACATGTGGCTCACAACATTACTTCATCTATCGGGCAAGACTCATCCAAACGGGGTAGAGTTGAAATTTTAGATAGTTAGAGCCCATTTAACTTCACTCTACTCTATTTTTTGCCTATCCAAACAGGCCCTTAAGGCCCAGGTTTTGAATATTGATCTTTTCGAGCTTAGGCGTGCATCGATGGGCCAGTGGGAGGCCAACCTTAGCCCATCCAACACTGGCCTCGGTTTGGCAGATCTTTTGTCTGGCTAACCTTAGCCCATCCGGCAAATCTTTTCTTGAGCGGTTGGGCCCTTGTTTTGAGAAAAAGGCCATATTTGTGGCCCAGTAGTTAAATGTGCCAATCCAGACCTCTGCATGCTAATGATCCATCCCGGGCCCTGTCCCAACATAATTTATCACAAATAAGCATGTATACTTTTTGTGTATCTACGACGGCGTTACATTTTAGTTTTAGGCATCTGCACTGGGTTTCTTCCCTGGATATTAAGCCCAATAATAAGTCAACTATGAACCAGTTTATTCGAGCCCATGACTCTTTCAGGGATGACCCTGTCCCAGACATAGTTTCTTTCATGCATACTAAAATGGGAGACTTATAAAATAATATATAGACAGTTTTACGGGGGAAAAGCCCTCAGATGACCCCTTGCAACGAAAAAGGACCTTATAATTCCAACTGCACAGAAAAGGTCTTCCCTCCAATTTTAACTTCTTCTGATTTTTTACCCTTTTTTTTGTACACTGAGTGACGATATCATCCAACCCACCACCCTCAAGAGGCACAAACAGTCTTGTTTTTTCCATTGTCCTCCATCCCACAGGAGAGCATCTTCCCTTGAAATGCTGTTTCAAGTGGGAACTGTAAGGGTTCCCACTTTTAATGAAATTCTTACAGCACAAAGGGAAGAAAAAGAAACAGGAGGTGTGGAGCTAGGTTTGCACGTTTCATAGAGATTTCTGTTAACCTCATGCGATAGATTGATCAATTTCCTCGTATATTTCCAGGAGGCCAAATCATCTATGTTGCTCTGAAAAGGTCATGAAGTAAATAGTTCACAGATCTTAAGAATGATGTCAAGTTTACACTTAGCTTTTCGGTTTTTTTTTTATTTTTTTCTATTTTTTCGGAAAGGTAATGACAGTGGAAACCAAGAATTTTCATTTGAAGGGTGCAAAACTTAATAGGTAGTTTGGTTTTAGGGGCAAATTGGAGATTTTCATATGGATTTGACGGTGGTTTTTTAAAAAGCCCATTGGTTTAACGGGCGCGGTTGGCCTGGCCGCACCAACGTGGTTGATCCTGGGTTCACCCCTGGGTAAAGGTAAAATTATATTTAGATTCACATCCTAATAAGCTCACAAAGTAAATATTTCACAGATCTTACGCATAATTTTCAACTTAACATTCTGTTTCTTTTTTTCTACTTTCTATTTTCTTGAAACCAACTTACTGTAGTGCAGTTGGCCAGCCCACCAGGTGAAGGCGTAGGAACGGGTCATGCAAACAAAGGTTTTTGAGGTCCTATTTTCCAAACCTCAAATGGACCCGGTAGGTTACCTGGTACACGTGTGTTGGGCTTACCATGCATTATTCACAAGGAATTAGTTTGTGCATGCCAAAAGCAGGTCAAAGACCTGGGCCATTGCCCATTAGGCGGGGTCAATGGGATACCCTGGGTATAAAAAAAAGAAAAAAAGAACATGCTGTTTTCTTGATGCCTAGATGGAACGTGTCCACCGCGAATGTGAATTGTATCATAGTTTTATTATTTTTTTTCTCAGGAGTTTTGGGATACAAAGAGAATTTTGGAAACAGATACCTAGCACATTCTCAACGTTCGAATGCCCAAATGCAGTTGGAAAGCAATACACTTCAAATTGTGGGTAGAGAAGATGGAAAAAGAAGAGGAAGAACAGGGTTATGGATTTGGGCCGTCAGATCAACCAACAATAACCAAGAAGAATGTAGGTTACGTGTTCCAATTGGCGTAAGAGAGTGGACAATGGCTCAGGGGTAGCTTAGTTGGTCTAGGACAATAGTTTGTATCCGGAGATTGCAGGTTCGAAACTGCACTATAACACTGGGCCTACAAGGGGGTTTACCCGGCTTTCCTTTAGGCCCGGAGGTATTAGTGCAGCTCGGTTGAGAACCCTCCGATAGTGAAAAAAAAAATGTTGTAAGAGAGTGGACGGTGGACCCAACATGGAACAAAATTTCGGAGTCCCTCGGACTACCATGCCCCACTTCATCGAAGCCAAAATCTACTCATCTTCCCGGCAGGTTTTTTTGTTTTGTAGAAACATCTGGTTGATGTTGTCTTCCCGGCATGTGAATCTTTGAAGAGGGAGGAGTGAGGAGGTCATGTGAATCTTTAGGCCCGGAGGTATTAGTGCAGCTCGGTTGAGAACCCTCCGATAGTGAAAAAAAAAATGTTGTAAGAGAGTGGACGGTGGACCCAACATGGAACAAAATTTCGGAGTCCCTCGGACTACCATGCCCCACTTCATCGAAGCCAAAATCTACTCATCTTCCCGGCAGGTTTTTTTGTTTTGTAGAAACATCTGGTTGATGTTGTCTTCCCGGCATGTGAATCTTTGAAGAGGGAGGAGTGAGGAGGTCATGGTGGCTTCTGCTGCTGCACTCTCAGGAAACCCAGATGGGTTTCGTACGAAGATGGCAGTATCTGTTGAGAAGAAGCATAAATTTACGCTCTGGAAGTCCGAAGAAATCTTCAATGCAGCCAAGGTCCCAAACCCATTTAACACTCTTTCTCCTTTCTCTTTGGCTAATTTTCTGTACTGGGTCTTATTTCTTTTGCGAATTTACTAAAATGGGTTCTTCTCTCAGAAGTTAGAAATGCAGTTTGGGTTTCTCTCTTTCTACTTGGACTTCAGTTGTGAGTGTTCTTTTGAAACAAGTTTAGAGAAATGAGATTGCATTTTGGGACTTACCTGGCTCTAATCAAGAAGTTGTAACTATTAAAAAAAAGGGTTTAAAAGCCCAATTTTTTGTACTTTCTAAAACTTCATGAGGATTTCCCCCCCTCGAAAGAGGAAAAGGCAGTTAGAGTCTCTCTTTTTGTGCTTAGATTTACAGTCCTTGGTGTGCTTTTGAGAGAAAGTTAAAGATATGAGACTGCATTTTTGGAATCATTTGGCTTTGATCGAGAAGTTGTGATTTTTTTTTTTTTTTTTTTGGATTTGACATTTCAATACACCTTAGATTTTAAATTCCCAATTTCATGACCCAAAGTCACTAAATGTCACCAGAGTCCTTTGACTCTGGTATACTTTTTTTTTCTTTTTCTTCCTGGATCCCATGATATCATGGAATCCAAGTAGCTTTTCAACTTTTAACATTTAGATCCCATGATAACATGAGTTTTTAAAAAACCCATGATATCATGGGATTCAGGAAAGAAAAGAAAGAAAAAAAAAAGGTGTACCAGGGTCAAAGGACTCTGGTGACATTTAGTGACTTTAGGTTATGAAATTGGGAATTTAAAATCTAAGGTGCATTGAAATGTCAAAACCTCCTTTTTTTTTCTTAAAATATCCTCAGGGCCCATTTTTCTTTTTAAATACTTTCAAAGACTTCCTGAGGGTTTGTTTTCTGCATGGTTTGTTATGAAAATTGTTTGCTCGTCTAAGAATGAAATACATGCAATTTAATTTTCTCTTATGCTAGCATTTACCTTTAAGTTTTAGTCATTATCGTGGTTATTTATTAGTGAAACTAATAGTCTATTTGGATGGGGAGACAATGATAAGTGGAGAATCTTCATTGGATGTGGAAATTGGAAAAAATTTAGAGGTAGAGAATCTTCTTGTGGAGATTCACCCTTATCTCTATTAATGATTCTCCACACTATGTTTGAATTTTGATGGATAAAGCTTATATGAAAACCCATTTAAAAAATTTATTTGAACGAAAAGAAAAAAAGGTAGAATCATTAAATGGTTAAATGTTACCTTAATAATAATAAAAAAAACCAATGTCACTAGGGAAAAGTGTGTTTCCTCTCCATCTCTGAAGAGAAAACTCTTTTATATATATATATATATATGTGGGAGGTGCTCTAGTGAAAGACTCTTTCACCATATACATGAGAGAGGTACATCTCAACCGTCCATCCACCTCTCATATCTAATGGTGAAATGGAAAGTCAAACAAGCATTGCACTGTTTTCGAGGAGAAAAAGCAACCCATTTTCGCTTTGAGATTTCCACCCAAATCTCACCACCCAAATTTTCATAACAAAAGCCCTTTTTTTTCAAAACTACTCTTTTAAACTCATATTTCCCTACTCTCAATCTCTCTTCTTCTCCGGTTGATCTGGCAGCAAGTTGGAGCAGTGATCTTCTTCGGGGTCGGAACCGCCGCCCGGTCTTTCCACAATAGAAGCCCTTGTTTTGAAAACTACTCTTTCAAACTCAGATTTCTCTCCTCTCAATCCCTCTTTTTCTCTGCTTGACCTGGCAATTGGAGCGGTGATCTTCTCCAGGGTTGGAACCGCTGCTCTCGCTCTGGCAAATGCTCCTTCTTCTCCATTGGTGGGTTTGCAAGATGGAGCGGCTCTCTCTCTCTGCACCGGCAGGCATCGCTGCTCTCGCTCTGGCAATGCGTCAAAAGCTGATGAAGGTGAAACCTCCTGACACTGCTAGACACATTTTCCACCTCTTCTTGTCTTCTCTTTATTCTTTTTCTTCTTTTTTTTTTTTCATCTTACTCGGGTTTGCAATCATCTTCTTACTGTTTTTGCAACCATCTCAAGATTCTATGATTTCGTATTTTTTGTTTTATTCCAAATCAAGCAATTAGCCACAAGTGCTTTTACGTTGTTAATGAAAAGATGATGCCCATTTCTCCATAACGTTGATGATTGAATAAAGAAAAGCGGAAAGATGCACTGCCCTAATTGTTGAATTTCATATGAGCACCCTCACATGGAAAAACTGCTTCTGATTGACCATTTTTTACATGGGACCCAATATTGATTGGCGGATCTTTTCCGGCCTACAGCAATATGTTTATGATCTTTTCCGGCAATGGCATAGATCTGGATGTTGAGTCAAGCCACACAAGTTTATGCTTCTAGTTTTTGTTATTCTCCATTGCAAAATCTCTCTTTTTATTTAATTTTGGCTGCAATCCATTTGCAGAATCTTTCACTAATTGGGCATGTTTTATTTCTCTCTTTCAAATTGGTAGGTTAAAAGTGGTAGGACAAAATGTCATCATCCAATTCCAGGAATACTAATTGGGCTCCAAAATGCCTCTGTGGGAGTGGAGACATGAGATTATTTACAAGTCATATGGAGACTAATCCGAATCGAACGTTGTGGAGATGTACATATTGGAATGTAAGTGATCTATAAAATATCATATTTGTTGTAATGGCTGAAATATTCAATTTGTGATTCAAATAAATACCATTTTGCTAAAAAGAATCTCATTTGATTGTAGGATGACAATGGATGTGATGCATTTTTCTAGAAAGATAAAGTGTCAAGGGAGCATCCACCTAACTCAAGCCTTGAAAGAGTTGATGGAAACATGCCGTCATCTATTGAAGGAATTAAAGAAGCCTTTGAGGCACAAAACCAACTCATGCGTGCACATATCGAGAGCGAAAAATTAAGAAATATGTATTTGTGCAAAATACATCACATTTTCGGGGTTACATGTCATGTATTGGTGATCACATGATGTATTTTAGTTTTCATATTATTCCAGGTGTAAATGATATTGTGAATGAACCTGTGTTTAAATGGGTGTAGTTGAGAACATGAACAACCAATGTAATATGTTGCGATCAGCCGGGTGAATGAATCATTTGTCATAGACATGACATATTTTCCCTCTATACAAAACCCCTCTATCTTCTGTGAATGTGTTAGAAAATCTTGGTATTAAATGGGTAGGTTTGATTGAGCTGCTATGATTTGGCTGGGCTTTGATGCAGATTCAATTGGTTCAACGTTGATACCCATTTTGATTCAGAGAAGGTGATCTGAAAATGGACCATTATATATGTAACAAAATGGTATATGGAAATGTTAAGGGTAGCAGGTGATTTTGTACACCCAACACCCCCCCCCCCCCCCCCCCCCCCCCCCGAAAGTTGAGAACTAAAATGGGGAAAAGACTCCAAACTCAACTTGTTCAATAAGCAAAAATGGATGGTGAAGAGCATTTGATCATTTTCCATTGAGCTTGTCTCCACAGTCCACCCAGGTGAATGTCGTCAACTTCTCAGTCACTCTATTTCTTACAGAGACTTTCTTGCGGAAATAAACTGGAATTCAGTGCACCCCAAACAAAGTGGGTGTTGTAAATGGGAAGTTGGCTTCCTGGTGGCTTCCGGGAACTAAGGCAAGCTACTGAGGCAAGTGGGTGGCTTTGTCACCCCCCCCCCCCGAAAGATTTTCAGCTGTCAACTACTGAACAAAACAAAATAATTTCACATGTATGTACATCATTCATTTCTCCATTCTCTTCTAAAGAGAGTCCTCGTCCATTGCTCTGATGCATGAGTTGAAACTTATCCAATACACATAGGAACAAAATAAACAAAGACATTGACATAAAACAATAATAACTTTAGTTTCAAATGTGTTTACTGTCTATGAGCTACAAGGCCACACATAGCCTCATCCAAAACACAAAATCACACTAGAATCACATATGTCAATTGCAGATCAATCACACTAGAATCACTGTAGTCATTTGTAGATCGTTGGATTCACTCTATGAGCTTCAGTCCACTTATATTTTTGCTCCACTCTATGGAATCATTGCCTCATATGCTGCAAAGACAAAAGAGTGGTGGAGAAAGTAAGGAAAAATATATAATTGTAAGTATATAAAGCATTCTTATTAAAATGATACGTAGAGAATCAAACCTAAAATGAAGCCTTAGATTCATCATTGGAACTTGTATTGATAAAAGCGTCATCTTCATCAAAGGAGCATGAATCATCTCCTGCTACTCTTTGAGAAATTGCAGACTCTTGAACAATGGCCCTAAGATGTAAAAATGATAATTCAAATATAATGGCTAGGAGTTTATAGTTTAGGGTAATTATTAAAATAGTAAATTTCATGTAAGAGATTACCTATTTAAAAGCATAGGACAATTGCGCCTGTCACGTGAAACACCCAGTCTGTTGCAACCTCGACATAGTCGGGCCTTTTTAAGTGTTTTTTCTTTGGAGGATTTAAGCCTCTTTGCACATCCTTTTGTGATAATATGCTTTGGATCGAGATACTGCTTCGCATCAAAAGACTTATGCCCCTTCTGGTCACAATGGTTCCCCCCTTTCTTATCTCCAGTCCCACGGTTTCATTTATTACACGGGATGCTCATACGAGGTCCAATAAGACTTGTTTAGCATTTTCGTATGCCTTCACAGACATAAATGATTCATCAACGGCCATTATCACATAATATAATAAATCCCCATGTCGCACAACCAACGAGTTAGCAAATGATATTGTACGCTCGAAGAGACTCATGTATATGTCGAACCCTTTTCTCGCTTGAACTGTCCATCTTCTCAAAATATATTGGTTCAGCAATACAAATACCCTCCGATGATGGGCATTTGCTGCAGCATTGGATTTTGCAACTGATGTGATGAATGTATCATGAGCATATGTTGTGAGAAATGCATCACATGCATTTGAATTGTTTGAGGCATGGACTCCGTTATAGCGATGTTAGCCGATTCCTTCTAAATGACATTATAAATTAAGAACATATCACAGTTAAGTAGTAATAAAACATGCAAAATAACTAAAAGTAATAATAACCCACATCCTAATTAGCCCTATGAAAAGTAGATGGGCTAAAGGAGGTGCTCTTACAAGAATGTTCCATATCAAAATGACCAGCACTTAACACATCTATGCACACAATTTAACATCTAGATAATTCATCATCAACCAAACATCATTCTAATTAAACCAAGGATCAATAATTAAAAAAGATTACGTACCCATGACAGAAAGTCCATTAAAACCCAGTTCACTATATCTTAATTCAACTCAAGACCTGTGACTTTCTAAGACCTTGCAAGTACCTCCTCACTGTCTCAAGAAATCATGGTTGAGTAACCGTTGAAGATCGAGTTTTCTCTCTGGAATCCAGTCCATTGAACATCACAAAAAAAAAAAATCCATAGCATGAGGGCTATGCAATCTTCGGTTTATTACCTTGGGTCAAAGGACTGATAAAAATCCCTAAAAAGTCCAAATGATAAAAATGATTCCATAGCATGAGGGCTTGACCACTTTCAGCCTTTCTTAATAAATCAAACTGATAAAAATCCCTAAAGAATAATAAATAAAAAAAAAACCCTAGATTCCTCCACCTAATAATACCCATAAAATGATTCTTAAACTAGAAGATCACAAGAGAAAAAGCTCAAACAGAAGGCATCGTAGAAAAGTGATGGATGGTTTACAGTAGTGCCAAAACAAAGATTGCAGAAAGGAAAGAAAAAAAAAGTGTCGAAAAACCATATCATACCAATGACAAAAAGAAAACTCACTGACCAAACTTGCATCGTAGAATCCATCACCGACGACATAGAATCCATCATCGGCGTCGAAGAATCCATCGTCGTAGTGACGTCAGGCTTTCCCCAAGGAAGAGAATGGAGCAGCGTAGCCTCTTGGGGCTTCTCTCAGAGAACTCAATCGAGAGTGGTCGAATCCATTGTCTGCATCGTAGAATCCATCATTGGCATCGAAGTATCCATCGTTGCATCATCGTCGAGCTTTCCTCAGGGAAGAGAATGGAGTAGCGTAGCGTCTTGGAGAGGGTTTCGAATGAGATTTGAGCGGAAATTTCAAAAGCAAAAATGGGTTGCTTTTTCTCCTTGAAAACGGTGCAATACTTGTTTGACTTTCCATCCCATCGTTAGATATGAGAGGTGGATGGACGGTTCAGATGCAGCTCTCTCATGTATATGGTGAGAGGGCCTCTCACTAGAGCACCTCCCTATATATATTGCAACAACTAGTTATGAGAAAAATTCATTTTCTCCTTTTGAAAGAATCCAAACAAGAGAAAATAGGTTTTTCTAGGGAAAGATTTTCGCCTCTCCACTTTTCTCCTCTCATCCAAATGGCAAGAGAAATGAGATTGAATGCTTTCTTGATCTAGGCAACATTTGTTGCCAACACACACATGGTTGAATAATGTTGGCATGTTAGTTTCACACACATGCCCGGGATCAGTCCGCAGCTTCTCAAGTTAAAAGTATCACTCTACGATTAGTAGCCCAATGTAGCAAATAAATAAATAAAAATAAAAAAACCAACAACAACAATTGTTGCTTTTGTTATGTTGTTGCCTTCTCCTATACTACTTTTGACAAAAATCTAAAGTTTTTAAAAACTAGTTTGGGCTTATGCTGGGTAGATCCACAATGAAACAAATTTTCTAGTGGAGCAACTTATGGAAAAGTTTAGGAAAAAAAAGATGAAAATTTACATATGGTTTTTTTTTATTGACAAGAGAAGGCCTACAATATTGCTTCAAAGTTGTTTTTTGAAAAATGATCTTTACGTCTGATAGAAAATTGTTTTTAGGTTTATTGGATGATAAATTTGGAGGCATTGTAAGTTACACCGCTACATCATGTGTACGATATGGTTTGTCATATGTACATCATTACGGTTGCTTCAATTGGAGCATATGATATGGGCGGGATTCCGTTAATACATTTTCACCTGTGATATAGTTGAATTTAGTTCGAATCATTTTGTCACTTGCTGTATATCTAGATTGGCCCTTATATCAGATGGATGTAAAAAATGCATTTCTTAATAGAGAACTTCAAGGCCTACTTGGAATTATCTTCATGGATTTCCTTAAAAGAATCATAATGGTAAGGTGTGTCGATTGAAAAAGGCATTATATGGGCTAAAGCAATCTCCACGAGCTTGGTTTAGAAAAATTAGTCAAGTCATGATAACAACAGGTTACAGAAAGTGTCATGCTAATCACACATTTGTGAAGAGGAGTGAACTATGGATAACTATTTGAATTGTGCACGTGGAGGACCTTGTTATTACTAGAAATGATACGAAAGAGGTGGAGAGGAGAAACAATTACACTCTGAATTCAAAATCAAAGATCTCAGTGAGTTAACGAAATTTTCTTGGGATTGAATTCAAAAGGTCAAAGAAAGGCATTGTGAAATATCAACGGATTTATACTCTCTAGTCTCTATCTAGTGGAAGAAATAGAAATGTTAATCGCAAAGCCTTTATGTACTCTAATTCAGCAGAATCATGTTATTAGTGATTAGTATGGAGAGTTACTTCATAATATCAAATCGTATGTAAGACTGGTTGAATGGTTATTGTACTTAACCATATTTTGATTAGATATAGTTTATGATGTGAGTGTCATGAGTCCGTTCATGCATGTACCAAGAACAGGACATTTAAATATTGTATACATGACTTTGAAGTATTTCAATGTATCTTGAGACATCATCAAGACAATAGATTCTTTATGCTAAAATGGGCATTTATATGTAGTTGCTGGTGGAGGTCTACTCTAATGCAGATTGGGTAGGTTCAAAGTAAGGCAAAAGATCTACAACTCGCTATTATACAATGGTGGGCGGGAACCTAGTGTTTTGGAAAATCATGAAATAGCTTGTAGTGTCTATCTCCAGCTTTGAAGTTGAGCATCGAGCAATGACGCTTGGAACTTGTGTGAATTGTTGTGGTTGTAGATTTTACTATATGAGTTGGCCTTTATATATAAAGGCCCTGTACTGCTACATTCTGATAGCACTTCAGCACAATAGATTGCAACAAATCCAGTCTTCCATGAACATACAAAGCTTTTTGGAGTTGATGTCTACTTTGTCAAAGAAAAGATTGAAAACAAATATATCAAAGTGAATTATGCATACACAGATCAATAATTGGCAAATTTCCTTAGTTTCAAGAATAAATTTATCATATGTGTTGTCCAAGTTTGGTGCAATAGACATTTATGCACCAACTTGAGGGGGAGTGTTAAGAGTAGGGTTGCAAATGGGTATCCGATTCTCTGATTGCACGGAAGTTCCGAACCGCAAAAAATCGGGTCTGAAACTTATTTTAGGTTCCGACTCATAAACGGGTTCGGGTTCGGGTCCGGAACCGAGCTAATTTAGGTTCAAATTGATAAACAAGTCCGGTTCCGGGTCCATATAGGTTCGACCCATGGACCCAGCATACGAGTCTTTGATGTAGCAAATTATACTTTAAAACTAACTTTTTTTAAGCTTTTTTTTTTTTAATAATATTGAAGGTAGTAGACTTGATGCACTATTATAAGTTGAATGAAGCGCCTATTTTAACAAAAAAAAATGAAGAATAAATAGCAAATAGAATTGATTTTGGAACTGATTCGAGTCCTCTAGGTGGACCCGGTTCCGGAACCGATTCCAGGTTTTCCTATCAAAATCGGGTATAGAACCAACAAAACAGGTTCCAATTCAAAATCGGAACCGTTATTTAAAGACGGGTCCGGGTCTGGGTCCACTATGGTTTCGATTCGGAACCGTCCCGTTTGCAACCCTAGTTAAGAGTCATAGGGAGGAGTTGTTTGTAATTATTAAGATAATGTGGCCTATTTTGTAAATGCTCAAAACATTTATTATTATTATTTTTAAATACTAAAAAATATAGAAACTTATATATTTGGAAGGCCGCCCAGCCCTAAGCAATACTTAGGTATGATTTGTTTAAATTAATTCACTCTCCTTGCTTTGTTTCCTTTTCTTTTTTAATTCCAAAGCTTTTTGCACCTTAAGTTGGTTTGTTTACATGTGTGCAGGAGTAAAGATGAGGCATATTTCAAATCATGAAAAAGGTAAAGTTAAGGTGTGTGAAAGTAAAAAGTAGAGGTATGGTAAAATTCTTTTGGATAGTATGAGCTAAAGTATAGGTGAGAGAGGAAGTGTAGATTAAAAAGTACTTTTTGTTACAAAATTTTACCACACCACACTTTTTTATGGTAAAAAGAAAGAGGCTTGTGGAGGAGTAAAAGGTTAATGGTGTCACATCATATCTTACACTCCACTTTTTTCACCAAAAAAATGGTCAAGTGAACAACAGCACATCACATACTTACCTTAACTCCACCTTTACTACTACTTGTGCTAAACGAACACTGAGAAAACCCTATAAATCACAAGTTTAACTTGTTTAACAAAAATTTCAAATTAGTTAGGGGTCAATCTACAAACTGCAAACTCAAATGCTAATCAGTCAGAAAGAGAACCAGTTAATGTTACTCAGTAAAGAAGTGAACCAGTTTTAACTACGGGAAGTATGCATATTGTTGTAACTCACCAAAAGCTACACCCTAACCCTAGTTGATTTAATGCTTTTTCTAAAGTTTAATTGAACCGAACCTTGTAAATTTATCTTCATTCAAGTTCAAGCTCTTTGCATTTATTTTCTTTTATTGCCATTTTCAAACATGGGTAACTGATTCTTTTCTTATTTTAGATACTAAGAATTTTCTTGTATTCTCATGGGTGATTTTATGATTATAGGAATTAATGCCTGGAGGTGTGGAGGTGTGAATTCGCTTGTCCATGCTTTTAAATCTGTTGGAGGACAACCCATTGTGTTTGACTCAGTTAAGGGTTCTCATGTATGGGATGTAGATGGAAATGAATACATCGAGTATGTTGGTTCATGGGGGCCAGCAATCATTGGTCATGCAGATGATAAAGTGCTATTCTCTTATCATCTCTAACTATTCACTTGCATTCCCCCCCTCCCTCCCTTACTGGTAGTTTTTCATCAATGTTGGAATCCTTGTGTTTCCTTATTGATAATTTGGATTTTTATCTGATGAATGGGGTTGTTATTAACATCACCTTATTCTTCTGTTGAGATTTGTAAGGCTATGTTTCATATTTTTGTAGTCAACACTTCTAATTAGAAGCATAAATAACAAAAATCTCCCTTCTGTTGCATCCATCCAAAGTACTCTTTTCATGTTTACTTTGACCAAAGATGTAAACTGCTTAATACCCTTTCCCTCTCCTTTTTCCCACCCTCAAACCTTTTTTTTTCAACATACGCTCATATACTTTTTTAATCTTTTACTTAAAGGAAATAATGTAAAATGGAAAATAACCTATGATGGTCCCATCTCATACCCTATCAAAATACTTTATAAGGCATGTGCGAGCTTTTCTAAAGATGGAAAAATTGAAATATCATTCATAAAATAGTCATTTGAAGCAATACGAAAATTATTTTCATTTTGAAGAAATATAATGACCATTATCCTACTTTGAGACAGATTTTAATCCCTAATTTTTATGAGATTTAAATTGACATATAGGAGTGGTGACTACAAATGATGAGAGGGTGGGTGGTTTCCTGCTGATGTCAAAAGAAATAGGGGCCATTTATGGATCACTTCTCTCTAAAAGGGATGTCTCACATTACTGAAGCCGCCACCATTTTTCAATTAGCATGCATTTATCTTCTTATTGTCTCAATACTGAGATTCTTCCTTTCCATTTTGGTCCTCACCCAATTACCGATGCCAAATTTGTGGCTCTACAGCTATTTCTTCCTTGAGAAACTACATTTTCAGTGTTGATGCTTGTGTGCTATTGTAATCGAAAAGAAAAAATGTAAAAATCTCCAAGGAAAAGAAGAAAATTATCAGTAGTTTGGTAGCAGAATTACAAGATCTTTTTATTTTTATTTTTATTTTTGATTGCTCAAAGATGAATATTATTCTCTCAATGTTGGAGAGGAACATCTCCTAGACCTTATAAGACTATTCACTGAGCTGTTGGAGAGCAACATCTCCTACCCTTTTTTTCATAATAAAGATAGAGATGAGTTTTATTAACTAGGAACAAAATATAAAGTATACAAAATAACACCTCTAGAGCACTGACCCACCATTTAGGATAGCTCACAGAGAGGGAGGGGATCCCCCCGGTAGGGGTCCGAAAATGCTACAAATTAAGAAGGCATAGCAACACGTGTGTGTATACAAACTCAAAAATAACAACCCTTGCATATTCAGATGATGACTCTAGAAAGAGATAAATTTGACACTTGAAATTGCTGGAACTCATGAAGGAGGCTGGGTGATATGGGGAGGGGGGAGAATAAAACTGTTACGGGCGTTCAAGATGGACCAAGATAACAAGGCACATTCCTCTAGCTCTTTTCTGGACAGCATCTCCATTAAAGACTTTGTTACTAGTTGAAACTCTTCCATGGAGATGTGACGTTTCTTTAGCTTTGCGCGAGACAGAAACCAAACACTACTTTCCTTTGGACTGTCCCATAGAATATGGGTCGTAGTTTGCACTTTACCTTCGCATATACGGCATCGAGGATCCTCAAGTATTTTCCTTCTCTGAAGATTCTGTTTAGTTGGTAAAGCTTCATTACAAGCCCGCCAGAGGAAATGATGAATTTTACCCGGAATTTTTATTTTCCAAATTCTTCTCCAAATTCCTTTTGACTCCTCTGCATCCGAGGCTTCCCCCTCCACTTTTGCTTTTTTTCTCCCAAGTTCCAGCGCATAAGCAAAGCTAACTGAGTGTTCTCCCGTGGAGGTTTCATTCCATCTTACGCGATCTGGGCTATTGAGATTTCCCAATACACTTTGTTTTATTACTCGAGTTGTCTCGGCATCAAAAGCTCTATTAATGATAGACTCATTCCACTAGCTCCAATCTTCATCAATTAATTCTCTCACAAACTTCACAATAGGCCCATTTGGTTTTCAGCCTGGAATGCACTGTAGCCACTTGTCTTCCCACATTTTAATGGTCCTTCTATCTCCAATTTTCCAGATCATACCTTCGTGTAATGTGTCCCGATCCGTGAGGATGCTACGCCAAATGAGAGATGGGTTTGTACCAATTTTGGATTCCATAAAAGAACACTTTGGGAAATATCTAGCTTTGCAAACCCGATAAACTAATGAATGCGTGTTTAGAATGAGTCTCCACCCTTACTTACCAAAAAGAGCTAGGTTGAAAGCATGAAAGTCTCTGAATCTAATTCTCACTTCTTACTTGGGTATACAAAGCTTTTGCCACTGCTTCCAATGGATTTTCCTACCACTGCTGGAGCTATCCCACCAGAACTTAGCAATCATGGCATTTACTTCATCACAAAAACTCTTTGGTAGTTTGAAGTAGCTCATTGTGAATGTGGGAATGGATTGGGCAATTGCTTTAATCAAGACCTCTCTTCCCACCTTAGACAAAAATTCCTCATTCCAACCTTGAAGCTTTTTGGCTATTCGATCTTTGAACCGCAAGAAAGCACGTTCTTTGGACCTCCCCACCGTTGCTGGCGTCCCCAAATATCTTTCATATTGCAGAACTACCTAAGCACCCCAGATCCCTTGAATTTCCACTCGAGTATCTACCCTTGTATTTTTGCTAAAGAAAATAATTGTTTTTTCGAAATTGATTTTTTGGCTTGAGGAATGTTCATATAAAGCTAGCACCTCTGCCAAATGCCTGCACTCTTCCGGATTTGCTTAACAGAACAACAAGCTATCATCTGCAAATAACAAATGGGAAAGCCTTGGGCCCCCTCTACTAATGGAAATGCCGGTCAGTCTTCTATCTTTCTCTGCTTTTCTGAAAAGGGCTGAGAAACCCTCTGTACAAAGAAGAAAAAGGTAAGAGGACAAGGGGTCCCCTTGTCTAATGCCTCTAGAGGGTGAAATGTAGCCCTGCGGCTCCCCATTGATAAGAACAACATAATATGGGGTTTTAATATATTCCATCATAAGATTGATCCACCTAGCTTCAAATCCCATTTTCTGCATAATCCGTTCCAAAATACCCCATTCCACCATATCGTAGGCTTTGCTCATGTCAAGTTTGATGGCCATAGAGCATTTCTGCCCACTTCTTCTAGCTTTCAAGTGATTCATAACCTCATATGCAACAATGATGTTGTCAGTTATGAGTCTCCCCGATACAAATACGCTTTGGGCATCAGAGATTACCAATGTGAGGATGGTCTTTAGCCTGTTAGCTGCATACTTTGAGACAATTTTATACAGTACATTGCATAGGGAAATAGGTCTATAGTTTGACATTTTTGCAGGGTTCTTAAGCTTTGGAATTAGTGCTATGTGGGTGACATTCACTTTTCGCAACATGTGACCCAAGCTAAGAATAGATAATACAACGTAAACAACATCTTTACCTACAATATGCCAAAACTTTTAAAAGAAAAGGCAAGACATACCATCCATGGTCTCGTCTATCCGGTGGGGATCACTGCTAGTGAATAGCTCTTGAAATTAATTGGAGGCGATCTCGTTTAGCTGTTTTGTTTCCGTACACCATTGGCCATGAGGATTCAAAAGACCAGCAAGCCCATTATTTTTCTTCCTTTGTGAAGCGCTTTGATGAAAGTAATGTGTGTTATTATCACCCACAGTTAACCATATTGCTCTTGATCTTTGCCGCCAGTGTAGCTCATCTGTCAGGAGCAGCGAGTTAATCTCTCCTCTCAGGGTTTTGATATGATCACGTGTTACCCATCTCGATTGTCGTGTTAAGAGCTTCAATGGTGTCCAACCGAGCTTTGACCTGCCCTTGCACTCCACCAAACTTCTGCTTGCTCCAGTGCACCATCTGACAATGCTTGAGTTTTTCAGTCAAGCGGTACATCGGACCCCCTTGAGCTGTATTTTGATCTCGTAGATTCCTAACCATATACTCACACTCTGGGTCCATTAACCATTTTTCCTCAAAACGGTGCTGCCTTTTCTTTCTCCCTTGAGCCGGTTTTTGCCGACCCATCTCAATGAGAATTGGGAGGTGATCAGATATAGGAGACAAGAGATGAGTGAATCTACTGTTTGGAAACCAATCGGACCACTTTGGGGAGGCAAGGGCTTTATTTAGCCGCTCTTGAACATTTGTTGTTCTAATTCTATTATTATCCCATGTGAACTCATACCCACGATAGCCCATATCAACCAAATTGCACCAGTATAATGCCTCTTTAAATTCCCATATCCATTTCAAGGATCTTTTATGGCTTCACCTCTTCTCTTCTTGGGACATAATTTCATTAAAGTCCCCACAACAAACCCATGGAAGTTGTGCCAACCCATTTAGGTGATCATGCAATGCCCAAGATTCTCACCTCCTGTAATCTTCAGGCCTTCCATAAAACCACTGTCAAATGCCAAACTCTACCTTCCATGTGCCGTACATAAGAGACAATATGATGGGAGGAATAATTTTGAATCTCTAAATTTATCCCTTCCAACATAATGCTAATCCTCCACGTCTTCTTGTGATAGGAACTGTGAAGACACTGTTGAAACCTAAAACAACCCTCAACCTTTCTGATGCAGTACAGAAAGGCTTTGATTTCATGGCATGGTAGGACCGACGTAGGGTCAAATAAAGCATATGTTTGGTTTTTAGGGGAGACCTTTCATAGTGTCCGTTTTTGGAGAAATTACATCGGTTTTTTAGTGGAAACGAGCCAATGAACACAACTCAGCGGCTTTGCCACTGATGCACATCCTTTTTCGGGCAAATTCCATTGTTAGCCCTCTAAAAACGCGTTTTTTTCTATTTTTGGTAAGATTTGTTTAAGTAATAACTTTAGATAGGAAGGTCAAAATAAGTTTCCATTTTTTTGCGTTGGATTGGTTGTGATTAATAGTTTCCAGTTGTGTCTTTATCTCAATTTTTTCCTTTTTTGGGAAAATTGAATAATTTTCGTACTATTTTGTAATTTTTCCATTTTAGGGCTTCTTTTTCGTTTTAGGGTTATATATATCCATTGTAAGCCTGATGGCAGTCAAAACAGATATTGAATAAACTTTCAGAGGAGTTTTCCCCTTTGTTCCTTCCAATTTTCGGTATTCAATTGAATCAACGAATTTTGATGCCTATTAACTGGTATTCCTAGCCGAATCAACAGATTAATAGAAGGTTGTTTGCAATCGTCCTTGTGAATCTTCCTCGTAGACGCTTCCACTACATCAGTTGGTATCAGAGCCGCGTTCATTCTTGTGGAGATGCCTCCAAAGAGACACCCAGCCAACGAGATTCCAATAGAGGAGGCCTATGCGCGTGATCGCATGATGCGGTTGGAGTAGCAAATGGAGATGTTAATGCAGCAGTTTTAGGCGTTTATGGCCAACCAGAATCATCAAAATCATAACACCCATGATGCGGGCGATGATTTTGAGGAGAGCGATGATTCACAGGAGGTGCCTAGGCGACGACGCAGAGTTCCTGATCCTCCTATTGAAGATAGGAGACGGTGGGAGGCAGGGATACGTATGGAAGTTCTTGAGTTTCATGGTAGCCTTCAATCCGAGGAATTCCTTGATTGGATCTATACCACCGAGGAGGTCCTGGATTTTAAAGGGGTCCCTGAAAACATGAGGGTTCCACTGGTGGCAACAACGCTTTGAAGGAGGGCAGCGACATGGTGGCAGCAATTTAAGCTTTCCCGAACCAGATTAGGGAAGTCAAAAATTGCTACTTGGGAGAAGATGAAGAAACATATGCGCTTAACGTTCCTGCCTTACAATTTTCAGCGAACTTTGTATCAATGTTTGCAGAATCTGGCACAAGGAACACGAACTGTGGAGGATTATACGACAGAATGCTATCAACTTCTTGCGAAGAATGAGATTCAAGAGTTAGAGGATCAATTAGTGGCACGATATATTGGTGGGTTACGGGTGCAGATTCAGGATACTGTGAATCTGTTTGATCCAGTTTCAGTTTCAGCGGCTCACCAGAGAGCACTATAGGTGGAGAAGCAGTTGATGCGCAGATCTAACAGTGGCGTAGTAGGCAATCCCGGTAGCAGTAGTTGTGGAGGAGTCCCTCGCTCTTCTAGACAGCAGGCTTCCTCCAACCCGACACAGACGAACATAACCATTAGTAGTGGAATTAAGTGCTTTGGGTGCGGTGAAACTGGCCACAGGCGGTCTGAGTGCAAGAAGAGGGACAAGAAGGCATTATTCGCAGATACTGATGATGGCGAAGAGGATGATGCCTACGTGGGTGAAGAGCCAGCTTTTGATGACACTCCTGATGAGGAGATTTTAGAGGGTGACATAGGCCCTCTGTTAATTGTGCGACGAACGTGTTTAGTGCCTCGGGCCAATGAAGATGAATGGCTCCGAAATAATATTTTCCAGTCCACGTGTACCATCCTAGGAAAAGTTTGTCGCTTCATCATAGATGTTGGTAGTTGTAAGAATATTGTGTCGGCAGAGGCAGTTCAGAAATTAGGGGTGAAGACTGAAACGCATCCAAACCATATAAGCTTGCATGGCTGCAAAAAGGTGGGGAGGTAATAATTTCACAGCGAGCTATGATTTCATTTTCTATTGGTTCTAGATATAAAGATCAAGTGTTGTGTGATGTGGTGGCAATGGATGCTTGCCATTTACTTTTGGGAAGGCTGTGGCAGTATGATCGCAAAGTGACTCATGATGGGTTCACCAATAGTTACAGTTTCTCCTTCAACAACACCAAGATTGTGTTACTACCCAGTAAGGATATGCACACATCCAAACCCATGGGGCGCAGTACCAATCTCTTATCGCTAGCAAGATTTGAAGAAGAGATGCGAGATACCGGTACTATATATGTGCTGATTGGAAAGGATGCTGGAGAAGAGAATACAGCTCCTGAAGCAGCGATATCCCTTGTTGAGGAGTTTTCTGATGTGTTCCCAGATGACTTACCAGACAGATTACCACCTTTACGTGACATCCAACACCAAATTGATTTGGAGCCAGGAGTGGTGCTTCCACATAGACCTCACTACAGGATGAGTCCCAGTGAGCATGAAGAGTTACGGAGACAGGTGGAGGAGCTGCTTTACAAAGGGCATATACAGGAGAGCCTAAGTCCGTGTGCAGTTTCTGCCCTATTGACGCCCAAGAAAGATGGGACTAGGCGTATGTGTGTGGATAGTCGAGCAATCAATAAGATCACAGTCCGTTACAGATTTCCTATTCCCCGTTTGGATGACTTGCTAGACCAGCTTAGTGGTGCAATGCTTTTCACAAAGTTGGACTTGAAGAGTGGCTACCACCAGATTCGGATACAGCCGGGTGACGAGTGGAAGACAGCATTCAAGACACACGAAGGACTTTAAGAGTGGATGGTCATGCCATTCGGCTTGTCTAATGCGCCAAGTACATTTATGCGTGTGATGAATCAGGCTTTGCGTCCTTTTATTGGTAAGTTTGTCGTTGTATACTTTGACGATATTCTGATTTACAGTGCCAATATTGACTTGCATATGCAGCATATTCATAAGGTATTAAGTATATTTCGCAGGGATAAGTTTTATGCAGCAGTGAAAAAGTGTGTTTTCCTGATGTCCAAGGTATTATTTCTTGGTTATGTAATTTCTGGTGATGGGCTGCAAGTGGATGAGTCCAAAATTGAGGCCATAAAACAATGGCCCCAACCGCGCAACATTACTGAGGTTCGAAGTTTTCATGGGCTAGCAGCCTTTTATCGGCGTTTCATACCACACTTCAATAGTATTATGGCACATGTGACTGACTGTATGAAAGGGGATAGATTTCACTGGACAAAAGAAGCAAAAGAGGCGTTTTAGCTTATCAAAACAAGCCTAACTACTGCGCCTATTTTGGTGTTACCTGATTTTTCCCAACCTTTTGAGTTACACTGTGATGCTTCAAAGGTTGGCATTGGAGCAGTCTTGAGTCAGCATGGTAGACCAGTAACCTATTTTAGCGAGAAGCTTTCGGGTTCTAAGGCGCGTTACAATACCTATGATGATGAATTTTATGCAGTGGTTCAAGCAGTTCGGCATTGGCGACACTATCTTTTCCATCGGGAGTTCATCCTCTATACTGATCATGATGGTCTAAAGCATCTCCATAGTCAGAATAATGTTTCAGCCTGACATGCTTCTTGGTCTGCCTATTTACAACAGTTTACATTCGTTATAAAGCACAAGGCGGGAGTTACAAACCGTGTTGCAGATGCTCTTAGCAGACGGAGCATGCTCCTGACCACTATGAGAGTAGAGGTACTTGGGTTTGATTCTTTTCGTGATTTGTTGGACACCGACCCTTACTTCTCTGTTATTATGGCTGCTGTGCGGGCAGGTGAGCGGACAGATTTTCTCTTACATAATGGGTTTCTTTCTAAAGGAAATCAATTATGTGTTCCAGATTGCAGTTTGCGCTTGCAGATTATTAAGGAGCTTCATGGTGAAGGTCATGTGGGCCGGGATCGCACTTTGCAACTAGTACGCGAGTCTTACTTTTGGCCTACTGTTCGCAAAGAGGTGGAGCGTTTTGTGGAGCGATGTAGAATTTGTCAAGTCTCCAAGGGAAAAGCCACTAATGTAGGGTTGTATATGCCTTTGCCTATTCCTACTCAACCTTGGACTGATGTGAGTATGGATTTTGTATTGGGATTACCACGGACACAGCGGGGAAATGATTCTATTTATGTGGGGGTTGATCGATTTTCAAAGATGGTGCACTTTATTCCTTGCAAGAAGACCACTGACGCAGTACACGTTGCTCAGTTGTTTCTTCGGAAAATTTATCGTCTCCATGGTTTGCCTTCTTCAATTGTTTCTGACAGAGACACGTTTCCTTATCCATTTTTGGCGCAATCTTTGGAAGATGGTCAACACCAAACTCGACTTCTGCAGCGCCTATCACCCTCAAACTGACGGGTAAACAAAGGTAGTGAATCGTTCTCTTGGTGATTTGTTGCGGTGCTTGACGGGTGACCATGTTAAATCTTGGGATCAAAAGCTTTGTCAAGCAGAGTTTGCTCATAATCATGCAGTTAACCAAAGTTCCGGATTCAGTCTTTTCCAGGTAGTCTACTCTATGCTTCCTCATGGTCCTCTTGATTTAATTCCATTGCCTAGCAAGATTAGAGCTCATGGCAAGGCTGCAGAGTTTGTTGATGGGTTGCAGGCCATTCACAAGAAGCTTCATGATAATTTAGTTCAGGCAGCCACTAAATATAAGATGCTTGCTGATAAGAAACGTCGCCATGTGGAGTTTGAGGTAGGTGACTTTGTTTGGGTGGTCTAAACTAAGGATCAATTTTCTGTGGGCGACTATAATAAACTTTCTGCTAAGAAAATTGGGCTTGTTAAGATCATTGAGAAGATTAATCCCAATGCCTATCGTTTAAAATTGCCGACTTATATTCGGACGGCTGATGTGTTCAACGTGAAGCATTTGATTCCTTATTTTGGAGATTCTTCAAATGACGATGCTATTGGTAATTCGAGGGTGAATTTTCTCCACCCTGGGGAGAATGATGCAATGCAGAATGGCTTTGATTTCATGACAAGGTGGGACTGACGTAGGGTTAAATAAAGCATATGTTTGGTTTTTAGGGGAGACCTCTCATAGTATCCGTTTTTAGAGAATTACATCGGTTTTTGAGTGGAAACGAGCCAATGAACACAACTCAGCGGCTTTGCCGCTGATGCACATCCTTTTTCGGGCAAATTCCATTGTTAGCCCTCTAAAAACGCGTTTTTTTCTATTTTTGGTAAGATTTGTTTAAGTAATAACTTTAGGTAGGAAGGTCAAAATAAGTTTCCCTTTTTTTTGCGTTGGATTGGTTATGATTAATAGTTTCCAGTTGTGTCTTTATCTCAATTTTTTCCTTTTTTGGGAAAATTGAATAATTTTCGTATTATTTTGTAATTTTTCCATTTTAGGGATTCTTTTTCTTTTTAGGGTTATATATATCCATTGTAAGCCTGATGGCAATCAAAACAGATATTGAATAAACTTTCAGAGGAGTTTTCCCCTTTGTTCCTTCCAATTTTCAGTATTCAATTGAATCAACGAATTTTGATGTCTATTAACTGGTATTCCTAGCCGAATCAACAGATTAATAGAAGGTTGTTTACAATCGTCTGTGTGAATCTTCCTTGTAGACGCTTTTGCTACATCACTTTCCATGCCAGTAGCGTCTAGTTTTGTCTCCATAAGAAAGAAGATGCTGGGACCTTGAGATTTCACCAAATGGTGAAGTGACCGAACTACATAAGGGTTCCCAAGCCCCCTGTAGTTCCATCTTAATATTTTCATTGTAATCAGCGGGGCTGTTGACCAGCCGCCGCTGCTTCCAAAGCCCCATCCACCACCATATAATCTGAAACATATCTGAGTTTCTTGCTAACAAAAGGTTGCATGTTTGGGTTGGTAATTTCATCTCTCTCCCTTTTGTTTCCAAACATAACACCTTTCGTGATTTTTCCTCCCATTTCGGTTTGCATAAGAGAGGATTTCCCATATCTTTTCCATTTTGACTGAGCCCTCCTGTCTCCATCTAGTAAAAGTTGAAGGGCACCCTTCTCTTGTAGCAATCCTACGTGTCCCATCTTTGTGCCTAACTCCACTCCATCCCTATTAGTGGTATTACTAACTTTACGTGCCCCCACTGAATCACTATCCCTTGTTGCATACACTTCAGCCTTATCACTATGTGCCTTGGTAACGGTGTCAAATGTACTAAGAGAAGCATAGTTAAGCTTACCTTCTCCAATGTGAGTTGCACCACCAACCCCATAGATTTCCTCGATTGCACGCCCATACCTCTGCTCATCCAATGTGTTAGTTTGTCCTAGCGGGCTTTCCTTCATTGTCCCCACATTACTTACCATTGGTGTAGAAACCTTTTCTACCACCAGTGTTGACTTTTGCCCCACCCCTAAAGCCAACTCTACCTTAGCTTCGTCAATAAATGCTATGGATATGACCTCACTAGGTACCCCCATGTCAGCACATTGTTGCGTTACTACCTTACCTGTTTCAACCTCTCCCTTCTCTAAGTCAATGGACATGGACGCCCCCTGCACCTCTTCTATGTTAGCCAGTGACTTTGGACCACTAACACCACGGGCTTTATTATTCTTACATGGCACGACGAGCCTACCATTGAAACTAGCTCTCAACCATTCCCCATATTGCATTGGTTCCTCCTCTTCACCGTGGCATCTATTAGAACAGACCTTCAGCTCATGGCCGAGCCTCCACCACGCATAGCATAAAGTGGAGAGCCTTTCATACTTGTAATCAACCCAGCAGCTCTCCCCTTCCGGACTAGTCATAAGACCACCCCTGCGTAATGGCTTATCTATCGAAAGTTCCACTTTGATCTGAAGATACCTAGCTTGCTCCGTTGCTCCTTTCCGCTCATAACCAGCTATATAATTACCTATTCGATTACTGATATCCACTCTCACCTACTCCGAAACCAGATGGAAGGGTAAACCCCACACCTGGATCCAAAATAAGGAATGAGTGAATTGCAAATTCCTGTTACTAAGCCCCCTCTCCCACCTATGGAGAAGTAGGAGATTGTTTTCAAAACTCCATGGGCCATTGTCGAGCACCCATTGCAGTTGGAACTTTGTTGGAAATTTGAACTGGAGAGTATCATTCCCCACTTCTAGCACCCTGAACTCCGGGCCCATTTTCCACACCATTCTCAACGTATCTCTCGCCACTCTCCGATTAAAGGGTTTCCCCGTGAGGAACTTTCCAAAAAGGCTAAGAGAGCACTCCCCAAGTGTGTTCCCCCTTTTCTCTGCCGAGATAGCAATACTTACTCCTTCATCTTCTGTAAGTTTAATCTTCTGTAGTCCCTCAATCACTGCCCTTTCGCCCATAATAATACCGTAGAAACCGCCACCCTAGAATCAGGGAAGAAATAACTCACCATTGACCTGGTGAGAAAGAACTCGTTTACCGAGAGAAAGAGAGTCTCCGACGGGAGGAGAGCACAATGAGGTTATTCCCATGATGAATTGGAAAGTAAGGGCCTATTTGTAAATATAGAAAAATGGTGGATTGTTGATGCAGGATAAGAAGGGAAGCTAGCCTAAATGATGCGATTTGAGATCATAGAAGCAGATTTACAATTATAATGGAATTAGAAAATGCAAGCATAGTACACCATTCCTTGTAAATTAAACTAAGCAATTAATAGACGATTTAAAGCTTTATCCCAATCCTGTAGTTAGGCCTCTGAAATAATTGAGAGATGGACCAAATGGAAGTTATGAGGATGATTCCATTTTTTAAGTCTGTTATCATGAACCTTTGAGGATTTGATTAAGGGCTTGGCTCGAATTTTCAAACAATGGTTATTGAGATCTAAATTGGCAACAAGATATGTAATTAGGCGCATGAATTTAAATCCCCACAACTAATTAAGGCTCAATTAAATATTCATAAATGAAATCAAGATTCAAATAGGCTGAAAATTAGATAAGAGGGACTAGATTGGGTTCCAAAGTGGTCTGGTCCACTTGGAAATGGGCTGGACCATGTTCGGTTGGGCCTGGTTCAACCAAGTGGATTTGGACCTGGATCATGTTCGGCCACCCTGATTTGGGTTTGGATCAGGTTTGGCCAACCTGGTTTGGGTTTGGGAATGAGTTTTGGCAGCTTGATGAGGCTGATTTAGGGTTTGGATGGAGGATTTGGGGCTAGATCTAGTATTGTATGAACTATATCTATGGCTAATGTGGGTAGTAGATCTAGGGTTCAATAATGGTGATGGGCGATCGGCCAATGGTTAGGAGGCTGGTTATGGGATTAGATAAGGTTAGATGGTCTTTATTAGGGTTTGGGTTGTGATTTGGGGCTAGATCTAGGATTTCAACTGCGAGATGGATATAGATCTAGATTGGATGGAATATGAGATGAAAACGAAAACAACAAAGAGATGGAGCTGGTTTACTTTGGAGACGTAGATAGTACCTTGGCTTCACACCAAACTCCACTCCATGGGGGAAAAGATCCTGCAAGAGAAGTCCGAAGAAGGCCTTTGGAGAAAGTTCTCATTCAATATCATTCATTACCAATGTCTTCTCTAATGGGTTCTATGACCACAAATCCCAAGGTGCTCCTCATTTTAAGTTGCGAGCCCCTCTTAGGCCCCTCCATATTCTTCAATTTTATTTCCTTTGGAGTGCGAGCCCCATTTTCCTTGATTCTTTATGTAAATCTTTCAATAGCTCATCCCTTAGGTGTTAGGGATTGGAACACACGCACGATCTACGAGAAACAATCAATCAATCACACAGTCAATCCACGAGACACAGATTTACGTGATTCGGCTGCCTACATCCACGGGAGATTCACGCCGATCACTATTATTGGAGATTCCCACAAGAGTACAAGCACTCACTGTCTCTCTTGTTCTCTCTCAATTTCACCGTAATAATAATGCTCTCAGCACCCAGTATAAATACATGAAATCCGAAACCTCTAGACAATCACAACCGTCGGATCTGGCCTCATAACAGATGGTCCAGATTAAACCGATACATTACAGATAAACCCCTGTAAATAAGTAAAGTCTAAATCAGGCTTCACCAACCCATCAATCTCCCACTTGAAGACTGATCATACTGAATGGCTTTGACAATAACAGAACACGGCTAAGAATCTCAATACCTCATCTTCATGCTTGAAGACCAACTGAAGCTGAGCACAGCTTCAGTTTCTTTGTAGTTACCACCTTAGTGAACATATTTGCAGGATTCTCACTTGATAAAATCTTCTCCAGTTTCAACACTTTTTCTTCTAAAAGCCATCGTATGAAGTGATATCTGATCCGAATGTGTTTGGTTTTTGGATGAAAGGCTGAATTCTTTGCAAGATGGATGGCACTCTTACTGTCACTGTAAAGCCTGCTAGACTCTTGCTTCTTACCCAACTCTTCCATTAACTCCTGTAACCAAATCATTTCCTTACTAGCTTCTGTAGCGGCAACATACTCTGCTTCTGTGGTTGAAAGTGCAACGACATCCTGTAATTGAGATTTCCAACTGACTGTTGCACTGCCCAATGTGAAGACATATCCTGTAGTGCTTCTGCTTCTATCAAGATCTCTTCCCAAGCCCGAATCAACATAGCCATGCAATTTAATCTCTGATCCTATGCAATGCTGCCTTTGTAGTGCCTTTCAGATATCTGAGAATCCACTTAACTGCTTCCCAATGCATTTTTCCCGGATTACTCATAAATCTGCTTACAACTCCCACTACATGAGCAATGTCTGGTCTAGTGCAAACCATAGCATACATCAAGCTACCAACAGCTGAAGCATATGGGACCTTGGACATGTTCTCCTTCTCCTGTTCTGTCTTAGGAGACAACTCTTTTGAGAGTTTGAAGTGGCTGACTAGCAGAGTGCTAACTGGCTTAGCACCATGCATATTGAACTTGTTTAGAACCTTTTCAACATATTCTGCCTGAGACAACTTCAATGTGCGATTTTTCATGTCTCTACTAATTCTCATTCCAAGAATCTAATTTGCAGCACCCAAATCCTTCATTTCAAATTCCTGTGACAACTGTTTCTTCAAATTATTTATTTCATGCATATTTGAACCTGCAACGAGCATATCATCTACGTACAAGAGTAGAATAATGTAACAGTCATCAAAACTTTTGAAATAACAACAATGGTCTGCATGACATCGTTTGTAACCTGTGTTGTACATAAAACTGTCAAATTTAATATACCATTGTCTTGGGGCTTGCTTCAAACCGTATAAACTCTTTTTGAGCTTACACACCATTTCCTCCTTCCCTGGCATAGCATATCCCTGTGGCTAATGCATATAGATGTCTTCTTCCAAGTCACCATGGAGAAACGCAGTTTTCACATCTAATTGCTCAAGATGTAAATTTTCTACTGCCACAATGCTCAACACACTTCTGATTGTATTCAATTTAACCACAGGAGAAAATAACTCAGAGTAATCAATACCTGCCTTCTGCTGGAAGCCTTTTACAACTAATCTGGCTTTGTATCGCTTGCTACCGTTATGTTCTTCCTTCAATTTGTACACCCACTTGTTGTGCAATGCTTTCTTTCCCTTAGGCAACTGAACTAAGTCCCATGTCTGATTTGATGATAAAGACTTCATCTCATCTTCCATGGCTTGTTCCCACCTTGCCTGAGTTTCAACCTGCAATGCTTCTTCATAACATTCTGGCTCACCACGATCAGTTAACAGCAAGTAAAACAAAGAAGGTGAATAGCGCTGTGTAGGCGTAGGAGTCCTAGATGACCTTCTTACTGGGGCAGGTGTTTGAGGGTCCACCTGCGGGTTTTCATTTCCATGTACTTCAGGTACATCATTTTCAGAAGTGTCATCCAGTTCTAAATATTCATTGCTGTCCTCATGCACCTTGTCCTTGTTTTTGTGCATCACTTTCTCATTGAATATAACATTTCTGCTTCTAATGATTTTTCTATTTTCTTCATCCCAGAAGCAGTAACTGAACTCATCAGAACCATATCCAATGAAAGTGCATTTCCTAGATTTAGAATCTAGTTTGTCTTTTTTTTCAGCATCAACATGAACATAGGAGATACAACCAAATACTTTTAAGTGTGAAAGGTTTACCTCTTTTCCGGTCCAAGCTTCCTCTGGTAGTCCACCATCTAAAGGTACTGAAGGCCCTCGATTGATCAAGTATGTAGCAGCATTCACTGCTTCCACCCAAAACTGCTTGGGCAATCCAGCATGTAGCCTCATACTTCTAGCACGCTCAATAATTGTCCTGTTCATTCGTTCAGCCACACCATTTTGCTGTGGTGTATTGGGAATGGTCTTCTCTCGCTTAATGCCATTTTTTGTGCAATACTCCTCAAATTCTTTGCTGCAGTACTCTCCCCCATTATCAGACCTTAGGCATTTCAGTTTCAAACCTATTTCGTTTTCAACCAAAGCTTTCCACTTCTTGAAAACATCAAACACGTCAGACTTGTGTTTCATGGGATATACCCATAATTTCCTGGTAGCATCATCAATGAATGTAACAAAGTAAGAAGATCCACCAAGAGAAGGTACCTGAGTTTCTCCCCACACATCCGTGTGTACTAGTTCCAACCTTTCTGACTTCGGTGGCCTACCTACTTTAGAGAATGTAACTTTCTTCTGCTTTCCGAAAACACAGTCTTCACAGAACTCTAAGTCTAAGGACTTGAGTCCTTCTAGCTTACCTTTAGAATGAAGAATCTTCATCCCTTTCTCACTCATGTGTCCGAGTCTATAGTGCCATGTGTTTGAGTCAATGCCTTTATCTGCAACTGCAATGGAACTTGTAGAGCTGTTGGTCAAATAAAGAGTTCTTTCTTTCTTTCCGCGAGCAACAACCATACTCCCTTTTGTAACTTTCCAGAAATCATCTGCAAAAACAGTTACGTGACCAGAGCTAGCAAGCTGATCAACTGATATAAGGTTTCTCTTCAGGCTAGGTACATGCCTGACATCATTCAATTGCCATATACTGTCATTTGGCAATTTAATCTGAACATCTCCCTTGCCAATTATGTTACAAGGTTCATCATCACCAAGATAGACTTTTCCAAAATCACCTTGTACATAATTTTTGAGATATTCTTTATGTGCAGTGGCGTGAAAGGACGCACCCAAATCTATAACCCAAGATTCAGACTTATAATCAAAAGCAAGAATTAAGGCATCTTGACCAGCATCACCTGCGACATTTGCGGAAGCTTCGTTATCCTTATTACCGTTCTTTTGCTTATTCTTCTTTGGTGGAGCTCTGCAATCCTTTTTCAGATGTCCCTTTTTGCCACAATTCCAGCACTCGACTTTGCCTTTTGAAGATCTTGACTTACTCCGTGATTTTGATCTTCCATGACTTTGCTCTCTCTCAGATGACCTTCCTCTGTTTCCCACATTCAATACACTTCCTGATGATTCACCTGAAGGTTTCCTACGAATTTCCTCATCGAGGATGGCACTCACAACATCATCAAATTTCAATTTGGCTGATCCTGAAGAATTACTCAGTGATGTAACCATACCATTCCAGTTATCTGGTAAAGAAGACAAGACCAACAAAGCCCAAATCTCATCTTCGAATTGTACGCTAACAGAGGATAACTGGCTCTATCTACTTGATATGAATTCTGCTAGTCAAACTGTCAATCCGTTCCATCTATCTTGTAGATCTCGTTGATACGAATCCAACAAAAAAAATGGAGCGCAATTCTGAGTCCGGATGGCTTCAGAAATCAAGAAACAATTCTGGCCCTTGAATCCGGTCAAACTGGATTGTTGACCGTACTGCTGCGTCAGGATGACGTCAACGTCTGCTGGCTGCTGGGCTTCTCCTTCACGGACTGGGCCGGGTCAGACCTGACCTGGACTGGAACCTGGCCTGGAAGCTGACTCAAGAACGGCTGGGCTTTTGGAGTGGGTCAGGTCGGACCTGACCTGAACCAACCCAAGACCTAGGACTGGCCTAATTGGGTCTTCTTCCTCAAGTGTTCTCTGTTTCAGAACGAAGACTGCAGTCCAGTCTCCCTCTTCGTCTTCAGCGGCGACGACGAGCGGGCAGCCGGACTGTGAGGCGGCGGTGACGGCACGGCAACGGAACAGCGGTGACGGCGATCGTGCAGGGATGGACGGGGGTGGTCGACTGTGATGGACCGTCTGGATTCTCTTCCATTTCTAGCGACGACGGCGGTCGTGGCTCCCCTCTTCTCCGATGATGCTGGGCGGGCGGCGACAGAAGGCGGCAGCAACGGCGAGGACGGCAGCGTCCGACGATGACTGCGGCGGCAATGCGGGCAGCGGTAGACTTCTGCGAGTTCCAACCCAGAGTGTTTTGGGACGTTCCTCTGTGCACGGATTTGGCCCACCGAGATTGAAGCTCACCACTATGCTGCGAATCAAGAGATCAAGATGATCTCTTCTCCGGGATTAAACCCAATCTGATCTTGATCACGCGCGAAACCCTAGGCTCTGATACCAGTTGTTAGGGATCGAAACACACGCACGATCTACGAGAAACAATCAATCAATCACACAGTCAATCCACGAGACACAGATTCACGTGGTTCGGCAAGATTGCCTACATCCACGGGAGATTCACGCTGATCACTATTATTGAAGATTCCCACAAGAGTACAAGCACTCACTGTCTCTCTTGTTCTCTCTCAATTTCACCGTAATAACAATGCTCTCACCACCCAGTATAAATACATGAAACCCTAAACCTCTAGACAATCACAACCGTCGGATCTGGCCTCATAACAGATGGTCCAGATTAAACCGACACATTACAAATAAACCCCTGTAAATAAGTAAAGTCTAAATCAGGCTTCACCAACCCATCATTAAGGACCTTCCCAATGTGTAGTTTTCATCACATGTGCCACAGGAAGCCTTTAACAAGCCTAACACTAGATCCAACGGTAGAGTTTCTTCAGAAAATCTATCCAATAGTGGATCTTCATGAGATTGATGGTACCAGGAAAGGTTGATCCATCCACAAATAGGATTTGTCCACCCTGTTCTTCATGTGATGCTGCTTCTTATAGACCTTGGAATATTTGGGATTGAGAGTTTTGGGGTAGGTTTAAAAGTTTTGGAGATCAAATTAGGTTATGTAGAACTGTCATGCAAATGGGGTAAGGTCAATAGCAAGGACGTGGTTTGAAAGGCTTCCTTGCTTTGGTTTCTGGTATTTTTCTTTGTATACTTTCTCCTAGTGGAAGACTAACTTGTTGGAGAGGACTGATGGGTCTAATTTTCCAAAAAAAAGGCAAGCATAAAGGGTTTTGTCCGTAGTTGAATACATCTGAAGGTCGAATGGGTACTGTAAGTGAATATTTTCGGTATCTTCTCAATTCCCAGCTATTTTTTAATCTTACTAAAGGACTGTTAAGGGTTCATGAACTGTCCCTAATCTCTATTTTCATTAGTTTTGGTGTTTGGAAGGGTAGAATTGAAGAAAATCTTCAATCTATTGCTGCCAAACCTGGTTTGAAGGGACTTGACAGTGCAATGCACACTTATTTTGTCTATTTTGGGGCCTAGTTGGAAAGAAATTGCAAAGTTATTGTAGTATTGGATATTTGGACTTAGATTTGTGATTCAGGGTTAAGATAGAATTGAAGCAAGGGGGAGAAAGATCAATACTTAATTGAGATTTTAGTGCTTTGTCTAAGGCTGAATATGCTTGAAGGTAGTGTTTCATCATTCAATATTGTCATGGTTACACATATAGGATTATTATCCACTCTACACACTGATTATGGTGCATCCATGATGCTTACGGTCTCCCATAGTTCTACTTGGGCAATTGATTCAAAAGCCACTAACTACATGACAAATATGAGGTCCGAATTTATGGCATACAAACATTCTACTCACGCAAGTATTTGTGTTACAGATGGAAATTGTTATGGTCAACGTTCGCCCTCGCTTCTGAGCAGTCAAAATTGTGATCGAGCCCTCGCCCTCACCATAAAACACGTTTCCTATCACCAATTGGTTTTGGGATAAATGGTAGCTCAATGGGGTGTAAGATCCTACAATTGATATCAGAGCTTGGTAAGTCGGGTGTTCGAGTCACGGGACACACGTTTTGCGAGTTGCACAGTAGGAGTTACAACGGGTGTGCCGTTAAGGGAGGAATTGTTGAGGTCTATGAAGCATGGACACTGATACGGGACACAGATATGATACGGATACGCAAATACCCCATTTCTCAAAAAAATAGGATACGATACGTCGATGATACATTGAATTTTTTTAAATATTTTTTATATGACTATGTAATAAAAATCTAACATTATTTCAATCCAAATAACCATAAAATATGCATTTTCATTGATTTAATCATCATTAAACATTACATTCGATACTTCCAAGTTCAAAATCTAAGTTTCACTAACTACTATAGAAACATATGCATATAACCCCAAACAAACAGACAATGCATCCACTTACCAGAAAATTAGCATTTCATATCATTCCATTCTCGAAATTACGTACAAGAAAGAAAAATCCCCTATTTCAAAAATTATATATACCTTTTTGAAAATAGGAAAACAAAACTATCATCTCAAAATCACAAACATTGCATTCTTAGACACAACTAATGAAGCAATAGAGAAAAAAGGAAAAAAAAGGAAAGAAAGAATAAAAACAAACCTAACAGGCGTTGGTTCTCCTTTTTTGCTTGGGTTTTTAACTAACCTTGGAGCCTAGGACTGCCTAGGGTAATCTTTCAGTGAGCGAGAAGCAGAAGAACAAGTTGAGTGTGAACGTTTGCGGAGGCAGCGACGAAGGTGGAGAGGCTATAGCGGCACATGTATGTACCACTTTCTCTTTTCTCTTTTTTTTTTCTTATTATTATTTTTTGGCTACTGCAGTTGCTGTTTGACGATGTAGTAGGATGACGATGTAGCAGCCCTAACTTCTTTCACCTCAGGTTAGGGTTTGATGACGATGACAATAGCTTTCATTCAAAGTGTGAAGGTGCTCGTCGGTGATGATCCCATCAGAGGTGTGGAGATGGTGCGGGCGATTTAGGTATGTACTTCTCTGCTCTCTGCTTTCCCTTCTCTTCTTTTTTTTTTTTTCCCTTTATCTTCTCCTCACCCCCCCCCCCCTTCTTTTTATTTTTCACTTAAAACATGACCTACTCATGTCCAGGCATGTCCCGCGCGTGTCCGAAATTACAAAAAAATATATTAATCACATACGCTTTTTGCATATCCTGGATGTATCCATGGTGTATTCGTGTCCGATACGCCCGAGATACGGATTCGTCCCCCACTTTCACGTATCTGCGCTTCATAAGTTGAGGTCAACGTCCACCCTCACTCTTGAGCGGTCATAACCATTGTTGTGCCGTTTCCTACCACCAATTGGTTTTGGGATAAGTGGTAGCTCAATGGGGTGTAAGATCCTACATAAATTATATTATATTCAGGTCTTGGGTGAAGGATCAGTTAATATTTCATCAACTTTGTCATTACCTTCAATGCTACATGTACCACTAGATATTACCACATAATTTGGTTTTGGTCTGCTGAGTAATCAGATCTCATAACTACAACATTACACATTATCGTCTATCACATGGTGTATTTCGAGACTTGAAGACAAGAGCGACAATTGGAGGAGGCAAAGAGTGAAATGGCCTCTTTTATTTTGATATAGAGTTGCAGCCTAAGTTAACTTTTCAGTCATCAGTCAATGTAGAAGACTACAAAAAATGACAGACACTTAGGGCATGTACCAATTCAAACCATGAATAATCTCTATCTGGTTCTTAATATTAGAAAATGATACAAAGTGGGACTATAGTTTCTTGGAGTTCAACTTTGAGGAGGAAGCTTTCATAGGTGGAGGAACCTCATTTCTTAGAAATGCTGACTCTATTGGACAGTGTGTCTATTCCAAAATCAGGAGAGGATATAAGGATTTGGGTGGGTCTCTAGATGGTTCCTTTTTGGTGTGGCTTCTTTCTTTGAGCTGTTATGAGATGGTCCTGTTTCTCCTTCTCCTTTTTCAAGCCTCTGGAAGCAGAGAGTTCTAGGTTTTGGTTGGTTAGCTGTCTTGGGCCGAATTCTCATGGTTGATAATTTTTGGTAAAAAGATGATTATTGTTAATGGTTGTCCAATGTTTCTCAAAGAGCCGAGTCAATGGATAATCTGTTTGTCTCTTGTAGTATAGATTCGGCGCTCTAGAACTCTGTTCTTAGCTGGTTTGGATACTGCTTGTAATGGCAGTCACCCTTAGCAAATTGTTTCTTGCTTAGAGATAGGGGGTCGGTTTTGCTAAGGGAAGGGTGATGTGGAAAGTGTCCTTTCTAGCTGTAATTTGGGTGATTTGGAAGGAGTGTAATAAGAAGCGTTTTGATGGAGTTTGCTCTTGGGAGATTTCTCTTTAGAACTCAGTCAAGTTTTGTGTGGCTTCTTGGAATTCCATCCTTCCTAAGTTTAGGGGCATCTCCACTTGATGAGATGTTGGTTCGAGATGACCTTTTCTTTCATGTTAGGGGTCTTCTGCTTCCTTCTTGATCTCCCCCACTGTTGGTTTTTTCAAGTTTAATGTTGCCGAGTCATCGGCAATTGGGGTCCTGGCATAGGGGGATTATTATGGATTCTTCGTCAATTTGTGTTCCCAGCGTCTTAGGCCCATTAGGTATCTGTTAAGTGAATGAGGCTGAATTAGTGGCCCTTAGGCCGGGTCTGTCCCTGTACATGAGAGCCTTCACGATATATCTGAGACTAGACTATACTTTTGGTTCTTTATCATTTTGATTAGGCCCGAGTTTTGTGCGGCCATTTATTGTAAATATACTTTTGGTTAACTATTTCAAACTTGAACTTTAGTTACTATATTTCAATATTTGCTCTTAACTATACATCTTGAGATACCACTAGTATTTATGAAGCTTTCGCTATTGTTTTCTGTATTCGAGGAAATGTTTGTACGTCATGGTGGTCTTCGATCCATTTGGGACATGATTGGGGCCATGTTGTATTTATTTAATGTTGGAAAATTTTAATTGACCCTAATCTCACGCATAACCCCGGTTTCACTTTTGGGGGTGGGACATGAGCTAACAACACTCGTTAAGATCATTGGTGGTGGCCTGCCAGCTGGTGCTTATGGTGGGAGGAGAGAGATTATGGAGATGGTGGCGCCGGCAGGGCCTTTGTACCAGGCAGGAACCTTAGTGGGAATCCATTGGCAATGACAGCTGGCATTCACACGCTGAAGCGGTTGAGGGAGCCAGGGACTTACGGATACTTGGACGAGATCACCCGACAACTACTTGTTGGGATTCTGGATGCTGGAAAGAGGGCAGGTCATGAGATATCAGGTGGATGTATAAGTGGAATGTTTGGGTTCTTCTTCACAGGAGGGCCTGTTGGTAATTTCTCGGATGCAGAAAAGAGCGGCACTGAGAAATTTGGGAGGTTCCAAAGGCGTATGTTGGAGGAAGGAGTGTACTTGGCACCATCTCAGTTTGAGGCTGGATTGACTAGCTTGGCCCATACTTCAGAAGATATTGGGCGGATGATTGCTGCTGCTGAGAAAGTCTATCAACAAATTTAGACTGTTGAGTTCTGTCATTTTTTTCTCTCTTGATCTTGTTCATTGCATGTTGGGTTTTCAGCTGATCTCTGTGGGCGAGAATTATCTTGTATTATGGCCATTCTTACTGGAACTGTTCGCGCATTGCATGTTTCATTTTTGTAAATTAAATGAAAAGCTTGATAACTATAGTGTGCGAGCCCCTATAGCTTATTAGGATGTTTCAGTAATGGTGCCGAGCCTTGCACCTTGCAGGGGTGAAAAAAAAAACCTATTGTGTCTTGCAATCTTGATGCCTCAAACATCAAACAGCATCTGCCAAATGTTGATGCAGCTCATATACATGGTACCTATTTTAGCATAATTCTCAGTTAAGTAATGATGCTGCCTTCAATTCGTCCGATGGCAATTCTGCGTTTGGTTTATTATGATATGCAATGCCTTTTTAATTGATGCAAGTCTCGTAAAGGACCAAAGATGCTCCTGTTGAAAGAAACAGAAACGAAATGGTCAGTGGTCTTTCTTGCAGCAAAGAAGGCAAAAGGAAAAGGGTTCTTTTTTTAAATTCATGTTTTCTCAGCCACCTTAGAAGTGATCAAGCTCTAAATGAGGGTGAGGAGTGGTCATTAATTCTGTTATTTTGGATTTTTTATTTTGTTGGGAGTTGCTATTTTTTTATTTTTTTTTATAGAGCTTACATTAATTTTGTTCCTAGAACTTTTAATGTGGATGTGCATATCATCTAGTTAAAATGGGCTGTTCTTATGTTGATGATATTGAGTGTATGGGTACCTTTCTGGACTTCCGAGTCTTTATTTTAACCCACAACCTGTATGCGTGGTTGGATTTTGCAGATTGTGCAAGACTGAATATATGCCTTTATTTGTCATTCATAACCATCTTATGAAAGAAATCTACAATGAATTTGGCTAGAATATATTGATTTAAATGCTCATTTTGCATGCTCCTATTTCAGTGGCTATGATCATCTGGGTCATATGTAGTCAACATTGTATGAGCCCTATCTGGCCAACATAACTATTGTGGTTTTAGTGGCCCCACATGGCTGGTTGGACTGTTGGGACTTGATATTTTTCTTTTATTTTAATATTTGTTTGCGAATATAAAAGCAATTTAGACAAAGCCTTTGAGTTATTAGAAGATTAAAATATCTTTAGTCATACTGACCTGGCGGGTAGTGTTAAGTTAGGGCTGGGTCTGGCAGGGCCGGCCAACGACAACCATTGTCTAAGCCCAGTTTATTCAGTTATTGGGCCTAATTTTCAGGCCTGGATTCAGCTGTAAAGTTCAGTGCAGGCCTAACCCAGTTGTATAACAGGAAAAACCACTCGTGAGCACCAGTGCTCACAACTGCACCTAGTGCGTCCACCTTATCATCCATCCAAGTGGGACTTAAACCAAGAACCCCTCAGTCATTGATCCCAAGGTTGACACCCATCCAAATGAATTTGAATGTTGGATCACTGTGCACTTGTTTGAATGGTATAAGCTTGCCGGCCATTGATCAAGTGGAATGCTGAACCTACATGTAGGGCGTACCCCCACTAGTAGAGCGCGCGCTCTCTCTCTCTCTCTCTCTCTCTCAGACTCTCAGAAGAATGCATGTGAGGCCCACGTGCCTCCACATACTAGAGATGCCGTCTAAGAGAGAGAGAGAAAGTCCAATCATTCCGCAAATCCAAAGGTGAGGCGGCGCCACCAATGCAACATCCGACGATATGGCCAAGGGGGGCTGTCGCCTCCTTGTCTCCAACTCTGTTCTCTCGGCAACCCCATTTTTATTCCGCCAATTAAACGCAATCAAATCACCACACCTTGGGCCGGCCCAAAGAAAATAGGCCCCACCCTCCTTCAAGAAGACTGGGTCCCACCCTATCATTGTCTTGTCTCTTTCTCCAATGAGAGACGAGGGGAGGGAAATGTAGAGAATGTAAAAGAGCTAAGGTGAGCCAAGCTTGAGCTCAACTGCCCAATTCATTAGCTCAAGTGGGGATGACGATAGCAGGGTGAAATAGGTGATCCAAAGTGATCTATTATAATAGATTAAGGTAGGAGATTTTGGATCTAGTTTTGACTTTACTTTTTTGTTTTTATCGAAAGTTATTTTCGGTTTCTACAACTACTAGCAAGTTATTTTCGGTTTCTACAACGGTTAACATACCCTTCCTCAACTTTCCACTAATATATTTTCCCTTCTTATGGACTCCCTTGTTCTCCCTTTCTAACATGCATAAAATCCTAGCTCTTCATGGATATCCGTGATTAGCATGGGTTTTTATGCTAGTTTATATTAGGGGCAGGTGATTTTTTTGGGGATTAAGGATAGGTATACATGTGTAGATTTTGACGAGGTTCAAATTTTGACCACCTCATCTTGTGCCGCCCCATTTGTAACTTAAGAAATCCTTAAAACCCAAAGATATCTAAATCAAAACGATTGTGATAATATGATTGAGATGACCTTTGCTTAAAATTAAATATTCCACATTAAGACTTCTCCATTCACAATTAAGATGCATTTAAGTGGATCCCACAAGAGGCTTAACAGTCAGAAGCGCCTCTCAGCACAACATGATTATTAGTGGTTAGATGACATTGGAAAGGAGCAAAGGCAAAGGGTTTTGAGTGCAAAACATTCTGGATGCCATAACCCCTACTTGTCACCATCCCTACTCTAGCAAGGCTCGAGCTTGAGGAGCGAAGCTTGAGCCTGGCTTGTCCTCCTATATTAGTTTTATGCATACTAATGTGCCTAGGCATGGCTTGAACTTGGGCTATCACATCTACATTTATATATAATAATCGAGCCAAAATCAAACTTGAGCTAAGCCATTAATCAATGTGAAGTCAAGTCTCTTTAAGTTGAACATGTCCAAGCTTCTGCTCATCTTGTCAGTGAATGGAGCCAAGTCAAGCTAGCTCAATTAGCTTGGAACCGAGCTCGAACTCGAGCCCAACCAACCTAAGTTCAGCTGGCTTAGCTCTTGGACGGACCTTGAGACAAGCACCCGACATGACAAAAAGGGCCTTTATAGGACAACTATGCATGGAGATCATGTTAGAGAAACATCCAAATACTACAGCTTAAAATTGCATCTTGGGACTTTTGTCGCTAAATCCCGTTCATCCCCAAAAACAAGACGTACAAAAGACGAGACCAATCACCAAGGAGAGGAAAAATGAGGTTTCAAACTTGGGATCCCTGGAGAATATGATGACATGAGTTGACAAGCTTTGTCTGTTTGCTTTCTTTTGAGGGTTGGGGATCTTGTTTCTTTCAAAGGAGATTGTGTTGTTTTGAGCTCCTGGAGTGATTTGGGTATTGAAATCTTTTGCAGTTCAAAGTGTGGGAATGATGATATACTCTCTCAGTGAAAGCATGGGGCCGGAAAACTCATGCTCAAAGCCCCAGTCACCTTTGCTAACAGCTTCCATTTCGGAGTCGAACAACATTTCCACCTCAGAATTCAATCACAAATATCATATAAACCCATTGGGAAAGTTTGAGGACCTCAAATTCGAGGCTGATGTTGAGGTGCAGTCACCTGACATTTCGGTATCGGAGTCCCTCTTCTTCGACCAGCTTGACTTTGGCACGGCCAACTTCATGATCTCTTCACCTAGAAGAGACTTCATGATTTTTTCACCAAGAAGAGATTTCATGATCTATTCACCAAAAAGAGATTTCATGAATTCTTCACCTAACAGAGATTTCATGGTCTCTTCACCAAAAAGAGATTTCATGAATTCTTCACCTAACAGAGATTTCATGGTCTCTTCACCAAAGAGAGATTTCATGAGCTCTTCACCTATAAGAGATTTCATGGTCTCTTCGCCTAAAAGAGATCTCATGGTCTCTTCACCAAAAAGAAATTCCATGAACTCTTCACCCAAAATAGATTTCATGGCCTCCCCATCAAAAAGAGATTTCTTTATTTCTTCGCCCAAGCAGGAGTGCATGGTGTCTTCACCTAAGAGGACACTGCTGCCGCATTCGAGCTACACCTCCGCCGAAGCAGGAGTTCATGGGCCAAGATGCAACCAATCCCTACTTGGGTGTTGTTCTCAGTATTGGAGTAATTCAATTCAGATGGGAGCACGCAGCACTAGCCACAAAGGGAAGCCACAGAGCCCACTTCATAAGGTGTTGTTCAACTCAACCCAGTTTGTGCAGACAGAGAATCCTCCATTGCCAACAATGGATGGATTCTTGGATGATCATCTTGGAGATGATTTTGGAATGTATCCAAATCCGACCATGAAGATGCCTGATGCTGGCCGGTGTGGGCCAGAGAGCTTGGACACAGCGGCAGTGGCGCTTCCAGGGATGCTTGATTGCTTGCCACTGAGGAATTTGAGTTCTTTTGGATCGATGAGTGATGAAGGCTGTTTGACACAGGAGAGGGATGTCTTTCAGATGAGTTCCTTTGCAGCTTCACCGCAACTTTTACGTCAGCAGAAACATCTACAAAAGAACCTTGAACAGGTTCTTATGGGGGCCTCTCTCTCTCTCTCTCTCTCTCTCTCTCTCTCTCTCTCATGCATGTTTAAAAACTATGTGGAGGGAAAACTATGAATTTTTATCAGAGAGGAAATTCCTTGCTTTGTTTAGTTGGAACTTCCAAATCATTTATTTAAATTTATTTATGGGCTAGGCTCCATGCATTCATGCAGACTGAGGATGGTAGATAATATTCTATGTTAGGAAGGTTGTGGGTGGATATGTATCCAGATATTGATTTTCTGATAAAACTAGAAGAGATCTATCATATATTAGATGATAGGCTTGCACGATTTACCTTCAATAATTATCTCAATTATATCTTACTCTTACTCTACATATAGTCCAATGGAATAACATGTTAATAGAAATGTAGTCTTTAATGAGGGCCTAGCTGTTTGCATATAGAATACATAAGAATTGAATACATGAGAATTCATGGTGAGGTGAGCTCCACCGATGGATTATTGAGACGAGTGGTGAAGAATACGAGACAATAATATAGATGGGACCTTTACTTTCCTAGATTTCAATTACTAGGGTGATGGGAGGGTAATCATTTTCCATCTTTCCTTCTTTCACTTTTTATTAAAGGAGAGTTTATTTGATAGTCAGTTTTGGATGTTTAATTTGGATCTCTATTGTTAACCAGTACTTATTACTTAAGGTATGAACTCCTATATATTCAGTTCCCATGTATTCTATGCAAACAAACCAGCCCTAAAATCCTATAAGAAAATTTTGCACAGGAATCCCGATTTCCAACTTCCTTCGTTCAAATGTTTGATTTCCTCTCTACTGTGTAAAAGCACCTTCAAGCTGGTGCCTTTCTTTGTGCATGCATGGATGTAACACCGAAGAGTGGAAAATCACGGGGCATGGTAAAGGCTCTGCCTGCACAAAGGCACCCCAATTAAGGGTGTTCATGGGCCGGGTTGAAGAATATCTGGGCCTGGCCTGACTTTTGAACACAAGCCTGACTCGGGCCCTAACTAGCTGGCCCGAGTCCGGCCCACCTTAAGCAAGTTTAGCCTGAGCCAAGCCCGGTTTCCATTAAAAGGAAAAAAAAAAAAGAAAGGAGCTTTTAATGTGTCTTGTCTCTGTAGCATAGTTGGTTTGGATATACTTGTGCTTGGGAAGTGTCGTCAAGTGTTTGAGTCCTCTGTGTAAACTATTCTTACCATTTTCACCTTTTCAACCGGGCCAAGCCAATCTTGTGGTCTCTGCCATTGAATCCAAGCCTGACCCATTTAATAATTGGGCCCAAATAAAAACCCGAGCCCGGCCCTAGTAATAAGACTTTAGGGCCAAGCCCGTGCCAAACCGGGCTCGGGCTGGCCCAATCCATGAACACCCCTAACCCCAAAGGGCATTCAAATTCCAAATCTTATGACCTAACAATCAAAAATGATCTTCACTATCCATCTAATTGATATTTTTTTGCCATGCAGGAACAAGACAGTGGCCTCCAACTAGTCCACCTCCTCTTGGTTTGTGCAGAGGCTGTGGCAAAAAATGACCACATGTCGGCGAAAAGGTTCCTTCAGCAGCTCAACCAAGTCGTCACACCTTTGGGAGACTCCATGCTACGAGTTGCCTCCTACTTCACCGACGGCCTCGCCACAAGACTCACCGCCAGCCTCAACAGCAATCCAAACAACTACACCCCCAAAAGCTTGGTACCCTTCCCCCAAGACACTGTAGAAATCCGTAAAATCTATCAAATCCTTTACCAAGCATGCCCCTATGTAAAGTTTGCACACTTCACTGCCAATCAAGCCATCTTTGAGGCCTTCCAAGGTGAAGATCGTGTTCATGTCATAGACCTTGACATCATCCAAGGCTACCAATGGCCAGCTTTCATGCGGGCGCTCGCCGCCCGCCCAGGTGGGCCCCCATTTCTTCGCATCACCGGAGTTGGGGCCTCCTTAGAGTTCGTCCGAGAGACAGGTCGCCACCTAACTGATCTTGCCCACTCCCTCCATGTACCCTTCAAATTCCATCCTGTAGGGGAGCATCTGGGGGACCTCCAGCCACACATGTTTCACCGCCGTGTGGGCGAGGCGCTGGCGGTGAACTGCGTCAACCGCCTCAATCGAGTCTCGGGCAACCGTCTGGGGAACCTAGTATCAATGATCAGGAACCAGGCGCCAAAGATCCTTACCATTGTTGAGCAGGATGCAAGCCACAACGAGCACCACTTCCTCGGCCGGTTCTTGGAGGCATTGCACTATTACTCCGCCGTCTTTGACTCCTTGGAAGCAACATTCCCAGCTGACTCACCAGAGCGCGCCATGGTGGAAGAGCACATCATTGGGGTGAAGATAAGGAATGTCGTGGCATGCGAGGGGGTGTATAGGTTGGAGAGGCACGAGCGGTTGGAAACATGGAGGAAGATCATGGAAGGGAAGGGGTTTAAGGGCGTGGCCTTGAGTGAAAATGCAGTTGCCCAGGCTAAAATCTTGCTGGGTTTGTATCCAAGTGCTGGTTACAGGTTAATTGAGGACAGGGGTTGCTTGATATTGGGGTGGCAAGATAGAGCTCTATTTGCTGCTTCTGCTTGGCGTTGCTGATTGTGTCTTTTTTTTTACCTCCATGTTTTCCTATTCTTTCTTTTCCTTTGCTGTTTAGGGACTTGTTTTTAGTTACACACATTACAAAAGAACCAATCAAAAGGAAATGGAAAAGGAGGAGGGAGAATTTGTTTTCTTTAATGAACTCTGTTGTAGAAAATGAACTCAGAATGATATTTTCTAAACTCATGCATGGTTTGTTTTGTTATAGGGATTTTACATAGGTAGGGTTGTAAGCGAGTCGGTTTCGGTTTGGGTCGTTTGGGTCCATGGTGGACTCAAAACTGAAATCGTTAAGGAGAAGGTGGAACTGGATCCATACCCGGAACCAGTTTCTTGGCTCTGGAACCAGAACCAGAACCAGAGCCATAACCATACATGGGACGGGTCTGGATTTGGGTCCGGGTCTAGGTAGAGAATAATATTAAAAAAAATATAGTTTTTATGAGAGATTTTTTAAAATTAAGGTAATATGTTAGGTCTCGGGTCAACGGGTCTGAACCAAGGTGGACCCAGACCCATTTACTTATCGAAACTTAAAAAAGGACTCAGACCCTATTTTTAATGGGTCAGAACCTCCTGGCAATTAGAAAATTGGGGATCCAATTATATCCCAAGACATAGGAAAAGGCTTGTAGACTTTTTAGTACTGTGTAAGATAGGAAGTTGTGGACTTTCTGACTCTGAATGTGAGACATGATATCGTAAAAGGGTTGGTCCAAGATGGTTATGGATCCTAACTCAAAAAATTTGAATATCTTGGATCGAAATCTGAACTTCAGAACCAAATCCGGGTACAACCAGATTGTTAATTGATCCATATATGACACTAAAACAAAATGGGCTCAAGATGAGAATATTAAAAGTAGCATGCTGCAGATTGTTAACCATAATAATCCGGAATTAGATTTGGATAGGGACTCTTTATTGGCATTAGAATACATAGGAACTGAATCTATAAAATTTTACCATAGGTGGTTAAAATTGAACAACGACGGTGAATTTTAAAAAATGAGCATCGAAGAACCATTACTTTTCGGAAAATAGAATCAAAGGAAGATACAAAATGAATAACCAACTATCACCCCAGCAATTCAAGACGTAGAAAAATAAAAGTCCTAACTACATCTCCACCTCATATCCGTCACTATTAGACACTTTGATAATTCTTTGTAAAGTTCATTTAACTATGAATTCTTATATATTTTAATGCGAACAAACATGCCTTTAGCATTATTTTTCTCATAGACATGATGGAATTTAATTATATATTTGGTGCTACCAGATTTTTATGGCCGATTGCTAGCTTGACATCAACTCTGCTCCTTTCATTTACCAAAAAAAAAAAAAAAACTCTCCTCTCCGATCATAAATAGCTGCACACATCGAGGCATGAAAAGGCAGCAGAGTTTTGATGCAACATGGTTAAATAGTATTCCGTATTGCTCGACTTGATTCCCCTTTTTTAATGCGACTAAATCCAACCCTAAATCGGACTCGAGTACAGAACTGAACAGAGCCCACGCAGAATGTAAATTAGTCCCTACCCAAATCACTTGACTCTGGTCGGGTTGGGTCAAGTCCCCCAAGTTTAAGCCAAACTGAAAAATACTCTTGTGGGCATGGTGCGGAAGTGTGAAACCTATAATCAAACAATCATGCCACACAAAAGAGAGATGAGGATTTAGGTGATTTGGCATTGCGCTTATGTCCACAAAAAGAGAGCAACGATTCACATCTTGACTCTCTTCAGAGCCTAGGATTATAAATTATATTGTGTATATATATATATATAAATAATCTCCACTTTGATTTGTCCCCAAAAAAGCCCCAATACAATTACCAAAATACCTATGACCCTGAACCTAGTTATTGGCTAACCCAATGAACCACTTCAGTACATAAAACAAACCCAACACAAAGGGTATAAAGTTATCTTTGTTATAGTTCTACATTATCTAACATAATGTGGTATGAGATCATGGCTAAGAATGTTTTACATAACCAAAACAAGTTTTGTATTTTTAGGTCTACTAGCATAAATCCAGTGCATCTTGCAAGTTAAATATTAAAGTTAATATTCAAATTGAGTATTAATAAAAAAATTATATATAGCGCTTGAACAATATGTGAGCTAATATCTGCAAATTAATTTTCCATTCTTCTAGCTTAAACTAATATTGGTACATTTAGTTAAATGTTTATGTAAGTTTAAACTTTTTCTAAGTACATTTTAATTGAATGTTCACCTTAGTCTACTTGTATGTGAAAATGACTTTTGAATTATCAAAAGGTATTCTCACTGAAAAAAATATCAAATCTTACAGCGGGCCCACCTAAATAAGATAATCATTATGATATCATGTAAACAATGTAATGGTAGTGGTCTCTTTTAATTGATAGTGGACCCATATGATATCCATTAGATCCAACAAATCTTTCCACCTATGAGACCCATTGGTGAAATATGTGAAGAACGGGGCTTATAGAAGGGAGGTTGGTGAAATATATGAAGAGTGGGTTCTATACAAGGGTCGAGGGTTGGATGTCATGATAGTTCACGTACATGTATATGAAAATGAAGTAAAGGTTAGGTAAGTAGGCCACTTATTGGTAGATCTCATTTAGGTAAAGGTAAAATGTGTTGGATGTTCAATGGGTCCTTGATATTTAAGTCGAGATTGGAGTTGATTAGTAACTCTTATTGATGATGTGGCTCGAGGAGAAGAGAGAATTGGTCTTTTTTCTCTAAAATGTACAAATTTAAGTGCAGAAAATATCTACAAATTAAGTTGTGAATCTTCTAGCTAAAACTACTTGTATATTTAGTTAAGTGTTTATATAAGTCTGAACTTTTTGAAGTATATTTTAATTAAATGTTAACTTCATACTACTTGTATAAGAAATGATGTCCTTTGACCAAAAATCCGGTCAAGTCTTAAGGTGGGCCCACCTAAAAAACCATTATGTGATCACGTAAACAATGTAATGGTCATGGTCTATTAAATCCAACTAATCTATCCAACCACGATATCCATTAGTAAAATATGTGAATAGTGGATTCTATAGAAGGGTAGATGGGTTAGGTGCATGGTTTAAAATAGCAGCTGCAGTCACCATCGCGGTTAATCTTAAAAACCATTATGACACGGCATTGCATTGCGGTTCTCAATCATCGCAGTTCATCATGATGCGAAATTTTTTTTACCCCCAAAAAACTCGAGAAAATCCAAAAAATTAATGATATTCTAAAAATGCTAGAAAACAATATTTTTTCTATTAGTAAATACTTTAAAGAAAAATATATATCAGCCCTCTAAGTCGTAACATCATCTATCATTGTCTTATCTGAAACTTATTAAGTCTATTGTGAGTTAAAAATATTTAATTGTATATATTAAAATGAGTTAGAAATTGAAATATCATAAATTTTAAAGCATGCATTGCAACCATCATTTTGAACTAATCATCAGTGTTAAACACTTAAAGTCAAGAAACTCGTAGTAGTAGTGCAGTGTTCAATTACTTAATGACCAAATAAATTGAGAGTGAATTTTAACTTTCTAGTAACATTTACTAATACATCAAAATGAATGAATTAATTAAAAAAACATAGTATGGATATAGGGTTATTGTGGTTGAGGAGGGAAGAAGCCTTCATATTAGAATCCACCAAAATCTAACAAATCACTTGAGTTTTGGTGAAAAAAGAGACTTGGGAAGCTCCACAAATGGTTTAGAAAATAAAGAAGTGAAAGAAAGAAGGAAAACTATATTAAAAAAAAAAAATTGTCAGCTGATATTTGGACCGTTATATTCAAAATAATGGCCTTTATGGACCGTTATGACCTTTATATTGAAAATAAAGTAATGGCATAGGCCAATACCGTTTCATAACGATTGTCTTTTTAGAGCTATACTTGGATGTGATGGGTCCCATGTACATGGAAATATAGGAAGGGTTGGATAAGTGGGCCACTGATGGAAGATCCCATTTAGGTAAAGGTAAGATGTGGTTTTGATTTAATGCAGGACCCACTAATTAGTGTTTTAAGTTTGGAACGTTGTGATGTTATTCTTACACTATTTTCAATTTTAGAATTAGTTCCTAAAAGGTACATTTTTACATGTGATTCTCTTCATCTATGGCATCATGTTGATCATGTGATTTACTTTGTAAGTATGTATTCTATTAATCAATTTCGAGTCCTAATGATTATGATTGGTTACTTGCTGAGCTGTCGAGCTCACTCTTCTTTTATTTATTTATTTATTTTTCTTAAAGGCAATTGTATTGATAAGGAGGGGAGAAAACAAGGACTTCAAAAGCCCCCAAAAATAGACAGCAAGAGGCAACTAAACAAACAGAAGGATACAAAAAGACCCCAATGAGAGGAACAAAAACCTGTCAGTATCCGTTGGTTAGTCCCTTAGTGGAGCTTGAGCTCCTAAAAATTCGAGGATATGTTGAAGGTGTTCTCCTCTAAATGTCCTTATGATATTACTAAAAGAGAAGAGAAGCGCATCAATGATCCATTCCTTGGTTCTTGTTATAAAGGGCTGGATGGAGTGGAAAGTGTATTCATTTCATGTCTTCCAAAAAAGATACGCGGTTGACATGAAGATTGAAGTCATAGCATACCTGGGTATGTTGTCACAGTTGCTTGATCTGGCATTCCAAAGAGAAGCAGGGGACAAAGAAAGAGGAAACTGAGATCCAGCTATTTGAATGACCCAACTCCATATATTCTTGGCAAAAGAGCACAGGAAGAAAATATGCTTGGTGGATTCCTTTGCCTTATCACACAAGCAACATTTCGAGACAGATGAAAACCCCACAGATTTGGCCCAAGGATGAGTAAGGGTTTTCCTATGCATCAAGCGCCAACTGAAACAATATATCCTTGGGAGCAAGAATTTTTTCCAAACCACCGGTGCCCAACTGACAGTAGAGGCTCTAGTTCTTAGATATTGTCATTCTGATTTGATGAAGAGAGTGTCGTCTGAAGAGCCTTTCCAAGGCAGAGTGTCCTTTGAATTTATCTCTAGAAGGAGGAACTGAGACGACTAGGAAATGATGTGTAGAATGGCTTGGGGAAGATTGCTTGGGATGTTCCAATTGTTATTGTTGAGCATTGAAGAAAGCCCGACATCAAGTGGGAAATGCTAGTGAGGGAATTTGTCTGTAATGATGGTGTTTTCGCACCATTCATCATACCATATGTCAATCGTGTTTCCATTTTCAAGTTGTCATCTACTCCCAAATTTAATGAAAGAGGACAACTGCCTTATCTTTTTCCAAATATAAGAGCTAGCAATGGAGTTTTGGTAGCTCCAAATTGAATTTGATTTGAAATATCTTAATCTAAACCAGGAAGCCCAAAGGGAGAAAGATGTAGCAGATTGCCATCCAAATTTTAGAAAACTTACTTCATTCATTTAAGTAACTTTCCTTAACCCAAGACCTCCTTCATCCTTTGGAAGACAGATTAGGGCCAATCTGACATAATTTTTCCTCTTTGGAGACTCATCATGTGACCAAAGGAAGTTTCTCATCAACTTCTCAATTTGAGCACAAATAGAGTTTGGAAGAGCCAACACTATTGTTGTGTGAATTGTTAGGCTTGTCAAAAACATAGTTAACTAAAATAAGGTGACCTGCAAAATACTGTGCCCGTGTATGCGAAAACGTGAATCTAAGAGATCAAACAAATAATCAACCACACAAGAACAACCAATCACACACAAGAGAATTATGTGGTTCGACAAACTTGCCTACGTCTATAGGAAAGAAACTCAACTCTCCTTCGATTTACTCTGTGTATAATCAGTACAGAATCACATATGGGTTACACATTACACGAATATATAATGCTCTCTTTTTTATCCCCCAAGAAACCCTATCTTAATCAATAAGAAAGTCCCAGTACAATTACCAAAATACCCATGACCCTGAACCCACTTGGTCTGGATCCACTAGGCCAACAATCTCCCCCTCCAGACCATGGGGAAGAAGCACTTCTAAACTCCCTTACTAGGAGTTCAGTCCTGCCAACTCTGAACACAGCTCCAGCTTTCCCTTAGACACGACCTTAGTCATTATGTCCGAGGGATTCTTGTCAGTATGAATCTTCTCCAGCTTCATGAGATTCTTTTCGATGACCTCACGAATCCAATTGTATCTCACATCAACGTGCTTCGTGCGGGCATGATATGGAGCATTCATGCTAAGATCCATAGCACTCTGGCTATCACAGTAGACTACATACTCTCCTTGTTTCAAACCCAATTCTCGAGAAATTTTCTTCAACCAAATAATTCCCTTCCCTGCTTCATTAGTAGCTATGTATTCTGCTTCGGTTGTAGACAATATTGTACACTTTTGCAACTTAGACTGCCAGGAAATGGCTTCCCCTACAAAAGTAAATAAGTACCCAAAAGTACACAACTGACAATCAAGATCGCCTGCAAAATCAGCATCTGTAAAACCTTCAAGAACTGGCTTGAAGCCTCCGAAACACAAGCACAAATCTGATGTACCTCTCAAATATATGAAGATCCACTTCATTGCTTCCCAATGCTCTTTCCCAGGGTTAGAAAGAAATCTACTCACTAAACCCACTGCATGAGCAATGTCTGGCTGTGTACACATCATGGCATACATAAGACTCTCAACTGCTAAGGAGTATGGAACAGACATCATCCGTTCCTTTTCTTCATCTGTAGTAGGGCATAATCTCTTACTGAGCTTGAAGTGACTGGCTAAAGGCATGCTAACTGGTTTAGCATCTTTCATGTTGAATCTCGCTAGCACCCGTTCAACATATTTCTCCTGTGGTAACCATAACTCCTTAGCATTCCTGTCACGACGTATTTGCATTCCCAATATCCGTCATGCTGGACCCAAGTCTTTCATATCAAAAGTCTTTGACATGTCCCTTTTCAACCTGTCGATCATCTTACTATCGTGTCCAACTATTAACATATCATCTACATATAAAAGAATGATGATAAATTTGCCATTACCAAACTTACGAATATAAACACAATGATCTGCAGTTGTTCTCCAATACCCGTTACTCACCATGAATGAATCAAACTTCTTGTACCACTGTCTCGGCGCCTGCTTCAGCCCATAGAGATTCTTCTTCAACCTACAAACCAATTGTTCTTTTCCTTCTACCTCAAATCCCTCCGACTGAGTCATGTAGATCTCTTCTTTCAAATCATCGTGAAGAAATGCAGTCTTCACATCCATCTGTTCAAGCTCAAGGTCCATGCTGGCAGCTAGGCCTAAGACAACTCTGACAGAAATCATCTTCACAACTGGAGAGAAAATCTCATAGAAGTCAATTCCCTTCATCTGCGCGAAGCCTTTAAGCACTAGCCGTGCTTTGTGCTTGATCAGTTTTCCACTGTCATCTCTCTTCAACTTGAACACCCATTTGTTCTTCAAAACCTTCCTACCTTTTGGAAGTTCCACCAGCTCATAAGTATTATTCTTTTTCAAAGAACTCATCTCATCATGCATAGCCTTCATCCACTCATCTTTATCTGCATGAGTTTTTGCTTCTGGGTAGCTCTCTGGCTCCCCCTCATCAGTAAGCAAAATATAATCTGCTGCAGGATATCTTGTTGATGGTTGACGCTCTCGAGTAGACCTCTTAACTTGAGGTTCTGTGGTTTCTGACTGAGGAGACTGCTCCCCCTGCTCAACACCCTGTTCATTTGGCAACCCTTGCGCCTCATCACGATCCGGATCGTTTTGTCCACCTTCTCCACCTATAGTCTGCACCAGAGAAGGAGTCGGTGTGAGATCAACCACTCCATCAACAACTTCTTTAGACTTTTCAGTCTTATCAATATCTCCAAAGAACTGGTCTACATAAAACACCACATCCCTACTTCTGATATTTTTTCTCTTTTTTGGATCCCATAACTTGTAACATGTAACCAAACTCAGCTCCACCATAGCCAAGAAAGATGCAACATACTACCTTATCATCCAGCTTAAAATGCTGCTCCTTTGGTACATGTGCAAAAGCCTTGCACCCAAACACCTTCAAATGAGAATAAGAAACATCTTTACCTGTCCATTTCCTCTTCGGAAGGTCAAAATTCAAAGGAATTGAGGGAGACCTGTTAATCAGGTAAACGACAGTCAAAACGGCTTCTCCCCAAAATGGCTTAGGTAGTTGTGCCACTCTAATCATGCATCTCATCTTTTCAAGAATAGTGCAGTTCATTCTCTCTGCCACACCATTGTGCTGTGGAGTACCAAGAACTATTCTTTCATGTCGAATACCATGCTTCGAGCAATAGCCTTTAAACTAATTGGAAGTGTACTCACCACCATTATCTGTGCGAAGACATTTCAAGAGCTTTCATGTTTCTCTTTTAACCATGACATGAAACTGTTGAAAAACCTGAAACACCTGATCCTTTGATTTCAACATATATACCCAGACTTTCCTGGATGCATCATCAATAAATGTGACAACAAAACTTATTGCCACCTAATGACTCCACCTCCATGGGACCACTAACATCAGAATATACCAAATCCAACACATTTGATTTTATCGTTGATGTTTTAGAGAAAGATATCATGTGTTGTTTACCAAACAAGCAATAGTCGTAAGGATCAAGGGATGTACCTTTGAAGTAATAAATTCGATCTTTCTTTGCCAATAACTGCAGTCCTTTTTCACTCAAATGTCCCAGTCTCTTGTGCCACAGATTTGGAGAGGATCTGTCTTCAACAGCATTTAACGCACCTTTGCATAGCTTCACATGTGTCTTGTACAGCGTATTACACGCCTTCCCTCTCGCAATAATAAAAGACTCCACCTGCCATTTCCGAAATAACCTCATAACCTGCACGGTCCAATGAAGTTTCGGAAATCATATTCAACCGCAGATCAAGAATATGTCTCATATCTTTCAGCCTCATTGTGCAACCAATATCGGTTTGAATGCAAACATCACCGATCCCAACAATATTTGAATGACTTGTGTTGTCCATCTTCACGGTGCCAAATACCCTGCTTTGTATGCCGTGAATATCTCCTTACAAGGAATAGGATGATAGGATGCCACTGTGTCAACAACCCACTCAACATGATAATCTGCAACACTCAAACACTCTTCATCTTCAATGGCCAGTACCACTACTTCATTATCCAAAGTAGCTGTAGTGTTAATTTCATTCTTCTGTTCATTGTTGGCTTCCTTCTTTTCCTTCAAGGCAAAGCAATTCTTTTTAATGTGACCCTCCTTGCCACAATGGAAGCATTTTCTGTTAGTGTCACATTCCTGTGAGCACTATTTTTGGTTTGTCAATTCCGTGTCATTGTGTCCCGAAGACCTTACATCTCGAAGAGATTCAAGGATGATCTACTTCAAGGATATGTTCAAGCTTTTGGAAGACCTGGATGTGTCAAAGGAGACTCCACTTGTGTGCAAATCATCTCAGGTATTTTGGACCCAAAATCATTACCTAACTGGACCCTTGGAGCCTCGCTTCCTTAGCCTATATTATGTGTTTCATTTAATGATTATCTCCATTATGTTCTGTCCAGAAATAGGGGGTTCGGTGACCTTTCGGTCACCTGGCGGCTAGCCTCTTTGCAAAAAGCGGTTAACCGCTAGGTAACCGAAATATCACGGTTACATTTCCAGAATGCTGTCCTCTGTCAGAAATGTTTCGGCCACCTTGCGGTCAGCATTCGGCTACTGCAATATGACTGGCGGCTAACCGCCAGGTAACCGAAATATCTCGGTTACTTTTCTAGAATGCTGTTCTCTGTCAAAAAGTAATTCGGCCACCTTGGGGTCAGCATTCGGCTAACCGCAGTGGGGACTGGCGGCTAACCTCCAGGTAACCGAGGTTCACGGTTACATTTCCAAAATACAACCTCTCAACTGTTGTGGAAGTTCGGTCACTTCGCGGTTACCTTTCGGCTAACCGCCATATGGGCTGGCGGCTGACCTCTATGTAATCGAAATGCCTCGGTTAGCTTTCCAGAACGCTACAGGCTTTTGAGGTTCAGATTCGGTCACCATGCGGTCACCTCACGGCTAGCCGCTATGTCTACTGTCGGCTAACCGTGAGCTGACCGAATTAGAAAAACTAGCCGTTACCTCAGAGAAATTGAAATGAGGCTAGCCGAACTACCAAGAGGCTAGCCGCCAAAACTAGCCGTTGGGAACTTCTCTATATATATCTGGAGCTCGTTTTACACTGGAGCAAGTAGATTTTGGAAGAGCTTACTTTCCCACTTCTTCCCATCTTTCCTAAGCCTTTAAATCATCTTCCAAACACACTATTAACCCAATCTAGAAAATGAATGAGAGATGTTAGTCTCTAGAAAAGTGTGTTTGGAAAAAGGATTCTACTTTGTTTTCAAATGTTATACATTTAGGAAAATCTAGAACCCAACCTCTTGTCCCTTGATTGAGCACAACATTGGAGCATCATCATCAATATCAAGGAAGCATTGCAAGAGGCATAAAAGCTTGGAGCTACGGTGACAAGCTTCGAAGAGCATCCTCTAGACTTCATCAAAGGGGTAAGTGGCAACCTCCAAATTTTGTCAAAAGAGGCAAGTGTTCTTCTCCCTCACTTCATTAAAATTAGAGCATTGTAAGAGTGGCTTATCTCTTTGTGATTTAACCACTATAAAAATTGTAAAGGGGAGTAGATCTTTGTGATCGAACCTCTTGAACAAAATTGATGTAGAATCATTACTTGTGTAGTTTTGATTCATCATAGTGGAACCAAGGGACTGTGTGGACCTTGTGAGTGGATGTAGGACATATGGTCCGAACCACTATAATTCTCTGTGCATTTACTTATGTTGTTTGTCTAAGTGTTTTGATCTAGTTTACGTGCCTTATTTACCATTGAACATTGCTAGATAATCACACTTAGTCTACCTATCACTTGATCTCTCTTAAATCTTAATTAATATTTTAAAAATGGATTTAATGTTTTGATAAACCTATTCACCCCTCCCCCCCCCCCCCCCTCTCGGTTGAGAACATTGGTCCTAGGTGAACTTTCATTTGGTATCAGAGCCAGGTTACTCCTTTAGGCTTTACAACCCGGAGTTGATCTATTCTTTTCTTGTGCTAATGTCTAATCCAGAAGGTAGTGCTGTAAACAGACCACCACTATTTGATGGTACTAACTATGCCTTTTGGAAAGCCCGAATGTCCGTGTTTCTAAAATCTCTTAGTGGAGAAATATGGGATGCTGTTGAGGATGGATGGACTCCTTCCTTCATAGCTGATGATGGCACTGTCAAACCTCTCCCAAAGGACAGATGGACAGCTAATCAAAAAGCTATGAGAGACTATGATGCAAAGGCATTAAATGTCATAACCTGTGCCATGAATGCTGAAGAATACAAAAAGATTATGACATGTAAGACATCTAAGCAAGCTTGGGAGCTTTTGGAAACAAATTATGAAGGAACAACCATTGTTAAAAGAGCCAAGCTCCAGATGTTAATTTCTCAATTTGAATCTCTAAGAATGAGAGAAGATGAAATGTTTGATGAGTTTCGAACAAAACTAATGGTTATCGTTAATGAGATGTGGTCACTTGGTGAGCAAATCCCTGAAGGCAAAATTTGTAGCAAAATCCTTAGGTCCCTACCTGAAAGATTTCACCCCAAAGTAACTTCTATAGAAGAATACAATGACCCTGAAACTATGAAAGTAGAAGAATTGACAGGTAACATTAGAACCTTTGAGATGAAGATGAACAATGCTTCCAACAAATCCAAAGATAAGAAATCAATAGCCTTAAAGGCCTCTCAACCATCTCCACCTAAAGAAGAATCAGGGAATGAGAATGAAAGTGATGCTGAAGATGTAGCATTGCTTACTAAAAGGTTCTTAAAACAATTTAAGAAGAAGACTTCAAAGTTTAATAGAAAAGAGAAAGAAAAACCTTTTGATAAAGGTAAAAACAAAGTCAGCTCCTCCTCCAAGTATCAATCTAGAAATGTGAAATGCTGTAACTGTCAAAAGTTTGGACACATATCTACTGAGTGTCCAATGGAAAGGAAAGTGAAGAAAAAGACCCTTGTGGTTACATGGGATGACTCATCTGAAGCCGAAACAGATTTAGATGAATCACACAAAGATGAGACAGAAAATTACACTGTATTGATGGCCAAAACTGTGTGTGATTCATTACTTGAGACAATGGAAAGCTCTAAAGAAAATGATGTTCAGAGCTTGGAGAGTGAATCTGAATCTGAATATGACAGCTCAGATAATGAAAAAGATGATGAAGGTTCACAAGTAACATATGATAGACTCTATGAGGAGAGTTGCAAATTGATTGAAGTCTTGAACAAACAAAAATCCAAAAACAAAATCTTAAAAGACAAAATTGAAACATTAACTAATGAAAAGAATATCTTAGCAAGTGAACTAAATAAAAGTAATTCTAAATTGCATATTGCTAGTGACGAATTCAACAAGATCAAGAGTTATGAAAAAAAAGCTGAAACTCTAAGCAAAATAAACGTACTTTTAAGAGATGAAGTCACTCAACTGAAATGGTTCAAAGAAAAGTATGAGTATTCATTTACCCATGGAGAAGAAAATTTTGAAAGACTTTTTAAAATGGGAAAATACCATAGAGACAAAACTGGATTAGGATACAACAAAATAGACAAACATAATCCTAATGTCCCTACTGTGTTTGTAAAAGGAGAAACTTCCTCTAGTAGTCAAAACATTTCTGAAATTACATGTCATTCATGTGGAAGCAAAGGACATGTCAAGTATGATTGCAAAATTGAACAAATTAAAAGACAGGCCGCTAAGACATATGTCAATTCTCAAACAAAAAAAAAAAAAAACTGTTCATAACAATACTATCAAATACTCTGTCACTCAATAATTAAATGAGATGATGAAACAAATTGGTCGTCTAAAGTTACAACTCAACAATCACACAAAACCTATTAAATCAACTGAAATCTACTCTAAGAAACATTTTCATCAACTAAATCATAACAAAGCTAAATCTCAAGGTTTTGGTAAAACCCCTATCACACAAAGATACATTTGAATTCCTAAGAACAAAGGCTTATTGGTTCACACAGCCTTTAAAGCAGTTGATCATTCCTTCTGGTACCTAGATAGTGGATGTTCTAGACACATGACTGGGGATAGAGCATACCTATCCACAATAATTGAATATGAAGGTGGAACTGTCACCTTTGGTGATGGAAATATTGCTAAAGTAGTTGGTAAGGGTACTTTGAATGTTCCGAATATGCCTGTTATTGAAGATGTTTTATATGTTGATGGTTTGAAACATAACTTGCTAAGCATTTCTCAAATATGTGATAAAGATCATATTGTTAACTTTAGTAGTCTTGGTTGTGAGATTTCCAAAAATGGAAAGATTATTCTAAGAGGTCTTAGAACCAAAGAAAACTGTTATGTTATCGGTAACCAGAAAGAATCATCTAGTTCAGCCTGTTACATTGCTCATCTTGATGAAGCTCAACTATGGCATCAAAGACTTGGTCATGTAAATTTTAGGGACTTATCCAACTGGACAAGTATGTAAAGGGTCTTCCTAAAATCAGCAGGAAATCAAAAACAATATGTGGAGAATGTCAAAAAGGTAAACAAATTAGAAATTCTCACAAAAAATCCAAGTCTCTAAAAACCTCTAGACCTTTAGAACTTCTTCATATGGACTTGGTTGGTCCAACTAAGAAAGAAAGCAGGGGTGGCAGAAAATACTTCCTGGTTATTATAATCTCACTTTTTGCATCAAACCCCCTCCTATATCCTCTAATTACAATTTAAGTCACAGGAATGGTCATTTGACCCAATTCACGTCGAATGGAATCGTCACATTTATAAAAGTTAACGTACTCCTCGAGATATACGTGTCAGTATCAAGAGTTTCCGTATTCGACGAAATACGTGTAATTTCGTATTTACGAAAAAGTCCTTACATTGCATGGTTTAGCCTAAAACCATTTCAAATCCATTCAGAACTTCCACTATTCTTTTCATTAAGTTCAATTGGACCACTCGAGTCAAATTCTATATCAATTTAGCCATTAACCCACATTAATTCCATAAAACATGCTGAATTAACCTTAATCCCGATTAATTAGAGTTAATCTTAATTAACTCGGAACAGGGTGTTACATTCCCCTAAACTTTTAGAACCATTCGGTCCTCCGAATGCAATACAAATCAATTAAGCAATTTAAAACGAACTTACCTGAATGAATAGCTCTGGATACTTTCGAGCCATTTGCTCTTCAAGCTCCCAGGTAGCTTCGTTTGGTCCATGATGTGCCCAAAGCACTTTGACCCATTTGATAGTCTTGGTACGCAGAACCACCTCCTTGGTATCAATTATCTGAATTGGCTTCTCAACGTATGCAGTGTCTGGCAACACTTGGATCTCTTAATGACGAATCACATGTGAAGGACCTGACACATACTTCCGAAGCATTGACACATGAAAGACATTGTGGATACCAGAGAGTTCTGCTGGAAGATCTAGACGATAAGCCACGTTCCCAATTCTACTTTGGATCTTAAAGGGTCCGATAAATCTCGGAGAAAGCTTACCTTTTTGTCCAAATCTAACAGTGCCCTTCATTGGAGAAGTCTTCAAAAAGACTAAATCCCCAACGGCGAATTCCAGATCACGCCGACGATTGTCAACATAACTTTTCTACCTTGATCTAGCAACTTTCAATCTTTCTTGCACTTTCTGCACTTTATCTGCTGTTTCCGCAATGATCGTAGGACCGTAGAAACTTCGAGTTCCAACTTCTTCCCAACTCACTGGAGTCCTACATCTTCTACCATATAATGCTTCAAAGGGTGCCATTTCAATGCTGGAGTGATAGCTATTATTGTACGCAAATTCGCACAAAGCTAGGTGATCATCCCAATCACTCCCAAAATCTGCAACACTAGCCCGAAGCAAATCTTCCAGAGTTTGGATTGTTCTCTCTGACTGCCCATCTGTCTGTGGATGATATGCAGTACTAAACCGCAGTCTCGTACCCATGGCATTCTGATATGTTTGCCAAAATGTGGAGACAAAACGACTATCTCGATCAGAAATGATCGAGACCGGTACTCCATGCAGTCTAACAATCTCCTTGACAAACAATTTGGACATTTCGCTGAATCCCATATCCTTTCGAAATGGAAGAAAGTGCGCGGACTTCGTAAGACGATCCACAATAACCCAGATGGCATCATGTTGTCTCCGCGTCCTTGGTAATCCGGACACAAAGTCCATCGTGAGATGCTCCCACTTCCATTTAGGGATATACAATGGATGAAGCAAGCCTGGTGGCTTCTTGTGCTCAAACTTCACACGCTGGCAAGTCAAGCAGGAAGATACATAATTGGCTATCTCCCGTTTCATGTTATTCCACCAGAATCTGCCCTTAAGATTTCTATACATCTTCGTACTTCCTGGATGCACAGAATATCTGGTGTGATGAGCTTCAAACATGACTGCTTGCTTCAAATCTTCCTGTGCTGGTACACATAGTCTGTCTCTGAAATAAAGGACTCATGTTACCAACACGAAATCTGACCTTGCTGCAATGTTATCCCGAATTCTCACTAATTCCGGGTCGTCGAACTACCTATCTTTAATTTGCTGAATGAGTAGCGGTTCGAACACTGACATCGCTGCAATCATGACTTGATTGTCCATGACTTCAATGGATACATCCCAATCCCTGAATGCTTCAATCATAATCCATTCACCCACCAATGATGCCAAGTCAGCTGATTTGCGACTCAAAGCATCAGCTACCACGTTACCCTTTCCAGGTACATATGTGAATGGAAAATCATAATCTTTGATAAGCTCTAACCAACGGCGTTGCCTCAGATTGATATCTTTCTGAGTGAACAAGTATTGGAGACTTCGGTGATCGCAATGGACTTCAAAAGTCTCTCCATACAGATAATGTCTCCACTGCTTCAATGCGAATACAACAGCCGCGAGCTCTAAATCATGTGTAGCATAGTTCTTCTCATGCTCTTTTAATTGACGCGAACCGTAGGCAATTACCCTACCTCGTTGCATCAACACACATCCCAATCCAACGCCTGAGGCATCTGAGTAAATCTCAAACCCTCCTCTTCCTTCAGGTAAAGCCAAGATTGGGGCTGTTATCAACTTTTGCTTCAGAGTTTGGAAACTGCACTCGCATATCATTCCATTGAAAAGGAACGTCCTTCCGAGTCAGTTTCGTCAACGGAGCTGCTATCTTGGAGAAGTCCTTTACGAACCTTCTATAGTAGCCCGCCAACCCTAAGAAACTCCGAACCTCTGGCACATTCTTCGGACTCTGCCAATTGCTAACCGCGTCAATCTTAGCCGAATCAACAGCTAATCCATCTCTGGTAATGACGTGACCTAGAAATGCAACCTGCTGCAATCAAAAGTCGCACTTCGAGAACTTTGCGTACAGCTGATTCTCTCTCAGTGTTTGCAAGGCTATTCTCAGATGACGTGAATGCTCTCTCTCTGACCTTGAGTATACCAGGATGTCATCAATAAAGATCACAACAAACTGGTCTAGGTATGAAGCAAACACTCTGTTCATTAGAGCCATAAAAACTGCAGGTGCATTGGTTAGACCAAAAGGCATCACTAAAAATTCATAGTGTCCATAACGAGTCCTGAATGCAGTCTTCTGTACATCTTGATCCTTAACTCGTATCTGGTGATATCCAGATCGAAGATCAATCTTAGAAAAGTAATCTGCACCTTGGAGTTGATCAAACAACTCATCGATTCTAGGCAGTGGATATTTATTTTTAATGGTCACTTGATTGATCTGCCTATAATCAATGCACATTCGAAAGGTGCCATCTTTCTTCTTCACCAACAGTACAGGTGCTCCCCATGGTGAGACACTAGGTCTGATAAAACCTTTGTCTAGCAATTCTTGTATCTGTTTCTTCAATTCATACAACTCTGATGGTGCCATTCGATACGGTGCCTTGGATATCGGTGCAGTACCGGGCACAAGTTCAATAGTGAAGTCCACTTCCCTTGCTGGAGGTAGACCTGGCACTTCATCGGGAAATACGTCTGGAAATTCACAGACTACCGGGATGTTTTCTAATTTCTGTTCAGGCTTCTGTTCAGAAATGAATGCAATGTAGCCTTCACAACCACTATGCATCATTCGTTCAGCCTTAAGTGCTGAAATAAGCCTTGTGTCAAATCTCTTTAGAGTGCCTTCAAAAAGTACACTGGCATTGGCCTCATCAACCCTGAAGGTGATGATTTTGCGGAAACAGTCTAAACAAGCTCTGTACTTCGCAAGCCAATCCATACCAAAGATCACATCAAAATCATTCATGGCTAGTATAACCAGATCAGCTGGCATTGCTACTTCCCCGATTTTCACATCACATTGGGGAACGTACAATTCACATACTACCCTTCTCCCTAAAGGAGTAGATACTGTAAAGTCATATGGCAATTGCATTATCCGGTCTCGCATATTACACACAAATACAGGTGCTACAAATGAATGCGTGGAACCGGGATCAAATAATGCAACCGCAGGTTTATCACCTATAAGAATTGTACCTTCAACCACATTCGCTGCAACATCAGCTTGCTCTCGGTTAAGAGCATAAGCCCTTCCAGCTATCTGTGGCCTCTGCTGTTGCTGTCCAGGTTGTTGCCTCTGCCATTGATGCTGCTGGCCTTGTTGTTGCTATTGCCTAGGAGGCGCTGGCAAAGCTAATCGCTGTGGAGGAGCAAGGAGTGCTGCTTGCCCTTGAGCAGTCTGCTGGTTAGGAGTTCTGTCATCTCTCCTTGCCTTTGGACATTGTGCCATTCTGTGTTCCAAAGAACCACAAACAAGGCATGCTCCAGTAGTTCTCCAACACAACTCAGTCTTGTGCGCCTTTCCACATGTCTCACAAACTGGCTTATTCTCATTCCTAGCAGTAAATTTTTGTTTCTTATTTTTGTCCTTAAATCGTCCTCCCTTTTTAAACCAGGAGCCTGTAGATTTTTCACCACTACTCTTGGTACTCTCCTTCTCAGCCATTTCCTCTCTGTGGACTTCTTCTGCCGTGTAAGCTCTATCCACAGCATCATCGAAGGTAGTAGGCTTATTTGCCAATACCATTTTCTTATATGTGGCATTTAGGCCATTGAGAAACCTCTTCACCTTCTTGTCTTCCGTATCTACCAAATCAGTAGCATACTTAGACAACTGCAGAAAGGTATGGACATATACAGATACAGTCATTTGACCTTGCTTCAATTGCAGAAATCCTGCTTCTTTCTTCTGCCTCGCATGTTCTGGAACAAACTTCCTCTGAAACTGCTGTTTGAAAGTCTCCCACATTACTGCTTCTGGCAATTTAGTGATTGCCCCACTCACACTCTTCCACCATGTCTTTGCTACTTCTCGTAGCATGGAGGAAATGAGAGCAACTTTTTGTTTCTGTGTACATGTGACTGTGCCAAACACATCCTCAATGTGTTCCAGCCACTCATCAGCTTTCAGCACATCTTCAGTACCCCGGAACTCAGTAGCTCCTCTTTTCCTGAATTGTTCATACAGGACATTAGGGTCTTTCTCCTTGGATTGAATTACCACTTGTGTTCCAACCTGAGCAGGTGGTTGAACTGGTGGCACTACTGGTGCTGCTTGCATCTGAGCCTGCAATTGGCTCTGCACTTGCAATAAAGAAGTGATCTGGGCTTGCATACCCATCTGTGCTTCATGACTCTTGGCCATTTGTTCATTACTTCTCACCAGTTGCTCTAGGATGGCAGTCATCCTTGTGTCCATATCGGAGACAGGAGACGGTGTGACAACCTCAATAAAGTCATCATTTCCTGGATCCAATCCAGATGCAGCCATGCTGTAAACAATACGGAAGGTAAGATACATAGATCTCAACACTTCCATCACATATCTCACATAAAGTGAAAGCATTTAAATCACAAATCCAAGATTGGATTTGGCATGAAACGTAACGTTCCTCACTTCGTTCCTATAATTGGCTAAGTCATTTAACTTAGTTAACTTAGCTCTGATACCATACAATAAGTATGTCACGACCCGGGCCCGAGATTAGGGTTACCACGGCCAAACCCCGAGTCGCGATGCCATACTTACTCCCGTAAACCTCGCATCACCGAAGTCCATACGAGATTCACAAGGGATCTTACATATACCTGTCAAATGTACATTATGTTGCGGAATATATACATACATTGACATTCAACTTTAATATGTACAAATTCTTTACAGAAAGTAAAGTTTACTTATACATCTCATTTCCTAAGTAAATCACCCATGCATATTCAAATACAATGCATGTGATCACTATTTACAACAAAATGAATCTATTCAAAATGTTCCCAAAAGTTTCTAAACCGGTCGCCTCCGATTTATACCCATTCGTTCAATCCTCCTGGGGGAACCGGATTGGTCTCCTCCGTTGGCGGCGCGGTCTCGGAACCACTGGCACGGCCAACTGGGCCTGTAATGTCATCAATAACACTGTGAACACGACGGTTCAACAATGTATACACAATTTCTATGATAAACGCATGTTAGCAATTCGATTCCAATAGATAACAATACTATTCAAATCAATTCAATTCAATTCAATTTATATAATTCTTCCCCGAAGGAAGCATACAATTCATGTGAGTCTCCCCTGAAGAGAGCATTCCATTCATTCATATACACTTTATCAAGTGTCTTTTCGTTGTCCTCTAGCATAGGTGGAAGGCGCACCATTCACAACCCAGCCTTTCAAGGACTCATTTCATTTCATTAGTGCTCACTTTATTAAGTGGCTTTTCAAATAGTTACTCACTTTATTAGGTGGCTTATCAAATGTGTGGGATTTACCAATGTCTTGATCAGAGATCACCGGCATCACCACGGAGCTCCGGAACGCTCCATCTACTGCAGCAGACTTAATCTTTCATACATTACAGTTCTTTTCGTTTCATTTCATTGCATTTCATTGTCTTAATTCAATACATTATTCAATGATAGCTCAACAAGGAGCATAACAGTAATGGACGAGAGAGGACAAGCCAACTCAAGTCATAAACAAGTAAATTTCCTAAAACAACATTCGGGTGAAACGTTCATTATGCAATGTAGGTGTTATTGTGGATGACATCACTTTGTAGTGAAATTTACATTCACATAAGTTTAGCTAACACCCATGAAGGTTTAGGAAATTATCAGAAACCCATTCTGATATTTCCTCAATTTCGGTCACCTCGGCGGTTACCTAGCGGTTAGCCGCATTAGGGATTTCGGCTGACCGAACTACATTCGGTCAGCTTCCAGAATTTCAATGTCTACAGGACAATTTATCCAAATTCGGTCACCTACGCGGTCACCCACTCGGCTGGCCGAAATTCAAATTTCGGTTAGCCGAATTTCTTCGGTTAGCTTACGGTTCGTTTTCCAGAAGCTCAATTTCTGATGGAAAACCCTGACAAGATTTTCGATCACCTTGCGGTCAACCCACGGCTAGCCGAACTCACAATTTCGGCTAGCCGACCTATGTCGGTCAGCTCTCGGTTAGGTGTCGGTCAACCTAGCGGCTGACCGAATTGCGCCCAGAAGTTCAGAAACTTCTGAACCGAATTCTCTGTAACTGAACTCCTTGAGTTCTAACAAATCACTTAACAATTGAAATCAATACAATTGAGTATACTTGCCTTATTTGGAGATTAATTAACAAGAATCTCCCTTGCTAGCTTGAATCCAAGTGGAATTCCTCAAGCCAAACCTTCTTTTGAACCTAAAACCCAAAATCAATCCACAAAACAGAATTCTTGTGAATTCTTTGAGCCATAACTCCACAATGAAACCATAGAAGTGCAGAATTCAACTCAACACTTACTTGTAGCTTCTTTGATGGAAATCTTGAGATGTTCTCAAGTTTTAACGCCAAGAAGTAAGAAAAGCTATGAAGAAAAGGATGGTGGAGATGGAGTCCCTCTTCACAAGCACTTGCCACTTCTCCAAATCACACACACCTTGATGGAAACCAAGAGGAACGGAAGAAAAAGAAAGAAGAGAAAGAGAAGGAGAGAAAGAGCTGCTGGGATGAAGGAATGAACTCAAATGAGTTCATCCTCATCTTATAATCTCACTTTTTGCATCAAACCCCCTCCTATATCCTCTAATTACAATTTAAGTCACATGAATGGTCATTTGACCCAATTCACTTCGAATGGAATCGTCACATTTATAAAAGTTAACGTACTCCTCGAGATATACGTGTCAGTATCAAGAGTTTCCGTATTCGACGAAATACGTGTAATTTCGTATTTACGAAAAAGTCCTTACATTGCATGGTTTAGCCTAAAACCATTTCAAATCCATTCAGAACTTCCACTATTCTTTTCATTAAGTTCAATTGGACCACTCGAGTCAAATTCTATATCAATTTAGCCATTAACCCACATTAATTCCATAAAACATGCTGAATTGACCTTAATCCCGATTAATTAGAGTTAATCTTAATTAACTCGGAACAGGGTGTTACAATTACTCTAGATTCACTTGGGTTGCGTTTCTAAGAGAAAAATCTGATGCATATGTTGAATTTAAAAAGATTGTAAAAAGAATCCAAGTTGAACAAGGAAGAGCAATTTCTCGGATAAGAAGTGATCATGGTGGTGAATTTGAAAATATTAAGTTTGAAAATTTTTGTGAGAAATATGGAATTCACCATGAATTTTCTGCCCCTAAAACTCCTCAACAAAATGGTATTGCTGATAAAAGGAATCGTGTCTTACAAGAGATGGCCACCGTTATGCGTCATGGAAAGAATGTTCCTAGAGATCTATGGGCTGAAGCAGTTAGCACAGCGTGTCACATCATAAACAGGGTATACTTGAGAACTGGCTTGGATAAAACTGCTTATGAGTAATGGCATGGTAAAAGGCCCAACATTAGCTATTTTAAAATTTTTGGTAGCAAATGCTACTTACTTAAGGATAGAGAACACTTGAGCAAATTTGATTCAAAAAGTGATGAAGGCATTTTCATTGGCTATTCTCTAAACAGTCGTGCATACAGAGTACTGAACAAAAACACTGGAGTCATACAAGAATCTATAAATGTTGTCATTGATGACAAACAAAATGATTTCAGATTTCAAGAAAACTCTGATTTTGATGAGATAGATGTCCAAACTGAAAAACTCAACAAGGCTCCAATCTCTAGTGATTTGGTGAATGTGAAACATCACCCTATGGACCAAATTCTGGGAGATCCTTTGGCTGGTGTCAAGACTAGAAGACAATTAGAAAATATTGTTAGCTATCTATGCTTTACTTCTACTCTTGAACCTAAAAATGTGGATGAAGCTTTTACTGATGATAACTGGATAAATGCAATGCAAGAAGAGCTAAACCAGTTTGCTAGAAGTGAAGTGTGGGATCTAGTGCCTAGGCCAAATGACAAAAATGTTGTAGGTACTAAATGGATCTATAAAAATAAACTTGATGAAAATGGTACTATTGTTAGAAACAAGGCCAGGCTGGTTGCCCAAGGATATTCTCAAATTGAAGGAATAGATTTTGAAGAAACCTTTGCTCCTATTGCTAGACTTGAGTCCATTAGAATCTTACTTGCCATTGCGTGCTCTTTAAAATTTAAATTATACCAAATGGATGTCAAAAGTGCTTTTCTAAATGGTCTTTTGGAAGAAGAAGTTTATGTGGAGCAACCTAAAGGATTTGAAGACGCAAAGAAGCCCAATCATGTATATCATCTCAAAAAGGCCCTCTATGGTCTCAAACAAGCCCCTAGAGCTTGGTATGAAAGGCTTACACAATTTTTAATTAATCAAAATTTTGAAAGGGGAAGTGTGGATAAAACTCTCTTTATTCAAAAAACCAATGATTCTATTTTGATTGCTCAAATTTATGTTGATGATATTGTGTTTGGATCTACTTGCAATAACTTCACAGAAGAATTTGCTAATCTAATGAAATCTGAATTTGAAATGAGCATGGTTGGTGAACTTAATTTCTTTTTAGGATTACAAGTCAAACAATTGACTGATGGAATGTTTATTTCCCAAACCAAATATGCAAAAGAATTGATCAAAAGATTTGGATTAGATTCAGCCAAACACATGAACACCCCCATGAGCACAACTCTAAAATTGTCTAGAGAATCGAGTGGTAAGAGTGTTGATTCCAGTCTGTATAGGAGCATGATAGGCAGCCTATTATATCTTACAGCTAGTAGACCCGATATTGCTTTCAGTGTGGGAGCTTATGCCAGATTTCAATCTGATTCCAAAGAAATTCATTTGAAAGCAGTTAAAAGAATCATTAGATATGTTTCAGGAACTTCAGGATATGGTTTATGGTATCCTTATGATTCATCTACTTGTATTGCTGGATACTCAGACGCCGATTGGGCTGGAAATGTAGATGATAGAAAATCTACTAGTGGTGGATGCTTTTATCTAGGAAACTGTTTAGTTGCTTGGCACAGCAAGAAACAATCATCCATCTCTCTATCTACAGCTGAAGCAGAATATATAGCAGCTGGTAGTGGATGTACTCAAATGCTTTGGATGAAACAAATGCTCACAGACTATGGTATTGAACAGTGTAGCATGAACTTGTATTGTGATAACACTAGTGCTATCAATATCTCCAAAAATCATGTTCAACACTATAGAACTAAGCATATTGACATTAGACATCATTTCATTAGAGAATTGGTTGAAGAAGGAGTCATAGTATTGGAGCATATATCTACAGAGAAACAATTAGCAGACATTTTAACAAAACCCATGGATGTTTCAAAATTTGAAAATATGAGAAAATCCCTTGGTGTTTGTGCTATTCGATAAAATTTAAAAAAAAAAAAAAAAGGGGGGGGGGGGGGGGGGATTTCGTCTAGCCGTGGACCCTCTCGGCGGCTAACCGCCGTGGCGGGCCCGTGTTTTTAAAAACTAGGTTTTTCTCTCATTTCGTTGTTTCTTCTCTTCTCATCTGGTTCGTCTCCATCATAGCTGTGTCTGGAGTTCGGTTTCTTCTCTCCTCAAGGTCCTTTCTTCTTATTCCCCTCTTTCTTTTACTTTGCATTTTCTTGTTTTCCTTGTTATTGTGCATTTGCTGTTCTTGTTATTGTGCATTTGTTGTTCTTGTTTTCCTTTCCTTGTGTGTGCTGTTTTCACTTCTGTGGGCACTCCAACTGTTTGCATCAATGCCTCCTAGAATGAAATCAGCTGTAAATCGTCCCTCTAAAAGAGGACGCTCTATTGGAGGCTCCTCGTCTCGTCAAGAGAGACCTCCTCCATCACCCCCATCTTCACCTTCACATTCATCTTCTAGTTCCCCTTCTTCTTCTTCTCTTCTTCCTACATCTATGCCTATGAGTCTCAAACCAAATGCTCAAATGCTAAACGACATGAAAAAAAGGTCGATTATGGTTGAGCGTCGCACCCTCCGCGCAGTTATTGAAGGTCATGAAACGGCCATTATTCTTGCTCAAATCAATTGGAGTAACATTCTGGATTAGGGGGACAAGGCTTATCCTTCTCTTGTTTACAGCATGTATGCGTCTATTACTGATGCTGTTTCAACTATTGACTCTTGCTCTTTCAATGTAGCATTTAGAAATCAAGTAGTCACAATTGACCCCGATCTTATTTCCTCTATTATGAACATCCCTGTTTGTGAAAATGGTCTAACTATGGTTGCCGACACACTCACTGAGGCTGAAAAGGCTGAAGCTACCCTTCGTATTTGCAGATTTAATGCTGAGTGGAATCGTAAAAAGAATTTTCTTCCTCTAGCTTCTTTGATCCCCAAGTATAGACTTCTTCACAATCTGTTCACATTTAATGTCTATCCTCGTAAAGGCAATAGGACCAAATTAACTGCTTATATGGTCAATATCCTTCATAAAGTCATTACCGGTGTTCCCATATGTCTTCCTTCGCTGATTTGTCGTACCATCGTACGGTTTCACCTCTCAAATGCTACAAAGACTGCTGCCCCATTTGGATTTCTTATGACTCAGCTGGCTCGTTCTTATGGTGTTCCGCGGCCGACTGATACTCCTCTATACCATGCTCCTTTTGGTAAAGCAAACCTCATTCAGATGAATCTTCTTCCTAACGCCGAAGCTGGGCCAGTTCCACCTCTTGCAGATGATCAAGCTCCACAGCAGCCAACTCCATCAGCGCCTCCTGTGCAAGTTCGTGGGGCTACTTCTTCTGGTGCATCACGGAGCGTAGGAGATCGTTTGGATGCAATAGAGCAACGGCAGTCCAAGACAGAGAAACTATTGAAAAAGACTCTACGATACTTAGGGGCTTTGTCCAAGGGCTGTCGAGGACATGATTTCAACGAAATGCCTCCCTCTCCATCCCCTCCGTCTGATTAGTTGTTAGTGGGTCTTTTAGCCACATTTGTTTAATTGGTTCTCTTTTTGGTGGTGTTCTGTTGACAAGTGGTTGTCCTTTTCTATGTGTTTCACATACTTATGCTAATTTCTTTTAACTTGGGATGTATGAACCTTAATGTCTGATTTTTATATCATATTCCTGCTATCTACTCTTGTGACTTCCTGATATATTTGTTCTATTGCATTGTTATCCTTCTTATTGCTTGGTCCTGCCCTTGTCAATTTGTGACAAAAAGGGGGAGAATTCCCAGGATTTCAGATTTTCAGATACATTCTAAGGAAGAATGTGTGTTTGTCTCAAAGAATGCTTCTAACTCATTTGAACATGTTATTTTTGGCTAATGATTAAGGGGGAGTTGCAATCCCTCCATAAAATGTGTTTCTTCTTGTCCTATGCAGGTAATTCATTCAGATTCAAACACATTTTTAGGGGGAGTTATTATTTGAGTTGTAATTATTGCATTTCCTTGTAAAATTTTCGTTCTCTTGTAATATTGAGTGTTATTGGGTTCATTTATTGTAAGAGTATATAGAATAGGTGTTTTGCCACGAAATTGTCAAAGGGGGAGATTGTTAGTGTCACATTCCTGTGAGCACTATTTTTGGTTTGTCAATTCCGTGTCATTGTGTCCCGAAGACCTTACATCTCGAAGAGATTAAAGGATAATCTACTTCAAGGATATGTTCAAGCTTTTGGAAGACCTGGATGTGTCAAAGGAGACTCCACTTGTGTGCAAATCATCTCAGGTATTTTGGACCCAAAATCATTACCTAACTGGACCCTAGGAGCCTCGCTTCCTTAGCCTATATTAAGTGTTTCATTTAATGATTATCTCCATTATGTTCTGTCCAGAAATAGGGGGTTCGGTGACCGAAGCGGCTAGCCTCTTTGCAAAAAGCGGCTAACCGCTAGGTAACCGAAATATCACGGTTACATTTCCAGAATTCTGTCCTCTGTCAAAAATGTTTCGGCCACCTTGCGGTCAGCATTCGGCTAACAGCAATATGACTAGCGGCTAACCGCCAGGTAACCGAAATATCTCGGTTACTTTTCCAGAATGCTGTTCTCTGTCAAAAAGTAATTCGGCCACCTTGGGGTCAGCATTCGGCTAACCGCAGTGGGGACTGGCGGCTAACCGCCAGGTAACCGAGGTTCACGGTTACATTTCCAGAATACAACCTCTCAACTGTTGTGGAAGTTCGGTCACTTCGCGGTTACCTTTCGGCTAACCGCCATATGGGCTGGCGGCTAACTTTCATGTAATCGAAATGCCTCGGTTAGCTTTCTAGAACGCTACAGGCTTTTGAGGTTCAGATTCGGTCACCATGCGGTCACCTCACGGCTAGCCGCTATGTCTACTGTCGGCTAACCGTGAGCTGACCGAATTAGAAAAACTAGCCGTTACCTCAGAGAAATTGAAATGAGGCTAGCCGAACTACCAAGAGGCTAGCCGCCAAAACTAGCCGTTGGGAACTTCTCTATATATATCTGGAGCTCGTTTTACACTGGAGCAAGTAGATTTTGGAAGAGCTTACTTTCCCACTTCTTCCCATCTTTCCTAAGCCTTTAAATCGTCTTCCAAACACACTATTAACCCAATCTAGAAAATGAATGAGAGATGTTAGTCTCTAGAAAAGTGTGTTTGGAAAAAGGATTCTACTTTGTTTTCAAATGATATACATTTAGGAAAATCTAGAACCCAACCTCTTGTCCCTTGATTGAGCACAACATTGGAGCATCATCATCAATATCAAGGAAGCATTGCAAAAGGCATAAAAGCTTGGAGCTACGGTGACAAGCTTCGAAGAACATCCTCTGGACTTCATCAAAGGGGTAAGTGGCAACCTCCAGATTTTGTCAAAAGAGGCAAGTGTTCTTCTCCCTCACTTCATTAAAATTAGAGCATTGTAAGAGTGGCTTATCTCTTTGTGATTTAACCACTATAAAAATTGTAAAGGGGAGTAGATCTTTGTGATCGAACCTCTTGAACAAAATTGATGTAGAATCATTACTTGTGTAGTTTTGATTCATCATAGTGGAACCAAGGGACTGTGTGGACCTTGTGAGTGGATGTAGGACATATGGTCCGAACCACTATAATTCTCTGTGCATTTACTTATGTTGTTTGTCTAAGTGTTTTGATCTAGTTTACGTGCCTTATTTACCATTGAACACTGCTAGATAATCACACTTAGTCTACCTATCACTTGATCTCTCTTAAATCTTAATTAATATTTTAAAAATGGATTTAATGTTTTGATAAACCTATTCACCCCCCCCTCTAGGTTGAGAACATTGGTCATAGGTGAACTTTCATTTTCCAAACTTTTTCTTAGTCTGTGATCCACTTCTAGACTAGCCATGACCCCCCTTTGGTCCCCTACTCTTACTCCTCCCCCTTTTCTCAGTAACAAAGGCATGTGCACTGTCTGTCCCTGCAGTTTTCCTCCTTGTTTCTTCATTTAACAAGCTACTAGTAACCTGACTCATTGATAACACACCGTCTAGAGTAGAGTTGCTCACGGAAACAACCAATATCTCCCATGTATCTAGCAAAGAACTTAGAAGCAACAAAGCTTGCATCTCATCATTAAGGACCATCTTCATTGTGGCTAATTCATTCACAAAGCATTGGAAATCATTTATATGATCTTCAATTTACCACCCTCCTTGAATTTCATGTTCACAAGCTTTCTAATGAGAAAAGTTTTGTTTACTGCAGTTTTCTTCTCATATTTATCTTCTAACTTCTTCCAAAGGGTATTCGTATTAGTTTCATTAGACACGTGGTGAAATATGCTATTATCCACCCACTGTCTGATGTGACCAATGGTCATTCTACGCATCTTTTTCCAATCTACATCAGATATATCTCTTGGTAGAGCTTTATCCCCTTCAATGGGATCATAAAGGTCTTTGCAATAGAGTATATCCGCCATCTTTGGTTTCCAAATTAACCAATTTGTATGGTTCAATTTGATCATGATAGTGTTTATAGTGTTGTTCTCCATCTCAATTGAATAATAATAATAAAAAAAAAAAACTTTCACTAACCTCAATTTCTGCACCAATTTGTAGATCTCGTCACCCCAAGCACGCTGGAAGAAACGGATATGAAATTCGACTCTAGATGGCCCCAATATCGCAAAAATAGTCTTCTGCTCTTCGATTAGTCAAACTTTTTTGTTGACCGTCAAACTGCCAATCTTCTTCCACAACAATGTAGATCTGCTTGCAACGAGTCTGTAGGAGCAAACGGATCTCTGATCAGACACCGGATGATCAAGATATCGATGAAACAATTCTCAGTCGTCAATATGGTCAAAATTACTATTGACCGTACTGTTCGCTGACGTGGCGCTGACGTCAGCGCCTGCTGCACGGGTCAGGCTGAACTGACCCAAACCGAGCCTGAAATTGAACCCTGCCTGGTCTGGGTTTCCGTAGCAAGTCCGGTCAGAACCGACCTAGACCAAACCCAACCTAGAATTAGCCTGGTTTGGGCTAGTTTGGCACTTTACTAATACAATAAAAATCAAGTAAATCCTCCATTTTTCAGACAAGATGTCAAATCAAGTGTACTTTATTCAGAACTCCCCCCATCTTTTCCAACAAAAAGGCAAAAAGCAACTACCTTTATCCACTAAAATCCAAAAAAACTTCGCTTTTCCATACAAAAAGTGAAAAAGATTCCATAACAAACAACTAAAAATAAAATACCATCATAACCCACTTATATTTTATTATTTCTTCAAAATCACCTTTACTTTACTTGACTCTATTAGTAGAGTTACCAATTTGGCCCTTATTAAGGATTCTGTAACCAGAATCGGACAGCTACCTTTTACCTTCTTCCTTGAGTCCTGTGATGGCACGGCACAGCGCGGGACGGCAGTGGTCGGCAGCAAGCAGCGGCGAGCGGCGGAAGGCTCGGTGACACTCAATGAACAGCGGCAGAAGAGTCATCGATCGGCTCCTCTGTCGTCTGCAACTTCTTCTCAGGCGACTGGAATGTAGTCCGGTCCTGAGTCTTTCCTCTCCAATAACGACTAGAGTCCAGAGATCCTTTGCAACGATCAGAACTCCCGAACCGAGAGCCCTCTGCAACTCTTCTTCAAGATCTCCCCAATACAGGAAACCCTTGATAAGTGTGGCCCAACAAAGATCGGAAACAATATCTCTTTTCTGCGACGAAAGGCCACGCTCAAAAATCCAGATCAAAACCTTGATCCGATCCGTCAATCGCAATGCAGCACAATTAAAATCCTAGAAAACCAGGCTCTGATACCACTTGTTGTGCGCGTATATGCGGAAACGTGAATCTAAGCAATTGAACAAATAATCAACCACACAAGAACAAGAAATCACACACGAGAATTATGTGGTTCGACAAACTTGCCTATGTCCACGGGAAAGAAACTCGACTCTCCTTGGATACACTCTGTGTATGATCAGTACAGAATCACACATGGGTTACACATCACATGAATATATAATGCTCCCCCCCCCCCCCCCCCCCCCCCCAAGAAACCCTATCTTAGTCAATAAGAAAGTCCCGGTACAATTACCAAAATACCCATGACTCTGAACCCACTTGGTCTGGATCCACTAGGCCAACACAAAAGATAGGGCTTTGGCTTTCAATCCAAATGGCATTGCACGAAACACATCAAGGAGGGCAGCAAAGTGGCATTTTTCGGGCTACCAAAGAACAGGGGAACGCTTAAATAAGTTGTTTTGTCTCTAGCAACTGGAATATTTAGCACTGAGATTATCATCCCTATTTTCCTGTTGTTATATTTCGCTTTATGCATCTAACTTTTATGCATGTTGAAGACGTAACCTACAATGTTCTAGGATTTGACTAGAAAGTTCTTGATGGCTAGAAGGCTAGATTTTTTTGCTCTAGTAAATAAGAGGATATCATCTGCATAAAGCAAGTGACAAAGAGTGTTGGTAATTATAGAGACAAATTGGATGGGTCTAATCGATTGTAGTTGCTGTAAGTGCAAGCTCATGATATCCTCTGCCAAGATAAAGAAGTAACGAGATGGGTTCTCCTCGTCTTAGACCACAAGAAGAAGCAAACAACCCTTGAGGGATTTTGTTGACAAGCATTAAACCACGACTAGTACATATGCATTCCTTCATAAGAGAGATGATGGAGTCATCAAATTTGAAGAATGTTAAGGTGTTAAAGAGAAAGTCCCAATTCAGTTTATGAAAGGCCTTCGTAATGTATAACTTCAAACATATTGAACCATCTTGGATTTTTGAATTTAGCTTTTGGAACAGTTTATGGCCTGAAGCAATGTGATGGCGGATGGAGCTTCCATTAAAAAAGGCCAATGGACAGGAGGAAATCAGAGAGAGGAGCATTTTAGATAGTCTATTGGCTAGGATTTCGGAGAGGATTCCGTAAGTGAAGTTGAGGGGACTAATTGGCCTAAGGTCAAAAAAGGTGGAGGGATTTTGGGAATGAGTACAATGAAATAGGAATTGAAGGGTTTATGAAGTTGATCAAACTTGAAAAAATGTTGGATTGCTTGGGTAACAGAGTTACTTGTGATATCCTAAGTGGCTGAGAAAAAAGCACCGGTAAACCCATCTGGGACGGAAAGGCCTCTTCACTTTAGGGAGAGAGCTGCTTCTTTAATCTCTTGAGTGTTTGGGATTTTTACTAGAAATAGGTTTTGATCGTTGCTCATAGATGAGATGTTAAAGAAATCAGGATCTAGTCTACAAGGGTGAGGCTGGAACGGGCTAGAGAAAAAGTCAACAGCATAAGAGTTAATGAGATTCAGGTCCTCTGTGATGTTGCCATTAATTGAGATTTTGTCAATGCGCTTGTAGGAGCTTCTTGCCTCTATAGAGATGTGAAAAAACTGAGTGTTCTATCCCCGTAATTCAACCAATTTAGCCTAGATGTTTGGTGCCAATAGTCTTCTTCAGATTTTACCCATGTATGCAAAGCAACCTTAGCCGAATTTCAATCAAAGAGAAGATCTTCATTAGGATCCTCGTCATAGGCAGATTGTACTTACTCGACAAGTTGTTCAGCTAAAGCTATCCTCTGGTATAGGTTACCAAAAGTCTCTCTATTCCACCTTTTGAGATTCTGTTTGAGAAGCTTGAGTTTGTGAGCTAGCACGAATTGGAGATTACCTTCAAAAGGAGTGTCCCAAGTGGATTTGACAACGTCCATGAAATTTGGGTGATGCAACAAACTTTCCTCGAATTTGAACAGGGTAGCATGGTGTGGGATAAAATTCTTATGAGAAAGGAGGATAGGACTATGGTCTGAAGATAATCTTCGCAATTGAGTAACCTTAGGATCCTTGGAATTCACCAACCATGTAGAGTTTGCAAAAGCTCTATTCTATTGTTTGCCCAAGTAAATTTTTTGCCATTGAAGCCCAGGTCCTTTAAACCAGCTACCACCACTATGTCATTGAACTCTTTGACTGAGGGAATTAAAGGGGTACTAGAATTAATTTTTCATGAGACATTAGGATCGCATTGAAGTCTCCTATCACACACCAAGGGTTTAAGGAGGTTGAGGCGTGGACTAGTGGGTCACAAAGCTCCCTTCTAACCCTATAGTTAGTGGACCCATAAATAATAGTGATGAGGCTAGAAGAATTAGTGGAAGAATCGAAACACTTAATAGAGATATGATTTGGGATGATTTGGGTGCTCTTATTTACCAAACTGCACAATTTTAGTATGCTCATTGTTAAGGAAATGTAAATCCTCAAACCCAAATATAGGAATGTAGTAATCATTTCTTAGTTCATAATTAATTTTTATAGTTAGCTTGAAATTATTTATGTTCCTAGGCTATTGTAGCTAACTTTTTCACTGATTCAAAGAGCCTCTCGTAATAGCTTGTTTATCCAAGGATTTGAGGTTCTACACCATAGTATATATTTCAAAAGATCCTTCTGTTATAGAAGTTGAAAACCTATTTCTCACTTTTATTTCCGACATCTTCATTTCTAGGTTCAATATATCTTTTGTAGGTAGCAACATTTTCTTAAAAAATTATCTAAATACTATAGGAAGAAGTTCCAAAATAAATTGCATCTGCTATCCAACTGTTTTTCCTCTAAGCTTGATATCATTTTAAAAAAATTAATATGAATTATATCAAACATTTAGAGATGCTTCAATTACCGAGCCTCTTCTTAGCTTATGTTTTTGCCTGATGCTTTAATTTTTAGTATCATGTTCTTTATTGTTGTCTTGGTGTTCTAATCTACATCATGTGTCCTCAAGTGTGAAAGTATGGAATTTTAATATTACTTTTTGCTTTAGTATTATGACTTCCAACAACCTTTCTTAGACACTTGATGTTATGAACTATCCATTATCCTAATAGAACTCTTTCTTAGACACTTGATGTTATGAACTATCCATTATGATGATTGAACTATCTTTCGGTATGCAACTACTGCAATCATATTGTGTAATTATAACCTTTGTTCAATTCAATTGAGGAGGCCCTACCCGGGTATATGTTACGCAACTTGAAGCATTCAATACTTTTTATAAAATAAGACACATGATAGAGTTCATTCAAAATATATTGACTTATATTATATACCCGGAGACATAGTGATATAGTCCCTAGGAAAATGTTCTAAGGCTAGTAAAGGGGCGGGCATATAGACAATGATGGGTGACACTTGGTCTTTTAACATTTGAAGGATACATTTGTGTTTTTAACACTTGTAGGACCCCATTGTGTTTTGCATCAATGTAAGAGATTAAAGGGGTGTTTCATGTTTCCATCAATGTTGAGAGGCGTTGAGTGAGATCTTGAAGGGTTTAGTTTGCTTTAAAGAAGATTAAAGAGATCATTGTTGATGCAACAAATAAGAGAGCTATTGAGTGGAGGAGATAAAAGAAAATGGTTGGTCAAAATCAATTGAATAAATTAAGGCTGATTTCTCAATTGGAATCAGCCTCTTTCATATATAATAATGGTTGCGGACATAGAAATGCTGAAGTTAAAGCAACTTTTAAAGAAGCACCATAAAGAGCTAGCTTCATAGGGAGGAGAGTAAAACAAAATCATTGGCTTAGAGAGGAAAATGATATTAATGGCCCAACGAACACTAATCTCTATATATCAAGACCACCTCTGGCATCGTTTTTTAAGACATAGAAAACGAAATTCCTTCCCCACCCCCCCCCCCCCCCCCCCCTCGCTCTTTTTCTCTGTTCTTATGCTTTCTTTCTGAGCATTCTGAAAAAGAGTCTAAAATTCAGGTTGTATGTATGATCGGACCTGAACAAGAAGACCATTGTATCCTGGGAGCGATTTTGCTGATAACCTTTGCATCTAGGTCTCAACCCAAGGGACGAAACTTGTCCTAAAGAGAGCGCCATAAGACATGCCTCGACCATATATCTACTGTTGTTGCTGCTCTTCGACTTCTGCCAACAGATCACAGTTGCAGGCTTCAACAATCGGGTATTACTATTTCATTTAAAATTTAATTGACAACAGCCCCTATTCTTTAGCTTTTTCAACACTTTTGAGAGCCAGTTGGAGCAAGGCACTTTCTCATAAAGAATTGAAACTAGAATCTCTTATTCTCCTTCCATATCTACCAAAATTTGGTGGGGCTTTTGCTTAGAGAGCTCTAGGTTGACCAAGATTCTGGCATATGTGAGGATTTCTTGAGAGATATGTTATCCAATTTAATGGGGGAACCCACAGAGCTAGCAATAGAGAGGAAGATGCTTCTACTCCAACAATGAAAAGGAATGCCCTTGAATCTGATCCAAATTGGAGATAGAGAGGGCCATTCAAAGGAATCTTTACCAAGAGACTAGGGTAAAAGATGCAATCTTTTATTGGTCACTGAGATCGAATGGGATAGGAGGTGATCTCTATCTTCTCCTGAGTTGAATCTGAAGAGGAAGTATTATTTCTCTATAAGAGAATTGAGAGGAGGTCTGGGTACTTTCCAATGGGATATGACATGCTGTTGAAGCCATTCTAGGGAGGGCCTCGTGCTTGTAAAACAACCAATGACAGCAAAAGAGAGTATTTGTTGGATGCTATCATGTGGGAAAGAATCTTTAAAGCTAGTTTGCCCTATTTCCAAGAAGAAGAAGAGGAAGAGGAAGAGGAAGAAGCACCTACAGCTGACAGAGGAGATAGTTCTGGCAAGCGATGGACTCCCTCTTCTTTTAAACTTCATAATATTTTTAGTTAGAGAGAGAGAGAAAGAGATGGTGCCATTTAACCAATGAATTTTACGTATTTAATTAGGGATTTTTTTCTGTACGGTAACTTAAACTTATCGATAACTCTCCCTTGTTACCAAAGTAGGCAATTTTACCCACACGTTCTTCATGTCATTCGTACCCCTGCATTGGCCAAAAGGTTATGTTTTATTTGCGATATCACAACAATTGTTGTAATATCACAATTTATATTGCGATATCGCAAGTTAATAAGTTGCAATATCGCAATTGTAGGATCTTACACCCCATTGAGCTACTACTTATCCCAAAACAAATTGGTGATTGGAAATGATACAACAATAGTAATTATGATCGCTTAGGAGCGATGGTAGACGTTAACCTCAATAATCCCTCCTTCAACGGCACACCCGCTGCGACCCCTGCTGCAAACTCACAAAACACGTATCCCGTGACTCGAACACCCAACCTACCAGGCTCTGATACCAGTTGTAGGATCTTACACCCCATTGAGCTACCACTTATACCAAAACCAATTGGTGATAAGAAACGGTACAACAATAGTTTTATTGTAAGGACAAGGGCTCGACCACAAGTATGATCGCTCAGGAGCGATGGTGGACGTTAACCTCAACAGCAATTTATATTGTGATATAACAAAAAGCGTTACGTAAAAAGTCAAGAATGTATTTCTGTTTACAATTTCATTCCATTCCATTACTTTCATCTTTGACTTGAGTTCTCTGCTTCCATTCTCTGCAAGTGAACCTCAATATATTGGCATATATAGCAAGTGAATCTCCTGCCACATTCTCTGTAAATCAACCTCGGTCCATTGTCATATATAGCAAGTGAATTTCTTACCACATCTTTGTCTATAGTATTCAGTCCATGTTTCCCACCCGGTATGTATCTCCCTCTTATTTATTGTATTATTTTTTTCTTCTTTTATGTCTTTTGAAGGTAGTTAGGAAACAAGGAATCCCACTTGTAGAAACATCTGAAACATTTTGTATAAATATTAGTAGTGACCTTAGGTGGGACTTGTAGGGCCTTACTTTTTTATGAACATCCAGTTGTTGATATATTAAAAAAAAAAAAATTCCCTTGTTCTCATATCATGAATTACCAACAAATGGATTTTGCTTGGACGTCCAGGTGCAAAAAGTAATGTGGGATGTCTTGTTGATCCCGTCCTATGGTGGGTCCCAGCACAAACTCAAAATGTCTACAAATTTTTTTAACCTTTTCCTATTATTGTGGCATGACAGACATTGTTTTAATCATTATCTTAAAATGCTAATGATTTTTTTTTATTTTATATATAAGTAAGCAAACGATTGAATGGTTTAGATTCTTTAATAGTTATCAACAAACAGTGATATTCATTAGACGAACAATTAAGATCTTACAACTGTACCATGCTTTATTGTTCCACAAAATTGGAATGCTCTTTGCAACTTGCCTGGACAATAATTAAAGACATTTGTGACCATCTAACATCAAAACCCCAAGGATATGGCACCAACTAACCAACCCCCATGTTGTCACTATAATTTTAATTAAATAGGTGTTTTATGGTATATATACTTTCGCTAAATATAGAAAATTAGTACCAATGAGATGTAAAATAAATTTGCTAGAATATCTAGCTGTAGAATTGATAAAAATAATGCATTTGTTTAATTTTTCTTAACAGATAATGCATTGTTATTTGGTTGTAAATGTTATAGAAATATGTAGCTTCATACTATCCTAAATGTCAATGCTTAGATTTTAAACATTTTAAGTATATATAGTTTCGCTAAATATAGAAAATTAGTACCAATGAGATGTAAAATAAATTTGCTAGAATACCTAGGTGTAGAATTGATTAAGATAATGCATTGTTTTTTGGTTGTAAATGTTATAGAAATATGTAGCTTCATGCTATCCTAAATGTCAATGCTTAGATTTTAAACCTTTTAATTTTCCACGTACACATAGAGTAGTTTTTTCTTTTATATTTAACAACATTCAAATCTTAGTAATTCGAAACATTCATCTTATTTGCTCAATTAATTATTTTAATCAGTTAACTAGAAAAGACTTAAGTTAATCATAGGTTATAACAATACCAAATTTTTCCAGGAAAATTGAATGATCATATTACAAACTGCCCTTAAGAGTTTTGAATTCAACTGCAGGTCCTCATTACAGTAAAGACTAGACAAGTCAATGCCCTGTGCAAGTCTTAAAGACTGACAAAAAAATTTAAAAAAAATAAACAGAAAATAAATTGACAATAAAAATAAGAAGGGTCATATCTACTGTAGATCATGGTGATCTACAACTTGATCCAGCCCATTGTCCACATTGGACCATGTCAGGACCGGCATTTTAGCATTATAGTCTACATGAGAACCAAACGGCTTGGACATCCCCTTTGCATGTGTATTTTTGTTCCATCACCCATTTCATTTAAGTAGTTAGGTGCATTTATGTCTTTTAGCCTATAGTTAAGTTCTAGTGACCAGGACTAAAACATCGAAACCTTAATTTGAAGGCCAAGATGCAACCTATGCCTACATTAAGAAAGAAGCGTTGGTCGATGACTCCATTCTCTATTTAGACTTCTATTACATTGTCTTTACTAAATTTCATGCATATGTGGCTCTTCTGGATTGACTCTAGGATGTGGACATCAACCCAATTTCACGTATGACTTCTTGCAATTTTTTACCTTGGGTTTTAGGATATGGTAAGCGCTAATCGGTCAATCCTATTGACTTGGATTGCACCAGTTGTAAGATTTTTAATCCTTGCAAATTGCCGAATACTGTCACTTATAATTTGTAAAATTTCATGAAAGTAGTCAAACATAACAATTTGCACAGCCATGGAATATTTTGTTCCGTGCAGTTAAATTCTAATAATATTTGAAAATTTAAAACCTATTTTGCATGTATTCTGGAACCTTCTTATCCTGAAATATATAGTTTAATTTTGTTACTTAGAATGCATGGAGATGAATTAGATTGTTATAGCTAAGATAATGATGTGTTTAGAGAACCTATAATTAAAGATATCCTTGGAAGAAATTGTGAAGAAATGATTTCTTGTAGATGCTATTATGCGTTGTTAGTGTAAATTATTAGATAGAGTTTCGCATTCATTGTTGGAGTGAGAGAGAGAGAGAGAGAAAGAGAGAGAGAGAGAGTCTTGGGGACGTGCTGTTTCAAACATGAACATGATGCGCAAGAAAGTTTCATAATGGCCCAATGCCTTGAAAGACTATAACAACTAGTTCACGGTGACGAAAGAGAAAAGCTAAAAGGTGACTCTAATTCACTGAAAGTAGAGATGCAAAACTCTGGTGTTCTAGAGTTCTTCTTTTGTCTTTATTTATGTTTGTCAGAAAGGGTTAAAAGCATTTAGGGTTTTCTAAACCCACAAAGAAAGATAAATAGAGAGAGGAGGTAAAGGAAAGAGAAGACCAAAATATCGATGAAAGAGAGAAGGAAAAAGAACTACCAAGTTCAGCAGGGGCGACTGCAACAATACCAAACTCGGGAACACCTAAATTGCGAAACAATAGAGGCCAAAATTCCTAATAGATGGAGGCAATGGAGACGATGATGATTCGTCGATGTCGAACAGACGTTGGGGGCCTTGTGTATTTGCAAATAGGTTGGCGAGGGAGGAGAGTGAAATCAGCTGGGGGAGAGAGTTATAGCAGGCCAAAATGAGGAATAATCAAAACAGGGAGGCTTAAAAGGATGAAAATGATTTTTCTAATTGCACCATCGCACTATAAATTGCAATATCACAACATAAATTGTGATATCGAAACTTATTAACTTGCAGTATCGCAATATAAATTGCGATATCGCAACAATTGTTGGGATATCACAAATTAAAAAAAAAACTTTTGGCCTGCACAGGTGTATGGATGGTACGGAAACCGTGTAAGTAAAATTGCCCACTTTAGTAACAAAGGGGAATTAACGATGAATTTAAGTTACCATACAAAATAAATCCCATTTAATTATCTACCACAATAGCCAATAAAAGTACAACCTATATGGCATGGGATAGGTAGGGATGAAGAAACTGACCCAACAGGGTTGAGACAAGGTGTTTTTTTTACGATGATGATGACGAATTGATAACCTAAAATTTTTCACCTTGCAGTCTTCAATAGGGCCATAGAGGGATCAGGTTTCACAAGATTCCATCAGAAATGAATAATGGACATTATCAAATTATATTTAATTGGTATTGAATGAAAGTCAGTGCCAAGTCCGGTCACAATCCTAGAATCCATATCAAGACCCAACGGGTCATATTGTAAGATTCATAATATAATCTAAATTAGGTAGGACTATTACTAAAACACACTATAAGATCATGTCTTAGTTAACATATTCAGATGCCAGTCGGGCCAACCTTTTTGCTGGATTCGATTCATTGGGTCTTAATCCCCCAGGATTGGGTTCAAACTTGGACCCAAACTTGGAATTTTCAAATTGAATGCAGTTGGGAAGCAAACCTGCCAAGGCCCATTTAATCTCCAGTATATCAATTCTTCCCACGAATAAATGCGGCCAGGGTGTATAATCCTAGGAATAATATGCATCACTTATAATCATCTGAGCTATTAGTCCCTCTACAATACTTGAAACATTCACCTCTTGTAGAAAAACCAGGTTGTGTTGATGGGTCTAGTAGTACTTTGGGTCATGGGAATTACAAATTGGGATCCAGAGCATCATTTATACTAGAACAATCATTTCACCCATCAGAGGAAAAATATGATTTCAGATTTGGAATGAAATTTGGGCCACTGAATATGCTGGGCAGGGTACATTATAGTAAATGGATCGGATCAAACAAAGGGTGGGTCTCTGTACCTCTCAAAATGCAGTGTTTAGCCGTTACCAAGAACACAACCTGCTCATTTGTATAAACATGTTTAGATTTATTCATAAATGGAAAATATATGAAGGGGTCACAACAAACGCTAATTCAAAACAGAATGAGGCATGAACAGGTTACAACCAATGCCGTACACACATCCATGATAGAAAATATGGATGGGGTGCATTCTTATTAGGGTTCCGAAAGATCTGACCCTTCAACAAATGCTGCCACATAGGATCATTCAGTCGCGGAACTCATCCATGAATGATTGGTGGAAAGCTGTGAGACGGGAGACAATAGCTGGAATCTTGTCCTCCTGTGGAAGGATTGTGCATCTTACATGCCAAGTTCCTGGAACCTTTTACAATCAAACACATAGTAATGTCAATCCAAACAATTCAACCGAACGATTAAGAATCGGTAACTAAAAAGAAGTTAATGATTAACTAGTGATCAAATTACAATTTCATGATAACTGAAATCATTGATATGTAAAAGTACACTCAATCATATATATGATGTATGCATATACAGGTCCCATCGCCAAGTGAGGTCCCCGGTGGGCACGAGATTGAAGTGTGTATTTAACCTAAAATGCACACTGTTTGATTTGGATAAAGAATGAATTTCATTAGAAACATTTGAAGAGCCAAATTTAAGATCATCAACATTTGGATATCACCAATCTCTTTAAGATACGGTGACCAAAAAATTGCGATCACACGGGAATAGAAGGTTCGAGAATGTTGGAAATCAGCTTTCATATTAAGAGATAGATTGGACTTGAGCTTGGTGATGTTAGTCACTTTAACTTTCATATATTTTGTGCATGTTCATATTATAGGGTTGCTAATGAAACAACCACATAAATTTCAAAACAAGGAGTTGAGAGGAGTCTATGATCATTGGTTAACATACTGTGATTACACATTTTGGGGAAAGATTCTCTCTTGGGACACCCATCAGAAAAGATATTTTGATGTTTCTTTCATATGGCATATTTGATGTTTCACGGGAGAACTTTTCTTTTCATGCACATATAAAATGGCATCTCCGTATGTCAGGACAAATCTTTCGATGTTTCTTTTAAATAATATTTTCTAGGTTTTCTGGAGAGCACTTATTGTTTGATGCACACACGCAATACGCATCTTTTATGTCAGGAAAGATATTTTGACAATCCTTTTAAATAATATATTTGATGTCTTTAGGGGAGAATTTCTCTTTATGCACATATACACTAGACATCATTAAGAAGAGGTTCCCAAAAAGTTATACTGAAATCATTAAAGATATCTACAAGGGAGCGGTAACAAGTATGACAACCCCTTGTGGAGAGATGGGTGACTTTCCTACAACCATAGGTTTGCATCAGGGGTTAACCTTAAGCCCTTGTCTCTTTACATTGATGATGGACAAGTTAACTGTTCATATTCAAGAGAAGGTACCTTGTGTATGTTGTTTGCAGATGATATAGGGTTGGTGGAAAAATCAAGAGATGGTGTGAATGCAAAAAATTGAGAGACTTAAGGAGGCTTTAGAATCTAAAGTCTTTAAAAGAAGTCATACAAAAACAGAGTATATGGATTGCAACTTCAAACTACCATGAGAATTGAAGCTCAAGAGATACCACAAAGGGATTCATTCCAATATCTTTGCTCGATAATTAGTAAGGATGGAGAGATAGAGGAAAATGTCAAACATAAAATTAAGAGGGGGATGGTTGAAGTGGAGACTTGCTTCTAAAGTGCTTTATGAACGGCGCATACCAACAAAAATTGAAAGAAAAATTTTATAGGACAACGATTATACTAGCGATGAGATATGGAGTATAATGTTGGCCAATCAAGAAGCAACACATGCACAAAATGATTGTAGCAGAGATGAGAATGTTGAGGTGGCTAACAAGGAAAGCACTTTTGGAAGCATTTAGGTTAGCATCAATAGTTGTAAAATAAGATAAAACTCTTTTGAGATGGTTTGTACATGTCCAACGCAAGTCAACAATGGTGCCAGTTAGGAAAAGTTTTTCTATGCAGGTTGATGGCCCACCAAGGAGAAGGGGTAGGCCTTAGAGGACATGAATGGAAGCAGTAGCAATAGTTATGAAGAAGTGTAACATATCCAAGGATTTGGCTCAAGATAGATCGAAATGGAGACATAATTCATGCAGCCAACCCAACCCCAACATAATTGGAACAAGGCTTTGATGATGATGACAACAACAGACATCTCTTATTTCAGAAAATATCTTTTAATGTTTCTTTCATTTGGAAGAATTAATCCATCCATGTACACATACAATACAAATCTCTTATACAATATAGTTATATGAAGGAATCTTTTCCTCATTAACGAAAAGAAAGGCACTATGTCTCGCAAGATAAACATATAATTATATCACATTTCTACAAATATGTTCCACAACAACATTAATTATGAATGTTTATGGGCCAGGTCGGGCTCAGCTGAGGCATATCAAGGCCCGGTTTGACTTTAGAAACACAGGTCGTGTCCATCCCAAGCCTGTCAAGGGCCACAAGTGTCTGGCCCGATCCTGGCCCATCTCCAACATGTCAGGCCCAAGCCTAACCGTTTCGCCAATCAAGCCTGGCCGTCTGGACTTTCTATCACTTGTTTGGGGTTCCTAACACTTGTTTGCACAAATCAATCACTAAACTACAAGCACCGCTTATTCATGACTAGTCAAGCCAGGCTTCGGGCTTCCCATCACTTGATCCAAGCCCCAAAAAATCTTATACAGGACCAGAATTTAGAGCTAGGCCCAGTCTTAGATATAATACCCAAGGCCCAAACCCAGCCCAAAGCAGGCTGTGCCCTTGGTCAGGCCCAAGCTGGCCCGCCATGAGCACCCCTAATGTTATCAAAGGTCCAAGATTCTCAGCCGAGGAAGGGTTTTGAGATATAGTGCACCCCCTAATGTAATCAAAGGTCCAATATCAATGATCTGTAATTGCTTCTATCACCAAACTGCTGGCCCCATATTCACAAAGTTGAAACTCAACGACGCTATGCAACGCCTTGAGTCAAAGATCATATAATACCCTCGTCGATGTAAAGTAAAATAGAAGAAGTTTAGCTAGTTAATCGTGACATGAATGTAAGTACCAGAGTTACAAAAATTGGTTACGCTTCAGAATTATAAAATGATAGCACTTAGACTCTATCATAATATTGTAACTGTGCATTGGGAATGTCTCAAGATATAACTAAAGATAACCCTATTGTACAAAAAAATAAGGGTAGCACAGTAGCATATACAGTACAATAAGGTGATGCTCAAGTGTACTCTTTGAAAAAAAAAAACCAATACACATAAAAAATTATATACTCAAAAAATGACGATTGGAAGTGATGATGAGAAATTCTTGTACAGGAATAACAACGAAAAACATTTTAGATATTATCTAATACAATAGATCAATGAGTAACAAGAAAATGTTACCATTTTCTTAAAACAGAAGAAGAAGAAGAAGCTTAGTAACAGAACCTCTTGTAACTCATAGAACATCCTTACTTCTACTTCAGCCATGGTGCACATCAGCATGTGTGTTATTAGAAGACTTACCATATTTACTAATTGGATATGGATGACTATGAAAAGTAAAAGGCTATGTTATTTACTTCCACAAAAGACTTCTTAAAGCTTCTATAATCCAACGAAGGTAGTAAATACCTGCCCAAAGCCTGAGCCAGGAACAACTACAATTCCAGTAGTCTCGAGGAGGCGACGGGCATAGAATGCATCTGGGGCTGTTTTAGCAGCTTCTGCAGCTTTGATTGCTTTCTGGGGCAGGTGAAGACGTGGAAAGAGATACATTGCTCCCTCTGTTTTGTTGCATGTAATGCCTTCTAAACTGTTGAATGCATCTTCTAATGTCTGTTGAGGTAGTTTAGTTCAAATGAGTAAAATTGATAGTGTTTGCATCCTACCCAAAACTGCAATCAGTTCAGACATTTTGCTATAATGTATGATTTAAAGTCCCACTGTGTATTTTGATCAATAAAATTTCAAGTCATGTTAGCAGGTTACAATCTCCATCTTTCTAAACTGCAATCAACATCGAGGATTAGCATTGGATGGGAAGGTAAAGATGCAAAATCCATACGCACATAACATGATGTCCATTCCACAGTCCCAAATGCATAATGGACTGGATAACCATGTTCTGTACTGAAAAGTTCGAACTCAATGAAATTTGGGGGATGCCCAAATGAGTCCTAAATCACTCAAAAAATCATAAGAAAAATATGGCCACTGCTATATGTTAAATATCAGAAGACGAGCTTTTTCATTCGAGGATATTTAGTCATCTCTCTTCTCTCTCCCTCCCTCCAGCACTATAGCCAATAATGTATTAACTTCCAGAACTATGGGTAAAACAAGCAGTGTATTCCACAATGCTGTCCACATTCGAAACTGTGGCACCAGTATTCTGTACAGCTTGGTCCCACTGTGAGACTAGCATCAAAAGTACGACCCCATGTTGTCAAAATCCTAATAATAAGTCCCACATCCTATGATTCATATCGACTCCTCAAGAAAAAGAATTCATATCCATAAAACGGATCCCATTTACAAGTGAATCTTAGGATTCAAGTGTGGAATCTTATGACTCAATACTTGTTTATCGTATCTTACAATTCAATCTATTCATATCAGTGGGAATAGTCACATTCAAGTGGCTAATATCAACATGTTTTTTAATTCTCTTAGTATTTCTACTTTTAAGTGGTTATCTAGTGATTAACGGAACCTCTTAAGAATTTCTGGGATGTTTGGGAGGTTTTAGAGAAATGAGGAATAGGTATATAACTGGAGAGTTGGACTGTCTTACATTCATCCTCTTCTTTTTTTTCAATGCATAAAATGATTATTTAACTTCAAGAGTACGTTGATCATTTACATGCTACTTTTCTTTTTTTATTTAAAGGGAAACAAACTTTTACTAGTTTATTTTTTCCCCTGGTAACATTGATATCCTGAAATATTTAAATATTCACACATATATCATTTATAAAATGGATATCCTCAAGTGAGCACATTGGCCATGATCAATCGAACCCCCTCACACTCGCTACCCACACCCCCATGAATTGTGAGAGACCCAACTTCGACATTTGACACTCATCCAACTGTTGTTGGATTGAAATCATAAGAAAATGAAGCCTTTTAAAACCAATTAACTTTAGGGTCATGGATCGAGGGGTTAGGATGATCTAACGGACTTGGGATTTTGCAAAGATGAAGGTTCCATACAAATCTTTGGATCTCCACCTTCCCCATGAATTGATATGGCCCCAGGTGGCCCCACAAGGGGGTGCAAATAATGAGTGCAGGAGGGGAAGGCCTTCATAATATATTAATATTTAGTCTTATTAGTCCCGGTATTGATGTTGTTGTGGATGGAACATGGACAGTTGTGAAAAACAGTTTTTTTTCTCATTTTTAAAAAAATATCATTTTTTTCATTTATTACAAGAAAAGTAAGAAACCCTACTATTTACGATACAATTCGATTCAACCTATTAAACAACTTGCTATAAAATTTCGATTTTCAGAACAATGGGTGACACTACAATCTATTGGTGATGGACCAAAAAATATCCACTAACAAACTATCCCAGTCTCTGATTCTTGTTCAACTTTAGCTCTTATACAAGTCAATAGCCATATTTTCTTATTGTATAATTTCCAAGGCAACAGACTGAAGCATGGCTGGGATTTTTTGAAAGAGGATTTCTTGCACCATAACCCATTGTCATTTGTCACAACTGATGAATGAATATCCCAGTCTCTGAAAGGTGAGTCATATTGTTAGATATTTCTGGGAAGAAAGAATCACTAGTCCAAACTAAGCACAAACTAAGCACTGTGTATTTCCTCAGATGATCAAGAACCTGTTTCATTTTGTCTAACCTTGGCACGTCTTGCTAGAGATTTAAGGATGCCATCTTTCTCTGCAGAAAAAGATTCAAATGATTCATCTCCAACCTGCAACATTATTCCAATTAAATAAAGAAACCACAAAATAATGGAATGATAAGTGGACTGAAAGGACATCCAATTCAACACGGAAGCAAATCTAGTATCTCCTTGTATATAGAATGTTAATGGTTACTGCCAACTGGGTGACAAGTGTCAGCCCCATCCTCCAATAAGCTCGAACCAAAAGAAAATTTATATCGTAAGCAAGATCCCCCTTACTGAAATAGAACCAACAAAAACTGAAAATGGACCCAGCCAATTCACTTGAGGCACTTAAGTGCCCAGCTCCAACCACCAACAGGCTAATAGCCCATTGTAACCACTAACGATTAGCAGAAAGTAAAGATAAGTACTGGAGGATCTTACCTTTGGTGGATTCATGATTAGACTTGCAAGAATCTGACCGGTGATGTTCGAACAAAGATTTACAGATGCTACCTTGTAAATCTGTTCCCTGACTTCTGGACTGAAGCCTGTAATCTCCATATAACCTCCTCTTTTACCACATTCTCCATAATACCCTGGATATCAGTAACAACAATTCAAGGATCATTTGGTTAAGATCAGGCATTCTCTGAAACTCAGTCATCCAAATGGTGGGATATGCATTACCTTTAGAAACTGACTGGAATGATACTAAAGCAATATCATCCTCGCCATATCCAATTGACCTGGCGATCTTCTTGAATGAATTGAACTTCTTGTCATCAACATAAACATTTTCTTGATAAACCTGTGAATTTCCAAGTTTGGTTGCTACGCATTATTGATCACTACACTATAGTAGACTACCAGTATATAAAGTGCTGAACACAAAAATATGCTCTAGTCCAAGACAATGTCGTGATGTTGGGAAGGAGCAACAAGAAACATATAGACAATGAAGCCATGCTGGGCATTTGATTATTCTTGGAAAATGTCTGGTAGCCCATTCAATTTGAATATTCTTGGACAGATGAAAAGACACGAGGTGGGTACTGTTTTTCTCCATTCCGCATTGAACCAACATCATTAATTGTGCCAGTTCTGATTTGAGGTGGAAAGCGAGACAAAAACCATGCACCTAATATGGATTCTAATTCCAAATACCACTCGAAACATGTAGATTCAGAAAAACTCAATCAGCCATCAACCAGCTTGGAACTCAGCCAAACGAGTTCAGTACAAAAGGTTCAACACCAAGTCTAAATTCTGTTTTTATCAAAAGAGAACTCATGAATAACTATCTGACCACATATTTTACTACCAAGGAGTCTTTCATCGACTCGGCTGTCATACCCTAAAATTGAAAGAGTGCTATTCCAAGCTGTTAAATAATGTAAGAATCTCTCAAAATCACAGAATTGGTCTTGGTAACTTTCTGTTCCAGTTCTATCAAACAACTGATGGACCAACCAAAACAAGTAGCTACTAACCTCGTCTGCAAGAAGAACTAGACCTTCTTCCTTGCAGAATTCAACAATTTCCCGCTGGTTACCCTCTGCAAGAACCTGCAGCATTAATTGCACGCAAAAGAACTCTCTATATATCAGAGAAAAAAAGATACATTTTCAGGTTTCAATCAAATCATTAAACCTTCACAAAATATTATGTTGCAAAGGCTTTATGCTGGAAGGTGGCCCTGCTTTTAATGCAGCAGAGGTCATTAAAAAGGAAGGGCCCACCATAGTTTCCCTAGCTGAGCATCATCACATTGTATGGATACTACCAACTATCAAAAGCCTCCAAAATGGTTAGATGGACCAAATTTGGTAGAACCATCTATACTTTGTACAGTTTTAATCGATTACTATGTCATTTGAAAAATGTAGTATAGGGGAACCTATAAATCCAAATTGTCCTTCCCATCCAAGGTAAACCCAGTTCAGAGGTCGACCCCAAGGTCCAGTGTAAAGGTGCTCAGAACAGGTTTTGCATTGAATCATTACTCAGCTATCAAACCCTTGTAAGCCTGTTTGATTGAGGATTGAGGAACCCCCTTATCCAAGTCAATCATAAGCAGCACTTGGTCTCCAATTCCACCATCATAGCCCAGAATTAGCATTCAAAATACCTCCGGTATATTAAATACAGATATCCTTTCAGGAAGGAAATAAAATAAACAGATATACAGTGAGTGGAAAAGCTTCCCATCCATCCCCTTTCATGGGAAGATCCAAAAACACTTGAAAGTCTCTATCTTCATTTCTCATTCATAACCAACATGCAAAAGCTCTATTACTAACCTGCCCAGTTGGGTTGCCAGGATTTATGACTACTACGGCCCTGACTGCTATACCCTTTGATCGAGCTTCCTCCACTTGCTTTTTAAGCTCAGAAATCTCTAATCCCCAGCCAGTAGCTTCATCGAGATAATATGGGACCTAACAAAACAGATATTTATGTACTGCACAATTCAAATTTTGAAAGCTCAAACATGGTCAGGAAGTCAAGAGATTTGCTATTTTTCATATGCTTATTTAGTCATTTGAAATTTACAAATTTTCTTGTAGTGCTTATAATGGTCAACTTTGGAACTTAAAGCTCATATTCAGATTGTCCGCAGCGGATTTTTAGGTTAAAGCTTCTTTTCTGTTTTTATTGGTAACATGAACCCACGACCTTATGGTTGCAATAGTGTGGACCTTCCACTGTGCCATGGACTCTTGTCAACTGAAGCTAATTTTATTTTTTTTTTAAGGAAAATTAATCAGGGTCAGGGTCGTGATGTTAGAAGGCTAACAGCACTCATGGAAATACTAAAATGGAATACTGGAAATCTTAGTTCAAATTATTTGTTCTTCCTTTGTGCAATGGAACAACATTAAATGTTCTATGAGATCCTACAGTGGAAAAGAATAGGTAAAAATGGTCTACGTGGAAATGCCGATATTTGAGTAGGGATTCCTCTTATTAAAGTCACTTTATCTCTCCTTGCAGTTAAATTCAAGTTTCCTCAGCTACCAAGTCTCTGTTATTAAAAGAACAGAGAGGTTTCAACATCAAATAGACTGCTTAAGGGCCCATTTGGTAATTTTACATGTAAAATAAAGTGTAGTAAAAGCATCAAATCAAGAGAGAATAAAATATAATTGGGTTATGATGATATTCTGTTTTTAGCTGTTTGGTATGGAATCTTTTTGACTTCTTCGTTCAAATTATTTGTTCTTCCCTTGTGCAATGGAACAACATTAAATGTTCTATGAGATCCTACAGTGAAAAGAATAGGTAAAAATGGTCTACGTGGAAATGCCAATATTAGAGTTAGGATTCCTCTTATTAAAGTCACTTTATCTCCCCTTGCAGTTAAATTCATGTTTCCTCAGCTACCAAGTCTCTGTTATTAAAAGAACAGAGAGGTTTCAACATCAAATAGACTCCTTAAGGGCCCATTTGGTAATTTTACATGTAAAATAAAGTGTAGTAAAGCATCAAATCAAGAGAGAATAAAATATAATGGGTTTATGATGATATTTTGTTTCTAGTTGTTTGGTATGGAAACTTTTTGACTTTTTGTATAGAAAAGTGGAGCTTTTTCGTCTTTTAGTGGAGAAAGGAGGTTGCTTTTTTACTTTTTTGAAAAAGATGGAGGAAATTTTGAATTAAAGTGCTATTGATGTGACCCCTTGTGTGAAAAAAGGAGGCTTTACTTGACTTTTACTAATCTAGTAAAGTGCCAAACAGGCCCTAAGGAATGGAGGAAAAGAATTACCATCTTGCTGGTGGGGAAGTGATTTCCGAACTGAAAGGACGAGTCAAGTTTGGTATTAGACCAGTAAAACAAATGATTGCAGGACTGTCGGGTAAGAGGCTTCCAAAATTCCACAATAAATTGGATGCATTATGGCAGACAGTGCTTTTAGCAAATATGAGATGGTCTGTTGAGGACTCCGGTGCGACTCGATCCAATCAGAAGTGTTGGTGAGCCAATTCAAGCAAATATGGGGTATGGAGCAGGAAATGCACTTCTGGACAGATTGTTGGATGTACTATCAATTTCTGATCCTATCTCTTTTCAGTCTTGGCGTTAGGAAAGATGCACTTGAGTGCAAATCTTTTGGTAGAACAGCTAGCTGACACTTGGGACTCTGATATCTAACAAAGGAGATATCCTGGATATGGATCCCCTTGCACCTTCTCCAATGTGGATACTGCACAGGAACTAGTGGGGGTTTTCTCCAGTACAGTCCTCTTTTTTCTAATTTCTTTTCGGGCGTTTGTCATCCTGCAAGTAAACTTGCATTGCTTTGGTCAATTACAGAACCTCCAAAAGTTATTTATTTTTCTTTGGTAATCCTGGAAGCGTACTTGCATTTCCTACAACTGGCACACTGTGCCAAATGCAATCCATGCATCAAGCTGGGCCGAGTTGATCACCTGAATTGATAGAATAGGCAGATACAGTCAACAGCTGATCCCTATAGAGCTCTAGGGGGCATTTCTCTTTTACAAATGGGATAAGAGCATGGTACTTACATGAGTAAATTTTCCATACGTGAAATTCACATATGTAAAATTTACACATGTGAAACACATACCATGTTATTTGAAGAACTAATTTCACATGGGTAAATGTTGAAATTGAATGTGAAACACATACACATATGTAAAATTTACACATGTGAAACACATACCATGCTATTTGAAGCACTAATTTCACATGGGTAAATGTTGAAATTGAATGTGAAACACATACCATGCTGTTTGAAGCACCATTTTCACATGAGTAAACATTGAAATTACGTATGAAAAATCTTCAATTTAACTCAAAATCTATGAACATTTAAGGCATGAACTAAACATTTTGGGGTTTAATGGAAAAATTCAAACGATCGGATTAGAATTTTTGGGCCTACGGGAGAAGCAAGAAAATAAAAGGTGGTGAAGAGATTTGATACCGTGACCGGTCCCAGGCGTCCTTTGTACTGGCACCTTCTTAACCAACGAGGGGTGTAATAATTTCACACCTTTTTATGTGTGAAATTTTTTAAATGAATATGGCATCAGCCACACATTATTTTCATACCTCAGTTTTGCATGTGATGCTTAAAGTCGTAAACAAATGCAAACAAACATGACCATGAGTAAATGTTGTGTGCGCGCAACATTTACCGATGTACATGAGTGCAAAACACATGAACCCTTAGTTTCACTAATTTACTATCAGTTCACATACAGCATGCACATGGGGTCAGCCTGATGAGTGGAATCACGCTTTTTTTGGGCTAGGCAACCTACTCAATGACTCCCACCTGGCAGCCAGCTCTGACAAAATATAGCCTAACCTCTAGAAGTCAGAATTTAGCATCCATGTTTAGCTCAGCCAACCAAGTCAATGCACTACTTTCAGATCTCAGTGAAAATTGGCCAATATGACCGATGACTTGGAGGTATGACCGTACACAGTGCAACAAAATCAAGACACTTTTCAAATCAATCAGAAACTTTTTGAAAAGTCAAAGTCAAATTGAAATCAAACACCAGAATGCACATAAGAAACATACAAGAGTGCCTCCGTGGAGGGCAATTGAGGCAGAATACAAAGGGTACTGAGGGATGGGGCAGAGAATGCCATCCTCCTCAGATCTTAATAGTAACTGCATCATCATGTGTACCTGACAAGAAAAAAAGAAGCCAAGATATTAGACAATTCAAATGAAGATAACCCGCCCCCCACCCCCACCCCACCCAACCCACCCCCCCAAAACAAAAACAACAACAACAAAAAAAAAAAAAAAAAAACATTGACAGCCATCTAAAGTTATCCTATCAGCCATAACCTTTGCCGGCAATACAGGGTAGGTCGAGTACTAGTCTGACTTAGTAGTAAAATTATTTGGTTCGGTCAGTTTTTTATGACTGACTGCCCATCTGAGCTAGCCCTCCTGTTTCCAGGCGTGGTAACAGAACATGCCAACTGCTGATGCACAAGATATGGAGGAGGAATCTTTTGAAGCAAGCACTAGAACAAGGCAACAAAATCAGGTATATGAGGGTCAAGTGCATTGCTCTCATGACATTCAGCAAAAAAACAAAGAGGCATAACCAACCCATTTATGCGTGATACTAATTAACCAATAGATAATTGTCATTTGTGAATCATCAACAGGATAGATAGAGTCATCCAATCCAAACCATTTGCAGTAACCTCCATTTGTGAGCCATCAGCTGGATATTTAAAAAGCCAACCATGGGAGCTATTAGGACAGAGACGAGGCTAAGGTTACCATAATATGACAACACTGCTATCAAGCATCACTACACTCTCTCTCTAGCACATGCAGAGTGGTTGGAGGATATGCTTCCCTGATCAAGCGTTATATCATGCCATCACCAAAAATAAGTAAAAAAACTTACTCCCGGACTTGCTCCATCTGTTATAAAAATGTCTTCTGCATTAGCAGGGAAGCCATCACGTGTGGCAATTCCAGCTGCAATTGCTTCCCGTAAACCCTTGATACCCTGGCAGCAAAGGAAAGGAGATAGACCTTTTCACCTAAGAGAATAATTCAAATAAATTTATCAGCCTGAAAGAAGTGGATGTTGTTAGTTCAAACCTGGCTGTGACTGTATGCACCAGTCGCTCTACCAGGAATCTGGTCCAGAATCTGCCAAGCTCTTGCTATGGCGTCTGAACTGCAACCAATGACGATTTCTAAATGTAAAAAATGCAGAACAAAGAAACTATAGTTTTATTAAGACTGGGAAAGAGAGGGATTCATATGCTTAAAATTCTCTGTGCTCATTAGATATTGATGTGATAGAAGAAAGCTTCCACTAATCTCAGTGAATACAGAAAGTGGCAAGCATAATGTTATTTATCCCCAAAATGAACAGTCAAGTCAACATTTTATTCCAAGATTTGCAATAAAAAAGTTACTATCATTATAACTGAACAAAAAATTGCTTTAATCCTTGGGAGTGGGCAAATGCCAACTATTTTACGAAACATCAAGATATTAATTTTTGCACCGTACAGGACATGTGAATGGATGCAATGATGAATGGAGTCTTCACACATTCACCACAAATGCCCCGCCTTTGGAGTCATCACCACCGGTGACCCGAGTAGTCTTTACACGAGGGAAACACTTGCTCAATGCAACCTTGATAATGAGAAGAAAAGAAATAGTAAAATTTAATTGCATAAATGATAAATTAATGGGAAGATAGTCTTGCCTATTACAAATCCTAGAGAGAATTTCACTTCCTCTCCATGAAATGACTACATGCCAATCTCTTTACACTAAATAGGATTTTTCTTTCCACATTCCACTTGATTACATTTCAATCAATTATCTTGCTAAATCTTATGATTTTCTAAACTAAGATTGTCTGGAAAAATTTTCTTGAAAATTTGCTAAAGCAACGATATAGATTGAGGAAATTTTCTTGGAATTTTCTATAATAAGAAAGTAGACAGTTGACCAATGGGCTGGCTGACAATGGGGGGTCATCTATGTGCTTGACCCAAAGGGTAGCCCTTTATGGGTTAAGCCTGATGGGCTGGCCAACTGTGGGCCAATTTTTTAGCCTCCTTTTAGTAGACTTTGAGGCTCATGAGGCACTTGGACTGCATCGACATGGAAGCCAGCCGTTTTCTCTGTTCCCAGATAATTGGATCAGGAATTACATGATACTCAACCAAAAGATGTGATGCAATCATGCAAGAAGGGCCCACATGAGAAACAGGTAATAGCTTCACCACAGCAAGGCCGGTGGCTTTCACAAGTCAAAGGAACTTAAAGCAGGTCTTCTTAATCACTTTCCATGTTTGTCTACAACTCTTTTTTTTTTTCTTATTTGTTAAGCAATAGTGATGGTGCAGCCACGATCACGATGAAGATCACTCTTCGGCTCTGATACCAATTGATGGTCCAACCACGATCACGATGAAGATCTACACCTCCAACAGTGAGATCGAACCCTAAGACTCAAAACCCTAAGATCACTTAGGGGAAAACACCCAAAGGGGAACTCACAAGAATAATTCTGAAAATCTTATTGAGAATATAGCATACCTTACAATCAAGCATCCCCCTTTATTTATAATAGAGGAATGGTCTAAATAAAGAAACTACCATTATTCGGTGATTCCTAAAATCACTCCCTAAAATCTCTTAGTAAATCAAATCACTAAAATATCTCTGATCAAGTCAAGTCAAAGATTACATCAAATTACTAAACTATTTAAACAAAAGCAAATCATCCTTGGTGGGGCCCATTAGTGGGCCCTCTTCTTCTTGGACCTCACTGCGTCAAATAGGATCTAAACAATACCCAAATGAGATTTAAGGTTATGAGATAGGAGAAACACTAAATATGCTAGTAGGGCCGCATGCCTGACCTAGTACTATGGAATTTATGCATATTCAAATAGAGTGATTTCAGTGTGAAAGTCTATATGATATGTCTTTGTGAAAATTACCATCTTCTGTTCGTCGTGTAGGAGAGGCTTAGGTTTGAACTCTCTCTCTCCTTTGGAACCCATCAAAAGGTGGAAATGCGGCCAGTTCTTTTACTGTCTCTTTTGCTATTTTCTGCCATTATTTTTAGGGAAAATCTCAGAAAGATATAAAACTTTTGGCTTATTTTCAAAAAAGCACATGAAGATTTCAATATTTCAAAAAAGTAGAAAAGTTTTCCACAATTCTTTCAATCAAGCCCTTCCATTAAAAAGAAATCTGAGAAATGACAAAAATACCCTTCCCTTATGCTAGGTATTTTTCTTTTCTTAATCTCTTTCCTCTCCAAAACTGACCATTTTGATTTTGATGATCATAACCATCTAATGAAGCTAGTTTTTTAGTAATTTGGAATTCCCTTTTTTAACCATTCATGCATAAAGGTAGTTGAAGTGGGCCCCACTAGCCACTAGGTCATTTGGGCTGGACTTGATCATTTGTCTTAAATGATTTATCAAAGGGAAATTTTGAAAATGGTATAAGGGTATTTTTTAAATTTATCAGAATTTTTTTAGGGAGAGGACATAATTGAAAGAATTGTGGAAAACTTTTATACTTTTTTTGAAATATTCAAATCTTTATGTACTCTTTTGAAAATAAGCCAAAAACTTTATACCTTTTTTGAAACTTTCTCTTATTTTAATATTTTGGTGATCATCCAAGAATCAAACACCAACCTTTGATTCAAATAATTGAAGCCTCAAAGAGCCAAAACAGCCTCTCTCTTATAAAACAAGATTAGTCCCTTGAAAGTTGAAACACTTCTAACAACCAAGGCAGCCACTTAAACCAACCTTAAAGAATTGTTCCATATAGCAGCATACTAACTGATTTGGAGTTTGGACTGTTAACAACCACATACTCTAAAAGCTTAAGCTAATAGAGAACGCTGTAACAATGCATATCAAAGTTACAACCCCGCAGCGCACATGCGGGCTCCTTCACAGGAATTACACCCTCCATGGGTGAATACAGGGGGCTCCGCACGGGAATCACACCCTCCACGGGAGAATACGAGGCACAATAGCCCCGGGGATTCAAACACTCGACCTCCCGTTTTGATACCATGTTGAATTCCTCAGCTAACCATTCTTACCAAAACCTCAAGGCGTTACCAGAGGCAGCATAAGTACTTTTCAACATGGACAACTACACTTATCCAAACAAATATATTCAACTATTTCGATATCAATACACACCAAAATAAAGAAGACTGTTTTCCTCCACACACCAGAGTCAAAAAAATTGAGTAAACCTTACTTAAAAACTGATCAAAAAAGTCTGCACGTACTACCTTACAAGTGACTCGGACTTTTCAAACTTTCCCCAAACTGTCAAATGTCTCAAATGAATATCCATGGGCAGAAATCGAAAGGGGTTTTCAACGACAAAGAGCCATACCATGGTATACAGTGCCACTGCTACAGTAAACATCTGCTATTCTCAAACAAGTCTTCCATAGAGATTCAGAGGCTCTTTTACCGTGTTAACACTTCTGTTAGGGTTTTCTCCTAAAGGGTTGAAAAACCCTACGATAAGAAAGACGAGAATAGAGTGATGGAGGTTGAATTGAGAGGAAACTCTCATCAGGTTGTGGTGCCTATGACTGGGCAACTGCACCTATATATATACTTAATTATGTTTCTGGAAAAAAAAAAAAACCCACACTTTTCCTATGTGCATACCAGTCCGTATTTTCTCAGAATTACATATAAGTTCAACTCTTCTCTTAATAGATCTGTTCCCTCAACTGGACCCACCAACCCAGTTTCACCAGGCATGAGGAGTATTTAGCGAGTGAAGGAGAGTTCTGGGTGAGCATTTCAAGTTTTCAACAAGTAGGGCTGAGAGGCCGAGTCACTGTCATCTTTTTACTCCCAATCCTTTCCCAAGCATTCTTCTCTACACCAGCAATCAGGAGGCTTATCCATAGTTGTCAATTTCGATTTGAACCCATTCCAATTCGACTCCAGACACAAAGGTTTTGGCCAATTCAGAGTTTTGGAGTTTTTATATTGAAAAATATTAAAAACTAAAACTTCTATATTATTTGAAAATTATTGAAAAACTGAATAAACTATATTTATTGTGTTTGAGAGACAGTTGGGGTATATTTGTAACTTTGAGTTAATGAGTTAATTTGTAATATTAGAATAAGCCAGTCCTAGATTAGGATTAGATTAAATTTACAGTATATCAAGGGCTTTGCATTATTATATGATTGAAGTATCCTATAATTACCAATTTTAAGTTGGCATCTTTGGTTGTACTCTAAAATAGCACAGGCATTTACGAATAATACAGATCAGAGACAAGATGTGGTCCCTATATTTCAACTTACTGTAGGTGACGCAGTCCAATAATGAATTTTCGTAATCCTTGCCGACCGCATCATTCTCCCCCTTGAAAAGAAACCGTTCTCGAATTCGGATTCCACATCGACCACAAAGAAGAACCAATTGCTGTTCTACAAATCCTGTGTGAGATCTCTGTCATTGATGTTGACGTTGGATGGTATACTTGCACCATCATGTGTCACGTCCATCAAGTATGCCCAAAATGTTGTAATCCAGTAATGCACGACCAAATCAAGAAGGAAAGTAGATTGAGATATACTTGCATAAGCTTCCGTGAATGGATCTTCATTATAGTGCATCTCGATGTCTACATCTTCCTGAAATGAAGGATCTAGGAATTCTTTCATGCTTTTGCTGCTTGATTCAAGATCATTGCAGTAAGGCATTGACCTGCAGTGCACATCAAATGTTCCGTCACCGAGGTACACGTTTAATGTCGGTGTATCCTCATGACCTTTCACATCTTCATGACCCTTCACATCTTTGTTCCATGCGGGTGGGTCACATTCGTCATCCAGGGAATCATCAAACACTGGAGGCTTAGATCAATCAGTTTCCTTAAATGTCATTGATAGGTCACCATCTCCGTAGAACTCATCATTACTATCAACATCAAAGTTGTCATCATAAACTGAATCATCTTCATGACCATCATACATGGCTTCATCATTATTATATTCATCATCCTCCGATTCATCATTAAAATCATCACGACGATGCAGATGAACCATATGTAGTAAGCGTTGGGCCAACTGTTCAACCTGCATTCGTCTATTATGAACTTCTACTTCCATTGAATCTGGTTCGCAACCTATGTCACTCTCAAATTCCGGCCTACAACCTTGTCCTCTTCATGGTGGCAAGATAAGGGAGACGGTGTCACAACAAATCCAATCAAAAGGATCATTTTCCTATGATACCAACTAATGCAGTCCGATAATGAATTTTCTTAATCCTCGCCAATTTATGCAAACGGATCAGCATTAGTAGTTTTAGATTTAGAGATAGGGTTTTTTTCTCTCTTTCTTTTAGTTGTTTCATTTTGATTGTGAGTTTAGGATCAGAGTTTTGTTCCTCATTCATTTTCATGCAACTTGTTCGTTCGCCCAAAGGTCAACACTCCTCTTCCTCGTCATTGTACATTGCCTGCTTCGACGACGATCAAACCTGAGGTCATACCAATCAATCACTTCGTTAAGTCGTTTCTAAGTTATACTGTTTTCTAGGGTTGTGTGGATTTATACTTGGAGTAATTGCCATCGTCTCCTATAAGTATCTTGAAATTTCTTTGATTGATTGAATCCCCCCGACCACCACCCCAAAAAATAAATAAACACATTCGTCAGCCCAACATCCCAATCCGTCAAAAGCTGAAGAGCTTTTTTGTCTCTTCATCCATAGAAGACATTTGCTTTCTCTTCTCTACTATCCAAAGATGGGAAGAGGTGAGATTTTTGCAGTTCCGTAGGGATTCAAAGCAACTATCATGTGGGTTCAAAGTGGCTATCGCTAGAGGAGGTTTTGCATTGAGCCCTAGACAATAAGGGGCTTTTAAAGAGAAATAACAAAAAGAGAAGGGAAAAGATTTTCTTTACTTTTTCTTCTACGCATAAGAAGTAAGAGCAGGGTCGAGTTAAATTAATGTAGGAGCTACGAGAGGACTTGAATACCCAGCACAAATCTCTTTGGAGTAGTGACTGAAACATGAAAATGTTGTTGAACTATTTGGTTATTGTGTTGATGGAAGTCTATGAGTCCTTGCATGAGTTTGATACTATGGGATCCCATCATGATATTTTTCACAAGCGTAAAGGTAACAAAGCACGGCCAGGTCCAACTCAAGTTGAGGCCGGTTTATCCCAATCATGGTTTAAAAAAATGGTTGTTATAATATTTTAAATACAACGGTCAAAACAGCTCTATTATAAAAAATAAAAAAAAACTAAAAGAAAATAAGTGAGAAAATCAGTCCATATTGCCGATAATTTCAATATAATGGATATATCGAACGATGTTTTGAAAATATCGGTCAAAATATTAGCCAGCGATGGTTTAAAAAAAAAAAAAAAAAATTCTCTTCTTTCTTTCAATTCTCCAAACCATCTGTGAAGCTTCTTCAGACTATGCTATGAGTTTCCCAAGCCTCTCTTTTCACCAAAACTCAAGTGATTTGCAAGATTTTGGTGGATTCTCATACAAGGCTTCTTCCCTCCTTAACCACAATACCCCTATGGGCACTACAGGAGTGCGGCACAGGAGTTTGATTCTTAATATTACCCTCCCAGAAATGATGACAATGATTATATCGAGCCAAACCGCCACTCAACCTGAAATTAAGCTTGGCCTCTGGGTCTTGGCTTAAGGTTTGAAGTCTGAAATCCAGGTGAATATTTATACTTCACAACTTTAATTGATTAATTCATCTTGATGTAGTAATAAATATTAATTGAAAGTTGAGATTCACTATCAACTTACTTGATGATTGAGTAATTGAATACTGCACTACTAGTACTGGTTTCCTGATTTTAAGTGTTTGACGCTAATGGTTAGTTCAAAATTATGGATGCATTCTGCAAATTTGTAATATTTCAACTTATTTGAGTATATGCATGTAAATCTATTTAATTCAAAACAGACTTTACAAGTTTCAAATAAGATTACAGGATGTTATGACTTGGGGGGCCGATATTTTGCTTTAAAGTGTTTACTAATGTTCAAAAAAAAAACACTGTTTTCTAGCATTTATAATATCCTGCATTTTTTGGATATTTTTTTGGATTCTTTTGAGGTAAAAAACATCACATTGCAATGGCAACAGGAACTGCTACCTCAATTTTGAAGCATGATTCCGACCCATGAGCATTCAAGCAACTTTTAGGGTTTTTCAGGTGAGATGTTTGTTGGTCTAGTTTGGGTTGGCTTGATCCATCAGCTCATCCAGAAGTGCTACATGTCAACAGCCATGTTCATCCATTCACTTAGGTGCCATGCACAAGGTTTAAAAAATCGGACTCAGGACCCGACTCGGTCATGGCCAAGTCCAAGTCAACTTGGCCGAGTCGCATAGGACTCGGCAAAGTCGGGCCGAGTCCCAATTTCAAATAAATGTTTGGAGGGCCGAGTCGCATGGCCAAGTCTCATGCGACTCGACCGAGTCCCATGATTTCCAGTCTGAGTCCCATAGGACCCGACTCGCTATGTGCCGAGTCGACTCGGACTCGGCCGATTTTTCAAAACCATGGCCACGCAACATGCCACATTATCATTAGCCCCATCAGCAAAAGTCAAATCTAAGATTTCTAAAGTTGTTCAAGTCTGAGGGAGAAAATTGTGTACCCAGAGGACCCCATAGTTATTTGGCACTGTGAATCTAAGTAACTGGGAAGTTATGGATAAGTGTTTGTCCTTAGTTTCTTATAAGAATGTTGTGTGGCACTCTAGCATCTTGGGATATGCTATGTAGCATACCAAGGTGCTGTGCAAATCAGCAAGTGTTGCAGATTGTGAAGTTCATGTTGTGGAACAAATAAAGAGTTTTGTTGTAGTGAGCACAAAGAAAAATTGGTGCATTTCTGGTTAAAGCACAAGCTGCTTGTGGCTAAGTGCAGCAAGTTGTCCACATCTTCTTCATCAGCTTAGATGCTGGACATTGAAGATCTATCACAAGCTATTGATACTGAAGATCAAGGCAGTTATTTGATGTTTATTCCAAACTGGTCATATTATCTATGTACCATCTTCAAAGGGTGTGTTGATACACGGTTGGGTTAATGGGTTAACTTGTGTATGATAATAAGACTGTCCTAGATTAGAATTAGATTAAATTCGTGTTTATTAATCTAGCATTATTGTGTGATTAGCATTTTCTATTTATTATGGGATTGAGTTTCCTATTATGGTTGTCATTAGGTATCCTAGGTTGAATACATATCTTTGGTTGTACTCTATAAATAGCCATTGGCTATTTTGAATAATACATATCAAAACCAGAAGTAGGGCAATTAACCTAGCAGATTAAATTCTTGTAAATATATAAATATATTTGGAATTTGACGAAGGGCAAAAGAATCTTGAGTTTTCAAAGCCTTTTTCCATAATGAATTTAAAAACTGAAATGGAGAATTTGGCCAAACAGAAAATGATTTCCAACTGAATATCTTATGGAGGTTGTTCAATTTAGTACACTAACCGAACTAAAAAGTTTCAGCCAATTCGGTCGAAACAAATCAAATTTAACTATCATGATTCATGGGTGTAACCACTCCCCCATCTCCTTTTCCATTGCATGTTTCTCCACTCCAATGGCAGGCTTCAGAACCTCGACCAAAACCTCCAAACAGTCAGGAAGGGAACTTGTCTAAATTGCAACTCCTCCCCAGCAGTCGTCCTATGGATCACCACCACAGATCCAAAATAAGAGGCCAAAAGACTAAAGTTCCCTCTCTCCAAATGTGTAATGGGATCTTAGCCATTCATTTTGGATTTGACTATTTTGGAGAGGCCAGTTATTTTGGATTCCTCTCCAAATGTGTAATGGACAATAAGGGTCTACCAATCAAAACCATTCATCTCTCCTCCCAAAGGGAGTTCTCATGCCTTGATGAGAAGCCATCTGAATCACCTCCTACGCTTCCTTCTCCTATATCAGACTAATCCACAACAAATCCTTTTCCAGCAGTTTGACATCCACCAGCATCTTACCCCACCTTTCTTCCAACCACCATTCGATCTCCTTTACCTCTGTCTTGGATTCCATGATCACACTGGGCTAGATGGAGTTACCTTTTATCCTCTTCAACCATCCAATCGGCAACCCAAACCAGTAAACCACTGCCCTACCCTATCTAGCTTTCTGTCCTTGCTTCTTCTCTGCCTGTAGGGCAGAACTCTTGGCACGCATCTGGCTTGGGGAAACTACTGCAACTGTTAGGGCGTTTCAGCCAACCTAACCCAGTCACACTTGGATTCTTTTGCCACCCCACGACTTACCCACAACCATTTCCATTGCACATTCTACCTCCAACATCATGGCAAGTCTGATAAAGACACAGCCTTTGTTGCCACTGTCTGCCTTCTTTGGTATGAAAGCGTCTATCACACAACCAGCCTGGCAGCCTGCAGAACATCCCTTCCAGCTGTAACTTCGAAAACTAACATTGTTATATGCATAGGGCTGAAAGAATGAGAAACACCAATAGAAATGATACCATGTCAGCCATGTTCGGTGATACACATCAGCCATATAGCTGATACAGAAGGCACATGTGTCACCAATATTCAGTGGGTTTGTCCAAAATCTGGTAAGTGACAACCGATACACTATGTATCAGCCAATTTTTTTGATCCATGAATTAGGATCTAGTATCTTTTATAAACTGGATGAAATCATAAAAGTGAACATGTTAAGAATATGTGATTACATGGAGTTGCATTTGTAAGACTCCGACCCTCCTTAATATTGATTAGTATCTAATTAATGATGATTAGATGCTAAATGCATTTTTTTGTATGCTTATGATCGTTTTTAGGTAGATTAGAGGGGTTTTGAACCAAACTAGGTAGATAAGGACCTTTTCGTAATTTTGGGTTTTATGTGAAGGGTAATTTGTGATTTCAGAAATGGGGCGATTTGGGTCCATCAGGTAAAGAATTCAGTAACGAACAACTTTCATGTTTTGACCCAGCCCATTTGAACCCATTAAACCCATTTCCAGCCCAAAAGACCTAAAATAACATTCTCATTAAAGTTGGACTTTCCTGCAATTCCCAGAAAACCCCCACTAAAACCCAACTCTACTCTAATCGACCCTCATTTCCATCTTCTTACTTGCTCCCAGCTGAGACTTCTTCTTGCTCACCTCTTTCTTCAATTTTTTGCCTCCAATCAAGCTAGAGAAGCCTTGAATGTTGGATTTCTAAGCTCCAAGGTCATCATCTTCCTCAACATCATCTTTTTTTTTCTTTTTTCTTTTTTTTTTTTAAAAGTGACTGTATTAATAAAAACTGTACAGTATAGGATAGGTATACTGAAACAAAAAGGCAAAAGCCAAGCCCCAAAAAACAAAGGCCCGCAACCCCAATCCAGAATCAAGACAAAACTACACGGAGAACATGTTTACAGAAAGAATATCATGAGAGGCGCCCTCCTTGGCAAGCCTATCAGCTTCCGAGTTAGCACTTAGAAGAATGTGGAAAAAGGTAACTTGGAGGTTTCTAGCAAGATCCAAAATCTCATCCACCACACCTGCCAGCTTCCAAGGAGGTTTAGCAGAGTCTTTGGCCCATTGGATTGCACAGAAAAAGTCCCCTTCCATAATAAGGTCAGCGAGATTCAGACGAAGCGCTTCTCTAAGACCTATTCTTATTGCCAGAATTTCTGCCTCATTGGCGGAGCAAACCCCAGCAAGCCCTGAGAAAGAGAGAAAAGTAGACCCCAAACTATTACAGATAATTCCCCCCCAGCCAGGCCCAGATTACCGAAGGCACTACCATCAAAGTTTACCTTGAACCCTTGAGGGGGAGGAGGAATCCATCTTTGAACGCTAGGAGGAGAGGCCGGTGAGGATAAAGACACTTCCTTCCAATTCCTCAACACCACATCAACCGAGATCCCTTTGAAAGAAGGAAGAGGAGATACCCAAGAAGCAGTATGGTATTTAGTCGTCTTTGAGATGATCCTCAGCTAACAATTTCTCTTTAAAGCATCTATTGTTCTTCTCTTTCTAAATTACCCAAATAGTAGTGGCCAAGAAAAAAGTCCTCCACATGATGCGACCCCTAGTAGAACCCACCCGTAACATCCAAACCTCAAAGAGCTGAGAGAAATGGGCCGGTAGAACTCCCCTCATGTCAAACCAGTTGTAGACAGAATTCCAAAGACCTTAGGCCACCGTGCAATTCAGAAACAAATCCCTCTGCAATTTCTTGATCTGCCTTATAATCTCTGTAGGGCACTTGAATAGAAATAAGAAGTAGATTGGCAGACTTGATAGAACTGCTTTGACGAGAGTGACTCTCCCTCCAAGACAGAGGTAATTAGCCTTTCAAGAAGCTAATCTCTTCTCTAATCTTTCCATCACCGGAGACCACAATGAGGTAGATGGAGTACCAATACAAAGGGCTAACCCAAGATAGGTAGCTGGAAGCGGACCGACCTTTCATCCCAGAATCTCTGCAAACTAGCGAAGACGATCTTCAGGCACTCTTTTAACACCAATCACTTCGCTTTTAAAGAAATTGATCTTGAGACCTGATACAACTGCAAAGCATAACATAATGGCTTTGACATTCTAGACTTCTTCCATCTCCACATCACAAAAGAGAAGCGTGTCGTCAGCAAACTGAAGATGAGTGACAGATGGACCTGTAGGGCCCGTCTTAAATCCCTTAATAAGATTCTCATTGGCAGCTGCTTCGATCATACGACTCAAAGCCTCACCTATGATGACAAACAGGAAAGGCAAGTGAACATCTATAATATCATTCATGCAAGCTTATTTGTGTTGATCTTCCAACTGTTCTTCTCCAGCTAAGCTCCATTCCCTCTATTGGTAAGCTACTCACTCCCAAGCACTCCCTTATGCTTAGATTCATCTAGAGGAAGCTTTATTCATTGCATGCAAGCTCACCCAACCCCATTCCATCTATCTTGACGTGTAGGATCCCTTTGGAAAGCTCTAAATTGGGGGGTTTTGATTTTGAGCTTTGTTTGACTGTAGAGAGCTTGGATTTCGTGGGTTTTCAGTCAAGCACCATTAGAAGGCAAGTGGACATCTATAATATCATTCATGCAAACTTATTTGTGTTGGTTTTCTATTATAATCATGTTTAGAATACCCACTGCAAGCTCAATGTATGTTTTAGGTTGATTTTGTGGAATAGAATTGGGATTTCTAAATGCCTAGGTAATGGTGGTTTTGAATGAACTTGGACGCTCTATTTTTGTGCAAGATACAGGCACGTGAGGCTTGATTGTAATGGGGAAACCATCTGATGAGGACATCATACTCCCTCCACAAAGATTCTGTAAGAGGAGGAAGAAGAGGGCTCAAAAGGCACGCACACATGCCTCCTCATGTTTGGATGGTCCTTTCCAAGTGTTAGATTATGATTTTGGCCAAGATCCACCGTCAGATCACGATTCTAGAGAAGATCCACCGTTGGATCTTGATTCTGGCACAAATCCACCATTGGATCCTAACTCTAAAAAAGATCAATGGTCGGACCAAGTCCAATCTAACATTTGATTGAGATGATGAAGACCCCATGTGGAAAACCAGGAATATCCACATTGGGATGCACCACATGGAAGGGACCAGCAAAGAAAAGAATTGAAGATCAAGTGGGGCCCAGCTGAAGGGCCCATCCAAGTGATTGTACAGTCACATGAGCTGTGGAGCCCACCCAAGTTATTTATTAGATTAGTTTGCTTCTATTTAATGGATTGATTCGATGTTTTAATAATTTAGTTAGATGTTATGATCTTGACGGTAGCATGAATTAGATGGTTGAGATTTATTTTAGGGCTAGGTTTTCTCTGTAAAAGCATTGTAAAGACCTTTTCTTGGTTAATGAATGATTAATAAAGGATTGTTGCTTTTGGCTACTTCTCCTGCATAAGGATCTAGTGTGAGACCATCGGGTGTGAGGCCTTGCGGTGTGAGATTGCGAATCAGGTATCTTCTCCTTCCCTCTCCCTATTTCAAAGTTATTGTTGGTTTGGGTTTATTTTCCATCACACCTTTTAACAAACCAGTCTCAAACCCTTGGTCGATCACCATCTAAATTTCAACCAAACCCACTGGTCGGACTTCATTCCTACCCCAAACCACATGTACAAAACCCGTCCATCAGATCTATTCTGGTTGACACCTCCCAGGCCACATGTTGCATCCGCCAAGTGTCCTTAAACCAAAACTCCAACTGCCAACCAGAAATACACCAGCAGAACCTCCATTTGTCCACTCAAAATCCAGCCCACTGATTGCATACCCATTCTCCAGCGCCTGTTGACTTCCATTACACATCACCCATCACCTTGACAGCTGTCCAGCTTTGGCAGAAAAAAAAAAAAAAAGCCCAGCCATTTCAGTTGAACCTTGCACATGTCAAGCCTAGTCCAACCGACCCATGTGGGCCCACATCCAACATGGCCAGACTTCATTTCTTGGATTTTAGTCCATTCAGACAAATCATCTTGAACCTTTTGTTCATCCTTTCACATTCACAGTTGTTGGGAATAAATTGCAGGAATTATCGTGCATAAATCTGAATCATAGTTTCTTTATCCCACATATATTCATTTCATTGAACTACTATTGAACCTAGCCATTGTTTTAAATCCTCAAGAGGGAAGTTAATTTACTTGTCATTCGATTGATCCCTAAGCTAGTGGAAGACTTTTCTTCCATTGCAACTCCCAATTCAGATTTGGGAGGGTCTCATTGTGGGATTGTAGCAAGGCCTAGAGTCACCTCTAACTCCCAAATTGAAATTTTACGTAAAAGGTGCAATCTGAATTTCAGATTTTATGATTTTATTTGTGGTTGTTAAGTGTTATCTTGATCTCATTGCATCATCTAGCTTAGCCTTGCACTGTCACTCCTGCATCACCATCCTACCTGGAAAACACCATTTCAAGTTCGAGCTTCAGAAATTCTAAAGCCCACGGTAAACCGTGAGCTCCGCACGGCTAACCGTGGAGCTCATTTGAGTCCCATGGTTACAAATCCAAAACTATGCTTTTTCAGTGTTTTGAATTGCGGTTAGCCCACGACTAACCATGGAGCCCTCCACGGCTAACCGTGGGGTCACCATAGAGCTCATTTATGTCTCACGGATACAAAAGACGGTGGTTAACCCACGGCTAACCATGGACCCCACTATGGCTAACCATGAGGTAACCATGAGGCCACCATAGAACCCAATATTTTTAAGGACTTTCAGACCTAGAATTAGAACCCACAGACCCTAAACGAGGCCTAATTGTTTACTAGACCTATGTGGAAAATGTTTGAGCTGAGCTGACATACACCCACATGGATGCCCGGAATTCCGTAATCAATTGTACTAAGACAAAAGTGTCGACCTAAGGCGGTTCGATGTCCATAAACTCAAGTAACGCCAGGGTTTAGGTAGCCCGGAGACATCAGAGGCCTTAGCACTGCTAATGGTTGGATAATGATGCCAACAAGCAATCCAAACCATAGGTTGGATTGCAATTTACTTATGACTCGACACTAATCTGCCTACACATGCATTTGTATACATTTCGGATTATTCGGATGGCCTGATCATGTATCCTATATTGCTCCTGTTTCACTTTATGATTCCCGATTATGCATCATGTCCAGGGCCTCGATTGCTTAAGTTTGCCCTGCTTATGTTAATTAATTAAGAATTGGAATTACTCTTTACGCTTAAGATCTGTTTACGTTCTGCTGAAGTATTTCAAATGTTTATGTTTCATGATTACATTACCTGATCCAATTATGTCACTCTTTGAGTCCGCACCAGTCAGCTTCGATCCTATCGCACTCAGACCCGGCTGAGTGTGGATTTAGATTTATCCGTTACGCTAGCTGCAATCTAGTTGCTGTTATGGGGGCGTATCTGTGCTCCGGTGCCATATTGTAGATCTGTGGCCTTATGGTACGATCTTGACCAGACTATCTGTTATGTTCATGCTCTCACCTTCGGTCACGCATAGCAACCGATGTGAGAGAATATAGCACATAGAATGCCATTTTGCTAGGACACACTGTTAGATTCTGTCACACATGATTCATTATGTTATATGCTTATTCATGCATGATTATGCCTAGTTTATCCCGTATTGACATCATATGATCATTTATCATTATATTCATCTGATGCTTAATGTATATGCTTATTATATCTGTTTAACTTGCTAGATTGTCCAGTCTAACGGTGCTACGCTTGGCGTTACAGGTGAAAACGCGGAGGCCCTTGAGATGGGCGTAGACCGAGGAGGTCGAGGAGACACCTCAGGGGGTAGTTAAGTAGACTCCTAACGATGTCCTCCAGACATCATCTATGCCACACGAGTGCGAGCATATGGACTATTGTTCTGTTGTGGACCTTGAAAATGTTGAAACTTATTTCTACGTTTTGTAAAACTTAACTATTGCTTTTGCTACTTTGTTATTTTAACCATAACTTAAACTTAATTATGATCTATGGACATGTTTTATGCTCTATGCTCTTTTATACAAATATGCCATGGATGTTATAGATACCTTGTCTATTGTTGTTAAGTTGAGAAGTATGAGTTACTCAAGCTTCCACGAAAAAGGTTATCCTTGCTGGGACGGTTTATTTATGATGCCTCACGCAAGAAATCCTGTGGGAACTCGCGATTGGGGAATAAACGCAAGCTAGAGTCACATGACTTGAATCCCCGTGCAGGTGACGCCTCGGTGCCTGTGCATGATTATGGGGGCCCAGGCCGGGGGCGTTAACGCATTTCCTCAAAAACAATCACACACGAACTCATTTCATGTTCCTATGTATAGTAGCTGTTACAGCAAGTCCTATCTGAAAATCATGCTAGTTAGAAGTATGGTTACAGGCTTACAGCTGTAAATCACAAATGTTTTAGATATTTGAGAAGCAACGGTGATTACATGTTCTGTTGTGAACTAGGTATTTCAAGTGCATTTGGACACACCCTGAATTCCAAATATACAAAATGTTTTTAAAACCATTATCCATCAGCAACATAAATCTAGCACCATTGCCCACGTACCTGAACAAGGCATGCGTTTGATCACTGTCTAAGATGGCTGGATGGTCACATAATGCAAGAACCTGTTTAAAAAAAAATAAGGAAAAGATTCGACTCAAGGCTGCTACTTGCACAAGTTTATCTTTCTATTTAAGAGTTATGACATGCGAACCTCCCGGAAAAAGGTAATTGGCTGCTGACCAAGGGACTGAGGATTTCCAATATTGCAATAAAGAATCTGTGTTTAAAAGAGCAAAGACAGAGAGCTTAGGATAAATATGAAAAGAGTGTCTCAAAAGAAAACAGTACACACGCATTCACCAGCATTCACCATGGTTCATGCATGTATATATATGGAGGCCAGGGCATATATACTGCATGCATAGGGAAAAATCACATCGCTCACTAGATCATTATCAAATGAAGAAGCAAGCAGAGCACAAATACACACACAGAGGCACATAAACACATTTTTGTGGTTCATCAGGCTAAGTGACCAGAGTCACAGATGAAATTTGCACAATCTACATTATGCAGGAATATCGCTAGGTCATCAAGTCACTAAACATTATATAGGCTAACCCTACAGGGACATAGGCAATTTTCACTCACCAAAAAACTCTCTTTCTTTCCCTCCCTTTCAGGAGAGCTGTCTTCAAGCCAGTATACAAGGGAGCTCATGCCAATGGCCCAAACCGCCAATCCGATGGATTGAAAGTAACTGTGAAAAGTGCCTTAAGTCCAGATTTGGGAATTCTCTGATCCACTAATCTTGAATTTTAAGCTTCCAACAGTTGCTGGACTCTGACTCTCGCTGGATTTTAATTAAAAGCGAGAACTTGGAAGAGGAGGACCCAAATTGGTCTGAGTCAAGCAGGACCAACCTGAAACTAGTGCAGACTGATCCACCATTCATTAACAAGCATTAAAAAACTCGGCCAAGTCCAAGTCAACTTGGCCAGCAACTAGATATTGTACCTTATCTAACAGAGAAGCCACAAAAGAGAAGGTGCCTTCAAAACATCAAGAGTGCCTCTCCTTCCACAGAACCTAGATGCTAGCAGAAGAAGAAAACCTACAAAACACTCTCCCCTTGTTGATCCCACAGCCATACTCCAAGCCTTAAATAGAGGGTGTATCCTATTAGGCAAGGCCTAGCTGCAGTCAAACCACTCCAACACAGAAGTCCAAAGACCATCAGCTACCTTACATCCAAGCAGTAAATGATCAAATGATTCCGAAATGGGCAGGAACATAGGCCAACCATTGACCATGATCTTCTTACAGTGTTGTAAGTTGTCCATGGTCAGAATCTTGCCCAAAGAGATAGCCAGCCAAAATCACTATGCTAGGAGGAATCGTGAGGAACCAAAGGTGAGCCAAAAGAAAGAAGCAACTAAACCTCCCATCCAATGTCTCCATCCAATTCAATCCAAAAAACCCATTGGATAAGTAAACTTCATTTAATATGCGAGCATCTCAAAGAAATGATTTTTTTTTCAGACTCCATCACATTTCTTCTATAGATTAGGTCCCCAACCACCTGATTTCCAGCCCTAGACATATAGCAGCTCAAATAAGCAAAGTATTCTTTGGCGCACAACACTGGAAACTTAGCAAGTGGAAAGTCACTCAACTAAGTATCCAAACCAAATGGGATACTATATCTTAATATGACTTGGTAGCTGATGCTGCTCATGAATTTTTCCTTGGTAGTCAGGCATCCTCTTTAAATAGCCAAGTTTCAAGTATTTGCGGGCAAAATTACCCACTCAGACCTCTGCTCACCATACATAGTTGCAATGATCTGCTTCCAAAGACCCTTTGACGCATCACCAATTCTCCAAAGCCATTTTCCAACCAAAGCCTGATTCATGAGCTCCATTTAGATTATAAAACCAAGGACCAATCTACAAGACAATATTGCTTTCCCACTTCCCAACTTGAGGTTGTGTTGGAGCTTTTCAATACAATTCACCACGGACGCGGGACATTTGAAGAAAAACATGAAGTAGATAGAGAGGTTTGAGGGAATTGACTTTAATAAAGTTACTCAGCAAGCCAAAAATAAATACTTGGCCTTCCAAGAAGCCAGTCAATTCAAGCAATTTGTCTAGGTGGGAATAACCATAGTGGAATGGCTAATATCAATAATTGTTTACTTTTTTGTTAGTATTTCCCATTTTATGTTATGTAGGGATTAAAGAAACCCCTTAAGAGCTTTTGAGGAGATTTTAAAGATAAATAAGATAAAGGCATGCGACTAGTACATTTTCCCGTAGTTTTTTTTTATTTTTATATATAACAGTAAAAAAATTATTTCACCACAAGAACAAAAAGAACAAGCGACCAAATACAGGGAAGAACTAATAAAAATTATACATCAAATAAGATAGAAAATTTAGAAACTCCTCTCCTGGCAAGACCATCCGCCATTGAATTAGCCTCTCGTAGAATATATGACGAAAAGAAGCACCCTTTTTTTTTTTTGATAAATCCTGCACTTCCTCCACCCAATCCGCAATCCTCCAAGGATAAATAGCCTTCCCTGAGGCCCATTGCATAGCTGAAAAAAAATGTCCCTCAATAATAGGATAAGATCCTCATATCTTTTCCAACTCACGGCGACCAATCAAAAGAGCATACACTTCAGCTTCATTAGCATCCATGGAGACCACAGGCCCAGAGTAGTTTCAAATAACATCTCCGTTCCAATTTTCGATGACACCACCAATACCTCCTTGATTTGTACTCCTTAGGAAATTGCCATCAAAGTTCAACTTTAAGATTCAAGGAGAAGGACAAATCCACTTGACTCTAGTCACCACTTTTGAACGCCCATGCCCTTCAAAAACAGAAGCTCAGGATTGATTAAGATCTATCAAAGAGATCCCTCCAAACTCCTTTCCGTTACACTCCCACTCCAACACATTCCAAACAATGGACTGTAGATCTCCTCAACAGGTTTATTGATACTTCTAAACACTCTTTTATTTCTTTCCAACCAAATCTTCCAAACTGTAGCATATAATACTAACTTAAAAAAAATTTACCCCTTACACCTTTTGTACCCAAATGCCATTGCCAAAAAGAGTTCTTCCAGTGTCCTTGGCATCACTTAATTCATATCAAAGCATTGAAACATGAAATACCAAACTTTACATGCAAACTGACAATGTATAAACAAATGATGCACAGTTTCCTCCTCTTTTAAGCACGTCGGACAACCATTAATTATAACACGATTTCTTCTCCTCAACTTATCAATTGTCAAAATTTTATGTTTCTTTCCCACCAAACAAAAAGCTAACACTCTAGGGGGAACTGATGGATCCCAAAAAGACTTCCAACCGGAAATAAGTCCACTTATGTCATTCAAAACATTATAGAAAGACTTAACTGAAAATTGCCCTTTAACATCTGGTTTCCAGACTCCTTGCATCAGATTTATCATCTGACAAGTAGAAGTTATTGAGCAAACCCAACAAGGAAGCACAATCAGATATTTCACCTTCCGTCAAATTTCTTCGGAAAAAAAAATCCGAAACTACATGTCCACATGCAATAGAAAAAAATGTCTGCCACATAACCATGTTGTTGAGTATCCAACAAAAAAAGATCTGGGAATTGATTAGATAACACCGATTGCCCACATCATTCATCCTGCCATAATTTGACCCAATGACCATCATGGACCCTATACCAAACCCATTGAGCAAACTCCACCTGGACAGATAATACAGACCGCCACATACCAGAAATCCTATTGGCTTGCATAGGAACACACCAACCATTATTACTCACCTTATATTTACAAAAACATAAGGTGTTGCCACATTCCTTGCCATGGTTCTCCCACTCTCCAAAGCCACTTCCCCAATAAGGCTTTATTTACTTTGTCAATAGAACAGACACCCAAACCTCCTTGAGACAGAGGTTTACATAACTGCTCCCATTGGACCAAATGGTACTTTTTCTTTACAATAGAATCATTCCAAAGAAAATCCCGCTGAAGTCTTTCTATCCGCCTTAAAACATTTTTAGGGCAACGAAAGCAAGAAAGAAAGTAAATTGGTATACTGGAAAGAACTGCTTTGATTAGAGTGACATGACCTCCCATGGACAATTATCAACTCTTCCAAGTACTCAATTTTTTATCTCTCTGCTCTACAACTGAATCCCAAAGATGTTTCTTTGGCAATCCCAGACATAAAGGGTGCCCCAAATACTTAGAAGGAAGACTACTGACTTTACACCCGAAAAATTGTGCCAATAAAGCAACATTACTAGCCTCCATACAAACACCAATCAACTCACACTTGTCAAAATTAATCTTCAAACCCGACAATAGTTCAAACCATTTCAAAATACACTTCAGATTTTCAACCTGGTCCAAAAAAGCATCACAAAACATGATTGTATCATCTGCAAACCGTAAATGTGTTACCTCAAAATTGGAATTCTCCAATGCAAAGCCTTTGATTAAGTTATTCTGCTTAGCCTTCTCCAATAATGCATGCAAAGGTTCCGCCACTATAACAAAAGGCATAGGTGAAAGAGGATCTCCTTGTCGAAGATCTCTCAAACTCTTGAAGTATCCTTTTGGTGAACCATTCACCAAAATAGAATAACGGGCTGAAAAAATACAGCAGTGAATCCACTATCCACTTCCTCCATTTTGCTCGAAAACCCTTTCTTGTCATATAATATTGAAGAAAACCCAACTCCACCTTATCATAAGCTTTTTCAAAGTCTATCTTGCAAATTAAACCGAGATGTCTCTGCCAATTTCTGGAGTCTATACACTCATGGGCAGCAAGAGCAGTATCAAGAATCTAGCGACCTTCTACAAAAGCACCTTGGAAATCCGAAATAATCTCAGGAAGAACCAACCTTAATCGATTAGCAAGAACTTTAGCTAAAATCTTATATAAGCTTCTGATGAGACTAATGGGTCTATAGTCTTTAATTGAAATAGCTCCCTCCTTTTTAGGGATCAAAGCTATAAAAGAAGCCCCCATTTCTCTTGTGATATTTCCATTGGCATGAAATTCATTGAAGAAGACTAGCAAATCATCTTCGAATATATCCCAAAATTCCTGAAAAAAGAGAATTGGGAATCCATCAGGCCCCAGAGCACAATCTCCACCAAGACTGAACACCGCTTCCCTAATCTCCTCTTTCTTAAATAGATGCTCAAGAGAAGAAGCACTAGGAGGAGAAAGACTTCTTAATGAAACACCATCCATTCGAGGTCTTGATCTACCACTGCCAGTATATAAATGCGGGAAAAAATGAACAACCTCTCCTTCTATATCCTCCCTTTTGTCCCATTTCTCCCTCTAGCTTCAATAACATTAATTCGATTAACACTACGACGAGCTGTAGCCATAGCTGAAAAAATTGTGTTCCGGTCTCCTGCTTCCAACCACTTAATTCTAGAGCGCAGCTTCCATTTGATCCCCTCCTGAAAGATCAATCTACGAAATTGTTCTTGAACGAATTGCCTATTTGCCCGATCTTCCTCTTCAATTAATCCTTCTTCCTCTTTCATATCTATCATCTACATATCAACTAACAACTGATTCTTCCTTTCCAAGATGCTACCAAAAACATCTTTCCTCCAGCCTTTCATTTTATCTTCAAGAAATTTTAGCTTCTGAGCTAACTGATAACCCATCCAACCATTAAAAGTTATAGAGGTCCACCATTCTCTGATAACGTCAGGGAATCCTTTTTCTAAGAGCCAAGCAATTTCAAATTTAAAAGGAGGACCCCAATCTTCCATAACTGTTTGAAGTAGCAAAGGGCTATGATCTCAACTCAATCAGGTGGCTGGAAGGTGGTACCGTCAATGGCTGTTAGGAGGAGATTTTAATGTTATCAGGTTTCCAAATGAGAGGAAAGGAGGTTATATGTCATCATCTATGCGGGCTTTTAATAATTGGATCAGGTCTCATGATCTTTATGATATGCCTTTGAGAGGAGCAGAATTTACTAGGTCTAACGTGCAAGAATGTCTTGTTATGAGCCGATTAGATCGATTTTTAGTTTCGATGGAGTGGCTGGATTTATTTTCTGATTGTGAGTACCACCTTCCAGCCACCTGATTGAGTTCTGCCCAAAAATCCACCTTGTCATTGACATTGGCAGGCCCATAAACTGACGTAGCCACCCATTCAGCGCCGCATCGTGCATCTTTTAAAAGAACTGAAACAGTAAATCTCCCCACAAATTCATCCAATTTTTGCCAAAAAGCTGCATTCCACACTAATCAAATACCGCCATAAGCATTGATAGAAGAACAACACATATTGACAATTCCTCCAAGGACAAAACGACAGCAGAATCTGATCGTTGATCCTCTCCATTTTAGTTTCTTGAATAAAAATACACTCATTCCTATAGCACTTAAAAAGCCCTTTCATCACTGCTCTCGTAGAAGCTGAGTTCATTCCCCTGACATTCCAACAGAGAAGCTTCATAATTTCAATAACTTCACGCCATTTTGACTATCCTTGGCTGGCAGATCATAATTCACTAAGAAAGCCAATTTTTCCAATTCCCTTTGTGCTTTTGATTTTTTTTCTACTGTGATTAGCCGCTGTGCATTTATCTTTCTCCTCTGCCAACATCTCATGAACAAACCTCCTCAGTTCCGTTATACTGCCTCCATTGATATTCCCAAAATATTAGCAATTTCAGTCAATTTTTCCTCTATCATCGCCGTGAACATTATCATCTTGATCCTCATCCAGAACCTTCATTTGGTCAGATTGATCTGCCACAACCAAAGCTCTCTCTTCAACAGAAAATTCTCCCCCGTCATCATCCTTGGACTATTGATAGTCATCATCTGAGTCCCCCCATCGCCTATCCTCCTGATGCTGGATGATGCAGGCCCTAGGGTTAGGGCTTGCGTGGAAAGTGCTAAAAGCACAATGGGTGCCAAAGCACGTGTCCGAAGACACAATCAATCTCCGAAGAGACAATAAACGATGACGCACTTCAATGGGAAAACCCAATTTCATTAATTAACCACTGAATAATTCTTTACTACAATGCCATATAAATAAGAAATATAACTTAAGGCCTAAGAAATCTAATTAATCTAGGAAACTAAATAAAGTGGAAACCTAATCCTAATTACAATATTTAAAGAAACTAATGACATAAGAAACAATTAAATTCCTAAATCTACATGGGCCCTACACATGTGGCCATAAGGTCTACACTGCATCATTCTCCCCGGGTTGGAAAGAACTTGACCTCGAGTTCGGTAAGTGTCTGCCTGGATCAAAAATCAATCGAACGAACTTTCTATTAGTTGACTGATCTTGAGCTTGTACATAGATCTTTAAAATGTTTAACTTGGCACATCCTTTGATTTTATGGTTGAAGTGTGCTTGGAGGTACACGTGATCCATTGGGGACGTTACATGTGGAATTTGCACCATCAAATTGCAATCTTTGAGTAGCCGTTCTTGATCTCCCGATTGCCAGTGGTGATCCATAAAGACAAAATCAATTTGAGAGCTTATGTGGGGAGTATCAACAACTTGCTCTTCATCACTTGGGGTTTGCGCTTGGGGATTATTTGTACTCATAGGAGAATTTTCAAGGCCAACTGTAGATGTCGAATCTTCTGTGTCTAACTCTGGTTGATCGGTCAGTATATCCGCTGGCATTGGTTCATCAACACGGTCTATTACGTGAGACGACTTTTCTGCTGGAGGAGTAACTTCCACTATATGAGACCTCTTAAGCATCCCCTCCACACAATTGCTTCCCAAAATGCCTCGTGGATGGTCTTGCAGGCAGACATTCTCTCCACTATGTCTGGTCTCAAGCCTCTTACAAAACTAATGAAATCATGTTCTTCATCATCCTCCATTCCACATGCATCTTGGAGCCTTGAAAATTGGTCAGAATATTCAAGAACGGACAATTCTTCTTGTTTCAAATCAAGAAATTGTTGAAAATAATTTTTATTGACAGCACACCGTAATCCATATTGGCATGCATATCTGACTCCTTAAAGTGCATTGTAGAACTTATTGATATGGAATTTCATATTGGATGTGTGAATGGACGGACCTTGTCTGTAGATCTGCTATCTACGGGCACGCAGGCGAAGAAGAATCAGAAATTTGACTGTGGATGTGCTTGATATCGTAAGAAAAAAACTCAACCGTTGATCGGGTTAAAGTTACTGTTGATCAAATTCTGTGATGCAGTGATGATGTCAGCAGAATCTTCTGGGCCTCAAGAAGGATCGGATTGACTAGATTTCAATCCAAATTGGAAAGTGACGCAACCCGTGAACGACCTAAACTGAACTCAATCAAGGCCCACTTGCTAACAAGCGTGACTCGGGGAACTGATGCTGTCTCGTTCTCTGTGCAAGAGAAAAGAAGAAAATAACAGGGCTTAGACTCCTTTCGTTGTTGCGTCGTCCAACAGGGAAAGGAAAGGCGATGTCACTAGCATTGGCGATTGTGCGATGGGAACGAAGGGAAGATGGGCGATGGCGCTGGACTCCATGCGATGGGAACGGAGGGGAAGCTGGGCGATGGCGCTGGACGCTGGCGGCCGGCAACGTTGAAGCAGAGGTGCTAGGTATGCCTTCTTCTTCTCTGTTCTTCTTCTTCTTCTTCTTCTTCCTTTTTTTTTTTTTTTTTTTTCCCTTCTGGGCTCGAGATCTGGAGGAAGGAGGAGGGGTTTGGGAAGGAGTAATCAACAATATGGGGAGAATGAGTATGGGGGTCGAGGAAGAGGCGATTGGGAGGTGGGATTGCTGGGGCTTGTACGATTAGGGGTCACAGCTTCTGAAAGGGCCGGGGCGATGGAACGATTGGACCGATGGGTTCGGGGAGTTGGTTTTGGGATGGGATTTGGGAGGTGACGACGATGGGTAGGGCGATGGAGAGCTATGGACTGGTACTTGGATAGGTGGGTGGGTCGCTGACGATGAAAGGCCTGGGATGTGGCGAGAGGTCTTGCAACGGAGTGGTTAGGATGTGGCGAGAGGTCTGGGATGAAAGGGCTGGGATGTGGCGAGAGGTCTGGATGTGGTTTGTGGAGGTTTGCGGGAGGCAATGGACGAAAGGGCTTCAGCTGATGGGGAAGCAGTTTTTGTGAACAGATTTGGCAGGGATGGGGATGGTAACAGGGCGTTACGGGGATGGATGAAAGATAGGGGTAACACGCAGATTGATCGAGGGATCGTTCGGCTCTGATACCAATTGATGCAGGCCCTAGGGTTAGGGCCTGCGTGGAAAGTGCTAAAAGCACAATGGGTGCCGAAGCACGTGTCCGAAGACACAATCAATCTCCGAAGAGACAATAAATGAGGAAGCACTTTAATGGGAAAACCCAATTTCATTAATCAACCACTAAATAATTCTTTATTACAATGCCATATAAATAAGAAAGATAACTTAAGGCCTAAGAAATCTAATTAATCTAGGAAACTAAATAAAATGGAAACCAAATCCTAATTACAATATTTAAAGAAACTAATGAGATAAGAAATAATTAAATTCCTAAATCTACATGGGCCCTACACATGTGGCCATAAGGTCTACACTGCATCATTGGACCACTGTTGGTATGTTAATAGGCGGATCTACTAACACATCCGGAAGCCCATTTGAAACAGCGCGACTATCCAACACAATCATAGTCGCAATAGTTTCCTCACGTGTGGTAAGGGGAGTTTTCCGTTCTTTAAAATTAATGGCATTTTTTGGATTTTGAGAGGAGACGGGGGTAGAAAGGTCATTCTGAAGCTGAAAACTCCTTTAATAGTAGGACAACTCGAAAAATCCCTCTTCCGGGTGTTTGTTGAAACCCAACTTCCATAGCAATCAGTCTTTGTCTCTGTTTGGGATTCTTCAACGAGAAATCATCTAGCATCTTTGACACATTGACCATCGGATTTGCTTCCTTTATTGCAGCTTCAAGATTGTTAGTGATTTGATTTTGAATTTGAAAACCTAGATTTGCTAGAATTTCGCACAAAGACTTCGGATCCATCTCTGCACTCAAAGGTTCGAGATTTTCCAACAGTCCAGACTCCCTTAATACTCGCTGCCGGCCAATTGATCTTCCCCGAGCACCTGTAATCATCCTCTACAGCCACAGATACAAAAAACCGAACATCCTCAACCTCCAAAGCAATTTTCTGAATGATAGATTGCTGAGGATCTCTTAAGATGAGTACTCTGACCCGATCTACTCTTTGTTGACATACAGCTTCTTTGTCTATCTCCATTACCATCCCCAAACACTCACCCAGACGATGGAAGACCTTCTCATCCCAAGCATGAAGAGGGATTCCTCTTAGGCGAACCCAAACCGGGTGCAAAGCAGGTCCTAGCACTTCAGTCCACTGATCCAACTGTCTAACTAGACAATCATTCACCAATGATTCCATCTTAGAGAGCTTGGAGAAACCTTCCTGAGAAATAGGTTTGATCCAGAGCAGATAACAACTCAACCTCTTCACCACTACTTGAATCCCCACTTTGGAGAAGAACCAATCTTGAATATTACTGACAGAAACATAAAGGTTAGACACAGTAACCACATACGATTCACAAACAGCTTGTTTCAAAGAGACAGCCAATGAATCTGCTATCTTGACAACCTTAAGACCTCCCATTTCTTCTATCCAAACCTGTATGTTTTCCTTCTTATCCCCACCTTTAACATTTCGATGAAGAACTGAGTAGTCTCTTCCATTTCCTGGATTGACAGCCACCGATGCGAACCTCATACCTGCCTCTGAAGCCCTCGAATACTTAATGTCTCTGTTAATCACTTTAGCAATCTGAACTCCAATCTTCCTTCCACACAGGATCCTGCCATTCAATCTTTGGATAGCCCTATTTGTATCCCATTCTGTCTTGAACCGAACAAAACCAAATCCTCTTCCTTTTCCTGAACTCCTGCTTTTTTGGCAAGCAAACATCAAAAACTGGACTGGCCTCCTTGAAAACTTCAAAGAGATCCTTTGTTGTCATCACCAAAGCAAGATTAGTTATGAACAGGCGGAACAGCGACCAGCAATCTCTTATCCACCCTAGCCTGGCACCCATCTTCAATCTCTAGATCTCAGTACATCTCTGAAATGTCAAATCTTTTCAAAATATCATTAATTTTGGATTTTATCGCAATAATATTGTATAATATCACAAATGATACATTCACCCGCAGTTAAAAGGGGTTTGTGATGTACTTGTCTTTAACTACAAGAATAATGTTGATGACTTGGATTTTAGTTTTATTTTTTATTTAAAGAAAATCATCAACCTCATTAAAGCGTCGTCCCAACTCACAACTATGTTGATGTAGCCTACATGAATTCAGTTTCTCCATTATAATCTACCATGGACCAAATCCTCAAATAGGTTGCAATACTTCATATCAAACCTTGCTATTTCCATCCATGTCCTCTTCGACCTTCCCCTTTTATTAAAGAATAAAAGAAAAAAATTTGCAACTTGTTTATTTTTCCTAGTAACATTAATGTGAAGCATAATGATAAATGTAGGCTTATTGGGCCATGGCCCATTACTCATGTAAACTGCCCAAATCAAGTCATATGTAGGACCTATTCTCCAGGCTATTCATTGTAACAAATGTAAAAATCCATTTTCAGCATATATAAAGAGATCAAGAGACTATCTCATCGATACTCTAAGATTTCATCATTTCTATTTGTTTCTACTCAAATAATATGGCATCAGAGCCCTGGTTCTCTAAGTGATCCTGTCTGATCAGTGTATAAACCCAGTTCAGCATTTCGAGCCAGTTTTGAAGTCTGCAACATCTAAGGACAGAAGACCTACAGTGGGACCCACTAGATCTGATCGACTTGTAAGATCTTAGTTGGAAAATTCACTAGTTTTCGAACAAAACTGATGTCCAAATCGAGTTGTAATTTTTCTATTCTTAGATATCGACTATGATGGGACTTCTCATTGAAGACTGAAGAATGCAGAAGCAAGACAGTCCAAGTATACAGTGCATAGAGCAACCCTAAGCCAAAGGGCTGGCTCGCTCGAACGAGCAGAACCGTCGCTCGAGCGAGCCCTGTTGGCCTACTAACCTGCGAGACGGTTAAGGGTCTTGCCCGAACGAGCCCGCTGCTCCCTCCAGCGACCCTCGGGAATTTTCTCCTGGGCGAACTAAAACTCTTATTTCCAAGTTTTTTCTCCAACTTCTATTCTTCGTTCCATTCGAACTGAAGTACCATTACACGACCCTTGGCCTATAAATAGACACTCTTGCAACCCTGAACTCTAACTCTCTCCCATTCTAAAGTGAGAATTTCTCTGAGAGATACTTGGCTATTGTTGTGCAAGAAGTGCTGCACAGGAGAAGAAAATCATCTTGTTCTCCGAAGTACCTTGAATAGGCATTGAAGGTGGTGATCACAAGCGGTGGGTCGGCGGCGAGTCCATCACGGTCCTTAGGTTGAGTTCCAACTAGGGCAAGGTCCTGTGAGTGTTCCTGTAACCTTTTTTATTATAGTACTTGGTTTGTCTGCGGTCCATACGAAAAGACCCATGGTTTTTCCTGAGTAGGGTTTTCCACGTAAAAAACCTCGTGCCTCATGTCTCTAATGTAGTTGATTGTTTTTTGGACTTAGGTTAATCATCTAGATTAATTAATTGGAGTTGAAATCCATAACGGAATCTGATTTGGGATCTTAGCCTATGTTAAGGCTTAAACGCAACCTTCACGTGGTATCAGAGCAGGTTGCACCAAATTAGCGCGCGATTACATCAGATTTCCAGTATGGAATTCAATAGGGAAGGCACATCAACCACCAAGCCCCCATTGCTTGATGCTAGCAATTACGCTTACTAGAAAGTAAGAATGATTGCTTTTTTGCGGCCAATTGATGATGATGATTGAGACTGCATTGAGGGTTACTCTGGACCCACTATGGTCACAGATGGGAAAACACTTCCCAAACCTAAGGCATATTGGACCCAAGGAGAAAAACATCTTGCAAATTGCAATAACAAGGCTATCAATGCCATATATAACGGTGTAACTCCTGCAAAATTCCGCAGAATTTACACTCGCACTTCTGCGAAAGAGGCTTGGGACGCCTGCAGACTGTGCATGAGGGCACAGATACCGTAAAGCAGATCAAAATCCAGAATCTGACTATGCTTTTGAAACCCTACGAATGAATCGATGATTTCCATGCAAAATTGAGTGACAGTCAACTCAAGTTTTAATTTGGGAGAGCCAATTCCTAAGAATAAAGTTGTTAAGAAGATTTTTCGGTCTCCACCCGAGAGGTTTCATGCTAAGGTTGTGGCGATTGAAGAGCACACCAACTTGAACACCCTTAGCGTTGAGGAATTGGTTAGCAATCTGCAAACTTTCGAGGCTAACCATTGCTCAAAGAAGAAGTTTGCCCTCATGTCCTCTAAGTTTGCGGAGGAATGTTCCTATGCTGAATCTGAGTGCAATTCCGATTATGGTGATTTTGAAGCCCTATAAAAAGGGTAATTTCAGAAAGGATTTTCAGAAAAATAAGGCCTCAAACAAGCCCAAACCACTACCCAAGTCTAAGAAAAACCCTCTCAAGACTTCCTCTAAACCTATACAGTGTTTTGAATGTCAAGGCTTTGGTCACATTGCCTCCAAATGTTTGCCTCCAAATGTGCAAATAGGAAAGAAAGAAGCAAGGGAAAGGCCTTGAACATCTCATGGGATGACGATTCAGAGGAAGAGGATAGTGAAGTTGAGTCTCCTATCCATGCGTCTGAGTCTGCTAAATTTGTTGCCTTTATGACTAGGACTAACTCTTCTTTAGTGCAGGGCTATGACAAGGATCCAAAGCCATATGAGGATTTAAATCTTCCCGAGTTTTCTGATGATGATCAAGATTTAGAAGAGGTGTACATGAAACTCTTAAAGGATTTTATGCGCTTGTCTCGCATCAATGACAAGCTTTCTCACAAGTTGAAAATCTCAGTCTCAAAGCTCTTCCCTGGCATCAGAACTTGATGATGCAAGTGATACGGTAAGCCGGTTGGAATCTCAACGTGCAATATTATCCGAAAATCTAATTGATGCAGGGAAGAAGAACGAGCTGCTTACTGAACAAAGTGAGAAAGCTGCAAAGGAAGTGGAGACATTGAGCACAGAGCTTAAAACTTGCAAAGCAGAAAAAGAAGACATGAACGGCAAGTTGAAAATGGCTTTGAATGAGCTGGACTCGGCCAATTCCTCAATCAAACACATGAACAAGGGTTCTATGACATTGGATGAAATTCTCAAGAGCTAGAAACGTGACTCGTCAAAAAAAGGTCTTGGCTACAAATAAGAAGCTTCTACTTCAAAGAACTTAGGCAACTTTGTATTTGTTCGAGGCCCCACTTTACACACGAGTAAACCCCTTCATGCAAACACTGCACATGCAAATACAGTGAATAGAAAGGAATGTGCCTTAGCCCAGAATCATTCACATTTGTCACTTATGTGGGATCAAAGGGCACATTTAACCACATTCTAATAAACTGCGACACATTAAGAAATCGGCGGAGGAAGAAGAACTATTCTCCCCAACAGGTCGAGCAAGGGTTCAGCTCGTTCGAGCTAGCCAGCCCTCCGGCTCAGGGTTGCTATATGCACTGTATACTTCGATTGTCTTGCTTCTACATCCTTCGGTCTTCAATGAGAAGTCCCATTACAGTCGATATCTAAGAATAGAAAAATCACAACTCGATTTGGACATGAGTTTTGTTCGAAAACCTAATGAATTTGGCAACTAAGAACCTACAATCTCCTCCTTTGGGAATTTATGAACAAAACTCCATAAAGACCGTCAGAACTAAATTTTCACGGTACAATAATTTCTCCAAAAAGAAACATCAAACAGAAACCTTCCGATTCTTGTGATCTTCAAATATACAACCCTGCAATAAACCTACAGGACAGACCTTGGCAAAAGATCTTGCATAAATCATAGAAACGAAATCAAATAAACCAAGCAAGCATCAAGTCTAAGCTAAGCTACTCCCCATTTTTGTTTAGGAATTGAAAAATGAACAAAAAGCACAAAAAGTTCAATAACCTAAACATGTTAGAAAACTATAAAGAGAACATTTGAGTAGAAACTATAAAGAGAACATATGAGTAGAAAGATGGGAAAGATAACAGTTCGACAAAGAAACATTCGAAACAAAGGAAACAAGATATAGCAGCATGTAAGAAACTATCACATAAAACAAAGCACTATCAATCTAAGTCCGCCTTTTGCTATCATGTAGTCGAATGTCACTTATGTGGGATCAAAGGGCACATTTGACCACATTGTAATAAACTGCGAAACCAATTAAGAAATCAACAGAGGAAGAAGATCTATTCTCCTCAACTGGTCAAGATCAAATTTATCTAGGTACGAAAGTCTGACCATCGTTGTAATGCAGTCCTTACAGCACTTAGTGCTCAAGATTCGCATGTATGGTATTTGGATATTGGTTGCTCGAGACACACAACGGGTGACAAGTCTCAGAGCTACAACGGTGGTAGCGTTAGATTTGGGGATGACAGTAAATCAAAGATTGTTGGCAAAGGGACTGTCTCCATACCAGGTATGTCATACCTTTCTAATGTGTTCCTGGTTAGTGGACTGAAAGCAAATTTGTCGAGCATCAGTCAATTGTGTGATTCTCAACATGAAGTACAGCTTTCCTTGAATGAATGTGTTATTGTTGACAAGAAAGGGAAAAATGTACTTCACGGTAAGAGAACATCTTACAATTGTTATGTCTTGCAACGGATAACGATCTGACACGTCACTCTGCCAGAATTAGTGACATTGATTTGTGGCATCAACGATTGGGCCATGTCAATCATAAGGACCTTGAAAATCTGGCTAAAGATGAATTGGTTCGTGGGCTACCCAAATGTTTGAGAGCCCCGAACAGTGTGTGTGGCCTGTGTCAGATGATCATCACACAAGAAGGTTGATTCTCTCCCAACCACCAGGCCATTGGTACTATTACATTTGGATCTTCTGTGTCCAACTAAAACTGAAAGCATTGGCAGAAAGAAATACATATTTCTTACCGTTGATGACTTCTCACGGCTAACATGGGTGAGATTTCTTCCGAAACCTTTGAAGCTTTCTTTGACCTATGGACTTTACTCATTGTTGATGAAGGAAATTTTGTAGGTGTTGCTAGAATTCGTTCAAACCATGGGACTGAGTTTGAGAATTCCAATTTTAATTCCTTTTGCACCAAAAATGGAATCAAATAAGAGTTTTTTGCACCTAAGACACCACAACAAAATGGAGTTGTTGAGAGGAAAAACCGAGTTGTTCAGGAAATGGCACGGGTCATGCTTCATAGTAAAATATGTATTTTGTTCTGCCAATGCACTTTAAGTTTGAGTTAGACACATAAGATTCATATGTAATAGTACCAATGGCATGGTGGTTGTGATAGAATGGACCTTCTTGTGTGATAATCAGACTTGCTTTCCCATCTGACACGGGCCACACACAGTGTTCGGGGCTTTCAAACATTTGGATAGCCCAGGAACCAATTCATCTTTAGCCAGATTTTCAAGGTCCTTATGATTAACATCGCCCAATCGTTGATGCCACAAATCAATGTCACTAATTCTGGCAAAGTGACACGTCAGATCATTATCCGTGGCAACAACATAACAATTGTAAGATGTTCTCTTGCCATGAAGTACATTTTTCCCTTTATTGTCAACAATAATGCATTCATTCAAGGAAAATTGTACTTCTTGTTGAGAATCACACAATTGACCGATGCTCAAGTAATTTTCTTTCAGACCACTAACCAGGACCACATTAGAAAGGTAAGACGGCTCAACAAATTTGCTTTCAAACCACTAACTAGGAACACATTAGAAAGGTAAGACATACCTAGTATGCAAATAGTCCCTTTGCCAACAATCTTTGATTTCCTATCATCCCTAAATCTAACACTACCACCGTTGTAGCTCTCAAGCGAGGTGAACAGAGAATTGTCACCCGTCATGTGTCTTGAGCAACCAATATCCAAATACCATACATGCGAATCTCGAGCACTAAGTGCTGTAAGGACTGCATTACAGAGATGGTTAGACTTTCGTACCTAAATAGATTTGGTCTTGACCTGTTGAGGAGAATAGATCTTCTTCCTCCGTTGATTTCTTAATTGGTTTCGCAGTTTATTACAATGTGGTCAAATGTGCCCTTTGATCCCACATAAGTGACATTCGACCACATGATAGCAAAAGGCAGACTTAGATTGATAGTGCTTTGTTTTCTGTGATAGTTTCTGACATGCTGCTTTATCTTGTTTCCATTGTTTCGGATGTTTCTTTGTCGAACTGTTATCAATCTCGTCTTTCTACTCATATGTTCTCTTTATAGTTTCTACTCATATGCTCTCTCTATAGTTATCTAACATGTTTAGGTTATTGAACTTTCTATGCTTTATGTCCATTTTTCAATTCCTAAACAAAAAGAGGGAGTAGCTGAGCTTAGACTTGATGCTTGCTTGGTTTATTTGATTTCATTTCTATGATTTATAGATCTTTTGCCAAGGTTTGTCCCGCAGGTTTATTGAAGATCACAAGAATCGGAAGGTTTCTGTTCGATGTTTCTTTTAGGGGAAATTATTGTACCGTGAAAATTTAGTTCTGACGATCTTTATGGAGTTCTGTTCATAAATTGCCAAATGGGGAGATTGTAGGTTCTTAGTTGGCAAATTCATTAGGTTTTCGAACAAAACTCATGTCCAAATCGAGTTGTAATTTTTCTATTCCTAGATATCGACTGTGACAGGACTTCTCATTGAAGACTGAATAATGCAAAAGCAAGACAGTCCAAGTATACAGTGCATAGAGCAACCCTGAGACAAAGGGCTGGCTTGCTCGAACGAGCAGAACCCTCGCTCGAGCGAGCCCTATTAGCCTGCTGACCAGCGAGACAGTTAAGGGTCTCACTCAAACGAGCCCCCTACTCCCTCCAGCGACCCTCGGGAATTTTCTCCTGCACGAACTGAAACTCTTATTTCCGAGTTTTTTCTCCAACTTCTATTCTTCGTTCCATTCGAACTGAAATACCATTACACGACCCTTGGCCTATAAATAGACACTCTTGCAACCCTCAACTCTAACTCTCTCCCATTCTAAAGTGAGAATTTCCCTGAGAGATAATTGGCTATTGTTGTGCAAGAAGTGCTGCGCAGGAGAAGAATATCATCTTGTTCTCCAAAGTACCTTGAAGAGGCATTGAAGGTGGTGATCACAAGCGATGAGTCGGCGGCGAGTCCATCATGGTCCTTAGGTTGAGTTCCAACTGGGGAAAGGTTCTGTGAGTGTTCTTGTAACCTTTTTTATTACAGTGCTTGGTTTGTCTGTGGTCTAGACAAAAAGACCCGTGGTTTTTCCCGAGTAGGGTTTTCCACGTAAAAAATCTTGTGCCTCCTGTCTCTACTAGGGAATCATCTAGATTAATTAATTGGAGTTGAAATCCATAACGGAATCTGATTCCTTACCCTGTGTTAAGGTTTAAACGCAACCCTCACAACTTCATCAATTTTTCTTCTAATTATGGTCACGCATCCCTGGTGAACATTTTTGGTGTTTTTCAAAGGTTTCTGGCTCTGTTTCGTCATTGTTCCCATTTCAAGCAGTACTCAGATTTTTGGAATCAACTGCGGGACCCATTTTCTCTAATCGTTTTCATCATAAGTCAACTCACTGGTCGCCTATTTATTCTAGGATTTCTGGGTATTTTTTCTTTATTTTTTGGATCGTTTCACAGGTCTGAAATTCTGCCTCAAGGTACTATTTTGGGGCATCTTTCATTGGACGCTCTTGGATCCAAATACCAGGACTTATTTACTGCCTTTTTTTTCCCATACTCGTTCCATAGCGCTTGCTCACCTAGCATCAAGTATTTTTTTCCAGCACTACCACACCTTCGGTTTCTTATAAATGGAGAAACCACAGGGACTGACAGTCCATTTGGATTGGACTAACTAGGTCTATTGGTCTCATGTGATGCACAATCACCTGAAAGGCCTCAAATTATGGAAATACATAACTGGAAAAGTCAAAATCCTTGTGGAGACAGATTCAAAATTTGAAGAACATGATGCTGGCATTGGTAAAATTAATTCATGGATATCAAATATTGTGGATCCTGCTAAAGGTAAACAATTAACCAAATACAAAGAACTTAAAGAAGCTGGGATTATGTGTCTCGGTTATAAACGCAAAGCAACTCTACTAAGTGGTATCAACTAGTGTGAAATCAAGAATGCTTTACAAGGAACCGATAATATCCATGACTTTTATGTCCGTATGACTGAGTTATGTTATCAACTCACCCTCATGGATCCTCAGTTCATTTGTAAAGCTAATTCTACCACATTTCACACTTAAAGAAAAGAAACTCAACCGGTTCCATTTCTCATGGCTCTCCAATCAGATTTTGAACAAGTTCGAAGGTTGCTACAGATCATGGTTTAAAAAAGTTGACTCGGCCGAGTCTGAGTTGACTCAGACTCAGCACATACCAAGTCGGGTCGCATGGGACTTGGACTCGAATCATGAGACTCGGCCGAGTCACAAGGGGCTCGGCCGAGACCTAATGCGATGGGACTCAACCATGAGACTCGGCCAAGTCCCATGCGACTCGGCGAGTCGACTCAGACTCGGCCAGGAACGAGTCGGATCCCGAGTCCGGATTTTTAAACCTTACTACAGATGTGCATTGACCATCGACAACTCAACCAGGTCACTATTAAGAACAAGCATCCATTGCCACGGATTAATGAATTGTTTGACCAACTACAAGGGGCAAGATATTTTTCAAAGATAGACTTAAGGTCCGGGCATCACCAACTGCGGGTCAGAGTAATTGATATTCCAAGACAACCTTTAGGAGTCGTTGTGGCCATTATGAGTTCTCAGTCATGACATTCGGATTGACTAATGCTCCAACAGCATTTATGATTTTCAAGACTTATCTGGATCAATTTGTTGTATCTATTGATGACATCTCATCTACTCTAAGGCTAAGGAGAAGCATGGTGAGAACTTAAGCACTTCACTTCAATGACAAGGGACAACCAGCTTTATGCCAAGTTAAGCATGTGAGACTTTTGGTTAGAGCAGGTGGCTTTCTTGGGCCACATTATTTCAGGATACTGAGATTGGCTTGGCAAAATCTGTCCAACTATCCAACAGTGATACAAACTCCCTCCATGCCTCTCTTGAGAAAGCCTAAGATGTCAGTGGTGTAGAGTTCCTTTGCCTCTGCCGCCATCAGGGAGCAAGGTGAATAAAGGCGATACTCACCGTGCAAACTTGAGCCCTCCGGTGGTTCCAAGAAGAAATCTAAGCAAAAAATCCTCGAACCTGACTCCTGAAACCTTGAGGACTAAAGGTTTCTGAAACCCTGAAAGAGATTGCCACTCGGCTGTTGCTGTTGCAATTCTTTGACAAGAGTGCAAGAAATTGATGGTTGGGCTGTTGAATTAAATTGTGTAATAATGTGATTTAATTGATGGCTACTGATGCAGTGCGGGATCTGCAACACGTGCCTGTTGTATATGCGTAAAACCTTGAATATCAGAAGTTTTGGTTACACACTAGAGATTGATTATAGTCCACAAGATATTCAAATTTGTCACGCCAACAAACTATTAGGTTGTGTTTGGCAATTCTTATTTTTACCTCTTTTTTTTAATGATTCTTATTTTTACCTCCTACTCTTTTAAAACAGATTTATAACGCATTTACAGCGTTTGGAAACCAAATGTGGAACCTCTGCTTAGATCCTCATAAAGAGAAATTCTCTCAGTTTCAAACAGCAGCAAATCGGGGGAGAATCGGAATAGACTGCCACCTCTTCCGCCTATTAAGCGGACAGAGGTGTGCATGAGACAGTCACTTTAGCATGACCATTTTTCTCTTTTTTTATAAATCTCAGACCCTAAATAATGATCCAAACCAAGGTTTAAAAAACCGGACTCGAGACCCGACTCGTTCAGGGTCGAGTCCGAGTCGACTCGCCGAGTCGCATGGGACTCAGCCGAGTCGCATGAGACTCGGCCAAGTTGCATGATTTGAGTCCGAGTCACATGCGACTCAGCTCGGTATGTGCCGAGTCCGAGTCGACTCGGACTCGGCCGATTTTTTAAACCATGATCCAAACCATTCGAAGTATGAAGGCCAAACATGGTTAGAGGTTCAAATTTCAGCCATTGATCTACCATGGAACTCAAGATATTTGCAAAAAATTTGAGCCCTTTGATCTAAATTTCTGGACATTGTGGGGCCCATAATCACAATCTGAACCATTGATCCTATTTCGAAGGCCAAAAATGGCTACAAGTCCAAAAATCAGCCTCTGATTCCAAGTGGATCATGAGAAATGTACTAAAAAATATTTTACCGTTGATGTACGATGCATAACTGACTGGGTTTTGAAAGTGTCCACAGGCAGTCTGGTTTGGTTTTTTTTTTATAAATTTTGGGACCATAAATCATGATCCAAACCATTAGATATATTCAGAAGATCATGCACTACTATGGGTCCAAATTTTAGCCATTGGATCATCATAGATATCGACCAAAAAAAAAAAAAAAGACATTTACATTTTTTTATACATCCATGGGCCCCAAATGCAAGATCAAAACCAGTAATTCTCTTTGTAAGGCTAAACACAGCTATGACATCAAATTTCAATAGTTGATTCCGCATGGATCTCGAGATATTTATGAAAAACTTTCAACCATTGCTTTAAAAATGTCCATTTCAATCAATTTTTTTGTGTTAACAAACGGCCTATTTCTAAAACATCTGTTTTGAATGGGGCCATTTGAAACAGATCTATTTCATACAGATAAGATTTGTCCAACAGGGCCTTAGTCTATTAAACAAGCTGCTCAGTAGGTATTAAGGTGATACCAGCCAGCTCAATCTTGTATCAGGATAGTAGAAGCCAGCCCCGATTTAATCGGGCTCAACCAAGACCATCCCATCAATTTAAGTTGATTGACTAAACCACATTTCTAAAACTCACAGATAAATGTTATACTAACACCAAAACATAGTCCTTACAATTGCGAATTGAAAAATATAAAGATTAAACCCAGGTTCAAAGCAGACCAACACAATCAACTCATTCTTCTTTTATTTACATCAAGAAGTTTCGAAATCAACTTACAAATAAACATTTTATAACACCAAAAAATAGTCTTTACAGTTGCCAATAGTAAAATATATAGAAGAATACGCACCTCATCAAAGGGATGTGTGCCTGGCTTTGCTTGTAACTCTTGTTGCAAACGCTGAAAAGAAATATGATAAATAAAGTCTTTGTAACACAAATTGGGTTTTAAAATGTCATATGATGTTTTAAACTCATTACATGTAATGCTTCAACTACTTAATAAAAGTAGTGCTCCCTATGAGAACCAATTTTTAACCCCACACAACAATAATTGTTGTGAAGCAAATTAACCATGACCCTCTCCAGCAATGCTACCGAATCCACTGTAGCAAAGAAAATGCTATAGAATCCAACTAAGATTTGAAGCCACTGGTTCCTAAGTTTGAGATAATTAACTCCACAGTCCACCTAAAACATGAAGATTTTAATTCAGTGCATGACAGCATGTGGAAGGCTAAATCAACAAAATAAAGGTTAAGCTAAGGTAGATTCAAACCCAGCCAGATTCCAACAGCACTAGGTACAAGAGCCAGGACAAATCAAGTCATCTTCATAAAGTTACAAATTGTAAAGCAAGTTTTTTACTTTCTTCAGAAACTGGTAGTTTACTATTTATTGAAGTATCAATATCGTAATCCTATGAAATACGAGGTTTCTGCTAAAGTCCCCAATCACTCACATGAAAATATGATTTACAAGATGTCGGAGGTAATCTAGAGATGCATTAAACACATTGTGCCACATTAAAGTCTTTGTGGTTGAATTCTAGAGCGAGTGTTATGGCGCTCTTTGGATTATACTTTCATTGGGCATTTTGCAAACGATCTCGTACCTGGGCATGCATAACAATCTCCCCACGAACAGCATATTCACATTTTATAACCTGACAAGGAATGGCAAAACAAAAAATAAAAGAGATCAACAAAAATGTACCCATACTATAAGTAGAGATTACTTTAAAAAATAGTATTAAGTAGTGATTAGAAGAGCAGCCTCACAGTTGGAAGGTGTTCATTGTCGCACACACAACGTTGTGGATTCAAATCATGTTACAAGAAGGAAAAAAGTTATTTAAAGGAGCGATATTTAAGAAATATTAGCACAGACTAGAGGTGGCAAGATTTAACCCAACCCACATCTCACCCAAAACTTGACCTAAATAAACTGACCCACATAGGTGACACAGTCTGGGTTAGGGTTGACCCGTCTAACCTGCTGACACGTTTTCTCTGTTCCTTTTTTTCTTTTGAGATAGAAATGGCCTCTTTAGGTCTTCTTTCTGTTTCTTTTTTTTCTTTTGAGAGATAGAAATGGACTCTTTAGGCTCTCTCTATCTCTCTCTCTCAAAAGAAAGAAATAGTTTTCCTTTTCGATTGAGTTTCCCTCTTGGTTTCCTCTTTCATTTGAGAGAGAGAGGATTTTCTTTTTCATTTGGACTTCTCCTTCTTGATTTCTTTTTCATTGGAGAGTGAAAGGAGGCGCACCAGTGGGTCACAACCTCAGAAGCACGTCTTGATTGTCGGACATTGTTCCAGGTGGGCCACATCAGCCTCATCATATGGCCACCTGACATTGGAGGGCGGGGACGGAGCAAGTACAAGCCTAAAGAGAACTGCCAAGAAAACCTCAGCCACTCTAAAAAGACCAATGTTCATATCATTAACCCTAGAAAACCAGATTAGGTTTTGTTTTTGCAGATTCAGAAAGTTCAATTTCGTCACATACCTAAAAAGAAAAATATTTCTTCTTGTTCTTCCTATTATTATTCTTCCTTCTTACTCCCCGTCCTCCTTTCCTTCGTTCCTCCTTGCAAGTTTCTAGGTCAAGTTGGGTCGGTTTGACCCGCATTAAATGCATGTTGAGGATGACTGGCCCATTTTTAAAATGGGTAGGATGTGAGTTAGACTTCAAGCTATAAAGACCCATAGTCAGTCCGACCTAATTTTCCTGACCTGGTCCATTTGCCACCCATAGTTCCCTAGTATATAGCCTGTCACTTTCCATTAGTGAACAATTGACATCATAGGGTTCTTTTTTCTTTTTTTTTCTTTTTCATTTTTTTTTATGGAAACTTTGGATTTGCATCATACTTAAAACAGATACACTTATATCGTTTCTTTTTGTTCTTCCTATTATTCTTCGTCTTCCTCCTTCTCCTCCTTCTTTCCTTCCTTCCTCCTCGCAAGTTTCTAGGTCAAGTTGGGTCAGTTTGACCCGCATTAGATGCATGCTGAGGATGGCTGACCCGTTTTAAAAATGGGTAGGATGTGACTTCAAGCTATTAAGTCCCATAGTCAATCCAACCTGTTTTTTTCCCCAACCCGATCCGTTTGCCACCCCTAGTCCCCCGGCCTACGTTGCTTTCCATTAGTGAACAAAGCACATCATATAGATGTTTGTTTTTTTTTTTTAATTGCAACTTTGGATTTGTGTCATACTTAAACGGATACTCTTAAAATGCACTGCCCATTGAATGTACATCAGAATTAAATGTATATTCCACAAATAGTTAAAATAAAAGGAATTGTGGCAGTTCAAATATATACATATATACAGAGAGTGAAAACCATAATGTGTCAGCTCAAATTTTGAAAAATCCTACACCTTTTGTCCGGGAAATTTCAATTTTCACTTATTTCCTTATTTCCTTTTTGCATGACGGAAACAATTTTCACATGAACTACGGTTCAAAAAATCAAGATTTACAAAACAGATCTACAAAAGCTTCCAGCCTGAACTTAGCCTAGGTTGAATCTCATATCAAACATGGTAAGCTTAGACCGCACTCATCTAATCTATGTACATCAAAAGCTCAGACTAGACTTTGAGTCAAGTCTTTCTAATTCAGTTTAACTCAGCTCGGCAAACGAATATGTTTGAGTTTAACAACACTGTAAAATCCAAAACTTGAAAGATCATTCCTTTTTTCCTTATTCGCCAAACCAGTGTTGAGATTTGGCAATCCCAAGTCCCAACCATGGGACGCAAAACCAAACACACCCATTTTAGCAAATTACCCCTAAAAATAAAATTGAAGAGAAAAGAAACAAACATAACCAGACATACAGTTTAACCTGGCCAATGAAATAAAGTACAGAAGAGACCCAAGATGCAGAAGGACAAAATCAAATCCACTCATCTCAGAAAATGAGAAAACAATTTAAAAAAACCCCGTGAATGCAGAAAAACAATGATAATGCATCCAATCTCCTAGAACTTAAAAATTAGAAAAAAAAAAAAAAAAAAAACATGCAGAATCAAACAGGGAAAAATAAAAAAAGAAGCAAAATCATAAACACAAAACAAATGAATCTCCATTCATCCAAACTCCTACAACAGACTACTGACAAAAGTAGAGGACTAAAAGATATAGAAATGGAATACCCAAGAATATAAAGAAGAGAAACGACGAAACATTATTAAATAAAAAGAACCCAAATTCAAAAACATTAACAAAAGTATCACAATCCGGCTCTAGCCGCTCCTCAGATTATTGGGGACATGGGTGTGTATATAAGTGCATGAGAGTATCACAATCCATCCAATCTACAATAATAGATATAAAACTAGAAACCAAAAAAATCACAATCCAAACAATCACAATACATCCAATCCACTATACTCACAAAAAAGGCAGATATACAAAATCAAGCCCACCCATGTAACCAAACCAGAAAAAAACAAAAACAGAAAAAAGAAAGGCATAAAAACACATCCAAACACAATCCTATGAATCCATTCTCTTACCACTGAAAAAAAAAAGCAATCAATGAAAAATTTTAGAGAGAGAGAGAGAGAGAAAAGAAAGATGAAGAAACGCCAATTTTAAGGATACCAACGTGAGCAAAGGAAGGAAAGACGGAATAAAAAAAACCTCCGACGCCCATGCGATTAAAAGTCAAAGGAAATGGGCGAAATGTAAAGATGATACCTTTGGATTGATGTTTTCGAGAGTGACAGGAGAAGATTTCCTCGAAGACATAGCTGAAGATGAAGAAGAAGAAGAAAACGAAAGCGAAGAGGATAGAGATCGATGAGAGAAGCCGACGATCTTTTTCGCTCTTTCAACTGCGAATCTCCGCATCTCCACGGATCGAAATATAAAGCGGGGGGGTTTTGAAGCAGCCCACCGAAAACGACCAAACAAAGGAGAGAGAGAGAGAGGGGGAGGGAGGGAGATTTTGTTTCGGCCCACGGAAATAGTGCCAAAGGTTTTGAGATCCGTGTGTGATGCGTATGCATCACGTGGGTTCCACTTAGTTAATAGCTTTTATTAGTATTACTACTGAATCCTCATCTCTTGAGTATCCACTAGGAAAACCATGTGCTAAGCACGGACTAAGCAAAACCCATTTCTTCTCTTTTTTTTCTTTTTTTTTTTTTCTATCCTTTAACCTGACACTAATTTTTTATAATAGTAGTTTTTTTTTATTCTAGACCCTTGAAGAGCACCTTAAAATGTCATTTTAATGTAGTCCTCTTTTTTTTTATTATTATTTAGATTTGTACCATTTTTGTTTTCCTTTTTTTTTTTCCTAGTCATTGTTTTATATGCCCAGAGCCCACCCTAATGTAGAATTGTTCACTTTGGGCCTCAATCTAAATGTAAGATAGTTCTACATCTTTATCCGGATATAAAATTTTCTAAAAGTTAAAGGGTCATAGAGATTTTTCAGGAAATGTGCTTTTTTTTAAGGAAAAATATATTAAACAAAGAATTTGAAAATATAATTTACTGGACCTAATATCATGCCTAGTTTCCTAATTAATCATTGGCTTGAAGTTAGACCTAGTACCTAATTCTTTAAGTTCTTTAAGTTGGAAAGCCATTAAATCCTAAACTATTGAAATTGTATCAGGAAATGTGTTATATAAGGTTTTGGACCCTTTTGTTTTGCTTAATTTTTTATTTTTTTTTATTTTTTTGTTTTGATTGTTTTTTTTCTGCCCAGAGCTCACCCTGCATGTGGAATTGATCTTCTGGGACAGGTGGATTGATGGGTTTAAAATAGGATTTAGTTATTAATAAAATATTTTTAAATATTAAGCAATGTAAATTGCATGGTCTAAGCCATTATAGAAGTCCCACTAATATTATATTTATTCTCTTTTTTTCTTAATTAAAAATTAACTTCAAAAATGCAGGCCATTTGGGATTTGGAGCAGGAGTTTGTGCCACAGTCATATTTTAGTGCCATAATCCCTACTATATCTTTTTTATTTTGTCAATTTATTAACATAATTTTACTATTTATAACACCTTCAAACACAGTAAAATATGGTATGATCTATAACCTTATTTAAGAATTTTAAGACATTGACAGCAAAGTTCGAAGATCACTTGGGTCTATGCGTAGCACAGGGTTCCGCTAGTTGTTATTATTTTTTGCTTTTGGGCTATAAAACCTGATACTAATATTAAATTATATATATTAGACCCTTGAAGTACAGCTCCAAATGTCATTTTAATGTTTTTTTTTTTTTATTCTTTAACTTTGGAACCTTTTGTTGGGTTTTTTTTTTTTTTTTTGTTAAATGTTGTTTGTGTATTTGAGGCCTTTTTTAAATTGCTCAAGCATTTTTTAGTTATTTTAAAACCTTGTAATTTTTTAAAAGTGTGGTTCACCTACATATGTGGCAATTAAGGATACTTTTGTTAATATTGTGTCAGCCCTCTTTTTTTTTATTATTTTGTTTTTTATTTGACCTTGGACACTAGATTTGTCTCCTTTTATTTTCTTTATCTTGTTTTTTGGATATGGACTCTTTTTTTTATGTTCGTTTTTTTATATTGTCACCCCACCTCCAAATCAAAACCTGATAGCTCTTTTTTAGATAATCGTGAAGCATATAATCTGATTGGATGGAAGGGTAGGCCCCAGTGCATGATCAATTTGCTCAAATGGTGAGTAGTTTTTTTTTTTACTATAGTACCACTATCCCTATAGATAGAATCTAGCCGTTCATCTGTTGGGTCAAGATCGGACGGTTGCGTGATTTTCAATAGCTGGTGATTGGTTGACTAATATGGGAATCTTTTGTGGACCCACTGTTGGAATTTCGGGTGCAACGGATCAACAGTGTAGATTGTTGGATCGTTGGCCTCAGTTGCAATTTTTTTTTTCTTTTCTGTTAAAACTCCACAAACTAATCAAGATCCAACAACAATCTACAATCAACCTCTCCAAAAATAAAACAAAATAGAAGCAAACAATCAAGATAAATACCAAGTACACAAAACAAATAACAAATCCCTATACAAAGGTTGAAATACCTGGCCGCAGACATCTTCGCATATATCATCCGTCTTCTTCGAACTATAATACCCTCCTTCATCATGAGGAAATAGGAATCCAAACACAAAGAACCCAAAATCCCAAAAAGAGAATACAAACTAAAAAAACCCATAAATCAACAAAAAGAAAATATCATTTTGCATATTTTCGGCTACAGACTTCCACAGAAGTGATCTTTGATCCAAAAAATTCAGATCCGCTGCCAAATTTGCGAAGAGAAATCCCTCTGAGGAAGCCCAAAATCGCCGATTGACTGTGTGTTCTTCTTCTTTTTAAAATAACAGAATAGGAGTCTAAAAACAACATGGAATCGAATAGAGTTTTTACTACAATATAAAACAACCAAACAGATTACACTGAAAAGATATAGAGATGGGTGTTGTTTTTGTTTCTCTTTTCAAATGTGAAATGCAATGCGAACTCTAAATGGACCTTCGAAGCTCCATTCCGTTTTCCCACTACCTTCCTCTCTCTCAGCGCAAACCTCCACACTCCCCTGCACAAAACTTGCACATTAACCATTCATGGCATTTGAGGAGGAAGAAAGAAAGATATCCCTCGTTCCCATCTCCTTCTCAACCTTGGCCCTGTTGTCTGTTTGCACCCTTCTTCTGAGATAAATGAAAGAAAAATGACGTTGAGAGAGAGATGCACTAACATGACATCAAAATAGAATCGTTGATTGGAAATGGTGGGATCTCCTTATCTTTTCTTCTCCCTTCTATATCTCTTTCCTTCTCCTCTTCTGCTGTTTCTCGATTTGTTTTTTTTTTTTTTTTTTCATATTCTCTGTATCTGGATTAGGAGATAGGAGAGCAGTTACGAAGTAGGAAGTTTTTATATTTTGGAGGAAGTTATGCGGGTCAGTTACTTTAGAGAGAGGAAGTGGAGATGGAATGAGAGTTTGACAACTGTTCTAAGGTATTTTATAGAATCGGGATTTGTGGTTTGGAGAGCTGTGGTTAACCGAAGGCAAACCACATTCCCTTAGAGATATAGATAAGTAAAGGATTGCCCTATCATATAACACAATGAAGAGTTGACCATGTTATTTAAGCCACACATCTATTAAAACTCCTTATTAATAATGCCTCTGTCCCTCTCAATTGGAGATCATGTGCGCCCATACCATCCTTGCACTCATGCTGCTTGGATGGGGCAAATGCTAGAAAAATGATTATCTTAAAATAATTTTTTTGATTTAAAAAGAAGAAAACATAAACACATGTGCAGTGAAACGTTTACCTCATCCAATGGTTAAATGTCACACCTACCATAAAATATAATAAACAAATAGAAATATATTCTTACACAGAGGCAGATGATGGTCTAGGAGTCCATCTAGTATGTATGTACAATTGTACATCAAGTGGGTTACTTTTAGCTAGTTTATACGGTTGGCAAAGCTACTATGACCGCCAATGGACTTTGTCTTCTACACCTGGCGGAGAGAAGTGGAGTTGGTGGAGTTGTCGGCGGATAATTTTTTTTCCTTGTTAGCGGTCAATGGGAGGATTCGACACCGACTTATATTTCCTTCCTTTTTTCCTTCCTCTTATTCTCCTTTCTCTCTCTTTTTTTCCTTTTTTTTTTTTTTTTTTTGCCTGCTGCATCTAGCTTTTTTAATATGATATAGAGAAGATATAAGAAGAAGACCAACGGCGATCTCTCCAGAAATGGGATTTGGTGGCCAACGTCCGCTTGTTCGTTTTGATTTTTTTTGTTCTGCAATTGATTTTCTGGGTTATGTTTTATTCAGATGATGATTATGATCCCTTCATCTGATAAGGAGATGAAGGGTTGTTTGGATTTTTCTTGCTTTGACACTTGTAATGGGTTCTGCTAGCAAAACCCATTTGGTCTGCTCTTCCCACCGGCTTCCTACCTTGGAGAGATTCCTACCTTGGCAAAGGGTTCTGCACTGCACATGTATATGTTTTGACAGCATAACCCAAAAAGTCTGCTCTTCCCACCGGCTTCACGAGGTGAACTATCTATTGGTTGGAATTGGGTTCTATCTCTTTTTTCTCTTGATTCAATTTTCCTTCTTGTCAAAAACAACCAACCTCAAATGGAGTATATTTTTCTTGCACTCATCACTGTCCTCTACCTTTGTTTCTCTGTCTTCCAGAGATTATGTAGATATAAAGTGAAAGATGGGGTTTTATTTTACTTTTCAAGGTGTTGCTGCTTTCATGGGTTCTTCTATAAAAACCAATTTTTAATTTGGCAATAAGGGATTAATTTTGTTGTATGTACAATTTTGTCTCTCTGTCTCTATCAAATACAGCAATGGGCAACTCTGTGTCTCTCTCTATCTCTATCGATTACAGGTAATGGGTTGCTTCTATCACTCGAACATCAGCCTGGGGTATAAATGTGGTTGATTCATGCCTGAATTTTTTGTTCAGAAGGTGACTCAAACCATCATTGTTAGAAGAATTTCATGTAATCTACAAAAACAAAAATAGAATCGGGATAACTGAAAGGAAAATGAAGTTTTGAGAGAGATACTGACATGACGTGTATTGTAATTGATGATTTGAAACGGTGAGTTATCTTTATCTTCTCTTCTCCAGTCTATCCTTCTTCTTCTCCTTCTCTTTTATTTTAGTTTTTTCTGTTTTCATATTCTGTGTTTTTGGTGATGTAGATTGGAGGGTTGGAGCAGTTTCATTCAGTTAGGCAGATCAGTTACAGAGTGGACAGTTGAGAGAGAGGGTAGTGGAGAGAGAGTGGTTTGGGCACTCCGATTATTGTAGAGCTTGACACCTGTTTTGACTATTTTTAAGAACTAAGGAGTTGATGTTTCAAGGCCTGTAGTGTTAGCACATTCCCTTAAAGATATAGATTCCGACTTGCAAAATTGGCTCGTCAATGTAATACCTGCAAACGCTGGAGGAAAAGGAATCTTTTATACGGTTGGATTGAAGATGTATAAATAAAATTGGAGTCTTTTATATATATACACCCTAAGGTTTGTAGGATTTGTCAAATAAGCCATGAGGTTTTAGTATTTATAAATAGGTCCTGCATTTCCATTTTCATACCTTCTATGTCCTCAAAATCAATAGTCTTCCTACCATCATAAGTTTTTAGAGCACAATGATACTTTTGTCCATCTCTTTTATCTTTGCCTGCATAATTTCAAAGGCTTTGACTCTTTTTTTTTTTTTTTTATAAAGCATGTAAAGTTAACAATTGCACTTCGTGTGAGAGAATAATCCTACATAAATTTATTTTTTTTCTTATCAATACTTGGCTCATTTTATTAAATCCAAATTGATAATGATGACAATCAACGCCAGTACTTATAACCAGTTATGATTTACCAAGCATAAAAAATCACTCACTGGAATCATTCCAATCACTGCAGATTGGATGTTTTTTTTCTCTGTCATGTTCCTTTGTTTTACCATTTAGGATAACAGTGGTAACATGTACATTTGGTTGTGTAAGGTTTTTTATTCCATTTTCTAATTCAAATACCCATGTTAAAAACAAATTTCTCACTCTTAACAGTGGATGCAATCTATTGTCATATCGTAGATACTCACTATGTATATTGATTTTGAATTTCATATTGATATACCTTTATTAAAACATTATTGTACATTTGAGCTCAAGGTTTCAATTTTCATGTTAATAATGGGATCCTATAGAGAGAGTAGGTTTGATGATCCATTGGACTATGCATCATGGGTTGGTTTGTTTCTTTTTGCTTATAGTTTATATTTTTTATGGTTTTTTTTTTTTTTGCATTTTATTATAAGCACATTTTTATTATTATTTTACAATTTTAATGGGCTCTTTTAATTCTTTTGGTGATGAGTTTTTAAGGATTTTTTTTTCTTAATTTCCATCTCTTTTTTGGGTAGTGGGTGCTTTTTACTATTGCATGGTCTCTATATAATTTTATAGCTTTTACTACTGGTTATTTTATATTTCTCAGTTATGGTGGGTTCTTTTAGTTTTCTTGGTGACCGGTTTCCATCGGTTGTGGGTTTCCTTTCCTTTCCCTTTTGGCATTTAATTTTTCATTTTTGGGTGTAAGGTTCTCATGTACGTATTTTAAAATGGTAAGGTTCTCAAGTATTTTAAAATGGTCTTGTTATGGCATTTTTTACATTTTTTTCATTTTTATGTTGTATTTTTTAATCTTTTTATGGATTTTTTTGCTTATCATTGTGAGTTAATTATTTCTTTTACTTTCGTGGGGCTCTTTTAATTCTCTTCATGATGGCTTTTGATAGATTTTTAATTTCTTTTCTTCTGTGGCTTCAATTTTTCGTTTTTAGGTATTAGGTTCTCATATATTAGTTTGTTTCTTCTAAATTTATTTTATCATTGTATTCTTTAAGTATTTTCATTTCTATATGTTTTTGTAGTTTTTTGTCAATTTTTATTTTTATTTTATTTTATTATCATTCCTCGATTGCTTCTATTGGGCTATTTTAGTTTCCTTTGTGATGGATTTTCATGAATTTGTATTTTTCTCTTTTGATGTGGCTTCAATTTTTTGTTTTAGTTATTAGATTCTCATAGATTTATTTGATTATTATAAATGTATTTTATCATTGTATTGTCTATGGATCTTCATTTCTATAAGTTTTTATAGTTTTTTTTTTTTTTGTTTCCCTTTTATTTTGAGTATGTCTTATTATTATTTCTAAGTTGATGAGTTCTTTTAGTTTTCCTTATGATGGATTTCCAAGAATTCCATGGTTCTTATTTTGTCTTTCCTATCTTATTTTTTATTTTTTATTTTTTTCTTGTGGTTTGTTTGTCTCTTTTAAATTTCTTATATTATTGGATCATTTATGGATTTTCAATTCTATGATTTATTTCCTTGTCTTTTGAATTTTATTGCATTTTTTATGAGTTTATTTTATTTTATTTTTCCATCTTCATTTTTTCTTTAGTTTTCATGGGTTTATTGTTCTTCTTTTTTTCCAAATTTTGGGATTGAGAATAGAATTCTCATAGATTTCTTTTTTGTTTGCTCCTCATATTGTAACTGAACTCATTACAAATCTTTTCCTCTCTTTCTCTCTCTTTATGCAAAATATGTGATTGATTTTAAAAAAAAATCTAAAGTCCTCTCATTTGTAAAATTCATTACAAATACTATAGAATTTGGTTGTGATTTCAATTTTTATTAGCTCAATATAGTTAAATTCTCATCATTTTAAATTCCTTTTATAAAATGTTAATATCATGATTATATTGCATGTGCTAAGCATGGGAATATTTTGCTAGTTTCTTATAAGAATGCCTTGGACATTGCAAGACAACTCTTTTGAGATTTATAAGAGAATTGTTTGTACAAAGAAATTTCTAAAAATATTTCTTGTGTTGTGAATTCTTGACTGCAATATTGACTCTGAAATTAGTTGGGGAGTGCTATGAATTCTTCAAAAACTGAGGACTAACAAAATTGGAATTTGGAGAGTTCTGAAGGTAGAAATTGACATTTTGGACAAATGAATTTCTGGAATTCCAATAATCAAATAAGAAATTCTAACCATTCTGAACACATAAATTGTATTGCTACTGAAGATTATCAAACATGGAATTCTCAGGAGAAGCTCCTCCAAATGAAAGGGTTGTTGTATGATTATGTCACAAAATAATGGCTTTGTACCCTCCTCTTTCTTTTTTTAAGAGCACCTTAGTAATGCAAACATCTAAAATGGTAGCAAAACAAAAAAAAAAAAAAAAAAAAAACAGAAAAGTAAAAGCAGTGGGGTTTCTATAAGTAATTCAATATTTTGGGCGGCAGGTTACTATGCAAATATCTCACCTAGTGAACTGCTACTAAAATAGTTGCCTTACATAGTAATTATTTCAATTCCCTTTATAACTTTCAATTCATGTACCTTAAAGGGGTGTTTAGATAACTGCATAATATAATATCACCAAATTTGAATATTGTAAGATTTCATTATCACAAAATAAAATAGTGTGATATTATAATGTTGTGTCACTTATGTTTTTTGGTAATTTCTACGAATTCCAATATATACTTATAAAGAATTTGACAATTTATGAAATTTTCACTAGATTATGCATCAAAAACAACAAATGAAGAGATAAATAGGGATGATAAACCCAAATGGAATCTACTAATTAGTAGTCATATGGGACTGATTTAATATTAGTAACCAGGGTAGGGCCCATCTAATTAAAAAATTATTAGACTAAATGTTAAAAACCACGAGTAATGTTGTGTAATCAATGTGAATCTACATATTGGAAACTATAACGTAATACATCTATTGGTGATTATAATAGAGGACTCTATCAAGTGTTGGACATCATCGAGAAACCCATCTATAAAAACCAATATGGGACCCATTTAATGTTAATAATCATATTAACCAAGCTAATTATAGTAATCACTGGAGGGCCATTAAACAATGACTCATTTAATGATGGCAGATTAATAATTACAATCACACAATCCAACATTGGTAATAAATATGGGACCCACCCAATGTTGGTAATTATAGTGGAAGTCACATAATACAACATTTGTAGCACCCACCAAATATTATTAATAATCAACCAGAGAACTATGTAATTATGACAAGGCTATAAAACACATAAAATTTATAAGCATGGAAGGGCCTAGCTAATAGAGAGTCATAGTAGGACTCCTAAAAAAACCATCAATGTTGAAAATTATAGTGGGCCACCATGGTAGTATTTGCTCAAGAACTTCCACTCATGTTTGTAAAAACTCTAGGTAGTTTTCTTATCGAAAGATTGTTTTATACGGTATATACTTGAATATTTTAATAGGAAGGTTTTTGTAAGAAAGTGAGATATTGTAGGTTACCTTCTAAGTTATCAAAACACCTAGTTTTTAGTAATAAATTGTCTTTAGAAACTATAAGATGAGCACTTTGTAATAAAGTTCAACTTAGTCTTTTGTTGAACTATATCAGCACAAGTCAATCTTTCTTTCAATGACCGAGTCCCCCTTCCATCCTATTATTCAATTCTTTTCTCATCTCGTATCGACAAACCTTTCTTCTGTTTAGAATACAGTAAAATTAACGTAATTTCCTCTTTTCTCAAAAATTGTATTGCTACTCAAGATTTCCAACATGTGGAATTCTCATAAGAAACTCCTCCCAAAAACGTGGCTCTTAAGGGGTTGCTAGATGATTCTATCACACACAAACAAAAATAAAAGGCTTTGAAACAGATAAGCACGAGAGTCAGCTAAGGTAACTTGGATTGCTTCAGTTAATCTAGCTTATTCTTGCTCCGAGTAGATCTCTGATATTTTGTTTACTTCCAAATGGTTGTTTAAAGGTACAATACCTGTATTTGCATTACTAAATCTCCTTAAAATTTAAAAAACATATAGACAACACCTGGTATTTCACGACGTGTCTTGTTGTTTGTGGTCCCAATGTCCTCATTTTTTTAATTAAGGTAGCATGAATCATGTACTTGTGAAAATAAGCACATTCCACCTCTCGTATGGGCTCAAAGATTGACATCAGTTTCAGTTAAAAACAATGAAATCATATGTTATATCACCATTATTCCTTGTTGGGTTAATTGCATGCGTTCTTAGTTAGATCATGTTACTACAAGGAATCCTATATACTCTTCAATGACTTAAAAAGGTGTCATAATCATTCACTGCAAGATAAATACAATCGATGCAGAGAACTATTGGGCAATTAGATTAAAAATAGATTAGCAAAGGAGCAATAAACACACCCAAATCGAACAACCTCGTGAAGATTACACCATTACATGTATATGATCCAAAGACGAAAATCTCAGCACCCTTTCAATCATACCTCAAACTTTCGTCAAATCAAATAACACAAAATCTAAGAAAAATGCCAAATTGTTGGAAGATCAACATATATTTGGACTTTTGGGAGGTGTTAACCCAACGTAGGAACAAATTCACACACAAGTGACAAGTAAGGATCCAATAAACACCCCCCCCCCCCCCCCACAATTGGTAAATTAATTTTCTTAATTTAAGGAGAGGAGAGTTGTTGGTTGTTTATGACTCTCAAACCTGACATTACAACCGAGAGATTTGCTCTTGCAAATAATAATATCAACAATGTAGTGCCAACAATAGTAGCTATGGTGCAAATTGTGGAGGCAAAGAACGTGACTATGGCAACGATACAAAATAATAATGGGGGAGGACGTTCAGCTAGCTATGGTGGCAAAGGTAGTCATGGTTGAGGAGGACCGCCACCCAATGCTAGACAAGGTTAGAGTGGACAATCTAACTCCAATAGTATTAAACTTTTTTCCACAAAATTAAGGCATGTTTGGTAACGAGATCATAAAGAAAGTCAAAAGGTGATTTCTATGGTATCTACCAATATCTATGTTTGGTGATGGCAAATCCCCAATAATTTTGACCAAATAAAATTGTCACTTCTGATGATTCCGAGATTTGACCTCCCCCTTCGGAATTGCAAAATGTCAAGTCGAAGGAGAGGCATATATCGGGCAAAATCCTCACCCCTTGATTTCTCACTCGCAGTCGGTTACAGTCTCGTGCATCCTCCAAAAGAGTTTCTACACCTTTGCGGTCCTCTTCTCTCCATCTCTACATTTTCTTCCTTACCCTTTGAGGTAACCCACTCTCTCTCTTCTCTCTTCTCTCTTTCTCTTCCCAACTCTCTCTCTTTCTTTCCTCTGTGAGGCCTCACCCTTGTAAACCTTCACTTCTATTAAATTTATGTAAGTTATAGTATAGGATATCTAATTATACTAATTAATAGGGGTTAGCAAAGGTAGTTTAGTATTTTCCTAGGATTTTAGCCAATTTTCTAGGAATTAGTTTCTTTTTGTATTTTATAGGTTTTATAGTGTTAGATGGACTTGAATAGGTTTGCTAGTTAGTTAGAGGCCCTTGCTAGTAATTAGATTCATTAGGAGGTGATCTAATCGTTGGTCCCCAAGTGCAAGGCCACCAATTTTGTAGATTTATCCGGTGACAGGGAGTTGTTACTCATACATGTCCTATCCTAATAAAAACTAGAGCTAGTCTAAATAAAAGCTATACATCAATTGAACTACTAAAATAAAGTGTCTGAAAATTAAATTAATTACATCCCATCAAACAATTATGCTCTAAATAAAAAGTCCTAATCTATAAAAAATTCTAGACTATACTGATGCTAAAGATTGCACAAGAATAGATTGATTAGACCATCAATATCATAAAAAGAGAAAAAAAATAGGAATTAATAAGAATGAAATAAATGAAAAAATGGATCTAGATTTCCAATCTCCAACAATCAAACTCCACGCTTGGCTCCATAAAATTAAGTGAAAACCACAACTTCAAGCATAACCTGTCACTTTATGCAAACACGCCGTGTTGATCCATTAATAATCACTAATGAGAGTCATAAATTTTATTTATTTTATGAGCATCTCTAAGAACATGAACAAGAGCTTGAGAAATCAGAAAATCTAAATAAATAACTCACCTATTACTTAAGCTACGCGAAACATCAAGTCAAGGGAGCATCCGGCATGGAATACATCATCTCTTGAAGTCTTGACCAACACTAACTAGACCTCGGTGTTGGACGAGAGAGAGAAGAGGGGATGAGAGAAGTAGCTTTTTTTTCCAAGGGGTTTGCTCATCCTTAAATAGTTTCTGAGCTCTCTTTTGATATAAGACTCCTTCAGTTTAGACTCTCTTTCCTTTGCTTGATCCATAAGCAACAAGTTTAAATTTCAAAGAGATTTGATCACTTCATCTTCTCGTATCAAATGATAGGTCTTCTAGAAGCTTCACATGGAAAGAGAGAGAACTCTCTTTGTGCATCCAAGAGTGTGAGTCCAATTGTATTCCTGAGTAGAATATGTCGGCAATAGCTTCCGGAGGTCATGTCTCCCTCATTTCAGTTCTGATTTATGTGATATTGGGTCCACGGATATCTACTCTAAATAAGCCATCCATTGATGGAAAGATTGCACTGATCCGACGGCTAGATTGACAGTTATGGCTATTACAAGTTCATGTCCCTACAGAAATGCAGGAATAATCTCTCCTTATCTTCATCTCCTAGTTGGTTTAGGTCTCTTCTTCTCATAATTCAAATTATCTTCAAACTCTTCTTGATCTTTCTCTCTTATTCAAACACATCTCCTTCTTTAATTTGAATTTGAATAATGATAGAGGAGAGAGTCTAAAAATTTTATCACACAAGAAGATAGAAAGTTTTCTTCAAATAAGCAACACAAGTGGGAAGTGGGGCCCTTCTTAGGTGGTAGTCTCCTACAAAATAATGAAAATAATGTAATTAATTAATTTATGTGAGACTCAATGCAAATCATGCATGGGACCCAACTAGTTTTTCAATATGCCCAATTAAGTTATGATGCAAGAGATTAATGCACTTTTGAAAATCGAAAAGTTTAATTGGTGGGACGATCTAGTGGCCCAAAACCTTAATTTCATGAAATGCATGCAATCGAACCAATTTGCAATCATTTTGAACTAATTTCCAATTTAATGCACAAATGCATGAAATCATGGAATTATATGCAATTGAATGTGAATTGGTGTAATTAAGTCCACTAATGTACATGAAATGATGACTTTATGTGCTAATTTTGTGGACTCATCACACCCCGCAACCAGCTTTTTGCTAATCCCTTAGAAAAATATGTGATCCAGAGTAGAAGTTAAAACTAACCTAACTAAAGCAAATGCAATCACAATGACTAAAATGACGCCACTTTTGTTGGCACTCTCGACAGCATTTAGCATATGCCGCAAGCCCTTAAACCTCTAGGTTCCCTCTAGTGGATGTGTTGTGCATTGTGAGGATTTGCAGCGAACATGCCCACAAAATTCATTTACCCTAAATACAAAATGAAATTCAAAAGAAAGTTTTTCGAAAGACGATTGAGTCAAATCAGATACTTTGAATCCTCGCATAATCAAGATTTTAGACTTTTCAAAATCCGGTTCACATTTATGTTTTCAAAAATTATACCAAAACTTTGTGTGCCTTGTGCGAGTATATTGCACAATAACACTATGAAAACATAATTCTCTTTCAAATTTTTCGACTCTCCTACATACGGGGAAATATAAGTCTCCTATAAAGGCTATTATGATGGCTTTCGCACTAATATTTTTTCAAAGGCCGAGAGATGCATCTCTCCTCTCTTTTTACTTTTTTTTTTAAGTAGGGTTCCTTTGAGGTGATTTTTCTTTACACACAGGACGTGGGGGCAAACCCACATCGTATATATTTCATCTATTTCAAGTTTGTGCATCCCTTATCATCAATTTTTTTAAACAGTCCAAACAATAGGCAGCCCTTTTCAATTCACCCGAATTAATTCATTGGTTTTGGCATGGTGGGTCGTGGATTTGATGATGGGCTTGGACTATGGATTGTGTTTCTGGATTGGACTTGGATACCGAACCTTGTATGGAAATGTTATAGCCTTAGTCTCGCAAGGATAGCCTAGATAGATACAGAAGTTTATTTGATTCATAGAGTTGGCATTAAAAATTCAGTCGGTTGTTATAAACTTAGCCTTGGATTGGTTATTCTTGGTGTGAGCTATTTATTTTGGATATTGCTATCATGAAGAGCTATGGTTTGACAGCCGGTGGACTCCGGTATCGGTTTATATACTTCTTAGCGTTGTTATACTATTATTATTATTGGCGGCACTTGTCATCCCTTGCATTGTACTTTATTTTCCCTGTCACAGCTGATTTACAGAGTGTCCGGTCAATAGGCACTGCACTAGAACCCCGAATTTGGGTGTTCTGCCATCTTTCTCCTCAGGCCAGTCCATGGCTAACCTGCAGAAAATGAGCCACCATGCTCCCCATTCAACACGTTCATCATTTCTATCAATTCTATCAAATTAAAAACATCAAAGCTACCATTTAACAATTAATCCCAACCCAACATTCCCAAAACCTAATCTATCATTTTAATCCCAAATCAAAACATAACCACAATTTGGAATTTGGGTATTTTAACGAGAAATCATTGCAACCGATAATGAAACATGCACACATGCTAAATTATAATTTGCAAATCTACTTGCCTTAACCAAGAAAAAGATGAAAAGGAAAAAAGCTTAAGGAGAAGCCTTCTACCACGAAAAACCATGATCTACCCCGCTCAAAAGCAATCTAGCACACAAAGGAGAAGGAAGGGAAGGAAAAAGATCAAGAACAACCTAAATCTAACCAAAAGAGAAGGTGATTGAAAAGATGAGGGTAATGAAAAGCTTACCAAACTAGGATTAATGGAAAGAGGAGATCGAGAGGAAGAAGATGTCCGGTCCGGATCGCAAAGGTGATCTCTCCCGGGTAAAGTTCTGGAGCTTGAGAAAAGGAAGAAGAAGAAGGGGCTGTTGTAGCTTTCGTTGTAAAGATTGGGAATGAAACAATTAGGGTTAATCTCTGTTTAAGAAGAGTGGAAAAAGAAAAAGACTAATTCACCCTTAAGTGGGTTCGGTGAAGAAATGGGCCACTTGAAGGGTTTGTAATCGTCGGATCTCGACGAGCCAAGAGACAAAACGATCAACGCGACGAGGCCTTTCCAACGAACCGAGAATCATAATGATTAAAAATTTTTGGAAAAATACTCAATTTTTCCTAAATAGCAAACTACCCCTTATTAGAATCGAACGAACTCAGAATCGCACAAAACTTCGCAGACACTATTCTAACACTAAAAAAAACTCACTCATTATCTAAACCCACATAATTATTTAACAATACAATTAATTATAATAATAACAAATAAATGGGTCAACGAGCCTGCTATTGGGCTCAATTGACTTAGTAAGGTCGTGGACCTTGCACTGTACCAGGGGCTGAGTGACATATTGTTTGGGTTTTTGAGTGACCTTTGTGGTGAGCAAGGTGGGATTATTCATCTGATATGTACTTACATTTCATACTTTTAGACTAGCATAGACTGATGCCCTGCTATATTTTACTCATGGAGTTTGATACCTTAACAGCTTCCAGATTATATGTTATTGCTTCTGCTATTTTTTATATGCTTCCGCACTTAACCATTACTTACATATATTGTTAAAAAGTTTTAAATTTGACCTCACTGCGGGCCTACGATCTTGTAAGTTCCCGGATTATTCGAGAAGTAGCCCTCCAAATTCGAGCACCTTAGCGATAAACTCGGTATTCGAAATTGGGGCGTTATACCCTCTCTCTCCTATTTCCTATGACCAAGCCCAGCAACACCTTACCATCACATCCAGTCACACCCCTCCCAATGCAATGCCCACTCTCTCCCCTGCCGAGCCCAACCCCCATTGATTCTCTCTCTTTTTCTCTCATAGTCTCTTCCCCCCACCCACTCTCCATCTCTCCAGCCAATACTCTTCCGAGCGATACCCATTCCTCTCTCTATATCCTGTTTCACTGCCCTCTTTTTGCCCCCATGCTGTCCACTTTGATTTTGTAATTGAATTTGCTCATATATATGTTTTTAATGATGAATTAATTATTTTTTACTGATTATTTAATATGAAATTTCTTCATGTCCTTTTTTTATACTTAAATTTCTACATGTTCTTTTATTGGCTCATTGGAAACGAGGGTCAAGCAATCGTCTTTGCATTCTATTAGAATTTATGTTCTTCCGAATGACTGGTTAGATGAATCAAATATTTCTTGTTCTTCTTATGCTTGTATATGGATCATGTGGAATCTAAGAGAAGCTTTAGTTCAGGTTCTTGAATGGGGATCTCAGTTTATGCATTGCTATGTATCCCTTAAAAATGTGTCACATTTTTTAACAGTTTGTTATACTTCAAATAACTATCTTCAAAGACATGTTTTTTGGAAGGATGTTGTGGCCCGCCCTTTCTTGTTAAAATTTTGACCCATTTATGGTAGTGGGAGACCTCAATTAAATTAGATGGTCTTCTAAAAGGTTGAGAGGAACTCTTCCTATAGTTTCAAACATGTCTAATCTAAATCAATGTATTAGAGCTTATCGGTTGGAAGATCTTCAGCTTGCTGGCTTAAGATATTCTTGGTCTAATTCCGGGACCGGTAGCTCTTGGATTGAATGTAAATTGGATAGAGCTCTTGTGAATGGGGCATTTAGTCAGGCTTACTACTACAAAGGGAAAATTGCGGTACCAAGCCTATAGTAATTATCCCCTTATCTTCATACAAATAAATATGTCATCGTGTCGAAACCCATTCAGGTATTTTAATTTTTGGGCAAAATGTCTGGGGATTTTTCAAATTGTTAATGATGCTTGAACTCCAAGTGTTAGTGGTTCTCCATTGTTTCGTGTGGTTACAAAGCTGAAGAGGGTAAAATTTGCTTTGAAGGAATGGAGACAATCTCATGTTCCTCTTCATGCAAAAATTCAGGTTGCTTTTTTTCATTTGGATGACTTACAGAGTAGGGTGTGTGGTGATCCTGAAAATTTAAATCCACTCTTTTGGAAAAATCAGCTAGGACTATTTAAGGGCTAAAGAAAGTACATTTAAGCAAAAGTGTAAAGACTGGCTATTAATTTGGGAGATGGAATATTCGGTATTTCAATGGCCTGATGAAGTATAGGCACAATGCTTCATATATATCTCGAATTATTGATGACAAGGTATCATCTATTATGATAGTCATGGTATTGAGCAAGTGTTTATCTTTTATTTTGAAAAGATTCTTGCTCCTCACTTGAATGATTCATCCCAACATTGACTTTGTGGAGCCTTTCACGTATCTCTCTACTGAGGATGTAAATACTCTTTCTAAGCTGATTACTCAGGGGGAGATTGAATTTGTAGTTAAAAATGTGAACCCGAATAAAGCCCCCAAAACGGATGGGTTCAATGCATATTTTTATAAGGTGTGTTGGCCGATTATTGGTGCTGATATTTGTGATGTTATTCATGACTTCTTCCAATCAGGGTTGATGCTAAATCAATTGAATGCAACTTTTATAGTTCTTGTGTGTAAAGGAGATAATAATATTTCCCCGGATAAGTACATGCCACACTACACCAAAAACACGAAATAGAAATGGAAAATTGAAACGATCTGTGTCCCTGCCTAATCAGGTAAGGTGTTAAGCAGTCCCGACTTTAAAAGCCATTTCAACACAAAAATATCTTGGGCCCTGTCGACAGAAAAAGGTTCTAAAGTAAATTAGCTAGCATTCCCTCCCCCATTTTCGATGGCGCCATTTTTTCCTTCCCTCACTTCTCTTTCTCTTTCTCTTAGAGGTTAATGAGATCGTTGGCGCCATTTCTTCCCTCCCTCACTTCTTTTTGTCTTTCTCTTAGGGGTTGATGAGATCAATTCTCTTTCCCTTTCTCTTTGCGTTCCCCCTCTTCCTTGTCGCTGTCTCCTAGGGTTTGATTGGGTTCTGTTGAAACAAGTTGATCTCCTAGGGTTTGATTGGGTTCTGCTGAAATAAGGAACTAAAACAAGCTACAGACTCTCTCTCGGAAGGAAGAAAAAACCCAGAAAGGTGGTTTTTTGCAGGTGGAAGGAGGGGAGAGACTTGTGTTCTGCTCCCTTCTAGCAAAGACAAATCGGACCAGGTACGCTTTCCTTTCTCTTTCTCCTTCTTTGCTTGTGTTATGCTCCTTTCTCCTTCTCTGCTTCTTTAATTTTTTTTGTTTTTGAGGGATTGGTGCTCGGGCTGAAGGAGCAAGGGTCTGGATGAGGATTTTGGGATTTTGGGATTCCAGTAATGGATTTGAACTGTGGAGATGAGTTTTTGATGAGCTGCAGTTTGATGAAGCAAATGCATCTTGAATCTTTACCACTGATTATGGAGAGAAGAAAGAGGGATTTTTCTTCTTCTTCTTCTTTACCTGTTTAAGCAATATAAGATTGCATGAATGGAGAAGGGAGGTGAGAAGAGGAAATGAATATAGAGTTTGGGTGTATGCCACTACTGATCTTTGATCTGATCGGTTGGATTGTGGGGTTAGTCTTCTGAAATGGGCCCTGCTCTCAACTTCGCTTGCTCGGGGTCCTTCCCTTCCTCCCCATCTCCATCCTTAGACTTTGATTTTGGTCGTGTAGCAATTGCAGCATCCCCATTCTCCATCATCAAGAACTGCTGAATCTCCTTAGCCCGCCGAAGATACTCAATGAATTTTTGGGTAATTGCATCCTTGATCTTTGGGTTGTTCTCATAATTTAGGTGTGTCTTAAAGTACTTCAACTCATTCATGTAGAGGGGAAATGAATTCCCTGCATTTTCTTCATGCACTGCTTGTCTCACGTATTCTATTGCCTGCTCCTTGAAATTGCTATACATTTTGCAAGGCTGTCAAGTTGTATAGAAAGAAAATCCTAGCAAATCCTGCAAAACAAAAATACCAATTTAAAACCCACCATAAAAGAGGAAACGCTGCCATACTTGCCCAAATTAAATGGGTATTGGACTGGCATTGGTAACAATAGATGCAGTAGCCTGAATCAAATTAGATCTTCTCCAATGCCCAACTGCCAACTTTGCTGCCTGGACCTCTCATTTAGTTGATGGGAGACACTTTTCACAAACCCATGCCATTCAACAGTTAAAAACCCCATATTTGATGGTCCAAAGGTGAAAAAGGAGAACAAAGAAAAAAAAAACTGATTTCAACTTAATTTGGAGTTGAGTTTTTGGAGAGACAGAGGAAGAAGAGAAACCGAAGGGTTTTTTACTATTCATTGTAGAAGGAAAGATGGCATTGAATGGTGCTACTGGGAATCTCCCTAGATTTGCCAAGGTATGTTTGGATTTTACTTAACCTCCCTTTTTTTTAAATTAAATGTCTCTAGATCTTGTTTTTTAAGCTTCCTTGATTAAATTAAATTATATGGGAGTTTGTTCTTAGATTTATTTGGGGACAGATGTGCTTTCTTAGAATCCCTTGTGAAGTTGTTTTCGAGTTTGGGATTATGTTTGGCTTTTCCAATGATGTTGGGAGCATTTTGTTGTTCTCTTATGGGTCATTTTTCCTTCCTTTATCTTTCTCTTCTTTTCCTTTTCTTTTCCTTGTTTGCTCCAGGTAAATGTTAGTATCATTAAAAATCCTCCTGAAGCATCATTCTTTGATGAAGCAACACATTCTATACATAATTTATCTGGTTCTATAGCAAAGGTATCAAGGCAAACTATTTAAGTTTATTTTTATTCCATTTTGCACAACTGTGCTTTTGCAATTTTGCTTATCATCTTTGGCATTATGTCTATGAATGTTGCAGCATTAGCAAGCTCAATTGCTCTCTTGATTTCTTTTATTGTTACAACTTTCTTTCCATATGCCATGTTCTCTTTTATGGTGGTTGAAAACAAGACGGGCTCTTGACTAACCAACCCAATTTGCTCTCTTATCCATCCAAGCCTCAATTTCTTCAAGTTTGGGGCATTGATGTCATCAGCATCCTTCCAAGAAAAAGAAATATATGAAAATAGGATTCCCTTTCGTTCCCCAACTCAATTGTAAAATAATATTAATAATAATTCAAAGAATTTAGCTTTCTCATTCTTCTTCAAGGACATAGTGTCTATATGCTATCAAAAAATAACTAATTGCAACCACAAAGTGATGAGGAGTGGGGCCACTGATATGCATGATTGGCCCACTACCATTTCTATGGAGTGGGCCACTAATTATGGGTACTATGTTAACTACAGGAGTATAAAGTCGATGGTGCCTTCTTATAATTAACAGAGAAAGAAAGGTGGTGACATATATCTGACTGGAATTTACTCTATATGGACATTCAAATTCGTGCTATATCCCATCTCTTTGAATTCCTTAATTTCTTTATTTAATCGAGAGACTATTGATAGGTATTAGAAACTATTGTAATAAAATAGTTAAAATGTGTATATTAGGTAGAAAAGTTAAATCAAACGGTGGTTGAGGAAGATATTAAAATGGGGCATATTCCAATTTGCAACTACCTTGACTTGATGTTACTCTTTTTACTCTCTACACCAACAATGATATCTCAAGTTTTCTCATCTCACCTAATAAGTAATCTATGAGGGCTATTGCTTCATGTTAGCACATGCTTTGGCATTTTCTGCCAATTGAACTGGCTTGCCAACCATCTCTTCATGGATTGAGGAAGCGATGCATATATTATATAGCTTGGAAAATCTGAGGTTGCTGTTATGTGAGGCCAAAAGCGATGAAGTGAATGGCACATTATCATTATAAGTATACACAGATAATGCCATAGTCCAGCTAAGATTAACATAGCTGTCAATGGTGAATAGTGCCTGAGTCATCCATCTACGTACAGGAGTTAATTCCCTTGCTACAACCAGAAAATTGATAAACCACCTTTATGCTTTATCTTGTTAGGTAAGGGGCTCCCTTGTGATTAATTCAATCATATATACACACAATAAATGGGTCATCTTCGTTTTGAGGTCCTACTGGATCATATCCAAATTATCCTGAACTTGGATTCAAGTTGGGTCCATGGCTAGATCCTTTACTTGTTTCAACTTGGAATTAATTCCCTTACTACTGATACTGAACATGCTTACAGGGTACAGAATCTTGATCCTTTATTTGGTTTTAAAATCTTGATCCATCTTATTTACTGCATATTTTTGGTTTCTTCATTTATATGTTACTTTTCAAAGAATCTTAGTATCCCTGTCACTACCAGGCTGGACTTGAGCTAGTCCCTAGGGACTATGATATGGACACTGCTTATCGTTTCAGGAGGACGGATAGTATAAACATGATCCATGTGTATAAGGTGAGATGCACCATTTTCTCATATAATTAAGGGGATTTATATGGTCTGGTCAAGAAAAAAAAAAACCCATCCTTCTGGGGTTGAATTACAATTTTACAGGTAGCACTGACTTTTCATTTAAAGCCATTCATCAGGTGGCCTCCCACCCTGTTTCAGACAACTATAAAGACTTCACTGAAAGGTAATTCAAATAATATGCCATTGATTTTAGGAGACAATGTCCATTGTTTTAAGCTCTTTCTTTTGGAAATTGTTATCATAGGAGCGACACCCAAATCAGTTTTGGAGTTGATGAACGTGAACTATCTGACACTAGCTCATGTGAAGCACCACTAGTAGGTATCAAGAAACTATTTTCTGGGTATTTCTATGGCTTCTTTTGGTTTTAGCCCAACTAGACTTTGTAAAATTCTTCCTATTGGCTTTTGGTTATATTGTTATTCTCTAGTTTGTACAGTTTCCCTCCCTTGTTGAAATGTTTTGTTCATGTGATAGGCACCTTAAGGATGGGCGATCTACTAAAGTTTTCACCATTGAGAAATTTTGTGTTCTTTTCCATCTGAAGGCCTTCAATTGGATTGTGGGGTTATTTGATTTCTTTTGCTACATTGATATTCATGGTGTTTCTCATTGGATTGACAGTTTGGGTGGTTACAAGGTGGTTGTGTTGATGTAGATGAAATGATCCATAAGTATTAGATGCCCACTCTGCTCCTCAATTGCTCTTTTCTCATGTCTCTATTACTTCATTCATCATTGTTGCATTACTGCATTTCTACTACTACCTTCTTGGCCAATTTGCATTCTTTTTTTTTTTTTTTACTGACATAAGTGAATTTGGTACCAGAAACAGAACATGAAGAGTGCTTCATGGTTGGCTATTCTAACACCTGCTTATCAGAGTCTTGGTGTGGTTTATTGTGACCTCAGTACCTCCCCTCTCTATGTCTCTAAGAGCACCTTCATGGGAAAGTTGTGCCTCCATGATAATGATGAGGAGGTTTACGGTGTTCTTTCCTTTATCTTCTGGACCTTCACTCTCATTCCTCTCTTCAAATATATTTTCTTTGTGCTGATAGCTGATGACAATGGGGAAGGTATTTTTTAATCTTTGCTGTTTAAACAACATCATAATCTATTTATATGAAGATTAAGTATGTTCTATATTGGGAAAGAGGGCATATTCTTCTAAAAATTTGCCATTTGATCTGTGTGGGGTTGGACCCAAATTGGGCTTGGTCTGACCATGTGATTGTTAGTTCATTTATTTTCACTATTCATTTTTTATTTGTTACAAAAACAGATGAATGATCTCAAGGATATTTCTAATCCTAAATTAATATTATTTAGAAGAAAAGTTCAGTTTCTATGTTACAAAACTATAAGGAGGATTTATAGCTAACAAAGTTATAAAAAGAAACACAGAATATAATTTCATTGGAAAAACTGAGTAATCTCCTTAAGGCCGATCCACTCAATATATAATTACTTCTCATCTAGATATGGTATATACACAGTATAATCATTGATTGTATAATTACATATCGGTATGTACACGGTATAATCCCATTTATTGTGTCATTGCATATCTATACAAGTTTGTGTCAATCCTTGAGTCCTCATGCCATATGACTATTGGCGATGGGGGGCTGACCCCTACCATCTCAGGTGTGTGTAAGAAAAAGAAGTTCCAGAGTATGACACTTTTCTTTAGTTATTGTGCTCAGGTGTGTGTAAGAAAAAGAAGTTCCAGAGTATGACACTTTTCTTTAGTTATTGTTCAATAAAACTTATCTTCTTCTTGTTTATTAATGTAGGGAAAACTCCTCTCTCTCTCTCTCTCCCTCTCCCTCTCTCTCTCTCTCTCAAACACACATCCACACAAACTTTCTAAGGGTAGTGTTTTGCATAAATTATTTTTACTCTGTCCTTTAGACCAATTGCTAATATTTAACGGTAGCAATCCACTGTGATGCATTTTGTAGGAAGTTTGGATATATGCATATGGAGTTTCAAATTTTATTTTTAAACTGCTAGAACATACTTTTATGTTGAGTTAGAGTGTGTTAATCTGGATATGGTATCCTTCTTATTAAAGGATAGTATTTTTAAGAGACCACTAAAAAGATCCATAAACAAGATGGTTGTGTGGGCAGATCTGTTTCTGGATTTTTTTTCTTTTTAGCGAGGAAGTATTAAGATGTGCATGCTTCTTGTTCCTTGTGCTTATTCCAAATGGCACCTGTGGGGATATCTACTATGTATGAGATCCAATGTCCATGTAACATCATCATGCCGCCTCACCATGTAGATGCCCTAACACCAAAATAAGGGTGGCCCACTAGTGGGCCATAAGTGTTCATTGAATGTGGATTGAGTCGACCTATGGAAATTTGACCAGATTTTAGGCCAGGGCATCTACAGGGGAAAGGGGTAGGATGGCGCAGTGGCTGCATGATGGGTTTCTCATGTTGACTTGACTTGTGTGTGCCATGAGTCCCATCAGAATGGGTCTCAACAAGTAAGCCCCATCGACAGGACCGAAGGAAAGTTTTCTCATTTAATATTTTGTCTTTCAGAGTAGAGTACAATTATTTTGAATGGTTAGAGTAAAATTATACTTACTATGGGAATTTTTTTTTGTATTTTTTTTCAGCAGTTTCTGGTGTCAGAGTAAATTTTACAACACTTCATGAGAGTGAGTTAATCCACAGCCATAATCCACCTCTTATAGCTCATTGAATCATTTTTTTTCCTCCCTCGATCTTCTCTTATTTCTTTTGGCTAACAATTTTTTTTCTCACAGAATTTGTTGTGGTGATTTCATGTGTCATTTTAGTGAGTCTCTTCTCCTTCGGCATCATGACAACGCACAGGGTCGCGTTTTTGTTTGCTCCCTTTGTCACAACATTGTTTCTATGTGTTAGTGGCATTGGTGTACATATTATATATTTCAATAGAATCCAAGCATATACCGTGCACTTTCCCCATTCTACATGTATAGGTTCTTTCAAAGCACCAAAACTGAAAGGTGGGTGTCATTAGGAGGAGTGGTACTCTGCATTACAGGTAGATTTTTTTCTTTTAATAATAACCTCCTTTTGTTTAAACATTGTTTATATGGTATAAAAGGAACACCTTTTTCAGGTGTTGAGACCATGTTTGCAAATTTGGGCCATTTCTCACCATTTTCAATTAAGGTAAACCAGCCAAACTTGAACATAGATGCATGTTGAATTTGACAATGGCAAGAGGTATCAAATTGGTGACATGGGGAAACAGGACGTTTGTAGAATACATCTATTATGTTCTATATTGAAGGACAAGGATATGATTGAATTTGATATGGGCATCACATAAATATGTTTTAGGAAATGGATTGTCCCCATTGCATCATTATGAAGGAAAATAATTCATGTCGAGAGCTCCATTTTTGTAACTTTGAACTAATATATTTGCATTGCCAGATTACTTTCACTTTTTTGTTATCTATCCATATATTATTGGGCCAAATGTAATTACTTATTTAATGTAGAAGAGTTTCTATTAAATCATGACATTCTTTTTTGTTGTTTTTGGATGAGGGCACTTGCAATGTATTGAACCTGAATTTATGCACAATTTCTTGATAGGTCTCACATCATTGGACATTAGTAGGAAATAAATATAAACCATTTTAGTATGGCTTTCTAACATATGCACCCTTATTCCGACATGCTCAAACCATGATATAGCCTGCAAGCATGGGACTTGCATTAGCCCATGTCTGAACCAATTGACCCAAAGCCATGGCCCATGGGTGGTTTAAGTTGCAACTTTATTTCAATTTATGTTTCATATTTTCTAATGATGCAATTTCATGTGTAACATCATTGCCAGAATGACTTGAAATTGGATTCATTTGATAGCTTATTTTTTATCAGCTCTCCTTTGAGTCAAGCTTGTGCTAGTTCTAGCTTTTGCATGGAGAAAGATTTGTCCCAATTTTCTAATTAGAGGTAGGAGTCATGAAATATATCTTATTCAAAGTTTTTTCCTCAATTTTTCATCCAGAGGTACATGCCTCATAGAAAAATAGAAGATTTGTTAAGCATTGATCATGTACATAGAAAAACAAATTATTAACTTATTTGTTTTCTTGTTTTGGAGAGGTAGTTATCTTAAGAGGTACATCAACACCTCATGTATCTCCACTTTGGAGATACCAAACAATTTGGCGAACTACACATGAGCGTTACAATTTGGAGGATTTGTCATAGAAAATGCAAGTCAGAAAAGTAATTGGATCAAAGTTAAAAGGCACAACAAATATGATGGGATATGGACTCTTTGGTTTTTATTTTTTTAGAAACGAAGTAGATCATTTTAGTTAGAAGGTTATATGAGGCAGATGCATCATGTATGGATATTCAAATTTTATAAATTGTATATTTAAGTTCAAGCTACTCTATTGAATTCTATTCTAGATTTGTGAACCATTGGTGATTGTTTTCTATGAATGTGAATAGATGTAAATGCCACAGTTTATGATTTTTTTTAAATGCATTAGGTGGCATAATAAAGAATTTTTCTCCAATAATACTTTTTTTTTAATATTTTATTTTTCATTAGGAACGGTTACAAACCCTGCCTAATAAAATTGGAACGGTTTTAAATGGTTCCGAAACAATTTAAAATTACGAAATTGGAACGGTTCAAGAACTCTTTTGGAACAGTTTCAAGAATGTACTCATCTAATAAATAGGAACGGTATCGGAACGGTTTAAAAATGTTCCAATTTATTATAAACTAGAACGGTTTTAGAACGTTTTTGTAACGGTCACAAAACATGTCAAAATTTAAAAACAGGAACAATTATAGAACAAAATTGGAACGAATAATTACCGTCTCGAATTTCAAATACTGGAACGGTATAAAACCGTTACAATAATCTGTTTTAGGAATGAGTACAAGCCGTTCCAATTTATTTGAAACACCACCTACTGGGACGGTCTGAGACCATTCCAATTTAGGTCAGAATCAGTCCAAAGCCGTTCCTAATTGTAATTTTTGGTGTAGTGCCAATTTCTTTTACAAATGAATTGTACAAGATTATTACTCAAGTTTTGGTGGCCCATCTCAAGCATTTAATGGGGAAGCTGGTTGGCCCTATACAATCAACATTTAATCCTGGGAGGTCAATTTCAAACAATATTCCCCATGCTCAAAATCTTCTTCGTAAATTTCATTTGAATTCTGAAGATCCAAGGATGTGCCTTAAGTTGGATCATGCAAAGGCTTATGATAGCATTTGCTAGGAATTTTTGAAAGCTACTGTCCATGCTTTGCAATTTCCTCATTATATTATTTTCTTTATCATGATGTATGTATTTGACCCTCATTTTTCAATTTTGATCAATGGGCAAACTGCTAGATATTTTTTAAGAACTTATGGTCTCCGATAGGGATGTCCTTTCTTCCCTTATATTTTTACTATTGTCACGAAGTTTCTTTCTGTTATGATCTTCAAGTTTGCATCATCCATGTTAATCTCCACCCTTTTTGTTAGAGCTGGTTTATTTATCTCTCATATTATGATTGTGGGTGATTTGATTAACTTAAGTAAGAGTAATTCTCTTGTAGCTGCTAATCTCTTTGCATTTCTAAGCCAGTTTTTCATTGCGCATGGATTTTCCGCGCAAGCAGATAAAAATGGAAAATCCATTTCCGGAGGTTTCATTGCCGAATGTTGGATTCTTAAGACCCCCGACCCTCTAATTGTATGTGTTAGTACTAATTAATGGTAATTTATAATAATTATTTGTATTTAATAGTTTTTTTTAAGTGGTTTTGAAGTGGACCAACTTAGTTTGAGGGTTAGAACATATTTTGTATACCTTTGAGAAGTCTTGAGGGCATTTTGGCCAAGTGTTAGGACTTTAGGGACGTAATTGTAGAATTCGGGAAAGTTCGGGGGCATTATTTTTAATTTCTAAAAATTCATGCTTTGGCCCCATTTGATAGATAAAATTTACCCCTACAACTTTCATGTTTTGTCTAAACCCATCTAACACCTAGAAACCCCTCATTTTATGATTTTTCAGTCTACCAGAGAGAGAGGGGAGGGGGGCGGATTGTTGTCATTTTCGAAAAATCTGAGTCAAATTCAAACTTTCTCAAAACACTTCATATTTAGGCTCATTGGAAAGAGGATTTAATTTCATGAACATTTGTCTATTGCTTTGCGTCCATCTGAGGCCTCGATCGTTAGTTATTGAACCCTAAAGATCTTTTAGTAATGGCCCATATATATATATATATAGGGCAATGCTCTCTTAAGCTAAAGCTTAGGATAAAATTCAATAAGCTCACGCTTTTGAGGCCCACTCTTGTTCCATCCAAATGGACCAAACACGACCCCTCTGAATTGCAGATGTCCACCAATTTTCGGTCTAATCCGAATTTCCAAGACCGTTGGATCGATTATGTACCGATCAGTATAGACTATTGACCATTAGACTTTTAGGGCCCGGATGGAGAGGGTCCAGATGCATATATTAGAAACCTTGGTTGGGGCTGATTTTTTGCAAAAACCAGGGAGACCTTGAAATTCCCCCATTCTCATCCCCATGTGGGCCCCACCACACACTTGAGCTTAACTTTTCCTAAGGCTTAGCTTAGGAGCGCTACTCCATTGGGGGGGGGGGGGGGGGGGGGGGGCCAGTGTATAAATATATATAATTTCCACCTCTTATTTCTCTTCATTTTCTTTCCTGTCCCATTTTAGCCACAACCTGAACCTCAGTAGCACCCTCTTCCTCCTTCTTCTTTTTCATTTCTTCCTCCTTAAAACAAGCCCAACCTCTGTTATTTGGGAAGCTAAGGCCGCTACCATCTTACTCTCCTTCCATGTGTTTGGTAGACACCATTTTCACCCCGATCCATGTCCAAAAGCCCCCTTCCTTGAAGCATTTTTTCATCGTCAGCCATCGTAAAGGTAAGGGATTGCTTCCATCTTCTATTATTAGGTAGGACAGGCCCTTGAGGCTCTCCATGCCCGCATGCAAGCCTTGAATCCAATGATTTCTTGGCTTTTCAATTTAGTGGGTTCTAAGGTTAGAAATTTAGGGGCTTAATTTGTGCATAGGTTGTTACCACCGAATTTTGCTAGTTTAGAAGCTTCATTTGGAGCTTGCGAGGCCAAGGCAAGTATTTAATTTCATAAATTTGATGTATTTGCTTGTCCTCCTATTGAATGTATGTTCTACTCCTGTCATTCTCAGAATTCGCTCATGTTTTAATTCGTTGGTATGCTACTTATTTGTAGCATGAATAAGTGTTAAAAGAATGGTTAATTGACCCTCTAATAATGGTGCGAAGATCTCCAAAAACTGGCCAAAGAAAAGGGGGAGAAAGACTGCTGAAAACAGTCTAAGCATCACGCCATCAGACATGGCCTGATACTGGCTGGAAGGAGCCCCATGTCATGGTCGGACATAGCCTTTTTTAGGGTTATTTGAACCCGTTCTGTCCGCCATTGTTTCCCCTTGTCCTTGGTTGGTTCTTGGGTTTTGTGCATCTTCATTTAGGGCCATTGTTGCCCTCTCTAATGGACCAATTTAAGGAAAATTGAATATAGTTCTCTAAGGTTGAACCTTGAACCTTAGGCTTGGAACTTTGGGACTTTGACCCGAACTCGCTCGAACTTAATCCTCTGACTACGGAACTGAGTAGTTTGAGTGGTGTAACACCCTTGGAATCACCTAGAGGCAAATGTGGGACATTGATGAACCAAATGTAAGCATATTTAAGGGCTAAGGATTTCACTACATCACAGAGCACTAAGGTAACATATACTTGACATATGGACCTTAAACAAACGTAAGAATGTGTCGTAAATGTATAGCAAGTCAACGGCAGTTTCATGACCTATATTGAATTTATAGGGGGTATTCCATACTTGTTTGGTAAATTGACCCCAGTTTGCACGTCGCTTTTACTTGTCTGTTCACATGCACGTGCATGCTCATCTATCTTGCACAAGTTAGCTTCCTACCGTACCCGGACTTAGAATGGATCGTTAGGTTTGGAAAGTCATGCTTTGGGGCGAGTGAGGATTCATTGCCATTTCTGAACCCCCCGGGTGACAGGGTCCTAGCTTTATAGTGTCATAAGCTATGCAGATGTGCAATTACATGCCGTGTTCGTCCTCTTGCACCAGACTCAAAATCCACTCTATACCCTTTTGGACACCACATTTCCTGTCGGAATGTTGCCCGACGGTTTCCAAACCCTAGGCTTGATTTTAAAAGTATTTTCCACTTAACTAAACTGTTTTACTTTTCTTTTTCCTAAAAATACCTGATTAACTAGATTTAGTTTGTACAACATTGTTGGCATGCAAAAAATCACATATGTACCTAACAAATCAAAATTAGTCAAAGGCAAGTATAGAGGCTTGCATTTCAGGCAAGGACTCAAAGTTGCTTCACTCAGCTAGATGAAGCTCAAAAGAAGCTCCATAAGTCATTAGGAGCTCAAGAAGAAACCCAACATAGAAAATCAAATCTGCATTTGAAAACTTCACAAAAGCTCGGACATAGAACACAATGGTAGTAGTTGGGACTAGTCCAAATGGTCAGATCAAGGTGAATCTCACTCCAGGATAAGAGAATGTACATTCAAGGTATTCTTGAAAGTTTTAGAGGAATCCAAGCTAATTGGGGGACTCCAAACCCTAACTTTTAGACATAGACTGAGATTCTATCATCAGTCAATTCCCCAGGCCAAATCACCTTAAAGAAGTCAAACATATGCTTCCAAGTCAATCAACGGCTAATTGGTCTCAAAGTCCAAGTATAGAACAACTAAAGTCAACCTCAAGTCAAACTGCTCAGGCATAGAAGGTTGAGACCTATTCTGACTAACTCCTAAGACAAAATCCACTCCAAAGCCCAAGGATAAGTTACATAGGTATTTTTCTAGGATTTGGAGGCAATCTGTGGCCATTTAGATCCATTTCTTATACAATGACCCTCTATGTCCGGCAACTGTTGGACATAACCTACTGTGATCCAAATTGGCCCACTTTTGTAGGCCGTATAATGATTGTGAGGCTCCGTCCCTTAACTTACCTTAGTGGGACCCAATTGTAGGCAATTCTCCCTATTGTCCTATTAAATAGGTGACTAGTGAGGTTAGTTGAGTAATTTTCCAATAATTAGGCCTAGTTTAGTAGTTAGGGGTCTTTATTATTTTATAGGAAAAATAGGGGGTTATCGTATTTATTGGAATTAGTTAATGAGCTAGAGGCCTTTGGTTGTAATTCTAAGATAAGATAGGGACTTCTCTTGGAGAATTGTGCAACTGAATTCCATGAATGGGTTTTCCCACAGGATATCATGTGTAACTAAAAGTTCCTTAACCCGTATAGTTTAACCATAAATACCCATCCATATCCATAAATCTATCACATAGAACTTGTTATAAGAGCATAAATCAATCCATGAGTATAGTTAAGAGCTTAAGTTTCTAAATTAGAAAGTAAGAAAGAAATAGCGGAAGCAAAGTGTTAATTAGGTTTACAATCCCAAATAAAAAGTCTAAATCAAGTCTAAGTTCATGACAATCCATGCCATGGTCAAGGGAAATGGTGATGAGTGTCCAATCAACATATAGATGCCTGAAAGACATCGACTGGGGCTTATTCTCCTAGTTGTTGAGGAGTCTCCTCCCCAATCTCCGTGATCTCCGGGACAATGGCATCGATGTGGTCCTCACATGTAATGGTAAGTGTAGCACAATTAGACTACGCTAAGCAAGGTAAATAAGTATAAAATATAACATGCATATTAAATGAGTAAATTTGACAATATATATCATATGAGGTCAAAGGAAGTAATCTATGTATAAGTAATGCATGAGTAGGCATGATACATAGGAATTAAGAATGACAAGTATGTAAAACATAACATATATAGGTGGTACAACCACATGAGATATTGTCTCCTACATAAGCATGTAAAAATGAAATCGCATGAGAGCATGAGCATAGCATAACATAATCCGAGGTACCACTAGGAGGTATAGTGCCCGAAAACTCTATCGTGGACCTGAGGTACCGGTTAACACCCTTAAATTCCATCTGCAGATGTCCATGAAAATAAGTAAATCCGCACCCAAGCCGGATCAAACTGGGCCAAGGTTGAAGATAAGTGGTGCCGACTCAAGGAATAGAGCGTACATTAAATATCATGGCGTGACATAGCTTGAGCGTGAGCATAAACATATACAAATGTAAACATGGACAAGTACATGATCCTATAATCACAAGTGTGTAACACAACATAGATACATAATGGATAAGGAAACATATAACGTAAGACAACAAGGCACATGAGCTCAGTAAATAGATATGAGATAGCATGTACATATCATGCAGGAGTACTAGAAACAAAAATAAAATGCATGCATAAGGATCACTAATGGAATCAAGGATGCATGACAAGCCAATCCTAAGGCTTCGAAAATACCCGTGGGCTTCATCGTCCAACAATGTTTATTCCTAAGGCTTCTAACGTCATTGGGCTACAAGTGAACCCTTGGCGTTATATACATTTGGGACACCAAATGCCTCAAGATAACACATTTAGTTCGAGGTAAAAGAAGTCCAACAAACGAGTTTCCATGAGAGTGTATGTATACTCAAACGACACCCTCTAACATTAGAAATCCATTGGGCTTAAATTAAGATTCAAAGATCCAATACTGAGGTCTAAAAACAAGTACATAACCACCTAAGAACCCTATTAAGTTGAGTCCAACAGAACCACACTTGGTTCGCCTAGGCACGATGTGGGTAGCCTGAGTTATGGGGCTAAATCCATTGATTCAAATATCTTATTTCTTCTCCAACCATTGATCATAAAAATGTATGGACCATTGAATTCTACACTTTGAGAGCTTTCCAATGGTATGTAGACCTCTAAAATCGGACGTACGGATCAAAAGTTATGGTCTTTCGAAACTTATCTCCTTATGTTTTCCCTCTGTTTTAGATTTTGAAACTTATCTCCTTCAATTCCTTTTCTTTTATATAATTGAAATACTGTAACACCCTGTCCCGAGTTAATTAAGATTAACTCTAATTAATCGGGATTAATGCTAATTCAACGTGTTTTATTGAATTAATGTTGATTAATGGCTAAATTGATATAGAATTTGGCTCAAGTGGTCAAATTGAACTTAATGAAAAGAAGAATGAAGGTTCCGAATGAATTGGCATGGTTTTAGGCTAAACCATGTAATTAAGGACTTTTTCGTAAATACGAAATTATACGTATTTCATTGAATACAGAAACTCTTGATACTCACACGTATATCTCGAGGAGCACGTTAACTTTCATAAATGTGACAATTCCATTCAGCGTGAATTGGTTCAAATGACCATTCATTTGACTCAAATTGTAAATAGTGGAAAGGAGAGGGACTAAAATGCAATTGAGGGCTTATAAGATGAGGATGAACTCATTTGAGTCCATTCCTTCATCCCAGCCGATCTCTCTTCTTCTCTTTCTCTTCTTCCTCTTCTTTCTTCCAAGTTCTCTTCATTGAGTGATGATTTAGAGAATTGACAAGTGCTTGTGAAGAGGGACTCCATCTTCACCATCATCTTTTTCATCTCTTTTCTTACTTTCTTGGAGTTTAAGCTTGAGAAGATCTCAAGATTTCCACCAAAGAGGCTACAAGTGTTGGAGTTGAATTCAGCACTTCCATATTTTAATTATTAAGATAGAATGGTTATGGCCCAAAGAATTCACAAGAATTCTGTTTTGTGGATTAATTTTGGGTTTTCGGTTCAAAAGAAGGTTTGGCAAGAGGAATTCAGCTTTGATTCAAGCTAGAGAAGGGGATTCTTGCTGATAAGTTTCCAAACAAGGCAAGTATACTCAATTATATTGATTTCAAATGTTAAGTGACTTGTTAGAACTCAAGGAGTTCAGTTACAGAAAATTCGGTTCAAAATTTTCTGAACTTCTGGGCACAATTCGGTCAGCCGCCAGGCTGACCGACACCTAACCAAGAGTTGACCGACATAGGTTGGCTAGCCGAAATTGTGAATTCGGCTAGCCGAGGGTTGACCGCAAGGTGACCGAAAATCTTGTCAGGGTTTTTCCATCAGAATTTTAGCTTCTGGAAAACTAACTGTAAGCGGACCGAAGAAATTCGGCCAACCGAAATTGAATTTCGGTCAGCCGAATAGGTGACCGAACAGGTGACCGAATTGAGCAAAGTGCATTGTAATTTATGGAATTCTGGAAAGCTGACCGAATGTGGTTCGGTCAGCCGAAATCCATAATGTGGCTAACCGCTAGGTAACCGACGAGGTGACCGAAATTGAGGGAATATCAGAATTGATTTCCGATAATTTCCTAAATCTTCATGGGTGTTAGCTAAACTTATGTGAATGTAAATTTCACTAAAAAGTGATGTCATCTAAAATAACACCTACATTACATAATGAACGTTTCACCCGAATGTTGTTTTAGGAAATTTAATTGTTTATGACTTGAGTTGGCTTGTCCTCTCTCGTCTACTATTGTTGTGCTCCTTGTTGAGCTACCATTGAATAATGTGTTGACTTATGAAATGAAATGCAATGAAATGAAAAGAAAAGAACTGAAATGAACAAACATTGTAATGTATACAAGATTAAGTCTGCTGCAGTAGATGGAGCGTTCCGGAGCTCCGTGGTGATGCCAGTGATCTCTGATCAAGACACTGGTAAATCCAACACATTTGAAAAGCTACTTAATAAAGTGAGTAATATTGAAATGAAATGAGTCCTTGAAAGGCTGGGTTGTGAATGGTGCGCCTTCCGCCTATGCCAGAGGACAACGAAAAGACACTTGATAAAGTGTATATAATGAATTGAATGCTCCCTTCAGAGGAGAACTATAATGAATCGAATGCTCTCTTCAGGGGAGAACTACATGAATTGAATGCTTCCTTCAGGGAAGAACTATATGCATTGAATTGAATTGAATTGAATTGAATTGAATTGTTATACTTTGGAACCAAAATGCTAAACATATGATTATCATAGAATTGAGTATACATTGTTGAACCGTCGTGTTCACAGTGTTATTGATGACATTACAGGCCAAGTTGCCCGTTCTAGTGATTCCGAGACCGCGCCGCCAACGGAGGAGACCCATCCGGTTCCCCAAGGAGAATTGAATGAATGGATGTAAATCAGAGGCGATCGGCTTAACAAATTTTTGTGAACATTTTGAATAGATTCATTTTGTTGTAAATAGTGATCATATGCATTGTATTTGAGTATGCATGGTTGATTTAAATAGGAAATGAGATGTGTAAGTGAACTTTACTGTGTGTAAAGGACTTGTATATATTAACGTTAAATGTCAATGTATGTATATATTTCCGCAAAACAATGTACATTTGACAGGTATATGTAAGATCCCTTGTGAATCTTGTATTGGCTTCGGCGATGCGAGATTTACGGGAGTAAGTATGGCGTCGCGACTCGGGGTTTGGCCGTGGTAACCCTAATCTCGGGCCCGGGTCGTGACAAATACCATATCTATTATTTAAAAAAACTTCTAAAACATCACTTAATCAATGAAAGCTTGAAATTTATAATTATTACAGAAAACCATAATATAAGTTGAAACCTGAAATTCAATGTGAATAAAATAAGATTCAGAAAATTATTCAAGTGAATATGTTTATTACACTAGTTTACCTACCTTATAACTGAGCTCAACTAATTACTCTCAAAACCTACGTTTCTAAACTTCCAGGCTCTAAGAAGGAAACAATTAAGAAGAAAATGGAATAGGTGATGAAGATGATGATGAAGATTCTTTCCAGAGCTGATGAGTTGAGCAGAGGGGAAGAAGTGGAAGAGTTGGAGGTCTGGTCGTCTGAAAGAGATGGAGTTATTGGACCGAAAGAGAGCAGAGAAGAGAAATGAAGAAGAACGAAGAATTTGCTGGTGCTCTGCGAATCAGTGGAATTTTCTAAAAATTGCAAATAAGGCCACTGCTATAAAAATACATCATTTATGGTCAAATGGTGCACCTGAACATTAGGGTCCAAGAATAAAAGGTTCTCAGAATAATTTCATCTATCCAATGAAACAAAGAGGACAAAAATCTAATATTTATAAATAACTCCTAACCTTCTCACAACTAACAAATAGGTCCTTTCTAAGGTGAAAATCCCACTAAATCAAGAAATAACTAAAAAAAATTAATAAGACTAAGCACATTGCTAAAAATCAAGATCTCACAAGAGAACTTTTTTTATATAAGGCTCTTAAGATTCTTGAGGTAGAGATGATGAAGGCTGCTACCTTCTTAGCATTGCCTGTGGAAAGTTGCAACCGTTGGTTATTAACACAAATGATCGTGATGTCGCTTAGCTTTTGTGTCATGCATATATATTTTTTTAGCAGGATTAACTCTTTTCTTTTATATTATTTTTATTAATCATTTAGATGTACATATGTGGATGATGTGGATTGGCTTGCATTCATTATCAGTTATCTTATTTAAATTTATAGTTATGTTGATTTAATGGTTTATTTAAATGGATAAATATTATCTACTTTTTTTGTTTTATGTTGTCATTGAAATTATTATTGTGGATTGTTATTTCGTGTTACATACTCATTTTACTTGTACAAATAGCATTTCATAATTTACACACAGAATGGATAAAAGACATCTTTTAAGGATTTTTACAATTGCAATTGTTATAGCTTTAATTGTTATGGTACCATTATGCGTAGTTTCTTAAAGATGCGGTATATGCGTAAGTCCTCCCTTAGTGGTTGCAATTATTTCAGGGAGATTTTGATTGGAAATCCCCAAAATTCTTTTAACTTCTTTAGAATGAACACTAGATGTTTTATGCTTGGCGAATAAATTAAGGAGACAGAAGTTTTTGAAGGATCCACATTTTATAAATGTTGAAGAACAACTTGCAATCTTTTAATTCCCTGTTGGCTATAGCGAAAGGAATCGAGTGATGCGGGGTCGATTTCAACATTTAGGAGAAATCATTAATAGACACTTTAATGAAATACTAGCTGCAATATTAAAGTTGTATAAGCATTATGTAAACCCATCAAATGGAGAGACTCCACCAAAAATTGCGAATAACCCTTCATTCTACTTCTAGGTAAATTCTTAAATAATTTATAATTAATAAAAATTCTTAAGTGGTTATGTATGAATAATTTAATAAATGTTTGATTCGGTTATAGGATTGCATTGGAACAGTAGATGGAACATATATTCCTGCATGGGTGCGGCTTGAGGATCAAGTTAGGTACCGTAATCGAAAAGGTTGGTTGCCATAGAATGTCATGGCTGTGGTTTCATTTGATATACAATCTTAATATGTTAATTTCTGTAGGGTGAGAAGGGTAGGTTTCAGATTCTAGGATTTCTCAGGACTTAATATGGAGACGACCTCACAATAAATTTCGTATTCCAACTGGTAATGTATTGTGTTTTTTAATTGAAAATGCATATGAATTATTTTAAGTGTAATATTAACTAGAGGTTTTGTGTTGATTTGTAGGCAAATAATATCTTGTTGGTGCTAGAAATGCGAACACATATGGATTTTTAGCTCCCTTCGTGGCGTTTGTTACCATTTTAAAGAATGGTCGACTACACACGCTCCAAGAATAGGACCAAAGTTATTCAACTTAGGGCATTCGAAACTACGAAATGTAATTAAGTGAACATTTGCTGTATTAAAGCAACGCTTTGATTTGCTCCAGATTGCTCCATGTTACCCTCTTAAGACACAAGTGAAGCTGGTCGTGGCATGATGTGTTCTAAATAATTTTATCCGACAATGGAACTTAGATAATGAGATATTTGCAGTGGCAATGAATTAGAGTGTTAGAAGATGAGAATGTGGGTGATGAGAATGTGGGTGACGAGCTAAAGGACTACCAACACAGGGATGGCGTCTTTGGACCCAGCGAAGTAAATATGAATTATATGACTCAGTCGCAAGAGCATAGTAGAAGATATGTGAGCCACAAGGGATGGATCTTAATGTGGGTTTGCTTAACAAGGCTTTAAACAACTGTCTTGTGAAGCTATCAACTTTTTAACATTCAAACTTAGTTATTACATTTTATATTTAATATTGACTTATATGAAACATATGTTTATGTTATTATTGAATTTAAATTATTGTCCAGCCATGCGTTTGTATGAACCTGAGATTCAAAGATATCCATATTTAGTTAATATGATTGTGGTTTAATATCGACTTGCATAAAGATATGTTTTATATTCTTATTGATTTTGAATTACTAGATCGTTATGGTTGTGTATGAATTGAGTTTCATAGCTCAAAGAGGTATTGTGGTTGTTTATGAAATTATTTGTATATAATAGGTACTTATACATGTTGAAGAAAATTTAGAATGTCTTCTCGTTAAAGGGAGATTGTTGTTTTTTTTTTTTTAAATAAGATTGAATTAGTTAGTTTAAAAAATGTTTTACAATGTAGCATTTTGAAATTCAGTTATTGGACTGTTGATTTACTTAATTTTGGCCTTTGTCAATTCAATTTGTTTATTGAAGGGGAAAGACATGGGTCTCATTTCTTGAATTAGGAAGATAAAAAGTGGGCCCACTGCTTCAAACAATCTAGTTAATTTAAATAGAGTCGCTATGTGGCCTTTTTTTAGTTAGTTTAACTTGAGTTATTATGTGGCCTTTTGAATCTCATCCATTGAATGTAGTTTGATTAGTGGAAAACAAGTGGGTCTCATCAATTCAATCATAATTGAATTTGTGATAAGGAGTCTTAATTTGTTAAATATCATGGTGTGGACCCTACTCTTTTTTTTTTTTTTTTTTAAAGATAAGTTGTTTGTTGTAAGATAAGTAATTTTTTGAAAGATAAGATGTGAGCTGCACTTGTTAGCTAAAATATCTTGGACATGGCTAATTATCAAAGGCAGCATATTAGGAGGGATATTTACTTTCTACGGAATTTTAGTGTCGAGCATCAAACATGGATTAAGGGAATCTTCAATCATTTTATAGTTCTAACCAAACATGGAGCATGAGAAATCCTCAGCTATAAAATCCTTAGGGCACGTTTGGAAAGCAAAGATGAATCTTCTATTTAGAGGAATCTCTCCATCTCCATAGAATCAACACATCCTCATATAGAATTTCCAACGAGAATTCTATGTTCGGTATTGAGAGAGGATTTCTATCATTTGTAAGATATATGATCCAATGGTTGTAAGCTTTTTGAAAATTTCTCTAAAATCCATGAAAAATCAAGACCTCAACTTTCTCTTTAAAGATGTTCTTGGTCATTTAAGAGAATTTGAACGGTTTGGATCGAACAAAAGGGACCCACAGGAAAAAAAAATTATTTTTTTAGAACCTGGACTTTTCTGAAAATATCTCAAGATATAGGATGGATCAACGGCTGAAATTTGATGTAGTAGTTGTGCTTGACCTTCCGGAAATAATTCACGGTTCAGATCATGGTTTTGGGGCCCACAGGAACCCAAAAATGGAAAACAACAGACTGTTTTTTCATCCTGTCTTTTATACATTATATGTGAAATAAACTGCCACTGGTTTTTGGCCTATTTCTCATGATCTATGATGAATCAACGGCTGGAATTTGATATGGTAGTTGTGCTTGACCTTTTGAAAATCATGGTTCAGATCATGGTTTTGGAGCCCACAGAAACCAAAAAATAAAAAAAAAAAACGGACTGTTTTTTCATCCCGTTTTTATACACTATGTGAAATCAACAGTCACGATTTTTGGCCTATTTCTCATGATACATGATGAATCAATGGTCGAAATTTCATTATATAGCCGTTTTGGAGGTTTTTAACACGATCAACGGTTTGGATCTTGATTGTGGGACCTAAAAAGTTGGTTTCCGAAGTAAAATCTAACAACCTTCAAGTTACCGTTTTTTATTGTAGCATGCAGTGTAGCTCCGCCTTTCCTTGGAATGAAGGATTCCAATGTCTGAAGGGGGGAGGTCTGACTGCATAAATAATTGCAATGGTGGATTTGCAGTGTCTTTTCTCTTGAAATCACCTGTGAGTGAAACATGAAAAATCTATGTATGTGTGGAAAATGGGTAAGGATTCCCCATGACAGATGGTTGCCAAACGTGTTGTTAGTGAGGGTTTTCCTTTTCTAAGGATAGTGAGGAATTCGTATCCTTCTATTTCTATATCTAAAAATCTTTTGCCTTCTGCCTTTTGCCTTTCGTCTTTCGTTGATGCTGTTGTTGTTTTTATTTATTTCTTTATTTATTTTTAGCACTAAAGCTTTTGTCTTTAAAGTGATCCAATCTCTAAAATGGTGTTTTTGAAACCATGATTTTCATTCTAACAGTAAGTGTGGAATAACAAAATTTTTCCCGCTATTAATCATATAGCTGGAGTCCGATCCATGATTTTAAGCTGAATATATCATATAAAGCATATAATATTCAAGTCCGATAAAAAAAACAACAATGATTTGATTTAAGATGGTTTGCTTATTAAGGCCTTATAATCAATCGTTAGAAGGAAAGCAATTAAAAAATGGGAGGGAGGATGGCATTAGCCTTCACGAATGACCAGTAGAGCCCACTTTGTCCATCGTGAAATGGTCTTTTTTTTTTGTCTTCTTAATCCCATTAATATTTATTAATACTATGTCCCCGTAATTTTCATTCTCCCTTTTTTTCTGTTCCTGCTCTCATTCGGTCTCTCCTCTTTCTTCCTCTCTCTTCCCCACTCTCATGTTTTATCATTATCGAACTGGTTGTTGCCACCCTCGCGGGCGGTGAGAATGATGGCGACGACGAGAACAACAAGCACTTCGACTCTGCCCAGATCCGGAGCTGTTTCCAGAGGCTATAACTTCGCATCTACTTGGGAACAGGTATTTCCAATCTTTTTTCTTCAATCTCTCCCTCTTTCTCACGCACATCTCTAAAACCCTAATTTCACATTTGGAGAGACTCAACTTGAATAAAAAATTTCAATTCCAAATGTCTGTCCCCTAGATCCCGGATTTTGGGATCTTTCTTTCTGCTGTAAACCCGTAAGTTTTTTCATCGTCTGATGCCGGATCTGAGTCCAAGACGAATGTTCTGTTCAGGTTCAGAACTTCAAAGCTATTATTAGGTGTCCTTTGTTGGTTTGTGTTTGTTTTGGGTGCGTTATTCTCCAACCCAGCCGTGGGTGGGATGAGCAGACTCTGGCGGTTACAAGGTCGAATCAACCAGGAACGACAGTGGGTGGAGGAGCAGGATTGAAATTATATAAAAATAAATGTTTTGTAGATTTTCAGCGATGAATTTGAGAGTGCCACCTCCTTCCCTTCTCGTCGTCCTGCCTACTTTCCTTCCCTCATTGCCACTATTGAGCACGCACAGAAACATGTGCGTGCATGGCACACTAAGAGAGGGGAGGAGAGCTTTCTTCCAACCTAGTTAGTAGTCAGGACTTAAGATTCATGGCATCGACCTTTATTTTCAGCATTTTAGTACAACTCTGCAAACCAACAAGGGTAACATGATGAATTGCAATTTCAATTTTAGCTTTCATTTAAATATACTTTAACTTGTATCGTTTTAATAATGTAATGTTTGTATGATTTGTAAAGTCAAGTCAGGGCCGGCTCGAGACGATTCAAGGCCTAAAGCGACAATCCTAAATGAGGCTTTTTCTATCTTTTAATATTATTATAAATATTTTATTTAAAATTTATTTTTCTTGGTTTCTTGTGATGCAAAGTTACTAATTAAAAGTTTTTATATTCAAGTTTTGCTAATCTATTTTAAGTCCACCTCCAAAACCCACACAAAAACTTTAGACCCATCTCCAAAACTCGCATGGAAATCTTGGGTCACAAAATCCAACTACCTATTTGGCTAAAAAACAAATCTTGAATTTGCCACTGGTAGGGCTCGAAGCATTTTCACCTGCGTATAGTGCGCATACGCACCATGAGTCAGGACCATCCAAGATGGACTTCAGAGTTGTGTTATGTGTATTGGATGTTCCAGAGGCACGGTCCTCATATGCACTGTGGGCAAGTAAATAAATGCCGGCGGGGGCCCATTGTTTATCTTAAATTTTAAGATCTATTATTAGAGCTGAAACCCCAAGCTATGGATCTATGACAACCACATAATGAGTCAAATCTGAATGGGCCCCTATTGAAATAGGATGCACAAAAATAATGAGAAAGGCTTGTAAAGAAAATTCATGACTGAATGTATAGTTGAGATTTGATACACATGGACTACTGGAAATATAATGGCGTGCTAAAATCAATTGGACTCCTAAAAATAGTAATATAAGGGGCAGATTTGAAAATATAATAGGCCATAAATGACACTTTAAGGCCTCATAAAAATCTTGGTCGTATCTTATTGAGAAGAGAGAGTTATTAGGGGCCTTATATTTTGGGGAGAACTTGGTTGTATATTCTTGAGAAGAGAGAGTTATTAGGGGCCTTATATTTTGGGGAGAACATGGTCGTATCTTCTTGAGAAGAGAGAGTTATTATGGGCCTTATATTTTGGGGAGAAAAAAAAGGGATGACAGTTCACAAGTTTGATTTTTTGGAATTTCAAAAGATGCCACCTGCTATTATGGGGCCTTTTTTTGGGCCTTAATTTTTGGGGCCTAAAGCAAAGGCTTTATTGGCCTTATGCTAGAGCCGGCCCTGAGTCAAGTCCTGAGTCGACCTGGCTGGTCAACCGGGTTTCGTGTTTTTACCAGATCTCGTCTAGATTGAATTTAGCATGTCCCATTCTCCCAATACGTGGTCGACTTGAGTTGAACTATAGTGCAGAGTGCAAATCCTCGGGATTTGTATGGATGAAAATCAAGTGGCACCTTTGGAAAACTCTTTGGTGGGTAGGATTAGTTTTTCTTCTTCAAAGAATGGTCTTTATTTTTAGTACTGGTAATCAACAAAAATGGTGTGGTGCCCTATTTCTGAATGATTTGAAATGATTCTTTTATGTTGAAGGGTTGGTATTTATCCTATGGCAGTTGGATGGCTCTTACTAATTCAGCAATGGCAAGGCTTTGTGTTTATTGTCTTTCCTCTTTTAAGTACCCAAGGAGTGTGCTAACTGCTAAGGTGCATAGAGAAGATACAACATGGTTTTAATGGAATGCTATGGAGGAAAAGAAAGGAGGTATCATTTAGCTCAGGGAGCCCAAGTCTGAAAGCCAATTGAGGATGGTGGATTGGATATTCGTTGTAGTAGTCAACGTTGTTTCAGACCACATCTTGGTTTCACTCTGGACTGAAACGTTTTAGCTCATTTGACATTTAGATGTTTCATTTTGTAGTCTCATTCCGGTAAAATTTGAAAAAATGCATATAATTACAAATATGAAAATAGTAGTGAAATTATCAGATATACTATACATCGTAATTCATTCTACTAAATCAACAATACACTTTGCTATTTCTACATCCCAGTTAAATAATTTATAGGCCACATTTGTGTCTGACGATGTGAAACTCTGGCATCCCTTTCAACTCTACTCTAATTATCAATGCAATAGCCAACAATAATATAAAATAAACACATTCACATGATCGCTATACTTCAGTGGTGTCACAGCCCTGGACTGGATTACCCTGATAACCCGGCCTTGGAGTGCGTGCAGCTGGGAAAAAAATGCATACAATTAAAAAATTTCCCCTAGCCATGTGTTTCCCTTAGGATTCCGCGATGTGAGATTTTGTTGGATTGTAAGGAATTTACGTACTGTCAAATGGAAGAAGCTTGTGCAAACAAATCAACAGACATATACATAAGATAAGACAAATATCATAGTAAGGAACAGATGTTTCCAAGAGCATAAGCATTAAAGTTGTGATAGACAAAATAAGCATTAAAGTTATTTACATTCCAAACCCAAAAGGCGAGCAAACATATGCCAAATAAACCCAAAATACAAAATATGCGATAACCCAAAATCTAATGTCCACTACGAGCCAGTGTGATGCCTAGATCACATTGTCTATGCTCCATTCAATGTGGCGCTGCGGTTCCTCTTGGACCATCTCAATTTCCAGTTTTGTGGCAACGAGGTCGTTACCTACAGCACCAAAGTGTAGCGTTAGACTACGAATAGTCTAGCGAATGATCGATGTGAATAATAATAACATGTTGCATCTAGATGGAATATAAATGATGAAATATTAAATGAAAGCAATGAAGGCTAAACTACACAAGATCATGTTAGAAGTTACGAAAAAAGCTAGATCATGCTAGAATAGTAAAGACCATAAAGAATCAACTCAAAATGGAAATAACAATTGTTGGCAAACCATGCCGCTACTAAACAAAATGTCAAATTGGCAATTGTTGGCAAACCATGTCGCTAGATTCTCTCAAAATCATGGTCGCCAAAACCAATGGAAGAGAGCTCGAGTACTCAAGGGTTACCAACTATTGAGGTGGATACCTCCAAACAAATACTACACTGCTGAATGGTGTTGACTCAAAATTCCAAGGACTATGTGTGAGAACTCGGTTTGGGTGGCACCTTTAACCATGTGGCATAGCGTGTCAATTAGGGCTTCCAATGGAGAGTCTTCGCAAGTCCCACATCGGAAATATCCGAGTCCCGACCTTGGGCTTATAAGTCAAACCCCGTGTTAGCAAGCCCTGCGACCCCGGATCCTATAAGAACTTCGGAGTTAAGCGTGCTCGGGCATGCGTAGTATTGGGATGGGTGACAACTCGAGAAGTCTTCGCGCGAGCACGTGGGCCAAAATAAACAATATTATGTTGAGTTGGGCAGGGCTGTGACAATTGGTATCAGAGTCGACTATTTCCGGTTGGGAGAGTGTGAAAACTAGGTTTGGGCGGCACCTTTAAGCATGGGGCGTAGCGTATCAACCACAGGCTTCCAACGAAGAGTCTCCGCAAGTCTTACATTGGAAATATCCAAGTCTTGACCCTGAGCTTATAAGTCAAGTCTCGTGTTAACTCATCAGGATGCATTTTAAAGCCGCGCGGCCCCCGATCCCATAAGAACTCTAGAGTCGAGCGTGCTTGGGTTGGAGTAGTATTGGGGTGGGTGACCACCCTGGAAGTCCTTGCGTGCCAACGTGGGCTAAAGTGGACAATATCATGTTGAGTTGGGCAGGGTTGTGACGCAATGGGGTCCAGCAGACTATAACTCAAGACTAGGGTCAAAATAAGGAAACTGATCAAATCACCAAACAAATCCTTCAAACCCACAACTCCAAATATTAGTCCTTACAAATCTTCAAAATCACTAACTCTAACAAATACAGACAAATGATAGATCAAAAGTACGAAAAGATCCTAATCAAAACAAGCCTATATATGGTGCTTGACTCTAAACGTACTGAGTTCTAACCCCATTTGGGAAGCACTTTGGTATGGATAAGTTAGCCCCAATTGGGTGAAAAAGGTTAGGTTGGATCCGGATAACTTGGGAGGCAGCAATGCATCAAGGTGCGTTTACCAACCAAGTACACCACAACCATGGATCCTATCAGTCCAAGGAAGGATGTGGCATAATTGTGCACACAAAATCCGTAAGACCTGACTTATGCAATTTAATTTGCCAATCTAGGGTCAGACTATGTTATGGGGGTAAAGAACAATGTAAATATGCATTAGGAGAGTGCATGAGAGAGGCACACAAGTAGACAAGTACAACGATGTAAACTGAAATCAGGCGAACCAGCATTCAAGGATCCATTACAAATAGCCATCCTAAGTCTTAGAATGCCATTAACATGCTAGTACCAGATTATTCAACTTTATGTACACCTAGAGTCCGAATATTAATGCGTTTGACATTCCAATACCCTAAGTTAATACACTCTCAACTTAATATGACACTATACATGTCTCCGAATAATCTTGGAGGTGAATGTCAGCTTAAACATCAACCCTCCATAGTTCAAGTGTAAAGTGAAATCGGGTTAGGAGTCCAATTCTAAGTCCTAAAATCTAAGGCTCTAGCCCAAAGAACCAGGGTTAATCATCATTTAATTGACCACTTAGGGCCTGTTCGGTAAATTCACTTCACTAGTGAAGTTGTGTGAATGGTCATTTCAAGAGACAATAAAAGAAAAAGGGGTTAAATAAGAAACTGCCATATTTCAAAAAACACCTCTAAAAAAAGTCAAAAAGTTACTTTTCCTTGCAGCTAAATGACAAAAAGCCATATTCTTTTTTAAAAAAAACGTAAAAAAGTTACATTCTCATTTAACTAAATGACAAAAAGCCTTTGCTTTTTTATTTGACCCCTCTACTTTTTCTTGTCTCTTAATTTGACCCTTCACCTCTCTTCATTTTAACAGTGAGTTACCAAACTGGCCCTTAGGGTGTCAAACAATAACCCAAAATATGCTATACAAGTCCCAAAAACATCTAAAAAAGGAGTGGAAGAAAAAGGGCTTCAAATAGTCTCCAAACAGGGCCCCAAATGGGACAAGCACTATGCAGTCGGACATGATGGCACAGGCTGGTCAGACATGGGCCTGGGCCTGAAAAGATCCGTGTCCAATCATCACTGCAATCAGCCACGTAACTGGCTGCGTTTTGGGGCTTTTTCTCCTATCTTTTGGGGACTTTTTGGCACAGTTTTGGGGGCCTATTTGGCATCAATTTAAGCCCTTAAAATCCCATTAAACCTTTAACAAAAATAGCAAAAGACTTATGAGCTTTTATTGGTTTCTAAGCAAAATACATAGAGTAGAATTTGTGGAATCATCAAAATTTGCATGCGTGCTTATGAAATTCAAGTTGATCACTTGCCTTGGGTTTTCTAGTCTCTAAATTAACTAATCAAAGTGCTCAAACCAGTTGGGATCAGTCCAAGCACTAAAATCCCCAAATATCCAACTCTAAACTTCTAGAAATTGAAAACAAAGAAATAGTTGCAATTAGCCGTTACATGTACGTATCTATGGCTAGTTTGGGGTCCTAAACATCATACTAGAAGATGAGAAGAGTCTCTTACCTCTAGAGGCTCCAACTGAAACCGAAATTGAAGGAGAGAGGGGAGGCCAACCTTGAAATTGTAGAAATGGTGTCTATATATATATATATATATATATATAGAGAGAGAGAGAGAGAGAGAGAGAGAGAGAGAGAGAGAGAGAGAGAGAGAGAGAGAGAGATTATGGGAGTGCAATGGTGACCTTGTCTTAGCAATTGGAAGCTCCAATCTTCATAAATGATGGAAAGAAGGAAGAAGGGCTGAGAGGGAAGTTTGCTGGTTGCAGAGAAATGAAGGAAGGAAGAATGAGCTAAAGTTTATATAGTGTCCACTATTTTGGAGCTTCTATGTCCCACTTAAGTGAAAAGCAAATTGGCTAAACGAAGGGCTTAGGGATCTCGGATGGGTTCACGCCAAGAACAAACTTCTCCAAAATTATTTTATGTTTCCTATGAACCGAAAAAAACAATTTTTCGAGGCTATGAGCGAAAATTTGACTGAAATTATGACTAGTCTTGACTTGAGAGATGTTGTGAAATGAAGGGTCTCCGGACATCGAATGACCATCGAATGATCTACAACATTTGGTCTGCCAAAATTTAAAATTGTGGTGTCTACATTCATGGAGAACTTTTTTGAAACCGTTGTGAAATTGACTGGAGCCGTTGCTTTGTTATCCACTGCAGGCAATCAACACCAAGCCACTCTTGCAATGATGACAATCAAACCTCTTCATTTAGAAAATAATCACTATGGGGATGATTATTGAGGTGAAGGTCAAGAAATAGAAGACTTATGATTGTCACCATATGGATCTAAGACACCTTATGCCTCTTCATTCACTGAATCTTATGATTGTTCCAAAAGGGACATGCAGATTAACAAAAGAAAATTGCATTGTTCTGAAGGGAGGAGAACAGATCATTGATGTACCCCATATTGACCTTGTCTTTGCGGGATCAACGATGGAAGCTTGAAGACTGCGAATTGATAATGCACATTCGACAAATGAAGTATCCAACAATTCGATCGCACATCCAAACAAAATCTGGACATCAAAGGAAACGATGCAACAAGCTTGTTACAAATTGGAGCTAACAATCAAATACAATTTTCAAGGCGTACATCAAAGCTACAGATCAACCAACGGATTGCAAGTTTGTCCGATTGATCTTCGACCTAGGCGAACATTTACCGAACTTGAGGTTGAGTCCTCTCCAAGTCGGATAGAATGCTACAGGAGGGACCTGCGGGCCATGCATGGGGCCAAGATAGTTTAGGGATTATTTTATTTCCCTAATTATTTGTCATTAGATTTCTAATTTTATCAAAAGAATTGTAATTATAATTAGGTTTACAATTTTATTAGGATTCTTATTTTTATTTCCTAAGTGATTAGGTTTCTTAGCCATCAAGATTTCTTTTCCTATTTATATCTCATTGTAGAGAAGAAATTCTCATAGAGTTGATTAATAAAATTTGGGCTTTATCCCTGAGGTGCGTTCTCGTTATTGTCTCTGCAGAGACGTGTTGAAGTGTCCTCGGACATGTGCTTTGGCACTTTCTCGCAAGCCTTAACCCTAGGGCTTGCATCACCTAGGAAGGATGCCATTTCTGCTTTTCTAGGTAAGTGGCTGTGGATTGGAGGAGGACAGATCATGGTTGCAGGTCATTGCCTCTACTTATAATTTACATGCATGGGATTGGTCCACAATTACCTAGTTCACTCCAATGTGGCCTGCACTGTGAACGGTTTCAATCGAACAATTTGCAGTTCAGTTCACAAATTGTTGATATGATTTAATAGTGTTGGGTTGTTTTGTTTGAGAAAGTTTGCTGTTTACATCTTAATACTATTTACTTCCAAAAGGAAATTAGTAAGAAATCATGTTGGCTGATTTGAAGAATAGAGGTGGATTTGAAGGAAGTAAAGAAAAGAGGTTGATTACACGTGGATATCTTCATAAATCCAAAGGGCTTAGGTCTGAACCACTTTTGCTTTTGTAATTTTGGCCGTGAGAAATTTCACCTGCAAACCACCTATTATCCCACTGCAATTTCCTTTTGATCCCAAAACTTTTGGTGTTGATCAGTTCCTTAAAGAGGAAATCCACGCAATCAGACTGCTATACCACCAGGTTCAGCATTCTAGTCTCCAAACCTTGCAAAATAAGTTTCCAAACACTAGGTTTGACGGTAGTGCCAGTAGATCATCTCTTCAAGTGGGCATTGAGGATGTATCCGCAATCATGAGGGAGTGATTTGGAGAGGTATTCATGTTCCATGCTTATGTCACTTGGGGATTCTAGCAATAGTTTATGCTGTGTTAACTTGTTGCTGCCAGACCATTTCGGAAGAAAAAGGTAGTTGAGAATTATCTCATTTCAGTGCTAGAGGGGCTCTTATTGAGGTGATTCTCTATAACCTATCCAGTGGGCTTTTTCGACTTTACCTTACCATGGAGATGGGGTGGTGCGTGGGGAGGGGAATTAGATTGGGGAGACCAAAAACACCCCGATATATATATTTTTTGGGATTTACCTTCCATCATATTGTGCTCCAAATTAATTTTGCTGCTGTTTGCCGTTGTAAAGAAGGTGCGACTTTTGATTTGTTATTTTTTGCTATTTGATCTTTGAGTTTTATTTGTTCTTTGGTGCCTTTTGATGAATAAAATTTTGTTGCCATTTCAAAGAAAGAAAAGAAAAAATAAAGGAGATAACGTACCACTTCATGCGACAGGTCTTAATTGATGATTGTATATACAACTTTAAAAATCTTACTCATGATTCTGAGCATAGAACTTTAAAAATCTTAAGCTTTAAGATTTAAGGTTCATGATTTCACTTGTTCTACAATTTTTCTGTTCAATTTGATTTTCAGAACATTGGTTTGCTTCAATCTTTAGAACTTTTAAAAATCTTAAGCTTTAACATTTAAGGTTCATGATTTCACTTGTGCTACAATTTTTCTGTTCAATTTGATTTTCAGAACATTGGTTTGCTTCAGTCTTTGTTATAATGAGGTATTATTTTACCTCTTTTTCTCTGTCATCATTTAGTCTCGCATTTTATGATACCTAGATACTTCAAAATAGGCAACTTATCATGTCGTATTGTGTAAGATACTTTACTTTTTATATGTAAAATCCGTGCTCCTGCCATATCCATGGCTTGTCCTTGCTGTATCCGTGCCGTATCTTCGGCACTATAGCTTGCACTTCCTTATCTTTGTTATAATGAGATTCCCATCTTTGTATTCTCTTTTCCTCTTTGATACTATGCAATATGTTTAAGCGATGTTGAAATTATGTGGTGTTGTGGAAAAACAATTCCTACCCTTCCATTGTAAATGGTTTTTGGCAGAATAGAGGAAAAAATAGTTCTAGTTTTTTCATCTTTTGCTTGGAAAAGCACTGCACCAATTAATGTAAAAATTGCAAGCACAGAAAATCAGAGGCTTTTCCTTGCTACCTAGTAGTCCTGGCATTGCACAAACAAGTCCTTATTTTCATCTTTCCTTACATTTTCCTTTCATTTTAACCATGTTGTCTCTCGTGTGACCTTGTTCTTTGTTTTACAGAATGCTCCCTTGACAGAGCAACAACAAGCGGCAATAGTAGCACTGTCTCATGCAGTTGCAGAACGTTCCTTTCCACCGAATCTGGTGCGCAATTGCATTTTCTCTTGTGATTTCCTGAGCCACATCAATTCCTATTATAAGTACATGTAATGCATGATTTTCTTATGACCTGGTCAAGTTCATTATTTCAAGTGTTTAACCTTCTCTACTATTTTCTCCTTTTTTTTTTTTTTGTTGATAACTTTATTTGGAAAAGTGAAAGAGTGCAAATTCTCTTGCAAAAATGGACTACCTTCCCAATAGTTGAGAAAGGATGTAACGCCGCAACTCCGAATACCGAGATTTCCGTCAGGGTACCCGAATTTGGCACGCTACTTCTCGGGAAATCCGAGAACTTCCAAGATCATAGGTCCGCGGTGAGGTCCAATTTAAAACTTGTTGACCAACATATAATCAATGGTTAAATTGCGGAAGCGTAATAAATAAAGTGGAAGCAATTGTAATAACAGCGGAAGCATAAGGTATCATAAAAGATATATAAAATGTAGCAGGGCTGAAGTCAAGCCTAAATATCAAAGTATGAAGGTTAATAAGTTCAACTTATCAGTCTACCTCCCTGCTCACAACAGAAATCACTCAAACTCCAAATGAAAGGTACTCTCAAGCCCCATGAATAGGCACTCCATCATCCAGCTCGACCTCTTGGTCAGCTGGTCCCCATCCATAGTCTCCTACTATGGGTGCCTCGACGAGCACGTTGTTCTCATACTCGGGGTCAACACCTAAGCACCAATAATGGGTCAGATCCAAAGATCTGGCAAGTCATAGTATACAAATAACGTAAGATCTATGCATCAAAAGAATAGAGACAAGCATATAATCATAAGAGTAGCAATGATACATAAACTAGGCAGTTGAGCAAGATAAACATCGAGAATCAGAGTAAATATGATATCTAATCTAACACAACATGGCACATTCACAGAAGTTGGATACCGTGGGATTTTATGCCGCAGCCCTCCCATACTGAATACTGTCACTGTGGGGAATCTCACCAGTGCCGGGGAATGACTAACCCCGTAAATCACTCATCAACCTCACCACACTCATCACTCGGGAGATCAGACCCGGTATCACACCGTCTGTCTAAAACATAGCTCATCATGATAGCTTACTCATCAATCAACACTCATAATAGCTCCTACCAGTGATGATCAGTCTACAAGCTGAGCTTAGAACAATTGAGTGAATGTTAGTGCTGACTTAGGAAAACAAATACAGGTCTGTGTCTATCTAGGCTTGCCTTGTGCGAACAAGGTCCTAACAAATCCCTAAGAGGTTCAAGCACCATTCCAATCCATAGGACACAGTCCAAGTCCAAGTTCAAGTCCAATCATTAGATCCATACTAAAGCCCACCAAGACATGGCCTTAGTTTAAACAATCCAGGAGAGATCACAATCTCAATCCAATACCAATCAGTCCATTTTCATTCACAATGGGTCACAAGTCCACATAAAACTAACCTCTTCGTCCTAGGGTATCATCCATCCAACTTAGGCCTTATAAGGGCCCGCCTAGACACAAACACGGGTCTTTGATCATCAATCACATCACCGGTCACCTCTAAGTAATCCTAGGTTCAGGTCCTCCATTTTCCATTTATTTAACAACTATAAGCAATAACAAGGACAATAGAGTGACAGTGATGCAATAAGCACATTAAACCTCCAAGTAAGAGAATCAAAGGGAAATATCGAAAGTCCATCCTAAGTAATGGTCCACATTCAGGTCCAGGTCCATCTCAGTTAATTTGATCTCTAAATGAAGTCTCAGATACCAATGGATACTGTGTTTGGTGCTCCCGAAGTTACGGGCATCTTTGACGACACTTAAGGATTTAATCGACATCAAATCCAAACCCTAGACCCTACTTGGTGGTCCCCACGAGTTAAGGTTGAGCCACACCATAGAATCGTACGTGGCACATCAATGGAAGTCTATTTGGATGGTCAATGCGCCCCACAATTGATCACAACACACAAAAGGGTCTGAACCTAGAACTTACTGCTCACAGTGTGGTAGGTCGACTTGGCAAAGGTCGGGTCGACTTGCTCCACAGGAATCGGGGTTGGGACTTGGCTTGGATTCTGGAATTTCCAGTGTATCCGGTCGACCTGGTAGCTAGCTGGTCGACCTGGTACACAGGTCTACCTGAATCAACAAATACAAGGCCAAATCTCAACATGCAGTTTTCAGTGTGTTTGGTTTTCCGGGCGCACAGAATTTTCTGGGTTCTGAGGAAAATACCACTCCCAGTTAGTCCCTGAGTTTCCTGTGTATCCGGTCGACCGAGCACAGGGCTAGTAGAACGCACACACGGGCTCTGCAGAATTTCCCAGAAAAATAACTGGGACCTAAATTTCCTGAGTTTTTAGTGTCGCCGGTCGATCGGGACAAGTCCGGTCGACCGGGCACACTGATCTTGTAGATTTTTCCAGAAAATTAACTGGGACTGTTCTGTTCCCATTTTTAATGTAGCCGGTCGACCCCACTGTAGGCAGGTCGACCAGGTACACGCACCTGCTACAGAAAACCCAGTTTTCTGGATTTTCACCCCTTCAATCTATTTTCCATCCAAACTTCCTCCAGTCACTTCCATTCATCACATAAACATCCAAAGCAACATAAACACTTTAATAACCTTCCATCCAACAATAAATGGGCCATTGTTCTTCCAAATGAGATAAACCCATTCATCAATGGCCAAAATCTATGAAACATGCTCAAAAAGGTAATCTAAGCATTCCAACGTCATGTGAATTGAAATTTCAGGACCAATTAACAGTAAACATGCATTCTATGCTAGGTATGTATATTGCACTTGCCTTAATCCGAATTTGCATAGGAAATTAACAAAAGAGAGGAATCCAAGCTCCTAGTAGCAATCCAAGCCTCTAAAGGTCTTCCCCAACTCAAATCAAACCAATCTACAACTCCTAACACCCAATCCACAAGAGAATTACCACTTATGAAGGAAATCTAAGGAGAAAGGAAAATCCTAGAGAATTGAACTATAGGGAGAGAAAGAGGAAGAGGAATACCTTGAATGTAGAAGAAGAAGAGATTGATACGAGAGAATTTCCTAGAAGATTGTAGTAGCAATCGTAGATGGCTTCCTTCTAGATTAGGGTTTGAGCTAGGGTTCTTGTGAAAATGGGAGGCACTTATGGTTTTCTTGGGAAATGTGAGGGGTTTAGCTTATATAGGTTAGGGTTTGAGAAATGACCAAAAGGGCATTCTAGTTTAAATGGAAAAGAGGATAAGGCCATGGGCATATGGGTCATCTGGAGAGTTTTTAGAAGCTTCTCAAGTGGGGGAAAACCCTCCTACAATACCTTATTTACTAGTTAGGGCCTCAAACCTCTAAAACCCTAAAACAATTACAAAGGACACCCTATGGATCCTATAAAATACACAAAAGCCTAATTCTTAGAAAATAGGCTAAGACTTTGGAAAAATAACTATCTACCCCCACTAATCCCTATTAATTAGTACCATTAAACTATAAATAATATAATTTATAATATTCAAATTCAAATGAGGGCCCACAAGGGGTGGGGCCTCACAAAGGAAGTTGCTTTTTGACTTTTTTTTTTTTTTTTAAAGAAGGGAATTTTGAATGTGTGTACTTTTGATATGATCCCTTGTCTTTTCTTGTCTGGATAATGGAGGCTTTACTTCACATTAACTTTACTAGTTAATTGCCAAACATGCCCTGAGAGTTTAGTTGGGACTAACTCCCTATGAATATTGGGAACTAAGTTTGTGTACACTACAAAAGTCCTAATGTCCTTTATGTTGGTGAATCTCCAAGAGAAACATGGAGCAGTAAAGACCCAAATCATGGCCATATGTAATTGCCCTTAACAGTAATTCAATCTCCAGATTCCTTAATTCGAATTGGACCGATGATTAAGAACATCTTGCTTGAATCGTCTGTGTGGGAATAGCCACATCCAAATGGCTAATATTAGTAATCTTTTAACTTTTTATTGTTTTTAGTGCTAGTAATTTTAAGAGGTTATCTATCTAGTGATTAACAAAGCCTTTCAAGAGTTCGTGGCATTTTGGGTTGATTTTGCTTACAAATTAGGCATATGTGTGCAACCTTTTTATGTGATTGGACTTGTGGGTTTCGTCCTAAATTCTTTTTTTTTTATTTAAATTATTTCATTTTTTTCCATGTATCTCTTCTTTAACTTCAGGTATACATCCTAGCTGTGTCATGTTGACGATTTAGATTTGTATTTATATTTTTGTTTTTTTGAATGGTAACTTTCTTTAAAGACATGCTTAGCAGTAAAAGAGATATATACTGACAAGCAAAAACACCCAAGGAAAGGACACTAAAAACCAAGAACACCATCAAGACGAAAAGGAGTGAGCTATCATAGGAAATAAACAAACTTTTGCATGAAACTCCCACCTTTTCTAGACTATCATCCGCCTCATTAGCTGAATGCTTGGCATGAATGGATGCAGATGTTCAAATTTTTGCTAAATCTAACAGCTTTTCCACCACATTCACAAATCTGAAGATGCCTTGCAACCGCTGGACGTCCAACGAATGACACATGATGAATCACCCTCTACCAACCATGGTCATGAAGTGAAAAGCTTTGAGGAGACCTGTTGTCAAAGTTAGCAACTCCGCCTCGTTTACCGAGAAAAAAACTTGCCAGGACAGAACAGGAAAGAGCGTGCCATGCGTTTCCATCCTGAATAACTCCTATACTGGTGATACCCGGGTTGACAATTGCACTCCCATAAAATTTAATTCAAAGCAACCTAAAGGAGGAGGGGACCGGCTAGGTCTACATTTAACTCGGCATTAGAGGAGAAGACCAACTGCTTCCGTTCATTAAAATAATATTAATGGATCCACCTTGAAATTGAAGCAGAGCGGAGGTCCATGAAGGAAAACTAAGTTCCATCCGGTCAATTATAGGTGCAATGGGAGAATATTTTGTCTTCAGAGTGGCAAAGGTTTCATTTTTCCCATAAAACCCAAAGAGAAGCCAAGGACAGTTTCCACACAAATCTACCTCTAAGTGAACCTCTACCTCTAAGTGAACCCACCGTTAACTTCCAAGGCTCTAAGAGGTCAAAAATAATCCAGCGAGACTCAATTGCACTCAAACCAGCCTAGTAATGAAGTTCACAAAACTTGAGTGGCCCTGCAATTAAGAAATAAATGATCCATCTTTCCTTGGCTGCAAGGCACGTAGGAAAGCATCACAATGACTCCTTTTCGCTGATGGAGATTATCCATAGTGAGGACTGCACGCAGAAGAGCTAGCAAACCAAATGTAATGACTCGAGGGAGCACCTTGACTTTCCGTATGCAATATAGATGGCTAGGAGCTGAGGAACATGTTGTCAACCCCGAGAAAAATGATGCCACTTAGAAAGAGCCATCAGTAGTGCCTGTCCCTACCCTCTTGTCTACACTCTCCATAATGTAGACCTGCCCAAGAAGATTGAGAAGAGAGAAGAGCTGGCGTTTCTTGGATTCGAGAAGATTTGTTCTCAACATGAGGCCTGATAACAGTTGTCTATGGACCCTATCCATGTAGTACTTTGGCATGACGGTCCTGAGCACATCTTAAAAAAATCTGGAAACTTGACTGCCAAGGGTCTCTCTCCAGCCGAAGTTTCTAGCCAAAACAAAATCTTATCCCCTGGGCTATTTTAGTGCCAGTATTGTTAGCAAAAGTACCCCTCCACATAGACGAATGACTATAGCTAGCATCCTTAATGTCCCACCCATCCATGGAAACACCATACTTAGCCTCTAGAATATTTTTCCAAAGACTTAGATGCTCTTCCTAATCCTCCACAACCATTCTTTTGCCTGAAAACCCTCCACAATCATTTATCCACTTATTTTTTCTTTTCATTTAAAGAAAATTAGGTACAAAAACTTATTTATTTTTCCTGAAAGCATTATATATTTAAATATATTTATCTATCTACACTTATATAATTAAAGTTATACTGATATCATCCATTGTGTTCTTCATAAGATTTGATAAAAGTCTTATTTGTGACTTCATTGTATGCAGTTATGGATGGATTACAAGTAGCTCCTTTTTATTTAATTTAATTTTTTTCTATTAATTGTGAAAAAATTCCTACAAATCTGATGCATTTCACAATTTGATTCCAATCCTCCCCTTGAATGAGGTATATGATTTGGATTTTCAGAACAATGATCCGAGATGAAGATTTGGATTTAAAAGAAAAGATGCTGTTTTATCTTGGTCCTTTTGGGTCTATTTCTTTTGGGCCTCTTTTTTGGGGCTACACTAGCCTGTATTCTCTGATTTCTCTCTTTCTTTTTCTCCACTATAACTGCATTTTAGGAAAAAACATGATCCGAGCCGCACAATAAGTGTCTCAAGCAGATAAAATAGTCTGAACTATTGCTAGCCTTGAAGGAAACTAATGAAATAAAGAAGGGAATTGCGCAAGTTTACACATAATATGAATATGTCCAAGTGGGCTAGACCAGTGGACAACCCCAATCAGCTTGTGGACCAGGTCCAACACCTGTAACCTATAGGAACTGCAATGAGGCACACCAGGTCTGGTGCATGGACAGGATTGGATCTGGGTCAAATCAGGCTCTCTCTATGGTCTAAAGTGTCTAACTGCCCATGACAATATATTAAGGGACTGTTTTAGGGCCCAACTGGATCCAAACCCTCCATATGCGTGATCATCAGTCTCTTAAATACGTCAAAGCTTATGCCACAATGTGATCTTCTTGTGTCAAATAGCATTGCAGCATCAACTCAAGATGATATCATTTTTGAGCTCCCTCTTTACGAGCCTCCCCTGAAGATGAATGGGAATGTCTCATCATGGATTAAGATTGGGATAAAAATCAATCTCACTTACTAGATTATCTTAACCCTTTTTTTAAGGGTCGTGAATCTTAACTATTTCTTAACTATGCATCAGGGCCCACATGTGATCTATAAAAACACACACTTATTAACCCTCTCTTGAATTGGTATTTGGCAGTTATCCTAATTTGACAATGATCTAACCTTTATCAGTTGTTGGCTTAAATTACTATGATAATCTCACTTTAAAATCACTAAATCATGGGGTTATAAAATTGAGGCTAACCATTTTCTAACCAGTTTTTTTGAGAAAATTAAAAAAAGGGAGAAAAGTAACCTACTTTATGAACCTCATTCAAGCTAAAGTTCACATAATACTTTTTTTTTTTTGGATAGATAGCAAAAACTTCCATTGATGAAAGCAAAAACTACAAGCACCTAACCAAGAACGGAAGGGGGAGAAGAAGGTAAAGCATTACACTCTTACTAAAAGCACACAACAAACAAGAAACAAAATGTACATGGTAAAAGCAAGAAAAGGAAGAGATCAGTCCACCCCTTGGCCAATGAACCTGCAAAGCCATTAGCCGCACACTCGACATGATGAAAATCCACAAATACAAAGGATGACAACTCCTTGATCTCAATAAAATAAAATTGAAAACCATTAAAATAAAAGTAAAAATAAAATAAAATTGAAACATCCAAGTGGGCATAGCACGAAGACACCCAAGAGATAGCAGTCAAAGAGTCACTTTCTACCAATAGCTTGGAATGAAAAGAGTAAGAAAAAATCCATAGAGCTTCTAACATAGCCACCACCTCCGCCTCACTAGACTCCATGCAACCCACATGCTTAGAGGAAAAAGCCATAAGCAGACCATCACTATTGCGAAGCACTGCCCTTATGTGTGGAGGACTTGGTTTACCTATAGCCGTACCATACACATTAAATTCAACACACCTAGAATCGGACCCCAAGAAGCCAAATTACTCACCTTAATCGCTCCACTAAAGAGAGAGGCCTCGTAATTGTACAAAACTCCAACCATCCTAAGGCTATCAAATTCACTCCTGCGTGAAATCCACTCGGTAATATGAACAAAACCCAAGTGCACAACATCCTCTACATTCGAAGAAACTCCTTGGAAGATCCTCTTATTCCTTTCTTTCCTTACAGACCAAAAAGTAACAAATGGGATAATTCTCCATATAATTGCCCCATAGTTGGATAAGGAATCAACCTCCACGCCCCAAATAACCTTTCCAATGACCTCAAACAACAAGAAGAAACAGCACCCTTTGCTGGAAAGTGACACCACACATAGTAAGAGAAATCACAATGAACAAATAAAAGATCAATCACCTCACTTCCCTTTATTTTTATTTTTATTTTTATTTTTTGAAAAAGTGACTGTATTAGAAGCAAACAAGAGTAACAGTATAAGAGAACTATACGGAAACCAAAAAAACTCCACAAAAGTGTGGGAAAGCAAGAACCAAAAGTAGGACCAAATCCCTAAAAATGCGGGCACCAGCCACAAAAGAGGAAAGACACAGATTAACCTGGAGAAACTATAATGACCCGGAATCCGGGGCCCTTTTGAATTCCGTACCGAGACTTGTAAGCATCACACATAGGTTAAATCAAAGATCACATAAAGATTTAGGCATTTATCCACTTAAACCAACTTGTATTAAAACCCAAGTATAATAAACAAATATAACATTGTCCAATAAAAATAAAATAATTGCAATGTCTTTAAAATGAAGTAATCTAAACAATCTATTAAATCTAATTCTTCTTCATCTATGTGGCTCTAACTCTCAAGTACGCATCCCAAAATATTTCTCTTGGTCACCAAGTTTTTCCTGAGTTGCTCAATCCTGATTACCTGGATTGGGGTAAATCCACAAAATATCAGTGCAACTGAGTGAATAAATATTCTAATCTATTTGTGCATTTAGACATATACTTAGATAAGATTATACAACCAATTAAAGTAACATCCCAAAGTCTCACTCAAGCCAAGGTTGGAATCGGGTCAAACCAAGTTTTAAAAAACCGGACTCGAGACCCGACTCGTTCATGGCCGAGTCCGAGTTGACTTGCCGAGTCGCATGGCCGAGTCCCATAGGACTCAACTGAGTTGCATTAGGACTCGGCCGAGTCACATGAGACTCGGCCGAGTCCCATGATTCGAGTCCGAGGCCCATGCAACCCGGCTCGGTATGTGCCGTGTCCGAGTTGACTTGGCCGAGTCGACTCGGAATCGGATGATTTTTTAAACCATGGGTCAAAGAAACGACAACCTCCTAACCACCTAATAGCACAAGCCCAAAGTTCATGTTCCACAAAGATATCACATGTACAAAGAGTTCCCAAAACTCATTCTGCACATCTCAAAATCATTTTTCTCTATCCCAAAACAAAATCGACAACCAAGGCCCAAAACTAGCAAACTGGTACCATAAAATCGACCTTTCCCAAAAAGGTCCAACATCAACAATCCTCACAAAATTGGCCATTTGTACGGGGACCCATCCCCTAGTGGTCTAGGGGTGTCCAAAAGGTTCCTCCAAACAAACAAAGTCATCTTATCTCAGTTTTCCAATTCAAATAACAAATATATGTCTCATAAAAAATATGATATTTAGCATGTCCTCAACATTTGTAATGGGCAACTTCCATAATCAACCCCTTCTCAATTTATGTGGATTTAATCTGCCCTAGTCTGAATCAAAATTGGCATGCGAGGTGAGAGAGGTCAATTGCATTACTCACCCTTTACAGTTTTGAGGGAATTATTCAATTACCAACTTGACCACAACATATCCTTATTCAAACCACACAATCTACCATGTGAGATCCCCAAATAACAAAGACATATGCATAATAATTCACATACATATTTCAATCACCGTTAGTTCAAATAACAGGGTCCAAAAGTGCAGATTTGACAAATCAAGAACTAAAGGATACAGTTCAAACAAATTTGCAAATAATAACAATGAATAACCAGCCTTTGTTTGCGATTTTAGAAAACTTAGGATCCCATTGTAATTTATATAAAACAGTAGGGTCTATTGGTCCCAAATTAGTCAAACAGGCCCGGCTATGCAAAACAATAAATACCAGGCCCGTGATTGTAATTTCAGAAGTCCTTCATTAGAGAAATATCACAAAATAGTTTCAAGTTATAGTAAGGAACGATAACAGGGGCCATTGTGTATGTTTCCAAACTTCTGAAACTCCACAGGAAGTGTCAAGTTGGCAGAATGGTAGTCACGTTCAGGGTTTTTGGGCAAGTTGGATGATGGGCTGGGTGGGGTCCAATCCATATGGGTCGTAGACTCCTAGGGTCGTCTAGGGGTTGCCTTTTACATGATTGGTTCAGATCATCCATCGAGTGGGACATGTGGGTCCCATAGCCAGTTTCAAGATTTCTGCACAATGGCGACCGGAATCAATGAAGTCGCGGTTTCAGCTTGGATTTTAACAGATCTTAGGTTGATTAGGGTTGGAATTCCAAACTAAGAACATTATCTACATGGAAAATCAGTTATGAATTCTAGGGTTATCTGATAGGGATTCAATGCTTCACATCCACATTTACATGTTGACAGTGAGGGGATGACACCGTAGCAGTAAACCCAGCTTGGAGAAATCCATTGGATTATCATCTATATCTAAGGTCTCGTGATAAAGATAGAGAAATCAAGATATACCATAGCATAAACCAGAAATTTAGAATTATACACAAGTGGATTAGGATTTCTACTCACCTGTTATGGCTAACTAGAACTGGTTCTTCCTCCTATTTTTTTCTAGGCTAGTACTAAACTAGGCTTTGGCTTGATGGAAAAGAAAATGGAAAGAGAGAGAGAGTGGCGTGAGAGAGGCTTGGGGTTGATCAATATATCAAAACTAGAAGTTAGAATCCTTCCCGAAGTCCTCTTCCTAATTTTTATTATTTCCTTCTCACATGCCACTCCTATTCCTAACATTACTAGGAGTCTATGGTATAACCAACACAAGTCCCACTTGAAATCCTCCATCAAACTATGGGTCCCAATACTTATAAGAAAAATCAAGAAAATTAAATATAAAATACCTGAAAATAATCTGGGCCCCATAACTGGGCCCGGGGTATTACAGAAACTATCAAAGAAGGCTGAGAAACTCCTCCTTTAGCCAATTTGTATGCTTCTGCATTTGCCGGACGTTTAATATGGGAGAAGGAAATATTCAACTCCCTTGCCATTTGAGCCATCTCTTTGTTTATATCTGCCATGTACCAAGTAGCAGTAGCAGGGTTAAGAGCCCACTGAATGACGCAAGCGGAGTCACCTTCAACCAATACTCTTTGAGGATTCAGTTGTGAAGCTCCACGCAGGCCAATGTTCAAGGCCAGCAATTCAGCCTTTTTTTTTTTTTTTAAATGGTAACAATTCAGCCTTGTTGATGGAGCAAAACCCCACTGGACCCAAATAAGAGAGAAGGATGGTACCGTCTGCATTTTTGATAACACCCCCAACACCTGCCCTACCCGGGTTGCCCAAGGCACTTCCATCAAAATTGAGCTTCAGCAAACCTGGAGGAGGGGTGCACTATCTAAGCGAGAAACATGGACAGTGAGGATGTGAAAAAGTGACCTCTTTCCAATTGTTAACGATGGAATTCACCAAGATACCCTTGAAAGGAAGCAGTGGGGTAACTCAGTGCTCCACGAGCAGCTTGACTTTCTCTTGTAGCACTAGGTCATTAGAAGATTTTCCTTCAAAGCATCTTGCATTCCTCTCTTTCCATATAGTCCAGATAGCTGCCAAAAATGCAAGTTTCCACACTGTCCTACCTCTCTTTGGACCAATTCGTAGCCTCCAAAACTCAAACAAAGCATTAAGCGTATTAGGAAGGGGGCTTACTATTAAGCAACAAATGGTCAATCGACTCCTCATCTGCAAGGCACATGGCAAGCATTAACGATAACCACCCGCTGGCGTCTTAAGTTGTTTATCGTTAGAATGCCCCCCCTGAAGTGCGGACCAACCAAAAGCAATGACCCGAGGAGGAGCTTTCATACTCCACAGTGTGGCCCAATTAATGTGAGTGACCACCACATCTCTATGCATGGATGTAAAGAAAGAAGCCACCGAGAACATGCCATCGTTTGTAGCCATCCATATTCTTCTATCTTTCCCATTAATTGATATGAAGACATTGGCAATAGATGTCAACTGAGAACGGAATTGGCCTTCTTCCACTTCATTTAAGCTTCTTCTAAAGACTGGCCCCCACACAATGGAATCACCTCTCCTTTCCACATAATCTATAACTTTGGCATACTTGTTACTAGCACAATTGAAAAGCTCGGGAAAGGAGATCGCCATGGGAACATCTCCCACCCAACAAAGATCAATCCAGAAAAAGATTTTGTCGCCTTTCCCCACTTGAAACCTCACTTGCTTCATAAATAAATCCTTGGCAGCAAGAATACCTTTCCAAATATGGGAGCAGCAAGGAGAAGGACCTTGCACTAACCAACCTTCCCTATAAATATCATACTTAGTAGGAGAGAACCTGCTTCCATAAACCTCACGCATCTTCACCAATCCTCCATAGCCATTTGCCCAATAGAGCCAAGTTCATCTCCTTCAAAGGTCTAATGCCCAGGCCGCCCTCGTGCTTTGGCTTGCGAACTTGAGACCATTTAATCAGGTGGAACTTCTTTTTATTCTCCTTTCCATGCCATAGGAAATTTCGTTGCAATTTCTCAATGCGCTTAATCACCTCCGCCGGACACTTATATAAAGACATGAAATATGTAGGAAGATTAGCCAACGCCGCTTTGATTAGAGTAATTCTACCGCCAGGGGACAGATAGTTGGCCCTCCATGATGCGAGTTTTTTCTCCATTCTTTCTATTACCGGATGCCAAAGGGATCTGGAGGAGGAAGGAAGAATGCCTACTTTGCACCCAAGGACTTCAGCAAGCATCGACAACCGATGTCAGAGACATTTCAGAGACATTATGTAACAAAAAGCCTCTCCGTCTGAGAATCGTCATAGACACCTTCCCCAAGGCTGCGAGTCAATAAAATGTCTCTACTCCAGGTGGAGCAAAACCATCCCACACAAGACAACTAGAAGGCTTAGCTACTGGTATCACCTCTGAACCCCTTGAGAAAGAGTTTGTAGAGAATTCACTAGATGGGCACAGCTTCCAGATGCGAAGATCTACCTCAGCCCTGCAAATAACAATGTTAGAGAGAAGACTCAACAAAGACACATGCTCCAACTCCTCAGACGGACGCATACCTTTCCTAAAAGGGACAACCTAGGACACAAAACCATCCTCACCCACATCAATCTCTTTTATCGACATCAATCTCTTTTATCGAAGACAACAAACTGATGACAACCCTAAACAACCTAGGAAAGATAAGCAACGAAGGACCCCCACCCAAACCCAACTATTCATCAGTCCAATTGCCTCCCCCACTTTGAAACCCACTCTCCTACTAAACACCTCCCCCTTAGAGAAAGAACACTTCACCAACTCTCAGATTGTTACCCCAAATACACCCCTAAAGCTTATTGCAATACTTTCTATCTTATTGAAACAATAGCAGTTTGGTGTTTCTAGCGTAAAAATCAATTCAAATAATGTGGAAAAGAGAACTGAGCCAATCCATGGGTAGCTCAGTGGTGAGGCACCTCCCTTTCCAGAGAGATGGTTAAAGGGGCTTGGGCTGGGTGTGTGGGTATTAACACACAAAAATTAAAAAAAAAGAAAAAAGAAAAAGAAAAAAAGAAGAAAAAATAGAAAAGAAGGAAGGAAAAAGAAAGAAAAAAAAATAAAAAATAAAAAGGACTCAGCTGAGAATTTGATTTCATATGCTGATTATTTGAAATTCTTGGTTGTACTGGTTGATATTTAGAAATTATGGGTTTTTTGGCAGATATTTGCGATACAGGCTGGTTTGGTACAAATAGTAGATATCATACTGGTATCTATCAATATGTGTCACAATCACATGGGCTAATATTTTAAACCATGAGTTATATGCGAGGGTTGTCTTTTTGGATTCATCTATTTGGTTTAGACACATTTTATTCATATATCCTCGTTATTTAGAGAAAAAATACCTCATTCACCCAAGTCCTACAAAAGAGGAGGACATATTTTTAGTGAATTGAAGGTTAGCCATTGCTGCTAAAAAGAAAAAAAAAATATAAAAAAAAATGAAAAATGAAAAACTAGGTGGTTAGAATTCCTTCTCTCTGCTTTAAACTTAAAAAGCTTTCAGTGGAGATAGCCTACTTATAGCCTCTACAACTAATAAGAAAGGGGATATTTTTTTTATTTTTATTTTATCTTTTTTATTATCCATTGTCTTCCTTTTCTTTTGTAATTTTTTGACATACTCTTATATATTTAAAAAAATTTGGTGTGCATTCAGTGGATTTCCCCTTCTTTCTTCCCTTTTTTGTTGTACTCTGGTCTTCCAATGGTAGACAATCTTTAATTGCATGATAGTAGTTTTGTGATCGATGTATTGTTTGGACAACTTGGGAGTGGGCAATTAGAACACCTGAATTTTTTGGTATTCCTTTGGAAGATTTGAATAGATCTTGGGCATCATATTTTCATGGGGGAAGGCGTACTAAAAGGGTGCATTGAATTGGTTGGCATTCTCCGCTAGAAGGTATTCTAAAGCTGAATTTTGATTGTATGTTCAACAAATTTGTATGGGAGGAATTGGAGGTGTTATTTGTGATTGGTCAGGCAGGTTTTAAAGAGATTTTCAGTTCCCTTTAGTTCCTTGGACTCTGATGGTGATGACGTGTTTGCTTTATTGGTAGGCTGCAATCGGTCAAACACTTATTTTGATGTTTAAATTTTTTTAGCTGATTGTATTTTCATTTGGTTTTCCTTTTTATTAAGTTTTTTGTTGTTTGCTCTTCCGCTTGTTCTCTCTCTCTCTCTCTCTAATAAAGTTTACTGTTATAAAAAAGATTAATAATAGTGGTTTTGTGATATGGATATAATGCAGTCTCAGGAACAAGTCACGGGGCAGGAAAATGGCTTATCAATTTCCCCAAAAGAAGATACCTTGGAAGACTCTGGGGCTATTGAAGCAGTTTTGGTGAACACTCATCAGGTTTGCCATTTTAATTTCTGTTAATATCTTTCATTCACCTATGTTTGTAGTTGAGTAAAGCTATGTTTTGCTTTAACTTATCTTTGGTTTGTTCCCAAGGTTTTGAATTGGACTTGGTAGGCGACTTGGTCACCCTTGAGTCGATTGATTGCATCCTAGAGCATGAAAAACCTTAAAAAATGTAACATGATAAAAATCCTGCACAGTAAAAAATGATGTCCAAGAAAGTAGAATTTTAATTTTTAAGGCTCATCATGCTATAAAGTATAAAAATGCATTTGAGCTTGCTTTTCACTGAATTGAACAAATGGTGTGTATAATCTTTGAATGCTTATATCTTCCACAAATTATGGTTATAATCTTCCAAAATTAGTATGAAAGGTCGTAGAAGCTTCCCAAAGATTTTCTCAATAAGAAGGCAAAGGAGAAAAATGTACTTAGGCCTTCTCTAATAAGATTAGGTCAGGGAGGCAACTCAGGTGGTGACTCAACTTGTAGGTGCTGCGTTGGTGTTGACTCAAACTTATCCTGATTTTTAAAACCATGTTGTTGTCTATCTCCTTTTTCAGTGAAAAACTATTCAAATTTTTTTTCTCAAAAGAATATTCCCTTAATTCTTCCTACCCAAGTGAACAAGTCATTCCCGTCCAAAACAGCTGGGGACTCTTTCTCTGTTCTACTTTAGTTGTTGGTTGTGATTGCAAAAGGTTTGGCCTAAGGGGTCGTTTGTCTTTTACACATGTGAAAGGAAAATGATTCATATGTGTAAATGCTGCACATGTGATTCATTTTCATATCCAAATAAGTCATATGTGGAACACATTCCATTGTTTGTCATTTTCACATCTCTTCGCAAGTGAATCTGAGTACATCCAACGGTTCACCTTTTTTTTTTTTTGCTGATTTCTCAAAATCCATGATGTACCTAGACCTGAAATTTCTTCCCCTAGCTGTTTTTAGCCTTCCAAAGATGAACTCTTTGGATTGTGAATTAGGGTTCCACAGAAGTTTAAATGAGCAGATCTGAGGGTCTGGAGTTTTTTTCGCTACTTTCTTAAAATCCATTATGTTTTAAGACCTGAACTCTGATCCTTTAGCCTTTTTGGCCTTCTAAAGAGGATGAATGGTTCAGAACTTTGGATCTTGTTTTAGAGGCTGTAGGTTGAAAATTTTTAACAATCTGGACAGCCACAAATCACGTCCAGGCTACAGTAGTACGTGCATGTGAACAGTACCTTGCATAATTGTTTACTAGGGTTTGAGATGCGTAAATTTTAGACTCAAAATCACGCCATTTTCACACCATGATTTATGCATGTGATGCGGACATTATGCAGACAAACATGATGATGCATAACGGTTACACATGAACTCCCATTTACATAAGTAATTTTGTGCAAACAAACGAACCCTAAATGCATAACCCGCCCCAATTAGGAGCAAGTTAGGTACTACTTGCAAATGGATATCTGATTATCCTGTGTCTTCGACTTGAAAAAAATGGGTTTGGAACCTAATCTTGGTTGTGATAAAAAGCAGATCCGCAGATCCATATCTGGATCTTGCTTTTGGATCCTATAAGAAATTGGTTCTGGTTTTGGATCCATTCATGTTCCAACATGAGGACCTAGAATCGGACCGGTATGCAACCCTTGTTTCAGGATCTCAGATTGGAGGTTCTCATCTGTTGGATTGACACTGGGCTTGGATCTGGCACATTGTTTCTTCTATAGAATGGCCTATTCCTTGATGTCGTAGGTAATATTGAGCGCATGGAAAGTGAGGATGTCAAGGATGATGGGGAGATTGAGGATGATTTTGTGGAAGAAGTTGGAGCATGATTAGTTTTGGAAGAGGGCCCAGGTCCTACTGCAGGTAGCATGGGACTTGAGGTGGGGTGTGGTTTTGTGAAGGAGATCTCTTAAGAGAAGGAGGGAGACAGAGTGAGTGAGGATAGAGGTAGAGTTTTGGAGGTGCTCTTGGAAGGGGAGGAAGAGAAGGCAGGATTTGCAAAGGATAGAGGAGGAATTTCATTTTTTTAGGAGAGAATTGGAAGGGTTTGGAGACAGGTTGCTAGTGATTAAAAGGAGGGATTAGAGGAGAGGGAGATGCTATGAAGAGGGACTTTCTAGTGTTGAGAAAAGATTGCCATATGAGAGAGAACTTTTAAATTATTCATTAGATGGGATTTGCTCTTGCCGCATTCCCTCTTTCAGAAATGCAGAGATTGCAGAGATGCGAGGAGTTTCATACGGTTGGTTGGTTATCTCGAAGACCATGAGAAGAAGAGCACCTTTTTCACCAACAGAGAAAATGGAGGAATTGGAACCAGACCCATCTAAGGTTGAGTTGGAACTGGACCTATCTCAGGTTTGAGTCAGAACTGGATAGAGATTCATTTGATAGCTTCCAGGATCCGGATACAACATGGTTTGGTTCCAGACCCATCCCATGTGCAACCCAAGCCAGTACAGTTTTGTTGATTTTGATCCAAGTTATGTTTAAGGCGGATTTTAGTTTTGTCTGGCCTCCACTCCACCAGTTCTAGCCAACTTACCTAACTTTTGATGAAAAATTATATATAAATGTATGATTAAACTGTTTATTAGTTTCTTCTTACCAATAATAGCATATGATAAATCGTATCGAACCTGACCCAGCCCATCAAGTGTGGGTTGGTATCACATATCTTAAATCTGTATGATGGACAAATAACAAGGGTGGGTTGGATGTGGGGTTTACCTCAGCCCATTTGGACTCAAATCATTCAATCCCTTGTTATTTGTCTATTTGCAAGATGATTGTGCAGCAAAGGTTCAATCTCAGATATGGATGTACTTGTCAGAGAATATTTTTCATTTTTCATATGGTGTAACGTGATAGTTATTTAATGTAATAAGTCATTTTGTAGTATGTATCAGTTCATCTCTTCTATTTATCCTTCTTCTTCATTAATTTATATTTTTGATTTTGTAAATGCTTTCATTTTGTCAATGTAGCATAAAACAATTTACTTTTCCAATGCACTGACTGCTGTCATCTGTATTGCTTTTGCTTGTAGTTCTACAAATGGTTTACAGAACTTGAATCTGCTATGAAGTCTGAGGTTTGTGCTTGTAGTATACTTGCAGCAAGTGCAAGTGCACAAAACTTTGTTATCATCACTGTTAATACTTGATTATCTTCTCTTGCCATAAACAGACAGAGGAGAAGTATCGCCACTATCTTAACACATTAACTGAACGCATACAGACATGTGATGATATTCTTCAACAGGTAAACTTGCAAAATTTTCTCCTAATTTAGTTACCTAATTGCTGTTTTTAATGGCTTTACCGGATTGCTTCTGTGAATTTATTAAATTAAACTATTTTGTGAGTTTCTTCATTTAGTTACCCTCTTGAGGGTTATACTTCCCTGAAGTACTTTCTTTTATGCAGGTTGATGACACCCTTGATTTATTTAATGAACTCCAGCTACAACATCAGACAGTTGCGACAAAGACTAAAACATTGCATGATGCATGCGATCGTTTAGTATGTATTCCACACTTTGTTCTTGTACTATTATTTATTTGGTTACTGTAGGTCCATAGTAGTAGTTCATAGCGAAGAACCTTAGCTTATATAAAAAAAGATAACTGGTAAGTGTAGGGATGTAAAATGGCGGCCTGGTACGCTGGCCAACGTGCCGTGGCCCGGCCCAGCCCGTCCCAGGCATGGGCCAGAGGCCCGGCCCGTGACCGGTAGGCCCCGTATGGCTGGCCCATATAATGTCCAATTTTTTTTTTTTTTTGAATATTCCCCCCACATGGAAGATAGAAATGCTCTGTCAAAGTTGGATATTATTTTTGTTTCATTCCCTATGTCTCCATTTCCATTTTGAAACTCAATCCCTAACTTTTCTCCTATTATCAAGTAATTCTTCAATATCTCCTCTTTCATCATTATGTTTCATGCCACCTACCCAACATCTCAATTAATTTTCTCCTATTCTTAAGATTTTCACCAGCTGTAGTGGAGGTACACATTGAAAAATCCTACCTCTCTTTCCCAGCTCCTACCTCCTATTATCAAGTAATTCTTCAATATCTCCTCTTTCATCATTATGTTTCATGCCACCTACCCAACATCTCAATTAATTTTCTCCTATTCTTAAGATTTTCACCAGCTGTAGTGGAGGTACACATTGAAAAATCCTACCTCTCTTTCCCAGCTTACTCTCAAGTTAAACATTTTTACCAAACAAAAAAAGAAAAAAAAAGTCAAACATTTATCATAAAGGGGCTCATAGGGTGGCCCGTGGATGGCACTTCCCAGCACGGCACAACCCTTACAGTGCCTACGGGCTGTGATGGGCCTAGGCCCTGCGGCATGGCACGGCACTGCCTGTGAAGTTTCCGGGCCGGCATGACACAGGCCAGGTATGGCTGGGCCGTGCCGTGCGTTTTACATCCCTAGGTTAGTGTAACCTGTACAATGTCAAGATTCCAGGATTTCTAGTTTCAAACTCAGCCAGGATATGTTTTCAGTTGAACGCCAATATTTACATATGCACATATGCATTCAGAAGAAGAAAAGAAGGATTATCTTGCCATTTGGGCATGTATAACACCGATCTAATCAATAAAGGGACTGTTGTTCACCTAAAGAGTAGCCGCCTTCACTTAAAACATGGAATCAGTTTTACATGTAGAACTTTTGTCCTTGTACTTATAGTTCATAACTATTTGCAAACTTTTGCAGGTTTTTTTTTTTTTAATTTTAATTTTTTTTTTTTTTGTTTTAAGAATCTTGGGGAGATATGTTTAAAGTTCCAAGTACTCTCTTACTTGTTTTTAGCACATTTACTTTCTGTAATATACTTTCTCCATTATCTTTTTCCTTCCCCAGTTGACTTTTCTGTCTTTGGTGCATCTTATGAAAAGATCAAATTCTTGATTGGATCTGGACAGACAATGAATTTTTGGATGAAAGGATTAGATCCAACATTCTAATATCCTTTACAAAATTGATATGAAGAAAGCATGTGATGTGCTAGATTATAAGAATTGTTTTTTTATCGGAGGGTGATTATAGGAAATTTTCATTGTAACACTAGAGAATGGGATTTGGAAGAAAATGGTGTAAGTGGATTATTTCGATTTAATATTTTCTTATGAAGAGTTAAGGAAGCCTGTTGTCAACACATAACCTTCAACAAGGGTTTAAATCTTCAAAGTTTGCAATGAAGTGGTCCAATGGGGTCATCAGCGAAGGAGAAAGGATGGATTCATCACCAAACTTATGAGTGAAGAAAACTGGATTTTATTGACGATGTGTTGAAATAACATGGACTACATGTGTGATGTCCCGGGATCTGGGGACCATTGAATTTTGGGCCGCGACTGAGATGCATCCCATTAAAGCCATAAGTTAAATGATTGGGCCAATTTAAAATTTCTAATAAAGATATCAGAGTGAAGCATAATTATATTTCTATTTCAAAAGGTACAATTACATCATGTTTTGAAAAAAAAAAAAACATTACCTAATACATCCTTGGCCAAACAAGGGCTGATAACAAAATACAATAAAGAAACTAATCCAAAGGTGGTATCTTGACTCTCTGCACAGCGACAAGCTATCACCAACAAAAGTTCTAAGTGCATTGCTCCAGCTATCCCATGGTACCTAAGCAATGATGTGTGTGGGAGTATTGATGGTACTAATTAAAATCACCCTGCATGTGTTCCCACAGGATTCCACTATTACTGGGTCCCTCAGATCCATTAGGGATTCATGGCGGAAGCTTGTGTGAGGCATTAAAGTGTAACAAGTATAAACGACGACAGACTGGATGGAAGAAACGAACACATGGGTCCCTGCCTGGTTGAACAAGGCCCATGTCTGACCAACATGCTGGTTGGACACTTGCCTTCAAGGCCATGTCCGACCAGAACTGCATTCTGCAGTCTGCTGCAAGGCTGCTTTCTTGTGATTTTTCCCCAACTCTTGCCCATCTTTTGAGACATCCTTAACACTTAATGAAGTAGTATTTTAACACTAATTACCTCACTAAACCTACACCAAACAGTTACAATTAAACTAAAAACGACATGAGCTTGAGGTGGGTTTCTAGCACTAGTGAATAGAAGAAAGTGGAGATCAACAAAACTAGCATAAATGATATAGAAATTCTTATAAACCACTTACCTTAGCTTCTTCCAGTCACAAATTAACCCAAGGACACCTCCAAATCAGTCAAGAGCAGCTCCCACACAGAAAACCCGAATTCCCTACGCAAAACCCAAAAATCTCAAAACTATAGGAGGGAGAGAGAAGGCTTGTATGGCTGGAAAATGATGGGGAAGAAGGTCCTACTGCACATACTAAGAGCTTGGGAGAAGGGATTACCTGTAGGCGGTTTTTCCAAGGATAAATGGGCAGCAAGGGGGTTGGCCAAGCTCCAATTTGTTCAGAGAGGGTCATTGGAGAGAGGAAGTGGAGAGGGAGGTGATGGTGCTCTTCTTCTAGCAAATGGAGCTCCAAAGCTTCTCTAATGGTGTGGGCAGCAAGGGAGAAGAGGAGAGGGGGAGAGTTCTGCTGGAGAAGGGAGAAATGAAGAGGAGAGGGCCGATACATCTTATGTAAGCTACATTCAGCTTTTTCAAAATTGGCTTCTACGTCCTGATTAAGTGATGATTTGATTCGAAAAAATGACTGACTTCAGGATCTCAGATTGGTTCGAGCCAAGAACTATAGTTTCTAGGGATTAAATTATCTTTCCAACGAACCAAAAATGAGAATTTTTCGTTTTCGAGGCCCCGAGAGAAAACTTAACTTTTAAGGAAATGACGACTATGTCCCTGCTTAAGAGAAATATGACAAAATGAGTGGTTTCTGGGCATCTAATGGACACGAATCGAACACAAAAGTTGTTTGAAATAATTGGAGCTAACTACTAAACCAAACTCTGTATTTTCTAAAATTTCCGAAATACCCCTGAACCTCCCCGAAATCTAAACTAGGCCCTTCCAAGTACCGAACTTGGTCAGAAACCTCTCAAAACTTCGCAAAACTACCCAAACACTATTGTAACCCGTAAAACTAATCGATTAATAACTAAACACGTGTATTGAACTATTAAGCATAGCTAATTAATGCTAATCACAATAATTAGAGATCGGGACCTTGCAAGACTCTTCCATAATTTACTGACTACTTGGGAAATGTTTGGCTGGCTCCCTGATATTGTGATACACCAGTGTTGGGCAATGTTATCTTACTGACTTTAATGAATAGATTTTTGGTCAAATTTGAGTTGAGCATTTGAAGGATTTGGAATCAATCTGCATCAAGTAGCATTACAGCCATTTCAGCACAGTCCTTGCAGTCAAGTATGTGACGATCCACATCCTAGTCACTTTCTCCTTGTGCATTAATTTTGTACATTTAAATTGTTATTGAGTATATCCAAGTCTGCTGATATAGGAGGTATCCTTAGGAATGAGTTTGAAGATATGGTGTACACTGATCTGGACAACAAAGGCCTTGAGGGAAGTTATCGACTTGATAATCCCCTAGAGTCTAAATTCCCACGATTCACCATGAAAAATCCAACCAGAAGCAAGCAAGAGGCTTACGCGAATCAAGAAAGTATTACCTTAATCCTGGTTGGATTACCATTCCCTTACACTTCAGATCCCGATGCTCGCTCCAGTGGTTTAGACGTGAACACTAAAGGTTATCACACAGTGAGGTCCTGGTAAAAGTCTCGGGTGCCATGTTTGATAGCGCAGGTTCAAGACTTGCGAGCAACCACTGTGTTCAAAATTGCCAAAGGTTAGGTCCATCTCCATTCCGGACCCTCCCAGGACGTGAACACTCTCCATTAGATATCAATAATTTTACACAGACCAACAGCTTTTTTTTTTTTTTTCCAGTCCTATTGATACATGTTCTTTTATATGTAGAAAGCCCGAAACATAATCTCAACCATCAAATAACCTAGCTATGTGCTAATCCTGACCTTTAAATTGGTAGAACAAAAAATGACTAAAATAATCTGAATTCATGGCTACCCAATATCCTACAGGAAATTGGTCATAGCTTTATCAAACAAAGTCAGAATCATGCAACCTTGGGCTCATTTGAAAGTCAGTAACCCATCCAACTGATCGGACTTCATGTTGTTCAACCATCATTTGTTTCATCAAATCTGTCCATTTGCTATAAACATGAAAATAAAGCCTGACTGAGTGTGAGATCCGGCAGGCCTGGGCCAAGGTGGCAGATCTGGTTGAAATCCGGTATGCCCGTCACTTGCCAAAGGACACCCGGGATACAAGGGACTTCACAAGTCCCACATTGGAAACTTGAACTTGGGCTTAAGTACCCATGGTTACCTCCACTTCCATAGCTAGCTTTTGCGGTGGGTAAGGCACGTGGTGTTACAAATGGCATTTGAGCCGAGGATGACTCTATTTCCGGTGGGGGAGAGTGAGATCCGGCGGGCCTGGGCAAAGGTGACATATCTAGTTGAAATCCGGTGTGCCCATTACCCGTGAAAGATCACCCGGGATACAAGGAATACACAAGTCCTACATCGGAAGCATCCAAGTCCAGAGCCTGGGCATAAGTACCCATGGTTATCTCCACTTCAATAGCCAGCTTTTGTAGTGGGTGAGGCCATGGCGTTACACTGGTCCTAGCATTGGCCTGTGGACTATGCCTTTTTTCCTTCATAGCATCTTCCTTTTGGGCTGCATTGAGATAAGCCTTTTTTTTATCCAATAAAAAAAAAGAAAAAGAAAAAGAAAAAAAGAGGAGGTAGACGTATGACTTCCAGTTTTATCGAGGAGAAACAGAAATGAAGCTGCTAGAGCTTTTGTGGAATGATTGGGTTCATTGATAACCACTTCTTTGGACCTGTCATTCTTCAAGAGGATTCACGTAATGCCTTTGGTTGATGATGTTTACACAAAAATGGTAGCTTTGAACATTTCTTCTAGTGTTGGGGAAGTTCGAAATGTGATGTCGAAACTAGACTCTCCATTTCAGATATGTCTGGGTTGCTTTTAGTCTTTGTTTATTTGTCTCTCTCTCATGCTTGTTATGCTTGCCTCTATAAATCTTATGAAATTTTACTGTTTTCCATCAATAAAAAGAGTCATAATAATTCCTATGAGAAAAATACTTGATAAAAATGATGTTTCTCAAGAAAATGGCTTGTTTACTGTATTATATGTGTGTAACTAAGAGAAATTGTTTTGGATTGCAGTTGATAGAGAAGCAAAGACTAATAGAATTTGCAGATGCACTTCGAAGCAAGCTCAACTATTTTGATGAATTGGAGAATGTAAGGCTTAGATGTCGTCCTTAGTTATTTTGGATTTGTCTAGACTATGAATATTCAGTTCTGGACTGAATTGATTTAATTGTTTACTATTTTGGCTCTATCTTTCTGCTTTAGTTAATGTTCAGTGGCCCTGTTTTCTACATTCTGTTTGGAGTTTAATACAGTATATGAGCAGTCTTCTTGTTTTCATTTTGTTTTGTTTTCTGTTTTTTTGTGGCTTTTTAAATATTAAAAATGGTTCCAAAAATTTATTAAATCGAAGCAAGGAATAGTCCCGTTAGACCAAGTGGAAAGCCTTTCCAAAGACATTAGACCTGAGAACTCCTTTATCTGAACGATCTGCCTTCATATTAGCAATTTCAAATACAGGAGCGAAGGGAACATGAGTCAACAACACACAAATTTCAGGACTCTGTTCCATTCAATACGCAACAGTTTATCAAGTGTGAATATCTTTTTTTTTTTTTTGAATGGTTATCAAGTGTCAATCTTTGAAGCAGCCTAGGAGAAAATCATCCAAGCATCTTCCTCCAGAACCATCCTTCTCAAATTTAAAGATTGAAGTGAATGCAATGGGAATTCTCTGTTCTTGACTAGCCTTGCACATCCTTATTACTCCTAATAGTTCTTCCTGATGAATAACGAGTAATCTCTCCAAAGCCATCGAGCTTCACATTTGCCAATCCGCTGATAGTCTAGTTGCATAGGCATACCAATGTAATAGGGGTGGCCTGTGGTTGATTTCCTGGCACCAAGGTTAGGGGTCCTTATCCCGTGCCAGTGAGAAACTTAGAACAGAGAGAGAGAGAGAGAGAGAGAGAGAGAGAGAGAGAGAGAGAGAGAGAGAGAGAGATGGTTTTAGATATTTGCATTAGAAATAGAAAGAGGGGTAGCAAATAAAAGGTGTCCTAAAACATGGTGGGGTGATTTGGAAGGGTTAACGTCAACAACATTTAAACATCTGCCAACTGCTGTCAAAGAACTACAAGTTCATCATTGCAATTCTTGTTATTGGTTTCTTGTTTTGTACTCTCATTAGAATGTTCCACTTCAGCTGGTGTTGCATACACATTCCGAGGCTGACCGTTCAAATCCCAACAAGTCTCTCTCATATGGCGATACCTTCCACAGTGGGTACAATAGAGTTTGTCACGATAAGTGTTGGGTTGTCCACCATAACCACGCCCGACAATAGGAGGCCCCCGACCACTGCATCGACCGCCACCATTCCCACCACGGTTACCTGCAGGACCACAGCCTCTACCACCACCGTACATAGTGTTAGTCACTGTGTTACCCACATTACCATTTGCAAGGGCTGACCCTCTAGGCACAACATCTTGTTTGACATCCATAACCATCATACGACTTTCTTCTTCCTGTAACAAGGCAAACACTGTGTCTATAGGAGGCAAAAGATCCTGGTTTGTAACCTCTGAACAAATAGTTTGAAAATTTGGGTTAATACCCCCAGAAGTTCATTTATGTATTGGTCTTCTATCAACTTCTCTTCCTTCTTGGCACAACATTGTTTTTTGGCACCGCAAAGTTCAGGACTCATATACAACTCCAGTTCTTTCCACAGAACCCTGAACTTAAACTAATAGTCACCAATTGATAAAAATCCTTTTTTGAATGCAACAATTTCCTTTTCTATTTCTAGAACCTAGCATATTTCCTTTTTTGAGAATGAACGGTCTCGATTGAATCCCAGAGTTACATTGCAGCATTCAGATATTTAAAATTTTGTCATTTCCTCCTTCCATTGAATTCAGGATCCAATTCATCACCAATATATTCTCTGAAACCCAGTATAAATATTTTGAATCATCCTTCTTTTGTTAATGCTCCCATCAATGTAACCAACTCTCCTTGATCCTCCAATGGGCATTCTTGCTGAGTAAGCCCGACTTTTATAGTTTGTGCCATTGAAGAGATCAAGAGTTAGAGAACATTCAGATTTGCAATGTTAGGAAATTGTGGAGTAGGTGTAGTAGGCTTATCACTTTTAGAATCCATTGAAAAAATTGGAGAACTCAATTGCAGGTTGAATGTAAGAAGACCAACCAAAGGGAAAAAAAAAATATAAACCCCAAACCTTTTCTCCTCCAGCAGATCTGAAGAAGATTTGGTATAACAGTGATTTACTGAGTCACTCTCTGATACCCATAGATCACATAACCATTCCAACTTCACTTTTCTTCACCAACGAATCAAGAACCAAGAAAGCATTACTGAATACACGAACCTGATCTATCAACACATGAAAAAACACCACCAGAAATCACACTCCAATTCTGTCATCACCAAAGCCTTACGCAACATTGTCGACACTTGAAAAAAAATAGAACACACCATAGATGAAAATATCTACGTAGCGGCTGCCACTGCCACGTTACGGCTGATTATCGGCCATCGCACCCGTTGCGGCTGCTACGGGGTGAGAAAAATTCCTACTTTCCAAATTTTTTTGAAATGCATAATAAGACTTATTCTTTTCTTCTTCTCTCCAAATTCCATTTCTACACAACTCTTCTACCCTTTTATGTTTAAAAGAACACCAAAAAGCACATGATCTCACCGAATTACAGTCAATACAGAAAGTTCTTTTCAATGATTCTTCTCTAAGTACATCCTATTTGACACCCCCTTTGGTAGATGTATTTTTTTCTCTAGGTACTCCTAAGTCTTGATTTCATGATATAGTTTTTTCTTTTCTGAGCCTTTCGTTAGTTTCTAAGTTAGCATAATCAAGCAACATGAACACATGTGAAAAAAATGATCAATACTATTATTTTCTATTTATATAGCGATACGGGACCTCATATAGTGAGGGGACCGCTACGCTCCCTTACCTTAGTTACTTTTGCAAAAAAAAAAAAAAACATTTTCTCTCATTTTCCAATATTCTAGATTTTCTAGAATTTTTTCATATTTTTTTGATGATTTTTCCAAATCGCACTGCTACGCCGCTATGTAGTGTTTTGGCGGCAGGCTGCTACGCCCGCCGCTACCGCTATTTTCATCCTTGGAACACACTACCAGAAATAAAAAAACTCTAATTATGTCATCACCACAAGGCTGTCGATACATGAAACACACCACCAAAACTCGTACGAACACATCAGAGGCCAAACTTGAAACAGTTTCAACTTTCAAACAAATGAACTCATGTAGACTCCTAGCTGAACCTACACAGGTTTGGCTAGGGTTCAAATCACTCCAATCGGTTACTTTTCCTGAATCTCTACCTTTGGAGTCTTTGGTACAACAGTCTTCTACCACCAGGAAGTCTCTGATACCAAGTTTCAGCTCTAGATTCTGTTAGATCTAGGGGTTTTATCAAAGAGTGTCCAACAAATCTTAACGACAAAGAAAATGGAAAAGAAGAATAAGAAGAAATTGACAAAAACCCAGAACAGTCAAACATCCTATTAGGTTAGATGACTCTTGGTTTATTATTATTTCACTATTTCCGAGAATTACAAAAAAGCCACTCAAGTTTCTAATATTTACAGAAAATCCCTTGACTCACCACAAATTATAAATAAGTCCTTTTCTGTGACTCTCAACACAAAGCAGTCCCTACATTTATGCTTGTTGGGCCATGTGACCCCTTTTTAACAAGTGGGCCCCACCAGATTGTAAGAAATTCATGGGGGACGGAGGGGATGTGATTCTTCCAATTGAATGAGGCCCAATAATGGCCTGTTTGCTGGAATCTCCTCTTCAGAATTTCCCATAATTGCAGAAAATCCCTTGTTTTGTGCCTGTTTATCAAATTGGTCCCTGACATTGAATTCCATTAATTATTTGGGGACTGTTTTGGGGACATTAGATTCTAGGTCCTATATGTGTGCCTGTGTCCAGCAGGCCCAATCTTAGTGGCGCACCCCCAAATCCTCGATCGAAAAGACCAACCTCTCAGATGAGGTTGATTGAATCCAACAAAGGGATTCCACACAATATAGCATATGCAGCCATGTAACCCGTCGATAGTGAATCACGATAACTTGAATTAGTTGAGAAAAGCATAAACATTACAACAAGGAGCTTCTCTATATATAGAGTAGCATTGTTCCTAAATAAGCAATAAGGAAATACCTAATCCTAATCAACATATAAATTAGAAAGCAATCCTATTAAGCAAACTAAGCAATATTACTAATTTAGAGACCGTCTCAATTAAGGATAGGGATCTATGCAAAATCAAAGATCATGTGGACCCCATCATGAGTCCATTAGGGCATGCGGGTCCTAGTCTTGGATCGGACTGCATCAACTCTCCCTGGCTTGAAAGAATTAGACTCCGGCGAGTTGATTGCTTGTTAGCGCTCATAAAGATATGATTCAAACGCTGGAAATCTGTTGTAGTGATCCATGAAGCATTGGAGAGAGGACGATTATTCCAATGAACATAGAATTTTTGAAAACCTCCTTGACGAGTGGAAACAAGCTGATCATCAAGCACATCGACAATCTTATCAACAAGTGGTAGATTATAAAGTAGGGAAATAATTTGCTTTTCAGTATCTCCATCAGTATCATGACCGCGGTAGAGCGTAAGATCCTCGGCACTGAAAGTAGAACTGACGCCGGAATCTGATGGTATATCTAGCACATAAGCGTTGGAGCCAATCTTTTTGAGAATCTTGTATGGACCTGTATTCCGTGGATGCAACTTTTTATAAGCTCTCCGGGAGGCATACGTTCTAGATGGATACGGACCATGACCATATTCCCTTTAGCAAATTCAACAAATCTACGATGCTTGTCAGCTTGTTGCTTATAAGTGGCATTACTGGCAGATATATGTTGGCGGACTTCATTGTGCACTTGTTGCATGTGGTGAAAGAAGCTTGCTGCATCGGCACTTATTCTTACATCTACAGGCAAATGGATGAGATCAACAGTTAGTCGCGGGTGAACTTCTATCATAGCTTCAAATGGAGAAGTACCAGTAGACCGATTGACCAAGTTATTGTATACAAACTCAGCCATAGGTAACACTTGATCCCAAGTTGTGATGTGATCGCGAACAAGGCATTGTAACAACTGTCCAAGACTTTTGTTTACAACTTCTGTTTGGCCATCAGTTTGAGGGTGATAAGCTGCAGTGAATTTGAGCTTGGTATTGGACATCATCCATAAAGTCATCCGAAAATAACTCATGAACTGTGTCTCAATCAGAAACAATGGTCTTTGGAAGGCCAAGTAGACGAACAACTTCCTGGAAAAAGAGCTTTGCAACCTGTAGGCATCACCAGCCGAAGTACACAGGATAAAATGTGCCATCTTTGAAAAGCGATCAACAACAACAAAAATAGAATCAACCTTTCTTTGAGTCTTAGGCACACCGAGCACAAAATCTATGCTTATATATTTCCATAGAGTTTGAGGAACAGGTAAAGTTCGATAAAGTCCAGTGTTCTTCTTGTTACCTTTGGCTAGTTGGCATGTCCTATATCTCTCGCAAATGCGAATAATAGTGGTCTTCATTCGGGGCCAATAATATCTGTCGTTGAGAAGAGCAAGAGTTTTGTCGCATCCCATATGGCCACTGCATCCTCCAGAATGCAACTCTCAGACAACATATTCACGAATGGATGTAGCAAAAAGGTAGAGTTGTATACCTTTAAATAAGAAACCATCATGAATGCTATAATGAGGATACTCACCAAGATCACCATTGCTGAGTTTTGAATAGATAGAGCCAAAGTGTTGGTCGTCAGCATAATCTAGCTTGAGCTATTCAAAATTCGGTACACTAATAGACATGGTTGTCAACAAATGCTTTCGTCGACTTAGTGCATTAGCTATCAAGTTATCTTTTCCTGTCGTATGACGAATGCTGAAATTGAACTCCTGTATGTAAGCACTCCATTTAGCACGGTTGGCACTGATCTTCTATTGTGAATGTAGTCGCAAAGCATCATTATCGGAATAGAGAACAAATTCGTTGCCAATCAAGTAATGTCTCCAATGACGAAGCGATTGTACAACGGCATAGAATTCCAAATCATAAGAAGAATACTTTTTCTTAGAATCAGAAAGTTTTTCGCTGAAAAATGTAATCGGATATCTCTCTTGACTAAGAACACCTCCTATGCCGACATTTGATGCATCACAAGCAATTTCGAAGACCTTGTCAAAATTTGGAATTTGCAAAACTGGTTCCTCTGTGATTTTACGCTTTATTTCCTCAAAGGCTTTGGTGGCGGAACTAGTCCACCTAAATTCACTTTTCTTCATGCATTCTGTGATAGGAGCCATGATACTGCTGAAGTTTCGAATGAATCTCTTATAAAAGTTTGCAAGACCATGAAAGCTTTGAACTTCACTGATTGTAGTGGGAATTGGCCAATCAAGAATTGCTTTGACCTTATCAGGTTCCATTTTAATTCCTTTTGCAGACACAACATATCCCAAGAAAATAATAGAATCACTCATAAAGGTGCACTTTTTGAGATTAATATAGAAACCCTCCCGACGAAGGAGTTGGCAGATTGTGTCTAGATACTGAAGATGTTCTTCTATTGTCCTGTTGTAGATTAAGATATTGTTGAAGTAAACGACGACAAACTTTCCAATATAAGGCTGCAACAACTGTGTCATGACTCGAATGAAAGTACTGGGTGCATTGGTTAACTCGAAGGGCATAACCAACCATTCATAAGGACCATCTTTTATTTTAAATGCAGTCTTCCATTCATCACCTGGCCTTACACGGATTTGATGATAACCACTTCGTAGATTAATTTTTGAAAAAATACATGCACCAGTCATCAAATCAAGCATGTCACCTAATCTGGGAATTGGGAAGCGGTACTTTACCGTGATTTTATTGATTGCACGACTGTCCACACACATGCGCTAGCTTCCGCTTTCTTTGGAGTGAGAAGTGCAGGTACTCCACTGGGACTAAGGCTTTTCCTAATATATCCTTCGTGTAGAAGATCATCAACTTGCCTTCTTAATTCTGTATGCTCTATAGGACTTATTCGGTATGCAAGCAAATTTGGCAACAAAGCTCTTGGGACGAGATCAATAGCATGTTGTATGTCCTGTAATGGAGGTAGTTCCTTGGGCATCTCATTTGGAACTAAATCAACAAATTTCTTCAGAAGTGGCTGCACTTTTTGTGGGACGGATGTATGAGTAGATTGTTCTGTAACTTGCCTAGCAATCAAGGCATACATGACGTCATGCTTTTTGCTTGCTTCTTCAAACTTCCACATAGTCATGATAGGAAGCGCTGGAGCTATATTAGATGTGGATGAGGAAGATTTATCGGGCATGGGAAGCAATCTGATTTTGCATCTTTTCCAGTTGAAAGTATAAGTATTGTGCTCATGATATGTAATAACCTTAAGTTTTTGTAGCCATGGTTGCCCAAAGAGAATGTGTAACGTTCATTGGAATGACGTCAAATCGAATTGTATCTTCATACTTGCCAATCCTGAAAGGGACTACACATTGCTTACGGACAGGAATGGAATAATTGTTGACCAATCCAACTTTATAAGGTCTTGGATGCATCTCAGTTGGTAGCTTGAGTTTCTCTATTGCTTCTTGGGAGATAACATTTATCGCGTTGCCACCATCAATGATCATATTACATGACTTGCCCTTGCAATTGACTCGTGACCGAAAAATGGAGGCATGATTCCAGTCTTCATTTTCTTCCTTTGAATCAGCTACTAGTAGACAACGGTCAAGAAAAAGCAGTGGGTTGCCGTCATCAGCTTCTATATCTTGCAATTGATCTTTTATGGTTTCAGATTGAGGCTCTGCGTTGAACGACTCTGCTTCTATTTCCTCATCATATTGTTCATCATCTTCTGGCTCATTGGTAACATATAAACTTCTCTGTGGACACTCGGCTGCATAGTGTCCCCTTTGTTTGTAGGCATGACAAACAATTTCTCTCATCTACTCTTCTGTGGGCACGGTTATCATTCTGATTTTGTTGCACCTGCTGATTTTGCTGTGGAAGAGCATGCCTCTGCTGAATGGCTTGCTGTGACCCTTGAGGTGTTTGCCGGAATGGTTTTGGAGGAGGAGGCCTATAACCTTGCGTTTGAGTATGATTATAAGTAGGTTTAGGTCCTCTTCTAATGGAAGACTCCCCGGCTTGAAAAGTGCCGCGTCTCCGCAACTGAATTTCATGCTGAGCTTTAAGGGCTTTACAAAATACCTTATCAACTTTGGTGTAATCAAACCTAGTGACTTCTCGTCTGATGTCAGTTTGCAATCCATCCCGATATCTAGTGATAGTTGGACGATCATCTGTTTTCAAATTACACCGAACAATATATTTACGAAACTTGTTTGTATATTCCTCCACAGATAGATTGCCTTGTTGGAGAGTAAGATACTCTTGGTGCAGTGTGCCAGTGTGTCAATGTAATCAAAAGGAAGGATATTGCTCGAGTTTTTCTTTCATGTTAATCCATCTAGTAATGGGTTGTCCCAAAGCAAGCTCATTACTTTTAACTTCGTACAACCAGATTCTAGTAGGACCCTTAAGTTTAACCTCGTATAGGCTATCCGCTGCTCATCATTCATGCTATACCAAGCAAAATAATCTTCCAGAGAATTAAGCCAATCAACAAAAACTTTTGGATTGACATCTCCAAAGAAATCAGCCACATCAATTTTAACTTTCTTTGTGCTATCATCATTGTGGGGTGCAACCATGGGGCCCGGGGTGTCTCGTTCAGCGATTAGACATTGTACGAAGTCATGAATAGATTCACGTTGCTCAGTTCTTTCTATTTGGATGGGTGTGAGTGTTTGTGAGGTAGTGGAAGACCCTTCCTGTGCAACCAACTGCTTGCCTTGCAATTCAACAAGTGCTTTTTCTCCTGTACGTAAATGATCCATCACCTCTTCCATTTCTTGGCCCAGTGTGAATAATTGTTCATCCTATTCCTTGTTTGTGAGCCAATGATAGAGATCGTCACCTCTTCTAGACATGGCTGGAAAGAGTTTTTTTTTTTTTTTGGTCTGGGTCGGGTTGGGTCTGGACGCTGATCAGGTTCAGATTCAGGTCAGGCCCAAACTCAGGGAAATCTAAGTTTAGTTTGCCTTAGGAGGAGGCACGTGTGAAGTCTCTTAACTTTCTGCCTTGGGTTTCGTGCAAGAAGGAAAGATAATAAATTGGGTTTGGGTTTGGAGTTCGTAGGGACGGGATTTGGGAGCGCTTGTATTTGGAGATTTGGATTTGTAGGGAGTCAGGGATGTCGTTTCTGGTGGTGTTGGGAGTTTGGTTTGGAGAGATGGGTATCAGTGAAAAGTTTGGCTAGAGAGGAAGGGTGAGGGAGTGTCTGACAGGGCTGGTTTGGGGCTGCTGGAAAAGGGGTTGCGGTGTAGGTTGGTGGATTAGTTGAGGAAGATGTGTTACGGGTTGGTTTTTGACGGTGAGGATGGATGAGGAGAAGGGGTGGGAGGGAAGGACGGAATCCGAGGAAGACAATACTTTCCCGGCGATCGGATCTGGGCTCTGATACCAATCTGGTGCTGCCCCGGATCCTCGATTGAATAGACCAACCTCTCAGATGAGGTTGATCAAATCCAACAAAGGGATTCCACACAATATAGCATACGCAGCCATGTAACCCATCGATGGTAAATCACGATAACTTGAATTAGTTGAGAAAAGCATAAATATTGCAATAAGGAGCTTCTCTATATGTAGAGTAGCATTGTTCCTAAATAAGCAATAAGGAAATATCTAATCCTAATCAACATATAAATTAGAAAGCAACCCTATTAAGCAAACTAAGCAATATTACTGATTTAGAGACTGTCTCAATTAAGGATAGGGATCTCTGCAAAATCAAAGATCATGTGGACCCCCATCATGGGTCCATCAGGGCCTGCGGGTCCTGGTTTTGGATTGGACTGCATCATGTAGGCTTCCATAAACTTGAATGCTTGATCCATCACTAGACATTCTTGATTATCATCGATGGATGTGAGTTGGTCCACATCATTAGCATATGTCTGTATGGCGCAGACAGCAGGATAGGATCATTCTCTCTTCAGAAAACCACATGATAATGTGCTTCCCATCCAAACAGCACCTGAAGGTACTTAAAAGATTTTATTAAGTCTTTGCACAAGTTCCTTTCTAATCCTAGTTAGATTTGCAATTAATCTTTCTGTCGTGTTATTATTTTTTTTTAGTTTTGGCGGCTCGTTCTTCTCATACCCTGTCCTTACTCATAGCATCCTTTACCCTTTTTTTAGTATTATTTTTGCTGGTGCATCCTTTACTGGTTGCTTTAATATTAATTGAGTACCATAATTATTTCCTTAGTGAAAGTTGCAAATTTTGCTTAAGGTTGAAAAAACTTGTTGACTCAGATGCTCAGCGCAGACAACTGATCTGTGTATTTTCCTTGTATGTAGATTGCCACCAACTTCCATTCACCAAGCATGAATGTTGGCAGTGGACAATTCCTTCCCCTGCTAAAACGACTAGATGAGTGCATTGCGTACGTGGGGGCTGACAAATCCGCTGTTGTAGTAATGCGTTTATGATTCTAAGATATCTTAATAAATGTTATGCTGTCTTGATTTAAATGTTAAAGTCACTAGATCTGTGTTTGTTGGAAGCTTTTGGCTTTTTGCCTTTGCAGTTTGAGCTAATTTGTTTTTGGTAATGAGATTAGGTATGTTGAGAGCAACCCGCAATATGCAGAATCCAGAGTTTACTTGGTTAAATTTCAACATCTTCAGGTACATGACTAGCCTTGAAGCTGCTGCTGCTGCTGACATCATTTCTATCATCATTATCATCATCAGTTTCGGCATTAGTGTTTCATTGATTGATTAGTATAGACAACTTTACTAGATATTCAGTGTAACTTAAATCAATGTATTCATTAAGAATGTGAGAATACCTAATTGGGCTTCTGATCCAAAAGTCCTTTTCTTCCACTTTGTCTACCCACCCTTCCTAAGAAGAATAACTACCACAAACCTGCCAGTTTATTCAAGACTGGACAGGAATGATACACAGGGAAGATCTTATCGAAACTAGGGTTTTTTTAAGGAAAAGGACGATTAAAGTATGTAAAAAAAAAAAAAAAGAGTAAAGAAAAAATGATATGTAGTTCAATAGACTAACATCTATTCTATGAATGAACTAAAGCACTGTATGGTGGCCTGTGGCAGTGGCACTGCTAGAATAGAATCATATTTTTACAAATTATTCCCAAAATACTCCCCTTATGCGGGCTAGATCAAGGTCCTTGCCAAGCCTGAGCCCCTACTGAGCTTGTAGCCTATAGCAAGATTCAGCCTCCTGCAAAGCTTTTGCAAGGCTTACACCCCAAGGTCTAGGACCTTCTGCAAGAACAAAGCTTCCCAAAGAGAAATTCTCCAAAAACCTTATTCCATTAACAAATCATGTTCAATTTCAATACATATTAACTCTTTAACTAATTGTCAAGACCCGGAACCCGGGCACTTCGAATTCCGTGTTGAGACTTATAAGAGTATCACATCACGAACATAATTTAAGTCTAAATACTTAAAGAAGATTCCAGACAATTCTATTAATTTAATTTGAATATAATTTAAAGCCTAAAATCAACATGAAACGTTTAATAATCACAACTACAACTTTTAAATGTGAAATAAATCAATTACTATAATTGAATGAGTAAAATGGATTAGGTCTCTTCTTCTCTAGGTAACTCTCAAGTGCGCGTGCCAAAACCCACCTCCTGGTCATCCCGGTATTACTCAGTCTCTAAATCCTGATTACTTGGAAGGGGCAATGTAGGAGTCGGTGGATACTAAGTGATAAACATTCGAAAGTGATAAACATTGGAATCCATTTGCATAATGAATAACACAATAAATTTTAGTAACACAGGAAAAAACTTAATAAATTATGAAAGATAAACAAAGTAGCATTTCACAATATTAACAATGACATAGTCCCAGAGTCATTATCTTTCCCACAAGGTAGCACCAGCGAACACGGGATCAAGTACCCCACAAGTAGAAAGATCGCACATGGGTGCCTCGAGATTCTCATGTGCATATATCATGGTGACCTACTGGCCAACAACACTGCTGTACCAGAGGATCAAGTCCTCCCACGGCTGACCCACATCCAGACAATCTCTTATTACAGCTGGCATAAAACCAGACAATAATCCATCGCTGACGCGAAGTTGGCAACGCATAAATACATGGTCCGTTTGTACGGAGGATGTCATCTACGCAGGGTGCTAGTGGTCTGGGGTTGTCCATGATAAACTCTAGACATTCACTAAGGTCTTAACCATTACTCCATAATCCATGGTCTTTTAGTCAAACTCCGGTTTCAACTTTGTACTGCAATTTGTCCCAATATCCATAATCAGGATTGTTCATACAATCAACCCCCGCACAATTCTGGATTTGATATGCCCGTCTGATTCGGTATTGGTATCCAATGGGCATGAGCGTAGTTATATGGCCATTCTTTTATAGGTGTGAGACTACTCACAATTTTCGTAATGAGATGAGTACATGACACATTCGTAAAACATGTATTCAATTGCAAGAATAGAACATGGAATCAGCTGAGCACATTCTTATCATATATACACAATGAATTAAATATTCAGTTTTAAGAGTATCATACGCATGCTTCATCGAAGCAGCTATGACATAAAAAACATGCTATGCTAGACACAACCAATTCCTCATGAAAATATATGACAGGTCTTTTTACTGCCATGTAGAAATCTTCCAATTCCCCTGATTTTCCAGATTTAAAGGCATCATGGATCATAATATAAACTGTAAATATGAAGAATAGCAAAATCAGCACAAAGCCATAAACTTAGGAGAGTCTACATGCATTTGTCCCTCCCTCAAAACTCAGATTTGAGTTCAGCCAACATGAACTACAAGTGAGAGGTCAGCCACATCACTTTCACCGTATCCCATGGTTCCACCTGTCAGTGATAAGAGATTTGAAGATGAATACATGAAATTGATGAATTCAGTATATCCCTTAAGGGACGACTGTTGTGTTCCATATATAGGGGCTGAAAACCCTCTTTACACTCAATTCATATCTCAGATCCTACACTGTAGCTAACAAACTACATATTATCCTTTGATTAAGTCTATAATACAATGACTGGGCCTAAATGGCCTGCCTAGATTGGGCTTGGATTGACACCTCCCCTCAAATTGATGCTGGGGAGTCATAAAGCAGCAATTTGGAGACAAGAAATTGATGTTGAGGTCGAGGAAGACCCTTTGTTAAGATATCTGCAAACTGAAACTCCGTAGGAACATGAGGTAGACTAATGACATCACGCGTATATTCATCTCGAATAAAATGGCAGTTAACTTCGATATGTTTGTTGCGTTCATGGAAGATGGGATTTTCAGTGATTCGGATAACCCCAGTATTGTTGGCATGCAAAGCAGTAGGAGAGGTTTGAGCGAACCTAAGTTCCGAAAGAAGGCCCGTAGCCCTAAGATCTCAGAACAAGCAGAAGACATTGCCCTATATTCAGCTTCCGTGGAAGATCTGGACACAAGTTTTTGTTTCTTGCATTTCCAAGAAATGAGAGAGTTTCCAAGGTACATGCACCAACCAGTAGTAGAACGGCGTGTCTTGACAGCCTGCCCTATTAGCATCCGCATAAGCGATCAGATGAAGAGGATTATCCTTTGGATAATATAAACCACGACGGACAATTCTGAGCAGATAGTGGATAATGCGCTTCACAGCGGTCAAATGAAGGTGGCGAGGAGCTGTTATGAACTGACTCACAAGATTAACAGCATAGGATATGTCAGGTCTTGTGATGGTGAGATAGACAAGACTTCCCACCAGGCGCCGGTAGGTATGAGGATCAAGTAGAAGATCGCCATCATCTTTACTTAACTTGAGATTGACCCCAACAGGGGTATCAACAGGCGAAGAGTCCTGTAGGTCAGCGAGCTCGATAAGATTTGATGTGTATTTGTGTTGATTAACAAATAGACCTTTGGAAGATTGATGCACCTCTAAGCCCAAAAAATAATGCAATGGGCCTAAATCCTTCATATGGAAGGAATCCCAAAGAGAAGCTTGGAGAGATTTGATCATGCCATCATCCGTGCCAGTGATAATGATATCATCAACAGACAAGAGAAGCACCGTAACACTAGTAGATGTGTAGCATAGAAAGAGAGATGGATCGTAAGGGCTCTGAGTAAAACCAGTCTTGCATAAGCGATCCTTGAAGGTTTTGAACCATGCCCAAGGAGCTTGCTTTAGACCATAAAGTGACTTTCGCAGGCGACAGATGTCACGTCCCCCAAACCCGATTAGAGAATAAACCGGATTCGGAGAGTGAAATTTAGGGCTAATTAAAATTTTTGCCCTTTAGGCCCAAGGATTGTATGTCCGCTACGAGGATATTGTATTTCAAACCTCAAGTAATATAAAAACTGCGGAATTCATACAATTCAAGGCATATGTGGATATCAACAATGGATAATATTCTCATTGAGAATTTAAAGTTGCAAGAAACAATTTAAGCTATTCAAGGAGTTAATTTATTTACAATGGCCATCCCAGAAACTAAAGGCCATTAAACACAAGTGAAGTCAATGAAATAAATATCCAATGATGAATAACAAATGAATGAATCAAATTCTAGTGAAGTCCCATATGAGTCTCTCATGTGCCGGATAGGATGACGCTACTCTACGTCATCGGCACGCCACTCTCGCTCCTCCTCTGCTGAGGATCTCCTCACCTGCCCGGTTGTCATACTAGTCACCTGGGGTGTCTGCACACCAAGGAATAGAGTCAATGACATGTTGAGCAATAGATAAGCAAAATATAAATGAATATGACATGCATCAAATATAAGAATAATGACAGGTATAACAATCATGTGAATACAAGGAAACGAAGCTAGGCCTGAAGCATGAATAAATGTCATCAGGAGCAATAACAAGAATCCTAGCAAAACTAACAATCACCACTATCTATACAATGCAATGCAAGTATCAAGAAGGAGACTCCGAAGATGTCCAAGCCATCTCCCGGGGTACCAGTAACAATCCAATCCGGACTACTGATACCAAAGTCCGGCTCCAGGGGGATCCTATCTCTCGGTCCTGGGAATAATAGCATGGTCCAAGCTTGTTCCCAACTATTCAACGCCATGGATGCCGTGTAAAGCCGACTGCCCACCCCGATGTCCAAGTAACCGGCCCATCAATAAAACCCCAAACTGCAGTTGGCCATGACATGCAAATAATAATAAAGTGGTGCTGACACGAGGGAAAACTAGGACAAGCAAGTCTGGCTAGTTCAATATACAAGACATGCTCATATGGATTATCTCATTCAAAACAATACAAGACAAGTTAAACACACGATAATCCCTTACATGCTAGCCAGTCATGTTTATCAATACATGGCTCACGGTTCCTACAATACACTCTTAAGTTAGGTTTATATCCTAGTTCTACAAGAATTTATGTTTCATAATTAATTAGATGTATTATGCCAAGAGAATGTACAAGGAGTTATAACGGCGGATACGATTCATAAATCAAGGAGGAATTACAAACCAAACCTAGGCAAGTGGTGTCATCCCTGTATCCTACATGTTCTAACGGAGTACGTGTGAAATTGGATCAACGATGCTTCTAAGGAAATCCCTTGGTGTACAATCATGTTAAGCATTTATTGAGGCAATTCCATACGCATTCGGTTAAGCCATGTATAGTACATGAATACCTAGACAAATGTAGTCTCGTCATTCTGTTACCTTTATAACTGCGTCAAATAGAGTCTTGTCATTCTGTTTCGTGGGCCGTACCTTAACTATGCATAGACTCTCCCTCCCTCACCAAATGATAAGGTAGTTGGGTTCCCGCAGGGTTGTTGCGGCCATCCATTAGTGATCGTAAGTGGGTAAAAGCTGATCCAAAGGTGGGACCCATTGGGCCCCATAGTGCTGGATCCAGAGCAGTCAATTGCGTTAGGAGCCTATCAGTTTTGACCCCGGACTGAACTGTTTTTGGTTTGTGTTTCGTTCTTGAATGTGATTTTCATTTCGTCTGTTCAGTGTTTCAGTTCAATTTGGCTCACCTGTGCAATATGTTAGTTACAAATGCCAATTGAATAATTAACAGGTTCTGTGACAATGTGAAACTTTGACATGCGTTCCAAGTTTTTATCTTCAATTATCAGTGTCATATAGCTTAGAATAACATAAAACGAACACATTCACATAATTACTACACTACAATGGGGCAAACTAGTACCAAAATCAGTAAATTCAGATTAGAAAACCAAATTTAGATGTTCTTGAGTGTCGTTAGGCCCAATCACCAATGCTACAGTGAAGCAAGTGGAATTCTACGCTGGGGTCCACCTATTAAATATCCATACCACTCAAAATGAAGGCCCTGCCCCTTCAATGGGATGTCCCCTAATCTAGTGAAAGTTAGGTCCATCATAAGAATGGATGTATGACATTATTAACATGTGCCCAATCTTATGATGGGACCTTCTCCTATTGGAGTAAACTTGAGGGAAAGCCCACTAAAGGGAGGGAGTTTATTTTGAGCGGTTTGGATAATCAATAGGTGGGCCCTGCTGGAAAGTTTCACACCCCTCATGAACCATTAGTGAGACACCTAAGTGATCCAAACTCCTAACTTTGCATTATCATATCATTTACACTTATCATGAGTCAGTAAAAGATTCAATGTTCACCTCTCAACTGTTAGTGCTAATCACAACATTGTGGTCCATCAAACAATCATAACTAACTAATCAACAGATTTTCATTAATTATTGATGGGTGGATAATGCAGGTGATCAATCCAACATGATCCTTCTTTGATTTGGGTGAGAGATAATTCTCATTACTAAACATGGAGAAAAGGATTATCTTGAGTGATTTGGACTTTGGATTTCGTATAGTGAGTCCTAGAATTTGAATATTTCAACTGTGCTCCCAAAGTTTTGAGAAATTATTTCTTGAAAATGTTGGCATATTTTTAAATTAGGATTTTTCTTTGGATATTATTGGAAAATCTTAAAAATTAAAAATTTAAATGATTATTAATAAATGAATACATAAAAATATTATTGACCAACCATCCACAAGAAAAATATTATTTAAATCAGGATTTTTTTCTTAAATTAAAAGAATTGGAAAAAAATCCAGTAGTGTTTTTTTTTGGGCCAAAATCTAGCCATAACATTATTATTTAATCACTCGGGTTATCTTGATGACGACTTTTGGCAGGAAGAAAATAAAGGTGGTATATATTATGGGGATAATTTTCACCTTTTGGAACCTCCAAGAGGTGGGGGCCACCTCTAATTTTCATGCTGTGTAGGTGACGTCGAGTTCGGATCACCTGTCGCAATTGACGCACGCTCACCTTGAGGGGACCAATCACGGTTAGCCGCATCATCCAAAACTAATGTGATTTTGCCCCCATCCAGTTGAATCTTTTTTCAACGAGAAAATCACTTGGGTTTGTGAATGACGTGCCTCACCATGATTGGTCCACTTGCGGTGAGCATGAGTCATGCAATAGGCGATCCGAACTCGGTGACATTTGCTCATGATGCATGGTGCGTATGCCCACCATGCATGGGAGAATATTTTCATGGTTGGTGAACTTAAATACGGGGTTTTCAATTTAATTTTCCAATGTTTGGACCTATCAAATTCTTTTATCTTGTTAAATATCTTGATTTAAATCTAAGTGGTTGAACACTATCAATAAAAGACACGAACATTGCGTGGGCTAAATTGGTTGAGAGTGATAATCCCTTCTCTAGTGCTCTATTCCCGATGAAAGAGGCTGCTAAAAATGAAAATAGGCTAACTATTTAAGCCGACTGCAGATCAGTTTGAGAGGCTTTATCTGATCCTGCAAGTTCGCCTTGGAAATTCAGATTTGATGCTAAGCACTGCTAAACTTGTTACTGATCTAGGTTCCAATGTGTGCAACTCCTTAGTGATGCAGGCCAGACTACTGGGCCCCGATTGAAAGTATATTCTAGAACGCCCAAAGCCAGGCAATGACAAAATCTTCCACGGCAGTTCTGGTTTTAGATAATTTTCTAAATTTAGTAGATTTCTTAATTGATATGATTTAAACAATGATTTGGTAGTTTCTAATTTCCCTAGTTCATTAGAATTAGAGAGTTTCTTATTTAGTAGGGATTGATTGCTAAATTCTTGCTTAGACTTTATTATATAATGATGTAATTTCTTCTCTTGGGATATATAGAAAATTAATGAAAATTTGAGTTCTCTCAAATGTGTTCTCTCTCTATCTGTGGTGTGAGACCGGGACATCTTACCCTAAGCCTTCTGGCTTGGAGAATAGCCTGTTGGCTACCTCCGTTGTTCCCTGCGCTGCTTCAACTGGTATCAGAGCAGAGATCTGTCTCAGATCGCTGATCCAATCGCCGACCCTAGGTACTTTGTTCGGTTCTCAATCCATCATCATCTCATCGTCCGTTATCATCATCATCCCCACCACCCCGCGTCATAGAATCATACCCTCCATTCCCAGATCCACCGTCTCCACCACTGACTCTAGACACCCAATCCAAATCCTTCTCCCTGAACCCATATCGCCACTGTCTAAAACCCTAGCCACAATCTGCCACTCCACCCAGCCCTGTTTTCCTTTCCCCAAACTCCCAGCCGACCCCAAACCCTAATCGAATCCCTAATCCACAAAAAAAAAAAAAAAAAACCCAAGTCCCTTAACCTGAGCAATCCTCGTCTGATCACCCTAACATCCAAAGTCAGTCCAAACAGCCCACCCCTTCGCTTCCATCACCACCACCAAGAGGAGTGAAAAAAAAAAAAGAAGAGGAGAGATAGAGAAGAGCAAAAGACTGCACAGCGACAAAAAAAAAAAAAAATATATATATATATATACACACCTGCGCCGTCGCCGGTTGCCATCGGCGTCCGCATCCTTGTCACCGGCCCGCGTCTCCCCCGCCAGCATCCACCTCCAACTTTGAAGTCGCATGCGCCTTCCCTCACTGAAGTCTTCCCTTCATCTTCAGAAAGCAACAAAAGGGTTTGAAAAAAAAAAACCCTTTTCTCCTTTTGCGTGCACCAGTCCCGGGCACCCCACATGTGCGAATCAACAGCAGGCTGTCTTTCCCCTTTCGGGCCCTAGTTCAGGTCGAGCCCAACCCAACAACAAGTATTAAGTAGCAATTCAGGCCCTAGTTCAGGTCGAGCCCAACCCAACAACAAGTATTAAGTAGCAAAAAAAAAAGGAAAAAGAAGAAAAAAGTTACATCAGCAACAACATTTCTACCCCGATCCCGACTACTTGCACTGGAGCTACATTTAGAGGAAAATTCACAGACCGCCAACGTGATAGCGACATCATGGAATTAATGGACAGAGTGGACAGGGTCGAAGAACGTCTTCGGAACACACCTCCTCCGGGCAACCGGAACAATGACAACGCTGGACCTTCCAGCAACAAAGATGGCAGCAAGGCACCAGGGGGAAGCCACCGACAGGCAGATGTGGAACATTCTGTCAATGGTGAACCGCCGGAAACTTGTCGACAATTTATGGAGCGCATTTTGGATGAAACTGATTATGAAGACCATCATAGCTGACGAGATGACATCACCAAGAAGCTACGTGTTGATGTACTTGATTTCTTTGGACGCATGGATGTGAAAGTCTTCAGCAACTGGATTACAGCCCTTGAAGATTACTTTGAATGGTACAATATGGAAGAAGACAAACACATTTCCTTTGTCAAGATGAAGATGAAGGGTGTAGCACGTGTTTGGTGGCGGAGTATTGATGACAGGAATGCAAATTATGGGAGACGCGCTATCAACTCATGGGAGGAGATTAAACAAGGGACATCCACTGTAGATGATTTCACAGAAAGGTTTCATGAGCTCATGGTGCGATGCAAAGTGCCTGAAACTGATCGATAGGCTATCACCAGATACGAGAAATGATTGGGTCAAGAGATCCAAAGGGAGTTGACTACTCACACCTTTTACAGCATTGAAGAGGTTCATCGATTAGCACTCCGCGTCGAAGAACAGTTGCGATATCTATACTCAAGGCGTTTTGGTGAGCCTCTCCAAAGGAGGACCTCCGATACAACTGATCAGCGGGTTGCTCTTGCACAAAATTCAACCCGACAACCTCCGCAAAATTCCAATAGGCAAGCACCTCCTTAAAATCAATCAAGACCTGCAAATTTTGCCAACAAAGGGATGAATGTTGCTAATTCTTCACGTTCAACGCAGGACATCGATTGTTTTCGATGCAAAGGCAAAGGATACTATGCTTCTAAATGCCTAGGTTCAAAGAATCTTCACTATGCACATAATGACGAGGATAATTATGATTCAGAGCTTGTTGATGAAGAAATTGAAGGTGAATCAGCATATGACGAGTAGGAATCTCTGCCCGAACAAGAAGATCATTCCTTCTATCAAGCTGTAACAAAAGGATGGACATTGTTCATTCGTCGTCTCCTCATTACTACCGAAGAAGAAGCCGAAGATTGGAGGCGAACCACCATATTTCGCTCTATGGCAAAGTGTCGTGACATATTGTGCAATCTCGTCATAGATGGCGGAAGTGAGATGTATGTGATCTCCCAAGAAGTCATTGATAAGTTGAAGCTTCCAACAGAAAAACAAAGTCTCTTGGGTGAATGATTTAGCAATTCCAGTAACCAAGCAATGCCAGGTAACATTCCGAATTGGTGGTTATGAAGATTCTATTTGGTGTAATATTATCCCCATGAATGTTACTCATATTCTATTGGGAAGACCTTGGCTTTTTGATAACAAAGTCCAAAGCGATGGTGAAAAGAATACCCATACTTTTAAGTATGAAGGTCGCAAGATTACTCTTCTTCCACTTAAGCCTCTTACTGCCTCGGCAAAGCAATCAGCATCAGTCCCGGCAAAACAAGCTGCTTCACAGCCTAGTTCTCGCGTCCTTTCAATGTGGAACTTTGAAGAAGCAAGTAAAGAACAAGGAGTTGTTTATGCCCTCATCCCACAAGATTTCAAAAAGTCAGAAGACGTACAAGTAGTTTCTACACCACCAGAAATCAAGTCTTTGTTGCATGATTTTAAAGACTTGATTCCCGCAGATCTTCCAAAAGAGCTACCGCCTATGAGGAACATCCAGCATGCTATTGATCTGGTCCCCGAGTCATTGCTTCCAAACTTACCTGCTTATCATATGAGCCCTACAGAACACACAGAATTGAAAAGGCAAGTTGAAGAGCTCCTCCAGAAAGGATACATTCGCGAAAGCATGAGTCCTTGTGCGGTACCAGCCCTCTTGACACCCAAGAAAGATGGTTCTTGGAGAATGTGTGTCGACAGCCGAGCAATTAACAAAATCACCATTAAGTACAGGTTTCCGATACCTCGGTTGGATGACATGCTTGATATGATGGCCGGATCTTCTGTCCTCTCTAAGATTGATCTTAGAAGCGGATATCATCAAATCCGTATTCGTACAGGAGATGAATGGAAGACAACTTTCAAAACTAAAGATGGATTATACGAATGGTTGGTCATGCCGTTCGGTTTATCCAATGCTCCCAGCACTTTCATGAGAGTTATGACACAGCTTCTATGGCCTTTCCTTGGTAAATTCTTCGTCGTGTATTTTGACAACATCTTGATCTTCAGCATGTCCAAAGATGCACATCTTGATCACCTCAGGTATGTGATGCGTGCATTTCGAAAAGAGAAGTTTTACATTAATTTGAAGAAGTGTATATTCTTGAGTTCCAAAGTTATATTCTTGGGGTTTGTTGTCTTGTCCCAAGGAGTAGAAGCTGATCCATAAAAAATTAATGCAATTGTTGACTGGCCCATTTCCAAAACTATCAATGAAGTACGTAGTTTCCATGGATTGACCAGTTTCTATCAGAGATTTATTCGCAATTTCAGCACCATTATGACTCCTATAACATATTGCATGAAGAAGGGTGACTTCAGTTGGACTAAGGCAGCCACTCGTGCTTTTGAACAAATCAAGCAGAAAATGACAGAGGCACTTGTTTTGAAACTTCCAGATTTTGACAAGGTCTTTGAAGTTAGTTGTGATGCTTTGCAAGTTGGTGTTGGCGGAGTCTTAAGTCAAGATGGCCACCCAGTTGCTTATTTTAGCGATGGCGTCATTATTTGATCGGGGAATAATTTGTGATGTACTTCGATCATGAAGCTTTACAGCACTTGAACTCACAGAAGAAGACGAGCGCTAACTGTGTCAAATGGAGCGCATATCTGCAAGAATCCACATTTGTATTGCGTCATAAGTCAGGAACGGAAAATAAGGTTGCAGATGCCTTAATTCGTCGTTATCACTTGCTCACGACCATTTCCGTTACAGTTACAGGCTTTGAAGAGATTCGCAGAGAATATCCTGATGATCATGACTTTGGCCACATCTACAAAGCTCTTCTTAATGGTGAGTTTTCTGACCATCCCAAATTTTCTATACATGATGGTTATCTATTTCGTGGAAATCAGTTGTGTTTGCCAGCTACTTCTATCTGCGAGTTTGTCCTCCGCGAGTTGCATGGAGGTGGATGTAGTGGACATCTAGGGCGAGATAAGGCTTTGGCACTTGTGGAAGACCGCTTCTTTTGGCCCCGCCTGAAGACAGATGTTGCCCGCGTTTGTGAACTATGCAGGGTATGTCAGCTTGAAAAGGGACAAAAGAAGAACACGGGATTGTATCAACCCCTTCTTATTCCCCATGAGCCTTGGCAAGATCTAAGTATGGATTTTGTCTTGGGCTTACCAAAGACCGCAAAGATTCTATTTTTGTTGTGGTGGATAGGTTTTCCAAAATGGCACACTTTATTCCTTGTACAACCACAGTAGATGCAAGAAAGATTGCCACTCTTTTCTTCAAAGAGATTGTTTGTCTTCATGGCCTACCCAAGACTATAGTGTCGGACAGAGATACTAAGTTTATGAGCTTCTTTTGGAAAACTTTATGGCATATGATGAGGACAAAGCTCCAGTACTCCAGTGCCTACCATCCTTAGATCGATGGCCAGACTGAGGTCGTCAATCGTAGCTTGGGTAATCTTCTTCGATGTCTCGTTGGAGACCACATTGCTTCATGAGATCTTATTTTACCCATGGCGGAGTTTGCCTATAATAACTCCGTAAATAGATCAACTGGAAGACCGCCTTTTGAAGTTGTCACAGGAATTCAGCCGCATCTTCTGATTGACCTGAGTCCTTTACCAGCCGATGCCAGGCCTAGCCAAGAAGCTGAACAATTTGCTCAGCACAGGAAGGACGTTCATGATGAGGTCCGTCAACAGATTGCTAAAAGTACTGACACTTACAAACAGCACGCGGACACTCGAAGGTGCCATGTTGAATTTAATGAAGGAGACATGGTCATGGTGCGCATTAAGCTAGAACGGTTTCCCACAGGCACTTACAAGAAGCTCCATCCCAGAAGTGCAGGTCCGTTCAAGATCTTAAAGAAAATCAGCTCTAATGCTTATGTGCTCGATCTTTCGACAAACATGAATATTAGTTCTACCTTCAATGTCGAAGATCTCACGATTTATCGTGGGCATTATCAAGATGAATCGTTTGAAGTGCAAGATATCCGGCTTCCCTTCGTTCCAGCTCCTTGAGAAGAAATTGAAGATGTTTATGATGACCAGATAGTGTCAACGAAGACTGGCGGATATCACAAGTTTTTGGTCAAGTGGAAAGGTAAATCATTCTCTAAAGCTACGTGGATCACCGCCATAGATTTTCAGCGACTCAATCCGGATTTGTACGAGAGGTACCAAGCTGATAACTCGCCGGAGTCGAATTTCTCCAAGCCGGGGGGGTGGTGGTTGGGGTTGATGCAGGCCAGACTATTGCGCCCCGATTTAAAGTATATTCCAAAAGGCCCAAAGCCCGGCAATGACAATCTTCCACGACAGTTCTGGTTTTAGATAATTTTCTAAATGTAGTAGATTTCTTAATTGATATGATTTAAACAATGATTTGGTAGTATCTAATTTCCCTAGTTCATTAGAATTAGAGAGTTTCTTATTTAGTGGGGATTGATTGCTAAATTCTTGCTTAGACTTTATTATATAATGATGTAATCCCTTCTCTTGGGATATACATAAAATGAATGAAAATTTGAGATCTCTCAAACGTGTTCTCTCTCTGTCTGTGGTGTGAGACCAGGACATCTTACCCTAATCCTTCTGGCTTGGAGAATAGCCCGTTGGCTACCTCCGTTGTTCCCTGCGCTGCTTCACTTAAGTGAGAACAGGTGGTCTTCGATTGCTATAAGCCTGAGATGCTTCAATCCTGTAAATGACCCAGCTCGAAGTTTTTTAGTTATCTAGCTGCTGTAGGGGTTTTGTCGTTTTCTTTCTCTCTGCTGTGCCAATGCTGCGAGTCTTTGGTTTTTCGGGTATGCTGCCCTGGCTTGTGGGTGCATTATTTTGGGAAGCCTTTTGGCTTTCGTGGTTGGCTCCGTCTCTGATGCTCCTCCCATTCTTGGGAGTGGCAATTGCAGGGTAGCCTTCCATCATACTTTTGTTTATCTTATTTTTGGAATACAATCTCTTAACATTCCAATTTTATTTTTCTTTTATCTTGTAAAATATCTTGATTTTCTTGAAATTTAGCGAGATACATCTAAGTGGTTGAGCACTATCAATGAAATACTCAAGAAAATGACAAAGTTACATTTTACAAGGCATTTACTTTACCAGAATAATTTAATGAATATAGAAGAACTATTCTTTTATTTATACTAGTTGGATTATAGTTTCTACTACTTTTGCAAGTTGAAGTTTGCATGAATTTTGTCTCCACATGAGTTGCTTTTCCTTGCTCCTGGGGGAACCTTGTCCTTTATGATTTTTCTTTTCTGGTCATAATGGTTACTACAGTAATAAAAGTACTGACTATTACGTTACTTTTAGTTTGTTTGAAATACTGAAACTAATGATTTCTGATGCACTTTTTCATGCAGTCTCGAGCATTGAATATGATTCGATCTCATGTAATTTCAGTTCTCAAAAGTGCTTCCTCTCAGGTTAGTCTTTCAAATTTCAAATGCATTTGGTATCAGTCATATAGGGAAGAAAACATATTTTGCAATCAGCAATTTTTATTTTCTTTGTCAGGTTCAGTTCGCGATTCGAAGTAGTGGTGGCAGTAAGACCTCTGTGTCTGAGGGGGTGGAAGCATCTGTCATTTATGTGCGCTTTAAGGCAGCGGCTGGTGAGGTATAAATCCAATGTTTCTTGTAGGGCAATAGTAATCATCCCAATTACTTGTTATATGCATGCATTTGATACTGTGGTTCTTAAAACCAAAAATTGTGGTTATCATGAACCTTGGACTGGCATTTAGCTGGCGACCATATAACTTCTGGCAGGTAGGTAGTGATCATAGAACTTCTGGCAGGAATTTTATAGAGAACCAGTATGTTTTAAATCAAAATGTAGATATTGGATTAAATTTAGCTGACCTCTTTTTGATTAGATAACTTTGTGATTTATAGTTGAAGTCGGTGTTTGAGGAAATTGAAAGTAGATCTTCAAGGAAAGAATATACTCAGGTGCTGTCAGAATACCATAGATTATACTGCGAGCAACGACTCTCCCTGGTGAGTGGATCAATTATAATGCAAGTTCTCATTATTTGCTTAATCAATCACTTTTATTCGTAAAAGATCTTTGCATTGAGTTTATGCTATTTAGGTGAAAGGCATAGTGCAGCAACGGATCTCTGAATTCGCGAAGAAAGAAGCATTGCCATCATTAACTAGATCTGGATGTGCATACCTGATGCAGGTAAAACCAGCATTCTACTTCTAGGATGTCTGTTACTTGTTCAGATTATCTACAGTAGTAGCTAAAGAGAATTTCAAACTTCCAGGCCTTTTGATAGGGAACTTGAAATTTGTTTCCTATGAGAGAAAGTTTGTCCCGGTTGTGGTATTATTTTTTATTTTATTAATTTTTTTTCAGAGTTACCTCACCATTTTTATTGAAAGAAGACTGTACATGTATGGACACCTCTTCAAGTGATTGGTGAGACCATAATGAAGCTGTGTTTATGACTATTTTAGAAGCTTTGAGGATCTATATGCTCTTTTTTTCATGGTTTGTTGATTCTGGAAAATGATTTGGCCAATTATCTCTTTGGTTCAAGTGGCGGTAAAGGCCCATGGAAATTCCAATTTTGTCTTAACGAGGTCAAGTATTGGCCTCATCTATTCAATTGAGTTTTGGGCCTTTTGGAATATTGTTTGGTCAGGGGACCTGGTCATCTTTGTTAGGGCAGAAGAGGATTCCATTGTCTCTCCCACCATCAGCGCCACCCCCCAGACGACTTCCAACCTTGCACTGGTCGCTGAAGTTAATCTAGGGTCTGCAGAAGAGCTATCTTCCTCATATCAGTTGCCTTTCTTAGACCAAAGTCTTAGATCAAATCGAACTAGGGTTCGCAAACGGGCCACGGGTCATAGGCCCACCTCTTTGGCCTTATCCCAACAAGATGCCTGGCCCTGGCCCATGGCCAACACTCTCTATGGGCCACAGGATACTTAATGGAGACAACCTCTGTTCCTTCATTAGCCATTTGGGTCGGCCCAAACCCTCGGCCCCAATGTCTAAAATTTTCTCTTATCGAATAGCTGTGGAGTCCGTCTCTCCTGGGAGATCAAGATACTCCCCTTCCTTCACTGCCTCCACTTCGGACAGCTCCTCTAGGGCCACGATGAGCAGGAATCACTCTCTTAAGGTATCAACGACCTACTCTGGCCGCTCGGACAGTACCACCCACCTCAACCGACATGCGGAGACTGACGCCCTTCAACTTCTCGTCAACTGTTACGCCTCAGACACAGTTCCCACCCCCTCTGGCAGCACCTGTTCCTCACCATCCACTTCTTGTTGTGTGCCGACCACCCCTTAATCAAACCTAAAGGTTTCATCTACGCTCCTTTCTCCTCGGCAGATTTCCACCAGTGGCATCTCGACTTCTAGAAAGGCTATTTGCAGGGCTGAGATCATCTCCCTGAGGCCTTCTCTTTCCGAGGACAAAGTTACCATGCCCTCACTTGCTGTAGGACCCAGTGCAGCATATCCCCTCTCCCACCCGTCTTCTCCGAATTCTTAGTTCTCTCAGAAAGTCATAATGTGTGGATAGGCTATAGGCATGTCAGCAGACAATGTCAAAGAAGGTTGGGAAAGTCTAATTGCATTTGCCAATGAAAGAGATATGTATAACAAATTCATCAGCCGCATAAAAGGGTCCAAGAGGAAGGGAAGCAGAGAACTTCAAAGTCTATCTTGCTCCATCAACTACGACAATCTCCCTTCCCAGAATTCTTCCTCTCTCAATGTTGTAAATTGAGTCTGCGACTTCGTCAATAGTCATCAATGAAAGCTCTATCATGGAATGTTCGCGGTTTAAGGAGTACTGTGAAGCGGGTAATCATCAAGGAGATAATTCGTAGATATAAAGTTGAATGAGTCAAGCAACTGTTAGAGAAATTTGGGGTAACGGTCATTGTAGTTGGATCTCTTTGGAGCCGAAGGGTCTTCTGGGGGCTTTCTCCTTTGTTGGAGCAACAGGCTCTACAACAAAAAGGGTGTTTTGTAGGGTCAACAGTGCTTGAGGACGAGGATAACGGCTTGGCATGGATCATCTCGTTTGTCTACGGCCCTACAGACCGCAGTCTCCGTAGTAGCATTTGGTGTGAGCTTGACTCCATTCGTAGTAGATGGGCGGTGTATGGGTGGTGATTGGAACATCACCGGATTCCATTCTGAAAGATCTGGAGGTGGCAACATTTCAACAGAAATGGCAGCCTTCTTTGATTGGATTAATACCCATTGTCTCATTGATCTCCACGTAGGAGGGTCTAACCTCACTTGGTCCAACCATCAGATTGCACCTTCACTGTCACGTCTTGACTAATATTTGGTCGCCAGTGATTGGATTGATCTATACCCAGAAGTATAGTTACCTGATTCGCAGTTCGACCAATTTAGGTTCGAATTCACAGTTCGCAATTCGACATCTACTCAAATTCGAAAATTTGATGGGGTAGGCTGAGTTAATTCGGTTTGCAATTTTCTCGATTCGCAGTTCGAGTTAGATGAATTCGCTAAGTTAATTCGAATATATAATTCAATATAGTTCGATATGATTCGTATGTCCGTTCAGTATATGCATAAATATTTTTTTAGTCATTTGATGCTTTAATAAGTATGAGCAACTATGAGCAAATAAATGTTTTAAAAAAATCCATAACTTTTTTCTATTATTAATCAATGAACTTCAATCATTTAACTATCGATATAAAATAAATTAAATCCTAAACACCAAATAAAAATGATATAAAATATCAAACACGAAAACATAAATAAAAAGTAAGGTAAAATAAAAATTCATCAAAAATAGGAGTATGAAATAAAAGTCTTCATTTCCAATGCTTTGTCCCTTTGTCATGAGAAGATGGCAAACTGCATCTGTATGATGAAATACTTCTTTGTCTACTAGGTGGACGTAATTGTAAAGAGGATTGGGTGACTGCAATCGGGACTCCACGCTACTCATTACAATTTTGAAGTTGAGGCTCCTCATCATTGTCTAGTGTTTTCCACCTTAGGTCTCCTAAATGTGCACTTGAATCATCAATAACATCTGGCTCAGGATCAATGTCCCATTTTCTGAATGGTCCTTCATTATATCACTCCTTCATGCGTGATAAAAGGCGAAGATTTGAAGGAATGAAGACAAGTTTATCTGCATGTTTTGCGTTAAGCCTGTTTCTTTTGACATTATGGATAAATGAATATGTACTCCCATTCCTCTCTGCAGACGATGAGCTAACGGGTTGTGCAAGAACTTTTATAGCTATCTCTGCTAGCTCTGGCATCTCAGATCCATATGTTGACCACCATTTTATAGGTGACGTAGTGACTGCATCCACCTTTGCTGCAGGAAGCCCAAAAATACAATCTTTAGAATGAAATATGGCGTATTGAGCCCTCAATTTAGCCTCAGCTTCAGTGTCCTATTGAAAAAACAAATTGCAAAATATTGAATGTGTTAGGTACATATTACAAGCATAATAAATGAAATATCTATAAAAATTTAAATTGAAGATGCTTACGTTAGTTAGTATTTCAAATGCTTCCATCACTCCCGTTATGACCTCCTTATCTTGATTTAGGGGCTTTCTTTTCTCTCCCCCAGGTGCTAATTTAGTAAGATATGATGAATCATAAAACTAAGGTGTGAGTGCAAATCCAAGCCAATGTAATGGGCTATGCATCATTTTCCACCTTTTTATTACAATATTTTCCATCATCTCATAAATCTCCTTAAAATTTGCACAACCATTGAGACTAAATTTTATTTCACCATGCATATTGTCCATTCCTTCATATACGTCCCCCATCAATGGTCCATCTTGATCACAAAATTTAATCATTTTGAAAATGGGTTTGGTTAATTTTTACCATTTGCCTCACATTTCTCAAAAAAGTATCATCATCATTGGTCACCCATCGCTTTATGTTTTCTACTATTTCTTGCATTTTTTCATCGCCATGTTTTGCCCATTCTTTCCAATCATCAAGAACAACTGTAGATTTAAGGGCTTGCTCACATCTAAGAGTCACTTCATCATAACATAATATGAAGTAAATCGAGTCTTTCCAACTTTTAGAAGTTCTAATCGAGAATGACTTATAAATATTGCCAATGTATGTATATGATTGATAATATATGTCACAATTGTCTTGCACATGGTATAAAACGCTTCATATGATGGCCACTACTTTGACAAATCTTTAAAGATCAAATTAATTGTGTGACAAGCGCAAGGAGACCAAAATATATGACTAGAAAACTTTTCGACTTCCTTACCTGCCAGCTTGCAATTGGCTGCATTGTTTGTGATTATTTGAACAATATTAGATGGATCTACCTCCTCAATTGCATCTATCAATAAGGATTTTATATAAGATCCAGTCTTTTCAACACCAGAGCACTCTACCACATACAAAAACATCGCCGCATCCTTATTTGCCGCAAGCACATTAATCATTGGCTGATTCTTTACGTTGGTCCATCCATCAGAGATGATTGACACACCATGCATATGCGTTGTATCTTTAATTATTGCAATTTCATTCTCCACTTTTCTTTTCTCCTCATCTAACAAAGACGTTCGAGCCTTTTCAAATGGAGGCGCTTTATATCATTCAAGAGCTTTATTTACAGCTGAAATCATTTCATGAAAATATGGTGACCGCAATATGTTGAAGGGCACTCTACAAGCACATAACCATCTTACTATTGCACTGTCAACAAAATCTCATTCTACCTTCTTAAAGGACTCCATAATTGGGTTCTTTTGCTTAACTTGTTGTAGCGGGAGAAGTGTTGAGTGCTTTAACTGTGAATGAACTCTGGATTTCTCAGTTTTCTTTACCCTATTAATAATTTCTTGTAATAATTGAGGACCTTTAGGTTGCTTAAGCAATGCTTGATATCGGGTAATATCTGATTTTTTATTTGGCCCTGGCCCAAAAAAGTGTTGGTGAACTCTTGTGTAGGAACTTTTGAACTCATGCTTACAGTGTGGACAAAGCCATAATTTACCAGTTTTCACATTCCCCAATATCTTCACTTCATCCCATAGTGGCTTTCCTTTAAAAAAAGATTTTCTTTTCCTGAAGGATTATTATTTTGATTATCATCGATATCTTCATCACTCTTTTCATCGATGTCGTGTTCACTTCATCCCATAGTGGCTTTATTTCGTCGATAGAAATGACATTATCATCTTCTTGTTGCTTTTGTTTTCTTTGTCCACTATGTCATGGGCTGTGACCCACTAGATATGGGTTAGTGGGTCACAGCCCATGACAAATAAAGCCCAACTTGTGGGTGAAAACAAATCTCGTATGTACAGCTATGTAATTGATTCTTTGCCTTATTAGGAGATATGATTAGATGATAATTAGATTAGGATGATTGTAATTTTGTTAATTACATCAATCACTGTTACTCATATGGAAACATGAAATCTATATATTGAAGCATCGTGACCCTCAAAAGGGATCATCGAATTCACAAAGTTATCTCTCTCTTCTTCCTCTTGCTCGCTTTGACATGGTATCATAGCACTGAGCAAACACAACTCTATACAGAGTTGCTTGAGTGATCTCCTCCATCTTCCAAGCATTGGAAGTCGTCTACTATCTTCTTTACTCAAGAAACCTTCATCTGTCTGTTTGATCAAGGTGTGATCATATGCGGCCCACCCCAGATCAGCACCATTGTTTCTGGAGATTGCAACCAGCCTAGTCGCCTGTTTCTTCTGGTATTTATGGACATTTTTTGAGGACTTTTCTGGCTTGTTTGGTGCGAGTTTTGTTTCTTTATCACTCTATGATCTTTGATTGCTCATCTATCGCACTATGATTTGCTGTTCTTCATTCTGTCTGCCAAACCAAGCTCGCTTGGGCCATTTTTTTTTTCTTTTAAATAGAATTTTTTCAAAGTGCAGTCATCCCTATTGATCAGTTGGAAAAATTGGGAGTATTCTCCTCTTATTAGCATTCCTTATCAATTTGAGTTTAGTACAGTTGGATTTTCTTGCACAATTTCATAGATCTATTGATTACTGAAATGGAAAAGCATGAAATTGCCTTGATAAAATTTAATGGCAAGAATTACACTTCTTGGTCATATCAATTTCAAGTCTATTTTGAAGGAAAGGAAATGTGAGAACTTGTTTCAGGAGGGGATCCACGGCCTAAGGAAGATGAGAAAAAAATACTCTCTTGGAATACGAAGGATGCCAAGATGAAAACCTGGATTCTTAGTTCTGTTGAACAATAATATATCCTGAATCTCAAACCTTATAATACCTCCAAGGAGATGTGGGAATATCTGAAACAAGTGTATCACCAAGGGCACTTTGCCCATCAATACCAACTTGAATTGGAGATTGCTCGGTATTCCCAAGGCACCTCGTCCATCCAGGACTATTATACAGGTTTTCTCAATTTACGGGCAGGATATGATGACATCAAATACCTTAATGTATCTGAGGCAGCTCTGTCTGTGATTCAAAAACTACAGGCAACTTCTCACAGAGACCAGTTCCTCATGAAATTGAGATCTGAATATGAGATCATTCGTTCCAGTCTGATGAGCAGGGTTCCCTTTCCATCCCTGAAGAGTGCCTTAGTGAACTCTTGCGCGAGGAACAAAGTCAGCTTACTCAGCATGTTCTGAAGCAACGGTCCTCAGGAAACTCTTCTGATGTAACATATGTTGCAACTACCAATTATACCCCTATTGTCTCTCGCTGTCCGGGAGGGATTGTTCATCATAACACTTCTGTTGCTAATGTACAACCCCTTGCAAGAGATCTCAGTAAAATCCAATGCTTTGGTTGCAAGAGTTATGGCCACTACGCCTCACAGTGTGAGACCAAGTTTTGTAATTACTGCAAATCAAATGGTCATGTTATTACTGATTCCAAAAGGCGGCCACAAAATCGCACTCCACGAGCATATCATGTCAACACTGCAGATGCTACTACTTCTAGCGATAGTCCTTCAGCATTGGTCATGCCTTCACCAGCTCCTGCCTCCAATAATGCTCCTCAGATCACCCCTGAGCTTATTCAACAAATGATCATAAATGCCTTCTTTGCACTTGGCATTTCAAGTAAAAACCAATCCTCTTCCTCCATATGGTTTATTGATTTTGGAGCTTCAAATCACATGACCTCTCCACCACTCATCTATCTAACTTGCAACCATACAATGGAAATTTGCAAGTCCATACTGCTGATGCTCAAAAGCCTCCTATTACAGCTACTGGTGATATTATTCATCCATTACCTCTCACAAATGTCTTTCTCTCTCCTCATCTGACTATAAATCTTCTGTCTATTAGCCAACTGATTGATGATAATTGTAATGTTTCCTTTTCTCGCTCTGGTTGTGTTGTGTAGGATCAAGTGTTGGGGACGGTGATTGTGACGGGGCCAAAGTGTGGACGCCTGTTTCCTCTTGTTATGCCTCCCTCTCAGAATAACCAGATCTCTACTTTCACTTGTTTTTCTCCTCAAGATGTTTGAAGGCTTTGCCATAATAGATTAGGCCATCCTCATTCCAAATTGTTATTTTTAATGTTGAACAATGGTAGTATTAATGAAATTAAAACTTGTTTTAGTCATATTCCTGATGAGTGTTCTGTTTGCAAACTTAGAAAAACCAAAGTCCTTCCCTTTTCTTCCAAATCTACTATGGCTTCAAATTGCTTTGACATTATTCATAGTGACGTCTGGGGGATTACTCCTGTAATCTCTCATACAAATTTCAAATATTTTGTCACATTCATTGATGATTATAGTAGATTCACATGGGTTTATTTCTTGCATTCTAAATTTGAAGTCTTTGACGCTTTACAAAAATTTACAGCATATGTTGAAAATCAGTTTTATACTCACATAAAAGTTCTCCGCTTTGATTCCGAAGGGGAATATATGTCCCATCAATTTCAAACTTATTTGCAAAAACACGGGATTTTATAGCGGAGATCGTGCCCCTACACTCCTCAACAAAACGGAGTTGCTGAACGAAAAAATAGACGTCTCCTCAATACTGTTTGTTCTCTTTTTTTAGAATCATCAGTTCCTGCGAAATTTTGGCCCGAAGCGGTAGCCACTACAGTTCACTAAATCATTCACTTACCCTCCCATCGCCTCTCCAATCAAACACCATACTTTCGTCTCTTTCATAGTGCATTTTTGGATTTTTATGTTTTGTTCATCTTCCTCCTACTGAACGTACCAAATTAACCTGTCAATCCGTCCAATGTGCATTCCTTGGCTATGCATCTCATCAAAAGGGGTATCTCTGCTCTGATCCTGTACTCAACCGGCTTTTCATCTCTTAAAATGTCATTTTTTTTTTCGAAAACCAGCGATTTTTTTCTATCCATTCCTCGCATTCCCTTTCTTTTTTTCATCTACCAGATTTTTCTAACACAATCTCTTGTCCACTCATTGTTTATGAACGACGTTGTCATAAGGATGTTCCACTGCTGCCTCCCCCACCGGATCCCTCATTGTCGGCACCTGATCTTGCCTTTGCCTCCTCACATGCTGCCTCCTCTCCAGTTCAGCTTCGACGTTCTTCTCGTCTCTCCAAGCCTCCAGAAAAATATGGATTCACTCACACATCTTTGCTTGCTACCCTCTCCTCCATTGTTATTCCTACTTCTTACTTACAGGTGGTGAAGCATTTTTGTTGGCAAAAGGCTATGCGAGAAGAATTAGCCGCACTACGGTATAATCATACATGGGATATAGTTCTATGTCCATGGATGAAAATAGCGCTACGTAGCGGCCGTTATATTGGCCGTAGCGGCCGCCACCGCTACGCTACGGCCGATTTATTGGCCGTCGCACCCGTAGCGGCCGGTGAGACAAATTCCTACTTTTTAATTTTTTTAAAAATGTATGATAAGACTTATTTCTTTTCTTATTCTCTTCAAATAACATTTCTACACAACTCTTCTGCCCTTTTATATTTAAAAGAACACCAAAAAGCACATGATATCACTGAATTACAATCGATACAGAAAGTTCTTCTCTAAGTACATCCTATTAGACGCCCCCTTCGGTAGATGTATTTTTTTCTCTAGGTACTCTTATGTCTTGACTTCATGACATAGTTTTTTCTTTTACGAGCCCTTCATTAGTTTCTAAGTTATCATAACTAAGCAACATGAACACATGTGAAAAAAATGATCATCACTATTATTTTCTATTTATATAGCGATATAGGAGCTCATATAGTGAGGAGACCGCTACGCCCCCTTACCTTAGTTACTTTTGCAAAAAAAAAAAAAAAAAAAAAACATTTTCTCTCATTTTCCAATATTCTAGATTTTCTAGATTTTTTTCATATTTTTTTGACGATTTTTCCAAATCGCACCTCTACGCCACTACGTAGTGCCCGCTACGCCCACCGCTATCGCTATTTTCATCCTTGTCCATGTCCCTCTTTTGCAAAACCTATCGGCTGCAAATTGGTTTTTTCAGTGAAACTGAAAGCAGATGGTTCGTTGGATCACTATAAAGCATGGTTAGTCGCTCTGGGCAACCGATAGGAATATGGTATCGACTATGAAGAAATGTTTGCCCTAGTTGCAAAAATGACAAATATCCATACTGTTTTGGCCATTGCTATTTCTCACTCATGGCCTCTGTACCAATTTGATGTCAGGAATGCTTTCCTCCATGGTGATCTCAAGGAAGAAGTCTATATGTGACTTCCCTAAGGAATTACGGGTGCCTCGACAGGAAACTGTGCGCGCTTACGACGCTCTCTATATGGTCTTAAACAAGCCCCACGCGCTTGGTTTGAAAAATTTCGGGATGCTCTTCTTCATCTTCAGTTCACTCAAAGCGCCTTTGATCCTTCTATGTTCCTTCATCGCTCCTCGGATGGGATTACTGTCCTCTTGGTTTACTTGGATGATATCATCATCTCTGGTACAGATTCTGGCATGATCACTCATCTACAAGCTTCCTTGCATGAATCTTTTCATCTGAAAGATTTAAGGCCACTCACATACTTCTTTGGCCTTGAGGTTCATTAGTCAGAGAAAGGGCATTTTCTCGGTTTCCTCGCTTTTCTCCGCCTTATCAGTTGACACTGCCCTTACTGGATATTGGTCTTCCGTCTGGAAGATGAAGGCCCCACCAAGAGTCCTAGCTTTTGCATGGCTCGCTCTTCAGAAGAAAATTCTTACTATGGATAATCTTCGTCGTCGGAACATGATTGTGGTCAATACTTATGATTGTGGTCAATGCTTGCCCCCTTTGGTTAGCTAACGAGGAAACGGTTGACCACATTGCAAGATGACTAAAGCTCTCTGGTCTTTGATTCTAAAGGATTTCAATTGCTGTTGGGTTCTTCCGAAATCCTTACCCGAGTGGTTCCAAGAGTGGATCAGTTCTATTAATACCTCCAATGGGAAGACCATGTGGCGCCCTTGACAATTTGGAAAGAGAGAAACAAGAGATGCTTTGAAGGGTCCACTTCCTCCCAAGAAGACTTAATCATCAAAATGAAGTTTTGTGTTGCCTCTTGGGTCTCCTTTCTTCCAGACTATTGGGGCTTAGCCATCGATGCAATTATGTTTAACTGGAGGGCAGTCATAGCTGTTTGATCTTGTTCTTTTCTTCTCTCTTTTGCTTTGAGGCCCTTGGCCTCCTTGTATGGCTCCCTTCCTTTAGGGTGGTGGTTGTCTTTTGGGGATCTTCCCCAGCTCCTTCTTAGTATAGTTCCTGTATACTGTAAAGCTTTTTTTCAATACAAATTACCGTTTCAAAAGAAAAAAAAGATATGTTAGCCAAGCATTAGGTGGATAGGGAAGATATTGTTATTGATTTGATGTAACTCAGACTCTTGTTATTGAGTCGTCTGTTCCTCCATGTGCTCTCGTATCCTATATTATCCTTAACTACATGCCCATTTAAGTCCCCTCTTCTGGAAAATCTTTTCGGCAATTGGGATTTCTCCTAGTAAACCATTCATCTCCTCCCAAAATGTCTCATGATAATGTCATCCAATCCTGCTTGGCGAGTATGTGCAGTAGTGATATGAATTATGTCTTATTCTAACACTAGTTTAATTGCTATAATTCTATCACCTAGCCCCTTCACTCCCACAATTTAAAGTTTCAAATTCTTATCTACAACTATACCCACTCCATTTCTTGTATTTTTCTTCTCGCTTAAGTTTTTTTTTTTTTTTATAACCATCAGTGACCTCCTTTTTTTCACTTTGTCTTCTGTAGATAGGCTACACTAACTGTTAATTCTTTTCAATATCTTGACCAACTCCATGCTCTTGTCTGTCAAGGTTCCTATATTCCAAGTGGTAGGATGAATCTTCCTTTTCTTTTGGACTTCTTTAGCTGCACTCATCTAGAATGGTGTGGTAGCCTTTACCTACTTTCCATTGCAACAGAGATGAGCTAAGGTGCGTCGCTTAAAGCGGGGAATGCCCTAGTATGATCTCGAAATGTTTTTATTTCAGAATTTATGTTTGGGCGGTGACAAAGTTTTATGTTTGCTAAGAACCTACTTACCCGAGCTTGGGACCATCAGTAAAAACTGGCGGAGTTATATGTCAACCATTATATATATATATTGAAAATTTAAATAAAAGTAGGCGTGCCCCTTAGTCACCAAGATGACTTCAATCCTTGGCATGCAAAGTTGAGCCTAAGTCCTCCGTCATCAAACAATGATATAGCAATAGGTAAAAAAATTTACTCCTTTTTGAGCCCAATCCCCATTCATCCATGAGGGACTTAGAGTGAGAAGATCATTGAAGGACCTAAGAATAAGGGAAAAATGGGGGTTTCTAAAATTTTTGTTCCTGAAATGAATTTTATGATTTAAATTTTGTTTAACACAATAGTACAGTTTTCGTTTCTCATAACTTGTCTGGCTATTTCAGTTGATTCATGCTGATTCTCTGCTGATGTTTGTAATTCCTTTAAATGTATGCTTACATACATGGGCATGTTCAAGTGTGTGGATTTGTTATGTGGCGCATTCAAGCCTTTCCATATTGATGAATGTTGACTCCTTTTCCCATTCAAATATTAATTTTATCTGTTTTCATTTGGGCCATAAATATGTATCCATGGGAGCATTGCTATTTATTATTTTGTTGGGAGCTTGTTCTTTCCAATTTTATGCTTTTTTTTTTTTTTTTCATTATTCTCTGAAAACTCCATGGAATTTTTTTTTTATTTTTATAATTTATGTCAGTGATTTTTACTATATAAATTTAGAAGATTGTTGACCCTATTCTCCAATTCAGTTGTACCAAACCTGATTATCAAATTTTCCCTTTTCTGATTCCACGTCGTACTTTTTCTTAAATTACTTCATAGTGATAATTATGAACTGCAGGTTTGCCAGCTTGAGCATCAACTCTTTGATCATTTTTTCCCATCAACATCCGCTGATGTTTCAAGTTTGGCGCCTTTATTAGATCCTCTGTAAGTTTCCCATGGACAATTTTGCTTCCTTTTAGCCTAACATTGATGTTACCGTTTTTATAGTCATAGTTGTGTAAGATAATTACATTTAGCCAAATTTAGACAACTTACATTTAGCCAAATTTAGAGAAAAAGAATAAAAGAAAAAAACTGTGTGAAGTATATGTGGGACCCCCAACGACCAAACGAAGCCACTTAAAAGGACTTTTCCCTTTTAGAAGTAAGAGAAAAGTCACTCAAAAGTATGCGGAGGCTTATGAGCCACAATTATTTGGTTTGGAGGAAAGAATCTTACATAGATATGCTACCGTCTCCTCTATTCCTTGATCTTTTTTGCTAGTGGCATGAGCTTCCGTGGGACTCAGAAATGTATGCAATTATTTGTTAATAAAGTGACAGATGTTGAAGCATAAAATGTGTCAATGGTTTGCAGATTTAGCATATGTTTGCCAGACATTTGATATTATTTTGTAAATGGGCATTATAATCTAGAAAAATCACGTTGTTTTTTCATCTAATGTTGTTTTTCTTTTCCTATTGTTTTCCTTCTCTTCCTAATAAAGTTTACTGTTATAAAAAAAAAATATCTAGAAAAATCATGTTCTTTTATTGTGTCAATCTTTTCATCCGTATTTTTCATTATCCATAATTTAATAATTTTGTAGTTTTCTATGCATGCGTGTGCACACACACATTTAGGGAGGGAGGGAGGAAGGGAGCCCACTAGGTTATACTAAAGCTCTTCATCTTTGAGCCTTTCATGGTTTTAAGAAGGCATCTTTTCTTTTGCTTTTTTTCTTTTTCCTTTTTTTTTTTTTTTTTGGGATTTCATTCCAATGTTGAGTGATGTTTGGATGATTTTCAAATTTGGGCTTCTGGCAACTCATGGGGGTTCTGGTGTGTTTGAGGGGGTAACTTGATCATAGGCAGGCCTTGGTGAGTTAATCGTGTCATCACACCATAAGTTATTTTCCCCAAATCATTAGTAGATAAATCCATACCTCAACCCTTTGGCTATAATGCCAAGATAAATATACAAATACGTCAACTGTTAGGCTATAGTGCCTAGATTCGTATAAGAATAAGGACTCGACATCGACATGGGGATCGATGATACGACTCTCCACTCAATTTTATATTTAGATTTTTATTGAGTCATTAATTTCTTCTTCGGAACATTGCTAATTAATCAAATCGTCATTGTTTGCATTCCTTTTTAACATTTTTTCTTGCGTTCAAAACCACGGAAACTAATGTAACTATTTGAAATAATGGATTGAGCTCCATAATAGTATTGGTGCTGTAATGAGTGCAAATATGAGTATCATATAAGCCTGACAAAGGTATGCTTGGCATATACAAGTATCCATGTACCGTAGCCCTTCAACCTCACTAGAGTCCTGAGCCCTGATTTATCCTAAAACATCCCTTGCTATTTTTTCACTAGTGTGGTTTTCTATTTAATAGTTATTCTAAAATTTATACAAATTTCCTCATTTTACAGGTGCAACTATTTATATGATACACTACGTCCAAAATTCATTCATGAAGCAAATCTTGATTGTCTCTGTGAGCTTGTTGACATTCTTAAAGTTGAAGTCCTAGGAGAACAACTGAGTAGGCGGGGTGAGTCGTTAGCAGGATTACGTCCCACATTACTAAGGATTCTGGCAGATGTGCATGAGCGGCTGACTTTCCGTGCTCGAACTCATATACGTGATGAGGTATTTTTGCAATGGAAACTATTTATTCTGTCATGTTGATGTAAGCAGATAACACCAAGAAGATTGCATACTGGAACTATCCTTGATTGGTTGGAGGTGTGTGATTCTTGTACATGGGATCTGTACCATGAATACAGGTTTCAGACCCATTTGGGAGCCAAATTGGCCATTAATTGGGACGATGGAATGATTTACTGTTGGTCTGAATAAATGGACTCTGAGGACTTAATAAATGCTAAGTGGAACAATCCACAGGTTGTTCCTGGCCCATTTGGGTCTGCATTTGAGCCAAAACATGCTCTTCCCTGGTCATGGAGCACAATTTGGCTCGAGGAACAGCCCACACGCTGTGTGCAGTTAGTGCATGTGCAAGACTGCAGGAATTCCCCTTTTTCCCCTTGTTTGCAGGATGTCTTGCAGTCTTTTGAATTTATTTTCTAAGTTGTTCCTTGTTAATCTTAATGGGTAGGATGGATTATTCTTAGGGTTTGAAAACTGTATTAATGAGTATAATAATAAAGAATTGGCAACAATCCCATATTCTTGTTTGTTCTGACATTTTTCCCCTATGGTGAATACTCATGCACCCACACCCACACTCACCCAAGTCCCTCACTATCAGCGCTACAGATGGGATTGATCTCTGTTTTGACATTTTGAAGAAATTATTCCTCCTTGGAGCGTATTTATGTGAAGAGGACTAGGGTTTCCAAACTCTTTCTTTCATGATAGAATTGTGCTGAGCTGCTCTCCCTACTCTCTATGTTTTCTTGCTGTTCCCTTGGAGTTTCCATGGCTAAGCTATTGTCGCAATAGTTGAGTTATAGCCCAATTTGAAGCATTTAGGACTGCGTCATTATGTCATATCTTTAATGGTATTTCACTCTGTTTGCCATAAAATTAATTTCATTATTTTGTGGATGAGGCTCATCATCATCATCATTATCATCAAAGCTTTGTCCCAATTATTTTGGGGTCGGCTACACGAATTCTATTTCTCCGTTCTGATCTATCTTTAGCAAAATCCTCAGGTAAGTTGCACTTCTTCAGATCTATTTTTACTACCTCCATCCACGTCTTTTTGGCCTGCCCTTTCTCCTTAGCGGGCCATTAGCCTTCATAGCCAAACTTTTCCTTTCCAGCGTCATTGTTGGTCTGCATTGGATATGCCCAAACTATAGATAAACGGGTTTCTCTAATTTTATCTCGTATTGATGCTACCCCTAAAAGCTCTCGAAAGTGCTTATTTCTAATTTTATCCTTCTTGGTTTTATCTCTGCTATGTCCATTTTGTGCATAAGTTGCTTATTGAGTGGCCAACATTCTGCTTCGTAGGTCATAACTGGTCTAATCGCTGCCCTTTTAAAATTTTCCTTCAATCTTGTTGGCATTCGTTGGTCAGAAAGCTAGTCTCCAATTTAACCATCCCGCTTTTATCCTACGTTTAAAATCTTCATCAATCTCTCCATCCTTACTAATTATAGATCCATGGTAACGAAATGGATCTTTTTGTGGGACTATGTGCCCACTAAAGTTACAATCCAAATATTCCATCTTTGTACAGCTTATTTTAAATCCTTTTGATTTCAAAGCCTCCCATTGTCTCTCGAGTTTTGCATTCGCACCATTTCTTGATTAATCCACCAACACTATATCATCTGCAGATAACATACACTAAGGTACCTCTTCTTGAATATGAGCAGTTATCTCATCTATAATCAGTGTGAAGAGATAAGAGCTTAGGGCTAACCCCTGATGCAAACATATGGTCACTTGGAACTCACCTGTCTCTTCACAGGTAGTTCTCACACTCGTTATGGCTTTTTCATACATGTGTTTAATAATTTTGATATAACGTTTTGGACCATTCCTTTTATTTAATCAGGTCCAAAGACTCCTACTTAGACACTTGCCACTAGCATCGTACTACAACTAAGACGCTTGTACGATTGTTTTGAAAACAGGGCTCCCAATGATTGTCTTTGTGATGCCCTGGACCCGAGAATACATTACTCCCGAGGGATGGCACACGTTTGCATGGGGATTTGAGTCATACAGTAGTTCCCATAAAAATTTCACGTGTGAGGTCATACATTACATGACAATTTGGTTATATTTCAATTTTCGTGGAAGCCTTTGTGACACAGCCTGTATACTTTCTAACATGAAGTATGGTGTCAACATTACAACCATCCATAGCATATTTGAAACAATAATATTAGAGCATAATCAGTCCATATGATAATGGTAGATCAAGTTTAAGAAAGATGGAGAAAGAAGTAGAAAGCAACGGAAGCATTAAGTTAAGGTTTACATTCCAAAAGGTCAAAATAAAGTCTAAACAACATCTCGAAAATAAAGGCAATCTGGGCCAAGGGTCAAGGGTAGCAGGACTTCCAAACACCAAGCGTAACGATGTCTAAAAGACATCATCGGGGGTCCACTCCGCTAGCTGTTAAGGAATCTCCTCGTTCCTCCTCAACCTCTAGGGCAATAGCGTCTTGTACCTCACCTGTAACGCCAAGTGTAGCATCATTAGACATAAAGTCAAGTAAGATAAACAAATATAAAGCATAGCATGTAGAACAAATGAATAATAATAAAGGACAAGTGATCATATGAGGTCAAGTATGTAAACTAGTCATAATTAATGCATGAATAAGTATGAACGATAAGATCATGAAATAACATGATCATGGATGAAAATAGCGGCCGCTACGTAGCGTAGCGGCCGCTATATCGGCCGTAGCGGCCGCCACCGCTACGCTACGGCCGATTTATCGGCCGCAGCACCCGTAGCGGCCGCTACGACCGCTACAAGCCCGCTACGGGCTGCTACGACTGCTACGGAGCCGCTACGGGGTGAGAAAAATTCCTACTTTTCAATTTTTTTAAAAATGCATAATAAGACTTATTTCTTTTTTTCTTCTCTTCAAATAACATTTCTACACGACTCTTCTACCCTTTTATGTTTAAAAGAACACCAAAAAGCACATGATCTGGCCGAATTACAGTCGATATAGAGAGTTTTTCTCTAAGTACATCCTATTAGACACCCCCTTTGGTAGATGTATTTTTTTCTCTAGGTACTCTTAAGTCTTGATTTCATAATATAGTTTTTTCTTTTCTGAGCCTTTCATTAGTTTCTAAGTTAGCATAACCAAGCAACATGAACACATGTGAAAAAAATGATCATTACTTTTATTTTCTATTTATATAGCGATACAGGACCTCATATAGTGAGGGGACCGCTACGCCCCCTTACCTTAGTTACTTTTGCAAAAAAAAAATACATTTTCTCTCATTTTCCAATATTCTAGATTTTCTAGAATTTTTTCATATTTTTTTGACGATTTTTCCAAATCGCACCGCTACACCGCTACGTAGCGCCGCTACGCTACGTATCGCCCGCTACGTAGCGTTTTGGTGGCAGGCCGCTACGCCATCCGCTACCGCTATTTTCATCCTTGAACATGATAACTTAGCAAATTGGCTCGACCACATAAGCTATATTCTTGAAATTCAACCATTAAACATGGATAAAATAAGAACATGAAAACGTAACATAGCATGATGGTACCACTAGGAGAGGCATAGAGCCCACAAAACTCCATCGTGGACCTGGAGCACTAGTAAGCTCCCATAACATAACTTAGGCTGGAGTTAGTCCATAGAGTTTACGAAATCCACACTCAGCCGGGTCTAATCGAGATAGGAAGATGAGTGGTGCCGACTCAAGGACTCAAGGAATATAGTGTATGTGTCATAAGACGTGGAACATGTGCATGACATGAGCATAAACGTGAACAGTGGCTGTGGCATGACATGATAGACGTATATGAGCACAGTGAACATAAGAAAGGACATGAAATGTAATGCATATCAAGATACATGATAATGAATGAAGTAAACATAGGAGCATGAGGCAAATCATGTGTAATTCAAATGGATGCATAGGGATCATATGATAAGTCAAGGATAATTAACGAGCCAATCATAGGGTTTGGGAATGCGCATGGGCTCCACCGTCCAACTATGTGTAGTCTTAGGGCCTCTGACATCTTCGGGCTACATAGCCTATTGCGTTACACTAGTTTATGGACATCGAATGCATTAGGATAACACCTTTGGCTCAGGATACACGAATACTAGATACAGGCTTCCATGTAGGTGTATGTTAGCTCAAACTTCACCTACATAGGTCTAGGAGTCCATTAGGCATTTATTATGGTCTAAGGGATCCATTACTAAACCCAAAACTAAGTTTGAAAACCACCTAAAATTCCTAGTTTCCACAGTTGCCTTGCGGTTGACCTCGAGTTCTCATGGTGGCTCCACGGTCAACCCTCGGTCGACCGCGGGGTCTTCATGGCTAGCCGTAGGCTGACCGCTGCACAAAATTGCGGGGAAAACAAGGTATTGCCAATGTAACCGTGGGGTTTACGTAGCTGATCCACGGTTGACTTACGGTTAGCCATAAGGGAATTTACGACTAGCCGCTGGCTAACCGTAGTGCAATTTTTCAAAGAAGTCATACTAGAAAGCTGATGGCCAGCTTTCCTCTGTGTTCGCGGTTGGCCGTGAAAGGTTCCGCGGTCGACCGTGGACACAACTTTTGAAAGCGAATTTTGAAACTGTGCTGTTTCAGAGGATTTTATTCCCAAATTCACTTCAGCCTTGAGAAACATAGCATACAAGATATTTAGAGCTTCTCAAGCTTATTATAACTGATGTGAACATGGCATTTGGGAATTAACATGTACAATAGACAATTTTATCCATAAAACATGAATTGAGCTGCAATGAGGCTACTAGACATGAGAAACACATAAAAGTAGTGAATCAAGGCTTGCATCCATGTAATTTTAAGTGTTTACACTTGCCTTCTTGATGCTTGGACTCAAAACCAGTGAAAATCCTAGCCGTTCTAGCTCCACCAAAGCTCTCATGCCAAAATCCCCAAGACAAAGCTCACCCAAGGTCTTACAATGGTGAAAGAGTGGAAATGGGTTCATAAGGAGTTGCATGCAATGAATTTCACACCCATTAACAGACACCGTGCAAGAGGAAGTGAATTGTGTGGAGGAAGCTTACCAATAGAGAGAGATGATGGAGGATTATGAAGAGGATTGCTTGAAGATGAGGATGGTGATGAAGATGCTCTCTAGTTGAAGGGATCTCACATTCAAGAGCTTTGGATGGGAGAATTTGAAGAAACGGAGCAGAAGAGGATAGTAGACGGGAGAGTTCTAGTAGCATGCAGTAGAAGAAGCAGGTCAATGGGCTTGGGGCTTTTAACTGGAATTTTCAGAAAATTGCAGGGAAGTCCAAGCTGTCTAGTGAAATCTCGTTTTTAGGTCATTTGGGCTGGGAATGGTCTCATGTGGGCTTGAATGGGTCAGGTCAAAATATGGAAATCGATGACATCAATATGCACTATCCAATGCACCCAAAATCCATGTAGAACTGAAAACACACGCGACAAAACCCATAAGCCCAAAATTACGAATAAGGTCTTCAAACTACCTACTACCTAGTCATGGTCAAAACCCCACTAATCTACCTATCTAAGCAAATTAACTTCCGAAAACAATACATTATGCATCTAATTGGGATTAATTAGACACTAAACACGATTAGGAAGGGTCGGGCTGTTAGAGTCTTCCTTGATGAGCCGTTCCATATTTCGGTGTTGTCTTGCTTTGCTGGAGACCGATCATTGAATGGATTGAAAAAATTCTCACTTTCCGATCTATTGTTAAAACTATCATGACGGTTCAAATGCGCCATAGGTTGTAAGTGTTGAGTCAATTGTTCAACTTACATTCTTAAATTCTGAATTTAAATATTGGTAAGATCCGGTTCACTGCCACATCACTCTCACCCAATTATTGCCTATGAGCACATCCATATTGGGGTGGCATGGATGGAATTGACACAACAAATCATATGGTCTGATTTCCTTCGAAACCAACTGATGGAGACCCCAATGTAAATGAGTTGTTGAGGGCCCGAGATTGGCGAAATCGGGAAAATCCTGCACTTACCTGTAATTCACAACATTTCACTCAGTCTGATTGGGAGCCCCTTTGCTCAACCGATGGAGATTCTTCTAGATCCAAAATCATAGTGAATATACAAATGGGAGTGGAAATTTAAAATGAAATTTGTTTATCACCTTTTTGTGCATTGTGAGTTTTCTTATTTCCTGTGGTGCCTGTTTATTGGTTGAAGTGGTTTACATTGGTGTTTCCTATTTTCTTTGGTGTGTCTATTTGGGGGTTGGAGATCATCCCCTCTTTTGGGGGTGGGACACTTCTCTTGAGCCTTATCTCCTTTTCCATCTTATGTTCTATTTGGGAAGAGAGGAATCTTAGAGTTTTCAAGGGTAGTTCACACCCGGTGGAAGAAGTGATGTTCTTGGTGCTTAGGAGGATTGCTAAGTGGGCTTCTAGAAGCAAAGGTTTTGATAACTTAAAAAGTTTTTGGTATCGTACATAATTGGGAGGCTTCTGTTTCCAATGGGTTTCCTAAGAAGTGTATTTTGCAGGTTTGGGTTCCTCCTTTGGTAGTTGAGTTGAAGTTCAATGTTAACGGGGCATCCAGGGGGAAACTAGGGCCGGCCAGAGTTGGAGGAGTTCTTCGTATTAGTCATGGGGTTCTTTTGGTTCTATTCTCTAAGCACGTGGGTTGTATGAGGTCTATGGAGGTGGAGTTGGAGGTGGTGGTGATTTTAGAAGCCCTTCTGATATTTTTGCCTTCTTTTCATGCCAAGTTGGTGGTAGAGAGTATTCCTTGAATGCTATCTTTTGGGTATCGTCTCTTATGGATGAGTATCAAAATAGCGGTTGTGGTCTGCCTAGTCGCTATTGGCCAGGACACTATGTAGCGGGCGATATGTAATGGCGTAGCATTGTAAATTTATTAGTGTTCAAAAAATTCAAATCTTGTGTACCTGCCAATATTGTGGGTTTTTTTAGTGATTTGGAAGCATGCAGGGGTTGGGACACCTTTAGCAAAGGCTATTGAGGAGAAGAAATATGAAAAATAGTGTTTTAAATTAAAACGACTAGGCTCTAGTAGGTTTTGGATTGTCGCATTGTTATTTTCAAAATGGCGTAGTGTCCTCAACCGCTACGACTGATAATGCAGCTGCTACGCTACTTAGCGGCTGCTATTTTGAACCTTGCTTGTGGATACTTCACGGAGATTTCAGTTTTGTTTGAATGAGATTAAGTCCTTGTCTTATTCAATTCAGGTGAATTCCTAGCTTGTGAGGAGGGCGGCTAATGCCTTAGCAGACACTTCGGCTAAAAAAGGGTTGGATAGGTCTTCAGATTGTTTGGCCTTTACTATATGAGTTTTGTTTCTTTGTTTCTGGTATAATTCTGTTATACCATTGGTTTCTCTTTTTACTAAGGTGGGGTTTCATGTTTTCTTGTAATCCTTCTTTATTATGATTTCCATTACCTTCTCAAAAAAATTTGTAAGGTGGCTTCATTTTGGAAACTAGTTGGATCTAATTGGTTGCTCACCAGATGATTTAACTCTACTTTTCTAATTGAGATGCTTTATATTCTACTTGAGAGTTTCTTGTGGCAGTTATTATGATATTGGATACTTGAAATGGCAATTTATCCGGTTGGATCGCATCCGAGTATGTGTGAAATTCATGTCCCTTCCATATTCATAGTGTGTCCCTGCCAAATCCATGTCGTATCTGGGCATCTTAGGTTATTCACTATTTTTAAACTATTTATAAGGTTGGCCGCATCTTGTTTCATCCTTTTTCCTAATTTCAATGTATTCAAATTGAAACATTTAATTCTTTATTTGATCATTCCAAGAGTGAGATGTCAAGACAGAAGTTTTATGTCTTGACATCTCACTCTTTCTTTTTTTTTTTTTCCCCTTTTCTGGAAGATAAATAATTGTATATCCCTTTTGGAATATAGAATTATATATCTTCCAAAAAAAAAAAAAAAATCAAATAAAGAAAGAAGAGTGAAACGCCAAACTTCTGTCTCGAGTAAGATGCAGGTAATAGTTAAATGACTGTCCATTTGTCTACCTATAATGTGTTCTGTCTTCTACTATAGTAACTTTTTATTATTTCTTTTGAAGATTGCAAATTACCATCCCTTTGATGAAGATCTGGATTACCCAGCAAAGCTGGAGCGATCAGCTGAGGGACTATCTGTTACTGTAAGTGATTATTGCTATTTGCTATTGGAATTAATTTTTGTTCTGATATAAAAGATTATACTGCTTCCAAGTTCTCTGTGCCATTCATACTAGATGTAGTCCAAAAACTTACTTTGTTCATTCAATGAGCTTATATAGAATAAAACACTTGCTACCCATATTACTAGGAGCACAACTTGTGAATCTAACCTGATTATAATGGTCTGCTCTTTGGTTCTGCCCATCTTTTCCCATTACCAACTGACAACTTCATTATTGACACAATGTTGATTCCATCTGTGTGATGTGGAATGCACTTAACCACAAGATGGTCGAGTAGTGGCCAAGAACTTCAGTTTTCGGAAGCATATGATTGCTTGTATGGGGTCCGGAAACATGTCTAGGAGATTCAGGATCAAATGGGCACTAAACAGCCCCAAAATGTGCCATTTGTGGACTGTTTTGATAGCACAGTCCCGTATATGGACGGTAATTCCTGCAATTATTGGGCCCAATCTACAATCTGATTTGGATGTAGACCACTCCAGCCCATCCAGCATGCCTTGACCAAGCACATAGCAAACCCACCCCACCCAGATGACCTTGCCCAACAGCCAATATAAGACTGCAAACTGAGTGCTCTTAATAACTGGAAGTTGCAAATGCTACAACTGTTAGTGAACGACAGAACAATGTATATCAAAGGCAACCCCACCCCCCACCCCAACCCCATGTGGGGCTCCGCGCGTGGACAGAAGCACGCCAAATGACCAATGTGGACAGAAACATGTCCCTACGGTTTCGAACACATGACCCCTCGGCTCTGATACCATGTTAATAGCTGGAAGCACCAAATGCTCGAGCTGTTAGTGAACGACAGAACAATGTATATCAAAGATCAAAGGGTCCTTAAAAGTGCAATGTGCAAGTCATTTTCCTTTATATCTTTTAAGTTTCAATTTCTTTTCTATATTGGGGCTTCTTGATTCGTAGGAATGTGCTTAAGGAATGACTCCTACTTTACTGGTATTGGCCTTAGGTTTATTTTCCCCCTCCACTACATGGAGGGCACTTGAACTCTTGCACTCACACCCATGTCTCTAACCAGCTCGGCTACAGCCGTGTACTCGTAGGGTTTTGTTTTCATTGGATACAATATGTTGGTTTATCCAGTTGGTGTTATGAACCAATTTATTCATTCTCCTCATGTACCATATCTGGCTGCTATTTACAAAATCTTTGTTATTTGATGTCTTCGTCTTGGTAGGAGCCAGACTGATTGATGGTCTTCTAACTCTACTTCATGGTAACTTATTCGCCTTGTAGAACCAAAACTAGCCTGTAGTTTCTCATTCCAGTACTGAATGAGAGTACAGGATGATGATAGCATATGGAACATGTGGATTTGTGGATGAAAAATTTACTTGAAGATCTTAAGATCGTTGTCAAGCTATGCGTACATGGACAGTGAAGCTGCAATACATATTGCTAAAAAAACCTGTGTTACTTGAGTAGAGAAAGCATACCAATGGCGACTGTCACTTTTAGGGATGTAGATTGGTTGGATTTAAATCAGGTTCACGCTGGACCTAGGTTCAGACCCGATTAATGCATATCGCTTGGCTCAGGTCCAACTAGAATGGACATGGACCCGGATATTTAAGTCCAGTCCCTACTCAAAAATCAATATACATAAAAAAGCATAGCACACATGCTTGTCCCAAGTTTTGAACCTTTAACCCAAATAGTTGCAACTATAAGTTGCTATTATCTGCACAAAATTCTTTTAGAAGCTTATGATTGTATAATACTATAATATACAGTACTTTGTAACATCACTCATAATCGGAGATTGGAGGACCATTCCCAGAGTCAGACTCAATTATTATTTCGGTCGAAAAAGAGGACCTATACTAGTAATTTTGAGTCAGACCTTCAGATAACCAAGTAATTGCAGGTCCATTGACATCCCTAATCACTTTCTTGGGGAGCAGGTGTCAACCAACCCTTTTCGTTCAGTATATGTGAAGATTGAGAATCGGTTAGTTGATTTGTTTATGAAGTCTTTTGGAAGACCTAGATTTGTCACAATGTTGAGCAAGTAAGCATAGTTATCAGAATCTTACGATTCGTATCTTGAATCTTAAGGAAAATGATTCATATCAATGCAATGAATCCCATTTATAGATGAATCTTAGGATTCATTTGTGAATCTTAAGACTCAATAATCGTTTCATCGAATCTTACAATTCAACTGATTCGGTTGAAGAAGAATAGATGCAACTAATAAGTTAATATTAACAATCTTTTACCTTTTTTCTTTCTTTTAGCGTTTTTACTTTTAGAATGTTATTTAGTAGTTAACAAAATCTCTTAAGAATTTTTTCAGCTTTTGGGTGGTTTTAGAGATGAATATATAACACGCATTTAATTAAAAGCGTTCGACTGTACGTATGGTGTTTGTTTATATTTGTGTTTTTTTTATATCTTTTTAATTTTTTTTCTTCATGTTTCTTAAGTTTAACAGTTATCTTACTGTGTAAGATTAATTGTTTGGATTTTATTTCTTCCTTTTATATTTTGATTTAAAGATAAAAAAATAAATATATAGTTATACCTTAAACTTATTTAACTATATACACATATCAGTTATTATATATAAATATTTGTCATGATATTCTTGATATGATTGTATGATGGACTTATTTGTCATGGTATTTATATTTCTATAAATGGGAAAATGGATGGTTTTGAATAACCACTTTTTCCTTTTTTTAATTTATTTTTCATTTTAATTAGAAGAATAAAAAATCCTATGATTCATGATACGATTCACGATTCAATTCGATTCGACTCATGGGTATGAATGATTTGTGATACGATTCCGATTTTGAAAACTTTGCAAGCAAGCATTATTGATATTAAGGCACTAGCTTGAGGGGTCATTTAGGAAGTTTCTATTATAACTGTAGTGTTAGAAGTTTCTTATGATATTACAATTCTTGTATGGGGTAATATCTAAATATGTTAAAGGGAATTATTTGTGATTTCGAGAATTGTGTTAAGGTTAGCTTAATTTTAAATAAAAAGAGATAAGGCATGTCACCCAAAAAACACATGATAATCACTTTTCATTCCTTCTATTTCTCTAACACGTTTTCTCTCTTATTCCATCTCCAATTTGTCATTTCCCCCCTCAATTTTGTGATCTTATACATGAACCAGTGATGCCATTTCATCTAAAATCTCCATGAGCTAAAGCAAAGAATTGAATTCACTCCACCAAATAGCCTGCCCCAATTCTCCGCAATGCAATAGATTATCGTTGACCCTCCAAGATTAGATATCATGTCCGTAAGACAAATGACATGTCTGACCTCAAGGTAGAGAACATCATGCAAAATTGGAGAGCTTGTTTGTTGATGAGAAACTTAAAAAAAAGTAAGAAGGTGTCTTGGAGTTCTCCTCCAATGCGCTTCTTAAAGTTCAATGTGGATGGAGCAGCTCGTGGAAAACCGGGGCCGGCCGGTATTGGTGGTGTCCTTAGAAATCAAGGAGGGGTGTTGTATATGTTTTTGAAGCATGTGGGGGGGTCAAAGATTCCAATGGAGCAGAAGTTTTGGCTATATCGGAAGCTTTTCGCATTAGTAGCTGTTTTTTTCAATGCACCCTTATAGTTGAAAGTGACTCTATCAATGCAATATCTTGGGCAAGAACCTTCAAAGGACCTTAGAAGATGTAGTTTCACTTAAACGAGATAAAAGAGTTAGTCACGGGATTTTCAGTTTTTTTTTTAGCATGTCAGCAAAAGCGCTAATGGGATGGTGGATAATCTAGCAAAAAAAAAGGGTAGATCCGTTATGTAATCTAAGTTCTTTAATTCCGTAGCTTTTCTAGCATTGTGCTTGGTATGTCTCTTATACTAGCTTTTTTTGTATGGTTCTCATGAAAACCTTTTGTAATAATCTCTCGTTTTAATATATCATCATTATGTTAAGTAGTTGTGTGCACTTTCCCATCACCAATTGGTTTTGGGATTACTTGCTAGTAACTCTGTCATGGTATCAGAGCCAGAAGCCTAAAGTTTGAAACCACATAGGGCAAAAATGCCCCATGCCACGTTGTGAGTTTGTGCAGGCGTAAGTGCGCAGGGGAAAAAGGCCCCATGCCGCATTATAGTCTTGTGCGGGTGTGTGCTTTGGATCCAGTTAGTGTTCCGCCCAAGGGGGGGTGTTAAGTAGTTGTTTGTGCAGTTTCCTTTCACCAATTGGTTTTGGGATTTATGGCTAGCAACTCTATCACGTTACATCTTTCAAAAAAAAAAAAAAAAAAAAAGGTCCCATTCGTAAGCCAGACATCCTCCCAAAAATGAATATGGGATCTCTCTCTCAGAAGAAACCTAGACATCTCCCAAATTTAGGGGTTTTTTTTTCCAGGTTTCTCTGCTACCTTGTTTGATTGAAGGTTCCCCAGTTTCATGATATCCTTCCACACCTTAGGTCCAACATATCCTCTTCTATCATCTCATACCCAGTAAAAAAGGATATAGTAGTTCTAACTAAACTAGATTTTCATAATCCACCAAAACTCAAATGATAGTCTGTAGATCTATTAGTGATTTTAGTGCATGATGTCACGTAAGAGACACTACACTTGATATCTGTAATGTGCTAATGACGCTTTTTTCTTAGGTATATACCTAAGCCACCCTTCTAAGTGTACCCAATTTTCCTGTCCACTAACCTTTAATACTAACAACTAAAATCCAAAGCTCCTTCATGTGCAAGGCAATGGTCATACTGATCCTTTTTTGTCCTTCAAAACTCAAGGCACGTGGGTCTAATGGATTAGAAGGAAGCAGATGGAAATGAAGTGCTGGATTTTCATGAAAATCCAGGAGCTGTATTTCTGTAACTGTGCAATGGAATTAAGAATGTGGAAATGGATTTTATGCCCAATAATGTTCCAAAAAACAAAGAATTACCAATAATGTTGTTCAACTTATCTCCATGTGGTTACAGCTAGTCTAACAAACCCTAAGAGTGAGGCTTGAAAATCGAAGATCAATTGTTTCTTGAAAAATATGGAAACTTAATTGAACTGAAAACTCCAGTTGCATCTATAAAAACCTAGGAGTTTTTGGACTTTGCACCTTCTCACACTCAGTTTATCCTTCTATTTGAATAGAAAATCCCGCTCAGAGTGAGGCTTGAGAATCTAAGTCCAATTTTTTCTTGAAAAATGTGAAAATTTACTTGTATTAAGAACTCCGATTCCATGAATAAAAACCTGAGTTTTTGTACTTTCTCAGGATCTCAGGTTATCCTTTGACTTGAGTAGAAAATCTCTGGCTCTTCTCAACTTGAGAGACGAGTAGACTGGCCAATTTCAAGTTCTCCACAAACCAAGCTGTTGAATATTTCATCTGCCTTATTAGACAATCTTATCTGCCAATTTGTTATTCAAACTGCAGGATGATGAAAATTCTGATATTTTTGAGACTTGGTATCCTCCATTGGAGAAAACAGTATCTTGTCTATCAAAGCTGTATCGTTGCTTAGAACCTGCAGTATTTACTGGGTTAGCACAGGTATGTGGGAAGCTTACACTTCATCATGCTAAAGTTAGTTTGTTCTTTTTTCCTCATGCAGTTTGTAGGAATTCATTGTACTGTGTTTTATTTATGCTCTTAACTTTTTTGCCTACGATCATTGTCAGGAAGCTGTTGAAGTCTGCTCTGCATCCATTGAGGTTTGTTTGGTGATTTAAATTGTTTTGGTCTGTGATACTTAAAACGAATTTTTACATAAGTGATGAAGCGATCTTATAGTACATAGTTCTTGAATAAGCTGGGTTTGGACTGGTAGCTTATGATTTTGTTTGTGATCTTTGACTATTTCCATTGTGGTTCCACCTACTGCCCAAAAAGATGCTACACTGACATATATGGCACCTTCACATTGTAACAATTTTTATGCAGAGAAGTTTACCTTTCTCTAGCAGCATATTTTCATTGATTCAAAGGAAAATTTCTATCAAGTGTAAACGCAGAGCATTCCATGAATATACAATCAGAAAGAGATTCTTAGTCTTAGCCTAATGATAAGCTGTGATATGTGGCTAGATGACATTTTTCAATGTGTTTAATGCATGTATTTCACTTTCCTATTTGCCACAGAAAGCCAGCAAGCTCATCAAGGATAGATCATCCCAGACAGATGGACAACTTTTCCTCATCAAACATCTTCTAATTTTAAGAGAGCAGGTGAACTCTATTATTGAATTTTTTATTTACTGATAAAATAGTCTTGTTGAGTTGTCATTTATCATATTTCATGCTTCAAAACTATTTTCTGTTGAAGGTGGAAGAGCTTTACTGACATTAATCAGAACTGTTTTGGTATTCCAGATTGCACCTTTTGATATTGAATTTTCCGTCACTCACAAGGAGTTGGATTTCTCGCATTTGCTGGTTGGTACCAGAGTGGAAGTTCTCTGACTCTAGTTCATTCAACATCCTTTTCATTCATGTGGACATATATGTGGATTTGGTTTTATTTATGTTGTTCTTTTCTGCACTTTAGAATTACTTGCGTTTGTATCTTGCTCTAAAGCACCTGATCTTTTGCCATTAATTATCAGGGTCCAACATAAAGATCCTTGTACGGTCATTCACATAATAAGATACAAACCAACAGTTAAGGATTTTTTAAGACTACAAAAAGAATTCATCATTTGATTGTGAAACCAAGTGTTCATCAAGAAAGACAGGATGCCTGTGAAAATCAGGGGACAACTATCCCACCAAGCTTACAAAGCGAAGGAACAACAAAATTAAACTACTAAACCTAGGACGTCCATGCCAAAATTCTCATTAATAAAGCACAAGACTCTTGAAGTGAGAAACCATTGAACTGAACTCTTTAACCCTGGACCAGCTTATAATAAAAGGAAAGGAGACAATATATAGGAGGTGGGTAGAGTTGCAAATGGGTCAGGTCTGGTATGAAATCACGTCGTATCTGAGTGCGGTACTATTTTTTACAGGATGGATGCGGATCCGGCAAGAAACCTATTGGATGGATTTGCATCTATGGGGAACACAAAATGAGAGATCTGATTTTGGTTCTAGATCTGTGTCAAAATAAACTTCTGGCTTTGATTCCGACTCCAGATAGAGTTTGGGAATTGGGGCTTAAAACATTCCTAACAAATGCTTTATTAATAGGTCTGGGTCTGGTTAAACAACTCAAGAAATGCAAAAGACTTGAAGAAGTTGTGACGCAAATGCTAGGGTTAGGATTTGGATAGAAGGTTCTGCAGCACAAAGATGGTTTTCCACAAAAACAATCACATGATCTCGATGAAGATGTCTCTCCAACGATAAATCCCATGTGGGGAAATTCTATTAAGTCAAATCAGTCTATGAGATTATGATCTCTACAATGCCATATAAATAGTAAAAGAAACTTAGGGGCTAAGGAAAACCTAATCAACTAGGAAACTAAAGAAATTTGAAAGCAATTCCTAATTACAATTCGTCACTAAGATTAGAAACTAATAACAATTAAAAAAAAAAAGAAAACCTCTTAGGCTTCCATGGGTCCCACATGTGGCCCACGAGTGTCTCCCGTGGAATATTGGTGCTGTTGCATCATTCCCCCCAGGTTGGAAAAGAATTCGACCTCGAACTCAGTATTTCGTGACATTGCTTCTGTAGACATTGTGTACTTGAAGTGCTTCTTTGGTGAGACGAGCTCTTGATCCCGTCTTCAGTGGTTCTAGTTTCATTGGATGTAGTTGACTTGCTTTCCACTGTGCAGGAATGTGTATGTGTTGTCGTGCATACCATGAGTGCTATCTTCGTCATACATCCATGGGCGACCCAACAAGATATCACCACTATCCATTGGTAGCACATTGCACCAAATTGTATTTTGGTGGTCCCCACCAATGCAAAAGTGACTAGATATGCATATTGCACTTGCACTTCATCACTTGTCATTAGCCATCTAGCAAAATAGGGACGATAATGCTTTCGAACCTTTAGCTTCAAACGATCCACAAGTGCTTGAGAGCTGATGTTTTTACAACTGTCTCCATCAATGAATATTGTGCATGCTTGTCCATTGACAGTACATTTTGAGCGAAAAATATTATTTCGCAACCATTTCGTCCCAATAGGTGATATAGTCTCTTTAAGGACCTTGAGAGTTTCACCATGATAAGGACGAACGATCTCTAATTCCTCGGTCTCAGCCTCAGTTTCTTTTCCTTTAGGATCATCTGTTGTATCCTTCACATTGCTTTCATTCTCAGTGAGGTTTATGCGTTTGGACATTCCATTGCACGATGCCCCTGTTGTTACAATGAAAGCGAGTGATCCTATTCCAACCTTAGGGCTTGGTGGAAACTTTTTCATGATGAACCACATGGTTTAGAATCTTGCATTGATGGGGTCTTTTGTGCAGTCCATTTAGATGCGCTAAATTTTCGGGCTTGATAATCTGCAATATCCTTGGCCTTGATGGCATGTTGGATGATCTCATCAACATTATCAAAATTGATGCGATTGGTTGGTTAATGTGCACTCAACCACTCGATTCAATGTGTGTTCAACCCCTCGATCTCATCAACATTATCAAAATTGATGCGATTGGTTGGTTAATGTGCACTCAACCGCTCGATTTATGGAATCTCATGTACAATAATGGTAATGAACTTAACTACACAAATACGGTAAGGATTTTCTAACTTCTTGAATATGAAAATTTATGGTAAATGAGAGACTATCAAATAATGGTGATCCTCTATAGATTATGGTACACTTATGAATATATGAATTTAAGTGTCTCAATCCCAAGCCCCTGTCAAACCCCTTCTTCAAGTTTTGGAGATTGGATGTAGCAGAATATTCAATCATAAATATAAAGATGAAGCATAATTCATTGTGCTCACTTGGTGACGGCTTGATTGGAAGTTTAGAACCTTAACTTGACAATCCATGCCTAGCTATGAAATTAAAGCCCCATTTGGCATCATTCCTGCGCTGTTCCTGATTCTGTGCTGAGGTCTGGTTGACCTGAGACTGCTGTGCCAAACTTGTTTGCAGATCTTATATTGAACTGTTCTGCTGAGAATGTGCCGTGTGGAACTTGTTTGGTAACATTAATACAGTTGAACTTGAATCTAGTAACGTTGTACATGAGATAAATCTTTAAAAATTACAATGTGGTACTTACCTTTCGAAATTAGAGCTTGGGCTCGCTCTCTGATAGCTGATGTTCTTCTTATTCAGGAATCTAAAACCTGTTATGGGGAGGATAGGGTGGTGAATGATGTTTAGGGATTCTCTTTCATCAAATGGGTGATCTTGAAAGCTCTTGGCTCCTCTAGGGGAATTTCTTCTTATGGGATTCTCGCAAATTTATTTCTAAGGGGTAGTAGGTCGAATTGTTTTCGGTTTCAGTTCTATTCAAAGTCACTTGGAGAATCATTAGGAATGCTTTATTTCTGATGTTTATGGCATACTTGTCAATCTGTTCCGTTCCGGCGGTAATTGGCCGGAACGTTCCAGTATTTGCTTTGGGCGGAAGGGAATGCCCCCTAAAAGTTTCCAGTTCTAATTTTATTCTGTTCCTGTCCATTCCGGTCCCAATTCCGGCCAAGGTTTCATGCTTCTCCTCACATGTAGTGAAAAACCAAAAAATGGTCAATTGTAGATTATAGTTTAATTTAAGTGATGTAAGTATGTATATTTTAGTATTCAACACTATTTTTTTTCAAAGTTAGGTATTCTTTTATATTTTTTTTTTCATTTTTAATCGCGTCTTTTCCTGAATGGAATGCCGGAATTGACCAGATTGCTGAAACGTTCCACTACAGGGTTAAACCGGTACGGAATTGACAATATGGTTTGTGTTCCTAATGTCAACAATAGAAGAGTTCAGTTTTGGAGAGAGTTGTTAGCAATCAATGCTAGATGGAGTGGCCCATGGTGTATTGGGGGAGACTTCAACATCATCAAATATCCTGAAGAAAAACTGGGTGGTTGTAGCATGTCGTCTTAGATGACCGCCTTCTTTGACTGGATCAACAATGAAAGCCTTCTTGATCTGTAGCTAAATGGGTCTTTTTTCACATGGTCGAACCACCAGAAACAACCCCATGGCGATAATTTCTCGTTTGGATCGATTTTCGATTTCAGGTGAATGGTTTGATCTTTATCCTCAATTCTTTCTAACTTGCATTGCCCAAACCTACTTTTGATCATTGCCCTATTGTGTTGAATTCAAGGGTGGACTTTTGGGTCCCAGGCCTTTTTGCTTTGAGTTGATGCGGATAGAAGAGAGGTTTTACCAATCTCATTCGCTCTTGGTGGATTGAGATTTAAGTTTCAGGTTGGGCGGGGTACAAGTTATTGACCAAGCTCAGAGATTATCAAAGTGTGGACCAAAAGCAATTTTGGGGAGTGTTGAGGCCTTCGTGGCTAAGCTGATGGGTGGGATCAAGGAGATTGACTCTAAGGAAGAATCATGGCCTCTTTCTGAAGGCGATTTAGCATCTTGTCAAGTGCTCAAAGATAGTTTTCCGTGTTTAGCCACGGAGGAAGAAATCAAATGGGAGCAGAGATACAGACTTGTACTGCTTAGGGAAGGCGATAATAATACACAATTCTTCCACAATTTTGCTTCTTTCAGGAACCGGAGGACAGGATTTCTATTGTCTTGGATGGAGGTTTCTTATCTTGTGCTATCTTCCCACAATTTAGCGTCTCATTAAGCTTGACATGATGCACTTCATGACAAAATTTCATGGTAGAGGTAAACTTTTGAAACATATTGATGCTTCAGTCATGATCTTAATAGCCGAAAGGTGGGTGCCGAGAGCATCAAGGATGTTAGACCTATTGGCCCGATTGGATCTATATACGAAGTTGGCTAACAAACTGCAAAAAGTGCTTCTTGATGGAGTCCTCATAGCCAATGAATGTTTTCACTCTAGAAACAGGGAAAGAAAGCCCAGTCTTATTTGCAAGCTAGATCTAGAGAAGGCCTATGATAGGGTGGACTGGGATTTCCTCCAATACTTATTGAGGAGGATGCATTTTGGAATCAAATTGAGGAAGTGGATCTCTGAACATTTAAGTTTGGCAATGTTTCCCATGCTTTTAAATGGATCTCCTTGACAAACTTGACAGACTCACGATGGGAAAGAGTCTTTTGGAATACTCTCTGAATTGTATTATTTCTGTGTGTTTGCTATGGAGATTGTACATCATTATATAGGAATTACATTCCTTTAATCTAGGCTCTAAGAAAGGAAAAACTATCTAATTGTATCAATTGCTAATCTAAGTTAAGAAAGCAACTAATTTACAACAATTTCTATTCTAAGAAAGGAAAGCTACAACTGTCTCAAGATTGACCAAATCCACGTGAGATATGACATTGATGGGCTTTTGGGCCTTTGGGCTTTAGGCTTGTTTAACACCCCCCCTCAAATTGATGCGGGAGAATCAACAAGCATCAATTTGTCAACCAAGAACTGATGGCGTGGGCGTGGTAGGCCTTTGGCGAGAATATCAACAAGTTGAAATTCAGTGGAGACATGAGGGAGACCGATGACACCACGTTTAAGCTCATCACGTATGAAGTGACAATCAACCTCGATATGTTTAGTGCGTTCATGAAAAATCGGATTTTCAGTAATCCGAATTGCATTGGTATTATCGGCATAAAGGGGTGTAGCGCCTGCGGCTGGAAAACCAATGGCAGTAAGCAAACCACGTAGCCAAAGAATTTCCGAACAGGCAGCAGACATGGCTCGATACTCTGCTTCGGTAGAAGATTTCGAAACTTTGTCATGTTTCTTGCATTTCCAAGAAAGGAGACTATCACCCAAAAACATACACCATCCAGTCGTCGATCTGCGAGTATCCGAACAACCAGCCCAATCAGCATCTGAATAAGCTTTGAGAGTCAGAGGATTGTTGGATGGGAAAAACAACCCACGAGATGGAGTGCGAATAAGATACCGAATGATGCGGCGAACATCAGCCAAATGAAGATGACGAGGATCCGTCATGAACTGACTCATCAGGTTGACCGCAGAAGAGATATCGGGTCGAGTGATCGTGAGGTAGATCAGGCTACCAACCAACTGGCGATAGGTGGTAGGATCAGAAAGAAGATCACCTTCGGCGCGACTGAGTTTGACATTCAGTTCGACTGGCGTATCAACAGGAGCAGAAGCAGTCAGACCAGCTAGGGCGATGAGATCAACAGTGTACTTGTGCTGATTGAGAAATATACCTTTAGGCGATTGATGAACTTCAAGACCGAGGAAATAGTGGAGAGGGCCAAGATCCTTCATTTGAAAAGACTCACGAAGAGACGCTTGGAGCTGCTGAATCATTTCGGCATTAGGACCGGTAATGACGATGTCATCAACATAGACAAGGAGAATAGTGATCCCGGATGGAGCATGATGTAAAAACATAGAAGGATCATACAGGCTTGGACGAAAATCCAAGCGGAGAAGAGCAGCTTGAAATTTCTCAAACCAGGCGCGAGGAGCTTGTTTCAGTTCATAGAGAGAGCGACGAAGTTTAGCAACCATACCGGGGCTAGATGAGCATCCCTTAGGTAAGTGCATATAAACATCTTCTTGGAGATCACCATGTAGAAACGCATTTTTTACATCCATTTGATAGAGAGGCCAAGATTGAGAGGCAGCAACAGCAAGAATAGTGCGGACGGTGGTCATCTTGGCAACCGGAGCAAAGGTCTCATCATAATCAATGCCATATTCCTGCCGATTTCCAAGAGCAACAAGACGTGCCTTATAGCGATCTAAGGATCCATCAGATTTTAATTTGAGAGAAAAAACCCACTTACAGCCAATGGGTTTGACACCAACAGGAGATGGTACAATATCCCACGTATGATTTTGCGCTAACGCATCCAATTCCTCTTGCATAGCCTTGTTCCAACACGGATCCTGCACAGCCTGAGAATATGATTGGGGAATGGAAGAAGAAGACAAAGTGGCCATCAAGGAACTATGTGAGAATCCATAACGGTCTGGCGGTACCGAAATCCGAGTGGAGCGACGCAGTGAAGGATGTCCAGATGGATCAACTGCCGGGGGTGGACCGGATACCGGAGGAAGATCAGGAGGGGGATCCCTGGTAGGCGCTGTGTGGTTCCGTCTGTGATACACAAAATTAGGATTAAATCGCACAACGAACGAGTCGTCAGAAAAACCAGGTAAGGACACAAAAGAGGAGTCAGGAGGGTCAATGTGTTTTTGGAAAAAATACTGATGTTCAAAGAAAACGACATTCCTAGAGGTACGGAAACGACGAACGTGAGGATCATAACAAAGGAACCCTTTCTGGAAGGGTGCATATCCTAAGAACACACACTGAGCGGATTGGGCCGTGAGTTTTGTCCGCTCAGATGGAGGCAAGTGTACAAAACAAGTGGAGCCAAAAACATGAAGATCCTCATAGGATGGATGGGTCTGGTACAAACGGTAATATGGGCTTTGATTCTCAATGGAGGTCGAAGGCATACGATTGATAAGATGAGCTGCTGTAGCCAGTGCCTCAACCCAAAAACGAGTAGGAACCGAGGATTCCAGAAGAAGGGAACGAGTGACATCAAGGAGATGTCTATTTTTCCTTTCAGCGACTCCATTCTGCTGTGGAGTATAAGGACAAGTTCTTTGAGAAATAATGCCTTTGTTTTGCAAAAACTGTTGAAAATCAGAGGACATATATTCCCCGCCTGAATCAGATCGCAGGATTTTAATGCATGTGGAAAACTGAGTTTCAACATAAGCCAAAAAAATTTTAAAAACATGGAAAACATCAGATTTGGAATGCAAAAAATAGACCCATGTAAACCGACTGAAATCATCAATAAAAGTCACAAAGTATTTATAGTGGGCATGAGAAAGAGCTAGAGCAATCCCCCATACATCGCTATGAACCAAATCAAAACACTGAGTGCTGTGTGAAGTGGAAATAGGAAAAGGCAGAGATTTGCTCTTTCCCATTTTGCAAGTAGCACAATCAAAAGACACACAAGAAGAAGATAAACCAGCAGTTTTATTTAATAATCCAGAATTGAACAAAGTGGACAAAGTTTTTGAATTCGGGTGTCCAAGTCTTTTATGCCACAATTGGCTGGAATCGCTAATGGAAAAACAAAACCCATTATTGGCAAATTTATTCCTAGAATGCTTAGAAAAATCCAACGGAAACAAGCGTCCACACTTAGGCCCCCTCGCGATCTCCTTCCCGGTTATCTGGTCCTGCACAACACAACCCGAAGAAGAAAAAGAGATGTTACAACTATTTTCAACAAGCTGCCCAACTGACAAAAGGTTGGAAGTTAAATTTGGATACAAATAAATATTTTTCAATGGAATAGGACCAGGGATGTCACCGACAGCAGTAATGGGAACATGGCCCCCATTAGCAGTTTGTATTTGAATAGGATTAGCAGTTTGTATTTGAATAGGACCAGTGTATCTTTGCACATTGGTGAGTGGGGCGTAGGAAGAGGTCATATGATTAGACGCCCCGGAATCAAGGAACCAAGTAGAAGATGGAGGGGAGGTACCTGAGAGACCGAAAGCAGAAAGGGCATTAACGATCATCTGTTGAACCAATTCAGGAGTGAGAGAGGTGGAGGGCCCAGGCTGTGAGGGTGCAGATGTAGGAACAGGCATAACCGAAGACGCAACATACGCATGTGGAGGCTGATACGGGGAAGCCTGATGCTGAGATGACGGACGTTGTGGGCGGCGGCGACATTCAGAGATGATGTGTCCCGACTTTTTACAGTAATTGCAGACCTTTTGTTTGCATTGAGTGGCGATGTGGCCAAATTTTTGACAACTGTAACATTGCGTTTTGCTCATGTTGCGTGGCTGAGGCTGAGAAGTTTTATTAGCTGATAATGCGACGGAATAGGTCTCATTCGTTTGATGCGCTAGCTGAGCTGAGGTCGCAATGCGCTGTTCTTCACGAAGGAGTTCATTCAAGCATACATCCAATGAAGGTAAGGGCGTCCGATTCATCAGAGCAGATCGGACACTGTCAAATTCATGCCGCAGTTTCATCAAAAATTGATCTCGCTGACTAGATGCCTGAAGGTCTTGAATTACTGTCAACACATTGTCAGCCACATCCGCATATTCAATACTATCATATTTTAACCACAGTGTACGGAAACCGGAATAGTAATCCTGTACTGACAAAGTCCCTTGGGTATATTCAGCAATAGCACATTCAAGATGGGACTGTCGCGCAGAGTTATCTTGATGGTAAACTTTCTTCAAATACCCCCACATGGCTTGAGAAGTGGGGTAGGGCTTGAGATTCATGATCAAATGAGGCTCAACAGATCCTAGAATCCAGGATTTGATTTTGGCATCTTTTGTATGCCAAGAGGAGATCTGTTTTTCATCCTCAGTGGGTTTAGGGTCAGCACCCGAAACAAAACCCCACAATTCCTTAGCCTCAAGGTAGGTTTGGAATTGGAAAGACCATACAGGGTAATTTTGTCCAGTGAATTTGATCAAAGTAACCTCAGATTTGTCCATCTTAATGTAAGATTGAAAAAATTTGATGGAATAAGTAACAAACAGTAATCAAACCAAACAATAGTGGTATGAAGACTTTGTTTTGGTGTGCAGATGGCAAGATCCAACGAAGCAGAGAAGGAAAAAAACAAATCAGGCCAATAATAGTGAAAAAAAATGCTTCAGACGACCCAAACAGAACCTGCAGAATCTCCACGTGGGCCCCACAGAATGATCTGAATGCTGATCAGATGATTGATCCAAGAAGCCACAGTAATTTCGCACCTACTGGAACAGGTTTGAACCTATTCCGCTGAATATCCAAGAAACTGGATGGTCTTGATTGAAACTTGATGACTTTTTATAAAGAACACAAGAATGAGCAGAGAGACTACCTGGAGGCTTTGAAAAATCTTGAAAAAATCCCCAATAATCCTAGAAATATCAGGCGACTATGTTTGTGAAGTTTTTGGAGAGTGATCTGATGATCTGGAGTGGGCCACCTAGATGGTGAAACTGTCGCAGGATGTGGATGATGCTGAGATTGCTGGAACAGATGCCAGGATCTGTTTTCTTCACGAGAGAGAACTATTCCTCTCTATACCTTGACTACTTTTGGAGAAAGAAAATAGATGTTCATGAATCCTGCTGTGATACCATGACAAACTTGACAGACTCACGATGGGAAAGAGTCTTTTGGAATACTCTCTGAATTGTATTATTTCTGTGTGTTTGCTATGGAGATTGTACATCATTATATAGGAATTACATGCCTTTAATCTAGGCTCTAAGAAAGGAAAAACTATCTAATTGTATCAATTGCTAATCTAAGTTAAGAAAGCAACTAATTTACAACAATTTCTATTCTAAGAAAGGAAAGCTACAACTGTCTCAAGATTGACCAAATCCACGTGAGATATGACATTGATGGGCTTTTGGGCCTTTGGGCTTTAGGCCTGTTTAACACTCCTATAGGCTTTTCCTTGGCCACTGAGGCCTCTGTCAGTGGGACCCCCTAACCCCTTTCCTCTTCATCATTATTGGGGAAGTGCTTAGTCGTATGTTGGCTGTAGTGACGAATGCTACTGTAAGAGGCTTCTGTCTGGCTAAGAATACTCAAGAAATCTCCCACTTACAGTTTGCGGATGATACCTTACTCTTCTGTGACACTGAAGAAGAACGGCTTCGTAATAACAAGTTGATCCTTCTATTCTTTGAAGCGGTTTCAGGGCTCAGGGTAAATTTCTTTAAAAGTGAATTGGCATTAGGGTTAATGAGGATTGTTTAATGCTGCCAATTGATTTCGTCGGGTGCATAGCAGGTTCTCTTCCTTCATCCTATCTAGGCCTTCCTCTTTGTATTGGTGTTGCTTCTAAATCCCTTTGGTCTCCGGAGCTTGAAAGATTGGAGAAAAAATTATCTAATGGAAGGCGACTTACTTATCTCATGGAGGCAGAATAACTCTTATTTGCTAACCTACCCATTTATTTCATGTCTTTATTAAAATGCCCAATGAAGATTATCAAGCACATTGAAAAATTATAGAGGGATTTCTTATGGCATGGAAATGAGAATAAAAAGAAGTTGGATTTGATAAATTGCTCGCAAGTTGTAAGCCAAAAGGCGGCGGCGGTTAGGGCATTAGACCTCTAAAGGAGACGAACCTTACTCTCCTAGGCAAATGGTTGTGGGGGGTTGGAGATGAGTCTGAAGGTTTGTGGAAACTGGTCTTATTCTCAAAATATGACATCGACAGGAGTGGTTGGTTAGTGTGCGATCCTTTCCCTATATTTTTTGGGTATTTGGAGAGGAATCTTTGCTGCGAAGGCAAAATTTTTCAAGCAGGTGAGATCCCATGTTGGTAAAGTAGACAATTCATTTCTGGACACATCTTTGCGTGTGGGATGCACCATTAGCAAACTGAATTATTCAATGGTGCTAGTGATCACGACGCCAGAGTTATTGATTACATGGAGAGAATTTGTGAAAATCCTAATCCACCATCAAACAATTTGTTAAATCAACCATACGAGTTCATAGGTACAATGAGATTGTTGAATACCATTCTAAACACTAACCATTTGCATGGACAGTTTAAGATACTAAGACTATTTTTCCCAATCAATCTATACATATAGATTTCTGAATCTGTACAGAACATCCAAAGGAGGAGAAAGTAATCATATATCCATCTTTAGCAAGTTGCCTTATAGAATAAATTCATTTCTAAATTAGGAACAAAAAGTACCAAGCAAATAGAAAGCAAACCAGTGGTTATAAAGCCTATTTTACTAGCAAGTAAATGAGAGCCATCAACGGTATAAATGAAACGGGGAGATGCACGTAAGTATGAGTAAGTAGTGAAGAATCAAAGGTCATATGACTAGAGGCATCGGAGTTAAAGTTCCAAGGGGCAACTTTGTACCTGTGGAAGGCAAGAGCCCAATGGCCGGCAAAGCTACTCCTTATGAAGCTGAAGAACTGGAGCCTGAAGATCGCATCGTCTACTGGAACTGCTCAGCAATGTTGGCCCGAATCTGTGTAGTGAGAGCAGAGGAGGCAGAGGCATTCGTAGAAGTAGAAAGAGTTGTATGTGGAGCAGTCATTTGTGGACGATGCTGAATGTAATACCCCATATCCAATTTAGGGGCTAGATTATTTTCTGGCATTTTATATTTAATTTCCGTGATTTTTCTTGGGTTTATGAAGATATATATCCTATTTTCTGGTATTCTTTGTTACATATATGATGGGACCCATGGTTTGATGGAGAGGTTTCTTAATAGTTAGAGTGGGGCTTGTGCCGGTTACATTGGAGAAGACTTTTAGTCGTATTAGAAATAGGAGTTAGCATGTGAGGAGGAAATATCAAAATTAGAAAGAGGACACTGAGAAGGTCTTAGACTCCTAGCCTTTATACACCCTTCGATCCTCAGCCTCTCAGGACGTCCTCTCTTTCTCTCTCTTTCTACCTTCTTTCCGTCAATCCAAACCCTAGTCAAGCATTAGCCTTGAAGGAGCTAGAAGAAGGAAGAAGCAGTTTTAGTTAACCATAACAGGCGAGTAGAAAATTCAGATCTAATTGTGTAGTCCTAAATTTCTGGTTTTGCTCTTTTATATCTTTGATTCCTCTATTTTATGGTGAGTAGGTTTCCTTGTGTACGAGTTATGATGTGCCTGTGTGAGAATAGTGAATCGAATGCTGTAAAAGTGATGTTGTTCTATGCACTGTTTGATGATTCCAGCATTGTTTGATGCATTAAAACATAGGTAAATAAACCTTTCTGTGATGAATTATATGTTCCAGACTCTAGTATGTAGTACTCTCGACATATCATGGCATAGGTTGATGCCCAATAATCCAAATCCAGGGGATTGGAATTAGATGTTGAATTTCCTAGATTTTGTAAGATTTTTAGAAAGGTCCTGTTCTAGTTGAAATTGCTACTGCATCATGGTTCTGACTTCTGAGTAGTTCGAAAACACCATCTAAAATAACAAAGACATGTAATATGTATTTTAATCAAGTGATAGGGTTCTAAGTGCAATTTCGAGAACTCAACAGCTAAACGAAACAACTCAAACAGTTTGGAAATAAAATTACAATGAATAGCATGCCCTTTTTTGTAATCCATAGAAACTTGGAATGCAAAGAAATAGCAAGAAAACAGGTTCAGCTATACTTTTGGAGGTTACCAAGGGTTTATGTGAAATCTAAGAAAGTCTGAAATTCAAGGAATGGTCTCAAATTAGTAAAACTAGTGAAGCAGTGCAAGGAAGGAGGACAGCCAACGGGCTAAACTCCAAGCCAAAAGGCTTAGGGTAGACTGTCTAGGTCTCACACCAAAGATGACAAAATCACACGTTTGAGGAAGCTCTCTTTTCATTCAATTTCTGTATATCTCAAGAGAAGGGATTACATCCTTTATATAATAGTCTAGGCAATAATTTAGCAATCAATCCATATGAAATAAGAAACTACCTAATTCTAAGAATCTAGGGAAATTTAGAAAGGGCTTAATTATTGTTTTAAATCATAGCAATTTAGAAATCTACTAAATTGAGGAAATCCTCTAGAAGATCAAAGACTAGAAACTATCATGGGAGAATCTTGGATTGGATTTTGTCATTGCCGGGCCTTGTAGGCTTTGGGCCTTCTAGAATAAACCTTCAAACGTGGCCCATTAGTCTGGCCTACATCAGCTCTCCCCGGCTTGGAGAAACTCGACTCCGGCGAGTTGTTAGCTTGATACGTCTCGTACAAATCCGGATAGAGTCTCCGAAAGTCTGTGGCAGTGATCCATGTAGCTTCAGTAAATGGTTTACCTTTCCACTTGACCAAAAACTTGTGATATCCGCCGGTCTTTGTTGAAACCAGTTGGTCATCATAAACATCTTCAATTTCTTCTCAAGGAGCCGGAACCATGGGAAGCTGGATATCTTGCTCTTCCAACTATTCGTCTTGATAAAGCCCATGAAAAATTGTGAGATCTTCGACATTTAATGTAGAATTGATATTCATGCCTGGCGGAAGATCATTTGAGCTGATTCTTCAGAATCTTGAATGGATGTGCACTTCTGGGATAGAGCTTCTTGTAAGTGCCTGTGGGGAACCGTTATGGCTTAATTCATACCATGACCATGTCTCCTTCATTAAATTCAACACGGCACCTTTGATTGTCCGCGTGCTGTTTGTAAGTCTCATTACTTTTGGCAATCTGTTGATGGACCTCATCATTAACGTCCTTCATGTGCCGGGCAAATTGTTCAGCTTCTTGGCTAGGCCTGGCTTCAGCTAGTAAAGAACTTAGGTCAATTGGAAGACGTAGCTAAATTCATGTGACAACTTCAATGGTGATCTTCCAATTGATTTGTTTACGGAGTTATTATAGGCAAACTTCGCCATGGGTAAAATAAGATCCCATAAAGCAATGTGTTCTCCAACAAGACATCGAAGAAGATGACCCAAGCTGCGATTAATGACCACAGTCTGGCCATCAGTTTGAGGATGGTAGGCACTGGACTGGAGTATTGAAGCTGTCTTCATCATATGCCATAAAGATTTCCAGAAGAAGCTCATGAACTTAGTATCTCTGTCCGACACTATAGTCTTGGGTAGGCCATGAAGATGAACACTCTCTTTGAAGAAAAGGGTGGCAACCTTTCTTGCATCTACTGTGTTTGCACATAGGATAAAGTGTGCCATCTCGGAAAACCTATCCACCACAACAAAAATAGAATCTACCCTTCTTGCAGTCTTTGGTAAGCCCAAGACAAAATCCATGCTTAGATCTTGCCAACGTTCGTGTGGAATAGGAAGGGGCTGATACAATCCAGTGTTCTTCTTTTGTCCCTTTGCAAGTTTGCATACCCTACATAGTTCACAAATTTGGGCGACAAATGTTTTCAGGCGGGGTCAAAAGAAGAGGGCACAAGCGCCAAAGTCTTATTTCGTCCTAGATGTCCACTACATCCACCTCCATGCAACTCTTGGAGGACAAACTTGCGAATAGAAGTAGCTGGCAAACACAACTGATTTCCACGAAACAAATAACCATCATGTATAGAAAATTTGGGATGGTCAGAAAACACACCATTGAGATCTTATAGATGTGGCCAAAGTCATGATCATCAGGATATTCTCTGCGAATCTCTTCAAAGCTTGTAACTGTGATGGAAATTGTCGTGAGCAGGTGAGAACGACAACTTAAGGCATCTGTGACCTTGTATTCCGTTCCTAACTTATGACATAACACAAATGTGAATTCCTGCGGATATGCGCTCCATTTGACATGGTTGGCACTCATCTTTTTCTGTGAGTTTTGATGTAGCTTCCTCTTCGGTAGTAATGAAGAGACGACGAATGAATAATGTCCGTCCTTCAGTTTCAGCTTGATAGAAGGAATGATCGTCTTGTTCAGGTGGAGGTGCCTGTTCTTCATATGGTGTTTCAACTTCAATTTCTTCATCAACAGGCTCCGAATCATATGTATCTTCTTCATTATGTGCATAATGAAGATTCTTTGTACCTGGCCACTCAGAAGCATAGTGTCCTTTGCCTTTGCATCGAAAGCAATTGATGTCCTGCTTTTGTCGTGAAGAATTGACAACATTCTTCCTTTTGTTTGCAAAATTTGCAGGAGGTCTTATTTGATTCTGAGGAGGTACTTGCCTGTTGGAACTTTGTGGAGGAGGTTGTCGGGTTGAGTTTTGTGCTGGAGTGACTCGCTGATAAGTCGTATCGGAGGTCCTCCTTTGGAGAAGTTCACCGAAACGCCTTGAATTTGGATATCGCAACTTATCTTTGACGTGGAGTGCCAAGCGATGAACTTCAATACTGTAAAAGGTGTGAGTAGTCAATTCCCTTTGGATCTCTTGACGCAGTCCTTTCTTGTATCTGGTGATAGCCTGTTGATCAGTTTTAGACACTTTGCATCGCACCATGAGATCATGGAACCTTTTTGTGAAATCATCTTCGCTGGAGGCCCCTTGTCTATAGTCAACTAGTTGATCATAGAGGGAATCAATATAGTCAACCAATAGATATTTATCCTCAAGTTTCTGTTTCATCTCCTCCCATGTTCTAACAGGACGTCTCCCATAATTAGCATTCTTGTGAATTGTCATCAATACTCCGCCACCAAACACATGATGCACCCTTCATCTTCATCTTGACAAAGGGAACACGTTTGTCTTCCTCCATGTTGTACTCCACTCAAAATAATCTTCAAGGGCTGTAATCCACTAAATTTAGGAAATCCTCTAGAAGATCAAAGATTGGAAACTTTCGTGGGAGAATCTTGGGTTGGATTTTGTCATTGCCGGGCCTTGAAGGCACTGGGCCCTCTGGAATAAACCTTCAAACGTGGCCCATTAGTCTGGCCTGCATCACGTCGGTCCGGCTCCTTAAAACAATAAATATGAGGGCCCTATTTGTAACTTCATCAAAATCAAAGCCCAAGAAAGTAGAAGGCATGGGCTAGTGTGCAATTATTATAGCCCATACTGTGCCTAGATGCAAAAATAGAAGAGTCCAGACCTTATATTTATGTATTCAAAAAGTTAACATTCATATAGATGGATCTCGCGCATACGAGAGTTGAGTCAAATGGATGATGGACCAAACTTGGCCTAATCGAAATGGGTCCTAGACCCCTAGGATATGATACCCGGATACGACATTTGACCTATGGTACCCTATGATGCCTGGATATGGACACGGGTATGGGTACGAGACACGGGAACGAGAGTTTGATACGTCAACTTAAAAAATTTAGGACACGGATACGGGTACGGCAATACTTAAGACGTATTTTGAAAATTTTTATTAAAGTTAAATTTGGCTGGGGCCTATTAATTGGTAGGACATTTATTTTAGATAGGTTAAGTTTTTAATAGGTGAGCTCATTGCTCACTGAATTTTGACCTTTGCAGTCTTAAAATAAAAGAAAAGGGGGCTCAATGTAAAATGGACATATAAACTAGAATGAGTTTTGACTCATGCGGTCTTAAAAGAAAATCAAAGGGGGCTGCATGTAAAAAGTAAAAAAGAAAATCAAAGGGGGCTGGATGACATTTTCCCTTTTGGTCTTTCCTTTTTATCTCATCTGATCATTGACAAAACAACGAAAAGAAAGAAGGAAAGAAAAAAAGTAGCGACGGAGACGGGAGGGAAGAAGGAAGAAAGAAAAGAGAGCGGAGGAGAACGACCTTGAGATGGAGGTCGTCATCATCAAAGACACCAGCCATGAGTCCTTGACGCGTATGAGACCACTGTCATTGCCTACCTTCTCTCCAACGCCTGGGAATGGAGTGTCGCCCTTTGTTGAGCAGCGGCACTCATGATTCAACTGCAGAGGTCAGTTGCCTCCTTCTCCTATTATATATTTTGATTTGACACTTTCTTCTATGTATTTCTTTTCTTTCTCTTGGTCTACATGAAAGGGGAAATAAGGTTAGGGTTTTTATTTTTTAGTTAAAAAATACATGAAATATATAAAGAAACAGATGAAGATAGTTAGAGATTTCAATCGAAACTCTTTGTTTCTATTTTTTTCCATAAAATATGAGAATGCCGTATCCTTATTTTTTTGGCCCATATCCCAACCATATCTTGCCATATCCTGTATCCGTATCGTACTGTGTCCGCACTAGTACCTTAGGCAAAATGTCGTATCCGGGTATCATTGATGGTACCCATACTGATACGGTCCGATACGGATGCGGGTAGGGGATACGGCAAGATATAGTTTTGCATATGGCGCCTAATTTCAGGAAATGGCTTTCGTCCAAAATTAGAGGAAATAATGATGCTCAAACATTACAGTTGAGACTATTCGGTAGGAGTTTTGTTAGATATAGCTAGAAATTTAGGGTTTAAAACGATTTAACCTAATTTTAGACAAACATTTGAAACACTAAATTTGGACGAATTGGAGATTGGGCCATTAAAAGAAGGGGAAAGAAAGTAAAGAAAGAAAAAAATGATTGCAGATGTAGGGATTTTGAAGAGAAAAATTCCTAAATTGGGAAAGATTCACATACCTTTCTTCATCTAGAGTGGGTTTTTGCAGAGACCCCTCCCTTCCTCTTCCCTGGAAGCATGCAACCAATTAGCTTTATAGCCGTAGTCGTTGCCATTCGCCAATGACCACGGCCCTCTCTCTCTCTCTCTCTCTTCTTCTTCTTCTTCTTCGTCTTCCTCTGTTTTTCATTCGTTTCGCTTGCTCGAAACTTTCTCTAGGGCAAAGCTTCGAGAAAGGCATTTCACCTTCTATCGTTTGGTGAGTTCGGACTTCGGATCCTCGAAGCGCTTTTATCCTTTGCTGCATTCTTTCTTATATGACGAGGGCCCACTCCTCTGAGTTTTTATGAGAGGCAACCAATTGTGAGGCCTACTTTCTTTTAAGAAGCCAATGAATTCTAGGCCCTTACAACATATTATCTCAGTACTGATAAATTGAGAAATTGGGTTGTGGTATTGTTACTATAGTTCTTGGTTCACCTAAAGATTATCTATATGATACTCTTAATCTATCTGACATTTTATGAAACTACTTAAGAAATTAATAATCTGAAGTGGCACATTTAATTTGAGTAAAGTGCTAAATTCAATTTTGTATTATTCTATGTAAAGTTGGTGGTTTGGATGCTTAGTAGAATGGAATCTTCTATATTTTTTAGATATACATGTCCGTATCCATGTTGTAACCCTGTGTCCATATCCGTGTCGTGTTTTAGGTGATACCATACCTGTATCTCTGTCCTAAAAATTTTAAACTGCCTTGTTGAATCTCTGTTCCCCTTGTCCATGTCCATATCTGGGCATCATAGCCCCTAGGGTTGCCCATGGTTCTACTACTAGATCCATGGATCTGATCTTTCATCAGGTGGGCCATGTGGTCCCACAATCAAAGTCAACCAAACTACACTAAGACATTCTGGAATTGGAAAAAATCCAATTCTGACTTTTAGTTCTTGCTTATTCATGATCAATTAGTAATGAAATCATCATCTAATTATCTTAATAACTATAGGAAATTGACTCATCAAATTCTAGAACCTAGAATTGAGATTACCACATGAAACCCATCAACAATGAGAACATGTCACTGTAGCAGTCGTACAAATTGAGGGAAAATTTAATAGATCGACATATAATACCCTAAGCTATAAATTCTAAGCCTGAAATCAACATCAAACACAATTAGATTGAGTTATCTACTCACCTGGTTTGCACACTGCTACCATTTCCTTCTCTTTTTTTTTTCTAGTTCTCGTTCTCTATCTCTAGATTAAGTCTTCTAATAAGCTACGGTTTAGTGTTCGGAAAGAGGAATAGTACTAGATAAGAAAGAAAGTGAGGGAGAGAGATCTTGTGTTGCATCCTTCACTATTGGCATGCATATATAGTTGAGGTCTTCTTCTAATTCTATTTGAACTTAGCTTTCTTTTTTCTATTCCACTTTCTAATATCGATAAGAGTCCTCAAGAAGTCTTGCGGAAGCCTCCTATTTGGGATACGGTATCTTGCTCTCATTACTCCAATGGGTTTTGGGTCCCATCTATTAAAAGTCTACTCTTATTTTAATCGAGCCCAAGGGTCCTACTAAGATGACTTTAAATCCATTTTAAAAGGCTCACTATCAACAGATATTTTTTTAAAGGGTCCCCTTCCACTCTAGCCAAGAGACTAATTCTTATTAGTCATTGAGTCTGGGTCCTACAAGTCATTTCTTAAACTCTTTTAATAAGTGCCCACAATCTAAAATAAAACAACACTTGCAGACAATCATGCCCCGCCCCCCGCCCCCCCACTACTTCTCATACATGCATACATTCAAATATCCATCCCAATTCATAAATCCCAGAAAATCAATGAAATTAAAATATGAGAAAATATTCTAGCCCCTATAATGGGGTCCGAGGTATTACAAAACTGAAGAATGCTTCAAAACTCCCTCAAACAAACTCAGAAAATTTTTAAATTTTAGATGAGAGATGCTCTATAGGGAATGGCCATGTAGAAAACAAGTGGCCCACTATGGTCCACTTGTTTTCTACAGACCAGTGGGAGCATGTTTCAGATCAAATGGAGATAGATCATAGGTGGGACCCCTCACATCTGTCAAACGAGATGGCTGTCACCAGAGTCAACTGTGGGTGTGCACAGTTTCGACTGTGTAGCATTTGGTTGAAAATGAAAGGAAATGGCTGGAGAGATAGGGAAAAATACTTGGAAGTGGAACAATGAAGAGGAATCAAGTATAAGAAGAGGATTTTAGATTTGGAGAGCCTAAACCAATCAACAACTCAGCACCCTATCAAACAGAATTCAAAATCACTTGGATTGGAAAAAACCGAGAGCCTATGCCCTGATACCTCGAAACAACTCAAGAAATGCAAAAGATTTGGAGAAGTTATTGTTGGGTTAATGCTTCCAATCACTCTATTTATAATGCTTATCTACACAAATATAGTAAGGTTTGACTTACTGCTTGAATCTATGAAAAATGTAGTTTTCATGAGATACTTTCAAGTAATGGTGATCCTCTATAGGTTATGGTACAACAACGGTCACATGAAATTAAGTGTCTTCACATCCGGGTCCTGAGTCAGAATTACCAGATCCTTTTAATATATTCTGATCCAGAGCTAACGTATAATTGAAACCAAAGTTAGGTTCTGAAACCCCCACAACACTACACCCCCACACCACACCCCCACACCACCCCCCACCCCCCCCCCCCCCCCCCCCCCCCCACCCACCCAAACACACACACACCGGGTAGAGACCCTGGATAGTCCGTTTGCAACCCTAGTCATTGCCTCTTTGGATCTCAAATGTACCTTGAGTGGAACTTACATAGTATTATGATTGTTTTGGCACATGTTGGTGTAATTGTTTTCAGCCTACATGAAGGGTGGCTTAGGCATTACGTAATTTGTATCTTAGCAACTTAATAAGATAATGAGTGGTTGCAGAGTTTAGTTCAATGGTTTCTTACTTGAAAACTTGTATCCTGCTTGGGATGTGTAGGCACAAGCCTAAGTAATATAAGGAAATAGGCCAACACATTTTGAGATAGTGAGCAAGGGTGTAAATAGCGGCCAATACGCAAAATCGGGTCACCACTACGCTTTTTGATATTTATCGGCACTCGCAAGTGGGTGGCCCATAGCGGCCGCTATGTAACGGGCACAACTGCAGAAATAATAAAAAAAAAATAATAAAAAAAACAAGAAGAAGAAGAAACCCCTCTACCCCTGTATTCGTACAACCTAATGCAAGAAGAAAGAAAGAAAGAAAAAATAGCAACTGCAACTTGCAAGAGTGAGACATACCTGGAGAGCAGGAGCACCAACAACAGTCACCACCAGCCACCACAGTTGCAGCAGGCAGCAACATCGAATTGCAGCAGCAGAAATTGAAGTAGCTTGGAACAGCAGCAACAGATCTTCCCTCTTTTCCTTTCCCTTCCCTCCTTTTCCCTCTTTTATTTTCATTTTCTTTGTCTCTTGATGCTTTTGTTTCGGCACAAACAAATGGGCAGCGAATGCCCTAGTTTTTATTTTTATTTTTATTGGTAAACGATGATTATGCCCTCCATCGTTTTTAAAGGGTAACATATGGGCCCCAATTTGGCCCGCAGCCCACCTTATGGTAGATTCAAATAAAAAACTAAGTGGGCCCCAGTAAAAAAAAAAGGCACAACCTTAATTGGTGGGCTCCACAATGAGGCCCAAGTATTAAAATAAAAAAAATTACTCCCTAACCAAATCTTACTTAATTGAAATTAAGGCCTTAGCCAAACTTCATTCTAATTGAAAATAGCACCTAATCAAAATTTCACTCTTATTGGAAATAGGCCCCAATCAAAATTTCACTCTAATTGGAAATAGGCCCCAACCAAATTTCACACCAATTGAAAATAGAGCTCCAACGAAATCTCATATTAACAAGAAATAGAGCCCTACTAAGTTTCACTCTAATAGGACATGGGACCTAGGAAAATTTAACTCTAATAAGAAATAAGGCCCAAATCAAATTTCACTTTAACTGAAAATCTCTCTCTCTCTCTCTCTATATATATATATATATATATGAGAGATGCTCCTATGAGAGATATCTCTCACTTTAAATGAGAGATTGAGTGGGGACCCCTCACATCCATATCCAATGCCAACAACTTAAATGTGAGGGCCCCCACCCCTATCTCTCATAGGAGCATCTCCCTATATATATATCCATATCAAAATGCAACTCTAAAATGTTATATTCTAAGCTGAATGGTGATGATATTTTGATGGCATTGTTTGATTAGAAACAATTTTTTTAGTTTTTAACTTAGCAGAGCTGACCAACATGAATATATATGAAAAAAATATATCAATATTATCATTTTATAACCGTCCAGCGATACAGGATTTCATGCAATGATGTGACCGTTACAAACAACAAACACCCCCCCCCCCCCCAGCCCCGGCCCTATACTAGCTACTTTTGTAAAAAGACCATATATTCAAGTATTTTCCAATATTCTGTATTTTCTGGGAATTTTTTGGATTTTTTTAACAACTTTTTTGAATTGCACTGCTACGCTGCTACGTTACATTTTGGCGGTGGGCCGCTATGCCTGCCGCTACCGCTATTTTCATCCTTAATAGTGAGAGATATATATTATTACTGAAAAGAAAGCCAGCAAAAGCAGTTAAACTGTTTAGCATTACTATACTAGACAGTCCTTCAAAGATCAGAATAAAAGTTCCCAATAGCTCTTTCAAGATATGCTCATGATAAAATCAGTGGCTCAGCCCAACAAGCGACAGAGGAAGATACGGACACATATTGGAATGTTCTTCTATTCCCTTTTTTTTTTTTTTTTTTAATATCAGTAACAGTAAGTTTTATAGATGAGGAAGAGAAGAAACAAGCAATAAATTACTGAACCACTAAAAGGGAAGGTGAAGGTATAAAAGCATTATGCCCTTTGCTAACAATAAGACCAAAAATAAATTACAACAAAACCAACCTACAAAGAAAAAGGAACCACTAATATCAGCATTGGATGTTGCTTGTCCAAACTGTTGGTCACTTCATTTGCAGATCATAGAACACAACAGTAAACTGCCTCTATGGAAGAAAATGATGATTTGATTTCTTTATGATATAAATGAAACTTCCAAGGGACCCTTACCACACCCGAAGTCAAAGAAACAATATAAGACAAGTTGCCTTCAATAATCAATGGCTTTTGGAAAGAACCCACATAGAGCATTTCTAGGGTTGCCACTGCCTCAATTTTATTAGTTTTTAATTCCGAGGAATTTAGAAAAGCAGAGCAATAAATGACTATCAAATCTGCACATTATGCTTATTGACCTGGTTTTCCTCCTTGTCAACAGTAATGTTCAATGACCCTAACGGAGGGTGAGACCACTGTTCCTGCTTACACTCCTTAAGGGAACCACAACCCAAATGTTTTGAAATAGAGTAGGGGACTTATTTATATATGGGGACCTCAGGGACTTGTATGTAATTTTTGGAAGTATAGCAATTTTTTTCAGCATGTACAGTTGTGGGTGCCCAACCCTAGCAACTACAACTGTGTGCTTCCTTTCTTCCAATTCCTTCTCTTCCTCTCTATTTGCCCCTTTCTTTTATTCTGGGGTTTCGTAGGACTTTGATGTTGAAACCCTAGAGTGCCATCATCCAAATCGTCCAACTCATTATTATAGCATTTGAGCAAATAAAGACAACCGGTTGAAGCAGTATATGGGTCTAGATTAAAGAAGAAAATTTGGTCAATTAACCATCAGACAAGGTCAATGGTGTTACCCACCCTTATCCTTGGGCGATCCACAAGAGTTTGTGAAGTGTTATCTGAGCTTCCGTTGTCAATCACTACCATGCAATCCTATCCACTTATATGTCCTGTTGAACAAACGATGCTACTTCGTAACCAACTTTTTTCAATAGTTGGTGTAGGTTTGTCTAGCACCACTGTTTCACTCATCATAACTTAAGCATCAGAGTCACCATAGATACCGACTTGCTCTATCTTCTCTTCTTCTTTTGTTTCTATGGTCAATTAATCCATAGGCTCTGGTTCATATTTCTTCTCATCTTCTTTCTATTCTGTCACATGAATTTAAGCTTTCAGAGGTTATCTTGAGCAAGAATGGTATTAGACCTCTTTCTTGACAATAACATTTGTGCGAGTTGTTCTTATCCTTTCTCTGGTCATTCTTCGATTGGAAACTTGATGTAGGATCTTAGCTCATTTCGTCTTAGGTAACTGTATTCGATGATAAAGACTTGTGACCGATCCTTTAAATGATTTGAATTTGCGAGGTTGATGGTTTGGTTATCTCTTCTGCCTTTATTGCATATTGTACCATTTCATTAATTGTTTCAAAGTTTTAAAAAGCTAAGAGACGTCGTATGTCCAATTTAAGGTCATGAATACCTGCGAGCTGTGAATACTCTGGTTCGTCCAAGTTACACCTTGCTTGGACTAGGAAGAATTCCTCATACTTTTGGCAATGGACTTGTTGCTCTGCTTCAAGTCTTTTAGCCTGGAGAACAAATTCCATTGTTAATAAGTAATAACTGAAAGGAATTTTTGTTTCATTAGATTTCATTTTTCTATCCATGTTTCCTCTAGATCCATATTCCAGTGCCTCTGTTGTCATTGCAACTCTGTTGACCAAATAGCTGCTTACCCACAGAATCTGGTAACCACTAACATCACATTTTGTCCATCTGTCATTAGTTTGTGAGCAAGCACATTCTCCATTCAGCTTAACCAATCCATAAATGTTTCTGGTTGTATCTTTCCATTGCATTCAGGAATACCAGTTTTGATACCCAAATCCCTATCAATGTTTTGAGACTAAATTTGAATGATTTGGGACGTACAAATTAGGAAGAAAAGGAATTTGATGGAAACTGATTTTAGGAAAGAAAGAATCTAACTGTTTGGGTTGAAGGGACTTAAAGATATTTAGACTCCAAGACTACAGCAAGGAGCGGTTTGGATTTAGAAATTGGAAAAAAAAAAAGAGAAAAAGATTGATTCGGGACTGATTTATTGAAAAATTCTAACAATTGAAATTCTGCAGAGTTTCAGGTATAATTGAGACTGGGTTTTTGTAAAAAAGGTGAAAAAAAGAGGATTGAAGGGGAATCTGAGTTGTGCTTTCTCCTGCCCTCTCCACAAGATCTTTTTTTTTTTTTTTTTTAGAAGACCAATGTAGGGGTAAACCCTTCTCTCTCGTTACTCTGGGGAAGGTAGATTATAGTCTTTTCAATCGGTCAATCATGGGTCAGTGATGGCTATCGTCTTGCAGTACTTCCCTAGGTGAGTCCTTATCGGTGTTTTGTGCCCAAGCAGAATTGAAAGAAGGCTTTCTTCCCTGCTACTTGTTTATGCGGTCATAGGAAAGGCTGTTGCTTTGAATCCTCTCCAACCTTACTTACCTTCATTTTGCAGTCAACAAAAACAGCAATGGAAAATGACATGGCTCCTTTCTGTTCTTTTTCTTTCTCTTTTTCTTTTTTTAATTCCTTTTTTAATCGAAAGGCTCCTCCAAACTTCGTTGATTGTTATTGACAAACGTACTCTGATAGAAAAACTGATTCAAACACTAAAGGGTTTTGGACCAAAGCTTTGGACACTGCTGAAGCACAAAAAATGTCTCCAAAAAACTCACGAAGAGGAAATGAACCTCAAATGGACAACCCAATCTTTCTTCATCTTCAAAATTGATTATAATGTCCTAAAATGCTCATATATGTAGGAAAACAAACCCTAAAATCAAAGCTCCTAATGAAACTAGGAAACTAACCCTAGTGGCAACACATTAAAGAAATAAATAAAGAAACAAAATCCTAGACCTCTTTGGGTTGTACATGTGGACCATAGGAAAACAAACCCTAAAATCAAAGCTCCTAATGAAACTAGGAAACTAATCCTAGTGGCAACACATTACAGAAATAAATAAAGAAACAAAATCCTAGACCTCTTTGGGTTGTACATATGGGCCATAGCCTGGCTGCCTCAGTCCACAGGCCTTCCATCACCCACTCAGATGCCTTTGTGGGGAACTAAATAGTTAGTTTTGTAAGCAATATAGAGTGAGTTATGATGTCAATAATTCATCTTTTTGACTGATATCAAACTTTTCTTATCCTGACTAGGAAAGTGAATTTGTATTCATTTGAACACTTCAGGAACATCTAAGACGGATACTTCGAGGCCAGGCCTCCTTGTTTGAATGGTCAAGGCCATTGGCCAGAACATTAACTCCCCGGGTTTTGGAAAGCCAAATGGATGCTAAGAAGGTACAGTTTCTCTATGCTGCTAGTGATTTTTTTTTCTCTTAATGTGTTCAATTCTTTATTGTTCACTTGTTCTTTTATAGTTAGTTTTACAAATCCTCAGCGTTTTTGTAGTTGGTGTGTACCAGTTTCCTTTATTTGATAAATATATTTATTATTAAAGGAAAGTAGCAGACCTACCGGCTTTTTTGAATTTTCTTCCCATTGTGACTTCTTAAAATGTTTCCGGAGTAGCAGAATAGATGGTGTGGATGTACTTTTAAGTTGCCTCAAAATTTAATATCTGGATGTCTCCGGCGAAGCTGGAGGCGTTTTCACCCAAATCTACACCTACTGCAGACCAGGTCTGCATCTGAAACTCAGAAAATGTAGTTTTGGGAAATGAAGACAGAAAAACAATTCATCGATTAATGCAGTTTATGTTTTTGTGCAACCCCAATTAGAGAGCACTTATAGTTAAGCATTCATTCCTTCAAATTATCCAGTGGCTGACAGATTTGTGGCAACACTGCTAAAACTTTTCTAATTTCTTGATCTTCAAATCCCCAGATTTTGTAACCAAGCAAAGTTTAATTTGTTGTGTTAGTAACTTAATATTGGGCAGCCTGTACTATAAGTCTATACTTTGTATTGTTCCGCAAAAGCAGCTTGGGTTCTGATTAGCATTTTGAACTGCAGGAACTAGAGAAAAGCCTCAAAACTACCTGTGAAGATTTCATTATGTCAGTTACGAAACTGATTGTGGATCCAATGCTTTCTTTCGTTACCAAGGTATGAAATCCAGGCTCAGGCCAAATCTGCTTAATAGTAGTAACAGCTTAATGTTGCTCATCCTGTAACCCAGACCCTTTCTTGGGTAAGTACTTTCAAGCACGTGTCCATGCCACAATAGGGAGTTCATAAACCTAGGCCCATGGCCCAGGCCTGGCCTATATATCTGGGGTGCTTTAACCTTTGACCTTGGCTAATTGACATTCTGTAATAATACAACCTCGATGGACCAACTTGGCCATTTGCCTCCCAGTTTTCAATTTGTTTTTCCTACTAGTGGATTTTATGGTAGTAACTTGCACTCCTATTGAGGTTCATATATAAATTCTCAAAATGAGAAAGACTGTAGTTAAATATTTAAAAAAATTCTTTCTTAGGTAACTGCTGTGAAGGTTGCATTATCCTCAAGCAATCAAAATCAGAAAGTTGACCAACTTTTGACAAAACCCCTCCGAAATCAAGCGTTCGCCACTCCAGATAAAGTGACCGAGCTTGTTCAGAAGGTACGTCTAATCAAGTGCATTACAGTTACTTTCATTTACTGGTAAATGGTAATTATCTAAATGAGTAGGGAATGATTATCAGTATCTGATATTGGTCTAGCATACATGGATTTGGACGTAAATCTATTCATTTAATGTATGATATTAACTATATAAATGGGAAACCACCAGAAAGAGTGGGGAAAAGAAAAGGTACTTGTATGTTGGATTATAATTCTTAACTTTTTACAGTTTATAGCGGTGACTACTGTCCACAGATAGGTGGGAGATACGACTTCATTGTTGCTCTTGCTGATGATGAATGAGGTTTCTTTTGCTACTTATTCCCCATCAACAAATTTGTCGTTAATCATTGAGGTCTACTTGCTACAGTTATCATGGGTCATGTGTATGGTTTATTATGCTCTGAAAGAGCATCATGTAGATGGGAAATGTTCACCTATAAGCAGACTGCATATAGCTCGTGGGGTCCACTTAGATGCAAGTATACCACTTGGAGGAGAGCAGATTGAAAGGTCTCCTCATGGACAAGGTAGTTCAAAAAATTAGCCTCATCAGATTATCCTAGTCCTTGATTTAACAGCCTTAAAGTGTAATGGCTTCTTAGCAATAGATTTTCTTGAGATTCAATCCAATGGTGAGTGGGGTAAAATTGGGCCTGATACAAGATCATGTGATGAAAAGACTATCAAAGGGGCTGCACTGATGAAAGGTTGGCCCAAATGGGCCCCACAGTGCTGGACTGCACTTGCAGTTGCTCGTAGGAGAACATTTCCCTCATGTAGGTGTTGTGATTATTTTCTTTTTCCACTAAAATGAAGAGATGTGAGTAGTTCTCTTTGTTTTAATTTAGAGAATGATTATGTTTACCATAAACATTAAATAATTTATAGTAATAAAAATGAAACAGGACAGTAAACAACTAGCACAGTTTACATGCTTAACTAAATGGTGAGAAAGAAATCTGATAGATTTATCTTATATATGATAGTTTTCCTTTCTTGAAAGAGTTGTTAAAATTCACCCTAGAGTCTACTTCAAAAAAAATCCCTGAAAAAAAGACAGGATTTTCTTCAATTTTGTTTTCGATCTATTGTCAACTCACCATATTTTGATAGTTGCAATGAAATGGGAAGTCCATACTCCCGAGTAGTGGTACACCAATGTGTAGGTAACCATCTCTTTCTAAGATTTGTGTTCTAAAGAATAAAGTGGTTTGGTATTTGGAAATTGAAGAAATGAGGATTTTTTCCTATATCTTTTTTAAAAACAAGGAATTTTTCTTTTCAAGAGTTATTTTTGTCCAAATGTCTATACTGCTAGATTCAATAAGAATGAACACAAAAAGTCTGGGTTTGTGGGATATGTCTTGAAGAAGAATCCTTCACATTCTTATACCTTAAATTTGTACCAGTTGGAGAAAAAAGTCAAATCTCCTCATTAAGCCATGTCAGCAGTAAGAGTCATTATTGACTGTCTCAACCTATTATTCACAAAGAACTCTATCCACCCACTAGATATATGTGAGCCTGAATGAATAATTTTACCATCCAACCTTATATGGGCCCCACTACTGTTAAACATCCACCCAACAAACCACATATGGGAGCCCACTAGTTGAAATATCAATCCACCATCGTGCTGTTCTTCGTGGACCTCACTTGCACCAAAACAACCCCACCAACCCACACCCCCCACCCCCCCCCAACACACACACACACACACTTTACCCATTTAGGTACTAGGAACCATCTATATGGGACTCACTAGATGAGATATCAACCGACAAGACGTTGTATGAAGCTACTAGATGAAGGATGTCACGGCCATCCACCCATATTCCTTTTCATAGATAGAATTCACTATGAGCAACCCACTTACCCAGCCTAGTCTCCATAGACGTGGGACCCGTTGCATGGAACCCGGGTACCCTTTCTAGGACCCAATGTCCACATATTTTGTCAATGACTGTAATAGGTGGACAGTTTAGTTGGATCTAATGGGTATCATATGAGTCCACTATCATTTAAGAGGGCCCACTATCATTACACTATTTACGTGATCCCACAATGATTATGTTATGCAAGTGGGCCTGCCTTAAGATTTGATTTAATTGTCAGTCAAAGGACATTTTGATAATTCACGAGTTATTTTCTCATATAGGTAGACTGCTTATAATCCATAAGTGAATATTTAACTAAAAAGGTTTAGGTTTATTTGAACATTTAAACAAATATACAGGCTGTTACAGTGGGAATAATTGTAAATTAATTTGCATATATTTGCTCAAATTGTGTTGAAGCCCTATAGATAGCCTTCCTTTTAATTAGTTATGTTATAATATGAATTTATATTATTGTAGAAATGGGTTTATCATTCACGCAATCCATGTGCTTTTTTTATTAACCAATAATAAATTTGGATGAGTTTTAATTTGTTATTCAATTTGCATAAGACATATCCCATGCATTGCATGGGCTTTATGCTAGTTATTTGCAATTCCTCATATCAAATTCTTCTTATGCGTGTTCTCCTATTTTGAAGTATACATTAGAATATCAAATAGGGTTGATACTTTCCAGTAAGAGAAACCGTATTGTTATGAGGACATCCATTCTGTATAAGTGGCTCAACATCATCATCCATTCTGTATAAGTTGCTCAACATCATATTGGTCAATTTTATTTTGGACCCCATTTTGGTTTCACTCATCATCAAAGCCTTATCCCAACTATGTTGGGGTCGGCTACATGAATTATGTTTATGCATTCTATATAAGTGGCTCAACATCAAAATGGTCAATTTTATTTTGGACCCCATTTTGGTTTCACCGTGGACTAAAAATGTTTTGGCAAGTTTGGCATTTCAGTGATTCATTTTGAAGTCCTGTTTCGGTGAAGTTTAAAAGTCTTAAAAATACATATAATTAAAATATGAAAAATAGTAATGCATGTAATTAAACTTATGAAAAATCATAAAACAAGGGGTAATGGGATGCCAGGTAATTTAACAAAACAAGGAGTAGATTTTTTTTTATGTAATGTTAGTGCTATAACTGCGTAACTATAGTAGGGTGGTGCTTGGTATATATCTCTTGTATTGATGCCTTTTGTAATGGTTACAAGCAGGCTTTATTATATGACTTTTTAATATATAAATGTTTCAAAAAGGAGAAAAATGTCATCATCATCATTATCAAAGCCTTGTCCCAACTGTGTTAAGGTCGGCTACATAAATTATGTTTCTCTATTCCATTCTATCTTGAGCCAAATCCTCTGATAAGTTGCACTTCTTCATATTTGTTTTTACTATCTCCATCCCTTACCCTTGGTGGGCCATCAACCTGTATAGACAAACTTTTCCTCACTGTCGCATTGCCGTCATGCATTGGATATACGCAAATCATCTCAAACAGGTTTATCTAATTCTATCCCCTATTGATGCTACCCGTAAATACTCTCCAAACTGCTCTTTTCTAATTTTATCCTTCGAAGTTTTACTATACATCCACCTCAACATTCTCATTTCTGCTACATCCATTTTGTGCATATGTTACTTATTTTGTGCATATGCTACTTCCTAATTGGCTAACGTTTTGCTTTATATGTCATAGCTGGTCTAATCACTGTCTTTTAAAACTTTTCCTTCAATCTTGTTAGAATTTGTCAGCCATAGAGCACTCCAGAAGCAAGTCTTCACTTCAACGATCCCGCTCTTATCCTATATTTGACATTTTCATCAATCTCCTTACCCTTGTTAATTCTCGTGTCTAGGTAATAGAATGAATCTCTTTGTGGTATCTCCTGAGCTTCAATTCTGACTGTAGTTTCAGCTCTTTGTAAATGCTCACTGAAGTTGTAATCCATATATTCTGTCTTTGTATGATTTATATTAAAGCCTTTCGATTCTAAAGCCTCCTGCCATCTCTCGAGTTTTGCATTCACACCATGATTCATCCACCAACACTATAACATCTGCAAACAACATACACCAAGATACCTCCTTTTGAATATGAGTGGTTAACTCATCCATAATTAATGAAAAGAGATAAGGGCTTAGGGATGACCCTTGATGCAAATATACGGTCATTGAGAACTCACCTATCTCTCCACAGATAGTTTTCACACTCTTTACTGCTCCTTCATACATGTCTAATAATTTCAATATTACTTCTCGGAACATTCCTTTTATTTAAAACCTACCAAATTAAACCTCTAGGTGCCCTGTCATATGCTTTTTCTAGATCAATTAAGACCATATGCAATTTTTTTCTCGTCTCTCAATATTTTTTCCATTAATTGCTTAAGTGAGAAGATAGCTTACATAGTTGACCTCCCTGGCATAAAACCAAATTGATTTTCAGATATCTTGGTCTTCTGTCTAAGTCTTTGGTCCATTACTCTCTCCCAGAGCTTCATAGTATGGCTCATAAGTTAAATCCCACAATAGTTGGTACAGTTTTGTATACCTCCCTTGTTCTTATATATCCATTCATATGGCATCTTTTTGTCATTAATATTTTATTGAAGAGCCTAGTTAACCAAATTCCCCTAACTTCTAAGAATTTCCAAGCCTCAATCGGAACGTCATTTGGACCTGTTTCTTTCTTGTCTTCATTTGTTTGAATGCTTTCCTCACGTCCAACACCCTAATTTTGTGGGAAAAAAGTATGTTCTGTTAACAAAACATCCTCTCTTGTTCTTATATTATAATTCATTCTACTAAATCAACAATACAATATGTTATTTCTACATCCAAAATAAATAATTTATAAGTCCTGTATGTGCATTGTGTGTGTATGTGTCTGAATTATGAAATTATACATTCATTCTTAACTATCATGTCCAATTTTCAATGATATAGCCTAAATTGTTAAACAGGCCCAAGGCCCATAATTAGATCCAGTCCAGCATGATTTCTTACGTGTTTTGATTGGGTCAAAGATTACACAGTTGTACATATTATCTTGATTAGATTGATTTCCTAACTTAGAACATAATTGATGTAATTGGATTGATTTCCTAACTTAGAGCCTTAATTAAGGCATGTAATACTCTATATATTGAGGCTTGTTCTCCAAAGGAAGACAGGCAATCATAATACAATTTCATAAGCCTTGTGCTATTTCAAGTTCCATTCGTGAGACAATCTTGAGTTTGTTATAAATAACATGGAATGAGCACATTGCATTGTCAGTGGGACAAATGAGCTCCTAAATGACGAGCTTTGTTAATAATTGAAAAATAAAAAACTGCACTGTTTTCACTATTCAGCCGAAATCTAGCCAAATCTGGACTGAAACAGCCAAAACAGGGTTGAAGAGGTCCAAAATCTGTACCAGGATTCTTTAGACTGGGCTGTTTGGTTCAATCAGTAACAGCTTTGGCTGATTCAACTGTAAGAAACCAAAATTGATCACTAAGCTCAACCTATTATTTCTTTTTAGTAACCAATAAGTAACAGAAGAAAAACATAGGGGCAGTTTCAGTTTTAAGTATAAAATTGAGGAATACCAACTATGATGGTTTGTGCATGTATACCGTTATGTATCCATTTTTTTTTGGTAACATCACTCCAACCTGCAACTATGTGGTTGCAACATATGTTCGCAAATTAAAATATTAAATTACTATTGTATATCCATGATTATCTATGATTGCATGATTGCATCACTTTCATTTTTTTTATTTTTTTATTATTATTTTTTGTGTGTGTGTGTAACAAAATGATTGCATCACATGGCATCATACATCGAATCATTATCATCATTATTTGTAGAAAGGGTGGCTAGTTAATTTCAACTGGAGCAATTAAAGCAAATCTTTGCCCCTGAATTTGAATTGAAACATATTTGCCATATAGTTTCGATTTACTTCAGTTTTTAATCTATTTTGTTGTGATCTTCATTTAATATTTTAACTACACTTGAATTTTCTTAATTTTTGGAAAAAAAATACTTTTTGAAAGGAAATTGTTGGTTTTACACAGTGAGTTTCCTTGCATTGATAAGCAGGTAGCAGTTGTTAAACAGGCCAAGGCCCAAGGCCCATGAACATCAATCATGTCTCACGTGCATGCATATTGGTCAACTTGTAACAGCTGTACAGATTCTCTTAATTAGATTTTCCATTGTAAATTAGTTAGCTTTCTTTCTAAAGTTAGAATAGCAATTGATGTAATTAGCTAGTTTCCTAACTTAGAAGCCTTGATTGAGGCATGCAATACTCTATATATTGGGTCTCATTCTCCAAAGGAGATATAGAAAATAATACATTCAAAGAATTTTGTCTTGGTTTGAGTCTGTCATGTTAAACAGGCCAAGGCCCAAGGCCCATGAACATCAATCATGTCTCACGTGCATGCATATTGGTCAACTTGTAACAGCTGTACAGATTCTCTTAATTAGATTTTCCATTGTAAATTAGTTAGCTTTCTTTCTAAAGTTAGAATAGCAATTGATGTAATTAGCTAGTTTCCTAACTTAGAAGCCTTGATTGAGGCATGTAATACTCTATATATTGGGTCTCATTCTCCAAAGGAGATATAGAAAATAATACATTCAAAGAATTTTGTCTTCGTGAGTCTGTCTTGGTTTGAGTCTGTCATGGTATCAGAGCAGGATTCTAATCTTCAATATTAGAATTCATTCAAGGAATCAAATCAGAGAGAAATCTTTCTCTTTTGAAGAAATAAACAGATAGAGCATCTGTTTCAAGGGATCGGCATCATCTGATTGGATCAGATCAACAGTGGCCCACCTGCGATCGTCTCAGTATCATCAAGGATCCTTCCAGCCAAGATCGCCCAAGTCTTCTCAGTATTTTGGTGATTTTTTCAGATTTTTTCTGACAGTGTAAGGTACGTTTTTGATCATTCTCGTGTTTTCTCAAAATCCTGCACAAGTTTTGATCAAGACCATAGAGATTTTTAGATCTTCAGCAGATTGTGTTCAAACCACTTCCAGTCTGAGCGAAAACTATGTGCCTTCATAGATCAGGATCCTGATCAGTGACCAGGATCATCAGTGGGGCCCACGTCAAGGTTTTCTGGCCCAAATCAAGGACGTCTGGGGTTTTTTTTCAATTTTTTGTTCTCTGATTGGCCTGATTGGTCTGATTTCGGGTTTGGATCTGTTCAGCATCTTCTCCAGCACTCCAGAACTCTTTTTTTTTTTTACTGCTGCGTTTATCACTTGTTTTGTTTCACAATATATAGTTCCTATGGACAAATCTGAGATCACTTTGGTCAAATTTACTGGAAAGAACTACCCTGCCTGGTCTTTCCAATTTCAAACATATCTAGAAGCAAAGGAATTATGGGGATTTATTTCTGGCACAGACCCTAAACCCCCTGAGGATGAGAAGAAGATCTCCTCTTAGCATACTAAAGATGCCAAAATTAAATCCTGGATTTTGGGCTCTGTTGAGCCTCATCTGATCATGAATCTCAAACCTTACCCCACTTCAAAGGATATGTGGGGGTATCTGAAGAAAGTATACCATCAAGATAATTCAGCACGTCAATTTCATCTTGAATGTGCGATTGCTGAATATACCCAGGGAACCTTGTCCATACAAGATTATTATTCCGGCTTTCATACACTGTGGTCGGAATACGATGGCATAAAATATGCTGATGTGGCTCCGGATGTTTTGCTTGTTATTCAAGATCTTCAGGCCTCTAGTCACAGGGATCAGTTTTTGATGAAACTTCGTAGTGAATATGACAGTGTCCGATCTGCCTTGATGAATCGGATGCCATTACCATCCTTGGATGTTTGCTTAAATGAACTCCTACGTGAAGAACAGCGCATTGCGACCTCTGCTCATCTCGTGCAGCAAACGACTGAGACTTATTCAGTCGCCTTATCAGCCAGTAAAACTTCTCAGCCTCAGCCACGCGACTTGAGCAAAACGCAATGTTACAGTTGTCAACGATTTGGCCACATTGCCACTCAATGCAAACAGAAGGTCTGCAATTACTGTAAAAAGTCGGGACACATCATCTCTGAATGTCGCCGCCGCCCACAGCGTCCGTCATCTCAGCCTCAGAATTCCCCGTATCAGCCACCGCATGCGTATGTTGCGTCTTCGGTTATGCCTGCTCCTACATCTGCACCCTCACAGTCTGGACCCTCATCCTCTCTCACTCCTGAATTGGTTCAACAGATGATCGTCAATGCCCTTTCTGCTTTTGGTCTCTCAGGTACCTCCCCTCCATCTTCTACTTGGTTCCTTGATTCAGGGGCGTCTAATCATATGACATCTTCATGCGCCCCACTCTCCAATGTGCAAAGATACACTGGTCCTCTTCAAATACAAACTGCTAACGGGGGCAATGTTCCCATTACTGCTGTCGGTGACATCCCTGGTCCCCTTCCATTGAAAAATATTTATTTGTGTCCATCTTTAACTTCCAACCTGTTGTTAGTTGGGCAGCTTGTTGAAAATGATTGTAACATCTCTTTTTCTTCTTCTGGTTGTGTTGTGCAGGACCAGATGACCGGGAAGGAGATCGTGAGGGGGCCTAAGTGTGGACGCTTGTTTCCACTGGATTTTTCTCAGCCTTCTAGGAATAAATTTGACAATAATGGGTTTTGTTTTTCCATTAGTGATACCAGCCAATTGTGGCATAAATGACTTGGACACCCGAATTCAAGAACTTTGTCCATTTTGTTCAATTCTGGATTATTAAATAAAACTACTGGTTTATCTTCTTCTTGTGTGCCTTTTGATTGTGCTACTTGCAAAATGGGAAAGAGCAAATCTCTTCCTTTTCCTATTTCCACTTCACACAGCACTCAGTGTTTTGCTTTGGTTCATAGCGATGTATGGGGCATTGCTCCAGCTCTTTCTCATGCTCACTATAAATATTTTGTGACCTTTATTGATGATTACAGTCGGTTCACATGGGTCTACTTTCTGCATTCTAAATCTGATGTTTTTAATGTTTTTAAATTTTTTTTGGCTTATGTAGAAAATCAATTCTCCACCTGCATTAAAATCTTGAGATCTGATTCTGGTGGGGAATACATGTCATCTGCTTTTCAGCAATTTTTGCAAAACAAAGGCATTCTTTCTCAACGATCTTGTCCTTATACTCCCCAGCAGAATGGAGTTGCTGAAAGAAAAAATCGACTTCTGCTTGATGTCACTCGATCCCTTCTTCTGGAATCCTCGGTTCCTACTCGTTTTTGGGTTGAGGCACTGGCTACAGCCGTTCATCTTATCAATCGTATGCCATCCACCAACCTTGAGAATCAAAGCCCATATTACCGTTTGTACATGACCAACCCATCATATGATGATCTTCATGTCTTTGGCTCCACTTGTTTTGTGCATTTGCCACCGTCTGAAAGGACGAAACTCACAGCTCAATCAGCTCAGTGTGTGTTTTTAGGTTATGCACCCTTCCAGAAAGGGTTCCTTTGCTATGATCCTTCTCTGTTTTTACATCATGCTCCATCTGGGATCACGATTCTCCTTGTCTATGTTGATGACATCGTCATTACCGGTCCTAATGCCGGCATGATTCAGCAGCTCCAGGCATCTCTTCGTGAGTCCTTTCAAATGAAGGATCTTGGCCCTCTCCACTATTTCCTCGGTCTTGAAGTTCATCAATCGCCTAAAGGTATTGTTCTCAATCAGCACAAATACACTGTTGATCTCATCGCCTTAGCTGGTATGACTGCTTCTGCTCCTGTTGATACGCCAGTAGAACTGAATGTCAAACTTAGTCGCGAAGACGGTGATCTTCTTTCTGATCCCACCACCTATCGCCAGTTGGTTGGCAGCTTGATCTACCTCACGATCACTCGACCTGATATCTCTTATGCGGTCAACTTGATGAGTCAGTTCATGACAGCTCCTCGTCACCTTCATTTGGCTGCAGTTCGCCGTATCATTCGGTACCTTCTTCGCACACCATCTCGTGGGTTGTTTTTCCCATCCAACAATCCTCTGACTCTCACAGCTTATTCCGATGCTGATTGGGCTGGTTGTCCGGATACTCGCCGATCGACGACTGGATGGTGCATGTTTTTAGGTAATAGTCTCATTTCTTGGAAATGCAAGAAACATGACAAAGTTTCAAAATCGTCCACTGAGGCTGAGTATCGTGCCATGTCTGCTGCATGCTCGGAAATTCTTTGGCTACGTGGTTTGCTTTCTGACATTAGTTTTCCAGCAGCAGCCGCTACACCCCTCTATGCTGATAATACGAGTGCTATTCGGATTACTGAAAATCCGATTTTTCATGAACGTACTAAACACATCGAGGTTGATTGTCATTTTATTCGTGATGAGCTTAAACGTGATGTCATCAGTCTGCCACATGTCTCCACTGAACTTCAACTTGCTGATATTCTCACAAAAGGTCTTCCCCGCCCACGTCATCAGTTCTTGGTTGACAAATTGATGCTTGTTGATTCTCCCGCATCAATTTGAGGGGGGGTGTTAAACAGGCCAAGGCCCAAGGCCCATGAACATCAATCATGTCTCACGTGCATGCATATTGGTCAACTTGTAACAGCTGTACAGATTCTCTTAATTAGATTTTCCATTGTAAATTAGTTAGCTTTCTTTCTAAAGTTAGAATAGCAATTGATGTAATTAGCTAGTTTCCTAACTTAGAAGCCTTGATTGAGGCATGTAATACTCTATATATTGGGTCTCATTCTCCAAAGGAGATATAGAAAATAATACATTCAAAGAATTTTGTCTTCGTGAGTCTGTCTTGGTTTGAGTCTGTCAGCAGTTGCATCATTTCTAACCAATATCTGATATTGTCTTGATTTAAAGTTTTAATTGCTTATATGGCTTTCTGGAGCAGGTTAGGAATGCTATTCAGCAAGAATTGCCTGGAGTGATGATGAAAATGAAGCTTTATTTGCAGAATCCATCTACCCGATCGATACTGTTCAAACCCATCAAGTAGGTTGCTGACTGAAGCTCCATCATGTTTTTAGTACCCTCAACATTTTGACATGCATAGATTAGCATTAACTCAAATTTGTTGAGACATATAACAACCGCACACCATATGGTCTGGTGTGCTGCACAAAAAGTTTGATCACATGGCAATGTTTCTTGATTCCTATCAGTCTCTTCTAGTTGTTCCACTGTGAGTTGTCAGTGGTAGAAAGATTTTCAGGCAATCTGAACCATTCAACAGTTATCCTAGAAATAGAGGGTGTAAAATGACTTCCTACAGTTGGCAAGTATTGTGTGGGTGTCCACCAACTGAGCCTTAGAATGCCCAACCAGCTGGTGAATGAGAATCAGATACTGTGCTACATGTCCAGTTTCAGTGCTGCATATAATTGGTGTACGTACTACTTGAGAACAAACAGCCAATAATGACATGACACATTGGTTAGACACTGCCGCCGAAGATGTCCAGGGTTCTGTGGCAAATGTTAGTAGTCTGTCATAAAGTGACACGTGTGGGCTATATAGGCTAATAGCCTGTGTAGCCAGCCTACCTGAAGAAAGGGCCACTAAACCAAAAGCTGTTCAAACTTGACGAGACAAAATCACATACACGAGCCAGTGTTTATTATAAAGCAAGCGCATATTCAACATGAGAACAAAAAAAAAGGCTGTTCTCTGATATCGTTGGTCTTATTCGGGAATGCATAATATTTATTGATCATCTACTCTTTGGCAGGACAAATATTGTGGAAGCACACGTGCAAGTACAGTCCTTGCTCAAATCTGAATATTCTCCAGAAGAAATGGAGAGCATTGGCATGATACCTATCCCAGATTTGCAAGCACAACTCGACAGCCTCCTTTAGGAATGCCTCAAGACAATGAAGATGACCTGAAATCTGCTGCACTTAATTTTGCTAGTGATATAAAACGTGGAGGCCTTTTCCAATCTTCTAATTTTCTGCAGCTTAAAAAATAAAATAAAATAAAATTGAAGTCGTCAAATTTTGCAAGAAAGTGAGATATTTTGTTAATAGATGATGTGGTGACCATATTGATGGCACATGAACAGAGTTTCTGCTGTCCTATGATTTCATGGTATGTAGAGATTGGTTAGAAAATAAAAGGAAAGAATTGGGGATTTATCGCATAGTTATCTATACCGTTTCTCGTTTCGGCCATGCAACCGAAATGAAACTGGTATCATAACTTTTTGTTCCTAATTTCGGACCATATCTGCTGAAATCCACAATTTAATCTCAAAATCATGGATTTCAGCCGAATGGCTGAAATTGGGATTTTATTTTTCGCAGAAAGATCTAGCCGGCACGGTTTCTCCTCTATAGTCGATGTGGGACTCCGGGGCGTCACAAGCACGGTTTTAAAACGCATTATGTTGAGTTAAGATGGGGTTTGACTTGTAAGTCTAGGGTCATTACTTGGATATTTTTGATGGCTTATAAGTCTACGGTCCTTTTTTGAATATTTCTGATGTGAGACTTACTGTAGTCCAAATATGAGACAAGCAAGCTATTCAAGATGGGCATCCCTTTTTTTTTTTTTTTTTTTTTTCTTTTCTTTCTTTTTTTCCGTTTTTACTTCTTAAACCTCAGAGACGCATCGAAGAGAGGTCTTGCATGACGAGACTCGAGTAGCGGAATTAATGGTGGAGAGGCCTAATGGCGGAAAGGCTCGATGCGTGGCGCGTTTCACAAGCAGTGGTGTTCGCTTGGGCCTAGGTCCGGCTCTTGGCAAGTTTATGTGGCTGGGCTTGGGGCGAGTTTTAGAAAATAGGATTGGGCTTGGGCAAGTATTGGGAAATATAATTAATTCTGGGCAGATTTTATATAAGGGACTGGGGCTTGGGCTTAATTATGGTGCCGTCTTTTTCTTTAAAATATTCTAACTATATATATTTTTATTTTTTTAACTATAAATTTATTTTTATATTTTACTGAAAAGTGACTCCAAAAAATTTCGCTGAAATTTTAAAATGCTGAAATATTTTATTTTGAAGGCCTGATCGTAATGAATGCCAAAATGATATTGACAACTATGATGTGTCGTGCTCTCTTATTGCCAAGCCTTGACCCTTGACAAGATTGGAGTGGATCACACTTGCAGCATGAAAAATTGCAGCTGTGATATCCATTCTCATTTTTGTGAAGACAGAAACTTTTAAGTGTTAGGACTTTTAGGATCTTCTTGTTTCGGTCCAGGGGGGCCATCAAATCAGTAAACTGCTTAACTGGGGGCTCACAAAAATATTGAGTTGCTTTACAGAGTAGATGTCACAAAAATATAAAAATTGCTGGTACCACGATGAAAATTGTATTGATATTCTTGTGTGAATTTCTTGAAACATGGCTATGTGAGAAGTCACTCGGCGTCCCCACGATATTTTCTTTATTTTACCTAAATTTCAAATCATCAAGAGTGATTACTTGGTTTGTACCGCACCATAAGCTCAAGTTGCAGCCAATTTTGAAGGTAAGGCTCCCTGTCAGAGATCCAAACCATTCACATAAAGATTTGGCCTGTGTCAGTACTCTGAAGCAATATTTACCCTCATATTGAAATAAAGAAAGGGTCATGCCTCCAAGCCTCCGTTAATTCACTAAATTCCTTGGCATACACCATGAAATTCCACATTTTTTTTATTTAAAACAATGCCAAATAAAAGAAGCAATGTCAGTGCGTAAATAAGCGGTTGATAGATTCTTCTCCGTTCCCACGTAAAACACAAATATCTTAAATGATTCTTAAATTGTTCACTGTAGAAATCTTATCCGCAACAGCTAGCCATAGAAAAACCTCGACCCTTGTGGGTACCATACCACACCACGCATGAGAAAGGTGAGACAGACACCCCCAAGACCAAGGGGGAAGTCATATAGAATGATTTAATAGAGAAACTTGCCGGAGGACATGACTTCCAAATGCAAACATCTGACAAGGACTCGTACTCCGATGCCTCATATTGACCCAACACACTCCTGCATGACACAAGCCATTACACATTTGAAGCCTCCAAAAAAACATAACAATCTTTAACGGACGACTTTTTATTGGATGCGACTCTAAATAAGATATGAAAAAGAGACCACAATTCCCCCATTCTGACCAAATCATCGAATAAAAAACAAACATTTTTTCCCTCCACAACTCTAAAACACACCCTCATTGAAGACTTCCCCTTAAGGTTGGACTGTTCCCCAAAACAAGAAATGACTCTCCACAATATATTCCGGCAGCCTATACCTAGGGAAAGCTCGAGGCACCCACCCCTAGTTATCCTTTTTGCAGCTACTGAGGGTGTGTTTGTTTGCAAAAGAGTAAAGTAAAGGAAAGTTGAAATAAATCCAACGGCTGTATTCTTTAGCCCAAGAGGTGTTTGTTTGTATGGGCCTAAAAAAATAAAGTAAATAGGTCCGCACAGCTGGTAGTTACTCCAATTCTACTTTTTCTCTCCCACAGTTATTTGGATATTACCACAATGAAGCGGGGCAGAGTAACTTAGTCCCCGTTCTCTTTATCCAATCATATGTAAATTTAAATTCTTTTACTCTACACCAACCATCCAAATGCATAAAAATTAATTCCTCTACTAATTTATTTCAACCCACTCCTCTTTAACTTTCCTAATGCGACATCCTACTCTTCTATTCCTCCCTTGATGCAAACAAACAGGCTCAAGGATTGGCGTGCAAGATTTATAGAAAACCCTTGAGCAAAACAACGCTTGAAGTTGAAGCAATTGGCTCTCATTTTATGGTCCCTTGGATGGCCATCAGATGAATGATGGAGAAAGTCTGATCATCATGACTTACTGTCATGCTTTATCCATGATCAGACTGGCCTGGACGGTCGAAATTGCTGTGGGTGCATGGTGAAGAATTACAAAGCACCTAACAACCATATCAGAGGATAATGAGAAATGCACCCCACCTAGTGGTGCTGATTATAGAGAAGGCAGGATTTTAACTATAGGAGTCGGTCAAATATTACTCAATTCGTAGGGAATCAAAGTTTGACAGCCTTTGTAAGTTTAAGTGAAGGTCGCATCGGTGTCAAATTCTGCTGGAGTGCTAATTTATTCGGGTACATTTATGTGAGGGCTTCTGTTGATCATAGGTGAGCCCCATTGTACAAAATATGAAGTGGTTGTGTGTTTTTTTCCTGACCTAAAGTGGCGTGCCTTTTAAAATGTACGTTACAAAGGATGTGTGTTTTGGAGTTCCTCCCCAACTTGCCGAACTTGTTTCTGTTTTGTTTTTTTAGGTGAGCCCTATTGTACAAAATATGAAGTGGGTGTGTTTTTTTCCTGACCTAAAGTGGCGTGCCTCTTAAAATGTACCTTACAAAGGATGTGTGTTTTGGAGTTCCTCCCCAACTTGCCGAACTTGTTTTTTTTTTTTAACCCCAGCGAAGGGGGTTGGGACCCAAGAGAAAGCCCCGCATACACACAGAAAGCAGCCCACTCAAGTGGGAAGGAAGCCCGCACACACTGCAAGAATGCACACACAAGTGGGAAAGGAGCCCAGACAAGCGGAAAGAGGTGGCGTATTCAGGGTCCGGACCCCGGGCAACTAGATAAGAACTGACGCCCTTGGATATAGCTTGTGGCTCTTAAGAATCATTTTAACAGGGGGTTGCTCGTTTGGAAACCCCACATGTCACCTCCCTACCCAAGGAATTGGGTATGTCACTGTTCCAACATGTGTGGGCTACCCTTACCACTTTGTGGGTTTTCTCTTACTAGGTGTGGCCTCTCCTTTCCATGGTGTGGGCTTCCTTGGATCCCAACCCCCTAGGCTAGGGTATTTGAAAAAACTACACTATCCTTTACAACTATACCTGTAGTGGGAAAGAGTGAATGAGTTTAGGGGGAAAAGAGTGGGGGAAAGAGGGAATGAGTTTGAATATCTTGTCAAGGAAATAAAAAAGGAAACAAAACAAGAAAATGAAAACATCCTTTATTCCTTTTTGTTGATGAGTTAATGGAATCTTTAGTATTCTGATTAGATTTGTATAAAGCTGAATTGCGGAACGAAAAATCAAGCAAGTGACAGGAGAAACTTGGAAGAGAGGTGTTTCAGAAAATTGCCTGCATTGCAACAATGATGGGTCCCGCCTCTTGGGATTCAATCCCAAGGTGGTCCCACAGAGGTCTTTTCTTGTTGCTTTTTTTCTTCAATTCTTCTCTCTTGAAAATCTCATCAATCTCCTTCTCTTGAATTTCTCCATGTGGGCTTCGTTTCTTTTGGATTTCCTACCAAAATAATGTAATTAGTTAAAATGATATAATCTCTACATAAGAAACTACCATGCCATGCAAGCGACCCCTTTTGACATGTGTGCATTCATGCAAATACACCATTTTAGTTGGTCTTTCGTGAACAATCCAATGGTGCAAAGAAATTACATAACTTTACGTGTAGATTTCAAGATATAAATGATGATAATCCGATGCTCTAAAAAGTATAATTTCAAAAATAACATGTATTTTTTAAGATTTAAATCAATTTTTCACATGAAATCAACTTTGAACACCATGATGCATAAGTTTATGAAATTCAATGAATTTTATCCTACATAAGTCCAAAATCTACATGAAATGATGACAATGATATGCAATTTTATGGACTTATCCTTGGTAGATGTAAGCTGCTAGAAATGAGCTTGTGAAGCTAATTTAGCCATAATTAGGGGGCTTCTCCCCCTCTTCAGAAACCCCACTTACTAGAGGAATGTGGCTTTTCGCAACACAATGCTACTCCTCAATAGGGTAATAATACAAGTGCCATTCAAATCGCTATAAATCCCGTATTTCAAAAAAAATAAAGTACATTGAAGTTGATTGTCATTACATTCGTGAAGCCTATGATGATGGGCAAAGCTACCATACAGCGGCGCTGCATCATACTGCACAAGCAAGTGGGTGGGGCCCACCTTTAAGAAATCAAATTCATTCATTGGTTCTAACACCCACTATGGGATATACAAATAAAATATTTTTCAAATCAACAATATGCACAGTGTTGGATTAACTAAATCTTGAACACATGATTCAACTTTATTTACTCTCTCTTTCCTATGAAAATAGAAGTTGCGCACATATTTAAAATCAACAGGTCAATCTAACGGTAGGCCCCACGAAACACTTTGAAGTTATACATGCAAAGAACATAATGTGTGTAAAAGACGATGGACGGATTTGATTTCTTAAAGGTGGGCCCCACCCACTTGCATACGCCAGGCGCTGCATCATTCTAAGATGCATGTAGCGCTGCTGTATGGTAGCTTTGCCCTATGATGACAAGCTCATTACTCTTTCTCATGTCACTATAGATCTTCAAGTTGCTGAAATCATTACTAAAGCTCTTCCACGTGTCAAGCATCAATTCTTTGTGGGCAAATTGATGCTGGTTGATTAACCATCATCAATTTGAGAGGGGAGGGGGATCAACGTATGTAATTTGTGGGACTTACATCAGACCCCAAGATTCATTGTAATCTTGTAAATTAGGTGAATCCCTAATTTCAAGGGATTTCACAACTGTAAACTTTCTGTAATGGAGAAGCATAAAGGCTATAAGAGGAGGGGTCGATTAAAATGATCGTCACTCGATTTTTCTGGCAAAATTGATACATTTGCACAGTTCTATCGTCTTCATTATTATCATACACCAACCAACCACATTAAAGTCCATTAAATTAAAACCTCATTTCTAGCATATTTCCTACTAGTCAACATGAACGAGCACTCATTTGGTAGCTAAAGAAATTAAAGTGCATGAATCAACCTTAAAAACCACATGTATTTCTTTCTCACCATGCATGTTTATTTACTTGCCTTTATGTAAACAAATGGAAAATAAAAGAAGAAGACCAATCTCCTAAAGCTTCAAGGTCCAAACCTCAAACCCACTCTCTAATTCACTCCCAAAACACTCCTAAACACCAACAAGAAGAGAGGAAACGGATCTAAGCTAAATGCACAGCCCAAAAAAACCAAAGAGATGGAATAAAAGGGAAGTCATGGATGAAGACAGTAACACCCGGCCCTTAATCCTATATTATTATAATTAATTGTGTGTTAGCTAATTCAGTGTGTTTAGAGTCTTAGCGAGTCGGGTTTGACGTGTGGATCACGCGTGCGAAGTCTCACGTGGTTCCGAGTTCATTTGGATACAGTAGGGTGGTTTGCAACTTTGGGAAGTTTTCATAGGTTTTTCCGAGATTTTGAGTTTTTGTTGAGTTGGGTTCATTGTATAGATCGCATCATTTCATTAACATTTGCCTTCAGTCGCGTTGTGATCCGACGCGTCGAAGAGCCCAAATAATCATAAGTAGATAACCAAAGACTATTTAGTAAATTGGCCTTAACCCAAACCCAAGTACCCATAGTGCAAATAACTCAAAAATACACAAATATCTCCCCACCTTTGTCCCACGTGATTGAACCCATCTCTTTTTTTTTTCTCTCTCTCTCTCATTACCCACTTAGGTCAAAACCCCACCATTCATTTCATTTCACTTCTTATTCTCACCTCTCTCACACAAAACTCTCAAAACCCATTTCCCATTCACTGCCTCCTCTTCGACGAAATGGCGCTGAAGCTCCGTTTATCACTGGCCGGACCTAGCTTTTCTTTCTCCAAGACCTCAAGACTTCAAGGAACCCTTTCTTCAAGCGTCTCTCCAACTACCCACTCTTAGGTAAGCTCACAAGCTTCTAGTTTCTTGGTCTTCTTCTTCCTTTGCTTAGAAATGGATTAGGAGACCACACTTTACGTATTTGCGTTTGCATTTGTATAGAGATTTTGGGTTGTGAAGTCATTTGCACAAGTTGATCTCAAAAGAGGATTTTTCCCTAATTTTCTCTTGGGTTTGGTCAAGCTTTTCATCTAAGGCAAGTGGTTATCTATATTATACTTTGATATGTGTTCCTCTTTATGATTCTAGCATCTAATTTCATTTCGAGCTACCCATTTGCACAATTTGGTTAATTAGAAATTAATTTGCTAGATTCTATTATAATTTGAATGGGATTATCATGAATGAATTGAATATTGTCTAAGGTATGAATGGAGTGGGCAAGGCCCATTTTATATACTAATTTTCGGATGTATGGCGGAGGGAGAATTGTCCCCGGTGTTGTAAATGAGCAACACCCAGAACCTTGTCCCGTTTTTGGAAGGCCTCATGGTAGGCATGATTCTGTACATGGAGGGACTTTAGATAAAAATATATATTAACAAATCAAAAGTATGCAACCATTGACCACTTTGGATTTCTTTACTAATATATATAAGCATTTGTTCATCAGCACCCATGTAGACACTTTACATTCTTTATTATATAGATAAACAATTATGAGTATCAAATGTCTAAACATACTCATGCTTATTGAAGCTTCAGTGTGACGCGGTGCTATGATCATTTTGGACATAATTGTGGTTGTGTTTTTATATCATGGATACCTTAGGACTTGTGGACTTAGGTGGGACCTTGGCTACCCCTTTTATGACTCATTTAACTATGTGTAAGGAATGTTTTGAGCCAACATTGCTCGCAGTTATTCCGAATTTCTCGGGATTCAACCTACCTCAATCTTGAATGGCATGGGGCAACGGGATACCCTCTTTTGTATCTATGTACGAAGATATTTCGTTCGGGTATGATGAACCTTAATTCCTTTTATTGACTGAGATAGGAATGTACGAGGCTGCGGGAATAACATTTGACTTAGGACTTGGATTGCTATCACTTTTGATTCTGAATTGTACTGTCTGGTACTTGTCTACATGTAAAGAACATGTTCATTAGCTTATTTTATTTTGCTTTAGTTGGGATCAAATGAAGAACTTAGATGATGGACTTAGGATTACTTTTGATGTTCCAATTATTCTGAAGTTTGATTGAAGTGTTGAGGCTAGGCGGTTTTAATTGTAAAAGCTTGTTGAGATCTACTTACGATGATCATATTTTGAAGAAGTTTGATGTTTTTGGCTTTGATTTGACGATAGAAATGTAGTTTCTCTTTTGTTTGATGAATCTTGTTTACGCAAGAAAATCTAGTCCTTCACTATTGTTTGTCTAGGATTCTTTATGTCAGGCATCACTCAGCTGTTAATGTCCAACACAGCTGGGGCACCACTAGTGTGAGGACTTTGGAATTTGGGCCATCTGCAGTTCGGATTTTTATATTTTAGATGGATGTACACCATCGGATACCCATTGAAAAGAAGTATTGATGTTTGGTTTGAATGGTATCCTCTTGCTTGGTTGTTTGCCAAGATTTATCCTGTGCCTATTGCTTGTCGGGTTTTTATCCTGTGCCAATTGATATCTCCACCACAGGTCAATGGGAGTAGGGAGGGCAATGACACTATCCCGTGGTAATTAGCTTATGTGGACCGCCTATCTTGCTAGTTTGTTTATGATTCAAATGCTATGTATTTCTATGATCTTGTCTATTGTTTACTCTGATTCATACTGCATATCTTGTTGTTTTATATATATCGCTTGCCGACCGTCATGTCTATTGATATTACTCTTGGTGCATAGGTACCGAACCCTTCTATCTCGAGGAGGAGACGACAGAGGAGATTCAGACGGATCGGTCTGATGACCTCCTAAACTATTCTATGGACGACGCTATTTAGCTGTAACGACCCCATATTCGAGAGCTTCATGCTTACTTGGCTAGATTCATCTTTTGGTTCCTTTTGTTATTTCATCTTTTGATTAGGCCCAAGTTTTTGGGGTGGCCTATTGTTGTTTATAATACTTTTGTTAAATGTTTCAAACTTGAACTCTAGTTAATTCAATTCAGTATTTGCTCTTAACTATACATCTTGAGATACCACTAGTGTTTATGAAGCTTCTGTTATTGTTTTATGTATTTGAGGAAATGTTGGTACCTCACTGCGGTCTTCAATCCATATGGGATATAATTGGGGCTAAGTGTTGGTTATTAATGTAGGAAAATTTTAATTGGCCCTAATCTCACGCATGAGCCCGGTTTCACGATCGGGGCCGTGACAAAGACTTACCAAAATTTGAGCCCTCGGTTGAGAAGAGTACCTGGCACTTGCTGAGAGACTCCACTGCACGTCGGATCTCGCCAGTAGCTCCATCTTCGCACAATAGCCAGCATCTTCGCTCCACCGAGAGCCACTATAAAGCCCCTGCTGACCCCAACCCATCTCTGCCCACGCTTTCCAAACCCCCAGCCAAAACCAAACCCAATCGAACCCCTAATCCAAATCACTGAACCCTAGCAGCCCCAAATTAGAACCCCTCCTAGAACCCAAATCACTGAACCCCAGCAACCCCAACTTCCACATACGAAACCCCAGACACCTTCCATCGCACACTCCTATTCCACCCCACCCTAGCAGCCTCAAATTTCCTCCATGGCCCACAACCAACACACCCCTCATGGTGCCCACAACTAACACCCCTCAATCCAGAACAAAAAAAAAGAAAAAATAAACAGAGAGAGAGAGAGAAGGAGATCGGGAGAAGAAGAAAGAAGGGCGTAGAGAGAGGAACAGAAAAAAATAAACAACCCTTTTTCTCCTCCGTCCAAAAAAAAAAAAACAGAAGCAGAAGAGGTCGAGAAGAAAAGAAAAGAGAGGAGAAGAACAGAAAGAGAAAACCAAACAAACCAATCTTTATTATTGAATAATAATGACCTACTCTCCTAACGGAGGGATTACATATTTATAAGATGGGTAGTTCATCTCCTTTCCTAGTAGGACTCTACTTTCCTAAACAATAAAGAAAATAACTTGCTTAACAATTCAAATAAAATAAAAATCCTATTTTTAATAACTTCTAAATAAATAACAACTCTCTAAATAAGACTCTTTAAGTAATTAAAACTCTAACTAAATGGATGTCCTATTGGGCTTATGGACTATGGGTCTGGCCTGCATCAAGAGAACCTAAGGAAGAAGAAGACGATAATAGCTTGGCTTAGGAGTAGGTCTCTATGCTTAATTTGGCTCCTTCGCTAATGAGAGCAAAAGAGAATATGAGAAAAAGCAATTGAAGAAGAAGGAGATGGGAATTGGGGATGAAGGCTGCTTTTGGTTGAGAAGTTTAGTCGAATTTCAAATAGGTACTAAGTCATGGGTTTTAGAAACGTTAGAAAACGGAAGACTTTGAGTAGTCGGATTACGATGAGCTCTCAAGAAAAAGTTCAGGAAAGGAGACAATCTATCTATTGAACCCAGAATCTGCGAATTTGAAATTTACAAAAAAAATAAAAATAAAATAAAATAAACTACAAAGCCCTCACAATTTCCCCTAAATTGCAATTTCCCCTAAACTACAAAGCCCTCCGAATTGAACCAAACCTTGTACCCACCATCCTAACACTAAAACAAACTTGCTTAAGCACTAATCCCACTTAAGTAGCTAGAAGTATAATTAACTATGATAAATATGAGTAATTAGGGTCGGGACCTTACAATCTGTAATGAGCAGTAATGATTCTACCTTCATCAATTTCAAAGGCTTAGAATTCGGGATTTAGTTTCAAAGAGTTACAAATAAGATCAACATGATCGGATGAAAAAAGGGGAGTAGAGATAAAAAAAAAAATGCTTGGATAGTTTTCTCGTGTCATTCATACACACATATAAAAATTCTTTTTTCCCCTGCTTTTTTACTGCATGGAGCCCACCTTTAGCCAATCAAGTATTTTCACACACACTACATCCCCATGAGTTGGTATAAGCCCATTTGACACTCATCTAACTTTTACTTACCGTTGGATTGAAATCTTAAGAAAATGATGCCTCTAATAGAAACTATGCTTTGAAATGGTTAGATTTTATGAGAGGACCACACCCATGGACTCTTAGCCTTAATTGATAAGAGGGTCCACCTAGAGATTCTTAATGTCCAAAAGTTGTAAAGATAGAAATGATAACCAATCACTCATTACTTAAAAAGGAGAAAAAACAGGGAGATTGTCTTAACCATCTAACTTCTATTCTTTGAAATTAGCACACTTAAATGCATCATTACCTTATTCTTTGGAGGAAAGGGGCGTTTTTTTATTTTGAAAATGCCCTGGCATTTTCTAGTACTCCTCAATATATATATATATGTTGTTGGCCTCTCCTCAGCTCGAGTGATGTAGGGGTTGTTTGTCCACTTGCATGTGTGGCGCCAATTGATGGTAACATTCAACTGGACCACACACAGATACCCCTCTTGGATTTCACATGACCCTGGATTTGGATAGATCCAATAGATTCGATTGTTGGATCGACTGCACCCCCTATTTGAATAGATTGGACTTGTCAGCCTCAAATGATAAGGTTAGGATGATCTGATTGGGTTGATTTTATGTTCATAAGAAGGGCCTAGGAAAATCTTCAAACTCTCCCAGCCCCATCACCATGTGGGCCTTCGGTGGGCCCAAAAAGCTTAAGCAAACGAGTTCCCCTATTAGCTTGAGCGCGGGAGTGAAGCCATATGTGTGTGTGTGTGCACGCGCGCGCGCGCGTTTGTATACACATTCGTATATATCACACACACGTAGGGCAATATTCATGTGCATCCTTCTCTCACCATATGGTGAGGGATCATTGAACTTGAGGGAGATGGAAAGAGTCATATGAGATGAGACCATATATCAAGTTTGAGGTCAATCCCAAGTTTCTAAGCCCAATCATCTGTGGCCAACAAATTTAACGACTTTATATTAAAGGAGAATGTTGATCCTCAATCCAACGGTCCAATCCATTCGGATTAATGAAAACTCAATTGATCCATTGTGATTAAGGGGGTTCTATGTGTGTGGATGATTTGGAAGAATTATGAAGTGGCCCCACTATGTTGTCTCTCACCATAATGTGGCAAGGGATAAATGCACATGAATATTTCCCATTAATATGAGAATTTTACCCAAAAAAACATATTATGTGACCACTGTACCAAAAATGTATTTTTAAGTGACCTTACACCAAAGACGTCGACCTTGCCCTGTGCTCTTATTAATGCTTGAAACAAATCCCCCATCCCTTTGTTCAACTTTTACTCACTTTATCCTACCTTGTCCCCCTTGTAGGATATTCCCACCACTTTGATGCCATTAAAGGCCACATGCTTTTGTTTAGTGGAGACCATTAAAGGCCATATGCTATTGTTTGGTGGAGACCAATGCAAAGGTAAAGTTTGTATTTTGACCTAGAACATTGAGTTTTACTTTTCACATTCTCGTTTCTTTGAAAGTTTCATGTTACCACACATGCATTTTTCTAATGTTTGCTTGGACCCATATACTCTTGAAATGAAAGAGATGAAATGCCATATTTTATGGCTTGATAGAGACCATTTTAAATGTCCACTTTGTATGTTGCCCTAGAACAATGACTTTCCAGTTTTCACGTGCCTATAACAATGCATTTTCTATTGTTTACTCGACACCTTTAAATAGGATAGAGGCATTGCATTTAGAAATGGGCGTTGAGTTTTCTTACAACATGTGATGGTGCCATGTGAATTGCTATTTGCCTTGAATCACCCAACATCCATTTTGGTTTTCTTTATCCTATAATGCATTGAAAAACATACTTAGACCTGCATTATTGCATGATATTTGATATTTGTTCATCCTCTTTAGTTAATTCCTTGTTTTGCTATTTGCTCAACCCCTCAAATTACATCCCCACCTTAATGCACCTCGCCGCTTGAAGGGAATGCCCATCGAAAATGTGAATACATAACTTGTGTTGGCCCATTGAAATGTATATTGAGACTGTTCATTGATTTGCAAGCATGTTCGATATTGTTTACTGAGTCCTTTAATTTGAAATATTTTAATGTTGCAGTATCATGTCAGAAGTCGAGGTCCTAATTAACAATCTTCCCTTATGATGGTGAGTTTGAATTTGATCTCAATAATCCTCAATATATGGGTGGAAGACAGAAGTTAAGGTATCTCTGAATACCATAACGTATAGTGAGTTAGTTAACGTTACACTTGAAGATCAAACTCGGAAGAAAGTTCCAAAGACCAAGTACAAAACACCATCTTCACAACGGAAATGTTTTTTCATTGATAAACATAGATGATGACAACGATGTAAAGGGAATGTTCAAAGCTTCGAGGACCGATCCAAACAGCATATTGTTGTTCGTAACAAGAAGGCAAGGAGGGACAGATTCTACCAAAGAACCTCTACAAAACAGGTTTGTCCTTTTCTTTATGTTCAATGCACCTATGTTTATATAACTCCAAACCAAGCTGATTTTTGCTCATTAATGTAGGAACGAAAAGAGGAAAATGAATCATCATCTTTGAAAAACTATCAACAATGAAAAGAGAGAATACAAAGTAAAAGAGTTGTTAAACATGTCGCATATCAAATAATTTCCCACCATCGACCTAAATGAGGATAACGATGTCAATTTTTCATCAGCAGCGAATGGTATGATAGAAGAGGATTAACCAACGTCTCATACCTTAAACATTAATGAAAAAAGGGATTGTGCCAAGGGTGTTCATAACTCTAGGAGTATTCTCCCCATTTCTAGACACATAGAAGGAGGGAGTTCAAATGAGGAGCAACAAATAGATGGACGTGGCGAGTGGATTACAAGTGGGTTAAATGATGCAACCACCACGCCGAACTTCACAACAACGGACATGATGGTGCCTAAAGCATTCATAACCAAATAAGGAGATAGTTCTGCGAGGGAGATGTGGCTAGGTCGTGAGTTTCCTAATCGTGAAGCTTTTAGAAGGAGCTTAGCATAGTATGCAATTTATAGTAGCAAAGATGGAAATTGTCCTCAGTGTATACATGCGTCTATGGTTGAATCGGGGCCGCAATTCAAACTCTAGAAGTACATTTCATTTCATTCTTAATCCAAGCCTATGATGGGGATGACTCGTCCACAGGCATTTGCGAAGCTTATAGCAGAGCTCATTGAAGAGAGGGTACGATATAATAATGATATAAGACCAAAAGAGATAATCAGTGAATATTAAATTGAGTTTGGTATCCAAATTAGCTATGGCAAGGTACACATGGCTAGGGAGCTGGCACTGCGTAAGGTGTGAGGATCTTATGAGGAGTCATTTCAGATTCTACCACTAGTTTTTAATGAGCTTAAAAGAACAAATCCAAGCACAGTGACAAACATCAACATCACATCTGATGATTGGTTTCAACGCTTCTTCTGGGCTTTTGGTCTATGCATTCAATTGTTCCAGAATTCTCTTAGGCCATTGATAACGGTTGATGGGTCACACCTTCGTGGAAAATATTTCGGAGTGCTGCTAGTAGTTGTCACACATGATGCAAATCATTAGTTGTTTTTAATAACTCTCGCATTTGCCAAAGTAAAGCGTCGTGATAGTTGGGAGTGGTTCCTTGCAGATTTGTCGCAGTCATTGGGTGAACCAAATAACCTGACAATTATTTTCGATCGTCAAAAGGGTCTCAGTCCAGCACTTCAATCCATAATTCCTAGCATACGCCACTGTTTTTGTTCTCATAATATAACAGAAAATATCAAGGCAACTTTTAATGATCTGGGTATTTTGAGGAAATTTTGAAAAGCTGCGTGGGCCTATAGACCTTACGAGTAAGATATCTACATGAATAACATTCAGACCATTGATGAGCATGCTTATAATTACATTGAAGTGATCGGGCGTCAGAACTGGATGATGGCATTTGCACATGGACGCCGTTATGACATGCTTACTAGCAACGCCGCAGAGTGCACAAATAGTCTTCTTTAGGACATGAGGGTTCTTCCAATTGCTAAGTAGGTTGAAGGGATACATGCAAAACTAATGGAATTCTTCTAAAGGCGTCATGTGTAAATGCAAAGATTACATCGTGTCTTACTCCGAATGTAGAGATGGAACTGAATAACAAAATGGAAGAATCTTGTAGAGTATTGCACGTTCATATTGTAGGTTTGGTCGAGTTTCAAGTGCAACTAGTTGAGTACATTGGGGTAGTAAATATTGAGTGCAAATTGCGTTCATGTCGCAAATGGGAAGTAATGGGAATCCCATGCTTGCATGTTGTGGTTGCAATGAAAGTTCGGAATATAGATCTATATGATTATTGCGAGCACTGGTACCATACAGGTCTGTATCAGAGGATGTACAACGAGGTAATACATGCTACCCGTGACAGAAAATAGTAGGAGCAATGCTCGTACAAACAGGTTCTACCTCTGTTAGCAAGTAAGCAATTGGGCCAACCAAAGAAGAACAGGGTCCAGGTGGAAGATCGAAACCGCAAATGAAGGGTTGTAACATGTCACGACTGTAAGGAGAGTGGACACAACCGGGGGAGCTTCCGTAATCCTCCCACTCTGTAATAGAAGCTTTTCATTCGGTTTTGGATTTCTTATGATGAATGTTGGTTGATGGCATTTTGTTTATCTATACGGACAGAGTAACATTTACATATATGAGTGACATTTTGTAGTGTAAATGACCACATAAATTGAGTGATATGTTAATAAGATTTTGGGTCATTACATACACAAGTAACATGTGTTATAAAATAATGCTTTGGATACGGATATTGATTGAGAATTCTGCATTATATAGAAAACAATTTGGTTCTTTATTACATACACAAGTACATTGTTTTATGAAAGAATACTTGGGTACGAATATTGATTGATATTTTCGTATTGTACCAAAAACGGGAATCCAATACATTAGACAACAGTTTTGGCATGTGTTATGTTGTTGGGTCGCCATCAACCTTCGACCCTGTTGACTTAGGTTGATTCGGATGCATGATTTTTATTTCTGTCTTAGCAGAATAACACCGCCAGAGTCGCCATTGACCTTGGAGTCTATAGACTTGGGTCGATTGAGACACATGTTTTTGGTTTCTATCTTGGTTGAATAAGACTTCCAGGGTCTCCATCAATCTCGAAGTCTATAAACTTGGGTCGATTGAGACTCATGTTTATTGTTTTTTTCTTGGCAGAATAACACTACCAGGGTCACCATTGACCTAGGACCCTATAGACTTGGGTCAATTGAGACCCAAGTTTTTTTTTCTGTCTTGGCAAAATAACACTACCAGGGTCGTTGTCGACCCTGACAGCAATGCCATTTGAACTTTTCGATTCTTCATCTCAACACCAACATTTACAGCCACGAGTACTTATAACAAGATTCAACTTCTCAATCAAAACCAACATGCACAATCATGTACCTACGAATGTGCAATAATGAAAACTCCTCATGACAACTAACCAACTTCTCAATCAACTCCTCATAACAACCAAGCAAGATTTACATCTCTATACATATAACCTTTTTCAACTTCTCATCATAACCAACCAACATTGAATTGAATTACAAAAACAAGAAATAACATGAATAAACAGTGCACATTTAAAATATAGGTCATGCTTCTCATTAAGTCTTAAAAGCTTGCATTTATACAACATGTCCATTCCACACAACCATGATACACATCAATCATGAAAACTCCTCATTTACATTCCACCAACACATCCAGCTACACATTTGGTTCTACACATTTGATAGAAAAAACAATAACTTTATCTTATTATCACTATCAACACCTTTGTCAAACAAGAACTTCAGACAATCATTTACAACCTGGGAGGGGAGAGAGATTGAGCCTGTTAGCGTTCATCAACCAACTTCGTTTAAATATCTCAATCACTATCTTCCGTCGGTAGTTGGGGATGGCTGCTTGCATGAACCTTATTGGGCGGCGGTGTATACAATACTTTGCAAACGCAATTGCAAAAAGACCATAGTCGCTACCGTTCTACTGATATGTGATGTCAGTCTTTGTAAGATTCATCCATAGCCAAGGTTCAACCCATCCATAATCATGAGATCATTGTTAGCCACATTCTTTATCCACAAATTAAAAAAAAAAAAAAGTAGGGATATTGTTGATTAGTCATGTGCCGAAATATGCCATGAATAAACGGATTGAAAGATTATATACTTACAAAACCATCACAAATGACTTGTCCATATTTGTCGCTCTTTGAACTATCCTATAGGACCCCGACCCCTAATCTTCGCGATTAGTGAGGTTAGTTCTCTAAGTGAGTTTTGAGCCTAATCAAGTTGGTTTGTGGTTTAGAATAATTTTCTATAGCTTTGGTGAATTTTGAGAACCGTTGGACCCAGTTTGGCAGCCTGGGGATGCCTTAGGTTGCACGTGTCAGCGTGGGGGGATTGTTCTTGATTTTCAAAATTTTCAATTTTGATTTCTTTTGATAGGTCAAATTAGCCCCACCAATGTTTGTGTTTAGCCCAATCCCATTTGAAACTCATAAAATCAGTTTTTCACCCTTAGAGGCAAAACAACCTTTTCACACTGAAATCTGAGCCAAAATTTCGAGATTCCTGAACCATGTCAAAGGTATACTTTTTGAAAACTAGATCTTATGAAGATCATTTTTGTCTTCTTTGTTGAGTCCATCCGAGGCCCAAAAAGACCATTTCCAAGCCCATAAAGAGTTTTAAGTTGTAGGCCCCACTATCATCAACTTATTTAAGCCCATCTTCTTTCCTTTTTCTCCATTTTTTTCAGCCCCAAATGAGCCTGTTGCAGAGCTCCTAGCTGAGCTCCTTCTCCTCTCCTCTTTGCTCACTTTCTCTCCCAAATCCCCACCAAACTCTACCAAATTGAAGATCGATCACCACCACTCTACTCCATGCATTGAGAGCTTCCTATTGGCGCCATTTTCTCATCGTTTCGTTGCCAACAACCTCTGCACCAACCAATAGAGTTGTTGTAGGGCTATCTTAGAGTAAGCCTCTAGCTTCCATCTTTTAACATGTTGATCTAAGTCATAGATGAGCCACTAATTCCATCTTGCATGATCAAATTCCATGTCCTTATTAGTTTTTAATTTTTGAGCCATTTTGAATATTTCTTTGGGTGTTTTGTTTAATAGGTGTGCTAATGTCTAATGGGTGAGATCTAGGAGTGATCTCAGAGTGCTAGAGGCCAAGGCAAGTGATCTTTTTAGTTTCATTGTGCATGCAATTCATTTGGTGCATTGTGTTTGTAAAATGCATTGTTTATGCATGTTAAGTTTTCCAATCACTTGTTTGTCAACTAAGCATGATTCTGGCTTCCATTTCTTTACATGCATTTGATGTTAATTATTGTCCAAAATTCTAGATTTCTGTTTTGAATTGGAACTCTATGCCTTGTTTTATAACTTGAATTGTTTTGGTGTGATATGGAGATGCGATGGTGAATGGAGAAGTTGTGATGGAAGTGGAGTGGAATTATTGTTTTGGGAGAGCACGTAGGCTCTGAATGTGCAAGGGCTTGACCAACAATGAATGGAAGTGAATTGAGAAGAAGAATGAAGGAAAATGGTCTTGAATTGCATGTTCCCGTAGGGTGTCGTTCAACTAACGGTCAACTCTCAGCTAGCCGATAGATGACCAACAGGTAACTGAGCCCTTGTTGGTCACAATTCCAGAATGCAGAAATTCACCTATCCCCAGACAGGCAGTCAGCTATCGGTCAGCTAGTGGCTAGCCAACCTACACCACCTCGGCTAGTCGACAGGTGATAGAGAACTGACCAAATTTGCAAGTTGAACTGTTTTAGTGTGATTTCAACGGGAATGAAAACTAGAATATGATTAAGGGCTTTTAACTTGATATTGTGCATTTGAAATCTGAAATGTCTTCTAGATTCGGGGGCATCAATTCTTTTTATTTTTTAATTCCGACATTTGGGTTTCAAATACATAAGGGTCAAGTGATGGGCCTTAGCATATGCTTGAGAAGTTTGTTGTGAAAACCTTAGGTTTTGACTTGAAAAGGGCATTGGTTGCAAACGTTTGGGTTTGTAAAGGTCTGGACTTGTAAAGGTATGGGTTTGCAAAGGTTTTTTTTAAAAAGGTTTTGACTTAGTGTCAAGAGTGGATTTCGTGGGGTTCGCCACGTCTTGTGTGCTTTTTGATAGGGCTACTTGTTTCGTGTGCTCTCGTGTGTGTGGCTATTTTTAGTGTGCAGAGTAGTCCCTTATCAATTCAGGGATACAGTTGTGATTTGTAAAGTCTCGTGTGGATTTTCGTGTTGGCACCACTCAGCTTGGACGACCTTGTCGGTTTAATCAACTGCCTTGGGTCCCTAAATCTTCGTGCCAACCTGCAGCTTCGAATATCGTGCATGTTTATTGAGCTTATTCCACGGTGGGACTTGTGTGTGATGCCCAACTATACTGGGTTACTATAATTATATGATCGTGTGTTCCCTTCACTTCATGTGACGGAGAATTACTATCGTGAGTGCTGTCGTCACTTCGGTGACAGAGAATAATAGCTTCATACGGTTGCCATCCGCTCAGTCAGTTTTATTACCATGGTTTTTATCTCGTATATTGATTTTAATGTTCTTATCTTACAAGCTTTGGATGATTTCTCTGGGACTTCGAAATGTGCTTTGGTATTGAAAAATGGATTTACTAATCATGTTAGCTTCGTTTCGTATATCGTTCATGGATTTTCGTTCGCTGGACAAGTATATTGTTCATGTATTGTTTTAAACTCTGCAATTCTATTTTAAATTCAGTAAAATGTTTCTTTTAAACTTTAATTTTGTTTATGCTCTTGCCTAAATTGATTACTTGCCAGACAATCGTGTTTGATATACTATACTTTGGTGCTCTAGGTAGCAGGTTCTCATCTTGAGCTAGTACGTGTGCAGATGGCTGTAAAGCCATGAGTTTTGCAGGTTTGTTGTGCCGGTGATGTCATCTAGACGTCGTGTTTTGATTCTGGAGTTACGTTATACACTTGGGTAGCATTTGTTCTTAGCTGGTTATTTTGTACGGTTTTTGTTAGCCTTTTTCTTTGGGATCGTAATTAATGTACTTGTTAAATTATAACTTGAATATGCTTGGGTAATGATTAACCTGTTACTGTCAGCTCTATATATGTTATTATCTTGGTTTGTTCTAGTTTAAGTATGAGCACTGCTATGACAACTTTACAATGATAGGTTGAGTGCGGCATGGAATCCGATGATCACAGACTCCAGTTCGCAACGCTACGTAAGCTTCCGCGAAATGTGTTGATGTGTTTGGAAATTTTGTTTTCCTCACACACGCAGATCCTGGGGAAAGAAAAATATTTAATTATTCCAAAAAATCACGCTCCCCGAGATTGAACCGTTGAAGGAGTCTAGTTTTGGGGCGTGACATATCCAACGATTTTCATTTGTATAATCGACTAGCAGAGTGAAGTGATTGTGCGCATGTAAGATGTAAACGAGTGTTCTACACTCCTTTGCATCCCACACTCTAGATTTGTTTGGGCGAAACACTGCATCATCCCTAGTCTTTTGCTTTCCCTGCCAACAGCTCTGGAAACAAAAATGATAAACAAGTACACATTCATAATACAACACCTTAACTTCACAATTAGACTAGTTCGGTGTGTACTATATGACTTATGCATATGTTGGGGTCAGCCAAATATGCATCTGGGCACTCGCTCCTCAGTACATCGAAGTAGTAGTAAATGACATTCATGTCCAACAGTGTATCATCCTCCAATAATGCATCGAGCATATCACTTTTGACCAGTGAACAAATAGTATCCAGCTCCGCCTTCCTGTATTCCACAAACATTAATAGATGATTAATGCAATATATATATATATATCTTACTAACACCTGTTATACCTACATATCTACCTTAAATTGAAGTAGTTATGGAAGCCCTTTATTATCTCCTTGTCCAACTCTGACAGAATATATTCAGACCGAGTTATGGAATGTTGGAATTCCAAGAACATGTCCGGAACTCTCCACATCCAAGGTTAATGCTTAAGCCTCCACACCAGCTATTCAATAGTTGCAGGCAAAGGGGCATCCACAATGGCCCGTTCTTCGTTTGGTGGTGGAGTAGTGTACATTTCAAGACACAACAAAGTTGAGAATAGCTCCTCGATTAGTAGAAGATTTTACATCTTCATCAAGTGATATACTGGGATCCAATGGTTCAGGCATCTTGGGTTCTTCAACACGATTCTTAGGGGATGATGGTTTAATAGGAGAACTATCAATGATCAGTGGTTGTGGCATTCTTCCTTTCTTCTTCTTCACTGGTCTCTTCGATGTAGGTGCTTTCAATACGGCTCGCTTGGGCGTGGCGATTTGCTTAACAATATTAAGTAAATGGATATGAAGAGCAATTCAAGATTGATGAATACTAGTTCACTCCAAAAACTTGTTATGGTGCATACCATGTGCTTTTCCTCATCCAATTGGGAATTGATTCAAGTCTCCAAGTATTGATCGAACGCAGCCCTAAAAGCGGTCTTCTCCCCTTCAATACACTACGATGCCTCACGTTCCACATTTGTATCTCTGCCAAGTGTTTTGAACTGTAATATGTTATTACCCTTTTGATGTGCTCCGCCCTCAGTAACGGTATAGCGAAGGGTGGAGGAACAACCTGCTTGAGACTGAATTGTTTCATGACTTGACCGGTGTTATGCCTCTCGAGCTCCCAAAAGAATGTAAGAGCCGTGGAACATGTGAATGGATCTTGGTCGACCTTGGGCACTTCTTTCAATAATTACTTGCTAAACTTCTTATAAGGTTGCCTATTAAATTGTGCAACATGACATGATAGGAGTAAGCACAAGTTATAACAAGTGCGTCTATAAAAAATGTAAAGATACTTGAACAGGATCACTTAGCCCACCGTGAGGTTGTTTAGCTGTTTGCAGACAACTCTCAACCTTTTTAAGTCTTGTATTCCTTCTAGCGTATTATGCCATGTGACCATCAAAGGGAACCGGGAGGGTGTCTTGGTTCCCATTCTGTGAAGTCCTAAGCAATAGACCGATTGCCATCCTCGAATATGCCTAGATCCACAAGTCAACAAAAAAAATTTGTTGTTAGTGCAAGCATATGTAAAAAAATTAAGGCAAGTAACAAAGGGAGTCGACTATGGTGCACCCGGAGCAGCTGAAGAGGTCCTGACAATGTTTAATGCATCACTCTCGTCTGTTGGGTCGAGGCCGGCTAGTTTGGCTTCTCCACCAGCCTCGGTCTTCTTTAGCCCAACTCACTTCACTCCCTTATTCAACATTCTATATAGATTGGCCAGACAAGCGGGGCCCAGGTATAGGGTTTGATTTCCCTAAATAATTCAAGTAGATAAGCGGGCCCCCTAGATCCCAACGCATTTGATAGAATCTGTCCCGAAACTAAAAAGAAGAGATATGCCCTCGTGTTGTAGACCTTTGGATCAGTTGTAAGCTACTTCATCTTCTTCATCTTCTTCTTTCTTTCCTCTAAACTAGGCTGGAAAAATGTTGCTCCAACCATGTAAATTTAATGGATATGCCATTAAAATCTACACCCATCCGGGGTTGTCTCCCTAACAATTCTTCACATGCTTAAGCAATGTTTGCATTAGGGAATGTTGTACCGATGACGGTAGGGCCTTTGATTGGTAAACCATATATGTATGCTACATCCTGAAGTGTTACTGTAGCCTCGCCGGTGGGGAAATGAAATGTGTTTGTCTCCGGGCATCACCTCTCCACCAACTCGGTAATCAAGGCTTTGTATATTCTCATCCACCGCATCTCTGCAAGAAGATGTAGCCCCGATTGCCTAACATATTTCAGCCGGTTCTCATTTAGATTCCACATCCTGTGATCAGGGTTAGTTGGCATGCATCTATAGGTACCAAGCTCCTGTAAAAATGTAGAATGAAACACATCAATGATAACTTCATTGTTATTTCAATCTATTGGCCATTTGTTTAGAAACATACCATTCCATTCTATATGGCTGAGGATATATGTGTTTCCTGGTCATATAAAAGTTGGGTCGTGGCATTTTTGTTGTTGTTACTGCTTGTTGCTTCAGACATCTGTAAATCACAATGTCAATCACACTTGTGCTGTGCATTTATGGTTACATAACTTCGAAGAAATATGATATCAACATTGTGCACATAGTGAGCAATGGGTAAGCACAATTATATTCCCAGATTCATGGACCAATCCACAGTAATGTATTGTTTACATAATGGATATCAACATGCAAACTTTTAATCCCCTATTCACAGGACAATCCACAACAATGTAATCATCCATCATTATTCACCTTTTAAAGTTGAAAGAGTACCTTCTCAACAATATCAATTCAACTTGTAAGAAAAGGACATTTAATATAAGGTAGAACTGTAGAACTTTAAAATGGATAGTTGAATGAAATTGTTCATTATAAAGCTGTATCAACAATATCAATCCAACTTGACGATTGCAGTGTTTCCCCAGTTACTAACTTGTTGGGCACTAGAAAGTTTGGATGCTTAGCGTAGTAGTTTAGACAAAAAACATGAACCACAAATAGCAATGATCCCATTTTCTCAACTATGTGATGTATTGTGCCATAATTTTCTCAACTAGATTGTGCAAAACAGATTATCAATCAGTGTAACTTTGCATACAGTGTCTATTGAGCCAACCCTATGAAACATGTCAAATGGTAAATAATGTGAAAATTCAACCTTAACACGGGCTCGGGTCCCAACAAGTAGATCTCTACTAGATTTTAATTAACTAGTGTTTAAACTAATATTTATCCTAAATCCGATTAAAAGTAAGCAATCTACACAAAGAGAAGGACACATGATTTATACGTGGAAAACCCTACTCAGGAAAAAACCATGGGCCTTATCATCTAGGCCAACAGACAACCAAGCATTATGACAAGAAAGTTACAAGTAACGCAAAACCCTTCTCAGTCGAAACTCAACCTAGGGACTGCGCGATCTTGCCAACTACTCACCGTGCACTTTCACCGTACTTGAACCGAACGCCTCGAATCCGTCTTCGAGGAGTCTTTACTTCAGAGGAGTAGAATAAAGCATTAAACCAAAGCTTGGATCTTCAGCACAGTAGATGATAGCCTTGGGGGAAGATGGATCTCTCAAGTTCTCTCTAGGGTTTTATCTTGATAGAGATGTGATGTTGAATAGAGAGATAAAGGCTTTATATAGGCCTAGATTTGTGCCTCAAGTGTTGTAGTTTCATTAGGAATCAGCATGGCAACTTGAGATAGATCAGGAGAGAAATTCTGGGCAAGTTTTTATTTTTGCACCCATGTTTGCTCGAGTGACTAGGGAATCCGCTCGAGCGACCATGCCTCTATCTTCGAAAATTTGAACTTCAGTTTGTTGGCTCGAGGGAACTAAAAGGATAGCTTGAGCGAAGAACATTCTGTTTGGGGTTTGCTCGAGCGGTCTTGAACTTCGTTCGAGCGATGAGCACTCCGTATTCTTCAATGAAGGATGGCTCCAGTGAATAATAGAGATGGGTCGAGCGAAGGACATTTTGTCTTGGGTTCGCTCGAGAGAATTCAATATCGCTCGAGCGAAATGCATTCTGCCTTTGGTACTGAGAGATGGGTTGAGTGAACTGAAAGAGCGGCTTAAGCAAAGAAGCTTCTGTGTGGGTTCACTCAAGCGACCACTGTCAGTTCCTGAATGAACTAGACTTCTTTAAATCTAATCTTAAGCAGTCCTTTTCTAATCAAACTTACATTATAAGGAAACCCGATTTTGTCCATTACCCAATGAATTAGCCAACTTAAAGTCTTACAATCTCCCCCTTTGTCAATTCATGGACAAAACTTCTAGTTACAAGAAAATTCTACCCATTCCCTAAGCCTAACTAAAATCTGAAAACCAGTAGCAAGATGTTTGAACCTGTGAGAACACTTTGCACAGCCTGTCTGACATTAGATCAAATGCACTCATCATAGAAGTGTAAACAAGGCATAAACATCAAAGCACAGTGTTAATGAAGCATAATGTATAATTTACTCCTCCTTTTTGTCCGGAATTGACAAAGTTATAGAGAGTAAAAAGAAGTTCTAAACATCAGCAAAAGTAACAAACAGAAAAGGGCAGAACATCAACACAACATAAAAACAAATCAAATGCAGGACCATCATTAAATAGAGAAACAAATCACTGATTCCCCAGATGGGATAGGATAATAGCAAGGGCCTCATCTATCTGATTGAAACGTCCATCAAAACCATTCAGCCTCTCATCCATGGCATCGAATCTCTCATCCATATGAGCTCTCAAGCCCCGTACTTCTGCTACAAGCTGAGCAACCTGATTGGGTGGTCCCTGTTGCTCCCACTGGACTGGTACAGCAGGTGCAGGTTCTTCCTCAAGGACTTCATCACTGTGAGGGGCAGCAGAAACGTGAGTAGTAGATAGAGTGAGAGTGCGAGTATTTATCGGGTTCCGAATTTTCTGTGTTACGTCATTGCTCTTTTTCAGAACCTCCTTGAATGCGAGAAACTCTGAGATCAGGACTCCAAAAGGAAGTATCGAATTCTTCTTCGCAGACAAAGTCGTGATCATGGCGTTCAAGATGACCTGAGGAATGTTGACTCCTTTTCCTGTCCCAATGCAATAGAGCAAATATCCGTTCTTTTGAGCTTACATCAAAAGTGTGACCCCTCGGCTCCAAATTGTGGCAAACGAACCGATTGAGAAATCGGTACTCCGCAGTCAACTTCCCATGAAGGATAAGGACACCAGGCCAAGCAGCAGTTACAGCTCCGCAAATTGTGGTTGCCACATCATCATAGTTAATTTGGGTGTTTGCAGGAATGGGATAATCCGGGTTTTCGACCACAGGGATATCAAGGAAATCCGCAATATCAACTAGAGAAATAGTAATCCACTTTTCCCTCACAAAAGTTTTGATAGATCCCGAATCCTCAATCTGCATATTATTATAAAACTCTTGAACCCAGTCTACATAAATTTTCTTAGATTCAAATTTCACTAAAGAGTACCAATTGCGGACTGACAGACTACGAAAAATAAGTTTATCATGTAATTCCTCAGCGACCTCCCTTTCGGAAATTGTTCATGAAATTGAGTGTCTTTGGCCAGTGAGGGAAACTGAGTGAGATCAAAAGTAGGCTGAGAAGAAGAGGACTTAGTGTGAGATCGCTTATTGGGAGCCATAAGTGAAGTCTGAAAAAAAATATAGAACACACTTTCCAAGTCTGTGCAATCATACTACATGTTCAAGCCCCTGCAAAAAAAAAACTTTGGGAAGCACCACCCATCTCTACATTCCACACAAACATCCTCCAAATCCCTGCATAAAAATTTTGGGTATAACCACCCATCTTCAAACGTCACAAACCCATTCTTCTGCGTAATACACAATATCCACATCCACATCCAAAATCCACATCTCCTCCATAGACACTCCATTCACAAATAGATTTCCACAATATTTCCTAAAAAGAAATCGACAAACTACAATGCCATTCCAGTTCATCAATTTGATTTACAAGGGAGAATATGAATCAAACCATATCCTAAAAAGGAAACAAGGTAGTGGAAAATCCGGAGTGCAATTGTTATTCCACAAGAAATGAAAAAAAAAAAAAAAAAAAAAAGAGGACAAATGATGTATGAAGATGATCATGTGAAAATGGAACACAGAAGTGCAAGAGAATAAGGAAGAAAAAAAATTTCAAAACCCTAAATCTGCCCTAAATCTAACGAAAATGAAATAAAAAAAACTTTACAAAATGAAAAGCAACAAAAGAAAAGAAGGAAAAAAATACCTAATAGAGATCGAGAATGAGAAGATCGATTGGACGATAGAGAGACGGCGCACAAGAAAGGATACCAGACACAGAAATGGCAGGGAAGAGAGAAATCGCAGAAGAGGGAAAATGAAGAGGCACAGCGAAAATGGGAAGAAAAACCGCTGGCCTGCAATTATTGTGCTGGTTTGCTCAAGCGAGCGCCTAGAAATTTGAACTCATTGATTGCAGCGCGCGAAAATCCACTAACGGCTTTTAATTGATCAAAACACTCCATGAAACACAGTAATGTTGAAAAATATTCATAAAGTTAATTGCATAGAGTTTATGTGAACAGTATGATCAAAAACGAAAAATAAAATAAAATAAAATAAATTCATGTGTGTGCATCACTCCCCCTAAATCTTCTCGAAATGAACTTCGTTATTGCATAGAGAGCATATTCATCAAAAACAAGTTAGATAATCCATCTTTTTCTCATATATGATGCCCCTTTTTTTTCTTTTTTTTTTAGGTCACTTTTTGTGATTTTCAATTGCTTTGCATAGTCACTTTTTGTGACTCTCTCTCTCTCTCTCTCTCTCTCTCTCTCTCTTTAAATTTTGAATAAGCAGGACATAGAGGCAAACCTTCATAGGCGACTTTCACACTAATGAACATGGTAGCCTTCTCCAAATGAAAATTATCAATCAAGTGGCAGCTATCACACACATTCTTAGATAGCCCTGATCCTCCGGTTCAAGATGACTATCATGATACTTCTTAAAGAAAAAGGGAGGAGAGTAATGTGTGAAAATCAAGATTGATCCGTGCAGTGCATACGAAAAAAATGGTCATGTGAAAAGTGCATGTGCAGTCAAATAAACGAAAATTAATGAAGTTTAGGGAATGAGAGAAATCCCTAGAGATTTGCATAGGGATTCAAAGCGCGTTGCATCCAATGGTTTTGTGAAAATGTCCGCCGGCTGATTTTCAGTAGCAATGTGATGCAATGATATGATTTTCTCTTCCACTAAATCACGAATGAAATGATGCGTAATGTCTATATGTTTGGTTCTAGAGTGTTGTGCCGGATTTTTGGAAATATTGATTGCACTTTGATTATCACAAAACATAGACATTGTCTCTTGGTTAATTCCATAATCATGCATCATCTATTTCACCCAGAAAAGCTGTGTTCAACAAGTTCCTGCAGCAATATATTCCTTTCTAGCAGTCGACAAAGATGTCATAGTTTGCTTTTTTACTATACCAGACCACCAGATTATTTCTAACAAAGAAACATCCACTGGAGGTACTTTTCCGGTCATCTACAGATCCAGCCCAATCTGTTTCTGAAAAGCCAACAATGGCAGTGTTTGAGTAAGACCCCGCCCAAGAGTTTCCGATTAGTGCTAAGTAAGACGTGCTTTAGTTATAAGTGAGATTAGTGGAATTTGGTTAAGTTTGGATTAGAATAGCTTTTATATAGATTTGGATTATTTTGGGAACTCTTTTGATTTAGTGGGACTCTTTGGGGGTTCCTTTATCGTGTTTTGTGTGATTTTGGGATTTATTCGATACTCGAAAAAATCTGTATTTTACCCCGTTTAATTTATTTTATTATTCCTGACAACTTTCGTGTTTGCCCCGTTTCCGTTTGAGACCTCTAGACCCTACTTTGCTAAAGATAGGGGTAAAACAGTCTTTTGCAGAAAAATCTTTACACTATTTTCAATATCTCCAAAACCCGTGAAATATATACTTTTTGGAAACTAAAAATTTCGACGAACAATTCTTCCTTTTTTGTCGAATTCATCTGAGGCCTGGAAAATGATGTTTTAAGCCCAATTAGTTAGTTAAGTTGAGGGACCCATCCATGTTTTCTATAGGGAACTTGGGATGTCTTAAACCTTTCGGAGTATCAAGCCATGAGGTTTAACCGACATACGGGACCCTTATACCTATTGTTAAAATCCAGAAACCTCAATGTATGGTCCGGAAATCTACGGGGGTCCATAGTGTCCGCTTTTATCGAATTTCATACGTTTTCGACAGTTTTCGTGTATTAGTACAAGTGGCATTTCAAAACCACTGAAATCTGTAAGTTGAATATTTGATTAGCCATATGCATTTGGATAAGACATTATTGTGTTAAATGCGCTTACAAGCCTTCAGTTCAGTCTGTTTTGGGTGTTATACACCCCTTTTGATATGTATATGTTTTGAATGCGTTTTGACCTATGAGTCGGCACCACTAAGCTTGGACGACCTTATCGGTTTGATCCACCGACTTGGGGTCCCCCTTTAGCTTGTATTAGTTGCAGTCTGAATTCTATTATGTCTTGTCATCCGGTTCCGCGGCCGTGGTTTTGCTTAGTATATTTATATATGTATATAGTTGTTTCTCGTCACCTCATGTGTTCCGAGACAAATGCCTTTAGTGTGCTCTCATCACATTAGTGATGGAGGATTTAACTTAAGTGTGTTTGCCATCTTGTCAGTTCCTGTTCCCTTGATTACCTCACATGCTTTAAATTGCATATGTGATTTAAATAAACAATGCATCCTGTTTTATAACAATTATTGTTTTAATAAGATTTCATTATGTTTTTAAGATATACTTTGATTTCTTTAATTGTATTATCTATTCACCCACCTGTCAGACTGTCGTGTCTGACCCATTTTTGTGGTACTCAGGTCCAGTCCCCATTATTGCCTTTGAGGAGCAGCCAGAGGAGGCGGTCGGTGAACCACAACGCTTAGTTGAATGGCAAGCTGACAATGTCATTTAGACATTTTGTTTAGCTTTGAGTTGCGAGACATTTTTTGGGGATTATTGTTTACTTTTGGTTCGTTTGTCTGTACTGGCCTTTGTTGGCCATTATTTTTGGGGTTGTTTAAATTAACTTACATTTGTGTTTAAACTTCTAACTTTATATTTTGGGAATGCCAATGAAATCATTGCTCACTCTGACGTCATGTCATTTATATGTGTTTATCAGTCTTGTATTGTGGAATGGATTACGAATTTGGTTTGCTACACGCTTCCGCACCAATGTAAATGTTTTGTGAGTGTGTGTGATATCCTCACTGCGGAACCTTATGGAAAATTAAATGAGTGTATATTCATATGTTCATTGTTGTAACTACACACATTATTATCGTTCGTGAGCCCGGATCTCGGTCCGGGGTCGTGAGAGTTTGTATCTTTGGACTTCCAGATTCCGTAATCAGCTGTACCACTGACATACTTCAAAATTCTTTTCACTGCACTAACATGAGATTCTTTCGGTTTAGACTAATATCTCGCACAAACACCCACACTGTAGGAAATGTCAGGACGACTGGCAGTAAGATAGAGAAGACAGCCTATCATACTTCTGTAGAGAGTCTCATTGTAGTCCTATCTAGCACTATCAAGACTGAGTTTGACAGTTGTACTCATGGGAGTCCTCAAGTGTTTTGAGGATATCATCCAAATTTCTTGAGTAACTCTCAAGCATACTTTGGTTGAGAAACAAAGATTCTAGATTTAGTTTACTTAATTTGTAATCCCAAAAAGAAAGAGAGTTCACCCACCATGCTCATCTCAAACTCGCTAGCCATTTTTTTAGCAAATTTGTTAGAAAGAAATTCAGAAATCGAACCAAAGACAATGTCATCGACATAAACCTGTGCAATGAGATTATTCTTGTCTTGTTGAATGAACAAGGTCTTATCAACACTGCCTCTTTGAAAACCATGCTCAACTAGAAACATTGTCAATCTTTCATACTATGCTCTAGGTGCTTGTTTCAAACCATAAAGAGCTTTTTGCAATTTAAAGACATGATCCTGGAAATGAGGATTTTCAAATCCTTTTGGTTGTTCAACATAAACTTCCTCATTTAAAAAACTATTCAAAAACGCACTTTTCGCATCCATTTGAAACAATTTGATATTTAAAAAACAAGCAATGGCAAGCAATAATCTGATTGACTCAAGTCTAGCTACAGGGGCAAAAGTTTCATCAAAATCTATACCTTCAACTTGAGTATACCCCTGAGCCACTAGACAAGCTTTGTTCCTTATCAATTGACCAAACTCATCGGTCCTGTTTTTAAAGATCCATTTAGTATTGATTACGTTTGTGTGATGAGGTCAAGGAACAAGCTTCCAAACACGGTTTCTTTCAAATTGAGCAAGTTCATCATGCATGGCATTATTCCAACTATCGTCACGTAAAGCATCAATGACATTTTTAGGTTCAATCACAGAGACATAGCAAACATGACTAACTTCATCGCGTACCTGAGTTTTAGTTTTCAAAAGAGCTGTGATCGGTCCGATAACAGTATTTTTGTTATGATTTCTCAGAACTTGTGCTTTTCTAGATCGAGGGTAAGGTACAGGTGAAGAAGCAGTTTGTTGTAACTTTGAGACTGATGCTGAGCTTTTTGAAGCACTCTTTTATTCAAATTGACGTATTATTTCAGGGACTATACTTTCTGAGGGTGCTGTCTGTTGATCAGCACTGTCTTTAGTCATAGAGACTTTCTTTTTAGATTCAGATTCAGGATCTAAATGGCTTCCTGCATCTTTGTCCAAAACTTGCTCAGAAGAGGGAGAAAATGTCATACCTTCTTCATCATCAGAAAAATAATCAGATTTTCCTGCATCATCCACTACCACATTTATGGACTCCATAACTACAGAATTTTTCAGATGAAAGACCCTATAGGCCTTGCTAGTCAATGAGTAACCAAGGAAGACCCCTTCGTCACTTCTGGCGTCAAATTTGGTTAAGTGTGCACGATCCTACAGAATGTAACACTTGCTGCCAAAAGTTCTGAAATACTTTATGTTCGGCTTACTCCTGTCCATATCTCATATGGGGTGGTTTTAATGCCGGGTCTAAGATAGACATGGTTAATGACATAGATAGCAGTGTTAATCGCTCTAGCCCAAAAGCATTGGGGAATATTTTTGCTATGCAACATAACACGTGCCATCTCTTGAACTACTATATTTTTCCGTTCAACCACTCCATTTTGTTGTGGAGTTTTTGGTGCATAGAACTCATGTTTAATGCCATGTTGAGTGCAAAAAGAAGAAAATTCGAGATTCTGAAATTCTGTTCCATGATCGGAGCGAATTTGTGAAATTCCTCCAAATTCTTGTCCCTTATCTGTAATAAGTAAAGACCACAAATGATTAAAAACAGTAAAAGCTTCTGATTTATCATGCAAAAATCTTACCCAAGTCAATCTTGAAAAATCATCAACGGTTAAGAAAATGTACTTTTTACCGCCGATGTTTTCAAACTTTGTGGGTCCCATGAGATCCATGTGCAAGAGCTCTAAGGGTCTCTTAGTGGTAAGAGAATCAACTTTCTTATGAGGAGCTCTTATTTGTTTTCCAACCTGACATGGGCCACAAACATTGTTCCGGTCCTTCTGAAGCTTGGGCAGCCCACAAACAAGTTCAAGTTTTGACAATTTTTCAAGATCATTATGATTAATGTGGCCCAGCCTTTGATGCCATAGATCAATGTTACTTATCACAACAGAATTACAAGACATATCATTATCAGTGGACACCATATAGCAATTGTCAGGATTTCTTATACCATGGAGCACTGTTTTTCCCTTTTTATCTACAATGATGCACTCATTAGCAGACAAATGAACCTCATGACTGTTGTCACAAACTTGACTTATGCTCAACAAATTTTTTTTAAGACCATCAACAAGGTAAACATTTTTAAGCTTAGTCATACCTGGAATGAAGACTGTACCTTTTCCAAATTCCAATCACCTTTGCCTTACCTCCATTTCCAAACCGAACACTTCCACCATTGTAATCTTCAAGATGGGTGAATAGTGCCTTGTTCCCTGTCATGTGCCTAGAACAACCTCTATCTAGGTACCACACATTTGATTCTTGAGCACTTAATGCAGTGAAGACCACTTGACAACGTAGGTCAGATTTACGAACCCAGATGGTCTTAGTCTTGACCTGTTGAGGAGTCACATAGTGCTTCCTCCACTGATTTCTTTAATAGTTTCTCATCTTATTACAGTGTGGTCTTACGTGCCCTTTGATCCCACAAAAGTGACATATGGGAATGAAGTTGGGTTTTGGCACATGTCTTTTAAACTTTTGACTAGAGTTTGGGTGTGTAGCATTAGAATGGATTGGAGGCATAGCAATCATTGTAGGTCATTGGACAAAAATTGACTTGCCCTTGTCTTTTGATGAAGATGCCCTTTGAACATATCCGATACCTGTTTTTTAGGATGCAGACTTTTGACTTCCCAAAATTTCAGTGAGCTTCATAGATCCTAAGTTCATCCGATTGATGGAAGCCTTAGCTTAATCAAGTTCTGCAAAGGTCATTTTCAACTTTCTAGCACAGTTTTCCTTTTCATATGTGCAAGACAGTAGCTCTTTTCGCAATTTGACCAACTCAGCTTCAAACTTTTAAGAATGTTGCAGCAGACGATCATTCTCTTGACCTGCAATGATCAATTTATTAGACAACATGGCACGTTGATCTTCTAGCTGTCGTACCTTAGATTGAGAGTCAGTCAAAGCTGCTTGCAATGACGCATTCTTTTCATCCATTGCCTTATTTTCAAGGCTCTTTTCTCACTGATCTTTGACATCCTGACAAATCCTTGTAAAAGTTTCTGACAGTCTTCATGAACCCGTCCTTCATTAGAAAACTCATTAATATCCAAGTCATCTTCAGACTTAGATTCCTGCACAGATGAAGCATTAGAAAGTGCCATAAAAGCAACGAATTTCCCTGACTCACTAGTTGGTGAATCGGGTTCAGAAGTTTCATCATCTGATTCCTCATCCTAGGCAACATTCAGTGCTTTACCTTTGCTTTTTTGTTTCCGATTGGCACACTTGGCAGCAGTATGACCAAATCTTTGACATTCAAAGCACTGAATTGGCTTAGTTGTACCCTTAGCTTTTTCCCATCCTATTTTAGGCACAAACTTCCCTTTTGAAACAGCCTTAGGATTCGTGGAAAGCTTCTTAGAGAAAGCCTCTTTCTAAGGAAAAACCGTTTTCTTATTCCACATCTTTTCGAACTTTCTAGAAAAATAGGCTTTAAATTTGGCATCATCCAAATCACTGTTTGAATCACTGTTTTCAGAATCATCTACTAAATTAGAGGACACGAGAGCTATGTCCTTCCCTTTCTTGGCTTGACAGTGATTTGACTCAAAGGTTTGCAGATTTCCAACGAGTTCTTCCACAGTAAGAGAATTAAGATCCTGATGCTCCTCAATGGCAACCACTTTAGGACAAAAACGTTTTGGGAGAGACCTTAAGATTTTCGTAACGATTTTGGATTGAGGTATGGGTTCTCCCAGATTAAAAGATAAGTTTACAATTTTACTCAGTTTTGTATTGAACTCATCAAACGTTTCAGAGTCCTTCATTTTTATCGTCTCAAAGGCAGTTGTCAAATTCTGAAGCTTGGTTTGTTTCACCGTGTTCGTTCCTTCATGAACAATTTGAAGCAACTCCCAAGTTGCCTTGGCGGTCGAACATGCAGAAATTCTATGGAATTTTGCTAGGGTGATTCCATTGTAAATTGCATTGATGGCCTTTCTATTACAATTGGACTTGGTCTTCTCATTAGTAGTCCATTGTGCTCTGGGTTTTTTGACAGTTTGGCCATCAATAGTCATAGTGGGATCAGAATATCCCTCCACTACAGTGTCCCGGACCTGGTCATCTATTGCCCTGAGAAAAACAATCATTCTTACTTTCTAGTAAGGATAGTTGGTTCCATCTTGGGGGGGGGGGGGGGGGGTGTGCTGTTAGTAGACGTTCATTCTCTATTGAAGTCCATTAGAGATCAGTGTTAAAGATCACACAATGAATTAGTGCAACTTGCTCTGATACCAATTGAAAATTCGGCCTTAACACAGGCTCGGGTCCCAACAAACAGATCTCTACTAGATTTCAATTAACTAGTGTTTAAACTAATATTTATCCTAAATCTGATTAAATGTAAGCAATCTACACAAAGAGAATGACACAGGATTTATACGTGGAAAACCCTACTCGAGAAAAAACCACGGGCCTTATCGTCTAGGCCAACAGACAACCAAGCACTATAAAAAGAAAGTTACAAGTAACTCATAACCCTTCTTAGTCGAAACTCAACCTAGGGACTGCGCAATCTTGCTAACTACTTGCCTTGCACCTTCACCATACTTGAACCGAACACCTCGAATCCATCTTCGAGGAGTCTTTACTTCAGAGGAGTAGAATAAAGCATTAAACCAAAGCTTGGATCTTCAGCACAGTAGATGATAGCCTTGGGGGAAGATGGATCTCTCAAGTTCTCTCTAGGGTTTTGTCTTTATAGAGATGTGATGTTGAATAGAGAGATAAAGGCTTTATATAGTCTTAGATTCGTGCCTCAAGTGTTGTAGTTTCATTAGGAATCAGCATGGCAACTTGAGACAAATTAGGAGAGAATTTTGGGCAAGTTTTTATTTTTGCGCCCTTGTTCATTCGAGCGACCAAGGAGTCCGTTCGAGCAACTTTGCCTCTGTCTTTGAAAATTTGAACTTCAGTTTGTTGGCTCGAGCAAACTAAAAGGATAGCTTGAGCGAAGAACATTCTATTTGGGGTTCGCTCGAGCGCTCTTGAACTTCGTTCGAGCGATGAGCACTCTGTATTCTTCAATGAAGGATGGCTTGAGCGAATAATAGAGATGGGTCGAGCGAAGGACATTGTGTCTTGGGTTCGCTCGAGCGAATTCAATATCGCTCAAGTGAAATGCATTCTGCCTTTGGTACTGAGAGATGGGTTGAGCGAACTGAAAGAGTGGCTTAAGTGAAGAAGCTTCTGTGTGGGTTCGCTTGAGCGAATTGATGGTCGCTCGAGCGACCATTGTCAGTTCCGAAACGAACTAGACTTCTTTAAATCAAATCTTGGGCATTCCTTTTCTAATCAAACTTACGTTACAAGGAAGCCCGGTTTTGCCCATTACCCAATGAATTAGCCAACCTATAAAGTCTTACATAATGAACTAGTTTGCTAGCTACATTCAATTCAGAAAAATTAATGAACATGATTTAAGCAGCCAACAAACAAACTCTTTCTTCTTTCATTGAATTAGTTCAACACCAAATTGTTTGCATAAGACCACATCAAACTCATAAGCAACCAACAAATGGCTGTCTAACAAATCAACAATCAAGGTAATTTTAAGGTGACCAAAAAACATGGTCGATCTTCTTTCATTGAAACCAAATGGAAAAACCCTGTTCAGCTCCATTTGGTGGACAACAACCATGACAAGTTGGATTGAATTAGTTCAACATTCAATGCAGAAAAGTGAAAACCCTAGACCACTTCAACTCCATCTGCAGAAAACAAATGCTTGCCCCAAAATTCGATGCCCAATTCATGGTGGACGACAACCATGACAAGAACATGCAATTGTGTTTGGGAACTATGTGAAAAAAGCAACCAATAGTATGGGCCCTATTCAACTCGGAGCATATTGTTGTCCAAGATGGATTTTGGCCATTTTTAGGGATGTTTTGAGATTCTCATGTTTCTTCTATACAAGTCCTACTAAGACTGCAATCAACGAAATGGAAAGTAGATGTTTAGTAGGAGGGATGCTAATATCGCATGAGGGATGGCAAGGGCACAGAGCACCAGGGGCGGAACCAGGAATTTTGTTTGGGGGGGGCCAAAGAAAAAAAATTTAAAACAAAATTGTAAAATTTAGTAATAAAATATGCAACAATCAAGTTATTGAAGTTGTGCTCGGTGTTCTTTCATTGAGTTGAAATCATCAATTATTGTTTCAATACTGAACTTCTCAGCAATCTCCTTTTCAATATATACAATTAAATAATCTAAAAGAAACTCATCTTCCATTCTATTGCAAAGTGCAGTTTTAACAATCTTCATGGCTGAGAATGCACGTTCTGTTGTTGCTGTTGAAACTGGAAGAGTCAATATAAGACATATCAATCGATATATGAGAGGATAGATGTCTGACTTTCCCATTTCTACTAATCCATTGCAAAGTTCAGCTATGGTCTTCATTTCCTTCAAATATGGATGGTGAGGTACATCACACTCATAATGTTGTAGCCGGAACATCAAATGGATTTTTTCTTGATCATTAAAATCTTGAGGATAAAATTGATTCACAAGATTACAAATATCATCAATCTTGAATGACATGTAACCATTCCTAGGATCCAAGGAAGAACTAAGAACGAGAAGTTGCATAGTACGCTCATTAAACTTTCTATTTAACTCTTGTAATTGAGAGTCCACTACAGCTGTAAAGACATCCACTCGATAATGATGCTCCATTGTAATTGGATATTGTTGATGGCGAACTCGACCTCTATCTACAGTATATCGAGCATCCATATCAGGAATATGTATGTCATGTTCTTTGCAGAACAACAATACTTTATCAAGTAATTTATTCCTGCCGCTTTCCCTCAATTCTTGAATGAATGCTTTTGTAGTAGAGACTAATGCATAGCATTTAAAATATCTCGAGATTTGAGTTGTAAAGCTTGGCACAAATCATTAGTGACTCCTAATATTTCTTTCATAAGATGCAAATTAAAGACGAACTCAAAAGACGTTATCGTATCATAAGCTGAGTCTGCATCCCCATGTTGAGTATATGTTGATCCATCATCAATGATATTCTTAAGAACCGAACATGTTGCATTATACATACTTAATAAGCTGCATAAAGAGTTATAATGAGAACTCCAACGAGTATCACCTGGCCGTTGTAAAGTGCCAATTTGATTAAGCCCTTTACCAGTTTCAAGTTTATCAATGGCAATCATATGTTCAAGTTCAGCAGCTTGAGCAGCTTGTAACTCATCCTGACGCTTGCAAGATGCACCGACAATATTGATGATAAAACTTATTTTTGAGAAAAATTGGTGGATAGGAATAACTTTGCTGGAAGCCGCAACCAAAGTCAACTGGAGATGATGAGCTGAACAATGAACATAGTATGCATATGGGCAATCATTCAGAAATAAAGCCTGCAACCCATTCCATTCACCCCGCATGTTACTTGCACCATTATATCCTTGCCCTCGAACATTTTGAATGCTTAGATTATAACGAGAAAGGACCACTGATATCTCTTTTTTTAGAGTTTGTGACGCTGTGTTTTTAACATGAACAAGACCAAAAAATCTCTCACGTATAAAACCTTTTTTGTCAACAAATCTTAAAACAAGAGCCATTTGCTCTCTCTTAGATTGATCTCGAGCTTCGTCCACAATAATATAGAATTTTGCATCATTAATTTCCTCTTGAATTGCATTTCGAACTTTCTCTGCAAAAAATATGTAAGATTTCTTTTTGGATTTTAGGTGAAGTATATGTAGCATTTCCAGGGGCTTTATCTAACACAACATCCGCAACTTTTTCATTATATGATGCCAGAATTTTAATCATTTCAATGAAATTACTGCGGTTCTTAGAGTCCGCATGTTCATTATGACCTCTAAAAGCACATGCTTGAAAAGTAAGCCATCGGACAACATCTATAGAGGTCTTTAGTTGCAATCTGTTGTTTGCAATTTGGGTAGAAGACTGTGTATGAAGTGCCTTCTCGATATGTTGCAACTGATTCATCAAATCTCTACAAGATTGCTCATATGCATTATGTGGTGAGTTTGGATCTCTTCCTACATGATTTAAGAAAGCACACTTCTTTCCATCATTGACTTTCTTCCAGTTACGAAATCCTTCGGCAGTAAACGCACTTGCTCCAAAACGCCCAGTTGTTTTTTTATTAAAGAGAAAGCATGGGAGACAAAATGCTGCATCTTTCACAGGAGAATATTCTAACCAAGAAGGAAACATTCTAAACCAAGAAGATTGAAATTGCCGTGAATGTTTTTCCGATCCAGAAAATGGATAAACAGGAAGAATATGTTGATAAGGCCCAGCTTTGATGTAAGCACGTCTAATTTCATCTTGTTGATCAATGTGATATTCCCAAATTTGACGACGCAATCTTGGATCACGCTCTAAAGAAGCAATATCAATTTCTATAAATTCAATTCTTGGAGATTTTGAAGGGCGTGAACTTTGTGGTTCATGAGATAAATCATTGGTGGTACATGGTGATATTATACTTTCCTCTAGATTTTGAGCATTTTTTCCTCTTAAAAAATGAATCAATAGTTGATGATTTAACCATGGTCAAGACTCCTATAAAAAAAATCAAAAATTAAAATCATATAACAAAATTTATAAAATTATTATAAAATGCACTAAATCAAAAAATAAATAAAATTCAACTCATTGCTATAAACTAAAGAAAACACAATGCACCAATATCTAATCGTGTGAAGCGTGATTCATATGACACATCAAAATATACAGTGTAACAATTAACAAACCAAAAAATAAAAAGTGACAAAGAAATGAAATAAAAAATTACTTAAAGTTAGAAAACAAGAGGACGAGTTCACAACTTGAACCTGCTGCTAGTCTAGTCTACTAAGTCTAGGAGACTAGGACACTAATACTGATAGTCTGATAGTGATGAGATGCACATGGGTAACAAAGAAGTAAAATAAAAAATTACTTAAAGTTGAAAACAAGAGGATGCACATGGGTAACAAAGAAGTGAAATAAAAAATTACTTAAAGTTGAAAACAAGAGGACGAGTTCACAACTTGAACCTGTTGTTAGTCTAGTCTACTAAGTCTACGAGACTAGGACAGTAGTATTGATAGTGATGAGATGCACATGGGTCACAAAGAAGTAAAATAAAATAGTACTTGAAGTTTACAGCAAGAGGACGAGTTCAAGTTGGGGATTGAACCTGCTGTTGCCTGGTAGTCTAATATTGATGAAATGCAGATGGGGGAGAGGAGAGGCAGAGGCAGAGCCGCAGAGGAGGCTCCCGGTCCCGGTGGTGATTGTCGCGTCGATTGTGGTGCTGCCGTGCGGAATGAGGTTCGGGGAGGGTTGCTGCCTGTTGGGCGTGGGGGATGGGGCGAGACTGGGCGGGCGAGGATCTCCGGATTTTTGGTCGCAGAGCAGGGAAGAACCGAAGAAGATCCTCTTCCTAATGCTAGTTCCTTGACTGCAGGATGGAGGCTGCCTTTCCTTATTTCTTGCTGTGTTTTCCTTCCCTTGCCGTCTCTTTAGGTTGTTTTTTTTTTTTCTTTGCAAAATAGCACCGAAAATTAAGGGATTTTGTAAATCACAAATCTTAAAATGATGGGGACCAGCTGATTTCTCCTCTACAAAAATCTTAGATCTTTGGGGGTTCCATGGCCCCTGCCGCCCCCCTAGTTCCGCCCCTGCAGAGCACGTAGCCATAACATGACAAATGAATAGAAAAATCGTGGAGGGGTCCATCCGAAAAAGCGTACCTTTGAACGGTTGTTGACAAATAGGATCTTAGAGGGGACCATAGAGGCTGGAGGAACAAGGGCTCGTTGGCTGGGAACGCACTTGGGCGATGGAGTGGAGTTGCAGTCGGCGCCAGTGAAGAAGATGGAAAAAGGTAAGAAAAGACTCGGGGCTTTAAACCCTAATATGTATATTGCTCAAGGTTGACGTCGACCAGATTGTGCGACTGGTGCGTGTCGGTGCATGCAGCGCAGGATCCCCTTCGACCCTCAACACGGAAAAATTGGGTTGACGCTGACCCTATAAAAAAATGGTTTAAAAAAAAACGTGTTTGAGGCGGGATGACTTCTTTGTTGTAAGGTTGCTTAAAATTACCTTTTTAGGTATAGTGGTCACGTAATCTGTTTTTTCCAGTAGAATCCTCTCTCTCTCTATATATATATATATTGTAAGGACCCGATCTCAGATTACCCACATCACTTGATTTTTGACTATAGGACTGATCTCGATTTGACCCCAACCAATATGCTCACTTTCACTCACTATCACTTAAATTAATTGTGTAATTTTATACGATTTACTTTTATCTTATTTAGATAATCATCATGAGTCATTCTGTGCTTGCATCATCATCTTGACCTGACCAGTAGACCTTTGCCCGTGGGACCCATTGCATGCATTTATGTCCAAGTGAAGGGTAACATGCACAAACTAGTAATAATTGGAAAAAATAAGATTTATGTATTAACCGATTGTTAGTTAAAATAATCCAATGAAGGGATTATGTTAGCATGGGACCGGATATATGTTGCACGGCATTAGGGGCTGGAGTTGGTCTTTCTTGCAGTAGATAGACTGCTTGTTTGGCTAAACAAGAAATAGGAAAATTAATTTAAGCCTAGATGGTAAGGTAGCCCAAAAGTAGAAAGAATTGATTCCTTGCAATATCAGGGTTTATTGTTAGCACCTTCTCCCATTTATCTCCTGATCATGATACCGTTCTTGACGCTCTTCATTACTTAAAAAATAAATAAATAGTCCCATTTAAAGTGGTCTCAAATAGTTAACAATGAGTCCGGATCCCTGTTTCGTTGAAACAAGAAAATACCATTTCATCCTATCAACGTTAAACGCATCTCCATGTTTCAACCAAACATGGGATCCGGACTCGTCAACAATTGACCCAGCGTCCACTCAAGACGCTATGCATGTCAACTATTGGACCTACCTAGCATTTAATCTCTTAGTTTTTTTTTTTTTTTTTTTTTTCATCATTAAGTGGATTCCAACGTGGGGTCCCAATGGACTCCATGCCTTGTAGAAGGGCTGAATCGTGATTGATAATGATCAATATTGAACTTACATAAGAATAGGATGACTCCTCTTTGGAAGGCCCACTCGAAAGATCCAAGCGGGGCCAATCTAGATATCAAATTTGATGTCAATTTAACAATTTTAACGCATTCATCTCCAAAAGCTTAACAGCTTTATACAAAACAACAAAATTGACCATTGAAACGGTCCACTCCATTTGGATCCGTCAAAACTTGGTGGGACTAGTGTAAATAGGAGGTGGGTTTGGATGGTGGGACTAGTGTAAATAGGAGGTGGGTTTGGATGGTCCACTTTGATGTATCAATAGGTGGTCCCACATGGTGGCTTGTACAGTAAAACGGTAAGAGAAGCTTGTAAAGGAGTATTACTCTTTTGAGTATTATTTGGATGGGCATAAATACAGCAATGCATAGATCACACATGGCGCCCCTTTGCATCCTTGAAGGGGACCAATGGGGAGAATATATAATCTTGCATGGTCAAGGGTAGTCTGAGTTGCCCTTATCTCTTGGTATATTTGGATAGGTTGGCAGTGAGTATAGATTAGCAAGTACATAGGAAGACAGGTAGGTGGATAAACTACGCTCATTGAATGCATGATCTCAATTTATTCGCATTCCATGAACTCAGAATAAGGTGTAGGTCTATTTTTGTTGATCAAAATAATACTCAGTTATTTTTCTATTTTAGTTTAACATGTGTGGAGTGGACTTGTTAAATTAACCGGGATTTTTATACTTTTTCATGTGGGATAGCGATCCTAAGATGTTAAAGGTGACGTTTAGATTGTGTGTAGGCGTATTGGGTGCATTCTGTATATGGTTGAGTGATCCCATCAGGTTCATGTAATGGCACTATAAGCAAATGATCAATGATGGCCAAGACTCTACTCGTACACGCGTAAACAATGGTAGATCAAGGCAGCCACAGGGTTAAGTGCTCATGTCTGTAAATACAGCTACATTACGAATTTTACAGACAAATAAATTTTACAAGTTGAATAGAATATGATGACACTTCAAGCTAGCTAGTCCAAGATCAACTAGATGTTGAAAGGGACTTTAGGTATGATCTGATATTGCTATTCATACATTGAACAAATAACACTTGCATGATCTAGACCTAATTAAAGTAACATTTACAGAAATGAAAAACACTGATGTGCTGCAACGCAAAGCCGCTAAGAATTGGATCTTACTAAACCCAAGTTGCATAGTAACTTCTCAGATCTCGACCGATTACCTAGCGAGAATCTCTCAGTCTCCTGTGCTTGGGATTTTGAATGTGCATCGTCTCACACAAAGAATGGTCTGGCCAATCTCCTTGCGCACTGCTTCTATTGTTTTGCTGTTGACAGGATTACCCATTGCATTAGTGACATAGAAAACATTCATGGCTTGTGATCCACGGGTAGTGACTTCAGCTTGAGTGAGAGAGAGCCCATTTTCTCTAAATATGCGGGTTATGGCAGATAGGAGTCCGACTCGATCTTCACAACAGAGTTCAAGTCCAAGTCACTGAATTGTGTGATGCAATAAAATTAGCACAGCTCAAAATTTGAAGGAGGACAAAGGGAACTACAGACCAATCTGTGCCTGTGTCTATACCTCGGAAGATCGTCTCTCAATAGCAGCCTCCAAGCAATGGATAATCCACTCACTCTCTTCTTCGGAACAAACAGGGAACCCATCAATATTTCTAATATAGTATTCCTATGTCATGAAGAATGCAAAAGAATGATCTAATACATTAAGGTTTTAAGTATTTTGAGGATATTAATATATGTAAATGAAATAGAAATCCCATTGTCACATGCATATTTTAAGTTAATAATCTCTCCTGTTCAAGTTCACAACTGCCAAGAGTACAGCATTTCGGAGTAATTTGAATGCTTGGGCACAATGGAGCGTAATTCGTTATTCTATGTACCGAATAAAATAGATATCAGAGATTATATTATGTAGGGTACTGATTTCCATGTTGATCACCAAACCAGTATCACCTTAGATATTGCTTTGAAGGAAAATTTGGAGAACCATTTTATGTGGAAAATTCGGAGAACCATCTTACATGGCACAAAAAGGTTGTGCCTCAAATTCACTGTAGAATCAAAAGCAGTCGATCCTATCAAAACATTCAAATTGTTTGTCTCAAATCGTTTGTCATTCAGGGTGCATAGAAACATAACCATGGTTATTTATTTAAAATCGAGTGCAGTTCATAAGAACTTTGGATGTGAATTTGTCGTTTTAGAGCAAAAATGCAACAATTTGCCGAAATGGAATGAATAAAAAAAGATGAATAGTTATCAATTATCAGAGTGTGAATGAAGAAAACCTGATTTGCTTCTTGCCCTTCAGCATTGACAGTTGCATGGAAGACAATGTACTGCATGTCGGTCAAAGTACAGACGGTGTCAAAGAATAGTTTAGGCCGGTCCTTAGAGTGCTGCTACCTACACACTGCAAAAAACTTTCCACACACTGTATTTTTTTAAAAACAAAAATATTCCTAAACTACCCCTATCCCTCTCCTTCCCTCTCTCCTCCTCTCGCTGCTCTGGCAACCCCGCCAGCCACCGCCCTTCCCCCTCTCTTCCTCTCCTACTTCGGCAACCCCCACCCGCCCCCATCCCCATCCCCCTCTCCCTGCTCCGGCACACCAATTTCATTTCCCTTCCCAATGTGCACCCCTGCTGCACTCTCCATCCCTTTCTACGCATATCTGCTCGAATCCTCTTCCTCAACCAAAACCATCCAAATGCTCCATCTCTCATATCTAGTCATTTGTGATTTTTATGCAATGGGCAAGCAAATGATAGTTTTTCGAAGATCTCAACAGCGACAAGCAAATGGAGAAGCAAATGCTATGGATGTAAAAAAAAAAAATTGCTATTGAAGATGAAGGCTCGACGAATCTAATTCGTTCGGCCACACAAGGCCAAACAAACTCGATTTGTTCAGCCCTGTGTCACCGAACAAACTCATCGCAGCAACACACTAGAAATGTTGAGCTTCGTTTGGCCATTTCCAAATTTCCTCTACGAGTTTAGATTGCAGAGATAAAAAGTGTAGTATAAAAAAAAAAAAAAAAAAAAAAAAAAAACTTGAACCAACCATCGAGTGACTCTTAGCCAATTGGATGATCAGGAGAATCATCAAGTTTTGGAGCATTACACTTGTATGGTGGATATGTTGGGGAGAGTGGGGCGCGTGGAGGAAGCGGAGGCGTTCATTGAGGGGATGGATGAGGAGCCTGATGGGGCGGTGTGGGGTGCGTTGTTGGGTGCTTGAGAGGGTAGCTGAGAGATTATATGGGAAGGGCGGCGGCGGCTGGCGGGGTTGCCGGAGAAGGGAGAGGAAGAGAGGGAAGGAGAGGGATAGAGGTAGTTTAGGAATTTTTTTGTTTTTAAAAAAATGCAGTGTGTGGAAAGTTTTTTGTAGTGTGTAGGTAGCAGCACTTCAGTCCTTACACCTAACATACACAACAGTGTACCATTTTTCCATGCAATTCTCAATAGTCACAACAGGTCTGCTCCTCTCAGTTGTAGTTTCTTGCTCGCTACTATCATTTGTCATAATCACGATCAGCATACAGCATTTGGTGCAGTCGCCTTTCTGTATGAGTCACACCCATGGAAATGGCTGTCTTAGCACCATTTTTATCTCTAGCTCCTTTAAGCACATACCGGAGTAGTTGTTTGATTTTAGCAAGCCCGATTTTGGATCATCGATTGGCAACCCAGTAGCCTTTTCAGTAATGTGAACTACTGATGCCATCCTTGAATTATGGGTCCAAACTGATGCAAGCCAGACTACTGGGCCCTGCCTGAAAGTCTGTTCCAGAAAACCCAAAGCCCACAAGGCCAAGCAGTGACAGAATTTCCAAGATCTCCAACGACATCTCATCTTCCAATTTTGGAGACTTTCTGATTTTGCTAGATTTGATTTCTAAATGTTAGTATTAGCTGCTATTTAGAGTTACTTATTAGGAAGAGTCTATATTAGAGTTGTTTCCTAAATTAATTGGTTTGGAGTCTTTCCAAGGACTGTAATGCTTGGTAATCATCATATAGAAATTGAATGAAATTGAAGTTTTCTCTCCATCGTGAGTTTTTCTTGTCTGTGGTGTGAGAGACCTAGACATCTTACCCTAAGCCTTTGGCTTGGAGATTAGCCCGTTGGCTATTCTCCCTCCCCGCTTTGCGTCACAAATTTGCCAATTAATCCACCCCTACTACTTCAAACCAGGTCTTTGGAATCATGAATCAATCAATTCCAAAATATAGAACAAGAAGCACTTGCAAAAGAAGGGGTCACATAAATTTTCCTTGTGTTGCTTCAAAAAAACATAGGATATGGTATAAGTACACGATGAGAGACTTTTTTAGATTATAAATCAGCTCATAAATTTTATATAGCATCTTCACATATACAATGTATGAACTTCCTTTTCCTGTAGAGCTTGTAGTATATTTATTAGCAGGTCACCACCAAACAACACTGATAATTTTTTTACACCTCTATATTGTAACATCATGTATCATAACCACAAAAATTACCTGAACTCCATTATAGAAGTTACTAAACAGCACCCTAAAAAAAAGATAAAAAAAAAAAAAAGAAAGAAAGAAAAGAAAAAGGGAAATGCTCTTTTAGCAAATAAGTAATGCATGCCTTAAGAAACAAAAATACTGTACGATTTGAGATTAGACGAGGAAACATGAGAGGTATTTTTGAGATTAACAAGAAATGATGAAGAGAGATCTTACGAGCTCAACATATTCCAAAAGACCTTGTGGAGGATTTCTTCCCGCAGTCAGTTCAGAAAGCAATACTCCAAAGCTGTAAACATCGCTCTTCTTAGTGAATGTCCTGGTTGAAACATACTCAGGATCAAGATATCCAAAGGTTCCCCTGATATTTGATTCATGTGGGTTAACCATTTCTTCCCTTGAGAGCCCAAAATCAGCATCCTGCAACAGAAGTATATTTTTTCTTCCATGATGAATTCAAAGAATAGGATGTATAAATAATCTTACACCAGCAGTCTATCAATAGAAATTTTGAATTCCAGGAACATAAGACCCAAATGAAACGGATATTATAGATACTATATTGCTAACCATAAAATTTCATGAAAACTGACTCCACAGAGAGGGATCGATCATTTGTACAAGTATAACCATCTGTTTTGTAATCCAGACTAGTGACCAGCCCTCAGTGAGAATGGACAATGCATGTAGAAGCTCCCAATTTATGAGATCAAAGAATGATCCGCTGTTAAATCTTTTCACATTAACCTAGTGTAAATTTTTATGATGCCATAATGCAGTACTATAAATCCATTTGTGGACCCACCTATAAAATCTAACCATTTCAAAGTAAAATTTTTATTTGAATTCGTATTGACCAAGGTTTCACTTAAATAAGACTAAGGCTCACCACAGGATTTTGTGAGAGGACCCCACCCATGGAGTCTTGGCCTGATTTTATAAGAGGGCCCACCTAGAGAGTAGTCTTAATGTCCAAAAGTTGTAAAGATAGAAATGATGACTAATCACTCATTACTTAAAAAGGAGAAAAAATAGGGAGGTTGTCTTAACCATTTAACTTCTATTCCTTGAAATTAACACCCTTGAATGCATCATTACCTTATTCTTTGGAGGAAAGCGGCGTTTTTGCTTTAAAAAATGCCCGGGTGTTTTCTAGTGCTCCTAAAAAATATAAATATAAATAAATATATCATTATTGTGGGGACCCGATCCCAGATTACCCACATGACTTGATTTTTGACCGTTTGATTGATCTCGAGTGGACCCCATCTTGTGTGCTCACTTTCACTCACTATCATTTAAATTCATTGTGTAATTTTATATGATTTACTTTTATTGCATGTAGATAATCATCATGGATCATTCTGTGCTTGCATCATCATCTTGATCTGAACCGTGGACCTTTGCCCGTGGGACCCATTTCATGCATTTATGTCCAAGTGAAGGGTACCATGCATAAACTAGTACAATTGGAAAAAAATAGGATTTTATGTATTAACTGATTGTTAGTTAAAATAATACAATGGAGGCATATCATGGCCCCTTGTGGGCCATGGGACCTGATATATGTTGCACGACTTTAGGGGGAGTTGCTCCTTCTTGCAGTAGATTGACTCCTAGTTTGCCAAAATGAGAAATAGGAAAATTAATATAAGCCTAGATGGTAACGTGGCCTAAAATTAGAAAGTATTGATTCCTTGAAATATCAGGATTTATTGTTAGCACCTACACCCATTTATCTCCTGATTATCAGGGTCATTCTTGATACACTTTTTTTTTAATATTAATTTCATTAAAAGAGCAAACAATACGAGAGACTTATGCTGGCATGAAGAACAATACCACCGAAACCCTAAGAAGCAGGGATCGAAAGAAACAGACCCTCCAAAATACATTAACTATAACAAAAGTCCCCACTGCATGGCTACATAAAAGCCACATCCTTCCAATTGTACATGATTCGGTCTATAGAATAATCTCTGAATATGGGATTTATTAGCACCCATTGAGCCACGGAAAATTTAATCTTTCCACAAATCGAATCTCCATTCGTTACAACTCCTTCAAAACATCTAGCATTCCTTTCCTTCCATATATGCCAAATCACTACAAGAAACGATAGCTTCCACATCTCTTTCCCCTTCTGTGACTTGATGGGAGACTTCCAAGCCACGAACAAATCCTGAACATGCTTTGGGAAGATCCAACTACAACCAAAGCAACTAACTACACTATTCCAAATCCTTACAGCACTGTTGCACCTTAAGAGGAGGTGATCTATTGTCTCCTCATCTTCCGAACACATAGGACATGCATTGACCACTGCCTTCCCTCTTTGTTTAAGGTTATCCATAGTAAGAATTTGTCTTCCGGAGAACTAGCCATCCAAAGCCCACCATTCTTGGTGTGGCCTTTCCTCAATGTCCCTCAGGTTTCTTCGGAAAATGGGGCACCATAACACCTCCTTATTTGTACCATTTCCAAAATAAGCTTTTAACATTCGCGTCCTTCACCAAAGCACACTTAAATAGATCTGGGAGTTTCTTTGCTAGCGGGCACTCACCTATCCATGTATCTTTCCGAAAGAGAATCTCCTCTCCTTCCCCCCCCCCCCCCCCCCCCCCCCAAGCGACCCTGATACCAAGGTTTAAAAAACCAGACTCGGGACCTGACTCATTCATGGCTAAGTCCGAGTCGACTCGCCGAGTCACATGGGACTCGGTCGAGTCAGGCTGAGTCCCAACTTTAGTTGTATAGGACTCGGTCGAGTCGCATGGGGCTCAGCCGAGTCCATTGCGATTGGGCTTAGTCACATGATTCGAGTCCGAGTCCCATGCGACTCGACTCGGTATGTGCCGAGTCCAAGTCGATTCGGACTCGGCCGATTTTTTAAATCATGCCTGATACTTGATGTTTTGCATGAACTTTTCCTTTACAGATATTATGCATTTTCACATTCTTGATACACTCCATTAGTTAAAAATAAATAAATAGTCTTAGTCCCATCCAAAGTGGTCTCAAATAGTTAACAATTAACCTAGCCTCCACTCAAGACGTTATGCATAGCAACTGTTGGACCTACCTAGTATTTAATCTCTTATTTTGATAGTTTTTTCCATCATTAAGTGGGGCCCAACATGGAGTCCCAATGGATTGCATTGCCTTGTAGAAGGGCTGAAATGTGACTGATAATGATCAATATTGAACTTATATAAAAGAATAGGATGAGGACTCTTTGGAAGGCCCACTTGATGGATGATGGATGTAGTGAACCCCACATGTATTTCCACTAAAGTGTTTAACGTGCTGCGTAGTGCGAATAACTGGCCTTTGCCCATTAGATTGAACTTTGGATTGCATGACATAAATCATTTGATTGTAACAGTCTAGTTTGATTTAATTCCTTTGATCCTTTGTGTGGCCCATCTTGATCATGCACACCACGTATATGGCATGTGCACTATCAAAAGATCCAAGTGGGACCAACCTAGATATCAAATTGGAGTCAATCTAATACCTTTGACCCATTCATCCATGGTGCACAAGTGTAACGGCTTTATATAAAACAACAAAATTGACCCTTGATCCAACGGTCCTCTCCCTTCGGATCTATTAAAACCCGATGGGACCCGTGTAAATAGGGGGATGGGTTTGGATGGTCCGCTCGGATGGAACAGTAGGTGGCCCCACATGGTGACTTGTACCGTAAGATGGTAAGGGAAGCTTGTACAGGAGCATTACTCTTTAAGTATTATTTGGATGGACATTAATACAACAATGCATAGAGCATGCATGGCGCACCTTTGCATCCTTGAGTGGGGCCCATGGGGAGAGTTTATAGCATGGTAAAGGGTAGTCTGAGTTGGTGATGCAATACGGAAGGTTAAAAGGATCCATGTCCACATGAAGGACCCAACCATCCAACCCAGCCTATTGGGTTCAGCCCACAGGCCCTAATTGGTTGAGAAAGCTACTGCGGCATTCCAATTATATATTAATTCTAATTAGGGAATGATTTCTTGTTTTGTTATTTGAAGAGAATTAGTAGTTTTCTATTTTTCTTATAGTTAACTTTTTCAGTAGCTTTATTACATTATAAATAGAGAAGCCTCTATGGCAATAGGCACGCTTGCTTTCAATTAATCAAGAATTTCCTCTGAGTTATTGTGAGTTAATGGGTTGTTTCCTGATTTTGTTTGTGCCCTAGTGGCTGAAATCCATCTTGGATTCAATCAATCTTTCGGATGATTGATCTATCATTCCAATCGCGGATCTTGGCTGCAGCAGTAGGCCTTTTCTACTATAAGAGTCCTTGTTTTATTTGGATAGGTTGGCAGTGGGACTATTAGAATGGCAAGTAATTAGTGTCTCTTTTGTATTGGGAACCTAATGCATTATTTAAACACACCATCTACAACTCTATTGTATTCAATTAATTTACAGTAGGAAAGAGAGAGGGAAATGGGGAGAGAGAGAGAGAGAGAGAGAGAGAGAGAGAGGAGTGGGATCGTCTGGGGCAAAGCATCATCTCCACCATCTCATCTTCATCAATTTTGCAAATAATAAGTCAGATAGGTAAATACACTAAGCTCATTGAATGCATTATCTCCTAATTTATTCCTGTTACAGGGCTATTTCTGTTGATCAAAATAATACTCTCAGTTATATTTCTATTTTAGTTTAACATGTGTGGATTGGACTTGTTATTAACCGGGACCTTTATACATTTTCATGTGAGATGGCGATCCTCAGATGTTAAAGATCATTTTTAGATTGTGTGTAGGTGTATTGGGTGCATTCTATAGATGGTTGTGTGATCCCATCAGGTTCATGTAATGGCACTATAAGCAAATGATCAATCATGGCCAAGACTCTACTCGTACATGCGTAAACAATGGTAGATCTAGGCAGCCACAGGGTTTATATTTCTTGGAATTTGTACAAAGCATTTTAAGTGCACATGTTTGTGAATATGGCTACATTATGGATTTTACAGACAAATAAATTTTAAAAGTTGAATAGAATATGATCACACTAAAAGCTAGCTATTCCAAGATCAACCAGATGTTGAATGGGACTTTAGGTATGATCTGATATAGCTATTCATTTATTGAACAAATAACACTTGAATGATCTAGACCTAATTGAAGTAACATTTACAGATATGAGAAACACTGATGTGATGTGATGCAATGCAATGTCGTTAAGAATTGGATCTTATTAAACCCAAGTTGTATAGTAACTTCTCAGATCTCGACCTGAAGAGATTACCTAGCGAGAACCTCTTGGTCTCCTGTGGTTGGGATTTCGAGTATGCATCGTCTTTCACACGAAGAATTGTCTGGCCAATCTCCTTGCGTATTGCTTCTATTGTTTTCCTGTTGACAGGATTACCCATTGCATCAGTGACATAGAACACATTCATGGCTTGTGATCCATGGGTAGTGACTTCAGCTTGAGTGAGAGAGAGCCCATTTTCTCTAAATATGCGGGTTACGGCAGCTAGGAGTCCGACTCGATCTTCACAACAGAGTTCAAGTCTAAGTCCCTGAATTGTGTGATGCAATAAAATTAGCACAGCTCAAAATTTGAAGGGAAGGACAAAGGGAACTACAGACCAATCTGTGCCTGTATCTATACCTCGGAAGATCGTCTCTCAATAGCAGCCTCCAAGCAATGGATAATCCGCTCCCTCTCTGCTTCGGAACAAACAGGGAACCCATCGATATGTCTAATATAGTATTCCTATGTCATGAAGAATGGAAAAGAATGATCTAATACATTAAGGTTCAAGTATTTTGAGGACATTAATTCATGGAAATGAAATAGAAATGCCATTGTCACATGCATATTTTAAGTGAATAATCTCCCCTGTTCAAGTTCACAACTGCCAAGTGTACAGCATTTCACAACTTCCAAGAGTACAGCATTTCAGAGTAATTTGAATGCTTGGGCACAATGGAGCGTAATTGGTTATTCCAGGTTCCGAATAGAATAGATATCAGAGATTATATTATGTGGGGTACTGATTTCCATGTTGATCACCAAACCAGTATCACCTTAGATATTGCTTTCAAGAAAAATCGTGAGAACCATCTTATGTGGCACAAGGTTGTGCCTCAAATTCACAGTAGAATCAGACAGTGGTTCATTCTACCAAAACATTCAAATTGTTTGTCATTCAGGGTGCATACAAACATAACTATGGTTATTTATGCACTTCATAAGAAGTTTGCATGTGAATTTTCATTTTAGAGGAAAAATGCAACAATTTGCCCAAATGGAATGAATAAAAAAAATGAATAGTTATTAATTATCAGAGTGTGAATGAAGAAAACCTGATTTGCTTCTTGCCCTTCAGCATTGACAGTTGCATGGAAGACAACATACTGCATGTCTGTCAAAGTACAGACGGTGTCAAAGAATAGTTTGGGCCGGTCCTTACACCTAACATACACAACAGAGTACCATTTTTCCATGCAATTCTCAATAGTCACAACAGGTCTGCTCCTCTCAGTTGTAGTTTCTTGCTCGCTGCTATCGTTTATGTCATAATCACGATCAGCATACAGCATTTGGTGCAGTCGCCTTTCTGTATGAGTCACACCCATGGAAATGGCTGTCTTAGCACCATTTTTATCTCTAGCTCCATTAAGCACATACTGGAGGAGTAGTTTAATTTTAGAAAGCCGATCGGGATCATCGATTGGCAACCTGGTGGCCTCATCTGTAATGTAAACCACTGAAGCCATCCTTGAATTATGGGTCCAAGCTTCAGAAGCTACAACATTGCACTTGAGGTCTGAAAGAACAGCAAAAATCTCAGAAAGTAAGCCTGGTCGATCTCTTCCAATCAATTCAACTGATGTATGTTCAGCAACTGCCTGCACATCTACGGATCTTCTCCATGACCGAAAAGTATAAGATCTCCATGCCAGTGACTGAAACAAGGTGCAAGTTGCACATCAAAACTCATATTATGCATGGAATATCAAAACAACTTAAATATTTGGCAAGATATTTATTTGATGATTATTCAAGATAAACAAAACAAAAGTTCTTTGAATTAATTTGGTAGTAAGATTTCTTCCAACATGAATTCAGGATGATCCAAAAATAGGAAACACATTATATGGGGTACTGCTTTTCTGCTCATCTCCCCAATCAATGTTGATGGTCAAGGCAAGTAAGTTGAATAAAAACCACTTAGGGTTCATTTGGGCACATCTTTGGAGAGTGGATTCTGGATGTGCCACCTCTTTTTCCATGAGGAGAGGAATCCTTATGTTCTGACCCCTCCCCTTGAAAGGGACAGCTCCAGCCTCCAGCAATGGTGGAAAAGTTAAGCACCATGGCAGCAAGATAGCAAGATTCTTTGCATGTCCAGTTTTAACACTTCAAATGCCAGATAATATAAAATTTTCTGCCATTTCCATAGCATACACAAAGGAGCCCCTAATGTTGTTTCCGGTTGCAACTTTGTGCAAACCAACATAAAAATAAAATAAAATTATTTGTTTTTCCAAAAGATTGAAGTCATTGGTGATTGGGGTACATTCAATTGTATCAGTAACCAACAAAGGGGCCACCAACCTTTAGACTTATTCAAGCTCGAAGTGAAACAATTTTTCTCTAACTTCAGGAATCAAAGAACAACTACAAATGAAAGATTAATAATTTTAAAAAGAGGAAAACAGGAAAACACTCCAGACAGTGCTCAAAAGTTTAATTTGTGGCTGTTTTATCCAATGACCAATAGGTAAAAGCAAGAAAATAACATTACTGATGCACTTATTATCAACACTCAATGACAAATTCAACTTCGAACTTTTGTGCAGTCATGTACATCAAGGATAATCACTGTCTACTTAACCCGGTATGTAATGGATTACATAACTTACCTTGCTGGAAAACACAAGTTATCACACGACATTAAGAAAGACTCAAAATTAAAGATAAAATATCATGCTTTTAGCTACCAGAATCCACTAGCTAAAGAAGTGTGCATTTGGATGTTTCACAAATGGAAGGCAGTTTGAATATCATGGTGGAGTTGATGGTTTCATTTCACTCGCATTGTTTTGGGGATTGCGAGAATTAGAAACCACATTAATTGGAACCGTCTTCAATTCTTTATCCCACAAAAAACAAGTCATTTACAGATATTATTAGGAGGCCTCTGCAGAGCCAATAGAGCACCTTTATCGTTCCACAAGGATCAAGATCAGAAAAATGTTCATTCTGCTGAACGGAGATATATTTCTGAACTATCAATTGCTGATGATTGAGTGAGACACAAATTCTTTGGTTCGAATCCTTATGGTAAAAAAGTGTGGGGTATTCAAAGTCCTGATCAAATCAAAACCAATGGTCATTGGACTTAACATCACTAGTCATGGTATTTTGACTGAAGGGATAAATGTGGATAAAACAGTAACCTACCTGATGAGGTTTGTGATTTGCTATTACCCAAATAGGCACTCAACAAAAGAATTCAATCTTTTGACTATGCGGGTAAAACCAAACACATCCCATCAGGGACTGTGTAATCCAAGTCCACAGCTCTACAATAAATCCAACAGGAAAATTCGAACGGCTAAATTACAGTAAGAACTTCTAAATTGCAAACGGTTTAAAGTAAATTAAACTGGAAATTGATTTGAGTCTACCTTTTGAATGCAGTCGACAACTTTATCATCCCATAGTTTATTTCCATCTTGGTCAACAACATGAAACACTATGCAAGAAACAGAGACGTCAAGGAAAAGACACAGCCCATCCAATAAATAAAAGTAATTCACAGAAATCAAAATCTTACCATCTATAAACCATTCTCCATCAGATGATATGTAAGCCTTGGTAATGGTAAGGTTCAAATCAGTCAAAATCTGTACAACTTCCAATAGACTCCCCTGCATATTAGCACTGTCCACCTAGAAAAAGTAGAGAATAAAAAGGAAGAATAATGTAAGGAAACTTCCACTGAATTCAAAAACTCACACTCAAAGGAAAAAGAAAAACAACAGAAGATATCCAACTACCTTAACCAAAGTGTGTTTCTTGCTAGAAGTGTTATCTACAGAAACCCTGCTAGATCAAAGAAAAAAAGGCAATGAGAAACAAAATCCATGTTATAAAGAAGCCTCAAAATAAAAAAAAAAACTTCCTTATAGCATCAACAGCATACTTTCTATTCAAAATATTTTCATAGAAAGAAAAATAACTAAAACCATAAAAAAAAAAAAAAAAAAAAAAAAAAAAAAAAAAAAACCTCGATACAAATGAGGCAGAACCCATGTATGAAAACCAACCATCTGTCATTTCAACTAAAAAAAAGTTCTGAGAGGTGGGGAACCTGAAAAATAGCAACTAATGAAAAGATTGAATTATAAAGACTAGAAATTTGGGCCATCAAAAAAAGAATTTTTTTTTTTTTTTTTTGAAACCCTCAAATTCTAAAAATCCTCTTCAATCAACACCAAAACTCTAGGTTCAAAAAATAAAATAAATAATGTAAAGGAAAAGCCAAGAAAAGACTAACAATGCCATAGAAAGCAACCAAATTCAAAAAAATCATCCAGAACCAGCATATGCCCACATTAATAAGAGAAGGGAAGAAAACAACCCATGTCACAAAAACTAATCACCACCCATTTCAATTCAACAGAAACACATAGAATCACAGAATGGAAGAAGAAAATAGCAAAAATAAAGAACAAAATAAAATAAAAGAAACCCCATTTTACAAAAACGCTTTAACCTAAAGAACTTTAAAAATCAGAACCCAACCCAGTTCAAGTCGACAAGAACCCAGAAAGTTCTTCAGCAAAGTAAACAGAACAACCAAACCAAATTCAAATTACCTTGGTGGATGCATCCTAATAACAAACTTCTCATATTCATCATCCATATCCAAACAAGAAGAAGCCCAAGAATACATTGTATATTTTCCTTTGTTTATCTTCTCTTGTGCTCTCTTCTTCTTTTTCTTCTTCTCTCTGTTTTTCTCTTCTTCTCAATGAAATGCTTTGGTGTATGTTGTAGGCACATATCCTCTCACGGCTCCCATGGCTCTCGTGCAGAACCAAGGGTGGCGGAGTGTTGGGGGGCGCACAAGAATGGTACTTTACCGACTTGTCCCTGCTGGAGTGGGCCCCACTTGTGGTGCTCTCCATTTTCCCCGTGAGGTTGGGGTTCTAATCCATGGCAAGACGTGGGATCGTTGTTTCAAGCTGTGGGTTGGGTCATGGTTTTAAAATTGAATGGGAATCGTTGGAGGATTTCCGCCAAAGTGTATCAATCGCGATCTTCCATGTCACCTTGGGCATTCCTACTCAGAAGCATAGTAGGCTGCCCGCGATGATGTGGTAGACTTTGATTGGTCCACTCAAAGTCACCATGGGATAATAACTTTGGACATCGAACTCTTTAAAATTCGACCAAGTTATATACAATTAGGAATGAACATGTTTGTGGTCCATGGCTGGAGGTGGGTTCATTGTTTAGTGACATATTATCACGTCAGAGTTCTAAATATCGGCTGATCTCAACTTGTATCCTATAATAATAAACATTTATATTATTATGCCAACAGTCATGTGAGTTCGCTTGGCTTGCATGCATTGTTTTCTGATGTGGTTTGCGTTATGGTTTCATAACGGTTGAAATCGAGCTGTATACAACGAGAATAAGCATTTATGGTCCATGGCTGGAGGAGGTTTCATTATATGGTGACGGAAGGTTACATCATAGTTCTAAATATCGGCCGATGAGTTGTATCCTACAAGGATGATGAATGCTTATGTTGTGATGCCAATGGTCTTGTAACTGAAATTGGCTTAGATAAGCTCAGCTTTGATGGTGTAGAGCTCAAATTTGGCTCATGAGCTAATCAAGTGGAGCTAGAATTGGCTAGATGAGCCTCATTCATATATTAGCAGAGTTGAAAGTTTGAAATTCAAATCTAACTAGAGTTAAAAAAAGGGTTCGCCTAAAGCTTTAATTAGCAGATAGTTCATAGTGAGTTCTACTTAGGTTGCATCTTATTAGGGTCTAATAATAAGAATAGACTCAACCAAGACCATGCCCACAAATTAATTGTACGTATTAAATATCTATCTAAACCTAACAAAGAGTCAACCTGAGCCCTGACTGTTGGCACCAAGGAAAACAAAAGAATTGCCTCCTAGGTGCATCCATTATATATTCATGTTGAACTAACCATATCGAACTAATTGTAGGCTAAAGCCATTTGGGCTTTGGAAGTCTATCGTGCACATTTGTAAAGGGATGTAAGAAGAATGGCCTGCTTTATGAGCAAGTTTGTTGTTTCCGCTTTGATTTTTAGTTGAATGATGTTCTAGCCCGTGCATCAGACGTTGGCCACAACAATATTTCATCCACTCGATCATGATGTCCTTGACCGATCAATTGAATCAATCTAAATAGTGCTAATATAAGGGATGAGCCACATCCAGGGTGAAGTCTCGCTATTAGATCAAAAGAGACACCATACAATGTTATTATAGGTTCTCTCATAGATTACCCTCTTCATCCCCATTTTATTTCTAGTGATTTCCTTTTTGGTTGTTTCAAATATGGAGATACCATAGGAGAGGGGATCTCTCTCACTCTCATCTCTACTTATTTTCCACTGGTAAAGAATCTGCATGTGGGGATTTACATAGAAATTTACTAATCTACATGTATAGGTACACAACAAACCCTCACTCTCATCTCTACTTATTTTCCACTGGAAAAGAATCTGCATGTGGGATATACATGGAAATTTACTAATCTAAATGTATAGGTACACAACAAACCCCACCCCAACACCCCCCCCCCCACCCCCCCCCCCCCCCCCCCCCCCCCCCCCCAACCAAAAAAAAAAAAACTTTTTACTAGTCCCTTAGCTAAATAAGCGACATGTAATGAAACTAACCTATGTTAGAGTTTTTGCGTGTTGCAATTTGCCGGACACTACGTCAAAAAGGCCAAAAAATGATTGTTGAAGACAATTATTTTTCTTAAAAAAAAACTGCTATGGGCAGTCTGCAAAATCGTAGTCATTTTTCAAAAAAGATTGTCGTTGGCGGTCAAAAAGTTCTCAAATTAGCGACTGTCTATGGCAGTCGATTTTTTTAAAGACGGACATCGACAGTCGAAAATATTTTAAATCATTTTTTAAAAACTATATAAAAAAAGGACCTATCATTCGAAAAATGACTGTCTGGGGTAGTCGTTTTATTTGAGGGTTTTTTTAAAAAAAATATTTCATAATTAATTTTTAAAAATTATATTTTTCTAATAAAAATTTTGTAATTCTCAAAACTACAAGTTAGCATCAACCATACTACAAATATCCATTATCCATCAAATAAGTAACTCAAATAAGCTAATAAATCATCCATCCACTTAAAATTTAAACCATCTAAGTAGCTAAGTAAATGGTAGAACATTAACAAAATCCACGTTCATGTTCGTATTACTAATACCACAATCACACGCATCAAAGTAAATACTGCAAATAAAGCCATATAACAGTAAATCATGTGGGCTCTGAAACTAGCCAAACACAGATCTATATGTGGGCTATGAAATGATGTCACCCACGGTGAGATCCCCAAAAGTCTTTTCTCCACCCAACAACTCTACGTCAAACTTCAAGATCTTATCTACAACGATCCTATAGCATCCTTCCTCCTTAGCTGACAAACCGAGAATACGTCCAAGGGCAATGATAATCTCTTTTCGCAGGTAATGCAATAGCCTACATGTACCCTGATGTGTATTAGTGTTTGGTTGATTTGTATGTGCCAATTGACATGAGGAATCATCATGAGTCTACAAACAATATTACAAATACATTGTGTTAGTATTTCATCAGTCAAGATAATTAATTAATTTATTGAATCAATCATGTAAGAAAAATAAACATTGTACCTGAGATGAACTACCATGATAAGTTGAAGGTCACACTTGGTTGATTCGTATGCAGTAATAACATCATCCTGCAATAACAAAGAGGATAAATAAAAAGCATAAACACATTTTGGCAAACGGTAACGTATACTTCATAAAAATGTTCCTAAGAAAAATTTCTAATGAAAAAGATTTCTCGAAATTTCGGCATAGTCTCCCATGTACATGTGACATTTAATTTATTTTTTTTACAACTTGTTAAGTACCTGTACATAACAAAAAAAAAATTCGTATAAACAACCCAATGCCCCAACACACTACAAAGTCATTCACCACTACATCATTAGTCATTCACTATTCAACCATAGCACTTCAATAATTTACTTCACACTTACACCATGACCATGTTGGAAATAGGTAGGCCTCTAGAATAGGTTTAAAAAACTTTTGACCAACTTGATCTAGTGATCAACTATCCAGAAGGCTATAAAATCCAATCCAGGATCTATGTCCTCAATCTCAGCTATCATGATCAGTAAATAAACATATCGAGAAGATAGAACAGCAACTAACAAGCAACAAATAAATTTACAACATACAGGGAAGTAGATTATACTTTTGGAGCTCGGTTGTGCTATAATGGAGAAGTTGTTACTTTCTTTGATGATGAAACTCTTTACAAATCAAATAGGAATCTCCAAGACCCAATTGTCTTCCACGTTATGACCCGTATCAGATTCTCTTTTCTCAAAAAAATGGTTGGGATCTCCAAGAGAAAGCAACTAGAAACTCTAGGGCAAACCAGAAGATAAACTAGAAGAGGGAGAGAGAGAGAGAGAGTAGTGTGCAACTCTTGCACAATAGGTATTGGGCATGAATCCCAAGATGGGAATAGCATAGGGACGTCCAACACTCTTTCCTCATCTATTTATAGCCACCAAGCCACCTCCTTATTCTAATTGAAATAGAAGTCTCACTTTTCTAACAATTAGTAACTCTCTTCTTTCTAATTTAGATAGAAGTCTTACTTCTATTAGTAATTTTACTTATATCACTATTAGAAGTCTCACGTCAAATAAGATTAGTGACTTATTATTACCACTATTAGAAGTCTCACTTCAAATAGAAATAGTAACTTTCTCTTTCCTTTCCTTTTAGAATTTAAGTAGAATTAGAAACTTTCTAATAACTTGGGCTAGCGTGGGGACCACTACAGATTCCTTAGAAAGCTAGCTTCAACTGTGACTCACGACCCCACATCTCATGTGCAATCCGGGTTCACAATTAATTGCAAATAACTCCACTATATAAATGCAATTGAACTCCAGTCTTAGAAATAAATTACATAGAAGACCCTAAACTTCTCTATTACCACAAGTAGGCCCCTCTATCAATATCCATGAATCAATTGGACCTGTCTTCCAAACTAGATCCATATCTTATTATCCTTGAGCCCCAATTAATTATAATGATCATTTGGTACCGATCCAATTAACTCTTAATTGGAATGGGTGGGCATTTACCAATAATAAATCCATTAATTGACACAAGGGGATATTAAAGATAGATTCCATCTTGACCATTGAATGTTCTCACAGTCCTACTATCACCTACCCAAGACACCAAGGTGTTGACCTACAGTTGGCCTGACTTATTGGTGACTCAAAGCAAATGAATAAATAGAAACTTGAGTTCACCAATGTCTCATGATTGAGAGCCTATTGCTAGGGAATTATGAGAGCAGACCTTAAAGTAAAGACATTGTTCATAAGGTGCTTCTCATAGTCCTTCAACACATCCAATGTACGAGCACTATGATCCAGAATCTTACATTCCGATGATCGAGACAAATCACACTATCTCATAGTAATCAAAGTACTACAACCTTATCAGATGAGATTTCCAATCTCATCACTGGTTGTGAAGATATTTAAGTATAAGATTTGCTATATATGTATCCCGTATATGGATCTCATCCATACACATATATCGCATCTAGTATACTTTTGGACTCCCAGTTCATCTCATAAACCATCATGTCATTCGTATTGGTTATATGCAAACGAGTAATAAAACACCATTCATCTCATGAAAAAAAAGCATGAATATATTGATAAATAAAGAAATTAATCAATTTATTTCATCAACCTTAATGGATTAAAACCATAAAGCTAACAATCTCCCACTTGTGCTCAATGCCATTCAGGGTTGCATCTAATGCCTATCCCGTTTACATACCGCTCAAAGACTTTGGTGGCCAAAGGTTTAGTAAAGGGATCTCACAGATTATCTACAGAGTTTATCTAGGTGATAGCAGTATCACCTCTCTGCACAATCTCTCTGACCATGTGTTACTACTTTTGTACATGCTTTTGGCTCCTAGGTTCCTTGGACTTATTGACTACCCTGCTGTTATCACAGTAAACTGTGAGCGGTTGTCCTGCCAAAAGTACCACTCCAAGTTCCATAAGAAATCTTTTGAGCCAATCTACTTCTTTAGCTACTTTTCAAGCAGCTACAGCATAAACACATACCCAGAAGTTGATTTCTTGGAATCTTTATCTGACTTGCAGTTAGTATCTATGTAACCGACTGGAATCAACTTATTATTGTCGTAAATCAACATGTGATATCTAGTCCTTCTCAAGTATTGAGAACACATCTTACAACAGTCCAATGGTTAGGACCTGGGTTAGACTGATATTTGCTGACTAGGCCCACTGCATGATAGATATCCGATCTAGTACAAAGCATAGCTAACCGTACTAGCACCTTATCTATGTACGCATATTGGGGTAAGCCTATCATCCTATTTTCCCGGTCTCAATGAAGTTTGATCCCTAGGATGTCGCTGGCTTCTCCCAAGTTCTTCATACCAAAAGTCTTAGCCAACTAAACTTTTACTGTTGACAACATCCCTATATCACTCTTTAGGAGAAGGATGTCGTCGGCCAGAAAAAATTACTCTGCCTCCTTCACTTTTCATGTACACTCATGACTCATCCGAATTTTGACAAAAATCAAATGACTTGATTGCTTAGTCAAAATGGATGTTCTAGGTTCGAGATGCCTGCTTCAGTCCATAAATGGACTTCTGCATCTTACAAACTCTTTGCTCTTAGTTGTTTAGTTATAAAACCGTCTGGCTGCATCATATAGATATCTTCATCAAGATGGCCGTTGAGAAAACATCGTCTTGACATCCATTTGCTAAATCTGCTAATCAAGATGAACTGCAATGGATAAGAGAATCCGGATTGACTTGAGCATGGCTACCGGCGAGAAGGTTTTCTTATAATTGATATATTCTTTCTGAGTATATCCTTTCGCAACTAGCCTGAACTTAAAGGTCTCAACTCTTCCATCTGGTCATTTCTTTCTCTTGTAGCCTCACTTGCACCCAATAAGTTTAATATTGGCAGCAAGTCCACAAGTGTCCAGACCTGATTAGAGTACATAGACTTCATCTCAGCTTTCATAACATCTAACCAACGTCCTGAAACTATATCATTAATTTCTTCATCATAGTTATACGGATCTTGTTCCAGTTCTTTCAGGATTGCCTTGTAAGACTTTCCCAAAAACCGAGAACCCGTTAGGGGTCTTGACAATGCTCCCACTACGACAAGGCACTGGTGTAATTACTGGGTTAGGTATAGGTGAATTTTCTTCAAGTTTGGTCATATTTGGATTTGGAATTGACCTTTCTTTGAATTGCTTCCAAGATAACCTTTTCTAAAGATTTTTGGTCAATCATATAATCTTCCTCCAAAAGAACCTCATTGGTGCTGATAAGCACTTTCTGCTTTCTCTGGAATTATAGAATAACCAACCTTTAGTTCCTTTGGGATATTCTATAAAAGTGTATACTTCCGACTTCGATTCCAATTTATCCATCTTAACCTTCAGCATGAGTGCAGGACAACCCTTATGTTGTAGACTAGGCTTTCGCCTGAACTACAACTCCCGGGGAGTCGTAGGTACAGACTTAAATGGAACGAGGTTTAGTATATACTTTGCAGTTCCCAAAACATATCCAAATAGGTAATCTTGAGAAACTAAACATAGACCTGATAACATCTAAAAGACTCCGGTTCCTTCTTTCTGCTACTCCGTTCTGTTGAGGCATACCAAGAGCAGACAACTGTGATAGAATCCCATTTTTTAATAAGTATCCCATAAAATTAGCAGAGAGATATTCTCCTCCTCGATCTCATCGAAGAGTATTGATACTTTTACCTAAATGTTTTTCTGCTTCCGCTCGAAACTCTTTGAACTTTTCAGAAGTCTCAGATTTGCGGTGCATAAGGTATATGTATTCATGTCTTGAGTCATCATCGGTGAAAGTGATGAAGTACTCATATCAATCTCTCGCACTAATATTTATGGGTCCATACACATCAGTATACACTAATTCCAATAAATCTTTAGCCCTACTGCCTTAGAGGAGAATGGTCTTTTGGTCATTTTACCTTTCACACAGGACTCGCAGACAGGCATTGGTTCTACCACCAATGAAGGTAAGATACCATCTTTCACTAGCCTGTCAATCCTGTTTAGGTTTATATGACTTAGCCTTTGGTGCGAAAGTTTTGTTGGATTAGATAAAGGTGACTACCTCTTTAAAGATGTTCTATTATTAATATTAGTATCGTGTATCTCATACATTGTGGGAGTTAACAAATTAATGCCATTGATTACCTTCTCAGAATACATAAAAGTACCATATCTCTTTATGACAATTTCAATACCAAAAGTAATAGAATAACTCTTATTCACCATACTAGAAACTGAAAATCAAAATCCGTCTAAAAGACGGTACATATAATGTATTTGACAAAATCAACTTAATATCTGAAAATAAAAAAGTTACTACTCCCATTGACACTGCTTCTTCCTTGGCTTCCGATTCCAGGTTAACAATAATTTCTCCACCACAAAGCCTCTTGTTTACCTGTAACTCCTGTAACATATTACATGTGATTAGTTGCACCGGAGTTAATATACCAGGATTCTAAAGTACCAGTTGCAAAACTAACTTCAGAAACAAGTGACTCAATTATACCTAAGGTCCTTTCCTTAGACAGAAGATTTGGACAATTTTTTTCCAATGTCTTGTCATACCACAGTAGAAACACTTTCCCTTTACTGCCGTATCCTTAGTGTAAGACCCCGCCCCGAGAGTTTCCGATTAGTGTTAATTAAGACGTGTTTTAGTTATAAGTGAGATTAGTAGAAATTGGTTAAATCTGGATTAGAATAGCTTTTTATAGCTTTGAATAATTTTGGAAACTCTTTTGGATCTAGTGGGGCCCTTTGGGGGTTCCTTTTCTTGTGTCTTGATTAGTTTGAGGTTTATTTGTTAATTCTGGAAATCGGTAGATTGCTCCGTTGAATGTATTTTATGATTCCCTACAACTTTCGTATTTGCTCTGTTTCGATTCGAGACCTCTAAACCCTACTTTGCCATTGATAGGGGTAAAACAGTCTTTTTACACAAAATCTGGACACAATTTTCAATGTCTCCGAAACTTGTAAAATATATACTTTTTGGAAAGTAGAAATTTCAACGAGCAATTCTTCCTTCTTCGTCGAATCCATCCGAAGCCCGTAGAATGATGTTCTAGCCCATTTTGGACCTTTAAGTTGTGGGACCCATTCAGATTTCTATATAAGGAGAAGCCCTTCTCCCTCTCTTCCTCTTCTTGCAACTTCCTTGAGAACAAGAAATCCCAGCCCAGCCTAGGGTTCTCTTCAACTTCCATTGCTTCTTGCTTCTTCATCTCTCAACCTCTTTCAAATCTCTTGCTAAAGGCTAAGTGGATGCTACAATCTTCTTCCCCTCCATGAGAGCTTCTTCTTGGTACCATTTTTAGAGAGAAACCACCATTCTAGGACCCTCTTTGAACAAGCCTTGTGTATTTGAAGAACTTCCATGTAAGCTCTTCTTCTTATCTTTTAGATTTGTATTATTCTAGTCTTGAGGATGCTTCATTTCCATTATTGGAAGTTATCCCTTTCTATTTCATAGTTTTGCCATTTTAGGGCTTGTAATGTTGTATTTTGGGGATTTTTGTGTAGATTGTAGATTGTGAGCTTGATAGTGGATTAGAGCTTGTCTAGCATACTTTGGAGACCAAGGCAAGTGGATGAATGGATTCGATTTGATTAAGTTCTTATTTTGTTGAAAATGTGGATTTTTACTATTCCTATCTCATTTGATTCATTATGTTTATAATGCTTTTGGAAATGTATTTATTGTATGGTTTTCTCTTAGTTAGTTCTAGGAGAATATATGCATGCATTCATGAAAGTTTATTTTGGGTTGGTATGACTTCTTAAATGAAGATTTGTATTTGCATTGAATGAGAAGTGTATTAGTAGAAGAATTTAATGCATTGATGGAATGGTAGTTGGTGGAAAGGAGTAAATGTTAAATGGAAGGTATAGACCCATTTCATGCTAGGAAAGGGTTGGAGTTGAAGTGAAAGGGTTTGGGAGAGAAAGCACAGAAATCTGCACCTGATGTGTAGTTCCCGCAGCTGGGCGGTCAGCGGGCGGTCACCTCGGCGGCTAGCCGACCCAGATGCGGTTAGAAACACAGAATGCTGCATTTTGACAGGCGAACCGCGGTCAACCGCGCGGTCACCTCGCGGCTAACCGCCAATCCCAAACCCAGTGACCGCTAGGTAGCCGAGAGGCGCGGTTAGAAATACAGAATGCTACATTTTAGTAGGGTGAGTCGCGGTCAGCTCCGCGGTCAGCCAGCGGCTAACCGCCGATCACCTCGGCGACTAACCGCCATCTGACCGACAGGTGACCGAGTTTTACCCAGAATTCCTGAGTCTTTTCCATTGGTTTCAGATATGGTATTTAAAGGTTTGGATGGGTTGTTCTGATGCCCTACCACCTTGGAAAGACCCAGGGGATGACATAAGGAGATTGACATAGATAGAAACACCATTTCGGAAAAGGTATTGGGACTTTTAGATTCATCAACGCGCATAAGGAAACTTAGTATGTCCTCTATCATTCGAGTACCATAATTAGGGTAATATAGACATACGAGATCCTTATACATGTTGCTTGAATATGGAAGCCTCAATATTTAGTCCCTAATGATATTAGAAATTATTGCTTTGTTTTGCTCAAATTATATATATAATTACCCGATCTTAATGGTTTTATCTCAGATGATTTATACACCGATATGTTTCCCCAGCCCCGTTTATGCATGTATGGATAATAATATGACATGTGTGCCTACGAGCACAATGCCCCGTTTGCCCGTATGTTTTATATTGATACAGTTTTGTATATGTTTTGATTTATCACGTAACCTAAGAGTCGGCACCACTAAGCTTGGACATCCTTGTCAGTCTGATCAACTGACTTGGGTCTCCCCCTGTGCTCCCGCCAGTTGCAACTTGGATCCCGTACTGTCCCGTTACCCGGTCCGCGGCCGTGGTCTTGCCTAGCTATATGTATATGTATATATTTATAATATTGGTTCTCGTCACTTCGTGTGTTCGAGCCCAATGCACTGAATGTGCTCTCATCACTTTAGTGATAGAGAGGATGTAGCTTTAGTGTGGTTGCCACCTAGTCAGTTCCTGTACCTTGAATACCCCGCATGATTTGTATTGCATCTTTACTTTAAATGAACTATGCATCCTGTTTTATGACAGTTTTCGTTATGCCTATTATATGCTTTGATTTCTTTCTCGGTATTATCTATTCACCCACCTGCCAGACCGTCGTGTCTGACCCATTTTTGTGGTACTCAGGTCCAGCTCCTGTCTTTGCCCTTGAGGAGGAGCCAGAGGAGGCGGTCGGTGAACCGCAACGTTTAGTGGAGTGGCAAGCTGACGATGTCATGTAGACATTGGGTTGAGCTTTGAGCTGCGAACATTTTGGGACGTTATTGATTTTTATATTTTTGGGTTGTACTGGCCTTTGTTGGCCTTTATTTTTGGGGAATGTTAATTAACTTGTTCTTTTGTCTAAATTTTAACTTAATATTTTGGGAATGCTAATGAGATCATTGCTCACTCTGACATCATGCTATACTTGTTTATTAACAGTCTTATTTGATGTGATTGGAATAAGAGTTTGATTTGCTACACGCTTCCGCACCAATATAAATGTTCTATGAGTGTATGAGGAATCCTCACCGCGGAAACCTGTGGGAAATTAAAGAAATGTACAATTATTACACAGGGGTGGTTCGTCATCCACACCACCCCCGTCGCGGTCCCGGGTCCCCCGGTCTGGGGTCGCGACACTTAGCCTTGGCCATGCCACAAGTAGAATCATTCTCCATCGTAGGACCCTTGGGAACCGATTTCTTCTTGTGTTTTCGGTCTTTGCCTTTCGGCTTAGACCTGGCAAATGACTTTTCTATCATCAGGTCAGTTATCTTTTTCATGGCTTCCTCAGTCGCTACTAGCTGGCTAGACAGCTCATCTAGGGTTAGATTCATATTAATCATATTATAATTAATCTTGAAATGGTTGAATGAATCTGGTAGTGACTGAAAGATCGTGTCTACCTTTGATTCTGCAACAATCGTAGCACCTAGTACATCTAACTTATTCGATGAGTCTATCATAATCAGCATATGTTTCTGTACTGGTGTTCCCTCAGCCATCTTGGTGTTTATAAGCACCTTCATAGCAGCCTGCCTAGCAAGCTTGACCTGGTCCACAAATATCTCCTTTAAGTTTGATATAATATCGTATGCAGACTTATAGGACTGATGTTGGTGTTGCAAAACACTAGACATGGATGCCTGTATATAACAGCTGGCCATCTCATTGTCTTTGGTCCACTTGGTGTAAAGGTCTTTCTCGTACTGTGGTGCATCAGGCTCATGCTTAGGAAAGGAGGGTATGATAAGGACATATTTGTATCATGAAGCTTTCAGGACATTATCCAGTTTCCTTTTCCTGCCAACATAGTTGGATCCCACTAACTTATCCTGGTTGAGTATGGTCGCAAGTGGATTAAAAGTATTTGAATTCATGCTAAATAAACTGTAGCACATAACCATATATTCAATTAAAGAATATTAATGACATTAGGGTTTAGTATTCTACCAAATTTATGTGGGAATCCTCATAACCACTAAATTTAGAATACATCAGAATTCCAATCCCTTGGGATATACCTCATTGGGGAGTGCGAATACCACCTAGATTGGTGCGGATCAAAGTGAGTCAAAATTAGGATTAAGACTAACTATCCACGATCCCCATCATTCGTTATTATCTACGTATCTCATACCAAATAATGTATGACTCTCGATTAGCTTTGGTTTCTAAAATACATGTTAAGTTCATGAATTTGCATATTTATGCATCATTTTAGGATGAATTAGGGGTTTTATTTGGTGAATTACATCATTATTCATTTAATTCCATCATCTCATGCATTTTCACCTAGAAACCTGAACTTTTATATTTTTCATATATTTTCTGCATTAATTTAGAACATTATGCAATTTTTCTTCGAAGAGTCTCAGTTGGAATAAAACTCTATCCGGATGGGTCCCACTTCAATATGGGCTATTTTGTGTTTGATGTGTTGAATTAGAATGTGCAGAAAATGAGAATTGCAGGCCTCTGTCACGGAACCACTTTCAAGCATACATAGTCATCCTGGGCCCTACATTGCTAAATTGAAGCTTCAAAAGAAGTAAATTGAATAATTCACCACGTGGACCCCACATACAAGCCATGTGCAAATCAATGAAAGGAGGGGTCCACTCATCATGTCAATTGAAGAGTCCTAACTACAGTAGAAGACTTCTCATAGGGCCCACTGTTCAAGCAGATGAAATGTCCCACATGGCAGGGTCCGTAGTTGTTGCAGACTTGAAACTATTAATGGATAATTCACAGAGTAAAAGTTTGATTGGATTAAAAGAAGAAGAGTTTGAATCATCCACATCTGATATCCTTTCAAAAATGAAAGTTGTGCAGAGATAGAGTTCATTGCAAATCAGATTTTAAAAGTTAATCCCGTTTTTCTCAGGATAACTCATCTTCAAATGACCATAACTTTCAATCCGACCGTCGGATCGATGTAATTTACCTACTGTTGGAAATCTTATTCAGAGTAGATGTCCGTGGAGCCTAAGATTGTGCAAATCAGAGCTAAATCGACAAAGTTATGGGCCCAGAGATTTTCATATTCATTTTTAGACGGGATTGCACTAAAATCCACACCGTTGATAATCCATTGCCACATATCCTTTGTGGGACCCCATCTGAAGATTAGCCAAGCCATCCAGAGGTTTCCAAAAGCTTCCATCTCATTCAAATTCAAAAAGGATAAAGAGATATACCTTATCAATGAAGATAAACCAAATCTGTAGAGAAGGTGTCCAGATTCAATGTATCTGTAAGATAACCGGGAATTATAAAAGGAACCAAAAGAAAGCATACGGGAGACTCAACCCCACTTGGACGTCCACTACATTATCTCTCTCTCCTCTCTCTCTTCTTTTCCTAATTAATAGAATTAGAGATATTTTTGGGTATTCTGGAGCCCTGTTCCAGAACCAGGTTAGAAGAGTGTGAGAGAAAATTGTAATTGCCATGAAGTTCTCAATGAAAATAACATCTTTTGCAATGGAGGAGTAGATCCCTGGATCAGAGTATCAGATGAAGTTAAGTGTTTCTTATCATTAATCTATGTGATATTTTTGTCTCTTGCGTATTAATTATAATAATAAATCTGCCTTCTGTCATTGACAACCTATGCTATTTAATTTTTTTATTTGAACAATGCTTTAATCATGTATGTTTTCTTAATAGATTATTCTTAGATTGAAATTCTTTGATAATCTATCTTTGATTAATATGTGATATTTAGTTAAGTTCATAATTTCATTAGGTGAAGGGGATTTTTGCCTTAAATAAATTGTGAAAAATTGTGCTCTTTGATAGACAAATTATCCAAATCAGAAACATTGATTTGTTTCTGATTTGAAGGATTTTTGGGACAGATTTATTTTATCAATTGCATAGAATGATGGTGGGACTACTTAATGGATTCATGATATTCTGATCTGCTTTTTATTATATCTTATTTCTGCACTTTAGATCTAGAATTTTCTTAATTTTATTATTGTTTCTTATTATCTCTCTTGTCATTATCATTGATAAAAAAAAAAATCAGATTTTAAATTTTAACTTAGTAGTGCTCCCTGTGGGATCGACCTGTAATTGACACTGTCTCAACAAGACAACTGTGCACTTGCAGTATTAAAGGATTGAATTTAAAATCACATCAAGTTTTTGGCGCCGTTGCCGGGGAGCAAAAACTTGATGTGATTTTAAATTCAATCCTTTAATACTGCAAGTGCACAGTTGTCTTGTTGAGACAGTGTCAATTACAGGTCGATCCCACAGGGAGCACTACTAAGTTAAAATTTAAAATCTGATTTTTTTTTTATCAATGATAATGACAAGAGAGATAATAAGAAACAATAATAAAATTAAGAAAATTCTAGATCTAAAGTGCAGAAATAAGATATAATAAAAAGCAGATCAGAATATCATGAATCCATTAAGTAGTCCCACCATCATTCTATGCAATTGATAAAATAAATTTGTCCCAAAAATCCTTCAAATCAGAAACAAATCAATGTTTCTGATTTGGATAATTTGTCTATCAAAGGGCACAATTTTTCACAATTTATTTAAGGCAAAAATCCCCTTCACCTAATGAAATTATGAACTTAACTAAATATCACATATTAATCAAAGATAGATTATCAAAGAATTTCAATCTAAGAATAATCTATTAAGAAAACATACATGATTAAAGCATTGTTCAAATAAAAAAATTAAATAGCATAGGTTGTCAATGACAGAAGGCAGATTTATTATTATAATTAATACGCAAGAGACAAAAATATCACATAGATTAATGATAAGAAACACTTAACTTCATCTAATACTCTGATCCAGGGATCTACTCCTCCATTGCAAAAGATGTTATTTTCATTGAGAACTTCATGGCAATTACAATTTTCTCTCACACTCTTCTAACCTGGTTCTGGAACAGGGCTCCAGAATACCCAAAAATATCTCTAATTCTATTAATTAGGAAAAGAAGAGAGAGAAGAGAGAGAGATAATGTAGTGGACGTCCAAGTGGGGTTGAGTCTCCCGTATGCTTTCTTTTGGTTCCTTTTATAATTCCCGGTTATCTTACAGATACATTGAATCTGGACACCTTCTCTACAGATTTGGTTTATCTTCATTGATAAGGTATATCTCTTTATCCTTTTTGAATTTGAATGAGATGGAAGCTTTTGGAAACCTCTGGATGGCTTGGCTAATCTTCAGATGGGGTCCCACAAGGGATATGTGGCAATGGATTATCAACGGTGTGGATTTTAGTGCAATCCCGTCTAAAAATAAATATAAAAATCTCCGGGCCCATAACTTTGTTGATTTAGCTCTGATTTGCACAATCTTAGGCTCCACGGACATCTACTTTGAATAAGCTTTCCAACAGTAGGTAAATTACATCAATCCGACGGTCGGATTGAAAGTTATGGTCATTTGAAGATGAGTTATCCTGAGAAAAACGGGATTAACTTTTAAAATCTGATTTGCAATGAACTCTATCTCTGCACAACTTTCATTTTTGAAAGGATATCAGATGTGGATGATTCAAACTCTTCTTCTTTTATTCCAATCAAACTTTTACTCTTTGAATTATCCATTAATAGTTTCAAGTCTGCAACAACTGCGGACCCTGCCATGTGGGACATTTCTTCTGCTTGAACAGTGGGCCCTATGAGAAGTCTTCTACTGTAGTTAGGACTCTTCAATTGACATGATGAGTGGACCCCTCCTTTCATTGATTTGCACATGGCTTGTATGTGGGGTCCACGTGGTGAATTATTCAATTTACTTCTTTTGAAGCTTCAATTTAGCAATGTAGGGCCCAGGATGACTATGTATGCTTGAAAGTGGTTCCGTGACAGAGGCCTGCAATTCTCATTTTCTGCACATTCTAATTCAACACATCAAACACAAAATAGCCCATATTGAAGTGGGACCCATCCGGATAGAGTTTTATTCCAACTGGGACTCTTCGAAGAAAAATTGCATAATGTTCTAAATTAATGCAGAAAATATATGAAAAATATAAAAGCTCAGGTTTCTAGGTGAAAATGCATGAGATGATGGAATTAAATGAATAATGATGTAATTCACCAAATAAAACCCCTAATTCATCCTAAAATGATGCATAAATATGCAAATTCATGAACTTAACAATACATGAGGCAAATCTTTGGGGATACTACATCACTATTTTAGTTAAGTGTGACCCACAAACTAGCATTGCATGACAATCGTTGTGAGTAGCTTCTCTTTGGGGAGTGAACCCCCACCCCGTCTCACCAACACTATCCTTTTAAGAGATCCATATCTAGTAACCAGACAAATAAAAGCCCTCCGTGGGGAACGACCATTCTCAAGATGGTGCAAGGCTAATACTTTCCTTACAATGAACCTATGGTGGAAAACTATGGGGATTTTTCAATTTAAATGCCCCCGCTCCCACTTAATATTTTAGAATTGAGGATTTCCTTTTAAGGTCTATGGGCCCACCATATTAACATCAAATGATCTCATGATATTACCAAAGATTGGTTCCAAGTTAAGTTATATTTAAGGAAAGTCCAGTTTCTAAAATTAGTATTACCAATGGGTCCATCTCATGGGTCCACCAACACTAGTCAGAACTCTTTCCAAAATTAATTTGATTTGACCAATTTTTAGTAACTGCTATGTTTGGATCAGATTTGGAAACATTCTATAAAAGCAACCATCTATAAAAAGAAAGTGCAAAAATAGAAACTAGTCCTCTCCTCTACATGGCCCAAGCGGAATAGACTTCTTGGACTTCTTAGACTTTCCAAAACTTTGGGATTCCTCAAACTCTTTGGGCATCTCCAAAACACTTTTAGCAATCTTCAAACTCTTTAATTAGGAGTCCAACTTTACTTTCCTTTTTCGTCTTGGACATCCTCAGAACTTACAAATTTCAGAAAATTACATAAATTCCTATGCTGTAACGATGACACTTACATGATAATCTAATAATGGGATAAAAAAAAGGGCTATAGGAAAACCGCCATACCTTGCCCTTTCAAGGGAAACTAAGGAAACCATGATGTTCTTTACATTTAGCCTCAAATAAACCAACTACCATATAAATAGAAAGTAAAAGACTTGTGGGCCATATGGAGGGGACAAGATAATTTGCAAGTTAGTACCTCATACAACCAAGCAACTCACAAAATCGGTTTACCAAACAACAATGGAAAAACAAGATATCAAAAGTTGTCACTTCTTTAAATCATGCGCTTCACAAAGGGGGTCCGGGGGTGTCCCCTGGCTGGGATCGAGCTACTCAGTCAGCTCGCGGGGGTCCAGGGGGAATGGCCCCTAACAGGGGCTCGGGGGCAGTGCCTACAGTTACCCGGTTAACCGGACAGACGAACACCTGCAACATGGGTCTTTCTGTTTCGTGTCCAAACGACTCCAAAACTCTTTTGAAGTCTCCCAATGGCTTCCTACCATCTTTCCATCATTGTTAAACCCTTTTGTGACATTCCAAACATGAATCTACTTATAAAACAAGCAAATTCATTAAAACTGATCCGTACATAGCCCTTGCTCTTATCCTCTTCATATCTCATGCAAAGATTATAACAAGCTTACTGATCTAACATGATTAGAGGTGAGGTATGGCTCTGATACCAATTGTTGGAAATAGGTGGGCCTCTAAAATAGGTTTCAAAAACTTTTGACCAACTTGATCTAGTGATCAACTATCCAGAAGGCTATAAAACCCAATCTATGATCCATGTCCTCAATCTCAGCCATCATGATCAGTAAATGAACCTATCAAGAAGATAGAACAACAACTAACAAGAAACAAATAAATCTACAACATATAAGAAAGTAGATTATACCTTTGGTGCTCGATTATGCTCTAATGGAGAAGTTGTTGCTTTCTTTGATAATGAAACTCTTTCACAAATCAAATATGAATCTCCAAGACCCAATCGTCTTCCATGCTATGACCCGTATCGGATTCTCTTTTCTCAAGAAGATGGGTAGGATCTCTAAGAGAAAGCAACTAGAAACTCTAAGGCAAACCAAAAGATAAACTAGAAGAGGACTAGAAGAGGGAGAGAGAGAGAAGTGTGCAACTCTTGCACAATAGATATTGGGCGTGAATCCCAAGATGGGAATAGCATAGGGGATGTCCAACACTCTTTCCTCATCTATTTATAGCCACCAAGCCACCTCCTCATTCTAATTGAAATAGAAGTCTCACTTCTCTAACAATTAGTAACTCTCTTTTTTCTAATTTAAATAGAAGTCTTACTTCTATCAGTAATTTTACTTACCATAGTAATAGAGTGGTCTTCACCTTTGAAGTGGGTCAGGAAGCGTGTCTCTAACATGGCCCATATTTGGATGGAGTCCTCCGGCAAAGCGGAGTACTAATCGAAGGTCATAACTTTTAGGGTACTTGCAAAGAGAAGGATCTAAAGGGCATCTTGATCTGCGATGGCTCCCGTTAAGATTTTGAAGTGGATGACGTATTGTCTAGCTGAACCTTTCCCCGTATATGTCTGGAGAGTAGGTTGCTTGAATTTTGTAGGAAAGGGGACTAAGTCCGTCCGTTAGGGCTATGGTGGCCTGATCCCATTTCCCTTGAGTTTATCCTCTTCTTTTGCTTTGGGGAGGATGTCGTCAACGCCCTTTTTAGTGAGGGCGCGTAACTTATTTTCTCATTCATTTTGTTTGTCCTCTCGATGATTTGGAGGAAATTCATCATTTCCCTAATACTAGAGGGTGAGAAGGAGGTTTTCCATCAGAGCCTCAATCCTCTGCTAACCTTGCTCCAATCGCTGGATGCGTGCGGTCATGTGATTAGGAGGTGGATTGTAAGGCGGATAGTGAGGTGGCTCAGAGTTTGTATCCAAGACATTCATCTGTCGGGATTTAAAAGAGGATATCTTCTTGATGACTAAGTTGGGGCTCATTCTTTTGGATGAGGAGCTGGAGGATGGGTTACTCTACTTTCCTTGGCTTGAAGGAGCAGGAGACTCTTCTTGATGTCTTTGTGTTCGTGTGACGCTACGAGTCACTGGTCGTCTGACATGGATTTTAGCTGCTTACTTTTGACGTCTTCTAGTTTTACCAACCATATAGACAGCAACAACTTCGTCAGGCTCTATCTTTTTTGACCCATCTTTGAGAGACCTGAAGTGCAGGATGCCGAGTCCTTTGCTTTTCGAGTCTCTTTATCAATACAACACACGGCGGCGTATGTGACGAGTAATTTGAGCCTTAGTTGGCTATAGGCCGGGCTCTAGCAAAGAAGGATGTGCTCCCTCGAGCGCAGCAGCCTAACTTGTCTTCTTTGAATCTTGGCATGGACAGGATCCGGACTCGGTCCTTCACCTGTTGGAGCGATGCTTTGAACCTTTCGAGTTTAGCCCCTATTGAGATGAGGGGTCTTACCAGAGGAGTATAGGCCTTAGCAAGTTTCTGAGGAGGCCTTGTGATGCATGATCTGACCTTGGGCTTGTAAGAGCGAGCCGGCTCGTACTGAGTTGATTTTGATGTTGGGTGGAAGGCGAGTCTCTCCTATTTCATGTGAGTAAGTGGATAGAACCAGTTTTCCTTTAGAGGGGCCAAGTATGCTGGCCTTATAGATGTTTGAAACCTCCTTTGTTTTAGTGAAAGCTTCAGGGACCAAGTCTTGTGGTAGACCTGGTTCCTAGTAGAGTGAAGCTTCGTTGGTGTGCCACGAGATTCAGCTCTCTTGGTGTTAGCCTTTGGTTTCAGGGCAGTTATGTGTCCAAATGTGATTCTTTGCTTCTTTGCAGGTGTGGTTTCTTCTCCAGGAAGTGGGAATGGTCCCAGCATTCCGAAGATAACAGTCCGGGGAGTAGCAGTCAACCCGGTGTTTGAAGAGTTGCCGTATAAGATAACACTTCGGCAGCTTGCAGGTGCTTATTGGGGCATGCATTTTGCTTTTCTTGAAGCATGAGTTGGCACTTGTTCTCATCGAAAGTGATGGTCAATGAAGTTGCCATTCTTAGTTTCGAAAAATTCTAAAACGAGACCACATCCATTAGTAATCACAAGAATGTAAGGATTATAAATGGGAAATTATGGTTTTATCTTCTCAAATCACTCGAAAGGACAGCGTCCAACTCAAGCGAGATAAAGAAGGCAGAAAGCCATAAAAGGTACAATTGTTCTAGTCGCATGTATGTTAGGCTCAAAGTGAGCATACTAGTAATTGCTAGGAACAATTGTAAGCCTTAATTCAAATTACCAAGGAGCAAGGCTCACTCGTGGTAAGATGAATATAAGGTTGAAGGTACAAATGTGTCAATCGCAAATACAGTAGACCCAAAAGTGCGTACTAACACCGCTAGGCACAAATGTTGAAGATTGCATCCACGGAATGGACACAAGAAGGGATTTTTTTTGGAAGGTCAAGATTGGATTCATCAAAGAGAGAAAATGGTCTCCCAATCTTAATACAAGCTCAAACATTTCTGCAAGCTTTTATCCGAAAAGGAAATAATCAGAATTTCTTAAATGTGAACCCAAAAGTGACAGAAGTGGTTTTTTTTTTTCGAAAGATCACAAATGGATCCATTAAAGAGAGTAAATGGCCTCCCCTAATCAAAATGCAAGTTCAGCATTTCTACGATCTTTTATCCGAAGAGAAAAGAAACTAAGGTTTCTCAAATTTGAATCCAAAAGTGAGAAATCCGATTTTTGAAAGTTTCTTTTTTTTTTGTTTGTTTTTTTTTGTGTGGAAAGATAACTAATGGACCCATCAAAAATAGTAAATGGCCTCCCCTGATGAGGACGCAAGTTCAACATTTCTACAACCATTTATCCGAAGGGGAAAGAAACCAAAGTTTCTCAAATTTGAATCCAAAAGTGAGAAATCAGATTTTTTTAAAGTTTCTTTTTGTTGGTTTTTTGTTTTGAAAGATCACTAATGGACCCATCAAAGAGAGTTAATGGCCTCTCCCAATCTAGATGCAAGTTCAGCATTTCTGCGATCTTTTATTCGAAGAGGAAAGAAACCAAAGTTTCTCAAGTTTGAATCCAAAAGAAAGAAATTAGATTTGTTTTTTGAATTTTTTTTTTTTTTTGAAAGACCACCAATGCATCTATCAAAGAGAGTAAATGGCCTCCCTCGATTCGGATGCAAGTTTAGCATTTCTGTAATCTTTTATCCGAAGAGGAAAGAAATCAAAGTTTCTCAAATTTAAACCCAAAAGTGAGAAATTAGATTTTTTTAGAGATTTTTTTTTTTTAAAGAACACCAATGAATCCATCAAAGAGAGTAAATGGCCTCCCTTGATCCGGATGGAAGTTCAGCATTTCTGCAATCTTTTATCCAAAGAGGAAAGAATCCATAGTTTCTCAAGTTTGAATCCAAAAGTGAGAAATCAGATTTTTTAATTATTTTTTGTTAGTTTTGAAAGACCACCTGTGGATCCATCAAAGAGGGTAAATGGCCTCCCTCGATCCGGCTGCAAGTTCAACATTTATGTGCTCTTTTATCCGAAAAGGAAAGGAATCAAAATTCTCAAGTTTAAATCCAAAAGTGAGAAATCAGAATTTTTTATTTTAAAAGAAAAGGGTGGAATTAAACCCAAAAGTAGAATTAGAAATTCCCATAAATCCCTTCTCGTGTTTTTTTAAGATACAAAATCTAACATAGGCCACCAACTAGAATGGGGCCAAAGAATCTAGAAAATAAGCATAAACATAGAGCAAAATATGATATGCAAATGTTTTTTTTTTTTCTTAGCATAAAGTTATCAAATGAACGAGTCCCGCCGAGTATGCCAAGATGATGGCTCGCAAATTCGTTCGTGAGAATACCGGGGTCAGCGGATGTGAGAATCTATAGGGTCCAATCCTTTCGTGACAAGAGACATGCGAACATCAATTTTTTGTGTATGGGTATACCATATTTTCTATTCTACATGGAAATAATAAGTGGTGGTCTGTGGATCCACCTTCTCAAGTAGAAAAGAAAATTAACTTTTTTCTAGCTTTCATTGCAAATGTGTTAAAAAAAAGAGACATAATTTGAATTTGGATGTCGTGAAAGGTGATTTTTTTTCCGTGAAAGGTGTTTTTTTGTGTTTGCTGTGAAAGGCAATCTACAATTCTCATCAAAAGAAAAGACAAGACTTATATTTTTTGTGTCTTTATTAAAAATACAAATACAATGAGAAGAAATAAAAGGGAATTTCACTTCACAGGAGATTGCGGGGACTCGCTCAGATTGACGGTCGTAGGTCATGTTTGAACTTCGCCCTCATCATTCAGATGATAACATAAGATGCTTTTGATTCTCTTGGCTCGACTTGAACCTCAAATTTTTAGAGGATAAGGATCAAGAGGAGATCCTATATCCAATAACAATCTAAGTAGATGAGCTAAAAAGTTGCGTTAAAGCCATAGAGACAGAAGGAGGGGACCTTGAGGGGTGGCCCCCAAGGGTCTTTGGTCACTTTGTAGTGGTGGTCGCTGCGAAGCTTTTTCAACAGAAGAGAGATCGTCGTTGGAGCATCGTAGCAATGATATAGAGTTTTTTGTTTTTTTATGATTTACACACCATGCCTTGGAATGGTGGAAATTGCCTCCTTTTATAGGTTTTTGGTGACCATAGGGGGAGTTCATGGGCTTTAAATGCATTAATTGCATTAATGCTCTATGATGGGAGGAGTTACATGTTTTTAAATTTGTATTTTTGTAAGTCCTTTTCGTTGGATCTTGATTAGACGTTGGAGAATAATGGGCCTATATTTGCATTTAAACTCCATGATAGGAGGACTTACATGATTTAATGCCATAATTATGTTTGACTTGTAACTCCACTCCTTGGATTCTGCTTAGGCCGTCCACAATAATGGAAAATTAACCACATTCATTTGTCACAAAAAGGGGTCATTAACTGCATTAAGCAACCGCTGGAGTACTTTAAGAGTCACTTGTCATGCCGCATCTTTTGGAATTCTACCCGCAACGTAGGGAGCCTTCATCCCTGGTGGGTTTTTCATGCCGATTGTTATCGGACGATCATGCAATTTCAAACATTGATTGCTGCTAGTGGGCCGATACCATCTGTCTTGACGATTTCTCAATCGGTAGGGTAGAAAGTGTGCTTTCTTGGTCAGCCATTGGCGATTTCAAAGTGTCTGATGACGAACTCAAGATTTTGACGGCGAATCCGTGACGTTGTTGATGATCGATAGATTTCGTGCCCGAAATATCAGATTTTTGAAAAATCATAGAGGCCAAACAATTCTAAATGCGAAAAGGGACTCGAAATGGGTTTTGGGTGAAAATCTGGTGACTCAGCTTCCAGGGTCGCCAGTGACCATGCACCTATGGTTGCTAGCGACCATGGGGTAATTTGCCCCTTTTGGTAGCCTTTTTGGTCGTCTACTAGTTTTTTTTTTCTTTTTTTCTTCTTTGGCATTTTTCTTGGTATTTTGTAAAGTTTTCTGCATGATTTCCTTACAGAAAACTTAACGAGAAGCTGCGCGAAACAGAGGGCAAAGTTTCTGATTTTTTGAGAAAGTCGAACACTTTGTCTTGTAGATGTGCCAATTTGTCGTCAAAAGCCAAAACTGGGTCAAATGATGCCGGAATGACTTGAGATTTGAGGTGAAGCTTCATGGGCAAGAAATAAGACCAACCACATGCTTTTGTTTGAGTTTTGAAGCTGTGTGGGGTCCTTGCTTTAATGTACGATCAAACATTGTCGATTCACCTGAAATTTGATATGGAGTCTCTTGGAATCATTTTAAGATGATCCATTGCTCCAATTTGGAAATCATGGTCCCAAGGGGCTCGGCCACTGGGAGGCCTGATTTAGCGTCTAAGAGGTCAAATTTTAGTCAAATGATGTCGAAATGACCTGAAACTTGACATGTAGCCCCTTGAAGTATTTTGAGACCATCTATGTGCTTTGTTTAATGAGTAATGGCCTTGGTGGTTTCCGCCTTAGAGAGGCTTGGTTTTGCTATTTTAGGGTTGATGTTGGGTCAAACATTATCGATATGACCTGAAATTTGACATAGAGCCTCTTCGAAGTGTGTTAAGACCATCCATAGGCTCTGATTAAATATTTGATGTCTCCATGCTGTTTTCCCCAGGAGGGCTGAATTTGCTGCATGAAAAATGGGACCCTTTGCATTTTAGGCCAAACAGTGTCAGAATGGCTGGAATTTGATGTAGAGCTTTCGAGTGACATTTTGAGGCCAACTGTGTGCTCTGTTTTGTGAAACAAAATCTTCAGCTTCACCGCCATAGGGAGCTCCTATTCAACTGCTAGAAGAGTGAAGTTAGGCCAAATGAAGTCGAAATTTCCCAAAACTTCATGTATACTCTTCTTATGGCTATTTTGAATGATTTTAAAGTTTCTGGATGATTCCGATAATATCTGATGCTTGCTTGAAGTAGCTTTGCTTATTGTGGTCGGATGCAGCTTCATGTGCCTTCTTGATATTTGGAAGGATATGAAGTGGCAAAGTGACATTTTTGGTATCAACACACCATTACACACTAATTACAAGGAAAATAGGGAAGAAAAAACCATATACAGGAGCATTAACACACTAAGAGTAGAATTGGAAATACATAGAATTTGTGCATGCTTGTTTAATTGATCATTGTAAACACTTGCCTTAGGTCTTAAGCTTCTCAAAGTCACTTCTCAAACTCTCTAATCTTAGCTGGAACACCTAATTCCAAAAGTACCCAAAAATACATTCAAAACACAACCAAAATTGGAAAATCATCTAAGCCTACACTAAGTCAATTTCGAGACTCAATGAATCTTTATTGAATCAAAAAAATAAAATCATTTTGAATATATTTTTTGATGTGGGACGTATGAGCATCAATCACTATTTTGCAAATGGCTTGATGGAAAATTTTCTCTTATGCACACACTCCTAAATGAGTGTACATCTATAGAAATGATCATATCTTAACAAAAAGACCATATCCTAAGAGTTCTTGGAGATCTCTAGATTGGTCAACCCACCATCCCGATAGTGTTCAAAAAATAATAAATTATGCATTGGAAATAAATAGCAAAAGCACACACCACAAGGGACACCAAATATAACATGGAAAACCCTAACCAGGTGAAAAACCACGCACTCGAACTGGATCAACAATCAAGCACTATGAGTCTCGCAATTACAGGACACTCACATATACCTCCCTAGATAATACATACATAATGATTGCAGTTACCTCTTGTGTAGCTTCACTCCTTAACGACTTCACACCGTTGATTATAACATATTCAATCCCGCTTGACTCCTCAAGTCTTTGACGAAAGAAGATGATCTTCCACTACTGAAGTAGAAGAACTTGTTCTGTAGATCAACTCTTCAACACAAGTTTTCAAATAACTCTCTAGAGAATAATTCTCTCAATTAAATCTTCCAACTTAGAATAATGAGAGATGTCTCCTTTAGGGTAGCCCATAATTCTTTTAAATAGGTTTAGGGACGTGCTTAATGTTGCCTAACTTGATTAGGATTAAAACTACCAGTTTGAGCACAATTAGAAATAGAAAGTCTAATTTTCACAGGGCACTACCACCTCACCCACTTGAGCGGATTTAATGATCGCTTGAGTGGGCTTCATTCTATCTAGCATCTTGCGCTGTTTTCAGATAGAGTTCACACATCCGCTCAAGCGGGTGAATTTGGGCGATCGAGCAGGCCTGTATTTGAATCCGAAAATTCAGCGCACTTCTAAACCTGTTTGATTTCTTTTTCTTCCATCAGCATACTTCTACTCTACCCAGATTTCTATCTTTTAATCCTTCCAGTCTTCTTACTTTTAATTCTGCCAGACTTTCTTTTGTTAGTCCTTTCAGTCTTCTATCTTCAAAGTAGAAATATAGTCATTTGCTAAAAATAAGAATTACAACTCAATGAATCCAGAGTTTTGTCCGACCCATAAACTAGCCAACACATAAAAATCTAACATATCTTAGGCCAACCTTTTATTGACCAAGTCACCAAACCCATCACATCATACACCACTCCTTGTACAATGAAGGACAAAATTGAATTCCAATCCGATTTATTTAAATTAATTAATATACAGTTGTTTGTAACATTTGATTCGTCCATTGATGTAAAATCATTGCGATTGAAATGATTTAACACTTAAAAGATGACAAAAAAAACTTGCTAATAAAGAATGAAAGTGATTCATCTCCATCAAGCAAAACTTGGGCTTGCTCCTTGGGCCTCCTTTTGGTGAGGGCCTCCATGAGGCCAAGGGCTATATCAAATTGGCAGCTTATCCTAATAAGAAATAACCTCATGAAGCATGGACCATGAAAGCAAGTGGCCATCCCTTGGATGCCTCACATTGATGTTCCTCACTTTTGATGACCATCATGATCGATGCAAAACATGTGGAACTTGGACAAATAAATAGGGTTTGAAAAGTTCTCCTAATAGAGTGGAAGACACACGTTTGGGGTACTTTGAATTAGAGAATTGAAGATTGAGAGGGACTTTCATTCAAATTTAAATTGGCCTCCTATAAAGAAAGTCGATGGTGTTAGTCTTAGGAGTTCAATTTGGAGTCTAGTTGTTAAGAATATACTAGCAACAAGGACCCGGCCCGAGCCTAGAATTAAATTTACTTAAACTCAATATTTTCTTTATAATATTATTGATAAAAATAGAATTAAAGTTAAATAAATATATTGGTTAGCAAAAAAATATCCCGTTAAACCCATGCCCACAACTGAACTAATTCTATATATATATATATATATTAAAGCAATAAGATAATTTTGTTTCCATGTAAGATTTTAAATAAAAATTTAACATTTTTATAGGAAAAAAGGCCTCAATTACTAACACAAAAAAGATTATAAAATGAAAAATAAAAAAATGGCAATAAACAAAAAAAAAAAAAAAAACATAGAAAAAAAAATATTGGTTAAAAAGAGTAGTCATAACAGAGTGGCAGTTACTCTCATACGAGCATCTCCCATATATATATATATCTATGGTGAGGGATAGATGCACATGATTATTTCCCTATATATATATATATATATATGGGAGATGCTCCCATGAGAGTAACTCACATTACTGTGAGAGTAAGGAGGGGGGAACCCACTGTAATTAAGGCTGCTTACATTGGATATGGATCGAATGCACACCCCCCCACAAAAAAAAAAAAAAAAAAAAAAATTCTCACAATAGAGTGACAGTTACTCTCACCCCCCCCCCCCCCCCCCCCCCCCTGCCTCCTATAAAGAAAGTCGATGGTGTTAGTCTTAGGAGTTCAATTTGGAGTCTAGTTGTTAAGAATATACTAGCAACAAGGACCCGGCCCGAGCCTAGAATTAAATTTACTTAAACTCAATATTTTCTTTATAATATTATTGATAAAAATAGAATTAAAGTTAAATAAATATATTGGTTAGCAAAAAAATATCCCGTTAAACCCATGCCCACAACTGAACTAATTCTATATATATATATATATTAAAGCAATAAGATAATTTTGTTTCCATGTAAGATTTTAAATAAAAATTTAACATTTTTATAGGAAAAAAGGCCTCAATTACTAACACAAAAAAGATTATAAAATGAAAAATAAAAAAATGGCAATAAACAAAAAAAAAAAAAACATAGAAAAAAAAATATTGGTTAAAAAGAGTAGTCATAACAGAGTGGCAGTTACTCTCATACGAGCATCTCCTATATATATATCTATGGTGAGGGATAGATGCACATGATTATTTCCCTATATATATATATATATATATATATGGGAGATGCTCCCATGAGAGTAACTCACATTACTGTGAGAGTAAGGAGGGGGGAACCCACTGTAATTAAGGCTGCTTACATTGGATATGGATCGAATGCACACCCCCCCACAAAAAAAAAAAAAAATTCTCACAATAGAGTGACAGTTACTCTCATCCCCCCCCCCCCCCCCCCCCCCCCCCCCCCGCGCACACACACACACACATACTCCCCCAAGATTTATTTTAAACACACACAAAAAAAAAAAAAAAAAGAGGCAAATTCCTTATCTCCATCATTGAGTAAGTGGGCTCTACGGAGAAAGCTAAGGGTGTTATACAATCATTGATCGTTGCTTAATTAGATAAAATGGACATTATATATATAATACAGCAATTCAGCCTAGTACTGCAATATGGAGCTGAGTATATATTGGGCAACAACAAAGAAACATAAAGAATATGCAACAAAGAGTAGTCCCATTGGGTAAATACCACGGGAAACCTTCCATGGCAAAAAAGAAAAAAGAAAAAAGAAAAAAGAAAAAGACAAAGCTACAACAAAGAATTAAACATAACTTAGGTAAAGTTCATGTCGTTGAAATGCACATACTTGGAAAGATACTTGGTGCTAATAGAAATTGTACAATTAAAAACAGGTACATTAAAGGCCACGTAAAAAGTACTATAATATAAATAAAATAAAAGAATATTACTTATTTTGAACATATATAATTATAGAACGGTAATGGTCCCCCTGGACAGAAGAATTGGAGGGTTAACACTTAACAGTGTAAAGTTTTAGGATAAGAACAAGACTAATCAAACCATTAAGAGAAGAAATAAGAACATAAACGTACAAAAGAGAATAAGCAAGAGCTATCCATCAATGGGCTAATAGCCTAATACTAGTTGCAAATATTGTGAAAAAAGTGTAGGCTCTATACTTAGCCATTAATGAAACGACCCGAAATGACCAGTTTTCATGAAAAGAAAAAATCCATCACTAATAGATCAAGAATAACTCATAATTCTCTATTGTTTTCTCCATAGATTTGAAGAAGAGAAATCAAAATACATATAATTGGATATAAGACCAAGAAAGTGACAAAGATTGAACAAGAAATATTACTACTGTTTCCATTTTCTTCCTTTTCTTTAGATCTTCATCCGGATTCTACATAACTGAACAAGCATTCGGATTCTCATCACTGAAAATATGTGGAGGATATAAACAATCCATGTTGTATTTAGTATAGTAGTAGTAGAACTCGTTCTTCCTCACTTCCACCTTTGTGTCGTCCTCATCTTTATCCTCTTCCCCTCCTTCCTTCTCCTCCCTCTCTTCCTTCTCCTTCTCTTCCTTTTTCTTCTCCGTCTCTTGCTTTACAATTTCAGCATGCTTTCCCACTTTCTTGTACACATATTCCACAAGCTCCTGTGGAGTGAAAATACCTTTCACCACAACCAGAGAGCTTTTGGGATCCGGATTTGCGGACTCTACACCTGGAGAAATCAGATCAGACGAAAATGAGGGATTTTCAAGGAGTATTTTGACATGGTCATTTTGAAATCATAAAATTAAGAATTTCAAAACCACATGTGATCTGCACGCTAGACCCATGCCCGCCTCACTATGGGCCCTGCCTGGAGATGTTGACCATTGGATCCCAAACGTCTCCATGGCTTTAATTATGTGCAAAGTTTTGGGCCCATTAGATCATCCTAATCCTTTAATCCATGTCCCACAAATTACACGGTTTTATATTTAAAAAAAGATTCGGTCGATCCAACCGTCTAATGTATCCAAATGAGTGCAAAACCCTAGAATCCGATGTAACTGAGAGGATTCAGTGTGTGGTCTACTAAAATGGACCATCAGGCAGGCTCCACACACAATAGGCAAGATAATTTCTATTTTCTAAATCATGTACTTCCTAATAAGTGGGGCCCTTTGTTTACAGATAAAATAGAATGAAATAAACTCGCATGTTTTTAAGGTAGTGTAAAATGAAATGAAATGGAGTGTCGGATCAAGAAAAAAAAAAGAGACAGTGGAGGGAGTTGATTATAAAAACATATAAAGACAAAAAAACTACTTTTAACCTCACAAAATAACAAGAAAGAATCTCTAAAAAAGGCACAAAATCATAAAAAGAGTGCTTTTTACTCTTGACAGTCAATTTTATTTTATTTTACCCCACCCTACAAGCAAACAAAAAGATCATGCCAAATCAAGATAGAGAAAGAGTAGGAAATGGAAAATAAAAACACTAAATGACAAAAATAAAGGATAAAATCTAGAAATTACAATTGTACATGATAATACCTAGAATGTAGTGAAAATAGAGACAAAGATTTTTAATAGGGCCAAGGAAAGTAGTTGGTTTCTGACAACTCCAGGTCTCCAGATGTGTCATAAACCACACAAAATGTTTGTTGGACAGAGGTGTATCATAGCCATCCCCATTGCCAAAGTGATAAAAACCAAATTCGTTTTACTTATCTCAAATTTAGAGTTCAAATTGAGATTTTCATTTTCTACATTTTCAATTTCTACTCTTTGATGCAGCAAAGAGTATTACCAAGGTCCTCAAAGTAGAAAATGATTTCTACGAAAAGAAATTTTGTGAAAAACTCTTTCACCTAAAAATAGTAAAAACCATCCACAAAAGCATTAAGAAGGACCGACGGAAAATCACTATCTTGACAACTTAACAGGTGTGCATGGCCTGGTTTGAATCAGGGCATATCCAGGTATGATCCAACTTGGACTCATGTCCGGCCCATGCCAAACATACGTTGTCATTGTCTCGGCTGAGCCAAGACCCAATCCCCATTTACTCAATTGGTTGAAGCCCAATTTAAGCCCATTCAAATAACAATAGAAGATGACATAGAGATCAACATCTTCATTTTTAAAGACATGTCTCGTGCTTCATGAATTTTGTTTCACCATTCCAGTCTATCATGGGCCTGATCCTTGTTAAGATGTTACATTCAAATATAAAACAATCTTCAATTCAAAACATTGGATTTGGCTATATCTCTTGTTTGGGCTGGGTCAGTCCAGGTCTTCAAGCTTTCTTTCACTAATCAAAGTCCGTCACAAATACTAAAAGAGGCCCAGATTTCAGATCCACAACCTAACAAAATACTAAAAGATAACGCCCAAACCCGGGGCTCGGCCCAATTGGTCCAGTCCATCAGCACCCCTGCACGTCCACCATTTACCTGTGGAAAATGAGGGAACAAGAGAAATATCATTCTCCCTTGAAAGCCCATTACATTTTCCACGGAAAATTGATTCACTCTGTTGCTACCCATTTGCGTTTTTCTTTTACCTTTCATTCGCCGAATTCTTTTCTTCAATCCCTGCGCGCAAGCTTCACAATGCATGTGAACTTTCAACGTCACAACAACAACAACAGGAATCTGAAAACAAGAAAACGGAAAAACTGAAAAAAAAAAAAAAAATCACAAAATCACAAAATGAGAAAACTGTGAAAGAAAGAAAGTGAAGAGAGAACCTCTTCTTTCTTCTCTTCCTCCTTGGCCGTTTCCTTCTCTTCTTCTTCAGCTTTCTTCGCATCCTCTGCAGGTGTTTCAGGCAACTGAGTTAAAATCTCTACCTTTCTATGGCTCTTGTGCTGTAACCGATCCAAAACCTTCAACGGATCAACTGTTTTCCCCTTCACAACCACCTTGGAACCCTTGCAATCAGTAACCACATCTTCTACACCTGAAAACAGAGATCTTAAAGTTTAAACGAAAACCCAAAGGTGCTAAAATGAGAAATCCTTACTTGGGTTTTTGGAATCCTAGCCTTGGAATCCTCGTAGAGACTTCTTCAGCTTCTTAGCGCAGCCCTCGCAGTGCATGAAGACTTTGTACTCGAACTTTCTCTCTTCTTCAGATGGTTTCTCCTTCTCCTTCTTTGAATCTTCTTTCTCCTCTTTTTTCTTTGATTCTCCTTGTTTCTTCTCTTCTTCTACATTATTCTTATTCTCTGCCTGATAAGAAGAAAAACAAAAAAAAGTTTAGAGAGATGGGGTAGAAAGAGGAATTGAGGTTTAAGGGGTTTATGCTGTCTCTACCATTTTGTTGCAGAAAGTTGCAGAGAGAAGGGGCGGGGGGGTGTGGGGTGCAGAGAGAGAGAGATGCTGTGAGTGGGAGGAGAGAAGAGGCAGAAATAGTGCTGCTGTGGGTGGAATGGATCTCGTGTTCGTGCTCTGTCAGTCACACGGTGTATTCGTTTCTTTCGCTGTAATCTGGCTTTTGGTATTTTTATTTAGTTTAATCTGGACCGTTGGATTGAGTTGGGATGCGGGGGAGGAGTGAGGAGACAAAATGCGGATTGGTTGGTGTGGTACAGGATTTTGGCATTTTCTCTCTGCAGGGATTTAAGAGACACGCTGGAAACGCACATGAGGGAACGCCTGGTTCGGCCTGTGGGGCCCACTAGGAAGCTTTACAAATCAAGGGTTGTGAACATTCTGAACTTTATTTAATTTTTGTCCCGCGCATATATACTTTGGTGAAATCTCAGGTAATTATTTTGGATTGATGTCAATTATATATTTTTTATATACTCGTTCAATTTACTTAATCATTAAAATATCTACTTTAAAATTTTTGTATTTTTTTTCTCTCCATTTTGTTTTCTCTTTCTCAATCTCATGAGGTTTATTTAACTTCCATTTATAATAAATGAAAGTGGAATTTTTAGTTATTCTATTGCAAAATGAAGCGTCAACATCAGCCTCCTCTCCAACTGCATCCCAACATATGTTATATAGTAGAATGTTACATAGTAGAGACAGCTCTAGTATCGTTGCCATTCATACCATAAAGAATATAGTTAGTTTGATCTCGAATATGATTCAGTGTTTTGATATTGATGATTGATTTAGATTTATATATAAGAGTTTTTTAATAAATTTGCCTCTTCAAAATAAGCATGCCTCCCAGTTGCATTTGACAATCAATTTATTCATATTTATATTTAAATTTACTTTCAACTAACATATCTCTCAGTCCAATATCCATGTCCCATTGATGGGAAGGGATAAAGGTATATGAGGTTTTCCAAAAGATGATGAATAATTTTGAATTTTATATATAATTATTTTTAATAGAGTTTGTTTATGTACTCGGTATTTACTTTTAATTTAAACTTGATTTTTCCATTATAAGTTAAAGGCTCGCTTTGGACGCGGGCTCTGAAGCTCTAGTTTAAATAAGTATAAGAAGCATGACACATCCAAACTCAATTGCCTTTCTTTTTGTTTTTAGGAGACTTTCGTGGTTCACATCTTCATGGATTACCGATCCATGATAAATTCAAAGATCTCGTCAATCAATCTTCCGGTGATCTAATTGCATCTAGCTCCACCTGAGCAATGTGTTTGTTCCCCCTATTGTGATCTGATGCTTGAATTTATCTTTGTCATAGTGAATGGAAACCTTCTTTTCGGCCATCGAACTTTCAATCTCCTCCTGTCACTCTCTAGATTTCATTGTTACGAGTGCACAGAAAATTCGAATCATTAATTTGAGTATGGGCCACTCCGAAATTCACAAATCAACCCTCGATCTGGTCAATTGTGGTCCGTTGACTACTTCCCTGATGTCAGAACTATGTCGTGCTGATGTCAGCTGCTCTGAGAAACTGGTCTTCTAGATCTGTTGGGCTCTGGATGTGGATTAGGTCAACCTAATTCAGACTCAAACCCGGGCCTGTATTTTTGCAGCCCAAGCGGTCTGCAGCTCTGAAATAGAGAGGGGCCGAGGGGGCCAGGCGGTGTTGCACTACTTCTTGTTCGACAATGGACAACAAATTGGCATCGAATGCTGTCGGCGTTTGCTAAGTCGATTCGTCGAATGGCACGTGTTTGGCCATCTCCTGAGATCCAGCGAGCTCTCGCGGCGTGCTCCGCCCCTTTTCTCTGTTTCAAGAAACTGGAGTCCCTACCTCTTCCATAACAACGAGTAACACTTCATTTAAGAGGTTTAGTAGTCATATGAAACTTATCACCATCTCTTCCTTGTCCTCCCTTAGTCAGGGTCCTTTACACTGTTTTTCGACGATCCAGACATTGTTTTCGCAATCCTTGTTGTGTCAAGTAGTCAAGCGAGCCTCTTTACCTTGAAGAGAAGAATAACGAAAGCTTCCTCAGAAAAAGAAGGGCAATTGGATTTGGATTTGTCGCGGAGCGAAGGACAAAAACTCGCTGTCGGAAAAGCGGCAGTTGCAGGTGTTGGATATTTTTGATTTTATGATTGCACATTCTTCTTAAGTAATTTCCCCAACAGTAGGTTTGATGGCAAGAACATTGGGATGGTGACAAAGAAGGATAGACTCATAAGGCACCAGTGACACCCAGATTTGGGAGGACGGTCTCTTTTATTTTGATAGATGAAAGTGAATGTTCATTGTGTTGCACGAATATTGCATGCAAAGATCGCAACAAATGTACAACACTTTGAAAGATCGAGATGGGGGTGTTCCGGTCGAAGGAAACAACTGGAGGAAATGTCAAATCTCATTTGGACCTAGATAAGTCTATAAAATTAGGACAAAAGGCCGTTATTTCATATACATTTGTGGACTTAATTAGGACCAATTACATCATAATTTCATGATTTCATGTATATGAGTATAAAATTGGAATTTCAGTCAAAATCAGCAAAAAAACCATTAATCTTGCATGAGTTTGTAAAGTTGGTAGTTTTGATCACCTTTGGATCCCACCAATTAAACTTTAAGCACTGTGGCCCCATTGCATCAATTCATTAGATAGGCCCCATGCATAGTATGCATAGCATTTAATTTAATTCATTACTAGTGATTTAGTTATTTCTTCTTTGTAGGAAATTGTCATGCAAAGGGGGTCACATGGAGAGAAATTTGAAGAAAATAAGAAAGAAGAAAAAAAAAAAGAAAAGAGGGAACCACATCCCTACTAGGCTTGAATCCCCATACACGCCCAATGATGGGGTGGGTCCCACTGTTGCTGAACAAAAAGTCAAATAATTCTTCTCTCTCCAAGTTTCCAATCGAGATCCCTTTCTCTCCTATCCAAATTTGAAATTTAAATAAGGAATGAGTATTCTAGAAGAAATCCTAGATAGAGTCTGTGTTGGAAAGTTTCTCTCAAGAAAATTTGTGATGAGTCAACAAGAGAGTTAAAATTCCAAGAAGATAAGAAGCCAAGTTAAAAAAGGAAGGAGATAAAAGTTTTGGGAGAAAGAAGATCCAAAAGGGATGTGGACGTCTGACAAGGGGGCCCACTTTCCCTTGGACGTCCCACACTTCCCTCCCCCCTTTCTCTCCCTTTATTCAATCCACACCATTGGTCTTGCACAAGAAATCTCTGACGGGAACCCACGGCTTAAAGTTTCGTTCAAATAAGAGATCAAGAATGGCAAGGAAATCAATTTGAATTTCAAAAGGGAATTACTTTGCTTACAAGCCAAGCCAGGATAGAGTTTGATCTTGAGAAGAGTTCCAAGCCAAAGAAGAGAAAAAAAAAATTACAAAAGGGACCATAGTGGGGGACGTCCAAAGCCATGCTTATTTCCTACGGCTAGACATCCTCTCCCCCCGCCCCCCGCCCCCCGCCCCCCCCTCCTAAATCTAGGATTCTTCTAGTTCTAGGTTCTCCACTTTATCACTTTTTTGTAAAAAGAGGTAGCTTTGGGCCTTGTCCAAGCATGAAGTAGATCTAGGAAGAAGCAAAAGTTTTGTACTAAAGGCATGCCATCAATGAAAAAATCAATTGTCTTTTATGAAATGGTTTGTTAGATTTGCAATCGAGGCAAAGGAAGAAGTTAAGTATTCATAACCCTTTTTTTTGTTGTTAATACTCGTTTAATTGAGTTACTAAGGTGCTAGTCTAATGCTTTAATAGTCTTGTCTTTGTACTAGTCGCTACCTTCCATATTGTATTTCTTAGTGCTAGAGTAGTTCTTTGATTATCCATGATTGTTTTTTATAGATCTTGCTTAAGGTTTTATTCTCTTTGATGGTTTATGCTTAGATTTTATGGGTGATGCTTAAATAACTTTAGTAATTTTATGAAGGGAAGGAGGTCTTGGGTATATGATGAATTTGGTAGAAAAAGAAATCTCTTTTAAGTAATTTGGTTTTTCAAGTTTTATCATCCAGATTTGGATGCCTTAATTGGATCCAAACTTGAAGTAGAAAAACGGATCAAACAAGTGTTTTCAATAAAAAAAAGAAAGAAGTGGTTTGGGATTACTTGATGGATTCCTACACCTTGATCAATTTCATTGCCTTTGTTATCTCATTATCTCATTACTTTAGTTAATTTTCTGCATCTTTAATTACTTGTGACATCATCTCACTTAATTAGTAAGTTTTGTTCTTGAATCGCTCTCTGTGAGTTCGACCCATACTTGTCGCTGTCTATTCGTAGACACCCATGCACTTGTGGTATTTTTATGATTGAGATCACATTAGACTTGATTAACATAAGAAAAAATTGAAATTATCGGTGCACCCCGGGATTGGGTGTCATGCCCCCAATTCCGGATCCCAGAAATTACTTGGAAACTCCAAGTTAGTAGCAGACATCTAAGATCTTAGTCTACAATGAGGTCTAATTTAAAACCTTACAAACATTTAATAAAGAACATTTAATTGGAAGCAATGTTATATAAAATCAATGGAAGCTATATAAACTCGGATCCATCCATTGGTATCATCTATCACATAAGGCAAATATAAATGTGCAAGTCCAAACTACAAGTTTCATATGCATAACATGGTTTACTACAAATAAAAAACATCACACTCAACACACAAACTATCCAAGATGTGGGCCACAATTTGTCCATCGGCTGATCCGCTAGATCGCCGGTTCCCATACAACGCCTCACCCTTTGGGACTATCATGCCTCGAGCATGAGAATACATGACACGCGTTTACATGGGGACTCAAGTCAAAGGCTCATAGCACATTTATCCCCATGAACGGTTTCCCAAAGGAATTCACCTGTTGTTAGGGATCGGAACACACGCACGATCTACGAGAAACAATCAATCAATCGCACAGTCAATCCACGAGACACAGATATACGTGGTTCGGCAAGATTGCCTACATCCACGGGAGATTCACGCTGTTCACTATTATTGGAGATTCCCATAAGAGTACAAGCACTCACTGTCTCTTTTGTTCTCTCTCAATTTCAGGGTAATAACAATGCTCTCACCACCCAGTATAAATACATGAAACCCTAAACCTTTAGACAACCACAACCGTCGGATCTGGCCTCATAACAGATGGTCCGAATTAAACCGACACATTACAGATAAACCCCTGTAAATAAATAAAGTCTAAATCAGGCTTCACTAACCCATCAATCTCCCACTTGAAGACTGATCATACTGAATGGCTTTGACAATAACAGAACACGGCTAAGAATCTCGATACCTCATCTTCATGCTTGAAGACCAACTGAAGCTGAGCACAGCTTCAGTTTCTCTGTAGTTACCACCTTAGTGAATATATCTGCAGGATTCTCACTTGATAAAATCTTCTCCAGTTTCAACACTTTTTCTTCCAGAAGCCATCGTATGAAGTGATATCTGATCCGAATGTGTTTGGTTTTTGGATGAAAGGCTGAATTCTTTGCAAGATGGATGGCACTCTTACTGTCATTGTAAAGCCTGCTAGATTTTTGCTTCTTACCCAACTCTTCCATTAACTCCTGTAACCAAATCATTTCCTTACTAGCTTCTGTAGCGGCAACATACTCTGCTTCTGTGGTTGAAAGTGCAACGACATCCTGTAATTGAGACTTCCAACTGACTGCTGCACTACCCAATGTGAAGACATATCCTGTAGTGCTTCTGCTTCTATCAAGATCTCCTGCCAAGTCCGAATCAACATAGCCATGCAATTTAATCTCTGATCCTCCAAAATGCAATGCTGCCTTTGTGGTGCCTCTCAGATATCTGAGAATCCACTTAATTGCTTCCCAATGCATTTGTCCCGGATTACTCATAAATCTGCTTACAACTCCCACTGCATGAGCAATGTCTGGTCTAGTGCAAACCATAGCATACATCAAGCTACCAACAGCTGAAGCATATGGGACCTTGGACATATTCTCCTTCTCCTGTTCTGTCTTAGGAGACAACTCTTTTGAGAGTTTGAAGTGGCTGGCTAGCGGAGTGCTAACTGGCTTAGCCCCATGCATGTTGAACTTGTTTAGAACCTTTTCAACATATTCTACCCGAGACAACTTCAATGTGCGATTTTTCATGTCTCTACTAATTCTCATACCAAGAATTTGATTTGCAGCACCCAAATCCTTCATTTCAAATTCTTGTGACAACTGTTTCTTCAAATTATTTATTGCATGCATATTTGAACCTGCAATGAGCATATCATCTACGTACAAGAGTAGAATAATGTAACAGTCATCAAAACTTTTGAAATAACAACAATGGTCTGCATGACATCGTTTGTAACCTGTGTTGTACATAAAACTGTCAAATTTAATATACCACTGTCTTGGGGCTTGCTTTAAACCGTATAAACTCTTTTTGAGCTTACACACCATTTCCTCATTCCCTAACACAGCATATCCCTATGGCTGATGCATATAAATGTCTTCTTCCAAGTCACCATGGAGAAACGTAGTTTTCACATCTAATTGCTCAAGATGTAAATTTTCTACCGCCACAATGCTCAACACACTTCTGATTGTGTTCAATTTAACCACAGGAGAAAATAACTCAGAATAATCAATACCTGCCTTCTGCTGGAAGCCTTTTGCAACTAATCTGGCTTTGTATCGCTTGCTACCGTTATGTTTTTCCTTCAATTTGTACACCCACTTGTTGTGCAATGCTTTCTTTCCCTTAGGCAACTGAACTAAGTCCCATGTCTGGTTTGATGATAAAGATTTCATCTCATCTTCCATGGCTTGTTCCCACCTTGCCCGAGTTTCAACCTGCAATGCTTCTTCATAACATTCTGGCTCACCACCATCAGTTAACAACAAGTAAAACAAAGAAGGTGAATAGCGCTGTGTAGGCTTAGGAGTCCTAGATGACCTTCTTACTGGGGCAGGTGTTTGAGGGTCCACCTACGGATTTCCATTTCCATGTACTTCAGGTACATCATTTTCAGAAGTGTCATCCAGTTCTAAATATTCATTGCTGTCCTCATGCACCTTGTCCTTGTTTTTGTGCATCACTTTCTCATTGAATATAACATTTCTACTTCTAATGATTTTTCTATTTTCTTCATCCCAGAAGCGGTGACCGAACTCATCAGAACCATATCCAATGAAAGTGCATTTCCTAGATTTAGAATCTAGTCTGTCTCTTTTTTCAGCATCAACATGAACATAAGAGATACAACCAAATACTTTTAAGTGTGAAAAGTTTACCTCCTTTTCGGTCCAAGCTTCCTCTGGTAGTCCACCATCCAAAGGTACTGAAGGCCCTCGATTGATCAAGTATGCAGCAGCATTCACTGCTTCCGCCCAAAACTGCTTGGGCAATCCAGCATGTAGCCTCATACTTCTGGCACGCTCAACAATTGTCCTGTTCATGCGCTTAGCCACACCATTTTGCTGTGGTGTATTGGGAATGGTCTTCTCTCGCTTAATGCCATTTTTTGCGCAATACTCCTCAAGTTCTTTGCTGCAGTACTCTCCCCCATTATCAGACCTTAGGCATTTCAGTTTCAAACCTGTTTCGTTTTCAACAAAAGCTTTCCACTTCTTGAAAACATCAAATACGTCAGACTTGTGTTTCATGGGATATACCCATAATTTCCCGGTAGCATCATCAATGAATGTAACAAAGTAAGAAGATCCACCAAGAGAAGGTACCTGAGTTTGTCCCCACACATCCGTGTGTACTAGTTCCAACCTTTCTGACTTCGGTGGCCTGCCTACTTTAGAGAATGTAACTTTCTTCTGCTTTCTGAAAACACAATCTTCACAGAACTCTAAGTCCAAGGACTTGAGTCCTTCTAGCTTACCTTTAGAATGAAGAATCTTCATCCCTTTCTCACTCATGTGTCCGAGTCTATAGTGCCATGTGTTTGAGTCAATGTTTTTATCTGCAACTGCAATGGAACTTGTAGAGCTGTTGGTCAAATAAAGAGTTCCTTTTTTCTTACCGCGAGCAACAACCATACTCCATTTTGTAACTTTCCAGAAATCATCTGCAAAAACAGTTACGTGACCAGAGCTAGCAAGCTGACCAACTGATATGAGGTTTCTCTTCAGGCTGGGTACATGCCTGACATCATTCAATTGCCATATACTGTCGTTTGGCAATTTAATCTGAACATCTCCCTTGCCAATTATGTCACAAGGTTCATCATCACCAAGATAGACTTTTCCAAAATCACCTTGTACATAATTTTTGAGATATTCTTTATGTGCAGTGGCGTGAAAGGACGCACCCGAATCTATAACCCAAGATTCAGACTTATAATCAAAAGCAAGAATTAAGGCATCTTGAACAGCATCACCTGCGACGTTTGCGGAAGCTTCGTTATCCTTATTACCGTTCTTTTGCTTATTCTTCTTTGGTGGAGCTCTGCAATCCTTTTTCAGATGTCCCTTTTCGTCACAATTCCAGCACTCGATTTTGCCTTTTGAAGATCTTGACTTGCTCCGTGATTTTGATCTTCCATAACTTTGCTCTCTCTCAGATGACCTTCCTCTGTTTCCCACATTCAATACACTTCCTGATGATTCACCTGAAGGTTTCCTGCGAATTTCCTCATCAAGGATAGCACTCACAACATCATCAAATTTCAGTTTGGCTGATCCTGAAGAATTACTCAGTGATGTAACCATACCATTCGAGCTGTCTGGTAAAGAAGACAAGACCAACAAAGCCCAAATTTTATCTTCAAATTGTACGTTAACAGAGGATAACTGGCTCATGACCGTGTTAGACTCGTTCGGGTGTTCAGCAACAACCCCACCTTCAACCATCTTCATGTTAAACAACTTTCTCATCAAGAAAACTTTATTTGAGGCGGAAGGTTTTTCATACATTCGAGATAGGGCATCCATAACATCTTTAGTGGTTTTCTCCTTTGATATATTGAATGTAACAGACTTTGATAGAGAGAGACGAACAGTACCTAAGGCTTTCCTGTCGAGTACCTCCCACTCTGCATCTGACATTGTTGTAGGTTTCTTGGCCTTTCCCCCAAGCGGCAAGTAGAAATTCTTTTGGTAGAGGAGATCTTCAATCTGCATCTTCCAGTACGCGAAGTTTGTGCCATTAAACTTCTCAATTGTTAGCTTCATGTCGTCCATCATTGCTCCCACTCAAATCAAGCTTTATCTACTTGATATAAATTCTGCTAGTCAAACTGTCAATCCGTTCCATCTACCTTGTAAATCTCGTTGATACGAATCCAACAAAAAAAACAGAGCGCAATTCTGAGTCCGGATGGCTTCAGAAATCAAGAAACAATTATGGCCCTTGAATCCGGTCAAACTGGGTTGTTGACCGTACTGTTGCATCAGGATGACGTTAGCGTCTGGCTGGCTGCTTGGCTTCTCCTTCACAGACTGGGCCGGGTCAGACCTAACCTAGACTGGAACCTGGCCTGGAAACTGACCCAAGAACGGCTGGGCTTCTGGAGTGGGTCAGGTTGGACCTGACCTTAACCAACCCAAGACCTGGGACGGGCCCAACTGGGTCTTCTTCCTCACTATCTCTGTTTCAGAACAGAGACTGTAGCCCAGTCTCCCTCTTCGTCTTTAGCGGCGACGACGGGCGGGCAGCCGGACTGCGAGGCGGCGGCGACGGCACGGCAGCGGAACAATGGCAACACCGATCGTGCAAGGATGGACGGGGGGTGGTCGACTGTGATGGACCGTCCGGATTCTCTTCCGTTTTTGGCGACAACAGCGGCTGTGGCTTCCCTCTTCTCTGATGATGCTGGGCGGGCTGCGACGGAAGGCGGCAGCCTCCGGCGGCTCCGGCGATCGATCCCGGCGATGGTGACGGTGCGGACAGCAAGCGCGTGGCCCACTTGTTTGATCAGAAGACCTCTGATTGTTGATTTGCAACAGTGCCCGAACCCCTTTTTTTTGTGATTACTGTGCTGCGAATCAAGAGATCAAGATGATCTCTTCTCCGGGATTAAACCCAATCTGATCCTGATCGCGCGTGAAACCCTAGGCTCTGATACCAGTTGTTAGGGATGGGAACACACGCACGATCTACGAGAAACAATCAATCAATCACACAGTCAATCCACGAGACACAGATATACCTGCTTCGGCAAGATTGCCTACATCCACGGGAGATTCACGCCGTTCACTATTATTGGAGATTCCCACAGGAGTACAAGCACTCACTGTCTCTTTTGTTCTCTCTCAATTTCACCGTAATAACAATGCTCTCACCACCCAGTATAAATACATGAAACCCTAAACCTCTAGACAACCACAACCGTCGGATCTGGCCTCATAACAGATGGTCCAGATTAAACCGACACATTACAGATAAACCCCTGTAAATAAATAAAGTCTAAATCAGGCTTCACCAACCCGTCACCTGTGAGGTCATAAAATCCATCACAATTAGGAGTACATTTCAATTTCCTATAAAACATGCATACATAATCTATACATTTCACCAATTATGGTTTCCATCATACATCTATTCATAGTATATTTAAACAATAGACACGAGCATAAACCGTCCATGAGATAGCATTTAAAAGTTCAAGTTTATCTTAGGAGCAAGAAAGAGAAAGAAACAGCAGAAGCAAAAGTCAAGTTAAGATTTATAATCCAAGAAAAACAAATTTAAGAACAATTAAACATCATGGCCATCCACGCCAAAGTCAAGGGTAATGTATCGTCCAGCCATCAGCGCACCAATATCTAAAAGACATCGTTTGGGGTCCACTCAGCTAGTTGCTGAGGAGTCTCCTCCTCACCCTCCTGGGCAATGGTGCCGGGTTCTTCCTCACTTGTAATGCCAAGTGTATCATCATGAGACATATTGTCAAACAAGATAAACAAATATAAAGCATATCATGTAGACAAATGAGTAATAAATGACAATAAAGATCATATGAAGGCAATAAGCGTAGAATGGGCATAGTAAGTGCACGAGTAAGCATGAACTAGAGAATCATGGATGAAATAAGTACATATAAACTTTGCAAGGTTGGCAAGTCCACATGAGGTTCATTCTCCCAAGTAAAACATTAATTACGAATTAAGTGAGAGCATGGGCATAGCATACATAACATGGTGGTACCACTAGAAGGCATAGGGCCCGAAAACTTCATCGTGGACCTGGAGTGCTGGTCAACTCCTATAACATAACCTAACTATAATTAGTTCCACTATAAGAATTTGCACTTTTGCCGTTGCTTTTTGCCGGCGCAATACTTAAACTCCGGGAAAAGTATAACTTTTCCTGGCAAAATAGCTTATTTCACCGGAAAAAGTTATACTTTTATCGGAGAAATAATTTCGCTGGCAAAGGTTTAGATTTGCCCGGCAAACTCCTTTTTTCGCCGGCAAAGGTTAATGGTTTACCGGCGAAAAATTTGTATCACCGGCAAAGGCTATAATTTTTGCCGACGAAATACCTATATCACCGGCAAATGTCACCCTGCCAAATTTTGAGCATTTATTTAACTTCCGCCGGAGCATTAAGTGCCGGAAAAATTATGTTTTCTTTAGTTTTTTTTCCGGAGGAATATAAGTTAAGTGGAGCCTTTCTGCCCAAAAAATTCCAGCGCTGTGGCCCCTTTTCCGTTTCCCGCGCCCGCTCAAGGTGCATATCCATTTCCAATGCTCTGCCCCCTTTCCATTCCAGCGGCCGAGTTCCTCATCTCTCTTCTGTAAAACCCCAGACCGAGTTCTCAATCCGTCATCTCTTTGACCCTCTCTCGCCCAGCAATCCCTCATCTCTCTGACACTCTCTCGCCGGCCATCCCTCCAGTTCCTTCTCCCTCATGACCTCAGCCCTCTCCTCCATCTCCCAGGCGACCTGCCCTCCTCCATCTCCCAGGCGACCTACCCTCCTCCATCTATCCAGGCGACCTACGCTGCTCCATCTATCCTGGCGACCTACTCTCCTCCATCTCCCAGTTGCATAAGCTCCTCCATCTCCCTGGCGCAAAACCCCCCTCTCCTCCATCTCGATCACCCTCTGCATCTCTCTCGGTGTGCCACCTCTTCTGTTTTTCTGATTTATGGTTTTGTTGATTTGAGCTCATTTGTTACAAACTGATACAAACATGCTAGGTTAGGATTTTGATTTAATGGAATGGACATGGATGTTTTTGGAGCATGTTTCATTTTCCATCTTCCTTTGATTCTAATTTCATAGAAGGAAAAATTATTTGATGCTAATTATTTTTTTAAATTCACCACTGATCTTAAATTCCTAAGTATTTTAACAAATTTATTCAAGCGTCACATGCGCATGGGATTGGAATAAGTCAATATGTTCATGGAAACTGGCATTGACAAACAGAATAGACATCAATTTGCATCGACAAGATTTGATTGAAGTTGGGGCCAGACTGTGAGGAATTTTACTGTAAATTTAATTATAGGTACTGTTTTGGGGAAAGAGACACAAGTAGATCTGGAATGAACTATTTTCAAGAATTTCAGAACTCACATGCAGGGACTGTTATCACACTGCAGGGACAGTTTTTCCAGAAAAGCCTGTTTGAAGAAAACAGTAAAAAGGGGCTCAACGTAGTAGCTTTGGGACTTGGTTAGTGGATCAATCTCAACCCAACCCATTTAGACCCTGCAGGAGGTTGGTCGCCCAAAGGTCCTCCATAGGATCGTGGGTTTCTTTTTCATCAATTCATGGGCGTGTGGGGTCCACAGCCTGATTGGTGGAGGAACATAAAAAGATAGTAATATTACAACTAGTAACAAAGAAATAAAAATAAACTTAGAAAACTACTGTAAAGGTGCAAAACTGTCCAAATCGACAGTCTCATCCAAGTCTTCTAACTGCAAAGAAGCCCTCGTTACATTCAGAACCCTCCTGTGGAACAGTTGTTCCTGCACATATAATGAATCAATATCAGGTGGTAGAGTACTTGTGAAAACAACGTATGATGGAGGAGCCAATTTAGATAATGCATCTGCAACCGTATTAGCCATTCGAGAGTGGTACATAGAGGAGCACTGACTGATTCTCTTCACAGAACCAACTATTTTCTTCCAAGTTAGGATAAGATTCCAAGCAAATATTGAGTGACCCTGAAAAGCTCTACAAATTAAAATTTCATTGGCATTTGAATGTTGATACAGAGTAGAATATTACTAGTTGTTTTAATTTGTAATGGTAATGTTTAAGTGCTTTCAATGTTGAAAGAATGTTTGAATATTAATATGAAGTGGAATGGATTTTCTTGTTTCATTTTTTGATGATTTTTGAATGGAAATAGATGTTGGGTGTAGTAGATTTGGTCTTAGATAACGGAATTAGCAATTTCAATTTATTCATGTGACACAGGTTGGAAGTTGTAATGAACTAATATTGTACATACAGGAAAAGAACTAGGGTCCAAGACTAGGTCCAAAACCACCTATGAGACCTAGGGTTTTCTCTTACTCGTGGTTAACTCGCATTTAGCCGTGGGGTGGCACACGGTTAGTCGCAGGCTGGCCACAATGCAAATCTGGAAAAAATGCCACATCCTGAAAATACAACTGCCAGAATTCAATTGTACTCCACCGTCACCCTTACGGCCATAATTGGCTTATGGCTAGTCGTACGACTGATCATAAGGCAATTTCTGCAAAAATGTTTAGCTTCTGTGTTGTGACTGCAAAGGGTTGGGGGTTAACTATTAAGTACCAGAAAACACCCGATTTGAGTCTGAACAAGCTTTATTTTAGGTGGAATCAAATCCTTTTTCATTACAACCTACAAGACTCCAATTGAGCATGTATTTAGGACTCTCCAACCCATCCACCAACCCATCCAAAATGACAAATTCATACATACCTAAAGAACTACCATTCCCTTACACAAATATTATTTAAGAACCCACCATTGAGCAAAATAGGTAATCTAACAATGGAGAACACAGCTAGAATCAACAAACCATCATGCATGCTTAGCTTTATAGAAATTTAACTTGCCTTTGGTTGATACTTGACTAAGTACCCACAGGCTCCAATCTATCACCCTCGCAAACAAGCCCCATATAGGAAATCCCCAAATGCAAAGCTTGCTCTAAGCTCCTACAATGGAGAATGGGTAGATTGAGTTTGCATAGACATGCATGCTACATATATCAGCTTCTCTAACTTATTAGAAGCAAGGAAAATGGAATGGGAGAAAGATGCTTACTGATGGAGAAATTAGAGATAAGAGGGAGATGAAGCAGAGCTTGATGATGAGGTGGAGGCCGGATGATGATAGTGAAGATGAGCTTGAAGGGGTTAGGGATTTTGTATATTGCAATTTGATGGATGCATTATCTTTTTAGCATCATTCAAATTTTCACATGAGCATTGAATTTTCACATGAGCATTTGAAATCTTGATTTTCACATGCATTGTTTTAAAGCTTTTTGAACTTATGCTACATACATGTTTTGGATTTTAAACTTGGATGCATTAAGTTTTGGAAAGCAGATTTTCGAACCATGCAAGCCTTTCGACTTAGAGTTTTAAAATCATCTTAGGCATTGATAGGTTCATGTTTTGGAAAATATTTTTAGATTGAAACATGAGTCTAAGCATGATTTCATGACCCAGAACTCCCACTAGCAAATTACTTTGGTGTAGCTCTTTGCTTAGTCTTTTTTAAAAGGAAAAACTGTTTTATGCTACAGTGATTTGCTATAGTAAATTTGCTACAGTGATGTCGGTCAACCGAACTAGAAGTTGGTCAACCAAACTGTAGATGTCGGTTAACCTAACACTGACCGAACTCACTTCGGTTCGCATTCCAGAATGGTCAAAACTAGCTTTTTTTTTTTTTTTTTTTTTTTTTTTTTTTTTTTTTTTTACCGTTGGGAGTTCGGTTAGCCGAATCTGAAGTCGATTAACCGACAAGCTAGCCATTGGAGCATTTTTTCTATATAAAAAAATCATTCCTAGACCAAATGAGAGGATCCAAGAGGCCCTCCTTGAGGTGTTTTGAGGCCAAACAAAGGGGAATGAGCTAAGAGAGGTTAGGAGGTCATAAAGGGAAGCTAAAGCTTGGAATCATGGGTTAATCATCTAAGTAAGCTTAGTTTTCCTTATCATATGTTTTCATGCTTTGCTTAAATATTTGAAAAATTAATTTTAGCATGTTAACTATGATTTGATGAATCTATTATATATATTTCACTTGGAATTGCTTTGTTGTCTTGGATTCATCATTTAGATTCAAACCATGTTAGTTTTAACTTTTATATCAAAATGGTATCATGCATTCTTAAAACTTTGATTTCTCTAATAGCATGAACCTTATACTTGGTTGAATCTCTAAATAGTTGTTTTTCATTCCATGAACTCATAAGGAAACTAATTTGTTTTGAAAAAACAACTATGCTCTTGCATTACATGTTTTAGATTTGGAATTTCAAAACAACTTGTGAGTCATTGATTGTCATATATCATCAACAAGTCATTTTTATACATGTGATTAGCATTATCCTTCAATCAAAACATCTGTGATTTAAACTTTCAAAAGTTTCATTGAGTCATCATTTTTAAACTTGATTGAAGTTTTCACACAAACACATTACACAAACATCTTTGCATTTCATAGTGTGTTGTGTGAATTAGATTTGCACTTTTATATCTGCCTAATTTAGAGGCTTTGTAACTGAGCTTAAATTTGTATCTCTTAAAGTGTTTGCGTAGACACTTATTTGAGAAATTATTTTGTATAGGTTATTGCTTAGCCTTAGAAAAGCATAAGTGTATGGTTAGGGGTGAACCATAAAACTCAAGAGGTTATTGCTTAGCCTTGGAAAGCATATTGTAAGGTTATTGCTTAGCCTTGAAAAGCATTTTGTAAAGGTTATTGCTTAGCCTATTGAAAAGCATAGATAATGGAAATCCGGTGGGGTGTAGGATCACAAGCCGGTAGTGGATGTAGGCATTGAGGCCGAACCACTATAAATCTATGTGTTGTGGTGATTATTATTAATTTGTTCCGCATTGTATTTCATAATCATCATTAGTGACCAAGTTAATTCTAAGAAATTAAAATTTTTCATAATTGGTCACTAATTAGAAACTCACCCTGTTCACACCCACCCCCCCCCCCCCCCCTTCCCTCCCGGGTTCGGATCCCGGACTTTCAATTGGTATCAGAACCTAGGTTCTCTATTTTAGGATCAAGTGCATTGAGACTCTTGATTATGTTTAAAAACTTAGAACCCTAGTGTTGTGCTTTATTAAAAATCATTCCACTGTAGTTGGAAATGGAGATTCCCTTCTAGCTCAATCTTTCCCCTGAGAAACAATCTCACCAAACTAAACATTCTCAAGTGAAATTTTCCAAAGTTGGTGGGATGACAAAAGTGAGCGCTCAAGGACAACCCTATCAAGACCTTAGGTGGATTTTCAAAGGTTGACAATTAGACATACCTTAAGGCTTTGAAACTCGTTAGACCAACCTATTCTTTATTGTCACATCACATTGTTAGTTATGATACATTTGCATTTTGTTCTTATATATTTACATTTCTTAAAATGCAATGTTCTTTGTAATCAATTGATTTTATTTACTTGGTTATATCTCATGCTTCTCAAAATCATTTGATTGCAATATCCTCATTATAGATTTGCATTTTGTTCACATACTGTTATATCTCTTGTAATGCATGTCTATTGATGATCAATTGATTGTGGTTTTAAAAGCTAAATTATTCGTGATCAATTGATGTTGCGAAATCATTTCTTTGGATATCATAGATTATTTTGAAAAACAAATGATTTGGATTTATTTGAATTTTCCATGGATTTCTAAGTCATACTTTCAAATGGAAAATTATTGCTTTTGTAAAATCAACTTGTATGTAGTTACATCTTTTGAAATGCAAGTTGAAAATTGTTTTGTGTTTAGTGCTATATCTTTTAATGGATATTGGGGGATTGAATTATGTAAAAATGATTTTCATCTTGTACTTGTTTGATTACATTTTCTTTAGATGAAAATCAACTTTATTGGGGTATTGTGCTAGATGACTATATGTTTGTGAGAACTCAATTAATTTGAGTAAGATATTTGATTATTGTTGTTCTCTAGTTTGCCCTTATGTTCCCCAATTCTTAATGCATTTTCCATGAACGCTCATGTTATATATTTTGGTATGGAAAATATGTGTTCAATTTGTATGTGTGCCAATAGTCATTTTTTGAATGCAAATTGAAATTTGATATTAGTTCACCTCATGGTTTTCAAAATCACTTGGTCATAATTTTTATAAAAGATTCATTGTTGCATTTTGAATGTTAAAGTGATTTGAAGATTTTTTGGAAAATGTTCCAAGCTTCGTAAGTTACCATTATAAAAAGCATTTTCCTTGAACATATTTCCTTTTGCTTATTGTGATTAAATCATCTCAGTTGGAAATATATATTGTTCCAAGGAATTTACATTTTTGCTCTTCAAAGCTACATTCTTTCAAATGTAAATTTGTTGTGAAGTTGTGTCTTACATTGTTTGAATGGAAATGATGTCATTGATTTGCATATTGTGCCTAACTTTGTATATCTTTACATTAATGCAAATTGATGTTGTTTATGCTCTTTATAGCAAAATCTTTTGTTTCAAGTTCATTTGAGCTTCAAAAGTACATATGGGATTTTGTGTGCTAAGCTCATGTGGTATGATCTTTACAACCATTGTCCATTGCATTGTAAGCTTAGTACATTTGCTAGAGTGGAGATTTTTCGTAATAGATTGATGGATCATTTTAGATGAATTGGTGTTAAGCTCTTATTCTTCATAAGTATACACATATATGAGATCCATTCTCATCTACATGTGATCCATGATATCTTTCTAACTTCATACCTTCTTGTGCATGCATGGTTATATTCTTTATTGATGATATGGTATGAGTTAAATCTTGAGTGTTGATTGATCCTCTCTATGCAAATGTCGAATTGTTCCATATATAGTTTTTGCTCAAAGTTACATATTTAGAAACCATTTTGGAACCCAATCATCTCATGTGTATATTGTCATATATGTTGAGATAAATGAGAGTGCTCTTTAACTTATAGTAAAATCTTGAAATGCAATCTCACAATGTCTATCACATGTTTTTAAAAGCAAAATGTATTAATGTGATAGATGACCATGATGTTGATTTATGCATGTTCACTTTAGTAATATCAATGTTGTGCATTTTTCAATGTCATAATTATGTTCATATGAAACTTATCAAAATCCATTCTTTGTAACTTAGAGACATATCTATTGTTGATGGATGTCCTTCATGTTGAGTTCATATGATTTTACAAATTGGATGCTCTTCCAAGTCATATATTCTTAAAATATAATTTCTCATATTTATCACTATGCTCACCAGTTATTATATCATTAAAGTGATGAATGTGCTATTCATGATGCTTGATAGAATTCTTGTGTTTGTCACATTCTTGCTATTAATCATGTTGTCATATTCAATTGGTTTCAATTAGTATCATTTTCGATTGTTGTCATATCCAATTGATGTCATATCTTGAGAATGTGATAGACCATGTACATTGAATTGAACTTGATAGTAATATATTTTTGTTCCATGTCCCATTCCATTAGCATCATAGTTTTCATGTTTGCCACCTCTCTTGCTCATATGGGTAAATCTCATGACCACCATGTTTATGTGATCATAATCTTGGTTGGTTAATAGTTGAGGTAGGCTTCATGATTGAACTTTATTCATCTTGCACATGTTAGTCATGTTTAATGATGGATGAAATGATTTCAATACATAGCATACAATTTTCATAGGCATATTAGAGTTGATGTTATGCTATGTAACCCCCATCACATCGTCTTAACCTTGCTCTTAATTTTGATAATTTGATCATATAAAGCTTGACTAATCTTTTCCTTGAAGTTTATCCTCAATTGGTAAAAACCACCTTCTCTTTGTACCACAGTCACTTCACTGTCAAAGTGTTGACAAAAGGAGAGAATGGATTGAGGGGGAGTGTAAACCTTCATAGGAAGCATTAGCATTGATTTAACTCACCTTTGTATTGGCTTTGCACCCTTAGAGATCACAAACTATACATGATACCCTGTTATGTATTTCATTTTCGATTTCTTTTATTAACAAGTGCTACTCAAAGGTATTTTCTTTGTTTCATGTGTGTAGGATCCTTTGCAATTTAATGTCAAAGGGGGAGAGAATGTCCAAGTTGTCTAAGGGAGAGATATTGTATAATCTTCCACGGGGGGAGAGAATGCATCTCATGCCAAAGGGAGAGATTGCATGGTCAAAGGGGGAGAGATGAAAGAAGATAAAAAGCTTAGGATATCAAAGTAGATGCTTGGCCAAAGAGAGAAAGATGAAAGGGAATCTTGAAGAATGATCAAGCTCCAAGCATCAAGAAGGATGAAGAAAAAGACCTAAAGCCCAAGCCAAGTTAAAGGAGCATCCAAGAGATTTCAAGGCTTATCTAACTTAGGGGGGGCTGAAGACTTAGTGTCTAAATTCGGTGTTGAGTAAGTTGCCATCAAATTGCAAAGGGGGAGATTGTTAGGGATTTTGTATATTGCAATTTGATGGATGCATTATCTTTTTAGCATCATTCAAATTTTCACATGAGCATTGAATTTTCACATGAGCATTTGAAATCTTGATTTTCACATGCATTGTTTTAAAGCTTTTTGAACTTATGCTACATACATGTTTTGGATTTTAAACTTGGATGCATTAAGTTTTGGAAAGAAGATTTTCGAACCATGCAAGCCTTTCGACCTAGAGTTTTAAAATCATCTTAGGCATTGATAGGTTCATGTTTTGGAAAATATTTTTAGATTGAAACATGAGTCTAAGCATGATTTCATGACCCAGAACTCCCACTAGCAAAATACTTTGGGGTAGCTCTTTGCTTAAATTTTTTAAAAGGCTACAGTGATTTGCTATAGTAATTTTTTATAGTGAATTGCTACAGTAATTTGTTACGGTGAATTGCTATAGTAAATTTGCTACAGTGATGTCGGTTAACCGAACTGTAAATGTCAGTTAACCGAACACTGACCGAACTCACTTCGGTTCGCATTCCACAATGGTCAAAACTAGTTTTTTTTTTTTTTTTTGACCGTTGGGAGTTCGGTTAGCCGAATCTGAAGTCGATTAACCGACAAGCTAGCCATTGGAGCATTTTTTCTATATAAAAAAATCATTCCTAGACCAAATGAGAGGATCCAAGAGGCCCTCCTTGAGGTGTTTTGAGGCCAAACAAAGGGGAATGAGCTAAGAGAGGTTAGGAGGTCATAAAGGGAAGCTAAAGCTTGGAATCATGGGTTAATCATCTAAGTAAGCTTAGTTTTCCTTATCATATGTTTTCATGCTTTGCTTAAATATTTGAAAAATTAATTTTAGCATGTTAACTATGATTTGATGAATCTATTATATATATTTCACTTGGAATTGCTTTGTTGTCTTGGATTCATCATTTAGATTCAAACCATGTTAGTTTTAACTTTTATATCAAAATGGTATCATGCATTCTTAAAACTTTGATTTCTCTAATAGCATGAACCTTATACTTGGTTGAATCTCTAAATAGTTGTTTTTCATTCCATGAACTCATAAGGAAACTAATTTGTTTTGAAAAAACAACTATGCTCTTGCATTACATGTTTTAGATTTGGAATTTCAAAACAACTTGTGAGTCATTGATTGTCATATATCATCAACAAGTCATTTTTATACATGTGATTAGCATTATCCTTCAATCAAAACATCTGTGATTTAAACTTTCAAAAGTTTCATTGAGTCATCATTTTTAAACTTGATTGAAGTTTTCACACAAACACATTACACAAACATCTTTGCATTTCATAGTGTGTTGTGTGAATTAGATTTGCACTTTTATATCTGCCTAATTTAGAGGCTTTGTAACTGAGCTTAAATTTGTATCTCTTAAAGTGTTTGCGTAGACACTTATTTGAGAAATTATTTTGTATAGGTTATTGCTTAGCCTTAGAAAAGCATAAGTGTATAGCCTTAGAAAAGCATAAGTGTATGGTTAGGGGTGAACCATAAAACTCAAGAGGTTATTGCTTAGCCTTGGAAAGCATAGCATTTTGTAAAGGTTATTGCTTAGCCTATTGAAAAGCATAGATAGTGGAAATCCGGTGGGGTGTAGGATCACAAGCCGGTAGTGGATATAGGCATTGAGGCCGAACCACTATAAATCTTTGTGTTGTGGTTGGGTTGTGGTGATTATTATTGATATCTTCCGCATTGTGTTTCATAATCATCATTAGTGGCCAAGCTAATTCTAAGAAATTAAAATTTATCATAATTGGTCACTAATTAGAAACTCACCCTATTCAACCCACACCCCCCCCCCCCCCCCAGGGTTCGGATCCCGAACTTTCAGAAGGATCTCACATGCACTCTCTAACTTGAAGATTGTGGCAAGAGATTGAGAAGAAGAGAGTATGAAAGAGTAGAGAAAGAGTTTTGAATAGAAATGAGGAATGAAGAAGGGAATCGACTTGAATAAGTTTGTTCAAATAGGAAATTTTCTAGTTTTGCATGCAAGTCCAGGTTTAATAGAGAAATATCAAATTGAGGCTTCTTGGCTGAAAATGGGCCAAAGTGAGTCTGGTTAGTCTAGGTCAAAATACTGAAACCGAAGTACCCGAGATGCTCTACCCAATGGACCTAAAATCACAACAAAGCTAAAAATGCACGTGCCGAAACCCATAAATAAAAAATTATGAAAAAGTCCTCAAACTACCTAGGTATGGTCAAATCCCCACTAACCTACCTGACCAGACACCTTAATATCCAAAATAATACATTAGGCACCTAATTAAGATTAATTAGGCACTAAGCTCGATTAAAAGGGATCAGGGTGTTAAGGGACAACGGGATCAGACTCACCACCTACTACACCAAGGTTATAAAAAAATCAGATGCAAAGGACCTGGCAGCACAGTATATAGAAAGCATAGTGTGAATGCATCAAAAGGAATAAAGACACTGATAACGATCAATAAAGCAACAATGGGTAAAGATGCTAGGCAAATTGTGTAATGATAACATGTCCATCATGAATCAATATAAATGAGGTTAATTATAATCCATCCATCTATGAATGTGTCACATCAACACGGGCTAGTACCATGAGAAATTATGACGTTGCCCTCCCGTACTACATATTAGATGCGGTGGGGATGTATGGGATCATTGCCTGGCCAAAACAAAGTTACCGGAGTCTACAGGCTAGAGTTTGATACTGCGCAAAGTGTCAAAGAATGGTACCCAGTGGCGAACATCCACCTCAAAGAATCCCTTCATGATGATAAAGCAGTATTAGCTCCTACCAAGGGTGATCAGCCCATGGCTAAGCTCCTCGACCGAGGGGATGTTTATGTCAACTCAAAGAGCCATACAAAAGGTTGGTGTTTGGCTAGGCTTCCCTTGCGTGAACAAGGTTTGCAATATGAACAAGGCTCGGTTGCAATGTCCAATCCATCCCATCAAGCCATTAAAGCAGTCCATCCATCAAACCATCAAAGTACCAATTCATCCAAATACCATCAAGTCCAAACCCTATAATCCATCCAGGGTAACCTAATCCATCCAAACAAACCATCTACTTCATGGTTCAAAGGTATCCCAAGCATATGGCCATTGAGTAACCCGCCTAGCCACAGACACGATAAATCCATCCTCCATTCACATCCAGGGTCTCCTCTAGTAAACCCTAACTTATGGTCATCATCATCATAATCATCATCATAGGGTTACATTACATTCCAACCACACCATAAAAAGAACAAGGGATATGACGACAAGATATTTATAAGTTCATTTATAAATCAATCAAGAAAGGAATATGAGTAGCCAACCTAGGTTAAGGTCCCTCCTTTAGGTATGGGTGTCAAACAGAGTTTCAGATGCTCGGTATTTAATACTTGGTTCTCTGAAGATGATTGGTATCCAAGACCTCCATTAACCATCATATCGGTTTCACTCCAACCTCCCATACTCTACTTTGAGGTACCCGGTGAGAGAATGTTAAGCTCAACCACCCTCACACCTTAAGGTCTCCAATTACAAGTCTCTCATTAAGTTAAATTGATGTTAAAAGGGTTAAAAGATATGAATTATGCACTTCAACACATCCCATAGTTACGATTAGTTGTAGGTTGGTCTTAACTAGCCGTAAGAGGGTGGCGGTCAGCTATAAGGTGACCATTGTGTATTTTTACGGAAATTCCACTATTTTGGAATTGTGACCATAAAAGGGTCCTTATGTACAACGGTTAGACTCTGCGGTTAGCCTTGACCTTCCCTTGGTCAGCCGCTAGGTAACCATAGTTCAATTTTCAGAAAATATCCATATACTGTCTTTGAGACGAAATTACACTACGGTCAGCCTTATGACTCGCCGTAGGGTCTCCACGGTTAACTGTAAGGTCACTGAACTTACTCCACCTACAAAACTTCACTTACTAAAAATCTAACTGTCAGACCCTGACCCAGGTTTATGGTTAATCATGGCTTTAGTTGTGTTTAGTTAGTTAGTAGGATTAGAAGACGATTAACTTAGATATCTAGCTCGAGTAGCATTTTGAATAGCTTTGGAAAATTTCGAGGACATTGAGTTAGGCTTGGCCGGGCCCGGGGTGGCCTGTGCATCGTGTGCTCGTATGGGAATTCGGGTTGTCGATTTTGAAAAATATTGACTTTGGATCTCTTGGGTTGTATTTTTTTTTTTTAATAACCTTGGAAATTTTCCCCATGTGTATTTGAACGCCAAAACCATGTTTTTCAGCAAAAAGGGCAAAATGGTCTTTTCACCTCAAAATCTGTGCATGAATTTCGGAATTTCAAAAGTGTGCCAAAATTATACTTTTTAGAAACTAGACATTTCGACGATCGTTTTTCTCTCTTTCGTCGATCTCATTCGGGACCCACAAGAGGAAGTTTTAAACCCTTGAAATGCCATGGCTTGGTGGGGCCAATACCCCCCACCCAAGTTAAGAAAACCATGTGAGTTCCTTGCTCTTCTTCTTCTTCACTCGTCCAACGCCTGAAGCTTGAAAAAAAAACCATTTTCTCTCCTCTTCTCTTCCGGCCACTCTCTCTCCTCTTGCATGTCCCTCTTCCTTGGTGGAGAGTGGAGCTTTGAGCATACAAATCCCTTCTCCTTCCTCTTGGCTATCTCTTGATATCATTTTTGAAGGAATCCTAGCTACAACCATCTTCTCTCCAAACTTTTCTTCATTTTTAGAGCTTCTAGAGGTATGCAATGGTTTCCATCTTTCTACCATGGTTTTCTTGAACCCATAGGAAGCTTTCTGTCTTACATGCAAAAGGTTTTATATGAGGATTCTTTGATTTCGAATTTTGTGGAGTTGAGTGGGTTTCTTTGGGGGCTTTTCTTGTAGATTGGAGTACAGCTGAGAGAAAGGTGTTAGGAGATCTTCTTTTGAGTGTTTTTCCTACCCAAGGCAAGTAATTGAATGAGATAGATTGTGCATGTAATGGTTTAGAATTATGTTGATTTTCTTACTTATAATCCTCTTGATTAATTCCATTTCATTTGGCATTGATGTTGATTCACTAAATGCATGTTTTACACGTCATATGTTCTGATTTAGGGATTGGAATTCTGTTTTCAACCTGCTTCATTCATTTTGGAAATGTGTCTTTCAAATTACTAAGTTGTGTTCTTGGAAATTTGATGAAGTTTGAATTGTGGATTTTGATGGTTGGAATGAATGGTTGTTGGAAGAAATGGGAGGAGCTATAGGCTCATTTTCGTGCAGGAAAGAAGGGGCTATAAGGAGAAGTGATGGAGAAAAGAAAGGAAGGGAAACAGCTTCAGAAATGCTGTTCCGCAGTGGGTCGGTTAGCCGTCAATCAGGGGTCGGCTAGCCGACAGGCCAACCAACAGGCGACCGAGCCATTTCGGTTCCGTTTCCAGAATGCTGCATTTGACAGAATTTTAGGGTCTCGGTCGACCGACAGGTGACCGAACATCCTCTGTTCCGAATCCAGAATGCTGTTTTCCTGACCTGATGGGACGGTCAGTTCTCGGTCAGCACTCGGTTAGCCGACACTGAAGGTGACCGAGACTATACCCAGTTTTCTGAAGTGAACAGAATGATGAGGTTTTCAATTCCAACTCCTTTTGGACTCTTCCTAGTTGATGCATACACATTGGCATCTTGAATGTCGTTAAATATTGAGCACCATCTAAACGAATGAATGACATGGGATCTCAAAGTGTATACGAACTCAACGGTTATGGTTCCAAGGAATTGGTTGAGTGATGTGAAATGGACTTACGACTTCTAAATCTTGTTTGTGATTTTGTGTGCGTGAATCGTGTTTTATACATATCGTGTCAGGACTACTATTCGTGACTTCGTGTGAAACGTGTGTTCTTGAAATAGTGTGAGTAGTTCCCGAATTTTTATCTAGTACGCATGATTTTGAAAAGTAGTGTGTATTTGTTTTACTATCGGCACCACTCAGCTTGGACGACCTTGGTGGTTTGATCAACCGCCTTGGGTCCTTAAACACTTCGTGCTAACTGCAGTTTGGATTATCGTGTGTTATTTAGCCCGTTCCACGGCAGGACTCGTGAGTGATGCCCAGTTCTACTGGGTCATGTTTCGTGCTCCCTTTCACCTTGTGTGATAGAGATTTCTATCGTGAGTGCTCTTGTTACCTTGTGTGATAGAGAATGTAACTTTGTGTGGTTGCCAAGTTTTATTTCAAACATGTTCGTTACTTATCATATAGTTGCATAAGAAATGTTGTTTTGAGCTATTCCTTTCATTTGGTTCTTTTTACCATACCTTTTTATATAAATGGAAAAATTATGATTTATAGCATGATTGTATTTGATTCAAATGCCTGCCAGACCGTCGTGTCTGACCCTTCATTTTGGTGTTCAGATACAGGTAATGTTGCCCTTGAGGAGGAGTGCGAGGAGACTATAGGCGTGCAGCCCGGTGGGCAGGAGTAGCAGCCCAACGATGTCATGTAGACATCGCTGTGGGGCATGAGGTGAAACATTTTGGGAATCCAGTGACTTTCTTATGGGATTTTTGTTATTGACCAATGTTGGTCTATTCCCTTTGGGAACTTGTAAAACTTAACTTTGTTTTAGTGGTGATGTAAACTTTAACTTAACTATGGGCATGCTAGCGATGTTTTCTCCCTTTGACATGAGTCCATGATGCATTTATGACTTCTTTTATTGAAAGTAATTTGATTGAGTGTTTACTACACGCTTCTGCAAATGTGTTGAATGTGTGTGTGTGATTCGTGTGGAATTCTCACTGCGGAAACCTGTGGGAAACAATAACCAGCGCGTGCGGAACGAAATTTGCTTGCCGTCGCGCCGCGACGCCGGATTAGGACGGGTTCCCGGTCCGGGGTCGTGACAGTAACCACGACTCCATGGCTAACCTTCTAGAGTCCCACGGTTAGTTGTAAATGTCACACGGCTATCCATGAAGCTTAATAACTCAAACTCCACTTCTTGGATTCTTTTCCAAATCCCATCCAATTCCATTCAAACCACCAAGATACATTCTTCATCACATACCACATCAAACAACATATAATTTCAACTTTTTATACTCAAATTGGGGTTCCAAGCATATAGAGGTCTAAAAAATGAAGAGAGCTTAGAGTTTGGGGAAATCTACATTATTCACCAATTCAGATGAAATCAAAGATAGATCATCATGCATGTTATGGTAGGTGTATATTGCACTTTAGCCTCTTTTTCAGGGTTTCCAAGCCAATCTCTCAAGATCCAAGCCCTTTAAAGCACCAAAACCTGAAGAACTCCTTTAAAACCCCAAAACAACAAGGTCAACACCTCCTACAACCCATTTTCAAAGAGAATCAAGAATTAGGATAGGAACTCACAAGCTGAAACCCTAGAATGCTATAGGCATGGAGTTAGATCTCGAAACTTTCCATGTAGGAAGAAGAAGAGGAGATCTATCAAGGGACATGATGAATTCAACTGGGAGAAGGCTGGAACTCTTGAGAATCCTTTGATTTGGTGAAGCTTGACTCTAGATTTGCAAAGAGAAACCTTAACTTATAAAGAAAGAAAGACAAAGGTGGGAGGGAAATGAGGGAATTGAAATGAGAAAAAAAAATGAAAGGAGAAGGAAATGTCGTTAGGGAATGGGAGAGGTCTTTTATAGTTTTTGGGTTGAAAGTTAAATGACAAAAATGCCCTTCCTTTGAGTGACATTTAATGAAAAGACTATGAGGATGGTTTTGGAATTTCTCAAAGGGTTACATAATTCTCCAAAGGACCTAATTCTAAATCTAAATTACATCTAAGGGCCTCTCTAATCAGATTCTAAAATTGTAATTAACCCCTTAGACACTCTCTAAATCTTAATAAGACCCCTAAACATCACAATTTAAGCTTAAGACCTAGGATCTACCTGAAATTACTCTTCTACCCCCACTAACTTCCTACAAATTAGCACAAGCAAGTATAATTGAAGGTAAGAAAGGGTCGAGAACTTAAGTTGGGGGTGCAAGGAGCTACGCTCAATTGTAACGAGTATGGGGGCCTAACTTTCAACGAGATACACGAGTAGTGAAGACATTACTAGGTATCTCCAAGGTGGCTTGAGGATTGACAAGATCCACCAAGTCAAGCCGTAGATTATTGGGTGTATGTCTTTTATTTTGGGTTTTTCGAATTAGTTATTATGGGTTAACTTGAGTGTAATTGGGTTCGAGGGTATTTTGGTAAATGCATCGGGGCTTTCTTAGGGGATCCAAAAAAGCTTGGGTTATATATATCACGTAATCTGTAACCCTAAACCTTGGTCAGAGAAAGTGAGGAGAGAATGACACAATTGATGAGGTTTCTCTTTTACATGGATGTAGGTACAATTGTTGAACCACGTAAGGTTACTGTGTTCATGTGTAATTGCTCGATGGATGGGTTTCGTTTGTGCATCGTGGTAGATCGTCGATTGTAGGTATTTTCTAATATGCTACCCAATGATGTTTGCCTTCCCCCTTATTAATAAGACGTGCATGTTGAGTGATTCTACCCTTAAACATTTAAGTGTGTGATTTCCTTGGGTCACTAGTTTGAGAATTATTTTTTACTTAGCTAAAGGACGTCTAAAATAGCTTTGTCCAAAACGACTTTCTCCTTTCAAATACAAATACATTGGAGAATAAATATTTATTGAGAAAAAATTAATGATTCTCCAACCCTAGTTTTCTCCTCAATTTATAAGATTCGTTATAAAAGTTGGAAAACACCATTTTATCTAGTGAAAATAACTTTTTTTCCCAAAAAGTAGTAGATATGGCCATTTAGTTATCACCCCAATGGACGGAGAAAGCATCATTTTCTCTAATGAAATTATTTTATTTTATTATATAAGAATCATTTTTGTCTAAATAAATGTTTAAAATGACTTTCTTTCCTATCTCATATATCTTTCTCTTTCAAACCCAAACACTCTAGATTCATTATCGCTGAAAACACTTCAAATCAACACCACCAAGAAGAGAACTTGGAAATGCCTCTCCCTCCCAATAAAGAGCAATGTAATAAATAAGTGAAAGATAAATCAAGAATGAGAATACCTAAATGTTCTTAGACAATTGATCTCTTGCTTAATCAGAAGAGAGGGATCAAAAACCCTCTCTTCGGTTGAAAATTGATCTCTTGCTTAATCAGAGAACAATGAGGGATTATAACTCGATCGGGGAGCCCAATTGAGGCCACTCCGACGCTCAAGTTAGTATCTCAAAAGGTTTTATTCTCTTTTTTCGCAAGAAATTTGTGTTAAATCTTTGCGTACCTCCCTATTTCCTTAACTTCCTCTTCTTATATTATATCTTCTCTTGGAATTTTGCCCCATTTCCAACGCACGTTTGCACGTTTCCTTCGTTTTACTTATGATGATAACGGAAGGGTTCAATTCTCCATGTGGCTTTCCTTTATTTCAAGGCCTTTTAATTCGATTGCCTTTTGGAATTTTTCCTTCTAGTGGGTTGGGTCGACTCAGTTTGGTTTTGGTCTAACCTGATTATAAAATTCAAATTTCCCTCTTACAATGCCCCCCAAGTCATCCCATTCCTCGTCGTTTTCCAAGGAATGGAATGGCTTGAAATTTTTTGAGACGCGTGTCACCCTGGGGTGGATTCTCCCGTCACTAGCTGTCACGTCATCAATCCTTTAAAGTCGCTTTTGAGTCCTTGCGGTTTCCATCTTTTTCTTATCTCTTTTTTCGCCTTCTATTCTTCTTCTCTGGCTTCTTCTTTCATCAAAGTCTGGTAAGTCCCATTTTTCAGACCTTGCTTTCCTTATTTTTCTTTGTCCATTTCTTCATTGATGGGTAATCTCAAGGATTTGCTTAATACTTCGGAAGGAATTTCCAGCTTTAGGAGTACATATAATATCCCCTCAGACGTTCAAGTTTGCGCCTTGCGAGCAGATGATTCCCTTGATTCAGGTTCTCGGGATGGAATGCCTTTTCCTACTATTGGCATCATGGATGGGGGGTGTCAGATTTCCTCTTGATCCTCTCTTGGTTCTTTTCCTTTCTTTAACTAATCTCTTTTCGACCCAATGCTCTCCCCAATCTATACCGCATAGTCATGGGTGTCGCTGCTTTAAACAAGTTGCTTGGAACTAATCTCGGAGTTTTTGATATCCTCTCCTGTTACATGCTAATCCCTCTTGATAGTAGTAAGTCAATCTTTTACTTGAAATCAAGGGATTCCAAGAAACTTCTTGTGCATTATCTCCCTGATTCAAACAAACTCAGTAAAGGGGATTTTATCATCGTGAGCGGAAATTGGGAAACCCCTACTGTTTTGGGGGGAGTCAACCGTATGGTTCCTCGAACCCTTGGTTCCCCAGGTCAGCCTTACTAATTTTGAGGCATTCTCCTTTTTATTTCCTCCCTCTTTTTATTTTAACAATTCTTTGCTTTCTTCTCAGATGCTACAATCAATCGTGTTCCCCAGTCTCTTCTTCATCCTAATGATCTAAAGAAAGTACTTGATTTTCGAGGTCCAGCCGAGCTGCCCATTTGTTGCTCTAATATTCTCACTCATATGACAGCTTCCTGGCAGTCCCTGCTTGGCACGAACCCCTGGAGTCAAATACTGTTTCCAGACGAAGGAAAATTCCTGCTGTGAAGCCTTCCAAATCTTAGAGAGTTCATACTGCTTCTAGTACGCAGTCTTCCGCTTCTCAACATTCCCTTGCTCCTTCTCAACCCGCAGAGCAATCCTCTTCTATTCGGACTAGGTCACAGTGTGCTGAACTTTCCAACAGCTCTTCTCCTTCTGCCACTGACCTACAAACTCTTGTTCTAAATATTTTAGATAATTCTTCCTCTTCTGACGCTGAAAAGCTTTCTCCAATAATGTCTCGACGCAAACCCAAAAATCTTTTTAATAGCCTTGGCGATCTTCCCTCTTCCAAAATAGGAAAAGTCTCTGCTTCCGATCTTTCATCAGTTTTAGGCAGGCGACCTGCTCCTCTAGTTAAATCACGTGAATTAGAAAGGTTGAAAGACTCCCTTAAGCATGCCAAGGTCTTTAACGCTACTATCGCTGGATCAGAAAGTTGCAGTATGCCCCCATTGCCCCCTCACCCAAGTTCTTTTGGTTGAAAAAGTCCACTCAAATCTTTGACCTTAGGTGAAGGTATTTCGGGGTCCCCTTCCTTGGCGATGATCATGGGCAAAACAACTCTCCTTCCTTTTGATATGAATCTACATAGCTCTTTATCTAATGACGAGCTCGTATCTACTGGAGTTTAGCACCGCCTTCTAGTATATAGCTTCCTTATTATTATTGTTATTTTATATTTTGTAGCAGTGCTTCTATTGTCTCTTTGTTGTTATCTCAGGGACTTCAGAAATGGTCCAACGTCTCCGAGCGCTTGAAGAAGTCCCAAAGTCGCGTAGAAGATCTAAAAAAGGAATTGGCGAAGTCCAGACCTGCTCGGCGTCTTGCTGACTCTAATGCTGAACTTTTTTCTAAGAATGCTCGATTGTCGAAGCTTAGGCATCTGCTATTAAAGGTCGTCCCACTGTGGCAGAAATGGAGTTGGAAGATGTTCAATCCAAGCAAGCTAAGGCAGAGGAGGAAATTAGGGAGGCCGTCGAAAAATCCAAGGATGCCCAATTTGAGGAGACTGAAGCACATTATATGTAGCAAGTTGAACAAATCAAGGTTGCAGTGTTTAAGCGGGATTATGATGTTGCCCTCGCAGATGTAGGGGTCCCAGAAAATTCTTCTCTATGGGCTAATTATGCAGACACATCCGAACAGACTACTCTCCTCCATCAAAAGTTGAGGGCTAGGCTTGCCTCAAGACTGATGAAGTTATTTCAATTTCTGTTGTGGAGGAGGGCGCAGCTTGTTCGTTGACCGCGAAGCAAATCCCCCCTAATTCCGAGGTCCCTAAATGAGAGAACAAAAACCCTTTCTTTTGATATTGTTAGTTTGCCCAAGCTGTGGGTGTGGTATCTTTTCTACTTTTTCTTTTTGTAATGAATGCTATGAACTTACCCTTTTTGGATGGAATGAAATGTTGGTTCTTTACTCACTTTTATTTCTTTCTTTCTTTCCTGACCCACCACCACTATCGGTTTCTTCCGAGCTCCCTTTTTGCTTATGCCCGTGCCTAAGCTTATAGTAAAAGGGAGGTCAATGTGGTGTACCCAGTTTGGGTTCTTCCTAGTTAGGTTTTTATCCTTCGGTACGAAGTAAGGGGTGTAAAGCTACCCTTTAGTTCTCAGGCCTTGGCCTTATTAGTTTATCCCTTCTTGATGAGCTTTTTTTTATTTATGAGATTCTCATTTTTGGCACAAAAACAAGAGAATTCAAATTAATCAAAAGGATCTTTGGTACAAAGATTAATAATATAATTTTTTAGATTTGCTACATTCCATGGCCTTTTCAAAGCTTTTCCCTCAAGTGTTTCTAACTGATACGCTCTAGCTTTTCTTGCCGAAGTGACCCTCTATGGTCCTTCCCAAGTTGGCCCTAACTTGCCATGACTGGGATCCTTTGTGTTCAAAAGCACCTTTCTCAAGACTAGATCTCCGACCTTGAATACTCGCTCTTGCACTTTCTTTTGGTAGTTGCTAGCTAGTTGCTGTTGGCTTGATCGGTACTTGCTCGTTGCGTTCTTCAATCATATCTAAATGCTCAGCGATTCTCACTTTATTTTGTTCAAGACTGTAAGCTTCTGTCCTCATGGTAGGCAACCCAATCTCCAAAGGTATTACAACTTTCATTTCATATGCGAATGATAAAGGAGTTTCTCCAGTTGTTCTCCGTGGAGTAGTCCGGTAAGCCAATATGACTATTTTCACTCATATGACAGCTTCCTGGCAGTCCCTGCTTGACACTAGGGAGTTCGTTTACCCAGCCTCCTTTCGCTTCATCCAACCTTTTCCTTATGCCGTCAAGCAAGGTTTTATTGGAGCGTACTGCTTGGCCATTACATTGTGGATAGGTGGGAGTTGAAAAGTAATGCCTGATACTATGTTGTTTGCATAGGCTCCTGAATGCCTTGCCTTCAAATGGTTTTCCGTTATTAGTCACCAATGCCCAAGGTATTCCAAATCTTGTGATGATGTTTTTTCACACGAATTTCCTGGCATCACTTTCTCGAATATGAGCCAGAGACTCTTCCTCTACCCTCTTGGTAAAGTAATCTGATGCGACGATCAAGAATCGACAATTACCAGCTGACCTTGGGATGGGTTCAGCGATGTCGATCCCCCACTGATTGAATGGCAAGGGGCTCACTATTGAGTTGAGTTGTACTACCAGCTGATGAATCTCCTTGGCAAAACGCTGGCATCAATCACACTTCTGTACAAACTTCAATGCATCCTTTTGCATGTAAGGCCACCAATACCCTTAAGACATAGCTCGGTGAGCCAAACTACGTCCTCCGACATGACCCCCACAGGACCCCTCATGGATTTCCCATAATAGGTTTTCCACCTTGGTTGGATTCACACATAGCAAGTGAGGTCCCGAGTATGAACGCTGGTATAGCTTCCCTTCAGGCGATAGCCAGAATCTAGCTACTTTCCTCCTGATTTTTCATCCTTCCTTTTCGTCTTCTGGGAGCAATCCATCTTTCAAATATTCACTAATTGGTGTGATCCAATCTGGACCGACCGTATCTTGTTCTGTGTACATGATGACCTGATTTCCTATGGTCGATGATGGCTGGAAATCAATGAAGATCTCTCTCCTTAGTTCGGACTTCACAGCTGAAGCCAAGCTGGCCAAGCTGTCAGCATGCGCATTCTCCTCTCGTCCAACCTGTTTCACTATTACCTCGCCAATCTCCTGAATTAGATGCTGTGTTTCTTTAACGTATGCGATCATCCGATCATCACGAGCTGCATATTCTCCATTCAACTGGTTGGCCACTAATTATGAATCATAGTGGACTATCAGTTGCTTGACTCCAAGCTCTTTGGCAGTCCTCAACCCGGATAGCAAAGCTTCATATTCTACCTCATTATTTGATGCAGCAAAACCTAATGTCACGGCCCTCTCCATTATTGCTCCATTAGGTGTAATGAACACCATGCCAGCACCCGATCCTCGCGAATTAGATGCGCCATCAACATATAATTGCCATCTTTCACAAAATACTTTGGCCGTTTTCTTCCCTTTCACCTTGCTTTGACTCGTCCTTATGTGTAAATTCTGCTATGAAATTAGCTACCACTTGACCCTTAATTGCATTCCTGGGAACTATTCTTATATCATGCTCATTGAGCTTTATTTCCCACTTCACCATTCTTCCGGAGAGGTCGACCTTCTGTGGAACAGTTCGCAGTGGATGCTCGATTAAGACCTTGATGGTATGGGCTTGGAAATAGTGCCTGAGCTTCCGAGCTGCATTAAGTGCCAAGGCCAATTTTTCCAATGGCAGGTACTTTGTCTCGGCATCTAGTAACGTTTTGCTAACAAAATAGACGGGTAATTGCTGTTTTCCATGATCTCTCATCAATGTTGCACTAACTGCATGTTCGGAAACTGCCAACTACAGTATCAACTCCTCCCCAGGATCGGGAATTGAGAGTATAGGGGGGGAGCTTAGATACTATTTAATATGTGCAAGTGCCTTATCACATTGCTCGTCCAATATTTTTTCTGCCTTCTTTTTAAGAGCCAGGAACATAGGTCGGCATTTATCCGAACTTAGCGACAGGAAGCGATTTAAAGCTATGAGCATACCTGTCAACCTTTGTACTTCCTTCCTTGAGCTTGGTCGTACGACTTTTTGTATTACTTGAATTTGGTCGAGGTTGGCCTCAATTCCTCTTTGAGTTACAATGTATCCAAGGAATTTTCCCGAGCTTACTCCAAACGAGCACTTTGAAGAATTCAGTTTCAGCTTATATCTCCGCAAAGTATCGAAGACCGACCGCAAATCTTCTTCATGCATGGCCTTTGCCTTACTTTTGACAACCATGTCATCAATATAAGCTTCCACCGTTTTTCCGATTCATTGCCAACCTTTGATATGTCGTCCCCGCATTCTTAAGTCCAAAGGGAATCCTTTTATAACAATAGGTGCCTTTTGGAGTTATGAACGTTGTTTTCTCTTGGTCAGCTTCCTCCATTGCAATCTAATGATATCCTCGGTATGCATCGAGAAAACTCATTCGTTCATGACCTGCTGTTGAGTCCAAAAGTTGATCAATTTTTTGGAAGTGGAAAACTATCCTTTGGGCAAGCCTTATTTAGGTCGGTGAAGTCTGCGCATACCCTCCATTTCTTGTCCTTCTTTGGTATGACCACCGTATTTTATAGCCATTCTGGATATCGAACTTCTCGTATAACATTTGCTTCCAAAAGTTTGTCAACCTCTTCGCATACTGCAATTCGACATTCCAGGGCGAGCTTCCTCTGCTTCTGTACTACTGGTTTTGCCTTTGGATCTACACCTAACTTGTGACTGATCACTTCGGGGTCGACTCCATGCATTTCAAGCGGGGTCCAAGCAAAGACATCAGAGTTACGATTGAGGAATCGGACCAGACTCTCCTGCTCCTCCTTGGACATCAAAGTCCCGATCATCCAATAACCTTCCGAATCTCTTTCTGTAATTATCTTTTTCAGCCCCTCTGTTGCTGGGTTGTTCAAATCGGCTTTCTGTTCTTCAGTTGCTGAATTGATCAGGTTGGCATTCTGTTCTTCAACTGCCGAACTGGTCAAATTAGCATTCTGCTCTTCTGTTGCTGAATTGGTCAGGGCGGCATTCTACTCTTCAACTACTGAATTGGTCAGATCGGCATTCTGCTCTTCTGTTGCCGAATTCGTTAGGTCGGCATTCTGCTTTTCTATTTCCAGCCAACCTGACTGTAATTGTTATTTCAGGTTTCCTTTTTTGCCCATGCATGAACCACCACCTACCCTTGTCTTTTGCTTTTCCTTTTATTACTGTAATTAGACAACTTTTGGATGTTGCCTAGTCTCCTCTGATTTCAATGATTCCTTTTGGTGTTTGGAAACGGATTCTCTGGTGATAAGTAAATGGCATAGCTTTTATGCGATGAATCCATGTCCGCCCCATAATAGCATTGTATGGAGATGGTACATCCACCACAAGAAAATCTGTATCAAGTCGGATAGATCCAGCACCTATTAACACAGTTATTATGCCCATCGGCTGCACAGCTTGCCCATTGAATCCAAACAAGGGTATCGATGTTGGCCGCAAATCAGAGTGTTTTAGGCCAAGCTTATCAAATAATCCGGCATACATGATTTTCAATGAGCTTCCAGGGTCTACGGGCATTTCTCCGAACATCTTATTCTTGTACCCATAATGTTAGGACCACGGCATCATTATGTGGCTGGATTACATCTCGTAAATCATCATCCGAGAATGATATTTCTTCTTTTCTTCATCCGGATGTATCTACGATGCTTGGTTCAATGTTCATTTGGTATACTTCTTTCAAATGTGCAGCCATCCTTCTCTGATTTTTTATATATTGAGTTGTCATTTCTGCTGGATTTAATGTGGCATGCACCACATCAATTACCCCCATTGGTTCCCATTCATCTGCAACATTCTTTATCTCTTTTCGATCTGAGCGTCCATGGTTCTTCTTCGTGCCTATGCTTTCTCTGTACTCTTTTAAGTGCCCTTCTTTGACCAAGTCTTCTAGATGTTGTTTGAGCATGCGGCAATTTTCTGTCAAATGGCCATTATCCCGGTGATATGAACACCAAAGGTTGGGATTCTGACGCCCGGGGTTGCTCACCATCTTGGTTGGCCTTTTGAAATATGGTTTATCTTTGATCTGCGTCAAGATCCTATAGATCGGATCCTTGAAGATTGTATATGTTCCTTCAAAGGCAGCTCTGGTGGGCTTGGAACGTCCCAATTTTCTATCAGAAGCTTCTCCAAACTCCCTTATTCTCTTCCTCCTAGATTCCTCATCTGTTTGACGAGTCCACCTCGTCTCTGGCGCTCCCATGTCTTCCTCTAGTTTGATGAACTCCTCGATCCTTTCCATCAATTCTCCCTGCGTGGTTGGCGATCGCTTCGTCAGTGATTGGCGAAGTTTACTCTCCTTAGGAAGTCCCAGCTTGAATGTTGCCACGGCTATTTGTTCATTACTTCCTTCCACTTCATTATAGAGGCGCCAGTACGGAGCACTGTATTCCTTCAGACTCTTGGTGCTTTGCTTTTTAAGAGACAGTAATGCTCCAACATCCTTCAGCTGCCTAGAATTTGTCACAAAACAAGTGACAAAGGATCTAGCTAATTCTCGGAAAGTGCGGATTGACCTCGGCTTTAAACTGGAAAATCATTTTGACGCTAGGTCTCCCAAACTAGAGGGGAAAACTTTTCACATTAGTGACTCATTTCCGATCCAAAGTGCCATGGAATGCTGATAGTGTTGAATATGATCGGTTGGATTGGAAATCCCATCATAAATCCTCAACTTGGGGATGGAAAATCGCCGCGGAGGATCTGACCTTTCTATCTCCTTTGAGAAGGGTGACTCGAAAGTTTGCACATTTCCCAAGTACCTTACTTGAGTTGCAGTTTCTTGCTAGGATTTCTGATCCGCTAATGCCTTATCAATAAGGGCCTGCACATCTTTTTCTTAAAGCACTCGTGTAGAACTTGTTTTCCTTAGTGCTCTCTCATCTTTTCGCCTTGTGTATGGACTTCAGATTCCTCTTCTCTTCCTAGTTGAGAAGGTTGGGTGCTTGAGGTCTTGCTCCCTTGATCCATAGCTCTAGCTTTTCGGTGGTCCCGCCAAGCTTTTGACTCAGAATGATGACTTCGAGGTCTTCGTATTGTTGGGCGACTTGGATGTTCAGTTCTCCGCATCTTACGAACATCGTCCTGGCTTGGAGATCACCATTGTCCCCTTCTTGCAGCTTCCAGTTCTTGTAACAGGCAATTAATTTTTTTTCTGTTGCCGCTGTACTCCCTTGGCCAAGTCTCGAGTAGCATCTTTGCAAGTCTGTTCTAGGCGAAGATATGGATCTCGTGACGTAACAAGTCCTAGGAGACCACGGCTTTGCTTTTGGTGGGATTCTCCTTGCAATTTGTTTGCTGAAGGTGAGATTGCTGGGCAATTTGGCTCTGCACGGTTGACCTCCGATCGAATCCACCCCTTCCCTAATGAAGAAGGGATAGTCCGATCACTATCCGTGCATGGGACAAATTTGAAGTCTGCCTCTCCTAGGTGATTAACCGCGGGATCCTTTCTCGTCTGCTCTTGGTCTCCTTTAGTTTGATCTTCCTCCACATGAGATGAAGGTCGTCCAGTTGGAAGTTGTGATCCCGGATTTTGTTTTGGATATGCCATTCTTCTCAGCAGTATGAGATATCAATGGATATTTCTTTGCTCGTTTTCCCACAGACGGCGCCTATTGTAAGATCAATTTTTGGACGGGCAGAGGTGAACTGGTTAGCTTAGCCCAGGCAGAAAAATTGTGTGAACTTCCTTCTTCGCTTGAAAATTGATCTCTTGCTTAATCAGAGAAAAATGAGGGATTAGAACTCAATCGGGGAGCCCGACTAAGGTCACTCCGACGCTCAAGTTAGTATCTTAAAAGGTTTTATTCTCTTTTTCGTAAGAAATTTGTGTTAAATCTTTGCGTACCTCCCTCTTTCCTTAACTTCCTCTTCTTATATTATATCTTCTCCTAGAATTCCGCCCCATTTCCAGCGCACGTTTGCGCGTTTCCTTCCTCTTACTTATGATGATAACGGAAGGGTTTAATTCTCCATGTGGCGTTCCTTTATTTCAAGCCCGTTTTAATTCGATTGCCTTTTGGAATTCTTCCTTCCAGTGGGTTGGGTCGACCCAGTTTGGTTTTGGTCCAACCTGATTATAAAATTCAAATTTCCTTTTTACAATTATATATAAAGTGTCTCTACTTATATTATGAAACGCGATGAAAATGGGATTTATATGAACTTAGATTTTAGGCCGTCACCCGATATTGAAAGCGGCAATATTTTAGCCGATTATGAGAATAGATGGGAGTAAAAGCGCGATTGGATGCTGATTGTTTTTTTCCATGGGCGTGTTTGTTTCCAAAATACTAATTCCTAAGAATTCTAAAAATTGTAGTCCTAAAAATAGCTAGAAGATTCATCAATGGCTACCTAACAATATCCTCCCTTATACATCGAAAATGATTTGAGGAGGAAGATGGAAAATGAATATTTGGCCTTCACTCAATTAAATCAAACGCTAGGGAAGTGCCCCTTCTACATGTCTATGTTATATCATTTACTACTCATCTTTTTAATAACCCTTTGCTTAAAAACCATTGTGTCATGATTTTGTAATAATTTAATTCCATGAAAACAAATAATCCCTTAATCAGAGAGAGAGAGATGGGAAATGAAGGTCCCATAAGTTCAGTTAAGAAAAGAAGAAGACAACTAGTTCATCTCCTAGTTCATGCACACCTTAAATTGCATGAACTCCTGCTAACTTCTACAGTTAGAAGGTATTCTTGACTAGAAGTTGTCAACACCCTCTTTCCTCTCTGGAATTAGAGTGAAGGAGCCTCATTAACCCAAACCTCAATATAATAATAATAATAATGATGATGATGATGATGATGGAACAACTTTTTTCCAACCGACTGAAGGGCCAACCACCATCTCGACTAGAGAGGGAGAAAATGAAATACTTAGCACAACACAACACAGCACTCTTGAAGAGTAAAGGGACAGGGGGGCTGCCTTTCATAGATTTCATGATTTAACTATGGCCATTGGATGCCATTGAGATAAGGAAAGTGAATCTAGAGTTGGAGAATTTCTATCATGCAAGAAAATAGGTTGTGGTTTAATTAGGGTGGAGACTGGTTGTGGTGTTTGGAAACCTAGTGAATCCTCCGTGATACCCACTTTCCTAATATCCCTTCTCATAAGGGTATGTTTTTCAATGATGTGGATATTTCCTCTTCCGCGGAGGTATGGGTCCTACTTATGACCTGGAACACCGCATTCCTCCCTACGCATGGAAATTGGAACAGAAGACTGTGATATTTCAATTAAGTTTGTGCAATATAAATAGGGTGAATAATAACTACCATCGGATTAGATTTTCTTAAAAATATAAGTGCGAAACTAGTTGGGACTTTATCCGATATGGAGATTATTAATCAGATTAGCACCAAATTTTTTTAGCGGCGGCCATGTCAGCGCCGCTAAAAATAGTATTTTTTTCCTCCTGGCCGCCGCTTAACTTTTTTTTTTTTAGGGTTTTTTTCTTGGGCATCGGTAAAAGTAGATGTGGTCGCCGCTAAAAAGTAGCCCACGCCAGAAACAATAATTGCCTGCCAACATTTTCATGATCTACCAATCCTCACCACAACTTAGATAAATACAAAAACAATAACAATAGCATTCACAAAGGAAATTATCACAATGAAACAAAGTTTGAATGTCCTTTAGCAAACAACATTGTCAGTTCCAATTTGAAATACAACCATCACAATGAAACAAAGAACCTATTTCAAATGAGAGTTTAAAATATAATTACAGATTATTTTCCTTATCACTTCTCTCTCTTAAGAGAAAAAGAAAAGTGGAAAGAATCAGAATTAATAAGAGTTAGCTTTGACTAACTATACCTTCACAACAAAAACATTACACGATGAGACCTCCTCCAGATATCTTTTATGCACAGAATCAAGGTACAAAACATCAGAATAACCATTGGCTTTAGCTGCCGTCTGTGCTTTTAGGACCTACATAAAAGTTAAAAATTAAAGTAAAGGTCTCGGATGCCACAATTCATATAACAAATGCATTCTGTCTTGAACAAAATCTTAACTAAGTATTAGTGATACTTTGCCTCTCCATCTTGCATGGAAAGAACATCATTAAGTTCAAAACCAGATCCACTCCAGGACAACTAAGGGCATATTTGGATTTTGGAGTAAAAAGTAGAGACCGAAAAAAAATCAAGATTGAATGAGACAAAATTGCGAAAGAACCTGTCAATAGTGTGATATTCAATGTTTTCAAATTCAAACCAGAGGTCAAATCCTCTAAAGATGTCTCAGCCAACAGTGACATCATAGTAATAAATTTAACAAAAAAAAAAAAAAAACCCTAAGCAAAATGTATTAGCCTAGTGAAACAGTTAAAAGCTCCAGTTCAATCCAGTCAAATCACATGTAATAGATTAAGTTCATTCCACTCAAACCACTTGTAGTAGTTTAGGCAGCTAAAAAAGCTCAGGAATATCCTATAGTCAAAGAAATTATTCACAAAATTTGATTTCCAAATAAGACACAATATTTGCATACAAAATAATCACAAGTTGACACAAGCACATAAGTTGAAAACCGAATATTCACAAGATTTAATTTCAATAGAACAGATTCTAAATGTAGAGAATTCTCCAGTTTGATTGGAACTGAGAGTGATACCATGATAAGAAATTTAACCAAAAAAATTAGAAAATCATACAGTAGTCTGTGATTATCAAATTCACTTCAATTTCCTGCTTTTGCCCATAAGAATTCTCATCAGATCCAAATCCAAACAAAAAGCAACTATTTATTACCCAAGAACGTAATAAGAAATCTTTCAATTAACTGACTTTCTGAAGATCCAGAAGGTGAGGTTCCCTATTCACGTCGATCCTGCTAATCGATGCCTGGCTTCAATGGAACTGGACAATATACCAATCGTTCCTCTCATCCTTACTTAGTTTCAGCAGGCAAAAGCACCATCTAACATGAAATCAATACAAAAGCAAGCGTAATTTTAGAAAGCACAGAAGATTGATAGAAATAGTAAACTCAAACATTATCCCATAAACATTAAGAAAAAGACTGTCAGTGATAATGATAAGGCTTTGATGACTGTCAATGACTGATTTTTACTGATTCTTATAACTTATATAAGTAAACAAAATATACTTATAACTTCCTATAAATTACTGATTTTTATGGACATGTCCAGCTTGTTGTGTTTTCCACAGCTCCTTACACCTAGCACCTTGTATCCATGCTCCAGGCAAATATGACATAATCAAAGTTACTTAAAATAAGAAGTAAAACTACATGATATGATATTACGTTGAAACTCTCCACCTTTTCCAAAACTGATTTGGGTGTCACTCCTATGATAACAAAATTTGAACAAGCAAGTTTACAAAGGAAAAGGTGGAGAGTTTACCAAGCAAGTTTATATCATGATTGTCATCATATACTTGCTAGGTGCATAAACACTTTCATTCTATGTTAAAACTCTAATAATGATCATGAACATTTACCAAGGAAAAAAAAAGAAAAAGAAAAAGAAATGAGTTGAAAGTAAAAGGCAATCCATAACTCCATTGACATGTGATGGCAGCACCATATGTATTTGTGCCCGTTGATAATTCATTTAATCATTTAAAAAAAATCAGCAAGTTTTTTTTATTTTTTTCATTCCCTTTTTGTCCTTATGTTTGACAAACCTTCTCTTATAGAAGAAAGAGGGGATGAGAGATACATTATGAGAGGCACAAATACTTTCAAGTGCACAAATCCCTGCTCAGTCACAAGTCATTTATGATTAATGAGACACACTGTTTAATCCATGGTCTAATTGGCCACCAGATGCCAGAGTCCCATATTAGTCTTACACCAAATATACAAATATGCATGTGTCTTGCAGCAAGGATGAGTTGCCACAGACAAATCATCATAACATGTAGCATTGGTAAAATAAGTAAGATGAACAAAAATGGAAAAGAAAGAACATTAAAAGACATATGCTATTTATATATAAGAAGAATACACACCGCAGATGATAGAATGGAAAGAGAGCTGGTAGAAAGAATCACCAACTCTCTCTATTATAGATAACTTAATGAGGATGTGGTATGATACAAAGATGACTTTCATCGTGTTATAGACCAGCTAATATGAAATGAGGAATATGAAGAAGGAAAAGAAGAATTTATGGCAAAAAATCAAACTTTTGAGCCAGCTTCAACCCCAATCCCAGGCCCTGTTTCAGCTTTAGTTTCAAACTCAGGTCTACAATCAACTCCTCTCTAAGAAGACCCATCATCAGGTCCTCTCCTCCCTACACCCTCTCAGAACCCAACACCTGATGTCACAATCCCGACTCCAATTATTGGTGCTGTCCCTCTAGTCAACAATCCAAGTTTGGCAGCGAGTCAGTGGAGACAACAACAAACATCCTCTATGGCCAAACCCCCACCATCCTTCAAAGATCTGCCTAATGATGTGGTCACAGGAAGCCTAACAAAATCCCCTGCTCCAGCCCTTGACACTTCCAACCCTTCTCCATCCTAGAACACTGCTCCTTTAAAGGATCCTACCTCCCAACCAAAGCCTCACCCATCTTCCCTCAAAATAACTAAGCGAAACAACAACAAACAGAGCCTTTCCCCTGGCCATTTGAAGGTTCATTCCCCTCCTCAAAGTACCCTGTCAACTCCATCTAAGGAAGCTGTTGGGCCTCCTCTCGCCAAAAAGGGTGCCGAGTTGGATTCAAATCAACAGGAAAATAGCACCCACCCTTGGTAGAAGAAGCAACCCATCAGGACACCACAACTGAGGGTGAATCTTCAACAGGATTATTCACAGTTAACCAAAGGGTTACTTATTGGATCGAAAAAAAAAAAAAAAAAAAGGAGCTAGCATTGATTGTTCAGCTACAGTTGCCCTTCTAGCTAGAATCGTTATCCCAAACAGGCACATAATAACTTGAACACGATTCAATTAACCAAAGTGAAAATCAGAAACCCTAGACGCCAAATTAAAGAGAAGAAATCTCAGAATCTATTGAGAGAATTGAAATGAAAAGTCAGATGAGTCAGGAATCAGAAGAAAAATCACAAATTACCGGGAAGGGAAGGAAAGCAGCGAGATCTTCGAAAGAAACCGAGACCTCGCGCCGATTAGAACGAAACGATCGATCTCAATCGTCGTCCAAATATGGAGACGACTTCATCAATCACATCCCCAGCACAAAAATAAATTAAGAAAAAAATCTACCCATCTCATGAAACATCATCTCCATTCCCTTTAAGTTTTCAAGGCAGCAACAGAAGAAATAACCCAATAGAAGAGCAGCGAAGAGGCAAAGTTTTTTCTTTGGTAATGAGAGTGTAAATACCAGAGTTTTCACAAGTTTTTTCTTCCTCTTTTCCTCCTCCACTTCGTTCCCTTCCTTTGTTTAATGTTGCCTGGAAACCGTGGGAGAGGAATTTCAGTCGGGGATGAGAGATGTAAAGGCGGCGTGAGGGGATGATGGCCTGCGCAAGGTGAGAGAAGAGGCCCAGAGAGATGGAGGTGGCGTGAGAGAGATGGAGAGGGCCAGAGAGATGAAGGGAATGGAGAGACTGAGAGAGATGCTGCCGCGTGCGCAGGGGAGGGCGAGACGGTGAGAGAGTGAGAAAGATGGAGGGCTGCGCAGGGGAGAGATGGGCGAGAGAATGAGAGAGACGGTGAGAGATAAAGGGTTGCAGGGTAGAGACGGTGAGAGATGAAAGGTTGTAGGGTAGAGACGGTGAGAGACTGAGAAAGATGGAGGGCGTGCGCAGGGGAAGGAGAGCCGGTGAGAGAGTGAGAGAGACGGAGGCTGCGCAGGGAGATCGAGATGGGCGAGAGAATGAGAGAGCGAGAGAGGGATCGATGAAGGGTGAGAGACGGTGAGGGATACGATGGAGAGGTGGGGATACTAGGGATCGAGATCTAAAACTTTTACCGTCGGGGGCACTTATGCCCGCCGCAACAAATAATCTTTTAGCGATTATGGGCTAAAAGCATATTTTACCCTCGAAAGTGTTAGCCGCCGCTATATATTCGACGGTATAAATAAAAAATTTTCGAGGGAATGGATGGCGCCATTGTATCAATAGTTTTACCGACAGTCACAGTGAAGGTCGCCGTTAAAAGTAACTTAAAAACTGAGTTACAGTGACGGTCAAATTTGACCACCGTTATAAGTGTGTTATAGCGACAAATTTTACCGGCTGCCGCTATCAGTTCGACGCTAAAAATGTATTTTCTCGTAGTGAGCTCGTAAAATGTGTTACATATTATTTTAAAGGCCATGTGTTCGACTCCCATCAATCACAATATAAGTTTTCCAGGTTGATTTATCTCAAATCCAACCTTATATAACTCCATTTAAAATTAAGTAATCAATTCTGAAAAAAATAAAAATATTGTTAGATTTAAGAATTATTCTGAAAATCAGTAAAAAAAATATAAATCTAATTTTTTTAATTTTTATAATTATTAAAAAGAATTATGTGGATCAAAATATATATAAAAAGATGGAAACTTACATAACGTGATGACCCCTTGAATTTAAAGGCCCTGACATGCGATTGAAAGTTCAAGGATATTGCCTCTCAATTAAAGTATTTTAAATGATAATGAAAATTTACATTTACATATTTCAAGGAACAAATAGGAAAAAAAAAATCTTATAAAGAATTTCAGTTTCAAAGAGAGGGAGGGAGAGAAAGAGACCCATGCCAAGCCCAGACCCAATAAAAAAAAAGGATTTATTAGCAGTAACGTAAAAATTCATAGTAATGAGATGATAAGAGTTGGCCTCTTATTCCTACAATTAGAAGCCAAAATTGATATACAAAAAAATATAAAGAAAAGAAAAAAGAGATAATTATCTATAATTGATGAAATCTCATTTGTCAGTGTGAAACTCACAAGAAAAATGGCCATGCCATATACAACAAAGAGCACTTTTCTCCATTCACAATACTTGCTTCCTAATACACACTCAAGAGTAAAAGGATTTTAAAATATAGAAAAACAAAGAAACCCACTTTAGATTGTAAAAAAAATAAAAAAACAAACAATATATATCAATTGTGAATGAAAAAGGTTGAGACCTCTTGCCAAAGATAAAAGGAGAAACAATAGTGAGAGAGATAAATATAATCACAAAGACGACTCATGTATTCAACATAAACCAAAAATAAAAAAATAAAAAGATAAAAAAAATACCAAAAATATAATTGAAGATGTATCACATTCTGATTTGGTTCAAACTAGTATATGTCAAATTCCTTCAAAAACTCACACTCGTTCCCTCCTTTTACCATTTCTTCAAGGTGAGTTTGGATCCATGGGCTCCATTTGGAAATAAATAAAATAGAGATAAGGGCCAATTTTGAAGTATATTTGGATCTTAGTTGAGATAATAATTGAGAAACATATCTCCCTAATTAGTAGGGAATGAGTATTGAGAGAAAGTCAGTCACACGGTCATTGTTACGATAAATGCCTATTTGGTAAGTCAGATTATTTTGAAGAGTCCATTGTGGGACTCCAACTCTTAATAGATAAGGATTTCAAATTTAAAGATTTGATTTTGTTAAGAATTGTGAGTAGATTCTAAAATCTCTCTTTAAATTAAAATCGGATCAAAATTGAAATCGTAATTGAGCTCTAATTTCTCAATCAATTGTAAAATTGGAGTTCAATTTTGAAATTGAATCCTACCTCTATAATATATAATAATTGGTCATAAGAAAACTCCAAAAGACATATTGGCTGTTGAAGATATTTTTAACTTAGGGAGCCAGAAAAGACGCTATTATTGTACCAAAACTGGTGACTTAAGAGGTTACCTTTTTGCCGTGGCTACTATTTGGATTCCATAATCAATATTTGAACAACTAATAATGAATATAAGGTCGTAAATGGCCATTACGTCAAATTTCAGCCATTTATTTGTTATGGATTTTGAGATATTTTGCAAATAAATCTAGATCCCAAAATATCATCTTTTTATTTCCATGGGCCCAATTTGCAAGATCCGAACCGTTGAAATTCTCTAAAGACCTAAGGATGGCTAAGTGGTGAAGTATCAACCTTTGTTTTTTCATGGATTCTGAGAAAATTGTAAAAAAGAAAACCTATAACTGTAGGATCAGACATCCCATAGATGGTAGGAGTCCTCTCGATTTACCAAAACCTGGAATTTCGTTGGATATCTTCTTTGTGATATGTTAAATTCAAGAGAATAAGGGAATCCTCTAAATATAGTATTCCTCTCTATTTAGTAAACGTTCCCTAAAAACTTAATCCCACTCCATAGCACCTGCATGCCCACACTTTGAGAACCCTTATTCCTCTCATGTTGGCGAAATAACATCCTTGCCACATGTAATTATCGACTTATTTCTACATGCTAACAATAGGGCACCGATATTGCCTGATCCCGATTAGAGATTGTCCCTCTATTGCTTTAACGGAATGCTCAAACATTGGGTCCACAACTCATTGAACTAAGTTTGGTTTAAGATGATAGGTACAAAGTGCAGGTGAGGCACTTATAATGGAATGAAAAGATATTATCTTGTCATTAGTATGGTGCTAATGGGAGCTAACACTTAATTTAACCCATATTGACTTACCTTTGCTAGATTAAAGTGGTTCAGATCTCACACCACCTTCGTCTAAGGGTAGACCCATACTTCACCTTAGCTGAAGAAAAATGCATTGCTGGATTACTCATGTGTGAAAAAATACAACAACATATTGCTTATATGATCAATCCACTGGTATCTATTAAAGCAATCAATATTAAAATTTTGGAAGTTCTTGTTATGAGAGGAAAATTTAGGAAGTTGTTTACAAAGAGGGTCATGCATTATATCAGTAGTGGTTTTGATAAAGAAAACTTGGTTCCACCCATGCTGAATATGATATGAACTAGCGGAAAGCCCCTCACTAAGCACGGGCAGCATGATTCATAAAATTAAATATTGAAAAAATATATTATAAAATAGAAATTATGTCGTGGTGCATTAAAATTATTTTTAAAACATGTATTGTCAATATTAAATATATTATGAATTCTAGACTACCACAACAGCCTATAAAAAAACTCTAAATTTTCTACTTTATTCAACCAATTAATTTCACAAACATAACAGAGATGGTGAAGATAAATGCGCATCTAAGTAAATAATAGGGAGAAAAGATATGAAATTAACCCGGTAATTTGTGATATTTGGAAGTAATGGGTTTATTAAAAAGTTAATGAAGATTTATGTTTTCTTAGTTGATTAATGCACCCTATGGATCAATATACTTTTGTATACATGTTTTGTAACATAGTAATCTCATGCGTAAGATCCAGCCCTCAAAATCCATGATAAACATAGCTAATACATCGAATGCCTACCAATCCATAGATAATCTGTAAACATTAGAAAAAAATAATGATATTATATGCATCAGAAAAGAGAAATGGCCATAAGTATTAAGACAATGTAGAAAGTTATAGTAGGTACAATGAGATTGTCATCGCATAATTATAGTTGTCGTTCAAGCATGCAAGAACACAAGTGTGATAAACATCAAATAGATATATATCTGTATGAATATAAAGATTCCAATAGAATGAAATTGATTGCTATATATATAAAGAGTTAATTTTATGTGTGGCCAGGATAACATAGAGTTGTAGGAATAAAGAAAATATGAACAATATATATTGGGTACAATATATTTTGTTCAAAGTTTGTGCATCCCCACACTGTTTTAGCACTTTATTACAAAACCTAGGCTATCTAGAAGTTGAAAAAATAACAAACTCGTCAAAAGAACCAACGTAATATGACATCAATCAGAATAAAATTTCCTAAATTAAATCCTAATTACCAAAACTAATTACAATGCAATTATGACATCAATCCAGTGGATGATGTAAATAAATTGATTTTTTAATATAATCATGTTTTCATTTCATGAGATGAATGGTATTTTAATCCTTATTTGCACATGACAAATACGATATGACATGATGGTTCATGAGATGAATGGAGCCCACAAATATATTAGATGTGATCCATGTGTGTGGATGGAATCCACATACAGGAGACATATATAACAAGTCCTATGGTTGAATTGATTCACAACCAGTGTTGAGAATTGGCATCTGACCTAATAAGGTTGCAGCATTATCACTATGAGATAGTGTAATTTGTCTCAATCATTAGAATGTAAGACTTTTGATAATTGTGCTAGTACATCATATGTACTGAAGGACCATGAGTTGCACCTTATGCAAATCTGTCTTTGATTTAAGGATTGCTCTCATAATTCCCTAGCAATAGGCTACTAATCCTGAGAAATTAATGAACTCAAGTTTCCATTATTCATTTACTTTGAGTCACCAATGAGAGAGGCCAATTGCAGGTCAACACCTCGGTGTCTTTGGCACATGGTAGTGGGATTGTGATAACATATAATTGTCGAGATGGAATATATCATCTAATAGATATATCCCCTTGTGCCAATTAATGGATTTATCATTGGTAAGTGTGCACCCATCTCAATTAAGAGCTAATTGGATAGTATTGATGATCACTATGATTAATTGGGTCACAAGGATAATAAGATATGGATCTAACTTAGTTGGACATGTTTAATCCAATTGATCCATGGATATAATTTATGGAGGGGCCTACTTGTAGTAATAGGGAAGATTAGGGTCTTCTTATAATTTATCCGTAAGACTGGAGTTCAATTACATTTATTTAGTGGACTTATTTGTAATTAATTGTGGGTCTGGATTGCACATGAGATGCAGGGTCCGGATATCCCAGTTAGACCCAGCTTCTATGGAATCCTTATTGGTCTCCACGCTAGCCCTAATAGTAGATTGTTTCTAATCCTAGTTGGACTCATAAAGAAAGGAGGTAAAGTATACCTAATTATAATAGAAGTGAGACTTCTAATTATAACAATAGAGGAGGTGCTCACATGCTATATAAGGGGAGGAGGGAGCTGGACGTCCAGTACACCCAATTCACACCCAAGCCCCTCTCTCCTCTCTTCTCTTTTCTCCTCTGGTTCCCTTCTAGAGATTCTAGGGTTTTCTTCTTTTGGAAATTAATTCCACCATTCTCCTTAAGAAGTAATATGATAGAAGGTCATAGCGTGGAAGACTACAAGGTTTTGGAGATCCTTCTTGTTCTTGTGAATGTGTTCTTTAACAAGCCAAGTGATCAACTTCTCTATTAGAGCACAACGGGGCTCCCAAGGTTAGATCTACTTTATCTCTTGTGTAGATTTCCGTGGTTGCTTGTTGATGCTGTTTTCTATCTTCTAGATAGTGTTTCAACTAATCTTGATTCATGAGAAAGAGGTTTTAGAACCTCGATTGGGTTTATGGCCTTATGATACTTGATCCTTGCATCAAGTGGGTCAAAAGTTTTTGAAAACTTATCCATGAGGCCCACCTACTTCCAACACTAAATGCATACAATGCAATTTTTTGCAAATTCCAAAAATTTGATGCCGGCTGAAAAATTTTGAGTATGGAAAAACTTTTGCATGGGCCCATTTTCACAGGGCTGCATGACCAACCTGGGATGCACTAAAGCTAAATCTAATGGCTGAAACTTAAACTTGGATGATGCATGAATACGAAAAAAAAAAAACATTAGCTAAAAAAGGATTTAAAACGAGAAAGATATGATCACTCAAAGATGCCTAGTTGAATCAGTTATGCTGTTGAAATCTGATACAACCTTGTTGGGTACCCTTGTTCGAGCTTTAGTTTAACCCACTTAACAATGTTATTTTTCATTGAAATTATGGGGTTTCAAATTCTTATTCGCAGACTTTAGTTATGCCAAATTTCAAGGCAAAGTAATATCATTTTCCTGGCTTTCAATTATCTAACTTTTGGAACAGTCTGCCCAAAACTACCGAAACAATGCAGTTTTTTTCAATACTTATTTTCCCCACTTCATACCAGGTCCGAAATTTCCCTTCTTAATCAGTCATTAGTTCATTCTTGGGCGTGAGGGGGTTGGAATTGTTATGGAATGTCCCACATTGTGGTAAAAAGTTTACGTCTCACGCAAATCCATGAGCCGAACCTCTTAGCCTAACATAGCCCATATATTAAGGGCTTAAAGAAAAATATTAGGATCATTTGATTGGTTAATATTTTGGATACCCCTAATTCACATCTAACATTTTTCAATGACCTTGCTTCTATAATTGTCATGCATTGATCCTATTTAAGGTAAAATGTTGGGTTTCTTGTAGCATTGATCTTGAAAATTAGGCCGCCTTTGTCAGAGTCAATGTAGTGGCTCATGGTGAGTCCATGTTTTAGATTCATTACAATAAGCCCGCACCATCACATATAATTGGTGGGTCACTCATCATTACAATGGACCAATTAATAGCGGAATCAGACAATCCTATTGATCTGACGATACAATCACATAATCGGACAGATCGCGATCTAATGGCTTGGATAATCACCGCGGCAATCTCTAGATAGGTCAAGTGGAACATGAACACACAACCCATGTGATTATTTTCATTAATCACTAAGTTTCGTTTAAGATGATATAACATTCAATAATTTCATTAATGATATTAGTGCTAACATCATGATTTATTATAAGTGAGCTTCTTTTTTTTTTGGTAAATAAAGTAAATTTTATTGAACCAGAGAGAGACAAAAAACAGAGTCAATGACACAGACCCCTAAAAGCCAAACAAGAGTGGTTCTCAACCCAACACTCGCACACACTCAAAACATATGACCTTTTAGCAAAGTCTTATTTTTTTTGGTTACCCAGTCAAGGGGGTTGGGACCCAAGTGAACCCAAGTGGGAAAGCAACCCGCATGCACATGAAGAAATTCTGCACGGTGGCGTGCCTAGGGCTCGAACCCTATGCAGATGTTACACTTCCTAGAAACATGAGAAAAGTCTACAAATTCAAAAGAACCACCACATGCCAAAATATCCAATAAGAGGGAGTCTATAGCCCAGTCATGCTTCCCCCTTCAAAGCCTACACTGCTTCTATGGAATCACACAAAACTTGAACTTTGGTCAGCCCATAGCTCTTGACAACCTTTAAGGCCGAGAGAATAGCTCTCGCCTCTGCTTTTTTAGCGAAAAAGATGCATGGTCCACCGATAGACCCTACAAACACCAAGACATTGTCATTCCAAACTACAAAGCCATGGATATCCAACTTTGCCATGTGCCTTCCTAAATGCGGCGTCACAAAATAGAAATGTCATATCATCCATAGATGGCCTCAAGATGTACCATGATTAGGTTTGGTAATAATCCAATGATATTGATCACTTCTATCATGAAATTCACAATAGAGCCCATACATCGGAAGGTGTGGAATGTGATCAGGTTTGGTTAAAAGAGATGTTCCAATGAAGGTATTAATTGTGGTTATTGCTAGCAATGGTTTAAGTTATGATTAACTAAAATTTGTAGTGAGGAGTTTATATTAACAAAATGGAGAGGATTAAAGCTTTCAATGGACCAAAATGAAGCCCATGTGCAGCTCAGCTCCGATTCCATTTAGCTCAGCTTGGAGATGCATATGGTCCTCGATGGGCCATTCTCATACCCTTATTTATAGTTCAAAACCTTTAAGCAGCAGGATCCAAGCCAAGGTTCATTTCATGTGGACTCCTTCTACGCCCGTTGTAATTTAGAAGTATAAATATCATGAATATATTGTTCGAAATTTTTTTTTGCGGAAATTGTAAATAAATTAAAATTAAAAAAATAAATGAAGAAAGGAAAGAAACAACGGAACAATTGAAAGTCCAGGATCCAAACCCTAGAGGGTTGTGGGGGAGGGAGGGGTGGGGGGGGGGGGGGGCGCGCGGGGGGAAGGTGGGTTGAATAGGGTGAGCTTCTAATATAGTGACCAATTTTTCCAGATTTTAATTTCTTAGAGTTAACTTAGTCACTAATGAAAGTTCGGGATTCGAACCCTAAAGGGGGGGTGAATAGGGTGAGCTTCAAATTAGTGACCAATTATGACCAATTTTAAATTCTTTAAATTAAATTAGCCATTAGTGATGATTATCAAACTAAATGTGGAAGCTAATAAAAACAATCACCGCAACTCAACCACAACTCAAAGATTTATAGTGGTTCGGCCTCAATGCCTACATACACTACCGGCTTGTGATACTATACCCCACCGGATTTTCATCATCTATGCTTTTCAATGGGCTAAGCAATAACCTTTACAAAATGCTTTTCAAGGCTAAGCAATAGCCTTACAATATGCTTTCCAAGGCTAAGCAATAATCGATTGAGTTTTATGGTTCACCCCTAACCGTACACTTACGCTTTTCTAAGGCTAAGCAATAACCTATGCAACCAAAAGATTTTCTCTAAGAAGTGTCTACACAACACTTGAAGAGATACAATTTAAGCTCAAATACAAAACCTCTTAATTAGGCGGACATGAAAGTGTAAATCTAAATCACACACACACACACACTATGAATGCAAAGATGAATGCACAATGTGTATGTATGATGTCCTCAATCAATTTGAAAATAAAGGCTCATAAATTATGCCAAAGGCTTTTAAAAGTTTTAGTTTATAAAAATATTTATGATTGAGGAAAGAATGCTAATCACATGTTAAAAACAACTTGTAAAAGATATACTTATTCAATCCAAACGAGTTATGAAATTTTAAGAACAAAACATGTGATGCATGAGGTCTTCAATCAAATTTAACAATGTAGCTCAATACATGTATGCTAAAAGCATTTGAAAGTGTAAAACACTAAAAGGTATTTGATTGAAGTGAGCAGACAACTTATATGTATTAAAAAATTCAACTTCAAAATGATATACCTTTCAATGCTAAGCAAGTTGTGAAACTTTAAAACAAAAGTACATATGATTTGTGAAGTTGTTGAATCCGAAACACAAGATAGATTTGAAAGTGATTTTCTTATGATGAAAAATTACAACCAAAGATTCAACCAAGTATAGGAATCATGTTACATATAATTTCAAAGATGTTTTCAAAAACATAATTTACTTAGATATACCAATTTGAGTACTACTCGGTTTGAATCAAGGTGATGCATCCAAAACAATAAATAAATTCAAAACATATAAATGTCAAGGACACAACAAATCATAACTTATCATGCTAGAAAAGATTTACCTGTAATTAAAGCAAAGCATGAAAACATATGATGAGGAAAACCAAGCTTACTTAGATGTTTTAAACCTTGATTCCAAACTTTAGCTTCCCTTTTGACCAACTAGCCTCCCTTAGCTCATTCCCCTTTGTTTGGCCTCAAAACACCTCAAGGAAGGCCTCTTGGATCCTTAAATTTGGCCTAGGAACGATTTCTTTATATACAAAAAATTCTCCAACAGCTAGCTTGTCAGTTAACAGACTTCAGGTTCGGTTAACCGAACTCCCAACGGTAAAAAAACGGTTAGTTTTAACCATTCTGGAACGCGAACCGAAGTGGGTTCAGTCAACCGACATCTACAGTTTGGTTAACCGACATCCAGTTCGGTTGACAGACATCACTGTAGAAAAAATGTTGTAGCAATTCACTGTAGCAAATCACTGTAGCATCAAAAAGTTTTGCCTTCTAAAAAGATTAAGTAAAAAGCTACTCCAAAGTAATTTGCTAGCGGGAGTTATCGGTCATGGAAATCATACTTAGACTCATGTTTTAATCAATCTAAAAGTGTTTTCCAAAACATGAACCTATTAAAGCCTAAGATGATTTAAAACTCTAGGTCCAAAGGCTTGAATGATTCGAAAATCTTCTTTCGAAAACTTAATGCATCCAAGTTTAAAATCCAAAACATGCATGTAACATAAGTTCAAAATGCTTTAAAACAATGCATGTGAAAATCAAGATTTCAAGTTTCAAATTCAATGCTCATGTGAAAATTCGAATGATGCTAAAATGATAATGCATCCATCAAATTGAAAAACACAAAAACCTTAAGAACTAATGGTCATTACAAAAATACAATGCGGAAGATAACAATAATAATCACCACAACTCAAAGATTTATAGTGGTTCGGCCTCAATGCCTGCATCCACTACTAGCTTGTCTTCCAACACCCCACCGGATTTCCACTATCTATACTTTTCAATAGGCTAAGCAATAACCTTTACAAAATGTTTTTCAATGCTAAGCAATAACCTTACAACATGCTTTCCAAGGCTAAGCAATAGCCACTTGGGTTTTTAAGGTTCACCCCTAACCTTAACACTTGTGCTTTTCTAAAGCTTAGCAATAACTTTTATAACAAGATAGGTTTTCTCAAGGAAGTGTCTACACAACACTCTAAGAGATACATATTTAAGCTCAATTACAAAGCCTCTTAATTAGGTAGATATAAAAGTGTAAATCTAACTCACACAACACACTATGAAATGCAAGGATGATTGTGCAATGTGTTTGTGTGAAAACTTCAATCAAGTTTAAAAATGATGACTCAATGAAACTTTTGAAAGTTTAAATCACAGATGTTTTGATTGAAGGATAATACTAATCACATGTATAACAAGAACTTGTCGATGATATGACGATCAATGGCTCACAAGTTTATTTGAAATTTAAATTCTAAAAACATGTGATGTAAGAGGATAGTTGTTTTAAAAACAAATTAGTTTCCTATGTGTTCATGGAATGAAAACAACTATTTAGAGATTCAACCAAGTATAAGATTCATGCAATGAGAGAAATCAAAGTTTTAACAAGGCATGAAACCATTTTGATATTAAAGTTAAAACTAACTTGGTTTGAATCTAGATGATGAATCCAAGACAACAAAACTATTCAAAGTGAAATATATGTAATGGATTCATCAATTCAGAGTTAACATGCTAAAATTAGTTTACCAATAATTTAAGTAAGCATGTTCTAATAAAAATGGGAAAAGCAAAGCTCACTAAAAATTTTAACCAATGGATCCAAGCTTTTGCTTCCCAAGTTGACCCTCTTTCTTTCTTAGGTTGTGTCAATCCTAATTTTGAATGATCTACAATAAAACACCAAGATTGGTCTCCAAGGTCTCAGAAAAAGTCTCCACGAAAACCCAAGGAAGAGTTCAATTTATAGAAAAATTCTTCACTTCAGCATTGTTGTCGGTTAACCGATAAACAGGGTTCGATCAGCCGAACTCAACGGCTAGAATCCCAACGGTCATATTTTTTCTGACCACTTCCACTGTCGGTTCACCGAACTTATTCGGCCGACTGAAAGGTGACCGACATAGGAACCGACTGAATAAATATGTGAAAATTCATGCTCTTTGGATTCTGAACCAAACTTAGTTCAGTCAAGGTCTAAGGTAAGTTCGGTTGACCGAACCTTGATCGAAACTTAACCGACACAGAAACTACACATTCTCGAAATGGAACCGAAGGAGGTTCGGTTAAGCACGGTTCACCCTTCGGTTAGCTGACACCTGACCAACAGGCTGACCGACAGTGAAAACAATCTGAATTCCAGAAGATCTGAAGGTTTGACTTAAAACTCTTTTAGCAAACAAGTCTTACATAGTGTTCTATCCCACTAAACAGAGTTCTATCCCATAAAACCAAGGTAAAAAAAATTAAAAGGTGTTTTGATAAAACATGATAGACACACCCCATGATTGATTTTGTAGAAACTTGATTTTCAAGAAAGTGATGCATATGAGGAAATTCCAAGACATGATATGAAATGAATACATAGATGACGTCATATTACAAACACATGAAAAGTCCTAACAACAATATGGTAGCCGAATCATGTCTTAGAAGATGCTTTCATCAGGCAGATTACGCATACACACATACATACAAATATATACATTTATTTCAATATCAAATGCATCAAGATTTCTCCAATTAAAATTAAAAACTTCAAAAATTATGTTCATTGTGCATTGTTAACAATCCTACAGTTGCTAAGTTTTCTACTTGTTTAAGTTGTTATGGGCTTAGAGTCGAGAAGGTTTGCCTGACTCCATTTAGTTATGAGTGGTTCAAGCTCGGACCCTCCAGAATGTGTTAAGGTCAGGTGAAATTTTAACTAAATTTCACTTGTGAGTATTATTGTGGTCAATTGGCCTGACAAAATTGTACAAATCTAGATTGAATTAGGCCCAATTTCAAGCCAGTCTCATTATTAGCCCAGGCTTCATAAAAGTCACTTTGAGTTTGGGCTTAGCTCGTTGGCATCACTTAAAAATGAAAACCAATCTTTTAAAAGAAATATAAAATTAAAACGAATGCATAACTGAGTTCAGCCACATTTTACCATCCAAGGTGCTCCAGTTCTTGATGTCCACATGTTATAGGGATGAAATTTGGTCCGTCCATGTTGTATTTGAGCCCAACAAATTTAGTAATGGTTGAGACCCAATCATTTATTTCCTTCAGTTTTGTTGTTCCACTACAAAAAATAAAAAAATAAAAAAAAATATAGGACACTGTATAGAACCGCATTGCTTCTTTTATCACCTGCAACACCACATTCACAAGCATTAAATATAGGACATAAGGCAATTCAGGGTTCAGGTTGAGGTTGTTGAGTTGTACTTCTGAGTTTTCTTGAGTCTATTCTCGCTGGTTGATATACAAAATTGTGATGAATCTAACTAATTTTATTATGAACACCCGGCCGTGGAACCCCGGATTTGACTTGTTAACTAATGATTTTGGGTTGACCCTCACAACTTTCAGGTTGAGACCCATATCATTTATTTCCTTCACTTTTGTTGTTCCAAAAAAAAAAAAAAAAAAAAACCTCACTTCTAGCAGCAGACATAATGAGATTAGATGCACAAAAAACTGACGCTAATGCTTGATTTTTGCGGTAGAAATTTCTTTTTCTGTCACTATTTCCTACCCATTCACTGAGACGGTCCGTGAGGAGCATAGCAGGGCAATTGTAAAGGCGGGAAAAAATCTCCGCCGCTAAAGGACGTTCCATCCACCGCTAAAGGTCACTTTTTTGTAGTGCCATCTGCATGTTTTCCAATTAATCAATGTAATAGTGATCCCAAATCTCATTAGTGTGAAATTGAGGCTGGTACCGACATATTGGGAGGCAAGGAATTAAAGTGGCTCAGTTTAGGCTGTTCTCTAGTGGGGACATGCAGAAACTATAGATTAATACTTGATGTTTGTTTCCCTAGGAGTGTTTGTTTCCAAAATACTAGTTCCTAAGAATTCTAAAAATTGTACTCCTAAAAATAGCTAGCAGATCCATCAATGGCTGCCTATCAATTTCCTCTCTTATGGAAAATGATTTGAGGAGGAAGATGGAAAATGAATACTTGGCCTTCACCCAATCCTAGGGAAGTACCACTACATATCTATCTTATATCATTTACTATTCATCATTTTAATAACCCTTTGCTTAAAAAACTTTGTGTCATGATTTTGTAATAATTTAATTCCATGAAAACAAATAATCCCTTAATGAGAGAGAGAGAGAGAGAGAGAGAGAGAGAGAGAGAGAGATGGCAATGAAGCTCCCTTCACTCCAACTAAGAAAAGAAGAAGGCGACCTCATCTCCTGGTTCATGCACACCTTAAACTGCAAGAACTCCTGCTAACTTCTACAGTTAGAAGGTATTCATGAACCAGCAGCTGTGAACACCCTCTTTCCTCGCTGGACTTGGAGTGAAGGAGCCCCATTAACCCAAACCTCAAAATAAAAATAACAATGATGATGGTGATGGAACAACTTTTCTCCAACCGACTAAAAGGCCAACCACCATATCTACTAGAGAGGGAGCAAGCGAAATACTTAGCACAACACAACGCTCTTGAAGAGTAAAGGAGACAAGGGCTGCCTTTTATAGATTCCATGATTTAACTATGGCCATTGGATGCCTTTGAGATATGGAGAGTGAATCTGGAGTTGAAGATTTTCTTTCATGCCAAACTATGGTCTTGCCCATAGGAATGGGTCTCAAAAAATAGGTTGTGGTTTAATTAGGGTGGAGAATGGTTGTGGTATTTGGAAACCTGGTGAATCCTCCGTGATACCCACTTTCCTAATATCCCTTCTCATAACGGTATGTTTTTCAACGATCTAGACCTTTCCACTTCCGCAACGGTACGAATCCTACTTATGAATTGGAACACTGTTTTCCTCCCTACGCATGGAAATTGGAACAAGAGAGTGTGATATTATCAATTAAGTGGAAGAAAGCATAGCTATAGTGGTCATGGCTGGTAACTTAAAGGCTACTGATTTTGTCTTTGGAAACATACTTTTTAGGTCGCTTACTAAAGATATGAATTGTTAATAATGTTTAAAATGTTCAAAATGGCTAGGAGGTCAAATATCCACAATCGAGTCCTCGTGTAGTTTGAGTATTTGCAAAAAAGTTCAGACCTTGGATCATGATTTCTAGACTTCTATAGACACATTTTGTAAAATCCGAATTGTTTAGTCTCTTCTTAAGGTCTAAAATGGCTATGTGGGCAAATTTCACACGTAATTAATCATGTGTCATAAGAAAATTGCAAAAAACATATTAGTAATTGAAGATTTTTTTAACTTAGGGGGCCAAAAAAGACGGTGCTGTAGTATCAAACCCGGATCTTAAGAGGTTACCATTTTGCTTTGGAGCTCAACTATTTGGATTCCATAATCAAGATCTGAACCATCAATCATGATTATAAGGTCATAAATGGCCATTACATCAAATTACACTCATTTATTTATCATGGATTTTGAGATATTTGCAAATAAGTCTAGATCACAAAATATCAACTTTTTATTTCCGTGGGCCCAGTTGGCAAGTTCCAAACCGTTGAAAGTCTCTAAAGAGATAAGGATGGCTATGGGGTGAAATATCAACGTTTAATTTTTCATGGATTCTGAGAAAATTGTAAGAAAAAAACCTATAGTTGTTGGATCACACATCCCATAGATTGTAGGAGTCCTCTCCATTTACCAATCCTGGAACTTCCTTGGAAATCCTCTTTGTGATATGTTAAATTCAAGAGAATAAGGGAATCCTCTAAATAGAGTATTCCTCTCTATTTAGGGAATGTTCCCTTAAAACTTACTCACACTCCATAGCCGCTGCCCACACTTTGAGAACCCTTTATTCCTCTCATGTTGGCAAAATCCTTGCCACACGTAATTATTAACTTCTTTTTGCTTGCTAACAATAGGATACCAATATTGCCTAATTGCGATTAGAGATTGTCCCTTTATTACTTTAACGGAATGCTCAAACATTGGGTCCACAATTCATTTAACTAAGTTTGGTCTAAGATGATAGGTACAGCAGGTGAGGATGGAATGAAAAGATATGATCTTATCATTAGTATGGTGCTAATGGAAGCTAACACTTAATTTAACCCATATCGGCGCACCTTTGCTAGATTAAAGTGGTTCAAATCTCACACCACTTTAGTCTAAGAGTTGACCCGTACTTCATCTTAGCTAAAGAAAAATGCACTTGTGGATTACTCATGTGTGAAAAAATACGACATATTGAATATATGATCAATCCACTGGTATCTATTAAAGCAATCAAGAGTAGAATTTAGGAAGTTGTTTAGAAAGAAGCCCGTGCAATATATCAGTAGCGGTTTTGATAATGAAAACTTGGTTCCACCCATTTTAAATATGATATGAACTAGCGAAAAGCCCCCCGGCAGCGTGATTCATAAAATCAATTATTAAAAATATATATTATAAAATAGAAATTATGCCGTGGTGCAGTAAACTTATTTTTAAAACATGTATCGTCAATATTAAATATATTCGGAATTCTAAACGACTACCACACAACACCCTATGAAACAAAACTCTAGATTTTCTACTTCAAACAAGCAACTAATTTTACAAAAATTGCAAAAATGATGAAGAGAAATGCGTATGTAAGCAAAAAAAAAAAAGGCAAAAAAGATTTGAAATTAACCCCGTAATTTGTAACATTTGGAACCAATGGGTTGATTTAGAAGTTAATGAAGATTTATTTTTTTTCGTAGTTGATTAATGCATCCTATGGATCAGTACAGTTTTTTATACATGTTTTGTAACATAGTAATCTCATACGTAAGATCCAACTCTAAAATCCATTATAAACTTAGAAAATCCATCGGATGCCTACCAATCCATAGATAATCTGTAAGCATTAGAAAGAAATAAAGATATTATATGCATCAGCAAAAGAGAAAAGGCCATAAGTATAGAAACAATGTAGAAAGTTATAGTAGATATGATGGAGTTTTCATCACATAATTATAGTTGTGGTTCAAGTATGCAAGAACACAATTGTATAAACATCAAATAGGTATATATTTGTATGATTATAAAGATTCCAATATAATGAAATTGATTGCTAAAGCTTGATATATATATATATATATAAATATATATATATATATATATAAAGAGTTATGCACGGCCAGGATAACATGGAGTTGTAGGAATAAAGAAAATATGAACAAATGGAGGTATTGTGATTGTTGCGAGCAATGGTATAAGTAATGATTAACTGAAATTTGTAGTGGGGAGTTTATATTAACAAAATGGAGATGATTAAGGCTTTCAATGGACCAAAATGAAGCCCATGTGAGGTTCAGATCCGAGTCCATTTAGGTCAGCTTGGAGATGCATATGGACCTCATTGGGCCTTTTGCAGACCCATGTTTATAGTTCAAAACCTTTAAGCAGTAGGATCCAAGCCAAGGGTCATTTTCTATGGACTTCTTTTAGGACCGTTCTGATTTATTAGAATAAATATCATGTACATATCACATAAATACTCATTAAAATCATTATTATAATGTGAACACCCAAAAAGGAAAGCAAATCTTCCACATTATGTGAAATTTAAGGTCAAGATATAAATATATAAACTATAAAAAGAGATCGCAATTATAAAAAACTAAGGGATTTTTACAGGTGAATACATCCTAAACACATACCCCTTAATAATGAAGTACTTAGAAATGACCCGAGCTTTACCAAAAAAAAAAAAAAAATACAATTGGATTTCATATAGCCAAGGTGAGTAGTCCCATTACAATTTTGCCTATATATATATATATATATATCACAATATCATGACATATGCCCTCATTTTTAAAAAAAAATGAAATCTTAATTCCTGGTTTTCCACTTTCTTTCTTCTTCAAACACTTTTCTTTTCTTTGTCCCCAAAAACTATTTAGATATTTACGTAAACCTCAATATATATATATATATATATAAATACTATCATAGCATTGTCAAGATTAAATAATTTTCACAAATATTCTAAATATATTGCATCTATTAGCAATCCTAAAAGAATTCACAGTAACACTATAGTGACAATGTTGTAAGACCCCTGTAAATGCAAGACAATTGAGATGCTTTTAAGTTATAAGAATAAACATCGAGCCTTTCCATCATATACATTAAAGCAACAGGGGAGGTCGTCGGTGAAGTGTGACAAGTCAGCAGCATGAGAATTTCTCTTATAAAAGAGCACCACATGGCATGGGTTTTACATTGACATGTGGCGCACCCAAATCTTGCATTAAAATCTCCTTAAATCTTGCAGTAAACAATGGTTACATTAAGAGCGTAATAAGGGACGGATTTAGTGTGATTTGAATAGGGACCAAATCTCTCTCAAATTGGGATGTCACACTTCCTTAATCACATCCTACAATTATGCCATCATGCCCTAAAAATCTGGCATCAAGCCATATCACAGTCTAAAAAATCCACTCATATATTTCATCTCATGACATTCCTATTTTTCTTAACCCTCCCTATTCTACAAATTAGAACTGTTTTTTCCAATCCATTTCTTAATCCCTCCCATTCTACAAGCCTCACTATTTCAAGAAAAAAAAGGGCACAAGAAGAAGAAGAAGAAAGGAATATGAAGAAGAAGAAGAAGATAGGGCGGTCACACGTCAGCGTCCCATACTATGCCATTGATAAGCATTGGTTGCACGGTTCATGTACCTCAATTATAGCCTAATTCGTTCTCCTCTATTGATGTGGATTGGATATTGTCTCCATTTGCATTATTGTTTTTCCACTTCCTAATCCTTCTGGTCATCATCTTATATTTTCTTTTTCCCATCCTTTCTCTGGTCTAAATTTGTTAACAACTTTTTTGTATTTTGTGTTTTTTTCTATTTTATTGTAGACCTTGCGGTTGTTTTAAATGCTTAGGCATGAAATTACATTTTTTTTTTGGAATTTTCTTCCTTTTTTCATTTTGACATATTTGTAAATTTCTTTTTCTCGGGCCTTGATCCGTCTATTGTAACTGCCATGGAAGCTCCTTAGCCCATATTTTCGTTACTTTTCTATCTTAATTTGAATTCAACTAAATGTGCAGCCAATGAATCTAGAGATGTCAAGGAAAGGAGGACCATACATTAATTTGAGATATAGTCCGTTCTTGTGTTTGTAGTTGATGATATGATTACTAATTGTTGAATTTTTATTTTTTATTTTTGTTTCGATCAGAATATCCATCAAAATAATTATTTATTTATAATTATATTTTGATATATTATCTAGCACGGGCCGTTGTTCCTAGCAGAACTCTAAACGTACACAAGCCAAATTGCTAGTAGACATGACTATTGTATGAAGAAAGTGAGCTTTCTAAGATTACATGCACCCATTCGTTTACTATCTTCTCTGAGGTATAAGACCTGTTCATCACAACTAAAACGTCAAAAACTCATGCAATAAATAATACTCTTAAATATATATATATATATATTTCCATATCAAATGCGTTCAATATCAAATGCGCCGAGATTTCTCCAATTAAAATAAAAACTTTCAAAAATTATGTTTAGCTTGTTAAAGTGGTTATGGTCTTAAAGTAGAGAAGGTTTGCCAGACTCCATTTACTTTTGAGTGACTCAAGCCCAGACCCTCCAGAATGTGTTATGCTCAGGTGAAAATTTAACTAAATTTCACTGTTAACATTGTGAGTATTATTGTGGTCAATTGGCCTGACAAAATTAAGAAAAGAAGAAGACGAACTCATCTCCTGGTTCATGCACACCTTAAACTGCATGAACTCCCGCTAACTTCTACAGTTAGAAGGTACTCATGAACCAGCAGCTGTCAACACCCTCTTTCCTCTCTGGAATTGGAGTGGAGGAGCCCCATTAACCCAAGCCTCAAAATAATAATAATCATGATGATGATGATGATAATGGAAAAACGTTTTAACAATAATAATGATGATGATAATGGAACAACGTTTTTCCAACCGACTGAAAGCCCAACCACCATATCGACTAGAGAGGGAGAAAATGAAATACTTAGCACAACACAACACAACACTCTTGAAGAGTAGAGGAGACAAGGGATGCCTTCTATAGATTTCATGATTTAACTATGGCCATTGGATGCCTTTGATATATGGAAAGTGAATCTAGATTTGGAGATTTTCTTTCTTGCAAAACTATGGTTTTGCCCATAGGAAGGTTGTGGTTTAATTAGGGTGGAGAACGGTTGTGGTATATGGAAACCTAGTGAATCCTCCGTGATTCCTACTTTCCTAATATCTCTTCTCAACGATGTGGACCTTCTCTCATCTGCGGCGGTACAAGTCCTACTTATGAGCTGGAACACCGTTTTCCTCCCTACGCACTGAAATTGGAACAAAAGACTGTGATATTATCAATTAAGTTTGTGCAATATATATAGGGTGAATAATTACTACCATCGGCTTAGATTTTCTTAAAAAATTAACTACAGAATCAGTTGGGACTTCATCCAATATGGAGCTTATTATTCAGATTAGCACCAAGTTAGGACGAGTGTTAATTTATGTTGGTTAGTCTGTTTGAGGGGGTTGGAATTGTTATGCGATGTCCTACATGGTGGTAAAGAGGTCCCTCTCTCGAAAATTAATGAGAGGTACCTCTTAGCCCAACATAGCACATATATTAAGGGTTTAAAACTAAATATTAGGGTCATTTGATTGGTTAGTATTTTGGATATCTCTAATTCACATCTAGTATTTCTATGACCATGACTCTGTAATTGTCATGCATTTGGCCGGGCTCCACTAGAAGTGAGAACTCTTTATGGTACAATGTTGGATTTTCTTGTTGCATTGATCTTGAAAAACATGGAAGATAAATCTCCATTATAGGCCCGACTTAACCAAAGTCTATTATGACTTTAGCAGACCAAAACGAAACATGATCTAAAATTCGTAGAGGTAGGACCAAAATCAGTACATCTTAAAAGCATGTTTGGTAAACATCCATGCGGTGAATCCCTCTTGATTTTCCTCTATCCCATGGAGAATTTATGTTTGGTATTGAGAAGAAAATAGTAGCAAGGATTTCCAAGATCCTTGTTTCCTCTTTTATTACTAGTAGGACCTCCCCCCATCCCACTACTCCACAATTAGATTATGAAGATCAATGGAGTCAAAGAAAGTGGAAGAAAGCGTAGCTATAGTGGTCATGGCTGGTAACTTAAAGGCTACCGTTTTTGTCCTTGAAAACATACTTTTTAGGTCCCTTATTTAAGATATGAATTGTTAGTCATGTTAAAAATGTTCAAAATGGCTAGGAATTCAAATATCCACAATTGACTCCTCATGTACTTTTGCGCTATTTGCAAAAAATTTCAGACCTTGGATCATGATTTCTGGACTTCTATAGACACATTTTGTAAAATCCGTATTGTTTAATCTCTTCTTAAGGTCTAAAATTGCTATGTCATCAAATTTCAAAGCATAATTAATCACTAGCAAAACATGCTCGCGCTTAGCACACGCAACATAATTCATATAATAAAAAATCTATAAACTTTTTAAATTTATAAAAAGAATTAAAAATATGATACATTCTATATAAATTATATTTAAATGAAAAGGACATAACATATATAAATTAATCTAATATATAGGTATTCTATTATATAAATCCATAAGATGTTAATTATATTAATACCGATTATCATTATTATTATCATACTATTAAGATACACGTCTTATTGTTTATGATAATAATTATTATTTTAAGTTATGAAGAATATCTAGAAATGTGAAGTTTTAGAAAAAGAAGGCTATAGTTCGATTTTTATGTACATTAGTGTGTACTTAGATATGTAGAATTAGAAGAATAGTAAACTCAATACCTGCCATAATAGTTTTGCTATGCCTAAGCTCAAATAGTTAACCCAAGATAATTTTTAACATCTTTTTTTTTTATCACAAAAGAGTATTTTTAATTTTTTTTTGTTTTTTTACCACTTCGTGTCAAACAGTAACAGGAACAAGCTCAAAAAGAGAAAAAGAAGACTAAATCAATAAAATTTGATAAGGCCTCATCATCTGCTATACTTTTATATATTTTTTATTATATGAAATAGATTACACAGTTAGTAAAATGCGTTACATATTATTTTAAAGGCCATGTGTTCAACTCTCATCAAACACAATATAATTTTTTCGGGTTGATTTATCTCAAATCCAACCTCATATAACTCCATTTAAAATTAAGTAATCAATTCCAAAAAAAAATAAAAATATTGTTAGATTTAAGAGTTTTTTTTTTAAATCGGTAAAAAAAATATAAATCTAATTTTTTTAATTTCTATGATTATTAAAAAAAATTATGTGCATCAAAATATATATAAAAAAAAGATGTAAACTTACATAACACGATGACCCCTTGAATTTAAAGGCGTTGACATGCGATTGGAAGTTCAAGGATATAGCCTCTCAATTAAAGTATTTTAATGATTAAATGGTTATGAAAATTTACATTTAAATATTTCCAGGAACAAATAGGAAAAAAATCTTAAATAGAATTTTAGTTGCAAAGAGAGGGAGGGAGAGAAAGAGACCCGTGCCAAGCCAAGACCCAAAAAAAAAAAAAAAGATTTATTACCGGTAACGTATAAGTTCATTGTAATGAGATGATAAGAGTTGGCCTCTTATTCCTACAATTAGAAGCTAAAATTGATATACAAAAAAATATAAAGAAAGGAAAAAAGATAATTATCTATAATTGATGAAATCTCATATGTAAGTTAAAACTCACAAGAAAAATGGCCATGCCATATACAACAAAGAGCACTTTTCTCCATTCACAACACCAGCTTCCTAATACACACTCAACAGTGAAAGGATTTTAAAATATAGAAAAACAAAGAAACCCACTTTAGATTGTAAAAAAAATTTAAAAAAAACAATAATATATCAATTGTGAAAAAAAAGGTTGAGACCTCCTGCCAAAGATAAAAGGAGTAACAATAGTGAGAGCGATAAAGATAATCACAAAGACGACTCAAGTATTCAACATAAACCAAAAATCAAAAAAATCAAAAAATAAAAAAATACTAAAAATATAATTGAAGATGTATCACATACTGATTTGGTTCAAACTGGTATATGTCAAATTCCTTCAAAAGCTCACACCGGTTCCCTCCTTTTACCTCTTCTTCAAGTTGAGTTTGGATCCATGGGCTCCATCTGGAAATAAATAAAATAGAGATAAGGGCCAATTTTGAAGTACATATGGATCTTTGTTGAGATAAGTATTGGGAATCATATCTCCCTAATTAGTTGGGAATGAGTATTAAGAGAAAGCCATTCACATGGTCATTGTTACAGTAAATGCCAATTTGGTAAGTCGGATTATTTAGATGAGTCCATTGTGGGACTCCAACTCTTAATAGATAAGGATTTCAAATTTAAGGATTTGAGTTTGTTAAGAATTGTGAGTAGATCCTAAAATCTCTCTATAAATTAAAATTGGATCAAAATTGAAATCCCAATTGAGCTCTAATTTCTCAATCAATTGTAAAATTGGAGTTCAATTTTTGAAATCGAATCCTAACTCTATAATATATAATAACTAGCAAAACATGCCCGCGCTTATCAAGGGCAACATAATTTATAATATTAAAAAACTCATGAAAAACCTACCATGCAAACACAAAAAAAAAAAAAAAAAAAAAAAAAAAAAAAAAATAACATTAAAGAGATAAAAAAGCAAAAGTCCAATAAAATTCATTACCAAAAAAAAATAAAAAAATGAACCAAATGAAATTGAAAAAGTAAAAACAAAAAAAAAAAAAAAACAAAACAAAACAAAAATACTATAAAATAATAGAAAAACAAAAACACATAGACAAGCAACTCCTTACCAAGTGCATATGTTCCTATAATGGCTTTTGTCCAAGCCTAATTGGATTCAGAATTCTGCGATTGGAATTCCAAAAGAAATTCAGATATCTTGAAGTTTTATGGCTGCTATATGTAGAATTACAGGAAGTAGAATAAGAGGTTTATGAGGCTTTAGTGAAGCCTAAAATAACATGTATTATGTTGCAATTCTTCTCCAAATCAAAGCTACAAAAAAATCCACAGGCATGAAGAAAAAAAATGGCAAGAAAAAGCAACGCCCATTATTTGACAAATATACAAAATCAATACCAAGTGATTGAGTCACCTTTTAAGTAGCTAAAATATGATGGCCAAGTTGTAATTGTTAGACACCAACGACATCATCGGGTTTTGGTTTTTGAATGACCAAGATTGATATTAACTTATCTATTTATGCATTCATGAGATGTCAAAATAGACCTCATGAAAAATATACACGAGACCAATACATAGATAACATGCCCACTTTACATTGCATGCATGAGGTACACGGAAACTCTAAATAGATTTATATAAGTACTTTAGATTTATATAAACAAACATGGTTTCTCTAAATTAGACTCTTTAGATAATTGGACTCTAAGTTTAAATTCAAAAATTCTAAAACTTGATTAGATTAAGGAGAGTTTTTTTTTTTTTTTTTGGAATGAGACTTTTTAGAGAAATTTGAAAGAGAGAGAATCACAATAGGAACTTCTCTCTAAACTGGACTCTTTGGATTAGTTAAAATCGATTTAAGAGGTACATGACAATTCTAAATAGATTTATATAAGTACTTTAGATTTGTCTAAAGAGATATGGTTTCTCTAAATTTGACTCTTTAGATAATTGGACTCTAAGTTTGAATTTAAAATTTCTAAAACTCGATTAGATTAAGGAGAATTATGTTTTTCTTTTTTTTTTTGAAAGGAGACTTTTTAGAGGAATTTGAAAGAGATAGAATCACAATAGGAACTTCTCTCTAAATTGGACTCTTTGTGGTTTGGTTAAAATCAATTTAAATTTGGAAGCCAATATCTCCGTCAATTGCAAAATTGGAGCTCAAATTCTCAATCAATTTCGAAATCAGACTCCAATTTCAAAATCAAATCCTACACCTATAATATATAGTAATGGGCATAAGAAAATTCCAAAAAACATACCGGTCGTTGAAGAAATTTTTAACTTAGGGAGCCAGAAAAGAAGCTATTATAGTACCAAAACTGGTGACTTAAGAGGTTACCTTTTTGCTTTGGAACTCTACTATTTGGATTCCACAATCAATATCTGAACCACTAATCATGATTATAAGGTCGTAAATGGCCATTATATCAAATTTCGGCCATTTATTTGTCTTGGGTTTTGAGATATTTTGCAAATAAATCTAGATCCCAAAATATCAACTTTTTCTTTCCATGGGCCTAATTTGCAAGATTCGAACCGTTGAAATTCTCTAAAGAGCTAAGGATGGCAAAAAGTGGTGAAGTATCAACCTTTGTTTTTTCATGGATTATGAGAAAATTGTAAAAAAGAAAGCCTATATATAACTGTAGGATCACACATCCCATAGATGGTAAGAGTCCTCTCGATTTACCAAAACCTGGAACTTCCTTGGAAATCTTCTTTGTGATATGTTAAATTCAAGAGAATAAGGGAATCCTCTAAATAGAGTATTCCTCTTTATTTAGTAAACGTTCCCTAAAAGCTTAATCCCACTCCATAGCACATGCATGCCCACACTTTGAGCACCCTTATTCCTCTCATGTTGGGGAAATAATGCCACGACCCTGGATCGGGTTAGTGGGGCACTCCCATTCCGAGATCGACGAGCTAAGTGATAGTGATTATAAAAATACACATTTAATTTCCCTCAGGGTTCCACGGTGAGGATATCACACATGCACACAAGTCATTCACTTTTAAGGTTGTGGAAGCGTGTAGCAAATCAAATCTGTAATTCATCCCATATTATAAGACTGATAACACACATATACAAAAACCTGCCTTCAGAGTGAGCAATGTTCAATTTGGCATTCCCAAAATATAAAGTTAAAAGTTTATACAAAAAATGAATTCGTTAAACATTCACAAAAGTAGAGGCCAACAAAGGCCAATACAACCAAAAGAATCAAAACGTGTCAGTCACTATCCCAAAAAGTGCTTCGGATCTCAAAGCTCGACCAAATGTCTAAATGACATTGTCAGCTTGCCATTCTCCTAATCATTGCGGCTCACCGGCCGCCTCCTCCGGCTCCTCAAGGACAATAGGGTCTGGACCTGAGTACCAAAAGAATGGGTCAGACACGACGGTCTGGCAAGTGTATGAATAGATATATCAATATGGAAATTCAAAAAGAGTAACTCAGAAAACATTAAAAACCTGTCAAAGCAACAATTTCCATAAAATAAGATACGTCATTCATTTAAAATAGATGTGCAATATAAAAACATGTAAGGTGCCAAGGAATAGGGAATGACAAGATGGCAGCCACACAAAAACTAAATCCTCAATCACTAGTGTGATGAGAGCACATTAAAGGTGTTGGTCTCAGACACACGCAGTGACGAGAAACAACCATATACATAGATACATATACTAGATGTAAGAACCCAACCCCTAATTTTAATGATTAGTGTGTTTTTAAGCTATGGGTTAGTTCTCTAAGTGAGATTTGAGCCCAATTGAGTTAGATCATCATTTAGAATATTTTTATATAGCTTTGGGGAATTTTGAGAGCGGTTGGACCCGGTTTGGCAGCCTGGGGAGGCCTCGGGTTGTATGTGTCGGCATGGGGAATTGTTCTTGATTTTGAAAATTTCCAATTTTGGTTTCTTTTGATAGGTCAAATTAACCCCAACAACTTTTGTGTTTAGCCCGATTCCATTTGAAGCCCAAACAATCAATTTTTCAACCTTAGGGCAAAACAGCCTTTTCACATTGAAATCTGAGCCCAAATTTTGAAATTTTCAGAACCATGTCAAAAATATATTTTTTGAAAACTAGATTTTTTTAGGATCATTTTATTCTTCTTCGTCGATTTCATCCGGGGCCCGCACGTTGATGTTTTAGCCAACGCAAGTTTCAGACTCAAATGGGGCCCACAATCCAGTCACTCTAATACTCCTTCTCCCTCACTCACATCTGCAACCCATTCCTCACTTCATTTCAGAACTCAAAATTCTAGTAAGGGAGAGAACCATTTTCTCTGCCTTCTCCTTCTTGCATGCCATAGCTAGAGGGTTCCTATTGAAAATCTGATCTCATTTCCCTTTTCCTCTCCTCCCAAGCTTTCCATTGCTACCTTTTTCTTGGAGTTTTCAGCTAGGCTACCCTCCCTTCTTCTTCCTTGCTCCTTGTTTGGCTAGTTATAGGTAAGAGCTTCCTTCCATATTGTTAATGGAGTCCTATGAACTCCTAATGATCTTGTTTTTCAAGCATGCAAACCCCATTTCGAAATGGGTTCTTGTTTTCAAATTTATTGGGATTTTTGAAGGAATTTCTTGGGGTTTCTTGTAGATTTCGGTTCAGCCATAAGAGAGAACCTTGGAAGAGTCTTTGATTTACATTTGGATTAGCATTTGGTCCAAGGCAAGTGATCATTTTAGCTCCTTTTGGTATATCTAATATTTGGACTTTTTTTAGCTATAAATGGTTTGATTTCTCATTTTGGTTTGAGTAATGAATTTATATGAATGTGGTAAAATGGTTTGAAATCATTTTCTTAGTTTGAAATGCACATGTTTCTCATTTTATTTTGATGGTTTTCCATTCAATTAAATTCTCTTTATTTTTTTCAAATTGTCTTGTTTAATCTGGTATGGAGTGGTGATTGTGAATGGAGAATTATTGAAAATGATTTGGATTTCATTGTTATAGGAGGAGAGCATGGTGGCTCATCATTTTTGTGCAGGTTTTAGTCCTTAGTATGATTTAGAATGGATGGACAGGGTTTGGGAATGACTAGAACTCAAAAAATTCAACAAACAACCATTTCTGCACTTGAACGTTCGAACTCTGCCCTCGAGAGTTTGAACTCTTGGTCTCTCAGGTCTTTGGCTTGGGCTGAAAGTTCGAACTCAGAGTTCTAACTCTTGGTACCTAACCAAAATTCTAGGCAGATTTTCAAACGGGCATAACTTTTGAACCGCTTGTCGGATTTTCAAGTTCTATATACCATTGGAAAGCTCTTGAAGCGAGGAATCCAATGGTATACTTATCTTAATGATAAAAGGTTGGGATAGGAAGTGATTATTTGGATCAATGAAAACAAGAATATGTTTAAGGGTTTTTAATTTGATATTGTGCACTTGAAAATCTAAAATGTTGTCTAGCTTCAGGGGCACCAATATGCTTTAGTTTCCAACATTTGGGTTTCAGTTGCACATGAATCAAATGAAGGGTGTTACCATATACTTGAAATTTTATTTTGAAAACCTAGTTTTGACGCGAAGAACATCGTTTTGCACTTATTTAACTTGAAAATGCCTGATTTTCTCGGATTGGCTTTGATTTGACAAGTTTTGCCTGTTTTGCCTGTCATTGTCTAGTTTTACTTGTTTTACTACAAATGCCACCCGGGCTTATGATTTTCTCGTATTTTTGCAACCAATAAACATGTGGATGGACTACTCACCCCGCTTGTACTTGATTATTCACATGCTTGTGTGTCCTAGCATGCCGAGTAACCTTTTTTTTTTTTTTATATGCCACATGATTAGATTTTGGTACCATGTTTTAATGGATTTTGAGCATTGCTTCTTGAAAGATTTTGTTTGAGAAAACTCATGGGGACTACTTTGTGCTTGTAGATATTAATAGCTTATGCTATCTTGTCTTGTCTTGGGTGTGCACCATCCACCTCGTGTGGTCAATGAGGGAAATGTGAGAACTTGGTCAGGGCAGCACCCTTAACCACAGGGCGTAACGTGTCAACCACGGGCTTCAAACGGCAAGTCTCCACTAGCCCTCCTCGGAAATGTTCAGGTTGCTTGCTCCGTCCACCTCATGTGGTGGAGGATATCTTGTCCTGTCTTGTCTTGACAAGTAGTTTCAGTTTTTTGCGTGATTTGTCTCGAAAATGCATTTTCATTTTGTGCATTCTTGAATTCAATTGGATACCAATGAGATTGGACTACCCTCTCAGTCCAATCCACTAGTTTGAGGGTCCCTAAACATATGGACTATCTGCAGATTATTCGTGTGTTTATACACATATTTGCTTTGTTCCGGTTCCATGGCCGGCTTTCCTGCCTACCTTGTGTGGCTCGAGCTTTTGCTTTACTTCGTTTCGCTTTACTTTGCTTTGTCTTTGCTTTCTCTTGTCATTATGAATGACGGAGGAAGGATGAGCTCAATGTGGATCTATGAATCATGATATATTCCTATACTCCTACAAGATTTGTGTTGGATATTGTTCAAGCACTGTTTTGGATTCATTAATTGGTTTTATGCATTGTTTATTTCAGACCTCAAAACGAATTATATTCATGGTAGTTTTGTTTTGTATATCGTTCATGGATTTTTGTTTTCTTGATAAGTACATTGTTCAAGTATTGTTTTAAATTCTATAATTTGTTTTAAATTCGGTAAATGGTTTTTAAACATTATTTCTTTTAAACTTAAATGTTTTATACTCATGCCGAAATTGATCACCTGCCGAACCGTCGTGCCTGACCTTGTTTGTTTGGTGCTCGTGTAAGACTGGTATCAGAGCGAGCAAGTTTCCAGTAAATAAAACACTATAGGAACTTTAAGACATGTGGTGAGGACTCCTTAGACCGTGTAGATTTTGTTTTGGTTAGCCATCATTTCTCTGAGTTCAAGTTTGTTTTTCTTCTAGTGGGGGAGACTCTCTTTGTCTCATCTTTTTGTCCTTGCTGTTAGAGAATTTGGATGACCAAATTTTATTCTAGCGGGAGAGAATTTAATGTCTCCGTATCCATATTTAGTATCATTTGCTTGTTTTCGCGCTAGAAAGTTAGAGTTTTGTGGACTTAGCATTTGTTTCTCAAAGGAGTTTGACAAAATTTTCAGCTTTTCGATGTCGCAAATGAGTTAGGAAGGGAATATGCGCACAATTGATAGTCAGCGAGGAATGTGAATAGCATATTGAGACTCAATTACGGTTGATTGTGGACCATCAAATGACGTCTTAGGCTAGTAAGTGAGGAGTTTTGGATAAAATTGAATCATTTTCTTAAGTCAGGAGACCTTTGAAGCTAGATTAGTGGTGGGTTTCAGGAAGTTTGAGGTAATTTTCAGTTGATAGAGCTTCAAGTGGATGCCAAAAGCTAGAAATTTCTCAAATCTGATGAACTTTTATCAGAGAAGTGTTAGAAGATTTTCAACGATTCCAGAATGATGGTGAAGTAAACTCAGCAGAATGCGTCAGTATGTGGTTAAAAGCATAGGAAGTCAATTTTCGGCAGCTGTGTAGAGAGTTGTATGCAGGATTGATTGTTACTTGGTCACATGATAGAGTAGATTTTGTGCATTTTACTGACTTGTAGAACCTCAATTTTGGCAGAGTACATATATGAGATGGAGAATCATAACCTATGGATAAGGTCAGTTGAAAGATTTAGAAAAGAAGGAATGACACAAGTGCAAGACTTGAGAACGTTGAACTACAGATAGAGGCAGAAGATTGAGCAAGTAAGTTTTAATTCGAACAGTTCTAAGATTTAAATGCAAAGTTGTAACCGTTTGAGGTGTGATGCGAAGTGGACAAACACGTTTGGTCAAGAATCGATTATTATGCAGAGGACCAGAGGCAATTGGGTAGAAAGAGTTAGAGTAACAAGGAATTTTGGGAACTTTAAATAAGTCTTCATTCTAGGATTGTGGACACGAATCAAACTCCCAAGGTCAATTATGCATGCCAAGGATAGAAGACCGGGCAAATGAGTTTTGACAAAGGTACATCCTAAAGAGATTGGACATGTGGAGTAGTATGACAATTAGAGTGTTAGCAAGTCAAGTCAGAGCGAGGAAACCTACAGAAGTTGTGAACCTTGTGATTTCAACGAGCAGACTTTTTGAGATTTTTGCGATCTAGTGTGCGAGTAATATCCTCGTTTTATTTTGAGTTGGTTTAGATCATTTGGAGGACAAAATTTTCTAAGAGGCGGAGGATGTAAGACCCCGACCCCTAATTTTCGCGATTAGTGCGTTTTTAAGCTGTGGGTTAGTTCTCTAAGTGAGATTTTAGCCTAGTTGAGTTAGATCGTAATTTATAATGTTTTTCTATAGCTTTAGAGAATTTTGAGAGCGGTTAGACCCAGTCTAGCAGCCCAGGGATGCCTCGGGTTGTACGTGTCAGCGTCGGGAATTGTTCTTGATTTTGAAAATTTCCAATTTTGGTTTCTTTTGATAGGTCAAATTAACCCCAACAACTTCTGTGTTTAGCCCGATTCCATCGAAGCCCAAAAAATCAGTTTTTCAACCTTAGGGGCAAAACAGCCTTTCCACATTGAAATCTAAGCCCAAGTTTTGAAATTTCCAGAACCATGTCAAAAATATACTTTTTGAAAACTAGATTTTTTTAGGATCATTTTATTCTTCTTCGTCGATTTCATCCGGGGCCTGCACGTTGATGTTTTAGCCAACGCAAGTTTTAGACTCAAATGGGGCCCACAATCCAGTCACTCTAATACTCCTTCTCCCTCACTCACATCTGCAACCCATTCCTCACTTCATTTCAGAACTCAAAATTCTAGTAAGGGAGAGAACCATTTTCTCCACCTTCTCCTTCTTGCATGCCATAGTTAGAGGGTTCCTATTGAAAAGATGATCTCATTTCCCTTTTCCTCTCCTCCCAAGCTTTCCATTGCTACCTTTTTCTTGGAGTTTTTAGCTAGGCTACCCTCCCTTCTTCTTCCTTGCTCCTTGTTTGGCTAGTTATAGGTAAGAGCTTCCTTCCATATTGTTAATGGAGTCCTATGAACTCCTAATGATCTTGTTTTTCAAGCATGCAAACCCCATTTCGAAATGGGTTCTTGTTTTCAAATTTGTTGGGATTTTTGAAGGAATTTCTTGGGGTTTCTTGTAGATTTCGGTTCAGCCATAAGAGAGAACCTTGGAAGAGTCTTTGATTTACATTTGGATTAGCATTTGGTCCAAGGCAAGTGATCATTTTAGCTCCTTTCGGTATATCTAGTATCTGGACATTTTTTTAGCTATAAATGGTTTGATTTCTCATTTTGGTTTGAGTAATGAATTTATATGAATGTGGTAAAATGCTTTGAAATCATTTTCTTAGTTTGAAATGCACATGTTTCTTGTTTTATTTTGATGGTTTTCCATTCAATTAAGTTCTCTTTATTTTGTTCAAATTGTCTTGTTTAATGTGGTATGGAGAGGTGATTGTGAATTGAGAATTATTGAAAATGGTTTGGATTTCATTATTATAGGAGGAGAGCATGGAGGCTTATCATTTTTGTGCAGGTTTTAGTCCTTGGAATGATTCAGAATGGATGGAGAGGGTTTGGGAATGAATAGAACTCAAAAAATTCAACAAACAACCATTTTTGCACTTGAACGTTCGAACTCTGCCCCTAAAAGTTAGAACACTTGGTCTCTCGGGTCTTTGGCCTGGGCTGAAAGTTGTTTAGAGTAGTCCTTTAATCGATTGAAATGTATTTCGATGATTTGATTGTACCATTTTGGCTTTCTGTCTACACCACTAGGCTTGGGTCGCTTAGTCAAGCTAATCACCTGGCTTGGGATCCTCAAATATTTTGCCAACTGCAGCTTGGACACTTTGATTGACTGTTATCCGTTCCGCGGCGGACTTTGATTGTTACCCCATCTATATTGGGCTATTATTGTATACTTCGATTGTTCCAGCCATTTTATATGGCAACTGTTATTGATTGCTCTTGTTACTTCGGTAATAGGATAATATAGCTCAATGTGGGTTGCCAATGTTTTAGTCGATTCTCAGTTAGTTTTGAAATATTTCAATGTTAATTTGCTTTTTATACAGGAATTGTTTACTTTGGTTCGTCTTTACATATGTTTCGCTTTTCAATGCACTTTCACGATTTTAAATATGGCTTGATAAACACTTGCGTATCTTTTCTGCTTTATCCACCTGCCAGACCGTCGTGTCTAATACTCTTTTGTTTTGCGCCAGTTATTGAACCCGCTGCCCTTGAGGTGGAGCGCGCGGAGGAGGCAGTAGAACCTCCGATGGAAAGAAAGCGGCAGCCCAACGATGTCATTTAGACATCGAGTCAGGGCATGAGTCTTGGATCACATTTTGGGATTGATGATTCTTTTTGGGAGACTGTTACTAGCCTTTGTTGGCTTTTTATGGGATGTAAACTTTAACTTACTTTTGGTGAATTGTACAACTTAAATTTTAACCTTAGGTTTTGCTTTTGTATATGTTTCTCATTTTGATGCAAGGCTTGAATGTCTATTATAGATCCATTTGACTATGTGTTTGCTACCTGCTTCCACGTATAACTATTCATCCTGAGTTTGATTGTCAGATTGTGATGGATCGCTTTGGGAATCCTCACCAAGGAAACATGTGAGAAAATAACTAGCGCGCTGGCAAAATTTTCTAGCTCACCGCGCTGCGGCCCCGGATTAGAGAGACTTGGTTGGCACGGTCTCAGTCCGGGGGAGTGACAGGACTAGTATTAAAGCGAAAAATGTTTCGGACAATTAAAAGAAACTAAAAACGTAGGGATGTGGAGAGGATCCGTTGGAACTTCCATTAGTTAGTATTGAGTGGGATTGTGGGTATGCTTTCTTTAATATATTTTATTGTACTAACAAATGGTTTTGCAGCACAATGCTTCCACGCATAGACAATACAATTGCTAATCCTTCTGGCAGTAATATTCAAAATACAGACCCACCCGGGGACAATCAGTTTCAGCACATTATGCAGATGATGGTAGAACAATAACAGAAAGCTAATGAGATGATGGTAGAGCAACAAAGGAAGGCTAATGAAAATCAAGGCAGACTGCAATAACAAATGGCCAAGAAAGATAAAGAGCTGGCACAAGTTCAAAGGCAACTAGTAGAAGTGTTGGGAAGAAGACCAGAACCGGTACAGGCTCCAAATATGGGACCACGGATTGTCATTCAGAATATGGATCATGACCCTAATGTGTTATTTGAGAAATTTCGAAAGAAAGGCCCAAAGGAATTCACAGGGCAAGAAGACCCTTTAGCAGCGGATGGTTTGCTATCTCACACCGAGAATATCTTCAATCTTTTCTGATGCACCGGTAGACAGCAAGTCCATTTCGAAGCCTCTATGTTTACCGACTTGGTAGACATTTGGTGGAAGACACCCAAGGATGGGTATTAGAATATTGCAAATGACAATACATGGACTATATTCAAGGAACAGTTCGGTGAGAAGTACGTGCCCTCTCACATCAAGAGGCAAAAAGCCATAGAGTTCCATTTGCTCAAGCAAAAGGATAGGACAGTTCTTGAATATGTTAATAAAGTCGAGAGACTATCCTGCTGTGCACCAAAACTAGTGAACACTGAGCAGAAGAACATTATCAAGTTCCTAGAGGGACTTAGTCCCATCATTGAAAGAGATGCTACCGGTGTAGTCCTACCTGCTACTTTCCAAGAAGCACTCAAGAGAGCTTATAAGTTTGAAGACATCAATAACAAGATCATCAAAGATGCTCAAAAGAAACGCTGGCAGCAGCAAAGTCAGCGATCCCATCAAAACAAGAAGCGAAGACAAGATCAAAACCCTCCAAGACAAAGTGCATGTGAACATTGTGGCAAAAATCACCCTTCCCACTTATGCTACCGGGTAACCGGTGGATGCTATAAATGTGGCATTATGGACCACATGGTGAGGGATTGCCCAAACAACAGAAACCAAGGCAACATGCCTCCTCAGCAAGCACCCAGACAAGCACCTCACTAGAACCAACAAGCGGTTCAAAACCAACCAAGGCAGCCATAGCACCAGAATCAGCAATAGCAGCCACACCAACCACCTCAGAATCAGAATGCTCGTCCACCTCAGCAAAATAGAAATGCACAGCAAGGGAGACCGAAACAGTATCGTAATAGACCCCAACAACAAGGCCATGCATATTATTTGAACCAAGTGGACGCAGATGCAGCAAGCAACATAGTGGAAGGTACACTCTTTGTCTGTAGAATAAAAGCAAAAATACTATTTGACCCTGGATCCACACACTCATTCTTATCTCCCATGTTTGCTAAATTGATTGATATGCCTGTTAGTCAACTTGAATTTATTTTGATTGTCACAACACCAGTAGGGAAACAAGTTGTTTGTACTACTTACCATCTTAGTTGCACAGTTAAGATAGGTGGGGTTACATTCCCAGCAAACCTTATTCTCTTAGACAAGCATGACTTCGACATCATATTAGGGATGGATTGGTTAGCAGGGCACCATGCCACCATGGACTGTTCTAACAAGACTATCTCTTTTAAATTGGATGGGACACCTACCAGAGTGAAATTTCAGGGAGATAAAACAATATCACAAGCTAGCTTCATTTCGGCATTGTTAGCAGTTAAACTTTTGAAAAAATCAGGGATATTGAATTCACAATCGAAGTCATGCCAGGGACGGCTCCGATCTCCATTACACCATATAGAATGGCTCCGGCAGAGTTGGGTGAACTAAAGTTACAGTTACAAGAATTGTTGAAGAAAGGTTTTGTTAGACTGAGTATCTCACCCTGGGGAGCCCCAGTGTTATTTGTCAAGAAGGAGGATAGAAGCTTCATAATGCGTATAGACTACAAGAGATTGAACCAAGTGACCATCAAAAATAAATATCCATTGCCAAGGATAGATGAGTTGCTTGACCAATTACAAGGAGTAGAATACTTTTTGAAGATTGACTTGAGATCCGGATACCGCCAGTTGAGAGTAAGAGAATTGGATATACTGAAAACAGCTTTCCGGACTAGATATAGGCACTATGAATTTTTGGTGATGCCCTTTGGACTGACGAATGCACCAGCGGTATTCATGGCCTTAATGAACAAAATCTTTACACCCTATCTAGATCAGTTCACAGTCGTCTTTATTGATGATATATTGGCGTATTCCAAGTATAGAGAAGATCATGAGCAGCATCTGAGGACTTTACTATAGCTTTTGAGAGACAACCAGTTGCATGCAAAACTTGGAAAGTGTAAGTTTTGGCAAACACAAGTTTCTTTCCTCAATCACATCATCTCCAAAGAAGGCTTAGCAGTCGATCCGACAAAGATTGAGGCAGTTATCAATTAGAAAATGCCAAAAAGTGTGAGAGAAATCAGAAGTTTTCTGGGTTTAGCGGGCTACTACAAAAGGTTTGTGCAAGGATTTTCATCTATTGTTGCACCTTTGACTAAACTACCCCGGGAAAATGTGCCCTTTGTGTGGTTAGAACAGTGTGAAGCCAGTTTTGAGGAGTTGAAAAAAAGGTTAACCACAGCACCTATTCTCACTTTACCCTCGAGCAGTGGTGGCTTCGTTATTTATATAGATGCATCGAATGTGGGACTTGGGTGTGTATTGATACAGGATGGCAAAGTCATAGCGTATGGCTCAAGCCATCGAAGGACCATGAGAAGAATTATGCAACGCATGACTTAGAGTTGGCAGTAGTCATCTTTGCATTAAAGATGTGGAGACATTACCTCTACGGAGAAAATTTTAAAGTCCATTCAGACCACCTCAGTCTCTAGTATTTTCTCAAAAGGAGTTGAACATGAGACAGAGGAGGTGGATGGAATAAATCAAAGATTATGACTTCCCCAATCATTTATCATCCGAGGAAAGTGAATGTAGCTGCAAACGCATTGAGCAGAAAGTCAGTTAGTGTGGCCAGTTTGCAAGGATTTTTCAATTTTCAGCAGTTTGAAGACTTGGAAGTTGAATTTCAACTGTTGAGACAAGGTGTTATGTTAGCAAATATGTCAGTGTCTGAGCCTACCTTCATTCAGAAGATCAAAGAGAGTCAATTGCAAGATTCAGATTTAGCTTAAATTGTTGAAAACATTGCAGAACACCTAGATCGATTTCAGAATTTTGGATGGAGTATTATACTTCTGTGACCGACTATGTGTTCCAAATATTAATGGTTTGAGGAATGACATAATGGTGGAAGCTCACAGCACTAGATATTCTATGCACCTGGGGAGTACGAAGATGTATCACAATTTGAAGGGCAGATTTTGATGGAATAATATGAAGAGAGAAATGGCTGTTTTCATGTCCCGTTGCATGACTTGTCAGTTAGTGAAGGCAGAACATCAGAAGCCACCAGGTCTTTTACAACCGTTGGAAATTCCGTACTGGAAATGGGAACATCTTACAATGGATTTCGTCTCAGGATTGCCTACTACCAGTAGAGGGAACAATGCCATATGGATTATCGTAGACCGTCTAATGAAATCTTCACATTTTATTCCATTGAAGACGGGAAACTAAATGCATATGTTACCTCTCACAGAAGCTTTTGTAAACGAGATTGTTAGTCGTCATGGGCAACCCATTTCCATCACTTCAGATCGAGATAACAGATTTGTCTCAAGATTTTGGAAGGCATTACATGAGTCCATGGGTACGAAATGATGTGCTCAAAATAGTTAACCGGAATCGCACAAATTTCTATTAAGTAGATAATGGCAAATACGGGTCGATCCACAGAGATTTGTAAAAACAAGATCCAAAAATCCTTAATCAATTTTCACACTAGAGATTTTAAAACCACAATTAATCAAGGAAATAATAACTAAACTGATATCAAAAGAAATCTAAACACAAACTTGATCAGAGAAAGAGAGATCAGGGTATCGGATTTCACCAAAACAGATTTAATCATTCCAAAATTACTTCATAGTCTTATCCTAATAAAACTCAATCCAATGTGCAAGCAATTGCCTTGGATCGGAAGATTTAGCTTTGAAAACCCTTTTTCTTGAAAAAATCCAATTCTCTAAATAGCACCTAAGACTCCCTTCACTTCAATATGTTGAAACTCTAATAACTATTTATCAAGATCAAGCACAAACCATTAAAGGAGTTTAACCTAAACATGATATGTCAAGATCAAGCATAAAAAGTAAAAGACATTCCAAATAACCTTTACAAAACCAGAAGTTGAATAACATTCATGAAGGAGAACCTATTAAATCATTAAGCATAATGAGGGAAAGACATAGAAGAATAATAAGGAACGAACTCACCGGTTTTGGTTTCCTCTTCCACCTTAATCCACGGATTAGCCAAGCATTGTAGAACAAACAATAACAATGAAGCAAATTGTCATTATTGAAAGCCTTCAAGTTGTCTATTACACTACTCAATCTCCACCCTCGATTTCTAACAAAGATTGAATAAAAATAAAATTTACCCTAGAGCAAAAGAGAGCCTCCCCTTAAAAAGAAAAAATACAAGAAGAAAAAAAAAGAGAAATCACTCAAATTCGTCATCCCTCATATCCCTCCACTTGACAGCTTGTTTTGACGCCCAAAACGTCCGCATTGGGAGATCCTCGTGAGACATGATATTCTTCTCCTTTGAGTCCTCTTTCCAACGCATCTAACCTTGCCTTAATCGGAGTCTTGAGTCACAAGTTATGGTCAAAATAGTAAAGCTTGCGCAGGATGACTACAATTCCGAAAATCTTCTTTCCTTCATGATTTGATCACTTGCTAAACAATAACTTTCTTATTGATGTCCATGAGATTCCTTCCATTTCTTGCAAAGTTGATTGCTAAGTTTTAGCAACCATTATCAAGCATTAGATATGGTGGGGGCCACCAAATTCGGTCTTCACAAAAATAAAAACCGATTGTGCCAAGTCTTGAACTCATGACCTCTAACTTGAAATTCTAACTCTCCTCCAACAAGCCTATATGCTCTTTGTGTATAACTTTTCCCAAATGGGGTTTTAGCTTTAAACCTCTCCGAATTAAGCTCAAATATTCTCAGCTCCTTCCAATTCCTGCATAGTAAGAAAAAGGCTATAAGTAGAACATTTAAGACGAAATAAACAACTAACAAATTCAAATAAAAGGGTAGTTACTTATATTATGCCATGCATATCAAATACCCCTAAACCTAAAGTTTGCTAGTCCTCGAGCAAAACAAAGTAAAATTAAATGTTGAAACTAGAAATCCTAACTCACTTTCGCAGGAATCGCGGTTGCATTTAGCATATGCAACAAGCCGTTAAACCCCTAGATTACCTCTAGTGGACGAGTGTTGTCTCGTGAGGGTTTGCAGTGAATTTACCCACAAAATTCTTTTTTTTTTTTTTTAAATCAATCAGAGTAAAAACCAAAGGAAACTTTTCCAAAAGAAGATTTATAAACACCTGATATTCTCGATTCTCAGAATTTTCAAAGTTAAGTATGGAATTCGGTTCATAAATCCTATCATTTGGTCAGAAATTCTCAAAATCATGCTAAATTGATCGTGCACGATGAAAAGTGTGTACACATAAAAAGACATAAGTCTCAAATGATTAGCTAGAAACTTCCATGGAAACGATTTTCAATTCAAAATTTTGGGCAACCTAACTTCAGCAAAGAAAAACAGTTTCCTCTCAAGGCGACCATGACGGCTTTCGCACTATTGTTTTTTCAAAGGCCATATATTTTTTTTTAATTTTATTTTATTTTTTCAAATACACACATGTGACTGTGCAATGCTTAGGTCCCTTAAGCTTTCTAATTAACCCATGTAACGAGCATTAGGCCAATGACTCCCAAACCAGACGTTTTTAGGGCACTAGGTATGTAAATACCCCTACGGGCTTACTGGCTTGGGTTAAAAAGGCTACGAACCAAACTAGTCACAAAACATTTTATTCTTTTTAATACTTCTAACTAAACTTTTTTTTTCTTTTTTTCTTTTTTTTTTGCGGTCCCCAACAATAGGCAGTCCTTTCCATGTGCCCTCATTAATTCACCAGTTGAACCAGGAAACTGTATACTAAAAGTCGGTTTTTCATCATATTTTTAATCCAATCGTCAAAGAAAATCGGAAATCATAGCTTCACATTCAAAACCTTGCAAATATATACCACCTGTGTAAAAGTGAAGGATCAAGATTCAGCACTTTTCCAAAAATCCTTTCCTAAAACAGAACAGTAAACCATTGTTTTCTTTTGCCCATAGCATCGAGAATTCCAAAATTCGAGGTATCTTCGTTTCAAAAAATTCTCTTTGAAGTTTCCTTTCTCAAACACAAATAGCAATTTTATTTTTTTTATTTGAAAATTTTCTTAAAAATCCTAGAAAATCAAACAAAAAGAGTGAAATTCTTGTCTAAAAATGGACAAGTGTGTTTGTTCTCACCCCCCAACCTAGCATGAACATCGTCCTCGATGTTTAAATAAATGAAATGCAATGATCAATGAAACATGGGGATAAAAGTACAGGAGGGTAAAGTGAACAAGTCACCTGTAAATGAAGCTTTTCCGAACTCTGTCCATGGTTAGACAAACACACAAACAAATACGAAACAAAGTACTCAACATGGAATCCACCCAGATCTCAAATAAAATTCTCCTTTACACATTGGACAAAGACGAGATAAAAAGTTTCAACACATATGACCACATGTTTCTTGTCAAATGGTGAGAGGGTAACCATCATTAAGCTCTCTTCCTTTAAGAATGAATCATGGAAGTCTAAAGGAAGAGATTGCACAAATGAGCATAGTGGTTCAAGTGATGCTAGTGCATGTAGTTTCTCAAAATCAGAATTCTCAAGCTCCTCTAACACGGGTGTGGAACAAGCAGTGGCAATGTCATCATTTGGATTTTTGGAGGGTGCCATGCATGTTCCTGAAAATTCATATTCAAAGGTCTGAAGAAGGCCATTTCCCTCAAATTTGGTAGCAGGGTCCCCTTTGAGGGGTGTGATTTCCATTTCCCATAATGATTGATCATTAAAAGCTAGGAAATGAGCAATACCTGATTCCAGTGATTTCAAATTGTCAAATTCGAAAAGTTGTAGAATTGGCTCCAAAAAATTGTCAAACCCCTCTCTCTTGGGAGGCCCATAATGTGTATTCGTTGTTTCCTTTAAAATTGGAACACCAAATTCTTGGAAATCAACAATACATGATTCCATTGTTGTGAAAGAATCAAAATCTAAGAGGGACTCTTGGGAATCTTTCTCCAAATCAGAGGCAATGATGACAGGTAATGTCTCGCCATTACCAAGGAAAGCATACTTTAAGGACTTAGGCAAAGGTTTGAGCTCTAGCTTAGGAGGCTCGACAATGGAAGGCACAGGTACCGAAGTAGAAACCGGTAAGGGCTCTATTCTCTCTCTCCAACGACCAATATCCATTTGATGGGCTGAGTCCAACATTACATTGACCTCGCGAATGGATTCATCAATGTCAATATCAAAGTCGAATTGGGCCAAACATTGTTCCAAAGGGTGCTGATAACAGGACTGCTGTATTGTCTGACCTATCAGGACATCAATCATGTTCACTTCTTCCTCGTCATCCATCTCAAGGGACTGGAATCCATTATTGAAGACATTCAATTTCAACTTCATGTTACCAAAGGCCAACGTCATTACTCCATTCCTACATCTGATAACTGCATCGGAAGTGGCAAGGAATGGGCGGCCCAAAATCACAGGAATGTGACGGCCTGGATTCATGACAGGTTCGGTATCTAGGACGACAAAGTCTGCAGGGAAATAGAACTCATTCACCTTTACTATGACATCCTCCACTATCCCCTTGGGAACTTTGACTGACTGATCTGCTAGACTCAAAGTTACATCTGTGGGCTTGAGCTCCCCCAAACCTAATTGTTTGTATACTGAGTAAGGCAAAAGGTTCACACTTGCCCCAAGATCCAAAAGACATTTATCAACCATTGTGTCTCCAATTCTGATAGAGATTGTAGGGCATCCAGGGTCTTTATATTTGGGAACAATTGTTTGCTGGATCAGCCCTGAAGCCTGACCTGCCATCACAGCCTCCCTAGGGACAGAAGTCTTTCTCTTAAGAGTGGTCAGATCTTTTAGAAATTTGGAATAGGAAGGTATCTGCTTGATGGCATCCAAGAGAGGAATATTGATTTGAACATTCTTAAACACCTCTAAGATCCCCTCGAAGTGTTTATTCTTCCTATTGTCTTGCAGGCGCTGGGGATAAGGAGCCTTGGGTATGTAGGGTGTCACTGGATGGTTCTCTATAGGAGCCTGGTTCACCTCCCCTTTCTTTTGGACATCTTGCCCCTTGTCCTTGTTTGATTCACCCACATTTACATTCTTTTCCTCAGACATTCTGACTTGGTTGTCCACTTGCTTACTAGACCTCAAGGTGTGGATAGCTTGTACCTCATCATGGGGTAGTCCTGGGGAACTATCTATTCCAAATTGGCCTCTAAGAGCATTCTGAGCATTGGGCTGGACCTTGGGATTAGGAATTGTTTGACTGGGAAATTGCCCTTTCTCTCTCCCTCCTACTGATATTGCCAACTGGCCAAGCTGGACTTCCATTTTGGCAATGGCCTGGGCAGTAGCCTGATTCAACTGGGCTTGGGCTGTGTTGGTTTGCTGCTGTTGTTGGATGAATTGTTGTTGCAGCTTCATCATATCAGTCATCATAGTTTCCAAGGATGAAGACTGTTGTGGGACAGAGGGAGAGTAATTTTTCATTGGGTCAGGAACTAGAGATCTACAGTTGTTGGGCTGTTGAAGAGCAACATATGGCTGTTGAGGAACTAAAGCTTGGTTTGTCTGAGGGTATTGAGAAGAGCCTTCCCTTGAAAAGTTCCTTTGGGAACCTGGAGGACCACCACTTTGTTGCTGAATAGGTTCACTCTGCCTATAGGAGAAATTCGAGTGAAACCTATTGTCAGGATGGTAAGTCTGACTAAAAGAATTTGGTGTAGGTTTCCTAAAGGTACTACATCCATTGATGGCATTGGCTTGCTCAGCTTTAACGACCAGCAAATTTGGGCAACACTCCACCATGTGCTCAGAACTATCACAAAGGACACACATGGCACCTGGTTCAAATGCAACATTCATCAAAGAATCCTGGTCTTGGTGGGGGTTCCTGTTGGCCATCACTGTAAATGCATCAAATTTCTTACTTAGATTGTTCACCCCATTGACCAGACTAGCCATTACATTCTTAAGATCAGGGTCTGTTTTCATCTCATAAAGTCCTTGCTTTCTGGACCCTATCTCTTCTCTCTCATATCCTCCACCATTGCTACTCCAGTTTTGGGAATTTTCAGCCAGCTCTACGAGGAAGTCGTACGCTTGATTGGGAGTTTGATTTATAAATTTCCCTTTATGCATAGACTCAATCAAGGTACGTTGTGCAGTGGTTAGTCCTCTATAGAAGAAATGGACCAACTGGGCCTTGTCAAGCCCGTGGTGTGGGCATTTGATAAGAAGGTCATGAAACCTTTCCCAAGTTTGAGAAAACTCTTCATCAGGCTGTCCCCTAAAGTTCCTAATGGCATCTTTCATTTTCTCTGTCTTGGCCATTGGGTAAAATTTTGCCATGAATTTCTTTGACAACCCATCCCATGTTGTTACAGAATTAGGAGCAAGGGAATTCAACCATGCCGCAGCATGGTCTTCTAAGGATAGGGGAAAGAGCCTTAACTTGACATTTTCTTCATCTAAGTTCTGGTTTTTAAATGTCTGACAAATTGTCAGAAATTTGTTCAAATGGATGTACGGTTGCTCACTCTCAAAACCATGGAACTTAGGAAGCATGTTAATGGTAGCAGCTCTAATCTCAAACTGGGCTGCTGTGGTTGCAGGTAGAACTATGCAAGTGGGTGGGGTAGCAGAAGCGGGTGCGAACATCTCATTCAGAGTTCTCTCTCGGTTTTCCATTTTGGGATCAATTGAGAAACTTTCTACAAACGTGATGGGTACCTCAAATAATTCAATTTGGGCTAGACGACCTCTCTCATGTGTCCAAGTTTGCATAAACCAAGCACACCTTAAATTTTTTTATTTTTTTATTTTTTAAGGAAGCACACCTTAATGTTAACACACCAACAATCTAATGGGCTAGCCTATGTTAACTAGACAGCTCCTAACTGTAAAGAGTACACCTAGGCCTCCAAACCGGTCCTATGAAACGTAGTCGGCCAGGCAAGCCCCCAGGGGATTGGTGGGATCACGATGCTCGTGGCAAAGGTTCCGCTTAAATACCAAACTCCTAGAACAAATGAACTGTCTCCCTTAAGGGACAAGGCTATTCTAGGCACCGATTTCCGTCAAGGAGCGCAAATGGTACAACCTTTGATGGTCTTCTCCTAATGAGCTCGGGACCTAAGGTCACGTTTCTACTCAAATTTTATTAAAGGCTAAGGATTCCTAAGTAGTGAGGAAAATAAATTCCTATGGGCAAGGAAATGGTGATGAAATCCAATCCTTATCTTGTTGGGGGTATGATTGCCCTTACTAAGTGTGTGATTCCAATTTAATCAATGTGTACATTCAATCAATCACATTTTTGCCAAAATTAAACAACCATGAATTAACCCACTTACTGAAGAGGCATGGGTAAGGTTTCAGTACTCACCTCCCACTCAAGATGGGGGAAGATCTGGGTGAGTCGACTCGGGCCACTGATACCTAGAACCAGTGTACCAACCCGAGGTGCAGAGACAGTATCGTCCAACTGTCGTCCTTCCCTGCCCCTAACTATTACAATCTGGGCCTTCCCAGAATTTAAAAATAATTAAAATTATTACACTTTGAAAGTCCTACTACAATGGATCTAAAAAAAAAAAAAAAATACTACTACTAAAACTAAAATTTCTTTTCCGCTTTGAGTTGCTTTCTTTGCAAGATTCTTCTCTTTATTATTATTTTTCTTTTTTTGGCAACTTAATCGAAGATTCTTTGTGCTCCAAATCTGGTAACTCCTTGCTACAAATGCTCCTTTTTTTTTTTCTTTTGCTTTTTTTTTTTCAATCCTGCAAAATCAACAATACCAAAGTGTAAAAAGAAAAAAATGCTAATTAGTTAAAATCCTAAAAGGAATTCACAAAAAAAAAAAGTAATAAAATAAAATCCTAAAACTGAACTAGAGTAAAAATCAGAAATCAGATTTTTGAAACAATTTTCAAGAACAAATCCCCGGCAACGGCGCCAAATTTTTATGTGCTCAAAATAGTTAACCGGAATCGCACAAATTTCTATTAAGTAGATAATGGCAAATACGGGTCGATCCACAGAGATTTGTAGAAACAAGATCCAAAAATCCTTAATCAATTTTCACACTAGAGATTTTAAAACCACAATTAATCAAGGAAATAATAACTAAACTGATATCAAAAGAAATCTAAACACAAACTTGATCAGAGAAAGAGATATCAGGGTATCGGATTTCACCAAAACAGATTTAATCATTCCAAAATTACTTCATAGTCTTATCCTAATAAAACTCAATCCAATGTGCAAGCAATTGCCTTGGATCGGAAGATTTAGCTTTGAAAACCCTTTTTCTTGAAAGAATCCAATTCTCTAAATAGCACCTAAGACTCCCTTCACTTCAATATGTTGAAACTCTAATAACTATTTATCAAGATCAAGTACAAACCATTAAAGGAGTTTAACCTAAACATGATATGTCAAGATCAAGCATAAAAAGTAAAAGACATTCCAAATAACCTTTACAAAACCAGAAGTTGAATAACATTCATGAAGGAGAACCTATTAAATCATTAAGCATAATGAGGGAAAGACATAGAAGAATAATAAGGAACGAACTCACCGGTTTTGGTTTCCTCTTCCACCTTAATCCACGGATTAGCCAAGCATTGTAGAACAAACAATAACAATGAAGCAAATTGTCATTATTGAAAGCCTTCAAGTTGTCTATTACACTACTCAATCTCCACCCTCGATTTCTAACAAAGATTGAATAAAAATAAAATTTACCCTAGAGCAAAAGAGAGCCTCCCCTTAAAAAGAAAAAATACAAGAAGAAAAAGAAAGAAATCACTCAAATTCGTCATCCCTCATATCCCTCCACTTGACAGCTTGTTTTGACGCCAAAAACGTCCGAATTGGGAGATCCTCGTGAGACATGATATTCTTCTCCTTTGAGTCCTCTTTCCAACGCATCTGACTTTGCCTTAATCGGAGTCTTGAGTCACAAGTTATGGTCAAAATAGTAAAGCTTGCGCAGGATGGCTACAATTCCGAAAATCTTCTTTCCTTCATGATTTGATCACTTGCTAAACAATAACTTTCTTATTGATGTCCATGAGATTCCTTTCATTTCTTGCAAAGTTGATTGCTAAGTTTTAGCAACCATTATCAAGCATTAGATATGGTGGGGGCCACCAAATTCGGTCTTCACAAAAATAAAAACTGATTGTGCCAAGTCTTGAACTCATGACCTCTAACTTGAAATTCTAACTCTCCTCCAACAAGCCTATATGCTCTTTGTGTATAACTTTTCCCAAATGGGGTTTTAGCTTTAAACCTCTCCGAATTAAGCTCAAATATTCTCAGCTCCTTCCAATTCCTGCATAATAAGAAAAGGCTATAAGTAGAACATTTAAGACGAAATAAACAACTAACAAATTCAAATAAAAGGGTAGTTACTTATATTGTGCCATGCATATCACGAAACTTCAGTTCATCACAGCTTACCACTCGCAGACAGATAGACAGTTAGAACAGACCATCCAGACATTGGAGGACATGCTTCAAGCTTGTATACTGGATTTCAAGACTTAGTGGGATGAGAGTATACCTCTGTGCAAATTTGCATATAACAATAGCTACCACTCGAGCATAGGGATGGCTCCTTTTAAAGCATTATACGACAGAACATGCAGAACTCCAGTATGTTGGGAAGATGTTGGAGAACACAGCTTTCATGGACCGACATTGATTGGTGAGACAAGTGAAAAGGTTAAAATCATTCACGAACGTTTGAAGGTTGCTAGAAGCTAACAGAAAAGTTACGCAGATGTTCGAAGAAGAGACCTACAGCTCCAAGAAGGGGACAAAGTGTTTTTTAAAGTGTCACCGGTTAGAGGGACTTTGAGGTTTGGGCAGAAGGGTAAGTTGTCAAGGAGATTCATTGGACCGTATGAGATTTTGAGTCGCGTTAGTGATGTGGCCTATAGACTAGCTTTGCCACGAGAGATCGCATGTGTGCACAATGTATTTCACGTTTCGATGTTGAAGAAGTATGTTGTAGACTCTTCACACGTATTACAACATGAGCCGTTAGAGATTCGAGAAGATCCCACCTATGTCGAGAAACTGGTCAAGATCATTGAAACGAAAGAGTAGGACTCAAGGACACGAACAATTCATTAGGTAAAAGTTCTATGGGAGAACCACGGACCGGAATAGGCTACTTGGGAACTACGTGATCAAGTTTAGAAGAAGTACCATCACCTACTACCAGAGGTTAGTGTGCATTTGGAGGACCAAATGCTCTAAGGGGTGGAGGATGTCAAACCCTGAACCAGGTTTAGTATGATTTTTAAGGTTTTAGCCGATGATTATTCTCTAAGTGGGATTAGAGGATGATTATCTTGGGTTTTAGCCAAATTAGAATTTTGAATAGCTTTGGAAAATTTTGAAACTCGTTGAGTCTGAGTTGACCGGGCCCGGAGTAGCCCATGTGACGCTTGTCCGTGTGGGAATTTATCTTTTACTTTAAGAAATTCCGATTTCAATTTGTTTTGATTTGTTATGTCCAACCCTACTACTTTTACGTTTGCTCCGTCTATGTTCGAGCACCAAAAATCACGTTTTTCGAGGAAAAGGGCAAAACTGACTTTTCACACCAAATCTGTGCATGATTTTCTATATTTGTAAACTATGAGCAAAATATACGTTTTTGAAACTAGATATTTCGATGATCGATTTTCTTTTCTTTGTCGATCTCATCCGGTACCCACAAATGATAGTTTTAGCCGCTTAAAACTTTGGGGACAATGGGGCCCACAACCCATTTGAAAACAAATAAAAATCCACGTCTTCTCTCTTCTCTTCATCATTGTCTGCCACAGCAGAACCAGGGAGAGTTGTCCTCTCTTTTCCTCACCTTCTCCCCTCTTGCATGCCTACGCAATTCAGCCCAAATTGGAAATCTGATTCCACTACCATCTTCCTCATCTCTTTAGCTTTCCATAGACATTGTTTTTGAAGGATTTCAGCTGGACCCATTATCTTCTTCAAGCTCCTCTTCTTGTTTGGAACTTCTAGAGGTAAGCAATCGCTTCCTTCTTGCAACTTTGGATTTGTTTGATCCTTTAGAGCTTCTTTATCATGCATGCAAGGAGGTTCTTGGAGAACTCCTTTTCTCCTTCAAAAATGTGGAGTTTGAGATGTGTTTTCATTGGGGTCTTTGTGTAGATTGGAGAGTGTGATGTGGGAAGAGATCTCTTGGAGTGATTTAGGGCCCATTTGAAGTCAAGGCAAGTGAATAAACTGATTGGAATCCATGCAACTGAAATGGGTGTTCTTCTTCTAAGTTTGATGTGAAAAAAATGATATTCATTTGATTTGCTTTCTTTGGTCATGCATTGCTGATTTCATAAGGTTTAGTGTTCAGCATATGTATGATTTTCTGCAGGGTTTTGTGTCAATCATAGTTTGGAAAATTGATGGCCATGGGTTGTTTTACAAGGCTGAAAATCTGATTCTTCTGAATTTTGCATTTACTTATGTTGAATTTTGAATTTTTGTTCTGATAATGGGCATTGGAATGAGATGTGTTGATTGTGCTTGAATGGAGTTTGATTAGAGCTAAATGAAGCTCAGTTTGGATATGAATGAGGGAGGAATGGAATGAAGGAAAAAGAATGACCTGAATGCATGAAGAATAGCAGAATTTCTGCAATGGGCGAGCCCAACAAGTGGGCTGTCTGCAATGGGCGAGCACAACCAGTGGCGAAGTGCGAGACAGAACATCGCTCCCTCGAGCGAGTTTCAGGTTAGCTCGAATGAGCAAGCTTCTGGAACAGCTCGCTCGAGCAGATGTTCCACTGCTCGAGCGGACCTAAGCTCTGTCCTAGGATGTGTTTTCTGCACATGGTCACGTTGTTTCGAAGTGCAGACCTCCCTTATGGACTTATGAAGGGTTCAGAATGGAAATTTGAACCCCAAACACTTTAGGACATGGAAAACAAAATGGTGGATAAAAACAGATATTCGATATTAGATTTACCGGGGAATTTCTTCAAGCCTTGAGGTACACTTTATGTTCTCAAATGTCGAAGATCTTCAGAGGCACCAAATCCTTCTTACATAGACCGATGTTGAGGAACTAACTGTATAACGAGACATTCCTAGGTAGACCAATCAACCACTACTCATTCCTCATTCCAAAATAGAAGATTTATACATCTTTCTTATAAATCAATTTGAAATGGTTTTGAGCAGTTTGCCACGTATAAAAATATCGGTAAGGCTACTCGTTTGGTTCATTTGTATTTGTCTGTTTGTACCTCGTTTTGGAGTAGTCCTATTATCAATTGAAATGCATTTCGATGATTTGATTGTACCATTTTGGTTTTCTGTCGACACCACTTTGCTTGGGTCCCCTAGTCGGGCTGATCACCCGGCTTAGGATCCTCAAATATTTTTCCAATTGCAGCTGAGACACTTTGATTGATTGTTATCATTCCGCGGCGGACTTTGATTGTTACCCCATCTATATTGGGCTATTATTGTATACTCCGATTGTTTCGACCATTTTATATGGCAACTGTTATTGATTGTTCTTGTTACTTCGGTAATAGAAGAATGTAGCGAATTGCCAATGTTTTAGTCGGGTCTCAGTTAGTTTTGAAATATTTCAATGTTAATTTTCTTTTTACACAGGAATTGTTTACTTTGATTCGTCTTTACATATGTTTCGCTTTTCAATGCACTTTCATGATTTTAAATATGACTTGATAAACACTTGCGTATCTTATCTGCTTTATTCACCTGCCAGACCGTCGTGTCTGATACTCTTTTGTTTGGTGCCAGATATTGAACCCGCTACCCTTGAGGTGGAGAGCGCGGAGGAGGCGGTAGAACCTCCGATGGAAAGAGAGTGGCAGCCCAACAATGTCATTTAGACACCGAGTTAGGGCATGAGTCTTCGATCACATTTTGGGATTGATGATTCTTTTTGGGAGACTGTTACTAGCCTTTGTTGGCTTTTTATGGGATGTAAACTTTAACTTACTTTTGGTAAATTATACAACTTAAACTTTAACCTTAGGTTTTGCTTTTGTATATGTTTCTCATTTTGATGCAAGGCTTGAATGTCTATTATAGATCCATTTGACTATGTGTTTGCTACCTGCTTCCACGTATAACTATTCATCATGAGTTTGATTGTCAGATTGTGATGGATCGCTTTAGGAATCCTCACCGTGGAAACCTGTGGGAAAATAACTAGCGCGCGGGTGAAATTTTCTAGCTTGTCGCGCCACGGCCCCGGATTAGAGGGACTTGGTTGGCTCAGTCTCAGTCCCGGGGAGTGACAACCTGGAGCACCATTTTCCGCCCTACGCAGGGAAATTGGAACAAAAGATTGTGATATTATCAATTAAGTTTGGGCAATATATAGGGTGAATAATAATTACCATCGGATTAGATTTTCTTAAAAATATAACTGCAGAATTAGTTGAGACTTCATCTGATATGGAGGTTATTATTCAGATCAGTACCAAGTTAGGATGAGTGTTAATTCATGTGGGTTAGTCTGTGTAAGGGGGTTGGAATTGTTATGCGATGTCCCACATGGTGGTAAAGAGTTTCCTCTCTCGAAAATCAATGAGAGGTACCTCTTAGCCCAACATAGCACATATATTAAGGGTTTAAAACTAAATATTAGGGTCATTTGTGATGAGTGTTAAATATTGCATATTTTACCCCTCATTAGTCCGAGTTTTATTAGCATCTCATATGCATATCATTCGCTTTACACAGAGATTTTATCATTCTATCACATTAGCGGATTATCGAATTATCATCCATAAATCCGATTATTTATAGCGCATTTTTATGTAATTTCTCTTGTGTAGGTGGACCCCGTGGCTACCCCAACCTTCCCGCTAGTGTCCCAAGGCATTAAGATGAGATTTCAATCAAAGAAGTTACATGAAGAAATCTTGGTGAAGAAATCTTAAGAAGAATTGAAGAATTCCAAAATAAAAGGAGAAGACTTTAAAGATAAAAGAAGTCATTTTCTAACATAAAGGAGTGGTTGGTGTATTGGTTAGAGCTTTGGTGTGTATGAAGGAGTTTATGGGTTCAAGCCTCAACAATTACTTTTTTTTTTTTTTTTGACATAGAAAATATTTTTATCCAACTCTAACCTCTCCACCAATCAAAGCTTGCCCTAGCACAAATCCATGTGAAATGATATGAGTCAATCAAAAGCCTCCAAAATGAAATGCCTCCAAAATGAAATGAAGGACCATAAAACGTAAAAAGCACATGTGCTTTTAGTTTTTGGAAGGAAAGATTATTGCAACCAATCAAATAGAAGCAATCCATTTGAAAGCAAAAGAACCAATGAAAAGCCTCCAAATCAAGTTGAAGCAATCCATGCGAAAGGAAATGAGCCAATCAAATGTCCTCACTGTTTCTATAAATTGGGATGTATTTGTAGAGAGAAGGAGTTCTTTTGGCAAGTTAGTCTTTTTGCAATTTTATTTTTACTTTTAGATTGTAATTAGGAGCTTACTTGTAACTAATCTAGAGAGAGAGTGTGTAATTGAAGATCATTAATGAAGATTTGGAGCTCTTTCTTGATGTTTGGTGGCTAAAGCTCTTGGATTAGGCTCTCCTTTTGAAGCTAAGTAATGTGATTAGTTCAACTCCATGCATGTTTTAGTTTAAATTCCCTACTTGTGCCTTGAATGATTAGTAGATTTTCGATCTAATTGTGCTAATCTCTGTCATTTCTCATGCTCTATCTCTACACTTGATGCTTGGATAATCTCAATTGATGCTTTGTAGTTGGATTAAGTTCTCTCACATAGCATGCTCTAGAGCCCTTATCTTTGATCTTTTGTAGCTTTATTTTGATGATTAATTGTTAGGGTAGTTGGGTTATGATCTATGATCTTGGTTTTTGATTTTCTTTACCTTGATCCTTATTGATATATCATCCAATCCAATTAGGCAAGAGATTGCTAATTGGATTGTAGATTTGGGAGTTGAATAAGAACATGCATTGTTTGAATTAATTACATACTTAGTGGATTTTGGATTGCCTAATCTCTTATTTTTATTGTTGTTAAATTAAATCATTATTTGAATTGTTATTTTCACTTCTATATTGTTAGATACACATTTCACATCACTTGTTTTAAAATCCTACACATTTTACACCACATCTTCACATTAAATCTTCCATTTCCACCACAATTCATCCACTAGTTTAGTGTAGCTTGTTAGATCTTATTTTAAATTGTTAACTAATTGTTTACATTGCATAGTTTAATAGTTTTAATTGTTCACTTCAATTGTCTATATTAGCTAAATCTTAGTTCAATTCTAATTTAATTGGATTCATTGCTTGTTCCATCCTCTCTCCGTGGGATCGATAATCCGGACTCTTTAGTCCTTTACTACTTGACGACACCGTAGTCTTGCAGTTAAGCACTGCACATATAAGTGTCGAACAATTTGATTGGTCAGTATTTTGGATATCTCTAATTCACATCTAGCATTTCATAATCATTAAAAGGTTATAGTACCAAAACTAGTGACTTAAGAGGTTACCTTTTTGCTTTGGAACTCTATACTATTTGGATTCCATAATCATTATCCGAACCACTAATCATGGTTATAAGGTCGTAAATGGCCATTACATCAAATTTCAGCCATTTATTTGCCAAGGATTTTGAGATATTTTGCAAATAAATCTATATCCAAAAATATCAACTTTTTATTTCCATGGGCCCAATTCGCAAGATCCAAACCGTTGAGATTCTCTAAAGAGCTAAAGATGGCTTAGTGGTGAAGTATCAACCTTTGTTTTTTCATGGATTCTGAGAAAACTGTAAGAAAGAAAACCTATAACTGTAGGATCACACATCCCGTTGATGGTAGGAGTCCTCTCGATTTACCAAAACCTGGAACTTCCTTGGAAATCTTCTTTGTGATATATTAAATTCAAGAGAATAAGGGAATCCTCTAAATAGAGTATTCCTCTCTAAGTAAACGTTCCCTAAAAGTTTAATCCCACTCCATAGCACCTGCATGCCAACACTTTGAGAACACTTATTCCTCTCATGTTGGCGAAATAACATCCTTGCCACATGTAATTATTGACTTATTTATGCATGCTAACAATAGGGCACCGATATTGCCTAATCCCAATTAGAGATTGTCCCTCTATTACTTTCACGGAACGCTCAAACATTGGGTCCATAACTCATTGAACTAAGTTTGGTTTAAGATGATATCTACAAAGTGCAGGTGGGGCACTTAATGGAATGAAAAGATATTATCTTGTCACTAGTATGGTGCTAATGGAAGCTAACACTTAATCTGACCCATATCGACATACCTTTGCTAGATTAAAGTGGTTCATATCTCACACCACCTTAGTCTAAGGGTTGACCCCGTACTCCACCTTAGCTAAAGAAAGATGCACTGTTGGATTGCTCGTGTGAAAAAAATACAACATATTGAACATATGATCAATCAACCGGTATCTATTAAAGCAATCAAGACTTAAATTTTGGGAGTTCCTGTTTTCAGAGTAAAATTTAGGAAGTTGTTTACAAAGAGGGTCGTGCATTATATCAGTAGTGGTTTTGATAAAAAAACTTAGTTCCACCAATGTTGAATATGATATGAACTAGCGAAAAGCCCCCCGCTAAGCACAGGCAGCGTGATGCATAAAATTAAATATTAAAAAACGATATTATACAATAGAAATTATGCCGTGGTGCAGTAAAATTATTTTTAAAACATGTCTTGTCAATATTAAATATATTTTGGATTCTAAAGGACTACCGCAACAGCCTATAAAAAAAAAAACTCTAGATTTTCTACTTTAATCAACCAATTAACTTCACAAAAATAATAGAAATGGTGAAGATAAATGCGCATATAACCAAAAAATAGAGAGAAAAGATATGAAATTAACCCGGTAATTTGTGATATTTGGAAGTGATGGGTTTATTTAGAAGTTAATGAAGATTTATGTTTTCTTAGTTGATTAATGCATCCTATGGATCAGTATACTTTTTTATACATGTTTTGTAACATAGTAATCTCATGCATAAGATCCAACCCTCAAAATCCATGATAAACATAGATAATACATCAAGCGCCTACCAATCCATAGATAATTTGTAAACATTAGAAAAAAAAACTAATGATATTATATGCATCAGAAAAAGAGAAAAGGCCATAAGTATAGATACAATGTAGAAAGTTATAGTGGGTACAATGAAATAGTCATCGCATAATTATAGTTGTGGTTCAAGTATGCAACAACACAATTGTGATAAACATCAAATAGATATATATCTATATGAATATAAAGATTCCAATAGAATGAAATTGATTTATATATATATATAAAGAGTTATGTGTGGCCAGGATGACATAGAGTTGTAGGAATAAAGAAAATATGAACAATAGATCATGGGAACAATATATTTCGTTGAAAGTTTGTGCATCCCCACACTTTCTTAGCACTTTATTACAAAATCTAAACTGAAAAGGTCGGCAGAAAATAATTCAGTGCCAACCATTTTGACTCCGTAACATAGTCTATATCTGCCAACCTGTTGCCGGACATGATTGATTTGTCCCATTATTTTTGTTTCTATTCAATCGTAAGTAGAAAATGAAAAACCTCCATAGGACACTCTTGATCTTGTCTACCACTTTGTCCACCTCATTTTCCTGCATAGAAAGTACTGGTCATGAATGGTAGAAACTAGTTTTAATATTTCAATGTGACGAAAGATATATTATTTGGGATAGAAACTTACATCTACTATAAATGAAGAGAGCTCATCCTTGATTGTTTGTAAGATCGTTGTGCGACTTCATCATAAAACAATACAACATTTAAAGTGCCCCGACGATCAATCAATGTAAGATGCAAGATGAACCTGTAGAAACATGATATGTTTTCTGGTGTTGAACACCCCCAAGTTTAAGGGTGCGCAGCAGTATAATCTTGCTGAGTACAGGGTCAAATCCACATGGAGCAAATTGTTTTAGCACTTTCCAACTTTAACCTGTCGTAATTTAGAAACTAAATCTGAGCTAATTAAATGGAAACTAATTAAATTACACAATATTCCTAATAACTGAAATAGAAATTTAATTATAAAATTTCCAACAAAATAAAAACCTAATCTAAGAAAAGAAACCTAGGCTATCTAGAACTTGAAAAAATGACAAACTCATTAAAACAACCAACTTAATATGACATCAATCAGAATAAAATTTCCTAAATTAAATCCTAATTACCAAAACTAATTACAATGCAATTATGAATGATTTATTATGTCCTAAATGTTAGATTATATGGTCTCAATCTAGTGGATGATGTAAATAAATTGATTTATTAATATAATCATGTTTTATTTCATGAGATGAATTGTATTTTAATCCTTATTTGCACATGACCAATACGATATGACATGATGGTTCATGAGATAAACCGGAGCTCATAAGTATATTAGATGTGATCCATATGTGTAGATGAGATCCACATACAGGAGATATATCACAAGTCCTATACTTGAATTGATTCACAACCAGTAATGAGATTGGGCATCTCACCTAATAAAGTTGCAGCATTATCACTATAAGATAGTGTGATTTGTTTCAATCATCAGAGTGTAAGACTCTGAATCATTGTGCTGGTACATCATATATGCTGAAGGACCATAAGTTACACATTATGCAAATTTGTCTTTGATTTAAGAGTTGTTCTCATAATTCCCTTGCAATAGGCTTCTAATCCTGAGAGATTAATGAACTCAAGTTTCTATTATTTATTTACTTTAAGTCACCAATGAGTGAAGCCAATTGTAGGTTGGTATGCACTAAGCAACCTAGAAATAGGCTACTAGTATGCACACAATTAAAACTCGCAAGCGCACAAGATCACTATGTAGTGTAGTGAATTGTAAGTACGAGGTCGATCCCATGAAGACTTGTGATAAAATAATGTCAAAAACAACTAAAAATCAGAATATTAAAAGAACAATTTAAATGATGACAGGTTGAATTAAACTACTAAAAACAGTAAATTAAACTATTAAAAGCTAAATGGAAAATAATCTAAAACACACAACTAATATTAAAATTGAAAAATAGTAATAATGAATGAACTAGGGTTTCATCTACTCCCCTAACCAACCCTATGCATGTCCCTTATTATCCTTTAATAAAAAATCAGAATTATTAGTGACATCTATCAACCTAGACCATGGCATATGCGTCTAGATTACTATTCCCCTAAACCTAATTCATGAGTGGCATACTACATGAATTGTTCATTATGATGCAAAAACTAAGCATGGCATATGTCCTAGTCAAAACACACATAATGCATAAAAACAATAGGAATGATAAATGCATGAGTCTAAGCATGGCATATACTTAGATTATTCATGGTTCTAAACCCTAGATGCTTAATATCAAGATCAATCAAAATTAAGTTAGCTACTCTTAAAATCAATTGAACATGGCATGGTTGGCATGGCATATACACAACTCATCAATTGAAAACATGGTTTAGAATCTCAACTAATAAAACTGAAATTTGAATTAAAAGATGCCAAAAGAGACTACATAGAACTAGGCTAGGGTTTCAACTACACCCTAGCCCTAAAAAGTTTAGCTACTCATGTCTAGGATTGAAAACAAAATAGAAAATAGAGCCATAAGAAAAACTCTGAATATTGAAGAAGAAGAAGAAGTTGTCCAGCAGCTTTTTCTCCTTTTCCTAGCTCCAAAAGCTCTCCAAGATGCTCCAAAGAATGCTCCAAAGGTGGCTGTACAGCAACTAGGGGTTTTGGGATGATGATGGATGGTTTTTGTGATGATAGGGTGCTGAAATAGTGGCTGGTATTCTTATGGACGTGGCTAGGGTTTTATATGGGATATATATCCTGGATGACCACCTCTTCTTGTCCTTTTATAAGTTTTGCAACAGCCCATTTTAGCAAGTAGTTCTCTTGTGGAAATAGATCTCCAACTTTCTTTACAAGTAGGCTTCTTAATTAGAATGAAATAGGAGTCTTCTTTCTTAATAACAAGACTTTCTAAATCTGATCTTACTTGTATTTTAGAGAAAGTTCCTCACATGGACCCACAATTCTGAGATTAATTGCAAGAGATTAAATCTGAACCTTTTATAATAAAGGTGGGCCCATATGGTGCATGTACAATGATTGTGGGACCCCCTTCTTGAACTTCTAACTTGGCTTAGACTCTTCCTTTAAACTTTTCTTATTTTTCTCCTTTTTCTTCTCCATTCTTGAGCTCCACTTGTACTTGAAGAAGACTTTCTAATTTCTGAAATTTCACTTTTGCAATGGCTGTGGGCCCCCTTTTTGGCGTATAACCCTAGATTGGGTTTCTTCTTTCTTTTACTTTTCTTCTTTGATTAGAATTGTAAGTTGTCCAAAGAATTAGAAAGTAGTCTTGAAATCTGAAATAACTTGGATGGGACCCACCTTGGCCCTACTTGATGATTTACGCCCATCACTCTTCATGAAATCTTCTCTTTTTGCTCCTTTTTACCTTTGCATACAAATTAACAAAGAATATGTAAAATCAAATAAAATAAACATGACTAGCATAAGATAATTCAAATATTAGGGCTTAGATTGTAAACAATTAAGCACTGATCATAGGTCAACACCTTAGTGTCTTGGGTACATAGTAGTGGGACTATGGGAACATATAATTGTCGAGATGAATCTATCCTCTAATAGATATATCCCCTTGTGCCAGTTAATGGATTTATCATTTGTAAGTCCACACCCATCTCAATTAAGAGTTAATCGGATGGTATTGATGATCACTGTGATTAATTTGGTGACAAGGATAATAAGATATGGATCTAACTTGGTTGGACATGTTTAATCCAATTGATCCATGGATATAATTGGGTCTTCTTATAATTTATTCGTAATACTGGAGTTCAATTACATTTATTTAGTGGAGTTATTTGCAATTAATTGTGAGTACGGATTGCACATGAGATGTGGGGTCCAGATATCCCAGTTGGAGCCAGCTTCTATGAAATCCCTAGTGTTCCCCACGCTAGCCCTAATAATAGATTGTTTCTAATCCTAGTTGGACTCTTAAAGAAAGGAGGAGAAGTATAACTAATTATAATAGAAGTGAGACTTCTAATTATAACAATAGAGGAGGTCCTCACATGCTATATAACTGGAGGAGGGGGCTGGACGTCCAGTACACTCAATTCACGCCCAAGCCCCTCTCTCGTCTCCTCTTTTCTCCTCTGGTTATCCTTCTAGAGATTATAGGGTTTTATTCTTTTGAAGATTCCACCATTCTCCTTGAGAAGTAATCTGATAGAAGGTCATAGCGTGGAAGACTACAAGGTTTTGGAGATCCTTCTTGTTCTTGTGAAAGTGTTCGTCAACAAGTCAAGTGATCAACTTCTCCATTAAAGCACAACCGGGCTCCCAATGTTAGATCTACTTCATCTCTTGTGTAAATTTCATCTCTTGTGTAAATTTCCATGGCTGCTTGTTGCTGCTGTTTTCTATCTTCTGGATAGTGTTTCAACTAATCTTGATTCGTGAGGAAGAGGTTTTGGATCCTAAATTGGATTTATGGCCTTATGAATACTTGATCCCTGCATCAAGTGGGTTAAAAGTTTTTGAAAACCTATCAATGAGGCCCACCTACTTCCAACACTAAATGCAAACAATGCAATTTTATGCAAGTTCCAAAAATCTGATGCATGCTAAAATTTTATGAGTATGGAAAAACTTGTGCACGGGCCCATTTTCACTGGGCTGCACGACCAACCTAGGATGCACTAAAGCTAAATCTAATGGCTGGAACTTAAACTTGGATGATGCATGAATACAACAAAAAAACATAAGTGAAAAAGGATTTAAAACAAAAACGATATGATCACTCAAAGATGCTTAGATGAATCAATTATCCTACTGAAATTTGATACAACCTTGTTGGGTACCCCCGTTTGAGCCTCAGTTTGACCCACTTAACAATGTTATTTTTCACTAAAATTATGAGGTTTCAAATTCCTATTCGCAGACTTTAGTTCTGCCAAATTTTAAGGCAAAGTAATATCGTTTTCCTGGCTTTCAATTATCTAACTTTTGGAACAGTCTGCCCAAAACTGCTAAAACAATGCAGTTTTTTGCAATATTCAATTTCCCCACTTCATACCAGGTCCGAAATTTCCCTTCTTAATCAGTCATTAGTTCATTCTTGGGTGTAAAGGGGTTGGAATTAGTTCATACTGTATCCAACCCAAAGCAAAGTTGATCTTTGGAGGTCAAAGAACACACATGGCACTGTTCCTAGTCAACACCCAGTTTGACCGGATCAGGCAAATATCAACTATTGTCACTAACAGTGAATTCATCTGGACTCGGAATCAAGATCCGTTTTCTCATGTGCGGCCTTTACAGTCAAATTTACCTGTTGATACGGTATAATCGATCATCCAGCAATTGATATTTATGGCATAAATCTGATTTGATTTCTAGTATATGTATTGTTGTTATTGGGACTTGCAAATTTGAACTATTTTAGGATTCATCCAGCACAATCAGAACTGCTAAAATGGTTGATCTGATTCTTGAAATCATATTGACAGCATCAACCAACACCCAGGTTGACAAGATTGATCAATGTCAACCATTCAATAATTGATCTAGTGATTATTTACAGACACATCTTAACTCAGACAGATTCTCGATCCATTTTCGCCTGAGCACTCATTATAAGCAGATGCATAAATTGGTATGGTTGGATCAATCATGTAGCGGGCAAAAATTAGGGTGTATTTTAGATTTGCTTTCTAATGTATGTATTTGATCCGATCCATCATGTGATATCAATTGCTTTCATGAACATAAGGAATTGGCCACATGTTTAAGACACTATCAAATAGAATTGCACATTGAGAAGTCGGCACTACTAATTGCATTAAAAAAGAATCAGGCATTGAGAAGTTATTACTATCATCTCGCCGAAATTCAATCAGGCACTGTAAAGTTGATACTATCAGTTGTGACAACATTCCATTGGGCACTGGGAAGTTGGTACCACCAGTTGTGCCAAAATTCAATGTGGCAATTGAGAGTCGGTACTATCAATTGTGCCACAAAATTTAATTTAGCAACTGAGAAGTTGGTGCTATCAATTAACCAGACAATCTACTTTGCCACAGGGAAGTTTTTTCTTTTTTTTTTTTTTCTTTTTTTTGGGTAAAAGGCACTGGGAAGTTGGTACTTCCAGTTGCTTTGCCCACCTTAATTTCAAGGGAAGTTGGTACTACCGGTTGCGTTGAGATTAAGGTGGGCAATGGGAAGTTCTTAGTACCAATTGTGCCTCTCTCCTAGAATCTTGAATGTTTGATTTTATGAATATGAAACTATTGAACGATAATTTCAAAACTCGTGACTATGATTTCTTGATCATGATGAACTTCTAACGTGAACCACTTGATGACTGATTGGTTAAATCATGCCCTAAGCTATTGATATTCATGTTTATGGATGCATGGTGCAAGATATGTGATGGAACCGTACCTGGGTAAGAACGATGTACACTTTAATTGTGCTTTTTCATTATAAGTTGGTAATTTTAAAATTATATGATATCTTATGGAGTTTCAAATGCATGATGCATTATGGCTATTTAGATGCATGTTTGAAAGATGATTTGCATGCATCTAACCCTTCTTTTAGTATATATATTGAATGTGATTGATTGCTTATAGGGCTATAAAGCTCAACACCCCTAGTTTCAGTTGTGCCGGTCAATAGCTGTACATGGATCTTGGACAGAGAAAGAGTAAGGGATGACTTAGCAATGGATTGAAATTAGAAGTTTGTTTATATGTACTTCAGTTATTAGATTCCAATTTCCATTCAGTTGGTTATGTAACAAGGGATTTCATACTTGATATTATGATTTTGATTAGTTTTAATAAATTGAATTTAATTACTAAGCTTTGTCTTGCCATGTGATGTGTTAAAAAAAAAAAAAAAAAACAATCTGACAGATTTGATCCATGCTTACATCACTTCACAGAATTTGAGGAACTTTGGATTTTGGATGGTGACAGAATGTTTTGCCTATGTGGACTGTCTCCACCAGCTAAAAATTTCCACAACGCATCTAAACCTGTTTTCAATGTTGTTCGATCTCTCATGATCAAAGATATAGGATCAAGCCCATTCATAGTTGATGAACTTGCCTCACTAATGACTTTCAAGCTTCTATTGATCGTTATGAATCTCCAGAGGCACGATATTCAAGAATACAAATGCAAGTAATTGGGAAATACTTAATTGTTAGAATGTAATGAAATGAAAGAAAATATTTGAGCCATGTTGTACAATCAATAAAACTAGATGAATCTAATGAAATAGAAGATACAATATTTATGAAATTGAATGGAAACTAAAGTAAGTGTTGGATGGAGTTGTATTACTCACAAAATATTGATTCATACTGTTCTATGGCTGCCAAAGCATGGTTGAAATTGTGGGGTTCGGTGGTGGATAGTCGGGGGTAAGTAAAGAAGTCAAAAGGGCGCTGTAAAAATGATGGATGAGCGTTGGATATTGGGAAAATTGGGCCTGGTCGGGTTCAGCTGGATGCTGAAAGGGTACTGTTTGGAAAGTGGGTTCAGTTAAAGTGGGGTAAATTGGTTATGGATAAAGTAAGATGTTGAGATAATACGGAGGCTGTATGGGCTGTTATGAAAGCAGTAAGATACTGACTTGGGACCAATTTGGGCCTGGGAATCAGATCTGGGTACAGGATAGTAGATATATCGAATTTGATTCAGATGTTACAACAAGACAAGTTTGCTGCCATTTGGAGAAACATGTCTAAGTGTTGTCTAGATGGTTTTAGGTGGAACAAGGGACTGTTGAGCAGTTTTTTGGACTGCTGGAATGCAATGAGCAGCAGAAAGAAGTGCAAGTTCCATACACAACAAATTTTAAAAAAAAATAATAATAACAATGAAAATTCACCCAACGCAATGATAAACAAATGGAAGTAAAAGCAATAGCAGAAGCTAAATGAGACAGGAAAGTAAACTGCATGAAACAGAAATTGAACTATTTTTTTCCTTTTGTGGAAATTTTCAGAATTTTTTTTTAATAAACTGAATGAGAATCAATGGGAAACTAACAAAAATAACTTTTGGAATCCGAAATAATGAAAGACCCGATTGGTACTTACTTGCTCTGATACCAAAAATGATGAAAGGTGCATTGATGTGGAGTCTTCACACACATCTTGGAGCGATTCCACCAGAGTCTTCACACATTCGATATGCCTACAAGGCTTCACACACGGCTAAGAGAGGGTTTTTCACCAACTCAATATAGGAATGGAGAAAGATGTAAAAACATCCATTGATTTTCTTTGAAGAGCATTACAACCTGCATGAGCGTGCAATTAAAGAAAATCTGCATGAGCATCTTTTCTTCCCTCATAGTAAGATTACAAAAAGGTTCCATGGCCCTCAACTGCAGTCTTTGCTTCAATCTATCAGCATTTCTGATGCATCTGACTAACTTCTCTCCTTTTCCTTTTTCTTCTTTTTGGCAATTCAGGTAATTTTTTATCTCTGGCTCCATTCACACATGTAAATCATCTGGGCACTTTTAAGCCTTTGTGTTTTCTCTCTCTTTCGCAATACAATTAACCAAAAAAATAAAAAAAATTATATGGAGTAATAGGCAATAACATTGACTCTCAACAATAGTTACGAAATTCATTTTGGTTCACACGAATTTTCCAAATTATTTTGGTTGGTCAATTAAAACAAACTAAATATCACCCCCCCCCCCCCCCCCCCCCCCCCCCCCCCCCCCCCCCCCCCCAAAAAAAATAAATAAAAATAAAAAAATAAAATTACCCAGAAATCCATTCCTGTTTTGCAAATTCAATTCGAAATGGACGTATTTTCCAAATTCCTACACAGAGTTCGCTGCTGGGTTGTTGACTTGCTGTGATGATAATATTATTATACATGCCATATTGATGGCATTAATTTGTTACGTTGACAACATTATTATTTGCTTAATTATTTATATCATACATGCCATATTATGAGTTGATTTAGTAGATTAAACTAAATGTCTCAAATCATATTTTTAAATTTTAACATTAATCCTATATTTTCTATATCTACATTTAAATTCATATATTTTCCCGAAACAAAACTCCAAAACATTTTTCCAAATTTCTCAATTGGCCGAAACATTTCGGTTTGGAGGCCAAACCAAAACGGGATCCAAAATGAATTCTCAACTATACTCTCAATTAGAGATTGCCCTTCTAGTTAAAGTGGTCAATAATCTTTGACTCTCAATTAGAGATTGATAATTTTGAATTAAGGATCCTAAAGATTTTGACTTACTCATCTTTTTATCTTAAGCAAATTACAATCAACTTGATTCTCTCTTGATAAAGCATCCTACAATATGATATTGGGTATGTGACATGACCTTAATGCCCTTATTCAACATGTGACTAATTAAAACTTAAACTATGGGTCCTCTTAATGGACTACGCCTATGCTAGTCGTCTTGGGCCTTCTTTGATAAGTGAATTTTGGCCCATGGCCTACATCAAGTGCCTTACTGGATCCAACATGAAGTTCCATGGTGTAGGTTGTTTGCAAATAAAGCATTACTAATTAGCCAAACAAGAAAGCAAGTAAATGACAAGCTAAAATCTAGGAGAAGGCATCAAATGATGAAGCCTAAGATGAAGCACACTAAAAAGGCCCAGGCTAATTTATCCAGCCCATTTGTGGTGACACCAAGACCAAATCAAGCCCATGCCAGGTCACATGAGACTCAACAGACCCACAAGCTGAGTCAGCAAATCCACTGTGTCCAAACTAGTTCACAGCCAAAACTACAAGGCCTAAGAAATCTTACTAGCTTAAGACCAGTTCAATCAAGCCATGGCTAGGATCAGTCAGGCTTGGACATGACATGACTGACCAAGTTCAGCTAGCCTCTGCTAAAAAAGGAAACAAAAAAATGCAACTGCCCCATCAGAGGTGTGTGTACAAGATTGGATCAGACATGTCATAGTACTCCAAGATACGCGCATAAACTGCATGTTCATTTCTGTTTGTTTCAGTTTTTTCTGGTGTTGTTCAGTAGTTGTTTTGATGGACTCGTGGCATCCAGGAGCTCTCCATTCTTTGGTGCAGCCACTTCTTCAATAGTAAATAGACACAATTGGGTTGAGACAACATCAATGAGTGGAATGGGTTGAAAACTAGATCGAAAATAAAATACATGTAGTAAGAGAGAAAGCAAGTAAATGAAAAGTCAACTTTCAAAACAGGAGCTCAAGGCAATGGATCAAAAATAAGCAAATCGAAGATGGAATACATTTGAGCAGAAGTTTAGTTGAATGAAGAGCAAGGAAGTTGAGATAGTCAAAATCGAAAACAACTTGGTAGCACATTGTGATATATTTTGATATATAGAAGCAACAGTGGTAAGAAAAATGGGGGTTCTGAATTTTTTTTATAACAAACACAACCAGCATAAGAAGCTAATAGTGGAGTACACTAGTGGAGTGATGCACAATTCTTCGAAGCCACTTCCATTAAGAGGCATTTTCATTAGATGACCTTCAGACCTACTTTGTCTGCGGAATGTTCAACAAACAGATGAGAAGCTAATGTACAAGTGGCTGAAATGCATATGCTAAGAAACATGTACAGATGTGCAAGGAAGGATAGAGTTTGGAATAAATTGATAACAGGAAACCAACATATACCTGAAATAGGAAAAAAAATTCCAAGAATGTCATTTCAAATGGAATGGGTACATTCAGAAGAGGCCAAAAACAACCTCCTTGATGGACAACTTGCAAGTCTAAAGGTAACAAAACCAACAAAAAAGAAATAAGTGAGAGACAAAAACCCCATCTTCTCAAAGTTGGTGAAGCCAACCACGATCAACAGTGAAGGTCAACACCTCCGACGGTGGATCGAGTCCTCAGACTCAAGCCCAAAGGCAACTTAGAAGAAAAACAGCCAAAGACAACTCACGGTAATACTGAGAATTCTTATTATCGATAGCATGCATACAACAGAGAATTCCTCCCTATATATAATAGAGGAATCATCTAAATAGGGAAACAGACTCATTACAATAATCACTAAAATCTCTCAATCAAATCACTTAAATCTCTCCATTTGACTTAAATCTTTCTCACTAAATCAAAGCAAATCTACTAAATTAAGAATCTAATTAAGGTAAGAAAAACGACAGAAGATTTCCTGATGGGGCCCATAAGCGGGCCCTATTCTTTTTGGACCGTACAGCATCAAAAGTGCTCTTATGGGTGATGCAGTTGTAAAACTTCAAATTCCCTTGGTAGAGTCACTATCAAGTCTTTGGTGCGCTCATTCACACAAACGGGGAGAGAGAGAGAGAGAGAGAGAGATTGATTTTAAATTCATATTATATCGGTTAAATAGGATTGACTTGTTCAGAGCTCCCTAGTAGATCTCTTTTAGCCTCAGGTCAAAAGTAGAGTACTAGAGCGAAATTTATTTAAGGCAAAAATGTAAAAAGAATATGAAGCAAAGCTACAATATTTTTAGAAAGTTAGATTGTTTAGGTTTATTTTCAATAGCACCTAAAATAAATGTATGTATCAAACCTTTCAATGTCATTGATTTTCTATATTACCATATAAATTTAAATATACAAAACTGATATATTACTTCATCTACATTAATACTCATGTCTTTGAAGGTAAAACACACTTAAAGTTTTAATCAACGAATAGTTGAAACAAAATTTCATCAATGTGTACTACTTAGTAATTAGTGCACACTAGTTACTAGTTACTGTGTCAAAAGTGCTTCCTATGTGTTTTGAGTGTGGTTGAACATCCCATGGATAAGGCTGTGATGTTTGAACCAAACCCAAATTGACAGGTTATGGCTTTGAGAACGAAGATGATGAGATGTGAAAAAAAATACATTAAAGATTTACTAAAAGAAATAAGTGGATATGACCATTCAAAAACGAATAAGAAGTGGAAATGACGTGCCCCACCAACCCAACATCACCATAGGGTCCTCTAAAGAAAACCAACATTTCATGTTTAACACAAACAAGGTTACCATTAACTTAGAGTACAGAGTATAGATATTGGATACAGCAACCTACATATAGGATTGAATGAGAATGGCTTCATAAAGAGATGATAAGAATTTCTCCTTTTTGAAACTACTAAAAAAAGAATTTTCTTTACTTTCAAAATATATCAAAATGCATCTCAAAAATCGATAAGATGGTTCTTTTAGGAAGACACCAGTTCTCCATCATTGTAAATAATTCAAAGCATTCGATGTTGTACTAGGATCCCAGCTTGACATACCCAGACTCAGAAGAATCGCCGTTGATGGCTCAAGTTGCATTTCTGAAAAGGTGTTGATGACTCAAGTTTCATGGAATCCCTTTATCCCATCACGTTCAGCAAAAAATGTAGGAAGGAGGTCTATATTTCATTTAAATTGTTTGTCCTTTGCGAGAAAATCAACAACAATAGAGATAGTGTCTGCATCAGGTGAAATATATCTCGTTGCCATTATATGGAGGAATTCAATTGCTTTATGCATTTCATTAACTTTACAAAATCCACGGATAATTGCATTGAATGTGCAAGTGTTTGGCAAGAAATCATTTTCTTCCATTTGCAAGAACAACCCATTAGCCTCCTCCAACAAACCTTCATTACAAAGACCGTTGATGATGATAGTATAGGTAATCACATTAGGTATCAAACCATTGCCAAAGATGCTATCGAATAGCAATTTTGCCTTTCCAATTTCTACCATCGATTAGGATGTTAAAAATCTCGATACAAGGCCTAAAGTAATAGTTTCTCATTGCTTGAAACACTTCCGTTGCCTCGACAATGCAATAATTTTCGTGAAACCCGGTCAGGAATTATGCCATGAGCTTCCATATCATTGATGAGATTCTGTGCAGCCTCAACACTGCCAACAGTAAATAATCCACCCAAAAGAGTGTTATAGGTAACAATATCTGGTACCAGTCCCTCACGGCGCATATTCTGAAAGATACTCATAGCTTCATTCATTCTCCTAGACTTGCAATAACCATTAATCAAGATATTGTAGCTATACACATCGTGCTCAAGGCCCCAATCCACCATGGAATCAAAGATCTTTACTGCAGAGTCCATTTGGCCCTGCGAGCAATAACCACGCATCAATTTATTACAACAAACAGTATTAGGCCTCTCACCTTCCTGAAACATCAATTCTAATAATTCATGTGCATCTCTGATCATTCCTTCCTTACAAAGGGCATCTATCAACACAGAGAATGTTCTGCCGTTGAGGGATATATCCCTACCAACCATATCATTGAGTATCCCCGTGGCTTCTTTCCACCAGCCTGAATTACACAAGCCATGAAGTAAGGAGGTGTAAGTGACAACATTTGGTGAAATGCTACTATCAATCATTTCTGAAAAGAGGTCTAGAGCCTCATTCAACAGCCCATCTTTGCAAAGGCCATCTATTAAAATGTTGTATGTTATAGTGTCAGGCTTAGGCATGGAACTTGCCTTTTTTATGTGCCTAAACAATTGGAGAGCGGAAACAGTGCTTCCTATTTTGCAAAGCCCATTCATCAGGGTACTGTATGTAATCTCATCGGGTGTGCGCCCCTTCTCCAGCATTTCCCCAAAGAGGTCCAAGGCCTCTTGCATCAAACTGTCCTTGCAAAGAGCATCAAGGACTGTGGTATATGTAATGGTGTTTGGCTTACATCCTCCCTTCTCCATCGCACTCAGTATCTCAAGAGCAGCATCAACTTTTCCTGTTCTACAAAGCCCATTCACTATGGTAGTGTACATAACTACGTCTGCAGGGTACCCGTTCTCCACCACCTTAGCCAACAATTCAGTGGCCTCATCAATCTTATTGACCAAGCAAAGCCCCTTCAACAGAGTACTTATAGTCACAGCATCAGTCTCATGACCTCGTTTAAGGATTTCGCCAAATATGGCAAACCCAAGATCCATCTGTTTCAAATGGCAGAAATTATTGAGTATAATGTTGAGCGTAATTTGGTTCGGTGTGATCCCAATCAAATTCATGTTTTTGTAGAGAGCAGCCACAGAGGAATAATTCTGAATTCTGACTAGAGCACCCAACAGATGATTAAAATGACCAATGCGTGTCAGTGGTTCCATAAGAACCATCTCATGGAACAAACCCAATGCCCCATCAAGCTTTATGTCCCCCGATTTGCATAGATTTTTCACAAGATTTAAGAAGCGGATTGGGTTTGATATATCACTGGAATCCAGTTTCAGTTTCTTTGCAGTATTATTAGGATGATGAGAATTGCTGATAATCCCAATTGGATCTGACATGGTAGAATAAAGGCTAGTAAGAGTACCCTTGTCCTTTTGGAGTGCAGCAGTTGCTATTGCTGAGTAGGAAGAAAATGAAGCAGCCGAAGCTCCCCTTAGAGTTGGAACCATTTTCGCCGGGTGGAGAAAATAACCTAACCCCTCTTACCAATTTTCATTCTGCAAAGATTCCTTTCATCTCTCTCAAAAGTGAAAGTGAAATTAGCCTGAATCCGTCGAGAAAGGGTCAACCCATTTATTTGCCACCGTCATCGATGATCAAGGAAAAGGAGGAGGAACTAAGATGAATATTGTGTGGGAAAAATACCGAAATAAGGAGGTTAAGCGAGGATCACGGTAATCCACCGACCTTGACCTCGGTCTCGGCAAGCATAGCCCGGCAGTTTGGCTGCTCGGTGAGGAGCGCCAGCTCAAGAGGCACCACGCTGCGGCTCGGCTAGGAGTGTCAGCTCAGCAATTCAGCTCGGCAGCTCGGATAAAGAGTGGCAGCTCATTGTTTCAACTCAGTAGCTCGGTAGCTCTGTTCAAAGTGCCAGCTCGTTGTTTCAACTCAGCAGCTCGGTAGCTCTGTTCAGAGTGCCAGCTCGGCAGGGGGCAGCTCGGCTGCTCGGCATGTGTGCCAGCAGAGAACCAGCTCAGCCAGACCATTCCTGGTCCAGGTAAAAGTACGAAGGCAAAGAGTGGGCCATCAGTGGGCCGTCACACCTACCAAAAGCACGGGCGTGCCCTGACAGTTAGGGTCATCATCCCCTCTCGTCAACTGACCAAAAGTTACTGATGGGATGCGCCCTTTTTACCTACCGCCGAATGTCAGGGTAAGGCTGATGGGACCTTACCCCACCTACCCCCACTCACAGAGAATGTACGAAGAATCTCCTTCATATACACATGGGATCAGCCCCATGGAGGTAGGCGATACGCAACTGGCAATACTCCAGACCCTCCCTCATTCTCTTCTTCCTCCTCCTGTTTAGTTTTCTCAGAACTAACTCAGGCATCGGAGCGCCTTCGGCTCACGGCAGCCAGGGGCTCTGACCCAAGCCTTTTTCCTTCCCTTTTCAGGTTCTTCGGCCCCGTGGAGGCTCCCCGCGTTCGGTCTTCCCTGATCTAAGAGGTTCATCTCCTCAATCTAAGTAGGTGTCATTTTTCCCGCTTACAAATATAAACAAGCGACACTACCTTAGTTTAAAAAGACTCATTCAAAGAAGGAATTAACAGCAAACCAACTAACCTCAAATTTGGAATGAACGATAAAGGGAGCAATCTTACTATGGAACATTTCAAATCACGTAACATGCTCGCGATAACCACATCAACGGAGCAGTGGCAGAAAAGATGAGTATTTACCTTTCTAACCCTTTTTTTATTCACTGTATAGAAGAGTCTTCTAGAGATGCGAGGAGGGAGTCCTGCTATAGTTTCGCTTTACATGGGCTTTGGAGTTTTTTTTTTTTTTCTTTTTACCCTACTTCTAGGGAGGGATGTGGACCTAGGGTGAGGTAAGGTAGCCAAGTAGACCTCGCGTGAGGTATAACAGCTCTGGGGTGAGAATGTGACTGCTTAGGTTCAAACCTCTTATATCACTGGGGTAAGAGGCTGGTCTTCTTCACCTTTAGAGATGTTAAATAGAGACTCGTATTATCTAAATTAGATACAAGTATGATTTTTCAAAAAGTAGGTGCGTCTTGGGGGAGGCTTCTCAGAACCTCTAGGAAGGTAAAATGAAATTTTATTTCCAGAAGCAGCCGTGGAACAAATTGGGGTTTTTCCAATAGTTTCTAGTTTCAAAATCATGGTGAGATACACTGGACTTCCAATGAATCGATGATATAGAGTAGGCCCTCATTTTTTATTTTTTTTACAACCTATGCTATCTCCCGCCAACCAACCTAGGAGCATTTGGACCTAGGTCCGAGGGATACTCTTCGATTCTGGACAGCCGAGAGTTAATCCCTAGGGCCACATGCAAATCCTTTTAGGTTACGTTTGTGCAATCCATTTTCGTACCATAGCATGTTTAAAAATAAAAGTTTAGCCCCATTGAATTTAGTTAGACCATAAAAGTGAGTAGTCTATTCCACTTACAGTGTACATGGCCTTTATCGATCAATGTATGTCGAAATTAATGTGTAAGGCAGTAGCTTCATCCATAGAGAAAAATAGTTGATATCGACAATTCTTAATAATCGGTATCAGCCAATTTCGTCAGTGGAATGAAATTAAAGTTGTAAGGCAGTAGCTTCATCCATAGAGAAAAATAGTATATATCGACTATTTCTAATGATCGGTATCGACCAATTTCGTCAGTGGAATGAAATTAAAGTTGTAAGGTAGTAGCTTCTACAATAGATAAAAATGGTCAATATCAACTAATTTTAATGATCAGTATCGACCAATTTGGTTAGTGAAATGTAATTAAAGTTGTAAGGCTGTAGCTTCTGCAATAGATAAAAATGGTTGATATCGACTATTTAATGATCGGTATCAAACAATTTCATCAGTGAAATGAAAATAAAGTTGTAAGGCAATAGCTTCTTCTATAGATAAAAATAGTCGATGTCGACAATTTTTAATGATCGGTGTCAACCAATTTCGTCAGTGGTATGAATTAAAGTTATAAGGCTACTGCTTCTTCTATAGATAAACATGGTCAATATCGACTATTTTTAATGATCGGTGTTGACCAATTTCGTCAGTGGTATGAATTAAAATTGCAAGGCTACTGCTTCTTCTGTGTTGACATCAACTAACAAAGGGCAAAAACGGAATGAAATATTGGATTTTGGGCTGGAGTTCCTTAGCTGTCATTATAAAAATTTAGAGTCATCAGTTGTAAGTACCCTATTTAATAGGATTTTTGAAGTAAATGTCCCTAATTTCTATTGTGAATAAGGGTGGGTTTTTTTTTTTTTTTTAAGCTACGGGATAGGGTAGTAGTTTATTGCTTTCTATATAAAATAGTATTTTGTACTTGCTGTTATGTTAATGCATCTCAAAAAAAGAAAAGAAAATTCTTGCCAAGACCCACACATCGCAAGAGTGACTTGGGACAAGAGAAATTGAGGTGAGTTCAATTCGGAGAAGGAATGAAATGAAATGGATTTTTCTTTTCTATTTTGATTTTCTTTAAAAGTTGCCAACAATAGATAGGAATCTCCAAACAAGACCTAATTGAAAGAAGTCTTGAGAACTTTCGTACCTTCTTGAAATATTGAATTCCTTGGTCCTGTTATTTGAAAACCACCTAAAAGGTTTAGGATTATTTTGAAAACTTCCTTTTCACCTATTTGATACTCACTGAGGGCATTTTTGTCATTTTGAGTCTTTGTTAAGAAAATGCTAGGGCGGTGGGTATGGATTGCTGGATTGGACATGATTGAAAGAAGTCCTTAAGCACTTCATACGTTTTTGAAATGTTGAGTTCTTTTGATCCTTTATTGAAAATCCCCCAAAAGATAAGGACTCTTTTAAAAATTTCCCTTGTAAATAAGATGTTTACGGTTCTTTAATTCCTATAAGATTTGCATGTGCACATGCATGTGTGTGGGCGCGCATGTGCATGATGGGGGATTGGTGATGAACCCCCACCCCCACCCCTCACCACCAAAAGAAAAAAGAAAATATTTTTACATATGGCCCACATAAAAGTTTTATTTGCTTAGTGGGCGTCCAAGAAAAATTTTATATTTATGCTCTTGGTCATCCCAAGAGGAGAAGAGTAGCCTTCCCTTCAAAGATAAGTGTGTCATCCTCATAAATTTTTTTGCATATGTAGTAAATACTGGCATAAAACCCCATGCAATGCACGAGCCCACAATAAAATAATACAAGTATGAAAAAAACCTAACACCGAATGACATAATAACCAAGTGGAATATAAAGAGGAATTGTCAATTGTTTCTATTTATTTAATATTCTTTAAAATTAAATACTAATCGAAAGTTTTACAAATTTAAGAAAGGATATTATGTGAAATTTATGGTCAAAATATAAATAGGTAAACTATAAAAAGAGATAGCAAATATAAAAAATAAGGGATTTTTACGGGTGAATGCAATTTAAACACATACCCCTTAATAATGAAGTATTTAAAAATGACCTGAGCTTTACCAGAAAAAAAAAATGAGAGGATTTCATATAGCCATGGTGAGTAGTCCAATTACAATTTTGCATATATATATATATATATATATATTTATATATATATCATGACATATGCCCTCTTTTCTTTAAAAGTGAAATCTTAATTCCCAGTTTTCCACTTTCTTTCTTCTTAAAATCCCTTCTTTCTTCATCGACCCCAAAAACTGTTTAGATATTTATGTAAACCTCAAAAAATATAAGAAGACTATCACATCAATGTCAGGATGAAATAATCACTAATATTTTAAATATATTAGGCTATTACCATTCCTAAAAAATTCCATTGTAATAATACAGTGACAATGTTTTTAAGACCCTTGTAAATGCAAGACAATGGAGATGCTTATATCACATATCAATTCTTAGAATAAGTCCATAATTTGTAAATGATAAGAATAAACATCCAACCTTTCCATAGAACTTTAAAGGTACACAATCCGATAAGCAAACACATTCTTGTATGCACAAATAGAAATCAACTAATTCGTTGAATGGTTGTTTGTATAAGGGAAGCTTAGTATAATGACCATTGAAAGCCCATGTTATGGACTTCCACTTATCATAGAAATGTTAAAGCCTTTCTAAACCCCTTATTTTCCTTATAGGAAAGGATTTTTCAAACATCATCAGAAATCAGTCACCTTTTGTAACTTTTCTTTAGAGAAAATTGTGTTGCACCAAATTGTAAAAGAAGTACGAGTGTATAAAAGTGATACCCTTATACATCATTTAGCACAAATGGTGTCACACAAACATGCCCTAAAAATTCCATAGTTAAATGACCATAAATCCCCATATCATGAATATCCTATTGAGCATCCAAGAATTTATGTACTCACAAGAGATTGACAATTAACACAAAATGTTGAGTCTCTGTTTTGGTTTATACACTCAAAACAACATTGCACTTTTAAGTACAAAATTGGTTCAAGTAGTTTGCAGAAGAAAGAATCTAGAAAGAAATTGCCAGTGTACATGACTGCAGTATGAAGAAAGTGAGCTTTCAGAGATTTCACCCATTCGTTTGCTATCTTTCTCTGATGTATAAGACCTGTTCATCACAACTTAAATGTCATCTCATACAATAAATTATACACTCTTACATATATTTTTCAATATCAAATGCGCCGAGATTTCTCCAATTAAAATAAAGACTTTCAAAAGTTATGTTCATTGTGCATTCTCAATAATCCTAAGTTTTCAGCTTGTTTAAGTGGTTATGGGCTTAGAGGGGAGAAGGTTTGCCTGACTCCATTTACTTATGACTCGCTCAAGCCCAGACCTTCCAGAATGTGTTAAGCTTAGGTGAAGATTGAACTAAATTTCACTATTAACATTTTGAGTATTGTTGTGGTCAATTGGCCTGACAAAATTGTACAAATCTAGATTGAATTTGGCTGGTGCCGGTCAATAGGCCCAATTTCAAGCCTGGCTCATTATTAGCTCAGGCCTAATACCACATTTCTCAATCCAAACTGCTCAATTCTCGATGTCCCCATGTGCTAGGGGTGAAAATGGGTCCATCCATGCTATATTTGAAGCCCAACCAATTTAGTAATGGTTGAGACCCATATCATTTCCGTTAGTTTTGTTGTAAGCTGCTAAAAAAAAAAAGTCACTTTTAGTGGTAGACATAATGAGATTAGACGACAAAAAAACCACCACTAATGCTCGATTTTTGCTGAAAAGGCTTTTTTTTCACCACTATTTCTTATCCATTATCTTAGACGGTCCATCAAGAGCTGAACACAGCAATTGTAGCGGCAGGAAAAATTCCGGCTGCAAAAATTGACCTTCAGCAGCAGGAAAAAAACCGCCGCCACCTCTAAAGGTCACTTTCCTGTAGCGACAACTATATGTTTTACAATTAATCAATTTAACAGTGGGCCCAAATCTCACCAGTGTGAAATTGCACCAGTCCCAACATACTAGGAGGCCAAGAATTCAAGCAGCTCGGATTTAACATGTTCTCCCCACTTGGGACTAACAGAAAATCTAGATTGGTACTTGACGTGCGGCAAGGATAAGGAGATACAGGGGTCGGCTTTAAAACAAGGCCCAATTTTAATATGAATATAAAACGTGTCTCTACCGCCTGTTTTGAAACTTGACCAAAATGGAATTTATATCTACAGAGATTTTGGGCCATGGCCCGATATTGAAAGAGGCAATATTTTGGAGGACTTCTGAGAGTAGATTGGAGTAGAAGAGAGATTGGAGGCTGATTTTTTTTATCCAAGGGCGTGTTTGTTTCCAAAAAATTAAATTCTAAGAATTCTAAACACTGTACTCCTAAAAATGGCTAAAAGATCCATCAAAGGCTACCTAAAAATCTCCTCTCTTAGTGTAAATGATTTGAGGAAGAAGATGAAAAATGAATACTTGGCCTTCACCCAATTAAATCAAATCCTAGGGAACTGCCCCTTCTATATCTCTATCTTATATCATTTACTACTCATTTTTTTTAATAATCCTTTGCTTAAAACCATTGTGTCTTAATTTTATAATAATTTAATTTCATGAAAACAAATAAGCCCTTAATCAGAGAGAGAGAGAGAGATAGCAATGAAGCTCCCTTCACTCCAATTAAGAAAAGAAGAAGATGACATCATATCCTAGTTCATGCGCACCTTAAACTGCATGAGACCCTGCTGACTTCTACAGTTAGAAGGTATTCATGAACCAGCAGTTGTGAACACCCTATTTCCTCTCTGGAATTGGAATGAAGGAGCCTCATTGACCCAAACCTCAAAATAATAATAACAATGATGATGGTGATGGTGATAATGAAAAAACTTTCCTCCAACCTACTGAAAGGCCACACGACCTATATCTATTATTGAGGGAGCTAGTGAAATACTTAGCACAACACAACACTCTCGAAGAGTAAAGGGGACAAGGGCTGCCTTTCATAGACTTCATGATTTAACTATGGCTGTTGGATGCCGTTGACATCTAAAGAGTAAATCTAAGTAGGAGCTTTTCTTTCATGCCAAACTATGGTTTTGCCCATAGGAATAGACCCTAAAAAATATGTAGTTGTTTAATAAGGGTGGAGATTGGCAATGGTATTTAGAAACCAGGTGAATTCTCCATGATACCCACTTTCCTAATATTCCTTCTCATAAAGATTTGTTTTTGCTTGATCCGTGGACCTTTCCTCTTCTGCGGCAGTACAAATCCTACTTGTACTCGAAACTTCAGTTTCCTTCCTATGCGTGAAAATTGGGACAAAAGAGGAACGATTTTAGCAGATTTCTTTAGCGCTGCACCAAATAGTTGATCAAAGAAGGCACCAGGAATTCTGACACTTGTTCCTTCTATGTTGGTGAAACAACATCCTTGCCGCACTTAATTATTGACTTCTTTATGTATGCTAATGATAGGGCTCCAATATTGCTTGATCCTGATTAGAGATTGTCCTTCTATTACTTTAGAGGAATGCTCGAGCCTTGGGTCCATAACTCATTTAACTTAGTTTAGTTTAAAATGATAGGTATTGTAATGCCCCGCCCTTTAACTTTCTATTAATTATAATTAATTGCATAATTAGTTAGTAAGCGTGTTTAGAGTCTTAGTGAGTCGGGTTTGGCGTATGGATCGCGCGTGCGGAGTCTCGCGCGAGTCTGAGTTCGTTTGGGTACAGTAGGAGGTGGTTTGCAATTTTGGAAAGTTTTCAGGAGTTTTATGAGATTATAAGTTTTTGTGAGTTTGGGTGCATCGGGTAGGTATCGACATTTCATGAACTTTAGTTTTCTATCGCGTTTCGATCCGACTAGTCAAAGAGTCCCGAATATCCACATTAGTGAAACCATGGACTTAACTGTAATTATCCCATGTTTCTAACCTAATTTAAGTCAAGCCTCACCCGTCTCTTATTTTCTCTTCTCCTTCCTTTGTTTCACTGTGCTGCCTCCAAGCTCCCAGCCTCCTCACTGCCTCTCTCCCGTTTCCGTCCGCCGGAGCTCCATTCTTACCGGTAAAGCCTCACTTCTTCTTCCCCAAGCCTCCAAGAACCCAACCATTCTATTTTCTAAGGTTTTTATCCAAAACCCACTTCAAGGTAAGCTCTTAAAGCTTGTAGATTACCTCTTCTTTTTCCTCTTTGCTAGAAATAGATTTGGGAGACTCATTTCCACCCTTGGCATGCATTTGTAGGTTTAATTTGGGATTGAGAGTCTTCTTCCCTAAGTTTGAGCTTTGAGAGAATTTTTCCCCATTTTTTCTTTTTGAAATTTGATCAAGCTCTTCATCTAAGGCAAGTGAATATATATATATATATATATTGATGTTTGGATATGTTTGTTCTTCATTGAATTGATGATGGATGATGTCTAGTTGACTCCTTGCTCATTTTAGTTTGTTTTGATGAAACCATGATAATGGGTTGGAGTTGAATGTAATAGATGGATTTTGTTTTGAATGGACTTGATGAGAGGGGGCATGGATGTTTGTGCAGAGGGCAAGGCCCTATTTTCTTCCTTCTTTGCAGGTGTGAATGAGGGAATGGAGTGGAACTCCCCATTTCTGAATCATCTCAGAATTCGGTTCAGAATTAAGGAGTCGGTCGGTTAACCGAACTAGAGCAGTCGGTTGACAGAACTACAGTTCGGTGACCCTCGGTGACCTATCGGTCCCAATTCCAGAATATGACTTTTTCTGAAGGAGGAGTTGGGCTATCGGTCAACGTGTCGGTCAGCTTGTCAGCTGACCGAACTACACTTCGGTTACCTATTGGTTCCGATTCCAGAGAGCTTCATTCTAGGCGTTTTGTGCAGTTGGTCGCCATGTCGGTCAACCATCGGTTAACCGAACCTGTCAGCTGACCAAACTCTGCTGTGGGTTGACCGAATTTCCCCCTTTTTGAAAGGGTTTGTCCTTTGGTTTATGGACTTAGGTGGAACCTTTATTGCCAATTATGGACTCATTTGACTATGTACAAGGAACATTTTGAGCAGATGATTCATCGTAGTTATCCTAGTCTTCTCGAGTTTCAACTCCACTCAATCTTGAATGGTACGGGACAATGGGATATCCTTTTTATATCCATACACGAAGACTGTTTGTTTGGGTATCACGAACCTTATTCCTTTCGTTGACTGAGTAGGGTTGTACAAGAATTCGGGAATAACATTTGACTTAGGTTTGGATTGTTTATCGCTTCTGATTCTGAATCGTACCGTTTGGTACTATCTACATGTAATGTCCATGTTCTTTAGCTTCGTTTACTTTGCTTTGTATTGGGATTACATGAAGAATTTAGATGATGGACTTAGGATCCCCTTTGATGTTCCGTTTATTCTGAGATCTGTATGAAGTGTTGAGACTAGGCGGCTTTGATTGTAAGGCTTGAAGAGAACTACTATTGCAGTCTGAAATATGTTTGAAGTCTGATCTGATTAGAAGAAAGTAGTTTCTCTATTGTTTATTGAATTTTGTTCACACAAGAAAGCCTAGTCCCTCACTGATGTCTATTTAGGATTATGTTTGTCGGGCACCACTCAGCTGTTAACGTTCAACACAGCTGGGGCACCACCTGTGAGAGGACTCTTAATATAGAACCTTGAGGCAAGATTAGGTCAAAGCCCACGGGGACCGAGCCGTGTGAGCCAAGAGAGGATTGGTATGAGTTAAGCGGTGCCTCTAACTCATGACCAGATGCCAAGGGGTATCACTCTGAACACTCTGTGATTGGGATGTGTTCCCATCGATTAGCCTATGTGGACCGCCTATTTTGATAGTTGATTTATTGATTCAAATACTATGCATTTCCAGTAACTCTGATTACTCGTTTACTCTATTTTAGTACTGTATATCTATGATGTTTTATATATCTATCCGCTTGCCGACCGTTGTATCTGATGATGCTACTCTTAATGCATAGGTACCAAGCCCTTCTACCTCGAGGAAGAAGAGACGGAGGAAGTTCAAGCAGATCAGCCTGATGACTCCTTAGACTACAGTACGGACGGCATTGTATAACCGTATCGACCCCGTACATGAGAGCCTTCATGCCTTACTTGATTAGATTCTCCTTTTCGGTTTCTTTTGTTTTCTATTTTGATTAGGCCCAGTTTTTGTGTGGCCTTCGTTTTGTAATTAATACTTTGATAACTGTCTTCAACTTGAACCTTATTTAATATTTCAGTCTTGCTCTTAACTATACATGTTCAAGATACTTCTTGTTATTAAGAAGCTTCCGCTAATTGTTGTTGTATTCGAGGAAATGTTTATCCCTCACAGCGGTCTTCGCTCCAGTTGGGACACAATTGGGGTCAAGTTATATTTGATTAATGTTGGAAAATTTTTAATTGGCCCTAATCTCACGCATAACCCTGGTTTCACTTTTGGGGGCGTGACAGGTATAGAGCGAGGTGACGCATTTAATGGAATGAAATGATATGATATGGTCATTAGTATGGCGCTAATAGAAGCTAAACACTTAATTATTTAACCCATATCGACCGGCCTTTGCTTACTTAAAGTGGTCCAGTTCTTACACCACCTTAGTCTAAGAGTAGACTCGTACTTCACTGCAACTGAAGCAAAATGCACTATTGGATTACTCATGTGTGAAACAAATACGACTACATATTGCACAAATGATCAATCCACCGATATCTACTGAATCAATCGAGAATGAAGTTTATGAAGTTGTTTAAAAAGAGGGCCGTGCATTATTTATATTAGTGGTTTTGATAAAGAAAACTTGGCTGCACCCATGTTAAATAAGATATGAATTGCCATCAACACATTATAATATACAACGAATATCCAGATTTTAAATCACGCTAGCATTGCTTCTTGTAGCATCCTCAATTCTATGTGGTGGAGAGGATGCTCTCTCCTTTTTTTTTATTTTTTTTCTTCTGTTCTTTGGTTTCTTTTGTAATTCTGCGAACGTAGCAGTGTATTGCCCATCTTTCCTTGTCGTTTCCTAAAATGGAAAACAACCACCTGTTTTTCTTTTTTCTTTTTCCATCTTTTCACCCTTTTTCTTCAGCAAAAGGACTAGGTGGAAGATAAATAATTGGGGATAATTTGATCAGACTCCATCAAGATGTTCTTTTTCTCTTGTGTGATCAAAGATTTCTTTCGAATCCGTCGATCGTAGATGAAATCGAGCAATTTGAACTTGGTTTGATTCCAAATTGACGCAAACCCTTGGGTTGAGAGAGTTGTAAATGCTAATGCTTGTAATCAATGTCTCAAAAAAACCCTCACAAAGTGGGAAAAAACTTCAAATCCACAAAGAAAAGTTTTAATTTAAATTTTGAACCATCTTAGTCTTCTACAATGTACATATAGATAAGAAAAAAAAAAACTATAGAATCTGAGATTCCTAATTAATTTTAGGAAACTAATTAAGGACTCCTAGCGGATTAGAAAGCTAATTCTAATTACAAATTATTAATGAAAATGAAATAAGAAAAAATGCTTAGACTTTCTTCGGTCCCACATATGAGCTACATACACACCTGATTGCCTCATTTTATTGGCTTTGCATCAAATACGTACAGTCATCAATCTAGTAAATCAAATCCTCCCAAAAAATCTCATATGCCTTATATCCTTCATCCTTTATGGTCTTTCATCTCCTTGATATTTCTTTGTTGAAACCCTTTTTTTTATTTTACCATGAATTCTTAGGAATTCACAACCATACAAACAAGTGGGCTTTAATGGTACCTTTAAAGATAGAAATCAATGGTGAATCAAGGTCACATGTGTGACAAATATGGCCTGTTACCAGATGATAGTGAGGGTGAACGTAAAGGAGTCCACTAAGGTGGGTAGGGGTGCACATGGCCCGAGTTTGGAGCTTAGGCTTTAGTTCTCTGGATGGATAAAGCCTAAAAAATTTCACCCGCGCTTGGATAAGTGATAAAAGCCCAGAACCCTGCTCAGCCTGGCCCAAATAAAAGTGCTCTAAAGTTTAGCTCTTGTAATTTAATGTCTGTACCTAGCCTGTAGTTTAGTGAAGCCCGACCAGCCCGGCCCAACTAACTATATGGACAGGCTCTGAGGTGGGCTAGTCTGATGAAGCCAAACACTTACAAGTTACAACCCATGTTGAGTTTGGGACCAATATGGGCCTATGTTTCAACATCATGGTCAAGCCTGGCTGTGCCTCAGCCTAGAAGGACCAAGCTGTGAACACTCCTAAAAGTGGGCCAAAGTGGACCCCACATATATAGTAGACCCACAGCATAAAATCTATTTGGCGGAGAGAAAGCAGATAGCTGCTTAATGCTAGCAGGAAAATGTTGGGCAGAGGCAGAGAGAGAGAGAGAGAGAGAGAGTGAATGAAATGAATGAATGAGTGGAGGGGTTGGAGATGCTGAGGCAGTGTATCGGACAGATTCAGGAGTTCTTAGAGCTCTACCGCTCTCTTCCACCTCATTCCTTCTCCTCCCAAATCCAATCCCATGGGTACGTTTGTTAATCTCCAAACCCCGTCTCTCATCTTTAGATCTCTAGCTTTTCTTCATATTCTTGCAATTGAATCTCTTCTCTCAAGAATTCCTGCCATGTTTGTTGTTTGGGCGTTTGGACCAACCCCCCCTTCCCCAATATCAGGAATTCTTGGGTGTTTTGTTTTTTTTTCCCACTTCTCTTTCATTGCAGTGATCATTTTCTTGTTTGTTGCATGGAATTGAATTCCTGGGAACTCATGGTAAAATGGGTTCCAAGAAAGGATTATTAAAGGGGTGGTGTGTGAAGGATATAAGGTGGAGATGTAGATGTGATCCTTACTTTCCTAGGATTTGATTTGGTGGGGTGATGGCTGGGTATTCATTTTCCATCCCCCTTTAATTCATTTTCCTTGGGGAGGAGATCAATTGATGGCTATCTATGGATCTTCCCCTTTTTTTCTTCAATTTTAGCTACTTTTAAGAATACATGTCTCAGAATTCATGGAAAAGTCATTTCCATGTAAACGAAAGGGCCCTTAATGCAAATACCATAAAATTGAAACTCTAGAATCAAAGCTCGAAGGATGAATTAAAGGCTACTTGTTCCAAGGAACCAAGAAAAGTGGGGGATTTATGGAGGCATTAGGTGAAGTGGTGAGAGCATGGCATATTGTAGGGGAGGGGAGGAGAACTCATAAAGACAGACCTTAAATGGTTGGGTTAAGGTGGGATCATACTTATAACAGGGTCAAGTGGAGGAGCAGACTCGTAAAGGTGACCTGAAATTGTAGTGTTAATGTGGTATGTCAATGATTTTGTTGGGTCTTTGATAGTGTGGACCAATGAAATATACCAATGTTGATATGCTGAGTATTTTCTTTCTTAGCTGGATCTAGTTTTAGTGTGATAAGGCTCTAATGATGATTATACATGAGGATTTGTAAATTTGTGATTGGCATTTGAGGGTTGGACCTCAATGTTTAAAGTTTTAATACTACTAATTTGTGATAGTTTTCTTGTCCATCATTTTAGTATGCTTTAGATATTTATAAAAAGAAAAAGTGTGATGGTGGATGTTTTGTTTTTTGTTTTCCTTTTTCTAGAGTTGGAAGAGTAGGTGTTTAGAAGTTTTCTTCTTCGCTGCATAGATTTTTTTGCAGCAGTTTATTTTGAGAGGTTCATAGCAACATTTTCTTTAATACAGCTGTCTTATCCATTTCTTAATTATGAATAGACTAACACTGATGTTCTTTCTCATTCAAGTAACAAAGGCAGTGAGTTGGTCAACTCACTTCGAAAACTCAAGCGTCCTTCCTATTTATTGTATTCTCTCTCTCCTTTCTATTCTAGCTGGCCACGATCTATGATACCTAGAGGCCTGGACAAGCACAACGTATCTGTATTGGACTGATACAACAATTGTATTGGTACCCAATACTGCATCTATACTTTTGGTGTACATGTTAGCATATGCTTTTTTATCCCAGAGTTCAATATTCCATATAGTTTTTTAATTTTCGTACTTCTCAGCATTAAAAAAAAAATAAAAATAGAAAGGACAAACAATGATAATTTCATTAATTCAAAAGTGATGTAAATAAAAAATTGGATGTCCATATCTGTATCTGCATTTGATTACCAAAAGTGTAGAGTCATATCTCCAGTCCCCTTATCCATGTCTGTATCTGAGCACGATAGGCCACGATGCCACATGCAATTTCTTTACCCATAAAAATAGAAAAAAAGAAAAGGTATTTGATGCAGGCTACGTCAATATCTGAGCCTATCCAAGTGTCCACCAGGCCTATTGGGCCCAACATCAGGCCTGCTTGGGCCTTAAGTCTACAGCCGGAGGCTAGGCTTCCAGCCATTGTAAGTGAATATGGGTCCTCCTTATTACTCCATCAGGTATTTCTTTCTATTTTTTGATGTCTTAATTATATCTATTTTCTTAGGTCTAGAATCTCTGTATTAAATACATTAAAAGATTGCTATTTTAACTTTATCTAGGATGAGGACATAGAATCACATGTCCAACAGGAGACTTGCCATGTTTTATTTTCGTTAGGCCTTTTAAATACCTCCAATGTGAAAATGCTTGATGGATTTTAGTAAAATTTGAGCATTCTCTTTTCCTTTTTGGTTGTGCTTGGATTCTAGTTGAGAACCCTAGACCTACAAGTTGTGCTAGGCTAGGCTTGGGGGCAAGTCCAATTGGGCTAAGCATTTTATTTCAACCTTAAAGCTTGGGATTTGACTGTTGGATCAAATCCATAGCGAATTGGCACAACCCATTCTTGTCCGGTCTCCATCAGTGCATCATATATTATTATTTAAAAACTAGAACAAGAAATGAGGATGACAAGGAAAGAAGGCCTCACGCTAGTCTTTGTGGTAGGTAAAGAAAATGATTGGAATCCACATCCAGTTGCACCTTCACAAAGAAAGCAACTTCATATTCTCATAAAACTTCAAAATTTCCAAAGAACTAATTGTTGACCGGTATGCTTTGTATTTAAAGTAATTTCCAAAGTCAAAAGGCCCTAAAACTAATCCTAACTCTTGATTTAAATTGATCTACTAAGTCATTCATCTAAATCGAACAGTAACTAACATAGGAGTCCTATTTTTTTTTATAAATAAAGTAAATAGGAATATCAGCAATATCAGCAAATCCCTTTAGAGACTTGCCTTCAAAGTGTGTTCCCTATGGGCCCTGTAATAGTCCATTGCATCCATTCACTGGGGTTAGGGAAAATTTGACCTCGAGTTTGTTAGTTTTTAAAGCCTTCATCAACTCTTTGTTCTAATCTTTCCTTTGACAAGCTTTCTCTTGACATATTCTTCATGGAACACAATGTAATTTTGTTTAGTGTTAGAAGTTAGAACACAAGGTAAAATGTCTACACTGTCTTAACTGAAGGGTTGTGTGTGCACCTATTCTCTATAGTATAAACCATATCCCATTTATGGATCATTGACTTACCTAGAAGTATTTGGTGCACCTCCAGGTGCTATGTGATGCCGTACTTTGCCCTTCTACTTGTCTCCAATCATATATTAGACCGAACATTGGCAATTGATGTCCACTTTACTCTTTGAACTTGGCCATTGAATCTTGTAGGGACGTGGAGCCATGGATGAAGACGCACTTTTAGCTTTAGTTTGTTTGCAGCTTTGTCAAAATGAAACTAACAGAACTTCCAAAGCCAATGATAATAGATTATAGCTTACCATCAATTATGATCATTGTTTGAAAGTTGTTGTCTTTGGCACTTTCTCTCAAAGGGGTCCTAAATACTAAATATTTTTTTGCAAACTCAGGCATTTCCTTACCTGTCTCCATGCACCTGTGCCTTTTAAATTTAGTCTTCTTGTTCTTCACCAATTTCTCTTCCTCTGTGTTTTTAGGTTCGCTGATTCCGTTATCGTGACCCTACTCATCTTGACCGTAAATACTAGAGTTGTTGATTGCCGTAAAGGACAATTGAAAGCCGATGGCCCCATTCTCAGCAATGACTGCAAATATTGTTGTTTTTCTGTGAACTTTGTCTATTGGGCCACCTTATAAGGTAGTGCTCTGCGTCCAAGTTGTTGAGTATGCATCCATATCCCTTGGTAAAATGCTATTCCTTCTTGGCTAAAACATAATAACCTACGGCATACCACCCATGTTACATACATTTGATTATTCGACTATATCTTTGTGGCTATACCCAGTCAATTATGGAACTCCTTTGTCAATCATGATGGAAAGAATTCTTTGACTGAGACCCTTGGAGATCTACTGGTGAACTCAACAGACGTTCTTTTGTATCATTAAAAATATGGAGGGTTTTTTCTTTTTCTTTTTTTTTTTAATGTTTTTTATTTGGGATTATTCTTCTGTATAATTTCAAACTAACATAAAAATTAGAAGAAAATGAATTCTTCTGTATAGTCATTGACTACTGGTACCTTTTTTAAGATGTTGATATTGTAGATAAAGCTCCCAATCGTACCCTATCAACATATATATTATTCTTCAAACTTGCTCTTCAGGGACTGTTAAGTGTCAGTCCGTCGCTAAGAATATTTCTACTTTGAAAATAGGTTGTGCTCATAATAATAGTTCTACAGTGTGAAAGGCTGTGTTGAACTTGGTTGGCAACGTTTTATCATAATTATTCACAAGGAAAAGAATCAACTTCAACTTCCACTTCTTCTCTCCCCGCCTACAATCAATGGAAGCAAAAAAAGAAAAAAAAAAAAAAAACCAAAACCCATTAAAACTCAGAAAGAAACTTCAATCCAATAACTAAAAACATCCAAACAAGAATCTGCACCCAATACAAAGAAAGAATATACTCGAAAGTAAAATAAAAACCGAACAGACATGTCAAAAAGCCCAGATTATAGATCAAGGCCGGCCTCAGAATTTAACTGCTTTGAAGGGCATATAGATTGACAAGGAAAAACTCCTCCAAATTGCAAGCAATAAAAACGAAGAGAGAGGGAAGAGGGATAAAGGGGGTGAGAAAAAAAAAAGAGAGAGGGGAAGAGAGGGCAGGGGTGGGGACTGAGAAGCTGTGGCACTGACAGAGAATGGGTGAGACAATAGTGAGGGAGAGACTTTCGCTTGCGGGGTGATGAGAGTGAGAGTGAGATATTTTTAGCAGGTCCATAGCGTTCTCAAGTGAGAAATGATTTGGATTCATTTCAATATTTCTATTCCTGTGGAATGACTTTCTAGAATCTAGAGAAATATTCTCTGGGAACGCTCAAAAACCTGTAACCAAACATATTCCCAAAAAATTTCATTCTATGAGAATAAAGAAATGTTTCCAAAAAATGATGCCAAATGGGATCTTCTTCCATGGGCTAATCTTCCCCTTTCCGGGGCGTGTCCTTTCTTTTTTCAGACTTTTCAATTCAATCAAATTAATGCATCCTCAGTCATTCTGATCTGCGATATCTTTATAATAAAATAAAAAATTCTGAACCCAACTGAGGCAATGAAGAAACTCATCATTTTTCTCCAACCATGAAGTTCAGTAAAAAAAAAATTTAATACTAGAGGTTGATTCTTGACTTGGCAAATATGAACATGACCCTGGTCAGCATGGTCTGGATAGCTTTGCTAGTCATACTATGAATCTTGCCTCTCATAGTTGTAACCCCTGTCCAAATCCTGTAGCAGACCACCATCAAATCCATTTGTACTGTTGATGTTCATAAAATATGTGCCCAGGACTCTTAATTGATTCAAATAATATGAAAATGGGACTGCAGCCAACTTGCTATATGTCTAATGAACCAGTCCTCAATTTGATGCCGGTTCAGTGATGTAGATCAACCAAGCTTGATGTAGGGCAGTTAGGCTGTTGAACGGTTGAATAGATCTTATAGTAATCACAGCCCAATTGCAGGAAAGAGTTGGCAATATCCCTTTCAGAAAGTAAACAGGAACGGCAGGTCATCCGAAAGATATCGATGTCCAAGCTTTCACCCGGTAATCAAAAAGAGATAATGATGATAAAAAGAGATGATGATGCCAGGGAAGGAAAGAATTCCTTGTGCAAACACTTGAGGCAGATCAAAGAGATGATTAGACCTCTCGTGTAGATCTTAACATAGTAGTCGACAAGAGTTTCTCAGAAAGAAAATATTTCAGTACTTTCAGAAAGAAAGGGGTTTTGAAATCTCATAAAATCTCAAGTTTTTCTAAACTAAGAGCATCTCCAACAGCAACTTCAAATCCAAGGTGGACATGCCACCTCGGATATTTGGCATGGAGTGGAGCTCCAACAGCCATGCCAAAAATGACATGGCATTTGGCATGTTGGAGCTCAATGTCAAATTTGGCATGTAGGAAAGGGAGATGTCAAATCTTTTTTTAGATTATTTTATTCCAAAATGGACCATTGGAGATGGGTTGGGTTGTCACTTTTGGAGAGTAAAAGTCCAAAATGCCAAAAAAAAATAAAATATTAGATTTGGCATATGGGGTGAAGTTGACACTTTTTGGAGATGTCAAATTCCAAAATGTCAAATTGCCACATAAGCCATCAATTGAAATTTGGCATCTCCAATTTGGCATGTCTATTGGGGATGCTTTAACTTGCCAACTAGCCTACAATTTATGTGAAGTGTTTCCCAAGGCAAAAGCTTGACACTAATCCGAACTCTCAATTTAAAGAGGTCTGATTTCAGCCATTGATCTAAATTAAATAGTTACTAATCTAGAAAAAAAAGAAAATAGGAATTAACTCATAACTTAATTGAGACTGCCAAAGAGTTGGGGAGTCCATGCAGGCGTAGACATGGCTTGAAGGTGGGCGCCACATGGACGCTTTAGTAATAGGTTGTACCACTGACCCATATTAAGCAAGTGGATTGTGGCCCCTGCCCAGCTCTTACCCATTTCTAACCCATAGGTTGTACCACTGACCCATATTAAGCAAGTGGATTGTGGCCCCTGCCCAGCTCTTACCCATTTCTAACCCATCTGATTTAGATCTGATTGCCCACCTACATTGAAAAACAGGATGATGAATTGGAAGATTTGAGGAATAGAAAGAAAGTGTACCATCAATGCCATTGGTCATTGGCTACCACTTGGAGGGAGCCGGGTGACCGGTAAATAGTCATGCAGATAGTGGGAAGGGCTAGAAATTGGATCTGGATAGGTATGTATGAAATCTGGATATAAGCCTGCTGCCCATATGGATCTGATGCATCATTTGCCTGGTATTGGACTGAACCTAATATCAAGTGGGTCCTCAAGTCTACCTTAACAAAATCAATAGAACTTTTACTTTGATCTGAACCCAGATAAGTAGAATTATTTATTCTGGTCCATTTGGGTAATCGGTTGGATCCATTTCATTTACAAGCCTAGTTATTAATGTAAATGATGAATTTAACTTTAAAGTTCCTGTGAGAAAAATATTTGTTGAATACAACTCAGACAAGCACTTTTTGTTTTTTCTCTTTCCTCCTTGTTTATTTATTTATTTGTTCTTGTTGGTGCTGGTGCTGGTGCTGCTCCTCTTTTGCTGCATAGATGACTTGAACTCATGAAGTCTAGTCTCCGTTAGGGGGGTGTTTGGAGTCTCAGCCTGCTGAGCTACAACCAGGGACCTCTTTCATTGATGACAATGCAAATTTTTGAAATTTCACAGCTTCATGTTTGAATGTTGTCATATTATGCATGTTACAGTGGAGCACAAGAGATTTGCTAATTGGATTAAGGTGATATTCATGTCTTTTAAAATGGGTTTTAAAAACCTAGTTCTGGATTGCAACTTTGCAATTATGGCCAGGGCTGAAATTGTCGTCACAATCACCATCAAGGCCCTGTCCTAAAAATATTAGGGTTGGCTACATAAATTATGTTTCTCCATTTCACTCTATCCTAATCCAACTCATTCGATAGGTTGCACTTCTTTAGATGTAGTGTTACTACTTCCATTCACATCCTCTTCGTCCTACTCCTTCCTCTTATTGGGCCATCAAGTTGCATAGAACTTTTCCTCAACAATGCTGATGTTGGCATGCATCGGACATGTCCACAAGTCCACCTCATTATTCTCATCTCTACTACACTCCTTTTGTGCATGTGTTCCTTCTTGATTGGCTAACATTCTGATCTATAGGAGTATAGGTATAGGTCATAATTGGTCTAATTGTTATCCTATAAAATTTTTCGTTAAATTTTATTCGTATGCGCAGATCAAACAGCAATCCAAAAGCAAGTCTCCACTTCAACCATCCCGCTCTTATCCTATGTTAGATATCTTCTTCAGTCTCTCCATTCTTATCAATTATCGAGCCCAATGAACCTCTTTGTGGTATCTCTCGAGTTTGAATTTTCACAGTAGTTTCAACTCTTTGTACATCTCCACCGAAGTTGCTGCCTATATATATTTCTTCTCTATACTACTTATTTTAATGCCCTTTGTTCTAAAGTCTCCTGTCATTTCTCAAGTTTCGCATTCACACCATCTCTTGATTCATCCACCAACACTATATCGTTTGCAAACAGCATACAGTAAGGCACCGCCTCTTAAATTTTAGCAATTAACTCGTCTATAATTAGTGTAAAGAGATGGAAGGCTTAAGGCTGACCACTAATGTAAACCTATGGTCATTGGGAACTCAAATGTCCCTCTGCTAGTAATGCTCACACTCATTACCCCTCCCTCATACATGTCTTTAATGATTTCAATATAACCTCTTAGGACACTCCTTTTATCTAAATCCTATCAAATTAAATCTCTAGGTACCCCCATCGTATGCCTTTTCTAGTTCTATGAAGATCATATGAAGATGAAGATTTTTCCTCTTCTCTTGGTGTTTTTCCATTAATTATCTAAGTGAGAAGATACCTTCCATGGCTTATCTCCCTAGCATGAAACCAAATTAATTTTCAGATTTCTTAGTCTTTGTCTAAGTCTTTGCTTCATAACTATCCTATAATTTTATAGTGTGAGTCATAAGGTAAATCTCATGATAATTGGTACGGCTTTACATATTTCCTCCTATGTTCTCGTATTAAGTACTACAATATTTTCTCTCTATTCATCCTGTATTTTCTCTGTCATCTTATTAAAATGCCTTGTTAACCAAATCCACCCAATTTCTCCTAAGCATTTCCAAGCCTCTTTCGGAATGTCCAAAGCTTCTCAATGAGTCTCTTATTTTATCACCTATTGATGCTACCTACCCCTAAATGCTCCTGAAAGTGCTAATTTCTAATTCTATCATTCCTACTTTTACCACAAGTCCACCTCAATATTCTCATCTCTACTACACTCATTTTGTGCATGTGTTCCTTCTTGATTGGCTAACATCTGATCTATTGGAGTATAGGTCATAATTGGTCTAATTGCTATCGTATAAAATTTTCCCTTAAATTTTATTGGTATGCGCGGATCTGAAAGCAATCCAAAAGCAAGTCTCCACTTCAACCATCCTACTCTTATCCTATGCTAGATATCTTCTTCAGTCTCTCCGTTCTTATCAATTATCGAGCCCAACAAACCTCTTTGTGGTATCTCTCGAGTTTCAATTTTCACAATAATTTCAACTCTTTGTACATCTCCACCGAAGTTTCTACCTATATATATTTCGTCTTTATACTACTTATTTTAAAGCCCTTTGTTCTAAAGTCTCCCGTCATTTCTCAAGTTTCGCATTCACACCATCTCTTAATTCATCCACCAACACTATATCATTTGCAAACAACATACAGTAAGGCACCGCCTCTCAAATTTTAGCAATTAACTCATCTATAATTAGTGTAAAGAGCTGGAAGGCTTAAGGCTGACCCCTGATATAAACCTATGGTCATTGGAAACTCAAATGTCCCTCTGCTAGTAATTCTCACACTCATTAGCCCTCCCTCATGCATGTCTTTAGTGAGTTCAATATATAACCTCTTGGGAGACTCCTTTTATCTAAATCCTATCAAATTAAATCTCCAGGTACCTATTGTGGAAGATAACAGGCCCAACAAAGGCCCATGTACAATATCCCACACGTGGGATACACTTAAGATTGTATAGCTATAGCTGATTTATCTCATTCCATGTTTAGGATAGGATTTTATTCTTTCCATTCTTTGTTTATTCTAATTTGTACTCTTTACATAATTAGAGCCTTGATTAAGGCATAAGATCATTATAAATAGAATAGTCGATGCTCAATCAAGGCACGACCTTCTCCCACTGTTTCTCTTTTTCTTCCTCTCCTTTCTTCACATTTTATAACATGGTATCAGAGCACTGTGGGCTCTCTTCCTATCAACACAATCTCTTCTCAACGATCTGAAGACTCTCTCTCTCTCTCTCTCAGCAGAATCTCTGTGTCATTTTGCAAGTGAATATCTAAGGTGGGCTATCTTCAGATCATTCAGCAATCGAAACCAATCACCGTCACAAGGGTCACCCGTCTTCTCTAAGATTTATGGGCATTTTTTCAGGATTTTTGGCACATCTGAGGTAGGCCATCTACTGCTGCATTAGTTTTCCCAGTTTTACAGGATTGTTTTTATCAGATCCGTTCAATTTTGCGGATTTTAATCAGTTTGTTATGCAACCTGATTTGGAAGTTAGTAAAAAGTCTCACACAAAGGACTTCATTCTCTGATCAGAGGTCTGATCCCATTGTGGGCCCCATGTGCCCACTCTAGCACCAAAATAGTGGTCGTCTGGCACTATTTTTCTCTCTGTTTGGTTTTTTTTTTGGTTTGGAGTTCATCTTTTTTGCTCCAGTAACCTATCTGAACCAGTCATTCAGCCTCTCTTTCTGGTTATTGCTGATTACTTGCTATTTAGTCCTCTCCATCTCTCTCTTGGCTTGGATTAGTGCAAAACAAAACCTCTTGGTTGCTGTTTTCTGACTTTCCTTCCTTTGTTGAGCATTCTGCTGCATTAAAAATCATGGATAAATATGATGTTATCCCCGTTAAGTTTAATGGGCAAAATTATATGGCCTGGTCCTTCCATCTGAAGAACTTCGTAGAAGGACGGGGCTATTTGGTTATCTGGATGGAACAGTAACAAAACCTCCTACTCCAAGTACCACAGACTCCAAAGCCTTAGCCACCTGGTCCAAGGAAAATGCCAAAGTGATTACTTGGATACTCAACTCTATTGATTCCTCCCTTGCCGTGGCTCTTCAAGCCTATACTACAGCAGCAGACACGTGGGCTCACCTCAAGAAAATCTACCATCAAACTAACAAAGCCCGAAAATTTCACTTAGATAGTGAAATTGTTAAATTTACTCAAGGGGCTAGATCTGTGCAAGAGTATTTTTAATGGCTTTCTCACATTATGGACCGAACAGGATTCCATGTTGATTCAGACAGTCTCTCCTGGCTTTCTCTCCGAGGCTCTTAAACTACAAGAAGAAACTCACATTAGTCAGTTCCTTATGAATCTACGACCCGACTTTGAATCGGTTCGGTCTGCCCTCGTGAACAGAGAACTTTCGGCTAATCTTGATACCTGCTTTCAAGAAGTCCTTCATGAAGAACTTCGTCTCACCTCACAGCGTGCTATTGTTAAAGAATCGAAGGCCTTCCTCGCACCCCTTCCGGCCGACTCTGCTCTTCTAGCAACCCCCAATCCGAAGCTCACTCAATGCTATGAATGCAAAGGCTTCGGTCATATTGCCAAGAATTCCCGCAAGAAGTTGGTTTGCCGATATTGCAAGCGGTCTGGACATCTTATTGATGATTGTCGCAGCCTCCAACGAAGGAATGAGACACAGCCTAAGAAGCCTCCCTCCAATCTACCAAGACAGAATATTCCTTTCGCATTCCAGGCTCAAGCACCATCCTCTGATACAGGAAGCACTTCATCTGGGGCTGTATCCATGACTCCTGCTCAGATTTAAGAACTGATTTAGAGCACAGTCACCTCAGCATATGCATCTATGGGCTTTTTTGGTAGTCAGTATCAAACTCATTCTCATAAAGCTTTTCCTGCCTTTCATTCTTCTGCATCTCTTTCTTCTCCTATTACCTCATCCACATGGTTTTTAGATTCAGGAGCCTCAAATCACATGACATCTGTAGAACATAGCTTTACAAATTCTCATCCTTACCTTGGAAAAGAGAAAATAACCACTGCTAATGGTGATCAGCTACTCATTTCTGGAGCTGGTGCCATTACTTTATCTAGTGTCTCTGGTCAGTCCATCACCCTTCCCAATGTTTACTTTGTTTCAAAATTATCAGCCAATCTACTTTCTGTAGGACAACTTATTGATGATGGCTATTTTGTTCACTTTTCTTCCTCTGGTTGTGTTATACAGGGGGGGCAAACTGGGAAGGTGATCGCGACGGGGAATAAACATGGGCGCTTGTTCTTGCTGGACATTGGACATCATTCTTTCTTTGCTTCTTCTTCTAATTTCAATAACTTGTGGACTGTTTGGCATAAACGTCTTGGTCATGTGAACAATGCACATGTGATTTCTTTGTTTAAAATTGGTTATTTGGATTCTACTCTTGATAATAAAATGATGTCTTCTTTATCTCAATCAAAGTGTGATACTTATTGCTTAAGTAAAAGTCACATTTTGCTTTTTTCTGTTCATAATTCTCGTGCTTTGGCATCATTTGATATTATTCATTCAGATGTTTGGGGAATTGCCCCTACCCTGAGTAGGACAGGTTTTAAGTACTATGTGACCTTTATCGATGACCATTCTTGTTATACTTGGATTTACTTTATGCGCTTAAAATCTGAAGTCTTCTCTATTTTTCAACAATTTTATAACATGGTCCAAACCCAATTTCAAAAAGTTGTCAAGATTCTTAGATCAGATTCCGATGGCGAATACATGTCTCATGAATTCTCTGCCTTCCTTTCTGATAAAGAAATTCTTCACCAAAAGTCTTATCCGCATACTCCTCAGCAAAATGGGATTGCGGAAAAAAAGAACAAACATATTCTTGAAACTGTTCATACTCTGTTAATTGCATCCTTAGTCCCTCTCAAATTTTGGTGTGATGCTGCACAGACTGCTGTGTATCTTATCAACCGTCTTCCTAGCACTGTTTTAGGAAAGACTACTCCTTACGGAGTTCTCTTTGGTCATACCCCTTCATACTCTCACTTACGTGTGCTTGGTTGCTTGTGTTTTGTTCATCTTCCTCCTACTGAGCGTACTAAGTTATCACCACAGGCTGCTAAATGCATCTTTTTGGGTTACAGCAATGAACACAAAGGGTTTTTGTGTTATGATCCATTCAAAAAACGCATGCATCTCTCGTAATGTGATTTTCTTGGAACAAATTCCTTTCTTTTTTTTACATTTGGATAGTCATCCTATTGCTGTGTCCTATCTGCCACAGTTCTTGGAGTCAGCTTCTCCATCACCTCTTCCTAAAGTCTATGTCCGGCGGCATACGGTTCCTCCTCTGGTGACTCCCTCTCCTAATCCTCTCCCAGCACCGCCTACTGAATCTTCAGGTAACAATACTTCTTCTGATAACACCCTCCCTCTGCGACGCTCTAGTCGTCCTTCTATTGCACCTAACCGTTATGAATTTCCTGCTCTTCTTACTTCCTTGGATAGCACTCCTATACCCACCTCATATTCACAGGCCTCAAAGATTGCTTACTGGCAGGATGCTATGACAGAGGAATTGGTTGCTCTTGAAGCAAACCAAACTTGGGAATTGGTACCGGCCCCTGATGGAGTCTTTGTGATTGGCAGCAAATGGATATACTCCGTCAAAGTACACTCTGATGGGAGTCTTGATCGCTACAAAGCCAGATTGGTTGCGCAGGGTTACAAGAAGGAGTATGGAATTGACTATGAGGAGACATTTGCACCAATGGCTAAAATGACCATAGTGTGTACTCTTCTTTGTGTCGCGGCAGCACACAACTGGCCTCTATGGCAAATGGACGTAAAAAATGCTTTTCTACACGGGGACTTGCACGAGACTGTTTATCTAAAACCTTCTCCAGGATATGCTTGTCCTCCAAAGCATGTTTGTAAATTGCAGAAAGCTCTTTATGGGCTTAAGCAAGCTCCCAGGGCTTGGTTCGATAAATTCCGAACAGCAATCCTTAAAGCCAGATTTCATCAAAGTCACTCTGATAGTTCCCTCTTCTTGCGATGGACACCGAAGGGCTACACATTCCTCTTAGTCTATGTTGATGATATGATTATCAGTGGCAATGATATTATCGGCATTACGGATCTCAAACACCACCTTACTCACCACTTTAGAATGAAGGATCTTGGTCCTCTCACCTACTTTATGGGGCTTGAGTTTCTGCGAAACAAATCAGGCATTAGAGTCCTTCAGAGCAAATATGCGATGGATTTAATCACTTCTGCCCAGCTTGATGATGCTCATACTTTTGATAAGCCTATGGAATTGAATAGAAAAATCAGTTCAGATGATGGCACTCCCCTGGATGATCCCTCTGTGTTCCGGCGGATAGTCGGTAGTTTACTCTACCTAGCTATGACTCGGCCATATATTTCTCACACTGTTCATACGGTTAGCTAGTTTGTTAGCAATCCCCACAAACCTCACCTTATTGTGGCATTGCGCATCCTCTATGTTAAAGGAACTCTTCATCATGGTCTCTTCTTCCCTTCTGATAATTCTTTGCAATTATCAGCTTATGCAGATGCTGACTGGCTGGCTGTGCGGACTCTCAGAGGTCTACCACTGGCTGGTGTATGTTTCTTGGAAACTCTCTGATTTCATGGAAGTGCAAGAAGCAAACCACTGTATCAAAGTCTTTTGCCGAGGCAGAATATCGGGCGATGTCCTCCGCCAGTGCTGAAATTATCTGGCTTTGCCGCCTTCTGTGTGAATTAGGTGTTCTTGTTGGTAGTTCCACACCTCTCCATGGGGACAATACCAGTGCTACTAGAATTGCCAACAACCCGGTCTTCCATGAAAGAACAAAGCATATTGAGATTGACTATCACTTCATCCGTCAACATGTTACTGAGAAGATAACTCTGCCTCATGTATCTTCGTTTAACCAGTTGGCGGATATCTTCGCCAAAGCCCTTCCCAAACCGCATCATCATGATCTAACTAGCAAATTGATGTTTTCTACCTTGCCACATCAATTTGAGGGGGAGTGTAGAAGATAACAGGCCCAACAAAGGCCCATGTACAATATCCCACACGTGGGATACACTTAAGATTGTATAGCTGTAGCTGATTTATCTCATTCCATGTTTAGGATAGGATTTTATTCTTTCCATTCTTTGTTTATTCTAATTTGTACTCTTTACATAATTAGAGCCTTGATTAAGGCTTAAGATCATTATAAATAGAATAGTAGATGCTCAATCAAGGCACGACCTTCTCCCACTGTTTCTCTTCTTCTTCCTCTCCTTTCTTCACATTTTATAACACCTATCATTTGCCTTTTCTAGTTCTATGAAGATCATATGAAGATGAATATTTTTCCTCCTCTCTTGGTATTTTTCCATTAATTATCTAAGTGAGAAGATAGCTTCCATAGCTTACCTCCCTAGCATGAAACCAAATTATTTTTCAGATTTCTTTGTCTTTGTCTAAGTCTTTGCTTCATAACTATCCTATAATTCTATAGTGTGAGTCGTAAGGTTAATCTCATGATAATTGGTACGGCTTTGCATATTTCCTCCTTTGTTCTCGTATATAAGTACTACAATACTTTCTCTCCATTCATCCTGGATTTTCTCTGTCATTAATATCTTATTAAAATGCCTAGTTAACCAAATCCTCTGAATTTCTCCTAAGCATTTCCAAGCCTCCTTCAGAATGTCCAAAGCTTCTAAATGAGTCTCCTATTTTATCACCTATTGATGCTACCTATCCCTAAATGCTCCTGAAAGTGCTAATTTCTAATTCTATCATTTCTACTTTGACCACATGTCCACATTTCTACTACACTCATTTTGTGCATGTGTTCCTTCTTGATTGGCTAAACATTCTGATCTATAGGAGTATAGGTCATAATTGGTCTAATTGTTATCCTATAAAGTTTTCCCTTACATTTTATTGGTATGCGTGGATCAGAAAGCAATAAAAAAGCAAGTCTCCACTTCAACCATCCCGCTCTTATCCTATGTTAGATATCTTCTTCAGTCTCTCCATTCTTATCAATTATCGAGCCCAATGATCCTCTTTGTGGTATCTCTCGAGCTTCAATTTTTACAGTAGTTTCAACTCTTTGTACATCTCCACCGAAGTTGCTACCTATATTTCGTCTTTATACTACTTATTTTAAAGCCCTTTGTTCTAAAGTCTCCTGTCATTTCTCAAGTTTCGCATTCACACCATCTCTTGATTTATCCACCAACACTATATCGTTTGCAAACAACATACAATAAGGCACCACCTCTTAAATTTTAGCAATTAACTCATCTATAATTAGTGTAAAGAGATGGAAGGCTTAAGGCTGACCCCTAATGCAAACCTATGGCCATTGGGAACTCAAATGTCCCTCCGCTAGTAATTCTCACACTCATTACCCCTCCCTCATGCATAGCTTTAATGAGTTCAATATATAACCTCTTGGGAGACTCCTTTTATCTAAATCCTATCAAATTAAATCTCCAGGTACCTATCATATGTCTTTTCTAGTTCTATGAAGATCATATGAAGATGAAGATTTTTCCTCTTCTCTTGGTGTTTTTCCATTAATTATCTAAGTGAGAAGATACCTTCCATGGCTTACCTCCCTAGCATGAAACCAAATTAATTTTCAGATTTCTTAGTCTTTGTCTAAGTCTTTTTGCTTCATGACTATCCTATAATTTTATAGTGTGAGTCATAAGGTTAATCTCATGATAATTGGTACGGCTTTACATATTTCCTCCTATGTTCTCGTATTAAGTACTACAATATTCTCTCTATTCATCCTATATTTTCTCTGTCATCTTATTAAAATGCCTTGTTAACCAAATCCACCCAATTTCTCCTAAGCATTTCCGAGCCTCTTTCGGAATGTCCAAAGCTTCTCAATGAGTCTCTTATTTTATCACCTATTGATGCTACCTACCCGTAAATGCTCCTGAAAGTGCTAATTTCTAATTCTATCATTCCTACTTTTACCACAAGTCCACCTCAATATTCTCATCTCTACTACACTCATTTTGTGCATGTGTTCCTTCTTGATTGGCTAACATTTGATCTATAGGAGTATAGGTCATAATTGGTCTAATTGCTATCGTATAAAATTTTCCCTTAAATTTTATTGGTATGCACGGATCAGAAAGCAATCCAAAAGCAAGTCTCCACTTCAACCATCCCGCTCTTATCCTAAGTTAGATATCTTCTTCAGTCTCTCTATTCTTATCAATTATCGAGCCCAACGAACCTCTTTGTGGTATCTCTCGAGTTTCGATTTTCACAATAGTTTCAACTCTTTGTACATCTCCACCGAAGTTGCTACCTATATATATTTCGTCTTTATACTACTTATTTTAAAGCCCTTTGTTCTAAAGTCTCGTCATTTCTCAAGTTTCGCATTCACACCATCTCTTGATTCATCCACCAACACTATATCATTTGCAAACAACATACAGGAAGGCACTGCCTCTTAAATTTTCGCAATTAACTCATCTATAATTAGTGTAAAGAGATGGAAAGCTTAAGGCTGACCCCTAATGTAAACCTATGGTCATTGGGAACTCAAATGTCCCTCCGCTAGTACTTCTCACACTCATTACCCCTCCCTCATGCATGTCTTTAATGAGTTCTATATCACCTCTTGGGAGACTCCTTTTATCTAAATCCTATCAAATTAAATATCCAGGTACCTATCATATGCCTTTTCTAGTTCTATGAAGATCATATGAAGATGAAGATTTTCCCTCTGCTCTCGGTATTTTTCCATTGATTATCTAAGTGAGAAGATAGCTTCCATAGCTTACCTCCCTAGCATGAAACCAAATTAATTTTCAGATTTCTTAGTCTTTGTCTATGTCTTTGCTTCATAACTATCCTATAATTTTATAAGTCTTTGCTTCATAACTATCCTATAATTTTATAGTGTGAGTAGTAAGGTTAATCTCATGGTAATTGGTACGGCTTTGCATATTTCCTCCATTGTTCTCGTATACAAGTACTGCAATATTTTTTCTCCATTCATCCTGTATTTTCTCCGTCATTCATATCTTATTAAAATGCCTAGTTAACCAAATCCTCCCAATTTCTCCTAAGCATTTCCAAGCCTCTTTCAGAATGTCTTCGAGCCCCCTAGCCTTTCTTGTCCTCTTGGATGTCAATGTCTTTTCCACTTCTGCTACCCTAATTCTATGGCAGAGTGTATGTCCTGCTAATGTAGTATCATTTTCTCGTTCCCATGCCTCCTATAGTCTTCATTTAAAATTACATTGAAATATTCTTTCCACGTTTCTTTAATATTAGGGCTGAAAGCCTGAAACTGTTGTCTATGATGCACGGATACTTCAAAATGGGCAACGTATCGTGTCGTATCGTATCTGATACTTCACTTTTTATGTGTAAAATCCGTATCCCTACCGTATCTGTGCTGTGTCCTTGCCGTATCCAGGCCGTATCTATGCATCATAGACTGTTGTATTTGTCAATATAGAATGGTCCAAGCCATTGTAGCAGCCTATTATATCCCCTCAGTTGTTTAAAAAGTCAAAACAACCAAGAAAATGGATTACAGCAGGGAGATTTCAGTGTAATTTGTAAAAAAGTAAAAAAATTAAAACATGATATATGTTCTCTGTGTGGAGAGAGAGAGAGAGAGAGAGAGAAGAAGAAGAAGAAGAAGAAGAACCACACTGGTTCTAAAACAACAAAAATTCTTGCTCTAAAACCATGGTATTAACTGAATGATGTTGTCTTTATTAACAGGACTACAACATGATTATAGGCCTTTTCCCCTCATTTCCTTTACTTGCTACAGGCATATTGGTGTTGATAAGTTTTTCTGACATTGATGTGTTTGTTCTGCCTCGCCAGGTCCTTTATAGAAGAAATTTGTTGATCCCACAGAACAAGTGTCATATGTTTTGCTTTATTAACATTTTCTTCAATTCCTAAGACTTCTGCGTAGCATAGTTTGGGAAGTCAAATTCTGTATGAAGTTTCATGATATGCTGCTATACAGGATATTTGATGCTGCTTTATTTTTTATTTATAATTGTTTCAGACAATATTGAATTGGTCCTTTATTTTCTGCTGCTGCTTTCATTTTTCTGATATATGAACTATTATGTGTTGTCAGTCATGGGAATGAGTTTTTTGGTTCCTTGATTTTATTCAACAAAGAATATAGAGCAGGTTGGTCTCACCTTTTTTATAATCTGAGCTGTTTACCTTGTGGAACCCATTATTGCTATCTTTTAGGATCTCCTGGTCAATTCAGGATAGTTGTTGCTGCTTTTTTGTTATTACATAATTGGTTCGGACAGGATTGAATTGGTCCTTTATTTTTTGCTGCTGCTTTCGTTTTTCTGATATATGAACTATGATGTGTTGTCAGTCATAGGAATGAATTTTTTTTCCTTGATTTTATTCAACGAACAATATGGTGCAGATAGGGCTCACCTTTTTATAATCTGAGCTGTTTACCTGGTGGAACCCATTAATGCTATCTTTTAGCATCTCCCTGTCAATTCAGTACCAGTTGATCCTAATTCCTAACTAACACGGTTGGTGAATTGGAACTGCACTGATCTACTTGTCCAAAATTAACGAGCAAAATTTGACTCTTCATATCATCTGAGGTGGTTTTGGGACTATCTTACATATACAGTTGGACCCATCATATGAATGAACTGGATCACCAGCAGTTTAGCATAACAGGGCATGTCTACAGTTAGTAGGCCTGAGTAAATGATTCCATCTGCCATTGGATATCGCATCTTTTATTGGGATTTATTTCACAATCTGAAGTCCTAGCTCCTTGAATTGACCTCCCTCTGATTTGTGGTTGTCTATCCCATGCAGATGGTATTTTCTTGAACTTGATAACAGCTCTGTGGATGATGATTGCTACAATCTTATTATAAGGCATGATAAATCAAGCAGTTTGAAGATGGTAGAGGCTATCAACTTCCAACCTACCAAGAAATCCCGGAAAGAGAAAATTGGTGAAAAGATGCCTGCCATTGTTTATCCCACTGACATAATGGAACAGCAGATCTGGAAAGATTTCCCTGAGGACCTTTTTGAAGCTGTTATAGCTAGACTACCCATTGCCGCATTCTTCCGCTTTCGGCCAGTATGCCGGAAATGGAACAACTTACTAACCTCTGAAACTTTCTCTCAGTGCTGTGCAGAAGTCCCACAGACCCATCCCTGGTTTTACATGATTACCCATGAAAATGTAAACAGTGGAGCCATGTATGACCCTTTGCTGAAGAAATGGCACCATCAAATCATCCCTTCTCTGCCCAGGAAGATGATCAATCTCCAAGTGGCCTCAGCAGGTGGTCTCATCTGTTTCCTTGATATTGGGCACCGGCATTTTTACATCTGCAACCCTCTGACTCGCTCGTTTAGAGAACTGCCAGCAAGGTCAGCTCAACTCTGGTCACATGTGGCTGTGGGGATGACTCTAAGTGGAAGTTCCACCAGCAGTGGCTACAAAATCCTGTGGGTAGGCTGTAATGGGGATCACGAGGTTTATGATTCAGTTGGAAACAGCTGGACTCGTCCAGGAAACATGCCTCCAAGCATTAAGCTGCCGCTCTCGTTGAACTTCCGATCGCAAGCTGTGTCCATCAATGGAATACTGTACTTCATGTGTGCTGAGCCAGATGGAATCTTGTCCTATGACATGGCTAGTGGAGTTTGGAAACAGTATGTGATCCCCCCACCACCCCATCTGACGGACTATACACTTGCAGAGTCAAGGGGCCAAATCATGCTTGTGGGGTTGTTGACAAAAAATGCAGCTACATGTGTATGCATATGGGAGCTGCAGAGAATGACTCTCTTGTGGAAGGAGGTTGACAGAATGCCAAATGTCTGGTGCTTGGAGTTTTATGGAAAGCACGTGCGAATGACATGCTTGGGTAACAGAGGTTTGCTCATGCTGTCATTAAGGTCGAGGCAGATGAGCCGCCTCATTACCTATGATGCGTCAAGCAGGGAGTGGAGCAAAGTTTCAGGTTGTGTACTCCCACGTGGAAGGAAGCGCCAGCGGATTGAGTGTGGCACAGCATTCCACCCTTGCTTGACTGCCTTGGCCTGATTGCCTTTCTTGGCATTGGCAGGAGGTATGGGTTTTTTTCCTTTATTTTTCAGTGCCATTGTCTGTAATCCTTTTGCTGCAAATTTTGTTGTATGATCTTTGATATATCCATGACGGCAGTTGTGATGGGACATGGATAATCTCTCCATGCCTCACTGTATCTGTAGTAATTAGTATAAAGAAGACTGAAGTTAAGAACCGAATTCTCTTGTCCTTATAAAAAGTCATCTTACTTTTGTGCAAATTACTTCATGTCAAGATTGGATCAGGGAGAATTAAGTTTAATCTAGGAAAATCTATCCTAAGCACAGGATCTAGTTATTAGCCCATCTACTGCATTGAAAACAAAAGATTTGATGGTCTTGTTGTGAACATGGTTGGTGCTGCTGTTCTGTGGATGGGTTCAGTCATGGATAAATCGCACCAGCCACTAATGGGGATGTTGTGCTGACTGTTAGCAACACTCTTTTTATCATCGTCATCTTCATGATAGCCTGACTCAAACTATCTGGAGGTTTGATTTGTGAATTCTAGTCTCACTCCATATTTAAGCCCATCCTTTCTGTAACTTCTATGTCTTTTTGTTTACCATTATTCTTTTTCTACCATATGTTTTTAGGTCACCATTGGGGTGGTTAGAATCACCTGATCCAGTTGTGTTCATCTGGTGAATGGTCCCAACAGTGAACCATCCAACCTGCATTTTGTTTGTCGTGTGCTTTGCTCCAGTAACATAATTGGGAACAGTTCTTTAAACTATTTTGTTCGATTTGTTTTGAATAGTGTTTTGAAAACAATAAAATGAGATGGTTTTCTGGTTAATAGCTGGGCATTTAAGAGAGCAGTTTCTTTGGCAAGTGCTATATTTAGTACTTATTCAGTCATCGGGTACTAGGTCTAGAGTGGGACGTGTTATAGTTTTAGGAAGATCGATCGTGTGGTGACATGACTTTTACTGAAGTCTTTCAAGCACTCATTCATGTCGTCCATGTTGCAGTTAATTCTATTGTTTGGGTGCCTGACTAGTTGGATTGAGGGTGAGGATAGTGTTGTAGACACCAAATTGGAGGACCCTTTCAGGTGATGAAATAGTTCAGCTCGTGAATCTATTATCTTATGTTCAAAGAGAGCTTGTGAAGTGATGCTGCTGATTGCCACATTTGGGGGCCTCAGAGAGATGGTTTTATGAAGATTTGATGCAACAAGGTGAACAATCATAGAGGCATCTATTTGGGAAACATTTGAGAACCCCATCCTGTACTGGCTTTTTGTTGGGCTGCAATATTAGTTAAAATTCTTACCATTAATAATCTCTTAAGGAGGAACAGTAACGTAGCAAGTGGGAGTGCTTGTATTCTGCATCTTTGGTATGCGAAGGAACAAAAAGATTGTACTTGCTTTTTGTTGGACTGCAATATTTGATACAATTCTTCCAGTTAATATTCTCTGGAGGAGCTGTGATGGCATGATTACCAATGCTTGTATTCTGGGTCATCACTATGCAGAGTATGTTCCTCACCTTTTCATTCATTGTTCACTGAAGAAGTTTGAGTTTATTTTTTAATTTGTTTGGAGTAGGGTGGATGATGTCAAATACTGTTATGGAGCTCCATTTGGGTTTCCTTTTTGGCAAGCTACTGCTTTTATGGAGACGCTCTTTTGTGGCTGTTATAGGGTTAAATTTAGTCATAAAGGAATTGAAAAACGTTTTAAGACAAGCTAGATAATGCAGAGGAAGCAAGTTAAGTTTGGTTGAGGGTAACATCATGAGTTTTGGCCACAACAATGTTGAAAGTGTCCTTTCTGCTTCTGGTCTTTGGATGTGTTGAATTGAGTGGTGTGGATGTGTTGAATTGAGTGGTGTGGCCTTAATCGTTGAGGCTTTCTTGGCTTGTGTTATTTCTTGCCTTTTCTTGCCATGCAATTTCTGCATTTTGGCTTTTAACAGAAATTTCCTGTCTCAAGTGGCGGACTCAGGTTTTTCGTCTTAAGGGGGCAGACCTAAACAAGTAGTAGTGAGTTTTGGAAGCAGACCCACGTCGAATGTGGGGTGACTACCCCCAAAACCATGTATGTAGGTCCACCCGTGGTTGTCCTTCCCTTTTGGAGAACAAAAAATCATCAAAGGCTTATGGCATACATAATAATGTAGTTGAGGGAATCTGTGATTTCAGAAAGCAGATACCCTAATGAGGGTGTGTCTGTGAGTGTGTAGGAAGATTTCTGGAATTGGTCTGTTTGGGAATTGATGGGGTGATGATTTGGCCGTTGATATAGGTGAATGCACACGTGGTTGCACTGTGTCAGTGTGGCATGAAAATAGAAATTTCAGTTGGTCTAGATTTAATGAGAACAAAATGCTGCAATTGCAGCTGTCAATTGATTTTTATTAAAAGACTATTATAAGATCTATGGTTGACGGTGAGAATGGGAGGCTAATTCCATATAAATGCGACACCAAAAAAATAAATAAATTCTTAAGCATGATAGTATAAGGTGGCACCTTGATTGATGAGATTAGACATGCTGAAGTCGATCCGATCAATACCAATTTGGACTTTTGCTACTTTTGGTTTTGGGCCAGGATCTGGCCTTGCAAACCAAAACAAACACACAGAATGAATTTAGGTCAAGCCCATTTTGCATACAAATCATGGCACTATACTTCCCCATCTGCAAGGGTTTAGCCCATTCGGCTGTTGAATCCAGATTCTCTAAAAGAAGGCCTTGGAGAATTCTTTGGACCCACCCCAATAAAAGCATCAATGGGGCCAGTGCCAACCCCAAAAAAATCAGAACTGCTCAAATCACAGTCCTGACTCTGAGCCAAATTTCACCCCAATTGAAGCCCGGACCATGATCTGATCAACCACTTGATTAGCAAGCGATGCTGACCCATGAGTCCTTTGAAGTATGGGGTCCCATGTGTCCTGCCCGAGTTCCTCTTGCCTTCTTGTGTGCAAGTACACATTAGTAGCAGTGCAAAACTATTCAGGAACATCATGACTTCTAACACCTTCATGTGTGTAGGCCATGATTTTAGAATATGACTTCATTAACCCTGCTGAGCTTTACACCTACAATTGCTAGACCTCCATGTACTTCAAAGTTTGGCCAGATTGTTGCCCCTGCAACTAGCACACTTGGGCGAGCAGGAGACAGTACTAGGATGGTTCACTTTCAGAAAAGTTTAAAATATATAATAAAAAAAGACATTTTCAAATCATTCCAAGAAAAACAAAACCTCCTATTAAATCATTCATTGGAATCCGAAACCTCCTATTTTATTACTCTTTTATATCTGAAAACTCTTTGGCTGTTTGTTTGTGGGATGGAGTAAAATAAAAATAAAATGAAATTGGGTGTCAAATCACAAAGAAAAAGAAACTAAGGAAAGTTCGAAGTAAAAGCAACTTTTTTTTTTTTTTTTGGTCATTTTAAGCTTTTTTAAGATTACCTTATTTGCTAATTTATGTCTTTTAAGAGCGTCATTTTTGTCATTTTGTAACTAAAAGTACTTTTTTTTTTTTCATTTCCTTCTATTTAAATAATTTCGAAGGGATAGCCAAATAATATAAAATGAAGACAAGGGATGGATGAGATGATTTTGAAATTTAGAAATAGATGCTAAGCTAAGGAGGAAATTTGAAAAGCAGATAATGACTTGTAGATGTGGATCATTATGGTCTACCTTGGATATCTGTAGAACGTTCTGAGATCTATGGAGCTGCGAATAGTTGCCTCTTGGATCAAACATCAAACGAACCAGGACAAACTGTTATAGTATTTGTAGTATTGCCACATATCGGACTCATCAGATTCTATCAAACTTGGAAGGATCTCAAAATTTTGAGAACATATCATAAAGTACACATATGGTACAAATTGAACAGTTCAAACATGTAGCAAGCTAGGCTTTCAGCAATATATTGAACTATTGCTTTCATCCACTAACCTCATTTGTCAAGGAAGAGACCCTTTGAGCACCTTTCACCTATTTGCTCAAGTCAAAGGCCGGGTTGAAAGGGTGGAAGGTTTGGGCTTCTGAAGAACAACTATTGCACAAGGGCCCAAACTTGAAGCAATATAGTCAGGAGTGGTGGTAATTTCCTCCTTCAATGGAAGCCCTTTAGTAAATTTTGACTTGTCGAAGAAATTTGTTGTTAACAGTCGTCCTAAAGATATGGCATCAAAAAAGGATCTGGATCGCTGACTTTGAACATCTAGGCACAAAATTATTCTTAAACCCTTTTATAAATGCATTCATTAATCTCTAATGTGAAATATCCGCGATTCAATTAGAAATCCGCTCAAACTTGGCTTGATATTCTCAAAGTAAACAAATTTGTCATGAGAAAAAATTTATATAGTTCCCATGATTTGATAGGACGAAACAATATCTCCCTGTTTCAGCAAAACATAACGTGATTCAGTTAGCATCTGATATAAAGTCTACAAATGTTGTTGGTTCAAGTAGGTGAGCGGTCTTCCTTGAATACGGGCCTCGTGATTTGCAATGTCTTCGTTTGAAGCCAACCAAACCATCATTTAGCATCTGTTTTTCTCGATATAACAAACATTGTGACAATGACTCGTTGATCTCTAGGAGCTTGGGTAATGGTCCACATAACCTACTACTTCCTTGAGCCACATAGTTCTGGATTAGTTCCATTAAAACCAGAACGAACATCACAAATGCCATTCTAACGTCCTTGGCAATGTGGCCTTATGAAATGTGTAGATGCTTTCTATTTTATAGACACAAGCTTATTTCGTTGATCCAAGAATGAAGTTTGCATTGCTACTAGCATTTCAGCTAATCCGTTACCTGATATTGGATTAGACATTGGTTTATATTGTTCGGCCCTCATGAGTTCATGTATTGATCAAAGCTTCTGTTGCTGATGAATATGGACAATGGCACGGCTTGATCAAATCAAATCCCTTTTATTGGATATATATTACCTTCTCTCGGTGATCACGATGAAGTTGGATGCTGGTCAAATTTAGGGCTTAGATTGAGTTGATTGACCTGAGGACCACTGTTGAAGAGCTTTTTGTAAACACCCCATGGTTTGCAGGATTTGTAAATAAGCACTCGTGGTTTTAATATTTGTAAATAGACTCGTGTTTTTCATTTTTAATACCTTCCGTGTCCCTAGAATCAGTATACTTTTCAACCACCATAAATTTTTTGAGTGAAATGACACTTTCATCTTTTTCGTTTATCCATATTTCTCTTATAACACCAAGAGTTATATTTAGTGGGAGAGAATACCCCCACATAAATCTTATTTTGTCAATCCAGGTCCCATTTCATTAGGTGTAAATCCATCATAATGACAATCCAACACATGTACTTATAATTGGTTATAATTGATCCTATCCATACATGACCTGCCACATGATTAGTGAAAGTTTCAAAATGCATTAACAGGCTTCATATGCATGAGAGAGTTATTGACGGAGAGACCATTGCAACTTGGGATAAAATAATAAGATTTTTGTAAATAATATAGTTTATTCTTTTATTGTTTAATGGATTTAAGGGTAAAGCTATCGTTTTTATAAAAATTCAATGCGGACCTCATGTAGTTGCCTATTTTTGTTAGGAATATTTATTTTAGGGACCTATGAAGTATTATAAAATGAAAAGGTAGGGGCATATTTACAAATACTAAAATCATATGGGCCTATTTATAAATCCTAGAAACCTTGAGAGTATTTACAAAATCTCAATATTGAAAATATGCAAAACTTTTAGCCTCTTTTGTTTTTCGAAAAATAAAAATAAGGTTGCTTTATAGTACCATACAGATGGGTTGAGTTTTCGTTCCTTTCTTTTCTTATTCTTCTCTCTTACCTCTTTTGTTAGCCCCTTTTCTTTTCCCAAGCAACGAAACCCATTGAGTTTTAGTCGAATCGGCCGAGTGGACTCCAATTTTGCTGATTTTTAGAACCATAACGACAAGTTTTGCTTCTATTTCAACAATCTAGGTAACGCAAGGGCGGGCGACCTAGAAAAAGCCCAAAAGGCTTATGGGGCAACCCATGTGGCCCATAAGTTTAAGTCTTTGCCCCACCCTCTAAAGAAAAACCCCAGTTCAATTACTCCCTAAACCCTCTCCTCCTCTTTGTCTAACTCCCACCTTTGGCACGAGCATACAACTCGGTCTCTCTCTCACGTTACATTCTCTCTCTGACAGTGGCAATCTTATCACGCTCCTTTTTTTGTTTTTCAACTCATGCCTCTTTCCCTTCCCCTTCATTGTTATTATAGAGTGGGAGAGGCTTCTTGCTTGTGTGAGGTTTGAGCTCGTTTTATATGAAATTTGAAAAAGATCGAAGCTCGGTGGGTGTAATAGAATCAATCTGGATGTAGAGGCGAGGAAAATGATCTATGCATTTTTTTCATTTCCTCTTTAAGCAGAGATTTCGTGTAGGATGTGTTTGGACGCATAGCAAGTTGCGGTTGATTTGAACTTGTTGGTAGGGCAGATTACAATTGGTTGGAACATGTGATTGGGGTACATCTAAAAGCATTGTTGAGTTTTTTTTTTTTTTTTACTGTTTGGTGTTCTTTTTTAATTTTGGGTTTTAAGTTGATTCACTTATTTGTTTGATTTTCTCATGATCTACAGTTTAGGATTCTTAGAAATCTGTAAGTGCCAAAAACAATACCCACTTAATCAGGAGGGAGTAGAACTTGATTACGAGAAAGACCGAACGCCCGAGACCTGAAAGGGGAGGAGAGGAACAGAGGTCAGAGGCCCTAGCTGCCGTCAGCCGAAGGCACTCCGATGCCTGAGTTAGTTCTGCAACTAAGCAAAGGATGAGTGGGGGAGAGAAGCAACAATGAGTGAGTGAGTTTGTGCGGACCTTCATGGGACTAACCCCATGCGTATATATAACGAGGAATTCTCGTCCACCTTCTTGCTGAGTGGAGGTAGGTGGGGGTAAGGTCCCATCGGACCTTATCCTGACACTGAGTGGTAGGTAAAAAGGGAACATCCACCGGAAGTTTCCATTCCCCTTAGGACAACTGACGTGATAGAGTGATAGAGTCAACTCCTTATCTCTATCACGCGCCACCCTATCTGTCAGTGCGTGTCCGTACTTCTCATAGGAGTGTAATGGCCTACTTTCGTCCTCCAGTACTCCTACCGAGATCAGAAGTGGTCCTGCCGAGCTGACATTCTTACCGAGCTATCGAGCTGCAGAGGCATGTGTTACCGAGATCACAACGAACTAGCTGGTACTATTATCGATGTTTAGTCTAATCTCGGTGTTATGGTTTTTCCCCACACAATTGCCCCCTAGCTTTTGATCTCTTAGAGTCCTCCAACTCTTTGAGGTCGGAAGCTAAGCGGTCTAGCCAAGATGGTACCGTTACCGAGCTGAGTATGGCTACCGAGCTGAATGCAACTGTCGTTCTGGCACCGTTACTGAAGCACAAAAGCAAAGTACCGTGACGGTAGAGCCTTTCTGCATGATAAGTTTGGAGCGGAAGCTCTTCCTTTTCTTGGTGACGGTCGCTGACGTTTGCCCAAGGCATTTAATAGCCTTCGGGGAATGCGCCGCTGGTGCCACGCATCATCCCCTCGGCTGCCGCCCAATCACTTCGAAGAGGCGTGAGGGTTGCTCGAGGTGACGCCTCGTACGGCTATCCTTGAAAATCAAAACAGTGCCTCTGTCCATTATAAATCAGGGCATCTTCGTCTTGATCTTCTCTTCTGCATTTGTTGGAGAGGGGGGGTTTCTGCTGGAGAAGAGAACTTCGTGATTTCGAGTCTTTTCCGTCTGTAAGTCGCCTTCTTCTGCGCATTCTTCTCTTTAGGGTTTCAGTTTTTCTTTCTTCCCCTTCGTCTTCTCTGAGTCTTGAGAATGGGGGTTTATAGGTACTAGCTAGAAAACCCACAGGTCGTAGCTGATTTTAGGGCCAGATATGGATCCCGGACAACGTCGAGGTTAGGCTAGATAAACCTGAGGACCCTTTTGATGGCATTATCTTCCACAACGGCTGGATGTCATTCTGGTTAGTAGCTGTGATAGAAGGTGGGGTTCGATTCCCCCTTCATTCGCTCTTGAAGGCGTGCCTCAAAGAATGGAACCTCTGCCCCTGCCAACTGATGTCAAACGGCTTCAAAATAATAATGGGGGTGGTAGAGCTGAATAGGATTCTTGGAATCAACCTCGGTGTCCCCGACATCGAGGACGTGTATGATCTCTGCAAGTCCAGGGATGAGGACATCTACTACCTCCGAGCGAGGGAGAAACGATCTGGCTTCGTCACCGCTTTGGAGGATTCCAATAGATACGTGGGGGATGACTGTGTGTTTGTCTCGGGCGAATGGGAGTTTGACGATTCAGAGCCCGTGGCGTCAAGAGTAGTCCGGATCCCTCGTCGCCTTGAAACCCCTCCAAGTAAAGACCGAGATCTTTTGGCTTTCTTTCCTTTTTTTGCCTTTATATCTGCCGGACTGACATCTTTTTACTGTGCAGGTTTCCATCAGAGAAGACAAACGGCCAAGAGGACCGGCTGGGTGAGGAACGACGCCTGGCTCCAGCAAGTGAGGAACTATCGCGGTCACAACACCCGAGCCGCTTGGTTGCTACTGGGGTATGAGCTGAGGTACCGTTCCTTTAACAAAAAGAAGGGAGCTGGGGAAGAGTTCCCAGTTTTTGGAGAAGGAGGGAGCAAGGAGCAAGTAATTGTCGCAATCCCTGCCGGGCATCTTATTGAGTCCTGTGACAAGGCTTCCTCATCTCACTCGGACTCAGGGCCTGCCGAGACCACCGCAGCCGCAACCGAGACCTCTTCGCGGCCAAGGAGACGAGTCACGAAATTCGTTAGCTCGGAAGAAGAAGAAATGCTGCGTTGACGTCGTCCGCATGTCGTGGTGGAGGACCTGGAAGCCTTGGCTTTCAGGGACCGGGCCCCAGATGCCCCCCAGCCTGCCGGTGATGCTCCGTCTTCGCCCCCTACTTCTGCTACTATCGCGACCACCTCTGCCCCCACTTCTCCGCCCACCATCGTCATTAGTGACTCGCCCGCCGCGATTTCTCCGAGTGCGGGAGGTCGGGAGCGCCCCGCCGAGGTCTCGAGGGAGGAGGGCCGGTCAGAGAAAAGGCCCAAGATAGAGGCCTTGTCCAGTTCTCCGGCCGCGTTGTCACCCAGCGAGGCAACACCCCAGTCCCCTCTGCCAGACATATGGAGGCCGAACCTCGAGGCTGTGGATGGGAGGCCACTGACCATAGCGGATCGCGTTTCCAACAGTCCCTTCGTGGTTGCTGCACTGGGGTGAGCATGCACCTTGCCTCTGGACATAGAGAAGTGGGGGAGGATGGACAATGCAACACTGCTTCTTTCAACAATGCGATCGGCCATCTCGATAAGTTCTTAACAAAATCCCATAAGTTTTTTACTTCGGCATTTGTCTTCTGAAGCGTGTTTTCTTCCGCAGGTGGTGCAGAAATGCTAGGTCGGCATAAGGAGGCTGGGAGAAGCCGAATCCAAGGCAACCGAGTGGGTGACGGAGAAAGAGGGGCTCCAGGCGGCTTTGGACGCCAAGGACGAGCAGTTGAGGGAATAGGCGCGCAAGAATGCCGGTCTTACCGCTGACCTCGAAAAGGCGTTGGCTGAGGTCGAGAAGCTGGAGGAGGATATGCATACTCAAAGAAGCCTGGCAGTTGACTTGGTCATCGAGAGGAATAAGGAGAGGGCTACGTATCAAGCTGCCCTGGAGGAGAAAATGGCCAAACTCAAGTCTGCTCTGGCGAAGCAGAAGGCTGAACTCGAAGAGAAATTTGGGGCCAAGTTCGACGCTGCCTATGACGAGGGGATCTCGGAAGTGACTGCAAAAGACAAAGCGCAGATGCAGAGGATCCGTGAGCGAGCCTGGGAGCTTGGGTGGAGAGCTGCTTTGAAGAAGGCTGGAGTTCCTGAGGACGATCATGCTTTCAGGCACCCTCCCAAGTTTTAGAGCTTGGACTCTACCCCTTCTTCTAGAGCCGGTCCACCTTCTACTCCTAGCCCGTCCTCTGAGGCTTCTTCAGTCGTAGATGCCGCGCTCGAAGCTGTCACCCTACAGGCCGACCCCGAAGCTAATCTGGTTGAACCTCAAGCCTGCCCGGAAGCCGCAGCTACACAGATGGAGATTGACTGTAACGCTGAAGTAGCTGCCCCTTGAATTATCTTCCCTTTTGTAATTCTTTATGATGTAATGAAATCTCCATTTAATGAAATATCATTTTTCTCATGTTCTGGCTGCAATGGTGTGTATGGTATGTCTATTTTCGCTCAAGTAGTTGGTCTTGGTTTCCTAACCGAACTCCTCACATACTTAAAATAGGACTTTTGCTTAAGTAACTGAGCTCGATTCAGTAACCGGAATCTCAGAAACTTGTAACCATAACCACTGGGGATGGACTGGGACAAATCTTTCACTTGATGTAAGAAATCCACCTCGGTTCTTCAACCTGAGGTGTTCTTGGACGCCAAGGTCGATGCCTTAAACATTTTAAGGCCTTTTTTTCTTTCTTTTTGGTGGTAGTGTACTTGGTTCTGCAACCAAGAATACCTTCGAGTGGCAGCACTGTTGCTATGCTTAGCTGGTGTTGTCCTCAAGCCGATCATGGCCGATACCATTGCTAAACCGGATATAGCTGGCACTATTGTCGAGCAGTAGCTAGTGTTGTCACCTAGCCGAACATGGCTGGTACTATTACAGAGCCAGATATAGCTGGCACTCTTGCGGAGCTATAGCTAGTGCTATCACTGAGCGAAAAATGGCTGGTACTATTACCGAGCCGGATATAGCTGGCACTCTTGCTGAGCTGTAGCGAGTGCTATCACTGAGCGAAAAATGGCTGGTACTATTACCGAGCCGGATATAGCTGGCACTCTTGGCGAGTTATAGCTGGTGCTGTCACTAAACTGAAAATGGATGGTACTATTACCGAGCCGGATAACTTAGAGTTCTTTTAGAACAAGGGAGAGTGATCCTTTCAGAACAACGATTTTTATTGATACCCAAACTTTGAATACATCTTTAGAAATAGTATTTCTTGAGGTGTATCGCATTCCATGGCCTTGGTAACTATTTACCCTCCATGTCCTTAAGTCTGTACGCGGATCGTCCTGCAGCTGAGAACACTTTGAATTGCCCATGCCAGTTAGGTGCTAGCTTGCCTTTGTTTGGGTTTTTGTCCCCAGGGAGTGTTTTCTTCAGGACCAGTTCTCTAACTGAGAACCCCCTTTCTTTGACCTTCTAATTGTAGCCCTGTGCCAACTGTTGTTGGTAGACAGTTAGGCGGATAGCTGCTGCTTCTCTTTGTTCCTTGGCTAGGTCCGGTTCTCGAGCCAGGTTTACATCGTTCAGTCCTTGATTGTAGAGCTCGGATCTCAAGGTCGGGAGGCGGACCTCAAGAGGGATCATTGCTTCCATTCCATAGGCTAAGAAGAATGGTGTAGCCGACGTGGAGCGTCTTGGAGTTGTTCTGTACCCCCATAGAACTCTCAAGAGTTCTTCCGCCCATCTTCCTTTAGCTCAGTCGAGTCTCTTCTTGAGCCCATCGATGACCACCTTGTTCGAGATTTCAGCCTAGCCGTTGCTTTGTGGGTACGCCGAAGTGGAGTAGACATTTCTGATGTCAAGCTTCTGGCAGAAATTTCTAAAGAAATTGGAATCGAACTGAGTCCCGTTGTTCGAGACCAGAGTTCGTGGGATCCCAAATCTTGTAATGATGTTTTTCCACACAAAGTTCTTCGTGTCCTGCTCGGTGATGGAGGACAGAGGTTCGGTTTCGATCCACTTGGTGAAATAATAGTAGCCACCTCTTATTCCCTGGAGTTCGATGGTATGGTCCCACAATATCCAAGCCCCACTGAGCTAAGGGCCACGAACTGGAGAGTGCACTCAGATCCTGCGCTGGCTGGTGAAAAGAGCGTTAGAACTTCTGGCACTTTTCGCATTTTCTAACATACAACTGGGCGTCTTTTTGCATGTGGGGCCACCAGTAGCCTTGGTTGATAGCTCGTATGCCAGTGACCGGCCTCCAATGTGACTGCCGCAGATCCCTTCATGGATTTCATATAGGAAGTCCTCAACTTTGCTCCGGTGGATGCATTGGAGGTAGGGTCTGGTGTATAACTTCTTGTAGAGCCTATCATTTGGGGATAACCAAAACCGAGCTGCTTTCAGCTTGATTATGTGAGCTTTGTTCTTGTCTTCAAACAGTCGGTCGTCTCTCAGGTAGCCGATGATTGGGTCCATCCAGCTTGGACCGAAATCAAGACATAAGACCTGCCGAGGTGGTTGGAGCTCTATGCTTGGCTTTTCCAGTGTCTCAACCTCGACAGTTCTCTTATTCCCGGCCTCAACAACAGAGGCGAGGTTAGCGAGGGCATCAGCGTGAGAATTGGACTCTGCCGATCTGTTGGACTTCGGCTCTTTGAAACTGAGAGAGGAGCTCTTTCGCACGAGCCAAGTAGGCCGCCATCCTGTCGTCGTAAGCTTTGTAGTCTCTGCTAAGCTGGCTCGCCACTACCTAGGAATCGTTGAAGACCACCAGTTGTCAAGCATCTAGGAGCTTAACGCTGTTCAACCTGGCAATAAGTACTTCGTACTCGGCTTTGTTATTGGACACCTTGAAGCCAAGTGTCAGGGTTTGCTCGATGATAAGGCCCTTCGGATATTGGAGGACTATGCCAGCTCCAGCCCTTTTGGATGTTAAGGATCCGTCGACCAAGACCTTAAAAGCTGAGTCAATGAACTGTTTTCAAGACCGCTCTTGCTCTGTCTCGGTAACTTCTTCTTTATCCTTATTGCCCCCCAGTTCGGTGTCGAGTAGTCTCGGTGCCTTATTCGGAGAGATGAACTCTATAATGAAATTTGCCAAAAACCTGGGCTTTTATGGTCGTTCTGGGTTGATACTTGATATCATACTGTCCCAGCTCGACAGCCCATTTTGAGATTCTTCTAGAAAAGTTCGCCTTTCTGAAAAGGGACTTGAGTGGATGTTCTGTAACAACCACTATAGTATACGTCTGAAAGTAGTGGGAGAGTTTGCGAGAAGCACTGACGAGTGCTAATGCAAGTTTGTTCAGCTGTAAGTACCTGGTCTCGGCATCAAGGAGGATCTTGCTCGTGTAGTAAATAGGCAATTGTTGCCCGTTCTCTTCTTTGATGAGTATCGAGCTCACTGCATGATCCGAGACTGCCAGGTACAAGTACAGCACCTCGCCCAGCGTTGGTGTTGACAGCAGGGGTGGTGAAGATAGATAATGTTTAAGCTCCTATAGAGCTCGGTCGCAGTCAGGAGTCCACTGGAACTTTGAGCTTTTTCGCAAAAGCTGAAAGAAGGGTTGGCACTTGTCAGAAGCTCAGCTGATGGAACGATTGAGCGCGACAGCCATGCCGGTCAGTCTCTGAACTTGCTTCGCCGAGGATGGACTCTGTACCTCTTGGATCGCCAAGATCTGGTTTGGATTTGCTTCGATCCCTTTTCTTGTGACCAGGCTTCCCAGGAATTTGCTGGAGCCAACACCGAATGCACATTTGGACGCATTCAGTTTCAATTGGAACTGTCGGAGGATGTCAAACGTTTGACTTAGATCTGCCAAGTGGTCCTATGACCTTTTAGACTTGACAACCATGTCGTCATTGTAGACCTCCATTGCCTTGCCGAGCTGGGCCTGAAACATCTTGGTGACCAGCCTCTGGTAGGTTGCTCCTGCGTTCTTCAACCCAAAGGGCATGACCTTGTAGCAGTAAATGCCTCGGGGTGTTATGTACGCAATCTTCTCTTGGTCAGGCTCGAACATTGGAATCTGACGGTAACCTCAATAGGCATCGAGGAAACTCATCCTATCGTGCCCGGCTGTGGCGTCGATCATTTGGCCGATCTTTGGGAGGGGGAAGCTATCCTTGGGGCAGGCCTTGTTAAGATCGGTGAAGTCCACGCAGGCCCTCCACTTCCCGTTCTTCTTCTTGACCACCACCGTGTTGGCCAGCCACTCCGGGTAGTGGACTTCCCTAATCGCCTGGGCTTCTAACAACTTTTGGACTTCCTCAGTCACGGCCTCGGACTGTGGGATCCCCATTCTGCGAGCCTTCTGGATCACTGGTTTGTGTTTGGGGTCTACATTTAGCTTGTGGCACATGACTTCGGGACTGATGCCAGGCATTTCATAGGGGGTCCATGCGAAGACCTCCTTGTTCTACAGCAGGAAGTCCAACAGTTCGGTCTTCTCAGGTTCGGGGATCTAACTTCCCGGCAGAAAAAATCTGTCAGGGTCGTTGGGGTCGATCCTGATTTCTGTGAGGTCTTCAATACTTTTCTGCTCTAGGGCTCGGCTGACATCTTCGAGCTCGGCTTCTTTGTCCAGCTCAACCATGTGAACCTGTGACGACTCAGCTTCACCAGGCAGCACAGCCATCAGGCACTGCTTGGCCATGTGTTGGTCGCATTTGACCGTAATCACCTCCACTCGGCCGCTCTCATTTTCTAACGGGAACTTGAGCTTCTGATGATGGGTGGAGGGCATGGCTTCCATACTGTGCAGCCAAGTCCTCCCCATTATTACATTGTAAAGGGATGGTACATCTACCACCAGGAAGTCAGCTCGCATGGAGGTGCCTCCAACTTGGACTCTGAGGGAGATTCTGCCATTGGGGTATACGGGCTTCGAGTTGAAACCGACTAAGGAGGTGCGCGCCGCCTGGAGATCCTCATCTTTGAGACCCATCCTCTTGAAGCAATGTAATAGAGGATCTCTGACGAGCTCCCGGGATCCACCAGGACTCGCTGAACCAGGAAGTTCTTCAACTTCAAGGTGAGAACTAGGGGATCGTTGTGGAGGAGCTAGACGCCATCCAGATCCTTATCCGAGAACTAGATTTTGGGTCTTTCCGTCCGAGCTTTCTTTGCAGCCGGCTCCAGCTCGGTAGTCATCACCTACTTCTGGTGGGAGGCCCTCCTAGCCTTGGCATGGGCTTGATTGCTCCCCTTCGGAGGAGGGGCGAGGTAGATGACGTTGATGATGCCTTCGGCTCATCGCTGTCCTGATCATCATCTCGACGCCGAGCACAACTGTTGTCTCCGCCCTGCTCCTTGATGTAGTCCCTCAAGTGCCCGTCCTTGACAAGCCTTTCGAGGTGAGCCTTGAAGACTTTACAGTCCTCGGTTCTCTGCCCCTTCTGTTTGTGGTAGGCACATGACTTGTTATGATCTCGGGTGGATGGGTCACCCTTCATTGGCTGCGGCCACTTGAAGAAGGGCTGTGATTTGATCTTCCTGAGGAGCTTGTAGATCGGCTCTTTGAAGATCGTGTTTACAACCTTGTAGGTGGTGGCTTCTGACTTGAACTTCTTGCTGCCCTCCGAGGTCGGAGCCGAGGCCTCTGCCAAAGTTGACGGGGCCCTGTGTCGATCTGACTCCTCCCTCTTGGAGGATCTCTTGTCCTTCTTGGATGGCTTGTCTTCTGAGGAGAGGCCAAAGTTCTCCCGGGCTCGGGCCTCGTCTTTTTCTGTTTCAATAAACTGGTTCGCCCGGGCTATCAATGCTTTCATTGTGACTACGGTGAACCGCACCAGATCCTTCCGCAGCTCGTTGCCTTGCAACAAAGCTTGTTGGAAGGACTTGAAAGCCACCTCGTCAGAAGCACCTTCGATCTGGCTGTAGATCGTCCAGAATCTCTTGGCGAACTGGGTGACGTTCTCATTCTGCAGCATCCTGAGAGCCATAAGGTCTGCGTCCATCTTGGGGATGACCCTATGAGCCTGAAACTTCTCTAGGAAGGAATTCCGAAGCTGCTGCCAGCTTGAAATTGAGCCCTCCGGCAGCATGCAAAACCATCTCAATGGGAGGTCTCCCAAACTTGAGGAAAAGACTCGACAGTCCAGGTAATCCTCGTCACCCCATACCGACATCCTCTGGATGAAATGTCGAAGATACATTGCAGAGTCCGAGATTCCATTATAGAGGACGAACCTCGAGACGTTGAACTTCTCTAGAAGAGAAAAGTTTCTGACCTCCTGAGAGAAGGGAGACGTGCCGAGATCCTCCGTCTCAAAGGTGCTGAACCGATCCCGGGTGAAGCCAGCAACTTCCATATTCTGCCGGATCGTTAAATTGATTATAATAATTGTTAAAGACAGTCAAAATCAAGCACACGCATTATGTGCTTCATTCCAAGGACCTCTCTCCCTAAAAGGGTGAATATCTTACCATAGTGCTAGTGAGGTGGTAAAAGAAAAATGGATTGGAGTTTGTGAATTGTGTTTGGGATTTTGAAATTTGAGTAATCTTAATTTCTGGATTCCTCTCACTTGCTTTTAGAAAATAATTATTAAAAAAAATTGGAAAGATAATAATGATCCTTACTTTTGGGCCTTTTGATTGATACTATATTATTCACACTTTCAGGAAGCAAGTTTTGGTTCCATCATTTTTTTTTCTTTGTTCGAAAAATCAGGCCAACTTATAGATTAGTGTTTCAATTTTTATGTTTGGCTCATAAAATCAAAGGAGACTCACGTATTTGTACAAAATTCTCAAGTAAAATGCTAATTAGTACCTTTTTCGCCTTATATTAATGAATAGGCACCTGACTGGATACTTGGATCAAACAATTGTTAGGTCATTTAACAAGTTTTTAAGTGTTGAATTTGAAGCAAGTACTGATGACTTTCTAGTTGGTCATGCTTTGTATTAACGCACTAGGACCATATAGCTGGACCTTTTTTTGCTTTACATTGCATTTTGCTTATAAACGACTTGTATTTCCTATTTAATTATATTGAAATTTTCAATTATAAATAATGATTGATATTTTTAATTGACCATCGCCCGCCCTACCCAAACGAAAATCCTGAATCCGCCAACGTAGGTAAGCACTCTGCAGTCTGCCCTTTGGAAGCATCCTAAGTTAAGGCGACCCTTGTTATTCTGGAAAGAGGTCTGCAAAATAGAAAAATCCCAAATTACAAAGGCCAGAGGAAGATATTGCCCGTTTCCACTAGAGGAAGCGGACAGTTGCCTTCAGAAGCGGGTGTTTTTCCAATTCACAACCAACATCAATAGTTTAAAGGCTAGCATTAGCATGGGTGATGCGTCTAGGTATACAAGTAAAAGAGGCCATATCACTCACTATACAGGAAGTGTTTGTGCACCATGTTTGTTCCGCAAGTGGTAAAGTAAAATTTATGGTGAAGAAATCCCTCCACCAAAAAATTAACTTTATCATGTTTGGTCGGTCAAAACAAGTAAAAAGTAGAGTTTCGGCCACCAAAGCTGTTTACTTTCATTTTGTGAAAACCAAAAAAAAAAGGTTTACCTCATAAAAGATAAGTAAAATGGTAACATTACCACATAGCTATAAAAAAAATATTGCTACTTTACCACTTGTTAACTTCTTATCCCCCTAACTTCAGCTCACAAAAACAAATGCATTTTTACATTATCAAAAAGCATACTTCACTTTTTCCGAACCATTAACTGTACCAGCAAATAAAACAAGCTGCTCTCTAGGGTAATGTTCTATTCCCTCCATGAAGTGTTATACACACTTGGAAACAAGTTCAGAACTTCTGAAGCAAATGAACCAAGTTAAACCAAGGTCCATGGACTCCATGCATATGAGGATGAGTTCCAACGGCCATCCCTGAAAAACTAAACAAGTTAGAAAAGAAAAAGAACAAATCAGTGGGGTTTACATGCTAACACTGAGAAAAATACGGCCCTAACCCATCCCAAGTAAAGTTTCACAAGGTTTCTCACTTTAAGAAAGTTTAGAATGAGCAATTGCGAAGAATGATCAATTCTTTCAAAATAAGGCTCATGAAGAATTTTGTGGATCCAATCATTGTGATCCAGTGAACCTCAGACCTATTTAGCCAAAACCAAGCTTCAGAAATTTAAATAGCTGGGGAAAAGACCAAAAACAGCTCAAAGCAGGGAAAGACACAAGGTGCAACTGCAAACAATGAAAAACAAGATACTAGCGCACCTTGCACCAAAACTGAAAACAAAAAATAATAATAAATAATAATAAAAGAAACTTCAAAGCACGCCCCAACTATTTGCAAAGCCACAGGGGCACTCATGTTCTTCATTAAGGGAACATTCAAACATCTTTCAAGCAGAAATTGTGTGAACGAAACCTCTGGTTCAAGAGTTGTAACCAAGGAGCCAATGGTAACCATAAGAACACTCCTTGAAAAGGTTCCAGTCCAGCACTGCCACTGACAACATATTTGAAGTGCTTAAAGACACTGAGGAATTTTGAAGCTCAAACAAGAAAACTTGGTTAAATTAAAATCAGAAAAGAAATCAGAGAAATGACCAAGGCAAGGAAAAGAAACATGAAAACGGGCAAGGAAAAAGCCAGGATTCAGTAGACAAGCACAGCAATATTGAGGTGTCTACATTTTGGTTTGAGTCTCATGGAAAAATGCTAATGGGAAGAAGAGTAGATTGGAATACAATTGATTATCGCCAAAAAAAAAAAAGGTGAGATATGAAGAAATTACAAAAGTTGAGCCTGACAATGAAAGTGAGCCGTGAATTCTTTGCAGGAATGCAATGGAAGGACAATGACTAGAGGTGACCATACGGTACTCACAAGAAGGAAAGCCTCTGAAATTTCCAAAAGCGCAAATGACTTTCAGATGTTTGACATAAGTTGACCAAGTGGAAAAGGAAAGAACAAGAATTAGCAGTTGTTTCTGCAAAGTGCAAACATCATAAAAAAAAAAATGCTACAACCGTTTAGACATTTTGTCTACTAGTTTTGCTAAATTCAAACCCCCGACTTGTCCAGATACAAGCACAAACCTTACAATGATCCAACACTGTATCAGGAAGTAAAAATCATATGGCTACAGAGTACCAAATAACAACAAAAGAAAGCATCAAGTAGACAGAAACACTCTTCTGATGTCAATGGTCTGTGGCTATACAAGAAAACATCTACCTCCAGAACCTTTCTTTCTTGGTCAATATCTCATAACAATGCACACAAGGGATGATCAAACTTCACACAACATCTGAGGAAGAACTGAAAACAAGGCCGAGATAAGACCCAAATCAAGTTACCGACATCAGAATCTTCTCACAGCACCATGGGGTAACAACCAACCAACTACAAAATATTCATTGAAGCCATACTTCCTCCTTCAGAGACAACTCAGGCACGAGCTTTTCCATAAAGATGTGCATAGACAATTTTGGTCCTATGCACAAGAATCATGCTCAAGACAACTGCGATAATGCAAAATCCTGACATAATTAAAGAGGTGAGGAAAAAGCAAATTGATCCCTCGCATTTGAGAGACTCTTCCTGACCAAATGCTCTACCAAGCATTCCTCCAACCATAGGTCCAGAAATTTGCCAGTGCCTACGGAGATGAGCTTGTTTCTCCGCTTCGTGATCATATATAGTGCTAGCAATCAGACCAGAGAAGACTAATGAACCTGCAGGACTGGCCATTGTGAGGAAATTGTACAAGGCACCAAAGTTTTTCAAACCAAACAGCTCAGAAGCAGCAGCCGGCACAATTGCCCAATGGGCGCCATATCCAAGTCCAATTAACAGAGTTCCAACATGCATTGCCCCTGGCCACCCCATTGCAAAAAAGAAATGCCCAAAAGCCATCACAATCTGGGCGACGGCCAAGGTGACTGGCCTTGGATATGCATACTCCCTGTCAAGCAATATCATGAGATCAAAATGGGGAAAAGATGGTAATTTCGGTAACAAACAAATGAGAAATATGCTGTCAACAAGCCCCAGTATCAGCCTAACAATAAAATATGCACTTCCATGAATAAAAAGGCCCAGGCCAACTTGTCAGTTCGCAAAGGATGACGTTGATGATGTTATAACCACATAGTAGGAAGTTTTTAGGTGAAGGCTACCATCTTTCTTTGTCCCCCACATTTTCCTTCCACTCTAAATTAATACTCTGATCGTCTAAGATTAAGAATGAAAACATACCTGATCATGGGTCTAGGTGGGAAATCACTGTCTGCTCAAGATATCAATGACATGTTGAGGTAAACTATAATCTTGTTAAAAGTAATATTAGTTCAAATTAGAAAGATTAAGGAACTCTACTCATTACCAGGTATCATCTGTTACGTTCCACCTAGGAGGCAGAATAGAATACAGGAACTCTGTTATGAGTGTTCCATTTTTTCAGTCCAAATCAATAATCTAGTCCCTCTGGTTAGATATGAAAGGTTCCTGAAATAGATTTATGTAGAAAAAAAGCATCGTGTCCGCTCAAGACATTCAGGAATACCAAACAAAAAGAAAAAGGATGACTAACAGTTCTGCAAACGCCTGAAATGGCGTGAAAATTGAAAATAAAATATGTATCCAGCTGCAGTTCAAATTCCCAATTTCTGCATCACTCAAAAAAACACCAGGGATTCATTGTCCTCAATAATCAATCCGATTGCAATATGTCGTATATACAAAGAAACCTGTAAATATGCTACATAAGGATGGTTAAATGATGATCATACCTCACAATAATCTCAGAGAAATAGCCTCCACCAATCCTTCCAAGAAAATTCCAAATGCTGATCATAGATACAAATATATGAGTATTGTCATATCCCAAAGATTGGCTCATCTGACCCAGATTGTCAATGACAGTCAAACCAGATCCAGAACCCAGTAAAAGAGAAAAAAAAAGAAGCCACAAATCCGCCTTGATCAATGCCTGTGTCAAAGTGAAGTCCTCCCCTCTATGTGGTCCTTTCTTCCTCTTCACTCTCACAGCTCCTTCAGCTGCCGCTTGAAATAGTCTTGCTTGTAACTGGGCAATTCGCTTTTGCCTCTCCAACGCAGGTAGCAGGTCTACTTCTCTAGGCTTTTCATCTTCCACTTCACTTAAAATAACCTCATTTGCATCTGTTGGTTGAGCCGATTTAGATGGTCCTTGTGTCTCATGCGCTGGCAAAAGAGTCTCTTCAATAGGAGATTTTGGGTCCATATTAAAGCTCAACATCACGGGAATGGCAATAGGAAGCAACAGAATAAGGAATAGAATAGTTGTGAATAAAATAATCACGTTATAGCTCAAATCAACTAGATCTTCGAGAAGCATAACACCCATTAAATAAGCTGCTAGAAGTAGGCAAACACTATAAATGAATGTGAAACTTGAACCATCAGATGGGCGCACTTGTTTGTGGCCTCCAACAGGCCTGACAATGAACATTAAAGCAATAATCACCATTGATGGCCCGACAGCAACCATGAAGATGAGCGCTGCATGATCAGGTGTATTTACAATTGCATACACTTGAGTCAAGATAGCACCGCCCAAACCAGCAAAACCCTTCAATATCCCCACTACTGGACCTCGACTTTTGGGGAAGTTCTGGACACATGAAACCAGTGCACCAGTATTGAAGTAGGTCTCTCCATTTGTTCCAACAAATATAAGAATGCACATCTGCACCCCAACATTCACTTAAAAACTTTAACTCAGCAATAAATTATCACACTAAGATAACAAAAACATAGATTGTAAGCAATGAATTACCGCATTAAGATAACAAAAACATAGATTGTAAGAACATTTATTAGTATCTATAGAGTACTAAGAATTAACATATCAATGACAGGGTGCAGTTAGGAGACATGACAAGATTTTGAGCACATGGGATGCCTTCCATGCTTATATAAATCAAATTGGTTTGATTTGAACATGTGATACATCAGATATAGATGTGGAACAAAAGTCAGAAACAATTTGTCTGACACCATAAATGCTTTGTAGTTTGTAGAGTGGATCCTCTAATGTATTCCATCTACAAGTGATTTGCAGTAGATCCATTGCTACAGTCTAAGAAGAATATTTAAGGGGAAAAAAAGGATCCACAGACAAAAGAGCACAAAAAGAATAAAAGCACCCTCCCTTAAAATGGAGCTTTAAAATAAATAATAAGATAGCCACAGGCACCGAACTAAGAAATAGGTAGGAAAAGCAAGAGAAGCTTCTTGTTCTATTATCATGCATGACCTACGAGAATTTATTTATGCGATCAAAATTTAAATATGAACAATGTCCCCATACAAGGAGTGTCAGTTCTGATGATCCCTTAGTAAGTGCATCGACATAATCTTCTCTACTGCTATTGGAGGAACTCATTAACTCTTTACATCCTAATCCCAAATCTTAATAAAAATAAACTCAAACCACCATGATGCTTTGAAACTTCGAAAGGCCCAAACTAAAATATTCTTTGGGCCAGCATTATCTCAAGATTGCCCGAAATGATCAGCATAAAAGCCTCGAATACTCCCTAATCACTTTCCCCATCTATTTTCAGTCCCACTGCTTCAATTTGTAATGAACCGATAAAAATTGGCTTAATAGAAGCAAACAAACTAAAGGACCTGACTATACGATTCCCAAACTCAATGTGAGCATCACATTACTCCTCATGTTTGATTAATAATCAGCAAACATCAATGGAACAACCGGGAACTCGACAACGATAGAGAACCAAGCAATTCTTCTTCTAACAGGAAACGGCTAAGAAGGATTTCATTTTCACCTGTGGTCAAATCCTCATCAATCACTCAAGCCTTTAAGTCATCAGTCCAAAACTCCAACCACTCGAAAACAGATGATCTCTCAAATGCCCGAAGGATGCTCTCAACTGAAACTATTGACTTATTTGTATATCACCCTGAAAGCAACAAATCAATGAAAACCAAATTGCATTTTCCAAGCAAACAAACAGTTCCACATCCAAAGTGCAAATGAAAACAACCAAACAGAACCAACTCTAGCAACACATGGCCAATTTAAATTCCTTGGTTTAGGAAAAGAGGTTATAATTCTTTATGGATACAAACAGAAAAGCAAAGACAACCTGTAACTTTTCAACTTTCCACTTTGATTATATGTACATGGAGCACCCTTCAGCTTATCAGATTACTGTTCCAGACAGAGGTGCTATCCATAGCTCAGCCTGTTGGGAATCACTATCAGTTGAGCATTCCATTCCGGTTTCGACTAACTTTCAGTGGTTGATATCATTAATATGTTGAGATCTAATGCAGGCAAAAACTTTGACACCAATGCAGTCAGAAGCTGCAAGAAGGAATAAAGGGTAAGAGAAGGATGGCCTCACGCCTAGCCCTGAATGCCTCACACACATCTTTTAGACAAATGCGAAGGAGAATGAAGAAGACTTCTTCAACAATCAATCTCACAAAGATTATTCTCAAAACTCTTTCCCTTTATAAAATAAAGCAAAATAAATTTTAATCCCTTCTTAAGATAATTTTCCTATTCCAATTAATAAAAAATAATCAAGCCCTAACCTACTTAAATGAAGCATACAATTATAAGAAAATTTGATGAAGAAAAAAAGAAAAAAGGAAACTTAATCCTAGTGAGTGAAGGGCGATATAAAGGTCCTAATTAAATGGGTTTTTTAAAGAAAATCACAACTTCAATCCTTCAATAGGAAGGTTGACGTGTGCTCCTCATCCAAATCACAAGATCTTAAACATGATGAGAATAATCAGTACCACGGATCTGGAGTGGACCATTCGTGTGCTTTGATGAATCTGAGCCTTAATGTGGCCTATCAGCTCAGTTCAGCTCTAGATCTGGCTCAGCTTGGCCATGGGCCATACGGGATCTGATGTATAAGGGCTGCATCAGATGAACCAAGGATGGACAATGAAACAAAAACAACAAACAAATCCTCCACCATCAAACAACCCAATCATATGATTAGTTCATCTTTCACACTTAATTATGTACCATTTGGTATGTTTCCTTTTTGGCCATCTATTTCACGAGACGGAACAGTTTAGAGTGGAGTTGGTTTGCACTCATACATGGTGTCACCAGATGAACTAGATCATAGAAAAAATGGATCCACCATTATGGAATGCTTAACCAAATGAGCAATCCCCTTCGAGAAAACTGAAGACCCAATTCTAAAGGCGAATAATTGATATGAAGATAAAATTGTGATTTAAGAACCTACGGAAAAAAGATAGCATCAAGTAGCAGGTCCAATGCTATTTTCAAAAGATATGTATAGAGAACTTGTTTAGAGTTATTGATTCACTCTTAAGTTCATAAACACCAAACACTTAAAAGAAAAAAAGAAAAAAGAAATGAATTCAAATAAAACGAATGATGATGATAATAGTTGCAAAAACAATTGCCAAATCAAATAAATCAATAAACGACTGCTACATTCTTCTCCGCATATAAAGAAAGGTTCAATATCCACAGTGCATTAGGGATCATCAGCACATGGTATAACCTATGATACCAGATAACTTGTACATGCCCATCGTACATGTGTTGGACAGTAATGACACTTGTGGTGATACTCAATACTGCTCCAATATTTCTATGCCTCTAGCCTCTAGGATACAAGTTTAGCATATTCTACCATTCTGAATCCATTTTATAGTTATATTCGTTTTCTTATTTTTCAATTTAAAAAAATATTCGAAAGGAATATCATCATCATCATCAAAGCCTTATCCCAACTATGTTGGGATCACTCGATCAATTACATGAATTTTGTTTCTCCATTCTTGTCTATCCTAAGCCAAATCCTAGGATAGGTTGCACTTCTTCTAATCTATTGTTACTACATCCATCCACATCCTCTCTGGCCTACCCCTTCCACTTGGTAGGCCATCAACCTGCATAGAATCAATTTTCCTCACTACCGCCATTGCTGGCCTACGTTGGACATGTCCAAACCATCTCAGATTTCTTATTAAATTTTTCAAAGAAAAAAAAGGGAAATTAAAAATCCTATTCATCTAAATCCAAATAATTGTCATGGAGACCAAAATATCAATCAACTCGTTAGAGTAAAAGCAATAACATTCCAATCACAAAGTGCAACAGGAATCTGCCAACCAAGCGACTAGCACCGTCCTTGTTTCAGTCTTGCCCATAACCAATTAAAATACAGTTGTTACCCAAAAGAAGAAGACACCAGAAATTTCATCAGAAGGAATAAGAGTTAAGAGTCTTTTCTCCAAAAAAAATAAGGAAAAAAAAAAAAAGAGGGAACAAAAACCCAATTCATCAAATTCCACCAAATATCAAAGCTATCAAAAAGATCTAATCACATCTACAAACTCTACTTTTCACAATAAACAAAAGAAGAAAAAAAAAACAAAACAACTCATCGAGAACCTTTGGATCACGATCTTTAACAGGATCTGTTCTATGGGCTCATACATCTGTATCCTTAAGTACTACAGAGAACCTTTGAACCAAGACTGTTGAGAACATATCAAACAAACAGAAACCAAATTCTCTACGTTCCACAAAATATCATCAAAGCTATCAAAAAGATCAAATCTCATTTGCAAAAGCCTGAACTTTTTCACAACAAACACGAGGACAAAACTAAAACAAAATATAAAATCCCTCCAAGCAGCAAAATTATAGAAAAGGATATTAAATAAACAAAACCAAAGTCGATAAGTTGAACAAAATTATCAAAGATCTGGAAAGGATCAAATCAGATATGGAAAAAAAAAAAAAACCCAGTTTTCATAACAAACATAAGAAACCAAGTGTGTTATCTCCCCCAAAGAATCAAAACTACTGAAAATAGATTAAATAAACAGAAACCAAATCTATCCAGTTGCACCAAATTATCAAAAAAGATCGAAACTCAATTGCAAATCACCCAACTTTTAGAATAAAACAAAACTGAATTATGAAATTCCTCCAAACCTTCAAAACTAATAAGCACTAATTGAATCAACACACACTCCCTAGAACACATATCCATCCAAATCACCACAGAATGAAACCCAACTCATAATCTTCCCACTAATTAGATTATGAGATCGAAAACAGGCTGAATTTACTTACCCATAACACACCCAAACAAAATCACCAAGAGCAAAACCCAACTCACAATATTCCTTCTAATGAGACTGAAAACTGCTCTAATTCACTCACCTAGAAAACATATCCAACAGAATCACCATATAACAAAATCCCAATTCATAAAATTCCTACAAATGAGATTGAAAGCTGATTAAACTGACTCACACCAGGAAACACTTACAATCCAAGTCACCATAGAACAAAAGCCGATTCACAAAACTCCTACTAATGAGATTGAAAGAAAGCTAATTGAGTTGACTAGCACCAAAATCTATCCAATCCAAATATCACTATAGAACAAGACCCAATTCACAGTATACTCACTAATCAATAAAGACCCATCACAAGAAATCGAGATGGACTCACCGCCCACAATGGCAAAACGGGTGCTCTGCGTGTTACAATGAGCCAAACCCAACCATATCCGATGAAGTTCTGGACGGCACCAATGAGCAGACCCGCCCATATGGGCAGCACCTCGCAGAGAGTCGCTGCAAGGAACCCAATGCTATCTCCGAGGTCCTTTGCCACACCCAAGCGCGCAATCTCCTTCTGGTTGTAATTGAGAGAGCTTTTTATCACTGGTGATAGACTGCCAAAGAGATAACCAATTCCAGCAACCGATTGCACCCACATCGCCGCTACGAAAACCAACCATCTGCTGTTGATGAAGGCCCCAAATCTCTCCTTGAATCGACCCATTACTCCCAAAAAAAAAAAAAAATCAACTCAAGAACACCCCAGTTGGGAGAAATTACAGATTGAAGTACTATGAGGATCTACTCCACTTTTTGTCAGTCTTGGGTGATGGATTATGGAAAATTGAAGGAAATGAAATGGGTTACAGAGAGAGAGAGAGAGAGAGAGAGAGAGATTCAAGCTTTTTTTAACTGTGTTTCCAGAGGAGAACACTTCCTATCTTTGGAGCTGAAAAGTTGGTAATTGGAATTCAAGTTTTGCAAACCACTGATATGTGGATCTATCATCTATAAATGGCAAGACTCATCAACTTGGATGCCTTCTTTTTTCCAATTCTTCTGGATGTTCTTCCTAGACAAAAGTTGAAAACAGAAGCAGGGAGAGAAAATGACGGATCGAGATCTTTGCAGCCTTGTGGGTCCATTGTTGGCAGGGCATTGTAGCTTTGGCTGGAAGCTTTTTCTTTCCTCCGCTCCCGCACGTGCCGGCCCCTGATTGAATCAGGGCTCCGGCTCCATTGTAGTTTGCCCTTGGCCATCTAAAATGTCATTATCTTTTGTGCAAAGGTTTTATTTATGCAAAGTTGTAACAGTCTCTTAACGAAAAAACATTGCTAATTTCCATAATTGTACTAGTGATAGATAAAATCAATTCACATATGTAGTTTCTATTGCTAAGCTTTATTTAGAGAGGTCTAAATTCTCTGGTATCTCTTTTTTTGGAAAATTTTATCTGCTATATTTGCAGCGGAATTCTGCTCCATTTCCAAATAAGGTTGTCTTAAAGTCCTAGCGAGCTTTTAAGATGTCTGAAGATCCATCCATCTAAGCAAATTCATGTTGTGGGAAAAGAGAGATATTTCTTAAAAAACTGAGGTCCAAGTATAGCTGTCATAGGGCTGTCCAGGTGGGCCCGGAGTTGTCCTTACCTTGGCCTTAATATATACAAGGGACAATTACCGTACAGGTTGCCTTAAAACTGATAATTACCCCATAACAGTTGGAGAAAGTTTTTTTACCACAGAACAGTCCGATCCGTAGGATATCGCACGCTACAATATCGGAAGTAGGATATCCTATAGTCAAAAGCGGGAAATTTTGAACAGTTAATTTTTTTATTTTTTTTCCTTGACTGTGGGACCACCAGACCACAATCCAAACCGTTGGGTAGCTGTATGAGTGCAAGAACTAATATCACACCAAATTTGAATCGTTGATCTGTCACAGTTATCTATAAATTTGCAAAAAAAAAAAAAAAAAAAAAACATGGCTTATAATTTGTTTTTATAATTTGCAAAACAATGTGACTTTTTGCAAATTTTTAGATAACCGTGATAAATTAACGGTTCAAATTTGGTGCGATATTAGCTTTTACACTTATACCCTATCCAACGGTTTGGATGGTGGTTTGGTGGGCCCACAGTCAAGGGAAAAAAATAAAAAAACTAACTGTTCAAATTTTTCCGCTTTTGACTGTAGGATATCCTACGGATCGGACTGTTCTGCGGTAAATAAATTTTTTCCAACTATTTTGGGATAATTATCAATTTTAAGGCAGTCCGTACAGTAATTGTCCCTATATACAATGCATGCCCGCCATAGCCCTTTGAGGGCCTATACTACGTAACCCTTACTCTCTCCTTGAGGTTTAGGGTAAGCATGTAAATCTAGGCCGGGTTGTGCCGGCACCATAGGGCCCACTCATGCCAGGGCCGTGTCGTGCCGTGCCCATTATCTTGAGGGTCAACCCAGCACATCCTGGTTGTACTATGTTGGGCCCTGTCACCCGTGGGCTGCCCATTTCTTTTTCTTTTTATTTTAAGTTGGACTTGGACTTGGGCTTTGGACCAAGCCCTATCCCTAGGAGATAATGTGAACTAAGAAAAAACCTCTGTCTCTATAAATATAACAGTATGAAAGTTATGAATCTTAGATACTAAAGTGAGAAGTAGGGTTTCCAACCAATAGTGGGATCCAAACTATTGATTTGATGGGGTCCAATGGTGACAGATGATACATCTCAACTCTACCAGGTAATGGTAATTCCTAACCCAATGCCCCACCTAGTAATTAAGGGCCTAGGTAGACCCTTTTATTCTTTGGTGGAATTGGTTTTATTATAGTTTTTTATTCTTTTGTAGAATTGGGTTTATTCTTTTTCCTATTCTTTCTTTTCTTTTTTCTTTTTTTTTTGGTAGACTTGTTCACGAGCGGGCCGGGTTGTGCCACCTGTGGGCTCGGGGCGCTGGCCCAACACAGCCCCGCAGAGGACTGTCGGGCCGGCCCGTTGACCAAGTCAACAGCCTAGGCACGGTTTTTTGGTGCCGAGCTTGGGCTGCCCACCCAGATTTAAGTAGGGCTCATGTCCTAAAAGCAAGAAAACCATTTTTTTTATTTTTTATTTTATTCTACGCTACCAGCAAGCATGAAATGTAACTAACATTTATCTTGTCTAACATTTCTTGTAAAGGTACTACTAAGAAAACGTTTGAACAATAGAGGCTATCTTTAAGAATTTGTTTTTGTTATCGAAGAGAGTCTTATAAGCCTTAGTGACTTAGGTCCTAGTTGTATAATTTTAATTATTTTGTCACAGAAGAAAAAGGGTTTTTTTTAGTCGACAGAAGTAAACTGGTCAAAGAGTATTTATCTGACAACTTTCACAGGAGTTTTTCATACCAATCATTTCGCTTTAATATTTTTCTTCTTTTACCTTCTCTACTTTATACAACAGGATCTGGTCTTTGAGAAATTTAAACCATTAATATTCACTTGCCTTTTATTAATTGACATTAATTTCAATTTATCACTCATCTAACTGTTATCCTTTGTCGAATTTCTACCACAAAAACAAATACACTTAAAAAATATAATTAGTTTAGACTTTTCAAAATTAAGAGTTATAATTATCTAATTAAAATGATATTTAATCACCTTATATCCTTAATGTTCTGTAACATATAAACCGTCTTTATGAATTGGTTGGCACCCCAAGTCACTCTACAAAGGAAAAAGTAAATCGTTATTGATAAGAGCATACCTTTTTTTGCACTAATAAGAATATAAACAATATAAAAGGCCTAAGTAGGAAGCAACAAAACTAGAAGAAAGGATTCAAAAACAATTGTGCAACACTTATTACGTATGCATTAAGTATAATACATAATAAAGACAATTAAATAGAGATGAAATGAACTAAGCATGTGTGTATGCTGGCACATAAAAAATAAAAATCCAAAACACCAGGTCAAGGACTGGGCCTATGAAGTCAAAGGAAGCGTCAAAACCCACTTTAATCACCAAATGATCAAGTCAAGGGCTCAAATCGCAAGGAAGAGCCGTTCAAATGATGTTGGGATGCATCCAAGCTCAAAGAAAACAAATTAAGTGGATTTGAAGCCATTTACAGCCAAACAGTGCAAGGTTGACACTGTTGATGGGGCATACTTTTTGAGCCTTCAACCCGTCTTCAAATCCCAAGCCTAGCTCTAGATTATCAAAGAGCATGTAATGAACCTTCTCTCAAAGTTTTGGACCAAAACGAGGTGAAGCAAATGAGATTCAAGCAAAAGAAGCCAAACTACATGCCTAAGGTTGCAAGACAAAACCCTGCGACCTCCAAGTTGCAGAGCCTGTGACCCCTAGGTGGCTCTACAACCCTAAGGGAAAGACTCGCGACTCTCTTGTGTTTTTGCTCCAAATTGGTCCGACAAACTATTAAGTCATCATGATATGTGTCTCATTCAATGAATGACAAGTGACACTCAAATTTGATCCAATCAAATTCTCAAAAATGTTAAAATGAGTGACACGTGTCACTAATAAAGATTTGAAACATGGCACCCATGTGGACCACTTTCACTTTTCCACAACCTCTCATGATTCAAAGCCACTTCCTCACAATTACAAGCAGTTATGACATTCCCACTTCCATGACCGCGGCCACCCACCCCCCGGCGGGCGGCAGAGGAGTTGGATCCTTTGAGGCCCAGCTTAAGTCTCATGACCCCAGATTCCAAAGCCTCTGTTTAGTGGAGAAATTGAAGAAGAATATGGAGAACATCCATAGGTTAGGCTAGATGTGAGGCCCCACCCCTTGTGAGCCCTCAGTTTTGATTTGAATAGTTATAAATATAGTGTTAATTATCGTAGTATGTTATTTAATAGGGATTAGTGGAATAGTTTAATATTTTCCCTAAGTCATAGCCTACTTCTTACGATTAGGCTCTTATGTATTTTATAGGTTTTGTTGAGTGTCAATTATAATTTTTATAGGGTTTTAGTATGAGAGGCCCTATCTAGTAAATAAGGTATTATAGGAGGAGTTTTCCACATGAGAACATTCTAAAAACTCTCCAAAAGACCCATTTGCCCATGGCCTTATCCTCTTTCCCATTTAAACTAGAATGCCATCTTGGTCATTTCTCAAACCCTAACCTATATAAGCTCAACCCTCTTACATTTCCCAAGAAAAACCCTAAGTGCCTCCCATTTCTACTAAACCCTAATTCTAAAACCCTAGCTCACTCTCATCTCTTCAATCTTCCTTGCCTTGCTCATGTGGATTGGTGTTAGGTGTTAGAATCCTCTATAGTATTAGCCTTTGGGGATTGTTTGAGGGCTTGGATCTCTAGTAAGAGCTTGGTTTTCTTCTCTTTGGTCATCTCCTTTGCAAATTCGGATTAAAGCAAGTGCAATATACTCACTTAACATAGAATGTGTGATTTCTATTATTGATTATGTATTTCCATCTCAATTATGCTAGAAATGAGTAGATCTACCTTTTGAACTTGATTTCATGGGTTTTGGCCATTGATGGATGGGTTTATCTCATTTGGAAGATCAATGGCCTAAGGATGGATGGTGGGATGTGTATTGGAGTGCTTTTCTTGTTTGTTAATGTTTTTGTGTTGAATGGAGGAGATTGGAGGTGGTTTGATAGAAAATGGATTGAAGGGAAGAGATCTAGAAATCTGGGTTCTATTGCAGGCGCGTGTACCCGGTCGACCGACCTGCAGTCGGGTCGACCGGCGACACTGAATTGGAGAAAAACCAAGTCTCAGTTAAATCTCAAAAACCAAGTCTCAGTTAAATCTCTAAGAACTCTTAGTCCAGTGTACCCAGTCGACCGAACCCTGTCCCGGTTGATTGGCTAAAAAAAAAACTCAGGGATTAACTGAGAGCTAGAGCTTCTCTAAGTCTCAGGAATCCTGTGTCCCCGGTTGACATCTAGGCCATGATGTCGACCGGGAACACTGTGAAATTCTGGGAAACAGAATCTGTCCCCAAGCTGTTTGGCTCCAGGTATATGTGCACTCGGTCAACATCCAGGCCATGATGTCAACCGTGGACACTACAAGGGATGTCGACTTGGGGGTCAACCCCCAATGTACCCGGTCGACATCCTTTGGGATGATGTCAGCCGGATATACTGAGGACTGTGAAATTCCAGCTTTTGTTAATTTCTGATGTTTTATGTTTGTGGGGCCCATTTACCGTCCAAATAAACTTCCATTGATGTGCCAAGCACGAGTTGAGTGTGTGGCTCAACCTTGACTCGTGGGGACCACCAAGTAGGGTCTAGGGTTTGTATTCGATGTCGATTCGATCCTTAAGTGTCGTCAAAGATGCCCGTAACTTCGGGAGCACCAAACACAATATGCATTGGCATTTGAGACCTCATTTAGAGATCAAATTAACTGAGATGGACCTAGACCTAAATGTAAGGTCCGCGACCTTACTGGGTTAGTTGGGCCCAATAGTAGGCCCGCTTACTCGTTTATTTTGTATTTATTATAATAAATGTATTGTTAGATAATTAGGTGGGTTTAGATAATGAACGAGTTTCTTTTAGCATTAGAATAGTGTCTGCGAAGTTTCGTGCGATTCCGAGTTCGCTTGATCATAGCAAGGGGGTAGTTTGCAATTTAGGGAAATTGAGTGTTTTTCCAGAAAATTCCAATCGCCGTAATTTTGGGTTCATTGGAAGGGTCTCGTCGCGCTGATCATTTTTGTCTCTTGGTTCGTCGCGATCCGACGTTTAGAAACCCTTTAAGTGGCCCATTTCTTTACTGGACCCACTTAAGGGCAAACTTGTCATTTTCTCTTTCTCTTCTTCCTTAACCCTAGTCTTAACCCTAATCTAATCTCATTTTTTGCAACGAAGAGCTACAGCAGCCCTCTTCATCTTCCTCATATTCTCAAGCTCCAGAACTCCTTCCCTGAGAGATCATCTCCTCGATCCAAACCGCACATCTTCTTCCTCGCGATCTCCTCTTTCTATTGGTTATAGTTTGGTAAGATTCCTCCCACCCTCATCTTTCAATCATTTTTTCTTTTGGTTAGATTTAGGTTTGATCTCGATCTTTTCCTCTCTTTTTTTCTCCTTTGCGTTTTAGGTTGTGTTTGATTGGATTAGATCGTGGTTTCCGTGGTAGTAGAGCTTCTCCTCAAGTTTTTCCCCAATTACATCTTCTTCTTGGTTGAGGCAAGTAGATTTGCAAATTACAATATAACATGAATGTTTGTTTTATTGATTAATGATTATCATATGATAGAATACCCAAATGCCAAGCTTTTGTATCTTGATTGTAGAAAAAGAACATGCTAGATTAGGTCGAAATAGTTGGTTAATTTGAATTGTATAAGTTTGAATGAATATGATAATGATGGATTATGAATTGTTGGGAGAGCACGGAAGCTCATTTTGTGCAGGTGTTAGCCTTGGAAAGGCTTAGGAATGGAGAAAAATCAAATGGTATGGAAGAGTTTCTGAAACGATATGAAATAGAGCTGTTCCCGTTCAGAACGCCTCAGTTCGATCAAGGTGTCGGTCGACCGAACTCTGGTTCGGCTCCGAATCCAGAGAGTTGTTTTAGCCTCTGACAGAGTTCGGTTAGGGCTCGATTAAGGTTCGGTTAACCGGCCATTGGAGTTCGGTTAACCGATAGTGAACCGACAGCTGACCGAGTTGAAGCGGAATGATCCGGAAATTCTGATCACGCGTTGGACGAGCTGTCTGAAGCTCGGTCAAGGTGTCGGTCGACCGAACTCAGCCTCAATTCCAATTCCAGAGAGCAGGTTTTGCCTAAGTCGGAGTTCGGTCAACCGAATGGTGGGGTTCGGTCAACCAAACGTCAACCGAAGGCTAACCGACTTGAGCAAGTCATATGTTTATTTAGAGAGGAAACTGATGACCTAGGTTTGGGCCTCATATGTTGGAAACCCTTAACCTATTTCATGTGACCATTAATGGGAATTGAATCAAAGCATGTGTTTGGTGTGCTTTGATAGGTGTCTAGGTATCCGTGTGTTACAATATGGGGTAACCGAATGCGTATGGAACTTAATCAACAGATGCTTGACATGATTGTACACCAAGGAATTTTAGAAGCATCATTGATGCAATTCCCCACGTACTCCGTTAGAACATGTTGAATTCGTGAATGACACCACTTGCCTGGGATTGGATTGTAACATCTTCCTTGACTTGTTGAATTGTATCCGTTGTAATTATTCCTTGAACACTCTTTGGGCACAATACACTTGATGAACTATGAAACATAATCACTTGTAAACTTAGGATGTGGACCTGACTTAGAGTGTACCTTAGGATCTTGTATCAATATTGATAAACATGACTAGCTAGCTATAAGGGATTATCAAGCGTGCTTGGACTTGTCTTGTATTGTTTGAAAGTGATAATCCCTATGATCTTGTCTTGTTTATTTAACTAGCCAGACTTGCTTGTCTTGTTTTCCCCGTGTCAGTACCACTTTGTTGTTGTTTGCATGTCATGGCCAACTGCAGTTTGGGGGTTTTATTGATGGGCCGGTTACTCGGACATCGGGGTGGGCAGTCTGCTTTGGACGGCGTCCATGGCATTGAATAGTTGGGAGCGGGCTTGGACCGTACTACTATTCCCAGGACCAGGAGCTTGGATCCCCCTGGAGCCGGACTTTGGTATCAGTAGTCCGGACTGGGATTGTTACTGGTACCCCGAGAGGTGGCTTAGACATCCTCGGAGTCTCCCTCTTGATTCTTGCATTTACATGGTTCGGGATAGTGGTGATTGTTAGATGATGTTAGATTTATTATTGTCGACTCTGATGACTACTATCTCTGCAGTATGCCTAGTACTGTTTCCTTGTATCATTATGATCTTGTACATGTCTATAATCTTACACTTGATGCATGTTATGTTGTTATTGTATTTTGCTTATCTATTGCTCAACATGTCGTTGACTCTGTTCCTTGGTGTGCAGACACCCCTAGGTGACTACTATGAGGAGCAGGCAGGTGAGTAGATTCCAGAGGATCTCCAACGAGCTGAGAAGGAGCGAGAGTGGCGTGCCGATGACGTAGAGTAGCGTCATCACTTCCGGCATGAGAAGGATTCACATGGGAACATTATTTTTAGATTTTACTTATTCATTTATTATTCTCTCGTTGGACCTTTCATTATTGACATCATTGTTCCTTTAAATGGCCTTGGTTATTGGGAATGCCATTAATAATACATTTATTCTTTGATTAGCTCTATTTATTTTTCTTGTGCAATTTTAATATTAATGAGATTATTATTCATTGGTTGATATCCAAACGTGCTTTGAATGGTATGGATTCCGCAGTTTATATATTCTTGAGGTTTAAAATGCAATATCCTCACAGCGGACTTACGATCCTTGGGCCTCAAGGGCAAAATTTTTAATTAGCCCTAAATTTCACTCCCCGAATCCGGTTTATTATCTAATCGGGTTCGCGGGACGTGACACTAAATGTGGACCATTACTTAGGATGGACTCTCGTTATTTCCCTTTGATTCTCTTGCTTGGGGGTTTAATGTGCTTATTGCATCACTGTCACTCTATTGTCCTTGTTATTGCTTATACTCATTAAATAAATGGGAAATGGAAGACCTGAACCTAGGAGTACTTATAGGTGACCCGGTGATGTGATTGGTGATCAATGACCCGTGTCTGTGTCTAGGCAGGCCCTCATATGGCCTAAGTTGGGATGTATGATACCCTAGGATGAAGATGTTAGTTTTATGTGGACTTGTGACTCATTGTGGATGAGAATGGACTGATTGGTATTAGATTGAGATTGTGATCTCTCCTAGACTGTTTAGACTAAGGCCATGGCTTGATGGGCCTTAGTATGGATCCAATGATTGGACTTGGATTGGGACGTGGACTGTGTTCCATGGATTGGACTTGTACTTGGACCTCTTAGGGATTTGTTAGGACCTTGCTCGCGCAAGGCAAGTGTAGACAGACACAAACTTGTATTTGTTTCCTTGAGTCGACACAAACATTCACTCAGTTGTTCTAAGCTCAGCCTGTTGACTGATCAAAACTGGTAGGAGCTATAATGAGTGTTGATTGATGAGTGAGCTATCATGATGGGCTTTGTTTTAGACGGACGGTGTGATACCGGGTCTGGTCTCCCGAGTGATGAGTGTGTGAGGTTTTTTGAATGTATATGCAAGGTTAGTCATCCCCAGCACTGGTGAGATTCCCCGTCGCTACTGTGTTCAGTATAGGAGGGCCGCGGCATAATATCCCGCGGTATCCAGCTTGTGTGAATGTGCCATGTTGTTATCTGTTAGACTAGAAATCTTATTAATTATGATTCTATCTACTTTATCTTGCTCAACTGCCTAGTTTATGTATCATTGCTACTCTTATGATTATATGCTTGTCTCTATTCTTTTGATGCATTCATCATATATTATTTGTATACTGTAACTTGCCAGATCTTTAAATCTGACCCATTATTGGTGCTTAGGTGTTGACCCCGACTACGAGGACGATGCGTCTCGTTGAGGCGCCCGTAGCAGGTGACTACAGATTGGACCAGCTGACCAAGAGGTAGAGCTGGAAGATGGAGTGCCTGCACATGGGGTTTGAGTGCACTCTTATTTTGGGCTTTTGAGTGTTTCTGTTGTGAGCAGGGAGGTAGACTGATATGTTAAACGTATTAACCTTCACACTTTGATATTTAGGCTTGACTTTAGCCCTACTACATTTGATATATCTTTTTATGATACGTTATGCTTCCGCTATTATTACATTTGCTTCCGCTTTATTATCTACGCTTTCGCAATTTCAACTGCTGATTATATATTGGTCAAAAAGTCTTAAATTGGACCTCACGGCGGACCTACAATCTTGGAAGTTCACGGATTTTCCGGGAAGTAGCACGCCAAATTCAGGTACCTTGGCGGAAATCTCGGTATTCAGAATTGGGGCATTACACCACTCCTAAACCGCCTAAGGCTATAAAAAGAAGCCTCTTTGAAGTCCATTTGGGAGAGGATTGAAGATCGATCAGAGAGAAGAATAGCATAAAAAACAAAATAAAAAGAAAGAATCCAAAGAAAGAAGAAAGCTACCTGAAGTTCCAAGAGGAGAGAGTGTTGTGATTGGTGCAGTTAAATTCTTTTATTTGCTTAAGTTTTCTATTAAGGATTTTATGGGAAAATTTTTGAAATTTGGCCATTCCTCGCGTAGGGTGGTCCCTGTAGATTTTGCAGCACAAACTCGGCCTTCCCGCCACTTATTTATTTATTGTACTTTTTTTCTAAGCGACGACAGTGTCACCCAAAAAATTTTGGGTGATGCTAGCGTCGCTCCTCGCGTCTTCTTCTTCCTCATCTCCTTCCTATTTCTCAATAGCCCCACTCCATTTTTCACCCAACCGTATAGGTTTTCCACCGTTCATATGGGCGAAAAAACTGCGAATATAAGTCTGCGAATACAGGTTTACCACTGTTCATATTGGCAAAAAAGCTGCGAATACAGGTTTACCCTGCCAAGCACCCTCTCTCTCTCTCTCTCTCTCTCTCTCTCATGGATGGGTTCATCGGTTGAGGGTAAGCTCTACATGATAATGTACGGGCATAAGATTGTTATTGGAACCAGTCTTCCATCTTATGTCTGTAATTTTTTTTCTTTTCCGCCTCTTTCGCTTTTCAATATAAATCTTGAGAATATGAAAAGAAGAAAGAAAGAAACTGTATGTCGGTCGGTAGTAATCCTTTTATAAAGCATGTGATAATGTCTTTCCAAGATGATTGGGAGAAAAAGGAGTGGGGGAGATAGAGAAAATGAGAAATATGTGGGAGAAGAGGAAAAAATAAGAGGAAGAAACAAAGGGAGTTCTACGTTTTAAAAAATCGTGTAAAGTAATGCTAGCGTTGCTCCTATTAGACACGAGCGACTCTATTGTCGCACCCTTCAACATTAAAAAAAACGGAAGAGGTCCTGACAGACCTCGTTTGTGCTATACAGTTTGCAGGGACCCTTGTCACGTCCCCTGAACCCGATTAGAGAATAAACAGGATCCAGGGAGTGAAATCTAGGGCTAACTAAATTTTTCTGCCCTTTTAGCCCAAGGATTGTAAGTCCGCTGTGAGGATAATGCATTTAAAGCATCATTTAATATCATAATTGCAGAATTTATAATAAATCAACTCATTTTTAATACCAAAGCAAATGGATACTTATTCTCATTAATAATTAAAGTTGAATCAAAGAACAAATAAAACTAAACAAAGACAATTAGATTATTAACAAATGGCTATCCCAATATCATACACCATTTAAAGAACCATAAAGTCAATAATGAGAAAGGTCCAAGAGGAATAATAAATGAATAAAGATAAATCTACTATAAGTCCCATGTGTGTGTGTCTCCCTTGTGCCAGGTAAGATCACGCTACACTACGTCATCAGCACCCCACTCTCGCTCCTCCTCTGAAGGATCTCCTCACGTACCTACTCCTCGTAGTACTCACATGGGGTGTGATGAGTGTTAGATAACATATTTTACCCATCATTAGTCTGAGTTTTATCAGCATCTCATATGCATATCGTTTGCTTTACAGGGAGATTTTATCCTTTTATCACAATAACGGATTATTGGATTATCATCACTTATAACTTCGTTTTAACGCATAAAATGACGTTGTTTCCTTGCATCATTGCATTGGACGCGGAATTCTAAGCAAAATCGGCTACTCATTTGCATTAATACGAGTTTGGACGAGGAAGATATGAAGCGGCAAAGTTTTTATGCATAAATCCAATTATTTATAGCTCATTTTTATATAATTTCTCTTGTGTAGGTGGACCCTGCGACTACCTCAACCTGTTAGTTTTATGGTCTCAATCCATTAAGATTGATGTAATAAATTGATTAAATTCTTTATTTATTAATATATTCATGTTTTCCTTTCATGAGATGAATGGTGTTTTATTACTTAAATGCACATAACCAATACAAATGACATACTGGCTCATGAGATGAACCGGAGTCCATAAGTGTATTAGATGTAACACATGTGTATGGATGAGATCCACGTACAGGAGACATGTGTCACAAATCTTATACTTAAATTGATTCACAATCAGTGATGAGATTGGGCATCTCATCTAACAATGTTGCAGTATTATGATCACTATGAAATAGTATGATCTGTCTCAATCATAGGAATATAAGATTCTAGATCATTATACTGGAACATTAGATGTATTAAAGGACCATGAGAATCACCTTAAGGATACAGTCTTTACTTTAAGGTTTGCTCTCATAATTCCCTAGCAATAAGCTCTCTACCCTAAGACATTGATGAACTCAAGTTTCTATCTATTCATTTGCTTTGAGTCACTAATGAGTGAGGCCAACTATAAGTCAACACCTCGGTGTCTTGGGTACGTGGTAGTAGGACTGTGAGAACATTTAATTGTTAAGATGGAATCTATCTTATCCCCTTGTGCCAATTAATGGATTTATCATTGGTAAGTGTACACCCATCTCAATTAAGAGTTAATTGGATGGTACTAATGATTACTATAATTAATTGGGTCCCAAGGATAAAAAGATATGGATCTAAATTGGTGGGACAGTTTGATCAATTGATCCATGGATATTGATGGAGGGGCCTACTTGTAGTGATAGGGAAGTTTAGGGTCTTTATGTAATTTATTCCTAAGACTGGAGTTCAATTGCATTTATTTAGTGGAGTTATTTGCAATTAACTGCGGGCCCGGATTACACATGAGATGTGAGGTCGCGGTGTCCCAATTGGAGCCAGCTTTCTATGGAATCCCTAGTGGTCCCCACGCTAGCCTAAGATAGGATCTTTACTAATTCTTTTTTAACTCAAAAAGGAAAGCTACTATTTATATTTGAAATGAGACTTCTAATAGTGGTAATAGTACAACAAAGGGTAACTAATTATTATGGAAGTTGGACTTCTAATAATACTCAAAGAGAGGAGTTGAAAAACTATAAAAGGGAAAGGAGGGAACCCCTTGGACGTCCCCCATGCTCAATTCCAAGGAGATTCACGCCCAAGGTTCCTAAGAGTGTAAGTGTTGCATTCCTCTTCTTCCCCTCTCTCTCTTCTAGTTCCCTTCTAGTTTCCTTAGAGATTCTACATAGTCTTTCTCTTGGAGATTCCACCATCTCTCTTAAGGAAAGAGATCTGAAGCGGGTTATAGCGTGAAAGACGATTGGGCATTAGAGATTCTGATTTTGGAAGAGCTCTTCATCAAAGAGTTGAATCAAGTTCTCCATTAAAGTACAATCGAGCTCCATAGGTATTTTCTACTCCTTGTATATAGTGAAATTTCGTGGTTGCTTGTTAGGTGCTGTTTTTATCTTCTTGATAGGTTTGTTTAGTAATCATGATGGCTAAGATTGAGGACATGCATCCTGGATTGGGATTTATTGAGGTTTTGGATAGGTTTTCACTACTTCTAGTTGGTGAAAGTTTTTTAAACCTATCCTAGAGACCCACCCACTTCCAACACAACCTTCCAGCTAGTGTCCCAAGGCATCAAGAAGAGATTTCAATAAAGAAGTTACATGAAGAAATTTTAGGAAGAGTTAAAGAATTTAAAAATAAGAGGAAAAGACTTTAAGAATAAAAAAAATTCATTTTGTGATACAAAGGAGTGGCTGGTGTATTGGTTAGAGCTTGGGTGGGTATGAAATAGGTTATGGATTCAAACCTCAACAGTTTCTTATTTTTTCTCTAACCTCTCCACCACATAATACAAAAAGCACATATATTTTTAGCCAATCAAATGTCTTCAATTTTTTTTTAGAGAGATAAAATCTTTTGGCAAGTTAGTCTTTTAGCAATTTTATTTACCTTCTCTATAATTTTGGATTGTAATTAGGAGCTTAAGTGTAACTAATCTAGAGAAAGTGTATAATTGAATATCATTAATGAAGATTTGGAGCTCTTTCTTGATGTTTAGCGGCTAAAGTTCTTGGACTAGGCTCTCCTTTTGAAGCTAAGTAATGTGATTAATTCAATTACATGCATGTTTTAGTTTAAATTCCCTACTTGTGCATTGATTGATTAATAGATTTTAGATCTAATATCTCTTATTTCTCATGATCTCTCTTATTTCTCATGCTCTATCTCTACACTTTATGCTTGGATAATCTCAATTGAGGCTTTGTAGTTAGATTAAGTTTTCTCACATAACATGCTCTATAGCCATTATCTTTAATCTTTTGTAGGTTGATTTTGATGAATTATTATTAGGGTAGCTAGATGATGATTTATGATCTAGGCTTTTGATTTTCTTTATTTTAATCTTTATTGTTATATCATTCAATCCAATTAGGCAAGAGATTGATAATTGGATTGTAGATTTGGGAGTGGAATTAGAATATGCAGTGGTTGGATTAATTACATACTTAGCCGATTTTGGATCGCCTAATCTCTTATTTTTATTATTGTTAATTTGAATCCTTATTTGATTTGTTATTTTCACTTCTAAATTGTTAGATTTACATTTCACATAACTTGTTTTAAAATCCTACACATTTCACACCACGTTTTCATGTTAAATCTTCCATTTCCACCACCATTCATCCACTACTTTAGTGAAGTTTATTAGATCTTATTAATTTCATATTTTAGATTGTTAGTTAGAGTAGTTTAGTTGTAATTTTAGTTTTATTTCACATTACAATTAGTTTAATTCTATGTTTCACACATAGTTTAGTAATCTTAAATTGTTCACTTCAATTGCTTATATTAGCTATATCTTAGTTCAGTTTTACTTTAATTGGATTCATTGCTTGTTCCATCCTTTCTCCTTGGGATCGATAATCTGGACTCTTTAGTCCTAAACTACTTGACGACATCGTTGTCTTGCGGTTAAATGTTGCGCATCCTAGTGTTGATCAGGGTGTCTGCACGCCAAGGAACATAATCAACGACATGTTGAGCAATAGATAAGAAATGTATAAATAAATATAACATGTCTTAATATCAGATAAAAGACAAGTATATAATCATGTGAATGCAAGGAAAATGAAGCTAGGCATAAAAACATGAATAATAATAATCGGAATCAATGACAATAAATCCTATCATCAACTAGCAATAACCACCATCCACGCCGACTGCCCATCCCAATGTCCGAGTAACTGGCCCATCTATAAACCCTCAAACTACAACGAGTCATGACATGTAATGCTTCCCACGATGGATCCTACTGTGGTCGGATAAAAGTAGTGAAGTGGTGTTTGACACGAGAATCAAGACAAGCATATCTTGCTAATTCAATATACAAGATCGTACTCATAGGGATTATCACATTCGAGCCACATACAAGACAAGTTCAAACATTGGATAATCTCTTACATTCTAGCCATACATATTTATCATGCACATGATACAGGGCCCTAGGGTACACTCTAAGTCTGGTCCAGGTCCTAATTTTATGAGGGTTATATTTCATAGTTAGTTAAGTATTTTATGCCAAGTGAGTATGCAAGGAAACCATATCAGCGGATATAATCAAAAGTCAAGGAGGAAGTTACAATCCAAACTTAGGCAAGTGTTGTCATCCCTGTACCATACATGATCTAACAAAATACGTGTGGAAATTGAGTCAATGATGCTTCTAAGAACGAATCCATTGTATACAATCATGTTGAACATCATTTGTTTCAGTTCTATACACATTTGGTTAAACCATGCATAATACACAGACACCTAGACAACCGTCGAAACACACTAAGCCACGTGCTTCGATCTCATTCCCCATTAATGGTCATGTGAAAGTATGTTCAAAGGATCCAACATCTAAGGCCCAAACCTAAGTTAACAGTTTCTTTTCCCAAAGACAAGGTTCGAGTCACTAATTTGAAAATCTAGCTGATTTCTCCATCTCTAATCGTTATGAAACTTGAGCCATTGAATTCTACATCTCGAGGGCTTTTCAACAATATATAGAATATAGAAATCCAACGGTCGAATTAAAAGTTATAGTTATTTGAATTCGTCAAATTCTGTCACAATACACCATCTGATCTATTGGACAGAAGGTCCGGTCGATCGGACCGAGGTCATCCGGTCGATCAGATCTCGGACACCTCCCAATAAGTTGCAATTGTCCTCTGCCTGATCGATCGGACATCTGACAACTTCTAGTTAAGGGATACTGTTCCCTGTCTGGTCGATCGGACAGCGAACGGTAACCCCCGATTTGGGTTTTCGCCCTCTTCTTCCTCTGGCCATTCCAATGGCTAAACCTGCACAAATTGAGCTTCCATGCTCCCCCATCAATTGCATTCATCACAATACATCTAATCTTACAAATTAAAATATTTAGGGCTTACCAATTAAGTAATTATGCCGACCAAACCAAATCATAATCTAACATGTTAATCCCAAATCAAAACCATAAACAAGCTTGGAATTTGGGTAATCTAGCATATAATTATCAACAGTTAAAATCATACATGTATAATTAATTATACAATGTATATCTATTTACCTCAACCAAGAAGAAGAAGAAAATTGGGGAAAACTAGAGGAGAAGAACCCTTCTACGCAGAAAACCACCAATCTACCAACAAAAAGTTCACAATGAAACCTAGAACACAAAGGAGAAGAAAGAGAAATGAGAAAGTCACGTACAAGCCTAAATCTAAGTAGAAGGAGTGAAGATTGGGAAATATGATGGTAGGAAAAGGTTACCAAACTAAGATCAATGGAGAAAGACAATCGAAAGGAAGAAGATGGGCGGCTTGGATAATTGAGTTGAGCTCCCTTTGACTGCTATCGAGCTTGAGAAGATGAAGAAGAAAGATGAGGATGCTGTTGGTTTCTTTTTGGTTGCAGAGAGTGAGAGGCACCGTCGATCATGGACTACTATTCCAACTAGGTTCTTTGAAACTTAAATCATATACAAATACGAATTATGCTGCGAGTTCCTCTGACTGTCGATCCAGTGGTGGATATTGCATTTATCTTGGCTATAATCCTATTTTCTGGAGCACCAAGAAGTAACCAACTGTCTCTAGATTCAGCACTGAGTTTGCATATCGCCAACTGGCACACACATTCGCTAAAATTTCATGGTTGCGAATGTTGTTTAAAGATCTCCATAATTATCTCTCCACAATTGCTCTGATTTGGTGCTACAATATTGGTTCTATTGCTCTTGCATCTAATCTAGTATTTCATGCTCGCACCAAACACTTAGATTTAATTATCATTATTTTCATGAGAAAGTTGTCCGCAAGGAACTTGATGTTCGATGTAGTAACATTGTTGATCAATTAGTGGGCATTTTAACCAAAGGCCTCACCTCGGCTTATTTTCAAATGTTGAGATTCAAGCTAGTGATTCATCCACGACTTGCTTGCTTGTTGGGGAGTAATGGAGATAAGGATAAGGATGGCAAAAATGCACCCACATTAGCTAGTATATTAGCACAAAGTTGACTGCCAACTAAAACAGACCATTGCCATTAATACTCTATCCAAAAATAACAATTGTAGATTTTTACGTATCTTCAAGATTCCATGATGAAAGGGAGTCGTATATTTATATCTATCTATCTATTGATGGATCTATCTATCTATCTATTCTTAAAAAATATAAAATCTAATCTTTTAATATTTAAAGATAAAATCCAAAACATGAACACTTATAATAGATTTAAATTCATAAGTGTTGCTAAACATGATTCACTTGATTCCATTCCTTGAAAAAAAAAAAAAACAATTATGATGTTACCACACAAGTGCCACATAGCATATTTTCAACATAATAGCTTAACTTTTTACGTTGCCAAACATGCTCTGTAATAGCTTCAGCATAATTTATACAAAAAACAAAAATGAAAAAAGAAAAAAAAAAGCCTCAGCACAATCCCGATTCTTATACGTGGAAGCGCGGGGTTGGGGGTGCTGAATTTTTTGTAGAAATTTGCATAAAACCCTTGTATATAAAGCAATTTTTTTTATGGATTGCTCATGATGACTCTTCTACGAATTTTTCATTATCATAGTGGTCTCTAAGGCAAAATTCCTGCTTCTACCCATGTTAATTCTTGTGCAAAATCAATAATAACATAAGAACAATGCCAAATTCAAATGGAATTTACCCGACTCCTCGTGCGCCCAAAGGGATTATTCCAGCCGAGACACCCTTCCTTAGTAAAAAAAAAATGCAAAATGGAAATGAGAGAGTATTATCTAGGGCTCTTTACTTGCCTAATGAATGAAAGGGTCATTGTCCAAATCCGACCTGACCCATTCAACAGTATAAATATCTAACAAAAAAAACATAAAGCCCTCGCTCCTGTTCCTTTCTCCGTCCCTAGCAGAAAATTCTCTCCTTCACACCCCAAGACAGAGAGAGAGAGAGAGAGAGAGAGAGACAGAAGAAGGTGAGAGAGCGAGAGAGAGAGAGAGAGGCAGAAGAAGGTGAGAGAGCGAGAGAGAGAGAGAGAGAGATAGAGAGAGATGGATCCAGACGCAGTCGCAAAGGCGTTTGTAGAGCACTACTACTCGACCTTCGATGCAAATCGGTCGAACCTCGCAAATCTCTACCAGGAGACATCGATGTTAACCTTCGAGGGTCAGAAGATCCAGGGCTCGCAAAGCATCGTCGCCAAGCTCACCTCCCTCCCATTCCAACAGTGCCAGCACTCCATCACCACCGTCGATTGCCAGCCCTCCGGCCCCGCCGGCGGCATGCTCGTCTTCGTCTCCGGCAATCTCCAGCTCGCTGGAGAGCAGCATGCCCTCAAGTTCAGTCAGGTATATTTACAAACACCTTTACCTAATGCTACTGGGATTTTCTTCTTCTTCTTCTTCTTCTTCCTAGATTTGATGCACATGTTCATTTGGGGACCTGGGTTTGATTCTGTTGCTGTTCATCTGAAGTTCCGCTAGATCTTGGGTTGTTTTGGTTGGTGGTTTATGTGAAAAATTGTTGTGTAGTTTGTTTTTGATTTTTTATTTATTGGTTTGATTGTTGATTGTGATTCTGGTGTTTTAATGAGTTTCTGAGGTTTGCCTTGGTGGTTTGTTGCTTTGATGATAAATTGGAAAAAAACCCTTTGTCCAACGTGAGGAGCGGCAGGTGATTTCACAGACACTTTACGTGGACTTCTGTACTGGTCTTTTGTACTTCTTCTTCTTCTTATGTTTATTCATTTGGGATCTGTGTTTGATTCTGATTTTGTTTGATTTGGTTATGTTGTTTTTGGAGATCTTGTGTTATTTTGTTCGGCTTGTTATGTGAACTATTTGTGTTGTGTTGTGTTGTGTTGTGGGATGATGGTTGGCTTTTGTGGTTTCTTCTTAACTCTTCTTTAATGGGTTTGATGTTATAGTTGTGATTGGGGGTGTTTTAATGAGTTATTAAGTATTGCCTTTGTGGGTTATGTTGCTTTGATGATGTAAAGCACCGAGCCTAAAAAGGTCTTTGGGGAGCAGTATCCCCTCAAATTCGCTCTGTTTCTATTCCTGTTTGATTTGGTTCTGCATTTCTACTATATGTTTGGTTATTTTGGTTGGCATGTTGTCCGAATCCTTGATATTGTGTGATGAGCCTTTCTATTTTCTTTTCATATTCTTTGTTTCCATGGTTTTTAAATAATGTTTTTGTTTCTAGGGTTGATTTATTATTTGTGATTTGGGTGTTTTGATGAGTTATTTAATTATTAGTTTAAGTTTGCCATAGTGGATTTTAGCACAGACTATCGATTGTTTAGCACATACTATCAATTGTTAGCACAGACCATCAATGGAGGACTTTTAGCACAGACTATCGATTGTTTACCCTACAACCATGAAAAATGATGCTATGGTGCTTTGTGCTTTTCATTGCTGGAAAAAAAATGGAGAGAAAGAAGGGGAGCGAGGCTGGTAAGGAGATAGGTTCTGGCCAGATTATGCCGGAGAGATCCTCTCTTCCTCGAACAACTCTTGGGGAGGAAGGAAATTCAATGTACAGCTCTCATAGATTCAAACAAAGCCTGACACTGAATCAAGCAATTTCCAGGACAATCCAGAAAGGAACCATGTTGAGGCCTCCAGTCCCTTCTAGATTTTCTTGGAAAATTTTTCTAGAGGATTCCGTCAAGAATCAAAACCATCATGGCAAGCTAGGTTGTATCTTTGAAGATGGAGAAGCCCTAGGGGTGAGTCTGGCTACCTTTGCTTTTAAGGAATGCATTCAGGTGATGAGATGCAACATGGCGGGGTTTCTGAAGGATGAAGTTGAGGATATTTCTCAGATTGTAGCCTGGTTTGAAGATTCCTGGGCAAGGTGCCAAAAAGAATCAAGCAAATAGGTCCTTCAATGGTCTGGCTTGAGCTGTAGTCAGAGGAAGAAGTGTCTCAATTCATCTAGTTTGTAGCTGAGAATGACAGTGGCCCTTTCTTATTGTTGGAAAGTCGGATGGAGGTCCTGGGTAGCTCGCCTCGATTGGTATGGATCAGGTTCAAAGGAGTTCCCCTTCATGTTTGGAGGGCAGTGACTTATTCTCTTCTAGTACATTGTATTGGTTCCTCTGTAGAAGTAGATACGGCTACAGTGAGGAAGAAAATGATGCAGTGTTACGAAATTCAGTTCGGAAGCCATTTTGGTTTGGCCTCTAAATGAAATGTTTCGACTGATTCAGAAATCTTGGTGAAATATTTCGAAAAAAAAAACATTATATATATTAAAATGAAAAAATAATGTATGATACATTTAATTTGTTGTACTAAATTAATGCAATATGTCACTTTATATTTGATGAGCTATTTTATATTACAGTGAAACTTGGCTAGGTTATTCATAATAAAATGGTAAAATTTGATTAGGGCGATAGGGCCCATATAGTTATTTAGATTTTAATTGATGGCCAGCTCCAGGGTGGAGCCCACTAATTTCTCTAAGACAAAAGACCAAAAAGGTTTTTTTTTTTTTTTTTTTTTTTTTCACTTTTACTTTTAAGTATATAAAAAAAAAATGTTTAGCCCCTTCTAGCGTTAAATATTGGCCTTTCTCAAGTGTCCCATTTCCATCCCCATCATCTCATTGTTGAAGGAGATTCTGCTTGTGTAATTTGTTGGGGTTCTAATACATCTAATACTCCCTGGTACCTAGCTGATTTATTTGAAGAGGTGATAGAGCTGTCCAGTTCTTTGAATGTCTCCTTCCAGCATATCAACCGCATGGTCAATGATAGAGCGGACATGCTTGCAAAAGAGGGGTTCATAGACCTGAACTATTTATTTCTGTTGAGATTAAATGGTTATATGCTTTCTGTTTTGGGTGGTCTTGGCTCATTTTTTAAGGCCATGGATCCTTTCTGAGTTGATTGTTTTCTTTTGCCCTTTTGTGTTCAGTATACTTCTCTTTCAAAAAAAAAAAAAAAAAGTTGGGCTTTGTTGTTTTGATGGTAAAGTGACCCGAGGCAATCTTCATCCCCTCAAATTCAGTCTGTTATTTTCATAAACGGTTTACATGAATACTTCTCCATGCGCATCTCTGATTTTTGGGTTTCTCGTTCTTCCTAAATTTGGTCTATATGCCTTTGCTTCTGTTTCAGTTGGATTTGGTTCCCTAGTTTTGGTGGATATTTGGTCATTTTAGTTGGCACGTCATCGAAACCAATTGATTGTTGTCTCTCTTTTTACACGCTTTTTTCACCCATGGGGAGTCCTGCACAAAACCTCTTTATTTTTGCTTTGGATGATTCTTTGATTTTACGGTTTCATTTTAGTTTCAGTTTATGGGTTTGATTTATTAATAGTTCTCAGGTGTTTTACAACAAGCTTTTGAAGTTTTCTTTAGTGGGCTTTTTATGTTTTCCCTCAAGTGAAAAAACCCTGGAGATCTTTAGTTTGTTGGAGAGAAGCATACCCGTAGGTTTAGGTGGGTATTTTCATTGATGATTTTCATGCACTTTTTTTTGTGCTTACCTTTGCTTACAAGCCTGTTATGTTTCTTCCTAGATTTGATCAATATACATTTGGTTCTATAGGTTTAGGTGGGTTTTTGATGTTTGCCCTCAAGTGAAAAATCCCTGGAAATCTTCAGTTTGCTGGAGAGAAGCATGCCCTTAGGTTTTGGTGGGTATATTCATAGATGATTTACATGCACATTTTTTTGTGCTTATCTTTGCTTACAAGGCTGCTGTAATTCGTCCTGGATTTGATCTCTATTCATTTGGTTCTATAGTTTTGTTTGATCTTGGGTTATTTTGGTTGTTGATTTCTTATTTGAAACATTGATAGTGTGTTATGGGTCTTTCTTGCAGTTTATGGGTTTAATTTTTTTAGTTAAAGGGTTTGATTTATTACTTGCAGTTTGGCAAGTTTTTGAGGATTGCTTTAGTTGTTTATTATTATTATTATTCTAAAGGATGACTTGAAAAGGGGTAATCTTCAGCTCACTCCAATGAGCAAAGCCATGGATTAAAATATCGGCTAATACCAGTACTAATCAGTTGATATGTACCAGCATCGTCCATGACCAGTGGCGGACCGAGGATTTTTGTTTAGGTGGGGCTAAATTTTTGCTCAACTTCGCTAACTTTTTTCACATTAACAATATCAAAAGAGAAAATATATTGCATTTAAATAGGCCTAAAAAACTTTTCCATGCTCGGATCTCTTAGCTAATTGAAGGGTACTACTACTACCTCTACCAAATTCAAATGATCATCATTTCGTCATCATCAAAACATAATATTTCCTTTAATCCTAGGTGTTTGGATGCCCTGAAACGATGATTCGAGCACCCAATTACCCAATTTGGATTCCCAAAGGGGTTTTATTTCAATCTAAGGAATTTGGTTGCCTACACTTACCTAGCTGTAAGAATAATTCCCTATAATTGATCATGGGCTCATGGCAAAAAAGAAAAATTGTCACTTAAATGCAACTCAAGTTATCCAAACATATGAACCATATTTATGCAATAGTGATTTGATCATCTTCGAACTTGTAGGGATGCTGAGATTATGTGATTTAGGGCTTAGGATTTGGATTAGGATTTAGGGATTTAGGGTTTGAAATTAGGATTTGGAGATTAAGGGCTCATATTTAGATATGGAGTGATTATGATTATACTACATCCGAGGAAGGAGGAAGATTGCTTTATTTAGGTTTATTTGGTGAGAGAGAGACTAACCACGAAAGGACCGGCAACGAAAAGCTCGATTGGCGCAATGAGGATCTCAAACTATTGGTAAAAAGAAGATGTCGAAAGAGAACGGCGTGAAGAGGATCTAGTACTTGGGGTAATCAAGGTTTTGTGATGTGGGCCGATCACAAGATTTAGACATGGGGCGATTGTTTATTAAATATATGTGGGACACCTCACGCACATTTAAATCTCTATTAATTTCAAAATGAACATGGGGCAACCGCCCCATGTTAAGTATGTGTAGGTCCGCCACTGGCCATGAACACACTAATATTTTGGTGTGCATTGGTCCTGGTCACGGGTCACGGAAAATTCACGAGAGATGAGAGTCGAGACCAATATTGCAGCTAATGTTTTCATAATATCGGCCAACTAGCAATGAACCCTAAGCCCTCGTTCTAACTTATTTCTCTACCATTTTAAAGTGTGTATAGCATCAAGATGATACTCATCTTCCCAAACCTTCTTTTTCACCTCTTTTCAACCTAGTGACATTAGATAAGCATTTGGATTTCTTGTTTCACACACATATATATTAAAAGTTCCTTTCTCAAAATGGCTAAGAAATGATGGAAGCATGTTGGTACTTGACTATTTAACTACTAATTACTTAGTGTTTAACACTAATAACATATAAATATGGTTGCATTTTATACTTAAATACATAAATCTTTGATATGTCTACTACTTTTAACATATAGGTCCTGTTTCTGAATTTGGAGTGTGGGGTTTTTTTTTGGACATAATGTGACGTCTTGCACCTTGGCATTTGAAATGCCGCGAGTCTCAAATGACCTATTGGAATTCCTGGAGTTCCAATCTCTTTGCTTTTTGTTGGAATTTCAAATGCTCCACCAAGAGGAGGGTTTTGGAATTCCACCTCAGGGAACAACTTTTGGAGAATTTGAAATTCTCTAGAGATGAATTCCTGAAATTCTAGTAAAGAAAAGGCCCATAACAGTCAAGTCTATCATTAAATCTAAACAAACTTGAAACAAGTTCAGACAAGACAATGATATGTGATGTTATACTAAGAGGGATTGATATTTTGGTTTAGTGTGTACTAAGTAAAAAAAACTATTTTCTAGCATTATCCAATATTTTGGATACCTTTTTTCAAAAATTTTACAGGCTTGAAAAAGAATTCGTGCCACGACGGACTACAACAGCCGTGAACCGTGACGTGATGCCATGTCGTATCGGTTTTCAGGGTCGACTCTAACGGTGAATGATACCACAATTCTGATCCATGAGCACAGGCTCAAGTTTAGTCAAGTATTTTCACAAATGGTTTACATGTAGATCTTTGCATGCATTATTTCCTGTTATTATGCTTCTCTAACTCTTCCTATGGTTTGTCTATATGCATCGGGGATGTGCATTTTTTTCCTTTTATTGCTTGATTGTTTTTAGTGAGTTTTGTAAAATTTTATTTGAGAAAGAGAATATATACCAATCTAAGAAAGCCTTAGGGCAAGTTTGTTTGAATGAGGGGTGGAGTGGAATAAAATTAAGGGTCCCATGAAAAGAAAAAGAAAGATGAGGGGTTTGAGAGTAAAGGCACTATATAACAAAATGTTACTTCCCATTTTATCATTGAGTCCCTTTTAACAGTACCTTTTTTTTCATTTAGTGCCTTTCAAGAGAAGCTTTTTGTAATTTTTTGCCTTTTACTTTAAAATCCCTGGCACTAAATAACAAATTGTTACTTCTTCCCATTTTATCATTGAGTGCCTTTTTAAGAGTACCATTTTTTGTCATTTAGTGCCCTTTCAAGAGTACCTTTTTTTCATTTTTTGCCTTTTACTTTAAAAGCCCCCCTTCTTTCTTTTTCTTTTCATTGGACCCTTAATTTTATTCCACTCCCCGGGGCGTACCCACACGCATTGTTATGGGGGCAGTCGCCCCTGTCAGACTTGGGTCTGCCTCTAAAGCTCGCATCAAAATCTTGGGGTCACCTCTAAAACCCACATGAAGATTCTGCGTCCGCCCCCTAAGCCCACATCATAATTGATGCAGGCCCTAGGGTTAGGGCTTGCGTGGGAAGTGCTAAAAGCACAATGGGTGCCGAAGCATGTGTTCGAAGATACAATAAATCTCCGCAGAGACAATAAACGAGGACGCATCTCAATGGGAAAACCCAATTTCATTAATCCAACTCTCTGGAAAATAATTGTCTACAATGCCATATAAATAGTAAAAGAAGACTTAAGCCCTAAGAACTCTAATTAAACTAGGAAACTAAATAATATTGGAAATCTAATCCTAATTATAATATTTAAAAAAACTAATGACATAAAAATAAATTCCTAAATCTATGTGGGCCCCACACATGTGGCCATGAGGTCTATGTTGTGCATCATTAATCCTGGGTTTGCCCACAAAATCCAACTACTTTTATGGATCCACCCCCCTTAAACGAAAACCATGGGTCTGCCACTGCAGTTGACCATCGTAAACAGGGGCTGCAATCTTGACAGCTTTCACTACTCGGTTATCGGGATCAAATGGATCTTGATACTGCTCATGGGGACGTGGACCACCCCTTCATCATGTGGCAGGCCAGCTCCTCGGCCACGATCTCTACCTCTACCTCTACCCTAAACAGACCACTCTTCCTCTAACTAAGCATTATCATGTCAATGTGAAGTTTCTTAATCTGCTAATTGTGCATTGGAATTGGTATGCTGCTTCTCTATCTGCGTCTCCATATTAGCTAAACAGGTTGTGAGGGCTTGTAGTGCTCTAGTGATCTCTGTGAACTTCATGGAATCCATATCGGAATGGTACTCCTTATCACTACGTGTGGGCATGTGCTAAATGAGTCCTAAGATGTCCTAATCTATCAATGCAACGTACCAAAAATATGAGAAATCCTATGCCTACATGCAAGATACGAAATTCCTAAGTTAAACCCTAAGCTTTGATACATAAGTTGATGCTGGACCATGAAAATCAGCCTAATATTATGAATTTGAGATCAAGTAACAATTATCATTCATAAATCAGATTAGAAAGTAATGCTCATTCCATCATAAGCTCAGATTCAAGTGAGGCCCAACTTCATAAATAGGAGTTGGCCAAATCCCTCTCTTGATTCAACACACATGAGCACTCTTTGTCTTCAATCGAAGTGAAAAACTCATAGCCATAGGCAAACCAAACATAATAATCTTTATTGAATAATCATAAACTCTCTCCAGGAGGGATTACATATTTTAAGGAAGGGTTGGACATTTCCTTCCCTGGTTGGACTCTACTTTTTCCTAAACAATAAAGGAAACTAAATCATTAAACTTGCTTAACAATCCAAATTAAGTAAAACTCTTGATTTGAAGACTTCTAAATCAACCAAAACTCTCAAAGAAGACTCATAATTAATTAAATTCCCACAGTATTGGTTGGCTGGACCTGTTGGGCCTGTGGGCTTGGTCGACCCATGGATCATGGGTCTGGCCTGCATCAATGGACCCCACTTCCACAACACATGACATACTTGGTCTATTAATGTTAGTAGCCGTTGATATCGCCCCTAAAACCTTGTTGCATGGATTTCTTGAAATGAGAAATGCACACGTGTTGGACACGTGACATGTTAGACATACCAACGTCATTAATCTGTGGTTGCTAAAAAATTATTACATGTTGTCTTCTTTTGAAATTTATCTAAAACATTACCTTATTTATTAGTGTATTAAAGTACGCTCTGTATGCATTTCTTTCATTGATGTTTTTGCAGATTATTTTTATTTAAAGAAACATTTATTTAAATGATTTCTTGAATCTGTGAATCTTAAGTTTTGGGATTTGCCAAATCAGACAACTCAAATCAGTATCATATTATATGACACTTGTGCAGTTTAGCCCTGCATCATTCAAAGTTTCTCAATCTTCTGCATTTAGATGGTGCTTTTGTTCAGAGGTAAATCAATAGGGCATTAGACAAAGGAATGAAGGATACATGTCTAGGAGAGAAGATCCCTTTTTTTTTTTTTTTTCTCTCCTTTTCCTGAAATGGTACAGTTTACTAGTTAGGGATCGCAATGGGAGAGGAATACAAGCATAAAGGCAAAACAAATCAATCCCACCATTCTATAACAATCTGTGGGAACATCACACCATTGCACCTAACATCTCCACATGTCTGACACTCTAATACCAATGAAATCTTAGGCCGAGTGGAGCATGAAATGATTCTGCATGGTTTCAGGGCCACAAGTTTGTGGCTAATTGTATTTGGGCCCTCACATAGAGGGATAGCATTTCTTGCTGGGATTGATTGTGCGGCTCCTGTATTATTGTGAAAGTTATTCCATCAGCACACACACCCCGCGCCCCCCGCCCTCTCTATCTACGCACACGTAAATATGTAGGGACAAAAGATCTCGGAAGGACCTTTTCATAACCAAGGTATGAAAGGGTCTGTCATACCATTTCTCATTCTAGAGAAAACCATTTTTTTTTTTTAAAGGTTGTTAAAGGTGTGGTTATTAAAGGCTCCCTTTTCACTTTTTGCTAGTGACTCTAGTGAACGAAGAAAAAGGACTTCTTCTTCATCATTCCTTTCTTTTCATTTGTTTGAACGAGGGCTTAGGGTAGGGTTGAGGCTTTTAAGGAAAAAAAATTTAAGCAAGTCCTTTTTATATAGAAAAAAAAAACCATTTTGGCCGAAATTTCCAAAATCCTCTAAAATTGACCAAAATAGACCGAAAAGCCAAGAAAGTTGTCGTTTTGGTATGTTGACCGCAAACGAAATTTCTCGGAAATTTTGTCCGGGACAGAGTGAATTTCAAAACTATGGTCCTCAGCCCAAAAATCATCACCTCAGTTCTATCAATGCAGCACCTGTTCTTCTGATCTTAGGATCTACGACTCCTTCATACCTTGAAGTGCCTACTTTTGGCTTTCTGTTTGACAATCCCTCTTTGACCTTGAAATCAAGATCTTGTTCAGATCTGTGCTTTCATTGCCTTTTTTCCCCATGTGCATTTTTATTGCCTAATTGCAATCTGCCATTGTCACTCTGCCAAAATCTACATGCTGCTGTTCATCTTCTATCTGTCTTGCTGTACGATCACTTGCTAGGCCCCTTTTTGGTTGGATGGTATCGTGACTGGAACTTGCACCTTGTGGTTGCGACACTGAGCACCTTATGACTGTGCTATGGGCTCTTCTGGTAACCGCTTTTGCTAGCCCTTAGAGCACGCAGCCCTCTGCTAATCTGTTCAAGCCTATATCAGCTCCATCCATCTGTTTCAATGGACATGGACCTGACTTGATTGGTCATCTCTATTACTATCACCATTATCTACAGTCCATCTCCGTGTGACCAACAAGGACAGATTCTGTGAAATCCTTGACCCTGCATATTGCGTGCTCAAATTCTTGAGCAACTGTTCATGTTGCACATTCGAATCCTGCATATCTATTGCATCTGGATATCCTTTGACTTACACATGCCGTCTTTAAGAAATTTTTATGTGCCTGTTTAATTAAAGATGTTAGATTCTTTTGTGAGTTTTTGACAGGAGCAAACGTGGTTTATTTTACACTATTTTGACTGATGTGACTTGATTTAGGGATTTTTGTAATAATGATGTTTGCAGCTGTTGATTGCTTGATTATGCCTATTGATTGTGGAAAATAATGTGCTCTTATTTTTATTAACAATCCGGCTGTCTCATAATTGAGATTAGGGCCTGCTGAGACTGCCTTAGGGGACTTTGTGTTTATCTGACCTATCTAATGAGAAGAGTGTATACAGTTTTGCAGTCCTTTTTTTTTCTTGAAATCTGCTTTTTCCGAGTGTGAGATTGCACAATGCTATTCTTGACAAAAGAGCTTTTTACTGTGCACTTTTCTAAAATCCCTCTTTCATGCATTGGAATTCTAGACTAAAAAATTATGTTCAAGTACAATGTTATTTGTGCAAGAAGTTTGGCCAGTTTGCTCATCAGTACCAAACAAAATTGTGTACGTCTGCTAAGGATATGGACATAAAATTCCAGAATGTAGAAGACGACAAAAAACTCGATTTCTCTTGCCCATTGTGCGAACATCTCAGGTTCTCATGATTATTGACGAACACCAAATACTGCTAGTGGTTATTATTTCACAGCACCAGAAAAAAAAAGTTATTATTTCACAGCCTCTCTCTTATTAGTCTTCTGCACCTATGTCCTCTTGATTGTTCTCAACCAGGAGGCTGTTAAGAAAATGATAGGGGCAGCCTTTTCCTTTAGAATTTTCGGGTAGAAAACAATCATAACCATTGTGCTTGCACTGTGTGTCGATTTGGATGCACCTGATCATGGCTTGATTCCCTAGAATCTCTTCTACTCATAAGTACTGTTTGGTTTTGGTGTGTGGTAGAAGCTACTCATAAGAACATTGGTCCATCTAAAGTTCAACCAGGCAATGTAGAGAAACTTGATATCACCAGTCTCGTTGACATTCTTGTTTCACCATTCTAAGCAATCCTTCAACGTCAATCATATTTCTCATGTTTCCCCCTTGTCTAATGATTTGGTTTATATTGGACAATTGGTTGATAAAGGATGTCTTTTACTTGCTAAATCTCTACCAACATTTTGCTAGCAAAGCCTGTTTTTTGAGAGATGAGGTACCGATGCCCAACCAACCAGCAACTTTTGATTTTGTTACTTAAGACCACTTCATCAAATGCAATTTTCTATTTTCACTATTCTATTCTGGCAAAAAATTCGTATGGATACAATTTTGTCTATGAATCACCCTGACTATGCATTTTAAGTAAGGACATGATACACGGATATTTGATGAAGTGTCTTTCATCAAGGTTTTTTGACCCTCGCTAAATTTATGTATGAGTTCACATGTAGCTCTCAAGTATGTGATGATTTTTTTATTTTTGATGACGCTGAAATTTACTATGTTCATTTCACTATAGATCATTTATCTTTAAATTCCCCTTGTTATTCTTGGTGTGGATGTGCACCACTACTGATTGTCTTGCTTTGATTGTAAATGTTGCATTTGATGCTGATTTGACAATTTGATCATTAATCATTTCTGTTTGTTTTTCTGTTTTCTTTTATTTTCCTGGGTGTCTGAGGATTTGAGTGATTGTCTTGCTTTGATTGCAGATGTTCCATTTGATTCCAACGCCGCAAGGAAGCTTCTATGTGTTGAATGACATATTTCGATTGAACTATGCCTAAGAAGACTCTGAGAACCCAACATGGATAGTTGGGTTGGAATTTCGAGGACCTTTTCACCATTCTGTTCAGTTATCAAAAAGGTTTGGGGTTTTAGTCTGTTTGGGTGGTTTCGTCTCCTCTGAACTATGAACTAATATTCCTTCAGTTGATTGCATGGATTGATGATTTGGAAAATATTTACTTCAAATTCAGGAGAGGCACCTTTGATCAAAACTCAGGAGTGAAGGAAGCCTTTTGTTCCTTTTCCTTTCCATCTTAAAACAAATCTGAACTATTGAATGGATAGAATTCATGACTGTTCAGAAATGCTGAGCGATGGCCATTATGGAAATTCTCTTATATTGAATAGTCAGTGATCTTCCTAAATTGGTAATTGGAAAAACATGTGGTTGAAATTCAATATTACCATCAGGCTTGTCGACTTAACCCCATCTATGCGGCCCAAAATCTCACATTCCGCAGAAAGGGCGACAGAAGAAAGAATGATGGTTAGGATGTTATGATCACGTTGACTGTATGGACAGGCTGGACTTTGCTTGGCTGGGCTGGAGCCTTGGTTAAACCTGCAATTGTGTGATCGCTTTAGCTCAAATCAGGTTTAAGATTGAGCTCAAATAAGACGGAATCAAGTTTAAGATTAAGCTCAAATCAGGATAGGCTTCATGTATTAACTAATTCATTGACTGTCACAGCCCCGCCAACCCGGTACTGCTCCCGCGCGGACCTACATACTGGGAGCCCCCACCCAACTGGAAAACATACCATGGGTTCTTTAAAGCCCATCCAACCCAGCCCCCACTTAAAGATTTATCCCGGCCCCATCCATTTTCCGAACTGTCTCTTTCTATAAAAAAAAATTTCCAAATTGGAAGAGACCTTCAAATCACACTCCGTATACGGTAAGTATCAGGCATCGGCGCACCGCATTGCCCCTCTCTTGGTAGGTATAACGTGCGGTATGCCAATGCCACCACTTCTCATTTGTTCTTTTGTTCTAAAAAACCCCTCTTTAGTTAGGTATCCTTACCTGTTCAACTTCTTTGCTTTCGTGTACTAATTGGCAATTTGCATTTCTTTTACTAAATTATTCTTATCCTTTTAACATCTCGATATTTCTTAATGTCTAACATTTTCATCATTGTGTTTTCATATTTTGCCTAACACCATATCCTGTCACCATACTGATGTAGAGTTTTTTGGGGCACATTTGCCTAAAGTGAGGAAAATCACTCGGATTTTCTATGTGGCTCATTCTGCACTGATCAATACAACAATTTTCTGCACATAAAAGATACTTTTTAAAATGATTTTCTACAATAGAAAGCATACAATTGCAGATGAGCGCAAACTGGGTGACTCACTCTGAGACCCGCAATCTGCAAAAGATCTCTCAACCTCCCTGTGATTCACTGCAGGACCTAATTGAAGTAGTTATTTTTTTCTTTTTCTTCTTTTAATTTCAAAATAGTAATTTTAATTTGGAGTTTGAGATCATTCAACACTTTATTGTCTTTCTCAAAATTCTCATTTTCACTTTTTAAATGAGTAAAGTACATTAAGCGGCTTAATTGCATTAGGATTATTTGCATGTATTTCACAAAATTCTCAAAATTCATGAAATACAAAAGATATGAAATTGAACCCTATTGATTAACATATTTCTTTTGGCTATTTTCTTTATTTTTATTGACTTATATAAAATGGTTAAGAAGAGTGAGCCAATGGTTGTTTTAGAAGGACAGAAGAAGGAGAATAGAGAATTTGATATAGTGTTGGCTCTTTATCTCATATAGTGTTATAAAAAATTAATATGATTTTTCTTAATAGCTTTTAGAACTCAACAGACACGTATTAGTTTGTTCGTTACTAAAACTCATAAACTCATCTTTCAAGTTATTGTTTTAAACAAAAGAGATTACTTTTCAAGCCCCCCTCAAACAAAAATCTTGGATCTGCCAGTGCGCGTGAGTATGCTGGACTCTAGAGTTCTTATAGGATTCGGGACCGTATGGCTTTAAAATGCATCATGTTGAGTTAATATGGGGTTTGAGTTATAAGCCTGGGGTCAGGACATGCATAGTTTCGATGCGAGACTAGCGGAGGCTCAACGTTGGAAACTCGTGGTTGACACGCCACACCTCATAGTTAAGAGTGCTACCCGAACTAAGTTCTCACATTGACTTAACTAAATGATTGGCTCTAAATTGCAAGTAGAAGAGAATGCCATCACTTGCATCTGCTACCTTTGGAACTTTTTATTCTTAAACTATTAGAAGGGTGGTAAGCATTTATCAATCTATAAACGCAGTCACTTGTAGAATTCAAAAAATTAATACTATGAAAAAGAAAACAAGGCTATACAAGACTATAATTAAAATGCCAGAACAAAAAGGATAACACCCACTCATACATATTTCATTATGAAAGTAGTCGGTTTTAGTCGATTTTAGTCCTCTTCTATGAGAAATATCCAATTAGAGAACCTTTGGGAAATTAATATTAGAATCTTGCAGAGGTGTGCATCTCTCTTTCAATGTGGTTTCTTTGATATGTATATATATTGCTTTTATATTGGAATATATGTTTTTTTTTCCTTCCAACATGGGCCTCTCACACTAATTTCATTATGAAAGTAGTTGGTTTTAGTCGATTTTAGTCATCTTCTATAGGAAATATCCAGTTAGAGAATCTTTGGGAAATTAATATCAAAACCTTACCTATTTAGTATCTCCAAATTGTTACCTAGGCAAATATCTATGGTATATGTGAAAAACTTTGCGAAAGTAAAGCCATTAAAATTTACCAAAAATGGATCCTTCTTTATATTTGTAATTTAAAATTGTTAGTATTCCTTTTTGTTATGTTATATACAACTAATATGTTTGGAATTCCCTCAACCAAGCAACGGTGCGCACGGTAAGGTGAGCACTACGTGCCAAAACAACTATTGGGGTCTGGGGCCCAACTTATGATCCATCAAAGTGGACCATAGAACATGGACCCCTTGTGATAGTCATTAATCTTAGGTTTTGCACCCATTTGAATAGACTGGACCGTTGGATCGACTTACACTCATTCTGGATGGTGTATGTCACACCCTGAGCCCGATATTATACCCATCTCGAGGCGCGATGTACGCCCGCTTGGAGGTTCGAGTCAAACTCATTGACTTTTAGTCCCCACGAACGGATTTTCCCACATGATATCACTTGTGAGATTAAGATTTCCATAGACCTATATATTTCAACAATAGATATCCATCAATGATCATCATTTGCCACACATAATCATGATATCAGAGCATCAATTAGTTCATGAGCATAGTTAAAGTTCAAGGTTCAAAGTTAAAGAAAATAAGAAAAGTATAGAGGAAGCAAAGTATTAGTTAAGGTTTAAAATCCAAGATAAAAACATCTAAAAACAAGTCTAAGTCCATGGAAAATCCAAGCCACGGTCATGGGTAAATGTCTCGTCCAATAGCTCATCGTGTTTTAAAAAACATCCTCAGGGGCCCACTCGGCTAACTGTTGAGGAGTCTCCTCCTCAACCTCTGCGATCTCCTAGGCTGTGGCATCGAGGTTCTCATCTGTAACGCAAAGTGTAATACTGTTAGACTAAGCCAAGTAAGGTAAACAAGTACAAAATGAAACATACATTTTGAATGAGTAGAAATGAGAAGATAGATTATATGAAGTCGAAGAAAGTAATCTAGGCATAATTAGTGCATGAATATGAATGATATATAAGAATCAAAACTTCAAGTACATAAACACAACATATCTAGGTGGCATAACTGCATGTGTTATATTCTCCTACATAAGCATGTAAACATGAAATCACATGAGAACATGAGCATGACATAACATAACATGAGTTACCTCTAGGAGGCATAGGGCCCGAAAACTCCATCGCGGACATGAGATACTAGTCAACCCCCCATAAAATCCTATCTGCAGAGCTCCATGAAAATTTACTAAACCCACACCCAGCCAGATCCGACTATGCTGGGGTCAAAGCTAAGTGGTGCTGACTCAAGTGTATAGTTCATATCATGGTGTGACATAGCGTACGTATAAACATGTACAAATGATAAGCATAGACAGGTGCATGACCATAATTATCAATGCGTAACACGACATAGTCTATTAACATGTACAAATACATAGTGCACAAGAAAACAGATGACTCAATACAAACAAGGTACATGAGCTAAGCAAATAGACACGAGAAGCATGTACATATTATGCGAGAGAACTAGATATGAAAGAAAATGCATGCATAAGGATCATATGCGGAATCATTGATGCATAATAAGCCAATACCGCGGTTTCGGGAATACTCGTGGGCTTCGCTGTCCAACAATGTGTAGTCCTAATGCTTCCGATGTCATTGGGCTAAAAGAGGACCTTTGGCGTTACATAATTTGGGACACCATTTGCCTTAAGATAACACCTTTGGTTCGGGGTACATGAAGTCCACGAAACGAGCTTTCATGAGAGTGTACGTTCGCTCAAACAACACTCTCTTACACTAATTAAACCATTGGACATGTTATTAGAGTACATGGGTTCCATACTAAGGTCAACTAAGGTCATATACACAAATCCTAAAAATCCCCGAGTTTCTAGATGGGTGCGCTCGAGCAGGCCTGCTTTCTGGAAAATTCTTGCTCGAGCGCGGAGTCGCGCGCTCTAGCGGGTCTGGCCTCTGGATGACCTATGCTCAAGCGGCCAAGGCAATCACCCTCAAGCGCTTGCTCACTGCGTGATTTTCAGGTGATTTGAGCCTTGTCTCCATCTACAACAAGGGTATTCTAAGCCCTTTTCTTCCCAATCCCACACAGGTCTAGAACCTGCAAATTAGAGCCTCCAATGCTCTCCAAACTACTACAAACTACATTTACCCCAATTCAAAACCCCAAGTCAAGTTATTACCAAACCCATTTACAAATCTATAACCAAATTAAAATAAATCAACAACATAAGTTGTAACTTTGGCAATCTAGCATGATCCATAATCAAGAGTCAAAATAGAGGAAAACATGCACACTTTATAAATGTTTATTTTCCTTGGGTGCTTGAATCTCCAAATCTACTAACTAGCAAGCTTCTAGAGAAAAAAAAAATCCCAAATCTAAAGCTCCAAGACAAAATCCTACACACACAAGAGATGAAATGGCGATTGAAATAACTTCCCTTAGTAGACCTAGGCTTCTAAGAATGATTCCAACCTAGGGAAAAGAGTTTGAGAGTGATAGCTTACCCAAGTAGATGAAATAGTGAAAAGGAAGCTTGGAGAAGATGGGTGATTGAAGGGAATGGGTTCTCACTTGAAGAAGATGCAATAAAACACTCTCTAATCCTCTCTTTTAGGGTTTGGAAGCGAGGAAATGGAAGGAGAAACGATGTAGAAGAGATGCCCTAGGTTCCTCTTGCTAATAGAGATGAGAATGAAATAAAAGAAGATGGGTTCTATGCTTTCAGCTAGGGTTTTATACAATGGGTTTATGTTATTTGCAGGAAAGTCCAAAAATCTAATAAGATTTATAGTTTAGGGCTTTTGGGTCACAAATGGGTCTAAATAAGCTCAAATGAGTTGGGTCAAAACACAAAAATCGAAGAGCAACTCATGATCCGTGCAATGCACCCCAAGATCCCTGGGAAAACAAATAAAACACATGCGGGACCCAATAAACCAAAGTACCCAAAAAGTCATAATGCTACCTAGTCAATGGTCAAATCCCTCCTAATCTACTTAATCAAGCTCAATTGCATTCAAAACATCCATTTGGTATCTAATTAGGGTTAATTAGATACTAAACACGATTAGGGTATGGTCGGGATATTACAGTGAAAATTTGTTGACAATTGATCAAATAGTTAGGGTGGTGAACTAAGCCTTTGTTACCACACGATAGCTCGGGGCAAGATCTTTCGATACCCCTAGTTGCACCCCTAGGTGGGGCTCTAGGTCGCCCCCTCAAGAAATGATGCTCATCTTATTGTGAGCACTGGTGCTGAGTAGAGGGTCGCTCAATACGTTTATACTGATATATATGTTAGGGGTTTTGTGTGTTGCAATTTGATTAGATGCATTTGTTTTATTCAGTAGATGTTATGTATATAAACTAAAATAACATTTATTCTTTGTTGTTGGTTCATAAATTTTTGGGACTTAATTAGTGGAGTTGTTATGCGAAAGATATTTACTGTCTACTCAAATATTGACATGGTCAAGATTAATGTTCAAATTAATGCAAAATATGGTGCTATTAGCATAGGTTCGAGCCTTAAATTTAGTAAAAAGAAGGCTAAAGTATAACGTATGTTAAATAAGGGAAATGTTTATGTTCATCCATCCTTCACCATAAGGGTGTGGGACCTAGTGGGGTAACATAGTGGGGCCAAGTTTATGATCCATTTGAACCATCTACAGATACAGGACCCCTTGAATTACACTTGTCCATTGAGTTTTCACCAACCCAAACGTACTGGACTATTGGGTCAAGGGTCAATTGTTTTTCTGAATATAAAGTTGTTAAACCTGTGGGTCGCGTATAAAGGGATTAAGTCATGTGGTTGACCCCAAACTTGATATTTGGGCCCATCCAAAATGTCTCTTTTTATCCACCTAGTTGCATGCTCAGTAGGATCCTAGACGGGTTCCATCAAGTTGTCCCTCGCCATACTGGGATGGATGGACATGAATATTTCCTGCTAAAATAAATCCTCTCTTTCCCCGTGCTACAACCATGTCAATAGAATACAAAGGATTTATGCAAATTTGTATATTTAGATAATTTTATTTACATTATATTCTCACCTAAAATCTCTCTTATTTCACATATTTTTCACAATTTTTCTGAGATTTCATCCATAAAATCTTTCTCCATCGTGCCTAGGATGCACATAGAATTGAAGATCCATGATACATTTTCAATTTCCTAATAGCAAAGAAGGTTTGTGGGAAGAGAGGGCTGGCATTAACTGCAAAAGATAATTAGATAACTTCAAAATGTGAGTCCTTTAAAAAAATATAAAAAATAATTAAACTAACTCCACTAAAAAGGATATTACATTTCATTAAATGAAATAAAGAATAATAATACAAATTAATTTGAAATTTGATAAGAAAGCAAGTTTCTTAATTTTTTTTTGAAGAAAATGTAAAAGTTGTATAATATCATAATAGTGAATGGAAAAGTCACAACTTGGCAAAATGAATATGTAGTAAAAAAATAATGATAAATCAACTTATTAGACGTTGAAGATTTGTTTTTTAAAAGAAGCAAGATATTAGAACCCAACTAATTATCATAATGGTTTTTCTACCTTTAGAGGGTAAAAAGAAAGAAAAGAGAAGCAATGGCATCCTTACACATTTATTCTCGAGTTACGCTACAAAAGTCGTTGGGTGTTTTTCAAAAAATAACGCCCTTCTTTTAGCCAATGAAAGCGTGACAAATGTCATCAATGGTACACATATTCAATTTTTTGTCTTAAACAATTTCCTACAAAGATGATCTTTTGTAGATTTTCTTAAAATACTAATAAATCATTGGCTATTAGGTTGGGGCAGAAACTCCCCTTTTGAGATAGGGGAGTTTTTTTGAGAATTTTTCTTTATTGTACTTGTATATACTACTAGCAAAACTTGACCCGACTTGCTAACCGTGACCTATATTTGACCCGTTCAAGCAGCCTTACACAGAATATAGGACAATCACGGGTCCGGTTTTTCCGACCCACCAAAATAGGGGTTGGGTCAGGGTTGACCCATCTAACTTGTATGCCCTGCGTGGTCCATATTTTCCGAAAACATGAATCCCTTATAAATTATAGAACTTTACTTATTAAACTTTCCTAATAAGTCCAGATATGGTATATTCTATTGGGTTTAGTTCTACCATGTTTCTATATTTGTTATTTAAATATGTGTATATATTTCATATTTCCATACTTAGATATAAACAATTCATTTTTATTCTTTTATGCATGCCATTTGTTAATTCTTCTAAAACATTTATTGTCTGCAATTTACTAATCGGATATAGATATAAACAAAATGCAATACAAGTCCTACAGTCTTACTCATATATGTGTATATAGGGAGATGCTCCTATGAGAGCATCTCTCACCTTACTATGAGAGATAAGGTAGGGGCCCTTACATTTAAGTTGTTGGCATTGGATATGAATGTGAGGGCCCCCACCTTATCTCTTATAGTAAGGTGAGAGCGTCTCTCATAAGAGCATCTCCTATACATATATATATGTATGAAAAATATACACTAGATGAGTTCTACAGTCTTACTCATGAATATTTCCATATATATATATTACATTAAAAAGATTTGGGCTAGATATTCGGGTGAAGCGGGTCAGTTTGGGTTGACCTGTATTCGGCCGGTATCAAAATGCAAGTTATAAAGGGTCGAGTAGGGTCGACCCACCACGGGTGCCGTTTGAAACATTTTGACCCATTTTATAAAGAGTTAGCTATGGGTGGGGGTCCGAATAGTTGTCCCCACATGCTGAGCTCACCCAACCAGGTTGCCACCCATAAAACTAAGGATATAGTCATTTTCTAAATTGCAAACATTCTCTTCTTTTTTTACTTAAAATTTTAAGTCACTAGAGTTGATAGAATTTTTTAACTACACCATGTTGTTTCCATGCATTGTCGGACCAAGTCCGGTTAAAAGAGGAGAGTTAACGTCTGGCTCACAAGTAGTAGTATAAAATAAAATATTTTTAGTTTTAGACCTTGGGTCCAGCCCTTGGTCGGTGAGGGCGGGGTAAAGGCATAGGTAGTGTGGTACTCAAATGGGCTCTGGCCTGGCCTCCGGCCGACCCACATACATTAAAAGGGCAGAGTAGACAACTCCGGGTCGGCCCTTCTAGGGTTTAAGAACGAGAGAGAGAGAGAGAGAGATTCATTCTAGGATTTAAGGAGATTTGCCTTTGAGGGTATTTTGGGGAGAAAGAGAGGTAGGTTGGAATGAGGTCATCGTCACTGGATTCGGCCGAGTTGCAGCGTTTTCTTCAAGTGAGATAGTCAAAACCTTCTCTCTCTCTGTGTTCTTTTTTTTTTTTTCCCTGTTTTTTTTCTCTTCTCTTTGTGCATGTTGATGCTTGTTTCTACTCTATGTCTCCCTTTGTATCATCTTGAATTTGTTCATAGATGGTTTTTCTAGTTTTTGGTATTATATTTTCTTTGTCAATTTATTTTCCTCTTCTTTTTTCTTGAGAAGGATGATTGATTACATTATATGGGTATAAATTATCTCCCATTGCTATTATATGTACTATAAATTATCTTAAAGGGTTGTTAAAGGAAGATTCCAGTTCCCCAAACCCAAACAACCCATTGAGTTTTTGGATCTATCTATTCTATATTTGTCCAATTCATGCGGCAGTAAGGATATTAGATCGTTTTCTTTTATGACAAAAAAGAGTACTGTTAATAAGAAAAATGCTTGTGTAACAATGGGTGAACACATGACACATGGCATGGATTTGGGGGTGGGGGGCCTGGCCTAACAGAATATGATTTGTTAGATTTAACTACATTTAAAATATCAGATCCTCATTTAATGTCACTAGCCATTCTATGAATGGCAGTGATTTTGAATAGCTAAATGCTTCCATATTGAGATTCCACTTTTATTTACTTTGATGAGACTGCAAGTAATGTCTGATGAGATTTTTTTTTATGCATATCTGATGGAATAAACCCTTTTTTCTTTTTTCATGGTGGGGCCACTGGTCTACATTGCCATGTCATGTGTCGCTTGCAATTCTGTGTTATGAAAGATGTATTATCATTAAGCTGGCCATACTCTTTATTTATTTATTTATTTATTTTTCTAGAAGGATTCTTAGTTCATTTTGATGAAATAATCATATTAATGGTGTATGATTGATTTAAGCACGCGGCTTCACATGGTCACACAGGGAGGAGGCATTATGGAAGAGAAATCATCATATCATCTTTGGAGATAATATCTAAAAGTGAGAAGTAGTCTATGCAATGAAACTCATTTGCAATCAGATCTTAGGATTCAGGTGTGAATTTTATGATTCAATACTTGTTTCATCGAAGCTTGCAATTTAAATCTTTCTTTCTTTCTTTTTTTATTAGGACTTCTATTTTTAAAAGCTTATTTAGTGGTTAGCGAAAGTTATTAAGAGTTTACAATTTTGTGGAGGTTTAAGAGATTACTAAGGAACAAGCATGTGACTAAAGCATGACTGTATGCATGGGGTTTTATTTTAACTTTTTTTTTTTTTTTTTAATTTTTCTTTACAAACATTTGTTTAAACCATGAAAGTAGTGGTTGAGCCAGAATTGTAGGGTCAAGTGTTAGTCGACTGATAACATTTTACTAATTACTTAAAATCAAAATTTGAAGACTTTAGCATTTTCTAATAATATTTGAAGTAAAACCCTAAATTTGAAAGTACTCCAATATTTTTCAGGAAGTAATTTCTCAACTTTGTTAGGGCATTTAAAAGTTAAAACACAGATACAATAGTGTTACTATAATGAATCCAAATGATAAAGAAACAAAATTCAAGGAGCTGACCCCAACATAAGTCGGGTGGTTTATTTTAGGAGCTTTAGATGTTGCTGCTTTTGCTTACATCATAGAATCTTCTTTCCCTTGATCTTGCTATTCTATATCATGCTTGATGTCTCTTGTCATGGTTTTCAACTCTTTTGGTGTTGTCATGACTTCTTTTGGTTCTTTAGGTCTTTCCATACATATTACGTATTCTTTAGATCTTTCCATACATAATCCATATTTTTTGGTGGATCAACATGTCTAGGATATGTCACACCCCCAATCATGAAACTAGGGATTATGCATGAGATTAAGGCTAAATAAAATTTTTTTCAATAATAATCTGCAACACGTGGCCCCAATAATGTCCCATATAGATCGAAGACCGCTATAAGGTATATGCATTTTCTCAGATACATAAAACGTATAGCGGAAGCTTCATAAATACAAGTGGTATCTCAAGATGTATAGTTAAGCACAAATACTGAAATATATTAACTAGAGTTCAAGTTTGAAACATTTTAACTAAAAGTATTATTTACAACAAAAGGCCACACTAAAACTCGGGCCTAAACAAAAGACAAAAGAACCAAAAGATGAATCTAAGCCCGGATAAAACATGAAAGCTCTCAAGTACAGGGATAGTACGACTATACAACGCTGTCCGTACAATAGTCTAGGAGGTCATCAGGATAATCCGCCTGAACTTCGTCCGTCATCTCCTCCTCGGGATAGAAGTGCTTGGTACCTATGCACCAAGAGTAGCATCATCAGACACAACGGTCGGCAAGTAATATATATATATATATATATAAAAAATATCAATAGATATGCAGTACTAATCAGAGTAAACGATAGACAATATCATAAAAAATGCATAGCATTGGAATCATAATCAAACTAACAAGAACGTCTAACAAGATAGGCGGTCCTCATATGCTAATCACCACGGGATAGTGTCATTGCCCTCCCTACTCTCATTGAGCTATGTAAGAGATATACAAGATGCGGGATAAAAACCCGGCAAGCAAGCAAGCAAGGGGATACCAGTAATAACCAAACTTCAAGTTTTCTTTTCAAGGGGTATCCGATGGTGTACATCCATCCATAAATATAAAAGTTCAAACTGCAGACGACCAAAAGTTCAAAGCCTTCACACATGGTGGTGCCTCGGTTATGTTGAACATTAACAGCTGAGTTATGCCTGACACAAAGAGTCATAATCATTCAATAGTGAGGGGCTAGGCTTTTTTGCGTGAACAAGATTCATTAACAAAAGAGAGGCTATTTTTCCATCATCAAATCAAGACCAAAACGAGCAAGCTTACTTCAAAATGCGAGGAAGAAATGAGAGGAGGCAGTGAGGGAGATGAGAGAATGAGAGCATGAGAGAGTGAAGTGAGACAGAGAGGAAGAAATGAGTCCATCAGTTATATTAGGTTAGGGAAAAGTGGAAATTACAAGATAGTCCTTCGGTCCACTAATGGGGATATTTGAGACTCTTTAACACGTCAGATTGAAATGTGACTGAAGGTTAATGTTCATTAAGTGTCGAGACCTACCCGATGCAACCAAACTCATAAAAACTCATAATCTCATAAAAATCCCTGAAAACTCCCCGAAATGGCAAACCACCCCCTACTGGACCCAAACGAACTCGGAGTCGCATGAGACTTCGCATGCATAACTCACACGTCAAACCCGACTCACTAGTACTCTAAACACACTTAATTAACTAACAAGCAATTCATTATAATTAATAGGATATTAAGGGTCGGGGTGTTACAGGATATCCTTGGCATTTTACTTCAATAAGACAGACTGCTGATTTTTGTGAAGAGTCATTTTGGAGAAGATTCCTTTTGATTGCACGATGATGCATGTGAGTTGACAAAATGCATTCTTCTTTGTTTGAACTCCAGACTTGAGAATCAAATTCGACCTTTAAGTCTTATCTTCAATGCAGAAAGCTTCGCTACATGCAGGACTGACCTTCCACAATCTAGGACCGTCGAATTAAAGGTATTCATTGAAGCTGTGCGGGACTTCCATGGGAGAAAATTCATCTTGTGATAAGAGTATAGGTTGGGGTGTTTAGGGATGGAAAATTAAGGATTTGATGAGGTTTTGGACGTTGGATATGAGATTTTTCTGGAGTAGAAGAAATTGAATGAGAATAGGAATAAAAAAGAAATAAGGGAATAAGAAGATCAACTTACAATCCAAGAGCATGATCCATCATGATCCACCGAGGACTTGGGCCTCTGATCAATTATAGACAGTAGTCCCAAAAATCTTTCTCATGAAGTCCCAAAGTCAGATAAAGTAGCATCTGAATCTTCTTCAGGAACAACAAAGGTGTAAGGGGGACCCACGTCAACATCTTTCCGTGGTTTGCTATGAGCAAGTTTCCTTGTTTTCCCTCGTTTTCTTTTTTCCCCTCTAAAGGCTTCTAAAGGTCTGTTTTATCCTTGGATTTCGAGGTCGGGCTGAAATGGAAAGTAGAAGTCAGAAAGCAATATATAGCGATGGTAATGGAAATTAACTATACTGAAATTCAGTTGAAGCATAAGAGCAATTTAAGTGCTAATGCAAGATTCAAAAGTGGGAAAATCAGTCATGAAGAAATGATGATGAACAAACTGGAAGTCAATTACAGGCATGACTTCCAGGCATGAATATGCAACCAAAGAAAGCTTAAAGAAGGCTTTGAAAGTCACAATTTACCATGTTAAATGTGTGAAAAATGCTTGAAAGAGCCACAAAATCTATCCAATAGTAAAGATCACTTAATGAAGGTTGGAGAATTTTACAAGAGATCTATTCAAATGCCCAAGTCACCCAAGCAATCACATCCAGTGAAAGACTCAGATTTCTAAGATCCAAGTGGCTGTCATAGTTGATCGAAAGGGTTGGTCCAATTATACTGCTATCCTCTAGTGGAAATACACCAAGATAGTTGGTAAAATTCAATGAATTGGAATAAATCACAAGAAATCAGAGACAATTGCAAAGTGACTAGCAAGATTGCCAAGTTGAGTGGACTGAGCTATAATGCGCACTCGCTCTCTTACCTCTCATTTAAGTCAGTCTAGCAATCGAGATGCATGATTCAGTGAAGTCTCAAACACCAAAGCATGAAGTTACTGATACTGATTCCACAATAAACGGATGGCTGAAAAGATTATAATCTAAAGCCTTGTTTGTTAGCATTAAAATACATACAGGGTGGTTAAAAATGAAGAACAAAAGTGAATTCCCAAAAATGAGTATCAAAGCTGCACGATTCTATTTACCCAAAAGAAAATGCTATTTGATGTTTAGTTTTGGAAATTCACCTTAAATCTTCAGTTTTAACCACTATGTATTATAATGCAAACAAATAGGCCCTAAAGGAGTTTTGAAAAAAAAATTTGTGCCAACTGGGTACAGGTATATTGCAATTCGAGTTCGCGCCCATCACTAAATTCTACACAGTAAAGGTGTCTATAAATTCGAATAGCAAAAACAGGCCTCAAGATAGGCTCAAATTAGCACATTTATTGTCTCCAAGTTGAAATTATATCAATCAGATTGAGTTGCCGGTCTTGAAATTTTCTAAGTCCAAGAAGACTTAAGAGCTATTCATGAGGATGCATTTGTGCAGCTGCGGTGGAAGAGGAAATATAACAAACACACACACAAACCAACTTGGATCATTAATAGCCCTACAATAAAATGCTACATTGGGCACAATTGGGCACCCATTATTTGGGCATGTTTCTTTAACAGAATTCTTTTCAGAACTCATTTCTCGAGAATTTGAGAATTTGGAATTCTCCAAATTCTGTCCCCCACAAGGAATTCCAAATCCTCATCTCTCATCTAGCATTTGAAATGCTGAAACTCGAAGAATTCCAAAAGCTATTTTTTATTAAAGCTTATAGTGAGGATTAAATAGACTCTTTGGTGCACTTGCCTTCCTTGGAGAGTATTACTTTTTGGATGGAAATGCCTTATGAATGCTATCCAAGTCCGTAATTTTTTTTTATCAAGATTCTAATAGCAGTGTGATCTGTCCTATTTGCGAAGCTTGTGGAGTAAATAGAGCATGTGTTATTCCTAGGGATGTAAATGGGTCCCTGATTCTTTAATTACCCGGAGGTTTTGACCCGTTAAAAATTGGGTTTGGGCCCTTATTTAGGCATCGATAAGTAAATGGGTCCGGGTCCGGGTCCGGTTCTGGTTTCACCTTCGTTCGGACCTGTGGACCCAAGATCCGACATATTACCTAAATTTTCTAAAATCTCTCCTAAATTTTTTTTTCTTTTTTTTTAATATCATTCTCTTAGACCCGGACCTGGATCTATACCCATCCCATATATGGTTCCAGTTCCGGTTCCGGAGCCAAAAAACAAGTTCCAAAACGGTTCCAGGTCTGGATCTGGCTCCACCTTCTCCTTAACGGTTCCGGTGGTGGACCCGGACTGGAACTGACCTGTTTACAACCCTAGTTATTTTATTGCAATCATGCCAAAGTGGCATGGTTTGAATATTCTTATTCCTTTGATTGCCTATAGTATGTAATGGTTTGAACAGGCTTATTCCTTTGATTGCCTATACTGTGTAATGGTTTGGTTTTGTTGCTTTCTTGGGTATTAAGGCTTTTATACCTAGCTTTCTTTTCTTTTCATGATGATGTAATTCTCTTTTCTTAATTCAAGTTCTTGTTACCGATCAAAAGAAAAAAATAAACGGCATTGTCTGGATCATAATTGGCATAAATTGAATCCTTGTAAAAGAATGGGTGCACTACACCAAAAACGGGAAATTGGAACGGATTACCGTTCATAATCCGTCCGTTTCTAATCTGTTAAACTGTTCCCAAACCATTCCAATTTCCTATTTTTGGAACGGATTAACGGATTAGGAATGGAAAACAGGAAATTGGAACGGATTACCGTTCCTAATCCGTTAAACCGTTCCTAAACCGTTTCAAATTCCCGTTTTTGGTGTAGTGGTGTCATCCCATACTATTCCCTAATCCATAATTGTTGAATGGTTGAAAAGTTATCTTAATTACTGTGTGTGATTTGGCTCCTCTTGAGAGGGATCACATCTAAAGCATGGGTCTTGCTATGTGGTGGACTCTATGAAAACCTAGAAATGAAATTCTATTCAAAGGGTTGAGATTAATCCCTTGAAAATATTGAAGATTGCAAACTGTTTGGTGAATGATTTTAAGAACAAAACTAAATTGCATGGACCTTCAAAGAAGTTCTCAACCCCAGGCTTTAGGGTGTTGGAAGGGACAAGGGATATATATATATATTTTTTAAACCGATGCTGCATTTAGGAGTAATGGGTTTCATGTTTATGCAGCCTCAATTGGAAGCCCAAAAGTCACTTCCTTCCGCATTAAAGAAGCAGAAGCGAGACTCATTCTCTCTGCGCTAATAAAGCTAAGGGAATGGGTCTTGTGCACATGATGACAAATGCACTTAAAAGTGGTTCAGGTGATTAATGGGACTTCCAGTTTGTCAGGCTTTGGTGGATATTAAATCCTTCTCCGGCCTTCTAGGCTTTATGGACTTTTCTTATATTCACAGGACATTCAATGTAACTAGTGGCGCATGAATGTGCCGAGTGGCATATGTTTTGAAGTCAGCTCTTTGAGAGGAAAAAGGGTCTAACAGTAGGGGTTGTAGTTTTGTTTCCCGGTCTATCAGTAGGGGTTGTAGTTTTGTTTCCCGTCCGTGGTTCCGTGTTGTTCTTGCTCTCTTTGTGGCTGCATAATAGAACGTTTATTCTACACGACACACAAAAAAACAAAAAGAAGAAGAAAAGTTTCATCCCTTTTCGATGGATACCACTTTCATCTCTCTACTCCCTTGATCGGTTGCATCCAATTGGACCTCATATTGAGCTTGATCCGAACTGAGCCCTTGTATAAGCTAATCCCAAACCAAGCCAGCTGGGCAGCCTTATTTTTAAAATGAGCATATACAAAAAAGATTACTATAAGCAAATTTGGTGGAGAGAGTACCATTTTTAGCATTAGGCTAGATCCTTCAATCATTTAAAAAGGGTGTACCATTAAGCAGATTTGGTAGAGAGAGTACCATTTTTAGCATTAGGCATTGTAGGCCCGCAAGGCTTTCCGCTTCAGATAATGTGATATCCTACATTCTTAGGATATCGCAATGTGGGACATCCTACAGACGAACGGTTATGTGGTAATTACACTTTTTCCGATAGTTTTGGGATCGTCATATTTTAGTCTTGTTGTATGGTAATTGTCCCTTTAAAGAGAGTACTGTTTTTAGCATTAGGCTAGATCCTACTATCATTTCTGCCATGTTTGGGGATATAAGGGCCCGTTTGGCATCGTTCTTGTGTTGTTCCCAATTTTGTGCTCAGATTAGGTTGTGTTGAGATCATGTTGTGCCGATACTATACTCTGCGGAACTTGTTTGTCATCATTATATTAAATTAATCTACTGAGAATATGCCGTACGGAACTTGTTTGTTAACATTATAAAAGTTTTGATCCAAGTTGCGGACATATAATTTATAATTTGAAACCTACATTTTATTGTGTATGCCGCTCTATTATTATCGTACATGGGACCCACCTGTAGTAATTACAATGTGGGACCCACCTTCAAAATTAAAACATGGTGCCCATTTTCATAAGATTTACAATGTGGGCCCACCTCTATAGGAATTATAATGTGGGGCCACCTTTTGTGAATGAAAATATGTGACCCACATTTAGAAATTACAACATGGTACCACATTTAAAAATTAGAATATGTGGCCCACATTCATAGGATTTATAATGTGGGTCCACCTTTTGTGGTCATGACCATGTGACCAACATTTATGAATGACAAAGTGGAGCCACATTTTTTGTGATTGTGGACACATGACTCACCTTTAGAAATTACAATGTGATGCCCACCTTTAGAAATTTAAACATGGGGCAGTACTTTTATAGGATTTACAATGTGGGCCCACCTTATATGAATTATAATGTGGGGGCCATCTTTTTGTAATTGTGAACACGGGACCCACCTTTAAAAAATTACCATGTGGTACCCACATTTAAAAATCTGAACATGGGGCTACATTCATAGGATTCACAATGTGGGCTAACATTCATAGGATTTACAATGTGGTTTCACCGTTTGTGATTGTGAGCATATGACCCACCTTAAAGAATTATAAAGTGAGGCCACCTTTTCTGTGATTGTAGACATGAGACCCACCTTTAAAAATTATAACGTGATGCCCACCTATATAAATTAGAAGATAGGGCCCACATTCATAAGGTTTTTTAATGTGGTCCCGCCATTATAAAATTATAATATGGGCCCACCTTTTGTGATCGTCACCATGTGACCTACTTTTAAGAATTATAAAGTGGGGCTACCTTCTTTGTGATTGTCAACATGGGGATTATCTTTAGGACAACAAGAGGATTTAGAGTATTTAAATGACATTCTTTAAAAGGAAAGAGATAAGTAACGAACAATTGTGCCCGCAAGTTGTTTCTTAAAAAAAGTAAATTTTTTTCGTTTCTACTTTCTTATGCCAGCGGGATAAGATTTTGAGATTCCTTCCCTTGGGATCAAAATTTAGAATAGTGATTTACACATACCAAACATGTTTTCCATAACCTTATCTCGTGGGAACATCCCATTAGAACAATGCCAAACACGCCGTAAAACTTAAAAATGTTTTTAGCATCCCTAGCATCATTGGAAGTCTTTCTAATTAAAGTTTTATTCCTCTTGCCAATGTTATCTTAAAGGTCTTTAACTCAAGCGTTGGATTTGATATCACTAGAGATGTCAAATGGGCCGGGCAGGCCCATTTCGGCATGGCACGGCCCCTGCCATGGGTTGTACTGGGCCGAGGAAACTGGCACGGCCTGTCCATTTCCGCATGGCACGCTACAGGCCGATCCATCCATAATGGTTGGCCCGCCGGGCCCATCATAGAAAAAATAAGTATTAAAAAAAAGCATGAAACAAATCAAACTTTTACATAAAAGAGATGATGACGGAGAGATCAAATCAAAATTTAAAACCAGAAGAAAATAATACCACTTGTGATAAGGTAGGTCTTCAACCTAGTCATGGTTTATTAAATAAACAGTTCCATCATTTAATTCCATTGAAAAGTATTGAGGATAAGAAGTCTTACTTATTTATTACAGAATACTTATCAATTGATTGCACACCATGCACGCACTACAGCCTTTGAAAAAATACCTCAAAACTGCAGAGTTTTGGGTAATTGGATACATAAATTTTAACAAGAGTTTCTTAATAAATTGGAATGACCACAAATTTATCCCCATAGTGTATTTGTATGGACTGAATGGTGTACAATGGTTAAAATATAGTTTAACAAAAGGGACCCGTATATAAATTTATGACCCCCAAGGTGAATTCTGTACCTTTCAATGGTTAAAATAAGGGTTCCTCAATAAAATAATCTCAGTTACATTATTTTACTGATATAAAACTCTGTATATCAACAAAGGTTCCATCATAAACCCCCAAGTGGACCTAGAATTGTTGGAAAATCTGCACCGCAAGTGCTGTGCGAGAGACCCATGGAAACAAAAAACATATCCCATGAATTCATCTGATAAACCTGTAATTAAGATCATGAATTGGTTAAAACTCATGTGCGGATTTACATAATACCTTTTACAGAGTTTGTAAAATAATGTTATATAATATACATAATACCTTTGTTGATATACAGAGTTTGTATCAGTCTATATACTACAAAAAGAGCAATTGTAGAATTACCACGCAAGACATGTCGAACCATCTGAGTCGGGCATTCAGTTTCTTAGAGGAGAATGGAGACTTACTTTACTTTATTGACCAGGTACAGTGGGAGTTATAAGTTATAACAACCATGGGCCCCACTTCTAATGGGTGGGCCTAATATAAGGAAGGTAGGTAAGATGTTGATAATTTTTTGTATATTTTTGTAATGTGATGAATGCTCGTGTAATACCGAAAAAGTGGAAAAAATTAATTGAAAAAAAATAAATAAAGAGGCACGCCGCCAGTTTGACATGCATAGATACCACCAATATAGGTCTCCTCAAACAATTGTCTTCCTACACCAATATACACCCTCCATTCCCTGTAGCCCACCCAATCTTTTCATTAATAAAATTCAAAGCTTCCGCAAAGCCCTTCCCAAAACCATGAATTTCCATTCTAAAGCTTCCTTCCTACAACGTTTTATTTGGCAATATCTAGCTTAAAGAATTCTAGAGGATAAAAGATAATTCGTGGTCAAGCAGGTTTTAGCAAGAAGGACCAAGTTGTTCTTCCCAATATGACAAATTTCTAGACTTCCTTCCTCAATTGGTTTGTACAATTCACCCTACCTCATGACGTGAATCCATTTTTTTTAGTCTTTAGATTCACCACGCCAAAATCTTCATAATATCTTATCAATATCACCCATCAATTTAGATGGGAGTTGTAGGACGGTCATATTCTACTCTAGGATGGTTGACACACTTACCTAAGATAAAAGAGGGGCTTGCCAAGACATGATTCTACTTTTGATTTTTGCGATTAGAAATTCAAGCCCTCTAGCCATGTTTCTTTCAATAAATAGGGGATTACCGTGGTATTTCTCATGATCACTACTTCAAATATCGCGAAAAACGAGGGCCGTTGGTCATCTTTTTTCATGATAATCGACGTTGGAGATTTTAGAGTGGTTTTTTAAACATGCAATCCAAGTCCGTCATTATTATTATTTTTTAAAATGAGAAAACATATAATTAAAAAACGACGGCATTGGACAGTCATTTTTAGTATTAAAAAAACCACTCTGAAAATTTGCAGTCTTTCTCGTTTTCACGATTTTTAAGGTAGTGATTTGCAAGGACTCTACGTCTTTGGGGGCATGCACCTTTACAAAAATGTGGCACCAATTTATTAAAATTAACCCATTGTCCGGATAATAAAAGACAATAATCTTCGAAAACATCCCTAATTTTAATTTCTATACATTCATTGCAGAAGAGGATGCTAATTGTCGTGACCCCCGACTGGGTTAGCGCACCCAAGCACTCCTGATCTGGGATCGTCGAGCTAATGATATGATGGTTACAACAATAAATATAAATATGCACATATTTAATTTCCCACAGGGCTCCGCGGTGAGGATTGTTAGGGGTTTTGTATATTGCAATTTGATGGATGCATTATCATTTTATTATCATTCGAATTTTTACACATGCATTGATTTAGAAAATCTTGAAATCTTGATTTACACTTGCATTATTTTTAAGACTTGTAGAAATCTTGGTTCATGCATGTTTTGATTTTAAACTTGGTTGCAATTAGTTTTGAAAAGAAGTTTTTTGAATCTTGTAGATTTTAAAATCATATTAGGCTTTGATAGGTTCATGTTTTGGAAAATAACTTTTAGTTGGTCTCTAGTCTAACCTAGTTTTTTAAGATGGAATTTCCCTATCCAAAATCATTTTTACAAGTTCTTATATCAGGGAAAGTTTGGTCAACCGAACCAAGTTTGGTCAGCTGTCGGTTTCGCTTCTAGAATGTAAACACTATTTTATCAGGGAAGTTCTGTCAGCTATCGGTTGCTGTTCTTTCAGCTGTCGGTCGACCGAACTTCAGTTTGGTGAACCGACATGCTTACTTCGATCCGCAAATTTTCAAAAATATGACCATTGGAAAATGACTGTTGGAGTTCGGTCGACCGAACCTTGGATGTCGGCTAACCGAACCCTGCTTGTCGACTAACCGAACTTGAAGTCTGTTGACCAACAAGCTAGCCGTTGGGAAATTTTGTCTATATAAACAACTCATTCCAAAGCCAAATTTGAGGAACCAAGAGGCCCTCCTTGAGGTGTTTTGAGGCCAAACAAAAGGGAATGAGCTCAGGGAGGCTAGTTGGTCAAAAGGGAAGCTAAAGCTTGGAATTAATGTTTAAATCATCTATGTAAGCTTAGTTTTCCCTATCATATGTTTTCATGCTTTGCTTTAATTATTGGTAAATTTTTTCTAGTATGATAAACTATGATTTGTTGTGTCCTTAACATGTATATATTTTGAATTGATTTATTGTTTTGGATGCATCACCTTGATTCAAACCAAGTAGGACTCAAATTGGTATATCTAAGTGAATCATGTTTTGGAATCATCTTTGAAATCATATGTAATATGATTCCTATACTTGGTTGAATATTTGGTTGTTGTTTTTCATCATAAGAAAATCACTTTCAAATCTATCTTATGTTTTGGATTCAACAACTTCCCAAATCATATGTACTTTTTTTTAAAAAAATTTCACAACTTGCTTAAGCATTGATAGGTATATCATTTTCAAGTTGATTTTTTAAATACATATGACTTGTCTCTTCACTTCAATCAAATACCTTTTAGTGTTTTACACTTTTAAATGCTTTTAGCATACATGTATTGAGATACATTGTTAAATTTGATTGAAGACCTCATGCATCACATGTTTTGTTTTAAAATTTCACAACTTGTATGGACTGAATAAGTATATCTTTTACAAGTTGTTTTTAACATGTGATTATCATTCTTTCATCAATCATAAATGTTTTCATGAGCTAAAACTTTTAAAAGCCTTTTGCATACATTTATGAGCTTTTATTTTTAAATTGATTGAGGATATCATATATACACATTGTACATTCATCTTTGCATTCAGTGTGTGTGATTTAGATTTACACTTTCATATCCGCCTAATTAAGAGGCTTTGTATTTTGAGCTTAAATTGTATCTCTTCAAGTGTTGTGTAGACACTTAGAGAAAACCTTTTGGTTGCATAAGTTATTGCTTAGCTTTAGAAAAGCATAAGTGCATGGTTAGGGGTGAACCATAAAACCAAGAGGTTATTGCTTAGCTTGGAAAGCATATTGTAAGGTTATTGCTTAGCCTTGAAAAGAATTTTGTAAAGGTAATCCCTTAGCCTATTGAAAAGCATAGATAGTGGAAATTCGGTGGGGTGTAGGATCACAAGCCAGTAGTGGATGTAGGCATTAAGGCCGAGCCACTATAAATCATTGTGTGATGGTGCATGCTTTGTAGTGATTGTTTTTATTAGCTTCTGCATTCAATTTGATAATCATCACTAGTGGCTAACTTGGATTAAAGAAGTTAAAATTGGTAATAATTGGTTACTAATTTGAAGCTCTCCCTATTCACCCCCCTCTAGGGTTTGGATCCCAGACTTTTAAGGATATCTCATGTGCACACGAATCATTTACTTTCAAAGGATTGCGGAAGCGTGTAGTAAATCAAACTGGTAACTCATTCCAAGATACAAGACAGTAACATCCGTACAAATAACATGATGTTAGAGTGAGCAATATTCAGAATGACATTCCCAATATAAAGTTAAATGTTTATACAAAAGTTGGTTAAATTAACATTCCAAAAAATAATGGCTAACAAAGGCTAGTACAACCCAAAAGAATCTTCCAAAATGTTTCGCAACTCAGAGCTCGACCCAATGTCTAAATGACATTGTCAGCTTGCCATTTGCCTACGCGTTGCAGCTCACCGGTGGCCTCCTCTGGCTCCTCCTCACAGGCAACGGGGTCTGGACCTGAGTACCACAAGAATGGGTCAGACACGACGGTCTGGCAGATGGGTGAATAGATAAAACAATAAGAAAATACAAAAGAGTACTTTAGAAAACAATTAAAACCTGTCAAAGCATTAATTTCCATAAAATAGGATGCACCATTTGTTTAAAGCAAATATGCAATATAAAACATGTAGGGTAACAAGGAACAGAAACTGACAAGATGACATCCACACGAAAGCTAAATCCTCCATCATTAGTATGATGAGTGCGTTGGTCTAGGACATTTGAAGTGACGAGAACCAACATTATATATATAGCTAGACAAGACCACGGCCGCTGAATCTGGTAACGGGACAAGACAGGATCTAGGCTGCAGTTGGCAGGAGTGATGGACCCGTCTTTTTTTTCTTCTTGCCTTCCTCCGTCCCAGGTCCGCTGGGGTGCGGCGGGGCGAAGAGAAAAAAAAGAGCAAGCATCAACATTTTTGTACGGGTATGCCAGATTTTCTATTCTACTTGGAATTTGAAATGGTGATCCGGAGATTCACCTTCACAAGTAGAAAAGGAAATCAAACTTTTTTCTAACTTTCCATTGCACATATATTTAAAGAAAGAGACAAGATTTTAAAATGCTGTGAGAGGCAATTTTGTTTAGTTTGCCGTGAAAGGCGGTTTTGTGCCGTAGAAGGCGATTTTGTTGTGAAAGGCGATTTACAAATCTCATCAATGATGAAAGACAAGAATTGTGATTTTTTTGTCTCTTTAAAAATACAAAGTACAATAGAGAATAAAGAAAGAGGGATCTGACTTCTCAGGAGATTGTGGGGACTCGTTCAGATCGACGGTCGCGAGTCATGTATGGACTCCGCCATCTTCCTTCAGATGAGAACACTTGATGCTTTAGTTCACTTCGCTTGACTTGGACCTCGGATTTTTAGAGGACAAAGACCAAGGGAAGGTCCTATATCCAATAAAAAACCAAGTAGACGGGCTAAAAAACCGCATCTAGGCCATGTTGGATAGAAGAAGAGGGGAGATCTTGGGAGGGGGGGGTTGGCCCCCCAAGGGACTTCGATCACCTTGTAATGCGTGCAGTAGAATTTCTTCAAGGCAAGAAAGCTTCTTTTTGTGCAGAGATTTCTAAGACAATTTCTTCAGAACTCTTCAAATGATTTTTTCGGACCCTTTCCCTTTGGAATGACCGCCTATTTATAGGCTTTTGGTGGCCATTAGGAAGGTTTATGGGAATTAATGATATTAATGCTCCGTGATGGGAGGAGTTACAAGATTTAATTTCAGAATTTTGATTGGCCGATGGAGAATAATGGGCATTTAATCTCCATGATGATGGGAGTTTCATGATTAATTACCATGATTAATCTCCATAATGATAGGAGTTACATGGTTAATTGTCATGATTAATTGGACTTGTGACTCCCATTTACTTGCTTCTGATTGGGCCGTCCAAAATAATGAGTTAGTGACCCTAATGTCATAAAAAGGTCATTTAACTTCATTAATTGGCCGCCGAGTCGCTTGAAGAGTCGCGGGTTGCGCCGCGTCTTTTGGAATTCTTTTTGCGATGATCATCGATGGATCCACATGTTATTTGATGTCGGATGACGATGCGAATTCAGACATTGGTTGATACCAATGGGCCGGCAACATCTGTCCAGTCGATTTCTCGATCAGTCGGGCAGAAAGTGTACTTTCTTGGTCGGCCAGTTGGCGGTTTCGGAGTGTCCGATGATGATCAAATGATTTCGATGGCGGATCCGTGATGTTGACAAAGATCGACGGATATCATCTCTCAAAAATCAGATTTTAAGAAAATCACAGGGGCCAATCATCGCGAAACGCGAAAAGAATCAGAAAAACGGACGTTTCGGCAGAAATTCGGCGACCTAGACTTCCAGGGTCGTCGGCGACCATGCACCCATGGTCGTCGGCGACCATGGGGCCGGCGACCTTGGGCCATGGTCGCCGGCAACCATGGGCCAAGGTCACCGGTGACCATGGGCCAAGGTCGCCGGTGACCATGGGCCAAGGTCGCCGGTGACCATGGGCCAAGGTCACCGGCGACCATAGGGCTTTGGCCCCCTTTTCGGTCGCCGTTTGGTCGCCGTTTCTTCGCCCTTTTTTGGGCTTTTTCGTTTCTGTTTTCTCCTGTATTTTTCTTTGACATTTCTCCTCATTTATTGTCTTGATTCCGTTGAAGAAAACCCATCGAGAAGTCATCCAAATCAGAGCACAAAGTTTCCTATTTTTGGAAAAGTCGAAGACTTTGTAGCCGATTTTCCGCCAAGAGTTGAAACTAGGTCAAACGATGTCGGAATTACCTGAAATTTGAGGTGAAGCTTCCCGAGCATTAGATAGGACCAACCATGGGCTTTTATTTGAGTTTTGAAGCCATTTGGGGTCCCGTCGATGCTAGACTTGATTTCACTATGCGAAAGATGTCGAGCTTTGATGTGTGGTCATCCGATGTCCGATTGACTTGAAATTTGACAGGAAACCTATTGGAGTCATTTTGAGATGATCCATTAGCTCCGATTTGGATGACATGGTCCCGGAGAGCTTCGTCGCCGGTAGGCTTGATTTTGCTTCGGAGCGTCAAAATCGGGTCAATTATTGTCGGAATGACCTGAAGTTTGACGTACAACCCTTTGGAAGCATGCAGAAGCTACTCATGTGCTTTGTTTGATGAGTGGTGGCATCGGAGGTTCTCGCCGCTGAGAGGCTTGATTTTGCCTTTCAAGAGTTGATGGAGGGTCAAACGGTGTCGGTTTGACTTGAAATTTGGCGTGGAGCCTTTTGGAGGTATTTTGAGACCATCCATAGGCTCTAATCAAATATTTGATGTCTTAGACACCGTCGCCGCCAGGAGTTCCCGCTTAGCTGTTGGAGAATTGAAGTTAGGCCAAATGGTGTCGAAATGGCCCGAAACTTCATGTGTACCTCCTTTTTGGCTATTTCGAATGACCTTGCAGTTTTTCTTTGATTCTGACAAGATCTGAAGCCGGAAGCTGATTTGCCTGTTTGTAGTAGGATGCGGCTCAATGTAGCTTTTGATGTTGAGGAGGCAAAGTGACTTTTTTTTTGTGTCAACAAGGAGCACAAAGGAGAGGTTCAAGTCAGTGGATCAGACTGATAAGAACGTCTAAGCTTAGTGGTGCTAACACATAGGTCACATGAAAATCAAAACATATACATATCTTATTGGTGTACAACACCTAGGCAGGCGGGACATGGTGCTCGTAGGCACATGTTTCAATCAGTAGCTTATCATGCATGTATGGGGCTGGCAGAACATGTCAAGCTCATAAATCAATATTTTGAGCAAAACTGGGTTATCACGTGAAAACGGGCTAGAACATATATAATCTGAATAAAACAACCACAATGAATCTCCGTATAATTACGGACCATGTATTGATGCTTTCGGATTTAAACTATATGCATATGGTTCTTGTATATCTATTTTTACTCTTGGCATGGTACTTGAAGGATAGGAGACATCTCAAGTCCCCATAGTATAAAATATCGGTCGATACCGGTTCATATCGGCCGATATGAACCGGTATCGGCCGGTTCCGAGTCGATATTTTGCCTGCGATACCGGTTTCAGTATCGCAGGCAAAATATCGCCAAAATATTGGCCGATATTTTGAAAATATCGGCCAAGATATCGGTTCTGTCGATATTTTGAAAATATCAGCCGAGATGATATATAATGCAAAAAACCATACTTTTTGTTAAAAAATTCTCAATCTTCCTCTTCTTCTCCTCTCCTCTCATCTTCTTACTCCTTAGGGGCTGCAACTACTCTCTATCTTGCATCTTTTCAAATCCCACATTTATTTCTTAAATAAAATATTATTCAAGCCTCAAGGTAAGAGAAAATCAATTTATACCATTTTATTATGTGTTTTTTGTTTTTTATTTTTAGATGAAGCATAGAAATGATCATTTGGTTTGTCACTTTGGTTGTGTTCTCCACTTAGAAGTTAGATCTACATACTTTCATGCTAGATCTACTCATACACATGATTTTTATATTTTTATTTTAATTATTTTATTTTAGGATTTTTCAATATTTAAATTATAATATATCATTTTTTGGGGATTTCATCATAAATATGTTGTTTTAATGATTCATGATCATTGTGTGGTTTATAAATGATTGATTTATATACTTTTATGCTAGATCTATATATTTAGTATTTTGAAAATGATTTTATTAAATCTTAATTTTTCTAAAAATAATTGTTGTTACTTGGTCTTGAATTTCTTAATTTATTTGTTGATTGAGTTAGTATTAAATGATTGATATGTTATTTTTATTTTCTTATATTTTACACTAATAAATTGATCATGAGCATCAATAATGGTTGTATTATATGAAATACTGGAAAAGACAGCGAACTGTAATATAGACAGGACTCATAACTTAAGGTGACCGAGATTTTGATTTATTGTTGTTACTAATGGAAAAAATATTGTTTTCCAGCATTTTCTAATATTCTGGATTTTTTGGATATTTTTGGGAATTTTTTTGGATTAAAAAAAAAAATGCACACCGCGACGACCGCGACGGACCGATATCCGCGACCGATACCGATATCATATCGGTTTTTCGGCCCGACCGAGACCGCCACCGAAACCGAGATTTTAAACTATGCAAGTCCCCTTTACAAATTGACAAGTCCAAAATCTTCAATACATTTCCGGAATGGGGTTTGTTTCTCGATCAATCTTCATATATCATCTCTTAGGTCTCCCATTGAAGTGGGGCCTCAAACAGACCCTTTCCATATCCTAAACCATCATTCCCCAGCTCCTAACACAGCTCCAAGCATAATAGTTAGTTGGCTCGAGCGGAATGAAGGTTCGCTTGAGCGGACGAGGTTCTGGGAGGGTCCGCTCGAGCGGACATGGGTTCGCTGGAGTGGACGGCTCTCTGGGAGGATTGGCTTGAGCGAACAAGGAGGTTGGCGCGAGTCAACAAGGTTCTGGATGGGTTTGCTCGAGCGGACGGGTTCGAGTCAGGATGGCTTGAGCGAATCAATGGTTGGCTCGAGCTAATGAGCTTTTGGGAGACAGCTTCAGAAACTGCCTCTTTTTGCACAACTCGGGCCTCTTCTTCTCTTTCATCTATATACCCCTTTGAACCTACCATTTTGACATAAAATTTATGGCACTTCCACCTACCCAAACCACATTTACATCCTCCAACAACTATCTACCAAAATCCTCAAATCACATTAATTTTCTAACCTCATTCAATGCATGAAACAACCACCTTTAATGAAATCCCCCAAGACAAAACAAACTTTAGTAAAGTAAATGCATACATTCTCAAGAAGTCAATTAAGAGAAGGAAAGCTCATCAATATGCACATTTCTAAAATCAATGTAAACCATAGAACATAGGTAAGAGCTATTAATAAAAATCCATATTTTTTACAAAATAAGAAATCATAAAATCAATCCATTCATCCACTTGCCTTGGCTCCAAATAAGCAAATCAAGCTCCTAATCACCACTTTTAAGCCAAATCACCAATCTATACAAATACCCCCAAAATACAACCCATTACAAACCCTAAATAGTCAAAACCAAGAAATTGGAAGGAAGAGCTTGCAATAATAGAGATGAAGCTTCTCTAGGACTAGAAGAACACAAATCTAGGAGATTATGAGGAGTGCTTACTTGTAAGGCTTTCAAATAGACAAAGCTTGCTCAAAGAGAACCCTAGGAGGGTTGGTTTTCTCTACAAAAGATATCCTTGGAGAGCTCTCATGGTGAGGAAGAAGAAGATGACCTCCATTTCTCTTTTAGCAAGAGTTTGGGAGTGAGTTGGAGAAGAAGAAGCCAGAAGAGGTAGGAAAAACCCTAGGTGGGCTGGAGCTTCTTCTCTTTCACAACAAAGTAACAAGAAAAAGAACAAGTGAAGAAGAGGATTTTTTTTCTTATGTACCATCCCTACAATTATTATTTCCCAATCTAGCATCCGATTCTAAATATTTCTCAATCTACCACTACAAACCTATGTGGCAAACCAATCCTGAGCACTTGTCTGAGCACCTGTCTACTTTTCAACGAGAGGCACACTAACTTAAAGGCTGACCCATGATTTGTGCTTGACTCAATGGGGCCCACATAGGTTTGTCTTGTCAAACTTTAGTCTCTCTCTAAAATGGTTGTGATTTCACTTCGACACCTCTTCGCAGAAGATCTATGAGCATCCAACGTCCAGTGATTTCAAATTCGTAGTGGTAAACAAGAGTTACGGTTCATGATTTCAATATAAAAAACATTTAAGTCATATTGGTTTGTGATAGTAAACAAGAGTTGGTTATTAATTAATCACAACCATTGGTTTGGACACTTGTAAGATAACACACGACTAATTAAACATTTAGTAATTAAACAAGTAAACATAAAAAATATAGTAATTAAACGTTCACTAATTCCTATTAGGACAGGACCTCCTAGTGTGTCCCACAGTGTGATAAAGACCACAACGATGGGGTCTGCGAGCACCATCCCTAGCATCCATCTCATTGTGAAGGCAAGTGGACTGAGGCCGGCCTTTCTTACTCCTCCGTAAACTAGGATTTGGAACAATAACTGGGCCATAGAAAGTGGCTAGGTTGACTGGTCTGATACTGGAAAAAACATTGGAGCCCAAGTATTGAGATAACTCTGCATGGAATAAAACCCGTCCACAAACTGAGACCGATTAATTCTTCAGGCGAAACATACAACAATAACATGCGAACAAGGGTAATGATAGATTAACCACCCGTTGCATGTACATGTGGCATTGCCCAAGTCAACAACATTTGAAAGTCGAGGTCTAGACGGATGGCTTAATCTTGATGATGCACGTTTCACTTCAAATACCCCTGGTTGATGATAAAACATTTCCACCTCATATGTATTTGATTGTTGTCTCAAACCCTGCAATTTCAAATCTATCTCTGGTGTGAGTTCAGCTCCAGAAAAAGCCCGAGCCTGACTGTAAGTTCCGCGACCTTATTGAGTTGGGCCCAATAGTAGTCCTGTTGACCCTTTATTTTGTATTTATTATAATAAATGTATTATTAGATAATTAGGTGGGCTTAGATCATGAACGAGTTTCTTTTAGCATTAGAATAGTGTTTGCGAAGTTTTGTCCGATTCCGAGTTCGTTTGATCATAACAGGGGGTAGTTTGCAATTTAAGGAAAATTGAGTGTTTTTCCGGAAAATTCCAATCGCCGTGATTTTGGATTCATTGGAAAGGTCTCATTGCGTTGATCATTTTTGTCTCTTGGCTCGTCGCGATTTGATGATCAGAAACCCTTCAAGTGGTCCATTCTTTCACCGGATCCACTTAAGGGTAATTTAGTCTTCTTCTCTCCCTTCTTCTCTTAAGCAGGGATTAGCCCTAATCCCAATACGAACTCTGCAACGAAGAACTACAGTAGCCTTCGTTTTTTTCCTCTTCATCTTCTCAACCTCAGAACTTTTGGGAGAGACCGTTTCGAAGATCCAAACCGCATATCTCCTTCCTCGCAATCTCCTATTTCCATTGATCCTAGCTTGGTAAGATTTCTCTCACCCTCATCTTTCAATCATTTTCTCTTTTGGTTAGATTTAGGTTTGATCCCAATCTTTTCCTCTCTTTTCTTCTCCTTTGCGTTTTAGGTTGTGTTTGATTGGGTTAGATCATGGTTTCCGTGGTAGTAGAGCTTCACTTCAAGTTTTTCCCCAAATACATCTTCTTTTTGGTTGAGGCAAGTAGATTTGCAAATTACAATATAACATGAATGTTTGTTTTAATGATTGATGATTATCATATGAAAGAATACCTAAATGCCAAGCTTTTGTATATTGAATTATAGAAAAAAGAACATGCTAGATTAGGTTTTTGAATGTGTCAATTGATAATTAGAAATCCCTAGATATTTTAATTGAGTAGAATGGCTGTAATGATGGTGGAATGGATTGTTGGGTGAGCATGGAGGCTCCATCTTGTGTAGGTGCTAGCCTTTGGAAAGGCTTAGAAATGGAGAAAATCAATTGGTATGGAAGAGCTTCAGAAATGGCCTGAAACAGGGCTCTTTTCGGTTCAGAATGCCTCGGGTCGGTCAGGTGTCGGTAGACCGAACTCAGGTTTGGTTCTGAATCCAGAGAGCTGTTTTAGCCTCTGACAGAGTTCGGTTAGGGCTCGGTTAAGGTTCGTTTAACCGACCATTGGAGTTCGGTTAACCGACAGTAAACTGACAGCTGACCGAGTTGAAGCGAAATGATCCGGAAATTCTGATCACACGTTGGACGAGCTGTCTGAAGTTCGGTCAAGGTGTTGGTCGACCAAACTCAGCCTCGGTTCCAATTCTAGAGAGCAGGTTTGCATAAGTCGGAATTCGGTCAACCGAACCAAAAGTTCGATCAACCGAATGGTGGGGTTCGGTCAACCGAAGGTCGACCGAAGGCTAACCGAACTGAGCAATTTGTCTGTTTTATTAGAGAGGTAGCTGATGACCTAGGTTTGGGCCTCAGATGTTGGAAACCTTAACCTACTTCATGTGACCATTAATGGGGATTGAATCAAAGCATGTGCTTGGTGTGCTTTGATAGGTGTCTAGGTATTCGTGTGTTACAATATGGGGTAACCGAATGCGTATGGAACTTAATCAACAGATGCTTGACATGATTGTACACCAAGGGATTTTAGAAGCATTGTTGATCCAATTCCCTACGTACTCCGTTAGAACATGTTGAATTCATGAATGACACCACCTGCCTAGGAATTGATTGTAACATTTTCCTTGACTCGTTGAATTGTATCCGTTGTTATTATTCCTTGTACACTCTTTGGGTATAATACACTTAATGAACTATGAAACATAATCTCTTGTAGATTTAGGATGTGGACCTGACTTTGAGTGTACCTTAGGATCCTGTATCAAGATTGATAAACATGACTGGCTAGCTATAAGGGATTATCAGGTGTGTTTGGACTTGTCTTGTATTGTTTGGAAGTGATAATCCCTATGATCTTGTCTCATTTGTTAAACTAGCCAGACTTGCTTATCTTGTTTCCCTCGTGTCAGCGCCATTTGGTTGTTGTTTGCATGTCATGGCCAACTGCAATTTGGGGTTTTTATTGATGGGCCGGTTACTCGGACATCGGGGTGGGCAGTCGGCTTTGGACGGCGTCCATGGCGTTGAATAGTTGGGAGCGAGCTTGGACAGTGCTACTATTCCTAGGACAGGGAGCTTGGATCCCCCTGGAGCCGGACTTTGGTATCAGTAGTCCGAACTAGGATTGTTATTGGTACCCCGAGAGGTGGGTAGGACATTCTCGGAGTCTCCCTCTTGATTCTTGCATTTGCATGTTTTGGATAGTGGTGATTGTTAGATGATGTTAGATTTCTTATTATTGACTCTGATGATTATTACTCATGTAGTATGCCTAGCATTATTTTATTGTACTCTTATGATCTTGTCCTCGTCTTTACGCTTCCTTGATGCATGTTATGTTTTATTGTACCTTCCTTATCTATTGCTCAACATGTCGTTGACTTTGTTCCTTGGTGTGCAGACACCCCAGGTGAGCACTACTACGAGGAGCAAGTAGGTGAGGAGATCCTAAAGGATCTCCAACCAGCTGAGGAGGAGCGAGAGTGGGGTGTCGATGATGTAGAGTAGCGTCATCATTTCTGGCACGAGAGTTATTCACATGTGAACATTTTTAGAATTTACTTATTCATTTATTATCCTCTCGTTGGACCTTTCATTATTGACATCATTGTTCTTTTAAATGGCCTTGGCGATTGGGATGGCCATTGCTAATACATTAATTCCTTTATCAGCTTTATTTATTTCTTTGTGTAACTTTAAATATTAATGATATTATTATTCATTGATTGATATCCATTAGTGCATCGAATTGTATGAATTTCGCAGTTTTATATTACTTGAGGTTTGAAATACAATATCCTCATAGCGGACTTACGATCCTTGGGCCTAAAGGGAAAAAATTTTAATTAGCCCTAAATTTCACTCCCCGGATTCGGTTTATTTTCTAATCGGGTTCAGGGGACGTGACATAATGGTATAAGAGCAATGGATGGTTTCTCAGGGTAAAAATTGTAGAAACCATAGGACGCGTGTGTGGATTCCGTTATTTAGTAGGTTGGTCTTGTAGTCCTTTTTTATTACCTTGTATTATGTTGCTAGCTTGAGGAATGTTAGGGACTAACCTTGGATATTTCATAGGACTATGGCTGGAAGATCAACCCGGTCCAACAATGGTGCGCCCAACCACGAGGCTAGTTCTTCTCAGAATGGCCTTGAGAATCAATTCCACCAGTTCATGGCAGCATTCATTCAGTCCCAGAAGGACTTGGCCGAGCAGAGTACTAGACAGAACTAGAGCCAAGAGTATTCCAAGCACAGATGCTTGAGGTAGTGCAGAAGGTGGGACAGCCACAAGCTAAGGAATATGACCTCAACGAGTTGGTTGAGAAGTTTAGGAAGAGGTTTCCACTCGAGTTCCATAGCATTGAGGACCCTGCTGTTGCAGATGAGTGGGTTGTCCAAATGGAGAAAATATATGAGGTGTTCAAGTGCACCGGTGTATAACAGGTGCAGCTAGCAGCCCATATGTTCAGTGGGGCAGCAGAGAGATGGTGGAAAACCGTCAAACACCCCTATGAGACAGTGGGGGAAGAGGTAGCGTGGAAGACCTTCACCGAACAGTTTCAGAAGAAGTTTATCCCCGAGCATTACATGGATCAGAAGATGGAAGAGTTCAAGAGATTGGTGCAGGGTGACTTGCCAGTGCAAGAGTATGAGATCTCCTTCACCCATCTATCCAGGTTTGCTGAGAACCTGATTAAGCTAGAGTCAGAGAGGGTTAGGAGGTTTATTAAGGGATTACGAGCTGACATCAAGATGCAGGTTCAGAGTAAAGAGCTGACTGATTATGACGATGTTGTCAAGAAAGCGTACTGGGCAGAGGAGCCCTTGAAAGAAGTGATTGCACTGGAGCAGCAGAGGATCTTGCCATTGATACCTCAACCCAAGGCACAAGGTTCTTCGTCCCAGTATTATCAGCAGCTAGCACCCAAGAGGGTACGAGTTGAACCGGTGCTTAGACAGCTGCCACAGCGGATTACTTGCACTTTTTACGGGGGAAATCATCATGTTCGGTACTGCAGGAAGCAGCTTGGCGCATGTTCTCACTTTGGGGATACAGGGCATAAGTTTTGCAGTTGCCCAGGGAAGACAAGAGTGGCACCACCTACTTACCAAGCTCTGGCACCTAGACCACCACATCCAGCGCAGCTTTTGAGACAAGTGCCTCCTGCACAAGTTAGGCCCCAGCAGCAGGAGCAGATGATTATTTGACCACCTCAGCCACCGCAGTAGCGCCCTCCAGTATCACAGCAACGGTACCAGCAGAGACCTCCGGCACCACCCAGATTCTAGGCTCGTGGTCCTAGGCCACAACAGCAGTATCATCAGCAGCGTCCCCAGCAGGCAGGGAGAGCTTATGCTCTGACGCATGAGGAAACAGAGGCAGTAGGCAATGTCATAGAAGGTACACTTTCAGTTTGTGGATTTGATGCTAAAGTTCTATTTGATCCTGGATCCACACACTCATTTGTTGCACCTGCTTTTACATTTCACTTGGGGAAGGATAAGAAGACACTACCCTATGATTTGATAGTAGCTATCCCTGTAGGTAGATCAGTATCTTGTAATGTTATCTACCCTAGTTGTAGTGTTCAGATTGGAGGAGTTCAGCTGACCGTCAGTTTGATCATCTTACAGATGTCGGAGTTTGATGTGATCCTTGGTATGAATTGGTTAGCAGCGAGCCGAGCAGTGTTAGACTTTTTTAACAAGACTGTGAGGTTGCAGGATACAGACCGTAGTATTGGATTTGTTGGAGCCAAGAGGCCCACATCCACCTGGTTGATTTTTGCAGTGAGAGCAGAATGGTTGATACGGAGCGGTTGTGAAGGTTTTATCGCGTTTATCGCGGAAGACAAAGAGTCCAAGACCGTCGATGAGATTCCAGTTGTGCGAGAATTCCTTGATTTTTTTCCAGATGAAATTCCTGGTTCGGCGCCTGTTCATGAGTTGGATTTCACGATAGAATTATAGCCGGGTACCGCACCTATTTCAAAGGCCCTTTACAGGATGGCACCAGCAGAATTGAAAGAGTTGAAAACTCAGATAGAAGATCTGTTGGACAAAGGTTTCATCAGGCCTAGCGTTTCACCGTGGGGAGCTCCGGTAATGTTTGTGAAAAAAAAAAGACGGGACAATAAGGATGTGCATAGATTATCGACAGTTGAATCAGGTAACTGTCAAGAACAAGTACTCGTTACCGAGGATTGATGAGCCCTCCGATCAGTTGCAGGGAGCTCAATTCTTTTCGAAGATAGATCTGCTTTCCGGATACCATCAGTTACGAGTAAGAAAGGAGGATATTCCTAAGACTACATTCCAGACGAGATATGGTCATTTCGAGTTTCTCATGATGCCTTTCGGGTTGACTAATGCACCCGCAGTTTTTATGGCATTGATGAATAAGGTGTTTGCTCCTTTCTTGGATCAGTTTGTGGTTGTCTTTATTGATAATATAGTGGTATACTAGAAGTCTAAGGAAGAGCATGAGCATCACTTGAGTAAATGTGAGTTTTGGTTGGAGAAAGTGGCATTTTTGGGCCATATTACTTCTAAGGATGGATTGACAGTGGACCGTAAAAAGGTAGCAGCAGTTGTTAATTGGGGTAGTCCACGAAATGTAGCGGATATTCGCAGTTTTCTTGGAGTTGCAGGTTACTACAGGAGATTTGTGGAAGGATTTTTTACTATTGCTTCTCCACTCACTAAGTTGACAAGGAAAGATGTTCGGTTTGCGTGGACAGACGATTGTGAGAAGAGTTTCCAAGAGTTGAAGGCTCGGTTAACTTCAGCACCCATACTTGCCTTACCCTCTGGCAATGGAGGATTTGTGGTTTACACGGATGCATCAGGGATTGGTTTGAGCTGTGTTCTAATGCAAAATGACAAGGTGATAGCCTATGGATCTAGGCAATTGAAAAACCATGAGAAGAAATATGCTACATATGATTTAGAGCTGGCAGCAGTAGTGTTTGCATTGAAGTTGTGGAGGCATTATTTGTATGGTGAAAGATTCGAGGTGCACACATATCACAAGAGCTTGCAATACCTGTTCACACAGGGTGATTTAAATAATAGAAAACGGAGGTGGATGGAGTACATAAAGGATTATGATTTTCCGATCAAATACCATCTCGGAAAAGTGAATGTTGTAGCAAATGCTCTCTGTAGGAAGGCAGCTTTCAGTGGATGTGTAATGCCAGAATGGAGATGGATGGAGTAGTTCAGGGATATGGATGTAGAAGTATGGCCTGTTAATGAGAGAGTTTTAGTTGCTACTATGGGAGTTTGGGAGCTATAAATAGTTAGCAGGATCAAGGAAGCTCAAAAAGATGATCCAGAGTTGCAGAGAATCATCGATCACATTGATGACAATCCTGAGTTCAGATTGATTGATGGAGTTCTAATATTGTAAGGATAGGTTGTGTGTGCCAGATGTTCAAGACCTCAAGTCAGAGCTGATGACAGATGCGCACCACACCAGATATTCTGTTCACCCGGGGAGCACCAAAACGTATCAGAATTTGAAGAACCACTATTGGTGGGTGAAGATGAAGAAAGAAATTGCAGAATTCGTTTCCAGGTGTATGACTTGTCAGCAGATTAAGGCAGAGCACAAGAAGCCTCCTGGTTTGCTTCACCCGTTGGATATTCCTCAGTGAAAGTGGGAGAACATCACAATGGATTTTGTGTCGGGTTTGCCAAACACCAGGAACGGCAATGATGCTATTTGGGTGATTGTGGATAGATTGATGAAGTCAGCCCACTTCTTGCCAGTCAAGACTGATCAGTTTATGAACAAGATGACTACGTTCTACAGGGACAATATAGTCAAGTTACACGGAATGCCTAAGTCCATAGTATCCGATCGAGACCCTAAGTTTGTCTCTCGGTTCTGGTCTACAATTCAATCGTCAATGGGTACTCAGTTGAAGTTTAGTACAGCCTACCATCTTCAAACAGATGGACAGTCAGAGCGTACCATCCAGACATTGGAAGATTTTCTTAGAGCCTGTGTTTTGGATTTCAAGGAAAATTGGGATGAAAGTTTGTCTCTATGTGAGTTTGCCTACAATAATGGCTATCATTCAAGTATTGGTATGGCATCATTTGAGGCATTGTACGGACGAAGATGTAGAACTCCAGCGTGTTGGGAGGAAGTAGGAGTTGGGAGTTCTCATGGCCCTTCAGAGATTGCGGATTCCAGTGAGAAGGTCAGAATTGTCCAGATGAGAATGAAGGAGTCTCGTGATCATCAGAAGAGCTATGCAGATAAGAGGCGGAGACACCGATAGTTTCAGGTGGGAGATAAGGTGTTTATGAAGGTATCTCCGATGAGAGGTGTTGTTAGATTCGGACAGAAAGGGAAGCATGCCAAGAGGTTTGTGGGACCGTTTGAGATCAAGAGCAGGATTGGAGACGTGGCTTATCGTTTTGTGCTACCGCCAGAGCTAGCAGGTGTGCATGACATATTTCATGTCTCAATGCTTCGGAAGTATATTCCAGATCCTACTCATGTGTTGCAGCACGAGCCACTTCAGCTACAGGCAGATGCAACTTATGTGGAGGAGCCAACATAGATTATTGACACGAAAGAGGTAGTGCTACGTACCACGACCATCCAGTGGGTCAAAGTACAATGGGACCATCACACTCCGGAGGAAGTTACGTGGGAGCTCAAAGATCAGATGCAGAAGGCATATCACTATCTCTTTCCTGATGAGGTATGTTTAGGCATTTGGGGAACCAAATGTTTTTTTTAGGGGTGAGAGATGTAAAGTCCGCGACCTTACTGGGTTAGTTGGGCCCAATAGTAGGCCTGTTGACCCGTTTATTTTGTATTTGTTATAATAAATGTATTGTTAGATAATTAGGTGGGCTTAGATCATGAACGAGTTTCTTTTAGCATTAGAATAGTGTCTGCGAAGTTTTGTCGGATTCCGAGTTCGTTTGATCATAGCAGGGGGTAGTTTGCAATTTAGGGAGAATTGAGTGTTTTTTCGGAAAATTCCAATCGCCGTGATTTTGGGTTCATTGGAAAGGTCTCGTCGCGTTGATCATTTTTGTCTCTTAGCTCGTCGTGATTTGATGATCAGAAACTCTTCAAGTGGTCCATTCTTTCACCGGACCCACTTAAGGGTAATTTAGTCTTCTTCTCTCCCTTCTTCTCTTAAGCAGGGATTAGCCCTAATCCCAACACGAACTCTGCAACAAAGAGCTAGAGCAGCCTTCTTCTTCTTCCTCTTCATCTTCTTAACCTCAGAACTTTTGGGAGAGACCGTTTCGAAGATCCAAACCGCATATCTCCTTCCTCGCAATCTCCTCTTTCCATTGATCTTAGCTTGGTAAGATTTCTCTCACCCTCATCTTTCAATCATTTTCTCTTTTAGTTAGATTTAGGTTTGATCTCGATCTTTTCCTCTCTTTTCTTCTCCTTTGCGTTTTAGGTTGTGTTTGATTGGGTTAGATCGTGGTTTCCGTGGTAGTACAGCTTCTCCTCAAGTTTTTCTCCAAATACATCTTCTTTTTGGTTGAGGCAAGTAGATTTGCAAATTACAATATAACATGAATGTTTGTTTTATTGATTGATGATTATCATATGAAAGAATACCCAAATGCCAAGCTTTTGTATATTGAATTATAGAAAAGAACATGCTAGATTAGGTTTTTGAATGTGTCAATTGATAATTAGAAATCCCTAGATATTTTAATTGAGTAGAATGGCTGTAATGATGATTAGAAATCCCTACACATATCACCGGTTGGCAATTCCTAAAACCTTCAATTGCAGGACCAAATGCCCAAAATACCCGTTTGAACATTTGTACATTTGGGTGGTTTGTTTGTTCACAATTCTATACAACAACCGTCCTCGGATTTGATCTTTGGAGTGCATCCATGAACTCTGCTAGAACCCTGTACGACTCATCCCAATCACCAAACAACTAAGCAATGGCTATTTGTTTTGCAAGCCACACTTTCTTGTAAGAAATTGTGAAGCTGAACCGTGCCTTTATGATAGCAATAATAGCACCGATGGTAATAGACAAATCCGTTTTTACTGTCACTTTGATAAAATCAGCAACGAAACCAAAATCAAGTTGAGCGTGGTCCCGGTTTATAATAGGATTTGAACAAGTATGAATAGGTTGTAGTCTCGCAATCCTAAAGAAATCATGCCCATCGGGCATCGATGCAGTCAGTTTCCAGTTACAACCACCTCTTTTTATGCACTTCAAGATAAGACGGCCAGGATCAGAGCGTGTTACTTTGTATTGTGCATGTGCTTCAATGTGGTACATCTTCACTGCATAAATCAGTTCTGCCTTCGTTGCAAATTGTGTTCCGACATACAATTTTTCATTTGTATTTTGGAGTTGAACTTCTTGTTGCACCCACTGACTATCCATAGCTTGGTTGGCCCAGCTAACATCTATAAATTCTAGAGCTCGAGGCTCCATATGGTGAGCAGATGTCCCAGCACCCATACTGTCATGAAATTGAGAGTATGCAGAAGGCCCTGCGTCCATACTGCTCTGAAACTATGAGAATGTTGTAGGCCATGCGCCCATATAACCTTGAAACTGAGATTGCTGGCCAATATCGTATTGATGCTCATCACTATCTTCATTCTCCAAGATCTCGTCTTCTTTTTCAGAATCATCGGATCGAAGATCATTGTGGCTGAAAGTATCAGCGCTGAGAGTACATATATCCTCTTGTGATATCAAATTCAGAATTACATTTAAGTTCACTGTGCTAGCCCTGAGATCCATGGGAGATAGGAGGAAAGGCAGGTACTTTGAGTGTGAAATTGATAAATGAGCTGTGGGAAATAGAACATTGTTGATAAATTATTTGAAGCGGATAGAATGTTTAACTCTAGGCCAAACGACAAAACAATTAAATTAATTGTACTGCTTTTGGGGATGTGACCCATCATCACCAAAACGTGCCAAATTTAAGGTCAAATCTACTTCTCTAGGCTTGACAATTTAGTAATTTTTGGGACAAGCAAACTTTGAGAGAGACCAAAACGTGCCAAATTTTTGAGAGAGACTAAAGTTTGACAAGACAAACCTATGTGGGCCCCATTGAGTCAAGTACAAATGATGGGTCAGCCTTTAAGTTAGTGTGCCATCTCATTGAAAAGTAGACAGGTGCTTAGACAAGTGCTTATGATTGGTTTGCCACATAGGTTTGTAGTGGTAGATCGAGAAATATTCAGAATTGGATCCTAGATTGGGAAATAATAATTGTAGGGATGGTACATAAGAAAAAAAATCGAAGAAGAGCTCCTCTTTTATAGAAAACAAGGGTGGGTCCCACAACTTATGGAGCTTGTTGGGCTAAAAACATAGACTTTCGGGCCTTGGATGAGTTCGACGAAGAAGGAAGAAATGATTGTCGAAGTTTCTAGTTTTCAAAAAGTAGATATTTCGCGGGTTTCAAAGATATTGAAAATTGTGTCCAGATTTTGTGTAAAAAGACTGTTTTGCCCCTAGTATTAAAAAAGTGGGGTTTCGAGGTCTCGAACGGAAACAGAGTAAACACAAAAGTTGTAGAGAATGATGAAACCAATCAAACGGAGCTAAAATAAAAATTTCAGAATATCAGATAATACCCCATGTTCACGCAAAGTCACTAGGAAGGAACCCTTAAAGGGTCCTACTAATACAAAGGCTCTTAAAATTCCCAAAGCTATATAAAAGCTATTATGATCCCAAACTTAACCAAAAACCACTAATCTCATTTAGAACTAAAACACGACTTAATTAGTACTAAGCGGTGTCTCTCGGGGTGGGGTCTTACACTAATTCTCCGTAAAACGAAGTGAGAGACACTTAGGGCATTCCACCCTACTTTAACATTATGGATAATCCCCCTTCTTTTGCCCTATGAAGCATGTGAGTTAGAATTCCTTCACCAAGAATAAAAAGGTTAGGAGATAGAGGATCCCCATGTCTAGGCCCTATTCACGACACTAAATTTTCATAAGGGATCTATTCAGCAGAATAGAAAAAGAGGCATAAGGTATACACTCTGTAAGTATTTTCTAGGTTGGCTCATTCATGGGTTAGACAAAACTCTTGGTCCATTGAGTTGTATTTTTTTAATTTATTTTAGAATGGACTGTGGTTGTGTTGCCAGAAGAGCTGAACCGAAGAAAAGAGAAGACCGGCTGAAATAGGGCAAAACACCTTGTCTGATCGATCAGAGCCTCTGTCTGATCGGTCAGAGGGCTGACATGCGCTAGTTATTTCCCTGCCCGATCAGGTTACAAATACAGCTTCCAAGAAGAAGAATGTATCACGTCCAGAACGAATTCCCACTTGTCATCACTGTGGAATTAAAGGACACATTTGACTCTATTGTAATAAGCTGCGAAGTTCACCAAAACAAAAGCAATGGAAAAAGTAGAAAGAAGAGTCACCAATAAAAACAAAGCTGTATGGGTCAAGAAAGAAGACCTTCTATCTGTATTGGTACACACTTTGCTGAAATGTCTAGTATGCAAGTGTGCGTACCAAAGCTTTATCACCCCTGATCTGCATGATCCGACCTCCACCCCAGTGCTAATACGAAGATCTTACTGAGTGGGAGTCAATATTGAGGGTGAGCTACAAAATTCAGATTGACAGAAGTTGCTTGAAGATAATTATTTGTCAATTATGGAAAAAAAAGGGGAGAATAATGAAGCAAGGGGAGAAAACAAGCAAAGATCTAGAGGTGTTGAAATTTTTTTGGGGCGGAAAATTTTATGTATTTTGGGTAGATCATTTGTATTGTTATAGGGAGTTTTGTCCATGAATTGCCAAAGGGGGAGATTGTAAGTATTATTTATGTTAGCTGATTCATGGGTTGGACAAAACTCTGGGTCCTGAGTTGTATTTTTCTAATTTATTTTTTTATGTTAGCTAATTCATTTAGCTAATTCACGTTGCTTTTTCAGGTCCGTGATTTTCCCAAAGCACTTTCACCCAGTGAATTATCCGTGTCCTCAACTCTTGTTCCTTTGTATCAATGATCCGAACAGGTTTCTCAACATAAGTGGCATCTCCTCTGATTTCCAATGGTTCATGACGGAGTACATGCAATGGGTCAAGGACGTACTTCTTCAATATCAACACATGGAAAACCTTGTGTACGTCGGAGAGCTCAGGCGGTAAGGCTAGTCTATAAGCCACATTAATAATCTTGCTCACAATGTCATAAGGTCCAATGTACCTCCGTGATAGCTTGCCATTTTGCCTAAATCTCAAAGTTCCTCTAGTAGGTGACACCTTCAGGAAAACCTTATGTCATTCCTTGAACTGTAAGTCCCTTATGTGAGAGTTTGCATAGCTTTTCTGTCTACTCCGGGCTACCTTCAGATGTTCCTGAATCAACTTGACTTTATCACTAGTCTCACTAACTATAATCGGTCCATGAAAACTGCGAACACCTACTTCTTTCCAACAAACTGGAGTTTCACACCTTCTGCCATATAATGCCTCAAAGGGCGCCATTCCAATGCTTGAATGGTAACTGTTATTGTAGGCAAACTTGCACAGTGATAGGGTCTCATCCCATTGGGTCTTGAAGTCTAACACAGAAGCTCAAAGCATATCTTCAAGAGTCTGAATCGTCCTCTCTAACTGACCATCCGTTTGTGGGTGATAAGCCATGCTGAACTGTAATTTTGTACCCATAGACTCATGCAACGTCTTCCAAAATCTTGAGACGTATGCTGTCTCTGTCCGAAGTGATGGAGACTGGCTGTCCATGACGACTAACGACTTCATTGACAAACAACTCCGCATGAGGTAACATGTGCATCTTCTCTCCGGTCTTCCTGGGAATAAAATGGGCCGACTTGGTGAGGCAATCCACAATGACTCAAACTGCATTGTTGCCTCTACTGGTTCTCGGTAGTCCCGAAATAAAATCCATAGTAATATATTCCCACTTCCATTCCGGGATCTCTAACGGTTGCAACAACCCTGGAGGTTTTTGATATTCTGCTTTCACTAACTGGCATTCATACATCGGGAAACAAATACTGTAATTTCTCTCTTCATGTTGTTCCACTAAAATCTGCCCTTCAAGTTTTGGTACATCTTCATGCTACCCGGATGCATGTAATACTTCATACTGTGAGCATCTGTTATGATGTCATTCCTCAAAATTTCAATGTGAGGCACGCATAGACGATCACAATAGTACAAAACTCCATCCACAATACGAAAGTCTGGACGTTTCACAATATGCTCTAAAATTCTGGCAAACTTTGGATTTTGCAATTGGTTATCCTTGATTTTTTTGAATGAAGGAGGGCTCAGACACTGACATGTTAGCTAACATTACTCCCTCCCTTAGGGGCTGTAAGTTCACACCCAACTCTTCAAACTGCTGAAAGATGCTAGTACCCCGTAGACTTGCCAAGCCTGCTGATTTCCTACTCAATGCATCGGCGACCACATTCGCCTTTTCCGGGTGGTACTTGATCGGAAAGTCATAATCCTTGATATATTTCATCCATCTTCTCTGTCTTATGTTCAATTCCTTCTGAGAAAACAAGTACTGTAAGCTGCGATGGTCGGAGTGGATTCGAATTTCTCTCCATAGAGGTAATGTCTCCACATCTTTAATGCAAAAACGACCGCTACTAACTCAAGGTCATGCATTGCATAGTTCTTCTCATGACCTTTCAATTGCCGGGATCCATAAGCAACGACTTTTCCATCTTGCATCAATACGCATCCAAGTCCTACATTTGAAGCATCGGTAAAAATGATGAAACCGCTGCTTCTGGATGGTAAAGTGAGGATTGGTGCTGTAGTCGATCTCGTTTTCAGCTCTTGAAAACTAACCTCACACTGATCTGTCCAAACGTATGGTGCATTCTTCTTGGTTAACTTCGTCAATGATGCCGTAATCGACGAAAATCCTTGTACAAAGCTCCGGTAATAATCTGCCAATCCAAGAAAACTTCTGATTTCTGATGCTTTTTTTGATCTTTCCCAATTCACAACTGCCTCGATCTTGGCCGGATCCACTGACAACCCTTCTTTGGAGATGATGTGTCCTAAAAATGCGACTTGTTTAAGCCAAAATTTGCACTTACTGAGCTTTGCATACATCGGGTTGTCTCTTAAAAGTTGCAGTGTTATTCTTAGATGCTCTTCATGTTCTTCTCTGGATTTGGAGTAGACCAAAATATCGTCAATAAACACCGCTATGAACTGGTCCAAGTACTGTGCAAATATTTTGTTTATCAAAGCCATGAATACTGCCGGTGCATTCGTCAGTCCAAATGGCATCACTAAGAATTCATAGTTTCCATATCTTGTTCGGAAAGCTTTTTTCAGTACATCTGAATCTCTAACTCTCAGCTGATAGTAACCGGATCTCAAGTCAATCTTTGAAAAATGGGCTGCACCTTGTAACTGATTAAACAGTTCATCTATCCTTGGTAATGGATATTTGTTCTTGATGGTCACTTGGTTCAATCTCCGGTAATCGATGCACATCCTTATCGAGCCATCTTTCTTTTTGACAAACAAAACCGGAGCTCCCCACGGTGAAATACTAGGTCTGACAAAACCTATGTCTAATAATTCTTGCAATTGTAATTTCAATTCCCCCAATTCTGCCGGAGCCATTTTGTATGGTGCTATAGAAATCAAAGCGGTCCTTGGTAATGACTCAATGGTGAAATTAATTTCTTTAACGGGTGGTAATCTAGAGCCATTGAGAGACTACTCGAAAGGGCTGCTCTAGAAGGTTATGGTTGCTTTTACTCTCTTGTAGAATATAGTTCATCTTGGCTGACAAGGTGTGGTGAGATCAAGTAAGGAGAACGGTGTACGGTGGATTCGTGTTAGTGGATACTGTGCAAGAACAACTACAGTCCTTATGTCGAGGTACTGACTGAGGGAAAGGAGCTATGAATATGTCTTGTAACTGTTCATGAGTTCTTGATTTCTGGTTCGTCGTTTTTCTCCCTGGATAGGGTTTCTACGATAAATACTGTGTCTTTCTTCTTATGGTGTGTGTTTGGTAGATTGCTAGTTCTATTCTATTTATTTGGTTATATCCGCTGCATATTGATTAGTTGAATTAGAACTAGTATCCATTCTGGTCACCTGCAAAACTTTCATATTCCATTATAATCTTGAAGAAATCGGTCAATCGAGAGTTTTCTTCTAAGAGAGCATTTGTGAACAAACTTGCATAAGAGAGAGCTCTATGGGGCCTACCAGTGATCTCATCGCTCACCTGACATTGTGTGTGATAAATTTATAAAAGAAGAAATCTCTTATTTCATGAGGTAATTGGGGCCCACTTTTAGAAATTGTGGTAATTGAGACCCACCTTTTAAAAATGATAGTATAGAATCTACCATTTGCTTCATTTGAAAGTTTTATGAGGCAATTTTCATCAAGACACGTAATTTTACATTTTCCACCTCCATCTATTTTAGGTAAATAAAAAAGCTCTAAAAAAAAAAAAAGCAGCCCCACTTAGTTTTTTTTTTTTTTTTTTTTTTTTTTTTTCTAGAACAAAAAACTCTTATATATGAATAAGCTCTAAAACTATAATTAGAGGTTTACCAAACACTCTAATATGTAAAAAGAAAAGTTGCATATCATAAAATAAGAGCTCATTTTCAAAGTTACCAATAGGGCCCTCAGTCTCTTAACACACACATCTAACCCAATTAGGAGTCTCCAAACTTGTCCTCAGCATTTGCTTTTTATCACTTAGTTTTTAGCAATCGATTTTGGGCCAAGTTTCCTGCATCATCTCAGATTCTTTGTATTCAAGAGTTGAAGGGCCCCCAATAATTTAGGGTGTGTTTGGAAATAAGATATTTCAAGAGATTTTGTTATATTATCTACTGGTTTAGAATATAATCTATGCACAAAGAAACGGGGTGTTTGGATAACTTAGAAAGTATATTATAATATCTCACTTTCTTCTAAAAGCCTTCATATTACATTATTCAAGGATATGTTGTATAAGATATTCTTTTATTACAAAATCTTTTTTATATACGAAAGAACTCATGGGCAACCATTAATTATAGTGGCCCACTATAAGTTTTAACATTAATAATCCTTATTGTAACTATGACTCCCAATATTACATTGGGCCCCACAATACTTACAAATTTAACATGGGCTCCTATAACCATATCACAATTACATAGCCCTTTTTAATTATCAATATTAGGAGGGTCTTACTAATATCACACTAGGGACCCTATACTACCAACATTAGCTAGGTTTCTAATTAATTACCAAGATTGAATTATGTGATTGCAGCTAGAAGTTCGTCATCATTAAATGGGTCCCACAATTTGATAGCTCTCTTTGTGTTAATATGACTACTAATATCAAATAGGTCCCACAATGATTTCTTATAGATAGATTCATCAATGATGTTTGACATTAGATAAGGTTTTACCAAAATAAATAAATAAATAAATAAATAAAAAAAACATATAGGCCCATTTGTGATAATCATCAGTAGATGTATTACACTATGGCTTTCAACATTTGGTGGACCTACCTTAATCAAACAATATTGCTTGGATATCAAGGTTTTAACATTTAATCATCAGTAGATGTATTACACTATGGCTATCAACATTTGATGGACCTACCTTAATCAAACAATATTGCTTGGATATCAAGGTTTTAACCTTTAATCTTGTTATTTTTTAACAATAGTGGTTCCTACCATGATTATTAACACATGTGATTACAAATTAGTTGGTCCTGCATTGGGTCAATTGATTACTTTCATACCATTTTTTATTTAGTATATCATCTTGTTAGTTCCTTATTTTATTTTATTTTATTTTATGAATTGCCAAACACTTTAAAGGTATATTGAAATTTGTAAAAATTGCGGAACATCAAACACCATAAGTGACACTATATAATAATATAACACTATTTTATTCTATGATAATGAAATCTAATAATATTTAAACTTGTTGATATTATAATATGCAGTTATCCAAACTAACCACCAACCCACCACCCCCACCACCCATCCCCCCCAAAACTTAGTTTTTTTATCAGTCGATTGCCTTAATATATATATATTTTTTCAATAAGTGGTTATTACTTAGGGATGAAACTTTTGAACCTTCGATCTTAAACATTTGATTATTTTGTTCCTCAATATTATCAATGCATATCGCTGCATGTAAAAGAGAACTGGAGTTGAGCTTCAGCACAAGCACATTAAAGCTAGAATTTGAAACTGGATCCATGTATCAAATAACATAATGTTGAAACCAGTTGAGCTTGGGCTAACCTACCATGGCTCATATATTGTTTGAGCAAAGCTCAGGCTCAGCATAAATTTAATTAAGTGCCTCTTAAATGAGCTTGAGCTTAACATTTTGAGTGAGAGCTGAACTTTGAGCAAGGTGAAGCTAAGTTCATTACGGCTCATTGGCAGCCCTATTTTACAACCCTAGCGTACTTACATAATTGCAATTTGTATGCTACATCGAGTAAAGCCACGAACAAATTTTAATTGTTCACATGCATCAAGTCATCCCTGACAAATCCTCTGATGCAACTAATATTTGGAAGCCATGGATTTCAATTTACAGGTTACATAGTTACCAAACAAACAAAGTACAAATATAATATGTCTATTTAGCAAAAGAGTTAAATCTTCAGATGTACTGTACATAGCCAATTTAGATTGATAATCCTTGGCCGTCACATAAAAGCTTCCTGCTATAGACATGAAAAAAAAAAAAAAGAAAACCTAAGGGCCTGTTCAGCTGTCCCATGGATTGCAAACAGTTTATATACTTTTTACATAGAGCATGACCATCATTTTAACATATGTGGTGGTGAAAATAAAATAATCCGAAAAGGCGATCAATTCGGATTCTGTTTTTCTTCCTTTCACTCACAGGAACTAAATTGGAGATCTGAGGGGCAGTTTGTATGTGAAGAAAACTGGTAGAGGTTCGTCGATGTAGGGTCAGCTTAAGTGCTTTCTACTCGTAAAACAAAACAGGTGGAGAAATTATTAAGCACATGTTTGAACTGTGAAGAGCTTTCTACACCTTGATTTTCACCGCCTTTAGTCCTATCCAAATAGAACCAAAGTAATTAAAACAGTACCCCACCCAGGATAATTCTAGTATCATGCCCCCCTAAACACAGCATCCAGTCTGCCGAAAATTCCAATTTATTGCGATTTGGGGTGCATCTGAACAGGGCATGCTTAAAACGGTACTAAACATACAATCACCAGCTAAGATATGAATACTAAACCGTCTGAACAAGGCCCTTCCAAACATGACCATGATCAATTCATTGCAGCGTGAGAAGGGGTGAGAAGATGGTATGGAGAGTACCCCTTGGCGAAGCTGCACCCTCGAGGGATCTCACCGCTGTCCATCTCGCACAAGATCTTATGGAAGAGATCAACTTCGCAAGGCAAGGCAAGAGGCCCATTGGAATTGTAGCCATACTCCATTTCAGCCTCCTCAAGAAGCATCTTGAACAAGGGATGGTTTGCGTACTCCGTTTTGATCACGAACCGCTCTTTCTCAGGGCCGACATAGACAGAGAAGCAACCTTCAGGAGCTAATCTGCTTTTGAGGTGAATTGGATCTTCTTTTGAATCAGCAGAGCTAGGCCATGATCTGCTCTTTGAGAGGGGAATGAAAGGGATCCCCAACGCCTTCTTATTCGTTGTAAATGATCGGCAACGCATGAACTTCATTAGAAGCTGTCTCAGTTTACTCCCTTTTCCCTTGCCCAATTCATGTTTCTCCATGACTAGCTTACTACTAACTCACAGAGAAAGAACAGGTGAAAGATATGGAAATCAAGTGTTTTGATGCCTACGGAATGTCTTTTACCATTGAAAAGAGCGATTCCTATAGGGTTCAATTCTCGAAAGAACAATTCAGGGAGCTACTGCTGAGATTTATATCATTAACCTTACTTATGCACTCCCTCCATCAGAAAGTTTTCAACCAAAAAAACAAAGAAACTTTGGGTTTTTGGTTTTATCCCGTGAGGGAAATTAGAACACCATCCATGATCTGATGAGGCCAACTGATGAAGAACAATATGAAACAGGGAAAGATTTCAAATGGGTTGGATCATTTAGCCTCGATCATAGACCAGACGAAACATCACCTTCATCCTTGGTCTCATTGTGTTACTCATATCAACTTAAATCAACTCCCAAAACCAAGATCAATCAAAACCAAAATAAACCAGAGAATAGTAATTAATAGTAATAACAGCGACCCACCTAGCAGAAGCGCCAAATGAAGCTAAAAGTAGCTGCTTATCTATGAAAAACAAATAGTCCAGGGCATATCTAAGGAACCCAACTGAGAAAAGCACCAAATTAAACAAAAGGTAGCATCTTTTCGGTAAAAGATCAAGAATCCAAGTGATAGAGAGAAACACAGCAGGAAGAAACCTCAATCCAAACTAAAGATGGCTGTTGTTTTCTAAATTTATAAAACCAACAATCCAAGGCCTGCTATCTAATGAACCCAACAAACATAAACACCAAATTAAATCAAAGATTGAAGCTTTTCTACAATAAAACCAACAACCCGAGGCATATCTAAAGAATCCCAACAACCAGAAGAGCTAAAATACAGATACTAAACAGAAATGAACTACACGAAATATACTTCACTTCCGGCTATAATATGGAAATATATGAAGACAAGAAGGCCACACCCCAACTTGCATATAAATATGGGATTGGAAGGATCTAAGTAATTTGTCAACGCGAAAGTTTTCATAATTTTAATTATGTATCTGCCCGTTTGGATGTTTCTGTATCGATACTCAATGCGATGACAGAAGAAGGCCCGTTGCTGCGAATTCAACGCCCAAAGAAATGGACAGTAGAGATTAGAAAAATGATAAAAGAAACTAAAACCCTACTGTTTGATAGGCTTTGGAAGATGATTTTACCAAACAGAAACGTTCAAAAGGTTAGGTGTCATTGCGGGTAGGTGACTACTCTCTGGGCCACAACCAATGTAAGGGTCCTTTAGTGTGGAGATTCGTTTCATGCAATAATGAGATTTGGTGCAAAATTATTAAAGTAACTTGTCAAGTATGTATTTTAAGATCGTAATGCATTCCATATTAGCAATAAAAAAAGGAATTAAAAAAGAAAAACAGTATTTACCAAATGGAGTTCTCAAGCAGACAAGCTCGTGGGGACTACTTAGATGCCTACTTATTGCTCATGAGAGAGAATTTCTCTTTTAAAAAAAAAAACCACAAATAGCATGTACTGTTGCTCGTGGGAGAGCATTTCTCTAAAAAAAAAAAAAGAAGAATACAAATCACATGTTTGTATAATACCGAGGATTCTTTGGTTCTGTCAAGAGGGCTTTGGTTGGGGGCCACTTATTTATGATTTAGTGTAAGGTCCCGTACGCCGAGGTTGTACTTACCTTAGTTAATTGTATTTTTAGCTAATTAAGCTCATTTTTAAGCTAATTAGGTCCGTTTCATTGTTAATAGCGTGTGTGCGAAGTTTGGTTGAGATCCAAGTTCATTTGGGTACTGTAGGGGGTAGTTTGCAATCCTCGAAAAGTTTGGAGGGTTTTTTTTTTTTTTTTTTTTTTTTTTTTTTTTTTTTTTTGTAGTTTCAGCTTCTTTGAGGTTTTTGCAGCGTTGGGTAGATAACCTAATTTCCCGAACTTTATCCTTCTACCTCATAGCATCATGGATAGCTCTAATTTGGATTAATCCTAGTAGTTATATTCTTTTTAACTCCATTTTAGAGTAATTGAGTTAATAGTCTTATCCTTGAATCTCAACTGATTTTTTTATTATTATTATTCCAATTGGTATCCATGATCGCTCATCCTCATGGCCTTGCTCCTTATTTTGGTATTTTGATCATATTGAGCTTTATAGTTAAAAGTATCTAATCCTTCTCTTGAAGATAACCCTCAATTGGTTAAACCATCTTCTCCTTGCACCAAATAGTTATATCTTTGTCAAAAGTTTTGACGAAAGGAGAGAATGGATTGAGGGGGAGTAAACCTTGATTAGGAAGTATTAGTTTTGATCAAATTCACCTTTGTATTGGCTCTATACCCTTATAGCTTACTACCCATACATGATACCCTGTTATGAATCTCATTTTCGAATTATTTTGTTAACAGGTGCTACTAAAAGGTATTTTCCTTATTTCATATGTGTAGGTACCTTTGCAATTTAATGTCAAAGGGGGAGAGAGCGTACAAGTTGTCTAAAGGGAGAGAGAATGCACATCTTACCAAAAGGGAGAGAGTGCATGGTCAAAGGGGGAGAGTTGAAAGAAAAGAAAGCTTGGGAGATAAAGAAGATGCTTGGCCAAAGAGAGAAAGATGACAAGGAAGCTTGAAGAATGATCAAGCTCCAAGCATCAAGAAGAATGAAGAAAAAGAATTAGAGCCCAAGCTAAGTGAAGGAAGCATCCAAGAGATTTCAAGACTTGTCCAGCTTAGGGGGAGTTGAAGACTTAGTGTGTAAATTCAATGTTGAGTAAGTTGCCATCAAATTGCAAAGGGGGAGATTGTTAGGGATTTTGTATATTGCAATTTGATGGATGCATTGTCATTTTAGCTTCATTCGAATTTTCACACATGCATTGATTTAAAAAATCTTGAAATCTTGATTTACACATGCATTGTTTTTAAGACTTGTAGAAATCTTGGTTCATGCATGTTTTGATTGTAAACTTGGATGCAATTAGTTTTGGAAAAGAAGTTTTATGAATCAAGCAAGCCTATAAGTTTTAAATCTTTCAAATAATTTTAGGCTTTTCATGTTTCATGTTTTTAAACCTTTTAGATTGATTAAAACATAAGTCTAAGCTTAATTCCATGACCCAGAACTCCCGCTAGCAAATTATTTTGGTGTAGCTCTTTGCTTAGTCTTTTTTAAAGGAAAAAAAATTTTTTTATGCTACAGTGATTTGCTACTGTGAATTGCTACAGTAATGTCGGTTAACCGAATTAGATGTTGGTCAACCGAACTATAGATGTCGGCCGACTGAACCATGACCGAACTCACTTCGGTTCGCGTTCTAGAATGGTTAAAACTAGCCGTTTTTTGACTGTTAGGAGTTCGGTTAACCGAACCTGAAGTCGGCTAACCGACAAGCTAGCCGTTGGAGCATTTTTTCTATATAAAGAAATCATTCCTAGGCCAAATTTGAGGATCCAAGAGGCCCTCCTTGAGGTGTTTTGAGGCCAAATAAAGGGGAATGAGCTAAGGGAGGCTAGTTGGTCATAAAGGGAAGCTAAAGCTTGAAATCTTGAGTAAATCATCTATGTAAGCTTCGTTTTCCCTATTATATGTTTTCATGCTTTGCTTTAATTATTCGTAAATCTTTTCTAACATGATAAACTATGATTTGTTGTGTCCTTAACATGTATATGTTTTGAATTGATTTATTGTTATGGATGCATCACCTTGATTCAAACCAAGTAGGACTCAAATTGGTATATCTAAGTGAATCATGTTTTGGAATCATCTTTGAAATCATATGTAACATGATTCTTATACTTGGTTGAATCTTTTGTTGTTGTTTTTCATCATAAGAAAATCACTTTCAAATCTATCTTATGTTTTGGATTCAATAACTTCACAAATCATATGTACTTTTGTTTTAGAGTTTCACAACTTGCTTAGCATTGATAGGTATATCATTTTCAAGTTGTATTTTTAATTACATGTGAATTGTCCCTTGACTTCAATCAAATCTATTTTTGTGTTTTACACTTTCAAATGCTTTTAGCATATATATATATATATATATATTGAGCTACATTGTTAATTTGATTGAAATCCTTATGCATCACATGTTTTGTTCTTAGAATTTTACAACTTGTTTGTAATATATAGGCATATCTTTTACAAGTTGTTTTTAACATGTGATTAGCATTCTTTTCTCAATCATAAATGTTTTTATGAGCTAAAACTTTTAAAAGCCTTTGGCATACATTTATGAGCTTTTATTTTCAAATTGATTGAGGACATCATACATTCACATTGTGCACTCATTTTTGCATTCATAGTGTATGTGTGTGATTTAGATTTACACTTTCATATTCGCCTAATTAAGAGGCATTGTAATTGAGCTAAAATTGTATCTCCATCAAGTGTATTCTAGACACTACTTAGGGAGAGAACCAACCTTTTGGTTGCATAGGTTATTGCTTAACCTTAGAAAAGCATAAGTGTATGGTTAGGGGTGAACCATAAAACCCAAGAGGTTATTGCTTAGCCTTGGAAAGCATATTGTAAAGTTCATTGCTTAGCCTTGAAAAGCATATTGTAAAGTTTATTGCTTAGCCTATTGAAAAAAATAAATAGTGGAAATCCGGTGGGGTGTAGGATCACAAGCCGGTAGTGGATGTAGGCATTGAGGCCGAACCACTATAAATCATTGTGTGATGGTGCATGCTTTGTAGTGATTGTTTAGCTTCCGCATTTAATTTAATAATCATTACTTGTGACTAGTTATTTTTAAAGAAGTTAAAATTGGTCACTAATTTGAAGCTCACCCTATTCACCCCCCCTCTAGGGTTTGGATCCCGGACTTTCAGAAAGTAATCCCTCGTGAATTGTGGAATCGTGTTCAAGGAGAAGTGCCCCGCCCTCACCGATTGTCTTAGGGTTCTTGTGTTGGGCACCACTTAGTTGTTACTGTCCAACATAAAAGGGTACCTCTGTGAGAGGTCTATATATGTATTGATAGATGGATTGAGCGATTGTAGATGTATTAGATTTATATTCCGGGTGGCCATCCGATGTATTGATGTCCCGGGGTCACACCTGATGTATTGTCTCGGATTGACCATCCGATGAATTGTGCCAAGTTTATTACCCGATGAATTGATTTAGCGAGATGTGACTCCATAACTATTAACTACCCCCCTCGGTACAAGATGTGAGGGCAATGAGACTATCCCGTGGTGTATTAACACATGGACTGGCTTTATTGATAGCACTAATATGAATTGTCTTTCATTGTTCATTCTTTATCTATACTCGTGCATTATGCTTAGAACTCTAATTATTAAACTTCACATGGTCACATTGTATTTACTCGCTTTGATATTTCATATTTGTATTAATACATCCATCTACCTATCGACTATTCGTAGTATGATGATATTGTACTTGGTGAATAGGTACCGAGCAGCTCAATTTCGAGGAGGAGGTGGACAAGGCGTTGCTTCAAGTAGATTAGCATGATGGCGATCATGAGTGGTGTGCAGACGACATAGTTTGAGTCGTCTTGACCAGCATATGAGCACCTAACATATTTTGGGATAGTTTATATTTATTCTTTTGATTGACCTAGGTCCTTTTTATACTCCATGCAACTAAACTTTAATTGTCTTTCTCTTGTTAAGCTTCAATCTTGTTAATGATAAATGTCTTTACTCTGAAATGTTATTTGTATCATTCGTATGTATATGGAGCTTCAACTTGTATTTCTGGTTAACTAAGGAAATGTTTACACCTTATCGCGAACTTCGATTCCGTGGGACTATGATAGGGGACCACGTTGTGTAGTATAACAACGAGATTTTTAATTGGCCCAAAATGTCATGCATAATCCCTATGCTCATTAGCGATGGTGTGGCATTTAGTGCAGTGCTCTTTTGAATAGATAAAAAGAAAAACTTTGAACTGACTTTTCACTCATCTTTAGAGTTTATTTGGTGGGTGGGGAAGGATGATTCAACGGAATGTAAAATTTTAGAGGTAAAAAAATATACCAAGAGAAAACACAAAATGTTCTAATAATGTAGGCACAACTTGCATCGTGGGTTTGTCATAAAGAACCCTGAACATCCATGCACACCACATGTACCTAATTGAGCAACAACAGGGTTCCTTACCATGGCGTTGTTTCTTTGGTTTGAATCTTCGCCTTTCGGTGGAAGTGGTCAAGTGAAAAGTTGTGAGCAATTTGGGTCTTGTGTCTATCCCTCCTTCAACCTTTTGTTACGAGTGAATAAAGATGGGATATCACAACAATGTGGTTAGAAAGAGTGATTGGGAGCCTAATTTATTCAAGTGAGAACCAAATCTGCATAGTCCCTATATGGGGTGATCAATATACATATATACATAAACATATACATATACATGTATATATACATATATGTGTGTGTAATACATATACATATACATATATATTTATAGGGGCTAGCTCTCCTAAGCTCAAGCTTAGGATAAGGTAAGCTCAAGTATGTTGTGGGGCCCACTTGGGGACCCACATGGGGATGGAGATGGAGGGATTTTAAGGACTCCGTGGGATCCTTCTCTCTGCAAAAAACCAGCTCCAACCTTGATTTCTATCATCTCCATATGAGCCTAAAAGTTTAATGGTCAACGGTCTATTTGAATCGATACATAGTCGATCCAACGGTTTAGATAATTTGGATATAACCGAAAGTTGGCGGAAATGTGCAATTTAGGGGAGTCATATGTTTGGTCCATTTGGATGAACCAAAGATGGGCCCCACAAGCATGGAGCTTACAAAATTTTATCCTAAGCTTGAGCTTAGGAGAGCCTTGCTCATATTTATATATGTATATATATATATATATATATAGAGCAAGGCTCTCCTAAGCTCAAGCTTAAGATAAAGTCTTGCAAGCTTGTGCTTGTGGGGCTCACCTTTGGTTAATCCAAATGAACCAAACACATGACCCCTTTAAATTGCATATATCCACCAACTTTTGGTCAAATCTGAATTTACTGGACCGTTGGATCGAGTATGTATCGATTCGAATGGACTATTGACCATTAAACTTTTCGGCCCATATGGAGATGATAGAAATCACAATTGGAGCCGATTTTTTGCAGAGAGGAAGATCCAAGGGAGTCCTTGAAATCCCCCCCACCCTCATCCCCATGTGAGTCCTTAAGTGGGCTCCACCACACACTTGAGTTTACCTTATCCTAAGCTTGAGCTTAGGAGAGCTGGCCCCATATATATATATATATATATGAGGAAGGCTCTCCTAAGCTCAAGCTTAGGATAAAATTTTGTAAGCTCCATGCTTGTGGGGCCCATCGTTGGTTCATCCAAATGGACCAAACACATGACTCCCCTAAATTGCACATGTCCGCCAACTTTCGGTTAGATCCAAATTATCTAAACCGTTGGATCGACTATGTATCGATTCAAATGGACCGTTGACCATTAGACTTTTGGGCCTATATGGAGATGATAGAAATCACGGTTTGAGCTGATTTTCTGCAGAGAGAAAGATCCCGCGGAGTCCTTAAAATCCCCCCATCCCCATCCCCATGTAGGTCCCTAGGTGGGCCCCACCACATACTTGAGCTTAAGCTTAGGAGAGCTAGCCCCTATATATATTATATTATATAATATTGAGCACTAGTCCTCACCGTGTTTCCGTGAGAACTATTGGTGGGGCCCACCTATCAACCCCTCCAAACCATTCACAAACAGGGACTCCACTGATAGTCACTGATCCGAAGGATTGGCATACATCGGAATAGACTGAACCGTTGGATCGATGGTTGGATCTTTTTATGAATATGAAGCCATTAAACTTATGGGCCATGGATGAAGTGATTATGGGCATGGGTTTTGCGGTCAAACTTGATACTTGGGGTGGTCTCACATAGATCATTCCATCCACCTGTTCCATCCCCAAATGGGACCCACAGTTGGGCCCACTGAAAGTTCTCATATAATAGGTGAAAACTAGAATAAATCCGATATATATATATATATATATGGAGAGCGCTAGATAACTCCCAAGGGTTTGTTTTTTTTTTTTTTTTTTTTTCGAAAAAACACCCCTCTCAGTTGGGCCCACTATGATGTATGACAACTATGGAATGCCAATGGATGAAATATTCTAGATGAGACATATCTACGTGAAAAATGTCAACTCCATTTAATTATCTTAATCCCTTGATCCATGACCACAAAGTTTAATGGATTTAAAGACATCACTTTCTTGTGATTTCAATCCAACTGTGATTGAAAGTTGGATGAGAGTCAAGTTTGGTCTTTATATCAATTCACAAGAGGTGGTATGTGTGAAATGATTGGATTGGCTTAAGATGAGCTCCACGCCCCAAAAACATAGGGGAGCAAAAATGAGAGTTTTGAGAATGAGAAGTTTTTTAAATTGATCGTAATTAAGGTGGGGATCATGTATGTGTGAACGATTTAGATATATCATAAGGTGGGCTCGCTGAAAGTACTTACCAAGAGATGGGACCCGAGGGGAAGGGCGCTTGGCCCTCCTACAAAGCATGGCGCTGAAGATAATTTTTTCCATATGTAATATGCCTGCGAGAATCGTGTGTTCATGCTTGCTTGTCTAAAATTAATGTGATAAATCAGTTGCTGGTTCAAATTTAGAATAATTTATACAATTTCTCATTGAAATATGAGATCGCTATCAAACCCAATCAAACCAACCATCAATCTACTGCAGTTCAGACATGTGGCTTGGCACAAAATTGACTGGACTTCTGATCATTGTATAAAAATTAGACTACCGTCGGTTCCAACTGGGTTATAAATAGGGGTTTGCATTGCTGCACGATGTATTGGAGTTTGGTTCAAATGAAACCAGTAATCTCAGTTGAACTGTTCTGAACAGTGACAGTCAACTACCGAACAGTTCAAACTGTTCAATCTACATGACTGTTTTTGAACAGGCAAGTGGAAAAAGTTTGCAGAAGTTTTAACAAACTAAATCTACAAGTTTTCAAGTGTTGCTAATTTCATTGGATAGAGAGACGGAAAACCACCAGTCAAACTAGGGCCCTGTTTGGCGAATCTTATTTTTTTGAAATAGATCCGCATTAAATAGATCTGTTTCAAATGGCCCCATTTGAAATAGATGTTTTAAAAATAGTGTGTTTGGCGATACAAAAAAATTGATTGAAATAGATCTTTTTAAAGCAATGGTTGAAAGTTTTTCATAAATATCTAGAGATCCATAAGGAATCAAGAATTAAGAATTAACGCCATAGCCGTGTTTAGTCTTACAAAGAGAATTACCGGTTTGGATCTTTCACTTGGGACCCACAGATTTTTAAAAAATAGATAAAATGTCTGGGTTTATTTGCAAATATCTCAAAATCCATGATGATCCAACGGCTAGAATTTGGACCCATAGTCGTGCCTGGTGTTCTTAATATATCCAATGGTTTGGATCATGATTTATGGTCCTATAACTTTAAAAAAATACAAAAAATCTAACTGCCTGCAAACCCTTTTAAAACTCAGCCACTATTTTTTTTTAACCAACGGTCCACAATGATTCTTAAATTCCTTAAGATCCGTGACGAATCAAGCACTAAGATTTAGTAGTATAGCCGTGATTGGTCTTACAAAGGGAACTAATGGTTCAGATATGATGTTTGGGGCCCACAAAAGTAAAAAAAATAGATCAATGGGCCTGGAGTTTTCTGCAAATATCTCAAAATATAGGAAGATCTAACGGCTGAAATTTGGATATATGGCCGTTTTGGACCTTCTGAATATATCTAACGGTCTAGATTATGATTTAGGTTCCCAGAAATTAAAAACAAAAATACAGACACCGTACTCCTATGGAGGACGTAAAAAATACTATTCATCTGTATGTCTTTCCGCAAAAGACTTATTCCTCTGATTGAATTCTGTGCCTTTTGCTGACCACTTGAAAAGGAGATGTAATGTCTAAATACCATTTCAATGGGATACCGTAAATGTTACTACCAAATACTCTAAAAGTAGATTGATTTAGTTTTAAGACAATAAGTCCCTCAAAGTAGAGACGCCAAACGGCCCCTAGGTTCATTAAGATGTCGTACTAATGTATTGTTAAACCCCAATGAACCACCTGTCGCAAACTAGGCTTGACCAAACCTTATCCTTGACGTGTTTAGCTTGTACAACATTGGTTTTGACACTATTTGTTCATCATCATCGTTAAAGATTTTTCCCATCTTTCTACATTTAGTTCTATTGTCCATCTAAAGTACAATCTAGAGTCTCTTTTTTTTTTTTTTTGTTTTGTTTTTGAGATTTTAGATTTGACATGTGGAAGCTGGCTATTTCTTTTTCCCGATGCTTTTAGGGGACGTCATGCAGCAACATTTCTGCAGAGAACAAGAAATTTTTGTCAGATAAATGTGCATCCATTATTCTTTTTGCGTATCTGTTAAGAAAATGTGCCCTCCAAAATCTACGATTTGAGGATTTTGAGGTCCCAGCAGGGAAGGTTGAGACCCACATCCTTTCTGCATATCTACATGCGATCTCCCCCCTCCTCTATCCATCATTGTATTCAACAAAAACTGCTGATGCTACAGCTAAAATGTCCACGTAAAGAGTATGCATAGGATTCCATAAGCTCCAAAAGGCGCCCTGATAGTGTGAATTCATATAAAAACAGGTGGCTGGTTTTTGAATCCTAAAACCAACTCCAACGCTGGTATAGTTACACCCTATGTCCGTCTCAACAACCTCAGGCCAGTTGTGACCTTTTCATGTGTATGTCAAAGGTATATATGCAACTGGGCCATCAGCAGCTGGTGCATTTGCACATGACAGGACCCAATAAATAAACTCTAGTTACGTGATCCACCTCTTCGCAGTGGTTGGTTTTTTTCTTGACAAGTTGTACAACATGGAGAAAATCATGTGGCCCGCTTTCCATGGGTTCTACGTCAGATTAACCAGTGTGATGTCAACATAAAATACAATTCCACTTAATACAACTTACAAATAAGACTCCCAATACTAATATTGATGTGGGTTTTTTGGCAAAAAAGTCTCTATTAAATGTGACTATTTAGGACTTGCATATATATATATATATATATACACTAAATCTAACGGTCTAGTAAATTTAGATCTAACCAAAATTTGGTGGACATGTGCAATTTAGAGGGTTCATGTGTTTGGTCTAATCGGATGGACCAAAGGTGGGCCTCATAAGAATAAGCTTACAAGACTTTATTATAAGCTTGAGCTTAGAAAAGCTTTGCCCTATATATATATATATAAAAGAATAAGTGTGCGGGCATTGCATGGGCCCTCCTTGTAAGTTACATATGCGAAGAGATTTGTAGAACTTTACAACAGTTCGAATGCACATATATTCCTGATTGCGTGTCGGAGTCTCAATATCTAGATCAATAATTGGCATGAGAGGCCACGTTGCATTTGCACGGTTAAGAACTTCTAGAAGGGCTGTGGATCACCCTAGATGTTGGGTTTATTTTCAAGCCCTTATCTACATTCTTTGCAAGTAGAAGCCAGGAAAAAGAAGATGACCTCATTCGTCTTTTACTGGGCACGCAACCTTATAGCCCCGGGAAACTTTTCATTTTCTCCCTGTTGTATAAGAAACGACAAAAGAAGAAAGAATACAAGTCCTGTTTTGTCTTTTCTTCTGTTGGGCACAGAAGTCAACTGAAAAACAAAGAAGGGGTGTTCTGAGATCGCCTTGTTTTGAGCCAATCCCAATTCGCAGCGCCGCCACACCCGACTAGAGTACACGAGTGGCACGGACGATGAAGTCCCACCCCGGTGCCTCGGCGTGCGTGCGAGCGAAGAAGGGCGAGAGAGAGACAGGCGACAGTCCGCGTCCCCTTCAGTCCGGGTCAACTAAAGGTCAGTTCAACGCAATCTGGACCTGACCCGAAAGGCCCAGGCCAGGCGGCAGCTATTGCGGCACGAGCTGTTGGGTTTTTAGTTGTTTCGAAAACTCAAAAGGTATTTTTAACTTGAAAGTTTTTTTGTCTTTTTATGCTTTATATAGGTAGTTTAGGTTATTTGGAAACATGACATTCCACATTGCTAAAGTGTATCTATTGTGGAGGCTTTATTTGCCTTTTCCTTTACTGTACATTTTAAGAACTATTGAAGCCTTTTACCATAAGCTGTATGCATGCACGCGAGTCTGGCTCGACCTAGGGTTCCGGTTCGGAAAACGTTTTAACCGGGTGTGTGTCATGCAGGGGGTGCAAACCTAGCTTGGAGGGACCCATATTCTGATATGGCCCACTTTTGCAGAAATTTCAAATTCCTTTTTCCTTCTGATTTTTTTTATTAATTGCTTTACTAAAACAGTTTCAACTTCAATTTAGAAACGCAGTTTTAATTGTTTAACGTTGGGGTTTAAACGCAATTTTAATTATTTTTAATGCTGCTTAACGTTGTGATTAATCGCTGGTTTAAAGGCTCCAAGACAGTATTTTGTCTTATAAAATACCTGGTCTGGGTTCAAATATAAAATAGAAAATTAATTTGTTTTCTTCCTTTTTCCCTTTCTTGTGAGCATTCTGTGGTTCTTGGAAATTGATCTGAACTTGGTGTGCGACCAAGCTTGATCTTTTGTGAAGGCAGTTGTATCATGGGGGATAGTTCCTGCAGAGATCATGTTCGCATCTGTGTTTATCCCGAAAGGGCGGAACTCGTCTTAAAGAAAGCGTTGCCAGACGTGCCTCGGCCAAGAGCTGTTGCTGCTGGTTTCCGTCGATTTCCGTCGACACAACTTTCTTTACAAAACTGCAGAATGGTATTGTCGTTTCAATTTTCACTTTTACTTCATTTCTATAGCCTATATTTCCAACACGAGAGGTAGACATCACTAGGTGATTGGCACAAGCAGCTGATTGCGATAACTGTAGAGCATCTGGTCCGTTTGTGCTTTTGAAATTGTTGCGAGCATATCTATATAGCAGTAGAAAAAGGAAAACAATCCAATGACTCAAAACGGATTTCATTAGAATGAACGGCCAGCACATCTAAACTTTTCCTTTTGATTTAAATTATGAATATGTTTTCTAAAACTGTATAGCATGATCATGTAAGAGTTATAATCTTCAACGGAAAGACCCCACCCATATAAAGTAGTCATTTAGGTGCCTAATGGTGGGATATGTGCAACATTGCATTATGATAATATCCAACTGTAGGCGGTGAAAATATGACACCCACTTAAATTGAGATGAACTTTGTAGATTAGGGAATACCGAACACCAAGAACCTGAAAGGGAAGGAAAATGACTTAGGTCAGAGCCCTTGGCAGCAGTGAGCCGAAAGCACTCCGATGCCTGAGTTAGTTCTGACAAAACTAAGCAGGAGGAGGAAGAAGAGAATGAGAGATAGTAGGTTGTGTATTGCGTGTTGCTTACCTTTATGGGGCTGATCCCATGTGTATATGTAGATATTCCTCGTTCATTTTCTCTATGAGTGGGGGTAGGTGGGGTAAGGTCCCATCGGGCCTGACCCTGACATTCGGCGGTAGGTAAAAAGGGCACATCCCATCAGAACCTTCCATGCTTTTGGTCAGTTGATGTTAAGGGATGATAAAGCCAACTTCTTATCGCCATAAATGAGCAATCCTATCGTCATAAATGAACGATCCTATCGCCATAAATAAGCGCTCCTATCTGACAGGGCGCGCCCGTACTTCTCAGAGGAGGGTGATGGCCCACTCTGCCTTCAGCGCTTTTACCGGGACCAGGAACGGTCTGGCCTTGCTGGCACTGTGCTGAGCTGGCACTCACGCCGAGCTGCTGAGTTGACCCGTTGAGCTGGCACTCCTAACCGAGCTGCCAAGCTGCAGGGTGGAGGCCTGTTGAGCCGGCGCTCCTTACCGAGCCGCTAAACTGCTGGGCTGTGCTTACCAAGATCGGGGTGAATAGCTAGTGCTCTTACCGTGATCCTCCCTTAATCTTGTCATTGCGGTGTTTTACCCACACAATTGCCCCCTAGCTTTTGATCTCTAGAAGTTCTCCAACTTGAGGAGGTCAGAAGCTAAGTGATTCTGTCTAGTTGGCACCGCTACCGAGCTTAAGAGAAGGTTGCCGGAGTGTGGGAAAGGGTTACTGAGATGGTGAAGTCTCGGTTCAGAAAAGGTCCCTTCTTATCCTTGTGACTATTGCTGACGTGCGGTCCTTATCGAGATGTCTCTTCGCCTGTCCGAGGCATTTAATAACTCTTAGGAAGTGCGCCGCTGGTGGCACGTGTCGCCTCTCCAACAGTCACGCGATCGTTTCAAAAGGACGTTAGGGCTGTGCGACGTTAGGGCTACTTGAGGCGACGCCTCATTACAGGCGCTCCTCGAAATCCGAAACGGCGCCTCTAACCCTTATAAATTAGGGCGTCTTCTTCGTTCTGACTTTCTTCTTCGCTCTACTGGAATTACCACTGCACATTGCTAGAGAACTCTATCGCCTGCAAGTTGCTAGCACCCTCTTCTGCACAATCCCCTTTGTAGGGTTTCTTTCTACTCCTCTCTCTTCCTTTCTTCTAGGTAGATTTCCGTCTGGGTAGAAAATGGGAATTTACAGGCACCTGCTAGAAGACCCAGTCTCCATAGCTATTTTTAGGAACATGTATAAGATCTCTGCCAATGTAGAGGTCAGACTAGATGGCCCTGATGATGGCCTTACCTACAACGACGGCTGGATGCCTTTTTGGCTGGTCTCAGTCGTGGAGGGAGGGGTCCAGTTCCCCCTTCATCTGCTCCTTAGGGACTGCCTCCGTGAGTGGGATTTATGCCCCTGCCAACTACTACCCAATGGATACAAATTCATCATGGGAGTAGTACGGCTGAACGAGATCCTGGGGATAAACCTCGGTGTCCCGGGCATTAAGGAGACATACGACCTCTGCAAATCCGCAGAAGGGAACACCCACTATCTCTAGCTGAGGGTTCGCCGGGCTGGCTTCGTTACCGCGCTGGAGGACTCCAATAAGTACGCGGGCGAAGACCGAGTGTTCGTCAAGGGAGGATGGGAGTTCAGCGAATTAGAGGCTAGCACCACGGTCCGGATTCCTCGAAGAATAGGAATTCCTCCAAGTAAAGGCCGAAGTCTTTTCGGTTTGCAGTTTCGCTATTTTTTGTCTATTTGACTAATAACTTTCTGTTTATGCAGATTTTTGCCAGAGAAGGGAGGAAGCCAGGAAAAACCGCTGGAGGGTGAACACAGACTGGCACGAGAAAGTGCGGAATTACCACGGTCATGGTTGCCGAGCTGCGTGGTCACTCCTGGAGTATACACCCCACTACAAATCCTTCATCACTTCGAGAAGGGTGACTGAGATAGACTCCATGCTGCGCGGAGTAGGCACTAACTCAAAGCCAGTGACGGTTGCGGTCCCCAGCTCGGAGGCAGTAACAGTCGCGATCCCCACTGGGCGTCTGGTCGAGTCCGGTGACCGGGCTTCGGCTCTGCTAACAGATCCAGAACTTGCCCGGACCGTGGCAACCGAGGCCGGGCCCTCGCGGCAGAGGAAGAAACTTGTAGCCTCTAGTACATCTTCGAGCTCGGCATCTTCCAGCTCGGAAGAGGAAGAGGAAGAGAAAGAGGAAGAGATATTATGCCATCGTCGCTAACATTACGTAGCGGAGGACCTGTCAGCCGCAGCTTTCGGGGACCTCAGGGGTGAGGCCTTGGATGCCCTCCAGCCTGCCGGTGTCGCCGACCCCTGCCACTGCCGCAGCTGTAGAGGTCCCTCCTGTCGCCGTGGCCACGGTCGACCCTTCTGCTCCTCCCCCTGCTGCCATTGTAATCGAGGCCCCTCCGGTCGTTGTGGTCGAGGCCGGTTCTGCTGCTTTGGCCGCCATCGAGGTTGAGGACTCGCCGCCCGGCTTCCCTCAAAGGGCAAAAGGTCGAGAGCGGTCTGCCGAGACTGTGGAGGAGCGCTGGGCTAGGAAGAGGTCGAGGCTTGAGGCTCCTCCTGGCTCTTCCGCTGATGAATCTATCCTGCCCCCTTCGCTGATTCGATGGGTTCCAGATATTGAGGGCACTCTGGGGAGGCTGCTAGCTGTGACGGACCATGCTGGTGGCAGCCCCTATGTCGTGGTCGCGCTGGGGCGAGCCTGCGCCCTCCCACTGGACATGGCAAAGTGGGAGTCCATGGACAACGAGTCGCTGCTTCTCTCGTCCATGCGATCATTGGGGCAGGTAATACTTCTGACATTTCTTTCATGCTTTGACTTCGACATTTCTCTTCTGATTCTTATTCCTGTTCTACAGCTGATGCAAAAGTGCCAAATTGGCATGGAAAGGATGGAGGCAGCCGAAATCAGGGCGGCTGGCTGGGTGGCTGAAAGGACGGACTTGCAGGCTGAGAGGGAAAGACTGCAGAAGGCCCTAGAAGCCAAGGACGAGCTACTAAGGGAGGAGGTGAGCAAGAACGCCGGTATTGTTGTCGACCTCGAGCAGACTCAAGCCGAGGTGGCCCGTTTGAGGGAGGAAGCGGATGAGGAGGCGGCCTAGAACGCTCACCTTTCCGCTGACCTCGACTGCACCCGGGCCACGCTGGTGTGGATGGAGAAGGATCTGCTATCAAGTCGTGGGCTGAGCAAACGGCTACTCGCTGAGAGGAATGAGGCTAGGGGCCAGCTGGAGGTTGCCCTGAGGGAGAAGGCGGCTGAGCTCGAGTCTGCACTGGCAAGGCAGAAAACCGAGCTTGAGGAGAAGTATGTGGCCGAGCTTAAAGCCATCACGGAGGAGGAGGTGCAGCAGCTGGCTGCGAACTACAAGGCGCAGCTGCCAGGGATCCGGGACCGAGGCTAGGAGCTCGGATGGAAGGCGGCCTTGAGAAAGGCTGGGGTTCCTGGGGATAACCCTATGCTCAGGAATCCCCCCAAGCTTCCCAGCTCCGAAGCCCGCGCTGTCGTGGCCCTGGAAGCCCCTCCAATGGCGGACGTAGCCCCCGAAGCCCTTCAGGCCACACTCAAAGCCACTCTTGAAGCCACCGATCCTGAAGCCCGAGCGGTCATCTCTGAAGCCACCTCGGTCGCTCCCGAAGCCAATGTGGTCGTGACCGAGGCTCCTCCAGAGACTGACTGCATCGTGGAAGCTGCAGCCCTCTAAGTCTCTTTTGTATTTTTTCTTTTCTTTTATTGTATCCCTCCTATCTGCTTGTAATCAAGATTTTTACTAATGAAACAATGAATTTTTTTGCACTCTTTGGCTTCTCTTTCTTTTTCCTGTTTGCGATGAAATGGGTGCATGGACGACGTTTACTTTGTTATGCTTCCTTCATTAAGTAGTTGATCTCGGTAACAGAACTCCTTGTAAGCTTTAAAATTGGACGTCTGCCCTCATCCGAGCTCGGTTCATGAACCGTGGTCCCAATCTGCACCCATAACCATTGAGAGCGGAGACTGCCAGTTTTGACTTGACGAAGGAATCCTTATTGATTTAAGAACCCGAGGCGTTCCTAAGCGCCGAGGTCAGTGCCTTGGACAATTTTGGCTTTGCTGTCGTAGCTGGTGCTGGCACCGAGCTAGGGCCGGTTGGCTCTCTGACTGAGCTGCCGAGTTGGGGCGGGGACTGTCACCGGGCCCCTAATGCCTTTGGCTTTGCCGCAATAGCTGGTGCTGGCACCGAGCTAGGGGCGGTTGGCACTCTGACTGAGCTGTCGAGTCGGGGTGAGGATTGTCATCGGGCCCTGAGAAAGCTGGCATTGCCGCCGAGCTGTATAACTTGAAGCAATTTGAAAGAGAGAGATCCATTCCAAAGGAATGCACTTTTATTAATGTTTGAATCTCCGAATACATTTTTCAGGAGTAGAACTTTCTGAGGTGCGTTGCAATCCAGGGCTGTGGCAGCTTATTGCCTTCCATGTCTTCGAGTCTGTACGCGGATCTCCCAGCTGCTGAAAGTACTTTGAACGGCCCCTGCCAGTTAGGCGCCAGCTTGCCTTCGTTCGGATTTTGGTCGTCAAGAAGTGTTTTCTTCAGGACTAGCTCTCTCACCGTGAACCTTCTTTCTTTGACCTTCTGGTTGCATCCCCTGGCCAACTGCTGTTGATAGGCGGCCAGGCGGATAGCTGCCGCCTCCCTTCGTTCTTCAGCGAAGTCCAGCTCTCGGGCCATGTTCAGGTCATTCAGTCCCTAGTCACAGAGTTCCGACCTTAAGGTCGGGAGGCCGACCTCAAGGGGAATAACTGCTTCCATGCCGTAGGCAAGGGAGAATGTGTAGCCGAAGTGGAACGCCTTGGAGTCGTCCTGTATGCCCACAGAACACTCGGAAGCTCTTCTGCCCATCTTCCTTTGGCTCGGTCGAGTCTCTTCTTAAGTCCGTCAATGATCACTTTGTTTGAGACCTCAGCCTGGCCATTGCTTTGTGGGTACGCCGGGGTGGAGTATACATTTCGGATGCCGTACTCTTGGCAGAAGCTCTTGAAGAAGTTGGAATCGAACTGTGTTCTGTTGTCGGAGATGAGAGTTCGGGGGATTCCAAATCTCGTGATGATGTTCTTCCATACAAAGTTCTTTGCGTCTTGCTCGGTGATGGAGGACAGAGGCTTCGCTTTGACCTACTTTGTGAAGTAGTCTGTGGCCACTATCAGCCACCTTTTGTTCCCTGGAGTTCGGTGGAGCGGTCCTACGATGTCTAAGCCCCACTGAGCGAAAGGCCACGGACTGGAGAGAGGGCTTAGGTCCTGCGCTGGCTGGTGGAGAGAGTGTGAGAACCTCTGGCACTTTTCACATCTTTTGTCATAGATTTGGGCATCCTTATGCATATACGGCCACCAGTACCCTTGGCTGATTGCTCGGTAGGCTAGCGACTGACCTCCAATGTGACTGCCGCAGACCCCCTCGTAAATTTCATAGAGGAAATCTTCGACCCTGCTTGGATGAATGCATTGGAGGTAGGGCCCGGTAAATGACTTCCTGTAGAGTCTACCATCTGGGGAGAGCTAGAACCGGGTTGCTTTCAGCCTGATCTTATGAGCTTTGGTCTTGTCTTCGGGTAGCCGGTCGTCCTTCAGGTATGCAACGATTTGGTCAATCTAGCTCGGACCGAGATCGAGGCACATGAGCTGCCGAGGTCGCTGGAGTTCGATGCTAGGCTCTTGTAGCGTCTCCACTTCGACAGTTCTTTTATTACCGGCTTCGACAGCCGAGGCGAGGCTGGCAAGGGGGTCAGCATGGGAATTGGACTCTTTGCCGATCTGCCGGACCTAGGCCCTTTCGAACTGGGAGAGAAGTTCATTGGCGTGAGCTAGGTAGGCCGCCATCCTGTTGTCCCGAGCTTGGTAATCTCCACTGAGCTGGCTCGTCACCAACTGAGAATCACTAAAAACCATTACGCGTCAAGCTTCCAAGATTTTGGCATTGTTCAGCCCGGCGATGAGCGCTTCATACTCGGCCTCGTTATTGGATGCCTTGAAGCCGAGTGTTAGAGCTTGCTCGATAACAAGGCCCTCCGGAGACTGGAGGACTATGCCAGCGCCAGCCCTCTTGGACGTTGAGGATCCGTCGACGAAGACTTTCCAGGCCGAGCCATAAACTTCTTTCAGGACTGTTCTTGCTCCGTCTCGGTGACTGCCTCTGTATCCTTATTACCCCCCAGTTCGGTGTCGAGCAGGGTCGGCGCCGAACTCTGAGAAGTGAATTCCACAATGAAGTCTGCTAGAACTTGGGCTTTGATGGCCGTTCTGGGCTGATACTTGATATCATACTGCCCCAGTTCGACAGCCCATTTGGAGACCCGACCGAAGAAATTTTCCTTCTGGAAGAGAGCCTTCAGTGGGTGCTCAGTCACGACCACTATTGTGAAGGTTTGGAAGTAATGGGAGAGCTTTCGCGAGGCGATGACGAGTGCCAGGGCAAGCTTTTCGAGCTGCAAGTACTGGGTCTTGGCGTCGAGCAGGATCTTGCTCGTGTAATAGATAGGCCTCTGCTGGCCGTCTTCCTCTCTGATGAGCACCGAGTTTACTGTGTGGTCTGAGACCGCGAGGTACAAGTATAGCGCTTCACCATTAGTTGGAGTCGACAGCAGCAGTGGTGAAGAAAGGTAGCGCTTGAGCTATTGCAGGGCTTGATCACAGTCCGGCGTCCATTGGAACTTGGAGCCTTTTTGCAGGAGCTGGAAGAAAGGCTTGCATTTATCGGAAGCTCGGCTAATAAATCGGTTGAGCGCGGCAGCCATGTCGGTCAGCTGCTGGACTTGTTTTGCTGAGATCGGACTCTGGAGCTCCTGGATCGTTGTGATCTAGTCAGGGTTCGCTTCAATCCCCCTTCTCGTGACCAGGCTCCCCAAGAACTTGCCGGAACCGATACCGAAAGCGCACTTGGATGCGTTCAACTTCAACTGGAACTGGCGGAGGATGCTGAAAATCTGGCGGAGGTCGGCCAAGTGGTCCTATGACCTTTTAGATTTGACGACCATATCGTTGATGTAGACCTCCACTGTCTTCCCGAGCTGCGCCTGGAATATTTTCGTCAGCAGTCGCTGGTATGTTGCTCCCGCATTTTTTAACCTGAAGGGCATCACCTTGTAGCAATAGGTGCCCCTGGGGTGATGAAAGTTGTCTTTTCCTGGTCCGCAGCGTACAAAGGGTTTTGGTGGTATCCCCGGTAGGCGTCGAGGAAGCTCATGTGGTCGTGTTCGGCAGTGGCATCAATGAGCTGGTTTATCTTCGGAAGAGGGAAGCTATCTTTGGGACAGGCCTTATTGAGGTCGGTGAAATCCACGGAAACCCTCCACTTCCCTGTCTTCTTTTTGACCACCACTGTGTTGGGAAGCCACTACGGATAGTGGACCTCTTTTATTGCGTCTACCTCGTGGAGCTTCTGGACCTCTTCAATCACGGCCTCAGTTTGTGGGACCCCAGTTCGGCGTGCTTTCTGAATCACGGGCTTATGGTTGGGATCCACATTAAGCTTGTGGCACATAACTGCTGGGTCAATGCCGGGACCTCTTTATTCTCCACTAGGAGGTTGAGCAGCTCTGCCTTCTCGGGCTCGGGGAGCTGGCTTCCAATCAGGAAGAATCTGTCTGAGTCGACGGTGTCGATCTTGACCTCGGTGAGGTCCTCGATGCTCTTCTGCGCCGAAGCCCTGCCAACATCCCCAAGCTCGCCCTCTCTGTCCAGCTCGGCCACATGGAGTTGGGATGATTCGGCTTCACCAGGCAGCACGGCCATCAAGCATTGCCTGGCCATGTGCTGGTCGCCTCTGACAGTGATCACGTCCGTCTGGCCAGACTGGTTCTCCAGAGGGAATTTGAGCTTTTGATGATTGGTGAAGGGCACAGCCTCCATGCTATGTAGCCACGTCCTCCCCATTATGACATTGTAGGGGGAGGGAACGTCGACTACTAGGAAGTCGACCTGCCTGGAAGCGCCTCCTACTTGGACTTTGAACGAGATCTTCCCCTTCGGGTACATTGGCTTAGAGCTGAAGCCGGCCAGAGGGGTACGGGCAGTCTGAAGGTCCTCGTCCTTGAGTTTTAACTTCTTAAAGCAATCATAGTACAGGATCTCGGATGAACTGCCTAGGTCGACTAGGATTCTCTGAACCAAGAAATTCTGCAGCTTTATGGTGAGTACTAAAGGGTCGTTATGTGGGAGTTCGACGTCCTCCAGGTCCCTATCAAAGAACCATATTCTGGGCCCTCCATCTTGGCTTTCTTTGTAGCTGGCTCTGGTGCCGCGGTCAGCACCTGCTTCTGGTGGGAGGCTCTTCTGGCCTCGGTACGGGCCTGGGAGCTCCCCTTAGGCGGAGGAGCGAGGTGGATGACTTTGATGATGCCCTTCGGTTCGCTGTCCTGGCCGTCAGCATCTCGGCGTGGAGGTCGGCTGTTGTCTCGGCCTTCTTCCTTGATGTAATCCCTCAGGTGTCCCTCCCTCACAAGGTTCTCCAGGGACTTGAAGCTCTTGCACTTATCGGTTCTGTGCCCACTCTGCTTGTGATAAGCACAGAACTTGCTCTGGTCCAGGGAGGAGGGGTCACTTTTCATTTGCTGCGGCCACTTAAAAAAAGGTTGCGCCTTTATTTTGTTGAGGAGCTTATAAATTGGCTCCTTGAAGATCATATTCATCGCCTTGAAGGTGGCGGCCTCGTGCCTCGACCTCCTGCCGCTCCCTGAGGCTGTTGCCGAGGTGGAGGGGGCCTGGCGCCGATCTGAGGACTGGGCCTTGTGCCAATCCGGAGGACCTATTGTCTCCCTTGGATGGTTGGTCCTTCTGGGTGAGGCCGAAGTTCTCCCGACCTCGGACCTCGTCTTCTTCTGCCCGGATGAACCGGTTTGCTCTGGTCATCAGCTCTTTCATGTTGGCCACGGGGTACATGACCAACTGCGCCCGAAGTTGGATGCCCGGTCGCAGAGCCAGCTGAAAGGACTTCACCGCCATCTCCTCAGAAGCGCACTCGATCTGGCTGTAGACAGTCTAGAACCGACGGGCGAACTGGGTGACGTTCTCGTCTTCTCGCATCCAGAGGGCCATTAGATCAACATCGGTCTTTGGGATGATGCAATGAGCCTGAAACTTCTCCAGGAAGGATGTTCGGAGCTGCTGCCAACTGGAAATGGAGCATTCAAGGAGTGAACAAAACCACCTCAGGGGGAGATCTTCTAAACTGAAGGAAAAGACTCGACAGTTCAGGAAGTCGTCATCCCCCCAAACCGACATCCTTTGGATGTAATGTCGGAGGTGAGCCGCAGGGTCCGAGGTTCCATCATTTTGGGTGAACCTTAGGACGTTGAACTTCTCGGGGAGGGAGTATTTTCTGATCTCCCTGGAGAAAGGAGATGCGCCTGTGTGCTCAGCTTCAAAGGCGTTGTACTGGTCTCGGGCGATATCAGCAGTCTCCATATTCTGGCGGATAGTCTGCTTGACTTGCCGGTCGATCCATTGCTTGAGCTCCTCCCCGTCTTCTGGTATCTGCCTCTGCTTCTTTGGCCCTTCATGCCTGTGGCTGCTGCTGGAGTCTTCTTCTCCGTGGACCCGATCACGCCTCTTATTATCGAGGACGTGCCTCACGTCTCGCTCGTGGGCCGGGGGAGCCTGGTTGTGCTTGGGTGGAGGACCTGAGGCGTGGCTGCGCATGGGAGGTGGACTCCGAGCCCTTCTTCTCTCCTGGAGTTGCTGCTTGAGCCGCCAGATAAGCTCGTCCTATTCCTGGATGAGGCGGTTTTGAGCCCTGATATCATCTAGGTGAGGGTCTTCGTCAAGGTTGACTTGATAGTGGGACTGAGATCTAGCCCGCGCTGACTTTCACGCAGCTTGGTGACTGACTTGTCACCTCGCCTGGCGCGCTCATTGCTATGACGGGGCTGTTCTGGAGGCGGAACATCATGAAGGGAAGGCATTGCCAGCCCCCTAGACTGCGATACTGACTGGACCGTAAAGGACCTTTCTCCTGACCTCCTTTGTCGAGGGGGTGGATTTTGCCCCAACACAGGTTGCATGGATGGGCCCTTGCCCTTGGAGGGTCCTTCACCATTTCTAGTTTTTGGAGGCATGGTGTTTGAAAGCTTTTTGTCCAGTCTTCCCACAGACGGCGCCAAACTGTAGGCGGTGAAAACACGACACCCACTTAAATTGAGATGAACTTTGTAGATCAGGGAATACTGAACGCCAAGAACCTAAAAGGGAAGGAAGATGACTTGGGTCAGAGCCCTTGGCTGCCGTGAGCCGAAGGCACTCCGATGCCTGAGTTAGTTATGAGAAAACTAAGCAGGAGGAGGAAAAAGAGAATGAGAGATAGTAGGTTGTGTATTGCGTGTTGCTTACCTCTATGGGGTTAATCCTATGTGTATATGTAGATATTCCTCGTTCATTTTCTCTGTGAGTGGGGGTAGGTGGGGTAAGGTCCCATCGGGCCTGACCCTGACATTCGGCGGTAGGTAAAAAGGGGACATCCCATCAGAACCTTCCATGCTTTTGGTCAGTTGATGTTAAGGGATGATAAAGCCAACTTCTTATCGCTATAAATGAGCAATCCTATTGTCATAAATGAACGATCCTATCGCCATAAATGAGCGCTCCTATCTGACAGGGCGCGCCTGTACTGCTCAGAGGAGGGTGATGGCCCACTCTGCCTTCAGCGCTTTTGCCGGGACCGGGAACGGTCTGACCGTGCTGGCACTGTGCTGAGCTGGCACTCACGCCGAGCTGACCCGTTGAGTTAGCACTCCTAACCAAGCTGCCTAGCTGCAGGGTGGAGGCCTCTTGAGCCGGCGCTCCTTACCGAGCTCCCGAGCTGCTGGGCTGTGCTTACCAAGATCGAGGTGAATAACTAGTGCTCTTACAGTGATCCTCCCTTAATCTTGTCATTGCGGTGTTTTACCCACACACCAACTAAAATATTCTTTTGATAAATCCTTGATAATCACGACAAAACCTTTTAATTGTAATTTGATCTGCAATGAAATAGGATAAATGGTCATATCTAATATAATATGATGTACAGAACTATAATCAAGGATTTGATCAAAGGAATCAGTGGTGAACCAAGGGTTTTCATTTGAAGAGAGGCGGACCCAAACATGCAGTTGGGATTTGTGGACTATTTAGAAAATTTTTTTTCATGAGTTATGGAGTGGACCCAAATCCAGCGGGGACAATTGCACCTCCAATGGAAGCAATGTACGGCACGACAGATAGGTGATCTATAGGATGTGCTAAATGTGATAAAAAAAACCATTGGATCTCGATTAAAAACAATCTAATATGCATAAATGTAATTGGTCTGATCTGTTCTTGATCTCGATCATTTTTTTAACAAAGTATTGACCATGGTTAGAAAATCAATTGATCATGCATTTTAGGCTCGACGTTTACTGTCAAGTTTTTCCACTATAGTAAGAATGCGATTCTTAAAATCCCAAGCCTATTTTTCTTAAAATGAAAAAAATAAGAAAATTTGAGGAAGATAATGAAATGATTTGTTTAAATCATGGGGATAAGAAAATATGACAGAATAGACAACCTCATGGATAAGAAATCAGAGATCATGATCATGGATCCGGTAGAGGTAAGATGATAGAACTGGTGGTCTCATTGTAGATTTTCCATGTAATCTCCAGGATAAGGATAAAAATCCGAAGATGTGAACATCAACGCAAAGTGTAAAATTTTAAGTGTTAAGAATGAAAAACAAATGGGTACATTACACTGTGCAAATAATACCCAATTCGGAAAAGGTTTAAAATTCCATGGGACAACTAGTGTTATGAATATGATCAAATGCAATGTAGATGTGATTTTGTATGCATAAGAGATTATTAGTCTTTTGAGTATCCAAAATGATTTGTATTGGCTAAGGTATAGCCTGTGTGACAAAAACCTTTCAGTAATCTTCCAGTTGTGATTATTCTATATGTGTTGAAAGTGTGGTTTGACATAATTATGAGTTTAAGAATAAAACGCATCAACATAGAGAGAATATGTAGACTAGTTAAGTAAGACTTATGTAGGCCCTTGGTATGAGAAAATCTCATGTGTGATCCATGTCTAAGTGAAAAAAAGGCTTACAGAGAGCTTTTCTTGCATATGCTAGAAGTGGAGAATTGTTATCCATGATGAATGCTAACAAATAAAGAGTTCCAGACATAAAAAGAGCAGGAAACTGTTACTCATATTGGTGACTTCAGCAGATAAAGATGGTTTGTTTGATTGGGATGAATTTAGTTTTTTTTTTTTTTTTTAATATTTCAATGGTATGTCATCGACTTATAAATAAATAAGGGGAAGAAATGAACAGATTTGATTCGAGTGGGGGGATGCGTGCATTTTTCATGCAGTTAAACAACTTTCAAAATCTTGTAATTTTTTGTATAAATGGAATTTGTTTCCATACACCCCCACAGATCATGGTATGGCTAAAAGTGAAATCATTCTTTATTGACCATGTTGGGCTGTATTGTCTGTATTTAGCTATACAAGTCTGCAACTATAATCGTTGGGAGGAGTTATTGATTGCACAATATATGTTGATCCATGTACCCTCCACATTTGTGCCCGAGACCTTTATAAGAGTTATAAGACTTGTGCCAAACAAAAATTGGGGATATGTTGTGCATTTACCATTGCAACCATAAGAAAATAGAAATTATAAACGAGAACAAAGGAAACTATTTTCTCGTAATTGTATCCCTAATCATGATTATTAGATGATAAACGATTGTTGAGATGGTTACTTCCAATCGGGTCCCAAAGCAATCGTCGAGATATGCTACAATATCTCAGGATGATGATAGGTGTTTAGGTCAGTGGGAGTCATTGACATAGATAATGTTGAAGATAAAAGTCCCGGTCAAGGCCCACTTGAAAAGAGACGCCCCATATGATCAAGGAATCCTAAGAATGATACCATCCGACAAGAGTAGTAAAAAAACCGGATCCAACATCCTACTCTCAAGTTATCAATGTGTAGGACGCACATAATTGGCTAGAGCTATGAGACAGGATAGAGAGTGATTGATAAGAACAAGGTATGGAAGATGAGCGATCTAAGATCGATGCCATAGGTTCTTAAGAAGGGGAATCTAAGTTGGACGAAACCTTAAATGAACACAAAAGAGAAGGAATATGTTTTTTCCGATCATGAGATTCCCATCCATAGTAGTCCAAGTAGGAGTATTGTGATTAGAAAATCCTTTACAAGTACTCTGTGAACTTTGTGGTGTAAGGTCACAAGGATAGAAGTGTAAAAAATTCTTAGTGACACGACTTGTATTTTCAGAATCCATGAGACAATGACATGAAGCTTTCATGAAGTAAAAATGTAAAGATTATGTTATCCCCAGATAATGACATGTGCTAATATGTCAATGTAGTACGAGTAGTTTTGTTATTGTCATGAAATGACGTGTTGATTGTTGGTGATGAATTGAAAGCTGCGAATGAGATCAAATAGTAGATGAAGCCAAGATTTGAGATGTAGGACATGGGTGAGGCATGGTGAGTTCTTGACATAAAGGAAACCCATGACCCATTGAATCAGTTATTGATTTTATCACAAGGGACCCTATTTAAAAATGCTGAAACTACTTGATAATGGTAATGGAAAACCAATCGACCCTCTCATTTGCATATGTAGAAAATGATCCAACAATCAGAGTCTCACTAGCGTAAAAAGGGCATGTTATTGCCAATAGACAGGCCTTGCATGAAGATGGTGAGAGGAGCACCATCTATAAGATGTTGTATGTAAGCCTGTCAATGGGCCAGGCCGGGCTAGGGCTTGAGTTGTCTAATCCCGTCCCGAAAATTGGATAGGCCTGCCGGGGGCTGTCCAATCCCGTCCTGTACGGGCCTGGGCTGGGATAGGGCCCGGCTTGGGCTTAGCCCGATCCTTGACACAAGCAAAACGTTCTCTAATTATTCCTATAATCACCATAGACCCGGTGTGAACCGGACTTTCAACTTAGTGTGAAAAGGCCAAAGTCTCACTCACTCTCTCTTTAAAACCCATATCAGTCAAATATCAATAATTTAGGTAGGCACACAATCACAAAGTAACAGAGCTAAACATATACTGGAAACTTGTGTCTTAGCCTAGCTTCTTAGTTGAAGATTGTTGAACATTTTCCAGAAATCAGCAGGAAATCTTAAGGTCTCCAAAACTCAATTCGTGCATGTTGAGTTGAAACTCCAGATGATCTTGTTAAGCATTCATTAAACACAAAATAAACACCATTGAGGTTCTAAATTAAGGCAACATCCAAATCAAATTTGTGTTCAGCCACTTCTTTCTTCTACCTATTTAAATTCTATAAAACATATTTTATGACACTTGAATTTCATGTTGTGCCGCATTTGGTGGGGTACTTTCTACTGTTAAGTGGTTCAAATGGGAAGTTTGACTGCTCCTATGTCTTCTAATTCGTGCATGAATTATTATAGCATGTGAATGTTTTTTCTAGTTACAGACTGCCTCTCCAATTTTTTGACAAAGTGGCTTGTGTTTGTCTCCCCAATAATGCAAAAGATTGAAGATTTGGGTGCAAAAGTAATAGATACAGAGAATAACTTATTGATTTACCGTGACTTGGAGGTATGTGTTTTATAAGAGGGGAGGGCGAAGATACAAAAATGCCCCTCTTAATTATCCATTTTTTGCTGTTAGTGAGGGACAGTTTAAAAAATCTATAAAATAATTTATATAATGATCTTGTAGCGGGCCAGGCCAGGCCTGATTGGGCTGGGCTGCTTTTGCCCAATCCCAGTTCCATTTTGGTCGGGCTTTAAAAATATTGTCTAAGCACAGCTTGTTGGGCTTAGTTTTTTTTTAAAAGCCCTGTATTTTCAAGCTTGGGACGGGTCGGGCCTGGCTAGGTACTTGTTTCAACACGTCCCATTGACAGGCCTAGTTGTATGACTAGGTTTACAAGACTAGTATCAGTAATTGTCGTGGATCTAGTAACAAATTCTTAAGTTGTTTGGATGTGCTAGTTTGGCAAGTGAATAAGATGAATAAGTGAATAGGAATCCGATGTACATTAAATATTTGCAATATTATTTGTGGCGTAGTTGTTAACTTTGAACTGCAGGGTTGTTGGATGCCAGATGACATTGTGATTCGGATTGAGGGGTTCACGTCCAGTTGTATCTTTAGCTAAGGTAAATATACTTTTTCCAAGATAAGAAAGAAATAGATCTTAGAATCTCTATCAAGAGCACAAGTTGAGCACACAAGCATGAAATATAGTAGTAGTCCAAGTGGCCATCAAGTTGCATCTCTTCATGGATAATTGAAGTTGGAAAGAACCGATGAGCCGGTGCAAATGTTAAAGTCTACAATTAGATCAGTAAAATAGAGCATTAATTCCATAGGCCCCCAATTGAAATAAGATCTCAGAGTATCTAAGATGTGGGACAAAAATAATGAGATTATTATCTCAGGTGTCCCACTTGTTTAATTGATCCCTAAATAGTCAAGCATGTGATGTGTAACAGGATAGACGAAGAATAGTTGATGTGCATGGTATTCGTGTCAAGTGGGAGATTGTAGGAAATCATATGGCCCGCATGCTACAGGTCCAACGTCAAATTAATCTGGGTAAATGCTAATAGTGAATACAATCCCACTTAATGTAAGAGTTGGAAAGACCCCACAAATAAGACTCCCAATAGGCTCAGTGGATGTGTGTTTGTTGGCCAAGAAGTCTCCAGTAGTAAGTGTGACTCTTTGGGACTTGTCTATATAAGGATAAGAGAGCCCTAGGGTTGGATACACTCTCCATTCTTGTAGGTTAGACAGATGCGACGAGATTTGTGGAGCTTCCCTATCGTCGGAACACACATAGACCTCCAGCCATGTGTCGGAGTCTCCATATCCAAATCCATTACAATCTATTGGAATGGGGGACTCATGGAAAACCTTTAGCCAAAACCAAGTCAATGATTGGGAACAAACACAATAATGATATGGCTCATGAGATGGAAAGATCATCTTGCTCACAAAGGAGAAGGTCGGTGGATGACCGATATTCCTTGAAGCACAGAGATGGTGGAATGTTATGTAAAACCTAAAAACATAGGTAGTTATTCCCTTATTTGTAAACTTATAGAAGGTAGGTGGTTACTTGTGTGTACTTTGTATTTAAGTTTAGGAGAATTTTCTCTTATAGGACCATATAGTACTGTTGATATATTGTCCAACTCATGGAACCCACCTTGATGCATGAGGAGACTGTGTAGTGTGGAAGGAGTTGTGTAGTGCGGAAGGAGGGGTGGTGGTAAAGAAAAAAAATTATCCCTGTAAGTTTTATTTAGTAGACATAGGTCTTTCAAGATACACATGCAGCCCTAAATTGCCACAGCAACTCACTTATGTAGTTACCTCATTTTTGCAGTTATCAAGTTGAGATTTACTTTTAGAGATAACTACTCATATTATCGGTATTACGGGAACATTTTTTTTGATGGGAATAAAGTGAAAAAAGAGGGTATTGGAGAGGGTCCCTAATCAAGCAAGAGAAGACTCTGGTGCCTTTGATTCCTTTACTCCATTTTCAAGGACTTCCACAGACTAGAAGATTTCTCTCGAAGTTCAATTCTGTGATTCTGAGGATTGCAAAGATCATCAAATCTAATCACCCTGGCTGAAGCTATGTTCCTATCTTCCGCATAAAATGTAATAGTTTCTTACATGATTAACCATGATTAACAAATGTATTTGGAAATGAGTTTTTTCAATTTCTTTTCGTCTGCTAGATTAGGAAATAATCTACTAAACTAAAAGATACTTTTCTTTTCTTAGTAATAAACATGGTTCAAATTCGCAGTTTTGGTCGCGGTATTGGCCGGGCCGAAAAACCGATATGATATCGGTATCGATCGCACCAAAATATTAGAAAATGCTGAAAAACAATGTTTTTTTCCATTAGTAACAATAATAAATCAAAATACAGTCCCCCCTATGTCACAACATCCTGTATCGTTGTTTTTTTTCTAAAACTGATGAACATATTAATTTTAGCATTTTCTCCTTGGTTCATCCTTATAGTTTATAAATCCATCATGTAGTGCTCAACTAAAGCCCAAAATCCAAGGAATTTAGGGACGACCTAGTGGTAAAGGCTCCCACTCCCACTCCCACTCCCATCCCACCCACCAGGGATTGGTCCCTAGTGGGTGGCTTTACTCCTCCCTAACTTGGACACTGAGCCAAGTAAGCAAAAAAAAAAAAAAAAAAAAAAAAAGAAAAAAAAAAGCCCCATATCCAATCACTTAAAAAAAAATCTTTTTATATTTAAGAGAAGGGCATTTATTTTCAATGGTTTAAAAATATTCATTAGTATATCGTATCAGAAGGGTACTAGTAGAATAAAAGAATCTGGATATTTACTTGAATTTTTTAAATATTTTATTTTGGTGTTTATGAGTAATCAATGTGACTTGGGCCAAACTATCATTTAATTAAAATTTATTGAAGGTCCATGTAAGAGGGCGATTTATTTTGAGTGGAGGAATTAGAAAGGGGCATTTAATAGTTGGTCTTTAAGAGAGGGCATTAATGGTTTGGATTCTTAAATTATAAAAATTATGAGGACCATTTAAGAGGAGGCATGTTTATAGTTAAAAATGTGAGCCACATAAATGGAATGTGAGCCATTTAAGAGGGGCTTATTGTGTGTAGCAGTGGAAGAGTCACACGGCCATGAGACTTAGGAGTCAAAGAAAGACCAAAAACCCTGTAAAGGGTTTGGTCATTTTCTAGTTTCATTGATTTGTGCTGACATAAATGGGAGTAGGGAGAGGGAAACAAAGAAAGAGAGGAAGAAAGGGAAAGAAGAGGAGAGGAGGAAGAAAAAGGAAAGGAAAAGAGAAAAGGAGGGGAGGAGAAGAGGAAGAAGAAAGAGGAAAGGAAAAAAGAGAAAAAGGAGGGGAAAAGAAGACAAAGTGGGCAGCTTTTTTTTTTTTTTTTTCTATCATTTTGTTCATCTTCCATTTTTTTCCCCATTTTTCCCCCAAATTTTGTTCGTATCGGTCCATACCGGTCCCATATCGACTGCTACAACCAATATCAAATATCGGTTGTAATGGCCAATATTTAATCAAGAAAATGGGGATGTTGCCTGTGATGATACCGATATCGGTATAACGAGGTATTGTCGCGGTTGGGGCCGATATTGGTTCATATCGGCCGATACGAACTAGTATCGGCCGATATTTTAAATTATGGTTAAAATATAATGCCTTGTTCAATGGTAAACTCATGAAGTTTATGCCTTTTATCTTAGCCAAAAGGTCAAGAAAGGTATAGTTTATATTCTTATCGAGCCGAAGAGTGTAATGTGAATAGGATAGACACGTAAACATAGGCATCATCAATCTATCAAAACTTAGGCATCATGAAATACACCACTCAATATCACGAGAAATCATTTTCCTTTTTTGTTACCGGCTAGAACCAAGATTCAATATACTTTGTTTGCAGCCATTATAAATATAAACACGATTCATATTTATAATGGTTACATACCATCACATTTATTTGCGCTCATATTAATGCATGTGATGTGCAAATAAGAAGTGAAAATAGAGTTTAAATGAAGCCATTTACACACCAAAACCAGTGTGAAAATCACTTTGACACCTCTTACACAAGGTGCTAGTACAATCTCGCACAAGGTGATTGCATTCTTATGGGCCCTATCACTCACCTTTAATTTCTTTTTTCATTCATATGGGCCCCAAATTTGCAATCCAAACAATTCTATCTGTTTATTGAGTAAATAAACCCAAGGCCTTGAAAATGACTATTCTAAATCTTTATAAATTTTGAGTAATTTGTAAAAGGATTTCAAGCTATAGATCTAGTTTTATATTCCTAAGTGGGTCCCCAATTCATGATCCATACTATTCAATATTCTTTGTATTAATGGTAAATATTAAGTCGTTAAGCTTCATATCTTATTTTTACATGGATGTTGAGAAATTTGTTAAAAAGTTTAAAAAATCCAAATACATCTAAAATCACTGGAAGTACATATTTACTAATGTGTAAATGGTGATTTTGACAAACACTTTTACTTGGTTCACATGTATAATACATGCAAATGTAACATTTACATGGCCCATTTTTCTATATCATGTGTAATTGGAAACTGACCTCAATACATTTTTTTTTTGGCTAACGGAGGGTTCCCAACCCTTTAGGCTGGACTAATTTCTTCGGATCCAGAGAGAAACTGAGTAAAACCCCTATGGCCCCCAGGTGGTAGCACAAGTAGGCTCACCCTTCGGCTCCTAAAGAGGGGAATCGGGGTCGATACCAAGACCTATAGCTCCGAAAGATGGAGGAATTGTTGTCCTGACCACTCGGCCAATCTCTCGGGATTACTCACCTATGTACTTCATCACAAGAAAAGAGGTAAATGGGGCTAGCTACTAAATGACAATGACTTGGTACAATTTTAAAAAAAGAAAGGTAGGGTCGTCCCATAATAGAGTTGGGGCCATTGCTACAACCTAGGAAAATGAAGGAATAAGGTAAGGTCCTCTGAATTTAGAAAATATTTCTTCCCTTTCTATTTCTATTTCTTTCAATGATTTTGATTCTACCTTCTTCCTTTAGCCCATCCCTTCAACATAAATATATGACTAAAATATTGATAGATCAACTGAAATGTAAATGATTTTGGTCTTGGCGATACATTGTCAAAAACAACGTTTTAAAATAATAATATGCCTATTTTGTAGTAGTTTTGGTGCCGCTTACTCCACATGCACGCGGTTTGTATTTTTAATGAAAATCCAGAAATTTCAACAATGCCTCAATGTTTCTAGGGCTCCAACCTACCTACCCCACCGTTTCTTTAGGAGGACTTTTATGCCTATAATCACACGTGCCAGGCTACGGAGTGGTTGGAATGGTTTTATGGTCACCATCTGCATGGTCACCATCAGTATAGAACCTTTTTTCTTGTTTGGTTAAAAAAAGCATATGTCATTTTGAGACATCAGTTCCTTGTTTGAAAATAATGAACCGTTTTGTAGAGTGTACATGGATAATCATATGTGGATGGTGGTTGGGTTGGACAAAATATAGATGAGGGCTAGCCGCCAATATTCATAGCCCTTGACTTAAGGGCCTAATAGTTACAAATCTCAGTGAAAGTGATTTTCTTGAGTTTTATTCGATTGAGGTGAATGCTAATATATGGAGGGATAGGTGTACGCAACGGTTTGAATTTAGTGAAGGTGAACCTCACTAAAAGTTAGTTTATATGTTTTAAAGGAACATGTACTTGCTTGGAAACTTTCCATCTAATTATATACATGCAATTTTTCTCCAAATTTCTATGCACAATTTCAATTCTCGATAGGCCTAATGAAAAGAAACTTTCTTGTATTTATTAAACCCCACTTTAGATTTAAATAAATAAAAAAGGAGAAGATACAAAAATTATATTCTCTTCATTTTCAATTGCTTTAAGAGTGCTTTAGATGCAAATAAAATAATAAAATAGAATATGGGGACTTTAATGAAAAATTCGCGGGGGTTTTAACGGAAAAGTTCCTTTAGACCCTTAGTAGACCAAAAAAGGCTTAAAAACTTTGATTGTAACCGAATAGGACTCTTCCCACCACTCTCTCTCTCTCTCTCTCTCTCTCTCTCTCTCTCTCTCTCTCTTTTCTTTTCACCTTTGCCCTCAGTAGTAATAACAAAGGTAGCGATATCGCTGCTTATTTTTTAATACCCATTTATTACCATCTAAAACCTCCTTTTTCCATTTGTCGTCGTTTTCATTTCAAAAGAGATTCTCTATAATCTTTTCATCTCACAACCTCCTTTTTGGCCTTTCCCTTTTGATAACTCCATTAAAGAGGAAACTGGACTCCAATCAAAATTTTCCTTTTGCCTTTTCCCTTTGATTCTCTGGAACTTTTTAACATTATATGATGTGAAAAGGCTGCATCAATCGAATGGTAAACCTTATATAATTGTGACTATGAAATCTTCAAGGAAGTGTATATGTGAATGTGTCAATGTGAATGTTGCTCCATCATCCAGGTGTGATTAAGCATCGATATTGTTGATAAACATTGTTGTGCTGTTCACTAACAGCTCGAGCACTTGTTTTTTCCGATTATTAACATGGTATCAAAGCCATAGGTGACAAGTTAGAAAATACTGAGAGTAATGTACCACTATTTGTCTTTCTAAGCATCGATGTCACTGCTTGTATTGTCGCATCGATACAAATTTGAGAATGTTAGCGTGTCTTGAGAATCGATATCACCGCTCAACAAAGGGTAAGGAAAGAACCTCAGATGTTTAAGGATCACCTCAATGTTATATTCATAGATCAATCCCACATCAACTAATTCACATCAAAACCCATGTCTCGCATGTCCCTAAATATTCAACATCAGATTCATCTCCACATCCACATTCATGTTCACATTAACCATTCCCAATGTTTATATATACAGTATCCAAAGGGCCACATTTTTAGTATGCAACGATCAAACATTGAAATCATCGTAACCTCATTAGGCTCCCAGCCTTTTGGAAACATTTGAAAGAACATTGCCATAGCCTCTTGGGACCTTCCATTGCAAGCATATTCATTAATTAAAGTTTTCTAAGAAACTACATTTCTTTCAGACAACTTCTCAAGCAACTTGTGTGCTTCATCGAGGAACCCACAGACCATGTATAGATGCATCAAGGAACTCGTTGTCACAAGATTGGGTTTGGTTCCCGACTTCAATAGCTGCTGTTAATTTGCTTCCCTTATTTAATCCCATAAAAGTAAGCACGTTCCTTAAGGAGAAAAGGGTAAGTATAATTGTTTGGTGGGATGACATTTCTAATCATGTAAGAGAGATGACCAACGTTTTGGGATGGAATGAAGACAATGGGAGGGGTCGGAGGGTGATGTTAAAGGTGAAGAGGTGGGGGTATTGTAAATCGGAGAAGAGCAGAACTGTGTAATCGCTATTTTCAAACAGGGAGAATGCGTAGAACCTGATGATGTCTGTTTTAGCCATTCTTTGGAGGCAATGGAGGAAAAATGTTGGGAATGTTAGTTATTGTTGCCATGGCAACCACGTGTATGTCATAAGGAGGAATAAGAAAGCCAGAAAGATACCAACACATGGTTGAAAGGAGTGAAAAGGAGAAGAAAACCAAACAAATAATTTGGTTGTGCTAGGATACCACCACAGGTGAAGAAGAACGTTGCAATTGATGGGGGGACGAAGAATGTTGCAATGAAGGGGAATGCAGTTCACCTGTTTCATTACAACCTTGTGTGGAAGTGTCCAACACACATGATTGGTCCCCACCTTCTGTGGAGACCACTTTACATGTTGATCGTGCCTTCGATAATAACAGTCTAGGTGTTACACCCAATCCCGAGTTAATCAAGATTAACTCTAACTGATTTGTATTAATGCTAATTAACCATGTTTAAATTTAAGCTAATAATGGTTAATGACCCAGTTGAATTGGATTAATCTCAAATGATTGATTTGAGCTTAATGAAATGAATTTCAACGAGATTAAGGAAGTGAGTTGGTTTTAGGCTCGAACAAGGTAGAACAAGGACTTTTTCGTAAATATGGATCTTTGCGTATTTTGTCGAATACGGCCACTCTTGATACCAACGCGTGTATCTCAAAGAGTATGTTAACTTTCGTAATAGACTTGAGTGCATTTGATGTCAAACCGATCAAATGAGTCTTCATTTGACTTGAATTAGAAATAAGAGAAAAGAAGAGGGCTTAAGTGCAAAACAGTGGTGATATAGGGAGGAGATGAACTCAAGTGAGTTCATTCACTCATTTCCAGCACAAGAATATTGGAGAGCTCAAACCCTATAGCCTTTTTCCTTTCTTCTTCCTTTTCTTCATCAATTTCCAAGGTTAGAGTTGCTCAAGTGATTTTTGAGAAGAGTTAGGTGCTAGCTTCAACTTATTCATCTTCTCCTTCAATTTGCTTGGAATGAAAGTTTGAGAGAAGGCTTCAATCTTCTCTTCACAAGCTACAAGTAAGTGTTTTGGACTCATTGTAGGATTTCCAAGCTTTATTAGGTGCTAAGGTTGTTGTTTGATCAACAACTTATAGAAAATCTATTTTTGGAATGTTTTCATGGAATTAGGATTTGGATTGAAGAGATTTCATCTCAAAATCAAGCAAACAAAGAGGTGTTTTCATCAATTTATCTTCAATAGAGGCAAGTATAAACAGTACTTGCGATTAGATGCTAGTTAGTATGAGTTGTTTTAATTTTTGTTATGGATCTGTATGCGTGGTTGATTGATTGAAGAAGAAGAATGGGTGTAATAAATAAATTGTTTATGGAGCATTGGAGGCTCAATTCATGTTCAAATGGTCTTTGGAAAGGTCCTAAAATGAGTAGAAAATGTAGGGAGGAAAGGGGTTTGAGAAGCAGTGCAAAACAGAAATTTTCAAGTTCTGTCTGAAAAATTCTGCACTGATAGTTTGAACTCTTGGTTCGAACATTCAAACTCTTGGCCTTGCTGGATTTTGGCTTGGAACAATGAACGTTCGAACTCTTATTTCAAATGTTCGAACTCTTAGCCTTGCTGGTTTTTGGCTTGGAACATACTGCATTCGAACGTTCGAACTCTTGTACTGAAAGTTCGAACTCTTGGTAGACTTAGACTTTGTCAAATTTTCAAACGGCCATAACTTTTTATCCGTAAGTCGGATTTTGAACTTCCACATTACGTTAGAAAGCTCTTGGGACGTAGAATCTAGTGGTCTATGTATCATCGTGATTGGAAGACCCAAAGCTGGGTCTAAACAAATGTGATTTTAATTGAATAAAAAACTCGTTTGAGGTGCGTAACAGGTTTATAAATTAGTCTAGAGACTATTTATAGTGTAATGGAGGTTTATGGACTATAGAAGAAGGAGAATTGATGAGTTAGAACCTTATTTCAGTGGTGTGTGTTAATTTTTTCGTTTGTACCTAAACCTTTGTAGGTGTTAGCTAAGGATATCATAATGTAGCTAAGGATATCATAATGTACAAACTACAAACAAAGTGATGTTAATCGAGAATAACACATACATTAGATAACGAGTGTTTCACCTAAATGATTGGTTTGGAAGTGTGAAGATCATAGAGATTAATGCTTGTTTAGTAGTCTAATTCTATGAAATGGAGTTAAGTTTATATTGTTAACCTCGAGTCTCATTCCCTTCAATTGTTTGAACGGAATTTGTTGATTTGAATTGATTCTGGAGTTTGGCATTGCATAGTAGCCATTAAGCTAGTTATAGAGCTGAATTGAATTAATGAATGAATTAATGAAACAATCCTACTGCAGTAGATGGACTGGGGACGTTCCGAAGCTCCGTAGTGATGCTAGTGATCTCTGCCTCAGATACTGGTAGAGTCCACAATTATTGAAATGAAAAGATACTTAATGAATAGTGCTCACTGAACAATGAATGAATGACTAGTATTTGTGTTTATAAATACAATGATTGCTTCCTTTTGGAATAAATTAAATGAATACTATTGTAGTTGCCATCTAGCAATTGTCATTACTTGTTTTGAATGCACAGGTAAATTTTATTGAGTTGAATTGCCTTGAGTTGACTATTGATTGTAGAATTGATAGACAGATTTATTACCTATGTTATTAGCATGTACTATCATAGTTTTATATATGCATTGTTGAACTGTTGTGTTCACAATGTTATTGATGACATTACAGGCCCAGTTGCCCATGCTGGTCTTGCAGAGGCTGCGCCGCCTGCGGAGGAGGCCAATTAGATTCCTCCAGGAGGATTGATAGAATGGACTTGACGGGCTATCATTTGATATTGATATTTGAATGTGAAAATAGAGATAGAACTATTTGAATGAAATGAGTTAGAACATTTTGGAAAATGTTTTGAGAAATACTTTTGTATATTTATTTTGAGATGTAAATAGTTTTCACCTGCATTGTAATTGGATATGCAGTGGTTGACATGAATAATGAAGTGCAATGTGTGTATAGAACTTTATGTTTTACGTAAAGGACATGTACAACTGTATTTGATATCGTTGAATATATTTTATGCAAAAATGTGTATTTGACAGGTATGAATGTTTGTTTATCCCTTGTGGATTTCGTTTTAACTTCAATTAATTTGGAGTTTACGGGAGTAACTATGGATCGCGACTCAGGATTTGTCCGGAGTAATCAAGGCTCGGGCCCAAATCGTGACATACTTATTGTATGGTATTAGAGCTATTTAAAAAAAAGGAAAAAAAAAACCTTAAAAGACTTAGAGAAATGTAAGAATGTTGTGAGGAACGTTGAGTTGTGTACAAATCCACTCTTGGATTTGTGGTTTATTGATTTGACTATATGCGATATATATGTGATGGAAGTATATGAGATGTATATCTTACCTTCCGTACTGTTTACAACATGGCATCTGGATCAGGGTCAGGGAATGATGACTTTATAGAGGTTGTCAATGAAGGTCTTACACCTTCCCCTCCGATATTGGATGCTGATGCTAGATTTACTGCTATTCTAGAGCAGTTAGCCAGAAGCAATGAACAGATGGCCAAGAGCCATGAAGCACAAATGGGTATGCAAGCCCAGATGGCTTCCATGTTACAAGTCCAGAGCCAGATCCAGGTTCAGATGCAGACTCCACCGATACCGCCAGTCCAGCAACATCACAGTGTTGGGACGTAAGTAGTGGTGCAACCCAAAGAGAAGGATCCTAATATCCTGTACAAGCAGCTCAGGAAAAGAGGAGCTACTGAGTTCCATGGTACTGAAGATGTCATGCAAGCTGATAAGTGGCTGGAACACATCGATGATGTGTTTGGCACGATAATCTACACTTAGAAGCATAGAGTCTTGCTTACCTCTTCCATGTTGAAAGGGTTAGCAAAGACATGGTGGAAGAGTGTCAGAGATGCACTCTTGGAAGGTCCAGCATCAAATGTCTAGGAGACTTTCAAGAAGCAATTTCAAAGAAAGTTTGTACCAAAACATGTGCAACAATTGAAGGAAGCAGAGTTTCTGATCAGCTTGAAACAAGGTCAACTGACCGTGTCTGCATATGTACATACTTTCCTGTAGCTATCCAAGTATGCTACCGACTTGGTAGATACTAAGGCCAAGAAAGTTAAGAGATTTATCAATGGATTGAATCCATTGCACAAGGCAAGAGTAGTGGCTTATCAGAAGCCTACTACTTTCGATGATGCCGTTGATAGGGCATTTACATATGAGGAAGTACACAAAGAGAAGATGGTTGTTGTGTGGGGGCAATCCCGTAGCACCAAGGTTATGCTAAGCTTCGGTAATAGTACCAGCTGGGTTTGTCTTGGTCTCGGCCGTATGCAGCTCGGCAATAGTGTTAGCTCTGCAACAGTGCCAGTCGTGTGCAGCTTGGCAATAGTGTCAGCTCGGCGATGGTGATAGCTCGGTAATAGTACCGCTACACTCAGCTCGGCAACAGTGTCAGCTGTATGTGCGTCTCAGCAACAGTGTTAGGACGCATCCATCTCATGGCTATTTCCGATCTCAGTATGAGTACTGGGTGTCACTCAAGTATGACTACGCTCCTATGAAAAGTACAGAAACGTTATAGGATGTGCTGTCAGATAGAGTGTGCAACTGATAGCAAAAATGAAATGTCCTTATCAGGCTATCATGTCAGCAAAAGGAATGGGAAGCCGTCTGATGAGACTCTCCCTCCACCTACCACTATGTCTGGGTAAGGTCCGATGGGATGCATTACACGCATTACACGCATATACCCTCACACTTTCCTTTCTCCCTACTACTCATCCTTCATCTAGCTGCAGAACTTAGGCATCGGAGTGCCTTCGGTTGACAGTAGTCAGGGCCTCTGACCTCTGTTTCTCTGCTTCCCTTTTAGGTCTCAGGCGTTCGGTCTTTCCCTAAAGAGTTCTATACCCATCTAATCAAGTTCGTGTCAATATTGGCACCTACAATTTGGCGCCGTCTGGGGGAAACGACTGAACAAAACTCACAAACACCATACCTCCGAAGACTAGAAACGGTGAAGGATCATTGAGGGCCCTATCGCTGCCACCAGTATTGTTGAAGAAATTGCTACCGGTCCCTTGCTAGAGGAGATCCGGAGCAAGATCTGGTGCGACAAGCGCGGAAGGACCCATGACCTAGACGGGCTCATCTTCAAAGGAGGTGACTGCACCTTCCCGGCAAAATGTCCATCCATCGGAGCATCTTCAATAGTGCGTTCCTCTATAAGAGCGCACCCCACGAGATGACACGCCGATGCCAAACAAGTCACAATCCCATCACTGGGCCGATATCGACGGTGATGATGATCCACTCATTACGGATATCAAGGCCCAAAACCTTGTTATCCAAGAGAAGAAAGAGCTGATTAGTTAACTCCAGCAGCAGCTCCGGGAGAAGAATAAGGCTTCAGTTCCACCTCCCAGACGCAGTCGAGCTCCTTCGGCTGAATAGTTCTTAAGGCAAGTCCTGAAGAATAAGAGGCGCAATCGAGCTTAGGACGAGGGCTTAAGCAATAACCGCTTGAATGAAGACTCCAAGAGGCCGCGCCAAAGGCCGGAGGACAATGACGACCTGAGGGAATGGCTTGACCGACAAGTAAAGAAGACAGTCCGGCAAAATATGGAAATTGTCGGCTTCACCCGAGATCGGCTCAATGCCTACGACACAAAGGACCTCTGCACATCTCCCTTCTCTCAGGAAATAAGGAGCTTTTCTTTTCTAGAGAAGTTTAGTGTCCCGAGGTTCGTCCTTTATGATGGGACCTCGGATCCTGCAGCGCACCTCTGACACTTCACTCAGAGAATGTCAGTCTGGAGCGACATAGGTCACCTGAATTGTAGAGTCTTCTCCTCCAGTTTAAGAGACCTCCCCCTACGATGGTTCTGCACACTTCAAGAAACCCCAATTTCGAGCTGGCGGCAGCTCCGGAATTACTTCGTGGAAAAGTTTCAGGCTCATAGGGTCATCCCTAAGATGGACGAAGACCTCATGGCTATCAGAATGTGGCGGACTGAGAACGTCACCCAGTTCGCCAAAAGATTCTGGACGATCTACAGCTAGATCGAAGACGCCATTGACGAGGTCGCCATCAAGTCCTTTAAGCGGGCTCTATTGCCAGGCAATGAGCTTCGGAAGGACCTGATGCGGTTCCCCGTGGTCATAATGAAAGCATTGATCGCCCGGGTTAATCAATTTATTAAACAAGAAGAAGACGAGGCCCGGGCTCGGGAAAGGTTTGGCCTCTTGCAAGAAGACAAGCCCTCCAAGAGAGACAAGAAATCGTCTCGGAGGGAGGAGGTAGACCGAAACAAGGCCTCGTAAAGCTCAGCGGTGGCCTCGGCTCCCACCTCGGGGGGCAGCAAGAAGTCCAAGCCAGTAGCTGCCTCCTACAAGGTTGTGAACATGATCTTTAGGGAGCCAAATTATAAGCTCCTCGGCAAGATCAAGTCATAGCCCTTCTTTAAATGGCCGCAGCCAATGAAGGGTGACCCCTCCACCCGAGATTAGAGCAAGTTCTGTGCCTACCACAAGCAGAATGGGCACAAAACTGAAGACTGCAAGGCCTTTAAAGCCCACCCGAAAAACTCGTCAAGGACGGGCACTTGAGAGACTACATCAAGGAGGAGGATAGAGACAACAGCCGAGCTCAACGCCAGAATGATGATGATCAGGACAGCGACGAGCCGGAGGGCATCATCAACATCATTCACCTTGCTCCTGCTCCGAAGGGGAGCAATCATGCTCTTGCCGAGGCCAGGAGGGCTTTGCACAAGAAGCAGGTGATGACTGCCGAGCTGGAACCTGCAGCCAAGAAAGCTCGGACAAAGAAGCCCAAGATCTGGTTCTCATATAAGGACCTAGATGGAGTCCAGCTCCCCCACAACGATCCTCTGGTTTTGACCTTGAAGTTAAAGAACTTCTTGGTACAGAGAGTTCTTGTAGACCCTTGGAGTTCGTCAGAGATCTTCTACTACGACTGCTTTAAGAAGATGGGTCTCAAAGAGGAAGATCTGCAGGCAGCACACACCCCCTTGGTGGGTTTCAGCTCAAAGCCCGTATACCCTAAGGGGAGAATCTCCCTCAAAGTCTAAGTTGGAGGCGCCTCCATGTTAGCCAACTTCTTAGTGGTGTATGTGTTGGAAATAGGTGGGCCTCTAGGATAAGTTTTCAAAACTTTTGACCCACTTAACTCAGGGATCAACTATCCAGAAGGCTACAAAACCCAATCCAGGATCCATGTCCTCTTTCTCATGATCATGTACAGTAAATGTACCTATCAAGAAGATAGAAACAAGACCTAACAAGTAACCACGAAATTCCACAACATACAAAGAGTAGAAAATACCTATGGAGCTCGGTTGTGCTCTAATGGAAAACTTGATTCAACTCTTTGATGAAGAGCTCTTCCAAAATCAAAATCTCTAATGCCCAATCATCTTCCATGCTATGACCCGCTTCAAATCTCTTTTCTCAAGGAAGATGGTGGTATCTCCAAGAGAAAGACTAACTAGAATCTCTAAGGAAACTAGATGGGAACTAGAAGAGAGAGAATGGAGGAGGAGCATGTGCAACTCTTGCACAAAAAGGTTTTGGGCGTGAATCCCTATGTGGGGATGTCCATGGATGTCCAACCCTTGTTTCCTCTCTTATTTATAGCCTAAGCAACCTCCTCTTTGTTTATTAATAGAAGTCCAACTTCTATAATAATTAGTAGCTCTCATTCCTACTATTACCACTATTAGAAGTCTCACTTCAAATAGAAATAGTAAGTTTCCTTTTGAGTTCAAATAGAATTAGTAATGATCCAATTTTGGGCTAGCGTGGGGACCACTAGGGATTCCATAGAAAGCTGACTCCAACTGGGACACCGGGACCCCACATCTCACGTGCAATCCGGGCCCGCAGTTAATTGCAAATAACTCCACTATATAAATGCAATTGAACTCCAATCTTAGGAATAAATTACATGAAGACCCTAAACTTCCCAATGTCCACAAGTAGGCCCCTCCATCAATATCCATGGATCAATTGGACCTGTATTTTAATCTTAGATCCATATCTTATTATCCTTATGCCCCAATTATAATGATCATTTGGTACCAATCCAATTAACTCTTAATTGGAATGGGTGCGCACTTACCAATTATAAATCCATTAATTGGCACAAGGGGATATTAAAGATAGATTCCATCTTGACCATCGAATGTTCCCACAGCTATACTACCACGTATCCAAATCACCGAGGTGTTGACCTACAATTGGCCTCACTCATTGGTGACTCAAAGCAAATGAATAGATAGAAACTTGAGTTCATTAATGTCTCAGGATTGAGAGCCTATTGTTAGGGAATTATGAGAGCAGTCCTTTAAAGTAAAGACAGTGTTCAAAAGGTGCTTCTCATGGTCATTCAATACATCCAATGTACCAGCACTATGATCTAGAATCTTACATTCTGATGATCGAGACAAATCACACTATCTCATAGTAATCAGAGTACTGCAACCTTGTCAGATGAGATGTCCAGTCTCATCATTGGTTGTGAAGATATTCAAGTATAAGATTTGCTATACATGTCTCCAGTATGTGGATCTCATCCATACACATATATTGCATTGCATCTAGTATACTTATGGACTCCGGTTCATCTAATGAACCATCATGTCATTCGTATTAGTTATGTGCAAACAAGTAATAAAACACCATTAATCTCATGTAAGGAAAGCATGAATATATTGATAAATAAAGAAATTAATCAATTTATTTCATCAATCTTAATGGATTGGGACCATAAAACTAACAGGATGCACCATCCCCATACAATGGGAGAATAGGGGGGACTTGGCTGTATAGTATGGAGGCTGTACCCTCCACTCATCACAAAAAACTCAAGTTCCCGTTAGAGAACGAGAACGGCAGAGTTGAAGTGATTTTGGTAAGAGGCGACCAACACATGGCCAAACAATGCTTGATGGTCGTGGTGCTTGGCGAGGTAGAATCAACGCTGGTGCACATGGCTGAACTCGAAGACGTCGGCCGAGCTCCAGAACAAAAAAGCGTTGAAGACCTGACCGAAATCAGGATCGACTCTAGCGATCTTGAAAGATACTTTCTACTTGGGAGTCAGCTTGCCAAAGCTGAAAAGTCCGAGCTGCTAGACTTCTTGTTACAGAACAAGGAAGTTTTTGCGTGTACTCTTTTCGAGATGCCTGGCATCAGTCCCAAGATCATATGCCACAAGCTGAACGTGGACCCTAAGCACAAGCCCATGATCTAGAAAGCTCGTAGAACGGGGATCCCACAAACCGAGGTTGTGATCGAGGAAGTTCAGAAGCTGCTGGAAGCCAAGGCAATCAGAGAAGTCCATCACCTGGACTAGTTGGCTAACACGGTGGTGGTCAAGAAGAAGAGTGAGAAATGGAGGGTCTGCATGGATTTCGCCAACCTTAACAAAACCCGCCCTGAGGACAGCTTCCCACTCCCAAAGATTGATCAGATGATTGACGCCACTACCGGCCATGAAATGAACTCAAACCTCTTTCGACTGATTACCATGAAAAAGCTCTGGCTCATAAAGCCTTCAAAGAAAACCCAGTCAATTGGTCTCAGTTACCCAACCTCATAGGAGATGTCTGGACTGATGAAATACTGGACAAAGAAGAAAAGTTGTTGGAAGCTGTTCAGGACTTGTTCTTGGAAAATGCTCCATGCAACGCATTAACTGAAGATGGCAATGCTGTTACAGAGGCGTTTTCAGCAAATGGGGAGGATAGGCCCCTTGAGCCCGAAGGGGGTCTTCCGAAAGAAGAGCCACCTCTAGAAGTTTTTTAAGTTGGAAAAGAACTGCAAAGGCTGAATATGGATGTCGACAAACATGCCCCATAAGTCCTACAAACTGAAAAGGACTATAGGGTCAAAAAGTCAAAAACCTCCTCAGAGGGAGACAAGAAAGAAGCTGGAGGACCTTGCACTAAATGCCTCTCGGTCCAAAAAGCCGTAAGAGCTACCATCGCCTTTAATAAGGAAGACCTCCTGCTAGGCGAGACGAAGCACAACCGACCCCTGTACTTCACAGGGTACATCAAAGAGATGCCGATACACAGAGTCCAGATCGACCCGGGTTCTGCACTCAACCTCATCTCTACTTCAGCACTCGAAGAGCTGGGTATCCCACCTAGCAAACTAAGCCATACATCTGTGTCCATCTTTGGATACGATGGGAATGCTCAAAGGCCCATTGGTAAAATCCGGTTTAGGTTGCAAATTGGCGATCTTATCTCTGAGGTCATTGTGTATGCAATAAAAACCCCTTCGTGCTACAACATCCTTCTCGGACGCCCTTGGATACACGAGAACGGTGTTGTCCCTTCGACTCTACATCAGTGCATCAAGTTTGTTGGCGACGACGGCTTGATACATCGAGTGTTCGTAGACAAAAAGCCCTTCAAAGGCAAAGAAGTCCATTCTGCAGACTCTAAAATGTACAAAGATGAGAAAGAGAAGGAGGAGGAGAAAATAGCATCCTTTGCCGGCAATCTCCAAAAGGACAAAGGCAAGGCTCCTCAGCAATCATCAGTAGAAAACAAACCTTCCTACAAACCCGAAGAGAGCAATCAGTCTCCCTTCGTTATCTCCTTCAAATCTTCTAAACCTTTGGTAATCACTACTAAAGCAAAGAAGACAAAGCAAAAGACTGGGGGGAAGTTTGTTGTCTCCTTCGTGTCTATCATACAAGACACGGATTCGGATTCAGAGATAGAAGACGATACATCGATAAGCCAAGCTGATGCTCAGCAAGTCCAGCTTGTCCTCACTCCATTGGAGACAGCTGTTGACGTAGAAGATCCCGCGTCTGCTACCTTCATCGTTCCGGCAAAAACGGCAAAAGAAAAACCAATCTTCTTCCATAGGTCGGACGCTTCTTCATCAAACTCCTTGCTTGAGCCTTTCCAAAATGAAGGTATGCCTCAACTATCCTTGTATAGTCCAATGGTACAAGCTATAATGAAGAAAATGGGCTATAATGCTCAAAATCCAATTGGTTTGGGAGGTGGTCGTGGTATCCTTATACCATTGGAACCCACCCTGACCAAAAGTCAGCTGGAAGATTAGAAACTCCACCGTCGCATAGACAAGTCTTCATACGGGTTGGGGTATGATCCTGACACTCCGATGAGACAACTGACACAAAGCCTATAGAGTCGTTTTGCCGACCAGACCTCAACATCTTGTGTCGATGAAGACATCGATCTCCCTGGATATCTCTTTAAAGAGTTACTCGACAATAACCCAGGAAGCTCATCAAATTGGTACGATTTCTCTGATGATGAAAAGGAATTGTCCGATGACACAGACGCAAGGTTCTCTAATTCAGAAGAGCCATCGTCTCCAAAAGAAGTGCCTTACTTCGACCCAGTTTCGACAGGTGATTGGGACCATCTCATAACAAGTTTTGAGAAAAGTACCGATCAAGAAGATTTATGGACAGAAGCGGAGCCATAGTCTGAAAATGCCCTTGGAAATCCAGAAGACCTTGTTGAGTTGGAAGTCTCTGAAAATATTGTGGAGGAATCACCTTCAAGCCTTCCAACAGAAGATTCTGTTCAAAAGATAGACTTGGGAACACCGGATAACCCACGTCCTGTATTCATAAGCAAGAATATAAAGGATGATGAGTTACCTGAGTAAGTCTCTTTTCTTCGTGAGTTTGTTGATTGTTTTGCATGGTCTTACGCTGAAATGCCTGGCTTAGATCCCAAAATAGCAGTTCACAAACTCAACCTGCAAGAAAATGTCAAGCCTGTCAAACAAGGCCAAAGAAGATTCCGTCCTGATGTGATGGACAAAATTGAACAAGAAGTTTAGAAACTCAAAAACGTTGGCTTCATTCGCGAGGAACAACATCCCGAATGGTTGGCCAACATCGTCCCTGTGACAAAGAAAAATGGGCAAATCAGAGTCTGTATTGACTATAGAGACCTGAATAATGCTTGCCCCAAAGATGAATTCCCGCTCCCCATACCAAAGGTAATGATTGACAACACCTGCGGGTTTGAGCGAATGACTTTCATGGATGGCTTCTCTGGCTACAACCAGATAAAGATGCATCCTGAAGATGAGAGGCATACATCTTTTCGAACCCCATTTGGCGTGTATTGCTACACTGTAATGCCATTTGGTCTGAAAAATGCCGGTGCAACATATCAGAGGGCTGTGATGAAGATATTCCAAGATATGCAGCACAAGACGGTCGAATGTTATGTTGATGACCTCGTCGTCAAAAGCAAAAGAAAAGAAGACCATCTCAAAGATCTTCGAGAAGTCTTCCTCCAGCTTCGCAAACACAAACTGCGAATGAATCCCCTCAAATGCTTCTTCGGTGTCTCATCGGGTAAGTTCCTTGGATTCATAGTTCGGAAAGTAGGAATAGAGCTTGACCCCATCAAAGTCAAGGCTATCCAAGAAATGCCATCTCCAAGAACCCTAAGAGAACTGAAAGGGCTTCAAGGAAGGTTGGCGTACATCCAACGGTTCATTTCCAACCTATCAGGGAAGTGCCGTCCATTTTCTCCCCTAATGAAAAAAGGTGTAGACTTTGTCTGGGATGCAGAATGTGAAGCTGCATTTCAAGACATCAAGTCATACCTGACCAAACTTCCGGTGTTGGCTGCGCCCACAATCGGAAAACCATTCATCTTGTATACAAGAGCTCTCGACTATTCTTTGGGCGCTCTATTTGCACAAGAAAATGATGGATGAAAAGAAACAGCGAAGAAACGGCGACCGAAAAAGGGGCCAAAGCCCCATGGTCGCCAGGGACCATGGGTGCATCGTCGCTGGCGACCCTGGAAATCCAGGTCATCCGATTTCTGCCAAAAGCGCCGTTTTTCCGTTCTTTTTCGCGTTTCGCGATGTTTCGCCCCTGTGATTTTCTTAAAATCTGATTTTTGAGGCATGATATCCGTCGATCTTTGTCAACATCACGGATCCGCCATCAAAATCATTTGATCATCATTGGACACTCCAAAATCGCCAACCGGTCGACCAAGAAAGCACACTTTCTGCCCGACCGATCGTGAAATCAACTAGACAGATGTTGCCGGCCCATTGGTGTCAACCAATGTCTGAATTTACATCGTCATCCGACATCAAACAACTTGCAGATCCATTGATGATCATCGTAAGAAGAATTTCAAAAGACGTGGTGCGGCCTGCGACTTTTCAAGCGACTCAGCGGCCAATTAATGAAGTTAAATAACCTTTTTTATGACAACTTATTAGGGTCATTAACTCATTATTTTGGACAGCCCAATCAGAAGCAAGCAAATGGAAGTTACAAGTCCAATTAATCATGACAATTAACCATGTAATTCCTATCATTATGGAGATTAATCATGGTAATTAATCATGAAACTCCCATCATCATGGAGATTAAATGCCAATTATTCTCCATCGGCCAATCAAAATCCAAGAAAAAGGAGTTACAAAATTATGAAATTAAATCTTCTAACTCCTCCCATCATGGAGCATTAAATGCCCATTATTCTCCATTGGCCAATCAAAATCCAAGAAAAAGGAGTTACAAAATTATGAAATTAAATCTTGTAACTCCTCCCTTCATGGAGCATTAATACCATTAATGCCCATAAAACCCTCCTAATGGCCGCCGAAAGCCTATAAATGGGCGGTCATTCCAAAGGGAAGGGGTCCGAAAAAATCATCTGAAGGGTCCTCAAAAATTGTCTGAAAACTATCTTGAAGAATTCTCTACAAAAAGAAGCTCTCTCACTTTAAAGAAACTCTACTGCAAATTCTACAAGATGATTGAAGTCCCTTGGGGGGCCACCCCCCCAAGATCTCCCCTCTTCTTCTATCCAACATGGCCTAGATGCGGCTTTTCAGCCCGTCTACTTGGTTTTTTATTGGATATAGAACCTTCCCTTGGTCTTTGTCCACTAAAAATCCGAGGTCCAAGCCAAGCCAAGTGAATTAAAGCATCAAGTGTTCTCATCTGAAGGACGATGGCGGAGTCCATACATGACTCGCGACTGTCGATCTGAACGAGTCCCCACAATCGCTTGAGAAGTCAGATCCCTCTTTCTTCCCTTTCTATTGTGTTTTGTATTTTTAAAAGAGAAAAAAATCACAATTCTTGTCTTTCATCATTGATAAGATTTGTAAATCGCCTTCCATGGCAAAATCGCCTTTTACGGTACAAAACCGCCTTTCACGGCAAAATAAACAAAATCGCCTCTCACGGCATTTTAAAATCTTGTCTCTTTCTTTAAATATATGTGCAATGGAAAGTTGGAAAAAAAGTTTGATTTCCTTTCTACTTGTGAAGGTGAATCTCCGGATCACCATTTCAAATTCCAAGTAGAATAGAAAATCTGGCATACCCGTATAAAAATGTTGATGTTTGCTTTTTCTTTCCTCTTCGCCCCGCCGCACCCCGGCGGACCCGGGACGGAGGAAGGCAAGAAAGAAAAAGACGGGTCCATCATACCCTCCTCTTGATGAAAGAGCGGTACTTCGGTTCGTAGCCAAGGAGTGCCTAGGTAGCCTGGCCTTGATGACCTTTGTGGTTGTACAACTTCCAAAACCACGCCTCCTTTTTCGCTTAACCAACCCGCTTGCTTGGCCTCTTGTCTTCTTTGATGGATGTCTGCACCACAAACAAAAAGCGTCAGTTTGGCAGTAACGAAAGGAGGAAGATAAAAAGAGAATAAAGGGTTCGACGTTTACTTGGAGGGGTCCCGAAGCCTCAGGGAGTCCTATATAGTGTCGCCATCTCAGGCTCGGACTCACCGAACTCCCAGTTTCCCGAGACGAATAGGTGATCATCCCCGGCATACCTGTTCAAGTCCTCCAAACCATTGACAAAGCACTGCCGGTTATCCTTCACCCGAAGGTAGTAGGTATTGTCGCCCCCTCCAGACTTACACAGGTCATATACGTCCTTGATGTCATGGACACCGAGGTTGATGTCTAAGATCCTATTGAATTCGGTGACACCTATTATTATTTTTAAGCCGTGGGCATCTGCTGGCAGGAGCAGAGGTGCCATTTTTTCAGGCATGTCCTCAGAAGTGGATGAAGAGGGAACCGAACCCTACCTTCGATCACGGTGACTAACATGAATGGCATTCAGCCGTTAGTGAAGGTTAGGCCATCAAAAGGGTTCTCTGGGTCATCTAATCTAATATGGACGTCATCTAGAATCCTATATTTGGCCCTAAACTCGGCCCTGGCCTGTGGGGTTTCTAACCAGTGCCTATAGATCCCCATTCCTAGATATGAAGAAGACTGGGAGAAGAAAAGGCAAAAAAAGGGTAAAAGGGTAGTAGCAGAAAAACCCTAAACTAAGTGAGGCAAAGAAAAAACCCTAGAGGAGGTGCAGAAGCAAAAAAAAAATAGAAAAGAAAGAAGCAAGAAAACAAAAACAAAAAAGGACGAGAAGGAAGAAAAGCTTACGAAACGGACGATGACTACAAGTTTTTCAAGGTTTGGTCTCGGATGGATTTCTCTGCAGTAGAACCTCCTCTCTCTAATGAACGCAGAAGTGAAGAACAGAGAAACAATACCCCCATATATGATGAATTAGGGGCGCCATTTCGAATTTCGAGGAACGTACATGCGAGGCGTCACCTAGAGTACACCACACGTCTCCTTGAAGCGATTAGACAACCAATCAAAGGGTGACACGTGGTGCCACCTGTACATCTTCTGCGGCGATCCAGGCAGGCTATTAATTATTTCGGGCAGACGAAACGACATCTTGATAAGGATCAGACGTCAGCAACCACCATCGAGATGAAAAAGAGCACGAACTCAACACTCAGAGGACTCCTCTACCACGAAACTTAGCTTCCGTGCTTTGGTAACAGTACCAGCTCGGTAACAGTACTTAGCTTCCGACCTCCAAGAGTTGGAGAACTCTAAGAGGTCAAAAGCTAGGGACAATTGTGTGGGGCCAATCCCATAGCACTAAGGTTATGCTAAGCTTCGGTAATAATACCAGCTGGGTTTGTCTTGGTCTCGGCCATATGCAACTCGGCAATAGTGTCAGCTCGGCAACAGTGCCAGTCGTGTGCAGCTCGGCAATAGTGTCAGCTCGGCGATGGTGATAGCTCGGTAACAGTACCACTACACTCAGCTCAGCAACAGTGTCAGCTATATGTGCGTCTCGGTAACAGTGCCAGGGCGCATCTATCTCATGGCTATTTCTGATCTCGGTACGAGTATTGGGTGTCAGTCAAGTATGACCATGCTCCTATGAAAAGTATAGACATGTTATGGGATGTGCTGTTAGATAGAGTGTGCAACTGATAGCAAAAGGGAGATGTCCTTATCAGGCTGTCACGTCAGCACAAGGAACGGAATGCCGTCCGATGGGACTCTCCCTCCACCTACCACCATATCAGGGTAAGGTCCGATGGGACCTTACCTCCAACTACCTCCACTCAGAAAAAGGTCAATGGGACTCCCGTCTATATATATGCAGAGGGTCAGTCCCAGAAAGGTACGCATTACAAGCATATACCCTCACACTTTCCTTTCTCCCCACTACTCATCCTTCGTCTAGCTATAAGACTAACTTAGGCATCGGAGTGCCTTCGACTGACAGCAGCAAGGGCCCCTGACCTTTGTTTCTCTCCTTCCCTTTCAGGTCTCAACCATCCGGTCTTTCCCTAAAGAGTTCTATACCCATCTAATCAAGTTTGTGTCAATTTTGGCACCTACAGTTGTGAACACCAAAAGAGGTGGTGATTGATGGTTTAAGAAAAGAGGACAATCCAAGGATAAGAGGCAGAAACAGAAGTTTATTACAAGGAATGAGAATAGAACAGTCTGTGAGACTTGTGAAAAAGCTAACAGGACTGAATTGTGTTGGAGGACTAATGGGGCTTTCCTAGTCTATGGTTCTTTGGAACACATATCGGCACAGTGTCCAAGGGCAATGAGAGATACGAGGGCTCCATATTAGTAGGTTGTTCAAGGACAAGTAGCACTTCCTGCTCCCCCACAGCAATTGGCTTTGCCAGCTCCTCCTAGGCAACAACAGCAACAGCCTCAACATCAAGGTCAACAACGTCAGTGGCAGCAAAGGCAGCAACCAAGACAGCAGCAGCAGCCAAATAGGCCATAGATGGCTGGAAAAGGCTTATACGATCAAAAGAGAACAAGCAGATGTTGCAGCCAACGTAGTTGAAGGTAAAATACTTGTAGATAATTGACATGCAATTGCATTATTTGATCCCAGTTCTACGCATTCATTTTTAGCACTTACATTTGCTTGTGATACGCAAAACCGGATAATGCAATTGTTATATAATTTTACTGTAGCTACTCCCTTAGGGAAAAGAGTAGTATGTGAATTGTATATCCCCTAGTGTAATGTTAAAATTGGGGATGTGTCGATGCCAGTTGATCTGGTAGTACTGTCAATGAACGATTTTGATGTAATCTTTTGCATGGATTGGCTTGCGAAGTACAAGACTCATTTAGACTGTTTTCGTAAAATCGTCACCTTTAGGGTTGATGAAGCCAGTGCTAGTGTATTGTTTGAAGGAATTCAAAAGAAGTTCGATACCAGGCTTGTTGTCTTTTAGTATTATTTTTCTTTGAAGGATCTGAACTTCAACGTTGTGGAAAAGAGAAGAAGATGGGAGAAGAATGAAAGGGAAAAAAGGGTCTTGATACTTTTTAAAGTAAAAGGAGCAGGGATATCCCCACTCAGAGAAGAAAAGAAAAGAAAAAACCAAACAGAACCCCTGAGACCACTGTAGTCTTTATAAGACATTGATGGTGTTTTTGGGTTATAACGAGTCTTAGGGGATTTTTCTGGCAAAATCCTCTTTATAAAAAGATAAACAAAGTTTTAGTGAGGTCCACCTTCACTAAATTCAAACCGTTGCATAGACCTATCCCTCCATATATTGGCGTTCACCCCAATCGAAAAAACTCAGGAAAATCACTTTCACTAAGATTTGAAACTATTAGGCCCTTAAGTTAAGGGCTATGAATATTGGCGGCCAGCCCTCGTCCATATTTTGTCCAACCCAACCACCATCCACATATGATTATCCATGTACATTCTGCAAAATGGTTCATTATTTCCAAACAAGGAACTGATCTCTCAAAATGACATATACTTTTTTTTAGCCAAAAAAGAAAAAGGTTCTATACTGATGGTGACCATATAGATGGTGACCACAAAATCATTCCAACCACTCCGCAGCCTGGCACAGATGGTTATAGGCATAAAAGTCCTCCTAAAAGACGGCGGGGTAGGTAGTTCAAGCCCTAGAAACATCGAGCATTGTTGAAATTTCAGGATTTTCATTAAAAAAATACCAACTGCGTGCGTGTGGAGTAAGCGGCCCCAAAACTACTGTAATATAGGGATTATTATTTTAAAATATGGTTTTGGATGATATACCGCCAAGACCAAAATCATTTACATTTCAGTTGATCTATCAATATTTTAGTCATATATTTATGTTGAAGGGATGGGCTAAAGGAAGAAGGTACAATCAAAATCATTGAAAGAGAGAGAAATAGAAAGGGAAGATAGATTTTCTAAATTGAGAGGACCTTACCTTATTCCTTCATTTTCCTAGGTTGTAGCAATGGTCCCAACTCTATTATGGGACGATCCTATCTTTTTCTTTTTGAAATTGTACCCAAGTCATTGTCATTTAGTAGCTAGCCCCATTTAACTGTTTTCTTATAATGATGTACTAAGGTCATACATCCCCTGATACTATTGGAAGTCTTATTAGTGAGTTATATTAAGTGAGATTGTATTCTATGTTAGCATCCGCACTGCTTGATCTGACGTGGAACCCATGCGTGTGGGTCACATGATTTTCTATATATTGTATAACTTGTCAAGAAAAATACCAACCACTGCAAAGACGTGCATCATGTAACTAGAGTATATTTATTGGGTCCTGTCATGTGCAAATGCACCAGCTGCTGATGACCCAGTTGCATTCCTTTGACATACACACGCAGAGGTCACAACTGGCGTGAGATTGTTGAGATGGACATAAGGTGTACCAATACCAGCGTTGGAGTTGGTTTTAGGATTTGAAAACCACCCACCTGTTTTTCTAATGTTTTTATATGAATTCACACTATCAGGGCGTCTTTTGAAGCTTAGGGAATCCTAGGCATACTCTTTTCGTGGACATTTTAGGTGTAGCATCAGCAATTTTTGTTGAATACGATGATGGACAGAGGAGGGAGAGCTCATGTAGATATGCAGAAAGGATGTGGGTCTCAACCTTCCCTGTTGGGACCTCAAATCCTCAAAATCGTAGATTTTGGAGGGCACATTTTCTCAACGTATACGCAGAAAGAATAATGGATGCACATTTATCTGACAGAAAATTCTTGTTCTCTGCAGAAATGTTGCTGCATGACGTCCCCTAAATGCCTTGGCAAAAAGAAATAGCAGCTTCCATATGTCAAATCTAAAGTCTAAAAGTAAAAAAAAAAAGACTATAGATTGTACTTTAGATAGACATTAATAGACCTAAATGTAGAAAGATGGGACAAATCTTTTACGATAATGATGAACAAATAGTGTCGAAACCAATGTTTTACAAGCTAAACACGTCAAGGATAAGGTTTGGTCAAGCCTCGTTTGCGACAGGTGGTTCTTTCGGGTTTAACAATACATTAGGATGACATATTAATGAACCTAGTTTGACTGGCGGTTTTCCGTCTCTCTATCCAATGAAATTAGTAACACTTTAAAACTTGTAGATTTAGTTTGTTAAAACTTCTGCAACTTTTCCCATTTTGCCTGTTGATAAACAGTCAGGTAGATTGAACAATTTGAACTGTTCGGCGGCTGACTGTCACTGTTCAGAACAGTTCAACTGAAGATTACTGGTTTCATTTGAACCAAACTCCAATACATCTTGCGGCAACGCAAACCCCTATTTAACCCAGTTGGAACCGACGGTAGTCTAATTTTTATACAGTGATCTGAAGTCCAGTCAATTTTGTGCCGAGCCACATGTCTGAACTGTAGTAGATTGATGGCTGGCTTGATTAAGTTTGATAGCGATCTCATTGAAATTTCAATGAGAAATTGTATAAATTATATTAAATTTGAATCAGCAACTGATTTATCACATATTAATTTAGACACGCAAGCATGCACACACGATTCTCGCAGGCATATTACATATGGAAAAAAATCTCTTGAGCGCCACGCTTTGTAGGAGGGCCCAGCGTCCTTCCCCTCGGGTCCCATCTCATGATGAGAACTTTGAGCGAGCCCACCTTACGACCTATCTAAATCGTTCGCACATACAGAATCCCTACCTTACGTTCTATTTAAAAGACTTTCCATTTTAAAAACTCCCATTTTTGCTCTCCCTATGTTTTTTGGGTGTGGAGCCCACCTTAAGTCAATCCAATCATTTCACGCATGCCACCGCTCGTGAATTGGTATAAAGTCTGAATTTGACGCTCATCCAACTTTCAATCACGGTTGGATTGAAATCACAGAAAGTGATGTCTTTAAATTCATTAAACTTTGAGGCCATGGATCAAGGAATTAGGATAATTAAATAGAGTTGACATATGTAGATAGATCTCATTTCGATTATTTCAGCCATTGGCATTCCATAGTTGTTATAGATCGTAATGGGACCAACTGAGAGGGGCGTTATTTGAAAAAAAAAAAAAAACCTCGGGAGTTATGTAGCCCTCCTCATATGTATATATATATATATATATATATTTATATATGGGGCCAGCTCTCCTAAGCTCAAGCTTAGGATAAGGTAAGCTTGAGTGTGTGGTGGGGCCCACTTGGGGGCCCACTTGGGGACCCACATGGGAAGGGGTGGTTTCAAGGACTCCCTAGAATCCTCCTCTCTGTAAAATATCAGTCACAACCTTGATTTTTATCATCTCCATATGGGCACAAAAGTTTAATTGTCAATAGTTCATTCAGATAATCTCTATATGGGCACAAAATTTCGTAAGCTCATGCTTGTGGAGCCCACCTTTGGTCCATCCAAATGGACCAAACACGTGACCCCCCCCCCCCCCCCCTAAATTGCACAAGTCCACAACCTTTCAGTCAGATCCAAATTTACTGGACTGTTAGATCGACTATGTATCAATCCGAATGGAATATTGACCATTAAACTTTTGTGCCCATATGGAGATGATATAAATCACGGTTGTGGCTGATTTTTTTTAAAGAGAGGGGGATCCTAGGGAGTCCTTGAAACCCCCCCCCCCCCCCCCCCCCCCATGTGGGTCCCCAGGTGGCCCTCACCACACACTTGAGCTTACCTTATCCTAAGCTTGAGCTTAGGAGAGCTGGCCTCATATATATATATCGGATTTATTCAGGTGAGAATACGGAAATATTCATGTGAGAACTAGTCCTCACCGTGCTTCCGTGAGAACTATTGGTGGGGCCCATCTAGCAACCCTTCCGAACCATTCACAAATAAGGACCCTCTTGATAGTCACCGATTCCAAGGATTGGCACACATCCGAATGGACTAAACCGTTGGGTGGAGGGTTAGATCTTATTTTGAATATGAAGCCATTAAATTTATGGGCCTCAGATGAAGGGGTTTAGGTCATGAGTTTTAGGGTCAAACTTGATACTTGGGGCGGACTGACATAGATCTTTCCATCCCCCCTGGTACCATCCCCAAATGGGACCCATAGTTTGGCCCCACTGAAAGTTCTCATACAATAGTTCTCACCTGAATAAATCCGATATATATATAGATCACCCCATATAGGAACTATACAGATTTGGTTCTCACTTGAATAAATTACACTCCCAATCACTCTTTGTAACCACATTGTTGTGATATCCTATCTTTATTCACACGTAATGAAAGGTTGAAGGAGGGACAAAGGCAAGACCCAAATTGATCACAACTTTTCACTTGACCACTACCACCAAAAGGTGAAGATTCAAACCATAGAAACAACGGCAGGGTAAGGATCACTGTTGTTGCTCAATTAGGTACATGTGGTGTGCATGGATGTTCAGGGTTCTTTATGTCAATCCACGATGCAAGGTGTGCCTACATTGTTAGAACATTTTGTGTTTTCTCTTGGTATATTTTTTTAACCTCTAAAATTATGCATTCCGTTGAATCATCCTTCCCCACCCACCAAATAAACTCTAAAGACGAGTGAAAAGTCAGTTCAAAGTTTTACTCTTTATCCATTTAGAAGAGCACTACACTAAATGTCGCGCCATCGCTAATGAGCATGGGGATGCGTGAGATTAGGGGCCAATTAAAAATCTCGTTGTTATACTACACAACTTGGTCCCCTATCATGGTTCCACGGGATTGAAGTCCACGATGAGGTGTAAACATTTCCTCAATTAACCAGAAATACAAGTAGTAGCTCCATATACATACGGATGATACAAACAACATTTCAGAGTAAACACATTTATCATTAATAAGACTGAAGCTTAACAAAAAAAAGACAATTAAAGTTTAGTTACATGGTCTCTAAAAAGGACCTAGGCCAATCAAAAGAAAAAATATAAACTATCCTAAAATACGTTAGGTGCTCGTATGGTAGTCAAGACAACTCAGACTATGTCGTCTGCACACCACTCATGATCGCCATCAAGCTGATCTACTTGATGCAATGCCTTGTCCACCTCCTCTGCGAAATTGAGCGGCTTGGTACCTATGCACCAAGTACTGTATCATCAAACTACGCATAGCCGATAGGTAGATAGACATATTAATACAAATATGCAATATCAAAGCGAGTAAATACAATGTAATCATGTCAAGTATAATAATTAGAGTTCTAAGCATAATGCACGAGTATAGATAAAGAATGAACAATGAAAGACAATTCCTATCAGTGCTATCAATAAAGGCGGTCCACTATGCTAATACACCATGAGATAGTCTCATTGCCCTCACATCTCACATCGAGTGTGGTACTTAATAGTGATGGAGTCACATCTCGCTAAATCAAATATTCATCGGGTAATGAACTTGGGACAGTTCATCAGATGGTCAATCCGAGACAAAACATCAAGTGTTACCCCGGGACATCAATACATCGGATGGCCACCTTGAATATAAATCTAACACATCTCCAGTCGCTCAATCCATCTATCAATACAAATATAGCCCTCTCACAGAGGTGCCCTTCTACGTTGAAGTAATGGCTATTTGAATGTGATTGCTAAACTTAGAATGTGCCGTGTGCTAGTAGGCTTATTCACTTGGCTGAAGGTTTCTATAAAGTCAACACTAGGTTGTTGATGGAAACTTTTTGCCACTAATCTAGCCTTATAGAAATCAATAGAACCATCAGGCCTTCATTTAATGTGAAATGCGCATTTCCATCTGATCAAGTTCGTATAGGAACACCAGGGAACAAGATCCCATGTACAAACCCGATGAACTTGGGAACAAGATCCCAAGTTCATATAGGAACACCAGGGATCAAGTTCATATAGGAACACCAGGGAACTCATCCGTGCATTAAATTCAATTTCCATAGGAATTCGCCATTCCGAGTCCTTATTAGCTTGAGTGAAATAGGTTGGCTCAACATTGTGTGATGTGCAATGGGCCACTAATCAACGTGAGAGTGGATATCCTGTTGTGATAAAGTCGGGGTGCCACTTAGGCTGGCGAGTGTCGTCCTTTTTTCTAGTAATCATGGCGTGAGATGGGAAAGTAGGAACTAAGGTGGATGAGTGAGTTGGAGAAGGGCCTGGTGTCACAACCCGGGCCCGAGTTCTAATTGCTCCAGACAAACCCCGAGTCGCGATCCATACTTACTCCCGTAAACTCTGAATTAACGAAAGTTAAAACGAAATCCACAAGGGATAAACAAACATTCATATCTATCAAATATACATTTTTGCGGAAAATATATTCAGCGTTATGAAATACAGTTGTACAAGTCCTTTACGTAAAACGTAAAGTTCTATACACACATTTCACTTCACTATTTATGTCAACCACTACATATTCAATTACAATGCAGGTGACAACTATTTACATCTCAAAATGAATATTCAAAAGTATTTCTTAAAACATTTTCCACAATGTTCTAACTCATTTCATTCAAATAGTTCTATCTCTGTTCTCGCACTCGAATATCAATATCAAATGATATCTCATCAAGTCCATTCTATCAACCCCCCTAGAGGAATCTTATTGGCCTCCTTTGCAGGCGGCACAGCCTTTATAAGACCGGCACGGGCAACTAAGCCTGTAATGTCATTAATAACACTGTGAACATGACGGTTCAACAATGTATATACAAATCTGTGATAGTACACTTTAATAACACAGGTAATAAATCTATCTATTAATTTTACAATCAATAGTCATCTCTAGACAATTCAACTCAATAAAATTTACATGTGCATTCAGAATCAAGTAATGACAATTACTAGATGGCAACTACAATAGTATTCATTTAATTTATTCCAAAAGGAAGCAATCATTGTATTTGTAAACACAAATACTAGTCATTCATTCATTGTTCAATGAGTACTATTCATTAAGTTTCTTTTCATTTCAATAATTGTGGGATATATCAGTGTCTGAATCAAAGATCATTGGCATCACCACAAAGCTCCAGAACGCCCCCAGTCCATCTACTGTAGTAGGATCGTTTCATTAATTCATTCGTTAATTCAATTCAACTCTATAACAAGCTTAATGGCTACTATGTAGTGCCAGATTCCAGAATCAATTCAAATCAACAAATTCCATTCAAACAATTGAAGGGAATGAGACTCAAGGTTAACAACATAAACTCAATTCCATTTCATAGAATTAAACTACTAAACAAGCACTAATCTCTATGATCTTCACACTTCCAAACTAATCATTTAGGTGAAACGTTCGTTATCTAATATACGTGTTATTCTCGATGAATATCACTTTATTTGTAGTTTGTGCATTATGATATCTTTAGTTAACACCTACGAAGGTTTAGGTACAAACGAATAATTAACACACACCACTAAAATAAGGTTCAAACTCATCAATACTCCTTTTATAGTTCATAAACCTCCATTACTCTAAAAATAATCTCTCGACTAATTTATAAACCCATTTACACACCTCAAACCAGTTTTTGATACAATTAGAATCACCTTTGTTTAGAACCGACTTTGGGTCTTCCAATCACGAGGATACATAGATAAAAAGTCCAAAATCTAACCTATGGATAAAAAGTTACGGCCGTTTGAAAATTTGACGAAGTCCAAATCTACCAAGAGTTCGAACATTCGAGTGCAATATGTTCCAAGCAAAAAACCAGCAAGGCCAAGAGTTTGAATGTTTAAAACAAGAGTTCGAACGTTCAGTGTTCCAAGCCAAAATCTAGCATGGCCAAGAGTTTGAACATTCTGTACAGAGTTTTCTGGTCAAAACTTGAAAATTTCTGTTTTGCAATACTTCTCAAACCCCTTTCTTCCCCACCTTTTCTATCCATTTCAAGGTCTTTCCAAAGACCATTTTAACATGAATGGAGCCTTCAATGCTCCATAAACAATTTATTCATTACACCTAATCTTCTTCTTCAATCAATCAACCACACATACAAATCCATAACAAAAATTAAAACAAGTCATACTAACTAGTATCAAATCACAAGTACTATTTATACTTGCCTCTATTGAAGATAAACTGATGAAAACACCTCTTTGTTAGCTTGATTTTGAGATGAAATCTCTTCAATCCAAATCCTAATTCCATGAAAGCATTCTAAAAATAGATTTTCTATAAGTTGTTGATCAAACAACAACCTTAGCACCTAATAAAGCTTGGAAATCCTACAATGAGTCCAAAACACTTACTTGTAGCTTGTGAAGAGAAGATTGAAGCCTTCTCTCAAACTTTCACTCCAAGCAAATTGAAGGAGAAGATGAAGAAGATGAATCTAGCACCTAACTCTTCTCCAAAATCACTCGAACAACTCTAATCTTGACAATTGATGAAGAAAAGGAAGAAGAAAGGAAAAAGGCTCTAGGGTTTGAGCTCTCCACTATTCCTGTGCTGGAAATGAGTGAATGAACTCACTTGAGTTCATCTCCTCCCTATATAACCACTATTTTGTACTTAAGCCCTCATCTTTTCTCTTATTTCTAATTTAAGTCAAATGAAGACTCATTTGATCCGTTCGAGATCAAATGCACTCGAGTCTATTATGGAAGTTAACGTACTCTTTGAGATATATGTGTTGGTATCAAGAGTGACTGTATTCGACAAAATACGCAAAAATCCATATTTACGAAAAGTCCTTGTTATACCTTGTTTTAGCCTAAAATCAACTCACTTCCTTAATCTCATTGAAATTCATTTCATTAAGCTCAAATCAATCATTTGAGACTAATCCAATTCAACTGGGTCATTAACCATTATTAGCTTTAATTTAAACATGGTTAATTAGCATTAATATCAATCAATTAGAGTTAATCTTGATTAACTCGAGATGGGGTGTAACATTCCCCTAAACTTTTAGAATCATTCGGCCCTTCGATTGCAATACAAATCAATGAAAGTAAAATACAAAATGAAAATTACCTGAACGAATAGCTTTGGATACTTTTGAGCCGTTTGCTCTTTAAGTTCCCACGTAGGTTCATTGGGTTCATGATGAGCCCAAAGGACTTTAACCCATTTGATCGTTCTTGTATGCAGAACTGCCTCCTTGGTATCAATAATTCTGATTGACTTCTCAACATATGTGGTGTTCGATAACACTTAGATTTCTTCATGACGAATAACATGTGAAGGATCTACCACATACTTCCAAAGCGTTGAAACATGAAATACATTGTGAATACCGAAGAGTTCTGCTGGGAAGTCTAGGCGATAAGCCACATCTCTGATTCTGGTTTTGACCTTCAAAGGTCCAATGAACCTTGGGAAAAGCTTACCTCCCTTTCCAAATCGGATAATACCTTTTATTGGAGAAGTCTTCAAAAAGACTAAATCATCAATGGAGAATTCCAAATCACGCCAACGATTGTCAGCATAGCTTTTCTGCCTTGATCTAGCAATTTTCAACCTATCTTGTACTCTCTGAACCCTCTCTGTTGCTTCAGCATTTACAGTAGGACCGTGGAAACTTCGAGTTCCAACTTCTTCCTAGTTAATTGGAGTCCTACATCTTCGACAGTACAGTGCTTCAAACGGTGCCATTTCAATGATGGAGTGATAGCTGTGTTGTATGCAAATTCGCACAACGCTAGGTGTTCATCCCAATCACTCCCAAAATCCATAACAGTGGCACAAAGCAAATCTTTTAAGGTATGAATAGTCCGTTCCGATTGTCCGTCTGTTTGTTAATGATATGTAGTATTAAACCGAAGTCTAGTACTCATAGAATTCTGAAATGACTGCCAAAATGTGTAAACGAACCAACTATCCCAATCGAAAACAATCGAGACCAGTGTTCCATGCAATCGAGTCACTTCCTTGACAAACAATCTGGACATATGATTGAATCCCATATCTGTTGACACCAAAAATGTCACTTTGCCTCATCAACATCAAAAGCTATATGGACCCGCATCCTACTACAAACAGGCAAAGCTGCTTCAAGCATCAGATCTTGACAAAACCAAACAAAAACTACAAGATCTTTCAAAGTAGCCAAAAGAAGGGTACACATGAAGTTTGGGGCCATTTCGACACCATTTGGCATAACTTCAATCCTCCAACAGCTGAACGGGAGCTCCCGACGGCGACAATGTTAAATACATCAAATCTTCGATCAGAGTCTATGGATGGTCTCAAAATACCTTCTAAGGCTCCATGTCGAATTTCAAGTCAAACCGACACCGTTTAACCCTCCATCAACTCTCGAACGGCGAAATCAAGCCTCCCGGCGGCGAGAACCTCTGATGCCGCCACTCATCAAACAAAAAACATGAGTAGCTTCTGCACGCTTCCAAAGGGTTGCACGTCAAATTTCAGGTCATTCCGACAACGTTTGACCAGGTTTTGATGCTCCGAAGCAAAATCAAGCCTACCGGCGGTGAAGCTCCCTGGGACCATGGCACCCAAATAAGAGCTAATGGATCATCTCAAAATGACTCCAATAGGCTCCCCGTCAAATTTCAGGTCAATCGGACCTTGGATGACCGTACATCAAAGCTCGACATCTTCCGCATGGTGAAATCAAGTCAAGCATCGACGGGACTCCAAACGGCTTCAAAACTCAAATAAAAGCCCATGGTTGGTCCTATCTAATGCCCAAGAAGCTTCTCCTCAAATTTTACGTTATTCCGACATCATTTGACCCAGTTTCAACTCTTGGCGGAAAATCGGCTACGGAGTCTTTGGCTTTTCCAAAAAATAGGAAACTTTGTGGTCTGATTTGCAATGACTTTTGACAGGTTTTCTTCAGAGGAATTAAGCCAATAAATGAGGAGAAATGTCAAAGAAAAATGCAGGAGAAAAAAGAAGCGAAAAAGCCCAAGAAACGACCAAGAAACAGCGACCGGAAGGCGACCGGAAAGTGAATCAAAGTCCAAGGTCGCCAGCCCCATGGTCGCCGGTGACCATGGGTGCATGGTCAGCGGCGACCCTGGGAATCCGGGTCGCCGGATTTCCACCAAAATTGTCGTTTTTCTGTTCTTTTTAGCGTTTCGCGATGTTTGACCCTTGTGATTTTCTTAAAATCTGATTTTTGAGGCATGATATCTGTCAATCTTCGTCAACATCACGGATCCGCCATCGAAATCATTTGATCATCATCGGACACTCCGAAACTGCCAACTGGCCGACCAAGAAAGCACACTTTCTGCCCGACCGATCAAGAAATCGATTGGACAGATGTTGCCGGCCCATTAGTGGCAACCAATGTCTGAATTTTCATCGTCATCTGACATCAAGCAACATACAGATCCATCGATGATCATCGCAAGAAGAATTCCAAAAGACGCGGCGCGGCCCGCGACTCTTCAAGCGACTCGGTAGCCAATTAATGAAGTTGAATGACTCTTTTATGGCAATTTATTAGGGTCATTAACTCATTATTTTGAACGGCCCAATTAGAAGCCAAGAAATGGGAGTTACAAGTCCAATTAATCATGGTAATTAATCATGAAACTCCCATCATCATGGAGATTAAATGCCCATTATTTTACATCGGCCAATCAAAATCCAAGAAAAAGGAGTTACAATATAAAGAATTAAATACTTGTAACTCCTCCCATCATGGAGCATTAATACCATTAATGCCCATAAAATCCTCCTAATGGCCACCAAAAGCCTATAAATAGGCGGTCATTCCAAAGGGAAAAGGGGGAAGAAAAAATCATCTGAAGGATCCTGAAAAATTGTCTGAAAACTATCCTGAAGAATTCTCTGCAAAAAGAAGCTCTCTCACTTTGAAGAAACTCTGCTGCAAATTCTACATGGTGATCGAAGTCCCTTGGGGGGCCACCCCCCCCCCCCCCCCCCGCCAAGATCGCCTCTCTTCTTCTATCCAACATGGCCTAGATGCGGCTTTTCAGCCCATCTACTTGGTTTTTTATTGGATATAAGACCTTCCCTTGGTCTTTGTCCTCTAAAAATCCATGGTCCAAGCCAAGCCAGGTGAACTAAAGCATCAAGTGTTCTCATCTGAAGGACGATGGCTGAGTTTATACATGATTCGCGACCGTTGATCTGAATGAGTCCCCACAATCGCTTGAGAAGTCAGATCCCTTTTTCTTTCTTCTCTATTGTATTTTATGTTTTTAAAAGAGACAAAAATCACAATTCTTGTCTTTCATCATTGATAAGATTTGTAAATCGCCTTCCATAGGAAAATCGCCTTCTATGGCACAAAACTGCCTTTCACGGCAAACTAAACAAAATCGCCTCTCACGGCATTTTAAAATCCTGTCTCTTTCTTTAAATATGTATGCAATAGAAAGTTAGAAAAAAAAAGTTTGATTTCCTTTCTACTTGTGAAGGTGAATCTCCGGATCACCACTTCAGATTCCAAGTAGAATAGAAAATTTGGCATACCCGTACAAAAAGAAAAAAAATGTTGATGCTCGCCTCTTTCTTCTTCACCCCGCCGCACCCCGGCGGACCCAGGATGGAGGAAGGCAGAGAGAGAAAAAGACGAGTCCATCAAGCTGGCACACCCGGTGGGACTTGTTCAATTGAGAACGCGATGCTTAGAATCCTTGGCTCCCTTCTAGTTGGTGGCCTATGTTGGATCTTGTATCTAAAAAAAAAACATGAGATGGGATTTTTTGGAAACTTCTTTCTTTGAACTTGTTTCCATTTTTTCTTTTCTCAACAAAAAAAAAAAAAGGGTTTTCTCTCTTTTGGATTCAAATTAGAGAAACTTTGGTCTTTTCCTTTTCGTACAATGGCTCGCAGAAATGTTTGAGCCAACGTTTCAGATTGGGAGGGGCCATTTTCCTCTCTTTGATGGGTCCATTGGAGATCTTTCAACAAAAAAAAAGAAAAAGTTCAAAAAAAAAAAAACTTTTCAAATTTCTCTCTTTTGGATTCAAATTAAAGAAACTTTGGTTCTTTCCTTTTCGTACAATGGCTCGCAGAAATGTTTGAGCCAACGTTCGGATTGGGAGGGGCCATTTTCCTCTCTTTGTTGGGTCCATTGGAGGTCTTTCAAAAAAAAGAAAGAGAGAGTATTAAGGTTGCACCAATTGCGTTCTTTGACCAAAGTGGATCAAAGAAAAGCCTTGTCCAGAGTGTGGAGGCAGCTAGACTGTTCGAGGTAAGAGTCCTTCAAACGGGTTCATTAAGTAATCCTACCCTTACTTGGGGGCAAATCTATCCACTAAGGTTTCATAAGACCGAATTGGAAGACCTATGTGCACTCTTCAAAAAAAAAAAAAAATTTTTAAAAAAAAAAGAAAAAACTTCTGTCACTATTGTGTTCAAATTGGAGGAATTTTGGTTCTTTCTTTTTCGGATTTAGGCTCGCAGAAATGTTTGAACCTGTATTCAGATTGGAATACCATTTGCCCTCTTTTATGAATTCAATCTTGACTTTTCAAAGAAAAAAAAAACTCTCGTCACTATTGGATTCAAATCTGAGAAATCCTGGTTCTTTCCTTTTTCGGATATAGGCTCGTAGAAATGTTTGAACCTGTATTCAGATTGGAATACCATTTTCTCTCTTTTGCGAATCCAATCTTGACATTTCAAAAAATCCCATCTCGTGTCCTTCAAGGATGCGATTTACAACATTTGTGTCTAACGGTGCTAGTACGCCCTTTCGGGTCTATTGTATTCGCGACCGACACATTTGTATCTCTAACCTTATATCATTTTACCTCGAGTGAGCTTCGCTTCTCGGTAATTTGAATTGAAGTTTACAATTGCTTCTAGCGGTCCCTGGAACGCTCATTTCGAGCCGACCATACTTGCGTTTAGAACAATTGTACCATCTATGGCTTTTGGCCTTCTTCATTACGCTCAGAACGGGCCATGCCCCTGAGCGATTTGAAAAGACAAAACCATAGTATAGCCCATTTATGATCACCATATTCTTGTGATTACTAATGGATGTGGTCTTGTTTTAGAAAAGTTTTTCAAAACTAACAATGGCAGCTTCGTTGACCATCACCTTCGATGAGAACAAGTACCAAGTCATGCTTCAAGAGAAGCAAAGCAAGGGCACTTTCAAGCGTCCCGTCAGTTGCTGAAGCATCACCTCCCTCGGCAACTCCCAAAACACCGGGTCGACCTCCACTCCCCGGACCATCGTCTTCGGGTCACTGGGACCATTCCCACTACCCGCAGAAGAGACGGTGTCTGCTAAGAAGCAGAAGACCGCCCCCCAACGTGTCACTACCCCGACACCAAAAGCGGTCACCAAGAAACCTGAGGCTCGTGACAATCCCATGAGGCCTCAACCTACAAAAAACCAAGTCTGTCCCAAGACTTGGTCCCCGCGATCTTCACCAAAACAAAGAAGGTCCAGGACATCTGCAAAGCCAGCATACCTGGCTCCTCTTAAGGAGAACCGGTTCTATCCTCTTGCTTACATCAAAGGAGAGAAACCTACACTCCACCGAACTACAAAACCAACCCAGCACGAGCCGGCTTGCTCATATAAGCCCAAAATCAAGTCGTGCATCACAAGGCCTCGATAAGAACCTGCCAGGGTCTGCTCTCCTGCAACCCGACCCTTCATCTCAACAGGGCCCGAGCTTGCAAAATTTAAAGCTTCGTTGCCATAGGCCAAGGACCGCGTCCAGATCTTGTCCATGCCAGTCTTCAAGGAAGACAAGCTCAGTTACTGCGCACGAGGGACCACGTCCTTCATTGCCAGAGCACAACCCGAGCTAACCGAAGCTCAAACTGCTCGTCACATACGTCGCCGCGCGGCATATCGACAAAAGAGATTAGAGAAACAAAGAACCCAGCATTCTGAGCTTCAAATCTCCCAAAAATGGGTCGAAAAAGAAAGACCCGACCAAGTTGCTGCTGTCCACATGGTTGGCAAAACCAAAAGACGCCAGAAGTCAGCGACGAAAATACATGTGAGACGACCGGTGACACGCAGCGTCTCCTGGACGAGAAGACATCAGGAAGACTCTCCCACTCCTTCAAGCCAAGGACGTCGGAGTGATCATTCCTCGGGCTCTTCATCTAAAAGAATGAGCTCCAGCTCAGTCATTAAGACGGTATCCTCTTTCGACTCACAAAGGATGAATGTCTTGGTCACAAACTCTGAGCAACCTCCACCACATGACGACATGGCTCTACGCATTCAGCAGCTAGAGGAAGGACAACAGAGAATAGAGGTTCAGATGGAAAACCTCATTCTCACTCTCTAGCGTCCACCAAACAATGAGGAAGTTCCTCCACAAGATGAGGCAAACAGTGGAGAAGATGAGTCATGCGCCCTTACTAAAAAGGCCGTGGACAATATCCTTGCCAAAGCAAAAGAAGAGGATACACTGAAGGAGCATGGGATCAAGCCACCATATCCCTTATGGATGGACTCGGTTCCGTTTCCCCCAAAGTTCAAACAACCTCTTCTCCAAACATATACAGGGAAAGGTTCAGCCAGACAGCATGTCATCCACTTCGAGATCCTGACAGGAATGATTGCGGATCAAGATGCACTCAAGATCCGGCTCTTTGCAAGTACCCTAAAAGGAACGGCCTTTGATTGGTATTCCACTCTGCCAGAGGACTCCATTCAAAATTGGATCATGCTAGAGACACGTTTCCTGACCCACTTCAAAGGTGAGGATCATCTTGTTACTATGGCTCAGCTCTGCAGCCTTAAACAGGGAGAGAATGAGTCGACATACGACTTCATTCACAAGTGGAAAGCAATGGCATATAAATGCTCAGATGTGCTGCCACAAGCGTCGCTAGTCGACATTTGCTGAAACAACATGAGAGCAAGGATCCGCTCCATGATCATCGGCAACAAATCAAAAAACTTGGGAGAACTCCTAGAAGCGTCTATGGAGGCTGAAACGGTGATCAAAGACCTCAACAGTTAGAAGTCATCAAAGAAGGAGCAGACCGCCATTCCGACCTCCAAGCCGAAGAAAAAGGAGGTTCTCAATGTGTAAACCAAGTCAGCTCCTCAGCCACCAAAGAAAGCTGAAAATAAAGCTGCAGGTAAGAGACCTAAACTCTATGATGCCTTCAAAGAAAGAGTAGAAAAGAAATACCCATTCGATGAAAATGTTGAAGAAATATTTGGGGCTCTCTTGGCAAATGGCAAACTCACCTTGCCTGACCCCAAAAGACCGGGAGATGTTGGCAAAACCAGCGATCCCCGATATTGTCCATACCACCAAATGGTCTCGCATCCTCTGAATCAATGTTTCGTTGTGAGAGAGAAGATTAACGAGATGTGGAAAAATGGAGTCATCACCTTTGACAAAAACTATGGGTCTGCCTCCGTTAACATGGTGTCATATGGACAAACATCCAAATCATTAAAGGAAAAAGTCACTACTTCCTTCAAGGTGATAAAAGTGACCCAAACGTCCCAAGAGCTGGTGCCTTACCCAACACCAGAGGGACAGCCCATATGGGTACATTCCGATCTCCTAGAAGATGAAAATTGGGAGATCGTCAAAACAAAGCCGACCGCTCAACAGCGAAGGCAAGCCAAGAGACAACTCCGCAAGCTCAAACAGCAGGAGAAGGCTCAAACAAAACAAGAGGTCCTTGAAAAAGCAGACCCCTCCTCTACCGCTTCACTGGGGGCAACAGAGGGGTCTCTCCCCAAAGTTCCAAGAGTGATAAGAAAATTCACTCTCACTGATTTCATGCCACCACGGCTCAGAGATGAGACTACGCAGGGGGCATCATACTCTTGTAACTCGGTAGTTGGATTCTCCATGAATAGATACGAGTCCAGTGACACTGCCAGTGACACCGATGAATGGGAGGAATCCCTTGAAACCGGAGAATATCTCTCCGATGAAGAATGGATCCCGGAATCCCACCTTATGCCAGTAATCTGGTATAACCCCTTCCAGCCACAAGGATCCTGGTTTGATGATGATGAAGACTAAGAGGCTGCCCAAAATGCTGTTAACACAGCACAAACAAATGCTCTAGTGGATCCCAACCAGATCGAACCACAAGGGGCGGATGAAGAAAAAGATTTGGCTCCTATGCCCGATCTTGAAGAATATGCGAAGGTCTTGCAGCGTCTAGCCATAGAGTAGGAGCAGGATCACATCAACCAACTTCATCAAAATCCAGAACTAGAAGTCCTGGAAAATCTACAAGCATCCCCTCCAGCGACTCCGGAAAATGAAGAAAGTTGCTGGATTGATGATCCTCTTACATCAGAGGATGAATCTGATTCCCAACGGTCCATTATGGAGGCATCTTTTATCAAAGTTGCCTGTAATGTGATAGTTCAGGATGATAGTGCATCTGAAGCTCCATCTGCTGAGGCCACGGACTCTCAAAATGTATCCGGTAGCATATCTTCTGGAGCTACATATTCTCGGGTGACTTCCACCGAGATAGCATCTTCTCAACCATCGTCTCCTGAAACGATGACATCAGAATTCAAGCCTCTTCCGACTGATCACCATGAAGAAGCTCTGGCTGATGAAGTCTTCAAAGAAAATCCAGTCAATTGGTCCCAAGTACCCAACCTCATAGGAGATGTCTGGACCGATGAAATACTGGACAAAGAAGAAAAGTTATTAGAAGCTGTTCAGGACTTGTTCCCGGAAAATGCTCCATGCAATGCAATAACTGAAGACGGCAATGCTACTACAGATGCATCTTCAGCAAATGAGGAAGATCAGCCCCTTGAGCCCGAAGGGGGTCTTCCGAAAGAAGAACCACCTCTAGAAGCATTTGAAGTTGGGAAAGGTACCCGCTCTGGCCGGGATTACCACAAAAACTATAACCAACCTTCTTCTTCTTTCTTATATAAATCCTTCGGGAAAACAAGCTGTAAATGCCCCAAGCGGCGGTGATAATGAAAATGCAGGCCTAAAGGATGCTTTCAAGTATGACTTGATCGAGCACTTCAAACACATACCTGCCCGACTACACATCTTAGACTTATTACGAATGTCACCACAAACTCGTGATAGTCTCATTTCAGAACTGCAAAGGCTGAATCTAGATGTCGACAAACATGCCCTGCAAGTTCTGCAAATTGAAATGGACTATAGGGTCACAAAATCAAAAACCTCCTCAAAGGGAGAAAAGAAAGAAGCTGGAGGACCTTGCACTGAATGCCTCTCGGTCCAAAAAGCCGCAAGTGCTACCATCGCCTTCAATAAGGAAGACCTCCAACTAGGCGAGACGAAGCACAACCGGCCCTTGTACTTCACAGGGTACATTGAAGAGATGCCGATACACAGAGTCCAGATCGACCCGGGTTCTGCACTCAACCTCATCTCTACTTCGGCACTCGAAGAGCTGGGTATCCCACCTAGCAAACTAAGCCACACATCTGTGTCCATCTTTGGATACGATGGGAGTGCTCAAAGGCCCATTGGAAAAATCTGGTTCAGGTTGAAAATCGGCGATCTTGTCTCTGAGGTCACCGTATATGCAATAAAAACCCCTTCATGCTACAACATCTTTCTTGGACGCCCTTGGATACACGAGAACGGTGTCGTTCCTTCGACTCTACATCAGTGCATCAAGTTTGTTGGCGACGACGGCTTGATACATCGAGTGTTTGCAGACAAAAGGCCCTTCAAAGGCAAGGAAATCCATTTTGCAAACTCTCAGATGTACAAGGATGAAAAAGAAGAAAAGGAGGAGAAAACAACATCCTTTGCTGGCAATCTCCAAAAAGATAAAGGCAAGGCTCCTCAGCAATCATCGGAAGAAAACAAACCTTCCGGCAAACTCAAAGAGAGCAATCAGTCTCCCTTCGTCATCTCCTTCAAATCTTCCAAACCTTTGGTAATCACTACTAAAGCAAAGAAGACAAAGCAAAAGACAGGGGGCAAGTTTGTTGTCTCCTTCGTGTCTATCATACAAGACACGGATTCGGATTCAGAGACTGAAGACGATACATCGTCAAGCCAAGGTGATATTCAACAAGTTCGGCCTGCTCTCACTCCATTAGAACCCCTGCTGACGTAGAAGATCCTGCGTCTACTACCTTTGTCGTTCCGGAAACGTCGGCAGAAGATAAACCAATCTTCTTCCATAGATCAAACGCTTCTTCATCAAACTGCCTACTTGAGCCTCTCCAAAATGAAGGTATGCCTCAACTATCCTTGTATAGTCCAATGGCACAAGCTATCATGAAGAAAATGGGCTATGACGCTCAAAATCCAATTGGTTTGGGAGGTGGCCGTGGTATTCTCACACCATTGGGACCCACCCTGACCAAAAGTGAGCTGGAAGATTGGAAACTCCACCGTCGTATAGACAAGTCTTCATACGGATTGGGGTATGATCCTGACACTCCGATGAGACAGCTGACACAAAGGCTGCAGAGTCGTTTTGCCGACCAAGCCTCAACCTCTCACGTCAATGAAGACATCGATCTCCCTGGATATCACTTTGAAGAGTTACCCGACAAGGACCCAGGAAGCTCATCAAATTGGTATGATTTCTTTGATGATGAAGAGGAATTGTCCGATGACACAGACGCACGGTTCTATAATTCAGAAGAGCCATCTTCTCCAAAAGAAGTGCCTTACTTCGACCCAGTTTCAGCTGGTGATTGGGATCATCTCATAGCAAGTCTTGAGACGAATACCGATCAAGAAAATTTATGGACAGAAACGGAGACATGGTCTGAAAACGCCCTTGGAAATCCAGAAGGTCTTGTTGAGCTGGAAGCCTCCGAAAATATTGTAGAGGAACCACCTTCAAACCTTCCGACAGAAGATTCTGTTCAAAAGATAGACTTGGGAACACCAGATAACCCACGTCCTGTATTCATAAGCAAGAATATAAAGGATGAGGAGTTACTCGAGTATGTCTCTTTTCTTAGTGAGTTTGTTGATTGTTTTGCATGGTCTTACGCTGAAATGCCTGGCTTGGATCCCAAAATAGCAGTTCACAAACTCAACCTGCAAGAAAATGTCAGGCCTGTAAAACAAGGCCAAAGAAGATTCCGTCCTGATGTGATGGACAAAATTGAACAAGAAGTTCAGAAACTCAAAAACGTTGGCTTCATCCGCGAGGAACAGCATCCTGAATGGTTGGCCAACATTGTCCCTGTGACAAAGAAAAATGGGCAAATCAGAGTCTGTATTGACTATAGAGACTTGAATAATGCATGCCCCAAAGATGAATTCCCGCTCCCCATACCAGAGGTAATGATTGACAACACCTGCGGGTTTGAACGAATGACTTTCATGGACGACTTCTCTGGCTACAACCAGATAAAGATGCATCCTGAAGATGAAAGGCATACATCCTTTCGAACCCCATTTGGCGTGTATTGCTACACTGTCATGCCATTTGGTCTGAAAAATGCTGGTGCAACATATCAAAGGGCTATGATGAAGATATTCCAAGATATGCAACACAAGACGGTCGAATGTTATGTTGATGACCTCGCCGTCAAAAGAAAAAGGAAAGAAGACCATCTCCAAGACCTTTAAGAAGTCTTCCTCCGGCTTCGCAAACACAAACTGCCAATGAATCCTCTCAAATGCTTCTTCGGTGTCTCATCGGGTAAGTTCCTCGGATTCAAAGCTCGGAAAGCAGGAATAGAACTTGACCCCATCAAAGTCAAGGCAATTCTAGAAATGCCATCTCCAAGGACCCTAAGAGAACTAAAAGGGCTTCAAGGAAGATTGGCATACATCCGACAGTTTATTTCCAATCTATCAGGAAAATGCCGTCCATTTTCTCGCCTGATGAAGAAAGGTGTAGACTTTGTTTGGGATGCTGAATGTGAAGCTGCATTTCAAGACATGAAGTCATACCTGACCAGGCCTCCGGTGTTGGTTGTTCCCACAACCGGAAAACCATTCATCTTGTACACAAGAGCTCTCGACTATTCTTTGGGTGCTCTACTTGCACAAGAAAATGATGGAGGAAAAGAAGCTGCTCTATACTACCTCAGTCGCATGTTGGTAGGTGCAGAGCATCGCTACTCTCCAGTCGAAAAAGAATGCTTGGCAGTGATGTTCGCCGTACAAAAGCCGCGTCACTATTTGCTGTCAAACACAGTATACCTGATATCGAGGATCAATCTCTTAAAGGTCCTTGTCACAAAAGCAGGTTCTCTCAATGCCCGGCTGGCAAAATGGTCCATCCTTTTGTCACAATTTGATATTAGGTATGTACCACAGAAAGCAATCAAAGGTCATGCTCTGGCAGACTTTCTCGCAGAGCATCCACTGCCTAAGGATTCTCCGCTCAGGGATGATCTCCCAGACAAACCTGCCTACAGCGTGGAGACTTCCTCACCAAATGTGTAAGACCCAGCCCCGAGAGTTTCCGATTAGTGTTAATTAAGACGTGTTTTAGCTATAAGTGTGATTAGTGGAAATTGAGTAAATCTGGATTAGAATAGCTTTTTATAGCTTTGAATAATTTTGGGAACTCTTTTGATCTAGTGGGGCCCTTTGGGGGTTCATTTTAGTGTGTCTTGATTAGTTTTGGGATTTATTTGATAATTCTGGAAATCTGTAAATTACTCCGTTTAATGTATTTTGTGATTCCCGACAACTTTCGTATTTGCTCCGTTTCTATTCGAGACCTCTAAACTCTACTTTGCCATTGATAAGGGTAAAACAGTCTTTTTACACAAAATCTGTACACTATTTTCAATGTCTCCAAAACTCGTAAAATGTATACTTTTTGGAAAGTAGAAATTTTGACGATCAATTCTTCCTTCTTCGTCGAATCCGTCCGAAGCCCGTAGAACGATGTTTTAGCTCGATTGGACTTTTAAGTTGTGGGACCCATTGCCATTCTCTATATAAGGAGGAGTCTTTTCCCTCTCTTCCTCTTCTTGCAACTTCTTGAGAAATAGAGAATTCCAGCCCAGCCTAGGGTTTTCTTCTTGCTCCTTGCTTCCCCATCTCTCAATCTCTCTCAAATCTATTGCTAAAGGCTAAAGGGAGGCATTGATCTTCTTCCCCTCCATGAGAGCTTCATTTTGATACCATTTGTGGAGAGAGGCTCCCATTCCAAGCTATCCTTTGAGCAAACTCTTGCCATTAGAGGACTCTTCATGTAAGTTCTTCTTCTCATCTCTTGAGTGTGTGTTCATCTAGCCTAGGAGGTGCTTCACCTTGATTATTGGAACCTATCTCCATCTATTTCTTGATTTTGACATTCTAGGGTTGTAATGTTGTATTTTGGGGATTTTGTGTAGATTGTAGATTTTGAGCTTGATAGTGGATTAGAGCTTGACTAGCTTACTTTGGAGACCAAGGCAAGTGGATGAATGGATTCAATTTGAATAAGTTCTTACTTTGTCAAAAATGTGGATTTTTACTATTCATATGTCATTTGGTTTATCATGTTCCATAATGTTTTAGAAAGGTATTTATTGACATGGTTTCTCCCTTAGTTAGTTTTATGATAATAAATGCATTCATCATCAAGTTTATTTTGGGCATGATAATCCTCTTAAATGCTAGTTGTACTTGCATTGAATGAGAGTTGAATTGGGAGGTGAATTAGTGCATTGATGGAATGGTGGTTGGTGGAAAGGATTAAATGTTAGATGGAAGGGAATAGGCCCATTCCACATCAGAAAATGGTTGGAATGGAGGTGAAATGGTTTGGGAAAGAATTGACTGAAATCTGCACCTGATGTGTAGTTCCCGCAGCTGGGCGGTTAGCGGGCGGTCACCTCGGCGGCTAGCCGACAGGTGACCGGCGGCTAGCCGACCCAGATGCGGTTAGAAACACAGAATGCTGCATTTTGACAGGCAAACCGCAGTCAGCCGCGCGGTCAGCTCGCGGCTAACCGCCAATCCAAAAACCATGTGACCGCAAGGTAGCCGAGAGGCGCGGTTAGAAACACAGAATGCTACATTTTAGCAGGGGAACCGCGGTCAGCCCCGCGGTCAGCAAGCGGCTAACCGCCGATCACCTCGGCGGCTAACCGCCATCTGACCGTTAGGTGACCGAGTTTTACCCAGAATTCCTGAGTCTTTTCCATTGGTTTCAGATATGGTATTTAAAGGTTTGGATGGGTTGTTCTGATGCCCTACCACCTTGGAAAGACCCAGGGGATGACATAAGGAGATTGACATAGAAAGAAACATCATTTCGGAGAAGGTATTGAGACTTTTATATTCATCAACGTGCATAAGGAAACATAGTATGTCCTCTATCATTCGAGTACCATACTAAGGGTAATTTAGACATACAAGATCCTTATACATGTCGTTTGAATATGGACGCCCCAATACATAGTCCCTAATGATATAAGGACTCATTGCATTGTTTTACTCCGATCACATGTATAATTACCCGACCCTACTAGTTTGATTTCAAATTCTGATTCATACTCTGAATATGTCCCGCCAGCCTCGTTTAGGCATGAACTGTTAATAATATGAAATGTGTGCCTTCGAGCACCATGCCCCGCCTGCCCGTATGTTTTATATTGATATAGTTTTGTATGTGTTTTGATTTATCATGTAACCTAAGAGTCGGCACCACTAAGCTTGGACATCCTTGTCAGTCTGATCAACTGACTTGGGTCTCCCCCTGTGCTCCCGCCAGTTGCAACTTGGATCCCGTACTGTCCCGTTACCCGGTTCCGCGGCCGTGGTCTTGCCTAGCTATATGTATATATATATGTTTATAATGTTGGTTCTCGTCACTTCGTGTGTTCGAGCCCAACGCACTGATGTGCTCTCATCACCTTAGTGATGGAGAGGATTTAGCTCTAGTGTGGTTGCCATCTAGTCAGTTCCTGTACCTTGAATACCCCGCATGATTTATATTGCATCTGTACTTTAAATGAACTATATACCCTGCTTTAAGATAGTTATTGTTTTAACAAGATTTCATCATGTTTAGAAAGTGTTTTGATTTCTTTCTTGGTATATCTATTCACCCACCTGCCAGACCGTCGTGTCTGACCCATTTTTGTGGTACTCAGGTCCAGCTCCCGTCTTTGCCTTTGAGGAGGAGCCAGAGGAGGCGGTCGGTGAACCGCAACGTTTAGTAGAATGGCAAGCTGACGATGTCATGTAGACATTCGGTTTAGCTTTGAGCTGCGAACATTTTGGGTTGTTATTGATTTATACTTTGGTTGTACTGGCCTTTGTTGGCCATTATTTTTGGGGAAAGTTAATTAACTTGTTCTTTTGTTTAAACTCTAACTTAATATTTTGGGAATGCTAATGAGATCATTGCTCACTCTGACATCATGATAGACTTGTATATTATCAATCTCTTATGATGAGAATGGATTATGAGTTTGATTTGCTACACGCTTCCGCACCTATATAAATGTTCTATGAGTGTATGTGGAATCCTCACCGCGGAAACCTGTGGGAAATTAAGGAAAAGTATAATAATCATTCTTAATAAGGGGTGGTTCGTTATCCACACCACACCCCCGTCGCGGTCCCGGGGCCCCCGGTCCGGGGTCGCGACAAAATGCCTCCTGGAACATGTACTTCGATGGTGCAACCAGGACAAATGAAAAAGGAAAGCTGATATCGGGAATTGGCATTCTCTTTGTTAGCCCCGATAAATACATGATTCCACACGCATTTTCGCTACTGGAACCATGTTCAAATAATGCAGCTGAGTACCAAGCTCTGATTATAGGATTGCAACTCGCCCTCGAATCTGGCATCACCATGCTGGAAGCATTTGGGGATTCTCAACTGATCGTCAACCGGATGAATCAGGAATATGAAATCAGGAAGCCTGATCTGTTGCCTTACTACAATAAGGCGCAATCGCTTTGTCAAAACTTTGACATCTGTCACATCACCACATCCGCAGAGGTGAAAACATCCGTGCAGATGCCCTGGCTGGACTTGCTGCATCCATGGCAACCCAAGAAGGGGAGAACATGCAAATTACAGTGTGTCAAAGAAGGATTCTCCCTCCGCTCAACACACACCTAGCAGTTGCTGAATGCCACCGAGTGGTCGGAGGTCGGATTTCCATCCTTAAACCTCCGATAGGCGACTGGAGGGATCCGTTCATTGATTATATTATGTTTGGAATCCTACCTGAAGATCCAAAAGAGCGGGTAAGTATCCAAAGACGAGCCCCAAACTTTAATTTGGATATTCCCTCCAAAATCCTTTACAGAAAATCCTTCAATGGAGTACTTCTATGCTGCTTGTCACAACAAGAGGCGGAAAAAACTCTAAAAGAAGTTCATGCTGGTCTTTGTGGAGCCCATCAGGCTGGTCCCAAGCTCTACGATCAGATAAAAAGGTTAGGTTATTATTGGCCTACCATGGTGGCTGACGCAATACAATTTGCTAAACGTTGCCAACAATGCCAAGTTCATGGAGATTATGTACACATGCCTCCAGAATGGCTACATCCTACAGCGATCTCATGCCCTTTCGAAGCCTGGGGTATGGACATCATAGGTCCTATCTCTCCCCCGTCAAGCAAAGGTCATCGCTTCATCTTTGCCGCTACGGATTATTTCTCCAAGTGGTCAGAAGCATTTACGTTCAGTGAAATGAAGACCTCGTCAGTCATTCAATTCTTACGAACCAACATCATTTGTCGCTTCGGCATACCTAAAAGATTCGTCCATGATAACGGACCACAATTCTAGGGTCACAGATTTTACAGGTTCTGCGACAAATACAAAATCCAAAGTTGTCATTTGACTCCGTATAACCCGGCAGCAAATGGACTAGCAAAAGCCTTCAACAAGACACTCTGCAAAATTCTCAAGAAAATGGTCTCTACTCACAAAAGAGACTGGAGCGACAAACTGCTTGAAGCTTTATGGGCCTACCGGACTACTATTCGAGGACCAACCTATAGCACACCATTCTCCTTGGTCTATGGATGTGAAACAGTTGTTCCCCTAGAGGTACAAATTCCTTCTCTAAGGGTATCTCTACAAAATGAAATGACGCAAGAAAGCAACGTCAAACTGAGACTCCAAGAACTGGATAATCTCGATGAAAGACAACTCGAAGCTCTACAAAGCGTTGAGCTTTACCAAGCACGCATGGCAGGATCTTTTAACAAAAGGGTCAAGCAACGCGCCCACAAAAAGGGTGACTTGGTTCTTGCGGTAAAAAGGCCAATGGTTTTTTCCCACAAATCCAAAGGCAAATTCGAACCAAAATGGGAGGGACCCTTCGTCATCGACAAAGTCTTCTCCAATGGCGCATATGCTCTTCTAAACATGGAAGGTGACAGATGTATGCTGCCCATCAATGGCAAGTTCTTGAAGCGGTACTACCCTTGAAGACTTCCTACATCGGGTCAAAGTGATGCCTGCATGGCTAAAGCCTATTCCTAGGTACTTGCTTGTCAAACCCATCCCTTTTAGAATTTTCATCCCTATGTTGAAATTTCTAAAAAGCCTAAAACAATGCTTACTTTCAATGTTTCATTGTTAAAAAAAAAAAAAAAAAACACAAAACCAAACCCGAAATCCAAGTTTAGGAGCCTTTTCCCTAACTTGACCAAAACTTTCAATCCTTGAACCCAAAATTCATGGTTTGAAACAAAAATCAGGACTTAGGAATTTCCACCCTAGTCCACCCTGACTTTTACCACCAAAGATGGTTTTGAGTCAAAATCTACGACCCTCGTGTCTTAAAACAAAAAGTGGTTTTTCAAAAACTCGTGGGGGAGCGACATTTAGTTGATACTCACACAAAACCCAAAAATCGGGAGGATGCGAACCCCATTCGATACTTCCAAAACCTCAAAATCGCAAGAAAGCGACACCTCGTCGATACTTGCAAAATTTCAAAAAAATCGTGGAGACACAACGTTTCAGTTGATATCCACAACCCAAATTTCAAAACAAAAAACAAAGGTTCGAAAAAACCTCAAATTTCAAAAATCGTGGGGAGGCGACATTCCATCGATACCCACAAAACCAAATTTTTGAGAAAAAAAGCAAGGAGGCGACATTCAGTCGATACTTGCACCCAAATCCGCGAGGAAGCGACATTCCATCGATACTCGCAACCGAATGAGCAAGGAAGCGACATTCCATCGATACTTGCAATACCATTCAGCAGGGAGGTGACTCTTAGTCGATACTTGCATTTTTGAAAACCAAAAAACCTGGCTTTCACACCAAAACCGGCTTTCACCCCAAAAACTGCCTTTCATGCCAAAAACCAAAATCTGGCTTCCATGCCAACAAAACAAAAACCTGGCTTTCATGCCAAAAATCAAAAAATCTGGCTTCCATGCCAACAAAACAAAACTTGGTTTTAAAAAAACTTGGCTTCTATGCCACAAAATCTAGCTTTCACGCCAAACAAACAAAAATCAGCTTCCATGCCACAAAACAAAATTTGGCTCCCATGCCACAAAATCTTTGGCTTCCATGCCACAAAACCAAAACTTGGCTTTCACGCCACAAAAATCGGCTCTCATGCCAAAAACTGGCTTCCATGCCACAAAACCAAAACTTGGCTTTCACGCCACAAAAATCGGCTCTCATGCTAAAAACCGGCTTTCATGCCAAACAAAATTCTGGCTTTCACGCCATCCAAAACTCGGCTTTCAAGCCATAAAAAAACCAGGCTTTTTGCCACAAAATATGGCTTTCATGCCTAAAAACAACCATTTGACAAAAGATTTTTCACAAAATGACAACCTTTTGATCAAATTTTCAAACAAACCATTCCCATTCAATTTTTGCTTATGTTTTCATCAAAAGTGGATTTAAGTGAAATAAGGGGATACAATAAAAGAAGTGCTAAAAATGTTTATACATGGAGGTACCAAAAGAAAAGAAGAAAAAGTTTGTTACAAATCAGGAGGCTAGTCTGACATGGTCTTCAGCCATAGGCTTAACTCCTCAAGCAAACACTTGGCCTTAGCCTCCAAAGCTTCCAAGTCGCGTTTCTTCAGAATCTTCCCATAAAAAGCAGAAGGCCGTGGCGATCCATCCTCAGCACGAGGAAGCTCTTCCCAGAGAATCTGCCATTGTTTATATTCTTGAGTCTTCCTCCGGAGATTGCTTTCGACCTCCTCAACTTGGCGAATGAGAGTCCTCTCTCTATCACGAGCTTTTAAAGTGGCAATCCACTTGGCAGCGGCTTGTTCTTCCAATAGCTCAAGGCGCTGTCTGGCTTCGGTGACCTCCCTATCAAGGCGGTGCTGGTCCTGTGTCAGCTCAATAATAGCCAACTCGGTGACGTTCTTCTCCCGAACGAGCTGCCTCCGAGTCCGCGAGATCTCCTTCAAATCAGATTTGACCTCGCTGGAAGGCTTCAAAAACATCTCGTTGAAGAAATCATTATTCGGAAAGCTCTTGGTCTCGGTCCACTTGTTGCCTAGAGCAATGACTTCATCAACAAAAGCCTTGGCATTTGTAATGTCCAAACTGACTTCTTCGCTATTGGCAAGAATGTCCTGTACATGCTTCACCATGCCAAAACCAGCCTCCAAATGGCTAGAAGAAAGAGTCTTTACCCATGAGCTCAAGACTCTCTTTAACACCTTCCTCGCAAACTGACGGAATGGCTCAGATGAAAACTCGCCATGCTCCGTTGGTCGACAACCCTTGTCAGGCACCGTTGGAAGAGTTATCAAGAAGCTCTTTCCAATCGGAGCCGCTGGGGAAGGAATATCAGTAGGCGGACTCGCCTCTGCCTCATCAAAATTGGTGGAAGAAGCCCCTACTCCTGGATCGGTCACAGGTACCCCCTGCTCTGGTTCTGAAAAAGATAGAGGAACTTCTTTTGTCACCTCACAACCTGCCAATGAAAAAATGAAAAAGGTATGAATATGATCTTGTCAAAAATCAAAATATCAAGATTATCATTACAAAGTACCTTCTTCGACGACTGGTGGAATGCTTTCTGCCTCCATGAGCTTATCCGAAACATCATCAAAAGTTGTGTCCATGGATGGCTCAAAGTCGTCGAAATCCTTTGACAAGTCAGCTTGCAAAAAAATATATATATGTCAGTAAGTGACGGTAAAGAAAAAAAAAAGAAGAAAAAAATCATACCAGGAGGAGATTCTGAATCTTCTTCAGAATCTCTGGGTTCTTCCTCAGATGCCACGATAGGATCCGTCACCGCCTCATCGGTCGGAACCTCGGGCATCACCAAACCTTCATCTTCTGCCAAAAGAAAGAAAGCAGTAGACCAAAACAAAAGCTCTCATGAAAGAAAAGAAACGGAAAGAGAAAAGGGAAAAGCATACCATCATCAATGGTCTCTTCCCCTCGGCTTCTCTTCTCTGGAGGCTCGTCATCATCCCCTGATGCCTCCTCAACAATGGTGGAAGGAATTTCCAGATCAGGAGAACTTTCGTGCCACCTCTGACTTCGGCGGTGTCCCCTTTTCCTCTTGCTCCTACAGGACAAACTGCTGGAAGCACCCTCCCCACCATCAAAATCAAGCCTCTCGCTAGAGTCCTCACTAGACGGTCTGCTCTTGCCAGTAGACTCCATGGAAGCCTTTGCTCGTTCTGCTTGTATCCAAGGAGCAACCTCAGCCTCCTCCTCGGCAAGCTGTTCCAAGACCTCACCAGGTATCTCTTGTGCCGCTCCCGATCTGATGACGTCCTGTTCCTCGAGAAAACCTGTTCTGTGCCTTTCTCCAGAAAGGAAAGCCAGAACTTCTTCTCAACGGACGCCGTCTGACTTCCTAAGGCCCTTCCCGGAAGACTGCTTTACATCAAGCTTTTTCTTGGAAAGCCCCCGGTATGCTGAAAAGCTCTCCATAAACCATTTTGTGAAGCTAGCCGTCCAGAAAGTAGGCAACTCAGGATAAGAAATCAGGGTAATAGTGTGTTCCGCGCTATAAAAGGCCCATGCATTTCTCCCGTCCTGCAGACCTCCAAAACGCTTCACCTTGCTCCAAGGCGCTCCAACAACGCCTTGAGAGAAGCCCAACTGCATGGCAAAACGCGAGGGAACATACGGCTGGATGTCGACGAAAAGATGTCTGCGGTACACCATCGTGCCGACACGTATGTTAAAAAGCCAACTCCTCTCTGCATTTGTCAAAGAATAGTGTCTCCCAGACCCTGCCCTGGTCGAATCACGGGAGACACCAAAATCAAAAGCATTCTTCCTCAAACCCGGAGAAAGCTTCACTGAAGACTGCCCTATCTCGACGTCCCAGAATCGTTGGATCCTCAAACGGGCAGATAAAAGAGATTCGGAAATAGGCTTCCCTCTAGCCAACCGATTCATAAACGGGTCATCGTCCTGAGCAGCACCCAATCGGTGGAAACTGGGACAATGGTATACATACCACGAATAGAAAATGTGGGCTGAAAATACCCTGTTCATGGGAAGCCCAAGCCGAACCAGGAAAGCAGCAGCCTACAGTTCGGTACACAAATAGGAGTAAAGAGCAGGCACGAAAGCAAGCCGCTCTCCAAACGCCATCTGACAAGCCGGAAAAATGCAATGCGGCCTGATGTGTGTTCCATCTCCTCCAGCAAAAACAGCCTCACCCAGCCAATAAGTGAGGTAGACAGCGAGATCTCTCCGCAGCGCAATGTCAAGATGAATGGCGTCTGTGCTTGCGAAGAATACCCTCAAATTCTCTCGCATGACGGAGATCTTCTTCGAATCCGGGTTCTTAGCCCTGGCTTCCTGGGTCGTACTCTCATAAGACTCCCCGCTGTCAAAGAAGTTGGAAGACAAAAAGCTACCACTCCTCCAACTGCTACACCGGACTTTGGAGCCCTCGTTCTCCTTCAAAAAATCATAGAAGGCGACGAGCTGAAAGTACAAAAGCCTGAACTCATCAGACTGCTCCTCAAGGACGCTATCGATAGGCATAAACTCCTCATAGAGATTGCCGAGGATAGGCAGCCCAGTGATGGCACTCAGTTCCTTTAAAGAAAAACCAATCTCACCATTCGTGACAACGAAGGTGTTGGTTTGTGGAAGGAACGACTCCAACATGGCCATAAAGGCCTCATCGGAGAAAACCACGGTTTGCCGAAAAGCGCGAACCGCATAAAAAATCTCGGCCTCCTTCAGAATGGCACCACCAACCTGCAGGATGTGATCAGTCCACGACTCCCAGCTCGAGTCAGCACTGAAACGGCCACGAAGTCGAAAAGGCTTCACCCAGTTGCTGCCATCGCCCTTGAAAATGCCAAGGCCCACCGGTCTCAAATCGACCGAAGAATGGTCTGAACCTTGGTAGCCGCTGGCCGGCATCAAAATGTCCATACGGGCAGGCGACTTCTCTGCAAAACTAGAAGGGCCGCCAACAAAAACCCCGGTCTTAATCACATTTGTCCTCTTCACCCAGCTTGGAGGATCTTCCCTCTTCGAGCATGTGGAGGAAAGGCTCATGATCGATATTGTCCGATCGAAGGACGACCGGGTAGAAACAGTTCTCTTCTCACCATCAACTGTGAAAGAGAACTGAAAACATCTCCTTTGGTATGTTGAATCGTCAGGGACGGCATCACCAAAGAAGAAGGTAGGCTTGGGCACAATGCTCTGATCGTCCGTGACCCAAGGACGGTTGCTTACCGTAATCTTATAATACTCCTCATCCTTGAGGGCAATCAAACGTTGCCTCATCTCATCTCGGTTGAGCGAGTCACACTCTTCCAAATTCCTTTCAACATATCAAACCTCCTCCCAGGCTTGCTGTACGGCCGCATTAGAGGATCTGGTAGAACGGCGAGGTGCATCAGTGACCGGCTCCTTACCCTTGTTCGTTCTGGAGGAACTACCTGCAAAGGATGGAAAGAAAAAAAAAATCAATCATCAAAATGACAGAATTTTGCTAAAAAAAATTCTAGCGAAATTTTAGCATGGTTTCGGGGCAATTCTAAAGAAAAGGAAAACACCCCGAAAGAAATAGGAGCTTGAAGATTGGCTCAACATCGCTGCAAGCCCATAATCATGGGAAATTCTTAAAGAAGGCTCGAACTCAAACATTGCTGCGAGATCAAGCCAAAGCTTCTCAAATATCCGTAAGATCGGAAAAGGGCCCAACATTGCTGTGAGCTCCAGAATCCAAAACTTGCAAAGCTCCTCAGAAAATCCCCGCAAGACCAAGAAAGGGCTCAACATTGCTGCGAGCTCCAAATCCCAAGACTTGCGAAAAGATTTCCAGGCGTGCACTATCATACTTCCAATTCCATTTTCTAAAAAAAAAAATGCATAGAAGGAAAGTTGTCATGCATGCGCATCTCAGACTTCAAAAAAAAGAAGAAAATCTCTTTAAAAAAACAAGAAAAAAAGAAAGAAATTTTTTTTCCCACAGGTCACGTGGTCGTACGGCCATGACCGTACGGTCTTGTCCGTACGGCCACACAAAAAAAAAAGATAAAAAAACACACGGTAAGAAAAAAAAAAGAAACCGTGAGAAAAAAAAGAGAGAGAGCCACGGTTAAAAAGGAGAGAGAGAGAGAGAGAGAACCGTGCAAGAAAAAGAAAAAAAAACGTGTAAAAAAAAAAGAAGGAAATGCACGTGAAAAAAAAAAGAAGAGAAAGAAAAAGAAAAGAAAAGAAAAGGAAAGAATGAAAACCTTTTTCTATTCCTACATGGGGTTTCTTAAGAAAAAAAAAAAAAAAAAAAGGAAACTTACTTGAAGCCATTGATGGAGAAGAAGAAGAAAAAGCTTGAAGATTCTTGAAGAAGAAGAATTCTTGATCTTGGAGCACTCTTGAAGGTTCTTGCAAAAAGAAAGCAATAGCAACAAGAGATCCAATCCCCTTGCTTTTATAGAAGAGAGCAAACCAAAAAAAGAAAGGAGGAGAAAAGAAAGGAGGTAAGTGCTACAAATTAGCAAACTTCCTAAAAGAAAGGAATTATGGGATATTCTTTCCCAATGAGGAGATCTTTTGAGAAATTCTCTCCAAAAAAGAGAGGGATTATGAGAAACTTTCTCCCAAAGAAAGATACTTTGAGAAAATCTCTCCCAAAATCAAAGAAACTTGAGAGATTCTTTCTAAGTAAGAATATTTTTAGATATTCTCTACCAAAAAGATATATTTTTAGATATTCTTAACAAAATGACACCACATGAGATCTAAGCCATCTTTAAAGCTTAAGGTCCCATGGGTTAGCCCACATGAGCCAGATTTGACTACCTAGGCACTAAAAGTGGCTTTTAGTCAAAATTCCTCTTACCAAGAGCATACGAAAATGGTTCCATGCCTCCTTTGAGTTGATTGGACCATACAAAAAAATTCAAGCCTCATTAGTTTCCAAAAATCCAAACCATCCCACCTCATGAACCAAATTAATCCAAAACCTTGAAATTGACATTCCACAAAAACCCAAACTACTCCAACGGACCCAAAGTTGTCCCAAAGAGTGACCAAAATCCAAACCATGGTCTCCTAACTTGCTACATACAGCTTGTTGGGTCGCAAGGCCAAAACCAAAACCAAATCCCGGTCCTCTAACTTGCCACATACAGCTTGTTAGGTCACAAGACCAAAATCAAAATTCAAAACCTAACCCCCTAACCTGCCACATACAGCTTGTTAGGTCACAAGGTCAAAAACGAAAAACCTTCTTGACCGCCTGATGCTCAACACAAAGCCTTTAGGTTCACAAGGTCAAAAAGAAAATCCAAAACACAAAAACCCAACCCAAATGTCATTTTCAAAATTTTGCCTTGAGATGGTACGTGATGTCTCTCACTGCCATAAAATCCCCTTGGAAACTCAAAAGGCTACACTATCAAGAAAAATGCTCAGAGACTCTTGGTCAAGTTAGAAGTTCTCCTTCAAAGTTTTCTTCGAGGCACATCGACTGCAAAGGCTATCCAATTCGTCGCTGTACCTCGAGGGGGCATTTGTTGACACCAAAAATGTCACTTTGCCTCATCAACATCAAAAGCTATATGGAGTCGCATCCTGCTACAAACAGGCAAAGCTGCTTCAAGCATCAGATCTTGACAAAACCAAACAAAAACTACAAGATCTTTAAAAGTAGCCAAAATAAGGGTACACATGAAGTTTCGGGCCATTTCGACACCATTTGGCCTAACTTCAATCCTCCAACAGCCGAGCGGGAGCTCCCGACGACGACAATGTCAAATACATCAAATCTTCGATCAGAGTCTATGGATGGTCTCAAAATACCTCCAAAAGGATCCATGTCGAATTTCAAGTCAAACCGACACCGTTTGACCCTCCATCAACTCTCGAACGGCGAAATCAAACAAAACACATGAGTAGCTTCTGCATGCTTCCAAAGGGCTGCACGTTAAATTTCAGGTCATTCCGACAACGTTTGACTAGGTTTTGATGCTCCGAAGCAAAATCAAGCCTATCGGCGGCGAAGCTCCCTGGGACCATGGCACCCAAATCCGAGCTAATGGATCATCTCAAAATGACTCCAATAGGCTCCCCGTCAAATTTCAGGTCAATCGGACATCGGATGACCGTACATCAAAGCTCGACATCTTCCGCACGGTGAAATCAAGTCAAGCATCGACGGGACCCCAAACGGCTTCAAAACTCAAATAAAAGCCCATGGTTGGTCCTATCTAATGCCCAAGAAGCTTCACCTCAATTTTCAGGTCATTCCAACATTGTTTGACCCAGTTTCAACTCTTGGCGGAAAATCGGCTACGGAGTCTTCGACTTTTCCAAAAAATAGGAAACTTTGTGCTCTGATTTGCACTGCCTTTCGATAGGTTTTCTTCAGAGGAATTAAGCCAATAAATGAGGAGAAATGTCAAAGAAAAAAACAGGGAGAAAATAGAAGCGAAAAAGCCCGAGAAACGACCAAGAAACGGCGACTGGAAGGCGACTGAAAGTGGACCAAAGTCCAAGGTCGCCAGCCCCGTGGTCGCTGGCGACCATGGGTGCATGGTCGCCGGCGACCCTGGAAATCCGGGTCGCCGGATTTCTGCCAAAAGTGTCGTTTTTTCGTTCTTTTTCGCGTTTCGCAATGTTTGGCCCCTGTGATTTTCTTAAAATCTGATTTTTAAGGCATGATATCCGTCGATCTTCGTCAACATCACGGATCCGCCATCGAAATCATTTGATCATTATTGGCTACTCCGAAACTGCCAACTGGCCGACCAAGAAAGCACACTTTCTGCCCGACCGATCAAGAAATCGACTGGACAGATGTTGCCGGCCCATTAGTGGCAACCAATGTCTGAATTTTCATCGTCATCCGACATCAAGCAACATACAGATCCATCGATGATCATCGCAAGAAGAATTCCAAAAGACGCGGCGCGGCCCGCGACTCTTCATGCAACACGGCAGCCAATTAATGAAGTTAAATGACCCTTTTATGGCAATTTATTAGGGTCATTAACTCATTATTTTGAACGGCCCAATCGGAAGCCAAGAAATGGGAGTTTCAAGTCCAATTAATCATGGTAATTAATCATGAAACTCCCATCATCATGGAGATTAAATGCCCATTAATCTCCATCGGCCAATCAAAATCCAAGAAAAAGGAGTTACAATATAAAGAATTAAATACTTGTAACTCCTCCCATCATGGAGCATTAATACCATTAATGCCCATAAAACCCTCCTAATGGCCACCAAAAGCCTATAAATAGGCGGTCATTCCAAAGGGAAAAGGGGGAAGAAAAAATCATCTGAAGGATCCTGAAGAATTGTCTGAAAACTATCCTGAAGAATTCTCTGCAAAAAGAAGCTCTCTCACTTCGAAGAAACTCTGCTGCAAATTCTACAAGGTGATCGAAGTCCCTTGGGGGGACACCCCCCCAAGATCGCCTCTCTTCTTCTATCCAACATGGCCTAGATGCGGCTTTTCAGCCCGTCTACTTGGTTTTTTATTGGATATAAGACCTTCCCTTGGTCTTTGTCCTCTAAAAATCCGAGGTCCAAGCCAAGCCAAGTGAACTAAAGCATCAAGTGTTCTCATCTGAAGGACGATGGCGGAGTCCATACATGACTTGCGACCGTCGATCTGAACGAGTCCCCACAATCGCTTGAGAAGTCAGATCCCTTTTTCTTTATTCTCTATTGTATTTTATATTTTTAAAAGAGACAAAAATCACAATTCTTGTCTTTCATCATTGATAAGATTTGTAAATCGCCTTCCATGGCAAAATCGCCTTCTACGGTACAAAACTGCCTTTCATGGTAAACTAAACAAAATCGCCTCTCACGGCATTTTAAAATCTTGTCTCTTTCTTTAAATATGTATGCAATAGAAAGTTAGAAAAAAAAGTTTGATTTCCTTTCTACTTGTGAAGGTGAATCTCCGGATCACCACTTCAGATTCCAAGTAGAATAGAAAATCTGGCATACCCGTACAAAAAGAAAAAAAAATTGTTGATGCTCGCCTCTTTTTTTCTTCACCCCGCCGCACCCCGGCGGACCCGGGACGGAGGAAGGCAGAGAGAGAAAAAGACGGGTCCATCAATATCTTTTTGAAATGGAAGGAAATGTGCGAACTCCGTAAGACGATCAACAATCACCCATACGGTGTCATGCTGTTTTCTCGTCTTTGGTAAACCAGATACAGAGTCCATCGTAAGATGTTCCCGTTTCCATCTTGATATATTTAGTGGATGAAGCAATCCAGGCGGTTTTTGGTGCTCAAACTTCACACGTTGACAAGTCAAACATGAAGATATATAACATGCTATCTCCTGCTTCATGTTATTTCACTAAAACCTGTCCTTGAGATTTTTATATATTTTTGTACTTCCTGGATGCATAGAATATCTAGTGTGATGAGCTTCAAACATCACTGCCTGCTTCAAATCATCTTATGCCGGTATATACAATCTGTCTCTAAAGTAGAGAACTCCTTTTACCAACACAACGTCTAGTCTCTTTGCAATGTTGTCCTTGATTTTTACCAATTCAAGATCTTCGAATTGTCTATCCTTGATCTGCTAGATAAGAATCGGTTCGAATACAGACATTGCTACCACCATCACTCTATCATCCACCATTTCAATGGACGCACCCAAATCCCTAAATTCTTCAATCAGGTTCAATTCGCCCACCAAGGATGCCAAGTCAGCAATTTTCCAACTTAAAGCATCATCTATTACATTATCTTTTCCAGGTACATATGTGAATGGAAAATCGTAGTCCTTGATTAGCTCTAACCAATGGCATTGCCTCAGATTGATATCATTCTAAGTAAATAAGTACTAAAGGCTTCTATGATCACAGTGGACTTCAAAAGTCTCTCTATACCGATAATGTCTCAATTGCTTCGAAGTGAATACAACAGCCACAAGCTCTAAATCATGCGTGGCACAGTTCCTCTCATGCTTCTTTAACTAATGCGAACCATAGGCAATTACCCTACCATTCTGCATCAATACGCATCCAATCCAATACCTGAGGCATCTTAGTAAATCTCAAATCCTCCTATTCCATCAGGTAAAGCTAAGATTGGGGCTAATATCAATTTATGTTTCAGATTTATAAAACTAGACTCACATGCATCATTCCATTGGAATGGAACATTCTTTCGAGTCGGCTTCGTCAACGGAGCTGCTATGTTAGAGAAGTCCTTTACGAATCTTCTGTAATAGCCTGCCAACCCTAAGAAGCTCCGAACTTATGGTACATTCTTTGAACTCTTCCAATTGGTAACTGCTTCAATCTTAGCTGAATCAACAGCTAATCCATCTCTAGTAATTATATGACCCAGAGATGCATCCCGCTGCAACCAAAAGTCGCACTTATATAGTTTTGCATATAATTGATTCTCTTTTAGTATCTACAAGGCTGTTCTTAGATGATGTGAATGCTTCCGTTCTGACTTTGAATATATCAGGATGCCATCTATGAAGATCACGACAAACTGGTCTAGATACGAAGCAAACACTCTGTTCATTTAAGCCATAAAAACTACAGGTGCATTTGTTAAACCAAAAGGCATTAATAAGAATTCATAGTGACCATAACGAGTCCTGAATGCAGTCTTATGCACATCTTGATCCTTAACTCGAATATGATGATATCCAAATCGAAGATCGATCTTGAAAAGTATGCTGCACCTTAGAGTTGATCAAACAACTCATCGATTCTAGGCAGTGGATACTTGTTCTTGATTGTCATTTGATTTATCTTCCTATAATCGATACACATTCTAAGGGTGCCATCTTTCTTCTTCACGAGTAATACAAGTGCTCCCTACGATGAGACACTAGGTTTAATAAAACATTTGTTCAGCAAATCATGTATCTGTTTCTTCAGTTCATACAACTCTGATGGTACCATTCTGTATGGTGCCTTGGATATCGGCGCAGTACTGGGCACAAGTTCGATAGTAAAGTTTACTTCCCTTGTTGGAGGTAGACCTCACACTTCATCGGGAAACACGCATGGAAATTCACAGCCTACATGAATATTTCTCAACTCCTGTACTAGCTTCTTTTCATAAATGAATGCGATGTAGCCTTCACAACCACTACGCATCATTCATTCAGCCTTGAGTGCTGACCCGATCAGAAGGAGAATGCGACCGTCGGCATTCTCTCCTTCAAAGTTGCAAATGTTATGTTAAAAACAGTCAACCTTCATAAATCTATACGCTTTCTCTGTAGATTTGACTTATCTTTTTTGATAAGGTATATCTCTTATCCTTTTTTAATTTGAATGAGGTGGAATCTTTTGAAAACCTCTGGATGGCTTGGCTAATCTTCAAATGTGGTCCCATAAGGGATGTGCAACAATGGACTCAACGGTGCAGATTTAAATGTAATACCACCTTAAAATGTACTTGGAATTTCCCAAGCCCATAACTTAATTGATTTAGCTGTGATTTTTTCATTTTGGGCTCCACGAGCATCTACTATGAATAAGATTTCCAACAGTATGTAAATTTCATCGATCCGACGGTCGGATTGAAAGTTATGGCCATTTTAAGATGGAGTGTCCTAAGAAAAACGGGATTAATTTTTAGAATTTGATTTTCAATGGACTCTGTCTTTGCGCAACTTCCATTAGATCTGTTGTGGCTGGTTCAAACTCTTCTTCTTTTATTCCCATAAGAATTGTACTCTTTGTATTATCCAAGAACTATGTCAAATCTGCAACTACTGTGGACCCTGCAATGTGGGACATTGCATTTGCTTGAACAATGGGCCCTATGAGAAGTCTTCTACTATAATTAGGACTCTTCAACTAGCATGACGAGTGGACCTACATTTTGATTGATTTGCACATGGCTTGTGTGTGTGTGGGGTCCACTTGGTGAATTCTTCAATTTACTTATTTTGAAGCTTCAGCTTAGGAATGCAGGGCCCAAGATGACTGTGTGCTTGAAAGTGTGTCCGGTGATAGTGGCCTACAATTCTCATTTTCTGCACATTCTAATTCAACAAATCAAACACTGAAGAGCCCATATTGAAGCATGACCCATCCGGACAGAGTTCTACTCCAACTGGAACTCTTCGGAGAAAAAATTCTACAACTTCTAAGTTAATGCAGAAAATGTATGAGAAATATGAAAATCCCAATTCCTAAGTAAAAATTGCATGAAATGAAGAAATTAAGTGAAAATTGATGTGTTTAACCTAATTAAGTCTTTAATTCACCCCAAAATGATGCTTAAATGGTGCAATTCCCTGGACTTGACAAACAGATTTGCGGTGCTTCCCAATCATCTGAACACACATAGATCTCCAGCAACGTGTTGGAGTCTCCATATCCAAATCCATTACAATCTATTTGAATGGGGGACTCATGGAAAACCTGTGGCCAAAACCAAATCAATGATTGGGAACGAACACAATAATGATATGGCTCCCGAGCTGGAAGGATCATCTTGCTCACGAAGGAGAAGGTAGGTGACTGACTGATGTTCCTTGAAGCACAGAGATGGTGGTATGTAAAACCTAAAAATATAGGTAATTATTCTCTTATTTGTAAACATTACAGAAGGTAGGCGGTTACTTGTGTGTACTTTGTATTTAAGTTTAGGAGAATTTTCTCTTTTAGGACCATATAGTACTGTTGATATATTCTCCAACTCATGGCACCTGCCTAGATGCATGAGGAGACTGTGTAGAGCAGAAGGAGGGATGGTGGTTAGGAAAAACATTATCCTTGTATATGTTTTATTTATTAAACATGGGTCTTTTAAGATACAAATGTGGCCCTACATTGCCACATGAGCTCACTTATGTAGTTACCTCATTTGTGTAATTATCAAGTTGAGGTTTACTTTTAGAGATAACTACTCATATTATCTCTATTACGGGAACACTTTATTTGATGGGAAGAAAGTGCTAAAAAAGGGTATTGGAGAGGGTCCGAAATCTAGCAAGAGAAGACTTCGGTTCCTGTGATTTTCCTTACTCCATGCTTATGGACTTGCATACACTAGAAGATTTCTCTCAAAGTTCAAGTCTATGATTTTCAAGACTGCAAAGATCATCAAATCTAATCACCATGGCTGAAGCTATGTTCCCTTATCTCCCGCATTAGATATAATAGTTTCTTACATTATTGACCATGATTAACAACTGTATTTGGAAATGAGTATTTTTAAATTCTTATCATTTGCTAGATTAGGATAAAATATACTCAACTAAAAGATAAGTTATTTTTCTTATTTGAAAGATAGAGCCTAGTTCAACAATAAACTCAAGAAGTTTAAGCCTTTTATCTTAGCCAAAAGGGCGAGAAAGGTATAATTTATATTGTTATCTCGTCAAAGAATGTGTAATGTGAATAGCATAGATCATGTAAAAGTATGCATTATCAATCTAGCAAAAATTCTGCAGTATGTAATATACAACTCAATATCACGAGGGATCATTTTCGTTTTTTTTTTTTTTCTAGTGAGAACCAAGACTCAATGTACTTTATTTGCAGTCATTTACATACGTAACATGACTCACATTTATAATGGTTACTATAATCACATTTGTTTGTGCTCATTTATGCATGTGAAGTGCAAATGAGATGTGAAAACAGAGTGTAAATGAAGCCATTTACACACCAAAACCTGTGTGAAAATCAGTTTCACACCTTTCTTACACAAGGTGCTAGTCCAGTATCTCACAAGGTGATTGCATTCTTATGGGCCGTATCATTCACCTTTAGTTTTTTTTTTCATTCCTATTGGCCTCAAATTTGTAATCCAAATAGTTCAATCCATATATTGAGCTAATGAACCCCAAGGCCTTGAAGATGACTACTCTAAATCTTTATAGATTTTGAGTAATTTATAAAAGGATTCCAAACTGTAGATCTAGTTTTCTACTCTTATGTGGGTCCCCAATTCATGATCTATACTGTTCAATATTCTTTGAATTAATGGTAAATATTAAGTCATTAAGATTCATATCCTATTTTTACATGGATGTTGAGAAATTTGTTAAAAAGCTTAAAAATTCAAAAATACATTTGAAATCACCGGACATACATGTTTACTAATGTGTAAATGGTGATTTTGACAAACACTTTTACTTGGTTCACAAGTATAATACATGCAGATGTAACATTTACATGTATAAAACCCATTTTTCTATATCATGTGTAATTGGAAACAGCACTTAGTACATCATCATAAGAAAACAGGTAAATGGGGCTAGATACTAAATGACAATGACTTGGGTACAACTTCAAAAAGAGAAAGGTAGGATCGTCCCATAATAGAGTTGGGACCTTTGCTACAACCTAGGAAAATGAAGGAATAAGGTAAGGTCCTCTGAATTTAGAAAGTCTTTCTTCCCTTTTGTATTTCTCTCTCTTTCAATGATTTTGATTGTACCTTCTTCCTTTAGCTCATCCCTTCAACATAAATATATGACTAAAATATTGATAGATCAACTGAAATGTAAATGTTTTTGGTCTTCGCGGTATATCGTCCAAAATCATGTTTTAAAATAATAATCCCTATATTACAGTAGTTTTGGTGCCTCTTACTCCACAAGCACACGGTTGGCTTTTTTTTTTTAATGAAAATCCTGAAATTTCAACAATGATCAATGTTTCTAGGACTCGAACCTATCTACCCCGTTGTTTTTTAGGAGGACGTTTATGCTTATAACCATCTGTGCCAGGTTGTGGAGTGGTTGGAATGGTTTTATGGTCACCATCAGTATAGAACCTTTTTTTCTTTTTTGGCTAGAAAGAGTATATGTCATTTTGAGAGATCAGTTTGTTGTTTGAAAATAATGAACCGTTTTGTAGAGTGTACATAGATGATCATATGTGGATGGTGGTTGGGTTGGACAAAATATGGATGAGGGCTGGCCACCAATAGTCATAGCCCTTGACTTAAGGGCCTAATAGTTACAAATCTTAGTGAAAGTGATTTTCCTGACCCATCCATATAAAGGTGTTTTCCTGCAACTTTTTTTCCATTTTTTTAAATACTGAAATATCCTTTATTGAAATAAAACTCTTTTTCACTTCCTTTATATTCTTCTCATATCCTTCAGTAGCGTACTCACAGCAATAAAGGATAACTAATGTCCTCACAGTGATCGGCTGCATTTAGTGGCTACCAAAACCATGTCATGGCTTTAAATGAAGGGTAATTTAGCTATTTTCAAAATATTGAGGGAAAAAGTTGCTAGAAAATACCTTTAAATGGCTGGATTTCCTTAATTGAAAACTTATTGGAAAGCCTAGGGACTAATTTGAAAACATTTGAAACGTATGCCCTTTTTTGAAAGAAGACAATTTTAAGGCCTTATTTGAAATTTCCCTTTTAGATATGATGACGTCATCTAGAGGGTGGCCAAAACTCAATCTCATTGCCTGCTTTGTGAGGTTTCGAGATATTGCACATGGATAAAGAGTCAAAACTAACAGAAATGGTTTGCTATGGTGGAATCCATAGTTGTCTCACCCATAGATTCAATAATATCAATTTTCATTGACTTCTGTGATCTAATGTTATTATAGCATTTTGTCAAATGGACTTAATAATAATCACATTTTGAATAATTTAGTTTATCATTTATTGGAATTTTAGATGGATAATGATAATTAGAATTCACGCGTATTCCCTAAATTGTTGGTGGGCCCACATTTGCCTAATCCAAGCCACTCAAGTACTCCACTTATATTAACTTTAGCAGTGGTCCACTTGTATCAACTTTAGTCCAACCTTTACGCCAATTGCAACAGAGTTAACTGTCTGATTCAATAATTTTTTTGACACGTGACATAGGTAATTAATTTTGAAATACAGGAAGAAAAGCAAATGGAGTTAATCACTTGTAAATCAGGAGATCAATCCCGCGGCATCTTATACTGATTCCAACGAAAATGCAGTACCGGTGCAAAACAAGTGGAGTAGACGATTTAGATGCAGTGGGTCCCACTTGACTCCTTGAGAACCATTCTCACCTCGAAAAGCGAATATTATATATATATATATATATATATATGTATGTGTGCATGTGTGAGAGACATTCATGTGAATTCTTTCCTCACCATATAACGAAGGACAAACTTAATGGGGCCCACCTAGGGCTCCACTAATCATGGGACCGGGTGGGGGTGGATAGAAAGAGACATCTTGGATGAACCTATATATCAAGTTTGGGGTAAATCACATGTCTCTAACCCTTTTATCCTAGCCCACAAACTTAACGACTATATATTAAAGAAAAAATTTTGACATTTCGATTCAGCAGTGCAATCCATTTGGATAGGTGAAAACTTGAGGGCTCCACTAATCATGGGACTTGGAGTGATAGAAAGTGACATCTTTGATGAGCCCATATATCAAGTTTAGAGTCAATCCCATGCCTCAAATCTTTTCATCCGTGGCCCACAAACTTAACGACTATATATTAAAGAAAAAGTTTTGATATTCGATCCAACGGTCCAATCCATTTGAATAGGTGAAAACTTGATGGATATAGTGTATTTAAAGAGGTCCCATTTGTGTAGATGGTTCGGATGTATCATGAAGTTTGCTCCATTATATATAGAGAGAGAGAGAGCAATGCTCTCCTAAGCTTGAGCTTATGAAAAGATTCCGTAAGCGCATGCTTGTGAGGCACACCTTTGGTCCATCCAAATGGACCAAACACATGACCCTCCTAAATTACACATGTCCACCAACTTTCAGTCATATCCATATTTACTAGACCGTTGGATCGACTATGTATCGATCTGAATGAGCTGTAGACCATTAAATTTTTTGGCCCATATAGAGATTATAGAAATCACAGTTGGGGCTGATTTTTTGTAGAGAAGAGGATCTCATGGAGTCCTTGAAATCCCCTCATCCCCATCCCCATGTGGGTTCCCAGGTATGCCCCACCACACACTTGAACTTACCTTATCCTAAACTTGAGCTTGGGAGAGCTGGCCTCATATATATATATATATATGAAAAACATTCATGTGCATCTATCATTCACCATATACTAGTGAGGGACAACAAAATGGAGCCAACTTTATGATCCATCCAAACCATCCATACACATGGGACCCCTTGAATTACTATGGATCAATCGAGTTTTCACTAATCCAAATGGATTTGACCGTTGGATCGAGGATCAATTTTTTATTTAATTTAAGTCATTAGATTTGTAGGCCATAAATGAAGGGGTTAGAGACTTGTGATTAACCCTAAACTTGATTTATGGTCCCATCCAAAATGAATCTTTCCATCATTCTCAAGTCCCACGATCAGTGGGGCCCTAGATGGGCCCTATCAAGTTTGTCTCTCACCATATAGTAATGATATTTTAAAATTCTCCATTACTGTCTTACTGTACAAGCCACCCCATGGGGCGACTTACTGTTCAATTCGAGTGAACCATCCAGACTCACCCCTCCTATTTGCACGGGTCCCACTAGGTTTCGATAGGTCCGAATGAAGTGAATTGTTGGATCAAGGGTCGATTTTATTATTTTATATAAAGTCATTAAACTTGTAGAGCACATATGAATGAGTTAGTGGTATAAGATTGACTATAGATTGGCCCAATTGAATCTTTCAATCCTCCCCCTATTCCATGAATTGTGAGGTCTTAAGTGGGCTCCACTTGGTGGCTTGTATAATCCTTTGTGCACGCATCTAATGAGATGCAAGAAAAACAAGCACACGACCTATACATATGAGGTTTGCACATTTTAGATCGATGACGTCATCCAGAGGTGGCCAAAACTGACCATCTAATTGCCTGCTTTGTGAGGTTTCGAGATATTGCACATGGATGGTGAGTCAAAACTAAAATAAATGGTATGCCATGGTGGAATCCATAGTGATCTCGCCCATAGATTCAATAATATCAATTTTCGTTGACTTCTGTGATCTAGTGTGATTATAGCATTTTGTCAAATGCACTTAATAATCACATTTGGAATAATCTAGTTTATCATTTATTGAAAGTTTAGATGGTTAATGATAATTAGAATGCACGCGTACTCCCTATACTGTGAATGGGCCCACCTTTATCTAATCCAAACAACTCACATATTCCACATGTATAATTAACTTTAGCACTCCACTTAAATTAACTTTAGTCCAACCTTCACTCCAATTGCAACAGAGTTAACTATCAGATTCAATATGCTTTTTAACACGCGACGAAGGATTCCAACGAAAATGCAGTGGTGCTAATACAAGAGGAGTAGAGGATTTAGATGTAGTGGGTCCCACTTAGGTCCGATGTTGAATTAGGAATGGACAGGATGTGTGATCCACTGGGTCCCACGTTGAAAAAAATGGTAGAAGAGTAAGTAAATGGGTAAATGACTTGAAACTGGTGACCAGTCCAATGAATTCATCAGCATATTGAAAAAGCGGTTTCTTCAGCTCCTGGATAAGCTTTGGAATGGTATATTGCTTGTAGGAAAGCTTGGAGCAGATTTGTCGTCACTGCTCTCCATCGTCACCACTAAATCCTTAATCCATCTACTTAATTATCATAAAAACTAAAATAATGTGAGTCATTTGACAATAATATGAATTACTTCAGTTTATTTGATTCATGGATGAAGCCCACCATTATGATATGAATATGATGCAAGCATTGAGAAATCTAATCATCAGTCTTGTAAAACAGTTCCAGTGACAAAGAAGTCTTCATATAAATAATCAATGATTATAATCTGAGGGAAACTATATATATATATATATATATATATATTAGATTACAGGGATTAGGTCTCCATGGTCGGTAGAGTTGTTATAGAACTTCAAACTGAGGAGTATTAATGTGACACAGAGTAAAGATTTGGAGTTCGTCATGTCTATTGCGTATGATCAATTATGTTAAACACCCCTATAAAAAAAAAAAAAAAAAAAAAAAAAAAAAAAAAAAAAACCTATGTTAAACATCAGGTCAACTTGGGGCTTTGGGCTCAGTTGGATTTTCAGTTTTCAAACAGTTGACTCGCCATGTGAGCTTACTATGGATAGTCAGAAGTGTACCCAACCACTTGGTCTTAAACACAACGCTAGCTGTCATGACCCCAAACCCGATTAAGACTAAACCGGATCCGGTGTATGAAATTTAGGGATAATTATTATTATTATTATTATTATTATTATTTTGCCCCTAATGCCCAATGATCGAAGTCCGTTGTGAGGATTGTTTAGTTGAGCCTCATTAACAAATAATCAACGGGACTCGTCCAAAAAACACAACATTAAACCGGTAGGAATATCAAATAAAGTATGAATTTCATTCCATTATATATATTCAAGTTTCAAAAGATAAAAATATAAAGTTTATAAACATCAGGACCATCCCAAAAACCTAGGTCGTAGTACTAAAGATATACAAAAGTATGATAAGTCCAAATGTACAGAAATCCCCGAAAGATGCAAGGAAGTGGCACATTGAAAGATATCCCCGTGTAACGTGCACTAATGCTAGGAGTGATGATGCTAAGCTACGTCATTGGCACCCCACTCTCATACATCATCCTCTTCCCCCGATTAAGGATCCTCTAGGATTGCCTCGACATCCGGGTCTACGTAATAGTAGTAGGTGTCCTCTGCACACCATGGAATAAATGATCAACAATATGTTGGCAAGAAGATAAACAATAAACATTATTCATAACATATTTCAAAAGAGAATAAAGACAAATACATAATGACAAGATAATAAGGTACAAGCTAGGCATAAAGCATGAGTAATACGAGAATCACGTAACAAGGTAAATCCGAGCAATATAAGCAAGGATAATGTTAGTATTTTTGTTGGCTAATTCCTGGGTTGGACAAAACTCTGGGTCCATTGAGCTATATTTTCTATTTTATTTTAAAATGGACTGTGGTTGTGTCACCGGAAGATCTGAAGCGAAGATTAGAAGAGAAAATAAGATCGAGCGAAATCCCCCAGCCCGATCGATCGAAGCCTCTGTCTGATCGATCGGACAGTAAATGTGCCCCAGTTAAATGGGCTGTCCAATCGATCGGATGCATTGTCCGATCGATCGAACAGGCGGCACAGTTTCGGGAAAGTCTCCTATTTTGCCACGAATTGGTTTCCTCTTGAGACTTGGTTTCCCAATTTTAGTCCTACTTGTGCTCTAAGTCTGAGGCACGAATTTAGGGCTATAAAAAGGGTGTTGCTCTCAACCCTAAAGAGTGTCTGTGTATATTGAAGATTAGACACCACACCTCTCATTAATCTGAGTCAGAGATATCTAAGAGTGATCATTCTCTAAAGCCATTGAGAGATTGTTCTAAATGGCTGCTCTAAAAGGTTGTTGCTACTTCTACCTTCTTTTAGGACATAGTTTCATAATTCGATGTTGACTCATTGGTGAAGACCAAGACCCCATAAACTTGATTTATTAATGAAAGACCCATTACAAGCAAATAACCATTACAAAATTCTTTTAATAAAAATAAAGTGCATCCAACCTTACCATAGACACAAGAAACACTAAACGGAGGAGAGGGACTCGCGGTCTTGAACGGCGATCCAACCAGCTCTCGTTTCGCGATCTGAAATCCAAGCAAGGGAAGATGATTTCAAGGATGATCCGATGGTGGAGTGACGATAGCAACGGCGGCGGCGCGACGGCGTAGAAACCCAAGTGGTGGTAGCCTTAGAGAGCCTTGGGTGAGTGAGGATGGTAGAGGAGAGATGGAGAAAAAAGTGATAAAAAAAAGAGAAGAATGTGCTGGTCGTCCAAGAGAGATTGGAGAGATCCTAGGTGTCGTCCAGCCCTCTTTTTGGGCTCTTTTTATATCTTTTTGATAGCTTGGGTCGCAAGGTTTTGGTTGGGTAAGGATTAGTAGTGTGGGGTCCAAGTTGGATTAGGATTAGGAGAGTTTTTGAGAGATTTTCTAGGGGTTGGCTCACAATCCTAGTAAAAATAGGATTGTTCTTATCTCATGCAACTCCCTCTTTTGGGTCCCACTTTGGTTAAGAATCAATTCAAATCTGAAATTTCAGATTTGAAACAAATTTTGAAACCATGTAACATCATGGACGTGTAAAACTTCTTGGGAAGATATTGGGTTGCAAAATTCAAATCTTTGAGGCCTATCTTTTAGGAGATAAATCCAACAACTTAGTGCAAAACTTGGCCTCTTTGAATTTGTTTTCAACTTGAAATGCTAACCAAGATCTCCAATCTTTTGAACTCTTCATGGCTGGAAAAATATCCTTAGATGGGCCCACTTCCTCTCTTGAAAAGATCCCTTCAAATCTGAAATTAATTTCAAACATGGAATAGAAGTAGGCCCCACTTGAAAATATGTAACATTTTAACTCCACACCATGCATGGACGTCCTCTCCTTGGCTTGATTTTCTTTTGCAATTTTTCTTCTTCTTTGTTTGGCTTGAATTGAATCTTAGCCATCCATCATGACATGTAAGCAATATTTGTTGGAGAGTAGATAGGACACCTCATCATCTCATGGCCCGCAAATTTGGAACTTATCTTCAAGAGATTAAATCTGATTTTTTTCTTACATATGAGAGCGGACCCTACCATGGCCGCCCCTACCTTAGAATCCATGCCAAAGGAAGGTGGGTCCATGGTGCATTTGATTCATCAATTCTCTTCCGTGGGCCCCGATTTCTGAAATTCCCTACAAAAATAAAAGCAAAGATCAAAGAATAATCTAATCATATAGGTAAGGAATTATGCAAGATGCGGGCCCAATTCACACCAAATAAATGCATAAAATGTCACCATTTTATCAAATTTTCTTCAATTAAATTAAAGGTGCAAAGAAAATTCATCATTTCATGTGTGATTAAAAAGTTATGAGAAATTTCTGACTTTCAATGCCAAAAATAGAGAAATTCATGATTTTATGTGAAAATGCAATTTTTTTTGATGAATTTTGACTCAAATTCAGACTTTGATGCTCAAAACATAAATTCATAATTTTTTACTAAAATGGTCCATGATTTGATGATTAAGTCCTTAATTACTCTAAAATGATAAGAAAATATTGCATTTTTAAGGACTTATCACATCGCTTTCATGGCAACAACCTCTGGTTCTGTTACTCCACAAGTTTCTTCTAATGATGGGACTGATCATGATGATAGTGAGTCAGAGACAGTACATGATTGGCAAGCTGAATATCAGATTTTGTTTGCAAAGACCATGAAGATGTTAAAGATAAATGAAAACGTGGCTACAAGCTGGAAAGAATCTGAAGAGTAGAATACTTCTTTAAAAGCTAAATTGTTAGAAGCTCTTACAATAGTGAGTCACTTAGAGGTAGAAAATAACAAATTGGCAGATAAGTTATGTATGCCAAAGCTTCATCACCCCTGATCTACAAGATCGAACCCCCACTCCAGTGCTGATACGAAGATCATATTGAGGGAGAGTCAATATTGAGGGGGAGCTGCAGGGTCCAGATAGATAGAAGCTGATTGAAGATAATTATTTGTCAATTATGGACAAAAAGGGGGAGACTAATGAAGCAAGGGCGAGAAAACAAGCAAAGATCTACAGGTGATGAGATTTTTTTTGGTCCAAAAATTCAATGTATTTTGGGCATTTTCTTTTGGGTAGATTGTTTGTATTGTCCTATGGAGTTTTGTTCATGAATTGCCAAAGGGGGAGATTGTTTATATCTGTGTTGGCTAATTCATGGGTTGGACAAAACTCTGAGTCCATTGAGTTGTATTTTCTATTTTATTTTAGAATGGACTGTGGTTGTGTCACCAGAAGAACTGAAGCGAAGATTAGAAGAAAAAAGAAGACCGAGCGAAATCCCCTAGGCCCGATCGATCGGAGCCTCTGTCTGATCGATCGGACAGTAAATGCGCCCTAGTTAAATGGGTTGTCTGATCGATCGGATGCACCGATCGATCGGACAGGCGGCGCAGTTTCGGGAAAGTCTCATATTTTGCTACGAATTGTTTTCCGTTTGAGACTTGGTTCCCCAATTTGAGACCTACTTGTGCTTTAAGTCTGATGCACGAATTTAGGGCTATAAATAGGGTGTTGCTCTCAACCCTAAAGTGTGTCTATGCATATTGAAGATTGGACACCACACCTCTCATTAATCTAAGTCAGAGATATCTAAGAGAGATCATTCTCTAGAGCCATTAAGAGATTGTTCTGAATGGCTGCTTTAAAAGGTTGTTGCTGCTTCTACCTTCTTGTAGGAGATAGTTTCGTCTTGACTGACAAGGTTGCGAGGAGATCAAGTAGGGCGAATGGCTCACGGTGGATGTCATGTCAGTGGATTCTTTACAAGAAAAACTACAATCCTTAGGTGTATGACTGAGGTAAAGGAGCTTGTGAGTATATCTTATAACTATTCGTGAACTCTTGATTTCTGGTTCGTGGTTTTTCTCCCTAGATAGGTTTTCCACGCTAAATTATTGTGTCTGCCTTCTTGTGGTGTGTGATTGGTAGATAGCTAGTTCTATTGTTTGATTGGTTATTTCCACTGCATGTTGATTGGTTAAATTAGAACTAATAATCCATTCTAGTAGCCCCTGCAAAAACTTTCAGATAACCATCCATGAAATGCAATGCAAGCAGGAGGAGACTTCGACGATGTCTCAGCCATCTCACGAAGGTATAAGTGATGCCCTAGTCGACTACAAATACCCAAAGTCTGGCTCTAGGGGGATCATAACTCCCAGTCCTAGGAATAGCAGCACGGTCTGGGTATAAATGACGTCCGAGCCGACTACGAATACCCAAAGTCCGGCTCTAGGGGGATCCTAGCTCCCGGTCCTAGGAATAGCAGTACGGTCCTAGCCCGCTCCTAGTTACTTGTGTTGGAAGTGGGTAGACCTCTTGGATAGGTTTCAAAAACTTTTCACCAACTAGAAGTGATGAACACCAATCCAAAAGCCATCAAAACCCAATCCTGGATGCATGTCCTCAAACTCAGCCATCATGATCAACAAACAAACCTATTAAAAGGATAGAAACAGCACTAAACATGCAACCACGAAATTCCACAACATACAAGGAAGAGAAAATACCTATGGAGCTTGGTTGTGCTCTAATGGAGAACTTGATTCAACTCTTTGATGAAGAGCTCTTCAAGATCAGAATCTCCAATGCCCAATCGTCTTCCACGCTATGACCCGCTTCAGATCTCTTTCCTCAAGAGAGATGGTGGAATCTCCAAGAGAAAGACTATCTAGAATCTCTAAGGAAACTAGAAGGGAACTAGAAGAGATAGAAGGGAAGGAGAAGAATGCAACTTCTTGCAAACTATGGTGATGGGCGTGAATCACTCCTTGGAATAGGGCATGGATGTGGACGTCCAAGGGTGCTCCCTCCTCTTCCTTTTATAGCTTTTCAACCTTCTCTCTTAAGTGTATTATTAGAAGTCCAACTTCCATTACTCTTAATAACCCTTTACTCTACTATTACCACTATTAGAAGTCTCACTTCAAATAGAAATAGTAGCTTTCCTTTTTGAGTTCAAATAGAATTAGTAAAGATCCAATCTTGGGTTAGCGTGGGGACCACTAGGGATTCCATAGAAAGCTGGCTCCAACTGGGACACCGCTACCCCACATCTCATGTGCAATCCGGGCCCACAGTTAATTGCAAATAACTCCACTATATAAATGCAATTGAACTCCAGTCTTAGGAATAAATTACATGAAGACCCTAAACTTCCCTATCACTAAAAGTGGGCCCCTCTATCATTATCCATGGATCAATTGGACAGACTGTCCCACCAATTTTGACCCATATCTTATTATCCTTGAGACCCAATTAATTATAGTAATCATTAGTACCATCCAATTAACTCTTAATTGAGATGGGTGTACACTTACCAATGATAAATCCATTAATTGGCACAAGGGGATAATAGAGATAGATTCCATCTTGACCATTAAATGTTCCCACAGTCCTACTACCACGTACCCAAGACAACGAGGTGTTGACCTACAGTTGGCCTCACTCATTGGTGACTCAAAGCAAATGAATAGATAGAAACTTGAGTTCATAAATGTCTCAGGGTTGAGAACCTAATTGCTAGGGAATTATGAGAGCAGACCTTAAAGTAAAGACAGTGTTCTTGAGGTGCTTTTCATGGTCCTTCAATACATCCAATGTACCAGCACTATGATCCAGAATCTTACATTCTGATAATCGAGACAAATCACACTATCTCATAGTAATCAAAGTACTGCAACTTTGTCAGATGAGATGCCCAATCTCATCACTGGTTGTGAAGATATTTAAGTATAAGATTTGCTATACATATCTCCCGTATGTGGATCTCATCCATACACATGTATTGCATCTAGTATACTTATGGACTCCGGTTCATCTCATGAACCATCATGTCATTCGTATTGGTTATGTGCATTTAAGTAATAAATACCATTCATCTCATGAAATGATAACGTGAATATATTGATAAATAAAGAAATTAATCAATTTATTACATCAATCATAATGGATTGAGACCATAAAACTAACAACTTGCGCCATGGACGCCGTCTCAAGCCTACTGCCCACCCTAGTGTCAGAGTAACCTGCCCACTCAAGAATCATCAGTCTGCAGTTGGTCATGAATGCAAGATGATAGTGATGGTTTGCATACGACACAAGTTCTAAGACAAATACACGTGCATAGGTTCCCAAGTACAAGATAACAAGCTGAGGGCCACTCCAAGTCAGGCCAAGATACCAGTCAGGCTCCAAGTTCCGTGAGTAGTCCTCTTTCAAGTCTATCCACATGTGTCCATCAATACAAGACAAGGTACCTAAGGATACACTCTAAGTCTAGTCAAAACCTAATTCTACAAGTTAAATTACAAGTTATACAAGTATACAAGATAAAGTGTACAAGGTACGACAAGCTACGAATACAAGATTCACGAGTTAAGAGTGAAGAACAAGCCAATCCTAGGTCAAGAGTTGTCCACCGTGTATCGAACGTGTCCCCAACGAAGTATGTGTGGAGAATGAGTCAATGGTGTCATAATTTGGCGGGCCCATGGTGTATGAAAGTCATTGGCACCAATTAACTCAATTCCACACGCATTCAGCCAAGTTACGTCAATATACGAAAAATCCCGGACAACCGAAGAAGCACACCAAGCCAATCATGCTCCGTTTCCATTTTCCCCAATTGGTCAAGCAAGGTAGGGTCAAGGGGTCCCGCATGTAAGGCCAAAACCAAAGGAGGAAGCCCCATTTGAAAAATAGATTTTGGACTAGGTGGCTAGCTGCCTGAGGGTCAATGGCTAACTGCCAAGTCGCTGCAGGGTAGCCACGAGGTCACCGCGTGTAGTGTAAACATTACCTAAAAATCAGTTCATCAGGTCGGCCAGCCGCGGGGTGACCGCATGGGTAACTGTGCGCGGGACAGAACCTTACCAGGTTTTGTTCTGATTAGGCGGTCAGCAGCCTATTAACCGCCAAGTGACTGCTCGTGCAAAAAATGGCAATTTCTAAAACTGTTTCCATTCAGATTTCGAGGTGCACAATTTAGCATTAGAATTACCACTTCCAACACTTTGAAACATCCATTTTCATTCTTCAAACCCACCCTATCCAATCCATTCAAGTCCATTAACAATATCCTTTAATCTAGCATGTGGAATTCAATAAATATGACAAGGCTTGGAATTAGATATTTCCTAGGCAATTGCATTATCAAGAATGAAAATAAATACATGCATGTGTAACATAAAATTGCTATTCTACTTGCCTTCACCAAAGGGAATGAGAGAAATGGAAATTGAGGAGGAGAGCTCTCCTACACACCATAGCCAAAGACACTTCCAAAAACCCTTCTCCTACACCCAAAGAACACCAGGGAAGAAGAAAAGAAGGAATCCATTAACATGCAAGGCATTAACAGCAAGGAGGAAGGAAATTAGAGGAGAAGAACTTGAGGAAAACTCACCAAATTTAGATCAACACAGAGGAAGAAGAGAGGAAGAGGTTGGTGTAGTTTGTTTCTTGATATTTCCCCTTTAGGTAGCACATGCAGGAAGAGAGATGAAGATGAGGGAGAGAAAAAGCTACAGCAGTTGCACCTTAGGAGTGAAAATGAGCAGAAACGAATGAAGGCTGGAATGGAGTTAGTTTAAAAATGAAGATGAGGGAGGAAAGTCTAAAATGCCCCCTTTTAGTGAAATGGGGGAAATGTGATTATTTGAGGGACTTCGAGGCATCAAATCATGACGAGTCAAGAATGATAGAGGATGAGTGCGACGAGATCTTTCCAACGAACCCAAATTCGGCGAAAACAGAATTTTCTGGAAAAATACTCAAATTTTCCTATTAATCACAACATAACCCCCTATTAAGATTAACCGCACTCAGAATCAAACTAAACTTCAGGAACATATTTCTGATGATAAAAGAAACTCGCTTAGCCACTAAACCCGCCTAATTAGCTAGAATCACAATTAATTAGGTTAATCGCCAATATTAGGTATTAAACACCCTATTAAGGTCGGGGACCTTACACTAACCCGGTCTAATCTTCTGACGAAAGTATGATGCATGCCCCTAAAACCAGTGCCATTTGTAGTAAACAAGTAGAGCTTGGTCATAACCCTTGTTTTCTACCCACTAAGAGGTGTGATGGTATCTTGACTTTTTCTAATGGGGCTTTCTCTAAAACCACACACAGTACCTATAAAGAACCTCGAATGTTCACGCTCAGGGAAGCTAAAGCAAAGGTGATTCTCTTTGTGGTTGAGCAAGGCCAAAGAAGAAGGATTTACTAAAGTCTATGCCTTTTCAGATCTTTTCGAGGTGATCAATGTCATTAATGGGAAGGAAGACTAGATGATCAACTCTTTCTTTCTGGATATTGTGGATGTGGAGATGAATGACCAAAATTAGGTACATGCGAGACATGGTTTTGATGTGAATTAGTTGATGTAGGATTGATCTATGAATATAACATTGAGATGATCCTTAAATGTCAGAGGTTTCTTCCTTACCCTTTGTTGAGCGGCGATATCGATGGTTAAGACACGCTAACATTCTCAAATTTGTATAGATGAGACAGTACAAGCAGTGATATTGATTCCTAGAAAGAAAGATAGAGGTAACACTACTCTCAGGATTTTTTAACTTGTGACCTCTGGCTTTGATACCATATTAATAACCGGAAACAACAAGAGCTCAAGCTGTTAGTGAACGGCACATCAACGTTTATCAACAGTATCGATGCTTAATCACACCTGGATGATGAAGCAACATTCCACATCGACACATTCACATATACACTTCCTTGAAGATTTCATAGTCACAATTATATAAGGTTTACCATTAGATTGATGCAGCCATTTCACATCATATAAGGTTGAAAAGTTCCAAAGAATCAAAAGGAAAAGGCAAAAGGAAAATTTTGATTGGAGTCCAGTTTCATCTTTAATGGAGTAATCAAAAGGGAAAGGCCAAAAAGTAGGTTGTGAGATGAAAAGATTATAGAGAATCTCTTTTGAAATGAGAAAGATGACAAATGGAAAAAGGAGGTTTTAGGTGGAAATAAATGGGGTATTAAAAACAAGCAGCGATGTTATCACTACTGAGCGCAAAGGTGAAAAAAGAAAAAAACAGGGAGAGAGAGAGAGAGAGAGAGAGAGAGAGAGAGAGTGGTGGGAAGAGTCCTATTCAGTTACTATCAAAGCTTTAGGTGCTTTTTGGTCTACTAAGGGTCTAAAGGAACTTTTATGTTAAAACCCCCAAGAGTTTTTCACAAAAATCCCTATATTCTATTTTATTATTTTATTTGCATCTAAAACACTCTTAAAGCAATTGGAAATGAAGAGAATATAATTTTCGTATCTTCTCCCTTTTTAGTTATTTAAATCTAAAGAGGGGTTTAATAAATATAAGAAAGTTTCTTTTCATTAGGCCTATCGAGAATTGAAATTGTGCATATAAATTTGGAGTAAAATTTGCATGTATATCTTTTGATGGAAAATTTCCAAGAAAGTACATGTTCCTTCAAAACAAATAAACAAACTTTTATTGAGGTTCACCTTCACTAAATTCAAACCGTCGCATACACCTATCCCTCCATATATTAGCGTTCACCCCAATCGTGTCCTTAATTGAAAACTTCTTGGAAAACTTAGGAACTCATTTGAATTTTTTTAAAACTTGTGTCATTTTTTAAAATAAGCAAAAACTGAAGGCCTTTTTTGAAACTCTTCCTATCTAAAATGTGCAAACCTCCATACGTGTCTTCATTGTCCGTGTGCTTATTTCTCTTACACCTCATTGGCTCTGTGCATAAAGGCTTGTACAAGCTTATGTGAATTAAATCAATACAATAAAATAACTGCAAGTGCAAAGTTGTATGCATGAGACAGTGGCAAATATAGGTCGATCCCAGAAGAAGCGCCACTAAGTTAACAGTAACAATCGAAACCATTGAAAAACCCAAGATTAATAAAAAATAATTGAGATCCAAGGAAAACTAGAAAAAATCATAAACATGAACTAATCAAAAGCACAAAAAGCTCAATATATAAAGTAGACCAGAGCATTCAGAATACACTAAGCAAGATGATTAATCCATCAATGCAATCATTCTACTCTTTTTCTAAAAATAAGATCAGTAACAAATCAATATTTCTAATCCGGAGAATTTGTCTTTTGCAAAAACCAATTTTTAATAAAAAGAATAAGATCACCACCCATGACCTCCTTTACCCGATAAAAGAATGAAAAATCATAAGCATGACTTATCAAATTAAGGATAAGTTATCAAAGGATCTTAGCCCTAAGCATAATCTATCAAAATAAGCATAAATGCATCAAACCGTTTCCATTAGAAATCAAAACAGAGGCCGCCTGAGGCATGGAGACAAATCTATTATTCTAATAGAGCATTCATTTAATAGAGACAAGAAAGAAATAGAAAGATCACATTGATTAAATCAAAGATCTACTTTGCTTCATCTGTGTGCTTCAATCCAAAAATCTAACCAGCCATTGAAAAGAACTTTAGAAGTACATTCTTTGATAACATATACTTTTACAATGGTCCCTCAGAAATCTCTCCTCTGAAAAATCCAATTTTCTGGAACAAGGCTCCATAATTCCTTTAAGAAATAGAATCAAAAAATAATGGAGGGAAGAGAGGTGGAGAAGAGAGGAAGAGAGAGATGGGATGTTCTTCGCTACTGGAAAAAAAGATGTTTTGGAGCCTCCTTTTATAGTTTCCTGCTCCACCCGGTTCATTGTATCTTGACACTTTTTGCAACTTGGGATTAGGATTATCTCTAGAGATGAGAGGGAGATCTTATCTTTCTTATCTTGAATGGAGATGAGGTGAGGTGGCAGCTTAGCAGATCTTTAGATGGGGTTATTAGTTTTATGGGCTCAATCCATTAAGATTGATGTAATAAATTGATTAATTTCTTTATTTATCAATATATTCATGTTTTCCTTTTATGAGATGAATGGTGTTTTATTATATATTTGCACATACCCAATACGAATGACATGATGGTTCATGAGATGAATCGGAGTCCATAAGTATACTAGATGAAATACATGTGTATGGATGAGATCCACATACAGGAGACATGTATAGCAAATCTTATACTTGAATATCTTCACAACCAGTGATGAGACCGTACATCTCATCTGAAAAGGTTGCAGTACTTTGATTACTATGAGATAGTGTGATTTGTCTCGATCATTAGAATGTAAGATTCTGGATCATAGTGCCGGTACATTGGATGTATTGAAGGACCATGAGAAGCACCTTATGAACACTGTCTTTACTGTAAAGTTTGCTCTCATAATTCCCTAGCAATAGGCTTTCAATCCTGAGACATTAATGAACTCAAGTTTCTATCTATTCATTTGCTTTGAGTAACCAATGAGTGAGGCCAATTGTAGGTCAACACCTCGGTGATTTGGGTACGTGGTAGTAGAGCTGTGGGAACATTCGATGGTCAATATGGAATCTATCTTTAATATCCTCTTGTGCCAATTAATGGATTTATCATTGGTAAGTGCGCACCCATTCCAATTAAGAGTTAATTGAATCGGTACCAAATGATCATTATAATTAATTGAGGCTCAAGGATAATAAGATATGGATCTAGTTTGGAAGACACGTCCAATTGATCTATGGATATTGATGGAGTGCGTACTTGTGGTGATAGGGAAGTTTAGGGTCTACATGTAATTTATTCCTAAGACTGGAGTGCAATTGCATTTATATAGTGGAGTTATATGCAATTAACCGTGGGCCCGGATTGCACATGAGATGTGGGGTCGCGGTGTCCCAGTTGGAGTCAGCTTTCTATGGAATCTCTAGTGGTCGCCATGCTAGCCCAAGATTGGATCATTACTAATTCTATTTGGACTCAAAAGGGAAAACTACTATTTCAATTTGAAGTGAGACTTCTAATAGTGGTAATAGTAGGAATAGTGAGTTACTAATTATTATGGAAGTTGAACTTCTAATAATAAACAAAGAGGAGTTGCTTAAAGCTATAAATATGAGAGGAGGGAGGCTTGGATGTCCCATGCTTGCTCCATCCTAGGGATTCACGCCCAAGACCCTATTGTGCAAGAGTTGCACTCCCCTCTTCTCCTTCTCTCTTCTAGTTTCTCTTCTAGTTTCCCTTTGAGGTTCTAGTTAGGTTTCTCTTGGAGATTCCACCATCTTCTTTGAGAAAACAGATCTAAGACGGGTCATAGCGTGGAAGACGATTGGGTCTTGGAGATTTTGATTTGGTTTGCGAAAGAGTTTCTCAAAGAAAGAAATCAACTCATCCATTAGAGCACAACCAAGCTCCATAGGTATATTCTGCTCCTTGTATGTTGTAGAATTTCGTGGTTGCTTGTTAGGTGCTGTTTCTATCTCTTTGATAGGTTTATTTTCTGATCATGATGGATGAGATTGAGGTCATGGATCCTGGATTAGGTTTTGTAGCCTTCTAGATTGTTGATCTCTAAGTCAAGTGAGTCAAAAGTTTTTGAAAACCTATCCTAGAGGCCACCTATTTCCAACAGGGGTCCCTGTTGACACCAAAAATGTCACTTAGCCTCCTTAAACATCAAAAGCTACATGGAGCCGCATCCTACTGCAAACAGGCAAAGCTGCTTCAGGCTTCAGATCTTATCAGAATCAAACAAAAACTACAAGATCCTTCAAAATAGCAAAAAAGGAGGTACAAATGAAGTTTCGGGCCATTTCAACACCATTTGGCCTAACTTCAATCCTCCAACAGCTAAGCGGGAGCTCCCGACGGCAACAATGTCAAAGACATCAAATCTTCAATCAGAGCCTTTGGATGGTCTCAAAATCCCTCCAAAAGGCTCCACGTCGAATTTCAAGTCAAATCGACACTGTTCGACCCTCCATGAACTCTCGAACGGCGAAATCAAGCCTCCCAGCGGTGAGAACCTTCGATGCCGCCATTCATCAAACAAAGCACATGAGTAGCTTCTACATGCTTTCAAAGGGCTGCACGTCAAATTTCAGGTCATTCCGACGACCTTTGACCCGGCTTTGACGCTTGGAAGCAAAATCAGACCCGGCTTTGACGCTTGGAAGCAAAATCAAACCATACCAGCGGCGGAGCTCCCAGGGACCATGGCACCCAAATCAGAGCTAATGGATCGTTTCAAAATGACTCCAATAGGCTCCCTGCCATATTTCAGGTCAATTGGACATCGGATGACCACACATCAAAGCTCGACATCTTCCGCACGGTGAAATCAAGTCTAGCATCGACGGGACCTAAAACGGCTTCAAAACTCAAATAAAAGCCAATGGTTGGTCCTATCTAATGCTTAGGAAGCTTCACCTTAAATTTCAGGTCATTCCGACATCGTTTGACCAAGTTTCAACTCTTAGTGGAAAATTGGCTACAAAGCCTTCGGCTTTTCCAAAAATAGGAAACTTTGCGCTCTGATTTCCACAGCTTCTTGACAGGTTTTCTTCAGAGGAATTAAGCCAATAAATGAGGAGAAATGTCAAGGAAAGTACAGAAGAAAAAAGAAACGAAAAAGACGGAAGAACAACAACCGAAAGGGGACAAATCCCCCATGGTCGCCGGCGACCTTGGTCCATGGTCGCCGGCGACCTTGGTCCATGGTCGCTGGTGACCATGGGTGCATGGTCGCCGGCAACCATAGGGATCCGGGCTGCCAAAGTTCGCCCGGAAATCCACTTTTTCGGGTATTTTTTGCGTTTCGCGATGTTTGGCCCCTGTGATTTTCTCAAATTCTGATTTTTGAGGCATGATATCCATTGATCTTCGTCAACATCATGGATCCGCCATCGAAATCATTCGATCATCATTGGAGACTCCAAAATCGCCAACCGGCCGACCAAGAAAGCACACTTTCTGCCCGACCAATCGTGAAATCGACTGGACAGATGTTTCTGGCCCATTGGTACCAACCAATGTACGAATTTGCATCGTCATCCGACATCAAACAACATGCGGATCCATCAATGATCATCGCAAGAAGAATTCCAAAAGACGCGGCGCGGCCCGCGACTCTTCAAGCGACTCGGCGACCAATTAATGCTGTTAATTGACCCGTTTATGGCAAGTTAATACGGTCATTAACTCATTATTCTGGACGGCCCAATCAGAAGCAAGCAAATGGGAGTTACAAGCCCAATTAATCATGACAATTAACCATGTAACTCCTATCATTATGGAGATTAATCATGGTAATTAATCATGAAACCCTCATCATCATGGAGATTAAATGCCCATTATTCTCTATCGACCAATCAAAATCCAAGAAAAAAGAGTTACAAAATTATGAAATTAAATCTTGTAACTCCTCCCATCATGGAGCATTAATGCCATTAATGCCCATAAACCTTCCTAATGGCTATCAAAAGCCTATAAATAGGCGGTCATTCCAAAGGGAAAGGGTCCTGAAAATTATCCTAAAGAATTCTCTGCACAAAGAAGTTCTCCTGCCCTGAAGAAACTCTGCTGCAAACACTACAAGGTGATTGAAGTCCCTTGGGGGGCCAACCCCCCCCCCCCCCCCCCCCCCCGTAAAGGTTTTCCCTCTTCTTCCATCCAATATGGCCCAGATGCGGCTTTTCAGCCCGTCTACTTGGTTTTTATTGGATATAGGACCTTCCCTTGGTCTTTTTCCTCTAAAAATCTGAGGTCCAAGCCAAGCCAAGTGAATCAAAAGCATCAAAGTGTTCTTATCTGAAGGACGATGGCGGAGTCCATATATGACTCGCGACCGTCGATCTAAACAAGTCCGCACAATCTCCTGAGAAGTCAGATCCCTCTTTCTTCATCTTCTATTGTATTTTGTATTTTTAAAGAGACAGAAAAATCACAACTCTTGTCTTTTACTATTGATAAGATTTGTAAATCGCCTTCCATGGCAAAATTGCCTTCTACTGCACAAAACTGCCTTTCACGGCATTAAAAATCTTGTCTCTTTCTTTAAAATATATGTGTAATGGAAAGTTAGAAAAAAAGTTCGATTTTCTTTCTACTTGTGAAGGTTAATCTGTGGATCACCATTTCAAATTCCAAGTATAATAGAAAATCTGGCATACTCGTAGAAAATGTTGATGCTCGCTTTCTTCTTTGCCCCGCCGCACCCCGGCAGACCCGGGACGGAGGAAGGCAAGAAAAAAAGCCGGGACCATCTAGTTGGCATACCCGGTAGGACTCGTTCATTTAAGAACACGATGCTTAGAATCCTTGGTTCCTTCCTAGTTGGTGGCCTATGTTGGATCTTGTATCTAAAAAAAAAAAAATATGAGATGAGATTCTTTGGAAACTTCTTTCTTTGAACTTGTTTCCATTCTTTCTTTTCTCAACCAAAAAAAAAAAAAAGTTTTTTTTCCATTGGGTTCAAATTTGAGAAATCTTGGTTTCTTCCCTTTCGGACTTAGGGCTCACGGAAATCGATGAGCCTTTGTTCGGGATTGGAATACCATTTCTTATCTTTTGAGAATCCAATCTTAACTTCAAATTTTTTTTTTCAGATTTCTCTTTTTTGTATTCAAATTGGAGAAACTTTGGTTCTTCCTTTTTCATACAGTGGCTCGCAGAAATGTTTGAGCCAACATTCGGATTTGGAGGGGCCATTTCCCTCTCTTTGATGGGTCCATTGGTGATCTTTCAAAAAAAAATTAAAAAAAAAAAAAAAAGTTTTCAAATTTCTTTCTTTTGGATTCAAATTGGAGAAACTTTGGTTCTTTCCTTTTCTTACAATGGCTCGCAGAAATATTTGAGCCAACGTTCGGATTGGGAGGGGCCATTTTCTTCTCTTTGATGGGTCCATTGGAGATCTTTAAAAAAAAAAAACACACATTAAGGTTGCGCCAATTGCGTTCTTTAACCAAAGTGAATTTAAGAAAAACCTTGTCCAAAGTGTGGAGGCAGCTAGACTATTCGAGGTAAGGGTCCTTGAAATGGGTTCATTAAGTAATCCTACCCTTACCTGGGCCCTAATCTATCCACTGAGGTTTCATAAGACCGAATTGGAAGACCTATGTGCACTCTTCAAAAAAAAAAAAAAAATCTTAAAAAAAAAAAAAACTTCTGTCATTATTGTGTTCAAATTCGAGAAATTGTGGTTCATTCCTTTCCGGATTTAGTGCTTGCAGAAATGTTTGAGCCTTTGTTTGGATTGGAATACCATTTGCTCTCTTTTATGAATTCAATCTCGACCTTTCAAAAAAAAAAAAAAAAACTCCCGTCATTATTGGATTCAAATATGAGAAATCCTGGTTCCTTCCTCTTCGGACTTAGGGCTCGCAGAAATCGCTGAGCCTTTGTTCGGGTTGGAATACCATTTGCTCTCTTTGGCGAATTCGATCTTGACCTTTCAAAAAATATCCCATCTCGTGTCCTTTTCAAGGATACGATTTACAGCATTTGTGCCTAGCGGTGCTAGTACACCCTTTCGGGTCTACTGTATTCGTGACCGACACATTTGTATCTCCAGCCTTATATCATTTTACCTAGAGTGAGCTTCGCTTCTCGGTAACCTGAATTAAGGTTTACAATTGCTTCTAGAAGTCACTAGAATGCTCATTTTGAGTCAACTGTACTTGCATTCAGAACAATTGTACCCTCAATAGCTTTTTGCCTTCTTCATTACGCTCAGAATGGGCCATGCCCGCTGAGCGATTTGAAAAGAAAAAACCATAGTATTTTCCATTTATGATCACCATATTCTTGTGATTACTAATGGATGTGGTCTCGTTTCAGAAGTTTTCCAAAACTAACAATGGCAGCCTCGTTGACCATCACCTTCGACGAAAACAAGTACCAAGTCATGCTTCAAGAGAAGCAAAGCAAGCGCACTTACAAGCGCCTTGCCAGCTGCTGAAGCATCACCCCCCTCGGCAACTCCCAAAACACTGGTCGACCTCCACTCCTCATACCATCGTCTTCGGGTCGCTAGGACCATTCTCACTACCTGTAGAAGAGACGACGCCTACTAAGAAGCAGAAGACCGGCCCTGAACGTGTCGCTGCCCAGACACCAAAGGCGGTCACCAGGAAACCCGAGGTTCGTGGCAATCCTGCGAAGCCTCAACCTGCAAAAAATCAGGTTTGCCCCAAGACTTGGTCCCCGCGATCTTCACCAAAACAAAGAAGGTCCCGGACATCTGCAAAACCAGCGTACCTGGCTCCTCTCAAGGAGAACCGGTTCTATCCTCTCGCTTACATTAAAGGGGAGAAACCTACCCTCCACCGAACTACAAAACCAACCCAACACGAGCCGGCTTGCTCATACAAGCCCAAAATCAAGTCGTGCATCACAAGGCCTCGACAAGAACCTGCCAGGGCCTGGTCTCCTATAACTCGACCCTTCATCTCAACAGGGGCCGAGCTTGCAAAATTTAAAACTTCGCTGCGACAGGTTAAAGACCGCGTCCAGATCCTGTCCATGCCAGTCGTCAAGGAAGACAAGCTCGGATGCTGTGCACGAGGGACCACATTCTTCATTGCCAGAGCGTAGCCTGAGCTAACTAAAGCTCAAATCGCTCGTCGTATGCGTCGCCGCCCCGCATATCGAAAAAAGAGATTAGAGAAGCAAAGAACCCAGCATTCTGAGCTTCAAATCTCCCAAAAATGGGTCGAAAAAGAAAGACCCGACCAAGTTGTTGTTGTCCACATGGTTGGCAAAACCAAGAGACGCCATAAATCAGCAACAAAAATACATGTTAGACGGCCAGTGACTCGCAACGTCTCCCAAACAGGAAGACTTCAGCAAGACTCTCCCACTCCTTCAAGCTAAGGACATCGGAGTGATCATTCCTTAGGCTCTTCATCTAGAAGAATGAGCTCTAGCTCAGTCACTAAGACAATATCCTCTTTCGACTCATGAAGAGTGAATGTCGTAGTCACAAACTCTGAGCAACCTCCGCCGGACGATAACATAGCTCTACGCATTCAGCAATTAGAGGAAGGATAGTAGAGAATAGAGGTCTTGATGGAAAACCTCCTCTCACTCTCCAACATCCACCAAACAAAGATGAAGTTCCTCCACAAGATGAGGCAAACGGTGGAGAAGATGAGTCACATGCCCTTACTAAAAAGGACGTTGACGATATCCTCGCCAAAGCAAAAGAGGAGGATACACTGAAGGAGCATGGAATCAAGCCACCATATCCCTTATGGATGGACTCGGTTCCGTTCCCTCGAAAGTTCAAACAACCTCTTCTCTAAACATATACGGGGAAAGGTTCAGCTAGACTGCATGTCATCCACTTCAAGATCCTAACGGGAACTATTGCGGATCAAGATGCCCTCAAGATCCGTCTCTTTGTAAGTACCCTAAAAGGTACGGCATTTGATTGGTACTCCACTCTGCCAGAGGATTCCATTCAAAACTGGACCATGCTAGAGACGCGCTTCCTGACCCACTTCAAAGGTGAGGATCATCCTGTTACTATGGCTCAGCTTTGCAGCCTAAAACAAGGAGAGAATGAGTCGGCATACGACTTCATTCATAAGTGGAAGGCAATGGCATACAAATACTCAGATGTGCTGCCACAAGCGTCGCTGGTCGACATCTGCCGAAATAACATGAGAGCAAGGATCCGCTCCATGATCATCGACAACAAATCGAAGAACTTGGGAGAACTCCTGGAAGCATCTATGGAGGCTGAAACGTTGATCAAAGACCTCAACAGTCAGAAGTCAACAAAGGAGCCAACCGCCATTTCGACCTCCAAGCCAAAGAAAAAGGAGGTTCTCAATGTGCAAACCAAGTCAGCTCCTCAGCCACCAAAGAAAGCTGAAAACAAAACTGTATGTAAGAGACCTGAACTCTCTGATGCCTTCAAAGAACGAGTAGAGAAGAAATACCCGTTCGATGAAGATGTTGAAGAAATCTTTGAGGCTCTCTTAGCAAATGGCAAACTCACCTTGCCTGACCCCAAAAGACCGGGAGATGTTGGTAAAACCAATGATCTCCGATATTGTCCATACCACCAAATGGTATCGCATCCTCTCAACTAATGTTTCGTTGTGAGAGAGAAGATCAACGAGATGTTGAAAAACGGAGTCATTGCCTTTGACAAAAACTATGGGCCTGCCCCCGTTAACATGGTGTCATATGGACAAACATCCAAATCACCAAAGGAAAAAGTCACTACTTCCTTCATGGTGATAAAAATGACCCAGACGTCCCAACAGCTGGTGCCTTGCCCAACACCAGAAGGACAACTCAAATGGGTGCATCCCGATCTCCTAAAAGATGAAAATTGGGAGATCGTCAAAACAAAGCCGACTGCTCAACAGCGAAGGCAAGCAAAGAGACAACTCCGCAAGCTCAAACAACAGGGGAAGGCTCAAACGAAGCAAGAGGTCCCTGAAAAGGTAGAAACCTCCTCTACCGATTCACAAGGGGCAACAGAGAAGTCTCTTCCCAAGGCCTCAAGAGTGGCAATAAAATTCACCCTCGGTGATTTCATGCCACCACGACTCAGAGATGAGACTACGCAAGGGGCATCATACTCTTGTAACTTGGTAGTTGGATTCTCCATGAATGGATACGAGTCCAGTGACACTGCCAGTGACACAGATGAATGGGAGGAATCCCTTGAAACCGGAGAATATCTCTCCGATGAAGAATGGATCCCGGAATCCCACCTTATGCCAGTAATCTGGTATAACCCCTTCCAGCCACTAGGATCCTGGTCTGATGATGATGAAGACCAAGAGGCTATTCAAGAAAATGCTGTCGATCTAGCACTTGCCAATGCTCTAGTGGATCCCGACGAGGTTGAACCACAAGGAGCATATCAAGAAGAAGACTTGGCTCCTATGCCAGATCTTGAAGAATATGCAAGGATCTTGCAGCGTCTTGCCATAGAACAAGAGCATGATTGCATCAATCAACTTCATCAAAATCTAGAACCAGAAGTCCCGGAGAATCTACAAGCATCTCCTCCCGGAGAATCTACAAGCATCTAGAAGTTGCTGGATTGATGATCCTCTTACATCGGAAGATCAGTCTGATTCCCAACAGTCCATTATGGAGGCATCTTCTATCAAAGTTGCCTGCAATGTGATAGTTCAGGATGATACTGCCTCTGAAGCTTCATCTGCTGAGGCCACAGACTCTCAAAATGCATCCGGTAGCATATCTTCTGGAGCTACATATTCTCAGGTGACTTCCACTGAGATAGCATCCTCTCAGCCTTTGTCTCCTGAAACGGTGACATCAGAATTCAAGCCTCTTCTGACTGATCACCATGAAGAAGCTCTGGTTGATGAAGTCTTCAAAGAAAACCCAGTCAGTTGGTCTCAGATACCCAACCACATAGGGGATGTCAGGACCGATGAAATACTAGACAAAGAAGAAAAGTTGTTGGAAGCTGTTCAGGACTTGTTCTCGGAAAATGCTCCATGCGACGCAATAACTGAAGACGGCAATGTTGCTGCAGAAGCGTTTTCAGCAAATCAGGAGGATCAGCTCCTTGAGCCCGAAGGGGGTCTTCCGAAAGAAAAACCACCTCTAGAAGCTTTTGAAGTTGGGAAAGGTACCTGCTCCGGCCGGGATCACCACAAAAACTACATACAACCTTCTTCTTCTTCTTATGTAAATCCTTTGGGAAAACAAGCTGTAAATGCCCCAAGTGGCAGTAATAATGAAAATGCAGGCCCCAAGGAGGCTTTCAAGTATGACTTGATCGAGCACTTCAAACGCATACCTGCACGACTGCACATTCTAGACTTATTACGAATGTCACCACAAACTCGTGATAGTCTCATTTCAGAACTGCAAAGGCTGAATTTGGATGTCGACAAACATGCCCCACAAGTCCTGCAAATTGAAATGGACTATAGGGTCGAAAAATCAAAAACCTCCTCAAAGGGAGAAAAGAAAGAAGCTGGAGGACCTTGCACTAAATGCCTCTCGGTCCAAAAAGCCGCAAGTGCTACCATCGCCTTCAATAAGGAAGACCTCCTGCTAGGCAAGACGAAGCACAACCGACCCTTGTACTTCACAGCGTACATAAAAGAGATGCCGATACATAGAGTCCAGATCGACCCAGGTTTTGCACTTAACCTCCTCTCTACTGCGGAACTCGAAGAGCTGGGTATCCCACCTAGCAAACTGAGCCACACATCTGTGTCCATCTTTGGATACGATGGGAGTGCTTAAAGGACCATTGGCAAAATCAGGTTCAGGTTGCAAATCGACGATCTTATCTCTGAGGTCACCGTGTATGCAATAAAAACCCCTTCATGCTACAACTTCCTTCTCAGACGCCCTTGGATACATGAGAACGGTGTCGTTCCTTCGACTCTACATCAGTGCATCAAGTTTGTTGGCGACGACGGCTTGATACATCAAGTGTTTGCAGACAAAAGGCCTTCAAAGGCAAAGAAGTTCATTTCGCAGACTCTCAGATGTACAGGGAAGAAAAAGAATAAAAGGAGGAGAAAATAGCATCCTTCGCCGGCAATCTCCAAAAAGATAAAGGCAAGGCTCCTCAGCAATCATCGGAAGAAAACAAACCATCCGGCGAACCCAAAGAGAACAATCAGTCTCCCTTTGTTATCTCCTTCAAATCATCCAAACCTTTGGTAATCACTACCAAAATAGCAGTTCACAAAGTCAACCTGCAAGAAAATATCAAGCCTGTCAAACAAGGCCAAAGAAGATTCCGTCCTGATGTGATGGACAAAATTGAACATGAAGTTTAGAAACTCAAAAATGTTGGCTTCATCCGCGAGGAACAGCACCTTGAATGGTTGGTCAACATTGTCCCTGTGACAAAGAAAAATGGGCAAATAAGAGTCTGTATTGATTATAAAGACCTGAATAATGCATGCCCCAAAGATGAATTCCCGCTCCCCATACCGGAGGTAATGATTGACAACACCTGCGGGTTTGAGCGAATGACTTTCATGGATGGCTTCTCTGGCTACAACCAGATAAAGATGCATCCCGAAGATGAAAGGCATACATCATTTCGGACCCCATTTGGTGTGTATTACTACAATGTCATGCCATTTGGTCTGAAAAATGCCAGTGCAACATATTAGATGGCTATGATGAAGATATTCCAAGATATGCAGCACAAGATGGTCGAATGTTATGTTGATGACCTCGCCGTCAAAAGCAAAAGAAAAGAGAACCATCTCAAAAATCTTTGAGAAGTCTTCCTCCGGTCTCGCAAACACAAACTGCGAATGAATCCCCTCAAATGCTTCTTCGGTGTCTCATCGGGTAAGTTCCTTGGATTCATAGTTCGGAAAGATGGAACAGAGCTTGACCCCATCAAAGTCAAGGCTATCCTAGAAATGCAATCTCTAAGAACCCTGAGAGAATTGAAAGGGCTTCAAGGAAGGTTGGCGTACATCCGACGGTTCATTTCCAACCTATCAGGGAAGTGCCATCCATTTTCTCGCCTAATGAAAAAAGGTGTAGACTTTGTCTGGGATGCAGAATGTGAAGCTGCATTTCAAGACATCAAGTCGTACCTGACCAAACCTCCGGTGTTGGCTGCTCCTACAACTGGGAAACCATTCATCTTGTACACAAAAGCTCTCGGCTATTCTTTGGGCGCTCTACTTACACAAGAAAATGATGGAGGAAAAGAAGCTGCTCTATACTACCTCAGTCGCATGTTGGTAGGTGCAGAGCATTGCTACTCTCCAGTCGAAAAAGAATGCTTGGCAGTGATGTTCACCGTACAAAAGCTACGTCACTATTTGTTGTCAAACACAGTATACCTGATTTCGAGGATCAATCTCATAAAGGTCCTTGTCACAAAAGTAGGTTCTCTCAATGCCCAGCTGGCAAAATGGTCAATCCTTCTGTCACAATTTGATATTAGGTATGTACCACAAAAAGCAATCAAAGGCCAAGCTCTGGCAGATTTTCTTGCAGAGCATCCACTGCCTAAGGATTCTCCGCTCAGGGATGATCTCCCAGACGAACCTGTCTACAACGTGGAGACTTCCTCACCAAATGCCTCCTGGAACATGTACTTCGATGGTGCAACTAGGACAAATGAAAAAGGAAAGCCGATATCGGGAATTGGCATTCTCTTTGTTAGTCCTGACAAAAACATGATTCCACACGCATTCTCACTACTGGAACCATGTTCAAACAATGCATCTGAGTACCAAGCTCTGATCATAGGATTGGAACTCGCCCTCGAATCCGGCATCACCATGCTGGAAGCATTTGGGGATTCTCAACTGATCCTTAATCAAATGAATCAGAAATATGAAATCAGGAAACCTAATCTGTTGCCTTACTACAACAAGGCGCAATCACTTTGACAAGAGTTTGACATCTGTCACATCTCCCACATCCGTAGAGGTGAAAACATCAGTGCAGATGCCCTGGCTGGACTTGCTGCATCTATGGCAATCCAAGGAGGGGAAAACATGAAAATTACAGTGTGTCAAAGGAGGATTCTCCTTCCTCTCAACTCACACCAAGCAGTCGCTGAATGCCACCGAGTGGTTGGAAGTCGGATTTCCATCCTTAAACCTCCAATTGGCGACTGGAGGGATTCGTTCATTGATTACATTATGTTCGGAATCCTACCTGAAGATCCAAAAGAGCGGGTAAGCATTCAAAGACGAGCCCCAAACTTTCATTTGGATATTCCCTCCAAAATGCTTTACAGAAAATCCTTCAATGGAGTACTCCTACGTTGCTTGTCACAATAAGAGGCGGAAGAGACTCTAAAAGAAGTTCATGCTGGTCTTTGTGGAGCCCATCAGGCTGGTCCTTGTGGAGCCCATCGGGTTGGTCCTAAGCTCTATGATCAGATAAAAAGGTTAGGTTACTATTGGCTTACTATGGTAGCTGACGCAATGCAATTTGCTGAACGTTGTCAACAATGCCAAGTTCATGGAAATTATGTCCACATGCCTCCAGAATGACTACATCCTACAGCGATCGCATGGCCCTTCGAAGCCTGGGGTATGGACATCATAGGTCCTATCTCTCTCCCGTCAAGTAAAGGTCATCGCTTCATCTTCGCCGCTACGGATTATTTCTCCAAGTGGTTAGAAGCATTTGCGTTCAGTGAAATGAAGACCTCATCAGTCTTTCAATTCTTGCGAACCAACATCATTTGTCGCTTCGGCATACCTAAAAGATTCGTCCATGATAACGGACCACAATTACGGGATCACAGATTCTACAGGTTCTGCAACAAATACAAAATCCAAAGTTATCCTTCGACTCTGTCTAACCCGGCAGCGAATGGACTAACAGAAGCCTTCAACAAGACTCTTTGCAAAATCTCAAGAAAATGGTCTCTAGTCACAAAAGGGACTGGAGCGACAAACTGCCTGAAGCTTTATGGGCCTACCGGACTACCGTTCGAGGACCAACCCATAGCACACCATTCTCCTTGGTCTATGGATGTGAAGCAGTTTTCTTTCTAGAGGTACAAATTCCTTCTTTAAGGGTATCTCTACAAAATGAAATGACGCAAGAAAGCAACGTCAAATTGAGACTCCAAGAACTGGATAATTTTGATGAAAAATGGCTCAAAGCTTTGCAAAGCGTTGAGCTTTACCAAGCACGCATGGCAGGATCTTTTGACAAGAAGGTCAGGCAACGCGCCCACAAAAAGGGTGACTTGGTTCTTGCAGTAAAAATGCCAATGGTTTTTTCCCACAAATCCAAAGGCAAATTCGAACCAAAATGGGAGGGACCCTTCGTCATCGACAAAGTTTTCTCCAATGGTGCATATGCTCTTCAAAACATGGAGGGTGACAGATGTATGCTGCCCATCAATGGCAAGTTTTTAAAGCTGTACTATCCTTGAAGACTTCCTACAACGGGTCAGAGCGATGCCTGCATGGCCAAAGCCTATTCCTAGGTACTTGCTCGTCAAACCCACCCTTTTAGAGTTTTCATCCCTATGTTGAAATTTCTAAAAACCCAAAACAATGTTTACTTTCAATGTTTCATTGTTCGAAAAAAAAAAAAGTCAAACTCAAAATCCATGTTTAGGAGCCTCTTCCCTAACTTGACCAAACCTTTCGATCCTTGAACCCAAAAATTTATGGTTTGAAACAAAAATCTGGACTCAGGGATTTCCACCCTAGTCCACTGCGACTTTTACCATTAAAAATGGTTTTGAGTCAAAATTTACGACCTTCGTGTCTTTAAAAAAAACGGTTTTTCAAAAAAAAAAAACGTGGGGAAGTGACGTTTAGTCGATACTCACACAAAACCCAAAAATTGGAAGGATGCGAACCCCATTCGGTACTTCCAAAACCTCAAATCGCAAGGAAGCGACACCTCGTTAATACTTGCAAGATTTCAAAAATCGTGGAGACACAACGTTTCAGTTAATATCCACAACCCAAATTTCAAAACAAAAACAAAGGTTCAGAAAAACCTCAAATTTCAAAAATCGTGGGGAGGTGACATTCCATTGATACCCACAAAACCAAACTTTTGAAAAAAAGCTGGGAAGCGACATTCAGTCGATACTTGCACCAAAATCCGAGAGGAGGCGAGATTCCATCGATACTCACAGCCGAATGAGCAAGGAAGCAACATTCCATCGATACTTGGAATACCATTCAGCAGGGAGGCGACTCTTAGTCGATACTTGTACTTTGAAAACAAAAAAAAAAAAAACCTAGCTTTCATGCCAAAAATAAAAAATCTGGCTTTCATGCCAACAAAACAAAACTTGGCTTTCAAAAAAAAAAAAAAATCGGCTTTCATGCAAAAAACCGGCTTCCATGCCACAAATAAAATTTGGCTCTCATGCCACAAACAAAATCTGGCTCCCATGCCACAAAATTTTGGCGCTCATGCCACAAAACCAAAACTTTGCTTTCACGTTGGTATGCACTAAGCAATCTAGAAATAGGCTACTAGTATGCACACAATTAAAACTCGTAAGCGCACAAGATCACTGTGTAGTGTAGTGAATTATAAGTACAAGGTCGATCCCACGAAGACTTGTGATAAAATAATGTCAAAAACAACTAAAAATCAGAATATTAAAAGAACAATTAAATGATAACATGTTGAATTAAACTACTAAAAACAGTAAATTAAACTATTAAAAGCTTAATGGAAAATAATCTAAAACACACAACTAGTATTAAAATTGAAAAATAGTAATAATGAATGAACTAGGGTTTCATCTAGTCCCCTAACCAACCCTATGGATGTCCTTTATTACCCTTTAATAAAAAATCAGAATTATTAGTGACATCTATCAACCTAGACCATGGCATATGTGTCTAGATTACTATTCCCCTAAACCTAATTCATGAGTGGCATACTACATGAATTGTTCATTATATTGTTAAAACTAAGCATGGCATATGTCCTAGTCAAAACACACATAATGCATAAAAACAATGGGAATGATAAATGGATGAGTCTAAGCATAGCATATACTTAGATTATTCATGGTTCTAAACCCTAAATGCTTAACATCAAGATCAATCAAAATTAAGTTAGCTACTCTTAAAATTAATTGAACATGGCATGGTTGGCATGGCATATACACAACTCATCAATTGAAACATGGTTTAGAATCTCAACTAATAAAACTGAAATTTGAATTAAAAGATGCCAAAAGAGACTACATAGAACTAGGCTAGGGTTTCAACTACACCCTAGCCCTAAAAAGTCTAGCTACCCATGTCTAGAATTGAAAACAAAATGGAAAATAGAGCCATAAAAAACTCTGAATATTGAAGAAGAAGAAGTTGTCCAGCAGCTTTTTCTCATTTTCCTTGCTCCGAAAGCTCTCCAAGATGCTCCAAAGAATGCTCCAAAGGTGGCTGTACAGCAACTAGGGTTTTTGGGGTGATGATGGATGGTTTTTGTGACAATAGGGTGCTGAAATAGTGGCTGGTATTCTTATGGACGTGGCTAGGGTTTTATATGGGATATATATGCTGGATGACCACCTCTTCTTATCCTTTTATAAGTCTTGCAACAGCCCCTTTTAGCAAATAGTTCTCTTGTGGAAATAGATCTCCAACTTTCTTTACAAGTAGGCTTCTTAATTAGAATGAAATAGGAGTCTTCTTTCTTAATAACAAGACTTTATAAATCTAATCTTACTTGTATTTTATAGAAAGTTCTTCACATGGACCCACAATTCTGAGATTAATTGCAAGAGATTAAATCTGAACCTTTTATAATAGAGGTGGGCCCATATGATCCATGTATAATGATTGTGGGACCCCCTTCTTGAACTTCTAACTTGGCTTGAACTCTTCCTTTAAACTTTCCTTATTTTTCTCCTTTTTCTTCTCCATTCTTGAGCTCCACTTGTACTTGAAGAAGACTTTCTAATTTCTGAAATTTCACTTTTGCAATGGCTGTGGGCCCCCTTTTTGGCGTATAACCCTGGATTGGGTTTCTTCTTTCTTTTACTTTTCTTATTTGATTAGAATTGTAAGTTGTCCAAAGAATTAGAAAGTAGTCTTGAAATCTGAAATAACTTGGATGGGACCCACCTTGGCCCTACTTGATGATTTACGCCCATCACTCTTCATGAAATCTTCTCTTTTTGCTCCTTTTTACCTTTGCATACAAATTAACAAAGAATATGTAAAATCAAATAAAATAAACATGACTAGCATAAGATAATTCAAATATTATGGCTTAGATTGTAAACAATTAAGCACTTATCACAAGCCACAAAAATCAGCTCTCATGCCAAAAACCGGCTTCCATGCCACAAACAAAATTTTGGCTCTCGTGCCACCAAAATTCGGCTTTCATGCGATCTCAAAAATCAGGTTTTTTGCCACAAAATTTGGCTTTCATGCCCAAAACAACCATTTGACAAAAGATTTTCACAAAATGACAACCTTTTGGTCAAATTCTCAAACAAACATTCCCATCCAACTTTTACTTACTTTCATAAAAAAAGAATTTAAGTGAAACGAGGGAATACAAATAAGGTGTCGAAAAAAATGTTTATACATGGGGGTACCAGAAGAAAAGAAGAAAAAGTTTGTTACAAATCAGGAGGCTAGTCCGACATGGTCTTCAGCCAAAGACTTAGCTCCTCAAGCAAACTCTTGGCCTTAGCCTCCAAAGCTTCCAAGCCGCGTTTCTTCATAATTCTCCCATAAAATGTAGTAGGCCGTAGTGACCCATCTTCAGCACGAGGAAGCTCTTGCCAGAGAATTTGCCATTGTTCATATTCCTGAGTCTTCCTCCGGAGATTGCTTTCGACCTCCTCAACTTGGCGAATGAGAGTCCTCTCTCTATCGCGAGCTTTCAAAGTAGCAGCCCACTTGGCAACGGCTTGTTCTTCCAATAGCTCAAGACGTTGTCTGGCCTCAGTGACCTCCCTATCAAGACGGTGCTGGTCCTGTGTCAGCTCAATAATAGCCAACTCGGTGACGTTCCTCTCCCGAATGAGCTGCTTTTGAGTTCGCGAGATCTTATTCAGTTCAGATTTGACCTCGCTGGAAGGCTTCAAAAACATCTCGTTGAAGAAGTTATCATTTGGAAAGCTCTTGGTCTCAATCCACTTGCTGCCTAGAGCAATGACTCCATCAACAAAAGCCTTGACATCTGCAATGTCCAGACCGACCTCTTCGCTATCGGCAAGAATGTCCTGTACATGCTTAATCATGCCAAACCCTGCCTCCAAATGGCCAGAAGAAAGAGTCTCGACCCATGAGCTCAACACTCTCTTCAACACCTTCCTCCAAACTATCGGGATGGCTCAGATGAAGACTCGCCATACTCCGTTGGTTGACTGCCCATGTCAGGCACCTTCGGAAGAAAAATCAAGAAACTCTTCCCAATCGGAGCCGCTGGAGAAGGAATATCAGTACGCAGACTCTCCTCTGGCTCATCAAAACTGGTGGAAGAAGCCCCTACTCCTGAATCAGCCACAGGCACTCCCTGCTCTGGCTCTGAGAAAGATAAAGGAACTTCTTCTGTCACCTGACAACCTGCCAATGAAGGATGAAAAAGGTATGAATATGATCTTATGAAAAAAAAAATTAAAATAAATCAAGATTATCACTACAAAGTACCTTATTCGACGACTGGCGGAATACATTCTGCCTCCATGAGCTCATCCGAAGCATCATCAAGAGTTGCATCCATGGATGGCTCGAAGTCGTCGGAATCTTCTGGCAAGTCAGCTGGCAAGAAACAAAAAATATATGTCAGCAAGTGGCGGTAAAGAAAAAAAAAAGAAAAAGAAAGTCATACCAGGTGAAGATTCTGGATCTACTTCAGAATCTCTGAGTTCTTCCTCAGATGCCATAATCGGATCTGTCACCGCCTCATCGGCCGGAACCTCAGGCATCATCAAATCATCGTCTTTTGCCAAAAGAAAGAAAAGCAGTAGATCAAAAACAAAAGCCTCATAAAAAGAAAGAAGCGGAAAAAGAGAGAAGAAGGGTCATACCATCACTATCGATCTTTTCTCCCCGGCTCCTTTTCTCTGGAGGCTCATCATCATCCCTTGATGCCTCCTCAACAATGGTGGAAGGAATTCCTAGATCAGGAGAGTTTTCGTGCTGTCTCTGACTTCGGTGCCGTCCTCTTCTCCTATTGCTCCTACGGGACGAATTGCTGGAAGTACCCGCCCCACCATCAAAATCAGGCCTCTCGCCAGAGTCCTCTCTGGATGGTCCGCTCTTGCCGGTAGACTCCATGGAAGCCTTTGCTCACTCGACTTGTATCAAAGCAGCGACCTCAGCCTCCTCCTCTGCGAGCTCTTCCAAGACCTCACCAAGTATCTCTTGTGCAGCTCCCGATCTGATGACGTCCTGGTCCTTGAGATAGCGTACTCTATGCTTTTCTCCATAAAAGAAAGCCAGAACTTCCTCTCGGCGGACTCCATCTAACTTCCCAAGACCCTTCCTAGAAGACTGTTTTACATCAAACTCTTTCTTGGAAAGCCCCTGGTATGCTGAAAAGCTCTCTACAAACCATTTTGTGAAGCCGGCAGTCCGAAAAGCGGGCAACTCAGGATAAGAAATCATGGTAGTAGTGTCTTCCGCACTATAAAAGCACTACAACAAAAATCATTTTTCGCGACGCAAATATTTGTCGCAGAAAATCACAAAATCGTCGCAGAATAGATTCTGCGACGAGACCATTTTTGTCGCCTGTTCGTCGCCTATTTGGCGCCAGTGATTATATTTGGCGACGATCACAATTAATCGTCGCCAAATATCAATTTTCTGCGACAACACGTAATCGTCGCCAAATATCAATTTTCTGCGATAACACGTAATCGTCGCCAAATATCAATTTTCTGCGACAACACGTAATTGTCGCCAAATATCAATTTTCTGCGACAACACTTTATGTCGGCAAAAAGGATATTTTTTGTCGCTAAATATCTATAATTCATTGCAAAAAAATGGTTAAAAAATGGTGAAAAAGAATTTGGCGACATAATAGAGTCGTCGCTGAATTTTATTTTTTACCGACAAAACTTTATTGTCGCTAAATAGTATATGAATTGCCATGAGTTATAATAGGCGACGAATTTGTTTTGTCACGCAAAGTTTATAGAGATTAGGCAACCACTTTAATTCGTCGCCCAATATTTAACATTGCCACAAATTCTCTTAGGCGACAAATTATATACGTTGGGGATAATATGCAAAGATATATTTATTCTTATTCGGCGACAAATAAAATTCGTCGCTAAAAATAATATATTTATTTTATAAATTACTGCCTGCCACCTCAAATATCTCCTGCTCATTCAATAAAAATAAAATGTATAATAAAACCTTCCCATTCAACAAAAATAAAATGTACAATAAAGTCTGCTCATTTAAGTAATCAAAAATGTACAAAACCTGCTCCTCCAACATATTAGGAAACATGTAACAAAATGTAGCATCCAAAATAGTGTAAGTACAATATTCTTATGAAAACCAAAAAGATCGACTTCAACCAATTGGCCTCTATTACATTGATATCCAGTCCCAATCTGTGGTACAAAAAATAAAATGTTAGGAATTAAACATGGGAATAAAAAACAAAGTAAGTTAGACAATTTGGGTCTTATGCGTTTCATAGTCAATCAAAAGGGCATCATTAGAAGATTCATCACAGTGAGAGAAGTATGCTACATTTTTTTTCCACAAATATTAAAAGGGCTACTTTTTACTATCACTATCAGGTCCATATCACATATAAGGCAGGGGTGAAATGTGGAACCCTAGAGCAAAGGAGAAGAGCAAAAAATCTAGTATATCTCAATATTAGAACAACTATACTGAAAAAGATTAAAAAATGTGTGGCTGTGATTTCAATGTCAAAAGGACAAGCTTAATGTCCTTTTGACGGAGGCATCCAAGTCATACCTTCTCATGGCACTTTGAATCACAGCCCTCCAAAGTTGCCAATTGCTTGAATACCAAATGGACCCAGACCTACCAAATAGACCCAGATCTGCAAGTAAGATTGTCACGTGTGAGTTGTGACACATGTTCAGAGCAGTTGACTCCTTCTTCTGATGTGGTGGGCATTCCACCAGAAGGCCTTTCTAACGATACTGTGAGAGGAAGTTTGGATTGAGAGTCCTCAATAACAGTATCTGTACTTGTAATTGATTAACATCTGTTACATACCAACTCACTGAGGCACCATTCTAATCAAATATGCTTATGCCCACTGGGCCACACCTACTATATAAATATGAGGTCAAGTTCCTAAGTCCAACAACAACAACAAAAAAAAAAAAAAAAAAGAGTTCCTAAGTTTAGTTCAGACTCATTTGAGCATGTCAATAGACAAGCTGAATTCACAGAGGTCTGCTCCAGTAATGGGTTTCTTGAAGTTCTTTTTAAGATGCATCAAAGTGAGCATAATCTAGATTCAGATTTGTAATGGAGCAACTGTCAATATTCATCAGAGTCACAGCCATTAATCTAAGGCCTTCTAAACAATGTACATTTAGAGCCCAAAGTCCAAACAGACAACTAGGCATCTAATGGGGTAGAATTGACACATACACCCTCGTTTCCCACCATATGAACCGTTTGAGTTTCCAAAATACAGGCATGTCTTTGTCCCATTAGTAGGACTAACAATCTACAATATATCCTTATTCCAGTAAGTTGAACAAAAGATTGTAAGATTTAGAAAGATTCATCTTTTGGTTGTTTGTGAAAAGCTAATTCTTAAACACAGGTGTATGTATTTTTCATATCAGCTGGGCCTGAACCTCAGATCAATACCACAATGTTCTCATGAGCCACCTAATCTCCATGATAGTGATTGGACAATCAGATTAAAATGTTGGGCCCCACTTAGAGAAATTGGATAAAATGTCCTCACTTAGCTGGCCATGCTTGTCCCTGTTTCTTCTTTCCATCTTACAAAACCAGCAAAGAGAAAGAGAAAGAGGAGCATGGATTGTTTCAAAAGGGCCTGTCTATCTTCAATTTGCACCCATTACCTTCCTTAGTTCACACCAACGACAACTTTAAACTCAGTCTATTATCTCCAAGTGATTGAATCACAACATAATGCACCTTACAAAAACAGTAGACTAAATAAGCTCACAACAGAATGCACCTTATAATATAGACTAAATAAGTTCATAGTTTACCGTAGTCCGTTCATAGTCATAAATGTCTTGAGCACTTCCAAAAGTGTGCACAGCATCAGTTCAGCATAATAACCTGTAAACCAGTTGATCTTTAGTAAATTGCAGACCAGCAAAGTGTTTATGGATTAATTCCCTCCCTAAGATCTAGATAGAGGGCAGTAAATCTAAAGTAATGTAAAATGCAGCAAATGAAATGGGTACAATAAATAACCCTCGAAGAGAAACAGAGGTGGGTTTAGATTATACCTTTACTTGAAAGTTAAATTAATTGAGGAATAACAGCATGTGTTTGGTTGCACCTAGATATCTGGATCTTTAAGCATTACCAAGTTGGTCCTAAGTCCTAACCAACTTGATCAATTGACCTAATCAAATTCCAAACTACAGTACTTGAAAACTCTGATGTGCAACTTCCTATTTGGATAACCGTTGTTAAAACTATTATGGAGATATTCAAGCAACAAGCAAGATCAAAGAATCCAATGTCTACACTTTAATCTTAGCGATTTTGCCATGTGCACATTGTGTAACTAAAGGAGATTGCAACAGGGCCAGTAGATCAGGATAAGGTGCCCAGGCAGCTAATGCTGTAGACATTGAAGTGAAAAAAGACACCCATAATGAGTATGTAAGATTATACAAGACACATACAGAGCGGCAATGGTGAGCATGAGTTTCCAATTAGAGTTGGATTCTATCAGGCCTGTGTGAAGTCACTACTTTTCACTACTTTTCGCCTTGATTATGGACTACTTAACAGATCCAGGATAAAGTTCTATGGTATAGGTTATGTGTAGATGTTGTGGTACTCATAGTCAGACAAGAAAACAAATAAATGGTTAAGTTGGAATTCTGGAGAAAGGTATTTGAGTCTAATTGGTTGAAAATTAGCATATAAAGACAATATATTTGGAGTGGAAGTTTAGTGGATCTGAAAGTATTGACACTACAAAAAAAGTCACTTTTAGTGACACTTAAATAGTGGCTGTTTTAATCATCAGCCACTAAATGTGTATTATCACCGACAGATATACACATTCAGATCAGTGGCTGTTTTAATCATCATTTCTTGCTATCTCATTCAGATCTGGTCTTGTTTGTGTTTTTTTTTTTTTTTTTTTTTATAAGAACACTGTTCAGATCTGGAAGAGTTGGAAGCGCTCGATCTGATTTCTGTTTTAGAGCTGTTGTTTTTTAGCTGTTGTGATGCTCTAGTAGTAATTACTGTCAGTCGGTCGAAAACTAGAGGAAATGGAAACTAACTGATTCCTCTTTGCAGTTGCTTTTGATGCCATTACTCTGTTTTCACTAAAATAGTTGTTTTCTAGTTCTAGAGTTTGATGCAGATCTTGAAGAGAATTGTGGCAAGCTTATTGTTTAATGATTTGATGCAGATCTTGATTGATTACTACTTCCTTTAAATGCTGAACCAGTTTGTAGTTGTGCCTTGAGCTTTAGGATGTAGATTCATGTCTTTTTTCTTTTTTTTTTAAATGTTGGATTGAATGCTTCTTCGGCATCACTGAGATTAATTTGTTATAAACTAAATCTTTGTAGATCTACTGGTTTTGCATTCTTCTTGATGTATTGTAATATTTTAATGCTCAGTGATGTTCTTTTAGTAGATCTTTTGCTTCCTATTTTTAACATGGGTAATTGATTTGTGTGAAGTCTTGAGTTTAAAATTGTTCTTTCTCAGTTTTGATGAGCTGTTGTCATTGGAAATTTATTGAGATGCAAGATATTGTTAAATGAAAAGCATGAAAATTTTGGGATGCAAACCATAGTTGCTAGATTGGGAAACAGATGCAGCAAGTGCTGTTGAAAATGAATATGTGAGTGGCCTTATTTTGCATCATTTTGTATGTTGATTACATGAAAGCGTGGAAAGAATGGTAGAGGTAGGAAGCGAGAAATGAAGATGTTTTGGTGTTTTGAGTGGAAAATAGTTTCCTGCTAGCTGTTGTCAAAAGCATTAAGATGATTGCAACTCATCTATCTCGTAGATCAAATTGATTGTTGGATCTTGTAAAAGATGAACACAAGAACCTTTCAAGCAGATCACTGAGAAGTTTTAAAAATTCTATCTGCATTGTGTACAGTGGGGCTCACCCATGAGAGATGTAGCCCATCTCCACTCTATCTAAACCCTTGTTAATTGACTCTCATCTAAATTTGACACTAATTTGACCAGAGACCACCTTAAAACAACAAGTTTTGAGGCTTCAAAATCAAGGGCTGGGATTGTTTTATCAGAATGGCATTTGGACCACCCCATCTTCAAAATCCCTTGCACATCCCAGTAATTGTTTTGTCTTTTTGTTCATGAATGTGAACACAGGATCTTTTGCATTTTTCTGTGGGCTTATTTGTAGAAAACTGAAAATGAAGAGAGTGCTTTTCAAGTTAGAATTAGTTTCATTTCTCTCAAATGTGGTATGAGAATGGTTTTATTCTGTCAACATGTGTTTATGTATTCCATTTAAATTTCTGATATCAGTGTTCTAAAAATCTATCTAAATATAGTGCAAGAAGGTATGCATAATTTTGTACAGGTCTTTTGTGTTTCTCTAGTTGAAGTTTTGTGATTGGAAGACACAATGAATTTGTACAGCTATGCACAATTCTGTATAGGTCTTATTTCTATTATAAAAAGATGAAAAAAATGAAAGTAATCCCTTTCTAGTTTGATGTCCTTTTACTAGTAGTAGTAGAAACTTTTATCATTGCTAATACCTGTTTTCCTTTTATTCCTCCTAGTGGCCAGGAGTATTAGTGCCCTCACTGGCCTGGCACACATAGAAAGATTTCTTGATCCCTTCCCATAGCACACATAGATTGTTTGAAATTGTGATTTTGATTTTCTATAGGGATGCCTGAATGGTATGTTAGTATTCAGTTGTTTGGTTTTCTTCTCTTCTTGTCACATTTGACTGCCTGGCTATGATAGCAGGATGCTTCAATATAGGCTACATATTATATTGTATCCTTAGTTCATCTTTCTAAGGGTTTCTAAGTCTTTTGCAGTTAGTTTTCAATATTTTTTTAGCAGATATTGCATTCTGATCATTTTTTTTAATTTTTTTCTGTGATGCATCTTTGAATGTTCTGGTGGTGCATCTTTTTTTCTCAGTAGGACAAAATGGATATTTGCATTGTACATTACACTAAACATGCACCCAAATGCAAGTAGTTGCATTATATATATTTTAAGCATTTAGATAAATGCATTGCAAATTACAAATTACCTTATCTGTATTTTCTTCTTTACTAAATGTGTCTTACTGCCATTTTAGGGTTCTTAGTGGGATACTAGGAATACTAAAAAAATAAATGGTTTAAACTTAATGGATGCACTTTAATTCAATCAGAGAGGAAACTAGGAATACTGACCAAGAAGTAAGCACTCCATCCTATGTCATCATGTTTGATCCCGTCACTCTCGCCACCAACCGCATCATCTCCTCCTTCTGTCGCTGCATGGCTACTTGATTATTCTTCATCTGCTCCATCTCTTGAGACCGAGCTGCGTTTTCATTTTGCAATCTCTCCACCGTAGATCGCAATGCCCCACGTTCACCATCCTCTGAGTCCGTCCTGGTGCTCCTAGTTGTAGACGTGGGCTTCGGCCCGTTTCCAAACCCTCTCAAGTATCCGGACCGACCACCAAGGACATTGATTGATATTTGCTCCTGAGTCAATTCGATCGCACCCTCCTGCATACACTTCTCTCGCTCTGCAACAAGTTTTTCCTGTCATTTGAAATAAGTTAAATCATATTGTAGTTGAAAATGATCACGAATTATGCAATTTTAAGTACTTATCATTGTACTGACATGTATTTCCTGACATTTTTGGTCTGTCCACTTATTTTTCTTCTTATTGTAGTGCGACTCCTTATAAAACTCAACGATGTGGGGCTCCTCCCCTGTCTCGGGGTCCGCCTACTTGCATAAATTTCAATGTTAGTACATAATTAAGATTTCATGAAAGGCGATAACAAAATCAGAATTACACAACCACAAATTTAAAAAACTAGAAGTGAAAACACTTCACCAAGGCATGCATTGCAGCTGTGAAAGACTTGGAACCCATGCAATGATTGTAAGGCAATCTCTTCCGACTTTCAGTATTCTTCATAGAGCGTTCCTGTACACAAGGAATAACAAGTGAATGGAAAGTTTTAGTTATTGTACGTGTTGACTAAATAGAAACATAACATATCAGCAGTAAGGATTGAAAACAAAGTTGAAAAACATAGCCTGTTACATGGAATTTCTCATCCTCGTACACATTTTCTATCACCCACACCCAATCATCCTTGTCAACACCTGAAAAGGGTACGGTCTTTGGATCGATCTCCTTCTTCAAGCAATTCTTGTAATGAGTGTGCATCCAATTGCGCCAATCCCTGTATCTAGCTTGAAACTTACGATCAACAGCTACCCGCACATCATCACTAGTGTCGTAATCCACGACCTCATACTTTGTCTGAAATTCAAATTAATACGATTATTTGAGGACCCTTTATACATCAAACAATTGTCAAGTTTAGACTTACAAATACGCGAGCCTTGATAACTTGTCTAACATCAGCTGGAACCTCTTTCCATCTCTGCACGCCCCTAATTGGGGCGATGTTCCTAACTTGCAACCCAATCTCGCTCACAAAATCTGAGGCATTTATCCCTATTGGCACATTATTCTTGAACTGAACTAGTAGTTTGCCCCCGGTCTTGGCCCTTGCACGCTCCGAGCGAAACCCTTTAGTTGGGCCCCGCCCCCGTCGGGATGTAGAACCTACAAATTCCACATAAAACTTGGTTAGTACAAACAATATATGCACTGAAGCATGAAGCTTACATGATTAGATTTGATATCTTACCAACACTGCTGCACTCCGTATGAGAACTGGGAGTTGGTATGCATGGTGATGAAATCGCATCAGCTGGGGGTAGAGTGGTGTCAGTAGATAGTAATGCGGATACTGGTGCAGATCGAGGGCGAAGTCGAGAAGAAGGTGCCATGTATGTGACCTGCTTAAAAAAAGGTATCTAAAAACATAACAATATAGTTACCTTACCATATATAAGAACAATTCATTATACAGTGAATTGTTAAGTAATACTAGTAAGAGGATAAGATCTACGCTACCAGTAGTCCTGAAGATATCTTGCTTGTGGCCTGGCTGTAACCACCTATTTTTGAAAAGCTAAACACAGTTAGGCCACGCCTAAGCAAGAAACAGAGACTTTTATCTTTTTTGGGTAACATGCATTGAACCCACAACCTTAGGATGCAATAGTGAGAAACAGCTACTAGCTAACATTTTAACAATGCAAATTGCAGGTGCATGAGCTGAAACATGACCAACTTGAAAGAGAATTGTTTTCGTTCCAACATATGTAAATATCTTCAAGTCGCCACAAACAAGTGCAGATAGGTGTGCAAGACAAGTTGGGAAGATTGTATTGGTTCAAACAAATATATGTATTTAACAAAGATACATGGGTAATCTCAGAAGTATACCAATACCTGTGGTTGCATTTATTCTGTTCTAAATGTGGATTTTTTTTCATTAGATTCTGATAAAATATAACTTACTTTCTTGGTCTAGCCTACTCAAGAGTCCCATGTATTTTGTGTCATCCAGATTGCAGCTCTCCACTAATGCCAGTTCAGCTATCAGCTGCTTGACAATGTAGCGTTAACCACTAATTGAGTTACTTAAGGCAATGTAATACGCAATCTGAGTATTGCTTGTTTCTTTCAAAAGAAGGGAAAAACAAGCAGCTGTACAAATGGAAAAATTCATCAATACCCACTATACCTCAGCAATATAATTTCCTCATTATCCTGAGAATCTCTGAAAAACAAGTAGCCAATTTCTGAAAGCTATTACAGTCACAGAGAAAGGACTACCCAGCGAAAAGCAAGAATCAAGGAGGAAGAAGTTTACAAGTATCCAACAACTGGCTCTAATGCCTGCTTTAAAAATTAATATTACTGACAGTTTAGAAATGAATTTGCAGAACTCACTTCATTCAGTAATATTTCACATCTGCATCTCCAAATCATCTTACAGCAGCTTAAAAAGCATTAGTCTTGAGAGAAACAGAATATCAAAGAATTACTGGAACAATTCCAGTTGCAAGATGTTTTGAAAAGGGTGAAGTTAAAGTGTTTCCATTAAATGCATGGTGTTATATGTTGCTTTCTTTCTATGAAAACACCTCTCTCATGATATTACTGCTATGTTGCTCTCTCAGCCAAGAAAGAGTGAAGAGTAGCACAGAGGCAGTAATAATCATTGAGGGGAAATACAATATGCCCATGTCTGTACAGTGTTTTAAACTTCTATGCATAGAATAATTGATGCTTGGTCATGGCTTGGTGGTTTAGGAATATCAGTTCCATCAGCTGCCACTCATCTCAATCTAATCATACAGATCTACATATTACATAATGATAATTTTTCCTTTCCACAAAACAACATCATAGATAACTTACTTATAGAGATGTAGAAGAAAAGAAATGCCACGTAAAGATTGTTATACAAATAAACATTAACTACAAATCTTCTCCAATGTCTCATCTTCGTCATTTATCACAATACTCCTTCAATATCTCATCTTCATCATCGCAGATAAAGTCATCATCAACCATCATATCTTCTCGACTATTTTCCTCTGCTCGTATTCCACTAGTAACAATCTCTGGATCAATATCAGACCTATCATACCGTGGTTGATCCATCCTATCTGGATCTTCAACGAGGATGGGGACCACACCAGTTGTTTTTTCCTGCTGGAATGCATCATCTTGAATAGATGGTTCATCATTATTGGATTCTACATCATCCAACTCTGGTATATCCCATATTCCTCGATGTTGAATCCGCTGGATGATTTGCCAATGTGGGCCTAATTTGGGATCATTCACATAAAAGACTTGGTGCACTTGACTAGGCAGTACAAATGGGTCGTTCTGATACCATCTACCTCTTACATCGATTGATGTAAAATGTGCATCGGTTTGTACAGTTCGCCCACTACCAAGGTTAAACCACTCGCAACAAAACAAGACAACTCGATAGCCAAAAATGTAAGTCATTTCACAGACGTTACACAAATAGCCATAGAAGTCAATCGCTTTCCCGTCATGATCCCCGTTTACCACCAGCCCACTGTTCTGACTTTTACGCCGGTTGTCACGGTCTTTAGTGTGAAATCGGACTCCATTACACATGCAACCTGAGTAAAACTTCATTAACATATTCGGACCATTTGCCAATGACCAAAGTTCATCTGTAACTTCTGCTAATTGTTGACTTCGCAATTCATTCATCTGCGTGACCAAAATATATAGAGAGAAGCATAACATAACGAATGATTTATGTTTAAGTTGTGTATACAGGAGGTAACTATGTATATCTTACCCGTTTTTCAAACCACTTCGGAAATTCTCGTTGTTGTCGCTGGTCGATATCACAACTGCTTTGCATCATTAATAGGTTCTTGTGCTCCCTAATTAGAAAACATGTTATTGGTAATTAATTAATTATAAGCATCAACACACACTATTACAAGTAATGCTCATGCGTAGTATATGATCACATACTCTAGATAAGGTGCCACCTCTGGGCTATTATGAAGTATAAACCACTGAGCCATAGCACGTTCATTCTGCGACATCTCAGGTGCATTTCTTATTTGACCGAAAGGACGCACATTTTGTGAGAATACCTCCAGCCCTGGCCCACCTTCACCACCATCATCATTTCGTTCATCCCGATTGAATACAGTTTCTACCCCTTGTAGATACATTGAACAGAAAGTAAGGCATTCCTTGACTATGTAAGCCTCAACAATCGAACCTTCAGGTCGAGCTCGATTGCGAACAAACCGTTTTAAAGTTCCTAGTTGCCTTAAAAAAAAAAGATTTTAATTTTTGTTAGAATGAAAATGCAGTAGAGTTAAACTTTTAATTTAAATGAAAGTTAGTCATTAATACCTTTCAATAGGGTACATCCATCGATATTGCACTGGCCCAGCAAGCATGGCCTCACGAGCTAAGTGAATGGCTAGATGGACCATAACATCGAAGAATGCTGGTGGAAAAATCTTTTCCATCTTGCATAGTATTAAAACTATTTGGTCCTGTAATGCCTCCAAGTCCTTCAATCTTAGTCTCTTTGCGCACAGCTGCTCGAAGAAATTGCCTAGCTCAAACAATGTGGTACAGATATCTTTAGGAAGATAACCACGTACTCCTATCGGTAGAAGTCTTTGTAAAATTACATGGCAGTCATGACTTTTCAGTCCTGATACCTTACCATCCTTGGTGTTTACACAGCTCGAAATGTTTGCTGCATAACCATCAGGAAACCTGACAGATTTCAAGAAATCACAGAAAGCCTGTCTTTCCTTTAGGGACAATGTGTAGATCGCGGGGGGCTTTTCAAAGGACCCATCAGCACGCTTTCGTAGGTGTAATTCTTTCCTGATTTTCATACCCTCCAAATCCATACGAGCTTTTTCCGTGTCCTTGTTTTTCCCATCTATGCCCATCACTGTTCCAAGAGTGTTGTCACATATATTCTTCTCCACGTGCATGACATCAAGGTTGTGTCGGAGTTTCAGTTTCTTCCAGTAAGGTAACTCAAATAAAATGCTTTTCTTTGTCCAGTTCAGTTCCTCCGGCAAGCGCTTTCTTTTCCTGTTGAGTGGATGCTTCCCAAACTTGACATTCGTCAAGCCATCCAATTGCTCTAATATTTGTTCCCCCGACAATTCCACCGGAATCGTTCGGTTCTCTAACTTACCGTTAAAGAGCTTACTCCTTCGCCATGTGTGGTTCTCAGGTAAGTAACGGCGAGCACCCGTGTACCCTATCTTATCTTTCAACCTTTGTGATGATGGATCTTTGTTACAAGTGGGGCACGCCATATAACCTTTAGTACTCCATCCTGACAAGTTACCATATGCTGGAAAGTCGTTTATGGTCCACATAAGAGCCGCATGCATTCGGAAAGTCTCTCCTTTGGATGCATCATAAGTTAATACACCGTCTTCCCAAAGCTCTTTTAACTCCTCTATTAATGGCTGCATGTACAAATCGATCTCTTTTCCCGGTGCCCCCGGTCCAGGAATAAGCAAAGACATCATACAAAATGGTTCTTTCATACACTTCCAGGGTGGCAGGTTATAAGGCATGAGTATCACAGGCCACATACTATAGGAGTTGCTCATATTACCGAAGGGGTTGAACCCATCAGTAGCCAGCCCTAACCTAACATTGCGGGACTCCTGGGCAAATGCAGGATACTGCTGATCAAAATCCTTCCACTCTATACGGTCAGCGGGGTGCGTCGAGAATTCCCCCGCATCCACAAGCTTCTCCTTGTGCCACCGCATATCTATAGCTGTCTTCCTTGACATAAATAATCTCTGTAACCTTGGGATCAGTGGGAGGTGTCGCAGTTCCTTAACTGGAATTTTTTTACCCTTGCCATCATTGTGCTTATATCGAAACTCCCCACATTCTGGACAATTTTCAAGATTCTCATTTTCTTTCCTGAAAAGCATGCAATCATTCTTACAAGCGTGAATGGATTTGTATCCCAATCCGAGTTCACGTAAGAATTTCTTTGCTTCATAAAGGGAACCTGTCACCATCTCACTCTCTGGTATAACATCCTTCATTATCATCATCACCATATTGAATGCCTTGTTGCTCAAGTTATTCAACACCTTTACATGCAGCATCTTAATGACAAATGACAACAATGTAAACTTTGTGCAACCTGGATATAAGGCACACTGGGCATCTTTTAACAATTTTTCAAATTTCTGGACATTCTCTTGCCCAACACTATCAAAACCATGGCCAGATCCCAGATCCCCCAAATCATCATCCATAAGAACTCCCCTATTTATGTCTTCCAGAAGTTCGGGCAACTCATCATGAGGATTGTCTTCCGTGTTAGAGAGTCCACCCTGAACACTTCCCCCCTCATCGTCAGAATCATCGTCATGTACACCCTCGACATTCATAGGCATTTGCTCCCCGTGGTGTATCCATGCCGTGTAAGAAGTCATGATTCCGTTAAACAACAAATGTTCTTGGACGGTGGGGTAAGAATGCAATTCTACATTCATGCATCTCAAACATGGACACCAAATCTTACTTTGCTCACCCATATGTTCACTGGCAAATTTAATAAACGACCTCACCCCATTTGTATACTCCGGTCGAAGTTTATTCCTACAATTCATCCAAGTCTTGTCCATATTTGGTGACCTACAACATCACAATTAAATATAGTTTCATTCCGGAAAGATCTTAAATATCACACATTTCAGTTCAATTCAAGGACTGCTCTCATTAAACTCTTCTACTAAAGTATACGGTCACAAAATCAACTAAAGGACACTAAAAAGACTCAATTTTGCATGAAATCCATATGCACCCTTCTTTTTTTTTCCTTGATATCAAATTCCTAGGAATTCATAAAAAAAGTTAGGTGGAACAAAAGAACATCAAAGATCCAATTCCCAAACCAGTAACCAATCATTGTGAACAAAAATCTAAATTTCTTCAAAAACCCAAAATCCTCAAAGCAAACAACTCCAAAATCAACATTAGTAAAAAAAATCCCCACCCCCGCCCCCACCCCCACCCCCAAAACCCAAGATCCAAAATCTCCCCAACCCCCAACAAAAAAAAAAAAAAAAATCCCAAGAAGAAAGGAACCCAAAATCCAAACCATTGGCTTGAGATCATCCCCATCCAGATCTTGACAGCATACATAATAGAGATTAAAAAAATTACACTCTCCAATTATAACTTAGATGAACTTCATTCAAGTCATGTGGAACCTAAAATGAAATACTTTCTTCAACTCAAAACACTCTCTTCCTCTGCATCCAGTCACTCACTGTAAAACTCAGATTAATCTAATCTGACCAACCATCGATGTAATTCAATAACTAAATGGATGACTACTGGAAAATTAGGATCAGGGGTAGTAAAACCTGACCAACCATCGATGTAATTCAAACAGTTATTGCAAGGTTCAATGGCACTATATTTAACATTTAAATGCAACTTTAAATATTCAACAAGTGGAACATAAATGCATTTATATGGAATATGCACAGCATAAATAACTGTTTGCAGGAACAACTATGCTAATAATACAATGCCCTTAAGATCACAAAATACAATAAAAGTCTGTTCAGGAAGTGAATGGCATGATCCTTGTTTAGGAAGTGAAAAGTAGACTTTTGGTTGAACTGGCTTTGCAATAATGTAAATGAAAGTTGTGGATAAAACATTGTTTGAGCAAAAAGGAAAGAAAAATGGGTTTAGCCATGTAATATTCGAAACCAAATTGGCACACACTGCTTTAGAGTTTAGGCATCTGGAAGAGTGACATGTAATAAACCGGTATATTCAATAGACTAGCTTATTTTATTTTTTTTAATCGACTAGCTTTTCATCAAAGTGATTCTTCCCCTTAAATCTTAATGTATAGATATCCTCTCAAGTTTTTCTACAGCCAGAAACCATTGATCAAAGTGACAGCATCCCACAATTCACTTCAGGGGGATTGTATACAAACCCATGCTCTCGTTTGGTGATTTCACTTATGAGTATATTATTCTTCAAATAAGGGTTGTGAAAAGAGAATTTAGGCCTCTGCATATTTATTTTCTATAGCATTTACAATACTCTTCATTGAAAAAAGAGGAAAAAAAATATGTTGCCGCAAAAGCTGCAGCAACTGTGAGAAAGCACCACCTATGCCTCGGTCATTCTGCCCTGTTTCTCCGGAAACCAAAAATCCCCAGCGACCCAGTTTCTCTACTCTGTTTTTCAAGAAACCAAAATCGCTAGCAATTGATTTCACTCAAAATCTATGGCTGCAAATGTCATCCAAGCTCTCCTTCCATTTTCTTGGTAGAAATATCCATATCCTTTTCCCTTTTTCTTTTTCTTTTTTTTTTGGTAGAAAATGTCATTATGCAATTAAAAGATACTGATTCCTAAAACACCACAAACATGATCAGGATGTTGGATTCGCAGATTACACAGTTAAAGAGTAAAAACAGTAAAAACGCTCAGATTAGGCGAGTTTTCTAGAGATGTACACAGCATGCAAAAACCTAAGCAAAAATCAGATTTCCAAACTCCAAATCACCATACAGAAACACGAAAATGCAAAAGAAAACAGAAGTTTTCCAACTCACCGAATCGATATTAGCAGATTCCGAGAAGCCCTCGCGTATCAGAAGCAATTTCTTCTTCTTTGGTAAAGATCCGAAGATAAATCTAGAGAAGAGAAATGAAAGAGAAGAGAAGAGGTTGAGAGAAATGAAAGAGACAGAGAGAAAAGGGGGGAGAGTTGACGTGGGGAAGAGGAGAAGCTGCTGTTGTTACGTTATTTCGTTTCGTCGCCCTTGCTCAAAAATGAACCGCGAAGAATGATCCGCGCCAACACCAAAATTTAAGTATTCCGCGACGAAATTGTTTCGTCGCAGATTGTTTTTTCATGGATTCTGCGACAACTTATTTTTGTCGCGAAATGTTTTAAGTTAAATATCCTGTAAGTGATTTTCCGACGAAAATAATATGTCGCCAAATAACAGTTTCGTCGCAAAAAATTTACCTCTGGTTGGCGCCAACTCTTTTTTTTTGCGCCAAACTTTTCGCGACAATTGTTAGCGACAATTGAAAATTTTCGTCGCTAAATAATTTGCCTTCTATTTTTTGGCGACGAGATGAATATTTTGTCGCTAAAAACCACATTTAGTGACAAAATTTCAAAACGTCGCGGAATATTTGTCGCGAAAAATGATTTTTGTTGTAGTGAAGGCCCATGCATTTCTCCCATCCCGCAGACCTCCAAAACGCTTCACCTTACTCGAAGGCGCTCCAACAACGCCTTGGGAGAAGCCCAACTGCATGGCAAAACACGAAGGAACATACGGCTGGATGTCGACGAAAAGATGTCTGTGGTACACCATTGTGCCGACACGTATGTTAAAAAGCCAACTCCTCTTTGCATTTGTCAAAGAATAGTGTCTCCCCGACCCTGCTCTGGTCGAATCACGGGAGACACCAAAATCAAAAGCCTTCTTCCGCAAACCCGGAGAAAGCTTCACTGAAGACTGCCCCATCTCGACGTCCCAAAATCGTCAAATCCTCAAACGGGCAAATAAAAGAGATTCGGAAACAGGTTTCCCTTTGGCCAACCGAATCATAAACAGGTCATCGTCCTGTGCAGTGCCCAATCGGTGGAAACTGGGACAGCATTATACATACCATGAATAGAAAATATGGGCTGAAAATACCCTGTTCATGGGAATCCCAAGCCAAACCAGGAAAGCAGCAGCCTGTAGTTCGGTACATAAATAGGAGTAAAGAGCATGCACTAAAGCAAGCCGCTCTCTAAACGCCATCTGACAAGCCGGAAAAATGCAATGCGGCCTGATGTGCGTACCATCTCCTCCAACAAAAATAGCCTCACCCAGCCAATAAGTGAGGTAAACAGCAAGATCTCTCCGCAGCGCAATGTCAGAATGAATGGCGTCTGTGCTTGGGAAGAGTTCCTTCAAATTCTCTCGCATGGCGGAGATCTTCTTCAAATCCAGGTTCCTAGCCCTGGCTTCCTTGGTCGTACTCTCAGAAGACTCCCCGCTATCAAAGAAGTTGGACAACAAAAAGCTACCACTCCTCAAATTGCTACACCGGACTTTCGAGCCCTCATTCTTCTTCAAAAAATCGTAGAAGGCGACGAGCTGAAAGTACAAAAGCCTGAACTCCTTAGAATGCTCCTCAAGGACGCAGTCGATAGGCATGAACTCCGTCTAAAGATTGCCAAGGATAGGCATCCCAGTGATGGCACTCAGTTCCTTTAAAGAAAAACCAATCTCATCGTTCGTGACAACGAAGGTGTTGGTTTGTGGAAGGAACGACTCCAGTATGGCCATGAAGGCCTCATCAGAGAAAACCACGATTTGCTGAAAAGCGCGAACCGCGTCAAAAATCTCGGCCTCCTTCAAAATGGCACCGCCAGCCTGTAGTATGTGATCAGTCCACGACTCCCAGCTTAGGTCAGCACTGAAACGGCCGTGAAGTCGAAAAGGCTTCACCCAATTGCTGCCTGTAGACACCTCGTTTTGGCACCCTATGAGGGGCAATTCTATTTAATGATGTCCTGATTAGGCCCCGAGTCAAAAGTCACCAATCGTCTCTAGACCTCTGATCACCCCGGGAGTTGGCTCATCATGATCTACTCATCGAGAGCTTTCCGGCTATATATAGAACTCCAAGATCTGACTGGCGGATCAAAAATCATGACAGCGGGTCCCACACCCCCGCGGCGCCCGCGTGAAAAATCACCTATAATCTCTAGACCTCCAATCACCCAGGGAGTTGGCTCATCATGATCTACTCATCGAGAGCTTTCCGCCCATATATAGAACTCCAAGATCTGACGGGCGGATCAAAAATCATGACAGTGGGTCCCACACCCCCGCGGCGCGCGCGTGAAAAATCACCTATCATCTTTGGACCTCTGATTGCCCTGAAAGTTGGCTCATAGTGACCTACTCGCCGAGAGCTTTCCGTCAATATGTAGAACGTCGAAATCCGACGAGCGGATTGAAATCTACGAAACCTGGGCCCTAGTAATGACAACCCGACCAATTTCCATCGGACCCCACTTTTTAGGCCTGAATTAGTTTCTTTTAAATCCAAACCCACCTAAACCTATCCCAACACACCTAAACCAGACCCGGCCCGGATCCTAACCAAACCCAAGTCCAGCCCAACTTTGGACCCAACTCACCCAAACCCACTCAGGTTCGACCCAAACACAACCCGAGCCAGATCCAAACCTCCTGACCTGAACTTGACCCGTCCCAGGAGGCCCATTAGCTGCATGGGAGAGGACAGTCCATGAGATCTGGACTCTCCCCTCCCCCTTAAACCTCGTCTTTCCCTCTCAATCTCTTCCCAAGCCTTATCCCTCTCATCTCTCTCCCAACCCAGGCCTTATCCCTCTCAATTTCAAACACCCAATCCTCATCCCTCTCATCTCTCTCCCAACCCAGGCCTTATCCCTCTCAATTTCAAACACCCAAGCCGATCCTCTTCATGCGCAGAACCCTCCTCATTCCCTCCTCCAACATCGTTTTCCAGACTCCGAGAACTCTTTCCACGCTCACAGAAGCCCCTGGATCCGATCTCTCCAAGGCGGAGAGACCCCAGGCTCCCCAACTCCATCTCCCTGATGCAACACCCCATCATCATCTCTTCCTCATCCCTTACAACCCATCTCCTCCAAGCTCCATCTATTCCTTTCAGAACCCATCTCACGCACGTCCATCTCTCTCTTTGGTCTTCCTCGCCCAGCCTTCTCTCTTCTTCTGCGCCCATCTCCACCTCCCTCCACCTCTCCTCTTCAGGCTCTCTGTCCGCACCCTCTCCTCCATCTCTCCCCTCTCCATTGTCATTCCAGATCCCTCATCTCATCATCCCACGCATTCCAGATCCCTCATCTCCATCCGACGCACACCCCAGGCATCACCATCACCCTCTCCGCTCTGCCCTCTTCCTGCACCCTGCAACCCGTCGTCCACCATCATCCTCCTTCCTCGCCAGCGCCCCCAGACGCACGCCGCAGAAGCACCTCGCACATCCGCACGCAGCCGTCGCTGGACGCACGCAGCAGCACCTTCTTCCTCCTCCTCGCGCCGCCGGACGTCTCCCCCTGCACCAGGTACGCCTTCTTCTCTTCCTCCCCACCACCTGCCACCCACCTTTAACTCCACACCCCTATCTCTCCCTCATCTCCTTCCCCTTCTTCCACTCCTCTCACACCCAGCGCACACACTGCCCTCTCCCTGCTTTCTTCTCCCTTTTTTCCTCTCCCTTTCTCCTCCTTATCTCTGTCCCCGCAGTTCTCTCTCTGACTCTCTCTGGTCTTCCTCGCCCTCCATCTCCTCTCTTCGTCTCCCTCACCCTTTCTGCTCTCCCTCGCGGTCTCTCTCTATCTCTCTCTGCTCCACCTCTCCCTCTCGTTCTCTTCTCCCTCCTCTGCCTGCACTCTCACTCTCTCTCGTTCTCTCTCTACCCTCTCAGCCCCTCTATCCCTGCTCTCCCTATCTCCCTACTCTCTCAGTCCCTCTCTCCCTCAGCTTTCTTTCTCCCTATGCGACCCATCTCCCTCTCTCCCGTCCACTCTCTCTTAGTTCCTCTGTTCCGCCCACTCTCTCTCTCCCGTTGGCATACCGTCCCTCTCTCCCTGCTCTGCCTATCTCCCTACTCTCTCAGTCCCTCTCTCCCTACTCCTTCTTCCTCTCTTCCACTCTGCGACCCATCCCCCTCTCTCCTGTCCACTCTCTTTCTCACCCTCTCTCTGCTCCGCCCACTCTCTCCCTCTCGTTCGCTCCTTCTCCCCCTCGCTCTCTCCCCTTCGTTTCCGCCCTGTGCCCACAAGCAGCAGCGCTGCCTCCCCATCTCCTTTCTCTTTCTTCTTCCTCCCTCCTTCCTTTCCCCACTTCTTCTTTCCCCGCTGCTGTGCGTTACTATCGCACCCCCCTCTTTTTCCTTTCTTCCCTTCTTCTCCATCTTCCTCTTTCTCCGCCTGTCACCCCCCTGAACTAACCCCCTTTCTTTCTCTCTTTCTCTTTCATTCTCTTCTTCTTCTCCTCCCCTGCGCACACACTACACTCTCTCGCCTGCACACCTTTTCCTCTTCTTTTTTTCTTTCTTTCTTTCTTTCTTTTTCCCTTTCTTCTCCTCCCCACTGCATTTTTCCTTGCGGCTGCACGCACCCACCTGCACCCACTGCACCTCTTTCTTTCTTTTCATTTCATCTTCCTCTTTCTCTTGACCCCACCACCCTGCACCCCCTGCTGCACACACGACCGAGCCACTGCCCACTTGCACCACCTGCATCACCCCTGTTCACCCACCTGCACTCCTTCATCGCACACCCACTGCTGGCACCACTTGCACCTTCATCACCTCCGACTTGCCCGTTTGGATTGCCAATCATCGGAGCTACCGATCCAGCCCAAGCACGCACAGCCCGGTTTCACTCCACTCTCTAATTTTATTTTTTTTTGGCATTCAATTCTTCAGTCACTGTAGTCCGTCTTTTGTTCTTCATGCATCTAATATGCCATGCATTTAGATTCAGATTAGTGTTTTAGGCCATTTTTATTCTTATTATTTTTTAAATTAGCCTTAATCTGTATGTCAACATGCATTTAACATGCCCATGCATTATAATCGTATTACATCTTGTTTCTTTAGTTTATCCTCTTTATAAAAATTGAGGCTGCATTCCCTTTATCTTCATGTTATTCTCTATATAAAAATTAGAATAAAAGCCAAAAACACCAAAAGAAAACAAATAATAAAATAAAAAGTAAAGATTAAAAATAGAATTTTAGCTACCCTACTAATTAGAAATAATTAAGCTAAATTTAATAATTAAGTTCTTTTCTCCTCCCCTCTCACTAGGGTTAGGGAAACCTATTTAGGGAACTCAAGATTATTTAGGATAATTAATTAAATTAGAAATTAGAAATTCATTCTCTTTCCCCCTTCCCATTTCATTAGGATAAATCAATTTAGGATTTTAGGCTCTATGAATAAACATAAAAACAAATAAAAATAATAAAATCCAAAAAACCAAAAACAAAGTAAAAGATATCAAAAACTCTCAAAAATATTAATAAATTGGAGTTAGAAATTAGACTATAGCCTAACTGATTAGGTTGGACCCCGGACCTATATCTAGGTCTCCCCTAGCCAGCTTAGACTACCGTAATTTCTTAAATTCGAACTGATTTGGTCCCACTCTCTCTCCGGGCCCCGCTAAGGGATCGGGAGAGCGGATGTGGGCGGTTAGGACCTTAAGATAGGGTAGAGATCCATTAGGGAAATGGAACAGTTAGATTGAATCCAAGTAGGAACTCCCCTAGTTAGGCCCTTCTAGCCCCAATTATTAAAATCCAAAAAAAAAAAAAAAACTATAAAACCAACAAAACCAATTCCAAAAATATTTTCTTCTATTTTCCTCCACCTCCGGTGCCAAATATTTATCTGAACTCAATGATTAAAGGGAACAGAGGCTGATTCCGAGAACCTGAATTAATGAGAATGACAAAATGAGACGAGTGATTTCACACACCCCAATATCAGTTTATTTACTACCGGCCTATCATCGGCCACCCTTAATCAATCCCGGCCCAACATCGGCCATTTTTTAATCTTACTTCTGGCCCATCATCGGCCATGCACTTTTATCACCTGCGTATCGCACGCAAACCCACAGAAATCACAACTCGAAGTTTCGTCTACATCATTCTTTCGATTCGAAGAATCAACCTTTAAACCCTAGGTTGTCAAAGGACATTGAAGGGGGTACCCAGGAATGGGGTTGATCCTCTTCTAAATATTTGGCACCTTTCCCCTTATTTTCTTAGTTTATTTTCATTTTAATTCGCTTATCCCCTAGAATACTTGGATTTAACTTTAATTAGTCTTTTCAACCCTGGATGTTGATTTCCCCCGCCTAGTTCATTATGGTCCCATCTTGAAGCCCGTAATTTGACCATTGACCCAAGTTTGACCCGAATTGAAAGACCCAAATTAAGTGACGAGACAACCGTCGTGTGTCGCCGGCGGCATATTAGACGAGAGAAGAACCCACCCCATTTTCCTCCCGCATTCTTTCGGCTTTCGTCGAAGGACGGTGTTACGGCCGAATCCGTAACTGGCGATCGTGATCCGTCGATTTTGAGGGTAGTAGGAATCCTCATTTTCGATGTATTTTTTTATCTCACACTGTTGAATGGCGATTCCCCTCCAGGGGGGGGTCAAAATTCACATCCGACACTGCCATCTGGCCGGCATCAAAATGTCCATACGGGCAGGCGACTTTTCTGCAAAACCAGAAGGGCCGCCAACAAAAACCCCGGTCTTGATCACATTAGTCCTCTTCACCCAGCTTGGAGGATCTTCCCTCTTGGAGCATGTGGAGGAAAGGCTCATGATTGAGATAGTCCGATCGAAGGTCGACCGGGTAGAAACAGTTCTCTTCTCACCATCAACTGAGTAAGAGAACTGAAAACATCTCCTTTGGTATGTCGAATCGTGGGGAGTGCATCAGCAAAGAAGAAGGTAGGCTTGGGTACAATGCTCTGATCGTCCGTGACCCAAGGATGGCTGCTTACCATAATTTTATAAAACTCCTTATCCTTGAGGGCGATCAAACGTTGCCTCATCTCATTTCGGTTGAGCGAGTCACACTCTTCCAAGTTCCTTTCGACATACTGAACCTCCTCCCAGGCCTACTGTATGGCCACATTAGAGGATTTGGTAAAACGGCGAAGCGCATCAGTGACGGGCTCCTTACCCTCGTTTGTTCTGGAGAAACTACCTGCAAAGGATGGAAAGAGAGAAAATCAATCATCAAAATGACAGAATTTTGTTAAAAATTCTAGCGAAATTTTGTCATGGTTCCGGGGCAATTCCGAAGAAAAGGGAAACACCCTGAAAGAAATAGGGAGCTTAAAGATGGGCTTAACATCGCTGGAAGCTCATAATCAATGGAAAATTCTCGAAGAATGCTTGAACTCAAACATTGCTGCGAGATCAAACCAAAACTTCTCAAATATCCACAAGATTGGAAAAGGGCTCAACATTGTTGTGAGCTCCAGAATCCAAAACTTGCAAAGCTCCTAAAAAATCCCCGCAAGACCAAGAAAGGGCTCAACATTGCTGCGAGCTCCAAATCCCAAGACTTGCAAAAGATTTCCAGGTGTGCAATATCATACTTCCAATTCCATTCTCTAAAAAAAAATGCATAGAAGGAAAGTTGTCATGCATGTGCGTCTCGAAATCCGGGAAAAAAAAAAGGAAAAAGAGAAAAAAGAGAATCTCTTTTCAAAAAAGAAAAGAAGAAAAAAAAGGAAAATTTTTTTTTTTGCCCACAGGCCACGTGGCTGTACGGTCTTGTCAGTACGGCCACACACAAAAAAAAGAAAAAGAGAAAAGAGAACAAAAAAAGGATAGAAAAAAAAAACACGGTAAAAAAAATAAAAAGAGAAACCGTGAAAGAAAAAGAAAAAAAAAAAAGAAAGAGAGAAAGAGAAGACAAAAAAGAAAGAAAGAAAAAAAGAAAAAAAAACAGAGAGAAAAAAAACATGTGAAAAAACAAAGAAAAAGAATGCACGTGAAAAAGAAAAAAAAAAGAGAGAAAGAAAAAGAAAAGAAAAGGAAAGAATGAAAGCTTTTTCAATTTCTACATGGGGCTTTTTAAGGAAAAAGAAAAAACTTACTTGAAGCCATTGGTGGAGAAAGAAGAAGAACCAAAAGATCCTTCGAGAAGAAGAAGAATTCTTGATCTTGGAGCACTCTGGAAGACTTTTGCAAAAAGAGAGCAATAGCAACAAGAGATCCAACCTCCTTGCTTTTATAGAAGAAAGCAAATCAAAAGAGAAAATAAGGAGAAAAGAAAGGAGGTAAATGCTAAAAATTAGCAAACTTTCTAAAAGAGGAGAAATTTGAGATATTCTCTCCTAAAGAGAAGATTCTTTGAGAAATCCTCTCCAAAAAGAAATGGATTATGAGAAACTTTCTCCCAAAGAAAGATATTTTGAGAAAATCTCTCCTAAAATCAAGGAAACTTGAGAGATTCTCTCCAAGTAAGAATATTTTTAGATATTCTCTACCCAAAGGAGATATTTCTAAATATTCTTTAAAAAAATGACACCACATGAGATCTAAGCCATCTTTAAAGCTTAAGATCCCATGGGTTAGCCCATATGAGCCAGGTTTGACCACCTAGGCACTAAAAGTGGCTTTTAGTCATAATCCTTCTTAGCAAGAGCATACAAAAATGGTTCCATGCCTCCTTTGATTTGATTGGACCAGACAAAAAAAAATCCAAGCCTCATGAGTTTCTAAAAAATCCAAACCATCCCACCTCATGAACCAAATTAAGCCAAAACCTTGAAATTGACATTCCACAAAAACCCAAACCACTCCAAATGGACCCAAAATTGTCCCAAAGAGTGACCAAAAACCAAATCCCGGTCCCCTAACTTGCCACATACAGCTTGTTAGGTCACAAGGCCAAAACCAAAAACCAAAATCCGATCCCCTAAACTGCCACGTACAGCTTATTAGGTCACAAGGTAAAAAACCAAAAACCTTCTTGACCGCCTGATGCGCCACATAAAGCCTTCAGGTTCACAAAGTCAAAAGGGAAAATCCAAAGCCCAAAAAACCAATCCAAATGTCATTTCCAAAATTTTGCCTTGAGATGGTACGTGATCTCTCTCACTACCATAAAATCCACTTGGAAACTCAAAAGGTTATTCTATCAAAGAAAAATCCTCAGAGACTCTTGGTCAAGTCAAAAGTCCTCCTTCAAAGTTTTCTTCGAGGCACATTGACTGCAAAAGCAACGAGATTCATCGCTGTACCTCGAGGGGGCATTTGTTGACACCAAAAATGTCACTTAGCCTCCTCAAACATCAAAAGCTATATGGAGCCGCATCCTACTGCAAATAAGCAAAGCTGCTTCAGGCTTCAGATCTTGTCAGAATCAAACAAAAATTGCAAGATCCTTCAAAATAGCAAAAAAGGAGGTACACATGAAGTTTCGGGCCATTTCAACACCATTTGGCCTAACTTCAATCCTCCAACAGCTAAGCGGGAGCTCCCGACGGCGACAATTTCGAAGACATCAAATCTTCAATCCGAGCCTATGGATGGTCTCAAAATACCTCCAAAAGGCTCCACGTTGAATTTCAAGTCAAACCGACACCGTTTGACCCTCCAACTCTCGAACGGCGAAATCAAGCCACCCGGCGGAGAGAACCTTCGATGCCACCACTCATCAAACAAAACACATGAGTAGCTTCTACATGCTTCCAAAGGGTTGCAAGTCAAATTTCAGGTCATTCCGACGACGTTTGACCCGGCTTTGACGCTCGGAAGTAAAATCAAGCCTACCGACGGTGGAGCTCCTCGGGACCATAGCAACCAAATCGAAGGTAATGGATCATCTCAAAATGACTCCAATAGGCTCCCTGCCAAATATCAGGTCAATCGGACATCGGATGACCGCACATCAAAGCTCGACATCTTCTACGCTATGAAATCAAATCTAGCATCGATGGGACCCCAAACGGCTTCAAAACTCAAATAAAAGCCCATGGTTGGTCTTATCTAATGCTCAGGAAGCTTCACCTCAAATTTCAGGTCATTCCGACATCGTTTGACCAAGTTTCAACTCTTGGTGAAAAATCAGCTACAAAGCCTTCGGCTTTTCCAAAAATAGGAAACTTTGCGCTCTGATTTGCATAGCTTTTCGACTGGTTTTCTTCAGAGGAATTAAGACAATAAATGAGGATAAATGTCAAGGAAAATACAGAAGAAAAAAAAAAGCAAGCAAGACGGAAGAATGGCGACCGAACGGCGACCAAAAAGGGATAAATCCCCTATGGTCGCCGGCGACCATAGGGATCCGGGCTGCCAAAGTTCGCCTGGAAACCCACTTTTTCGGGTATTTTTCGCATTTTGCAATGTTTGGCCCCAGTGATTTTCTCAAATTCTGATTTTTGAGGCATGATATCTGTCGATCTTCGTCAACATCACAGATCCACCATCGAAATCATTCGATCATCATTGGACACTCCAAAATCGCCAACCAGCCGACCAAGAAAGCACACTTTCTGCACAACCGATCATGAAATCGACTAGACAGATGTTGCGGGCCCATTGGTACCAACCGATGTCTGAATTTGCATCGTTATCCGACATCAAACAACATGCGGATCCATCGATGATCATCGTAAGAAGAATTCCAAAAGACGCGGCGCGGCCCGCGACTCTTCAAGCGACTCGGCGACCAATTAGTGCTGTTAATTGACCCGTTTATGGCAAGTTAATACGGTCATTAACTCATTATTCTGGACGGCCCAATCAGAAGCAAGCAAATGGGAGTTATAAGCCCAATTAATCTTGACAATTAACCATGTAACTCCTATCATTATGGAGATTAATCATGGTAATTAATCATGAAACCCCCATCATCATGGTGATTAAATGCCCATTATTCTCCATCGTCCAATCAAAATCCAAGAAAAAGGAGTTACAAAATTATTAAATTAAATCTTGTAACTCCTCCCATCATGGAGCATTAATGTCATTAATGCCCATAAACCTTCCTAATGGCTACCAAAAGCCTACAAATAGGTAATCATTCCAAAGGGAAAGGGTCCTGAAAATTATCCTGAAGAGTTCTCTGTACAAAGAAGCTCTCCTGCCCTGAAGAAACTCTGCTGCAAACACTATAAGGTGATTGAAGTCCCTTGGGGGACCACCCCCCCAAGGTTTCCCCTCTTCTTCCATCCAACATGGCCCAGATGCGGCTTTTCAGCCCGTCTACTTGGTTTTATATAGGATACAATACCTTCCCTTGGTCTTTGTCCTCTAAAAATCTGAGGTCCAAGCCAAGCCAAGTGAATCAAAAGCATCAAAGTGTTCTCATCTGAAGGACGATGGCGGAGTCCATACATGACTCGCGACCGTCAATCTGAACGAGTCCCCATAATCTCCTGAGAAGTCAGATCCCTCTTTCTTCCTTTTCTATTGTATTTTGTATTTTTAAAGAGACAAAAAAAATCACAACTCTTGTCTTTCACTATTGATAAGATTTGTAAATCGCATTCCATGGCAAAATTGCCTTCTACGGCACAAAACTGCCTTTCACGACAAACTAAACAAAATTGCCTTTCACGGTATTAAAAATCTTGTCTCTTTCTTTAAAAAATATGTGTAATGGAAAGTTAGAAAAAAAAGTTTGATTTCGTTTCTACTTGTGAAGGTGAATCTCCGGATCACCATTTCAAATTCCAAGTAGAATAGAAAATCTGGCATACTCGTACAAAATGTTGATGCTCGCTTTCTTCTTTGGCCCGCCGCACCCCGGCGGACCCAGGATGAAGGAAGGCAAGAAAAAAAGCCGGGACCATCAGTCCCATAGATAGATGTGCAGTAGTTATACTTCAATGGTGAAGATTTTATTTGCAGTCTAGCCTAAAAATATACCTGCAAATTTTCAGCCTCGTAACTTTCTCAATTAGCTTCAGTTTGCGTAATCTTAGGCTCCACTGACATTTACTTTGAAAGATCTTTCCAGCAGTAGGTCGATTGTTTCGATCCGATGCTTGCATTGAGAGTTATGACTATTTTAAGATATGATATTTCTAGAAAAATGGGATCGACTTTTAAGTCTTGAATTGAAAATGACTTTTTATCAACACACATTTTGAATTTGAATCCAAGGAGTGGGGATCAAGTTGTGGCTCATTCAAAAATCCTTAACTTTTGTCTCCCACCAAAATTATCCTCTTTGAGTTATCCAAGAGATAATTCAAGCTATTTCAAATATGCAGAAAATGTTGACCCTGCCATGTGGCCATGTGGGACATCTCTTTTGCTTGAATGGTGGGCCCCACAAGAGGTCTTTCACTTTAACTAGGACCCTTGCCCCTCTAGTGGACCTTCAATTTTGTGTTTTTGTGTGCGCGTGCGCGCACGCGCGTGTTTGAAAAACCATTAAAATGAAATAAGAAATATATGCATTTTAACTGAAAGAGTGTTTTGTAACTGTTTCACAGTCTCATACCCATTTATGGCAAGGGACAAACCTTATAGGGCCCACCTAGGGCTCCACTAATCATGGGACTTGGGAAGGATAAAAAGAGTCATCTTGGATGGGCCTATAAATCAAGTTTGGGGTTAATCCTAAGACTCTAACCCATTCATTCATGGCCCACAAATCTAACGACTTATATTAAATAAAGCAATTGACCCTCGATCCAATGGTCAAATCCATTCGGATTAGTGAAAACTCGATTGATCCATAGTATTTCAAGGGGTCCCATGTGTGTGGATGGTCCGGATGGATCATAAAGTCGGATCCACTATATTGTCCCTCCCTCACCATTATATGGTGAAGGATAGATGGACATGAGTGTTTTTCATATATATATTGTGTTGGCATAAAAAAAGTCACACATGCACCCCAACAAATATATTCAGACAAGAGTAAGTGTGAAGGTTGAAAGTTCCGTACCCTACGGGGTGGGGGTTGAGCTAGACAAATTTTTCCAATTAATCCAAGTCTTAACTTCTTTGAACAATTAGGCACTTGTGATTAATAGATTAAATATGGGGAAGCAAATTAAAAGAAGAATGACCACAAGAGTCACCACACACAACCATGTGTAGTGGTTCAGCCCAAATGCCCACATCCACTCCGGCTTGTGTTCCGACACCCCATCTGCAATCCACTGACTCAATTTGAGGTTTAGGTTCACCTCCAACCTTACAGCCACTCTTTTTATTTTTCAAGGCTAAGCAATAACATTTCCTATATGCTTTTCTAGGCTAAGCAATAACCTTCCCTATATGCTTTTCTAGGCTAAGCATCAACCTTTACAAGCCTAAAGATTTTATCTGTCAATTGTGTCTCAAATACACTTAAGGAGATACAAGTTTAGCTCAGTACAATAACAGAGGCTGATATGAAGGTTAAAATACAACTGAATCATACACTTACAAGTAGCTAAGGTGAACGCTCAATGTGTGTGAATGACACATTCAATAAATTTTAAAAGTAAAGGTCCTAAATGAATGCTTGATACATTTGAAAGTTTAAACACAAAGGTTATGATTGAAGTAATGATCATCTAATCACGATTGAATCATGATGGACAACTTGAAATGATATACCAATCAAACTAATCTTCCTATGTGATCAATGTTTCCAAAACAACTCAGTCAATACTAGAAATCATGCTGAAATAAAGTTCTAGAAATTTGAACAAGCATGGATTTCAAAATCATGGAAACCAAAGCTTAACTTGGAAAAATATGCTTATGTGACTCAAGATTTTTGGTTTTCCATTGATCTTCTAGCCTTCCTAGCTCATTCCCCTTGCTTAGACTTCAAAGTAGTTCGAAAGGTTCACTTTAAGCTTCTCTTTTTGGTATTGAATGAGTTAGAGTATTTAAAGAATTTTCCTAATGGCTAGTTTACCTGGTCGGCCGGGTATAGGGCCGGTCAATTGGATCTCCAACGGCTAGAAAACGGCATGTTAGGCCGGTCAACATCCCCAGGGACCTCGTCGACTGGGTACACTGGCCTGAACCCTGCTCCCTGCATTTTCTGAAATTTCCGACTTCTTCTTTTGGGAACTCAAGGCCATGTGAATCCATGCTAGGTCTCATGATTCTAAAAAATCCAAGATTTGTATGTAAATCATGATCCTAAATGCCTAAGTTGATTTTACTCAAAAGCACATGGGCATTCATGAATCAAACTAGTCTTTGAATGTTCATCCAAGTTAAAAATCATACAGAGTAATGAATTTGAAAATGAATTAAAAATGCATGACTAATTTCCAGATTACAAGGTTTTCAGGTCAATGTATGAGTGTGTGACCAAACGATAGTGAAAGTGACAGTGCATCCATAAAATTATAATACAGAATATCCCTAACAATCTCCCCCTTTGCAATTTGATGGCAACCTATATTGATCAAACACTCTAAGACTTCAGCTCTCCCTAAACTGAACAAGTCTTAAAATCTCTTGGATGCAACTTTGACCTTGTGAGCTTGAGCCTTTCTCTTTCAGTCTTCTTGATCCTTGTTTAGAGCACTTGATAGTTCACATTTCAGGTTTTTTTTTTTTTTTTTTTGTTTTTTTTTTACAAGCATCTTTCTTTTATTTCTCCTTTCTCTTCAAGTTCTCTCCCCTTTCCTCTATGCAACTTCTTTCCTGTTTTGGCATGCTCCTCGTGATCTACTTTTATTTCTCCCCCTTTGACATCTAATTGCAAAGGAACCTACACATATGAATCAAAGAAAAATACCATTTAGTAGCACCTGTTAAGCAAAGAAAATTGGAAATGTATTGCATAACAGGTTATCGTGTATGTTGGTATCCATGCAATGTTGAAAGTGTGTGTTGTATTGGGTTTAAGAATTAATTTGATCATTTTAAAGGTGTCCAGTTCTTCCTTCCTTTGAAGCTCCCACTCGCTCCATACACTCTGTTAGACCCCAACCCGGATTAGCTCGATTAGTGTTAATTAAGCGAGTGTTTAGTCTTGAGAGAGTTTAGTAATTGTTGGGTTAGAATGGTTTGATTTAGTCTTGAAATTAGTTTTGGGATTTTTGAGAGCGTTGGTTGAGTCAGACACGCTCAGGAACGCCCTGAGTGCACATGTTAGCATGGGAGGATGATTCTAGACTTCTGATTTAATTGTGGTTTTGATGTGTTTTGAATGGTTTTATTATTTGCTATAACTTTTGTATTTAGTCCGTCCGTGTTTGAAACCCAGAAACTTGTGTTTTGGCCAAAAAGGGGTAGAAATTGTCTTTTCACACCCAAATCTAGACACGATTTTTGATATCTTGAAACCATGTTAAAAATATACTTTTTGGAAACTAGATTTTTTTAGGATCATTTTATCCTTGTTCGTCGATCTCGTACAGGCCCGCAGGAACATATTTTAAGCCTTTGAAGTTCTAGACCTGATGGGGCCCACTCTCACTCAACAACAAATATCCTCTTTTCTCCCTCACTTTCACTCATTTCTGTAGCCCGTGGTTTTCAACGTCTAGAGCCCTGGGAGAGTCTTCTTCTCTCCATCTTCTCCTCCTTGCATGTCAACCTCTTGAACTTGGATTGGAGATTTGTTTTCACCATCTTCTTCCTCTCCTCCCAAGCTTTCTGTTGGACACATTCATTGGGTGTTCAGAGCTAGACAACTTCTCTATTTTCCTTCTTCCTTCTTGTTTGGACATCTCTAGGTGAGAGCTTCAACCCATCTCTTCAATGGAGTCAGTTAGCTCCTAATGATCCTGTTTTTCATCCTTGCAAACCTATTTTCGAAATGGGTTCTTTGTTTTCACAATGTAAGGGTTTTTGAGGTTGTTTTTGGGGCTTTTGTAGATCTTGGCTCCACTCTTGAGTAAGACCTTTGATGAAGTTGGGATTTCCATTTCTTGATCTAAGGCAAGCAATCCTTTTAGCTTTTCTAATGCATGATTTGGAATGTATGTCATTTTAGCCTCAAATGTGTTTCTTAGGTTTGTTCTTGGGTTCATGACAAATATGGTTATTTGTACTAGAAATCTACTTTCAAGCTTGCTTGCATATGATTTAATGTGGCTTGAATGCCTTCCTTCAGTTCAAGTTTTGTTTTGTTTAGAATTTGTGTTGTTTTGGAGAAGAAATGGCTTAAAATCTGATCTGCTGTGTTGTTCCCGCAGCTGGCGGTCACCTCGGTGGCTAGCCGAATGGTGACTAGCGGCTAACCGACCTAGTCTCGGTCACAAATCCAGAATGCTCAATTTGAACTGGCTAGCAGGGTGGCTAGCCAAAATTTAACTATGGTTAGCCGCCAAGTGACAACAAGGTCACCTAAGTTCACGGTCAGAAACACAGAATGTCGTAGCTGCCTGGGACCTGGAGGTCAGCTAGCGGCCATCTGGTGCTAGCCGACCCGCACCTCTGCAGCTAGCCGAAAGGTGACCGAACCTAGACGGTTACATATATAGAATGTTACAGTTTTCTAAGCAGGATCATCGGTCAGCTAGCAACTAATCGAATTGCACCTCCGTGGCTAGCCGACATGTGATCGTGAGCCAACCAAATTTCAAGATTTGGCTTGTTTTGTGGGATTTCCTTGAGGAATGAAAACCAGAATATATTTAAGGGCTTTTAGGTTGATATTGTACATATGGAACTTGAAATGTCTTCTAGCCTCAGGAGCACCAATCCATTATACCACGACATTTGGGTTTTCAATTGCATGACGGTCAGATGAAAGGCCTCAACATATACTTGATAAGCTTACTTTGAATTCTCAGTTTTGGCACGATGTTTATCGTTTGCACATGTTTTGAATTTCAAGCTTCAGACCTATTTTGATCTGTTTTTAAGAACTTTTAAGGGGATCACTTTTAAGCTTTGTTTTGCTATAGCTTGTGCTATTCCTGATTAGCCTTGCTTTGTCCTGTTTTGATAAGTGATTTTCCCTATTTTCGACCTGCCATGTACATGTTTCGTCCTGTTTTGTGCATTCATGATGTCTGATAAACACCACTGAGCTTGGACTGCCCTTTCAGTTTGATCCACTGTCTGGGAGTCTTTTAACACTTGGATTTTCTGCAGATTAGTTGTATATTATATATATACATCCTGTTCTGACCGGTAACGCGGCCAGTACCCGTCCACCTTTTATGGTACGGAATTCTATTTTGTTCTGTTCTGTTTTATTCTGCTTACTCTTTTCATCATGTAAGATAGAGAAAGGATGGGCTCAATATATGTTATCTATTCATGATATTATAAGTATTCGTGTTAGTTTTGCTTATCAGAAATGCATCTTAGCACTGTTTTGATTTAAGTTCAGTTAATTGCTTTCAGTATTATTCTTTCAACTTTTATCGCTTATGCTTTTGTCTAAATCGATTTCTTGCCAAACCGTCGTATTTGATCCTTATTATTTTGGTGCTCAGGTGCAGTCGATGTTGCCTTTGAGGAGGAACGTCCGGAGGGGGCTGTTGAGCCACCTCTAGCTCGCGAGTGGCAACTCGATGACGTCATCTAGACGTTAGATGAGATCTTGAGACGCGTAACCTCTGGGCTAGGGTTATTCATTTTGATTCTTTTGGGAACGTATTGGCCTTTATTGGCCTCTTTTTGGGTTGTAACTAACTAATACACTTTGGTTAACTTGAACTTGAATATAATGGGGATAAGTCCTTTTTATGTTTCTCCCTCTGGAACTCATGTCTTGAACAATTTTATTTATGCAAGTTTCATGTTTTATATTATATGATTTGTCTTGATGTGATTTGCTACACGCTTCCACAACCTTTGATCATGTGAGTTCCGTCCTGTATGTTTTGTCGGGATCCTTACCGTGGGAACCTGTGGGATAATCATTAATCATCACACAATAATGGTCGCAGGTCTGGATCTCAGTCTCAAGTCGTGACATACTCTTAATGTCAAGAACTTGCCTGAATTTGCCTGCGAGGTTTGAAGAGAGAATGATGGGTAATAGAGGGTCACTTTGGAAGAAAGAATTAGACATTTCTACAATTGTAAGCATACTATGATCAATTCTTGAAGGTGTGGAATAATTAGAGCAAGAGAATGGTCCATATTAATCATTTTATGAAGCGAAGGAAAAAAAGATGACTATGAAAGCATAAAATCCAAAGTAAATGAAAATAATCATCCATCATAATAAACATAACAAGACAAACAAGAGATGAATGAGTGAAACTGTATTTGGATTGATTTAAAATGAAAAGTAAAATACAGTTTTCTCATAGAAGGATCAAAACACAAAATCCAAAAATATCAAAGATACAGTCATCCAATAAACATCCCAAAAATATATTAGTCAGCCATCACAAAAGATACATCCAAAATGTAGAAACATATTGCCCCCCCCCCCCCCCCCCCACCCCCCCAAAAAAAAAGAAAAAAAGAAAAAAAAAAGACTGCACCCCTAACATCTAAGATGAATCTATAGGAGATGGGGGCATCACATCATCATGATGCCTGCAGTTGTTGGAGAGGTTCGAGAAGTATGTCATCAATTTCTTCATGAACTTCTTAAGTCTTAAGACTTCTTCACGAACAGCTGAGATTTCTTTGTGAACTGCGCTCAATCTACGTTCGACAGAAATGATTATGTCCTCCATGGAGAGCTTCTACAGAGGGGGCTGTGGATGCTTAGGCTGGGTAGATGCAGAGTGGTGTGATTGCACTTCGTCTTCTATATGCACTACTTGTTCTCCTGCTGTTGCTTTTGTTTCTATTGCCTTGATCTCTGCATCCCCTTAAGCTACTGGATTCGCTCGAGGTGGTGGTGGTAACTTCATCAATAGGATATTGGTTTTGTTGAAAATAGTGACATGCTTAGCTCTTCAGAAGTTGGAGCAACCACCCTGAAAGATCTAGCTAGCTTGGTGACAAGGAACCCAAATGGAGCTGCACATGGCTATGAGTCTGTGATAACAAGGATGATGTGATGAAGGATGACTGAAGGTAAGTACATACAAACACCCGTAGCTACCTTGTACAGGTTGTTAACCATATAAGGGGTCCACGTGGTCCTATTCCCTTTCCTTAGATAGATGCTATGTGTGAAAAATGATGTGGATGATCCGAAAGGGAGGGCGCAAAGATGATGCAGGAAGATAGTTCTTGGTTGACCACTGCACAGTTCTGCCACAAAGAACTTATGTAGCTATGTCTCTCTCTTCAAGGCAAAGAATTTATATGGAACGTCGTTACCTACCCCATTGCCTTAGAGGCTGAGGAGTTCTATGGAACGTTATTTGCGGAGAAGTTAGGGTGGGGTCCTCTCGACATAGCAGGCTTGCCAAATGATGGAGAGCGCGTTCCACATGAGGGTTGAGTTGGTTTATTGATGAGATGTAATAAAACACTTTATTCATGACTAGCTTGTGGTATTTGACTTGCTCCTTACCATTTGACTTACCTATGTTTGTTGATACCATGAGATGGACATTTGATATTGCTTACGTTGATTCTATTATCATTGCTTCCGCACCTACATGTTCTTATTATGTTAAAAAGTTTTGATTTGGACCTAACTGCGGACTATGATCCTGTACGTTATGCTACCAAATTCAGATCTACAACACAATCTTCAGGATCTGGAATTAGGGGCATTACAAATAGGATCCCGTAACCTGTATGCCTTTGTTCCATTTGTATAGCCAAGGAAAACGCATCATTTGGACATAGCATCCAGTTTCGTCCATTGTTTTTTGGGATCCAAATATAATCATGATGACTAAAAGTATGCAGAAAGGAACTATAAGCAGGTGTTCCTATCCATACCTCTTGCGAAATCTTGCATTCATGAACGGTAGTGGGAGATCTATTTGCTAAATAACATGCAATATGCACTGCCTCTATTTCAAAAATCCTACTCCAAGCCGTCAACAATCACCATTCTTCTTGCTCGTTCCATAAGAGCATGGTTCATTCACTCGGATCATAAATTGTATAGTTCATTCACTCGGATCATAAATTGTATATTGTCTGCCAATATCATGCTCACTATAAAAATCCATGAACTCATTTAAGGTATACTTATAACGCCCCAATTCCAAATGCTGAGTTTACAGCCAAGGTACCTGAAATTGGCACGCTACTTCTTGAAAAATCCGAAAACGTCCAAGATCATAGCCTGCAGTGAGGTCCGATTTAAAACTTTTAAATAACACAATGATCATCGGTTAGGTGTGAAAGTATACAGAAAGATAGCAGAAGCTATATCAATAATACCAGAAGCATAAGGTACCTAAAGCAATATCAATAATAATGGAAGTAAAAGGTACCCAATCAGTCATTTATCAAATGTAGCAGGGCATCTGTCTAACTAATCTCAAAGTAGGAATATAGTGTGTACATAACAGTTGAATAAAACCCCCTGCTCACAACAAATGTCGCTTAAACCCCAAAACATGTGCACTCAATCCCCAAGTGCAGGCACTCCAGTCTCCAGCTCAACCTCCTAGTTAGCCGGTCCCCATCTGTAGTCTCCTGCTACTGGTGCCTCGACGAGCACGTCGCCTTGGGGGTTGGGGTCAATACCTAAGCACCAAATGATGGGTCAGATCCAAGGATCTGGCAAGGCACAGTATACAAGTAATATATGATGTATGCATCAAAGGAATAGAGATAATGATAGTATCATAAGAATAGCAATGGTACAAATGCTAGGCAATTAAACAAGATATAACAATTAGAATTAGCATGAACGTAATGCATCCAGTCTAACCAACATCAATGTGGCACATTCATACGAGCTAGACACCATGGGATATTATGCCGCTGCCTTCTAATACTGTAAACAAGTCGCGGCAAGGAATTAAAGCAACCATGCAAGGGATGACGAGCTTCGCTAATAACAATAACAATATCAACACTCTCACACTCAATAAGCTGGAACCGGAATCTCACCAACTGTCTAACCATAGCTCATCATGATAGCTCTAATCCACAACCAATATAGCTCTTACTACTGATAATCAATCGAAAGGATAAGCTTAAAACAATTGAGTGAATGTTAGTGCCGACTCAAGGAACAAGTAAATGTCTATGTCTGTCTAGGCTTGCCTTGTGTGAGTAAGGTCCTATCATGTCCATAAGAGGTCCAAGATATATTCCCAATTCACAAATACAATCCAAGTTCAAGTTAAGCATTAAATCCATTGCCAACACCCACCAATGTCATGGTCATAGTCCAAAACAGTCCAAGTATAACATTCATGTTCAGTCTAATAGTGTTCGGTCCATTCCCATTCATAAATGGGTTATAAAACCACAATAACAGTCATCTTCATTCTAAGGTGTCATATCCATCCATTCTTAGGCCATATGATAGCCCCCGCCTAACCGCAGACACGGGTCAATAATCACCAATCCATTACACCGGATCACCACTAGGTAATCCTTGGTTCAGGTCATCCAATTTTCATTTAATTAAGAAGTATAATCAATAGATATGATGCAAGAGTGATAGCAAAGAATCACGTATAATAAAACTGCAAAACTAAGCAAATTAATGGGAAATAGCGAAGATCCAACCAAAGTAATGACCTCCTTTTAGATCCAGGTCCCTCTCAGTGAATTCCATTCCTAAAAGATGTTTCAGATGTCAGGATAATGTATTTTGATGCTCCAAAAGTTAACGGACATCTTCAACAATGTTTAAGGATCGAATTGAAATCCATTTAATACACTAGACCCTACTTTAGTGGTGCCCATGAAATAAGATTGAGCCAAAGCATTGACTCATGATTAGTACATTAATAGAGGTCTATTTGGATGGGCCTCACAAACATAACACTCCAAATCAAAGGCAGAAGACTAGACTTACTGTCGGCAGTGTGGTAGGTTGACCTGGCAAGGGTCGGGTCGACCTACTACATAGGGATCAGAAGTTGGGAATTGATTTGAGTTTTGTGATTTCTAGTGTATTCGGTCGACCTAGTACACTAGCTTACATGAATCAAACAGTACCCAGGCCAACTCTCAATTTCTGACATTCTCAGTGTATCCAGTCGACTTGGTTAAGGTCTGGTCGATAGGGTACATTGGGTGTAGTCTATGATTTGCAGTGTATTCGGTTGACTGGGCACAGGGTCGGATCGACCGCATACATTGTTTTGTGTACATTTTCTAGAAAGCTAACTGGGGCTTGAAAATCTGGAATTCCAGTGTTCCCGGTTAACCCGACTATAGGCCGGTTGACCTAGTACACTCCACCTGCAACTTTCTAGATTTCTGAAATTTCATCCATTCCATCAATTTTTCATCAAAACCCCATCCAAGACACTTCAATCATCATCTAACCATCACCAATTGGGCCATTAATCTTCCAAATGAGAAATCTCATCCATCAATGACTAAAATCTAAGAAAACAAGCTCAAAAGGCAGATCTATGCAATCAAATATCCAACTGAATTGAAATTACATAATTAAATGAAAAGAGACATGCATTCCATGTTATGCAAATATATTGTACTTGCCTCTAATCCAAATGCAATGAAATGGTAGAAATACATAAATCCAAGCTCCAAAGTAGAAAATAGGCTTCTAAGGCTTCCAATCACTCAATCAACCCAAAAACTAAATCTGAATAGCTTTCTAACACCTAATCCCAGATCCACAAGAGCATTGCAATAAGGAAAGGATATCTACAGAGAGAATTCTAGGAAAATTGAACTAGAGAGAGAAGTACCTTGAGTTGTGGAGATATGAGAGATCGATAAGATGAGAGAATTCCTTAGAGAAGATAATATCAGCAACTCGTAGAGATCCTCCTCTTCTTTTTGCTTGGAGCTTAAATCTAAGGGAGAGAAATTAAGGGAATTCTTGTAGGAAAATGAGAGAATTGGAGGGAAAATGAGAGAGAAGAGAGAAAGAGAGGGAAAAGAGAGATAAATGACTGAAGGCTTGTTTAGGATGGGAGGGCTTGTTTGATAGTTTTGTGTTGGAAAGAAAAGTTCCAAAATTTCCTTCCTTGGTTAATAGAAAATTGAGATAAGTATAAGGGCTATTTGGTCATTTTAGGTGGGATTGAAATATTCTCATGTGGAAACCCCTCATATTGCCTCTAATTACTAGCAAGGGCCTCTAACTAACTTATAAACTATTCAAAGTCTAATAAATACCCTACGAGACTTATAAAATACGAAAAGGGACTAAGTCCTAGAAATTAGCGTAAAATACTAGAAAAATACTACACTACCCTTACTAATCCCTACTACTTAGCACAATTAGATATATGATACTATAATTAACACAATTAAATAAAAGTGAGGGCCTGTCACGACCCGGGCCTGAGATTAGGATTACCACGGCTAAACCCCGAGTCGCGATCTCCATACTTACTCCTGTAAACCTCACATCTCCGAAGTCAATACGAAATCCACAAGGGATACCATACATTCGTACTTGTCAAATGTACATTTTTGTGGAAAATATATATACATTGACAATCAATTTAAACCGTACAAGTTCTTTACATAAAAGTAAAGTTTACTTACACATCTCATTTCCTATTTAAGTGTAAGTCAGCCCTGCATATTCAAATACAATGCAGGTGACTACTATTTACATCAAAATGAATTTATACTCAAAATATTCTAACACATTCTAATGTGATTGCCCTCCGATCTATGTCCACTCATTTAATCCTCCTAGAGGAACGGAATTGGCCTCCTCCGCTGGTGGCACGGTCTCTGTATCGTCGGAACGGGTAACTTGGCCTGTACTGTCATCAATAACATTGTAAACACGACGGATCAACAATATATACACAATTCCATGCTAATAATTTGTTTAGCAATTCTAAACAATTCAAATCAATAAACAATTACATTCATTTATTCATTCATGTAGTTCTCCCCTGAATAAAGCATTCAATTTCATTACGTACACTTTATCAAGTGACTTTTCATTGTCCTCAATGGCATGGGCGGAAGGGCACACCATTCATGACCTAGCCTTAAGAATGACTCATTTCATTTCCATATTATATACTTTATTAAGTGACTTTTCAAATGTGTGAGATTTACCAGTGTCTTGATCAGAGATCACCGGCATCACCACAGAGCTCCGGAACGCTCCCTCTACTGCAGCAGAATTATTCTTTAATTCATTTCTTTGATTCATTTATTTCATTTCATTATTTCGATTCATTATGCATTTCAGCTCAACAAGGAGCGTACAATGTAATACAGTGCCAAATCTATTCAAAACAATAAATCTAATTAAATTTTCCTAAACCAAACATTCGGGTGAAACGTTCGTAATGTATGTGTTATACTGGATGACATCACTTTTAGTGTGATTTACGAACATAACCTTAGCTAACACCCATGAAGGTTTAGGAAAATACCATTAACACTAGCTTTGGCCAATAGGCTTCTATTCTGCGAATGCAGAAATCAATCTGCAATTCCATCAAGTTCATTCACCCCGTCGGTCACCTGTCGGCTGACCGAGCTCTGAATTTCGGCTAACCGAACTCTGTCGGTGAGCTTTCCAGAAGCTTAGTTTCCTTATACAAATCATGACATTCTTCTAAGGGGAATTCGGTCACCTTGTCGGTTGACCAAAGTTACAGTGTCGGCTAACCGAATTCAATTCGGCTACCTTTCGGTTCCATTTCGAGAGAGCTCAAATGAGGTCTCAAACAACTCTGTTAGGTAGTTCGGTCGACCGTCGGTCGACTGAGTTGCAAGTTCGGCTGACCGAACCCAGTTCGGTCAGCTTTCCTAAAGCTACAATCTCTACGAAATTCAACCCAGAAAAAGGGTCGGTCAGGTGTCGGCTGACCGAGCTGCTCTCGAAGTTCAGAAAAAGTTCTGAACTGAATTTCTGGAATTGAACTCTTTGAGTTCAAACAAGCCTATTTGCATCATTAAACATGAGAATTGAGTACACTTGCCTTACTTGGAGATTAATTAGCAATAATTTCCTTTGCTAGCTTGAATCCAAGGTAAAAACTCCAAAATGAAACCCTCTTTGGAACCTAAATCAAAACCAATCCATTCAAGAGAATTATAATGAGTTTCTTATGTAAGAAACATCCAAAAATCACCGAAGAGGCTTGGAGTTCTGAAATCAAGTCAAAGCACTTACTTGTAGCCCTTTGGAGAGAATTCTTGAGGTCTTCTCATGTTTTTCTTTATGCAATTGAAGGAGAGTGAGAGGAAGAAGATGAAGAGATGAATCCTCTTCAAAACCACTTGTCAATCTTCCAAAGCACACTCGAGGGAGAGAAATTGGAAGAAGAAAGAAGAAGAGAAAGAAGAGAAAGGCATAGGTCGGTTGGGAGTGAGAGAATGAACTCATTTGAGTTCATCTCAATCTAAATAAGCCAACATTTGCAATTAGTCCATTCTCATTTCCGTTATTTACATATTGAGTCAAATGAAGGGTCATTTGATCCAATTCACGTCAAATGGAATCGCTACAATTACAGAAGTTAACGTACTCCTCGAGATATACGTGCGGGTATTAAGAGTTTCCGTATTCGACGAAATACGCAAAAATTCGTATTTACGAAAAAGTCCTCGTATTTCTCAATCTAAGCCTAAAACCATTTCAATTCACTTAATAACATTCATTACCTTTTCATTATGCTCAAATTGATCATTTGAGACAATTTCAACTCAATTTGGCCATTAATCAACATTAATTCAATAAAACATGTTTCGTTAGCATTAATCCCGATTAATTAGAGTTAATCTCGATTAACTCGGGATAGGGTGTTACATTCTCCTAAACATTTAGAACCATTCGGTCCTCCGAATGTAAGACAAATCAATTAAACAATTTAAACTGAAAGTTACCTTAACGAATAGCTTTGGATACTTTCGAACCATCTGCTCTTCAAGTTCCTATGTGGCTTTGTTTGGTCCATGATGTGTCCAAAGCACTTTGACCCATTTGATGTCTTGGTACGCAGAACCACCTCCTTAGTATCAATTATCTGAACTGGCTTCTCAACGTATGCGGTGTCTAACAACACTTGGATCTCTTCATGACGAATAACATGTGAAGGATCTACCACATACTTTCGAAGCATCGAAACATGAAAGACATTGTGAATACCGGAGAGTTCTGCCGAAAGGTCTAAGCGATAAGCCACATTTCCAATTCTACTTTGGATCTTAAAGGGTCCGATGAATCTCGGAGAAAGCTTACCCTTCTGTTCAAATATGATGGTGCCCTTCATTGGAGAAGTCTTTAAAAAGACTAAATCACCAACAGCAAATTCCAGATCACGCTGACGATTATCAGCATAGCTTTTCTGGCTTGATCTAGCAATTCTCAACCGTTCTTACACCTTCTGCACTTTGTCTGCTGTTTCAGCAATGATCGTAGAACCGTGGAAACTTCGAGTTCCAACCTTTTTCCAACTAACTAGAGTCCTACATTTTCGACCATACAATGCTTCAAACGGTGCCATTTCAATACTGGAGTGCTAGCTATTGTTGTACGCGAATTCGCACAAAGCTAGGTGTTCATCCCAATCACTCCCAAAATCTGCAACACTGGCACGAAGTAAGTCTTCAAGAGTTTGAATAGTTCTCTCGGACTATCCATATGTTTGCGGATGATATGCGGTACTATATCGAAGTCTCGTACCCATAGAATTCTGATATGTTTGCCAAAATGTGGAGACAAACTGACTATCTCGATCAGAAACAATCGAGACCGGCACTCCATGTAATCTAACAATTTCCTTGACAAACAATTTGGACATGTCACTGAATCCCATATCTTTTCTAAATGGAAGAAAATGCGCAGACTTCGTAAGACGATCCACAATCACCCATATGGTGTCATGTTGTCTCCACGTCCTTGGTAAGCCGGACACAAAGTCCATCATGAGATGCTCCCACTTCCATTTAGGAATGTACAATGGATGAAGCAATCCTAGCAGCTTTTGGTGCTCAAATTTCACACACTGACAAGTCAAGCAGGAAGACACATAACTTGCTATCTACCGCTTCACGTTATTCCACCAAAATCTGCCTTTAAGATTTCTGTACATCTTCATACTTCCTAGATGCACAGAATATCTGGTGTGATGAGCTTCAAACATTACTGCCTGCTTCAAATCCTCTTGTGCTGGTACACACAATCGGTCTCTGAAATAGAGAACTCCTGCTACCAACATGAAATCTGGTCTAACTGCAATGTTATCCCGAATTCTTGCTAATTCAGGATCGTCGAACTGCCTATCCTTTATTTGCTGTATTAGGAGCAGTTCGAACACTGACATCGCTGTAATCATTATTCGGTTGTCCACTAATTCAATGGACAAATCCCAATCTCTGAATTCTTCAATCAGAGTCCATTCACCCACCAATGATGCCAAATCAGCTGATTTAAGACTCAAAGCATTAGCTACAACATTACCCTTTCTAGGTACGCATGTGAATGGAAAATTAGAGTCCTTGATGAGCTCTAATCAACGGCGTTGCCTCAGATTAATATCCTTCTGAGTGAACAAGTATTGGAGACTCCTGTGATCACAATGGACTTCAAAAGTCTCTCCGTACAAATAATGTCTCCATTGCATCAATAGGAACACAACAACCGCGAGCTCTAAATCATGTGTGGCATAGTTCTCTTCATGCTCTTTTAATTGACGCGAGCCGTAGGCAATTATCCTACCTCTCTGCATCAACACACATCCCAATCCAATACCTGAGGCATCTGAGTAAATCTCAAATCCTCCTCTTCCTTCAGGTAAAGCCAAGATTGGGGCTAATATCAACTTCTGATTCAGAGTTTGGAAACTAGACTCACACACATCATTCCATTGGAATGGAATGTCCTTCCGAGTCAGTTTCGTCAACAAAGCTGCTATCTTGGAGAAGTCTTTTATGAACCTCCTATAGTAGCCCGCCAATCCCAAGAAACTTCGAATCTTTGGTACATTCTTCGGACTCTGCCAATTGGTAACCACTGCAATCTTAGCTGAATCAACAACTAATCCATCTCTAGTAATTATATGACCCAGAAATGCAACCTGCTGCAACCAAAAGTCGCACTTCGTGAGCTTTGTATATAACTAATTCTCTCTCAGTATCTGCAGAGCTGTTCTCAGATGATGTGGATGTTCCCTTTCTGACCTTGAGTATACCAGGATGTTGTCGATAAATATCACAACAAACTAGTCTAGGTACGAGGCAAACACTTTGTTCATTAGAGCCATAAAAACTGCAGGTGCATTGGTTAGACCAAAAGGCATCACTAGAAATTCATAGTGTCCATAACGAGTCCTGAATGCAGTCCTCTGTACATCTTGATCTCTAACTCGTATCTGGTGATATCCAGATCGAAGATCAATCTTAGAAAAGTAAGCTGCACCATGGAGTTGATCAAACAACTCATCGATTCTAGGCAGTAAATATTTGTTCTTGATCGTTACTTGATTTATCTGCCTATAATCAATACACATTCTAAAGGTGCCATCCTTCTTCTTTACAAACAGTACAGGTGCTCCCCATGGTGAGACACTTGGTCTAATAAAACCTTTGTCCAGCAAATCCTGTATCTGTTTTTTCAATTCATACAACTCTGATGGTGCCATTCGATACGGTGCCTTAGATATCGATGCAGTACCGGGCACAAGTTCGATTGTAAAGTCCACTTCCCTCGCTGGAGGTAGACCTGACACTTCATCAGGAAATACGTCTGGAAACTCACAGACGACAGGGATATTCCCTAACCTTTGTTCTGGCTTCTTTTCATAAATGAATGCAATGTAGCCTTCACAACCACTATGCATCATTCGTTTAGCCTTGAGTGCTGACACAAGCCTTATATCGAATCTCTTTTGCGTGCTTTCAAATAGCACACTGGCATTGGCTTCATCAACCCTAAAGGTGATGATTTTGCGGAAACAGTCTAAACAAGCCCTGTACTTATCAAGCCAATCCATGTCAAAGATTATATCAAAATCATTCATGGCTAACACAACCAGATCAGCTGGTATTGTCACTTCCCCGACTTGAACATCACATTGGGGAACATACAATTCACATAGTACTCTTCTTCCTAATAGAGTAGATACAGTAAAGTCATATGGCAATTGCATTATCCAGTCTCGCATATTACAAACAAATACAGGTGCTACAAATGAATGCATAGAATCAGGATTAAATAATGCAACCGCAGGCTTATTATCTATAAGTATTGTACCTTCAACCACATTGGTTGCAACATCAGCTTGCTCTCGATTAAGAGCATAAGCCCTACCAGCCATTTGTGGTCGTTGCTGCTACTGCTGCTTAGGCTGTTGTCTCTGCCACTGATGCCGTTGGCCTTACTGGCCTTGACGCTGAGGCTGTTGTTGCTGTTGCCTAGGAGGAGCTGGCAATGCTAATCGCAATGGAGGAGCAGGGAGTACTGCTTGTCCTTGTGCAGGCTGTTGATATGGAGCTCTATCATCTCTCCTTGCCCTTGGACATTGTACCATTTTGTATTCCAAAGAACCACAAATAAGGCAAGCTCCAGTGGTCCTCCAACACCACTCAGTCTTGTGAGCTTTTCCACATGTCTCACAAACTGGCTTATTCTCAGTCCTGGCAGTGAATTTCTGCTTCTTATTCTTGCCTTTGAATTGTCCTCCTTTCTTAAACCAGGAGCCTGTAGATCCACTACTACTCCTCTTCACACTTTCATTGTCAGCTAGTTCTTCTCTATGAACCTCTTCCGCAGTGTAGGCTCTATCAACGGCATCATCGAAGGTAGCAGGCTTATTTGCCAGTACCATCTTCTTATACATTGGATTTAAGCCATTGAGAAACCTCTTTACTTTCTTGTCCTCCTTATTTACCAAATCAGTAGCATACTTAGACAGCAGCAGGAAGGTGTGCACCTAAGTAGGTACGGTTAGTTGACCTTGTTTCAAATGTAGAAACTCTGCTTCCTTCTTCTGTCTCACATGTTCTGGGACAAACTTTCTTTGGAATTGCTGTTTGAAAGTCTCCCAAATAACTACTTCTGGCATTTTGGAGATTGTATCACTAACACTCTTCCACCATGTCTTTGCTACTTCCCGTAACATGGAGGCAATGAGTGAAACCTTTTGCTTTTGAGAGCAGGTAACTGTACCAAACACATCCTCGATGTGTTCTAGCCACTCATCAGCTTTTAACACGTCCTCAGTACCACGGAACTCAGTGGCTCCTCTTTTCCTGAACTGTTTGTACAGAACGTTAGGATCTTCCTCCTTGGATTGTATCACCACTTGTGTTCCTACATTAGTAGGTAGTTGGATTGGTGGCAATGGTGGTGCTTGTACTTGAGCCTGCAATTGACTCTGTGCTTGCAAGAGGGAAGTAATCTGGGCTTGCATACCCATTTGTGCTTCATGGCTCTTGGCCATTTGTTCCCTATGCTGCTCTTACATAGCTAGCTATGTCTCTCTATGCTATGCCTGCATAGTGACTTGGGCTTCATTACTTCTTACTAACTGCTCAAGAATGGCAGTCATCCTCGCATCCACATCGGATATAGGAGGAGAAGGACTGACAACATCAACAAAGTCATCACTTCCTGGATTTGATCCAGATGCAGCCATGCTGTAAATCATACGGAAGGTAAGATACATATATCTCAACACTTCCATCACATATAGTGAAAGAATTTAAATCACAAATTCAAGATTGGATTCGGCACGAAACGTAACATTCCTCACTTCGTTCCTATCATTTGCTTAGTCTTTAGTATTTCATTAACTTAGCTCTGATACCATACAATAAGTATGTCACGACCCGGGCCCGAGATTAGGATTACCACGGCCAAACCCTGAGTGGCGATCTCCAAAACTTACTCCCGTAAACCTCGCATTAGCGAAGTCAATACGAAATTCACAAGAGATACCATACATTCGTACCTATCAAATGTACATTTTTGCGGAAAATATATATACATTGACAATCAATTTAAACCGTACAAGTTCTTTACATAAAAGTAAAGTTTACTTACACATCTCATTTCCTATTTAAGTGTAAGTCAACCCTGCATATTCAAATACAATGCAGGTGACTACTATTTACATCAAAATGAATCTATACCCAAAATATTCCAACACATTCTAATGTGATTGCCTTCCGATCTATGTCCACTCATTTAATCCTCCTAGAGGAACCGAATTGGCCTCCTCCGCTAGCGGCACGGTCTCTGTATCGTCGGAACGGGTAACTTGGCCTGTACTGTCATCAATAACATTGTAAACACGACGGATCAACAATGTATACACAATTCCATGCTAATAATTTGTTTAGCAATTCTAAACAATTCAAATCAAGAGACAATTACATTCATTTATTCATTCATGTAGTTCTCCCCTGAATGAAGCATTCAATTTCATTACGTACACTTTATCAAGTGACTTTTCATTGTCCTCAATGGCATGGGCGGAAGGGCACACCATTCATGACCCAGCCTTAAGAAGGACTCATTTCATTTCCATATTATACACTTTATTAAGTGGCTTTTCAAATGTGTGAGATTTACCAGTGTCTTGATCAGAGATCACCGGCATCACCACGGAGCTCCGGAACGCTCCCTCTACTACAGCAGAATTATTCTTTAATTCATTTCTTTGATTCATTTATTTCATTTCATTATTTCGATTCATTATGCATTTCAGCTCAACAAGGAGCGTACAATGTAATACAGTGCCAAATCTATTCAAAACAATAAATCTAATTAAAATTTCCTAAACTAAACATTCGGGTGAAACGTTCGTAATGTATGTGTTATACTGGATGACATCACTTTTAGTGTGATTTACGAACATAACCTTAGCTAACACCCTTGAAGGTTTAGGAAAATACCATTAACACTAGCTTTGGCCAATAGGCTTCTATTCTGCGAATGCAGAAATCAATCTGCAATTCCATCAAGTTCATTCACCCCGTCGGTCACCTGTCGGCTGACCGAGCTCTGAATTTCGGCTAACCGAACTCTATCGGTCAGCTTTCCAGAAGCTCAGTTTCCTGATACAAATCATGACATTTTTCTAAGGGGAATTCGGTCACCTTGTCGGTTGACCAAAGTTACAGTGTCGGCTAACCGAATTCGGTTTGGCTACCTTTTGGTTCCATTTCGAGAGAGCTCAAATGAGGTCTCAAACAACTCTGTTAGGTAGTTCGGTCGACCGAGTTGCAAGTTCGGCTGACCGAACCCAGTTCGCTCAGCTTTCCTGAAGCTACAATCTCTACGAAATTCAACCCAGAAAAGGGTCGGTCAGGTGTCGGTCAGCTGACAGGCTGACCGAGCTGCTCTCGAAGTTCAGAAAAAGTTCTGAACTGAATTTCTGGAGTTGAACTCCTTGAGTTCAAACAAGCCTATTTACATCATTAAACATGAGAATTGAGTACACTTGCCTTGCTTGGAGATTAATTAGCAATAATTTCATTTGCTAGCTTGAATCCAAGGTAAAAACTCCAAAATGAAACCCTCTTTGGAACCTAAATCAAAACCAATCCATTCAAGAGAATTATAGTGAGTTTCTTATGCAAGAAACATCCAAAAATCACTGAAGAGGCTTGGAGTTCTTAAATCAAGTCAAAGCACTTACTTGTAGCCCTTTGGAGAGAATTCTTGAGGTCTTCTCATGTTTTTCTCTATGCAATTGAAGGAGAGTGAGAGGAAGAAGATGAAGAGATGAATCCTCTTCAAAACCACTTGTCAATCTTCCAAAGCACACTCGAGGGAGAGAAATTGGAAGAAGAAAGAAGAAAAGAAAGAAGAGAAAGGCATAGGTCGGTTGGGAGTGAGAGAATGAACTCATTTGAGTTCATCTCATTCTAAATAAGCCAACATTTGCAATTAATCCATTCTCATTTCCCTTATTTACATATTGAGTCAAATGAAGGGTCATTTGATCCAATTCACGTCGAATGGAATCGCTACAATTACGGAAGTTAACGTACTCCTCGAGATACACGTGCGGGTATCAAGAGTTTCCGTACTTTACGAAATACACAGAAATTCGTATTTACGAAAAAGTCCTCGTATTCCTAAATCTAAGCCTAAAACCATTTCAATTCACTTAATAACATTCATTACCTTTTCATTATGCTCAAATTGATCATTTGAGACAATTTCAACTCAATTTGGCCATTAATTAACATTAATTCAATAAAACATGCTTTATTAGCATTAATCCCGATTAATTAGAGTTAATCTCGATTAACTCGGGACAAGGTGTTACAGGGTCTACAAGGGTTGGGGCCTCACAATACTCTCCTCCATTTTCGGTTCTCAGAGACTTGATTTTTCTTTCTTTCTAACATTCTACCAAAGCTTTACATTTTTTGAAATAGGAGGAAGTACTATATTCCCTATTTCGCATGGAAACTTATACTTTTCTTAAAATATCATCAATAAAAAAAAAATACAATATACCACCTTTACATAGAACTGGAGCTTTCCACATGTTAGAATGGATTAGTTCTAACACATCTTTGGTTCAAGCAGTTGATGTGGGAAAACAAGCTCTATGTTGTTTTTGTTTTTTGTTTCTTTTTTTTTTTTTTATTATCAAACAAACAATCTTCACAAAAATTTGAAGTTGCAGATTTTACTAGAAAGTAAGTTTCGGTTTGGGAGTACCTCTAACCCATCCTCACTCATGTGCCCTAGTTGTCTATGGCATATCATGAATGAGTTTGTTTCAGCATTAGCCACAATGGCATCTCTTATCACTGTGTTTTCAACCAACCGATATAAATTTCTTGTATGTCCCCTCTTGTAATAATGAGTGTGCCTTCTATAATTTTTAGATGACTATTCTTTGTAGTAAACTCATATGTATACACAGAAATTAAGAATGGGAATGAAAGAATATGTGAACTCATTTTGTTTCATTCATATAAGAAAAAGCTTACAAAATATAACATTCCTTCCCCCATTTTACATGAAATAAAAATAAATATAAAGAAATGGGCCATGGCTCAAAACTAGGAAATCATGCTTCATCTCTTGATGAAGGCATGATTCTAGCCCTTAACGTGCTTCAGTCTTCTCTTCATGAACAGTCTCCTTGCTTGTTAATTCCTACAACGCATCGTCGGAAAATGGCAATCGGGTGCTCTCTCCTTGTCTGAAATTCTGCAGAGTTTTTTTTTTCCCTCTCCTCCCCCTCCTTGCACAAGTAGTGGCTTTTATAGGCTTCTTTATCCATTCCCACTACGTATGGTTAGATAACCATAAGGGAATTGCGTCCCACTTTGTTCCCCCACGTTGCTACCCACTTTAAGAAATCGGTAGAGATGGTTGCACGTTCTTCTCCCCTAGCTTGGAGTGGATGGACATTTGTCCTGACCTCCTAACTATAAGGAGGCCATGGTTACATGTTGGTTGCCCATTTTGTATGAGTGAATGGGCCTTTGCCACTACAACACTTTTCACATTCAGCGACGAATTTTTTCGTCGCCAAAGATCACAAAAACGTCGGTGAAGGTATTTACCGACGAAAATAATTTCGTCGGCCAGACGTCGGCCACAATACGTCAACAAAACATTTTCCCGACGAAAAAAAATTCTGTCGGCCAAAAGCAATTTTTACCGACGATTTATATGCCTTTGGCCGACGCTTTCTTTCGTCGGCAAAAGATTAAAGAAAACAAAATAAATTTAAAAAAATTTCACCGACGTTTTATTTGCGTCGGTAAAATTAAAAAAGAAAATAAAAAAAATTAATACAATTTTTACCGACGTTTTTATTTCGTCGCTAAAATGAAAAAAGATAATTAAAAAAATTAATTACACTTTCACCGACGCTTTATATTCGTCGGGAAAAGCAAAAAAGAAAATAAAAAAATTAATAATACTTTCACCGACGTTTTTATGTTCGTCGGTAAAAGTAAACAAAAAATAAAAAAAATTAAAAACACTTTCACCGACGCTTTATTTTCGTCGCTAAAAGTAAAAAAGAAAATAAAAAAAATAATAATACTTTCACCGACGTTTTATTTTCGTCGGTAAAAGTAAACAAAAAATAAAAAAAATTAAAAACACTTTCACCGACGCTTTATTTTCGTCGCTAAAAGTAAAAAAGAAAATAAAAAAAATTAATAATACTTTCACCGACGTTTTATTTTCGTCGGTAAAAGTAAACAAAAAATAAAAAAAATTAAAAACACTTTCACCGACGCTTTATTTTCGTCGGTGAAAGTCTTTTTAATTTTTTCAGATTTTATTCGTTTTTTCAATAAAAATTCCCTGTAAACCTTTTTATACACCTGTATCAAAATATAAACATGTTTATATACCTATATTCAATATTAAAAATGCATACAAACAAATGTTGCTCAAACAACCATCACCATTTTTCATCAAACCATTGATCTCATTAATCAAATATTTCATTAATCAACAATGAGACAGTCCCATAAAAATGTCCAATATACAAATACAAATAAACTAAAACGAATAAAACGCCCGCAAAGTATGTAGCTGATCCCAAAACGTCCATCAATCTGCAATGACAAAAATAACATTAGAATATTTTCAATAAATTAAATTATAAAAGAAAGATATACATGTATATATATAAATTATAAATTAGAATCTTTTTACTCTACCCTTGTTGATTTTCACTCCAAACTCTCTAACCGGGAGTCCTACTTGCGAGCCGTCAGTTCCTACAGGTTACTCTACCCTCAAGCGAAGTGCCCGTGCCAGTTTTGGATTTTTCCGGTCGCCGGTTCCCGTTCCGGACCCCCGGCGGACCGTTTTCGAGCCTAAGTGTCGGAAAAGTGTCCGTCTTCGCTCCTAACTCCCTAACCGGAAGTCCTATTTACGAGCCGTCAGTTCCTACAGGTTACTCTCATCTCGAACGAAGTGCCCGTGCCGGTTTCAGATTTTTCCAGTCGCCAGTTCCCGTTCCGGAGCCCCGGTGGACCGTTTTCGAGCCTAAGTGTCGGAAAAGCGTCCGTCTTCGCTCCTAACTCCCTAACCGGGAGTCATATTTGCGAGCCGTCAGTTCCTACAAGTTACTCTACCCTCGAGTGAAGTGCCCGTGCCGGTTTCGGATTTTTCCGGTCGCCGGTTCCCGTTCCGGACCCCCGGCGGGCCTTTTTCGAGCCTAAGTGTCGGAAAAGCTTCCCTATTCGCTCCTAACTCCCTAACTGGGAGTCCTATTTGCGAGCCGTCAGTTCCTATAGGTTAATCTACCCGCGAGCAAAGTGCCCGTGCCGGTTTCGGATTTTTCCGGTCGTCGGTTCCCGCTCCGGACCCGTAGCGGGCCGTTTTCGAGCCTAAGTGTCGAAAAAGCGTTCGTTTTCGCACCTAACTCCCTAACAGGTAATACAATTAGGGGTTTACGAAAAGCTCTAAATTAAGTCTTATAGATGAAGTGCCCATGTGACAAATGCCTGATTCTGTGTTTTTTTTTTAAAGCTATTCATGGGAAATCATGTGGGGTAAAATTGAACGGGTCCAAAGGAGAGGTCGCTGTAACTTCTTCCCCAAGTTGTCTAGAATAAAATGGAATAAATATAAGAACAGTCCACTGTCTACAATCAATTTCTATTGACATAAGAAGACGACTATGACATCTTCCTCGTATGTTAACCACGCATTGAAAGTTCACAAATGATATCTACAACTACAAATTGTTGCATACAGTTCTACCTTTGCAGAATTGTCCCAGCTATAGCTCATCCGCTTAGAGACGGGGTAAGTGTGTGCGAGCGTGAGTTCAAGTATCCCATTCTAGAGGGAAAAAAAATCCTCACGGAACTGAACATGGAAGGTCACTGAGCTTAGTAACTCAGCAAGTCTGCCCAAGTACTTGGTCAAGCTCAGCTAATTATGTTCATTCCGCTCACCTGACACAGCTACTATGGGGCAAGGTCATGATAACAAATGTCTCCTATTGGTGGAACGAATGGAACTCCACAATACTATCCACCTATTGAAAAGTTGAGCTGCCCATAATGAATGTCCATTGTTGAGTATTGAGAAGTATTAACACTGACTCTACTAACATCATGAGGCTGTAGTATGAATGCTTAGCTAAGGAAACTTAATATCCATATCATCATCAGATCTTATGCCAATAGGATTTTACCCCTACCGTGACATTGATCATGTGAATAAAATGTAGTTAATGCATAATGTATATTAATTATATTCTTAATCATATACTCAATTTTACCGTGGGATCAACTGCTATAAGTTTGGGAATGTATGTTACACATGGCAAGGGCAATCATTCTGAACCGCTAGGATTTTCACCAGGTGGGGGAGTATCACTCCTTACACTAATCCCAAAAGCAAGAGGGAGACTATGATCAACCGACAACAAAAGCTTGTGGGTCAAATTCACTGCATTAAAAAAAGACCAAAAGATGAATTTGATTAAATACATGCTGCTATGAATGACACATGCATACATGACGTAGAAAAGGTTACAGTTTTCAGGTGAGGAATGTGGCTGAATTCAAGTGGGTAGATTGACTGAGTTCAGGTGAGGAATGTGGCTGAATTTAGGTGGGCAGAAGGGCTGATTTCAGCTGAAATAATGGCTGAGTTCAGGTGGGGAAAAATGTCTGATTTCTGGTGAGAAGTTCAGCTGATTTCAGGTGAGAAAGGTGGCCGGTTTAAGGTGAAAAGTTCAGCCGGTTCAGGTGGGTGGTGGTTCGGCTAGTGCAGGTGGGTGCAGGTTCAGGTGGGTGCTTGCAAGTGGGATGGCCGGCGGCAGTAGTGGCCGCTGGGAAAGAAGGCAACAATGGCCGCTGAATATGGGTTCAGGTGGACTGGCCGCGAGGTCAGTAGGTTGTGCAGGTTGTAGGGAGAATGGCCGCTAGTCTGGGGATGGCCGGTGGTCTGGAAATGGCCGCGGATCTGAAGAAGATCGCAGTGGCCGGGAGCTGAGGGTGGGCTGCTAGCGGTTGTAGGCAGCGCCGACAGCTTGCAAAGATAAGGAAGAAGTAGAAGGGGAGAAAGAAGGTGGCAGCAATGGCCGTTGGCTGGGACTGGTGGCAATGGCCGCTGGAGGGGATGGCTGCCATAGCCGCTGGCTGGAAGTGGAGTGGTCGCTAAGCAGGGAGGAAGAAGATGGCCAGTAACAGGGGAAGTGAAGTTTGGGTCGGCTGGCTGTGTGCATGCTGAAACAATAATCTCAAACTTGAATCTCTCCCTTTGGGTCCTATCCTTCAACTCAGCAGCATGCTCGAAATGAGCACATAGATATGAACAAGCAGAAAGAAGAATCTTGACACAAATCTAAATGCAATTGGCACCACCTTATTTCTAGAACTCCTCAAGTTGGCACAAGAGTTGACTCGTCTTTGTTGAATTTCAAATTAAGATACATTCATATGCTAATTAAAGATATGATTCATCATAATGTAAAAAAGAAAAGAAAATCATTACCTAGTTGACTCTTTGGATACATTCATATGCTCACCATCTCCAAGTTGTCTAAAAACTCCGTCTCATCCTCATCCAGAGCTTTGGGTGGTCCTGAAATAGAAGAATGCCAGCAAAGGTCATTTAAATTAAAATGAAATGGAACAGTTTTCAAGTGTCAAATAAGCGCAAATCCTAGGGAAGCAGGAATTGCATCATGTGTAGGACTGTCTTACCTTGAAAAGACATAAATAAATTTTCTCAAACAGCTTACACATCAAAAGGGTCTAAAATAGCAGTGCAGTGGGCCTGGCGGCCGCTACACTGTTTGGACACTAGATCTGTATCGACCATATCTCCTGTACAACCAATATTATCAGCTGCTAAGGCACAGGAATTGATTTTCTTTTTTTCCTTTTTTGTTTGTTCTTGTATTAAATGAAGACCGTATCCTAGCCTGCATTTAATCATGGCATCCATAATTTGGATATCATAACTTCAAAATCCAGCACCTCAACCTCTCAAGCGCATCTAAGATGCTTACCACTACTATAACAAAATAGATGTTTGTTAATTCTAGGGGAAACACAAAAAAAAAAAAAAAAACACAACTCACTATGCTTAAACCGTTCATTGAATTCTGCATCCTTCTTGTCTTTGTTCTCCTTTAAGATCTGCACGAGAAGAAACATTCAGTTGAAACCAACATTTTCTATAGCTTTTTTTTTTTTTTAGCTAATAAAGACTAAAACTTACAGTGCAAATTACTGCAAGCTTGATTCAGCTCAAGGCTGAAAGGTTCACTATTGCAACAACCATAGGCCATGTCATTCCTGCCAAACCTTTGCAATACAATCTCACCATTTTCAGGAAACCCACCAACAACACAACATCAAAACACTGCAACATTGTAATTTGCTTGATTCAGAGGGAAAACCGGTAGAAATTGTAGCCTTCTTAGTGTGCACCCAAATGGAATTTACTTGATTATCATTATTCATTATTATTGTTATTGTGATTTTCATTTTTTTGGGTGGAGGGTTCATTGTGGTGGATAAATATTGGGGCCAAAGTTGGTCCTCGTGAGATCATCCTAATCCTTGATTATGGCATTAGAGTTTTGACATTTCCAACCATCAGTTTGGGAATTCCCAGATGCAAACGAGTCTAATAAGTAGAAATTAATCATACCAAAGCCCCCACTTACTAGGTAGGACCCCAGAAAATGGGGAAATGCGAAAAGAAAGAATTTAAACCAAAAGAGCAGTAGAGAGTAGAGACTGAGAATTCGAAAGAAGAAGAAGAAGAAGAATGGGAAAAAGGGAATTTTTACCTCGTAGAGGGGCCTATCCCTTTGAGCAGTGCCGTCTTCGACTCTCTCTCCCCTCGCTTTCTTCGATTCTTCCAACTTGAGATGAGCAGCGGGGTAGCAGGGTAGAAGACGAGCAGCCCAGCAGTAGGGAGAAGACGAGCAGCCCAGCAGCGAACGATTTCTTCTCTTCTTCTTCTTCGTTTTCTTCTCCTCTTTTTCTTCTTTCCTTTTAATCGATTTAGGGTTTTCTTCCCCGCAGAGGCAGCAACGGAAGAGAGGGTCTCGAGCGACGATCGGTTTCGGGCAGAGAAAGAGAGCAGTGAGAGCGAGGTAGAGAGATAGAGAGAGCAGAGAGAGCAGAGAGAGCGAGAGAGAGAAAGAGCAAAGAGATCGAGCGAGAGAGAGAGATATAGCAGAGAGAGCGAGAGTGAGAGAGCAGAGAGAGCGAGAGTGAGCAGAGAGAGCGAGAGTGAGAGAGCAGATCGAGAGAGCGAGAGTGAGCAGAGAGAGCGAGAGCGAGAGAGCAGACAGAGCGACAGTGAGAGAGAGCAGAGAGTGAGAGAGGCGCAGGAGAGAATGAGAGATTGAAAAGGGTTTTGGTGGCGTGAGAGAGAAGAGAAGGGGAGAGAGTGAAAAGAGGGATTGTGGTGGCGGGAAGAGGGAAAAAAGGGTGGGAAGTTCGCCGATGATTTTTTTTCGTTGCCAAAAAATTAATTTTCGTCGGTAAAAAAATAATTTATACATTACCGATATTAAACGTCGGTGATAAAATGTCCGACGCTAATTTTCGTTGGTAAAAAAAAATTCGTCAGTAAAGGACTCTGATTTTTAATTTTTCTTAAAAAAATTTTAAACATTACCGACATTTTACAAAAATTGTCGCTAAATGTTCATTTTACCGATGTCATATAATTCATCGATAATAGTCTCTGATAGTTTTACCAATGTAAAATAAAAATTAAAAAGGATTTTCCGACACTTAGGCATTAAAATAGTCCGCCGAGGGTCTGGAACTGGAAACGGCACCCAAAAAAATTGGGGCATCCAGCACGAGCACTTCGCTCGAGGGTAACATAACTTGGCGGAACTAACAGAAGCAAATAAGACCCACGGTTAAAGAATTAGAAGCAATGTGTTACTCTTCATACTTGGCCTTCATGTTGGCTGCATCCTAGCTGCATGGACTTTTTTAACAAAATTTGTTTTTCAATTTTCATTCAATCTGCAAAAAAATAAAAAATAGCAAGATTAACGTATGATTAAGAATGTCATATGCACAACTTTTAGTGAACCTATATATAAACGAAGCAACTGAAATCAATTATGAAAACAGTGCAATTCTTCCCTAGAACAGAGAGATTCCATTAAATCAAGTCCATGAAAAAATACATCACAGACTGAAATTAAAAGTCTTTGGAGGAATATAAGAGAAGGACCCAAGGTTTAGAGCAATAGAAATTTATTGACCTCAGATCTCTGTTTCTAACATTACTTGTGTACAACAAGACCCATGAGTAACTTTACAGTTTCGTACTACGCAGGAATTTTGGACATTTACCTTCAGGTGGTAGTGCAGTTGATTGACAACATATAACAAATATCAGTAAATCACAAAAGTGATACATTTAAATAAAAAGTTAGAAAAGAATTTGTGCCAGGTATTACAAATTCTTGACCTTAACTAGGACATAATAAATAATATCAACAAAAACCAAACTATCACATTATAAACAAATAGAAAACTTGAAATCAAAATGAACAATAAATTACACCCTAATTCCTAAGTCACAAATGATTTCAACATTCAAACCTAAAGGGTAACAACAAACAATAAAGCATATGTTTTTCCACATTTTCTCTTATTTCAGTCTTCATTGTGTGGTAGGAGTCAAACCTGTTGTCTGTCAGCTCCGTGTTCCGAAAATTGGCCCGAGTTGAGTCACCCTATGAATGGAGTCACCCAAGCCCAAACAGAAAAAAATAAAATAAAATTAGAAGTGATTCAGATGAAGGGAAAGAGAAGAGATAGGAAAGGTAATAGGGAAAATATAGAAGGGATGGGTGGCAACTCTGTTTTCATGGTAATGAACCAGACTCCAAACTGTGATTTAATATCTATATCTATATACAAGTCTGAAAAGCCATGACTCAGCCCTATTATTCATACAATAAATGCTTTTTTCAGCTGGGTGTTTGACCCATGTTGATCATACATGCTGACATTGAAGTTGAGTTTAGTAAAAGAAATAAATATTAGATAAGCAATAAGATACAATGACAGTAAAACTTATACCAGTTACATGTAAAAGTGTAAGACTAAATTTCTACAGGGGCTTAGTCGGCGGGGTGGCAGGGAAGGGTTCAATCTCTTTTCTTGTCCTCTTGGGGCCTATGAAGGTGCAGAGTTCTGATGTGCTTTCATTGAAAAGAAGATGGATAGTTTTGACGAGCTCTCCTTGGTGTTGTTTTGGGTGCTCTCTTTAGTCTTAGTGGGTCTTGTTTTGGGTGCTATCTTTAAGATTTGGAATGAAGTTGCAGTAATTCTCTGTTAAATGTTATAGTTTTTGCAGAAAAAGAGGAGATATATTCCAGTTAGAAATTCATAGATAATTAGGAGGTTATCCCTATTGCTTATCATTTGCCAATAGTAAAAATGAAACTCAAATCTACAGTAGTTCAAAAACCTTTCAGCATTTCACAAAATTTTTAGTTCAGGTACAGAATAAATTAATTTTACGATTGATCTTTACCGATGTTTATTAAGGTAACGTCGGTAATAAAATTAATTTTAGGCATGATATTTACCGACGTTGTTTAAAAAAACGTTGGTAAAAGTAGACTTTTCCGACGTTTTTAAATTCGTCGGTAATAAATTTCATTTTTACTTCCATTACAAAATAAATTAATTTTAGGAATGACCTTTACCGACGTTTTTTAAATAAACGTAGGTAAAAGTCTACTTTTACCAACGTTTTTAAATTCGTCGGTAATAAATTTCATTTTTACTTCCATTACAAAATAAGTTAATTTTAGGAATGACCTTTACCGACGTTTTTTAAATAAACGTAGGTAAAAGTCTACTTTTACCAACGTTTTTAAATTCGTCGGTAAAAAATTTCATTTTTACTTCCATTACAAAATAAGTTAATTTTAGGAATGACCTTTACCGACGTTTTTAGATATTCGTCGGTAAAAAGACTAGACTTTTACCGACGTTTTGTAAAACGTCGCCAAAAACATACTTTTACCGACGTCTTGGTAAAAACGTCGCAAAAAAGCGGACTTTTACCGACGTTTTACAGAAAACGTCGGTAAAAGTCTAGTCTTTTCCCAACGAATTTTTTTCATCGGTAGAAGACACTTTTACCGACGAATTTAGAAAAACGTCGCTAAAAAACGTCGCTAAAGGTGCACATTGTTGTAGTGTGCCTTCATCTAAGGAGTGAGTACTCCTGTTGGCTCCACATGTTCTTTGACTACACATTTGTAAATGACATGGGCACCATCACATGAATGATGGTCACATGGTCATGAAGCAATATCAACTTGATGATTGCACCATCAAATGATTGATATGATGGTCACATATTCATACAATTTTGGTAATGTACCTAAATTACCAGGCTCATATGTAATGGTCCACCCATAATCTATCAAGATCAATCATATTGCTAAAACTGGAAGACATGGACTGGAGGTATGCATTGGACCCAACATCACATGGTCACAAAAATTGAAAAATTGACTTGGACCTGAATATCTGAATTGGATCCAACATGACATGGTCACAAAAAATTGGCTTGGGCTGGGTTGTGTGCATTGGACCCAACATGACATGGTCACACAAGTTACCTTAGACCCAGATTAATTGGTCCCAATCCACTACAACAAAAATTTGAGGGAGTTTGATGGGACATGAGAAATTAAGGGACATTCTATTGGAACACAAGAAATCTCCCTTCCCACACACATTTAAAAAAAAAAACTATGAAGTTACATTTTTCCCACCCTCCTCCTTCTTGTCCCCCCACCTTCCCATCACCTCCGACGCTGGCCTAGACCGGCAGCAGCCACCGGCTCCAGCCCGAGACGGTGGCGGATCCTTCTCCTCCCCTCCGTTCCCTCCCTCTCCCTCTCCCACTATTCTCTCTCTCCCTTCTCCCTTTCTCTCCCTCCTCGCCTCTAGCCTGGACCAGCAGCGGCCACTGGCTCTGGCCTGGACCAGCAGTGGCCACGTCCCTATCCTCCCCTTCTCTCTCCCTCCCTCCCTCCCTCCCTCCCTCCCTCTCCCTCTCCCACTGTTTTCTTTCCTCCCTCTCCATGTCTCTCCCTTTCCTTGGCTGTTCTTGAAAGCCCAATTAGCTGGGTACCCCGTTTGTCACCCTACCACCCAATTGATCTTCTGCTTGTGCATTAGCTAGCAGGTGGGTTTCTCCCAGCAGTTGTTGAGGTTTCAGGCCCCTTGGGCGGTACCAATAAAAAATAAAAAAAGTTCGAATCCTATGAAAACGGTGGGGGAGGGAGAAGGAGGAAGAGGGAAGGGAGGGAGAGAAGGGGAGGAGAGGGACGTGGCCACTGCTGGTCCAAGCCAGAGCTAGTGGCCGCCGTTGGCCTAGGCTGGAGGCGAAGATGGGGAGGGAGAGAAATGGAGAAGGGAGAGAGAAAACAATGGGGGGAGGGAGAGGGAGGGAATTGAGGGAAGGGAGGGAGCCGGTGATCACCGCCGGTCCAGGCTAGTGCCAAAGGTGAAGAGAAGGTGGGGGGAGAGAAAGGAGGTGGGTGGGCAAAAATGTCATTTCATAGTTTTCTTTTTATTTTATTTTAATTGTGTGTGTGGGAGGGAGGTTTTTTGTGTGCCAATAGCACGTCCCAAAATTAATTGGATAGACATCCATTACTTTTCATAGGGTATAACATGGGGTGTGACTCACATAAAAAGGTGGCCAATTATGAACTTGGGAGTGTGTCCGACAACTAAATGGATTTAGGCATGTCAACACATAAGTGAGCCAAATGCTTGGCTAGGTTTAGACCCATCTAACCAGGACCCACAACAATGGGTTTTATGCCTGACATATTATCAGTTTTTTTAGCTTGAATCAAGCATGAGCTAGAATTTGATTTGGTCCAGCATCGACCAAGATTGGTCATATGACTTAGACCATGATTGGTCGTATGGCTTGGCCTGAATCAACCAAGATTGCTTATATGGCCTCATCAGAAATTGAATTGACCCTGAATCAACCAAAATTGGTCATATGGCTTAGGCCAAACAATCGGCTTGGACTTCGTTGGATCTAACATGATATGGTTGTAAAAGTTGGCTTGACCCTATATTAATCATATTACTGACTTGAAAATCTAAGAGATCTTGATGGGACCCATCAAATTTATCAGGGTGCAACTCCATGCCATATAGCGGTCACCAATCATGGGCTTGGGGGTTGGTCCAATGGCTAAATGGAAGTGGGCCCAATGCATTCTTGCGTTTATGCCCATCTAATCATGACCCGCAACAAGGGTCTTGTGCCCAATAAAATTTGGACTTTTTTTATGCCAACATCGTAACCATCCCGATCAAATCTTCTTAAAGACAGGATACTCTTTCACAAATTTGGAATGTACTTTCCATTTTAGATGTCTCTAGTTCCAAGAATTTTCCAGGTATTATTGTCACCCATAAGAATAGTTCCACCATCGTATGACCGGTAAGTATATAACCAGTCCCTGCGCTCCAGAATTCAAAATCTGCACATATTGAGAACTATCTTGTGGAAGAACAAATAGTAGTTCACCGTCTTCAGCTAGATATCTGTTTTTCTCTTTTTCCAAGTTCCCTTGGGAGTTCACAGAACTAGATTCCGATCCATTCAAATCAGGCTTGGACTTATCCTAATTTGCTTTGTTGTTTCTGTATTAATCTCTTCTTAAGTGGCATTTCTTCTAACAATTCCAGCATATGACATTCTTATGTTCCCCTCGACTTGGTCCTTGACTATCTTTAATCCTCAGATTGTAAAGTTGCCCATGGAGAAAAATTCAATTTGACATGTTCTTCCCCTGATGCTATTGTTTTAGATTAGCCATAGTCGTGATTCCATCAGACATATTAAACACAGTTGATTCATCAATGGCAAAAAGAATATCCGGCATCGCCATTCATCTTTTCTCTCAAACTCTTCAACAATCATATTTTTAGGTTCATTTTCCTTAACATCTATTGCGATTGCGCACACCTCTCTTTCACCTATACAGATTTAATCTTCAACTTCCATATAGGGTAGTTTGAATTGTTGGACTTCGGTATCTCAAACCTAGCCATATCCTTCAGAAGAATAAACAGTGCAACACAACAAACAGATCTAGTGCAAAGCAAACATGTAACATTGCTCTAATACCAATTGCTGCAAAAATCCACGCAATGGAAACGCGCAAGATCTAAAATAAATAATAAGAAAAGAAAATAAATCAAGAGAAAAGAACAAAGATTTATGTGGTTTAGGTAGTTACTTGCCTATGTCTATGGAGCAGTAATTTTCTTTCCCTAACACACAAGACACTAGCTAGCATGCACAGAACCTCAGAACTTCAAAAGCATTCACAATGATGCACATGCTCTACCCAAGCTGTCACACACTAGGGTTCTTTACATATATATAGAGTTGGTGAGGTTCACAATTAGAAAGTCTCACTCCTGATACAAGTCAAATACTAACGCCAAAATAGGAAGTCCTAATTAGAAAGACACTTAATTAGAAGGAACTTGGCTTCACACAAAATGGAAAGTCAACTCAAGTTTTTCATAAAAAAAAACTTTCTATAACAATCTATTAATTGGATTGAGTTCCTTACCTTTTTCAGTAGTATCCTATGGGCTTCGTTTGGATAACTGATCAGGGCTTTCTCAAACAGGTTTCTGTGGTCCTCACCAGCAGGCTGGACTGTCTGTTTCTTTAACATCAAAGTACCTTAATGGAGGACTAGTTGACAATGAAGTACCAAATACGATTTTGCGGTATTTCTCCAAAAGTAACAATTGCAAGTGAAATAAAACTTTGAGAAGTATAATAGATATCTTAATCTCAGGAATTCGATCCAGACAAGGCCTTGATAAACTTTTCCAAATCTCGGGATTAAAATATGGGGTTTAATCTAAATAACACAAAACTAGAGTCTTGAATCCAATATAAAGACATACCTGGATCCATAGCTTTGAATAGAGTTCTTCCCTTTCTGATCTTCTTCCTTGGAGGGGATTACAACTTTTATTCACCTTTCTATTCTGCAAAAACTTTGTGATGTATATCTTTGCAATGGTTTTTGGTATCGAAAGTTACCCATACACTTTTCCTTTTATAAACATTTATTTCATCCGTTTCTGTCATCAAGCAATGGAGACTTTTAAGATCCCCTAAATGGCAATAATGAAGAACTAACTGAGACCTTAAAACTTGAAATGTTGCAAACAAAACGTTGAGGCTCCCTTTATTGCACACATAAAAACAGTGGGACCCTCTGATCTAAGATCATGTGGACCCCCATATCAATGTATTGCAACATTCTCCCACTTGGTCCATATGATCATATGCAAATTCCTCGATTCTTTATTTAGAAAAGAATTTTTTTTTAAGTGACTCAATTTTGAGAAATAACTTTGAAAATGACCTTGACTAGTGCACCACTTTGAAAATATTGTCTATCATTCGACTTTGATGCCATTCTATAATCTGTGATTAGGTAAGTCTGCCAATGAGAACCACGGCGATCACATATCTCGATAGACATGTTTCCTTCCACAATCACACCATCAATATTATCACCTAATTAAGTCTTTATAAGGGTTAAAATAGGATATTAATATGGCAGACCTATTTTAGCGGGTATTTTAATGCCATAACCTTACATTCTCACTTTATCCACGTTAATCACATGTGATGATAGTATAAAATAAGAATAACAAAATCATTTTATTGCAACTGCAGTGATCAATTAACGTAATCTCAACACAAAACATAAATGTAGATCCTAATGAGGCAATTCATACAATCCCATATTTTATACATGTCCTTTAAAGGTTTTGGTAGTAATTCCTTTGTTAATGGGTCTGCAATCATGAGCTCCGTTAGAGCTCCAAGAATTGATACTAAACGATCTCGTACTTTCTCCTTCAGGTCAAGGTATTAGACTTCCAAATATTTAGATTTACTGGAACACTTGTCATTTTGGGCTCAATGCCTCGCTGCATCATTATTGCAGTAAATCTTTAAGGGCTTAGAAATTTTGTCCATAATCTTGAGTCATAAGATAAAATTATGCAACCACATTGCGTGACCCGTGGGTCCAAAGCATGCCACGTATTCTGCATCAAATGTAGATGGAGTGAGTAACATTTGCTTTGCACTTCTTCATGAAACTACCCGCCCGATAATAGGAAGATGTATCCAGAAGTTGACTTCCTAGTGTCAAAACATCCAACAAAGTTGGAATCTGAATATCCAGTCACCTCCAAATGATCGGGTCTCTTCTATGTGAGCATGTATTTGCTAGTACCATGTAGATATCTAAAAACCTTCTTGACCCCCATCCAGTGCGCCATTCCTCGATCACTCTGGTATTTACTCAGCATTCCAACTGCAAAGCTGATGTCTGTTCTTGTACAAGTCTGTGCATACATCACGCATCCTAGTTCAGATGCTTAAGGACGTTTGTCCATCTGTTGTCTTTTTATTCCATTCCTTGGACATTGATCCAACTAAAGTTATCTCCCTTGCTAATAGGTGTATCTTGTGGTTTGCACTCTTCCATACGAAATCTCTTCAGGACAGTATTGATATAGTCTTCTTGAGATAACCCAGATAATTGTCGATATCTATCTAGAAATATCTTGATTCCTATTACGAAGGTTGCTTCGCCTATGTCTTTCATATCAAAATTACTCTCAAGATAACCCTTAGTCTCGTGAATCATACCAAGGTCATTACTAGCTAGTAAAATATCATCAGCATATAGAACTAAAATTATAAACTTGCTCCCACTAACCATAAGAAATATGTAATGGTCGACAACATTTTTAGTAAAACCAAATGCTGTGATAATGTTGTTGAATTTTAGGTACCATTGTTTGGAAGCTTGCTTAAGACCATATATTGACTCCTTTAACTTACAGACTAGTTTGTTATCACTTTATTTTACAAAACCTTCCAGTTGTTTTATATACACTTCCTCTTCCAAACCCCATTTAGAAATGTTGTTTTAACATCCAATTGATGCAACTCTAAATTAAAGTGAGCTACAAAAGCCATGACAATTCTGAATGAATCCTTCATTAATATTGGAGCTTAGCTTTCGTTATAATCGATACCTTCTCTCTAAGGAAAACCCTTAGCTACAAGTTAGGCTTTGAATTGATCTGCTTTTCCTTCAAAGTCCCTTTTGGTCTAAAAGACCCATTTATGTCCGACAATTTTGGACCCCTTAGGACGGTCGACATTATCCCAAATATCAATATCAACCATGGGTTTTAACTCGTCTCACATGGACTCCATCCATTTATAATAATTTTCCACTATTAACGACTTTTTTGAACATTCTAGGATCTTCTTTTATTCCACTATTTGCCTCTACACAACATAATCGTAGTTACAGGTCTTTCTACTTAAGCAGACCCTCTCAATACTCCAAAATCAAAATCATTAACATTTGGTTGTGTATTGTTTGAAATTTAATCACCTTTTATAGCCAGTTCTAGGAGTATTTCATTGTTGACGGATTGCGGTTCCTTTAGATTATTGTTATTCACGATATCAAGAGGAGCATCTAAGTCATCCCGTTCAACTTGTGGTAGTTATACCTCTTGATTACCAATATCAATAGGGGGAACTAATCCACTTGTATCCCTGATTTCTTTATAAGTGATTTTTTTTACTTTATCACTCCCACTATTTTGGTGATTCTCCAGAAATTCGGCATTATTGGACTATATGATCCTAGTAGTATGAGTAGGACAATAAAATCGATACCCTTTAAACCTGTCTGGATAACAAATAAAATATCCACTTACTATTTTTGGATCACCAAAAGACTCTCTAAGATAGAAAATAGTATCACCATGCATCCACAATAAATCCACAACATACAAGGAAGTAGATGATACCTTGGGAGCTTGGCTGTGCTCTAATGGAGAAGTTGACAACTTGCTTGATGAAGAACTCTTTGTTAGTAGCAAATCAGGATCTCCAAGACCTAATTGTCTTCCACGCTATGACCCGTTTCAGATTTCTATTCTTAAGGAGAGTGGTGGAATCTCCAAAAGAAACCAACTAGAAACTCTAAGGAAAATCGGAAGAGAAACTAGAAGAGAGAGGAGAAGGGTAGGGGTTTGGACATCCAACACTTGGGCGTGCAACTCCTTAGGCATTCAAGACTTCTTTTAATTAGGTAATGGACATCCAAGGGGGCTCCCTTATTTATAGCTAAAGCAACCTCCTCCTCTTACTAATTATTAGAAGTCCTACTTCCAAAACAATTAGTAACTTTCTACTTTCTATTATTATTAGAAGTCTCACTTTCATAACAATTAGTAACTTTCTATTTCCTTTCCTTTTGATTTCAAGTAGAATTAGTAACTATCTAATAACTTGGGCTAACGTGGGGACCACTAAGGATTCCATAGAAAGCTGGCTCCAACTGGGATACCCTGACCCCATATCTCATGTGCAATCCGGGTCCACAATTAATTGCAATTAACTCTACTAGATAAATGCAATTGAACTCTATTCTTAGAAATAAATTACAAGAAAATCCTAAACTTCCCTATGACCACAAGTAGGCCCCTCCATCTATATCCATGGATCCATTGGAAAAAAACATATCCAACCAATTGAGACCCATATTTTATTATCCTTGAGACTCAATCAATCATAGTGATCATCAGTACCGTCCAACTAACTCTTAATTGAGATGGATGCGCACTTACCAATGATAAATCCATTAATTGGCACAAGGGGATAATGAGGATAGATTTCATCTTGACCATTGAATGTTTCCACAGTCCTACTACCACATACCCAAGACACTGAAGTGTTGACCTACAGTTGGCCTCACTCATCGGTGACTCAAAGCAAATGAATAGATATAAACTTGAGTTCGTTAATGTCTCAGGATTAAGAGCCTATTCTAGGGAATTGTGAGAGCATACCTTAAAGCAAAGACAGTGTTTCATAAGGTGCTTCTCATGGTCCTTCAATACATCTAATGTACCAACATAATGATCTAGAATCTTTCACTCAGATGATTGAGACAAATCAGACTATCTCATAGTGACCACAATGCTGCAACTTTGTCAGATGAGATGATCAATTTCATCACTTGTTGTAAATCAATTTAAGTATAAGATTTGTAACATATGTCTCCCGCATGTGGATCTTCTCCACACATATGTGTTACATCTAATATGCTCGTGGACTTAGGCTCATCTCATGAACCCTTATGTCATTCATATTGGTTATATGTAAATAAGTAACAATAACACCATTTATCTCATGAAAAGAAAGCATGATTAAATTGAAATAAATCAATTTATTACATCATCTACTGGATTGAAACCACACAATCTAACACATGGCTCAAAATGTACATGGCCATCTTTAGGGCTTCACCCCACATATACTCGGGTAATGTGGTATCACTGACTACACTCCTAACCATATCCTTCGGTGTCCTATTTCTTCTCTCAGCAACACTATTCTGCTGAGGCGTTCCAAGCATTGTGTATTGGGCAACAATGCCTTCTTTCTCAAGGAATCTAGCAAATGGATCGAGATTACGACCCAATTCTGCGTGTCTTCCAAATATTCACCACCCGTATCATACCTCACCATTTTAATCTTTTTATCTAATTGGCTTTCTACTTCACCTTTGAATATTTTAAATACATTTAAGGCCTCAGATTTATCTTTAATTAGATAAATGAAACCATAACATAAGAAGTCATCTATAAACGCGATGAAATATTCTTCACTCATAAAATAATGTATATGCATTTTCTTACATATATCTGTTGACACCAAAAATGTCACTTTGCCTCCTCAACATCAAAAGCTACATGGAGCCGCATCCTACTACAAACGGGCAAATCTGCTTCAGGCTTCAGATCTTGTCAGAATCAAGCAAAAACTGCAAGGTCATTCAAAATAGCCAAAAAGAAGGGAATACATGAAGTTTCGGGCCATTTCGACACCATTTGGCCTAACTTCAATCCTCCAACAGCTAAGTGGGAGCTCCCGGCGACAACAGTGTCAAATATATCAAATCTTCGATCAGAGCCTATGGATGGTCTCAAAATACCTCCAAAAGGTTCCACGTCGAATTTCAAGTCAAACCGACACCGTTTGACCCTCCATTAACTCTCGAAAGGCAAAATCAAGCCTCTCAGCGGCGAGAACCTCCGATGCTGCCACTCATCAAACAAAGCACATGAGTAACTTCTACATGCTTCCAAAGGGCTGCACGTCAAATTTCAGGTCATTCCGATGACGTTTGAACTGGCTTTGACGTTCCGAAGCAAAATCAAGCCTATCGGCGGCAAAGCTCCTTGGGAGCATGGCATCCAAATCGAAGCTAATGGATCATCTCAAAATGACTCCAATAGGCTCCCTGTCAAATTTCAGGTCAATCGGACATCGGATGACCACACATCAAAGCTCGACATCTTTCGCACGGTGAAATCAAGTCTAGCATCGACGGGACCCCAAACGGCTTCAAAACTCAAATAAAAGTCCATGGTTAGTCCTATCTAATGCTCAGGAAGCTTCACCTCAAATTTTAGGTCATTCCGACATCGTTTGACCTAGTTTCAACTCTTGGCGGAAAATCGGCTACGGAGTCTTCGGCTTTTCCAAAAATAGGAAACTTTGTGCTCTGATTTTCACAGACTTTTGACAGGTTTTCTTCAGTGGAATCAAGCCAATAAATGAGGAGAAATTTCAAAGAAAAATACAGGAGAAAACAGAAGCAAAAAAGCCCGAAAAATGGCTAAGAAACGGTGATCGGACGGCGACCGAAAAAGAGGCCAAAGCCCCATGGTCGCCGGCGACCTTGGCCCGTGGTCTCTGGCGACCATGGCCCAAGGTCGCCAGCCCCATGATCACCGGTGACCATGGGTGCATGGTCGCCGGCGACCCTGGAAAACCAGGTCGCCGGATTTCCGCCAAAAGCGTCGTTTTTCCATTCTTTTTCGCGTTTCGCGATGTTTGGCCCCTGTGATTTTCTTAAAATCTGATTTTTGAGGCATGATATCCGTCGATCTTCGTCAACATCACGGATTCGCCAACAAAATCATTTGATCATCATCGGACACTCTGAAACCGCCAACCGGCCGACTAAGAAAGTATACTTTCTGCCCGACCGATCGTGAAATCGACTGGACAGATGTTGCCGGCCCATTGGTATCAACCAATGTCTGAATTCGCATCGTCACCCGACATCAAACAACATGCGGATCCATCGATAATCATCGCAAGAAGAATTCCAAAAGACGCGGCGCGGCCCGCGACTCTTCAAGCGACTCCGCGGCCAATTAATGAAGTTAAATGACCTTTTTATGACAACTTATTAGGGTCATTAACTCATTATTTTGGAAGGCCCAATCAAAAGCAAGCAAATGGGAGTTACAAGTCCAATTAATCATGACAATTAACCATGTAACTCCTATCATAATGGAGATTAATCATGGTAATTAATCATGAAACTCTCATCATCATGGAGATTAAATACCCATTATTCTCCATTTGCCAATCAAAATCCAAGAAAAATGAGTTACAAAATTATGAAATTAAATCTTGTAACTTCTCCCCATCATGGAGCATTAATACCATTAATGCCCATAAAACCCTCCTAATGGCTACCAAAAGCTTATAAATAGGCAGTTATTCCAAAGGGAAAGGGCCCTAAAAAATCATCTGAAGGGTCTTGAAAAATTGTCTGAAAACTATCCTGAAGAATTCTCTACAAAAAGAAGCTCTCTCACTCGGAAGAAACTCTGCTGCAAAATCTACAAGGTGATCGAAGTCCCTTGGGGGGCCACCCCCCCAAGATCTCCCCTCTTTTTCTATCAAACATGGCCTAGATGCGGCTTTTTAGCCCGTCTACTTGGTTTTTTTATTGGATATAGAACCTTCCCTTGGTCTTTGTCCTCTAAAACTCAGAGGTCCAAGCCAAGCCAAGTGAACTAAAGCGCCAAGTGTTCTCATCTGAAGGACGATGGCGGAGTCCATACATGACTCGCGACCGTTGATTTGAACGAGTCCCCACAATCGCTTGAGAAGCCAGATCCCTCTTTCTTCCCTTTCCTATTGTATTTTGTATTTTTAAAAGAGACAAAAATCACAATTCTTATCTTTCATCATTGATAAGATTTGTAAATCGCCTTCTATGGAAAAATCGCCTTCTAAGGCACAAAACCACCTTTCATGGCAAACTAAACAAAATTGCCTCTCACGGCATTTTAAAATCTTGTCTCTTTCTTTAAATATATGTGCAATGGAAAGTTAGAAAAAAAGTTTGATTTCCTTTCTACTTGTAAAGGTGAATCTCCGGATCACTATTTCAAATTCCAAGTAGAATAGAAAATCTGGCATATCCGTACAAAAATGTTGATGCTTGCTCTTTTTTTCTTTTCGCCCCGCCGCACTCCGGCGGACCCGGGACAGAGGAAGGCAAGAAAGAAAAAGGCAGGTCCATCAATATCCATATGGATTAGATCGAGAAGTCTATAACTCATTATGGCATTTTTCTTGATCATCCTAGTTTATTTACCTTTAATGCAACCAATGCAGACACCAAAATCAGTGAAGTCGATATTTGTCAATATCACATCCTTTACCAATCTTTCTGTTCTCTCTCTCAAGATGTGTCCTAATCTTTTATACCACAAGTTAGAAGAGTTCTCATTTACAGGCCCTCTTTTCATGCCTACGTTCATTTCATGCATAATGAATGTGTTGGGTCTTAAGTGATTGTGCATACACTGAATCAAACCTTAGTCTGACAATCTATCACACATAAAAGCATTCCCAACTAAAATTTTATTTTTATAAACTTTAAGTGAACCATGTTCAAAACCAAATACATATCCTTCATGATTTAATTTAGAAACATAAATAAGATTGCGAGAAGTAGCTGGGTCATAGAAAGTGTCATGGAGATCCAGTAAGAAGCAGTACCTAGCACAAGTTAGTAGGTGCTTATCGCCTTGACTCTCGATACTTTTCGATTCCTCACCATGATGGTTCGCTGACCATCACTTGGACTCCACTTTGAAAGGAATCCTTGCACACAAATAGATACGTGAACGGTTGCACCAGAGTCGACCCACCAGGTATTTGATGGGACATCTGCTAAATAATCTTTGGAACAAACAAGAGATAAATTACTATAATTACCTCTTGATTAGAATCAAGTCTTGTACTTTAAACCGTTTACCTTGAACTGGCCTTTCTTCCCACAGAAGAAACATTTCTTTGTAGTCCCCTTCTTTTTTCCTAGGTTTTCACCTTCCTTTGGAAATTCGACCTTAACCGTTTTCTTTCCTTTAAATTTCTTTTTGGAGACAACGTTGACTGGTTAATTATAATATGCCCTTCATCCTTTAGCCTTTGTTCCTCCTAATTGCACCTTGCGATTAGTTCATTTATAGTCCACGGGGTTGAGTTTTGATTGTATGCCACTTTGAACGGACTGAAAGCGGAAGGAAGGGAGTCAAGGATGAATTGTGTCAGAGATTCATCTGATAAGCTCATTTCAACATCCTTTAATTTTGCAGCATGATTTGTCATGGTTAGAATGTGTTCCCTTAGTCCCATTGTCTTATCATATCTCAAACTCGTTAATTGGTTCATCAATGATGCACCTAGAGCTTTATCCGTGACTTCAAATTGTTTTTTCACTGAATTAAGGAGTTCCTTTGCATTATCCTTAATTACAAGTGATCCCCTTATACTTTTAGAAACAAAGTCCAAGAGGCAGATTTTATTACATTTGATCCATTTCTTGTAATTGTCTTTATCAACGGCTGAGCTTGAGTCCATAGGCTTTAGAGGCATAGGCTCATCAATAGCCATGTCCAAGTCTAGAAAGATAAAGGTTAGCATGAGCATGTCTAACCAATCGATAAAGTTAGATCCACCAAGGATAGGAACGTATCCTAAGCGGGAAGGTAATGACATAGAATTGGAGGTTGTACAATAGTAAACATACACAATATTATGCTTTGAATATAAACAATAATCCAAAATTAATTTAATGAACATGCTAAATTATTAATGAACATGCTAAATTAACTTGGGAGAAATGGATACATCATTGTAATTCCACCTTTGTGTTAAGAAAAACAACATGTAAATTATCACTCTACTATTATTAATAAGACCATGCTAATAGGATGTAATTCGAATGATTTGGATATACCTTTGGGCATAGAACCAACTTACTCGTGCCACATTTATTAAACATGTCTTATTCTGATTTCGAGTGATCGATGGGCAATCACACCTTTGGGCTAACCCCATCTCCCAAATAAAATCACCATATAGTGTTGTGGTTTATCACAAAATAATATTGGTGCTATCTTTAATTCAATCTTAATAAATTCACAGTTTATCATAACCATGTCTGAAAGTTTAGGGTACGAAATCTCTAAATTGGTCAACTCAATAAATCAACCAAAAAGTGTGCAAAAACAATAAATATGCAGCGGAAATAAAATCACAAGCACACACCACAAGGACACCAGATTTTGCGTGAAAAACCCTAACTGGGTGAAAAACAACGGATCCAAACTGGATCAAATCAAACACTATGAATCTCGCAATTACAAGAAACTCAGATTTTCTACCTAGATATCCCCTACCTACGGACTAAAGTTACCTTGTGTCGCTTTACGCTTCAACGACTTCACACCGTTGATTGCAACAGACTTAATCCAGCACTTGACTTCTCAAAATCTTTTACGCAAGAAGATGATCTTTTACAAGGGGTGCAGAAGAAACTGGCTCTCTAGAGTATTTGGCAGCACAACTCTTCAAAAATCTATGGAAAAAATTTCTATCAATTAGATCACTAATTCAGAACTTGAGAGATGATTTGCGTATCTTTGGTTTGTTAGAAACACCCAATATATAGCCCTAAATCTGTGCATTAGACTCCTAATAATAATACACTAAGAATAGTAGGTTGTCTCAAATTTCACATTGGAGTCTGGATCGAACTGGGCTAACCGCACCATTCTCGCTATAGCGAGAGATGTCTCTGGAATTTTTCCTCTGACGCCCTCTATTGTTGATTGACATGCCATTTGACCTTTACAATCTCTCCATTTTGGCAATTCTTGGACAAAGCTCCCTAGAACAATACAATATGATCTACCCAAAATACATTGAATTTTAAAACAAAAAAACAACACTGTAGATCTTGAACTGCCTTAGTTTGTAGAACTACTCCTGGCTTCATTCTTCGATCTCTCCCTGTATTTGTCCAAAATTGACAGACAAATATCATCATGCAGCTTCTGTCAATCTGGATGCAGTAGCTCCCCCTGAATGTATCTTCGTTTCAACACTGGGGGTGGGGGATTGACCTCCTTAATCAGGACTTTTTATATGTAGCCACCCACACTTGTGTAGTTTGAGCTTTCAGCACAGTGTGAGCAAACTCCTTTGGCAAATCAGACCTTCTTACCCAAATTGGAGTCGTCTTGGGCAGAGAGAAATTCTTCCGCCATTGCTTTGTCATAGGTAAACTTTGCAGCTTCTTGCAATGGAGACGAATGTGTCATTTCTTTCCACAATGGTGACACGTGGATGTGTGTTTAGCATGTGACATTTTTTTCTTGAAACTACTCGACACATTATGTATATGTGCAGTATGTGGAGTAGCATGTGCAACACCTGAAACAAAAACCGTTTTACCTTTAGAATTTGAAGTGGATGCACCATGATCATAACCGAGACCGCTTCTGTCAAAATGAGACTTCTGATTGCACAAGATGTTTGTAAGAGTCCTCGAACCAGTGTTCATCTTGTTTAGCGAAGCTTGTTTCATTTCTAACTCAGACAGAGTGATATTTGGTCTTCCTTGTAAATCTTCTTTTTCAGAATTCACCTTTTGTAACTCTATTTTCAAAGTCTCAATCTCTTGTTCAGTCTCCTTGAATTTCTGACCCTCAGTAGTCAAATTTTCAGCTATTCAGTTTTTCTGACTTTCCAAGAGATAAACTTTTTCAAGTTCTTGCTTTAATTCATTCTTCAATGCAGTATTTTCTTTTTAAGCATCCTTAAACTTGATAGTAATCTTGTTGCCATACTTTGTCATCCTGACACAATCAGTATATGTAGTATGATACAACTCTTCATAATCTTTCTCTTGATCTGACATCTCATTATCATAATCTTCATTACTATCATTGTCAGACAGAGACTTAGCCATGAAAGCCACAAACTTGCCATTCACAGTTTTAGAAATATCAACTGAAGGTTCTTTTTCTTCTTCTGATGACTCTTCATCCCAAGTTGTTTTGAAAAACTTTTTCTTTGTCCCCTTTTTCTTATTGGCACACTCATTAGCATAGTGTCCATAGCCTTGGCACTCAAAACACTTAGTTCCTTTCACAGAATCCTTCTTCTCAAATTTAGAACTCTTCCACTTGACTTGTTTTGACTTCATGTACTTCTTGAAGCAATTAAACAATTCGGCCATATCATCTTCAGCGTCAGATTCAGAATCAGACTCAATTTTCTTTTCAGGTTTCTTTCTTGATTCTGAGTTGGCTTTCAAAGCAATATCTTTCTCTTTTGATTTTCCTTTATCCAGACGGTTTGTTTCAAAGGTCTGAAGATTTCCAACCAGCTGGTTTACCTTCAGAGCATCTAGATTCTTATTTTCTTCAATAGCATCAACTTTAGAATCAAACCTCAAAGGTAGAGACCTCAGAATTTTTTTGACAATCTTGTTTTCTAGAATTTCCTCACGCGGATTGAAAACCAAATTGATAATATCATTCAACTTTGCAAAAAATTGATCGAATGTCTCATCTTCTTCCATCACAATGGTTTCAAATTCTTTAGTCAACTTTACTAATTTAGATTGCTTCTCCGTGTCTGTACCCTCATAGACTGTCTGTAAGACTTCCCATGCTTCTTTTGCAGTTTTGTGAGTGGAAATCCTACGGAATTCTTCAACAGACACTCCATTGTATATACCATTCATCGCCTTGTTATTACAATTGGAGGCATGCTTTTCATCCTTTATCCATTGGGCTTTAGGTTTAGGAAGAGTTTTCCCATTAGCCACAATTGTTGGTTTGGAGTAGCCCTCCTAAACAATATCCCAAACATGATCATCAATGGACTTAAGGAACCCAATCATCATTTGCTTCCAATATGCATAATTAGAACTATCTAGCAAAGGGCCCTTAGAAGTCGATGTCCCTTCTCGATTGAGTATTACTCTAGAAATCTCTTAGGATCAAACACAACAACTTAGTGCAACCTTGCTTTGATACCAATTGAAAGTTTTGGGTGCGAGATCTCTACATTGGTCCACTCAATAAATAAGCCAAAAAGTGTGCAGAAAACAATAAATATGAAATGCAAATAAAATCACAAGCACACACCACAAGGACACTAGATTTTGCGTGGAAAACCCTAACTTGGTGAAAAACCACGGATCCGAACTGGATCAAATCAAACACTATGGATCTCGCAATTACAAAAAACTCAGATTTCCTCCCCAGGTATCCCCTACCTAAGGACTGAAGTTACCTTGTGTCACTTCACGCTTCAACTACTTCATACCGTTGATTGCAACAGACTCAATCTAGCGCTTGACTTCTCAAATCTTCTACTCAAGAAGATGATCTTCTACAAGGGATGCGGAAGAAATTGACTCTCTAGAGTACTTGGCAGTACAACTCTTAAAAAACCTTTAGAGAAAATTTCTCTCAATTAGATCACTAATTTAGAACTTAAGAGATGATCTATGTATCTTTGGGTTGTTAGAAACACCCAATATATAGCCCCAAATATGTGCAAGAGACTCCTAATAATAATACACTCGGAATAGTAGGTTGTCTCAAATTCCACATTGGAGTCCAGATCAAACTGGGCTAACTGCACCACCCTCGCTATAGCGAGAGGTGTCTCTGGAATTTTTCCTCTGACAGCCTCTTTTGTTGACTGACATGCCATTTGACCTTTACAAGGTCATCACTTTGGTGACTTTTTAAGTCAACCAAAAGGATGGATTCCAAATTGAAAAAATACATCAACACTACTGTGATCCAAGAAGTCAATTTATTGTTATCAAATAACTTGGATTTAATGGTTTAATGGCCCATAAATACTTTAATCTGAGCACATGATCAATCCAAATGATAACCAATTGACTCATTGATTTAATTAGATCACATTTCTTTCATAGGTTTTATTTTTGTGATTTATGGTCCAAAAATAACTTTAATTGGGCCATTATCATGCCCTGATATCTCTAATTGACTTGCCGTCACAAAGAATTAATTCAATCCAAATATTGGTTTTGCTTTAAATTTGGCATAATATAACGAAAACATGCATATAATCATTAAACATTAACTCTGATCATAATAGCTAAGCTAAATAAGTGCGTAAAATCAACTTTAATGAGTTAAAGTAAAGTTTATAAATTATGAACAAAGATTAAAATCAATTCATGACCGATCCAAACCGTTCAGATTGAAGATTTCACTAAGAAAAGTTTATAGGATAAAACAGATCAAAAGTCTTAGCCCAGATGTGTTTGTAATCACTTAAATAAAATCTCAGCCATTGGATCTGTTCGACCTGGGTGTTGAACAGTCATGTCAGTAACTTTATTATGTTTAGATGTGCAATTCTAATGGTTTGGATTTGTCAGATTAGTTCTGCAATGTGCCAGTAAACAGTCCCTACTCAAGGTTATGTACAAACTGATATGTAGTGGGTTTAGGCACCATTTCTGCATGGATCAGATCAGATCGGGCCTCTTTACTTGATAGTTTACAACTATATGCTAGAGCCCAGACCTTAATACCCAGTGAGTCAGACTAATCCCCAACAAATCTAGCACCCAGCTGAGCCCAAAAACTACCCAGCCCCAAAGAAAATTGAGCAGGTTACGCCTGGACCAAACCTGCCAAATGGCCAGGCCCGGCCCGGCAACCCAGCGTTGGCAGTGCCCATTTGATACGCCCTGTTTTTTTTTTTTTTTTTTTTCCATCTTTAAGCAACCCTTTGTTTCTTGCATCTCCCTCTCTCCTCTTTCACGAATATGCCTTTCATGGCAAAGATCTGCCATATTGCAGAAAACTAAAACCTTTACAATCTGACCAAAACCCAAAATGCCAAACAATGCAAAAGAGATTGGAAACATAGATTGGGTTTTTGGGTTAATCCCAAAAAACAGAAAGATAAACCCAAAAACTAATGAGAAGAAATATCTAACAACAATCACTTAATAGATTATTCAAAATAAAATCCAGATGGCCTGAGGATCTAATAAGAATTATAAGACTTTACCAAATCTCAGGATTAAAAAAAAAAAGGTTTAATTTTAATAATACAAAGCTAGAGTCTTGAATTCAATATAAAGACATACTTGGTATCAAATTTTTTTAGCTAACCATTTCTACCAAAACCTCAAGGCATTAGTAGAGGCAAAAAATACTTTTTAATATTCTCCCTTGGGTTGGAGCCCACTCTTTAATACTCCCCCTCAGGTGGAACCCGGCCGGCGTACTTTTGGGGACACGCATTTTTTTTTTTTTTTTTTTTGCGCCTAGTCGTTCCTCCTGGGATTCGAACTCACGACCAGTTAGTTGGCTTTGATACTATATTAAATTTCTTTAGCTAACCATTCCTACCAAAACCTCAAAGCGTTAGTAGAGGCAGCGGAAATACTTTTCAATATTCTCCCTTGGGTGGAGCCCACTCTTTAATACTTAGATCCATAGCTTTGAATAATTTTCTTCCCTTTCTGATCTTCTTCCTTGGAGGGGATTACAACTTTTGTTCACCTTTATATTCTGCAAAAACTTAGCGATGTATATCTTTGCAATGGTTTTTGGTATCGAAAATTATCCATAAACTTTTCCTTTTATAAGCATTTCTTTCAGGATTCCCTAAATGGCAACAATGAAGAAACAACCGAGACCTTAAAACTTGAAATGTTGCAAACAAAACATGGAGGCTCCCTTTATGGCACGCATTAAAATAGTGGGACCCTCTGATATGTGATCATGCAGAACACCAGATCAATGTATTCCAACAGGCCTGACTAAACCCGGACATGGGAATAGATGACTGTATTTGACTCTGCCAAAGTCTATATTGTGAAGCACACTGTACATTGCCTTACATGCAAAACTGGCTCATATTGCTATGTGATCAGTCCCTTCTTTATGTGAATCGACAGTAAACAAGAAATGCAAGGAAGAACCCCGCGATATTTCCGTGCTCTGGCAGTGCAATGAGAGAACTTTTCACCATCACTGAGAAATTAGGTTTACTTTGTTGGAAGTCATTCTCCTCACACCTCTCACAATAGATTGATTTCTGTACATACAGATCTGAACAATTCATAAAATATTTAAATTAGGTATAAATTACGAAAATACTGCTATTGAGGATTGGTGTACAGCATGATCCAGACACGGTATAAGTACAAGACATCTATCCCAACACTTTCAAGGGCGAACCAGTCTAAAAAAATGTATGTTACTCTGCACATTTTGATCAAGTAGGACCTGGAATGAAACAATTGTTTAAAAAACTTATGAGGCAACTTATTTTTTAGTAAATAAGCATATATTAAAAACAACAGAAAGGAACAACATCAAAAGAAATGACTGCTTAGCAAATAATTGTGGCGTCCAACAAGCACTAATTAAAGCTGAAACTCACAATTTATTGGATGGGGTCATTCAGACTTTCTGGGTAGAATAAATATACTAAAAAACTACAGTCAGATGAGCAAGGACTTTTTTTTGACACTTACCAAAAGGCTTAAACTCATGTAGGCACACAGACTAAATATATGATGTCCTTAACCAACTAAGGAACACTTTTATTTATTTATTTATCTTTTGGTAAATCTAGCTAAGCAACAATTACGAGCGAGTAAGAACGATATATATTTTCCAACAAGATAATGGGGCCACATTTCGAGCCCAAGACAAGAACATCTACCACAATAGATATCACAAAACGGTGTCTTTGGCATATCTTGGCCGAGACCCAAGCTATTTATATTGCTAGATTGCAGATAGGATGGTTTGCAAGGGGTACTATATTTGAGATAATCTGTACATTTGGATGAGTACTGTTGTTGATAAAACTATTAAATACAGCCATCTCTTTCAATTTAAATAGGGATGAGTTCTATACATAGAAACTCAAGGCACGCGTTGTTGATAGGGATGAGTTCTATACATAGAAACTCAAAGCCCTGGCCAAGATCATAGTGATACTCACTAAAAAGGCATCGTCCTCAGCCCCAAATAATGTGTGAGACGAACTTTTTACATGGAAACTATTGATCCAACCATGATTTTTAGACTTCGCTAAAAAAGAGGTCGTATTGCCCATTATGTAAAAGCTTCGACCATGAACAGCTGATTATTTTGTGAGATCAGTCTGAAACCTAAAATGCAATGGAATACTATTTTCATGGCCTTTTTATTAGTTTTTTATTTTTATTTACTTCTAAAAAACCCTAAAAACAATTATAGTTTGAAGATCTACATTTTTTTCATAGAAAGGCCTGGAATGAACCAAAATATCAGTTTTTTTTTTTTTGGTAGAAAACTATTAATTAGAAATTGATATGTATATGTACGGGAAGGTTTAGGCATTGGCCAAAGTGGTGTCTAAATGTCACATCCCGGTCCCGAGATTACCCAGCCAAGGCGACCCCCGTGGTGTGACATGCGTACTCCCGTGACTTTTGCACCTGTCTCAGGTCAAATAGTAGTCATGAGGATAAAATTCCACTTGTGAGACATGCTCATAGACACATGTCCCTCTACATTTCAAAGCGAAAGCATCTAGAACCATACAATTAATATTGGTACCATATCATGAATTGTCCATAGCATTCAACTTTATACACAAAAGATGATTTCATTCATTATAAAGAAGTAGAGATCATAAAACTTACTCTACCTCACTATTACAGAAGTATATTTAAAATAAAGTATTTTCCAAAAGTATTCTAACAACATATACACTCTAATCAAATTCAAAATCACCATAGGAGATTTTCGTAGATTGCCCTCGAAAGAAAAAGCTCATGACGCTCGGCGGCACATGGCTAAACAACACCCTCAGTTGTATATTCTATTAGGCTTGCCGGTACCTCATTGGCCTCCTCCTTTCAAGACCGAGAGCAGTGTTTGCGTCTATAACAACAAGAATAGCCGGTGAATACACCGATTTAGCAAATATATATAAACAATAACAATCTACGCATATTGTATCAATTTAGAATTAATGACAAGTGATTGAAAGAGAGCATATGAAGATGAACTAGGCAATTGTGCAATCGAATAAATCATGCTTTTATGAATCAATAATAAACAAAATTTTACCATCTAGTTGGTTACCACATAAGCTAATTCTTCCTCTCAATTAGAGAGGGAATTACGTTGAGATGTCACCGATGACTCATCCAAAGCTTCAACTGGCTACCCGATCCTGGAGTTCTGGTACTCCAGACAGTCAACTGCGCAATGACCTTAACAATACTAAACCAAGAGTCACCCCATCAGGTATCATCCGGCCGAAGTTGAGTGGTACTGACTTATTTGAATTAATTATCAATATGTACTTGAGTAGACCCTACTATTTGTTCATTCAATATGATTCAATCATTCACTTCCATTCACTAATCTACTCAAGACTTTTCCATTTAAATCACAATTGAAGTATATCAACAATGAAATGACAGTTAAATTAATAATAGGAAAGAAATACAATTTACGTATATGAACACCAATTAGTGTATGAAGCCATGAATATTTAAACAATATGTACATGCATTGAAATTTGAGAAAATCAGGGACTTTTACTAGCCTTACTAATCTAAGTATTTGTCCTCATCACCGTCCAATACATATTCCATGTACTACTATTCTGGAATTCTTGCCACATTAATTATCAAAAGTACATCAAATTACCATAATTAATAACCATGGTGTGAAGATAATTGAACGAATAGCGCACATTTGAGGACTCCTGCCTCTAAGGTTTCCCCATGCTAATATTAATTTCTAGTGGTCAATTTTTAATGAAGAGGTACCATTGGGAATCCCTACAAGGTCCCTAGAACTTCCTAAAAATTTGGAGTTCTCTGGGCGGTCAATCACCTAGTGGTTGCTTGGTGGCTAGCAGCCTGGTGACCACTCGGCTTGCCGCCTGGTGACTGCCTGATCATTGGGGCCCGATCTCCCTTTTTCTTACATTCTGGAATTCTGACCCCCGTTTGGGTGGCTAACCGCTAGGTGACCGCCCTCTGGGCGTCTAGTCGCATGGTGACTGCCCGACCGTGATTAGAACCTTGAATGGTTATGTTTTGAGCTCTTTCTAAAGCTTTAACATTTCCTTTTCTTCCCAGACATCTCCCATTCCAATCCTATATAAAGATTGGAGTCTAAATACTCCACCTTAATTCCATTCCAATCCATCTCGATAATCCCTAATTCCCATTACAAATGTAGTTTCCAAAATCCATTACCAATTCAACATTATCATGCAAGAGGCTAATACTATCAAGATTGAATCCGATTAGCAGGATCAACTGATAACAACAACATGTGTGGAAAATTAAAACTTGTACTTACCTTGAAGTAAAGCTTTCTCACACTCCATCTTCTTCTTGAGCCCAAACAAATGAAAACCCGCACTATCAAACCCTACTAAGAATGCAATGCTAGATGAACTATTAAAATGCATGCATGAATGAAAGATGGATGAACCTCGACATTAGTTATCAACTGAAATTGAAGAAAGAATAGATTCCTCGCCTGTTTTGGCAATTTGAAGAGATAGAGAGGAAGTTTTTCTAGGGTTATGGAGATAAAAAGGTCAAGGATGTAATGAGAAACCCAAATATTAGTGTCAATCACCACACATGCAAAGCTCTACTCCTAGAGATTGAGAAGGAAGAAGGAAAATGAGAGGAATGAAGATGTTTGTTCTCTGCCTAGCCAAATGGAATGATTGAATGAAATAGTTTCAATTGTTTAAAAGGTTTATTTTCAGTCTTTAAGAGAAAACCCAAATTCTATATTATATTTACATTTTGAGTCCAAAGAAAGCCCACTTGGTTAGTTTGAGCTCTAATGAGGAAGTGTCCAATATGAAAGATAACGTGCTTGACGAAATGCACATGATGATACCACGATGACGTACATATGACGCAAAAATAGAAAATCTAAATTTATGAAAAAGTCCTTGTCTCTACCTAAAAGAGCCAATCCATGTTCAGACTACCTACCCAAGACTCAAGGTCTAACCAAAAAGCTTGAATAAGTTTAATTTACACTAAAATAACTGAATTAGTATCTAAGCACATTTAATTAAATAAAGCACAATTACTTAAGGCTAATCACAATTAAATTGGGTCGGGGTGTAACACTAAATCAATTGTATGCAATGTATTAGTTAGTGTTTGGCAAGTCTACTTTTCACCTCTTGCTGTTTTTAAAAATGTTTCAAACAATAGACTATTTGGTAGCGATTTTGCAATGTCTGTTTGGATTCTGTTTCAGAAAGCCAAAAAAATGGGAAGACTTGAGATAGACATTTAGGTCTAAAGCAGAAAAACAAGGCGGATCTATAGTGTTTCAGACGTCTGTTAGGGTAGTCCGTTTTTTCTTTTTTTATTTTTTTAATCCCACGCTCCAAAATCACAATCCAAACCGTTGGATGCATTCAAAAGTTCAAATATGGCTTTGGGACTAGATTTCATCCATTGGATGACACAATCTCTAGATAATTTTTAAAAAAAAGTGAACCGTTTGAATTTTTTTTTTTTACTTTGTGAGCCCCAAATGCAAGATCCAAACCGTTAAATCTCTTCGAAAGGACAAACATTACTATGAAGTCAAATTTCAAATGGCAAAACACTGCCAACCATTGATGTACCGTGTATTCACTATTGGGTTTTTTATTGGTCCATAAGCAATCCATGTTTCTCTTTTTTTAGTTTCTGGGATGGTAAATGATGATCCAAGCTGTTGGAACTATTTAGAAGCTCAAACATGGCTATGGTCCAAATTTGAGCCATTCGATGATCCACAATCTCTAGATATTTGCAACAAAAACAACATGAACCATTTGATACTATTTACTTGATTATGTGGGCTCCAAACACAAGATCAGAACCGTGAAGTCTATTTGGAAGGCTAAACACGCTATGGGTTTAGTTTTCAAATCTTGATTCCTCCTGGTTCTCGAGAAATTTGCGAGAAATTCTCAACCATTGATTTAAAAAAGTCTATTTCGATTAGTTTTTGTGTGTTACCAAATGGAACTGTTTCTAAAATATCTATTTCAAATAGCATCATTTGAAATAGATCTATTTCATGCATATAAGATTTTCCAAACAAACCCTTTGTCATACAATCTAGATTTTACTCCAATATATAAACAACTAAAACTTTCTCATGAATAGAAGTAATGTAATCTATAGGATCCGGAAATAAATATTATTGAGTAATAAAATTACTTGCATCACTTCTTCTCCAAGTTTGGAGGATGGTTGCTAGAGGAACCCAACCTAATTTCTGTAGCTCTTGCTACAAGGTGGGCTTTATCGAAGGCTATAAACAATTTTATTTTTAGAGGAGAAGCCATTTGTCCTGATAAATTATTAAACGGATGGGTCCACAATGCTTGCAGTTTTATCAATGTAAGTGTATGCAATAAAAGTATTATTCCAGCCCCAAAAGTGTATAACCCTACATCACTGGTTGCTAATGATAAAATTTTGAATTTTAGGGATGCAGTTTTTAGTGCAAAAGATGAAAAGTCGAGTTATAGTATTTATATGATGAAAACTAATTCTCCTACTGCTGCAGATATTCTCTTTGGGTCAAGGCTCTCTTCCTCCAAAGAAGCAAAGGCGCAAGTTATTCTTTTTATACTAAAGGATTCTCGGTAGTGGCTTCTTTGAGATAGTAATTATACCTGATGTAAAGAAGTTGTTGACAGCATTAACGGGAAAGAGGACTTAGCCATTAAGCCCATCCATTTGGACATTGACCTTTTGTGTGTCTCTCTCTCTTTTGTTGAGTTAATTTCTTTTCGCTCCTATGACCGATAATGAGGTAGCTCATATATATTTTAGCTAAGCACTGTTCTTCTCGTGGAAAAAATTTTTGTTAGAGGGGTTGCATATTGGACTGGGTGCGGTATTGGGTTTTGCCCACTAAGTCTCGGTTGCCTAGTTGTTGAATGTCTGTGTTGCTATCTTGAATGGATCCTATTTACGAAAATTGGAGGTTGGTTTCCCCATGGGCATGTCACGCCCTCAATCTCTGGTCGGTGCCTAATCGCATCCCAAGGGTGTGAGAATCGGGGCCAATTAAAAACTTTCCATCTAAGTACATCTATGGCCCCACTTCCAGGTGGATCGAAGTCTGCGGTGAGGATATAAATGACAGTCAGTCACTATAATCAAATCGTGGAATCATCAACATATGCAATCTGTGCAGATGGTCACTAATATAACATTTAACAATGTCAGAGTGGATGCAAGTAACATAAGACATTTACTTAAGGTTTAATTACAAAATGCATCAAAGTTTTAAATGAATGACCAATACTACAACAATAACCTGTAAAAGATAATCTATGCTCACATACTGGATTTAATGTAAAGCTCTAAAGTATTAGCCCAACAACACAACACTACTGCAATGCTCCACTAGTTGTGACCCCTCAACCGACGAATGCATTATCATCAGATAAACTGACAAGTAAATAAATGTGAGTTACGATATAATATGCATCAAGTAGAATGGAGACAGTAAAAGATCAATCGAGTGACAACAAACGTGAAGCTAGGCATTAAAGCATGAGTAAGTATCGACCATACAAATTATATGGAAACATAACCCTAACTACACACTCTACCAATATGGCAACCCACGTAGGCCAAACATATCCAAACCTAGGCAAGCCTGGCAATCCATGAATGCAAGCGGCTCAGCTGCACATTGTCTCACATAATGTACGCTGGCCTGATGGCTACGACCACCTCCTGATCTGCATAAGATAATCACACATAGCAGATGGTAATCACACACATACCACAAGTTTAATCTACGGGCAAGCGCATTAACCGTGGGAGCCTATAGCCACCTAGGGGTACCTGACTCGAAGAATATAGGACTATATATTCGGGGTCTCAACCAACCCCTGGTTGGGTAGCACCACCAAGGGCAGACCAATTTTAATTTCCTAATGCCAATTATGCTTTGGTGAAGGCTAATTATCTTAAGTACGAGAGAAGTCTCTAAGTTATGTATCAATAAGTAAAGAAACAAACAACCATATACTCATTCAACATAATAAGCATTAATCATATGAGCATCAACCATAAAACGAAAGCAAAAGATCAACCACCATAACACAAGAATTTATAGTCGTTCGGCCAACGTGCGTACATCCACTCCCGGTTTCCCTACCGGATTTTCACTATCTCAATATGAAGTTTAGGTTCACCTCCAACCTTACAAACCACTACTATGCTTTTCTAGGCTTAGCATTAACCTTTACAACACCACTCTTTATGCTTTTAAGGCTAAGCAATAACATTTACAACATGAAATTTTTCTCTCAAATCTATGCTTAAGAATGCATTAGGAGAGAATAATTAAGTAGCCTCTAATTACGCTGATTTGAAAAAGAAATCTCAACTTCTAAGTACATACATGATGATTGCAAAGTTCTATGAATGATGCATGTACATGAAACACTCTTAACTCCTTTTTGAAAATGGGAATTCAAAATGATGCAAAGATCCTAATCATATGTATGAGATAGAGTAAAATGATGAACACATGTTTTTGAAATCTATTAAGTTTGTTTTGAAACACGAAACCCAATACATGTGTATGACAAGACAAATGTTGTAATCCTATTGATAATCAAGTTGAAAGTCCTAAACAAGTTAAGAAAACAACATACAATCATTTACAGCATGCTATTAACTGAAATTAAAGTTTAAAACATTGCATGAGCAGATTTGAGAAAAGGGAGCACACCCACTTGTGATGAATCTAAGGTTGAAGCAATGGATTAGCCCCTTAAGCCCTGCATTAGCCCTCTTAGATGATTCTCCTTCCTTGGCCTCCAAACATCTCCAAAATTCAGGCACAGATCCCAAGGAAAGAACTCATTTTTATAGTAAAAAAGTTGTCAATGGCTAGTCTTCGGTCAACCTGGTACAGGGGCAGGTCGACCGGGCTCCAACGGTCATAAAAATTCAAACGTAGAGAGCCAACTGTTGGCACACAAAAGTTCATATGCCCATACATAACATTCCCCAAGGCAAAATACTCATTTTTCATAAAAAAAAATGATGACATTTTATGACCGCTGGAGTTTGGCCGGCTACAGCAAAGGAATTCTCCAATGGCTACTATTTACAAAACACTACCGGCTGTTGTAGTCTTCAATATACTGGCCACCCAACACAATAAAGCGACTCTGACCTCCATTCAAAAAGTGACCGCTAGATGCTAAAAGGCTAGCCGCTGGACGCTGCATGGTTTCAAACACCGGCCGCCGCACCTCTTCTCTCCCGGTTGCCTGTAGCCCACGATCTCCCACGAACTGACCAGTTACCTCTCTAGACGGCCGCTGAACCTGCAAAAAAGAAATAGTCATGTTCCCATTGAAGACAGTTTTGAAACCACCTCCACTCCTCCGTGATCTCCGCAGTTATGGCTCCTCAAAGGCTATAAAAGGACGACTTGGAAGAGCAGGAAAGAACCCTAGGGATCAAGTGCAAAAAAAGCTCAGAAACCCTGCCATTTTCAAAACTCTCTCATCCTTCATCTACAAGGTGAGAATTACACAGTGGTGTTGGCTTCTCCTCATACTTGGGCGATAGCTTTGGAAGCTAGTCTTTGTTTCTTTCACCATGGAGGAAGGACATAAATTTTCTCTGTTGTTCTGAAGCAGACTTCTCTGATGAATCCTTCTTCCCACACAATGGTGATGAACTACAAAGACTGGCAGAATAAGCCAAATTGTGGACTTCTCCAACTTTGTCTCCAGCAAATTCTTGAAGACAACAGATTTCTCTTCTATTCTTTCAGCATTGACTTCCATCATTCTTATCTCCTAAGCCTGACGAGGGGTTATATAAAAAAAGTTTATAAACAACCTGCACTAAGAAGGTGAAGCAAACAAGAACCCATGTAAATAAAAACGGAGATGACTCCTTTCAATGCAATCAAGTCATTTTCGCATCTTTTTTTAATGTTCAAAGGATGAAATGAGAAATAGAAAGCTGTTGTACCAAACCTTCTTTTTTGCACCTATTTTTCTCTTTTGGGTGAAACACCAACGGCTCTTTTCCCGTATGGCCGGTCGACCGGACCTGTGTACCCAGTCAACCGGGGGCACTATGATTTAATGTAGCGAATGCATTGTAGCAAAGTATTGTAGTGCAAACAAATTTTGCCTTTTAAAATGATTGAGCAAAGAGCTACTCCAAGGAATTTTGCTAGTGGGAGTTCTGGGTCACTGATTTCTAGCTTAGATTTATGACTAAAAATGAAAAAAAATAAAATTTCTAAATTCATGATTCTGTCATACCAAAATCTAGTTTTAAAATGAAAACCAATGAAACGCATGAAATAAATTTTGAAACCCAGTTTAAGAACTTAAAGCCTTGACTATCTTTGACTTTAAAAAATTGTATGATCTAAAATAACATCAAAGGTTTTGAAAACATGCACGTGATAATTTAAAATCAAAGCCTATGAATGAAGATTATGCGTGAAGATTCCAAATTTTAAAAACATGAGTGAATGAGAGACCAAGCTATGATAAAGATGAATGCATCCAATAAAATTGTAACAAATGAAAAACCCTAACAACACATAGCAAAGCCAAGCAAGTAGAACTACCCCACATGTATATTTCATACAACGTACTCAAACTACAACCGGCTAGCCCTCGATAACCAACAACCCATAACAATCCTCCACACACACCAAACCAACATAAACATAACGGACAGAGTGGATACATACTCGTATCGTGTGTCATGCAAAGTTATTGACCTACCGGATAATTTGATTGAGAAGTAAAAGGGGTAAGGTACTAACTGACCTAGGTTTGGGGCTGTCTATCACTTATAGGGTCCATATGGTCCATAATAGCGGATCTAAGGGTTCGGGATGCCTATAAGTTCATTTGGTGCTTTCAAAGTCATTGGCACCTTAGGGTCCCGCTTGCCACCCACATGGTCCCATATGGACCCCATATGCAAATTCAGACTGCCCGTGAAGAGGTGCCAAGCTCACACACACATCCTCACCAAAATCCAGTCCTACTCAATTAATCACCCAGGCTAAAGGTCACAATCCTAAGGGTATGGGTCCGAAATTCCAGATTCTGAGACTGTATCGGCGGTCGATCACGAACTCTTACCCAGTCCACCGAGGAGTCTAGCGATGGCTCCGCGGTCGACTGCAAGCTCACTGAAAACACATGGGTCTGTTAGACAGTGTCTCAGGTTCGATAGGAACCTGAGACAAGCATAGTGGTCTCGGTCGACTGTTACTCCAAATGCGGTCAACCGTGAGGCTTCATAAACGAACCTTGAATGGGTTCAGGTGGGTTCAAAGGGGGGCCATTCCCCTTGCTTCCATGGGGTTTTCTACAACCTATTAGGGCCTTTCTTTACTACCTATTCCACCTATCCATTTACCAATTTAAGGGCCATTGATACCAATTCCATTAAAATCCACTAATAAACAACTTACCACCATTAACATACTAAGGGCTTGAAAGAGAGGGTAGCTAAAAAGGCGAAAAAATAGAATTACTAACCTCCTTCCACTAATCCAAGCTACAAACCCTTTCTCCTACACGCCAAGCAAGAAGGGCACATTTGTTAAACGACCACAGTGAAGAATGCTCTGCCATTTTCTATTATACCAAAGAAAACACATTTGGTTTACACATGGATCAAAGAAATGTGGTTTACACATGGTGTTAGTTTTATGGTCTCAATCCATTAAGATTGATGAAATAAATTGATTAATTTCTTTATTTATCAATATATTCATGCTTTCCTTTCATGAGATGAATGGTGTTTTATTATTTATTTGCACATAACCAATACGAATGACATGATGGTTCATGAGATGAACTGGAGTCTATAAGTATACTAGATGCAATACATGTGTTTGGATGAGATCCACATACGGGAGACATGTATAGCAAATCTTATACTTGAATATCTTCACAACCAGTGATGATGACTGGACAGCTCATTTGACAAGGTTGCAGTACTTTGATTACTATGAGAAAGTGTGATTTGTCTCGATCATCAGAATGTAAGATTCTGGATCATAGTGCTGGTACATTGGATGTATTAAAGGACCATGAGAAGCACCTTATGAACACTGTCTTTACTTTAAGGTTTGCTCTCATAATTCCCTAGCAATAGGCTCTCAATCCTGAGACATTAATGAACTCAAGTTTCTATCTATTCATTTGCTTTGAGTCACCAATGAGTGAGGCCAATTGTAAGTCAACACCTCGGTGATTTGGGTACATGGTAGTAGAGCTGTGGGAACATTCAAAGGTCAAGATGGAATCTATCTTTAATATCCCCTTGTGCCAATTAATGGATTTATCATTGGTAAGTGCGCACCCATTCCAATTAAGAGTTAATTGGATTGCTACCAAAGCTCATTATAATTAATTGGGGCTCAAGGATAATAAGATATGGATCTAATTTGGAAGATAGGTCCAATTGATCCATGGATATTGATGGAAGGGCCGACTTGTGGACATAGGGAAGTTTAGGGTCTTCATGTAATTTATTCCTAAGACTGGAGTTCAATTGTATTTATATAGTGGAGTTATTTTCAATTAAATGTGGACCCGGATTGCACATGAGATGTGAGGTTGTGAATCCCAGTTGGAGCCAGCTTTCTAAGGAATCCCTAGTGGTCCCCACGCTAGCCCAAGATTATTGGAAATATACTAATTATAGTAGAACTCTAAAAGGAAATAGAGAGTTACTATTTTTATTTGAAGTGGGACTTCTAATAGTGGTAATAGTAAGTTACTAATTATTAATGGAAGTGAGACTTTTATTTTAATTAGAAAAGATAAAATTATTAATTAAAATGGAAGTGAGACTTCTATTTAAATTAGTAAGAAGAGAGTCACTAATTGTTAGAGAAGTGAGACTTCTATTTCAATTAGACAGAGGAGGTGGCTTGAAAGCTATAAATAGGAGAAAAAGGAGCTTGGACGTCTAATGCATAATCCCACCTAGGGATTCACGCCCAAGGGCTTCTTGTGCATGAGTTACATATGCTCCTCGTCTCTTCCCTCTTCTAGTTTCTCTTCTAGTTTTCTTAAGAGCTTTCTCTTGGAGATCCCACCCATCTTCTTGAGAAAAGAGAATCTAATGCGGGTCATAGCATGGAAGACGATTGGGTCTTGGAGATTTTGATTTGGTTTGTAAAAGTGTTTCATCATCAAAGAAACAATCAACTCCTCCCTTAGAGCACAACCGAGCTCTATATGTATGATCTACTTCTTTGTATGTTGTGGATTTCGTGGTTGCTTGTATGCTGCTATTTCTATCTTCTAAAAAGAGTTTTCTACTGTACATGATCATGAGAAATAGGACATGGATCCTGCATTGGGTTTTGTAGCCTTCTGGATAGTTGATCCCTAAGTCAAGTGGGTCAAACGTTTTTTGAAAACCTATCCTAGAGGCCCACCTATTTCCAACACATGGATCAAAGAAAAGGCAAATCTAGAATCCTCTAAAGCAATTATTCTCCACGTTCAAATCTCCCCCATCGGAACGACAGAATCAGCGGAAGCTCTAAAACGCACTCCTACAGTGGCATGCACGGTCATTTTGGGTTGATCATGTTTTCCAATCTTTTTTTCATTTATGTGGTCCATAAAATGACAATCCAAACTGTTCATACTCTTAAAATGGCCAAACACGGCTCCGTGATCAAGTGTCAGTCGTTGATTCCTCATATATTTTAAGATATTTATAAAAAAAAGTCCAGATCATTGGATGATGATTTCTGAAATTCTATAGGTGCCATGAGCGGAATCCAAACCGTCCAATCTACTCAGAAATGCCTAAAACGACTATGAGCCCAAATTTGGCAGCCAGATTTTTCATGGATCAAGAGAAATTGGCCAAAAACTGGGGAGAAAAAAAAGTTTGTTTGTTTCAATTTTTTTGGTTCATGTGCGGTCCAAAATCATTCTTTAAACCATGAATTATTTTTGGAAGATAAAAAATGATCAGTTGTTTAAATTTTAGTCGTTGATCCTATCTAGATTTCAAGATATTTACAAAAATGTCTAGGTTCTAAAATATTTTTTTTTCTTGTGGGCCCCCTTCGCACGATCCGAGCCGTTCAGATGCTCTAGATGGCTAAATATGACTTTGAATAAGAGCTGAGGTCTTGATTCTTCATGGATCTTGAGTTATTTTCACAAAAACTTACAACTATTGGATCATAGATTCTACAATGGTAGGAATCCTCTCTCAATACCAAGCGTAGAACTCTCATTACAAATCCTAAACGAGAATATCTTGATTCCAGGAGATGGAGGGAATCCTCACAACAAAGGATTTCTATCTGTTTACCAAATGTGCTTGAAGAAAGAACCTATAAGTCATGGTGCGTTGCATGCTCCTAGTGAAAAGCAAAGAAAGTACATGGAAGATGGGTAGCTTACCTTGAGTTAAAACTGGGGGAAAGGCAGTAGATGAAGAAAGTGAAGGAGAGGATCTTGGAAGCTTGAAATAAGCTTGGGGATGCCTTAAATGTTATGCTTGTAGAGGGAGCATGGTGAAGAGAAAGGGGAAAGTGGGGAAGAAGAGAAGAAATCGGGAAAATGGGGAAAGGAGGGTTGAGGAAGACGGAGATGGTGGTTCTCTTGGGTGCTTGGGGCTTGGCTTGTGACGGGAAGGGGAAGAGGAAATAGAGAGAATAGAGAGGGGGAAGATATAGAAATGGGGAGAGTAGAAAGGAGAAGATGAAGTATAGAGAAATGAAATGAAATGAAGGGGAATAAAGGGAAATGAAATGAGAAGAAATCAGAGATAAATGAAATTAAATGAAAATGAAAGAGCAATGATATGAAATGAAACTTAGGGTAAATGAAACGAAAATGAAAGAGAGGGAAAGGGTTCTAGGTGGGTTTTGGGACATTGGATATGATGGGCCCAACATGGAAAATGTCATGCATGATGAAGACTACTAATGCACCTATTTACACTATAAAACTCAATTAATTAATTATAATCTTCATTAATTAAGCTAAACCTCTAATTAAGACCAAGGGCCATACAGGGCACACATATCATAATAAAGAATCAAAAAGTTGATATATGATGAATTCCTAATGGCATGATTCCAAGGAGGAAGGCAGTAAAATTTCCTTGAGGGGGCTACTATATATCTAAAACAATTTTCTTGAAGGAGTCATTTGTCAAAAAGAAATAGAATTTCCAAAAAAAAGAAAAATTGGGGAGTAACTTTCCCTTTTCCGAACAAAAGATACTAGGATTGGTACTTTTCGTGCTACACAAACATTACTTATGTTACATTTTCATAGTATCGTACTTTACTAATCCCACTCTTTTATAAAGGTTTATTAGTTTTTTTTTTCTTTTACTTTTAACTGTGAAATATGTCAAAATGGACTTAAGCAGTTCCAATCTTATTAGTTCAAAACTTACTATATGTAGGTAAAGAATTCTATTTTTATGTAGAGATATTAACAATAATTAAAAAAATAATTCATGTTACATGGAAAATAGCTATATATGCAATGTATTGTTACTAGATTTTAGAAAGTGTGACTCTGATCATGCATGTATCCATATCTGCATCCATATTCGTATATGCATCTGAGAATTATAGCTGTCCATCATTTTCATAGTAATGGGAGTAGTGATGTCAGATGAATTACAATAACCCAAAATCATAATCGCCTAAATATTGAAAAGGGAAAACTTTTTTGTGGGTGACCTAACATGCATTACACAGATACAATGTGGCGAGAATGATTAATTACATTACTTTTATACATGAGTTGGAATGACGATTGTGGTTTTAAATCCCGAAAGCCATTCAGTTGAGTTAAGCGACTGAGTTTGAGTGCTCCATGGTACTCGGTCACACTCGTTACACTCCCAATTCATTGACCTATCAACATGAGTGACTGATTGGCTGCCTAACTCAGGCAAGTAAGAATAAGTTTTAGAAAAATGGTCACCTAGGAGTGTCATGAGCCAGGTTGGACAAGCCGAAACCTAAACAATAACAGTCCGTATAGTTATTGGACTTGGTATTCCGACTAAAATCTAATCCATAGGCATAAAACTTAGCGTAAGCCCTGTTGACACCAAAAATGTCATTTTGCCTCTTCATACACTCTCAGCATCAAAAGCTACATGAAGTCGCATCCTACCACAAACAAGCAATGCTGCTTCAAGTACCAAATCTTGTCAGAATCAAACAAAAACCGCAAGATCCTTCAAGACGGCTATAAGAAGAGTACACATGAAGTTTTGGGCCATTTCGACATTATTTGGCCTAACTTCACTCTTTTAGTGGTTGAACAGGAGCTCCCAGGGCGGTGAAGCCAAAGACCTTAATTCAGAAAACAGAGTACATGGTTGGCCTCAAAATGCCACTAGAAGACTCTACATCAAGTTTCAGGCCATTCTGACATCGTTTGGCCCCAAAAGGAAACAGTCGTAGCAAAGTCAGCTCTCCCGACGGCGATGGCATCAAAGACATCAGGTCTTCGATCAGAGCCTATGGATAGTCTCAAAATACTTCCAAAAGGCTCTGTGTCAAATTTCAGTCGAACCAACAACGTTTGAGCCTCCATCAACCCTCAAAAAGTAAAATTAAGCCTCTCGGCGGTGGAAACCACCGAAATCATCACTCATCAAACAGAGCACATGGGTGGTTTCAAAATACTTTTAAAGGGCTATTCGTTAAGTTTTAGGTCATTTCGACAACATTTGACCCAACTTTGACTCTCTGAAACTAAATCAGGCCACCCGGCGACGGAGCCCCCTGGGACCATGATCTAAATTGGAGCTAATTGATCGTCTTAAAATGACTCCAATAGGCTCATTGTAAAATTTCAGGTCAATCGAACATCGGTTGACTGTACATCAAAGCGCAGCATCTTCCCCGCGATGAAATCAAGTCTACTGGCGATGAGACCCCATACGGCTTCAAAACGCAAACAAAATCTTGTGGCTGGTCTTATTTATTACTCAAGAGGCTTCACCTCAAATTTCAGGACATTCCGACATTGTTAGACCTAGTTTTGGCTTCTGACGGCAAATCGGCAACAAAGTCTTCGGCTTTTTCCGGAAAATCGGAAACTTTATGCTCTGATATGCACGGCTTCTCGTTGAGTTTTCTCCAGGAAATCAGGAAAATACATGAGAAAAAATTTCAATAAAACGCTGGAGAAAAAAGAATCAGAAAAACTCGAGAAAGGGCCAAAAATCAGCGACCAAAAGGGATAAAAATCCCAATGGTCGTTGGTGACCTTGGCCCATGGTTGCCGGCCCCATGGTCACCGGCGACCATGGGTGCATGGTCGCCGGATTTTCGCCAAATGCCCATTTTTGGGTACCTTTCCGCATTTCAAAATGTTTGGCACCTACAGTTTTCCGAAAATCTAGTTTTCGGGGCACAAAATCCATCAATCTTCGTCAACATCACTTCGAAATCGTCAACCGGCCGAGCAAGAAAGCACACTTTCTTCCCGATCGATCGAGAAATCAACAGGACAGATGTTGCTAGCCCATTGGATGCAATTAATGTCTGAAGTTGTAGAGTCATCCGACATCGATCAGCATGAAGATCTATCGGCGATCAAGCCTCTTACATCACAAGAAGAATACCAAAGGATGCGGCGTGGCCCGCGACTCTTCAAATTCCTCGGCGACCACTTAATGCAATTAAATGACCTATTTTATGATAATTTAATATGGTCATTAACTCATTATTTTGGACGGCCCAATCAAAAGCAAGGAAAAAGGAGTTACAAGTCCAAGTAATCATGGCATTAAATCATTTAACTCCTCTCATCATGGAGCTTAAAGACGATTAAATATCCATTATTCTCCATCGACCAATCAGAAGCCAATAAAATGGAGTTACAAAATAATGAATTAAAAACTTGTAACCCATCCCATCAAGTGGCTTTAATGCATTAAAAGCCCATAAACCCTCCTAATGGCCACCAAAAGCCTATAAAAAGGAGGTCATTCCAAGGAAAACGGGATTGGAAAAATCCATCGGGATTGAATTGACAAGAAATCCTTCTAAAATAGTTACTGCAATGACCTCTCCTCCGTCGAAGAGGCTCTGCAACAAACACCACAAGGTGACTGAAGTCCCTTGTGGGGGTGGGGGGGTGCATCCCCTCCCAAGGCCCTTTCCTTCTATCCACATGGCTTAGACTTGGCTTTTCAGCCCGTCTGCTTAGCTTTTTATTGGATATAGGACCTTCTCTTGGTCTTTATCCTCTAAAAATATGAGGTCCAAGCCAAGCCAAGCAAATCAAAAGCGTCCTCTGTTCTCATCTGAAGGATGACGGCGAAGTCCATACATGACTTGCGACCGTCAATCTGAACAAGTCTCCGCAATCTCCTGATAAGTCAGATCTCCCTTTCTTACTTTTCATTGTATTTTGTATTTTTCTAAAGAGAAAAAAATCACAACTCTTGTCTTTACATTTTGATGAGAATTGTAAATCGCCTTTCACGCCAAAATTGCCTTTTACCAAAAGATCGCCTTTCACGACAAAAACATGTCTCTTTTCATAAATATACATATGCAATGAAAGTTAGAAAAAGTTGATTTCATTTTCTACTTGTGAAGGTGTATCTCTGGACCACCACTTCTTAATTCCAAGTAGAGTAGAAAACTGGCATACCCGTACAAAAAAAAATGCTGATACTCGCTTTTTTTCCCTCCCTAGTTACGAAAGGGTTGGGCCTTGCGGACTCTCACGTCCGCTGACCCCGGTAGTCCCAGGGTGGAAGAAAGCCGAGTCCATCGAGCTAGGATACCCGATGGGACTCATTCACTTGAAAACATGATGCTTAGATTACTTGGCTCCTTTTTAGTTGGTATCATATGTTGGATTTTGCATCTAAAAAAAAACATGAGAAGGGATTTTTTGGAAATTTCTATCTTTGAGCTTATTTCCACTCTTTCTCGTTTCAAAAAATAAAATAAAAAAAAATTGATTTTCGTTTTGGTTTCAATTTCGAGAAACCTTTATCCTTTCCTCTTTAGACATGATAGCTCACATAAGTGTTTACAGCTATCGTTCATATCGGGGAATGGGTCATCTTTTCTCTTTGATGAGTTTGATAGGGATCTTTCAAAAAAACAAAAAAATCTGATTTCAAAAAAATAAAAAAAATCTGATTTCAAGCCTTTCAGACATGAGAAACTTTGGTTATTTCTCTTTTCAGACAAAAGCTCGCATAAATGTTTGTAGTTGACGTTCGGATCAAGGAAGGGCCATTTGCTCTCTTTGATTTCAAAAACAAAAAAAAATCTGATTTCAAACTTTTCAGATTTGAGAAACTTTGGTTCTTTCTCTTTTTCAGACAATAGCTTGTATAAATGTTTGTAGCTGACATTCGGATTAGGGAAGGGGCCATTTGCTCTCTTTGATTTCAAAAACAAAAAAAATATAAAAATAAAAAAAATCTAATTTCTAACTTTTGGATTTAAATTTGAGAAACTTTGGCTCTTTCTATTTTTTGAACAATAGCTTGCAAAAATGTTTGTAGCTAACGTTCGAATCACAGGGGGGGCCATTTGCTCTCTTTGATGGGTTCATTAGTGATCCTTCAAAGCATAAAAAAAGAGGTCAAAAGCCACTAAGGTTCCACCAATTGCGTTCTTTGACTAAAGTTGATATAAGAAAGCCTTGTCCAGAGTGTGGAGGCAGCTAAACTACTCAAGGCAAGGGTCCCTCAAACGGATTCATTAAGTAATCCTACCCTTACCTGGGGGCTGATCTATCTACTAAGGTTTCATAAGAATGAACTTGAAGCTTGTGTGCTCTCTTCAACCAATCTTCAAAAAAAAAAAAAAAAATCTTAAAAAAGAAGAAGAAGAAAATCTCTTATAAAAAAATTCTGTCACTTTTGGGTTCAGATCTGAGAAATCTTGGTTCATTCCCTTTCGGATAAAAGCTCGCAAAAATGTTTGTAGCTTGCATTTGGCTTGGAATACCACTTGCTCTCTTTGAATAATTTGATCTAGACCTTTAAAAAAAAAAAAAAACACTTCTGTCACTTTTGGATTCAGATCTGAGAAATCTCGGTTCCTTCCCTTTCGAATAAAAGGTCGTAAAAATGTTTGTAGCTTGCATCCAGATTGGAATACCATTTGCTGTCTTTTATTATTCCAATCTCGGCCTTTCAAAAAATCCCATCTCGTGTCCATTCCAAGGATGCGATTTGCAACATTTGTGCCTAGTGGTGCTAGTATGCCCTTTCGGATCTATTGTATTTGCGACTGACACATTTGTATCTCCAACCTCATATTCACTTTACCTCGAGTGAGCCTCGCTTCTCGATAATTTGAATTAAGGTTTACAATTACTTCTAGCAGTCACTGGAACACTCATTCTGAGCCTACCATACTTGCGATCACAACAATTGCACTTTCTATGGCCTTTTGCCTTCTTCACCTCGCTTGGGCCGGGCCATGTCCCCTTGAGCGATTTGAAAAGACAAAACCATAGTTTTCCCATTTATGATCATTATATTCTTGTGATTACTAATGGATGTGGTCTTGTTTCAGAAATTTTTTTGGAAGCTAACAATGGCAGATTCTTTGACCATTACTTTCGACTAAAACAAGTACTGACTCATGCTTCAAGAGAGGCAAAACATGCACACTCAAAAGAGTCCTGATAGCTGCCGAAGCGTCATCTCCCTCGGCAACTCTCAGAACATCGGGCCGACCTCTACTCCCCAAACCATTGTCTTCAAGTCATTGGGACCATTCCCACTCCCCGTAGAAGAAACTGCATTTGCCAAGAAGCAGAAAACTGCCTTTGAACATGTCACTGCCAAGACACCAAAGGCGGTCGTCAAGAAACCTGAAGCCCGTGACACTCCCAGGAAGCTCAACCTGCAAGGAAACAAGTCTATCCCAAGACTAAGTCCCCAAGACCTTCACCAAAATAGAGAAGGTCCCAAGCATCTGCAAAGCCAGCATACCTGGCTCCTCTCAAGGAAAACCGGTTCTACCCTGTCTCTTACATGAAGGAGGATAAGGCTGCCTTCCGCCAAAGAACAAAATCAACTCAACGCAAGCTGGCTAGCTCCTACAAGCCCAAAATCAAATCATGCATCACAAGGACCCAGCAAAAAACTGCCACGGCCTATACTCCTTCAACTAGACCCTTCATCTCAACAGGGGCCGAACTCGAAAAATCAAAGCTACACTACTACAAGTAAAGGACCGCTTCTGGATACTGTCCATGCCAAGCTTCAAGAAACACCGGCTCGGTTGCTGCACCTTAGGGAGCATATCCTTCATTGCTAGGGCCTAGACAGAGTTAACTGAAGCTCAAATTGCTTGTCGCATACGTCGCTGCGCGGCATATCGATAAAAGAGACTAGAGGAACAAAGAACCCGGCATTCTACACTTTAAGTCTCTTAAAAATGGGTTGAAAAAGAAAGACCCGACCAAGTTACTACTGTCCATATGGTTGGAAAAACCAAAAGGCACTAGAAGTCGGCAACTAAAATTCATGTCAAATGACCGGTGACTCACAGTGTCTCCCGAACACGAAGATGATTCTCCTAATCCTTCAAGCCAAGGACATCAGAGTAACCATTCCTCGGGCTCTTCATCCAAAAGAATGAGCTCCAGCTTAGTCACCGAGATGATATCCTCATTTGACTCTCTAAGCGTGAACGATCTGGTTACAAACTCTGAGCAACCTCCACCGCATGATGACGTAACCTTGTGCATCCAGTAGTTGGAGCAAGGCCAGTAGAGAATAGAGGCTTTAATGGAAAACCTCCTTCTCGCTTTCTGACATCCAACAAACAATGAAGTCCCTCCAAATGATGAGGCAAATAGAGGAGATGATGAGTCATGCGCTTTTACCAAAAAGGACGTTGATGATATCCTCGCCAAAGCAAAAGAAGAGGATACACTAAAAGAGCATGGAATCAAGCCAACATATCCTTTATGGATGGACTCGGTTCCGTTCCCTACAAAGTCCAAATAACCTACTCTTTATACATATAGGGGGAAAGGTTCAGCCAGACAACACATCATCCACTTCAAGATCCTGACAGTAGCTATTGCCGTTCAAGATGCCCTCAGGATCCGTCTCTTTACAAGTACCTTAAAAAGTATGGCCTTTAATTGGTACTCCACTCTGCCGGAGGACTCTATCCAAAATTGGACCATGCTAGAGACACACTTCATGACCCACTTCAAATGTGAGGATCATCATGTTACTATGGCTCAGCTCTGCATGCTAAAACAAGGAGAGAATGAGTTAACATATGAATTCATTCACAAGTGGAAGGTGATGGCGTACAAATGCTTAGATGTACTGCGACAAGCATCGCTGGTCGACATCTGCTGTAACAACATGAGAGCAAGGATCTGCTCCATGATTGTAGACACCTCGTTTTGGCACCCTATGAGGGGCAATTCAGTCCACCCTATTTAATGATGTCCTGATTAGGCCCCGCGTGAAAAATCACCTATCATTTCTGGACCTCTGATCGCCCATGGAATTGGCACATCTTGATCTACTCATCGAGAGCTTTCCGGCCATATATAGAACTCCAAGATCTAACGGGCATATCAAAAATCATGACAGTAGGTCCCACACCCCCACGGCGCCCGCGTGAAAAATCACCTATCATTTCTGGACCTCTGATTTCCCTAAAAATTGGTTCATCATGACCTACTCGCCGAGAGCTTTCCGTCAATATGTAGAACGTCGAAATCCGACGAGCGGATTGAAATCTACGAAACCTGGGCCCCGGTAATGACAACCCGAATAATCTCCATCGGACTCTACTTTTTAGACCTGAAATAGTTTCTTTTAAATCCAAACCCACCAGGCTCAGGTCAAGCCCAACCTGACCCAGCAACTCGACCCGTCACCTTGGCTAAGGGATGGAGTGTCCCAGATCCGGGAAACACTCCAAACCCCCCTTAAACCTCTCTCCCCATTCCCATCCAAAGAGAATGCGCAGAGGCCTCCCACCATCTCCCTCATCTCCATCCGACGCATATCTCCCCCCAGGGCTCCCATCCTAGAGGCCACCATCAACTTCCCATCTCAGACGACGCCCTACAACCCACCATCACTTCCCCTCCACCATTAGAATCCATCATCTTCTCACCCATCTGCATCCCATCTCATCATCCCACGCATTCCAGGACTCTCCATCTCACGCACGTCCATCTCTCTCCCTGGTCTTCCTCGCCCTCTGTCTCCTCTCTTCTTCTCCCCTTCCTCACTTTCTCTACCTCTCCTTCTCCCAGTCGCAGCACCATCGCCCTCCATCCTCTTCCCTCCACTCGTCTCCCTCACACCATCAACTTCCCATCTCAGATGACTCCCATCTCCCAGACCCACCTCTCCATCTCACACACCTCAGTTCCATCTCTCTGTCTCTCTCCCCGGTCTTCCTTGCCCTCTGTCTCCTCTCTTCTTCTCCCCCAGACACCATCCTCTGCTTCATGTCCCTCCTCTTCACCGCCGGACGCGCGCAGAGACACTGCGGAAGCCCGATCTCGCCGCAACAGCACGACCGCCCAAAGCACACCGCCATCCATAGCAGCACGTTCCCTCGTCGTCTCTCGCCGCTGGACTCCGGAACCAGGTAGGCCCTCTTCCTCTCCTCGTGCCCATTGCATCTGCATCGTCACCCCTTTCTTTTCCTCTTCCTTTTCTTTCTTTCTCATCTTTCTTCCTACTCTCCCTGCGTCTTCCTCTCATCTCTCTCATTCCTCATCCCACTCTCTCTCTCTCACTCGTCTCCCTCCACCTCTCCGCTCCCCCTCTGCGACCCATCTCTCCCAGCGCCATCCCGTCTCCCTCTCTGACCGCTCTCTCCTCTCTCTCTCTCCTCCCTCAGCTCACACCCATCTTCCCCATCCTCTCACACTCTCCCTCTCCCTCGCTGTCTCTCCCCTGCAACTTAACACTCTCCCTCTCCCTCTCCGTCTCTCCCCTGCAACTCAACACTCTCTATCTCCCTCTCTGTCTCTCCCCTGCACCCCCCTGCGCACACACTACACTGTCTCCCCTGCTCCTTCTTCCCACTCCGCCTCTCTGCAACTCACCTTCCTTTCCCCCTGCCATCATCCTCCTCCGTGCCACCCACCTGCAACTCCACACTCTCTCCCCTCACCCTTTCTTCTCCACCTCTCTCTCCCCCGCGCGTCCTGCCACCTGCAATTCAACCTCTCCCTCTCGTTATCTTCCCCCTCCTCTGCCTGCACTCTCACTCTCTCTTGTTCTCTCTCTACCCTCTCAGCCCCTCTCTCCCTGCTCTCCCTATCTCCCTACTCTCTCAGTCCCTCTCTCCCTCGCCTTTCTCTCTCCCTCTGCGACCCATCTCCCTCTTTCCCGTCCACTCTCTCTCAGTTCCTCTGCTCCGCCGACTCCCTCTCTCCCGTCCACTCTCTCACAGTCCCTCTTCTCCACCTCCTCCGCCAGCAGCCTACACACGCCGCCAACTTCTTTTTCTTTGTTTTCCTTCTTCTCCTCCCCCATCACGCCACTTCACTGTTGCACCGCACTACACCTTCGCTGCACAGTCCCATTCCATCGCAGCCCTCCCCATTCTTCCTCTCTCCACTTAAACCCACCTATTGCACCCACCGGACTAGCCCACTCATCTAAACCGAACCCATGCATATCTATTTCATTTTCCTGCATTGAATTTAGATCCATAGTTGTTTATTGTTTCTTTTTTTATGATATTCCATACATCTAATATGCTCATGCACCCCAACATGTTCATGCATCTGAATAATATTTTAGGTAGTTAATTATTTTAAATTTGTTTCTAGCATATTTTAACATGCCCATGCATTCGACCTGCCCATGCATTATAACTTAGTTGCATTTTTATTTCGTATTCTTTTAGGTGCAATTTAGGACTGCATAATTTATTAAAAATAAATATATAAAAATTAGAATTAAAACCAAAAAAACACCAAAAGAAAACAAATAATAAAATAAAAAGTAAAGATTAAAAATTGAATTTTAGCTACCCTACTAATTAGAAATAATTAGGCTTAATTTAATAATTAAGTTCTTTTCTCACCTCCTCTCTTATTAGGATTAGGAAATATTATTTAGGAAACTTCAAATAAATTATTAATAAAAAATTAGAAATCCACTCTCCTCTTCTTCCCATTTCATTAGGATTGGAAAGATCAATTTAGGATTTTAGGCCCTATAAATAAACATAAAAACAAAAAAAAAAAAAATCCAAAATACCAAAAACAAAGTAAAAGATAGTAAAAAAAAAAACCAAAATATTAATAAATTGGAGTTAGAAATTAGACAGTAGCCTAGATTGATTAGGTCAGACCCCGGACCTAGAAGGTCTCCCCCTGGCCAGCTTAGACTACCCTAATTTCTTAAACTTCAACTGATTAGGCCCCACTCTCTCTCCGGGCCCCACAAAGGGACCGGGAGAGTGGATGTGGGCCGTTAGGACCTTAGGATAGGGTAGAGATCCATTAGGGAAATGGAACAGTTAGATTGAATCCAAGTAGGAACTCCCCTAGTTAGGCCCTTCTAGCCCCAATTATTAAAATCCAAAAAAAACTATAAAACCAACAAAATCAAATCCAAAAATATTTTCTTCTCTTTTCCTCCACCTCTGGTGCCAAATATTTATCTGAAGTCAATGATTAAAGGGAATAGAGGCTGATTCTGAGAACCTGAATTAATGAGAATGACGAAATGAGACGAGTGATTTCACACACCCCAATATCAGTTTATTTACTACCGGCCCATCATCGGCCACCCTCAATCAATCCCGGCCCAACATCGGCCATTTTTATCTTACTTCTGGCCCATCATCGGCCATGCACTTTTATCACCTGCGTATCGCACGCAAACCCACAGAAATCACAACTCGAAGTTTCGTCTGCATCATTCTTTTGATTCGAAGAATCAGCCTTTAAACCCTAGGTCGTCAAAGGACATTGAAGGGGGTACTCAGGAATAGGGTTGATCCTCTTCTAAATATTTGGCACCTTTCCCCTTATTTTCTTAGTTTATTTTCATTTTAATTCGCTTATCCCCTAGAATACTTGGATTTAACTTTAATTAGTCTTTTCAACCCTGGATGTTGATTTCCCCTGCCTAGTTCATTATGGTCCCATCTTGAAGCCCGTAATTTGACCCTTGACCCAAGTTCGACCCGAATTGAAAGACTCAAATTAAGTGACGAGACAACCGTCGTGTGTCGCCGGCGGCACATTAGACGAGAGAAGAACCCACCCCATTTTCCTCCCGTATTCTTTCGGCTTTCGTCGAAGGACGGTGTTACGGCCGAATCCATAACTGGCGATCGTGATCCGTCGATTTTGAGGGTAGTCGGAATCCTCATTTTCGATGTATTTTTTTATCTCACACTGTTGAATGGCGATTCCCCTTTCGGGGGGGGGGGGGGGGTCAAAATTCACATCCGACAGCCTGGCGATCGTGATGGGACATCTTCTATTGTCTCGTAAAAAATTTGGCTCTTTTGCAGGTCCCACGATCTCCATGCCAACAGCCTGGCGATCGTGATGGGACATCTTTCATTGTCTTATCGTTTACTTGGGTCTTTTAGAAGCTTCATTATGAAACACGAACCTTCGATCAGTGACTGAATGTCCGTGTCTCGTTTATTTAAGGGTTATTATGGGTACAAATCGAATATGAACTGGCGTCCGCATAACCGCCCGCTGAAACTCTCCCCTTTACAACATAAGAGCGCATCCCTATTAGTCTTTCCTCTTTCGCGCATTAATCCCATAAAACATTCTCTTCTTTCCTAAAGTCTTTCCATTCTCATCTTTTCTAAAGTCTTTCTCTTCTCACCCCCACTTTCTTACAAATGGCGAATCACCCATGGAGAATGCCGGACATTCCTCATATTTCAACCCCGGGAGCAACTCGAGCCATCAGTGGGGCTTATTTCCCCCCATTAGATACTGAAATCTCCAGATCTCTTTCTACCCCATTATCTGAACCGCGCTATTCCCCGCGCATATCGAGCTCTCCGATTGTCGAACGGCTCCCTTCTCCCATGAACGCAGTAGTCGCGAGAAAAAGTCACTCTAGTCCTCCAACTCCAATAAGGAGGGACTCATACTCTACCGACTCTCGAGTCACGTATAAGGATTTGGTCGGATCAAGCAAACAGACGGTAGAGCATAAGACCTATGCCAACATCACAACACGGGCTCGCCGTGTGCTTCAACCGGTCACTTCACAAGTCATCCATCATTCAGCTATGGTTACCCGAACTGAACCGATTACTTCTATGGCCCCCCAATATAGAACACCTTTTGATACATCCATTATGACCACCACTAGACAAGCAAGAAAGCAACCAGCCCCGATGCCATATGCAAGTACACGCCTCCATATAGGCCAAGGACAGGTGGGCCCGGCTCAATCACTCACTCCGAGGGTCCCGCGACGAAGCCCTGCTGTTTACACCAGCGCACAGAACGCACCCATAATCCATCATCAATACCAGCATGAGGTAGTCCAACCCCAACTTCAAGCAATGACTCCTCCGACTGTCTCCGTAAGCCGATCGCTCCCAAACTCATCTGGCCTTAGGCTAACCTATCATCAACCGACGGGATACGAAAGATCACCTCTAATGTATCAAGATCAATTGACTCCGACTTACGAAATGTTAGACGAGGAGCAGGATCCCCCACTCTATTATGATGAAGTTGCGGACGATGTAGACCCTCATGAGCTTCACGAGGAACATCGGCCGGACCATCCAGCCCACGAGCTCTCCCGCCAACTGACTTACATGGGTCGACGATTAGGATTAGCTCATGACCTGGATAGAACTCGAAACCAAACCCAAATTCAGGCCCCTAGGAGAACACGAGCTGAGGAAAGCTACCAATATGCGCCTTTGGGACCCCAACCGGACCCTCAACACGATCTTGTAGAACCGATTTATTATCAAACCCCAGTTAAGGCCCCGAGACGTGGCCAGGCGCACGAAGATTAAAACCCTGATTCCCAAGCAATTAGAGAAATGCGGAAGGAAATAGAAGGGCTGAAGAGTGAAATTAAAAAGAAGTCGCCGTCACGACAAGGCAAAAGGTTAGGGTTCTATGACTTCACGAAGAAAAAAGAGACCAAGAAATCACCCTTCCCAGCTAAAGCCCCAAAGTTCGTAGCGTATGACGGGACTACAGACCCTCAACACCATTTGGTGTCCTTTTGCAGTAAATGTCGTATAATCGCTGATGAAGATGCCCTCCTCATTAATTACTTTCAAGAATCGCTAGCCGGAGATGTGCTAACTTGGTACACATTTGTGCCCTCACACGAGATCAATACCTTCGAGGATGAGATAGAAAAATTTCTGGTGCGATACCAACACCTAACTAAGAACAAACCCCTGTGGCATGACTTAGCCAACTTAAAGCAAAAGAACAATGAGGATTATGAAGAATTTGTCGCGAGATGGCTGAGTCAATTCACGAGTTCTGACTGCAATATGAAGGAAGAGGAACAAGTCAAGATGGTCATTTCGAACATGAAAGAACCGATGAGGACATTGATGACGATCGGGGAAGTCATGAATTGGAGCGGCCTACACCATAGATTGTCGAGAATGAAACAAAACCTAGACAATGGAATATTGAATAACCTAGGCATCTCCAATCAAAAAAAGATTGTCCGTCGCGTGACCAATCAAGTGGAAAATCGCACGACCCCGGAAGTAAACTCGACCCAAGATGTGGTTTATCGCCCATATAATCCTGGTCAGGAAATGAGTTTCAACCAACAGTGGAATCAAGGACAAAACCGGGATGTTAATTTCCAAGGGAACACACAAGGCTTCCGGAACGATCAGAGCTACCGGGATCTTCCTCGGAATGATCAAAGATATAACCAACAACCACATAACCAAAGGGGACCCGTTCATCCAAGGCAAAACATAAATCCGACGCGACAACCTGCGAATCAGCCGGTGATGCCTCAAAACCCGAATCAGAGTACTAATCCTCGGCCGAATTATAACGCGGTCTCGTTCAATTATAACGACAATTCAGGCCAAAACAATGACGGGAACAAGAGAAGGCTTGGACCGAAAAGGGCTAACTACCCGCCCCTCCCTCAACCTTGGATCACTGTTTTCTGGTCGCTCATAGAACAAAATGCTATCCAGCTTCCACCAGAAAGACAACAGCAATGGCCAGACCACCTTGATCGGACGAGATTCTGTGCATACCACAGGATGCCGGGACATGACCTAACCCATTGTTATACGGCCAGAGACCTGATCTACGACCTCAGTGATGAAGGGGCGATTGAGTGGAATAGCATCAAACCCATGGGAGTCTACGGTCCACAGAAAATGCCACAAGCCCAAGGTCCGCTTACCGGTACGACGCAGCGAGTGCCGAACATGCAAATCTACACAAACCCGATGCCACAACACGCCGCGTCAACCTCGACACAACCGTTGCAGGGACCGTAGGCCAATGTCGCCACCGTGTCACATCAATCAACTGATTTCCCGATCCAGCCAGCCATTAGTCAGAATCAACCCTACTATGATGATTTTTTTTAAGATGATGACTATTGGAAATACGTCAATTGGGATGGAAAAACTAAATTCAGACTAGATAACATCAAAACCGGCATGGTAATCGACTCCCCGGACCTCTACAAGGTGTTCTTTGATGATGATATCGTGTACAAGGGGTCTCGGACCAGCACTCACTCCCAATTTAATCACCCCCAGGATGTTGGGTCGTCACAAGCACACCTCCGATCAGGACGGATCCGCCCACCGCGGCTACCTCCGATCACCAGTGCGCCGGATCCGGGCTTACCAATCCCCAACGCGCAAACCGAAGAGGTTGTCGAAGAGAGACATCATGTTCAGTTGGAGACTGGGATAGAGTATGATCTCCTAGGGCATCTAACGAAGATACCAGCTAAGGTGTCGATCCTCGATCTGATCAAGACTTCCCCCATGCATCAAAAACAGCTGATGGACGCCATCACCCACTTACAAGTTCCGGAAAATATAACCCCAGAGCAACTACGGGCGTCCATTGCGTCCTTGTCGTCTGAGACATCCTTGCCAATCCTCAACTTTACCGAGGAGGAACTAAAAGAAATACCACCTGAAGCGAGGACCTCACCCCTACATCTCACAGTTAGGGTGGCCGAGAAGGAGATATCTGGCGCTTTGGTAGACACAGGGGCATCCCTAAACATCTGTCCACTGAAAACATACAAGACGCTGGATCAAACTGCCAAAGACCTAACCCCAGCTCCGTTGGTGGTGACAGGATATGATGGAAATAGGAAGAACGTTTGTGGGAAGATCATGTTATTGGTGCAAGCAGGCCCGATCTCAGTACCCGAAGAATTCTACGTCATGGATATCCCAGCGACCTTCAACTTGATATTAGGGCGTCGCTGGCTGAATCACATGAAGGCGGTCATGTCCACTAGGCACCAATGTATTAAGTTTCCCCACTTAGGAAAAATCGTGAAGCTAATGTGGGACCCGCCTGTGATCGAACCAGAAGGACTTCAGATACTTCCCACCTTGCGACCGGCCCCTATCCCGCCTGGAACCAAAACCCATGGATATAGGGTTGATCCCACCATTTCCCTGACGGACATCGATCCTGTCCGGAGTATGACACCGGATCCGGTCCCTCTACCTGAACCGCCATTAAGAAAAGAGTGCATACATGGCTGGAACCTCATGAGAAAACTTGGATATCAGCCCGGATTGGGGCTAGGTAGGAATGAGGATGGGATTCTTGACCCCGTTATCCTGGAAGCAAGGATAGGAATAGAAGGACTGGGATTCAACCCGTATGATCAGGTAACACTCTCCAGAAAGGATTGGAAACTAGGAGAACACTTCGTCAGGCATAACAAGCTCTTGGACCCCAATGAACCTCCCGACAGAGGAGGATGCCATCAGATCCACCCCCAGGAAAAAGGGAAAGAACTATTGATAGAAGGTATAACTGATTCGTCGTCTGACGACGAGGAGGTCGAAACTTACGAAGACATCTTTGGTACCTGGGAAGAATTCCACGAATCTGACGAGATTAGAGGTTCAAGTTTCCCCCTGGAGGAAAGTTTCCAAATGCTGTCTTGTAACATGATTGGTACTAGTGATTCGGTGAAATTGCCCAAAAAAAAACGCTGATTTCCGAAAAGAGAAACGACTATGAAACCTGGGAAGTCAAAGACCCCGATAGCCAAGAAGTCGTATACTGGCCAGCTGCGTGGCGACACTGGAGAGCAGGACCTTCAGAAGAAGACAGCAAAACCTGGGAGATCGAAAATCCCGAAGGAGACGAAGTGGTGTATCGCCCCGCAGTTCGGCATTGCCCGGGGCAAGGATCTTCCTCCTTAGATAGCCCCTCCTCAACCCAACCTGTACCATATCATTTTAAAAACCCAAAAAAATCACAAAACCCCAAAATCCAAAAAAAAGTAGAAAACCAAAAACCCAAAAATGAAAGTAGTTTAGGAGTAGAGACCTTTGATTATTGTAGGGCCACAAAAAGACCTGAGCGCTGGAAAATTCCCCCAGTAGAGCAATCACGGCTAGAGGAAATCATGAGCCAAATTAGCAAGATAGGGTTTGAGTCGATGCCCATTATTTTAGAGGAAAAATCATCTCCGGGAACCGAGAACGTAAAGGATGAGATGGGCGTTTACGAATTAGTAGATGCCGAAGGAGAAGACGATGAAGTCTCGGAAGAGTTCCAAAGGTTAATCAAGAGGTTTGAGGAGCAAACTCAGTCGACGGCCGAAAAGACAAAGGAGATCAACTTGGGGACTGAGGAAAGGCCCAAGCTAGTCCAGATTAGTGCATGCTTGGAACTCGGTGAAGAAGAAGAGATCCTTAAAGTCCTGGATGAATATCAGGATGTATTTGCGTCGGACTACCATGACATGCCAGGACTAGACCCGCTTCTAGTAGAACATCAAATTCCATTGGAAAAGAGTGCGAGACCGGTTAAACAGAAGCTGAGAAGAATGCTCCCTGACGTTGCGGTGAAGGTGAAAGAGGAAGTTGACAAACTTCTCCAGGACAAATTCATCAGGGTAGTACTGTTTCCTCAATGGATTGCCAACATTGTCCCGGTCAAGAAGAAAGATGGACGTATCAGGGTCTGCATCGACTTCCGGAACCTAAACAGGGCCTCACCTAAGGACGACTTTCCCTTACCACACATAGACGTGCTCGTCGACAACACCACTGGGCATGCAATGCTCTCATTCATGGATGGATACTCGGGGTACAACCAGATAAAGCTTTCAGAAAAGGATCAAGAAAAGACCTCGTTTACTACCCCCTGGGGGACTTATTGCTACATTGTCATGCCCTTTGGATTGAAGAATGCAGGTGCAACCTACCAAAGAGCCATGATGGCGATATTCCACGACATGATGCACGATTGTATGGAAGTATATGTCGATGACATCTTAATTAAATCTCAAACTCTTGCAGACCACGCCGCAGCTCTGAAGAGGGTCCTCCAAAGGTCAAGGGAGACAAAGTTGAGAATGAATCCGAAGAAGTGTGTCTTCGGGGTGTCGTCAGGAAAACTTTTAGGGTTCATGGTCAGCAATCGGGGAATCGAAATCGACCCCTCGAAGGTGAAAGCTATCCTCGAAATGCCACCCCCGAAGAACCTCAAAGAATTAAGAGGCCTCATAGGGCGACTACAGTTCATTAGAAGATTCATTTCATAGCACTCGCAAAGATGTGCGCCGTTCTACAAATTGCTAAAAGGAGGCATGGAATACCACTGGGACGACGACTGCCAGAAGGTATTTGAGGATTTGAAGAAATACTTATTGAGTCCCCCCGTTTTGAAGCCCCCTGCTAAATATAAGCCTCTCATTTTATATGTGTCAGCGACGGAATCCGCGATAGGCATAGTCCTGGGTCAACATGATGAGACTAGCCGGAAAGAGAATGCAATTCATTACTTGAGCAAATCTTTCCTGCCATATGAGTGGAAATACTCCTCGATAGAAAAAACGTGCTTAGCGGTGGTTTGGGCTGCCCAGAAATTCAGACACTACTTCTTAGCCCACTCAGTCAAACTCTTGGCCAGAATGGATCCTTTGAAATATATCTTTGAGAAACCTATCACTTCAGGACGAGTGGCATGATGGCAGATGCTCTTGGCAGAATTCGACATAACATACGTAACTCAGAAGTCAATAAAAGGGCAAGCCATCGCTGACCACCTTGCACATCTCCCCCTACCACAGTATGAACCGGTCAAAACCGATTTTCCAGATGAAGACGTGCTATGTGTAGACATAGAGGAGATAAAGGACCCCGAGTCATGGATGATGTACTTCGACGGTGCCTTGAATCAGAATGGAAAAGGGATCGGGATAGTGCGTTTGTCCCCAGAAGGAGTGGCGATACCGAAGGCCTTCAAAGTCGGCTTCCCAGCCACCAATAATGAAATGGAGTACGAAACACTCCTAGCAGGTTTAAGAGAGGCCGCAAAGTTGGAAGTTAAGAAACTCCGAGTCCTCGGGGATTCAAAGGTGGTCATATCCCAAGTGGCAGGTGAATGGAAGGTGAACGCCCCTAAGCTCGCTCATTATCATGAAAAGGCCAAGAAAGCTATGTCCCAGTTCAATAAAGTGTCCTTTCTTTATATCCCGCGAGCTTTAAACCGGCTGGCCGACTCGTTGTTCACCTTGGCCTCGATCGTGGAAGTCCCCCTCGACAAGGGATCCGAGACCTTTCACATCCAAAGGATAGACACTCCCTCGGTTGAACTAAAAGACTTGGCCCTCGGAGATCCAGATGAGATTCCATCCAAAGATGAAGGACCGAAAGGAACGAAAGCGAAAGGGAAAGAGACAGAGGCAGAGGTACCTAATCGAGAGCGGATACTGGCCCCCCTACAACGTGACGAAGAACTCACAGACGACCATCCGTGGTACTTCGATATCTGGAACTACCTGCGCGATGGATACATCCTTGAATATGCCACCAAATCCGACAAAAGGGCACTGAAAGAAATGGTTCAAAGATACGTCATTGTCGGAGGACTGTTATATCGCCGATCATTCAGTGGGATCCTCCTGCGATGCATGACGGTTGAGGAAGGACGAGAAATAATCGAAGAGGCTCATTCCGGCATATGCAGAGGACACGTAAACGGCCTGATGCTCTCCAAGAAAATCATCCGGTTAGGATATTACTGGCCGTCATTGGAATCAGACTCCGCGTGGGGTAGAAGCTGAGGCATTTATCCCTGATGCAACGGAATACTACACCAAATGGGTAGAAGCTGAGGCATTTATCCATATCAAAGCATCCACGGTGGTCAAGTTCATTCAAAAGAACATAATAGCCCGGTTTGGCATTCCGAAAGTGTTCATAACTGACAATGGCCCCTAATTCATATCTCAGGTAATGGAGGATTTGTGCACAAAATATGGTATAGAACTACATCATTCAACCCCTTATTACCCCCAAGCAAACGGACAGGCTGAAGCTACAAACAAGACACTACTCAAGATCATCAAGAAGACAGTGGAAACAACCAAGGGCAGTGATTGGCCAGACCGTTTGGTCGAGGCATTGTGGGCATATCGAACCTCCATTAGGACTCCGACAGGTGAGGCCCCATATGCATTGACTTACGGGATGGAGGCAGTCCTTCCGTTCGAGCTCCTGCACCCATCTTTGCGGATCCAATTAGATGAAGAGATGACAGAAGGCCAAAGACGAGAAGCATTGCAAATACAGTTGGACCTCCTCGATGAGAAAAGGATGAAAGCAGCAGAGCACGCTCAGGTGTACAAGAAGCGAATCGCAAGAGCCTACGATAAGCAGCATGTCATAGAGAGGAAATTCAAAACAGGTGACCTTGTATTGAAACGCATCACTCAATCACAACTCCCACACATTAAAGGCAAACTGCGACCTAATTGGGAAGGCCCATATGTAGTTAAAGAAGTATATTCTGGCAATGCATATAGACTAGTAAATGCAGAAGGGGAAGAGCTCCCCGATCCATGGAATGCTATGTACTTGAAAAAGTACACCACATGACCCTTCCCCACTTCTTGCGGAGTATGACCCTCGATCTCTTCATATGGCTGTATAAATCCCGTAGGGAAGACCGAGGAGAGGTGCAACAACCAAACTTGGAAGTCAAACACACACTGGCACAAAAAAAAAAAAAAAAAAAAAAGAAGTGGAAAACACTAGAATAGTGTGTTTGCCCCCACACAATGTTCTGCACGGTTGAAGCCATTCAACGCAAAAGTTTATAAGCGAGCTCGCCCATGTCATGAAAGCTTCCCCTCATCACTCACAAAAGAGAGAAAAGAGAAACCACGGTGGAGTTGCATGAGATGTGGGTGTGCTCCCCATGCCAGATGCTTCAGAAGCCAAAACCCTAGGCACCCCTCTCCCAAACCAGTCCAAAAAAAAAAAAAAAGGTTAGTTAGAAGTCCTGAAAAGAATAAAAGTTTTGTGACTAGTTTGGGTTCGTAGCCTTTTTAACCCGAGTCAGTAAGCCCGTAGGGGTATTTACATACCTAGTGCCCTAAAGCCATTTGGTTTGGGAGTCATTGGCGTAACGCTCATTACATGGGTTAATTAGAAAGCTTAAGGGACCCAGGCATTGCACAGTCACAAATCGAAAAAAAAAAAAAAAAAGCAAAGGGCCAAAAGGCCAAAGTAACATAATAGCATTCATAAAACCCAAGCCCGCTCGAATGACATGGGCCCTTGCCTAATGAACCAAGCGGAGAGTGGCCGGTAACCACAACACTAAGGAAGCACGGCAACTCACTATCTCCCACACACGAAACTCGTGCTCACACATGAATTCCAGGGGCAGCCTAGCGCTCTCCAAAGTTCGACTAAAAGGACCAAAACGGCTAGAAAAGAATCATGAGGGATCGATCTCCAAAGTATAGTTGGGGAAGGTCATATCATAATCAAACTAGCAGCCATGGATCAGAGATGTAGACCACCTTCACTCTCTCACTCCCAGCCAGAAAACACACCAGCTTCACGCTGGGGCATTTTTATATATACATATATGCACATGCGTACACGCACACGCATATGAGTACTTACTTATTTTGCACGGCTTTCCAATTCAGGTCCCATCACATGCACAGTTGTCACAAACACTCACCAATCCACACACTCTCACCTCATGCATGCTTTTGTTACTAATGCCTTATGGTTGAATGCAGGATAGGTTATACATTGTTTTGTTTCAGGGATCATTCACATATGTCACCCCATATGCTGGGGCATTTTTTTATTTTATATATGAACCTACGTAAACATACCTCACACCTCCCTGGTTAACCCTTGATCCAAAACCCTACACGGATACCATGTTTTGTGCACGACTCCTCTCGAAACGAGATATACTATCAGTCGGAAAGTGATCACCCCTTTGTTTCGGATTAGCCAACAACGATTTGCCTCTAGTCTTGGTATTGGATGTGTACTGTTTCATGCTATGTGTGTGCTATGGATAAGTTTTAGATATCTCTCGATCTCAATTTCCTACTCGATCTACCTACATCCAAAGGATGGGCCCCCGCTGTTTATCTTTTATTTATTTTTTTTCCTTGCATGTGGTGGATGTATTTCTGTTATTTTCTTTTGTCTTCATTGACTATCATGGTAGTGGTTGATTGATGTCATGACTACAGGATGATGTCGAGGACATGCCTTGCATTAGCACAAACATTTTAAATTTAGTCTACATCACACTTACAAGCCTTCTTAACATCATCACATGCATAACACACACTTGGCACGTTTATGTACTAACTTCACCGCAAGGCGAGTCGTTGCTCCCTTCTTTCCTTCTAGTCAGGATTTATTACAAGTGAAAATGTGAGGGCCACCACACTGAAAGGAACAGGATCCAAGAGGTAAGTGTCGCTGAACTGAAAAACCCAAACTTAATCTTCCAAACTTGTGCTCTTACATTTAATATCATTACCGTAACATGCTCTTTCAGAATCCTGCTTTGACACTTTGTGCACCCCCCGAGTAGGATGATCCACTTTGTAGGGATTTAATTTTGGGTAGAAAATGGAAAGGCACGAGGTGACAACCTCATATCACGTGATCAAGCACAGACCTAAAAGGAGACCTAATTAACTGGATGGCCTATAACAACCTTATCCCGATTCCTTCGAGCCAGTTCAACCTCACCCTCATAGGCTGCCACTCCCTTGAGCCCAAAAGCTCAAACGGAGGCATGAGTGTGTGTCTCCTTATCTCTGGAGAACAACTCTGTACGTGCTGTTCTCCAAAGAGGGGCATACTGTAGACACCTCGTTTTGGCACCCTATGAGGGGTAATTCAGTCCACCCTATTTAATGATGTCCTGATTAGGCCCCGAGTCAAAAGTTACCAATCGTCTGTAGGCCTCTGATCACCCAGGGAATTGGCACATCATGATCTACTCGTCGAGAGCTTTCGGCCCTTATATAGAACTCCAAGATCTGACGGGCGGATCAAAAATCATGACAGCTGGTACCACAACCCGGTGCGCCCACGTGAAAAATCACCTATCATTTCTGGACCTCTGATCACCCATGGAATTGGCACATCTTGATCTACTCATCGAGAGCTTTCCGCCCATAAATAGAACTCCAAGATCTGACGGGCAGATCAAAAATCATGACAGCGGGTCCCACACCCCCGCAGCGCCCGCGTGAAAAATCACCTATCATTTCTGGACCTCTGATTTCCCTAAAAATTGGTTCATCGTGACCTACTCGCCGAGAGCTTTCCGTCAATATGTAGAACGTCGAAATCCGACAAGCGGATTGAAATCTACGAAACCGGGGCCCCAGTAATGACAACCCGACTAATCTCCATCGGACTCTACTTTTTAGACCTGAAATAGTTTCTTTTAAATTCAAACCCACCAGGCTCAGGTCAAGCCCAACTTGACCCAGCAACTAGACCCGTCACCTTGGATAAGAGATGGAGTGTCCCAGATCCGGGAAACACTCCAAACCCCACTTAAACCTCTCTCCTCATTCCCATCCAAAGAGAATGCGCAGAGACCTCCCACCATCTCCCTCATCTCCATCTGACGCATATCTCCCCCTAGGGCTCTCATCCTAGAGGCCACCATCAACTTCCCATCTCAGACGACGCCCTACAACCCACCATCACTTCCCCTCCACCATCAGAATCCATCATCTTCTCACCCATCTGCATCCCATCGCATCATCCCACGCATTCCAGGACTCTCCATCTCACGCACGTCCATCTCTCTCTCTGGTCTTCATCGCCCTCTGTCTCCTCTCTTCTTCTCCCCTTCCTCACTTTCTCTACCTCTCCTTCTCCCAGTCGCAGCACCATCGCCCTCCATCCTCTTCCCTCCACTCGTCTCCCTCACACCATCAACTTCCCATCTCAGACGACTCCCATCTCCCAGACCCACCTCTCCATCTCACGCACCTCAGTTCCATCTCTCTGTCTCTCTCCCCGGTCTTCCTCGCCCTCTGTCTCCTCTCTTCTTCTCCCCCAGACACCATCCTCTGCTTCATCTCCCTCCTCTTCACTGCCGGACGCGCGCAGAGACACTGCGGAAGCTCGATCTCGCCGCAGGAGCACGACCGCCCAAACCAACACCACCAGCCACAGCAGCACGTTCCCTCGCCGTCTCTCGCCGCTGGACTCCGGAACCAGGTAGGCCCTCTTCCTCTCCTCGTGCCCATTGCATCTGCATCGTCACCCCTTTCTTCTTCTCTTCCTTTTCTTTCTTTCTTATCTTTCTTCCTACTCTTCCTGCGTCTTCCTCTCATCTCTCTCATTCCTCATCCCACTCTCTCTCTCACCCGTCTCCCTCCACATCTCCGCTCCCCCTCTGCGACCCATCTCTCCCAGCGCCATCCCGTCTCCCTCTCTGTCCGCTCTCTCCTCTCTCTCTCCTCCCACAGCTCACACCCATCTTCCCCGTCCTCTCACACTCTCCCTTTCCCTCGCTGTCTCTCCCCTGCTACTAAACACTCTCCTTCTCCCTCTCTGTCTCTCCCCTGCAACTCAACACTCTCCATCTCCCTCTCTGTCTCTCCCCTGCAACTCAACACTCTCTATCTCCCTCTCTGTCTCTCCCCTACACCCCCCTGCGCACACACTAGACTGTCTCCCCTGCTCCTTCTTCCCGCTCCGCCTCTCTGCAACTCACCCTCCTTTCCCCCTGCCATCATCCTCCTCCGTGCCACCCACCTGCAACTCCACACTCTCTCCCCCGCGCGTCCTGCCACCTGCAATTCAACCTTTCCCTCTCGTTATCTTCCCCCTCCTCTACCTACACTCTCACTCTTTCTCGTTCTCTCTCTACCCTCTCAGCCCCTCTCTCCCTGCTCTCCCTATCTCCCTACTCTCTCAGTCCCTCTCTCGCTCGCCTTTCTCTCTCCCTCTGCGACCCATCTCCCTCTTTCCCGTCTACTCTCTCTCAGTTCCTCTGCTCCGCCCACTCCCTCTCTCCCGTCCACTCTCTCACAGTCCCTCTTCTCCACCTCCTCCGCCAGCAGCCTACACAAGCCCCCAACTTCTTTTTCTTTGTTTTCCTTCTTCTCCTCCCCCATGACGCCACTTCACTGTTACACCGCACTACACCTTCGCTGCACAGTCCCATTCCATCGCAGCCCTCCCCATTCTTCCTCTCTCCACTTAAACCCACCTATTGCACCCACCGGACTAGCCCACTCATCTAAACCGAACCCATGCATGTCTATTTCATTTTCCTGCATTGAATTTAGATCCATAGTTGTTTATTGTTTCTTTTTTTATGATATTGCATACATCTAATATGTTCATGCACCCCAACATGTTCATGCATCTGAATAATATTTTAGGTTGTTAATTATTTTAAATTTGTTTCTAGCATATTCTAACCTGCCCATGCATTCAACCTGCCCATGCATTATAACTTAGTTGCATTTTTATTTCGTATTCTTTTAGGTGCAATTTAGGACTGCATAATTTATTAAAAATAAATATATAAAAATTAGAATTAAAACCAAAAAAACACGAAAAGAAAACAAATAATAAAATAAAAAGTAAAGATTAAAAATTGAATTTTAGCTACCCTACTAATTAGAAATAATTAGGCTTAATTTAATAATTAAGTTCTTTTCTCCCCTCCTCTCTCATTAGGATTAGGAAATATTATTTAGGAAACTTCAAATAAATTATTAATACAAAATTAGAAATCCACTCTCCTCTTCTTCCCATTTCATTAGGATTGGAAAGATCAATTTAGGATTTTAGGCCCTATAAATAAACATAAAAACAAAAAAAAACAAAAAATCCAAAATACCAAAAACAAAGTAAAAGATAGTAAAAAAAAAACCAAAATATTAATAAATTGGAGTTAGAAATTAGACAGTAGCCTAGACTGATTAGGTCGGACCCCGGACCTAGAAGGTCTCCCCCTAGCCAACTTAGACTACCCTAATTTCTTAAACTTCAACTGATTAGGCCCCACTCTCTCTCCGGGCCCCACTAAGGGACCGGGAGAGTGGATGTGGGCGGTTAGGACCTTAGGATAGGGTAGAGATCCATTAGGGAAATGGAACAGTTAGATTGAATCCAAGTAGGAACTCACCTAGTTAGGCCCTTCTAGCCCCAATTATTAAAATCCAAAAAAAAACTATAAAACCAACAAAATCAATTCCAAAAATATTTTCTTCTCTTTTCCTCCACCTCTGGTGCCAAATATTTATCTGAAGTCAATGATTAAAGGGAATAGAGGCTGATTCCGAGAACCTGAATTAATGAGAATGACGAAATGAGACGAGTGATTTCACACACCCCAATATCAGTTTATTTACTACCGGCCCATCATCGGCCACCCTCAATCAATCCCGGCCCAACATCGGCCATTTTTATCTTACTTCTGGCCCATCATCGGCCATGCACTTTTATCACCTGCGTATCGCACGCAAACCCACAGAAATCACAACTCGAAGTTTCGTCTGCATCATTCTTTTGATTCGAAGAATCAGCCTTTAAACCCTAGGTCGTCAAAGGACATTGAAGGGGGTACTCAGGAATGGGGTTGATCCTCTTCTAAATATTTGGCACCTTTCCCCTTATTTTCTTAGTTTATTTTCATTTTAATTCGCTTATCCCCTAGAATACTTGGATTTAACTTTAATTAGTCTTTTCAACCCTGGATGTTGATTTCCCCTGCCTAGTTCATTATGGTCCCATCTCGAAGCCCGTAATTTGACCCTTGACCCAAGTTCGACCCGAATTGAAAGACCCAAATTAAGTGACGAGACAACTGCCGTGTGTCGCCGGCGGCACATTAGACGAGAGAAGAACCCACCCCATTTTCCTCCCGCATTCTTTCGGCTTTCGTCGAAGGACGGTGTTACGGCCGAATCCATAACTGGCGATCGTGATCCGTCGATTTTGAGGGTAGTCGGAATCCTCATTTTCGATGTATTTTTTTATCTCACACTGTTGAATGGCGATTCCCCTCTCGGGGGGGGGGGGGTGTCAAAATTCACATCCGACAATGATCTTCGGCATTAAATCAAAGAACTTGGGAGAACTCCTAGAAGAATCCACGGGGGCTGAAACGGTGATCAAAGACCTCAATAGTCAGAAATCATCAAAGAAAGAGCCAACCGCCATTACAACCTCCAAGTCAAAGAAAAATGAGGTTCTCAATGTACAAACCAAGTTAGCTCCTCAGCTGCCAAAGAAACTTAAAAACAAAGTTGCAGGTAAGAAACATGAACTCTCTGATGCTTTCAAAGAATGAGCAGAGAAGAAATACATATTCAATGAAGATATTGAAGCAATCCTCGGGGGTCTCTTAGCAAACGGTAAATTCATCTTGCCTGACCCTAAAAGACCAGGAGATGTTGGCAAAACCAATGATCATCGAAATTGTCCATACCACCAAATGATCTCGCATCCACTCAATCAATGCTTTGTTGTGAGAGAAAAAATCAACGAGATGTGGAAAAATGGGGTCATCACCTTTGACAAAAACTACGGTTCTGCCTCCGTCAATATGGTGTCTTGTGGACAAACACCAAAATCACCAAAGGAGAAGATCATTACTTCCTTCAAGGTGATAAAAAAAACTCAAACATCCCAAGAGCTGGTCCTTATCTAACACTAGATGGACAATCCATATGGGAACATCCTGATCTCCTTGAAGATGAAAACTGGGAGGTTGTCAAAACAAAGCCGACAACTCAACAACGAAGGCAAGCCATGAGACATCTCTGCAAGCTCAAACAGCAGGAGAATGCTCAACCAAAACAAGAAGTCCGTGAAAAGGTAGAGACCTCCTCTACCGCTTCACTGGGGGCAACAGAAAAGTCCCTTCCACAGACTTCAAAGGCGGCAAGAAAACTCACTCTCAATGGTTTCATGCCACCACGGCTCAGAAATGAAATTACACAGGGGGCATTATACTCTTGCATCTAGTGACACTGACGAGTGGGAAGAATCTCTTAAAACAGGAGAGTACCTCTCCAATGAAGAATGGGTTCCTGAATCTCACCCCATACCAGTAATTTGGTATAATCTATTACAACAACAAGGGTCCTAGTTTGATAATGAAGAGGTCCAACAGGCTGCTATTGACACAACACTCGTCATTGCTCAATGGGAATCCAATCAGGATGAACCACAAGGAGAAGACGAAGAAAAAGATTTGGCTGCTTGATCTTGAGGAAGTTGCAAGGATCTTGCAGCATCTTGCCGAAGAACAAGAGCAAGATCGTATCAATGAGCTTCGTCACAATCCAAATCCAAAACTGGAAGTCCCTGAAAACCTAAAGGTACCTCCTTCGGTAACTCCAGAAAATGAAGAAAGTTGTTGGATTGATGATCCTCTTACATCCGAGGATGAGTTTGATTCCCAACAGTCCATTCTAGGAATGTCTCCTATCGGAGCAACTTGCAATGTGATAATTCAAGATGATAGTTCCTCTGAGGCCTCATCTACTGAGACCATATACTCTCATACCACATCTGGTAGTATATCTTCTGGTGCTACTTCTTCTCAAGTGACTTCCACTGAGATATCACCTTCTCAGGCTTCGTCTCCTGAAACTGTAATGTCGGAACTCATGCCTCTTTTGACTGATCATCTTGAAGAAGCTCCAGCCGATGAAGTCTTCTTCAATGAAAACCCGGTCAACTGGACCCAGATACCCGACCTTAAAGGTGATGTATGGACTGATAAAATATTCAAAGAAGAAAAGTTGTTGGATGCTGTTCAGGACTTATTCCCGAAAAATGCTCCGTGGAACGCAATCACCGAGGACGGTAATACTAACGCAGAAACGTTTTCAGCAAATGAGAAGGATCAACTTCTTGATCCCGAGGGTGATCTTCCAAACGAAGACCCTTCTCTAGAAGCTTTTAAGGTTGGTAGAGGTACCCACTCTAGCCGGGATTACCACAAAAATTACAACCAAACTTCTTCTTCCACTTATGTAAATCCTTCGGGAAAACAAGTTGTAAATGCCCCAAGTGGCAGCAATGTTGAAATGTAGGCCCCAAGGAGGTTTTCAAGTATGACTTGATTGAGCACTTCAAATACATACCTACATGACTGCACATCTTAGACTTATTCCGAATGTCTCCACACACTCATGATAACCTCATTTCAAAACTGCAAATGCTGAATGCGTATGTCGACAAACATGCCCCACAAGTCCTACAAATTGAAATGGACTACAGGGTCAAACAATCAGATACTTCCTGTCAATACCCCGGACCAAGATTCAAACCCGGGCCCGTGACGCAGCGATAATGATAAGATGTGACATGCCACAGGTTCCCATGGTGAGGATCCCGACAAAATACACGGGATGGAACTCACATGATTAATGGTTGCGAAGCATATAGCAAATTACATCAAGACATTTCATATGATATAATTTTGAACTTGCATAAATAAAATTATCATGATAGGAATCTCAGAGGGAAAAATATAAAAACAGGACATTTCCCCATTACATTCAAGTTCAAGGTTAACAAAAGTATGTTGGTTAGCTACAACCCAATAAGAGGCCAACAAAGGCCAATACATTCCCAAAAGAATTAAAATGAATAGCCTTAACCAAAAGTCACGCGCCTCAAGATCCCGCCCGACATCTAGATGACGTCGTTGGGCTGTCACTTATGAGCTGGGGGTGGCTCAATAGCCTCCTCCTAACACTCTTCCTCAAAGGCAATGTCAACAGCACCTAAGCACCAAACAAAAAGGATCAAATATGACGGTTTGGCAAGAAATCAATTTGGACATGTACATAAACAATAGAAACTGAGAAAACACCGATCAACAATTTACTAAGCTTAAAACCAAATACAGGACTAAGATGCATTTCAGATAAGCAAAACTAACATGGATACTTATAATATCATGAATAGATAACCCACATTGAGCCCATCCTTTCTTTATTATACAGAATAAAACAGGATCCCGTACCATAAGAGGTAGACGGGGACTGGTCGCGTTACCGGAACAGAACAGGATGTATATATATAATATACGACTAATCTGCAGAGAGTCCAAGTGTTTCAGGACCCCCAGGTAGTGGATCAGACTGAAGGGGCAGTCCAAGCTCAGTGGTGTTCACCTAAAATCTTAAGTATACAAAACAAGGCGAAACATATACGAAACAAATCAAAAATAGAGAAAGTCACTTATCAAAACAGGGCAAAGCAAGACTAATAAAAAATAACATAAGCTATAGCAAAACAAAACTTAAGAAATGATCCCCATATTAGTTCTTGAAATAGTTCCAAACATGACTGATGCTTGTAAATCAAAACCTATGTAAGACGACATACAATCGCGTCGAAACTTAGGTTTTTGAAGCAAGCTTATCAAGTATATGTTAAGGCCCTTCATTTGACCCTCATATATTTAAAAACCCAAATATTAGAATGAAATAGATTGGTGCTCCCAAAGCTAGAAGACATTTCAAGTTTCAAATGCACAATATCAAGTTAAAAGCCTTTAAACATATTCTTGTTTTCATTCCCAAAGAACAACAAAAACAGGCCAAACTTGAATTTCGGTTAGCTCTCGGTCACTTGTCGGCTAGCTGAGGTGGTGCAGGTCGGCTAGCCGCCAACTGACCGCCTGGTCCTACTAAAAAAACTGTAACATTCTGGAAATATAACCGATTGGTTCGGTCACATGTCGGCTAACCGCAGTGGTGCATGTCGGCTAGCCACCAGCTGACCGCTTGGTCCCAGACATATGTAGCATTTTGTATTTCTAATCGCGAGTCTCAGCGACCTTGTGGTTTGCGGTGGTCAAAAGTTGGCTAGCCGCCAAGGCTGCCCAAAAAATTTGAGCATTTTGTGTTTCTAACCACTGGGTCGGTTAGCCGCCGACCACCATTTGGCTAGCGGCCGAGGTGACCTCTAGCTGCGGGAAAATCACAACAGGTTCAGATTTATGCCCTTTCTTCTCCAAATAATTCCCCAACACAAATGGGATTTAAGCAAACAGAACTTGAACTAAAAGAAAGAATTTGAATCATACTAAAACATATATATGCAAGCTTGAAAGTAGATTTCCAAAACAAACCAACCATATTATTATAAGCACAAGAACAAAACTAAAAATCACATCTGAGGCTAAAATGACTTCCATACTAAATCATACATTAGGAAAACTAAAAAGATCACTTGCCTTAGACCAAAATATGAAAATCCAACCTTCCTCAAAGGTCCTACCAAAGAATGGAGCCAAGATCTACAAAAACCCCCAAAAAAACCTCAAAAACCTATACATTTGAAAACAAGAGAACCCATTTCGAAAAAGGGTTTGCATATATGAAAAACAAGATCTTTAGGAGCTAAAAGGTTGCCATTGAAGAGATGGGTTGAAGCTCTTACCTAGAGATGTCTAAAGAAGAGGAAAGGAAGAAGATGAAAAGGTTGCCCAGCTGAAAACACCTAACAAATTGGTCCAATAGAAAGCTTGGAAGGAGAGGAAGAAGATGGTGCAAACAAGGCTTCAATCCAAGTTCAAATGGCTGACATGCAAGGAGGAGAAGATGGAGAAAAAGAGCTCTCCAAAGACCTGGACATTGAAACTCACGAACGTTGCAGAATGAGTGAGAATGAGGGAGGAGAAGGGTTTATTTGGCTTGAGTGAGAGTGGGCCCAATCAGATCTGAAACTTCAAATGGCTAAAACATGCTTTTGCGGGCCCCGAACGAGATCGGCGAAGAAAGATAAAACGATCCTTGAAAAATCTAGTTTCCAAAAAGTATACTTTTGACATAGTTCCGAGATTTCAAAAATCGTGTCCAGATTTGGGTGTGAAAAGACAATTTCTACCATTTTGGCCAAAACATAGGTTTCTGGGCTCCAAACACTGACAGACTGAAAAAGAAAGTTGTAAAGAATAATAAAACCATTCAAAAGGAATAAAAATCACATCAAAGAGAGAAAATGCTCCCCCATCTTATTTGATTGTCAACTACAAACATTTATGCGAATTATTGTCCAAAAAAGAGAAAGAACCAAAGTTTCTCAAATCTGAATCCAAAAGCTAGAAATCATATTTTTTTGTTGATTGTTTGTTTTTTTTTTTTTTAAATCAAAGCGAGCAAATGGCCCTTCCCTGATCCGAACGTCAGCTACAAATATTTCTGTGAGCTATTATCCGAAAAAGAGAAAGAACTAAAGTTCCTCAAATATGAAAATCTTGAAATCAGATTTGTTTGGTTTTTTGAAAGATCCCTATTGGACTCATCAAAGATAAAAGATGGCCTATTCCCCGATACGAACAATAGTTGCAAACATTTTTGAAAGCTATCAAGTTTGAAGAGGGAAGAATCAAAGTTTCTCAAAATCGAATCCAAAACAAGAAATCAGATTTTTTTTTAAAGGAGAAAGAGTGGAAATAAACTCAAAGATAGAAATTTCCAAAAAATCCCTTCTCATGTTTTTTTCATATGCAAAATTCAACATAGGCTGCCAACTAGAAAGGAGCCAAGGAAACTAAGCATCATGTTCTGAAATGAACGAGTCCCACTAGGTGTGCCAGCTTGATGGACTCGACTTTCTTCCACCCTAGGACTACCGAGGTCAGCCGACGTGAGAGTCCGCAGGGCCCAACCCTTTCGTGACAGGGTGGGGGGGGCGAAAAAAATTGAGCATCAACATTTTTTGTACGGGTATGCTAGATTTTCTACTTTACTCGGAGTTTAGAAGTGGTGGTCCGGAGATCCACCTTCACAAGTAGAAAAGGAAATCAACTTTTTTCTAACTTTCATTGCACATACATATTTAAGAAAGGAGACTTACATTTCCGTGAAAGGCGATTCTGGCGTGAAAGGCGATTTACAATTCTCATCAAAATGTAAAGACAAGAGTTGTGATTTTTTTTATCTCTTTAAAAAAATAAAAATTACAATGAAAAGTAAGAAAGGGAGATTTGACTTCTCAGGAGATTGCGGGGACTCGTTCAGATTGACGGTCGCAAGTCATGTATGGACTTCACCGTCATCCTTCAGATGAGAACAGAGGACGCTTTTGATTTGTTTGGCTTGGCTTGGACCTCAAACTTTTAGATGATAAAGACCAAGAGAATGTCCTATATCCAGTAAAAACCTAAGTAAACAGGCTCAAAAGCCACGTCTAAGTCATGTGGATAGAATGAAAGGGCCTTGAAAGGGGATGCCCCCACCCCCAACAGACTTTAGTCACCTTGTGGTGTTTGTCGCAGAGTCTCTTCGACGGAGGAATGGTTCTTACAGCAACTTTTGCAGAAGATTTCTTGTTGATTCGATCCTAATGTTTTTTCCGATCCCGTTTTCCTTAGAATGACCACCCTTTAATAGGAGGGTTTATGGGCTTTTAATGCATTATAGCCACATGATGGGAGGAGTTACAAGTTTTTAATTTATTATTTTGGAACTCCTTTTTCTTGGCTTCTGATTGGTCGATGGAGAATAATGGACATTTAATCGCCTCTAAGCTCAATGATGAGAGGAATTACGTGGTTTAATACCATGATTACTTGGACTTGTAACTCCTTTTTCCTTGCTTCTGATTAGGCCGTCCAAAAAATGAGTTAATAACCGCATTAACTTGTCATAAAATGAGTCATTTAACTACATTAAGTGGTCGCCGAGGAATTTGAAGAGTCTTGGGCCACGTCGCGTCTTTTGGAATTCTTCTTATGATGTAAGAGGCTTGATCGCTGATAGATCTTCATGCTAATCGATGTCGGATGACCATGCAACTTCAGACATTAATTGCTACCAGTGGGCCGGCAATATCTCTCTTGTCAATTTCTCGATCGATCAGGCAGAAAGTGTGCTTTCTTAGTCAGCCGGTTTGTAAGGTCCACGACCTTATTGGGTCAGTTGGGCCCAATAGTAGGCCCACTGACCCGTTTATTTTGTATTTATTATAATTAATGTATTGTTAGATAATTAGGTGGGTTTAGATCATGGACGAGTTTCTTTTAGCATTAGAATAGTGTCTGCAAAGTTTCGTGCGATTCCGAGTTCGTTTGATCATAGCAGGGGGGTAGTTTGCAATTTAGGGAAAATTGAGTATATTTCCGAAAAATTCCAATCGACATGCTTTTGGGTTCGTTGGAAAGGTCTCGTCGCGCTGATCATTTTTGTCTCTTAGCTCATTGCGATCCGATGATTAGAAACCCTTCAAGTGGTCTGTTCTTTCACCGGACCCACTTAAGGGCAATTTTGTCCTTTTTCCTCTCTTCTTCTCTTAAGCAGAGAGTAACCCTAATTTTCATTACGATTCTCTGCAACGAGAGAGCTTCAGCAGCCTTTCTTCTTCCTCTTCATCTTCTCAAGCCCAGAACTCCCTTCGGAAGACACCATCTCGAAGATCCAAACCGGTAATCTTTTTCCTCACGATCTCCTCTTTCCTTTGGTTATAATTTGGTAAGATTTCTATTACCCTCGTCTGTTAATCATCTTCTCTTTTGGTTAGATTTAGGTTTGATCTCAATCTTTTCCTCTCTTTTATTCTCCTTTGCGTTCTAGGTTGCGTTTGGTTAGGTTAGATTCGTGGATTTCGTGATAGAAAGCTTCTTCTCAAGTTTTTCCCCAAATTCATCTTCTTCTTGGTTGAGGCAAGTAGATATGCATTATATAATTAATCATGTGTATATGTTTCTTATTGATTGGCTACGTTTTCTTGATAGATTACCTTAATTCCAAGCTTGTTTATGTTATTGATTTGGGATTCACATGTTAGATTTGGTTTGGGGATTTGGATTGGATTAAATGATTAAATTGGTAGCCTTTAGACGTGTTTAATTTGTTGGAAATGATGGAAATCTTTAATGGGTTGAATGGGGAGCATGGAGGCTCAGTGTGTGCAGGTTTAGCAATGGAATGGCTTGAGAAAGGATGCAGAAAATGACCAAAATTCGGAGTTCTAGTGCAGTGCCGATCCACCGGAAGCTCTGTCCGATTGATCGGATAGGTTTCTGTCCCAGTTAACTGAGACAGTTCACTGTCCGATCGATCGGACAGAAAACATGTCTCAGTTAACAGCTTTCTAGCACTGTCCGATCGATCGGACAGCTCTGTTCGATCGATCGGATAGTAAATTTCTAACAGCACTTGGAGACTTCGGAGACTTGTAACTTTTAATCCGCCGTTGGATTTCTACGTATAATATACCGTTGGAAAGCCCTTGAAACGTAGAATCCAATCATTCTACTTTCGTTACGATCGGAGATCGGGAAGTGATGAAAATACTTGGATTATTGCTTCAGCTTATATTTTATTAGAAATGAGACCCGTAACCTAGGTTTGGGCTTTAGATGTTGGAAACCAAGAACATACTCTCATCAGACCATTAATGGGATTAAAATCGTAGCGCGTGGCTTGGTGTGCTTCGATTGGGTGTCTAGGTATTCGTGTAGTATGCATGGGTTAACTGAATACGTATGGAATTGTTCCAACAGATGCTTAACATGATTGTACACCAAGGAATTCTCCTGAAGGCATCATTGAATCAATTCTCCCTACGCACTCTGTTAAAATAGGTACAATACATGAATGGCACTGCTTGCCTAGGTTTGGTTTGTAATTTCCTCCTTAACTTATGAATTGTATCCGTTGTTATTGCTCCTTGTACACTCTCTTGGCATCCCTTTTGTTTGCTATATCCAAATCAACACAAATAGCTCAACTAAACTTCTCAGTGGCTTCATTAATCTTGTTGCCTATTATCATGGATGCTTCTCGAAATCCATCCATATTGTCAGTGCTCCTCCTCCTCTTTCCTTTCTGACTAGTTCTTTCATTATTGGTGGAAGGAGTGGAGGTATAGTGTTCCATTTCCACAAAATCCATGCCCAAATTTTCTATGTCTTCATTCTCCTCATTCCTAGTCAGTTACTCATCCAAGACATATTCAGTGGTAGCAGCTCCTTTGCTTGTGGTACGATCCTTCCCAAAGATAGTGCAAAACATTTCATAATGTGGGAAACTTCTACTCCATTGATCGGCACCCTTGTGTGTCTACAACAAACATATAAATAAGATAGATAGAGCAAAAAATTCAAAAGGATCCAACCCAAATGGGTCAGTGCATAACATGGTTAAGAGTATCGTGAACAGGTGTTGTAAAAAACATAAGTTGATTAGAGAGGAAACTTTGATAAATCAATGAAGTGCATTTCCTTTTCCTTTGCTAAAGCTTTTGTCAAAAATGTAAGCCACGTGAAAATAGGGACTAAAGCTTGGATACATTATGAATTGATTTTTAAATGATAATACCTTCACATAAGCGTTCTAAACCTCATCTTTGGCAACTACCACATTTTTATTTGGATCCCATCCAAAACCGCTGCAGTTCTCTCCATTAAGCATATCATACACAACATGAAAGTCCTTTTTCATTGTCTTGATTCTAGAATCAATGTATGGCTTAGCTTTAATTCCACTTCCTGGAAACTTTTGCTTTAACACTGTTTCAATGACTCCAAGAAAACCGGGCTTGAATCCATTGTCAGCCTTATGAGTCCCCGCATTTACCATGTAAAAAGAGAATAAACCAACTCCTTATCCTCCATTTTCTTTTGTTCTTCCCTGGCCCTTTCTCGTTATTGTCTATGTCCTCAATCATGTCCATGCCTATTAATGTGGGGACAATCACAATCAGAACATAGACATTTTAATATTTAATTAGTCAACATAATCTAGCAAAAATAGAAGAGTTAATAAAATGTAGATAAATAACATAATGTTGAAATTGAAACATTGTCACTCAAATACAGGAATGTATAAAGTTACAACCATTACAAAAGTTGTCACTAAAATACGAGAAAATAAAAGTTAAAACCATTACAAACGGTATAACTCAAATAAAAACAAATTTAAGTACTTCTCCACAAATTTAACATAGAAACAACCATTTGTTCTCTAAATGACGTCCATTCAACTGAAGTCCCAATAGTAGAAATGTGATTTGTGTCGCCTTCTCCCTCCTCCTCGTCTAGTTCTATATCTTCATACGGGTCCAAAGTAACTCATTCCTTACGTAGCTGTGAAGCAAACAACATGCCAAGATGATACGAACTTGGATGTTGATGGGATAAAAAGCATGACTCCTAAGAATTGCCCATCATTTTTTCAATATCTCAAATGCTCTTTCTATTACATTTCTAGCAGTTGAATGCTTCATATTAAAATGTTCCTTTGGCTTCGTAGGGTAATGTCCATTATTCCACTCATTCAGATGGTAGCTTTGGCCTCTATATGGTGTGAGAAATCCTTCACTATTTGTATAACCAGCATCAACCAAATAGTAGGTTCCTTGAACAAATTGAACAAATTTTTTCTATGTTAGTGATCTATAATATAATTCTCAAAAAGGAAAATGAGTATTTATTTTGTAATACCATTGTGTCTTACCACGTGGACCAACTAAGCCCTATCTTCTAGCAATTGCATCCAATAATACTCATCCATCAGCGGCAGACCCCTCCCATCCATGTAATACATAAGTAAAATGTAGATCCGGGGTACACGCTGCTAGAATATTAGTTGCAATGTGATTTTCTCTAGTTTGATACCTAGGTCGTCAATAGCCGAAACATGGACTGGTAAATGTGTCCCATCTAAAGCTCCTAGACATCCCTACAAAACATTACAATTCATTATAATATACTTACACATAAATCATAAATTAATAAGATACAATTGTATAAAATATATGAATCATTTACCTTAAACCACTTCCATTTCTCATCTACCGAGTTCTTTAGTATTGGCTCAGGTTTCTTATATAGTTCTCCTTGTAGCCTAATGATTGCAATCAAAAACTTTTTAAAGCGCGTACTGATTGACTCTATTGAACAATTAAACTCACTCTGAATGACCTTATTTTTGACATGATGAGCAAGGATATGTAAGGAAATTGCAACTTGCTCATCAACCAACATGTGTCTGGTTGGTTCCAACTTCCCAATTGTGCTAAGCAAGTGGCATACTTTCACAAAGAGTCGCCTAGTCATTCTAAAATTTCTCATACATATGTGATCACTCTTAGACACCTAACTTTCAATAATTTCTCTATTACCATAGAAATCTAATTGGAACCTATATCTAACCCCACCCATGCATTGTCTTTCAAACAATTTATAGAATAATTGCATGAATAACCCTAGTAGATGTAGAATGTTCAACCACCACTGCATAGCCATTGCAATTTCTTCACTTTCAATTTCCTTCTGGCTAAACTAAGACGTGCCATAGTTGAAATAAAAGAAAGATACATCAAACATTATAACATATACTTGATATGCATATATATGTATATATATTTCTCACAAGCATTATAACATATACTTGATACGCATATTTAAATCTCATATTACATACAACATAAACTAGATCAATGGAAATCAATCAAACAGTAATTTAGTACCTCAATCCCTAAACCAATACCCGAATCTAAAATCAGTAAATCAATCTCCAACCCAAAACCCAAATCTGAGATCAATGGTCTAAATTACTACCTCAAACTAAAATTACCTACATGGAATTTGATCAATAGCAAGAGAATACAAAAAGTGTTCTGTATCATGGTGTTTGTGCCTACGATTTCTCTGATGCAAACACAAAATGAAAAATTCAAAAAACACAAAATTCTTGCTTTAAGTAGTAGGCGGCTATATTTCTTGAAAGCATTCATGTGTTTGTTCTATCTGAAAAGTTTGTTAATAGGAGAGAGTTTTGAAATTCTTCCTTGATCAACACCCATTTACAAACCCACATTTTAATCATTGAAGCCATCTCATCTAGATTCGTCTTTTTGGCCTCGAGAATCCTATCATTTCTCCTTCCAAATGGACCACATCGAAGCCAATCACAGCATCCTCCACTCGAATTGCTTACTTGAGACAAAAGGAGCCTCTGGAACAATTGACAAGAAAATTATCAATGGAGAGGAAGATGATCGACCCACTCCCTCTCCGCTTTACAGAGAGAAAATATCAGTACGAGACCAAAAGTGATGCCTCACCTCACAAGGTTATCACCAAATGCCCCCATCGGCCCAACCACTTCATCCAAACGATGAGCCCTTACGAGTCCCTCCCCACTCACAGAAACCCACCATCAAATCGAGACCATCAACCCCACCTTTTTCAAATCTAATAGCCCCAAACCCTGCTCTTGCCCAAACTCTACAAGTCAACCCGAAAACCACTTCCCAGCCCAACCATAAACCCTAAACTCTAGTCCAAAACCAAAACGTCCTCCATCGTCACCCCCATTCCAGTCAACCTCCAAAGCCCATCAAAGCCTAAAACCCAACTGAACCCTCTTCATCCAAATTACAAACCGACAGTCTTCCCCTTTGCCCAAACGAAACCCTAAACCCTTTGCCTCTGTTCAAGCATTAGGGTAGTTTTGACAAATTTTTACAAATCTTCAAAAGTAAAACCCTAATCTATGCAGCTACAGTCATATTTCTCATCAGCTCTTTTTGAATCAAGCGCAATGAAATCGACAATATGAATAACAGATCTAATAAAGAGGAAAGGGAGAAAGAGAGAGAAATACCGTAAAGAAGGAGTGAAAGCTGAGAATTAGGTTGGGAAAGAGGAAGAAGAGACTCAGAAGGAGCAGAAGCAAAGACGATTTGTTGCAGCAGCTGCAGAAAAACAGAGCAGTTGCAACAGCTTTAAAAAACATGGGGAAGAAAAAGAAACTATGTACCTAGCACCAGTATGTGCGTGGCTGTGACCTGGGCTCCAGGCGTGTCACTGGCAATGGCTTCGTTGGACTGAAAATGGAGAGGAGGGTGATGGAGACCGAAGGAGATGATCTGTTTTCGTTAGAGGAGAAAGGATTTTTTTTAGGCTAATGTGACAGGGTATTTTCGTCTTAACCAAAAGTTAAGTAAGGAATGGAATGGCCATTCCTCTGCCTCCCCTGTGGAATGACCATTCCTCTACTTAAAGGAATGGTGATTCCGGAGGTAATGGTCATTCCAGCATTTTTTTGCGAACCAAACGCGGCAATGATCATTCTGTTGGAATAACCATTCCATTCCGGCCTTCATTACAGCTAACCAAACGCTACCTAAGGTTTCTCTTACTCAGAATTATGCGAGATGTGGTGAGTACCTTTGGGTTAAGAGAAACACCTAATGTATAGCCCCAAATCCGTGCAATAGACTTCTAATAAAACTCCAATCAAAAGAACAAACAGACTCGAGCACTATCAAAGAGTTCAGACGTAATTGGGCTTTCCCGTCACCGCTTGCTATAGCGAGCTAGACCCTCACTATAGCGAGGTCCCTCTCGGGATTTTGGCTTGACAAAATCTATCATCGGATTTTGGCCTTGTCAATTTCTCCCTTTTGGGAATTCTTGGACAAAACTCCCTAGAACAATACAATATGATCTACCAAAAGGAAAAACCCAAAATACATTGAATTTAACAAAAAAATCAGCATTGTAGATCTTGCGTTCAGCACTATAGATCTTGTATTGCCTTTGCTTGAATTGTTGATCTTGAATTATCTTAGCTTGTAAAGCCCCCCCCCCCCCCCCCTATCTCCATTCTTCTCCCCTTGTATTTGTCCATAATTGATGAACAAATATCATCATGCAGCTCCCCCTCAATTATGACTCCCCATCAATATGATCCTCATATCAACACTATGGTGGGGGCTTGGTTTTACAGATTAGGGGTGATGAAGCTTAGGTACACACACGTGCAAATTTAAACATTTCCACAAAGTGTGTACCAACACAGATGGAAGGTCTTCTTTCTTGATCCATATAGTTTTTTTTTTTTTTTTTTGGTGACTTTCCCTTCTGTTTTTTCCATTGCTTTTGATTCAGTAAACTTCGCAGCTTATTGCAATGAGGTCGATTGTATCCTTTAATTCCACAATGATGGCAAGTGGGAATTCGTTCAAGATGTGACACATTCTGCTTCTTTGGAGCTTTCATTGCAACACTAGCAACAAGATTAGTAATAACTGAATTTTTAACAAAATAGTTTATACCTTTCGCTTTTGAAGTAGATGCATTGTCAGCGTAGCCAATGCCATGCTTGTTAGTGTGTGCCTTTTGACTGCACACGATGTTATAAAGTTTTTTCAATCCAGTGTCCATCCTGTTTAATGAAGCTTTAGTAGTATTTAACTCAGATAAGACCATCTTGAGTCTTCCGCTCAGATCAGTATTCTTTGTTTTCAAAGTCTTCATATCATAATCAAGTTACGCTTATATGATTCTGCAGTCAATTTATCAGCTAGCCTATTGTTCTCATCTTCCAATCTTTGTACTTTTGCAAGTTCGGCTTTCAAGGAGGAATTCCGCTCTTTGGACGCTTTCTATTTGATAGGAACTTTTTCATTCACCTTAACCATCTTCATGGTTTTCTTGAAAAATGTCTCATATTCAGTTTTTCAATCTAGTTCTTCATCTGACTCATTATCATCATGATCAGTCTCATAATCAGAAGAAACATGTGGAGTAGCAGAATCAGAAGTTGCCATGAAACCTACGAATTTCTCTTTGCTAGTGTTAGGCTTTGTTGACTCAAATTTTTTGTCCTTCTTATTCCAAGTCGATTAAAAAGTCCTTTTCTTTGATTTCTATTAGCACAATCACTAGCAATGTATCAATAACATTGGCACTTATAGCACTAAATCCCAATAGAAGATTTCTTCTTCCTAACAGATTTAGAGATTTCGGTCAAAGTGCCTTCAAGGTAGATGTCCATTCTAGCAATATGGAGGACCAACACAATAAAAATAGTGCAACCCGCTCTAATACCAATTAAAAGTTACAAGAATGGGATCAGTAATAAAATCTAATAACCAATGTACAGCGGATGTAACAAACCAAACAAGATAAAACTAGCAATTATATCTACCAAGCAATCACCACAAGAAGGCAGACACAAATTTAACGGTGAAATCCTTTACAAGAGAAAAACCACGATCAAAAGAATCAATCACTATTGAACGGTTAAAAGATAAACTCACAGCTCCTTTATCACAGTTAGTACATTGACTTAAGGACTGTAGTTGTTCTTGCATAACTCCTCGCTACCACGACTACTAGCCGCCCCCCCTCTCTCTGTGCTTGATCCTCCTTCAACACCTTGAGACCAAGATGCACAGTCTTCTACAAAGAAGTAGATGCTTCAAACCTTCTAGAGTAACCTTTCAGAACAATCTTTCAATGGCTCTAGAGAATAATTTTCTCTAAGACTTCTCTTGCTAAGAATTATGAGAGAGGTAGTGAGTACCTTAGGTTAAGAGAAACACCCAATTTATAGTCCCAAATCCGTGCAAGAGTCTGCTAATAAAACTCCAATCAGAATAACAAACATACTCAAACTCTATCAAAGAGTTCGGATGGAACTGGGCTTTCCCGTCACCGCTCGCTAAAGCGAGGTCCCTTTCTGGATTTTGGCTGATAGAATCTGTCATCCGATTTTGCCCCAACACATTCAGATATCTAAACCATTATTTATGATGAGCCCCAACATAGATGACATGGTAACAAATCACTGAGTGGGACTCACCTTGTGTCATGTATCAAATATTTCGTCCACTGATGATATCAATCGTCTGATGGTTGGGTATGATTATGAGGTATCGGATATTCTATTTCGTCACCTATCAGTGGTTCTTATCGTATGAACAGTCTAGATCATTTTTAGGGAATACCTACCAACTATGGATCCTACGTAGATGAGTGCTCAAGACCATATATTCAAGATGGACGACCCCAGATACTAAAACATGAGGATGTACATGGGCTGTGTGTACATTCCATTTATTTTTAATGCGTATTAATGGGGTGTTGATATATATATATGTCATATCCTTTCGTCTTCTTATCAAAAGGTTATTATTTTGCAAACATGACAAATGATACCCATCAAAAGAAAAATATGGTATAAAAATGATTGACCTAAAAATGTCAATTTCATGCCCTAACATGTTCTACTACTTTTAAATTGTGCACTTCTTCTCCTACCAAAAGAAAAAAAAAGAGGATTTAACCAGAAAAAACACTTAACGAGCACGTGTTACGTGATCAAACACTTTAGACGGTGGTGTACCAATTAGAGCAACTGCGCCGAACTTTTTCTTTTGCTTTTTTTTTACCTATTTGGCACATCGTCGGTGTAGACCTTATTTACACTGAATAAGGTCGGTGCCGACCCTGTCCGCGAGCCTATATAATCCGATTTCGAGTTTTATTCTTCCCACTTCTCCAAAATCACATAGAGGCCATTTTCCTTCAGTATTGTATTGCTGCAAAACATGATAACCAATGTTTCTTTCCACCATTGATGGTACCATTAGTTGTATATCAATCTCCTCTTGCTATTGTTTGGGTCTACACAAAGGGGGTAATGAAGATTTTTCTCTTCACATGATGGAACCCTAGAAATCAATCTCCTCTTTCTATTGACACCGTATCATACATATACTATCATTTAATGCATGGACAAATAATTCTTTGGAAGAATTCATGTTCTCTTTCACTGTATGCTGTTTATTATTTGTGTCATTGAATATGGAATATGTTGCACAAGAGCCCTCTTTACTATTTTGCAATCCACAATGTAATACTACATTGACTTAAATGGTAACAACCAAAGTACTTTATAAATAACTAGTTTATATTAAGGAGGAAAATGTTCAGAAATTTAATCTAAACCCCTTGCATTATTGCATGAGAATGATGGTCTAATTAATTTATTTTTTTTATGATATTCTGATAGCATGTCAGACGTTGGGCACCTAATAATCTTTCACTATGACGGTGAGTTTGAATTTGAGCTCGATCGTCCTCAATACATGGGTGGAAGGCAGAAGATGAGATATCTCTCAAGCAATGTCACGTTCAACGACCTGCCCAAAATTGCTTTGAAAGAATCGAATTGGTCAACAACTTCCGATGAGATAACTCTAAAGTATCTTCTACACAATGGCAATTTTTTCCGTTAATAGATATCGACGACGACAATGATATCAATGGTTTGTTAAAATCATCAAGAAGCTAAGCAAAAGGCATATTATTATTCATTTCAAGAAGGTTATGCAATGAAAGTACTTTCCAACACACTCATGGCAATAGGTATGTTCTGAAATAAATATATATTTCAACATTTTCAGACTGGATTGAAAGTACATTTTTTTTTCATAACTCCATATTGCAAGTTTGTATAGGATGAAAGAAACGAAACCATCCTAGACGCTCCGAATATTGGAAAACCTAATATTAAATTAAAGGGCATGCTACAACTGTCACCTCCACCTTTTAAAGATTTTCCCCCGATCGATTTATAGGAGGATCACGATATCAAATTCCCAACAACAATGTCTTATTTTGCAAAGGATGATCAGTCCATGTTTGAAGAAATCAATGTATAACTTGATATTAATGGAAGTGAAAGTGTGCACAGCTTCATAGGTGCTCCCACAACTAATGTGGATGTGAATGGAAATTCAGCAGCTGCTCAACTAATTAAATCAAGTGTCAAAAAAGAAACTACAAGCAGAAATGAACAAGACGGTTTTTCAAAATCTCCCCTCATGGACACGACGGTCCCTGATAATGTTGTGCCTGGAGAAGGGACCGATTCAGCTAGAGAGATGTGGCTAGGTCGAGAGTTTCTTGATTATGAGACTTTTAGAAGCGCTATAGCAAAGTACGCAATATACAACAACTTCACCTTGCAACATGAGAGAACTAACACGAAGATGGTCACGGCAAGTTATAAAGGAGTCAATTGTCCCTAGCGTATACATGTCTCCATGGTAGACTCTGGTCTACACTAAAGAGTTCGAAAGTATAATTCCAAACATTGTTGGTCTAAACCACTTATGGGAACTGCACATCGGCAAGCAACCGCGAAACTAGTAGCGGAGTTCATTGAACAAAAGGTGCGATGCAATAATAATCTTAGGCCCAAGGAGATCATCAATGAATGTTAGATTGAGTTTGGGACCCGCGTTACATACAGGAGAGCACATATGGTAAAGGAGCTTGCATTGTGCAAAGTACGTGGATCGTAGAATGAGTTTTTTATGATATTGCTGCTCTATTGAAACAAGCTTCATAGAACCAATCCTGCTTCGTACACTGCGTTGGACATCAGGGCGGATGACCGAATTAGAAGCTTTTTTTGGTCCTTCGAACCATGCTTAAGGTCATTCCAAACCTCTCTAAGGCCATTGATAGCGATGGATGGATCACACTTTCATGGAAAATATCCAGGAGTGCTAATGGTGGCTGTAACACATGATGAAAATCGTCAATTGTTCCCCATTGCACTTGCCTTTGCCGAAGCGGAGCGGTGTGATAGTTGGGAGTGGTTTCTTACACACTTGTCCTTGTCGTTAGGTGAGCAAAAAAATCTCACAATTATATCTGACCGTCAGAAAGGTAAAATTCCTGCAGTACAATCCATGGTGCCAAGCACAAAGTATTGTTTTTGTTGCCATTATATAGCTAAAAACATAAAGGCAGCTTTCAATGACCATGGCATCATAAGAACGTTTGGAGAGCAATGAGGGCATACCAACCTTGTGAGTATGATGCTTGCGTGGACCACATACAAAGTGTCGATAAGCGTGCATATAATTACATCCATGCAATTAGCGGTCAGTTTTGGGCAACGGCATTTGCTCATGGACGTAGGTATGACATGCTTACCAGCAATGCTGCAAAGTGCATAAATAATCTCCTAAAAGACACCCGAGTGCTCCCGATTACGAAGCAAGTGGAAGAGATACGTGCAAAGCTGATGGAATTCTTTCAGAGACGGTCAACTTAAGTACAAAGTATCACTTCACTACTAACTCTGTACGCAGAGAAGTACCTAGCCATCGAGATGAAAGCTTGCGAAGGCTAATGGTACAGGTAGCGGCATTGAATGTATCAAGTGCAATCTTTAGAGTATGTTGATGTAGTTAATATAGATCGCAGGTCATGCTCATGCTACAAATGGGATGTAATTGGGATCCCATGTTGCCATGTTGTTGCCGGCATGAAAGCGCGGAATATGAATCCATATGACTACTGCGAGCACTGGTACCTCACAAGCACGTACCAGAAGACGTACAGTGATGTCATTCATGCCACCCGTGATAGAAAGCAATGAGAACAACATTTAACCAGGAGAGTCTTCCCACACACTGGCTAGTAAGCAACCGGGTCGACCAAAGAAGAACAAGATCCGAGTTGAAGATCGACATCGCATGCGAAGAGTGGTAACTTGTTTGTGCTGTAGAGAATGGGGTCACAACCGTGGAGCTGCAAAATTCGCCAATTTAACAATGAAGTTAATGGATTCATCCTATTTTCCTGACCAAAAATTGTAACTTTTCCAGGCATCCTCTAGAAAAAAATTTAAGTCCAGGTCAAATAAGGTCAATACCAATGCACGTTTCATATTTTTCTGACAAAAAGTTGAAACATTTCCAGTCATCGTTTGGAAAAAATTCTAAGGCCGGGTCGGCAATGACCTTAGTAGGTGTAAAATAAGGTCAGTACTAACGCAGGCTTCATATTTTTTTGACAAAAGTTGAAACTTTCCAGGCATCGTTTGGAAAAAATTCTAAGTCCGGTCGATGATGACCTTAGCAGTGTAAAATACAATCACCACCGACGCAGGCTTCCTATTTTTCTGACCAAAAGTTGTAACTTTTCAAGGCATCCTCTGGAAAGAAATTCAAAGTCCGGGTCAGCGATGACCTTAACAATGTAAAATAAGGTCATCACCAACGCATGCTTTATATTTTTTTGGCCAAGAGTTGTAACTTTTCCAGGCATCGTTAGGAAGAAATTCATTACAGGGTCAGTGATAACCTTATCAATGTAAAATAAGGTCATCATCGATGCCGGCTTCCTATTTTTCTGACCAAAAATTGTAACTCTTCCTGGCATCCTCTGGAAATTTAGTGCTACAGCTTCGGTGATGACGTTGTATAAATAGGGGAAAAAGTAGTAAGGAAGGGACGGTGACATTTACATCTAAAGCCACCTATGTGCTTCAAAAATAATATGTTGTATTTAAATACAAACACAAACATTTCATGCATTCAATTGACACTCAATGAATCAATCGACATCCCATATACATCTGATTAAGTTGCCTGCACATCTCTTAATTTAAAGTTAGAAATCGACAACATTCACAGCATAACCACTTCAATTACAAGCTACATTAAGATCAATATCAAAGAACACATATAGCACAACAAATTTAGGGGATGGTTCACTGCAAGTCAGCCAGCAAGACCAGGACTGGAGGGAGATTAGGCTTTGATGCATTTCGAATCCAGTTTTTCTCAAATATGTCGATGACGATTCTCCGTCGGTAGTATAGGATGTCTAACTGGGTGAACTCGATGGGACGACGATATATGCAATGTTCTGCGAACACACATGCGAACAACCCGCAGTCATTTTTGTTATCTTGAAATGGGACATTTGTCTTTGTGGTAATCGTCCACATCATAGGCACCGACCACCCATAATCCATGAATCGTTACTGAGGCTACAATCTCTGTCCAAAGATAGTGAAAATAAATTATCATTCAATTTTGAAATTTATTTACTATCAAAACATTATGCTACCAAGATGGGAGAAATATGTACACACGAATCTGTCACAGGTCTTTTGGCCCCAGATCTCTCCCTTGCAACTAGGGTCAGCCAAGTACGCATCCTTGCACCTTTGCCGTAGCACATCAAACCAAAAGTATATGATACTCAAATCCATCCAAGTGACCTCATCTAATAAATCTCTGATGGACTTAGAATCGGCGCTTGAGATTATCATATCCAGCTCCTCCTTCCTGTCAATGCAATGAGTTGAAAGACGTTGAATTAGTAAAAAACCCAACAACTTGATAATTACTATGGAAGTGTTTTCAACACTTGCAATTACCAATGCATGAAATATTTTTCAAAATCCATCAAAGTTTCCTTTTCCACTTCCATCAGAACATATCCCATTTGGGGCAATGGATATTGATAATCAAGAAACCTATCTGGGATCTTCCCCAGCCTCGATATGTGCTTGCACCTCCATATCAATAAATCAATTGTAGCGGTGAAGGGGCTACATTGATTGCCTGGCAAGTGACCTTCGAAGGTGTGTTGTATCCTTGAGGATCGGGCGAGAAAGAGATAAGCTCCTCGATAGGGATGTCATCCACGTCACCAAAGGCCGCATCAAGGTTGCTGGCATCAACTTCATGTGCTTGCTCCTCAGCCAAAGTGAGAGAGGATGATTCCTTGATGGAAGAGTCCTCTATCATTAAGGGAGAATCGATACTAAGTCGAGGCTTCTTTGCTGGGCTTTTTGAGGACTTCCACTTAATCCTTGCATGCTTTGGCGTTTTAATGGTCTACAAAATGAAGCATAGTAAGGTGAAGAAATGACCAAAATCATTCATCACATTAACGAAAGATTGTAACCTATTCATATACTTGGAAGTATTCAAATAGGCAATTCTCAAAATGAAATGCTCAAATTTATTTATATCCTTACCAGCGTGTCATCATCTTCTGAAGTAGAAGTACTACATGTCATGACGTAATCCTTGTATGTACTCCCAAATGTGGACCTAAATCTCTCGACCTTTTTCTGAATCGAAGTTATGAAATTGAATAGGTCAACTTTTGCAGTGATCGAATGATCACATGACCGTATGACGTGGTTGAGGAAAAGAGAGGCCTACAGTCGACATATTGAAAGGATCCCGTTAGAAAATATATGAACTAAATCAATGTGAAGCAAGGTAAGGGATGAAAACGCTGTGAACATCATACCCAACTCTATGGGACAATAGGAGAGCAGGCATCGGGCTGTGGGGGAGGATCCCTTTGTGGCTTGTCCTGTAGCCTGCCACGGCCAATAAGCATGATGGTATTCACTTCATACCATCTCATGTATGCTTCTTCATCCCCCCCGCTTTTGATTTTCCTTTTCTCTTTAGCACATTGTTTCATGGAGCTTCTCATGACTTGACCTCCTCCTCTACACTAAACTCCAGTCTATAACAGATCTCCCCTTATTTTCCTTCCTAACGATGGGCCTGACGAAGCGTGGAGGCACCATCTGTCTCAAGCCAAACTACCACATAACCCTAGGGGAAGGGTGACACTCCAGCACCCAATATTATATAAGGGGAGAGTTTGTGCTGAAAAGTGCTTTATCATCATTCAACACGTGCTTCTTAAAATCATTTCCGTAATTCTTGTAGAGCTACCACTCGAACTATGCATGAAGCATTGGGTAAATAAGCACTATTAAAGCAAGTATAAAAAGGATGGAAAAATTGAAATAAACTAATTATACCTCATCAGACGTAGGTAATTCAGTTGCTTGCGCACTTCTCGCACAGTAGTTAGATGGTTCATCCCATGAAGTCAGTTTTCCCATGTAACCATCAGAGGAAACTATATGTCATAGTTTAAACATTGGTTTTGCTTAAACCTCGACCGATCTTCATTTTGGTGTATGCCCATATCTGTTAAAAGCGAGGGATTCACTAGAACATTAAGATATAAATAGTGAAAGCATTAATCTCCAATATATGGAGCTCAACTGAAAAGGCTAGAGGGGGGCCAGTAAGTGACTTAAACTTCTTCTCAAAGGCATTGCCCTCGTCCACAAGGTTGGGCATCTCACCCTTCTTGAGCCCTTCCCAATGAACTCCCTTGTTTAGCATTCTGTATAGGTTGGCTAAACAAGCGGAAGCCCATGAGTAGGACTTGAACTCTCTAAATCAACTCTAAAATATAAAAGGGGCCTCGTGCCCTCGAAGAATTACAAAGAATTTGTCCCGCCACAAAAAAAATAAATAGGACCGAGTGTTGCACTTCTCCTCGGCCTCTGTCATCTTCTTTTACGATTGTCCTTTACTCTTCTTCTTTCCCTTTTGCTTGGTCTTCTCCCTCTCCCTCAACTCCTCCGGAGTGAGATGGAAGACTTGTTCCAGCCAGGTAAACTTAAGAGAAACCCCATTGTAGTCTTTCCCCTTTTGGGGGACCACACCAAGCAACTCTTGACAAAGATCATCAATCTCATAGTGGGTGTATGTACAGCCAGTTACGGGCGGACCATCTATAGGTAGGCCATAGATATAAGCAACATCCTCAAGTGTGATGGTAGCCTCGCCGGATGGGAAATGAAAGATATTCATCCCCGGCCTCCACCTCTCAGCCAGCCCCGTGATCAGGGCATGGTCAATCCTCATCCACCTCATTTGAGCCATATGATACAACCCAGAGTCCATAACCCACTACATATGACGCTGGTTTAGGTCCCACTTCCCACAGTCGGGGTTAGTGGGAAAGCATTTGTATGTACCCAACTCCTGCGAAAAACGGTAGTTTGAATAACGTTAGCCATATTGATTAGTGGCTGTGCAGAAAAGAGTATACCAAACCATGTTCGATAGCGGCGAAAATGTGATACTCTTGCTCGCACAAAAGTTGTACTTGTTGAACATTTAAGGTACTAGCCTCGTTGCGGTGCAATTTGTCATTACTTGTATTCTCTTTAGACATCTGTGTACATCCAAATTAGACATGATAGCATTGAAAGTTATGAAGGCTAATGGACCCGACTTCTCTCTGCTTCCACCCTGGGGCTACTGGGGGCGGCAGAGGAAAGCAAGTATCAACATTTTTTTTGTAGGGTATGCCAGATTTTCTATTCTACTTGGAATTTAGAAGTAGTGATCCGAAGATTCACCTTCACAAGTAGAAAAGGAAATCAATTTTTTTCTATTTTTCATTGCACATATATTTAAGAAAAGAGACAAGATTTTTGAATGCCGTGAGAGGCGATTTCATTTTGTTTTACCGTGGAAGGCGATTTTTGCCGTGAAAGGCGGTTTTGCTGTAAAAGGTGGTTTTTTCAGTGAAAGGGGTTTTTGTCGTAAAAGGCGATTTACAAATCTCATCAATAATAAAAGACAAAATTTGTGATTTTTTTTTCTTTAAAAAAATACAAAATACAACAAAAAGCAAGAAAGGGAATTCTAACTTCTCAGGAGATTGTGGGAACTCGCTCAGATTGACGGTCGCAAGTCATGTATAGACTTCGCCATCATCCTTCAAATGAGAACATAGGATGCTTTGATTCGCTTGGCTCGGCTCGGGCCTCAGATTTTTAAAGGATAAAGACTAAGGGGAGGTCTTATATCGAATAAAAAGATGAGTAGACGTACGGAAGAGCCACGTCTAGGCCATGTGGATAGAACGAAAGGACCTTGGAGGGGTGGCCCCCCAAGGGACTTCGGTCACCTTGTGGTGTTTGCTGCAGAGTCTCTTCGACGGAGGAGGAATTGTTGCAGCAACTGTTGCAGAAGCTCCGGATTTTTCTGGGTTTTTGATCGATCGATTTTGGACCTTTTTTTCTTGGAAGACCCCCCTTTTATAGGATTTTGGTAGCCATTAGGAGGGTTTATGAGCATTGATTGCATTAATGCTCCATGATGGGAGGAGTTACATGTTTTTAATTGCAGATTTTGTAATTGCAGATTTTTCTTGGCTTTTGATTGGCCGATGGAGAATGATGGTCATTTAATCGCCTTTAAACTCCATGATGAAATGAATTACATAATTTAATACCATGATTGCCTGCACTTGTAACTCCTTTTTCCTTGCTTCTGATTGAGCAGTCCAAAATAATGAGTTAATGACAGCATTAACTTGTCATAAAACAGGTCATTTAACTGCATTAAGTGGTCGCTAGGGCACTCGAAGAGTCGTAGGCCGCGCCGCGTCTTTTGGAATTCTTCTTGCGATGATCGCCAATGGATCCACATGTTGTTTGATGTCGAATGGTAATACAACTTCAGACATTGATTAATACCAGTGAGCCGGCAACATTTGTCCTGTCGATTGCTCGATCGGTCGGACAGAATGTGTGCTTTCTTAGTCGGCCGATTGGCGATTTTGAAGCATCCGATGATGATCCAATGATTTCGGCAGCGGATCCATGATGTTGATGAAGATCAACGGATTTCGTGCCCGAAAAATTAGATTTTTGGAAAACCGCAGGGGCCAAACATCTCAAAACGCAAAAAGGATCCGAAAAAGGGCTTTTGGGCGAAATCCGGTGACCCGAATCTCCATGGTTGCCGACGACCATGGGGATTTTTATGCCTTTCGGTTGCCCTTTTTCCATCGTTTATCGGGTTTTCTTGATTCTTTTTTCTTCGGTGTTTTTCTTGACAATTTTCCTCATGTATTTGGCCTGATTTCCCTAAAGAAAACTTGACAAGAAGCTGTGCAAATCAGAGCATAAAATTTCCTATTTTCCAGAAAAGCCGAAGATTATGTTGCTGATTTTCCGTCAAAAGCCAAAACTAGGTCAAACAATGTCGAAATAACCTGAAATCTGAGATGAAGCCTCTTAAGCACTAGATTGGACCAATCATTGGCTTTTGTTTGAGTTTTGAAGCCGTATGGGGTCTCGTCGCTAGTAGACTTAATTTTGTCGTGGGGAAGATGCCGCGATTTGATGTATGGTCAATCGATGTCCTATTGACCTGAAATTTGATAGGGAGCCTATTGGAGTCATTTTTAGACGATCCATTAGTTCCGATTTGAATGTCATGGTCTCGGGGAGCTCCGCAGCTAGGAGACCTTATTTTGCTTCCGAATGTCAAAGTATAGTCAAATGTTGTCGAAATGACCTGAAACTTGACGAGTAGCCCTTTAAAAATATGTTGAAGCCACACATATGCTTTGCTTGATGAGTGATGGCCTCGGTGGTTCTCGCCGCCGAAAGGCTTGATCTTGCTGCTTGAGGGTTGATAGATGGTCAAACGTTGTTGGTTTGACTTGAAACTTGACATGAAACCTTTTTTAGGTATTCAGAGACCATCCATAGGCTCTGATCGAAGATTTGATGCCTTCAACACTGTCGCCGCCGGGAGAGTTGACTTTGGTGCGGTTGTTTCCTTTTCGGGTTAAACCATGTCGGAATGGCCAGAAATTTGATGTAGAGCCTCCTAGTGGCATTTTGAGGTCAATTGTGTGCTCTGTTTTGTTTGTCAGGGTCTCTGGCTTCACCACCGCCAAGAGTTCCTGCTCAGCTGCTGGAAGGCCGAAGTTAGGCCAAATGATGTTGAAATGGCCCGAAACTTCATGTGTACCTTTCTTTTGGCTATTTTGAAAGATCTTGCAGTTTTTGTTTGATTCTGACAAGTTCTGATGCTTGAAGTGGCATCTACCTATTTGTGGTAGGATGCGGCTCCATGTAGCTTTTGATGTTGAAGAGGCGAAGTGACATTTTTTTGTGTCAACAAATGCCCAATCGAGGTACAGCCACGATAGCTTTTGTAGTTGATGTACGTTGAAGAGAATTTTGAAGGAGAGCTTCTTAACTTGACCAAGAGTCTTGAGCAAAAATTTTGATAGAGTAGGCTTTCGAGTTTCCAAGGGGATTTTATGGCAGTGAGAGGGATCACGTACCATCTCAGGGCAAAGTTTTGAAAATGACATGAAGGATTTGGTTTTTGGTTTTTGGATTTTGGATTTTTCCTTTTGGCCTTGTGAACCTAAAGGTTTTATGTGGCGCATTAGGCGGTCAAGAAAGGTTTTTTTTTTTTTTTTTTGGATTTTGACCTTGTGACCTAACAAGCTGTATGTGGCAGGTTAGGGGGTCAGGTTTTGGATTTTCTGTTTTGACCTTATGACCTAACAAGCTGTATGTGGTAAGTTAGGGGTTGAAATTTGGTTTTTGTTTTTGGCCTTGTGACCTAACAAGATGTATGTAGCGAGTTAGGGGACCATGGTTTGGTTTTTTTGTCACTCTTTGGGACAATTTTGGGTCCATTGGAGTGGTTTGGGTTTTTTGTGGAATGTCAATTTCAAGATTTTGGGTTAACTTAGTTCATGAGGTTGGATGGTTTGAATTTTTGGAAACTCATGAGGCTTGAGAATCTTTTTTTTTCTTTGTAGTCTAATCAACTCGTAAGAGGCATGGAACCATTTTGTATGCTCTTGGTAAGAGGAATTTTTTACTAAAAGGCACTTTTAGTGCCCAGGTGGTCAAACCTGGCTCATGTGGGCTAACCCATGGGATCTTAAGCTTTTAAAGATAACTTAGATCTCATGTGGTGTCATTTTTGTGAAGAATATCGAAAAATATCTCCTTTGGATAGAGAATATCTAAAAATACCCTTACTTGGAGAGAATCTCTCATGTTTCCTTTCTTTTGGGAGAGAATATCTCAAAGCATCTTTCATTTGAGAAAGAATCCTTCAAATTTCCTCTCTTTTGGGAAGGTTGCTAATTTGTATCACTTATCTCCTTGCTTTTCTCCTTGTTTTCTCTTTGGATTGTCCTCCTCTATAAAAGCAACGAGAGATTGGATCTCTTGCTCTTATTGCTTTCTTTTTGCAAAAGTCTTCAACAGTGCTCCAAGATCAAGAACCTTTTCTTCTTCAAGGATCTTCAAGTTCTCCTTCTTCTCCATCCATGGCTTCAAATAAGTTTTCTTCCTCAACAAGAAACTCCATGTAGAAGTAGGAAAGACTTTCTTTCTTTCCTTTTCTTTTCTTTCTCTCTTTCTTTTTTTTTTCTTTCTTTTCCACGTGTTTTCTTCTTTTCCCTTTTTTTCACACGTTTTTTCTTTTTTTTTTTTAAGGTGTTTCTTTCTTTCCTTTTGTTTTCTTTCTCCCCTTTTTTTCCGAGAGGATTTCTCCTTCTGCTCTTCTTTCTCTTCTTTTTTTTTTTTTTTTTTTTTGTACTCACTATGATAATGAGGTTAATTTTATGCAAATCAAGATGTTCATGCATTTTGTTTTTGATGCATCAAGATAGAGGGCTAGAGTCTCTAGGTCAAGTCAACATGAAGTTTGACCTGGACAAAGTTTGATTGATTTGACCAAGTTGGGTTGAAATTGGTCAAATTTTTGTCAAGGTTTTCCTAGCATCTAATGCATGACGACTTTCTTTTTATGCATGATTTTTGTAAATCGAGTCGGAAGCATGATAATACATACCTAGAAATCTTTTGCAAGGTTTGGGATTTGAAGCTCACAGCAATGTTGAGCCCTTTCGCAGTCTTGAGGGATTTTGAGGAGCTTTGCAAGTTTTGGATTTTGGAGCTCACAACAATGTTAAGCCCTTTTCCAATTTGCAGAGATTTGAGAAGATTCGTTTGATCTCGCAGCGATGTTTGAGTTTGAGCCTTCTTTGAGAATCTTCCATTGACTATGAGCTCGCAGCAATGTTAAGCTTATCTTCAAGCTTTCTATCTTTTTCGAAGTGATTTCCTTTTCTTTGGAATTGCCCCGGAATCATGCCAAAATTTCGTTAGGATTCTTTTGCAAAATTATGTCATTTTGGTGTTTGATCTTTTTCTTTTTCTTCAACCTTTGCAAGTAGTTCATCTAGAACGAACAAGCGTAAGGGGCCTGTTACTGACACACCTCGCCGGTCCGCTAGATCTTCCAATGCTGCCATACAGCTAGAGGTGGCAATTGGGTCGGGTTGAGCTAAATGGGTCGAACCGTTTATTAAACGGGATAGACAAGCCTAACCCATATCCGACCTGTTTATTAAACGGGGTTGGAAACCCCCTAACCCACACCCACCACTGGTCAACCCGACCCGACCCACTTTAACCCGCACAACCATTACGGGTTATATAGGTCAGGTCGACCCACTTAACCCACATCCATCTAGTGATTCAATTGATTCAACCATGGTTTTCTGCCTGACCAAAACTGACTTTTAAGCTCAAATTTGGTCTAATTTCATTTCAACAATCATTTGATGTGCATTACCTTGCTTTCCATTAATAAAAAGGGTGAGGTTAAATTGGTTAAGGTCCATTCTTTGAGTATAATATATATTTTAAATAAGGAAAACAAAAATGAAATAACAAAACTATTAGAAATAAAATAGTTTTTTCATAAAAATAAAAATTATCATATAAAAATAAAAAGATACTATAGAATTGAGCGATAACTGTGAGGAAGAAGGCAATGAATGTGGAACAATAGAAGTGGAGTAACCGTGAGGAAGAACCCTAGAGTTAAGTTAACGCCCACCCACGTACATTCTTAAATAAGTTTTGGTTATCTTAAAGACAAGAATTAATGCGGGTTCTGCGGGTCAACCGGGTCAACCCTAACCCGACCCGCTTAATTGCGGGTCATGAATATTTGACCCGTGACTGACCCGCCCATCAAACGGGTCGGGTTAAGTAGGTAATGCACGGGTCAGGTCGGTTTGGCTGGTTGGGTCATATTTTGCCACCTCTACATACAACAAGCCTAGAAGAAGGTCCGGTATGTGGAGAGGAACTTGGAAGAGTGTGACTCGCCCAACCAAGATGAGATGAGGCAGCGTTTAATTGCCCTCAATGATGAGGAGTTTTACAAGATCATGGCAAGCAACCGTCCTTAGGTCATGGACGATCAGAGCATCGTGCCCAAGCCTGCCTTTTCTTTAGTGATGTAATCCCTGACGACTTGACATACCAAAAGAGATGTTTCCAGTTCTCTTACACAGCTAATGGTGAGGAAAGAACTGTTACTACCCTATCCACTTTTGATCGTACCATCTCGATCATGGGTCTTTCTCCCACATGCTCTAAGAGGGAAGATCCTCCAAGCTGGGTGAAGTGGACTAATGTGATTAAGACCGAGATTTTTGTCGGCGGCCCTTCCGGATATGCAAAGAAGCCACCCGCCCGCATGGACATGCTGATGTCGGCAAGTGGTCACCAAGGTTTTGATTACCCGTCGATCGATTTGAAACTGGTGGGCCTTGGCATTTTCTGGGGTGACGGCAGCAATTTGGTGAAGCCTTTTCGACATCGTGGCCGTTTCAGTGTTGACTAGGGGTGGGAGTCGTGGACTGATCATATCCTGTAGATTGGCGGCACCATTCTGAAGGAGGCCGAGATCTTCGATGCGGTTCATGCTTTTGGGAAGACTCTGGTTTCCTCCGATGAAGCCTTCATGGCTATGTTGGAGTCATTCTTTCCACAAACCAACACCTTCGTTGTCACAAATGGTGACATTGGTTTCTCTTTGAAAGAACCGAGCGCCATCACCAGGCTGCCTATCATTGGCAAACTCAATAAGGAGTTCATGCCCATTGACATCGTCCTGCAGGAGCAGTCTGAGGAGTTCAGGCTCCAGTACTTTCAACTTGTCGCCTTCTACGATTTTTTGAAGGAGAAGGAAGGCTCGAAAGTCAGGTCCAACAGTTGGAAGAGTTTAAACTCTTTGTCCCCCAACTTTTTTTATGGAGAGATTTACGACAGCATGACCCAGGAAGCCAGAGCTAAGAATCCGGGTTCGAAGAAGAATTCTGTCATGCAGCGAGATCTAAAGAGCTTATTCAAGAGTAAAAATGCCACTGTTCTAACATTGCACTGTGGAGGGATCTCGCTGTTTACCTCACTTACTAGCTTAGTAAGGTTATTTTTGCCGGAAGAGATGGTACGCACATCAGGCCGCATTGCATTTTTCCAGCTTGTCAAATGGTGTTTGGAGAGCAGCTTGCTTTGGTGCCTGCTCTTTACTCTTATTTGTGCACCAAACTGCAAGCTACTGCTTTCTTGGTTCGGCTTGGGCTCCCTATGAATAGAGTATTTTCAGCCCATATATTTTATTCGTGGTATGTTTACCACTGTCCCGGCTTCCATCAGTTGGGTGCTGCACAGGATAATGACCCTTTCATGATTCAATTGGCTAGAGGGACAGCCATTTCCGAATCTCTTTTGTATGCCCGTTTGAGGATCCGACGGTTCAGGGACGTCGAGATAGGGCAGTCTTTGGTGAAGCTTTCTCTAGATTTACTGAAAAAGGCTTTTGATTTTGGTGTCTCCCGTGATTCCACTAGGGCAGGGTCGGGAGGACACTATTCTTTGACCAGCGCAGAGAATATAAGTGTTAAATTATATGGTCTCAATCCAGTGGATGATATAATAAATTGATTTATTTCAATATAATCATATTTTCCTTTCATGAGATGAATGGTATTTTATTATTTAGTTGCACATAACCAATACGAATGACATGATGGTTCATGAGATGAACCGGAGTCCACAAGTATATTAGATGTAATACATGTGTGTGGATGAAATCCACATACAGGAGACATGTATCACAAATCTTATACTTAAATTGATTCATAACCGGTGATGAGATTGATCATCTTATCTGACAAAGTTACAGTATTATGATCACTATGAGATAGTGTGGCCTGTCTCGATCATTGGAGTGTAAGACTCTGGATCATCATACTGGTACATTAGATGTATTGAAGGATCATAAAAAGCACCTTATGAAATACTGTCTTTGCTTTAAGGTCTGCTCTCAAAATTCCCTAGCAATAAGCTCTCAATCATGAGACATTGATGAACTCAATGTTCTATCTATTCATTTTCTTTAACTCACCAATGAGTGAGGCCATCTGTTGGTCAACACCTCGGTGTCTTGGGTACGTGATAGTAGGACTGTGGAAACATTTTAATGGTCAAGATGAAATCTATCTTTATTATCCCCTTGTGCCAATTAATGAATTATCATTAGTAAGTGTACACCCATCTTAATTAAGAGTTAATTGGATGGTACTGATGATCACTGTGATTAATTGGGGCTCAAGGATAATAAGATGTGGATCTAAATTGGTGGGACGGGTTTAGTCCAATTGATCCATGAATATTGATAGAGGGGCCTACTTGTAGTGATAGGGAAGTTTAGGGTCTTCATATAATTTATTCTTAAGACTGGAGTTCAATTGCATTTATTTAGTGGAGTTATTTGAATTAACTTTGGGCCCGGATTGCACACGACATGTGGGGTCAGGGTGTCCCAGTAGGAGCCAGCTTTCTATGGAATCCCTAATGGTCCTAACGCTAGCCCAAGATTAGATCATTACTAATTGTATTTGAACTCAAAAGGGAAAGAATTAGAAAGTTACTATTTCTATTTGAAGTGAGACTTCTATTATTTATTAGTAAAGGGAGGTTGCTTAGAGCTATAAAAAAAGAGGGGAATAGAGGCTTGGACGTCCATGCATGTTTTCCACATAGGAATCCACGCCCAAACCTCTTGTGTGCAAGAGTTGCACATCCTCTTCCTTTCCTTCTCTCTTCTAGTTTCGCTTCCAGTTTCCCTTGAGGTTCTAGTTGGTTTTCTCTTGGAGATCCCACCATCTTCCTTAAGGAAAGAGATCTGATAAGGGTCATAGCATGGAAGGCTAAAAGGTCTTGGAGATACTGATTTGCTTTGTGAAAGAATTATTCATCAAAGAAAGAGATCACCTTCTCCATTAGATCACTACTAAGCTCATAATGTATGATATACTCCTTGTATGTTGTAGAATTTCGTGGTTGCTTGTTAGGTGCTATTTTTATCTTTTAGATAGAGGTTTTCACTGATCATGGTTGATGAGGTTGAGTTTTGGATCCTGGATTGGGTTTCATGGCCTTATGGATACTTAATCCCTATGTCAAGTGGGTCAAAAGTTTTAAAAACTTATCCATGAGGCGTTTTGGATCCTGGATTGGGTTTCATGGCCTTATGGATACTTAATCCCTATGTCAAGTGGGTCAAAAGTTTTAAAAACTTATCCACGAGGCCCAGCTACTTCCAACAGTAAGAACCCGACCCGAGTGACCGCGATTAGCGTTAATTAAATCGTGTATTAGTTTAAGCGAGCTTAGCGGCTTTTGATTAAGTTGGGAATAGAATAGCTTTTATATAGCTTTGGGATATCTTGAGAGCCTTGTTAATTAGTGGGACCCTTTGGGGGTTCCTTTGTAGTGTATTTGCATGACATGGGGGATTATCCGATATTCTGAAAAATTGTGTTTTAGCTCCATTTGATCGATCTCATTCAACCCTACAATCTTCGTGTTTGCTCCGTTTCCGTCCTAGACCTTGACACCCTACTTTCCTTATGTCAGGGGCAAAACAGTCTTTTTACACAAAATCTAGACACTATTTTCGATATCTCTGAAACCCGCGAAATATATACTTTTTGGAAACTAGATTTTTCGACGAACGTTTCTTCCTTCTTGGTTGAATTCATCCGAGGCCCGGAAAGCCATGTGTTAAGCCCAACTAGTTTGTTAAGTGGAGGGACCCATCTCCACCTCTTATAAAAGGAGAGCCCTTTTTTCCACTTTACTCTTTCTAGCTACTTTTCATTGAAGGAGGACTTGCTTGACGGTTGCCTAGGGTTCTTCTTCTTCTCCAATCCACCACCAATCTCTTGCTAAAGGAAAAATGGGCTTCATCATCTTCTTCCTCTCTATGAAGGCTTCCCATTAGTATCTTTTATAGAGGGATCTACCCACTCTAAAGTCGTTTTTGAGCTAGCTCTTGCCATTAGAGGACCTTCCAAGTAAGCAATCCTCTCCAACTTCTAGATTTGTATTCTTGTAGCCCTAGAGAGTCTCCATCTCCATTATTGGGAGCTCCCTCTTCCTATTTCATGATTTTGATTATTTAGGGTTTGTAATGGATTTGTTTTGGGGGTTTTTGTGCAGCTTGGAGATTTGTGGATTGGGAGTGAGATTAGGAGCTTGCTTAGTCATCTTTGAGACCAAGGAGAGTGGATAAATAGAGTGTTTGAATGATTTTCATATTTTAATGAGAAATTGTGGGTTTTCACTATTCATCTTCAGCTATGCTTCTATGGTTTATATTGATTTTAAAATGTACATATTGATGAGTTCACTTCTCTTATATGGTCTCTTGCAAAATGTGTGCATTGTATTTGGTTAAAAGCTTGTTTTTGTCAATTTTGGATTTTCATTGATGGACTCGGCTTCTCGCCTTCCTCCGCCTCGGGTTTGCGTGGGTGCAGCGAGGCGAAAAAAGCGAGCATCAACATTTTTGTACGGGTATGCCAGATTTTCTATTCTACTTGGAATTTGAAATGGTGATCCGGAGATTCACCTTCACAAGTAGAAAAACAAAATCAACTTTTTTTCTAACTTTCCATTGCACATATATTTTAAAGAAAAAGACAAGATTTTTTAATGTCGTGAAAGGCGATTTTCTTTAGTTTGCCGTGAAAAGCAGTTTTGTGCCGTAAGTGGCGTTTTTGCCGTGAAAGGCGATTTACAAATCTCATCAATGAAGAAAGACGAGAGTTGTGATTTTTTTGTCTCTTTAAAAAAATACAAAATACAATAAAAGAAGTAAGAAAAGGGATCTAACTTCTCAGGAAATTGTGGGGACTCGTTCAGATCGACGGTCGCGAGTCATATATGGACTCCGCCATCGTCCTTTAGATGAGAACACATGATGCTTTCGATTCACTTGGCTTTGCTTGGACCTAAGATTTTTAATGGACAAAGACCAAGAGAAGGTCCTATATCCAATAAAAAACCGAGTAGACGGGCTGAAAAGCCACATCTAGGCCATGTTGAATAGAAGGAGAGGGGACTTTGGGGGGGTGGTCCCCCAAGGGACTTCAATCACCTTGTGTTGTCTCTTGCAGCAGAGTTTCTTCAAAATGGGAGAACTTCTTTGAGCAAGGATTTCTTCTGGATTCTTTTGGCTGTGGTTGCGGCAGCGTAGTGTGTAGTGCTCTTTTTCTTGGAATGACCCCCTTTTTATAGGCTTTTGATAGCCATGGTGGGTTTATGGGCATTGATGCTCCATGATGGGAGGAGTTACAAGATTAATTTCATAACTTTTGTAACTCCTTTTTCCTTGGATATGATTGGCCGATGGAGAATAATGGGCATTTGATTGCTTTTAATCTCCATGATGATGGGGGTTTCATGATTAATTACCATGATTAAACTCCATAATGATAGGAGTTACGTGGTTAATTGCTATGATTAATTGGACTTGTAACTCCCATTTGCTTGTTTCTGATTGGGCTGTCCAAAATAATGAGTTAATGACCGCATTAACTTGTCATAAACAGGTCAATTAACAGCAATAATTGGTTGCCAAGTCACTTGAAGAGTCGCGGGCCGCGCCGCGTCTTTTGGTATTCTTCTTAAGATGATCGCTGGTGGATCCACATATTGTTTGATGTCGGATGGCGCTGCAATTTCATACATTGGTTGACACCAATGAGCCGGCAACATCTGTCCAGTCGATTTCATGATTGGTCGGGTAGAAAGTGTGCTTTCTTGGTCGGCCGGTTGGCGATCCCGAAGCATCAGATGATGACTTTATGATTTAGATGGCGGATTCGTGATGTTGACGAAGATCGACGGATATCATGCCTCAAAAACCAGATTTTGGAAAAATCACAAGGGCTAAACGATTCGAAACGCGAAAAGTACCCGACAAAGTGGGTTTCCAGGCAAAATTCGGCCACCCGGATCCCTATGGTCGCCGGCGACCATGGGGCATTTGTCCCTTTCGGTCGCCGCTCGGTCACTGTTTTTCCATCTTTTTCGTTTCTTCTTTCTCCTGTATTTTTCTTGATATCTTTCCTCACTTATTGACTTGATTTTCTTGAGGAAAACCTGACAAGAAGTTGTGCAAATCAGAACACAAAGTTTCCTACTTTTTGGAAAAGTCGAAGACTTCGTAGCCGATTTTCCCCCAAGAGTCAAAACTAGGTCAAACGATGTCGAAATGACCTGACATTTGACGTGAAGCTTCTTGAGCAATAGATAGGATCAACCATAGGCTTTTATTTGAGTTTTGAAGCCGTTTGGGGTCCCGTTGATGCTAGACTTGATTTCACCGTGCGGAATATGTCGAGCTTTGATGTACAGTCAACCGATGTCCGATTGACCTGAAATTTGACAGGGACCCTATTGGAGTCATTTTGAGATGATCCATTAGCTCCGATTTGGATGCCATGGTCCCAGCGAGCTCTGCCGCCTGTAGGCTTGATTTTATTTCCGAGCGTCAAAGCTAGGTCAAACATCGTCGAAATGACCTGAAATTTGAAATGCAGCCCTTTGGAAGCATGTAGAAGCTACCCATGTGATTTGTTTGATGAGTGGCGGCATCGGTGGTTCTCGCCGCCGAAAGGCTTGATTTCACCGTTCGAGAGTTGATGGAGAGTCAAACAGTGTCAGTTTGACTTGAAATTTGACGTGGAGCCTTTTAAATGTATTTTGAGACCATCCATAGGCTCTGATCGAAGATTTATTATCTTCAACACTGTCGCCGCCAGGGGCTCCTGCTTAGTTGTTGGAGGATTAAAGTTAGGCCAAATGGTGTTGAAATAGCTCGAAACTTCATGTGTACCCTTCTTTTGGCTATTTTGAGGGATCTTACAATTTTTGTTTGATTCTAACAAAATCTGATGCTTGAAGCGGCTCTGCCTGTTTGTTGTAGGATGCAGCTCCATGTAGCTTTTGATGCCGAAGAGGCAAAGTGACATTTTTTGTGTCAACAAATGCCCCCATCGAGGAACAACGACGAATTGTATAGCTTTTGCAGTCGATGTGCCTTGAGGAAAACTTTGAAGGAGCTTATTGACTTGACCAAGAGTCTCTGAGCATTTTTCTTTTAATAGAGTAGCCTTTTGAGTTTCCAAAGGGATTTTATGGTAGAGATCACGTACCCTCTCAAGACAAAATTTTGAACATGACATTTGGATTTAGTTTTTGGGTTTTTGGATTTTTCTTTTTGACCTTGTAAACCTGAAGGCTTTATGTGGCGCATTAGGCGGTCAAGAAGGTTTTTGGTTTTTGACCTTGTAACCTAACAAGCTGTATGTGGTAGGTTAGGGGGTCGGGTTTTGGATTTTGATTTTGGTCTTGTGACCTAACAAGCTGTATATGGCAAGTTAGGGGACCGGGATTTGGTTTTTTGTCACTCTTTGGGACAATTTTGGGTCCATTGGAGTGGTTTGGGTTTTTGTGGAATGTCAATTTCAAGGTTTTGGCTCAATTCGGTTCATGAGGTGGGATGGTTTGGATTTTTGGAAACTCTTGAGGCTTAGATCTTTTTTTGTATAGTCCAATCAACTCAAAGGAGGCATGGAACCATTTTTGTATGCTCTTGGTAAGAAGAATTTTGACTAAAAGTCGTTTTTAGTGCCTAGGTGGTCAAACCTGGCTCACGTGGGCTAGCCCATAGGACCTTAAGCTTTAAAGATGGCTTAGATCTCATGTGGTGTCATTTTTGTGAAGAATATCTAAAGATATCTCTTTTGGGTAGAGAATATCTAAAAATTATTCTTACTTGGGGAGAATCTCTCAAGTTTCCTTGATTTTGGGAGAGATTCTCTCAAAGTATCTTTCTTTGGGAGAAAGTTTCTCACATTCCCTCTCTTTTTGGAGAAAATTTCTCAAAGGATCTCCTCCTTGGGAAGGAATATCTCAAGATCCCTTTCTTTTAGGAAGGTTACTAATTTGTAGCACGTACCTTCTTGCCTCTTTCCTTCTTTCCTCTTTTGGTTTGCTCTCTTCTATAAAAGCAAGGAGGTTGGATCTCTTGTGACTATTGCTCTCTTTTTCCAAAAGTCTTCAAGAGTGCTCCAAGATCAAGAACTCTTCTTCTTCTTCAAGGTTCTCCAAGTTCTTCCTCTTCCTCCATGGCTTCAAGTAAGTTTGCTTCCGCCTTAAGAAACTCCATGTAGAAGTAGGAGAAAAAGAAAATTTCTTTCTTTTCTTTTTTTTTTTCCTTTTTTCCTTTTTTTTTTCCTTTTCCACGTGTTCTCTTCTTTTTTTTCACATGTTTTTTCTTTCTTCTTTTTTTCTTCTTTCTTTCTTTTTTTTTCTTTCTCTCCTTTTTTTTTTCTTTCTTTTTTTTTCTCTTTTTTTTTCTTTCACTGTTTCCCCTTTTTTTTTTTACGGTGTCTTTTTTTTTTTCTTTTTTTTCCTTTCTTTTCTTGGCTGTAGGGACAGGTCCGTACTGCCACGTGGCAGTGGGCCACAGCCTGTGGGCCAGCCCAGACTTTTTTTTTTTTAATGAGGTTTTTGTGAATCCAAGATGTTCATGCATTTTTTTTTCCTCTTTTTTTTTTATCAAACAAAAGGCTAGGATTTCTAGGTCAAGCCAACATGAATTTTGCTTAGACAAAGTTTGGTTGGTTTTGACCAAGTTGGGTTGGAATTGGTCAAACTTTGGTCATGGTTTTCCTAACATCTAATGCATGATGATGATTTTTTGGTAAATTGATATGGAAGGATGATAATTATTCACATCTAGAAACCTTTTGTAAGTCTTGGGATTTGGAGCTCGCAGCAATGTTGAGCCCTTTCTAAGTCTTGCGGGGATGTTTGAGGAGCTTTTGCAAGTTTTGGACTCTGGAGCTCGTAGCAATGTTGAGCCCTTTTTCCAATCTTGCAGAGATTTGAGAAGATTTGGCTTGATCTCACAGCAATGTTTGAGTTCAAGCCTTCTTTGAGAATTCTCTATTGATTATGAGCTCGCAGCGATGTTGAGCTCATCTTCAAGCTCTCTATTTCTTTTGGGGTGTTTCCCTTTTCTTCGGAATTGCCCCGGAACCATGCCAAAATTTCGCTAGAATTTTTTTAACAAAATTCTGTCATTTTGATGATTGATTTTCTCTTCTCCATCCTTTGCAGGTAGTTCCTATAGAACGAACAAGGGTAAGGAGCCTGTCATCGATGCGCCTCGCCGTTCTACCAGATCTTCTAATGTGGCCGTACAGCAGGCCTGGGAGAAGGTCCCGTATGTTGAGAAGAACTTGGAAGAGTGTGATTCTCTCAACTGAGATGAGGCAAGATAGCAGTTGACTGCTCTCAAGGATGAGGAATTTTACAAGATTATGGTAAGCAGTCGTCCTTGGGTCACGGACGATCAGAGCATTGTGCCCAAGCCTACCTTCTTCTTTGGTGATGCAGTCCCTAACGATCCAACATACCAAAGGAGATGTTTTTAGTTCTCTTACACGGCTGATGGTGAGGAGAGAACTGTTTCTACCCGGTCGACCTTTGATCGGACTATCTCGATCATGAGCCTTTCCCCCACATGCTCAAAAAGGGAAGATTCTCCAAGCTGGGTGAAGAGGACTAATATGGTCAAGACCGGGTTTTTTGTTGGCGGCCTTTCTGGTTATGCAGAGAAGTCGCCTGCCCGTATGGACATTTTAATGTCGGCCAATGGCTACCATGGTTTAGATCATCTTTTGGTTGATTTGAGACCGGTGGGCCTTGGTATTTTCAAGGGCAATGGCAGCAATTGGGTGAAGCCTTTTCGACTTTGTGGCCATTTCAGTGCTGACTCGAGCTGGGAGTCATGGACTAATCATATTCTGCAGGTTGGCGGGCCATTCTGAAGGAGGCCGAGATCTTTGACGCGGTTCGCCCTTTTCGGCAAACCGTGGTTTTCTTCGATGAAGCCTTCATGGCCATGCTAGAGTCGTTCCTTCCACAAACCAACACCTTCATTGTTACGAATGGTGAGATTGGTTTTTTTTTTTTTAAGGAACTGAGTGTCATCATTGGACTGCCTATCCTCGGCAAACTCTATGAGGAGTTTATGCCTATCGACAGTGTTCTTGAGGAGCAGTCTGAGGAGTTCAGGCTTTTGTACTTTCAGCTCGTCCCCTTCTATGATTTCTTGAAGGAGAAGGAGGGCGTGAAAGTTTGTTGCAGCAGTTGGAAGAGTGGTAACTCTTTGTCTTGCAACTTCTTTGACAACGGGGAGTCTTCTGAGAGTACGACCTAGGAAGCCAGGGCTAAGAACCTGAGTTTGAAGATCTCCTCCATGCGAGAAAAATTGAAGGAATTCTTCGCAAAAACAGACGCCATTCATTCTGACATTGCGCTGCGGAGAGATCTCACTGTTTACCTCACTTATTGGCTGGGTGAGGCTGTATTTGTTGGAGGAACGCACATCAGGCCGCACTGCATTTTTCCGGCTTGTCAGATGGCGTTTGGAGAGCGGCTTGCTTTGGTGCCTGCTCTCTACTTTTATTTGTGCACCGAACTACAGGCTGCTGCTTTCTTGGTTCAACTTGGGCTTCCAATGAATAGGGTATTTTCAGCCCACATCTTTTATTCGTGGTATGTATACCACTATCCTGGTTTCCACCAATTGGGTGCTGCACAGGATGATGACCCATTTATGATTCGATTGGCCAGAGGGAAGCCTGTTTCCAAATCCCTTTTATCCGCCCGTTTGAGGATCCGACGATTCAGGGACATCGAGATGGGGTAATCTTTAGTGAAGCTTTCTCCGGGCTTGCGGAAAAAGGCTTTTGATTTTGGTGTCCCCCGTGATTCGACCAGGGCTGGGTTTAGGAGACATTATTTTTTGACAAATGCAGAGAGAAGTTGGCTTTTTAACATACGTGTTGGTACGATGGTGTACCGTAGACATTTTTTCGTCAACATCCAGCTGTATGTTCCTTCTCGTTTTGCCCTACAGTTGGGCTTTTCCCAAGGTGTTGTTGGAGCACCTTCAAGTAAGGTGTCAAACCCCGACCCAGGATTAGCGCGATTAGTGTTAACTAAGTGCGGGTTTAGTTGTAATGTGAGTTTAGTGTGCGTGGGATTAGAAATTGGTCCAAGTTAGTCTAGAATTAGCTTTGGGGAATTTTGAGAGCGTTTTGTGCTATTTGGTCACACTTAGGGTGCCTTGAGAGTACGTGTAAGCTTGGGAGAAAATTCTAGTTTTCTGATTTTAATCGTGATTTCGATCTCTTTTGAATGGTTTTATTTTATTGATAAACTTTTGTGTTCAGCTTGTTTGTGTTTTAGGCTCAGAAACCCAAGTTTTGGCCCAAAGGGGTAAATCAGTCTTTTCACACCAAATCTGGACTCAAATTTCAAAATCTCAAAACTATGCCAAATTTGTACTTTTTGGAAAGTAGATTTTTCGACGATCATTTTAGTCTTCTTCGTCGTTTTCATCCGGGGCCCACAAGTCAGTGTTTTAAACATTGCAAATTTTGAGCAATGGGGCCCACAAAAACCCACTTGAAGCAAATCTCCTTCTCCCTCATTTTTTCTTCACTCACGAGTCAAGCTCTCCCTGCAACTTCTGAACCCAGCTGAAGACTCTTCTTCTTCCCTTCCTTTCTTCTCATTGCATGCCTAAGCTAGAGAGCTTCAAAGCACAAACCAACCCTACCATCTTCTTCCTCTCAACTCAAGGAATCCATTGCTACCATTTTCTTGGAGATCCCAGCTGTGTTCCCACTCCATTTTCTTCTCCTCTTCTTGTTTAGCAAGCTTCAGGTAATGGATCTCTTCCTCCTCTTCAATGTAGTCTTTTGAGTTCCTTAGGAACCCATTTTTTAAGCATGCAACACCCATTTCGAAATGGGTCATTGTCTTCTCTTTTTGGTGGATTTTTGAAGTTCTTTTCATGGGTTTTCTTGTAGATTTCTTGGAGTACATTTGGTAGGATTTGTTCTGAGATTTTTGGGCTAGGACTTTGGTAAAGGCAAGTGAACAACTTAGACTCATGATGCATGCAATGTTTGATTACTTTAGCTTTCATGATTTGATTTCTCTTCCATGATAATTTGGGCAATGTATGTTTCCAAAGGTGTGTTATAGTCTGAAATTTTGTTTTAATTGAAATGCATATGCTAATGGGTTGTGTTAATGGTTTTTCATTCATTTGAAGTTGCTTTTATCTTGCCAATGTGTTTTATAAATGGATGAAAGAATGGAGGAAATGTTGTGAGGTGATTTGGAAGTGTGGATTGTATAATTTGAATGGAAATTGCCCTTGGAGAGCATGAGGCTCAGGGGATATGCAGGGATTTGACAAAGGAAAGAAATGGTGAGAAGGGAGTGTGAATTCTGAATTCAGCTGAAGCTGCCGCAGACAGGCGGTTAGCAGTCGGCCAGCAGTCGGCTAGCCGACTGTTGACCCACGGCTAACCGACCCTGTGTCGGTTAGAATTACAGTAACTCAATTTCTGCACAGGGCGTGGTCGGCCCGCGGGCGGTCAGCAGGCGGCTAGCCGACCTGCGCAAGAAATCTGAAAAGTAGTATTCCTCCTGATCAGTCGATCAGCGGTCGGTCAGTTGGTCGGTTAGCCGACCAGCAACCGGCGGCCAGCCGCCGGGTAGCCGCGTGGTGACCGAGTGCACAGAAGGAGAATTTTGAAGGGGCTTTGATGGGAGAGAAAAACTAGAATATGTTAAGGGGTCTTTAGCCTGATGCTATGCAGTTGAACATGAAATGTTGTCCAGCTTCGGGAACACCAATTCATTTAAACTCCAACATTTGGGTTTCAACTTCACAAGAATCAAATAAAGAGTCTTAGCATATACTTGACATAATTGTTTCGAAATCTTAAATTTTGGCACGAAGAATACCGTTTTGTTCCTGTTTTGATTTACAAGCATGTGTTTAACTTTAGATTTGTTTCATGAACTATAATGGGGACACTTTTCCAGCCTTGCTTGTTATAGCTTATGCTATTCTCGTTAGTCTCGTCTTGCGTTGTTTTGACAAGTGTTTTTCCCCATTTTTCGCTAAGTTTTGTACGAGCATTGATATGTTTTATGCATACATGGATATCATAGAATACCACTGAGCTTGGACTGCCTTTTCAGTCTGATCCACTAGTTCGGGGGTCCTTAAACATAAGGGCAATCTGCAGATTAGCCGTGTATTTATACACATCTTTGTTCTGTCCGGTTCCGCGGCCGGTTTTCCGCCCACCTTGTGTGGCTCGGACTTCTGTTTTATTTTGCCTCGTTCTGTTTCGTTTTGCTTGCTCTTATCATTGCGTATGACGGAGAAAGGATGAGCTCAATGTGGATCCGTGAATCATGTTATTTTATTGAAAAGCATATTAGTTTTGAATTACACCTTAAACATGTTTTGTTCAGAACTCATGCCATGTTTTAAGTACTGATTACTTTCATATTAATTGTCTTGTATTATGTCTAAACTGTTCACCTGCCAGACCGTCGTGTCTGACCCCTTTGTTTTGGTGTTTAGATGCAGGCGCCGTTGGCATTGCGGAGGAGCGCCCGGAGGAGGCTTTTGAGCCACCCCCAGCCCGTGAGTGGCAACCCGACGACGTCCTCTAGACGTCGGGCGGAGTCTTGAGCACGATGCACATAGATGGGATTATTTTGCTATTTTGGGAATGTATGGCCTTTGTTGGCCTTTTTCACTTTTGGGGTTATGTAACTTAACACTTTGTTATTTTGAAACTTGAACTGAATTTGGTAATACTATGCTTACATTTTCTCCTCTGATTATTGTCTTAATGATGACTTAACTTATGCAATTCGGAATCACAAGGTTTATGTGATTAAGTTGTGATGAGATTATTTGCACGCTTCCGCAAATCATTGCTCGAGTGAGATTGTTACATCTTCGTCTTTGGAAATCCTCACCGCGGAAACCTGTGGGTTAATCATAGTTGGATGGACATAACCGTCGCGGGGCCCGGACTTGGGGGGGAACCTCGGTCCGGGGTCGCGACATAAGGTGAAGCGCTTTGGAGGTTTGCAGGATAGGAGGAATGCATGGGCCTTTTATAGCGTGGAAGACACTACTGCCATGATTTCTTATCCTGAGTTGCCCACTTTCCGGACTGCCGGCTTCACAAAACGGTTTGTGGAGAGCTTTTCAGTGCACCGAGGGCTTTCCAAGAAGGAGCTTGATGTAAAGCAGTCTTCTAGGAAGGGTCTTGGGAAATCAGATGGCGTCCGCCGAGAGGAAGTTCTGGCTTTCCATTCTGGAGAAAAGCACAAAATAAGCTTTCTCGATGATCGGGACGTCATCAGATCAGGAGCTGTACAAGAGATACGTGGTGAGGTCTTGGAACAGCTCGTAGAAGAGGAGGCTGAGGTCGACGCTTGGGTGCAAGTGGAACGAGCGAAAGCTTCCATGGAGTCTACTGGCAAGAGTAGATCATCCAGTGAGGAGTCAAGTGAGAGGCCTGACTCTGAAGGCGGGGCGAGCTCTTCAGATAGACCGACCCATAGAAGCAAGAGGAGGAAAGGGCAGCGCTGTAATAAGAGACGTCATGAAGACTCTCCTGATCTGGAAATCCCTCTTACGATTGCTGAGGAGGCATCAAGGGATGACGATGAGCCTCCAAAGAAGAGGAGTCGAGGAGAAAAGATCAGTAGTGATGGTATAATCCTCCTCTTTTTTTCCGCTTCTTTCTTTTTATGAGGATTTTGTTTTGATCCATTGCTTTCTTTCTTTTGGCAGAAGATGATGATTTGGTGATGCTTGAGGTTCCGGTTAATGAGGCAGTGACGGATCCGGTTGTGGCGTTTGAGAAAGAACCCAGGGACTTTGGAGTAGATCTAGAATCTTCACCTGGTATGATTTCTTTGCCTTTTTTTCACCTTTTTGTTTTTCTTTGCCGCTACTTGCTAACATATTTTTTTTCTTTTCTTGCCAGCTGACTTGCCAGAGGATTCTGATGACTTCGAGCCATCCATGGATGTAACTTTTGACGATGCTTCGGATGAGCTCATGGAGGCAGAAAGTATTCCACCGGTTGTCGAAGAAGGTACTTTGTAGTGATAATCTTGATATTGATTTTTGACAAGTTCATATTCATACCTTTTTCATCTTTCATAGGCAGGCTGTGAAGCAATAGGAGAAGTTCCTCTGTCTTTCTCAGAGCCAAAGCAGGGGGTGCCCGCAGTTGATCCAGGAGTAGGGGCTTCTTCTACCAGCTTTGACGAGGCAGAGGCGAGTCCGCATGCTGATATCCCTTCTCCAGCAGCTCCGATTGGAAAGAGCTTCTTGATTACTCTTCCGACGGTGCATGACATGGGCAGTCGACCAACGGAGCATGGCGAATCTTCATCTGGGCCATCCCTTCAGTTTGCGAAGAAGGTGTTGAAGAGAGTCTTGAGCTCATGGGTCGAGACTCTCTCTTCTGGCCATTTGGAAGTTGGCTTTGGCATGATTAAGCATGTGCAGGACATTCTTGCTAATAGCGAAAAGGTCGGTCTGGACATTACAAATGCCAAGGCTTTTGTTGATGAAGTCATCACTCTAGGCAACAAATGGACTGAAACCAAGAGCTTCCCAAATGGTGTCTTCTTTAATGAGTTGTTTTTGAAGCCTTCTGGCGAAGTCAGATCTGAAGTAGATGAGATTTCGTGGACTCGAAAGCAGTTCGTTCGGGAGAGGAACGTCACCGAGTTGGCTATCATCGAGCTGACACAAGACCTGCACCGTCTTGAAAGGTAGGTCATTGAGACCAGACAGCGCCTTGAACTATTGGAGGAACAAGCTGCTGCTAAATGGGCTGCCATTACGGAAGCTCATGATAGAGAGAGGACACTCATTCGCCACGTTGAGAAAGCTGAAAGCAATCTCCGGAGGAAGACTCAGGAATATGAGCAATGGAAAATTCTCTGGGAAGAACTTCCTCGTGCTGAAGATGGATCGCGACAACCTGCCGCATTTTATGGAAAAACTCTAAAGAAACATGGCTTGGAAGCTTTGGAGGCTAAGGCCAAGAGTCTGCTTGAGGAGTTAAGTCTTTGGCTGAAGACCATGTCAGACTAATCTCCTGATTTGTAATAAACTTTTTCTTCTTTTCTTTTGGCACCTCCATGTATAAACATTTTTTGGCACCTTCTCTCTGTTTTTTTTTTTTTTTTTTTTTTGTATTCCCATGTTTCACTTAAATTCTTTTTTGATGAAAATAGGTAAAAGTTGGATGGGTGTCAAGCCCCGACCCAGGTTTAGTATTTTTAATTATTGTTTTAACCGTGTTTAATCTCTAAGTGGGATCAAAGGGTGATTAGCTTAGATTTTTAGTCAGATTAGAACTTTGAATGGCTTTGGGGAATTTTGAATGCGTTGAATCTGGTTTGACCGGGCCTGGGGTGACCTGTGTGAAGTGTGTCCGTGTGGGGATTTGGCTTTGATTTTCGGAAAATATTGATTTATATATTTTTGGGTTTGTTATTTTGAGCACAAAAACTTTCACGTTAGTTCCATTTGAATCCGAACCCCAGAAATCGCGTTTTTCGATAAAAAGGGACAAATTTGTCTTTTACACCCAAACTGTGCATAAATTTCGAAATTTGAAAATCATGAGGAAAATATATGTTTTTGAAATGTAAAGTTTTTGACAATCGTTTTTCTCTTCTTCGTCGAGTTCATCCGGGACTCGTAGATAGGAGTTTTAAGCACTTGGAGTTTATGGCCAAATGGGGCCCACAAGTTGACTCAAACCCATTTAAACATTGAGAACCCAACGTTCTATTCTTCTTCTCCATTCCGTTTTCTGTAGCAGCTGAACCCAAAAGAGATTTCTCCTCTCCCTCTCTCTCTCTCTCTCTCTCTCTCTCTCTCTTCTTGCATGTCAATGGAATTGAGCCTAACTTGAAAAATGGATTTTACCATCTTCATCCTCAACCTCTAAGCTTTCTATTGATACACGTTTCAAGAAAATCCTACTGAAATCAACACTATTTTCAAGCTTATCTTGCTGGTTTTATACCTATAGGTAAGACCTTGTTCTCTCCTTGTAGATATGGCTTTCTTACATCACTTGGAGATTTTTCTTCATGCATGCAAGATAGCTCTTTGAGAGCCCCTCCTCTTTCTAAAAATGTGGAGTTTTTGAATGGGTTTTTCATGGGATGTTGTGTAGATTGAAGACTGAGCTGGGAAGGGAGTTTCTTGGAGTGTATTAGGATCCTTTTAAGCTCTAAGGCAAGTGAATAAACTAATCTTTGAATGTTTACAGCTGAACTTGTGTTTCCTTTAAAAATTTGATGTGAAATTCCTACTTCATTAAATCATTTTCTTTGGCTGTGCAAGGTGGATTTCCTCAAAAGGTTTAAGATTCAGCTATGTGTGATTTTCTGTAGTGTTTTTACATTTACATTCAGATTTCAGCAACAGATTTCATCATGGTTTAGTGTTTAATTAACATTAAGATTTCAGCAACAGATTTCAGCATGGTTTAGTGTTTAATTAACATTTAGATTTCAACAAGGTTAGTGTTATTTCATACTCAGTCTATTTTGGCTGTGTTCAGCAACTTAGAATCTCAATTTCTGATATGTTCTAAAATGATGGGAATTTACTTGATAGACTGTTGCAGCCATTATGTTTTAATCATGAAATTTGTATTGGAATGGATTTGGAACGATTTGTAATGCATATGGTTGAATGGGGTTTGTATGAAGCAAGGAGAAGTCCATATTTTTGTAATAAGGAATGTGGGATTGAAAGAGGGAAGGAAGGAAAATAGAAACAGAAAGAAGGCTGAAGAGTGCAGAATTCTGCACTCAACTCGGACCCAGCAGAAACTGGGTCGCTCGAGCGGACCAGTCACTGGAGCGGACCTGGGCCCTGTCAGGCCTGTTTCAGCAGGCGCCCAGTCTCATTTCAGCAGGTCTTTTTCCCTTTATTTGGAGGTGTATACTCCCCTATGAACCATGAATGATTGGGATTGAGAGATGTGAAAAAAATACATTGAATTGTATAAATTTGAATGTGAGAAATGAGGGAAAAACTTGATTTTGGAATTACCCGGGGAATTTGTATGATTCTTAATGCACACTTTATGGCCTTAAATGTTGGAGATTTTCATTGGTACCAAACTCATTATTATAAATCAACAATTAGGGGTTAAGTGTCTATTGAGACAACCCTTGGTAATGTTGGAATTGGGTGGACCTCTTGGACAGGTTTCAAAAACTTTTCACCAACTAGAAGTGATGAACACCTATCCAAAAGCCATCAAAACCCAATCCAAGATGCATGTCCTCAAATTCAGCCATCATGATCAGCAAACAAACCTATCAAAAGGATAGAAACAGCACTAAACATGCAACCACGAAATTCCACAACATACAAGGAGTAGAAAATACTTATGGAGCTTGGTTGTGCTCTAATGGAGAACTTGATTCAACTCTTTGATGAAGAGCTCTTCTAAGATCAGAATCTCCAATACCCAATCGTCTTCCACACTATGACCTGCTTCAGATCTCTTTCCACAAGAGAGATGGTGGACTCTCCAAGAGAAAGACTATCTAGAATCCCCAAGGAAACTAGAAGGGAACTAGAAGAGAGAGAGGGGAAGGAGAAGAATGCAACTCTTGCACTTTAGGGTTGATGGGCGTGAACTCCTCTTGATAGACCAAGCATGGACGTCCAAGGCCTCCCTTGTCCCCTTATTTATAGTCTTGCAACTCCTCTCTTTCTTAATAATTAGAAGTTTAACTTTTAGATTAATTAGTAAACCTTCATTCCACTATTACAACTATTAGAAGTCTCACTTCAAATAGAAATAGTAGCTTTCCTTTTTGAGTTCAAATAGAATTAGTAAAGATCCAATCTTAGGATAACGTGGGGACCACTAGGGATTCCATAGAAAGCTGGCTCCAACTGGGACAACGCGACCCCACATCTCATGTACAATCCGGGCTCACGGTTAATTGCAAATAACTCCACTATATAAATGCAATTGAACTCTAGTCTTAGGAATAAATTACATGAAGACCCTAAACTTCCCTATCACTACAAGTGGGCCCCTCTATCATTATCCATGGATCAATTGGATAGACTGTCCCACCAATTTTGACCCATATCTTATTATCCTTGAGACCCAATTAATTATAGTAATCATTAGTACCATCCAATTAACTCTTAATTGAGATGGGTGTACACTTACCAATGATAAATCCATTAATTGGCACAAGGGGATAATAGAGATGGATTCTATCTTGACCATTAAATGTTCCCATAGTCCTACTACCACGTACCCAAGACACCGAGGTGTTGACCTACAGTTGGCCTCACTCATTGGTGACTCAAAGCAAATGAATAGATAGAAACTTGAGTTCATAAATGTCTCAGGGTTGAGAGCCTATTGCTAAGGAATTATGAGAGCAAACATTAAAGTAAAGACAGTGTTCTTGAGGTGCTTCCCATGGTCCTTCAATACATCCAATGTACCAGCACTATGATCCAGAATCTTACATTCTGATGATCGAGACAAATCACACTATCTCATAGTAATCAAAATACTGCAACCTTGTCAGATGAGATGTCCAGTCTCATCACTGGTTGTGAAGATATTCAAATATAAAATTTGTTATACATGTCTCCTGTATGTGGATCTCATCCATACACATGTATTGCATCTAGTATACTTATGGACTCCAGTTCATCTCATGAACCATCATGTCATTCGTATTGGTTATGTGCATTTAAGTAATAAACACCATTCATCTCATGAAAGGAACGCATGAATATATTGATAAATAAAGAAATTAATCAATTTATTACATCAATCTTAATGGATTGAGACCATAAAACTAACAGGTAAGCCATTTAACCATTATATGTTACTTTATTCCAAGTTAGAGAAATTTATATAATTTCTACAAATTGATTTGAAGTTGATTTGAATGATTCGCCATAGAAAATTGTATGATTTCTACAATTTGATTTGAAATAGATTTTGAGCGGTTCGCCACGTTTGAAAACATAGGTAAGACTACTCATCTGATTTGTTCGGATTTGTCAGTATGTTCAATATGAAATTTGTTCGGAGTAGTTCCTCTTATCGATTTTAGAAAAGGATTACTATGCTTTGATTTACATTGATTCGGGTTTCGGTTTGAAAGGCACTACTAAGCTTAGGTCACTTTGTCGGGCTGATCACCCGGCTTAGGATCTTAAATGATTTGCTAACTGCAGTTTGGACCCTCTGTTTGTTTGTTCCAGCCTACGCGTTTGGCAACGGTTTCTGTCTGGCCATTTTGCATGGCATTTTATCCGGCCATTTTATATGGCAACGGTTTCTGTCTGTCTGCTCTCGTTACTTCGGTAATAGGAGAATATAGATATATGTGGGTTGCTGATGTTCTGCTTATTTATCAGTCAATTTGAAATACTTTAAATGTGAGATTTCTTTTTTGTACAGAAATGATTTATTTGGCTCATTCTTTACACATGCTTTGTTTTAAATGCACTTCATGATTTTAAATACGATATTGATAAAACTTGTATATCTCATCAGTTTTTTCCACTTGCTAGACCGTCGTGTCTGATATTCTTTATGTTGGTACCATAGGTGGCAGGACCTTCGTTCCAAATCGGAGTGCGTGCAGTTGATTCAAAGCTTTATATTTTGGTAGGTTGGTTGTGCTGACGATGTCATGTAGACGTCGAGTTTGGCATTGGAGCTCGTCACATAATTTCGGGGTAGTAGTCTGTTTAGCTAGTTTTCTTGGATGGCTTTTATTAGCCCTTTTCTTCGAGTATTAATTAATGCACTCGGTATAATTTGTAACTTGAATATATGTGGGAAATGAATCCTCATGTTACTGTCAGCTCTGTATATTTTGAGACCACGATTATTCCAGTCTAAGTATGAATATTATCATTATGACAGCATTGTGCTGACTATTGAGTGTGACATGGAATTCGATGACCACGGGCTCCGGGTCACAACATCAAGTATGCTTCCGCGAATTGTTCCATTGTGATGGAAATTTATTATCCTCTCACGCGGATCTTGGGGGAAGCCAAATTTTAATTAACCCCAAAAATCACGCTCCCCGAGATTGGATTTCTGCAGGAGTCCGGTTTCGGGGCTTACAATGGGAATGTTTGTTTGAAAATTTGATCAAAAGGTTGTCATTTTGCGAAAATCTTTTGTCAAAGGGTTGTTTTGAGCATGAAAGCCAGATTTTGTGCCAAAAGGCCTGGTTATTTGATGGCTTGAAAGCCGAATTTTTGAATGGCAAGAAAGCCAAACTTTGGTGGCATAGGAGCCAAAATTCTGTTTATGGCATGGAAGTCCGTTTTTGGCATAAAAGCCAGTTTTTTGTGGCATAAGAGCCAAAATTTTGTGGCATGGGAGCCGAAATTTTGTTTTGTGGCATGGGAGCCGAATTTTGTCGCATGAAAGCCGATTTTGTGGCATGAAAGCCGATTTTTTGTTTGTTTTGGCGTGAAAGCCAGATTTTGTGGCATGGAAGCCGAGGTTTTTTTTGTTTTTTTTTTTTAAACCAAGCTTTGTTTTGTTGGCATGGAAGCTGGATTTTTTTTTTTTTTTGGGCGTGAAAGCCAGGTTTTTGGCATAAAAGCCGGGTTTTGGTGTGAAAGCCGAGTTTTTGATTTTTTGCGTCAAAAGCCGAGTTTTGGTTTTCAAAATGCAAGTATCGACTAAGAGTTACCTCCCTGCTGAATGGTATTGCAAGTATCGATGGAATGTTGCTTCCTTGCTCATTCGGTTGCGAGTATCGATGGAATGTCGCCTCCTCGCGGATTTGGGTGCAAGCATCGACTAAATGTCGCTTCCCTGCTTTTTTCAATAATTTTGTTTTGTAGGTATCGATGGAATGTCGCCTCCCCACGATTTTTGAAATTTGAGGTTTTTTCGAACCTTTGTTTTTGTTTTGAAATTTGGGTTGTGGATATCAACTGAAACGTTGTGTCTCCACGATTTTTGAAATTTGGGTTATGGATATCAACTGAAACGTTGCATCTCCACGATTTTTGAAATTTTGCAAGTATTGACGAGGTCTCGCTTCTTTGCGATTTTGAGGTTTTGGAAATATCGAATGGGGTTCGCATCCTTCCAATTTTTGGATTTTGCGAGTATTGACTAAGCGTCGCTTCCCGTGGTTTTTTTTTTTTTTTTCTGAAAAACCAATTTTGTTTAAAGACACGAGGGTCGTAAATTTTGACTCAAAACCATTTTTGGTGGTAAAAGTCGGGGTGGACTAGGGTGGAAATCCTGAGTCCTAATTTTTGTTTCAAACCATGAATTTTGTGTTCAAGGATCGAGAATTTTGGTCAAGTTAGGGAAGAGGCTCCTAAACTTGGATTTGTGGGATTTTTCTAACAATGAAACATTGAAAGTAAGCATTGTTTTGAGTTTTTTTTTTTTTTAGAAACTTCAATGTAAAGATGAAAATTCCAAAAGGAGTGGGTTTGACGAGCAAGTACCTAAGAATAGGCTTTGGCCATGCAGGCATCGCTCTGACCCAATAGAGGAAGTCTTCAAGGGTAGTACCGCTTCAAGAACTTGCCGTTGATGGATAGCATACATTTGTCGCCCTCCATATTTAAAAGAACGTATGCGCCATTGGAGAAGACTTTGTCGATGACGAAGGTTCCCTCCCATTTTGGTTCAAATTTGCCTTTGGATTTGTGGGCAAAACCCATTGGCCTTTTTACTGCAAGAACCAAGTCACCCTTTTTGTGGGTGTGCTGCCTCACCTTTTTGTTGAAAGATCCTGTCATGCGTGCTTGGTAAAGCTCAACGCTTTGTAGGGCTTCGAGCCGTCTTTCATCGAGATTATCCAGTTCTTGGAGTCTCAATTTGACATTACTTTCTTGCATCATTTCATTTTGTAGAGATACTCTTAAGGAAGGAATTTGTACCTCTAGAGGGGCAACTGCTTCACTTCCATATACGAAGGAGAATGGTGTGCTATGGGTTAGTCCTCGAACGGTGGTCCGATAGGACCATAAAGCTTCAGGCAGTTTGTCGCTCCAGTCTCTTTTGTGACTACAGACCATTTTCTTAAGAATTTTGCAAAGTGTCTTGTTAAAGGCTTCTGCTAGTCCATTCGCTGCTGGGTTATACGAAGTAGAAGGACAACTTTGGATTTTGTATTTGTTGCAAAACCTGTAGAATCTGTGATCCCGAAATTGTGGTCCGTTATCATGGATGAATCTTTTAGGTATGCCAAAGGGACGAATTATGCTATTGCGCAAGAATTGAAGGACTGACGAGGTCTTCATTTCACTGAGCGCAAATGCTTCTGACCACTTAGAATTCAGCGACTGCTTGGTGTGTGTTGAGAGGAGGGAGAATTCTTCTTTGACACACTATAATTCGCAAGTTTTCCCCTTCTTGGATCGCCATAGATGCAGCAAGTCTAGCCAAGGCATCTGCACGAATGTTTTCACCTCTGCGGATGTGGGTGATGTGACAGACATCAAACTTTTGTCGGAGTGATTGTGCCTTGTTGTAATAAGGCAACAGATCAGGCTTCCTGATTTCATATTTCTGATTCATTTGGTTAACGATTAGTTGGGAGCCCCCAAAGGCTTCCAGCATGGTGATACCGGATTCGAGGGCGAGTTACAATCCTATGATCAGAGCTTAGTACTCAGCTGCATTGTTTGAACATGGTTCCAGAAGTGAGAATGCGTGTGGAATCATGTATTTGTCAGGGCTAACAAAGAGAATGCCAATTCCCGATATCAGCTTTCCTCTTTCATTTGTCCTGGTTACACCATCGAAGTACATGTCCCACGAGGCATTTGATAAGGAGGTCTCCACGCTGTAGACAGGCTCGTCTGGGAGATCATCCCTGAGTGGAGAATCCTTAGGCAGTGGATGCTCTGCGAAAAAGTCTGCCAGAGCTCGGCCTTTGATTGCTTTCTGTGGTACATACCTAATACCAAATTATGACAGAAAGATGGACCAGTTTGCCAGTCGAGCATTGAGGGAACTTGCTTTTGTGACAAGGACCTTTAAGAGATTGATCCTTGAAATCAGGTATACTGTGTTGGACAGTAGGTAGTGACGTAGTTTTTGTACAACGAACATCGCTGCAAGGCATTCTTTTTTTATTGGAGAGTAGCGATGCTCTGCACCTACCAACATGCGACTAAGGTAGTATAGAGCAGCTTCTTTTCCTCCATCATTTTCTTGTGCAAGTAGAGCGCCCAAAGAATAGTCGAGAGATCTTGTGTACAAGATGAATGGTTTTCCAGTTGTGGGGCCAGCCAACACTGGAGGTTTGGTCAGGTATGACTTGATGTCTTGAAATGCAGCTTCACATTTAGCATCCCAAACAAAATTCATACCTTTCTTCATCAAGAAATAGAATGGACGGCACTTCCCTAATAGGTTGGAAATGATCCGTCGGATGTATACCAATCTTCCTTGAAGCCCTTTTAGCTCTCTTAAGCTTCTTGGAGATGGCATTTCTAGGATAGCCTTGACTTTGGTGGGGTCAAGTTCTATTCCAGCTTTCCGAACTATGAATCCGAGGAACTTACCCGATGAAACACCAAAGAAGCATTTGAGTGGATTCATTCGCAGTTTGTGTTTGCGAAGTCGAAGGAAGACTTCTCGAAGATCTTTGAGATGGTCTTCTTTTCTATTGCTTTTAACGGAGAGGTCGTCAACGTAACATTCGACCGTCTTGTGCTGCATATCTTGGAATATTTTCATCATAGCCCTTTGATATGTTGCACCAGCATTCTTCAGACCAAATGGCATGACAGTGTAGCAATACACGCCAAATGGGGTCCGAAATGATGTGTTTCTTTCATCTTCGGGATGCATCTTTATCTGATTGTAGCCAGAGAAGCCATTCATGAAAGTCATTTGCTCAAATCCGCAGGTGTTGGCAATCATTACCTCCAGTATGGGGAGCAAGAATTCATCTTTGGGGCATGCATTATTCAGATCTCTATAGTCAATACAGACCCTAATTTGCCCATTTTTCTTCATCACGGGGACGATGTTGGCCAACCATTCAGGATGTTGTTCCTCGCGGATGAAGCCAACGCTTTTGAGTTTCTGAACTTCCTGTTCAATTTTGTCCATCACGTCAGGACGGAATCTTCTTTGGCCTTATTTGACAGGCATGATATCTTTCTGCAGATTGAGTTTATGGACTGCTATTTTAGGGTCTAAACTAGGCATTTCAGCATAAGACCATGCAAAACAATCAACAAACTCATGAAGAAAAGCGATATACTCGGGTAACTCATCATCCTTTATATTCTTACTTATGAATACAGGACGTGGGTTATCAGGTGTTCCCCAGTCTATCTTTTGAACAGAATCTTCCGTTGGAAAGTTTAAAGGTGGTTCCTCCACAATATTTTCTAAGGCTTCCAACTCAACAAGACCTTCTGGGTTTCCAAGGGCATTTTCAAACCATGGCTTTGCTTCCGTCCATGAATCTTCTTGATCGATACTCCTCTCAAGATTTGCTATGAGATGATCCCAATCACCTACTGAAACTGGGTCGTAGTAAGGCACTTCTTTTGGAGACAATGGTTCTTCTGGTTCAGAATACCGTGTCTGTGTCATCGGACAATTCCTCTTCATCATCAGAGAAATCGTACCAATTTGATGAGTCTTCCGGATCCTTGTTGGGTAACTCTTCAAAGAGATATCTAGGGAGATCGTTGTCTTCATCAACACGAGATGTTGAGGCCTGGTCGTCAAAACGACTTTGCAGCCTTTGTGTCAACTGTCTCATGGGAGTGTCAGGATCATACCCCAACCCATATGAAGACATGTCTATGCGACGGTGATTTTTCCAATCCTCCAGTTGGCTTTTGGTCAGGGTGGATTCCAATGGTGTGAGAATACCACGGCCACCTCCCAAACCAATTGGATTTTGAGGGTCATAGCCCATTTTCTTCATTATAGCTTGTGTCATTGGACTATACAGGGATAGTTGAGGCATACCTTTATTTTGGAAGTGTTCAGGCAAAGAATTTGATGAAGAAGCGTCAGATCTATGGAAGAAGATTGGTTTTTCTTCTGCCGAGGCTGCCGGAACAATGAAGAAAGTAGATACAGGATCTTCTATGCGAGCAAGAGTCTCCAATGGAGTGAGGGCGGGCTGAACTTGTTGAGTATCAGCTTGGCTTGACGATGTGTTATCTTCTGGCTCTGAATTTGTCTCAGAATCCGAATTCGTGCCCTGTATGATAGACACGAAGGAGACAACAAACTTGCCTCCAGTCTTTTGCTTTGTCTTCTTTGCTTTGGTAGTGATTACCAAAGGTTTGGAAGATTTGAAGGAAACAACGAAGGGAGATGGATTGCTCTCTTCGGATTTGCCGGAAGGTCTGTTTTCTTCCAATGATTACTGAGGAGCCTTGCCTTTATCTTTTTGGAGATTGCCGGCAAAGGATGTTGTTTCTTCCTCCTCTTTTTCTTCTTTTTCATCCTTGTACATCTGAGAGTCTGTGAAATGAACTTCTTTGCCTTTGAAGGGCTTTTTGTCTGCAAGCACTCGATGTATCAAGCCGTCGCTGCCAACGAACTTGATGCACTGATGTAGAGTCGAAGGAACGACACCATTCTCGTGTATCCAGGGGCGTCCGAAAAGGATGTTATAGCATGAAGGGGTCTTTATTGCATACACGGTGACTTCAGAGAAAAGATCATCGATTTAAAACCTGAACTTGACTTTGCCAATATGTCTTTGAGTGCTCCCATCGTATTCAAAGATAGACACGAATACCCAGTTCTTCGAGTGCCGAAGTAGAGATGAAGTTGAGTGCAGAACCTGGGTCAATCTGAACTTTGTGTATTGGCATCTCTTTGATGTACCCTGTGAAGTACAGGGGTCGATTGTGCTTTGTCTCGCCCAGCAGGAGGTCTTCCTTATTGAAGGCGATGGTCGCACTTGCTGCTTTTTGGACCGAGAGACATTGAATGCAAGACCCCTCAGTTTTCTTCTTCTCCTTTTGAGGAAGTGTTTGATTTTTTTACCCTATAGTCCATTTCAATTTGTAGGACTTGTGAGGCATGTTTGTCGACTTCCGCATTCAGCCTTTGTAGTTCTGAAATGAGACTATCACGAGTTTGTGGTGACATTCGTAATAAGTGTAAGATGTACAGTCGTGCAGTATGTGTTTAAAGTGCTCAATCAAGTCATACTTGAAAGCCTCCTTAGGGCCTGCATTTTTATTATTGTTGCCACTTGGGGCATTTACAACTTGCTTTCCCGAAGGATTTACATAAGAAGAAGAAGAATGTTGGTTGTAGTTTTTATGGTAATCCCAGCCAGAGCGGGTACTTTTATCAACGTCGAGAGCTTCTAGAGATGGTTCTTCTTTTGGAAGATCACCCTCTTGAACAAGGGGTTGATTCTTCTCATTTTCTAAAATCATTTCTATAGCAGCGTTGCTGTCTTCAGTGATTGCATTGCATGGAGCATTTTTCGGGAACAAGTCCTAAACAGCATCCAGCAACTTGTCTTCTTTGTCGAGTATTTCATCGGTCCAAACATCTCCTATGAGGTTGGGTATCTGAGACCAAATGACCGGGTTTTCTTTGAAGGCTTCATCGGCCAAAGCCTCTTAATGGTGATCAATCGAAAGAGATTTGAATTCCGATGTCATGGTTTCAGGAGACGAAGGCGAAGAAGATGCTATCTTAGTGGAAGTCACCCGAGAAGATGTAACTCCAGAAGATATGCTACCAAACATACTCTGTGAGTTTGCAACTTCGGTAGATGGAGCTTCAGAGGCACTATCATCATGAGCTATCGCATTGCAAGCAACTCTGATAGAAGATGCTTCTATAATGCACTGCTTGAATTCAGACTCGTCTTCAGATGTGAGAGGATCATCGATCCAGCAACTTTCTTCATTTTCTGGGGTTACAGAGGGAGATGCTTGTAGATTCTCCGGGACTTCTGGTTCTAGATTTTGATGAAGCTGATTGATGCAATCCTGCTCTTGCTCTATTGTAAGACGCTGCAAGATCCTCGCATATTCTTCGAGATCTGGCATAGGAGCTAAATCTTCTTCTTCATCTGCTCTTTGTGGTTCAACCTCATAGGGTTTCACTAGAGCATTCGTTTGTGCTGGGTCAACAGCACTTTGTTGAATAGCCTCTTGGTCTTCATCATCATCAGACTAAGATCATTGTGGCTGGAAGGGGTTATACCAGATTACTGGCATAAGGTGAGATTCTGGGATCCATTCTTCGTCGGAGATATATTTTCCGATTTCAAGGGATTCCTCCCACTCGTCGATATCACTAGCAGTGTCACTGGACTCGTATCCATCCATGGAGAATCCAACTACCGAGTTGCAAGAGCATGATGCCCCCTACGTAGTCTCATTTCCGAGCCATGGTGGCATGAAATTACCGAGGGTGAATTTTCTTACCACTCTTGAAGTCTTGGGAAGGGACTCTCTGTTGCCCCCAGTGAAGCAGTAGAGGAGGTTTATGCCTTTTCAGGGACTTCTTGTTTGGGTTGAGCCTTCTCCTACTGTTTGAGCTTGCGGAGTTGTCTCTTGGCTTGCCTTCGCTGTTGAGCGGTCAGCTTTGTTTTGACAATCTCCCAATTTTCAACTTCTAGGAGATCTTGATGCACCCATATGGGCTGTCCATCTAGTGTTCGGTAAGGCGCCAGCTCATGAGACATTTGAGTCATTTTTATCAACTTGAAGGAAGTAGTGATCTTCTCCTTTGGTGACTTTGATGTTTGTCCATATGACACCATGTTAACGGAGGCAGACCCGTAGTTTTTGTCAAAGGTGACGACTCCGTTTTTCCACATCTCGTTGATCTTCTCTCTCACAACAAAACATTGATTGAGAGGATGCGAGACCATTTGGTGGTAAGGACAATATCGGGGATCATTGGTTTTGTCAACATCTCCTGGTCTTTTGGGGTCTGGCAAAGTAAGTTTGCCATTTGCTAAGAGGGCCCCTAAGATTTCTTCAACATCTTCATCGAACGGGTATTTCTTCTATACTCGTTCTTTGAAGGCATCAGAGAGTTCAGGACTCTTACCCGCAATTTTGTTTTCAGCTTTCTTTGGTGGCTGAGGAGCTGACTTGGTTTGCACATTGAGAACCTCCTTTTTCTTTGGCTTGGAGGTTGGAATGGCAGTCGGCTCTTTCTTTGATGACTTCTGACTATTGAGGTCTTTGATCATTGTTTCAGCCTCCATAGATGCTTCTAAGAGTTCTCCTAGGTTCTTTGATTTGTTCTCGATGATTATGGAGTGGATCCTTGCTCTCATGTTGTTACCGCAGATGTCAACCAGCGACGCTTGCCGGAGTACGTCTGAGCATTTGTATGCCATCACCTTCCACTTGTGAATAAAGTCGTATGTTGACTCATTCTCTCCCTGTTTTAGGCTGCAGAGTTGAGCCATAGTAACAAGATGACCCTCCCCTTTGAAGTGGGTCAAGAAGCGTGTCTCTAGCATGGTCCAGTTTTGAATGGAATCCTCTGGCAGAGTGGAGTACCAATCAAAGGCTGTACCTTTCAAGGTGATTGCAAAGAGATGGATCTTGAGGGCATCTTGATCCGTAATAGCTCCCGTCAGGATTTTGAAGTGGATGACATGCTGTCTAGCTGAACCTTTCCCCGTATATGTTTGGAGAGTAGGTTGCTTGAACTTTGCAGGGAACGGAACCGAGTCCATCCATAAGGGATATGGTGGCTTGATTCCATGCACCTTCAGTGTATCCTCTTCTTTTGCTTTGGCGAGGATATTGTCAATGTCCTTTTTGGTAAGGGCGCTTGACTCATCTTCTCCACCGTTTGCCTCATCATTTGGAGGGATTTCATTGTTTGGCGAACGTTGGAGAGTGAAAAGGAGGTTTTCCATCAGGACCTCTATTCTCTGGTGTCCTTCCTCCAGCTGCTGGATGTGTAGAGCCATGTCATCATGTGGTGCAGGTTGCTCAGAGTTTGTGACCAAGACATTCACTCTTCGTGAGTCGAAAAAGGATATTGTCTTAGTGACTGAGCTGGAGCTCATTCTTCTAGATGAAGAGCCCGAGGATTAATCACTCCGATGTCCTTGGCTGGAAGGAGTGGGAGAATCTTCCTGATGTCTTCGTGTCCGGGAGACGCTGCGAGTCACCGGCCGTCTGACATTTATTTTCGTTGCTGACTTCTGGCGTCTTTTGGTTTTTCCAACCATATGGACAGCAGCAACTTGGTCGGGTCTTTCTTTCTCGACCCATCATTTAGAGACCTAAAGCTCAGAATGCTGGGTTCTTTGCTTCTCTAGTCTCTTTTGTCGATATGTCGTGCGGCGACGTATACGACGAGCAATTTGAGCCTCAACTAGCTCGGGCTGTGCTCTAGCAATGAAGGATGTGGTCACTCATGCGCAGCAGCCGAGCTTGTCTTCCTTGAATACTAGCATGGACAAGATTTGGACGCGGTCATTAGCCTGTCGCAACAAAGCTTTAAATTTTGCAAGCTCGGCCCCTGTTGAGATGAAGGGTTGAGTTGCAGGAGCCTTGGCAGGTTTTTGCAGAGGCCTTGTGATGCATGATCTGATTTTGGGCTTGTAGGAGCAAGCCGGCTCATGCTAAGTAGTTTTTGTTGTTTGGCGGAGGGTAGGTTTCTCCTCTTTCATGTAGGCGAGAGGATAGAACCGGTTCTCCTTGAGAGGGGCCAGGTATGCTGGCTTTGCAGATGTTTGGGACCTTCTTTGTTTTGGAAAAGGTCTTGGTGACCAAGTCTTGGGGTGGACCTGGTTTCTTACGGGTTGAGGCTTTGCGGGGTTGCCACGAGCCTCAGGTTTTTGGATGACCGCCTTTGGTGTCGGGGCAGTGACACGTTCAGGGACGGTCTTCTGCTTCTTGGTGGGTGCAGTCTCATCTACGGGGAGCGGGAATGGTCCCAGTGACCTAAAGATGAAAGTCTGGGGAGTAGAGGTCGACCCATTTTTTTGTGAGTTGCCGAGGGAGACGATGCTTCAGCAGCTAGCAGGGCGCTTGTAAGTGCGCTTGCTTTGCTTTTCTTGAAGCATGAGTTGGTACTTGTTCTCATTGAAGGTGATGGTTAATGAAGCTGCCATTGTTAGTTTTTGGAAAACTTCTGAAACAAGACCACATCCATTAGTAATCATAAGAATATGGTGATCATAAATGGAAAATACTATGGTTTTGTCTTTTCAAATCGCTCAGGGTAAGTGGCCCATCCCAAGCATAATGAAGAAGGCAAAAAGTCATAGAGGGTACAATTGTTCTAAACGCAAGTATGGTCGGCTCAAAATAAGCGTTCCAGTGATTGCCAGAAGCAATTGTAAACCTTAATTCAAGTTACCGAGAAGCGAAGCTCACTCGAGGTAAAATGATATAAGGTTGAAGATACAAATGTATTGGTCGCGAATACAGTAGACCCGAAAGGGCGTACTAGCACCGCTAGGCACAAATGTTGAAAATCGAATCCTTGGGAAGGACATGAGATGGGATTTTTTTGAAAGGTCAAGATCGAATTCACAAAAGAAAGAAAATGGTATTCCAATCCAAATACAGGCTCAAACATTTCTGCGAGCACTAAATCCGAAAGAGGAAGGAACCAGGATTTCTCATATTTGAATCCAATAATGACAGAAGTTTTTTTTTTTTTGAAAGGTCAAGATTGAATTCATAAAAGAGAGAAAATGGTATTCCTATCCGAATACAGGCTCAAACATTTCTGCGAGCACTAAATCCGAAAAGGAAGGAACCAAAATTTCTCGAATCTGAACACAATAGTGACGGAAGATTTTTTTTTTAAGAGAGATTTTTTTTAAGAGATTTTCTTTTAAGAGTACACATAGGTCTTCCAATTCAGACTTATGAAACCTTAGTGGATAGATCAGCCCCCAGGTAAGGGTAGAATTACTTAATTAACCCGTTTTAAGGACCCTTGCCTCGAACAGTTTAGTTGCCTCCACACTCTGGACAAGGCTTTTCTTAGACTCACTTTGGTCAAAGAACGCAATTGGTGTAACCTTAATGTGTTTTCTTTTCTTTTCTTTTAAAGATCACTAATGAACCCATCAAAGAGAGCAAATGGCCCCTCCAGATCCTAACATCGGATCAGCGATTTCCGCGATCCATTGTTTGAAAAGGAAAGAACCAAAGTTTCTCCAATTTGAACCCCAAAAGAGAGAAATCCGGAAATTTTTTTATCTTTTTTATTTATTTTTTTCGAAAGATCACTAATGGACCCATCAAAGAGAGGAAATGGCCCTTCCCAATCCGAACATCGGCTCAACGATTTCCGCGAGCCATTGTACGAAAAGGAAAGAACCAAAGTTTCTCCAATTTGAATCCAAAAGAGAGAGTTCTGAAAAAAAAAATTTAAGTCAAGATTGGATTCACAAAAGAGAGGAAATGGTATTCCAATCCGAACAAAGGCTCAGCGATTTCCGCGAGCACTAAATCTGAAAGGGAAGAAACCAGAATTTCTCAAATCTGAACCCAACGATAAAAAAAAAAAACTTTTTTTTTTGTTTGAGAAGAGAAAGAATGGAAATAAACTCAAAGACAGAAATTTCCAGAGAATCCCATCTCATGTTTTTCTTAAGATGCAAGATGCAACATAGGCCACCAACTAGAAAAAAGCCAAGGAGTCTAAGCATCGTGTTCTCAAATAAACGAGTCCCACCGAGTGTGCCAACTTGATGGACCCGACTTCTCGCCTTTCTCCGCCCAGAGTCCGCCGGGGTGCGGCGGGACGAAAAAAGCGAGCATCAACATTTTTGTACGGGTATGCCAAATTTTCTATTCTACTTGGAATTTGAAATGGTGATCCGGAGATTCACCTTCACAAGTAAAAAAGGAAATCAACTTTTTTTCTAACTTTCCATTGCACATATATTTTAAAGAAAGAGACAAAATTTTTTAATGCCAAGAAAGGCGATTTTCTTTAGTTTGTCGTGAAAGGTGGTTTTGTGCCGTAAGTGGCGTTTTTGTCGTGAAAGGCGATTTACAAATCTCATCAATGAAGAAAGACGAGAGTTGTGATTTTTTTGTCTCTTTAAAAAATACAAAATACAATAGAAGAAGTAAGAAAAGGGATCTAACTTCTCAGAAAATTGTGGGGACTCGTTCTGATCGACAGTCGCGAGTCATGTATGGACTCCGCCATCATCCTTCAGATGAGAACACATGATCCTTTTGATTCACTTGGCTTGGCTTGGACCTCAGATTTTTAAAAGACAAAGACCAAGGGAAGGTCTTATATCCAATAAAAAACCAAGTAGACGGGCTGAAAAGCCACATCTAGGCCATGTTGAATAGAAGGAGAAGGGACCTTGGGAGGTGGCCCCCCAAGGGACTTCGATCACCTTGTTTGTCTCTTGCAGCAGAGTTTCTTCAAAGTAGGAGAACTTCTTTGAGCAAGGATTTCTTCTGGATTCTTTTGGCTGTGGTTGCGGCAGCGTAGCGTGTAGTGCTCTTCTTCTTGGAATGACCCCCTTTTTATAGGTTTTTGATAGCCACGAGTGGGTTTATGGGCATTGATGCTCCATGATGGGAGGAGTTACAAGATTAATTTCAAAACTTTTGTAACTCCTTTTTCCTTGGATATGATTGGCCGATGGAGAATAATAGGCATTTAATTGCTTTTAATCTCCATGATGATGGGGGTTTCATGATTAATTACCATGATTAAACTCCATAATGGTAGGAGTTACATGTTAATTGCCATGATTAATTGGACTTGTAACTCCCATTTGCTTGCTTCTGATTGGGCCGTCCAAAATAATGAGTTAATGACCGCATTAACTTGTCATAAACGGGTCAATTAACAGCATTAATTGGTTGCCAAATAACTTGAAGAGTCGCGGGCCGCGCCGCGTCTTTTGAAATTATTCTTACGATGATCGCCGATGGATCCGCATATTGTTTGATGTCCGATGGCGATGCAATTTCAGACATTGGTGGACACCAATGGGCCGACAACATCTGTCCAGTCGATTTTAAGATCGGTCGAGTAGAAAGTGTGCTTTCTTGGTCGGCTGGTTGGTGATCTCGAAGCGTCAAATGATGACTTCATGATTTAGACGGCGGATTCATGATGTTGACGAAGATCGATGGATATCATGCCTCAAAAATCAGATTTTGAAAAAATCACAGGGGCTAAACGACTCAAAACGCAAAAAGTACTCGAAAAAGTGGGTTTCCGGGCAAAATCCAGCGACCCGGATCCCTATGGTCGCCGGCGACCATGCACCCATGGTCGCCGGCGACAATGGGCCAAGGTGGCCGGCGACCATGGGGCTTTTGTCCCTTTCGGTCGCCGCTCGGTCGCCGTTTTTCTGCTATTTTTGTTTATTCTTTCTCCTGTATTTTGCTTGACATCTTTCCTCATTTATTGACTTGATTTTCTTGAGGAAAACCTAACGAGAAGCTATGCAAATCAGAACACAAAGTTTCCTATTTTTTGGAAAAGCCGAAGACTTCGTAGCCGATTTTCCGCCAAGAGTCCAAACTAGGTCAAACGATGTCGAAATGACCTGAAATTTGACGTGAAGCTTCTTGAGCAATAGATAGGACTAACCATAGGCTTTTATTTGAGTTTTGAAGCTGTTTGGGGTCCCGTCGATGCTAGACTTGATTTCACCGTGCGGAAGATGTCGAGCTTTGATGTACGGTCAACCGATGTCCGATTGACCTGAAATTTGACGGGGAGCCTATTGGAGTCATTTTGAGACGATCCATTAGCTTCGATTTGGATGCCATGGTCCCGGGGAGCTCTACCGCCAGTAGGCTTGATTTTGTTTCCGAGCGTCAAAGCCGAGTCAAACGTCGTCAAAATGACCTGAAATTTGATGTGCAGCCCTTTGGAAGCATGTAGAAGCTACCCATGCACTTTGTTTGATGAGTGGCGGCATCGGCGGTTCTCGCCGCCGAGAGGCTTGATTTTGCCATTCGAGAGTTGATGGAGGGTCAAACGGTGTCAGTTTGACTTGAAATTTGACGTGGAGCCTTTTGAAGGTATTTTGAGACCATCCATAGGCTCTGATCGAATATTTGTTATCTTCGACACTGTTGCCGCTGGGGGATCCTGCTCAGCTATTGGAGGCTTGAAGTTAGGCCAAATGGTGTTGAAATAGCCCGAAACTTCATATGTACCCTTCTTTTGGCTATTTTGAGGGATCTTACAATTTTCGTTTGATTCTAACAAAATCTGATGCTTGAAGCGGCTCTGCCTGTTTGTTGTAGGATGCAGCTCTCTGTAGTTTTTGATGTCAAAGAGGCAAAGTGACATTTTTGGTGTCAACATTCATAAATGAGATGGAAATAAATGTGATTTGATGATTTTTGGTGGAATTGTTGTTGGAGGATTAATTGTGGTTGGTGAAAGTAAATTTTGCAGTATTTTTATCTCAAAATGGTGGGCAAATGGTAAGAGAAGAGAAGAAGGGGCTGAAATGCTCAAAATGGGCAGTTTCTGAAGCTGTCCGCTCGAGTGGACCCTTCCAGAAGCTCACTGGCTCAAGCCAACCTTCCGGTTCGCTCGAGCCAGCTTGACTAGAACCAGCCCGCTCGAGCGAGCCTTGGTCTGCGTAAGTGGCCCCATCTAGAACCTTGTTGGCTCAAGCCAATTTATGGGTTAGCTCAAACCAACCCTCCCAGAGAGTTGTCCGCTCGAGCAGACCCATGTTCACTTGAAGGGACCCTCCCAGAATCTTGCCAGCTCAAGCAAACCTTCGGTCCGATTGAGCTAACTGTCTATTAGGCCAAGGGTTGCGTTGGGGACATGGAAATGATGATTTAATGATTGGTAAAGGTCTATATGAATCCCCAACATGATGGTAAGACCTAGGGAGTGTTGTACGAAGCCCGATTGAGAAAGAGACCCGTCACAAAGATATATTGAGGACCCCCTTTGACTTACCAAAGTGTATGGAACACTTCGAATGCCTTGATCTTCGGGAGTGCCAAGCCAATAACATAACTAGACGTTGGAGTGTCTTATACACCTTGTTTTAAATCTTTAGGCCTCAATGTATGGTTCGGAACTTCATGAAAATCCATTGTGCTAGTTCTTATTTGAATTTCATATGTTTCCATCGGTTTTCATGTGCTATTACAAGTGGTACTTTAAAAATACTGAAATCTATAATCTGAGTATTCTGTCAGCCTTATACATTTCTGATGAGATACTAATGTGATAATGTGCTTACGAGCCTCCTGTTCAGTTTGTTTTGGGTGTCATGCACCTATATAGTTATGTACATGTTTTGATTTCGTCGTGACCTATGTGTCGGCACCACTAAGCTTGGACAACCTTGTCGGTTTGATCCACCGACTTGGGGTCCCCCTTTAGCTTATGCCAGCTGCAGTCTAGATTCTGTTCTGTTCTATTACTCGGTTCCGTGGACATGGTTTTGTTTAGTATATGTATATCGGTATGTAGTTGGCTCTCATCACTTCACGTGTCCGAGACTAACGCCTTTAGTGTGCTCTCATCACATTAGTGATGGAGGATTTAGCTTATGTGTAGTTGTCATCTTGTTAGTCTCTGCTCCTTGGTTTACATTGTACATGTGTTTTAAATGATGATGCATCTTTTGGAAATTATTGATTTGACAAGTTTTCAATGTTTCTAAGATACTCTTTTGAATTTCCTTATTATGATATCTATTCACCCACCTACCAGACCGTCGTGTCTGACGCATTATTTTGGTACTCAAGTCGAGACCCCGTCATCTTTGAGGAGGAGCCAGTGGAGGCGGCCGGAGAGCCGCAATGTGTAGGTGAATGGCAAGCTGACAATGTCATGTAGACATTGGGTCAAGCTTTGAGATATGGAACACTCTTTTTGGGATAGTAACTGACACCTTTTGATTTATTGGTTGTAATTGGCCTTTGTTGGCCTCTATTTTGGGGGAATGTTTAACTAATTCCTCTTTTGTAAAAACCTTTAACTTTATATTCTGAGAATGCCAAGTGTTCATTGCTCACTCTGATGTCAGGTTTTGTACATGTGTGTTATCAGTCTTAATATTATGGAATGAACTATAAGCTTGATTTGCTACATCCTTCCGCACTCTGAACGTGAAAGACTTGTTTGTCTGTGTGATATCCTCACCGCGAAAACCTATGGGAAATGATTAATAAATGTGTGTATCTTTATGTTGATCATTGTCACATCACATCATTAGCTCGCCAATCCCGGATTTGGAGTGCTTTGGTGTGTGAACCCGGTCTGGGGTCGCGACAGAGAAAATGTGGGTTTTTAACATACGAGTTGGCACAATGGTGTACCATAGACATCTTTTCATCGGCATCCAGCAGTATGTTCCCTCGCGTTTTGTATTGCAATTGGGTTTCTCTCAAGGCGTTGTTGGAGCGCCTTCGAGCATGGTGAAGCGCTTCGGAGGTTTGCAAGATGGGAGGAATGCATAAGCTTTTTATAGTACAAAGGACACTGCCGCCATGATTTCCTATCATGAGTTGCCCACTTTCCGGACTGCTAGCTTCACGAAATGGTTCGTGGAGAGCTGTTCAGTATACCGGGAGCTTTCCAAGAAGGAGCTCGATGTCAAGCAATCTCTTGGGAAGGGTCTTGGCAAATCAGATGGCATTCGACGAGAGGAAGTTTTGATTTTTCTTTCTGGAGAGAAGCATAAGATAGGCTTTCTCGGAGAGCAGGATATCATTAGATCAGGGGCTATTCAAGAAGTTCCTAGTGAGGTCTTGAAGCAGCTAGAGGAGGAGGAGGTCAATATCGACGCTTGGATGCAAGCAGAGCGAATAAAGGCTTCAATGGAGTCCACTGGCAAGAGTAGACCATCCAGTGAGGGGTCAAGTGAGAGACCTGACTTTGATAGTTGGGCAGGTACTTCAAGTAAACCGAACCATAGAGGTAAGAGGAAAAAAGGACAGCGTCGTGATAGATAGAAGTAAGAGGAAAAGAGGACAGCGCCGTGATAAGAGACGGCACGAAGACTCTCCTGATCTGGAAGTCCCTCTTACCAGTGCAAAGGAGGGTCAAAGGATGTTGACGAGCCTCCGGAAAAGAGGAGCCGAGAAGAAAAGACCGCTGGTGATGGTATGATCCTCCTTCTTTCTCTTTCCGCTTCTTTTTTTAATGAGAGATTTTTCGTTTTGATCCGCTACTTTCTTTATTTTAGCAGAAGACGATGATGTGGTGATTCCCGAGTTTCGGCCGATGAGGCGGTGATGGATTCGATCGCTGCATCTAAAGAAGAACCAAGGGACTCTAGAGTGGTTCCAGAACCTTCACCTAGTATAATTTACTTTGCTTTACCCTTTTTTTTATGCCATCGTTTACTGACATATTGTTTGTTTTCTTGCCAGCCGACTCGCCACAAGATTTCGAAAATTTTGAACCATCCATGGATGCAACTTTTGAAGATGCTCCAAATGAGTTCATGGAGGCAGAGAGTTCTCCACCGGTCGTCGAAGTAGGTACTTTGTAGTAATAATCTTGATAATGATTTTTGACAAGATCATATTCATACCTTTTCGTCTTTCATTGGCAGGTTGTGAAGCAACAGGTGAAGTTCCTTTATCTTCTTCAAGGTCAAAGTAGGGGGTGCCAGCAGCTGATCCAGAAGTAAGGGCTTCTTCAACTAGTTTTGGTGTGGCAGAGGTAAAACCTCATGATGAGATTCCTTCACCAACGTCTTTGATTAGAAAGAGTTTATTGGTTACTCCTTTAATGAGGCACGACACAAGCAGTCGGCCGATGGAGAGGGGTAAGACTTCATCTGGGCCATCTCTTCAATATGCGAAGAGAATATTGAAGAGCATCTTGAGTTCATGGATCGAGACTCTCTCTTCTGGTCATTTAGAAGCTGGGTCCCACATGATCAAGCATGTGCAGGACATTCTTGCTGAGAGCGGAGAGGTCGGTCTAGACATTGCAAGTGCCAAAGCTTTTGTTGATGAAGTCATCGCATGGGCAACAAGTGGATTGATACCAAGAGCTTTCCAAATGGCGACTTCTTCAGTGAGATGTTTTTTAAGCCTTCTAGTGAAGTCAAATCTGAATTGGATGAGATCTCACGAACTCGAAAGCAGTTCGTTCAGGAGAGAAACGTCACCGAGTTGGCTATCATTGAGCTGACATAGGACCTGCACCGTCTTGATAGCAAGGTCCTTGAGGCCAGGCAACGCCTTGAACTATTGGAAGAACAAGCTGCTACCAAGTGACTGCCATTGTGGAAGCTCGTGCTAGAGAGGGGACTCTGATTCGCCAGGTTAAAGAAGCCGACAGCAATCGCCAGAGGAAGACTCAGGAATATGAGCAATGGCAGATTCTCTGGGAAGAGCTTCCTCATGCTGAAGATGGGTCGCGGCGTTCTACCACATTTTATGGCAAATTTTTTAAGAAGCGTGGTCTGGAAGCTTTGGAGGCTAAGGCCAAGAGTCTGCTTGAGGAGTTGAATCTTTGGTTGAAGACCATGTTAGATTGAGCTCCTAATTTGTAACAAACTATTTTCTTCTTTTCTTTGGTACCTCCATGTATAAACATTTTTGGTACCTCTCTTTTTGTATTGCCTCGTTTCACTTAAATTCTTTTTGATGAAAATAAGCAAAAGTCAAATGGGAATGCTTTGTTTGAAAATTTGATCAAAAGGTTGTCATTTTGTGAAAAGTCTTTTGTCAAAGGGTTGTTTTGGCATGAAAGCCAGATTTTGTGGCGAAAGCCTGATTTTTTTATGGCTTGAAAGCTGAATTTTGAGATGGCATGAAAGCCGAATTTTGTGGCATAAAAGCCAAATTTAGTTTTATGGCATGAGAGCCAAAATTTTATTTTTGGCATGAAAGCCAAGTTTTGTGGCATGGAAGCCAATTTTTGTGGCATGGAAGCCGAGATTTTGTGGCATGGAAGTCAGATTTGCTTGTGGCATGAGAGCCAAAATTTTGTGGCATAGAAGCCGGATTGTTTTTTTTTTGAAAACCAAGTTTCGTTTTGTTGGCGTGCAAGCCAGATTTTTTTTTTATTATTTTTGGTGTGAAAGCCAGGTTTTTGGTTTGTTGGCATAAAAGCCAGATTTTTGGCATAAAAGCCGGGATTTTCATTTCCAAAGATGCAAGTATCGACTAAGAGTCGCCTCCCTACTAAATGGTATTGCAAGTATCGATGGAATATCGCCTCCTTGTTCATTCGGTTTTGAGTGTCGATGGAATGTCGCCTCCTCGCGGATTTGGGTGCAAGTATCGACTGAGCATCGCCTCCCTGCTGAATGGTTTTGCGAGTATCGATGGAATGTCACCTCCTTGCTCATTCGGTTGCGAGTATCAATAGAATGTCGTTTCCTCGCAGTTTGGGTGCAAGTATCGACTAAGCGTCGCTTCCTTGCTTTTTCAAAAACTTTGTTTTTTCGAGTATCCACTAAATGTCACTTCCCCATGATTTTTGAAATTTGATTGTGGATATCAAATGGAGTGTTGCGTCTCCATGATTTTTTGAGATTTTGCAAGTATTGATGACATGCCGCTTCCTTGCAATTTTGAAATTTTGGAAGTATCGAATGTGGTTCACATGCATCCAATTTTTGAGTTTTACGAGTATCGACTGAGCGTCGCTTCCCCACGGTTTTTTGAAAAACCATTTATTTTTAAAGACACGAGGGTCGTAAATTTTGACTCAAAACCATTTTTGGTGGTAAAAGTCTGGGTGGACTCGGCTCCTAAACTTGGGTTTTTGGATTTGATTTTTTTTTAACAATGAAATGATGAAAGTAAGTATTGTTTTGAGTTTTTAGAAATTTCAACCTAAGGATGAAAATTCTAAAAGGGATGGGTTTGACGAGCAAGTACCTAGGAATAGGGTTTTGGCCGTGCTGGCATCGCTCTGACCCGAAGCAAGAAATCTTCAAGGGTAGTACCGCTTCAAGAACTTGCCGTTGATGGGCAACATACATCTGCCACCCTCCATGCTTAGGAGAGCGTATGCGCCGTTGGAGAGGACTTTGTCGATGACAAGGGCCCCTCCCATTTTGGTTCGAATTTTCCTTTGAATTTATGGGAAAAAACCATTGGCCTTTTTACTGATAGAACCAAGTCACCCTTTCTGTGGGCACGTTGCCTGACCTTCTTGTCAAAAGATCCTGCCATGCATGCTTGGTAAAGCTCACTGCTTTGTCGAGCTTCGAGTCGTCTTTCATCGAGATTATCCAGCTCTTGGAGTCTCAATTTCACATTGCTTTCTTGCGTCATGTCATTTTACAGAGATACCCTTAAGAAAGGAATTTGTACTTTCAAATGGACAACAGCTTCACATCCATAGACCCAAGAGAATGGTGTGCTATGGGTTGGTCCTCGAACGGTGGTTCGATAGGCCCACAAAGCTTCAGGTAGTTTGTCGCCCTAGTCTCTTTTGTGACTAGAGACCATTTTCTTAAGGATTTTGCAAAATGTCTTATTGAAGGCTTCTGCTAGTCCGTTCGCTGCCGGCTTATATAGAATCGAAGGACAACTTTGGATTTTGTATTTGTCATAGAACCCGTAGAATCTGTGATCCCAGAATTGTGGTTCGTTATCATGGACGAATCTTTTAGGTATGCCGAAACGACAAATGATGTTGGTGCGCGAGAATTCAAGGACTAATGAAGTCTTCATTTCACTAAGCACAAATGCTTCTGACCACTTGGAGAAATAATCCATAGCGGCGAAGATAAAGCGATGACCTTTGCTTGATGGGGGAGAAATAGGACCTATAATGTCCATACCCCAGGCTTCGAAAGGCCATGAGATTGGTGTAGGATGTAGCCATTCTGGAGGCTTGTGGACATAATCTCCATGAACTTGGCATTGTTGGCAGCGCTTAGCAAATTCCATTGCGTTAGCTACCATGGTAGGCCAATAATAACCTAACCTTTTTATCTGGTTGTAGAGCTTAGGACTAGCCTGATGGGCACCACAAAGACCAGTATGCACTTCTTTGAGTGTTTCTTCGGCCTCTTGTTGTGATAAGTAGCGTAGAAGTGCTCCGTTGGAGGATTTCCTGTAAAGCATTTTTGAAGGAATATCCAAATGAAAGTTTGGGACTAGTCTTTGAATGCTTACCCACTCTTTTGGATCTTCAGGGAGGATTCCGAACATAATGTAATCAATGAACGGAACCCTCCAGTCGCCGATTGGAGGTCTAAGGATGAAGATCCGACTCCCAACCACTTAGTGGCATTCAGCAACTGCTTGGTGTGTGTTCAGAGGAGGGAGGATCCTTCTTTCACACACTGTAATTTGCATATTTTCCCCTTCTTGGATTGCCATAGATGCAACAAGTCCAGCCAAGGCATCTGCACGGATGTTTTCACCTCTAAGGATGTGGGTGATGTGACAGATGTCAAAATTTTGCTGAAGCGATTGTGCCTTATTGTAGTAAGGCAGCAGATCAAGCCTCCTGACTTCATATTTCTGATTCATCCAGTTGACGATCGGTTGAGAGTCCCCAAAGGCTTCCAGCATGGTGATGCCGGATTCGAAGGCGAGTTCCAATCCTACGATTAAAGCTTGATATTCGGCTGCATTGTTTGAACATGGTTTCAATAGCGAAAATGCATGTGGAATCATGTATTTGTAGGGTTAACAAAGAGAATGCCAATTCCCAATATCAGTATTCCCTTTTCATTTGTCCTGGTTGCACCATCGAAGTACATGTCCCAGGAAGCATCTGATGAGGAAGTCTCCACGTTGTAGACAGGTTCATCTGGGAGGTCATCCCTGAGTGGAGAATCTTTAGGCAGTGGATGCTCTGCGAAAAAGTCTGTTAAAGCTTGGCCTTTGATTGCTTTTTCCGATACATACCTAATATCAAACTGTGATAGAAGGATTGACCATTTTGCCAGTCGGGCATTGAGGGAACCTGCTTTTTGTGACAGGACCTTTAAGAGATTGATCCTTGAAATCAGGTATACTGTACTGGACAGTAGATAGTGACGTAGCTTTTATACAGCAAACATCACTGTAAGGCATTCTTTTTTTTACTGGAGAGTAGCGATGCTCTGCACCAACCAACGTGTAGCGGAGGTAATATAGAGCAGCTTCTTTTCCTCCATCATTTTCTTGTGCGAGTAAAGCGCCCAAAGAATGGTCGAGGGCTCTTGTTTACAAGATGAATGGTTTTCTAGTTGTGGGGGTTGCCAATACTAGAGGTTTAGTCAGGTATGACTTGATGTCTTAAAATGCAGCTTCACATTCAGCATCCCAAACAAAGTCCACACGTTTCTTCATCAACCGAGAGAATGGACGGCACTTCCCTGATAAGTTGGAGATGAACCGTCGGGTATATGCCAATCTTCTTTGAAGTCCTTCTAGTTCTCTTAAGGTTCTTGGAGATGGCATTTCTAGGATAGCCTTGACTTTGATGGGGTCAAGTTCTATTCCGCCTTTCCAAACTATAAATCCGAGGAACTTACCCGATGAGACACCGAAGAAGCACTGGAAGGGATTCATCCGCAGTTTATGTTTGCGAAGTCGGAGGAAGACTCTCGAAGATCTTTGAGATGTTCTTTTTTTCTTCGGCTTTTGATGGCGAGGTCATCAACATAACATTCAACCATCTTGTGCTGTATATCTTCGAATATCTTCATCATAGCCCTCTGATATGTTGCACTGGCATTTTTCAGACCAAATAGCATGACAGTGTAGTTATACACGCCAAACGGGGCCCGAAATGATGTATACCTTTCATCTTTAGGATGTATTTTTATCTAATTGTAGCCGGAAAAGCCATCCATGAATGTCATCCGCTCAAATCCACAGGTGTTGTCGATCATCACCTCCGGTATGGGGAGCGGAAATTCATCTTCAGGGCATGCATTATTCAGGTCTCTATAGTCAATACAGACCCTAATCTGCCCATTTTTCTTTGTCACGGGGACGATATTGCTAACCATTAAGGATACTGTTCCTCGAGGATGAAGCCAGCGATTTTGAGTTTTTGAACTTCTTATTCAATTTTGTCTATCACATCAGGACGGAATCTTCTTCGGCCTTGTTTGACAGGCTTGATATCTTTCTGCAGATTGAGTTTGTAGATTGGTATTTTGTGGTCTAAGCCAGGCATTTCGGCATAAGACCATGTAAAACAATCAACGAACTCACGAATAAAAGAGATATACTCGGGTAACTCATCATCCTTTATATTCTTACTTATGAATACAAGACGTGGGTTATTTAGTGTTCCCAAGTCTATCTTTTGAACAAAATCTTCTATTGGAAGGTTTGAAAGTGGTTCCTCCATAATCTTTTCGGAGGCTTCCAACTTAACAAGATCTTATGAAGTTCCAAGGGCAATTTCAGACCAAGGCTCTGCTTCTATCCATGGGTCTTCTTGATCGGTGATCTTCTCAAGACTTGCTATGAGATGGTTCCAATCATCTATTGAAGTTGGGTCGAAGTAGGGCACTTTTTTTGGAGACGATGGTTCTTCTGGGTTAGAAAACCATGTGTCTATGTCATCGGACAATTCCTCTTCATCGTCAGAGAAATCGTACCAATTGGATGAGCTTCTTGAATCCTTGATGGGTGACTTTTCAAAGAGATATCCATGGACATCAATGTCTTCATCGACATGAGATGTTGAGGCTTGGTCAGCAAAACAACTTTATCGCCTTTGTGTCAACTGTCTCAGGGGAGGATCAGGATCATACCCCAACCCATGTGAAGACTTGTCTATATGATGGTGGAGTTTCCAATCTTCCAGTTGGCTTTTGGTCAAGGCGGGTTCCAACAGCGTGAGAATACCACGGCCACCTCCCTAACCAATTAGATTATGAGCATCATAGCCCATTTTCTTCAAGATAGCTTGTGCCATCGGACTATACAGAGATAGTTGAGGCATACCTTCATTTTGGAAAGGTTCAAGCGAAGAATTTGATGAAGAAGCTTCTGATCTATGTAAGAAAATTGGCTTTCCTTCTGCCGAAGCTGCCGGAACGACGAAGGAAGCAGACGTAGGTTCTTCTACGTCAGCAGGTGCCTCCATTGGAGTGAGAGCGGGCTGAACTTGCTAAATATCAGCTTGGCTTGACGGTGTATCGTCTTCTGGCTCTGAGTCCGAATCCATGTCTTGCATGATAGACACGAAGGACATAGCAAACTTGCCCCCAGCCTTTTGTTTTGTCTTCTTTGCTTTGGTGGTGATTACCAAAGGTTTTAAAGATTTGAGGGAGACAACGAAGGGAGATTGATTGCTCTCTTCGGATTTACCGGGAGGTTTGTTTTCTTCTGGTGATTGTTGAGGAGCTTTGCCTTTATCTTTCTAGAGATTTTTTGCAAAGGATGTTGTTCTTCCTCCTTTTCTTCTTTTTCGTCCTTGTACATCTGAGAGTCTGCAAAATGAACTTCTTTGCCTTTGAAGAACTTTCTGTCTACAAACACTCGATGTATCAAGCTATCGTTGCCAACAAACTTGATGCACTAATGTAGAGTTGAAGGGACAACACAATTCTACATTAGTCTTTATTGCATATACAGTGACTTTAGATATAAGATCACTGATTTCTAACCTAAACCTGATTTTACCGATAGGCCTTTGAGTGCTCCCATCGTTTCTAAAGATAGATACAGATGTGTGACTCAGCTTTCTAGGTGGGATACCCAGCTCTTCGAGTGCCAAAGTAGAGATGAGGTTGAGTGCAGAACCTAGGTCCATCGGGACTATGTGTATTGGCATCTCTTTGACGTACCCTGTGAAGTACAGGGGTCGTTTGTGCTTTGTCTCGCCTAGCATGAGGTCTTCCTTGTCGAAGGAGATGGTAGCACATGCTCTTTTTTAACCAAGAGGCATTCAATGCAAAATCCCTCAGTTTTCTTCTTTTTTCCCTTCGAGGAAGTATTTGATTTTTTGACCTTATAATCCATTTCAATTTGTAGGACATGTGGGGCATGTTTGTCGACATCCGCATTCAGCATTTGTAGTTCTGAAATGAGATTATCACGAGTGTATGGAGACATTCGTAATAAGTTCAGGATGTGCAGTCGTGTAAGTATGTGTTTGAAGTGCTCAATCAGGACATACTTGAAAGCCTCCTTGGGGCCTACATTTTCATTATTGTTGTCACTTGGGGCATTTACAACTTGGTTTCCCAAAGGATTTACATAAGATGAAAAGGGTTGTTATAATTTTTGTGGTAATCCCCGCCAAAACGGGTACTTCTACCAACTTCAAGAGCTTCTGGAGAATGTTCTAATTTTGGAAGATCACCTTCGGTATCAAGGGGTTGGTCCTTCTCATTTGCCGAAGACATTTCTTCGTCAGCATTGTCATCTTTAGTGATTGCGTTGCACGGAGCATTTTCCGGGAACAAGTCTCGAACGACATCTAGCAACTTTTCTTCTTTGTTTAGTAATTTATTGGTCCAGACATCACCTATGAGGTCGGGTATCTACGACCAGTTGACCAGGTTTTCATTGAAGAAGACTTCATCTGCTGAAGCTTCTTTAAGGTGATCAGTAGGAAAAGGCTTGAGTTTCGATGTTATAGTTTCAGGAGACGACGCCTGAGAAGGTGATATCTCAGTGGAAGTCACTTGAGAAGATGTAGCTTCGGAAGATATACTACCAAACATGGTCTGAGAGTATGTGTTTTCGGCAGATGAAGCCTCAGAGGAACTATCATCCTGAACTATCACATTGTAGATTGCTCCGATAGGAGTTATTCCCCGAATGGACTGTTGGGAATCGGACTCATCCTCAGATGTAACAGGATCATCAATCCAGCAGCCTTCTTCGTTTTCAAGAGTTACCAGAGGAGGTACCTGTAGATTTTCAGGGACTTCCGGTTCTGGATTTTGATTGTGACTAAATCGATTGATTCGATCTTGTTCTCGCTCTATGGCAAGACGCTGCAAGATCCTTGCATATTCTTCGAGATCGGGCATAGGATCCAAATCTTCTTTTTCGTCTGCTCCTTGTTGTTCAACATGGTTGGGTTCCACTAGAGCGTTTGTGGGTGCTAGGTCAGTAGCATATTCTTGAACAGCCTCTTGGTCTTCTTCATCATCATACCAGGATCCCTGTGGCTGTAAAGGGTTATACTAGATTACTAGCATAAGGTGAGTTTGAGGAATCCATTCTTCATCGGAAAGGTATTCCCCTGATTCAATGGATTCCTCTCACTCGTCAGTGTCACTAAACTTGTATCCATCCATGGAGAATCCAACTACCGAGTTGCAAGAGTATAATGCCCTGTGTAGTCTCATTTCTGGGCTGTGGTGGCATGAAATCACTAAGGGTGAATTTTCTTGCAGACGTTGAAGTCTTGGGAGCTCTTCTGTTGCCCCCAGTGAAGCGATAAAGGAGGTCTCTGCCTTTTCAGGGACTTTTTGTTTTTTCTGAGCTTTCTCCTATTGTTTGAGCTTGCGGAGATTTCTCTTGGCTTGCCTTCGCTGTTAAGCGGTCGGCTTTGTTTTGATAACCTCCTAATTTTCATCTTTCAGAAGATCAGGATGCACCCATATGGGTTGTCCTTCTGGTGTTGGGTAAGGGACCAGCTCTTTGGACATTTGAATCATTTTTATCACCTTGAAGGAAGTAATGATCTTCTCCTTTGGTGACTTTGGTGACTTTGGTGTTTGTTCATATGACACTGTGTTAATAGAGGCAGACCCGTAGTTTTTGTCAAAGGTGATGACTCCATTTTTCCACATCTCATTGATCTTCTCTCTCACAACAAAGCATTGATTGAGAAGATGCGAGATCATTTGGTGGCATGGACAATACCGAGGATCGTTGGTTTTGCCAACATCTCCCGGTCTTTTGGGGTCAGGCAAAGTGAATTTGCTATTTGCTAAAAGAGCCCCAAAGATTTCTTCAATATCTTCATCGACCGGGTATTTCTTCTCTACTTGTTCTTTGAAGGCATCAAAGAGTTCAGGTTTCTTACCTGCAGCTTTGTTTTCCTCTTTCTTTGGTGGCTGTGGAGCTGACTTGGTTTGCACATTAAGAACCTCTTTTTTCTTTGGCTTTGAGGTTGTAATGGCTATCGGCTCTTTCTTTGATGATTTCTGACTGTTGAGCGGGTGCAAGTGGCAGAGAAGGGGAGGAACGGCGTACCTGGCGAGGAAGGAGGAGGCGACGTCCAGAGGATGGAGAAGGTGCTGCAGAGGATGCTGCGTGGGTGGCGTCTGGAGGAGGAAGAAGATGCTATACTGGCGTTGCAGGGGTTGCTACGGAGGTGCGAGGTGCTTCTGCAGTGTGCGTCAGGCGTGCATCTGGGGGCTGCGTACGAGGGAGAAGGAGAGGTGGGCCTGCGCGGAGATGGAGAGGGTGGTGGTGATGAAGAAAGGAGGTGGTGGTCTGGGAGATGGGCGTCATCTGAGATGGGCCACGTGCAGGGGCATGGTGGCGACTGCTGCTTGTGAGGGAGATGAGCGATGGAAGGAGATGGAGAGGTGGGTCTGGCGCAAGGGAAGAGGGAGAGGCGCTGTGGAAACCGGAGATGAGTGCTGGCGTGGCGGTGCTGCGTGCGAGGGAGAAGAAGATGGGGAGTCCGAGTCTGCGCGAGAATCCTGAGATGGAAGGTGATGGGTGCTGCGAGAGATCTGGAATGGAGGGGAAGATGAGAGAGATCTGAGGAGGAAACGGGCGCAGAGATGGAGATGGGGAGCGAGGACGGAGAGGGAGAGGTGGGCCTGCGTGAAGATGGAGATGAGAGGTATGATGGATGATGAAGAGATGGGTTTTGCGTGAGATAGGAGATGGACGTGCGTGAAGGGATGGAGTGATGGGTTCTACCTCTGCGTGAGATGGAGAGATCGGATCCAGGGGCTTCTGCGAGCGTGGAAAGCGATGATGGAGATGGAGTGATGGGTTTCAGTGGAGATGGGTTCGCTGCGTGCGTAGAGGAAGATGATGAGAGGGAATGATGGGCTAGAGAGAGCGATTCAGGGAGTCTAACGCATGAAGAGGATCCTACCAGATCTGGGATGTGTGGGTCTTTTTTGATCGAAAACTGGGAGAGAGGGGATAAAGCCTGGAGTTTGAAATTGAGAGGGATAAGGCCTGGGTGTTAGAGATTAAGAGGGATAAGGCCTGGGTGTTAAGAGATTGATAGGGAAAGACGAGGTTTAAGGGGGAGGGGAGAGTCCAGATATCATGGATTGTCCTCTCCCATGCAACTAATGGGCCTCGTGGGACGGGTCAAGTTCGGGTCAGGAGGTTTGGATCAGGCTCGGGTTATGTTTGGGTCAAGTGAGGTCTGGACTTGGCCTAATGAGTTGGATCGGGTCAGGTTCAGCTTGGGCTGGAGTTCATTGGGCCAGGCCTGGTGGGTTTGGATTTAAAAGAAACTGGTTTGGGTCGAGAAGGTGGGGTCCGGTGGAGATTGGCCGGGTTATCATTAATAGGGCCCAGGTTTCGTAGATTTCGATCTGCTCATCGGATTTTGACGTTCCACATATCGACGAAAAGTTCTCGGCAAGTAGGTCACGATGAACAAATTTTTAGGGAAATCAGAGGTCCAGAGATGATAGGTGATTTTTCACGCAAGCGTCCCGGGGGTGTGGGACCCGCTGTCATGATTTTTGATCCGCCCGTCAGATCTTGGAGTTCTATATGTGGGCGGAAAGCTCTCGACAAGTAGATCACGATGAGCCAATTCCCAGGGTGATCAGAGGCCTAGAGACGACATGTGACTTTTGACTCGGGACCTAATCAGGACATCATTAAACAGGGTGGAATGAATTTACCCTCATAGGGTGACAAAACGAGGTGTCTACAGTATGCCCCTCTTTGGAGGACGGCACGCACAGAGTTGTTCTCCAAAGATAAATAGACACATACTCATGCCTCCGTTTGAGCCTTTGGGCTCAAGGGAGTGGCAGCCTATGAGGGTGAGGTTGAACTGGCTCGAGGGAATCGGGATAAGGTTGTTCTTGGCCATCCAGTTAATTAGGTCTCCTTTTAGGTCTAAGCTTGATCGCGTGATATGAGGATGTCACCTCGTGCCTTTCCATTTTCTATCCAAAATTAAATCCCTACAAAGTGGATCATCCTACTCGGGGGGTGCACAAAGTGTCAAAGCAGGATTCTGAAAGAGCATGTTACGGTAATGAAATTAAATGTAAGAGCACAAGTTTGGAAGATTAAGTTTGGGTTTTTCAATTCAGCGACACTTACCTCTTGGATCCTGTTCCTTTCGGTGTGGTGGCCCTCACATTTTCACCTGCAATAAATCCTGGCTAGAAGGAAAGAAGGGAGCAACGGCTCGCCTTGCATTGAAGTTAGTACATAAACGTGCCAAGTGTGTGTTATGCATGTGATGATGTTAAGAAGGCTTGTAATTGTGATGCAGACTAAATTTAAAATGTTAGTGCTAATGCAAGGCATGTCCTCGACATCATCCTGTAGTCATGACATCAATCAACCACTACCATGATAGTCAATAGAGATAAAAGAAAATAACTGAAATGCACCCACCACATGCAAGGAAGAAAAAAAAAGATAAACAGTGGGGGCCCGTCCTTTGGATGTAGGTAGATCGAGTAGGAAATTGAGATCGAGAGATATCTAATACTTATCCATAGCACACACATAGCATGAAACAGTACACATCCAATACCAAGACTAGAGGCAAATCGTTGTTGGCTAATCCGAAACAAAGGGGTGATCATTTTCCGACTGATAGTATATCTCGTTTCGAGCGGAGTCGTGCACAAAACATGGTATCCGCGTGGGGTTTTGGATCAAGGGTTAACCAGGGAGGTGTGAGGCATGTTTACATAGGTTCATATATAAAATAAAAAAAAATTCCCCAGCATATGGGGTGACATATGTGAACGATCCCTGAAACAAAACAATGTATAACCTATCCTGCATTCAACCATAAGGCATTAGTAATGAAAGCATGCATGACATGAGAGTGTGTATATTGGTGAGTGTTTGTGACAACTGTGCATGTGATGGGACCTAAATTGGGAAGCCGTGCAGAATAAGTAAGTACTCATATGCGTGTGCGTGTACGCATGTACATATATGTATATATAAAAATACCCCAGCGTGAAGCTGGTGTGTTTTCTGGCTGGAGGTGAGAGAGTGAAGGTGGTCTAGCTCTCTAATCCATGGTTGCTAGTTTGATTATGATATGACCTTCCCCAACTATCCTTTGGAGATAGATCCATCTTGATTCTTTTCTAGCCGTTTTGGTCCTTTTAGTCGAACTTTGGAGAGCGCTAGGCTGCCCCTGGAATTCATGTGTGAGCACGAGTTTCGTGTGTGGGAGACAGTGAGTCGCCGTGCTTCCTCAGTGTTGTGGTTACCGGCCACTCTCCGCTTGGTTCATTAGGCAAGGGCCCATGTCATTCGAGCGGGCTTGGGTTTTATGAATGCTATTCCGTTACTTTGGCCTTTTGGCCCTTTGCTCTTTTTTTTTTTATTCTCTTTTTTGTCTTTTTTTTTTTTTTTTCGATTCGTTTTTTTTTTTTTTTCGTTTTGTGACTGTGCAATGCCTGGGTCCCTTAAGCTTTCTAATTAACCCATGTAACGAGCGTTACGCCAATGACTCCCAAACCAAATGGCTTTAGGGCACTGGGTATGTAAATACCCCTACGGGCTTACTGACTCGGGTTAAAAAGGCTATGAACCCAAACTAGTCACAAAACTTTTATTCTTTTCAGGACTTCTAACTAAACTCCTTTTTTTTTTTTTTTTTTTGGGACTGGTTTGGGAGAGGGGTGCCTAGGGTTTTGGCTTCTGAAGCATCAGGCATGGGGAGCACACCCACATCTCATGCAACTCCACCGTGGTTTCTTTTTCTCTCTTTTGTGAGTGATAAGGGGAAGCTTTCATGACATGGGCAAGCTCGCCTATAAACTTTTGCGTTGAATGGCCTCAACCGTGCAGAACATTGTGTGGGGCCAGACTCACTATTCTAGTGTTTTCCTTTTCCTTTTTTTTTTTTTTTTTTTGCCAGTGTGTGTTTGACTTCCAAGTTTGGCTGTTGCACCTCTCCTCGGTCTTCCCTATGGGATTTATACAGCCATATCAAGGGACCGAGGGTCATACTCCGCAAGAAGTGGGGAAGGGTCATGTGGTGTACTTTTTCAAGTACATAGCATTCCATGGATCGGGGAGCTCTTCCCCTTCTGCATTTACTAGTCTATATGCATTGCCAGAATATGCTTCTTTAACTACATATGGCCTTCCCAATTAGGTCGCAATTTGCCTTTAATGTGTGGGAGTTATGATTGAGTGATGCGTTTCAATACAAGGTCACCTGTTTTGAATTTCCTCTCTATGACATGCTTATCGTAGGCTCTTGCGATTCGCTTCTTGTACACCTGAGCGTGCTCTGCTGCTTTCATCCTTTTCTCATCGAGGAGGTCCAGCTGTATTTGCAATGCTTTTCGTCTTTGGCCTTCTGTCATCTCTTCATCTAATCGGATCCGCAAAGATGGGTGCAGGAGCTCGAACGGAAGGACTGCCTCCATCCCGTAAGTCAATGCATATGGGGTCTCACCTGTCGAAGTCCTAATGGAGGTTCGATATCCCCACAATGCCTCGACCAAACGGTCTGGCCAATCACTGGCCTTGGTTGTTTCCACTATCTTCTTGATGATCTTGAGTAGTGTCTTGTTTATAGCTTCAGCCTGTCCGTTTGCTTGGGGGTAATAAGGGGTTGAATGATGTAGTTCTATACCATATTTTGTGCACAAATCCTCCATTACCTAAGATATGAATTGAGGGCCATTGTCAGTTATGAACACTTTCGGAACGCCAAAACGGGCTATTATGTTCTTTTGAATGAACTTGACCACCGTGGATGCTTTGATATGGATAAATGCCTCAGCTTCTGCCCATTTGGGGTAGTATTCCGTTGCCGTTAATATGAAAGCTTTGTTCTAGGTGTTTTCCACGGTCGGGACCAGAGGTCCTATGATATTGAACGCCCAAGTCGAAATAGGCCACGGAGAAGTAGTGGGATGCAGCGAAGATGCAGGAGCGTGAATCAAGTCAGCGTGCAGCTGACATTTCGTGCACTTTCAGACGTAGTCCACAGAGTCTGATTCCAATGACGGCCAGTAATATCCTAACCAGATGATTTTCTTGGAGAGCATCAGGCCGTTTATGTGTCCTCCGCATATGCTGGAATGAGCCTCTTCGATTATTTCTCGTCCTTCCTCAACCGTCATGCATCGCAGGAGGATCCCACTGAATGATCGGCGATATAACAGTCCTACGACAACGACGTATCTTTGAACCATTTCTTTCAGTGCCCTTTTGTTGGATTTGGTGGCATATTCAGGGATGTATCCATCGTGCTGGTAGTTCCAGATATCGAAGTACCACGGATGGTCGTCTGTGAGTTCTTCGTCATGCTGTAGGGGGACTAGTATCCGCTCTCGATTAGGTTCCTTTGCCTCTGTCTCTTTCCCTTTCGCTTTCCTTCCTTTCGGTCCTTCATCTTTGGATGGAATCTCATCTGGATCTCCGAGGGCCAAGTCTTTTAGTTCAACCGAGGGAGTGTCTATCCTTTGGATGTGAAAGGTCTCGGATCCCTTGTCAAGGGGGACTTCCACGATCGAGGCCAAGGTGGCCAATGAGTCGGCCAGCCGGTTTAAAGCTCGCGGGATATAAAGAAAGGACACTTTCTTGAACTGGGACATAGCTTTCTTGGCCTTGTCATGATAATGAGCGAGCTTAGGGGCGTTCACCTTCCATTCACCTGCCACTTGGGATATGACCACCTTTGAGTCCCCGAGAACTTGGAGTTTCTTAACTTCCAACTTCGCGGCCTCTCTTAAACCTGCTAGGAGTGCTTCGTACTCCATTTCATTATTGGTGGCTGGGAATCCGACTTTGAAGGCCTTCGGTATCGCCACTCCGTCTGGGGACAAAAGCACTATCCCGATCCCTTTTCCATTCTGATTCAAGGCACCGTCGAAGTACATCATCCACGACTCGGGGTCCTTTATCTCCTCTATGTCTACACATAACACGTCTTCATCTGGAAAGTCGGTTTTGACCGATTCATACTATGGTAGGGGGAGATGTGCAAGTGGTCAGCGATGGCTTGCCCTTTTATTGACTTCTGAGTTACGTATGTTATGTCGAATTCTGCCAAGAGCTTCTGCCATCGTGCCACTCGTCCTGAAGTGACAGGTTTCTCAAAAATATATTTCAAGGGATCCATTCTGGCCAAGAGTTTGACTGAGTGGGCTAAGAAGTAGTGTCTGAGTTTCTGGGCAGCCCAAACCACCGCTAAGCACGTTTTTTCTATCGAGGAGTATTTCCGCTCATATGGCAGGAGAGATTTGCTCAAGTAATAAATTGCATTCTCTTTTCGGCTAGTCTCATCATGTTGACCCAGGACTATGCCTATCGCGGATTCCATCACTGACACATATAAAATGAGAGGCTTATCTTTAGCAGGGGGCTTCAAAACGGGGGACTCAATAAATATTTCTTCAAATCCTCAAATGCCTTCTGGCAGTCGTCATCCCAGTGGTATTCCACGCCTCCTTTTAGCAATTTGTAGAACGGCTCACATCTTTGCGAGTGCTGTGAAATGAATCTTCTAATGAACTGTAGTCGCCCTATGAGGCCTCTTAATTCTTTGAGGTTCTTCGGGGGCGGCATTTCGAGGATAGCTTTCACCTTCGAGGGGTCGACTTCGATTCCCCAATTACTAACCATGAACCCTAAAAGTTTTCCTGACGACACCCCGAAGACACACTTCTTTGGATTCATTCTCAACTTTGTCTCCCTTGACCTTTGGAGGACCCTCTTCAGAGCTGCGGTGTGGTCTGCACGAGTTTGGGATTTAATTAAGATGTCATCGACATATACTTCCATACAATCATGCATCATGTCGTGGAATGTCGCCATCATGGCTCTTTGGTAGGTTGCACCTGCATTCTTCAATCCAAAGGGCATGACAACGTAGCAATAAGTCCCCCAGGGGGTAGTAAACGAGGTCTTTTCTTGATCCTCTTCTAAAAGCTTTATCTAGTTGTACCCCGAGTATCCATCCATGAATGAGAGCATTGCATTCCCAGCAGTGTTGTCGACGAGCACGTCTATGTGTGGTAAGGGAAAGTCGTCCTTAGGTGAGGCCTTGTTCAGGTTCCGGAAGTCGATGCAGACCCTAATACGTCCGTCTTTCTTCTTGACCGGGACAATGTTGGCAATCCATTGAGGAAACAGCACTACCCTGATGAATTTGGCCTGGAGAAGTTTGTCAACTTCCTCTTTCACCTTCACCGCGACGTCAGGGAGCATTCTTCTCAGCTTTTGTTTAACCGGTCTTGCACTCTCTTCCAATGGAATTTGATGTTCTACCAGAAGCGGGTCTAGTCCTGGCATGTCATGGTAGTCCAACGCAAATACGTCTTGATATTCATCCAGGACTCTAAGGATCTTTTCTTCTTCGCCGAGTTCCAAGCATAAACTAATCTGGACTAGCTTGGGCCTTTCCTTAATCCCCAAGTTGATCTCCTTTTTCTTTTCGGCCGTCGACTGAGTTTGCTCGTCAAACCTCTTGATGACCCTTTGGAACTCTTCCGAGACTTCATCGTCTTCTCCTTCAGCATCTACTAATTCGTAAACGCCCATCTCATCCTTTACGTTCTCGGTTCCCGGAGATGATTCTGGCTCTGAAATAATGGGCATCGACTCATACCCTATCTTGCTAATTTGGCTCATGATTTCCTCTAGCCGTGATTGCTCTACCGGGGGAATTTTCTAGCGCTCAGGTCTTCTTATGGCCCTACAATTGTCAAAGGTCTCTACTCCTAAACTACTTACATTTTTGGGTTTTTGGTTTTCTACTTTTTTTGGATTTTAGGGTTTTGTGATTTTTTTGGGTTTTTAGAATGATATGGTACAGGTTGGGTTGAGGAGGGGCTATCTAAGGAGGAAGATCCCTGCCCTGGGCAATGTCGAACTGCAGGGCGATACACCACTTCGTCGCCTTCGGGATTTTCGATCTCCCAGGTTTTGCTGTCTTCTTCTGAAGGTCCTGCTCTCCAGTGTCGCCATACAGCTGGCCAGTATACAACCTCTTGGCTATCGGGGTCTTTGACTTCTCAGGTTTCATAGTCGTTTCTCTTTTCGAAAATCGGCATTTTTTTTTTTGGCAATTTCACCGAATCACTAGTACCAATCATGTTACAAGACAGCATTTGGGAAGTTTCCTCCAGGGGGGAACTTGAACCCCTAATTTCATCAGATTTATGGAATTCTTCTCAGGTGCCAAAGATGTCTTCGTAAGTTTCGACCTCCTCGTCGTCAGACGACGAATCGGTTATACCTTCTATCAAGAGTTCTTTCCCTTTTTCCTGGGGGTGGATCTGATGGAATCCTTCTCCGTTGGGAGGTTCATTGGGGTTCAAGAGCTTGCTATGCCTGACGAAGTGTTCCCCTAGTTTCCAATCCTTTCTGGAGAGTGTTACCTGATCATACGGGTTGTATGACCCCGCCCCGAGAGTTTCCTTTTAGTGTTAATTAAGATCTTGGAGGTCCAGGGATGATAGGTGATTTTTCACGCGAGCGTCCCGGGGGTGTGGGACCCGCTGTCATGATTTTTTATCCGCCCGTCAGAACTTGGAGTTTTATATGGGCGGAAAGCTCTCGACAAGTAGATCACGATGAGCCAATTCCCGGGGTGATCAGAGACCTAGAGACGACATGTGACTTTTGACTCGGGACCTAATCAGGACATCATTAAATAGGGTGGAATGAATTTACCCTCATAGGGTTCCAAAATGAGGTGTCTACAGGGATTAGGGCTAATCCCTACTTAAGAAGAAGAGAAGAGGAAAAAGACTCATTTGCCCTTAAGTGAGTACGTTGAAAGAATGGACCACTTGAAGGGTTTCTGATTGTTGGATCGCGGCGAGCCAAGAGACAAAAATGATCAGCGCAACGAGGCCTTTCCAACGAACCAAAATCACGGCAATTGAAATTTTTTAGAAAAACACTCAATTTTCCTTAAATTGCAAACTACCCCCCTGTTAGAGTCAAACGTACTCGAATTCGAACGAAACTTCGCAGACACTATTCTAATACCCACTTACCACTAAACCCACTTAAATATCTAACAAAATAATTAATTATTATAATTACAAAAATAAACGGGTCAACGGGCCTACAATTGGGCCCAACTGACCCAATAAGGTCACGGACCTTACATCTCTCACCTCTAAAAAGAACATTTTGTCCTGCAAATGCCTAAACATACCTCATCAGGGAAGAGATAGGAGATCAATAATTCAGACCACGTGGCCTGGCCCAAGCGAAGTGAAGAAGGCAAAAAGCTATAGCAAGTATAATTGTTCTAAATGCAAGTATGGTAGGCTCAGAATGAGCGTTCCAGTGACTACTAAAAGCAATTGTAAACCTTAATTTAAATTACTGAGAAGCAAGGCTCACTCGAGGTAAGATAATATAAGTTTGGAGGTACAAATGTGTCGGTCACAAATACACCCAAAAGGGCGTACTCACACCGCTAGGTACAAATATTGCAAATCGCATCCTTGGAATGAACACGAGATGGGATTTTTTAAAAGGCCACGATTAGATTCATAAAAGAGAGCAAATGGTATTCCAATCCGAACGCAAGTTACAAACGATTTCCGCGAGCTATTGTCCGAAAGGGAAGGAACCAAGATTTCTTAGATTTGATCCCAAAAATGACGGAAGTTTTTTTTTAAAAGGTCAAGATCGAATTCAACAAAGAGAGCAAGTGGTGTTCCAATCCGAAAGCAAGCTACAAATAATTTCCGTGAGCTATGTTCCGAAAGGGAAGAAATCAAGATTTCTCAAATCTTAACTCAAAAGTGACGGAATTTTTTTTTTTTTTTTTTTTTTTTGTGTGTGAAAGGATTTTTTCTTTTTTTTTGGAGATTTTTTCTTTTTGAAGAATTTGTTTTAGTGGTTGGGGAATACATCGAGGTCTCCAAATTCGGTCTTATGAAAACTAAGTTGATAGATCAGCCCCCAGGTAAGGGTAGGATTACTTAATGAACTCATTTGGATGGCCCTTGCCTAGAACAGTCTAGCTGTCTCCACACTCTGGACTAGGCTTTTCTTAGATCAACTTTGGTCAAAGAACGCAATCGGTACAACCTTAGTATCTTTCGCAGCCCCCTCTTTTTTTGAAGATCACTAATGGACCCATCAAAGAGAGCGAATGGCCCCTCCTAATCCAAACGTTAGCTACAAATGATTTCCGCAAGCTATTGTCCGAAAAGGAAATAATCAAAGTTTCTCAAATTTGAATCCAAAAGAGAAAAAATTGAAGTTTTAGTTTTTTTTCTTTTTTTTTTGAAAGATCTCTAACGGACCCATCAAAGAGAGTGAATGGCCATTCCCGATCCGAACGTTAACTATAAATGATTTCCGCGAGCTATTGTCCGAAAAGGAAAGAACCAAAGTTTCTCAAATTTGAATCGAAAAGAGAGAAAACTGAAAATAAAATTTGAAAGATCTCTAACGGACCCATCAAAGAGAGCGAATGGCCATTCCTGATCCGAACGCTAGCTACAAACGAGTTCCGCGAGCTATTATCCGAAAAGGAAAGAACCAAAGTTTCTCAAATTTGAATCCAAAAGAGAGAAACTGAAAAAAAAAATTCGAAAGATCTGAAAAGTTTGTGGTCAAATTTATTTTGTTTGTTTTTTTTTTTTTTTTTAAGATCCCTATTGGACTCATCAAAGAGAAAAGATGGCTCATTCCCCAATACGAACGATAGCTACAAACATTTTTACGAGCTATCAAGTCCGAAGAGGAAAGGATCAAGGTTTCTCAAAATTGAATCCAAAATAGAGAAGTTTTTTTTTTTTAAACGAGAAAGAATAGAAATAAACTCAAAGACAGAAATTTCAAAAAAATCCCTTCTCATGTTTTCTTTTAGATGCAAGATCCAACATAGGCCACCAACTAGAAAAGAGTCAAAGAATCTAAGTATCATGTTCTCAAATGAACGAGTCCCACCAGGTAAGCCAACTTGATGGACCCGGCTTCTCTCTCCTTCTGCCCCGGGGCTACCGGGGGTCGGCGGAAGAAAGCGAGCATCAACATTCTTTTGTAGATGCCAGATTTTCTATTGATGTTGATGAAGATCAATGGATTTCATGCCTGAAAAATCAGATTTTTGGAAAACCGCGGGGGCCAATCATCTTGAAACACAAAAAGGACAAAAAAATGGCTTTTGGGCGGAACTCGGTGACTCAGATCTCCATGGTCGCCGGCGACCATGGGGATTTTCATCCCTTTTGGTCATCGTTTTTCCGTAGTTTTTCGGGTTTTCCTGATTCTTTTTTCTTCGGTATTTTTCTTGACATTTTTCATCATGTATTTGGCCTAATTTCCCTGAAGAAAACTTGACGAGAAGCCATGCAAATCAGAGCACAAAGTTTCCTATTTTCCGGAAAAGCTGAAGATTGTGTTGTTGATTTTTCGTCAGAAGCCAAAACTGGGTCAAATGATGTTGGAATGACCTAAAATTTAAGGTGAAGCCTCCTGAGCACTAGATAGGACCAACCATGGGCTTTTGTTTGAGTTTTGAAGCCGTATGGGGTCTCATCGCTAGTAGACTTGATTTCATCGCGGGGAAGATGTCGCGATTTGATGTACGATCAACCGATGTCCGATTGACCTAAAATTTGATATGAAGCCTATTGGAGTCATTTTAAGACGATCCATTAGCTTTGATTTGAATGTCATGGTCCCAGGGAGCTCCGTCGCTGGGATACCTGATTTTGCTTCCAAGCGTCAAAGTCTGGTCAAATGTTGTCGAAATGACCTGAAATTTGATGAATAGCCCTTTGGAAGCATGTTGAAGCCACCCATGTGCTTTGTTTGATGAGTGATGGCCTCGGTGGTTCTTGCCGTCGAGAGGCTTGATTTTGCTGCTTGAGGGTTAATGGATGGTCAAACGTTGTCGATTTAACTTGAAACTTGACATGGAGCCTTTTGGAGGTATTCAGAGACCATCCACAAGCTCTAATCGAAGATTTGATGTCTTCGACACTGTCACCGCCGTGAGAGCTGACTTTGCTGCGGTTGTTTCCTTTTTTGGCTAAACCATGTCGGAATGGCCTGAAATTTGATGCAGAGCCTCCTAGTGGCATTTTGAGGCCAATTGTGAGCTCTGTTTTGTGTGTCAGGGTCTTTGGCTTCACCACCGCAGAGAGCTCCTGCTCAGCTACTGGAAGGGCGAAGTTAGGCCAAATGATGTTGAAATGGCCCGAAACTTCATGTGTACCTTTCTTTTGGCCGTTTTGAAGGATCTTGTAGTTTTTGTTTGATTCTGACAAGATCTGATACTTGAAGTGGGATCTGCCTATTTGTGGTAGGATGCGGCTCCATGTAGCTTTTGATATTGAAGAGGCAAAGTGACATTTTTTTGTGTCAACAAAGGCAAGCATACATAAAAGGGCAAGCACACATAAAAAAAATGTTCATAAGACAGAAATAGTTAACACTAAAAAATTTCATGCTGAGAAAAAATAGTGAACACTAAATACTCATACAAACAACAGGTCAACATTTTGTTGCTTTGGGAAATCCCAACAATCCAATCCTATATAGATGTGAATGAGAACATGAAGAAACCATGCAACACCGCCCCCCCCCCCCCCCCCCCCCCCTCTATATATATATATATATATCTGTGTGTGTGTGTACACGCACACAAAATATAAAAGGGAAAGCCATGTGTCCGTCATCCTTTGGTGAGGGATGGATACACGTGAACATTCTACACACACACATAAGAAGATGGTTATATTTCCTAATATGAATCAAACCATCTTTTCAATGTATGCATAAATAGACTATTGCATGCCTCATGCAGGCCTCGTGTGACTCACTGACTATTAAGAGGTTTATTGAGACTCAAGGCTCATCAATGCCTTGAATGGATATGAAACAAGAAAGGAACTGAATTAGGGAATGAAAATAAATACAATTCAAGTTGTTCATTGTCAATGCTAAAAGAGGTTTACCTAAAAGGACCAATAAATAACACCTCATACCTATCACAATGAAGACTAATCTAACTCAAATTAAGCAAGTATCAGTCTTAGGCAACTTGAAGGTTGCTAAATAAGTTGATTGATCACATAATGGAGCTCCAATTAGCAAGTTGTATGGTGTTTCCAAGTTCTTTTATATCTACAAGCCAAGTTATGTATCTATAGTTCATTAAAGGTTCCCTAAAAGGTAAACAAAACCAACTCAAAAAGTAGACCTGGTGCTTTGATGAAAGAAGAGCAAAAACAAGGAAATCATCCATTATCTTACCACTTCAGTGGCGGACCCAGAATTTTCATTTGTGTGGGGCTAAACTATTGCTAGCGTAATCATAAAAATTGGTTCAAGAAATGAATTTTCAAAAAAACTGAAAAAGAAGAAGAAATAAATAGTTAAAACTTAATTTCTATAATTTTGTTATTATCTACTTTCCTTTATAAGAAAAAATAGAGGCAAACTCTTATGTCAAAGATAATTTGAAGGATCGAGAATGACAATAACTTGACACAATACCATGGATTATGGAATTGAAGAAAACTCTAGTTCATTCAAAATGCTCACCCAATCTCACCAAATCAAGGAAACCTAGATCTCACACTTATAAAGCAAATAAGAATTCCATATGTTAATGGCAATTTTAATAATCTACAAATCATTCTTCTATAAAACAAAAACACCATTCTCCCTTTAAATATTCATCTCTCCTTTTTCAATCCCCCAATTCCCATCTCTTTCTATATTATCCATTCTCGTTATAAAATAACCTCTTCTTTTACAACACCCAATTCCCATTTAATCTATTTTTATATATATTTCTTTTTCAACTTCTCCAACAAAACAACGTCTAACCCAGACACAATACTCACTCTATGCAACTTGTATTCTTTATATTGATCTTACAAGGCTGCACTACAAGACTACTAAACCATACTACAAGACTCCAAGGCATGGCAAGACTACAATATAAGACTACTCAAATCAAGACTCCAATATGTGGCAAGTGACAAGACTGCAATGCAACACTATCTCCAATAGTTGGCTATCACCTGGGTCCGCCACTTCACTTTACATTTTGAAGGTCTCCAATAGAGGATACCCTAATTTAAGATCCAACTGAAACCCAAAAACAAAATTAATCTGTTATCATAAAGCTTTGGGACCAAAATAAACTCAATCCATTTCATAAAACAAGAAAAACGAGCAAGCAGAACAAACTCAATCTAACAGCCAAAGACACTAACTGCTCTGGAACCATCGTCCTTCTCAACTCAGAAAACCCCAAATTCGAAATCCTACAAACCCTAATCAATGCAAACAAATAATGTACAAATCAAACAACAACATTGAAGCTAACCTACCATGCACTTCGATTTCATATGCGGGATGGCAGGAAAACCAAAAGGAGGGAAAATACAAAAACATTGGGAAAGATTCAAAAATGGAAGGAGATAGATACCTCTGGAGTCTAGGTGGAGTCAAACAGACGATGGAAAAATTGATCAGGAGCAAAGAGAAGCAATTGAGGAGGACATTTGAAGCCTGGTGCAACCGGAAATGGAACCAACCAACCACGCAGAAGCACTCTTCCAAGGTCGGTCTCGACGATATAGTGGAAGAGAGAAGAAAATAATGAGAAGAAATAGAGCTACGAGCACTAATATGGTTCGCGAACAGGGTCGGCACCGACCTTATTCAGTGTAAATAAGGTTGGCGCTGACGATATGCCAAATAAGTAAATAAAAATTAAAATTCAGCCCAATTCCTCTAATTGGTACACCACTGTCTAAATTGTTTGATCACGAAACATGTGCGCATTAATTGTTTTTTCCAGTTAACTCCTCAAAAAAAAATGTTGTGCACTTCTTTATTATTATAGGATCCCGAGACTCGCAGGCCAAGTACTTTGTACATGTGGGGCCAAATTACCCAAGATCCTCGGCTTGATTATGAGGACATCAGATGTAGATTCCATTCCTATTTCACCTTTAGAGAACATTTCCTAACAAATGAGGAATTTGTGAAGAATTCATAGATTTGAGGATTCCTTTCAACCCTGGAATAACAATTTCTTACTAGGATTTTGTTTATAGCTAAGGATTTCACATTAATATCGTTGTGTATCAATACATATAGTTCAGAAAATTTGATATTAATGTGTAAATCCATAAAATGAGGATTTTCAAATCCATCGGGAAGAGGTTGTACTTGGAAATCCTCAAAAACTACCCTAAATCCTGAGGGATTATCATTGCCAAATATGCATGTTCCATGACTCTATGGGAAGTTGGTGAGGATTGTTAGGGTAATTAAGTTTGTGTGACAAGAGAATTCTTTGAGGGAGAGGTAGATTTTTTAAATTTTCTCTGTTAGTCACCATTTCATTATCTAGTGCAATACATTCTCCTCGTAGAAAAGTACAAAATTAACTGGTTTTACTTGATGGAGAGAATTTGATTTCCTATGGGAAGGTAAGGTATGAATACAGAAATCCTCTCTCTCTCTCTCTCTCTCTCTCTCTCTCTCTAATGTATATATTTGGAGCGCGGATTCCTCTCATTGCATGATTGCACCCTTGGACCTGTTATGGAGGCACGTGGGGTTTGGGTGGCAATGGGTCAGGCTTGGTAAGGGTTGGCACTTGGGGTAAAACCACACTAGACCGATTCACACCTAGGTCATCCTATAGCCAACCAGTCCATGATGAGAGTAAGATTTGTGAGATCAATTTGGCCCTATTTTAATTTGGACATGGATCGTGTTGGGTTGGGTACCATGTAATCTTATACTTCTTATAATTAAATATCAAAAATATTTTGTTAAATTATTTACTTATTTGTATAGTGTTTTACTAATAAAATGTAAATAGGTACTTCGACATGGCAAAGCATGTAGGGGCATCCAAAACCTGAACTTCCCACGTACCCATTGCAACCACTCTCAAACCTCCCCCTGCTAAGGGTAGGTTAAGGTGGGTCACATGTTTAAGTACCCGGTCCATACACTTGTGATAGTGAATCATCTCATCTTTCTAGAGTCAACTTTAGTATTACACATAACCCAAGGGGTTGGCCAAGTGGTCAGAACCACGGTTCTTCCCTCTTCTGGAGTTAGAGGTCTTGGTATCGACCCCTGAAAACTAAGATCCTAGATAGCAGTTATGAACCACAAAGCATGAACCATGAATTGGAATCGTACGATATTCTTAGCCCTACCACTAGTGAGACGTTTAAACTTTGATTGCTAAAAAAAAAAAACCAAAGAATTTTGTAGGTAAATTCACTACAAACCCTCACTATACAACACCCATCCACTATAGGTAATCTAGTGGTTTAACGGCTTGTTACACATTCTAAATGTAACTGCGATTCCTACGAAAGTGAGTTAGGATTCCTATTTTCAATATTTAATTTTACTTTACTTTGCAAGAGTACTAACAAACCTTAGGTTTGGGGGTATTTCATATGCATGGCATAATATTAATAATTATCCTTTTATTTGAATTTGCTAGTTGTTTATTTTATCTTTAAGTGTTTAAATTATAGCCTTTTCTTATTATGTAGGAATTAGAAGGAGCTAAGCATCTTTGAGCTTAATTTGGAGAGGTTTAAAGCTAAAACATCATTAGACAAAAGTTATGCACAAACATCATGTAGGACCTGCTGGAGGAGATTTGAATATCGAAGTTCTTGGAGCCCACCTTTCTAATTAGAGTTCATCAAGGAGAGGATAATGGTTACTAAGAATTTTGATGGCTAGAAAGCAAGGGATCTCATGGACAACAATAAAAATTCTATTGTTTAGCAAGTGATCGAATTTTAAAGGAAATAAGATTTTCGGAATTGTAGCAATCCGGCGCAAGCTTTACTATTTTGATCATAACTTTTGACTCAAGACTCCGATTAATTCAAAGTTGGATGCATTGGAAAGAAGATTCAAATGAGAGAAATATCATGTCTCACAAGGATCTCATTATTATGACGTTTTGGGGGTAAATAGGGGTTCTCAAATTGGAGGATATCAGGGATGACGAATTTGAGTGATGTTTCCTTCTTTTTCTTCTTGTATTTTTTTCTTTTTAAAGGGAGACTCTCTCTTGCTCTAGGATTATTAAGTGATTTCTTTAATCTTTGTTGGAAAGTGAAGGTGGAGATTTGAGTGGTTAAAAGTTCGAGTGTGAGATCTAGATTGGTTAGCTCAACAAAACAGTCCAACAGTGTGCAAAACAAATAACTATGCAACGGAAATAAAATCAATAAGCACACGCACAAGGATACTAGATATAACGTGGAAAGCCCTAACCGGGTAAAAAGCCACAGATCCGAACTGGATCAACAATCAAGCACTATGAATCTCACAATTAGAAGAAACTCAGATCCCTCCTCAGATATCCCTTAACTAAGGACTACAATTACCTTGTGTCGCTTCACACTTCAACAACTTCACACCGTTGATTGCAACAGATTCAATCATGCGCTTGACTCCTCAAATCTTCTACACAAGAAGATGATCTTCTACAAAGGATGCAGGAGAAACTGGCTCTCTTGATAACTTGGCAACACAACTCTTCAATAAATCTGTAGAGAATAATTCTCTCAATTATAATCTCTAACTCGGAACTTTGAGAGGTGAGGTGTCTCTTTAGAATAGCCATTGAGTTCTTTAAATAGCCTTTAGGACGTACTTAAAGTTACCTAACTTGATTAAGACTAAAACTGATAGACCCGTCTTTTTCTTTCTTGCCTTCCTCCGTCCCGAGTCTGCCGGGGTGCGGCGGGGAGAAGAGAAAAAAGAGCAAGTATCAACATTTTTTTTTGTACGGGTATGCCAGATTTTCTATTCTACTTAGAATTTGAAATGGTGATCCAGAGATTCACCTTCACAAGTAGATAGGAAATCAAACTTTTTTTCTAACTTTTCATTGCACATATATTTAAAGAAAGAGACAAATTTAGAATGCCGTGAAAGGCAATTTTTTTAGTTTGCCGTGAAAGGCGGTTTTGTGCCGTAGAAGACGATTTTGCCATGGAAGGTGATTTACAAATCTTATCAATGATGAAAGACAAGAATTGTGATTTTGTCTCTTTTAAAAATACAAAATACAATAGAAAGGGAAGAAGGAGGGATCTGACTTCTCAAGCGATTGTGGGGACTCGTTCAGATCGACGGTCGCGAGTCATGTATGGACTCCACCATCGTCCTTCAGATGAGAGCACTTGATGCTTTAGTTCACTTGGCTTGGCTTGGACCCCAAATTTTTAGAGGACAAAGACCAAGGGAAGGTCCTATATCCAATAAAAAAAGGGGTAGATGGGCTGAAAAGCCACATCTAGGCCATGTTGGATAGAAGAAGAGAAACCTTGGGGGGGTGGCCCCCCAAGGGACTTTGATCACCTTGTAGTTCTTGCAGCAGGGTTTCTTCAAGGCAAGAGAGCTTCTTTGTGCAGAGAATTCTTCGGGATAATTTTCAGACAATTTTCAGGACCACTTCAGACAGTTTTTCTGGACCATTTCCCTTTGGAATGACCGCCTATTTATAGGCTTTTGGTGGTCATTAGGAGGGTTTTATGGGCATTAATGATATTAATGCTCCATGATGGGAGGAGTTACAAGATTTAATTTCAGAATTTTGTAACTCCTTTTTCTTGGATTTTGATTGGCCAATGGAGAATAATGGGCATTTAATCTCCATGATGATGGGAGTTTCATGATTAATTACCATGATTAATCTCCATAATGATAGGAGTTACATGGTTAATTGTCATGATTAATTGGACTTGTAACTCCCATTTGCTTGCTTCTGATCGGGCCGTTCAAAATAATAAGTTAATGACCCTAATAAGTTGTCATAAAAAGGTCATTTAACTTCATTAATTGGTAGCCGAGTCGCTTGAAGAGTCGCGGGCCGTGCCGCGTCTTTTGGAATTCTTCTTGTGATGATCATCGATGGATCCGCACGTTGTTTGATGTCAGATGATGATGCAAATTCAGACATTGGTTTACACCAATTGGCCGGCAACATCTGTCCAGTCGATTTCACGATCGGTCGGGCAAAAAGTGTGCTTTCTTGGTCGGCCGGTTGGCGATTTTGAAGTGTCCAATGATGATCAAATGATTTCGATGGTGGATCCGTGATGTCGACGAAGATCGACGGATATCATGCCTCAAAAATCAAATTTTAAGAAAATCACAGGGGCCAAACTTCGCGAAACGCAAAAAGAATCGGAAAAACAGGCATTTCGGCCAAAATCCGGCGACCCGGATTTCCAGGGTCGCCGGCGACCATGCACCATGGGCCAAGGTCGCCGGCGACCTTGGACTTCGATCCATTTTCCAGTAGCCTTCCGGTCGCCGTTTCTTGGCCGTTTCTCCGGCTTTTTCGCTTCTATTTTCTTCTATATTTTTCTTGACATTTCTTCTCATTTATTGGCTTGATTCCATTGAAGAAAAACCATCGAAAGGCTGTGCAAATCAGAGCACAAAGTTTCCTATTTTTGAAAAAGCCGAAGACTCCATAGCCGATTTTTCGCCAAGAGTTGAAACTAGGTCAAACGATGTTAGAATGACCTGAAATTTGAGGTGAAGTTTCTTGGGCATTAGATAGGACCAACCATGGGCTTTTATTTGAGTTTTGAAGCCATTTGGGGTCCCGTCGATGCTTGACTTGATTTCACCGTGCGGAAGATGTCGAGCTTTGATGTACAATCATCCGATGTTCGATTGACCTGAAATTTGACAGGGAGCCTATTGGAGTCATTTTGAGACGATCCATTAGCTCCGATTTGGGCGCCATGGTCCCGGGGAGCTTCGCCGCCAGTAGACTTGATTTTGCTTCGGAGCGTCAAAACCTAGTCAAACGTTGTCTGAATGACCTGAAATTTGACGTGTAGCCTTTTGGAAGCATGCAGAAGCTACTCATGTGTTCTATTTGATGAGGGGCAGCATCAGAGGTTCTCGCCACCGGGAGGCTTGATTTCGCCGTTCGAGAGTTGATGGAGCGTCAAACGGTGTCGATTTGACTTGAAATTCGACGTGGAACCTTTTGGAGGTATTTTGAGACCATCCATAGGCTCTGATCGAAGATTTGATGTATTTGACATTGTCGCCGCCGGGAGCTCCCGCTCAGCTGTTGGAGGATTGAAGTTAGGCCAAATGGTGTCGAAATGGCCCGAAACTTCATGTGTACCTCTTTTTTGGCTATTTTGAAGGATTTTGCAGTTTTTGTTTGATTTTGACAAGATCTGATGCTTGAAGCAACTTTGTCTATTTGTAGTAAGATGCGGCTCCGTGTAGCTTTTGATTTTGAGGAGGCAAAGTGACATTTTTGGTGTCAACAAATGCCCCCTCGAGGTACAGCGGCGAGTTGGATAGCTTTTGCAGTCGATGTGCCTTGAAGAAAATTTTGAAGGAGAACTTCTGACTTGACCAAGAGTCTCTGAGCATTTTTCTTGATAGAGTATCCTTTTGAGTTTCCAAGGGGATTTTATGGCAGTGAGAGAGATCACGTACCATCTCAAGGCAAAATTTTGAAAATGACATTTGGATTGGGTTTTTGGGTTTTGGATTTTCTTTTTGACCTTGTGAACCTAAAGGCTTTATGTAGCACATTAGGCGGTCAAGAAGGGTTTTGGTTGTTGACCTTGTGACCTAACAAACTGTATGTGGCAGGTTAGGGGGTCGGATTTTGGATTTTGATTTTGGTCTTATGACCTAACAAGCTATATGTGGCAAGTTAGGGGACCGGGATTTATTTTTTGGTTTTGGCCTTGTGACCCAACAAGCTGTATGTGGCGAGTTAGGGGACCATGGTTTGGATTTTGGTCACTCTTTGGGACAATTTTGGGTCCATTGGAGTGGTTTGGGTTTCTGTGGAATGTCAATTTTAAGGTTTTGGCTTAATTTGGTTCATGAGGTGGGATGGTTTGATTTTTTTTTTTTTTGAAACTCATGAGGCTTGGATTTTTTTTTGTATGGTCCAATCAACTCAAAGGAGGCATGGAACCATTTTTGTATGCTCTTGGCAAAAGGGATTTTGACTAAAAGCCACTTTTAGTGCCTAGGTGGTCAAACCTGGCTCATGTGGGCTAGCCCATGGGACATTAAGCTTTAAAGATGGCTTAGATCTGATGTGGTGTCATTTTTGTAAAGAATATCTAAAAATTTCTCTTTTGGGTAGAGAATACCTAAAAATATTCTTACTTGGAGAGAATCTCTCAAGTTTCCTTGATTTTGAGAGAGATTTTCTCAAAGTATCTTTCTTTGGGAGAAAGTTTCTCATAATCCCTCTCTTTTTTGAGAGAATTTCTCAAAAGATCTCCTCATTGGGAAAGAATATCCCATGATTCCTTTATTTTAGGAAGTTTGCTAATTTGTAGCACTTACCTCCTTTCTTTTCTCCTCCTTTCCTCTTTTGGTTTGCTCTCTTCTATAAAAGCAAGGGGAGGTTGGATCTCTTGCTCCTATTGCCTTCTTTTTGCAAAAGTCTTCAAGAGTGCTCCAAGATCAAGAATTCTTCTTCTTCTTCAAGGATCTTTAAACTTTTTCTTCTTCTTCTCCATCAATGGCTTCAAGTAAGTTTCTTCTTTTTCCTTAAGAAACCCCATGTAGGAATAGAAAAAGGTTTTCTTTCTTTTCTGTTCTTTTCTTTTTCTTTCTCTCTCTTTTTTTTTTCTCTTTTTCACGTGCATTCTTCTTTTTCTTTTTCTTTTCTTTTCTTTTCACACGTTTTTTTTTTCTTTCTTTTTTTTTTTCTTTTCCACGTGTTTTCTTTTTTTTTCTCATACGTTTTTCCTTCTTTCTTTCTTTTTTTTTTCTTTTTCTTACACGGTTTTTTTTCTTTTTTTTTTTTTTTTTACCATGTTCTGTTTGTTTTTTTTTTCTTTTTTTTTCTTCTCTGTTTTTTTTTTTTTCTTTTTGTGTGTGGCCGTACGGACAAGACCGTATGGTCATGGCAGTATGGCCACGTGGCCTGTGGGCATTTTTTTTCTCTTTTTTTTTTTTTTGTTGTTTGAAAAAAAGAAACTTTCTTCCTCTTTTCTCTCCCTTTTTTTGGATTTCGAGATGCACATGCATGACAACTTTCCTTCTATGCATTTTTTTTTTCTTTTAGAGAATAGAATTGGAAGGATGATAGTGCACACCTGGAAATCTTTTCGCAAGTCTTGGGATTTGGAGCTCGCAGCAATGTTGAGCCCTTTCTTGGTCTTGCGGGGATTTTTGAGGAGCTTTGCAAGTTTTGGATTCTGGAGCTCGCAGCAATGTTAACCCCTTTTCTAGTCTTGCGGATATTTGAGAAGATTTCGTTTGATCTCGCAGCAATGTTTGAGTTCAAACCTTCTTCGAAAATTTTCCATTGATTATGAGCTTGCAGCGATGTTGAGCCCATCTTCAAGCTCCTATTTCTTTCGGGGTGTTTTCCTTTTCTTCAGAATTTCCCCGGAACCATGCCAAAATTTCTCTATAATTTTTTAGCAAAATTCTGTCATTTTGGTGATTGATTTTTCTCCCTTTCCATCCTTTGCAGATAGTTCCTCCAAAATGAACAAGGGTAAGGCGCCCGTCACTGATGTGCCTCATCGTTCTACTAGATCCTCTAATGTGGCCGTACAGCAGGCCTGGGAAGAGGTCCAGTATGTTGAAAGGAACTTGGAAGAGTGTGACTCACTCAACCGAGATGAGATGAGGCAACGTTTGATTGCCCTCAAGGGTGAGGAGTTTTATAAGATTATAGTAAGCAACCGTCTCTGGGTCACGAACGATCAGAGCATTGTGCCCAAGCCTACCTTCTTCTTTGGTGATGCCGTCCCCGACGATTCAACATACCAAAGGAGATGTTTTCAGTTCTCTTTCACAGTTGATGGTGAGAAGAGAACTGTTTCTACCCGGTCGACCTTCGATCGGACTATCTCGATCATGAGTCTTTCCTCCACATGCTCGAAGAGGGAAGATCCTCCAAGCTGGGTGAAGAGGACAAGCGTGATCAAGACAGGGGTTTTTGTTGGCGGCCCTTCTGGTTTTGTAGAGAAGTCGCCTGCCCGCATGGACATTTTGATGCCGGCCAGCGGCTACCAAGGTTCGGATCATCCTTCGGTTGATTTGAGACCGGTGGGCCTAGGCATTTTCAAGGGCGATGGCAGCAATTGGGTGAAGCCTTTTCGACTTTGTGGTCGTTTCAGTGCTGACTCGAGCTGGGAGATGTGGACTGATCACATCCTGCAGGTTGGCGGTGCCGTTCTAAAAGAGGCCGCGATTTTTTACGCCGTTCGCGCTTTTCGGCAAACCGTGGTTTTCTCCGATGAGGCCTTCATGGCCATGCTGGAGTCGTTCCTTCCACAAACCAACACCTTCGTTGTCACGAATGGTGAGATTGGTTTTTCTTTAAAGGAACTGAGTGCCATCACCGGGTTGCCTATCCTCGGCAATCTCTATGAGGAGTTTATGCCTATTGACAGCGTCCTTGAGGAGCAGTCTGAGGAGTTCAGGCTTTTGTACTTTCAACTCGTCGCCTTCTACAACTTTTTGAAGGAGAAGGAGGGCTCGAAAGTCCGGTGTAGCAGTTGGAGGAGTGGTAGCTTTTTATCTTCCAACTTCTTTGACAGTGGGGAGTCTTCTGAGAGTATGACCCAGGAAGCTAGGGCTAAGAACCCGGATTCGAAGAAAATCTCCGTCATGCGAGAGAATTTGAGGGTATTCTTCGCAAGCACGGACGCCATTCATTCTAACATTGCGCTGCGGAGAGATCTCGCTGTCTTCCTCACTTATTGGCTGGGTGAGGCCGTTTTTGCTGAAGGAGATGGAACGCACATCAGGCCGCACTGCATTTTTCCGGCTTTTCAGATGGCGTTTGGAGAGCGGCTTGCTTTGGTGCCTGCTCTTTACTCCTATTTATGCACCAAACTGCAAGCTGCTGCTTTTCTGGTTTTGCTTAGGCTTCCCATGAATAGGGTATTTTCTTCCCACATTTTATATTCATGGTATGTATACCACTATCCTGGTTTCCACCGACTGGGTGCTGCTCAGGACGATGACCCCTTCATGATTCGATTGGCTAGATGGAAGCCTGTTTCCGAATCTCTTTTATCTGCCCGCTTGAGGATCCGACAATTCTGGGACGTCGAGATGGGCCAGTCTTCAATGAAGCTTTCTCCGGGTTTGAGGAAGAAGGCTTTTGATTTTGGTGTCTCCCGTGATTCGACTAGGGCAGGGTCGGGGAGACTATTCTTTGACAAACGCATAGAGCAGTTGGCTATTTAACATACGTGTCGGCACGATGGTGTACTGCAGACATATTTTCGTCAACATCTAGCCGTATGCTCCCTCGCGTTTTGCCATGCAGTTCGGCTTCTCTCAGGGCATTGTTGGAGCGCCTTCGAGCAAGGTGAAGCGTTTTGGAGGTCTGCAGGACGGGAGAAATGCATGGACATTTTATAGTGCGGAAGACACTACTGCCCTGATTTCTTATCCTGAGTTGCCTACTTTCCGGACTGTTGGCTTCACAAAATGGTTTGTGGAGAGCTTTTTAGCATACCAGGGGCTTTCCAAGAAGGAGTTTGATGTAAAGCAGTCTTCCGGGAAGGGCCTTGGGAAGTCAGATGGCGTCCGCCGAGAAGAAGTTCTGGCTTTCCGTTCTGGAGAAAAGCACGAAACAGGCTTCCTCAAGGACCAGGACGTCATCAGATCGGGAGCTGCACAAGAGATACCTGGTGAGGTCTTGGAACAGCTTGCCAAGGAGGAGGCTGAGGTTGCTTCTTGGATAGAAGCAGAGCGAGCAAAGGCTTCTATGGAGTCTACTGGCAGGAGCAGACCATCCAGTGAGGACTCTGGCGAGAGGCCCGATTTCGATGGTGGGGAGGGTGCTTCCAGCAGTTCGTCCCGTAGGAGCAAGAGGAGAAGAGGACAGCACCGAAGTCAAAGGCGGCAAGAAAGTTCTCCTGATCTGGAAATTCCTTCCACCATCGCTGAGGAGTCATCAGGGGATGATGATGAGCCTCCAGAGAAGAGAAGCTGAGGGAAAGAGACCATTGATGATGGTATGCTTTTCCCTTTTCTCTTTCTGTTTCTTTTCTTTTATGAGAGCTTTTGCTTTGATCCACTACTTTCTTTCTTTTGGCAAAAAATGATGGTTTGATGATGCCTGAGGTTCCAGCCGATGAGGCGGTAACGGATCCTCTCATGGCATCTGAGGAAGAACTTAGAGATTTTGAAGTAGACCCAGAATCTCCTCCTGGTATGACTTCTTTTCTTCTCCTTTTTTTTTTTTTTGTTTTTCTCTACCGCCGCTTGCTAACATGCATTTTTGTTTCTTGCTAGCGGACTTGCCAGAAGATTTCGACGACTTTGAGCCATCCATGGACACAACTTTTGACGATGCTTCGGATGAGCTCATGGAAGCAGAAAGCATTCCACCAGTCGTCGAAGAAGGTACTTTGTAGTGATAATCTTGATCTTTCGATTTTTGACAAGATCATATTCATACATTTTTCATCTTTCATTGGCAGGCTATGAGGTGACAGAAGAAGTTCCTCTATCTTTTTCAGAACAAGAGTAGGGGGTACCTGTGACCGATCCAGGAGTATGGGCTTCTTCCACCAGTTTTGATGAGGCAAAGGCGAGTCCGCCTACTGATATTCCTTCCCCAGCGGCTCCGCTTGGAAAGAGCTTTTTGATTACTCTTCTAACGGTGCCTGACACGGGCAGTTGACCAACGGAGCATGGCGAGTCTTCATCTGAGCCAACCCGTCAGTTTGTGAGGAAGGTGTTGAAGAAAGTCTTGAGCTCATGGGTCGAGACTCTTTCTTCTGGCCATTTGGAGGCTGGTTTCGACATGGTGAAGCATGTGCAGGACATTCTTGCCGATATCAAAGAAGTCAGTCTGGACATTATAGATGCCAAGGCTTTTGTTGATGAAGTCATCGCTCTAGGCAACAAGTGGATTGAGACCAAGAGCTTTCCAAATGATGACTTCTTCAACAAGATGTTTTTGAAGCCTTCCAGCGAGGTCAAATCTGAACTGAATGAGATCTCGCGGACTCGGAAGCAGCTCGTTCGGGAGAGGAACGTCACCGAGTGGGCCATTATTGAGCTGACACAGGACCAGTACCGTCTTGATAGGGAGGTCACCGAAGCCAGACAGCGCCTTGAGCTATTGGAAGAACAAGTTGCTGCCAAGTGGACTGCCACTTTGAAAGCTCACGATAGAGAGAGGACTCTCATTTGCCAAGTTGAGGAGGTCGAAAGCAATCTCCGGAGGAAGACTAAAGAATATGAACAATGGCAGATTCTCTGGGAAGAGTTTCCTCGTGCTGAGGATGGATCGCGACGGCCTACTGCTTTTTATAGGAAAATTCTGAAGAAACACGGCCTGGAAGCTTTGGACGATAAGGCCAAGAATTTGCTTGAGGAGTTAAGCCTTTGGCTGAAGACCATGTTGGACTAGCCTCATGATTTGTAACAAACTTTTTCTTCTTTTCTTTTGGTACCTCCATGTATAAACATTTTTGGCACTCATTTTTTTTTTCTATCCCCTTATTTCACTTAAATTCACTTTTGATGAAAACATAAGCAAAAATTGAATGAGAATGGTTTGTTTGAAAATTTGATCAAAAGGTTGTCATTTTGTGAAAATCTTTTGTCAAAAGTTTGTTTTGGGCATGAAAGCCAGATTTTGTGGCAAAAAGCCTGGTTTTTGGCATGAGAGCCGATTTTTGTGGCATGAAAGCCAAAATTTTGTTTGTAGCATGGAAGTCGATTTTGTTTGTGGCATGGAAGCCGATTTTCGTTTGTTTGGCGTGAAAGCCAGATTTTGTGGCATAGAAGCCGAGTTTTTTGAAAACCAAGTTTGTTTTGTTGGCATGGAAGCCAGATTTTTTATTTTTGACATGAAAGTTAGGTTTTTGTTTTGTTGGCGTGGAAGCCAGATTTTTTGTTTTTGGCATGAAAGCCAAGTTTTCAGCATGAAAGCCGGGTTTTTGGCAAGAAAGTCGGGTTTTGGCGTGAAAGCCAGGTTTTTGGCATAAAAGCCGGGTTTCTTGGTTTTCAAAATGCAAGTATCGACTAAGAGTCGCCTCCCTGCTAAATGGTATTGCAAGTATCAATGGAATGTCGCTTCCTTGCTCATTCGGTTGCGAGTATTGATGGAATGTCGCTTCCTCGCGGATTTGAGTGCAAGTATTGACTGAATGTCGCTTCCTTGCTTTTTTTCTCAAAAATTTTGTTTTGTGGGTATTGATGGAATGTCGCCTCCCCACGATTTTTGAATTTGAGATTTTTTCGAACCTTTGTTTTTGTTTTGAAATTTGGGTTGTGGATATCAACTGAAACATTGTGTCTCCGCGATTTTTGAAATCTTGCAAGTATTGACGAGGTGTCACTTCCTTGCGATTTGAGGTTTTGGAAGTATCGAATGGGGTTCGCATCCTTCCGATTTTTGGGTTTTGTGTGAGTATCGACTAAATGTCGCTTCCCCACGGTTTTTGAAAAATCATTTTTTGTTTAAAGACACGAGGGTCGTAAATTTTGACTCAAAACCATTTTTGATGATAAAAGTCGGTGTGGACTAGGGTGGGAATCCCTGAGTCCTGATTTTTGTTTCAAACCATGAATTTTGGGTTCAAGGATCGAAAGTTTTGGTCAAGTTAGGGAAGAGGCTCCTAAACTTGGATTTTGGGTTTGATTTTTTTTTAACAATGAAACATTGAAAGTAAATATTGTTTTGGGGTCTTTTAGAAATTTCAACATAGGGATGAAAACTCTAAAAGGGGTGGGTTTGACGAGCAAGTACCTAGGAATAGGCTTTGGCCGTTTAGGCTTCCCTCTGACCCGATGTAGGAAGTCTTCAAGGGTAGTACCGCTTTAAGAACTTGCGATTGATGGGCAGCATACATCTGTCACCCTCCATGTTTAGAAGAGCATATGTGCCATTGGAGAAGACTTTGTCGATGACGAAGGGTCCCTCCCATTTTGGTTCGAACTTGCCTTTGGATTTGTGGGCAGAAACCATTGGCCTTTTCACCGCAAGAACCAAGTCACCCTTTTTGTGAGCGCGTTGCCTGACCTTTTTGTCGAAAGATCCTACCATGCATGCTTGGTAAAGCTCAACGCTTTGTAGAGCTTCGAGCCGTCTTTCATCGAGATTATCTAGTTCTTAGAGTCTCAATTTGACGTTGCTTTCTTGCGTCATTTCATTTTGTAGAGATACCCTTAAAGAATGAATTTGAACCTCTAGGGGGACAACTGCTTCAAATCCATAGACCAAGGAGAATGGTGTGCTATGGGTTGGTCCTCGAACGGTAGTCCGGTAGGCCCATAAAGCTTCAGGCAGTTTGTCGCTCCAGTCTCTTTTGTGACTAGAGACCATTTTCTTGAGAATTTTGCAGAGTGTCTTATTGAAAGCTTCTGCTAGTCCATTCGCTGCCAGGTTATACGGAGTCGAAGGGCAACTTTGGATTTTGTATTTGTCGCAGAACCTGTAGAATCTGTGATCCCGGAATTGTGGTCCGTTATTATGGACGAATCTTTTAGGTATGCCGAAGCAACAAATGATGTTGGCTCGTAAGAATTGAAGGACTGACGAGGTCTTCATTTCACTGAATGCAAATGCTTCTGACCACTTGGAGAAATAATCTGTAGCGGGGAAGATGAAGCGATGACCTTTGCTTGACGGGGAAGAGATAGGACCTATGATGTCCATACCCCAGGCTTCGAAGGACCATGAGATCGCTGTAGGATGTACCCATTCTGAAGGCATGTGCACATAATTTCCATGAACTTGGCATTGTTGGCAACGTTTAGCAAATTGCATTGCGTCAGCCACCATAGTAGGCCAATAATAACCTAACATTTTTATCTGATCGTAGAACTTAAGACCAGCTTGATGGGCTCCACAAAGACCAACATGAACTTCTTTTAGAGTTTCTTCCGCCTCTTGTTGTGACAAGCAGCGTAGAAATACTCCATTGAAGGATTTTCTGTAAAGCATTTTGGAGAGAATATCCAAATGAAAATTTGGGGCTCGCCTTTGAATGCTTACCCGTTCTTTTGGATCTTCAAGTAGGATTCCGAACATAATATAATCAATGAACGAATCCCTCTAGTCGCCAATTGGAGGTTTAAGGATGGAAATGCGACTTCCGACCACTCGGTGGCATTCAGCAACTGCTTGGTGTGTGTTGAGAGGAGGGAGAATCCTTCTTTAACACACTGTAATTTGCATGTTTTCCCCTTCTTGGATTGCCATGGATGCAGCAAGTCCAGCCAGGGCATCTGCACAAATGTTTTCACCTCTGCGGATGTGGGTGATGTGACAGATGTCAAACTTTTGACGAAGCGATTGTGCCTTGTTGTAGTAAGGCAATAGATCAGGCTTCCTGATTTCATATTTTTGATTCACCTAGTTGACGATCAATTGGGAGTCCCCAAATGCTTCCAGCATGGTGATGTCGGATTCGAGGGCGTGTTCCAATCCTAAGATCAGGGCATGGTACTCAGCTGCATTGTTTGAACATGGTTCCAGTAGCGAAAATGCGTGAGGAATCATGTATTTGTCGGGACTAACAAAGAGAATGCCAATTCCCGATATCGGCTTTCCTTTTTCATTTGTCCTGGTTGCACCATCGAAGTACATGTTCCAGGAGGCATTTGATAAAGAGGTTTCCACGTTGTAGATAGGCTCGTCTGGGAGATCACCCCTAAGCGGAGAATCCTTAGGTAGGGGATGCTCTGCAAGAAAATCTGCTAGAGCTTGGCCTTTGATTTTTTTTTTGTGGTACATACCTAATATCAAATTGTGACAGAAGGATGGACCATTTTGCCAGCCGGGCATTGAGAGAACCTGCTTTTGTAACAAGGACCTTTAGGAGATTGATCCTCGAAATCAGGTATACTGTGTTTGACAGCAAATAGTGACGTAGCTTTTGTACGGCAAACATCACTGCCAGGCATTCTTTTTCAACTGGAGAGTAGCGATGCTCTGCACCTACCAACATGCGATTGAGGTAGTATAGAGCAGCTTCTTTACCTCCACCGTTTTCTTGTACAAGTAGAGCGCCCAAAGAATAGTCGAAAGCTCTTGTGTACAAGATGAATGGTTTTCCGGTTGTGGGAAAAGCCAACACCGGAAGTTTGGTCAGGTATGACTTGATGTCTTGAAATGCAACTTCACATTCAGCATCCCAGACAAAGTCTACACCTCTTTTCATTAGGCAAGAAAATGGACGGCACTTCCCTGATAGGTTGGAAATGAACCGTCGGATGTACGCCAACTTCCTTGAAGCCCTTTCAGTTCTCTCAGGGTTCTTGGAGATGGCATTTCTAGGATAGCCTTGACTTTGATGGGGTCAAGCTCTATTCCAGCTTTCCGAACTATGAATTCGAGGAACTTACCCGATGAGACACCAAAGAAGCATTTAAGGGGATTTATTCGCAGTTTGTGTTTGCGAAGCCGGAGGAAGACTTCTCAAAGATCTTGGAGATGGTCTTCTTTTCTTTTGCTTTTGACGGCGAGGTCATCAACGTAACATTCAACCGTCTTGTGCTGCATATCTTGGAATATTTTCATCATAGCCCTCTGATATGTTGTACCGGCATTTTTCAGACCAAATGGCATGACAGTGTAGCAATACACGCCAAATGGGGTCCGAAATGATGTATGCCTTTCATCTTCGGGATGCATCTTTATCTGGTTGTAGCCAGAGAAGCCGTCCATGAAAGTCATTTGCTCAAACCCACAGGTGTTGTCAATCATTACCTCCGGTATGGGGAGCGGGAATTCATCTTTTGGGCAAGCATTATTCAGGTCTCTGTAGTCAATACAGACTCTAATTTGACTATTTTTCTTTGTCACAGGGACGATGTTAGCCAACCATTCAGGATGCTGTTCCTCGCGGATGAAGCCAACGTTTTTGAGTTTCTGAACTTCTTGTTCAATTTTGTCCATCACATCAGGACGGAATCTTCTTTGGCCTTGTTTGACAGGCTTGACATTTTCTTGCAAGTTGAGTTTGTGAACTGCTATTTTGAGATCTAAGCCAGGCATTTCAACGTAAGACCATGCAAAACAATCAACAAACTCACGAAGAAAAGAGACATACTCGGGTAACTCATCATCCTTTATATTCTTGCTTATGAATATAGGACGTGGGTTATCTGGTATTCCCAAGTCTATCTTTTGAACAGAATCTTCTGTTGGAAGGTTTGAAGTTGGTTCCTCCACAATATTTTCGGAGGCTTCCAGCTCAACCAGACCTTCTGGATTTCCAAGGGCATTTTCAGACCATGGTTCCACTTCCGTCCATAAATCTTCTTGATCGATATTCTTCTCAAGACTTGCTATGAGATGATCCCAATCACCTGCTGAAACTGGGTCGAAGTAAGGCACTTCTTTTGGAGACGATGGCTCTTCTGAATCAAAGAATTGTGCGCTTGTGTCATCGGACAATTCCTCTTCATCATCAGAAAAATCATACCAATTTGATGAGCTTCCTGGGTCCTTGTCGAGTAACTCTTCAAAGAGATATCGAGGAAGATCGATGTCTTCATTAACACGAGATATTGAGACCTAGCCGGCAAAACGACTGTAACACCCTGTCCCGAGTTAATTAAGATTAACTCTACTTAATCGGGACTAATGCTAATTCAACATGTTTTATGGAATTAATGTTGATTAATGGCTAAATTGATATAGAATTTGGCTCAAGTGGTCAAATTGAACTTAATGAAAAGAATAGTGAAGGTTATGGGTGACTTGAAATGGTTTTAGGCTAAACCATGCAATGTAAGGACTTTTTCGTAAATACGAAATTACACGTATTTCGTCGAATACGGAAACTCTTGATACTCACACGTATATCTCGAGGAGTACGTTTACTTCCGTGAATATAGTGATTCCATTCGACGTGAATTGGTTCAAATGACCATTCATTTGACTTAAATTGTAATTAGAGGAATAGGAGGGGGGTAAAATGCAAAAATGGCGATTATAAGATAATGATGAACTCAATAGAGTTCATTCTTCATCCCAGCCGATCTCTTTCTTTCTTTCCTTCTTCTTTCTTCCACTTTCTCTTCATTGAGTAGTGATTTAGAGAATTGACAATTGTGTGAAGAGGGACTCCATCTTCATCATCATCTTCTTCACCTCTTTTCTTGATTTCTTGGAATTTCAAGTTTGAGAAGATCTCAAGATTTCCACCAAAGAGGTTACAAGTAAGTGAATTGTGTTGGTTTTAGGATTTCTGAGTTCACTTTGTGATTTGGAGTGGTTTCTTACATAAGAAACTCATTAGACTTTTCTTGAATGGATTGATTGGTCCTTAGGTTCAAAAGAAGGTTTGGCTTGAGGAATTCATCTTGGATTCAAGCTAGACAGGGGAATTCTTGCTGATTAGTTTCCAAACAAGGCAAGTATACTCAATTGTATTGATTTCAAATATTAAGTGACTTGTTAGAACTCAAGGAGTTCGGTTACAGAAAAATTCGGTTCAGAATTTTCTGAACTTCTGAGCGCAATTCGGTCAGCCGCCAGGCTGACCGACTCCTGACCGAGAGCTGACCGACATAGGTCGGCTAGCCGAAATTGTGAGTTCGGCTAGCCGCGGGTTGACCGCAAGGTGACCGAAAATCTTGTCAGGGTTTTTCCATCAGAAGTTTAGCTTCTGGATAACGAACCGTGAGCTGACCGAAGAAATTCGGCTAACCGAAATTTGAAGTTCGGCCAGCCGAGTGGGTGACCGAATAGGTGACCGAATTGGGCAAATTGTCCTGTAAATTGAGAAATTCTGGAAAGCTGACCGAATATGGTTCGGTCAGCCGAAATCCGTAATGTGGCTAACCGCTAGGTAACCGACGAGGTGACCGAAATTGAGGGAATATCAGAATTGATTTCTGATAATCTCCTAAACCTTCATGGGTGTTAGCTAAACTTATGTGAATGTAAATTTCACTAAAAAGTGATGTCATCTACAATAACACCTACATTGCATAATGAACGTTTCACCCGAATGTTGTTTTAGGAAATTACTTGTTTCTGACTTGAGTTGGCTTGTCCTCTCTCGTCTACTACTGTTGTGCTCCTTGTTGAGCTATCATTGAATAATGTATTGAATTAGTGCAATGAAATGCAATGAAATGAAAAGAAAAGAACTGAAATGAACAAACACTGTAATGTATAAAAAATTAAGTCTGCTGCAGTAGATGGAGCGTTCCGGAGCTCCGTGGTGATGCCGGTGATCTCTGATCAAGACACTGGTAAATCCCACCCATTTGATAAGCCACTTAATAAAGTGAGTAATAATGAAATGAAATGAGTCCTTGAAAGGCTGGGTTGTGAATAGTGCGCCTTCCGCCTATGCTAGAGGACAACGAAAAGACACTTGACAAAGTGTATATAAATGAATTGAATGCTCTCTTCAGGGGAGAACTACATAAATTAAATGCTTCCTTCGGGGAAGAACTATACGCATTGAATTGAATTGAATTGAATTGACTTGAATAGAATTGTTATACATTGGAACCACAATGCTAAACATATGATATCATAGAATTGTGTATACATTGTTGAACCGTCGTGTTCACAGTGTTATTGATGACATTACAGGCCCAGTTGCCCGTGCCAGTGGTTCCGAGACCGCGCCGCCAACGGAGGAGACCAATCCGGTTCCCCCAGGAGGATTGAATGAATGGATGTGAATCGGAGGCGACCGGTTTAGCCATTTTTGGAAACATTTTGAATAGATTTATTTTGGTTGTAAATAGAGATCACATGCATTGTATTTAAATATGCATGGTTGATTTAATAGGAAATGAGATGTGTAAGTAAACTTTACTGTATGTAAAGGACTTGTACATATTAACGTTGAATGTCAATGTATGTATATATTTCCGCAAAAAAAAAATGTACATTTGACAGGTACATGTAAGATCCCTTGGGAATCTTGTATTGGCTTCGGCGATGCGAGGTTTACGGGAGTAAGTATGGCGTCGCGACTCGAGGTTGGCCGTGGTAACCCTGATCTCGGGCCCGGGTCGTGACATATTTATTGTATGGTATCAGAGCTAAGTTAATGAATTAAAAGACTTAGAAAATTATAGGAACGAAGTGAGGAACGTTATGTTTCGTACCAAATCCAATTTTGGATTTGTGATTTAAATGCTTTCACGTTATATGATATATGTGATGGAAGTGTTGAGATCTATGTATCTTACCTTCCGTATTGTTTACAGCATGGCTGCATCTGGATCGAATCCAGGAAGTGATGACTTTATTGAGGTTGTCACACCGTCTCTTGTCTCCGATATGGACACAAGGATGACTGCCATTCTCGAGCAGTTGGTGAAAAGCAATGAGCAAATGGCCAAGAGCCATGAAGCACAGATGGGTATGCAAGCCCAGATCACTTCTTTATTGCAAGTGCAGAGCCAATTGCAGGCTCAGATGCAAGCAGCACCAGTAGTGCCACCAGTTCAACCACCTACTCAGGTTGGGACACAAGTGGTAATTCAATCCAAGGAGAAAGACCCTAATGTCTTGTATGAACAATTCAGGAAAAGAGGAGCTACTGAGTTCCGGGGTACTGAAGATGTGCTGAAAGCTGATGAGTGGCTAGAACACATTGAGGATGTGTTTGGCACAGTCACGTGCACGCAGAAACAAAAGGTTGCCCTCATTTCCTCCATGCTACGAGAAGTAGCAAAGACATGGTGGAAGAGTGTGAGTGAGGCAATCACTAAATTGCCAGAAGCGGTAATGTGGGAGACTTTCAAACAGCAATTTCAAAGGAAGTTCGTCCCAGAGCATGTGAGGCAGAAGAAAGAATTCGAATTTCTGCAATTGAAGCAAGGTCAAATGACTGTATCTGTGTATGTCCATACCTTTCTGCAGTTGTCTAAGTATGCTACTGATTTGGTAGATACGGAAGACAAGAAAGTGAAGAGATTTCTCAATGGCCTAAATGCCACATATAAGAAGATGGTATTGGCAAATAAGCCTACTACCTTCGATGATGCCGTTGATAGAGCCTACACGGCAGAAGAAGTTCACAGAGAGGAAATGGCTGAGAATGAGAGTACTAAGAGGAGTAGTGGTGAAAAATCTACAGGCTCCTGGTTCAAAAAGGGAGGACGGTTCAAGGATAAAAATAAGAAACAGAAATTTACTGCTAAGACTGAGAATAGGCCAGTTTGTGAGACATGTGGAAAGGCTCACAAGACTGAGTTGTGTTGGAGGACTACTGGAGCATGCCTTGTTTGTGGTTCTTTGGAACACAAAATGGCACAGTGTCCAAAGGCAAGGAGAGATGACAGAGCTCCTAATCAGCAGACTGCTCAAGGACAAGCAGCACTTCCTGCTCCTCCACAGCGATTAGCTTTGCCAGCGCCTCCTAGGCAACAGCAACAACAAGGCCAGCAGCGTCAATGGCAGAGGCAACAGCCTGGACAGCAACAGCAGAGGCCACAGATAGCTGGAAGGGCTTATGCTCTTAACCGAGAGCAAGCGGATGTTGCAACCAATGTGGTTGAAGGTACAATTCTTGTAGGTGATAAACCTGCGGTTGCATTATTTGATACCGGTTCCACGCATTCATTTGTAGCACCTGTATTTGTGTGTAATATGCGAGACCGGATAATGCAATTGCCATATGACTTTACAGTATCTACTCCTTTAGGGAGAAGGGTAGTATGTGAATTGTATGTTCCCCAATGTGATGTGAAAATCGGGGAAGTGGCAATGCCAGCTGATCTGGTTATACTAGCCATGAATGATTTTGATGTGATCTTTGGCATGGATTGGCTTGCGAAGTACAGAGCTTGTTTAGACTGTTTCCGCAAAATCATCACCTTCAGGGTTGATGAGGCCAATGCCAGTGTACTTTTTGAAGGCACTTTGAAGAGGTTTGACACGAGGCTTATTTCAGCACTTAAGGCTGAACGAATGATGCATAGTGGTTGTGAGGGCTACATTGCATTTATTTCTGAACAGAAGCCTGAATAGAAATTAGAAAACATCCCGGTAGTCTGTGAATTTCAAGACGTATTTCCCGATGAAGTGCCAAGTCTACCTCCAGCAAGGGAAGTGGACTTCACTATTGAACTTGTGCCCGGTACTGCACCGATATCCAAGGCACCGTATCGAATGGCACCATCAGAGTTGTATGAGTTGAAGAAACAGATACAAGAATTGCTAGACAAAGGTTTTATCAGACTGAGTGTCTCACCATGGGGAGCACCTGTACTGTTTGTGAAGAAGAAAGATGGCACCTTTCGAATGTGTATTGATTATAGGCAGATCAATCAAGTGACAATTAAAAATAAATATCCACTGCCTAGAATCGATGAGTTGTTTGATCAACTCCAAGGTGCAGCTTACTTTTCTAAGATTGATCTTCGATCTGGATATCACCAGATACGAGTTAAGGATCAAGATGTACAGAAGACTGCATTCAGGACTCGTTATGGACACTATGAATTTTTAGTGATGCCTTTTGGTCTAACCAATGCACCTACAGTTTTTATAGCTTTAATGAACAGAGTGTTTGCCTCGTACTTAGACCAGTTTGTTGTGATCTTTATTGATGACATCCTGGTATACTCAAGGTCAGAAAGAGAGCATTCACATCATCTGAGAATAGCCTTGCAGACACTGAGAGAGAATCAGTTGTATGCAAAGTTCTCGAAGTGCGACTTTTGGTTGCAGCAGGTTGCATTTTTGGGTCACGTCATTACCAGAGATGGATTAGCTGTTGATTCGGCTAAGGTTGACGCGGTTAGCAATTGGCAGAGTCCGAAGAATGTGCCAGAGGTTCGGAGTTTCTTAGGGTTGGCGGGCTACTATAGAAGGTTCGTAAAGGACTTCTCCAAGATAGCAGCTCCGTTGACGAAATTGACTCAGAAGGACGTTCCTTTTCAATGGAATGATGTATGCAAGTGCAATTTCCAAACTCTGAAACGGAAGTTGATAATAGCCCCAATCTTGACTTTACCTGAAGGAAGAGGAGGGTTTGAGATTTACTCAGATGCCTTAGGCGTTGGATTGGGATGTGTGTTGATGCAACGAGGTAGGGTAATTGCCTACAGTTCGCGTCAATTAAAAGAGCATGAAAAGAACTATGCTACACATGATTTAGAGCTCGCGGCTGTTGTATTCGCATTGAAGCAATGGAGACATTATCTGTATGGAGAAACTTTTGAAGTCCATTGCGATCACAGAAGTCTCCAATACTTGTTCACTCAGAAAGATATCAATCTGAGGCAACGCCGTTGGTTAGAGCTTATCAAGGATTATGATTTTCCATTCACATATGTACCTGGAAAGGGTAACGTGGTAGCTGATGCTTTGAGTCTCAAATCAGCTGACTTGGCATCATTGGTGGGTGAATGGATTATGATTGAAGAATTCAGGGATTGGGATGTGTCCATTGAATTTGTGGACAAGCAAGTCATGATTGCAGCGATGTCAGTGTTCGAACCGCTACTCATACAGCAAATTAAAAATAGGCAATTCGACGACCCGGAATTAGTAAGAATTCGAGATAACATTGCAGCAATGCCAGATTTTGTGTTGGTAACAGGAGTTCTCTATTTCAGAGACCGACTGTGTGTACCAGCACAGGAAGATTTGAAGCAAACAGTCATGTATGAAGCTCATCACACCAGATATTCTGTGCATCCAGGAAGTACGAAGATGTATAGAAATCTTAAGGGCAGATTCTGGTGGAATAACATGAAGTGGGAGATAGCCAGTTATGTATCTTCCTGCTTGACTTGCCAGCGTGTGAAATTTGAGCACAAGAAGCCACCAGGCTTGCTTCATCCATTGTATATCCCTAAATGGAAGTGGGAACATCTCACGATGGACTTTGTGTCCGGATTACCAAGGACGCGGAGACAACATGATGCCATTTGGGTTATTATGGATCGTCTTACGAAGTCCGCGCACTTTCTTCCATTTAGAAAGGATATGGGATTCAGCGAAATGTCCAAATTGTTTGTCAAGGAGATTGTTAGACTGCATGGAGTACCGGTCTCGATCATTTCTGATCGAGATAATCGCTTTGTCTCCACATTTTGGCAAACTTATCAGAATGCCATGGGTACGAGACTGTGGTTTAGTACTGCATATCATCCACAGACAGATGGGCAGTCAGAGAGAACAATTCAAACTCTTGAAGATTTGCTTCGGGCTAGTGTTACAGATTTTGGGAGTGATTGGGATGATCACCTAGCTTTGTGCGAATTTGCGTACAACAATAGCTATCACTCCAGCATTGAAATGGCACCCTTTGAAGCATTATATGGTAGAAGATGTAGGACTCCAGTTAGCTGGGAAGAAGTTGGAACTCGAAGTTTCCACGGTCCTACGATCATTGCTGAAACAGCAGATAAAGTGCAGAATGTGCAAGAACGGTTGAAAAGTGCTAGATCAAGGCAGAAAAGCTATGCGGACAATCGTCGGCGTGATCTGGAATTCGCCGTTGGTGATTTAGTCTTTTTGAAGACTTCTCCAATGAAGGGCACTGTCAGATTTGGACAAAAGGGTAAGCTTTCTCCGAGATTTATCGGACCCTTTAAGATCCAAAGTAGAATTGGAAATGTGGCTTATCGCCTAGATCTTCCAGCAGAACTCTCTGGTATCCACAATGTCTTCCATGTGTCAATGCTTCGGAAGTATGTGTCAGATCCTTCACATGTGATTCATCATGAAGAGATCCAAGTGTTGCCAGACACTGCATACGTTAAGAAGCCAATTCAGATAATTGATACCAAGGAGGTGGTTCTGCGTACCAAGACTATCAAATGGGTCAAAGTGCTTTGGGCACATCATGGACCAAACGAGGCTACCTGGGAGCTTGAAGAGCAAATGGCTCAAAAGTATCCAGAGCTATTTATTCAGGTAATTTTCGTTTTGAATTGCTTAATTGATTTGTATTGCATTCGGAGGACCGAATGGTTCTAAAAGTTTAGGGGAATGTAACACCCTATCCCGAGTTAATTAAGATTAACTCTAATTAATCGGGACTAATGCTAATTCAACATGTTTTATGGAATTAATGTTGATTAATGGCTAAATTGATATAGAATTTGGCTCAAGTGGTCAAATTGAACTTAATGAAAAGAATAGTGAAGGTTATGGGTGACTTGAAATGGTTTTACGCTAAACCATGCAATGTAAGGACTTTTTCGTAAATACGAAATTACACGTATTTCGTCGAATACGGAAACTCTTGATACTCACACGTATATCTCGAGGAGTATGTTTACTTCCGTGAATATAGTGATTCCATTCGACGTGAATTGGTTCAAATGACCATTCATTTGACTTAAATTGTAATTAGAGGAATAGGAGGGGGGTAAAATGCAAAAATGGGGATTATAAGATAATGATGAACTCAATAGAGTTCATTCTTCATCCCAGCCGATCTCTTTCTTTCTCTCCTTCTTCTTTCTTCCACTTTCTCTTCATTGAGTAGTGATTTAGAGAATTGACAATTGTGTGAAGAGGGACTCCATCTTCATCATCATCTTCTTCACCTCTTTTCTTGATTTCTTGGAATTTCAAGTTTGAGAAGATCTCAAGATTTCCACCAAAGAGGTTACAAGTAAGTGAATTGTGTTGGTTTTAGGATTTCTGAGTTCACTTTGGTGATTTGGAGTGGTTTCTTACATAAGAAACTCATTAGACTTTTCTTGAATGGATTGATTGGTCCTTAGGTTCAAAAGAAGGTTTGGCTTGAGGAATTCATCTTGGATTCAAGCTAGACAGGGAAATTCTTGCTGATTAGTTTCCAAACAAGGCAAGTATACTCAATTGTATTGATTTCAAATATTAAGTGACTTGTTAGAACTCAAGGAGTTCAGTTACAGAAAAATTCGGTTCAAAATTTTCTGAACTTCTGAGCGCAATTCGGTCAGCCGCCAGGCTGACCGACTCCTGACCGAGAGCTGACCGACATAGGTCGGCTAGCCGAAATTGTGAGTTCGGCTAGCCGCGGGTTGACCGCAAGATGACCGAAAATCTTGTCAGGGTTTTTCCATCAGAAGTTTAGCTTCTGGATAACGAACCGTGAGCTGACCGAAGAAATTCGGCTAACCGAAATTTGAAGTTCGGCCAGCCGAGTGGGTGACCGAATTGGGCAAATTGTCCTGTAAATTGAGAAATTCTGGAAAGCTGACCGAATGTGGTTCGGTCAGCCGAAATCCGTAATGCGGCTAACCGCTAGGTAACCGACGAGGTGACCGAAATTGAGGGAATATCAGAATTGATTTCTGATAATCTCCTAAACCTTCATGGGTGTTAGCTAAACTTATGTGAATGTAAATTTCACTAAAAAGTGATGTCATCTACAATAACACCTACATTGCATAATGAACGTTTCACCCGAATGTTGTTTTAGGAAATTATTTGTTTCTGACTTGAGTTGGCTTGTCCTCTCTCGTCTACTACTGTTGTGCTCCTTGTTGAGCTATCATTGAATAATGTATTGAATTAGTGCAATGAAATGCAATGAAATGAAAAGAAAAGAACTGAAATGAACAAACACTGTAATGTATAAAAAATTAAGTCTGCTGCAGTAGATGGAGCGTTCCGGAGCTCCGTGGTGATGCCGGTGATCTCTGATCAAGACACTGGTAAATCCCACCCATTTGATAAGCCACTTAATAAATTGAGTAATAATGAAATGAAATGAGTCCTTGAAAGGCTGGGTTGTGAATGGTGCGCCTTCCGCCTATGCTAGAGGACAACGAAAAGACACTTGACAAAGTGTATATAAATGAATTGAATGCTCTCTTCAGGGGAGAACTACATAAATTAAATGCTTCCTTCGGGGAAGAACTATACGCATTGAATTGAATTGAATTGAATTGACTTGAATAGAATTGTTATGCATTGGAACCACAATGCTAAACATATGATATCATAGAATTGTGTATACATTGTTGAACCGTCGTGTTCACAGTGTTATTGATGACATTACAGGCCCAGTTGCCCGTGCCAGTGGTTCCGAGACCGCGCCGCCAACGGAGGAGACCAATCCGGTTCCCCCAGGAGGATTGAATGAATGGATGTGAATCGGACGCGACCGGTTTAGCCATTTTTGGAAACATTTTGAATAGATTTATTTTGGTTGTAAATAGAGATCACATGCATTGTATTTAAATATGCATGGTTGATTTAATAGGAAATGAGATGTGTAAGTAAACTTTACTGTATGTAAAGGACTTGTACATATTAACGTTGAATGTCAATGTATGTATATATTTCTGCAAAAAAAAAAATGTACATTTGACAGGTACATGTAAGATCCCTTGGGAATCTTGTATTGGCTTCGGCAATGCGAGGTTTACGGGAGTAAGTATGGCGTCGCGACTCGGGGTTGGCCGTGGTAACCCTGATCTCGGGCCCGGGTCGTGACAACGACTTTGCAGCCTTTGTGTCAGCTGTCTCATCGGAGTGTCAGGATCATACCCCAACCCGTATAAAGACTTGTCTATGCGACTGTAGAGTTTCCAATCTTCCAGCTGACTTTTGGTCAGGGTGGATTCCAATGGTATAAGGATACCCCGGCCACCTCCCAAACCAATTGGATTTTGAGCGTCATAGCCCATTTTCTTCATGATAGCTTGTGCCATTGGACTATACAAGGATAGTTGAGGCACACCTTCATTTTGGAAAGGCTCAAGCAGGGAGTTTGATAAAGAAGCGTCCGATCTATGGAAGAAGATTGGTTTCTCTTCTGCTGATGTTGCCGGAACGATGAAGGTAGCGGAGTAGGATCTTCTACATCAGCAGATGCCTCCAATGGAACGAGGGCAGGCTGAACTTCCTAAGTATCAGCTTGGCTTGGGGATGTATCGTCTTCAGTCTCTAAATCCGAATCCGTGTCTTGTATGATAGACACGAAGGAGACAGCAAACTTGCCCCCAGTCTTTTGCTTTGTCTTTTTTGCCTTAGTAGTGATTACCAAGGGTTTGGAAGATTTGAAAAAGACAACGAAGGGAGACGAATTGCTCTCTCCGGATTTGCCGGAAGGTTTGTTTTCTTCCGATGATTGCTGAAGAACCTTGCCTTTGTCTTTTTGGAGATTGCCGGCGAAGGATGCTATTTTCTCCTCCTTTTCTTCTTTTTCATCTCTGTACATCTAAGAGTCTGCAAAATGGACTTCTTTGCCTTTGAAGGGCTTTTTGTCTGCAAACACTCGATGTATCAAGCCGTCGTCGCCAACAAACTTGATGCACTGATGTAGAGTTGAAGGGACGACACCGTTCTCGTGTATCCATGGGTGTCCAAGAAGGATGTTGTAGCATGAAGTGGTTTTTATTGCGTACACGGTGACCTCAGAGATAAGATTGCCGATTTGCAACCTGAACCGGATTTTGCCAATGGGCCTTTGAGCACTCCCATCGTATCCAAAGATGGACACAAATGTATGGCTTAGTTTGCTAGGTGGGATACCCAGCTCTTCGAGTGCCGTAGTAGAGATGAGGTTAAGTGCAAAACCCGGGTCGGTCTGGACTCTGTGTATTGGCATCTCTTTGATATACCCTGTGAAGTATAAAGGTTGGTTGTGCTTTGTCTCACCTAACAGGAGGTCTTCCTTATTGAAGGCGATGGTAGCACTTGCGGCTTTTTAGACCGAGAGCCATTCAGTGCAAGGTCCCCCAGCTTCTTTCTTTTCTCCCTTTGAGGAGGTTTTTGATTTTTTGACCCTATAGTCCATTTCAATTTGTAGGACTCATGGGGCATGTTTGTCGAAATCCAGATTCAGCCTTTGCAGTTCTGAAATGAGACTATCACGAGTTTGTTGTGACATTCGTAATAAGTCTAGGATGTGCAATCGTGCAAGTATGTGTTTGAAGTGCTCAATCAAGTCATACTTGAAAGCCTCCTTGGGGCCTGCATTTTCATTATGATCACCACTTGGGGCATTTACAGCTTGTTTTCCCGAAGGATTTACTTAAGAAGAAGAAGAAGGTTGGTTGTAGTTTTTGTGGTAATCCCGGCCAGAGCGGGTACCTTTCCCAACTTCAAAAGCTTCTGGAGGTGGCTCTTCTTTCGGAAGACCCCCTTCAGGCTCAAGAGGCCCATCCTCCCCATTTGCTGAAAACGCCTCTGCAACAGCATTGCCGTCTACAGTTATTGTATTGCATGGAGCATTTTCCGGGAACAAGTCCTGAACAGCTTCCAACAAATTTTCTTCTTTGTCCAGTATTTCATCGGTCCAGACATCTCCAATGAGGTTGGGTACCTGGGACCAATTGACTGAGTTTTCTTTGAAGATTTCGTCAGCCAGAGCTTCTTCATGGTGATCAATCGGAAGAGGCTTGAATTCTGATGTCACCATTTCAAGGGACGAAGGCTGAGAAGATGCCATCTCAGTGGAAGTCACCCGAGAATATGTAGCTCCAGAAGATATGCTACCGGATGCATTTTGAGAGTCTTTGGCCTCAGCAGATGAAGCTTCAGAGGCACTATCATCCTGAACTATCACATTGCAGGCAACTTCGATAGAAGATGCCTCCACAATGGACTGTTGGGAATCAGATTCATCCTCCGATGTAAGAGGATCATCAATCCAGCAACTTTCTTCATTTTCCGGAGTCACTGGAGGAGATATTTGTAAATTCTCCGGGACTTCCGGTTCTGGATTTTGATGAAGCTGGTTAATGTCATCCTGCTACTGCTCTATGGCGAGACGCTGCAAGATCCTCGCATATTCTTCGAGATCTGGCATAAAAGCTAGATCTTCTTCTTCATCTGCTCTTTGTGGTTCAACCTGATTGGGATCCACTAGAGCATTTGTTTGTGCTGTGTCAACAGCATTTTGAGCAGCCTCTTGGTCTTCATCATCATCAGACTAGGATCCTTGTGGCTGGAAGGGGTTATTCCAGATTACTGGCATAAGGTAGGATTCCGGAATCCATTCTTCATCGGAGAGATATTCTCCGGTTTCAAGGGATTCCTCCCACTCATCTGTGTCACTGGCAGTGTCACTGGACTTGTTTCCATTCATGGAGAATCCAACTACCAAGTTACAAGAGTATGATGCCCCCTGCGTAGTCTCATGCCTGAGCCATGGTGGCATGAAATCACTGAGGGTGAATTTTCTTACCCCTCTTGAGGTCTTAGGGAGAGACTCCTCTGTTGATCCCAGTGAAGCGGTAGAGGAGGTTTCTGCCTTTTCAGGGACCTCTTGCTTGGTTTGAGTCTTCTCCTGCTGTTTGAGCTTGCGGAGTTGTCCCTTGGCTTGCCTTCGCCGTTGAGCAGTCGGCTTTGTTTTGACAGTCTCCCAATTTTCATCTTCCAGGAGATTGAGATGCACCCATATAGGTTGTCCTTTTGTTGTTGGGTAAGGCACTAGCTCTTGGGACGTCTGGGTCATTTTTTTCACCTTGAAGGAAGTAGTGATCTTCTCCTTTGGTGATTTGGATGTTTGTCCATATGACACCATGTTAACAGAGGCAAACCCATAGTTTTTGTCAAAGGTAATGACTCCATTTTTCCACATCTCGTTAATCTTCTTTCTCACAACGAAACATTGGTTGAGAGGATGCAAGACCAATTGGTGGTATGGATAATATCGAGGATCATTGGTTTTGCCAACATCTCCCTGTCTTTTGGGGTCAGGCAAGGTGAGTTTACCATTTGCCAAGAGAGGCCCAAAGATTTCTTCAACATCTTCATCGAACGGGTATTTCTTCTCTACTCGTTCTTTGAAGGCATCAGAGAGTTCAGGTCTCTTACCTGCAGCTTTGTTTTCAGCTTTCTTTGGCGGCTGAGGGGCTAACTTGGTTTGCACATTGAGAACCTCCTTTTTCTTTGGCTTGGAGGTCGGAATGGATCTTAAGAGCATCTTGATCCGCAATCGTTCCTGTCAGGATCTTGAAGTGGATGACGTGTTGTCTCGCTGAACCTTTCCCCGTATATGTTTGGAGAAGAGGTTGTTTGAACTTTGGAGGGAACGGAACCGAGTCCATCCATAAGGGATATGGTGGCTTGATCCCATGCTCCTTCAGTGTATCCTCTTTTTTTACTTTGGCGAGGATATTGTCAACGTCCTTTTTAGTAAGGGCGCGTGACTCATTTTTTCCACCGTTCGCCTCATCTTGTGGAGGAACTTCATCATTGTTTGGTGGACGCTAGAAAGTGAGAAGGAGGTTTTCCATCATAACCTCTATTCTCTGCTGTCCTTGCTCTAACTGCTGAATGCGTAGAGTCATGTCATCATGTGGTGGAGGTTGCTCAGAGTTTGTGACCAAGACATTCATCCTTCGTGAGTCGAAAGAGGATACTGTCCTAGTGACTGAGCTGGAGCTCATTCTTCTAGATGAAGAGCCCGAGGAATGATCACTCCAGTGTCCTTGGCTCGAAGGAGTGGGAGAGTCTTCCTGATGTCTTCTCGTCCAGGAGATGCTGCGAGTCACCAGTCGTCTGACATGTATTTTCGTCGCTAACTTCTGGCGTCTTTTGGTTTTGCCAACCATGTGGACAGCAGCAACTTGGTCGGGTCTTCCTTTTTCGACCCATTTTTAGGAGATTTGAAGCTCAGAATGCTGGGCTCTTTGCTTCTCTAATCTCTTTTGTCGATATGCCGCGCGGCGACGTATACGACGAGCAATTTGAGCTTCGGTTAGCTCGAGCTGTGCTCTGGCAATGAAGGACGTGGTCCCTCGCGCACAGCAACCGAGCTTGTCTTCTTTGAAGACTAGCATGGACAGGATCTGGAAGCGGTCCTTGGCCTGTCGCAGCGAAGATTTAAATTTTGCAAGCTTGGCCTCTATTGAGATGAAGGGTCGAGTTGCAGGAGAGCAGGCCCTGGCAGGTTCTTGTCGAGGCCTTGTGATGCACGACTTGATTTTGGGCTTGTACGAACAAGCCGGCTCATGCTGAGTTGTTTTGGTAGTTCGGTGGAGGGTAGGTTTCTCTCCTTTGATGTAACCAAGATGATAGAACCTATTCTCCTTGAGATGAGCCAGGTATGCTGGCTTTGCAGATGTCCGGGACCTTCTTTGTTTTGGTGAAGATCACAGGGACCAAGTCTTGGGGCAGACCTGGTTTTTTGTAGGTTGAGGCCTCGTGGGATTACTACGAGCCTCAGGTTTCTTGGTGACCACCTTTGGTGTCAGGGCAGTGACACGTTGAGGGGCAGTCTTATGTGTAAGACCCCGCCCCGAGAGTTTCCTTTTAGTGTTAATTAAGACGTGTTTTAGCTATAAGTGAGATTAGAGGAAATGGGTTTAATTTGGATTAGAATAGCTTTTTATAGCTTTGGATATTTTGGGAACTCTTTTGATCTAGTGGGGCCCTTTGGGGGTTCCTTTTATTGTGTCTTGATTAGTTTTGGGATTTATTTAATAATTCTGGAAACTTGTAATTTGCTCCGTTTAATGTATTTTATGATTCCCGACAACTTTCGTATTTGCTCCGTTCCCATTCGAGACCTCTAAACCCTACTTTGCCATTGCTAGGGGTAAAACAGTCTTTTTACACAAAATCTGGACACTAATTTCAATATCTCCGAAACTCGTAAAATATATACTTTTTGGAAAGTAGAAATTTCGACGATCAATTCTTCCTTCTTCGTCGAATCCATCCGAAGCCCGTAGAACGATGTTTTAGCTCGATTGGATTTTTAAGTTGTGGGACCCCTTGCCATTATCTATATAAGGAGGAGTCCTTTTCCCTCTCTTCCTCTTCTTGCAACTTCTTGAGAACAAGAAATCCCAGCCCAGCCTAGGGTTTTCTCCAAGCCTTCTTGCTCCTTGCTTCCCCATCTCTCAACCTCTCTCAAATCAATTGTTAAAGGCAAAATGGAGGTAGTAATCTCTTTCCCCTCCATGAGAGCTTCCTCTTGATACCATTTGTAGAGAGAGCCTTCCATTCCAAGCTACCTTTTGAGCAAACTCTTGCCATTAGAGGACTCTTCGTGTAAGTTCCTCTTCTCATCTCTTTGTTGTGTATTCTTCTAGCCATGGAGGTGCTTCACCTTGATTATTGGAAGCTATTTCCATCTATTTCTTGATTTTGACATTCTAGGGTAGTAATGTTGTATTTTGGGGATTTTTGTGTAGATTGTAGATTTTGAGCTTGATAAAAGGATTAGAGCTTGACTAGCATACTTGGAGACCAAGGCAAGTGGATGAATGGATTCGATTTGAACAAATTCTTATTTTGTTGAAAATGTGGATTTTTATTATCCCTATTTCATTTGGTTCATTATGTTTCATAACGCTTTTGAAAATGTATCTATTGACATGGTTTTCTCTTAGTTAGTTTTATGAGAATATACGCATTCATTATCAAAGTTTATTTTGATCATTACGAACTTCTTAAATGATATTTGACTTGCAATGAATGAGATTGGTATTGGTAGGAGAATTAAATGCATTGATGGAATGGTGGTTGGTGGAAAGAATTAAATGTTAAATGGAAGGGAATAGACCCATTCCAAGTTAGGAAATGGTTGGAATGGAGGTGAAATGGTTTGGAAAAGAAAGGGTTGAAATCTGCACCTGATGTGTAGTTCCCGCAGCTGGGCGGTCAGCAGGCGGTCACCTTGGCGGCTAGCCGACAGGTGGCCGACGGCTAGTCGACCCAGATACGGTTAGAAACACAGAATGCTGCATTTTGACAGGCGAATCGCGGTCAGCCGCGCGGTCAGCTCGCGGCTAACCGCCAATCACAAAACCCTGTGACCGCTAGGTAGCCGAGACGCGCGGTTAGAAACACAGAATGCTATATTTTAGCAGGGTGAACCGCGGTCAGCCCCGCGGTCAGCCAGCGGCTAACCGCTGATCACCTCGGCGGCTAACCGCCATCTGACCGACAGGTGACCGAGTTTCACCCAGAATTCCTGAGTCTTTTCTATTGGTTTCAGATATGGTATTTAAAGGTTTGGATGGGTTGTTCTGATGCCCTGCCACCTTGGAAAGACCCAGGGGATGACATAAGGAGATTGACATAGAAAGAAACACCATTTCGGAAAGGTATTGGGACTTTTAGATTCACCAACGTGCATAAGGAAACTTAGTATCTCCTCTATCATTCGAGTACCATACTAAGGGTAATATAGACATACAAGATCCTTATACATGTCGTTTGAATATGGATGCCCCAATATATAGTCCCTAATGATATAAGATTCCATTGCATTGTTTTACTCAGGTTTTATGTATAATTACCCGATCCTACTGGTTTTATTTCAAATCCTGATTTATACGCCCGATATGTCCTGCCAACCCCGTTTATGCATGAACAGATGATAACATGAAATGTGTGCCTACGAGCACCATGCCCCGCCTACCCGAATGTTTTGTACAGTTATGTTTTGTATACGTTTTTGATTTCTCATGTAACCTATGAGTCGGCACCACTAAGCTTGGACGTCCTTGTCAGTCTGATCAACTGACTTGGGCCTCCCCCTTGTGCTCCCGCCAGTTGCAACTTGGATCCCGTACTGTCCCGTTACCCGGTTCCGCGGCCGTGGTCTTGCCTAGCTATATGTATATGTATATGTATATAATGTTGGTTCTCGTCACTTCGTGTGTTCGAGCCCAACGCACTGAATGTGCTCTCATCACCTTAGTGATAGAGAGGATTTAGCTTTAGTGTGGTTGCCATCTAGTCAATTCCTGAACCTTGAATACCCCACATGATTTACATTGCATCTGTACTTTAAATGAACTATGCATCCTGTTTTATGATAGTTTTCGTACGTCTATGATATGCTTTGATTTCTTTACTGGTATTATCTATTCACCCACCTGCCAGACCGTCGTGTCTGACCCATTTTTGTGGTACTCAGGTCCAGCTCCCGTTAGTGCCTTTGAGGAGGAGTCGGAGGGGGCGGTTGATGAACCGCACCGATTAGTGGAGTGGCAAGCTGACGATGTCATGTAGACATTCGGTGTAGCTTTGAGCTGCGAACATTTTGGGGAGATTATAGACTGATTTGTGATTTATACTTTTGGATGTACTGGCCTTTGTTGGCCATTATTTTTGGGGAATGTTAATTTAAATTGATCTTTTGTTTAAACTGTAACTTCATATTTTGGGGAATGCTAATGAGATCATTGCTCACTCTGACATCATGTCATAATTGTGGATTAACAGCCTTATTTGATGAGAATGAGTAAGAGTTTGATCTGCTACACGCTTCCGCACCAATATAAATGTTCTATGAGTGTATGTGGAATCCTCACCGCGGAAACCTGTGGGAAATTAAGGAAATATAATATCATTATTAAGGGTAGTTCATTACCCACACCACACCCCGTCGCGGTCCCGGGCCCCGGTTCGGGGTCGCGACATTATGCTTCTTAGCAGGCACCGTCTCTTCTACGGGTAGTGGGAATGGTCCCAGTGACCCGAAGACGATGGTCCGGGGAGTGGAGGTCGACCCGTGTTATCGAAGTTGCCAAGGGAGGTGATGCTTCGGCAGCTGGCGGGGCGCTTGAAAGTGCCCTTGTTTTGCTTCTCTTGAAGCATGACTTGGTACTTGTTCTTGTCGAAGGTGATGGTCAATGAGGCTGCCATTGTCAGTCTTGGAAAAACTTCTGAAAAAAGACCACATCCATTAGTAATCACAAGAATATGGTGATCATAAATGGGTTATACTATGGTTTTGTCTTTTCAAATCACTCAGGGGCATGGCCCGTTCTGAGCATAATGAAGAAGGCAAAAAGCCATAGATGGTACAATTGTTCTAAACGCAAGTATGGTCAACTCGAAATGAGCGTTCCAGTGACTGCTAGAAGCAATTGTAAACCTTAATTCAAGTTACCGAGAAGCGAATCTCACTCGAGGTAAAATGATATAAGGTTGGAGGTACAAATGTGTCGGTCGCGAATACAGTAGACCCGAAAGGGCGTACTAGCACCGCTAGGCACAAATGTTGTAAATCGCATCCTTGAAAAAGGACACGAGATGGGATTTTTTTTTTTTTTTGAAATGTCAAGATTGGGTTCACAAAAGAGAACAAATGGTATTCCAATCCGAATACAGGCTCAAACATTTCTGCGAGCCTAAATCCGAAAAAGGAAAGAACCGGGATTTCTCAGATTTGAATCCAATAATGACGGGAGTTTTTTTTTTTTTTTTTTTTTGAAAAGTCAAGATTGAATTCATAAAAAGAGAGCGAATGGTATTCCAATCCGAATACGGGCACAAACATTTCTGCGAGCCTAAATCCGAAAAGGAAAGAACCAAAATTCCTCCAATTTGAATACAATAGTGACAGAAGCTTCTTTTTTTTTTTAAGATTTTTTTTTTTTTTTTTTGAAGAGTGCACATAGGTCTTCCAATTCGGTCTTATGAAACCTTAGTGGATAGATTAGCCCCCAGGTAATGGTAGGATTACTTAATGAACCCGTTTAAAGGACCCTTACCTCGAACAGTCCAGCTGCCTCCACACTCTGGACAAGACTTTTCTTAGATCCAGTTTGGTCAAAGAACGTAATTGGTGCAACTTTAATGCATTTTTTTTTAACTTTTTTTTTTTTTTTAAAGAATTCCAATGGACCCATCAAAGAGAGGAAAATGGCCCCTCCCAATCCGAACGTTGGCTCAAACATTTCTGCGAGCCATTGTACGAAAAGGAAAGAACCAAAGTTTCTCCAATTTGAATCCAAAAGAAAGGAATTTGAAAAAAAAAATTAACTTTTTTTTTTGAAAGAATTCCAATGGACCCCCCTCCCAATCCGAACGTTGGCTCAAACATTTCTGCGAGCCATTGTACGAAAATGAAAGAACCAAACTTTCTCCAATTTGAATCCAATGAAAGGAATTTGAAAAGTTTTTTTTTTAACTTTTTTTTTTTAAAGAATTCCAATGGACCCATCAAAGAGAGGAAAATGCCCCCTCCCAATCCGAACGTTGGCTCAAACATTTCTGCGAGCCATTGTACGAAAAGGAAAGAACCAAAGTTTCTCCAATTTGAATCCAAAAGAAAGGAATTTGAAAAAAAAAATTAACTTTTTTTTTTTGAAAGAATTCCAATGGACCCATCAAAGATAGGAAAATGGCCCCTCCCAATCCGAACGTTGGCTCAAACATTTCTGCGAGCCATTGTACGAAAAGGAAAGAACCAAACTTTCTCCAATTTGAATCCAATGAAAGGAATTTGAAAAGTTTTTTTTTTTAACTTTTTTTTTTAAAGAATTCCAATGGACCCATCAAAGAGAGGCAAATGACCCCTCCTAATCCGAACGTTGGCTCAAACATTTCTGCGAGCCATTGTACGAAAAGGAAAGAACCAAAGTTTCTCCAATTTGAATCCAAAAGAAAGGAATTTGAAAAAAAAAATTAACTTTTTTTTTTTGAAAGAATTCCAATGGACCCATCAAAGATAGGAAAATGGCCCCTCCCAATCCGAACGTTGGCTCAAACATTTCTACGAGCCATTGTACAAAAAGGAAAGAACCAAAGTTTCTCCAATTTGAATCCAATGAAAGGAATTTAAAAAGTTTTTTTTTTAACTTTTTTTTTTTTTGAAAGAATTCCAATGGACCCATCAAAGAGAGGGAAATGGCCCCTCCCAATCCGAACGTTGGCTCAAACATTTCTGCGAGCCATTGTACGAAAAGGAAAGAACCAAAGTTTCTCCAATTTGAATCCAAAAGAAAAAAACTTTTTTTTTTGTTGAGAAAAGAAAGAATGGAAACAAGTTCAAAGAAAGAAGTTTCCAAAGAATCCCATCTCATGTTTTCTTTTTAGATACAAGATCCAACATAGGCCACCAACTAGGAAGGAGCCAAGGATTCTAAGCATCGTGTTCTCAAATGAACAAGTCCCACCGGGTAGGACAACTTGATGGACCAGTCTTTTTCTTTCTTGCCTTCCTCCGTCCCGAGTTTGCCGGGGTGCGGCGGGGCGAAGAGAAAAAAAGAGCAAGCATCAACATTTTTTTTTTGTACGGGTATGCCAGATTTTCTATTCTACTTGGAATTTGAAATGGTGATCCAGATATTCACCTTCACAAGTAGAAAGGAAATCAAACTTTTTTTCTAACTTTTCATTGCACATATATTTTAAAGAAAGAGACAAATTTAGAATGCCGTGAAAGGCGATTTTTTTAGTTTGCCGTGAAAGGCGGTTTTGTGCCGTAGAAAGTGATTTTGCCAAGGAAGGCGATTTACAAATCTTATCAATGATGAAAGACAAGAATTGTGATTTTGTCTCCTTTAAAAATACAAAATACAATAGAAATGGAAGAAAAAGGGATCTGACTTCTCAAGCGATTGTGGGGACTCGTTCAGATCGACGGTCGCGAGTCATGTATGGACTCCCCCATCGTCCTTCAAATGAGAACACTTGATGCTTTAGTTCACTTGGCTTGGCTTGGACCCCAGATTTTTAGAGGACAAAGACCAAGGGAAGGTCCTATATCTAATAAAAAAAATGGGTAGATGGGCTGAAAAGCCACATCTGGGCCATGTTGGATAGAAGAAGAGAAACCTTTGGGGGGTGGCCCCCCAAGGGACTTTGATCACCTTGTAGTTCTTGTAGTAGGGTTTCTTCAAGGCACGAGAGCTTCTTTGTGCAGAGAATTCTTCAAGATAATTTTCAGACAATTTTCAGGACCACTTCAGACAATTTTTCTGGACCCTTTGCCTTTGGAATAACCACCTATTTATAGGCTTTTGGTGGCCATTAGGAGGGTTTTATCGGCATTAATGATATTAATGCTCCATGATGGAAGGAGTTACAAGATTTAATTTCAGAATTTTGTAACTCCTTTTTCTTGGATTTTGATTGGCCAATGGAGAATAATGGGCATTTAATCTCCATGATGATGGGAGTTTCATAGTTAATTACCCTGATTAATCTCCATAATGATAGGAGTTACATGGTTAATTTTCATGATTAATTGGACTTGTAACTCCCATTTACTTGCTTCTGATTGGGCCGTTCAAAATAATGAGTTAATGACCCTAATAAGTTGTCATAAAAAGGTCATTTAACTTCATTAATTGGTCGCCGAGTCGCTTAAAGAGTCGCGGGCCGCGCCGCGTCTTTTGGAATTCTTGCGATGATCATCAATGGATCCGCACTTTGTTTGATGTCTGATGACGATGCAAATTCAGACATTAGTTGACACGAATGGGACGGCAACATCTGTCCAGTCGATTTCACGATCAGTCAGGCAAAAAGTATGCTTTCTTAGTCGGCCAGTTGGCGATTTTGGAGTGTCCAATGATGATCAAATAATTTCGATGGCTGATCCGTGATGTCGACGAAGATCGACGGATATCATGCCTCAAAAATCAAATTTTAAGAAAATGAAAGGGGCCAAACTTCGCGAAATGCGAAAAGAATCAGAAAAACGAGCGTTTCGGTGAAAATCCGGCGACCCGGATTTCCAGGGTCGCCGGCGACCATGGGCCAAGGTCGCCGACGACCTTAGACTTCGGTCCATTTTCCGATCGCCATTTCTCGGGCTTTTTCACTTCTGTTTTCTCCTGTAATTTTCTTAACATTTCTTTTCATTTATTGGCTTGATTCCACTGAAGAAAACCCATCGAAAGGCTGTGCAAATCATAGCACAAAGTTTCCTATTTTTGGAAAAGCCGAAGACTCCGTAGCCGATTTTCCACCAAGAGTTGAAACTAGGTCAAACGATGTCGGAATGACCTAAAATTTGAGGTGAAGCTTCTTGGGCATTAGATAAGACCAACAATGGGCTTTTATTTAGTTTTGAAGCCATTTGGGGTCTCGTCGATGCTTGACTTGATTTCACCATGCGGAAGATGTCGAGCTTTGATATACGGTCATCCGATGTCCAATTGACCTGAAATTTGATAGGGAGCCTATTGGAGTCATTTTGAGACGATCTATTAGCTCCGATTTGGGTGCCATGGTCCTGGGGAGTTTCGCCGCCGATAGGCTTGATTTTGCTTCGGAGGGTCAAAACCTGGTCAAACGTTGTCGGAATGACCTGAAATTTGACGTGCAGCCTTTTGGAAGCATATAGAAGCTACTCATGTGTTCTGTTTGATGAGTGGCTGCATCGGAGGTTCTCGCCACCGGGAGGCTTGATTTCGCCGTTCGAGAGTTGATGGAGAGTCAAACGGTGTCGGTTTGACTTGAAATTCGACGTGGAACCTTTTGGAGGTATTTTGAGAACATCCATAGGCTCTGATCGAAGATTTGATGTATTTGACACTGTCGCCGCCGGGAGCTCCCACTTAGCTGTTTGAGGATTGAAGTTAGGCCAAATGGTGTCGAAATGGCCCGAAACTTCATGTGTACCTCTTTTTTGGCTATTTTGAAGGATCTTGCAGTTTTTGTTTGATTTTGACAAGATCTAATGCTTGAAGCAGTTTTGTCTATTTGTAGTAGGATGCGGCTCCGTGTAGCTTTTGATGTTGAAGAGGCAAAGTGACATTTTTGGTGTCAACAAAAATAAGCAGTTTAGGCACAATTAGAAATAGGTTTCTAGTTTTCGTAGGACTCTGCCACCTTGTCCGCTCGAGCTGACCTTCCATCTGCTCGAGTGGATGAGGTTCTGTCTCAGCACAAAAAGGCTCTTGTCAGGTGCCTGACTCTTTCTGACTACATCCGCTCGAGCGGAAGAAGATGGTCGCTCAAGTGGCCCCTATTATGGTTGATCCGGAATTTCAGCACTCCTAATTCTTTCAAATCTATCAGACTTATTTTTCTCCCTTTAGTGTGCTTCTAATTCTATCTAATTTCCTACTTAAAATTCTGCAAGACTTTTCTTCTTTTAATTCTTCCATCATTCTGACTTCTAATTCTTACAGTCTTCTATCTTCAGAGTCCTTTTTCTAAAAATAAGAATAATAACTCAATGGACCTAGAGTTTTGTCCAATCCATGAATTAGCCAACACTCAAAATCCTAACAGTTATGTATTAGACAACTTTGAAAGCTTTCATTAATGGAGATTGATTTCTTTGTTCTTCCTTGTTCCACGATGCTTGGTTAATCCATGGATTAAGGTGGAGGAGGAAGCCAAAACCAGTAAGGTTGTTCTTTGTTAATTTTTAATATCTTTCCCACATTTTGCTTTATGATTTAATATGTTCTCCTTCATGAATGCTATTCAACTTCTTGTTTTGTAAGGTTCTTTGGAATATATTTTATGTTTAATGCTTGATCTTAACATATCATGTTTAGGTTAAAATCCTTTAACGGTTTGTGCTTGATCTTGATAAATAGTGGTTAGAGTTTCAACAGGTTGACATGAAGGGAATCTTCGATACTTGTTAGAGAATTGGAATTTTAAGAAAAAAGGTCTTCAAAGCTAAATCTTCCAATCCAAGGAAATTGCTTGCTCATTGGGTTGATTTTTATGGGGATAAGGTCAAAAAATAATTTTTGGATGAGTAAATCTGTTTTGGTGGAACTCGATACCCTGGTCTCTCTTTTTCTGATCAATTTGCTTTAATTTCCTTTCATAGCATTTCAGTTATTATTTTCTTGATTAATTGTGTTTTCAAAATCCCTATTGTGAAAATTGATTGAGGGTTTTTGGATCTTGTTTCTACAAATCCCTATGGATCAACCCATACTTGCCATTGTTTAATTAATAGAAATTTGTGCAATTGCGGTTAATTATTTTGATCACATTATGAGACCCTAGGAATTCGAGCTCATTAGGATGAAGACCACCAAAGGTTGCACCAGTTGCACTCTTTGGTCAAGGCAATGCCTGGGTAAGTCCTATCCCTACAGAAAAGGGTGAGAGTCTCTATTTTAGGAGTTTGGTTCTTAAGCGGGACCCTTGTCAAGCGTATTGTGATCCCGCCACTCATCCTGGGGACTTATTTGATGGTTTTGATTGCATAAGACCGGATTGGGAGCCTAAGTGCACTCTTCAACCCAGTTAATAGTTGTCTAGAAGTTTGGTGAACCTACTAGAAATTCCTGTGTGCCCTAGTCTTTGCTTGACTGCTTGCGCATCATATTAAAATTATAGGACATTGCATATAAATTAGGTCAAACCCGTGCATGTGAGCTAGCCCTGCGAAAGACAAATTGGGGGAACATAAGAATAAATGGTTAATCAGAATACGGCTCGAATTAGCCTTAACCATTGTTGGAACTATTAGAAAAGGGCTTCCGCCAGGAACACTAGACATTGTCTACAGATCAATGCGGAAATAAATTTAGATGAAAATGATCAAAAACCATACCTGCGAGATCTTTTTGATTTAATCTCGGTCTTACAGCAACCCGAAAATCTCAAGATCTTCTACTGTATTCCTCTATGCTCGAACTCGCACTAGGGAGTGGGCCTCTTCTGCGAATTCTCCTTACTCTCCAAAAAGAGATTTCTCTTATTATTAACCTAGAGAGCAATAGCACATATTTATAGGCTACAATAGGGACCTTAAGAAGTAAATAAGAATAGGCTCCTTATGGAAGAAGGAAACCCTAATTCGACCCAAATTAGAAATCTAGTTCTATAAATTACAATTCAGTCCACTAAAAAATTATAATTGCACTCCTGTCCTTATTTTCAAAATAATATTTCGAGCTTCATGTTATTAAATGCTTATTAATCTCCCCACGTTAAGATTTCAGATTTCCATTAATTAAATAATTACTGATATCTATATTTAATCGATATCTTTATAATTCCTTGAGACTTTACACTTAACTTATTTGATATGTCGGACACAAAGTCCACCTACAGAGTTTGACATAATCAAAACCTAAAAGCTTCATTAAGGGGATATCATCAATCCCTATTAAGGGACATGGATTTCGTCAATAAACTAATATGCACCATGCATATAGTATAGTTATCCAATTCACTGAGATTGTTGACCCATAAAAGATCTCACTCCTTCGTAAATCAAAATGGCAAACACTAAATGTATGTGTCTATTATTTATATCAGGGTTAAAAGTACAAGCACTCATGATAACCATTTGGATGTTAATTATCTCATATTTTCAATATAAAGACAATAACCCAAAAGCGGTCATGTTCAATACACACAAAGCGTACTACGAAACTATACCATTTTCCACAGCCAAGACAAGCTTGCTAAAACATCATGCTACAATCGTACCGATGGTGTGTCCAAATTCATCTAGATTGTAAACAACAACTTATGTTCTATGAGAACCGACAAATAAGTCTTCCATGTATAAGTAGAACTCTACACACCAACTTGTCTACTTTATAAAATAAAAGACACACATATGCATAATTTTAAATAATGCAACCATTTGCCCATACAAGATCTCAGTTAGATGAAAAGACAAAATATACTAATAAATAAATCAGTTAAAGACAAATACATAAAAATATGCTTTTAGTATAAATTTCCAACAGGAACTTCTTCAGTTTTTGAAGAAATTATTAGGATGGCTGATAAGGGGACCCACCTATTACTTTACATATGTACTCTATCAAGACAACCCTACTGCCCTACATCACTTTGCCTCATATCAATGCTACTTTTGAGCTAAAATCTGGTATGATCCAGATGCATCTAGTATTCCATGGGATAGACCAAGAAAACTCACATCAACATGTTAGGGAATTTGAGGACATTTGTGAGACCATGAGAATCACTCATATGATTGAGGATGCCCTAAAGCTTAAGGTATTCCTATTTTCATTGAAAGAGAAAGCTAAAGCCTGGCTTTATGCTTTGCAGGCCAAGTCCATTACTACATGGACCAAACTAGTCGAAATTTTTTACAAGAAATTCTATTCCAAGAAGAAAACCGCTTCGATTAGGCAAGCCATCAACGGGTTTTACCTAAAGGATGGGGAGACACTTCTTACTTAGAATGGTTCGAAGACCTCCTGATCCAGTGTTCCCACCATGGATCTAAAAAAATTCGATTGATCCAGATTGTGTATGAAAGCATAGATTACCCTACCAAACAAATGATTGAGTCTTTTTGTGGTGAAAATTTTACACAGAGAACAATAGAAGAAGCATAGACATTTTTGGAAGAAATTGCTGAAAATATATTAATGTGCGCCCTGATCAAGAGGGAGCCCATTAAAACCATCATTCCAGAGAAAGGAGGAATGTTAAAAGTTGAACCCAAAATTGAAGCAGAGGCCAATAGGCCACATTGACGAGGAGATTAGAGGCCTTAGAAATGAACCAAAAGCCCATTCCAAATACTTTAGAGTCATTAAGGTATAGTCAAGCCGTAACTAGAGAGATTGATCCAACAACTATGGGTCAAGCCGAGTCATTTGAGGAAGTCAATGCGCTAATTTTTATAGAAAAATAGTCTCTTTTGAGAAAAATAGTTTTAAAGTTATAGTATCCGGATTTGGATGCCTTGATTGGATCCAGATGTGAAGTAGAAAAACTGATCAAACATGTATTTTCATTAAGAAAGTGGTTTTGGATCGCTTGATGGATTCTAAATACTTTGATCAACTTTATTATCATTGTTATTACAGTATCTTATCGCTTTAATTAATTTCATATATTATTAGTTAATTGTGACATCGTCTTAAATAAATTTTCTTCTTAAATCGCTCTCTGCGGGTTCGACCCCTACTTTCCTTTGTCAATTCATAGATACCTGTACGCTTACGGTATTTAGTATTGAGTGAAATCCAGATCATATAGTATAGACCTCTCTACCAAATCTTACTCTCTTTCATCTATGAGGGTGTAGGTTCAGAACAAAGAAGAAGAAAAATAAGACTTGAATTGGAAACTCAATAAATCCATAGAATACAAGAGAGTTGTGCAGACTGCAGACGTTGGGCACCCATTCATTTTTTTTCTTCTGGAAGCACAATAATTGCAGCTCCTGACGCTTCCCTATCTACATCTCAAACCCTCTCCAACAACTGCACGCAAACAACTTTGACCAATTAAATCAATAAACAAAGGAGATTGATGAGAGAGAGAGAGAGACCAAGTACAAGCTCTGGATACCAATGTTTGTATGTAAGGGTCCCAGCTCTCTTGGCTGGCGAGGCACCAAAAATATAGAAAAAAATTGTGGTGGGTACATTCAGAAATGGGTAACCCGTTTATGCCATTGCACAATTCATGTTTACATTCATCAATCCGAACCAGGAGACCCTTATTGTAGATGATGCAATGATCTAAAACCTGATTGATCAAACAGTAACAAAAGCCAATTTCCATTGGGACCAAGCTAGGATCATCTTTTCAGTGCCTTTTCTTTGTTATGCGATGGCAATGCAGACAGCCATGCATTTGAACGGTTTTGATTGAAGTAGCTTTGAAAAAGTATGAATGAGCAAAGAGCAATTGAGCATGGGTCAGGACTTGAAGAAAGTTATAAAGACACATCACTTTGCAAGTGGTACGTAGACAGGACTTTTTTTTATATCATTCATTGCAAAATCTCTCTCTCGGTCTCTGCTGTTTGGGCTTGCGTTCTCCACAAGGAAACCAAACAGAATGTCAATGTTTGAGGCTCCGGTTGGGAAAGAACAACGCAAAACAGGTACGTTACTACTACTTACTAGTTACCACCACTAATTGTAAAAATCGCAAACAAAATACCCTCAGATTCTTACAGAATTACGAAAGTAGTATTGTTATCTTTTTATTCCTTTTGCCCTCCTCTTAAAAACTTTGGGGACGTGAATTAAACATAACTATGTGGGCGTCATTGCGTGGCAATGGCTCTACCTGCCCAAGTGAGAGGAAATTGACTTATTAGCGAGTCAACTTGGTTACTCGAAAGAATTATGTTTCATTTAAGTTATTTTAAATTTTTAGAAATAAATTTAAATATTTATGAAAGGACAATAAATATATCACTTCACCTGTATTATTTAGAGGTGAAAACCGGCCGGGCCGCCTCGGCCAGAGACGCTGTTGACCTGCCTGACACGAACCGTGTTGAATTAAGGGGCCATAGCCCATGGCCGAGCACTGCTAGGCTGAGCCTGACTAGGCTCACTTTTTCTTTTAAAAACATGCAGTTTTTCAATCCCTAGTGATTCTCTCCTTTACTGCTGAGATGATAGTAGCCACTATATTCAACCGATCGCTGTTGAGACGATAGTAGCCACTACATTCAGCCGATCGCCGTTGAGATGCTAATTGTGTTCGATCACAGTAAGGATGCGATGAAGAAAAGGAAGATAATATAGAGGAACTGATGGAGTATTTTATTTCAATGGAGGGTGATTTGGGTAATTTAAAACTCTTGAGGGAAAAAATTGCTGAAAAATAGCTTTAAATGGAAGAATGTCCCTAATTGAAAACTTCCTGGAAAAACTTAGGGATTTGAAAGATTTCCATAAAACAATAGATTACTATAAGTTTGGAACCATTGTGGCAACTTTGAAAGTGGAAACTTGTAACACCCCATCCCGAGTTAATCAAGAGTAACTCTAATTAATTGAGATTAATGCTAATTAAGCATGTTTAATTCGACTAATAGTGGTTGATGATCAAATTGAATTGAAATTGTCTCAAATGATTAATTTGAGCTTAATGAAAGAATAATGAATGACAATGAACTGCTTGAATTGACTTTAGGCTTAAACCAAGTGATACGAGGACTTTTTCGTAAATATGAATTTTCGCGTATTTCGTCGAATACGGAGACTCTTGATACCCGCGCGTGTATCTCGAGGAGTACGTTAACTTCCGTACTAGGCGCGATTCCGTTCGACGTAAATTGGATCAAATGACCTTTCATTTGACTCCAAATGTAAATGATATAAGTAAAGAGGGCTTAAATGCAAAATTGCCTTTATAAGGATGATGATGAATTCCTTTGAGTTCATTCATCCATTCCCAACACAGCCATTCTAGGCTCCTTTCTCTTCTTCTTCTTTCTTCCATTTTTCTCTCTATTGAGTGTCAAGATTTGGAGCTTTGGGTGTGGTTTGAAGAAGCTTCATCCACTTCATCTTCTTCCTCTAGCTCTCTTTCCATTTTCTTGAAGCTAAAGCTTGAAAGGAAGCTCAACCTTCCTTGACCTAGGACTACAAGTACATGCTTTGGTTGATTACAGAACTTTCAAGTTCTATTCATTGGTTTTGAGTGTTTCCTAGTCCAAATAACTCATAGGAGTTCTATTGTGATTTTGGTTTTGGTTATTAGGTTAGTGGCTTGGCTTGAAGATATTTCATCTCAAGTCAAGTTATCAAAGAGTGGTTTTTGCTAAATAATCTCCAAAACAAGACAAGTATATTCACCTCTTATGATTTAAGATGTTATTTAATTTGTTTGAGCTCAAAGGACTCAAATCCGGAAATTTTCAGTTCAGGAATCTCTGAACTTCTAGCTGACTGACTCCTTCTGAGCCGAATTTCGTATGAAAATCCAGCTTCTGGAAAGCAGATGGAATTGGGTTCGGTCAGCCGAACTCGCATTTCGGTGACCGAGCTGACAACTGAGCTCATCTGGGTTGACCGAACTGGCGACCGAGCTGCTGACCGAGCTCATCTGGAGCTCTATGGATTGCGAACCAAAGGCTAACCGGACTAGGTTCGGTTAACCGACACTGTAGGTTCAGTCGACCGACAAGGTGACCGAATTCTCTTGAAGAGTGTCAGAAATTGTATCAGAAAAACTAAGCTTCTGGAAAGCTAACCAACATCATTTGGTTAGCCGAAATCCAGAATTCGGTTAACCGATAGGTGACCGACAAGGTGACCGAACTTGTGGAAAAGTACAGATTGATGCCTGATTTTTCTGAAATGGAGGCCAAATGTTTGAGGCTTGTATTGATGGTGTTTTTACCTAAACCTTCATTGGTGTTAGCTAAGGTTATGCTAATGTAAATTTCACTTAAAAATAATGTCATCGAAAATAACACATGCATTAGATAACTAATGTTTCACTTAAATGTTGGTTTAGGATATTGGATAGGGTTTAATCCTTTAATTGATTCCCGACTCTGGCACTACATAGTATTTCTTAAGCTCGTTATTGAGCTGAAATGAATTGAATTAATGAATTGAATTGAATTAATGAAATGAAATGAATGAGTAATGAACAATCCTACTGCAGTAGATGGAATGGAGTGTTTCGGAGCTCCGCGGTGATGCCAGTGATCTCTGATCAAGACACCGGTAAATCTCACACATTTGATAAGCCACTTAGTAAAGTGTAACCACTGAAATAATTGAATAAATCCTTCCATAAAGGCTAGGTCATGAATGGTGCACCCTTCCGCCCTGTGTCAATGAGAACACTGATACTGAATGCTTCCTTTGAGAAGAACTGAATGAATGAATACGAATATAATTGTCAACTCTTGTAAATGTTATTGATTTGAATTATCCAGGATTATTGATTATAGACTTGATAGACAAGTTATTTGCATGTACTATCATAAACTTGTGTATACATTGTTGAACCGTCATGTTCACAATGTTATTGATGACATTACAGGCCAAGTTGCTCATGCAGGTAATCCAGAGGCCGCACCTCCTACGGAGGAGGCCAATCAGGTTCCTCTAGGAGGATTGATAGAATGGACATGAATCGGAGTGCGCAGGAACAATGAATAGATTTTGATTGTTTGGAAACACTTTTGTTATTCATTTTGAGATTAAATAGTTGACACTTGCATTATACAATGGTTGATATAGTTAGATAGAGCAGATGTGTATATGGACTTTACTTTTATGTAAAGAACTTGTACTATTTCAAATGTTTTGTCAATGTATATATGTTTTCCGCAAAAATGTACATGTGACAGGTATGAATGTTGTTAGTTTTATGGTCTCAATCCATCAAGATTGATGTAATAAATTGATTAATTTCTTTATTTATCAATATATTCATACTTTCCTTTTATGAGATAAATGATGTTTTATTACTTATTTGCACATAACCAATACAAATGACATGATGGTTCATGAGATGAACCGAAAGTCCATAAGTATACTAGATGCAACACATGTGTATGGATGAGATCCACATACGGGAGACATGTATAGCAAATCTTATACTTAAATATCTTCACAGCCAATGATAAGACTGGACATCTCATCTAACAAGGTTGCAGTACTTTGATTACTATGAGATAGTGTGATTTGTTTCGATCATTAGAATGTAAGATTCTGGATCATAGTGCTGGTACATTGGATGTACTGAAGGACCATAAGAAGTACCTTCTGAACACTGTATTTACTTTAAGGTCTGCTCTCATAATTCCCTAGCAATAGGCTCTCAATCCTGAGACATTGATGAATTCAAGTTTCTATCTATTCATTTACTTTGAGTCACCAATGAGTGAGACCAACTGTATGTCACACTTCGGTGTCTTGGGTACGTGGTAGTAGGACTATGGGAACATTTAATGGTCAAGATAGAATCTATCTCTATTATCCCCTTGTGCCAATTAATGGATTTATCATTGGTAAGTGTACACCCATCTCAATTAAGAGTTAATTGGATAGTACTGATGATCACTGTGATTAATTAGGTCTCAAGGATAATAAGATATGGATCTAAATTAGTGGGACAGTTTATCCAATTGATCCATGGATATTAATGGAAATGCCTACTTGTGGTGATAAGGAAGTTTAGGGTCTTCATGTAATTTATTCCTAAGACTGGAGTTTAATTGCATTATTTATTTAGTGGAGTTATTTGCAATTAACTGCTGGCCCGGATTGCATATGAGATATAAGGTCGCGGTGTCCCAGTTGGAGCCAGCTTTCTATGAAATCCCTAGTGGTCCCCACGCTAGCCTAAGATTGAATCATTACTAATTCTTTTTGAACTAAAAAAGAAAGTTACTATTTATATTTGAAGTGTGACTTCTAATAGTGGTAATAGTAGGAAGAGTAAGTTACCAATTATTATGGAAGTGAGACTTCTAATAATAAATGAAGAGGAGGTTGCTTAAAGCTATAAATAGAGGGGAATAGTGGCTTGGACGTCCATGCATGCTTTCTTCCTAGGGATTCACACCCAAAGCACCCTTGTGCAAGAGTTGCACTCCCCTCTTCTCCTTCTCTCTTTTAGTTTCTCTTATGGTTTTCTTTGAGTTTCTAGTTGGCTTTTCTCTTGGAGATTCCACCATCTTCTTAAGGAAAAGAGATCTGAGACGGGTCATAGCGTGGAAGACAATTGAGTCTTGGAGATTCTGATTTGGTTTGTGAAAGAGTTTCATCATCAAAGAAAGACGCAACTTTTCCATTAGAGCACAACCGAGCTCCAAAGGTATAATTCACTTCCTTGCATGATATAGATTTTTATGGATGCTTGTTGGGTGTTGTTCTATCTTCTTGATAGGTTTATTTACTGATCATGTTGGCTGAGATTGAGGACATGGATTCTGAATTGAGTTTTGTAACCTTCTGGATAGTTGATCCCTTAGTCAAGTAGATCAAAAGTTTTGAAAACCTATCCTAGAGGCCCACCTATTTCCAACAAAATTACCAAATGGGCCTAGAAAATTACCAAATGGGCCTACAAAATCGCATTTGGGTCGGTAACTTATATCCTATTCCCCTCGCCTCTACATCCGGCACCCCTCGCCCATCTAATAAACCATCGATGGAACTCATTCGATTGTCATTTTCGTTTTTGTTTTTACAGCCAGTGCTGCACTCCTGGAACAAAGAATCCACTCTGTAAAGGACAAGTGCTCAGCTTGGCCTTTATTCGTGTGTTTTCATAAGTGGAAAATCAAAGCAACCCTCTTTTAAGATACTTGAAATCTTCAACTACCAAAATGTACCTCATTTATACTAATTAATTAATGATGATCTTCTTTGTTATAAAGGCAGACGGGCCAGCCTTATCAATGTAGCTCTCAGAGAAAAGTACCACCCCTTGAATGTAATACAGGCTAAAATAACATTCATTAGATTGTGCCACTCACCTTTCCTTCATCATCAAATCTATACGCTTCCAAGGACCCATCTTTTATGTATTGGCCAAATTTTTACTATAAATGTAGTATATGTTGTTAGATTTATATGTACAATGAGATATATAATTATATATATATTTTTCATGATCAATTCAGCGGTGTATACATATTAGGTGAAAGTGAAATTTGTGGTAGCTCCAAGAGAAACATGTAATATGAATGGGTCATGCATGGATCGGATCAATTGTAACTAATTATAAGCACATGCATTGATTGTCATTATAGTGGATTTGGATTTAATGAAATAGACCCTCTATTGAAAAAAATAGATTTACATACGGTTATTTTCTCTTACTAAAAATATAATTATCAATGTTACAAGCTTTAGAGAAAAATAAATTTAAGCCTTTGAATTTAAGCATATAAGGATAAAGAGATGGGTACATGTGTCATTTTACTCTAAAAACATTTTGATGGTTGGTTGGCTACTGATTTTAGGGGCACGAAAGGTATTAAAATGAAAAGGCAGAGGCCTATCTGCAAATACTAAAGCCATAGGAGCCTATTTACAAATCCTACAAACCTTAAGGGGTATATGCAAAAAGCTCTATATAAAACTAAAGTGGTGCCTTCAGAATGAGTTGAGATGAAACATGACGGCAATAATGACATTGATTGTCTATTAAATGCAACAATATTTAGATTACAACAACGAGTGACGAACTTAGGAGATTTCTTTGAACTTGAAGGGGTCACTATGTTAAAAGGAAAAAAAAAAAATTAAAAGGCCATATTTAAGAAACTTAAGGGGTCATTTGATTGCATTAATTTATATTGACACACCATCACGTTTGTTTGTGCTCATTTATGCATATCATGTATAAATGAGATGTGAAAATAGTGAATAAATAAAGCTATTTTGACACCAAGTTTTCCATTCCCAAAGGGAGTGAAACACTCTCACATTGCCAACTTGTAAAGGGCTAGTAGAACTCTTGCAAAATTGGTCACATAATCAAATCCCATCAGCCACTATAATTGTTTTCATTAGTGTGGGCCTCATATTCATGATTTAAATTTTACAATTTGTTTATTGAACTAGTATACCTCAATATCTTTGAGGCGATTATCTTAAATCCTCATAGATTTTGCATAATTTGCAAAAAGAAAGTCTACATATTCCTACTTATAGGTCTTGTTTTCTGTTCTTTCGCGGGCGTCCAACTCATGATCCAAACTATTCAATATTCACGTATCAAGGATAACTATTAAGACATTAAGTTTCATATTTTAAGTCTTCATAAATTTATAGAAAGTTGTGAAAAACATTCAAATACATCTAAGTCATTTTATATACCCATTAACCCATATATGAAAGTGCTACTTTTGACAAAAATGGTAATGTCTTTTACATATATAAAATTTCTCTTTGTAACATATTAGCTATATGAAATTCATTTCTCCATCCCATGCATAATATATATGGCTCAGAAGATTTTAGCCTTGACCGACACGTATATTATGTTGGTTGGTTTGTGCGGGTTATATGTGGGTTGGGTCAGACTAGATTAATGAGTCAAATTGGCTTTTGCCAGATCTGTTGGGCGCCAATACGACCCAATCTCAAGTTACTATTCATTTTTCATATAATGTTTTTAACCTGGCTTAGAGGTCTGACCGTCTGAGACACATGAGAGCAAAGGGATCGTTCACAGTTCAGTAGGGTGTAAGGTTGAGTTCAAAATAAGGGAGGGTGTGAAAATCTTAGATGTGGGGCCTCACCTGGATGCATACAGACACTGTGATAAGATAAGAGACGATTGATAGGTCTCTTCATGGATTAATGAATGGGCCTCACATGGGTAGATCTAATGATCATAATCATCTGATTAGGAATCAACGATCAATTGGATGGTTACGATCAGATTACATTTCAAACTTTAGAACTATCAATTGGATAGCCATAATCACGAGGGGTTCAACCACTGACCATGGGAAGAGCTTTCAAATCTTGTCTGTGCTGTGGTTTGACTCGTATCCATTTAAGTGGGCCCACATCCAAGGTTCCCAGCTCTTTGGGTTTTCTAAAGACACGTGGCCAATATTGATGAATCTATTGACCGGCGGGCTTTGTTTCTACTTAAAAAATCAAATCAAGTGCCGAATTTCGGAAAAAGGGTAATTGGGTCAATTCAGAGAGAAGATCTTGGAGAATCTTGGTGGGGCCCACATGTAGGTGGCATTATTGTCGCGTAGTCGAAGTGTCGAACCCCAACGTTAGTGCCCGTCGATTTGGAGACAAGTAGGGCCCGAAGTGACGATGACCAAATTACCCCTCAATCTCTCTTTTCATATCTCTTTTAGAACTCCACTAAAATAGAAATACGACGTCCCCCACCATCATTTCCACTTTGAGACTACGAGAATGATGGAAGGGACTCACTCAAATCAATGAGCACATTTCAAGTATAATAACCCTAAAATTACACAATTATGTGCTCTCACCATCCATAATTGGCAGCCATTCGTGAGAGTAAATGGGCTAAGTTTACTTACATTACATCCCACCAAAATGAAGAATGTAGCTCTCCTCAAGTCAGACTCCAGATAAATAAAAATTTATATGATTGATGATTTTGCTTTCCCTTTACATTGGACTCAAAATTATGCATGCATTACACACAACATTATGTGTCCATGACCAGCTGACCAACATACCTAAGAACTATGATATAAAGAATTGGCTCTTTCGTTCCAAATAAGAAAAATGAGTTGTTAAGATTATACAAGTTAGATACCCATCCAAATTACCTGCCATATTTTTTCATCAATTTTTTATTCAAAATCATAGATCCCACTTTGGGTGAGGTTAACGCTAAAAGGCAGGTTTGTGTAGTTGGTTTTCTACAGAGAAAGTGAGGATTGTAGAAATTAAATTATGCACTATAGTAAAAATTTTGTTTGATGTGGCCGATTTAATTTTCTTGTGGAAAAGAGTAAAAGTGGGTCAAGTTTGATTGGTTCCTTAGAAAATAAATTCCTATAGAGAGTTGTTAGGATATTCTTTCCCGTAGAAGAGTAAATTCTTAAAAGAATCAGTTTTCTCTGGAGTGTACATAAACGTGCCGTAAAATTATCTATCATACGATCAACATTCCAAGCCGATCCACAACTGATTCATTATAAAATGATTCTTTGGCTAGCCTTGTTAGCGACGGTCCATTGCCATTTCTAATTTCTTATGTAAGTTAAATGATTCCAAATATAATTCAATGCATCGCATATCACATGGTATCATTTTTCAAGAAATTATAAAGCAACATATTGGGGTAAACTCTGATCCACACCAGCCCAACCAAATACCGCTGCTGCTGCTCACCCTAGGTGTAGGGGTGTTCATGGGTAGGGTGGCCCTAGCTGATGAATATCCAAGTCTAACTTGACCAATATGTCATAGGCTCAGCCCGACCCCAGCCTGAGTCGTGCCATAAGTGCCTAGCCTAAGCCTAACCCAACTAAAAACTATTAAGCCCAACCTCGGCCCATTTATTTAACCGAGCGTTAGCCTGATTAAACCTTGATCAATGAGCATCTCTAATTCATCTCTACTTTATATATATATATATATAGGTCAGCTCTCCTAAGCTGAAACATCGCTTGTCCCACAAATCAAAGTCAATTATCCTTATTTTTTGCATGATAATCGTCTCCAAAATCAAGATAAATCCAATCAGAACTGGATTTTCTAGTTACATCATGCAAAAAACAGATATAATCAAGTTTTATTTGTGGGACCAGCACTATTCTAGCTTAGGAGAGTCCTGCTCATATATAAATATATATATATATATAGGAGAGCGCTACACAGCATCCACGCATTTCTTAGGAGAAATCGCCTCTCCTAGTTGGGGCCACTAGGATATATGATGTTCATGAAAGTACATTGGATGGAAAGATCCATATGAGACCTACCTATATGAGAAATTTTTAGTCCATAAGATTATCTTAACCTTTTGGTCCATGACCCTAAGATTTAACGGTTTAGAGACATCATTTTATTATTATTTCAATTCAATGGAGGGAAAAAGTTGGATGGGTGTCAAACTTGGGCTTGTGACTATTCGCGTGGGTGGGTGGATGTGTGTGTGTGTGTGGGGGGGGGGGGGGCGGGGGCGGGCGCGGTGGGGGGTGTTGTGAAAAGATTAGATTGACTCGACAAAAGCCCCATGACAAAAAATAAGAGGGGCAAAAAATGTGTGTTTTTTAGAATTTCACATATATATAGGGTTGAATGTTTAAATTGTAGTGGTTCCCATATAAAGCAAGCCGGAATAATTATTTGTTTACAGCTCATATATATATATATATATATAGGGAGCTGCTCTCCTCAGCTGCAGCTGAAATTTAATTTCAGCTGCAGCGTGTGATAGGCTCGTGCGGCAGTGGCAGGATCAACTCAATCACATGTTTAGAAATCAAGCCCAAACTCAGTCTTGATTAGAAATCTAGCTGAGCTGAGCTAGTCTTGACAATGCATAACAAGCTTAAGATGAACTCAATCACACGCTGCAGCTGAAATTAAATTTCAGCTGCAGCTGAGGAGAGCAGCTCCCATATATATATATATATATATCCAATGAGAGTCCTTAAATAGGGATGGCAATAGGCAAATATAAATGGGGACCCGCCCCTACCTGCTTCTATTAGAGGTGGGTTTAGTAGCGGTTTCCTTGTTGTAGGGTAGGTTTTGGGTTTTGTTGCCCCAACCTCCCCACCTTGAATATATATAAATATATATATATTACTAACATGATAGGCAAAACTTATGTCGTGTATATGGTTTTGGGCCATAACTTAAGGCATGTGGGAAGAGAAGGTCGATTGTTCAATCTTTATCACACTCATGCTCATGCATTTTTATATATTTAAAAAAAAATTAGCTTTAAAGTTGACTTGTCCCAACCAAATGGTGCGGGTTTGGTATCACATCCTAGTGACCCATTTAGCCTTCAAATAACTGAGATTGTAAATATTAAATGTTAAAATTTTGAAATTCAAGCAATGTTGTTTAATTAAGGCAGTTCAACCAAACGTTGACAACCATAGTATAATACATCTAATGGTAATTATCACAAATGATCCTATCTAGCGCCTTTTTTTTTTTTTTTTTTGTAAAAACATTATTTAATGTTTGACATCATTGATGAATCCATCTGTGAGAAATCCTTCTGGGCCAATCTGATGTTGGTAGTCACATTAACACAATAGGAGCTATCAAATAGTGGGATCTATTTTTAATGATGGCAAATTGATAATTGCAATCATACACTTCAATCTTAGTAATCAATAAGGAATCTAGCTAATCTTGGCGGTATGAGACCCATCTACTACTGGCAATCACGATGAGGGCTCCCCAGTGTGACATTAATAGGATCCACCTATTATTGACAATTAACAAAGGCTATGTAATTGTGATATGGTTATAGGACCTCACATAAAATTTGTAAGCTTAGTGGGGGGCAATCTAATATTGGGAGTTATAATTGCACTCCTATAAGCAGGGGCGGACTTCCTTGGAGGGCGGGGCACTATAAGTAAAAAACTATAAAAATCTTTAAAACCTCAAGGGGTTTTTTGAAATTTTTGTGGGGCAGTTCCCACAATGCCTATAAGGATCGTTAATATTAGAACTTATAGTGAGTTATTATAATTAATGGTTGCCATTGACTCTTTTGTATTTACGAATGTTCTTAACATAATATTATTTTATACAACAAATCCTTAAATAATCTAATATGAATGTTTTTGAAAGAAAGTGGGATATTGTAAGATACTTTCTACGTTATCCAAACACCTTCTTTTTTTGTAAATAGATTATATTCTAAACTAATAGATAATATAGCAAAATCTCTTGATATATTTTATTTCCAAACACCCCTCTATATATACATACTGACATGACCTTTTTAAGCCCATGTACAAATATACAAGAATGGCTGACATTTCTAAAGCCATAGCCATCCTGAACCCATCAAATCCACTACCAAACCTGCCCCTATTGAGATCTCAATGGGGTGGGTCACCCATTTAATCTTAATCCACTTCCATCCCTACAAGAAATTAACAACATTTTAAATTAATATAACAAACAATTTTAGACTTTGAAGCAACACCCAGACTTTAATCGATAATAACTCCACAAAATTCAATCATTCATGCTTTTCATATTAAAGAATCCCACATAAAATCAAGAGCATTTTAATCAATACACTGATCCAGCCCACACATGGAGTCTGATACTGATATTTGTATCCTTTGCCCTAGTAAGGTTAAGGACATTTTGGTCATCCTCTACAACAGGGGACCAAACTTTTATCTTCATCATTTATTTAGAAGGTTGTGACCTGTGACCTCCACCCACTATAAGCATGACATCAAATGACTTCACCTTCCATTAAATATACCCTATATAAGATGGGTATACTGTCGGGAAATTATTGTCACAAGAAATTGATGTAGACAATAAATTCTTTTTTATCTAATTGAGAATAAAAGAAGGAGAAATGATAATATGAGGCTAGCCTTTATTGGTAAGTGAAATGACTTAAATTGAATCTGTTACCTTTTAAAGATGTAGTAAATTTTCAGTCACCTTTGATAGATGTAAATGTGATGCTTTAGCCTATTTTTATTCCAGTGGATTTAAAGATATGCTTCTAATGGAACAAAACTCACCATCAAGTTTGGAAAAATGTATCAAACTAATAATATTTCCTTTTCAATAATTCGAGACTTTTCATACCATAGAGGCCACTTTGTAGGGATCAAAAACTCTCCTCTTTGATTCTTGATTGGTTCTTGCATCAATGTATTAAGTTCTGCTTCGATTGGGAAGATATTGACCATGGAAGGGCATTTATGATTTGAACGCTTTTTGCTAAAGCTTTTGATGAAATGATCAACATTTCTCATGATGGAGCAACATATTGAGTGGCCATCAAATTCTGGATGGTAGTTTGAATGGTGGATTCTGATATGTGCTTAAAGTAACCGTCCATTGTGCAAATAATTCAATTTTGTTTTTCAAAAGAAAGCCATGTTTGTATTGTTGATCATGTTATATTAAGAGGTATCTCTCACGGATTACATGAGATGTAACTCTTTTGCCACAATATCGGATCCATATGATAAATTCAACCCTCTCATACTCACTGGACCCCTCAAGAACAACACCCACTCTAATTTGACCGCAATCTAAATTATACCTACCGTCATATTAAATTTCATTAAAAATGTAATCTAAAAACCCACTAAACTTTATGGCCTCAAAATCAATGGTTGTGATAATCTAGTTGAAATGATTTTTGCCCAAAATTATACCAACAATAAGACCTTCCCATCGCATTATCCTCCGTAATTATCATGCATTCAAGTGGATCCCACAGGAGACTTAGAATTTTACCTTCTATGCAATTCAATAGAGGTACCTCTTAGCTGAACAGGATCCAACATTTACATATGGTATAATTGAGACAACCATGGCCAAACGTGTATGTGCGTGTATACATAGGGGAAATAGGCATACTGTGTGGCCCGACATGTCTCATCGTCTAGGCCTCCTTGTTCAAAAGCTTGTGTCACTCCTACTATAAAGGGGTTGGCAATTAGCATTCTCAACACAACCATCCAATCCAATCCAAACTGGACTGGTAATTCACTGTTTGGGTTGAAAATTTTTACAAGATTATCAAATGGGCATTGTTAAAGTTGTATCCATTCTTCCTATTCCAACCCGGCCCAACCCACTTAGTTCCAATATCCTAGACAAAAGCGTAATTACAGAATCCTGTTGAGGGTATCTCTGTCATTAGAAGACTTGTGTTTATTTAAGAGAGATTTTTCCTTTATAACTTACCTTTAGAGATGACTTTTCCTTTAACCTTCCTAAAGTCTGAATATTTTCCCACAGCTACAATTACACCATTGTAGGACTAAAATATCCATAATGTGAGCTATAACATAAGAAGATGCATTCTTATAAATGGGTTGGAATTTTGGTCAACGAAAGCATTCAAACTTGTATTATTGAAATTGTGGGTTGAAAGTGAACGGTGTAAATGGGTTTGGATGAAAATATATAACATTATTATGTTATTGAAAAGTGATGATCTAATATGCATTTTCTTTTATTCTTTTAGATCTTAGGGAATGTTTGGATATGTATAGAATAAAATATTTCCAGATTTAAAATAATAGAATAAATAAAATATTACATAATAAAACTTTTTAATATTAACATATTTCAATATTGTTATTGTTTGACAATTTCTAAAACATTCAATAAACTTTGAACTAAGAAATTTGATAATTATCCCATATTATAATATACGCTAAATTCAAGATTGACCTTAGTTTTTAAATGAAAGATATAGTCATTAACTTTATAATTTTGTTTCAATATTTTTTTTTAAATGACAAGACGACGGCAATATTTCCTAGGAATTCAACTCAATGAAAATGGAAATCTCCAATTACGTTTTCAAGATAAGGAACCCATGGTAAAATGAGTTTCTTTGATTCTTTAGGAATTATATTCATGCAAACAAACCTGTTATAAAATTTCAAGATAAGGGATTTTATGGTAAAATAAGTTCCTAAATTTGTAGGAATTCAATTTCATGTAAACAAACAGGTCCTATATTTCATGGCATAATGGGTTATTTTGAATTCTTAGAAATTCAGATCCATACTAATAAATCATATTTTAACAATAATGGACTCATGTCTTTAAATCCTTGAGAATCCAATTCCATGCAAATAAGCAAGCCCTATTATATGTTTGGGATAAAAAAAAATAGTGGTAAAGTGGTTCTTTATCATTCCTAAGAACTATTTTCATGCAATAAAATCAGCCCTAAGCAAGATAAGCAACTCAAATTCTACGAGTCTTCCATTCTTACTATCTATCTATCAATCGATGTGGTTTTTGGTGATAGAACCTAGAAAATGTACATTTTTTGGATCATGAAAAAAAGACGAAGTTATTATAAAATAAGAAATGGAGATATAATTAATTTATCATATTCAAGGCCCACCTTTCATTGTTTAAAGTTGACTATATGAAAAACCACTCCCAATACGTTCATTGTATCAAATTTCACTTTAATATATAAAAGTGGATTCCACACACAGAGGTGGGCCACACGGAGTGCCATGACCATATATTTGATGAAGGAAAAGAAAAATAGAAATCATACCAATAGGAAAAAGAAGAAGGCTCGGGCAGTTTTGTCAATTTCCTCTGGTATAGAAAAGGTCTAGAAAAAATTAGAGCTTCCGGAAAGAAAGTGGAAAAATCTATCTCTAAAAGTTAGCTAAAGGGAAAAACCTCTATTTAAGAAGGTCCTTTGGACCCTTGTCCGGTGCGTGGTCCTTTGGACCCTTGTCTGGGGCGTGGCTTTTGGCTTCCATTTGCATTCTAGGCAGCAACAAAATGCAATTCCAAGGCGACTTTTAGATTGCTTCTCATTTAACCTTTCCTCTCTCTCTCTCTCTCTCTCTCTCTCTCTCTCTATCACTATATGTATATGTTGGAACTTAGAACGCGTCAAACAAGGCCAGTTGAGTCTCGTTTACGCAATTCCAATCGTCCTCATTCTAGCGAAGACCTTCCTATAAAAATCCATCCCTTCACCTCAATCACCCACCTCTCCTCTCTCTCTCTCTCTCTCTCCTCTCTGAAGGTCTCATCTTCATGTACTTTAACCATTTCCTCTCTGAAGGTCTCATCTTCATGTACTTTAACCATTTCAATCCATAGAATTCTACATGGGTTATTCATATTTTGCTGAATTGAAGTAAGAAGAGCTGTTTTCCAAGCATTCGTCGACATGGAGAAGATGAGCTTTGTTAGAGACGGAGTAGTGAGATTGCCTCCCGGATTCCGGTTCCATCCCACCGATGAAGAGCTCGTCGTCCAGTACCTGAAGCGAAAGGTCTTCTCGTGCCCGTTGCCTGCTTCCATCATCCCGGAGATTGATGTGTGCAAGTTTGATCCCAGGGATCTTCCAGGTGAGCAAGAATTAATATAGTTCTATCCTTTTTTTCAACCTTACTTTATTTTCTTGCTCACCCACGACAAGACACTACATATTGAACTTGATTATCACTTTTTAAATCAGTTTGGAGCTGTCCTGTAGCATAAAAACCCTGTAACATCATCTTGTTCAAATTATATATTTTTAAGAATTATGTAACACTCATTTGTAACTCTTTTCTTTGTCACAAGTACACACAGAAGTAGATTGTGACCACTTTATGATGTTTGAAGTTTGCTTTGGATTGTTTATAATCATATACAGTCAGCTGCTGTGTCTTTTAGTTTCAGATTTATTTTATCTAGAAATGCATTTCGTCACCTGTACTGTTTCTTTTTAGGTGATGATGGCACTTCATTGTGTTTTGCCAATTCTTTTCAACAATATGCCAGAATGATCTGATCTGAAAATGGGTTCTTTGTGTTCAGGTGATTCGAATCAAGAAAGGTATTTCTTTACCACCAGAGAAGCAAAATACCCAAATGGGAATCGACCCAACAGAGCAACCGGTTCGGGTTATTGGAAGGCAACCGGCTTAGATAAGAGAATTGTTACTTCCAGAAGCAACCAAGTGGTAGGGATGAAGAAAGTTTTGGTCTTTTACAGAGGAAAGGCCCCAAATGGATCTAGAACTGATTGGATCATGCATGAGTATCGCCTCGCCGATGCCGCTGGTGGTAGAGGTTGCATTGTCCCCCAGAGGAAGAACTCAACTCAAGTTAGTCCCTTTTCTCAAAGCTTTTATGTGCCTATATAGTTTTATGTATAGCTGAATTCTCACATCATTCCTTGATCTGATTGCAGAATGCTATGATGCAAATGGAAGATTGGGTTCTCTGTCGCATATTTCTAAAGAAACGAAGCGAGAAAACTGATGTAGAAATCACCCAACCAAGCAACAATTACAGATCCAGGAATCTTGGGGTGCCAAGAATAAGTTTCATAGATTTCATGGGAAGAGAGGCTGCTTCTTCATCAGATTCAAGCAGCATCACTGAAATTTCTTCTGCAGGATCTCGCAATGAAGAAAGCAATAGCTTTTCTTCATCTCCCTGTGGAAGAGAGGCATAAGACCACCTCAACTGGATGTTCCATGACTTGGGCGTGGGCAATCCAAGAAAAACAACCCAACTGTTGACTCTAGTACCGATACCTTTTGGTTCTCTTGTCATTGTTAATAACTTGTAAGGAACAGAGGATCTCAGAAGAGCAGTGTCAAAAATAGTCATTAACAGGTGTTTAGGAAATGAAGAAATTTTGAGGAAATGGAAATGGAAGTAGGTGCTTTTCTTAACAAACCCAATATTCTAAACCAGTGTTCATCTCTCATTTCTGTATTCAACTCAAAACATGTTTTTAAAGACCCAATTGAAGTGAGGAGGAAAGCAAAAGAAAGAACTTATAATAGGCAATTGTGGTTCTCACTTTCTGGTTAGTGTGCAGAGCTTTTTGTTAGTGAAAGGTCCATGATTTCTTTTAGCAAAAGAAAGGAGCATCCAAGGAAAACAAAGGAAAGATTGGCATATCTTTATCTGATCTTTAACTTGTCAAAAGAGATGCCTTTTGCTCAAGAAGAAGAATAAGAACCTGGGGAGAACAAATCCATTGCAGTTACATGAACAACACTAGTGTAAGCAGAATATGATGAAGGCGCCCTTAGAAAGAATCCACATCAGAATTATACTCTGATGGATTATGTATGGGAAATACTTCTATTTCAATAGATCAATGATGTTTCATATATGATTAAAATGATGGATTATAGAGTAGCATTTCTTCTTGCTTTTGCAATTCAGCATAGAAAGAAAACGTGATACTGGGTTTAATTTGGATTTGATTAGAGTTCTGAACATTGATTAAACAGCAAGATTCACTCATTTATCACTCCAAGTTATGCACATCATTGATGACTCAAACTAACTGAGGAATTCAAGCTCATCATCATCATCAGAGCCTAATGGGATATCAATCAGCTAAAATAGTTCTACTATCAAACTCATCACTTTTAACTCTGGTATCCAAATGCATCAACCAGTACTAACACAGAGCGTTCACTCGGTTCACAAAATTTGAGATGGACCCTAAATTAGTATAGCTGGACATAGAAAGAGCATTATCTGATCTAACCTGCAATTTGGGGTACACCGAAACATGCCCATGTTACATCCAAGGATTACGTTCTTGATTTTCTGAAATGTTTCATTCATCCACACATGCTTGGAGTAAAGGATGGATGTTTTTCTCGATTGAATAGATTCTGAAAAAATCAAATTAAACTTGGAGTCACACCCAAGAATAGAAAAAAAAAAAAAAAAAACCTATCGGTTTCCCATCCCAAACTTGGCAAGTCTATTCAGCTCACCCAACATTGAGTTTGTAATCAGTGATCAAGATTGCTCATCTAAAAGCCCCCACGCTTTTAGGATAGTGGGTGGGTCAAGTTTCATTCCAATCCAATGATCCCGACACCATTGTTAAGGCCTTAAAGAAATTCTATTTAAAACTTTTTTTTCCGCAATAGGCCTCAGAGCATCAGGATTGATGCGGGCGAAGAAAACTTTTTTTCTTTTTAATACCAGACAAGGTGGCTGGACACATTAGAAACTGAATACGCAAGGAGAAAACCCAGGGATCAAACTCTAGGGAACTGAGTGAGAACAGTACACCCAACTAATGGGCTATCCCTTCATTTTTGCGGGTGTAGAAATGCGAATCACGCTTTATCCCCTTTTGCCCCCATAACCCTCCTTTCCATCCAGACCCATTGCCCCCAGATGGGCCCACACACCTTCATCGCACGTCCTTAGCAATTAATTGATCATATTAAGATATATTATTATACACACACACAGAGAAAGAAAAGAACACTAAACCGGACGCTAAGACTGAAAAATGTATCTGACCATCCAAACAGGGACTGAAATGATTTCAATATATTACTAAATAGGTAGCATTAATATAAAAACACAAGATTTAAGTGATGTGGTTGAAGTGCTTGGCCATGACAGGCTGCCTAAGAAACCGCCGACCAGGTTCCTTGCGAGTTTGGTTAAGAATCATAAAAAAAAAGGCTTGTGAAGTTCTTGCACGACACTATCTGCATATTTCCCTTTTCTCCATCTCCAAAAGCTTTCAACTTGTCTTGTGTTTTGTGTGTTGGAGTGCTGACTTGGGTTTTTTGTCAATCAAGTGGATTGGCCTCGGCCCTCATGGTGGGTCACTCATAGAAAAATAGACTTCATTTACCTACCCAATTGGATTATATATAATAATCGTGGGATTCAGTTAGTGACCCCAAATACCTGACCCGACTCGGTTTCAACCCACTAATCTTCACCTGCAATCTACACGGGTCTTCTTTTATAGGTCAAGAAAAACCAACCCGTATTTTAATGGGTAGTTTAAGACTAACCTGCCCAAGTCCTCGACCAAACAAAGCTACAACTAAGGATGGATCTCTGGTTGTTTTTATAAACAGAGAGAGGACTCACCACTGAGCTACGAGTGAATTGTGTTGGGTTCAGGTTTTAGGGTGTTGGTTTTAAGGCTTAGGTTAACAAGGAATGAACATAGCTTGTGGTGGGTCCTCAACTATAGCCTAAATTATGTTATGTTTATTATTATTTTAGAAAGCCTTATAATACTTGAAATGGATTGAGATTGACCCAAGCTTCTATAGGTTGGGTCAATTCAGGCCGGATTGAGTTAAACGGATTCACCCGCATTAAGCTTAATGCAGAACGGACCACATCAGCCTATGTTGGACTGAATCAGGCAGATTTGACAAGCGTGCAGTCTGCTGAACCGCCCTAGGTTTATTGATGGATGCCATTAATATGATGGGACCTACCATGGATTGATGATACCCAGACAAACTCCTTGATTGAAAGATCTTTTAATTCGGTGTTTGCCCTTTACATGGACCACTGTCTATTTGTTAGCAAACAGGCATGGGTTGAGATTTTAGGTCCAGCAGATTATGGATTGCCCCGGTCCAAGGTGGGGTCCATCATATCAACTTCCTCCATCACTTAATTAACGAGCTCCTTCATAAAAGGGGCATTATGGTGCCACCAAATCAAAGATCTGACCCTGATACTGGAGAAAAGCATTGATTCAATAGAGCAGTTAAGAAACCACGAAGACGCAGAAGCTCCAAATCTGATAGAAATCTACACTCTTGGTGGTTTATACTTTATATTTAGTGTGAGCACATGGAAGAGGACACAAAATAAAGCAATCTCTGGAAGGACAAAAGCTGCAATGATTATAACTGTAGCATAACTGCCATGCTTCATAGAAAACTTGTTGAAGGAACACCACAAAATAAAGATATGTGGAAGGATCAAAACAGTAATTACATTGCATAAATTGGCAATAAGAAAAGAGAAAGCAGGAGTTTAGTTTCAGAGATTTCTGTAGTGCAATTAATACCAGCTGTGATTAGACATTTAGGGCAGCTCTAAATCATAAAAGTAGAATTTATAGCTGTGAGTTTATATGCATTTGATGACACTGCCTTCAAAGATATCTGTGACAATTAAGAGGAATGAAATATAACAAAAGGAAGGTGTAATGAAGAGGGCACACCAGATCTGTTAGTCGAATGTCAGGGTTCCAATTAAAAGAAAATATTATATATATGAAATAAGGACCCACCCACATGAAGAATTATGATGAAAAAGAGAGACCAATAAGCAATCAATCCTCAATAGAAAGAATCATTTGCAAGGACAAAAAGTCTTTTGCATGCCTTCATTAGCATAGAAGAATCCTATACAGGAAATATTTTATCACAAAAACAAAAGCCCAAAAAAAGAGAAATCACATGCTCACCATAAGCTCTTAACTTTATCGAAAAGCAGCTTTCTTTTGTTTCTAGTAAGTTGTTTAATAGTTGGAATGCTGAATCATATATACAATGGGTTGGTTCAGGTTGATCCTAGCCAGATGATTATGATGTACTTCCATCTAATAGTTCATCCGGGTGTTTTGGCACCGCGATTTCGGCTCTTCGTGACCTGAAGCTGTAATATATTCCATGGGTTGGGTTCTTCATCCTGCTGAATCAACATTACATCCAGGCACATTTCTCATCTTTAGCAGAGGATATAGCAATTTCCCTTGGATTTAACACATAATGAAAATGAGATGGCTCCAAATCAGTCTTGTTAAACACCACTGAATACCCATTGGAGTCACCCACAAAAACTGGCAACAAGCATCCGTTCCAACAGTAACTAAAATTCATCAGAGAGGATTTAAGGTACAAAAAACATAGATGGAAAATGTCCCAAGGGCAAAGCCCTGAAAACAGTTCACTCTAGGAGATACATGAATAGCAGAGCAATCGCATGAGAGATACATGCCAAATAGCCAAAGCCTTATCATAAGAACACAACTCTTTTTATGTTTTCAAAGACAGGATCAACATGCTCTCTAGTTGCAATAAATTCGAAATTATAGGTTGTCTGAGTAGAAGCCAGTCGATACCATCAAACTTCAACCATAGATTTTTTATTCATCTTGGTTCGCATTTTTTTAGATGGTAAAAGGAAAAGATTTTATTAAGAAAGGATTAATACAACAAAACTGGGTATATTTCTATAACCAAAACTAGATTAACAAAGCCACCCAAGAAAAGGCCCTATCAAACCCTGTTTAGCTAAAACATCAGATAAATTATTAAAAGGACCTAACCAATTGGTTTGCTTGTTGTGCTGTTGATTTTTTCCCCTTTGGCATAACTTCAGGATATATTGTTGATGCTTAGGGAGGAGATAGTTCAACACATCCTCATTCTACGATGGATACTATTTTTTATCTCAACACTGCTGAATATTAAACAAAGCAGGTAAGATTGCAAACTTTTCACTTACAAAATCCAAGCTGTATATTATTTGTTACGGACCATGGCAAGCATGAGGTTTGGTTAGCATACCCATAAACAATTCGCAAGGAATATGAGGTTGTGCTCAAGCGACATGGGCATGCACAAAGGCCTTAATGCCCAAGATTGAGCAAAGACCCACAGGGGCTGGAATTGAACATAGAGCTATTCAGAAAGATCATGAAGAGCCTCCAGGAGTCTGGAGGAGTGTAGAGTCCAGTAACATAAAAAATAGTCCACTATAGCGTAGAATCAGCTAATGAGTACTGTGTATTGTGCATTATTATAGATAATCAGGGCTTCCCATGATGTGGCACAACTCTAGATCAAGAGTGCATCGACAAATATTAAAAGGAACCGATCAGAAGATAATATATATATATATATATATATTACAAGTAGGGGAAAAAAAGAACACACGCCAAAAGTAACCTCTACAAATTTATACAGATCTTTTATCTTCTAAATGGAAAAATAAAAGAGTTAAGGAGTTATTACAAAAGGTAAAACTTATCAATTAAATGAAGTTGGCTCAAGTTAAAAATGTGAATTTTACGCCCAGATCCCAAAGATTTGAACCATTCAAACGATGCATCCAATGGCATTTAACTCTGTGTCCAAGTTCAGTTCGATCATCACTATTTGATTGTATTGGAAAGGTCACTGAAAAATTTACTGCATCCTACAATACATGACACTCTTTTGAAAAGCTTAACATTCAGTGAGGACACCATGCTGCACATCCAAACTATCAAATTCAATCTATCATCCCATGATTTGATGAGCGTCTCAATTTTGCTTCATTAAGAGGTATATTGGCTGTTGTTATCCAAGCTATTTAAACACATGATCAAATCATAATTGTTCAATGCAACAGTGAACATCAACACATTGGAAGCATATAACTGGAAATGGAGAAGCAACTTAATTCATGTTGCTAGAAGATAACTGGAACATTCAGTGAGGACCCCATTTGCTAGAAGATACTACATAGTTGACTCAACTGAATTCACCCATACTACATGTAACTGGAATGGAGAATCAAAATTCATGTAGCTGACCCCAACATAGTTGGGACGAGGTTTTAATGATGATGATGATGATGATAATGATAATGATCAGAAGATACTACAAATTATCCCATAGGTTATTGCAAAGATAAAAAAGCCGCCCATAAGAAAATCCTACCTACAACTATTATATGAACAACAATAAACAACAAAAGATCTCAATCCAGTGATGTGATCAGCAACGCTAGAATCACCGATCCAAGCTGCACGTGAGTGATGAGGGCACATGATCAGAAAAAGTAGATCTACCTGACTGTACAAAGGTAATGAACTGGCTAACATATCTTTTCAGAACCATGAGACTATGACTAAGCTCTCTAAGTTTCACCTTGAGAGTGGTGATAGAATTGCAACAACAGTACTGTTTTCTTTTTTCTTTTTTTTTATCTTTTTTTCTTTTCGGAAAAAGGTTAAGTGTATTTGTTTCCAAAAGCATAAGTACAATGTACAAAAAGAAGCGGAAAGCTCCTTTGCCCTTGCGACTCCCGAATAGAAGCAAGAAAAAGAGAGCAGACCACAACAAAAGAGGCCAAAGCCGGGAACAAGCCAACAGGTCGGACCGAACCCAAAATAAGGACAACTAAAACCACATCCTGGGCCAGCAAAAAACCAAAGGGTCTCAAACAAAGAGGGCCGAACAAAAGAATGATACAAAAGACCAAAGAAAAGCCTCAAGACAGAGCATAAGCCAATAGAACAGGAGGCACCCACAGCCCGGGCCAAGCCAACAGGAAAGGGAGACCTACAGGCCACAGCAAAACTAGACAGTGATGCTGCTTGTAATCACATTCACATCCCTCAGCATTGTTGCTGCTTTAGACCAGCCAGATCTTCACAGGAGCTGTTGCGGATAGATGCTTCTAGGAAAGAAGCCAGAGCTGCTACCCGATCTTCACAACAGTACTTCATGTTGTGATCATTAAAAAATTCCTCAATGGAGGATAGCAATTAGTTCTCCAACTCATACCCCCACTAAGCTATAACCAAGGATTTATTAAACGTAACAGCACCACTGAATCAATCCTCTCGCAAAAAGGCTCAATGCACAATCACAATGTAAGACTTATATAAGAGCGTTGATCTGAATTTAACAGATGAAATGTCCGAACAGAACACAGACAGATCAAACAGCTCCAGAAAAAACATTATATATAGACCGGGCTTGATAGCTACAGAAACCCTCAACTCTGCAACACCTATTTGGCCAAAAGAGCTACTATAAACTTGAAGTGTCAGTTTAAGTCAAAACTGCAAAAACTACTACCCTCGCAGTCCCAAAGCACAAACTGCACTGGCTGAATGAATTTTTGGTCAAAGATAGACCTTGCTGACTGATACAACTCCACAGAACTATATGAATACTCATCCCGTGAAGAGAGCCAGTTTTTCTCACACAACTTCACCCAAAGAGAAGGAAAAATACAGACAAATAATAATAAAAATAATAACAACAACACCCTTGAAAATTGAAATCAGACCCTAGATCAGAAGGGAATTCTCATATCAGACCTTGTCATTCACAGCTATGTCCACTGTTCACATGCCACTCTTTATGGCTTGGATATGAAGTTAATATAAATCAGAAATATTAAAATGAGAACCATCTGCACAGTTCTTATGTGCTGTCCACCCAATTTTCTAGGCCTCACTAGCACAGCTATGATTAATCTACCCCCCTCACACACTACTCTCGTGAAGTGCCCACAAGCCCAAATATGACACAACCACGTTTCTCACCATTGGATTGAAACCATAAAAAAAAAAAATTAAATAAATAAAAATAAAAATTGATACAGTCAAAAACAATTAACCTTGAGGGTCATATAGATCAACAGCTTAGGATGATTAAATGGGGTTGACTTTCCACACAACTATCATGCCGCGCCCAAAGATCCAGATCTCCTGAATCTTGAAGGGCAACTGTCATACCTGATGAAATGTGACAAAATCAGTAGTTAAATTACTTGAATGCTGAACATCGATGTAATCTAGGGTATCTTCCCTAAAGGTCAGAAAAACCTAAAATACGAAGAAACCTGAAAAGAGGGAAATAGAAACATATTTAGAGGAAAATAAGTAGATGGCTACATTTCTCCTCCTTGGGCAACCATGCCAATATATATTTTTTCAATATTAAAAAAAAGCGTTCTAAGTATTTATAAATAATAAAGACACCATTGAGATTCATCTAATTAGAATTAAGCCCTTTCTCTTTCTCATGACGCTCCCCCTCAAGCTGGTACATAGATATTTACTATGCTCAAATAGGACAAGACATCATTTAACTACTTCTTGCCAACTGCTTTTGCCATAAAGTTTGTCACTTTTATCATTTTTACTTATATATGATAGCAACAAATCTTCGCTATGAAGTTTTTCTCTGATGAAATTGTTGGAAATAGGTGGGTCTCTAGGATAGGTTTTCAAAACTTTTGACCCACTTGACTCAGGGATCAACTATCCAGAAGGCTACAAAACCCAATCCAGGATCCATATCCTCTTTCTCATGATCATGTACAGTAGAAAACTCTATCTAGAAGATAGAAATAGCAGCATACAAGCAACCACGAAATCCACAACATACAAGGAAGTAGATCATACCTATGGAGCTCGGTTGTGCTCTAATAGAGGAGTTGTTCCTTTCTTTGATGATGAAACTCTTTCACGTATCAAATAGGAGTCTCCAATACCTTTTGATCTTCCACGCTATGACCCGTCTCAGATCTCTTTTCTCAAGGAAGATGGTGGAATCTCCAAGAGAATAACTAACTAGAAACTCAAGGGAAAAACCCGGAAGGAGAACTAGAAGAGAGAGAAGAAGAGAGTAGTGCAACTCTTGCACTTTGGGGGGGCTGGGCGTGAATCCCTAGGAGGAATAGTGCATTAGACGTCCAGCCCTCCTTCCTCTCTTATTTATAGCTCAAAGCTACCTCTTCTGTGATTATTATTAGAAGTCCAACTTCCATAATAATTAGTAACTCTTTATTCATACTATTTCCACTATTAGAAGTCTTACTTCAAACAGAAATAGTAATTTTCCTTTCGAGTTCAAATAGAATTAATAATGATCCAATCTTGGGCTAGCGTGGGGACCACTAGGGATTCCATAGAAAGCTGGCTCCAACTGAGACACCGCGACCCCACATCTAATGTGCAATCCAGGCCCGCAGTTAATTGCAAATAACTCCACTATATAAATGCAATTGAACTCCAGTCTTAGGAATAAATTACATGAAGACCCTAAACTTCCCTATCACCACAAGTAGGCCCCTCCATCAATATCCATGGATCAATTGGACCTACCTTCCAAACTTAGATCCATATCTTATTATCCTTGAACCCCATTTATAATGATCATTTGGTACCGATCCAATTAACTCTTAATTGGAATGGGTGCGCACTTACCAATGATAAATCTATTAATTGGCACAAGGGGATATTAAAGATAGATTCCATCTTGACCATCGAATGTTCCCACGGCTCTACTACCATGTACCCAAATCACCGAGGTGTTGACCTACAATTGGCCTCACTCATTGGTGACTCAAAGCAAATGAATAGATAGAAACTTGAGTTCATTAATGTCTCAGGATTGAGAGCCTATTGCTAGGGAATTATGAGAGCAGACCTTAAAGTAAAGACAGTGTTCATAAGGTGCTTCTCATGGTCCTTCGATACATCCAATGTACCAGCACTATAATCCAAAATCTTGCATTCTGATGATCGAGACAAATCATACTATCTCATAGTAATCAAAGTACTGCAACCTTGTCAGATGAGATGTCCAGTCTCATCACTGGTTGTGAAGATATTCAAGTATAAGATTTGCTATACATGTCTCCCGTACGTGGATCTCATACATACACATGTATTGCATCTAGTATACTTATGGACTCCGGTTCATCTAATGAACCATCATGTCATTCGTACTAGTTATGTGCAAACATGTAATAAAACACCATTCATCTCATGTAAAGAAAGCATGAATATATTGATAAATAAAGAAATTAATCAATTTATTTCATCAATCTTAATGGATTGAGACCATAAAACTAACAATGATGAAATAACAACCAACCTCCACATTTTTGTTCTTTCGTGACATTCTGGATTCTTGGCTAGCTTAATTGCTGAATCACTGTCACTATATATAACCATAGGCCCACTTTGCTTGAATCTCCCAACAAAATCTTTAGCCATAGCAGCTCACAACATCCATGAGCCATGGCCCAATACTCTGCTTCAGCACTAAATTTTTGTGGTGACTGCTTGCTTCTTGATTTTCCAAGAAAAAGGATTCCCACCAACCATAGTCCAATATCCTATAGTTGATTTTCTTTCTGTCTTGGATCCAACCCAGTCAGCATCAGTATACACTTCTACTATGATGTGCCCATGTGCTCTATAAAAAATACCCTATCCTAGTGATCCTTTCAGGTATTTTAGAATTCTGTGGACCTCAGCCGAATGATATGTCCTCGGAGGATGCATTAAATGGCTAAATAAACTTAGAGCATAAGAAATATCTGGCCCGGTGATGGTTAGATAAACTTTCCCACTACCGCTGAAACGAATTTTGGTCACGAAGTGGTTCTCCACTATGAGAATAAAGCCCGTGATTCAATTCAAGCAGAGTATCAACTGGCTTAGCTCCTAACTTTCTTGTTTCTTCAAGAAGATTGATAATATACTTGCGTTGTGAAATGGCAATGCCATTATAGGATCTTGCAAATTAAATTCCAATAAAGTATCTAAGAGTTCCAAGATCCTTAATTTCTAATTTGGTTTCAATGTTTTAAGATTTTATCTGAATATTTGGAAAGAGTACTATTTTTCTAAGGGCTAAAAGGGTGCGTGAAGTCCTTTGGGTAAAAGACCCTAAGACCCATTATTGGCCAGGTGGTTATCTGATGTCTAGAACTCTAATCAAGCCATGACCCTAAAGCCGGTTGTCAGTCTAAGATTACCACAAAGTAGTTGGTGCCTCTATTAGTTATATGTTAGCGTTGGTATCGATATATGTGTCCATTTTATTTTCATCAATTTGGACTTTTCACTAGCCGTAATGTGTGAAGGATTTTTTTTTAAAGTTTAGAACCTTTGAATTTTGGCCTCTATATTTCTTTATGAGGTTATTTATAATTCCAATATCATGAATTCTTATGTTCAGAACTAGTTTTGAAAATGTGCATTGCATACATGTAATTCTCTAGCTTTTCTCACATCATATAAATTATGGGGTTTGCTTTAAATGTTGTGCATTTCTGTAATCGTTTGTGAATCTTAGTGAATATGACTAGTTACTTTCTGAGCTGTCTTGCTCATTCTTCTTTTGTAATTCATATTGTAGAGTGATCTATAATAGCTGGAGGCATCTTGGTTCACAATAGTTCAGGAGAAGGTCTTTTCTTCTCTCTCTCTCTCTCTCTATATATATATATATATTGGTTTCAATGACATGATTGTAGGACAAGTAGTAGTTATGAAGTTTAAACTTTGACTATATAGGCTTTTAAGTTATGGAAATAATTTTGATTATTTGCTGTATGATCATATGGTTTGAGTATTTAAAATTTTAACTATTGATTTTGACCATAATAGATCAGTTATCATAGTTGTCCCACAAGATTTACGTGAAGCTCTATTCCAACGCCTTCGTTTGGACCATTTGGAAAGAAAGGAATGAGAGGTTCTACAACAAATTTAAAATACCTTGGCAGCTTATTCTCAAGTAATGTTTTTTCTCAAGTCCATACCAGAGCTATTTTCCTTCATTTGGATGTTTCTCCTCAGTTGGCAACTTCATGGAACCTTCCTGAGCAAAGCTCTCTCTGTTCAGGTATCTGTGTTGAATGCAAAACCAACAGTCAATGAAATTTGTTAATTACAAACAAGGAAGGTTTTTCTACTGGGGTCCTTAGAAATAGTGCCAACTCCATCGTTTGGTCTAGATCTGTCTGAGAGCGATGGTCTTTTAGCTACTCTTATCCTAATATGTGCAGCAGGAAAGAAATCTTCTGATCTAACCTGATCAGAAATATGTTCATGATTCAATCCAAGATCCAAGCCTCTCTCCGTGGATGAAGAGATTTATTGTTAGGAAGATCGCCAAGCTCGTGAAGCAACGAGGAGATGTTGTCGCAGTCACTTAGACAATGATGCTTCAGTGTGGTATGTGAAGAGAGTACCAATTCTGGTACACCTAGGAGAATAATTCATAAATCTGAGTCCCTCTAGATAACTACATGTAAATTATGCATTCCCAGATGACCCTCATATTTATTCTCTCTTCAAACCCTTTTCTAAGGGTATTCATACAATTGTACTTTGTGCCCATTAAAATAAACAAGGCCCTCCCTCTAAGAGGGCACATCAGATTTTATGCAAATCTAGACTTTGTCATGGTATCAGAGCATTAGGTCTTGACTTCTCTTTCCAGCATTGACGACTACAATCTTTCTTCTATATTTTTGCATGATGCCCTTCATGTTCCTTCTTTATCTCGTAATCTTTTATCTATTGGCTTGCTCATTGATAATAACTGTTCTGTTTTGTTTTCCTGCGATGGTTGTTTCATAAAAGATAAGGCAACTAGGAAGTAGATCTGGAAGGGGCATCGGAGCGAACGAGTATTTACTAAGGACTTGATGCCACAACAGTCTTCTTTTCCTTCCATTATTTCTTCATTTCATTCTGACTTTTTGTCCTCTTTTGAAGTTTCAGACAATAATGATTTATTTTTGTGGCATTGCAAATTAGGACATACGAATGTTAATAAATTGAAATTCTGGTTTTTTTGGAATTAAAAGATTTGTTCCTTCCAATTTTTCTTGCACTAGTTGTCATACGGGAAAGGGAAAACCCTTCCTTTTTCTATTCTCATTCATACTGCTGCTGCTTGTTTAGATTTTGTGCACACTGATGTTTGGATGTCTCCCATTTTATCTAGAGTAGGATACAAATACTTTGCTATATTTGTTGATGATTACAGTCGTTATGCATGGGTTTATTTTTTGCGTTCAAAATATGATGTTTTTTTTTTATATTTAAATTTTTTTTAAATATGATTGAAAATCAATTTTCCACGCGTATCAAAATATTACATTCTAACTCAGGGGATGAATATATGTCAAATGATTTCCATTCACATTTGAAATATAAAGGAGTTATATCTGAGCACTCATGTCCTTCCAACAAAATGGGGTTGATGAACGTAAGCATCAACACATACTTCAAATGGTTCAAATTTTGTTGCTTGATTCAGCCATTCCTGCCTCCTTTTGGGCTGAAGCTGTTAGCACTACTGTTTATGTCATAAATCACAAATTCATCCAAAATTTTCTAATCAATCTTCTTACTTTCAACTTTTTCATCGTCGCCCTAATTATAACATGCTTCATCCTTCTGATTTCTATGTGCTCTGTGTTACTTCCACCATCTAAGCGAACTAAACTGACCACTCAGTCTATTTGGTGTGCCTTTCTTAGGTATGGCGATGGACAAAAAGGATTCATTTGTTATGATCCTCAACCAAAACAACTGTGCATTTTGATAAATATTACCATTTAAGATAACATTCCATTATTTCATGCTCCTAATTCTTCATCATCACCCTTTCCATCTCCATCATTTATGCCTCTCTTCTCTAACTCATCTACTAATTCATCTTCTATCTCCACAGATTTCGTTTCCATTCCACCTTCCATTGACCGATTCAAAGGAGCGGTTTATCAACAACAAAAGAAAAATACCCATCTGCCTCCTCACGACCCTCTCCCAAAAGCTTCTACAGGTATGCATCGGGAGTCGGGACCCTCCACTTGATAATTCCATTATGCCTCTTCAACGATCATCTTGGACCATAAGCCTCCTGACTGCTATGGATACGTTTCTACGTCACTGATTGCCTATTTAAATTCAATTTCTATCCCTAACTCTTACAAGTAGACAATGCAACATAGTGTTTGCAGGAAGCTATGAATCAAGAGTTGCAACCTCTCCAAGATAATAGCACATGGGATCTTGTTCTTTGTTCCTCACAGATCAAAGCAATTGGTTGTAAATGAGTTTACAAGATCAAGTTCAAATCTGATGGAAGTCTTGATAGATACAAAGCTTTGCTTCATTGCATTAGAATATCGTCGTGAATATGGCATTGATTATAATGAAATATTTGCTCTTGTTTCCAAAATTACAATTTCTCGTACAATTTTGCCACTTATTAATGCCAAATCGTGGCCGATATTTCAACTAAACGCGAAAAAGGCATTCTAACATGGAGATCTCAAGAAAACAGTGTATATGTCCCCACCTCCATGATATGCAGTTTCAAATTCTACACATGTTTGTAAATTTCGTCGATCTCTATAAGGGATCAAGCAGGCTCTGTATGCGTAGTTTCAAAAATTAAGATCTACTATTCTCAAACATGGATTTAAACAGTCACTGTGACCGCTCATTGTTCCTCTGGAAGATGTTCAAAGGCATTATTATACTTCTTGTATAAGTGGAAGAAATTTTGATCAATGGCTATGATACGTCAAGCATTGTTTCTCGCAAAGAAATATTGCATTCATCTGTTCACATGAAAGATTTAGGACATACTACATATTTCTTGGATTGGAAGTTACTGCCAACTGCTACTGGGATCATTCTGTCACAATATAAGTATACTAAGGATCTTATAGAAATGGCTCACTTGTCAAACACAAAGACTTTTGATACTCCAATAGAGTTGAATGTCAGATACACAAAAAACTTAGGCGAAACCATTTTGGGTCCTACTCTCTACAGAACTTTGGTTGGTCGTCTTATTTATCTTCTCAATACTCGACCAGATATCCCATCTGTCGCTCAAATTGTCAGCCAATTTATGTCTGATCTTTGACGTCTTCATTGGGCATCTGAAGAATTACAATTGTGAACATTATGAAGCTGAAAGAATTACAATTTCATGTCTAATCTGAGCTACAAATTGCTCATCTGTTTACTAAAACCATGACTCGTGATCGTCATAATTTCTTAGTATCCAAATTGATGCTTCTTGAAGGTCCACATCAATTTGAGGGGGAAGTGTGACGAGAGCACCAATTCTAGTATGCCTAAGGGGCATAATATCTTAAATCTAAGTCCCCCTAGATAACTACATGTAAGTTAGGCATTCCCATATTACCCTTGTATTTATTGTTTCTTTAAACCCTTTTCTCTGGGTATTCATGTAATTGTACTTTGTACCATTAATCTAAATAGAAGGCCCTCCCCCTAAGAGGGCACGACAGATTTTATGCAAATCCAGACTCTGTCACTGCCGTGGATGGCTTCTCAAATCCAAGCTCCTATTGTTGATTGATTTTCATCTCGTTGTTGCTCTTCTATAGTTGTTTTGTGTGGATTGTTTTGGCTTAGCCCTTTTTCTGTTGGTTTGGGTTGTCTGGCAAACCTGGCTTGTGGGTTGTTTTCCCTTTGGTTTTTATTGGCCCAGTTTATGGGCCCCTTTCCTCTTTGGCTGTTGGTGGACCTTTGGAGGGTTGGCTTTCCCTTGGTTGCTCCTCCATGTCAAGCCACAATTGTGGGGGAACCTTCCCAATCCCATTGAGTCATTATTTGTATCTTCTTTCTCTTTGGAATATATATATATACATGTATCTTCCAAAAAAAAAAAAAAAGTTCAGGAAATCCGGTGCTTGGAGTGTGACAGTTGTGGTATCAAAGCGGTATGTTTTAGATTTCTAGGGTTTGGAATAAGAATGTAGATAAGCAAGGTAGCAATAATATTAATAGTAATTGTAGTTGTAGTTGTTCATTTACAATGTCGACGTCCAGTGCATCTGTTTCTTGCACTAATACTGGCTTGGAAGGAATCATAGATCACTAATTTGTTGGGATTACTCTGGAGAAAGAAGACTACTTACTTGGACCAAGTTAGTCCAGGAGACTACAGAGAAAGTTAGGCCTATCCAGATCTTGGGTATCCCCCACCTCCCCGATGACTGCCATAGCCCCAGAAAGTAACTCATAAGCAGGTTATACATGAAAACTTATTACATTTTGAATTGATGAGTATAGTGCCAATCTAAGTTAGTGCATATAGTCTTCATGGGAACAAAGAAAAAGAGATAGTTGATTGAAGAGAAGTAGAAGAATCATTTCAGTGACATTAAGATGATGACACTCTCTTTAATTTCTTCCCTGAGATCATTTGATAGAATCACCAAAAGAGTACCTTCTGTAATATTTCACTTGAGTAGAATCCATATTGTTCAACAAACCAAATTATAAAACGTCAATGGGTTTCGCAACCAGATCACAACATCGACAATCACACAGATTAAGAAAAACTTTCGTAACCCATGCATTATCATAACTATCATCTGCATTTCAAATAGAAATATATCTTTTCTGTCATCATCTTTTTGTAAAAGGAAAATTGCTCCTTGGGTCAATGAAAAGTGAAGACTAACAAATCTTTTACAAGATTAACAAACTGCAGATAGACGCCACAACCCTAGCTACAGTGCAAAAGAAGGAAATATCTAACCTTGTAATCAATAAGGAACTCCAACCACAGCCTACAGCAGCAGTTCAACCATAGCACTTATACCAAACAGATTCCAGGAAATCCAAGAAACTAAACAGAAAGAAAACTCGTTATAGTAGCTTTCAGAGTTCAAATACTTCAGATCTGCAATTAAACTCTTCATAGTCACAGGTAAAGACTATTAAAAAACAAATAGTTGCAGGTAAAGCCCTCACAGTAAGCAAAAAATCGTGGACTAGCAAAGGTAACACCAAATCAGAACACTAAATGAACAATCGAAATATCATAAAATGCATTATATTAAAAGACATATAAACTATGTTTCATTGAGGAAGAAAGAAATTCTGACCTTTCATTGGATAGATCCCGTAGCAGAGTACTACATCATACCAATCAGATCAACATGCAAGGAGCCCAATGAAATTCCACGCGTAGCTCAACTTGCATAATCACATTTCCCCTTCCATGAAAATGTAAGGAGTTTCAAAACTAATTCATATCGCCAGAGTAGACTTCATCTATAACAAAAAAAGAGGAATAACTTCTGTTGCGAAAATATATAACAAAGTGGTGCATTGTACCAAGGTCCAAGTCCCATTAATAGATTCCACTGATGGTTTAGTTTGCATTACATGATTACATCAACTTTCCAGTCTCCACTTGCTTCTGTGAAAATGTAGGAAGGAGCTCTATACATTCTTTATACTACCCATGCATTATCATAACTATCATCTGCATTTCAAATAGAAATATATCTATTCTGTCATCATCTTTTTGTAAGAGGAAAATTGCTCCTTGGGTCAATGAAAAGTGAAGAATAACAAATCTTTTACAAGATTAACAAACTGCAGATAGAAACCTCAACCCTAGCTACAGTGCAAAAGGAGGAAATATCTAACCTTGTAATCAATAAGGAACTCCAACCACAGCCTACAGCAGGAGTTCAACCATAGCTCTTATACCAAACAGATTCCAGGAAATCCAAGAAACTAAACAGAAAGAAAACTGGTTATAGTAGCTTTCAGAGTTCAAGTACTTCAGATCTGCAATTAAACTCTTCATAGTTACAGGGTAAAGACTATTAAAAAAAAAAATTGTTGCAGGTAAAGCTCTCACAGTAAGCAAAAAATCGTGGACTAGCAAAGGTAACACCAAATCAGAACACTAAATGAACAATCCAAATATCATAAAATGCATTATATTAAAAGACATATAAACTATGTTTCATTGAGTAAGAAAGAAATTCTGACCTTTCACTGGATAGATCCCGTAGCAGAGTACTACATCATACCAATCAGATCAACATGCAAGGAGCCCAATGAAATCCCACAGGTGGCTCAACTTGCATAATCAGATTTCCCCTTCTGTGAAAATGTAAGGAGTTTCAAAACTAATTCATATCGCCAGAGTAGACTTCATCTATAACAAAAAAAGAGGAATAACTTCTGTTGCGAAAATATATAACAAAGTGGTGCATCGTACCAAGGTCCAAGTCCCATTAATAGATTCCACTGATGGTTTAGTTTGCATTACATGATTACATCAACTTTCCAGTCTCCACTTGCTTCTGTGAAAACGTAGGAAGGAGCTCTATACATTCTTTATACTTTCCATCCTTAGAGATCAAATCAACTACAATAGGAGCAGTGTCTGCATCTGGCAAAACATTTCACGGAGCCATTATATGGAGAAATTGCATTGCTTTATGCACCTCATTCATTTCACAAAAAACACGGATGAGTATGTTGAATGTCTGGGTGTTGGGAGAGCAACCACTTTCTTCCATTTGCACAAATAAGTCACTAGCCTCCTGTATCATTCCGGCTTTACAAAGGCCATTGATCATAATGTTATATGCTATCACATCAAGCACTAAGCCTTCGCAGAGGTTCCATCAAATAGCTCCTTTGCAGCTTTGAGTTTCCCACCTCTACACATGCCCATCCAACAGTGTAATGTAAGTAATTAGGTTAGGACTGAGGCCATGAGTTTGGATCTCGTTAAACAGCTTTTTCGCATCTCCAACTCTACCAATGTCACACAATCCACCCAATAGAGTTGTGTAGGTAACAGCTGTAGTATTCAACTCCTGGTGAAACATTTCTCTATAAAGTCCCATAGCCTCATCTATTCTACTATGTTTGCAATATCCATTGATCAAAACATTATAGTTATTAGTATCTTGCCCAAGGCCTGTCGTTGCCATGGAATCAAAGAGTTTTACTGCAGAATCTAATCGACCTTCTAAGCAGTAACCATCCATCAATATGCTATAAGAAAATGAGTCAGGTTTCTGACCTATTTCAATCATAACTTCCAACAGCCCATATGCTTCGGTGGTCATCCCTACTTTGCAAAGAGCATCCATTAGAATGTCGAAGGTTATGACATCTGGAAATATATCCCTCCTTACCATGTCAGTGAATAGTTCTGTGGCTTCTTTCCACTTGCCTGAATTGCACAAACCATGAATTAAGGAGCGATGTGATGACATCTGGGGAAATTTTATTATCATCCATTTCCAAGAAAAGGTTTAAGGCTTCCTTCAAAGATCCATCTTTGCAGAGACTTTCAATAATTATGCTATATACCACAACATTAGGCTTACATGACCCTTTTTGCATTTCCCTGAGCAACCACAAACCAACACTGGTACTTCCTCTCTTGCACAGAGAATTTATGATGGTTCCATAATTAACAACATCAAGCCGGTATCCATTCTCTTCCATTTCAGCAAAGAGTCCCATGGCCTCATTTATCGCTCCATCTGCACACAAACTGCTCACAATAATGCTATAAATTGTTGCATCCAGCCTGCAGCTTCCCTTCTCCATTTCTCTAAGCAACTCAAGAGCATCGCTTGTCTTTCCCATTTCGCAATGCCCATTAATGAGAGTTCCATACATAACCACATCGCACGAGTATCCCTTCTCCTTCATCTATGAAAATAGCTCCGCAGAGGCGCAGACTCATTTATCAACCCCTCTTTTCAAAGACCATCTATGATTGCATTCATTATACACAATTACATTAGTCCTGCATCTTTTCTGCGTTTCATCGTGCAATTTAATAGTGCAAACGGTATTTCCAGTTTTGCATAACCCATTTATGATTGCTCCATTCATAAACACATCAGGTGAGTGGCCCTTCTCCACCATTTCTGCAAAGAGATCCACAGCCTCTTCCACTTACCCACATTTGAAGAGGCCATCAACGATTGTGTTGTCTGTGGTTAGGTTTGGCCTACATATTCCATTCTCCATGTTCCCAAACAATTCAAGAGGAAGCTTGGTCTTTCCTCTTTGGAAAGCCCATTTATGATGGTATTGTAAGCAACTACATCTGATGGGTACTCCTTCTCTACCATCCACACAAAGAATTCAATGGCCTCATCAAATTTATCCACCACAATGAGCCCTTTGGTTAAAGTGGTCCAAAAATGGCGAAACCAAAATTGATCCTTCTCAATCCACAGAAACAATTGATAAGATCGTTTAGTGTAGAAAGAGAGGGTGCAATTCCGAAGGAATCCATTCTTTTTATAGAATGAAACTCCAGCTAGGTACTTCTCCATTCTAGCAACAGAACTTAACAGTTGAATGATTGAAAGAAAGAATTTAAGGGGGGCAATTTCATCACAAGCATCATTAAGATTCATGTTCTTGGATTTACAGCGATTCCTGACAAGATTTTCTATCTGGGTTCTACTCAAAACTACGTGAGGATTCGATTTCATTGCTGGATAGAAGAAGAAACCGTAGAAATTGGTAATGGGTTTGAACTTTGAAAAGAGAAGAAAAGGAGAGCTGTAGAATCATATAGACAGTATAATCAGTACCCACCAATATGTGACCAAGATTCATGTTCTTCAATTTACATCGATTTCTCAGGAGATTTTCTACCGGGGTTTTGCTCAAAACGACAGAAGAATTCGATTTCTTTGTAGGACTATGACCAGAAACCTCAGAAATTGCAAATGGGTCTGAGAGGAGATGAAAAGGGGAGCGTGTAGAGAAGTAAACAATAATATAGGACGACCCTCGATGCATCGTCAAATTCATGTTCTTCAATTTAAGTTACAACGATTTCCCACTAAATTTTCCTGTGGGCTTTTACCTTTCTGTTTGCATGATGAAGTAAAATAAAATAAAATTGAGCATTTGAGTGCGAAGAAGAAAGATTTCAGAGGATTAAACTGGAAAAAAATAGATTAGGTGACCACCATATGTTAAAAGGTAATTTTAAGTGCTCTTACACCAAATTAGTCATTTTGTCAGAAAACGTTTTTTTTTTTAACATTTTCTATTAGGGTCCCTATTGACCTTCATTTGCAATGTTAAGAGTCGATTGAGACCATGCGGTCCATCCTAACCTTCACAGAACTCCCATTTACTTTGTTTGTAGGGTCTTAATCGACCTTTATTTGTAATGTTAAGGGTCTCTATCGAGCATGCAGTGTACACTTATAAATGTACGAAACTCATCCCTGATGTCCTATTCTTGGAAAAAAAAACGATCATGCTTGACTTGCTTCCCCTCCAGTAGGATATTGCCACCTCTTGAAAGACTATTAAAGCTACATGCCATTGTTTGGTGGAAAACAGTAAAGTGCATATGCTATTGTTTGGGGCAGACCAATGGAAAGGTGGAGTTTGTACTTTGCCCTAAAACATTATTTTTTACTTTTCAAAAACCCTTTTCATAATTCCTAGTTCGATTTCACCATGCATGCATGCATTTCTCTATTATTTGCTTGGACCCAATTGCTAGGGCAAAGAGGGAGATTTCCATGCCGAATGTTATGGTACTGTGGAGACCATACTGTATATATTGGACACTAACGAAATGCTGCCCTACTGCCTTAGAACAAAATTTTCCAACTTCCAAAACATATGTTTATTTTGATCTTTAGATACCATTTTCTAGTCATTTTCTTCAACTATTCACTTCCTCATAGTGTTTTTTTTTTATTCAACTCAACTGCTAACTTCCTTTAAATCTCCAACAAGTGTGTTGTCGTTCTTTCTCCTACAATGAATTGAAAATCACTATGCATCTCATTGATATCTAATATTTGATACTTGATTAACCCCTCAAATCTAATCCCATATTAATACACCTCAAAGGGAATGCCCATCAAAATTGTGTAAACTGATATTTTTGTCGACCCACTGAGATGCTTTGATGAATATGTTTATTGAAGCATGTTTGTTATTGTATATTTAACCAACTACTATGAAATATTTTAATGTTGCAGTATTTCCTCAAATGTTGATGTCCTAACAATATTATATTATGATGGTGATTTTGAATTTGATCTCAATCGTCCTTAATATATTGGCGGAAGATAGAAGATGAGGTATCTCTGGTTAATCATAACATATAATGAGCTGGTGAACGTTGCACTCGAAACATCAAACTGGGAAGCAAGTGTGGAAGCCTTATATATAAAATACCTTCTTCACAATGGAAGTTTATTTTCATTGATAGACATTGATGATGACAATGATGTAAAGGGAATGTTCAGAGCTTCGGGGATTGATTCAAGAAACAATATATTGTTGTTAGTTGCAAAGAGGGAAGGAGAGGCACATGCCACCAAAGAAACCCCACAAACCAGGTTTGTATGTAGTGATATTTATTTTCAATTGATCCATGTGTTTTAATGTAGGAACCATAAGAGCCAAATGAATCATCAACTCTGAAAAGCTTTGATAAATGAAAGTACATTAACCCAAGCAAAAGAGTTCGTGATTGGGGCACATAGGAAAGAATCTCCTACTATCGACTTGAATAAGGATTGCGATGTCAATTGTCCATCAGCACTAAATGGTATGATAAGAAAGGAGGAACCAATTTTTCGGGCTTTGGACAATGATGCAAGTATGGCTTGTTCTGAGGATATTCATAAATCTGGGTATACCCTCCATTTCAAGACATATGGAAGAACATAATTCAAATGAGGAACAATGGTTTCATGGTCCGGACGAGTGGATTACTAGTGGGTTGAACAATGCAACCACCACGCATAACTTCACAATAGTGGACACAATGGTGCCCGAAGCAATCATATATGAGGAGGGAGTTGATTCAGCAAAGGAGATGTGGTTGGGTCGTGAGTTTAACGATCGTGAAGTTTTCAGAAGATGCATTGCAAACTTTGTAATTTATAGTAACTTCATGTTGGAGCACGTTCGCACCAACACGGAGCAAGTAACTGTGTGCTGCAAAGATGCAAATTATCCTTGGAGTATACATGCATCCATGGTTGAATCGGGACCACAATTCAAGGTGCAGAAGTACATACCAACTCATTCTTGCTCAAAGCCTATGATGGGGATGGCTCATCCACAGGCATCTGCAAAGCTTATAATAGATTTCATATAAGAGAGGGTACGGTGCAATAATGATATAAGACCAAAAGAGATAATAAGTGAATATCAAATACAGTTTAGTACCTGAATCAGCTACAGGAAGGCACATAGCGAATGAACTTTCTCTGCATGAGGTGCGAAGGTCGTATGAAGAGTCGTTTCAGATTCTACCATTTTATTGTAATGAGCTTAAAAAGACAAACCCAGGCACAGTGACCAATATCGACATCACATCTTACGACTGTTTTAGACGTTTCTTTTGGGCCTTTGGTCCCTACATTCGAGCTTTTCAAAAACTCTCGGCGACCATTGATATTAGTAGATGAGTCACATCTTTATGGAAAATATTCCAGAGTTTTGCTAGTAGCTATGACACATGACGCAAATCATTAGCTATATCCAATTGCTTTTGCCTTTGCCGAATCAGAGTATAGTGACAGCAGGGAGTGGTTTCTTGCAAACTTATATATGTCATTAGGTGAATCGAATAACCTCACAATTGTTTCAAATAGTGAGAAGGGCCTAATCCCCGCACCACAAGCCATAATTCCTAGTGCAAACCACTGTTTTTATTGACATCATATAGCGGAAAATGTCAAGTTGCCTTTAATGATGTTAGTATTTTGAGGAGATTTTGGAAAGGTATGAGGGCCTATAGACCTTACGAGTATGATGTCTCTACATGAATGACATACTGTCTGTTGATGAGCGTGCTTATAATTACATTGAAGCAATCGGGCGTTAGAACTGGGCGACGGCGTTTGCGCATGGACGTCGTTATGACATGCTAACTAGCAACGCCGCGGAGTGCACAAATAGCCTTCGTAAGGACAGAAGGGTCCTACCAATTACAAAGCAAGTTGAAGAGATACGTGCAAAACTAATGGAATTCTTCCAAAGACGGCATGCGCAATCGCAGAATATTACGTCGCGTCTTACTCCTTATGCAGAGAAGTACTTAAGCAACGAAATGGAAGAATCTCGCAGACTGCAGTTTGGTCGAGTTTCAGGTGCAATCAGTTGAGTACGTCGATGTCGTTAATCTCGAGTGCAGATCATGCTCGTGTCGCAGATGGGAAGTAATGGGAATCCCATGCTCACATACTATGGCTGTAATGAAAGTTCGGAATATTGATCCATATAAATACTGCGAGCACCGATACCACACTCCACTGTATCAGAGGACCTACATTGAGGTCTTACATGCCCCCCATGATAGAAAGCAGTGGGAGTCATGTTCTTGCGAACGGGGTTTTCCCCCGTTAGCAAGTAAGCAGTCGGGCCGGCCAAAGAAGAACAAGGTCCGGGTGGAAGATCACAACCGCAAGAGAAGGGTTTTAACTTGCTCCAACTATAAAGAGAGGGTTTTACCAACAAAAAAAAAACTGTAAAGAGAGGGGAAACTATCGGGGGAGCTGCCATAATCCTCCCGCTCCGCAATGGAGGCACAACTTTTTTTGTTTTTTTTATGTCTTATGCCATATGTAATTTGATGGTTTTTTATGTATGCATACGAAAAACAGTGTATTCAAAAGAAATGTAATGACATGTTAATGACATTTTGGGTCTTTACATACATATGTTACAATTTTATCTTTTTTCTTATGTCTTATTTCCCACGTTTTTTTATGGCTTCTTGTTTATGTATACGAACAACAATGTATTGAGAAGAAATGTAATGGCATGTTAATGTCATTTTGGATCGATAGAGTGATGCATTACATCTTGATGACATCTTGGTACTTGTAAATGAATAATGTGGGTCCATGTATTAATTAATTTGGAGTGGACCTTATTTGCCCTTCTAAAACAAGAGAAAATGCATGATGAAGATGTTCGTAGCGCGCACCATGGGTCATCGAGACTTGCATGGCTTCTAGGTTTGAAAATTATAACTGAAATGTCAATGGTTAATAGAGCTTTCATAAGCTATATGAAGCATTGTTCCCACATTAAATGTGGCAAGCGTTTAAAGTGGACAAACATTTGGAATAGAATTAATTTGGAATGGACCTTATTTGCCCTTCTAAAATACTTTTGATATGCACTGTGTTTAATAAATATGTAACGGTCGATGGGGACCTTTATCTATAACTATAGAAGGTCGATGGGGACGCTAGCAAGGTTTTCTAATCTTATGCATGGGTCGATCGAGACGCAGGTTTCCTCGGGTGCTTTTGGAAATTAATATGTAAGGGTCACTCGGGACCTTTATGTATAACTTCTAACGGTCGATGGGGACACTGGTAAGGTTTTCTAATTTTATGCGTGGGTCAATTAAGACGCTAGTAAGGTTCGGTGCTTATGGAGATTAATGTGTGAGGGCCACTAGGGACCCTTATCTATTCCTATAAACGGTCGATAAGGACGCTGATAAGGTTTTCTTATTTCAAATTATATACATTGAAACTATGTATTTTCTGTGTACAATTATGATGAATAACAACCTGTGATTGGGCGAGCAAGTAAAACTTGCGTTTTCGATGCAAATATAACCTGTGATCTTCATTCACATATAACTTGTGATTTCCATATAACCTTTGTAATGTCTACAGAAAACACTCACACAAACGATGGCCTTAAATCCATATACACAGTTTAAACCAAACAAATACTTCAATACATCAATTTTAACCAAACAAATAGTTCAATATATCAACTTCATACATCCTTGACATCGTCTACTGCAACAAAACTCCTTGTGTCATCATTTTTAGATCTAAAAGTTCTGATATCAGTGATTCATATTAGGACCCTGCATTTAGTCGCGAAGTGTCGGAAATCACGTCCGAATATCGCTGAAAATTGAAAGTGCATTACGATCCGTAGGGGAGACACTTGGGCATCACTGTGTGCACGCCCAAGTAGTGCAGAGACACCTAGGCGCCCTGTGTATGCGCCCAGGTCCCTAGTTATCCTTCCGGCCCGCATTTTTCTACATTTTGCATTTCATTTAATTTGCTGCTGAATCTTTGTGATGACTATGATTGATTGCTAAACTTCTGGACTTCAAATTATTGAATCATCACACTTTAGGTTGGGCTGCAATGCTTTTGCATAACATACCAAGAAAATCACAAAAAGCATTAAACTATTCCCTTCTCATCTAACTCTTTAGTAATTAAAGAAGAGAACAAAAAAAGAAAAAAAGAAGAAGAAGAAAAAAAAAAAACGATTAAAAAGAAATAGAAAAATCATAAAAAAATAGATATTTGGTAGATGATCTTAGGTAACTCCATTCACACCTAAGTGGATTAACAAAACTTAATTCAACAAGTCATAATCAATTAAAACCTAATTAACTAAATTCATAGTTAAAGTCCCAATTAATCAAAACACAGTAATTAACAAAACCCCCAACCATTAAACATCTAATTAATCAATAAAAAATTCATAATTAAAACTTTAATCAAACTATAACCAAACACCTATTTAAAACACCTAATTAAGGCATCTAATTAAACCTCAATTAAAATCCTTAACTAAAAGCTTCTAACAAAACCTAACTAACAATCCCTAATTAACAAAACCCTAATTAATTAAAATCCCTAATTAAAAACCTCTAATCAATCCCTAATTAACAAAACCATAACTAATTAAAACCCTAATTTAATAAACCCTAATTAATCAAAACCCTAATTAATAAACCTTAATCAAAACTCTAATTAAAAAATCTTTATTGATCAAAGCTCTAATTAAAATCCTAAATTAAAACCCTTATTAATAAACTTCAATTAAAATCCTAATTGACAAACTTAATCAATAAACCCTAATTAAAATCTTAATTAACAAACTCAAATTAATAAACCTTAATTAAAATCTTAATTAATAAATCTCAATTAATTAAAACCCCTAATTAATCAAAACCTTAATCAACATACTTAGTTAATAATCTTAATTAATAAACTCCAATTAAAACCCTAATTAACAAACCTAATCAATAAGCTCTAATTCATTAAAACCCTAATCAAAGAAGTCTGATTAACAACCCCAAATTCAAACCTTAAACCCTAATTAAACCCTAATCAAACTCTAATCAAACCCTAATTACCAATCCCTAATTAAGACCCTAATTAAAATGATAGACTAATCACATCCAGAGAACAAAAACATCCCCCAATCAAGACCCGAGTTAGAATACCCAAAACCGACTTAGAAGTACCCTAGAAACTATCATACTCGTAGCTACCCAGTAAACAGAACTTGGGCGCCACTATGGGTGCGCCCAAGTCACCTAGAACACTTGGGCGCCCACACAGGTCCACCCAACTCACTAGTCCAACCCCGAGATGTATCTCGGTTGAGTTTCAACTCCCAAACTCTGACCATTGGCACACTTAGGGTCTAGAGACTTGATGTAACGCCCCAATTCCGAATACCAAAGTTACCGCCAATGTACCCAAATTTGGCGCGCTACTTCCCGGAAAATCCGAGAACTTCCAAGATCATAGTTTGCAGTGAGGTCAAATTTTTAAAACTTTTTGAACAATAAGATAATCAACAGTTAAATTGTGAAAGTATAAGAAAAGATAGCGGAAGCAATAAGTATCATATAAAATTAATCAAATAAAGTAGAGCGGAAGTCTAACATAAATCTCAAAATATACTTATCAGAAATTTGTACAAAACCGACTACCTCCCTGCACACTACAATAAACTTTCAAAAAACCCAAAATAAGTATGCACTCAAACATCCTGTGCAGGCATTCCATCCTCCGATTGACCACCTGGTCAATCGGTCCCCACCCGTAGTCGCCGACTACAGGCGCCTCAACGATCGCATCACCCGCGGGGTTGAAGTCATAACCTAAGCACCAAAGATGGGTCAGATCCGAGGATCTGACAAGGCACTATATACAGATAACACAGGATGTATGCAACAAAGAGAATAGAGACGAACATATAATCATATGAGTAACAAGGAAACATAAACTATGCAATTGAGCGATAAATAACAGTTTAGAATCAGAAATATAAGTAATCTAATTTAATCAGGTAACAACATGGCACATTCACAAAAGCTAGATATACCGAGGGATATTATGTCGTGGCTCTCCCATATTGTAAACAGTTGCGGTAGGGAAAATATAATAAACATGCAAAGGATAACAACCCTGATAATAACAATATATAAATATAACACCGATCACACCATTTTATCGCACCGATCACACCCCTTTATCAGATTAGACCGGACCCGGTATCACACCGTCCGTCTAACCATAGCTCATCATGATAGCTCTATTCATAACAAAATATAACTCCTACCAGTAATGATCAGTCAACAGGCTGAGCTTAGATCAACTGAGTGAATGTCTAGTGCCGACCTAGGGAACAAATACAGGTCTGTGTCTGCTTAGGCTTACCTTGCACGAGCAAGGTCCTAACCAAGTCTCTAAGAAGTTCAAGTATAATATTATGAGACACAGCCCAATATCCAAGTCCAAATCCAATCACCGTTGAATCCACACTAGGCCCACAACCATGGCTTTAGTTTATAACAATGCAAATAGCCAATCCATATCCATTCACAACTATACATCATGACCAACCTCTTCATTCTAAGGTACCAAACACCCAACTAAGGCCGTATGAGGTCCCGCCTAGCCACAGACACGGGTTATTTATCACCAATCACATTGTCGGGTTACCACTACGTAGTGCTAGGTTCAGGTCCTCCAATTTTCCTTTAATTAACAGGCTTATAATAATAACAAGGATATAAGATAATAACAATGTATAAAGTCTTCCAAGCAATAGAATCAAGTGGAATAAGACAAGGGTCCAACCTAGGTAATGGTCCACTCTCAGGTTCAGGGCCACATCAGATAATTGGATCATGAACTATAGTCTCAGATGCCAAAGGATATTATATTTGGTGCTCCTGAAGTTATGGACATCATTGACTACATTTAAGGGTCGAATCACTGACAATTCTAATCCCAAAAACCTATTTGGTGGTCCTCACGAGTCAAAGTTGAGCCACACCATTGACTCGTGCTTAGCACATCAACAGAAGTCTATTTGGATGGTTAATGGGCCCCTCAATTGATCAAAAATCAGACTGTACAAAAGTCTGGAATTTCACTTTCCACAGTTTATCCGGTCGACATCATCCCAAGGGATGTCGACCGGGTATACTGGATGTTGACTCCTAGGTCGACATCCTCTGCAGTGTCCTTGGTCGACATCGTGGCCATGAAGTCGATCGGGTACACATAATTTTGAATGCAAACATCTGGGGGGCATCATTCTGGTCTCAGAGTTTCCCAGTGTGTCCGGTTGACATAGTGGCCTGGATGTCGACCGGGTACACGGGGTTTCTGAGACTGAGAAGAAATCCAGCTCTCAGTTAATCCCTGTGCATGCCTGTGTATCCGGTCGACCCGGAACAGGGTCCGGTCGACCGGGTACACTGGACTGAGAGATTTACAGGAAAATTAACTGAGACTCGAACTTTTCAGTATTTAGTGTGCCCGGTCGACCGAGCTACAAGCAGGTCGACCGGGTACACGCCCTGATGTAAAATTCCAGATTTCTGGAATTCTCCTTTTTCAACCCGAATTCCAACCAAAACACTTCTAATAACTTCCAATCATCATAAAAAAATTACCAAATAAGAAAAACACTCCAATGCACATCCCACCATCCATCCATGGGCCATTGATCTTCCAAATGAGATAAACTCATCCACCAATGGCCAAAAACCATGAAAACAAGCTCAAATGATAGATCTAAACATGTATATACATCAATTGAATTGAAATTACAAAATCAAAGGAAAGAAAGCATGCATTTTAAGTTATCCAACATAGGGTACTTGCCTTAGACTAGTAGAAATGGAGAATTGAGTATAAGAGAAATCTAAGAAGCCAATATAGGGTTGATGAAGCAATTGGGGATAATCTCTTAATCCTTCTTGTTGCTAGGATTTGGGAAATTATGGTTTCTTAGGGAGAGAGATAGAGAAGATGAGAGTGAAATGAGAGATAAATGAGAGTGGATTAGGTTTAGGGTTCATTTCATTGCAATAGTGGTGTATTTATAGGTTAGAGTGGGTGGTTGTTTACTAAAAGACCCTTGGGGTTTACATAGAGGAAAGGATAATGACATGGGTAATTTGGTCAATCTTAGGAATTCTAGAAGCTTCCTAGCTACACACCCCTCCTATTAAAATCTAATTACTAGCTAAGTCCTAATCTAACTAAAACCCTAATAGAATTATAAATGACACCTATCTATAAGGAATTAAATAAAAATTTAATCCTAAGACTTAGGAACAATCATAGACTACTCTACTAAATCCTATTAATTAATAAAATAAGGTAGATAATATTATATTTAGAATTATTCAAATCAAATTGAGGGCTCACAAGGGGTGGGGCCTCACACTTGAAACCAATCCAGGGTACATAATTTATTGACATAGATTACCTGAAATTCAAAATCTAAGTGAACAAATCCCGGAAACAACCAAAACCCACAAACCAACCACTTAGGCACCACTACAGGTGTGCCCAAGTCACTCAATTAGATTTAGGCGCCACAATGTGTGCGCCCAAGTCTCATTCCGGCCTCGGGACCACTGAATCCCTATTCACTTCAAACCTCCGCCTCAATCAACATCCTAGAACCTTCACAGAACCAATAACAGCCCTGAAATAAAAAATTCAATTAACTTAAACCCATCCAGCACCTTGAACCAAAGTTGGGCGATCAAAGAACATCAAGTTATAACTTCGGCGCCATTGCTGGTGTGCCCAAGTGCTCAGAACAACTTAGGCACACACACAGGTGCGCCCAAGTCCCCCGACTGGACCGAAGTTGCAAATTTCGGTCGCGTTTCGAGTTTTGAACTTAAAAGATCAAAGTGAAAACAACCCAGAAAATAAAACAACTCTAAAATAGAGACATTCATTAAGTAAAATCCCCGGAGTTCTAAAATAAAGGACGCAATCATCATCACTTGCCGAGATCATACAAAACCAGACTTGGGCACCACTGTTGGTGTGCCCAAGTCCCCTGTTACCCCACTTTGCCGATTTCAACCTTATTCTGAATTCCGGACATCGAAATCATAAATTCCAGGACCTTTAACAATTTAAACAGAATCTTAAAACATCTATAATCCACCTTTAATCCAACTCTTAATCAACCTTCAACTTAAAACAAACCAAACCAACATAAACCTTACCCAACCAACCACTTAGGCGCTGAAACCATCAAATTTAGGTTGTCCACACCCTAAGATTAGATCGGATTTCCCCATTAGATAGGTTAGAGCATTAGGCTTCGTCCCACCACTTTTCATGTTTTGTTAGGGGACTGGGAAAACTGATGTTGGTGGTCTAAGACCTTAGATTAGGGTTAATCCGATGATCAGTAATAAAGCATTAATTACGTAAATCCAAGTAAAAATTCCCTAGTTAGGCCCTTCTAGCCCAATATCAAAAATCCATAAAAACTATAAAACCAACAAAATAAACCTAAGAAGATTTTCTTCTTTTTACTCCACCTCTGGTGCCAGATATTTAATCGAATGTAATGATAAAAGGGAATAAAGAACTGATTTCTAAAATTAAATAAATGAGAATAACGAGATGAGATGAGTGATTTCGCACACACTTTTAAATAATCGCGGCCCATCGGCCACCCTAAAACAAACACTGGCCCATCGGCCACCTTCAACCAATTACGGCCTATCGCCCTTTCACTTTTATCACTCGTGTGTCGCACACGAAAAATACATAAATTACAAGTCAAAATCTCATTTGCATCATCATCTTGGTTTGAAAAATCAGCCTTTAAGCCCTGTTTCTGTTAAGGGATCAGAAGGGTGTACCCAAGAACGGGGCCGATCCTCTTCTTAAATATTTGGCACCTCCCCCCTTTTTTATCTTATTTATTTTAATTACTTTATCTTACTTGGATATACTATGATTATGCTATATGAGGATTAACTTTGATTTGGACTTTAACTCATGACCCTGAATTGACCCATCATCAAAGAAACTCAAACCAATGTGATAGGACAACTGTTGTGTGTTGTCGGCAACAAATTAGACGAGAGAAAGAACCCACCCATTTATTTTCTCCCATTTTTCTTTCGCTTTCGTCAAAGAATGGTGTTACGGTCGTTACCATAGCTGGCGATCATGATCCATCGATTTTGAGGGTAGTCAGAATTCTCATTTTTAATGTAAATATTAAATAGCATATATAGATGAATGGAGATTTCCCCAGCCATGTCTTTCTTTGGGTGGGGGGGGGGGGGGGGCGGCCAAAATTCACATCCGACAGCTATGTTGCATGCATCAATGTTAATTCGACTTCGACCCATGGCTTATCATCAAAATTCTCCTACACAACTAATATCAGGACATCAACCCAATATTTCTCACTTGCGCAAGTTTGGTTGTGCAGTTCAAGTTCCAATACCACCTCATAAGAGTACTAAGATGGGACCACAACGTAGATTGAGAATCTATGTAGATTATGACTCTCCCTCAATTATTCGATATCAAGAACCAATGACAGGAAATGTCTTCACTGCTCGTTTTTCCGATTGTCAATTCGATGAGACAATATTGTCGCCGTTAGGAGGAGATAAGATAGTTCCTGAAGAATGTGTTGTTCCTATAGAATAACCCATTCCTGAAAAACGGTGAGAATTAACGTGGAATACTTCCACTCTGTCTCATTTGGATCCACGAACTTCACAATGTAAAAATGAAGTATGGAGAATTGTACACTTAAAAGAAATTGCAAACAGATTACCTGATGCATTTAACGATGCAACAAAGGTGACAAAGTCACACGTGCCAGCTATGAATGCACCTGTCAGGATTAATGTCCCTATAGGACGAAGTCAAAATATAGCGGCAAAAGAATCTGCAATTCGCCAAAAGCGTGGCAGAGCCATAGGTTAAAAGGACTCAGCTCTGCGAAATAGGAGACATGGGCAATCATCATCATGTCCTCTTGAAAAGGCACGTAATGCTCCTGAAGAGATTCTTCCCGAAGAGGCACATAACACTCCTGAATAGGTTATGGTAAAATCCATTCTCTCTAGAATAATGGAAGTCCCTGGTGAGACTTTGGAAGCTCCTGAAGATGCACAGGTACCGGATAATGAAGAGATCTCTATACTTTATAATTATTCAAGAGAGAGATGGAATAGAAATAAAATTATCATCAATGACGCATTTGCATATGCGGTAGCTATACAAATATCAAAGGAAAATGATGATGATGATTATGACACAGAACCACATTTTATAAATGAATGTCGACAAAGAAAGGATTGGCCAAAATGGGAAAGTGCCATCAAAGTAGAGTTAGAATCTGTATTTGGACCTATAGTACAAATCCAAAAGAAGTTAACCTTGTAGGTTACAAGTGGGTGTTTGTAAGAAAAAAGAATGAAATGAATGAAATTACCAGATATAAAGCAGGATTAGTGGCACAAGGTTTCCTAAAAAAAACTGGGATTGATTATGAGGAAATATACTCCCCTATTATAGATACAACAACATTCATATATCTAATAAGTTTAGCAGTTTATCAAAGTTTAGAAATGAGACTCGTGGATGTTGTAACTGTTTACTTATATAGGGACTTAGGCACGGAAATTCACATGAAAATCTCGAAATGATTTCCTTTGCTTGAAGCAAAAATGAGTACGTACTCAATCCAATTAAGGCGATCATTGTACGGCCTGAAGCAATCCGAAAAAATGTGGTTCAACCGTCCTAGTAAATACTTTTCTAAAATGGGGCATGAAAATGACCCCATTTGTCCATGTCTATTTATAAAGAAATTTTTGAAGGAATTTGCAATATTAGCAGTTTGTGTGGATGAGATAAATTTGATAGGAACTCCAGAAGAGCTCGAAGAAACTGCTAATTATTTAAAAAAAGAATTTGAAATGAAAAACCTTGGAAAAACGAGATTCTATCTCGGATTGCAAATCGCAAGAAATTCTGGTGGGATGTTGGTCCATCAATCTAATTATACTGAAAAGATTTTAAAACGATTTGGTATAGACAAGGCACACACATTAAGCACCCCCATGGTTGTCCAGGCTCTTGATATAAAGAAAGATCGATACCATCCCATCGAGGAAAATGAAAAGGCATTAGGTCTCAAAATACCATACTTAAGTGTTATTGGAGCCCTGATGTACTTGGCAAAATGCACTAGACCGAACATTGCATTTTCTATTAATCTACTTGTTAGGTATAGCTCCGCACTAACTTAAAGGCACTGGATTGGTATTAAACACATCCTACGATATTTGCGTGGAACAACTGATTTAGAAATATTTTATTCTTATAATCATAGAGATTTCAGTTTTGTAGGATATGCATATTTGGGTTATCTTTCTAATCCTCATAAGGGTTGATCACAGACAGGTTACGTATTTCTTAATGGTAATGCCGTCATTTCTTGGCGTTCTACTAAACAGACTTTGATAACTACTTCCTCCAACTATGCTGAGATTTTGGCCCTCAATGAAGCCAGTAGGGAATGTGTATGGCTAAGATCTTTGATTCAGCATGTTCGTAGTGCTTGTCAATTACCATCTATTACAGGTACCCCGAATATTATCTATGAAGATAATGAAGCATGCATAAGAAAATTTTGAGAATGTCACATTAAAGGAGACAAGACTAAGCATATAGCACCGAAGTGTTTCTTCACTCATGAGCTTCAGAAAAACAAAGAAATTGAAGTTATTCAAATTTGTTAGAGTAACAATCTGGCTGACCTGTTTACCAAATCTTTGCCAAAATCAGTATTCCAGAAGTTTGTATAGGAGATTGGCATGCGTAGAGTTCATCATCAAACTATGTAAGTTGTTGCTATTATCAGGGGGAGTGGTTTTATCGGGGACATCCTAAAGCATGCTTCCAAGGACATTTGTGCGCTGTACTCTTTTTCCTTTTCTAGGTTTTATCCCACTAACTTTTCCCAGTTAAGGTTTTAACAAGGCAATATTATGCTCGTCCAAGACCAGTTCAATGATCTTGAAGAATGTTGCACTCTTTTTCGATTCGCTTTGGTTTTTTCCTATTGGATTTTTCTTATCAAAGTTTTTAATAAGGCAACTGTCTTTGAATGGCGGACATCTAAGGAAAGTGTTATGAGCTATGGATCTTGGGTGGATGCCCACTTAAGATGAGCTGAGGTTAAAATTAGGATTCCTTTTTATCCTCCTAGGTTACTTTTCGTATAAATAAGCTTCTCCCTCGTAGGTAAGAGCTCATCTTTTCTGCCACTGCTCCGTTGATGTGGTTATCGCGAGCATGTTACGATATTTGAAATGTTCCATAGTAAGATTGCTCCCTTTATCGTTCATTCCAAATTTGAGGTTAGTTGGTTTGCTGTAAATTCCTTCCTTGAATGAATCTTTTTAAACTAAGGTAGTGTCGCTTGTTTATATTCATCTCAGTTCCTCCTCCTTTTCCTTGATCATTGATGACGGTGGCAAATAAATGGGTTGACCCTTTCTTGACGGATTCAGGCTGATTTCACTTTCACTTTTGAGAGAGATGAAAGGAATCTTTGCAGAATGAAAATTGGTAAGAGGGGTTAGGTTATTTTCTCCACCCGGCGAAAATGGTTCCAACTCTAAGGGGAGCTTCGGCTTCTTCATTTTCTTCCTACTCAGCAATAGCAACTGCTGCACTCCAAAAGGACAAGGGTACTCTTACTAGCCTTTATTCTACCATGTCCGATCCAATTGGGATTATCAGCAATTCTCATCATCCTAATAATACTGCAAAGAAACTGAAACTGGATTCCAGTGATATATCAAACCCAATCCGCTTCTTAAATCTTGTGAAAAATCTATGTAAATCGGGGGACATAAAGCTTGATGGGGCATTGGGTTTGTTCCATGAGATGGTTCTTATGGAACCACTGACACGCATTGGTCATTTTAATCATCTGTTGGGTGCTCTAGACAGAATTCAGAATTATTCCTCTGTGGCTGCTCTCTACAAAAACATGAATTTGATTGGGATCACACCGAACCAAATTACGCTCAACATTATACTCAATAATTTCTGCCATTTGAAACAGATGGATCTTGGGTTTGCCATATTTGGCGAAATCCTTAAACGAGGTCATGAGACTGATGCTGTGACTATAAGTACTCTGTTGAAGGGGCTTTGCTTGGTCAATAAGATTGATGAGGCCACTGAATAGTTGGCTAAGGTGGTGGAGAACGGGTACCCTGCAGACGTAGTTATGTACACTACCATAGTGAATGGGCTTTGTAGAACAGGAAAAGTTGATGCTGCTCTTGAGATGCTGAGTGCGATGGAGAAGGGAGGATGTAAGCCAAACACCATTACATATACCACAGTCCTTGATGCTCTTTGCAAGGACAGTTTGATGCAAGAGGCCTTGGACCTCTTTGGGGAAATGCTGGAGAAGGGGCGCACGCCCGATGAGATTACATACAATACCCTGATGAATGGGCTTTGCAAAATAGGAAGCACTGTTTCCGCTCTCCAATTGTTTAGGCACATAAAAAAGGCAAGTTCCAGGCCTAAGCCTGACACTATAACATACAGCATTTTAATAGATGGCCTTTGCAAAGATGGGCTGTTGAATGAGGCTCTAGACCTCTTTTCAGAAATGATTAATAGTAGCATTTCGCCAAATGTTGTCACTTTCACCTCCTTACTTATTCATGGCTTGTGTAATTCAGGCTGGTGGAAAGAAGCCACAAGGTTACTGAATGATATGGTTGGTAGGGATATATCCCTCAACGTCAGAACATTCTCTGTGTTGATAGATGCCCTTTGTAAGCAAGGAATGATCAAAGATGTGCATGAATTATTTGAATTGATGTTTAAGAAAGGTGAGAGGCCTAACACTGTTTGTTGTAATGAATTGATGCATGGTTATTGCTCACAGGGCCAAATGGACTCTGCACTAAAGATCTTTGATTCCATGGTGGATTGGGGCATTGAGCACAATTTGAATAGCTACAATATCTTGATTAATGGTTATTGCAAGTCTAGGAGAACGAATGAAGCTATGAGTATCTTTCAGAATATGCATTGTGAGGGACTGGTACCTAATGCTGTTACCTATAACACTCTTTTGGGTGGATTATTTACTGTTGGCAGTGTTGAGGCTGCACAGAATCTCATCAATGATATAGAAGCTAATGGCATAATTCCTGACCGGGTTTCGCAAAAATTATTGGATCGTCGAGGCAATGGAAGTGTTTCAAGCAATGAGAAACTATTACTTTAGGCCTTGTATCGAGATTTTTAACATCCTAATCGATGGTATGTGTATAGAGTTGGAGAAATTGGAAAGGCAAAATTGCTATTTTATAGCATCTTTGCAATGGTTTGATACCTAATGTGATTACCTATACTATCATCATCAACGGTCTTTGTAATGAAGATTTGTTGGAGGAGGCTAATGGGTTGTTCTTGCAAATGGAAGAAAATGATTTCTTGCCAAACACTTGCACATTCAATACAATTATCCATTGATTTTGTAAAGTTAATGAAATGCATAAAGCAATTGAATTCCTCCATATGATGGCAACGAGATATATTTCACTAGATGTAGACACTATCTCTATTGTTGTTGATTTTCTCGCAAAGGACAAACAATTTAAATGAAATATAGACCTCCTTCCTACATTTTTTGCTGAATGTGATGGGAAAAAGGGATTCCATGAAACTTGAGTCGTCAACACCTTTTCAGAAATGCAACTTGTGCCACCAACGCCTTCGGAGTCTGGGTATGTCAAGCTGGGATCCTAGTATAACATTGAATGCTTTGAATTATTTACAATGATGGAGAACTGGTGTCTTCCTAAAAGAACCATCTTATGGATTTTTGAGATGCATTTTGATATATTTTGAAAGTAAAGAAATTTCTTTTTTTAGTAGTTTCAAAAAGGAGAAATTCTTATCATCTCTTGATCAAGCCATTCTCATTCAATCCTATATGTAGGTTGCTGTATCCAATATCTATACTCTGTACTCTTAAGTTAATGGTAAGTTGGTAACCTTGTTTGTGTTAAACATGAAATGTTGGTTTTCTTTAGAGGACCCTATGGTGATGTTGGGTTGGTGGGGCACATCATATCCACTTCTTCGTTTTTGAATGGTCATATCCACTTCTTTCTTTTAGTAAATCTTTAATGTATTTTTTTCACATCTCATCATCTTCGTTCTCAAAGCCATAACCTGTCAATTTGGTTTGGTTCAAACATCACAGCCTTATCCATGGGATGTTCAACCACACTCAAACACATGGGAAGCACTTTTGACACAGTAACTAGTAACTAGTGTGCACTAACTACTAAGTAGTACACATTGATGAAATTTTGTTTCAACTATTTGTTGATTAAAACTTTAAGTGTGTTTTACCTTCAAAGACATGAGTATTAATGTAGATGAAGTAATATATCAGTTTTGTTTATTTAAATTTATACGGTAATATAGAAAATCTATGACATTGAAAGGTTTGATACATACATTTATTTTAGGTGCTATTGAAAATAAACCTAAAAAATCTAACTTTCTAAAAATATTGTATGTTTGCTGCATATTCTTTTTACATTTTTGCCTTAAATAAATTTCACTCTAGTACTCTACTTTTGACCTGAGGCTAAAAGAGATCTACTAGGGAGCTCTGAACAAGTCAATCCTATTTGACCTATATAAGATGAATTTAAAATATCTCACACCAAAGACTTGATAGTGACTCTACAAAGGGAATTTGAAAATTTACAACTGTATCACCCATAAGAGCACTTTTGATGCGGTACGGTCCAAAAAGAATAGGGCCCGCTGATGGGCCCCATCAGGAAATCTTCTGTCATTTTTCTTACCTTAATTAGTTTCTTAATTTAGTAGATTTGCTTTGATTTAGTGGGAAAGATTTAAGGCATATGGAGAGATTTAAGTGATTTGATTGATAGATTTTAGTGATTATTGTAATGAGTCTGTTTCCCTATTTAGATGATTCCTCTATTATATAGGGGGAATTCTCTGTTGTATGCATGCTATCGATAATAAGAATTCTCAGTATTACCGTGAGTTGTCTTTGGCTCTTTTTCTTCTAAGTTGCCTTTGGGCTTGAGTCTGAGGACTCGATCACACCGTTGGAGGTGTTGATCTTCACTGTTGATCGTGGTTGGTTGCACCAACTTTGAGAATATGGGGCTTTTGTCTCTCACTTATTTGAGGATTTTACGGGAAAAGTCCCGAAATTTGGACATTCCTCGGAAATGGTCCCCAAATATTGTATAGTACTAATGAGGTCTTCCCGCCAAATTTTTTTATTTTTTTATACTTTTTTTTTAGTGAAGATAGCGTCACCATGGGCAACGCTAGCATCGTTCGTTAAAGCATATCCTAATATATTCTTCTTCTTCCTCTCCTCCTCCTATTTCTTCATCTCCCCCACTCCATCTTTAATAGGAATTTTAGGTTCATCACTATTAATCATTGCACACATATAGTTGTGAATCCAAACAGACAATCTAGAGGGATTTACTTGGAGGAGAGTGCAAGTGATGATCCTTTAAACTTCCACACATCTAATAACAATATATCATCAGATTGGCAATTCAGTGGTGCCAATCTCACCAACCAATCTGCGAGCTTGGTTCCTACAGATTCTATTACATATCCATCAATGGGTTCATTTGTTTCCATGGCTGACTCATTTTGCCCTAGGCAATGGGATCACCAAAGCTCACAAAACCTAGGTTTTAGCGAGCATAACATTCAAAGCAACACGAGCACATCCAATGGTGTAGTCCTTAGGAACTTAGGTCATAGATCTTCAAGATCAAGGATAGAAAAACCACTTGATATTGGCTGGAACCTTCTAAATTCAATGTCCAAAGGGGGTGGTTTATGTATGCTGACGCTGGGATCCTACCACAGAGCTTCTCTTAGTTGCCCCCAAACTCTGTTTTCATTGAAAGTGCTGCCAGGTTCTCTTGTTTCGGTGGTGGGAGTTTCAATGATATGATGAACCTTTTTAGTATTCCAAATTCATTGGGTCCTTATTTTAAAAGCGAAGGAATCAATGTGCCTAAGTTGTTTTCGGCCAAGGGGCTAAAATTAGCTTCAGGGGTGCACTCTCAGAAGAATGAATCCCACTAATAGATGGTGTAGAGGAGATAGAGAAATAGAAGGAGGAGAGGAAGAAGAAGGCATTAGGAGATGCTCTGACGAACGACGCTAGCATCTCCTTCGTTAGACACGAGCTACGCTAGACATTTGGAGATGCTCAGAAGAGTGACGCTAGCGTAGCCCTCGTCAGACACGAGTGATGCTAGCGTCACTCATATGAAAGTTGGAAAAAAAAAATAATAAGGCTTGACGGACCTCGTTAGTACAACACAATATTTGGGGACCCTTTCTGAGGTATGTCCAAATTTCGGGATTTTTCCCATAAAATCCTCTTTCTTTTTTTGTTGGTTTTGTTATCTTTAGACTTGCAAGTTGTCCATCAAGGAGGTTGTTTTTGGCCTCTTCTGAATGTACCCATTCCATTTGAAATAACATTCTTGGAATTTTTTTTTCCTATTTCAGGTATATGTTGGTTTCCTGTTATCTATTTATTCCAAACTCTATCCTTCCTTGCACATCTGTACATGTTTCTTAACGTATGCATTTCAGCCACTTGTACATTATCTTCTCATCTGTTTGTTGAACATTCCGCAGACAAAGTGGGACTGAAGGTCATCTAATGAAAATGCCTCTTAATGGAAGTAGCTTCGAAGAATTGTGCATCACTCCACTAGTGTACTCCACTATTCGCTTCTTATGCTGGTTGTGTTTGTTATAAAAAAAATTCAGAACCCCCATTTTTCTTACCACTGTTGCTACTATATATCAAAATATATCACAATGTGGTACCAAGTGTCTTTCGATTTTGACTATCTCCTCAACTTCCCTATTCTTCATTCAACTAAACTTTTACTCAATGTATTCCATCTTTGATTTGCTTATTTTTTATCCATTGCCTTGAGCTCCTTTTTCGAAAGTTGACTTTTCATTTACTTGCTTTCTCTCTGACTACATGTATTTTATTTTCGATCTACTAGTTTTCAACCCATTCGACTCATTGATGCAGTCTCAACCCAATTGTGTCTATTTACTATTGAAGAAGTGGCTACACCAAAGAATGGAGAGCTCCTGGATGCCACAAGTCCATCAAAACAACTACTGAACAACACCAGAAAAAACTGAAACAAACAGAAATGAACATGCAGTTTATCCGCGTATCTTGGAGTACTATGACATGTCTGATCCAATCTTGTATACGCACCTCTGGTGGGGCTGTTACAATTTTTTTATTTTTTATTTTTTTTTGCCCTTTTTTGAGCAGAGGCTAGCTGAACTTGGTCGGTCATGTCATGTCCAAGCCTGACTGATCCTAGCCATGGCTTGATTGAACTGGTCTTAAGCTAGTTTGATTGCTTAGGCTTTGTAGTTTTGGCTGTGAAGTTGTTTGGACCCAATGGATTTGCTGACTCAGCTTGTGGGTCTGTTGAGTCTCATGTGACCTGGCATGGGATTGATTTGGTCTTGGTGTCACCACAAATGGGCTGGATAAATTAGCCTGGCCTTTTTAGTGTCCTTCAGCTTAGGCTTCATCATTTGATTCCTTCTCCTAGTTTTTAGCTTATGATAAGTCCTTAAAAATGCAATATTTTCTTATCATTTTAGAGTAATTAAGGACTTAATCATCAAATCATGGACCATTTTAGTAAAAAATTATGAATTTATGTTTTTGAGCATCAAAGTCTGAATTTGAGTCAAAATTCATCCAAAAATTGTATTTTCACATAAAATCATGAATTTCTTTATTTTTGGCATTGAAAGTCAAAAAATCTCTCATAACTTTTTAATCACACATGAAATGATGAATTTTCTTTGCACCTTTAATTTAATTGCAGAAAACTTGATAAAATGGTGACATTTTATGCATTTATTTAGTGTGAATTGGGCCCGCATCTTGCATAATTCCTTACCTATATGATTTTATTATTCTTTGATCTTTGCTTTTATTTTTGTAGGGAATTTCAGAAATCGGGGCCCACGGAAGAGAATTGATGAATCAAATGCACCATGGACCCACCTTTCTTTGACATGGATTGTAAGGTAGAGGCGGCCATGGTAGGGTCCGCTCTCATATGCAAGAAAAAAATCAGATTTAATCTCTTGAAGATAAGTTCCAAATTTGCGGGCCATGAGATAATGAGGTGTCATATCTACTCTCCAACAAATATTGCTTACATGTCATGATGGATGGCTAAGATTCAATTCAAGCCAAACAAAGAAGAAGAAAAATTACAAAAGAAAATCAAGCCAAGGAGAGGACGTCCATGCATGGTGTGGAGTTAAAATGTTATATATTTTCAAGTGGGGCCTACTTCTAGTCCATGTTTGAAATTAATTTCAGATTTGAAGGGATCTTTTCAAGAGAGGAAGTGGGCCCATCTAAGGATATTTTTCCAGCCATGAAGAGTTCAAAAGATTGGAGATCTTGGTTAGCAATTCAAGTTGAAAACAAATTCAAAGAGGCCAAGATTTGCACTAAGTTGTTGGATTTATCTCCAAAAAGATAGGCCTCAAAAATTTAAATTTTGCAACCCAAGATTCCTCAAAAAAAGGAGTTGCACGTCCAAGCCTCTCCATTTTGCAAAATCACACGTCCATGAGGGGGGCCACATGGTTTCAAGATTTGTTTCAAATCTGAAATTTCAGATTTGAATTGATTTTTAACTAAAGTGGGTCCAAGTAAAAGAGTTGCAAGGGATAAGGAGAATGCAAGGATTTATGCACCAATGAATTCAAAAGAGAATTCAAATCTGAAATACCCACAAAAGTCTCCTAAACCTACCAAAATCCCACCCAAAATTGGAGATTAAGCAAAGAGCCTTATGAAACTATGCTACCTTGGACTACAAGTGAGGAAAAAGAATATAAAAAAGGGCCATAAAGGGCTGGACGTCAGATACCACTCCTCCATTCCACCTTGGACGACCACCAACCTTTCCCCTTTTTTATCACTTTTTTCTCCATCTCTCCCCTACCATCCTCACTCACCCAAGGCTCTCTAAGGCTACCACCACTTGAGTTCTTACGTCGCCGCCGTTACTATCATCACTCCACCATTAGATCATTCTTGAAATCATCTTCCCTTGCTTGGATTTCAGATCGCGAAACGAGAGCCGGTTGGATCGCCGTTCAAAACCACGAGTCCCTCTCCTTCGTTTAGTGTTTCTTGTGTCTATGGTAAGGGTGGATGCACTTTATTTTTATTAAAAGAATTTTGTAATGGTTATTTGCTTGTAATGGGTCTTTCATTAATAAATCAAGTTTATGGGGTCTTGGTCTTCACCAATGAGTCAACATTGAATTTTTGTGCGTAGTGACAGTGCGCACTTGGTGCGGTGGTCTTGATTTTTCTTGATGGCATTAAGCAAAATAATTATTGCAAAGTTTTAGAATTAAAATCCAATTTCTTTATTCTCTGATTTTATTTTATTTTTTATTTTATGCACCTTAACAATTATTGCAATTGGTTGGGTTAATAAATCTTATGGTGATGCAGTGGTTAGATTAGGTTTCTAGATTAGGATCTTAATTTTCTTTGGTTGTAATTAATATTTCAGACTTGTAATTAATTTTTAATTCAATTAGAAAATTTGATTTATATAGTTTTTTTTAGGCTAGAACTAGTTTTTTTTTATTAGGACAGGTTTTGCGATAAATAAACTATCCGTGGATCGATCCGGTTTCACCGGTTATTACTACAATCGCGGCCTTGCACTTGGGGCTACAATCAGCTTGTCATTTACTTGCTTTCTTGTTTGGCTAATTAGTAATACTTTATTTGCAAACAACCTACACCATAGAACTTCATCTTGGATTACTACTATTAAGTTGTCCATTGCCAAGCCACATACAAAGGGAGCAAAAGCATACCCTTAGAGGAATCCAATCCAATAAGGCACTTGATGTAGGCCATGGGCCAAAATTCACTTATCAAAGAAGGCCCAAGACGACTAACATAGGCGTAGTCCATTAAGAGGACCCATAGTTTAAGGTTTAATTAGTCACATGTTGAATAAGGGCATTAAGCTCATGTCACATGCCCAATATCATATTGTAGGATGCTTTATCAAGAGAGAATCAAGTTGATTGTATTTTGCTTAAGATAAAAAGATGAGTAAGTCAAAATCTTTAGGATCCTTAATTAGAAATTATCAATCTCTAATTGAGAGTCAAAGATTATTGACCACTTTGACTAGGAGGGTAATCTCTAATTGAGAGCATAGTTGAGAAATTCATTTCGGATCCCGTTTTGGTTTGGCCTCCAAACCGAAATGTTTCGGCCAATTGAAAAGTTTGGAAAAAATTTTTGGAGTTTTGTTTCGGGAAAATATACGAATTTAAATATAGATATAGAAATTATAGGATTAATGTTAAAATTTAAAAATATGATTTGAGACATTTAGTTCAATCTAAATCAACTCATAATATGGCATGTATGATATAAATAATTAAACAAATAATAATGTTGTCAATGTAACAAATCAACACATCAATATGGCATGTATAATAATATTATGATCACAGCAAGTCAACAACCCAGCAGTGAACTCTGTGTAGTAATTTGGAAAATACGTCCATTTCAAATTGAATTCGGACATTTGCTTGAACAGGAATGGATCTCTGGGTGATTTTTTTTTTGGGGGGGGGTGAGGATGGGGTGGGAGATATTTAGTTCGTTTTAATTGACCATCCAAAATAATTTGGAAAATTTGTCTGAAACAAAATGAATTCTGTAATTATTAGTGAGAGTCAATGTTATTGCCTATTACTCCATATAATTTTTTTTTTTTGGTTAATTGTATTGCAAAAGAGAGAGAAAACACAGCCCAGATAATTTACATGTGTGAATGGAGCCAGAGAAAAAAAATTTCCTGAATTGCCAAAAAGAAGAAAAAGGAAAAGGAGAGAAGTTAGTCAGATGCATCAGAAATGCTGATAGATTGAAGCAAAGACTGCAGTTGAGGGCCATGGAACCTTTTTGTAATCTTCCTATGAGAGAAGAAAAGATGCTCATGCAGATTTTCTTTAATTGCACACTCATGCAGGTAGTAATGCTCTTCAAAGAAAATCAATGGATGTTCATATTTCTCCTTTCCTATATTGAGTTGGTGAAAAATCCTCTCTTATCCATGTGTGAAGCCTCATAGGCATATCAAATGCGTGAAGACTCTGGTGGAATCGCTCCAAGATGTGTCTGAAGACTCCACATCAATGCACCCTTCATCATTTTGGTATCAGAGCAAGTAGGTACCAATCGGGTCTTTCATTATTTTGGATTCCAAAAGTTATTTTTGTTAGTTTCCCATTGATTCTCATTCAGTTTATTCATAAAAAAATTCTGAAAATTTCCACTAAAGGGAAAAATAGTTCAATTTCTGTTTCATGCAATTACTTTCCTGTCTCATTTTGCTTCTTCTATTGCTTTTACTTCCATTTGTTTATCATTGCGTTGGGTGAATTTTCATTATTATTATTATTTAAAAAAAAAATTTGTTGTGTATGGAACTTGCACTTCTTTCTGCTGCTCATTGCACTCCAGCAGCCCAAAAAACTGCTCAACAGTCCCTTGTTCCACCTAAAACCATCTAGACAACACTTCGACATGTTTCTCCAAATGGCAGCAAACTTGTCTTGTTGTAACATCTGAATCAAATTCGATATATCCACTGTCCTGTACCCAGATCTGATTCCTAGGCCCAAATTGGTCCCAAGTCAGTACCTTACTGCTTTCATAGCAGCCCATACAGCCTCAGTTTTATCTCAACATCTTACTCTATCCATAACCAATTTACCCCACTTTAACTGAACCCACTTTCCAAACAGTACCCTTTCAGCATCCAGCTGAACCCGACCAGGCCCAATTTTCCCAATGTCTTACAGCGCCCTTTTGACTTCTTTACTTACCCCCGACTGTCCATCATCGAACCCCACAATTTCAACCATGCTTTGGTAGCCAGAGAACAGTATGAATCAATATTTTGTGAGTAACACAACTCCATCCAACACTTATTTTGGTTTCCATTCAATTTCTTAAATATTGTATCTTCTAGTTCATTAGATTCTTCTAGTTTTATTGACTGTACAACATTGCTCACTCAAATATTTTCTTTCATTTCGTTACATTCTAACAATTGAGTATGCCCCATTTACTTGCATTTGTATTCTTGAATATCGTGCCTCTGGAGACCCATAACGATCAATAGAAGTGAAAGTCATAGTGAGGCAAGTTCATCAACTATGAATGGGCTTGATCCTATATCTTTGATCATGAGAGATCGAACAACACTGAAAACAGGTTTAGACGCGTTATGGAAATTTTTAGCTGGTGGAGATAGTCCACATAGGCAAAACATTCTGTCACCACCCAAAATCCAAAGTTCCTCAAATTCTGTGAAGTGATGTAAGCATGGATCAAATCTGTCAGATTGGCTTTTTTTTTTTTTTTTTTTTTTTGGTTTAAAACACATCGCATGGCAAGACAAAGCTTAGTAATTAAATCCAATTTATTAAAACTAATCAAAATCATAATATCAAGTATGAAATCCCTTGTTACATAACCAACTGAATGGAAATTGGAATCTAATAACTGAAGTACAAATAAACAAACTTCTAATTTCAATCCATTGCTAAGTCATCCCTTACTCTTGCTCTGTCCAGGATCCATGTACAGCTATTGACCCGCACAACTGAAACTAGGGGTGTTGAGCTTTATAACCCTATAAGCAATCAATCACATTCAATATATATACTAAAAGAAGGGTTAGATGCATGCAAATCATCTTTCAAACATGCATCTAAATTAGCCATAATGCATCATGCATTGAAACTCCATAAGATATCATATAATTTTAAAATTACCAACTTATAATGAAAAAGCACAATTAAAGTATACATTGTTCTTACCCAGGTACGGTTCCATCACATATCATGCACCAGGCATCCATAAACATGAATATCAATAGCTTAGGGCATGGTTTAACCAATCAGTCATCCGGTGGTTCATGTTAGAAGTTCGTCATGATCAAGAAATTATGGTCACGAGTTTTGAAATTATCGTTCAATAGTTTCATAGTCATAAAATTAAATATTCAAGATTCTAGGATAGAGGCGCAATTGGTACTAAGAACTTCCCAGTGCCCACCATAATTTCAACACAACCGGTAGTACCAACTTCCCTTGAAATTAAGGAGGGCGTTGCAACGCAACTGGTGGTACCAACTTCCCAGTGCCTTTTACACAGAGAGGAAGGGAAAAAAAGAAAACTTCCCTGTGCCAAAGTAGATTGTCTGGTTAATTGATAGTAACAACTTCTCAGTTGCTAAATTAAATTTTGTGGCACAATTGATAGTACCGACTCTCAATTGCCACATTGAATTTCGGCACAACTGGTGGTACCAACTTCCCAGTGCCCAATGGAATGTCATCACAACTGATAGTATCAACTTTACTGTGCCTGATTGAATTTCAGCGAGATGATAGTAATAACATCTCAATGCTTGATTCCTTTTTAATGCAATTAATAGTGCCAGCTTCTCAATGTGCAATTCTATTTGATAGTGTCTTAAACATGTGGCCAATACCTTATGTTCATGAAAGCAATTGATATCACATGATGGATCGGATCAAATGCATATATTAGAAAGCAAATATAAAATACACCCTAATTTTTGCCCGCTACATGATTGATCCAACCATACCAGTTTATGCATCTGCTTATAAGGAGCGCACAGGCGAAAATGAATCGAGAATCTGTCTTGGTTAAGATGTGTCCGTAAATAATCACTAGAACAATTATTGAATGGTTGACATTGATCAATCTTGTCAACCTGGGTGTTGATTGATGCTGTCAATATGATTTCAAGAATCAGATCTTCCATTTTAGCAGTTCCGATTGTGCTGGATGTATCCTAAAATAGTACAAATTTGCAAGTCCCAATAACAACAATACACATACTAGAAATCAAATCAGATTTATGCCACAATTATCAATTGCTGGCTGATCGATTATACCATTTCAACAGGTAAATTTGACTGTAAAGGCTGCACATGAGAAAACGGATCTTGATTCCGAGTCCAGATGAATTCACTGTTAGTGACAATGGTTGATATTTGCCTGATCCGGTCAAACTGGGTGTTGACTAGGAACACCAGTGCCATGTGTGTCCTTTGATCTCCAAAGATCAAATTTGCTTTGGGTTGGATTGGATCTATATTGACCCAATTGGTAAACCTTATAAAACCCCTACGTATGACCACGTATTCATGCATGAGTGGGCTCGGTTCCTAAACAGGTCGCGTTTGGGTAAATTGGGTGGGGTGGAATAGTCCCGAATATCCTTTATTTATTTTTATTTTTTATATGCACACACATGTACAAACATACATACTTGTATGTATAATAGAATCTACAAACACGTAATACATATAGAACATAACACACACACACACATATATAATTAGGTTGGTCAAGGGCATGACAGGTCAATATTGTTAGTGCCGGTAGTCAAGTCTGCACTTCCGTGAGTAGTTAATTTTGTGTCTAAGTCCACGACCTTGCCTCTGGAAGCTTCAGCAAGGTAGATTAAGTTCAATTCCAGAAGATCAAGTCCTGAAAGGCCATGGATCATCAAAATAAATTTTCCAATTTGTGCCAACCTATTCAGGTAAATTTAGCCAAACCAAGAATATGCCCATAAAACCCTCAAACCAAGTAATTAAGATGATAAGTGTTAAAATGACTTAATCGAGCAATTCAGTAGCTTGTTTTGAAGCTTTACGGTGAGCCGTAACAGGGCTACGACTAGCCACAAGAACCCAGGAAGCTCACCATAAGTATCTATTGACGAGCTTTTCCAATAAACCATTTTGGGCCATTTTTCTCTATGGCAAGCTTACGTCTAGTCGTAGGCCATCCCACAGTGAGTCGTAAGGCTCGCTATAGAACAACAACCAATTTTGACTATGAAGTCAAACTAACCGTTGGGATTTATTGCTAATCGCAGGCGCATCACGGCTAACCATAAAGTAGCCATTGGTGCTCTGTCTTTATATACTTAAGTTCATTTTAATGGCTGTAATGAATGTGGTTTTGAGAGCCCTCTTTAACCACGAACTAACCCTCAGTTAAACTCACTTTATAGACCTCAAAATCCCCTTCCACTTACTCTCCAAGGTTTGATAGTTAGAATTTAGAGCGTTCAAAGATCAAGAGAGAGTGATCAGTGGAATTAGGATTTAGTGTTTTGAAGTGATTGCTCCCCAGAGGAAAACTTCTCTTAGACCTTCAAGACCTTATTCCACATACTCTAAGATCCTCATCAAAGAGTGTCTTGTGGAAAGACCCGTTTCTAGGGATTGGACTAACCTCATAGATATATCTTAGTCACCCTAGACCTAGGCGACCTCCTACTTTCTTGGTTGAGCACAATTGGAGCATCTTCATTACCAAGGAGCTAAGCAAGGAGTCAAAACTTGGAGTTCATGTTCGAGTTCAAGCTTCAAAGAACGCATATCAAGTTAGATTCGTCTACAAATTAAGAGGCAAGCATTCTTGTTTTATTCTTTCTTACATCATTGTAAAGAGGATTAGACCTATGTGATCAAACCATTATAGAAAGTAGAGTTGATGGAGTAGACCTTTGTCATCAAACCACCATAGCAAAAAAAATGGTGTTGGAGTAGGCCTTAGTGATTGAACCATCGTATCAAAAAATCTACGTATAAAGGTCTGTGAGGTGCACCTATCCTTTATAGTAAGAGCCAAGAGACCATTGGTGTGTGGTTGTTTGAGGAGTGGACATAGGTCAAGGACCGAACCAATATAAATCATTGTGTGCCTCCATCTCTATTATGCTTTATTTATTGCTTTACATTTATGCTATAAGATACATGTGCTAGATAGTCATATCTTATTTGGACTGGTATACTGCTCACATGAGCTAAATTACATTATGAACTCATTGGCATGTTCTTAGTATTTGAGCCTTGTAGTAGGTCATATTTATTAACTTGTAATTAGCACATTTGATCACTTAATTGTTTTCATGCTTAGTTATACCATGTTGGTTGAATTGAGTGATCATTGTTTGTATTAGGACTTATAATTTTAATTAAGTCATAATTTTCAATATTTAGTCCAACCAAAACCACGAACAACAGGTGGAAGAATGCTGTTTGGGAAGTCGGACTGTGCACACCCGCTCCAATGTTTGGTGGATGGTGGCCCAATAATTCCATGATTGTTGCATGGGTTCTATGCAAATAGATTTATGAGGACCGATCGAGACCCATTGTGAGATCTGGCCATCACATGACATTACTAAAGCTAATGCTCTTTATGCCCAAACAAAACCTGATTTTTGCCTACCTCTTAACAAAATCAAAGTCCTCGTACACATTCTATAAAGGAGCTCAATGCATCACCTATGTGAATATGTCATGTACGTTTTGTAATATCCTTGACCGCAGGATCCAGGGCACAATTAGACATGTCTTTGTATTGAGTAGTTGATGGCCCAACCAATATTGGACAGCTTATCCTCATTGAAGGTTCTTGGGGTGATGAGACTAAAGTTTAATAATGCTTGTGCGTATAAAATCTGAGCACAATTCCTGTGCATCCTGGTGCATGATCATGTGTACAATCAGGATGGGTCATATAATTAAATGAACATATCAAATTGCATGAACCAAGAAATCAAGATCAGTTGACTTTAATCTACATGAATGGAATAAATCTGATTTAAATTAAAACATGTACAACAAGGTCAAATATGTGATCTTAGCATAATCCAAATCTAACCATCCATAGGATTAAGGAGGGAAGTTTGAGTCTTTTCCTTAGCTCTAATCCCTAATCTAATTGCAATCCATAAAAAAGGTGAAGAAACACTTACTTGGATCTAGAGGATGGATTGACGATAGGGGTGCAGAAAAAATCCGCCAATCCATGAAACCGATCTGATCCGCGGATCTTTAACCGAATCGAAGGTAAACGGATTGGTGACGGATTGAGAATCTTATAATCCGTTAGCAATGGATCGGTGACAAATCTCACCCTCAATCCACAAATTCAATCCGATCCGATCCGTTGACATTAAATATAAATAAAAAAAACTCAGCAGGTCTAAATATAAGTTAAGAGGTCCAAATATAAAAGAAGAAAAAACTTTTGGGGTCAAAATGTAAGAGTTCAAGGTTTCAATAGATAGAGTGTAATTTTTATGAATTTAACATGTTTGGCTTTATTTGTTGATTAAATCTCTTTTGGTTGTAATGTAGATCAAAGCAGCTCTTTGTATTGATCAATTGGGTAGCTTTTGGGACAAAAAAAAAAACATATTTGTAATTGGTATATATATATATATATATATATATTGTGCGTGGATTGTTAGCTTATATGCTAAAACTCTTTAAAACATGTTTAATCTCTTTCTTTAACATTAGATTCAACGGATTGAACGGATAAACCAATCCGATCCGGTCCTCCACGGATTGGATTGGATCGGTTTTTAACAGCCACGGATTGGTGACAGATTCCAAATCCATCAATTCATAGGTAACAAATTGATAACAAATTTGGCCTAATTTGTACAAATCCGATCCGTGTACACCCCTAATTGACGATGAGGATGCTAGATCCCTAATCCTGTTGCTTGATCCATGGGCCCATTAGGTGTTGTGAGTGAGGGATTGGTTTTCTTGGTTTTGAAGAGCCGCCAAAGTATAGAGTACTCAGTTTAAGAGAGAAAGTAGAAATGAGCACAATTACCACAAAAGGATGGAAAGTATGGAAAGTTGGGTTCTCATTGATTTTGCACAAAATGCATGATCTTTGAGCACTGGTGAATCGACGCTAACTCTTGGTCAACCTGACGACCGCCAATGCTTCTAGTACGAACCCGTTTAGATCAACCGAGTAACTTGCAAAGTCTTGAGATCTGATGGAAACCCAACTTCTCAATTACAATCCTAAAAAAATCTATAACTTTGGTTGTTCATGACACTCAGAGAGTTTGAACATCGAGAAAACTTGATCTCCGGTGGTGTAGAAACGTCTTTATTACTGCCTGACTCTCTAGGTTCTCTTGGAACAAGAGCATACACAACTCCTTGTTCCTTGCTTTCTTCTTCAAATTCCCACATAGAGAGAATGCGAGAATCTGACTTTGATGTTGTTTGTTTTGCCAAGACGGTAGATGACTTGAGCGGTAAAAGAGTAACTTGCCGACCCTTATACTTGAAAGTATGGTATTAGCTTCACCATCTTTTTGCACCTTGGTATCGAAGAACCAAGGTCTTCCTAATAAAATGTGAGTAACATTCATGGCAATAATATCACACCACAGTGAATCTTCATAACCACTAACTTTGAATGTTACCTTGCATCGTTTGTTCTCACTTCACAGGAAATGCCTCTTCATTCACCCAAGAGACTTTGTAAAGCTTTGGGTGTTTTTCCATTGGAAGCTTCAATTTATCAATTACTTCTTGGGATACCACGTTCATCTTGCTCCTTCCATCAATAACGAGATCACACAATCTATCGTAACATTTTTCCTTGGAACAAAATGTATTAGTTTGCCTCCAATCTTCAGCTTCCTCGATAGCAATGGTGAGGAGTTGGCGAATAAATAATGTCCTCCCACCACTTTCATCTTGATAGAAGGAATGATCCTCTTGCCCGGGTTAAGGTACTTGCTCTTCATTAGGAGTTTCAACTTCATACTCTTTTGCAACATGCCCCGAATCATAGGCATCATCATCCTTGTGGGCATAATGAAGGTTCTTTGCACTTGTGTATTCAGAAGCATGGTGTCCTTATCTTTACAGTGAAAGCATTTGGTATCTTGCCTCAGGTGCGAAGGATTAGCAGCATTGTTTCCTTTGTTGGAATAATTTGGTGGTGGTCTTGATTGATTCTGCGGTGAGGCTTGTATATTGAGTTTTTGTAGTGGAGCTTGTCGGTTGAAATCCTATGAAGGAACAACCCCTTTGATAAGTAATATTGGAGGTTCTCCTTTGAAGAGGTTCTCCAAAACGCTGAAATGCCTTAAATATGGATGTCGCAATTGCTCTTTGATACAAAGTGTCATGCGATGAACTTCTTCCACACTGAAAATTAAGTGTGGTTAACAAACAACATTGTTATTACATTGGAAGTAATAGGTGTCTTGAGTTAACTTTAATATAGTTCATGAATATTGTTCATAGGGATGAAGAATGAAGATGAAAATTTACCACTATAAGTGCAAACATGATCATAAGTGTTCCTTATTTGATCATCTCTTGAGGTGATCAAATTTGATGGCTTATTTTCGCATCATTTACAAACTTCTTTTTACGCACCACATACGTAAAATGAGTGCAAACAAACATGACAGATGCGTAACCATTATCCAAGTTCACTAATTACATATATAAATGAGTACAAACAAACGACCCCTAAGGCATGATTTGTTTGCGGTCATTTGCATATGTAAATAGGTTGTTTGCATGTGTAATTGTTACGCATCATTATGTTTGGTTGCAATTATTTACACATTACCTGTGTAAATTACATATGAAAATAGTATATAAATTTGCTCATTTCCACACCTAATTTTACGCACCTGGAATGATAGTGGAATGAATCACATGCGCTTCACGTATGTAACGAAACCACACATCAAAATGAGGCCGTTGCATTTTGCGCGTGTTCCGTCACGATGTATCCTAGGTTCAAAACCCATCGTGCTCACTTTTTTTTTCTTTTTTTGTTCTCCATCACCTTTCATTTCAGGGCCCTCTCTCCTCACTCTCGGATGAACGATCTCTCTCCTCCCCCCTCTCTCCCCAGCATATCTTCCTCTTTGCTTTTCTGTATCCCTAATGTCTCATTCTCTCTGTGTCTTCCCTCCTCCCACCCCCACCCTTCAATATCTCTCCTCCCCTTTTAAGTTATCCAAAATAGAAAATATGGTGTGGCACCATGGTGTTGTAGGCATCAAGATATCTGGACAAAGAATAAAAAAACCTCCTCTCTCTCTCTCTCTCTCACTCAAACACTCCACAGTCCACACATTGGATTGCTGTTTGTTCTCCGTGTTTTGAGATTTATTTATTTATTCATTTTCTTGAATGGTTGTTTTGAACTTTATATAATGCCCCATTTTCATTTCTTGATCTCTGATTTGCATTTAGCCGTCATTTCTTTCAATTGAACAGGTGGAAAGTCATAGCCCCTCAAACTCTATCGATGTTGAGATGAACTTCTTATCTAGCTTTTATTTTTATTTTTTATGACTAAACTTTAGTTCATATTGATGATTGAAAGTGATATAGAAATGCCAAGGTTGACTCTGTTTGACGATACTCTTTCTTTTGAGAGACTTATAGTGTTGTTAAAATTGAGTTTTCTATCAGGTCTTGTAACCTGTACATTGGAATGTTTTTTATGTTATTAAAAGTAGGAAGGATTTTTCCAAATAGTTTCAGAAAACTCTTTCAATCTACATGTTCCGGTTGGATCAGAATGGAGTAGTTCAAAACCCTATGGTGAGAGTTGTATTTCTTTTTTCATACTCTTCCCTGGCAACTACAACCACCTATTATATATTATATAACGGTATGGGTTGAGAACTGTATGCTCTCCCAACAGACCTTTTTGTTGACAATTGGTCTGTCTCACACTTAAAATCCCAACTAATACTCCAGTCACAAACAAGTACGAATTTAAGTGGTATGATTGTCTCACAGTCATGTGCAAAAGGATCATTTTCCTTTGACATTTACTAATGCAATCTGTTGTGCATTTAACAAACGTATACAGACTAGGAAAGGAAAAATGAAGTCAAGAAGGGACCATATATACCTCTTTAATGTTGTTTTTTGAATCCTTGCCATATTGAATTGGAGTAGGTGGATAGATGGAGAGAAAGGTTTTTTGTCATTGTATTTGCCCTCTTAGGCTAATGATCTTGGGCTAGGTTTTGTATTTGGGGGAGAAGTAACCCCACACTTGATACACAAATAAGTGAACAAAGTATCCCCCTTGGTTGAGGATGCTTGTTTTTTTTTTTTTTTTTGTGACATTGTATCACTAGAACAAATCAATCTCGAGCGAAAGGATGGAAGTGGATGATGGACTACATCTATGTTATCTGTGTGGCTACATACATTATGAATGTTTTAATGTACTGATTTTGTCATTTTTCTTCTTGTGATCCATGGATTGTGTAGATTACTCATATTGATATATAGTGTGAATAATCTATTAAAAAGATTGAATTCATGAAATGAGCATGTTTGTTGCCATGGAATAGGAATATGTTCTCCTTCGTTGTAAATGGACATGTTTGAATTCATTGATTAAAAAAGGCATGTTTATTGTAAAATGGGTCTAGTTGTTAGCATGTAACATATCAAGATAAAAGCATCTATATATATAATATTTATTAAAAAGGATTTCTTACATTTTCACGTGTAGTTCAAACATTATCAACATCTCTGTGCATTGAGAGGGTTTGGAAAAAAAACCCCTTCTCGGTTGGTTAATAATGCCAGACAACCCCTTTTTTGTTCAAACTAACGCAATCAACGAACCTAATCAGATAAAATCACTCTAAGTTCGTTTAATCTAGGGATTGGGTTTCATGTTTAAGAACTACAAAAAAAAAAAAAAAAGAACTTGCAGTTTGTCTGGACATGAAATACACCGAAAGCTCTGTTTAAACTTAATGAAAACAAGAGAAAACGAGATGTGCTTGCCAACTGTGTATAAGCTTTGAAAGAATGCGCCAAATGATGCTTGGGACCACTACTTGGGACCAACGAAAAGGAGAGGTGTCGACCGAGGACTATGAAAGAGGATAAGGGAAAAGGGAGAACGATGCAACGAGGGAAGAAGGGGGTTTTCTTTCGGTTTTGATATAACCACAATATTGTTGATATCGACAATACCAATAAACATAAATAAAAAAAATAAAAAAATAAAAAACGAAAGGGGCCCAGAGGGCCCATCCCGTCTCTAAAATACTACTAGGTTGTCCACTTACTTATAGCTCACTATGGGGATTTTTCTCGTAGTTTTCTCTAAAATTAATACAATGTAAATGACACAAATATAAGTTTGCCATATAAAAGTAACTGTTAAATAAAATCAGGGAACTATTTCATATAAAATTATAATGCACTTAGAAATCCAAAACATATACTAATTTTAACTAGTTCCTGCATTTTCTTTACATGTTTTTTTTTTTGGAAATTCTTCCTACTTGAACTCATTTTTTTGTATTTTTTTCTAATTAATTAACATTATGCTCAATAGGTTATATCGTTATTTCGAAGTTCTTCACTTTTTATAAACTAATTATAAAAAATAAAAAATGAGAAAAATTGGAGAATGTAATCCATGAGGTCCACAAATCCAATGGTTAGCTATGGTAACAAGTGCCTCCAATCTTTAGCTAAAGTCGAATTGCCCATTGTGAGGATGCCAAAGTGTCACTATCCTAGGATTGTGTCATGAGCTTGTGGGAGAGAACTGTATGTGACTAGTGGGATGAAGCTATAAGCTTAGCTAAACTTGAGTGGCTCATCAATATGAAGCCAAGTATTTGTTTGAAGATGCAGATGATCGGATCATGGGCCACCTCATGGCTTTCATAATTGGCCCACAACTACTGAAGTTGATAACCTAGTTGCTGGGTGTTGATGTCAAAATTTTGTTAAACAAAAGATGCTAATGGAAATTGGTCTAGGCCCATTAAATCAGCATAATTCAACGACGTTAGTCATCAGAACTTGAAAACATTTTTTCAGTAAATTAATATTCTAATTAGTTTAAACTACATGAGTAATTGATAGTAAAGTGGTGGAAGCCAATGCACATCATCTCAAAGGTCTTTGTTTCAATTCCCCATAAATGTATTTTTTGCTCCTCCAAATTCAAGCATGGGTCCCACAAATTAATCAAATAAAAATGGTCATAAGACTCATTCAAAGAAACTCATTGTGGAGTTTTGATAGTTATCATCACCGACTCCTCCACTCACTCCACGATATTTCGCTATAGTAGTTATCATAACCACTCAAAAGAAAGGGTAATAAAAAGGGGAAGAGAGAAATCAAAAAAAGGATTCAACTGTTGTCTAACAAAGAAGACAAAGAAAAGAAAAAAAGAAAAAAAAAAAGAGAAGAAGGAGAAGAGAAAAAGAAAAAGAGAAAAGGGTGAGATTTCTACATCATCTCCCCCTTCACTCCATTTTCTCTATCTCATTTTACATCACATTTCCATTTCACATCCTATTGGGAGATTCGGATCTTTATTTACTAAGGATTGCCCTCCAACCATAAAATACCTTTCATTCCATCCTCATTTCTTCCAATGCATTTCATCGTTTTTATCTCATCTTTTTTTCATTTCTTTTTTCTCATAAATGGAGATTCGGAATCCCATGGGAATTATGCCCTCCAATGAAACCGAAATCTAGACCAGATCTGAACCATATCCATTCAGATTCAGAACTGTTTGTCTAAAACAAGATATCAGACAAAACCTCATGATAATGGGTACAGAATCTGTTGCTAGCCAACTGGCAATTTGGAGAACTTATGTCTAAATCTAAAACATTTTTCTCCAATGGGTATTCATAATTCATTTTAATTGGCTTCTCCACATATTTACATCAATGCATGATAAACACAGAGCACCAAACCTCTTTCTAATTAGCTGCTAAGAAAGTCTTTCAAACTACTCTTATTGTCTCAAATTTGTTCTTAGAGAAAAGATAATAACACTAGAAAGCATCAAGTGGTGGCGTTTTGTGCAATTTACTTGGATTTTTCCAAGCACAAGTCTTTCTTTCAAAAAACGCAAAAAAAAGAATTTCGCACTCAGAGTTGCAGGTGTCGATAGTATTAGTTTCCTCCATCCAATTTGTCATTAGATGTGATGATCAACTACCTCAAATGTTTTACCATTAAAAATAAATGGATATTCTTCTACAAAACAAATTAAAACTTCCATAGAATTCTTAAATTAAAAAAAAAAATGGTACAGAAATAGTCTGATAATGGTTCACCCAAACAAACAGTCATGATCCTCCATCAAACTGCTACATGGAGATTCGGAGAGTAAAAAGGTGCCCGCCCTCCATTAAAATTTCATATACACAGTGACTTGGCCAACATTAAAAAAATGGAGATTCAGATTCTTATTTAAAGGTCGCCCTCCGCAAAATCTTGAATCACTCTAAACAAACAGCCTAAATTTTCAAATCTTGAATGGTGGATCTAAATGGGCTCAAGAATTGGCCAAAAGAGGCTGAAATTGGCCAGGGTCTCAGCTTATATAATGACAAGAATTCTCGGTTTAATTTAGACCAGAATTCTGGGTCTAACTAAGGTTAGAATATTAAATCTAATTCAGGCCAAAATTGCATATTCATGTCTGGCCAGAACCAGTCCAGACTTATGATTCTAAATCAGGCTCGATTTATGGGTAAAAAAAAAAAAAAGGCCAAAATTAGGCCAAAATGCAGTCTAAATCAGGTTAGGTTTTGCGTTTGAATTAGACCAGAATATTGGGTCTGATCCAAGACAAATTTTGGGCCTAACTCAGGCCATAATTCTGGGTTTGACACAGGACAGAATTGCAGTCCGAGTCAGGCCAGAATTACAGATGCCAGAACCAGTCTAGACCTATAATTCTAAACCAGACCAGACTTATGGTCAAAATCGAGCCAGAATTGTATACCATAATCAGCCCATAATGACTTGAATTTGGTTAAATTAAATGTCAAGAAATCTCTTGGTGGCTGAAAGTAGACTGAAAACTCAGTTTAAATGATGGTTCTAAATGGGTCAAAAGACAGCCAAAGTGTTGGCCAAAAACAAGTGAATGAGCCCAAATAACAGTCCTAAATGATGGAGAGCCAAACCTAAAATGATCTCTCTAATTAGATTGAAAATCAATTCATATAGCAGGCTCGAGTTCTTTAGTCAATGTAAGGGACATCAGTGGATCAAGAAATCAGTCCAAATGATGATTGAAAAAAAGGACTTCACTTACTACTATATCAGTCTATAACCATGAAGGAAATAAGCACCATTGATATCAAGCCCAAATAAAGAAATGGCCCATTTCCATCATTGTTCAAATAGAAATAATGGTGGAGAAGAAACATGATGATCATTCAGAGATGAGCCCCCCAACAAACAACAATAAAGTGGGCAACGACAAAAACAATTTTTCTTTTACATGTACTTGAAATAACACATTATGGAATATAATTCAAGGAAATAAAGATCAGCTATGGAACAAACCTCTAATCTGTTGTGTTCGTTTCCTTTCCTTTATCCTTTGTGTTGCTACCTTTGTGATCAAATTGAAATAATGGATTGCATCGAAAAGTTATATACAAGAAGATAACGGATATCTCAAGGTTGTTCATTCACTTAAGGGAGTTAAAACAACCCCTTTTCAAATTTGAAAATCCCTTAAAGAGAAAAAGTCAATGCCAGCCCATATAATCAAAAGTATAGGTCAACTAACCCAACTCAACTCATTCAACAATGAGGCCTAGCCATTTCAAATCCATTATAATGGGCCAATAAAAATACAAGGAGTGGCCCACTTCCATATATATATATATATAAAATGATCATCAAATTCATCAATTCATGAACCCAATCGAGAAATGATCATGAAGATCCAAGCGAATCGAAAGAACTACTTCTGACAACAAAGGTGAAGAGCAGGAACTTGTCAATAATTTATTTAATTCCTGTATTTTCTTTGTAAATTTTATTGAGTCAATGTCTTTATAATAAGAGGTTTTCCATTGAAGATGTAATTAACGATCGATGAGTTCTCACGATCAAGAGTATGATGTACCCACAAAATTGAATGTAAAACTTCTCATTAAATGGAGGGAAATTTGTATTCAATGAATTTCAGTGCATTTATTTATTTATGCATGAATCTATTGTGTACACGGGGCCCACCTAGGTCTGCTAATCATTGAAGTAGGGTCAGAGTACAAAATCTCATTATGGAAATTGAGGTAAAATCTCATTATAGAAATTGAGGTGGGGCCCACATGGGTTTACTATGATATCTGTAACATATTCTTATGGGCCCCAAAAGTTAATGGTTTTGTAATTGATTCAACTGGGCTTGATTTAAGGAGAGCCAAGAGAATGGTCATCAACATGCATGCGATGCTCATGATTATAAAATAGAGAGAAATTGGTCCTATAGATGGGTGGAATCATTAATTACTAGAAAAAAAATGCCCGTGCTATATAATCATAATATTATATATTTATTTTAAAAAAAACTTTATGATCAGTTTCTTTAAAATTAAATGCAAAAGGTTTTATTCTGAGAGAGGAAAAAAAACAGTCCATAAGAACTCAATACCTAATAGCATATAAATTAAAAAAAAGAAAAAAACACAAGCCCATGAAAATTGAAGATTAATAATCAAGAAAACAAAAAAAAAAAAAATCAAGACAAACAAACAATGTAAACTATGAATAAAACACAATGAAATTTGAAAGACAAATAGAAATAAAACAAAGAAATGAAAATCCATAATCAACTTGATAACAAAAGCAATTTAAAAGAATCTAACACTCATGAGGAAAAAAAAACCTCAAAAATGGAGCAAAAAGGGCAAAGACAAAAGAACCCACAAATTCATGAAAAACCATAAAAAAAAAATTAAAAACCCATCACAAGTAAGAAATTATAATAAAAGAAATAAAAAATAAAATGAATAATTTTTATTAAAAAGGCTTTAAAAACATTTATAAATAAAGATCAATAGATAATAGAATAATAGAAGAAATTTAGAAGAACCAAACCAACTTATGATAATCTAATACTCAAAAATGAAAATCTGAAGCTACAAAAGAAATAAGAAAAATCCATAAAAAGATTTCACGAAGAGAACCTAAAGAGCCCAATGGAAGTAAAATAAATATTTAACTCATAATGATAAGCATTAAAAAAAGAAAAAAATACAACATAAAAATGAGAATCCACTGAAAATCCCATGATAAAAAGTGATTTAAAAGGAAAAAAAAAGAACCTAATACCCAAAAGTTGAAACAAAAAAGGGGAAAAAAAGAAACTCACAATCTATGAAAACCATATAAATACAAACCATAAAAATATTGAAAATCTATAGAAATTTTAAAATGATGATTCTTTTGTATAAATCATATTAAAATGACATAATTAAAATTTCTCAAATAAAATATGCTGAACTCAAAAGTAAATGAGTTAAAAAAGATTTACCTTTCAAATTGAAATATTTAATAATTGCACAAATTGCCTCCAGATGCTCACATTTTAAAATGGGTTGAATACTGATCAAAACTAAACATGTAAATGAGACATAAGACGGTACTAAAAAGAGACACAAATAAATAAATAAATTATTGAAGTTGCTCTAAAACAAATACAATAAACTTAAAAGTAAATGAAAGGGAAAAATGAGAGTTCTCTTATTGACATAAAGAAATAGAATTATATCGGAGAAAGTAGAAAATCAAGATAATAAGAATGGGCTTAATTCTTTATTTAGATGGACCAATATTATTAGAGATTCCTTTCACCATTATCTACAAGAAAAATTGCTTTTAGCAAAGGCCAGTGGCCACCAGTAAAAGTGAGTTTGGCCGCATGTTTAACCTTTAGCAGTGGTCATGATGGCCGCCACTTGGTGACGGTATAGGTCCCGACGGTACTGATTTTAGCGGCAGCCAAGGACCGCCTCTAATGAGTATTTTTTGCGGCGGCTACGACTACTAGTAAAAAATTTCATTGGACGTAGGAAGGATGAAGGAAACTTTTAGCAGGGGCCATCGACCATCAGTAAAAGTCATAATGGCTGCCGCTAAATACGGTAGTTCTAAAAGTAGTGATTTAAAAAAAAAAATTACTTTTAGCTGCGGTCATTTGACCCCCGCTAAAAGCTGTATTTTTTTTATAAAAAAAATACATTTTATGTATATTAATTTGTATCGTATACATAATTAATGCTTAACAAATATTGCTCATACCAAAAGATTAAGTGCCAACAACTCGCATAGAGAGCTTAACTTCATAAGCCTCTCAAAAGGTAAATGTAAGAATGAAGGACTATTAGTATGTTTCATGAAAATATTGATAGAATCCAAACAAGACAGAAACCACATATACGTGATCATACAATACATAATACCCACTCAGATGCCGAAATGGTTGGCATACGAAATAGATTCCTTGAGAAAAGCATCATTCACCATATCACTGATGGTTCCCTGGGGTAAGTTCTAGGACAGAAATGAAAAAATCATATGTTAATGAATGTGTTGTGCTTAGTGTGTACATGCATAAGATTGGACTTTCATAGAAAGCATTGTTTAGAAATCCTACAAATTCACTTCGGGCAAAAAAACTTCCAAAATTCTCAGAATGTATGCAAAAGTTGTCTAGTCAGGAAATGACTTTCAAAGGTAGATTTGAACTATATACGTTTCAGCTTCATTTATTAAAAAACTGACTAACTAATTTGATGGGAGTGGCCACTAATAAAAAGCACAATCATGCATGAATACATCGCTTGGATAAATTAGGCCCACGCCATGACCCAAGTTCTGCTCAACCAACTGCTACACAAGAGTAAACATTGCATCAAAACCAGGATAGAATGTGAGAATACTTTAACATGACTATCATATATGGGATGGGTCTCAAAGCTGAAAGAAACTGATAAAATGACAGTCATTCAGTGGTAAAATCTTATAAAAATACAAACTACAGCATTATACATCAGCAGTCCTCAATTTTATTCAATAAGTCAACAAATGAAGAATCAAATCCATAATAACACAACTCAAATAAACACCATCACCAGCACCACAGAAAACATCTCCATTTCCAACCTACATTTTACAACCAGTATCTCCATACAAATAAAATTCATCCACTCCACCAAATCCATACAACTCGTCTAGAATTATAAGAACTACAAGCCTTCTCATAAATAGTCCTCATATGGAAAAGGACATTAATGCTATGATATTAATATATAAGACTGTGTCTTACAAAAGGCCAGAACGCATCTAGCAAAGCTTTAGTTGCAACTTGCAAGGATAGATCTCAAATTATCTAAGTTAAATGGCATTATAAGTCTCAATTTTTTTTTTTCTTTCCCTTGGAATAAAACAAGGTCAAATGATAAGAAAGGAATTCTTAGTTATCTCTGATGGACATCATTTTCATTTAGATGGAGTAAAGCTACTATATAGAAAATAAAGATGATAATAAATAGAGCTCTGATCTGGTGAGAGCACTAGAAAGTGAGAACTTGCAAACTTTTGTGGAGCACATGCAGTTAAATATGCTACCAACAAGTTGTACCAATAATTTGAAAGAAAATAATAGATTGATGTATAATTAGGTTAAACAGCTGTGAACTTCAATCATCAAGTTGATATTTTAAGTGTTAAAATATGGGTTTTGTGTTCATCCATCAGCAAACAAAGGAGAAAAGAAGGTCCACACTCTTTCTAACTCTAACTTCTATTACCATAGAACGGAAGCAGTAAGAAGATGACGTTAATAATGAATTTAAGTAGTTGGCTGTTCTAGCCTTGCAAAATATAAAAAATATAGTTGGTTTTTATACATGTTAAGTCCTACACTTACCAATAGCCAACCTAAATAAATCTTAAGTTATACTAAAAAAAAACACCCATAAATCAAACGTGATTTAGGAATATGTAACTCAGAAATGGGCTTCTTAGTTTGCGTTGCCAATAGCTTTTCTGTATGAAGGCATCCTCATGTAAGCCAACGTTGAATCCATCCATCTATAATGCCAAAATTAAAAACATTGACGGTGTCCATCACGACTACTACTCCTTCCCATCTCTTTGCATAATTCACGGGGTGGAGTGTTTACGTAAGTACAAGTGGGTAAAACATCCATGTGAAACTTCACTTTATTGCATTTTTAACAATTCAAAATACTGATAGATTTTAAAATGAACATATAACAATGTACAAAAGATCATTCATTAATTTAACAATTTTCTTATCACCACAGAATGAAGAATTCAATTACGAATCAAAACAAGGAAAACACCTCAAAATAAGCTCCCATTATGGATGGAAACTATTCCTTATCATTAGGTTTTTTTTTTTTTTTTTTTTTTTTTTTTTTTTTTTTTTTTTTTTTTTTTTATAACTGTTCCTTATTTTGTTGGTAAAATAACCTCAAATTAAGCCACGAATGAGCAATTCATACTAAAAAAAATTGTAAATAGGTTTTAACTTAGGCAACCAAGTACTTGTAAGAAGTTAGAGAGAACCTAGAATTTTATAGCCTATAGTACTCAGTGGATTTAACATGGGTATAGAGTCCATGTATTGCTTGGTGATGGACTATGATAAAAAAAAATTGTAAATAGGTTTTAACATAGACAACCAAGTACATGTAAGAAGTTAGGACCTAGAATTTTATAGGCTATAGTACTCAGTAGCTTAAACATGGGTATAGAGTCCATGTATTGCTTGGTGATGGACTCTGATTGAGTGAGTTGTGACTCTTTAGGATGCTCCAACATTATATTGTTAATACTCTGCTATTAAAAAGAATTATATACAATTTTAATTACAGTTGATCTTCACTATTAATTGTATGGTTTACTGCTCTTAAATAAACTATGATCGATATTGATCAGATGTTGTAAACAAACTTTAAATAAAAATAACTTCAAATCATCCATTTGTAGGCCACCAATCAAAGGCTAAGAATTTTCAATTTAAGTGAAAGGACTTATTAATATTACCAATTGTATGGATAGCAAGTAATAGATCTTACATGTGAAAAAATGAGACATGATACATGTAGTCCTGATTCATTCATCACAGCCTTAAGCACTCATGGCAAGAATTACTAAAACTAAGGCATTCTATTATCTAGCAACTTCAAAAGGCCCAGCTTTTAATGAAACCTCCCTTGGGTTATTTTTCTCATTGTCTTATCTAATTTGCTTCTTCCTGTGTTCTTTTGTTCATTGCTTCTTTCTTCTTTTTTTTTTTTTTTTTTTGTTCATTGTTGTTGTTGCAGACCCTTGGGTTTTGTTTCTCCCCATAAGAAGCCTTGATGTGTATTAGCGTTATTAGATTACAATAAAGTAGTACCTTTTCAATCCATTTTAGAAGTTTCAAGCACCATATGATTCTATCAGTTTCCAGCAGGACAAATCAGTCATGAAACCAAATATTTCACATGTTCCACCAAAGCATCTTGCTAATGAATAATAGAAGTATCAGGGAATAATAGCAATATTAGAATAAATAAATAGGAGAACGCTTGCAACTGTTGCAAAAGCAGTAGCCACAGTCCATTGTAGTATTTGCATCTGCAGAGACATCTTCAAAATAGATATTGCATGTGACTTGAGATCACTGTAGAGTGGCAAGATCATTACCCTCTACTAGAGTCACACCTGCTTCAGAAAATAACTGATATGTTCCCTTCTCTTCTAACATGGAACATTCCAACGATGATGAATAAGTAGAGTCCGTGCACATATCTCACCAAGTGTTAGTAAGTCCATTACATTGTGTAAACCTTCTCTGTGCACAAAATGTGTATCAATATCTAAAATATGAGATACTCTTTAAGTTCTCGACGTATATCTTTCACTTTGATAGGTCAATCATTAAGCTAAATTCACAAGAAATAGAACCAAGAAAACAAGTCATCACCTATGCAAGCAGAAACAATTCTTTTGTGATATACCAGAGATTGTTTTAAAATCAATTACACTGAGAAATTCATCTCTACCTATCTAAGCTTAAAGAAAACCCAAAAATAGAAGACAAATGAGATGAAAGAAAAATAGAGAAAATGAGATCAATCTCTTGCAGGTATCTTCTTCTCATTGTTGCTAGCTCAGGTAGTATGACAACTTACAGAACAAGATTCTACTAAAAAAAAAAACAACACACTTACAGAACAAGAAGACCCTTGAGCCTTTACATTCACCTGTACATATGGCCCATTCTACATCAAATGAGCACACAAACACAAGACCTATTTGATTTCCGCCTTCACCACATTCCACCTCCTCACTGTTTCATTCCATTCCACCACACCCCCATCCATCAAGCAATATACAGCACGTTCAATCACATAAGAAACACATGCACAACAAACGACCAAAAAAAAAAAAAAAAACAAAGAGAGAGAAGCCCAAACGTCCCCAAGATAGCCAAGATACACACCAAGATCCATGGCCACAACATGAATCCAAGAATCCGCGCTCAAACTAATCTGAATACCAAAAAAATAATAGCATTTTCATTATCCCACCAAAATCCCAACTAGTCGCAGAGAATGCCCATTTTCCACCCAAACTGATTTTGACATGAAATTCTCACCATGCAACCCTTCAAATCGGAATCAAGGGGCTGGGATCACCAACCTCACAGCTGAGACAACTCCACTACCTCCTCCCTCTCCAAAATCCACCACGCATAAAACGGCCACAGTCACAAAAAAAAAAAAAAAAAAGAAAAGAAACGAAAAGAAAAGAAAAGAAGAAATGGAAGAAGAGAACGGGCGGGACCCACATACCTGGCGAGTTCTCCCTCACTCTCCTCCCTCTTCTCCCCTGTTGACCGCGCATGGCCTCCACCTGAAACGGTAGCCAAAAAAAAAAAAAAAAAACAGAGAGAGAAAAGAAAGAATGGAAGATGGCAGGGAGTGCGGATTCACATACCTGGGCTAACTGGCGAGCTCCCTTCTTCCTCCTCCCCTCACTCTGCTGTCACTCTCCCTGCTCCCCACTCGGCCTCCACCTGAAAACCATGGCAGAGGATGTGCTGCTCGGTTTCTACCTAAAACCATGGCAGAGAAGTTAACAAAAAAAAAAAAAGAAAGAAAAGAAGAAATGGAAAAAGAGAAGGGGCGGAACCCACATACCTAGGTACCAGCTGGCGAGCTCCCCCTCTCTCTCCTCCCTCTTTCCGGTCTCAACCCACTCGGCCTTCCACCTGAAAGCATGGCAAAAAGTAAAAGAAAAGGAGAAAAGAAAACAGAAAACAGAAAATGGATAGAGGGGTGGAGATGGTGGGAGGGAGCTGCGTGCGTTGATGGAGAGGGTGAGGGCTGCGTGAGTAGTGATGGAGGTGAGGGATGGAGATGGCGGGTTCTGCGTGAGTGGTGATGGAGGTGAGGGATGGTGATGATGCCGGGGGAGATAAGGGAATCGGGTTCGTGCGCCTGGGAGTATTTGGATGAGAACGAGAGAGGGAGACGAGGGCCAGGGAGGGAGAGAGCGATAGAGGGATTTTAGAACGAGAGGAGAGATTAGGGCATAAAAGTTGTGATGACATTGTCATATAACTTTTAGCGGCAGTTAATTATGGTTGCCCCAAAAAATATTTTTACCGGCGACCAACTCACTATGGACGCTATAAATTACCTCAAAAGTATCCACGGCTATATATTTGACGGTAAAATAAAAAAACTGAGTTACAGCTGGATCTGGTTTGGCCGCCGCTATAAGTGTATTATAGCAACTAATTTATCGGCCACCGCTATAAGCTTGACGCTAAAAATATATTTTCTAGTAGTGTATATATATAATTAATTAATTTAGTGAATATATATAATTAATTAATTAGTTAGTTCCGCAGTTTAAAAAAAATGTACAATAAAAATTAATAGATAAAACAAAAACCTAACAACCCAGAACCAAGAGTGGATTAAATAAAAAAGACAAAGGATTAAATAAACCAGATAACCCAGAAATCGGCATTTCACATTCTAAAAGAAAAAAGAAACAAAATCATATAATCAGAACAAATAAAAATACTTGAAACTCCTTAGATTAGTAGCACTTAAACATTGGGACCAATTAACACTCAAATGCTATTGATTTGATAGAAATAAAATAATATTAGGAGTTTCTTAATAGACAAAAGGTATGACGAAGAGTCAAAAAAAAAAAAAAAAAGACTTTATTTGGAAAACTCCAGTATTTTGTATTTTTTTTATCAGATAATCAACTTGACCGTGGAAATAACCCAAAATAAGGTGAAAAATTGAGGTATCCTATAAATAGCAAGGATGTTTGTTTTAATGATTGTGATTTTTAATACATGGGGTCTATCGTAGTGTTTCTCTCCATTTACATCACGATTTATAAAATTTAAAGCCACACACACAAAAAAGAAAAAAACCAGACTCCACCATTTCTCCCTCGCCAAACGTGCATGGTAGCACATCAGTTACATGAAAAGTTTCCCGCCTCCTCTTTAGCTCCACGCCGCTGTCACGAGTTTTTCTTTTTTCAATAATGTTGTCCTTTTTTTATTAATTATGAAAATTATTATTTTTGTTGATCAATTCCATATATTATATATTCGTTTGAGTTTAGTTTTATTATAAGATCGTTGTCATAGAAAATTAATGACCATATAGGAAATCATATAAAATAGTTATTTCAAAAGCTTGATCATCTATGTTTATAGTACAATGCATAAGTATTAAAATAATAACAACAATATTTATAGGGTTTAATATTCTAAAAATATAGTTATTTTTATAAATACCTCGTAGATAAATCCCAACTCTTAGTCAATATTCCAAAGTGGGGCTGGGTCCTTTCTTCATTAACTAATTTTAAGTTTTTTGTTGATAACTGTTAACAAAAATATACTTTGTGATGTAGTGGTTGGGTTGTTCCTTTAAAATCCATATTGTCTTTAGTTCGAGTCTCAGCACATATCATAATTAATTTTTACCAAGTCATTAAAAATAAACGGGTCAAGTTGGGTCCAAAAAATATGCTTTATCTTTGGCCCGACCAAATTTACCCCGACCTGACCCGTTTGCTAGGGTCAAACTAAATTAAATTGGTAAATCGGATGAGTTTCTTCAAGGTTGTACAGGAAATTTTCCAAATAAAAAATGGGATAAACAAAGGCTTCCCAAACTATAGAAGACGAACACTAGTGACCTAGAGCATGTACTGTTTTCCATCATTGCTATGCCTGGAACTACTTCTTATTCTGATGAGTTGTGCTGAGAATGATCCAATTCTAAACAAAGTCATGATAAACTTATTTTAATGAAGCCATAAAAAAAGAGAAAAAAAAAAAAAAAACCTTTTCACCCCGTTTTATCAAAATTGCTCAATCATTTTCCCTATGTTGTTCAAAGATTATCTCCAGCATTACCTATCCTATGATATATTTATAGGATATTCTACTTCATGGGAGTGGTGATTCTCAAGCAAATATGGTGATTGAACACTCTGACGAGGTTGCAACATTGTTTCGAGAGGAACTGGGAGAATTCAGATTGGTTGATCGTGTTAGCCGAGGGTCCGGACTCTGAACCAAGTGGGTTTAGGGTTGTGGGTATTTTGGTAATTGTACTGGGATTTTTTTGGGTGCAAAGAAAGAGTTTCTTGGGGACCAGGAAAGTGTAGATTATATATTTGATATATTTTGTAGCACTAGACTTTGTGAGAGAGTGAGAGAGGTGAGAGCTCTCAATTCCATGGGTGTCGGCGATTGTTGAACCACGTGGGGTTGATAACGAAAAGTCGAGTTTCTTTTCCATGGAGTGATTTTCTGTCGTCTTGTTGGCTTGATTGATTGCCGAATCACAATGTTTCACGCCTCCTCACATATGCACACAACAGATGGGTCATAATACAATTTGTTGTGCTGGGTCGGTTTGGTTTTGTTGGTTGTTAAGAAGTAAGAATAGATTCAATTGGAACCTGTTTTCCCTCTACAAGGGTCTTGAACTTACTCACCCACACATAACCACACGTCTCCTAGCTAGCTGAGCAATAGCCGGGGACAAACCCAACCCATTTATGAATCAGGCGATAAATGTCAACCCGAACATTTATTTATCAAGCCTAGTGTGGGTTGGGTTAAGTTTCGGGGTAACGAATTGCAACTGTTGTATGCATATTTAATTTACAAAGAAGTAATAAGGAAAAGTCTTCATTTTAGAAAGACTAAAACTAGGGATTTTGCCAACACACTCATTGTCGAGTGATAGTTTTACGCAAATGCCTAGGGAATATCCCTGAGTCCTCAAGTTAAAATATTACTCCTTGAACAGTAGCCCGGCCTCACAAAGGGGAGGGGCTTTGGGGCAATTTAAAATGAATTTATTTAGAATTAGCCAATCAATGAAATATAGATTTTCAATTGAGAGTTATTCAGGACGAATCCAACCCATAACACTTACCACCAAACAACACGACTCTGTCAAGTGGTACCACCATGATTACATTGCTATGTGGCCGGGCCAACTATTTGGGAGAAATCTAACAGACCCTATTCATGAGGAGGGCATTTATTTTGGAGTCCAAAACACCCAATAGTGCATCACGCATGGACAAATAGGTTTTCTATGCATGTTCAAATAAGCCAGAGATATTTTCAAATTGGCTACTTAGGGTTTGATTCCTGGGAATGACATTCTTCCCTAGTGTGTGGGCTTCCTCTTCCTTGTGTGAGCTCTCTTGTATCCCAGCCCACTCAGCCGGGGTAAAAAGAAAACAAAGAATAATATTCCATTCACCTTTTTTTGGGTTTTTTTTTTTTTTTTTTTTTATCAAAAGAAGCCTCAAATATTAGTATACGTCCAAAAGCATCTTCAAACACATGTAATACCCAAAAGCATCTTACACCGTACACTTCATTTTTTCCTAGACCAAATTGCCCTTCATTTTATCTCTTGCGACATCGAGATTCGACCGATTAGTGCAATGAAGTATTCGCAACTCGTTATTTTTTATTCAACTATCAAGCTCGCTAATTTATTTTGGACATTGTGAGTAGTTAATGTTTATTTTAAATTCACATTTGGAAGCAAGAAACGTCGAGGAAAATATCTTCAGCTTTATAGCTAAGGGGGTGTTTGGAAACGAGATATGTTAAGATGTTTTGCTATATTATCTACTAGTTTAGAATGTAATTTATTCACTTAAAAATGAGGTGTTTGGATAACTTACAAAGTATCTTATAATATATCACTTTCTTCCAAAAACCTTCATATTACATTATTCAAGGATATATTGTTTAAAATAATATTTAAAAAATCTTTTCTAACTACGAATGGAAAGTCTGAGTAAAAACCATAGGAGATTTCATGAGCAACCATTAATTATAATGGCCCACTATAAGTTTTAATATTTATGGGTCCCACTGTTAGATTGGCCCCACAGTGCTTCCAAATTTAATGTGGGGTCCTATAGCCATATCACGACTACATAGCCCTTGTTAATTATCAATATTAAGTAGGTCCTACAAATGTCACACTCGGGGCTTTCATTGTGATTACCAATATTAGGTGGGTCCCATACTACCAAAATTAGCCGGATCCCAGGATTACCAAAATTGAATTATGTGATTGTAATTATCAGTTTGCCATCATTAAATGGGTCCCACTGTTTGATAGCTCTCCTACCGTTAACATCAAATGGGTCCTATAATGATTTCTCATAAAAAAGCTAGATATGGTCATTTGTGATAGCAGCCATTAGATGTATTAGAGTATATTACTAAGGTTTGGTGGACCTGCCTTAATTAAACAACATTGCTTGGATCTTATGATTTAAATATTTTAATCTTATATTTCTTTTTCCAATAGATGGGTCCACCATGATACACATGTGATGACTAATTAGTGGGTCCTGTGTTGGGTTAATTGATTATATTCACTCAATTTCTTATTTGGTACATCATCTTGTAAGTTTTTTATAAATTGTCAAATACTTTAAAGGTATATTAAAATCTGTGAAGATTACCAAACACCATAAGTGACACAATATAATAATATGACATTATTTTATTCTATAATAATTAAATCTTACAATATTTAAACTTGTTGATATTATATTATGCACTTATCCAAACACCCCCTAATCCTCCTATAGTAGTAAATGTAGGGTTATGAATAGAGAATGGAAAGGAGCATATTTCTTTGTGTTTTTTTTCCTAGAAATGAAATGATTGATTTTTTTGGAGCATAATCTCCACAAATTGTACTAAGAGAAGGGTTACAATGAGTACATTTACTATTAAACAAATTCACAATGGAATGATTCAACTCATACATTCACAGAAATTATTTCTTCAGCCTAACGCACATGTATGTATCCTATTTGAGAAAACTTTAACTTTTGAACTCGCGAATCTAATTTTGACATTGCAAGTTGATATTTGACCACAAGTTGATTCTTGACACCATAACTTAATCATGTTAATCCTCAATTCAGAGGGAGGGCATTCTAGACTTTGAAGCAAATTCTTCACATATCGTTCTAAAAGTAGGGTCAGAATGAGTTCATTAACAGTTAAACAAAGTCACAATGGAATCATTCAACCCTAACTTCATATATTTTTTAGCTCAACATGACAATCATGTCCATTGGAAAGTTTCAGTAGAGGCTATGTTGGATTCCTAAGGTTTGAGTTAATTTTTTATTAATTATAGTAAAAGTAAATTCAAAATGAGGAATTATGAGAGTTTATAAAAAATACAAATCAATTTAACATGATAGAGAAGCTTAATGAATGCTTGGGGCTGTTGATGAATGAAATTAAACAGAAGAAGAAAACCCGAGCTCTTGAATAATGTTGGGCACATATATGGACACTAAATCCTAAGCTTGCGAGTGTTATGTCTCGAACTCGCGAGTCATGTCTCAAGCTCGCGAGTGTCATGTCTCAAACTAGCAAGAGATAAATTGAAGGGTAATTTGGTCTAGAAAAAAATGAAGTTTATTGTAAAAGATGCTTTTGGGCATTACATGTATTTGAGGATGCTTTTGGAGGATGAAAATTTTTATGCTTCTTTGGGTAAGAACCCTTTTTTTAAAACCAATAACCAACTTAGTTCATTCTAAGCTTACTCAGACTTCACGGTGAATTCATAACATTCTCTATCAAGGTCCACTTTTTTAAAATTCTAAAGCTCTTAAAATAAATGTCTCTCACTTGTATGAGATATTCCAAGATTTCACTTTGTTTGAAGCCCACCTAATAAGATTTATTAAATATAACAAATTATTTAATAAAATATTATAAGATTTAATATGATATTGTAGTGAGGCTCACCTCTTTAAAAAGCCCATCATAAGATTAATGTTGTGTAATATACATTTGAATAAACTAGAATGACAAAGTAGAATTCATGTAGCTCACTCCAACGTAGTTGAGATAAGGCTTGACAATGATGATTTGAATAAACAAACTAACACAAAAGATTTACGTGCTTGTCAAGATCATTAGGGCTTTATGCTTAGGTTTTATGCTTATTTTAAGACTATTAGAAATTACGGCTATTGAAATTCAGTGGGGCCCAAAATAGTTATTCTAGGTAGTGTAGATTTTTACTTAGTAAAGCCTCACAACTATTTAGCTCATTTGAACCTATTTGGTGCAAATATCCCTATTTATCTGCATTAAAATACATATAAATTGAATGCACAGAACTTATACGATTGCTAATTAAAAATGAAGATCAAAGCCGCAATTTTAAAAATGAGCATCGAATAAGTTTTCCTTTTATAGAAATATAATTTAGAAAAAAAATATGGGAAATGAACTATTCCTATTTCCATAAAACATAGGTTATTTGATGCAACTTTTTTAATATTCATATCAAGTTAAACACTTATTGTATGAATTATTTGTATTCAATTCTTAGTATTATAATGCAAACAAATAAATGTTTGTGATTAGAAATGTCACACCGTAGAGATTACTTTCCCCTTCATCTTTTTAACCAAATGAGGGAAGGATAAAAAAATTTCACTTTCCAAACAAACTTTACTGTCATGCTTACTCCTCCACTTCCATATAACAAATATGCCCTTGGTAACAAACGGATCCTAGTTTTATCGTCTGCCGGAGCTAATCGGCTGGGACTCACTGGAACAAAAACTAAAAAGGAGGACTTGGATTCTTCTTGAGCTAGAATCGGTTTTTGTCTGCCCAAATGGTGTTAACGAGAGTTGTGACAGCTTCTTTTTACCCGAGAAGTGCTTTCCAAACAGGTTTTTCTGTCCATGCTCTCTCTACAGCCCCCCTTTCTTCACTCTTTTCCAACCCACAGAGGATTTCTTCTCCTCATGATTCCAAATCTCTCCAAAACTCGACTCCTGATGATGTTTCTTCTCATACCCAGCTCCACATTTCTGTGAATAATCTTTACAAATCGGGAAAATTCATGCTGGATGATGCACTGCACCTGTTCGACAAAATGCTTCTGATGAAACCCCATCCGTCAATTTCTGTTTTTAATCACCTGTTTGCACTTACTGCCAAATTGAGACACTATTCCAATGTGGTTGCTTTCTTTAAGGCGATTAATTTGGTTGGAATCAGACCCAATGTACATACACTGAGCATTCTGCTCAATTGCTTCTGCCACTTGAATCGGGTCGATTTTGGTTTTGGGGTCTTTGGGGATATCCTCAAAAGGGGTTACGAACCAAACACTGTGGTGTTCACAACTTTGACTAAAGGCCTCTGTATGGTGGATGGGATCACTGATGCAGTTGAGTTCTTTGTAAAAATGGTAGAGGAGGGGTACTCGCCCAATGTAATCACATATGGTACCCTCATCAATGGGCTTTGCAAAATAGGGAATATCAACCAGGCTCTTGGGTTGGTAAGGGAAATGGAGAAGGGAGTTTGTACACCAAATTCTACAGTGTATACAATGATCATTGATGGTCTCTGTAGAAAAGGATTGGTGAATGAGGCTAGAGATCTTTTTTCAGAAATGATGGAGAAAGGGTACCCTTGTGACGTTGTTTCGTATGGAACTATCATTAATGGGTTTTGTAGAATGGGAAATAATAGTGGTGCTCTTGCAGTGTTAAAGGAAATGGGGAAGGGAAGATGTAGTCCGAATGTGATGGTGTATAGCATGATCATTGATAGTCTCTGCAAAGATGGACTGGTAAATGAGGCCATAGGTCTCTTTTTGGAAATGTCTGACAATGATATTTCACCTGATGTTATAGCTTATAACTCTTTAATTCGTGGCCTTTGCACTTCAGGAAAATGGAAAGAAAGCATGAGGTTTTTTTATGAAATGGTGGGTCGGGGAATCTTGCCGAATGTGATAACATTGAACATACTGATGGATGGTCTGTGCAAACAGGGGATGGTAGAGGAAGCACATAAGTTGTTGGATCTGATCATACAAATTGGTGAGAAGCCTATAACATCCACGTATAATACACTGATGAATGGGTACTGTTTGAAAGGCCAAATGGACGATGCATTGAAGCTTTTTGATTCTATGATAGGTAGGGGTGTTGAGCAAGATAAAATTAGCTTTACCATATTGATTAATGGTTATTGCAAGTGCAGGAAAATGGATGAGGCAATGAGGCTTTTCAAAGAAATGGGTCCTAGAGGGTTGCTGCCAAATATATTTACATACAACACTCTTTTAGGTGGATTGTGCAATGCTGGTAGAGTTGCGCTTGCAGAAGATCTCTTCAATGAGATGCAATCACATGGCCCGAATGCTAACCTTGTTACATACACTATATTGTTGGATGGGTACTGTAAAAATAAAAAAGTTGTGAAGGCTTTGGAACTATTTCAGTTATTGATTGACTCTGGAATCCAACCTGATATCAAGATTTTTAATATCCTCATTGAAGGAATGTGTGAAGATGGAAAACTTGAAGCTGCGAAGGAAATATTTGATGATATCTCTAGCAAAGGTTTGGTCCCTGATGCAATAACATATAACACATTGATCAATGCCCTTTGTAAAAGAGGGCTAATGCAAGAGGCTAATGAAATGATGCTGCAAATGGAAAAGGATGGCTATGTGGCAGATACTTGGATTTTCAATCTCATGATCCGTGGATTTTGTGATAACAAAGAGATCGATAAAGCAATGCAGTTTCTACATATAATGGCTAAGAGAGATGTCATTCCAGATGCAAGCACTGCCTCAATTATTGTTAAGTTGCTTTCGCAGGATGATCGGTATAAGGAGCGGTTAGAAACCCTTCCTACATTCTCCAGAAAGGACAAAGCTGAAGGTGATGTGACGTGGGTTAAGGCATTGCCAACATTTCTTCAAGATCATTATGCTTCTATTGGTGATCTTTATGAGATGCAAACTCTGCCGCAGAATCTGTAAATTAAAGAGCAAAGCTGAAGGTGTGGGATGTGGGTTAAGGCATTTCCATCATTTCTTGAGGCTCATTATGCTTATATTGGTGATCTTTATGAGATGCAAACTCTTCCGCAGAGTCTATAAATTAAAAGTAAGGATGTTGCTCTATAAACAGAGTTTACTTTTTCTTGTTGCCTATCTAGTTTTGCATAACATGCATGTTCCCATACATATATGGACACGTCCTGCTTAGAGTTACATCACGGATTGTGTGAGAGTAAAACTCTAAGCCCCCTTGTGGGACCCACTTGGATGCATTCTAATCGTGGGAGGATAGTGTGATGGAAAGTCTCATTGTCGATATGATTTTGGAAAAAAAAAAAACAATCTCAATCATATAATCACAACTATTGATTTATTGGCCTTAAAACTTAATGGTTTCTTACGTTTTTCATGAACTTTTATCTAGTGTCAAGTATAATTCCGATTAGTGCCAAAATTTGGGTGAATGCTAATTCATGAGGGGTTAGTGAGTGTGAGGGGGTTGGATTTATCATGGGGTCGGTGAGTGTGAGGATAAAAGCCTCTTGGGCATTGGGAATGAGTCCATTTGGGCCGAATTGAAGATCACATAAGAAGTTGAGGCCCATTCAATATTGTCTATTCAGAATCCTTGACCAACATGGTTAAAATTCTTTCAATTAGATTAGCCCAGGTATATGCAGATGATTTTAGTTATGAATGTTAAATATCTTTAGTTACTTTGAACTCTTTTTAAGATTGGGAGAGAAGATGCCACTTTTTACTCGTGGTTCCTTAGCAATCAAGCCAAATTAGATTTTCCACGTAGAATGAAGAGAAGGATGACGAAACTTTTTTTTTTTGGGGGGGGGGGGGGGGGGGGGGTGGTGGTGGTGTGGGGGTGGTTTGGGTTTGAGGGACCAAAATCCAAATGCCTCGCGAGTGGGAGGCGTGATCTAGGAATATTTAGAATAATATGAGCATGTGAGGCTTTTTTTTTTTGGTAACCTCATGTGAGGCTTTTTCATACAAACCAGCACATGATGTGCGATTAGGGAAAGTGGTAGGTTGTTTTCGGAAGGGAAAAAACCAAAAAACTGTAAAAAAAACTGCCTTGTTCTCTAAAATGGTATAGGAAAAAATTCCTTAAAAAGAAGAAAATAATTATAGAAAAGTTGGAGTAAGAAGGACAGGTTCTTGAGTGTTATATCTAGGACTATAACAAAGAGGTAAGTGATCTTTGCTTGTATAATTGTACTTCTAGTCCTATCGCTGGTAGTGGAAGACTGGAAGTTTTACCATGATATTGATGTCGATGTTTTCCAGTTTTGGGATTTTACCTCAATTATAACTTCCATAAGCTATTTTTTCATGATCCTTACAATTCCTGCTTGCATGTTTTGTTTGGTATTTTTGTTAGCCTATATGGACCAAGTTTCCACCTTATTTAATTTTTGTAAGGTTTGTTTGGTAAATTTACTTGTATAGTAGGAGGATGTTAAATGTCACATCATTGGAAAGTGGTGGTGGTTTGAAAATAGAGTTTACTTTTGAAGTTAAATGTAAAAGGTGTTTGGATGGTTGTGGTTGTTAAACAGGCCCAAGGTCCAAAGCCCATCAGTAGTCATACCAATGCTATATCTCATGTGGAATTGATTTGGGTCAACATTGAGACAGCTGTAGCCTTCCTAACTTAGAATAGCAATTAGTTGCTTTCTTAACTTAGATTACTAATTGATGTAATTAGATTAGTTTCCTTTCTTAGAGCCTTGATTGAAGGCATGTAAATACCTATATATTGATGGACGATCTCCATGGAAAAACACACAAAATTAATACATTCTCAAGAGTATATTCAAAACTCTTTTCTGTCATCGTGAGTTTGTCATGATATCAGAGCAGAGTTCTAGTCTTTAATATTAGAAATCATTCAAGGAGTTAATCAGAGAGAAATCTCTCTGTCTTGTGAAGAAAAAACAGATAGAGGATCTGTTTTCAAGGGTCGTCATCCATTCAGAATCTGCGATGGGCTCAGATCTACTGTGGCCCACCTGCGATCATCACAGCACCATCAAGGTTCTTTCCAGCCAAGGTCGTCTAGGCCTTTTGAGTATTTTGGTGATTTTTTCAGAATTTTTCGACACCGTCAGGTAAGATTTTTTATCATTCTCGTGATTTTTCAAAAACTTACACAAGATTTGATCAAGACCGTACAAAAGTTTGGATTTTCAGCAGATTCAGTTCAAACTTGTTCCAGTAGGTGCAAAAATTGTGTGATTTCATAGATCAGGGGCCTGATCAGTGTCCAGCACCATCTGTGGGGCCCACGTAGGGGATCTTGGGCTAATTTCAAGGACGTCAGGGGTTTTTTTTTCCAATTTATTGTTCTGTCCAGCACCATCCCTTCTTTGATTGGTCTGATTGATTGGTTGGATCTGTCCAGCACCATCTCCTGCACTCACGAACTGTACTTCTTACAAACTATTGCTCGATTTGATCATTTTTTCCTTCATTGTTTCACAATATATAATTGAGATGGAAAAATTTGAGGTCACTTTGATCAAATTTACGGGAAAAAATTACCCAGCTTGGTCTTTCCAAGTTCAAATATACCTAGAAGCTAAGGAATTGTGGGGATTTGTTTCTGGCACTGACCCTAAACCTACTGAGGATGAGAAGAAGATCTCCTCTTGGCATACTAAAGATGCCAAAATCAAATCTTGGATTTTGGGATCCGTTGAGTCTCATCTGATAATGAATCTCAAGCCTTACTCTACCTCTAAAGCGATGTGGGGGTATTTGAAGAAAGTATATCATCAAGATAACTCTGCACGTCAATTTCATCTTGAATGTGCGATTGCCGAGTATGCACAAGGGACCTTGTCGATACAAGACTACTATTCAGGATTCCGTCCGTTGTGGTCAGAATACGATAGTATTAAGTATGCAGATGTAGCTGACAATGTGTTGACAGTCATTCAAGATCTTCAGGCCTCTAGTCAAAGGGATTAGTTTTTTATGAAACTGCGCAATGAATATGAAAGTGTTCAATCTGCTCTAATGAATCGGATGCCAGTACCTTCCTTGGATGTATGCTTGAATGAACTCCTACGCGAAGAACAGTGCATTGCAAGCTTCGCTCATATAGCAAATAAGGCTTCTCAGCCTCCATCTCGAGACTTGAGCAAAACACAGTGTTACAATTGCCAAAAATTTGGGCACATTGTAACTCAATGCAAATAGAAGGTCTGCAGTTACTGTAAAAAGTAGGGACATATCATCTCTGAATGTCGCCGCCGCCCACAACGTCCATCACCACAGTCTCAGAATCAACAGTATTAGCCTCCGCATGCGTATGTTGCTTTCTTGGATATGCCTACTCCTACATCTGCACCCTCACAGTCTGGGCCCTCATCCTCTTTCACTCCTGAATTGGTTCAACAAATGATTATCAAGCCCTCTCTGCTTTTGGTCTTTCAGGTACATCCCCTCCATCTTGTACTTGGTTTCTTGATTCTGGGGCTTCCAATCATATGACATCTTTCGGTGTACCACTATCCAATGTGCAAAGCTACAATGGCACTCTTCAAATACAAACTGCCAACGGGGGCCATGTTCCCATTACTGCTGTTGGTGACATTCCTAGTCCCATTCCGTTGAAAAATGTTTATCTGTGTCCCACTTTAACTTCTAAACTTTTGTCAGTCGGGCAGCTTGTTGAAAATAAATGTAACATCTCTTTTTCTTCTTGTGGTTGTGTTGTGTAGAACCAGATATCCGGGAAGGAGATCGCGAGGGGGCCTAAGTGTGGACGTTTGTTTCCATTGAATTTTTCTAAAATTTCTAGGAATCAATTTGACAATAGTGTGTTTTGTTTTTCTCTTCGAGATAACTACCGGTTGTGGCATAATAGACTTGGACATCCTAATTCCAAGGCTTTGTCCCTTATGTTAAATTCTGGTTTATTAAATAAATCTATTGGTTTATCTTCGTGTGTGCCTTTTGATTGTGCTACTTGTAAAATGGGAAAAAGCAAAACTCTTCCGTTTTCTCATTCCACTTCACACACCACTAAATGTTTTGATTTAGTTCATAGTGATGTATGGGGAATTGCTCCAGCTCTTTCCCACGCTCACTACAAATATTTTGTGACTTTTATTGATGATTTCAGCCGGTTCACATGGGTCTACTTTCTCCATTCAAAATCTAATGTTTTCAATGTTTTTCAATTTTTTTTAGCTTATATTGAGAATCAATTTTCCACTTGTATTAAAATCTTGTGATCTGATTCAGGCGGGGAATGTGTGTCTTCAGATTTTCAACGGTTTTTGCAAAACAAAGGCATTATTTCTCAAAGAACTTATCCATATACTCCACAGCAGAATGAAATCGCTGAAAAGAAAAATAGACATCTCATTGATGTCACTCGTTCTCTTCTTCTTGAATCATCGGTTCCTACCCGGTTTTGGGTTGAGGCACTGGCTATGGCAGCTCATCTTATCAATCGTATGCCATCAACCTCCATTGAGAATTAAACACCGTATTACTGATTGTACAAGACCTCTCCATCCTATGATGATCTTCATGTTTTTTGCTCCATTTGCTTTGTGCACTTGCCTCCTTCTGAGAGAATAAAACTAACCGCACAATCAGTTCAGTGTGTGTTTTTAGGTTATGTGCCCTTCCAGAAAGGGTTCCTTTGTTATGATTCTCACATTCGTCGTTTACGTACCTCTAGGAATGTCGTTTTCTTTGAACAACAGTATTTTTTTCAAAAACACATTGATCCTCCTGACTCCTCTTTTGTGTCTTTATCTAGTTTTTCTGACACCCCGTCGGTTGTTCGATTTAATCCTAAATTTATGTATCACAAACGGAACAGAGAAGCGCCTACAAGGGACCCCCCTCCTGATCTTCCTCCGGCATCCGGTCCACGCCCGGCACTTGATCCATCTGGACATCCTTCACTACGTCGCTCCACTCGTATTTCGGTACCACCAACCCGTTATGGGTTCTCACATACTTAATGGCCACTTTGTCTTCCTCTTCCATTCCCCAATCCTATTCTCAGGCTGTGCAGGACCAATGTTGGAACAAGGCTATGTAAGATGAATTGAATGCATTAGAGCAAAATCATACGTGGGATGTTGTCCCGTCTCCTGTGGGTGTCAAACCTATTGGCTGTAAATGAGTTTTTTCTCTCAAGTTAAAATCTGATGGTACTTTAGATCGATATAAGGCGCGCCTTGTCACTCTTGGAAATCGGCAGGAATATGGCATCGATTATGATGAAGCTTTTGCTCCGGTTGCCAAGATGACCATCGTACGCACAATTCTTGCTGTTGCTGCATCTCAGTCTTGGCCTTTATATCAAATGGACGTAAAAAATGTGTTTCTACATGGTGATCTCAAAGAAGATATTTATATGCGACTACCTCGGGGATGCTCATTCGGGAAGGGTATGGTTGCCAAACTTCGTCGCTCCCTTTATGGTTTGAAATAAGCTCCTCTCGCATGGTTTGAGAAATTTCAATCTGCTCTTCTCCGCTTGGATTTTCATCCCAGCCCGTATGATCCTTCTATGTTTTTACATCATGCTCCATCCGGGATCACTATACTACTTGTCTATGTTGATGACATCGTCATTACTGGTCCTAATGCCACAATGATTCAAGAACTCCAAGCGTCTCTTAGTGAGACATTTCACATGAAGGATCTCGGCCCCCTACACTATTTCCTCGGTCTTGAAGTTCATCAATCGACTAAAGGTATAGTTCTCAATCAGCACAAATACACTGTTGATCTCATTGCCTTGGCCGGTCTTACTGCTTTAGCTCCTGTAGATACGCCGGTCGAACTAAATGTCAAACTCAGTCGAGAGGAGGGTGATCTTCTTTCCGATCCTACTGCATATCGCCAGCTAGTTAGTAGCTTGATCTACCTCACGATCACTTGTCCTGATATTTCTTATGTAGTCAACCCGATGAGTCAGTTTATGACTGCTCCTCGTCACCTTGATCTGGCTGCTGTTCGCCGCATCATATGGTACCTTATTCGCACACCAACTCGTAGGTTGTTTTTTCCATCCAACAATCCTTTATCTCTTAAAGTTTATTCAGATGCTGATTGGGCTGGTTGCCCGGATACTCGCAGATCGACGACAGGATGGTGCATGTTTTTGGGTAATAGTCTCATTTCTTGAAAATGCAAGAAACATGAAAAAGTTTCCAAATCCTCTACCAAGGCCGAGTACCGAGCCATGTCTGCTGCATGCTCCGAAATTCTTTGGCTCCGTGGTCTGCTCTCTGACATTGGTTTTCCAGCAGGAAGAGCTACCGCCCTCTATGCAGATAATACAAGTGCAATTCGGATTACTGAAAATCCGATTTTTCATGAACGCACTAAACACATCGAGGTTGATTGTCACTTCATACGTGATGAGCTTAAACGTGATGTCATCAGCCTTCCGCATGTCTACACTAAACTTCAAATTGCTGATATTCTCACCAAAGGTCTTCCACGACCTCGCCATCAGTTCTTGGTTGACAAATTGATATTTGTTGATTCTCCCGCATCAATTTGAAGGGGGGTGCTAAACAGGCCCAAGGCCCAAAGCCCATTAGTAGTCATACCAATGCTATATCTCACGTGAAATTGATTTGGGTCAACATTGAGACAGTTGTAGCCTTCCTAACTTAGAATAGCAATTAGTTGCTTTCTTAACTAAGATTACTAATTGATGTAATTAGATTAGTTTCCTTTCTTAGAGCCTTGATTGAAGGCATGTAAATACCTATATATTGATGGACGATCTCCATAGAAAAACACACAAAATTAATACATTCTCAAGAGTATATTCAAAACTCTTTTCTGTCATCGTGAGTTTGTCAGTGGTAAAGGAAAACTGACTTTTATTTATTTATTTTTATTTTTACTTTCTGCAAAACTGCATTTTGTGTACAATATCATGCGGACACAACCAATCATGTGTTCCATTGGACTGTGGGTCCCACTCCTATTGATATGAAATCTTAGCATGTATCCCTAGAGGGTATAAATTCATCTTGAATGGTTCGGATTATCTCTTCTTGGGTCCTACGATGGATTCCTGAGCCGATTTGCTTGTTCCTGACATGGAGTTAATCACATTTTTATCATGCGCTCAATCAATGGTAAAACCCGCCTATATATATATATATAGTTACGCTACAAAAATCCCTAGGTGTTTTTCTACAAAAAAAAGGCCCCCTCTTTTAGTCGATGAAAGTGTGACACGTGCCATCAGTGATACACATCCGATTCTGTCTCCTAAATATTCTCCTACAAAGGCGGATCTCTTAAAATACTAATAAATCATTGGCTATTAGATAGGGGCAGAAACTCCCCTTTTGAGATACGGGAGTTTTTGAGAATTTGCCATATATATATATATATATATATTGAATGGGTAAGACCCGCCTACAGTAAAATGAAACTTTAGCATATATCATTAGCGGGGATGGCATTTATTTCCGAATGATTCAGATTATCATTATGTGGGCCCCACGATGGATTCCATGGCCGGTTTGCTTGTTTCTGACATTGAGTTAATCATATTTCCATCTCATCCTAGGCTTAATCAAATGGTTGGACCCACGCTCTTTTGAAATAAAATTTTAGGATATATCATTGCAGGGGATGACATTCATTTTGAATGGTTTGAATTATCACTATGTGAGCGCCTGCTATGGATTCCTGTAAGTTCCCGTGTAATAGCTGCAATAGAGAGCCAGACTCGTCTCTCTCTCTCTCTCTCTCTCTCTCTCTCTCAGCCCCTCCACCATCCACAGTCATCATTTTCATACATCTAATTGCACTACTCATTTCAACACCCATCCCTTCGCTACAACTCCACCAATATTCACATCTACAGTGGTCCCAATACTGGAACTGCTCGACTTGGGAAATTCCCATTTACTTGACCGCACAACAATGCATACCAAAATTCCCAATAGAGAAGGGAGGAATTTTTGGAGAAAGTAAATGGGACAGCGAGGAAGATGATGCATAGGAAGAAGAACTGCGGCGCTAGGATGGTTGGAGATTTTGCAGGGAAGGCGGAGGAAGGAATGGAGGTTTATGAGAGTTTTGTATGGATAAAAGTACGGTGGGAGGTTGCTCAGTTCCTTCTTTCATGAAATGTCTACCAAACACAGTAGAACGAAAAATTGACTGTTAATTGTACAGCCCACTCCACTTTCCATTTCGGTTAAAGTTACCAAACAGGCCCAGAGCTGTCTTCTTTGAATTTTTGTTCGTGATTTTCGTAAAGTATCTCAAACAATTGTTCAGAGAAAGAAGACATTCACAAAATGCTCCAAAGCAATTAACTATGTTCACATCTTCATAAATTTCTTAGAGAACATTCATTGTTTTTTCTTAACAATTCAGTTTGATATGAATCATTATCTTCCTTGTAATCGATGAATAAACTCTGTAGCAAGGCCTTCGCTTACATTTCTTGTACTTTCTTCTTCTTTTTTGCTTGGTGGTGTGTGTGTGTGTGTTTTTTGTACTTTAACCTCTGCTTGACTTCTTGTATGTCTTTAAATAATTATAACTTCATGCTACTCATTAGGGAAATCTGAGAAAAAAATTCACTATTAAGAGAAAACGAAAGAAGTGACAGAAGTTTTATTTGTTCAGCAATGAGAAGGATCCTTTATGGGAAGCTTTCAACTTCATTCCTTCAAAAGATGAATCTGGGCAAGGCAGAGTTGGAAGGCATTTTTCATGATCACATTGGGCTATGAGCATGCCTTTTTGAATTTGCTCTGACACTTTAATTCCAGTGGAGCTGAGGTCGGAGCTGAGCTGGTGTATAACAGAGAGATCAAGAACGTGAAACTTCTATACATTACTGCAAAAGCCCTGTAATCGATTGGCAGCATAAAATCAATTACTACACTTGGGACATCCATTCAATAACTGAATGTTACAAATCAGGTACTTGTGTGTTTTTCAATTTCGTCAATTATGTCATCTGTTCAGCTGAAGTGGAAGTGGATTTCAGGGAGATCAAGAACCTGAAACTTCTACACGTTACTGTGAAAGGCCTGTAATCAAATGAGCATCTTATATCGCTGACTAGAATTGGGCATTCTCTAACTGAATCTTACAAATCAGGTACTTTGTGTCTTATTTTTTCAATGTCATCACTCATCAATCATGTCCTCTGTTCAGCTAATGTGGAAGTGGATTTCCTGCCAAGGGATGCTGTTGGTAATTTTCAGGGATTCCATATTCAATTCATCTTTGTAAGTTTATTTTTTTCTTTAATAAAATTCTATTGCCAGTTGAAAAAGATTGTAATATGTTTTCATTTTTGTGTTTTATGAACACATTTCGTTCTCCAAAAACCATTGAACCACCGAGTTTGAGGGCCATTGCCAATTCAAGAGTCCAGGATTTTGTTGTTTGATAATGCGATATAAATTTATAAGCATGACATGTCCATTTTAGAAGTAAATGTGAAGTATGTTATTTTTAAGTCTCAAACCTCAAAAGTTCTTATATATGATTATTTCAGCATTATATAGTATTTCCAGAACAGCACATTTACTTGGATGGAGGTCAATCCAGACTGCCCAAAATCCAAATTGTGGGCACCATTGTCGTAGGACAGAGCTACAAAGTTGGACTGGTTTATTGATCTTGAAGCGCTCGGACTACATCAATTCTCTTTCTCCATTTGGAAAGGATACATATATAGAAAGCCACTGTTGAAGATCCATTTGATCAAGGCCATTCACAAAGCTCATCTTGAACTTATATAAAGTCTCTGATTATGAAACATCAGATGAAAACTCATTGGACAGGTTAGATAGATACCTATGAAAGTGAATTTCATGCCCCTTTGTGAGAAGGGATTTGAAGGACCTTGTTTTGTTTATCATATTAAATAGACACCAAAATCAAGGTTTCCAGTTGACCCTCAAATTAAGTGTGGGAGATTTTGTGGATCATAATAACTCATGACATACATTGTTGACACATGGTGGTTTTCAATTTATGACACCTCTGAAATAAATTGATTTTAAGGTTCAATAAATATCTAAAAACCAAAATCAATAGGGAAGGGGTTCTGCAATATTTATAAATTCCCCTTTCCATTCTCTTCTAGTGGAAAATAATTTAGGCAGACTTGTAAAAGCAATGATTCACTGTCATGATAGCCCGACTTATGCCTGGGCTGTGGGCTTTGTTTATGTTGGGTTTAGTACCCATTAAGACTTCTACTTCTCTCTTTTTCCTAGTTTTGATTCCAAAGCTTGTAATGCAGGATTTACGCATTGTCTGGGTCTTTCATGAGGTGAAACTGATTTTATTGCCTAGTTTCTTCTAGTGAAAACTATTTTCTCTTCTTGTGAATTAAATTAGAACTAGTATGATGACTGATAAAAGAAAGTTCCAACTTATTTATGGGCTGACTAATAAGGGAAATTGATTGCTCCAAGACTTTTCTCTCCATTTTTGTCCACATTCAAATGACCTCCATACAGTCGTTCACTTGTGAAAATAAAGAGGATAAATTAAGACCCCTGGCCCGGGCCCAAACCAATCAATTTCAGACGCCCACCAAGGAAAAGGGATGGGCAAAAGAGGGCATGGATGGAAGTATGAGTATAGATATGAAGAAGTGTAACTTATTTGAAAATTTGACTTGAGATAGAAAGGAATGGAGAAACATAATTCACGTTGCCGACTCCAACGTAAAAGTGTATTTAACAAAATGCTTATGTGGCAAATTCTATTTGAAGGCTTGTGTGGCAAATTGAAGGTTTGGAATTTAACATCTCTTAAAGTAGGAACTCCATCCGATATCCTAAATTTATTATTTTATTATATTTTTATCTTTTTTTGGGACCCACATCATAAAAGAAAAAAAAAAAAACTTTTGCATTCTTGTGATCCCCCATTGCATAAAATAATCCAAAATAATATTAAGGCATTTGCCTTTTTCATACTTTAAATTTGGGAGGCCCATCAGTCGCCAAATGCCATATCACAAATAGTATGTCTAATGGATCGAGACATGGTGAATGTCATTTTTAACCGTTACCACTGCCACTTGGCAAATAGCATGACGGTTGTAGATGCTCTAACCATTTATTCTACTAAGCAATTAATAAATGTCAATCCATGGGTTGATATGTTGTTTGTTGGTTTTGACTTTTTATTGTCCATGGAAACAAATGTGTTTAAATTAGAGGAACTCATTTGAATGATTTGGGCATATCCAGCGTAGGCCGGTAACGAAGCCAGTAAGAAAAGGTTTAGCCATGAAGGTTGATGGCCCACTAAGAGGAAGGGATGAACCTAAAAGGACGTAAATGGAAGTAACAAAGATAGCTATAAAGAAGTGTAACTTATCAGAATAGAAAAACAAAATTCATCAACGGATCTAACATAATTGAGATGGTGGAGAAAGAAAATGCAATTAAATCAAAAATAAAATTAGTAACAATAACAACGATCATAATTGAATAATACACATAACATGCATATAGCCAAAATCATCTCCCAAGAATTTATTAAAAAAAGTAAAAAAATAAATGATAAATGCAACAAAATTCCAATCTAGACAAAAAAAAAAATGTCACATAATTTCTTTTTACAAAATCAACAAACTAACAATTGCGCTAACTGCCCCACTAAAGAGCCCTAGCGTCACCACCCTTCCTCCGCCACTCGTCGCCCCACCCCTCTCCTCCTCCTGCGCTGAATTCGAAGATGATGACGATGCATTATAAGTCGGATTTGCTCCATACAACAGCTGAACTCCGGCGACGTCGTCCGCTGCCAGCTCCACCCTCCTTGTCCCCGATGTAATCGTCGGAAACATGATCGCCTCCTCCACCGACGAGTGCCCCAACCCCAGCAGATGCCCAATCTCATGCACCGCCACCGACTCCAGGTCAATCTCCCCCACCGACGGCAGGCTGCCGTCCACCGCCCAGTTCTCCGCCGCGTCAAGGTGGAACCGCCCGTTCGTAGGCGAGAACGCGTGCGCCAGCGTCCCGAGCACGCCGTCGAACGCCTCCCCGTCGCCGTGGTCTCCGGAGTAGAACCCGATCTTGATGTCCGCCGCCGAGTACTCCGCCGCCTCCACGAACGTCATCTGCGTGACGTTGGCCCACCGCTCGAACGCCCGGGCGAAGATCGACCTGAGGGTGGCGTCGTCGGCCGAGATCCGGGCCGTCGGGGAGATGGCGTACGTTAGCTGGCGCTTGTTGGATGGCCAGCTGGGTGAGCCGGGGAAGAACGAGTAGAGCCGGCGGTCGTTAGCATGGGCGGCGCCGGATGAGTTCATGGACGTGGAGCCGTTGATGATGTCAGCGACGCCGCATCTGGGCCGTACGATCTGATTCACGGTCGAGAGGTCGAGGGAGCCGGTTGGGTTGAGGTTGAAGTTTTTTTGATAGGTCTTGATGGCCCACTCGAGCGAGTCGTCGAACTCGTCCGTTACGTTGGCGTTAGTGCTGTTCGTAGCGGTGTCGGGGAAGTTCATGTATCCGAAACGTTTGAGGTAGCGCTTCAGGTCGACCAGGCCGGGCACGTGATCGCCCATGTGGCAGCCGGTCAGGTTCTGGAAGGGGGCCCATGGAGAGGAGGAGATGTTTTTTGGGAGGAAATTTGGTAATCCGGAAACTGAATTCACCAACACTAGCAGGAGAATTGCTATTGCTGCAGGGGATTTCATTTTCCCGGGTTTCCTGTTTCCAGTGAAATGGAGGATGGGAGTTGAGATCGAATTTTGTAGTTTTGGAGTGGGTTGATTTGGAGAATTGGTCTTGGGTTGGTTGGTGCTGATTTGTTCTGATTTCTGATTTCTGATTTCTTGTTTGGGATGTTTATATTAAAGAAATGGTGGGAGGAATTGAGATAGGGGTTTTCATGGAAACTAGGGTGGGTGGAGGAGCCGGCAAGTTTTGACTTGTTCATGGCATTGCTGTTCACTCCTGTGGTCAAATGAGTGTTCGTCCAGAAGGAAGATATTTCAAACTGTGACGTAGACGGCAATGTTGAAAAGAACGATGGCATTTGGGATGACGATAGAGGACGGCCTGCTTGCCCGTAACGAACCGACGAGTCATTTATTGAATCTTGTCGCTTGTTCAAGCCTTCCAGGTAACCATCGTGGTAAGGTGAATGTCGTGACTCGTGAGCTTGGCGTCGTCTCCGCGTGCGGTTGTTTTCTGATTGATTTTCTATGATCTAGAGGAAGATTATTCCTTACAACGGATTTTTTACTTTTTGGTAGAAACATCTGGTTGATGTTAGGGTTTATTCCTTACAACGATTGGAGACGTCGGCCAGCCCGAACCACATTAACAGATTTGACCATAAATGATTACACATGGACTCTTTTGATTGGTCTTAATTTTGATACAGGCAAACTCTGTATTGAGATAATGGATTGTCCCACTACTCTATCTATCCTTAACCAAGGCTTGTAGGAGTTATCTAGGCTTCTATTTAAAATCTCGGTTTGTCTATATGAATTATATTAATAATATATATAATTGTGTTAATCATGTTATTAATGGTACGTACAATCTTAAAGAGAGGCCAACTACTGTTAAAGTAAAATTTACTGATTTCTCATTCACGAGTAGAGTGTTCATTTTAAGCAGCTCAATGCTCAATGACAATTAAGCTCACACGGTCTCAACCCAATAAATTTGTAAAATACAACTGGATAGTTGAGAGCTTGGATAACTTAGAAAGGGGGTACCATCCATGGAGAAAAAGACGGGGAAATATTCTCCCAAGAGCAGACCGCATTTGTTCAAGCCAACAACAAATACACGTGTCATGAGCATAATAATGGACTTACATGATGTTAGATGGAAGCTAAGAGTGAAAGGAGCTGAACTAACTAAAAGTGGGCCCAAGGGGTCCCTGTAAAGCTAGGTTGCTCATGGCTCATGCAGACACCGCGTGGGAGAAAATTCTTGGAAGATACAAGGATATTAGAGGAGAGCCAAAGGGCTAAAAGGATGGTGGTCAACACCACCCTCCCCACCTTTTAATTTCTTTTATTACTTTTTATCATGGTGCAGCCGTGCAGGTGTATCTACATCACCCCACTTTCCTCTCTTTTTCTTTTCCATTTGAAACACATGTGGGAATTGAAGGTAAAGGTATGACGCGGTCTACTCTGGTGAACGGTTTAATAATACATATGGGGCTAGATGAAATGGAACAAACTGTCGGATGATTGAAGTTTTGGTATGGTTGGAAACATAAAGAGCTCTTAGAATCAATGAGAGGCATGGTCCGCATGGAGTGGGCTCATCATGTCTCTAGGATTAAGGTTTTTCCATGGTTTTTCTAGTTCACAGGCTTGATCCAGGCTCTGTCGATAATACTCCAATTCTGAATCAATATGAGTAGACCTCAATCAAGTGGGGCCACCCAAAGTGGAGTGTCTACAACCCATGATTCCTACACAAACCATGGATGGACTTTGGGATGGTAATTAATGTTGATTGCTAGCAGAATCGGTTTAAGATGAGTCCCGATCCTCTTACTACTTTTGTAATTCCTTGGTTGAACGAGTCGAAGCCCACACTGTAGTCCACCCATTGAAAGCTAGAGCAGTTCAAAATGAATGTAGTTATTGTATATCGGTCTTTTCATATATTATTTCAATAAGAGTTGATCAAACAATAGATTTGGCCCCACCAGAAGAATGACCAATCTCACAATTGGTCCAACTCATACTTGAGTAAAAGTTAGACATCTCTTTAGATACTCGTTTTGATGAAATTGTAGAGAGTGCATTCAACAGTCACTATTTGTCACTATATTATGATGAGTGGTGTGACTCACATTTATAAGGAATAAGGTGACACATTCTTCCAAAATTGAAAATCTTACTTTTAAAACACCAAAACAGCTCTTCATGGCATTCCGTAACATGAGGGGTGATAATTAAATAACCTCATTTTTTCCAAGTCCTCCATCCATATCTTCTACAATGTGATATGTGATGTCACTCACATTCATGAGGCATAAGATATCTCGGCATACTGGTTTAGCTCGATTCAACAAAATATATAGTATTTACCTACAACAATATTTTTATATTTTACCATTTTTAAAATAATATATATGGATAGATATATTCATAAAAAAAAAAAAAAGGACTTACTTGTAGGAGGGCAGAAAACCACAATTCTTAATTAGTTATAAATTCTGCAAAGACTTCAGAATCATTTGCTAATCCTTACCAACTAGCAGGCATGAGCGTGAATCGCATGTTTGAAGAATATACACACATTACATTTTGTATGACTAAATCTTTTTTGTATCAATATGGTATTTGAACATTTACAAGTAATAATGCATCACTTCTGCTCCATCAATGGCCCCTATATAATCTTTCATGAATAGATAAGAAAAAAAACTATTTTGTCAATCATTATGAGAAATCTTCTATATAGTTAAAAAAAATGGGTAGCAGGTAAACTTCACTTTAAACTAACGGAAAATATTTAGGATCGTTTAGAATTTCTTAAAAAGTTTCTGCAAATGATGGGGGAATGATAGGCTCTTTTCCAAAAGTTATCTAAGAACTCTTGAAATAATAATTAATGGTTTCACCTAAATGTTGAAATCGATCAAATGGCATTCTATTCTTTGACGCTATGACCAGCTTATTAGGAAAGTTTTGGAGATCCAAGGAAGTTCATTTTGCGTGACTTAGATCTCAAATGAGTGATCTCAAATGAGTAGTCCCTACTATGGAGTTCTATACTTTTAACTCAGATTTGCCAGAGTCATAGCCTCGGAGGATTCTGACTCCGATTGGAATAGCTCCTTCTTTATCTCTCATTTTTTGTATGAATTTGCTACTCTTTGGTTCCGTACTACAAATGCAGATAATACATGACAACTGATTTTGATTCATCTCATCTCCATCGATATTGTGAATGACTAGTGCGCCCCCCGCCCCCCCCCCCCCCCCTCTGCATCAAATTTCCAAGCTTAACCTAGAGGAATCCTAATTTAAAAGGAGTCGAACTCCATGGTGGGCTTATTCATTGAATTCGAGCGGTTGAAATTAAACAAAATGGGATATCTTGAGATTTTAGATCAATCAAAATTTGTTACGCCATTGAACTAACTGTATGATCTCCATTTCTTTACCAAAGAGTACTCAATCCAGTGGTGGAGCAAACTGGGATTAATGTAAAATTTAATTTTAATGGTTCGGATCTCAATAGGTGAGCCCCGCAATGGAGTTCCACTCTTTAACTCACAATTTCCCCATGGCGGAGCCTCATAGGATTTGGTTTCATGTCCTTTTTTGGTAGAAGTTTCTATAGAGAGCAACACTCATTGGATGAGTGGCCGGTGCCTTAATCACAGCCGTCCATGGATTTTGTTAAGGTCTATAAATGATGTCTAATCTTCCATTCACAATTGATCCAAATCTCTAACACTCCTATTTCATAGCCATTGGTTTTGTATGGCAAATCTAATAGGATCTATGACACTCGAATAACATATATTTTTTTATTCTAATTGCAAATAGCCTTTTATTATTTACGTATAATATCTTTATTTATGTTATGCAACTAATTTTTTTAATGTTCTTTTTAAGAACCACAATGGCAATAGCATTTTACTGTAATCATTCCAATCACACTTATGAGAGTCGGGGTAGGATGAGTGATATGTTCACAAAATTATAGGTTATTCAGTCATCATTTTATGCACATATGTGGACTTAATTAGGTCAATTTACATTTAATTGCTTAAAATTTCATAACTTCATGCATTTGAGCATAAACTTGGAAATTAGGTCAAAATCAGTCATAAATTGCTTGATTCCTATGGAATTAGGATTTTGAGCCATTCAATTATCACACCCATTGGCTTGTTCATTTTTTTTTAACATGAATCAATTTCTTACATTATAGTTCATGAGAAATTAGGTACAATGCATGTGGGTCCCATACATGCCATTGACGAATTTCTTACAATTTATTATAGCTAAATGACATTCTTTATTCATGTAGGAAACATCAACAAATTTGAGCTCACATTGATAAGATTTGAGAGAGGTCAAAGGAAAGTCAACCAAGAAGAGAACAGTTGTAAGAATTCAAGACACATTGCGCACCTAGATGGGGTCCACCTTGGGCGTGGATTCCAAGGTAGGCGGGGTCCCACACATGGGTCCCCCTTATCTTGACATCTTTTGGAGAAGTTTGAAAAAATTAAAGAAAGAAGATTATAAAGTTGCATATTCAAGTTTCAAACAAGAAAATACAAATTTGAAAGGAGTCATTGGCTTACCAATTTGAAATTCAAATTAAAAACAAAGAGTTTAATTAGAAGGTTTGGTTCAAGAGTTGATTAGTCAAGCAAGTAAGTAAGGAAAGCATTCAAATTTGGAAAGATAATCAAGAACAAAGTAAGAAAGAATCCCAAAGCTCTTTGGACATCCCACATGGGTCCCACACACTCCCAACATGGGATTTTCCTTATGTGCACAATTATTCCCATTTTTCTCAGGGTTAGCAAATTTGTAACGGCCATAACTTTCAAACCGAGGCATAATATACCCACCATTGGAAATCTCTTTTCCAATAGATATCTGTGTTGCCCAAGATTGCATCAATGGAAGCTTAAATGAGGAAGATATAACCTTTGGACATTTGGTGCTGAAATTTCTACTCGGGATTATAATTGTGCAGATAGAGAGGGACCCAAACATACATGGAAACAATTGCTCACCAAGACTCAAAGATAAACAACAACACCTTTTCAGGTTCAATTTGTTACCAAGATAAGAGGATTGCTTAGAGATCAAGCCAAGATGAGGAGTCCAAGTGGAAAATAACTTATGCCAAAGAGGAGGTGCAAAAACTATAAATAGAGGCCATACCCATGGGACGTCTCTCTCTCTCTCTCTCGTCTTCTCCCTCTCTTCCATCCACTTCTCTTCCTCCTAATTCATGTTGGTCAAGATGTTCAAGAGATGATGTATTCTGCATGGTGGTTGCTCCCTTGACTTGGTGTTTCATGGAACTAGAGTAGAAAGCAAGTCTATTTAGAATTTTGTTTTCACAGTCTTGTTCATGATTTCTTAGTAATGTGCAAAGAATAAATCAAGATTTGTGAGTCGTAATAATTCAATTTATTGTATTAACACAACGTGTTTATGTGGGGTGATAGACTATATTTGATGTTGCAGTTTCTAATTTGATTCTTTCGCCCTAAGCATAGAGTTTGAATGTTGAAAATTGAAGTTCTAAAGTCCATATTCTTTTCTTTAATTTATTTTTATTTAATCTGAATTTATTTTATGCACTTTAATTTTATCAAATTGGTGGTTTAATAATTCTATTGTTTTACAATTCTTAGTTTTAGAATCAGTTTAGGATATTTAGTTCAGGGTTTAATTTGAATTTATAATTTTAAATTCAAAGTTGGATTGTAATTTAATTTTTAATTTCTGACTTGTTAGTAGTGGAAAATTTGTATAGTTTTTGCTTAGGATAGTTCTAGTTTTTAATCATGACAGGTTCAAGTGGATATAACTCCCAGTAGATACGATCCTCACTCACCGGGTAACACTATAATTGAGTTTTACACTTGAGGACCTACAATCAATGAGGGAGTGCATGCATAGTAAGCATAGAACAACAGTGCATGAATGTTCTGAAAAATATTGTGCATTCACTTTTGTGTAGAGAAGGGAACTAGAACAACATAAAAAAGATTGCAACTCAGTGAGAAAGGTTGACTAACTAATGTACTGATGAAATTAATACTTAAATGTACTGATGAAATTAATACTTAGTGTTTAATAAAATAAAATATTTTTATTATTGATTCTTCTGTTTTAGGTACCGGTTATTATCAAAGGTAGGAAGGACGAGACTATAACTCTAAAGTTGACATGAAGACCACAGTCTCGAAAATTAAAGAGATGTTAACCAAAGCAATAGGACAAGAAGTGACAAATATATGCCTGACTCATGAGGGAGCCAAAATGATCAATTATAAAATTTTGGCCCACTATGACCTCAATGAATTAGATATAACAATGTATGTCCTAGGTACATTACACTTTCATAAACATTTTATGTTTTCCTCCTTTTATTTTCTTATCTTTGCTGATTTTTGTGTTTTTTTATTGTAGGTTTGATTGATGTCGAATAGTGTAAGTTTACAACATTATTGATAAAAGTGTCAAAATAAATATATTTATTTTCTATATTTTTATTAACTTATTTGTTGGTTTTTTTAATTACAGGATAGGCAGTAAAGGAGTTGATACATAGTGGACTACATTAAAGTGCGCAATTACTAAATAATAACTTCCTTTTCACAGAATAAGCCGGGCTTCTATTGGGCTTTTCTTTGCTCCCTACTGAATTCAAATGTAGACTATTTGAAATGGATTAAGGCTGGCGACTGGACTAAACTTACAACAGTTGAGTCAAGTTAAACCTCTGGACACTTCTTGCCAGCCTGAATTCTATCCTTTACCATTGCTCTTTTGTTTTACTTTATTTTTTTTCAAACACTTTAACATTGCTTTTTTTACTTATTCTTTTCTTTTTCTATATTGGCGACTCAAACTCATACACATCTCTAATCAGCTGAGCTACTCACTAATAATTTTGCCACAATATTGGCCATTTGTGTTGTAAGGACCTGTCCCTAAAAATACTTAGTGGGACCCAATTTGACCAAGTCAACCCTAAGTTGCCCTATTTAACAGGTGATTAGCATGAGTAGTTAGTAATTTCCATTAATTTAGCCTAGATTATAAGATTAAGACCATTGTGAGATTAATAGTGGTTTCCTTGAATTAATTTTCTAATTAGAAGCCTTAGTTATAATCTTAACCATATATGAGTTTTCCTTAGAGAGTTGTGCAATTTATCTTAAAATGACCCAAGTACCCATGATCTAACCCATTAACCCATTTATTATATGAGGGTACTCTAGTCTTTCCAACCACATATTTTTCCTTATTTTTGAGAATCTCAATACCTTAAATGATCTTGGCCTCCTTTATTGTCAATCAGGTAAATATAGGCACTTTTGTCATTATAAATAACCTACCTTTATTGCCCTTAAGCTCATTTATTCACAACCAGTCATTTGAGGATACTTTAGTCATTAAAAGTGAGCACTTAAACTACCATAGTCATTTTCATTTATTTCTATTAGCAACCAAGGACCTTTTGGTCATTCCATTTTAATATTCCTCAAATACCGCCATCCTTATCCTAAACTTACACTAGCAAGGTAGGGCACCTTAGACATCTTCCATTCCACTAATTCCTATAAAAGAAATATACTAGAAGCTTCCCAAACATTTCCTACACTCTTCCTCTCATTTCACTACAATTTCACTCCAATCTCTCTCTCTCTCTCTAAATTAGAGATTAGGGTTTCTCTCTCTAGATCTTAGCCCTCTAATTACTAGAAGTAAGAGCATCGTCTACATCTAGCCATCTACAAGTTAAGGAACTCATCTCATCTCCTAGGTCTCTCTTCCCTCTCTAAGTAAAGGTAATCTTCATTCCCCTTTCCAATTTCCTTATAGAATAGTCATTTATCCTAGATTTCTCTTCCTTATACATTTCTCTCTTTGGGAATGGGTATAGAGATTGTAGATTCAGCTATTGAGGTGGTCTTAGAGCATTTAGAGTGAAACCAAGCTATTTGATGAGCTTTCTTCCTAATTAGGCAAGTAAACATGCTTAGATTCTTTAATTAAATTGATTAACATGCTTAGGTTGTTAATTACTGTCTTTTATGGTTGTGTGGTATGATTTATGTGATTGGATGATTGATTGGATAATATTATGCATGGGTTGTTGTTCTAAGCCCTTTTCTTATGTGTTATTGATCATTGATGGATGAGAATCCCCCATTTGAAAGATCAATGGCCTATTTGTGATGAGATCATGATGTGGGAGGTGTGTATGATGTTTGGAGATAATCAGTGTAGATCTTGAGTCCATTTGATGCAGTTTTAATGAAAAAGGAAAAAAGGCAGAATGTTGAAAATAAGGATTTTGTGTGTACCCGGTTGACCTGTCACCCAGGATGTCGACCGAGCACACAAGAGACCTCCCAACAATTGAGAGCAGAAAATACACTCAGGGTACAAAACCCAGTGTACCTGGTCGACCGGCGAAGGGGCTCGGTCAATCGGCCACATTGCGAGGATCCCCACCTGCCAGATATTTGTGAAAATGCTCATAGTTTACCCAGTCGACCGGAGGACCCTCCAGGTCGACCGGGGACACTGCAGACTGTGTTTTCTGACTCCCAGTTAGCTGTCCACTTTCACAGAGTACCAGGTCGACCCGTGGACCCATGATGTAGACCCGGTACCCTGTAAACAGTAATTTCCTAAATTTGGTTTCCTTTCATGATCCGATCATGTGTGGGCCTCGTTGACCTTTCATTTGATCTGTTTGGGATACACTAGACACGAGTCAAGGGCCAGGCTTAACCTTGACCCCTGTAGCCACCTAAGTAGGGTCTATGATTGTAAACGGAACCTGATTCAATGGTTATGGATGTCTTACGATGCTAAATACCTACAAAAGCACCAAGAATACTTAATAAGCATCTGGGACTCTGCGATCACTGTCTTAGGTGAAGTGGGACCCTAGACCTGAATAGAGGGGCAGCGATCATGATGGATTTGTGACATGTGGTATTTATGTTGATGAAACAGACACTGAGGCTGGCTAGGAAGTCCGAACCTTGGATGTTGGCCTTGATATGTACTATAGATCAAGGCTTTACACTTAGGCTCTGATTTATTATCATGGTCCATAATGGATGAGATGCCGGGAATTGCACTTGAAGTCCTGACCTGTAATATTGGGAACTTAAAGGTAGATATTGATGGACGGACTGTATAATGAGATAATGTTAATTAAGCATATTGAGAAGCGAAGTTTACAAAGGTATGCATTATTGACTGTTGGGAATCGTAATGAAGGATTACTTATGCCTAAACTCTATGCCTCATGCGCTTGACTAATATCATCTCATATTAATTATGATAAGGCTATCCACTTCGGAGTACCCCCACCTAGTGGTCTGTGGGATTTGTGGATATATGGTTGGTATGCCGAGGGTTATGATACCGGCATGGACATTAATATTGAGATATTGTTGGATGACACAGTAGGTACCAGTGTGGATGGGGTACTGAGAACGCCGGCGCTCGGACTGGGTGTGGATGAACGGTGATGTTGATCTAGCACGTAAGACCAATGGTTGGGACTTGGCCGTGGCTATGGATGAGTGATTAAGGTAGATCTAGCACGTAAGACCAATGGCTGGGACTTGGCTGTGGCTATGGATATTGATGGACTCTTGTCTGCTCCTATTCGATGTGACGACAGCGATGGGTGGCTATGATCCCATGATTGATGTCCGTCGACAGTTGCTGGGACGACGACAATGGGTTGGCTCTGATTTCCCACGTCCTTTGTACTTCAACTGAAGACGTACCTTTGTGTGGTCTTATGGATGTATATTGGATGTATTAATATTATGTATTATAGATGTCGTTGCTTAATGTCCTTGACTGCCAACTTTGATACAGTTAAATCTAGATACGACGATTACGGATATGGTAGGGTTACTTCATCTGGTTACTTCTGTTACCGGTGACACTAATGTATTTGCATGATTTATATCATATATTGATGATAATGGCTTCTCTTATCTACTTGATATGCAATATCCAACATCTGTTATATTACTTTCTTGATTATCGTTCATGCACTACACTACACACTGTTTCTATTGCACTCTGATATTCTATATTATTATCAAGATACTAATCACGCAGGTACAGTTGGGATCAGGTATGGTCTTCTTCTTTATCTGTTAATATAATGTATTGCCATCTAAACATGCCTATTTGCCTCGCTCATCGAGCTTAACCCAATCCTTGGTGTTTTCAGGTATCTTCTCTCCCGCTTTCTTTGATTGGTAGAATTGCTTGGCGGCCGATCCATTGCCACAGGGTTTGGAGAGCGATGCAGTTGGTTCATCAAGAGGCATCCATCATATAGATCTTTATTTTTTCCTCTTTCTTGTAGCTAGCCGTGTTGGGCTTAAATTAAATAGTTAGTTTAATTACGAAAAGTACCTTGTAGTCCTTTAAAGTGAAATAAAATTATAGGGCTTTGTCCATTTACTTGCTCATATGAGATTCATATTTGATTACATTATTGGATTTTCCGCTTCTCTTAGGTACTTTCTCGTAGCGTCTCGAGATTCGAGGTGCCCGGATCTTGGGGCGTTACATGTGTTTTCTACTTAGGAAGTGCTTGATTCAAGTGTCTAACGCTTTGACTTGGAGAAATCTCGAGTTAAAGGAGTTGAAATCTAAAGTGGAGCTCACCTATTTGAAATTCGAGCCTCTCAACATAAATATCCTTCTAATGTAAGAGATATCCTTAAATTTACTTCAATAAAAGTTGGTTAATTATAAGATCGACTGTTTTATTAAAAATGTGACTATCAAGATCTATATGCATATTATTAATGACTATTTTTTATCAAACAATCAATCATAAGTGTGGACGAACTCTTATTGGGAGAATCTTGGAGATGCAAGGAAGTCCATTTTGAGCAACTTAGATTTCAAATGAGTGGACCCTACTATGGAGTTCACCACCTTCAACTCAATTTTTTTGGACTCACAACCTCGGAGTATCCTAGTTCCGATTAGAACAGCTCCTTCTCTATCTCTCGTTTTTTGTATTAATTTGTTACTCCTTGGTTCCGTACTGCAAACGCAGATAATGCACAATAATTGATTTTGATTCATCTCATCTCCATTGGTATTGTGAATGACTGATGTGCCATCTGTCAAATTACCTGATACTTAATCTAGGCTTAATTTAAAAGGAGTCGAACTCCAGAGTGGAGCGTATCCATTGAATTTGAACGGTTGAAATTAAACGAGCTGGGATATCCTAAAACTTTAGATCAATCAGGATTTGTTTCATTGTTGAACTAATTGTATAATCTCCATTTTGTATCAAAGAGTCGATCCAATGGTGGAGCAAACTAGGATTGATGTAAAATTTATTTTTAATAGTTCATATTTTAATAGGTAAGTACGACAATCGAGTTCCACTCTTTAACTCACAATTTCCCCATGGCGGAGCTTCATATGATCCGGTTTCATGTCCTTTTTTTGGTAGAAGTTTCTAAAGAGAACAACACTCATTGGATGAGAAGCTGGTGACTTAATCACAACCATCCATGGGTTTGGTTGAGGTCTATAAAAGCTGTCAGATTTTCAATTCATAATCAATCCAAACATCTGACACTCCTATTTCATAGCCATTGATTTTGTAAGGTAGATCTAATAGGATCTATGACACTCAGATCACATATGTTTTTTATTCTAATTGCAAATAGTCTTTTTATCATTTACTTATGATATTTTTATTTATGTTATGCATCTATTTTTTTAATATTCTTATTTAGAACCACAAAGGCAATAACATTTTATTGTAATCATTGCGATCACTCTGATAAGAGTCAAGGTGGGATGAGGGAACACATGCATTCGTTGTGATCACTCTGATGAGAGTCGGAGTGTGATGAGGGAACACATGCATAGAACAACAGTGCATGAATGTTCTAAAAAACATTGTGCATTCACTTTTGTGGTAAATGTTCTAAGAAACATTGTACATTCTCATCGGATGAGTGGCTGATGCCTTAATCACAACCATACATGGGTTTGGTTGGGGTCTATAAAAGTTGTCAAATTATCCATTCACAATCAATCCAAACCTCAAACGCTCTTATTTCATAGCCATTGATTTTGTAAGGCAGATCTAATAGGATCTATGACACTTGGATAACATATGTTTTTTTTATTATAATTGCAAATAGTCTTTTATTATTTACTTATGATATTTTTATTTATGTTATGCAACTAATTTTTTGAACGTTCTTTTTTAGCAATAACATTTTACTATAATCATTGCGATCACTCTGATAAGAGTTGAGGTGGGATACGGGAACACATGCATTCGTTGCTATCACTCTAATGAAAGTTAGAGTGGGATGAGGGAGCACATGCATAGTAAGCATAGAACAACGGTGCATGAATGCTCTAAAAAACATTGTGCATTCACTTTTGTGTAGAGAAGGGGACTAGAACAACATAAGAAAGGATAGCAACTATGTGGAAAAGGTTGACCGACTAATGAACTAATAAAATTAATGCTTAGCATTTAATAAAATTAAAGATTTTTATTATTGATTATGCTTTTTCATGTACTCGTTATTGTCAAAGGTCAGAAGGACGAGATCACAACTCTAGAAGTTGACATGAAGACCACGGTTTCCAAAATAAATGAGATGTTAGCCGAAACAATAGGGCAAGAAGTGCCAAATCTCCACCTGACGCATGAGGGAGCCAAAATAATTCTCATAAACAAATATCTGCTTGACATTCATAAAATCTTTACCCATTATGACATCAATGAATTAGATATAACAATGTATGTCCTAGGTACATTACACTTTCATAAACATTTTATATTTTCCTCTTTTCCTATCTTTGCTGGTTTTTGTATTTTTTTAATGTAGTTTTGATTAATGCTAAGTAGTATTAGTTTACAACATTATTGATAAAATCATCAGTTAGTTCTATTTTTCTTTAATAAATATATTTGTTTTCTATATTTTTAGTAGCTTATTTGTTGTTTTTTCTTTATTTACAGGATAGGCACTAAAGGAGTTCAATGTGAGAATTGTAGTTTTTTTAAGGGGTTAAGTTAGTGCTCATTTCCCTTTTATCTTGTAGTTTGTTAAACTCGTTGTTTTAAATGGAGACTTTGTTAACATTTTTAAAGTTGATATGTATGAAGTTATATTATAGTTTATTTGAGAATTGCTAGCTAAGTAAACAAGGAGATTACACCATTGTCGTCTGTGAGATAAATTCTATTTCCTTTAGATTTCAGAAAATCGGCAACCGACAAAGAGATGGCACTATTTGTTAGGTTTATGTCTTGTATTCCGGTTTGACCGGATTGGTTCATTGGGTTGGCCAATGACCAAATTCATGGTCAAGGGTATTTTGGTCATTGTACCGAGGCAAGAAAACAGAGATTATATATTAATGTAATCAATAACCCTAGACTCTGAGAGAGACCAGAGAGGTGAGAGCTCTCTCTCTCTCTCTCGTGGTTCCCAACCACGGAAGGGGGCAAATGTGAGAGCAAGATTGAGACCTATGGAGAAAGAGTAGGTTAAGTGTTAGAAGGTTTGGAGTCCTTATAACTAGTTGCTCTAATTCCTGCATAGTGAAACCCTCATAGCCCCGTGGACGTAGGCAATTACGAACCATGTAAATCTCTTGTGTCATGGATTGCTTCTGGTTGTGATTGATCATGCGTGATTGCCCTAATTAATTCCTCAACAATTGGTATCAGAGCGAGGTTGAAGATCCTCGGGTGTTGAACGAGTTCCTTGAGTTTTCTTTGAGGTGGAGATCGCTCGAGAGATCCTAAGGTTTCCTAGGGCTAAGGCTACGCAATCGATCAAAGGAGGTTCAGGATTGAATCTTAGAGGGCACTGGTCGTTTAGATAGAACACCATCGCAGAAAAGTGCAGAACAGTGCACTAACATTGCAGAACTAATATCAGTCCAGATAACCGTGGGCTAAAGGAGAAATCTCAGCGATCTCGGGTGCAAGTATAGGCATATCGAAAGAACCGGTGATGCATGCCATCACCAGAAAATAAAGGATTGGAACTATGTTTGAAGATCGACCAGCCTTCACTGCAGATCGGTAGAGATCTGAAGGTTTAGATCAAAAGACACCGTGCTGCACATCGGAAGCCACAGACAACTCCCTTGCGATTGTCGAGGAAGATGTAGATCTGGTGAAGATCAAAGGATCGAGAGCTGATCCCAATTTGTTCGGAGAAAATAGTGTAGATATCGGAGAAGGATCAGGGGATTTGGAGTTGCAGTCGTTTCGGCCGGAGTTTCTACGTTGTTATAGATCTCTCAGTTGTAGAGACAGAGTTTGGCCATCCTTGTTGCAGAGAACTCAAACCCGGGCTCGGAGAAGAAATTGGGCAATTGCAGAGGACAGGGCACTGTTGCCCTGATTACAGAGGATCCATCACTGCCACGTGACATCCCCAGGGAAGACAGCACCAGAGCCACTTCACGTGCTCGCCGGAGTTCGAAGGGCTACCAGTTCCAAAGTTTTGTTGTAAAACAGAACGGAGGAGGAAGAAGAAAGCATGGGTTTTGATCAGGCCAGGATACTTTCGAGTCAAGTTGGAGCCGATTTGCAGAAGAAGCCCTACGCAAGCAGCACAGCCAGGGAAGACGTCATCGCCACGTTAGCAGAACTACGGTCAATCGGCAATTTGACCAGATCAGTGGCAAAAATTGTTTCCTTGATATCTTGATCCTCCGAAGTCCGATCGGAGATCCATTGGCCCCTGTGGACTCGTTGCGAGCAAACCTACGCAGTTGTAGAAAGGGATTGGCAGTTAAACGGTCAACATGAAAGATTGATTGATTAGAGGACAAAAGATTATTTATGTGATATCGGAGCCATCCAGGTTCAGATTTTAGATCTGTTTCTTTTAACATGCTCGTGGTAAGGAGATCTACAACGCGGTGCAGTGATCAAGGTCAAAATCGAGTCGACTAGACACGATGACAGAAGCAAGCCCAATTAGCAGGTATCACTAGCATCATCAAAGGCAAAGTCAAAGGGGCCAGATTTGACCATATTTGTGAGGGTTTTCAAAATCAGTAAAACGAAAACAAAGATATTCGTTTGGAAGACAAATGTTACAGAATCATATGTGGTGTCGTTCATCTTGCCAAAGAACAGTTAAACAAAGAAGGAGCAAGTAGGAACTGATGCCATGCCCACATCAGCAATGCTCAAATAGAGGTTTTGACAAATCGGAAACATGGATAAAGACCATGTCAAACAGAGGATTTAATCGTTCGGAGGCAGAGGTTATTCTGCAGCTATGGAGTCATCAGGACTCGGATTCCTGATTCATTTTTGCTTGCATGTTTATTGTGAATGGATCTTCATAGGGGTGCTGGAGTCAAGGCAGTTTGAAGGCTAGATAGTGAGTAATTCAGACATCGACATCACTCAGAATCGTCAATGGATTCGATCATCGAAGTTTGAGGTGGAGTTTGACGAGAAGATGAACTTTGCTCAAAGTCGAAGTGCTAGTTCAACATGTTAGAATGTTGAAGAATTAAGACTGCATCATCGATGTAAGGAGGTACCTGTCAACGAGGTATAAGATGGCATTGCCGATTATCTTCAAGGTTGCTCAATTTATACGGAATCCAAGCCAATGTGGAGATTGTTCAGTTTATGTCTTGTATTTCGATTTGGCCGGATTGGTTCATTGGGTTGACCAATGGGTTAACCAATGACCAGGTTCAGGGTCAATGGTACTTTATTCATTGTACCGGAGCTTTCTTAGAGGCCAAGAAAGCAAAGATTATAAATTAATGTAATCGATAACCCTAAACTCTGAGAGCGCTCTCTCTCTCTCTCTCTCCCAGCCGAAGGGGGCAGATGTGAAAGCAAGATTGAGACCTATGGTGAGAGAGTATGCGTGTTAGAGGATTTGGAATCCTTATAACGAGTTGCCCTAATTCCTGTATAGTGAAACCCTCATAGCCCCGTGGACGTAGGCAATTGCCGAACCATGTAAATCTCTTGTGTCGTGGATTGCTTGTGGTTGTGATTGATCATGCGTGACTGATTGCCCTAATTAATTCCTCAACACTATTGTCACTGACAAAAAGAATACAATCACCTATGCCTTTCACCTTCTTCCACTTATACTCACAATTGCTCATACAAACAAGTTTGTAAATTTTGAAAATGCCTGTCCTGTAAATTGTCCTTTCTAGATCTTCATCATGAGTGGCACCAATATTACTATCTTCACCCTCTCTAGGAATGCCAATGTCTACATCATCCACATCGGGAAAAATAACAGTATCTTTATAGCCAGTGAGAGAACCATTCCAATTTCAATTGTCATTGTGACTACCTTAAGAGTTGGCATAAGGTTCATCATCATATGCCATTGGCCTCCTCACATGCAATAACTCACCAAGCCACTCCACTAAATAGCCATTGCAAGTACATGTATGGCACTTCAAGCATGGTGTTGCTTCTATTAACTTTGGATGAGGATCTATTTCAACTGTGAACAAAGCTCCAGCCATATTTATTGCATAGAATTGTTCCTGGTAGTAAATGACATTTTGAAATGAATGTTTGTGAGAATCCATCACAATCCACTTTAACATATTAATCCCATAAAAGATAGCCATTATAATATAATCATCTTTTACCGATGGGTCTTCAGATAGAATGACTTTTTCAAAATAGTCAACACCCATTGACCATACTTCCTTGATATAAGCACGTGGGAATGTCTTAGGTGATGGAAGCTTGATTTGTCGTTTGGAGAAAGGATTTAACAAGCGAAGATCTAATGTTTGACGATCAATTGTTATTAGCCAACCATAGGTTGATTAATGGACAATCGGAACTATTAAGGAACTAATTTAGATTCAATTAAATTCAAACATTTTATTTTAAAAATTGAGACCCATTATCAATCTATCTTGCCCATCCAAATTAAGATTTGAGCCTTTTTCTTGATTGAGCCCTGACTAGAATGGACAAAAAAATGCTCATGACTAATCAAAACAACCCATGTAATCAAGGGCTTGATTACTCACTTGATCAATTGAATCTAGGCTATAAGCTCTTGCATCACATTCTCCACTTCCCTCCCCCATTTTCCCCGCCTCCTGGAATTGCTACAAGCCTAGTATCACACTCATCCCTGCATTACTTGCTTTTTACCTTTTAAAAATGTCAAATGTGAGGATTATAAAGCATAGGGGGGGTAAGGACGATTTTTCTTTAACCCCAAGGGCCTATTTATTTACTAGAATCTCTGACAAGAATTTGGTGTGTTGGGGGTTTTTGGACATGATGTTATGCCTTGTCCCCGACATTTGAAAGCCACGTTTCTTTTACCATAATATCAAATTCCAGCCATTTATTCAACTTTTGTGGAATTTCAAATTCTCCATACATGAATTCTTGAAACTCTACTAAAGAAACATGACATGAGTCCATTCAGATCTTTCCACGCCCCATATGATTATTATGGCACCACTTAAACCTCACAAGCAACTATGAACAATACTATATGCAAAAGATTTATAGTAGGTCACAACTTATATATATATATATACATAAAATATGTTCAAATGAGAGCTTCCAACACAATCCTCATATGTTGTTTAGCCCATTTCTGGGATACCTGCCTACACATGATCAACTTCACCACACACTAATAAACCCCCCAACTCAACTTCACCACACACCAATAAACCACACCCGAATTATAACCAGCCTAAATTCGATGCTTATTCAACACTCACCTGTGACTTGAAGCTCATAGAAAAATAAAATCATTAAACTTGAGGGCTATAGATCAAGTCAAGATGATTGATGAGAGCTTTTTTTTGTTTTTTTCACAAAGGTCTCATAAAAAGACCATCCCAAACCACCCTCATTATTAAAATTACCCATTATTGTTGGAAATAAGGCTACAGTACTGAAAAGAAAAGCTGAAATTAAAACAATGGTACCAGATTGCAGATTGTGAAGAGCGTTGTATAGGCGGAAATCAATCGAGATTGGGGCCGAGGCACGTCTGGTGACGCTTTCTTTAGGACGAGTTTCGCCCTTCCGGGATGAACCTAGATGCGAAGAGGATCTCTGCAGGAACTACCCCCAGGATATAACGGCCTTCACAGATGATCAGGCCTGGTCGCACACCAAGTCCAGATCAAGCTCCAAAAAACCACAGAATGCTCAGGAGAGAAAGGAAGAATAGCAGAGTAGTTTTTTTCTAATTTTTTTGTTCCCGGACAGGCTATTTTATATCCAAAAATACTGTCGTTGGGCTTTAAGATCAGCGATTAATCACAACATTAATGCATTAATAAAAATAATTAAAACGCAGTTTTGAATTTCAATTTTGAAACTGTTTTAAAATTGAAATTTCTGCAACGTTAAGTGTTTGAACGTTGATAATTAAAACGTTAATAATTAGAATTAAAATAGTAATAAAACACGTTTTTTAGTAAAACAAATATTAGAAATTTTTGCAAAAGTGAGCCATTTCTATATTAGAATATGGGTCCCTCTAGGCCAGGTGGCTTGGATTTGCACCCCCCCTGGGCGCGATATACACGCAGGATGCGCGTCGCGGACGCACGCCCGGTTAAACGTTTTCCGGACCTGCCACCCCAGGTCAAGCCCGACTCGCGTGCGCGCATAGGGCCCATGACAAAATGTTCCAAAACTCTTTAAAGCATATGGAAGTGAAACCACATATAAAGGCATCTCAAGACTTGAGTTTTAGCAATGTGGGATGCTAAGAATTCTAGTAGTATATACTACCCACAAAAAGTAAAAGCAAAAAGGACAAAACACCTTTTCAAAAACTTCCAAAAAACACCTTATGAATTTTTGAAACACCCAAAAAACCCAACAATCTCCCCTCTGTTTCAAAATATTCACTGAGCATCTTACTGGTAAGGTGACAGAGCTTGAACCTCACCGTCATGACATAATTTCAAACCTTTAGTAGTTGGAGTGAACAAAGTCTTGAACTTCAACTTTTTATATCAATTCAAAATTACGTCAAGTTTAATCTTGGAGACATTAGGTCAGCACTTTACGGCCATGTGCTTAATCCCGGATTTCGTGACTGCTCTAGAGAATCTGCCCAAATTCTCATAGGAAGCGGCCCCACTTCCACGCTCATATAGGTGAGTCTATCAAGAGTGCTCCTGCAGCTATGCACCCCACCATAGAGGCTATAGATCTCATTAAGGATTTTAATCCAACCTCATTCGCTACAGGTTATGTACCAACTATTAAGTAATCTCACACAACAGGGATGAGTACTGAGTAATCATACTCTATATGTCAGTACTTCACATCATCGAAATAGCTTGTTTTTCCCATTGAACCTATTTCTCGGGATCTCCGATCATTAGGTTGGGTTCCCGCTATTGATGATTTATGGGCTTAAGACCCATCCCTTTTGTTGTTTCCTTTATTTTTTTCTCTTGCAAGTCCTTTTGTCAAAGGATCTGCTAAGTTGTCCTTTGATTTCACATAATCAATAGCAATCACTCCTCCAATGAGTAATTGTCTCACATAGCTATGTTGTAATCTTACTTGTCTAGACTTTCCATTGTATGTGGCATTGTGTGCATTTATGATTCCTGCAGTGTTATCACAATGAATAATAATAGGAGGAATTGGTTTAGTCCACAAAGGAATATCATATAATAAATTTCTAATCCATTCGGCTTCGTTCGCGGCGGCTCCCAAAGTCAAGAATTCCGAATCCTTAGTGGATTGAGTAATGGTAGTTTGTTTCTTGGATTTCCAAGAGATTGCAGCACCTCCCAAAGTGAAATTATAGACACTAGTAGACTTAGAATCATCTAAGTCTGTGTTCCAATTAGCATCGCTGTAACATTCAACTACAGCTAGAAAACTAGAGTAACACAATGCATATTCTATAGTATGCTTTAAATATTTAAGTACTCTGAATACAACATTCCAATGTTCAACACCAGGATTACTAGTGTATCTACTTAATTTGCTTACAGCATAAGCTATATCAGGGCGAGTACAGTTCATAGCATACATTAAACTACCAATCACACTTGCATAATCAAGTTGTGCTACACTATCACCATTATTCTTTACTAATTTAATACTAGGATCAAAAGGAGTGGACACTGGTTTACAGTTAAAGTGGTCAAATTTTCTCAACACTTTTTCAATGTAATGTGATTGGGATAATTTAATACCAGTGTCATCTCTAATAATTTTGATTCCCAATATTACACTTGCTTCTCCCAAGTCTTTCATATCAAAATTATTGGAGAGAAGTAACTTTGTTTCTTCTACACAATCCAAGTTTGTTCCAAAGATCAATAAATCATCAACATATAGGCACAAAATTATTGTTGAATCACCATCAGATTTATAGTAAATACATTTTTAAGCCTCATTTAATTTGAAGCCATTTGAAAGAATAACTTTATCAAACTTCATATGCCATTGTTTTGGTGCTTGTTTTAGTCCATAAAAGGACTTTAACAATCTACACCTTATGCTCTTGTCCTTTTATTACATAACCCTCTGGTTGATCCATATAAATTTCCTCCTCTAAATCACCATTTAGAAAAGCAGTTTTGACATCCATCTGATGAATATATAAATTATACATAGCAGCTATAGCAATCAAAGTCCTAATAGAACTTATTCTTAATACAGGTGAAAAGGTATCAAAGAAGTCTACCCCTTCTTTTTGCCTAAAGCCTTTGGCTACTAGCCTGGCTTTGTATTTCTCTATTGTCCCACCAGGTCTTAATTTTTTCTTAAGAACCCATTTGCATCCTAAAGGCTTGGTACCTAGAGGTAAATCAGCTAGTTCCCAAGTATGGTTTGCTAAAATGGATTCTATTTCATCATCTAATGCTTCTTTCCAAAATGCAGCATCATGGGCAGACATTGCCTCATTATAAGTAGATGGGTCCTTTTCTATTATATAGGTCTCAAAGTCAGGGCCAAAACTAGTGGATGTCCTTACTCTCTTACTTCTCCTAAGTTGGGGTTCATCTTCTTCCGAAATTTCCGAAATTCTTTTAGATGAGGAAGGTTTAGATGTAATCCTAGTTTTAAAAGGAAAAACATCTTCGAAGAAGTCTGCATCTCTAGACTCAACTAGAGTTAGGTCTTCAATTTTTAGGAACCAATAGGCAGCACTATCTTGTGCGTATCCTATAAACACACATTCCCATGAATGGGGTCCTAACTTTGGTCTTTTAGGATCAACTATCCTAACATGGGCTAGACAACCCCAAACTTTAAAATATCTAAGGTTAGGCTTTCTCCCCTCCCAAATTTCAAAGGGTGAACTATTAGTTTTAGAATGTAAAATTCTATTTAAGATATAACAAGCAGTCAATAAAGCTTCACCCCACAAATGTTTTGGACTACCGGATGAAATCAACATGCTATTCACCATTTCAATTAGAGTCCTATTTTTTCTTTCTGCTATCCCATTTTGTTGAGGTGTGTATGGAGCAGTACTTGTTCTTTTAATTCCTTTAGATTCACAAAAGTCCAAGAAATCATTTGAAGTGTATTCACCACCTCTGTCACTTCTAAACTTAATTAATTTTCTATTTAATTTATTTTCAACTTCAGACAAATAAATTTTAAATTTAGATAAAGCTTCATCTTTAGTTCTAAGTAAATATACATAGGTATATCTAGAGCAATCATCAATAAAAGTAATAAAATAATATTTTCCACCTCTAGTCATAGTGTTACTTAAATCACATATATCAGAATGCACTAACTGAAGTAACTCAGTTTCTCTTTCCACTTGATGAAAAGGCTTTCGAGTAATCTTAGATTGAGAACATATTTCACATTTCTTGTATTCATCTTTATATTTATCAATCAATCCATCATTACTCATTTTTTTCATTTTTCTAAAATTAATATGACCTAGTCTTCCATGCCAGTCATAAACAGAAGCAACTATATAAGCAGAAGAAGATGCATTATTATTGATTACATTCAATTTAAACATTCCATCAGAAGCATAACCTTTACCAACAAAAATACCTTTCTTTGTAATTACAAATTGATCAAACTCTATTACTTGCTTGAAGCCTGCCTTGTTGAGAAGAAAACCAGAAACTATATTTTTTCTCATCTCTGGAGCATGAAGCACATTCAGCAGAGTCACAGTTTTTCCAGAAGTGAACTGAAGTTCAACCTTCCCTTTACCAATTACCTGTGTAGTAACGGTAGTTCCCAGAGCAAGTTTACAGTCTTGCTTGACCTCCTCATAGGTCTTAAACAGACCTCTATCAAATGCAACATGAGTGGTTGCGCCTGTGTCAATCCACCATCCTTCGCTCTTTCCTGTGCTGAGTGTGTTAACTTCAGAGATAACAGCCACGAAGTGTTCTTCTTCAGTGATATTAGCTTGAGGCTTATTGGATTGGGACTGTTGTGGGAACTTCTTTCGGTGGCGACATTCTCTTGCAAAGTGGCCTGGTTTCCCACAAACAAAACAGCTTCCCTTTGCCTGTGGCTTGTTTGACCCTTGGTTCTGATTTTTGTTTGAACTTTTTTTATGATTCTGGTTATGCTTCTTGTTTTTGAAAGAAGGATTACTTTTCTTGTTTCTGCCCAGATGTTTATCAAACTTGCTCTTCTTTTCGCCATCACCTTTTGGTTCAACAACATTTATTTTTCCACTGTTTTCATGTGTGTTAGTCTGATCACTCATCCGAGCTTCTTCTTCAATTCTCAGGTAGCGCTGAAGGCGCTCTAGTGAGTAATCCCTCCGTTTATGCCTCAGAGTCTTTTGAATATCCTTCCAAGTTGATGGCAGTTTCTCAATTATTGTTGCAACTTGAAACTGTTCATCAACTCGGATCCCTTCTTTGACAATTTCATTCACCAAAGTCTGTAACTCATGTACTTGTGGAAGAATGGGTTTATCATCTATTATTTTGAAATTTAGGTACCGACCCACTGCATATTTTTTAGCCCCAGATTCCTCTGTCTTATACTTTTTATCAAGAGCTTTCCAAAGCTCTCTGGCAGTTCGTGCATCAAAGTACAGACTGTAGATGTTGTCTGCAACCAGGTTGAGTATATGGCCTTTGCACAAATAGTCATCTTCTTTCCATTTTTTTCATGCATATGAGCCCCCTGGTTGCTCTTCACGGTCAGGACATGGTTCAGTTAAAACATATGCAACTTTCAGAGACGTTAACAGAAATAATACTTTCTGTTGCCATCGTCGGAAGTTGGATCCGTCAAAACTATCCAACCGAACCAAGTCCTGATGCATGAACTTAACGGTAGAGGTAGCCATTGCAGAGAACCTCGTCCTAAAATTGTTGGAAATAGGGTTACAGTACTGAAAAGAAAAGCTGAAATTAAAACAATGGTACCAGATTGCAGATTGTGAAGAGCGTTGTATAGGCGGAAATCGATCGAGATTGGGGCCGAGGCACGTCTGGCGACGCTTTCTTTAGGACGAGTTCCGCCCTTCCGGGATGAACCCAGATGCGAAGAGGATCTCTGCAGGAACTGCCCCTAGGATACAACGGCCTTCACAGATGATCAGGCCTGGTCGCACACCAAGTCCAGATCAAGCTCCAAAAAACCACAGAATGCTCAGGAGAGAAAGGAAGAAGAACAGAGTAGTTTTTTTCTAATTTTTTTGTTCCTGGACAGGCTATTTTATATCCAAAAATACTGTCGTTGGGCTTTAAGATCAGCGATTAATCACAACATTAATGCATTAATAAAAATAATTAAAACGCAGTTTTGAATTTCAATTTTGAAACTGTTTTAAAATTGAAATTTATGCAACGTTAAGTGTTTGAACGTTGATAATTAAAACGTTAATAATTAGAATTAAAACAATAACGTTTTTTAGTAAAACAAATATTAGAAATTTTTGCAAAAGTGAGCCATTTCTATATCAGAATATGGGTCCCTCTAGGCTAGGTGGCCTGGATTTGCACCCCCCCTGCGCGCGATATACACGCAGGATGCGCGTCGCGGATGCACGCCCGGTTAAACGTTTTCCGAACCGGCCACCCCAGGTCAAGCCCGACTCGCGTGCGCGGATAGGGCCCATGAAAAAATGTTCCAAAACTCTTTAAAGCATATGGAAGTGAAACCACATATAAAGGCATCTCAAGACTTGAGTTTTAGCAATGTGGGATGCTAAGAATTCTAGTAGTATATACTACCCACAAAAAGTAAATTCAAAAAGGACAAAACACCTTTTCAAAAACTTCCAAAAAACACCTTATGAATTTTTGAAACACCCAAAAAACCCAACAATTATCATGTGCATCGGTTCTCACCATAATAAAAATTTATACATACATACTCGTGGATATCGTGTTGTTGGCCGTTCCACATGGAACATTTGTACATGACACCTATGGTCTCACTTATGAAAGGTTACATGTTTATTTACATCAAAATATATAGGAATTGAATTCATATGATGGGAAAACTTGAAGATACGATGAATTTCAAAAAATGAGGATCATACAACATCTTCTTTTGATTTTATTTTTCTAAAAGAAAATATTATCTAACATTCACCTTTAATCTTTATCTTTAACCACCCTATATATTCACTACATATGTATTCTAATGCAAACAAATAGGCCAAGGATAAGTGGGATGAGAAGCATAATCATCAATAATAGACTAGCTATCATATATTTTTCAAATTTTGTTTAGGTTTCCATTTCAGTCTGGCCTTCAAAATAAAGTACTTCGGTGTTTTAAATTTTTGCAAAACTTTTTGAAAATATATAAAAAATATAAAATATGTGTATGTAAAAGAAGTATAAAGGTTTAGTATTAGATTGGGATTTTGGTATTAGTATTAAAAAGAAAAAAAAATAAAAAAAGAGCAAAGTAAAGGTCAAAAAGAAAAAATTGGAATTTTAGTAATAGTGTTAAAAAAAGAAAAAAAGAGTAAAATAAAGGCAAAAAAGAAAAAGAAAGGACTCTTTTGGAAATAGATAAAAGAAATGGGGAAAAAGACAAAAACTACTTAAAGGGATTTTCAGGTTTGAGGTGAACTTTCTGGACTTTTCTTCGTTTTCAAAGAAAACATTCTCAATTTGGATCGATAGAAACAGGGGCGGAATCAGGAATTTCTTGTTGGGGGGACCAAAGTACCAAAGCCTTTATTACATTATAGGTTCCATGGGAGCACCAATCATCAAGACCGTTTAGAAATGTAGGACCCTTCCCCTCAAATTTCGTGGATCCCGCCATAACGAATCATAGTTGCACTGAAATCTCCCAATAATATTTGAATTTTTTTTGGAACAACTAAGTATGCTTATTGAAAAATATCAATGAAAGAGACTCATATTTAAATTCGAAATTGTTCAAAAACATGGTCCATTAGTTTTTTTTTATTTTTTATCATCTAAAAAGGCTTTAGTCCAATCATATTTATTCTGACATATGTATAATTATAATTAAAACATAAGAACGTAATTGATATTTTTAATTCGTGGTGGATATAACTTAGTTTAGATTAGAAATTTATGAAATAAAAGAACAGGTGGAGAAAATAATTTTGAGTTATTTAGATTTTATATGTGAGCTTCAATGATTGAAAATATTAATACTGAATTGTGTATGATATTATTTACCAAGTGTAAATAACTAAAGTAAAAAAAATGTAAGATGGTTATGCTTTTCTTCAACAAAAATGTTATGGCCACTAACTTTCAAGTTTCTGCAAAATTCAAGATAAGAGTATCCCAGATCTGTTATTTGGAGACGGCATGTGGGCAACTCTTGGATAATCTAACATAGTAGAAATCACTAGATTTTTGTTAATGATTTATTGAATAAATGGCTTGGACAATAAATTCCGGTTGATGTAATTCACCACCCGATCACATTTAGAATATTTATTTTTCTTTAACTCTTCCCTTTCCTTTCTTCTTCTTTCCTCTAGCTTCCTTCATTCTATTTTTTTCTCACAAATTAATTTAGATTGTGTAACGCTATTTTTGGAATCAATGATTTACAAACTTCGATTTCACAATTGATGGGAGGGCCACCACTATAAAATGGAAGTCTCAAGTGATCTAAACAAATGAGATTAAAAAAACTAGTGGGGAAGGCCTAGTTCCGCCCCTGGATAGAAAGAGAGAGAAGAAGGTGATGATGACGGAGGAGGATGGCATCGTCGGTAGCGTGCAACAATGGTCAGTGATCTGTTGACGACAAGCTCAGGTCAATCGAGGGTTTTCTTTTTGTTTTTGCCCTTTTCTTCGCACCACAAGCAGATCTCCTCCTCCATCTTCTTATATGCATTTACATTCTAAATCAACCTGCATATGTAGTTGTAAGTAGTTAAATTCACACTCATATTGCAATGGATGGGAGGGAGTAGGGTTTGGTCTCCTACCACTCCGTCAACTCGATAATCAATTTCCCTATCAGTTTGTTTGGGCCCACTAGGAAGTGGCTTTACATTACATACCATCCTCTTGACCATTTCAACTTTCAAGACCTGCCAAACCGGGTCCATGCTGAACAGTCTCATGCCCACGAGACACAGGCCCGGATTAGCTGGCCGACTGTACCAATACAGACTTGAAATTTACAATTATTTTATAAGAGAGCTGCTAAATGCGCAGTGGCTTTTACTCCATGCACACTCTACTCTATTCAAATTTACTCCATGCACGTCCTGTTTTGCCCAAAATGTCTTCATATATGAAAATTTCATTCCTCTTTGCAAACCCCCTTTTCATCACACTCTGCCAAAAAAAGAAGGGAGAGCAGCCACCATCCCTCATTCTCAACTTTCCCTTACTCCCCCTAAACATTATCTTTTCTCCCTTACTCATTCTCTCCTTTTTCCTTACTCTCGTTTCTTCCTCACTTACTCTCATTCTAAAGTTAAAGCTCTCTTAAATCACTCTCATTTTCCCTGTTCTCATCTTTCTTGTTTATTTTTAAGGCAATGGATGTTTGTTGGCCTCAGCAATGGCTATTTGAGCTCTCCCTGTCACCCCATCTCTCCCTCCCTCTATCCTCCTCTTATCGTTTGTTTTTTCTCTTTTTGGCCCGACGGTCCTGAGAAAAAATAACGAACAATAGGCATGAGTGAGAAGAAAAATGGGGGATAAGTGAGATGAAGAGGCGAGAGATGAGTGTGAAAAAAATGAGAAGAGTTGTAAAGGTTGAGATAAGACGGACTCGAAGGAAATGAAAGAAAAGTACATTGTTTAGAAGAAGGGTGGTGGGTGTGTACATAGAGCAAGAGCAAGAGCAATAGGAACCGCAGTCATTTTTTGTCATTTCGCTTTTGGGCATTATGGTCAATAAAATATCAAGTGTGCATAGAGGAAAGATCAGTGTGCATCTAAGCCTCATTTTATAATTTTTTTTCTGGTGTGCATTATGCCAGCCAAACTAGTAACAGCTACAATTCCCCTATTACACAGTTGACCATCTAGAGACTCAAGAGAGAGGGAGATAGACACGACGAGAAAGAGACTTTGGAAGAAAGGCCATCCATTCCAGCCCAGATGAAGGAAACAACGGCCATGGAGATCCAGCTCTCCAACCCCACAACAATCAACGGCTCTCCTTCATCTTCTTCCTCTTCCTCCTCCACAAACCCTAACCCAAACCCTAACCCTAACTCCAACCCTAGCCCCAACCCCAACCCCAACCCTAATTCCATGCAGTCATGGTGGGAATCCATCTCCAGAGCCCGCTCTCGCATCCAAGCCCTCATTTCCATCCTCCCACCCTCTTCCTCCTCCCCACTCTCCCTCCTCGCCGACTCCGACCGCCCCGCCCTCTCCCTCCTCCACTCCTCCGCCGCCTTCTCCGCCGTCTCCGGCTCCCTCTCCGGCTCTGGAGACGACCCTCTCTGCCAGTGGCTCTACGACACCCACCAGTCCCCTGACCCCGACCTCCGCCTCGTCTCCCTCTCCTTCCTCCCCCTCCTCTCCGGCCTCTACCTCTCTCGTGTCGTCTCCACCACCTCCGACTTCCCCCAACTCCCCAACCTCGCTGGCTTCGAGGCCGTCCTCCTCTCCGTCTATTCCGCCGAGGTCAAGGCCCGCGCCGGCAAGCCCGTCGTCGTCTCTGTACCTGACCTCTCTCAGCCCTCCCTCTACCATGCCCCTCGCGCCCGTCCACCGACACCTGCCGCTCTCCAATCCGTGCCCCGCATCGGCGTCCTCTCTGCCCCCCTGGAACCCCAACTTGCCGTCAAGTCCACCAAGCGCGCGTGCATTGTCGCCGTCACGCTGGACTGCTACTACAAGCACATCTCCCACATGCCCGCTCACTCCAAGATGGAATTTTGCGAGTTTGCTGCAGCTTGGGCTGGCCAGAATTGCTCCTGCTCGGACGAACTTGATCGCCAAGGTAATGATAGTAGTAATGGTGGTAACAATATTATTAGCTTTTCGTCTGAGATTAGGGATTCTGATGAGGAGGGTGATGGGGAGATTGAGATTGGGGAGGTGGGGGAGGAATTTGGGAGATTGGGAATTGGGGAAGAAAACTCGAGGAGAGCGAATGGGAATGGGAATGGGCATTGTGTGGAGACTGCCCAGGAAACTTCTTCCCCGAGAGGGTCGAGGATTCCTCTCCCATGGGAGCTGTTTCAGCCTGTGCTGAGAATTGTGGGGCATTGCCTTTTGGCGCCCTTGAACTCGCAAGAGGTCAAGGATGCAGCGTCAATGGCGGTCCGGTGTTTGTATGCGCGTGCTATGCATGATATTCTCCCGCAAGCTATTTTGGCCACACGTAGTTTGATTCAGCTTGATAAGAGGGCACGTCTGGCGGCAAAGGCTGCTGCGAATTCATCTTCTAATGCAAACACACCTACCAAACCGAAGAAACCGGAGATTCTTTTGGTCTCTAAATGATAGGTCTGTAATTCCTTCTTTTTAAATTTTTTTCTTTACTCCTGATGTAGTGGTGTTACGTGTTGTATAGTGAGTTTGCTGTTTGACAGGAAACATTGATATTGTCTGTGCCAGAACTGCAGAGTATGTAATATTTATTTTTTTTTAAATTTTCTTTTGGGTTCTTGCTTAATGAACTTGTGTGCTTGAATCTTAAGTTTCATTTTCTTGGGCATTGGCTTGTATATTTTGGCATTTATATAGATTATTGATTTGATAGAAGCTGTCTGATTCATACAGTTTTTGTAGCATGTTTGAGCATGTTGTTCCATATGGGTTCGGCTCTTTTGTTTTGCTTTACAGTTTTCTTGTGTTTGAGCACTACTCTACTCGTTTATTTTGCAACTTCTCTATCTGTTATTGTCCTGTCGGATCTGGTTGTCCTCTAAGATGAACCGCTGTTTTAGTTTAATGGCTCTATAAAGGATTTGTTTTCACCCCCAACGCTGATTGTAAAGAGCTGGTATCTTGAGATTTTTAATAACCTTCAAGTCCATTTGGCTTGAACCAATCAAGATGGAGAATAACAAGTCATTATGATGAGATGAAATTTGTTGGTCACTACTACTTGAGAAAAATGAACTTTTGGGGGAAGAATTATAGATAATAAAGCAGTTTTATATGTTAAAGCATTTGGAAATGGCTCTTGAGGCTCCTTTTCCTTGCTTTAGCGTTTTAGAAATTTCTTTCGATGCTCCCTTCACAAAATAGAGTCTCTCTGTCCTTCAGTGTTACAAAATGGGCAACATGCACCATGTGATCCCAAGTCTTCCATCCCTAGAATGAGAAATTCTATTTGCACCGTGGAAATAACTGAGCAAACCCATAAAAAAAATTATTACCAAAGTACCCATGTGTGAAATGACGAAAATACCCACGAGCTTCATCTTCTCTGCAACTGCACGGCCGTGAAACTCCTTGCATATCTCATGTGCACGACTGTGAAACGCTGTGCACATGATATATGCATGGGGTTTCATAGTCGTGCACCTCTTTATGTGCACGGCCCTGAAACTCCATGCAACCCTCCAGCGAGCAATACAGGCGAAGAATGAGAAGAAGATGGTTGCTGGTGATAGTGAGGTAGAGAGGGGAGCTCGTCGGAGGGAAAGATGGTCGCGGGTGATGGGGTGGCCGTCAGGGTTCGGTCGCAGCAGGTGGGAGGGGAAGAGAAGAGGAGAAGAGAGGGGAGCTCGCCGGAGGGAGAGATGGTCGCCTGTGATGGGGCAGTTGTCGGGGTTTGGTCGCAGCAGGTGGGAGGGGAAGAGAAGAGGAGAAGAGGGTGTTTTTGGGTATTATTGGGGGGCAGGCTCATCAAAAATGGTCTTTTTATTTTTCTTGGTGTGGTGAGCTCAGAAAGTGGGTATGCTTAGCAAGGCATGTGGGTGCAAAATAGAACTTCTCCCATGGGATTAGTCCTGCTAGGGCAAATACCATGGGGATACTCATTAGAAAAGAAAAAAAAAAAGGAATTTTGAGAGAGATTTTAGGGAGGGAATTATTCAAGAGAGATTTTAGTTGAGAGGAAATAAAAAAACTGTTAAATTCCAAAACAAAAGAAATTTTATGGAGTATGGAATGGATGAACAAAATTCATTTAGCTGACCGTAATATAGTTAGGACAAGGCTTTGATGTTAAAGATGATTTTAGGGAGGGAATTGTTCAACAGAGATTCTAGAGGATGGAAGGCTTGGGATGAGGTGGTACATGTGGGCCCACATTGCAAAACCGAAGCAACAAGATGCTCTATTTCGTGAAAGGAGCACTGTATTTGCAACACCAAAGCAAGGAGAGGCTATATTTTGTGAAACGAGCCTTGGGAGCAATTTCCCATTGACTCAATTGAAATTTAAGGGAGATTTTTAGGGAGGGAATCATCCAAAAGAGGTTGTAGTTGAGAAAAGATCTGAAAATTTCTAAAGTCTTCCAATAAAAGAAATATGATAGATTTTATGGGGAATAGTTCAAGAGATATTCTATGGACGTGATGCAAATTCTAGGGTTGGGATTTGGATTGTAGGCGACACACCACAATTTTAGGTTTGCACTGAAACATTCTCATGATGAAGACACTCTCCAACAATAAAATCTTGCAACAGAAAAATTCTATTAAACTCAACTCTGAGATTCTGATCTCTACAATGTTATATAAATAGTAAAAGAAACTTAGGGACGAAGACTCTTACTCCTAATCCAACTAGGAAACTAGAGAAGGATCCTATAGAAATTATAAATCTATTCCTAAATACAACTCTTCAATTAGAAACTATTTGCAATTAATAAAATAAGAAAATCTCTAGACTCCCTTGGTCCCACATATGTGGCTCATGAGTCTCTCTCCAATGACATATTAGTGCAGCAGGATGGAAGACTTAGGATGGTTGAAATTTTAGGATACATCTTAACACAATTCTTAGATCTGTATTATTGTGAATAGCCAATGGTCATTTATAGAATAAAATAAAAGATGTTAACTCAAACTAGGAAACCTATTCATAACCATGCTGGGAAACCTAATCCCATTATAATAGGAAATCCTAATTGCATTATAACTTTAGTCTAAAATAACTCAAATTTAATCTAATCTTAATTTAGGAACTTACTCTCCAACTTATAGATAAACCCATTAACCCAAACTTTCAAATAAACTCCAACTGTTTCTTGACACTTTTCCTCAAGCTGATACATGGATACTATTACTAGCTTATAATCATCTCATAAGTTTGATTCCTTTTCCAATTGCTTTGGTGAGGAACTTTCTCAGCTTGGTCTTCGTGCACATTGATGGAACTTCGATTGTATTTGCAACTTGATTGATGAAGGAGATGAAAACTTCATATGCTCTGCAATACAAACTACACAAATTTAATCTAATCTTTATTTAGGAACTCACTCTCCAAATTATAGATAAACCCGTTAACCCAGACTTACAAATAAACTCCAACTGTTTCTTGACACTTTTCGTCAAGCTGATACATGGATACTATTACTAGCTTGGAATCACCTCATAAACTTGATTGCTTTTCCAATTGCTTTGGTGAGGAACTTTCTCAGCTTGATCTTCGTGCACATTGATGGAACTTCGATTGTATTTGCAACTTGATTGATGAAGGAGATGAAAACTTCATATGCTCTACAATTTAAACTACATGCTCAGCAACATTGTTAATTTAGAGTTTGGACTACACCTTGGTATCCTACACGGCGTATGTAAAAAGGCCAGAATGATACTCACCATTCTCATCCGAGATTATGGATGAACACTCACCCATAACTTATTACTTGGATTCACACCACCAAGATGTGTAATATTTATAAAGTTCTCTCCTCCTGACTTTATAGACTTTGATAATTGCAAATTCGACACAAGCAAGGGCTTTTTCGGTTCTCCGAAAGCATGTAGGTAGAGTAGGGGCTTGATTTTGAAAAGATCGCTACCATGAAGGTTGGGCTAATACCCAGCCCTGTTCGGCCCTTTGTTTATTAATGTATGTGTGTGTGAACTACTTTTGGTGACACAAGTGAGTTTCTAGTGACCATAGGTTTGTATCAAGGGTTAGTTTTATGCCTTTATCTCTTTCCACTGATTATGGATGAACTAACTACTCATATTTAAGAGGAGGTACCTTAGTGTATATTGTTTGCAGATATAGTGTTGGTTGATGAATGAAGAAATGGCATGAATGCGAAACTTGAGAGATAGCAGAAGACTTTAGAACCAAGGGCTTTAAAATAAGTCTTACAAAATTTGCAACTTAAGTGGGGATATGCGAAGAATTGAAACTCCTATGAGAAGTGTTAGAGATAATACCACAGAGATTCATTGTGATAACTTGGCTTGATAATTAGTAAGGGTAGTGAGATTGAGAAAGATGTCCAACATAGGATAAGAGCGGGATAATTGAAGTAGAGACTTGCTTTTGGAGTGTTTTGTGATCAACGTGTACTAACAAGTTTGGCATGGTCCGCATGTATGAGGGTAGGGTAAGGGAAGACTCTGGCCTGGCCCTTTGACAGCTCTACCAACATCCCATTGATCTGGTGGCATTGCTAATGGAGTGATGACCAAGTGAAGAGGCATAGAATTTCACATGGTATATGTGCAGCGTCCATGATGAGAGGTTCACAAAATGAAAGGTGCATGTAAAGAGTGTTCCAATGGACATAGCTATGTTGAGTTTAATGCAGAAGACAAGGTTATGGACAGGACAAAATCTGAAGTTGTTTTAAAGGGTATGCACAAGAGGTTCACCCTGAAAGTGTGAGTCCATACAAGATTGTAAAGAAATTAGCTCCAGTGTGTAGGTTTTGGATCTACTGAACGAAATAAACATATGGCTACATCAAAATTGAAGATTTGACCATCCGTCATGGTCATACAATGATGACAATGAAGAACGTGCTATTATGCTTCCTAATATGCTAAGGATAGAAGAAAATGAAGAGATTCCTGGCAATCAGTTGGCTTCACCACTTATGGAGGCACAATTAGAAGCTCATGGTGTGATGGAAAGGAGGACGACCTGTTTCTGATAGCAAATGTATTACAAATGTAGACCTACAGTAGCTCAATATGAACTTTTACACGAGTTTTACCTAGCCCTTCACCTACTGGAGTTGAGCCAATTCAAGAGGGGAGATTCAATGCAGCCTTGTCCATTGGCGTCTGTAAGAAAAGAAGCTTCAAGGGACCGGTCAACTGGCTCATACAAGTGGGCACAATCTAGTGACTATCAAGTTCCATGCCTAATTAAGGGTCCACACATCTAGACTATGTCCAATCCTTCTAGGAGAGTAATATATTTCTTTTATTCATCATGTATAAAGTATTAGTTCAAGTTGAAGATTCAGAGGTTATTTTTAGCAGTGATAGTAGTAGAGTGATCCAATATAAATATGTTTAGGAGAAGAGGACATCCAGGCTTCTTGAGTAAAGGGGTCTGTGCTTTCTTCCTCCTACCCAATGAATTCAGATTATATGCTCTTCAGATTGGTGTTGGCTTCATTGGTGATGGCTCCATTGAGTTGGCAAGGGCTTAAGCTTTAGTTTAAGAATTGATCTTCTTGTCAATTGTCGTGCCTAAGCCATAATCTCCCCAGATTCAGGAAATCTTCTGAAAGTGGTACTAGGAGTACGTCCTCTTCCTTTCCTTCCATCTGAAATTGCCTCTTAATTGTGCTGAGAAGTTAGATGTCTTGAAGCCCAAATCAAGTGTTAAATTCTTTATGTAGTGTTTTTGCTACATACGCACTATCTTGCTCTAGCTTCTACTAAGGAAATCCTTGGTTAATTAACTGGCACAATTCCATTTGGTGATTAGGGAACATTCGAAAGTTTTGGGGGCAAAAAACAATTGACTTAAATCTTTAGGGGTTATTACTTTTTTGTGCTTATGGTGTTAAACAATGGGGTGGCAGAATCTGACACGACCCGCATCTGTCCAGCTGTACCCGCATAACCCCACATGTATCCTTACGGTCGGCCATGGGTCAAGTAAACCTGACCTGCAGGAAAGCGGACTGGGTTAGGGTTGACTCAGATAACTCATCTGACCCAGTTAGTGAAAATCCCAACTGTAGTCTTGGAAAGAATAAAACCCTAACCCTAGCCTTTAGAATGAGGAGGAAAAACCAAGGAGAAGAAGGAAGCAATGCCTACAACCAATCTCTATCTAGTCTCTCAACGTCTCCACAACATCGATGTGGGTTACATTCTGCTGCTCACTTTCTTTGTTGCCTGTCTCTAGATCCCCATGAATCCAGTAGGTTTGAGTCCCCCCCTTCTCCTCCTCTCCCTCATGGATTTTGTCAGCATTAGATCTCTTTGCATATGGGACGAAACTCATTCTCTTTGTATATGTGGGTAGGGTCAGGCTGATTCGCATTGGGGGCTGGTCAATGTTGTTTGGTCCATTTAAAAAATGGGTTGGATATTGGTTGAGCTTAAAGCTGTAGATATCCCTACTCAAGGTGGTTAAGGGGTGGGGAGTGAAGGATATATAAAGTGGAGAGATGTAGTAGACTTTTTTTTTTTTTGGGTTCTCTTGTAAGCGCTCACACACACACAGCCAAGGATCCAACCCAGGTTCTTTCCACTGAAAGGGAGATGCCTCACCCACCACCCAGCTATCAGTGGATTTACAAGTTGTAGTGGACATTTACTTCTAAGATATGATTAACTTTGGTGATGGCTCGGTAATCATTTTCTGTCAAATGGGGAAGGCTATTTCATCTCTCTTTCTGCATCTTTGCCTGTACTCTTTTAAGCCCCTTCCACAGGATTCAATTCTGAGAAAACAAATGGGCCCTCAGGGTTCACTTAAATGTGGTGGAGAAGCCCGCCCCGGTATAAATTTGAACTGGGTATGTTTTTATTTCTCACCTTTTCTCATCATCCAGACTGAATAGGGCAGCAAAGGTGAAATCTAATGGAAGTTTATTACATTTTCCAAAGGTTTCAGATGTTTTGTCAAATGCATTTACCCGCTGACAGTGTATTTATTGACCCGCTCCCTTCCATCTCTTCTTGCTTTTGGAAGTGCTTGCAATGTGATTAAACCACCACCTAGATCATCTGTTGAACTGTTCTCTTATCAGATACAGGTCAGTCTAGAGCACGTGATTTACTTAAACCAAGTGAACTCTGATCTGTGGGGTGCATTTGGATCTTGGTAAAACTAAGTTTTAGCTATAAATTGGGTCAATACTTCTGGATAAACCGAAGTACCTTGTGGAGTGGTTTTGTTCTTTCATCATCCATCAATTTCTAGTTTATAGGGCTAGGGCTAAACTCGAGGGCAGTCCAACAGAGTTCTGAGGATCCAAATGGCCATCAAAGGTAGTGTTTGGATGTGGGAAGATTTTCGCCTCCTGGTGATATGAGCACTGTGTGCGTCAACTTTATTGCCTGAGCTCGAAAGGTGGGCCCTACCTCTTGGACGTTCTTGATGCAGTGTTCATATGCGGGGTGCGCAGGTGAATAATTCCCCTTAATGTGAGGAAAGTCAAAAATGGAAACTATGTGTTAGGTGGACAAATTACAATTACAGAAACCTTGAGGTGTATTCAACCGCACCTCTGACTTTGATTTGGGCTGGTTATAATAGAGAATAGTAGAGGTGGAGATGGTATCAATTGTTAATTTGGAAGAGATTTGATTTTTTTGTTTCTTTTTCCGTTTTCATATGATCTTTTTCTTTCCTCATCGAGTGGAAAGAATGTAGCCATAGTGCAACAGCCAAGGGAGTCGGAGAGAATTCTCTAGTGCAAATGCGGGCCCTGCAGACCAAACCATTTCGACCGTAGAAATGGTTTGAGGGTTCTTAACTATTCTCGTTATTTTAGATTATCCATTCTTTCCAATTTAGGTTTGTTGGATTTTAACTAGTTGTACGATCAAAATCAATGATTCTTAGTTGCTTTAAAAAAAAGGAGTTTCGGATCCTATGTCGCACCTATTACACGGGAAGCATTCGGTGCAATACGAGCTCCATTCTGGAGCTCACATAGAGATAATTTGAATTGTTCAAGATAAATCATATCCCTTCCGTTGATACATCTTCAAGTTTAAGTTCAAGGGGAGTGGGTCATTGAGCACTATAATGGAAACATGATTGGCACTAGTTGGTTTTAATCATGTTTTCATCATGGTGGTCAATTGGACGGCGGGACCTCCCTTTTAAATTGAAATTTAGGGATACATACGTGGAGGGGTTGAGATTCATTTTGAGCGGCTTAGATTTTATCCAATATGAACTCCAAGATGGAGTTCCAAGAATGTGTTACACGGTTCTCGTGTAATAGTTGTGGCAAAGGATTTGGACTCTTTTGGTAGCTAGCAGAGGTAGTTGGTCCCACCAACATCCAACTTGTGCATCTAGCCGGTCATCCCATTCGTCTCAAAAGTGTTTGCATTTAGATGAAGGTATCGGCAAAACGAAAATGTACTTACCCATCACCACTGGCGGATCCATGATTTTCATTTAGGTGGGGCTAAGCTTTTGCTAGCATAATCATAAACATCATATCATGGTCCAACAAAAAATTTCAAGATAAAGGAGGAAGAGGAAATAAGTGGTTAAAACTCAATTTCTATAATTAAAAAGAGAAAGAAAGAAAGAGGCAAACTCCCATGTAAAAGAGAATTTTGAGAAGACATTAATATGATACAGTCACACAACCACTATGGATTATGGAATTGAAGGAAGCTGTGGTTCATTCAAAATGCTCACCGAGTCTCGCCAACTAAAAGTAAAAGGTTCTTCTCACAAATAAGTACACATATAAAGCAAACAAGAATTTTAGATGCTCAAGACATTTTAATAGTCTACAAATCACACTCCTATAAAACAAACACACTGTCACAAATAAGTACACATATAAAGCAAACAAGAATTTTAGATGCTCAAGACATTTTAATAATCTATAAATCACACTCCTATAAAACAAACACACTATTCTCCCTTTAAATATTAATCTCTCATTTTTCCAATCCCCCAATTCTCATGTCTTTTTATATTATTCATTCTCTTTATAAAATAACCTTTTCTTTTGGAACATCCAATTCTCATTTAATTTATTTCTACATATTTCATTTCCAACTTCTCCGATAAAACAAAGGCTAGCCCAGACGCAAGACCCTTTCTCCGTCTCTCTACAACGTGTCTTCTTTACTCATCTTGCAAGACTGCAATACAAGACTCCAATACTCACCTTACAAGACTACAATACAAGACTGCAATAGGTGGGGCACATGTTTTGAAACATGTGGGGCCTGGCCAGGGGTCCATTAGAAGGTCTAGGGAATTGATCAATTTCATCTGGGGAAGTCTGTCATGTAGGTCCGCCCCGACCCATCACATGTAGAGGTGAAAACTGGGCCGGGCGGCTTAGGCTCAGCGTGGCGTTGGATAGGCTGTGGCCTAGCCCGACATTGCCGAGCATGGCCCACCTGCGCCCCCACAATCATAAAATATCCATATTATGCGGCTTCTAAAAATCTTTTTTACATATACGACCTATAAATATCATCCTCCTCCCACCTCGTTTCCCATCACTCACCTCCACACAGACACAGACACACACACTCTCTCTCTCTCACTCACAGGCTCGAAGGTGCTTAAACTAATTTGAATTAGTTTTTCAAAGACCAAGACAAGGCAAGTCATCAAGGGTCAAGCTCTCTCTCTCTCTAAGAACCCCTCTCTCTCTCTCTCTCTCTCTACCAAGTGTTTTTTTTATTTATATCAGTTTTTGTTTAGTATATACGCATTTAGTATATACATATTGATATTATATAAGTCAGTCTCGTCTTCTCCCCTTTCTTATATAACATATCATAAAAAAATAAATCCAATAGTTATATAGAGGAAATGTTCACATGCATCTTTTCCTCACTATAGACACTCTCATTTTTAGACATTTTCGAGTATATAGGGTGATGTACACTTCTTTATTTTTATGTGTAAAAAGGAAAGTATACCTCACCCTATAGTGTGGGAAAGATGCATATTAACATTCCTCTTTATATAGATTGTAATTTTATTCCAAGCAATAAATTTTATTCAAAGTTGTAAATTTTATTCAAATTTGAAAAAAAAAATAAAAAACAGTAGTGGCCTGGCATGGCACAATTTTATCTTATCTTGCTCCGTTTCTTTAGTTTCAGGGATGCTTTCACCAACTAACCACCTCTCCCTCCGTTAAAGACCGCACTGTTGGCATTTCAACAAACAAGGAACCCGAAACACAAAATGCCCGGAATCTTCTCTCTACCTCTCATTTCAGAATCAAAATCTCATTCCTTAATCCTCAAAAAGCAACACTTTTCTTTGATCTTCTAAATATCTATTTCTCTCTCTCTCTCTCTTCTCTCTTTCTCCTTCTCTCATTGGCTCTGTCTGTCTCCTTGTTTCTCTGCCTCTCTCTCTCTACTTTCGTCGCCGATGGGGTGCACCGTCTCGAAGATGGAGTTCCGGCTGATGCCACAGATGAAGATCCGGCCCCCCAACGGTACGATAGATGAGATCGCAATCCATTACAGCGAAGAGCGAGGAGTGGAGGAGATGAAGGTGAAGGTTTGCAATGAGAAAGATGAAGAGGAGGGCGATTTGGGTGCTATGGTTGGACCGAGTTCACCGAGTTTCAGGGTCTATTTCCGTAACTCGTTCGATGAATCGGAGGATGGTCAAAAGGCAAAAGGTAAGACTTAAGAATGGAATGACACTTTTTACATTTATGGTACTGATTATTGATTATGCAGGTCAATTAAAATCCACAAAATTTAGAGATGTATATGGGTCGGTTTCGGGTAGGGGGTTGTATAATGGAATGTGCCTGTGAAACTTCACGGGCCATGTTGTGCTGTGCCTGTGAGTGCCCAAGATGGCAGGGCCTCAGCCCAGCACAGCCCATAGGCACAGGCAGGCTAGCCCATGGGCCTTCTCTTTTTCTAAAAAGATTTTTTAAATTGTCTTTGAAACTTGTCTAAGGCTATAATTTCACATTGAAACTTGTATTTCGCTATAAATATTATTCATTGACACTTGTATGAATACCACATTGAAGTTTGTATAAAGCAATAAATACCACTCGTGAAAAGTTGTATCGCTCAATTTTCAAACACTAATGCCATTAATAGGCTTTTTAAACACATCCATTATCCCACAAACATCCATAAGTTTACCTATCCACCAACAAGGCATGCATTACTGGGCCGCAGGTTGTGCCTTCACGGGCAATGGGATGGACTCGAGCCAGCCTAGTCAGTGAGCACCCCTATCCAGATCAATTGATATAGACTATAAATAAAGTCAAAATCGAAGAGCAAAACTGAGCAACCAATTGCCAAATTGAACCTCAATTCTCAAATCAAATCGCTCGGGCTTCATATATAATAACTAGCTAACCACCCATGCTTAAAGCACCGACATTTGTCATAGTAGCATTGATAGGGGTCAAAATTTTAAATATATAATTAGTTTTATAAATTGGACGTTATTAAAATTTTATTGGTGTCAATGTTTAAACGTTAAAAAATAAAAGTAATAAAAAATATAAAAGATTATGAAAAGTAAGAAATTTATATAAATTTTAACTACATACCAAGTAATTTGGTTTTTCTTTTATTTTTTATCAATTATTTTAAGAATGATCAATCTTGCGGGTCTAATTTCAATTGGAGTGACAAAATGAGATTTATTAAGTATGAGCCTAAAAGTAAGCTGTGCATAATTCTTGAGATTATTTTGGTAAAAGAAAAAGTTATATAATTGTAGAGAGTATATTGGTCATAATTTTAAATTGTTGAGTGAAATGAACTTGAGCTTCTCTCTTATCAAGAAAGAGAAGCCTCTCTTTTAGGTATATTTTTATCGATGATATTATAAATTAAATGAGACAATTATCTTAATAATATTTAAATTATTTAACACCTAAAAAATTTAGGGTTATAAATTTGAAATTTAGAGGTCAAGTTTGAAATTGGAAGGGTTAAAACTGAAATTGGTTCGCTAAAATTATAAATTTGAAATTTAGAGGTCAAGTTTGAAATTGGAAAGGTTAAAACTGAAATTGGTTAGCTAAAAGTAACAACTTTAATATATAATATATAATAATGGTTGAGAAAAAAAAGGGTCACAACATTCATATATATTTGTAAATAAGTTATAATTTTTTTTATTGAGTTGAAGGTCAAAAATATAGTGGTCAATCCAATGGTAATAAATGCATTGAACAAAATACCATGTTTAAACTCAATTGAGTCATATGCAATGGATAGGTCTAGGATGAAACTCCAGGCCTGATAAAGAATTATTATCAAAGTCATTACAAACTTATAAATATGAAATGAGATTAGTTTGATGGCAACATGTTAGGCTTAGGTTAGATGCGAGTTACCTTCTAATGAAATTAAAGTAAGATAATTTTACAAACTCTTTTAAGTCATGATAATTAATAAGAACTTTGTCATGGGGTAGTTGGTAAAATAACTATAATCCTTTAATTGGAGAAAGTTTTAGACTATATTGACGGGAGTAGCAATTTTTATCCAACTTACCAACCTAACTTTAATATCCTTTTTAAATATAAATAATCATATCCATCGTACTCGCTCAACCAACTAGTCCCTCACCATCAGTGCTACTGTCCGGAATTGATCCCTAGTAATTTTATTTTTTATTTTTTATTTATTATTATTATTTTTTTTTATGGAAGGGAGGTGACTGAGCTACCGGTGGATTGGAAACTTGAGCCCACTTGGTAATTCAAAGTTAGAGTTCTTTTCTTTTTGTAGGTTTGAGTTAACATTTCTATAACCCAATTAATCAATGGATTGGATTAAATTCAATATATGACATTTGATCTCCTGGCCCAACTTTACTTACCACATTCCTTGACCTTCCAACAATTCAACTTGAATGTGACATATAAACTAAATGTTGAGTTAACCTTAAGTGTTTGGATTGACATCTTTATTATAATTAATGAATGGGTAAACTTTAGGTTGAGCACACATGCTATTGTGCACTATTCAACATGTTCAATTTTATCTCCCTATCTTTAAATTGTAACTTTTTTTGTTGACACTTGTTATCATCCTTTTGATGTGATTGTTTGGATGTGTGAAATTTGTAATCAAATTTTTTTATAGCAATTGGATAAATAACACTTGTCAGTCATTAACTCCATATCTTTAGACTATAATTTTTCATGGTACTTGTTATCATCTTTTTATGTGGAAGTTTAAATGAGTGACATTTGGAGTCACAATTTTTTTAATATCAATTGAATAGATAGCACTTGTCAATCATCTATGACTCCTTTAGGACCTGTTTGGTTGCACAAGAAAACACAAGAAAATAATATTTTATAAAATATAATCTTTCATTTTTTTTAAGAAGAAAATCATGTGCTTTTGGTAACTCAAGAAAAATTTGAAGAAAAAATTCTTTTCTTTCAAAAAGCTCAATATTCTCTCCTATAGCTCCTCCCTGTAGAAAACTTTCTATAAGATAAGAATCTTTTAAAATAACTATTATAAAGTGGTAGAGTAAATGAAAGATTTTAGTTCACTAAATCCATTATAATGTGTATGATTACATATATGGTAAAGTAAAGTAAAAGTAAATCTCACAGGACGGTAAAGGTGTGGTAAAGTAAAGGTGAGATAAAGTACATGGTGAAGTAAAGTGAAAAGGAATGGTAAAGTAGTTTCTTTTCTTTACTTTACTTTATCACATTTTATCGTAGTTTTGTATGGTAAATAAAAAATTACTTGTTTACGGGTGTGGTAAAGTAAACTAAATATTGATGTCATATCACGGTTAAAGGTGAGGTAAAGTAAGGTCAGATGAAGTATGTGGTAAAGTAAACTGGGAGAGACAAAGAGTTATAAAGTACGTAGTTATTTTTTATTGACTTGACTTTACTATACTTTACCATAGTTTTATGTGATAAAAGAAAAGTAACTTATGGTAAAAACATGAAAGTTAAACTTTACTTTACCACATTACTTTTTTATCTAGATGTGATAAATTACATATAAATTAAAATATTTAATAAAAAAATATTCTTATAATGTAATTTACTTTAATCATAACACCTTCTAAACCGCTCAATTTAAAATTTGTAATATTCTTCAAAAATTGCCAAATAATAAAAATATTATACTCTTATAATATTGCATTATTGTATTCTATACTATTTTATTCTTACAATATTTAAATCTGTAAATATTTTATTCTGTGGACATCCAAACAGGCCCTTAGCTAATAAATAGGGTATGCTCTTCTATTAATTCAAACACTCCTATTCGTTTTTCTTATATTATTCTCCCACCCTCACCTACATAAAAGTTAGTATATCGTATTATCCAAATCAAGTTAAACCGTCTCTAAGAGTGCTTAAGTCTATGTCAAAGCCTACATGAATTCTTTAACAATTTTTATTTCAAAGGGTTTATGTCTACTTATTACTTTTTATGTTTGTATTATATTATAAATATATTAACAAAATAGAATACCATATAATACTTATATAATAGAAAATAGTTTTTTATTATTTCCTTATGATTTTTTATTAGTATAGCTACAATCATATAGTCTAGATCTAAGTTAAAGTTTTTTTTTAATCAGTATCCAAGTGAAAGTATATTAATTGCCTCTAAAAAAATGGGACTTGAGCTTCTTTATTTCCCAAATAGGGAGACTAAAAGTTGAATAAGGACACAAATGTGGCTTGAATTTGGCTTATTGATAGAACATATTTTTTAATATCAATGGAACATGCTAAAAGGATTAGTTTATAAATGAGAAATTACTTGATTATATTTTTTTTCATTTTCTTACCTATTTTTTTTATTTATGATGATATTGTTTAGGATTTTCTTAATCGCATACTTTTGAACATCTTTTATAAATATGATGGGTTTATTTTTTAAATAAATTATAAACTTATTTATCAATTTATTTTTTATATTGCAATCATAAAATCTTTATAGGAAATGGGCACCATAGGAAAAATGTAATTCTAAACTCCTAAGTTGTAGCTTAATCGGTTGGGTTTTGTATTTGTGTGTCAAGTCATGACCTTTACCTTAAAAAGGATATCTAATTTTACCCTAAAAAGAGATCTAATTTTTGCTTAAATTGCGTATCTTACTCGGGCTGGGGTTCGGACTCTCTACTACTAAATCCAAGTCTGGCCCATTTATCAAAATTTAAGGCTCAAGGTCTGCCCAAAGTGGCATAGCCTAGGTCGGACTCAGGCAACCCCTGGCAAATATTTGTTTTCTACTTTATGTGGCCAAAATTTCAAGTCCATTCAAGTATCCTAATTCCTTCATTCATGACCCTAAGTTTAACAATTTTATAAAAAGCATCTTCTTTTCTTTTCTTTTCTTTTTTTTAAACCAACAGTCACCAATCGTACGGAAAATACAAAAAAATATTTGTTATTGGATAAATCCCTACTCACTTAATTTACAAATCGTTCTGATGGATCTATCCAGATAGATATCTCTCTTATTGGTTGACACGGACATATAAGTCATGTTATACTGTTGAATAACAAGCCTTCCATTGTCTATTTCTATTTATAGATAATCTGCCGGCCCCTTGGGAATTCTTCAAGCTCTAGCAGATGGGACCAAACTACTTTTGAAAGAATCCAATTCAAATCAATGTAAAAAAAAAATAAAAAAATGGGGCCTGTGACATTCAATGGGTTAAAATAGTGGGTGTGTGACAGGGTACGATGGATCATGGGGCCAAGGTGGGCTCCACAAGTTGTTCAAGAGTGCAAGACCATACGTGAAATATGGTATCTATATTTAAGGAAAATGTTCTCATTCCCACGGTTCTCATGGAAATCATGTATAAGGCTGCACCACATGCAATTCAATTCAAAGATGGGTACCCAAGGCTGGTTGGACGCATGGTTCTCATGAGAACATTGCGCCCCCAACCTCCCGCGCGTAAATATATATATATATATATATATTTATATATATATGGGGGACATTTATGTGCATCCATCCCTCACCATAAGGTGCTGAAACTTTTTCTTTTTGCACGTGAATATTCATTTTATGCATATGACTATATATGACTTTTCCTTTTTTGCACATGAAAATTTCTAATTATGGAAGTGGCCCTCACCCTATGGTGAGGGATGGATGCACATGGATATTCTTTTATATATATATAATGAGAATAAAGATTAAATGAGAAAATTTTAAAAATTCTATATTTGCTTTTTGTTTTTTTATATTTTGAGTTATTTAAACATTAATGTCTGCTTCTCCATTTTTGTCCTATAGTATCCTTAAAAAAATCCCAAATTTGAGATTGTCCTCGAATCTAAGCCTGTTAATTTAGCCCATCAAAATAGGTACCCAACCTGGCCTGGCATGTCCAAAGACCTAAAACATAGGGCTTTTAAAAAAATTTAAGCCCAGCGGGTTAGACTTGGACAATTATTTAAACGTCCGGCCAAAATGAGACTGGGAATGGGCAAAGCCCGTCCAGGCCTGGCCCAGCCGCAAGTTATAGATTTATAGAGACCCAAGTCTTAGATTTATATCTTTGTGACACTAGTCCAAACAAGTGAGACATAAAGCTCTCAATTCTCAATTCATACATTTTTTGCATTACTTACTGTGAGCATGCAACTCACGGCTGTGATCAGTGAGCTAGCAATAAAAAAAGTTAATAAGAAAGTTGATGCCAGAGCTGCAAAGTACATCTCCCAAAAGAAAAATTACCATCATCCACAAAGCTACATGTCCATATAAAGAAGTAATGACAAAAAGAAGCATTAGATAGATTTAGAGGCAGCTCCTATTTTAGTAAACTAGCCATGATGCTTGTTGCATTGCATTGTTGGTCCCAAGCCCAGAAAAAAGGAGGGTTTAAAGTCCGGTAACAATATAGGAATAATTAGAGAATGTTGATCTTATGTTCAAGATCATGCTAAAGCATAGGCCAAGCCCAAGCCCGCACGGGATGGGATTTGACATAGGCCCACTCAATTTAGGGCCAAGATTGGACAACCCCCGGCAAGCCCGTCCAATATTCGGAACGTGATTGGACAACCCATGCCCAGGCCCTGCTCGTCCCATTGACAGGCCTACTGAGATCTCCATACAATGATTTCCAAAGAACATTAATATTATGCCGTTGTACATATTGGCTTTACCCATGGCAAATATTTGTTTTCTACTTTTATGTTTATTCACATCTAAAATATTCTAAAGGCCAGTTAAGGTAAAGAATTGTATTTTTTTATTTTTCAATATTTTTTGATCTTTTTAGAAAAAAAAAAAAAAAAACGAGATGTTAGTTCAGGATCTATGTTACTATGTATGCTCCATGAGTAACGACATTGGCCTTGGCCAATAGAGGGTACCTAATTAACTATGTTCTAAAACCATAATGAAATCAATTCAACTGTGTATGTGTCACCAATGATCTTCATGGAAATTTTGAACCCTTTGATGAATTATTAAATGAGATAACAAAATGTGCATCAGCTCCTTGTCATTTATCTTTGTTTTGCAATGTCCTTTTACTTCTTTTTTTTTCTAACAAAGAATTTAATTCAAAATTTGACTTTTCATCTTTTCCTTATTTTTCAAAAAAATTTAGTCCAAATTTATGAAAAAGAATCATATACGAAGAAATTCAAATGTATAAAACCCATTTTAGTATACATCTACAATTTTTTTTCTCTACCACCTCTTTTTTTAAAATAAAATTAGAAAATGGGGAGGCATCTTGATAGAAAGAAAATGAATAAATATATATAACGAAAATCTATCATCTCAAAATACAGAAAATATCAAAATTACTCATAACATGTTTTCTTTCGCGTGCTGATAAATGAATGATTTAAAAATGTTTTTTTTTTTTTTTTTTTAATGTAGGGACAAGCAATGGGATGAGTGGGACAGGAGTGCAAAGCAGTGTCTCCAAAATCCCCAATGAGGTAATGTGACTGCGCCAAGACAAAATCGCGTAAAATGTTCATTATATAAGAGATATTGTGCCCTTATATTTGAGAATCATCTGTGAGGTCCACTGGAATGCATGCCAATCATGTGAAAGTGAGACTGAAATGTCTAAGAGTGGATTAGGAGTGAGTCAAGATTTAGTTTGGTCTACTGATCTTAATAATCCTATTTAAGCGCCCAAAGATCTAATGATTATACATCCATAAGAATCGCCGTATAATCTTGGGGCTCTTATACATAGCAGGACAATTGGATCTAACCTAAATCTTGACCCATCTCTTTCCTCACTGGAACCTTTCAGCCTCGCACCAGTCCTGTTGTATGAAATCCTCACTATCCAGATTTAACTGAAAGGTCGTCTAAATTTTGCAAAACATAACAATTCATATGATTTGCAGCTACTATATATAGATGGTATGATCTTGATGAAATTTAATCATATTAAAAATTGGACAAATGAATGTCAATTTCTCTTGCACCAAGGCATGTGGATGGGATACATAGCATCATTCCAAATGTTAGATGTATACATATTGAGTAGCAATTCTCTATTCTATTCTATGTAGGTCCTGGAGTCCAAATTGGTAAAGAAGGAGAAAGGAAGAAGACTATGGGCCTTTCCTAAGAGAACTGTAGCTGTTTATAGTTTCTTGCACATTCGATCTGACCGTCGGGGACTTCTCGTTGGAAAAGTTGGATAGGAAATAATTTTGGTTTAGAGTCGCTCGCTCTGATACCAAATTAATGTAAATTGATAGTTTGAATCGCTTTTGTACACTTCTTGCAAATAGAAGTATGCAACAATTAATTGCAAATTGCAAACAACAGATTTCTTCGACTGGTCTTATTAATAGCCCAAAGTCTTGTGTACAACTCAGCATAATTTTTCCCTTGTATTTCATAATTACCCTTCTGTCTTGTATGTCTCTCCATCTCTCCCCTTTTTATATCCGGGTAAGTTGCCCACCTCTCTATGTAATAATAGGATCATCTAAATGATGAAATCAAGATAACCCATCTAAATAACACAATATTATAAAGTTCTATTAAGAATAGAAAGATAGAGGGCATTACAAATAAAGCCTTTCTAAATATCTTTGTAGGACAGAGATCTATTAAATCAAATTAATCTTTTCATCTAAATAGGACTCGCTAGATGAAATTATTTGATCATCCACCAATCCAGTGGATCCATGTAGGAAGGGTACAGGTGTAGAATATGACAGTCCCATCTGGATAAGTACAAAGTATAGGTTGGGTAAAGGCCATTTTTTTTTTTTTTTTTTTTAAGTAAAAATAAGATGCATAAGGTCTTCATCCAGCGGCCCATGGGTAGATGGGTATATAGGCGAATGGGCAAGATGTTTCCTGAAACTGATCCCACAAAGCTATGTGGATTGATTAATCTAGTGGGTTTGACATGGATAGACAAAATGGGCGGATGTTTATATGATTGGATCTTTCATCCAATAGTGTTTATGTAATTCGTTGAAACGGCCAGGTGTCAAGACAAAAAAAAGGAACCACTAGATGAAAAATCGACTATCCAATAAAACATATGGAACCACCAAATGCAACAGACTACATGTACAAAATTGGGTGAAAGATACAACCGTCTAACCATGAACCCATTTTACCTAGGGTTACAAACGGGTATCCGATTACCCAAAAATTTCAACCCAAAAAAGACCGGGTCTAAAACCTATTTTAGGTTCCGATTCATAAACAGGTTTGGGTCCGGAACCTAATTTAGGTTCTAATTGATAAACGGGTCTAGTTCCGAGTTCATATAGGCCCAGACCTGTAGACCTATGACCTGGCATATAAGTCTTTTGATTGATAACTCTCTCTTTTTTTTTTCTTTTTTTTTTACATTTTTATGTATAATGTTAAAGGTAGTAGACTTGATGTACTGTTATAAGTTGAATGATATACTTATTTTTAAAAAAGTAAAAAGTTGAAGAGAATTTAGAACCAATTTTTAAACTAGATCCAGTTCTTTAGGTAGATCCGGGTATTTCTATCGGAACCGAGTCTAGAACCAACAAAATTGGTTCTGAGTTAAAACCGGATCCAGAATCGGAACCATTATTTAGAAATAGGTCCAGGTCCAGTATAGCTCCAACTTGAAAGAGTTCCATTTGCAACCCTAAATTTTTACCCATGATTCCTACGTACCTAAAACCCACTAGATCTGATCAATCCATCCATCCATGTTGGATCAACTAAACAAAATATCTTGAGCACCCACCCTTATACCGATCTACCTAAGGCTACTAGATGAAGTTTGTATGCATCTCTCATCTTCACCTAAATGGGACCCTCTAATGGGGTCTCATGTAGATGGCTAGATTAATTTGATCTAATAGTTATTGGGTCCCACGTAGATATGTCTATGAACTTTACTCGTAGACCCACCATTATTATGTTAATTACATAATTGCATGGTATCATATATAGGTAAAGGTTATACCTTGATTACACCATTCATGTAGGTGGACCCTATTATTAGTGGGACACTAATGAAGTGCAGAGAGGAACTACAGAAAAATCAATTAAATACAAATTCACAGTCAAATGAGCTCCGTATAAGAATTATCAAGGAGATGAAATGCAAATGATACGAGGCAAGGGCCAAAAGATAGAAGTTGGCAATGCAAATGGGAGCTTGACTTTCCAAACCAGTTGCGGAGGGGAGGAGGGGCAGTTGCCCCCACTCAGCAATTTGTCTCCATGTCGATTTTAGAGAAGCCAAAGAAAGAGGACCACTGAAGGAAAGAAGTTGCCCCCTGTGGGAGTTGTTTGTATCCATGTGAAGTGAAGAAAATCACAAGCGGGATGAGATTGAGGAGAGAGGAGATATAATGGAAAGAGATGTAAATAATATTACTCTTCACCAATGCATGTCAGGTAGAAACAAGGGGAGAGAATGGAGACGATTTGATGGGAAGAGTTGTAAATGTTTTTTACCCTTTCTCAATGCATGCTAGGTAGATGTATATCATTTTTTTTTATTTTTTTTTTCCATCTTTCGGACTTGAAACACAGTAGATAATACACATTTTTCCTTTATTATTGAGGGTCAGTGGTGGAAGGGCCTGGCAGGGGCTTGGCCCCCTTGAGGTTTTAAAATATTTTATAATTTTTTACTTATAGCCGAAACAAACCACCCCCCCCCCCCCCCCCCCCCCCCGGTTTTTTTAAAAAAAAAGCCTTTTTTATGTGGCCCTCCCAAGATTTTGTTTCTACATAATCCCCCACAAGGAAGAATTCATTTGAGGGTCGATGGGAATAAAACTGTTGAAGGTACTTATTTGTATACAATGTACATTGCTCTTTATACAAGTATTATTAAAAATACCTTGCCCACGTTCTTTGTCTCTTGATAGGGAAAAAGTGGGATCTCTACTTACCATTGACCGTGAAAATAGGGATAATCACATCCACAAGGATGTAAAAAGTTCAAAAGATTTATTTAGGATTGCACGTTCATTTTGACAAATAACCAGCTTATATATATTTTAAGAATAACTTATTTGTTAGTAATAACGCATTTTATAAATATTATTTATTTGAAATAGAGTTGTTTCAAGTAGACCCATTTACACATAAATTGTTTTGGATGTTCGACTCAATTAGAAAAAGTAAACATGTCATTATATAGAAGTTGCTCTGATAAAGTTGACCTATAGTAAAAACTAGTAGAGGTAAATTTCTCATATATAAAAAGCGATTTTGGCTGTTTTGTCATATTACAAAAGTTACATAGACAAACTTGTAAAAAAACGACAACTAAAAATAACAAGAGAATGAGTGGACTTTACTCTTCAACAATGTTCCTTTGTTCCTGCCAACGCTTCCGAAGCATGAAAACCGATTGAAGAAAATATTAAGAAAATACTTTTTTAAATTGTAAAACGACGTTTTAGTTGGAATCCTATTTTATGCGCTATTGATGTACAACTATTTATATAGCTTATTACATTTTCTACTGTCCCTCTTCTTTATTAGACTCATTGATACCTTAGTCATCAAAGGATTTGACAAATTCTCTTTTCTTTCACCACTCTTAATGGGAAGAGAATTATTGCCCAGCATTACGAAAATAATTGACCGACTATCATTTGCCCTTCCTATAAAAAAACTTCCCGGATATCCCGTTGTTAGTGGCATTTGAATTATTGGGGTGAAGGTTGGGTATTCATAATCCATCTTTCCTTCATTCGTTTTCCACTACAGGAAATACTATTTAATAGTCATTTTATTTATATGAACCTGGATCTTCATTTAACCACTTATAGCATGAATTTCTAGGAATTATATGCAAACAAACGGATCCTAGATGTATAGATCGATTCCAAAGGGGGCAGAGTTTGCTTTTCTAGGAATATGGTGATTTCTTGGTATTAGGTCTGGACAGCCCAAATGTTGATTCCGGATGCTTGCCAGGAAAATTAGAACAATAGAGAACTCATGATGTTGTAATTAGACACCAATGATCCAAGGCAAGCACCATATATTTTGAAATCACTAAATCAAAAGTGCAAACATCACTGATCACTTGGATGGACATGACAACCTTTGGGATAAAAGGACGCCCATGAATGGGCACAACTGTGCCTACCTGTGCGACTGAGTTAGTCGGGCTGAAGTTCGACTTAACTAAATCAGACTCGCTGGGTTATATATGCAGATTAAGGGCCCATTCTGACTACAAAAGTTTAGAGTGTTGCGGAATTCATGACATGATGTGATGGCTGATCTCTTAGCATTTGCAAATCCATGTTTATTCCCTATAGAATTCCAAAATTCCAATCACTTGAAAAGTTTCAAATGACCTTTGGAATTCCTAGAATTCCATATCCTTTGCTTTTTTATGGAATTTTTAGATGCTCAAATACTAAGGTGGATTCAGGAATTCCACATGTTTGAGATTTAAGAAATTCTCCATAATTCATTAAATCCATTAGAGTGCATATTTAGGACCTATTTCTTTATTGGAAGAAATTCCTGTCTGGAGAAATTCTTGAATCCTCCTTAATTTTTACTCGAACATCCATAAATTCCATAAAAATAAATAAAGGGCTTGGAATTTCAGAATCCAAAGATCATTTGAGACCTTTTATTTGGTTGGAATTTAGAATTCTTGTGAAAAAACATGGCATTTGCAAAAGCTAATGACAAGCCATCACATCATGTCCAAAAAACCTCTCACACAGCATTTTCTTGTAAAAAATTCCATTAAAAGAATAGGCCCTTAAACACTTGCATGTTGCAATGTACGGTAATACCCAAACCAAGGTTCACTATCACAAGAAGGGAGAGGAAAGTGGGTTTCTAAAATAGAAGTGGGTGTTATAGAAACGAAAAAACAAATAAAGGGTTCAAAAAACACTTTTCATTGACTAAATCCACAAAAACATTTTTTGGAAATTTATTGAAAAATCCTCGGATCATACTTGCAAGAGTTGCTAAAGTTATCTCTCTTGAAAATTTTCACATTATAATACTACATATACCTTGGTCATGGTCTTAACTAAATTAATACCAATGAGAACAACTCCTTAGCCCAATGGTAAGGAGCGACGATTCTCATTGGGAGGTCCTGGCTTCAAACCTAGCCTCTCCCCTCCTTGCCCATGTGGGTTACTATCACCTTACATGTGTGAGTTATGCATCCTCGCATCTACAAGTTCTCATCACCTCGCATGTGTGAGTTGTGTCACCTCACACATGTGAGTTCCCATCACCTCACATGTGCGAGTTTCATAGGACCCCACCCCCCTCAGTTTGGATGTCAAAAGAAAAAAAAGAAACAAAACAAAACAAGAATCATTGCCGACAGGAACTACCAAAAAAGGGACAATTACCAAAAAAATACCTCAAATATTTAGAAAGACCCAAAAGAATCCTCCAAACCATGAAATCCCCAAAACAAGTCCTAAAACAGTGTTCCCATAACTTTTCGTACAACTTATTATCCACGACAATTTTTCGTACAGCACACTGCTTTTTGCACAATTTTTTTCTAAACTCGCATGCATGAGCAAGTGTATCTTTTATACAAGTCGCATGTATGCCTATACAAGCTGTATGTGTGCGCATACGATGATCACCATGTAGTGTACACTAGATACATGTGCATGCTTGAGTGCGGAAAGAAGTTATGCAAATAGCAATGCACCGACAAAAAAAATTATACGAAAAGCAGTCAGTACGAAAAAAGTTGTGTGGGCACTGTTCCAAAACCTTTTTAGTGGTTTTATGGTTTGGAGGGCTCTTTTGGGTCTTTTCAAATATTTGAGGGTTTTTTGTTTTTATAATTGTCCCTGAGAAAAATATTAAGGCCAGGCGGGGCTTGGTATTATCCAAGCATAACCTCGTATTCTTAGGCTTGTAAAAAATTTGTCTAGACTCACCCCTTGTGCAATTTAAGAAAAACAAAATCACTCATTTTTGAGGCCATATGAGGGCCGGATACCCTCACAGGAGAACCAATTGATAGCCCTAGTTGAAAGAGTATCCTACTAATAACACCATGATATATTCATGATAGCGGCTATATTTTATTATTTCTAATGAAATCTTTACTATCATGACATTATCATGAAAAGAACATTCGCACGAAAATACTTTTGATACTATCACAATATTTACAAGATATCTATTACATTTGTCGCATGACATTGATTCCACTAAATATAACGGAGATTGGTGCATTAGCCATTTTTTAAAAATAATAGGTCTAATGGTGCTACTAGTCATCCGATCTGAGGGCCATTAAATAGGCATTAAATTAGAAGCTCTCCTATATAAATAGATCATGCACTTGATAGCCGCCATAGAACAATTATAATAACATAACATCTCTTCTTTTTTATTGATCAACATTTCAAGGATTTATATTCGATAAAAAAATATATTTTAAACAAACTTTTGGTTGATGTTTAATCCACAAACTATCTCTGTTTGGAAAGATATAATTATGCATATGCTAATAATTGTGTGGACTTTCTAAGGCCGACTTTTTATATTAAAGTTTCTAAACTCTCAGCCCTCTCTACTTATCAATGTTGGGCTTAGTGCATGTTTGGTATCTCTATTTTTCACCTCTATTTGTTTATTTGTCTAAATCGGACAGAGGTTAGAAAAATTAGATCGTTTGGTAGATGACTTTATCCTCTTCCTATTTTAGAGGAGTAGAGGCAAATCCTCTAAAATTGAAATGCCCACTTTTTGGGCCTATAAAAAATAGAGGCATACGCTCTAAAAAATATAGAGGCAAATCCTCTAAAATTGAAATGCCCCTCTTTTTTTTATTGCTCTTTTTTTAATGGCTCTATTTTAAATGGTCTGTCAGAAAAAGAGTATAGATGCTAATCATGGCCTAATCAGGGCAATCAGAGGCCATTGCCATTAAAACTGATCATGTGTAAAAATGTGTTTTATTTATTTATTTTTATATGTTTTAATCACTTTGTTATGCACATAATCAAGTAGGGGTGTAGCTCGGCAACCAAGCTGGGTATTGATAAAGCAGAAGCCTCCCCAAATTCCATGCGGACAGGATTGAGCCCAAACTAAGATGAAGCTTGTTGTGCTAGGCAAAACCCAAGCTGAAATAAATAATCCAAGGTTGGCTCCAAGAGCAAGTTCAAGCTTAGGTGACATTCTAGTACTATCATAGAGTCATTTTCAGGAATGAGCAGACTATTCCCAAGTTAGATCAAACCACTCAATAAGGCCCACTTGAAAGGTACAATCATTTGAATGAGTGAGGTCTCATGTTCAACACATAATCAAGTAAAGGTGCAACTGGGAAAGCAAGTTGGGCATTGATAAAGCAAAAGCCTCCCCAAGGCCCAAATTGCATATGGATGGGCTTGAGCCCAAACTAAGATGAAGATTGATGTGGCAGGCAAAACCCAAACAGTAAACAATCTAAGATGGGCCACAAGAGCAAGTTCAAGCTTAGGTGACATTCTAGTACTATATAATAGAGTCATTTTCAGGAATGACCGGACTATTCTTAAATAAGACCAACCTCAGCCATTTGAATGAGTGAGGTGCCAGATTTTTGCTTGCTCCATGGAGGGCCGTGGACCTACACAAACCCAAATTAATGTTAAAATGCAACGGCTTAGATAGATTGTAGGGTAGGGTAGATAAGCTCCCAAGGCTGGACAATTCTTTAGTTAGGAGTACAGTCTGGCTATTTTTAAAAACTTACGCTATGCTTTTTTTATTTTTATTTTTTTTATTTTTTTATGTAGGGTCATCTTCAGGGATGTCCAATTCATCTCAAAGCTTAGAACATGCCGACTTAAGGGATGTAAAAGCATGATTAACAGAAGGTTTAGGGTTGGAAGGACTCTCTATGACCTAACTTCAGTTAAAAGATGACATCCATTAAATTATAGAAGGTACCACTTTGGCGGCTTCAAAGTTGTCTAGGTCTTAGTAATGAGCTAAAATAGTGGTTTAAATTTGCATGCTCAATTGAGGAGCCCGCAAATTACAAATCAGTGTAAGAATTTGGTTAGCCGCAGTTCTAAGTGGTGGAGGTGGGTTTGGATAGCAAAATCCTTATTCATATAAATACTGGCGAAGTAAGCTTTACGCTAAAGATGAAAATTTGGGAGGGCCGTCCAGCCAAGCATAGAAAAAACCGTGCTTGGGCTGTTGACCAAGTCAACATGTAGGCACGGCTCGGCCTAGCCCAGTTATTTATATTGGCCGTGCTGGGCTAGGGGTGCCTGGGCCTTGGCACGGAAAATATCCTTTCTTTGCTGGGTTACGGAGCCTAGGCTGAGGCACGGCATGACACGACCCATATATAAATATATATATATGATTTTAAAATTTTTTATATAAATAAAATTTTAAATTCTAAATAATGTAAGATTTATTATTCATTTGTAAATTAGCTCAATTTTGTGCATTTATTTTAACAGTTTCAGCTTTATTTCAAGTTAAAGGCTTCTAAAAGTTTATAAAGTCTCTTTCTATTTATATAAAAAATATTAAAAATAAAATAAAAAGAAGAGGCATGTGGGCCGATCCATGGATGGCATGGCTCAGCATAGCACGGATAAATCCTTGCCTTGCTGAGCCCTAGCTACTCGGGCCCTGCCCGGCCAGTGAGATTTCAGGGGCCGACACGGCAACATGACCTAGGCACGGTTGGGCTGTGGCTTGCTGAAGTTTTATTCTTAGCCCAACAAAGAAAAAAAAGATATAAATGTTAATTTCTTTAAAATATTATTAGAAATAAGTTAAATTCAAAAGCTATAAATATATTACTTAAAATTCTAAGATTCTTCATATCGAAATCTATTAAAAAGAAAAGAAGTGCAATAAACTTACCGTCGATGGATGGAAACAAGAAAAATATCAAAACTGCATCTTCTTAAAACCCAAGAGAAAGAAAACAAAAAAAAAAAACCAGTTTTTTCTAGAAATAAATCCAGACCCGACGCGTTCCCAAATCCCATCCCTTCACCCATGAAATGGTGTCTTTGGTGGTTTAAACTTAAACCTTATTGGATTTGGCTCCAATTTTTCAATCGGAGGGGGGGAGATACCATTCACTCACCGAAAAACCCTAATCCAAAACCCCCAGGTTTTCTTCCCATCAAGGTGACCCTTTTCTTCTTCTGCTGTTGCTTCTGCTTCTTCTTCTCAATCTATTGAATGCAATTGTAGTAGTCTTCTTTACCCTTGTCTCTTCATTTTACAGATTACATTGCAGTGCATCCATTCAAAATCAAAACCATGTGCTGTTTAATTCTCTTACAATGACCTCAAAGCTACTCCAAACCTCACTGCAAGAAGCAGAAAACCAAACAGATCTCTCCCTCAGAGAAGCACACACTCTCCTCAAACCCCTCCTTAAACCCCCTTTCCCTCTCTCAATCCCTACCCCCTCAGAGTATCTGCAGCATAATCGCGCCATTGCTTATGCCATCTTAACTGAACCTGGCCTCGCCCACACCCATTTCACCCACCTCGCTGCTATCATCACCGATGGCTATGAATTCTTCGTGAATTTACTCGTGCAGCTTGCAATTGAGTCGTACCCGAAGCTCCTGGTTCCAGCGCGAGTCCAGCTTATCTGGGCGTGTTCTAAATTGGTGGGTGTCTCGGCTATAGGTGTCGAGAATCTTCTGCTCTCTCTGTTGAGGCAGATTATTGGAGGTGATTTCAGCCAACCCAATCTATGGTTGGCAATGGAGTTGATTCGGATTTTCTCCGGGAATTGGGATTGGGTGGTATCGGAACATTTGCTTCTTACCAGTGGTCTTTATACATATCTTAGGCTGTTAGCTGATCATTATCGGTTGTCTGGACCTGAGCTGGATGAGCTTAAGCGTTCTGAAATTGAATTCTGCATCCGGGCTTTGAGGGAGTGTTTTGGTGTGTGTTTGCGAATTGGACGGGATCTACTTCGTCTGCTTCAGGACCTGTCGCATATTCCTGAGTTTCGAGAGGTTTGGAAGGACTTGTTGTCAAATCCGGCTGTATTCAGGGTTCCATGGTATTCTGACATTTCGCAGATATATCATTCGAGAACGTCGACCAGGTACTTTTTACTCCGGATTACACCAGAGATGGAGACACAGTTGAGATTTTTGCTCACACATGTGAATTGGGGGAGTCAGAAGCGGTATCAGGTGTGGTTTGCGAAGAAGTTTCTTTGCACACCTGAGAGGGAAACCATTATCTGTGACATTGTACGGTTCATCTGCTGTGCCCATCACCCTACTAATGAAATCCTTCAATCCAATGTCATTTCGAGATGGGCTGTAATTGGGTGGCTTCTCAAGTGTTGTAGGAAGAATCATATAGAGGTCAATGCAAAGCTGGCTTTGTTTTATGATTGGCTTTTCTTTGATGAAAAAGTTGACAATATCATGAACATTGAGCCTGCAGTTCTCTTGATGGTGAATTCTATACCTAAATATATTGACATGACCCACACACTTTTGGAGTTCTTGTTTTTACTTGTTGACAATTACGATATCAATCGGAAGAATATTTTGGTTCAAGGGGTCTTGGCATCTTTTGATATACTTCTTAGAAAAGGAGTAGTTCATTCATTTGAAAAATTTACTTCTTGCAGCACTCTCTCGGCTAGCCTCAAACAGAGGTTTTGTATTTTTATTCCATGCTTAAAATTGAATGCTGATAGAGAGGCATTGGCTGATCGTCCCCACTATCCTGTGCCATTGAATTTGTCAACTCCATCTAATGTAGAAGGTATGCCTTTGAATTTGCCAAGCCCATCTGATGTAGGAAGTGGGAAAATGTCAACTCGATTTAATGCAGAAGATGTGCCTTTGAATTTATCAGGCCCATCTGATGTAGGAAGTGGGAAAAAGTCTACTCCATCTAATGTAGAAGGTGTGCCTTTGCCTTTGAATTTATCAGCCCCATCTGATGTAGGAAGTGGGAAAAAGTCTACTCCATCTAATGCAGAAGGTATGCCTTTGAATTTACCAAGCCCATCTGATGTAGGAAGTGGGAAAATGTCAACTCGATTTAATGTAGAAGATGTGCCTTTGAATTTATCAGGCCCATCTGATGTAGGAAGTGGGAAAAAGTCTACTCCATATAATGTAGAAGGTGTGCCTTTGAATTTATCAAGCCCATTTGCTGTAGGAGGTAGGAAAACATCATTTAAAGACTCTGAACTCTCAAAGTGCCACAGGGAAAATGGATCTCGAAAGAAAGCTACTGTAGAAGGAATTCAAGTTTCAGATAGTTTGGTTGCAAGTACTTCTCTAATATCAAAGAAAAGAAAGATTGCTGTCATGGGAAACTTGGTACATGATCTAGGAGCAATTGTTAAACAGTCGAACAAACAGGGTCTTGATACTCTAGAGAACATATTATTCACGTATGCCGCTCTAAATAATCAGGTGCTTGATCCTGCAGTTGTAGCAGATTCTGATTGCAGCCCTCAAGCATTAGCTTTTCAGGTAATGGAGGCTTTCAAGAGCAATGGATATGAGATGTTCGGTCCACTAAAGTGTCCACTGAAGGAAATAAATCATGATGAAGAAGTTCATTCTGCTACAGCCCTTGTTATACGCACTTTTATCTTTTCGCCTCACGAAAGGATGAATGATATCTTACTGTTTTGGTATGAAAAAGGTCATCCCGTGGGCCCACGCTTACTTTCCTATGTATCAAGACTTGCAAATGAGGCACATGCGACGAGTGGGTTGGGAAGTTCAATAAATTGTCATTATCATATTAACCGCCTCTCCCATGATGGCAACCTATTGAATGGTTATGCTATGACGAGGAATAATCAATATACTTCTGTAAAGGAAAACAACTTAGGAGACTCGCTATTGAAATGTCACGTTGATGCGTACTTTTCTTTTATGAATTTTAGAGGAAAAGGTGCTCCCGATTCTGTTATTTTGGCTTCTACAGTTGATCTTAAGTTAATTTCTCAGCTGGTGACAGATGCTTTTGTTGCTTATAAAATTTACCTGAAGTCGTGTAGCATAAAACAGCCATCACCAGATGTTGAGACACTCAATGGCATCTGTCAAACAAATAATGTCTCAAGTAATGGGGTGAAAGGAACAACTCAAACTTTGGTGTCAGCACTCTTCTCTGATTTGAGGTCTTGTTGTGGGCTGCTGGCAAAAAGGTCAAGATCTTTATTCTGTAGTATCTTTTGCCATCTTTCAGATTTGTCTACCTCTAAGGAAGAATTTGTTCGTTTACTTGTAGATCGGTTAGATCATGTAGATCTTGTTGCCACACAATTTGATATCGGCTTGAAAAGGTTTTCCATATTTGGTGAGGATACTGTTATGATTTGCCATTTAGTGAGGACCACTTTGACTTGGGATAGTGCGGAACAACAAAAATTTTGGGGTTTGTTGATGTCAGAGCTAGCAGTTTCAAAGGTTCAGGTGGAAAAAATAGTTATGGATTTGTGCTTGGATTTCTTAGACCCAAGAGAAGATTCTGTGGCAATTGGTGGCCTTTTCCAATTGTCTAGGTGTTGCTCTCCCACTCCAGAATTTGTTGGTACGATAATATCATTACCTGATGCTTTCAGTGACTTTGCAGCTGCAGTTTTGGCTGGTTGGGCTTCCTCTAGCAGCTTAATGCTTTCTAATAGCTTAGCTGAGTGGTTAGAGAAACTGAATAACAATTATGATGCCATTTCTGCGAAAATTAACTATTCTGCAATAACAGAGTTGTCAAAATTTCTTGATGCTGAGGGTATGAGAAGTGCCAATGGTCTGAGCGAACTTTCTGAAAGAATTTCAAATGTGCGGTCAAAATTAGCTAATGGTGGTGTATGATGGCCAGATACTTCAAGATAAATAACATGTATATCCTGTTTTGTATTGCTCGAGGACTTCAAATTGTAGTAGTTAAACAGTGACAATGGTGATTTACTCTATATATGGTGAGTTTACTTGGTCTTTCTGATAATATAGATAGGTATTTCAATTTTATCATCGAGTACAAGTTTCCTGGACTTTCATCATCTAATTGGTTAATCAGTTTTTAATTTTCCTGCAGATTGCATCACATTGCTTCAATTCTCTGATGACTACAATTTGCAGCTTCTTTTATGCTCAATGCAAATATGATGTGATTCTGTGTGAATCTGAATCTGTGGTAATGTTTAATATTTTCCGTTGTAGTTTTATCCATCCCAATTGTGCTTCATATGAATATCCTGCCAGTTTATTTGTAGAATTTCATTTCATAAGTAAATATTAGGAATCTCAATATTTGAACTTCAGGGTTTGTAATGTGCTTGTCTTGGGATTATAAATAGTAGTGTTTCTCCAATAACACCTCTAGATTCTGCATTTTTATCTTATTATTTATTTTTTGGGGAGATGGTGACAGTATATTTTATTAACTAAACAGATATATTATACAAAACCAATCAGCCATTTGTCAAAATATAGGCATAGAACTAAAACTGTAAATTTTATTAACTAAACAGACATATTATACAAAACCAATCAGCCATTTGTCAAAATATAGGTATAGAACTAAAAATTTAGAATTACCACATCAGACACGGCCTAGACCAAAATGGAAAAGTCTACAAACTCTTTTGTGGATAAAGCCCATAAAATGAAGGTAGACACACCCTCTCACTACGTCAAAAAGCGTTATTACCGACGGCATATAAAGTGATTAGCGATGGTCTATGTGGTCGTCTATTAGCGACAAATTCTTCCCACTACCCACGCTTATTAACTGATGTTTTTTAAGAAATAAACCTCCGTTCCGCCCTCTATGTTGTGTTCTTTCCCGCTTTTTTTTCACCCTCTCCCTCCAAAACCCTCCGTTCCCATCAAATTCTCCATTTCAAAGAAGAGACCAATCCAGGGCTGGGAGGCGGGAGCACAACTCTTTTGATCTAGGGCCGGTTCCAGGTATGCGCAACTTCTTTTTTTTTTGGATTGCATAAGATTTTGTGGTAAAGATCCTTTTGGTGCCATTTCTGTACTAGAAACGCATTTATGGATTGAATCTGGTTATTTTTTTACTATTTTTGGATATTCTGAGACGGATTGCAACTCATTTTGGAGAGATTTCATTTCTCTATTGTGTGATCTGGTCTCAACAAATACCTAGAATTCTACTCATTCTAGAAGAGAGAAACAAAAAAACAAAGAAGATGGAAGAATATCAAAGAAAGAAAACCAGTTCATGACTGGCATGCTTCTTCCTTCTCTGTTTCTCTTTTTTCTTTCTTTCTTTTCTTCTTGCATCGCTACGCCAAAACCGTTAAAATACCACACTTCTGGGCGTCTTTTAGCAACGAACATTGCCATTGTTTGTTTTTGCCACATCTTGTTTCTAATAACCACATTCTTAAGCTGTGGAATGCCCAGAACTAAATTTTCCCTCAATCTCCAACGAATCCCGCCCCCACCCCCTCTCTCTTTTTTTCTCACCCGCGCGTTTCTCTCTTTCCCTATCCCGCCCTTTCTCTCTTCTCTCTACTAATTCCTTCCAGACCTAATTAAACCCACCCCTTTCTCCGTTCTCTCACCCGCTGCTCTCTTTCCCTCTCCCGCCGTCGCTCCCCTCTCTCTCTACTCACTTCTTCTAGACCTAATTAAGTGGCGCCAAAATCACCCCTTTTCTTATCAGGTATGCCCAGGTTTGCATTATTAGTGTTTCCTTTTTCCATAGCACTTGTAGCTCTCTCTATCATGTCTCATTTTTTTTTTTTTTTTTAGTTTGGGCAAAAATAAAAAAAATCAGGTATGCCCCAGCGATTCCTCATCTCTATTCTTTCTTTTCTTATCATTTTTTTTTTCGTCCCTCAGGTTTGCAATCATCTCTCTACTTGGTCTTTGCAACCCTATATTTGCTCACGATTTCTACAACCATCTAAGGTATGATTTTTTTTTTTTAAATTAATGTAAATGTAGATTGTAAATGTGTTTTCATGGTTGCAGATTTTTTTATTTTATTTTCTGTATGTGTTATGTCTGTTGTGATGGTGGTGGTGTGACAGTGGCAATGGACAGATGGAGGGTATTTTTTAAGTTTTTAGCTCTTTTTTTTTTTTTTTTAATGTTAAGAAGATCTAATGGTCTACATCAAATGGTCGACTTGAATCATCTGATGAGGCTACATTGTTAAACCAATTGATTGTTTTTTAGTTTTTTTGAATCAAGGTAAAATTCTGTTTTTTAGTGTTTTTCTTTATTTTCATGTTGTTGACTGTTAGGGTTCTAGCATATATGCATCAAGGGGGATTCAGGTTATTTTTTAATTTGGTGATTTTGTGGATTTATGGTTTCGTTAATTGGGGTTTTTTTTGTTTCCTCTTCTTATCTCTCTACCCTATGTTGTCCCCGTTTTATGTTGGATCCTCTGCTGCATTCTTGAGATGGGTAATTTTTTCTACTGATGGTTAATTATAGAAAATCTTGGGGTTGATTTTCCCATTGTTGGAGCACCATGTGTTACAGAATGAATATATCGGCTCTTGCTTCTCATAGCAATGGGCTTATATCGGCAATTGGGTTTTGGTTTCAAGACCTGTTACATCTAACTGCATCAACTTTATATAGGTGCCCATGACCATCTGCTCTATTCAAGTAGTTTCCATTTCCACCATCTGAAATCCAATAATGAGCTATCAAAAGCAATGTTGTTATTCACGAAGGCTGCAATGTATCAGGTTGGTTTGGGCCGGTTTCGCATAGGATTTAGCACCATATGTATGTATATGTTGGGTTTTTTTTTTTCTCCATTTTAAGTTGAGCATCAAGTTCTTTTTAAAAATATATATATTGGGGCATTATACGTATGTATATCAGTACATGATGCCATTGTTGTTTCCCCTTCCTTTACAATTCCAAGTGGAACTTGAAGTGTTTGATTAAAAGTCCAATAGAGATCAATTATGCTTTTCTATAAGGTTCTTCTGATTCTGGTTATTTTGGGATACCTATATGGTTTCCGTTTGTTTTTTGGATGACCCATAGGTTGAATTACACTTTGTTTGCAATTTATGGTGGATTTTTGATGAATTTGTTATTATTATTTTTTTTTTTTGAGGCCACTAATTTTGCTTTCTGCTGCTTTTTTGGGCATATCTGATGCTTCCAACCTTACAGGAACCTTTTTCTTTTATACTTATATATAGTCTTTTTTTGGTTTCACCTTGCTTCTTGTAACAATTTTTTGAGCAATTGTTGAGCTCTTGTAATTTCCCCCCTTTCTCTTTCAATGCAGTTACCCTTAAAGCAATTAAAAAAAATAAGGGCCCGTGTCATGACTCTTTGAATTGTGATAAGGTCTTTTACTCTTCCTTTTAAGCTTTTACAGGTATGCTACAATGAAACCTATGATTTTGATATCGCAACTCTCATGTCCTTAGTTTATCTATATTTAATGTGGGAGAGTTGATACTTCCATGAACTATTTGAAGTGATGGACGAAAACATGTTTAGGTGATTTATGCTGAATATGCACGGCCAAGAACTCCACCATCACCAATCAAAAAAAAAAAAAAAAAAAGAACTCTGCCGTCGCCATTGCATTAGAATCTGCTTGATTGGATTATATGATTTAGATTTAAGTAATTAAAACATTGCTTGTTTTATCATGTGTAAGAAAGAGACTCTGGGATTTGAAGCCATTATGAGTTCAGCTGGTTGGTGTTATGCATTTTTTTTATTCTCAGATAGATTGAACTTTGAACATAAAAGTTTTATAATTTAAGGTTTGAACGTAAAAGTTTTCCAAGTATATATGTATCAGCATATACATCTACCTGAGTTGTGTCATTCCCTAGCTACAGAATTATTGAAAGCATGAGCATCCATCGATAATGCCGGTGCCACTTAGCCAATATCAGGTCTATTGTTGATTGCTTATATTAATGGAAGAGGAAGAATTATTTGTTATTTTATTTGCATCTAAAACAATGCAGGAGCAACTAGAAATGAAGATTTGCCATTTTTACTTTCTGGATATTAAGAAGAAAAACTCCTTATACAATAACCAAAACTTATAAAGATATCAATTCACACATCAGGCCAGTCTGAGTAGGGTTGGTTGCTCATGGGCCAGATCATGTTTTGGCCTAGCCCGGCCCAACCAAATCTTGATCAATCCTTTTCATTTATTCCAGGACTACAAGTTTAGATGCTAAAATGTATCTGGCATGCATTCTGTTTGTTGTTCAATGTGTATCAGGCTTAGTAGTGCAGAATTCCCAGTTTATACTATGTTAATTCAGGGGAGTCATGCAGGAAATGGGGAATGAATATCCTGCTTCATCTGTACCAAGTGAAAATTTGTCGCGTGAATTTATTTATTCGCAAGATCTTGGATTCAATTCTCACTCATGTCTCTAGCCCGCTGAGCAACAGCCCAAGGGGCATGATTTTGACAACCCAGTAACTGAACGGTGAGCAAAAGCCGTAGGGCCTCAAATCAATAAAGTGGCCAGCTAGGTCAAAACAATTATTCGTGACTGGTGTGAAATCATCTCTTCTTATGGTGATCTCATATTTTATCTTCAGGTGACAGTCATTACCACGCCAATTTGATTGAACCAATAGAATCATATCTTGTGTAGATATGTCAGCCATGTTAGAAAACTCACAATTTAGCAATACTTAATACTCCTTAGTCCATTTTCTCAAATTTTCTTATATAATCGTAGCATCCAAAATTTGAGCATGAAGATGTAATGGTTTTCCAAGTTCATTTGTTTTTGTGATTGAGTCCAAGATACTTGTATAAGTTGTACTTGTGTTCTATCTTTTTAACGATCCTTACACTCTGTGATTTTAATATTTCAGAACATGTCCTTAAACAAGGAATGGATGAAGGCACCAAGAAATTCTTTTGAATACTTAGAAGGGGTTGAATCATTCATTGAGTTCATAAGAGCTAATAAAGATGAATTCGGGGATGATGATTGGTATTGTTGCCCCTGTGTAAAATGTTGCAATTTGATATGGGAGAAAAAACCCTTAGGAGAAATTCAAACGCATTTAATTTGTGATGGTATAGATAAGACTTACACAACATGGATCCACCATGGAGAACTCCATCCCCGAAGTCGTGTAAATGTAGGAGCAGGTACTAATAATGAAGATTGGTTCCCAAGAATGGTTGATATGGTGAATGACATATTTGGATGTGCTCGTAATGAGGATGATCCTGAATCTCATGTAGGGGGTAGTACGTCTATATGCCCCGATGAAGCTAATGATCAAGGTTTTGTTGAAGGACGAGAGGATTCACCAAAGAATATTCGGTACAAGAAGCTGATGGAGGATGTAGTAAAACCATTATATCCTTCATGTCGAGTTGAACATACGAAGTTGTCGGTGACAGTTGATTTGTTGAGCATGAAGGCTAGATATCAATGGTCTACTAAGAGTTTCACAGAGTTGTTGGAAATGATCAAAGATATTCTACCAAGCTAGAACACATCGCCTGAGAAAACATACACCGCCAAGAAGATGATCAATTCTTTACGTATGGAGTGCAAGATTATCCATGCGTGTAAAAATGACTGTATACTTTATTGGAGAGAGCATGAAAATAGAAACAATTGTCCTACGTGTGGTGTAAGCAGGTGGCAACCGAGGAACATTTTGAAGCCAAGATGCAAACGCTTGCCATGGAAAAAGCTAAGATACTTTCCATTGGCACAATGGTTGCAAAGAATGTATAGTGTACCGTGGATTGCAGAGAGTATGACATGGCACGCACAGGGTTTTTAAAGGCTTGCCTAGGCTCCAGGCTCAGTGAGGCGCACCAATTGCGCCTCATACTGATTCAGTTGCAGCGACTTCAAACAGGTGACTTCTAAGCGCTGCAGGCGCGCACTTCATGGCTAGGTGCAAGTCGCAGCAGGAGCGCACCTGTTTGTTTTTGTCAAGTTTAGAGTAAAACAGAAAGAAAGGCAAGGGGGCTAAATGAAATTTTGCTAACATAAATGAAAGAGGGCAGAAGCCCTAGCTTCTTCGATGAAAAAAAAGGGGGAAAAGGTGAAAGGAGAAAAAAAAGAAGGAAGAAGAAGAAGCTTCTCCGACGTTCGACGTCTGCTCTCTCACGTCCGCTGCAACTTCCTCTGCTCCGACGTCTGATGTCTGCTCTCTCATGTCCGCTGCAACTTCCTCTGCTCCGACGTCCGAAGAAGAAGCGACTCGACGTTTGACGTCTGGAAGAAGAAGCAACGTCCGACGGCTGCGATGTCACTTCTCCTGAGCTGCGACATCCCAACCTCTGCTGCAGCGACATCCGGCATCCACTGGTATGTTTTTTTTTTTTTTTTTGCTCTTCTGCTTTTTTTTTCTCAGCTGCTGTTGCCGTTCTTGCTGCTGCTGCTAATGTTTTTAATTTGTGCTGCTGTTTTTTTTTTTTCTGCAGCTGGTTTTTTTTTCCTGCTGCCGGTTTTTTTTTGCTCTGCTGTTATTTTTCGTTCTTTGCTCTGCTGAAGAACAACTGCTGCTAAGTTTTTTAATTTCTGCTGATGTTTTTTTTTTTTTTTTTTTTTTTTTTTTCTGCAGCTGGTTTTTTTTTTTTTCCTGCTGCCGGTTATTTTTTGCTCTGCTGTTATTTTTCATTCTTTGCTCTGCTGAAGAACAACTGCTGCTAAGTTTTTTAATTTCTGCTGCTTTTTTTTTTTTCTGCAGCTGTTTTTTTTTTTTTTTTTGCTCTGCTGCTTTTGTTTTTCCTGTTGCTGTTGCTGCCACTGCCTTTTCTTTTTGTTTTCTTTGCTGTGCTGCTATTTTTGCTCTGCTGCTATTTTTTTTTTTTTTTGCTTCTTCTGCAGCTGCTTGTTCTTTTTTTTTTTTTTTTTCCTGTTGCTGTTGCTGCCATTGCCTTTTGTTTTCTTGTTCTGCTGCTGTTTTCTGCTATCCATTTTTTCTGCATTGCTAAATTGAAAATGCTGTTGTTGGCTTGTTGCTATCTTTTTCTGGCATTGGTTAACTTAACTTGAAAATCTGAAAATGTTGTTTTTTTTGCTGCAAATCCCTTTTGTATGCTTGTTGTTTTAAATTTTTTTTTTTTTTTCAATTGTTTATAGATGTCAATGCCATCTGAAGGTAGTAATAAAAAGGACCCGGCATGGCAGTATGCACATTTGGAAAATCCACAAAATAATAATAGGTTCAAATGTAATTTTTGTGGCAAAATGTCAAATGGAGGTGTTTATCGGGTCAAGCAACATCTTGCTGGGGGTTTCAGGAATATTACTGCTTGTCCAAAATGTCCAGCTGAAGTTACAGAAGAGATTAGAGAGTACATGACAAAGAAAGAGGCAGAAAAAGAAGAAATGAATATGTTGCCTCATTTTGATGAATTGGCTAATGCGTTTGAAGAGGATGAAGATGATGATGTAGAGGTCATTGAACGTGGTAAAAGACCCTTGGCTCATCGTACTCAAGTTTCTAGTGCTCATGGAAGTACTACTATGTCCACTAGTGGGTCCAAACCTAAAAAGCCAAAGCAAAAAGGGCCCATTGATGTATTCTTCACTCCCAATCCGGACGCTGTTGTGCAAAATCGAAAAGCCCAAGGAAAACAAACAAGAATTGATGAAAATGATCCGTATAGAAAAGAATTAAGAGAGCGGGCATGTTTAAGATTTGCAAGGTGGATGTATGATGTTGGAATTCCTTTCAATGCAGTTAATTATGACAGTTTTGGACCAGATTGAAGCTATTGGGCAATATGGTCCTGGTATGAAACCACCAAGTTACCATGAGGTGCGAGTTCCTCTTCTCAAAAAAGAGATAGTGCATACTAATAACTTGATGAAGGGTAACCGGGAGGATTGGGTAAAGTATGGATGTTCTATAATGGTGGATGGGTGGACTGACAAGAAAGGGAGGACATTACTTAATTTTTTAGTGAATTGTCCCAAAGGAACCATGTTTGTGGAGTCAATTGACGCTTCTAGCTACTCAGAGGATGCAGAAAAAATGTTTCAACTAATTGACAAGTTTGTGGAGCGTATTGGAGAAGCTAATGTGGTTCAGGTTGTCGCAGACAGTGCTGCAGCTAATATGTTGGCGGGTAAGAATTAGTGGTTATTGGAAAAAAGTTTTTTATTTAGGAGTATTAAAAGAATCGGTTATCTAAAACTCTTTTTTTTATCTCTTTCTTTGTTTTGGTTCTAATAGGAAAGTTTTTGGAGGCAAAGTTTGCACACTTGTATTGGACACCATGTGCTGCCCACTGTTTGGACTTGATGTTGGAAGACATTTTTAAGATACCAAGTCTCAAGAGAACATTTGAAAGGCATATTGCAGTACATGGGTTCATTTATAACCGCCCAACTTTGCTAAATATGATGAGGCGGTTTACACAAATGAAAGATTTGATCAAGCCTACAAAAACCCGATTTGCAACTGCCTTTCTCACTTTAGCAAGGATTCATCAACAAAACAACTTGAGGAAGATGTTCACTTTTGTACTTTTGTTGGAGGTCCTCCTTAGGAGCATCTGTGTTGTTGCTTTGACTTTGAACTTTGAAGTATTTTTGTGTGGTGGTTTTATGTGTGGTGTCACACTTTTGTACTTTTGTTGGTACTTTTGTTGAATGTTTAGCATTTAGAGTGATGGATGCTTTATGACTTTTAGAATTCTTCTAATATTTCTTGCCTTTTTGTTATAATTTGTGAATTATCTGTCTATACCAGTATATATATATTTTTTATCTACAATGTGTGCCTCGCTTCAATGAAGCCCGCGCCTTAGCGCCTAGGCCCTAGGAGACCTTAGCGCCTTGCTGCTGCTGTATCATTAGAATGGTATTTTTATTCGAGTTCTTTTTTTCTTCGTTGTTTTTCTGATATGCTTAGACCAGTTACAGGGGATTCTAGTAACTCCAACTCCAGGATGCGGTTTATCTACTTATTGTATAATCATGTAGCAATTTTTTTAGATCGTAACCATTTTAAGTATTTCTGGAGCTGTACTTAGAAATTGAGTTCTTCCCTCAGAGGCTAGTATCTATTCTTTAATCTGGATACTTGAATGACTTCTTACTCAGGATGGCTGTAAGATATGGTGAACAAAGACATTTGTGTTTTTGGTTGATCTAGGGAAGATCATGCATGCTTGCAATCGATGTTCATACACCTTGAGACATGGTGAACAAAGATAAAGAGGATTGGTGTTTAAAACCGTTAAAAAAAAAGGATTGGTGTTTAAAGAAATCTTGAATTATAACTTTAAGATGATACTTTTGGACTATTACAGAGTTTTCACGTGATATTTAAAATGTTGGCATTGCCAGTGCTTTCCCTTTCGTTATTTATGGAATCAATAAATTCACTTACTGTTGAGACTTTGGAATGTTACAGTACTGAGTTAGTGGAGGAGGCTGCAAGTGATATCCTGGTACGAATCAGAGGTTTGTAGTTAGAATTGAATGTTAAAGAATGCTAGATACTGTGTCGTGAGTTGTCTTTTTTGTTTTTTGTTTTTTTTTTTTTTTTTTTTTTTTGCTATGTTGGACTATTGGTCTATGTGGAAAAAGTGTGAAAAGTGGAATGAATTTTTGCAGTGTAGAAAGTTCTAAGTTTTATGCGGTTGTTTTTCCATGAGCAAAAAATGAAAAAAATAAACTAACTTTTCTGAAATTCCATGAAAAATTATTTCCAATGGAGGGGGGTTGAGCTTGGTTTTATGTTTAATGTTTTTTTTTCATAATTATTTCTCTTAGAAAACTGAAAATGAAGAGAGTGCTTTTCAAGTTAGAATTAGTTTCATTTCTCTCAAATGTGGTATGAGAATGGTTGTATTCTGTCAACATGTGTATATGTATTCCATTTAAATTTCTGATATCAGTGTTCTAAAAATCTATCTGAATATAGTGCAAGAAGCTATGCATAAATTTGTACAGGTCTTTTGTGTTTCTCTAGTTGAAGTTTTGTGATTGGAAGACACAATGAATTTGTACAGCTATGCACAATTCTGTACTGGTCTTATTTCTATTATAAAAAACTGAAAAAAATGAAATTAATCCCTTTTTAGTTTGATGTCCTTTTACTAGTTAATGTGGTTTCAATTCTCTCAAAATACAGTGCAAGAAGCTATGCATAAATTTGTACAGGTTTTATACTTGACAGAACAGAACATAACTATTTATTTTCCAACAATTGTGTCCCTTTGCCAGAATTGTGACAAAAACATGAACAAGAGTAGATACTTACTGCTGGGTTACTCGCACATTTGACTAGCCAATAAAGATTCAGTTCTTATCTGCTGAGGTTCTCTCATTCTGTCCCCGATCCACATCGTCTTTTTCTCTCTGCTTTTTACTGGTTGATATTTCATTTGCCATCACTAAAATCACTTTCTGATGTTTTGGGGTAGACTTTTTCAGAAAAATTTGAAAACCCATATGAAAGAGTTATTGAGCTGAGAATACACTATATATATATATATATATATAAATTTTGCCTTATTTGCTTTTTTGAAACTAGAGATATAGAAATATTGCCTCATTTGTGCTTGTTGTGTTTTCGCCAAATTGGAGAGTGAGGATTTCTAGTTGCAGGAAAGGATTTCTTGTATTCTCATTTGCATTCTCCTCCTTCTGGTTGCTTTTGGTGTGGTTAGAAGATTAATCTTCTGGTAAGACTTCCATCACCAACTGGTGGTGATTTTGCTTATGAAAGATTCACTTTGTATTCATTTATTAATTTTTAAATCTGTTACTGTTTGTGATTTGGACTTCATGATGTGCGTTTAATTCTTGGTTGTTCTGCTAGGTAGATTGACATGATCCATGGTTTTTCCCTAGCAAATATATACTGCATTCTCTCTATGATAATATGTTAGTTTCCTGTTATCATAATTTCACTTTAATCTCATTTTGTATCTCATGTTGATCCTCTAGTATCTTGTAACTCATTTGTGCAGACTGTATATCTTTAATGAAACAGTAACTCATTTTCCTCCTGAGTCACTCGCCATCTGATAACTTATTTTTCTTAAGCTGTTCAAACTTAAGGTATTAATTGATGTCCCTTACCAGTGGTCCATGGGACCAACCAATTGCAATCCTGTTTTCTGTTTGATACTCTGATACGACATTAAAAGTAGGATTCTGGCAAAAGAGACAACCACTGAACTGGCAACAGATCTTACACAACTCAAAAGCATACAAAGAACAAATTATTCAGACTGTCTATACAAGAAGCAATACGCAGGGCTCTGCACCATGATTCCTTCTCCCAAGAAGTTTCAAGATATATGTAAAAACAGTTGCTTCCATTTTGAGTCATACATGTTTGCACAGAAGTAAGCACTTGTTACAATGTCAAATGAGGACAGGACATTAGGTTAACATGAATCCCTGAAAAAACTCATATGCTGAAGACTTGTACAATCAGTCAAATTGTGTGTGGCCTGCTAATACAGCATGGAAAAATGATGCATATGAACACTGTAATAAAGCTAATCACTCTCAATTGAGAATTTCAATATAACCAATAATAACTCTTTTACAGGTGATCACAAGGCCAAGAGTTAAGATATCCAAATGTCAACACGAACACACATGTACATATTATGCATCTGCATTCAGAACCCGTAAGTCAGGCCAGACACACATGTACGCATTATGCATCACAGTCCTCACCATTTAGTCAGGCCAGACCAGCAGATTAGGCCTGCAGAGGCCATCTGACTATCTGAGACAAGCCCAACTCCATCAGGTGCAGCTGGGACAGGATCGAGCCTGTTACGCCCAGCTGAACACAGCTGAGCCCAGCACAGAGCAGCAAGGCCTAGCCAACCTCACACCAAGTCCTGCCAGACCCAGCAATATTCTCGCTAGGACCACAGACCAGCAGGCTTCACGCTATGCCCAGCCAGGCCCAGATGCAAAGCAGAAAGATCCTGTGCGCCTGTGGGGCTCAGTTGAGGGTGTGGGGCCCTACAGACTTACGTGTGGATGTGGGATCCATGTGAGGATTGTGGGCTTGCAATGCAGTTACAGATACATGCAGTGGAGACCACTTTTCTGGTTTCTTAGAAACCTTTTTGCCTCTGTCTGTGTTGATTGATCCCTTCTTCCTTTCTTTCATCAAATTTCATAGCATTATTCATGCACTCACGGAAGTGGTCCCACAAGTGGGGCCCATAGTATGGTCAAACCCAAGACTCAGGTTCTAGAAAATTAGCTATGAAATACTTTCCTTTCATTATATTCCTTTGAGTTGTTTAAGTTGGAACAGTATTCATAGATCAAGTGTTTGATTATCCTTAAGATTTAGTTTCTACTTTCTATTAATGTTGGTAGTTTAGATTAATTAAGATTTATTGCCTCTTTCTTGGTAACGTAAGGGCCAATCACGAACCAACATAACCACAATTACAACAAATTACATAGGACCCAAAGCTTACAATACAGAGAACAAATTACCAAGATTATTGAAGAATTTAACATGGTAAAACAAGTTCTTGCACTACATCCACTCTCTCCTGACTTGTTTTTTACTTGAATGAATGAATGGGCGTTGAAGGAGCAGTTTGGAATAAATGGTGGAGATAGATGGGGTGTGGTGGATGTGTGATCTAATGGTGAAAAAACTAGAAAATTGATAGAATTGGAAACCCATGGTGTGAATGAGGATTGTGTGTTAACCCCTTTATGATGACATTGGTTGTCAAAATGTTGGATTGTGTGTTAGCTTTGGTTGATGTATTGTTTCTCTAGAATGGGTTGTCATTCTTTAAAACTATGTTGTTTTATCAAAGTTAATTATTGTCATTCTTCAGCATTAAATATAAGTTCATTGGTGCACATGCTAAGTGACTATTATTGAATATATGTCATCTTCTCCACAAGCAAGAGTCCAGCCATTGCAGATGGACACTCAAACATCTACGTCTGGTAATTACATGGCACCCCTCTTATTGGTGTGTTTTTTCCCGAAATGCCATGAACAAAAGAATATTGAGTGACTGGACAAAGTTGAACTTGGTTTTGTTGATTATATTGTTGGGTATTTGCTTATTTTGTTGATTATATTCTTTGGTTTCATCTTGTTTGGGTGTTAAGAGCTGAATGGATTTTTTTAGATTACATTATTACATGGATTATGAGCTGAAGGATTATGAACTGAAGTAAAAAAGAAAGTAAAGAAGACACAAAACTACAAATAAAATCAGAAGGATTATGAACTGAAGTAAAACCTACACAAAAACCAACCCAAAGAAGCCTTCAGTTACAAAGTTGAACAAATCAATTAAAAGTAAACGGAAACACACAAATATAATCGATCCATTCAGCTTGAAATAAAGGTATGAAGAAAGAATAAATCTGACACATTAGAGGAACAGGAGCAGATTCCTAATAGAACTGTAGCACCAGATAAAAAATGAACAGTGAGATTTTGGGGTTGAAAAATTCAACAAATGCCAACAAAAATAAATGAAAAATCACCATACAAGAAAATTCATTATGCTTTTTGAATAAGCAATAAAGTTCTTAGAGTCAATTGCATTGCACGCACTTAAACATATATTTGTTTCTGCTCTCTCCACATTGCCTACCACTACACAAGAACTCAGGCTTTAGAATGAAAATTCCCAAAGGGAATTAGTTAGTTGATCAGATTCAATTATGAAGAGAGTGTGTCTTGTATCTGTACTAATGTCAAGTTTATTACACGTGTGTTGCAGTCAAAATTTGAGATTGCCACTGAAGAGCAACCACGGGTGAAGAAATGGGTCTTTGACAAGATATGCCAATTTTGGAAGAATTGGAAAAGCAAGTTGAAGAAGACACATTATGATCCATTTCACACTACTCGGAAGCGGTTGTAGTATCGTCCTGATAGAGTAGATCCAGTTAAGTGGGTGTGCTCATTGAATTTTTGGGGATTAAGGATGGGATGGTATGAAATATATAAGGAGTTTAAAAATTCTAACTTGAATGGTTTAATTTTAACTTTATTGTTTTTCATTATTTGAAAATTAACATTTTCATTATCATCATAAATAGGAGCGAAGCAAGAGAAATGCGGAAGATCGCGCATTGCAAACTATGAATCACACTGCAGGAACGAAGAGCTTTGCACGAATACGCGAGGAAGAGGTAACTTATTTAAACCACTATAGTTAATATCATATTTCTTCTTTTATGTACTACGTGGGTGGGAATGAATGGGATGCACGTAAATTGTTACACTTATTTGATGTAGGGATGAATATGAACATGGGTTACAAACTTTATATGTAAGGTGATCAAATAGATAGTTGTTAAAACTAGTTATAATCTGATGTTACTCGTTTAGGCTATATGTAAAGTGGTTTGATTCACTTTTTCCTCTAAGCAGTGGAGCCCAGTGAGCTTTATATATTTGGAAAAGACTTATCTCGACAATCTTCTATAAACATGATTCTCATCTTTGGTATTAATATCTTCATTGGTGGGGATAAATCTTTGTAAATTTCATCAAGGATAATTATATTTGTCTCCTTCATTTCTAGGAGAGAGAAGCCTAATTCTCTCACAGAAGTGAAGCAAGTGTTGTTGGTGGGGTTGAAATTTTCCAGCTTTGATCTATTGATCATGCTGAGGATCTAGATAGGTCTTTGGGTAGCAACTATAGCCTTGCACAAACCTACTTTCTCTAATGTGGCTTTAGTATGCTCAAGTCGTATTATGGATAGCCTCTCTGGGGTTCCTCCTGTCTCATGCATCTTGATGAGTTAAGAGGTGCAATCCAACCCAAATCGGTCTAGTCTCTTGCAAGAGATTAGATGAGTAGCTGGAATAAGTAATCATCAATCCAGGTTTTGAGGGTCGACCTCATCAAATGATTTCCCCAGAAGTCAAGGGAAGGCTCAGTTTCACTGCTTCACTATTGCTTATTGTCTCCTAGGTGCTACAATGTTATGCTCTGCAGGGACAAACTTTACAGTGCGCTTGTACAACAGCTGGGTAGGTACAAGAATGATAACTGTCAAATATCTGAATAACTTTGCAACATAATGACAATCCTGTTTGGTACTATGAGCTAATGGACCCGACACCCTGTTTTGTACTCTGCTACAGATTATATTAACGTCTCCCTCTCCTCATTATAATCTGATCAAATAGATAGCTGTTAAAACTGTTTTCTGAATATTATGATGTGGATTATTTAATTTGACATCTTTAAAGTGTAATGATATCTTAACCATAGATGTTTTTTAATACAATTATATTTCAATGAGGACAGTGGGCACGAAACCCCGATGGACAAGCACCGGACCGGATGGAGATGTTTAGATTGACCCATACACGCCGGGATGGACAACTTGTGGATCGGACATCAGAGGACGCCTTGGTATGTTTAAGCCTTGTTAAATAAAATTTTCTCCCACTTGTAATTTGATTTAATAATAGATAAACTGCTTAATGTAAGTACTTGATTATGAATTGCAACGATGACTCAATGAAAGAGTCAGCTAGTAGCTAGAGAGCCTAGAGAGAAGTTGTGCACGGGATGACAGCTTCACCCAAGTGATGGAAGAAGATAGACGTGGCCGGGTTCGCACCTTTGGGTTGGGTGTGACCCCCTCTGATATCTATGGCCCATGAGTTCCAGTTGCTGAAGCGAGGGAGATGGCAAATGCTGAGAAAGCTCAGAGGATAGTAGCTGAACAACGGGTGGTTGCCGTGGAAGAAAGAATGAGTCAGATGGAAGCCCGTATGAACCAGATGATGACATGTTTTCAGATGTTCACCCAGCATGGCCAGCCGTCTTCTTCATTTGAGCTAGTGGGTAGCATACAAGAGATTTAAAAATTAATTTTATTTGGATGTAATTCCGTTTCAAGTTTATACTAATATTACTTATTTCATCCTAATAGGTTTTCGGTGCTCCTTCCGATATCCAGCGTGATGTTTGACATGGGTAGCATACAAGAGAGGAGCTCAAAGTCTCCTCTCTAACCCCTAAGGTGCTTCTTTGTTTTCTTCCCTCTTTTCTCTCTTCTTCTCCTATGTCCTCTCCTTTTCTTTTCTCATATAGTGTATATGTGACTACTTATAAATTGAATATGCTGAATCATCTTTAGGTTGTATAGGTTAATTTGTTAGTAAAAATAATTCAGTTGCCCCTTTACTGACTCCTTTGTAGTTCTAATACTGCCTGCCAACTTTATAGTCCTTTAAACTTTTCTGTAATCTTGATAAGCAAGAAAGCAAATAAAACTCTTGAGAACCTTGAATTAGTAAAGTAGGATATGCACCCAACTATATCATACAAGCATCTGTGATGAATCAAGTACTGATACTGGTATCGATACCGAAAGGTACAAGTAAATTATGCATGTACCTGTATCTGGATGTTAGATAGTGCTATTCGATCTTGTAAATTGTATTTCTGTTTGGTTCTTGGAACTTGGTGGACAGACCATTTCTCCTCTAAAATATATACAAAATATTTGCGTGTGCATGCGACATTTTTTGAGAAAAAAATCAATGCAAATTTCAGTACTTAACTGTGTAATTTGGTTTATGCTTTGTGATTGTATGGATCTTCTGCTTTTGAGACATGGATGTGAGGTGAATGTCGCTTTGTTGCTGATATATGCTGCATTTTTACTTGAAAACTATAAAAACATAATCTTGGTCGGTTGTTTGTCTCTCTTTTTTTTGCATTTTCAAATTCTTACAGGGTCCCAATGGTGTGCTCTTTTTCTCTTTGATCCAAACTTTGGATGTGATGTGCCCACATTATGAATGGGGGATGTACCAAAAGACTCTTTGGTGGGTTCTGCTGCATCTATCTGTTGAACTTCAAATCTGAGATGTTTTATTTTGTATCCCACTCCCATGGTTGTTTACCATTGATCACTAAATTATGGCTTTTCTGTGTGGAATAAGGTGCCTTGGAATGAGGATCCCACTCTTTTAAATGTTTATTTATTAAGAGTTCATCGGAAATGAAATCATTCTGATGTAAAACTCTCATGGATGAAAGTATATATACCCTTTAATGTGAATACAGGAACTCTTCAAATTTTCTTTGCCTTGTGGGTTTTAGTGTTTCTTTTTATTTCTTTTCTTTCTTTATTTTTTGGCTAGATTGTGGGCTTGTTTTTATTGCACTGGCAAACTTCTTTTGAATCACAGTGACTATGCTTTTATTTACACTGGTGAACTTCTTTTGAATTACAGTGACTATGCATGGGTATGTCTTTTGCAGTGAATTTGATCCAGAAAAAGAAAACATATTTTGTTTGGGATATGTGGCCGGAGGCACTTGTTTACTACATATAAATTTGAATTTTTGTTGCACTTGTTTACTACATCAATTTCTTGACCACTATCAGCTACCTATTGTTATTATCAAAATTGTGTTTTATCTTGTTCATGTTCCTGCTTTCACTAGTATGTATTTGGATCTTGTGGTACAAATTATATTGCATTTTTATTGCCCTCTAATGATAACTGACATGGATCATGGTGTCATGGCAGGAATGTGTATGGCTGTTCAAGCATTTGTACCATCTGAATCAAATGGGTTCCTGAATGTTCTGGCTGGGTTCGTTCTGTTTCTCATGCAGTTGTGTAATTCAAGGACTTCAATGACTGTTCCTTGTTTAATATCCTTCGTAGCAACACTATATTTTGAAACTCATTCTAGGTTCCAGCATTACCCTATGTGTTCTAGTTTCTGGAATGACAGACATGCACAGTATTACTTCCAGGTTCAAGACATGTTAACATTCATTTCTTCTCTTGTACTGTATTAGCAGTGGAGAGAACACCCACACCAAGTGCAGGTGTGTTCAGATTGTGGGTGTTAGCTCTGAGACAGACTCTCTCTCTCTCTTTCTCTCACAAGAGAATGATGCTATCAAGTTATACTATTAAACGAAAACGAGGATATGACTCTGTTATTTAAAATTTTAAGATCTACTAACCCTTGTGATTGATGCAGAAAGTACATCAAGGGGCCCACTGATGGGTGGCCCCCTTACTCATACTGTGTTCCGGTCATGAGAATATCAAGCCTCTTGATATGTAATATTTTCTCTCCTTGATATAATTTAATTGTTTCTTTATAACGGTTTTAGTTTATCCTTATATCTTCTGTGTATAATATACCCTTTGGTGAAGAAATGCTTCCTAACAAAATTGGGATTTTTTTTCCCTAAATGTACTCCTATAGGGCACTCTTATCTCAATATTGTTACAGTTCCTCTTGAGAACTTAACGTCTCTCAAGCCTTGTGGCTATACCAAGATTTTACCCCAATAGAAGGTGGTCCCAACTTTTTATTTTATTAAAGATTTAACACAATTTTATTTATACTCATTAATCATGCTTTTTAATCAAACCATCATTTTTATGGTGGGATCCGACTCCTATTAAGTCAGATTCTTTGGATACACATACACCATTGGGAGGCGGTTTAATTTGATGGGCTCAAATTTTCAATGGGTGAGCCCCAGTGTGGAGTTCAACTCCTTGACCGCAAGATTTTGTCTCTAAGCCTCAGACGGGTCTCAATCGAAAGCTAGTTGGTGAGGGTGCATTCTATGTCCAGTTCATGACTATTTACGAACTTCATTTGGATCAACACACAAACTTAATTTCGAGACCTCTTTAGGGCATTTTGAGCCTATTCTTCTGTCAGAGTTTTATTGTTAGGTGATTTCGTGACAGATTTTGTATCTGCTTGTTGTTTGATGGTTGGGATGATTGGTTCTTGGCCTTCTTCCCGAGATTAGTGTTCCAGTAGTTTTTGATTTCATTGTCTGTTCGCCCTGGAAGCCTTCCTGCTATTAGAGACCATCTGCAAAAGGCCCTTGAAGGAGTAAGACATGGCCCAAGCAAATACAACTAGGATTTTGTTAATTTACACTAATAACATTATTCAAATTCTATTGGCACATCACAAGCACTTGTAGTTGGTACCCCCCACAATGTAAGGGTTAAATTAAAGCATTTACGAATATTGTATATAATGGAGGTTAAAATACATTTTTTGCAAAAAAAAAAGAAAAAGAAAAAGAGAGTTTTTAGCGGCGGATAAAAAAAGCCGCTGCTAATGTTCCATTTGTGGCAGTTTTTTATCAGCCACTAAACGAATTAGAGACACGTACATTTAGCGGCGGCCATTTCCTGTCGTTGTAACCTTTAGCGGCGGAAAATTAGCTTTTAGCGGCGGTAAAAGTAAAAACTACTGTAGTGAAACCCAAAAATTGGGATCCAATAGACGGCATGATTTTCGTTTGATGGTTTCACCCCTTGGATTTTTTGAAACCAATGATTGTCGTTGGAGCAGATCTTTTGGCAGTTCACAACCCCTCTCGTTAAAATTGAAAGAAAGAGAGAAAGAAAGAAAAAGAAAAAAAGAGGTTGGGCCACTGGCTCCTTGAGGTATAATAAGTGTTTTAAGGTTACCCATCAAGCAAATTGTTGGAGATCTCTATTTGTTCAATATGAGGTTATGAATACACAAAAATCACCTTTGTTGGAGATCTGTAGCTGTTCAATTTGAGGATAGTTTATATATAAAGGGGAATTTTCCACTTTGCCTGCCCTTTTGATGGCCTTATTTTGATATCTCAAAATGCCTAGAAATTAATTTATGGGAGGAGAGTGGATATAATACTGTTGAGTGGGTTCGTTATATTACCAAAGCAGGGTCACACGAGATCAGATGCTAGACTCTGAAACTGTTCTTTGAAACCTTTGTTTAAGACTCCTCAACAGGGTGGGTAACATTTTTTAGAGGCTCTGACCACAGGGACGATGAGACATGTCATGATTTGCCAGTTTGATAGATGAACAGTGTTCTCCCTGCGTGAAGAAGTGCCTGCTGTCCATGTTATCTTGTATTATTGTAATAGCATTTGTCTTTTAAATGAATATCTTTAATTTAATTTAATTTTATTATTATTATTTTTTTTGTAGTGAGTTTTGATTGGATGTGTTGTAAAAGTTCAATTTTTCAGTTGGGGTAGTTCCTCCTCCTTGCAGAGTCCGCTGGATTTCTCCATGAAGTGTTCAATTTTTTTCTTAAATTGCCTGGATATCAATTGCTTAGTTCTACATTCGATCCATCACTTTTGGCATCTTTATTAGAAGCAGCAGCCCATTTTAAAGGGTCCCTAGTAATTCGATAGGAATAGTCACACAAGCCATATTTGTTGCAGCCAAGTTTGCAATCATATCTTTCTGGTTGGTCGAACCACAAAGACTCCATTGTATCTCCCTGCGGCTAAAAAAAATGCCACATTTTATATTTTTCAATTGCTGAAGAGAATTGAAAACTTAACTGAAGAGGGTTTGAGACTCTTATTTCACATGGCCAGGATCCACTAACATGCCACTTATTGGTAACCAATTTTTTTGTATGTCTTTAGAGCCCTATGTATAACCTGTATTTTGTTCGATATTTTGAATGAGCATGGAAAAAGAGAGTGGCATTTCCTCATTTCTTTATGCAAGCAAGAATCCCATGGTATTTTGTATGCCTTTTTGAAAATCCATCTAAATGGCTCTATTGTGTTTCTTTTTCAGTTTTTAAAGAGGTGCTATTTGTGTATATTTTATTCTTGGTGCATGACTATGACTTAATCATGTAGCTTATTTTTTTTTTCTTTCCTTCTTGTTCTCTATGTAAGTTTGCAAATTTCTTCTACGTAAATTCAGTGTTTTTGAAACCTTAAGAAAGGTGCAATGTGGAAGGTATGTCATGAAAAGGGTGAAAAATCTGAGAGTGGTTTGAGGTATCTATAGTTCAATTGTTGGAAGTGGGTGGACCTCTTGGATAGGTTTCAAAACTTTCCACAAACTAGAAGTAGAGAAAATCTATCCAAAAACCAATGAAACCCAATCCAGGATGCATGTCCTCAATCTCAGCCATCATGATCAACAGAACAAACCTATCAAGAAGATAGAAACAACACTAAACATGCAACCACGAAATTTCACAACATACAAGGAGTAGAAAATACCTATGGAGCTTGGTTATGTTCTAATGGAGAACTTGATTAAACTCTTTGATGAAGAGCTCTTCTAAGATCAGAATCTCCAATGCCCAATCGTCTTCCACGCTATGACCCGCTTCAGATCTCTTTCCTCAAGAGAGATGGTGGAATCTCCAAGATAAAGACTATCTAGAATCACTAAGGAAACTAGAAGGGGATTAGAAGAGAGAAAGGGGAAGGAGAAGAATGCAACTCTTGCACTTTAGGGTTGATGGGCGTGAACTCCTCTTGATGAACTAAGCATGGACGTCCAAAGCCACCCCTAATCTCCTTTATATAGATTTTCAACTCTTCTCTTTGTGTATTATTAGAAGTCCTACTTCCATTATACTTAGTAACCCTTTGTACTACTATTACCACTATTAGAAGTTTCACTTCAAATAGAATTAGTAAAGATCCAATCTTGGGCTAGCGTGGGGACCACTATGAATTCCATAGAAAGCTGGCTCCAACTAGAACACCCCGACCCCACATCTCATGTGCAATCCGGGCCCACAGTTAATTGTAAATAACTCCACTATATAAATGCAATTGAACTCCAGTCTTAGGAATAAATTACATGAAGACCCTAAACTTCCCTATCACTACAAGTAGGCCCCTTAATCAATATCCATGGATCAATTGGTCAAACTGTCCCACCAATTTAGATCCATATCTTATATCTTTGAGACCCAATTAATTATAGTAATCATTAGTACCATCCAATTAACTCTTAATTGAGATGGGTGTACACTTACCAATGATAGATCCATTAATTGGCATAAGGGAAAAAAGATAGATTCTATCTTGACCATTAAATGTTCCCACAGTTCTACTATCACGTACCCAAGACACCGAGGTGTTGACCTACAAATGGCCTCACTCATTGGTGACTCAAAGCAAATGAATAGACAGAAACTTGAGTTCATCAATGTCTCAGGGTTGAGAGCGCATTGCTAGGGAATTATGAGAGCAAACCTTTAAAGAAAAGACAGTATCCTTGAGGTGCTTGTCATGGTCCTTCAATACATCTAATGTACCAGTATAATGATCTAGAATCTTACATTCCTATGATCGAGACAGATCATACTATTTCATAGTGATCATAATACTGCAATCTTGTCAGATGAGATGCCCAATCTCATCACTGGTTGTGAATGAATTTAAGTATAATATTTGTGATACGTGTCTCCTATATGTGGATCTCATCCATACACATGTGTTACATCTAATACACTTATGGACTCCGGCTCATCTCATGAGCCAGTATGTCATTTGTATTGGTTATGTGCATTTAAGTAATAAAACATCATTCATCTCATGGAAAGGAAAACATGAATATATTAATAAATAAAGAATTTAATGAATTTATTACATCAACCTTAATGGATTGAGACCATAAAACTAACATCAATGTCATTATGCAAAGCTATATTGCAAGTGGTTGGAGGTATATGTTGTTCAATATCATTAAGCAATTCTATATTTCTATATACTTTGCATTTTTCTTAAAAAATGTATATTTTTCCTTGAATATTCACTTTTTCTTTATTATTTTGAGGAGGACCCTCTCTACTATTTTGAAGAAGATCCTCTCTACTATTTTGATTGTGTAGAATTAGGCATTTTTTTTTCTTTTTTTTTTGCATTTCCTGTTAGGGCTGGACACATCCCCAATACAACAAGTAGTGGAACTGCATTGCAAAACTGAAAGATTGGATCTTTGTCCATGTCATTTCCTCCGGGGGAGGGGTGTGTGAAAAATGAAAGAAATTAGAGGACATGTAGGAGGTTGTGTATTTGTTTGTTCATAAAAAAAAAGACCATTATAAGTAATAATAATAATAGCAGTCTATAGATTTGAGTGTTTTATGAGCCCTAAACTTGTATTTAACCATGTTATGTGTCTTACACTCCTTTGAGTTTAATTTTTCAGAACATGTCTCAAGGCAAGGAGTGGATGACAGCACCAAGGGTTTCTATTGAGTATCTTAACGGGGTTGAATCATTCATTGAGTTCATAAGAGCTAATAAACATAAATTAGGAGGTGTTGATTGGTTCTGCTGCCCGTGTGTCAAATGTCATAATTTGAAAGGAGGGAAGAAGACAATGGCCGATATATATACACATTTAATATGTGATGGTATATATACAACTTACACGTCATGGATTCACCATGGAGAAATCGGCTCCCAAAATCGTGCCATCACAAGGACTAGTAACTATAATGAAGATGCGTTACCAAAGATGGCTGATATGGTGAATGACGTTTTTGGACGTGTTCATGATGAGGATGACGTTGAAGCTTATGTGGGGGGTAGTGCGTCTCCATGTATGAATGAAACTAATGATCAAGAATATGCTCAATCTCAAGATGATTCACCAGAGAATTTTCGGTACAAGAAGTTGATGGAGGATGCTATGCAATCCTTATATCCCTCGTGTAAGATTAAACATACGAAGTTGTCGGTGACAGTTGAGTTGTTGAGCATGAAGGCAAGGCATAAGTGGTCTAACTCAAGTTTCACGGAGTTGTTACAACTCTTCAAAGATGTTTTGCCAAGTGAAAATACTTTACTAGATAACACCTACGCTGCCAAGAAGATGATGGATTCTTTACGTATGGAGTGTAAGATTATCCATGCTTGCAAAAATGATTGTATACTTTATTGGAAAGAGCATGAAAATAGGGATGAATGTCCTACGTGTGGTGTGAGTAGGTGGAAACCAATGAACGTGTCAAAGCCAAGACCTAAACGTGTGCCGTGGAAAAAGCTTAGGTACTTTCCTCTAACACCACGGTTGCAAAGAATGTACAGTGTACCTTGGATCGTAGAGAGTATGAAATGGCATGCAAATGCGAGCTTAGTACCAAATGAATCAGTCATGCGTCACCCAATGGATTCTTCATGTTGGAAACAAGTAAACCTTAAATGGGTTGACTTTGCAGCTGAGGCACGTAATGTTCGCTTGGGACTTGCAACAGATAGATTCAATCCTTTTGGGAAGATGGAAAACTCTTATAGTTGTTGGCCTGTTATGATTGTTCCATACAATCTTCCTCCATCTTTATGTATGCATAAAGAGTTCACTATGTTAACATTGTTGATTCCAGGAAGAATGGTCCTGGTAATAACATCGATGTCTACTTGCAGCCATTGGTTGTTGAGTTGAAAGAATTATGGTCCATCGGAGTTATAGCTTATGACTCTTATACTAGTAGTAGGTTCACAATGAAAGCAATTTTGTTATGGGCTATACATGATTTTCCAGCATATGGTCATTTGTCGGGCTGTAGGACTGCAGGTAAGTATGGTTGTCCTATTTGTGGCGAAGGGACTAGGTCGATCTTTTAGGAGAGGACCACAAAAAAATTCTGACAAATATGGATCACCCTTTTAGGAGACAAAAGTCACAATTTAATGGCAAGGAAGAACATGAGAAGAATCCTAGGCATTTAAGTAGAAGTATTAGGCAAGATGGAAACTATTCAGACTAATTTTGGAAAGGAAGCAGGCAAGAAGAGAAAGAGGAGCGCCGGTGAGAATGAGACCATTGCATGGTCAAATAGGTTGATCTTTTTTGACTTGCCTTGTTGGAAAGTGTGCTATAATCTCTTTTAATTTTAAAGTAATGTGGTAGATTCAACTTCCATACTAACATAAATTTATCATTTTTATAGGATTTGCATATTCGCCACAATTTGGATGTAATGCACGTGGAGAAAAATGTAACAGAAATCTTACTTGCAACTATCTTGAACACAAATGATAAGATTAAGGATAATCTTCAAACCCGCTAAGATCTGAAGGCAATGCAAATCAAGTGAAAGTTGTAGCCTGTGGAGATTAAAGGCAAGTTGATTTGTCCGGAAGCTCCTTACACTTTGTCCCGACTGGAAAAAGATCTTATTTTTAAAACTTTGTATAATTTGAAGGTTCCTATTGGGTTTGGTGCAAATTGGAGACACAATGTGAACTTGGAGGACGGACAGCTCAAGAATCTCAAGTCACATGATTACCACGTTATCATGCAGCAATTACTACCATTGTTGTTGATGCACACATTTGAGTCACAGAGCCCATTTCGTACTGTTATTCGACAACTATCAATTTTCTTTAATGTCCTGTGTTCGAAGGTTATAGATTGCATCGAACTTTCAAAGATGAAAGAATGCATTGTGGAAACAGTAGGTGTGTTTGAGAAGTATTCCCCACCTTCATTTTTTGTTTCTATGATACACCTGGTTGTGCACTTGGCGGAGGAGGCAATGGTTTGTGGACCAGTTAGATATCGATGGATGTATCCTTTTGAGCGGTAAGTAAAGTATTTGAGTTAAATTGATGAATGTTCTTATTAATTAGAATTTAGCCTCACAATTTAATTTCACTTTCTTGTGTCAAGGTGATGAAGATATACAAACGATATGTAGTAAATCAGATATATCCGGAGGGTTCTATCACAGAGTGCTATCTCATGGATGAATCCATGTTATACGCCATGAATTATATGCATGATGGTAAAAACAAAAGCCATAAGCAAGGAAGGGGGACATGGATGGATGAAGATGGTGAATGCGCCTACCCTATTGATAAAAATGGAAAGGTCTACTATCTTGAAAATGTGGAGTATCAGCAAGCACGCAAATGGGTATTGTTCCATAATATCAAGAATGCTAAGTGGAAGGAGTAAGTAAATTTTGACCACTTATGTTTACTATGAATTTATTTTTTTATTGCATTCACATTTCATAAATGAATACAGGATATACGATGACTACATTCAAAGCCAAAGATATATAGTTCAAAACTGAAGAGGAAATATACGAGCAGAGAAGATGATGGATTACATACCTTGGCTTGATGATGGATTACATACCTTGGCTTTGGCAACAATTACAAAATGAAGAAAATAGTATCCTAAAAAGGCTTGCCGATGGACCAAGATTTGAATCCATTTCTTATAATGCATACATGATAAATGGGTATGCTTTTTATACGGCAGATGCAGAAATGAACAAAACTACGCAGAACAGCGGGGTCTCAATGAGGGCCTTGATTGGTTGCAGGTCAAGTGCCAAGGATACAAACCTTGTGCATGAGGTTTTTGACTACTATGGTATTATAAAAAAGATTATAGAGCTAGATTATTGTGACTTCAAACAAGTAGTATTCTATTGTGATTGGGTGCATATAGAAGATTCAAACGGATGTAGAGTTGATCCAGAGACGAACTTGATATATGTTAACTTGAGTAGGTTAAAAAGAAGTACAAAGGAAGATGATGAGCCATTTATTCTTGCACATCAAGCAACTCAAGTCTTGTATTGCAAAGATCACAATAGACCCATAGAGCATTGGCATGTTGTCTTGGATGTTCCGAAGAAACTGAACCAGGATGTTGATTATTTTGAAGATCCCTTAGCGTTTGAGCCAAGAAACAGAAGCATTAGAAGATGATATTGGAAATGAGGAGGAATAATATTAGATGATATTATAGAGCCCATGTATGTCATTCTCTTTAAATCTTTTAATACACTAAGAACTACTTTTTGTATACATGAGTATCTTGAAAATAATATTGGTGGTGAATGGAAAAATCTTCGATTTAGTATTTCTTACAACATTGTTTTTCATGATGACAAAATTTTCAAAAGTCCTATTTGTTCTTTACAGGCACTATGTCTCATGATGGATCATCATCGCCATCTATTTCATCTGTTCATGGATCTTCTACTCAGAGTACATATTATTTGTTACGAGCATTCTAACCATTCTCATCAATACATTCTCAAATTAATAAATCCCTTCAACCATTTTCATCAATAAATGTCTTCATGAATAATCCCAAGTTGATTTTCTATCTATAGCAGGTACTCTCACCGTAGTGGCATTCTACCCAAATGGACAACCCATAGGACCAAATGCAACAAATCTTTCCTCATCCATAGGCAGTGTTGTAAGGATGTATGTGCCACCCAACTACACAAAGTGGAAGGAAGTGCCGAATGAACTAAAAGAGCAAGTGTGGAAGCATGTCTGTGTGAGTGTTTCTGCATTTTCCGCTTTTAAATAACACCATAACCAATGTTTGCAAATGGGCATAATCTCTTAATCATCACCATTGCAGAGCCTTTTTGATGTTCCAAAATATTCTCGCATGTGGGTTTTGAAGAAAGTGAATGATTTGTGGAAGGACTGGAAATCAACCCTTTGTTGTGGTGTATGTGATAAATATCAAACGAATGTGGAGAGAATAGCTGCAATACCCAAATACGTCAAAAAAGAGGATTGGCAGAAGTTCGTCAAGATGTGCTCGACGCCTGAGTTTATAGCCTGGCGGCAACTTGGGAAGGCTGTACTACGAGAAATGAAAAACCCCCACACATGTGGTCGAAAAGGTCAAGCCAGGGTTGCAGATGAGCTCGTGAGTATGATTCTTGAATTTGGTATCGTTTCCCACTCAATTTATTATGAATTTGGTATTTTTAATTTCACAATCACTTTATTAAAAGCATTGCAAATTTGTTTCTTACATTTTTAGAGGCAACAAAACCTTGGCGAGGAGATTACTCTGACACAGGTCTTTCCCGCTACTCATTCTAGAAAGGATGGAACGCCTTTGGGCCAAGATACGGTATTAAGATGATTTTTTACTCTCATCCATTTTTTATTTTATTTTCAGTTAATATTGCAGTTTGATAATGAATCTTATTTCTCATGTTGACTCTTTATTAAAGATTCTAACTGGCATTTTAACTTATTTTCTTATATATTTCCAAGATGTCTAACTCTTAACTGTTAAGGGGGCAACAAAACCAACCCTCGACGAGGAAAGCTGATGAAGTGGTCATTGTCAACAACCTCTAGCCATTGTTTTATAGCAACATGTCAAAGTCAAGATTTGGATATCTGCAATGGTTGAGTGAAAATTGGCCTACCAAGTGATTGATGTACCATTAGCCTCGTCTTATTTAAATTATAATCATATCTAACTCTATCCTTCAAACAACATATAAATAGGATTAAGAGACTTAAACCCCAAGTAATGGATAGGGGCCTGGTGTGTTTTTGATGTGTCATCCCAGGTTGTTGTCTTGGTGATTTGAGCTATAATGATATTATGATGAATCTTAGACCCTTCCTTTTAATTCGGGCTAGTGGGCCTTTCCAGTTTTTAAATGGGTAACTTGTGGTTTAATATTAAATGCCATGATGCATCAACTAAGTATGATATTGTCACATTCCTACCAAATTTTATTTAAGAATTGGTTTTGTAGGAGAGGATTAATAGAATGCATGAGAGGAACCCCTCCCTTGCACGAGCTGATCTCGACAATGACCCCGTTGCATTGGTATGTGGATTATCTTAAAAGTTCTAGTTAGGTATCTCATTGATTGATTATAGTATTTAGTTGTGAATACATGAATGTCGTGTGAAGATATTGACTTATTTAATTTTTTGCAGAGGTTTGTGGTTTAGATACCGGAGGACGTGTGCGAGGCTTGGGTTTGGGTGTCTCCAAGTCCGTCGTACGACATTATACGCCTTTCAAGAGAGCCTTAGCATAGAAGCAGGCATTGCATAAGGTCCTTGAGACTAAGGTGGATGACTTATCTAGGAAGATGAAGGACGTGGAGCATATCATTGTATCCCTTTCTCAGAGTGGGACACAAGGGACTTCTTCACAGGTACAAAGCAATTATATATACATAAATAGCATATTCCTAAACTCATTTAAATAATTGGATCTTATAAAAAAATGCAACCTTGTGCATTTACTTGTTTGGCTTAAAGAACTCTTCTAACTCTCCAAATTCCAACATTTAATCCCACTATAGAGTTTGCATCTTATGAGTTAAGAATGGTCGTTTGTTCGTCATTTCCTTCTTTCTTCAAATATGTGTTGTATTGGAAAGAAACCCAATTGGATATTGCGGAGATCTGAGATTTGTTAAATCGTCTATGCATGATAAGGAACCTCTTCAGTTCTGATTCTTGCAAAAAAAAACACAGCTCCATGCTCTTAATCCTCCGTCATGGCTTCAAGTTAAAAGAGGGAACTGTATGGAAAAACTGAATAGCTGCAGATTCAGATTCTGTATGGAAAAACTTCTCCACCTCCACCCAACTGAACTCCAGTCCCATCTTTTAGTTATTTTTGTGGTGGCAGGGTTGTGAGGTTAGGCTATAATCCTCAAACTGGCACCTAAAAGTTGTAATCAAACTATGCACAATCTTGGACTCATTGGATATGCAATCAAAACCATTGAAACACCTAATTATGTCAATCAGATTAAACTTTATAGATGAAACATGCTAATCTCTAGAACAACGAAAACAAAAACTAAAAGAAAAGAAAAGAAAATCATATTTTATAAGTTCACACATGTGGGGCCCTTGTTGAGAAGATGTGGGCCCACTTCTAGATCCGCAAAAGTCATTAGATTGCATGATTCATCTTCCTATAAAACCTAATCTCTATTATCCTATTTGTTAGTATGTGCTTGTGCATGTCTAAGACTAATTATTCTCGAAAAAGTCCTTAACATACAGATATAATTGACTACCAAAACACAGGTGCATCATCTTGCATTTGTGCATTGTTATTTATTACACCGAACAGATTCTTTTCTGGTCATTATCACGTGCAAACTATAGCTGCTTCCCTATAAAGCTTTGATGTAGGAGAGGCATGAGAATGTCTCTTCCTCTGTCGCATGAAATGTCCACAATATCACACAAAGGCAGGGACAAAATCACACCAGTCAAGATAATAGAGTGGGGAAGAAGAAAAAAAATATTGCTGGTGGTCATGCCTCTCTTTTAAGATGATCAGCCACTTTGAAATTTTTTTTATCGGAATACTATTAAAAACAAGACATGACAGTTTGAATCCATTGACTACCTCATGCACATGCGCACTAATGGACTAATGTGCTAAACGGACGGTTAGGATCTTCAATAGCCCATTTACTCGTGGATACACATTATGAGTGTCAGCACCATGGGCATAAATCTGTAGTTATTTATATGCAGGTTTTGTTTCGATATATTGAGTTTTGATTTTGGCGATGTAGTTTGCGTGTGTATGTTGTTCCTTATTGGATCTTATCAAATGCTAATATCATGTGTTCCTAATCATGTCTGTAGGTGAGGCCGCCATCCACACGTCAAAGAGTCAAGCTCAAACTCGACAACTGCAGCCGCAACTACACAGATGAGTTCTACTTTGTACAAATTAATGCATTTAACAAAGAGAGCCCACTGTGTTGCCTATGGGAGACTGATGGGGGAATCTCCGGAGGATGAAGGTTGCTATAGAGTCATTATAGATGAGATCTTTGATGGAGAGGTTGAGCTGCAGGATGGAGTAAGCAACTTGAGAGATAAAATACTTGGCGATTTCATTGATTGGCCAAAGTATAGGACAGTTCCTTGTTGATGAATGTAGATGGATGTTTTTTTTTTTTTAATGTTTACATGGTGGATATGTTTTGGATGTTTACATGGTGGATACTTTTATGGATCTTTACATGGATTTGTGCTTTTGTTAGATTGGTGTTTAATTAAATGGGTTAGTGGTTTAATGAATGTAGACTTTTTTTTGAAGGAATGTGCATGGATTTTTAAATGGACGTGGATTGATGGTTTAATGAATGTATATTGTTTTTTGAATGGATGTGGATGGGTTTGTAGGTTATTTTCTAAATGGATGTACTTGAATTTTAGTGATTATCTTTATATTTAGCAGGTATTTTTTTTGTAATTTCAGCATTTAAACCTATTTTTTCTGTAAAGACAAAAAAAAGGACGGTTTTTACTGTCGTTTATTTTCCATAAACGACATCAATTGTTTTAATATTATTATGTTGGATTTCCATAAAAACAACGGTTAAAACTAAGGCAGTCAAAATGTCACACAACCCGTTAACACGACACGAACCCACACGATATTAACGGGTTCGGGTCACCCCTTAATGGGTTTGGGTCGTTAATGGGTCGGACCCGTTAACCCGTTAAATTAATGGGTTGTTAATAAACCCGGTAACCCATTACAACCCTATACAACCCGCCAAAAAGCCATGCTGCCAAGTGTGCATCACATTACAATGCAAAAAATCAAAGTCTGGGTGACATGACTTTTGTTCAGTGGAAGTTGCACTTAATCATAAGAGATATAACATTTACTTAGAAAATGGGCTTAGCCTTAAAACATAAAGTATGGCTCCATGATTTAGAAAAGAGATACTTTTTAAGTGTAATGAATATTTTTTTCAAAATTAACGGGTTAACGGGTCGTGTCGTATGACCCGTTAAATAAACGAATTGGGTTTGTATTTGGTTTTTTGACCCGTTTTCTTAATGGGTCGTGTTCGGGTTGAGGTGATTCTAACCCGAATTCGTTTGACCCGCAACCTGAATTCGTTAACACGACCCGATTGACAGCCCTAGTTAAAACCGTCATTTATAAAACGATGGTTAAAACTGTCGTTTATAAAACGACAATTTTTTCCGTTGCTTTTTTTTTTTTATAATTACAGACAGTTTTTATCGTCGTTTATATACGACACCAAAAATTACAACGGCATTACCGATAGCAATGACTGTTGTTTTTCATAAAAAAACGACGGAAAAGGCCGTCGTTAATAATGCTTTTTGACGTAGTGTCTGAGCAATATCAACTGCAGAAATAGCCGCAGTCTGCAATTTTATCATTAATGCAGCTTCTACCAAAAAAAAAAAAAAACACATTAATGTAGCAGTTCTTAATTCTGACAATTAGCTAGAAAGATGATTTTGCATGAACTGTTTTGTTGTCATGTTTAAAAACTGACTTGATTTTTTTTTCAGTGCTATTAGACTTTCTTTTTTTCTTTTTATTTTTTTTTGGTTATTGAAGTGATGATTGGCATTTTTTTTGTTTTGTTTCTGAAGTCCTGGATTATGAAGATTTATCTTGTGTTTTTTATGCTAAACGTTGTAAGCTTAATTTAACTTGTAAGCTTAATTTAACTTTTATGTAGGATATATGCTTTATGGACAACTACTGTGAGTATTACTTATGGAGGAGTGTAGAAACTGCCTCCACACAAATTTAGAGTATAACTAGATTCAGTTAATATCATGTAGATTGTTGTACTATAAACTTTTGTAAATGGAAAGAAGATTTGGACTGTCCAATACATCTAATACACAATTTCTTACAATTCTTCAATGGTTTCTGTCTACATAAAGATCAACTAGCAAGCTCCAACAAAAATTTAGGTATCACTTTGAGGTCAGGTGGTCTTCATACATGGGCAACTAGGATCCCTTCCTACCCAATTTTCTGCAAATGTCATACTTGTTGTGTGCTGGTACGTAGTTCGTGTGGTAAACCACTGCTCAACTTGTTGGGCACCCATGGGTATTCAAGTTGGATGGACAGCCCATTAATATCGATGCCTTATCTTCTCCATCTGGTGTTGGTTTTTGTAAGAGATAATGGTAAAAGAGACAAGTCATATATTATCTGCTGCTCACATGTGCCCTCTACTGGTAAACCTTATATGTTATAATACTCAGTTACTCACTACTCAGTACTGTTCTGTTCTACTTGTAAACCTTATTTGATATAACAATCAGTAGTACACTGCTCTCCACACCATCCAAACCATCATGCCTGCTGTCTAAAACCCCTATGGATTTCGATGAAAACTTTCCAGGAGGGGTCCATTTCCAGGTACTTGCATTCATTTCATCTTGCGAAGGCCCTTGAGAGATCATAGATTCAACTGAATCAGACTCTGGAGATCTCCTTTTAAAGACTAGAAACCACTCCCCAGCCCAGCAATTCTAAACATTGACTAGCAGTGGGCCCTTTATGTGGGCTTTACTTAAATGCCATCCCAACCCTGATTATTGTCCTCTACCCTACTTAAACCTAGCCCCATTAAGAGAGCTTGACCACATCAAGGAAGATTCTCCCACCTTAACAGTGGAGCTCCACGCCTTAGACTCGAGCTTCCTATGCACACATGACTCAGAATACAATCCCTACAATTCACTCCATATTTTTGAACAATAATTTTCCTCAATCAGGTTTCTTTTAACAAAACCCTCACTACAATTCCCAGTAGCCCCCAATTTTCATTCATTAATTCTTGCTTGACCCAAACCCCGCTTCCTCTTTTTTCAGTCAGGTTCTCCAATTTAGTCAGATGTGTTTCCTTTTGTTCTCATTTCCTTCCCATAGGAAATTTCAAATTTTCTTGAATCTTTAGTTTATCTACTGCAACTATGAATATCTTGAACAAGTGACATAATGATTCGATAAATTTTAAATGTTTCCATAATGAGAATTATGCTCCCTCCACATCTTGGAAAAGGAAGGTGTTAGGAGAAATTCTCTGACCTTTTCTCTCGGCATTCCCATGTCTTTGTGATTTTTGCTTACCTTTTCTCTCGACAATCCCATGTCCTTGTGATTTTTGCTTATGTTTTCATTAAGCTCGTGCTATGTAAGCTTTTCCTGTGTGCTTTGTTACTTTCCAGTATTTGTCTCTTTTACTGTCTTGCTATATTTAATACAGCTACCATTTCAAAATAATAATAATAATAATAATAATAATAATAATAATAATAATAATAAACGATACAGTTCCCATTGGTTTTGTTAATGTTAGTAGTTTGGCTAAGTTTTCTTGTATTCGAAGACTAAGGAAAATAACACCTTTTTCTTACAGATGTCTAAAATGTAAAAAGACTGCTTGGATTTATATATTGTTAAATTAGCAGCATGGCAAATAATAATAAATAAAATTCTAGGAAATACACTAAAACTAATTACATGGCAAGCATTTTGTTGGGACAAGGGTATTCCTTTTTTTCGTATTTGGTATTTCAGAAAATGTACATTTCTACAGTTCATTTACATCCCCACTTCAGTGTTATATCTTTTGCGTAATCTGGAAGTCATATATTGGGGGCAGTTTCATATGATTTGAACTGTATCTTGATATATTGAGGGTTTTTTTTTTTTTTTTTCCATCTTGCAGGTGGTGGTGATTTGTTAGGACTTCATTTTGACTTTGGAGGCTTGTCTTCCTGAAGTGTCAGGAGGACTCTGCAAATTCTATTAGGCTTACAATTCAGTGTCAGCAGTTTTTCTGGTGCGGCAGATTTTTCCTTGACTAGTACAGATGCAAATCTAATGGAGGAGTAAATGTAGATGTTCTATCACCTATTGAAGACTACCAGGCTCAATTCGAAACAAACTATTCTACTGAGAAGCATGTCAAGAGTTCTACTGGGCTATGTAAGCTTCTTTGGCAAACTCAGTTTTAATACAATGTCTGTATGATATTCCAATATTAGTTTCATTTCACTTATCACTTATTGTCATCATCTCTCACATTCTAGTATGGACATTTAAGCTCTTCATAATGCTATTTTCGTAAACCTTGTTTGCAATCTGTTACTAGTTATGGATTTGAAATCTTGATCTATATCATCCTCCTCTGTTGCTCAGTTGGTTAGGAACATGGTATATTATGCATGGGTGTGCAAGATGTAGGCTCTTCTAAAGCAGAAAAGAAGAAAAAAATCTTGTTATGTATCATGTGTTTATGGTTTCAGATGTCTGTGCGTTGAATTTTTTTTTTTGTAGCTAAAATGAACAGGTATGAGCCATTCCTTCAGGAGAACGAGAAACAGGCATACAGGCAATTTGCTGTCCTCTTTGGGTTCTTGGTAGTTGGTTCAACTTAAATAATATTTTTACTGATATTTTTCAAAAGTTGCCTATAAATACTTGGCCAAATCTCTCCCTCTCGGGGGAAAATATCTGAGTCAAATGTATTGAGGTGTTTGACAGTTCCATGGTTCAAATACCATCCTATCAGGTTATTTTTTCTACTGACATCTCTTTGACTTCATTTCATAGTGTGGCATTTCCTTCGTTAAAAAACTTGGCCTCTGTTCGCTTTTTTTTCCAAAATTGAGATATGAATTCCATTAACTGAACTATTTCTTATAATATCTTAGAACTCATGGATTTCATGATTCATTTTTCTCCTAACTTTCGAGGGTTATGCATGAATTCAAAACACTTGTATACTAGCCATTGGTTATTGATTGATAGTGTCATACACTCTCATAATGGACATACACTACAGGACTGTCAAAGTTCCATTGGCGTGATAATGAGGTTATTAATATTTTCCAAGGGGTACACTTTTGAATAAGAGGCCACATGCATCATACTTCAATGTTGCTCAATGGATGGTTGACTATAAATTGGCCATTGATGTTCACTCATGCCTATTCTTAAATGGTTAAGATCTTTTGTTCGGATAACAGAAGCGGCCATGGCCAGTTTTGGTGGCCATTCCTTTCCATCTAATTCCAATCAGCAGTATGCATGCTTCTATTAGGGTCATGCTTACCAACCAAAAAACGAGTCATGCTTGTTGGGACTTGAGAGTAAGCAACCATCCTGTCACAGTGAGCTTGAGATTCACCCGAGTTTAGGATGTTGACAGGTTTCAGGAGAATAGGTAGATATTTAGAATGCTTGGACATTCACAACATGGTTTTTTTTTTTCTAAATTGAGAGTTTCCATATTGCTGACCACTAATGTTCCTTTTTTTCTTTTTTCAGTGCCCCTGTATTGTCAAGAGAAACAACTACATCCATTCTGAGGGCAGCTGATGACATATCTCCCAGAAGCTCCTGAAGGCATACCCCAGCTGCGAGTTATCCTAACCTTGACTTTGAACCAGGTGTGGTGCCCTCTTAAGTTCCAGGACTGTCAATGTCCCGCTTTTCCTTTTTGTTTCCGTGGAAAAAGTGGTTGCACAAACATGTGATGAAGGTTTTTGTTTGACTTAGAGCTAATCCAATATATGACCATTTAAATTGATTTTGGCATGTGGAAACCTTATGATTTTTGTCCACAACAGGTGGAGTAACTTTCCAATTGGTGGTCCCTTTTGTCATTTCTTAAAATCGAATCACTTTTAAGATTCAAAGGATTCCTAGATTGGGCTTTGATAAACTTTGTTGGGTCCAGGATTATATTTGGATTGTAATTGTATTACATAGAGCAGAAGAGAGCAAAAGTACAAGGGAAATTATGATTCAATTTTCTCGTCTGGTGTGGAGAAGAAGGTAGTCCCCATTGTGTGGAGGCAATACCTGCAGTCCCGAGATTATGCTAGCTTCGGTAAAAGTACCGGCTGGGTTTGTCTTAGTCTCGGTCATATACAGCTCGGCAACAGTGCCAGCTCGGTAACAGTATCGGTTATACTCAGCTCGGCAGCAGTGCCGGCTATATGTGCATTTTGGCAGTGGTGCCAGGACACATCCCTCTCATTGCTACTTCTTATCTCGGTACAAGTACTTGGTGTCAGTCAAGTAAAACCATGCTCCTATGAAAAGTACGGACACGTTATAGGATGTTCTGTCAGATAGAGTGGGCGACTGATAGCAAAAGGAAAATGTCCTCATCAGGCGGTCACGTCAGCAGTCCTAGAAGGAATGAGAAGCCGTCCGATGGGACTCTCCCTCCACCTACCACTAAGGTGTTAGGGTAAGGTCCGATGGGACCTTACCTCCAACTACCTCCACTCAGAAAGAGTCTTAATGGGACTTCCGCCTATATATATATATATATATATACACACAAAGGGTCAGTCCCAGAAAGGTATGCATTAACGCAACACAACGCAAGCATACACACTTCTCTCTTATCACTCATCCTTCGTCTAGTTGTTAAACTAACTTAGGCATCGGAGTGCCTTCGGCTGATAGCAGCCAGGGCCTCTTGTCAATCTAGGAACTCTAATTGTATTATATTAGAAAGTTAGCCATAACTTAGGAAGTTGTTTTGTATAAGGATGCTATAACTTAGGAAGTTGTTTTCCATACGAATACTAATAATAGGGAAATCAATCCCTATATAATGAGAGGGTTACAACCCAAAAGAGGATACGTTTTTCCTCCTCCAATACTCTTGTTTTCTCCATGCATGTGCAATTGACATGGTATCAGAGCAGGTTCCATCACCTTTGATCATCCTCTTATCATCTTCCAAAGTTCTGGAAGCCTTCTGAGACCAGTCTGATCATCTGGATCATTCCTGATCATTGCAGATCTGATGTGGCCCACTTCAGATCATCATCACCACAACTGCAGAAGCAGCCCAGTATGGTCACAGGGATTTTTCAGAAATTATAGTGATTTTCTCAAGATTTTTTTATCCTCAGAGGTAGGCCTTCTGTCCACTACTGTGGTTTTTCAGTTTTATCCAAAAGTTTTCATCACAGCCGTTCAAACCTATGGATTTTGATCCGTTTCAAGTGGGACTTCTTCCAATAGTTGCGGAAAATCCTAGCCCTTTCATCCCCACCCTCTGATCAAACCTTTGATCATCTACTGGGGCCCACGTGGACATGAATCCACTAACGTCCAAGGACGTGTTATAGTAGAAAAAAAAAAAAAAAAGAAACACAGAGAAGGAAGACGCAGAAGAGCAAAGAAGATGAAAGAAAGAAGAAACATAGAAGTGTACCGTGCACCACGACCCTTCAGCAGCAAGCGCCTCTTCATCGTCCAATAGCGAGCACCTCAGCGGCAACTATGTCTTCAGCCATTCTCCCTTCGTTTCGTTGACGAAGGACAGAAAGGGGTCTTCAGCCCTTTTTCTTACTAATACTCATTCCCACGTGTGGAGTCCACGAGTTTGGGAGTGCAGTCCAAATTTAGTTTGGGTTTACAGTGATCCAACCCGCTTACAGCCCAACTGGAGTGCGGTCCACGTGTTTGGCATTCTTATTAGTTTGCTATTAATGGAAAAATCCTAGATCACCCTAGTTCGTTTTGATGGAAAGAATTACACTTCATGGGCTTTCCAGTTTAAAATCTACTTAGAAGGAAAAGAACTCTGGGGATATGTAGATGGTTCTGAAACCTGAGGAAGATGACAAGAAGATTTCAGCCTGGAAAACTAAGGACGCTAAAATTAAGACTTGGTTACTAGGATTTGTTGAAACCCATTTTATTCTCAATTTGAAACCTTGCAAATCCGCCCATGAGATGTGGGATTATCTCCAAAAGATCTATCAACAAGGTAATGCTGCTCGCCAATTTCAATTGGAACTTGACATCTCTCAGTTTACCCTAGGCACCCTGTCTATCCAAGAATATTACAACGGGTTTCGAAGACTATGGTCTGAATATGATGAGATCAAGTTTGCCACTGTGTCTGAAGCACTTCTACCAGAACTCCTTCCTCTACAGCAAAATAGCCATCGAGACCGGTTTCTCATGAAACTTCGTCCGGAGTATGAGACTGTTAGATCAAACTTGATGAGCCGGGCTTCTCTTCCCAGCTTAGATAACTGTCTTCAGGAACTTCTGAGGGAAGAACAACGTTTGGTTACCAAAACTTCTATGAAACAATTGAGATCTGCGGAGACTCCACTTGCTTATATTACTACCACTAGACCACCTCCCCGGGACATCAGTAAAGTTCAGTGCTCTAATTGTAAGAAGTATGGTCATTTTGCAAACCAATGCAAAGCAAAGATCTGTCGGTATTGTAAAGCCATTGGTCATGTTATTGAAGAATGTCGGAAGAAGGATCGCAATTCTATTTCCTGCAACTATACGTCATCAGCTCCTGGTACTTCCACGATACAGTCCGCTCCTAGTGCTTACACAGCAACCTCTCACCAATATGCCACCTCTGACTTCAATGGCTCCCTCCAGTATGATTCTTCGTCACAGCCTGGTTCCTCATCACAATCTGCATCCCTAGCTCATCTTACTCTCGATATGGTAAATCAAATGATATTCAATGCCTTGGCCTCTATGAACATCTCAGGTACGGATTCGTCTATGTCTCATACATGGTATTTAGATTTTGGAGTCAGTAATCATATGACCTCTTCACCCACGAACTTGCAAAATGTTGTTCTATACACTGGTACCCTTTCTGTTCAGACTGCAAATGGAGACCATCTTCCCATCACATCTGTTGGTGATACCTCTGGCCCCTTACAATTAACCAATGTTTTAGTGTCTGCTCATCTTGCTACAAATTTGGTTTCTGTGGGTCAACTTGTTGAGGATAATTACAATGTTTCATTTTCTTCTTCTGGTTGTATTGTGCAGGACCAGGAGTCGGGGAAAGTGATCGCGAGGGGGCCTAAGCGTGGTAGACTGTTTTCCATTCCAGTTTCTACGTTTACTCATAACAATTTTTTACACTAGTTATTTTGTTTTTTTATTCAGAAAAATTCTCGGTTGTGGCATAATAGACTTGGTCATCCGAATGCTTCTACGACGACTACTTTGTTTAAATCTGGATTCTTCAATAAACTTATTGATTCTATTTCTTTTGACTGTGATGCTTGTAAATTAGGAAAAAGTAAAACTTTACCTTTTCCTCATTCCACAACACGGAGCACTGAATGTTTTGAATTAATTCACGGCGATGTTTGGGGCATTGCCTGTCACATTTCACATAGTCATTTCAAGTACTTTGTTACGTTTTTTGATGACTACAGCAGGTTTACTTGGATTTGTTTATTGTATTCTAAGTCTTATGTTCTTAATGCTTTTCAATTTTTTCTTAGCTATGTTGAGACCCAATTTTCCAAATGCATTAAAACTTTGCGCTCAGATTCAGGGGGGGAGTATGTTTCCAATGATTTCCTATCTTTCCTAAAGACTAAAGGAATCATTTCTCAGCGTACATGTCCGTATACTCCGTAACAAAATGAAGTTGCGGAACGGAAAAACAGGCATCTTTTTTATGTAACTAGAACTCTACTGATTGAATCATCAGTTCCTCATCGATTTTGGACTGAAGCTCTCACCACAGCAGTACATTTAATAAACCGTCTTCCATCACCTACCATTGATCAATTAACTCCGCATTTTAAACTGTTTGGTCATCATCCTGTATTTGATCATCTACACACATTTGGATGTGTTTGCTTCGTTCATCTACCACCCACAGAATGGACAAAATTAACCGCACAATCTCGCAGGTGTGCATTTCTGGGTTATGCCGCTAATCAAAAAGGTTTTGTTTGTTATGATCCCATTGGTCATCGCCTCAGAGTTTCTCGCAGTGTTATTTTCTTTGAAAATCAGTATTTTTTTCAAACTCACTTGGATTGTCCTCTTCCATCTTTTCCTGCTATCTTACCAGGTTTTTCAAATAAAACAACTGTTACTAGGTTTCATCCTGACTTTGTTTATCATCATCGAAAAAAGCCTACCGCTGCAGATGCCCGTCCTCTTGATCTCCACCGGCAACTAATTCCACCGCTACTTCTATCCTACGTCGCTCCTCCAGACCTTCTAGACCACCTGAGCGGTATGGATTCACACACACTTCCTTGATGACAACTTTTTCTTCTGTCTCTATCCCAAGTTCTTATTTGCAGGCAGTCCAACATGATAGTTGGAACCAGGCCATGAAGGACGAATTGGATGCATTGGATCAAAATCACACATGGGACATCATAGATTATCCTTCTGCAGTTAAACCCATCGGTTGCAAATGGATCTACTCCATCAAACTTAAATCTGATGGCTTCTTGGATAGACACAAAGCTCGGCTTGTGGCACTCGGTAACAGGCAAGAATATGACATTGACTATGAGGAGACGTTTGCACCTGTGGCTAAAATGACATCGGTTTGGTTACTTCTCGCCATTGCTGCCTCCAATTCTTGGCCTTTATACCAAATGGATGTTAAAAATACCTTTCTCCATGGGGATTTGAAGGAAGAGGTCTACATGAGGATATCGTAGGGTGTCACCTCTCCGTCTAAAAATGTTGTTTGTCGCCATCGAAAATCTCTTTATGGTCTAAAGCAAGATCGTCGAGCGTGGTTTGAAACTTTTAGGGGACGGTTATGCAAAACTGGCTTTACTCAGAGCCCTTACGATCCCTCTCTATTCCTATAAAGAACATCTACTAGTGTTACTGTTCTACTTGTGTATGTTGATGATATAATTATTACTGGCACTGATGCTAGTATGATTAGGTCTGTCCAAGCCTCTCTCAGGGATTATTTTCATATGAAAGATTTGGGTCTTTAACATTATTTTTTGGGCTTAGAAGTGCATCAATCTCCCAAATGCCTCTTTCTCAATCAACACAAATACACATCTGATCTTATTGAGCTTGCTGATCTACATGAATCTTCGCCCGTTGATACCCCTGTAGAGGTCAACTTTAAATTAAGCAAAGATGATGGTGACCTTCTGCCCAATCCTCATACGTACAACCGCCTGGTGGACAGCCTTGTCTATCTCACGATTACTCAACCGGATCTCGCTTATACTGTCAATCTTGTGAGCCAATTCATGACTTCTCCTAGACACCTGCATCTGACCGCTGTCAAGCGCATAATCCAGTATTTGTTGGGCACTGTCACTCGTGGTTTATATTATCCCAAGGATAATCCTCTTCTGTTGACCACTTATGCAGATGCTGATTGGGCGGGCTGTCAGGATACTCGTCTATCTACTACTGGTTGGTGCATGTATCTTAGCAATTCTTTAATTTCTTGGAAATGCAAGAAACAAGAACGTGTTTCTCGATTTTTTATAGAGGCGGAATACACAGCGATGTCTTCTGCATGTTTAGAAATCTTATGGCTACGGGAACTTCTTTCAGAACTTGGATTTGCACAATCATCTCCTACATCCTTGCATGCGGATAATACTAGGGCTATCCGGATCACTGAAAACCCTGTCTTTCATGAAAGCACCAAACATATTTAGGTGGACTGTCATTTTATTCGGGATGAATTGAAACATAATGTCATTTCTTTACTTCATGTCCCTACTGACTTTCAGTTTGCTGACATCTTCACCAAAGAACTTCTTCGGCCTCAACATCAGTTTCTGGTTTCTGGTTTCCAAATTGCTGCTTTATGACTCTCCCGCATTAATTTGAGGGGGGGTGTCAATCTAGGAACTCCAATTGTATTATATTAGAAAGTTAGCTATAACTTAGGAAGTTGTTTTGTATAAGGATGCTATAACTTAGGAAGTTGTTTTCTATACGAATACTAATAATAGGGAAATCAATCCCTATATAATGAGAGGGTTACAACCCAAAAGAGGATACATTCTTCCTCCTCCAATACTTTTGTTTTCTCCATGCATGTGCAATTGACACCTCTGACCTCTGTTTCTCCCCTTTCCTTTCAGGTCTCAGGCATTCGATCTTTCCCAAAGAAGTTCTACATCCCTCTTAACAAGTTCGTGTCGATTTAGGCACTTACACCCACAATTTCCTGGTTTCCCCTATTTTAGAAAAAACAAGATTCTTCTATTAGAGATTTTTCATTTTTTTTCTGAGTTGGCCCAGTGGCCAGGATAGAAAGGTTTTCACCCTGCCAGGGATCGATGGGAGTGGGAGTTGTTATCCATAACAACTCCCTGTGATTCCCAGATTCTCCCTGTGATTCACAGATTTTTCAAAATTTTCCCTCAATTCTCCTTTCATAGTTTCTGTGAGAACTTGGTCCGGGCGGCACCCTTAACCACGGGGCGTAACGTGTCAACCATGGGCTTCAAACAGTGACTCTCCGTTAGCCCGCATCGGAAATATCCAAGTCCTGACCCTTGACTTATAAGTCAAACCCTGTATTAACTTAGCATGAGGCCTTTTAAAACCGTGCGACCCCGGAATCCGTAAGAACTCCGAAGTTAAGCATGCTCGGGCGGGAGCAGTACTAGGATGGGTGACCTCCTGGTAAGTCCTCGCGCGTGCACGTGGGCCAAAGCAGACAATTTCATGTTGAGTTGGGCGGGGCAGTGACAGTTTCCCTTCACCACATGGTGGGAATTTTCCCCTAATTCCCTCCTGTACCTAGAATAAAATGATGGCCTTGTGTATATGTAATCACAATCCACAGAAGGATCTTTATGGCTAGTAAGGGCTAACTCCAGCTTGGCCCATTGATAGTTGATAGTTGATACTACATCTTTTACTTGTGGAGTCTGGGCAACCAAATTTTATTGAATTCTGAACTAACGAGTTACCCACCAATGATCACAGGTTGGTAGCAAATTTTGGAGAGAGCACAATGAAATTGGGTTCAACATTAGGCGACGCTACCAGCCATGCACTATTCTTTCTTCCTTAACAGCTGGGCCGCAGCTTCATTCATTTTTCTTCATTTTCTTTCCAAGAAAAAAAATATATCAGCAGACAATTGTTATGGGGTGATCTGCTACACTTGAAAAAAAACATGATTACTGCTGGTAGGATTCTATTGACAGAACATAATATCTTGGCTTGTGTAATCAGAATCCATCGATCCCTTGTTTCTCTGCATTTGTGTAATGTCAGAATAATCATGTGGAATATGGTACAAGAATTGCTGTCTTTTTTTAATATGAAGAACCATGTAATGCATTGTATAATGGCAGAGGGTTGGCAAATGGATTATGGTAACGTAGGAATTCGGGAGTTTGAAAGTTGATGACATCACCTGCAATTGGAGGCGTGCATGGACTGTTGAGCGAGAGGGCACAGAAGATCACACATTGGTTTCCTTCTCTGTCTGAGTGTCTGATGAAGTTAAATGTTGATGGAGATACTAGAGACAAGCCAAGGCCTGCATGTATTAAGGGTCCTTTGTAATGCAAATGAGGCTGTGCTGATAGCATTTTATGTGCCAATTTGTATTAAGGATTTCAATGAGGCAAAGGTGCTAGCTAATAAGGGGCATTGATTTATTCCCCCTTCCTTAAAGTGATGGGGAGGCAAATGATGAGGCTGATATCCTAGCAAAACAAGCAGACAAGAGGGAGGATTCTTATTTGCCGCCTTTATTGTATTTCTTTGTTTTCTGTTGTCATGTTCTTTTATTAGTATTGCGGTGTAGTCCTCTTATGCATATTTTGTAGTAAGTTTTCCTTTTCTAATAAAATTTTGTAGGAATGGAGCTCAGAGGGACCAGTCATTAAAAAATGAGCTTGTAATTTTTTTTTCTTTAAAAACAGCTCTGTTGAGTGCACAACCATGCTTTATCCAAAGCCTATGTAGCTTAATATGAATGTGTCTCTTAAGAAACTAAAGTTTAATTGCTTATTTTGAGTTAGAACATGACGAGGAATCAGAAAAAGCACAAAAGAGGAGGAAATAAGTATTCATCATATCTAAGACGACTACTACTGTTTCTATAGTTATTGACTATCATGTACAAAGTCCAAAGAAAAATGAGAGAGGGAGAAGCTTGAAGGAGAACCAAGAAGGGAGTGAAGTTCTTTTTTTTTCCTGAACTGACCCAATTCAAATATGCTCAGTCCTGCAATTACACTAGCTTGTTCATGATTGGCTTGTTTATCTCACTTCCTTTCAGCTGATTCACTTTCATGAAGGAGCCCTGGGCATGGGCTGGGAAAACATTTCAATAGATTGTTGGAAGTTAAAAAGCATCAGGTAACCAGGCTCAGTTTGCTTTGTATGTTGTCCTGTAGCATCAAGTGATTCTCCAATAGTAAAGAGCGCACGGGTCAGTCCTGATGCCTTTCCTTCAGAATGTCCCATCTAAAATGTCCAACAAGCTCTAAGCCTTCAACCAGGATGCTAGCTCCTTCAATTATGACGGTTTGGATGTCTATACTGATGCAAACTTGAATACCAATAATTAGAACAGCAACATCAGCTGAGAAGGTATTAATTTCCATTGCTGCATTCTGCGTAGGCTACTATTTTTCTGCGATAATGATGCCTAACTGTACCTCCCAAAATCTCCCTGCATAGTCACTGAATCATATGACTTACCAGAATTGAATTTAAGGTCTGCGATAATGTGTCGAATTGCTAGTGTATTATGGTTTCTGCAATATGAAACATTGTTGGCAATCTTTTTTTTTTCTTTTTTTTTTGTAAAGCCTTATTGAGAGTCTTAATTGGGTAATAAGTGTATTGTTGATACTTGATAACATAATTATTTATATTTATCAAATTTGGAAATGGACAAATCTCTTATAATCATAACTTTCAATGACCACACAAAAAACCAAAAAGGAGAAAAAAGGAATTAAAAAACATTTGAAATGCAGATGATCTTGAGGAAAAACACACTGAGAAGGATAACAAACCTTGTAGAGCTAATATTAGGACATTTACAAAGAGGATGTTCTTAAGGGCATTGAAGTTGTATAAAAGTTTTAAAGGAATTCAGAGAAGCACATGTAGGAAGGTGGATCTCCATCTTCTGGTAAGCAAGGAATAATCTTCCAGAACATTTTGTGTAAGGTCTGGGAGAGGATGTCCTAGATGAGAGGATTTCACGGACTAGAGATTTTTGTCTTTTCGCAAGAGAGGTTTCTCGTAGGAGACTGAAATCATCTCTATCGTGGAAAATCACTCGCAAGAAAGTGTTGGGCTGTGAGGTGGGCTACAAATGCTTTTGTATGCATCTATAATATGACAGTTGTGTGAGGGTTAACCGACCACAAATTGTGGAGCCGATCCGACCACCCAACACGGAAGGTATTGTATACACTTCAAGAGTCTACCACGGTGTGCTCCCCAATCATGCATTTGTCCCACATGGAGTGTGGACGCCTCCCACCCTTGTTATATTAGCCGTGGCGTAAGCAAAGGGTGTACCACCACGCTCACAAGACTCTTGAAGTGTATACAATACCTTCCGTGTCGGGTGGTCGGATCGGCTCCACAATTTGTGGTCGGCTAACCCTCACACAAACAGAATGATGTAGGTTCTTTTTCTTTTTTTTCTTTTTTCTTTTTTTTTGTCTAAACAGAATGGTGTAGTTATTTTGGTCTATGGGATTGTTGTCCACAACTGGAAAACAAGCCCTTTTTCAATCAACAGTCTCTCCAATTTCAAATGTTGCCTGTCCCATGCCACACATTTTCTATGAGATGTTGAGAAAATTAGGACCTAGATCTTACAGAGACTTTTGCCATGGTCACTGTTGTGTGGGTAAAATACCGTAATGACGAGATTAAGCAAGGACCATAGTAAAGCACTGGCCTTTTACCCCGGTCTCGGTAACTATAGCCTAGCAGCTCAGTAAGAGGCGTCGGCTCGAGGTTCCCCCGCTCGACAGCTCGGTTTAGAGTGCCAGCTCAGTGTTACTCTGCTCGACAGCCCAGCATAAGTACCAGCTGAATGCCAGCTCAGCCGGACCATTCCTGGTCTTGGTAAGAGTACTGAAGGCGGAGTAGGCCATCACACTCCTGTGGGAAGTACGGGCACGCCCTGACAGATAGAGGTGCTCATTTATGGCGATAGAATCGCTCATTTATGACGATAAGAAGTTAGCTTTATCATCTCTTAACATCAACTGACCGAAAGCATAGAAGTTGCTGATGGGATGTGTCCTTTTTACCTACCGCCGAGTGTTAGGGAAAGGCTTGATGGGACCTTACCCCACCTACTCCCACTCAACAAAGGGAATGAACGAGGAATCTACATATACACATGGGATCAGCCCCATGAAGGTACGCAATACGCAAATTCACAGCCCAATCTCTCATTCTCTTCTTCCTCCTCCTGCTTAGTTTTCTCAGAACTAACTCAAGCATCGGAGTGCATTCGGCTCACGGCAGCCAAGGGCTCTAACCCAAGCTATTTTCCTTCCCTTTTTAGGTTCTCAGCGTTCAGTCTTCCCTGATCTTCAAAGTTCATCTTAATTTAAGTGGGTGTCGTGTTTTCACCGCCTACACTATTGATGAGTTCCTTTGTATGGTCCGCAAACTATATCCAAATACGATGTGTTATAAAGGCTTGGGTTAACTAATTAATCTTCTATTTGGGTGAAGATTACAATTTTAAACCCTTTTAGTAAATGGGTAGGGTATTATTCAAATAGATAAATAAATGGATCAGGTTTGGGTTGGACCTACACATTCCCCCACTCATCTTATCCCGGTTGAAACTGATAATATCATCTGGAATTGGTGGGAAAAAAAAAAAAAAAAAAACCCTCTTCTAGGAAGCAACCTTTGCTGACCCCATAAAAAAGAGAAAAATAGACTTCAAATGTCTAGAAGGTTTTGGACTCAATGCATAATTGTTGACTTTGAACTTTCCAACACAAGCCTTGTTCCCTTTCTAGAACTCTGGTCCTGGACAAGTCCATTTCTACGAAGAAAATAATAAGATTACCATAATACCATGGACCACTTTCATAAAGACCTACAAGTTTAGCAGTATATTTTACATGTTTTCTTTTTTTGATTAATCCAATAATGGATACATTGGGGCTAGGGGCAAAATATAGAGGGAGGGTTTTGTGAGTACGAAGGGTTTGTATTGGTCATAGTCATATTTACGCCTCACTTAGGAGATATGCCTGCATTACTTGATTAGTGCATCAATGTAAAATGAACAAAGTTAATTAATAAAAGAGAACTTTTATTAGAATCTCTTCATTTGAATGGGTTTGATTACAATCAAATGGTCACCAACAAGAAGAAGGCAACAAGGGATTATTAAAGAGGGAGAGGTGAGCTGAAACCACTCATTAGCTAAAAAAATTGGAGCAGAAGCTAGTGGTGAGAGGTGAAGGATGTAACGTGGGAAGCAGATATCTAAGATTTGTAGGCATTTCCCATTTTCTTTAAGTTCATTATTATCAATTGTGGGGGGTGGGGCCAGGGTGGGGCGGGGCTGGTATAAAATTATTCTAGTTCTTGATTTAACAGCCTTATTGTTTTATAGGATCTTAACCATACATTTATTCTGAGATTCGATAAAGTGGTGAGTGATGGTTCTAAAATTAAGCCCGCTATGAGATCATGGGACAATAAGATTATCAAGGGGCTACACTGATCAAAGTTGGGCCCAACTTGGCCCCCTCATAGAACATTTTCCTTATTTTGATTGTCATTTTTGAATATTCAATCTCTATTTATTCTAATTTTAACTGCTTTAATAAATAGAAGTCTTTGCTAATTCAATTACATGAGACAAATCAAGTCTTAGTAAAAATATAAAAAGAAAGGTTTAGGAAAATATCGATCCATCCTGGTTGGGATTTGCAAACCAGGATTGAAATGGAGGACTCTGCTTGATGGTTTCAACTTGAATGATAAAAAAGAAGTGATTCAGGTGTTAAACTAGGACTGAGGGGTTGATTTTGACTTTTTTTTTTCAAGTTACTTACCAAAATAAAAAAGAGGTGGGCAATTGGGCAATTGGAGGAAGGGCATTATCGTAACTAGCCCCTCTTACCAAAAGGATCCATTGCCATTGGAAGGATGAAACTTCCTTCCTCTGATTTCATTTTAATTCATAAATATTAGAGAGAGAGAGAGAGAGAGAGAGAGAGAGAGAGTACGAGTGTTCCGAAGCTGTGAATTTGGTTTTTCTAGTTCCCATCCAAACGCGTAATTTTTTTATAGCAATTTAGAAACGTCGTCCATTCCGATTGTCATCCAAACGCGTCTTCTTCTTCTTATTCTTCTTTTTGAGATTCTTGTTGCCAGAAAGAGAGAGAGAAAAAAATGGCGAAAGGAGAAGAGCCTGCTGTAGGAATCCCTTACGCGTATGCTGCAACGAATTCTGCTGCTCCAATGCAGCAGCAGCAGCAGCAAGTCTACTATGTGGGTCAGAACCCATATCAGAATGGAATGATCCCTCCGAACGCGATATATGGTGATCCGAAGGGGATTCCTCTGCAGCAGACCATGTATCGAGACACTCCTGCCCCTTTCAATTGCGTCTTCTGCGGCAATTCTGGTATCACCAACATCAAGTAACGCTTCTTCCTTTCTTTCTTTTCCCCCTCTCTCTCATTTGGGGGTTCCTCTCTTTCAATTGGGGTTTTACCCAAGTCTTTCTTGCTTTTTTGTTCTTGAATTGGGTCTTCTTATTTTATGAATAGGGTTTCCTGTGAGTTGGGTTCCATCTTCTTCTTTATAAAGAGGGTCTTTGCATGCGACTAAGTGTTGGGTTGTTTTTAATTTTCCGATTCTATTCTATCCTCTTGATTGGTGCTTTTATTCTCTTCTTTCCTTTTCTCCTGATTTGGGGTTTTGATGCTATTTCTTCTTTAAAACAATGGTTTTGGGGTTCCGGCTCGCTGTTTTTTACCCGATTCTGTTTTCTTGAATCGGGTCAAATGATGGGGTTTTCCCTTCTCTCCTCTCTGTCTGGTCGGCTGCAATCAAGGTTTTTATTCATTTCTTTTCTTTTCCTTGATTTGGGTTTCCTGAAATGTATCTCGTTTCTTGGGATGGGTCGAGTATCGTCGTTTTGGTGCGTTATCTTTTGGGAATTTGATTTTTCTGATTGGCATGTTATGTAGGCGATCAAGTTCGAACCTTTTTCTTTGATTTCTTTGAAGAAAGGGTTCTTTTTCTGCCATTTTGTGTTTGATTTGATTGATGTTCTGTCATTATTTGATTGATTTCTTGTGTGTGGATGACTCCTTTCTCATATTTTGTTTCAATTTCAATTCCCTAGGAAATTCTGATTCAAACTTCAACTGGCTTTCTGATTTCTGTGTTAGTTTTTTTGTTTACTTTTTTTAAAATTTACATTCATTATTTAAATTTTAATCATTTAAGGATCTGCCTCTGATTACTGTCTGAGTTTTTTGAATCTGAAATGTCTGCTTGATGGAAGAAGAAATTTAGGAATTACAAGTTGATGTTGTTTATGGCACAATTATTTGCACGGAAAAGTTGTTCTATGGGTAAGTCTTGAATTGGAACCAATGGTGATATATTTTGATTTGTTCGGTCAACATCTTTGAATTCAGGACTGAATAAGGGACTCAGGTGAAAAAAGAGCAAAATCCCAATCGAAATCTTTAGAGAATGGCTGGCTGAAATTAACAACTAGGGTTTAGTGAAGTTCAAGAAGTGTTCTGTGCTCAACTGGTATTATTTTGATATGAGGGGCTTTGTTAATTCATTAACTGTTGTATACAGCTGAATGCTGTTTCATGGAGATATGAAAAGAAAGAAAGTACATGTCGTTGAGATGCGTATACTGGGAGTTGTCAATTGTAGGCAAGTATAATGTTGTATATTCATGGGGTACCCACATTGATTCAAGGGCATTTTACTAGTTTGGTTTAATCATGAATTTTTTATTGTTGAGTAACACCAAAATCAGTGTAACATGTGTATTGCATTATATAAGGAATCCAGCAGGGTTGTAGAAATCACTTTGATTGTAATTTCCCTTGATCAAGGGAAATATATAATGTAATTAATACATTGGAGTATTATATATAGGCAGTCCTCTCTCAAAAAGGGACACAAAAACTCAAGTTCTTTTGGGTTATTCTATGGTGAGATTGTCATTTAACTTCACACCCATGCACACTAAACATGCCCTAACTGGCTGAGCAACAGCTGGGACGAACAATTTTTAACCTTAATTTAATGTACACTTTTTTTCTGATTCAATCCATGGTGAATAACAGTAGGACGTGTGCTATTGGGTGTGAGTGTCAGTTTAAGAGGACAGGGGTTGTGGTGATGGGTGTGAGGGGGTTGGATTATATTCACGGATGGCCCTGCATAAATACATAACTTTCAAACCTCTTTCTGGGAAATTTACCAATTCAACTAGTTGTTCTGTTAGCTTGTGATTTTTTACTTGAAGCAATTTTGATATTGCATGATGTGTACAAGACTGAAAATATGGAAAAAATGAAATCTGTTATTGTGGCAATGCAGATCAAAACCAAGTTTGGCAGCTGTTGTTGGTTGCATGATGCCTTTTATGTTGGGAGTATGCTTTCTATGCCCTTCAATGGATTGCCTGTGGCACAAGTATCACTACTGTCCAAGCTGTGGAGAAAAGGTAACGAATTATGAGCTGGTGTTACTGCTCTTTGTCTCATTTCTAAATGTATATGTTTCAATGAGCGCTCAAAAAGCCATGCAACCTTCATTGTCACTTCTAAGAATCTATTGTTTGGATCTAAATAGTGGTTCAACAGGCATAGCAGCCAATGGCCATAATGCTGTGTAGTGGCATAGTGGTGTGAATTGTTTAAGTAATAAAAAAAAATTTTGAATCTTGTGTGGTAGCCAGTCAATCTTGGGTTTTTCTTTTTAATTTTTTTTTTTTTTTTTTTTTTTTTTTTTTTTTTTTTTTTTAGTGATTTTGAACAAAATAAGGGTATATACTACTTTAGGAAAGACTATTGAGAAAAATTAATTTGAAAATTTGTATTTTTAATTAAAAATGCTTGGTTCTACTAGGTTTTAGACTATAACGCTGCTATTTTCAAAATAGTGTAGCAGCCTTAACCGCTACAACCAATAATGCAGCCGCTAGCGTACAACACCTAGAACTTTTGAGTGGGTGGTTATCAAGAAGTTTCCTCATTTACATTATGTTCTATTGAATACCACTTGTAGTTGTTTTATTTTTCCCAATACTTTGAGAGCCTTTCTAACCCTAAATGAATTGAATGGTTTTCTTAATAATAGGTTGCCAAGTTTGAGAAATCAGATCCATGCATGGTGGTTGATGTTCCACGCTGGACCGAACAGAGTTTTGCAGTGCCTGCTTGATTTGTTTGCATCATCACGCATCTACTTCTGCAGGGTTTGATTTGCTTCAGCTATGTTCTGCTTGGGTATTGATCCATCCATTCATTTTCTAAGAACTAAGTTTCCCTTTATTGGGCTGTAAAGATCTCAGATAAAGAAAAAGAAACATCGCATCATTGATTAGTTTTATGGTATTTCTGCAGACAAAGAAGTTACTTATAACATCTTTGGTATGTAGACACTTTATTCCTTCTTAATGGGTATATGCTTGTGTATATTTGCTTGCCCTCTTCTTTCGATTCACTCTATTATGATCCTATGATGGATCTTATAAATATGACAGCAATATGGATTGGACTCTACTGTTCTTTTTTCAGCTTAGGGCCTGTTTGGCATCATTTCGTGGGAATATTTCTGTATTCCCATGGAATGAAAATCTTAAGAACATGTTTGGTGCAGACAAATTAAGTGTTCCCTGATAACGTGCCCATGGAAAACCTTTCGACGAGCATAGAAAACTCGGAACGATCAAAATTCCTTTTTTTTCGTAGAGAATGCCGGGAGAGTCCAAAAAATATGAAACGCCTCTATCCCCACGTCTCATAAAATCCCTCCATTGCTGAAACGTGCCTCCAAACCTCTCAGATAATCTTTCACTCACCTCCCTCTACCGCTTTAAAACCTAACAACCTCTGTCGCTCTAGGTTTCTTTGCCCCCAAACCGAGCAGCCTCTCTCTCATGCCCTCATCTCCGCCCAACAAAACCCTTATCTTTCTTTGCCCCTGCCCTTGCCAGCAGCTTCTCTCTCTAGATCTAAACCCTCCTTGTTTCATTCCCTCCCTTTCTCTACAAATTGTAATATTTAAAACAAGTCTTGCTTTGCTTTTAGGGAGATTATAGTATTTATTGGAATCTGTGATGCCAAAATACATATACAAAAAGTAGAAACAAGGATACAACATTACCTGGATACTGGTATATATCCTTTACATTACAAGACATTTTTTGGATTTTCAAACATGATTCTGCTTATTTGATTTTTTTAGAACAGATCTAAAATAACATTGCCAAACAAGTTAAGCTTAGCCCATTCTCACCCAGGGAATATTCTCAGCACAGCCCATTTTCAGAATAGACAAGCACATGAATGATGCCAAAGGGGCCCTTAGTTGCGGAGTCCCCTTTTCCTTTTGGATTTTCTTGATTTGGCATGCACTACCTAACTTAAAGGTGCTTGGTGTGACCATAGGAATCTACAATGGAGAGGAGAATTATTCTTCATGTAGCTTGTTCCATCATTTGGTGCGACATGTTTTTTCCTTTTCTTTTGAATGGTAACTTCCATTAAAACAGCTTAATCAGTATAAGAGTTTGGTGCCACATATTTTTCTCATGGGAAATTTTAACCAGGCTTTCAAGCTTTCGTTTACACAGATGGGATTTTTCTTATGCAGTTACAACCTGACCAACTCTCTCTCTCTCTCTCTCTCTCTCTCTCTAAATGCTCCGTTCATTTTTTAACCCATGATCATCTAAATGCTCCGTTCATTTTTTAATCCATGATCATCTTCAAGAGCTTAAGGTTCAGGAATTCCTCTATAACTTAAGCGACACAATAAAGGCTTTTCTATTCTTTTATTAACTGATTTATGTATCGCATTCCACTCACCCTAGGGACTAATGATTGGTTCGGTCTACAAAGATTTTGGATTTGCTCATGACGGTCAAATTATATCTGGTTTTGTTTCCCCTTTTCCAGTCATTCTAGATACAATTTTGAAATATTGGATCTTCTGGTTTTGTTTCCACTTTTCCGGTCATTCTAGATACAATTTTGAAATATTGGTTCTTCTGATTTTGTTTCCACTTTTCCAGTCATTCTAGATACAATTTTGAAATATTGGATCTTCCATTATTTAAATCGTGTATCTCCTTCACTTATAGTGATTTATCATTCAATGAATGAATGAAGAACTCATTTGATCTGCGGATATCAATCAGATCATGATGCTACTTCGTACATAAACAAACCGTTTTGAAGCTTACTCACTCTTTAAACCAGGCTTTCAAGCTTTCGTTTGCTCAGATTGGATAGAACTTATGTAGATACAACCTGACCATCTCTCTCTCTCTCTCTCTCTCTCCAAAGGCACAGCTACAACAAAGCTCCATTCATTTTTCAACCCACGATATAACTTATGCAGCTACAACCTGACCGACTCTTTCTTTCACTTTAGCAAGGTTTTTCCCTCATTCTAACTAGTTACATTCTCAGTTATGGAATGGACTGTTGAAGATTTTCTAGGTTGTATAAGGTGCTACATTTAAAAGGTCAGGAGGAAAGCCCGGAGGCCAGCCAGTGGTAGAAAAACCAGCAGGTAGTTGAAATGCAGACCTCTATCCACTTGGTGCTGGCTGGGTTTCCAAAACCATGGTCCAAGAGACAATTGTGGTAAGGTTTCTGTAAGGTCCACATGAAAATTGAGGAGGTCAGGCATGGCTGTATAGAGGATGGGATTGAAGAGAAATCTATATGACTAGTACTTGTTTCTCATGCAATCCACATCAAGTCATTGCTTTCTGTTTTTATTATTTTATAATCCATTGTCATTACCTGATATGATCAGAAAGCCCCTTTCAGTAAAGGTCTTTGGCCGTATAAAGTAAGGTATTTGGCACTCAAAAGCCACAAAACTCTTATGGGAAAATGTTATAAGAGACCGAGATTCTCTTAGCATGGTGGTCTGGCACTGGCAGTCTCTATGCTATGAAGATTATGTCCTCACTTCCAGAAGAATTGGAGTATCAGATTCAGACTCCTCTATTACAAAAGGCATGCGATTCCTAGAAAAAACAAAAAAACAAACCCTACTACTAATAAGGGTGATACAACAAAATTGATACATCAGATATTCAGATCAAGTTGTTTTATAAAAAAATAAAGCGAAAAAGAAAAACAAATAAATATCAGACAATGACAAGGCATTCTGTGATTGAAATTGAGCAAAACAGCAGGAATGGTACCCTGATGTTCATTCTATATGTGTGTTCCAAAATTTTATGGCAATTCCCTGCCCTGCATTGTTTGCCCACTTAAGATTTAATTCGTATGAATTCATATTGAAGGGTCTATCAGCTATCTAGGATTTTATTTCCTATCAAGCCGTGATCTGAAAGTGGAGTTTGATGTCTTCTAGGATTAAAAATCGCCAGGGTGCATGGCCAGGTTCAATCATTTTCTATGAAGGGGAGATTATTTTGATTGTTCCACCTCATCGTAGGAAAGCATTGTTCAGAAATCAATCTTAGCAGCTTAACACGGCACCATGATTATTCTGGGTTGGTTCTTGTTTTGTTCTATGTTATTGCTAAGACATCAGATTCTTGAGTTATTTTTCTTCAGTTTGATTCATTATGATCTTATAGTTAATTAAATCAGTTAAAATTGTTGATCATACTGAAATAAAATCAGATGGATGAGTTGGTCAATGACGACCAAACAAGTGCTGATTTTGAGTGCCTATTTTTTTATTTTATTAGAGGACTTGCGTCATGAACTTATTCTGAATGTCTTCAATATAAATGGAGATCCATCTGTTAGATAAAGAGAAGAGAGCAGGATTGATCCAATAGCTATATCTGCAATCAGTTACAAAATTCAATTCAATTAGAAACATACCATATCAAATATTTGACTTTTGGTGAACCCACTACCTGCTGTGATTTGGGCAGACTTCTTTTACAGCCTCAACGAGAAGTTCCCCGTCTCCAAATTCCTTGTATTGACCAGTCAGCTATGGGTATGTTTGCATGCCATCTAATATAACAAAAATAAAGTGAAATAAAATCAAACGGTTGTATTTTTATTTACCTTTTTTTTTTTTTTTTTACTAAACAATGTGTTTGCCGGCATGTTTGCTTGCACGAGGGGGTGAAATGAAATAAAAACAAGGGTCAAATTAAAAGAGAGAGAAAAAAGAGGGAGTCTAGAGTAAAAGCTTTTTGTCTTTTAGTCAAATTAAAAGAGAGAAAAAAGAGGGAGTTTAGAGTAAAAGCTGTTTGTCTTTTAGTGCCTTTTAAGAGTATAATTTTTTTTATTTTTTTTGTCATTCAATACCTTTTAATGGTAGTTTTTTGTCATTTTGCGCTTTTACTTTTAATCTGTTTTTTCTTTCTAATTTTTTCTCTTGATTTGACTTTTTTTTTTTTTTTTTATTTCACCCCTCATGCAAACCAAGGCTTTTTTATATCTATGACTGTTCCGACTTTTGGCCTCACAATCACATACCCATCTTCTTCCACTTTTTCGTCTCAATTTCATGTTATAAATTTGGACCGTTCTTATTCAATTCACCCTTCTTCTTTCACTTGAGTTGTTCTTGGTGTTCCATATTCAAATCCATCTGGGATTTATTTTCTATGATGAGAACACTTATCCCTGCTTCCTTTGACTACTCAAGCTTCTTGTTGCTCGCCATCCTCAGGTCCACCTTAGCATGTAATGTAATTATTTGTTGCGTGCTTTGGCTCCCGACAACAGTAGCAATGCAAGGGTTCTTCATATATATATTTTTTACAATATTACAATTTTATGGGCATTTGTCCATGCTTTTGATCTGAAAAAATCATGAGGCAATATTTTCAGATTTAGACATTGAAAGGGAAATTCTAATGGTAAAATGAGATATCTAGGTCCTTCAATGGTGGTAATTCGGTTTTGTTGTCACTATTACTATATAAAATTACACACCTGGGAGTACGTGGAGTGGCATAATGCATGGGCTTGCTCCTATATCTTGTGTTCAAAATCCGCTCCAGATTTACCTAGTGCGCGTTTGTATGGGTTTAAAGGACGCCACCTAGGGGAGTAGTCTTGTTGGGTTAAAGACATCAAGGATACCCTGCCGTCAACCAAAAAAAAAAAAAAAACAAAAAAACAAAATTGAATATATCTCATGTGGACTTACATATTCCGCATTGAACATTTTCTTTAAAGGGCGCTCTAGAAAGAGAGGTTCAAATCATCGTCATCATCAAAGTTGTCCCAATTATATTATATTACGTCAACTTTATGGATTTTGTTTCACCATTCTAATTTATCTGAGGCCAAATTCTCAAATGAATTGCACTTCTTCAAATATGTCCTTCCTATTTCTATCCGGGACTTCTTCAGACTACCTCTTTTTTTCAAGGGCCATCAACTTAAATAGAAACACTTTTCCCCACCAGCGCCTTAGGCTTGTGTTGGAATGTCCAAGTTGTCTCAAACAATGATTACTTTATTTCTCAAATGCTGCCCCTAAACACAACCAAGTGCCAAGGTATTGGAAGTGATCTTTATACAATATTTTATGAGCTTCAATTTTCACCGAGCTCCATCTCTCTTTGCAAATCCAAGTCACAATTCATATATTTCACCTTTATAGAACGTAATCTAAAGCTCTTGGATTCTAATGGCAGGACCTCGGATTTTAAAACCTCCCGCCACAATCTCAAGTTACGTATTTGCTCCATCTCTTTATTCGCCAAACCGTAAACTCTCTCTCTACAAATGGTTCTCACACTAATTGCCCTATAAACCTTAAGACACTCATTTTATTTAAAACCCACCAAATAAGATTTGCAAAATACCTCCCTTCCTTACACAAAGCCAAATTAATTTTCATATATCTTATTCTTGTGTAAGTCCTTGCTCCATCACTCTCTCGTAGCTTCATAGTGTGAATCAAAAGTTTAGTACCATAATAATTGGTGCAACAACTTTGTATATCTCCTATTCTCTTCTATAAAGATACTATAACAAGTTTTCCCCATTTTTTCTATCATCTTCTTTGATTGTAATACAAATTCTACATTAAAAAGACTCCAAGGTTGAGATCATAATACAAATTTTCACATAATTCTAAGAAAATTGGCTGATATACACTAATCCATTTCTAACCCAATTCTAACGTAAATCAAAAGTTTAGTAAGAGAATAATTGGCGCACCTTTGTACATCTCTTTTATTCCTATATATAGTTACTGAAACAATTTTTTTCTCCATTCTTCTAGCAATTTCTTTAACTGTACAAAGAAAAACTAATTGAATAATTAAATGCCAATTTCTATTGGCAAAATATTCAATTTCAATGTCGAAGTGAGGGTGGTGCAATCACCTCCTTTTTGCAGTAGTTAGTTAATGGCAGAATTACTTCTCTCCCTGTTGGTCTATCAGAACACGTAAAATTGCCTCGCCAGTTCACTACACCCCGAAGGGCCCCCTGAAGAGAGCACATCCTTATTTCAAGGGTCACCTAATTATCACACATAATGTGATAGAAAGAATTGCAATGTCAAGTATAACAAACCACAATCACCACTACTGTAACAAGAAATTAACTCAATTCCAGATTAGTCATACCGCCCTGATGTTGTTTGATCAGGTCTACCCCCACACTTATGCAATAAGAAATTAACCCAATTCCAGAGAAGCCGTACCACGTCTGATTTTGGCAGATCAGGTTTCGCTCCCTCTACTCCAATAAGAAACTAACTCAATTCTAGAGAAGTCATACGGCCTAAATTTTGTCTAATCAGGTTATAACACAATTCCATATAAGTCATACCACCTGGATTCTGTTTGATCAGGTTTACCCTCATTTACTCAAACAAGAAACCAAACTAAATTCCACATAAGTCACATCACCTGGATTCATCTGATCACAGAATATGGCTACAGAACGTTAAACTGACTACCCGTGCTCATGGTTTATACTCCAAAATTTCAAAAATCCTTGATCAAAGGAGGCACCATAGCATCTAAGTTTGGTGCCCTAAGTAAAACATTCAATTCGGCATTAGCATCTGCCTAAGTAAAACATTCAATTTGGCACTACCATGTGCCCAAGTCAAAACATTCAATGCAGACGAGCAATCTGTTCAGCGCCTTTTCTTGCTTCCTTTTGCAGCGCTTGATTTAGAGGGACTGAGCATCGCATACACAAACAATCCCACAATGGATAGCACTGAAATCTGTGACCCATACTTCGCCAACAGCCTCTGCATATAAAGATAAGATCATGCATCAGTTCTAGCATCTGTATTACTTTCCCAGCAAGTACAGCATCAGATTTAAGAGAATCCAATTAATGCATAAGGGCAGAGGATGTACCTTGACCTGTTTGGTTGCAACAGCACGTGATTTCAAGACCACCACCCAAAAATGACAAAATTAGTGGCCAATGTTACAAGTTGTCTATGAACAGATGAGTTGAAAAACAAAAACAAAAAAATGTCACATCAGGGAACTTACGGACTCAAACTTCTTTTCTGGAGGCCTCTCTGCAAGGATATCTATTGGCAGAATCGGAGTTGAATATGCCTCCTACAACAAGCATGCTACAGTCAAGGACTGCCAACAAAAATTTTATCCCAAAAAAATAAAGAAAAGAAAAAAATGCTCTCCGATGAGACTGTCTATTGGAAAGAAGACTCTGGGAACTGCAATGAGCAACCCACCATAACAGTTGAACAGTTTCCTTAAGAGACAACAAATTGTTGCAACCTGAAGAACTACCTCCAATATGTTGAAATTATCTGCTTGGGATTACAATCACCAAATTACAGCCCCAATAAGGCTCTAAAATTACTGTAGCAAGATTGCACACAAACCTGCAATGCAGCTTTGGATGGGACTCGGAATTTGATAACAGCAGGTGCGCCGTGAAACAGACCTTTTACTTTGGACTCAAGAAGGAATGAGTGAGAAACAGAAGAACCACTGTCAATTTGGAAATATTAGATCCAATTTGAGGAAAAGTTAGAAAAATTATAATAATAAACTAAGACAACTTGAACATAGCAAGGTTGAACAGTGTAATGAAACTCACGCATCAAGCCTTTCCCATGAAATGGAAATGTTTCCAGAGACAAGATCGAATACATCTGGTGACCAACTATCATCACTAAGACTTACATCATATGCAGTCCTGCCAAGTGTTTAAAAACAGACGAGTAATTACTTATGAACAAACCAGCACATAATAGTCATAACCAAAAACAATTGAGATCAATTTTAGTAAGAGTTTTATTCTTGACCCATTTTACTAGTGTTTTAACTCAAGCATTATAACAGTTAGAACTCATCTTTCACAGCCAAGGTTAGTATGACAAAAACATTGTACACTAATTAATGATTCTCCTGGAAGAGACTTCCAAATCAAATCCATAGCAAGCACAAGCAGATCCATGTTTTGTACAAATTCCAATGGAATTCCAATGTGCAAAGCTGATGGGCCAAGATCATGAAAGTTTACTCGAGGAAAGCTATAGGCCCTCTGGGCCTTCTAGAAGACAACCAGACCTATCCAAGAGCTCCAATCAGAAGGATGGCCAAGTCAGCCCCGTATCAAGGCCAATCGAGCCCAAATGAGTTGTGCAAGGCCCAGTCAAACTGAGTAGGCTTCACACTAGGTATGCTTAGACCAGCCATCAGGATACGAGGCCCACCAAATCTGGTATATTATGATGATGCTTTATGAGATTTTTTATCCAAAATAAGTTGAGCACCTGACAAGCCAAGTGGTCACTACTTATGCGGGATTACACCTTACAACAGAAGCAAAAGTTATTTGAGATAGCTCTATGAACTACCATATATGAAAAATACATTTTCCAATGTACTACAGGTGTATCATGTGTATTATAGATTAGTAGAAATCATTAGAAGATTAAATCTTCCTAAAGAGGAATAAATTACAGGGATTGTAATTTGCCAACGATTACGCATACCTTTTCCCAATAGGTGGGACCAAGACACGCAAATTCATTCTCTATGTTGAATGACTTCATTTTCAATTGCTACTAGCGGTGAGACCCGTGCGTCTTAACCCGACAAATTTAATATATGCAGACATAAGATTTAATCATTTAAACTCTGCAATACGCATTTAAGTAAAAATTGCATACTTTTTGTATCTATACAAAAAAGAACGGTTTATTTTATCATGTGGGGAGTAAATTATACATCATAAATAATGTACCCATACCTGTGACTTCCTCCCCAACATCCATTTCATCAAATTTATTTATTCTTTAGACATTTATTTATTTTTTTTATATTTTTACTTTCTTTCTTTCATATATGTTTCAGAGTTTTGATGAGTTTACAGGGAAAAAAATTAAAAGTACATTTAAATTCTTTATCATGAATTTAACTATTCATGATGAGTCTCAAATTCTATTATGCTTTTGCGTGGTTAGGTAATTAGATTATTATCCAAAGGCTAATCAATTAAGTTCATAAATATATTTTGTACCTTTATGATATTAAAATTTTCTCCTTATTTTGTTTCAAGATATAATAAAAGCATAAATCAAGATATTGGAGCCAACTGAGAAATTGAAGTAAAAATTGGAGTCAACGATAGAACAAAGATGATTTGTATAAAAGACAAAATGCGTTTGGAATACTACGGTGACAATTATCAATAGCAGTGTTGTGCAAAAATCGTCTAAGTGGAGGGTCGTGAGGTCTTATAACTTTTGAGCAAAGAAGAAAGAAAGAAGCCCCAATTTTAAATCGCCAATTAGGGAAAAACACACAGTTCTATTAACATTTTTTTAAGAAAAAAGCCCCCAATGTCAAATCTCCAATAATCCTATGCCCTAGAAAGAAAACACCAATTACAAACACATTTATATCGACACAACAATAGTAAATTAGAAGAGCACTAGAACCAGAAACCATACCTTGGTAGGTGCCAAGATAAAAAAAGATTGTAATCCAAGGCATATTAGAGAGAAATGGAGAGTTTCTATTGACAACTTTAAAAAAGAGTGAGAGAGACAGAGAGAGAAAGCAGTGTGGAGGAATACGAGAGTCAATGATCATTCTAATGCAATGTTTTTAAATTAAACGGTTCAGAGTATGGAGGGGAGGGCCCATATGCTTATGTGGATCAAGAGAAGAGAGGTTTGGTCTCTTTTCTTTCCAACCATTTTCCAACTTTAAGAAAGAGGAATAATTCTCATGGCATTAGAGCTGCAAAGGGATTTCTATGACTTTTTCTGAATAGGAACATGACATTCCTGTTTGTATGATAATGGGTTGTTGTGGGGCCCGCATTGGTCTCCTCCTTATTTGCATGTTTGGCTCCTCCCAAAGTAGAAGCTTTTTTGTTGATTGGCGATGACAGGCAAGGTTGCCACTATTGACAACCTATGAAGAGCATTAATTCAAAAGCCATCTCTCTGTTGGCTGGCTAGTTCCTCCTTGTTTTTTTTTTTTCTTTTTCTTTTTCTTTTTTTTGGGTGTGTGTTTTGGGGGTTCAAGGTGGGCATAGGGGGGGGCACCACACTGAACGATCAACCATTTATTTGTGTTGTCAAGTATCATCTTCCATCTGGAATCACTTCCTTAAAAGATATGGTCTTCCATGATGGATTTCAGAATCAATAGGTGATATGGCAAATAATTGGAGGGCGGCACTATCCATGACTGCAGATTAGTATGCGGAGGTTATTTCCTTTGTTGTTATTTAGTCTTTGTAGAAAGAAAAGAATAAGAGACTTTTCAAAGCATAAGTCTCACTTCTAGATGAAATTCTGACGCAGCGATCGGATTGATAGATCAATCTCCCAAAGCATTGATCGAATCCAAAGATGGATTCCAGCCCTAGGGCACAGCACGAACCATAACACACAAGAGATAACTCACGATAACTTGAATTGATTAATACTAAAGCATGAGCATTACAATAGGGTATCCTCTATATAAAGAGTAGCATTATTCCTAAATAAGCAATAAGGAAATAACTAATCCTAATCAACATATAAATTAGAAAGCAAACAAACTAAGCAATTTTACTAATCTAGAAAATCAGAACACGTTAGGCACATGAGAACCCCATCAGCTGGGTCCGTCAAGGCTTGCGGGTCCCTGTTTTGGATAAGGACCAGACTACATCAACTCTCCCCAGCTTAAAAGAACTCAACTCCGGCGAGTTAATCACTTAATAGTGCTCATAAAGATCTAGATTCAGACGCTGGAAGTCGGTAGCAGTAATCTAGGTGGCATTGGAGATGGGCCGGTTTTGCCAACGAACAAGGAACTTCTGAAACCCTCCGCAACGAGTGGAAACAATTTGATCATCAAGAACATCAATGATTTTATCAGACAGTGGTAGAGCAGTTGGTAACGTAATGATTTGCTCATCAAAATCGTCCTCATTATCATGCCCACGATAGAGAGTGAGATCGGCAACATTGAAGGTGGGGCTGATACCAATATCAGATGGCAACTCGAGAGTATATGCATTCGAACTGAGCTTCTTCAACACTTTGAAGGGACTTGTATTCCTCGGATGTAATTTCTTGTTTGCGCCTGGCGGTAACCTTTCCGGATGAATACGGACCATTACCATGTCTCCTTCAGAAAACTCTAAAAAATGACGACGTTTGTCGGCAGGAGCCTTGTAATTGTCATTGCTAGCGGCAATATATCGCCGAACTTCATCGTGTATTTGTTGCATGTGTTTAATGAAGTTATCGGCTTCCGCACAAGGGCGTGCTTCAAGAGGCAAGGGAACAAGATCCCTAGGCAAGCGCGGTCGAACACCTGTGACTGCTTCAAATGGTGAGATGCCTGTGGACCGATTAATTGAATTGTTGTGAGCAAATTCAGCCATAGGTAGAATATGATCCCATATTGTGATATGATCACGTACAAGGCATCGTAACAACTGTCCAAGGCTTCTATTAACAACTTCAGTTTGTCCATCAATTTGCGGATGATAAGAAGTAGAGAAGTGAAGCTTTGTTTTTGCTGTCATCCACAAAATCTTCCAAAAGTAACTCATAAATTTAGTGTCACGATTTGAAACGATTGTTTTGGGGAGACCATGAAGACAGACAACATCTTTGAAGAATAGTTGAGCTACCTTGCAAGCATCAGATGTTGTGTTGCATGGAATGAAATGTGCCATTTTAAAAAAACGATCAACAACAAGAAAGATGGAATCAACTTTCCGTGCAGTCTTTGGAAGTCCTAACACAATCCATGCTGAGATTTTCCCATGGTGCATTAGGAATAGGTAATAGCTAATATAAGACAGTATTCTTCTTGTTACGTTTAGCCAATTGACAGGTGCGACATCTTTCACATATGCTGATAACATTAACTCTCATGCGCAGCCAATAGAAACGATCATCCACGAGAGTGACTGTCTTGTCACGTCCTAAATGACCACTACAACCTCCTGAATGCAATTCACGAAAATGTTCTTGAATGGAAGTAGCAGGGAGGCAAAGTTTGTTACCTCGGAATAAGAATCCATCATGGACGCTATAATGAGAGTGCTTGTCCTTGTCGTCGTTGAGAAAATCCTCATAGATAGTGCTGAAATCCTTGTCATTTGTATAATCCTGCTTTATTTGCTCAAAACCTGTTACAGTGACTGCCATAGTAGTGAGGAGGTGTTTCTGACGACTTAAAGCATCAGCTACCAGATTTTCTTTGCCAGCCTTATGATAGAGACTGAATGTGAATTGTTAAAGGTAAGAGCTCCATTAAATGCGACAATCACTGACATGCTGTTGTGACTGTATATGCTTTAATGCCTCGTGATCGGAATAGAAGACAAAGTCGTTGTCAATCAAGTAATGAAGCCAATGTCGCAACGCTTGCACAACGGCGTAGAACTCAAGATCATAAATCGAATATCTGCACTTAGCATCGGGGAGCTTTTCACTGAAAAATGCAATCGAGTGACCTTCTTGGCTAAGAAACCCTCCAGTGCCGATTTGAGAAGCATCACAAGCAACTTCAAAGACTTCATTAAAATCTGGAAGTCGTAGGACAGGGGCTTCCGTGATCTTTCTTCTACTAGCAACGTGACTTGAACCCAAAACCTAAAGGTTGCAATAGTGAGCACATTCCACTGTTTCATGAGCTCTTGTCCTCCTATAGATGATATGCTCCTCTGTGCAACTCGAACAATCGGTAAATGGGCACTACTGATTAGGCTTTGATGCAGAGAGACCTCAAGGCCGCATGTGTAAGGCCCAAGTAGATTTAGGTTTTTATTCACTAATTATATGTCATTAGTTTCTAATTTTATTTTAAAGAACTATAATTAGGATAGGATTCTAGTTTGCTTAGTTTCCTTGTTTAATTAAGTTTCTAAGGGACTAAGTTTTCTTTTTCCTATTTATATGGCATTGTAGATATTATTTTTTGAGTATGAGAACAGAATTTTCCCTCATAGGATTTATCGTTGGAGAGTGTTCTTCATCGTGTGATTGTTGCTGTGGAAACTTCTCATTGTGCTGTGGAACCTACGATCCAAATCCTAAACCCTAGGATTTGCATCAAGCTTGGTTTTAGAAATTTTAAATTCTAACAACAATCTCCAGTATTTGGAAGCTTGAACGATATGAGCCCATAAAAATAAGGAAATTGGAAAAGCAGGGCCCCCTTCTCTTGCTGGCTATCTGAAATTCAATGCTGATGCCACAATGGAGTGACTTGGGGAAAACCACAGCAACACTTCATATTCATAAATCTGAAACCAATCTTTTGTGTGTTTGCCGCTGAAGTATTTGTTTGGTGTCTTCTGCAAGGTTTGACAGGGATTAGCAAGGTTCTTTAAAACATTAAAAGGGAAGTTTTACTTGCGTTTTTCAAGTTAGTTGGAGCTAAAGAATCTAATGAAGCTGAAATGTTGGTTGTATTCGAAGCTAGAAGCTCTGAGAATCTGTACACACAGATTTCATGACACAATGATCGCGCTTGGGTTCAGGGAAGTAAAATCATGGCTCTAGCATCCTCAATTCAAGTGACCTTTCGACAATTGGAGCGTCAATTGGCAAACGACCCAGCGAATAGTTAGGATAAGAAAGGGTGGATGGATATGCTTATGTCGTTGTTTCTAATTTGTAGCTTTTGTTTCTTCTGTTTGCAACTGGTATATAATTATATTGATGATTTGTTGGTTTTAGTCCTCTGTGTATTGATCTATACTCCTCTCACCAGTTACCTATTTAAAAAAACGGAATTCAAAACAAAGCAACTGATGCTCTGAGGTAGAGAGTTCATGTTCTTGGGAATTCTAGCGTGGAGGTTTCTGGCTCCAAGTTCATCCAGGATTCGCAAGTGGATGGTTGGGAGTTGAAAAGGTGTTTAATTAATTTGCCAGAGTGGATCCTGAGGGATAGTATGGATGGCATGACAATTATCTCTCTAGAGGAGCACATGTTTTTGTATTCTTGAAAATTCTACAAGGGAGGCTTTTCTCATGAGATTGCATTATGCAAGAAATTTTGGGAAACCGATGACACTAGAAGAGTACTATTAGCCACAACTTCAACGAGACTTATCCATTGTACAGACAATTTCAGATTTCCAAGAGGCATGTACAAAATACCAGGCTTTGCACACCTCTTCTAGTTCCAATGGACAATGGGCAGATATGTCCATGGAATCTGTGATTGGATTACCAAAGACTTCATGACGGAACAATTCAAAATTCCTACAATTCACAATACAACTCCTTGAATGATTTGCAATACGATTTCGATTTCAGAACAATAGAAAGAACCTCTATATTCTCACAACCCCTTAAGAATTAGCAATTAAAGGGTTTCAAGAAAAGGCCTTCATGATTCAAGTTTCCATAAATAAAATAAATTAAAAAAACACAGCAATGCAACAAAAGTAACACTTCACCAGATGAACTGATTGAATATTGACTTGAGTTATTTCCACCACTAGATCCTCTCCAGTTGCTAAATTAGAGATTACGACAATCTATTCACTCAGTGGCAGAACTAGAAAATTTTCCATAGGGGGCTCACTATGTGAAAATTTTCTTCTTTCTTAAAAAGAATAGGGCTTTACTGTGTAGCATACTATTTCTACTACCACTTCTCACCAAAAGAACAACTCAACTCAGGTGAACAAAAATTAAAAAGACACGATTGATCAGAACATTCTGCAAGTGACCATACTAAGAGCTTCCGTCTACATTCAGTGAACATGTCATATATGAAAGTGAAAATTCCCATCACAAAAACAAGTTCAATTTGCTTAAAAACAACTGTAATTAAAGAGATAATGTTGAAGAGCTCCATGGAAATGAAATAACACAATGATCCACAGGACCACAAGACTGACAGCGTAAGGCAGTCGCAACCACTATTATATATGAGCAACTGCAACTCAACAGCTGCAGGAAATGAAACCCCTATCAACCCAATTCCTTCTAAAGGTCAAATCATGTGCATCCTGACCCCCTACACCCACAGATAACTCCTCTCTTCTTTTTTTCCGGAAGGTACCCTTGATACTCTTGCTATGAGTGGTCGTACATGCAGTGAAGGTTAAGCCTACAATCTGGAAGGAATCAATCCAAAATGAAGCATTCACTTTCATAGATCATCACAATTGGAGAACCTAAAATCTTTAACACAATCATGAACTACAAAACGTAAAACAAACAAGCACTCACTTTCATAGATTACTAAAGGCGTTAAACCACAAATTAACACAATCATGAACAACACAACCGTTTTATACCAGACAATGCATGCACAACAGGAGCATATGAACATCTGAACACATGAACATCCCAGCGAACAAAGCCTCAAAACCAAACAAAAAAAACACATATCATATGCAGGAAAAAGCATCGGACAAAGCATGCAGGAAAAAGCAAGAAATTCCATCGATCGGAGCGATCGAAGCTTAAAAGCTAAAAAAAGAAGCCAGATCATTCCGGATCAAGAAACAGAAACCCTAGATTTGAGATTGAAATAGAAGGTTAGAGAGAGAGAGAGATGTTGGAGGAGAAACGTACGCAAATCCCTGGTTGTAGATGTCGATGGAAACTGAGACTCGCTCGATACCCGATTTCAGCCTGGAAAGGCTGACCTTCTTGTGAGCGACCATGAAAGGAGCATCTGAGATGGTCGCTTCCGTCGCAGAAAAGAAGAACAAGAAGATGATGAGGAAGGAGACGAAGAGATTTCCAGCCATTCTTGCCGATCTGTTGTGGAGAAGAAGTCGAAGAAGGCTTTAAGACTAGGGTTTTTTGCCGGTTAAATTAAATAACAGGACAGGCATTGACCGGTTTCTTCAATTTTTTTTTTTCTTCTTCTTCAGTTTTATCTCACTTGAGCAAATAATAGCCGTCCATCAGCGTGTTCTCTCATCTTATAGCTGATGGGGAGAATTACCTTTTAGGGCCTGTTTGGATATGAGAAAAAAAATAAAGTAGAGGGAAGTTAAACGTGCCGTCTAAAATTTCAACTCTATTTCATTTGGATGAGTTTAATTCGATAGATAAAGTAATATTGTAAGCCACGTGTATTCCATTTTAATTCAATTTTAAATACTTCTATTTCTTTGAGTAAAAGTGGTTTATATACTTCAAACCTTGATTCAAAATAAGCATCCAAATGGAGTGAAGTGAAGTACTCTACTTTAACTTCAACATACTTCATTCCACTCCACTCCACTCCACATATGAAATCCACTTCATTCCACTCCGCTCTTCATTTATCCAAAAGGGCCCTTACGGAATGTGTTGGAGCTAACAATAGCCCCAAAATAGCCGGAAAATATATATACCGCAAGTAATTATCCTTAGCTGATGTTCTTGAATCTGATGGGAAAATCTGTGGAAGTTATGAGCTTTGGCAGCACTTGTGGTTGTGGGGGTACGAAAAACTGAGTTGATCCACTGGTGAAGGTGACTCGTTGCCTCCCCTGATGTGGCCCACCTGATGGGTTATATATCAGATATTGTTGCGGTCTAGGGTATAACTCAGACAACTGGGACGACATCATAGACGGTCACTCTCTTTAGAGAGCACGTTTGTATAACCATTTTTCGCATAAAAAAATATTAGTTTGATGTAAATTGTTTTCCATGGGTTGGGTGAAGTGATTTTTCCCATGTAAATCCGCAATTCTTTCGTATCTTCATTATCCAAAAATCAAAACATCATCCTTACCCCTCTGGTGAAGGAATTGATGATGATCTTATTTTTGTTAAGGCTGAAGATTATTTGCAAAAGCGGGAGCATCCCAAGATGGCCTGCAACGGTCCCGTCAAGTTTTGATTGAAAACTTGGGCCCAAACAGCCACGAATTGTGCTCAATTATGAAGTTCAGGGGCTGTTTGGAGAATAACACATAGAACATGGGTTGCTTTCAAATTTTCATAAATTCTGACGCCTCAAATAAAGGTCGCACGTGCAGTATGCTTGGGCAGCAGGTCGGTGGGTCAAGCCCAACCCAACCCACATGGACTCTTCACGACAAGTGTCGCCCAGAAGTCCCTCTTCAATTAGTTGCAGTCTCTACATGATCAAGTGGGCCACATGGGCCCCACAGCCAGATTTGCACAGAAGGCACAGGGCGACTAGATTTTCGAAATCTCTAAATTTTGTTTTTTTAGTAAATTTTCATTGTTTTAATTCGGAAATGCTATCTAATAGTCCTATTTGCAATGGGAAAGTAATTCCTAGGGGTTTTTCTAAGGTTTTATGAGTCTTATGCACTATATAAAGGCATGTATGAGTCTTCAGTAGTGTTCATTCTGCATTACTGATTTTGGTCAAGTTTCTTAGTAAATTTTCATTGTTTTAATTTGGAAACACTATCTAATAGTCCTAATTGTAATAGGAAAGCACTTGCTAGGGTTTTTCTAAGGTTTTTATGAGTCTTATGCACTATATAAAGTTAAGTATGTGTCGTCAGTACTGTTCATGCAATAGTACAGTTTTTCAATTTCATTAATAAAGCACTGTTTTGGCTTTATTTTCCCTCTTCCTTAGTCGTGTGGACTAAGTGATTGAGAAGGCTCTTTAAAGGTCAGTTTGGTGAATTTTCAGCATCATTCCTTGAACATTAATTTCTTGATTTCCGTTCTTCTACTCCATATCGGTGTAGTGGTTGGATTTTTTTTTTTTTTTTTTTTGGTTACTTGGGCCTTGGACAGCACGATTGCATCTAATCAGGACTACATTAGCTGGTATTTGAGCGTTAATCGATCCTAAGATTTGTGTAGTGAATCCATCTCCCTGATAATCTCTCCCCGAAAAATTTGTGGTTGTAGGCCAATAGTTGAGAGCGACGCGGGTCATGAACCAAATCCGAGAAAATTAAAATTTACAATTTAAGGAAGCAAGTTGAACGGATGACCCAACACCTTGAGCGTTTGCAGTGTCCGGATCATCGCGAGGATTTTAATGATGGATCGCATTCTGAAGAATATATCAGTCCGTGCCATAGTCGGCCTCCGGTGAGGAGACGACGACATATGGAATGTCATGAAAACAATGGTCTAGATTTCATAGGAAATAAGTAGGAAGACAGGATGCCACACTTTATCTTGTCAATCCCACCACACTTGTGTATCACGCACAAGTTGGGCTGTCCTTTTTCTTTCATGTTCCCGTATCTAAATGTGCATTTGACTTGCATATAAGATAAGGCATGAAAAATTGTCTAGTTAGACTTTAAATAGAGTTGACAACTATGAAAGGCAAAATTTTAAAAAAGTATAAAACTTTTAAATCATTTTAAAAAAAGTACATGAAGATCTGAATACTTCAAAAATAATAAAAAATTCTTCACATATCTTTTGATCAAGTCATCTCCATAAAAAAAAAATGACAAAAGTACCCTTATAAACCATGTGTGTGCAATGGGGCTCCAATTTTCAAATTAATTTGGATGATCATAATCATCTAATGAAGCTACATTTTCAGTCATCCGAAGTCCACATAAAGCCTTTTTTATTTAACCATCTATGCATAAAGGTAGCTAAAGTGGGCGCCACTTGGTTATTTGGGCCGGACTTGGTCATTTCTCCTAAATGATTTATGAATGGGAAAGTTTCAAAAATGACATAAGGGTAGTTTTTTTCATTTAATTTTTTATGGGGAGGACTTGATTGAAAGAAATGTGGAAAATTTTATACTCTATTGAAATTTCAAATCTTCATGTACATTTTTAGAAATGACCCAAAAATTTTATACTTTTTTGAAAATATCCCAATACAAAACTCAACAAAAGTCGCTGCAGATTACGAGATAAGGCTTCAATAATGATGGTAGTGGGTCATGGTGGTGGTCTCCGTTCACACATAACACTACTGTGTATTCTTAATAATTAATGCATGCAAAAATATATAAATTTATGAAGTCTTCAAAAAAATTTGCGAGATGTCATTTAACATGGCTGTTGCTCGTACCTCTCTGAGGAAGAAAACAAGGCCAGCATGAATGATAAGAGCCAGTCAGACTAGCCAAGATGACTTGGCTGTGAACCATAATTACATAGATTTAAGATGTGAACAGCTTACATCTCTTAAATCCTTGGAGAGACTAATATAGGCAAGTCATTCTTGGCTATCAAACAGGTCTCTCATCTTCATGTAGGACTACTTGTCTTCCTTTCACCACAGTCATCTATGTGACTCCCATCCTCCCTTTTGAGGGTCTCTCCCTACTTATAATGCCAAGACAAGAAGGAGAATGGGTTCCCATCCCCTCATCCATTGACTTTCTTCTCCATAATTCATCTCAAACCTTCAATTCATTGGTACCCACAAGGAATATATTCTCTAGAAATACAGGGAACATTGTATTGAGCAACTGGGCAGGAAGGGCCAGTTTCACAAAATAGTGGCCCGGCCCGAATAAATATTTGAAATTGTTGCTTTTAATGAGGTCCACGGGCTGATGCTATCGGGCCCTAAATAAACGTAGGGAGTCCGGTAGCATCTGTTAGTTGGGTTTCAAATTTGAACACAACGTGGAGTCCTGGTTTCCATGGCAATTGCTAAGGCTGGGTCAGGCCAAATTAGGTTTGACACACTTGGGGGAACAAGATTTGCCCCAACCAAAACCTAATCGGTTTTGTTAAATGGCTTACTGAGTTGGAAATGTCCACCTCAAACCAAACCGAAAGTTCTAGGGTCAATCTCAACCATGATTGCCAAGTCAGGCTCTGATCACGCTGGTGGGTTTAAGTGGAAGTTTGGGTCTGGTTTGGGTCCAGTTGATACGAGGAATAGCAAGGATGGAAATAAAACAATCTGATCCATTTATCATTTATAGGAAGTACAACTGAAACCGGACAAAAAAGTTTGTAGGTTCAACATGAACCCTGAATTACTAGGCCGGGCTCAAACTAATTGGTCTAGAGGGGGCTAGTGTCTACAGGTTCAATGATAAATATGGGCACAACTTAACCCAACATGTCTATTAATTAGGTTGGTAATGTCGAGCCAAACCTAACCAGAAAATGACAGAAAGGGTCAACCCAGAGCCTGAATTACAGGGCAAGGTCTAGGTTGGTTGGATTGGACCAGGAATTGCCACTCCCACACACATCATATTTTCTAACTAGGCAAGCTGTGTTGCATCAAGTGACCCTTTACCTCTCCTGAGGCCAAGGACTTCCTGATTTAATGCTAACCATTGGTTTCTCTACATGTAGTAGAGGTACTCTGACCTTTGTAAAGTGAAGAAAATGAGAAAAAAAAAAATCTCCTACGAAAACAAATCTTGGGTTTTCTTGAAATAGAACAGATGGATGATTGTGATGACTCATTCCTTGGTTAAGAGGAAGAGGCAAGTCATGAACTTCTCCTAATCCTATGCACATTATATTGACTCTTTATTCCCAGCATCACCCAATATTCCAAATAATGTCAATGATTTCATGCCACTAGCATGCTTTTGACTTGAAATAATTCCACTCACTCCCTCACATGATCCGATCCGGATTCAACAAGAAATACATATTGTATATAGAGATTATTTAGCCAGAAAGTGTATGTGTTATGATCATGGTCCACTTGCATGCATGGACCGACATGAAGAAGTGTTCAAGTGGTTTCATCCATACAGTGCTCAGTGCGTGCCATATATTGTAGACTAGCAAATTAAAAAAAAAAAAAAAAAAGGGAATCTAAAAAAGTGTGGAAAATGAATTTCGCGGAAAACTAAAAATCCCAAGAAAAATGAAGGATCAAGAAAAACGGCTTCTCCAAGTCAAGAATTCATGGAAAATAGGTCCGGGTTTCCGAGACAAGAAAAGATGGTTTGAACCACTTCAAATTCGGAGTTCAAATGTAACGCCCCAATTCCGAATACCGAAGTTACCGCCAAGGCACCTGAATTTGGCGCACTACTTCCCGAAAAATCCGAGAATTTCCAAGATCATATACCGCAGTGAGGTCAAATTTTTAAAACTTTTTGAACTATAAAATAATCAATAGTTATATTGCGGAAGCATAAAAAAAGATAGCGAAAGCAATATGTATCATATAAAATGATTCAGATGGAGTAGGGCTGAAGTCTAACAAAATCTCAAAGAATGAATAACCAGTTTAATTATATATTTGAATAATACCGTCCTCACAACAAAACCGCTCAAATCCCAAAAATAAGTGTGCACTAAGACACCCGGTGCATGCACTCCATCTTCCGGCTTGATCACCTGATCAGCCGGCCCCCAACCTTAATCGCCGGTTACAGGCGCCTCGTAGATTGCGTCACCTGCGGGGTCAAGGTCGAAACCTAAGCACCAAAGATGGGTCAGATCCAAGGATCTGGCAAGACACCATATACAAATAATACAAGATGTATACAACAAAAGAGAATAGAGACGATCATATAATCATAAGAGTAACAAGGAAACATAAACTAGGTAATTGAGCAGTAAATAGCAGTTTAGAATCAGAATGATTAAGTAATCTAATCTAACCCATATCAATATGGCAAATTCACACAAGTTGGATATCGCGGGATATTATGCCGCGGCCCTCCCATACTGTAAACAGTCGTGACGGGAAAAAGTAAAGTAACCAAGCAAGGGATAACAACCCTGACAATAACAATATATAAATATCACACCGACCACACCCATTTATCGCATCGATCACACCCCTTTATCACATTAGACCAGACCCTATATTACACCGTCCGTCTAGACATAACTCATCATGATAGCTCTATTCACAACCAATATAGCTCCTACCAGTGATAATCAGTTAATAGGCCGAGCTTAGATCAACTGAGTGAATGTCTAGTGCCGACCCAAAAGCAAATACAAGTCTGTGTCTGTCTAGGCTTACCTTGCACGAGCAAGGTCATAACCAAGTCTTTAAGAGATTCAAGTACAATATTATAGGACACAACCCAATATCTAAGTCTAAGTCCAATCACCATTGGATCCACAGTAGGCCCACAACCAATGCCTTAGTCTATAACAATGTAAGTAGCTAATCCATACCCATTCACAACTATACATCATGACCAACCTCCTCATTCTAAGGTACCACACACCCAACTTAGGCCATATGAGGGCCCGCCTAGCCATAGACACGGGTTATTTATCACCAATTACATCGTCAGGTTACCACTACATAGTCCTAGGTTCAGGTCCTCCAATTTCCATTTAATTAACAGGTTTATATCAATAACAATGATACAAGAGAAGAACAATATATAATAGTCTCCAAGCAATAGAATCAAATGGAATATGCAAGGGTCCAACTTAGGTAATGGTCCACTCTTGGTACAGGGCCTCATCAGTTAATTGGATCCCTAATTGCAGTCTCAGGTGCCTAAGATGTTATATTTGGTGCTCTTGAAGTTATGGGCACCCTTGACTACATTTAAAGTTCGAATTACCTACAATTCCAATCCCTAAATCCTACTTGGTGGTCCTCACAAGTCAAGGTTGAGCCGCACCGTTGACTTGTGCTTGGCACATCAATGGAGGTCTATTTGGATGGTTAATGAGCCCCACAAACGATCACAATCTCAGAAGACTGAAATCTGGAAAAAGTTATTGTACACAGTGTACCAGGTCGACCCCCTAGCTTGGGCGGTCGACCCCGCACATTGGTGACAGTAATCAGTCACTTGGCATGCACTACTCTGATTTGAAATTCTTCAATGTGTCCGGTCGACCTCCTGGTCTTGGCGGTCAACCGCACACATTGGGATTCTGAAATAAGGTCATCTTCCAGATTTTAGCCTTCCCCAGAAATTCCTTTGTCCCCGGTCAACCTGGCACAGGGCCCGGTCGACCATGCACACTGAATTCTGAACCTGAGAGAGGGAAATGCCAACTCCCAGTTATTTCCCGCATTTCCTGTGTATCCAGTCGACCGAGCATAGGGCCCGGTCGACCGAGTACACTGGACCGAGAGTCCTCAGAAATTTAACTGAGACTTGGTTTTTCACCAATTTTAGTGTGCCCGGTCAACCCAACTACAGGCCGGTCAACTCGGTATCCGCGTCTGCAGCAGAAAACTAGTTTTTTGGATTTATCCTCTTCAATCCAATTTCCATTCAAAACATCTCTAATCACTTCCATTCATCATAAAAACATCACTAAACAAGAAAAAACACTCCAATATATATCCCACCATCCACCTTTGGGCCATTGATCTTCCAAATGAGAGATTTCATCCATCAAATGGCCAAAAACCCAAAAACTAAGCTCAATTGGTAGATCTAAACATACATACAACAACTGAATTGAAATTGCATAATCAAGAGAAAGAAAACATGCATTATATATTAACTAGCATAAGGTACTTGCCTCAATCCGAAATAAAAAAGATAAGAAATTCAAGCTCCTAGGAGGTTGTGGTGGCTGAAATTGGGGCAATCTTCTTCTCTTCTTGTTGCTGGGATTTGGGGAATTAGGGTTTCTTAGGGAGAGAGATATAGAAGATGAGAGTGAATTAGGGCTAGGTTTTATTTCATTGCAATAGTTAGTATATATAGGTTAGGGTTTAGTGGTTGGTTACTAAAAAGCCCTTAGGGTTTAAATGGAATTGGGAATGAGGGTATGGCTAACTTAGTCATTTGGAGGAAATTCTAGAAGCTTCCTAACTATAACACCCATCCTATTAAAGTTTAATTATTAGCTAAGGCCTAATCTAACTAAAACCTTAATTAAATTACAAAGAACACCCTATATCTATAAAGAAATAAATAAAAGTCTAATCCTAAGACTTAGGAACAATAATAAACTACCCTACTAAATTCTATTAATTAGTATAATAAGACAGATTAATAATTATTTAAATCAAATTGAGGGCCCATAGGGGTGGGGCCTCACATCAAAAGATCAAGAACGGAGCCAAAAAATTAAACGCCCAAGTCCAACTTTGAAAAATCAACAAAATGGAGAACCCCAAAGAGAATTGGGCTTGTGAGTCCCACAAAAAAAAAAAAAATATCACTTCTCAAAGTCATTTTTGGGTGCGGGGCAGTCTTCTCCCTCTTGAAAATGAAATCTAAAACTTGTGGACGTCATATCTTCCTCAGTGCAACTTCAATTGAGGAAATCTTCTATCGATATCTACCCAATAAGAACTTTCCAACTAAGAAAAGAAAATACTAGAGATTAGATCAAAAGTTATAGCCATCTGAAGATTGAAGTCACTCCGAAGAGCACCGACCAAAAGTTAGGTGTGGGGATGCACCCCCAACCCTTGCATAGATGTGAGTTCCAGTCCTTATGCTCTTCGCTGAAAGACCATAATCGAACCCTAGGGGGGGGGTGGTGAATGGGGTGAGCTCTAAAAACTAGACCACTTCTTTTTAAAAGTTGTGTTAATTATGCTTTTAGGTTTTATCATCATGTTTACAAGAAGAAGTTCCATTAGCATGTAAAGCATCCAACTAACCATTAAGATAGACATTTAAAAAGAAGCATGAGTACGAGTATAACATCTACAACCATACACCATAATAAACAAATTTATAGTGGTTCGGCCAAACAAGCCTACGTCCACTCCCGGTTTCCCTACCGGTATTTCCACTATCAAATTGAGGTTTAGGCTAACCTCCAACCTTACAACCACATATGCTTTTACACAAGGCTCAGCAATAATCTATTACAATTTCATATGTTTCTCAATAGGCTGAACATTAACCTTTACAACATCAGATTTTTATTTGAATAAACTATGCCTAAACAAGCATAAGCTGAGATACAAATGAATACATGTTGATGCTTCTTAACATAGGCTGATAATGAAATTGAAAACCTATCTAAGACATATGCGTAACGAATGCAAAGATATATGTGAGATACATATGCCTTAAAACTTCATCTACCTCTTTTTGAAAATCAATGCTCATAAATGATGCAAATGTGAGGTAGAAGATATTCACACATGTTTTTGGAAAACTAACATTAAATGTTTTAACATGTGAAACACTATTCAAATGATGAGGATTAAGAAATAAACATATTTTAAAGTCAAAGCATGTTTAAACAATCAACATTTGAACACTTTGAACACTTTTAATCATGCCATTTAAGAAATCAAAGATAAAAGACAAGCATGAATAAAATAAGTTAAGAAAGGCAAACCCACTAAAGAAATCAAAGGTTTGAAGTGATTGATTTTCCCTCCTTGCCTCCCTCTAGCCTAGCATGAATGTCCCAACTTCCTTGGCCCTCAAATGTCTCAAAAGTGTTGGCACAAATCCCAGGGAAGTGTTGTTTTTATAAGAAAAATTGTCTCCAACGGATCTATTATCGATCAGCCGACACCTTCGGTTGACCGAACCCCCAACGGTCATATTCCAACGGTCATATTTTTGAAATTTTGCGGACCGAAAGAAGTATGTCGGTTCACCGAACAAAAGTTCGGTCGACTGATACTTGAGCCGACAACTGACTAAACTACCCTGATAAGAACTGTTTTTCATTATGGAATCGGAACCGACATAAGTTCGGTCGACCGACAACTTGACCGAACTTCCCTGATAAACATTTTTGCATTCTGTATCCGGAACTGACATATGTTCGGTCGATCGACAGCCTAACCGAACTTCCTTGATAAACATTTTTGCATTCTGTATCTGGAACCGACAGCTGACCGAACCCAGGTCGGTTGACCGAGCCTTCCCTATTTTTAAAGACTTGAAAAATGAATTTTTAAAAGGAAACTTGGTCTTGGAGAGCTAGGCTTAACTAGAGGCTAACATGTTTGAAGAAATGAGTTTTTTAAAATGTAAATCAAAACATGTTTGAGCAAGCCTTTACAAAATCTTTTGATGCAATGATTAAAAACCGAAAATGCATGAAGATTCCAAGATTATAAAAAGTATGAGTGCATGAGAGTTCAAGATAAATAAAAATGAATGCATCCAATCAAACTGCAAACTAATGAAAACCCTAACATTCACATCTGTGACGCTTCCACAGACTTGAAATCTTAGAAATCTTAGTTATTGTTCCTCAAATTGTAGCTCTTTTATAGATTTTAATTCCAGTGTATGTGCCCTCTCCTTTGCATTCCTTGCATTAGATTTGGAGCCCCTTTAGATAGTATTTTCTTCTCCTTTGCGGCTCTTACATTCATAATTGAACCTTCATTAGGCAGTTTTCTCTTGGTGTTCAAACCCTCAAAGTGCCATGTACAACCATAGTTAGAGGTTTATTGGGATTGTAATTGAGGACTTGAGTTCTATTAGATCCCAAAACTCTACAAGTAACTTAGTTTTTCTAAAAGGGTTCATACTAGAGGTAATGGCAGTCATCGGGCTGATTAAGAGCTTAGTGACGACTTAGTATCACTAGTGCCCCAAGACCATGTACTTTGTAAAAAGCCTTATAGAAAGTGAATTAAAAAAAAAGATGGTCTTTTTATACATTTCAACGTAGGTACCAATTACCGAACCACATAAAATCTTGTTGTGGTTCCTTTGTAGTGATTGTGCTTATTTCTACTTTTCTTTTTTAAATTGAGTACTTGTACTCTAGCGACTCCCTAATGAACTAAAAATCTGCCTTTGAGCTTTTGCCTCATTTTCTTCATCTTTATTGTTTGTCACGACCCTAAAATGGGGGTAGGATTAAGGGGACGTGATTAGGGGATTACTATAGCATGATCTTTCTTTTTCCTCAGGATCCGCACATGTGAGAATTACAAGATCCATCACCATTATGAAATATTTAGAGGATGCTTGCATTGTTGTACAACCCGCAGTCCGGAGCTAATTGAATTCCGTGTTGCATCACTAATGTCTTACTAGCAGAATCATATTGGACTATACATCATCAGATTGGTATAACGTAAACAGAATATAAGCAGAGCTAGACAAGTAATAGGAGATTCTATTCCCATAATTTAGGTTGTAGTTATAAAAGATGTATTAATTATATTCCTAAAATAAAAGGCCAACAAAGGCCAATAAAACAAAATATAAACCCAAAATAATACTCCCGGGTATATAGCATCTCACGTGCAAGGAATGGACTCTACATGACATCCTCTGCACTTTAATCACACGTTACTTGCGGCTCAGCAACCGCCTCCTCAGAAACCGTCGCAGGCTACAAGTCGGGAAATCATACATACGACATCAAGCGTAGATCAGACAGGAGTTTGGCAAATATCCAAGATAAAGAGCATAGTTTATAGGTACAAAGCAGCATATAAATACAGGTGATTATTCAGGAAGTTAGTGTCAGTGAGCTAGGTAGGATGATGCAAGAAAATATGATTAACATAATCATAAACATGAATTAAATTCAGACAAAAAATTACTTGGCAACCACTTCGCGTAATCCTCAGAAGGGGGAGCAATTGCTAGCCCCTAACAAGCCGGCAGGGGGTACCTCAGAACACGTCCTGGAGTCTCTGTCATGGGGGCACCTAGTCTGCCCCCGGACAAGATGGGTACATAAGTGACATCGGTCACATAGAGGACTCAAACTACAGCGAGCAATATATATATATATATATAACCATATATAATAAATGCTAGAATAATAGCTTGGTGGTGTCGACTTGAAAATCAATGTAGAATGCAGGGTTCAATGCTTAAATCAGGAATTAGTGAGTAATTTGGTTACTAAAGAATGTATGTGCAAGTACGGGGAATGACAGATGATTAAAATGCTACAAAATGAAAGAACAATGTTGATTCGACCTTTAAAAAAGTTAACCAAGTCAATTCGAGCTTAAAATAGTAAAACAAGTTAAAGCGGGTTTCAAAACAATATTTTTCTAAGTCCATGAAATTCTATAGAAAAATGGGTAGCATTTCGGGTAGGAATAGAGGACACAAAACGGGTGGCAGAAGGGCAAGGAGATCCAAGTATCTCGGAAGGGCAGGCAACCAAATGTGCACACACAAACTGAGAACCTTTAAGGATCCGGGTACATCCAATGGTCAAACAGGGTGAAAATCGCGCTAAAACCTTAGGAGTTCCGTGTGGCAAGATGCTAAAGTCAGGTTTACAAGGTACATGATAAAAGTATGAAAAGTTTAATTGAAATAATCTTAAACATGCCAGTACGGTGATTCCCAAAATTATACGCTCAAAGGGATGGATATTGGTGTATTATCATACATTTGATGCATTCGGAAGGTGGGAATATCTAATCCCTAAGTTCGGATAAAAATACGAGTCATCGTGCTTCACATGTATTCATAATTCATCGCGTTTGAGTATGAATTAAAAAAACTAGTATCAAGCATATCGGGGAGCGGGGTACACCAATGATCTAAGTTTCAAGTTCCCTTTATAGGAAAGGAATCCACATTTGTGAGAATTACATAATTCGGGTTCCACCTACACTCCATTTCTAAGTTCTAATTTGGTTCCCAAATTTTCAGGATTTGTGGGGAGAAAATTAGGTGAAAACAGCCCAAGAAAGGCCCTAAAAACAACCCAAAAGGTGGTTTTGGGGGGCCCACAGCATGCAGAGTGGCTGCTGGCTGTTGTGCAGAGTGGCTGATGGTTGCACCCTGCAGAGTGGCTGCTAGCTATTGCTTGCAGAGTGGCTGCTGGAAGTTGCAGCAAAATGGCTGCTTGCTGTAGAGTGGCCACTGGAAGTTGCAGCAGAGTGGCTGCTGGCAGCTAGCGGACTGGATCTTACAGGGGATTTTCAGGCGAGGGCATAAGTCTGATTTAGGGGGGATTAAAAGGGGTAAATCCACAAATATTTTGGTCCAAAAACAAGGTTTAATCACATCATTTATTTCAATTTCTAACTCTAATCCAACCATGGATTAGGATTAACAAAAACCAATCAAAACCCTTGGAGACACTAATTTAACAAAAGCCATTTACAAACCACAGTGATTAATACCAGTCATTTCTTAAACATGATTAACATATCATGATGTATTAGAATCAAGATTAACCAAACATAATATACAATTTAAATTAGATACTTGCCTCACAATCAAGAACATATCACACTCCTAACCCACGGTCAATCCAAGCTCCAACCAAGAGCTTTCTCTCCTAAATAACCCAACAAAATCACTTAAGAACACAACCCATTCACTGATAAGAGTCCACCCCCAAAACAACCATAACCAGTAATAAAGATGGGTTCCACATCAAGAAACATTGTAAGGAGAAAGAGGGCTTACCTCTTAGAAGTTCAAGAATGAGAAAGGTGATGGAAGAAGGGGCCGCCACAATGGATTTGCATCAAAACAAGCTATGTTACGGATAAGATGACAAGGAGTTGATTGGCCGGCTGGATCTTGCGAGAGTCTCCCTTAAGGTGTTCTTCATCGTGCCATGGAAGAAGATGAGAAGGAGAAGAGAGAAACTTTCTCTTGTGTTGTGGCTGGTGGAAATGAGTAAATGAATGAGAGGGAGTTATTGTGGTGGTTGGGGTAGGTGGGGTAGGTGCACATTTAATGGGTAGGTGGGATATTTTGTAATTGGCAGTTTGTGAGTTTGCTACCATTTTAGCTAAACTTGGAGTATGAAAGCATAGATGATCTTTGGGGCCCTGGACAGATTTGGTCAAAGAAGAAGAATTGTGGCTCATGTGAAGAGCTTTCCAAAAAATCCAAAATCAGAATTTTCAGAGGTCACTGGCAGAAGTTGTAATTTCCCAAACTGCGCTTTACAACTCGAAAAGTGTGTCAGGGGTCAAACTGGGCTTTCTAGGCCTCGGACAAGTTTGGGTTGTATATGCAGATTGTTAAGCAGGTCAAGATCTAATTTTCGAACCGAAGAATGACACGTTTCAGGGCTCTAAGGGAGAAGTCAACTATTTGGTCAAAGTCCCACAATTTAAGATAAAATTGGTCAATTGAAGGGTTTCGGGCCTCAAACTGATTCGAGTTGAATACAAAAGTTGTTCGAAAATGATAATCTCAATTAAATGAGCTCAGAATAACAATTTGTTAGAATTTGAGAATAACCTCTTGGTCTCACTCGAAATTACAGACGGGCTCCAAAACGGGGTCAAACTAGACTCAGAGGCTCTTAAGACTTTCCAAAGTTGTTCGAAGACTATTCTAACAAAGAAAACACTACGATTGGCCTCTAATCCCCACTTAGCAATCCTAACCACATAATTAATTAATGCTAATTCTAGGGTTAAGAGGTCGGGTTCTTACATTGTTCACAGTGGAGTGGTGGCCTTTTTTTTATTTTTAATCACTAAGGGAGGAGGATCTTGTGCAATTATATCTCCTATTTACCATATTCTAGCATTTTCAAGAAATTATTGTTTTCAAGGCATAGTTTACTGAGCACTGCACCTACATCAAGCAGTCAAAACATCGATTTGTGATACTCTCAATTATACTCATTGCCAGTACCAACATGGGATTTTTATTAGAGGTTAATAAATAGTTTTCAGGTTTTTTTGAGAAAAAATGATTTTGGTGGGGCTGATTTTATTGTAAGGGTTAAGATCACGCGTGATTGTAAGAAGCGGATGAAAATATATTGAGTGAGGCCCATATGACAAATACCAAACCATTGGCTACCCTTATTGATAAAAACTGCTAGCTTAGTGAAGAATAATACCCTCAAACTAATGATGAAAAAGATACCCTATGATAGTGCTATAGGTAACTAAATGTATGCCATGTTATCTACTCTGCCCAATATTTGCTATGCCATAGGTCTTGTTGGCAGTTTCCAGAGCAACCCTTGTTTTTAACATTAGATGGTCATTAAGTGAATTCTCGGATGTTTTATAGGCACAAAGAATGTTATGCTTTGCTATCAGAGTGGTAATCTTACAATGCGGGCATATACTTATTCATAATTCTCAAATGATCTAAATGATTCTAAGTCCACAGCAAGGTATAGTTTCTTATTACGTAGGATGAGCTATTTCACGGTCTAGTAAGAAACAAAACACGATTGTTAAGTCAACTATGGAATCTAAATATGTTACTAGGTCTGTATTAACTTCAAAAGCTATTTGAATCTGTTGCATGTTACTTGACTTGAGCATTATTCCAAGTAACAAAAATCTAATTACAGTACCTGTGAAAAATACATTGGCTATATTTGCTGCAAAGAATCTTGAATTTCATAAGAAATCCAAGCATATCACTAGGGAGTTTTGTCCGCAAAGCAATTAAGGACAAGGAAGTTATCATGTCCTATATTTCTTTGCGAGAAATGCATGGTAACTAACTTCATGATTAAGCCATTGCCTAGAGAAAGTTTTTTCATTAAATGTAAGAAACATGAATTGAGATTAATGTGACATGTTGTTAGTAAATTGGAGTGTATTGTTCTTTACCATGGCGTGACTAATAAAAAGTTGATCTCTTATTTTTTTTTCATGTTCATGTTCATGTTCATTGCATAGCATACATTTAATATTTTGGATAACAAATAAGCATGCACATTTGTTGCATACATGGTGTCAATAGGCGGGGTCATCTTAATCACCTGGATAAACTGCCTCAATCATCTATGTGATGATCGGGATGAGGTGCAATGGGGATATGAACATGTCTTCATAGTCACAGTGTGATAATAATGGTGTGCAGTCCTTTGTGCATGCCACTTCATATTGCATGGGCACTAGGGTGGTTTTGGACTCGCGTTCGAAGAACTGCATCCCCATTAGGGTTCCTAATAAGTAACACCTTTTGGGCTAGTCAAGTAATCTGTAACTTAATGAGATTTGATATCTATGTGATAGCTTATATAACTTCCCGTTTGGCGATTAACCTGCACAATATTAATTGACGCACCTATGATGTTGTGCAAGAGTTTGCCCCATAGGTGGCTCATGAATTGGTATGCCTTTTGCTGACCCAAAAAATTATGAACCATCAACTATTCACCTCTGCATTGGGAGGGTAAGTCTCATTGCTTGCTACTTTAGTTGCAGAATAGCCATAGACTACTTTATTTGGGGATCAATGAGCTATCATATTAGGAAAGCGATTGAGATAATGCTAAGCTTCGTATGAGCATGAGGAAGGTCTCTTGGTATCACACTCATTTTTATTTGTATGCTTGCTCTTCTTATCCGTTCTAACAATATTATTGATTTTAATTTTATACAATTTTTTCAAAAATTATATTATTTAGATAATATATTTATAGAGAGTTTTGAAAATGGTTTATTGAAAAAAAAACTAATTTACTCGATGAGCAGGATAAGCATACATGATTAGGTTGGATGCAACTCAGGGGCATGAGATGCGTTTAGTCCGATGAGGCCATGTGGTCTAAGATAGACATATGACGTGATGGAAAGTAGGATTGCATTGGTCAAATAGTGGCTTCGCATATATTCTGTCCAGAGATGTGTAGTCAATTTGGTCCCACTCTCTATGTTTTATTTTTATGGGACAAGCCTCTATGGTAATAGATGTATGTTTCTTGAGAGTAGTTGGTTCGGTGCGAGTGGGAGATATTAACACTTAGTAGATTGGGACCCACTGCCATGTCAGCCAAACATTGGCCTACTCACTTGAGTCTCCCTAAGGCTTCTCACTTAAGTCCCTCTTCCGCCTCCTTTTTCTCATATCACGAAACAGAGAATGCCATTAGAGGCCATTAGATACCTTTTAACTCTCCTAAATGGCTATTTTCCTTTATTGCCTATAAAAATAGAAGGCCAGGAAGAATCACCACCACCTTCTTCTTCTTTTAGATAATTGCCCGCTTTGGCTAAGTATTTTAAGAAACTTTTTGGAAAACAAAAGAGGAAGATCGCCTATTCTTAAGATCCAATGCATTCATATAGAAGTTCACTCATCAAGCATCCATCTCTAAGGATGTAGATAATGGGGAGTGACTTGAGTGGGAAAGATTTCTACAAAATCTCCTCTAACCTCTTAAAAAATACAATGTCTCATCTTTCTTGTGTGTTGGTTTATTGTGATATAGCGGACTTGTGGCACTTTATCCAAAATCTCCTCGATAGTCTCCGACCAACACAAATCATGTTTGGTGTGGATATGGGGCTAACAATTGACATTGTAGAGAACAAGTCAAATTAATTACTAGGCACAAATGAAAATCACAACCTATGTTATTCAAACAAATCTACAACAAAATCACAACCTGATACAACATAATTAATATAATAAAGAAGTTGAAGAAGTATCCAATCTATCATAATCCAATATAATCCAACATTACCATAAAAATAAATCAACAAAACCAACAACAACAACTCAAATTACCTAAGAATGACAACACCAACAACCTCATTATAGAAGAAAAGTTGTAGATTTTGCGAGTTTAGATGTCATGGCAAGGAAAGGTCGTTGGTGTTGGATTCATGTTTTGGTTGGGAGGAGTGATTGAGGGTGATGTAGATGGAGATGGAAACCCGAATCTAGAATTCTTGAGCGAAAGAGATGGAGATGAAGAGGGTTCTGGAGTGGTAAAGATGGAGATCCAGAACTAGGGTTTTGGAGTAAGATTGATGGAGATGAAGAGGGTTCTGGAGTGATAAAGATGGAGATAAAGAAGGTCATGGAGCAAGAGAGATAGAGATGGAGATGAATGATAGGGTTGTCATTTGTTGCAATTTGATTGGATGCATTCACTCTCATGAAAGCTTGATCTCTCATTTTCTAATAAGTTTTAATCTTTAAATCTTGAAAACCATCAGGCATTTTTCTTAAAGTTCTCACGTATGAATTAGATCTTGGGGCCCCCAACAAAAAGAAAGGGTTGGTTCTTGCTCTTGCACAAAAAGATGAAAGTGATGAACGCGAGGAAAGCGATGACGATGTTTCCTTGCTAACAAAGAAATTCAATAGATTTTTGAAAAACAAAAAGAACCTTAAAAATACAGAAGATAAAAAGTATGCTAGATTTAAGAGAAGTTCTAAAGGGGTCATCATTTCAGAAAGATGTGCAATGTTACAATTGTAAAGGTTTTGGGACTTTGCTATAAACTGCACAACCCCTAGAGAACAAGATAAACATGACAAGAAAGGAAAGAAAGTATTAAATACAACTTGGGATGATGATGATGATGTTGATAGTGAAAACAATGAGTCTTTTGATGAAAATGATGACAACTCCTCTTTTTGGCTTCTCTTAACAATGATATGGAGCTAATGATTTATACGTTGAAAATGAAATAGACAAAGAGGAAGAAAAGGTTGAAAAGAATGAAAATGATGTTCAACAAGCCTATGAAGAATTATATGAGTTTTGTGAAAAAGTTACCAAGAAAAACAAAAGTTAAAAAGACATGTTGGTGATTTGAATGTACGTAATAAAAGATCAATTAACAATTTGAGTGTGTGAATTTGAAGTACAAGGTGTTCGATGAAATGTCGAAATGAGGATTTTCTCTAGATTTAGTTGGTGGCTTTGAGTGAGGTGGGAGGGGATGGATTTGTGTATGCTTTGTGAAGATTTGGGGTCTTATAGCCGTTTGTTTGGGGGGATAATTTTATAGGTCTTGACGTTTGTGAGCAACGTGTGGGTAGCCATGTTGGGCAATCTTTGAACAGTAGAGGTATTATCAACTATTATGAAAATCATTGCATTTTGTGAGGAATATTGAGTTTGTTTCTCCCCTTAGTTGATTCTTTGTCATATTGCTTATGTTCTTCTTATATTTGTAGTGGAAGGAGATAAAATGCAACGTTTGAGAAAAGGGGTTTTGGACTTTCTTTTAAGAGGGATTGGATTTGACATTTGTGGAGACGACTAGAGTCGCTAGTTGAACATCTAAATTTTAGTTTGTTCAGTTTTGTTTAGTTTATTTCAATTTCAAGGGGTTTTTACCGTATGGGATATAAAAAATCATGAACTTCTCAATATGGTGTTGACCAAAACCATATCCCAAATGTGGGTACTATACATGGGACCCCAAATTCTTTTTCCAATTCTACCCATTTTGTGCAATATCGCAAAATCTATCACTTTCAGTTTGTGCGATATCGCACAGATTGTGCAATATCGCACAATATAGGTAGAATTGGAAAAAGAATTTGGAGCCTATGTACAATAACCACACTTGGGATATAGTTTTGGTCAACACCATTTTGAGGAATTCATGGTCTTTTATATCCTGTATGGTCAAAATTTCTAATTTCGAAGTCAAGTATTCGATACAGTTGTAATTGAGTTTAATATTTGAATTTATGATTTTAAATATAGTCTTGATTTGGTTTTAAGTGACTTTTGCTCATTTATCAAGATTAGATGCATATCTACACCATAGATAAAAAAAAAATAAAATAGTTTCACCTGTCTGTCTCCAACAACCCCTTCCTCCCCTCGTGGGGCCCACTTGGATTTAGGTTTTTTTTCTTTTTTAACCACGGCCTATATAACACAGAGATTCATTCCTCCCAGTAGGGGGCCCACTTAATTTTTTTTTCTTTTTTTCCCCTTTTAACCACAACCTAAAAGCTATAATATAGATGACATGTGGTACCACCATTTGATATGTGGGACCTCCTTTAATGAAGTTTGTTACCCTTCAAAAAATGTGGTGCCACGTCTGAAAGCTATATAAATGAGAGGTGGTCCCACATGTGACCCATCCTTTCCTCCCCTCATGGGGCCCACTTACATATTTTTGTTGCCCTTTTAATGACTGCCTTAAAGTTATATAAATGATAGATGGTCCCACATGTGCCCCACGTGTATGCCCCACTTAGGTTTTTTTTTTTTTTTTTTTCCCTTTTAACTATAACCTAAAAGCTTTATAGATGACATGTGGTACCACCGTCTAACATGTGGGACCTCCTTTTATGAAGTTTGTTACCATTAAAAGAAATGGTGGTAACACTGTCTGAAAGCTATATAAATGAGAGATGGTCCCACATGTGACCCATCCCTTCCTCCCCTCGTGGGGCCCACTTAAGTATTTTTGTTGCTCCTTCTATTGACCACCTTAAAGTTATATAAATGAAAGATGGTCCACATGTGCCCCACGTGTATGCAACAAAGCTCCCCCATCCAAGTTCAAACTTTATGAGGACTCATTATATCAATATCAAACACTTAAAAAAAAAAAAAATAGTACTTAAGAAATCTTCAGCCTTGTGTCATCTTGTATGGATATGGCCCCACTTCAAGGAATCCACGACATAATGAGCTCACTTATGAGAAATGAGGCTACACCATACTTATGGTACGACCCACATTATATGGCCCTTAATCACCAAATAAACTGATGGTGAGTTGTTTGATAAAGTGCAAATGAGATGAATATCTCACAGATTTGATGAGTGAGCATAGCCAACAAGATAACGTGATCAAAGAATATATTACCAGAGCAATATGATCTAATCTTGGTTATATGATTAGGACCACTGAATAGAATTTCAAATTGGAATCGAAGTCATATAGAGCCTACACCACTGTTTTATTTATATTTATAGTTGTAAAACTCTCTGTAGGATCTTACACCCATTGAGCTACCACTTATCCCAAAACCAATCGGTGATAGGAAACGGCACAACAATAGTTTTATGGTGAGGGCGAGGGCTTGGCCACAATTATGACCACTCAGGAGCGAGGGTGGACATTGACCTTAACAATCCCTTCCTTAACGGCACACCCGCTGCGACTCTTGTTGCGAACTCGCAAAATGCGTATCCGGTGACTCGATCACCCAACCTACCAGACTCTAATACCACTTGTAGGAGAATCGGGTTCAGAAACTTCTTCATCAGATTCCTCATTCCAACGAACGTTTAAAGCCTTGCCCTTGCTCTTTTCTTTACGATTGGCACACTTGGCAGCAGTGTGACCATATCCTTGGCATTCAAAGCATTGAATTGGCTTCGTTGTACCCTTAGATTAATTATTTTCAGTTCTAGATACAAATTTTCCTTTCGAAGGTGCCTTGAGATTCAGAGAATCCTTTTTCGTAAAAGCCTGTTTATTTTTCCACATTTTCTTAAATTTTCGAGCAAAGTAAGCTTCAAATTTTGCATCATCAAAGTAACTACTAGAGTCACTATTTTCAGTTTCATCCACTGAGTTAGAAGACACGAGCTATGTCCGTCACCTTTTTTATTTGGCAATGATTTGCCTCAAAGGTTTGCAGGTTACCAACAAGTTCTTCTACAGTAAGGGAAATCAAGTCCTGTTGCTCCTCGATGGCAACCGATTTTGGACAAAAACGTTCTAGGAGTGGCCTCAAAATTTTCTTGACAATCTTTGGTTGAGGAATGGGTTCTCCCAGATTGAAACACGAATTCACAGTCTTACTCAGTTTTGTATTGAATTCATCAAATGTTTCTGAATCCTTCATTCTGATCGTCTCAAAAGTGCTGGTCAGATTCTAGATTTTGGTTTGTTTAACTATGTCTGTTCCCTCATAAACAATTCTAAGCAAATCCCAAGCCACCTTGGCCTTTTAGCAAGCAGAAGTTCTGTGAAATACTACGGGAGTGATTCCATTATAAGTTGCATCGATCGCCTTATTGTTGCAATTAGACCTAGTCTTCTTGGGATCAGTCCATTGGGCTTTGGGTTTACTTATGGTTTTCCCTTCTACATCAATGGTGCGATCAACATACCCCTCCACTAAGATATCCTAGACTTGAACATTTATAGCCCTAAGGAAGGCGATCATCCTTACTTTTTAGTGAGCATAATTGGTTCCGTCTAAGAGTGGGGGCTTATTAGTACGCGTTCCTTCTCTATTGAAATCTATTAGAAAAATGTGATAAATAGATCACACAACAAATTAGTGCAACCTGCTCTGTTACCAATTGAAAAACCGGCGTTAAGACGGGCTTAGGCCCCTAATAACAAAAATCCTAACATATTTCCAAACCAAGTGATTAATCTAGAAGTTAATCCTAATTCAGATTAAAAGCGATCAACCACAAAGAGACAATGACGCACGATGTATACGTGGAAAATCCTACTCGGGAAAAAACCACGGGCTTTATCGTCTAAGCCAACAGATAACCAAGCACTAAATAAATTGAAAGTTACAAGAAAGAACTCACAATTCTTCCCCAGTTGTAACTCTACTTAAGGACTGCTCTATCTTGCCGACTGATCACCGTACACCTTCACCGTGCTTGAAACAACCACTTTGAAGGTGTCTTCAAGATGTCTCTACCTTAGAAGAGTAGATGGAACGAGAAACCAAAGCTTAATATTCAGCACAGCAGCTAGAAGCCTTGGGTGATGATGGATCTCTCACAAATCTTCTCTTGGGTTTTGTATTAAAGAGAAGTACTTTAGAATAGAGAGAGAATGGCTATATATAAGCTTAGGTTCGTGCTTTAAGAGTTGTGATAAGATTAGGGTTCAACAATGCATCTTAAGACAAAATAGGAAGTAGTTCCTGGAGAGGTTTACAATTCGCCCCGGGTTTGCTCGAGCGAAATTGATTCAATCTCAGAATTTCAAGTCAGAACGGAGATGGCTCGAGCGAAGAATAAGAGGGTTGAGCGAAGAAGCTTCTGTGAGAGGTTCGCTCGAGCGATCAGTGGAGTTCGCTTGAATGAAGTGGGTTCTGTCTCCACATAACTGATATGGCTCGAGCGATGCAAAAGAGAGCTTGAGCGAAGGTGGTTCTGTGAGGGGTTCGCTCGAGTAGATGGTACTTCGCTTGGCGAACTCAGTCAGTTTCAAAACAATTGATCTTCTTTGCTTGAATTTTAGGGCAGTCCATTCTAATAAACGTTACATCACATGAAAACCTATTTTGTCCATTATCCAATGAATTAGCCAACACTCATAAAACCTTACAAATTTGTTACATCAGGACCTGAATTCACCTACAAGTGACTCAGGGAAATTTGTTGCTTTCATGGCACTTTCGAACACCTCTTCTGTGCAGGAGTCTAAGTTAGATGATGATTTGGTTATTAATGAATTTTCCGATGAAGAACATGATGGTGTTGAAGACTATCAAAAACTATTTCAAGAATATGTCAGGATGTCGAAAATAAGTGAGAAAAGAGCCTTGAAACTAAAGGCAATGGAAGAAAAGAATACTTCACTACAAGCAATCTTGATAGAATCTCAGTCTAAGGTAAGTAAGCTGGAAAATCAAAGCACCATCCTGTCTAATAAGTTAATTGCTGTAGGTTAAGAGAATGATCGACTGAAACAACAATTGCAAAAAGTTGAATCTGAATTAGTAAACTTGCGAAAAGCGTTGAATTCGTGTAAACCTGAAAAAGAATTTTGCTGGAAAATTGAAGATGGCTGTTGCGGAACTGGATTCTGCCAAAACTTCAATCAAGCGAATGAATGCCAAATCAATGAAGCAGAACGAAGTTTTGGGATGTCAAAAGTCTGCATCTTTAAAAACTAGTATTGGTTATGTTCCTGGAGCTTCCACATCAAAGGATAAAGGTAAGTTTGCTTTTGTTCAAGGACCAACTATGACTGCAATGCCTCCAATTTATTCAAATGCCACACACCAGAACTAAAATTATAGAAGATATGTGCCCAAACCCAACTTTGCTCCCATATGTCACTTCTGTGGGATTAAAGGGCACGTACAACCACACTGTAATAAACTGAGAAATCATCAAAGAAACCAACGGAGGAAGCAATCCGTTTCTCCTCAACAGGTCAGGACCAAGACCATCTGGGTCTGTAAATCTGACCTTCGTTGTAATGTGGTCTTCACTACACGTAGTGTAAAAGAATCAAATGTGTGGTACTTGGATAGCGGTTGTTCTAGGCATATGACCGGGAACAAAGCATTGTTCATCTCTCTTGAATACTATAGTGGCGGAAGTGTTCATTTCAGAGATAGAGGTAAGGCAAAAGTCATTGGAAAAGGTACAGTCTCAATTGCAGGTATGTCCAAACTGAGAAATGTTTATTTGGTTGATGGGTTAAAATCCAATCTTCTTAGCATAAATCTTAGCATAAATCAACTATGTGACAACAATCATGAAGTTCATTTTTCTGCTAATGAGTGCATCATCGTTGATAAAAAAAAAAAGGGAAAATTGTGCTCCATTGTAAAAGGAACCCCAACATCTATTATGTGGTGTCCACGGAAGATGACATGTCGTGTAATTCCGCAATGATAAGTGATATTGATCCATGGCATCAAAGGTTGGGCCATGTTAACCACAAAGACTTGGAAAGGTTATCAAAACTTGAACTAGTTTGTAGGCTGCCCAAACTCCAAAAGGCCCCGAATAGTCTTTGTGGCCCATGTCAGGTTCATAAACAAATTAGAGCTCCTCATAAGAAAATTGACTCTCTTACCACCAAGAGACCCTTAGAGCTATTACACATGGGTCTTATGGGAGCCACTAAGTTTGAAAGTATTAGCGGTAAAAAATACATTTCTTTAACCGTTGATGATTTTTCTATATTAACTTGGGTTCGATTCTTGCATGATAAGTTGGAAGCTTTTACTGTCTTTAGTGACTTGTGGTCTTTGCTTATTGCAGACAAGGGACAAGAATTCGGAGGAGTTTCTCGTATACGCTCAGATCATGGAACTGAGTTTCAGAATTTAGACTTCTCTTCTTTTTGCATTTAGCATGGCATCAAATACGAATTCTCTGCACTAAAAACACCACACCAAAATGGAGTGGTTGAATGTAAAAATCGTGTAGTCCAAGAGATGGCACGGGTTATGTTGCATAGCAAAAACATACCCAACGATTTTGGGCTGAAGCCGTAAACACCGCTGTTTATGTTATTAACCGTGTTTATCTTCGATCTAGCACAAATACCCATATGAGATATGGGCAGGAGTCAAGCCCAACATCAAATATTTCAAAACTTTTGGCAGCAAGTGTTACATCCTAAGGGATCGAGAACACTTAACTAAATTTGACTCTAGAAGTGACGAATGAAGCTTCCTTGGTTACTCCTTGTCGAGTAAAGCCTACAGGGTTTTTCATCTTAAAAACTCTATAGTCATGGAGACCATAAATGTGGTTGTGGATGATGCATGAACCTCTGATTATTTTTTTGATGATGAAGATGGCACGACCTTTTCTCCTTCTCCTAAGCAGGTCATGAACAAAGATATGAACAGTCCTTATGAATCTGAATCTGAAAATGAAAAGAAAACGGAAAATACTACAACTGCTGAAGATGTATATCCAAAGACACCATCTTCTGAACTCGTTGTTCCTGACATCATAAGATAATTCGAAGAGAAGAGTGGATCAAAAAGCTTAACGTCCGCATTCGAAGTCAAGCAAAATTCACCTACCATTTAAACTCTTGGAAATGATGTATCACCATCTATCGTTCATCCAAGATCTCAGAGAGGACAAATTCTGAAAGATCATCCACTTGATATCGTCATCGGTGAAGTTGCAGCACCATTGAAAACCAGGAAACAGGTACGCGGCGAGGCAAGTCATTTATGTTATGTTTCTGTTGTAGAACCTATAAATGTTAAAGATGCTCTAATTGATGATAGCTGGATTAACGCTATCCATGAGAAATTGGCTCAATTTGAAAGAAATCGTGTTTGGAAAGCTTGTTCCTAGACCCTATCATACAAATGTCATCGTTACAAAATGGATATTTAAAAATAAAACCGATGAGTTGGGTCAAGTGATAAGTAACAAAGCTCGTCCAGTTGCTCAGGGGTATACTCAAGTTGTGGGTATAGATTTTGATGAAACCTTTGCCCCCGTCGCTGACTTGAGTGAATCTGACTGTTGCTTGCCATTGCATGTTTTTAAAAATCAAATTATTTCAAATGAATGTGAAAAGTGATTTTATGAATGGGTTTTTAAATGAGGAAGTCTATGTAGAACAACCAAAGGGATTTCAAGATCCTCATTTCTCTGATCGTGTTTTCAAGTTGAGAAAAGCTCTTTACGGTCTGAAACAAGCACCTAGAGCATGGTATGAGAGATTGACAGTGTTTCTGATTGAGCATAGTTTTCAAAGAGGAAGTGTGAACGAGACCTTGTTCATAAAACAAGACAAGATGAACATTCTTATTGCACGGGTCTATGTAGATGACATTGTCTTTGGTTCGACTTCTGAGCTTTTGTTTGACAAACTTGTTGAAAGGATGGCTTGAGAGTTTGAAATGAGCATGGTTGGTGAACTTTCGTTCTTTATGGGCTTATAAATTAAGCAGACTGATTCTGGTATCTTCATCTCACAACCAAAATATGCTCGAGAGTTACTGAGAAAATTTGGAATGACATCCTTGAAACACTCAAGGACTCTCATGAGCACTACTGCCAAACTCAGTCTTGATAGTGATGGAAAGATCATCAATGAAACACTCTACAAAAGTATGATAGGTAGTCTTCTCTATCTTATTGCTAGTCGTCCCGATATTTCTTACAGTGTGGGAGTATGCGCGAGATACCAGTCCGGACCTAAAGAATCTCATGTTGAAGTAGTTAAAAGAATCCTGGAGTATGTAAGCGGTACTGTTGAGTTCGGAATCTGGTTGTCCAAAGATACCCACACTACCATTGTTGGTTTTTCTGATGCTGATTGGGCTAGGTGCATAGATGATCAGAAAAGCACTTCCGGTGGCTGTTTCTTTGTTGGAAATAATTTGGTGGCTTGGCATAGTAAGAAGCAGACTTCGACATCCTTGTCGACTGATGAAGCCGAATATATAGCTGTTGGATGTTGATGTACTCAGCTTCTGTGGATGAAACAGATGATGAAATATTACAGAATTGAACAAGAAACAATGTCTGTGTTTTGTGACAATTAGAGTGCAATCAATATTTCAAAAAATCCGATACAACACTGCCGAACCAAACACATAGACATTAGGCATCATTTCATTCATGATCTAGTGATCAATTGGCGGACATTTTCACAAAACCATTGGATGCAATTCGGTTTGAATCTCTACGTAAATCTCTAAGGATCTCTCTCATTCCCTAAACTCCGTTAATTCTCGTTTATTTAATTGCACATGCACAGTTTCACATGACCAAGACTGTTTGATCTTATATTTTGTTGCACTGGACGGATCGCTTTTGATTCTCACACAGCCCCCTCCGCCTTTATTCTTTGAGAGATGTCACAATAATCATGTTGAACCGGAGGATCAAGTCTACCTAAGAATATGTGTGATAGCTTCCATTTGATTGAAAAATTTTATTTGCAGAAGGCTACCATGTTCATTAGTGTGAAAGTCACCCATGATGATTTGTTCTTTCAATTGAGTATGCCCCTGGAGTTATAAAATATATATATATATATATTTTTAAAAAGGAGGGGAAGAAAAAAATTTGCGAAAAAAAAAATGTGTAAAAAGAAAATAAAAAAGGGGATGGATTGCTTAACTTCTTGTTGCTGGGTGTGCTCCCTATGCAATAATTTTGTTCATCTCGAGGAGATTTAGAGGGAGTTGTTCACATTTTATTTATTTATTTTTCTTGGTCATACTGTTCACATCTTCACTACGCGCTTAAATATATGAAAATTTCTTCTTACCGTGTCTCATGGAGTGACTTGACCGAACAATAGACTTTAGTGGATTTTTACAGCACTGCACTCGAAATTTTCAAACAGAATGTACTTCGTTCGAGCGACCATTCCCTGTTCACTCGAGCGAACCTGCTGCCCTTTAAGTCCGCACGACCCTCATTCTTTTTCTTTCTTTCTCTTCTTCCTCCAAGCCTTAGCTACCATTTTCATTTTTCTCCTCCATTGTTGTGCGAGCTTTTTGAGTTATCTTTCAAAGGTAATTTTCTCATCCTCAATCTTTAAAATCTTTTGGGAAATTCCTTTCCGTAATTTTTTTTACATTCGATTGTTCATCTTCTAGATGGGCTCATTGACTTGGGGTTTTCGGATTTGGGGGACTCTTGGTACTTGTTTCTGTTCGTTCTTCCTCTTTTAATTCTCTTTTCCAATGCTATCTAGTGTCTTGTGTGCTATTGCGTTTAGGCTGTGATCTTCGTCGGTTTGCTTGATTTGTGGATTGTTTGGAATGAGTTTGGGAAAACACTTAGAATGGGTGTGCTTCTCTGTAAATGGATGGGTCTAATCATTATGTACAGATCTTTTGTTGAAGATTTGGGGGAAAAGAGTTTTGAAGTTCGGATGAAGTTGAACTCGAAATGGATATTGTGACAAATCTGGTTCAACTAATAGCTTAAGTGTAGAACACTATTTTGGGAATTTTGAATCTTTTTTGTTTGCAAGTTATGCTTTTGGATGGAAAATAGCAGTGTTTCTTCACAGATACTCTGCAGGGCATTTGAGACCATTCCCTCTGTTTTTGGGATGGTATTATGTGTTTTATTGGAATTCATAGAACTCCTTGGAAATATTTGGATAACTAGATTATTGGTTTTGGATTTTTATTTGATTAGAGATGAATGAAAATATTTTGATGGATAGAGAATGTCTGCAGTCTAACAGGAATTGGTTTTGGCTGGAAGTACTGTTTCTGAAATATGAAGATTTTTTTGTTGCTTGAAAATGTGGATATTGGTTTCACAGAATTTCTATGTGAAATTTCTCTTTCTCATAAAGATCTTGATTCTTTTTATTGGCCGACTCTGAGAAATATTCCGTGACACTTTGTTCTACCTTTTTCAGCTTCTTAATAGTAATGGCTCCCAAAAAGAGACCTCATGCCTAGTCCTCTTCCTCTCAGTCTCGTTTTGACAGTCATTGATTGCCTACGATGAACAAAGCCATTCAGTTCCAAGAACAGTTTATGAAAAGAACTGTTGAGTATGAAAGAGAGGCTGTTGAGGATCTCCTCGGGAAACCGGCTTGTCACAGTATATCTAATAGAAATTGGTACTCCTTCCTGAAGTTTGAAATATTTGAGATATACACTGATTGGGTACTTGAATTCTACAGTAATATGGAGCTTGTGTCCTCAGCTTCTTTGAAAACATTTGTTCGAGGTAAATGGATTAACATCTCTGTGGCAAACACAACTGAAGTCCTTGACATTCCGATAGGCGAGGATTGTGATTATCCTATTTCAGAAGATAGCCAAGTCCCTATTGACTACAATATGATTGGCACAACACTTTGTGGTGAATAAACGAGTTGGCCTGGTGGATGTCTCCCTCACGGTAACCGGACTGAAGAGTATAGATTCCTAAATCGTTTTGTCTACCATAACCTAGAGCCAAGAGGGCACACTTTTGATGTAAGTCATAAGAATGGGTATCTTTTGTACTGCTTTCGAACAAGAAAATGGGTTAATATTCCCCAAGTGATCTTGAATGCTTTGATAAAGATGTTAAATGTTAAGCGCAACTCCATTATTCCCTTTGGCATTTTTATCACCGAGTTTCTCTTATGGAAAGAGGTACCAAAGAAGAGCAATGAGGTCACTCAGAGGATTTGGAATTCGATAAACTCCCTCACATTGACTCAATCATCAGCTCACATTCCACCTGAGGGTGAAAAGGTAGATGTGGAAGAAGCTGCACCAACTACAAATGTCCAAGGGGAGCAACAGGGGAATGCAGATCAATTTGCCCGTCTTGCGGAACAAATGCAAGGACTGAATGTTAACATTGATGCTTGATTCAATGTAGTGGATGGTCGACTGAATGCATTTGATGAACATTTCAACTTGATTGATGAGACTCTCGCTGCTATCCCTGCTCGTCTTGGGAATCACTGATTGAAACTGATTATTCTTTTGGCAGCTTAGTGCTGTTTATGAACTTACTTGACTATGACTTTCTGTTGTTTCTGTTGAAACTTTTCCCCACCAAACTTTTGCTAATATCACCTGCTGATTCTGGAGAATTTAACTATGTTTTCTTTCCCTTGTCAATTCTAAACAAAAAAGGGGAGTGATGACTTGTTGATAACTTGATATTTGCCTATTTTCATGATGAAAATTGATGACCTATTGATAACTTGATATTTGCTTGTTTCTATGATGAAAACACTTGATCTAGTGACAGGTTTTGCAGGGGATTTACAGGTCAAGACAGCTTTGAAGTTGATTGATGTCTGGATGTTTTTAGTGAGCTTGGGTAGATTTTTGTGTGTTAGAGCTAGGGTAGATTTTTGTGTATCTAGGAGTTTTGTCCATGAATTGCCAAAGGGGGAGATTGTAAGGTCTTATGAGTGTTGGCTAATTCATTGGATACTGGACAAAACAGGGTTTCATATGATGTAACTTTTATTAAAATGGACTGCCCTAAAATTCAAGCAAAGAAGATCAATTGTTTTGAAACTGACTAAGTTAGCTCGAGCGAAGTACCATCCGCTCGAGCGAACCCCTCACAGAACCACCTTCGCTCAAGCTCTCCTTTGCATCGCTCGAGCCATATCAGTTATGTGGAAATAGAACCCACTTCGCTCAAGCGAACTCCATTGACCGCTTGAGCGAACCTCTCACAGAAGCTTCTTTGCTCGAGCCCTCTTATTCTTCGCTCGAGTCATCTCCGTTTTGACATGAAATTCTAAGACTGAATCAATTTCGCTAGAGCGAATCTGGGGTGAATTGTAAACCTCTCCGGGAGCTACTTCCTATTTTGTCCTAAGATGCATTGTTGAGCCCTAATCTAATCACAACACTTGAGGCACAAACCTAGGCTTATAGATAGCCATTCTCTCTCTATTCTAAAGTACTTCTCTTCAATACAAAACCCAAGAGAAGACTTGTGAGAGATCCATCATCACCCAAGGCTTCTAGTTGTTGTGCTGAAGATCAAGCTTTGGTTTCTCGTTCCATCTACTCCTTTGACGTAAAGACATCTTGAAGGCGCTTTCAAAGTGGTTGTTTCAAGCACGATGAATGTAAGGTCTGCAACCTTACTGGGTCAGTTAGGCCCAATAGTAGGCCCGTTGACCCGTTTATTTTGCATTTATTATAATTAATGTATTGTTAGATAACTAGGTGAGTTTAGATCATGGATGAGTTTCTTTTAGCATTAGAATAGTGTCTGTGAAGTTTCGTACGATTCCGAGTTCGTTTGATCCTAGCAGGGGGGTAGTTTGCAATTTAGGAAAAATTGAGTGTTTTTCCGAAAAATTTCAATCACCGTGATTTTGGGTTCGTTGGAAAGGTCTCGTCGCGCTGATCATTTTTATCTCTTGGTTCGTTGCGATTCGATGGTCAGAAACCCTTCAAGTGATCTATTATTTTACTGGACCCACTTAAGGGCAATTTTGTCCTTTTTCCTCTCTTCTTCTCTTAAGCAAAGAGTAATCCTAATTTTCATTACGATTCTCTGCAACGAGAGAGCTTCAACAGCCTTTCTTCTTCCTCTTCATCTTCTCAAGCCCATAACTCCCTCCGGAAGACACCATCTCGAAGATCCAAACCAGTAATCTTTTTCCTCGCGATCTCCTCTTTCCTTTGGTTATAATTTGGTAAGATTTCTCTTACCCTCATCTGTCAATCCTCTTCTCTTTTGGTTAGATTTAGGTTTGATCTCAATCTTTTCCTCTCCTTTCTTCTCCTTTGCGTTCAAGGTTGCGTTTGGTTGGGTTAGATTCGTGGATTTCGTGATAGAAAGCTTCTTCCCAAGTTTTTCCACAATTTCATCTTTTTCTCGGTTGAGGCAAGTAGATTTGCATTATATAATTAATCATGTGTGTATGTTTCTTATTGATTGGCTACGTTTTCTTGATATATTACCTTAATCCCAAGCTTGTTTATGTTATTGATTTGGAATGCACATGTTAGATTAGGTTTGGGGATTTGGGTTGGATTAAATGATTAAATTGGTAGCCCTTAGATGTGTTTAATTTATTGAAAATGTATGGAAATGATGAATATGATGATTGGGGAGCATGGAGGCTCAGTGTACGCAGGTTTAGCCATGGAATGGCTTGAGAAAGAATGCAGAAAAAACCCAATTTCGGGGTTGTGGGTGCAGAGCCGATCGACCGGACACTCTGTCTGATCGATCGGACAGAAAACATGTCTCAGTTAAGTGCTTTCTGGCACTGTCTGATCGATTGAATAGTAAAATTCTGACAGCACTTGGTAACTTCAGACACTTATAACTTTTAATCCGCCAGTTGGATCTCCACATATAATATACCGTTGGAAAGCCCTTGAGACGTAGAATCCAATCGTTCTAGTTTCATTACGATCATAGATCGGAAAGTGATGTAAATACTTGAATTATTGCTTCAGCTCATATTTTATTAGAAATGAGACCGGTAACCTATGTTTGAGCTTTAGATGTTGGAAACCATGAACCTACTCTCACCAAACCATTAATGGGATTAAAATCGTAGCACGTAGCTTGGTGTGCTTCGATTGGGTGTCTAGGTATTCGTGTAGCATGCATAAGTTAACCGAATGCGTATGGAATTGTTTCAACAGATGCTTAACACGATTGTACACCAAGGAATTCTCCTAAAAGCATCATTGAATCAATTTTCCCCACGCGCTCCGTTAATCTTTTTCCTCGCGATCTCCTCTTTCCTTTGGTTATAATTTGGTAAGATTTCTCTTACCTTCATCTGTCAATCATCTTCTCTTTTGGTTAGATTTAGGTTTGATCTCAATCTTTTCCTCTCCTTTCTTCTCCTTTGCGTTCAAGGTTGCGTTTGGTTGGGTTAGATTCGTGGATTTCGTGATAGAAAGCTTCTTCCCAAGTTTTTCCACAATTTCATCTTTTTCTCGGTTGAGGCAAGTAGATTTGCATTATATAATTAATCATGTGTGTATGTTTCTTATTGATTGGCTACGTTTTCTTGATAGATTACCTTAATCCCAAGCTTGTTTATGTTATTGATTTGGAATTCACATGTTAGATTAGGTTTGAGGATTTCGGTTGGGTCAAATGATTAAATTGGTAGCCCTTAGATGTGTTTAATTTATTGGAAATGTATGGAAATGATGAATATGATGATTGGAGAGCATAGAGGCTCAGTGTGTGCAGGTTTAGCCATGGAATGGCTTGAGAAAGAATGCAGAAAAAACCCAATTTCGGGGTTGTGGGTGCAGAGCCGATCGACCGGACACTCTGTCTGATCGATCGGACAGAAAACATGTCTCAGTTAAGTGCTTTCTGGCACTGTCTGATCGATCGAATAGTAAAATTCTGACAGCACTTGGTAACTTCAGACACTTATAACTTTTAATCCGCCAGTTGGATCTCCACATATAATATACCGTTGGAAAGCCCTTGAGACGTAGAATCCAATCGTTCTAGTTTCATTACGATCATAGATCGGAAAGTGATGTAAATACTTGAATTATTGCTTCAGCTCATATTTTATTAGAAATGAGACCGGTAACCTATGTTTGAGCTTTAGATGTTGGAAACCATGAACCTACTCTCACCAAACCATTAATGGGATTAAAATCGTAGCGCGTAGCTTGGTGTGCTTCGATTGGGTGTCTAGGTATTCGTGTAGCATGCATAAGTTAACCGAATGCGTATGGAATTGTTTCAACAGATGCTTAACACGATTGTACACCAAGGAATTCTCCTAAAAGCATCATTGAATCAATTTTCCCCACGCGCTCCGTTAATCTTTTTCCTCGCGATCTCCTCTTTCCTTTGGTTATAATTTGGTAAGATTTCTCTTACCTTCATCTGTCAATCATCTTCTCTTTTGGTTAGATTTAGGTTTGATCTCAATCTTTTCCTCTCCTTTCTTCTCCTTTGCGTTCAAGGTTGCGTTTGGTTGGGTTAGATTCGTGGATTTCGTGATAGAAAGCTTCTTCCCAAGTTTTTCCACAATTTCATCTTTTTCTCGGTTGAGGCAAGTAGATTTGCATTATATAATTAATCATGTGTGTATGTTTCTTATTGATTGGCTACGTTTTCTTGATAGATTACCTTAATCCCAAGCTTGTTTATGTTATTGATTTGGAATTCACATGTTAGATTAGGTTTGAGGATTTCGGTTGGGTCAAATGATTAAATTGGTAGCCCTTAGATGTGTTTAATTTATTGGAAATGTATGGAAATGATGAATATGATGATTGGAGAGCATAGAGGCTCAGTGTGTGCAGGTTTAGCCATGGAATGGCTTGAGAAAGAATGCAGAAAAAACCCAATTTCGGGGTTGTGGGTGCAGAGCCGATCGACCGGACACTCTGTCTGATCGATCGGACAGAAAACATGTCTCAGTTAAGTGCTTTCTGGCACTGTCTGATCGATCGAATAGTAAAATTCTGACAGCACTTGGTAACTTCAGACACTTATAACTTTTAATCCGCCAGTTGGATCTCCACATATAATATACCGTTGGAAAGCCCTTGAGACGTAGAATCCAATCGTTCTAGTTTCATTACGATCATAGATCGGAAAGTGATGTAAATACTTGAATTATTGCTTCAGCTCATATTTTATTAGAAATGAGACCGGTAACCTATGTTTGAGCTTTAGATGTTGGAAACCATGAACCTACTCTCACCAAACCATTAATGGGATTAAAATCGTAGCGCGTAGCTTGGTGTGCTTCGATTGGGTGTCTAGGTATTCGTGTAGCATGCATAAGTTAACCGAATGCGTATGGAATTGTTTCAACAGATGCTTAACACGATTGTACACCAAGGAATTCTCCTAAAAGCATCATTGAATCAATTTTCCCCACGCGCTCCGTTAATCTTTTTCCTCGCGATCTCCTCTTTCCTTTGGTTATAATTTGGTAAGATTTCTCTTACCTTCATCTGTCAATCATCTTCTCTTTTGGTTAGATTTAGGTTTGATCTCAATCTTTTCCTCTCCTTTCTTCTCCTTTGCGTTCAAGGTTGCGTTTGGTTGGGTTAGATTCGTGGATTTCGTGATAGAAAGCTTCTTCCCAAGTTTTTCCACAATTTCATCTTTTTCTCGGTTGAGGCAAGTAGATTTGCATTATATAATTAATCATGTGTGTATGTTTCTTATTGATTGGCTACGTTTTCTTGATAGATTACCTTAATCCCAAGCTTGTTTATGTTATTGATTTGGAATTCACATGTTAGATTAGGTTTGAGGATTTCGGTTGGGTCAAATGATTAAATTGGTAGCCCTTAGATGTGTTTAATTTATTGGAAATGTATGGAAATGATGAATATGATGATTGGAGAGCATAGAGGCTCAGTGTGTGCAGGTTTAGCCATGGAATGGCTTGAGAAAGAATGCAGAAAAAACCCAATTTCGGGGTTACGGGTACAGTGCCGATGGACCGGACACTGTCTGATTGATCGGACAGGGTTTCTATCTCAGTTAACTGAGACAGTTCACTGTCCGTTCGATCGGGCAAAGTGTCCAATCGATCGGACAGAAAACATGTCTCAGTTAAGTGCCTTTTGGCACTGTCTGATCGATTGGACAGCTCTGTCCGATCGATCGGATAGTAAAATTCTGACAGCACTTGGTAACTTCAAACACTTGTAACTTTTAATCCGCCCGTTGGACTTCCACACATAATATACCGTTGGAAAGCCCTTGAGACGTAGAATGTAATCGTTCTAGTTTCATTACGATCAGAGATCGGAAAGTGATGTAAATACTTGAATTATTGCTTCAGCTCATATTTTATTAGAAATGAGACCGGTAACCTAGGTTTGGGTCTTAGATGTTGGAAACCATGAACCTACTCTCACCAGACCATTAATGGGATTAAAATCGCAGCGCGTAGCTTGGTGTGCTTTGATTGGGTGTCTAGGTATTCGTGTAGCATGCATTGGTTAACCGAATGCGTATGGAATTGTTTCAACAGATGCTTAACACGATTGTACACCAAGGAATTCTCCTAAAAGCATCATTGAATCAATTTTCCCCACGCGCTCCGTTAAAACATGTACAATACATGGATGGCGCCGCTTGCCTAGGTTTGGATTGTAATTCCTCATTGACTTGCGAATTGTATCCGTTGTTATCGTTTCCTTGTACACTCTCTTGGCATAATGTACCTAATTAATTATGAAACATAAACTCTTGTAGAATTAGGATATGGACCTGATTTAGAGCGTACCTTAGGACCCTGTGTCATGTAATTGATAAACATGACTGGCTAGACTAAAGGGATTATCATGTGATTGGATTTGTCTTGTTTTGGCTTGAATGAGATAATCCTTCTGGGCATGTCTTGTATATTGAGCTAGCCAGACTTGCTTGTCTTGGGTTCCTTGTGTCAACACCAATTATTATTATTATTATTATTTGCATGTCATGGCCAACTGCAGTCTAGGGATTTATTGATGGGCCGGTTACTCGGACATCGGGGTGGGCAGTCGGCTTTGGACGGCGTCCATGGCGTTGAATAGTTGGGAGCGGGCTTGGACCGTGCTACTATTCCTAGGACCGGGAGCTTGGATCCCCCTGGAGCCTGACTTTGGTATCAATAGTCCGGATTGGATTGTTACTGGTACCCCGGGAGATGGCTTGGACATCCTCGGAGTCTCCTTGTTGTTACTTGCATTGCATTGTTTGTATAGTGGTGATCGTTAGTGTTGCTAGGATTCCTGTTATTGTTTCTGATGGTTATTTATTCATGCTTTATGCCTAACATTGTTCCTTGTATTCTCATGACTATTACACCTGTCATTATTCTGATACTTGATGATGTCATGTTTAATTATATCTTGCTAATCTATTGCCCAACATGTCGTTGACTCTGTTCCTTGGTGTGCAGACACCCCAGGTGACTACTATGACGACCAGGCAGGTGAGGAGATCCCAGAGGATCTCCATCTAGCTGAGGAGGAGCGAGAGTGGCGTGCCGATGACGTAGAGTAGCATCATCATTCCCGGCACATCAGCGACTTACCTGGGATATGCTTTAGACTTTATTTATTCGTTTACTGTCTCATTGTTGAACCTTTCTTTCTTTGATTCTATGGTATTTAGTGGCCTTAGTTATTGGGTTGGCCATTGTAACTAAATTAACTTTTGTTTAGCTTTAATTGTTTATTTGCAACTTTAAATATTAATGAGATTATTATTCATTGATTGATATCCAAATGTGCCTAGGATTGAATGAATTCCGCAGTTTATATTATTTGAGGTTTTGAAATATAATATCCTCATAGCGGACTTACGATCCTTGGGCCTAAAGGGCAAAATTTTTAATTAGCCCTAAAATTCACTCCCCGGATCCAGTTTATTTTCTAATCGGGTTCGGGGGACGTGACAATGAAAGTGTATAGCAAGCAGTCGGCAAGATAGCGTAGTCCTTAGGTTGAGTTGCAACTGGGAAAGGGTTGTGAGTTCTTTCTTGTATCTTTCAATTTATTTTGTGCTTGGTTGTCTGTTGGCCTAGATGATAAGGCCCGTGTTTTTTTCCCGAGTAAGGTTTTCCATGTATATATCGTGCGTCATTGTCTGTTTGTGGTTGATTGCTTTTAATTTGAATTAGCATTAATTTCTAGATTAATCACTTGGTTTGGAAATCTGTTAGGATTATTGTTATTGGGACCTAAGCCTATGTTAAGGCCAGTTTTTCACTCTCCATGTTGACTCTTAACTGGCTCTAGTCATCTCTTTTTGAAGATGGATAGAGTCAAATATTGGGGAGACTCAACTGAGTCATCTCATTTTAATAATTTGTTTTTATTCTAAATCATTTGACAGGTAAGACTAATTTTGAACAATTAATATTTATTTTTAAGTAATTATGCACGAGGCTTGGAGTCAGCAATTTAAAAATAATAACTGGAATGTAATTTGAAACCTATATTTGATCTTTTATATTTTATCATGGTTGGAGAAGTCTTTGAGTTGACTCTTGAGTCTCCCAAGTCTTCTCGTTTTGAAGAAGGATTATGTCATATATAGGGGAGACTTGGCCGAGTCATCTCATTTTAATAATTTATTTGCATTCTGAACCATTTTGATAGGTAGATCTAATACTAAATACTTAATATTTATTTTTAAGTAATTATACACGAGGCTTAGACTGAGCAATTTAAAAATGATGAATAGAATGTAATTTGATACTTGGACTAACAATTTATGTAATATGTAATATTTTTCCTTTAATCTTTCTTATTTAAGCTTGGACTAATAAATTATCACGAATGCATGTAAATAAATATATAGTTATAGTTTTTAAGTAATGGATTTATTTTTAAATATTTTTTAAATTATTTATTAAAAAAACATGACTCCTGAGTCTCCGTATTGACTCTATCCAAGTCGATTTTTCTGCCTTGGATGAGTTGAGTTTGAGTCACGAGCTTTCCAACCTTGGTTCTATCTTAGATTGTTTAATCTATTAAATCTTAGTCGGGCCTATCTTGTTTACCTTTCTCTTAATTTTAGGCATTCATTGTCAACGAAAACTTACAAATAATCCAATGATCTTTACTTCAACACTTTTTATAAAGGGGTAAAATGACTTAACCTCCCCCGTAAGACAACCATGACTTTGTGGATATGTTTTTGTATTGCTTCGCCTACATAAATGATTACCCTATGACAGATATAGAATTTTCTTCTTAGGAGACATTATGTTTATTTATTTATTTATTTTATTTGGAGGTGGGGGTTTGTGTGTTGGCCGTGATCATCTGTATCCATTTAGTCATATTATTTAATCTTTTGCCGCCGTATTGGTTGGTTTTAATTTTTAGTTAAAATTTTCAGTCATTTTGTAGTATGCCCAATATAGTGAACCTTTATTTTAACTAGACAGACATAGAAAGAAAAAAAGTAACATTAAGCCCCAGAGTCTACCCATGTAAGAGGAAGACCTTTTTATCTTTAATTGGATGATATCCTTTGTAGCTCATTAAATCCACATTCATATGTTTACAAAAAGAATAAAAAATAAAAAATTCCACAATCATATGGTTGTAACAAAGAACACTTTTGACTATACTAGAAGAGAAGTTTTAGTAATATAAATTCTTTTTAGTTTTTCGATGTGGATCTATTTAGTACCAACAAAAAAAAAATATTTTGAAAATGGAAAAAACGAAGCAAGAATTAGTAAGATTCACTCTGTGACCTTCTTAGTTTTAAACCATTAATGAATTTATCAAGCCAAAATCCGGTTTCGTATTATTAGAATATATGTTTATCACTACCCACTACTTTTGGGGTTTAAATCTCATAATTGAATATTAATTTGCATATGCAAACAAGCATTTTGTAGCACTTCCCTATTTTATATATTCAATTGCAAAACATTCATTAGCCATCATCCCTATTTAAGGATTAAATTTTTTTCCTTTTTAATTTAATTAAAATCAAATGCAACAATATGAATCAAAGAAAAAAACTAAAAAGAAATTCCAAAACAATTTAAAAATAAATAAAAAAATAATATTTAAATATAAATTAATACAGTCATTTTAATAACAACTACGTGCAATGCACGTACCCACTACTAGTTTTAATAAAATTTTGCTGCAGTATGATTTTGATGAAACTCAGATGGATTGTACTAGACTTCGGGGTCCAAGCAGCGGACTGGCACAGAGAACCCGTGCTGAGCACGAGTCTATTCATACAATTCAAACCAAATACAATTGCATAACAGTAAATTTTTTTAAAGAAAATAAAAGAAAAATATTTATGACTCTACCTGTAATTAAGAGAGGTATAATAGGAAGAAAATAGAAGAAATGAAGTAAAAAAAAAAAAAAAGAAAAATATGTAGAAATGGGAATAAGAGATGTGAGTAGACATGAACTTTTGCATAAACTAAACAGGAAAAATGGGGAAGTTACAAGAGGCATGGATAGTGAGAAATGGGTAGTTATATGAAATGATTAGTGTTGGATGGGATAAGAAGCATGCAGTTACAAGAGATAAGGGAAGAGGGAATAACTTACAGTCAAAATTAGAAGAGAAGGTCAAAATTAGATTGAAAACTTCTTAACTTAATATAATATAATTTGTATTATCTGAATTTTGGTTGTGACAGTGGGCAATCTATCTATCTATTGGAATGTGGTTTGCCTTCGGTTAACCACAAGCCTCCAAAGTAGGAATCCTGATTTTAAAAAATACCTCAAAACAGCTGTCCAGATCTCCGACCATGCCAACTCTCCTCTCTCTCCATTATCCTCTCTCTAGAATGACTGGCCCCATAACTTCCTCCAAAAAATATAAATAAATAACTTCCCACTTTTATAGTAAAGAGGAGAAAGATGATGGATTGGGATTTAATGGCAACTACTCGGACAATATGGATTTGGCCGATCAGCAACCCAAATGGATTCTCATCTATCCACAACGGGCCCCACCAAGTTTATTGTCCGGATTGATATACATGTGACACTTTGGATGAGACGCGGATGCTGGACACTAATATGGCTAATGGGCCTAATCACAGAAAAGCATTGCAAGAAACTGAAATAAAATCAGAATGATGCATTCATTCTAACCAAAGTGGACAGTCTACCAAAAAAAATAAAATAAAAAAAATACCCTAAGTGGACAGGGTACCTAGATGTTTGGTATACATACCTAGAATTTTGGACTTTTTTGGGCCGGGTCTTTCAAATAGCAAGGTAATTGGGAGCCCACTGACATCCCTACATCCTTGGTTCAAGAAGAGAGTTGGTTGGACTTAGAGGGCCTGCTTGGCCCAGACCGATGGTTGTTTTAAACGTACACAGTATATTGTAAATAAAATATATGATATATTTATATATATATATATATATATGTGCGTGTAAAAGTAATCCTATGTATTTATATCCATATGTTGCTTATATGGCCCAGGCCAAGTTGATAAAGTTTTATGACATGTATAATGATTTAGATTCCAATCAAATAATACAATATTATATAAGAAATACATAAATATAAAAGGTGGTAATTCCTTTTGAGTTGTATCTAATAGATAGAACTGAGTCAAAAACTGTCCAGGGAAGTCTTCAACGATATCTCCAATTAAAATATATTATAAGATTTGATATTTAGGTCAAAACCAGGCCAGATTTTTGGGTGTAAATCAGGCCCGATTTTGGGTCTAATTCAAGACAAAATATTTGGTCTAAACTAGGTCAGATCTTTGGGTCTAAATCGGGCTTGATTTTGGTCTAATTCAAGACAAAATATTGGGTCTAATTCATGCCAAAATTTGGGTAAAAAATCAAGTCAGAAATCTGGATCTAACTCAGGCCAAAATGACAGTTCAAATCAGGCCAGAATTACAGATTCAAGTCAGGCTAGAATTAGTCCATACATGTTACATCGTTACATTGTTTCTTCTGTAGTGATATAGATCAATATAGAAACGAAAATATAGATCAAATACCTGGATAGGGTACTTGGATGTTTGGTATCCATACCTGGAATTTTGGACTTTTTTGGGCCGGGTCTTTCAAATAGCCAGGTAATTGGGAGCCCACCGACATCCCTACCTTCTTGGTTCAAAAAGAGAGTTGGTTGGACTTAGAGGGTCTACTTGGCCCAGGCTGATGGTTGTATTAAACGTACACAGTATACTGTAAATAAAATATATGATATATATCTATAGGGAGGCGGTCCTGTAAGGACCGTTCTTACGGTTTATTGTGCAAACCACCTATTGTATTGATATCCATATATTGCTTATATGGCACAAATATAGATTAATATTGACCTATATAGATCAATATAGATCAATACATTGTTCCATCAGTTATTTCTACAACTCCAAATACAGAAACAAAACCAGCAGGAAACGAAAACTAGAAAGGGAAGACTGGAGCACGGCGACGGAATTCCACTTCGACTCAACAAGGAGATAATAAGCACTGTTACATCGTTACATCGTTTCTTCTGCAATCAATGCCTGGACTGGGGGGTGTTTAATTTTAAGATCTATTTATTTTATTTAATATCAATAATAAATTTGAGTAAATTTATTACACGTGCGACGATCAGATCACAAATCTGGTCCGTCAATTGGGCCGGACATGACCATAGAAATGGCGGACTAGTGTGAGGTGGGCCCTGTTTGGTCCACCATCCAACGTCCAAAAAAATGGGTTGACGGTCTTAATAAGAAAGGGGGAAATTCCGTTTCTTTGGATTGTGGGGCCCATGTGGGCCATGGGACGATCGGATCACAAATCTGGTCTGTCCATTGGGCCGGACATGGCGGGGCGACGATAGAAATGGCGGACATGTGTGAGGTGGGCCCTTTTTGGTCCACCATCCAACATCCAAAAAAAGGGGCTGATGGCCTTAATAAGAAAGGGGGAAATTCCATTTCTTTGGACTGTGGGGCCCATGTGGGCCATGGGACAATTGGATTACAAATCTGGTCTGTCCATCGGGCCGGACATGGCTGGGCGACCATAGAAATGGCGGACCCATGTGAGGTGGGCCCTTTTTGGTCCACCATCCAACGACAAAAAAAAAGCTGACAGTCTTGAATAAGAAAGGGAGAAATTCAATTTTTTTGGATTGTGGGGCCCATGTGGGCCATGGGACGATCGGATCACAAATCTGATGGAACAATGGGGCCGGACATGGCGGGGTGACCATAGGAATGGTGGACCGATGTGAGGTGGGCCCTGTTTGGTCCACCATCCAACGACCAAAAAAAGGGGCTGACGGCCTTGAATAAGAAAGGGGGAAATTCCATTTTTTTTAACTGTGGGGCCCATGTGGCCCATTGATTTCAGATTGGGAACATAGATCTTTAAGAGGGGTCTTGGGCGAACTTGATGGTGGGCTCTAATCTGGGTCTTGATCAGTGGAACCCATGATTATGGCCACCTCAAAAACCCAGGCGAGAAGCTCTTGGGTTTTTTTTTTTCTTGGAGACGTTCTGTTGCAAAATGTGTACTCATGAGAATTAGGGGATAGGGAGATTAGGTGGCCTGAGGGTGCATGCAAAATGTGGAGTTCACTTGACCTGGGAACTTATGGAATAAGGAAAAGTGGGGACATGTGATGACCTGACATGTGTAAGTAGGAAGGAGAGAGAGTTGAATGACCTGATGAAATTATTCAACATCCATATCAGATTGGATTTTTTTAAGCATCAATTAAGGTAATCATAAATCTTAACTAAGTTCATATGAGAGTGATCTGAAAATTCTGGAAAGTAGGAAGGGATTATGCATGAACTGAACCACTGGAATGATAGATCTAATGTTTTATTCAGTGCCTTAATTTTTATTATTAATTTTTTATTCCCTTTTCTATTCACTACTCATTGTTGGGCTCGGAGGGACTGAAATTGGCAAGAGTTTTAGCTTATTAATGACAAAGATATTGAGTCTGATTCAGGCCAAATGTTTGGGCCTAAATAAGGCAAAAATTTGGGTCTAATTCAAGACAAAATATTGGGTCTAAACCAGGCCTTATTTTTTTGTGTAAATCATGACAGATTTTGGGTTTATTTCAAGATAGAATATTGGGTCTAATCCAGGCCAGATTTTGGGGCAAAATAAGGCCATTTTTTAGGTCTAATTCAAGACAGAATATTTGGTCTAAACCGTGCCAGGCTTTTGGGTCTAAATCAGGTCAGATTCGGTCTAATTCAAGACAAGATATTGAGTCTAATTTAGGCTATAATTTTAGAGACAAAATCAGACCAGAATTCTGGGTCTAACTCAGGCAGAAGGGCACTCCAAATCCGGCTAGAATTATATATTCAAGTCAGAAAATAATTAATCCAAACTTATAATTCTAAATCAATTCAGACTAATGAATAAAAAAAGAGGCCAAGATTAGGCCACAATTTAGATCAAGTGTGGCTTGATTTAGGCTTAATTTCTTTTGTGTTGCAAATATCTACACCAATTATGAGCTGTATACAATTTATAATTGTAATTTTATCATAATTTAACGATGATAAAAAATTAAAAGATAAATGAATAAAGGTGGGCCCACATACAGTATTTCTGTATATAAAAAAATAGATGGTCTGAATAGAAAACTATGAAGGTTCATGATCATGACTTTCTCAAGAGTGTAACTTAATTCCTATTCTGAGCAGGAATATAGTTCTTTTCGGTGATGTGACTTGAACCCAAAGGCGAGTATATTGAAGAAGTTCTAAGGATTCCCATTGAGGTATTTAATAATTCTGTGTTTGCTGAAATCAAATTATGAAGATTTGTTAAATCTTATGGATCATGTGTCATTGAGCAACTTATCATATGTTGAAGGATAAACAAGTTATATTACATGTTTTTTTAACACGTTTGGCTTGCTAGATGTTGTCTAATTTCAATCACAACTTATTGGCATTTTAGAAATCAAATTATGAAGATTTGTCACATCTTTAGGCCAGAATTCTGGGTCTAATTCAGGGTAGAATGGTAGTTTCAAGTCAGCCCAAAATTAGTCCATACTTATAATTCTGAACCAGTTTAGACTTAAGGGTAAAAAAACAAGCCAAGATTAGGCTAGAATTACAAGCCTAAATCAGGCCAAAATGCAACTTAATTTAGGCCAGAATAAATATTTTATTTATTTTATTTTTACATGTGCCCGGGCTTCATCAATCTCCATTACACCTCACGTAAAGAATAAAACAACTGGAAAAACACATAAAGAACAAATTAGCAACAAAAATAAGGACTCAAAAGTTTACTAATTAATAAATTTAATAAAAATAATTCATATAAGTTTATGTATTTGGTGGTTCCGTGATCCATGCATAGTACGGGGTTTTGCTAGTTATAACATATAAGAGAGGAGGGGAATAACTTACGGTCAACAAAATTAGAAGAGAAGGTAAAAATTACAATGAAAACCTCTTAACTTAATATATTGCAATTTGTATTTGTAGGCGGTAAAAACCGCATTTACTTAGATTGAGGAGATGAACCTCTTAGATCAGGGAAGACCGAACGCCAGGAACCCCCGCGGGGCTGAGGAACCTGAAAAGAGAAGGAGGAAGGCTTGGATCAGGGCCCCTGGCTGCCGTGAGGCGAAGGCGCTCCGATGCCTGAGTTAGTTCTGGAAAAAGGCTAAACAGCAGGAGGCCGGAGAGGGGAATGAGACGATGTGTTGTATATTGTGTTACGTACCTCTATGGGGCTGATCCCAAGTGTATATATGTGGGCATTCCTCGTTCATTCTCTCTGTGAGTGGGGGTAGGTGGGGTGAGGTCCCATCGATCCTTACCCTGACAGGTAGCAGTAGGTGAAAAGGCAACATCCCATCCTCACTTTCCATGCGTTCAGTCAGTTGATGTAAAGGGCTGATAAAGCTAACTTCTTATCGCCATAAATGAGCGATCCTATCGCCATAAATGAATGCTCCTATCTGTCAGGGCGCGCCGCATTTCCCGGAGGAAGGTGGCGGCCCACCCTGCCTTCAGCATTTTGTTCCGAGACCAAGAATGGCTTGGCCGTGCTGTGCTTTCGTGCTGAGCTGGCATTCACGACGAGCTGCCGAGCCGCCTTGCCGTGCTGGTACTCTTGACTGAGCCGCCGAGCTGACGGGCTATGACTACAGAGGCCGAAGTGATCAGCGAGTCCTACTGTAATCCTTGCTTAATTTCGTCATTACAGTGTTTTACCCACACAATTGCCCCATAGCTTTCGACTTCTGGGAGTCCTCTAGCTCGAGGAGGTCAGAAGCTTGGTGACTGTATAGCCGGCTCCGCTACCAAGCTTGAGTGAGGGTTACCTACGTATGAGAGGGAGCTACCGGGACAGAGGAGCTTCGGATCAGGAGGGTCCCCCCTGGGCCCGGTGGCCGTCGCTAACGTACGGTCCCCTTCGAGATGTCTCTTCGCCTGTCCAGGATATTTGATAGCCCTCAGATATCGCGCCGATGGTGGCACGTGTCGCCTCTTTTGGCTGCCACGCAATTACTTCGAGAAGACGTTAGGGCTACGAGATGGGACGTTAGGGCTGATTGAGGGGACGCCTCTTAAAGGCTCTTCTCGAAAGCCGAAACAACGTCTCTAGTCCGAATAAATCAGGGCGTCTCCTTCGTCTTCACTTTCTTCTACTTTATTCAAATTTCTACTGCGCTCTGCAAGAGAACTTCTCCGACGTCCGCGAACTTCCGACGATCCTGTTTGTACAGTCCCCCTTCGTAGGACTTCTTTATGTTTTCCTCGTCTTTTCTTGTAGGTAGACTCTTGTCTGAGCTAAGAATGGGGATCTATAGACATCTGTTAGGAGACCCAGGTTCCATAGCCTATTTTAGGGACGCATACAAGGTCCCCGCCAATGTGGAGGTCAGACCGGATGGCCCTGATGACGGCCTCGCCTATCGCAATGGCTGGATGCCGTTCTAGCTGGTCTCCGTAGTGGAATGAGGGGTCCGCTTCCCCCTTCATCCACTGGTCCGGGACTGCCTCCGGGAGTGGAGGTTGTGTCCATGCCAACTACTTTCCAATGGATACAAAATCATAATAGGAGTAGTGCGGCTGAACGAGATTTTGGAAATCGGCCTCGGTGTCTCGGACATCGAGGACACGTATGACCTCTGCAAATCCGCAGAAGGGGACACCTATTACCTCCGGCTGAGGGTCCGCCGGACTGGGTTTGTGACCGCGCTGGAGGATTCCAACAAGTACGCGGGCGAAGACCGAGTACTCGTCAGAGGAGGATGGGAGTTTGGTGAAGCGGAGCCTGCCACTACGGTCCGGATTCCTCGAAAAATAGGAACTCCTCCAAGTAAAGACCGAAGTCCTTTCGGTTTGCAGTTCTTTCCCTTTTCTACGCCTGGCTCCTAACACAATTTTTTTTTGTCTATGCAGATTTTCGCGAAAGGAGGGAGTTCGCCAGGAAAAACCACTGGAGGGTGAACAGTGCGTGGCACGAGAAGGCGAGAAACTACCGCGGTCACAACTGCCGTGTTGCGTGGTCTCTCCTGGGGTACGTGCCCCATTACAGATCCTTCAACACCTCCAGAAGGGTGTCGGGAATAGACTCCGTGCTGTGCGGGGAAGGCGTCAACCTAGGATCAGCGACGACCGCGGTGCCCAGCTCGGCGGCAGTGACAGTCGTGATTCCTGCTGGAGGTCTAATTGAGTCTGGAGACCGTGCTCCAGCACATACCGTCGCGGAGCCTGTCGGGACCTCGGGAGCCGAGCCCCGGCCTTCTCGAAGGAAGAGGCTAGTAGCTTCCAGCTCCGAGGAAGAGGAAGAGGAAGAGGAAGAGGAAGAAGAAGAAATGCTACGCCAGCGCGGGCGGCGCTACGTTGCCGAAGAACTGTCTGCGGCGGCCTTCGGGGACATCGGAGGCGAGGTCCGAGATCCTCCTTAGGCAGTGGCTGCGACGCCCCCGGCCGTTGCGGGTGGAACTCCTGCCCCAGATGCCGAGACGGTCCGTGCAGCCGCGATCGAGGCTACTCAGTCAGCTGCGCCCGAGGTCGCCTCGGCTTTGCCTCTTGCAACCCTTGTCGTGGATGACTCATTCCCCGATCACGCTACAAGGGCTGGAGGTGGGGCTCGCTTCGCCGAGGCCACTGAGGGGGGGCGACCCGAGAAGAGAGCAAGGGTCGAGGCCTCGCCTGGCCCCTCTTCACCTTCGCCTGCTGGCGGAACGATCTCGTCCCCTCCTCTGGCGCCGTGGAGGCCGGCCATCGAGGAAGTCCTGGGGAGGCAGCTGGCCGAGACAGACCGTGCGACCGATCCCCAAGTGGTCGCCGCGCTGGGATGCGCATGCGCCCTCCTCAGGACATGGCGAGGTGGGTTGGGATGGACAACGAGTCGCTCCTGCTCTCCTCGATGCGCTCGCTGGTATCGGTAAGTGCAATATCCCCCCGCCCCCGAGAGCTTTTAGTCCGGTGTTCTTTTACTGACTTCGGGTTCTCTTCTTGCAGCTGTTGCAGAAATGCCAGATGGGCATAGAGAGGCTCGACGCAGCCGAGGCGAGGGAGGCGGAATGGGTGGTCGAGAGGGACGAGCTGCGGGCGTCCTTGGCGACTAAGGATACGATGCTGGCAGAAGAGGTAGGCAGAAATGCTGGCCTCGTCTTCGATTTCGAGGAGTCCCAGGTCGTGGTCGAGCGCCTCAGGGACGAGCTGACGGACGAGAAGACCCAGAACCTCCATCTTGCCTCCGAGCTTGACGACCTCCGGATTGCAGTAGGGCGGCTGGAAGAGGAACTGCAGAATGCAAAGGGGACAAACAGGAGGCTCCTCTCTCAGCGGAACCAGGCGCAAGGTTCCCTGGAGATGGCGTTGAGGGGGAAGGCAGCCGAGATTGAGTCTGCTCTGGCGAAACAAGAAGCCAGGCTCAAGGAGGAGTTCCTGGCTGAGCATGACTCCATCATGGGGGAGGAGGTTGGCAGACTGTCGGCTGACTACAAGGCTCAGCTGCCAGGGATCCGGGACCGAGCCTGGGAGCTCGGATGGAAAGCAGCCTTGAAGAAGGCTGGGGTCCCTAAGGATAGCCCTCTCCTCCGTAATCCCCCAAGGTTCCCTTGCTTGGACTCGGAACTCGCTGCCGCGTCTCGGACTTCCCCTTGCCTTCCTCCGCAAGCCTGCCCGGAGGGGAGCGCCGCCCCCGAGGCGCCTCCAGAGGCTCCTCCAGCTGCTAGCGCGAACCTTGAAGACCCCCATGTGCCTGCGGTCGTCGGGGCCCCTCCCGAAGCCGTTGCTCCTGAGGCTAGCGTTCCTGAGGCAAGCGCGGTCGTCTCTGAAGCCACTCCGACCCCTCCCGAGGCCAGCGCAGTCGTGGCCGAGGTCCCTCCTGAGATCCCTCCAGAGATTGACTGCAATGTGGAAGCTGCAGCCCTCTGAGTCCCTTTTGTAATTTTTCTTTTATTGTATTTCCATTCATCTTGTAATCAGGATCTCGATTAATGAAAACTTTCTTCGCATTCTCTGGCTTTCTTTCTCCTTGTCTCTGATGAAATGGGTGTGTGGTCGACTTCATGTCGCCATGCTTTATTTGCTAAGTTGTTGGTTTGGATAACCGAACTTCTTGTCATTCTCAAAATTGGATATCTGTCCATGACCGAGACTTAGTTTATGAACCGTGGTCTTGATCGGCGTCCATGACCCTTGAGAGCAGAAGCTGATAACTCGAGGTATTCTTGGAAGTTTTTGGCTTTTATCGCCGCAGCTGGTGCTAGAATTGAGCCAGGACGGCAGGCACTCGACTGAGCTGCCGAGCCGGGGGTGGTGCTGGCACCGGACCCCTGAACGCTTATGGCTGTGCCGCCAAAGCTGGTGCGGGCACCGAGCTGAGGACGGTTGGCGCTCTGAACATAGCTGCCGAGCCGCGGGGTGGTGCTGGCACCGGACCCTTAGGGAGCTGGTACAGTGGCCGAATTGCGTAACTTTGGAAACAATTTAAAAAAAAGGTCTGCTGAAGAGAATTGCTCTTTATTGCTGTTTGAACCCTTAAGTACATGTTTTCAAAAGTAAAACTTTTTGAGATGCATCGCATTCCATGGTCGTGGCAGCTCCCTCCCCTCCAAGTCTTCAAGTCGGTAGGCAGATCTCCCAGCTGTTGAAATTATTCTGAATGGTCCCTGCCAGTTGGGCGCCAGCTTGCCTTCGTTTGGGTCTCGGTCGCCGGGAAGTGTTTTCCTTAGGACTAGCTCCCCTACCGCGAATTTTCTCTCCTTGACCTTCGGGTTGTATCCCCTGGCCAACTGTTGCTGATAGGCGGCCAGGCGGATAGCTGCCGCCTCTCTTCGTTCTTCAGCCAAGTCCAGCTCTCGCGCTACGTTCAAATCATTGAGGCCCTGGTCATAGAGTTCCGACCTCAAGGTCGGGAGGCCGACCTCAAGGGGAATAACTGCTTCCATGACGTAGGCAAGGGAGAACGGAGTAGCCGAGGTGGAGCGCCTTGGAGTAGTCCGGTAGGCCCATAAAACACTCGGTAGCTCCTCTGCCCATCTTCCTTTGGCTCAGTCGAGTCTCTTTTTAATTCCGTCGAGGAGCACTTTGTTCAAGATCTCAGCCTGACCATTGCTTTGTGGATACGCCGGGATGGAGTAGACATTTCGATTGCCGTACTTCTGGCAGAAGCTTTTGAAGAAGTTGGAATCGAACTGCGTTCCGTTGTCGGAAACGAGAGTTCGGGGGATTCCAAATCTCGTGATGATGTTCCTCCACACAAAGTTCTTCGTGTCTAACTCGGTGATGGAGGACAGAGGTTCGGCTTCAACCCATTTTGTGAAGTAGTCCGTGGCCACTATCAACCATCTTTTGTTCCCTGGGGTTCGGTGGAGTGGTCCAACGATGTCCAGGCCCCACTGGGCGAAAGGCCACGGACTGGAGAGGGGGCTCAGGTCCTGGGCTGGCTGGTGGAGAGAGTGAGAGAACTTCTGGCACTTTTCGCATTTTCTGGCGTAGAGCTGGGCGTCCTTCTGCATGTACGGCCACCAGTAACCTTGGCTAATAGCTCGATACGCAAGAGACCGACCTCCTATATGACTGCCGCAGATTCCTTCGTGAATTTCGTAGAGGAAATCGTCGACTTTGCTAGAGTGAACGCACTGGAGGTAGGGCCCGGTGAATGACTTCCTGTAGAGCCGATCGTCTGGGGAGAGCCAGAACCGGGTCGCCTTTAACCTGACCTTACGGGCTTCGGTCTTGTCCTCGGGTAGCTGGTCGTCCTTCAAGTATGCAATGATGGGGTCCATCCAGCTCGGACCGAGATCAAGGCACATGAGCTGCCGAGGTCGATGGAGGTCGATGCTGGGCTCTTGTAGCGTCTCTACTTCAACAGTTCTTTTATTACCGGCTTCGACAGCCGAAGCGAGGCTGGCAAGGACGTCCGCATGGGAATTGGATTCTCTGTCGATCTGCCGGACCTCAGCCCTTTCGAACTGGGAGAGAAGTCCCTTGGCGTGGGCTAGGTAGGTCGCCATCCTATCGTCCCGAGCTTGGTAATCTCCGCTGAGCTGGCTTGTCACCAACTGAGAATCGCTGAAAACCACTACATGTCGTGCTTCCAAGATTTTGGCACTGTCCAGCCCGGCAATGAGTGCTTCGTACTCGGCCTCATTATTGGATGCTTTGAAGCCGAATGTTAGAGCTTGCTCGATGACAAGGCCCTCCGGAGACTGAAGGACTATGCCAGTGCCGGCCCTATTGGACGTTGAGGATCCGTCGACGAAGACTTTCCAGGACTGTTGATGCTCTGTCTAGGTTGTTGCCCCTGTATCCTCATGGCCCCGTAGTTCGGTGTCGAGTAAGGTCGGTGCCGAACTCTGAGAGGTGAATTCGACGATGAAGTCTGCCAAAACTTGGGCTTTCATGGCCGTTCTGGGCTGATACTTGATATCGTATTGCCCCAGTTCGACAGCCCATTTGGAGATCCGACCGGAGAAGTCTGCCTTCCGGAAGAGAGCCTTCAGTGGGTGCTCGGTCACGACCACGATAGTGAAAGTTTGGAAGTAATGGGAGAGCTTCCGTGAGGCGCTGACTAGCGCCAAGGCAAGCTTCTCGAGCTGTAAATACCGGGTCTTGGCGTCGAGCAGGATCTTGCTGGTGTAATAGATAGGCCTATGCTGGCCATCTTCTTCTCTAATGAGCACCGAGCTCACTGCGTGGTCCGAGACCGTGAGGTACAGATGCAGTGCTTCACCATGGGTTGGGGTCAACAGTAGCGGAGGTGAAGTGAGGTAGCACTTGAGCTGTTGCAGGGCCTGATCGCATTCCGGCGTCCATTGGAATTTTGAACCTTTGTGTAGGAGCTGGAAGAAGGGCCTGCACCTGTCGGAAGCTCGACTGATGAAGCGATTGAGCGCGGCAGCCATGCCGGTCAGCCTCTGAACTTGTTTAGCCGAGGTGGGGCTCTGGAGGTGCTGAATCGCCGAGATCTGGTCAGGGTTTGCTTCAATCCCCCTTCTCGTGACCAGGCTCCCCAGGAACTTTCCGGAGCCGACACCGAAGGCGCATTTGGATGCGTTCAGCTTCAGCTGGAACTGGCGGAGGATCCCGAAAACCTGGCGGAGGTCGGCCAAATGGTCCTGCGACTTTCTGGACTTGACGACCATGTCGTCGATGTAAACTTCCACAGTCCTCCCGAGCTGTGCTTGAAACATCTTGGTCACCAACCGCTGGTAAGTCGCCCCTGCGTTCTTCAGCCCAAAGGGCATCACCTTATAACAGTAGGTGCCCCGGGGTGTGATGAAGGCTGTCTTTTCTTGGTCAGGTACGAACAGAGGTATCTGGTGGTATCCTCGGTAAGCGTCGAGGAAACTCATACGGTCGTGTCCGGCAGTGGCGTCAATGAGCTGGTCGATCTTTGGAAGGGGGAAACTGTCTTTGGGACAGGCTGCATTGAGGTCAGTGAAGTCAACACAGACCCTCCACTTCCCCGTCTTCTTCTTGACCACTATTGTGTTGGCTAGCCACTGCGGGTAGTGGACCTCTTTTAACGCCTGCGCTTCGAGCAGCTTTTCGACCTCTTCCGCTACGGCCTCAGTCTGGGGGACCCCTGTTCGGCGAGCTTTTTGGATTATGGGCTTGTGGTTAGGGTCCACATTCAGCTTGTGGCACATGACTGCTGGGTCGATGCGGGCATCTCGTAAGGCGTCCACGCAAAGATCTCTCTACTCTCGAGGAGGAGGTCCAGCAGCTGTGTCTTCTCGTCCTCGGGGAGCTGGCTTCCGACTAGAAAAAATCTGTCCGGGTCAGCGGGGTTGATCCTGACCTCGGTGAGGTCCTCGATGCTTTTCTGCGCTGGAGCCTTTCCAACATCCCTGAGCTCGCCTTCCCTGTCCAGCTCGGCCATATGGACCTGGGATGACTTGGCTTCTCCAGGCGACACGGCCATCAAGCATTCTCTGGCCATGTGTTGGTCGCCTCTGATGGTGATCACGTCGGTCTGGCCGGAAGAGTTCTCTAGGGGGAACTTGAGCTTCTGGTGACGGGTGGAGGGCACAGCCTCCATGCCATGCAGCCACGTCCTTCCCATTATGACATTGTACGGGGAGGGGACGTCGACGTCCAGGAAGTCAACCTGCCTGGAGGCACCTCCTACTTGGACTCTGAGGGAGATTTTCCCCTTCGGGTACACTGGTTTTGAGCTGAAGCCGACGAAAGGAGTTCGGGCAGTTTGGAGGTCCTCGTCCTTGAGTTTTAGCTTCTGAAAGCAATCGTAGTACAGGATCTCGGACGAGCTGCCTGGATTGACAAGGACTCTCTGGACCAAGAAGTTCTGCAGCTTCAAGGTGAGCACCAGAGGGTTGTTATGTGGGAGTTCTACGTCCTCTAGATCCCTGTCGGAGAACCATATTCTGGGACCCTCTGTCTTGGCCTTCTTTGCAGCTGGTCCCGGCGCCGCAGTCAACACCTGCTTCTGATGGGAGGCTCTTCGGGCCTCGGCACGGGCCTGGGAGCTCCCCTTCGCCGGGGGAGCGAGGTGGATGACATTGATGATGCCTTCCTGCTCACTATCCTGTCCGCCATCATGTCGGCGCGGAGGTCGGTTGCTGTCGCGTCCTTCCTCCTTGACGTAGTCCCTCAGGTGCCCCTCTTTCACAAGGCTCTCAAGATGGGACTTGAAGCTTTTGCACTCATCCGTCCTGTGCCCATTCTGCTTGTGATAAGCGCAGAACTTGCCCTGGTCTCGGGAAGAGGGATCACCTCTCATGGGCTGTGGCCATTTGAAGAAAGGCTGTGACTCTATCTTGTGGAGGAGCTTATAGATGGGCTCCTTGAAAATCGTGTTTACCGCCTTGAAGGTGGCGGCATCGTTCCCGGCCCTCCTGCTGCTCCCCGAGGCTGTGGCCGAGGTGGAGGGGTTCCGTCGAAGATCTAAGGACCGGGCCCCGAGCAGATCCGGGGACGGGTCTCTGCGGCGGTCCTCCCTCCTGGAGGACCTGTTGTCTGTCTCCCCTTTGGGTGGTCGGCTCTTCTGGGAGAGGCCGAAGTTCTCCCGCCCGCGGACCTTGTCCTCCTCCACCCGGATGAACCGGTTTGCCCGGGCCATGAGCTCCTTCATGGTGGCCACGGGATACATGACCAGCTGTGCCCGAAGCTGGATGCTCGGGTGCAGGGCCAGCTGAAAGGATTTCACCTCCATCTCTTCAAAGGCGCACTCGATCTGGCTGTAAAAAGTCCAAAAGCGATGGGCGAACTGGGTGACGTTCTCGTCCTCTCGCATCCGGAGGGCCATCAGGTCGGCGTCGGTCTTAGGGATGACGCGGTGAGCCTGGAACTTCTCCAGGAAGGACGTCCGAAGCAGTCTCCAACTGGAGATGGAGCCTCCTGGGAATGAGCAGAACCATCGTAGGGGAGATTTCCCAGACTGGAGGAAAAAACTCGACAGTTCAGGAAATCGTCCTCCCCCCAGACCGACATCCTCTGGACATAATGTCGGAGGTGAGCCGCAGGGTCCGAGGTTCCATCATACAAGGTGAACCTCGGGACGTTGAACTTCTCGGGGAGGGAGTACTTTCTGATCTCCCTGGAGAAAGAAGATGTGCCTATGTCTTCAGCTTCAAAGGCGCTGCATTGGTCTCGAGCGATACCAGCAGTCTCCATATTATGGCGAACAGTTTGCTTGACCTGCCGGCCGATCCACTGCTTGAGCTCCTCTTCGTCTTCTGGTATCCTCCGCTGCTTCTTTGGCTCCACACGCTCGTGGCTGCTGCTGGAGTCATCTTCTCCGCGGATCCGATCACGCCTTTTATCATCGAGGACGTGCCTCAGGTCTCGCCCTTGCCCCGGAGGAGCCTGGCTCTGCCTGGGTGGAGGACCGGAGGCGTGGCTGCGCCCATGGAGTGGGCTCTGGGCCCTCCTCTTCTCCTGGAGCTGCTGTTTGAGCTGTAGGATAAGCTCGTCCTGCTCCTGAATGAGGCGGTTTTGCGCTTTGATCTCGTCGAGGCGAGGATCTTCGTCTTCTTCAGGGTTGGCCTGATGGTGGGACTGAGGTCCAGCCCTTGCTGACTTTTCACGCAGCTTGGTGACTGACTTGTCACCTCGCATGGCGTGCTCATAGCTGTGGTGGGGCTGCTCTGGAGGCATGACATTGTGAAGGGAAGGCATCGTCAATCCCCTAGACTGTGATACCGACTGGACTATAGGGGACCTTCCTCCTGATCTTCTCTGTTGAGGGGGTGGACCTTGTGCTAGCACAGGCTGTACGGTCGGTCCCCTGCCCTTGGAGGGTCCTTCGCCATTTCTGGTTTTTGGAGGCATGGTATCGGAAGGCTTTTCGTTCAGCGATTCCCACAGACGGCGCCAAACTGTAGGCGGTAAAAACTGCACCTACTTAGATTGAGGAGATGAACCTCTTAGATCAGGGAAGACCGAACGCCAGGAACCCCCGCGGGGCTGAGGAACCTGAAAAGAGAAGGAGAAAGGCTTGGGTCAGGGCCCCTGGCTGCCGTGAGCCGAAGGCGCTCCGATGCCTGAGTTAGTTCTGGAAAAAGGCTAAACAGCAGGAGGCCGGAGAGGGGAATGAGACGATGTGTTGTATATTGTGTTACGTACCTCTATGGGGCTGATCCCAAGTGTATATATGTGGGCATTCCTCGTTCATTCTCTCTGTGAGTGGGGGCAGGTGGGGTGAGGTCCCATCGATCCTTACCCTGACAGGCAGCAGTAGGTGAAAAGGCAACATCCCATCCTCACTTTCCATGCGTTCAGTCAGTTGATGTAAAGGGCTGATAAAGCTAACTTCTTATCGCCATAAATGAGCGATCCTATCGCCATAAATGAATGCTCCTATCTGTCAGGGCGCGCCGCATTTCCCGGAGGAAGGTGGCGGCCCACCCTGCCTTCAGCATTTTGTTCCGAGACCAAGAATGGCTTGGCCGTGCCGTGCTTTCGTGCTGAGCTGACATTCACGCCGAACTGCCGAGCCGCCCTGCCGTGCTGGTACTCTTGACCGAGCTGCCGAGCTGACGGGCTATGACTATAGAGGCCGAAGTGATCAGCGAGTCCTACTGTAATCCTTACTTAATTTCGTCATTACGGTGTTTTACCCACACAATATTATTCGGATTTTGGTCGTGACACTAACCGCTCATTTTGTATGGTTTTTGGCCAAATTTCCTTTCGAAAGGTGGCTTCGTTGCATGGTCGGCCGATTTTGGGCTCTTCTATGCATGCCGCTGCCTTGTTCCCTCGCGAGTCGCGACTCTGAGATTTTAATCGCAAGTGTCCATCTTCCGATATCTTTTTTTTGTATTAGGGCTTTCATCTCCAGCAGGCAGCAGAGTCTTCAATTCTGCAGGTTTGTGCCTGCAATCTATCTTTCAGGGCCCTAGTAGTAGTAGGTGCTCATTGCAACTATTCTTCTTCGAAAGCACCAACTAACACACACTAAAATGGGAAAACAAGCAAACACCTTGCTTGCGGTTTCTTGACTCTCTCTCTGTTGTTGAATTCGACCATTGGAATTGGACAGTTAGAAAGTACTATTATATCTCTGTCTCTCTGTACATCTATATCTAGTAACACAACCATAAACCACAAATCTCATGTATCCTTCAAATCTCTTCTGCGAAACAAACGTATCCTTCAAATCTCATTTGATGATATTACACTTTTTCTAGTAGAGCTTCCTTCAGAGTCCGTGTCAGGGTTAACTCCTATTGCATTGGCCGTGTTCCATCACATCAAGGGTTTGATATGAGATGCGCTTTTGTAATAAATTCACAACGTTTTCCTTTCTGCAGAAGTTGCTAATATTAATGTGATATCTATTAACATAATACTATGCCTCATGTGCTCCTAACTTATTTGCCGGAAGGTGGAATGGGAGTCCTAGGCAATGTGTTACTGAGAAATATCAGAATGTTATGCGAGAAGGCAATGCCGATTTAGGAAGCACAGGCAAAACTGTAGGTGGTATTAGTAGACTATGAAAAACTCATCATACTATATTTAATTGCTAAATGGTTGCTCTGCATCTTATAGATCAATATCAGTAGTAAATCTTAATTGGAGTCATTATATTATCTAATGGCTCAACTACTTACATGATGGTATGGAAGAACTTACAGGACTTTTCTTCTTATTTTACTATTCTTTTGATATATAAATATATGCACTTAAAATTAAAGATTGGAATCTTTTTTATTTCCTTCATTTCGTTTTGGGTCTTTTTTTTTATTTACTTGCATTATAATTATAATTCCGGCCTGTGTTGGGCATGGGTCTCCACTGCTAGTCTTGATTGAAATGATATGATAAAATCTATGATCTTATATAATTTTAGAAAGTTAGCTAAAAATAATTTCTGATATATAACTTGATCCTCCCTGCTTATGTGGTTTTCTTAAATGCTAACCTTTATGTTTGATTCAAGAAAGTTTAATCCATGAACTTTTTCAACCCAAGCATACACCACCAATTCAAGTAGCTAATGTAGCCCACAAACGTTGACCCTCAAAGTGAGTTCGGATCCTCTTATGCTTGGACTCACAGTAAGTTCATGAGGCTCCGTGGTAGGCCTCAATTACCACAATTCGTAAATGTGGGCCTCAATTACCATAACTTTGGGTCTGGTTAATAGATTAATCAATAAGAATAATAATAATATTATTATTTATTACTACCATTATTATTGTGGTTATACCAAGACGGTCACTCCATTGGCATGAGAACTGAGTGATGACCTTGTCTCTCCTTTCCCCTCTCCCTCAAATCCTCTAAACCCTAATGCCCACAGCTTTCCAACACTCAATCACTAAGATTTCCTGCCTGTGAACTTCTAGATGCCACTGCCCTTGCTCCATCTTCACCTGCTTTTCTGCTCCTGTTTCTTACCTGCTTACAGCACCTCCTCTGCACACATCTTCCCAATCTGCCTCAAATCCAACTACAACCCTGGCCACCTCAGTTCCCTCCGCCTTATGGAGTGATTCATACCATGCAAGAAGACTTTTGACGTTTCTAACATTGCGGGGCTTTATTTTAAAGAAGTTGTCAAGTTGCATGGGGTGCCAAAAAAGTATTACCTCCGACATCGATACCAAGTTTGTTTGTTAGTCACTTTTGGAGGATGTTATGGAAGATGCTTGGTACAAACTCGTGCTTTAGTAGTGCCTATCACCCACATACATATATGCAAGTGGGGAAGCTTTGGCAATATCTTGCATACATTGGCAAAAGATAAACCAAAACAATGGGATGCTATACTTTCACATTTTGAGTTCGCCAATAACCCAATGTTATGAAACTCGGTTCGTTTCGGCTGAAATTTTTGAATAATTTCGGTTCGTTCGATCTACCAAAATGAACAGGACCCTGTAATTATTCGTCCCAGAATTTGTTCGATTTGGTCCAAATTTTATGATTTCGGCCGATTCGTCCAATTATTCGTCCCAACATTTTGGTTCCCTTTAAAATAAAAAAAATGAAAACTGAAGGGGCTAAACATTTTTTTTAAACTTTAAAGTAAAAGTAAAATTACCTTTTTGGCCTTTTGGCTTAGAGAAATTAGTGGGCTCCAATGAGGAGTCCTCCATCTATTAAAAACTATATGGGCCCCATTGCCCTAATCAAAATTTGTTCCAGTAAAAAAATATTTTATTATGAATAACCTATCAAACATAAATCGACATTTCATTGATTCAATACAATAAATTCAATGTATCATATATTATTTTTCATTTTAATAGATATAAAAAATCTCCGAAATATTTCACCGAAATCTCCGAATTAGCCAAAACATTTCAATTGGAGGGCAAACCGAAATGGCATTCGAACCAAATTTTGTAACACTGCTATAGGAGTGTAAAAGCAAACCATCTAACTGAACCGAACCGTAGTTAATAACCGTGTTTCATGGTTTGGTTACGGTTATAGTTATTAAACTCGAAAAACCGCACTTCACGGCTCGGTTACGGCTATCAGTATTGGCTTACAATTATTAACTGAACCGGACCGTAAAGTGCGGTTTGGTTAACCTACACACGGTTAACCGTATTGTTATACTAATAAAAAAAAAATAAAGGACCTGAATGAAATATGTATATAATTCTTTAAGGTTTTTAATGGTTATTTGTATTGACAAAACGATTTTTAACGGTTTTTCCGGATACGATTACGGTTTTTAAAACTGAAAACCGTAATTTACGATTCGGTTGATGGTTCTCCCAAAATGAACGGTTAACCAAACCGTTACAACCCTACTTGCTATAACATATTCCCAAATTGGACAACCCAAAAGAGTCCGTTTGAGATAGTTCATGGTCGGAACCCTACTAATGTCGTTGATTTTATTCCCATTCCTAATACAAGTTAGGTTGGTGCGGCAGTAGCTGATTTGGCCAAGCACATCAAGGACATTCATGAGATAGTGTGCGTACAGATTGAAAAGAGCAACTCTCATTACAAAGTAGCTGCCGATAAACATCGCCATCAAGTGGTGCTTGGCGAAGGTGGTCTTATGCGGGTATATCTACGGAAGGAGCATTTTCCCATTGGCACCTATCACAAGTTGTGTGGGTATGCTCGGTGTAAGTCCACAAATCACATTCTCCAGGAAGATCTTGACGACGCCCCTTGTCTCCTTGTAGATGAGGCTGCTGATCCTCCTCACGCCTCCCCTTTTCGCCAGGCGCCGAATCGCCGGCTTCGTGATGCCTTGGAAGTTGTTGCGGAGCACCTTGCGGCGGCGCTTCGCTCCGCCCTTGCCCAAACCCTTGCCTCCTTTCCCACAGCCAGAAATTGTCGAATTTAGAGGAAATTGGATTTCTCTTTCTCAAGTTTGAGGGAATTTGGAAAGCCTAGATTTCTTGTGTTTTGATACGAAGAAAAGAGAGGGAGAGAAAAGATGGAAGGATGAAGTGGGGGAAATTTATAGATTGCCGTTGGAGGAGATGTGAAGTGGAGTGATCCGTGGCGGGTTACTTGAAGCGTTAATGGCCGTTGATAAGTGGAGATGAACAGCTATGATATGTCATTTTACTCTTCACACGGATCGTGAGCATGGGCGGGTTGTTTTGTTGGATAGTGATTCTTTTTGTTGGTCGCGCGTCGTTTCTAACGAGAGAATGCTATTACGGCGCGACCATTTTTACTTCCAGGCCGGAATTCTGATATTTGTAAAGTGGGACCAAGGCAGCCCACACTGCCGTACATGTGAGAAGAGGAGCCACAAACGGTCAGGATTCTTTTGCCCTACAAACATGAAAAAAAGAGAGTAATGGTCAGGGATTTTTTGACATTTTTAACAAGAATTTCACATTCTGAGTTCGCCTATAACCGATTCCCAAACAGGACAACCCAAAAGAGTCCGTTTGAGATAGTTTATGGTAGGAACCCTACTAATGTTGTTGATCTTATTCCCATTTCTAATACAGGACAGGTTGGTGTGGAAGTAGCTGATTTGGCCAAGCACATCAAGGACATTCTTGAGCAAGTGCGCATACAGATTGAAAAGAGCAATGCTCGTTACGAAGTAGCTGCGGATAAACATCGCCATGAAGGGGTGTTTGGGGAAAGTGGTCTTGTGTGGGTATATCTACGGAAGGAGCGTTTTCCTATTGGCACCTATCACAAGTTGAGGGGGGCGCAAGATCGGGCTTTGCAAAGTGCTCAAGAAGATCAACAACAATGCTTATCGAGTAGAGCTTCCAGGTGACTTCAATATCTCGGTAGGCGGTAAAAACGACACCTACTTAGATCGAGATGAGATCGGGGTTAAACTTCTTAGGACGGGGAATGCTGAACTCCAAGAACCTGAAAAGGAAGGAGAAAGACTAGAGTCAGAGGCCCTGGCTGCCGTGAGCCGAAGGCACTCCGATGCCTGAGTTAGCTCTGAGAAAACTAAACAGGAGGAGGGAGAGAGGAATGAGAGCGTGTGTAGTATTGAGGGTTGTGTGTTGCCTACCTCTTATGGGACTGATCCCATGCATATATAGGCGAGTGTTCCTCGTTCATTCTCTCTGTGAGTGGGGGTAGGTGAGGTGAGGTCCCATCGATCCTTACCCTGACTGGCAGCAGTAGGTGGAACGGACAACACCCCTTCCTCACTTTCCACGCCTTCAGCCAGTTGGCGTACAGGGATGATAAAGCACACCTCTTATCGTCATAAATGTGCAATTCTATCGCCATAAATGACTGCTCATATCTGTCAGGGCGCGCCGTATTTCCAGTAGGAAGGTGGCGGCCCATTCTGACTAGTACTATGGCCTGGGACCAAGGATGGCTTTGGCCGTGGCGCGGCTTTGTACCGAGCTGGCATTTATGCCGAGCTGCCGAACTGTGGTGCTGAGCTACGAAGCTATTGACCGAGCTGCCGAGGTACCAAGGTATTGACCGAACTGCCGAGCTGACGATCTTCTACCGCAGAGGCTGAGGAGTTCGGCGAGTTTAGCCGTGACCTTTGTTTAACTTCGTCATTACGGTGTTTTACCCACACAATTGCCCCCTAGCTTTTGACTTCTGAGAGCCTCCCAGCTCGAAGGGGTCAGAAGCTTGATGACCGTATAGCTGGTTCTGTTACTGAGCTCAAGTGAGGGTGATCGTCATGAGGGTAGTACCGGGACGAGGGAGCTTCGGATCAGGAGGGTCCCCTTGGATTTGGAGGTCGCTGCTATCGTGCGGACCCCCTGGAGATGTCTCTTCGCCTGTCCTGGATATTCAATAGTCTTCGGATATCGCGCTAGTGGTGACACGTGTCGCTTCTTTTAGCTGTCTTGCAATTACTTCGAGGAGACGTTAGGGCTGCGAGACGGGACGTTAGGGCTGACTGAGGGGACGCCTCTTAAAGGCTCTCCTCGAAAGTCGAATCGACGCCCCCAGGCCTTATAAATCAGGGCGCCTCCTTCGTATTCACTTTCCTCTGCTTTCTTCAGATTTCTACTGCGCTTTGCAAGAGAGCTTTCTCCGGCGCCTGCAGACTTCCGTCGATCCTGATTGTGCAGTCCCTATTCGTAGGACTCCTCTCCGTTCTCCTTGTCCTTTTCTTTTTAGATAGGTCCTCGTCTGAGTCGAGAATGGGGGTCTATAGACATCTGTTAGGAGACCCAGGCTCCATAGACCATTTTAGGGATTTATACAAGGTCCCCTCCAGTGTGGAGGTCAGACCAAATGACCCTGATGATGGCCTCACTTATCGTGACGGCTGGATGCCGTTCTGGCTGGTTTCTGTAGTGGAAGGGGGGGTCCGCTTTCCCCTGCATCCACTGGTCCGGGACTGCCTCTGGGAGTGGAGGTTGTGCCCATGCCAACTACTCCCCAACGGGTACAAAATCATAATGGGGGTAGTGCGGCTCAACCAGATCCTGGGAATTGGCCTCGGTGTCCCGGACATCGAGGACACGTATGACCTCTGCAAAACCACAGAGGGGGACACTTACTATCTCCGGCTGAGGGTCCGCCGGACTGCGTTCGTAACCGCGCTAGAAGACTCCAACAGGTACGCGGGTGAAGACCGAGTCCTTGTCAGAGGAAGATGGGAGTTCGGTGAAACAGAGCCTGCTACCTCAGTCCGGGCCAAACTGTAGGCGGTAAAAACGACACCTACTTAGATCGAGATGAGATCGGGGTTAAACTTCTTAGGACGGGGAATGCTGAACTCCAAGAACCTGAAAAGGAAGGAGAAAGACTAGAGTCAGAGGCCCTGGCTGCCGTGAGCCGAAGGCACTCCGATGCCTGAGTTAGCTCTGAGAAAACTAAACAGGAGGAGAGAGAGAGGAATGAGAGCGTGTGTAGTATTGAGGGTTGTGTGTTGCCTACCTCTTATGGGACTGATCCCATGCATATATAGGCGAGTGTTCCTCGTTCATTCTCTCTGTGAGTGGGGGTAGGTGAGGTGAGGTTCCATCGATCCTTACCCTGACTGGCAGCAGTAGGTGGAACGGACAACACCCCTTCCTCACTTTCCACGCCTTCAGCCAGTTGGCGTACAGGGATGATAAAGCACACCTCTTATCGTCATAAATGTGCAATCCTATCGCCATAAATGACTGCTCATATCTGTGAGGGCGCGCCGTATTTCCAGTAGGAAGGTGGCGGCCCATTCTGACTAGTACTATGGCCTGGGACCAAGGATGGCTTTGGCCGTGGCGCGGCTTTGTACCGAGCTGGCATTTATGCCGAGCTGCCGAACTGTGGTGCTGAGCTACGAAGCTATTGACCGAGCTGCCGAGGTACCAAGGTATTGACCGAACTGCCGAGCTGACGATCTTCTACCGCAGAGGCTGAGGAGTTCGGCGAGTTTAGCCGTGACCTTTGTTTAACTTCGTCATTACGGTGTTTTACCCACACAATTGCCCCCTAGCTTTTGACTTCTGAGAGCCTCCCAGCTCGAAGGGGTCAGAAGCTTGATGACCGTATAGCTGGTTCTGTTACTGAGCTCAAGTGAGGGTGATCGTCATGAGGGTAGTACCGGGACGAGGGAGCTTCGGATCAGGAGGGTCCCCTTGGATTTGGAGGTCGCTGCTATCGTGCGGACCCCCTGGAGATGTCTCTTCGCCTGTCCTGAATATTCAATAGTCTTCGGATATCGCGCTAGTGGTGACACGTGTCGCTTCTTTTAGCTGTCTTGCAATTACTTCGAGGAGACGTTAGGGCTGCGAGACGGGACGTTAGGGCTGACTGAGGGGACGCCTCTTAAAGGCTCTCCTCGAAAGTCGAATCGACGCCCCCAGGCCTTATAAATCAGGGCGCCTCCTTCGTATTCACTTTCCTCTGCTTTCTTCAGATTTCTACTGCGCTTTGCAAGAGAGCTTTCTCCGGCGCCTGCAGACTTCCGTCGATCCTGATTGTGCAGTCCCTATTCGTAGGACTCCTCTCCGTTCTCCTTGTCCTTTTCTTTTTAGATAGGTCCTCGTCTGAGTCGAGAATGGGGGTCTATAGACATCTGTTAGGAGACCCAGGCTCCATAGACCATTTTAGGGATTTATACAAGGTCCCCTCCAGTGTGGAGGTCAGACCAAATGACCCTGATGATGGCCTCACTTATCGTGACGGCTGGATGTCGTTCTGGCTGGTTTCTGTAGTGGAAGGGGGGGTCCGCTTTCCCCTGCATCCACTGGTCCGGGACTGCCTCTGGGAGTGGAGGTTGTGCTCATGCCAACTACTCCCCAACGGGTACAAAATCATAATGGGGGTAGTGCGGCTCAACCAGATCCTGGGAATTGGCCTCGGTGTCCCGGACATCGAGGACACGTATGACCTCTGCAAAACCACAGAGGGGGACACTTACTATCTCCGGCTGAGGGTCCGCCGGACTGCGTTCGTAACCGCGCTAGAAGACTCCAACAGGTACGCGGGTGAAGACCGAGTCCTTGTCAGAGGAAGATGGGAGTTCGGTGAAACAGAGCCTGCTACCTCAGTCCGGGCCAAACTGTAGGCGGTAAAAACGACACCTACTTAGATCGAGATGAGATCGGGGTTAAACTTCTTAGGACGGGGAATGCTGAACTCCAAGAACCTGAAAAGGAAGGAGAAAGACTAGAGTCAGAGGCCCTGGCTGCCGTGAGCCGAAGGCACTCCGATGCCTGAGTTAGCTCTGAGAAAACTAAACAGGAGGAGAGAGAGAGGAATGAGAGCGTGTGTAGTATTGAGGGTTGTGTGTTGCCTACCTCTTATGGGACTGATCCCATGCATATATAGGCGAGTGTTCCTCGTTCATTCTCTCTGTGAGTGGGGGTAGGTGAGGTGAGGTTCCATCGATCCTTACCCTGACGGGCAGCAGTAGGTGGAACGGACAACACCCCTTCCTCACTTTCCACGCCTTCAGCCAGTTGGCGTACAGGGATGATAAAGCACACCTCTTATCGTCATAAATGTGCAATCCTATCGCCATAAATGACTGCTCATATCTGTGAGGGCGCGCCGTATTTCCAGTAGGAAGGTGGCGGCCCATTCTGACTAGTACTATGGCCTGGGACCAAGGATGGCTTTGGCCGTGGCGCGGCTTTGTACCGAGCTGGCATTTATGCCGAGCTGCCGAACTGTGGTGCTGAGCTACGAAGCTATTGACCGAGCTGCCGAGGTACCAAGGTATTGACCGAACTGCCGAGCTGACGATCTTCTACCGCAGAGGCTGAGGAGTTCGGCGAGTTTAGCCGTGACCTTTGTTTAACTTCGTCATTACGGTGTTTTACCCACACAATTGCCCCCTAGCTTTTGACTTCTGAGAGCCTCCCAGCTCGAAGGGGTCAGAAGCTTGATGACCGTATAGCTGGTTCTGTTACTGAGCTCAAGTGAGGGTGATCGTCATGAGGGTAGTACCGGGACGAGGGAGCTTCGGATCAGGAGGGTCCCCTTGGATTTGGAGGTCGCTGCTATCGTGCGGACCCCCTGGAGATGTCTCTTCGCCTGTCCTGGATATTCAATAGTCTTCGGATATCGCGCTAGTGGTGACACGTGTCGCTTCTTTTAGCTGTCTTGCAATTACTTCGAGGAGACGTTAGGGCTGCGAGACGGGACGTTAGGGCTGACTGAGGGGACGCCTCTTAAAGGCTCTCCTCGAAAGTCGAATCGACGCCCCCAGGCCTTATAAATCAGGGCGCCTCCTTCGTATTCACTTTCCTCTGCTTTCTTCAGATTTCTACTGCGCTTTGCAAGAGAGCTTTCTCCGGCGCCTGCAGACTTCCGTCGATCCTGATTGTGCAGTCCCTATTCGTAGGACTCCTCTCCGTTCTCCTTGTCCTTTTCTTTTTAGATAGGTCCTCGTCTGAGTCGAGAATGGGGGTCTATAGACATCTGTTAGGAGACCCAGGCTCCATAGACCATTTTAGGGATTTATACAAGGTCCCCTCCAGTGTGGAGGTCAGACCAAATGACCCTGATGATGGCCTCATTTATCGTGACGGCTGGATGCCGTTCTGGCTGGTTTCTGTAGTGGAAGGGGGGGTCCGCTTTCCCCTGCATCCACTGGTCCGGGACTGCCTCTGGGAGTGGAGGTTGTGCCCATGCCAACTACTCCCCAACGGGTACAAAATCATAATGGGGGTAGTGCGGCTCAACCAGATCCTGGGAATTGGCCTCGGTGTCCCGGACATCGAGGACACGTATGACCTCTGCAAAACCACAGAGGGGGACACTTACTATCTCCGGCTGAGGGTCCGCCGGACTGCGTTCGTAACCGCGCTAGAAGACTCCAACAGGTACGCGGGTGAAGACCGAGTCCTTGTCAGAGGAAGATGGGAGTTCGGTGAAACAGAGCCTGCTACCTCAGTCCGGGTCCCTCGAAAAATAGGGATTCCTCCAAGTAAAGGCCGAAGTTCTTTCGGTTTGTAGTTCTTTCCTTTATCCCTGTCTGGCTTTTTGACACGATTTCGTCTATGCAGATTTTCGCGAAAAGAGGGAGCTCGCGAGGAGGAACCGCTGGAAAGTGAACAGCGCCTGGCACGAGCGATTGAGGAACTACCGCGGTTACAACTGTCGTGCTGCGTGGTCTCTCCTGGGGTACGTGCCCCACTACAGGTCCTTCAACACCTCTAGAAAGGTGTCGGGAATAGACTCCGTGCTGAGCGGGGAAGGCACGAGTCAGAGAACAGAGACGACCGTGGTACCAAGCTCGGCGGTGGTGACCGTTGCGATTCCCGCCGGTCGTCTGGTTGAGTCGGCAGAACGTGCTCCATCAGTCTCCGACGCGGAGCCCGCCGGAACTTCGAGAGCCAAGCCCCTGTCTTCCCGAACGAGGCTAGTAGCGTCCAGTTCGGAGGAAGAGGAAGAGGAAGAGGAAATGCTGCGCCAGCGCGGGCGACGCTATGCCGCGGAGGATCTGTCCGCGGCGGCTTTCGGAGACATCGGAAGCGAGGTCCGGGATCCTCCACAGGTAGTGGCCGCGACGCCTCCGGCATTTCCAGGTGGCACTCCTGCCCCAGACGCCGGGACGGTTGACGCTGCTCGGCCCGACGAGGCAGAGGTCGTCTCAGCGCCGCCCCCGGCCGTGATTGCAGGTGACCCATCCTCCGATCATGCCGTGGGGGTCGGAAGTCGGGCTCGCCCCGCCGAGGTCGTGGAGGGCGGACGACCCGAGAAGAGGGCAAGGGTCGAGGCCTCGCCTGGCCCTTCCTCGCCTCCGTCCACTGGTGGGATGATCCTACCTCCTCCTTTGGCTCCGTGGAGGCCGATCGTCGAGGAGGTTCTGGGGAGGCCGCTGGCCGAGACGGACCGCGCGACCGATCCCCATGTGGTCGCAGCGCTAGGGCGAGCCTGCGCCCTCCCTCAGGACATGGCCAGGTGGGCCGAGATGGACAACGAGTCGCTCCTGCTCTCCTCGATGCGATCCCTGGTGTCGGTAAGTGCAGTGTTCCTCCCTCTGCTTTTAGTCTGTTGTCGTTTTACTGACTTCGGGTTCTCATCTTGCAGCTGTTGCAGAGGTGCCAGGTGGGCATCGAGAGGCTCGACGCAGCCGAGGCGCGGGCGGCGGAGTGGGTGGTCGAGAGGGACGAGCTGCGGGCGTCCGTGGCATCCAAGGACGCGACGCTGGCAGAGGTGGCGGCCAAGAACGCCGGCCTCGTTGTTGATTTCGAGGAGTCAAAGGTCGAGGTCCAGCGCCTTAAAGACGAGCTGGAGGACGAGAAGGGCCAGAACCTCCACCTTTCCTCCGAACTCGACGACCTCCGGATTGCGGCGAAGCGATTGGAGGACGACTTGGAGAGTGCGAAGGGGACAAACAGGAGGCTCCTCTCCCAGCGGAACCAGGCGCAAGGTTCCTTGGAGATGGCGCTGAGGGGGAAGGCGGCCGAGATTGAGTCTGCCTTGGCGAAGCAAGAGGCCAGGCTCAAGGACGAGTTCCTCGCTGAGCATAACTCCATCATGGGGGAGGAGGTCGGCAAGCTGTCTGCTGACTACAAGGCTCAGCTGCCAGGGATCCGGGACCGAGCCTGGGAGCTTGGGTGGAAGGCAGCCTTGCGCAAGGCTGGGATCGCCGAGGATAGCCCTCTGTTCCTAAATCCTCCAAGTTTTTCCTGCTCGGACTCTCCCGGGGTGCCTCAAGAAGCTCTGGCCGCCGGCGCTGATGCCGAGGGTAACCGAGTGGCTGCGGTCGTCGAGGTCCCTCTGGAAGCTGTCGCCCCCGAGGCTAATGCTACTGAAGCGGACGCGGCCGTTCCTGAAGCTACCACGACCGCTCCTGAGGCCAGCACGGTTGTGGCCGAGGTCCCTCCAGAGATTGACTGTAATGTGGAGGCTGCAGCCCTCTGAGGCTTTTTGTAATTTTTGTAATTCTTTCTTTTATCGTATCTCCATTCATCTTGTAATCAGGAGCTTTGATTAATAAAAACTTCGAAACTTTGCTCGCATTCTGGTTTTTCTCTCCTTGTTTCTGATGAAATGTGTAGTCGACCTTATGTCGCAATGTTTCTGTCTAAGTTGTTGGTCCGGATAGCCGAACTCCTGGCCATCCTTTGGATTGAGACATCCGCCAACGACCGAGACCCGGTGCATGAACCGTGGTCCCGGTCTGCTGTATATCCATAATCTCCCCCCCAGCTTTTGACCTGTTGGCTCCTTGGAGCAGGTCGGAAGCTGAGTAGCTTTGTCAGGCCCGGAGTGATCTTTTTATGAGTACCTGTGATGCGTTACCGAGACGGAGGAGTCTCGGTTTAGGTAGGGCTCTTCACCTTCTGCTAACGTGGAGCGCCTCATGAGGCTCTTTTGCTGACGTGGAGCGCCTCATTAAGTTCTCTTCGTCAGTCGAGGGAGTTGCCCTTTCGTCTGTCGAGGCATTTATTTTCTCGTATGACGCGGCATTTAATAGTCTTCTGGGAATGCGGCGCTGTTGCCACTTGTCGCTCCTCCGAAGGGCACGCAATCATATCTGCAGGACGCCTGGGCTGCCCGAGACGACGTTAGGGTTATTCGAGGTAGGGTCTCATTAAAGGCTTCACTCGAAATCTAAAACGGCGCCTCCACCCGTTATAAATTAGGGCACCTTCTCCGTCTTCCCTCTTTTCGATCCTCAGAATCCCTGCTGCAATCTGCTGAAGAACAGTACTGTCCCTGTTGCCTGCGAGCACACTGTTCGCACAGCTCTTCATCGTAGGATTTCCTCCTTCTGTCTTCACCCTTTCCAGTAGGTAGACCTCTGTCTAGGGTAGAAAATGGGCATTTACAGGCATTGGCTGGATGACCCACTGTCCATAGGTTTGTTCAGGGAGGCATACAAGGTCCCTGCGAATGTAGAAGTCAGGCCAGACGGCCCTGACGACGGCATTACGTACAACGACGGCTGAATGCCATTTTGGCTGGTGTCCGTCGTGGAGGGAGGAGTCCGGTTCCCCCTTCACCCACTCCTCAGGGACTGTCTCCGGGAGTGGGGGTTGAGCCCCTGCCAGCTGCTTCCCAATGGGTACAAGATCATCATGGGAGCAGTGCGGCTCAACGAGATGCTCTCGATCAACCTCGGTGTCCCGGACATCGAGGAGGCGTACGACCTCTGCAAATCCGCAGAGGGGTACACGTACTACCTTCGGTTAAGGCTCCACCGAACTGCCTTTGTGACCGCGCTGGAAGATTCCTATAAATACGCGGGGGAGGACCGGGTCTTCGTCCGCGGAGCATGGGAGTTCGGCGAGGCGGAGCCCAGCACCACAGCCCGGATACCGCGCAGAATAGGAGTCCCCCCAAGTAAAAACCGAGGCCCCCCTGGATTTTGTATTTTAATCACATTTCTTTCCTTCTGTTGACATCGTTCTGTTTTCTGCAGGTTTTCGACAGAGGAGGGAGCTTGCAAGAAGGAACCGGTAGAGGGTGAACAGCGACTGGCACGAGAAGGTGCGGAAGTACCGTGGCCATCACTGCCGAGCCGCGTTCTCGCTTCTAGGATACAAGCCGCACTACAAGTCTTTCATTGCTCCGAGGCGGGTGACCGGGATCGACTCCGTGCTTCACGGGGAAGGCATTGGACCGGACACCGTACATACTGAGGTCCCTGTCCCGGAGACGGTGACTGTCGCGATTCCCAGCGGCATTCCGGTAGAATTGGGCGGACAGTCTCCTGTCCGTGAACCAGCGGCGACCAAGAGAGCCGAGAACGGGCGCAAGCGGCAGAGGCAGAAATTTGTCGTCTCCAGCGAGTCCCGGAGCACATCCAGCTCGGAAGAGTCCGAAGTCGAGATGTTGCGCGGTCGTCGCCAGCGCTTCGTGGCCGAAGACCTCGCCGCCGCAGCATTTGGGGACATCGGCGGGACCTCGGACTCCTGTCGAGGTGCCGACGTCGCTCCAACTTCATCGTCGGCGGCTGCTGCAGAGGTTCTCGCTCCCGAGACCGAGACGGTTCCGGAAGCCACCGACGGTGCTCAAACAGGACCTCCTGCAGCAGCCGAGGTCGACGCGGGTCCTCCGGCCATCGTCGTTGAAGAATCGCACTCCGACTTAGGCAGAGAGGGCACTGCCGAGGTCGTCGAGGCGCGCAGGCCGGAGAAGAGGCCCAGGGTCGGAGCCCCATCAGCCCCGGAACCTGCCATGTCGGTCGGGGGGTCCGCCACTCCCTCCGATTTTATCCCATGGAGACCGGACATCGAGGGGGTGCTGGGGAGGCAACTAGCCGAGTCGGACCGAGCGGTCAATCCCGAAGTGGTTGCCGCTCTGGGACGAGCTTGCGCCCTTCCCAAGGACATGGCAAGGTGGGCGCAGATGGATAACGAATCCCTGCTGCTTTCCTCAATGCGGTCATTGGTAGCGGTATGTACACTTGACTCATGTTCTCTTTCTTTTTCTGCTGCATTTCATTTGCTGACACTGTTCTTACTGCAGCTCTTGCAAAAATGCCAAACTGGCATGGGAAGGCTAGACGCAGCCGAGGCCAGGGCAACAGCCTGGGCAGCGGAGAAGGAGGAGCTGCTGAAGTCCCTGGCGGCGAAGGACGCGACCCTGGAGGAGGAGGCGAGCAAGAATGCGGATCTTCTTGCCGAGCTCGACGCAGCACGGGCCTTGGCCGAGCACCTCAAAGAGGAAGCAAAGGAGGCGAAGGATCAAAACGTCCACCTTTCCTGGAAGCTAGACGAGGTCCGGCTTGCGTCGTCGCGGAGGGAGGAAGACATGCAGATGCTGCGGGGGACCAACAGTAGGCTCATCTCCGAGAGAAAACTGGCTGAAAGAAGGCTAGAGATGGCTCTGGAGGGGAAGGCGGCCGAGCTCGCGCGGGCTCTCAAAGGGCAAGAAGCCAAACTCAAGGAAGAGTACCTAGCCGAGCACGAGTCCGTGATGAACGAGGTCGGCAAACTGATAGCTGACTACAAGGCCCAACTGCCAGGAATCCGAGACAAGGCGTGGACACTTGGGTGGAGGGCGGCCTTAAAGAGGGTTGGTGTTCCTACGGAAAGCCCTATCTTTCAGAACTCCCCCAGGTTTCCTCGCTCGGATTCGGAGTTGCGAGCCGTCTCGGAATTCGCCCCTGTCCCTTCAGCTTCGGAGGTCCTTCCAGCTCCAGCCGCCCCCGCTCCTCCAGCGGTTCCTTAGGCTGCCCCAGCTGTTCCCAGCGAGAGCGCTACCGGGACCAGTTGTAATAAGGGAGCTGCAGCTCCCTGAATTTTGTACTCCCTTTTTTTTTTTTTTTTGCCATACATTGTATTCAAACGGATCTTTCCATAATAAAACAACATTTTTTTTGGTCACTTGTTCTGTGAATGATCTTGATTTTGCTTATGGTGGAATGAGTATTGACGCAAGTAGTTTGCCGAGTAGTTTCATAGGCACTAAGCGAGGGCGGTTGGTCCTCTGAACAGAGGAGCGGAGCCGCGAGGGTGGTACTGATACCGGACCCTGATGTGCATCTGGCTGTGCTGCCCGAGCTGGTGAAGGCACAGAGCTGAGGGCGGTTGGCCCTTTGAACAGAGGCGCCGAGCCGCGAGGGTGGTACTGTTACCGGACCCTGATATGCATCTGGCTGTGCCGCCCGAGCTGGTGAAGGCACCGAGCTGAGGGCGGTTGGCTCTCTGAACAGAGGCGCCGAGCCGCGAGGGTGGTACTGTTACCGAACCCTGATATGCTTATGGCTGTGCCGCCAGAGCTGGTGAAGGCACCGAGCTCAGGACGGTTGGCCCTCTGAACAGAGGCGCCGAGCCGCGAGGGTGGTACTGTTACTGGACCCTGATATGCTTATGGCTGTGCCGCCCGAGCTGGTGAAGGCACCGCGCTTAGGACGGTTGGCCCTCTGAACAGAGGCGCCGAGCCGCGAGGGCGGTACTGTTACCGGACCCTGATATGCATCTGGCTGTGCCGCCCGAGCTGGTGAAGGCACCGAGCTGAGGGCGGTTGGCTCTCTGAACAGAGGCGCCGAGCCGCGAGGGTGGTACTGTTTCCGAACCCTGATATGTATGTCGAAGCTGGCGATGGCGCCGAGCTGACAGTTGATATCCCGAATAGAGGGGTTGAACCGCCGTGAACCTTGAAGCAATGCAAAGACTCTTTCCATAAAAGTTGCCTTTTATTGATATTTGATTTCTCGAATACATTTTTCAGAAGTAGAATTTTTTTTAGATGCGTCGCGTTCCATGGTCGCGGGAGCGGCTTCCCTTCCATATCTTCAAGTCGGTAGGCAGATCTCCCGGCTGTAGAAGTTATTCTGAACGGTCCCTGCCAGTTGGGCGCCAGCTTGCCTTCGTTGGGATCTCGGTCGCCAGGAAGTGTTTTCTTCAAGACCAACTCTCCTATCGCGAATCTTCTCTCTTTGACCTTCGGGTTGTATCCCCTGGCCAACTGCTGTTGGTAGGTGGCCAGGCGGATAGCTGCCGCCTCTCTTCGTTCTTCATCCAAGTCCAACTCTCGTGCTACGTTCAGATCATTTAGACCCTGGTCACAGAGTTCCGACCTCAAGGTCGGGAGGCCGACCTCAAGGGGAATAACTGCTTCCATGCCGTAGGCAAGGGAGAACGGGGTAGCCGAGGTGGAACGCCTTGGGGTAGTTCGGTAGGCCCATAGAACGCTTGGCAGCTCCTCTGCCCATCGACCTTTGGCTCGGTCGAGTCTCTTTTTAATTCCGTCGAGGAGCACTTTGTTTGAGATCTCGGCCTGACCATTGCTCTGAGGGTACGCCGGGGTGGAGTAGATGTTGCGAATGCCGTACTCCTGGCAGAAACTCTTGAAAAGGTTGGAATCGAACTGCGTACCGTTGTCGGAAATGAGAGTGCGGGGAATTCCAAATCTGGTGATGATGTTCCTCCACACAAAGTTCTTCGTGTCTAATTCGGTGATGGAGGACAAAGGTTCAGCTTCGACCCATTTCGTGAAGTAGTCCGTGGCCATAATCAACCATCTTTTGTTCCCTGGAGTTCGGTGAAGTGGTCCGACGATGTCCAGGCCCCACTGGGCGAAAGGCCATGGACTGGAGAGGGGACTCAGGTCTTGGGCTGGCTGGTGGAGAGAGTGAGAGAACTTCTGGCACTTCCCGCATTTTCGGGCATAGAGCTGGGCGTCCTTTGGCATGTACGGCCACCAGTAACCCTGGCTGATAGCCCGGTAAGCAAGAGACCGACCTCCTATATGACTGCCGCAGACTCCTTCGTGAATCTCGTAGAGGAAATCGTCGACTTTGCTGGGGTGAACGCACTGGAGGTAAGGCCCTGTGAATGACTTTCTATAGAGCTTGTTGTCTGGGGAGAGCCAGAACCGGGTCGCCTTTAATCTGACCTTTCGAGTTTCAGTCCTGTCCTCGGGCAGCTGGTCGTCCTTCAGGTATGCGATGATGGGGTCCATCCAGCTCGGGCCGAGATCAAGGCACATGAGCTGCCGGGGTTGCTGGAGGTCGATGCTGGGCTCCTGCAGTGTTTCCACTTCAATAGTTCTCTTTTCACCGGCTTCCACAGCCGAGGCGAGGCTGGCGAGGGCGCCTGCATGGGAGTTGGATTCTCTGCCGATCTGCCGGACCTCGGCCCTTTCGAACTGGGAGAGGAGTCCCCTGGCGTGGGCAAGGTAGGCAGCCATCCTGTCATCCCGAGCTTGGTAGTCTCCGCTGAGCTGGCTCGTTACCAGCTGAGAGTCGCTGAAAACCACAACGGACCGGGCTTCCAGGATTTTGGCACTGTTAAGTCCGGCAATGAGCGCCTCATATTCGGCCTCGTTATTAGATGCCTTGAAACCAAGTGTCACAGCTTGTTCGATGACGAGGCCTTCGGGAGACTGGAGAACTACGCCAGCGCCAGCTCTCTTGGATGTTGAGGATCCGTCGACGAAGACTTTCCAGGACGAGTCTAGGAGTTCTCTCCAGGACTGTTCTTGCTCAGTCTCGGTGACATCCTCTGCATCCCTATCGCCCCCCAGTTCGGTGTCGAGCGCGGTCGGTGCCGAACTCTGAGGAGTAAATTCCACAATGAAGTCTGCCAGGACTTGAGCTTTGATGGCCGTTCTGGGTTGGTAGCTGATGTCATATTGCCCCAGTTCGACAGCCCATTTGGAGATCCGTCCGAAGAAATCTGCCTTCCGGAGGAGAGCCTTCAGTATGTATTCTGTTACAACCACTATTATGAAGGTTTGGAAGTAGTGGGAGAGCTTTCGAGAGGCGCTGACGAGCGCCAAGGCGAGCTTTTCGAGCTGCAGATACCGGGTCTCGGCGTCCAGCAGGGTTTTGCTCGTGTAATAGATAGGCCTTTGCTGGCCGTTGTCCTCTCTGACGAGTACCGAGCTCACTGCATGGTCCGAGACCGACAGGTACAAGAACAGTGCCTCTCCAAACGTCGGGGTTGACAGCAGCGGTGGAGAAGAAAGGTATTGCTTTAGTTGTTGCAGCGCCTGAGTACAGTCCGACGTCCACTGGAACTTGGACCCCTTTCGCAAGAGTTGGAAGAAAGGTCTGCACTTGTCGGAAGCGCGGCTGATAAATCGGTTCAGGGCGGCAGCCATTCCAGTCAGCCGCTGAACTTGTTTTGCCGAGGTCGGACACTGGAGCTCTTGGATCGCGGTGATCTGGTCAGGGTTCGCTTCGATCCCCCTTCTTGTGACCAGGCTCCCTAGGAACTTGCCGGAACCGACACCAAAGGCGCATTTGGATGCATTCAGCTTCAACTGGTAACTGGTGAAGGATGCCAAAAATTTGGCGGAGGTCGGTCAGGTGGTCCTGCGACCTCTTGGATTTGACGACCATGTCATCGATGTAGACCTCCACCGTCTTCCCAAGCTGGGCCTGGAACATCTTCGTCACCAACTGCTGGTAGGTCGCTCCCGCATTCTTCAACCCGAAGGGCATCACCTTGTAACAATAGGTGCCCCGGGGAGTGATGAAAGCTGTCTTCTCCTGGTCGGCCGCATACAGGGGGATCTGATGGTACCCCCGGTAGGCATCCAGGAAGCTCATCCGGTCGTGTCCGGCAGTGGCGTCGATGAGCTGGTCGATCTTCGGAAGAGGGAAGCTGTCCTTTGGATAGGCTTTATTGAGGTCGGTGAAGTCCACGCAGACCCTCCATTTTCCCGTCTTCTTTTTGACCACCACGGTGTTGGCTAACCACTGCGGATAGTGGACCTCTCTTATTGCACCTGCCTCGAGGAGTTTCTGAACTTCCTCAACCACGGCCTCAGTCTGCGGGACCCCAGTCCGGCGCGGTTTTTGAAGCACGGGCTTATGGTTGGGATCCACCTTCAGTTCGTGGCAGATGACTGCGGGGTCAATGCCAGGCATCTCATAGGGTGTCCAGGCAAAGACCGCCTTATTCTCTTCGAGGAGGTTGAGCAGCTCCGTCTTCTCGGTCTCGGGGAGCTGGCTTCCCACGAGAAAGAATCTGTCGGGGTCTGCGGGATCAATATTGACCTTGGTGAGGTCTTCGATGCTTTTCTGTGCCGGAGCCCTGCCGACGTCCCCGAGCTCGGTTTCTCTATCCAGCTCGGTCACATTGACTTGGGAAGGCTCAGCTTCGTCAGGCAGCACGGCCAGCAGACATTGCCTGGCCATGCGCTGGTCGCCTCTGACAGTGATCACTTCCGTTCGGCCCGACTGATTTTCCAAAGGAAATTTGAGTTTCTGATGTCGGGTGGAGGGCACCGCCTCCATGCTATGCAGCCACGTCCTCCCCATTATGACATTGTACGGGGAGGGGACATCGACTACTAGAAAGTCGACTTGCCTGCAGGCGCCACCAACTTGGACTCTAAGGGAGATCTTACCCTTGGGGTAAACAGGCTTTGAGCTGAAGCCGACCAGAGGGATGCGGGCAGCCTGGAGGTCCTCATCCTTTAGTCCCAACTTCTTGAAGCAATCATAGTAGAGGACCTCGGATGAGCTGCCAGGGTCGACGAGGACTCTCTGAACCAAGAAGTTTTGTAGCTTCAAGGTGAGCACCAGAGCGTCGTTGTGCGGCAGCTCGACGTCTTCCAGGTCCTTGTCAGAGAACCATATTCTGACACCCTCTGTTTTGGCCTTCTTCGCGGCCTGCTCTGGTGCCGCGGTCAGCACCTGTTTTTGGTGGGAGGCGCGCCTGGCCTCGGCGCGAGCCTGAGAGCTCTTCTTAGGTGGGGCGGCGAGGTGAATGACGTGGATGACGCCTTCTGGCTCGCTGTCCTGGTTGTCAGCGTCCCGCCGCGGAGGTCGGTCATCACCTCGGCCCTCCTGCTTGATGTACTCCCGTAGGTGCCCCTCCTTCACGAGGTTTTCCAGATGGAACTTGTAGCTTTTACATTCGTCGGTCCTGTGCCCATTCTGCTTGTGGTAGGCACAGAACCTACTTTGGTCCCGGGAGGAGGGGTCGGTCGTCATTGGGCGCGGCCATTTGAAGAAAGGCTGCGCTTTTATTTTGTTGAGGAGCCTATAGATTGGCTCCTTGAAAATGGTGTTCACTGCCACGAAGGAGGTTGGCTCATGGCCGGACCCTCTGCCGCTCCGTGATCCCGACGCCGAGGCAGAGGGGGTTCGGCGCTGCTCCGAGGACCGGGCCTTGCGCCGATCCGGGGATGGATCCCTGCGGCGATCCTCCCCCCTGGAGGACCTGCTGTCTCCCTTGGCCGGTTGGCTCTTCTTAGTGAGGCCGAAGTTTTCACGACCTCGCGCCTCGTCCTCTTCTGCCAGGATGAACCGATTTGCTCGGGTCATCAGTTCCTTCATGGTGGTCACGGGGTACATGACCAGCTGTGCCCGAAGCGGGATGCCTGGCTGCAGAGCCAGCTGGAAGGACCTCACTGCCAGCTCCTCAGAAGCGCACTCGATCTGGCTGTAGACGGTCCAGAACCGGCGAGCGAACTGGGTGACGTTCTCATTCTCCTGCATCCGGAGGGCCATCAGGTCGGCATCGGTCTTCGGGATGACGCGATGGGCCTGGAATTTCCCCAGGAAGGAGGTCCGGAGCTGCCGCCAACTGGAGATGGAATCCTCTGGAAGCGAGCAAAACCACCGCAGGGGTAGATCCGCCAAACTGGAGGAGAACACTCAACAGTTTAGGGAATCGTCATCCCCCCAGACCGACATCCTCTGGACGTAATGTCGGAGGTGAGCAGCAGGGTCCGAGGTCCCGTCATACAGGGTGAACCTTGGGACGCTGAACTTCTCGGGGAGTGTATATTTTCTAATCTCCATAGAGAAGGGAGACGCGCCAGTGTCTTCAGCTTCGAAGGCGGTATACTGGTCTCGGTCGATACCAGCAGTCTCCATATTCTGGCGGATAGTCTGCTTCACCTGCTGGTCGATCCACTTCTTCAGCTCTTCATCCTCCGACCCCTGGCGCTGCTTCTTCGGCCCCTCGTGCATGTGGCTGCTGCTGGAGCCTTCTTCTCTTTGGTCTCGGTCACGCCTCTTACTGTTGAGGACGTGCCTCAGGTCTTGCCCGTGGCCCAGGCGCTTGGGCGGCGGGCTCCGACCCTTCTTGTCTTCGAGCTGCTGCTCGAGCCGTTGGATAAGCTCACGCTGTTCTTGGATGAGGCGGTTTTGTGGTCTGATGTCCTCCAGGCGGGGGTCTTCGTTTCGATCAAGGCTGGCCTGATGCTGGGACTGTGATCCAGCCCGCGCTGACTTCTCGTGTGGCTTGGTGACTGACTTGTCACCTTGCACGGGCCGCTTATGGCTATGGTGGGGTTGCTCCGGGGGTGGGACGTCGCGAAGGGAGAGCATGGTCACTCCCCTAGACTGCGACTGTGTCTGGACTGTGGGAGACCTCCCCCCAGACCTCCTTTGGTGAGGGGGTGGAGGTGGAAGATTCTGCGCCAGTGTAGGCTGTATGGACAAAGCCTTGCCTTTGGAGGGTCCTTCGCCATTTCTGGTTTTTGGAGGCATCGTGTTTACAAGCTTTTTGTTCAGTCCCCACAGACGGCGCCAAACTGTAGGCGGTAAAAACGACACCTACTTAGATCGAGATGAGATCGGGGTTAAACTTCTTAGGACGGGGAATGCTGAACTCCAAGAACCTGAAAAGGAAGGAGAAAGACTAGAGTCAGAGGCCCTGACTGCCGTGAGCCAAAGGCACTCCGATGCCTGAGTTAGCTCTGAGAAAACTAAACAGGAGGAGGGAGAGAGGAATGAGAGCGTGTGTAGTATTGAGGGTTGTGTGTTGCCTACCTCTTATGGGACTGATCCCATGCATATATAGGCGAGTGTTCCTCGTTCATTCTCTCTGTGAGTGGGGGTAGGTGAGGTGAGGTCCCATCGATCCTTACCCTGACTGGCAGCAGTAGGTGGAACGGACAACACCCCTTCCTCACTTTCCACGCCTTCAGCCAGTTGGCGTACAGGGATGATAAAGCACACCTCTTATCGTCATAAATGTGCAATCCTATCGCCATAAATGACTGCTCATATCTGTCAGGGCGCGCCGTATTTCCAGTAGGAAGGTGGCGGCCCATTCTGACTAGTACTATGGCCTGGGACCAAGGATGGCTTTGGCCGTGGCGCGGCTTTGTACCGAGCTGGCATTTATGCCGAGCTGCCGAACTGTGGTGCTGAGCTACGAAGTTATTGACCGAGCTGCCGAGGTACCAAGGTATTGACCGAACTGCCGAGCTGACGATCTTCTACCGCAGAGGCTGAGGAGTTCGGCGAGTTTAGCCGTGACCTTTGTTTAACTTCGTCATTACGGTGTTTTACCCACACAATCTCCATTGTCTTCAATGTGGCAGATCTCTCACCTTTCCATGAAAGTGAAGATGACAACTCGAGGGCGAGTTCTTCGCAGGCAGGGGAGGATGATGCGGATGGATTTGATGATCAAGTGGTTGAGCAGGCTATGACATTCATGGAAGCATTTGATTGTACACCTGGTGTCCGAACCCATGTGTAGAAGTCCTAACCGCATTATGGAACCAGAACAGCCTACAGTTTCTAGGTTATACGGCTGCAAGGGCTGTTTAATAAATCACATAAGCTACAGGGCTGTTTATGCAGATATAAATAAAACTGCACTAAATAATTGTGCACAAAAAATGGGTTTCGTGTGAGTTGTTTGGGCTAGATAGATGAAGGTCCAGATGGGCCCAAACCCAACTGCAACCAGCACTCCCCTGGTCGCCCATGAGTGTACGGCCAACAGGCATGACCCACTTCTCCATTAGACGGGCCATGTGGGTCCTGTGATCAATTTCATGGAAAGTGTCTGAAACGACACCCATTTTAAAAATCTGCTGGAATCCTTCAATTTCTTTCTAATTAGTAGTTGAGGGCCATGTGGGTCCCGTGATCAATTTCATGGAAAGTGTTTGAAACGACACCCATTTTAGAAATTTGCTGGAAAATTTCAATTTCTTGCTAATTAGAAGTTGATTTTCTTCCATCATGTTATTAGGAGTTACTAATTATTGTCTGGAGGCAGAATCTTTGGATATTATCGCTTGTAATTAGGTGATTTAGGCTTTGGAGTGTTGCAAGGGTCGACTGCCTCACCAGTTCAGAGTGGACATATTTAAGACAGAATAACAGTGTGTTATTTTCTGCATCTCTGTGGATTGCTTACATCTGCCCATTATTATTGTGGGTGTTCTTGGTGTTTCTATTGAAGATCCAACCAAATAGTGTGATTTGGTTTCTTTCCAAAGAAGTTGAATAATAGTGGGCTGTGTAACAATCCTGTTACTTGTCAGAGTCCTTAGGAACAGCCAGTATACTGTTTTGTGGTCCTGTTGATACCCTTGACTTCAAAGGAGAATCCAACTCTGAAGAGGTTGGTGATGTTGAATATAATGACAGCGACGAGGGGATCATAGGGTATGGAGCAAAAACTCTAGTGATCCGGAAGAGTGACATGATGCCAAAGAACCCGAAAGAGGATGGCTGGTTGCGTAATAATATTTTTCACACCTCATGTACCATCAAGGGAAGGGTTTGTGGTGTGATCGTTGATGGTGGTAGTTGCGAGAACGTCATCACAGAGGAAGCTGTTGACAGGCTTCAACTCAATACTGAGAAGCATCCTTTGCCATGCAAACTCTCTTGGTTAAAAAAGGGAAATGAGGTAACCATTTTTTCGCTGGTGCTTAGTTTCATTTTCCATTGGAGGGTCTATTTTGATAATGCCGTGCGTGATGATGTGGTGCCCGAAATGGATGCATGAAACATTCTACTTGGCTGACCATTGCCATTTGATAAAAGGACCCTTAATGATGGATACCGCAACATGTATGTATTTTGGAAGGACAAAAGGAAAATTGTACCCAAGCCTATGCGTGAGCAGATTCCATTCAAATCGGGAAGGGATTTGAATTTTTGCAATCTTCCAAACATAAGTTGGCCCAGATGGGGGGTGCAAGTGGCTGGTGGGGCCCTCCTTTGGACGGCCATGCATGGTTGGATTTTTCCTTCTAATTCTTCGTCCTTCCTTTTCTCTCCTTCCTTGCTTGATTACTTTATCTCCAAGTCTCCTAGCTTCTTTCCTCTCTTGGACTCTTTTCAAAAACTCAAAATTCAAATTTCCTATGAAGTCGGGTATTCCTTTGAGCTTGCAACAAAAGTGGGTCCACCTTGGCCGTACCTCAAATTCACACCCAAGGGGTGGTATTTTCTTCTCTTTAATTCTTCTTTTGCTTCCTCTTGAATCTTCTCTTCTTCTGGGCCTCGAATTTCTGAGTTTTCTTTAAAAACAAAGCAATAAATTAAAAAGAATAATTTTTATGCAGAAAACTATCATGCAATTCATGAGACCCGTCCAGACACGTATGAACTCAAGTGCATATACCACGCTGCTCATAATTTCGTGTATTACGCATTGGTTTGAAGAAATTACGTGAGTTTATGTGTAGTATGAAAGTTATTTAAGAGGATAATCCAATAATCCCAAAAGAATAATTTCGATTAAAACATGCAATTTTCTAAAATTGAACCAATTTTCAATTGAAATCCACTTTGAACAACATGATGCATGATTCTATGAAATTCAATGCATTTTATCCTAAATAAGTCCAAATTCTACAGGAAATAATGACAATAGTATGCAATTTTATGGACTCATCAAAACGCCACAAGAAGCATGATAATCTCAAGTTTATGAATTGGTGCCAAACCAGGTGCGCCCAAGGTTTTCTGCTAGAGCAACCGAATGGAGTTCTAGGCCTCCTTCAGAGAGAAACCAACGCATATGTTAGCGAACCATAGAAGAGCGTCTCTAAGGGTGTCATCTAGAGGGATAAACTCTGCCTTTCGAATGAGAGTAGCAACTTTAGATAGGAGATCATTTGGAATTCTCCTGTAATTGTTCACTATTATGTCTGAAATTTCTTTTGCTTAAGGAGAAATGATGGGGACATCATGCCTAATTCCCCCAATTCCTTCAAGGTCTACCAAAGGAGGAAGCGTAGGGTGGCGGATCAAGCTATGATGTGGATGGATGATGTGTATCATGACTTTGCTCGCCAAGATGTCATAAATCCACCGGTGGATTACCACCAGGATGATATCCGACGGTTGGATTTTGGCGGATCTACCATTTGAAGGAGAAAAGGCCCCATGTGTGCAATCACATAGCAGGCCCCACTTTGGGAAGTGCCACATGGGTTGAAATAAAATGGTTTTTAAAGTTGAGAGGGGCCAAGTTATTTAATGAAGAATAGAGTCATAAAAGGGGCCCATGTTCATTAAAGAAGAGAATGAAGAATAAGGGGGGCCACCACTTAAGAAAGGGCTATGGGGAGCGTGCGCACAAGTCCTCCATCCGTTTGTTGTTCTTTGTCTTTTTTCTTCCCTTTTTTTTTTTTTTTTTAATTATGTGATATGTCATCCCTTAGGGCTAAAATTAATAAATTGTCTTAGTTTCTTTCTTCCTTATGCTATGCTATCTTGTAATGAAACTTTGAGATAAATGAAAGGAATGGATTTTCCCTCTTTTTCTCTGTGAGTCTCTTGGGTTCCCCTTGCTCAAAGGACGTAACGTCTTTGGATCGGAGTTTGGTGAGAGCCCAATCAAAGGTATCATCTTCTCTTTCTCTATTTATTTTCCTACGAACAAACTTCCTACACTAACGCTAAATCTCTATTTAAGATCCTAATAATCAGATCTGCAACCCTTATCGCTAGATCTCAACCCCAGGTTTTCCCCAATAGTTCATCTCACCCAGCCCCTACACAGATCATCACAAGAAATACAAGATCTGTACAATTGGGCAACCCCAGGTTTTCTCCAATAGTCCATGTCACCCAGCCCCTACCTAGATAACCACAAGAAACATGAGATATGCACAATTGGGCATTCCCTAAGCATTTTAGAAGTTCTATCTTCCATTGGGATCCTACCCATTCATTTAAGAGGGACTTTTACTGCAGGACTGCAAGCCTGTTTTGGGATCAATTACTGATTTTCCCATTAGATTGTGCTATTTACCAATATGAATGGTGTGTTTCGAGTTCATATTAATTTTAATTCTAAATCTGATCTCATCATACTATATTAGGTTATATTTCATTTTGTCCTACATCGATCTTGGTATCAGAGCTTAGGATTGCTTAGGGAGTCATCCAAGTCTCGGTTTTTTTATTTTTCAAAAAAAAAAAAGAAAAAGAAAAGACTGTTGCCCAAGTTGGGTCATCATACATTTTATTGCACTGCATCATTAGGATAGCCATCATAATCTTTCTTTCGCATTTGCATGCCCACAAGAAGTGGTAAGGACATTCAACCAGAACATCTCAAAATGAATCTTGAGCAGTTGTCTAAGAGTATCCAAGAACAATTGTCTAGGAGTATCCAAGAAATCTTGGCAAAAAATAAAGAGGACATCGATGCCCAACTGGATGCCTTTCTGCAACAATCACAGGCCCAAACTGAGCAACTCAAGACTCGTCTTGAGAACATTGAGAGGACCCAACACGGTGATATGGCACATTGCCGTAATCGTAACAGGAACCATGAGAGGAACCGGGGCATGAGCGCAATGATGATTCTGACCTCGAATCTGAGGCTAGGTATGACAGTGGGGCCTGTGGTAGAGAACGGGATGCTGATGAGCAGGCCGTGAAGAGTGTTAAGATAGAAGCACCAACTTTTGATGGTCGCATTGACCCAAGAGCCTATTCCGATTGGGAATTGGACATGGACCACTACTTTGAGTGGTATGGCATGTCTGAGGATAGGAGAATTCGATTTTCCAAAAAGAAATTGGTAAGTCAAGCCCGGTTGTATTGGTCGGACGTTGAGCATAGGTTACATCAGCGTCGAGAGGAACCCATTGGTACATGGGATGAGATGAAGGAGCACTTGCGGGTTAAATACCTACCCTAGTCTTACCATGATAGACTTTTAGATCAAAGGTCTAACCTCCGACAGGGTAGTATGTTATTGACTGACTACATCAATAAGTTCGAGAAACTTAACCTTCGATGTAGGGTCCAAGAAGGCCTTCCTGCTAGAATTTCCAAATTTAGGACGGGTCTTCGTCAAGAGTTTTGGCGGAAACTAATCACTGTTAAAATAACTAGCCTAGAGGAAATTTACGAAGTAGTGCAAAACCTTGAGTCTACCATGAAAAGTAAACAGGCTAGCGTAGTGATTACTGTGGAACAGATTCTAAGCCTTACTCTTTGAGCGGTAAATCAAAATTTTGTGGTCAACCTCCCAAGACCTCCGCAAATTTACCGCTTGCCATCAATGACAATAAAGGCAAAGGAATCGTTGGTGACAACTCTAAATGGAGCAATTCAGTTATCTGTCACCGTTGTCACGGATTTGGGCATATCGCCCATGATTGCCCCACCCGAAACCTTTGCATTGAGGATGTGGAGGTTGAAAGTGACCCAATAGTAGATGACTACATCCTGGATTTTCTGCCTAGTGATGATGATTGTGATGGCTCAGAGGATCGTGTAACCTTTCTTACATTTGCCTGCTCATGTCATGGAGATGAAAATGCACTGAGCAAAACAAAAGGTGATCCACCTCGTGTGACGGTAGTGAGATGTGCATTGACCCTCCAAGAAAATGAGGACTGGCGTAGGACTTCCATCTTTCATACCTCCGTCAAATGCAATGATAAGAGCTGTAAGGTCATCATTGAAAGTGGAAGTTGTACCAATGTAGTTTTTGCCAAAAATTTGTCTCGTTTAGGCTTGACCTCAGTTCCCCATCCCAAGCCTTATCGTGTGTCATGGGTAGATTCTACATCTATTCCTGTCACTCAGTGTTGCCTGGTCCCAATTAACATGTCCCCTTATCAGGACTAGTTGTGGTGTGATGTGGTCCCCATGGATGTGGGACATATTATCCTAGGGAGACCTTGGATCTACGATTTGGATTGTAGAAGATAGTGTGGCTTAGGCCCATAGGTCAAGCCCCGCCCATCAAGGCCTATATACTGTTGTATATAAAATCCCACATGTGGGATCTGTAATTATATGCTGATTTCTTTCATATTACTTACTGTATAGATTAGGAGATTGATTTAATTCTAATTCTGATTGTATTGATTGACATATTTAGAACCCGTGATTAGGGTATAATAACATTATAAATAGACAGACAATCCTCAATTGAGGTATCAGTTTCTCTCCAATTCTCGTCTCCTTCTTCCTTCTCTCATTCCATACTGTATCATGGTATCATAGCGATAATCCATTGGAGACCTCATCTACAATGTCTAAGCAACACAGATCAAGGATTCATGCATTTTGGAAGCAACATGTGAGTGAAAAACTCACTATCTCATCATCGTGATCACTGTGGCCCACCTGCGATCATCATGAAATCCAAACGTCTCTCTCTAGCCTTGGTCGCCCATCTCTCCTTGTCCTTTTGTAGATTTTTTTCAGAATTTTTCAACGATCAAAGGGATCCAGCCAATAAAATCATGGTCGCCTGGATTATCCTGGCCTGATTTTTTTAAAAATTTGCACCTTTGTGTGTTGTGTGCGATTGGAAATCTCATCCACTATTATTGAAGTGTTATCTGAGCTCTGGGGGTTATTTGGAAGCCTCATCTTGCACCTGTGCAATTGTTTGAGAACCTGTGTGGTTGCTGCTGGTTGTTTTCTTCACACTACTGCTGCTCTTTCTTTCCCATTGCACTCTGGTACAATGGACAAGTATGATGTTACCCCATAAAATTTAACGGATATAAGTATATGTCCTGGTCCTTCCATTTAAAGAACTTTGTTGAAGGACAAGGGCTTTTTGGTTATCTTGATGTATTGATCACTAAACCACATACTACAAGTACCACTGACTCCAAAAGCGTAGCCACCTAGTCCAAAGAAAATGCTAAAGTGATTACTTGGATTCTTAACTCCATTGATCCTTCTCTTGTTGTGGCTCTTCAAGCCTACACTACCGCCGCTGACATGTGGGCTCATCTCAAGAAAGTCTATCATCAAACCAATAAGGCCCGGAAGTTTCACTTGGATAGTGAAATTGCAAAGTATAATCAAGGGGATAAATTTGTGCAGGCATACTTTAATGGTTTCCTCACCTTATGGACTGAAAGGGATTCCATGTTGATGTCACCAACTTTGGACGTACCAACATCTGTGTCTTTAATTTCAAAGATAAGAAGGTGAAGTTGTATCCATTACCCCCTAAAGATAAAATTGGCAAGAAGGAGAATGATGAGAAAGCCAACACTAGTGCCTCAAGTTCTAAGACAAAAAGCTTACACATTTTGAGTGTTAGTGAACTCCAGGCTGATTTGGAAGAAAGGACAAGCAAGGGCTCCAAGGAAGACCCCATTGTTTATGCCACAGTGACTACGAAAGTTCCTAAAGAGCCACCTACTAGTATTCCACATGAGGTGGAACCTATTTTCCAGGATTTTCAGGAAGTCTTTCTTTACGAGTTACCAAATGAACTCCCACCCATGCGTGACATCCAACACACAATTGATCTTGTCCCAGGAGCGACACTGCCTAATTTGCCTCATTACCGAATGAATCCATTGAAACACGCAGAACTGAAAAGGCAGATGGATGAACTCCTCAACAAGGGTTTCATTAGGGAGAGCCTAAGCCCTTGTGCTGTTCTCGCACTTTTGACTCCAACAAAAGATGGCACTTGGAGGATGTGCATGGACAGTCGAGCGATCAACAAGATCATTGTCAAGTATCGGTTTCCGATACCCAGGTTAGATGATATGCTCGATATGATGGCTGGTGCCACTATCTTGTCTAAGATAGATCTTAAGAGTGGCTACCTTCAAATTCAAATTCGTCCTAGGGACGAATGGAAAACCACCTTTAAGACAAAGGACGGGTTGTATGAATGGCTAGTGATGCCATTTGGGTTGTCCAACGCGCCAAGTACCTTCATGCACATCATGACACAAGTATTGAGGCCATTCATTGGAAAATTCTTAGTAGTTTACTTTGATGACATTCTCATCTATAGTAATACTAAGGAACAACATCTCAATCACTTGTGTCAAGTTTGTGGTACTTTGCAAAAAGAGCAACTATACGCAAACCTTAAGAAATGTACATTCATGGCAGATCGTGTGATTTTCTTAGGTTTTGTAGTCTTTGCGGCAAGTATGTTTGCTGATCTTGAAAAGGTGCGTGCAATTGTTGAATGGAAGACTGCATCCAACATTTATGAGGTACGTAGTTTCGGTGCTCTAGCCACGTTTTATCGTTGTTTCATCAAGGGATTCAGTACCATCATGGCTCCAATTACGGATTGTAAGAAAAAGGGGAGTTTAATTGGAGCCCGACTGCTACAAAAACCTTTCAGGAAATCAAAACCAGAATGATAGAAGCTCCTGTCATGCGTTTGCCTGACTTTTCTAAGGTTTTTGAAGTAGCATGCGACGCATTTGGCGTTGGAATAGGAGGTGTTTTGAGTTAGGAGGGACACGCCGTTGCTTATTTCAGTGAGAAATTGAATGAGGCGAAATGGAAGAAATATTCCAAATACGAAAGAGAATTCTATTTCAGTCGTTGAAACATTGGCGACATTACCTGTTACCGCAAGAGTTTGTTTTGTACTCGGATCATGAAGCATTGCGGTACTTGAATTCCCAATCCAAGCTAAAAGGGAAACATGCAAAATGGGTCGAACTATTGCAAGGGTACACTTTCGTTTTGAAACACAAGGCAGGAGTGGAGAACAAACCCGCTAATGTGTTAAGTCGTAGAGTCAGTTCAATCCACTCCATGAATCATTTGAGAGATAATTATCCATCATGCCCAGACTTTGGGGACTTATTTGCAACTTTGTCTGATAACCCTCTTCGGAGCATTGATAGATTCACATTGAAAGACGACTATATCTTTCGAGGAAATCAGATTTGCATCCCCCATACCTCCATGAGAGAGTTTCTCATTTGGGAGCTCCATGCTGGTGGAGTAGGTGGCCACTTTGGTTGTGACAAAACCATTCTTCTTGTGAAGGACCATTTATACTGGCCGAGTCTCAAGCGAGATGTCGCGCGCATCATTGAACGCTGTCACACTTGCCAATTGGCGAAAGAACGTAAACGGAACACGGGGTTGTACACTCCATTGCTAGTGCCTCACGCCCTCTGACAAGACATCAGTATGGATTTTGTGCTTGGGCTTCCGAAGACCAACAAACAACATTATTCCATACGTGTTGTCGTGGACCGTTTTTCTAAAATGGCCTACTTTGTCCCTTGCTCCAAAACACCTGATGCTTCGCATGTTGCGAAAATTTTTATGGAGCAAGTCGTTAGTCTTCATGGTGTCTCAAAAACAATTGTGTCTGATCGGGATGTCAAGTTCACTAGTTACTTTTGGAAGACGCTGTGGAAAGTTTTGGGAACAAGATTGCAATTTTCATTTGCCTACCATCCACAGACCAATGGTCAAACAGAGGTAGTGAATAAGAGTTTGGACAACCTTCTGAGGTGTCTAGTTGGTGAGCATGTCCGTTCATGGGGTTTTGTGTTACCGATTGCGGAGTTTGCATATAATAGTTAGGTAAATAGATCCATAGGCATGAGTCCTTTTGAAGCTGTCACCGGTTATAAACCTAGGATGCCTATAGATCTCATCCCCATGTCATCCATTCATCGTCCATTTGAGTCAGCTAATGCATTCATCCATCACATTCATGCATTACACAATGAAATCAAACGAAGAATTAATAAGCAAAATGAATATTACAAATCATCTGCTGATTCACACCGTCGGTACATTGAGCTTTAAGTGGGAGATGAAGTTATGGTCTGTGTAAGACCTGAGCGGTTCCCACAAGGAATTGCCAAGAAATTGCAAGCTTGTAGTACTGGTCCATTCAAAATCTTGAAGAGGTTGGGTCCTAATGCATATGCTTTAGACCTTCCATCTGATATGAGAATCAGCTCTACTTTCAATGTGGAGGATCTTGTTCCTTTTCGAGGGTCTTCAACACCTTCTGCCAACCCGTCTCCTAATGCCTCTCCAACTCATGCACCCAAAGACTTTGATCCATCCTTTTCCCAAAGCCAATTCCCGCAACCTACTCCACCTCCCCCTCCTAAAGCTCATAGGAAAGAAATTATGGAAGACATAATGGATGACCAATTGGACTCTACCAGGCAAGGAGGCATTCAAAAATTCCTTGTCAAGTGGAAGAACTATCCACAGCATGACAGCACATGGATCACACGTGATGAGTTGCAGCGTCTCAATTCGGACCTCCAGGAGCGGTATGATAGTTTTATCTCACCGGAGGTGAGATTTTCTCAGCCGAGGGGAATTGATGGGGACATCATGCCTAATTCCCCCAATTCCTTCAAGGTCTACCAAAGGAGGAAGCGTAGGGTGGCGGCTATGATGTGGATGGATAATGTGTATCATGACTTTGCTCGCCAAGATGTCATAAATCCATCGTTGGATTACCATTACGATGATATTTGACGGTTGGATTTTGGCAGATCTACCATTTGAAGGAGAGAAGTCCCCATGTATGTGATCAAATAGAAGGCCCCACTTTGGGAAGTGCCACATGGGTTGAAATAAAAGGGTTTTTAAAGTTGAGAGGAGCCCAAGTTATTTAATGAAGAATATAGTCATAAAAGGGGCCCATGTTCATTAAAGAAGAGAATAAAGAATAAGGGGGGCCACCACTTAAGAGAAAAGGCTCTGGGGAGTGTGCGCACAAGTCCTCCCCCATCCGTTTCTTACTCTTTGTCTTTTTTTCTTCCTTTTTTTTTTTAATTATGTGATATGTCATCCCTTAGGGCTAAAATTAATAAATTGTCTTGGTTTCTTTCTTTCTTATGCCATGCTATCTTGTAATGAAACTTTGAGATTAATGAAAGGAATGGATTTTCCCTCTTCTTCTCTGTGAGTCTCTTGGGTTCCTCTTGCTCAAAGGACGTAACGAATCCGAATCGAAGTTTGTTGAGAGCCCAATCAAAGGTATCCTCTTTTCTTTCTCCATTTCTTTTCCTATGAGCAAACTTCTTGCACTAACCCTAAATCTCAATTTAAGATCCTAATCATTAGATCTGCGATCCTTATTGCTAGATCTCAATCCCAGGTTTTCCCCAATAGTCCATCTCACCCTACCCCTGCACAGATTATCACAAGATCTGCACAATTGAGCAACTCCAGGTTTTCCCTAATAGTCCATCTCACTTAGCCCCCCCTGCCCAGATAACCACAAGAAATACTAGATCTGCACAATTGGGCATTCTCTAAGCATTTTGGTAGTTCTATCTTCCATTGGGATCCTACCCATTCATCTAAGAGGGACTTTTACTGCAGGACTGCAAGCCTGTTTTGGGATCAATTACTGATTTTCCCATTAGATTGCAATATTTTCCAATATGAATGGTGTGTTTCGAGTTCATATTAATTTTAATTCTAAATCTGATCTCATCATACTATATTAGGTTAGATTTCATTTTGTCCTGCATTAAGAAAAGCTGAAATCTGGAAAAGATCATACAGTAACAGATTGATCTGACCTTCTGTCAAACCAGGGGCTATTGAGGGAGTCATTGCCCAAGGTCCAATGGCAGTGATGTTGCAGGAAAGAAAGGAAAACTTCCTGATTTTCTTCCAAATGCACGATCCAGACATAGGGGAATTGGGATTGCACAATGAAGAATTGAAGTATATGTTCTAGAACCACTCCGACCACAAAGAATCAGAGGTTCTTGCTGCCCAACCCAATTTTAACATACTTGCATCATTGAGTTTAGAGAGTCCTCCAGACAAAATCACCTTCATTTTTGGGAAGGTAGAGAACCTCCCTTCCAACTGGACTCCTTTTCTTTGTACCATTGCCCAACCAACAGGATAGTTCTCAAGATTTTTCCCAAATCCAATGCTAGACTTTTTTTATTTTGTTTTGGGGGTGGTGGTGGTTTGAGAACCACAGAATAGAGGGACACCCATGTAAGACCTGAAAACATTCAGATAACATGTGGATCTAGAGAGGTTTTGAGAACCACAGAATAGAGGGACACCCATGTAAGACCTGAAAACATTCAGATCACATGTGGATCTAGAGATTCTGGCCCAAAGGGCTGGGACAGCCTCTGTTATATGAAAAAGAAAAGAAAAAAACATTTGGATCCAATGATCGGAAAGGATGAAAAATTGGAGAGCTCTTAATAGAAATTGCCAATTGAACTTATCAAAGGTCTTGGACATATCAAGCTTTAAGCAAAAGAGACCCGACTCTGGGTTTCTTTATTAGGCTTTGGAATAATTCTTGGGCTAAACCAACATGTTGGTTGATTGGCCTACCTTTGATAAAGGTGGCTTGGTTCTTAGATACCAAACAGGGCAGCAGGGTAGAGAGTCTATCAGTCTATCTACTAGGATTTTGGTGATGATTTTATCGGAGAAATTCAAAAGACTGATGAGCATAGTTATTAATATCGTTTTGGACCTCATTTCGCTCTGGCCTGCAAAATGAAAAGTTTCGGCTGATTCGGGATTTCGACGAAACTTTTCGGAATTACATTTCGGGGAAAATATAACATAATATATATACATATATAAGTCAAAAAAACATAAAAAGTAATAAATATAGATTGAATCCATTATAGTAATTTTTTTTTAATTATATTTTGGGAAAATATAAGAAATACAAAATATATATGTGTAAAAAAAATAAAAAATTAATTATGTAAAATTCCATTTCGGCCGAAACCTCGAATTTCGGCCGAGATTGACCGAAATTCAAACCAAAAAGTTTTGGTTTCAGCCACTTGACCGAAACGAAAAATTTTGGCCATTTCGGCTGAAGCAACACAAAATTAATAACTATGCTGATGAGGTAGAACTCAAAGGAGCAGGGGGAGGAGACTTTAGGGATGAGGGCAATGGAGTATTCAAGGCTCTGTATATCTTCCGTGTGAAGAAAAAATCTTGGACTACTTTAATTTTTTCCAAATCAACAATTGGTCAAGCAACAAAAAATCCTGGACTACCTCTATATCTGCAATTTCTCCTGAACCTCTTCACGTGGAGAAAGAAAAAAATCTAGAATTTGACAGAAATCCATGTTCATTTTTTGGATCCTTAGAACCCATTTTCCATCTTTGAGCCCAGTACTCTCAAGGATCTTACCTCTAACCCTTGCTCCTCTTACAACTATTTTGTTCCAACTGGCCCAAATGGTGGTCTCTCTGTCAACCTTGAAATAGTTATAGACCACAGCTGCCCCAGTAGTCTCAACTTGGCTCAACCTCTTCCATCTGCCCCAATCCCTGTTTTTCTTTTAAGAAAGAAAGGTAATAGTAAACAAAGATCTTCTTTGAAAGTTCTGGTCACTAGGCTTGCGGGCGGTCCTTCCCCTCCTCCCTCTAATTATTAAGCTCTTCTTCTAGAATTGTAGGGGAATTTCCACTTTCCAGCAACCCTACAATCATTGCTCTTAACCTTCTGATTTCCTCTCTCTCCTGACCTTATTTTTCTTTCTGAGCCCATGTCTGCCTTTAATTCCTTCCATCACGCATTAGCCTATCGTGGCTATGAAACTTTCTTGGCCAACCTCTTCCTCTAGCCTCTCCAACATTTGGTGCCTAGCAAAATATTCTTCCAACTACCATATAACCATCCAAAACACATCCTCCCAACACCTCACCCTCCTCCTAACCCTCAGTGTCAGCTCAATCCTACTTCATTACAGGAATTTATGGATCTACTAGTTACATCCAAAGATGAGAGCTTTTGAGTCACCTCATAGATTCTACTTCCACCCAACTTCTCTGGTGTACTTTGGGAGAGTTTAATGCCATTGCTTCTCCTGAAGAAAGGCTCAGTTTCAGATCCTCCAGATCCACTCCAATCAATGAGTTCACCCAAGTGATGATGGCAGCTGGCCTCTCAGATGTTGGTTTTAAAGGAAGCCGTTTCACTATGTCAACTAATGTAAGAGGTGCCTCTCTTGTCTGTGCTCGTCCAGATAGAGCTCTGGTGAATGACAAATGGCTTGAACTCTTCACCCTTCCTCTATTATCTAACTTATCCAACTGCTCATCAGACCACTGGCCCATAGTCCTTTCTCATAGTATCCCCGACCTTCCTTCAAATTTGACGAGATGTGGGTAAATCATCTCTCCTTCATGGATACTGTAGCTTCTTCTTGGCAAAGGAATTTCCAAGGCAATCCTCAGTTCATTTTATCTCAAAAGCTCAAAGCTCTTAAAAAGGACCTCAGACAGAGTCATGTGGTTGTCTTTGGCAACCCTGAAATTGAACTTCTCAGAATCTGAACAGGATCTCCTGCAACTTAAAAATTCTTTTGGCGCCTTCTTACTCTTTGACTTCTGATCTCATCTCTGCAGAGGCTAAGCTTCACAATCTCCTCAAACATGGACAGATGAAGAGATCCATTGGAAGCAAAAACCCATAGTAAAGTCGCTCAAAGGAGGAGACGGTTACACCAGGTTTTTCCGCCTTTCAACTGAGGCAAGGGGTCGAGTAAACAGAATTGATCATATCAAAGAAGATGAAACCCTCTTGAATGATCCAACAGAAATCTGAGATGCTGCTGTCAGGTATTTTTCGAACTTATTCCACCCTACTCCCTCAGTTATGGATGGCTCCTTGTTCTACATTGAAGGTTCCACAGTCACGGCTGAGCAGAACTCTATACTTGCCTCTTTGCCAGCTAAAGAAGAGATTAAGTGGGCCGTCTTCTCTCTCAAAAGATCTAGCTCCCCTAGTCTTGACGGGTTCTCAGGTTCATTCTTTCATGTTTCTTTCCTGTTGCTTGGCCAATTGTTGGGTTGGACATAATTAAAGCAGTCCAGGATTTCTCATCACAGGGAAGATCTATTGAGCCTTGAATACTTAAATGCCCTCACCCCAAATGTCTCTCCCTCATACTCTGAATTCCTCCCCATTGGTCTTCTGATTTTCTCCTATAAAATTATCACCAAAATCCTAGTAGATAGACTCTCTACCTTGCTGCCCCGTTTGATATTTGTGAACTAAGCTGCCTTTATGAAAGGTAGGCCGGTCAACCAGCATGTTGGTTTAGCCCACGAATTATTTCAAAGCCTAAAAAGGAAACCCAGAGCTGGGTCCCTTTGCTCGAAGTTTGATATTTCCAGGCCTTTAATAAGTTGAATTGGCAATTTCTATTCAGAGCTCTGCAATTTTCGGCTTTTCTGATCGTTGGATCCACATGATATCTGAATGTGTTTCTACCTGCGGAGGCTTTGTTTTGATCAACAGAATTCTCGACGGTTTTATTCCTGCTGCCTGTGATCTCAGACAGGGAGACCACTTGCCCGTGTATCTGTTTAATCTAGCTGAAGAGATTCTGAGTCCCAACATTAGTGCCTTCCCTACGAAGGGAAAATTCACCCGGTCTGCTCCACAGATCTTTCGATTTGTTGTCGCCTTCTCTGCATTGATGACATCTTGGTTTTTATGCAGGCTAAATGGTGAAGTTGCAAGGTTTTTCAAGGATCTTCTAAATTCCTACGAGGTAGCCTTCGAGTCAATCTTTTAACTTAAGCAGGAGCAATCTTTTTTTAAATTCATCATTATTATTATTTATTTTGTGGATTCTACAAACTGTCAAGGTATAGGAATTTTAGAAAAGAAATCATTTCTAGACAACGTATCTAATCTTTTTAAGTTTTTTCAGTTTGTGCCTAGTTCATCCCCGCACATGGTTGTTTATATGAAGGGGCATCGATCATTGGAATCAGACCGGTCAATGTGCTAAGATTGTTGTGACCTGTGAACTGAGTTTTCTTGTTAATGAGTGAATCAATGAGATCCTAAAAACATGTTAAATATTTTTAGGGCACAAAAGAACTAACCCAAAGGCTAAATCATACCGAGATTAAAGTGGAAAGTCCTTTGATATGAAGGAAAAGACTACTAGTCAAGCTATGAAAACTATTTAGGTTTCTTGCTTTTACTTAGTGAGAGCACAAGTTTCTCATAACATGGTATTTTCTCACCGGTGGTGGGTCGCGAAACAACTAAAGAGAATCGAAGGTGCCACAACAATGGAAAATCTCTAGAACTAAAGTTGCAAATATTGTGCCTGCAAACCCAAGCCGAAAAATATCCTATCTATTACAAGCTATGTTATAAATGAAGTCGGTATTTGGTAAGTGTGTGGGTAAAATACCGTAATGACGGGACTAAGTGAGGACCACGGTAATACACTGGCCACTCACCTCGGTCTCGGTAATCACAGTCAGTAGTTCGGCGGCTCGACGGCTCGGTTAAGAGTGCCAGCTCAGCGTTACTCAGCTCGACAGCTCGGCGTAAATGCCAGCTAAATGCTAGCTCGGCCGGACCATTCTTGGTCCCGGTAGAAGTACCGAAGGCAGAGTGGGCCATCATGCTCCTATGAGAAGTACGGGCGCGCCCTGACGGATAGGGGCGCTCATTTATGGCGATAGGATCGCTCATTTATGGCGATAAGAAGTTGGCTTTATCATCTCTTAACATCAACTGACTGAAAGCATAAAAGTTTCTGATAGGACGCGCCCTTTTACCTACCGCCGAATGTTAGGGTAAGGCCCGATGGGACTTTACCCCACCTACCCCCACTCACAAAGAAAGAATGAACGAGGATTCATCTACATATACACATGGGATCAGCCCCATGGAGGTACGCAAACACACAATATGTGAACCCTTACTCAGACTTTCATTCTCTTCTTCCTCCTCCTCCTGCTTAGTTTTTCCAGAACTAACTCAGGCATCGGAGTGCCTTCGGCTCACAGCAGCCAGAGGCTCTGACCCAAGCCATTTTCCTTCCCTTTTCAGGTTCTCAGCGTTCGATCTTCCCAAATCCTACATCCTAGTCTAAGTAGGTGATTTTTATCGCCTACAGTTTGGCGTCGTCTGTGGGAAAACTGGAAAGAAAAGCTTACAAACATCATGCCTCTAAAAACCATAAATGGCGAAGGACCCTCCAAGGGCAAGGCCCTATCCCTACAGCCTGTACTGGTCGAGAACCTACCCTCTCCACCCCCTCGATAGAGGAGGTCAAGAGCAAGGTCCCTCATGGTCCAGACAGCATCGCGGTTGAGAGGGCTGACAATGCCTTCTCTCCACAATGTTCCTCCTTCAGAGTAGCCCCGCCATAGCAAAGAGTACACCAGGCGAGGTGACAAATCAGTCACCAAGCTGGGTGAAAAGTCAGCGCGGGCCAGATCTCAGTCCCACCATCAAGCCAACCTCGACGACGAAGACCCTGTTCAGGATGATATCAGGGCTCAAAACCGCCTCATCCAGGAACAGGAAGAGTTGATCCGATGAATCAAGCTGCAGCTCCAGGAGAGGGGTGGGGCTCGGAGTCCACCTCCCGTTCGCAGCCATGCTTTGGGTCCTCCACCCAGGCACGACCAAGCTCCACCCTCGTCGCACGAGCGGGACCTGAGGCACGTCCTCAATAAGAGGCGTGATCGGGTCCACGATAAAAAAGGTTCCAGCAGCAGCAGTGTACGTGCAGGCCCCAAGAAGCAGCGTCAGCTGCTCGAAGACAAAGCCGAGCTGAAGCAATGGCTCGACCAGCATATCAAGTAGACTATCCGCCAGAATATGGAGACAGTTGGTATTGCCCGAGACCAGTACAACACCTTTGAAGCTGAAGACACGGGAGCATCTCCTTTCTCCAGGGATATCAGAAAGTTCTCCCTCCCTGAGAAGTTCAACGTCCTGAGGTTCATCCTGTATGATGGAACCTCGGGCCTTGCGACACATCTTCGACACTTCGTCCAGAGGATGTCAGTGTGGGGTGATGACGATTTCCTGAACTGTCGAGTCTTTTCCTCCAGTTTGAAAGATCTTCCCTTGCGGTGGTTTTGTTCGCTTCGGGAGGGCTCTATCTCCAGCTGGCGGCAGCTCCGGACCTTCTTCCTAGAGAAGTTCCGGGCCCATCGTGTCATCCCGAAGACAGATGCCGACCTCATGGCCCTTCGGATGCGAGAAGACGAGAACGTCACCCAGTTCGCTAGACGATTCTGGGCTATTTATAGCCAGATCGAAAGCACTTCTGAGGAGATGGCTGTGAACTCCTTCCAGCAGGCTCTGCAACTGGGCATCGAGCTTTGGGTGCAATTGGTCATGTACCCCGTGGCCACAATGAAAGAGCTGATGACCAGGGCGAACCGGTTCATCTGGGCGGAAGAATACGAGGTCCGGGGTCGGGAGAACTTCAGCCTCACCCAGAAGGCTGCTCCTAAGGGAGACAGTAGGTCCTCCAGGAGGGAGGATTGTCGCAGAGACCCATCCCGGATCGGCACAGGGCCTCTTCCCCAGACCAGCGCCGGCCCCCCTTCACCTCGGCAGCGGCCTCAGGGAGTAGTAGGAAGTCAAGGCACAAAGTTGCCAACTTCAAGGCGGTGAATACAGTCTTCAAGGAGCCAATCTATAAGCTCCTCAGTAAAATAAAGGCGCAGCCCTTCTTCAAGAGGCCGCAGCCGATGAAAGGTGACTCCTCCTCCCGGGATCAGGGCAAGTTCTGCGCCTATCACAAGCAAAACGGGCACAAAACCGATGAGTGTAAGAGCTTCAAGTCCCACCTGGAGAATCTTGTGAAGGAGGGGCACCTGAGAGACTACATCAAGGAGGAAGGTCGGGACAACAGTCGACCTCCGCATCAAGAGGATGGCGGTCAGGATAGCGAACCGGAGGGCATCATCAATGTCATCCACCTCGCTCCTCCGCCCAAGGGGAGCTCCCAGGCCCGTGCCGAGGCTAGGAGGGCCTCCCATCAGAAGCAGGTCCTGACCGCCGCACCAGAGCCAGCTGCCAAGAAGGCCAAGTTGGAGGGGCCCAGAATCCGGTTCTCTGACAGGGACCTAGAGGACGTCGAACTCCCACATAACGACCCTTTAGTACTCACCTTGAAGCTGCAGAACTTCTTGGTTCAGAGAGTCCTTGTCGACCCAGGCAGTTCATCCGAGATCCTAAACTACGATTGCTTCAAAAAGCTGAAACTCAAGGATGAGGATCTCTAGATGGCTCGTACCCCCCTGGTCGGCTTCAGCTCAAAGCCAGTGTACCCGAAGGGCAAGATCTCCTTCAGAGTCCAACTAGGAGGCGCCTCCAGGCAGGTCGACTTCCTAGTAGTCGATGTTCCCTCCCCTTACAATGTCATAATGGGGAGAACCCTTTACAATGTCATAATGGGGAGAACGTGGCTGCATAGCATGGAGGTCGTACCCTCCACCCGCCATAAAAAGCTCAAGTTCCCTCTGGAAAACCAGTCCGGCCGAACTGACGTGATCACTGTCAGAGGTGACCAGCACATGGCCAGGCAATGCTTGCTGGCCGTGCTGCCTGGTGAAGCAGAATCATCCCAAGTCCACATGGCCGAGCTGGACAGAGAGGCAGAGCTCAGGGACGTTGGCAGGGTTCCGCCGCAGAAGAGCATAAAGGACCTCACCGAGGTCAAAATCGACCTTGCCGACCCGGAGAGATTCTTCCTGATAGGAAGCCAGCTCCCCGAGCCTGAGAAGACGGAGCTGCTCAACCTTCTCCTTGAGAATAAAGAGGTCTTTGCGTGGACATCTTATGAGATGCCCGGCATCGACCCAGCCGTCATGAGCCATAAGCTGAATGTGGACCCCAACCATAAGCCCGTGATCCAAAAAGGAAGCCGAACTAAGGTCCCACAAACTGAGGCCGTGATTGAGGAGGTCCAGAAGCTGCTCGAGGCAGAAGCTATAAAAGAGGTCCACTATCCGCAGTGGCTGGCCAACACAGTGGTGGTAAGAAAGAAGACAGGGAAATGGAGGGTCTGCGTGAACTTCACCGACCTCAATAAAGCATGTCCCAAAGACAGCTTCCCTCTTCCCAAGATAGACTAACTCATTGATGCCATTGCCGGACATGACAGCATGAGTTTCCTCGACGCCTATTGGGGATACCATCAGATTCCCTTGTACGCAGCAGACCAGGAAAAGACAACCTTTATCACACCCCGGGGCGCCTACTGTTACAAGGTGATGCCCTTTGGGTTAAAGAATATGGGGGCGACATACCAGCGGCTAGTGACGAAGATGTTCCAAGCGCAGCTCGGCAAGACGGTAGAGGTTTACATTGATGACATGGTCGTTAAGTCCAGGAGGTCGTAGGACTACTTGGCCAACCTCAGGCTAATATTCGACATCCTCCGCTAGTTCCAGTTGAAGCTGAACGCGTCCAAATGCACTTTCGGTGTCGGTTCCGAAAAGTTCTTGGGGAGCCTGGTCACAAGAAGAGGGATTGAAGCGAACCTTGACCAGATCACGACAATCTAGGAGCTCCAAAGTCCGACCTCGGCTAAACAAGTTCAGAGGCTGATCGGCATGGTTGCCGCGCTCAATCGCTTCATCAACCAAGCTTCCGACAAAAGCAGGCCTTTCTTTCAGCTCTTGGGAAAAGGATCCAAGTTCCAATGGACGTCGGACTACGATCAGGCCTTGCAACAGCTCAAGCACTACCTTTCTTCACCACCGTTGCTGTCAACTCTAACCCATGGCGAAGTGTTGTACTTGTACCTGGCTGTCTCGGACCACGCAGTGAGCTCGGTACTCATCAGAGAGGACAACGGCTAGCAGAAGCCTATCTATTACACGAGCAAGATCCTGCTCGACGCCAAGACCCGGTACCTGCAGCTAGAAAAGCTTACCCTGGCGCTCGTCAGCGCCTCGCGAAAGCTCTCCCACTACTTCCAAACCTTCACGATAGTGGTCGTGAAAGAACACCCACTGAAGGCTCTCTTCCGGAAGGCAGACTTCTCCGGCAGAATCTCCAAATGGGCTGTCGAACTGGGGCAGTACGATATCAAATATCAGCCCAGAACGGCCATCAAAGCCCCAGTGTTAGCAGACTTCGTCGTGGAATTCACCTCTCAGAGTTCAGCACCGACCCTTCTCGACACTGAACTAGGGGGCAATAAGGATACAGAGGCAGTCATCGAGACGGAGCAAGAACAGTCCTGGAAGAAGTTCCTAGATTCGGCCTGGAAAGTCTTCGTTGATAGATCCTCAACGTCCAAAAGGGCTGGCACTGGCATAGTCCTCCAGTCTCCGGAGGGCTTTGTCATCGAGCAAAATCTAACACTCGGCTTCAAGGAATCTAATAATGAGGTCGAGTACGAAGCGCTCATTGCCGGACTGAACAGTGCCAAAATCTTAGAAGCTCGGCTCGTAGTGGTTTTTAGTGATTCTCAATTTGTGACGAGCCAGCTCAGTCGAGATTACCAAGCCCGGCACGACAGGATAGCGGCCTACCTAGTTCACGTTAAGGGACTCCTCTCAGAATTCGAAAGAGCTAAAGTCCAGTAGATCGGCAGAGAGTCCAACTCTCATGAAGACGCCCTCGCTAACCTCGCCTCGGCTGTTGAAGCCGGTAATAGAAGAACTATGGAAGTGGAAACTCTGCAAGAGCCTAACATCGAACTCCAGCGACCTCGGTAGCTCACGTGTGTCGACCTCGGTCCGAGCTGGATGGATCCGATCATTGCCTACCTAAAGGACGACCAGTTGCCGGAAGACAAGACACAAGCTCAGAAGACAAGACTGAAAGCGACCTGGTTCTGGCTCTGCCCAGATGGTAGACTCTACAGGAAGTCATTCACCGGGCCGTACCTCCAGTGTGTTCATCCAAGCAAGGTCGATGATTTCCTCTATGAAATTCATGAGGGGGTCTGCGGCAGTCATATTGGAAGTCCGTCATTAGCTTACCGAGCTATCAGCCAAGGTTACTGGTGGCCATATATGTAGAAGGATGCCCAGCTCTACACCAGAAGATGTGAAAAGTGCCAGAAGTTCTCACACTCTCTCCACCAGCCAGCGCGAGACCTGAGCCCACTCTCCAGTCCATGGCCCTTCGCCCAGTGGGGTTTGGACATCGTAGGACCGCTTCACCGAACTCCAGGGAACAAGAGGTGGTTGATAGTAGCCACAGATTACTTCACAAAGTGGGTCGAAGCGAAGCCTCTGTCATCGATCACTGAGTAGGACACGAAGAACTTTATATGGAAGAGCATCATTACAAGATTTGGAATTCCCCCAAACTCTCATCTCCGACAACGGAACACAGTTCGATTCCAACTTCTTCAAGAGCTTCTGCCAGGAGTATGGTATCCGAAACGTCTACTCCACCCCGGCATACCCACAAAGCAATGGCCAGGCTGAGATCTCAAACAAAGTGATCATCGACGGACTCAAGAAGAGACTCGACCGAGCCAAAGGAAGGTGGGAAGAAGAGCTTCCAAGTGTTCTATGGGTGTACAGGACGACTCCAAGGCGTTCCACCTCGGCTACACTGTTCTCCCTTGCCTACGGCATGGAAGCGGTTATTCCACTTGAGGTCGGCCTTCCGACCTTGAGGTCGGAACTCTGCGACCAAGGACTGAATGATCTGAACGTAGCGCGAGAGTTGGATTTCGCTGAAGAACGAAGAGACTGAAAGCGACCTGGTTCTGGCTCTGCCCAGATGGTAGACTCTAAAGGAAGTCATTCACCGGGCCGTACCTCCAGTGTGTTCATCCAAGCGAGGTCGATGATTTCCTCTATGAAATTCATGAGGGGGTCTGCGGCAGTCATATTGGAGGTCCGTCATTAGCTTACCGAGCTATCAGCGAAGGTTACTGGTGGCCATATATGTAGAAGGATGCCCAGCTCTACACCAGAAGATGTGAAAACTGCCAGAAGTTCTCACACTCTCTCCACCGGCCAGCGCGAGACCTGAGCCCACTCTCCAGTCCATGGCCCTTCGCCCAGTGGGGTTTGGACATCGTAGGACCGCTTCACCGAACTCCAGGGAACAAGAGGTGGTTGATAGTAGCCACAGATTACTTCACAAAGTGGGTCGAAGCGAAGCCTCTGTCATCGATCACTGAGTAGGACACGAAGAACTTTATATGGAAGAGCATCATTACAAGATTTGGAATTCCCCCAAACTCTCATCTCCGACAACGGAACACAGTTCGATTCCAACTTCTTCAAGAGCTTCTGCCAGGAGTATGGTATCCGAAACGTCTACTCCACCCCGGGATACCCACAAAGCAATGGCCAGGCTGAGATCTCAAACAAAGTGATCATCGACGGACTCAAGAAGAGACTCGACCGAGCCAAAGGAAGGTGGGCAGAAGAGCTTCCAAGTGTTCTATGGGTGTACAGGACGACTCCAAGGCGTTCCACCTCGGCTACACTGTTCTCCCTTGCCTACGGTATGGAAGCGGTTATTCCACTTGAGGTCGGCCTTCCGACCTTGAGGTCGGAACTCTGCGACCAAGGACTGAATGATCTGAACGTAGCGCGAGAGTTGGATTTCGCTGAAGAACGAAGAGACTGAAAGCGACCTGGTTCTGGCTCTGCCCAGATGGTAGACTCTAAAGGAAGTCATTCACCGGGCCGTACCTCCAGTGTGTTCATCCAAGCGAGGTCGATGATTTCCTCTATGAAATTCATGAGGGGGTCTGCGGCAGTCATATTGGAGGTCCGTCATTAGCTTACCGAGCTATCAGCCAAGGTTACTGGTGGCCATATATGTAGAAGGATGCCCAGCTCTACACCAGAAGATGTGAAAAGTGCCAGAAGTTCTCACACTCTCTCCACCAGCCAGCGCGAGACCTGAGCCCACTCTCAAGTCCATGGCCCTTCGCCCAGTGGGGTTTGGACATCGTAGGACCGCTTCACCGAACTCCAGGGAACAAGAGGTGGTTGATAGTAGCCACAGATTACTTCACAAAGTGGGTCGAAGCGAAGCCTCTGTCATCGATCACTGAGTAGGACACGAAGAACTTTATATGGAAGAGCATCATTACAAGATTTGGAATTCCCCCAAACTCTCATCTCCGACAACGGAACACAGTTCGATTCCAACTTCTTCAAGAGCTTCTGCCAGGAGTATGGTATCCGAAACGTCTACTCCACCCCGGCATACCCACAAAGCAATGGCCAGGCTGAGATCTCAAACAAAGTGATCATCGACGGACTCAAGAAGAGACTCGACCGAGCCAAAGGAAGGTGGGCAGAAGAGCTTCCAAGTGTTCTATGGGTGTACAGGACGACTCCAAGGCGTTCCACCTCGGCTACACTGTTCTCCCTTGCCTACGGCATGGAAGCGGTTATTCCACTTGAGGTCGGCCTTCCGACCTTGAGGTCGGAACTCTGCGACCAAGGACTGAATGATCTGAACGTAGCGCGAGAGTTGGATTTCGCTGAAGAACGAAGAGACTGAAAGCGACCTGGTTCTGGCTCTGCCCAGATGGTAGACTCTAAAGGAAGTCATTCACCGGGCCGTACCTCCAGTGTGTTCATCCAAGCGAGGTCGATGATTTCCTCTATGAAATTCATGATGGGGTCTGCGGCAGTCATATTGGAGGTCCGTCATTAGCTTACCGAGCTATCAGCTAAGGTTACTGGTGGCCATATATGTAGAAGGATGCCCAGCTCTACACCAGAAGATGTGAAAAGTGCCAGAAGTTCTCACACTCTCTCCACCAGCCAGCGCGAGACCTGAGCCCACTCTCCAGTCCATGGCCCTTCGCCCAGTGGGGTTTGGACATCGTAGGACCGCTTCACCGAACTCCAGGGAACAAGAGGTGGTTGATAGTAGCCACAGATTACTTCACAAAGTGGGTCGAAGCGAAGCCTCTGTCATCGATCACTGAGTAGGACACGAAGAACTTTATATGGAAGAGCATCATTACAAGATTTGGAATTCCCCCAAACTCTCATCTCCGACAACGGAACACAGTTCGATTCCAACTTCTTCAAGAGCTTCTGCCAGGAGTATGGTATCCGAAACGTCTACTCCACCCGGGCATACCCACAAAGCAATGGCCAGGCTGAGATCTCAAACAAAGTGACCATCGACGGACTCAAGAAGAGACTCGACCGAGCCAAAGGAAGGTGGGCAGAAGAGCTTCCAAGTGTTCTATGGGTGTACAGGACGACTCCAAGGCGTTCCACCTCGGCTACACTGTTCTCCCTTGCCTACGGCATGGAAGCGGTTATTCCACTTGAGGTCGGCCTTCCGACCTTGAGGTCGGAACTCTGCGACCAAGGACTGAATGATCTGAACGTAGCGTGAGAGTTGGATTTCGCTGAAGAACGAAGAGACTGAAAGCGACCTGGTTCTGGCTCTGCCCAGATGGTAGACTCTAAAGGTAGTCATTCACCGGGCCGTACCTCCAGTGTGTTCATCCAAGCGAGGTCGATGATTTCCTCTATGAAATTCATGAGGGGGGTCTGCGGCAGTCATATTGGAGGTCCGTCATTAGCTTACCGAGCTATCAGCCAAGGTTACTGGTGGCCATATATGTAGAAGGATGCCCAGCTCTACACCAGAAGATGTGAAAAGTGCCAGAAGTTCTCACACTCTCTCCACCAGCCAGCGCGAGACCTGAGCCCACTCTCCAGTCCATGGCCCTTCGCCCAGTGGGGTTTGGACATCGTAGGACCGCTTCACCGAACTCCAGGGAACAAGAGGTGCTTGATAGTAACCACAGATTACTTCACAAAGTGGGTCGAAGCGAAGCCTCTGTCATCGATCACTGAGTAGGACACGAAGAACTTTATATGGAAGAGCATCATTACAAGATTTGGAATTCCCCCAAACTCTCATCTCCGACAACGGAACACAGTTCGATTCCAACTTCTTCAAGAGCTTCTGCCAGGAGTATGGTATCCGAAACGTCTACTCCACCCCGGCATACCCACAAAGCAATGGCCAGGCTGAGATCTCAAACAAAGTGATCATCGACGGACTCAAGAAGAGACTCGACCGAGCCAAAGGAAGGTGGGCAGAAGAGCTTCCAAGTGTTCTATGGGTGTACAGGACGACTCCAAGGCGTTCCACCTCGGCTACACTGTTCTCCCTTGCCTACGGCATGGAAGCGGTTATTCCACTTGAGGTCGGCCTTCCGACCTTGAGGTCGGAACTCTGCGACCAAGGACTGAATGATCTGAACGTAGCGCGAGAGTTGGAGTTCGCTGAAGAACGAAGAGACTGAAAGCGACCTGGTTCTGGCTCTGCCCAGATGGTAGACTCTAAAGGAAGTCATTCACCGGGCCGTACCTCCAGTGTGTTCATCCAAGCGAGGTCGATGATTTCCTCTATGAAATTCATGATGGGGTCTGCGGCAGTCATATTGGAGGTCCGTCATTAGCTTACCGAGCTATCAGCTAAGGTTACTGGTGGCCATATATGTAGAAGGATGCCCAGCTCTACACCAGAAGATGTGAAAAGTGCCAGAAGTTCTCACACTCTCTCCACCAGCCAGCGCGAGACCTGAGCCCACTCTCCAGTCCATGGCCCTTCGCCCAGTGGGGTTTGGACATCGTAGGACCGCTTCACCGAACTCCAGGGAACAAGAGGTGGTTGATAGTAGCCACAGATTACTTCACAAAGTGGGTCGAAGCGAAGCCTCTGTCATCGATCACTGAGTAGGACACGAAGAACTTTATATGGAAGAGCATCATTACAAGATTTGGAATTCCCCCAAACTCTCATCTCCGACAACGGAACACAGTTCGATTCCAACTTCTTCAAGAGCTTCTGCCAGGAGTATGGTATCCGAAACGTCTACTCCACCCGGGCATACCCACAAAGCAATGGCCAGGCTGAGATCTCAAACAAAGTGATCATCGACGGACTCAAGAAGAGACTCGACCGAGCCAAAGGAAGGTGGGCAGAAGAGCTTCCAAGTGTTCTATGGGTGTACAGGACGACTCCAAGGCGTTCCACCTCGGCTACACTGTTCTCCCTTGCCTACGGCATGGAAGCGGTTATTCCACTTGAGGTCGGCCTTCCGACCTTGAGGTCGGAACTCTGCGACCAAGGACTGAATGATCTGAACGTAGCGTGAGAGTTGGATTTCGCTGAAGAACGAAGAGACTGAAAGCGACCTGGTTCTGGCTCTGCCCAGATGGTAGACTCTAAAGGTAGTCATTCACCGGGCCGTACCTCCAGTGTGTTCATCCAAGCGAGGTCGATGATTTCCTCTATGAAATTCATGAGGGGGGTCTGCGGCAGTCATATTGGAGGTCCGTCATTAGCTTACCGAGCTATCAGCCAAGGTTACTGGTGGCCATATATGTAGAAGGATGCCCAGCTCTACACCAGAAGATGTGAAAAGTGCCAGAAGTTCTCACACTCTCTCCACCAGCCAGCGCGAGACCTGAGCCCACTCTCCAGTCCATGGCCCTTCGCCCAGTGGGGTTTGGACATCGTAGGACCGCTTCACCGAACTCCAGGGAACAAGAGGTGCTTGATAGTAACCACAGATTACTTCACAAAGTGGGTCGAAGCGAAGCCTCTGTCATCGATCACTGAGTAGGACACGAAGAACTTTATATGGAAGAGCATCATTACAAGATTTGGAATTCCCCCAAACTCTCATCTCCGACAACGGAACACAGTTCGATTCCAACTTCTTCAAGAGCTTCTGCCAGGAGTATGGTATCCGAAACGTCTACTCCACCCCGGCATACCCACAAAGCAATGGCCAGGCTGAGATCTCAAACAAAGTGATCATCGACGGACTCAAGAAGAGACTCGACCGAGCCAAAGGAAGGTGGGCAGAAGAGCTTCCAAGTGTTCTATGGGTGTACAGGACGACTCCAAGGCGTTCCACCTCGGCTACACTGTTCTCCCTTGCCTACGGCATGGAAGCGGTTATTCCACTTGAGGTCGGCCTTCCGACCTTGAGGTCGGAACTCTGCGACCAAGGACTGAATGATCTGAACGTAGCGCGAGAGTTGGATTTCGCTGAAGAACGAAGAGAGGCAGCAGCTATCCGCCTAGCCGCCTATCAGCAGCAGTTGGCCAGGGGATACAACCAGAAGGTCAAAGAAAGAAGATTCGCGGTGGGAGAGCTAGTTTTGAAGAAAACACTTCCCGGCGACAAAAATCTAAACGAAGGCAAACTGGCGCCTAACTGGCAAGGGCCGTTCAAAGTACTTTTAGCAGCTGGAAGATCTGCGTACAGACTTGAGGACATGGAAGGCAAGGAACTGCCACGGGCATGGAATGCAATGCACCTCAAGAAATTTTACTATTGAAATGTACTCGGATTCAAACATCAATAAAAAGAGTGTTTTTGGAACGGATCTCTCTCAAATTGCTTCAAGTTAAACAGCTCGACAGCAATGCCAGTTTTCTGGGGGCACGGTGACAGCCCCGGCTTGGTAGCTCAGTCAGAGTACCACCGCCCCTAGCTCGATGCTAGCACCAGCTATGGCGGCAAAGCCAAAGGCATCCTGGGGACAGTCCCAGCCTTGGCTCAGTAGTTTAGTTAGAGTACCACTGCCCTTAGTTCGGTGCCAGCACCAGCTATGGCGGCAAAGCGAAAGGTATCCTGGGGGCACGGTGACAGTCCCAGCCCTGGCTCAGTAGCTCAGTTAGAGTACCACTGCCCTTAGCTCGGTGCCAGCACCAGCTATGGCGGCAAAGCCAAAGCCATCCTGGGGGCACGGTGACAGTTGTAGCCCCGGCTCGGTAGCTCAGTCAAAGTACCACTGCCCTTAGCTCGGTGCCAGCACCAGCTATGGCTGCAAAGCCAAAGGCATCCTTGGGGCATGGTGACAGTCCCAGCCTTGGCTCGGTAGCTCAGTCAGAGTACCAACCACCCTTAGCTCGGTGCCAACACCAGCTATGGCGGCAAAGCCAAAAATATCCAGACATTAGCTTCGGCGCTTAGGGACACTTTGGCTTGAAGAATCTAAGTGGGTCCCTTTGTCAAGACAACATTGGATGGTTTCACTTTCTCAAAGATGAATGGATATAGGCCGCCGAGACTCCGGGCGATAAACCGGGCTCGGCTATTGGGGTTGAAGTCCAATTTTAAGATCTAAGTCCAATTTTAAGCTTACAAGAAGTTCGGTTGCCGAAACCAAGTACTTGAGCAAAAGAAAGTTTGACATTCCTAACACCCAGTCCATCATTCAGGCGAAAAAGAAGGCAAAGTGTGTAAAAGAAATTGCTGTTCCATTGATTTGAATGTTGAGTACAAGCGAAAGAAAAATAAGTACAATGCCAACAAAGAGAAAAATACAGAATCAGAGGACTACTGCATCAACATTGCAGTCAATCTCTGGAGGAGCTTCAGATGCCACTGCATTGGCTTCGGGGACGGCCAGGGTGGCTTCGGGAGCGGCTTCAGGGACGGCCGGGGTGGCTTTGGGAGCGGCTTCAGGGACGGCCGGGGTGGCTTTGGGAGCGGCTTTAGGGACGGCTGGAGTGGCTTCGGGAGTGGCCTGGAGGGCTTCAGGCGCGACGCCCGCCATTGGAGGAGCTTCCAGAGGCACCACAGCGCGGGCCGCTGGAGGGGCTTGGGGAGACGGCCCGAGGACAAGAGGCGAGGCGATAATGGAGTAGAGATCAGAATCCGAGCGGGGAAACTTGGGAGGATTCCTAAAAATAGGGCTACCTCTAGGAACCCCAACCTTTTTCAAGGATGGTTTCCATCCGAGCTCCAAGGCTTGGTCCCGGATCCCTAGCAGCTGCACCTTGTAGTCTGCGGCCAGTTTCCCCACCTCCTCCGCCACGGTGGTGTCGAGCTCGGCCACGTATTTCTCTTCGAGCTCGGTCTTCTGCCTTGCAAGAACAGATTCGAGCTCGGCTACTTTCTCCTTCAGAGCGTCTTCCAGCCGCGCCTCAGCATAAAGGTCATTGTTGGTCCTTCTCAGCATATGCGTGTCCGTTTCCAACTCGTCCACCGTGGCCTGGGCCTTTTCGAGATCAGCAGCAAGGGTGGCGCTCTGGATCACTGCACCCTTCGCTTCCTCCGTCAGCCGCGCTACCTCGGCCTGAGCTTGCTCAAGGTCGGCGGCAAGATTGGCACTCTTGCCCGCCTCCTCTCTCAGCAGCCCCTCCTTGGCCTCCAAGGCTTTCTGCAGTGCCTCCCTTTCAGCTTGCAGCTGTTCCCTCTCAGCCTGCAGCTTTTCCCTCTCAGTCGTCCAATCAGCCTCCTTGGCTTCGGCTGCCTCCATCCTCCTCATGCCTACCTGGCATTTTTGCACCACCTGTGAAACAAAAAACAAGCGTCAAAGGGCGAATACCGAAGTTAGAAAACTTGAAAGAATCAAGACACTTACCATTATCAGCGACTGCACTGACGAAAGCATCAGCGATTCGCTATCCATCATCTCCCACTTGGCCATGTCCAGTGGGAGGGCGCAAGCTCGCCACAGCGCGGCGACTACCTGGGGGCTGCTGCCTGCACGGTTCGTCACTGCCAACGGCCTCCCCAACGCACCCTCGATATCCGATCTCCACGGGACCGGCTAAGGGGGCGGGAGCGGAAGAGTTTCAGTTGGCAATGACAACGACAGGCCGGGCGGGACCTCGACCCTCGCCCACTTCTCCGCGCGACGCTCCTCGGCGACCTCGGCAGGGAGATCTCGACCTCTTGCCCTTGGAGTAGAGCCCGAAGGGGAATCGTCTACCGTAATGACTGCCGAAGGCGGAGCAGAACCAACCTCGGCCACGGCGGCGGGTGTGGTCTCGGACTCAGCGGCAGCAGCAGGAGCGGCCTCAGCTACAGCAGCAGCAGTGGGAGGCGGTGAGGCCGGAGCGCTGCTAACAGACTGGGGGGCATCCAGGGCCTCGCCCCTGACGTCCCCAAAAGCCGCGACGGACAAGTCCTCTGCCGCGTAACGCGGACGGCGATGGCGCAGCATCTCTGCTTGTTCTTCCGAGCTGGAAGACGCCGAAGACGTGCTGGAGGACGCTACAAGTTTCCTCCTCCGCCACAAAGAGGGTCCTGCCTCAGTTGTGGCGGTCTCGACGGGGCCCGAGTCTGAGATTGGCTCGAAGCACGAACACCGGACTTTGCCAGACGCCCAGTGGGGATTGCTACTGTTACTGGCCCCGAACTGGTGCCTTCTCCGTACAGCACGGAGGCTACCCTTGTCACCTTCCTCGAGGTGTTGAAGGACTTATAGTGCGGCGTATACCCGAGTAGTGACAACCTAGCTCGGCCGTTGTGCCCATGGTAATTCCTCACTTGCTCGTGCCAGGTTGTATTTACTTTCCAACGGTTTCTCCTGGCTATCTCCATTCTCTGGCAAAACTTTGCATTAACAGAAAAATAAGGCCAGTCCGACAGAAATAAAAAATAAAAGGGAAACCGCAAACTCTTCATCCTTTACTTGGAGGGATTCCCATTCTACGACGAATCTGGACCATTCTGCCAGCTTCTGCCTCGCCGAACTCCCATTCCCCTCTGACGAATACTCGATCTACGCCCGCATACCGGTTGGAGTCCTCCAGCACGGTGACGAAGCTAGCACGGCCAACCCTTAGCCGGAGGTAATGGGTGTTGCCATCTGTAGACTTACAGAGGTCGTATGTCTCCTCAATGTCCGGGACACCGAGGTCGATCTCCAGGATCTTGTTCATCTTGTCGAACTGCACTGCCCCCATAATGATTTTGTAGCCATTAGGGAGCAGTTGGCAGGGGCATAAGCTCCACTCCCTGAGACAGTCCCTGACAAGTGGGTGGAGGGGGAACCGGACCCCCCCTTCCACGACAGAGACGAGCGAAAATGGCATCCAACCATCGTCAATGAAGAAGCCGTCGTCAGGGCCATCTGGTCTGACCTCTACATTGGCGGGGATCTTGTATAAGTTCCTAAAGACTGCTACAGAAACTGGGTCTTCTAATAGGTGCCTGTAAACTCCCATTTTCTACCTAGAAGAGATAGAAAGAAGAAAGCAGAAATAAACCCTACGGGGGGAATTGCGCAGAAGAAGGAGCTAGCGATTTGCAAGGAGCAGAGGGCTTAAGGAGCAGAGAGCTTGAGAAGCAGGAATTTCATAAGAGCGTAGAAGGAGAGAGTAAGGATGAAGGAGACGCCCTAATTTATAAGGGTTAGAGGCGCCGTTTCGGCTTTCGAGGAACGCCTTTAATGAAGAGACGCCTTCAATAGGGCACGCCTTTAATGAGGCGTCACCTCAAGCAGCCCTAGCATCCTTTCGAAACCATTGTGCGGCAGCTGAATAGGTAACACGTGCCACTATCGGCGTAAATACTAAAGACTATTAAATGCCTCAGTCAGGTGAAGAGACATCTTGATAAGGATCGCACGTCAGAATGGTCATCAGGATAAGAAGGGACCCCCCCTTTGAAACGAGACTCCGCCATCTCGGTAACCCCTTCACACACTTTGGCAACCTTCTCTTAAGCTCGGTGGCAGCATCGGCTTGGTGGAATCAATTAGCTTCCGACTCCCTCAAGTTGGAGATCTTTCAGGGGTCAAAAGCTAGGGGGCAATTGTGTGGATAAAATACCGTAATGACGGGACTAAGTGAGGACCACGGTAATACACCGGCCATTCACATCGGTCTTGGTAATCACAGCCAGCAGTTTGGCGGCTCGGTAAGAAGCGTCGGCTCAAAAGGCTCCCCCGCTCGGCGGCTCGGTTAAGAGTGCCAGCTCAGCGTTACTCAGCTCGGCAGCTCGGCGTAAGTGCCAGCTAAATGCCAGCCCGGCCGGACCATTCCTGGTCCCGGTAGAGGTACTGAAGGCAGAGTGGGCCATCATGCTCCTATGAGAAGTACGGGCGCGCCCTGACGGATAAGGGCGCTCATTTATGGCGATAAGAAGTTGGCTTTATCATCCCTTAATATCAACTGACTGAAAGCATGGAAGTTTCTGATGGGACGCGCCCTTTTTACCTACCGCCGAATGTCAGGGTAAGGCCCGATGGGACCTTACCCCACCTACCCCCACTCACAAAGAAAGAATGAACGAGGATTCATCTACATATATACATGGGATCAACCCCATGGAGGTACGCAAACACACAATACCTGAACCCTTACTCAGACTTTCATTCTCTTCTTCCTCCTCCTCCTGCTTAGTTTTTCCAGAACTAACTCAGGCATCGGAGTGTCTTCGGCTCACAGCAGCCAGAGGCTCTGACCCAAGCCATTTTCCTTCCCTTTTCAGGTTCTCAGCGTTCGATCTTCCCAAATCCTACATCCTAATCTAAGTAGGTGATTTTTATCGCCTACAGTAAGTATCAGTATAACATCTTACTTTTAGCAGTCCAAAACTAATAATATCACAATAAATTAAAATTTTCATAATATTTTTTATTTTGATTATACAACTTTTTGCCTTAGTTTTTAATTATACACATTTAAAATTTTTTCCATGGATTTCTCTTAATAACGAAAACTTTAATAATCTGCTGTCAAAGACTCCATGTTTTAGCAACTGACCAGTGATATCTGTGACAATAATCACAAGAAGAAGAATTCTATTTTTCTTTCTTCCATGTTTTGCAACAAATATAGATACAAGGGAACCTATTTGATTTTTACGTTATTTATTTATAGCAAGTTTAACATAAAACTGAAGATTATAAAATTCAGCTCTTGGGGGTTGGGGTACTAACAACAAAAACTGTAGAGCTTGAGACCATTCTCTTTCTTTTTATCTTAGTTTTGATTAAGTTGTGGGCCCCCTTGCTCAGCGTTGGGACACCCGTAGTCATATACTGTTATATCAGTAAATTACTATTGAAATGTCATTCAATATCACTGTCTTTTTATGTAAATTTCTAATATTTCAACTTGAACTTAATTTTTACATACTATCATCTAACTGTTTCTTTCAAGGAAACGCTTTGTTCCATCGAGGAACTTATTTCTCATGTTTTTCATAACTTCCTCATCATCATCATCAAAACCTTGTTCCAACTATGTTGGGGTTGGCTACACGAATTATGTTTCTCCATTCCGATCTGTCTTGAGCCAAATCCTCATATAAATATGTTTTTCCTCACATTCTCTTTCTCTAATATTCTTATGTTCTCAGATTTTCTATTTTTTTGTAATCTTTCTAAAAGTTCGATTCTTAATATCCTAGGTATTCAATTACCCCAATGAAGATTCTAGGGTGATTTGAAAACCTGACTACAATGAGAACTTCCCATCCCCCATCCACCGATAGGCATGCATTTAGATGGGCTGCGGGAAACATCCACACGGCTCTTTGATTGCAAGTCATTGCTCAAATAATCAATGTGAATTGTAGTACTTTTTCTTCTTTTATTTTATCAAAAACAATCTCATTTTAGAGAAATGATGCTATGTTGACATCAGAATTGCGTCAATGGCAGCTGACCCCCTTAGGTTGATCTGTGTTGCACCCTTTGCTATAACAAAGCTACTCATTCCTCACAACACCCTCTATAAAGAAACTAGACCAAATTTTTACCCCAATCAAAAGTGATAGGTTCGGTTAGATTGATCATGCATGAAGATTATAATTGTATCTTCATGCACGATCAATGCGATTGGTCATTGGTAGAGTAAGTTAAGGTACAGAAAGGTGAGCCTCACACAAGTTGACTAGGGTTACGAGTGATGAAAACTATATACTTAGTTAAGAGCTTATGAATTAAGCTCCTAACCGAGCTTGTATACTTAGCCATGTGCCATGTAAGGTTTTTGGGGCATCTTGCCTATGTATCTTTCTCTTTTTTAATTTACAACTTGCCATTAAGCGCAAAAAAAGGTTATGACAACTATATATCAATTCATCATGTCACTATGTTGAGCATCCAATTGGCAATGCTCAACATGGTTCGATCATGTTGGCATTTAATGCTGATTAAATTTATTTTGTGTTACACTTCTCATTTGATCTCACTGGTTTTAATTATGTTATATTATTATCATTGACTGATGGGGTTGATCTTTCTTTTCTTCTTTTTATTTTTTCCAGATGAATCCTCTAAAGCCTACATCAATATCACCATTGTGTTTGGTTGGATTTAAGAGAAAAAGAAGATCACTGAAGAGAAAAAGAAGAGCACGAAAGAATGGATACATAAAAATGAGGAGGAGCACCAGCAGAACAGCAGCAGTGTCAAAGCAGCAGCAGTGACATACCGTCTCTCTCTCAAGGTATTATCATGGACATTCTGTCTAGACTACCCATCCATTCTCTATTTCAGTGCACTCTCGTTTCCAAGGCATGGCGAGATATCATAATCCACAACCCTATGTTCTCCTCCATGCAACACAATCGAGCGTTGGAGAACCAAAATGACACCCTTAGCCTTATGTTATGCCTAAACAATCGACAAGGTACTCATCTCTATTTGGTTGAAAGAGGAGGCGTGGGGCATTGCAAGTTTACCATGATAGATGCCCAGCTCACAAGTATAGAGAGCCGTTTTACTTTAAATGGGCGTTTTTAAGTTTTGGGATCATGCAACGGTCTGCTATGCATCAGTTTCGCCGGAGTCCATGGAGAGAAATTTGGCAATGGACCAACGTTTGTATCCAATCCGGTCACTGCTGAATGCGTGATTTTGCCATCAACAGATTTCATAAATGCACACATATCAGGATTTGGGTTCCACTCTGCAAGGAATGAATACAAGGTGTTGAGAGTGGTGCGTAATAATCCGTCGTCAGGCTTTATAGATGATGCCTCATGCAAAGTTGAGATACATACTATAGGGACAAATGCTTGGATACAGATAAAGGATGTTCGGTTGTTGTATATGAAGTGTTTGTGCCGTCAATTCTCAAATATATTTGTAAATGGCTCTCTTCATTGGTTTAGGCAATTCTCACTAGAAATGGAAGATGAGCCGCCTCCCCACATCTTCTCACTAGACATGGGAGATGAGCAGTTTAGGGTGGTGACAACTCCTGACTCTTTCAATGATATTTCTCTAAATGATATTTACACCAAGAATTTGATGGTTTGGAAGGGGTATCTTGCCGTACCCCGAAGGACATTCTGGGGTGACTGTCTGCACATATGGGTGATGAAGGAGTACAATGTGAAGGAGTCTTGGACGAAGCAAGTCTATGTCCAATGGTCCTCTTGGCTTCCCTATAGATGTAAATATTGGTCATTTGATGAGGAAAGTTTAAAAGATGCCCTGCAATCCATTAAACATCCCCGTTTTAGAGCAGACTCTTTTTTTAAAGGTTTCTAGTCATTTTAGAGTATTGGCACATGTGGGGAGCTTGCTTTCTCTGAAAAGAGTTACTGGAAAAGAAAGGGTACCAACCATGAGGCTTCTCCCAGGACTATCAGTGGAGGAGGATTGATGCTAGAAGTTTATGACACATCAAAGAAGGTATGACTTTTTCCCCTTTTTTTTGCTTTTTTTTTTTCCTAATTACCAAGTCTTAGTCGTCGTCTTGGGTATTCATTTTGTTTTAAGGGGCTCCCTATTTATTATTATAAGGAACATGATCCTTGAGTATTATCTCTCAAAAATGTGATTTAATGGAGACCACGTTTATTGGCTTTTAATAGCATTTTTCTTTTATGTTGGAAAAATCAAGAAAAAAGAAGGGGGGAAAAAAACCCTATTTGTGGGTTGGTCTATGAAGGAATGTATTCAGTTTTAATGGTGTTGCACCACATCACTGCGTCATCTACTCATCTATCTTGCCAGCTCCCACAATACATGCACTCTATGAGTAGTCCCAAGTCTCGGAAATTCCAGTCCCATTAGACCTAAAATGGTAAATGATCCATTTTCCAAGGCCCCTTATGGAAGGGACATCAGCCCCGAGCCTGTCCATTTAGTCAATTGGGTCGGGCCTTACTAAGCTTTTTATCAATTTCTCACGCTTATGGAATTTTTTTTTGGAAAACTTGTATTAAATTGCCAACAATTGTTACTCGGCAGGGCTGCCAGGAGAAGCAGGGCTTTGGGCTTTGTATCACGGCACAGATCAGGCTCGGGCTAGCTCGTTGCATGAGCACCCCTATGAATACTAGGGCCTCTCTCTTAACGTAAAATCTCTCAAGATCAGGATACATCTATGATTTAAAATTACGGTTGTCATAGGCATCATGGTTAGTAGGGATGCAAATGAGTAGGTTCCTGGTCGGAACCATACTGGACCTAGACCCGGACAAATGGCAGTTCCAGTTTCAACTCGGAACCTACTTGATTGGTTCCTGACTCGGTTCTCATAAAAGGACTGGGATCTCATTCTGGTACCAATTCTGCTAGAAAAAGATTCAATTCCAAAACTAGTGTTGACTTTTTTTTTTCACTTTTTATTTATTTATATTTAAATAAGGATATCATCCAACTTATAACAGTGTTTCAAGTCTACTACCTTTGGAATTAAACATAAAAATGAACATTAAGAACTTGTATGCTAGATCCCTGGTCTATGGGTTGGAACCTATATGGATCTAGAACCAAACCTGTTAATCAATCAAAACTTAAATTGGGTTCTGGACTAAGACCCATCAGAACTTAAAATAGGTTTCAAAACCGGTTTTTACGGGTTGGAACTTGTGGATAATTGGAGAATTGGATACCATTTGCATCCCTAATAGTCAACCCCAAACACTGATACGTTGTAGCAATGCATCATAGTTAGAAGTGTTTTTCTTTTTTCTGTTTTGATTACCCCAGCCAAGGGGGCAGAGGAGCCAACACAAGTGGCATACCATGGGATCAATTCTTAGGTACCCAAGTGGCATCTAGGGTTGCCAACCATATGTGCTATCTCATGTCGTAAAAGTTAGCACTTGTTGTAGTCGATTGAGGGATAAATATTTTTTACCAGTATTTGAATAAAAAATCAAAATATTGGAAAACGCTAGCATTTCACGACAGCATTTTATTCGTTTTGATAGATGATTTGTGTTCACTTTTTGTTAGGCATACCAAGATGCATGCTGATTAGAGATGATGAGGGGATGGAAATGTCTAGTGAAGATTTAGATGGCAATAAAATCCAAACCTATTGAATTATCTTCAATCTTGTCTCATGATTTTAAGGACCTCAAAGCTTAACAATCGCTTAATTTTTATTGATGCGCGCATTTGGGATCATCTTTGTTTGATTCAAACCATGTGTCTGACTACGGTCTTACAAATTGTCCATAAACCCAATTTGACAATGCTTCACCATTATCAGTATTTTGATTAAATTATTATAATAATTTCAGTTATTTTTTAAAAATTCTTTTGAGGCCTTAAAATCAAGGGTGTAGACTCATTTTAATAACTAGGATCCTTTGAGGTTTGGGACCAGAGAATTCTTTGAGCCGAACCTTATGACCGGAAAATTTTAAGACCACCTTTTTTTAAAAGGAATGTAAAATATCATATTTTCCTATTAGCAAAGGGCATGTCAAATGTGGTTATGGGTTTCTGGACTTTGACACGAGCGTCATCCAAAAAAGAGTACTTGTGTTTCATTTAACACCAAGGTGTCAAAGGTCCCAATTGCATCCCATGTTTCAACACGCTTCCCAGCCATAGCTTCATGTAAATTAGACCCAAACATCTTATAAGAGCCCTAACCCTAATTGTGTGATTAGTATAATTAATTATGATTATAGTTAGTTAGTGGCCTAACGAGCTAGTCCGTTTTAGTGTTAAGAGTAGGGCCCTCACATTTTGTAGCATTGAGAGCCTGTTCAAGTGCTGTAGGGGTAGTTTGCAATCAATGGCGGACCCAGGATTTTCATTCGAGGGGGCATATGATGATCAATTGAAGATTTCAAACATTATTTTGTTGTTATGAATTCACATTACTTTAATGTTATTTATTCACATTATCAATGGCAAAAGAGAGAATGCATTGCATTTAAATAAATACAAAATATTTAAATACATCAAGCATGAAGCAACTAACATTCTCTATCAAAAGTCATATCACAATTCTAAAAGAAACTTGTTACAATTGCCCTCGACGGTTCCTCATGTTTTGAAAGCGTTGCATGATTCTCTCATCATCAATGCTATCAAATATGTCCTTTTCTATATAAAGAAGCAAACAATCATTCATCCACTCATCCGCCATTCGATTGCGCAATCGATTATTCACAATGCTCATAGCTGAAAATGCCCTCTCAACAGAAGCAGTGGCAACTGGTAAGGTTAGAGCCAACTTTAGAAGCATATAAACTAAATGATACACAATATCCTTTCTTGTTTCAACCATCTTCTGAGCAAGACCACTTATTCCCTTCACTTCTGAAAATTTATTGTTGCTGCGCATATCTATAATGTAAGTTGCAAGTTGATTACTAAGTTTCACCCAATTTGAATATGAAAAATCAACTGGGTAAAATTGCGAGAGGCGGATCAACTTTATCTTGTCAAAAGCGGAGAATGAGTCTTTTGGATCTAGGCATGCCACACAAAGAAGCAACTTGGTGTTCACCTCATTGAAGCTACGGTTGAGCTCTTGAACTTGCTTATCAATAGTAGTGAGAAATATCTCCACACGAAAGTAATATCGGTTTGTCACTTCAGCTTTGCTTCGTGATCGCTTTCGATCAATAAACAAATCATCCATATTGGGAATGGTGATTTCATTTTTATCACAAAATGTATAGACTTCAGACAGGAGAGAATCCCACCCATCATCTCTTATCATTTGTAGTCGTTCCTTTGATATTCTTACTAGTTCCATGGCATTGACAATATCTTGATCTTTCCGCTGCAATTTCTTTGATAATTCATCCGTGATTCCCAATAAATCTCTCATCAAATCCATTTTAAATGCAAAATCAAAAGACTCAAGTTGAAGCATTAAGTTACATGCAAAACCCATGTGCTCACTCGTATGATCTTCTGAAATAATTTCAGGCATAACAACCACAGAAGAGAACATGAGAATCGAGTTAAGCAATGTATCATAATGCGAGCACAAGCTCCAACGTGTATCCCCAGGCCGTTTGAGGCTAGTCTCTTGATTCAAACCTCGTCAACTTTCAAGTTCACCATTATCCAGTGCCTCGGCGACTTTAGCAACTTGTATATGTTTAAGCATGTCATTGCGTTTGCTAGAGGCTCCAACGACATTTAGTACTTGAGAAACTGAGTCAAAGAATTGGGCAATTGGTTGGTGTTTTTTTTGCAACAGCAATAAGCGTCAACTGAAGTTGATGAGCAAAGCAATGATTATAGAATGCGGTGGGATTCACATTCATGATTAGTGTTTTCAGGCCATTAAGCTCACCCTGCATATTACTAGCACCATCATAACCTTGCCCACGCAAACGTGTTAAACTCAATCCATGCCTGGAAAATATTACTTCGACTGTCCCCTTAAGTGATTGAGCAGTAGTTTATGTAACATGTTCTATGGCTAGAAAACGCTCAATCACACATCCCTGCATGTCCACATAGCGTACAACAACGGCCATTTGCTCTTTCATAGAGATATCACGAGACTCATCCACCAAAAGGGCAAATAGCGCATCTCCAAGCTGGGAAATGATATCACATGTGGCTTCTAATGCAGCTGAACTCACAATGTCCGTTTGAATCTTAGGAGAAGTTAATTTCAGGTTTTCAGGAGCATTATCCAATACAACTCTTTTAATGGATTCATTTTGTTCAGCGATTACTTTCAAAAGTTCAAGAAAATTACCAATGTTGCTAGACTTCTCAGATTCATCATGACCATGAAAAGGCAACTCTTGGCGTAGAAGTAAGCGAATACAATCAAGTGTTGCCTTCAAACGGATTCGATACTCTATTCGAGCTTGATCCAATTGCTTTATAATAACTGTCTCGATGTGTTGTTTCTAATTTAGTAGATGCTGGCACTTCTCATATGCTTGATTGTGAGAACTATTAGGGTCTCCCACATGATATGCAATTCTTTCTTTTTTCTTCCAATTTCGATATCCTTTAGTTACAAAAACATCATAACGTGTCTGCTCTCCAAAAATGTAACAACATAGGCAAAATGCAGCATCTTTTTCAATGCTATACTCCAACCAACTACCAAACTCCTTAAACCAAGTAGGATTAAATCGTCTCTTCACTTGTCCAAACTCCGAATAAGGAAAGATATGGTCACGAGGCTGACAAGGACCCTTTTGAAGATACGCTCTTCGGATTTGTTCCCGTTCCTTATGATGATAGTTTGCAATTGGATTCCATAACCCAGGGTCGGCGGGAAGATTTGCTAGGTTAACCTCTACATAACTTTTCTTTGAGGGTGATGGTACTTGATCATTGTTATCATTCTCTAATGTTGGAGATGATAGATTAGCAGTTGGTTTTCTTTTGTAATAATTCTCCATATCTGATACAAAGATAAAGTTAACTCCATCAAAATTACACCAACAACTAGTAATCTCCACATTTAAGATGGTTTAAAGACATGGTTCTCGATATTATTTTTGGTAAGAAATCCTACAACTAACACCCAATTCTCAAGAGATCAATTTCTTATTCTAATAAGTGGGATGAAAATCAAATTAGACTAAAAATATGACACATCAATCAGCAATCAAACCACAATAATAATAAAGAAACTCTAGAGAACTCCAAAGAAGTAAAAAATAATTATCATGTGAAAATTAGTACCTCTTTTTTTTTTTTTCTTTCCTTAAGCTCCTAAGTCCTAAGCAAATCTCTCATCATATGAATCCAAATGATATAATTTGTATTTATAAATGAAAATGGTCAGTATGTGAAACCAAGAAAATATTAAGTAAAGAATCTAATAAATAGTTTAGAAATGTCAATCTGCAATAAAGAAGCATAGCTCTAGACCCACAAGAACTCGAAAATAATTTTGGAGTCCAGTGAGGGCATTCTCGGTTTTCGATTGATCATTGCCATTGAACAACAAGAGGGACTCTTTAGAAGCTACATCTGACATTAAAATGAAGACAGGGAATTTGTTTTCTAATGACAGCATGGTGAAGGGAGGTAGTACAAGGACTGTGATTGAGAGCAGGAACTTCTTGTTCTTCCAAGTGAGTTTGAGAGTTGCCATGAGAATCCCAAGGATTCCCAACATGACGGGAGATGCTCCGGCTATCGGTGAATCCATTGGTCGCATATCGTGGGGAGTCTCTGCCAACGTCGGAGTACTACTTATGGAGTCATATGGGTTGTCTCTATTAGCATAAGTGTTTCAAATGTCTCTTCACTTGTTGGTAATCCTAAACATTTGTTGTTTATTAGAAACTTAGGATACTTTGTTCTAGTTTCCAACAACGCTTGATTTGTGGGTTAAGTACAGGGCAACACTAACTTGTTTTTAACATAGCTTTCGATATATACAATGAGATTTTATAATAATGTTAGGGCCTCATAAAAGGCCAATTAATATATATATATATATTTTAGGGAGTTGAAAAATGTATTGATGAAGAGGAAGGATGAACAAGGAGGTAAACCCCACTAATATGATGAACAAACAGAACTTGATAGGCCAATAAAATAAACCAGTACAGTCAATGTGTTATCCCCTCTCAAAACCAAATATAAGTAACTTTTCTCGTTCTTCATTTACTTCTCAGATAGGTGGAAACATGGGTTTGTAGCTTTTGACAAGATCTTATCTTATTTTGCAAATAAAAAATCTCTAGTGGCTTATGTTTCTCTTTTTCCCCCCTTTAAAATGCCATAGTAGAAATGTTAGTTATATCAATATAGAGCAAATTACAACAAAGAGTACTGTCTAGCAAGATGATATAGACTGCAATAAAACCATCAACCTCACGTTGCATAGGAAAAGCATTGCAAGTCATAAGTTGGTTTCTTGTCCCTCTCTATTTCGCTAATGCGTCCACCACTTCATTCCATTCTCTTGAAACATGAACAAAAATAACTTCTACTGATGAAAGAAGTATTAGTCTCTTTCAGACTTATACCATACACAAATCTCCATGGTGGGGTGGATCATGATTTGTAAAAAACTTAAACTCCTGTTAATGTCATAATCTCCTCTCTATTAGAGCATCCTATCCAGATAGTCCCGGGAAAAAGCTATGACTAATTCTCTGCCATTTTATGTTTTACATTTAATGGATTGTTTATATAATGACTAAAACTGAATCACTATTCTTCTCAGCAGAGGGTGGTTAAAATTTCTTGGGATGGGATTTATTATTGAGAATAACTGAATGATGTGAAGAATGAACACCCTCTGTCGATGGGGCTTTCTCCCCAATCCCAAAGATCAAGTCAAAATCTAAATGCAGACATGGGTATTTATTCAGAGAAGAAAAAGATTCTACCAAATGCTTAGCTGATCGAGAGTTTGAGATGGTGGAAGCTTCAAACGGTCAAACCACACCTCCCTGGTTCTCTTGACCCTTCTATGCTGGAGTGTTGGAGCTGGACTGCTGGAGCACCGGAGCTTGAAGGGGAGGGCTGGGATTTCGTCGAGCAAGAGCCCTTGGAGTTGGAGAGGATTTGGGATTTGATGTTTGAGTTAGAGTAAAGGGAAGCATTTCGAAGGGGAAGGGCTTAGGAATAAAAGGGGTCAAGCATCTTGGGTCGACGGGGTCATGGGCCAGCGACCCATTGCAAATCTGTGGGCTTTTCAAATCCCAACGGGGTCCAATGACCCCATTGCTCTTAACGTGGGTCTGCCCCTGTTTGCAATGTTGGAAAATTTTTGAGAGGTTCATTGTAATTTTTGGATTTCGAAGATTTTGAGTGCATTGGGTAGATCTTTATCTGGCTCGTCATTTTCTGTTGAAGGAGCATCGCGATCCGGCGGCTTGAAACCCATCAAGCTCCCCATTTTCATACTAGTCCTTTGAGTCACTTAAACAGTTAAACCACACTAAAGCCTCTTTTTGTAATATCTAGAAACCTCCCCTACAAGAGGATTGATCCCATATTCGGACATTACCCTATTCTCTCATAGGATTGATCCCATATTCGGACATTACCCTATTCTCTCATTCTCCCTTCTCCTGCTCCATTTCCCTCTTATTTTTCCCTCAATCTCCATTGACTTCCAAGCTAAGGTGCATGCTTCTCCAAGCTCAAGACCCTTCTTCCTCATCATCTTCTCTAAGTCCTCGTCCTCCACTCTTTTGGTAAGTCATTTCTCTCTAAACACTAGCAAATTCATGCCCTCCATGCTAGGAGCTTTGCATGTAGCTTAGGGCTTGTTTCCTTCGTGTGTTGGTTGTAGGCTTTGACCTCCAAGCGCTTCTCTTAGTGTGGGATAGCTTGAGTGAAGTGGCAGGCTAGGGTTCCTGTTGAATTTTTGTGAGTTTCAAAGAATTCAAAAAAATTCTCATATAGGAATTGAAAACTTTTTGAGGCCAGAATTCCACCAACAGTACATAGTTTCGGGATTCATAGATTGAGTATCATTGTTTTTGTTTATTTGATTTGATAGCAACCCCCTTTTTTTTTTTGCAGCTTTATTTCTAACAATTCCAAGCACCAAAGAGGGTTTTTCCCAAAAACAAGAAGCCAAGTGAACATTTGCACTTAAGTTGATGAGCATGTGTTTTTATGTTGATTCCAAGCATTTATTGAATGTATCTACCATCTTCAAACTCATTTATGTTTAGACGCTAGGGTTGTTGAGCTGGCCTTAATGTGGATGTTATATGGTTGGAATAGGAATTAAGTTTATGATGCCCCTGTTTCATTCCCACGACCACCTTTTTTTGTAGGCGAAAAGGAATCCCAAAATCTGAAGTGAGTTAGTTCAGGAAAACTACTTCTCAGAGCTATGGTTAGCCGTGGTGCCACTACGGCTAGCTGTAGAACTCTAGTGGAGAGACCATGGCTAGGCAGCGCTTGCTTTCCTAGACCTGGGAATTTTGCCCTTTTGCACTACAATTAATTGTAGGATTTCTTATGATTAGCCCTAAGGCCCTTACGGCTAGCTATAGTACCCTAGCCTGCCCCAGACATTTGGTTTTGTCTCAGCACTATAGATCCTTAGGGTCCTAATTGACTAAATTTGACTTAGTTGATCTCACGGCTAGCCATGAGATAACCGTAGAATACCCTACGACTAGCCATAAATGGATTACAGCTAACCGTAAGGCAATCTTTTTCAAGGCTTAGGACGTTATACTTATGGAGCCCTTACCCTAAACCATGACCTTATGGAGCCCTTACCCCAAACCATGACCCTTAGCCTAGTCTAATGATGAATACGAGTGAAACTAATAGTAAAGGGATGTGTGAGCTTGATATACATCCTCTTACGGGTCATCTGTTAGGGTATGGACTGTATTGGGCTAAATGAGTGGTGCGGTGGATTTTCCAAGGATAGTAGTGAGGACTATCGAGATTATGAGACTACGTGCGATCTTTGGATGGATTTGTTTTGTGGAATAGTCCCTCTTAGCATTGGTTGCCACACTTCAGAGTGAGAATCTAGTCAAACACGGTGTGTGTAGTTTATCTTTGAAGTCTTTGAGTTAGGCACCACTCGGTTGTTTCAGTCTCCATAGTTTGGGTACCACCTTGTGGCAAGGATGGTATCATCATGCATGAATTTATTGTCTGCAGAATGGGTTATTTGAGGAGGCCGTATGCCACTGGGGCGCCGCATATTTTGCTGCGAGATTTATGTAGGGGTACCATTTTGTTTTGCTGAGCTTATTCCTATGCATCATTACCGAGCTTGCTAGGCATTATGTTTTTTGTCGGGCTCTCAACCCGTACAATTAACCTATGTGGGCTGCGTACTTTGTTAGTGTGTATGTGTATTCTTGTATTTATTTAACTCTCATGGGATAATTATTATTCATACACATTTGACTAGTATTTCCTTTATTGCATTCTTATGATCATTATGTTTTTTTGTTCTCTATTGATGCGTCTTATTATGTTATTTACATTTGTTTATGTGCCGGATTATATAATCTGACGATGCTACATTAGTGCGTAGGTATCGACACCTCTATTGAGTCGCAAGGTAAGGCGTTCCCAAATGATACACCAGCTAAGGGATTTCATGGGTGGTGTGCTGATGACGTAGTTTGACATCATCCTCTCCTGCACATGAGAGTGTCCATATGATACGTTTTTGGACAGATTCTCTTTGGGTTTTATATATACACTTGTATACCTTTTGTTAGTCCTATGTGTTATTATGGCCTTGTAACTAAGATATAACTTTGTGTCTTGCAACTTTAACTTAATTACATTTCAGTTACTTGTATTTGCTCTTTTTATTTATTAATATGACTTAGATTTAATATGTTTTGACGCTTCCACATTCGATTATGGTGACGGCTACTTGGTATATGACCTCACCGTGGACTCGATCCACCCAAATTGGGGGTCCATAAATGCACTATGTTGGGAAAAAAATCTTAATTGGCCCCTGATTTTGCGCTCCCCTGACTCTGTTATCGGAAATGGAATCTCAGGGATGTGACATATCTTTAATTGCTAGTTATAATACATGTAGGGTCATGGTTGGATATTCCAATTATGAAAGTCCTTGTCATCCTTTATCAGGCTGCAAGTGTACAATTTATACAAAAGTATAGCAAGAGTTCAGAGAAGTAGTTCTCTTTATAGCCACTAGTCCATTTTTGCCTGGAGGATGCTGCTACACAAAAAAATTCCTATGTCCACTTGGGCCAAGTTGTGGGGTTTTCTCTAGCTTCTTCTTGACCTCACGGCCTCAACAACATAGAGTTTGCTGTTCATTTTTTTTCCCCTTATTACTTGGCTCTTTCATTTAGAAGTAGATATTGGATGTTTTCTAAAAACCAACGATTCAAAAAACAAACTTCAACAAAAACTATAGATGTTTCTTTTGGGTTACTCATGAGTAGATGTGACCTATTTACAAAGAGTTTCTTCAAACTCTATGGATTAAGGATTTTTTTTTTCAAGTTCTTTACGTAGCACTAAGAAATTTACAAGTATTATAGAGGTTTCTTCTTAATTTCTTTTCTAATTTTTAAGGGCAATTGTATAATTCTAAAATATTGGATCCCGAGGATCGAATTTTATCAAAATCACCTGCATGTGGGCAATTGTCGTCTTTAAGAAAACATTTTAATTGGTATGCCTTTTCCAGTTTTAAATAAATAAATTAGTATTGGTATTCCTCAATGATTTTTTGATTTACAACATGATATGGAAAGACCGCATGGTACATTTGAAGACCGTGCTTAAAAGTTTAAAGAACGCACAATGGAGGTTGAATGTAAAGAAATGTGAATCTAAAAAAAGTCTCTAATTTAGTTTTGTCATGTCATTGGTGGCGGGGGACTATCCAAATCGACCCAGCTAAGGCCAAAGCAATAATAGATTGGCCAAAGCCTTGTATAGTGTCCGAGTTACACAGTTTCTTTGGTACAGCTTTGTATCTGAGAAAATTCATTAAGGATTAATCTTTTATAGCTATGCCATTGCTGAGGTAGCTACAAAAAGATGAAAGGCATCACATGGGGTTCATTGGAAGAAAGAACATTTAAGACGTTGAAAGAGAATTTGTAGTCCACTATGCAAATGCCATTTGAAATAGAGATTGATGCATCTGGTCATTTTATGGGAGCTTTGTTACTACAAGGTAGTAATCCTGTTTGTCGTCGCTCAGAGTTATTTTCGGGTTTTCTGTTGAAATACCATACTTATGACAAGGAACTATATGCTTCAGTTCTTGCTGTTAAAAAATGGAGACATTATTCCTTACCAAAAAAGAAAGAAAGAAAGAAATGGGGACATCATATCATGGTTTAAAAAAAAAAAAAAAACCCTATTATGCATACTGTAGGCGGTAAAAATGACACCTACTTAGATTGAGGAGATAAACCTCTTAGATCAGGGAAGACCGAACGCCGGAAACCCCCACGGGGCTGAGGAACCTGAAATGAGAAGGAGAAAGGCTTGGGTCAGAGCCCCTGGCTGCCGTGAGCCGAAGGCGCTCCGATGCCTGAGTTAGTTCTGGAAAAAGGCTAAACAGCAGGAGGCCGGAGAGGGGAATGAGACGATGTGTTGTGAGTTGCCAGTTGCGTACCTCTATGGGGTCATCCCCCGTACCTATATGGGGGCATTCCTTGTTCATTCTCTCTGTCAGTGGGAGTAGGTGGGATGAGGTCCCATCGACCCTTACCCTGACAGGCAGCAGTAGGTGAAAAGGGAATGTCCCATCCTCCCTTTCCATGCCTTCAGTCAGTTGACTTTAAGGGCTGATAAAGCTAACTTCTTATTGCCATAAATGAGCAATCCTATCGTCATAAATGAGTGCTCCTATCTGACAGGGCGCGCCGTATTTCCTGGAGGAAGGTGGCGGCCCACTCTGCCTTCAGCATTTTGTTCCGAGACCAAGAATGGCTTGGCCGTGCTGTGCTTTTGTGCTGAGCTGGCACTCACGCCGAGCTGCCGAGCCGCCCTGCCGTGCTGGTACTCTTGGCCGAGCTGCCGAGCTGACGGGATATGACCACAAAGGCCGAGGTGATCAGCGAGTCCTATAATCCTTGCTTAATTTCGCCATTACGGCGTTTTACCCACACAATTGCCCCCTAGCTTTTGACTTCTGAGAGTCCTCCAGCTCGAGGTGGTCGGAAGCTTGGTGACTGTACAGCGGGCTCCGCTACCGAGCTCGAGTGAGGGTTACCGATGTGTGGGAAGGAGTTACCGGGACAGAGGAGCTTCGGATCAGGAGGGTCCTTCCTGGGCCTGGTGGCCGTTGCTAACGTACGGTCCCTTTCAAGATGTCTCTTCGCCTGTCTAGGATATTTAATAGCCCTCAGATATCGCGCTGATGGTGGCACATGTCGCCTCTTTTGGCTGCCACGCAATTACTTCGAGAAGACGTTAGGGCTATGGGATGGGACGTTAGGGCTGATTGAGGGGACGCCCCTTAAAGGCTCTTTTCGAAAGCCGAAACGACGTCTCTAGTCCTTATAAATCAGGGCGTCTCCTTCTTCTTCATTTTCTTCTACTTTCTTCTACTTTCTTTGAATTTCTACTGCGCTCTGCAAGAGAACTTCTCTGACGTCCGCCAACTTCCGACGATCCTGTTTGTGCAGTCCCCCTTCGTAGGACTTCTTTCTGTTTTCCTCGTCTTTTCTTTTAGGTAGACTCTTGTCTGGGCTAAGAATGGGGATCTATAGACACCTGTTAGGAGACCCAGGTTCCATAGCCTTTTTTAGGGATGCGTACAAGGTCCCCGCCAATGTGGAGGTCAGACCAGATGGCCCCGATGACGGCCTCGCCTACCGCAATGGCTGGATGCCATTCTGGTTGGTCTCCATAGTGGAAGGAGGGGTCCGCTTCCCCCTTCATCCACTGGTCCGGGACTGCCTCCGTGAGTGGAGGTTGTGTCCATGCCAACTACTTCCCAATGCATACAAAATCATAATGGGAGTAGTACGGCTGAACGAGATTCTGGAAATCGGCCTCGGTGTCCCGTACATCGAGGACACGTATGACCTCTGCAAATCTGCAGAAGGGGACACCTATTACCTTCGGCTGAGGGTCCGTCGGACTGGGTTTGTGACGACGCTGGAGGATTCCAACAAGTACGCGGGCGAAGACCGAGTACTCGTCAGAGGAGGATGGGAGTTTGGTGAAGCGGAGCCTGGCACCACGGTCCGGATTTCTTGAAAAATAGGAACTCCTCCAAGTAAAGACCGAAGTCCTTTCGGTTTGCAGTTCTTTCTTTTTTCTACGCTGGCTCCAAACACAATTTTTTTTGTCTATGCAGATTTTCGCGAAAAGAGGGAGCTCGCCAGGAAAAACCACTGGAGGGTGAACAGCGCGTGGCACGAGAAGCTGAGAAACTACCGCGGCCACAACTGCCGTGCTTCGTGGTCTCTCCTAGGGTACGTGCCCCACTACAGATCCTTCAACACCTCCAGAAGGGTGTCGGGAGTAGGCTCCGTGCTGCGAGGGGAAGGCGTCAGCCAAGGATCAGCGACGACTGCAGCGTCCAGCTTGGTGGCAGTGACTATAGTGATCCCAACTTGTCGTCCGATTGAGTCTGGACACCGCGCTCCGACATTCCCAGTCGCAGAACCTGACAGGAACTCGGGAGTCGAGCCCCGGCCTTCACGAAGGAAGAGGCTAGTAGCCTCCAGTTCGTCTGAGAGCTCGGCATGTCCCAGCTCCGAGGAAGAGGAAGAGGGAGAAATGCTCCGCCAGCGCGGGCAACGCTACGCTGCAGAAGACTTGTCTGCGGCGGCCTTCGGGGTCATCGGAGGCAAGGTCCGGGATCCTCATTAGGCAGTGCCTGCGACGCATCCGGCCGTTGCGGGTGGAACCCCAGGCCCAGATGCCGAGACGGTCCGTGCGCCGCGACCGAGGCCACTCGGTCTGCCGCGGCCGAGGTCACCTCGGCTCCGCCTCCGGCCATCGTCGTGGGTGACTCACCCCCCGATCACGCTGCAAGGGCTGGAGGTCGGGCTCGCTCCGCCGAGGTCACTGAGGGGGGGGCGACCCGAGAAGAGAGCAAGGGTTGAGGCCTCGCCTGGCCCCTCTTCGCCTCCGCCTGCTGGCGGAACGATCTTGTCCCCCCCCCCTTCTGGCTCCGTGGAGGCCGGCCATCGAGGAAGTTCTGGGGAGGCAGCTGGCCGAGACAGATCCCGTGACCGATCCCTAAGTGGTCCCAGCGCTGGGACGCGCCCGTGCCCTTCCTCAGGACATGGCGAGGTGGGCTGGGATGGACAACGAGTCACTCCTGCTCTCCTCGATGCGCTCTCTTGTATCGGTAAGTGCAGTACCCCCTCCCCACCCCGGAGCTTTTAGTTCGGTGTTCTTTCATTTGACTTCTGGTTCTCTTCTTGCAGCTGTTGCAGAAATGCCAGATGGGCATAGAGAGGCTCGACGCAGCCGAGGCGAGGGAGGCGGAATGGGTGGTCGAGAGGGACGAGCTGCGAGCGTCCTTGGCGGCTAAGGATGCGATGCTGGCAGAAGAGGTGGGCAGAAATGCTGGCCTCGTCTTCGATTTCGAGGAGTCCCAGGTCGTGGTCGAGTGTCTCAGGGACGAGCTAACGGACGAGAAGACCCAGAACCTCCATCTTACCTCCGAGCTTGACGACGTCCGGATTGTGGTGGGGCGGCTGGAAGAGGACCTGCAGAATGCCAAGGGGACAAACAAGAGGCTCCTCTCTCAGCGGAACCAGGCGCAAGGCTCCCTGGAGATGGCGTTGAGGGGGAAGGCGGCCGAGATTGAGTCTGCTCTGGCGAAACAAGAGGCCAGGCTCAAGGAGGAGTTCCTGGCTGAGCAAGACTCCATCATGGGGGAGGAGGTCGGCAGGCTGTCAGCTGACTACAAGGCTCAGCTGCCAGGGATCCGGGACCGAGCCTGGGAGCTCGGATGGAAAGCAGCCTTGAAGAAGGCTGGGGTCCCTGAAGATAGCCCTCTCCAGAATCCCCCAAGGTTCCCTTGCTCGGACTTGGAACTCATGGCCGTGTCTCGGGCTTCCCCTTGCCTTCCTCCGCAAGCCTGTCCGGAGGCGAGCGCCGCCCCCGAGGCTCCAACTGCCAGCGCCAACCCTGAGGACTCCCATGAGCCCGCGGTCGTGGAGGCCCCTCTCGAAGTCGTCGCTCCCGAGGCTAGCGTTCCTGAAGCAAGCACGGTCGTCTTTGAAGCTACCCCAACCGCTCCCGAGGCCAGCGCGGTCGTTGCAAAGGTTCCTCTAGAGATTGATTGCAATGTGGAAGCTGCAGCCCTCTGAGTGCCTTTTGTAATTCTTCTTTCATTATATTTCCATTCATCTTGTAACCAGGATTTCGATCAATGAAACAACTTTCTTCGCAATTCTTTGGCTTCCTTTTACCCTGTTTCTGATGAAATGGGTGTGTGGTCGACGTCATCTTGCTATGCTTTATCTGCTAAGTAGTTGGTCTGGACAACCGAACTCCTTGTTATTCTTAAAATTGGATATCTCCCCATGACCGAGATTTAATTTATGAACCGTGGTCTTGATCGGCGTCCAAAACCCTTAAGAGCAGAAGTAGGCAACTCGAGGTATTCTTAGAAGTTTTTGGCTTTACCGCTGCAGCTGGTGCTAGAATTGAGCTAGGACGGTTGGCGCTCTGAATAGAGCTGCCTTGCCGCGGGTTGGTGCTGGCACCGGACCCTTGGACACTTATGGCTGTGCCGCCAAAGCTGGTGCGGGCACCGAGCTGAGGACGGTTGGCGCTCTGAACAGAGCCGCAGAGCCGCGGGGTGGTGCTGGCACCAGACCCTTCAACGCTTATGGTTGTGCCGCCAAAGCTGGTGCGGGCACCGAGCTGAGGACGGTTGGCGCTCTGAACAGAGCCGCCGAGCCGCGGGGTGGTGCTGGCACCGGACCCTTAGGGAGCTGGTACAGCGGCCGAATTGCGCAACTTGGAAACAATATTTTTTTTTTTTTAAAAAAAGATCTGCTAAAGAATATTGCTCTTTATTGTTGTTTGAACCCTTCAGTACATGTTTTCAAAAGTAAAACTTTTTGAGATGCGTCGCATTCTATGGTCGTGGCAGCTCCCTCCCCTCCATGTCTTCAAGTCGGTAGGCAGATCTCCCAGCTGTTAAAATTATTCTGAATGGTCCCTGCTAGTTGGGCGCCAGCTTGCCTTCGTTTGGGTCTCGGTCGCCGGGAAGTGTTTTCTTTAGGACTAGCTCTCCCACCGCGAATTTTCTCTCCTTGACCTTCGGGTTGTATCCCATGGCCAACTGTTGCAGATAGGAGGCCAGGCGGATAGCTGCCGCCTCTCTTCGTTCTTCAGCGAAGTCCAGCTCTCGCGCTACGTTCAGATCATTGAGGCCTTGGTCACAGAGTTCCGACCTCAAGGTCGGGAGGCCGACCTCAAGGGGAATAACTGCTTCCATGCCGTAGGCAAGGGAGAACGGAGTAGCCGAGGTGGAGCGCCTTGGAGTAGTCTGGTAGGCCCATAGTACACTCGGTAGCTCCTCTGCCCATCTTCCTTTGGCTCGGTCGAGTCTCTTTTTAATTCCGTCGAGGAGTACTTTGTTCGAGATCTCGGCCTGACCATTGCTTTGTGGATACGCCGGGGTGGAGTAGACATTTCAAACGCCGTACTCCTAGCAGAAGCTCTTGAAGAAGTTGGAATCGAACTGTGTTCCGTTGTCGAAACGAGAGTTCGGGGGATTCCAAATCTCGAGATGATGTTCCTCCACACAAAGTTCTTCGTGTGTAACTCGGTGATGGAGGACAGAGGTTCGGCTTCAACCCATTTTGTGAAGTAGTCCGTGGCCACTATCAACCATCTTTTATTCCCTAGAGTTTGGTGGAGTGGTCCGACGATGTCCAGGCCCCACTGGACGAAAGGCCACAGACTGGAGAGGGGGCTCAGGTCCTGTACCGGCTGGTGGAGAGAGTGAGAACTTCTGGCACTTTTCGCATTTTCTGGCGTAGAGCCGTGCGTCCTTCTGCATGTATGGCCACCAGTAACCTTGGCTAATAGCTCGGTACGCAAGAGACCGACCTCCTATATGACTGCCGCAGATTCCTTCGTGAATTTCGTAGAGGAAATCGTCGACTTTGCTGGGGTGAACGCACTGGAGGTAGGGCCCGGTGAATGACTTGCTGTAGAGTCGATCGTCTGGGGAGAGCTAGAACCGGGTCACCTTTAACCTGACCTTACGGGCTTCGGTCTTGTCCTTGAGCGTCCTTCAAGTATGCAATGATGGGGTCCATCCAGCTTGGACCGAGATCGAGGCACATGAGCTGCCGAGGTCGATGGAGGTCGATGCTGGGCTCTTGTAGCGTCTCTACTTCAACAGTTCTTTTATTACTGGCTTCGATAGCCGAAGCGAGGCTGGCAAGGGCGTCGGCATGGGAATTGGATTCTCTGCCGATCTGCCGGACCTCGGCCGTTTCGAACTGGGAGAGAAGTCCCTTGGCGTGGGCTAGGTAGGCCGCCATCCTATCATCCCGAGCTTGGTAATCTCCGCTGAGCTGGCTTGTCACCAACTGAGAATCGCTGAAAACCACTATGCGTCGAGCTTCCAAGATTTTGGCACTGCTAAGTCCGGCGATGAGCGCTTCATACTCCGCCTCGTTATTAGATGCCTTGAAACTGAGTGTCACAGCTTGTTCGATGACGAGGCCCTTTGGAGACAGGAGGACTATGCCAGCGCCAGCTCTTTTGGATGTTGAGGATCCGTCGACAAAGACTTTCCAGGACTGTTTATGCTCTGTCTCGGTTGTTGCCCCTGTATCCTCGTGGCCCCTTAGTTCGGTGTCGAGTAAGGTCGGTGCTGAACTCTGAGAGGTGAATTCGACAATGAAGTCTGCCAAAACTTGGGCTTTGATGGCCGTTCTGGGCTGATACTTGATATTGTATTGCCCCAGTTCGACAGCCCATTTGGAGATCCGACTGGAGAAGTCTGCCTTCCGGAAGAGAGCCTTCAGTGGGTGCTTGGTCACGACCACGATAGTGAAAGTTTGGAAGTAATGGGAGAGCTTCCGTGAGGCGCTAATTAGCGCCAGGGCAAGCTTCTCGAACTGTAAATACCGGGTCTCGGCGTCGAGCAGGATCTTGCTGGTGTAATAGATAGGCCTCTGCTGGCCATCTTCTTCTCTGATGAGCACCGAGCTCACTGCGTGGTCCGAGACCGCGAGGTACAGATACAGTGCTTCACCATGGGTTGGGGTCGACAGTAGCGGAGGTGAACTGAGGTAGCACTTGAGTTGTTGCAGGGCCTGATCGCATTCCGGCGTCCATTGGAATTTTGAACCTTTGTGCAGGAGCTGGAAGAAGGGCCTGCACCTGTCGGAAGCTCGACTGATGAAGCGATTGAGCGCGGCAGCCATGCTGGTCAGCCTCTGAACTTGTTTAGCCGAGGTCGGGCTCTGGAGCTACTAAATCGCCGAGATCTGGTCAGGGTTTACTTCAATCCCCCTTCTCGTGACCAGGCTTCCTAGGAACTTTCCGAAGCCGACACCGAAGGCGCATTTGGATGCGTTCAGCTTCAGCTGGAACTGGCGGAGGATCTCGAAAACCTGGCGGAGGTCGGCCAAATGGTCCTGCGACTTTCTGGACTTGACGACCATGTCGTCGATATAAACCTCCACAGTCCTCCCGAGCTGTGCTTGAAACATCTTGGTCACCAGTCGCTGGTAAGTCGCCCCTGCGTTCTTCAGCCCGAAGGGCATCACCTTATAGCAGTAGGTGCCCCGGGGTGTGATGAAGGCTGTCTTCTTTTGGTCAGGTACAAACAGAGGTATCCGGTGGTATCCTCGGTAAACGTCGAGGAAACTCATGCGGTCGTGTCCGGCAGTGGCGTCAATGAGCTGGTCGATCTTTGGAAGGGGGAAACTGTCTTTGGGACAGGCTGCATTGAGGTCAGTAAAGTCAACACAGACCCTCCATTTCCCTGTCTTCTTTTTTACCACTACTGTGTTGGCTAGCCACTGCGGGTAGTGGACCTCTTTTATCACGTGCGCTTCGAGCAGCTTTTCGACCTCTTCCGCTACGGTCTCAGTCTGTGGGACCCCGGTTCGACGAGCTTTTTGGATCACGGGCTTGTGGTCAGGGTCCACATTCAGCTTGTGGCACATGACTGTTGGGTCGATGCCGGGCATCTCGTAAGGCGTCCACACAAAGATCTCTCTGCTCTCGAGGAGGAGGTCCAGCAGCTGTGTCTTCTCGTCCTCGGGAGCTGGCTTCCGACTAGAAAAAATCTGTCCGGGTCGGCGGGGTCGATCCTGACCTCGGTGAGGTCCTCGATGCTTTTCTGCGCTGGAGCCCTGCCAACATCCCCGAGCTCGCCTTCCCTGTCCAGCGCGGCCATATGGACCTGGGATGACTCGGCTTCTCCCAGCGATACGACCATCAAGCATTGTCTGGCCATGTGTTGGTTGCCTCTGATGGTGTTCACGTCGGTCCGGCCAGAAGAGTTCTTTAGGGGGAACTTGAGCTTCTGGTGACGGGTGGAGGGCACAGCCTCCATGCCATGCAGCCACGTCCTTCCCATTATGACATTGTACGGGGAGGGGACGTCGACGACCAGGAGGTTAACCTGCCTGGAGGCGCCTCCTACTTGGACTCTGAGGGTGATCTTCCCCTTCGGGTACACTGGTTTTGAGCTGAAGCCAACAAGAGGAGTTTGGGCAGTTTGGACGTCCTCGTCCTTCAGTTTCAGCTTCTGAAAGCAATCGTAGTACAGGATCTCGGACGAGCTGCCTGGATCGACAAGGACTCTCTGGACCATGAAGTTCTGCAGCTTTAAGGTAAGCACCAGAGGGTTGTTATGTGGGAGTTCTATGTCCTCTAGATCCCTGTCGGAGAACCATATTCTGGGACCCTCTGTCTTGGCCTTCTTTGCCGCAGTCAACACCTGCTTCTGATGCGAGGCTCTTCCGGCCTCGGCACGGGCCTGGGAGCTCCCCTTCGCCAGGGGAGCGAGGTGGATGACATTGATGATGCCTTCCGGCTCGCTATCCTGTCCGCCATCATGTCGGCGCAGAGGTCGGCTGTTGTCGCGTCCTTCCTTCTTGACGTAGTTCCTCAGGTGCCCCTTTTTTACAAGGCTCTCAAGATGGGACTTGAAGCTTTTGCACTCATCAGTACTGTGCCCATTCTGCTTGTGATAAGCGCAGAACTTGCCCTGGTCGCGGGAAGAGGGATCACCTCTCATGGGCTGCGGCCATTTGAAGAAAGGTTGTGACTCTATCTTGTGGAGGAGCTTATAGATGGGCTCCTTGAAAATCGTGTTTACCGCCTTGAAGGTGGCGGCATCGTTCCCGGCCCTCCTGCTGCTCCCCAAGGCTGTGGCCGAGGTGGAGGGGTTCCGTCGACGATCTAAGGACCGGGACCCGTGCCGATCCGGGGACGGGTCTCTGCGGCGGTCCTCCCTCCTGGAGGACCTGTTGTCTGTCTCCCCTTTGGGTGGTCAGCTCTTCTGGGAGAGGCCGAAGTTCTCCCACCCGCGGACCTCGTCCTCCTCCGCCTGGATGAACCGGTTTGCCCGGGCCATGGGCTCCTACATTGTGGCCACGGGATACATGACCAACTGTGCCCGAAGCTGGATGCCCGGGCGCAGGGCCAACTGAAAGGATTTCACCGCCATCTCTTCAGAGGCGCACTCGATCTGGCTGTAAACAATCCAGAAGCGACGGGCGAACTGGGTGACGTTCTCGTCCTCTCGCATCCAGAGGGCCATCAGGTCTGCGTCGGTCTTAGGGATGACGCGGTGAGCCTGGAACTTCTCCAGGAAGGACGTCCAAAGCAGTCTCCAGCTGGAGATGGAGCCTCGTGGGAGTGAGCAGAACCATCGTAGGGGGAGATCTCCCAGACTGGAGGAAAAAACTCGACAGTTCAGGAAATCGTCCCCCCCCCCCAAGACCGACATCCTCTGGACATAATGTCGGAGGTGAGCCGCAGGGTCCGAGGTTCCATCATATAGGGTGAACCTCGGGATGTTGAACTTCTCGGGGAGGGAGTACTTTCTGATCTCCCTGGAGAAAGGAGTTGCGCCTGTGTCTTCAGCTTCAAAGGCGCCGCATTGGTCTTGAGCGATACCAGCAGTCTCCATATTCTTGCGAACAGTTTGCTTGACCTGCCGGTCGATCCACTGCTTGAGCTCCTCTTCGTCTTCTGGTGTCCTCCGCTGCTTCTTTGGCTCCACACGCTCGTGGCTGCTGCTGGAGTCCTCTTCTCCGCGGATCCGATCACGCCTTTTATCATCGAGGACGTGCCTCAGGTCTCGCCCGTGCCCCGGAGGAGCCTGGCTCTGCCTGGGTGGAGGACCGGAGGCGTGGCTGCGCCCATGTAGTGGGCTCCGGGCCCTCCTCTTCTCCTGGAGCTGCTGCTTGAGCCGTAGGATGAGCTCGTCCTGCTCCTGAATGAGGCGGTTTTGCACTCTGATCTCGTCGAGGCGAGGATCTTCGTCTTCTTCAGGGTTGGCCTGATGGTGGGACTGAGGTCCAGCCCTTGTTGACTTTTCTAGCAGCTTGGTGACTGACTTGTCACCTCGCCTGGCGTGCTCATAGCTGTGGTGGGGCTGCTCTGGAGGCATGACATTGTGAAGGGAAGGCATCGTCAATCCCCTAGATTATGATACCGACTGGACTGTAGGGGACCTTTCTCCTGATCTTCTCTGTTGAGGGGGTGGACCTTGTGCCAGCACAGGCTGCACGGTCGGTCCCCTGCCCTTGGAGGGTCCTTCGCCATTTCTGGTTTTTGGAGGCATGGTATTGGAAGGCTTTTCGTTCAGTGATCCCCATAGACAGTGCCAAACTGTAGGCGGTAAAAATGACACCTACTTAGATTGAGGAGATAAACCTTTTAGATCAGGGAAGACCGAACGCCGGGAACCCCCACGGGGCTGAGGAACCTGAAATGAGAAGGAGAAGGGCTTGGGTCAGAGCCCCTGGCTGCCGTGAGCCGAAGGCGCTCCGATGCCTTAGTTCTGGAAAAAGGCTAAACAGCATGAGGCCGGAAAGGGGAATGAGACGATGTGTTGTGAGTTGCCAGTTGCGTACCTCTATAGGGTCATCCCCCGTACCTATATGGGGGCATTCCTCGTTCATTCTCTCTGTCAGTGGGAGTAGGTGGGATGAGGTCCCATCGACCCTTACCCTAACAGGCAGCAGTAGGTGAAAAGGGAATGTCCCATCTTCCCTTTCCATGCCTTCAGTCAGTTGACTTTAAGGGCTGATAAAGCTAACTTCTTATCACCATAAATGAGCAATCCTATCGTCATAAATGAGTGCTCCTATCTAACAGGGCGCGCCGTATTTCCTGGAGGAAGGTGGCGGCCCACTCTGCCTTCAGCATTTTGTTCCGAGACCAAGAATGGCTTGGCCGTGCTGTGCTTTTGTGCTGAGCTGGCACTCACCCCGAGCTGCCGAGCCGCCCTGCCGTGCTGGTACTCTTGACCGAGCCGCCGAGCTGACGGGATATGACCACAGAGGCCGAGGTGATCAGCGAGTCCTATAATCCTTGCTTAATTTCGCCATTACGGTGTTTTACCCACACACATACAAATCATTAGCCTTTAAAATATTTGCTAACTCAATCTAAGTTGCAACAGGCATGACATTTCAAGTGGATGGATTTTCTTCAACAATTTAACCTTTTAATCAAATATAAAAACGGAAAAATAGATTAATCAGCAGATATGTTGTCAAGGACTCCTTTGAAGACAAGTGCAGTTGTTATACGCATGGAGCCATTCGGGCATGATGCAAATAAAAGTAAGTACATTGAAGATACAAATATCAAAAACGCTTACAAGAGGTTGAAGGAAGGTAGTGATATAGTTGATGGCTATCACTTGGAAGATGATTTGCTCTTCAAAGATGGAAAGCTATGTGTTCCTAGATATAGTTGGTTGACGCTTATTTAAGAGGCTCACGCTTCATTACTTGCCAGGCATTTCAGTATGCTTAAGACAATAGTGAATTTGCAAAGGTACTTATATTCGTTGTCCTAATATGCAGAACGATGTTAATCATTTTATATGTGGATGTGTTGTGTGATGTATTAGTAAGCCTAACAATAGAAAAATTAACGGGATTGTCTATGTCGCTACCTATACCTAGTTGGTCATGGGAGAGTGTCTCAATGGATATTCTATGGGGTCTACTAGCTACTAAGAGAGGTGATGATTATATCTTTGTAGTGGTTGACAGATTTAGTAAGATGAACAGGTCAACTGCATTTCATCCACAAACAAATGGACAAATCGAAGTGGTCAACAGGAGCATTGTTCATGTGTTGAGGAGTTTTAGTCACCAAAGGCCAAAGCCATAGGATGAGAACTTGCCATATGTGCAGAATTGCTACAATAGAGTCATTCATTCATCAACTCAGTTGTCATCATTTGAGGTGTGTTGTGGCTTTCCAGTGCAATCTTCATTTGACAATCCTTTCATAGGAGAAAAGGTAGAGATGGATGGTAAATTGGAAGACCATAATGCTTTGCAGTTTGTTTAGAGAATCCAACTAATTCATCTAAGAGTTGAAGACCAGTTGAAGCAAGCACATAAATGCTATAAAGAGCGTCATGATAAGCACTGTCGTTTTCGAGTTAGATATATGGTATGGTTGTACTTGGGTAAAAAGAGAAATTGAAAGTGGCACATAAGAAGTTGAAGCCTATTTGATATGGGCCATTCAAGAGTCTTGAGCAATTTGGGGAAAATGCTTTCAAGCTTGATTTACCTATAGGTATATGCATGTGTATTCAGCTGTGAATGTTGAGAAGCTTTGATTATTCAAACTATCTCTTTAAGATGAAAGAGAGGATGCTACCATTTCACCAATTGTGTATGATTTGGTGCCTAATGAGCAAGCCATGGAAGACCTTGTCCTCGACAACAAGAATGACCCTTAATGGAAAAAAAAAACATTAAAGTGGATATGTCCATAAGGTGAGTTCTCTAATCGAGCAAAATGGCTGTCAATGGAGCAAGTAAATTAAAATCTTCCTCACTTGATTGACAAAGCTTTTGATGGGCCAAGAGCCTCATCGGAAATGAGTTTTTTTAATGGGCTTGGGCTTGTGGGGTCATTTTTCCCCATAACCACCACAAGGAGAGTTAGGAAAAAGGGAGAGTTGAAAAAGAGGAAAAACTCTGCAAAAGAGTCTCTCAGATTTTGGCTTTCTTTGAGGGTCTCTTGTTCTCTACGAAGAAAAGGGGAAAAAAATAATAAGAGAAGAAAATACAGAAAAATGTAATAAAAAATGCAGAGAAATTGGGGTCAGAAGAACATGGATTTCTGAGTGCTTCTTGTAATTTAATTTCTTTCCTATTTGAAAGTGGAATTGCCATTTATTGTCCATGGATGTTTTTTTCATTTAGGGATTTCACCAATTTAAAAAAATCTCTATGTCAAATGGTGTTTGAATGTGATTTTATTTTCATAATATTTACTGTTATGGATGGGGCTTTGGGATCTTGTCAATACATAGAGTTGTTTGGGTTGTAGTTTGATCAGTAATATACACAATTCCAGAACGATGAGAACTATATATATATATATTTCCTTCGCCTCCTTTTGTTTCTTCTCATTTTATTCTATCATATCAACCTTATATGGATTTAATTTTTTTTCAATTTCTTCATCTTCGAGTTTAGCCATTTTTCTTGCTTCATCCTCAATTTGCAAATTTTGAAGCAAATTCTCAATGGTTTTAATAGTCCGATTTATTTTCAACAATTTCTTATAATCTTTCCAAGAAGGTGGATGTTTACCAATAATTTTAGAAATTAGGAAATACTCAATCATAGGTTCTCCAATTTCTACAATCTTTTGAGCAATTTGAAGAAACATCTCATGAACTTGCTCAAGAACTGGTATTTTTACCAACCATTTCACAATCAACAAACTTATTAATTAAGTAGCATTTGTTTCCCGCATCTTCATTTACATTCCTCCCATGTAGGGCAATCCATAATCCTAATACAGTTGAATGATTGTTAAAATAAAATAAAATTGAAAAGGGTGTTTGACATCACAAAAAGAATCAAACTTCGAAAAATGCAATTATCCTTGGACCATCGCAGTTGCTCTAAATGCTTTGTTGGGAGAGCAATAGGTTCATCTTATATGGTTACCCATTTGAGCAACTCTTTTGATATTCTCTCAGGAGGGTCATTTGCCTTCTACACATGAAATAGAAAAATAAGTTTTATATAGGTAAATAACTCATTTGTAAATGTTGCATATGCAAATGTTACCCATGTGAAACACATTATCATGTTTGTCAAGGTCACCATTTTCACGTGTAAATGAGTACATCTAATGGTTTTAATGTATTTGAGTTTTTTTGGATGCTTTTTACAAATTTCTCAAAATCATGTAGGACTAAGATATTGAAAGAACTTGCTGGTCCTAGATGGGTGTTGGAACTGAACTCGTTGAGAACCTTGTGCGTTCTTGTGTGAGGTAGACCTGCGAACTCACTGCAAATGCTCTCAAATATTCTGTATGATCAGAAGTAAGGGTTCCCATCTCCCTTAAATAGAGCAATCCCTAGGAGTTACAACTCTCTCCGGACCCTACCTCTTTTGGAATCCTACATCTCTTGACCAGCGTGGGATATCTACCAAATCAAGAGTCTGAACTTGATCCAAACTCTAGCACCAAGAGTTTGACCCATACATGACTCAACCATCTCAAGACTTATTGGGAGTTCATCCGCGGCAAACCGTCGGGCTCTATCTGGCGTGGTCCCCATGGCAGTTGGGCCACACAATTTTCCAACAATCTTCCACTTGGCACGAATGCCATGTTTGTCAAACGTTCCAATGAAAATCAAATGTATCTAAGTCCCATGCACATCACATGCCTTGCGAATTCTTCCACGGGCAACGGTTTGGTGAGAGCATCAGCCATCAATTCCTTAGAAGGCACATAAGAAACTTCAATTTCTCCATTTTCAGCCTTCTCCCAGACAAAATGATATTTTATCTCAAAATGCTTTGATCGACTATTAAATTCTGGCTTAGTCACCATGGAGATGGCAAACGTACTATCTACGCTCATTGAGATAGGTTGGTCTTCACTGATTAAATCAATACCACATAAAAAGTTTCTTAACCAGACAACCTCTTGAATTGCAGTACTACCAGCTATATACTCTGCCTTAGCCGTAGACATGGTTGTTGAGGTCTGTTTCTTGCTACCCCAAGAGATTGCACCTCCCCCCAGAGTATACACATAGCATATTGTTGACTTTCTTTTGTCCAAGTCACCGGCCTAATCCACATTGGAATAGCCACGCAATTGCAGGTCATCACCTTGATAACACAGTTGCAATTTCAAGGTGCCTTTGATGTACCGTAGAATTCTCTTAACCGCATACCAACACTACGACAAGATGCATTTTTAGCTACATTTTTTGGCGACGCTTTTATAAATTCGTCGGTAAAGAGTATTATTTACCGACGTATATAATTTCGTCGCTAAAAATTAGCCTTTTAACAACGTTTTACAGAAAATGTCGCTAAAAGCTTGACTTTTACCGATGTTTTATATAAAACGTTAGTAGAAGGCTTATTTTTAGTGACGTTTTAATAAAAAAATGTCAGAAAAGACTTGATTATTACCGATGTTTTTATGAAAGCTTGAGGCCCTTGTTCAACAGTTGGCAACTGCGGCAGAGATAGATCCGACCGGCCATTTCGACATCATGAGAGAGACCACTTCTGCTGGTGATGGCACACCTACTGGAGATCATGATGCGACTCTTTGGTTAGTAGATTACTCTCTTGAAATTTTAAAAAAATAACTAGTCAAAATGTATAAACACTGAAAATGTAGCATTTTGAACAACTCGGAATGGGTCCGGAACGGGAAACGGCCCCCGAGAAAATAAAAAACCGGAATAAGCACTTCGCTCGAGCGTAGAGTAACCTGTAGGAACTGACGCTCACAAATAGGATTCTCGGTTAGAGAATTAGAAGCGAAAACATCCCATTTTCCAACACATAGGCTCGAAAACTGCATGCCGGGGGTTCGGAATGGGAAACGGCCACCGAAAAAATTGAAAACCTGCACGAGCAACTCGCTCAAGGCGAGAGTGACTTGCAAGAACTAACGGCTCTCAAATAGGACTCCTGGCTAGAGAATTGGAAGCGAAAGTTTAGGATTTTCCAACACTTAGGCTCGAAAACGGCCCACCGGGGGTCTGGAACGGGAAACGGCCATCGAAAAAATCGGAAACTAGCACGAACACTTTGCTCGAGGGTAGAGTCACCTATAGGAACTGATGGCTCCCAAATAGGACTCCCGGTTAGAGAATTAGAAGCGAAAAAAATAGGATTTTCCAACACTTAGGCTCGAAAACAGCCCACCGGGGGTCCGGAACGGGAAACGGCCACCGGGAAAATTAGAAACTAGCATGAGCACTTCGCTCGAGGGTAGAGTAACTTGGAGGAACTGACGGCTCACAAATAAGACTCCCGGTTAGAGAATCGGAAGTGAAAACATAGGATTTTCCAACACTTAAGCTCGAAAACGGCCCACCAGGGGTCCGGAACGGGAAACGACCCCCGGAAAAATTGAAAACTGGCACGAGCACTTCGCTCAAGGGTAGAGTAGCATGTAGAAACTGACGACTCGCAAATAGGACTCCCTGTTAGAGAGTTTAAAAGCGAAAACATCCCATTTTCTAACACTTAGGCTCGAAAACAGCCCGCCAGGGGTCCGGAACGGGAAACGGCCACCGGAAAAATCGAAGATCGGCACAAGTACTTCGCTCAAGGGTAGAGTAACTTGTAGGAACTGACAACTCGCAAATAGGACTCCCAGTTAGAGTATTAGAAGCGAAAACATAGGATTTTCCAACACATAAGCTTGAAAACGGTCCACCGAGGGTTAGGAATGGGAAACGGCCCCCGGAAAAATCGAAAACCAGCACGAACACTTCGGTTGAGGGTAGATTAACTTGTAGAAACTAACGGCTCGCAAATAGGACTCCCGGTTAGAGAATTAGAAGTGAAAATTGACTATTTTCCAACGCTAAAGCTGGGAAACGACCTGTCGGGGGTCCGAAACGGGAAATGGTCCCCGGAAAGATCAGAAACTAGCACGAGCACTTCGCTCGAGGTTAGAGTAACTTGTAGGAACTGATGGCTCGCAAATAAGACTCCTAGTTAGAGAATTAGAAGCGAAAACATCCCATTTTCCAAAACTTAGGCTCCAAAATGGCCCGCCGGGGCTCTAGAACGGGAAACGACCACCAGAAAAATCGGAAATCGACACAAGCACTTCACTCGAGGGTAGAGTAGCCTGTCGGAACTGACGGCTCGTAAATAGGACTCCCGGTTAGAGAATTCGAAGCAAAAAAACATAGGATTTTCCAACACTTTGGCATGAAAACGGCCCGCCGGGGGTCCAAAACGCAAAACGGCCCCCGAAATTATCGGAAACTACTACGAGCACTTCACTCGAGGGTAGAGTAACCTGGAGGAACTGATGGCTCACAAATAGAACTCCTAGTTAGAGAATTAGAAGCGAAAAACATAGGATTTTCCAACACTTAGGATCGAAAACTGCCCGCCGGGGGTCCGAACCGGAAAAATCAAAAACTAGCATTAGCACCTTGCTCGAGGGTAGAGTCACCTATAGGAACTGAAGGCTCGCAAATAGGACTCCCAGTTAGAGTATTAGAAGTGAAAACATAGGATTTTCCAACACTTAGGCTAAAAAACGGCACGCCGAGGGTCTGGAAGGGGAAACGGTTACCGGAAAAATGGGAAACCGGCATGAGCATCTTACTCAAAGCGAGAGTAACCTGTAGGAACTGACGGCTTGCAAATAGGACTCCCGGCTAGAGAAATGGAAGCAAAAACATCCCATTTTCAAACACTTAGGCTTGAAATCGGCCCGCCGGGAGTCCGAAATGGGAAACGGCCCCCGAAAAAATCGAAAACCGGCACAAGCACCTTGCTCGAGGCGAGAGTGACTTGTTGAGACTGATTGCTCTGAAATAGGACTCGCGGTTAGAGAATTGGCAGCGAAAACATCCCATTTTCCAACACTTAGGTTCTGAAATGGCCCGCCAAGCGTTCAGAATGGGAAACGACCCCTGGAAAAATCGGAAACTAGCACGGGCATCTCGCTCGTGGCTAGAATGAGTTGCAAGAACTGACGGCTCTTAAATAGGACTTCTGGTTAGAGAATTGGAAGCAAAAACAGCCCATTTTCCAACACTTAGGCTCGGAAATGGCCCGCTGGGGGTCCGGAACAGGAAACGGCCCCCAGAAAAATCGGAATCTAGCACGAGCACCCCGCTCGAGGGTAGAGTGACTTGCAGGAATTGACGGCTCACAAATAGGACTCTCGATTAGAGAATTGGAAGCGAAAACATCCCATTTTCCAACACTTAGGTGAAAGTCCGGGATCCGAACCCTAGAGTGGTAGGGGGGGGGGGAGGGTGAATAGGGTGAACTTCTAATTAGTGACCAATTATAACCCATTTTGATTTTCTTTAAAACAATTAGTCACAAGTGATGATTATCAAACAAAATGAGGAAGCTAATAAAACCAATCACCACAACTCAAAGATTTATAGTGATTCGGCCTCAATGCCTACATCCACTACTGGCTTGTGTTCCAACACCCCACCGGATTTCCACTATTTATGCTTTTCAATAGGCTAAGCAATAACCTTTATATTGATGTTTTTCTAGACTAAACAACAACCTATCAATGTGCTTTTCTAGGCTAAGCAATAACCTCTACAAGATGCTTTACAAAGGCTAAGCAATAACCTCGACACTATGCTTTTCTTAGGCTTAGCAATAACCTTTACAATCTATAGATTTTCTCTCTAAAAGAAGTGTCTTCACAAACACTAAAAGAGATACAAATAAGCGCAATTAAAATGCCTCTTAATTAGGCTGATATGAAAGTTTAAAACCTAACTCACACAACACTCTATATGAATGCAAAGTTGAATGCTGAAGATGTGTGTGTGATAACTTCAATCAAGTTTTAAAGATCAAGCTCAATCAATATATGCTCAAAGCATTTAAAAGTTTAAGACACATAAAAATGTTGATTGAAGTGTAAAATGCAACTCACATATTTAGAAACTAACTTGTTTATGATATGAAAATCAAAGACTCACAAGTTGTATGAAACTATTCAAGAATAAACATGTGATGCAAGGACAAAGATGTTTTCAAAACATATAAGTTTTCTTATGAGTTTATGTAAAGAAAACATCTAGTTGAAGATTAAACCAAGTGATAAGATCATGCATAAAATCAAAGATGTTGAACAAGCATGTTTTATAAAAATAACAATACCTTGGATTAAATCAAAGTGAGGAATCCAAAATAAATAAATCCAAGATTAGATATGTTAAAGGATTCTACACATCATAGTTAGCGTGCAATTAATGATTTACAAGTCATATAAAAAAAGCATGTAACATATGATTTAGAAAACAAAGTTTACTAAAAGATGTAACTTAAGAATCTCAAGCTTTGCTTCCCTCAAGATTTTCTTCCTTTATTGATGCCAAACTGGGTTTGAATGATGTTCAATAATCCCCAAGAATCGTCTCCTAAAAGCCCCAATAGAAATTCCAAGGAAGAGATCTATTTATAGAAAGTTTTATCTCAATAGCATGTTGTCGGTCTGCCGACATACAGGGTTCGGTCAGTCGAACTCAGCGGCTATATTTCCAACGGTCATATTTTTCCTGACCATTTCCACTGTCGGTTCACCGAACTTGTTCGGTTGGCCGACAAGTGACCGACAACCTGACCAAACGCACAATAGAGCTTGAAAACATGCTCTCTGGATTCCGAATCGACATGAGTTCAGTCGAGGTCTGAGGCAGGTTTGGTTAACCAAACATCGACCGACAGACAGGCAAAAACACCATTCTGGAAATGGAACCGAAGGAAGTTCAGTTAAGCTCGGTTCCACGTCGGTTCGCCGAGACCTGACCGATAGGCTGACTGACAGTGAAAACTAAATCCAGACAATCTGAAGGTTTAACTTAAAAACTCTTTTATGCAACCAAGTAAAACACAGATTTTTAACCATAAAACCATGTTTCAAATAAAGATAAAAACACTTAAAAGATGTTTAGATGAAACATGATAAATACAACTCAAGAATGAATGTTTTAGAAACATGATTTTCAAGAAGGTTGTGCATGTGTATGAGATGTAAATATAATATGTATAGTTGACATCAAATTGCAAAAACAAGTACACCCTAACATTAGGCTCGAAAACGGCCCGCCGGGGGTCCGTTATGGGAAACAACCCTCGGAAAAATCGAAAACTAGCATGAGCATCTCTCTCGAGGTGAGAGTGACTTGTAGGAACGGACAACTCCCAAATAGGACTCCCGGTTAGAGAATTGGAAGCGAAAACATCCCATTTTCCAACACTTAGGCTCTAAAACGACCCGTCGGGGGCCCGGAATGGGAAACGGCCCTCGGAAAAATCGAAAATCGGCATGAGCACCTCGCTCGAGTAGTGAGTGACTTGTTGGAACTGACTGCTCTCAAATAGGGCTCGTGGTTAGAGAATTGGAAGCAAAAACATCCCATTTTCCAACACTTAGGCTCTAAAACGGCTCGCCAAGGGTTCGGAACGGGAAACGGCCCCCGAAAAAATTCGAAGCAGGAACGAGCAACTTGCTCATGGCTAGAGTGAACTGCAGGAACTGATGGCTCTTAAATAGGACTCCTGGTTAGAGAATTGGAAGCGAAAACATACCATTTTCTAACACTTAGGCTTGGAAATGGCCTGCTGGGGGTCCAGAATAGGAAACAGCCCCTGGGAAAATCGAAAGCTAGCACGAGCACCTCGCTCGTGGGTAGAGTGACTTACAGGAACTGACGGCTCACAAATAGGACTCCCGGTTAGAGAATTGGAAGCGAAAAGATGCAATTTTCGAACACTTAGGCTCGAAAACAGCCCGCCGGGGGTTCGTTAAGGGAAACGCCCCCCGGAAAAATCAGAAAATGGCACGAGCACCTCTCTCGAGGTGAGAGTGACTTGCAAGAACTAACAGCTCCCAAATAGGACTCCCAGTTAGAGAATTAGAAGCGAAAATATCCCATTTTCCAACACTTAGGCTCTAAAACGGTCCGCCGGGGGTCCGGAACGGGAAATGGCTCCCAGAAAAATCGGAAACAGACATGAGCACCTAGCTCGAGGCAAGAGTGACTTGCGGGAACTGACAGCTCTCAAATAGGACTCGCGGTTAGAGAATTGGAAGCGAAAACATCCCATTTTCCAACACTTAGGCTCTAAAACGGCCCACCAAGGGTCCGGAACGGGAACGGCCCCCAAGAAAAATTTGAAACTGGCATGAGCACTTCGCTCGTGGGTAGAGTGAGTTGCAGCAACTGACAGCTCTTAAATAGGACTGCCGATTAGAGAATTGGAAGCGAAAACATCCCATTTTGCAACACTTAGGCTCGGAAACAGCCCGCTGGGGGTCCGGAATGGGAAACGGCCCCCCAGAAAAATCGAACTCCAGCACGAGCACCTTGCTCGAGGGTAGAGTGACTTGTAGGATCTGACGGCTTGCAAATAGGACTCCCGGTTAGAGAATTGGAAGTGAAAACATCCAATTTTCCATCACTTGGCAAGAAAACAACCCGCCGGGGGTCCGTTACGGGAAACATCCCCTGGAAAAATCGAAAACTGGTACACGCACCTCTCTTGAGGTGAGAGTGACTTACAGGACAAGACAGCTCCTGGTTAGAGAATTGGAAGCGAAAACATCCCATTTTCCAACACTTAAGCTCTAAAAAGGCCCGCTGGGGGTCCGGAATGGGAAACGGCCCTCGGTAAAAATAAAAAACCCGCACGGGCACCTCACTTGTGGCTAGAGTGACTTACAGTAACTAACAGCTCTCAAATAGGACTCGCGGTTAGAGAATGGGAAGCAAAAACATCCCATTTTCCAACATTTAGGCTCTAAAACGGCCCGCCACGGGAACCCCCCCCCCTCCCTCAAAAAAAATTCAGAAACAAGCATGTGCACCTCGCTCATGGCTAGAGTAACTTGCAGGAATTGACGGCTCTTAAATAGGACTCTGGGTTAGAGAATTGGTTGCGAAAACATCCCATTGTCCAACACCTAGGCTCGAAAACGGCCAGCCAAGGGTCTGGAATGGGAAACGGCGCCAAGAAAAATCGGAATCCGGCACGAGCACCTCACTCGAGGAGAGAGTGACTTGCAGGAACTAATGGTCGCAAATAGGACTCCCGGTTAGAGAATTGGATGCAAAAACATCCCGTTTTCCAACACTTAGGCTCGAAAATGGCCCGCCGGGGGTCCGGAACTGGAAACAACCCTCAGAAAAATTGGGAACTAGCATGAACACCTCGCTCGTGGCTAAAGTGACATACAGGATCTGACGGCCCTCAAATAGGACTCCTAGTTAGAGAATTGGACCCGAAAGCATCCCATTTTCAAACATTTACGCTCGAAAACGGCCCGCCGGGGGTCCGGATTGGGAAACGTCCCCCGGAAAATCGAAAACGGGCACGAGCACCTCTCTCGAGGGTAGAGTGACTTGTAGGAATTGACGGCTCGCAAATAGGACTTCCGGTTAGAGAAGTGGACGCAAAAACATCCCATTTTCCAACACTTTGGCTCGGAAATGGCCCGCTTGGGTCAGGAAAGGGAAACGGCTCCCGGAAAAATCGAGATCTGGCATGAGCACCTTGCTCGTCGGTAGAGTGACTTGCAGGAACTAACGGCTCGCAAATAGGACTCTTGGTTAGAGAATTAGACGTGAAAACATCTCGTTTTCCAACACTTAGGCTCGAAAACGGCCCGCTAGGGGTCCGGAACGGGAAACGGCCCTCGGAAAAATCAGACCTTGGCACTAGCACCTCGCTCATGGCTAGAGTTACTTGCAGGAACTGACGGCCCTCAAATAAGACTCCCGGTTAGAGAATTATACGCGAAAACATCCCATTTTCTAACACTTAGGCTCGGAAACAGCCCACTTGGCGTCCGGAACGGGAAACGGCCCCTAGAAAAATCAGAATCTGGCACGAGCACCTCGCTCGAGGGTGGAGTGACTTGTAGGAATTGACGGCTCGCAAATAGGACTCCCGGTTAGAGAATTGGAAGAAAAAACATCGTATGTTCCAACACTTAGGCTTGAAAACGGCCCGCCGAGGGTCCGGAATGGGAAACAACCCCCGAAAAAATCCGAAACCGGCTTGAGCACCTTGCTCAAGGCTAGAGAGACTTGCAGGAACCGACTGCTCGCAAATACGACTCCCGGTTAGAGAATTGGACACGAAATCATCTCATTTTCCAACATTTAGGCTCCGAAACGGCCCGCTTGGGTTTCGGAATGGGAAACGTCCCCCAAAAAAATCAGATTCAGGCATGAGTACCTCACTCGAGGCTACAGTGACTTACAGGAACAAACAACTCTCAAATAGGACTCCCGGTTAGAGAATTGGACGCGAAAACATCCCATTTTCCAACAGTTAGGCTACGAAATGGCCAGCCTGGGGTCTGGAATGGGAAACGGCCCCCGGAAAAATCGGAATCCAGCACGAGCACCTTGGTCGAGGGTAGAGTGACTTGCAGGAGCTGATGGCTCACAAATAAGACTCCCGGTTAACGAATTAGACCTAAAAACATTGAATTCTTAACACTTAGTCTCGAAAATAGGCCGTTAAAGTCGAAAACGGAAAACGGCCTTTAGACAACGCAGATACCAACACAGGTACCTTGTTCAAGGCCAAAGTAACTTGTAGGAAGTGACGGTTAGTGAATCGGACTTCCGGTTAACGAATTAAACGCAAAAATCGCTTGATTCTCAACACTTAGGCTGGAAAACAGGTCGTCGAAAAACTTAGAAAAAGATTTATATATACATGTTTATCTTTCATTTATAATTTAATTCATTGAAAAGACTCTAATTTTTTTTTCATTGCAGATTGATGGACGCTTTGTGGTCGGTTGTAGACTTATGGGGGTGTTTTATTCCTTTTAGTTTATTTTTACATGTATATTGGACATTTAAATGGGACTGTATCATTATTGATTGTAAGATTTGATTAATGAGATGAATGATTTGATGAAAAATGGCGATGGTTGTTTGTTTATTTAGCAACTATTGTTTGCATGCATTTTTTATATTGAATATAGGTACACAAGTAGGTTTATTTTTTGATACATGTGAATAAATAGGTTGATAGGAAATTTATATTGGAAAAACAAATATAATATTTAAAAAAATAAAATACTTTCATCGACTTTTTTTTTTGTCGGTGAACGTATTTTATTTTTTATTTATTTTTCTTTTACAGACGAAAAAAAACGTCGGTAAAAGTTTTTTAATTTTTAATTTTTTTTCTTTTTAATTTTGCCGACAAAAACAAAACGTCGGTAAAGTGTTTTTTATTTTTTATTTATTTTTTAGACAAAAAAAAAGTCGATAAAGTGTTTTTTTTATTTCTCTTTTTTATTTTGCAGACGAAAAATAAATGTCGGTAAAGGGTGATTTATTTTTATTTATTTTCCTTTTTTAATTTGCCTACGAAAAAAAACGTCGGTAAAGTGTTTTTTTTAATTTTTCTTTTCTATTTTGCCGATGAAAAAGAAACGTCGGTAAAGGGTGTTTTATTTTTTATTTATTTTTCTTTTTTATTTTGCCGACGAAACAAAAGCGTTGGTAAAGGTTTTTTAAGTTTTATTTATTTTTATTTTTTCTTTTGGGCCGAAAAAACCGTCAGTAAAGTTATTTTTTTTATTTTTCTTTTTTCTTTTGCCGACGAAAAAAAACGTCGGTAAAAGTCAAATAATCATCTGTAAAAATCTATTTTTTCCGACGAAAAATATTTATGCCAGCAAAATGTTTTGTCCACGAACTTTTACCTACGTCTGGTTGACGAAAATATTTTCGTCTGTAAAGGGTTTTGCCGACATTTTATTAACTTTTTGCGATGAAAAATTTCGTCGCTAAAAGTGTAAGTTGTTGTAGTGCAATGAGGTAATCCAGGGTTATTACTTAGGAATCTACTCACGAGACCCACGACGAATGCAACATCTGGTCTTGTACATAGCATTGCATACATGATGCTTCTCACAACTTGAGCATAAGGCTTGCCACGCATCATTGCCTTATCTTCCCCAGTCGTGGGCTCCAGTTTGTTGGACAATTTTTCACTTTTGCTAATGTGAGTATTGTGAGATCCCGACTCCTAATTTCCGGGATTAGTGTTGATTTATTTGTGGATTAGTTTTCTAAGTGGGATTAGTGGTTGTTTCGTTGAGTTTGTGAGTTAGAATAACTTTTTATTAGTTTTGGGGAGTTTTGAGAGCCAGTGAACCTAGTTAGTGACCGTAGAGGTTCTTTATGAGTCCCAAAAATTCCCATTTTGGCTTCGTTTGACTAGTCTCGTCATTCCTTGCAACTTTTGTGTTCACTCCGTGCCCATTCGAAGCTTAGAAAACTAGTCTTTCCAGCCTTGGAGCAAAAATCGGTCTTTTCACATTGAATATGGACCCAAATTTTGAGATCTCAGAACCGTGCCGAAATTATACTTTTTAAAAACTAGATTTTATGAGAAACGTTTTTCTCTTCTTCGTTGAATCCATCCAGGGCACAGAAATGCATGTTTTAATCCCGACAAGTTTAAGTAATGGTGGGACCCACACCCACCCTTTTATAAAAGGACCAGCCCCCTTCCTTCTTCCCCATTCATTCCAGCTGAGTGTGAGGGAGAGGAGCTACTACTCCTTAGGGCTTCTTGCCCATCTTCTTCTTCTTCTTGCTCCCTCTCACCAAATTCATCTCCAAACCTTGCTAAAATGGAGATTAGAGCTCAACTTCTTCTTCTCCATCCTTCTAGCTCTCCATGGATATCACCCTTGTAACGTCCGCGACCTTACTAGGTCAACTGGGCTCAATAGCAGGCTCGTTGACCCGTTTATTTTGTTATTATTATAATTAATTGTATTGTTAGATAATTAGGTGGGTTTAGATCATGAGCGAGTTTCTTTTAGTATTAGAATAGTGTCCGCTAAGTTTCGTGCGATTTCGAGTTCGTTTGACTCTAGCCAGGGTGTAGTTTGCAATTTAGGGAAAATTGAGTGCTTTTCCAAAAAATTCCGATCATTATGATTTTAGGTTCGTTGGAAAGGTCTCATTGCTCTGATCGTTTTTGTCTGTAGGCTCATCATGGTCCGACGATTAGAAATCCTTCAAGTGGTCCATTTCTTCACCAGACCCACTTAAGGGCAAATCAATCTTTTTCCCTTCCCTCTCTTCTAAAACAAAGATTAACCCTAATTTTCATTCCAATCTCTATAATGAAGCCACAACAACCTCATCTTCCTCAGTTGCTCATAGCTCCAGAATTCATTCCCTGAGTGATCACCTCCGCGATCCGAATCGCTCATTTTCATCCTCGCAATCTCCTTTTTCCATTGATCTTGGTTTGGTAAGCTTTCTTTCACATTCATATTTTCAGTCATCTTCTCTTTCGGTTAGATTTAGGTTGCTCTTATCTTTTTCTTCCATTCCTTCTCCTTTGCGTGTTAGATTGCGTTTGGCTGGGATAGATTCGTGGATTTCGTGGTAGAAAGCTTCTTCTCAAGTTTTTCCCCATTTTCATCTTCTTCTTGGTTGAGGCAAGTAGATATGCATTGTATATTTAAACATGTGTGTTTGTTTCCTATTGATTGGTTATGCTTTCTTGTTAGAATCCCCAAATTCCAAGCATGTTTATGATATTGATTGGGTTTAATATGCTAGGTTAGGTTTTGGGTTGGTTTAATTCAAAATTGGTGAATCTTAGGTTGTTTTTATTTGCTAAAGATATTGTTAATGATGAATGTGATGAATGGGGAGCTTGGTGGCTCAATTTTCTGTAGGTTAGCCAAGGAATGGCCTGAAGAGGAAGAGGGCAGAAAACCAATTTGGGACTTTTAGTGCAATGCCGATCGACCGGACACCCTGTCTGATAGATTAGACAGGAATTTTGTCCCAGTTAACTGGGAGCATTTTCTGTTCGATCGACCAGACAGTTTGTCCGATCGATCAGACAGAGCCACTAACTGAGAGTGGTTCAGTGCCGATCGTTCAAACCTTCTGTCTGATCGATCAGAGGGTGTAGGTTTGTTGGACATAACAACTTTGAATCTCCGTAACTTTTAATCTGCCCGTTGGAATTCTACATGTAATATATTGTTGGAAAGCTCTTGAGACGTAGAATCCAATGGTTCTAGTTTCGTTACAATCAGATATCTGGAAGCAATGGAAATGCTTGGATTACTGATTCAGGTTATGTTTTATTTTAAATGAGACCAGTAACTTAGGTTTGGGCCTTAGATGTTGGAAACCATGAACCGACTCTTACCAGACCATTAATGGGATTAAAATAGTAGCATGTGGCTTGGTGTGTTTCGATTGGGTGTCTAGGTATTCATGTCCTATACATGGCTTAACCGAATGTATATGGATTTGCCTCAATAAATCCTTAACATGATTGTATGCCAAGGGATTTCCTTAGAAGCATCGTTGATCCAATTCCATACGTACTCCGTTAGAACATGTAAGATACATGGATGATACAACTTGCCTAGGTTTGGATTGTAATTCTTCCTTGACTTATGAATTGTGTTCATTGTTATTGCTCTTTATACACTTTCTTGACATAATACACCTAATTAATTATGAAACATAAATCCTTGTAGAACTAGGACTTGGACCTGACTTAGGGTGTACTGTAGGAACCGTGTGTCATGAATTGAAAAACATGACTTGCTAGCATATAAGGGATTATCATGTGGTTTACTTGTTTTGTATTGTCTTGAATGAGATAATCCCTGTGAGCATGTCTTGTGTGTTGAGCTAGCCAGACTTGCTTGTCTTAGTTTTCCCTTGTGTCAGCACCACTTTATTATTATTTACATGTCATGGCCAACTGCAGTTTGGGGTTTTATTGATGGGCCGGTTACTCGGACATCGGGGTGGGCAGTCGGCTTTGGACGGTGTCCATGGCGTTGAATAGTTGGGAGCGTGCTTGGACCATGCTACTATTCCCAGGACTGAGAGCTAGGATCCCCATAGAGCCAGACTTTGTTATCAGTAGTTAAGATTGGATTGTTACTGGTACCCCGGGAGGTGGCTAGGACATCCTCGGAGTCTCCTTCTTGATACTTGCATTGCATTGCTTGGATAGTGGTGATTGTTAGTGTTACTAGGATTCCTGTTATTATTTTTTATGGTTATTTATTCATGTTTTATGCATAGGCTTTGATTCATTGTATTCTTATAATTATTATATCTGTCATTATTCTAATACTCGATGCATGTCATGTTTATTTATATCTTGCTTATGTATTGCTCAACATGTCATTGACTCTGTTCCTTGGTGTGCAGACACCTCAGGTGAGTACTACTATAGGGAGCAGCCAGGTGAGGAGATCCCAGACGATCTCCAACTAGCTGAGGAGGAGCGAGAGTGGTGTGCCGATGACGTAGAGTAGCGTCATCACTTCGGCACGAGAGTGACTCACATGGGAACATTTTTAGATTTTATTTATTCTTTATGGATCATTTCCTCGTTGAACCTTTCTTTCATTGACTTCATTTTGTTTAATGGCCTTAGTTATTGGGATGGCCATTGTAATTAAATTAACTTCTCTTTTAGTTTAATTATTTCTTTGCAACTTTAAATTAATAAATGAGATTTGTTATTCATTGTCTTGATATTTAATATGCCTCGAATTGTATGAATTCAGCATTTTTATATTACTTGAGGTGTGAAATGCGATATCCTCACAGCGGACTTACAATCCTTGGGCCTAAAGGGCAAAAATTTTAATTAGCCATGAGTTTCACTCCCCGGATCCGGTTTATTCTCTAATTGGGTTAAAGGGATGTGACAACCCTTGTGCAAATTCTAGCTGGGTAGCCCTTATTTCAAGCTTCTTCTTGTTGATTGATGGCCCTAGAGCTAAGAGCTTCCTTCCCATCTTCCATTTTTGTGTAATGGTATTCCCTTAAGTTCTATTTCCTAGTTTGGCTTGAGCCCATTTCTTGTCTTTCTTGATTTTCCATTTCAAGGTTCTAAGATGGGTTTATTTTGGGGTTTTTTGGGTGTACTTGTAGGTTGGTCTTGAGAGTGGTTTTGGGAGCTTGTTTAGCTATCTTGGAGACCAAGGCAAGTGGATGAATGGATTGTTTGAATGATTTCATGTTTTATGAGAAAATATCAATTTTCATTATTTGCTTTCACCTATGTTTCTTCTATGGTTTGCAATGATTTTTGAAATGTGCATATAGATAAGTCCTTTCTCTCTTATTTGACTTTTTTTGAAATGTATGTATATCTTGTTTTGGCTAAATCTTATTTCACATGTTATCATGGATTCCATCTATGATGGATTTAGGGTCTTATGTGTGGAGGGGTTAATGGATGAATGAGAGGCATTAGGAGGATGATGGGAGACGTCAATCTTGTGAGAAAATGGTGGCCCAAGGGAGATTTGGAAGAAGAGAAGAAAAGAGCCCGAAATGCTCAAATCAGCCAATTTCTGAATCAGTCCGCTCAAGCGGACCACTTCCAGAGGCTCACTGTCTCAGGCCAACCTTCAGGTCCGCTTGAGCCAGCTCTCTTGAGATAAACCGAGCAGATCCCTCCCAGAGAGTTGTCGGCTCAAGCAAACCTCTGGTCCACTTGGGCCAACTGCTCATCATGCCTAGGTCTGCTCTAGCCTCCAGAAACTTGAAAGATGATGTTTTAATGCTTGATGTTTGTTTGGAGCCCCAAAGCAGTCGTGAGACCTGGGAAGCGATAAATGAAGCCCGGCTGTGAGAGAAACCCCATCACGGAGATATATTGAGGGCTCTTAGACTTACCAAAGTGTATAGAACACTTGGAATGCCTTGATCTTCGAGAGTGTCAAACCAAAAGCATAATTTGACATACGAGTGTCTTATACACCTTGATAAGTTTTGAAGTCTACATGTATGGTCCGGAAATTTTGTGGAAATCCATTTGTGTTCGCTTTTACTTGAATCACATATGTTCTCGTCTGTTTTCATGTGTCATTGCTAGTTTTTCCTTAAAACTATTGATATATGCACTGGATGTGTTTTGCCATCCCCGTACATGCATGACAAGATACTGATGTAAAATATATACCAATGAGCACCCTGTTTGATGGACACGGCTTTCTCTGTCGTCTACCTCCACCCCGTGTCCTCTAGGGTGCGGCGGGGCGAAAAAAAGAAAAGCGATCATCAACATTTTTTTTTGTACGGGTATGCTAGATTTTCTATACTACCTGAAATTTGAAATGGTGATCGGGAGATTCACCTTCACAAGTAGAAAGGAAATCAAACTTTTTTTCTAACTTTCCATTGTACATATATTTTAAAGAAAGAGACAAGATTTTTAATGCCATAAAAGGCAATTTTGTTTAGTTTGTTGTGAAAGGCGGTTTTGTGCCGTAGAAAGCAATTTTGCCATTAAATGCGATTTACAAATCTCATCAATGATGGAAGACAAGACTTGTGATTTTTTTGTCTCTTTAAAAAATACAAAATACAATAGAAAAGAAAGAAAGAGGAATCTAACTTCTCAGGAGATTGTGGGGACTCATTCAAATCGACGGTCGCAATTCCTGTATGGGCTCCGCCGTCGTCCTTCAGATGAGAACACTTGATGCTTATGATTCACTTGGCTTGGCTTGGACCTCGGATTTTTAGAGGACAAAAACCAAGGGAAGGTCCTATATCCATTAAAAGTCCAGGTAAACGGGCTGAAAAGCAGCATCTAGGCCATGTTGCATAGAAGGAGAGGAGAAACCTTGGGTGGGGGGGGGGGGGTTGCCCCCCAAGGGACTTCAATTACCTAGTAGTGTTTTCAGCAGAGTTTCTTCTGAGTAGGAGAGCTTCTTTGGGCAGAGATTCTCAAGACAATTTTTCAGGACCTTTTCCCTTTGGAATGACCGCCTATTTATAGGCTTTTGGTAGCCATTAGGAAGGTTTATGGGCATTAATGGCATTGATGCTCTATGATAGGAGGAGTTACAAGTATTTACTTCTTGATTTTGTGACTCCTTTTTCTTCGATTCTGATTGACCGATGGAGAATGGGCATTTAATCTCCATGATGATGGGAGTTTCATGATTAATTACCATAATTAATCTCCATATTGATAGGAGTTACATTGTTAATTGTCATGATTAATTGGACTTGTAACTCCCATTTGCTTGCTTCTGATTGGGCCGTCTAGAATAATGAGTTAATGACCGTAATAAGTTGTCATAAACGGGTCAATTAACAACATTAATTGGTCGCCAGGTCGCTTAAAGAGTCGCGGGCCGTGCCACGTCTTTTGGAATTCTTCTGACGATGATCATCGATGGATTCTCATGTTGATCGACATCGGATGACCATGAAATTTCAGATATTGATTGGTACTAGTGGGCCAGTAACATCTGTCCAGTCGATTTCACGATCGGTTGGGCAGAAAGTGTGTTTTCTTGGTAGGCCGGTTGGCGATTTCGGAGTGTCTGATGATGATCGAATGATTTTGATGGCGGATCCGTGATGTTGACGAAGATCGACATATCATGCCTGAAAAATCAGAATTTAAGAAAATCACAGGGGCCAAACATCGCGAAAAGCGAAAAGGATTAGAAAAATGGTCGTTTTGGCAAAAATCCGGCGACCCAGATTTCCAGGGTCACCGGCGACCATGGGGCCGGCGACCTTGGGCCATGGTCGCCGGCGACCTTGGGACTTTTGTCCCTTTTTCGGTTGCCATTTGGTTGCCGTTTCTCGGCCGTTTTTCGGGTTTTTTTCTTCTTTTTTTCTCCTGTATTTTTTTTGTCATTTCTCCTCATTTATTGTCTTGATTCCTCTGACGAAAGCATGTTGAGAAGCCGTGCAAATCAGAGCACAAAGTTTCCTATTTTTTGGAAAAGCCGAAGACTTTGTATCCGATTTTCCGCTAAGTGTTGAAACTTAGTCAAACGATGTCAGAATGACCTGAAATTTGAGGTGAAGCTTCCTGAGCATTAGATAGGACCAACCATGGGCTTTTTTTTTTTTGAGTTTTTAAGCCGTTTGGGGTCCCGTCGATGCTAGACTTGATTTCATCGCGCAGAAGATGTCGAGCTTTGATGTGCGGTCAACCGATGTCCGATTGACCTGAAATTTGACAGGGAGCCTATTGGAGTCCTTTTGAGACAATCCATTAGCTCTAATTTGGATGCCATGGTCTCGGGGAGCGCCGCTGCCGGTAGGCTTGATTTTGTTTCAGAGCGTCAAAGTTAGGTCAAACGTTGTCGGAATGACCTGAAATTTTACGTGTAGCCCTTTGGAAGCATGTAGAAGCTACCCATGCGCTTTGTTTCATGAGTGGAGGCACCGGTGGTTCTTGCAGCCGAGAGGCTTGATTTCGCCATTCGAGAGTTGATGGAGGGTCAAACGGTGTTGGTTTGACTTGAAATTTGACATGGAGCCTTTTGGAGGTATTTTGAGACCATCCATAGGCTTTGATCGAAGATTTGATATCTTCATCACTGTCGCCACCGGGGCCTTCTGCTCAACTGTTGGAGGATTGAAGTTAGGCTAAATGGTGTCGAAATGGCCCGAAACTTCATGTGTACCATTCTTTTGGCTATTTTAAAGGATCTTTCAGTTTTTGTTTGATTCTGACAAATCTGATGCTTGAAGTGGCTCTGCCTGTTTGTCGTAGGATGCAGCTCCATGTAGGTTTTGGTGTCAACAAATGTCCACTCGAGGTACAACGACGAATTGCATATCTTTTGCAGTCAATGTGCCTCGAAGAATACTTTGAAAGAGAGCTTCTGACTTGACCAAGAGTCTCTAAGCATTTTTCTTTTGACAGAGTAGCCTTTTGAGTTTCCAAGGGGATTTTATGGCAGTGAGAGAGATCACGTACCATCTTAAGGCAAAATTTTGAAAATGACATTTGGATTGGGTTTTTGGGTTTTGGAATTTTCTTTTTGACCTTGTGAACCTAAAGGCTTTATGTGGCACATTAGGCAGTCAAGAAAAGTTTTGGTTTTTGACCTTGTGACCTAACAACCTGTATGTGGCAGGTTAGGGGGTCCGATTTTGGGTTTTGATTTTTGTTTATCTTGTGACCTAACAAGTTGTACGTGAAGTTAGGGGACCGGGATTTGATTTTTGGTTTTAACTTTGTGACCTAACAAGCTATTTGTGGCAAGTTAGGGGACCATGGTTTGGTTTTCTGGTCACTCTTTGGGACAATTTTGGGTCCATTGGAGTGGTTTGGGTTTTTGTGGAATGTCAATTTCAAGGTTTTGGCTTAATTTTGTTCATGAGGTGGGATGGTTTGGGATTTTTGGAAACTCATGAGGCTTGGATTTTTTGTATGGGTCCAATCTACTCAAAAGAGGCATGGAACCATTTTTGTATGCTCTTGGTAAGAGGGATTTTGACTAAAAGCCACTTTTAGTGCCTAAGTGGTCAAACCTTGCTCATGTTGGCTCGCCCATGGGACCTTAAGCTTTAAAGATGGGTTAGATCTCATGTGGTGTCATTTTTGTGAAGAATATCTAAAAATATCTCCTTTGGGTAGAGAATATCTAAAAATATTCTTACTTGGAGAGAATCTCTCAAGTTTCCTTGATTTTTGGAGAGATTTTCTCAAAGCATCTTTCTTTGGGAGAAAGTTTCTCACATTCCCTCTCTTTTTGGAGAGGATTTCTCAAAGGATCTCCTCCTTGGGAAGGAATATCTCAAGATCCCTTTCTTTTAGGAAGGTTACTAATTTGTAGCACTTACCTTCTTACTTCTTTCCTTCTTTCCTCTTTTGGTTTGCTCTTCTTCTATAAAAGCAAGGGGGTTGGATCTCTTGTTGCTATTGCTCTCTTTTTGTAAAAATGTTTAAGAGTGCTCCAAGATCAAGAACTTTACTTCTTCTTCAAAGATCTTCAAGATTTTTCTTGTTCTTCTCCATGGCTTCAAGTAAGTTTCCTTCTTCCTTAAGAAACTCCATGCAGAAAAAAAAAGTTTCTTTCTTTTCTTTTCTTTTCCTTTTTTTTTTCTTTTCCACGTCTTCTCTTCTCTTTTTTTTCACACGTTTTTTCTTTCTTCTTTTTTTCATTTTTTTCTTTCTTCTCTCTCTGTTTTTTTTTCTTTCTCTCTTTTTTCTTTCACAGTTTCCCTCTTCTTTTTTTTTATCGTGTTCTCTTTTTTTTTCTTTCTGTTTTTTTCTTTTTTTTTTTTTTGTGACCATACGGTCGTGGCCGTATGGCCACGTGGCCTGTGGGCAAATTTTTTCTTTTTTTCGGATTTCAAGATGCCTATGCATGACAACTTTCCTTCTACGCATTTTTTGAAAACTGGAATTGGAAGTATGATAGTACACACCTGAAAATCTTTTGCAAGTCTTGGGATTTGGAGCACGCAGCAATGTTGAGCCCTTTCTTGGTCTTGCGGGGATTTTCTGAGGAGCTTTGCAAGTTTTGGATTCTGGAGCTCGCAGCAATATTGATCCCTTTTCCAATTTTGTGGAGGTCTGATAAGGCTGGCTTGATCTCGCAGCAATGTTTGAGTTCAAGCCTTTTTTGAGAATTCTCTATTGATTATGAGCTCGCAGCGATGTTGAGCTCATCTTCATGCTCCCTATTTCTTTCGGGGTGTTTCCCTTTTCTTTGGAATTGCCTCGGGACCATGCCAAAATTTTGCTAGAATTCTCTAGCAAAATTTTGTCATCTTAGTGATTGATTTCTTCTTTTCCATCCTTTGCAGGTAGTTCCTCCAAAACGAACAAGGGTAAGGAGCCCGTCACTGATGCGCCTCACTGTTCTACCAGATCTTCTAATGTGGTCATACGGCAGGCCTAGGAGAAGGTCCAGTATGTTGAAAAGAACTTGGAAGAGTGTGATTCTCTCAATAGAGATGAGGCGAGACAGTAGTTGATCGCTCTCAAGGATGAGGAATTTTACAAGGTTATGGTAAGCAGTCTTCCTTGGGTGACGGACGATCAGAGCATTGTGCCCAAGCCTACCTTCTTCTTTGGTGATGCGGTCCCTGACGATTCAACATACCAAAGGAGATGTTTTCAGTTCTCTTACACAGTTAATGGTGAGGAGAGAACTGTTTCTACCCGGTCGACCTTTGATCGGACTATCTCGATCATGAGCCTTTTTCCCACATGCTCAAAGAGGGAAGATCCTCCAAGCTAGGTGAAGAGGACTAATGTGATCAAGACTGGGGTTTTTGTTGGCAGCCTTTCTAGTTTCGCAGAGAAGTTGCCTGCCCGTATGGCCATTTTGATGTCGGCCAGCGGTTACCAAGGTTCAGACCATCCTTCGGTCGATTTGAGACCGGTGGGCCTTGGTATTTTCAAGGGTGATGGCAGCAATTAGGTGAAGTCTTTTCGACTTCGTGGCCGTTTCAGTGCTGACTCGAGCTGGGAGTCATGGACTGATCACATCCTGTAGGTTCGCGGTGCCATTCTGAAGGAGGCCGAGATTTTTTACGTGGTTCGTGCTTTTTGGCAAACCGTGGTTTTCTCCGATGAGGCCTTCATGGCCATGCTAGAGTCGTTCCTTCCACAAACCAACACCTTCATTGTCACGAAAGGTGAGATTGGTTTTTCTTTAAAGGAACTGAGCACCATCACTGGGTTGCCTATCCTCGGCAAACTCTATGAGGAGTTTATGCCTATTGATAGCGTCCTTGAGGAGCAGTCTGAGGAATTCAAGCTGTAACATCCCTACCTTAATCATATATTAATTATAATTAAATGCTTGATTAGTTAATTAAGTGTGGTTAGAGTCTTAGTGAGTCGGGTTTGACGTGTGGATCACGCGTGCAAAGTCTCGCGTAGTCCAAGGGTGTTTGGGTACAGTAGGGGTGTGTGTGGCTATTTTCGGGAAGTTTCGAGGCCTTTTTAGTATTTTTGCGCTTTTCGAGATTTTAGCACCATCAGGTAGATTACCTAATTTCCCGGACTTTGTCCTTCTGTTCCATTCCGATCCGGACCCTCGAACCCGACCCAAAACCTGACCTGACCCGAACCCATTCTAAACTAATATTATTTTTTTTTTCAAGTCAAACCCCTCCCCACCTTTATCTCATGTGGACCCCACCTCCACCATCTCACTCCCATCATACCTCTCCACCACCTTAACCCACGTGCCCTTCTCATCCCCCTTTTCCTTTTAGGTCACAGAACCCTCCCTCATTCCCATCTCTCCACAACAGCAGCCCTTCTTCCCTCATTTTTCCCCTTCTCTGTTTCTCATTTTCTTCTCTGTTCTCTCTCATTATTTCTCTCCCTCCCTCATTCTCCTTGCTGCCAACGTGTTTCAGCCCCATCCATTTTCCATTCTCTCTCTTCCCTTATACTCTCTCTCTCCAACAATTTGTCTCTCCCTGTGTCTTTCTCTCATTCACTCCTACTTTCTTTATTCTTTCTCCCTCCACTCACCTCACTGGGAACGTGGGCAACAAACCCCACCATTTCACTTTTGAGTTGACTTTCCCATTTCATTTTCTCTCATCTCACCAATTTCTCTCATCCCACCAACCCATTTCACCATTTTCCATTTCTGTGTCTCATTCCTTCTTCCTTTCTTGCTCATTTCTGTCTCCCCCATCTTTGCCCAGTGGACCACCGAGCATCATCTTCACCACTATTCAGTGGGCCATTGATCAAGTGGGCCCCACGATCTTCTTCATCTCTAATTTCAAGCTCCACTGTTTGGTAAGCTTCTTTGTTTTATTAGGTTTTGTTAATTGGAGTTTTTTTCCATTAATTAGTGTTAGAAGAGTTTATTAGATTGTTAGATTGTGATATGTAGAGTTATTTATGTGGGTTTGTCTCTAATTCATAGGTTTGGGGGATCTTGAGCTAGGATTGAGGATTTGGGCATTTTCAACCAAAGGCAAGTTAATATATGTATATTTATGCTTTGATATGTTTGTCTTTCCTTGATTTGATGATTGATGACTATTTAGATGACGACATGCTCATTAATGTATTAGATGCTTGAAAACATGATAAATAGGTCTTCTTATTTAATGAAATGAATTATTAATTTGATTATTTAGATTGATGAGATTTGTGGGATTAGAATATGTGGGTTTTACCCTTGGAATGACTGCATATCAGGTTCATGGAACTTGTAATGGAATTGGACCATTTCACTGTAGTTACGGAACCTGGGTTTTTGTAACTTTAGTGTGTGTGGTGGATCGGGCCTTGTTCAGGTCGACCGGGTGAACTATGGTTACCTTTTTGAAAGGGCCTTTTTAACCTTGATTTAGATAGACTTAGATGGAACTTTGGCTATCCTTGTCGGACTCATTTGACTATATGTGAGGATGTTTTGAGCAGATGCTCTTCACGGTTATTCCGGTTGCATCGGGGTTCAATTTCACTCAATCTTGAACGGTACGGGACGACGTGATACCCTTCTTTATATCTATGCACGAAGATGTTTCGTTCGGGTATCGCGAACCCAATCCCTTTCGTAGACTGAGTATGATTGTACGATGCTTCGGATTAACATTGTACTTAGGATTGGATTGTCTATCGCTCATGATTCTGAATGGTACCGTTTGGTACTTTATCTACATGTCACGAGCATGTTCATTAGCTCCGTTTACCTTGCTTTGTTTGGGATCATATGGAGAACTTAGATGATGGACTTAGGATCTCTTTTGATATTCTGTTTATTTTGATACTTGAAGGAAGTGTTGAGGCTAGGTGGCTTAGATTTGCAAAGGCTTAATGAGGACTACTTATGGTATTGATGGTTTGAAGTTAGCTTGCTTGCTTGGTCTTGATTTGATAATGGAAAAGTAGTCTCTCAGGTTAATGTATCTTGTTAACGCAAGAAAACCTAGCCCTTCACTATGGTATGAATAGGACTCTTGTGTCAGGCACCACTCAGCTGTAACGTTCAACGCTGCTGGAGCACCACTGTGTTAGGACCGTGATAGGAACGACTGCAGATCGTGATTCTTGTGATGGATGTACACCATCGGATGCTTTTGTTTATGGGATGTCTTGATGATAGCTTGCTTGTTCCCCATGTATCCACTCTTGCTTGGCCGGGCTATTATCCCGTGCATCTTCTCTACCACAACTCGGTTCGAGTTGGGAGGGCAGTGATAATATCCCGTGGTGATTAGTTTATGTGGACCGCCTATCTTGTTAGATGTCATGTTAGATTGATTATGATTCCGATGCTATGCATTTCTTATGATATTGTCTATCGGTTACTCTATTTAGTACTACATATCTTTGATGATTTATATATATATATATTGCTTGTCGACCGTCGTGTCTGATGGTACTACTCTTGGTGCATAGGTACCGAGCCTTTCTACCCCGAGGAGGAGACGACGGAGGAAATTCAGACAGATCAGTCTAATGACCTCTTAGACTACTGTACGGACGGCGTTGTTTAGCCGTACTGTCCCCGTACATGAGAGCCTTCACGATATACCTGGGACTAGACTATACTTTTGGTTCTTATTCATTTTGATTAGGCCCGAGTTTTGTGCGGCCTTTTATTGTAAATATACTTTTGTTTAACTGTTTCAAACTTGAACTTTAGTTACTATATTTCAGTATTTGCTCTTAACTATACATCTTGAGATACCACTAGTATTTACGAAGCTTCCGCTATTGTGTTATGTTTGTACCTCACAGCAGTCTTCGATCCATTTGGGATATGAATGGGGTCATGTGGTATTTGTTTAATGTTGAAAAGTTTTAATTGGCCCTAATCTCACGCATAACCCCGGTTTCACTTTTGGGGGCGTGACACAAGCTCTTGTACTTTCAGCTCATCGCCTTCTATGATTTCTTAAAGGAGAAGGAGGGCGTGAAAGTTTGGTGTAGCAGTTGGAAAAGTGGTGGCTCTTTGTCTTCCAACTTCTTTGATGACAGGGAGTCTTCTGAGAGTACGACCCAGGAAGCCAGGGCTAAGAACTCGAGTTCGAAGAAGATCTCCTCAATGCGAGAAAATTTGAAGGAACTCTTCGCGAACACAGACGTCATGCAGTTTGACATTGTGCTGCGGAGAGATCTCGCTGTTTACCTCACCTATTGGCTGGGTGAGGCTGTTTTTGCTGGAGGAGATGGAACGCACATCAGGCCGCACTGCATTTTTCCGGCTTATCAGATGGCGTTTGGAGAGTGCCTTACTTTGGTACCTGCTCTTTACTCCTATTTGTGCACCGAACTGCAGGTTGCTGCTTTCCTGGTTTGGCTTGGGCTTCCCATGAATAGGGTATTTTCAGCTCATATCCTATATTCGTGGTATGTATACCACTGTCCTGGTTTCCATCGATTGTGTGCTGCACAGGATGATTGTGTGGTTGGCCAGAGGGAAGCCTGTTTCCGAATCTCTTTTATCTGCCCATTTGAGGATCTGACGGTTTAGGACGTTGAGATGGGGCAATCTTCAGTGAAGCTTTCTCCGGATTTGCGGAAGAAGGCTTTTGATTTTGGTGTATCCCGTGATTCGACTAGGGCTGGGTTAGGGAGACACTATTCTTTGACCAACGCGGAGAAAATTTGGCTTCTCAATATACGTTTCGGCACGATAGTGTACCGTAGACATCTTTCGTCGACGTCCAGCCGTATATTCCCTCGCATTTTGCCTTGCAGTTGGGCTTCTCTCAGGGCGTTGTTGGAGCGCCTTCAAGCAAGGTGAAGCATTTTGGGGGTCTGCAGGACGGGAGGAATGCATGGGCCTTTTATAGCGCGGAAGACACTACCGCCATGATTCCTTATCCTGAGTTGCCCACTTTCCGGACTGCTAGCTTCAAAAAATGGTTTGTGGAGAGCTTTTCAGCATACCGGGGGTTTTCCAAAAAGGAGCCCAATGCAAAGCAGTCTCCTGGGAAGGGTCTTGGGAAATCAGATGGCGTCCGCCGGGAGGAAGTTCTGGCTTTTCTTTTAGGTGAAAAGCACAAAATAGGCTTTCTCGATGATCGGGACGTCATCAGATCGGGAGCTGCATAAGAGATACCTGAAGAGGTCTTGGAACAGCTCGTAGAGGAGGAGGCTGAGGTCGCTACTTGGATACAAGCAGAGCGAGCAGAGGCTTCCATGGAGTCTACCGGCATGAGCAGACCATCCAGTGAGGACTCTGGCGAAAGGTCCAATTTTGATGGTGGGGCGGGTACTTCCAGCAAATCGTCCCATAGGAGCAAGAGGAGAAGAGGATAGCGCTGAAATAAGAGATGGCACAAAGACTCTCCTGATTTGGAAGTCCCTTCCACCATTGCTAAGGAAGCATCAGGGGATGACGATGAACCTCCAGAGAAGAGGAGCCGAGGAAAAAAGATCAGTAGTGATGGTATGACCCTCCTTCTCTCTTTTTCCGCTTCTTTTTTTTTTATGAAGCTTTTGTCTTGATCTACTGCGTTCTTTCTTTTGGCAAAAGATGATGATTTGATGATGCTTGAGGTTCCGGCCAATGAGGCGGTGACAGATCCGGTTGTGGCATCTGAGGAAGCACCAAGGGACTCTGGAGTAGATCTAGAATCTTCTCATGGTATGATCTTTTTTTTTTTTTTTTGTTTTCTTTTACCGCCACTTGCTAACATATTTTTTGTTTTCTTGCCAGTTGACTTGCCTGAGGATTCTGGCGACTTTGAACCATCCATGGATGCAACTTTTGACGATGCTTTGGATGAGCTCATGGAGGCAGAAAGTATTCCGCCGGTCGTTAAAGAAGGTACTTTGTAGTGATAATTTTGATATTTTGATTTTTGACAAGATCAAATTCATACCTTTTTCATCTTTCATTGGCAGGTTGTGAAACGACAGAAGAAGCTCCTCTATCTTTCTCAGAGCCAGAGCGTGCCCGCGGTTGATCCAGGAGTAGGGGCTTCTTCCATCAGTTTTGATGAGGCAGAGGAGAGTCCGCAGGTTGATATTCCTTCTGCAGCAGCTCTGGTTGGAAAGAGTTTGTTGATTACTATTCCAACGGTGCATGACATGGGCAATCGACCAACAGAGCATGGCGAGTCTTGATCTGAGCCATCGCATCAGTTTGCGAGGTAGGTGTTGAAGAGAGTCTTGAGCTCATGAGTCGAGACTCTTTCTTCTGGCCATTTGGAAGCTGGCTTCGGCATGATTAAGCATGTGCAGGACATTCTTGCTGATATTGAAGAGATTGGTCTGGACATTGCAAGTGCCAAAGCTTTTGTTGATGAAGTCATCGCTCTAGGCCACAAATGGATTGAGACCAAGAGCTTTCCAAATGGTGACTTCTTCAACGAAATGTTTTTGAAGCCTTCTGGCAAGGTCAAATCTGAACTTGATGAGATCTCGCGGACTCGAAAGCAGTTCGTTCAGGAGAGAAACGTCACTAAGCTGGCTATTATTGAGCTGACAGAGGACCAACACCGTCTCAATAGGGCGGTCATTAAGGCCAGACAGCGCCTTGAGCTATTGGAAGAACAAGCCGTTGCCAAGTGGACTGCTATTTTGAAAGCTCGCGATAGAGAGAGGATACTCATTCACCAAGTTGAGGAGGCTGACAGCAATCTCTGGAGGAAAACTTAGGAATATGAACAATGACAAATTCTCTGGGAAGAGCTTCCTCGTGCTGAAGATGGGTCGCGATAGCCTACCGCATTTTATGGGAAAATTCTGAAGAAACGCGGCTTGGAAGCTCTGGATGCTAAGGCCAAGAGTCTGCTTGAGGAGTTAAGTCTTTGGCTGAAGACTATGTTGGACTAATCTCCTGATTTGTAACAAACTTTCTTCTTTTCTTCTGGTACCTCTATGTATAAACATTTTTTAACACGCTTTTTTTTGTATTCCCTCGTTTCGCTTAAATTCTGTTTTTTTTTTAATGAAAATAAGTAAAAGTTGGATGGGAGTGTTTGTTTGAAAATTTGATCAAAAGGTTGTCATTTTATGAAAATCTTTTGTCAAATGGTTGTTTTGGGCATGAAAGCTGGATTTTGTGGCAAAAGGCCTGGTTATTTGATGGCTTGAAAGCCGAGTTTTGAATGGCATGAAAGCCGAATTTTGGTGGCATGGGAGCCAAAATTTTGTTTGTGGCATGGAAGTCGGTTTTTGGCGTAAAAGCCGGTTTTTATGGCTTAAAAGCCAAGTTTTGTGGCATAAAAGCCGATTTTTTGTTTGTTGGCATGAAAGCCAGATTTTGTGGCATGGAAGCCGAGTTTTTTTTTTAAAACCAACTTTTATTTCGTTGGCATGGAAGCTAGTTTTTTTTTTTTTTTTTTTGGCATGAAAGCTAGGTTTTTGGCATGAAAGCCGAGTTTTGGCATGAAAACTGGGTCTTTTGGTCCTCGAACGGTAGTCCGATAGGCCCAGAAAGCTTCAGGCAGTTTGTCGCTCCAATCTCTTTTATGACTAAAGACCATTTTCTTAAGGATTTTGCAGAGTGTCTTGTTGAAGGCTTCTTCTAGTCCATTCGCTGCCGAGTTATATGGAGTCGAAGGACAACTTTGGATTTTGTATTTGTCGCAGAACCTGTAGAATCTGTGATCCCGGAATTGTGGTCCGTTATCATGGACGACTCTTTTAGGTATGCTGAAGCGACAAATGATGTTGGTTTGCAAGAATTGAAGGACTGATGAGGTATTCATTTCACTGAACGCAAATGCTTCTGACCACTTGGAGAAATAATTAGTAGCGGCTGAAGCGATGACCTTTACATGACGGGGGAGAGATAGGACCTATGATGTCCATATCCCAGGCTTCGAAGGGCCATGAGATCGCTGTAGGATGTAGCCATTCTGGAGGCATGTGTTCATAATCTCCATGAACTTGGCATTGTTGGCAACGTTTAGCATATTGCATCGCGTTAGCTGCCATGGTAGGCCAATAGTAACCTAACTTTTTTATTTGATCGTAGAGCTTAGGACCAGCCTGATGGGCTCTACAAAGACCAGAATGAACTTCTTTTATAGTTTCTTCCACCTCTTCTTGCGACAAGCAGCGTAGGAGTACTCCGTTGAAGGATTTTCTATAAAGCATTTTGGAGGGAATATCTAAATGAGAATTCGGGGCTTGTCTTTGAATACTTACCCGTTCTTTCGGATCTTTAGGTAGGATTCCGAACATAATATAATCAATGAACGGATCCCTCCAATCGTCGCTCGGAGGTCTAAAGATGGAAATCCGACTTCCGACCACTCGGTGGCATTCAACAACTGCTTGGTGTGTGTTAAGAGGAGGGAGAATCCTTCTTTGACACACAATGATCTGCGTGTTTTCCCCTTCTTGGATTGCCATAGGTGCAGCAAGTCCAGCTAGGGCATCTGCACGAATGTTTCCACCTCTGCGGACGTGGGTGATGTGACAGATGTCAAATTTTTGACGAAGCAATTGCGCCTTGTTGTAATAAGACAACAGATCAGGCTTCTTGATTTCATATTTCTGATTCATCTGATTGACGATCAGTTGAGAATCCCTAAATGCCCCCAGCATGGTGATGCCGGATTCGAGGGCGAGTGCCAATCCTATGATCAGGGCTTGGTATTCAGCTGCATTGTTTGAACATGGTTCCAGTAGCGAGAAAGTGTGTGGAATCATGTATTTATCTGGGCCAACAAAGAGAATGTCAATTCCCGATATCAGCTTTCCTCTTTCATTTGTCCTAGTTGCACCATCGAAGTACATTTTCCAGGCGGCATTTGGTGAGGAAATCTCCACGCTATAGACAGGCTCGTCTGGGAGATCATCTCTGAGCGGAGAATCCTTAGGCAGCGGATGCTCTGTGAGAAAGTTTGCCAGAGCTAGGCCTTTGATTGTCTTCTGTGGTACATACCTAATATCAAATTGTGACAGAAGGATTGACCATTTTGCCAGTTGAGCATTGAGGGAACCTGCTTTTGTGACAAGGACCTTTAAGAGATTGATCATCGATATCAGGTATACTGTGTTAGACAGTAGGTAGTGACGTAGCTTTTGTATGGTAAACATCACTGCGAGACATTCTTTTTCGATTGAAGAGTAGCGGTGCTCTGCACCAACCAACATGCGACTGAGGTAGTATAGAGCGGTTTCTTTTCCTCGGTCATTTTTTTGTGCAAGTAGAGCTCCCAAGGAATGGTCGAGGGCTCTTGTGTACAAGATGAAGGGTTTTCCAGTTGCGGGTGCAGCCAACACTGGAGGTTTGGTCAGGTATGACTTGATGTCTTGAAATGTCGCTTCACATTCAACTTCCCAAACAAAGTCAACAGCTTTCTTCATCAATCGAGAGAATGGACGGCATTTTCTTGATAGGTTGGAAATAAACTGTCGGATATATGCCAACCTCCCTTGAAGCCCTTTGAGTTCTCTTAAGGTCCTTGGAGATGGCATTTCTAGCATAGCCTTGACTTTGGTGGGGTCAAGTTCTATTCCAGCTTTCCGAACTCTGAATCCGAGAAACTTACCCGATGAAACACCAAAGAAGCATTCAAGGGGATTCATTTGCAATTTGTGTTTGCGAAGTCAGAGGAAGACTTCTCGCAGATCTTTGAGATAGTCTTCTTTTCTTTGGCTTTTGACGGCGAGGTCGTCAATGTAACATTCGACCATCTTGTGCTGCATATCTTGGAATATCTTCATTAGAGCCCTCTGATATGTTGCATCGGTATTTTTCAGACCAAATGGCATTATAGTGTAGCAATACACGCCAAATGGGGTCCGAAATGATGTATGCCTCTCATCTTTGGGATGCATCTTTATCTGATTGTAACCAGAGAAGCCATCCATGAATGTCATTCGCTTAAATCCGCAGGTGTTGTCAATCATTACCTCCGGTATGGGGAGCAGGAATTCATCTTTGGGGCATGCATTATTCAGGTTTCTATAGTCAATACAGACCCTGATTTGCCCATTTTTCTTTGTCACGGGGACAATGTTGGCCAGCCATTTACGGTGCTGTTCCTCGCGGATGAAGCCAACGCTTTTGAGTTTCTGAACTTCTTGTTCAATTTTATCCTTCACATCAGGACGGAATCTTCTTTGGCCTTGTTTGACAGGCTTGATATCTTCTTGCAGGTTGAGTTTGTGGACTGCTATTTTGGGGTCTAAACCAGGCATTTCAGCGTAAGACCATGCAAAACAATCAACAAACTCATGAAGAAAAAGCGATATACTGGGGTAATTCATCATCCTTTATATTCTTACTTATGAATACAGGACATGGGTTATCTGGTGTTCCCAAGTCTATCCTTTGAACAGAATCTTCTATTGGAAGGTTTGAAGGTGGTTCCTCCACAGTATTTTCGAAGGCTTCCAACTCAACAAGACCTTCTGGATTTCCAAGGGCATTTTCAGACCAAGGTTCTGCTTCTGCCAATAAATCTTCTTGATCGGTACTCTTCTCAAGACTTGCTATGAGATGATCCCAATCACCTACTGAAAGTGGGTCGAAGTAAGGCACTTCGTTTGGAGACAATGGTTCTTCTGGGTTAGAAAACCGTGCGTCTGTGTCATCGGACAATTCCTTTTCATCATCAAAGAAATCATACCAATTTGATGAGCTTCCTAGGTCCTTGTTGGGTAACTCTTCAAAGAGATATCCAGGGAGATCAATGTCTTCATCGACACAAGATGTTGAGGCCTGGTCGGCAAGACGACTTTGTAGCCTTTGTGTCAACTGTCTCATAGGAGTGTCAGGATCATACCCCAACCTGTATAAAGACTTGTCTATGCGACGGTGGAGTTTCCAATCCTCTAGCTGACTTTTGGTCAGGGTGGGTTCCAATGGCATGAGAATACCACGGCCACCTCCCAAACCCATTGGATTTCGAGCGTCATAGCCCATTTTCTTCATAATAGTTTGTGCCATTGGACGATATAGGGATAGTTGAGGCATACCTTCATTTTGGAAAGGTTCAAGCAAAGGATTTGATGAAGCGTCCGATCTATGGAAGAAGATTGGTTTCTCTTTGGCCGACATTGCCGGAATGATGAAGGTAGCAGACGTAGGATCTTCTACGTCAGCAGGTGTCTGCAATGGAGTAAGGGCAGGCCGAACTCGCTGAGTATCAGCTTGGCTTAATGATGTATTGTCTTCGGGCTCTGAATTCGAGTTTGTGTCTTGTATGATAGACACGAAGGAGACGACAAACTTGCTCCCAGTCTTTTGCTTTGGTAGTGATTACCAAAGGTTTTGAAGATTTGAAGGAGACAACGAAGGGAGACAGATTGCTTTCCTCGGATTTGCCAGAAGGTTTGTTTTCTTCCGATGATCGTTGAAGTGCCTTGCCTTTATCTTTTTGGAGATTTTCGGCAAAGGGTGTTATTTTCTCTTCCTTTTCTTCTTCTTTCTCGTCCTTGTACATCTGAGAGTCTATAAAATGGGCTTCTTTGCCTTTGAAGGGCTTTTGTTCTGCAAACACTCGATGTATCAAGCCGTCGTCGCCAACAAACTTGATACACTGATGTAGAGTCGAAGGGACGACAACATTCTCATGTATCTAGGGGCGTCCGAGAAGGATGTTGCAGCATGAAGGGATCTTTATTGCATACACAGTGACCTCAAAGATAAGATCACTGATTTGGAATTTGAACCTAATTTTACCGATAGGCCTTTCAGTGCTCCCATCGTATTCGAAGATGGACATGAATGTGTGACTCAGTTTACTAGGTGGAATGCCCAGCTCTTCGAGTGCCAAAGTAGAGATGAGGTTAAGTGCAGAACCTGGGTCGATCTGGACTCTGTGTATCGGCATCTTTTTGATGTACCCTGTGAAGTACAAGGGTCGGTTGTGCTTTGTCTCACCTAGCAGGAGGTCTTCCTATTGAATGCGATGGTAGCACTTGCTGCTTTTTGGACCGAGAGGCATTCAGTGCAAGGTCCCTCAATTTTCTTCTTTTCTCCCTTTGGGTAGGTTTTTAATTTTTTGACCATATAGTCCATTTCAATTTGTAGGACTTGTGGGGCATGTTTGTCGACATCTATATTCAGCCTTTGTAGTTCTTAAATGATACTATCACGAGTTTGTGGTGACCTTCGTAATAAGTCTAGGATGTGCAGTTGTGCAAGTATGTGTTTGAAGTACTCGATCAAGTCATACTTGAAAGCCTCCTTGGGGCCTGCATTTTCATTATCATTGTCGCTTGGGGCATTTACAGCTTGCTTTCCCGAAGGATTTACATAAGAGGAAGAGGAAGGTTGGTTGTAGTTTTTGTGGTAATTCCGGCCAAAGCGGGTACCTTTCCCTACTTCAAAAGCTTCTAGAGGTGGTTCTTCTTTTGGAAGACCCTCTTCGGGCTCAAAACGCTTCTGCAACAGCATTGCCGTTTTCAGTGATTGCGTTGCATGGAGCATTTTCCGTGAACAAGTCCTGAACAGCTTCCAGCAACTTTTCTTCTTTGTCCAGAATTTCATCGGTCCAGACATCTCCTATGAGGTTGGGTATCGGAGACCAATTGACCGGGTTTTCTTTGAAGACTTCATCAGCTAGAGCCTCTTCATGGTGACCAGTTGGAAGAGGCTTGAATTCTGATGTCACAGTTTCAGGAGACGAAGGCTGAGAGGATGCTATCTCAGTGGAAGTCACCCGAGAAGATGTAGCTCCAGAGGATATGCTACTAGACGTAGTCTGAGAGTTTGTAGCTTCGGTAGATGGAGCTTCAGAGGTACTATCATCCTAAGCTATCGCATTGCAAGCAACTCTGATAGAAGATGCTTCTATAATGGACTGCTGGAATTTAGACTCGTCTTCAAATGTGAGAGGATCATCGATCCAGCAACTTAATTCATTTTCAGGGGTTACCGGAGGAGATGCTTATAGATTCTTTGGGACTTCCGGTTCTGGATTTTGACGAAGCTGATTGATGTGATCTTGCTCTTGCTCTATGGCAAGACGCTGCAAGATCCTTGCATATTCTTCAAGATCTGGCATAGGAGCTAAATCTTTTTCTTCATCTGTTCCTTGTGGTTCAACCTCGTTGGGATCCACTAGAGCATTCATTTGCGCTGGGTCAACAACACTTTGTTGAACAGCCTCTTGGTCTTCTTCGTCATCAGACCAGGATCCTTGTGGCTGGAAGGGGTTATACCAGATTACTGGCATAAGGTGAGACTCTGGGATCCTTTCTTCATCGAAAAGATATTCTCTGGTTTCAAGGGATTCTTCCCACTCATTAGTGTCACTGGCAGTGTCACTGGACTCCTATCCATTCATGGAGAATCCAACTACCAAGTTACAAGAGTATGATGCCCCCTGTGTAATCTTATCTTTGAGCAGTGGTAGCATGAAATCACTAAGGGTGAATTCTCTTACCACTTTTGAAGCCTTGGGAAGAGACTCCTCTTTTGCTCCCAGTGAAGCGGTAGAGGAGGTTTCTGCCTTTTCAGGGACCTCTTGCTTGGGTTGAGCCTTCTCTTATTGTTTGAACTTGCGGAGTTGTCTCTTGGCATGCCTTCGCTGTTGAGCGGTCGGCTTTATTTTGACGACCTCCCAGTTTTCATCTTCTAGGAGATCGGGATGCACCCATATGGGTTGTCCATTTGGTGTTGGGTAAGGTGCCAGCTCTTGGGACGTTTGGGCCATTTTATCACTTTGAAGAAAGTGATGGTTTTTTCTTTTGGTGACTTTGACGTTTGTCCATATGATACCATGTTAACGGAGGAAGACCCGCAATTTTTATCAAAGGTGATGACTCCGTTTTTCCACATCTTGTTGATCTTCTCTCTCACAATGAAACATTGGTTGAGAGGATGGAAGACCATTTGGTGATATGGACAATATCGGGGATCAGTGGTTTTGCCAACATCTCCCGGTCTTTTGGGGTCAGGCAAGGTGAGTTTCCCATTTGCCAAGAGAGCCTCAAATATTTCTTCAACATCTTCATCAAACGGGCATTTCTTCTCTACTTGTTCTTTGAAGGCATCAGAGAGTTCAGGTCTCTTACCTTCAGCTTTGTTTTCAACTTTCTTTGGTGGCTGAGGAGCTGACTTGGTTTGCACATTGAGAACCTCCTTTTTCATTAGCTCGGAGGTCGGAATGGCAATTGGCTCTTTCTTTGATGACTTCTAACTGTTGAGGTCTTTGATCACTGTTTCAACCTCCATAGGCGCTTCTAGGATTTCTCCCAGATTTTTTGATTTGTTGCCGATGATCATGGAGGGCATCCTTCCTCTCATGTTGTTTTGGCAGATGTCGACCAGCGACGCTTGTGGCAGTACGTCTGAGCATTCGTATGCCATTGCCTTCCACTTGTGAATGAAGTCGTATGTTGATTTATTCTCTCCCTGTTTTAGGTTGCAGAGCTGAGCCATAGCAACAAGATGATCCTCACCTTTGAAGTGGGTCAGGAAGCGTGTCTCTAGCATGGTCCAGTTTTGAATGGAATCCTCTGGCAGAGTGGAGTACCAATCAAAGGTTGTACCTTTCAGGGTGCTTACAAAGAGATGGATCTTGAGGGCATCTTGATCCGCAATAGCTCTCGTTAGGATCTTGAAGTGGATGACATGTTGTCTAGCTGAACCTTTCCCGGTATATGTTTGGAGAACAGGTTGCTTGAACTTTACAGGGAACGAAACCGAGTTTATCCATAAGGGATATGTTGGCTTGATTCCATGGTCTTTCAGTGTATCATCTTCTTTTGCTTTGGCGAGGATATTGTCAACGTCCTTTTTAGTAAAGGCGCGTGACTCATCTTCTCCGCCGTTTGCCTCATCGTGTGGAGGAACTTCATCATTTAGTGGACGTTGGAGAGTGAGAAGAAGGTTTTCCATCCAAGCTTCTATCCTCTATTGTCCTTGTTCTAGCTGCTGGATGCGTGTAGTCATGTTATCATCCAGCGGAGGTTGCTCAGAGTTTGTAATTAGGACATTCACTCTTCATGAGTTGAAAGAGGATATTGTCTTAGAGACTGAGCTGGAGCTCATTCTTCTAGATGTAGAGCCCAAGGATTGATCACTCCGATGTCCTTGGCTTGAAGGAGTGGGAGAGTCTTCCTGATGTCTTCGCGTCCGGGAGATGCTGCGAGGCACCGGCTGTCTGACATGTATTTTCGTTGCTGACTTTTGGCGTCTTTTGGCTTTACCAACCATATGGACAGCAGCAACTTGGTCGGGTCTTTCTTTTTCAACCCATCTTTTAGAGACCTGAAGCTCAGAATGCTGGGTTATTTGCTTCTTTAGTCTCTTTTGTCGATATGTCGCACAACGACGTATACGACGAGCAATTTGTGCTTCAGTGAGCTCGGGTTGTGCTCTGGCAATGAAAGATGTGGTCCCTCATGCGCAGCAGCCGAGCTTGTCTTCCTTGAAGACTGGCATGGACAGGATTTGGACGCGGTCCTTAGCCTGTCGTAGCGAAGCTTTAAATTTTGCAAGCTCAGCCCCTGTTGAGATGAAAGGTCGAGTTGCAGAAGAGCAGGCCCTGGTAGGTTCTTGTCGAGGCCTTGTGATGCACGACTTGATTTTGGGCTTGTATAAGCAATCCGACTCGCACTGAGTAGTTTTTGTAGTTCGGTGGAGGGTAGGTTTCTCCCATTTCATGTAAGTGAGTGGATAGAACCGGTTCTCCTTGAGAGGGGCTGGGTATGCTGGCTTTGTAGATGTTCGGGACCTTCTTTGTTTTGGAGAAGGTCTTGGTGACCAAGTCTTCAAGCAAACCTAGTTTTTCGCTGGCTGAGACTTCGCGGGGTTGCCACGGGCTTCAGGCATTTTGGTGACTACCTTTGGTGTCGGGGCAGCGACACATTCAGGGGTGGTCTTCTGCTTCTTGGCAGGCGCAGTTTCATCTACGGGGAGTGGGAATGGTCCTAGTGACTTGAAGACAATGGTCTGGGGAGTGGAGTTCAACCCGGTGTTTTGAGAGTTGTCGAGGGAGGTGACGCTTCGGCAGCTGGCAGGGCGCTTGTAAGTGCGCTTGCTTTGCTTCTCTTGAAGCATGAGCTGGTACATGTTCTCGTCAAAGGTGATGGTTGATGAAGCTGCCATTGTTAGCTTGGAAAACTTCTGAAACAAGACCACATCCATTAGTAATCACAAGAATATGGTGATTATAAATGGAAAATACTATGGTTTTGTCTTTTCAAATCGCTCAGGGGGCATGGCCAGTCTCAAGCGTAATGAAGAAAGCAAAACGCCATAGAGGGTACAATTGTTCTGAACGCAAGTATGGTAAGCTCGGAATCAGCATTCCAGTGACTGCTAGAAGCAATTGTAAACCTTAATTCAAGTTACCGAGAAGCAGAGCTCACTCAAGGTAAAATGATATAAGGTTGGAGTTACAAATGTGTCGGTCGCGAATACAGTAGACCTGAAAGGGCGTACTAGTACCGCTAGGCACAAATGTTGTAAATCACATCCTCAGGAAGGACACGAGATGGGGTTTTTTTTGAAAGGTCAAGATCGAATTCACAAAAGAGAGCAAGTGGTATTCCAATCTGAATACAGGCTCAGTGATTTCTGCGAGCACTAAATCCGAAAAGGAAGGAACTAGGATTTCTCAGATTTGAACCCAATAATGACGGAAGGTTTTTTTTTTTTTTTTTGAAAGGTCAAGATTGAATTCATAAAAGAGAGCAAATGGTATTCCAATCCAAATACAGGCTCAAACATATTTGCGAGCACTAAATCCGAAAAGGAAGGAACCAAAATTTCTTGAATCTGAACACAATAGTGGCGGAAGTTTTTTTTTAAGAGAGATCCTTTTTTTTGAGAGATTTTTTTTTGAAGAGTACACATAGGTTTTCCAATTCGGTCTTATGAAACCTTAGTGGATAGAACAGCCCCCAGGTAAGGGTAGGATTACTTAATGAACCCGTTTGAAGGACCCTCGCCTCGAACAGTCTAGCTGCCTCCATACACTGGACAAGGCTTTTCTTAGATTCACTTTGGTCAAAGAACGCAATCAGTTCAACCTTAACGTGTTTTTTTTTTTTTTTTTCCTTTTGAATGATTGTTAATGGACCCATCAAAGAGAAGAAATGGCCCTTCCCAATCCGAACGCTGGCTCAGCGATTTCCGCGAGCCATTGTACGAAAGGGAAAGAACCAAAGTTTCTCCAATTTGAATCCAAAAGAAAGAATTCTGAAAATTTTATTTTATTTTATTTTATTTTGAAAGATCACTATTGGACCCATCAAAGAGAGGGAAATAGCCCCTCCCAATCCGAACGCTGGCTCAGTGATTTCAGCGAGCCATTGTACGAAAAGGAAAGAACCAAAGTTTCTCCAATTTGAATCCAAAAGAGAGAAATCTGAAATTTTTTCATTTTTTTTTTAAAAGTCAAGATTGGATTCACAAAAGAGAAGAAATGGTGTTCCAATTCGAACAAAGACTCAACGATTTCTGCGAGCACTAAGTTCGAAAGGGAAAGAACCAAAATTTCTCAAATCTGAACCCAACGTTAAAAAAAAAATTTTTTTTTTTTTGTTTGAGAAGAGAAAGAATGGAAATAAACTCAAAGACATAAATTTCCAAAAAATCCCATCTCATGTTTTTTGTTTAAAGATGTAAGATCCAACATAGGCCACCAATTAGAAAGGAGCCAAAGAGTCGAAGCATCGCGTTCTCAAATGAACGAGTCCCACCGGGTATGCCAACTTGATGGACCCAGCTTTCTCTCTCGCCTACCTCCGCCCTGGGTCCGCCGGGGTGCGGCGGGGCGAAAAAAAGAAAAGCGAGCATCAATATATTTTTTTTGTACGGGTATGCCAGATTTTCTATTCTACTTGGAATTTGAAATGGTGATCCGAAGATTCACCTTCACAGGTAGAAAGGAAATCAAACTTTTTTTCCAACTTTCCATTGCACATATATTTTAAAGAAAGAGACAAGATTTTTAATGCCGTAAAAGGCGATTTTGTTTAGTTTGCCATGAAAGGCGGTTTTGTGTCATAAAAGGCAATTTTGCCATGAAAGGCGATTTACAAATCTCATCAATGATGAAAGAGAAGAATTGTGTTTTTTTTGTCTCTTTAAAAAAATACAAAATACAGTAGAAAAGAAAGAAAGAGGAATCTGACTTCTCAAGAGATTGTGGGGACTCGATCAGATCGATGGTCACAAGTCATGTATGGGCTCCGCCGTCGTCCTTCAGATGAGAACACTTGATGCTTTTGATTCACTTGGCTTGGCTTGGACCTCGGATTTTTAGAGGACAAAGACCAAGGGAAGGTCCTATATCCAATAAAAATTTGGGTAGACGGGCTGAAAAGCCGCATCTAGGCCATGTTGCATCGAAGGAGAGGAGAAACCTTGGGGGGGCGGCCCCCCAATGGACTTCAATCTCCTAGTAGTGTTTTCAGCAGAGTTTCTTCAGAGTAGTAGAGCTTCTTTGCGCAGAGATTCTCAAGACAATTTTCTAGGACCTTTCCCCTTTGGAATGACCGTCATTTATAGGCTCTTGGTAGTCATTAGGAAGGTTTATGGGCATTAATGGCATTGATGCTCCATGATGGAAGGAGTTACATGTATTCACTTCTTGATTTTGTAACTCCTTTTTCTTGGATTCTGATTGGCCGATGGAGAGTAATGGGCATTTAATCTCCATGATGATGGGAGTTTCATGATTAATTACCATAATTAATCTCCATAATGATAGGAGTTATATGGTTAACTGCCATAATTAATTGGACTTGTAACTCCTATTTGCTTGCTTCTGATTGGGCCATCCAGAATAATGAGTTAATGACCGTAATAAGTTGTCATAAACGAGTCAATTAGCAACATTAATTGGTCGCCAAGTCGCTTGAAGAGTCGCGGGGCCGCGCCACGACTTTTGGAATTCTTCTGGCGATGATCATCAATGGATTCTCATGTTGATCGACATCGGATGACCATGAAATTTCAGATATTGATTGGTACTAGTGGGCCAGCAACATCTGTCCAGTTGATTTCACGATCGGTCGGGTAGAAAGTGTGCTTTCTTGGTCGGCCGGTTAACGATTTCGGAGTGTCCGATGATGATCGAATGATTTCGATGGCAGAGCCGTCATCGACGGATATCATGCCTTAAAAATCAGAATTTTAGAAAATCACAGGGGCCAAACATCGCGAAAGGCGAAAAGGATCAGAAAAATGGTCGTTTTGGCAGAAATCCTACGACCTGGATTTCCAGGGTCCCCGGCGACCATGCACCCATGGTCGCCGGTGACCAGGGGACCGGTGACCATGGGCCAAGGTCGACGGCGACCATGGGACTTTTGTCTCTTTTTTGATCGCCGTTCAGTCGCCATTTCTTGGCCATTTTTTGGGCTTTTTTACTTCTTTTTTTCTCCTGTATTTTTCTTGAAATTTCTCCTCATTTATTGGCTTGATTCCTCTAAAGAAAGCCTATTGAGAAGCCGTGCAAATCAGTGAACAAAGTTTCCTATTTTTTGGAAAAGCTGAAGACTCTATAGCCGATTTTCCGCCAAGTGTTAAAACTAAGTCAAACGATGTCGGAATGACCTAAAATTTGAGGTGAAGCTTCCTGAGGATTAGATAGGACCAACCATGGGCTTTTTTTTGAGTTTCGAAGCCGTTTGGGGTCTCGTCGATGCTAGACTTGATTTCACTGCGCGGAAGATGTTGAGCTTTGATGTGCTGTTAACCAATGTCCGATTGACCTGAAATTTGACAGAGAGCCTATTGGAGTCTTTTTGAGACGATCCATTAGCTCAGATTTGGATGCCATGGTCTCGGGGAGCGCCATTGCAGGTAGGCTTGATTTTGTTTCTGAGCGTCAAAGTTAGGTCAAACGTTGTCGGAATGACCTGAAATTTTACGTGTAGCCCTTTGGAAGCATGTAGAACCTACCCATGCGCTTTGTTTCATGAGTGGAGGCACCGGTGGTTCTTGCCGCCGAGAGGCTTGATTTCGCCATTCGAGAGTTGATGGAGGGTGAAACGGTGTCGGTTTGACTTGAAATTTGGCGTTGAGCCTTTTGGAGGTATTTTGAGACCATCCATAGGGTTTGATCAAAGATTTGATATCTTCAAGACTGTCGCCACCAGGGGTTCTACTCAGCCTTTGGAGGATTGAAGTTAGGCTAAATGGTGTCGAAATGGCCCGAAACTTCATGTGCACCCTTCTTTTGGCTATTTTAAAGGATCTTGCAGTTTTTGTTTGATTCTGACAAGATCTGATGCTTGAAGTGGCTCTGCCTGTTTGTCGTAGGATGCAGCTCCATGTAGGTTTTGATGTCGAAGAGGCAAAGTTACATTTTTGGTGTCAACACTGTCCAGCCTATTTGGGTGTTATACACCGATATAGATATGTATATGTCCCGATTCCTTCGTGTGACCTATGTATCGGCACCACTAAGCTTGAACAAACTTGTTGGCTTGATCCACCAACTTGGAGGTCCCTTTCTTGGTCCTGCCAGCTGCAGTCTGGGTCCTGTCTTGCCCCGCTACCCAGTTTCGTTGCCGTTGTCTTGTCTAGCTATATGTATATATATTTCATTGGCTCTCGTCACTTCACGTGTCTGAGAGCAATGGTCTGAATGTGCTCTCATCACATTAGTGATGGAGGATTTAACTTTGTGTAGTTGCCATCTTGCTAGTTCCCGATTCATTGGTACCTATTCATGTTTTACACTGATCATATGTTTTCGGACAAATCATGAAACTTATTTCATGAAAATTGTTATTTAAGCAGGTTTCAATGTTTTTCAAAGTAAATTGTAATCTTACCATATTGTTTATATCTTTTCACCCACCTACTAGATTGTCGTATCTGACCCACTCTTTTGGTGCTCGGGTCCAGACTTCTTCTCCCCGTGCCGGGGACTTGTTTTGGTTGTGGGGTGATGAGTTTGCAAATTGTAGTGTCAGCTATGTCATGTAGACATTGAGCTTGACATCGGAGCTACATCATATTTAGGGTAGTGTTAATTTAGCTTGTTGCTTGTATGGCCTTTATTAGCCTTTTCCTTGGGATTTAATTAATACGCATTGATATTTGTAACTTGAACATATGTGGGAATGGAGTATCCTGTTACCGTCAGTTCTGTATTTTATTATGATGGCTTGTTCCAGTCTAATATGATCCTTGATATGATAACTATATGCTAGCAGTTGAGTGTGACATGGAATTTGATAGCCACGGAATCCAAGTCACAACGCCATGTAAGCTTCCATAAAATATTCAAAGTGCGTTAGAATTTTTCATCCTCACACACGTGGATCCTGGGAGAAATATAATTGTTACTTAAACCCCAAACTCATGCTCCCTGAGCTCGGGCCGCGGCAGAGTCTGGGTTTGTGGTCGTAACAAGTATCGACTGGCTTGCACATCATCATATCAAACCGTTATAATGCATTTTTCAAATAGGACTCCTGTGACAAAGGCAATAACCGATTCGGCCGGTCACGGGTGATCTTTATGCCCAGTACGTATTTAGATTCATGCATGTCCTTCATCTCGAAGCTTGACTCCAACCACTGTTTGATTCCATTGACGACATCCAATTCGTCACCAGTAATCAAGATGTCATCCACATACAATGACAAATATAAATAATTGCTCCCACTCCTTTTAACGCAGAAACACATATCAACACTATTGGGGACAAAACCAATTTTACTTATGGCCTAGCGAAATTTTTTGTACCACTACCTCGATGGCTGTTTAAGTCCATAGAGTGCCTTTTGTAATTTGCACACCCTGTCCTCATGACCTTGCACCAAAAAACCCTCAGGTCGTTTCATGTAAATCTCTTCATCCAATTCGCCATTGAGGAAAATAGTTTTTACATCCATTTGGTGCAATTCCAAGCCATGATAAGCCACAACTGTGATAAGGGCCCTAATGGATTGGAATTTTACGACCGGGGAGAAAGTTTCATCGTAATGAATTCCTTCAAAAGTTTCATCGTAATAAATTCCTTCAACCTGTGAGAAACCCTTGGCCACCAACCGTGCTTTGTATTTATCTAAGGAACCATCCGAATTGAATTTATTCTTAAGAACCCATTTACAATCGATGGCCTTTTGACCTTTTGGTTGATCGACTAACTGCCACACATGGTTCTTAAGAATTGATTCAATTTCCTCTCTCATAGCATTAATCCAATTTTTAGCATCATGCCCATTGATTGCTTGAGAGTAGGAATTCGGATCCAAGTCCTCCACGGTTTCCACTAAACTGCAATAATCATCTAGATATGAAGGATGTTTCCTTATCCAGACAGGTCTACTTGGTTCCAGTTGTTCCTCATCAAGTGGGCCTTGGCCAGGAGTTACATTTGCAACGTCAACCACATCGGACCCCCCGCTTTCTTGAAAATCCTTATCCTTAGAGATCTCATAGAAATCCACCATTCGAGGTATATATATAGGATTAACTGTTGATGTCTCAAGGAAATACACATCTCGATATTCCATGATTATTTTATTATCATGATCATACACACGATATCCTTTCAAACGACTTGGGTGGTCAACAAACGAGCAATTCTTACTCGTTTTTTATTGTAGTTTGTGTCTTTCTTGTGGCGGTAATAGGACATGTACGGGGTGGCCCCAAACTTTTATCACTACACCAAAAACGTGAAATAGAAACGGAAAATTGGAACGGCCTGTATTCCTGCCTAATCAGGTACTGTCTATGGCCACCCCAACTCTAAAAGCCGTTTCAAAAAAAAAAAAAAAAACTTGGGCCCATTTTCTTAAGTACATGATCTAGCGTTCCCTCCCGATTTTCATTGGCGCCGTTTCTTCCCTCCCTCACTTTCTCTCTCTGTTTCTCTTTATGGGGTTAATGAGATCATTGGCGCCATTTCTTCCCTCCCTCGATTCTCTTTCTCTTTCTCTTAGCGTTCCCCTTCTTCCTCGTCTCTGTTTCCAGGGTTTGATTGGATTCTGCTGAAACAAGGAACTGAAAAGAGATACAGAGTCTCTCTCGGAAGGAAGAAAAAACCCAGAAAGGTGGTATTTTGCAGGCGGAAGGACGGGAGAGACTTGTGTTCTGCTCCCTTCTAGCAAAGACAAATCGGACCAGGTACGCTTTCCTTTCTCCTTCTCCTTCTTTGCTTGTGTTCTGCTCCCTTCTTCTTCTTCTTCTTCTTCGCTGGTTCTTTAATTTTTTGTTTTTGTTTTTGAGGGATTGTTGCTTGGGCTGAAGGAGCAGGGGTCTGGATGAAGATTTGGGGATTTTGGGATTACAGTAATGGATTTGAACTATGGAGATGGGTTTTTGATGAGCTGCAGTTTGATGAAGCAAATGCATCTTGAATCTTTACCAGTAATGGATTTGAACAATGCAGAATCTTTACCATTGAATGGCAGGCTGTGAGTTTTTTTTTTTTGTTTCTGGTGCCTTTCAGTGCAGGCTCTGCATTGATTTGTCCTGCTGCCTGGTTATGGCGTGCTCAGCTGCATGGAGGGTCGAGCTTGGTTTTTTTTGTTTTCTTGTGCTTCGTTGTGTTTAGCCTGTCCCTCTGTTCATCGCCCCGTTGTTTTTTCCTTTTGGAAGGTTGTTGTTGTGGGTTGGCCTTTTTTTTTTTTTTTTTTGTAAGCCTCCCCTTGCTGGATCCTTTTTGTATTTTGGGGGCTTTAGCCCATTTCCCTCCTTTCTTTAATACATTTTACCTTTAAGCAAAAAAAAAAAAAAAATCTTTACCATTGATTATGGAGAGAAGAAAAAAGGGGTTTTTCTTCTTCTTCTTCTTTACCTGTTTAGGCTATATGAGATACTGCCCGGATCTTCTCAGCCCGCCGAAGATACTCAGTGAATTTTGGGGAAATTGCATCCTTGATCTTTGGGTTTTTCCCATATTTTAGGTGTCTTGAAGTACTCCAAGGCATTCATGTAGGAGGGAAATGCCTTGCATAGTTCCCTGCATTATCTTCATGTAGGGTTGTTAGCTCAATATCTTCCATTTTTGTGTAATGGGTTTCTAGGTGTGACGGTTTTTAATTTGTTGAGATATGGTTGGCTATTGGTTATTTAGGGGCTACTCCAAAGTCAGATCTTGAGCTCATAGATGTTAAAGATCTCACACTAGCTCATGTTAAAAGTCATTGGCAGGTAAAGATCAAAGAAATGATATTTAAACATCCTGTTTCGACACCTTCCCCACCATGTATACATTATAATTTTTAGGCTTTGCACTTTATTCCAAAGAGGGGGGTTCGAAAGGGTGTAAATATATCGATAATAAGGTGCTAAATATCATGTTACAATTTTTTCTTCCATCTCCTCTCTCAATAAAAACTCCCATCCTAGAGACCTTGGCCTGTGACTACAGTGAATGACTGACTGGCTGATTGGTGAATGAATGGATGAGTGATTTTCTGGACAATAATACAAGACATTACTAACATACCAAACTATAGGCTTGTGGTTATTGAAAAACAGGAAAACCCCAAAAAGGAAACAGCAGGTGCATTTGATTTTGAATGGCTTTCTTTTTTGTCAATTTTTTAAATCTTGTCTTTGGGAAAGAAATGAAGTCTATATTAGTACACTGTAATAGAGACTGCTCCTCTGCCTTCTTTTTTCTCATCCCTTCTTTCCCTTTACTTGTCTTGCTTCTCTTTTTGCAGAAGTATTGAACTGTCAAAACCACTGACAAACTTGCGGCTTCCTCAGGTAATTCACATTGCTTTAGATAGCATGCACTTCTTTTGGCAGCTTTTAACCCCATATTTCTGAATTTTCACTAATAACGCTGTGCATTAGGCACATATTGGCAGAGACCTTACCTTTAACATGTTGGTAGGAGAATTTCCACCCGCCATCAACCGATTAGAAAAGTAGAACGATGGCATGTGGAGAGTCCAGACTCTAGACTTTTGAAGCTGACTTTTGCCATGAAAGAACGTGGCACAAATAATGTCAAGCCCCACCCAAATGGGTGGGTTCTTTTTTACTTGTTTTTGGGTCCTTTCTAATTTGGCTCAAGTAATCCTACCTGGTTACATTTTCAAGTAATCTTACAGGGTTTTCTACACATTGATGAGTATCCTCCAGATGCCAATCGAGGATTTGACATCCCATCAGCTTTGATTAGTTTTCCAGATTTCAAGTAATCCCGAGGTATCTATTTTCTACTTTTGTTTTCATATCCACCCTTTTGGTACTTTTAAAGTATTCAAGTGAAATTGTTCATGTTCTTTATTCTTTTATTTTGGGCTTGATTAGACTACTTCCATTTATTTACTCTGAGATGATTACTAGAATTCATTTGGTCAAGAAAGACAGCTGATATCTCAAATAAGCAGACAGCAGTCTACAAATAACTATGCTTATGCCAAAGTAACCAAACTTCTTATGGTTGTATATTGTCAGAATTCAGAACCACTAGGAAATGGCGTAATAAGAACCACTGCACTGATTGTCTTGACATTTGTTATGCCTGTTTCTCTGTCTCTCTCAATCTGTAAAAAGATGCCTAGTTACTATTAGTATATGCAAGTGAAAATGCTGCTTTGCCACTAGGCATCGTCCTACCATTTTACCTTTTTTGGGTATATAATATATACTCTCCACTTTTATTTCCTTAAGGGGGGAAAATTAATGCATCCATATTCTACCTGCAGCTGCCATGAGGCTGGGCCTCATTCCACAGCTCCTAGCCAAGTTTTCTGCCAAACTAAGATTGAAGCAGCAGGACCCACCACAACCGTTGCAGCAATCATCTAAATTTGGCCCTAAGTTATTAGTCATAGTTATATTGGTGGCTGCAGTTGCAGTTGGTTGGCATCTTTATTTTAAATGACCACTCAGGCTAATTTTAGAAGGTATGCCTATTGTACGATCAAATTTTGCAACTTCTTTTGGGTTTATTTTGATGATGCTTCCTGCAATTCAGTTTTGGTCCCAAGATTTGATGCACATCAGTCCCAAGATTGAACAAAAAACTTCTACTTTGATTTACTATTGTGGCATATGGCCCACCCATGGCAGCCCAATGTTATGATCTCAAAACATATGGCAATGCATAGCCTTAGGTTGAGGATGTTTCCTGACACCTTGTGCATGTTTGATAATCATTTTAAAGATTTAGATTTGTTAACCATTTCCATTATAAACACTAACAGTGTACTTTCTCTTTGATCCGAGTCAGTATTTATATGTTTAGTATAGACCAAAGTTTCTTGCAGACAAACTAACTTTTAGTTTTCATTTAATTTTCCAGGTTTAGATAACCCTTAGAAGTTAATGAGCATAACAAGATAGTCGTTGACGGGTAATTTTCCAGGTTTAGATAACCCTTAGTTTAGATGACCCTTAGTTTTTTTTCTTCTCTTTTCTCAGCCATGTGCATGGGTTTTTCTTCTCTTTTCTCAGCCATGTGAGGGGTTCACTTCAGGTGAGATCAGGTCTAGCCATATGATTTATCTTTTCTTGCTCTTTTATATTTGATAACTAATATATGTGGAAGGGAACGAAGAAGAGGAGGAAAAGAGGAAGAAAAATTTTGTGAGAGGAAGAGGAAAAGAAATGCCTTGAAAACTCAGGTATCAAGTATGGGTTTTTTCTTCTCAGATTACATGTTCTGATTTCCCCCTTTTAGCAATTTGAAGAATATATTGTCATGTTCTGGCATTTCCCCAAATGATGGCTTCTTGTTCACTTGTGTTCCTTTTGAGCTAAGTGTTTCAAAGAGGGAGAAAGAAATGCAGTGATTTGGAGATGTTTATGGCCTCTTTCTGCCATACCAAAGCCAACTTCAAACTTCATAAAACTGTTTCATGGATTGTGTATTCATTGAAGATGTTTATGGCCTCTCTTTCTCTCTCATATATTCATGGGTGTTATAGTGATTGGAGAATGTGGCCAAGGGGTGGTTTTCCATTGATAAAATCTGTCATACCAATACCAACTTCCATGTTTAGGAAACAAACAGTTCCATGACTTAAGCATTAATTGACAATGGAAGCCGAGAAATGAGGTCTCTGATTTTCCATTTTCATTCTTTCAGTAAAATTCTCACCTGAAGAAACAAACATTTTATGAATTGTAGAATTAATCAAGAACAAGTACTGGAAATGGGCTTCCCAATTGATTACTTTCGTGTTTCTTGCAAAATTTCTTTCATTTCATTGATTGTAGAGCCAGGCCTATAAATGGATGTCCTGATTGTTTGATCATTTTCAAGTTGCAAATAGTAGTAAAATTCTTTCACCATTTTAGTTTCATTTTCTTTCTTTCACCATTTTAGTTTCATTTTCTTTCTCCTTGGGGAAAGCTCTTCCACTATCATTTATTGTTGAGGTGATAAAGATGGCTTGCATTCCCTGGCTTTTGTCTTCTTAAGCATAGTGAAATGAATGCAGCCCTATGAAGTGGGTAACAGCTGAGTTTCTTTCTCTTGCCACACCGCAGCCCCTACTAATTTCTATTGCTGTTGTAGGGCCTAACTGTTCCACAGTCCATTTGTTGTGGGGCTAAATTTCATTGTGGCATAAGTCTAGGATACACCCACACTCTGGATTGTGGAATGTGGAGGCGTCCTTATGCACACTTAAACAGTTTTTTTTTTCTAACTTAAATGATACCATCATTTACTTATGTGCCATATATTTGACTTATCTGAGGTTACCTTTGCTAGATCCATTTAACTTATGTGAGGTCAGTTGTTGCAGAATGTCGTCCTCGGGCAACAAAGCATGGATGAACAAACATAGGTTAAGTCCAGAGTATTTAGATGGAATTGTGCATTTCCTTGAGTTTACAAAGAAACATGGTGGTGGATTTAAGCATTTTCCCTGTCCATGTGCTAAATGTCGAAATGGGAGTGGAATGATCGCCCTTAATATGATTCATGAGCACTTGCTCATTAACGGTATTGATGAGTCATATACACATTGGATTCTACATGGAGAATGTGTTGCAACAACCAATGAGAAAACAACAAGATCAAATCATAATGAACAACCCAATAATATGTATCCTAGAATGGAGGAACTCGTTAATGATGCATTTGGAAGAATTGGTGAAAATGTTGATGCTCTCATGGATGATCTCATAAGGAACAGAGATATTCATGAAAGCTCCCAAGAGTTTCAAGGCGAAGACGAAGGAGAAGAAAGAAGATATAAGTCTTTATTTGATGATGCAAGACAATCTTTATATCCTTCTTGTCCTAGGGAACTCACAAAATTGTCAACTACTGTTGAGTTATACAGTTTAAAGGCACAAAAAGGTTGGTCGGACAATAGTTTAAATGATCTCCTTCAATTGGTGAAGAAGTGGCTTCCAGAAGGAAACACGTTACCAGAAAGCACATATGAAGCTAAGAAGATGATCAACTCGTTGGGAATGACCTACGATTCCATACATGCATGCCCAAATGATTGTATTCTTTATTGGAAAGAGTACAAAGATAGACAAAGTTGTCCAATATGTCATACATCCAGATGGAGGTCAGACTACTTGGCCAAAAAAAAAAGTGTTAGAGTTCCATTAAAGGTTTTGAGGTATTTTCCATTGACACCAAGGCTAAAGAGGCTTTACAGGTTAGATTTCAAGGTTAATGATAGATTATAGGTCATTCTATTTGCCTTTGACTTCTAATTTTAATAACTAATTATTAATTTTTCATTGCTATGTAGTGTGCCATGGATAGCAAAGCAAATGACTTGGCATGCTCAACCAAAAGAGAATGGTGGTGTTATGCGGCATCCGTCTGATTCATCAAGTTGGGTGGTAGTAAATACCAAGTGGCCAAGTTTTTCTGAGGAACATCGAAATGTTCGTTTAGGACTTGCAACCGATGGGTTCAACCCTTTTGGACATCTCAGTAGCGTCCATAGTTGTTGGCCTGTCATTATAGTGCCCTACAATCTCCCCCCCTCATTATGCATGAAAAGAGAATTTTCAATGTTGACAGTATTGATACCAGGTCCAAAAGGACCGAGTAAAGACATTGATCTTTACCTACAACCATTGGTTGACGAGTTGAAAGAGCTGTGGCTTAATGGAGTGTCAACGTATGATTCTCATTCGAAGACAATTTTTAATCTGAAAGCTATGTTGATGTGGGGAATTCATGATTTTCCTGCATATGGGAGTTTATCGGGTTGTGTAACACATGCACAGTTTGCTTGCCCTGTTTGCGCTGAAGGAACTGTTTCCGAACGTCTTAAGAGTGGGAAAAAGTACTCTTATCAAAGTCATCGAAGATTCCTTCCTATTAATCACGTTTTTAGGACTCAAAAGGCGTCTTTCAACAATAAAACAGAAGAAAGAAGAGCTCCTCGTCGATTGAGTGGTTCAGAGGTTGAAGACAAGGTGGCTGGTATTCATATGGATATTGGAAAATCGAAGGGAAAGAAACGAAAAAGTTATGATGATGAATCGGCTGATAATATAACTGCCTGGTACAAGAGATCGATTCTTTTCAACCTACCATACTGGAAGGTGGTTTTCTCAATTTGGCATTCCAAATTCTTGTATTTTAATAAACAGACTCGTAGAAATTTACTTTGTTTTAATGTTATGACAGGATTTGCCAGTTCGTCACAACCTCGATGTGATGCATGTTGTAAAGAATGTTGGTGACCACCTTTTGTCAACGATCCTAGATGTCAAAGATAAAACAAAGGATGGCACAAGTGCACACGAGGATTTGAAAAGAATGAACATTAGAAAAGAGCTATGGTTACAAGAATCAGAAGGGAGAACTATTAAACCGAAGGCACCATTTGTTCTAAGTCGTAAGGAAAAGGAGTTATTCTGTCATACTTTGCATGAATTGAAGGTTCCAACGGGGTATAGTTCGAGATTTAAACATCTCGTGAACATGCAAATCCTTGAAATAAAGGGGCTCAAATCACACGACTATCATGTCATAATGCAACAATTATTACCTGTTTTGTTACAGCACGCATTCTCAGAGCATAAGCCATTGAAAGCTGCTATTCAAGAAATTTGTAACTTCTTTAATGTCTTGTGCTCAAAGACGATTAGTGCAGATAATATAATTGGTGTAAAACAGCGACTAATCGTGGCAATGTGCGTTTTGGAGAAGTTCTTTCCACCATCATTTTTTGTTATTAGCGTTCACCTCATGGTGCATTTGGCTGATGAAGCATTAGCTTGTGGTCCGGTTAGATTTCGATGGATGTATCCTTTTGAACGGTAAAATTCTAACTTCAAAGTTGTCTTTGGTATAGTAAAGTATAGCGCTGATTGGACATTTCTTAACAGGTTAATGAAAACTTATAAAGGATACGTAAAGAACATGGCACACCCTGAAGGGTGCATTGCAGAGCGCTACGTTATAGAGGAATCTATTTTGTATTGTATGGAGTACATGCCAGATGGTGATAGAGGTAGTCACAAGAGAACACATCAAAGGTTTTTGGACGATGATGGTGAGTGTGATGAGGAGCCTTTGGATAAAGGCCGGAATGTATTCCTAACTAACACTCAACATCAACAAGTACGTAGATGGGTTTTGGACTCCTATCAGGGAATTGCGGAATGGCATATGTGAGTTGACAAATTTCCTAAATTAACATATATAAGGTGCTGTAATTCGATAACACGTACACAATCATACAAAGTAATGTGTCTTTCATTGATACAGGAAGTATAAGACATATTTAAGTACAACCACTCCCAAGGGTCCAAAAAAGAAGGGCGGTGTGTCTAAGAACATTGAGCATGATTTTATCAATTGGTTGCGACAGGAGGTAATTAAGCATTTGTTTATTTAATTCTAACTATTTGATGATATACATGATTATAATTGTTGAGCACTCTTTAATCCTTTTTCTTAATGTGCAGATGGAATCTGTTGAGGGAGAGCCGATACTGAAACGACTAGCAGTTGGGCCAATGTTCAAGGCCAAATGCTATAACAAATACCGTGTCAATGGGCACGTATTCTCTCCAATTGATTACGAGACTAACAAATCAACACAAAATAGCGGGGTCTCAATGAAAGCGTTCACATTATACAGGGCAAGCGTTAAAGATAAAAAGTATAAGGAAGTTGAGGCCACCTATTATGGAGTTGTGAAACAGATAATTGAATTGGATTACATTGATTTTCATCAAACAGTATTTTTTTGTGATTGGTTCAAAGTAGAGGACAAGACTAATGGGTGCATTGTTGATCCCGATACAAATTTGACAATGGTGAACATGGAAAAATTGAAAGGAAAAGATAAGGAAGGAGATGAGCCATTCATATTAGCGTCTCAAGCAAGTCAAGTTTTTTACTCCAAAGATCAAACTAGACCTGGATGGGCTGTTGTTCTACACGCCCCAAAGAGATTGACAAAAGATGTAGACGCACTTGAAGATTCGTGTCTCTTTTCTTCCTTTGTTAGCGCAGCTGAAAATTTAGAAAATGTTCTAAAAGAAATTAACTATGAATTGTAGCGTTGGACATGTTTACTTTGATTTAACTATTTTTACAGTTGTGGGATTTTCAAGTAGTTGAATATGTGAAATATTCACTTTATGCTTATGAATGTGCCTTGATTATGAATGTGCCTTGATTATGAAATATGCACTTTATGCTTATGCTTGTGCTTATGGTGCCTCGATATGAATTTTCAAGTGGTTGAATATGTTGATTTTATTTCACGCATTCATGTAACTTGTTTGTGCTACGTGTCATTATGTCCAATGAGACACAGGTGTTCTGATGGCTGAGCAAGGGACAAGTTATTTGAATGCAGGTTAGAAGAAATTCATTTCATCACTATTTTTACAGTTTCGTACTCAAGTTTTAAATGGTATTAATTTTATTTAACATTCAATTTCTTTTTCAGGATCTTCCATGCTGCCAAAACAAAGAATGGTGATTACCTTAAATGCTCATGGCCTACCAGTGGGAGATAATTCAACCAAGTTGTCATCTAGATGTGGACAACTGGTTCGCAGCATTGTCCCTATCTCATACAAGGATTGGCATGCAGTGCCAAATGAGAAAAAAGTTGAACTCTGGAAGCTCCTCCTAGTATGAAATTCTTAGCTTGTATATCTTTGAAATGGCTTGATATTTAACTTGTTCTCTATTTAGTTGTTGAGCCTAAACAACCTCTCTTTTTTTTTTTTAAAGGAAGATTTTGATGTTTCTCAATCATACAAAGACAAATGCCTTAGAAGCATGGCTGAAAGCATGAGGAAATACACTACAAGAAATCTAGGCTGTTGTGACGAAATTTGATGACGATTTTTTTTTTGGTCTTAAAAGAACACCAAAAGAGGACGAAATATAAATTTTATCGTTTGTTTTCATTTTTTTCAAAAGTATAGGAGACGAAAACAAAATTTCGTCTGCAAAAATAAGGCGCCAACTTCATTTGCGTTGGCGCCAATTATTTTAGCTCATTGGAGACGAACATTGTTGTCACAAATTTTTTTTTTTTTTTGCGACGAACGTAATTCGTCACCAATAAGGATAAGTTATAGAAGACGAACATATTTTGTCACCAAAATAAGGCACCAATTTCATTTGCTTTGGCGCGAATTATTTTAGCTCATTGGAGAAGAAAACTTTCGTCACAAAATATATTTTATTTTTGTGACGAACGTAATTCGTCACTGATAAGGATAAGTTATGGAAGACGAAAATTTTGGTCACCAAAATAAGGCGCCAATTTCATTTGCGTTGGCGCGAATTATTTTAGCTCATTGGAGACGAATATTTTTGTCACTAAATATAATTTGTTTTTGCGACGAACGTAATTCGTCACTAATAAGGATAAGTTATGGAAGAAGAAAATATTTCGGCCGACAAAATAAGGCGTCAATTTCATTTGCGGTGGCGCCAATTTCATTCGCACACACTTGAGCCTATTCCTCTCTCACAAGTACTGCTTTGGAAAAGCCTTTAAAATGACTAAAATGCGCCCCCGCCCCCCAAGCCCTAAAGTCCATCCTGCCCCAGCCCCCCTCCCAATCCAACGCCCCTTTTCCAAAACCCATTTCCCCCTTTGTCCCTCCATCTATCCCGGTCTCTCTTTTCCAAAACCCTTTTCCCCCTTTTCCAGAAGAGGAGAGAAGGACCTTTTTCCTCATTTTCCAAAACCCTTTTCCAACATCTCTCACCCATCGTCTTAGGCAGCAGCCCCATGGCCCATTGGCCCCCATCAATCATCATCACCCTCCATCAACGCATGCAGTGCAGACCCATCCCTTATCAGTGATCCCTCTCATCTCTACTTCTCTCAGTCTTTCTCGCCCATAACTCCCAGATGCAGCCACCACACCAATCACCATCATCTGCACCCATCATCCTCCATCCAAGAGTCCGCCACCGCTAGGTACACCTACCTCTCTCGGTCTCTGCTATTCGTTCATGAATATTTATCTATGTAAGACCTCGACTCCTAATTTTCGCGATTAGTGTGTTTTTAGCTGTAGGTTAGTTCTCTAAGTGAGATTTGAGCCTAATCCAGTTGGTTTGTACATTAGAATAGTTTTTACATAGCTTTGGGGAATTTTGAGAGTCGTTGGACCCAGTCTGACAGCGTAGGGATGCCTTGGGTTGCACGTGTCAGCGTGGGGGGATTGTCTTTGATTTTGAAAAATTCCAATTTTGGTTTATTTTTTAAGGTCAAATTAGCCCCAATAACTTTTATGTTTACACCGATCCCATTCGAAGCCTAGAAAATCAGTTTTCCAGCCCTAGGGTCAAAACAGTCTTTTTGCATTGAAATCTGAGCCCAAATTTCGAAATTTCAGACCCATGTCAAAACTATACTTTTTGAAAACTAGATTTTACGAGGATCATTTCTCCCTTCTTCGTCGAGTCCATTTGAGGCCAAAAAGGCTCATTTCCAAGCCCATCAAATTCTAGTAAGTTGTGGGGCCCGCACCCACCTCTCTTATAAGTTCCTCATCTCCCTCACGTTTCTGCCTCCTTCATTTCGACCAGCAGCAAGACAGCTTCAGCTGAAGCTTTTCTTCCCTTCTTTCTCTTCCATTTCTTCACAAAAGCTCACCAAACTTTGGGTAGCTTCGGAATCGATCGTCGCCAACGCGTTGCTCTCATCATCCGCTCTCCATTCATCCCATTTTTGGGTGCTTCCACTGCTGGCCGCCCCATCTACCACCATTAATCCATCCTATTTCAACTCCTTCAGGTAATCCATGGATTCTAGAAGCAGCCCATTTGGTCCACAAATTCGGAAATGCAAACCATGATTCCAAGCCTTTCTTGACTTTTGTTTTTGGGTATTTTTGTGTAGGATTTTTGGGGTTTTCTAGCTGCGTGTTTCCAGCTGCTGGAAGGTGTCTAGGAGAGTGATTTGCAGGCCATTGGTGCTAAGGCAAGTGAATGATTTGGGTGTTTTGGTGTGCATGCTAATATTTTGAAATTATCTAAGTTCTACTCAATGATTCACCTCATATCATGTTGATTTCCCTTCTTAGATTCAGCTGATTATATGACTGGTTTTGGAGCCCTCTTGGTGTAGTATTTCAGTTGTTTTCTCCCTTGAAAATCCCCTTCTCAACATGCCCAAAGAACTCCATGATGATGGCTGGAAACAAGGGAGGAACAGGGCTGGAAATGTGACTGCAGTGCAGCTGCAGGGCCATGTCCAACAGCTGGTTGTTGGCCAGTTGTGGGGCCCTGTTTGAGGGGTTTTCAACCTCTTCCCTACCCCATTTATTCCATGCTTAGGAAGGGATTTAAAACCTTGAAGTAGGCCTCTAATCTCTACCCTAATTGCCCCATTTGGTTTGCCCCATTATGTTTTAAATGTGGCTAAGTAAGGGACTGTTTATACTCATGGTGACTTACTAGTGTGCGGGTTTATTTGGAAACCATTACCAACCAACCTTAAAATGAAGGACTGATGGGTAATCATGTTGTGGCCTTTAATTAAATTATGTTTTGTCTCAATTGGTAGGACCCTCAACACGTGTTTAAATTGACCATCTTTGGGTGTCTTAAGGGTTATTGTATGTTTTGCTACAAGCCCTCAAAAGCTTTATTCCCTTTTTATGATACTGGCACAAGATCTTTTGTTGGTTCAGTGTCAGTGATCAAATATCTACTGTGTAAAATCTAAAATGATACTTCAAAATTGAAAGCCAATAAATACCTCCGGTTGATTCTGATTGTAACTAAAACTATCTACTGTTATATATTGAAAGCCATAAATAAGGGTAGTGCAACACACTATTCTAGCTCTCAAGACACTTAGATGAATATACTACTTAAACCCAATATTGTGCAGGTACCTAAGGGCATCATCTTGTTCTCACAAAAATTCTCAATTCTAAATTGTGGATGGATATCCAATTCTTTCATTATTCAACAGAAAGAAAATCATTAAGCTATCACCATTCAAACTTTAATTCAATATGCATGTACTCTTCCCCTTTGTGTTTATAAAGTTTGCATATAATCAGAATCTGAAGTATGGGAAGTAAAAGTGGGGCATGCATGGTGATGCCCTAAATATTTTTTCCCCATTTTTATGCAATGCTGAAGAGATATCCAGGGGTTTCGGTAGAAGGTACATTAGCCCCTTATTGATATAGACAAAATACTTGGATGGTAGTTTTGAGACTGGTAGAGGTTTGCATATTTTTTTCATCGAAACATGAAATGATATGATAAGCTAACTCTTGGTTACTTATTTATTGTAAATGCTATGTATCAACTTCTTATGTATGCCCTTTTTCATATTTTTATAATTTTTCATATTTTTCTTATGTAATTATTTATAATTTTTCTTATGTAAGCTAATTTATAATGTTTCTTATGTAAGCTAACTCCTGGTTTTTCATATTTTTTTCATTGAAACATGAAATGATATAATTTTTTTCATATTTTTATGTATGCCCTTTTTATTTATTTTCTTTTATTATTTATCAATTTCTTTTATTTTTCTCGCAGCTTAGTTGTTAGTTTAGTTAAGTTGGTTTGTGATCAGACATGGACAAGAGTTGGATTGCATTGGGTAAGACGTCTGATGGAAGGATGAGCCAGCCATATATTGATGGGGTGACGTCATTTATTAAATTTGCAATGGCAGTTGTTGACCAGGAAGGTAAAATTCCGTGCCCATGTCTGAACTGTGTGAACTAATCTTCGAAATGTGCAAATACATTTGCTTCAATATGGGATTATGCAAACGTACACTATTTGGCATGAACACGGGGAGCCCCGGGTATCAAATGAGGCTCACCATGAAATGGCAGTTGATGAAGATGAGGTTTTAGGTGGTATTGATGCCTTAGTGGAAGATCGAATAAGAGGAGAACCAAATGATGCACCCCAGAATGAGGAAGTACAGACGTTTGATAAACTATTGAATGATGCCAAACGTGAGGTGTACTTAGGTTGCACAAATTACACTCTGTTGAAGTTTGTCATCGAGCTGCTTAATATGAAGGTAACAAGCCATTGGAGCAATAAGTCGGTTGACATGCTGTTGGAGTTTTTAACAAAACTTTTACCGAAAGATAATTTGGTCCCAAAGTCATTTTATGAAGCTAAGAAAATACTTCGTGATTTGGGCTTGTCATATGATTTCATTGATGCTTGTATAAATGATTGCGTACTCTTTTGGAAGGAAAATGCAACGTTGGATAAATGTCCAAAATGTAAGGCATCCAGATACAAGATCAATCGTGGCAGGGGTAAGAAGATTCCAAAAAAGGTGTTGCGGTACTTCCCATTGACACCAAGGTTGAAAAGATTGTATATGTCAAGGAAGACTGCTGAGGACATGAGATGGCACAAGGACAAATGTGTAGATGACGGAGTATTGAGGCATCCCGCCAATAGTGATGAGTGGAAGGAATTTGATGCGCAGCATCCTGAGTTTGCCTTGGAGCCTCGAAATGTGAGGTTAGGATTGGCTGTTGATGGGTTCAATCCTTTCGGGAACATGAGCAACTCATATAGTTTGTGGCCTGTAGTACTCATTCCTTATAACTTGCCACCTTGGTTGGTTATGAAAGATCCCTTTCTTATGATGTCATTACTTATTCCTGGAGAATCACAACCAGGGATCGATATTGATGTCTACATGCGACCTCTGGTGGATGAGTTGAATGAGTTGTGGAAATATGGTGCATTATCTTATGATGCCTCAATTGGTGAGTCTTTCCAGATGCGTGCAGCTTTGATGTGGACTATACATGATTGGCCTGCATTTGGTGACATATCTGGGTGGAGAACAAAGGGTCATTATTCTTGCTACACTTGCAATGATGAACCATATTTTCAATCCTTGAAAGGTAAGACTGCATACACTAACCATCGATGCTACTTGCCTCACAATCACCCCGAAAGACGAAAGAGTAAGGCTTACAATGGTAAGCATGAGAAACGAAAGAGATCTTTAGAGTTACCAGGGGAAAAGATATTAGAGCAATTGGACAAATTTACAGGTGTCACATATGGGAAGCATCCAAGAAACAAGAGAAGACTCCGTCAAGCACCAAATTGGACAAAGGTGAGCATCTTGTATGAGTTACCATACTGGAAGAAACGGAAGCTTTGACACAACATTGATGTCATGCACGTCGAGAAGAATTTCAGTGAAAATACCTTTGGAACTATGTTAGGCATTGATGGGAAGAACAAGGACACCGACAAAGCAAGGATGGACCTGGAAGATATGGGTATAAGGAAAGAGTTGTGGTTAACACGTCGTCCTGATGGAACATATGTCAAGCCAAGGGCAATCTTTTCATTGACCCCTGAAGAGAGGGAGGGTTTCTTTGAATTCTTGAAATCAGTGAAGTATCCGGATGGCTATGCTGCAAACATATCAAGATCAGTGAATGCGAGAAATGGTAAATTAACAGGCTTGAAAAGTCATGACTGCCATGTACTCATACAACGGATTCTTCCAATTGGGATGCGTGGTTACGTAGACAAAGAGATTAGTAAAACACTATTTGAGTTAGGTAGCTTTTTCTAGGATTTGTGCTCAAGGACACTGCGCCGTAATGAACTTGAGAAATTAGAGGAACGTATAGTACACATATTATGCAAGCTTGAAACGATCTTTCCTCCAGCCTTCTTTGATGTGATGGTTCACTTGGCTGTTCACTTGCCGCGCGAGGCTATTCTTGGAGGACCGGTGCAATATCGATGGATGTACCGGATCGAAAGGTAATTGTTAAATTGAAAGGTTCGTAATTATATGTTGCATGTGTAACCTTGCTCCTAACTAATTCTCTTTTGAAGGTTTCTTGGAGCTTTAAAAAGGTTTGTTTCAAACCGTGCTCGACCAGAAGGTTCAATCGCACAGGCTTACATTGTCAAAGAGTGCATTACTTTTTGTTCAATGTATGTTGATGGGATCGAAACGGTGCATAATCGACCCGAACGAAATCAAGATCGTGGCGAACGTCACAAAGGGTTGATTGTATTCACAGAAACTGCCCGTCCTATTGGCCTAATCACAAGGGATGCTGATATGTCAGAAGAATATCGTGATATGGCTCATTGGTTCTTGTTGAACAATAGCCCCGAGATAGAGAAGTATCTAGAGTATGTTTTTCATTTAAATATGTGTATTCTTAGCTTTGTTTATGTTCTAGGGTATGTTTTTCATTTAAATATGTGTATTCTTAGCTTTGTTGATGTAGTTAGCAATGCATAATAAACACATTCTTTTGAGTAGGATACACAAAAATCTATTACGGACTTCATCTGACCAAGACATAACCCGTATACAACAACAAGAGTTTTCCAAGTGGTTCAAAGAGCGGGTAAGGCATTTTCAATTGTAGGACATGATTAAAAATTTGTATAAGATTTGATCATTTATTAATTTATTTTTACTATCTTCATGTACGTTGTATATGATTGTAGATAAATATATTGAGAGAAGAAGAGTCACCAGAGGCAACCGATGATTTATGGTCGTTAGCGAATGGCCCCAATTTGCTAGTAAAAGAGTACTCGGGTTGCATAATCAATGGCGTACGGTTCCATACAAGAGAAGTAGACAATCGCCGTAAGAGTCAGAATAGTGGTGTGCTTACAGAAGGGGATCATGAGGGAGTGATGCATGAATTTTATGGTCACTTGCGCAATGTTTGGGAATTGGAGTACATGTGTCATAACAAAGTTGTATTGTTCCAGTGTGAATGGTATAACACAGGAAACACAGGTCGAAGTAGAACACTAAGAACCGATGATTATTGCATAAGTATTGATGTCACAAGCCGGTGGTATCAATACGACCCTTTCATCTTGCCTAGCCAGGCTAAGCAAGTCTTTTACCTAAAACGATACCAAATGGGGTCAACCATGGCAAGTCGTTCAACGAGTGCAACATAGGGGTGTCTTTGATGTACCAGAGGTGGGTGATGGAGAAGCATCGGATCAACCAGAAGAAAATGATGTGTTCCAACAAGAAAATATTACCGATGTTGTTCCAATTGACATCGGCCCTAATGTTCAATGTTATAGAGATGGTGTTGAAGGGGAAGTTGTTACAAGGGTTAGGTCATCTATTGAAGTAATGATAGAGAATAGAAATGACGAAGAAAATGAAGAGTATGACGAACCTGATGTGGATTATGATATGGATCTTGATGTGGACCAGGATTTGTAGTTTTTATTTTGCACTTTCTATATGAACATTGTTGTTAATTAATGTAGTTGAATTTCAGTTGTGGGGTTCATCCACTGTAATGTATGTTTGTCATTGATTGGTCATATTATGTGTCTGATGGCTTCATAATTAATTTGTTCTATGATATGTAAAAGGTTAAAAAAAAATCATCTCTCTCACTCTAGCCATATTTCAATGATTTAGAGCTTATATGACATATCCACTCGTTGAGATTGTTGATACTTTATGCTTTATGTATAGAAATATATAATTATCTTTCTTTACATCTAATGTTCAATTATGCGTATCCAACCCAAAAAATGTTCAATTATGCTTTATAGTTGGGCAAAATGGACACTACAAAAAAACAGTTGACCAAACTAAGTACCGCAACTAAGAAGGTAACGAACTATGAGAAACAAAGAACGAAGACAATTAATAGAAACCGTGAGAGAATGAATGCTCTAGGATTGAAGAATATAACAACTTCTTTGAAGGCTGCCGTTCAACATCAGAAATTGAGGAAGGAAAAACAAATAGCAATTGAGGAAAATGACGATGATTATCAGCCGTCAGAGGGTGAAGATGGCAGTCACACTGAATCCAATGATTCTTTTGAGCATGAGGTACTACGCGTTTATGCATTGTGAAATATATTCTTTCTTATTTATCGATTCAATTCATACACATACATGTATATCTTTGTACATATATTCATATTTTATTATGTTATTCAGCTGTTAGAGGTGCCATCTAGAGCCCGTTCACAATCTCGTCTTGAGGCATTAACCCACACACCAGAAGAGGGGGATACCTCTTCCCGTCCTGAGGCGGGTAGCCATCCCTCACAACCTCTCAATGTCGAGCCTCAAGTTGAGGTGACTACCGGTATGGTAGGATACACTCTTTATTTACATTGATTTGAGATCTTAATTAAATTTGTTCACATACTAACTAATTCAATATTATGGCTTCACAATATCAGCAGGTAAGCGTGTTCGTGGCCCGAGTCGAGGCAAAGAGGTTCAAGGCATTGTTGATAGATATGGAAAGCTTAATGTGCCTATCCCTTCCGAATTTCGTGCACCGGTAGGGGACTATGCCTCAAAACTAGCCTCAAAGATTGGTGTAGAAGTGCGAACACGTGTACCAGATCCAAGTGTTCGTACATGGAAGTATGTCGATGACTCCGTTAAGGGGGCGATTGTTCAACGCTTGAATGTAAGTTCACTGTCTACTCTATTATAGGACATGTGAGGATGTAGTAGCCAATTTATAACTGTAATATCATTTGAGTTCTTTTGTTGTACCACATGCACAATTAATTGGCTTTATTGTGTTGAAGTTGTCTACCATAAATGTTGAATTTGGTTGCTAAAGGTGCTGACAAAAGAGAAGGATGGGATCACCTTGATGTAGTTTTTAGTTGCTATTTTACTTGCTCATTTTCATTGTCTATTGGGATGTTTATAACATTGGGGTTTCAAAAAGAAAAAAAAATTATGGATCATCTTCAACTAACCAATTGGCTAGGTCTCTAGCTTTATAGTTATTGTCCCTTGGCATTACTGTTGTAGTCCCATTCTTATCGGATTAACCTTTGATATAACATTTTGAAAACTTAATTTGAATAAATCAAATTCAAAATATTTGTTATTCCGATGACTTATCTATTTTTTGGAATAGATTTATAGGTATCGTAAATTTATTTTATTTTTCGGAATTATCTATGACTTATCTACTTTTTGCAGGATCAATTTGATTTAGAAGGAGACCCTATTGATATCGAAAAGGCAATGAACACAAAATTTGGTCGGAGATTGAGTAACCATACCTATAAGCTGCACAAACAATTCAGGGAGTTGAAGGATGCTAAAGGGGAGGAGTACGCAAGAAACCACCCACCGAAGGATGTCGGTCCTACCAAGTGGATAGATCTTATTGATAAAAAGTGGAACACTACAAAATTTCTGGTAACATTTTTGTGTTTATTATTATATCAGCGACGAAAGAATTTGATTAGAATAGGGAGAGATCGATTCCAAAAAAACTAGAAGGAACACTACAGTAATTGTTCCATATCCAAAAAAACTAGAAGGAACAATACAAAATTGTTCCAAAAAAACTTGGGAGTCCATTTTATTTCAAAAATCTGAGATTTCTTTTGAATGGTTTTTCATGGGGTTTTTGGTATAGATTGGTTCAGCTGTAGAGAGGACTCTTTGAAGAGGTTTTTGGTTTCTCTCCCTAGCCAATGCAAGTGAATAACCAGATTTTTGGATTGCATGCAACTGAACTTGTATTTCTTTTTCAAAGCTTGATGTGAAATTGCTATTCATTTGATTCATTTTCTTGTGCCATGTAAGGCTGATTTCATAAAGGTTTTAGTGTTCAGCTATGTGCAGATTTATGCAGGTTTTGTGTCCAAATTTCTGCAGGTTTTTATGTCCAAATTGTTGCAGATTTCTGCTGGTTTTTATGTTTTTTTATGTCCAATTTATGTGCAAATTTCTGCAGGTTTTATGTCCATTTTGTATGCAGATTTCTGCAGGTTTTTATGTCCAAATTGTGTGCAGATTTCTGCAGGTTTTTATGTTTTTATGTCCAATTTGTGAGCAGATTTCTGCAAGCCGTTTTTATGTTCAAGTTATATGCAGATTTTTGCAGCTTTTAGTGTTCAATTTATGTTCAAATTTCTGCAGGGTCCCGGTTTTGGGACATGACTCTAATGACACATTTCATTGTTATATTGGTCATTCTTCCTTACAGAAACAATCAAAAGCCAACATCGCGAACAGAGAAAAGATGAAGACAAAACATAGGTGTGGTTCTAGGTCAATCCCTGTTAGAGTAGAAAAACTGGTGCGTATCCTTGCACTTTAAGAATTTTATTAGATTCTTGGCTTTATTTATTGGATATTTGGTCTATCAAATTAGGCACGAGAAAAGAAGATGCTACCTGATCTAGCAGAGTTTTACAAGGAAACTCACTATAATGAGGAAACACATGAGTGGATCTCGTTTGAAGCTCAGGCTAATTATGTGATTATATACTTCAATTTTTATTAACAAAATTTTAGAATACTATTTGTTATAATCTTATTTAATTTAGTAATAATTATTTAATTTTTTCATATTTGATAGGAAAATATGATACAAACACAGGCTGATCACCTCTCACAGCCGGGATCAATCCCTTTGACTGCAGAAGAGCTGTCAATCAAAGTCCTAAAGCCAAAGTCTGGCTACGTGAAGGGACTTGGCATGAGACCTTCATCCTCTATTAGGAGGACCACTACCATATCTGCTGAAACAAATGATTATGTGAAGCGCCTTGAGATGGAAATAGAGACACAGAGGGAACAGATACAAATGCAGAACAATAAAATAGAGGAGCTTGAAGAGGGTGGGAAGAAGCAAGGGGAGATAATGGCAGATGTCGTCAACTTTTTGAGGAGTAAAGGATTCACTGGACACTTTGGGAATGGGGGGGACTCATCCCCGAGTGGACATACTTCTTGGTGAAGTATATTAACTTTAATATAACAAATTTTATAAAAAAAAATATATGTTTGAAGAAGTAGGAAGTAATGGAAACATGCATAGGACACCCAATTTGGGAATAGTTCAAAAAAGGCTATTGGAGGGCCAAATAGTTAAACAGCTATGGAAGTGCCCGAAAACAAGAACAACCAACTTGGGAGGGACCATTAATTTTTTGTTCCCATAATCTTGAAAAAAGTCTGTTAGAGGGATAAATTGTATAATTGATCTAATTGTGAATTGATTAGTTACTAAAGTTTCTAATTTATTTTTTTGCAGATTGGATTGGGGTGGCATTTTTGACGTGCAACAATGATCTAATATGCTTGAATGTTCATTTTTGTTTGATAAGGATACACATACTTTGGAGTTGCACTAGTTATTGTTGGATTTTTGGTAGAATTGCACTAGTTATAACTGTTGGATATTTTGTGAAATTGTGGATATTTTGGATATTTTAATGGCGATGATGATAAGGACCTCAGACCCTCCTGCAATTTACAGAACTGTCTCTGCCACTGCCACAGGTAAAAAACATGGCAACACCTTCTTTGTATATTAGGTTAAGGGCTCTATTATTTTCTCTGACTCGCATATTTTTATCCATCTTGTTCATATTCTATTCTTTTGCACTTTATGTTGTGGTTACGCACTTACACTTCTCAGTCCATTTTTGGACAGTGTTATGTTGACTTTTGTAACTACAGACCTATCTTGACTTTTGTAACTACAGAGTTCTCTCTCACCCCAAGGTATCTGGGTTAATGTATTTATATTTATTTTTATATTGTACAAATCTGATCTGTGCATTCATTTTGATCTCCTTTGCATTCATTTATAGATTTGTTGTTTATTTTCCTTTTTGATGCAGCCCGTGGCCATTTTGCTGGAAACTAAAGCAGCTCTGTTGCAGATTGTAATAATTGCTAGTAAATTTGAGGTTTGCATCAGGTGAAGTAACTTCAACATGATTTGTCATCTGCTTTTGCAAGTGGTAATAAACCCAGAATATTGGTCCCCTTGACAGATAGTGCTATCGTTATGTGTTGTCACTATACACTTTAATTTTCTTTTATCAATATAGTAGTTTGCAGTGCTGACTTTACTTGGATTCTGTTCCTACCTTTGGGTCGGTGAGACTAGTGAAAGTATTTAACTTTCTCTATCCAATATGCCAAAGAAGAGGAGTATGTATGGCCATGGCTGAAAAGCGTACTATGTATTTTTTATTTTTACTTTTTATTTTTAATGTTGCCCCTTGAATAGTGCATGTGATTGTGTTTTCGCTGAGTGCCTGGTAATTGGTACTTGGGTTAATGTTTAAGGAGATTGACTATATGAGCCATGACTCTTTATCCTAAATCCTTAAAGTTTAATAGCTCTACATTTTTTGTTTTTATGGTTAAATTCAGCAGTAAATGATCTTCAGATCAGTCCCAAATGGTTTAGGAGTGTTTTGGCCTTATCACAAACTGCTTTTGGATAGAATTATTTCTTGTTATTTTTTTCCTCATATGATGATAACTGATCAGGAAGCTAGCATTGCCTGATCAGCATCGGTCTTCTATTACTGGTTTACAATGATCGGGGTGAACTGGGTTAAGAAGATTGCAGCCAACAGAGATTTGTCCATTGCAACACGAAAGCTAATAAAATCATTCCTTCTTAACTTCTGTTGTTTCTTTTATCTACATTAGTTAATTAAATCTTACTTGGCATAAAGAAAAAATCACACCATGGTCATTCAATGTTTTAAGCTCAAAAATCCCTTCCCGGTAATTACAAATGCACATGTATGTGCATAATGAATTCCTACATGAGCAGGATGCATTTGGGACTATAAAAGTGCGAAAAAAATATATAAAAAGGCACCAGATGCATTCAGTGTGACAAGAAAAATATGATTGCAACAGGTCCCGTTGTAGCTGAACTCGGTTATCAATATTGTGAACTAGATTGAACAGGTATATGATCGACAAGCAAATTGCATCATGTTATATTTTAGAATAGGTAATTTGAGCCCGAATAGTGAACTAGATTACCATTGTCTGGATGTCATCATGATGCTTCTGGGATGACTATTTCAGTTGTTGGGAACTTGTTATACGTAGAGTATTTATATCGTAGTGTTAAATTTGCTTTGATTGAGTTTGACAGAGATTCTCCTTATACCTGAAAGTTTGGGATGTGAGCTGATTTGCTCAAGGCCTTTAGTTTTTGCTAGTCATTCCCCTGCTTCATGTGCCAAAGTGCATATGAACTGTCTTCGAGGCAATGAACTAAGAACCGGTTTACCATTCTGATACAGTCAAGTTAAACCCAACTGCAAGCCTATTTCTGCCCAAAAAAAAAAAAAAAAAAAAAAGCTGCTCTGCAATTGGAAAAAAAAAAAAAAGAAGCTCTGCAATTGGTGTTCCTCTAGTCCTTGAATGACACAGAACCTGACTGTATGGATGAGAATATTCACTGTCCTCAAGAAATAATTTTCTTCTGTTCAATCCTGATGGAGAATTAATCAAACACAAAAGAGAAGATGGGTGAGGCTTTGGTTGGGAGATAGGATCCTTTAAAGGAGCAGTGTTCTAGGATGGAGAAGGGTTGGAAGTGTCAAGGGCTGGAGCAGGGGATTTTGTTAGGCTTCCTGTGACCACATCATTAGGCAGATCTTTGAAGGATGGTGGGGGTTTGGCCATAGAGGATGTTGGTTGTTGTCTCCGCTGACTCGCTGCCAAACTTGGATTATTGACTAGAGGGACAGCACCAATAATTGGAGTCGGGATTGTGACATCAGGTGTTGGGTTCTGAGAGGGTGTAGGGAGGAGAGGACCTGATGATGGGTCTTCTTAGAGAGGAGTTTATTGTAGACCTGGGTTTGAAACTAAAGCTGAAACAGGGCCTGGGATTGGGGTTGAAGCTGGCTCAAAAGTCTGATTTTTTGCCATAAAATTTTCTTTTCCTTCTTCATATTCCTTATTTCATATTAGCTGGTCTATAACACGATGAAAGTCATCTTTGTATCATACCACATCCTCATTAAGTTAGCTATAATTGAGAGAGTTGGTGATTCTTTCTACCAGCTCTCTTTCCATTCTATCATCTGCAGTGTGTATTCTTCTTATATATAAATAACATGTCTTTTAATGTTCTTTCTTTTCTATTTTTGTTCATCTTATTTATTTTACCAATGCTACATGCTATGATGATTTGTCTGTGGCAACTCATCCTTGCTGCAAGACACATGCATATTTATATATTTGGTGTAAGACTAATATGGGACTCTGGCATCTGGTGGCCAATTAGACCACGGATTAAACAGTGTGTCTCATTAGTCATAAATGACTTGTGACTGAGCAGGGATTTGTGCACTTGAAAGTATTTGTGCCTCTCATAACGTATCTGTCATCCCCTCTTTCTTCTATAAGAGAAGGTTTGTCAAATATAGGGACAAAAAGGGAATGAAAAAAATAGAAAAAAACTTGCTGATTTTTTTAAAATGATTAAATGAATTATCAACAGGCACAAATACATATGGTGCTGCCATCACATGTCAATGGAGTTATGGATTGCCTTTTACTTTCGTCTCATTTCTTTTTCTTTTTCTTTTTTTTTCCTTGGTAAATGTTCATGATCATTATTAGAGTTTTAACATAGAATGAAAGTGTTTATGCACCTAGCAAGTATATGATGACAATCATGATATAAACTTGCTTGGTAAACTCTCCACCTTTTCCTTGGTAAACTTGCTTGTTCAAATTTTGTTATCATAGGAGCAACACACAAATCAGTTTTGGAAAAGGTGGAGAGTTTCAAGGTAATATCATATCATGTAGTTTTACTTCTTATCTTAAGTAACTTTGATTGTGTCATATTTGCCTGGAGCATGGATACAAGGTGCCAGGTGTGAGGAGCTGTGGAAAACACAAGAAGCTGGGCATGTCCATAAAAATCAGTAATTTATAGGAAGTTATAAGTATATTTTGTTTACTTATATAAGTTATAAGAATCAGTAAAAATCAGTCATTGACAGTCATCAAAGCCTTATCATTATCACTGACAGTCTTTTTCTTAATGTTTATGGGATAATGTTTGAGTTTACTATTTCTATCAATCTTCTGTGCTTTCTAAAATTATGGCTTGCTTTTGTATTGATTTCATGTTAGATGGTGCCTTTGCCTGCTGAAACTAAGTAAGGATGAGAGGAACGATTGGTATATTGTCCAGTTCCATTGAGGCCAGGCATCGATTAGCAGGATCAATGTGGCCTTCTTCTTTTAGTTCCTTCTGTTTTTTAATCTTGAATTGTGCTATTTTTTTTTTCTTCAAATAGGTTATTAGAGTTTGGGCTGTTCTATAGTTCATGTCCTTCCTGGCTCTCTAGTTTTTTTCTAGTTCCAAGACCTTTCTGTTTAAGCAAATGTTGAAATGGAGCATAGTCAGTAGACCAATTGTTACACAGCAATTGATATGATGGTGGGCTCAATAGAAGGAACGAAAACTATGCAATTTATAGATTTTTTTTCACACAATTCTTGATTTCTGATGACGGCATATTGGACACGCTGAAATCTTGAGTGTTGGCTGATGAGTTGGTGAAAAGTCGAGAAGACTGGGCGGGATATGCAGAACAGATTTGGAAAAAGAATAAGACACATGGCAAATGGAGGACTGAGCATTGGAAAGTTTAGAGAAAGGAAGTTGGTTCTATTATCAGAATGGTGATGGAGATATGGGGAGGATAGAGAAGCAACAATCATGAGCTAAAGAAACTCTCAGTAGGCTTTTCCTTGTTTCAATTCCAAATGAAGCAACAATCATGAGCTAAATGGGAAGTGTGGGGGTAAAATGGGTGTGGAATTTAACATTTCTTAGGAACCTTAGAGATTAAAAATATCATAATTTTGGGGTACCGTTATCATCCATAAGAAAAATGAGAAAACTGTTGAGAAATCTAACATTCTAACATTTCCAAGGAACCATATGGATAGAAAACATAACAAGTTATTTAAGCAGCATAGGGAAATTTACGCAATCATTGAAGGAGAATCTTGTGCTCTGTTCACCGATGCTTATTAAATGGTGACACTACTCCGTGGAACAAGCAGCCTATATGTATGGGATTAAGATGCCTAAATCCAGGAAGCCAAAGTGTTGAAATTCACAGCACGGCCATGAACACCAGAAATTAACAGCATCAAACGTTGTAACTACATGCCATCTCATTTGATGAGGTCTACTTACCAGTCTGAACCTTTACCCACACAAGTGGACCAGCAGTATACTTGCATACACTTAGTATGACCAAATATTTATTCTTTTTGTTTTGTCCATTGCTTTGACCCCAAATATGAGATTTCAGTGGCAGTGTTGTATTCTAAGATGTTCATTTATTGAGTCTATTATTCGGTGCTCATAATGCACATATTATTCACCATTCACTTAGCCCTTTTAATTCTTGTAGGGTTTTGTGGGGAGCAGGAAAGGTGGGTGGGGCTTGCTTCCCAGCTTGAAAGAGTGCAAGGGTTTTTAGTTGAGCAGAGTGCGAATAGCAGCTGCTGGGAAAGTGACAAAGTTTTGCCGGATCTTAAATGCACAACTTGCAATTCAACACATCCTTCCTTGTGTTTAGGTATTTATGCTTTGGGACGGATTCAGAAAGTTGTTATTTCTTTCAAGGTTTCATCTATTGGCATGACGCGCTGTGCTATCATATCTGTGTTTATGTCATTGGTTACACCTAATTATTGTGACCTGTTACTTCTATTGGTTTCCTGATAGAGTTTATGAAATGTTTTTATTTTTATTTGCAGGAATTGCCTTCAGATTCTTCACAGCATGTGCACTCTGTTTTAGCATCAGTAATTATGGGAGTTTGTTTTTCTTCTACTGTATTTTGAGACTTTGGTTTTTTTCTTTTTTTTTCATCTGGAAATTGGGTTGGGACTTACTCTTTATGTTTGTTGAGATAGATTGTGGGTTCTGTTTTGAGATACTTATTGGTGTTTAACTTGGGTTATATCTGAAATTGCATTTTGTTTTGGTAATTTGAGAGGCTGGTTTTCTTCTGTAAAGTGGGTTGTTAGGAATGTCATTCTTGAGGTGGGTTCCATCTAAAACCTAGGTTACACTTGCTTCCACTTGTGTCTTGTGTGAGGAATATGCTAAGATGGATTTTTGTAAATTATTGGCAGGTATTTTTATGCATAATGTGGGCTGATATTTGAAAAAAAATAAAATATTGCTTTTAGCGGCGGCCATATGATCGCCGCTAAATACAGCATTTTTAAAAAAAAATTTCTGTGGCCGTTGCTACAAAAAAATTAGGTTTTTAGCGGCGGCTACTTATACTATTACCGGCGGCCGATGGGCACCGCTAAAAGTTTTCTTCGTCGTCCAATTATCCGATAGATTTCTTTTACCGACGGCCGGGACCGCCGCAACAAAATACAATAGCGGCGCTCAGTGGCCGCCGGTGAAAGCAGTTTTTCTTGTAGTGAGTGTTTTGTCTCTATTGGTAGCTTCTTTGACAATTTTTTTTCGCCTTCTTTTATATTAAACGCGACAAAATTATTTTGTCTCTATGTCTTATATTTATGACAAAATATTTTTGACTCGTATTTTTTCCTTTAATGACAAAATATTTTGTCATTAATTAGTTACAAGTATGTTCCCACAGAGTCGATTGGAGACAAAAAAAATCGTCATCCACTGGTAGCTTCTTTGACAAATTTTTTTCGTCTTTCCTTTATATTAAATGCGATAAAATTATTTCGTCTCTATTTCTTATATTTATGACAAAATATTTTTGTCTCTAATTTCTTCCTTTAATGACAATATTTTGTCACTCATTACTTACAAGGATGTACCCAATAGAGTGTATTCGAGACAAAAAAAATCGTCACAAATTTATCTTTTTCAATGACGATTTTTTTTTTCGTCTCCAATACCTTTTAGCGACAAGGCTTTGGCAACAAAACGGGTGACGAAAAATTTTCGTCTTAATTAGTTTCAGTGACGAAATATGTACATTTTGGGACAAATTTGTGTCGTCCTTAAACCCCAAATTTCTTGTAGTGATACAAGACCAAATTGAGAATGCAATACCTCAATTCCCACAAAACTCAAGAAGAAAAACTGAACAATCGTCCTCCAGGAGTTAGGCCTGAAGATTGGGAGGTGTTCATTAAACATAATGCGGATCCAAAAACTATAGAACAACGTGAAAAAAATATAGAGATCAGGAAGAAAATGAAAATTTATCATACGAGTGGTAGGCATGGCCACGCGAGACTAGAGGAGAAGATGGTAAGTATTGGCTTTTTATGTAACATGAAAACATTGATTATTTTATTCCACAAAAGCTAATAATGTGTTGTTCTTGCAAATATAGAAGCGCCAAAGAAATGAAGATGCCCCCCCGATTACTAGGGCTGAAGTGTGGATCGAAGCACATAAAAGAAAGGATGGTTCTATCCCCATTGATGTGTCTTCACACATGGTGAGTTCATCATCTTACAGTTAAGTCGTTGGGATAAAAAAATTACTTAGAAAGTTTACTTATGTGATGATTATTTAATTTGACAGGAAAGAGTACAAGACTTACTTTGCAGCCAAGAAGTTGATTCCCAAGACATCCGAAATGATCCTTTGACTAAAGTATTTGGCATTGATAAGAGGGGGCGTGTTCGGGGTGTTGGGAACATCGTATCAAGATCTCAAATTATATCGTCCTTGCCAGCTCTAGAAAAACTAGCAATGAAGGATAAGGAAGTAACCAAGCAGTCGTCAATGGGTGAAAATTTGCAAACCCAAGTAGACTGCATAAGGGTAGAACAAAAAGGCCTAATGGAAGAATTTAAGAGTCTTAAACAGTTGATTGAGGTATTAATGCTTTTATGGATTTTTCTTTATTTATATAAGGTTTCATAATATCAGATTTTTTCTACATTTACCTAATGAATAACACATGCATTGGAATATTATTGTAGCATAGCATGACTTCAGGATCACAATCATGTGCAACACTTCCACATAAGAACAAAGAGTCCGTTGTGGTTTCCAACACCATAGGGAACGATCAATGTCCATTGACATTGCGGCCATGCAAAATGATGTCTTGGCGGCAAGAGGTGGTCGCTCTTGGCAGAGCTTATATTGAGAATGGGCCCCAACAGATTCACTCAAAATCTCTTCCAGCAGGTTACTATAAGGTTTCTATTGACGTCATTGAAAAAGCAGATGTTGAATTGCCTTATCCAGATGGATTTCATTCGACTTTAGGCGAGGTTGGGAATGGATCTTTTGTAGCATGGCCTGAGGTTTTTACCATATTCACAGATTAGGCTGATCAAACATCTCTTAGATCTTTTTGTAAATCTAGTTGATAACAAGTTCAATGTGTTGGATTAGGTTTATCTTGGAAACTCATTTTGCTACTTTTGTTTATGCTACTTTTGTCTTCGAACATTGAAATGGTGAATGGATGTACAGTTACACACAATTGGAATGGGCCCAACATGATTTATTCCATGTTACTTATACTTGTCTTCAGATTTATGATTTAGAGTTACATATACTTGTCTTCAGAGTTATGGTTTACTTATACATGGCTTGTTACTTATACTTGGAATGGGCATGACATGCTACTTTTCCTTTTTTCTTTTGTTTAAGCTCTCTGCTCTTGCAACAAAAAAAGAGAAAAAAAGGAAAATTAGAGAGAGTGAATGAAACAATAGTAGCATTGCAATTTTTGACATCTGTAGATTGATATGTATTTGTTACAAAGACAATCTGCCAATGCATTCTATGTTTCCATGAGCTTCATCTCTCTCTCTCTCTCTCTCTCTCTCTCTCTCTCTCTCTCCCTCGCTCTCTCTCTCTCTAATGTCTCGCAGGTGTCCATCAGAAACTCGAAAATTGCTACTTCATCTGATGATTTCCTAGTATGTGTAGCAATTATCATTTCTACAATTTGTCTTCCGTCTCTTCTTCCAAAGTGTTTTTCACTGCACCCGGACTCTGCCATGTGCAGTTGGCAGTGTTTAAAGGAATAGCATCACACAGGATACCAGGTCTCTCTCCCTCTCTGTTTTTTTTTTTTTTTTTTTTTTTTTTTTTTTTTTTTAAACCTGACCTGGAACTTTTAAAGGTGCAAATTTTGTCTAAAAAACTAATCCTCCCTGCTGCCACAACTCATGTTGGGGGAACTGATGGCTTTTATCCAGCATAGTGCTGAAGTCAGTTCAGCTACACATTTTCCTTCGACTGCTGCAGCCCTTGATGTGCATGTGATGGAAAACACACCTCTAATGAAAGTAATAATGTTGTCATCCATTATGTTAGAATCCATTTTAATCGATTTCATAAAAACTGACATTAAGTATTTGGTTTTGTTCAAGGACTCAGGTTTTATAAGAGCTTTAACCTGTCTTGTGATATGAGCTTTTACTTCTGATTCTTCGAGTTTTAGACGGAAGGTAGATTCTCATGACTTAGATTTTTGAGAAGGGGTGAAGAAAGAAACCCCATTTGATGCTGCTTATCCATTTGCTATTTTCATAATTGATTAACATCAATCCCTGTTGTTAATCTTTTGGAGTAGAAAAGTCGTAGGGCAGAATTTCATGCAATTGATTACTCAGAATCTCCTTATCTGAAACTCACAATGCAGAGCTTGAAGGATATCCATTCATTCTGTCAATATAGTCAAAAGATGTGAAAATGTGGGTGCATCCAAAGGCATCTGTAATCACTTATCTGGGAGGGTTATTTTTTATCACTGGAATCTCTCTCACTCATGCCTGTTTAACTGGAACCAATTTCATGATGAATCTGCAGGTGGAAATCAACAATTGTGGAAGAGATGCGTGGGCCTTGTCATTTATTCAATTCATGATTGTTTTTAGACTATTATTCTTTGGAACATTGTAGGGATTCATTTCAGTTTTCAGTCAGGAAAAGGCAGATAGCAATAATCTTGTTCATTTCTTTCTTGTTTGAAAAATGTGAAGAAGGGATGGATACTCATTACCAAGAGATAAAGAAATTTTTTTGGGTCAGACCCATCTGGTGATTTTTATCTGAAATAACAGAGCAGTGTTGATGTTCTGTTTTGAAGGATGCATCTCTCTTGATGTTTTTTTACTTCTATTTTACATAAACAAAAGAAAGTCAAAGCAAAGCTTCCATAGCCCAATCATACTGTAAACTTAATTGGGTCTCTTTTATATCATACATGTTTTCTTTTTATTTTATTTTTTTGTTTTTGTTTTCATAAGTAAACAATAAAAGTGATTTATTCAAATCATATATTTACTTCTACATTTTTCCATTGGCCAATAATACAGTAAAATTCAACTGGGTCTCTTTTACTTTTGCTCCTTTAGTTGCAGGACGAATGAAATGAAAATGTTATTGATCAAATCCTGTAGCTTTTCTTAAAATTCAAACCTTCCATAGCTCGATAATTCTGTGAATTAATTGGGTTTCTTTTAATTTTTGTTGTTGTTCTGTTTTTGTAAACACAATGAAAATGATTTGTTCAAAGAATATATTTATATAGTCAATTGTTTCGCCATAATACAGAAGATTTCAATTGCATCTCCTTTGATATCTTGCTCTTTTTGTTGTAGGATCATTGAGAATGATCTGTTCAAGCATGACTGGAGGAGCAGATCAAGAGTTCAAGTGCTGATGATGTTCTCAACCCGAAGAAGAAGGTCCGGGAGATGCTGCAACCTGATCTACACACCAACACAGAGCTGGTGGCTTGTTACAAAGATGTGCCCTTTACTACCACAGCAGGTGTTTGCAATGTTTCATCCATATCTAGTGGGTCTATAAGGTAAGGATCATTAACAGATTCGAAGATGATCAAATAAGCACTCCCTTTTCTTATTTTTTATTTTAATTTATCTGTTCACTTGGATGTTGGGAGCCTTGCTAGTTCACTTGGATGTTGATCTTCTATAGTTCTATGTGCAGGTGAATTGACTACTGTAAATTACTGCTCATGCAGGACAACCTCTGTTACCTGTGGCAGTTGTTTAGTTCTCTGCCGTTGCTAGTTACAGGTAATCAGAACCCAATGGGGCCAAGGGTTTCTATTTTAAGTTCATGATTTGTCTTGTTCAGATGATCACCATTGGAGTGTGATTTACACATGGAGGTAGCCCTATATCTTAGGATGATTCGTGATTGCAGCAAATAAAAACTGTGCTGAAATGTTCTTCAAAAGGCTGCATTGGTTGATCCGCCTGAGTCCGCGGCTATTGGAGAGAGGGTAATGTTCCCAGGATATTCTGATGAGCCTAATGATGTTCTCAACCTGAAGAAGAAGGTCTGGGAGATGCTGCAACCTGATCTACACACCAACACAGAGCTGATGGATTGGATTGGTTCGGTTGATTTTGTTGTCTTAATGTATTGTGTATCTGTTAATTTCTGGAATTTCAACTGCAATGTTGCTGCTTTGAGCTTTTGTGATTGGATTGGATGTGGAATTTCTGGTTTTAATGCTCGGAAATTGGGATTTGACATGTTAGGTGTTATCGTTTCTAATTGGAACTTGAGTGTATTCGTTGGCCAAACTTCTTTTCAGGGTTTTTTTTTCTCTGCCTTGGGGAATTGGAGACTTTTGCTGCAGAATGGAGTTGTGTTTTAGTAGGTTTAATGTGGTTTTTCAGCTGGATGAGAATCTTACGGTCTTTCTAAGACAATTCCATTTAGAGGCTACCTTTCGGTTGTGCTCTGCTGATTTTTGTTGAGCTTTCAAACTTTCTGTGGAGAAGAATCTTCAGTAGATCCTTTACTTTTGTTTTTATATATGGGTTCTGTGATTTGAAGCTCATAACTCTATATGAGTGGAGTTCCTTTTTCTTTCTTACTTTAGGTCTCCGTGTTGTTGATTCTATGTGTTTTTGACATTGTGATTTCATTGCATTACCTATTTCTCTTATGTGGGTTTGTCAATTTACTGATCTACTCTGGCTTCTTGCTGATGGAAATCTTCTACTTCTGTTTGTCAGGTGCGATCTGGTTATCACTGCAAATGGAAAGATGGAGAAGATTGCATCTGGGTTGTTGGAGCCGTTTCTTACCCACTTGAAGACAGCCCGTGACCAAATTGCCAAGGGAGGGTATTCAATAGCACTTGAACCAGACCCTGGAAGTGATATGACATGGTTTACAAAGGACACAATGGAGAGGTCTGTAAGTTTGTCATGCGGTTCTTGGCGTTGTTGCTTGTTCACTTGTGTTTTTTCCTTGGTCATAAATTCTTGAGACTAAAATTTAGAACCTGATAGAGTAGTTTTGAAAACTTTCCCAGTCTACTTAACCATAGCACAGGCCAAGTTAACAGGGTATATCTTTTTATACAAAGCAAGAGCAATCGATCAGCCACTCAATATTATTGAGTGATCACCTCAGTTGACTACTTTATGTATTTGGTTCATTATTCTTGAATTGAGTTTCTAGTGGTGGGAGTGTGTATATTTTTTTCCCTTCTGCTATTTGTTTCTAAACTTTGTTCAAAGGCTTCACACACAATTATGGTGGTATTTAAGCATTTGATTTATGAGGAGAAGCTACAAGTTGATGGTCTAGTTGGGGGCATTACTGTTGCGCCAGCATTCATTCTTCAGCAAGGATCCTGTAAACCAGGACATGTTGAAGTTAAATAAATCCTTGCCTGTAACTTGCCTTCTTTGAATGACCAAAATCATACTCTACAAGGCGTGGGATCCATGATCCATCTGCATGAAACACAATGACAGAAGGTCCATAAATGCATCACAGGAGCCTTCGCTGCTCTTATCTAACTCGTTCTGGCTTAGTTGTACTGGTTACAGCTTCCCAGGTACGTTCCTTTTTCTTTTTTTTTAAATGATTCAAAGGAAGTATATACCCACTTTTACAACAAGGATTTTAATCAGATCTTGTAGATGTTATAACAGGTTATGAGTTGTGCATACTCTCACCAGTTTAGGGACATTTCATTTGGGAGAAAGGATTCTAGTTGCCAGTGTGTTTGGGTTGCAACTGTTGTGCCGGCATACAGTCTTCAGCAAGAGTCTGGAGACCAGGATATGTTGAAGTTCAAATATCCTTACCTCACCTGTATATTTCCTGCTGAAATAATGATTGCTTCAAATTGCCAGGATCTGTATGTATGCATTTAGTGCAACAGACTAATGGAAGGCAAATCCACAAATGTTCATGTATGTCCTCTCTGCATTTTCTGATGCATTCAAGGTAACTTGTGCTGAATTATAGATTCTTTTTTGTTGAATTATAGTTTTCCCCATCCAGGTATGTTGGTTTCTTTCATTGGGCTCCTGCAAAATTTACCTTCACAGATAAAAGTTAAAATCTATATCCTGCAAAATCAATATCAGTTACTTGTGAATGTTATAATGATTTGAGGCTGAAAGGTTAAAAAAGCTCACAAACCTAATGCTATTTTCTGGTTTCTCTGACCTCCCAAATGTATAATATGGGTTGACTCTGAATGTATAATATTAGACCAAATGTATAATATGGTTTCTCTGAATGTGAGCACCATTTGAGATTCTAATTGCAATTTCTAATGTTTATAGAGCTGGTCGTCTGTGTTGGTTCTTTTGTCATCCAAGCAGCTGAGGGAGGTGACTGTGAGGGAGCTGAGTCTGACTTCAGAAGTGCTGCTGAGTTGTTTTCAAATTTCTTCGGTTTTCTTGCATTTATTGGAATAATCAGGTAAGGGGTGGGATTTAAGTCAACATAACATGTGGAAAAATTGGTTTTGTTTAAAGATGATTTGAACTGCGCCGTTACTGCGTTATATGTTTTAAACTATCAGTAATTGTGATAATTACCCTACTAATCTGACATTATCATTGCATAGAATGATATTTATATCTTAGTGATGATTTGTGGAAGTTTTGTGTAGTTCATGGTAAATGGATTCACTAATTTAAAGTTTATTTTCAGAAATAGAAAATCTGAGCCTCATTTCTTTTCCTTCATTACCTTTTTTTTTTTTTTCTTTTTTTTGTTTCTCTTGAACAACACCCACATTGAGAAAAAGCTGATTATTCATAGAAACTCAATTGTACTTCATACCCCACACAAAGAAGGACTTATGCTTTGATGTTTTTGGGACTGCAAAGGAGAAGAAAGACCCAAGTGCTGTGAAAGGGAACAGAGGTAAATGTTCTTAATGTTTTAGAGGGGTATAATCCCTTCTCAACATCTACTCATCTGTCTGTAGATTCTTATATGTACTTTAACCCTATGTTTATCTCCATCTTTTTGAGAGTTTAGCATCATGAACTTGAAACTTTATAATGTGTGGTTCATTGAAATTTTATTCATTTGATGAATTGTGTTCATCTGACCTGGGTTGCAGGAGAGAGTTCTGAGCTGTTATGAACTGATTCAACAGATGGGGTTGATCGGTAGTAGGCCCTTTAAAAGTGCTAGTGGATCAGTCTCATCTGTGCCACAAAGCCCAATTGGGGTGCTGGATGCTGCTGCATGCTTGAGCTATAAAAGTGATGAAATAATAGTTAGGCCATGTACAAATGCTCATACAAGCCAAGAACCAATTCCCAAGAGAAGGAAAATTGGACAGACATCTGAAATGGACTTCGAAGTCATGATCATGTTGCAAAGATGGGGTTTTCAATTTTCACATTAGTCAGTTCAGTTGGTTGAATGGGAGTTTTGGTGTGGTTAGAAAACAACCAAGTTCAGGGGTTCACATGCAAAACAAAACCCTTCTAAGTATTGTAAATTGTACATTTAAATCCAAGTTAGTATATTGATTTTTTAAATAAACTGATGATGTGTGATATTAATGTGTAGATGAGAATGCTACAATTTATGGGTTTAAATTTTTTTTTTTTTTTTTGTGATTTTAAAAATTGAATTTAATGGCAAATAAAAAAATTACAGGGAAATTATTTAAAAAAATAATGATATTTAAATTAGAGATGGTTCAAAACTGTCATTTAACACAGTAAAAACCGTTCTAATATAAAAATATGGAACAGTAGATAACCGTTCAAAAAAATTTAATTTGAAACGGTTTTAACAAATTTGGAACTATTTAAAACCGTTCCAAAATAAATACTAAATTCCAATGGCTACTTAAATTTGGAACGGTTCTAAAAAATTTGGAAGTGTTAATAACCGTTCCAAAAAGGACTAGAACAGTCCCAAATATTTGAATTTGGAACGGTAAATTCAAATTTGGCAGCGTCCAGAACCGTTCCAAAATTTCAAATTTGGAACGGTTCAGAAAATTTTGGAACGGTCTAGAACCGTTCCAAAATTTCCCATTTGGAACGGTTGCAACCCGTTCCAATTTCTTAGGGACAGGCCTATTTGAAACGGTTTTTAACCGTTCCAATTTTAATTAGGAACGGTTTTCAACACTACCTGTTTGCTGTTTTTGGTGTAGTGTATATGTTCCATTTTAGGTTTGGCTCCAGTCCATAACTCATACGGGGTCTTGGGCACAGATTTAGAGGGCACCCTGTTCAATAGACATTGTGCAGTAATAATTGTCTCTCCCCACAAATACAGAGGAAGTTCCGCATGGCTCATCATGGACCTAACCAAGTCCAGAATTTGTTCGATTTTGACGTTCATCCACGCCATTTTGTTGTGGGGTGTATGGGATCTTATACTCATGTATGATACCTTCTCTTGCACAATATTCCTTGAATAACTCAGAAGTGTACTCCCCCCTCCCCACAAGTCCGTTTAATTTTCTTGCCCTTTTGATTCTGAACTTCAGCAGCATATATTTAATGCCTCATGTTTATTTTTGATCAAATAGATATAACCATATCTGTTGAAGTCATCAATGCAGGTAATACAATACACTTCCCCCGTCATAGTATGAACATTTAAGGGTCCACATATATTTGTGTGTATCAGGTCTAGCAATTCGGAATCTCTAATTCCCTTAGGGTATGGTTTCTTGACCATTTTCCCACTTAGACATTGTTCACATGTAGGGTATTTCACTTTTCCAATGTCAGGTAAAAGTCCATCCCTAACCATTCTAGTTATTATGTTCTTGTTAATGTGTCCTAATCTATAGTGCCATAACAATGCCAAACCGTTACACATTCATTCACATTCACAGAATAATTGGAACTATATTTTATTGCAACTTTAGAAGTGTCCAGCAAATACAATTTTTCATGAAGCAAACCAAAAATGCAAATTTTTCCATTGAGCCCAATAGTAACCTTATCAATAGTGAACCTAATTTCAAAACCACTCAATGCAAGTTGGCTAACGGAAATCACGCGCCTCATGCAGGAAGCAGAGAAGACATCTGACAAATACAACGATTTTCTGGTTGGCAGGGTAATCTTGACTTTGCTCACCCCCAACACATTGCAGAATGTCTAATTTCCCATGTAGATGTTATGTTCTCCAGCTTTGATTTCTTGGAATTCAATGAAGCCTGATTTGGTCCTCGAGATGTGTAGAGTGGCTCCAGAATCAATCCACCAGTTGCTTTCATTGGTGTCCACCATCATGGGTTCAGTGATCATATCAATATAATCTTTACTTCCATGTGGTACCATGTTCTATTGCCCATTTTCTCCCATTTTCTTCTTATTTTTATTCGGACAGTCCGCATGAAAGTGCCCGGGCTTCCCGCAAATAATGCTACACCCCCTTTTCTTTTGTTGCACATTTGCTTTCCCTTTGCCCTTATACTTCCTTTTCCCCATAGTAGTCATCGAATCACTAGAATAAATGGTTTGGGCAAGCAAAGCAGTAGGCACAACACCACGGGCATCGTGCCTTTGTCTTTCAACAATTAATTTAGCCTCAATGTCTTTAACGGTCAATGTTTTCTGGTGGCTAAGGGTCTGGGAAACATTCTCCCATGAGGGTGGGAGACTTTGCAACAGATACAATCGTTGCAACTCCTAATCCATATCCCTTCCCAAAGCAGTCAAATTCCTCAATCTTATATTCATTTGGTTAATGTGGTCATTGACCGAGGTTCCTTTAGGCATTTTTTAATTAACATAATCCGAGAATGCCTCCATAGGGTGGGACACAGTGGATGCGTCGTATTTCGCAATTATTTGATCATAAATTTCTTTTACTGAGGCCAGTTGCTCAAATTACTTGACCAAATCATTGGAAATAAATCCAAGCAACAGATGCCTTGCTGATTCATTATCATATTCCCAATTAACATAGAGATCCTTTTCTTCCTTGGGAGCATCATCAGCAAGCTTCTTAGGTGTCTTTTCTTAAACAACATAAAAAGACCCTTAAAGTGCAACAAGGCATCCATCCGACATTCCCAAATGGGTAAGTTCCTCCCATTAAAAATATCAACCTTAGCGAGATCGTGCAGAGAAGATTTAATAGTTGACATATCTAATTAATAAAAAAATAAATAGAGTCCAGAAACCAGTGACCATGATTGCAGTCCAAATTTTTTTTTACCATTGGAATGCCAATTTGTTCCATCTACTAGATAGTGCTCGTTACCACAAATCCACAGAGCCAAACTGTTCGTCCATCGGAGTATGGATCAAGAAGTTGTTGCCGGTCAAAGATTATGTTGACCGAGGAGACCGAGACCCGTGCTTGCGTCAACAATACAACACCTGTGTCGCTCTCTACGTTGCGTTGACATCACTATACCAGCGTTGCAACAACGTTCTCTGTAATTAAGTGGACCATGCTGAAGACAGGTCGAGTCAACGTGGCCTGGCCCGAAGAATTGGCTTGCAGCAAAAAAGTTGCTCTGGCGTGCGTCACAAGGGTGGAAAAGGATAGCAACAGAATGTGGTGTCCCTTCACAATGGAAACAGAAGTGAAAAGAAAACTTGTTGAAGCCTTTATCGCACAATTCTCGAGATGAGATAAAGAAAATGAGAATTTTCTTAACCAATTGACTTTTAGTAAAAGGCAAAGTGAGGGCCGCTATCCAACCTAGAGGGCAAATCGATTGTTTTCTTCCTTACTTCTGCTGCGGAGAAAAGAATGGAACTTGGAGAAAAACTCACGATGAAGAGGTCCTAGATCCCGACTATCCACAGGCTTATCGCAAAATCCAAATTGTCAAACGCACAGAGATCAAGCTCTGATACCAACTGAAAGAACTTACTGGTCCCAGATGGGTGTCAGAACCGAACTTGCCGAGAACCTTGTGCGTTCCGGTGTGAGGTAGACCTGCAAACTCGCTGCGAAAGCTCTCAGATCTACTGAATGATCAGAAGTAAAGGTTCTCATCTCCCTAAAATAGACCAATCCCTAAGAATTATAACTCTATCCAGGTTCGATTTGGCGTAGGCCCCATGGCAGTCAGGCACAATTTTCAAACAGATATGAAATTATACATCTTGATGTTTTACGATACAGAAATATTGAATGTTCGGATCATGAATTGGGGGCTCACAAAGTGCAGAAAATTAGATCTACTTTTTCGGACCTTTTCACAAATCATTGAGAGTCTATGAATTTTTAATATAATTAGCTTCAGGGCCTCAGAGTCTAGTAATTCGAAAAACAAGTTGAATAGTTTGGATTACAAATATGGGGCTCATAGAAACGAAAAAAATAAAAATAAAGGACCATGATTGGCTAACAAGAGAAAATATACAGTGTGGAGACTGTACTAGAGCCTTTTGGCAAGTTGGGATATTAATCACTTTCACACCTATGTAGGTGTGAGAATCTTGCTGTGTAAATATCCTTATTTAACACGATTTCCACACCTTTTCTTTCTTTTTTTTTTTTTTTTTTTTTTTGCTTTAAGAGTAATTGTAATGCAGAAAAGGGGAAAGGAATACAAAGGTTTGAGGAACCCCCAAAAAGACACAGCAAATGAAAACCGAAAAGAAGGAAGGAGCCTTAATCCCAGAATTGGCAAGAACCACCGAATGCAAAATCCTATCTCATGAGCTGATTGGATTTATCTTCCAGAACTTTCAAAAAATGGTGAATTGACCTAATTTGAGGGCTACAGTAGGGCTTGGAGATTTTCTGTAGAGAGATGCAAAAGGGATACTTGTAATTAGAACTTGATTTGGTTGAGAGGAGTCCTGTGCTCATCAAAGGTAACCTCCTTCCTAGCCTTCCAGAGAGCATAGATAACATAGATAAAAATTGTAGCCACGTATCGAATCCCACCTTTGTCATTCCTTCTAGTGAGAGCCAGCCAAATTGAGGAAGCAGAGAATGAGCTAGGGGCTTGTATGGTAGCTGCTTTGAAAATCTATCTGCAGAGGGACCTTGCTTGATTGTAGGAGAAGAAGAGGTGGCAGCCTGTGTCTTCCTCTTGGCAGCAGATGTTGCATCTGGAGGCTAAGGAGAATCCTAGACGCTTCAGTCATTGCTCTGTGGGAGTCTTTTTTTACATCAAATGCCAACCAAAACAGCTGATCCTGTGGAGGGAGATTCCTTTCCAGATAAGATTAGGCCATTCTAGCTTAAGGCCTCTGGATCTAATGAGGTTCCAAGCTCTTTTCATAGAGAGTTGACTGTCTGAGGGACGACTCCAAGTTGGAGTGTCTCTGGCTGATGGGCTTGGAGTGAGATAGGCAGTGGCTGAAGAGAGCAATGATTTGATTTCTAAGGGGAGGGTGTGAGGAATTAACCATGATCCAAAATGGTGAAGTGAGGATAGATGTTGGTCTACAGGGATGTGTAGAATTTGGTTGAGAGAGGAGTATCTGCGCACCAGGTATCATGCTAGATGTTGATTTTTTTGACCATTTCCAAAGAGCCAGGGGCATCCTTGCTGGATGGATGGAGCTAAGCGATGGATTTTCTTCCATATGCAGGATCCATAGATGGTGTTAGCAGGGGTCTAGAATGAATTGTGTTTGAAGTATCTTTTTTTTAACCAAGTAGCCCATACGCAGTTGGTTGTGGAGGCTTGCCATCCAAGTTTGATGAAAGTCGCTTCATTGACATCTTAGAGTCTCCTGATTTCAGGTCCACCATCCTCCTTAGGGAGACAAACATTAGCCCAATTAACATAGTTAATTTTGGAGGAAGAGGCATTCCCAGACCATAGGGAGTTCCTCATCATCTTCTCAAGCTCTTTACAGATGGAGGTTGGTATGGGTAAGGTGGCAGCCAGATGAATTGACATACTAGAGAGAACATGTCTGATAAGGATTAGACGACCTGCAAAAGATAAGAACTTTACCTTCCAAGCTGTTAGACAAGCATTCACAGAGGATATTAGAGGAAGGACATGAGATCTCTTTGGAGTGCCGAAGATGATCGAGATGCCAAGGTATTTTAGCTAAGCCTAAGTCTCTTGGATGCCTAAAGTGGAGCAGATCATTTTTTTCCTGTTGTTACCACATTTTCCTATATGCAATTGGCTTTTCCAAAGATTGAAAAATTGACCAGAGGAGGCTTCGTATTGCTCAAGGATGTCATGTAGAACAGAGACACTAGAGCCAGCACCTTTCATGCAAATGATAATGTCGTCTGCACAGAGAAGATGACATGGAATGGAAGGTACTGTGGATAAGGGGTGAAGAATCCCTTGGAGATAAAGGTTCTATAGGTGGAGGCTCAGAATTTCTTATGCAATGATGAATAGGTAGTTTTTGAGGCCACTGGAGGAACTGAATAAGCCATGGGGAATGTGGTTTAGAAGGACTAAGTGTCACGCCCCCGAACCCGGATCCCTGCAGCGGTCTGACCTCGTGGACGCAAATTGGAAAGTAAGTTATAAATAATATTTCTCCCAGATCCACGTGTGTGAAGAAGAAAAACTTTCCAAACACATCAAAAGCATTTCGCGGAAGCTTACGTGGCGTTGCGACTCGGAGTTCGTGGCCATCGGATTTCATGTCGCACTAAGCCAGTCAGCATAGTGCTGTCATAACAATACTCATACTCAGATTGGAACAAATCATGATATCAAAATATACATAGCTGACAGTAACAAATTGATCATTACCCAAGCATGTTTAAGTTATAAATTAACAAGTGCATTAATTACAATCCCAAGGAAATAGGCTAACAAAAGCCATACAAAATGACAAGCTAAGAGCGAATGCTACCCAGATGTGTAACATGACCCTTGAGTCAAGCACGATGTCTACATGATGTCACTGACACAACGAACTTGTAAAAACTCGTAGCTCTACAGCCATCTGCACACGTACTAGCTCAAGACGAGAACCTTCTACCTAAAGCACCAAAGTATAGTATATCAGACACGATGGGTCTGGCAGGTGACTGAGATAGGTAAATACATATAGAATATATATTAATTAATTAACGTGCGATAAAACATGATATTTTATCAAAAGATGCAAATGTACTTTCTGTTGAAAAGCGGGAAAGCATGATTAGTCATTATTGTTGAACCTGGCTAATGAATAAGTGAAAATCTATGAACAAGATGCAAGACAGAAATCTGGCATGAATGCATAAGAATATCATGATTGGTAAACCCACAAGAGCTCATCCTTCCTCTGTCATAGGAGATGACAAGAGCAAGCAAGGCAAAGCAAAACAAAATCCCATGTCACACGAGGTAGACGGGGTTTGGCCGCAGAACCGGAAACAAGAAAAAAGTATATGACTAGTCTACAGACAATCCACATGTTTAAGGACCCCTGGACAGTGGATCAGGCTGATAGGGCAGTCCAAGCTTAGTGGTATCCACTTAAATTCATGAATGCACAAAACGAAAATATATTTACAAGACAAATCGTGAAAATGGGGAAACTACTTGTCAAAACAAGACAAAGATCCTTCGCCACGCGAGGTGGTCGGAGCAAGCAAGACAAGATAGGATAGCATAAGCTATTAACATGTAAAAGCACAAAAAGTAGTCCCCTCAAGTTTCCTTAAATCAAAATCTTTCAAAAAGTAAGGCTCAAAATCCATTAAAACATGATCTACAAATCTAGTCACGTGATATGTCAAGAAAAGGAGCTACTTGACAAGCAAGGAGACACAAGCACGTAAATAAACAAGTACAATCATGATGAGTAGTCCGCCCACATGTTTATTGATTGCAAAATATGAGAAAATCATAATCCCAGGTGGTTCTTGTCGTAAAACAAGTAAAACTAGACAAGGCCAGGCAAAACATGTAAAACTTGTCAAATCAAGGCCACTTCGAGAAAATAGGGTATTTCCAAGTCATAACAAGTACACGTTGGTAAAATTCGTATTCAACCTCGAGTTTACAAAACAAGTACACTATACATATGCTAAGACCGCATCATTCAACCCCTTGTGTATTTGAAGCTTGAATGTCAGATTTTATAAATAAACTGGTGACCCTGAGGGTAGACGACAATCCAAGTTACAAGTATACATTGTCAAGTTGATTGCTCTCAGCATATCCCTGGTTTTTATCTCCACAAAATTCCATCAAAAGTCCCATTTTCTGAGTAGTTAGTGCGCAAATGACACCTTCTAACATTAGGAATCCATTGGGCTTAAGTTAAGTTTTGAGGATCCAATGCTAAGGTCCAAAACTAGGTCCACAACCACCTAAGAACCTTATTAAGTTGATTACAACATAACCACATTTGGTTCACCTAGGTACAATGTGTGTAGCAAAAGTTATATGACTAAATTTATTGATTCAAATATCCCCTATCTTTCCACCCTCTGATCATAAAATTGTATGGACCATTAAATTTTACATCTCAAGAGCTTTCCAACGATATGTGGAACTCCAAAATCCGACCTACGGAACAAAAGTTATGGCAGTTCCAAGTTGCCATTGCTAAGCCCACTAGGCCAGCTCGCTATAGCGAGAGATGCCTTGCTGCTTGGCCACCCGAACCTGCTCTATGGTTCTATTTTTTAAGCCATTTTCACTCCCATTCATTTCCACTCTTTCAACTGCTTCTAAAGTGTTCTTGAGATCATAATATGACCAATTTGAGCCTCCATTTGCTCCTATGGTCCATATCTTTCCACACATCCATTCTTCAACATTTTCAAAGCCAAAATCCATGATTCTTAAATAAAACATTCATTTTCCATCTATTCCAGAAAAAATCATTTTCAAGAAATAGAATCAAGAATTAGACAAAAACTTCATAAAAGTTGAAATAAGAATCCATAAAATAACATTGAAAGTGTGACATGCAATGAATATATTTGATGCTAATAACAAGATTGATCAAACATGTATTGGATGAAAAACATGATTTATAAATAAAATGCCTAAAATCAGTAACATGCACAAAAACAAACTATGTCAGTCACTTGCCTTGGCCACTAGCACTCCAAGATCACTCTCTAATCTCACCTATAAGACTTAGCACGCCCACAAAAAAAAAACCCCAAAATATATACAAAATGGCTCAAATATTAGAAAACTAACAAAGACATGGAATTTGATCATGCATGATGGAAATAGTGGCTCATCTATGACCTAGATCAACATGTTAAAAGATGGGAGCAAGAGGCGTACTCTAAGATAGATCTACACCAACTCTATTGGCTAACGTAGAGGTTGTTGGCGACAAAATGACAAGAAAACGGCGCCAATAAGAAGCTCTCAATGCATGGAGTAGAGTGGTGGCGATCAATCCTCAATTTGGTAGAGTTTGGTGGAGTTTTGAGAGAGAAATAGGCAAGAGGAAGGAGAGCAAAGTTCAGCTCTGAAATTGCTGAAACTAGCTGGGAAAGGACGATGGAAATGAGAGAGAAAGGAGGTGGCCTCTTTAAAAACAAAGTCATGAGTGGGGCCACAACTAATAGTGAGAGACCCCGATCCCTAATTTCCGGGATTAGTATTGACTTAATTGTGGATTAGTTTTCTAAGTGGGATTAGTGGTTGTTGGTTGAGTTTGTGAGTTAGAATAACTTTTCATTAGTTTTGGGGAGTTTTGAAAGCCAATGAACCTAGTTAGTGACCGTATGGTTCCCATTTGTTTTGTGTGGTCAGCATGGAGAGGTTCTCTGTGATTCCCAAAAATTCTCACTTCGGTCCATTTGACTAATCTCTTCATTCCCTACGACTTTCGTGTTCACTCTGTACCCATTTGAACTTCCGAAAATCAGTTTTTCCAACCCCGGGGGAAAATCAATCTTTTCACATTGAATTTGGACCCAAATCTCAGAACCATGCCAAAACTGTACTTTTTGAAAACTAGATTCTAGTTTTAATGCTTGTGGAGGTTTTGTTTAGAGCTTGTATATGATGTTTTAATGCTTGTGGAGGTTTTCTTTAGAGCTTGTATATGATGTTTTAATGCTTGTGGAGGTTTTGTTTGGAACCCCAATGCAATGGTGGGACTTAGGAAGTGAATTATGGAGCGTGATTGAGAAAGAAACCCCATCACGGAAATGTATTGAGGATTCCTTTCTTGCCAATGTGTATAGGGGCCTTGGAATGTCCTCGATCTTCTAGAGTACCAAGCCAAAAATAAAACCGACATACATGACCCTTATACACATTGATTTAAATCCTGAAGCTTCAATGTATGATCCGAAATTATGTGGAAATCCCTTTGTGTTCACTTCTACTCGAATTACATATGTTCTCATCTGTTTTGATGTGTCATTGCTAGTTTTGCTTTAAAACTATTGATATATGCACTGGATGTGTTCTGCCTACATGCATAACAAGATACTGATGTGATATATGTGCCTATGAGCACCTTGTCCAACCTGTTTGGGTGTTATACACCGATATAGATATGTATATGTCCCAATTCCTTGGTATGACCTATGTACTGGCACCACTAAGCTTGGACAACCTTGTCGGCTTGATCCACCGACTTGGAGGTCCCCCTTTTGCTCCTGCCAGCTAAAGTATGGGTCCTGTCCTGTCTCGCTACTCGGTTCCACGGCCGTCGTCTTGTCTAGCTATATGTATATATTTATATCGTTGGATCTCGTCATTTCATGTGTCTGAGACCAATGCCCTGAATGTACTGTCATCACATTAGTAATGGATGATTTAACTTTGTGTGGTTGCTATCTTGCCAGTTTCCAATTCTTTGGTACCTATTTATGTTTTACACTGATCATGTGTTTTCAGACAAATCATGTAACTTATTTCATGAAAATTGTTGTTTAAGAAGGTTTCAATGTTTTCCAAAGTAAATTGTAATCTTACCATATTGTTTATATCTTTTCACCCACCTGCCAGACCTTCGTGTCTGACCCTCTCTTTTGGTACTCAGGTCTAAACTTCTTCGCCCCAAGCTGGGTGCTTGTGTTGGCTGTTGGGTCATGAGTTCGCAGATTGTAGTGTCGGCTATGTCATGTAGACATTGAGCTTGACATCGGAGCTACGTCATATTTGGGGTATTATTTATTTAGCTTGTTGCTTGTATGGCTTTTATTAGCCTTTTCCTTAGGATTTAATTAATACACATTGATATTTGTAACTTGAACATTTGTGGGAATGAAATATCCTGTTACTGTCAGCTCTGTATTTTATTGTGATGGTTTGTTCCAGTCTTATATGATCCTCGATATGATAACTATATGCTAGCGGTTAAGTGCAACACGGAATATGATGGCCATGGAATCCGAGTCGCATCACCACGTAAGCTTCCCCAAAATATTCAGAGAGTGTTGGAATTTGTCGTCCTCACACACACGGATCTTGGGAGAAATATAATTGTTACTTAAACCCCAAACTCACTTTCCCCGAGGTCGGGCCGCTGCAGAGTCTGGGTTTGGGGCATGACAAATAACACTTCATGGGCTCGGAATAGGGTTTTCTTGGTCTCGGATGGACTGACGAAGTAGACTAAAATACTCATAAAAAAATCTAGTTTTCAAAACGTATATTTTTTACATAGTTCTGGAATTTCAAATTTTGGGCTCAGATTTTTAATGTGAAAAGGCTGTTTTGCCTGTAGGGCCGGAAAAATGATTTTTTCTGGGCTTCAAATGGGATCAGTGTAAACACAAATTAAAGTTGTTGGGGCTAATTTAACCTATCAAAAGAAACAAAAATTGAAAATTTTCAGAATCAATAATAATGCCCCCCACGTTGACACGTGCAACCCAAGGCATCCCTGGGTTGCCAGATTGGGTCCAACGGCTTTCAAAATTTCCCAAAGCTATAGAAAATTATTCTAATCTACAAACCAATACGATAATACTCAAATCTCACTTAGGGAACCAACTTACGGCTAAAGACACACTAATCACGAAAATTAGGAGTCGGGGTCTTACACTGAGTCACTGAAAGTACCTTTGCAGTCTTTGATCAGGGAGATCTATGTTTTTGAAAAGTTGAAGAATTTTAAGGTTGAAAGAAGGAATGGCCAGTTGATTTTATCAAAAGCTTTGGAGATATCTAGCTTGAGGCAGAGGGATCCTTTGTTTAATTTGGATTTAAGCTTATGAAAAAGCTCAAAAGCTAGGCCTGAATGGTGTTGAACACTTCTTCCTTTGATGAAGGCTGCTTGGTGGGGAGAAATTAAGGCGGACCCGACCCATTTTCACACCTCACTTGCACATTCATGTATAAAGCAGTACAAGCAAACGTCCCCTAATTCTATGCACTATTGGATTTTAGTCCTAGAAGTTTTCCTTCAGGGCCACTACTTTTAAAAAAAAAAAAAACTACACTCTTGGGGAGGTGTCGCGCTATTGGATTTTTGAAAAATGCATGCATTTCAAAAAATTGTTGGGGCACCCTGAACATCATTTGCCAATATATACACCCCATTCTGCTAAACATGACAACCGCAGCCGGGCCTTTAATCGTACATAGACTCACACAGGCCATTTAACAAACGGGCTGGAAAGTTAAGGTCAGGTATGGCCCACATACCTAAAATAGAGTCCAAATCCATCTGATACACTCCCCGCTTCATTATTACGCAAGCCCAGCTCATGAGCATCCCTACTCACCTGGTATGACAAACAAAGGGTTAGTGATCATTCTATGATCCCAAAAAGTTACCCAAGTAGGAAGACAGGATGCCATAATCATGTCAATCCCATCACATGGCCCAATCTTTTCATGTTCGTGCATCTGTGATGCGCATTTCACTTGCAGATAAGATAGGATTAAGCAATGATAAATTGTCAAGTTAGAGAGAACATGACTTCAAATAGGGTTGACAAAAATAAAATTCACAGGGCTGGCTATAAATGACCAGATAAGGCTTGAATAATGATGGATCAGGTCATAGTGGTGGTGTCCGTGCATAACACTACTATATACTCATAATAATTAATTAATACATGCAAAAATAAATAAATTTATGGAAATTTCAAAATTTTGAAATATTTCATGAAACACGGCTGTTACTCGAATCTCTCTGAGGAAGAAAACAAGACTAGCATGAAAGATGAGAGCCCGTCAGGCTAGCCAAGTCCGACTTGCCTGTGAACCATATATAACTACATAGATTCAAGGTATGATCAGCTCATAAAAGATACTGATATAGGCAAGTCATTCTTGGCTACAAAACAAGTCTCTCATCTTCATGTAAGACTTGTCTTCCTTTCACCACAATCCACATTCTTCTATGCGACTCCCATATATCTCCCTTTTGAGGGCCTCTGCCTATTTATAATGCCAAGGCAAGAAGGAGAATGGGTTCCCATGCCTCATCATCCATTGACTTTTTTCTCCATACCTCATCGCAGGCTTTCAATCCATAGGTACCCCATAAGGAATATATTCTCAACAAATACAGGGAACATTGTATTGTCTGTTCATCTTTCTCACCATCCTTTCCGAGCAACTGGGCCAGGATAGGCCAGTTTCACAGGATATGTGGCACAAATGAATGAAATTTGTATTTTTTCTGATAAATTATGTTCTGGGCACAAATGGTTTCGTAAATAAGTTCATTAAGTAACTAATTAAACAGAAGGCTCAACAGATCATTTTCTTACCAAAAAAAAGGGTGATCATCATTTGGTGTAATTTCATTACAACCATTGCTGTGGACGGTGGGCCTTCCAGTAGATTAAAAACACAAAATGGAGGTATTTTAAAATACCTCGATTTCATTTTTCCACTGTCACCCTCTTCCTCCTCTTAAGGTGCCAGATCTTGGACCCACAATCTGATGATTTCAACCATAGGTTCAAACCATCAGGCTAGGATGGTGATCGGTGTCAATGCAGCATATGTTTATTTCTTTCATGTAATTTTTTTGACACTATCAACGGAACCACAAAACCAATGAAGCCTTCATACGTAGCCATCCATCAAGCAACATGTGCTCTGTAGCATACGCAGGACCATGTCAGTGCCAGCAGGTTTTCTTTTTCTTTTTCTTTTTTTGGAATTTTTTTTTTTTTGGAATGCTTTTTAATGTTATTTTCTTTTGGGAATGTTATCATCTCTTTATTCTCTCTCAAAATGCATGTACTTTTCTCGATGAAATGATTCATTTGGTATGTCAGACATATTTGAAACTGTTGCCTTGGTCCTGAAAATGAGGTCCATGGGCTGATGCTATCGGGCCTGAAATAAACGAAATGAAAATGGTAGTCTGTCAATTGAGTTTCAAATCTCAATATCACTACCTCAAAAATTGCTAAAAACAAGGATAAATTAGCGAAATGTCCCTGAAATGTATCCTTTAAAGGCTCTTTATTCCCTGAAATGTATCCCTCAAAAATTGGGAATGTTATTATCTCTTAATTCTCTCTCAAAATGCATGTACTTTTCTCAATGAAATGATTCATTTTGTATGTTTGACATATTTGAAACTGTTGCCTTGGTCCTGAAAATGAGGTCCACGGGCTGATGCTATCGGGCCTGAAATAAACAAAATGAAAATGGTAGCACATCTGTCAATTGGGTTTCAAATCTCAATATCACTACCTCAAAATTTGCTAAAAATTAGGATAAATTAGCAAAATGTCCCTGAAATATATCCTTTAAAGGCTTTGGTCCACAGATGTTTCGGTTAAGGCCTGTAGTCCACGTAGCTAGACATATTTCAGCCATGTCCCTAGATACGCCACATCACATATTTCATGACTGATTTGCCCTTGTAACTACCCCAATACGTCACACATAACTCTTAAATTGTTACGCAAGTTCAGCCCTTAATTTAAGGGACTTAACATGATATTTCATGACTAATTTACTCCTCTAACGAATTTTATTCCTAGTTTTAGATGAAGTTTCAAAATTTAAATGGGAGGGAATACATCAAGTTTCGAAATTCAAATGGGAGGGAATGATGTTGATACGTCTTCTGCTACACACTCGAGGAGATTTGCCCATGGATGTCTCCTTGATGAATATCTAGTAAATGGTTTTATCTAAAGTTTTTTTACTAGAAGGACCGAGCCACATGCGTATTACAATTATTTAGGTAATTTTCCAAATGAGGGGGAGAATTGCATTTGATGTGTTTTGACCCTCTCAAAGGAATTTTACGCATCGTCTTGTGAGATCATGACCATGCTATCTTTCCTCTATTTTTTTTAGTCAACATTTGTTTCCCTTGATTCCATAGATTCATTGTTTAATAATGCCAAATATAATAAGAAAACTAACTGCATTTAGTAGAAACATATCGAGGGTATGCTGACTATGCAAATGTTAATTGGGATGAGCTTGGATTTGGTCTTATGCTAGCTGATTACATGTATATTATGAAATGTTCCCAAGATGAGAAGTTCTCACGAGGGGAACTCAATCGTATTACAAATGGGAGGGAATTTTTTCTTGTGAAATTTTAGTTGGGGTCTTGAGTCTTTTTTTTTAAAGTATGACTGGATTTGAAGGAAGGGTGGAGAGTGGGATTTTTTTTTTTTTTGAGACTATGGATTTGATCCACCCTTTTCTGAATTTATCTGAGTTTGGTATGAATTTTCCTGAGTTTTGAGTGAATTTATCTGAGTTTGGTATAAATTTATCTAAGTTTTGCACAAATTTATCTGAGTTTAGAACAAATTTATTTGAGCTCTGAAAAAATTTAATTGGATATGAGGCACAAATGCTTTCAATCAAGGTCGTTCATCTGGTGTGCCCTACCATGAATAGGGCATTTTGGAGGACATTGGCTTTGATTGGGCAATGTTAGTCAACTGATTGATGGCCGATGAATGGTTTTAGGTCTTTATATTTGATACTGTCAGTTTTCCGGCCAAATGCCCCTAAAAACAACGGCCCTATGCCGTCATTTTTCATGGATAAATGACATATGTAGGAGCTGGGATTTTTGTAGGGTTTTTTTTTTTTTTTTTTTTTTTTTTTTTTTTGAAGCCGTCAGAAAATTCTAAAAACAGCGGTCTATGATTGTTGTTTTTTCCGAATTTTTTTTTTTAAAAACGCTCGCCTACACCGTCGTTTTGAGAATTTACCGACGGCTTCAAGCCATCGCTTTTAAAAAACCACTACAAAATTCCCTACTCCCTATATAGGTTAGTTTTTCGTGAAAAATGGGCCGTCGGTTTTAGCTATTTTTGAGGTAGTGGTCAAGCGAGATTAGGTGTACTACACATAGGGAAAAATGCATGGGCCCAACCTTAACCTAATCGACTTTGTTAAATGGCGTAATGGGTTGGAAATGTCCACCTCAAACCAAACCAAAAGTTCAAGGGTCAACCTGAACATTGGAATTCCAGGTTGGGCCAGGATCTTGCTGGTGGGTTTTGGTGGAAGGGCTGGTCTGGTTTGGGTCGGGTTGGGGACGGGAGGTGCAAGTACGGAGATAAACCAATCTAATGCATTTATCAATTGGGAATTTCAACGTCAACCTGACCCAGAAGTTATTAGGCTCAAAATGAACCCTTGAATTCCTTGGCCGGGTTCAAATTGCGTTGGCAGGGTTGGGTGCAGTGAATCAGAATGGAACTCATTTTGATCGGGTCTACAAGTTCTATGGTAAATATGAGTACAACTTAATCAAGCCAAGCCTAACCCAAAAAAGACAGAAAGGGTCAGCCCAGAGCCTGAATTACTGGGCAAGGTCTGCGTCGGTTGGATTGGGCCAGGAATTGCCACTCCGACAGCATATTTGCTATTCAACCTTGTGTCGCATCAAGTGACCCTTTACCTCACCCAAAGGGCAACTAAGGACCTCAGGATTTAATGCTGACAGTTGATTTCTCTCAATGCAGTACAGGTGGAGACTTTGACCTTATAGATGGAAGAAGATGCAAAAATTCTCCTAAGAAAACAAATATTTGAATTTCTTGAAATAGAACAGGTGGGTGATTGTGATGACTCATTGCCTTGGATAAGAGGAAGCGGCAAGTCATGCAGTTCTCCTAATTCTATGCTCTTTATATTGACTCTTTATTCCTAGCATCACCCATTTCAAATAATGTCAATGCTTTTAGCCACTAGCAAGCATGCTTTTGACTTGAAATAATTCCACTCACATGATCCACTATATTTGGATTCAAAAGAAATAGACCTTGTATATAGATATTATTTAGCCAGAGAATGTATTGTGATCATGGCCCATTTGCATGCATGCATGAGGGACCCGCTTTTTTTTTATCTTTTTTTTTTTTTGGGGGGGGGGGGGGCGCATTCGTAGAAAATAATAATCTTTTTGAAAAGTTAAAGAAGCTTTTTGAAATTTTGGGATGGCCCATGGCCCATGGCCCTGCCAGCCACCCTCTGGTTCGCAGTGCCCACAAGGGAGAGTTGTTTAACGTGGTTTCTTATGCATATAGTGGTGAGTGCATGCCATACATTTTCGTCAATAGTGGAGTGATGGCCTTTCTTTGTTTTGTAATCACTTTTGAGCGAGGGAGGAGGATAGCTTGTGCAATTATAGTTTCTATTCTATTTACCATCTTTTAGAATTTTTTGAGGGAGTGATGTTTTTTAAAAAAAGTAAGAAATACAAGCTTTTCTTACTGTCTTACATTAATACAAGCCCAGCTCATAAGGCCACCTACCGGTCCATTCGCGCAGACCATCCAAATCCAACCCTGCTATTTATATGGGTCCCACCCGATTTTGATAGATTTGAATAGAGTGAACCGCTGGATTAATGATCAATCTTTTATTGTTTCATATAGACTCATTAAACTTTTATATTAGATTAATAGACCATGGATGAATGCGTAAGAGGTATTAGATTGATTTCTAATTTGTTATCTAGGTTGGTCCCACTTGGATCGTTCGATCCCCCCTTTCCATAATTTGTGGGGTCCCAAGTGGGCCCCATTAGGTGCTTATACCTTAAAATGGTAAGGAAAGCTTGTAGAGGAGCATTACTCTTTTTGAAAATACATAACCACGTGTATTTTGTATGGAAAATTTCAAAATTATGTATGCTGTGGCCTAATATTACATAAAGTTTCAATGAACCGATGACATAAAAGTGCCCAGTCGTTTTTTCAATAGGCTTTCAACCTATGGCCACTCCAGAATAAGCGACCATAGTCAACACCTTGCCAATAATGCCATCTTCTCCATCTGTATCTATTTTCCCAACCGACCTATTTAATTTGTATTTACATCTTCCTACCATATTCCTGATCCTTATATCTTCCTATCTTCTCATTGTCTCTATTTTTATTTTTGTCTAATAGATGATAAGAGGTTAGTATATATATAGGCAATTATAAGTTTTTCTTGTGGATTTGATGAGAGTTTGGGGGTAGATTTTGGTGGAAAACTTAACCAAAGGGCTTCAATTTTCTAGAGCTTTGACTCAGATTAGGGTATGAGTCGGGCCAATCTCAATTGTAAATGATGACTGAAGGTGAGGCCACTTTATTGTGAGATAGTGGACAGATTTAGAGCAATAGCAATCTGTCATTGGGTTATTGATTGTGACGTGTTAAAGAGTCATCGCATATATGTGTATATAATATAAAAAATTCCTCAGTGTCACTTTTTTTTTTTTTTTTTTATTATAATGGAGGGTGTTCCAGCCCTTTGGGATGAACTTATTCCTATGGGCCCAGGGGGAGCCGAGTAAATCCCCTGTGACCCCACTGTGATAGTGCAGCTTCAAATCCTCAACCTCCAAAAGCAAATCATGGTCCTAAGCCTAAAAATAAAATAAAATCCTCACTATCACTATTGTTGAACTAGAACAATATATAAAAGAAAGCATAAGGAGCAGCCATTAGAGGTCGAACCGTGTGTGGAAATGCTTGATTGCACTTAAAATATTCTAAGGTTTTACCCTCAAAGGTAGTAAACCCTAAGATGAGAAAGGAGAAAATAGTGAAAACAAGGAATTGAGGAGAAAGAACCAAATGATTATGTTTGATAGAGTTGGGCGATCACAACTATGTATGTGTGTGTGTGTGTATACGACAAGGCTCTCCTAAGCGCGAGTTTAGGATAAAATTCTGTAAGCTTGCGTTTGTGGGGACCACCCTTGGTCCATCCAAATGGACCAAACACATGATCTCCTGAATTGTACATGTCCACCAACTTTCTGTTAGATTTAAATTTCCTGAATCGTTGGGTCGACTGTACATGTACCGATCCGAATAGACTGTTGACCATTAAACTGTTAAGGCCCAGATCCCACCCCCCCCCAAACAAAAAATCCATCCCCATCCCCATCCCTATGTGAGTCCCTAGATGGGCCCCACCATACACTTGAGCTTAACTTATCCTAAGCTTGAGTTTAGAAGAGCTCCCACCCCACCTCCTCCAAATAGTAATCCAGTGAGCAACTCAACGTGGGGCCCACATGCGGCCTTACTTAGGATTAGGATTGGGGGAATCAAGAGATCTCCCTGGCCCTTTCTCTATGCAAAAAATCATCTCTATCCCTCACCTTATCATCGCCATCTGGGCCCACAAGTTCAATGGTGTACAGTGCATCGGATGGGTGCAAAGGTGGGCCCCATATGAAATTCGAGGGGATATGTGTGTGGTCCATTGGGCTGCATGTGGTCTATTCAGATGGACCACCAGGTGAGCCCCACCCTTGGTGCACAACTTAAGCACCGGCGCACCAGATAGCCATCGTTCGTGTGTGTAGGTGTCTATATATATACATACTTAGTTGATATTCTTAATTTGTTTTTAAAATTAAACTTCCTAAAGGTTACTTATTACACATAAATCCTAGTCTATTTTATAACTCTCCTCCTCAAGTTGGTGCTGATCATCAGTGCTTGTGTATGCTTCCTTTGATTTTCCCTTTAATGAAATGGCTGTCAACTCTAATGTGCTTAGTTCGCTCATGATTAATTAGATTCTTCAAAATGTTCATCGTTGATGTGTTGTCATAGTGTAGAATCATATGCCTGCCTTGCTTAAAGAAAATTCCCCCAACAATATTCTCGATCAAAACAACTCATGCACCATTCCCTTCAGCCATAGTCTTAAGACTTAGCTTCAAAGCTTGATCCTGCACCCACTACCTATTTCTTACTTTACCGTAGGACCAAGTTTCCACCAACCATAATACAACACTAACAACAATATGTAGCAGATCTTCCATATATGTTTTAGATCTGCTAATCATCATCAGCATACGCTTCTACTTTCACACAATTCCCATGATATGCATGTAAAATACCTTGCCTTGATGTTCCTTTTAAGCATTTCAGTGAATTGCAGCTAAATGATCAGATCGGGGAGCTTGCATAATTCACTTACCAAACTTATAACATATGAGAGTCAAGTTGTGTGATGGCCAGATAAATTCATCTTCCCACTAATCTATTATATGTTCTCTAATTGTCGCAACCCCGGACCGGGTTAGTGCACCAAGGGCGCTCCTAATCCAGGATCGGCGAGCGAATGATAGTGTAGGATGACAACAATGATATATACATTTATTTAATTTCCCACATGTCTCCGCAGTGAGGATATCGCACAAACATACAAGTCCTTCGCGTTCAGAATGCGGAAGCGTATAGCAAACCAAATATGTAATTCTTTCCATGATACAAGACTGATAACACACATAGAAATAACACACATATAGAAAACTTGACGTCAGAGTGAGCAATGATCAATTGGCATTTCCAAAAATATAAAGTTAATGTTTATACAAAAGATCAGTTAATTAATCATCTCAAAAAATAGAGGCCAACAAAGGCCAATTACAACCAATAAACCCAAAATGTGTCAGTCACTATCCCAAAAGATGTTTCGTATCTCAAGGGTTGACCAAATGTCTAAACGACATCATCGGCCTGCCATTCTCCTACTCGATACAGCTCTCCGGCCGCCTCCTCCGGCTCCTCCTTAGAGACAGCAGGGTCTGGACCTGAGTACCAAAATAATGGGTCAAACACGACGGTCTGGCAGGTGGGTGAAAAGATATGAACAATAAAGTAAATTTAAAAGTTACCTTAGAAAACATCGAAACCTGCTTAAACAACGACTTTCGAGAAATAAGATGCATAGTTTATTCGAAAACACATGTGCAGTATAAAACATTTAAAGGTACCAATAAATAAAAAACTAGCAAGATGACAGCCACACAAAAGCTAAATCCTTCATCACTAATGTGATGAGAGCACATTCAGGGCGTTGGTCTCAGACATGCGAAGTGACGAGAACCAACAAAATATATACATATACATATAGCTAGACAAGTCCACGGCCGCGAAACTGGGTAAAGGGGCAAGACAGGACCCAGACTACAGCTGGCAGGAACAAGAGGGAGACCTCCAAGTTGGTGGATTAAGCCAACAAGATCATCCAAGCCTAGTGGTGCCGACACATAGGTCATACAAAAAATCAGGACATATACATATCTATATTGGTGTATAACACCCAAGCAGGTTGAACAAGGTACTCATGGGCACATATTTCACATCAGTAGCTTATCATGCATGTACGGGGCTTGCAGAACACATTCAGTGCATGCGTCAATAGTTTTTAAAATAGACTAGCAATGTCACATGAAAACAGACAAGAACATATGTAATTCAAGTGAAAGAACACAATTGGATTTCCACGTAATTCCGGACCGTGCATTGAGGCCTAAAGATTTAAATCAATGTATATGAGACACTCGTATGTCAAATTATATTTTTGGCTTGGCACTCCCGAAGATCAATGCATTCTAAGTGTTCCATACACTTTGGTAAGTCAAAGAGTCCTCAATATATCTCCGTGATGAGGTTTCTTTCTCAATCGGGCTCCATTTATCACTTCCCGGGTCTCACCCTGGCATTGGGGGCTCAAATAGACATTTCCTAAACATCAAAACATCATTTCCAAGTCCCCAACACTGCCTCAGGCCTCACAGACGGTTGGCTCGAGTGGACCGGAGCTTTGCTTGAGCCGGCAAGCTTCTGGGAGGGGTCCGCTTGAGCGGATTGGTCCCTTTCAGATTAACTCGAGCCATCTAGCTTCTGGATGGGGTCCGCTTGAATGGATTGGCCTCTGGGAGGGTTGGCTCGAGTGAACCTGGAGTTGGTTCGAGCCAACTATCTTATGGATGGGTCCGTTTGAGCGCACTTAGATATGCTCGAGCGAACTGCTTCAGAAACAGCCTATTTTGTGCATTAGGGCTCTTCCCTTCTCTTCTCCCAAATCTCCTTTGAGTCACCACTTTCTCACAAAATTGAGGTCTCCCATCATCCTCATAATGCCTTTCATTCCTCCATTAACCATTCCACAGAATACTTTAAACCTCCTTCATTTCATCCACATTTAACACAAGAGAATCCATCATTCATGAAATCGAAATATAACAATAACAAGCTCTCTCAAAGTAGAATGCAAAATTTCAAGATACTAAATAGAGTGAAAGACTCGTCAATATGCATTTTCAAAAGCCATAGAAGCAAGTAATAAAAATCCATCATTTCTAATAAAACATGTTAACATTCAAAATACCCATGCATCCGCTTGCCTTGGCTTCCAAAGTAGCTAATCAAGCTCCTAACACCACCCTTAAAGCCAAACCTACAAGCACACCCAAAACCCCCAAAACACAGCCCATTTAGAACCCTAAATGGTTAAAATAAAGAGCAGGAAGGGGAGATCCCAATAGTGAAGATGGAGACTCTCTAGAGCTAGGGAAGCACAAATCTACAAGTTAGGGAGGATTACTTACTTGAAAGTGCTTCAAATGAACAAGACTAACTCAAGGAGAACCTTAATATGGCTGGATTTCTCTTCCAATGGCATCAATAGAGAGCTCTCATGGTGGGGAAGAAGATGTTGATACCCATTTCTCCATTTGGCAATAAGTTGAGGTAGATTGGGGATGAAGAAGCAAGAAGAAGAAGAAGAGAAATGCTAGCTTGGGCTGGAGCAAGAGTTCTTCCACAATGAGCAAGAAAGGTAAGGTGAAAAGGGGATTTCCCTTATATAGGAAGTGGAAATGGGTCCCACAACTAAACAAACTTGTTAGGCTAAAATATGGATTTTCGGGCCTCGGATGAGTTCGACGAAGAAGGAAGAGATGTTCATCGAAAAATCTAGTTTCCAAAAAGTTTACATTTCAAGGGTTTTGGAGACATCGAAAACTGTGTCTAGATTTTGTGTAAAAAGACTGTTTTGCCCTTAACATTAGAAAAGTAGGGTTTCGAGGTCTCGCACGGGAACGGAGTAAACACAAAAGTTGTAGGGAATGATAAGACCAATCAAATGGAGTTAAAACATGAATTTTGGAATCGCGGGTAATCCCCCACACTCATGCGAAGTTGTTAAAAAGACTCCCCAAAAGTCTTATTAAATCAAATAGGCTCTCAAAACTCCCCAAAGCTATATAAAAGCTATTTTAGTCCCAACTTAAACAAAATCCGCTAGTCTCACTTAGAGCTAACACACGACTTAATTAGTGCTAATCGCGGACACCCGAGTTGGGGTCTTACACGAATCATGAAGCCATTCTCTGCTTTTGAGAATGCAAACCATGATTCTATTAAATAGGAGTGTCAACTAATTTGGCTTGTAACTATTCTTGTTTTTCAAAACTAATCATTGGTGTACGTGCGTTGCACGCAGTCGTTACTAAAATGGTAGTATTAGTTCATTTTTAAATGTAGTACTTCTATTCATCTTTGAAATTCTTTCATGACAAAATCTCTCTTTTGATAGAAGCTTAAATGAGGTTAGATAGTAATGAATACCCAGTTGTTACCTTAAAAAATCAAAATTTCAGAAAAAGTTAGTCTTTCATCCCCATCTCTACCATATACCTTTCAGCTTTTGCACCTTTGGTTGGGACCCATATTACCTTGAATAAATTCTTAGAATTCATGTCGTAAGAACAAATGACGCTTATAATATATATGAAGATGTCTAAGGCTTTACAAATTTTAGTATGAATAGTTTAGTGCAACATAACATTTATTGTATCTATTAATCCACTTTGTTTTACAGTATTTTGCAAAGAGAAGATTTAAATCAAGAATGAGGAAGCTATTTTATGTGCTCTAAAGGATTGGAGATAATGTTAGATTGTATGACCTCAATCCAGTGGATAATCTAGATAAATTGATTTGTTTCATTAGTTAGGTTATATTTTCATGCTTTAATAATGAGATGAATGGTATTTTATTCTATCTTTGCACATGACCAATACAAAATGACATGATGGTTCATAAGATGCACCGGAGCCCACAAGTATATTAGATGTGATCCTTGTGTTTGGATGAGATCCACATGCAGGAGACATAAATCATAAAATTCATACTTAAATTGATTCACAGCCAATGATGAGATTCGGCATCTCATTTGATAAGGTTGCAGCACTGTGAATACCATGAGATAGTGTGATACTTCTCAATCATCAGAGTGTAAGACTCTAAATCATTGTACTGGTACATTGGATTTACTGAACGACCATGAGTAGCACCTTGTACAAATCTGTCTTTGATTAAAGGATCACTCTCATAATTCCTAAGCAATAGGCACTTAATCCTGAGAGATACATGGACTCAAGTTTCTAATATACATTTACTTTGGGTCATCAATGAGTGAGGCCAATTGTAGGCCAACACTTCGATGTCTTGGATACGTGGTAGTGGGGCTTTCGGAACATATAATTCTCAAGATGTAATCTATCCTCATAAATATCCCCTTGTGCCAATGAATGGATTTTATCATTAGTGAGTGCTCACCCATCTCAATTAAGAGTTAATTGGATGGTACTGATGACTAATGTAATTAATTGGGTCACAAAGATACTAAGAGATGAATTCAATTTGGTTGGACAGATTTATTTCAATAGATCCATCGATAAAATTGATGGAGGGGCCTACTTGTAGTAATTGGAAAGCTTAGGGTCTCCTTGTAATTATTCCTATGACCGGAGTGCAATTGCTTTTAATTAGTGAACTTATTTGCAATTAATTGTAGGTTCGGAGTTCACATGAGATGTGGGGTCAAGATTCATAATTGGAGCCAAATTCTAAGGAATCCCTAGTGGTCCACATGCTAGCCCTAATAAGAGAATGTTACTAATCTCATTAGAACTCTTAAGAAAAGGAGGAGTATGATACTTACTGATAATAGAAGTGAGACTTCTAATCTTGGCCTAAGAGGAGGTGTGTCATAAACTATAAATAAGAGGTGATGGTTAGAGATCTCTGCACAACAATTATCTCCCAAGTTCCTCTCTCTCCTCTGGTTTCCTACTAGAGATCTAGGGTTTTCTTCTACTTGGAGATCCCACCATTCTCCTTTAGAAGTTCTCTAAAAGGGCATAGCGAAGAACACAAAGGCAAGGGAGAACAAAGTTTGCGGAAAGAATGTTTGTTGTAGAAATCAAGTTCTCGATTAGACCACAACCACGCTCCAAAGGTATATTGTCTATTTAAATTAGTAGATCTAGTTATGCTTGATGTTTCTTGATCTATTTTCTTGATGTGTGTTTGATCTTAATGCATGAGATTAGGATTTTAGATCTTGGACTTGGGTTCTTGGCCTTATAGATATTTGATCCCTGCATTAAGTGGGTCAAAAGTTTTTGAATACTTATCCTCAAGTCCCACCTACTTCAAACAATTGGTATAAGAGCGATCCCTATATTCTCATCGCGTTATATCGGTCTTCTAGATCTAGTTTCTACATGAGATGTGGAATAGATGGATCTAGTGTCGCAACCCCCAATCCCTAAACTGGATCAAGAAGTGATTACTGCCAATGGAGTCGCGACGACGCACGAAAAATGAGGACGGGTGTAACCTCGATCCATGCTATTTAGTTTCACCCACATGATTCCGCTATGTGAGATTCTGCTGGGATCCTCGATTAGCGAAGACCATCATGGCGGAAGCATGCGGAGGGCCATTTCAGGGAACAGGCACAAAGATCATAGTACAATGGCATTATCAGACTGGATAGCAGAAAGGAATTCATTTAATCAATTAGTAATCAAGTTTAACAAAAGATTAAGTTTAATTACAACCTAGAATAAGGCCGTACATAAACACTGGCCAAATAATAACAATGATCAAAAGATGTAATTCCCCAAAATAATAAAAACCCAAAAGATGATAGCAAGGGCTCTGCAGCTTTGGGCGCTACTCTATGTTGCTGCCCACTCTTGTAAAACTGGCTGATCTTGTTGGACTGCCTCAAGATCCGGTTCGGGCATTTAGACAAACTCGTTACCTACGGCATCAAGCATAGATCAGACGGGAGTCTGGCAAGTATTCAAGATAAAAAGTATAGTTTGCAGGTACAAAACATATTATAAATACATGTGATTAATCACGAAATTAATGTAACCAAGCCGGGTAAGTTAATGTAAGAAAATATGATTAACAGAATAAAAAACAAGAATTAAAATCAGACTAATGAGTACTTGGAAACCACATCGTATAATCCTCAGAAGGGGGAGCTTTTGCTTGCCCCAGCTGAGCTAAACTGAGAGTACCTTGGAACTCACCCGAGAGTTTACGGTCGTAAAAAACCTTTGGCCCTGCCACAGGGTACTTGTTGTAGCCCAAGCAGGGTAGGTATTTTAGTGACACTGGTCACATACAGAACTCAAACTGCAACGAGTAAGATATATATAATATAATATATACTAGAATAACAACTTGGTGGTGCCGACTTGAAAACCAATGCAAAATGTAGGGTTTAATACTTAAATGAGTTAAAGAGTAATTTGGTTACTCACAAGATATATTTGCAAGTACTGGAGTTGCCGGACAAAGGTATGCTTAAAATCATAAACAATGTTGATTCGACTTTTAAAATAGTAAACCGAAGTAAAAACTAGTTTCGAAACATTATTTTCTAAGTCTGGAAAATTCAACGAAAAAACGGGCAGCATTTCAGGTAGGAATAGGGGACCCAGAACGGGTGTCAGAAAAGAAAGGTGATCCAAGTCACTCGGAAGAGTAGGGCAATAAATGCGCGCACACAAACCGAGAAACCCTTATGGATCCGGGTTCATCCAATGATCAAGCAGGGCAAAATCGCGCACTAAGACCTTTGGAGTCTCGTGTGGCAAAATGATAAAAAATCACGTTTACAAGGCACATGATGAAAGTACAAAAGTTTGACTGATATAATTCTAAATGTATAGGTATATTGATTTCGAAGATTACACGCTCAAAGGGATGTATATTAGTGTATTTATAAAAGTATATTCTTGAAAGTCCCAAAGAAAAAGGCTAATAAAAGCCATCCAAAATAACTAGGGAATTTTACCAAATAAATGTTCCCAAACATGTATTAGCCCATTTTAATCAGAAATACACACAAACACCCAATTCGGTGTCCGTACAGGCGTTTTGGACGATTTTACCCCCACAGTTGCCAAACGACATCGTCATCTCATTTCCCTACCTTTTCATCCCTGATCGTCATATCCCACAGCGTCCCATCTCTCTCCTGCCTTCTCCCTCTCTGCATGCCTTCTCCCATCCCTCCTTTCTCCTGCCCTCTCCCTCTCTGCATGCCTTCTACCCTCCCTCCTCTCTCCTTCCCTCTCGCTCTGTACGAACATCCTTTCACTATGGAATGCGGATGATTCGTCTCTCATGTGTATGTAAGTTGTTCTTAATGAAATTTCTGCTTTGCTCCTTCTGCTGCAGGGACCTACGGCCATCATTCACCTCATTCCTCTTCGATCCCCTTTTCATTGCTGCAAACATTGCATCTCAAACCCATTTCTCTCTTCTGATCGGGCTCCGGAGGATGCTTTTGGCCTGACCCCTTTGACTACTTCAGCACCTTTGATTGCACATGCATTTGCTGCCTTTTGTGCTTCATAGCCGTTTGGAATTCAGTTATCACTAGGAAATTTTCAGGCTCATGCGATTATGAGGAGACTGTACTCACCACCCATTTGGCAGCTGTGGTGCCCACTCATGTTTGATCAAAACCATTAATGATGGGGAGAGCCAAATCCAATGATATAAATCACTCCAACTAGAGTGAGTGAAGTTAGGGGCCGTGCATGGTCAGGGATGGGGCATGTGATGTGAAATGGTGAGATCAACGATTAGGTCGGCCCCACACCTAGTGGTTAGAACAGTTGCGACCTTATCATATCTCTCATTGCCATTAGTTGTAATGTATTTGCTATTTCGCTGTTGGCTTTATTCTGTGACATGAGCATGGAATCTTTTCTAGTTGTTTTCTACTAAAATGACATCAGTAGATCTTGTGGATGCTCAGATAGCAACAAAACTCATGGATTTTACAAGTTGTCATATTGTCTTCATCTTGTCTTTACATGCAAACCGATTTTCAACTATGAATTTCTTTCTCTGGGAATCTATTCTTATCTGGAACACCTTTTAATGAATTGATCTATTAAATTTTGATGAAGTCTCTATGGAAAAACTTACTGCAGATTTTTTTAATATAAATACTTAATCTGTTGTAGTCAGAAGTAGGGACATAGCGGAATGCTAATTGCTAATCTTATGTGTTTGATCTGCATGCATCCCACATTCACTGATCGTTGTAAATTTGTAATTCTTTGATGATACCATTTTTTACTGAAGTCCATCTGAAAGTCCGGGATCCTAACCCTAGAGGGGAGGTGAATAGGGTGAGCTACAACTTAGAGACCAATTATGACCAATTTTAAATTTCTTTAAAACAATTAGTCACTTGTGAAGATAACAAAACTAAATGCAGAAGCCAATAAGAGAAAACACCACAAGAATCACTACTACACAAAGATTTATAGTGGTTCGGCCTTAATGCCTACATCCACTACCGGCTTGTGATTCAACACCCTACTGGATTTCCACTATGTATGCTTTTCAATAGGCTAAGCAATAACCTCTACAACCACAAATGCTTTTATACTAGGCTAAGCAATAACCTTTACAAAATGCTTTTCTAAGGCTAAGTAATAACCTCTTGGGTTTTATGGTTTACCCGTAACCTTTACAAGAGATTAGATGTCTCAAATAAGTGTCCACACAAACACTTTAAGAGATGCAATGAAAGCTCAATACATATGCCCCTAATATAGACTAATATGAAAGTTTAAAACAAGATACAAACATACACTAACAAGTAGAAAAGGCGAGTGCTCAAGGTGTATGAATGTTTACTTCAATCAGTTTCTAAAATGAAGCTCTTAAATGAATGCTAGATGCATTTAAATATCTTAAGTACAAGATTGTATGATTGAAGTGATGAACTAATCACATGAGTTAAACAAAACAACTTAGAAAGACATTCCAATCAAACTACACAAGTTGTATGAAAGTCTAAAGATCAAAAAACAAGTGATTGAGATATGAATGTTTGCAAAACAGTTTAATATGCTTATGTAATTTAATGTTTGCAAAACAACTCAGTCAAAGCTAGAAATCATGCTGAAGTAAGGTTTTGAAAGATTTTGAACCAGCATGGATTTCAAAAGGATGGAAATCAAAGCTTAACTTGGAAAGATATACATTTATCTCAAGCCTTTTGGATTTCTACTTCCCTCTAGCCTCTTTTGTTACTGCCCTTCCATAGGCTTCAAAATAGTTCCAAAGATTCAACCAAAAAGCCTCTTTGAAAAGAGGAATTAGTTGGACTTTTAAACAAGAAAACAGTCCAATGGCTAGTTGATCCGGTTGGCATCAAGAGCCTCCGGTCTACCGGGTCCAACAATCATATTTTCCAACGGCTAGTTTACCCGGTCGACATCCTGAAGGACCCGATCGACCGGGTACACTGGCCTAGCTGAGGTTCCAACGGGGTTTTGAAAATTCTTATCCAATGAACTAGGAACTCAGGGCCAAAGTGATTTATGCATAATTTTATAATTCTAAAAATGAAAGTTGTATGCAAATCATGAACAATGATGCCTCACTTGATTTTACAAAAACATGCATGAAGAGCTAATCTTTTGAAAGTGCATTTTAAGATCTAAAACATGCAGAATGAAGTCTTTGAAAATCAAATGCAAATACAAGTCTAAACTCCAGATTTCAAGGTCCAAACTATGATGCATGAGTGTGTGATTAGTTGTTGGTGAAAGTGATAGTGCATCCTTCAAATTAGCAACATACAAAAATCCTAACAATCTCCCCCTTTGCAATTTAATGGCAACTAAGTTGATCATTCCACTCTAGGACTTCAACTCTTCAGAATTGTTCTTTTCTTGAAATCTCGACTTGGTTTACTATTTTAGGCTCTCTCTCCCTTCGTTAGAGTTCTCCCCTTTCTCTAAGCTTTTCCTCTTTGGCTTTGCATTCAATCACTCTCTCCCTTAATTCCTTATATAGATCTCCCCCTTAGTTAGATCTTCTCTTCCCCTTTGACATCGAATTGCAAAGGAGCCTGTATACATGAAAAACAAATACCTTTTAGCAGCACCTGTTTCAAAAATGAAATTGAAAATGGAATGCAAGATAGGTTATCATGTATATTGATTTTCTATGGAGTGTTTGAATGAAGCTAAGGCAAAAGATATCAATTGAGAGAACATATAGCTCAAAGCAACATAAACATTCATCATTTGAGGAATTTAATAAGAAGACAAGAGAAGAATAAGTGAAACTGTAAATTCATTGATTTAAAAGAGAAGTTTAGTATAGTTTTCTCTTAATACTTGACCAATACAAAAATCAAAATATCATGGTCAGTATTTCATACAAAATAACAGCCAGTTGTCAGACAAAAATACATTAAAAAGTGAACGTCTTATACCCCCAAAAAACATGAATGCACCCCTAAGATCTAAGATGAATCTGTAGGAGACGGGAGCATTGCATCATCATGACGCCTGCAGCTACTGGAGATGTTCAAGAGTTACTTCAGGGATTTCTTCATAAACTTCTTTAGTCCAGATACTTCTTCTCAAAACTCATGAAACTCTACGCGAATAGTAGAAACATCATGCTCAACAGAGGTCATTTTGTCCTCCAAACTGCGCTACTGAGGGGGTTGAGTATGCTCTGGCTGTGTGGGTGCTGACCGATGGGGCTGATTGTCATCTGTTATGGGATCTGTTGCTTCTATCTCTGCATCTCCTTCTTGAACTGGATTTACTCGCTGAGCTAGAGGTAATCTCATCAAGAGAATATTTGTTTTGTTAAAGACTGTGGTATGCTCAGGTCTGTCAGAAGCTGGAGCAACCACCCTATATGATCTAGCGAGTTGGGTAATTAGAAACCCAAAAGGAGCTGCAAATGGCTGAGAGCCAGTGATGATCCGGATGGTGTGATGCATGATAACTGACAATAAGCACATAGGAACACCCGAAATAACTTTGTGCAAGAGGTTAGCCATATAAGGGGTGACTTCTGTCCTATTCCCTTTCCTCGGATAGATGCTGTGTATGAAAATGTTATGGATAATGCGGAGGGGAGGAATCAAGGACGATGCTTGAAGATAGTTCTTGGCAGACCACTCTACAAATTTGCCACATATAGCTCTAGTGACGGAGTCTATCTCAGCAAGTGGAATGACTTCTGAAATAAACTTTGGCCTATCGGACCTAGGAGTGCCCATAATGGATGAAAATATTCTCTATGGTAACAACCTCTTCACCATACGAGAATCTGATTGTGAAAGAGTTCGCGGTGGTGGCACAAATGGACTCATACAGGCCATGGATAGAAGAGGCCTAGGTGTTGCCACTCCAAGTCAATATACAAACCCAACCAATAGCTTCTAAGATGGCAGGGACATTGTAATCCACAAGATCTTTAACAATACACATCTTCTCCACAATTATCCCTTTTTCCCAAAAAGATTTTACAACCGAAGATGGTGAAGGAATGGGATGGAAATTAACCATTCGAGAAGGAGCAGCTTCAGGAGAGGTTGAAGGAGATCTATGAGAAGATGAAGCTTGCCCTATTTTAGACTTCTTGCGCGGACACCTAAGGGTCTGCTTGGTGCGAGCCATGACTGATGATAAGTCCTTAAAAATGCAATATTTTCTTATCATTTTAGAGTAATTAAGGACTTAATCATCAAATCATGGACCATTTTAGTAAAAAATTATGATTTTATGTTTTTGAGCATCAAAGTTTAAATTCGAGTCAAAATTCATCCAAAAATTGCATTTTCACATAAAATCATGAATTTCTCTATTTTTGGCATTGAAAGTCACAAATTTCCCATAACTTTTTATTCACACATGAAATGATGAATTTTCTTTGTACCATTGATTTAATTGAAGAAAACTTGATAAAATGGTGACATTTTATGCATTTATTTGGTGTGAATTGGGACCGCATCTTGCATAATTCCTTACCTATATGATTAGATTATTCTTTGATCTTTGCTTCTATTTTTGTAGGGAATTTCAGAAATCGGGGCCCATGGAAGAGAATTGATGAATCAAATGCACCATGGACCCACCTTCCTTTGGCATGAAGTCTAAGGTAGGGGCAGCCATGGTAGGGTCCGCTCTCATATGCAAGAAAAAAATCAGATTTAATCTCTTGAAGATAAGTTCCAATTTGCGGGCCATGAGATGATGAGGTGTCATATCTACTCTCCAACAAATCTTGCTTACATGTCAAGATGGATGGCTAAGATTCAAATCAAGCAAAGAAGAAAACAAAATTGCAAAAAAAGAAAGATCCCTCCAAGGTGAGGACGTCCAAGGCAAGAGAGTCAAGGCTTCTACACTCAAGTGGGGTCCACATGCATTCAAGAATTGCACATCAAATCTGAAATTTCAGATTTGAATTGATCCTTAACCCAAGTGGGACCCAAGAGAGGGAGTTGCATGAGATAAGAACAATCCTAATTTTACTAGGATTGTGAGCCAACCCCTAGAAAATCTCTCAAAAACTCTCCTAATCCTAATCCAACTTGGACCACACACTACTAATCCTTACCCAAATCAAAACCTTGCAACCTAAGCTATCAAAAATATATAAAAAGAGGGCTGGACGTGGATCATGAGATCTCCAACCTCCTTGGACGACCAGCAACAATAATTTCCCCTTTTTCCATTAATTCTTCTTCATCTCTCCTCCTTCCATCAATATTTCATCCAAGGCCTTCCCTAAGGCACACTACCACTTGGATTTCTACGCCTTCGCGCCGCCACCGTTGCTATCGTCACTCCACCATCGGATCATCCTTGGAATCATCTTCGCTTGCTTGGATTTCAGATCGCGAAACGAGAGCCGGTTGGATCGCCGTTCAAGACCGCGAGTCCCTCTCCTCCGTTTAGTGTTTCTTGTGTTTATGGTAAGGTTGGATGCACTTTATTTTTATTAAAAGAATTTTGTAATGGTTATTTGCTTGTAATGGGTCTTTCATTAATAAATCAAGTTTATGAGGTCTTGGTCTTCACCAATGAGTCAACATTGAATTTTTGTGCGTAGTGACAGTGCGCACTTGGTGCGGTGGTCTTGATTTTTCTTGATGGCATTAAGCAAAGTAATTATTGCAAAGTTTTAGAATTAAAATATAATTTCTTTATTCTCTGATTTTATTTTATTTTATTTTTATTTTTATTTTATGCACCTTAACAATTATTGCAATTGGTTGGGCTAATGAATCTTATGGTGATGCAGTGGTTAGATTAGGTCTCTAGATTAGGATTTTAATTTTCTTTGGTTGTAATTAATATTTCAGATTTGTAATTAATTTTTAATTCAATTAGGAAATTTGATTTGTATAGTTTTTTTTAGGCTAGAACTAGTTTTTTTATTAGGACAGGTTTTGCGATAACTAAACTCTCCGTGGATCGATCCGGTTTCACCGGTTATTACTACAATCGCGGCCTTGCACTTGGGGCTACGATCAACTGAATATGAAACAGAAAAAATATGCTCAAGGCTAACAAACCAAGTGCTGGACTGATCTACCAAAGGAAGGTGACCACTGTGAACATATATCTGCTGATTGAAGATAACCAATACACACTAATTTTATGGACAATCAACAGAGAGATGGAGACAATGAGTGAGGAAGCACTTGGGATTGCTTGGATTAATTCCTAGAAGAATAGCCTCAGATATATATAGCACCCATAACTGTTGCTGGAGTTAACTAAACAATCAGAGTTGGAAACGCACATAACTAGTAGCTGAATAGGATAAAACGGTGGTTCACACAATTTTTCAAACAATTGGAGTACTCAGTCTGAAGCTATGAAAGCCACTGATCAATGCTGCCCAGAAGGTGTACAAATGACTACAAAAGTTCTCAAGAATGAATAAAAAAATGTGGGAAGAACTCCTTCAATCAATAAACTAACACCGAATTAGAACTGAAACTAACGATGAGACATTGGATGCAAACGGCCATTTGACAGAATTCAATAAGATCTGATGGCTTGAACTAAGAGGCAGGATGAGAACTGGAGAAGCTAGCACAATCCAGTAACAAGCTGTGAACAGGAGAAGAAAAAAAAAAATATCTGTAGCCTTGGAGATGAGTGGGTGCCCAGAGGAGATGATGGGAGACGATTAACAGCTGTTGTAAATCCTGGAGAAAACCCACTCTATATAATAGGATGAAAAAGACGACCCTAGAGATGAAGAAGCCATGGGGGAAATAGATTTAGATCTTAGGAGAAGAGAAAAGATGGAGACGAGCACGCTTAGGGATGTCGACCGCGCAGAACAGAAATAGTTCTGTTTGAAACAGAACAGCCTAGCAAACTGATTTTAAGTTGCTGCGGCGCTTGTTCAGTCGACATCCTCACTCCATGATGTCGATTGGGTCAAGTGGGAAATCTGATTTTTAGGCAGAATTGTTCAAAACAACTGAGGGACTCTCTTCGCTCAGAATTCCCTAAACCCAGCTAACCTAAAGAGATTAAAATCAAACCACATAAGATCAATCTAACTAGAAGAGATTCATTACTTAAATAGCACACCTAGTTAGAAAAGAAAATGATTTAAAACTCTTTATCGGTTATTTAATTTTTCAAAATCATTTAATTTTACAGCCATGATTTGACAATGCATCCATTCAAATCTAAACCATTTTGAAAAAAAAAAAAAAACAGTTGGTTATGACAAGTATAACTTTAAGAAATCCTTTTTCAAATCAAATTGATCAAAACATGCATTTTATTATAAAATACCTTTTAAATTCAAAATGCATTTTCAACAAGTAAAACTCAAACAAATGAATCTGAGACCTAAAGAAGATTCTAAGAAAGGTACAAAGAACTAGACTCATGACCAACAACTCATATAACAGTGGGAAAAGGTTGGTCTAATCTAAGTATAAGGCCTTAGTAATTGTCTAAAGATCTAACCTTAGGTATCCATCTAAGGTCTTAAGAGGATTGTCCTATGGGCTCTATCCTTCAAGTCCCTCCAACAAGAAGAAGTTTGGATTGAGTTCTTTTATCATCATATCTTTGAGATTTGTCCTTTTTAAATTTAGATTGATGATTAGTCTTCGGAAGTTGATTTTTCATTTTCTTTTTATTCTTCTCATTTCTTCTAGCTTTTCCTCCCTCTTTTTGTCAACCTTTTTCAAAGTTCTTTCATTTGCAAAGATAGTGGAGGTAAGGTGAGAAATTTCTTTTTGATAGATTTATTTTGACCACGTTTGCTTTGTTTAGTCTTTTTAAAATCTATCTTAGAAGACTCTTGTTGAATTGATTTAACTTGTTTAAATTTCCTAGAGTCTTCCTTGGATTTCAATGTCTTACCCTTCATAGATGGGTTTAGACATACTACTTTTTCTTAATTTGCACTCAAATTTGAAATGCCCTTCATTACCACAATAATGACATTTTTTCTTGGGCAAGGGAGAATGAGTACTAGAGAATGAGGACTCTCCTTTTACAAATGTGTTGCTGAAGTTAGGGCCATGTGAAGCAGACCAATCAAATCCAATATCCGTCCTATCTCTTTGAGATTTACCCAATCTAAATAACTTTTCATTTTTCTCTTCTCCTTGGGTAAATTTGTACTCATACTTTTGTTTGTAACCTTGAAGTTGAGTGACTTGGTTTTTAAGGGTTGAATTTTCATTTTTAACTTTTATTAGTTCATTTTCAATTCCCTTAAAGTTGTTTAATTGTTCATGGGCAAGTTTTAATTCATATTTAAGTTTATCAACAACATTAGATCCAAGTTCTAGGTTTTTTTTTATTTACTTTGAGCATTGGACAAGCTTTCCTTGGAAATTGTCAACTTAGATTCTAAATTGATAATGTCTTCATCTTGCCTTTTCAATTTATCTCTTAAACTTAAATTTTCTTTGTTAAGCTCATCATAACCTATTTTTAAGTCATTTAGTTCATCTTGAACCTTAGATAGGTTATGTAAAGAGATCATGAACTTAGAGTCTAAGCAATTTATTGTTTCTTCCTTTTCTCTAAGTTCACCATTTGAAGAGATTAAATTTTGGTTTAGCCATTTAGATTCTTCTCTTAATTTTTTATTCTTCTTGACAAGCTCTAAGGACAAAGTATACAATTCATCATAAGCTTGTTGACTATCATCTTCATTTTTATCATTTTCTTCCTCTTTTAATTCAAATTGAGTTTCATTAATTTCATTGATTGAGTCTCCATTTGTTGGAAGAAGAGGTCTAGAAGAAGAATCTACAAAAGAATCTAATATAGTGGAACCCATTCTAATGATCTTCATGAAAACACAACACTAGGGTTTTGACTCTAGGTTTTTACACCTAATCAAGAGTTCTAAAACACTTGAACCTAATATAGAGCACAAGGCTTTGATACCAATTGAAAGTCCGGGATCCTAACCCTAGAGGTGCGGTGAATAGGGTGAGCTACAACTTAGAGACCAATTATGACCAATTTTAAATTTCTTTAAAACAATTAGTCACTTGTGAAGATAATAAAACTAAATGCGGAAGCCAATAAGAGAAAACTCCACAAGAATCACTACTACACAATGATTTATAGTGGTTCGGCCTCAATGCCTACATCCACTACCGGTTTGTGATTCAACACCCCACCGGATTTCCACTATGTATGCTTTTCAATAGGCTAAGCAATAACCTCTACAACCACAAATGCTTTTACACTAGGCTAAGCAATAACCTTTACAAAATGCATTTCTAAGGCTAAGCAATAACCTCTTGGGTTTTATGGTTCACCCCTAACCTTTACAAGAGATTAGATGTCTCAAATAAGTGTCTACACAAACACTTTAAGAGATGCAATGAAAGCTCAATACATTTGCCTCTAATATAGGCTGATATAAAAGTTTAAAACAAGATACAAATGCACACTAACAAGTAGAAAAGGTGGGTGCTCAAGGTGTATGAATGTTTACTTCAATCAATTTCTAAAATGAAGCTCTTAAATGAATGCTAGATGCATTTAAAAATCTAAGTACAGGATTGTATGATTGAAGTGATGAACTAATCATATTAGTTAATTGAAACAACTTAGAAAGACATCCCAATCAAACTACACAAGTTGTATGAAAGTTTAAAGATCAAAACACATGTGATTGAGATGTGAATGTGTGCAAAACAATCTAATATGCTTATGTGATTTAATGTTTGCAAAACAACTCAGTAAAAGCTAGAAATCATGCTGAAGTAAGGTTTCAAAGATTTTAAACAAGCATGGATTTCAAAAGGATGGAAATCAAAGTTGAGAGTTTAGGGTTCACAAGATCTTTAAATTGGTCCACTCAATAAATCAGTCGAAAAAGTGTGCAAAAACAGAAAATATGCAGCGGAAATAGAATCATCAGCACACACCACAAGGACACTAGATTTTTACGTAGAAAACCCTAACCAAGTGAAAAACTATGGATCCGAACTGGATTAAATCAAACACTATGAATCTTGCAATTACAAGAAACTCAGATTTCTTCCCCAGATATCCCTTACCTAAGGACTGAAGTTACCTTGTGTCGCTTCACTCTTCAACGACTTCACACCGTTGATTGCAACGGACTCAATTCCACGCTTGATTCCTCAGATCTTCTCGCAAGAAAATAATCTTCTACAAAGGATGTAGAAGAATCTGACGGTCTAGAGTACTTGGCAGCACAACTCTTCAAAAATCTCTAGAGAAAATTTCTCTCAATTCAATTACCAATTCAGAACTTGAGAGATGATTTGTGTCTTTTTGGGTTGTGAGAAATACCCAATTTATAGCATCAAATCCGTGCTTAAGTCTCCTAATCATAATCCACTAAGAATAGTAGTTCTTCTCACATTTCTTTCAAGAGTCCGGACCGTACCAGGCTCCCAACGCCACCCTCGCTATAGCAAGGTATGATTCTTCCATTCTCGCTATAGCGAGACCAGGTTCTACCTCTTTCTTCATTTCAGTGTTCTGACAGGTTGTTTGACTTTACAATCTCCCCTTTTTGGCAGTTCTTGGAAAATTTCCCTAAAACAATACAATATGATCTACCCAAAAGAAAAACCCAAAATACATTGAATTTTAAACAAAAAAAATCAGCACTGTAGATCTTATATAGCCTTCGCTTGAACTTTTCAGATCTGGAATTGCCTTGGCTTGTAAAGCTCCCCCTGGCTTCATTCTTCTCCCCCTGTATTTGTCCATAATTGACAAACAAAAATCATTATGTAGCTCCTGTCAATCTGGATAACGTAGCTCCCCCTTAATTTCAACTCTCCCTGAATGTATCTTCGTAGCAGCACTAGGGGTGGGAGCTTGACCTCCTTGATCAGGGCTTGTTATATGTAGCCACCCACACTTGTATAGTTTGATCTTTCAGCATAGTGTGAGTAAACTCCTTAGGCAAATTAGATTTTCTAACCCAAATTGGAGTCGTCTTGGGTGGAGAAAAATTCTTCGACCATCGCTTTGTCTTAGGTAGACTTTGTAGCTTCCAGCAATGGGGACGAATGTGTCCTTTCTTTCCACAATGGTGACAAGTGGATGTGCGTGCAGCTCGTGATACATTCTTTTTCTTGAAACTACTCGACACGTTAGTAATATGTGCAGCATGTGGAGTAGTATGTGCAACACTTGAAACAAAAATTGTTTTACCTTTAGCATTTGAAGTGGATGTACCATGATTATAACCAAGACCACTTCTGTGAAAAGGAGATTTCTGACTACACAAGATGTTTGTAAGAGTCTTCGAACCAGTGTTTGTCTTGTTTAGTGAAGCTTGTTTCACTTCTAGCTCAAACAGAGTGATCTTCAGTCTTCCTTGCAAATCTTCTTTTTCAGAATTCACCTTTTGTAACTCTATTTTTAGAGTCTCAATCTCTTGTTCATCCTTCTTGAATTTCTGACCCTCAGTTGTCAAATTTTCAGCTATACAGTTTTTCTGACTTTCCAAGAGATGAACTTGTTTAAGCACTTTCTCTAATTTAATCTTCATTGCAGAATTTTCTTCTTGAGTAGCCTTAAACTTGATGGTAATCTTGTTGCCATTCTTTGTCATTCTGACGCAATCAACATATGTAGTATGATACAACTCTTCATAATCTTTCTCTTGATTTGACATTTCATCATCATGATTTTCATCAGTAGCATTGTCAGATAGAGACTTAGCTATGAAAGCTACAAGCTTCCCATTCACATTTTCTAAAGAATTAGCCTCAGGATCTTTTTCTTCTTCGGAAGATTCTTCATCCCAAGTTGTGTTGAGAGCTTTTTGCTTTGTACCCTTTTTCTTGTTGGCACACTCATTAGCATAGTGACCATAGCCTTGGCACTCAAAACACTTTGTTCCTTTCGCAGAATCCTTCTTCTCAAATTTAGAACTCTTCCACTTGGCTTGTTTTCACTTCATGTACTTCTTGAAGTAATTTAACAATTCAGCCATATCATCTTCAGCCTCAGATCAGAATCAGACCCAATATTCTTTTCAGATTTCTTTCTTGATTCAGAGTTGGCTTTTAAACCAATACCTTCTCTTTAGATTTTCCTTTATCCAAACGGTTTGCTTCAAAGGTCTGAAGATTCCCAACTAGCTGATTGACCTTGAGGGTATTAAGATTCTTATTTACTTTTATAGCATCAACCTTAGAATCGAACCTCGAAGGTAGAGACTTTAGAATTTTCTTGGCAATCTTGTTTTCTTGAATTTCCTCACCCATAATGAAAACAGAATTGACAATATTATTCAGCTTTGCATAAATTGATCAAAGGTCTCATCTTCTTCCATCACGATGGTTTCAAATTCTTTAGTTAATCTTTGCAATTTAGATTGCTTCACCGTGTCTATACCCTCATATACTGTCTGTAAGACTTCCCATGCTTCTTTGCAGTTTTACAAGTGGAAATCCTGCGAGACTCTTCAACAGACACTCCATTGTATATTCCATTCGTCGCCTTGTTATTACAATTGGAAGCATGCTTCTAATCCTTAGTCCATTGTGCTTTAGGTTTAGGAATAGTTTATCTATTAGCCATAATTATTAGTCTGGAGTAGCCCTCCTCAACAATATCCCAGACATCATCCTCGATGGACTTAAGGAACCCAATCATCCTTTGCTTCTAATATGCATAATTAGAACCATCTAGCAAAGGAGGCTTTGAAGTTGATGTCCCTTCTCGATTGAATACCATTCTAGAAATCTCTTAGGATCAAACACAATAACTTAGTGCAACCCGCTCTGATAACAATTAAGAGTTTAGGGTGCGCAAGATCTCTAGATTGGTCCACTCAATAATTTAGTCCAAAAAGTGTGCAAAAACAGAAAATATGCAGTGAAAATAAAATCACAAGCACACACCACAAGGACACCAGATTTTTACGTGGAAAAACCTAACTGAGTGAAAAATCACGGAGCTGAACTGGATCAAATCAAATACTATAAATCTCACAATTACAAGAAACTCAGATTTCTTCCCCAGATATCCCCTACCTAAGGACTGAAGTTACCTTCTGTCGCTTTACGCTTCAACGACTTCACACCGTTGATTGCAATAAACTCAATTCCGCGCTTGACTCCTCAGATCTTCTCACAAGAAGATAATCTTCTACAAAGGATGCAGAAGAACCTAACTCTTTATAGTGCTTGGAAACACAACTTTTCAAAAATCTCTAAAGAAAATTTCTCTTAATTAAATCACCAATTCAGAACTTGAGAGATGATATGTGTCTCTTTGGGTTGTGAGAAACACCCAATTTATAGCCTCAAATTTGTGCTTAAGTCTCTAAATCATAATCCACTAAGAATAGTAGTCCTTCTCAAATTTCTTTTAAGAGTCCGGATCGTACCAGGCTCCCAGCGCTATCCTCGCTATAGTGAGGTTCACCCTCACTATAGCAAGGTATGATTCTACCATTCTTGCTATAGCGAGAAACAATCTTGCTACTCTTTCTTCATTTCATTATTCTGACATGTTGTTTGACTTTACAAAAGTTTAACTTGGAAAGATATACCTTTATCTCAAGCCTTTTGGATTTCCATTTTCCTCTAGCCTCTTCAATTTATTCCCCTTCCTTAGGTTTCAAAGCAGTTCCAAAGATTCAACAAAAAAACCTCTTTGAAGAAAGGAATGAGTTGGAGTTTTAAACAAGAAAACAGTCCAATGGCTAGTTGATCCGGTTGGCATCCAGAGCCTCTGGTCCACCGGGTCCAACAATCATATTTTCCAACGGCTAGTTTACCCAGTCGACATCTTGAAGGACCCGATCGACCGGGTACACTGGCCTGGTTGAGGTTCCAATGAGTTTTTGAAAATTCTGATCCAATGAACTAGGAATTCAGGGCCAAAGTGATTTACGCATAATTTTATGATTCTAAAAATGAAAGTTATATGCAAATCATGAACCACGATGCCTCACTTGATTTTACAAAAACATGCATGAAGAGGTAATCTTTTGAAAGTGCATTTTAAGATCTAAAACATGCAGAATGAAGTCTTTGAAAATCAAATGCAAATGCAAGTCTAAACTCCAGATTTCAAGGTCCAAACTATGATGCATGAGTGTGTGATCAATTGTTGGTGAAAGTGAGAGTGCGTCCATCAAATTAGCAACATACAAAAATCCTAACAGCATCATCATCATCATCAAATGGTTAGAGAGTCATTGTACCGTTAAATAGTAACTTTAGTATTACTTTCATCATCATCATCATCATCATCATCATGAGTCAGATCTTTTCCCTTCTGCAGGATTTGAGGTCTTATAACTCAGCGTGGTGCGTCCTTTACTTGCGAGAGTTACATATTGTTTAAGTTGGAAGTGTCGTATGTATGAAGGCTCTGAAATAATTTGATGAGCAGGTTAATGTTCCTGACGTACTTTGTTTTCTTGCCTTGTATTATTTCTTCATTAATTGAAGTGTAAAATTATATTGGTTTGTTAGCCCTTTAAGATGGCTAAATTACAAAATCCTTATCGGGTCTACTTTGTATGAGGGAGGAATTGCTCTCTGTTTCAAGCCAATCTACTTGTAAAGGGTGTATGACCTTTCCGTGCTAGAATAATTATTGGGTTCCAAACATTCCATAATTTTGTAAGCACATTATCTAACATTTAGAAATGAAAGAAAGGCCATTTGAGTTTACCCTTTTCAACTCCATGTTTCTAACCCATTTGTCATGTAGAAAAGCATGTTCTGGTTTTGTTCTTTATCCCAAATCAGTTTTTCAATGTCTTGTACTGAAATTGATGTTTGTGGAGCAACTATGTCGCAGAAATGTTTTGGATAAGAGCAATTCAATTCTCTGTTACTGTCCTCAGAAACAATAGATAGGGTTATTCCAGGTGTATCAGATTTAGGCTTGGCTTAACCGTGCCAATATTAAATAAGTGTGTTCAGCTGTCCAGGTCATTGTTACCGACACATGAATTGAAGTTCTCAAATGCTCTCCAGTAAGGGAAGGCCACTCTATTAGGCCAAAATGGTCCCAGAAACTCTTCCCTCTGATATATGCTTTAAAATGTGACTAGGGCATCTTTGGGATACTGGAGTACTTGAATTTCTCTCTTTTCCGAGAGCCATTTCAATGGTTATGCATCTCAATATATAGTCAGTGCCACTCTCATTGATGGACGACAAAAATGGAAGAAAAGGCTTATTGGGCTTTAATGTACATGAGCTCCCTTTACAGTAGATTCTCTTTCCAAGCCTTAATGTTTCTGATTAGTGCTGAAAGGTTTGAAAACCCCAATGTGTTGTTTAAGGTCCCGAATCAGATCAACAATATGACATCCAACCTACACAATCAACAATAAGAGTTCAAACTCCAGAGCTCGCTAGAAATTGGCTCTAAAGAGTTAGGCCATGAAGGTTCAAACTCTCATTTTCGGAGTTCAAACTATGGGAACCTCTGGAAAATGGCTAGGATAGCGAATACTGCCAACCAAGGTTTGAACTATGGGCACCTCTGGAAAATGGCTTGGTTTGAGTACTCCGAGCGAAGGTTCATAGATTTCACCCAGATTAGTGATTTCCAAAATTTTTTATAACGATATAGTTACGATCCTTTAGAGCTTTTTCTCTCAATTTGTTGTCCAGCAATGAGATTGACCCTGACTATAAATTGAGATACATAAACAATGAAAAAGGCTCATGGATTTCACCTAGACTAGTGATTTCTAAATTTTTTCATAACGATGTCGTTACGATCATTTAGAGCTTTTGCTCTCAATTTGTTGTCCAGCAACAAGACTAACCCTGACTATAAATTAAGATACATAAACAGTGAAGATGGCTCAGTGCATGCACTTAACAGTAACGTTCGAACTCTCCGCTTAAGAGTTCAAACCTTTGGGCTCCCTGGAAAATGTCTCAGCGGGTGCACTTACAGGAAGGTTCAAACTCTCCTCTTGAAAGTTCAAACCTTTCGGCTCTCTAGAAAATGGCTCGGCTTTTCCTATAAAGATTTTTATAACGATATCGTTACAATCTTTAGAGTTTTGTGTCCCTTTTGTTGCTGTCCAGCAACGAGATTTGCCTTGACTATATATTGAGATACATAAACAATGAGAAAAACTCACGGAGGTTACCAAGAAAACCAAATTGAAAATATTCCAACAACGAAATCATTACCGTCCTTTAGATATTTCAGTCTCAAGTTTGTTATCTAGCAAGTTGACGGCCTCTATTTTAAAATGTGATCTTTAAATAATGGGAAAGACTCATAATGCTACTCAGATTGATATGTTGGATCTTTAAACAATGGGCACAGGCTGACTTGAAATTGGAAAGAAAAAAATTTAGAAATCACTAATCTGGGTGAAGCGTCCATCTTAAAGGAGAAAATGACCGACCTTTGACCCATTAATTCTCCCCACATTCATTACCTATCCTTAAATTGGCACCTAGTGAAATTTTACACATCCCATGGTTAACACTTGATTGAAAACCCACAATACTAATGCCTTCTCAGCCCAAGAGGCTTTGGCCTGAGCCCCGAGGCACTTGATTCTGGACAAACAAGAACTAATCCCTAGGGGCACATACAAACTCTCTTATCCACATGCACCGAGTAAAACCATTGGAGGTGGCCAACGAAGGTAAATGTCGAACACAAGACCTCTCCGGCTAGGCCGAGTCCTTGGCTAACTGACCTACCTCTGGTCGTTTTATTGGCTTGATTTTTTTGCCCAATAGTGTGAATGAGACCTTCCAATCCAACCACCACCCCATGATTGCCATGCCAATTTGATGGGAGTCCATCTAAGGATGGTTTATTCGGAGGAATTGGATTCCATCAGCCCACATTTTAGTGATTGTACATCTTAGTTTCCCAAAAGGAACCTATCCATGGAATTTGAGAGAGCATGCAAAACTCACTCCTAGTTAGCACCCACTGTAACACTTGGGATTTAGAGAACTATTACACTACATGGACTCAAAATTGCTTATCACAACACCGAAAAAGAGAACCCATTAGAAAAAAATTAATTTATTGAGCTGATTACAACAACCAAAATGAGAACACAATCAAGAAAAAAATTCCATTGCATCCCCAATCATTGCTAGAAAGCCACACTACTGTTTTAAGATACAACACAATATGAATTGCTTACAGTTTGTTACACAATTTCCATCCAGTGGTCATAGTCTTACTGGAAAAAAACCTCCAAATTTGATATGATTTCCATCGTGGTTGCTCATTTGAGCAAAAAACGGGTGGATAGTATTGCCACAAATTTGTGACTCCTTCAGAAAAGTCCATGTCATTTGTTCATTTGATGTGCGTCAAAAGACCATAGCTTGCCCAATGCCAACTCAGGAAGTCAGTTGGGCATTAGAAAAAATATCCGGCTGAGTTGGGAGTCACCCCCCTGATCCCCACCTTTCCTTTAACTCTCTTTCTCCAAAAACTTGGTAGTAGGGGTTTGTTATAAATACAAAAAATATTATTTACGTAGTATAAATACACAAGGATGTTGTGGCCTCACCTAAGTTGGATGACTAGCTAAGTGTGCAATACAAGAGCCCACCATGTTGTTAAACTCTATATCTAACTAGCCCAAGAACAAGAAGCCTAACAACCTAAACTTTCACACCCTAACAGTCTGAATAGTGGGTATAAATGGGCTCAAAATTAGCCTAAACAAAGGCTGAAATGGGTTAAAATATGGCCCAAATGCTGCTGGAATCAGCTTGATTTGTACTAGATAAATGACAAGATTGATATGTTTAAAATAGGTTAAGACCCAACCCAGTCTGTGTCCCTAAAAAAATAAAAGTCAAAACTCAGCTTAGATGATGGCTGTAAACATGCCAAAATCCAGTCCCTCTTTTTGAATTCAATCCACTTGGCAAGCAGGCCAGTTTTCCCCAACCAAACAGTCTAAACCTATCTAACAAGCCCCAACATGAACAACAAGTTTATGAGGTTTTTTGATAACGATATGTTACGATCCTTTATAGATTTTTCATTCAGTGTTGTTATGCATCAAAGAAAATGACCCTGACTATATATTGAGATACATATGAGAGGAAAAACGCTATTATTGGTTGCAAAGAATACCAAATTGCAAATACTCCAACAACGATATCGTTACCATCCTGAATAATTTTCATTCCCAAATTTGTTATCCAACAAGTTGATGGCATCGAATTTAAAATGTGGTCTTTCATGGGTACTGCAACAATTTTAAACAATACAGCAAGGGAGGGACTTCTGTCTTTTATGAATAATACGGCATGTGAACGTTTCATAAATAAAATATACAACAGCTCGACATACATCATTATATATTGATAGAACAAAATCCATGCAAATTACATTCAGACACTCAAAATATTAGTGTAGGCAGCATCGCTCAAATTTAAAAAAAATATTACGCAGCTCATATCTATAGGGATTCTTATATGTACACAGAGAAGGCAGACACATAAAAGGCTTACAACATGATTTATTGGGTTTCTTTGCCCTCTTGGAAAATTGGATTGAGTGGATGGAAGAATACATTTCAATAGGTTCTCAATCCATCTTCTTAACAACTCACCTGCAAGACTGTATCAAGTGTTAAGAGGCAATAGGCAAGTGCAACCTTCATCCCACCACTTTTCCTCATCACTGCAGAAGAATCCTATGACGTTACCATCTAGACATCAGGTTTCATAGTAGACAGGGAAGACATGGTTAGTATCTCATTTCCAACACCAATGGCATTCTCCAATGTAGTGAAGCTTGGAGGACCAAATAATGTCCTAGGTGCATTTAAATTGCTTCAAATTGTAGGTGAACATGCACAAAAGTGCTCTTACAAGCATCAATGTGAATAACAGTAAGTTGAGAGAGGTGAGTACGATGGAGTCCCTCCCTTTCAAGTATCTAGGAGTCTCACAATTTCCATAAAACAGAAACTGCGTTATTACTAATAGAAAATGCCACATTCTTACTAGATAAAACAAATCCTATAATGAATGGAAAAACATGAACACTCAACCACTTCTATTTTTGTAGAACAATAACTTATGCCTGTTTAACATAGGCATTTTCTTTTATCTAAAAGGTAAGCTAACTCAAACCTGTAGCCTTGTAGCTATGACAATAAGGACTTTCAAACTGCGGTACAGGCTCTTGTCTTAACATATACAAGGTTTCCATCATCAACACATCGTTTATGTAAGATAACTTTATGTTGGAGTTCACTGTTTAAAATAACTATCATAGAATCCACAAAAGTGAGACTAGATTTACAAAAAGGAGTTTGTAATTTAGCCATCTTAAAGGGCTAACAGGCCAATATAATTTTACACTTCAATTAATGAAGAAATAATACAAGGCAACAAAATAAAGTATGTTAGGAACATTAACCTGCTCATCAGACTATTTCAGAGCCTTCATACATACGCCACTTCCAACTTAAACGATATGTAACTCTCACAAGTAAAAGACGCACCGCGCTGAGTTATAAGACCTCAAATCTTGCAGAAGGCAAAAGGTTCGACTCATGATGATGATGATGATGATGATGAAAGTGATACTAAAGTTACTATTTAACGGTACAATGACTTTCTAATAATTTGATGATGATGATGATGGGCTTTAGTAAAAATGGTATCATCAAAGAATTACAAATTTACGGCGATCGGTGAATATGGGATGCATGGAGATCAAACACATAAGATTAGGAATTAGCATTCCTCTATGTCCCTACTTCTGACTACAACGGATTAAGTATTTATATTAAAAAAAATCTTTAGTAATTTTTTCCATAGAGACTTTATCAAAATTTTATAGATCAATCCATTAAAAGGTGTTCTAGATAAGAATAGAATCCTAAAGAAAGAAATTTAGAAATGAAAATCGGTTTGCATGTAAGGACAGGATGAAGACAATATGACAACTTGTAAAATCCATGAGTTTTGTTGCTATATGAGCATCCACAACATCTACTGAAGTCATTTTTGTAAAAAACAACTAGAAAAGATTCCATGCTCATTTCACAGAATAAAGCCAACAAGAAAACAACAAATACATTACAACTAATGGCAATAAGAGAAATTATAAGGTCGCAAATGTTCTAACCACCATGTGTGGGGCCCACCTAATCGTTGATCTCACCATTTCACATCACATGCCCCATCCCTGAACATGCACGGTCCCCAACTTCACTCACTCCAGCTGGAGTGATTTATATCATTGGATTTGGATCTACCCATCATTAACGGTTTTGATCAAACATGAGTGGGCCCCACAGCTACCAAATGGGTGGTGAATACAGTCTCCTCGCAATCGCATGAGCCTGAAAATTTCCTAGTGAGAAACCGAATTCCAAACAGGTATGAAGCACAAAAGGCAGCAAACGCATGTGTAATCAGAGATGCTGAAGTAGTCAAAGGGGTCAGGCCAAAAGCATCCTCTGGAGCCCGATCAAAAGAGAGAAATGGGTTTGAGATGGCATGTTTGCAGCAATGAAAGGGGGATCGAAAAGGAATGAGGTGAATGATGGCCGTAGGTCCCTGCTGCAGAAGGAGCGAAGCAGAGATTTCATTGAGAACAACTTACAAACACATGAGAGATGCATCATCCACATTCCATAGTAAAAGGATGTTCGTGCAGAGCGAGAGGGAAGGAGAGAGGAGGGACGGGAGAAGGCATGCAGAGAGGGAGAGGGCAGAAGAGAGATGGGACGCTGTGGGATATGACGATCAAGGTTGAAAAGGTGGGGGAATGAGATGATGATGTCGTTCGGCAACTGTGGGGGTAAAATCATCCAAAATGCCTGTATGAACACCGAATTGGGTGTTTATTTGTATTTCTAATTAAAATGGGCTAATACATGTTTAGGGACATTTATTTGGTAAAATTCCCAAATAACTAATTAAACAAAATGTTACCCCCAAATTATGTGACGAATTTCGGTGCCAAACTCGACGTCTAAATGACATCGTCAACATAACAAAGCTACCAAAATACAAGGCTCCGAATCCATTGCAGCATTCTAACTTGAAACGAAGGCCTGCTACCTATGGCATCAAAAGTGACGTATCAGACACGACGGTTTGGTAAGTGAATAATACAGATAATAACATAATGATAGTGTATAAAAATCCATTTTTTCCCAATACCAAAGCACATTTAGAAATTTAAACAGAAGTGATGATGATGTGGCAAAAGTTAAATACCGAAATCATTTATATGAAATAGAAACCACGCTGATCCAAACTGACAAAACAGACAAATCGGATAAAACAGATGGCAACCACATTGAGCTATATTCTTCTATTACCGAAGTAACAAGAGCAATCAATAACTGTTACCATATAAATTGGCCGAGATAAACAGGTGATATAATAATAGCCCAATATAGATGTGGTAACAATCAAAGTCTGTCGTGGAATGGATAACAATCAAATAATGTGTCCAAGCTGTAGTTGGCCAAATATTTGAGGATCCCAAGCCCGGTGATCAAGTAGACAAGGCGACCCAAGCTGAGTGGTGCCGACAAAATGAAAATCCGAACGAAACATAAATCGAAACATATAAACATAATTCAGAGCGGTGAAGGACTACTCTAAGCAAAGCATAAACGGACACACGAAGTAGAAACAGACGAGTAGCCTTACCAAGAGTTTATAACAAAATGAACCACACAAAACTATCAAAGTTGATTTATACGAAAAACATATACAATCTTCAAGTCTGGAATGAGGTAATTAATTGTGGTAGAATGGCTTACCCAGGGCAGTCTCAATGCGCACTCCAAGTCCAAATGTCGTATTATAATAATAAATTTGATGCCTCTGAAGTTATCCGGCATTTGAGGTCTCTGAGTGCACCATGAGACTTTACTGACGTTCAAGATATATCCCGTGTAATTCAAATACAAAGGTTCTTCTGATTTCTCCCTTGATTTTCATGGTCAAGTGTATTTTTCGTTCTAAAATTCCATTCGAGGAAGCATAGGTCTCTTTGAGTACATGACACAGAAAAAGGGGGAAAACAGTGCACAATACACACCCCTGGCAGAACCCATTCTCGCTCTAGCGAGGGACCTGGCTCTCTATAGCGAGGGGGTCCTTTGCATAGCCTCCCCAAGTGTGGGATTTTTGGGTCCTTATTCAAATTTCCGAACTTCCATTGGCCTCAATCAAACCTCCATTCAATCGACAACTAAATAGGTCATCCCATACACCAACTTAATATAGAAATCAAACATTAACGAAAAGAAAACACATAAATCCAGAAATGGCCTTTCCATGCACAGATTTGTTACAGAACTCAGACATTAGCCAAAAGGAAAAACCTCCAGAAATGGATTTCCAACATCATAAACCATTAGTAAACCAGAAATGTCCATGCTATTATAAACAAAATCATGTGAGAAGTTGAGCATAGATTGAACACTAGAAACCTTCTGAAAATCAAACCTTACATGACCAAGGTAATCAATCAAATGAAAGAGCATTTTCAAATCAGAATTTTAAGAAGAACCAAAAATTCAATTGCATGCATTTCAATATCAGATTATTCACTTTCTTGATCTCCAATTGGTCCCAAAACTCTCTCCTAAGCACCACCAAACTGCTGGAAACACCTTTCCATAAAAGCCCCAAAAAAAACCTACACAAAATGCCTCCAAAAAGAACAGAAAATAAATCTTTTAAAAAGTGTTTGCATGCAACAAAAGGAAGCACCTAAGGGTCCAGAAAACCTAAATCTAAGAGATGGGGTCAAATCCTTACCAAGAAAAGCTCTATCCAAGAAGAAAAAATTGAAAAAGAGGATGGTTCCAGGATAAATCCCTTGAAAACGGTATCAATAGAAATCTTAGGTGATGAGGGAGAGATTGGTGCACTCAAATCTCCATTTTGATCGAGGAAGCTCAACATCCAAAGGAGAGAAGGAGGGAGAAGAAACTAGTCTTATCTCAGGTTTCTCGATGATTTTAACAAGGGAAATGAAGGAGAAGACAACTGCCCACTGAGTTTTAAGTTGGGTGGGGAGTGGGCCCCATCGGCTCCAAAGTTTCAAATAGCTGTAAACATCATTTGTGGGTCCCGGATGAAATCGATGAAGAAGAGTAAATCGATCATAAGAAAACCTAGTTTCCAAAAAGTATATTTTCCTTATGATTTACAAATATCGAAATTCATGCACAGATTTTGGTGTGAAAAGTTGGTTTTTCCCTTTTTCTAGAAAAACGGGATTTCTGGGGTTCGAACACGGATAGAATAAACATAAAAGTTTGTAGGGTCTGATATGACAAATCAAAACAAGTAGAAATTTGATTTTTTTTAAATAAATGATTAATTCCCACACGGACACTCGCCACACGGGCCACCCTGGGCCGTGTCAGACCAAGCCCAAGGACTCTTGAAATTCCCCAAGGCTATGAAAAACCTAATCACACTCACAAATGTAGCCAAACAACCTCTAATCTCACTTAAAAAGCTAAACCACAACTAAGGCAATACTAAACACGAGAATTAGGGGTCGGGGTCTTACAATAGGTGAAAAAAATTAATGAGGTAGGTGGGCATTCAATGAGTTAGGTGGGGTAGTTGGGATATTTTGCAAGCTTAGGTTCTGAGTTTTGCTACCATTCTAACCGGGCTTGGGATGCACTAACGAAGATCTTCGGGACCTCGGACGGATTGGGTCAAAGAAAAAGAAATGTAGGTATAGAGAAGAGCTTTCCAACAAGACAAGAATCAAAATTTTCAGAGATCGGTGGCAGAATTTGTGATTTTTCAAACTGCGGTAAAAACCTCGAAAAGTATACTGGGGTCAAATTGGACTTTCTGGACCTCGAATGAGTTTGGACTGAACATAAAAGTTGTTGGGCAGGTCAAGACCAAACTTCTGAGCCCAAGAAGCAATTTTTTTTATAAAATTCCCAAAGTACCCCTGAAAACCCCAGAATTCTAGATTTACCCGGAAAAAGTCAAATTCTCTCGGAACTCCTCGAAACTCTCCAGAACTAAACCCAACTTAGCTCTAACCAAAAGAAACTCTTAATTAACCCCTAATCAAGCTTCATTAGCCTCTAAACGTAATTAATTAGCGCTAACCATAGTAATTAAAAATCGGGTTCTTACATCTAGGGTTGTGTAAGGATCAATTTTTGATGTTTTTTTGTATATGTTTTATTTTCTGTGTGCATGAGATGGGACAAGTTCGGGAAAAATCAAAATTTTCTACAAAACCTGTTCGCTCGAGCAGACTCGATCACTGCCAGTTGGGCGCTGACCGGACCCAAGTTCTGTAACGTGGGCACTCGAGCTGGTTCCACCCCGCTCGAGCATACAATGTGCAGAAATATTTTGGCAGTTCGGGTTTTTCATCATGAGATGATGGATGGTAGCTTCCTAGCCCTAGTCCTTGTTATGTCTGTGATACTAACTTTGCAGGTTGTTGTCCTTTCCATGTGGCCCCACCAGTTTCTATTTTTTTCATGATTATTGGATATTTCGGGAAACTTGTAAAGGGCATCATAGTTTCCTTGGTTTTCTGTGAAAGAGCGAGGCATGATGAAGTCCCTAAGCCCCTTTTATTTCCATTGATAGATTGACATGTAAATCTCATCGTTGAGATATAAGAATTTATGTAATTTTCATTTTTAAATTCCGGATGGTTTTCAAGAAAAGATAGACGATGATGATGGACTTTTAACCAAATAGTTTGTGATGGCCAAAGAGTTTGGAGTTACTCAAAGAGTTTGAGGAATCTCAAAGATTTTGGAAGATCAAGAAGTCCAAGAAATCTTTCCGCATTAGGGCCATGTGGAGGAGAGGTGTTGACACCAAAAATGTCACTTTGTCTCTTCAACGTCAACGACGCATCCTAATACAAATAGGCAAAGCCGTTTCAAGCATCAGATCTTGTCAAAATCAAACAAAAACTGCAAGATCCTTCAAAATAGCCAAAAGAAGGGTACACATGAAGTTTCGGGCCATTTCGACACCATTTGGTCTAACTTCAATCCTCCAACGGTTGAGCAGGAGCTCCAGGAGGCGACAGTGTCGAAGATATCAAATCTTCGATTAGAGCCTATGGATGATCTCAAAATACCTCCAAAAGGCTCCACATCAAATTTCAAGTCAAACCGACACTGTTTGACCCTCCATCAACTCTCGAACGGCGAAATCAAGCCTCTTGGTGGCGAGAACCACCGGTGATGCCACTCATCAAACAAAGCATATGGGTAGCTTCCACATGCTCCCAAAGGGCTGCACGTCAAATTTCAGGTCAATCTGACGACGTTTGACCCGTCTTTAGCGCTTGGAAACAAAATCAAGCCTGCCGGCAACGGAGCTTCCCGGGACCACAACATCCAAATCAGAGCTAATGGTTCATCTCAAAATGATTCCAACAGGCTCCCTGTCAAATTTCAGGTCAATCGAACATCGATTGACCGTACATCAAAGCTCAACATCTTCCGCGCGGTGAAATCAAGTCTAGCATCGACGGGACCCCAAACGGCTTCAAAACTCAAATAGAAACCCATGGTTGGTCCTATCTATTGCTAAGGAAGCTTCACCTCAAATTTCAAGTCATTCCGACATCATTTGACCTAGTTTCGACTCTTGACGAAAAATTGGCTGCAAAGTCTTCGGCTTTTCAAAAAATAGGAAACTTTGTGTTCTAATTTGCACGGCTTCTCGTAAGGTTTTTCTCAAGAAAATCAAGTCAATAAGTGAGGAAAGATTTCAAGAAGAATGCGGGAGAAAGAAGAAACGAAAAAGCCCGAAAAACGACCGAGAAACGGCGACCAAAAGGGGGAAAGACCCCATGATCGCCACGCGGCATATCGACAAAAGAGACTAGGAAGCAAAGAATTCAGCATTCCGCCCTCCAAGTCTAAAAAAATTGAGTCAAAAAAGAAAGACCCAACCAAGATAATGCTGTCCATATGGTTGGCAAAATCAAAAGACGCCAGAAGTCAGCAACCAAAATCCATGTTAGACGCCCGGTGACTCGCAGCGTCTCCCGGACACGAAGACATCAGGAGGACTCTCCCACTCCTTCAAGCCAAGGACACAGGAGCGATCATTCCTCGGGCTCTTCATCCAAAGGAATGAGCTCCAGCTCGGTCACCAAGACGGTATCCTCATTCGATTCTCGAAGGGTGAATGTTCTGGTCACAAACTCTGAGCAACCTCCACCACACGATGACATGGTTGTACGCATCCAACAGCTGGAGCAAGGAAAGCAGAGAATAGAGGTTCTGATGGAAAACCTCCTTCTCACTTTCCAACGTCCGCCAAACAATGAAGTCCCTCCAAATTATGAGGCAAATGGCGGAGAAGACGAATCACGCACCCTTACCAAAAAGGACATGGTTGATATCCCCGCTAAAGCAAAAGAAAAGGATACACTGAAGGAGCATGGAATCAAGACACCATATCCCTTATGGATGGACTCGGTTCCGTTCCCTGCAAAATTCAAGCAACCTACTCTCCAAACATATACGGGGAAAGGTTCAGCTAGACAGCACGTCATCCACTTCAAAATCCTAACAGGAGCTATTGCAGATCAAGATGCTCTTAAGATCCGTCTCTTTACAAGTACCCTAAAAGGTACAGCCCTTGATTGGTATTCCACTCTGCCAGAAGATTCTATTCAAAACTGGACCATGCTAGAGACACGCTTCTTGACCCACTTCAAAGGTGAGGATCACCCTGTTACTATGGCTCAGCTTTGCAGCCTAAAACAGGGAGAGAATGAGTCAACGTACGACTTCATTCACAAGTGGAAGGCAATGGCATACAAATGCTCAGAAGTGATGCCACAAGCGTCCTTGGTCGACATATGCCAAAACAACATGAGAGTAAGGATCCGCTCCATGACCATCGGCAACAAATCAAAGAACCTAGGAGAACTCCTAGAAGCATCCATGGAGGCTGAAACGATGATCAAAGACCTCAACAGTCAGAAATCATCAAAGAAAGAGCTGACAGCCACTACAACCTCAAAGCCAAAGAAAAAGGAGGTTCTCAATGTGCAAACCAAGTCAGCCCTTCAGCTGCCAAAGAAAGCTGAAAACAAACCTACAGGTAAGAGACTTGAACTCTCTGATGCCTTCAAATAACGAGTAGATAAGAAATACCCGTTCGATGAAGATGTTGAAGAAATATTTGGGGCTCTCTTAGAAAATGGGAAACTCACCTTGCCTGACCCAAAAAGATTGAGAGATGTTGGAAAAACCAACGATCCTCAGTATTGCCCATACCACCAGATGGTCTCGCATCCTCTCAATCAATGCTTCATTGTGAGAGAAAAGATTAACGAGATGTGGAAAAACAAAGTCATCACCTTTGACAAAAATTATGGGCCTGCCTCCGTCAATATGGTGTCATATGGACAAACATCTAAATCACCAAAGAAGAAGATCACTACTTCCTTTAAGGTGATAAAAATAACCCAAACATCCCAAGAGTTGGTTCCTCATCCAACACCGGATGGACAGCCCATATGGGTCCATCCCAATCTCCTTGAAGATGAAAATTGGGAGGTCGTCAAAACAAAGCCGACCGCTAAATAGCAAAGGCAAGCCAGGAGACAACTTCGAAAGCTCAAACAGCAGGAGAAAGCTCAACCAAAACAAGAAGTCATTGAAAAGGCAGAGACTTCCTCTATTGCCTGACTAGGGGCAACAGAAGAGTCCGTTCCAAAGACTTCAAAAGTGGTAAGAAAATTCACTCTCAGTGATTTCATGCCACCACAGCTCAGAAATGAGACTACGCAGGGGGCATCATACTCTTACAACTTGGTAATTGGATTCTCCATGAATGGATACGAATCCAGTGACACCACCAGTAACACAGATCAGTGGGAAGAATCCATTGAAACAGGAGAGTACCTCTCCGGTGAAGAATGGTTTTCTGAATCTCACCTTATGCCAGTTATTTGGTATAATCCCTTATAGCCACAAGGATCCTAGTCTGATAATGAGGAAGACCAAAAGGCTGTTCAAGAAAATGTTGTCAATCCAGCACTCGCTGATTCCCCAGTGGAACCCAATAATGTTGAACCACAAGGGGCAGAGGAAGAAGAAGATTTGGCTCCTATGCCCGATCTCGAAGAATATGCAATTATCTTACAGCGTCTAGCCATAGAGCAGGAGCAGGTTGGCATGAATCAACTTTGTCACAATCCAGAATCGAAGGTCCCGGAAAACCTACAACAATCTCCTCTGGTAACCCCGTAAAATGAAGAAAGTTGCTGGATCGATGATCATCTCAAATCTGAAGACGAGTCTGAATCCCAGCAGTGCATTATACAGGCATCTTCTATCGGAGTTGCTTGCAATGCGATAGCTAAGGATGATAGTGCCTCTGAAGCTCCATCTGCCGAAGCTGCAAACTCTCAGACTACATCTGGTAGCATATCTTCTGAAGCTACATCTTCTCGGGTGACTTCCACTAAGATTTCATCTTCTCAGCATTCGTCTCCTGAAACTGTGACATCGGAATTCAAGCCTCGGAGACTACCAGGCTCGGGACGACAGAATGGCGGCCTACTTAACTCATACGAAGGAACTTCTCTCCCAATTCGAAAGGACCGAGATCCAACAGATCGGCAGAGAGTCCAATTCCCATGCTGACGCCCTTGCCAACCTCGCCTCAGCGGTCGAGACCGGTAATAGAAGAACTGTCGAAGTGGAGATGCTGCGCGAGCCCAGCATTGAACTACAGCGACCTCGGCAACTCATGTGCGTGGACCTCGGTCCGAACTGGATGGATCCAGCCATCGCCTATATGAAGGACGACCTGCTGCCTAAAGACAGGATGGAGGCACAGAAGATTAGGCTGAAAGCAGCCCGGTTTTGGCTCTCCCCAGATGGCAGGCTCTACAAGAAGTCGTTCACCGGACTCTACCTCCAGTGCGTCCACCCAAGCAAAGTCGACGACTTCCTTTACGAAATTCATGAGGGGATCTGCGGCAGCCACTTCGGATGTCGGTCGCTTGCCTACCGAGCAATCAGCCAATGATACTGGTGGCCGTACATGCAGAAGGACGCCCAAGTCTATGCCAGAAAATGTGAAAAGTGCCAGAAGTTCTCACACTCTCTCCACCAGCCGGCGCAGGACCTGAGCCCTCTATCCAGCTCGTGGCCTTTCGCTCAGTGGGGTCTGGACATCGTCGGTCCGCTACACCGAACTCCAGGAAACAAAAGGTGGCTGATAGTAGCCACGGACTACTTCACGAAATGGGTCGAAGCGGAGCCTTGTTCTCCATCACCGAGCAAGACACAAAGAACTTTGTATGGAAGAACATCATCACGAGATTTGGAATCCCTCGAACTCTCATCTCCGACAATGGGACCCAGTTCGATTCCAACTTCTTCAAAAGCTTCTACCAAGAGTATGGCATCCGAAACGTCTACTCCACCCCAGCGTACCCACAAAGCAATGGCCAGGCTGAGATCTCAAACAAAGTGATCCTTGACGGACTCAAGAAGAGACTTGACCAAGCCAAGGGAAGGTGGGCAGAAGAGCTTCCTAGTGTTCTATGGGCTTACAGGACAACTCCAAGGTTCTCCACCTCGACTACACCATTCTCCCTTGCCTACGGCATGGAAGCAGTCATTCCCCTTGAGGTCGGCCTCCCTACTTTGAGGTCGGAACTCTGTAACCAGGGGCTGAACGACTTGAACGTAGCTCGAGAGCTGGATTTCGCTGAAAAACGAAGAGAGATAGCAGCTATCCGCTTGGCTGCCTATCAACAGCAGTTGGCCAGGGGATACAACCAGAAGGTCAAAACAAGAAGATTCACGGTAGGAGAACTAGTATTGAAGAGAACACTTCCTGGCGACTGAAATCCTAACGAAGGGAAATTGCCACCTAATTGGCAGGGGCCATTTAAAGTGCTATCAGCAGCGGGTAGAGTCGTGTACCGGCTTGAGGACATGGAAGGTAAGGAGCTGCCGCGACCATGAAACACAATGCATCTCAAAAAGTTTTACTTCTGAAAACAAGAAGTCAAGGGTTCAAACAACAATAAAAAGGAACATTTTTGAGCAGGTCTCTTTCAAAATTGTTTCCAAGTTATGCAGCTCGGCCGCAATGCCAGCTTTCTCAGGGTCCGGTGACAGCACCACCCCCGCAGCTCGGCACCTCTGTTCAGAGAGCCGACCGTCCTTAGCTCGGTGCCTGCACCAGCTTTGGCGGCACAGCCATAAGCATCAGGGGTCCGGTGACCACCACCCTCGCGGCTCGGCACCTTTGTTCAGAGAGCCAACCGTCCTTAGCTCGATGCCTGCACCAGCTTTGGCGGCACAGCCATAAGCATCTCAGGGTCCGGTGACAGCACCACCCCCGCGGCTCGGCACCTCTGTTCAGAGAGCCAAATGTCCTTAGCTCGGTACCTGCACCAGCTTTGGCGGCACAACCATAAGCATCAGGGGTCTGGTGACCACCACCCCCCCGGTTCGGCACCTTTGTTTAGAGAGACAACCGTCCTTAGCTCGGTGCCTGCACAAGCTTTGGCGGCACAGCCATAAGCATCTCAGGGTCCGGTGACAGCACCACCCACGTGGCTCGGCACCTCTGTTCAGAGAGCCAACCGTCCTTAGCTCGGTGCCTACACCAGCTTTGGCGGCACAGCCATAAGCATCTCAGGGTCTGGTGACAGCACCACCCCCGCGGCTCGGCACCTCCGTTCAGAAAGCCAACCGTCCTTAGCTCGGTGACTGCACCAGCTTTGGCGGCACAGCCATAAACATCTCACCACCCCTGGCTCGGCAGCTCAGTCAGAGTGCCAGCCGTCCTACCTCGGTCCCAGCACGAGCTACGGCGGTAAAGACAAAAATGTCCAAGAACACTGACTTTGGAGCTCAAGGACACCCCAAGTTTTGGCAGCTTCCGCTCTCAAGGGTTATGGATGCTGATTGGGACCACGGTTCATAAACCAAATCTTGGTCAAGGGCAGACATCCAATTTTAACTTTTAAAGACTTATGAAGGGTTCGGTTATTCAGACCAAACACTTAGTAAATGAAGCATAATAAGGCACACGTCATCTGCGCACTCATTCCATCGAAGACAAAAAAGAAAGCTAGGGAATTCAAAGAAAATTATTGTTCCATTGATAGAATTCAAATTACATTTAAAAGAAAGGAAAAATATAATGGGGCTCAAGGGGCTACAACTTCTACGTTGTTGTCGATCTCTGGAACAGCCTCGACCACGACCGCGCTGGCCTCGGGCACGGTCGAGGTGGCTTCAGAAACGACCGTGCTCTTTTCGGGAATGCTAGCCTCAGGAGCGGCGGCTTCAAAAGGGGCCTGGATGACCACGGGCGCAGGGGAGTCTTCAAGCTCGGCGCTGGCAGTTGGAAGGGCCTCCGAAGGCGCTTCGGGGGCGGCGCTCGCCTCCGGACAGGCTTGCGGAGGAAGGCAAGGGGAAGTTAGAGATATGGCTATAAGTTCCCAGTCCAAGAGAGGGAACTTTGGGGGATTCCTGAGGAGAGGGCTATCCTCAGGAACCCCAGCCTTCTTCAAGGCTACTTTCCATCCAAGCTCCCAGGCTCGGTCCCGGATCCCTGGCAGCTGAGCCTTGTAGTCAGCTGTCAATTTGCCAACCTCCTCCCCCATAATGGAGTTATGCTCAGCCAAGAACTCCTCCTTGATCCTGGCTTCTTGTCTTCCCAAAGCAGACTCGATCTCGGCCACTTTCCCCCTCAAGGCCATCTCCAGGGAGCCTTGCACCAAGTTACGCTGGGAGAGGAGCCTCTTGTTTGTCCCTCTAGCGTCCCGTAGGTCCTCTTCCAACCGCTTCACCTCGGTCCGGAGATCGTCGAGCTCAGACGCAAGATGAAGGTTCTGGGTCCCCTCATCCTTCAGCTCTTCCCTGAGATGCTCCACCAGGACCTAGGATTCTTTGAGGTCGGAGACGAGGCCAGAATTCCTGCCCATCTCTTCTACCAGCATCGCCTCCTTAGCCGCTAAGGATGCCCGCAGCTCCTCCCTCTCGGCCACCCATTCGGCCTCCCTGGCCTCAGCTGCGTCCAGCCTCTCTATGCCCATCTGGCATTTTTGCAACAGCTGTAAGAAGAAAACCAGACGTCAATAAAAGAATACCGAACTAAAGGCTCCGGAGAAATACTACACTTACCGCTACCAACGAGCGCATCGACGAGAGCAGAAGTGACTCGTTGACCATCTCCGCCCACCTCGCCATGTCCTGAGGAAGGGCGCGGGCGTGTCCCAGCTCGGCGACCACTTGAGGGTCGGTCGCACGGTCTGTTTCGGCCAGCTGCCTCCCCAGTACTTCCTCAATGGCTGGCCTCCACGGAGCCAGCGAAGGGGGCGAGATCGTTCTGCCAACTGGCGGCGGAGGCGACGAGGGGCCAGCCGAGGCCTCAACCCTTGCTCTCTTCTCGGGTCGTCCCCCCTCAACGACGTTGACGGGGCCAGCCCGACCTCCAGCCCTTATAGCATGGTCTGGGGGTGAGTCATCTACGACGATAGTCGCTGAAGGCGGAGCTGAGGCAACCTCAACCGCGGTTGAGTGAGTCGCCTCAGTCGCGGCTGCACGGACCGTCTTGGCAACCGGGGCAATAGGAGTTCCGCCCGTAGAAGCCGAAGGCGTCACAGCCGAAGTGACAACCGCGGCCTGAGGGGGATCTCGGCCTCGCCCCCGAAGTCCCCGAAGGCCACGACAGATAGGTCTTCTGCCGCATAGCATTGCCCGCGCTGGCATAGCATTTCTCCCTCCTCTTCCTCTTCCTCTTCCTCCGAGCTGGAAGATGCCGAGCTCTCAGACGTGCTGGAAGCTACTAGCCTCTTCCTTTGCGAAGGCCCGGGCTCGGCTCCCAAGGTCCTGGCAGGCTCTGGGTCTGGGAGTGCTAAAGCACAGTGTCCGGACTCAACCAGACGCCCAGTAGGTATCGCGACGATCACTGCCTCCGATTTGGGCACCACGGTCGTCGCTGACCCTGAGTTGACGCCTTCCCCGCGCAGCACGGAGTCTATTCCCGACATCCTTCTCGAGGTGTTGAAGGATCTGTAGTGGGGTGTATACCCCAGGAGGGACCACGCAGCACGGCAGTTGTGATCGCGGTAGTTTCTCACCTTCTCGTGCCACTCGCTGTTCACCCTCCAACGGTTTTTCCTAGCAAACTCCCTCCTTTCGCGAAAATCTGTATAAACAGAAAAAATTGTGTTAGTCAGGCATAGAAGAAAGAAAAAAATGCAAACCGAAAAGACTTCGCTCTTTACTTTGTGGAGTTCCTATTTTTCGAGGAATCCGGACCGTGGTGCTAGGCTCCTCTTCACCGAACTCCCATCCTCCTTGACGAGTACTCAGTTTTCACCCGCGTATTTGTTGGAATCCTCTAGCGCGGTTACAAAGCCAATCGGGCCGACCCTCAGCCGGAGGTAATGGGTGTTCCCTTCTGCGGATTTGCAGAGGTCGCACGTATCCTCGATGTCCGGGACACCGAGGCCGATCCCTAGAAGCTCATTCAGCCGCACTACTCCCATGATAATTTTGTATCCGTTGGGAAGTAGCTGGCAGGGGCACAACCTCCACTCCCGGAGGCAGTCCCTAACCAGTGGATGAAGGGGGAAGTGGACCCCTCCCTCCACAATGGAGACCAGCCAGAACGGCATCCAGCCATCGTAATAGGCGAGGCCATCATCAGGGCCATCTGGTCTGACCTCCACATTGGCAGGAATCTTGTACGCATTCCTAAAGTAGGCTATGGAACCCAAGTCTCCTAATAGATGTCTATAGATCCCCATTCTCAACCCAGACGAAAGTCTACCCAGATGAAAAGACGAGAGAGAAGCAGAAAGAAGCCCTACGAAGGGGGACTGCACAGATAGGATCGTCGGAAACTTGCAGACGTTAAAGAAGTTCTCTTGCAAGGAGCAGTAGAAATTCGAAAAGAGTAAAAGAAGGTGAAGACGAAGGAAAAGCCCTGATTTATAAGGGTCAGAGACGTCATTTCGGCTTTCAAGAAGAGCCTTTAAAGAGGTGTCCCCTCAGCCAGCCCTAACGTCGCATCTCACAGCCCTAACGTCTTTTCAGAGTAATTGTGTGGCAACCAAAGAGGCGACACGTACCACCATCGGCGCAATATTAGAGGGCTGTTAAATATCCTGGACAGGCGAAGAGACATCTTGAAAGGGGCCGTCCGTCAGCGACGGTCATCAGGCTCGAGAGGGACCCCCTCTGATCCAAAGCTTTTCTATCTCGGTAACCCCTTCCCACACTTCGGTGACTCTCTCTCGAGCTCGGTAGCAGTGCCGGCTGGACAGTCACTAAGCTTCCGACCTCCTCGAGCTGGAAGACTCTCAGAGGTCAAAAGCTAAGGGGCAATTGTGTGGGTAAAACATTATAATGACGAGATTAAGCGAGGATTACAGTAGTACTTGCTGTCCACCTCGGCCTCTGTAATCACAACCCGGCAGCTCGGTTAGGAGTGCCAGCACGGTATGCAGCTCGACAGCTCGGCGTGAGTACCAGCTCAGCACAAATGCCCAGCGCGCCTAAGCCATTCTCGGTCTCGGAATAAAGCGTTGAAGGCAGAATGGGCTGTCACCTTCCTCCGGGAAGTACGGGGCGCCCTGACAGATAGGAGCATTCATTTATGACGATAGGATTGCTCATTTATGGCGATAAGAAGTTAGCTTTATCATCCCTTAACATTAGCTGACTGGAGGCATGGAAGGTTCGGATGGGATGCTCCCTTTTTACCTACCGCTGAATGTCAGGGTCAGGGCCGATGAGACCTCACCCCACCTACCCCCACTCACAGAGAGAATGAACGAGGAATGTCCACATATACACATGGGGTTAGCCCCATAGAGGTACACAACAGACAATACACAACGCAGACTCTCTCATTCTCCTCTTCCTCCTCCTGCTTAGTTTTCTCATAACTAACTCAGGCATTGGAGCGCCTTCGGCTCACAACAGCCAGGGGCTCTAACCCAAGCCGTTTTCCTTCCCTTTTCAGCTTCTTGGCGTTCTGTATTCCCTGATCTAAGAATCCCAATCTACTAATCGGAAAAAAGTAATTAAAGGCAAGTCTTTACAATCAATAAAATAATCCTGAATAGAAAACCTAGACTAAAAACCTAACTAGTATGGTGCAAACAACAATTTTTTATAACATGCTGGAAACAACATAAAAATCATTAAAACAACCAATTTAATAAAATAAAAGAAAATTTAGAATATTAAAACTAAAAATCAGAAATAAAAAATTGCTGGAGAATCAAGAAAATAATTGCTTTCTAGGATTTGGGGATCCTACTCTTCCTAATGATTGGAGGTACACATAAACACAGTCTTTTTCTCGTGCATGAGTCGTCAACCCACACCGTAGAAAAAACGAAAGTAAGGTCCTTTTTTAAATTAATTTCTCCTTTTTTAAATTAATTTAAGAAGCGATTTCTAATCATTAGACAGTCCTAAAAGGTTCTTTTGCTCATGCCCCCGTTGCCTCCAAGCATATGATGTGTCCGGAGAAGACAACGCATTAAGTAAGTTCACTGAACATGACAATTAACAATAAAATCACCCCTCTACCTTAATTAAAAAATACAATGCTCTTCTAACTATGTTTATCCATACAACCGATTAAAGTATTAAGGAACCACCCGTCCCCCTAGAAAATAAAAATTCTAACCTACCATGGTCTTCATGAAAAACTTCAGCTTTACTGACCTTTTGCACAACTTGAAGAAGAAGCCTTGAACACGGACTAGAAGGTGGTAATGGTGGTGGAACGGGCCCAAAGTGGTGGTCAGCCAAGTGGGTGGCCCTTTGGGTGAGGTACAATGGTAGAAAGAGAGGTGGAGAAGGGTGGAAGAGGGTGAAAAAAAAAAATAGGGCTGTGGATAGTGACGTGAATAGTGCCCCATGAATAGTGTCTTCCCCACCGTGTATTTATGGTTTTTGCTTGGTGTGCAAGGAATTTGAGTTTAGGTTTCTTGGAGTCCAAGCTGGGAGAGTTTTGGAAACTTTTTGGAGAGAATCTTGGACTGTTGGAATTACTTCCTTGGTTTCTTAGTGAGCAAGACCTTCCATATTTAGGAATCTCCTTGTAGCTTGCAACTCTCCAATCTCCATACTTGGGCCTACTTTGAACTAGAGAAATTTTTCTAAATCTGAATTTAAATTATTCCCAAGATTGAATGCATGTGGGGCCCCACTAGGAGCGTGCAACTCCTCGGAGGAAAGCCCCTTGGATGTCCAAGTGTGGAGTGATTTTTTTTTTTTTCAATTTCTTTCTTTCTTCTCCCTTTCCTTCTTTAGTTTCTTGGCCACCAAGTCCCTTCCTCTGATTTCCTTCCTTTCTTAGCTCCAAATTCAAATTTGAATCTTCGAAAATCTTCTCACAAAAAGGAAGGAAATTCTAAATTTTTGCGACGACTTTGGGGCCCACCATGGCCGCCTCCTTTCCCTTTTAATATCCATGTCCATGGCACAACTTTTATTATCAAATAGCTTTGAGCTTAAGTGAAACCCACCTCAAACGTTATCATCAAATATCCCCGGCACAGCTTTTTTGAGAACCACTCGTGGAAGAAAAAATAGAGAAGACGAAGAAAGGGAGAGACGGTGCACACATGGAAAAGAAATAGCTTAAAATCAACCTAAGTGGATCTTAGTAGTTGTAGAAACTAATGCTTTAAAGATCAACAGAGAAGGAATTGTTACAAATAGGGTGCCAATAAGGTCAGCACAATGTAGCTTCATTGTGGGAATATAATCATTTGAGAAGTTGTTGTAGTTACGCCCTCATTTAGTTATTTTGAAAATTCTCCTCTGAATGGATATATATATATATATATGCTAAAATATATATAACAAATTATCTCATTTAACTGAACAGATCCAATCAGGTCTTATTCAGTAGATTTTGTTTCTTTATTTTATCTAATTAGTGGTGATAAAGTCCTAGTTTGGCTGCAAGAAACTAAGAAAGAAGCCGAAGAAGAGGTAGGGAAAAGAAGAAGAGGGAGGGAAGGAGGAGAAGGGGAGCAGAAGCTTGTGTTCAACCGACATTAATATATGAAATTGAGACAAATATCAGAGTAGAAAGCAGCATTCGAAGATATATTGAAACCATTGAAGTTGAACATTTACATAAGTATCAATTACAACCCAAAAAGGGCCACTAAAAACATAGGCCATAATCAAAAGGGACAGAGTGCAAAACTATCCAAAATGTAGCCAAAAGCCCCAAAAAGTGTGACGTCAACTCGTGCACCAGTCTGATGCCTTAAACCACATCGTCTGTGCTCAATCCTGCATAGCCCTGCGGTTCCTCTTGGACTGCCTCGATTTCCTGCTCATGGGTAATGGGGCCGTCACCTAGAGTATCAAGCATAGCATTAGACTAAGAATAGGCTAAGTAAGTAATTAATCTAGATGACAACATCATGTTGCTTCAACGTGGAGTATAATGGCGTAAGAGCAAAAATAGCAATAAGGACTAAGCTAAGTATGATTATGTAAGAATACTAATAAGTGAAAAGAATCGTCTCAGACAAATCTGTACAAAATAATTTAGCAAAATGGCAAACCACGTAGCTAAGCTCTCCTGACTTCACGGTTGCTGCAGCGTGACTGTGGGAGGGAGCCAAATTAACAAAGGGGGTACATTAGTACACCTCCAAACACGGATTACACTGCAGTGAGTTATAACTAATCCACATTCCGCTTGGCATAATTGTGAGGGATCGAAGCTGAGTGGTGCCGACTCGAGATTCTAAGGCCTACAAGGCCCAGCAAGACTCTATCTTAAAGCTAGGGTCAGACAAAGGAAACTACTCCAAATGCCAGACAAATCCTTCAAACTAACTTCCAAAATAACAGTCCTTTGTAAATCTCAAAATTTACTTAGGCAAAAGCAGACAAACTATCATCTGACATAATTAAAATGGTCAAAACCTAATAAGACAAAGCGGATGTACAATACTGGACTCGGTGTAAACAACCAACTCAATCGTACGGAAGTCTAACCCGATTTGGGTAGCATTTTGGTATAAAAGAGTTAACCCCCGAAATGGGTGAAAAGGGATAAGTTGGATCCAGATAATTCAAAAGGTAGCAGTGCATCAAAGGCGCGCTCATTGACCAAGCAATCCACATCAAAGGCGCGCTCATTGACCAAGCAATCCACAACCAGGGATTCTGTCATCCAAAGGAAGAAGCGGGCAATTAAATGCTTCCCAAGTCCTAAGGCATGACTCATATAATTTTAATAGTTTAGCTAATGTTGGGAAAGTCATAGGACAAGACGGATAATGACAACTAGACATGCAAGGGAATGCATGAGTCGCGCACGCGAATAGACAGGTACAACGGTGTTAAACTAATATTAGACTAACTAAACATTCAAGGAACCATTTTAAATGACTAACCTAAGTCATAGATTGCCACTCACATGTTAAGACAATACAATTCGCCTTTATGCGCCCCTAGGGTCTGAAATCCAAATGTCAAGGAATGGGATTACAAGACCATTAGTGCTCTGAAGGTGCTTGACATTCAAAATTCTTAAGCTCACATACCCTCCACTTGTTTTATTGCATCACATGTCTTTGTACAATCCCGGAGGTGAATGTTAGCGCAAACATCACCATCCAAAGTCTCATACTTATACAAGGTCGGGCAAGTCCATTTAAACATTTTAGGTGAAGTTTGGGTTCCAATACCATGTTTAATGGTACTTACTGGTAAGAGATAACAGCGACTCTGTGGTTCGCTGGTGTAGCTCTGCGTTGAGCTACAAAAACCGATCTTGAGGTTCGATTCTAATGTTTTTGGTTCATTTTTTTGGATTGGTAGCAAAGGATTATATTAAAAGCAAAACAATACAACCAAGCCTTGTCCAAAAGATTAAAAAAAACACATCTCAAAACTGAAAAATCGATATAGGAGTAATATACCAAACTCCAACCCTAACTACATGACATTAGCACTTAAGTTAGAGCTACTTTCGAGCCCTTGTTTTGCAATACAACCTGCCATCCCATTTGCCGGTCTACTAATATGTTGAAATGAAACTCAGATGAGAGACATTAAGTGATGAATTTCATTAAATAAGAACTGAATTTTCCATCGACCTCTTAAAGAATTTACCCAAGAAACAGTGTTTGCCAAATCACTCTTCACTATAAGACTATTCATGAAAGAAGAGCTATAGATACGAAAAGCTTCCAAAATAGCCAAAACTTCCACCTGGTTTAAGTCTTTTATCTCAGCATGTTTAGAAATGATGTATAATGCTTCTCCATTGTATTTCCTTAATTCGCCTCCAATGCCTACCAACCCCGGTTTTCCTCGAGTTGCTTCGGCCGCATCAAATTTTAGGACTTCTAATGTTTGAGGGCACCAAGAGACATTTCTCTTGTTCGTTAGAACTCCTATATATGAACAAGCTCCCCAATTGTGTAAGACATTCTCTATCTTGAGATCCGAGCATTCTTTTCTGACAATATCCCATTTGGCAAACCTCGAAGCCATTGTTTTAATAAGATTTCCCAAAGTCGGTTCTTTCCTTTTGAAGACTCTGTCATTCCTCTCCTTCCAAATGGACCATAGAATCGAGAATGAAAAGATTTTCTACATTATCCTTCCACATCCTTAGCACCATCTCTTCCTCTTCTTCCTCCGAGTTGGAAGGATTTGCGACTTGTCTCCTTGGCCACGAAGAAGTCTTGGCCTCCGCAGCAGCAGTGCTGGTCTCGACAAGCTTCGAAGCGGAACAAGAACGTAGAAGCCTCGTCATCGAAGTCGATCAGCTGCCCGGCAGGGATCACGACCGTCACCTACTCTGTTCCTCCTTCTTCTTCGAAGGCTTGACGTCCTCCCTAAGGTACCCTCCTCTTGAGGAAGGAGTGGTACTTCGGTTAGTCACCGAGGAGCGCCTAAATAGATCAGTCTTCGTGACCTTGGTAGCTATACAAGGCCTGAAACCGCGCTTCGTTCCTCACCCAACCAACCCGCTTGGCTTCTTGACTTCTTTGACGGGCGTCTACACCATAAACACAAAGTGTCAGTTTAGCAGAAACAAAATGAGAAAGATAAAGAAAGGCTAAGGGGCTCGGTATTTAGGAGGGGTCCCAAAGCTGCGGGGAACCTTGTAAGTCCTTTCTACTTCAGGGGCGCCGAACTCCCAATTGCTCGAGACGAACAGGCGGTCGTCCCCGACATACCGGTAGGAGTCCTCCAGCGCATAGACAAAACACCACCGGTTTGCCTTCACCCGGAGGTAGTAGGTATTGTCGCCCCCACCGGACTTACACAGGTCATATACGTCCTCGATGTCATGGACACCGAGGTTGATATCTAAAATCATATTCAATTCCACAACACCCAATATTATTTTGAAGCCGTTGGGCATCAGCGGGCAAGGGCAGAGGTTCTATTTTCTCAGACAAATCCTCATAAGTGGATGAAGGGGGAATCGAACCCCACCTTCGATCACGGTGACCAGCATGAACGACATCCAACCGTTGGTGAAGGTCAGGCCATCAAAAGGGTTCTCCGAGTCATCTAATCTAATCTGGACGTCATCTGGAATCCTATATCTGGCCTTGAACTCAGCCATGGCCTGTGGGTTTTCTAACCAGTGTTTGTAGATCCCCATTCCTAGATCTAAAGAAGATTAGGGTAAGAAAAAATGCAAAAAGGAAAAAGAGGAAGACGCAGAAAAGCCCTAAGCTGGGCAAAGCAAAGAAAAAACCCTAGAGGAGGTGCAGAAGCAAAAAGCAGGAAAACAGAAAACAAAGAAGGACAAGAAGGAAGAAAAGGCTTACAGAACGAACGATGACTATGAGTTCGTGAAGGTTTGGTCTCGAATGGGCTCGGATGGATTTCTCTCTGGCAGAACCTCTTCTAATGAACGCAAAAGTGAAGAATAGGGAAGCAATACCCCCATATATAATGAAAAAAGGAGCGCCGTTTTGAATTTCGAGGGACGCATGTGCGAGGCGTCACCTAGGGCACTCCACACGTCTCCTCGAAGCGATTGGACAACCAATCAAAGGATGACACGTGGTGCCGCCGATACATCTTCTGCAGTGATTTAGACAAGCTATTAATTGTCTCGGGCAGGCGAAGCATCTTGATAAGGACCAGATGTCAGCAACCGGCACCGAGATGAAAAAGAGCATTTACTCCGAACTCATTACTCGAAAGACTCCTCCATCACAATGCTTAGCTTCCGTGCTTCGGTAACAGTACCAGCACGACAGCTACATCCAACTTGGTAACAGTACCCGCTCGGTAATAATACATAGCTTCCGACCTCCAAGAGTTGAAGAACTCTAAGAGGTCAAAAGCTAGGGGGCAATTGTGTGGGAGCAATCCGATAACACTAAGATTATGATAGGCTTCGGTAATAGTACCAGCTGGGTTCGTCTCAGTCTCGATCATATGCAGCTCGGCAATAGTGTCAGCTAGGCAGTTCGACAATAGTGGTGGAAGGCGAAGTGCGCCAGCTCGGTAACAATACCGCTACTCTCAGCTCGATAACAGTACTGCTGTTCTTAGCTCGGCAACAGTGTCAGCTATATGAGCGTCTCGGCAACAATGCCAGGACGCATCCATCTCATGACTATTTATGATCTCGATACGAGTACTGGGTGGCAGTCAAATATGACCATGCTCCTATGAAACGTACGAACACATTATAGGACATGCTGTTAGATAGAGCGTGCGACTGATAGCAAAAAGGAGATGTCCTTATTAAGCTATCACGTCAGCAGAGGGAATGGGAAGCCATCCGATGGGACTCTCCCTCTACCTACCACCATGTCAAGGTAAGGTCCGATGGGACCCTACCACCAACTACCTCCACTTAGGAAAAGGTCAATGAGACTCCCGTCTACATATATACAGAGGGCAAGTCCCAGAAAGGTACGAAAAAAGCAACATAACACTGTGTGAATCTATACACTTCCTTCTCCACTCATCCTTTGCTTAGTTGCAGAACTAACTTAGGCATCGGAGTGCATTCGGCTGACAGTAGCCAGGGCATCGGAGTGCATTCGGCTGACAGTAGCCAGGGCCTCTGACCACTGTTTCTCTCATTCCTTTTCCAGTGTCAAGCGTCCAGTCTTTCCCTAAAGAGTTGTATACTTACCTAATAAAGTTCGTGTCAATTTTGGCACTTACACTTTGAAATACTGCTTAAATGATATTGTATCAGAGCAAAGAGTCTGAATTATTAACAGATATATCGTGTTTTAGGAGACCTTGGGTTTGACTACCTCGTCTGATAGACAAATCGTATGAGAGGCTTCTCTATTCATCGTCTCTGGTTCTTCAATCAGGTTTCTATATCGATTGTGGATCCACCGATTCAAAAGTCTCAGAGTCGATTTTATCGAGATCTGCAAACGCTAGACCGTGCAGCTAGATTGTGATTCGAAGCTTCTTCAATATCGATCCTGTCATCTTAAGCACTGATCAATCTTGTCATCAAGGCCTCTGTGCTTCTGTACATCAAGGCTACAGTCAGTGCCATTGTCGTCAAGGATCAATCTTGTCATCAAGGCCTCTGTGCTTCTGTACATCAAGGATACAGTCAGTGCCACTGTCGTCGAGGAAAGTTCGTGGAATCAACAAGTGGACTCCACATCTATCGTGACCCTTGGGCGGGGTTAGCACTAATCCCCGGTGTAATCTGGGATCATGGCTATTCACACGGAATGATGGAAGTAAATTAAATTTGTGTACACAATTTTCCACAAGTTTTTATGGTGAGGATTCAAAGCATACCTCACAAATTAAAAGTAATATACTTTGGCGGAAGCTTATAGCAAAATTCGTAATACTATTAACCATGATATAAAAACGTAAAAATAAGTGACAAACACCAAAGTAAAGCCGTAAAATGAGTAGCATTCCAAAGAAACAGTTTAAGTTACATGCTTACAACAAAGTAAAGTCTAATTACAACAGTTCCCAAAATAAGGCCAACAAAGGCCAGTACATAAGAATACCCAAAATATGACACAGACACTCCCAAAAGGTGATTGACCACTCGAGCGCAGAACTCGATGTCTAAATGACAACATAGGCACACCACTCGCCTACGAGCCGCTGAGGCCACATACTCCTCAAAAGTAGTGGAGGCAATACCTACAGCACCAAGGTTAAGTCAGTATCAAGCACAACGACCTAGCAAGATAACATGTTTGTATCAAGTAACAATAATGACGAGATATAAATTTATAGACATCCAATAAGAAGGTACAGTAATATCATGCGTGAATAATCAAACTGAGTAAAAATAATATGGAATCATCATGAAACAATACCACTAACACACATGTCCAAGCAAAATGCCAAACCACACAGCTATATCCTCTCCATCACATAAGGTGACAAGGGCACTCGAGCACGAATCACCACTAGGTCCAGTATAGCAGAAATATATAATAATAATAATAATACACCAGCCCCGCAAAGAGGTTGCCATGCACGGCACTGGCCATGGTTCCAGGCAAAACACGCAAGAGCCAATCTGTAAATGGAAAATCATGAATTAAGGACTCCAAAGCAGTATGATCCAAGCTGAATGGGACCCAAGCTTAGTGGTGCCAACTCTGGAACGAGACTTGTACACCATTGCATACTCAGTCCCAACAAGACCCGACGCCCTTCTAAGGGGGGCCAAAGGCATGACATTAACTTGAGGATGACAAAAGAGGTGAGGGTAGTTATCGGTCAAGCTATCATATACGTGAACACACACACGGGATCGGGCACCCCTCAATGATCATACACGATACATCACACACGCATGGAGTAGAAATGACATAATACTATTCTATGGGAAAGAATCATTGAACATCATGACAGGAGTGATGCATGGATTAAACAAGGCCTAAAGTTCTCTAAAAAATGTGGCAACATTCTGGCATGGAATGGTTCAACCAAAAATGGGTAAGAAGAAAAAGGTCGGATCTGGTTGAATGGGTGTTGGGAAATGACTGCACGCATCGCAATCCAATACACCACAATTGTGGATCATATCTCCTAAGGGGAAGCATGGCAATTAAATGCTCACTAAACCCCAAAATGTGGCTCATCCTACTAACATACTAATATAAGGCCGGCTACGTGAGGTCCACGTACGGAATCACATTAACATGTAAGAGATGCGTAACCTGTGTACGCGAAGAAACAATTAACAATGAAGATGGGATAGATTCATATAATACAGTCAAGGAACCATTACAAGTAACTAACCTAAGTTCCGGGCTGGCATTAACACGTCAGGGTAATAGGTTTTGGCTTTACGCACACTTAGGATTCAATCCCCGATAATTCAATTCTCTTGTGATGTGGGGTAGTGTTCAGTGCCCCAAAATCCTAATTATGTGCATCCCCAACTTCAAATTACACCCACTTGCTTCCAGACAACCCTCGGAGATGACCATGTGCTCAAACGACTCCCCACAGTCCACAGACTCCAATTACAACATGTTTTGGTCACTAGTTCCAACATTATCCCCCTACAGTCCAAGGTTCTCACCAAAAGTACCGGGTCTTGTCGTAGCTTCATTAATTACTTGGAAGAGTTAAAAGTCGCCTAATTTAGGTCTAAAATGAGTTACAACTCAAATGGGGGTGAAATGGGGCAAAAACGAGCCAAACGCGGACAAAACAGGCTAAAAGGGTGGACAGTCGGGTAACCTGACCAGGACTGCCAGCGGCCCACGGTCACCAAGGTGAGTTCCACGGTCAACCGTGGACCTACCATGGTTGACCGTGGGGTATGCCCGCGGACAGTTGGGAGACAGATTTTGTACTACAGACAATCCTCTGCTATGGCTATTTGGCGGACTTAGGGAAATTTCAACTATTGATTTCCCATCAATCAAGCGCTAAGATTTCACCATTTCACCACCAGTAAACACAAGAAAAGGAGAAGAAAATCAACATGCATTCTACACTAACATATACATAGAATAGAAAAGGAATTCAACATAAAGAGCATGCATGTCTCAAAAATTCAATCTAAACATTTGCCTTAGGTTTATAGTGTTAGTTTTATGGTCTCAATCCATTAAGATTGATGTAATAAATTGATTAATTTCTTTATTTATCAATATATTCATGTTTTCCTTTCATGAGATGAATGGTGTTTTATTACTTTAATGCACATAACCAATACAAATGACATACTGGCTCATGAGATGAACGGGAGTCCACAAGTATATTAGATGTAATACATGTTGTGGATGAGATCCACATACAGGAGACATGTGTCGCAAATCTTATACTTGAATTGATTCACAACCAGTGATGAGATTAGGCATCTCATCTTACAAGGTTGCAGTATTATGATCACTATGAGATAGTGTGATCTGTCTCGATCATAGGAAGGAAAGATTCTAGATCATTATACTGGTACATTGGATGTATTGAAAGGACCATGAGAAGCACATTAGAAACACTGTCTTTACTTTAAGATATGCTCTCATAATTCCCTAGCAATAGGCTCTCAACCCTGAGACATTGATGAACTCAAGTATCTATCTATTCATTTGCTTTGAGTCACCAATGAGTGAGGCCAACTGTAGGTCAACACCTCGGTGTCTTGGGTACGTGGTAATAGGACTGTAGGAATATTTAATGGTCAAGATGGGATCTATCTCTATTATCCCCTTGTGCCAATTAATGAATTTATCATTGGTAAGTGTACACCCATTTCAATTAAAAGTTAATTGGATGGTACTGATGATTGCTATAATTAATTGGGGCTCAAGGATAATAAGATATGGATCTAAATTGGTGGGACAGTCTGTCCAATTGATCCATGGATAATGATAGAGGGGCCCACTTGTAGTGATAAGGATGTTTAGGGTCTTCATGTAATTTATTCCTAAGACTGGAGTTCAATTGCATTTATATAGTGGAGTCATTTGAAATTAACTAAGGGCCCGGATTGCACATGAGATGTGGGGTCGGGGTGTTTCAGTTGGAGCCAGCTTTCTATGGAATCCCTAGTGGTCCCCACGCTAGCCCAAGATTGGATCTTTACTAATTCTATTTGAACTCAAAAAAGAAAGCTACTGTTTCTATTTGAAGTAAGACTTCTAATAGTAGTAATAGTGGAATGAAGGTTTACTAATTAATCTAGAAGTTGGACTTCTAATTATTAAGAAAGAGAGGAGTTGCAAGACTATAAATAAGGGGACAAGGGAGGCCTTGGATGTCCATGCACAATTCCTCCTAGGGATTCACGCCCATCATCCCCTTGTGCAAAAGTTGCACTTCTTCTCCTTCCCCTCTCTCTCTCTTCTAGTTCCCTTCTAGTTTCCTTAGTGATTCTAGTTAGTCTTTCTCTTGGAGATTCCACCATCTCTCTTAAGGAAAGAGATCTGAAGTGGGTCATAGCGTGGAAGACGATTGGGCATTGGAGATTCTGATCTTAGAAGAACTCTTCATCAAAGAATTGAATCAAGTTCCCCATTAGAGCACAACCAAGCTCCATAGGTATCTTCTACTCCTTGTATGTTGTGGAATTTCGTGGTTGCATGTTTAATGCTATTTATTTCTCCTTCATAGGTTTGTTTGCTGATCATGATGGCTGAGTTTGAGGACATGCATCCTGGATTGGGTTTTGATGGCTTTTGGATAGGTGTTCATCACTTCTAGTTAGTGAAAAGTTTTTGAAACCTATCCAAGAAGTCCACCCACTTCCAACATATAAGACTCCAAAAACACTCATCTTAATGGCTGGAAGCTCCTAAAATGAAAAAAAAAAAAAAAACCCAAAAATCACCCAACAATTCACCCAAAAATGGAAAACCAAGATGGAGATGATAGTAAGACTTGCATGTTCGAATTTGGGTGCTTAATGTGTTGTAGACTCGAAATATGGAGGTGGGGAAAGGATTCCTTACCTGTAGGTGCCTGATTGTGGAGGAATAGATGGGTAGAGGGGCTGCCAAGGTCGGTTGTTGACAAAAATGAGGCCTAGAGATGGAGAAGATGCAAAACTCGTTGCCAACATTCGTTTGACGATTGGTGGTCTAGATTTCTAGCTTTTGAAGCAAAGAAATGAGAAGCAGGGGGAGTGGCCAGCTGTTGCAGAGCTTGGGAGGTTAGAGATCGAGAGAGAGAAGTGAAGGAGGAAGAAGAGGCTGATGGCTTTATATATAATGGGGGTATGTGGGGCTCACAACTTAAATGACTTGCGACGCCAAAACAAAGGCTTTCTGCGCCTTGAATCGAAAAAGTCAAAGATCGAAATTTTTCTAAAATTTAGTCAAGTTTCATACGAGCACAAGTATGACATGATCAGAAATTTGGCGGAAAAGTTCGACTTTCCAGAAATGACAATTTTACCCCTATTCATGCTCGAATCATAAAATAAAGTGTTTTGGGGCTTTGAATGAGCATGGAGTGAACACAAAAGTTGTTGGGTACAATGTCTTCTATCTAGGGGTACACATGGGCACTTTGGATCGGTTTAAAGGGAAAACCATCAATCAAACCGAATCCATCAATTTTCTATTTTCCCATATCGAACCGAACCGCCCATGTGCTCAAACCAAACCGAACCGGTTCAGTTCGGTTATGGTTTTTTTGTTTTTATTTTATTTTATTTTAAAAAAAAATGGCAGTTCAACTAGTGAGAGACGTTATACTTCAAGTAACGGAGTGAGGGTTCGAGTATTCTTCAAGTAATTTTTCATATTCCTTTATATATTTTATAAAAAATATATATTTATATAATAGGTTTGGCTAGATTCGGTTTGAACGGTTTCGCCGCACATTCAAACTGAAAACTGAACCGAACAGTTTGAAGAAAATCCGAATCGTGACCGAACCGATTTACTACAAAACCAATCTGAACAGCCTGATCCGGATTGGTTTATTGGTTGTTTTGTGCACCCCTACCTCTCTATCTAATAGGCTTAAGAACATAATTTTCCAGAATTCACAAATAACCCACCAAACTTTCGCGAAATTACAAATAGGACCATATAGGTCTGCAACTAGGTTCAAAGGCTCTCAAGATTTCCCAAAGCGATTAAAAATCTATTCAAACCCTCAAGCTTTGTCAAATAACATCTAAACTCACTTAGTGAACTAACAACACAATTAATCAACACCAATCATTCAATTAACGGGTCGGATGCCTACAACATCAAATTATCAAATCAAGGCGAGACTTACCCAGCAGAATCGTCAAATATTTTTGGATTTCGTGGAATTTTTCTCTCTGGGTTTTTTTAGCGTACAAGGTTGGTTTATCTCCTTTCTCTATTACGACATTTTCAGAGGCTATTTTAATCGTTGAGATTTGAAATCGACAGTTAGATCCAATTCATTTTTTGTGACAAACTACTACATTATATTACCGTAATAATCGTGCAGTTAGAATTGGGATTTTCATTTTGGTTTTGAGGAAAAATCACATTCCAGTAGCATTCTGTGTGCTCGCCCAGTCGATAATATCGTCAGGATTTTTTGTCGTCCCTGAAATAAATAGCCTTTTGTTTTCTACTATTCTGTAATGGACAAAAGTGATTCTATTAAAATAAGATTTAATGGGAAGAATTTCAATAGATGGGCTTTCCATCTTCAACACTTTGTTGCCAGACAAGGTCTGTTGGAATACTTGGATGGATTTGTACTAGAGGGTGAGAAAAATAAATCTCCATGCGAACAAACGACTCTAAAGTTAGTGACTTGGATTCTAAATTCCATTGACCCATCTATTGTCGTCTCCCTTCAATCCTTCTCCACAGCATCTGAGATGTGGTCAAATTTGCAATCTATATACCATCAAGTGAACAAAGCAAGGAGATTTTTCCTTGATAGTAAACTTGCAAAATATTCTCAAGGAGATGAGATTGTGCAGGAATATTATAGTGGCTTTCTGACTTTATGGACTGAAGATTCAGTGATCCTTTCTACTACTACTAAGGAATACCAACTTCAAGTCCTTATAGTCCAAGACAGTCTCATATAAGCTAATTTCTGATGAATCTCATACCTGAGTTTTAATATCTTCACTCAGCCCTCATGAACAGGTAAGTATATCCGACCTTCAAAACATGTGTTCAGTAAGCTCTCCAGGAAGAAACCTGGCTACAAACTCGACATAGCATTACCGATGACACTGATCGTAGCCCCAAGTGCAAGGCCGCGATTGTAGTAATAACCGGTGAAACCGGATCGATCCACGGAGAGTTTAGTTATCGCAAAACCTGTCCTAATAAAAAAACTAGTTCTAGCCTAAAAAAAACTATACAAATCAAATTTCCTAATTGAATTAAAAATTAATTACAAATATGAAATATTAATTACAACCAAAGAAAATTAAAATCCTAATCTAGAAACCTAATCTAACCACTGCATCACCATAAGATTCATTAGCTCAACCAATTGCAATAATTGTTAAGGGTGCATAAAATAAAGAATAAAATAAAATAAAATCAAATAAAATAAAATCAGAGAATAAAGAAATTAAATTTTAATTCTAAAACTTTGCAATAATTACTTTGCTTAATGCCATCAAGAAAAATCAAGACCACCGCACCAAGTACGCACTGTCACTACGTACAAAAATTCAATGTTGACTCATTGGTGAAGACCAAGACCCCATAAACTTGATTTATTAATGAAAGACCCATTACAAGCAAATAACCATTACAAAATTCTTTTAATAAAAATAAAGTGCATCCAACCTTACCATAGACACAAGAAACACTAAACGGAGGAGAGGGACTCGCGGTCTTGAACGGCGATCCAACCGGCTCTCGTTTCGCGATCTGAAATCCAAGCAAGGGAAGATGATTCCAAGGATGATCCAATGGTGGAGTGACGATAGCAACGACGGCGGCGCGAAGGCGTAGAAATCCAAGTGGTAGTGTGCCTTAGGGAAGGCCTTGGATGAAATATTGATGGAAGGAGGAGAGATGAAGAAGAATTAATGGAAAAGGGGGAATAAGAAGTTGCTGGTCGTCCAAGGGGATTGGAGATGATGGGATCCACGTCCAGCCCTCTTTTGGCTCCTTTTATATATTTTTGATAGCTTTTTGTTGCAAGGTTTTTGATTTGGGTAAGGACTAGTAGTGTGTGGTCCAAGTTGGATTAGGATTAGGAGGGTTTTTGAGAGATTTTCTAGGGGTTGGCTCACAATCCTAGTAAAATTAGGATTGTTCTTATCTCATGCAACTCCTTCTCTTGGGTCCCACTTGGGTTGAGGATCAATTCAAATCTGAATTTCAGATTTGATGTGCAATTCTTGAATGCATGTGGACCCCACTTGAGTGTAGAAGCCTTGACTCTCTTGCCTTGGACGTCCTCACCTTGGAGGGATCTTTCTTTTTTTGCAATTTTGTTTTCTTCTTTGCTTGATTTGAATCTTAGCCATCCATCTTGACATGTAAGCAATATTTGTTGGAGAGTAGATAGGACACCTCATCATCTCATGGCCCACAAATTTGGAACTTATCTTCAAGAGATTAAATCTGATTTTCTTCTTGCATATGAGAGCGGACCCTACCATGGCCGCCCCTACCTTAGCATCCATGCCAAAGGAAGGTGGGTCCATGGTGCATTTGATTCATCAATTCTCTTCCGTGGGCCCCGATTTCTGAAATTCCCTACAAAAATAAAAGCAAAGATCAAAGAATAATCTAATCATATAGGTAAGGAATTATGTAAGATGCGGTCCCAATTCACACCAAATAAATGCATAAAATGTCACCATTTTATCAAGTTTTCTTCAATTAAATCAATGGTACAAAGAAAATTCATCATTTCATGTGTGATTAAAAAGTTATGGGAAATTTTTTACTTTCAATGCCAAAAATAGAGAAATTCATGATTTTATGTGAAAATGCAATTTTTGGATGAATTTTGACTCAAATTTAGACTTTGATGCTCAAAAACATAAAATCATAATTTTTTACTAAAATGGTCCATGATTTGATGATTAAGTCCTTAATTACTCTAAAATGATAAGAAAATATTGCATTTTTAAGGACTTATCACACCCCCCAACCAGCTTTTTGCTAGTCCCGAGCAAAATATGCAAACTATGGTAGGTCTTCTGGCCTAATCTAATCTAAACTAAATGCAAAGACAAAAAGAAAAAAACGCCACTTCCGCTGGCACTCTCGGCTGCATTTAGCGTATGCAGCAAGCCCTTAAACCCCTAGGTTACCCCTAGTGGACGAGTTGTGCCTCGTGAGGGTTTGCAGTGAATATGCCCACAAAATTCATTTACCTAAAAGTGAAAGAAATTCAATGGAAGGTTTTTCAAAAGATGATTAAATCAAATCGGATGCCTCGAATCCTCGAATAATCAAGATTTCAGACTTTTCAAAATCCGGTTCACGTTTTTTTTTTTTTTTTTTTAAATTATACCAAAACTTTGAGTGCCTTGTGCAAGTGTATACATCAAAACAAAAATTTTAAATGTTCTACGCTAATGCCATGAAAACAGAATTCTCCCTCGGAATTTCCAACTTTCCTAGATTCGGGCAAAATACAAGTCTCCTCTCAAGGCTACTATGACGGCTTTCGCACTGTTGTTTTTCAAAGGCCGCGAGATGCATCTTTTTTTTTTTTTTTTTTTTCTTCTTTTTTTTTTTTTTTTTGAACACCCACATGTGACTGTGCAATGCCTAGGTCCCTTAAGCTTTCTAATTAACCCATATAATGAGCATTAGGCCAATGACTCCCAAGACAGATGTCTTTAGGGCACTAGGTATATAAATACCCCTACGGGCTTACTGGCTCGGGTTAAAAAGGCTACGAACCCAAACTAGTCACATAACTTTTTATTCTTTTCAAGAGTTATTACTAAACTCTTTTTTTTTTTTTTTTTTTACGCACTTATTTGTGCATCCCTTGGCATTTTTTTTTCTTTTTAAACGGTCCCCAACAATAGGCAGCCCTTTTCAATTCACCCGAATTAATTCACTGGTTTTGGTTGGCCTAACCATGCCGATGAACCAGGAGAACTCATATGGCCAAATTTCGGAAAGTCGTCTCTTTTTCTCTCTTGAAAGAACTCTGAAAATGACACTTAAATCTTTTTGTCCAAAACTTTTGAAATGATGTACACGTGGTACTGTGAAAAACAAAGTTCGGTATTCTTTTTATTTTTTAGAAAATGATGAACCTTCATTCTACTTCCTTCCAAAAAAATTCTGAAATTCCAGATTTCTAAGCATCTTCGAATCGTCAAGTTCTTTTGAAAACCCCCTTTTTTTTTTCTTTTCTTTTTTTTTTTTTCTTTAAAAGACTACGGAAAAAAAAATTTGAAAAAAAAATTTGTCTAAAATTGGACAAGTGTGCTTGTTCCTACCCCCCAACCTAAACCAGACAACGTCCTCGATGGCATACATGAATTGCGAAATGAAATGTAACATGAGGTGAAAATGTAAAAGGAGTAAAAAGGGTAGAAAGCACCTGGAGTAATGAAGCTTCTGCGTAGTACCCTGTCCAATGTGAGACAAAAAACACACAAAGAAAATAGAAAAATATATGCATAATATACAAAGGTATGGGCCACTGTCAGATCCAGTGCCCATCAATCCTGATAGATAGGATCGATCAGAGGAATTACATTTTCCTCTGGAGGAATAGTCTCCAAGAATGGTTTTAAACGTTGTCCATTGACTTTAAAAGAGGTACCATTCGATGGATCAATGAGGGTCACCGCCCCATATGGAAATACTTCTTGAACAATGTAGGGGCCTGTCCAACGAGATCTTAATTTTCCAGGGAAAAGATGAAGTCGAGAATTGTACAAGAGGACTTTTTGAGACAGATGGAATGATTTTCTTAATATCCGTTTATCATGAAAGGCCTTAGTCCTGTCCTTGTAGATTCTTGAGTTCATATAAGCCTCGTTTCTCAATTCTTCTAATTCATTTAGATCAAGGGCTCTTTTCTCCCCAGCCTTGTCTAAATCAAAGTTCAGTTGTTTTATGGCCCAATAAGCTTTATGTTCCAGTTCCACCGGAAGGTGGCAAGCTTTCCCATATATAAGCCGGTATGGAGACATCCCAATTGGGGTCTTATACGCAGTGCGATAGGCCCACAATGCATCATTTAACCGCATGGACCAATCCTTACGATTCGGTTTTACCGTGGTCTCCAAAATTCTTTTAATTTCCCTATTTGAGACCTCTACCTGCCCACTTGTTTGAGGATGATAAGGGGTAGCCACTTTATGTGTAACGCCGTAATTTTGAAACAAACTCTCAATAATGCGGTTACAAAAGTGAGTGCCCCCATCACTGATGATGGCACGCGGAGTTCCAAAACGGGAAAAAATACTGTCCAAGATAAACTTTTTTACCGTTTTAGCATCATTGTTCCTACATGGGATTGCTTCAATCCATTTGGAAACATAATCAACTGCAACGAGGATATAATGAAAACCAAAGCTCGGGGGAAATGGTCCCATAAAGTCTATACCCCATACATCGAATAACTCGACGACCAAAATTGGGTTTAAAGGCATCATGTTCCTTTTGGAAATTGAACCCAATTTTTGGCACCGCTCACATACTTTACAGAAATCATATGCATCTTTAAATATAGTGGGCCAGTAAAATCCAGATTGCAAAATTTTGTGAGCGGTCTTTTTAGCAGAAAAATGGCCACCACAAGCTTGAGAATGGCAAAATGATATAACACTGTTCATTTCATGGTCTGGAATGCATCTCCTAATGATCTGGTCTGGGCAGTATTTGAAAAGGTATGGGTCATCCCAGAAAAACTGTTTCACCTCAGTGAAGAACTTGTTTTTATTTTGTTGGGTCCATTCTTTTGGAATTTCGCCTGAAGCTAGATAATTGGCAATGTCAGCATACCATGGAGAATGGGAAAATGTGGCAAACAAGTGCTCATCAGGGAAAGTGTCCTGGATTGGCAAGGGTTCTAAAGCGTTGGAAAGGACAATCCTAGAAAGATGATCAGCCACCACATTTTCTACTCCTTTCTTATCCTTGATTTCGATATTGAACTCTTGGAGTAGAAGGATCCATCTGATCAGTCTGGGCTTGGCATCTTTCTTAGAAAGCAAGTACTTCAGCGCAGAATGGTCAGTAAAGATCACAATTTTGGATCCAATTAAGTAGGAACGGAATTTATCCAGTGCATAGACCACAGCCAATAGTTCTTTCTCTGTTGTAGAATAATTAATCTGTGCACTGTTTAAAGTCCTGCTAGCATAGTAAATTACATATGGCTTTTTGTCCCTACGTTGCCCAAGAACTGCCCCAACTGCATAATCGCTAGCATCGCACATGATTTCAAAGGGTAGGCTCCAATCTGGAGGTTGCATAATTGGAGCAGTCGTTAACATGTCCTTAAGCTTGGTAAAAGCCAATTGACATGCCTCCGTCCACTCAAATTCTGCTTCCTTTAGCAGAAGGTTGCATAATGGTCGAGAAATGACACTGAAATCTTTTATGAACCTTCTGTAGAATCCAGCATGCCCTAAGAAAGATCTTACATCTCTTACGGTTTTTGGGGCGGGCAAATTGGAAATTAGATCTATTTTGGCTTTGTCCACTTCCAATCCTTTAGATGATACAATGTGGCCAAGGACAATCCCTTGTCGTACCATAAAATGACATTTTTCCCAATTCAGTACTAAGTTCTTTTCTTCACACCTAGAGAGGACCTTAGTTAAGTTGCTCAAACAATCTTGGAAAGAATCTCCAAAAACGGAGAAATCGTCCATGAAGACTTCGAGAAAACGTTCCACCATATCACTAAAAATACTCAACATGCACCTTTGAAAGGTTGCAGGAGCATTACACAGCCCAAAGGGCATCCGTCGGTAAGCAAAGGTGCCAAAGGGGCATGTGAAAGTTGTTTTCTCTTGGTCTTCCGGGGCGATCTCTATTTGATTGTATCCAGAATATCCATCCAAGAAACAATAATACTCGTGGCCGGCTACCCGTTCTAAAATTTGGTCCAAGAAGGGTAGGGGGAAATGATCCTTTCGTGTGACAGCATTTAACTTTCTGTAGTCGATACAAACTCGCCAACCTGTGGGTACGCGGGTTGGGATGAGCTCATCATTAGCATTACGGACTACAGTTACGCCGGCCTTTTTAGGTACAACTTGGGTAGGGCTGACCCATTGGCTATCCGAAATTGGATAAATGATACCCACATCTAGAAGTTTCAAAACTTCCGCCCTAACCACTTCCTGCATGGTGGGGTTTAACCGGCGTTGCATCTGACGGGAGGGTTTTGCATTCTCCTCCAAATAGATATGATGTGTACACACGAGGGGATTAATTCCCTTAATGTCAGCCACGGTCCAAGCAATTGCACCTTTGTGCAGTTTGAGCACTTCTAAGAGTTGGACTTCTTGGTCCTTGTCAAGGTGTGCAGAAATTACTACAGGAAATGTTTCATTTTCTCCAAGGTATGCATATTTCAGGTGAGAGGGCAAGGGTTTCAACTCAGGTTTGGGCGGCCTCACCTGAGATGGAAGAGACAGAGTACCAGTTGGTAATAGCTCTTCAAAAGAGAGTCTGCCTATAGTGTCGACCATTTCAACAGTGTTATCAAGTGTTTCTTCACAGAGGGTCAGGCCCTCAATTGACTCAATGGAATCAGAGATTGTTTTTGTAAAAGTTTCTGCTGTAAGAACACTGATCAAATCTACTTCTTCAAGGTCAATGTTATCATCCCGTGGTTGTTTGCAAAGGTCAAAAACATTTAGCTCTAATGTCATGTTACCAAAAGATAGCGTCATTTTTCCATTCCGGCAATTGATCAATGCATTGGATGTGGCTAAGAATGGTCTCCCCAGAATTACCGGAATCTGAGCATGAGGATCTGCCACAGGATGAGTGTCTAGCACAATGAAGTCTACTGGAAAGTAGAACTTGTCAACTTGCACAAGCACATCCTCTACTATCCCTCTCGGTCTTTTGACTGATCGGTCTGCGAGCTGCAAAGTAATCTGGGTGGGTTTGAGTTCGCCTAACCCCAATTTTACATAGACCGAGTAGGGTAGTAAGTTGACACTCGCCCCAAGATCAAGCAGTGCTTGTTCAATTTGACAATTTCCAATAATGCACGAAATCGTGGGGCATCCTGGATCTTTGAATTTAGGGGGAGCGTCATGCTTTAAAATTGCACTAGCTTGCTCAGTGAGGAACGCTTTCTTTTGTACATGTATCTTACGCTTCAACGTGCACAAGTCTTTAAGAAACTTTGCGTAAGATGGGACTTGTTTGATTGCGTCTAACAACGGGATGTTAATTTTAACCTCTTTAAGTACATCAAAGATTTCCTGGTTCTGTATAGATGGCTTGGCAGGAGCTAATCGGTTGGGAAAAGGCGGTAAAGGCATGAATCCTGGAGGAACTTGGCTTTTTTCCTTGATAGGAGGGACTTCATTTTCTTTCCCTTCCGGATCTGAGGATGCAGGTTGTTTATTTTTTTCCAGATCAGGCTTTACAATCTCTTTACCACTACGTAGTGTAGTAACAGCTTGAACCTGCTCCTTTGAATTTGACGGACCACCTTGATGAACCTCAAATTGCCCTTTTGGATTGGGCTGTGGTTGGGCTGGAAAAGCCCCCTTATTTTGTGATTCAATCAATTTACAGAGGTTCTGCATGGTGTTCTGTAAATTCTCAAAGTTCTGATCATGTTTTTTATTGATGGACTCTTGATTCACCATAAACTTAGCCACAAGTTCATCCCAAGGTGTCGTTTGTGTTGTAGGGGGTACCATTTGCTGTGTGTTTTGAGCATATGTACTAGGAGTACCCCCAAATGAATTTGACATTTGGTTGAAATTGGGCTGAGTAGCATTTGGGCCATTCCTCCAACTAAAGTTGGGGTGATTCCTCCAATTAGGGTTGTATGTGTTACCCAAAGAATTGTTAAACTGCCGGTTGTATGTGTTAGTGGCATTTGCTTGCTCGTGAAACGCTTCTTGAAAAGCAGGGAGTGTTGGGCACTCCGAAGAAATGTGTTTATCACTAGCGCAGATGCCACAAACTATAGCAGGTTCCTTATTCTTCACAAATTTCAAGGACTCAACTTCTCTTGTAAGATAGGCAATTTTTGCTTGAAGATCATCGCTTTCTTTTAATACATATAACCCTCCTCCTTTGGCCTGACTCGATTGCTTTACGGGGTCTATACCTTCAGATGTGTCCCAATTTTGTGCACTATCTGCCAAAAACTGAAGGTAGGTCCATGCTTGAATTGGGTTTTTCGCCATGAACTCCCCATTGCACATCATCTCCACGAATTGACGTGTTTCTGGACTAAGTCCATCATAGAAGTGACCAATTATATTGTGCAATTCAAATCCGTGGTGGGGACATGTAAGGAGTAGTTCATTAAAGCGTTCCCAACACCTATAATAAGACTCCTTGTCTTTTTGTTTAAAATTCATAATATTTCTCCGTAAGGTGTTGGTCTTATGTAATGGGAAAAATTTCTTTAAAAATTCCCGGACCATGTCGGACCATAGAGCAATCGAATTGGGTTGTAAGGAGTGAAGCCATGCCTTAGCCTTATCTTTGAGGGAAAATGGAAATAAACGAAATTTGATAAGGTCTTCCCTCACATTATTGAAGTGTAGTGTTGCACACACTTCTTCAAACTCTTTAATGTGCAAATATGCACTTTCTGATTCAAGTCCATGAAATTTGGGGAGAAGTTGGATTACTCCCGGTTTGATATCAAATTGACCCGCACCTGCGGGTATGACCATGCACGACGGTGTGGCTTGTCGTGTAGGGTGAAGGTAATCACGTAAACTCCTAAGAGGTTGATTCACCTCCCCATTATTATTGGGTCCTTTCCCATTACCGTTCTCCTCGTTATCACTTTGCTCATCAGCCATATTGGAAATCCTAAGAGAACCAGGAGATCTAGATTCGTAGAATTTAATCAAGCTCTTGATAGGTGATTCCTTCCTTACTAACCGATTTGAGGAGTCCCTCTGCCAAGAAGATGGGGGTCTTTCCTTCTTTTTTGGAATTTTGAAAAGTTTTTATTTATCTCTTTTTTTTTCTTTTTTCTTTTTTATAAAGAAACCTAGAAAGAAAAACTACCTAAGGTCCGTTCTTAGATTTAAAAGAAGATTCTCAAATTCTTGCAAAGTCCTAATCTTAGAGAGTTCAATATCTCTAAGGAAAGTTCCCAAACTCAAATCTATGAAACTGGCCCGACCAGGTAAGTCCCCAGATCAGTGGTGGGGTCACGATGCGTTGCAAGGGTCCCGCTTAAAAACCACTTTCTAGAACAAGAGACTTGTCTCCCTTATCTATTGGGACAAGACTTGCCTAGACATCGAACCAATTAAGAAAGGCAGTTTGTTCGGCTTCCCAAAGAAATAACTAACCTTCTTAAAAAAAATTCCAGCAAGTTTTTAAGAGTCCTTTTAAATTTAAAAACAACTAATAAAACTGAGTTTCCAATGAAAGTTCTGAAATTTTCAGATTTTTGCAAGTTTGGTGGCCAAAAAGCCGAATTTGTGCGATCTACGACTTGCCTTTGTGAAGGAAAGTTCCAGAATTTTTTTGGAAACTTTAAAAACCTAAAAATATGAAAAATAACTGAATTTAACAGACCCTAATTAATCCTAATCAGCAACAAAAAAAAAACGAAAATAAATGACCTAAACTAGTCCAAATTAGAACAAGTAAATTAGGCAATTTTCAGAAATTGGATGTGATTTTTGAAAAATCAGAAAAAAAATAATTTTCCAGATCTGAAATAGTTCCAATTTTATCAAAAATCAGAGATTAAAAATCCACTTTTTAATGCAATAGGGCTGGTCCAAACATTCCATGCATGCTACCCTTAGATCTAGAATGATTGCGGAATAGTAAAGGCACACCCACAAAGCAATTAAAAAGATAGGTTGGAAAAAATACCTTAAGCGAAGAAAAACTCCCCGGCAACGGCGCCAAAAACTTGATCGTAGCCCCAAGTGCAAGGCCGCGATTGTAGTAATAACCGGTGAAACCGGATCGATCCACGGAGAGTTTAGTTATCGCAAAACCTGTCCTAATAAAAAAACTAGTTCTAGCCTAAAAAAAACTATACAAATCAAATTTCCTAATTGAATTAAAAATTAATTACAAATCTGAAATATTAATTACAACCAAAGAAAATTAAAATCCTAATCTAGAAACCTAATCTAACCACTGCATCACCATAAGATTCATTAGCTCAACCAATTGCAATAATTGTTAAGGGTGCATAAAATAAAGAATAAAATAAAATAAAATCAAATAAAATAAAATCAGAGAATAAAGAAATTAAATTTTAATTCTAAAACTTTGCAATAATTACTTTGCTTAATGCCATCAAGAAAAATCAAGACCACCGCACCAAGTACGCACTGTCACTACGTACAAAAATTCAATGTTGACTCATTGGTGAAGACCAAGACCCCATAAACTTGATTTATTAATGAAAGACCCATTACAAGCAAATAACCATTACAAAATTCTTTTAATAAAAATAAAGTGCATCCAACCTTACCATAGACACAAGAAACACTAAACGGAGGAGAGGGACTCGCGGTCTTGAACGGCGATCCAACCGGCTCTCGTTTCGCGATCTGAAATCCAAGCAAGGGAAGATGATTCCAAGGATGATCCAATGGTGGAGTGACGATAGCAACGACGGCGGCGCGAAGGCGTAGAAATCCAAGTGGTAGTGTGCCTTAGGGAAGGCCTTGGATGAAATATTGATGGAAGGAGGAGAGATGAAGAAGAATTAATGGAAAAGGGGGAATAAGAAGTTGCTGGTCGTCCAAGGGGATTGGAGATGATGGGATCCACGTCCAGCCCTCTTTTGGCTCCTTTTATATATTTTTGATAGCTTTTTGTTGCAAGGTTTTTGATTTGGGTAAGGACTAGTAGTGTGTGGTCCAAGTTGGATTAGGATTAGGAGGGTTTTTGAGAGATTTTCTAGGGGTTGGCTCACAATCCTAGTAAAATTAGGATTGTTCTTATCTCATGCAACTCCTTCTCTTGGGTCCCACTTGGGTTGAGGATCAATTCAAATCTGAATTTCAGATTTGATGTGCAATTCTTGAATGCATGTGGACCCCACTTGAGTGTAGAAGCCTTGACTCTCTTGCCTTGGACGTCCTCACCTTGGAGGGATCTTTCTTTTTTTGCAATTTTGTTTTCTTCTTTGCTTGATTTGAATCTTAGCCATCCATCTTGACATGTAAGCAATATTTGTTGGAGAGTAGATAGGACACCTCATCATCTCATGGCCCACAAATTTGGAACTTATCTTCAAGAGATTAAATCTGATTTTCTTCTTGCATATGAGAGCGGACCCTACCATGGCCGCCCCTACCTTAGCATCCATGCCAAAGGAAGGTGGGTCCATGGTGCATTTGATTCATCAATTCTCTTCCGTGGGCCCCGATTTCTGAAATTCCCTACAAAAATAAAAGCAAAGATCAAAGAATAATCTAATCATATAGGTAAGGAATTATGTAAGATGCGGTCCCAATTCACACCAAATAAATGCATAAAATGTCACCATTTTATCAAGTTTTCTTCAATTAAATCAATGGTACAAAGAAAATTCATCATTTCATGTGTGATTAAAAAGTTATGGGAAATTTTTTACTTTCAATGCCAAAAATAGAGAAATTCATGATTTTATGTGAAAATGCAATTTTTGGATGAATTTTGACTCAAATTTAGACTTTGATGCTCAAAAACATAAAATCATAATTTTTTACTAAAATGGTCCATGATTTGATGATTAAGTCCTTAATTACTCTAAAATGATAAGAAAATATTGCATTTTTAAGGACTTATCAGACACCAAAGCCTTTGTTGTCACTATTATTGAAGAGGTAGCTTTTCTGACACCACAAGGTCAACAGGTCCAATGTTTTGAATGTAAAGGTTATGGTCACATTGATCGTAATTGCAAGAAGAATTTCCTTGCTTTGTTCACTTGATGGTATATATAGATTGCGACCTTTTCCTGCTGCTTCTTCACTATTTCAGAATAATGAATGGATCCTTTGGCATGAGCAATTGGGCCATCTCCATAATGATAGATTGTTGTTTCTTTTTCGCAATGAATGTTTGAACTCTTATAAATTAAATAAAAGCATGTCTTCTTCTCCTTTACATTCCAAGTGCACTTCGTGTTGCCTAAGTAAAAGTCACATTTTACCTTTCGTTATTGATAATTCGTGGATTGTGGCCCCCTTTGATATCGTTCACACTGATGTATGGGGAATTGCATTCACCTTAAGTAGACTTGGATATAAATATTATGTAACTTTTATTGATCATTATACTTGCTATGCTAGGATATATTTTCTGCACTAGAAATTTGAAGGCTTTTCTACCTTTCAAAAATTGTATAATCTCATCCAAAATCAATTTGAAAGGTCCATAAAAACCATTCGTTCTGATTCAAGGGGAGAAAACATGTCTGCTGAATTCTCCTCCATCTTAGTTACAAAAGGGATCCTCCATAAAAAAATGATGTCCGCATGCTCCTCAACAAAATAGAGTAGTTGAAAGAAAGAATAGACACATCCTGGAAACTGTTTGGGCTCTTCTCCTCGAATCATCAGTTCTCGTACCTTTTGGTGTGAAGTTGCACACACTGCAATTCATCTTATTAATAAACTTCCCATCAAACTATTGAATAACATTTCTCCTTTTAAATGTTTATTTGGTTTCTCCCCTTCTTATTCTCACTAACATGTCTTTGGTTCTCTCTATTTTGTCCATTTACCAACTCATGAACAAACGAAGCTTTTTGCACAATTGGCTAAATATGTCTTTGTGGAATACAGTGATGATCATAAAGGGTTTCTTTGTTATCATCCTACAGTTCGTCGTACCTGAATCTCTCGAAATGTTGTGTTTCTTGAGCATGTTCCCTTTTACTCTTTTCTGTTGGGCCCTTCAATCAGTAATATATCCTTCCTTCTTGTGTTTTCGATTACATCACCATCACAGTCTTCTCCTCCCCTCAAAGGTTCAGGCTCATTGTCCTCAGGCTCCTCCTCCTGCTACACCATACCTGCTTCCTGTTCAACTGTCAGACCCAGCTCCACTATCATCAGGTATTATTTCTTCTACTACACCTCCACCTTTACGTCCATCTTCATGCTTCAAAACCCCCTAATAGACATGGTTTTTCACATTTGATTGTCTTTATCCCTTCATCTTATTCACAAGCCACTAGGGAACCTTTTTGGCAGAAGGCTATGGCTGAAGAATTGCTTGTTCTCGAGGCTAACCCCAATTGGGATCTTGTTCCACTTCCTTCTTCTAGTTCTATCATTGGAAGTGAGTCTTGATTGACACAACACTTAGTTGGTTGCACAAGGTTGCAAACAAAAATATGGGATAGATTATGAAACAACGTTTCCCCGATTGCCAAATGACCACTGCACAAACCCTCTTAAGCATTGTTCTCGTTCGTACCTGACCCTTACGGCAAATAAACATCAGGAATGCCTTTCTTCATGGCGATTAGCATGAAACTGTGTATATGTGTCCACCTGGTTCCAATTGTCCCCCCAAAATGATGTCGCTTAAAGAAATCCCTTATGGGCTCAAACAGGCTCCTCAGGAATGATTCGACAAGTCTCGGCAAGCCATTCTCAAAGCACAACTTCATCAAAGTTATAATGATCACTCATATTTTTGCACCGAGGTTGCACCATTTTATTGTTGTATGTGGATGATATTATTATTAGTGAAAATAATGCATTTGGAATTGGTGGTCTCAAACAATATCTCATGAAGGCATTTCAAATGAAAGACCTTGGTGTCTAGACTTACTTCCTTGTTCTGGAAATTAAACATACTCTCTTTCGCATCTACATCCATCAACACAAGTATGCCGAAGATTTAAGAACTCCTAACACACCAATAGAGATCAATGTTAAATTCAGTAGGGGGGATGGTAATCCTCTTTCAGATGCCACATTATATTGCCGATTAGTGGGAAGTTTGATTCGTCCTGCCATTCCTTACACTGTACAAGCTGTTAGTCATTTTGTGGGCAATCCCCACAAGAACCATCTCACAGTGGTTCATTGCATTCTTCGTTCCATCCATGGGCCAACTCATAAAGGGTTATTCTATTTATCTTCCTCTCCACTTGGTTTTAGGGCTATGCGGATACTGATTGGGTTGGTTATCCTAATACTTGTCGCTCAATTACTAGCTGGTGTTTGTTCTTAGGAACATCTTCTATCTCTTGGAAATGTAAAAGACAATCTACTATTTCAAAATCGTCAGCTGAAGTTGAACATCGGACTATGTCTTCTGCTGCAAGTGAAATTGTTTGGCTTTGTCATCTACTTTGTGAATTTGGTGTCTTTAGTCAATGACCTATATCACTTTTTGTTGATAATACAAGTGCTATTTGAATTGCTAACAATCAAACGTCCCATGAGCGGACCAAACAAATAGAAGTGGATTGCCATGTTATTCGTGGGAGCATTTTGTCCAAGGCTCTTCATCTACCTCATGTTTCCTATCACCTTCAACGGGTGGACCATGTCAAAAAAGCTATGACAAAGTCTCAGCTTGACTTTCTGACCACCAAATTACTGCTTCACTCCACTCGGCATCAATTTGAGGGGAGGGGGGGGGGGGGGGGGGAGGTGGGGTGTGGGTTGGTGGTGGGGGTGGGGTGGGTGGGGGGGTTAGAGACAATGGCCCCAAGACCCTGCTAAGCCAATTGGAAATGTGGCATATTCTCACATGGATATTGATGAGTCAACTTTCTACTCTTAGAAGATTACATTGGCTGTAAATAATATTACCTGTAACATTCCATCCTCAAATGGCACACAAAGTAATATATATATACAGAGAGAGAGAGAGCTGTGTTGACCCTTCATAGGGATACACAAATTCCCCACATTCTATATTTCTCTAAAATACTGCTCAAATGATAGAGGGAATCCTGCATTCCTAACCCACCCATAGGAAACTTAAATCCTCCCTATTGAGGAAATCAGTTCAATTTTTTTTATGCAAGGAAAATGTCTCGCCACTAAACAATGGAACAGTGGGCTGCATGTTGCACCCTACATGATCCTTTGAATGAATAGAACAGAGACTCACAAAAAAAAAAAAAAAAAAAAAATTCAAAAAGAAAAATGGCTCAGAAAAATTACTGTTATTGCCAATGAAGAAAAAAAAACAGAGAATCCGCTTAATTACATCCACCCATATGCATAGCAGAAAGGTACCTGCTGTTCATGCCTTGCTAACATCAGGAGACATCCATTACATCGATAACAACATCATCTTGCTTCTTCTTTGAAGCTTTCTTTCGTTTCCTTCCACCTTGAGGTTCTTTTTCCTTAAGGTCATTGGAGAAAGACCTCAGCAAAGTAGCAACATGCTCATTTCTATGGGCTGAAACAAAATGGACAGAGACTTTTAAGCCGCAATGTAACCAAAAATAAAGCAAAACCCCAAAAGGAAAAAAGTTCAGCAGTTCAGAGACAATTCAATCAATTGCAGACTGATCAACTAATAGTAATCATAGTCATTCATTTACTGCAATAGTGTGAACAAAAGGTCAGATCCTGATGGTCCAGACTCCAGCCAGCATTGTGTCAATAAGAGTTATGTTTGGGCTCATCAGTTCAGGCCAAAGTCAAGGGTTGGAATCCAATTAGATAACAAAAGGAGTAGATTTAGTCCTTTTATCTCCACTGTATTTGACACTCACTAGACCCATATAGAGTTTAATTATATTTTTTAAAAATGAGAGATGTTCTTCAATATCACAATACCAATGATATGAGGAAGACAAAGGAAAAGATTCTTCTGAAAAAAAAAATGGATGATACCAATATCAAGCATTCTACCAAGTTAATTTGTGTAGGATAATTTTGGAGATTTTCAAATTGTAAATCAGGTTGTCTAAAAATGTTACTTATCAAGATGCATTTTTTTATTTTTTTTTTGTTTGCTACATTGAGGACCACTGATCAGGATGCAATATATTTAGATTTTAGATTATAAACCGGTAGATCTGGATTTTAGATATGATAAATTAGGAGAACTAAAGCTTGGATAGTCGAGAACCAAAATATATACACAGCCAAAATAAACAAATCTGGATCCAGAATTCCGGATTCATATGTATCTAATTTTCACCTTAATGGAACTCAACTGATAGAATTTTTCACTGGGCCTGAATGTCCTCATGTTGAGTTGATAGCTTTATCGTGCAGATCATTCATTAGCCCAGAATGGACAGATAAAGCCCCCAGATTAGATAATCACGGCCATCCTAGCTGACCAACTATTACATGCCTTCATGATGTAAGTCCTTCAAAAGGGGGCTACACGGGTTCCAGCAAATTATGAATGAAGTAGAAGTTTCAACTTTAAAGAAAATCTATTAAAACTATGAGATCTTCCTCGTAGGAATCTTTTATTATTTGTTGTGTAATTGGGAGCCCTTAATAAGAAAGTTGCTAATGCCACAGCCGAAACTTCTCTCAGCACATCCCTTCTCTCTGCACACCCCAAATAAGTCAAAAATTTTCCAAAATTTCTCTCCCAAATTACCCTATTCTCTCTCCCTCACCTCCTCTCTACACTCCCCTTCTTCCCCTCATTCTCACCGTCCCTCTCTCCCTCTCCCTGTCCCTCTCTCCCTCTCTCCCTCCCTCTCTCTCCCTCTGCCTGCCCGCAAACCTCCCCCTTCCCTCCCTCTCCGTCCCTCCCTCTCTCCCTCTCCTCACCTGCCTCCGCCCACTGCCGTCGCCCACTCTCCCTCTCCCTCTTTCTCTATCCCTCTCTTCCCCTCCCACCCTCTCTCTCCCTCTCCCACCCTCTCTCTCCCTCTCAGGGTCCCTCTCCCTCTCCCACCCTCTCTCTCCCTCTCAGGGTCCCTCTCCCTCTCCCACCCTCTCTCTCCATAGCAAAAGCCGTTGGAATTTGTATTTTATACATCGGAAGAAACCGTTTTGTTATTAATAAACCAGAAGAGGGGAAAAGAATGACTGAAACGAAAGAAATCAATTAGTTATTCATCAAAGTTTCTTTTGATTCAATGACCAGAGTTAGACGAAGATATATAGCTCAGAGACGTAGAACAAACATTCGTTTATTTGCAGCAACCTTTCGAGGGGCTCATTCAAGACTTACTCGAACTACTAATCAACAGAAAATGAGAGCTTTGGTTTCCACTCATCGAGATAGAGGCAGGCGAAAGAGAAGTTTTCATTGTTTGTGGATGACTCGGATACGTTCTTGAATTCATCCATTTAAGTTGTCGTGGCATGTTCTTACTGGATGGAGAAAGACGCTGCATACTATTAGTATGCAGCGTTGCTACACCAAAGCCCGCCCCAAATCTCATTTACACATGAATCTTAAGATTTGGGTGTGAATCTTACAATTTGATGCTTTATTAAATTTTACAATCGAAGTGATTCATCCGGGTGAGAATAGATACAGTCGAATGCTAATATTATGTAATTTTTTTAGTATTTTTAAGAGGTTATCTAAAAATAAATGAAACCTCCTAAGAATTTATGGGAATGAGGAAAGGTTTTAGAGATAGATGAGGAATAGGCATGTGACGAACGCATTCAAATGTACTATGTATAGGGTTTTTTCCTATGTATAGGCTCATGGAAATAAATGGATAATCAATAACTACTTTTTTTCTACTATTTTTTATTCTACAACAAAAATAGAAAATCCTACTATTTGCGATATAGTTCACGACAGGATTCAATTCAAACCATTAACGATTTGGGATAAGACTTCAATTTTTTGAATGATGGAGAACGGACTTTTGATTGGATAATCATACTAAATGTATGGAGAGATCCGACCATTCACCGCCAGCTACAATCTAATTCAACTAAAGAAAAAAAGAATCAACCATTATTTACATTCAAATCAAAATAGGATATCCAAACAAATTGAAACTGCAAACCTCAGTCATGGTCCATTTGGTGTTCGATCTAGGAGGAAAATGGTGCCACCTAAAAACTCGAGGGCAAGTTTCCTCCAATCATGAGGGAATTATGTAGCCCTCAAAAATGGGTCCCACAAGTGGTCCAACAAATCAAGAATCGAGAAGTTTAACCTCCTAAAACAAAACTAATAGATTTTTCTCTCTTAGGAATCTTTTATTATTGGTCAGGTGTAATTAGGAGTCCTTCACAAGCTGTGATAAGGCTTGCTAAAAGTGGTGGTATCTAGATATATTAGGATCTGAGTTTTTTTCAAACTTTATATAAGAGGATGTATGGGCAACAAAGATTCCAGTTCTTATTAATAAAAAATAATACTGTTTTAAATTGTTTTATTTTATCTTTTTCTGGGTGTGATCCTTGCACATGTTGTGCAAGAACCTAATTCTTGCAACAAAGTCAGCAAGGACCTTGGCCTTGCCTGCATCACGTTTAAGTTTTAACTGAGGGCCAGTTTGTTTCAGATATGGTATAGGAAAAGCAAGTAAAAGTTATTTTAACAGTTAGTTTGTTAAGTCTTACTGTGTTTGCAAGTGCTTCAGCAAACACCTGAAGTAAATTTGTCAGTGCCCAGCCTTTATTTTCTCTTACATTTACTACTATTCTCTTGCACTACACTTGCCACATCAATATATAATATATTTTACTTTACTCTTTTCAACCCAATCCCAGATGTTGTCATCTCAAGCCCAACTCCCTGCAACAACATATTCTTCTTGGATTACTTCCCTTGGCCTTCTCCAACCTTCTTCCACTACTTTCCCCAGCCAATCCAGGTATACAGCCACTTCCTTTCTTTTTTTTCACTTTTCATTTCTAGTCTCCAAGTTTTTCTCAAATGGGGTTCGGATGTCCCGCTTCTGGGTCTTCCATGGCTCTTTTTATCTTTTTTTTTAGTTTCTATTCTCCTCGTGATATTTGGAGAGGCCAAGTTGCCAATCCATGAATATGCTCACCTTCGTAGAAAGACTCTTCATATGAACAGAGTAATTGATAGTGTCCAACAAGGGAGTTGCAAGCTTCTCTCCTGAGAAATCAATCTTCCCCGACATACATAATCATTCAGATAACAAGAGGAATTTCAATTCCTTTATAATTGTCAACCACTTTGATAAGCTTTCATGATTGAAACATTACAAAACCATTAGTCTCCAATGAGGAGAAATAGATGACTATCTTCAGTGATTATTAAATATCCTTATTTCTTATAGCAAATTAGGGAATTCAAATATCTAGATATAATAGATATTGATTGTACCTAATTTTAATAAGAGCCAATGGCCAAGTGTTTCCTTCTTCTACAGGTCTATGATAACTGATATTAGTTCTGCCATTGTGAAAAGTGAATTATACCCGCAGTCCAACTGTTTCTTCTTTGGGTCCCTAGGGGTCCACCAAGACCATCCTAAGGGGAACTTTACTTCTGACAAGTCATCCATGTAGAGAAATAAGTCACAGTTTTTCATTTATAGGGCTTCTATGCATTTACGAATCCTACGAGGACCTTTGTGTAATATTGCATTTCTCTAAAGATGAAATAAGACGGGTCTATGAAAATTTAACCTAGACTACCATACGACTATTCATCTCTCCTTCTTTTCTATTCTTCTTTCTTTCTCACTCCATAAAACCTTAAAATATTTCATTGATCTTCACTGCTTTAAGGTTTAAGAAGACAACTATCAAACGTGGCAAAGTAAAGTTCATTTTACTCTACAACAACCATCCAAACAAACTATTTACTCCTCTACTTTTAGTTTTCATAACTTACTTTTACCTTTATCATGATGTAACATCTAACTCTTTTTTACTCCACCACACATTTAAACAAACAGGCCCAGAAGGGATTGAATCACATAAACAAGGAGATGCCAGGAATGGTCTATTCATGGCAGGTCTGATCAGATCAACAATTGTCGAATGTTTGGATTTTCAAACCAAGGCCCCACTTGTACATATTCAAGAATCAGGCCCTAGTCATGATTGATTAGTATTGAAATTAATCTTGTTATTTGTAATTAGGAGTTGTGAGAGTAAGTTGTGATAAACTTGCTAAAAGTGGTGGAGTTAGATTAGAACTCTAACCTACTATATTTGATCAAATCAGGAGTTTTAGTTTCCTTTAATATTAAGGAATCTAGATCTATTAGAATTTGTACTTGTTTAACTTTATATAAGGTGTATGCATAAAAAAATACATCAGTTCTTAGTAATGAAAAACAATATTGTTTCAATTCTTTTTTATTTTCACTTTTCTTTGGGTGTGAGCCTTGCAGATGTTGTGCAAGACCCTAAAATGTTGTGTCAAAGGTTGGCAGGCAGGGACCTTGATCTTGCCTGCACCACTTCAACTAAAGGGACTGAATTACATAAACAAAGAGAATGGTTCATCATGGTTGTCCAATCAAAGCAACAATCTAGAATGTCTCGCTTTCCAAATCATGGCCCCCGCTTGTACATATTCAAGTCGCTAGTCATGACTGCTTAACGTTGAAATAAATCTTGTCTTTAGAAATGAGCAAATTTCTTACACCAATAATAATAAAAACATCAAAAACCTCAAACTTACATATGCTTACCAGCAAGTATGACATCGTCCATGTTCACAGTTTTTCGATCGGCATGTTGTGCAAATAGCTGAAGGTCCTTGGCCAGCTGTTCTGGTTTTATAAAGAGGACAAATGCTCTAACATTAGTTCATGTTATAGAAACAAGTGGGCTTAAAAATAAATAAAAGAGAATGAAGGAAAATCATAAAATTAGAAGGGCAAAGTGGCTATATGAGATTGCAACTTGCAAATTATGATGCTCAATAGAGATTGTAATAAGCCAAGCTAGATTCCTTGGTTGAGCTCCAACTTGGCTTGCGATCTTATCAAATCGAGCATGGCTCAGCTCAATTGCCTTATGAGCCAGAGCTCAATTCAGGAACTCTTTAACTCCGCTTGATATGTGTGCGCATAGAAATACATAGTTACATTTATATATCTAGATATTATATTATCTTACAGTAAATGTTCAAGAATAGTCACTGATCCTTGCTTGAATAGTCAAGTTTATAGAGCTCGCCTTGTTAAAGAGTCTTACAGACTACCGTATCATGAATAATGATTGCATCATATAGAGCAAAGATGTAGCTTTCCTTGCATCTATCAGATAATGCTACCCATAAACACATGCATTTCAATCTCTTTCTTCAAATGCATTTAGATTTTTCAAACTCCATGGAAACATAAATTAGCAGCTGGATATTCACTATCCCAAAATATATTTTCAAGTCAGAAAGCCACTTTAAGAAATTTAGACAACCTGTCAATCTATTCCATTCATCTGAGGTTGAACAATTCTTATAATTTACATCTACTGACTGTAAATAACAAAATGCCCGTTGATACGACAGGAACATCTTGACGAGGGCCCTTCCTAGTTGTCAATGACATTTTGCAACACAATCTAAAAAATTAGCCTTTTAGACTTGTGAACCTTTGAGATATTTTATCATTTCTCAAACCATTTGCATTGCCACATCCAACACTTCCAATCCTTCTTGAACTATCATGTTTGATATGTGTCTACAACAACACACATGAAAAAATTCTCCCTAACTTGAAAGTGGCATTTATCAACTTAAGCAGATTATTCATTACTTGAGCAAATACATCATTTGTTAAAGCATTATCTAGAATCATGGAAAAATATCTCCGTCACAATTCCCCAATCATTTAATAGCAACCACATCTTCTTTGCAGTTGCTGCATCTGAGTGTGGAGGAGACATATAGCTAAAATTCAAAACAAGTTTTTGTGAGGTCCACTCTTCATCGATGAAATGCTCTACGAGACATATGTACCCACCCATCAATGGTAATAAAGATCCACAAGTATAATATTGGACATATTCAACTAGAACTTTTTCAGTAGTTCTTTAAAAAGATTGTCCTCATCCTTCTTATGCAAATCCAACAAATCAGCTTTTGCAGTATTAAGAGATGTATTTCATATTCGGTTTAAGCAACTGCATAGAACTCTAAACCTATCATGTTCTGCATATAAGTTAAAAGGGTCTCCATTTCCTCACGAAATACATCCTTCTCTATTTTGTTTGCACGCACCACGCCCTACTATGATGATGAGATTAATTGAATTACATCATGGATCTAACCATCTAGGATACTAAAAGACATCCTTAGGTAATAAATGAATTCCCAGAAATCACCTCTTCAGGGCTGTTTGCTAAGTAGCACATTTTCCTTAGGATTCTATAACGAATTCTTTGCCTCTCAGCTGATGAACACTTTTTATCTATTAGATTACATAGGAAAGATTCTATTGAAAAAATGGGTGTTTTATAATGACAAAAGATTTTCTAAGAGAGTCATTCTCCTGAGAAACCCATTTCAATTTCCACGGAAAATGGTATTCTGCATGCGGTAAAAATAAACGTTCCTTAGGCTTTTGTTCAAACCTGCGAATTTGAAGGTAAGGTCAGAAATGCAAGCCATGATCGGTTGGGATATCTCCAACTCGCAATTTTTAGCTGTTGATGACCCATAGAAAAAACACTCAAAACAATGAGATAATGAAGAAGAAGGAGAAGAAAAAGAAGTGCAAAGACAAGAGGATTTGGATTTCTGACCTTCAGATTCTGCAATTGAAATGAGGGAGAGACGGAATCGGTCTCTCAACAGATCTCTTTTCTCCTCGAAATCATTCTCGTTTCCTTCTTCCATTTCTCTCTCTGCTATCCGAGTGCGGGAAATGAAAACTGGGGTAACTTTTTTTTTTTTTTTTTTTTAACCAGTGGAGCCCTGGACGTGCAATCGAACACACATTTTCACTAAGAAAATCTTTAAAAAAAAATAAAATTTTTGAAAAATTCAATAGAAGCTTCAATATATTTAAAAATAAATTTTCAATAGAAAATGAGTGATTGTAAATTGCAAGGCCCGTGCAATGTCCAAACACAGCTGAAACTACTTTTTTCCTATACACTTGAAAACAATAAAACAATGATATAGTGAGAAAAATGAGATCTCAAAAGACAATCGATATGGAATTTATATAACTTTTTGAGGATATAAATCACATATTTCTAGATATTTTATAATAAATGTGTACAAAGAAATTTAAACTTACTTTTTTTAACCTGTCGGTCGATTTATCAGTTTCCTGGTAGACTTTACCTGCTAAAGTTGGAGTCTAATCAAAAGCATAGTCAAATTGATAACCTGCAATTTTATAAAAATAAATAAACATAAAAACTAAGAACCAGATGAGCTTACTGTTCTAACCAATTACCATGAACATTATATGGTCACTACAAAATCAGATTCTATTAAGGAAAAAAATTAATTATATCCTACCTAAGGACATCAGAATAACATAACTGAGATGGTGGTTTTAGTCTTAACTTATAAAGAAGAATACCATCTCACACCAACCGTTAAGAATAATGAAGTACTCCGGCTTGTCCTTAAGCGACAGGGATCAATAATAGTGGAACTATGATATGAACTCTGACGGGTAAGATTTGCAGAGCATCTGTTTATCAATATTAGTATTTAACATGTGCTTTGTTTTATTTTATAAGACGGACCACTATCAAGTAAAAAGAGGCAATACCTCTCCAAGAATCAGCATCTTCTTTTGCTTGATACAAAGTGTTATATTTTAGACCCTGTAAGAAAAGGATAATACAAAGTAATCATAGAAGTTCAGTTAAATGGAAGCTCACAAATAGAGATATCCATAGGGAAAAAATACCAAAAAACATAAAACTACAAATACAAATCTACCAAAAGAATTGGACGTTGCTCTTAAGAAATACATAAGAATGTAACCCAGGTATTCTAGATCAACTCTTATGCTCTGTTCTGTACAGAGGATGGGAATGCTGATTAAAGTGAGAAAAATTCGAACGAACAAAGAAAAACTGAGTTTGTTGTAGCTCAGCATTAAAAACTTATTTTAGTTGTTTACAATTAAAACGATCACTTCATTCACTGACTCTGAAGTTAGTAGTAACGCTAGCATAACAAGCAGTTTCTATGAGATTCTCGTTTTCCCTTTAAGTAAAGGCATGATGCTTCATTGAAATATATGAAAAGAAGAAAAAGAACAAGAAGAAGAAGAAGCCTGCAATGATGAAAAAAATAAATATGTTAGAAAAATGATCAAAGCTTTTCAATTTAGACCTCTTGAGTAAGAGCAATAATAAATAAATATATTCATGCCCTTGAAATGCCCTTTTATAATAAAAAAAATTCACAAAAGTTGTATATTAAGAAACTAAAAATTGTACAGAACAACAACAATTTTACGATAACAATCTATAAGACCTACCACTAAATTGCATTTATGGAATTATCTTTAGCAATCACTAATTTCAAAATAGAAAAAATATTTAGTAGTAGTTATCACATTATCTAACTTGTGATTATTCTTCCAACAGGGGTATAAATCAAGATCAATACAACTATTATGTCAGATTGAAAACTCAATTATTCTAACTAAATAAAATACAAAAACATGAAGCAAAAGGGAAAAGAATATTTAAAAAAAATTTAATGGTAACTTTCATTAAAAGTGAGAAAAAAACTGGGTGGACATAAAATGAGTTTAAGTTTGTACATTTCACTTTCTTATTTATAATATTTTTTCAGTTGTTACTTTTTTCTAAAAATGAAAAAGAAAAAACTAAACATAAACCAATAATGCAAACGAAATACCTGTATATATGGGATGTGCTTATAAGTTTTGGAGGTCCCTATACCTTTTTCAAAGGCCATAATCAATAATATACCACTGAAGGAACATCAAATTACAAATATTTAAGGTTAGTGTACAAAAGATTCAAGGGTTAATATTTAAAAAATAGGGATTTTTACCAAAAAAGTGTTGCAAAACAGATATTTGCCCCTTTAAGACAAAAATACACCAAAACACCCGTATTAGTGTTCGTATACACATTTTGGACGCTTTTACCCCTCATTCTGCGAACGACATCGTTATGGAATTATAACCCAAGCACCTCAATCGAATGATTTCTTCTTATCTTCTCCAACTTTCTCCTCTCCGCCTTTTCTCTCTTTCTCCTCCGCTCCCTCCTCCCTCTTGCCCTCATCCTGCCTATTTGAAGGTCAAATAACTCCCTAAATATGTTTAGAGAGAGAGAGACATCATCGATTAGATCATTAGGTATATTGTTCATCTTTCTACTTGCTCTTGTTTTTTATTAAATTGAAAAACCATCTTAAGCTTTATTTTCCCTTTTTCAGGTATGGGTTTTACCGAAGTTGGTATGCTTCTTACGGGTAATATTAGCTATATATTTGGTTAGGGTTTGGGTTTTTAGTGAAATCTATGTAAAAAAATCTCATGAGGGGATCTTGTTTCTCATGTTTTGGGGATTTCTCTTCTTCCAACAATTTGTATCAGATCTATTTTGTGATATGCATGTTTGACTTTAGTTATGTAGAATCTTTCATGATTTGGATCAGTTGCTTCTTCTCTTATCAAAATGGTTGTCATTCCAGCTCTTCTCTCCTTCTTGTTGTTGTTGTTGTTGTGTTTATTGTTCTGGTTGCTTCTTTTTGGTATTTCTTTTTAACTGAAATGAAAAGGCTGTGGTGTTAATGGGTCAGTCAACCAAAATTGAAGTAGCTGTGGAATTGTTTGTTGTTGATCAATTGAAATCAAAGCTTGTCTTCCAACATTAATGTTATGATTTTTGTGGAGTAAAATGTTTTTTGAATTTTGTTTGACTAAAAAGGGGTGTGTGAATATTTATGCTGTTGTTTCATTCTCTTTGATAAATAGATGATGCCTGGGTTTCTTCACTTTTCGTCGTTACCTGGGTTTATTCACTTTCCATATTTATAGCTTCTCTGTTTTGTGCTTGGACATGCAGGAAACTTTTGCTGGAATGATCTCAGATGCGGGGTTTTAGAAGGTTGAGTATGAAAATCTTGTGGGTGGAGTGGTTGCTATCCATTCTGGTTTGAAAATTTTGAGGGCATATCCAGAGTTCTCTCTGATTTTACAGGTCCATAGACATTTGATTGAAATTTAAGCTCGTTTTTATCTATTAGTATGACTGGTAGGAGCAGAAAATTTTGTGGGCTGGTAATCTTACAATTTTTAAGACATTCCTGTTCCTTTATTCCCTCTATTCTTTTCTTTACAAAATTTTAATTTATTTCATGCAAACTGGGTGGCAGCAAACTTTTGTACATTGTTGCATAAAAGTCAAGTTCAATGGTGTAGATTTAAGTGAGACAAAATGGATGGTCAAAATAGAAACTTCACCCTCTATCTGTTGATTGTCTAGTTCATGACATTAGATTAGACGGCGTGTAACATTCAATGGAGCTGTTTTTTTTTTTTTTTTTTTAGATGATAAGATTTTAAAGTTTTCTTGTATCTTGTAAGGTCAGTCGTCACAGAAATAATTTCTTAACGTGTTGTATTTTAAGACCTAAACGGTATGTTTGAGGATCTAGATTTTCATATTGTTTTTGTTTTCTATTTAAGAAAGCTGTGAAGGTACAATGATATTTGAAAAATAAAGAAGAGTATCAAACTGAACAAAGGGAACTAAGGGCATTGTTGGTCTTTTTGGAAGGATATAGCCAGTATAATGAAAAATGGTTGACGCGGACAAGTCAGCAGCCATTTTTTTCCCCTTGGTAGTTCCATTATAAGAATAGGATTAAGACCTGTTAGCATTGCTAAAACAGGGGCTGTTGAAGGATAGATGGTGTTTGGGTTTGCTAAAACAGTGGTTCTCATAGTAGTTGGGCCTGGCCTACGCCTTAAATTTTTTGCCCAATCACTAAATAATTTATTATTTCTTAAAAGGCTGATGGCCAGTGATATATAGATGAATTTGGATCCTCTGCTGCTTGTTCTTGTGGGGGAACCATGGGCTCTACTAGATGAAACAGGTTTGAGATCATGCTATCTGAACGAAAAAAACAAAACAAGTTTTTTGCCATTCGATCAAGACCATGAAATGGACGGTCAAGATAAAACTTGTGGTCTAATCTTATGGCCCATATTGGAGAGTTGGAAAGGTGAATCTGATGTTATCGTCCAAATTGGAGAGTTGGGAATGTCTTTATGGACCTGAAATTTTTTTTTTTTTAATTTTATTACCAAATGGCTAGATTCCAGGCTGCATAGTAGAGTGAGTGGGCCTCCATTATTGAAGCAGTGGAGAGCTTTGTACTCTTGAAGCAATAGAGGATTCTCATCCCATATAGGGATGGAGAATCTCAGGGCAACATATATTTAGCATAGGTGTACTAGATATGATAATCTACAAAGATGTCAACTAGGCTTGACTAGACCCATTGTATTAAGAAGCTAACTTGGCCGTTAATGGTTTGGATTTCAAAGGCAAAACAATGTATATGGCAAAAGTAAGTGTTTTCCCTTCTCCTTTTTGAATCTGTATGTGCGACAAAAGGCTTGTGCAGTACCTGATTGTTCCGTTGTTTGAAGCAATATATTTTCCTTGCTAAAAAGAAAAAAAGTGATAAGATTATCCTCAATAGAGAGGGTTTCGATTTCTTTTGGGAGGGGTAGGAATGCAAGGATGGTAGATGAATCTATTTTAGTTGTTGGGTTGTTGTGGATCTATTTTAGTATGATGTCATCGTCTACTTATACTTTTGTTGTTATTAAGGATCGGCTCGTGGACTGAACCCATCTTTCGATAATTGTGTGGCACAGATAATGATTAACCTTGCTTGTTTAAATAACAGTTATGAGGTCTGTTGTAATGAACATTCGCATAAATTATGATAAAACTTGCTTGTTCAAATTTTGTTATCATAGGAGCGACACCCAAATCAGTTTTGGAGTCCTGGGAACGTGAATGATCTGACAGTAGCTCATGTGAAGATCCACTTGTAGGTAATGACTGTTTTATCTTTTTTTATTTTTTTTATTCTCAATGAATTGCCATACACATTTCATTACATGTAGTTATATATCTGTATATTGATTTAGGCCTAGTTTTATGTTAATAATTTGTAAAATGCCTATATGGTACCAGCAGTGGCAATTTTTTCAAGTGGTGTGACATAGTTACTTATAATGGGGTTCCTAATGTTGTTCAGTCTTCAGACCCAACCTGCTCTTGTGGGGCTGGAAAGTGCATTCTTCTTACAGAAAATGATGGGAAAGATGCTGGTAGGAAGTACTTTGCCTGCCTTGTTAAGAAGGCAGTGCTTATTACTTGAATCTGTTTTATTTGTTTCTTGTGATTTGTCAAGAATTTGCCTTCTATTGTTAAATGGAAATTGAATATGAATATAAGGATATCATTTACTAATAAAGAAAAATGTATGACAAAAGAAATGTATGAAGTCTAGTTGTTATTTGATAGAATCAAAACAAGGAAATTTCACTACTTTGTTATTCCTGTTTGTTAACCAATGACCACTACAATTCTTGATTCTGATTATCTTATTTGCTTTCCTCCTATTAATGGTGGATGCATGAAAGACAGACCCCCTTTCCTTTGTCCACAATAGCACCACCTCAGAAAGCAACAGACCCTGAAAACTGGAAACAGAAATCCCAGAAATGAATGAAACTTATCATTTTCACAAGACTAAGAAAGCATCACATGAGAATTCCCTAATACCAGGCGGTAGGCCAGGCAGGATGCTGGACCTAATCAAAATTATAATCTTATTGATCCTACTGTTTATTGGAGTTTGTGTTTTATATTTCTTTACCATGCATGTTGCAGTTTTATGAGCACTCATACTCTATAGAGTTTAGATCTTTTTTTTTCTTGGAATGGTAACTGAATTTATATCTTACATACTTTGAGTTGTGCTTATTGGTAAAAAATGTTACAATAACCAAGTGGTGTAGTGTGGTTCGAGAGAAAGCAAAAGAGCAATGATGTATGGCGACATTGGTCGATTGAGCTGTAGTGTGAGCTCCACAAGCTTCTCCACTCAAACTCGTGGACAGGTGCAATATGATGTTGATCCATGCATTGTAAAGTTAACTATGATGGTAATTCTATATGCTTTATGCTAGTACTGATGTGATGAAGAAATTTCTATTCATTCAGGGATTAGACCTCAAAGAATTTTCATCAATGCTTCATAAAGCTTTGGAGGGTGCAGTCGTATTGGAGTCCTTCCCAAAGACGACTGTTGATGATTTTGCATTGGTGTTGGAATCTGGCGGCAGTAATTTCACAGTTTCTTTTTTATATTCAGTTTCCTGGTAGCATTGCCCTTCTATAGTTAGCTAAATTTGGTTGACAGTGGTAACAGAATTGTTTTCACTGTGCTGCTAATAAAATGTTGTCCTCATGATCAAAAAATTGCTCAAAAGTGAAATGTTAGGCTACCAGCTTTTTCTATTGATAAAGATAGCTTTCAGCTGATGACAGAAACTGGTACCATTTTCGTATGTTTTTTTAACGCTCACTATTAATGGAAGAAAAAAGTTATTGGCTATTGTGTTTAATTAGTAGAAAAGTTGTTAAAAATTTAAGTTTAGGCTGGTTGTAACCTTTTCAATTGATAAAATTAGCATCTGTTGATGAAGAAAATAGTACCAGTTTCTATATATGTTATTTTTGAGCCAAATCCGTGAGCCTTTCTCATTGTTTATGCACCCCATTATAAAGGCATTATCATTTTGTTGTTGGAGACAAAAAATGGGTGAAGAACCTATAAAGAATTGTAACGATATCATTATCAGAAAATTTTGAAAACTAGATTTTGAGTGAAATCGTGAGTCTTTCTTATTTTTTATGCATCTCAATATAAAGTCACATTATTTTCTTATTGGACAGAAAGAAATGGATGAAGAAACTATAAATGATGGTAACGATATCGTTATCAAAAAACAATGTCGGGCACAAAATTTGAGTCCTATGAGTAGGAATTCAAGTTCTTAAAGATTTACGCCTGTGATTTTACCTTACTATGCTGATTTATCCCCTTTTCTTTTGTTTCCTAGTCATGTTTTTTATGGTTGGTGAAAGATGTGAGCTCGTTTATCATGTAGAGATAGGATCCAAAATAATTTTTAATGATAATTGACTTCTAATATTAAGTTGAAATGTGAATCGTGAATGAATAATTATTTTTTATTTTCGTTTCTACAATTCTACTGCTTTGGTTCATGGCATCACTTTTCTGCTATTATGACATGACAACCGAGTCAAATTGGGTTTTAGTGTAATGTTTGTTGTTTATGTTTCCGCATTTCTATCAAAGATTCTCTTGTGCTTTAGCTGTTGATTCTTCATGGCTGCATGCCTTCTCTTGTTTTATTAATTTCTGCTGTTGTGGTTTGTGATTAAACAGATTGAAGAGCTAGCTTCGATGATACAAAAGGTCAGAACTTAAAAATTGAAATGATGAATGTCAACAATTTCTTTCTTTCCTTTTTCTAATGCATACTACCATTACATGCATTTCCAAAACTCCATCTTTTTTATGAAATTCAACTTTCCTATGGATTTTGTTTAATCTTGCAGAGTAAGCATCTGGCAGTGTTTGGAACTTGTAAATCTACTTCCACCGGAGGCGACATATGGAAGCAGATCAAGCGGTCCTTATCGGGTGTATTTTGTATGAGGGAGGAATTGCTCTATGTTTGAAGCCAATCTACTTGTAAAGGGTGTATGACCTTTATGTGCTAGAATAATTATTGGGTTCCAAACATTCCATAATTTTGTAAGCACATTATCTAACATTTTGAAATGAAATAAAGGCCGTTTGAGTTTACCCTCTTCAACTCCATGTTTCCAACCTACTTGTCATGTAGAGAAGCCTGTTCTGGTTTTGTTCTTTATCCTAGATCATTTCTTCAATGCCTTGTACTGAGATTGATGTCTGTGGAGCAACTGTGTTGCAGAGATGTTCTAAATAAGTACAAGAATGGTTCCAAACTTTGTGCCACCAGACAAAAGGGTCAAAAGAAAAAAAGAAAAAGAAAAGAGAGCAATGGTACAATAATAGTAAATTGTGTTTAATGCGAAAAAGAAAGGCAAAAGGTCAATGGTACTTGTCATCTTCTTTTGTTAGCACGAATCAATCAAGTACCCCACACATAATTTTAGGCCTTCAGATTAGTAAAAAAGGTGGAGCATTACAATACAAAATTAGAAAGACATGATGGATGCAACAAACATAAAAACATTTTAGCAGTGCACCATTAACAATTAACCCAATCAATTCATAGATCCCATAAGGTTAAGAATAGCAATAAACATAAGAAAAAACATTTTATAATTGCAGCTGGGTTAATTTATAGATGTTTTTTAGGGGGGGAAATCTTTAAGAACTTAAATTCATACTCATACGAACTTGAATTTTGTGCCCGACATTGTTTTTTAATAACGATATCGTTACCATCATTTATAGTTTCTTCATCCATTTTTGGTATCCAACAAGAAAATAATGGGGAATTTATATTGAGATGCATAAACAATAAGAAAGACTCACGATTCCACTCAAAATCTAGTTTTCAAAATTTTCTGATAACGAAGGTTCGAACCCTGCCAATGAGAGTTCAAACCTTCAATAACCTGCTATTTCGAGCCATTTTCCAGAGATCCAGAAGATTCGAACCCTGCCAATGAGGGTTCGAACCTTCATTGACCAGCCATTTTGAACCATTTTCTAGAGAGACTGAAGGTTCGAACCTAGGCAATGAGAGTTCGAACCTTCAGTAACCAACTCTTTCGAGCCATTTTCCAGAGATCCAGAAGGTTCGAACCTTGCCAATGAGGGTTTAAACCTTCACCGACCAGCTCTTTCGAGCCATTTTACAGAGAGGCTGAAGGTTCGAACCCTGCCAATGAGGGTTCGAACCTTCGCTGACCAGTTCTTTCGAGCCATTTTCCAGAGAGGCTGAAGGTTCGAACCTTGCCAATGAGGGTTCGAACCTTCAGTAACCATCTATTTCTTACTTTACATGAATGTACTGACATATCAATATGAGCAACATTCATGAGTCTTTCCTATTGTTTAAAGATCACATTTTAAAATCAAGGCCATCAACTTGCTCGATAACAAATTTGAGACTGAAAATTCCAAATGACGATAACGATTTAATTGTTGGAATATTTGCAATTTGGTCTTCTTGGTAACCTCCGTGCGCCTTTTTCATTGTTTATGCATCTCAATATATAGTCAGGGCCAATGTGGTTGCTGTAGAGGGAAAGAAGAATTGTAACGATATCGTTGCAAAAAACGTTTAGAAATCACTAATCTGGGTGAAATTAGTGAGCCTTTTTCATTATTTATGTATCTCAATATATAGTCCGGGCCAATCTCGTTGAAAACTCTAAAGGATCATAACGATATCGTTATCAAAAAATTTAGAAGCCACTAATCTGAGTGAAATTTGTGAGCCTTTTTCATCGTTTATGTATCTCAATTTATAGTCAGGGCCAGTCTCGTTGCTGGACAAAAAAAATGAAAGAAAATGCTCCAAAATCGTAATTGTTGATTACTAATGTAAAGCAATAAAAATTCAACAGTTGTGGCCTTCCGAACTTATAACTTGATTGCTACATAGACCACTTTATCCAGAACGATGCGAGTGCAACAGCGATACAATGATGATTCAATGAATGTTTAGCGCAATAACAAATTTAGAGCACAACTGTCATATCTACGTCTTTAGGGGAAATATAAACAATGATGGACTTTGTAGTAGCAGCATCGGCAACTATGGTACAGCCGGTGGCGATAACCCTCCCATCAACCAAATATGCACAAACAAGGATGGACATTGGCTTCTTGTCTATGACTATAGCCCAATTCCACAACCTTATTTAGGACAGGCTATACCATGCCTGCAGACCACCTCCTTCTTTCTGAAGAATATCCTCTACGATCGTCTTCCACTTTGTATCTCTTCCACTTATCAAAATCAAGAGGAAGTGGCTGTATTCCTTGCAAATCAGCTTCAGGTACAAATTCACGTGGGCGCTTCTTGTCATCCATTTTCCTGAAGCTCATCTCACCTATAAGAGTAAGGTATGAAGTAGTAGTACATATAGTTCATAACTCAATGCTCATCTTCCTTATAAGAGTAACAAATAAAGGAGAACTCAGTGAGTCAATGAGCAAGAAACTAATCTCCCTTAAAAGAGAAACAAAACAAAGTAATATAACAAACCTAGGCAACATGAACTTACCAGTAGATGCAGAGATGTTGAAAGTCTTTTGGTCATGCGTGAGTATTACACAATCTTTGTCCCAATCAGCTCTTCGATGGATCGGCTTGCAAATTATCATGCGTGAGTATGCCCAGACCTGACCAGTTGCAGAAAAATGATGGTTATAAGTATAGAATAAAGAAAACCTTAAAAGGCATAATTCACGCAGATCACACACTAGGTTAATGACCTGCAGTAGTTTTAGAGTATTAAAGTCTTTTGGTTATGTTACATAAATTGTTATACTTCCTAATGCAGGATCTTAGAAGTTTCTTTTCTGTTTTATTATTATTTTATGTCATGTTATGAGGCACTAGGATGTGAAACTATGCTTTTACCACTTGTGTTCTTAAGAATGAAAGGGGTTTTCTGTACTTTTTTCTCACTTATTCTTCTTTTCTTTCTTCCTTGTTTTGATTTGATATCCCTTTGGTTTTATTGGGACAGTGATTACAACCATTAGACGCTACAATTACCTGTCTAAAGATGAAGTTTGGCTTGACATGTGGCCCTCAATATTTGATATAATTCTCAACTCTGAGAAAATTCCTTTTCATCCAATGGGGGAAAAAGAAGCAAAAACAGAGGAAGTGTTGATCTGTGGCCCTCACTTAATTCTTTTTTTTTTTTTTTGGCCTTTTCTGCTTTTTGGTATAATTGTACTTACTGATGCATTTGTATTCTTGCAGTTCAATTGGCTTCCATATCGAGATTATGAGAACATATCGGAGTATATTGACGATACGGATGTACCTCTATTTCTGTCTAACACAGCCTTGATTTCGTATTGGGTTGTGGAGCGACACTGTTCGGAGAGAGTCATGAAACAATTTGGATTAAAGCAAATTGTGCCACCCCGTTTTCTAAAGCCATTCCCGCGGAATGAAATGGTCCCATTAGTAGAAAATAGACATGAAAAACTACGGGCCATTTATGTTGGCATATGGAATAAAAGGGTGGATGCCATAACCTTCGGAGAAAAGGGCGACGCTGGCCCACACACGGATGCGTACTTTCAATGGTATAGACAGATCACTCGCCCTCCCATTGGGCGTCCTACCTTTGGACACAGCGCCAACCTGAAGAGCATTTCATCTCAAGTAAATTCCTTCATCTTAACCTCCTTACTTTTCTAAGAGCTCAATCAATTATGTTTGCCCAACCTCTATAGTTAATTCTAACTTATATGAGATTCTTTGAGCTTGATCTAGATCCTGAAGTGGACCGAGAAAGTGCTCGCATCATGTGGCGATGCAGATCTTTTAGAAGGAAAATCCATTGATTTCTCCGACTTCATTGATGGCATGAGAGCCAAAGTTAGTCAATTAAAAGATATGTGTTTGGCTGGTTTTGAGCCGCTTACCTCAGAGGATGCAGACAATGTGGGATTAGATGAGTCATCCCTCAAGGTAATAATATCAGTCAACTCCACTATATATTTTCATGGAGTTCCGTACTAATTTTGGTGCATCTTTTCCAATAGAGACAAAGGAGAGCATTTGTTAGAAGAACATGAAGGAAAAGTGCCCAAGAAACGCAAAAGTGCGGGCAAAGGAACTGACATTCCCCCCACTCAAATCAACCCCAGCAGTCCAAAATCCTAGATACCCCCCAAAAGATCCAAACGCTTAATGGAAAAATTAAGTGAACAACCTGAAGTATCCAAACCCACAAGTCCAAAGGAGCCCTTAGGTTCGAAAGGAGCCTCCAGTTTGACCTGGTTATCACCCCGAAAAAGTCCCAGAATAATCCATACCCATCAAAGTCCAAAATCCCCTCTAAAGGTCGTTAGCCAAGCCAGCAAAGCTAACTCCTCCAATAGTCCTTTCACTTCCAGTCCAAATGATAATGTACTAGAAATGAAATTGGTAGATTTTGTGTAAATGTTGTAGATGACCAAAGTGATTAATTTGAGGAAAGAATGGCCTTTATGACGATAGGGAATAAGGTGGGCAAAGGGAAATGAACTAAAGTCCCACAATAGACCTAAAGTCCCATAAATTGGTATCAGGTTTTAGCATCTTAACCATCGATGTACCTATAAGACCCAAAGTATTAAGGGCCTACAATTGGGCTATCAATAAAATGGAAATGAGACATCACAAAACAGGGAACAACATGTTTTCTAATGGGTATTTCGAATTCTAGGAAAGCCCATGACGTAAAAGAACAAAAACCAGATTCACAATTACTATGTAAGGCAAAAAACCCAAGCAGCCAATTCCCAAGCAAAAAGCATAGAAGCAAAACAAAAACAAATGAAAAGTTAGAAAAGGAACAAAGACGAAAAAATAAAAGGAAAGGGAAATAAAACCTATGAGAGATAATCAAATTACACTAAGAACCCCACCATAAGAAAATCTAATGAAAGACTGAATGAAGCAGCAAAACAAACAGCAAAAACACTACAACCCCAGTTGGAGGAAAACGAGAAAAGAGCCAACATGAGTCTATGCCAAGGCATACCAATTGATTTGCAAGTTCTAAAGCAACATATTGGTAGCTACTCTTCTTCCACATACTACTACCAGAGAAGTTCCATCTCCAAGGCTATCGATGACCATGAGGCATGCTACTGCTAAGCCTTCCTCCTGTGTAATATCAAATGCTTAGCTACTCTATTTTCTATCCCTATCTTCGGATGTACTACAAATGTTGTCACATGCATCATTCATCATTCAGTAAGCATCTAACAAGAGCCCACATGATCAAATATCATTTTTGCAGACCTACTCATCAGTTCATCAAATAAACAATAATATTGACAAGATTGTTTCTTCAAATTTGAGTTTTCTCCTTGGCTGCAAATTCCAAACAACCATTTGTCTGCAAATACCCTATGGGTTTTCTCCTTGGCTGCAACTTTCAGACAAATTCCAAACAACCATTTGTCTACAAATACCCCATGGGTTTTCTCCTTGGCTGCAAATTCCAGACAACCACTTGTCAGCAAATACCCCATGGGTTTTCTCCTTGGCTACAACTTTCAGACAAATTCCAGACAACCATTTGTCTACAAATACCCCATGGGTTTTCTCCTTGGCAGCAACTTCCAGGCAAATTCCAGACAACCATTTGTCTGCAAATACCCCTTGGGTTTTCTCCTTGGCTGCAACTTCCAGACAACCATTTGTCTGCAAATACCCCTTGGGTTTTCTCCTTGGCTGCAACTTCCAGACAACCATTTGTCTACAAATACCCCAAAAAAGATCCCCTCTCCAGAACCCCACAGTTAAAACAGTTATAAAAACTGAAAATGAAAAGAAAACAAGAAAATAGAGATGTGGAAAAGAGAAGAAACGAAAAAATCACCTTCTCTGAATCTAAATTGGAAGATGACGTTAGAGCAGTATTCAAGACTTCCAACGCAGGTTTTTTTTTTTTGCAATTGGTCAGAGAGCAGGGAGCGGAAGGGGAGAGCTGGAGCCAAGACATCTGAGAGAGGGAAAGAGAGAGCAGCGAGTTGGAGAGGGAGAGGGAAAGAGAGAGAAGGGAAAGGAGGGGGAGAGGGAAAGAGAGAATGAAAAGGATGGGGAGAGGGAAAGGGAGAGTAGTAGCCGCACGGCATGGAGAGGGAAAGAGAGCAGGGAGCAGAGGAGAAAGAGAGAAAATGGCGGGAGAGGAAAAAGTGAGGGGAAGAAAGGAGAACGAAATGGGTGAATGAGATGAATGAGATGACGATGTCGTTCGGCTCAAATGAGGGTAAAGTCGTCCAAAACCATCGTACGAACACTAAGTTAGACATTTTTGTGTATTTTTTATTAAAAACGGCGTATACACGTTTAGGAACACTTAAATGGTAAAATTTCCTAAAAAATAATAACAAAGGGTTACATTCGTACAAAGAAAATAATCTCATATCTTCTAGAAACCTACCGGAGCCCTTTGATGTTCTTAACTCTCAAATTTCAAATACAAATACCACTTAAGTATCTTTTAGTTCCACCAAAAAATAAATATAAATATAAATAGAAACTATTTGCACAATTAGCATTGTTTCAGGTAAAAAAAACGAAAATATTAATTCTCTTGTGTGTAGTCAATTTGGTATTTGAATTATAACACAGCCACCAATTCGCGACCAGCAACAATAACAAAAGTAGCAACCTAGCTAATACCTTTTGTCACTACTTTTAAACTGATTTTTAAGCTGATGGCGAAGTATTTAAAGTGCCCACAAACTTATAAGTATTGAACACCAAAAGGTAGTAAGTAAAATACACTTGATTCCTTTACTTTTGATCCATTATAAAATACACTATTTATGTTCTTTTTTATTTTCATCCCGTCTTAGTTCAAGGTTTATTATTGAAAAAGCATATGGCATTTAAGTTTTCAGAGTTAAAAGGCAGAATGTACAGCATGAACCACATAATGGAGTAAATAGTGCATAGTTAAAATCTTTTGTTTTTCCCACCTTGGCTTAGTTTATTAACCGGGGTGGACAAAATAGTTCCAAGAAAGACTAAAAAAGCTTTCTAAATGATAAAATCTGAAATATTTTTCCTTTGAAATGATTCTTTAATAGCACCATATCACACAATCAATTTTACAGAAGACAAAAAAAAAAAAAAAAAAAAAAAAAAAAACAACTGAATAAAAATTTGAAAATTAGTAAACAAAATGGTTCAATGAGAACCACGAATGAATGCTTATTGGTCTTATGCCACTCTTGAGGGGTTTGGAGGGTGATGATTGAAGAGGCATTGGTCTAAAGCGTAAGAATTTAACTAACACAAACTAAAACAGGAGAAATAAACAAAATAAAATATCAGATTCTTATACAAATATGGATTAACCACGTGCAATACATACAAATCCCACGACAACCAACTTATTCAACTCCGTTGATCTAACATATTAAAAGATTACCAAAATCATTGAGCCAATAAAAATCCAATAAGTAGACATTAATGTATACCAAGAGTGTTTCTTTATAAATGGTGCTCTTATATGGGAAAAAAGAAAGTATAAGAGTAACAACATTGTTTTCACTGTAATCTTCCTATTGCAGTAGTTAAACAAATCTTCTAAGCTTAGACCTAGAAAATCAATGACCAGGGCATTGTACTTAGCCTCCACAGAAACAAAATTTGTATACAAATGATCAGGGCATTGTACTCACCAAGAAGATCAATGACCATGGTATTGTACTCACCCAGAAGATCAGGCTATGTTTGTTATTGTACAGAAATGAAGCTAAATTTGTAGCAAAATATATGTATAATTATTGTTCTATTTCAATGATGATAGGGTTTAAGTTTTGGAAAAAGAAAAAACCTCTATGATAGCTTAGATACCCACTGCTATCAACTTTGTTTAATCATTATCTGTGGTAAAACTTATTTGGTGAATCTGATGAATACATTTGTTTAATCATTATCGATGGTAAAACTTATTTGGTGAATCTGATGAATATATAAAAATCAAAATCATATCATCACTAAGAACTCACTGTCATGCAAGATCATCCATCAAACTTAAAAAGATAACATGAGAATTACCAAAGATCCTCTAATGGAACTTATGATTAAGAGGAGAGAGAGACCACCAGCATATTTCATGACGATGGCTAGATGTGTTGGTGTTAGCAAACCTGCATAGGATTATCTATTATCACCCTATAATACAATTCATATTCCAATAGTAATTTAGTCGGATGTAATTCAGTAGAAGAGCAAGTAGTTGAAGAATTCATTAATGCTAAGAAATCTAATTAAAAAACAAATGGTACATATACTCAAATCAAAGCTATTATTATAATTAAGGTAATTTATTTTAAGAAGGACAAAACTATCAAAACTATACCAATTTCTCCATCTTACAAAATAACTTCCAAACCAGAACTATGTAAAATCGTGAATCACTGAAATTCACTAAACCATGTTAAGAATGAGTTAGCATGTCACTCTTATATAAATTGACAAGAAAATGAAGTAATGGCTAAAAGGAACAATTTGAAAAGAAAGCCATACACTTCTCATGTGGCAGAATAGGTAATGAACTGGAAAATATGCTAGCATCACTCGATCCATGATATGCATCAGATTCAAACAAGATCCCCCATGCACAATTTCCTACTTTCGTAGGAATCTTCATCGAAGGAATCTTGTTGATAACAACCTCACACACCAACTCAATCCAAAACCAACGTGTTAATTAAGAGTTTTGGCTAGGCCTGTCAATAGGATGGGCCAGGCCTGGGCTTGGGTTGTCCAATCCCATCCAGAAAAATAGGACTGGACTGACAGGTGTTGCCCAATCCCCGGCCCTAAATTGAACGGGCCTACATCAAATTCCATCCCGTACGGGCCCGGGCTGGGACAGGGCCGATCCTGGGCTTAGCCCAATCCTGAACATAAGCAAAACATTCTCTAATTATTCCTACTGTCACCAGACACCCGATGTGAACCGGACTTTAAACCCTCCTCCTTTTTTCTGGGCTTGGGACCGGCAATGCACTGCAACAACTACAAGCAACATGGCGGAGTTAAAAACTTTTTTTTTTTTGTCAGTGACAGTAGAAAATCAATAGAAATGAATGAATATCTTATAAGCTATATGAGTCAAGTAATGTAGGAATGGTTAAAACCCTTTTTTTTTTTTTTTTTTGCCGGTGAGAGTAGAAAATTAGAAAAATCAATAAAATGAATGAGAATGAGTATCCTATATGGGTCAAGTAATGTAAAAAAGAAATCAACGGAAATTATTTTTCTTTTAATATGTCTAAAACATCAGTTAGTGCATTCCCATCATTATCTAAATCATCAATCCTAGTTGGGTCATAACTAAACCAATCTTGGCACAAACTAATGCTTCTACCGTATCCGGTTTCAAAGAAGTCCTATGTGGGTCAATTACCCTCCCTTCGGTGCTAAATGCTGACTCTGAAGCAATGGTAGAAATTGGAATAGCTAAAATATCACAAGCCATATGAGAAAAAATAGGATACTTCTTCATTCTGCAGATTTGTCATCAAAATAACGATCTAATTCTGTTTTTTCTTCTACAACTGCCTTATTGGTGATTTCATTTCGATACTTAAAAAAAAAAAAGAGAACGAGCCTTTTCATGTTCATTATCACCAGCCTTTCTTTTAAATTGCCTACTAGTTGCATCATTTTTATCTACTATCTGATCACTTTCTTTAGCACTAAATCTCACACGATACTCCTCATAAATCTTTTTAAATAGAGTACGAGCTTCAATCATACAAGTATTTCTATATTCCTCTGTTTCATATAATATCTTAAAAACTCATTCCAAACACACTATCTTAGAGGAGGGATCAAGCAATATGGCTATTTCAAACATTTGATTATAATTCTTCCAATATTTATCAAATTTTTCCATCATCACTTTAGCCATTCTTGCAGAAATAAAATCAAAATCACCTAATTTTTGTACCAACTCATTATTTATTGTACAGACTTCAGGTAAAAAGGTATGTTGGATACTTTCCAGCAAAGAATCTATATATCGCTTCATAGAACCTTTCCAAAAAATCATTAAGAGTAGCAACCTTGTCCCATTACTCATCCGAAGGAATCAAAGTCTTATAGTGTAAGTCATTTGTTAGAGGTAAATAAGAAAAAACATCTTGAAAATACAATGTTGAAGATACCATAAGATATGTATAGTTCCATCTAGTTTGAACATCAAGAGGCAATCCCCTTGTAGAACTTAGCCCTTTCACACTTACAATATCACGAAACTGATGTATACGATTCGAGCTATTCTTGATGTATTTAACTACCTCTTTGATGTTCTCAATAATTGGGTCAACATCTTTAAGTCCATCTTTCACTATAAGGTTAAGAATATGTACAACACAAAACATATGAAAAAATTTACCATTTAAGATGAGAGCATTGGTTTTCAAAATTTGATTTCTAAGTGTCCTTATAATACAATCATTTGTAGAACAATTATCTAATGTCAAACATGATAATTTATTCTCAATATTCCAATTAAGTATACTTAGAGTAATACTGTCAACTAGCATTTGGCCAGTGTGGGGAGGACCAACATTATGAAAGTTAATTATACGCGATCTAAGAACCCAATCAGAGTCAACATAATGTGCTGTAACAGCCATATAACCTAAATGCTGGTAGGATGTCCACATATCTGCTGTGAGAGCAATCCTACTAGTGAGATCCTTGGATTCTTTAAAGATCTCATTCTTTTTTCCATTGTACATTTCCATACAATCTGCCTTCACAGTGTTACGTGATACAATCTTAAATTCGGGTCGTAGAGTCGCACAAAACTCTTCAAAACCTCGTTGTTCGACAACGTTAAAAGGATGATCATGTAATAACAACATTTTTGCAAGGGCTTCTCGACTCTTTTTTTGTTCAAATTTAAAAACACCAACACCGGTTTTGGATTGAGCATCAGTCCTTAGAAGTTGTTTTTTTTTTTACTTATCAGTGCTTGGTTTACAAACACACGATTTGCAGTGTCTATGAAGGTGTGAAGTTCCATCCTCAAATCTACTGACTAGAGATTTCTTGCAATACTTGCACACCGCTTTAACTTTAAGGACATCCTTCCCATTAACTTTCACAGAAAATTCTATTTTTTCAAAGTGTTGCCAAACCACTGATTTGAGCCTTTTTGCATTAGGCTCATTTGAATTACTTCAGCATTGGGAGAGGGAATGGGAGGCACTTGCTCATTACCAGTACTACCCACCTAATCATCAATGGAGATGGGGACATGTGCATGAACAAGAATGCTACCAACACTACTAGAAGGCATATCAGGAGTATCAGAAGACATATTTAACTATTCAAACAAAAAATAAGTATCAATCCCTACTATCCACAACTATTCACAACTAAACAAGTAAAGCAGTTATCAATCCCTAATATCCACAACTAAACAAGTTATCAATAAGCCACTATCCACAACTAAACAAGTAAATAAATTTAAAAGAAGAGTCAAGAGACGTATCTTAGTATCCTACAATCCCAAGAGCGCAGCAAACCTAGCAAATCAGAGAGCTGAAGAGCGCAACAAGCGCAGCGACCTAGCAAATCATAAATTGTAGTGATCATTTACTGTAACCCCATTGTATAAATACCAAGATGATAATCTTAATCCAACGGTGCTAAAGTGGATTTCCCCTTTGCTACATAATCAAGAGGCAAATGCATACATAGGCCAAAATAGTGGCTACATTGCTTGGTTTAGAGTCAAAATATTATAATCATAGTGTTAGGAATCATGCAAGACCCACCCATGATTAAATATAATACCTGATTAACCCGAGAGCAGAGAGCGCAGCAGAGAGTAGAGAGGGAGAGCTGAGAGCTGAGAGCTGATAGGAGAGGCTAGATCTGAGAGCTGAGAGCTAAGAGATCTGAAGATCGCAAAGAGCAGAGAGAGGCGAGAGTCAAGATCTGAGCGCAAAGAGGGAGAGCTGAGAGGTGAGAGGCGAGATCTAATAGCTGAGAGATTTGAAGATCACAAAGAGCAAAGAGCGGCGAGAGGCGAGATCTGAGAGATCTGAAGATCACAGAGAGTGGAGAGCGGCAAGAGGCGAGAGCTGAGAGTAGAGAGGGAGACTTGAGAGCCGAGAGTAGAGAGGCTACTAGTGAGATCTGAGAGCAGAGAGGCGAGACAAGAGACGAGATCTGAGGGCAGAGAGGCGAGAGCTGAGAGCCAAGAGCACAGCAGAGAGCAAAGAGGGAGAGCTGAGAGCAGAGAGGCGAGAGCTGAGAGAAGAGAGCCGAGAGCAAAGATTCGGTAGCCTAGAGATCGGAGATCGCAATTCACATATCATAGAGAGCGCAAGGAGGCAGAGAGAAGATTGAAGACGTCAATGAGCTGATGTTAGGGTATCCCCTTTCCCGTGGAATTATTTTGTAAAAAGAGATGGGAGGCCAAAATTTACGAGAATGCCCCTCCTAAGTAGCCGTTTGTTGCTGTTAGTGAAGGGCAATTTTAGGTAATATAAAAAAATTTATCAAAATTAATTTGGAGCGGCGGCCGAGCCTGAACGGGTTGGGCATCCTCTGCCCAGTCCTAGTCCCATTTTAGCTGGGCTTCTGCTATTATTGACCAAGCCCAACCCACTAGGCTCAAAAAACTTTAAAAGCCATGTATTTTCGGGCTTGGGGCAGGCCGGGCCGGGTATCCGTTTCAGCGGGCTAAATTGACGGCCTAGTTTTGGCTGACCCTTCTCCCTTTCAAATAAGACATTTTCAACTTGGTTAATAAATGTGTCCATTTAGGCTAAACCTGTACAACCTCTATGCTCCATACAACATAAACTCTCAACTGGAGTCACTGCCATTGCTAATCATCGATTCTATCTTGTAACATCCATTTTGGAACCAATTGAATTAAAAAAACCAAGGCTGTAAAGACATCAACCAAGGACCACCCATTTATAATACCAAATACACACAATGGATGACACTACATCAGACATTACACTTATCACGTATTTGAATCTAGTAGTGTGGATTTACTCATTTGTATACAATAACAATGTCACTTGTGATTTTTTTTCATAAATTTGTCTACACACAGCACGTGAAAATAAGAGATATATTATAATTTATAATATAATAAGGAGTGGGCAATGGGTGTGGAGAGAATTTTTTTTTTTGACAAATTCTTCTCTTTTATAATAAGGGTATAGCTTTTAGCATAGTTCTCTTTTATGTTATATATATAGAATATAATAATACTAAGTCGGGCCCACAATGTGTAGAGAAAAAGCATGAAAAGTTCTTCTCTTTTATAAGGGTAGATAGATAGATTCTATAATTTATAATATAATAAGAAGTGGGCCACGGGTGTGGAGAGAATTTTTTTGACAACTTCTTGTCTTTTATAATAAGAAAGATAAGATAAGAAAAGAAAAAAATAAGAGATAAATTATAATTTATAATATAATAAGGAGTGAGCCATGGGTGTGGAGAGCATTTTTTTTTTTTTTTACAACTTCTTCTCTTTTATAATAAGGGTATAGATTTATAATAAGAAAGATAAGATAAGAAAATAAGAAAATAAGAGATATATTATAATTTATAATATAATAAGGAGTGGGCCATAGGTGTGAAGAGAATTTTTTTGAGAACTTCTCCTCTTTTATAATATATAGAAATAAAATAAAATAAAATAAGGATATAGATAGATATATAATAAAATATATATATATATATGGCTGTCTACACACTTCGTGGGGCCCACTTAAGATCCAAATGGTAGCACCTGCATCAACTGTCATGCTTCATGGGTTTCCATCTCTACACCTGTACTGCTTAAAAAAATCTATTTCCCTTCGACTCTATGGAGAAGGAAAACAGATTTTGACAGATAATGGAAAGCTTTTCCATGCCTCATAGCATCGTCCTTTTAGTTATTGTCTACTTTTCTTTTCTCAAACAGGACACTTTTTGTTTGAGTTTTCCATTTTCCTATCTCACATAACAAAACAGTATCAGTTTTACATTTGAAATGCTATGCACAAATTCATATTCCAAACATAGAGTGAGAACTAAATACAAAGTTCTACCATAAGGAAACACGAAACACGCACAATTTGGAAGCCTGCAGTTAAGATTCAAGAAATAAAACAGACATATAATTAAAATTATCAGAGCACGAAGGCTATCAATGCGCCTAACTTTGGCCCAAACAGGAATGAGAAATAAAAAACCAACTCTTCATCATAATTTTCTTAACTCTGGTTGCACCCATTTTTTTTAGAATGAAGATTTTATTGCAACATTAAAAAAAATTGAAGAAGAAGACACAATCAAACGATAATAATTTCAATAGATAGTGCTTACTTACACGTATGAAAACTCCCTCCATTCCAAAAGAAGCTAAGAGTCAATGAAGAATCTGTTAAAATGCCATGTTCTTCCTTACACAATTACTCACAGAGGAAAAACCTCATACCCACAAAATTCCTTGTGTTGAAAATCTTGTAGTATCTAAATAAGAAGAATGTTAAAAGAAAATTGAAAAAATAAGAGGGAAAAAAAACATTTGAGATATTGATTTAAGATAGATTCCAATCTTATCCACATTTTCCTTTTCTTTTCTCCGCCACCTTTGAAAAAAAACAAAGAAATCGAAAAAAAATTACTCGATTTATTGGAATGTATTAAAACGAATTTTTATTACGTTTAAAATATCAGTGTCTACTCAATAGAAGAGACTAAAAAAATTATTAGGATCATGTGTGCTAAGTTTTCAATAGACAGTGCTCACTTACATGTATGAAAACTCCCTCCATTCCAAAAGAAGCTAAGAGTCAATGAAGAATCTGTTAAAATGTCATGTTCTTCCTCACACAATTACTCACAGAGAAAAAACCTCATACCCACAAAATTCCCTACATTGAAAATCTTGTAGTATCTGAATAAGAAAAATGTTAAAAGAAAATTGAAAAAAGAAAAGGGAAAAAAAAACACATTTGAGATAGATTCCAATCTTATCCACATTTTCCTTTTCTTTTCTCCACCACCTTAAAAAAAAAACAAAGAAATCAAAAAAAAATTACTCGATTTATTGGAATGTATTAAAATGAATTTTTATTACATTTAAAATATCAGTATCTACTCAATAGAAGAGATTAAAAAAATTATTAGGATCGTGTGTACCAAGTTTGGTCCAGATCCGAGTTCATTTGGGTATAGTAGATGGGCAGTTAGCAATTTTTCAGAGAATTTAGGGGGCTTTTTTCATAATTTTAGATTTTTGAGATTATGGTACCGTTGGGTTGATGTTTTTAATTCCTAAACTTTAGTCTTCTAGCTCATCTTGACCCGGATCCTCAAAACCCCTTTAAATCCAAGCCTGACCCAAAGTCTATTTTATACAAATTGAGAAATTCCAATGATATCCCCATCTTTATCCATCTTATTCACTCTCTCTTACCTCCTTTCTTTCTATTTCCTTTATCTCATTCATCTTACTCTCTTTTTATTGGGCAGGTGTGTAGGGAATCCCTACTGCATCTTTCTCTCTTTTATAATAGGGTATAGATGTTCTCCGATGGGGGTGGAGAAAACCTAGGAATTACTAGGAATTGGATTCCTGTGTGGGGTCACTGCTTGCATGGCATTAAATTCTTAACGGTAAAATGGTTTCCAATGAGGAAATATTAAGCCAAACTTGTTGGCATTATAATACATGGAATTGGGATAATTCATGCCATGAATAACCAAAAATGTCCTTTCTAAATCTTTGTTTGTTTGCATTAGAATACATGGGCACATGTCTATTAAAAATAAAGATTAAAGGTAAATTTTAAAAAATTAATATCAAATAATATTTTATTTTAGGGAAATAGAATTAAAAGAGGATGTTATTTTATTATATTTTTAGAAATTTACCTTAAATCTTGATTTTTAACCACCATATATATTCAATTTCTATTTATTCTAATGCAAACAAATAGAGTGGAAACTAAATCAAAGAAATATGAGATCTATGAATTCCTAATCAATTACCCAGTAATTCAATTTAGAAAAGTTAAGGTCTCATTTACATCTCCACTTTATTCCCTAGAGGTGTAACGGCTCAGTTATCCGTTTGTTTTGGGAAAACCGTTAATTGAACCGTATTTTACGGTTTTCAGTTTTTAAAAATTATGACCATGATTGTACCCTAAAAAACTGTTAAAAACCAAAATGGGTTAATTGTATTAGACGGTTCAGTTATGGTTGATCGTCATGAAAAGAAAATCTATCTTTGCTCTTTTACTTTGCATACAAAACAACACTATCATTTTTCATGAAATTAAACACAACTAAAAGTCTAAAATTATACTAGAAAACATCTATCATGCAATACAATTCTAGAAAATATGAGACAAGTATAATCCAACTCACAAAATAAATATATTCTCATAATAACTCCAGAAAGAAAGTATGCACGTATGCATGAATATGGTTTCGTTTTGAAGGAATGGGAAAGGGGACTTAACTTAAGTCATTTTATTTCATTGAGGCCATTCAGTTTTTTTATTAGTGTAATGGTTCGGTTAACCGAGTGTTTTGGAAAAAGGTCAACTGAACTGTATTTACGGTTCAGTTTGGTTAATAATCATGAGTCGAGACTGAAAACCGTAACCGAGCCGTGAAGCATGGTTTTTCGATATTAATAACCGTAACTGTAACCAAACCATGAAATACGGTTATTAACCGTTGATTCGGTTCGAATCATTCAGTTAGACAGTTTTCCGATTTTTTTTACACCCGTATTATTTCCTTACTTGTTCACCTCATGTATGTACCTTTTTTTTATTAATATCAGTGTCACTGTCACTTCATATCCTTTCCACCCCCACCCCACCTTTTCAAAAGTCTTTCATGGAGCTCATTTGACGTCCATGAATTTATGTATATTCAGTTCTTATATAATCTAATGCAAAGGACATTTTTCCTGGCAAGGTGATGGCCAAGAATTCATTTCCCACCGAACGGGAGTTTATTTGATAGAAAATTGTAAATCTTCACTATTATCTCTTTAATTTTAATTGGAAGGCGTCTTTTTCAATCCATGCAGTCAAAGGACTCGTTTTTCCCTGACAATAATAATGAATTTCTTATTTTCAAAAATATAAAAATAACCCAAACATAGTGAGAAATAAATTCTTTTACCTTGAGGACGCATCTGTGCACGTAAGTTTTTGTGGTAGTGCAAAAGTGGAAACCCCCTTTTTTTAATTCGTACAACATTTTAACTATTTGATGTTTTAGTGCAGCCCATTTCATCATGGAAATCAATGGAAGTGAGCATTCTTTTCCTTCCATAAGAGGAAAGCGTAATTTGTTATTAAAGCTATACACATTGGAGCAAAAAAAAAAGAGAATTTTACGGAAAAATTCACAGAAGTTGGCAGTTGCACAAAAAAGGGCATCTTAGTTAGCGCATTACAAATGGAGTCCGTCATCCCCTTTTCAATTTTTTTAGAATTTTAAGAGAAGCGACCCTAGCATCACTTGTCTCTGATGGGGACGACTGGGGGCAACGCTAGCGTTGCTCCTCTTTCTCCTCCATGCCCTCCATCACTTCCTTGACTCTAGCGTCTTCTTTCTTTCTCTCCTCCCTCCTCTTCACTCGTTTTGTGTGCTCTGCGCAAAAGTACCCATCTGATTGTTGAAGTGACCGATTGAAGAGAGAGCCCACTGAAATCGTTCTTTCATTTTGCAAACAAGAATTCTAGACTTTTCCTTCTTTTTTGGACACGACAACTGACAGAGATCGTTGTCTTCTTCGGCTCTAGTGATGGTGCACCAGTGATTATAGGTCCGGATCTTCTTCTTGGCATAAACCGAGTCCTCTCTTTGAGCCAGGTCCGGATCTCCTTCTCCGCCCTGTAACTCTATCTTAGCTGATCCGCACCAGTGGCCCACCATTCAAATATGTGGACTGCAAACATAGTCAAACTGGATTCTCCTCTTAGATTTGAGGTCCACCTTCAAATCCATAAATGCCAATTCTCATATCTTCTCTTCAAGATCCGATCAACATCATGGCAGGGCCCGGTAATTTTCTATCTTCTCTTACGAGATCTATGAGAGATCAAATGACATGCCCTGATCATCTTCTCCAGTGCAAGTGGCCAAACCATTACTCCTCTTGGTTTCCAGCCTTTGCTTCAGATCGATCATGCCCCCAAACCACCCCACCACCCCCCCACCCCTCACACCCCCCCCCCCCCCCCCCCCCCCCCCCCACCACCCCTTCAACCAAGAGCCTTTACTAGGGATCTGTCCTCTATTCTCTTCTACCTGCAAAAACTGATCTGCAACTCCACACTAAGCAAAAAAAAAAAAAAAAAACCTCTTTCAACAAAAATAGGACATTTTCTGCAATCTGCAACATGCACAGTAAAGAAGAAGCACACAGGCATAATCACATGTACATGATCTGGAAGCCATTGTAAAATCAAATGAAGAAAACTACACCTTTTCCAATCGAGAGTTGCTAAATCCACAACATATCCTTTTCTTTTGGATATATTGTCCTTCGATTACATCAGCTTACAAACGATTGAAAACCGCAGATTTGGGTTCCGCTTCCTCTCTTTCTCAACAGAGAGAACGATTCCAAACCAAAGTGAAGGGTGGGGCAACGCTATTGTCTCTTGGCAAAAACTTAAAAAAAAAGAAGGATTTACTGAAAAAATCCCAAAATATAGCCATTTATCCAGGAGGGTCCTGGCAAAATTGTCAACACTAACGGGGTCCGTTAGTAGTAATTTGTTTTTCTTTTTTTTTTTTTTTTTAAATATGGAGTAAGTGACGCTAACGTCACTCCGTTACGAAGCAAGTGACGCTAGCGTCGTTGTTCGCCAAACCCTATAATACCCAGCCGTCCCCATTTTGACCATTTGTAACTCCTTCTTCTCCAAAGCAACGACGTCGCTTCATCTACCTTCTTTCTTCTCTATAGTCCATCAACCTTTCTCCGATATCGCACATCTACGCGAAGGTACGTCACATTAGCTATGTTTTTGCACATTATCTTCGGAGCATTATGTATGTTTGGAGTTCTTGATGCACTGTGTATGGTGTGAAACGTGTGTTGTGTAATTTCGCAGCATTATGTAAGTTTGGAGTTTCCATTCTTCATTTGTTTTGATCTTGTAACCTACTATGTTCATTTTATTTTCTCATTTGCTCTTTTTCACATAGTTTGCACTCACTCACGCTATTTATTCGATGAAATCTCACATTGGAGGTCCTCCCTTATTATCATGGCAAAAGAAATTCTATCTTCTACCATTTTCATTAGTGAAGTAATACACATGTTAAATATGTTCATAGTGCAAAAGAAAAAATTGTTAAAAATGTTGTGAATCCAAGTTATCATCAAAATCACAAACTCTACTTCCAAAGCATCAACAAATCATACATGACCTCCATGTAACAATGTGGATTTGATATGGCTTGATATGGTTTGATATGTCACTTAGGATATGGTTTGATAAGAATGTTTGAAGTTTCTAATTGCACTTATGTTTGATAAGAATTTCATTGTATATTGTGTCCTACATTATATCATTGCCTGATGTTTTCGAGACGGTGATAGAATCCGTCCATCATAGATTGTTCTCAACGGATCTTACAAGTAATACAACCACACATTAGCCTCAAGAGTGAAAGCCTTGAAAACAATGGAATTATGCTCTACCGACACTCCAAATTTCACCAACCCGTCATCCTAAGTCCCATCTAAAGGGAAATTACATGTTACTTCATTAATAATACTTATATAGGGTAAGAATTGGTTTGATCTTTAGTATAAAGATAGGACAATACACCATCACTGGTTGGTTTTTGTCATTTTGGAAATGAATGGGCAGCTGAAACATGTGACATCTTTTTAACCTTTGATTTTTATTTGACCCAAGAGAGAGTCAGTGATAGAGAAAGAAGCCTGATCTTGTAGGAAAAGAAGCCCGTACCAGGGAGATAGAAACCTGAGCCTACAGGAAGAGAAACCCAAGAATTTAGCCCTTGGCAATTGGGTGAGAAACGGGTATACTGGTTAACCCCTTGTTCTCCAAACATGAGACATCTATCTAAAAAGGACACCATTTGCTGGTGTTGATGTTGCATGTTGAGATGGATAGCTACTCATGATTTGAAGGTATCCAGGGAAGGAAGATGGTGGTGGGAAATCATTTTCATGGATGAACAAAATCATTGCTTGGAAATCTTGTAAGGGAAAGAAGTGGAAAAGTCACCCAAACATGAATAGCTTCTCTTCTATATATGTATGTAATTCATAAAAAGTATTGTTATCAAATAAAGACTTTACTAGGAAGGGTCCAATGACTACCCTTTGCTAACCAAAAGAAAGAAGGAAAGGGGCTGAAATCATAACCTAAAATACCTGAAGATGTGATGTTTAATAAATTAACAAGCAAGTTATTTTAGAATTTTAGAGTGCATACAGGATCAAAGATAAATAGGATGGGAACACAATATAAATTTAAAAGCAGTTTTTTTCCATAATCAGATGATTTCTCCACAAACGGCAGTGATCAAATGCTCTCTTTGTAGAGATTAGAGAGGTTTTTTTTTTTTTTTTTTTGTTGTAGAAAGATTAGAGAATATTATACTCCTCTCCTTGCTCTTATGTGTGATCTGATGGATGCTTAAAACAATGCAAGTGGTTTTTATGCCTCACTATCATATATATAGTTCTCACTAAAATGCAACTCATGTACATTAAATATGCCATGTTCATTGGTTCAATGCAATGATAAATATTTTTGATAGAGCTATGGATGGCCCACATTCAAATTAGATGTAAAACCTAAAATTTATTTGGATATTTCTAATATATGACTCTTTTTCATATTTCATATGGTTTCAAGAGACGGCTTTGAAAATAAAGCGTGTTTTTGATAAACTATTGTGAGTTTTACTACTCTGGGTTATTACACCAAATTCTTCATATTACATGGTGTGAAACTGAACAGATGGCATCAAACAGTGATTCTGATGATGAGGGGGAGTTATTGTACGAGCAGGATGAACATGTTTCAAAAGTCACTAAAAGGATCTGAACTAGGAAGTTATAGATGCATCAATACCAACCCAGACAAGAAGATATGGGTCTTATCTGACAAACAGAAAGAACATGTGAGAGATGTTGGTCTATCCTATTTGTCAGAGATAGACTATATGAGGATAGACCATACTCTACTATTTGGCCTGGTGGAACGATGGAGGCCTGAAATCAATACATTTCACCTACCAACGGGGGAAGCAACAATCACTTTGGAAGACATTGCCTACATTTATGGCCTCCTTATTGATGGTGAACCGGTTACGAGAAGAACCTTCAATAATGCATTTGTCCCGGAAGTCTATAAAGAATTACTTGGGCCTGCCTCACGGCCGGGAAAAGACACTATTGGGGTTACCATAAAGTTCAAACGGTTGGAGGAGAATTTCAAATCCTCCAAGAAAAGGAATGAAGTATGCAAGTCTAGAGCATACCTATTTTTCCTGGTATCCGGTCAGATATTTGCAAATTCTTCTGGTACAAGGGGGCCAGCCTGGCAGCTAGAACTCTTTAGGGAGTTCAAGTTGTATGCATAGGGTCTAGCTTGCCTTGCAAGCTTGTACAGAATGCTTGCAAGGGCTACGAGGTTGTTAAGAGGTGGAGAGGATGAGGAAGAGGGAGGGGAGGTTGAGGAGAAAGAAGAAAGTGGAAAACTTACTGTAAGACCCCGCCCCGAGAGTTTCCGATTAGTGTTAATTAAGACGTGCTTTAGTTATAAGTGAGATTAGTAGAACTTGGTTAAGTTTGGATTAGAATAGCTTTTTATAGCTTTGGATTACTTTGGGGAATTCTTGTGATTTAGTGGGACCCTTTGGGGGTTCCTTTATCGTGTTTTGCATGATTTTGAGATTTGTGTGATAATCGGAAAAATCTGTATTTTGCCCCCGTTTAACGTATTTTATGATTCCCGACAACTTTCGTATTTGCCTCAGTTCCCATTCGAGACCTCTAGACCTTACTTTGTTCATGATAGGGGTAAAACAATCTTTTTGCTCAAAATCTGGGCACTAATCTCAATATCTCCGAACCTTGTGAAATATATACTTTTTGGAAACTAGAAATTTCGACGATCAATTCTTCCTTCTTCGTCGAATCCATCCGCAGCCCGTGAAATGGTGTTTTCAGCCCAAGTAGTTGTTTAATTTGTGGGACCCATTGCCATTGTCTATAAAAGAGGGAGTCTTCTTCCTTCTTCTTTTTCTTGCAACTTTCATCGAGAAGAAAAGAGGTTCCAGCCCTAGGGTTTTGCTACCTTGCTCTCCTTGCTTCTCCATCTTTCAATCTCCCTCAAACTATTGCTAAAGGTAAAATGGAGGTAGTAATCTTCTTCCCCTGCATGAGAGCTTCTTCTTGATATCATTTGTGGAGAGAACCTTCCATTCCAAGCTATACTTTGAGCAAGTTCTTGCCATTAGAGGACCTTCCATGTAAGCTTTCATTTCCATCTCTTAGATGTGTGTTCTTATAGCTATAGAGAAGCTCCATCTTCATTATTGCAAGCTTTCTCTTCCTATTCCTTGTTTTGCCATTTTAGGGTTTGAAATGAAGGTTATTTTTTGGGGTTTTGTGTAGATTGTGAAATTTGAGCTTGGGAGAAGTGCTTAGAGTTGTTTAGCATATTTGGAGACCAAGGCAAGTGGTTGAATAGGTTTCTTTGAATGATTTCATGTTTTAATGTAATTGTGGATTTCCTTTCACTATTCATCTTGCATGTGTTTTATACCTCAAATTAATTGTTAGAAATGTATATGAGTATGAGCATCTTTCTCTTTCAAATGTTATTCTAAGATTTTTGTACCTTAATGTTGTACTTTGGTTGGCATGAATTCTCATTTTTGGTGGTTGTACATTGAATGGGATTTGAAAGGAGAGGAGATGTGAAATTGGGTCTTTTGATGGGATGGTTGTTGGAGGATTTAAGGTGGATGAAGTGGATGATAGGAGAGCCATAAATGTTGTGTTAATAGTTGGCTGAAAGGAGGTTTTGAGTAGAAGAGAAGTTGAGGTTCGGAATGCTGAAACGGAGTGTTTCTGAAGCAGTTCGTGAGCGAACCTCCCTTCGCTCGAGCGAACCCTTCACAGAACCTCATTCGCTTGAGCTAACCACATACTTCGCTCGAGCTCTCCTATTCCAGAGCAGTCCGCTCGAGCGACCTCATAATCGCTCGAGCGAACCCTTCACAGAACATTGGTCGCTTGAGCCTCCACCTTTCTTCGCTCAACCTTTCCTGATTCGAATCGCTCGAGCGAACCCCTTCCAGAGAGTTGTTCGCTTGAGCCATTTTAGCTGTTCGCTCGACCCTTTCTGACTCGGACCAGTTCGCTCGAGCGAACTTATACTTGCTCAAGCGAACTCCTCCCAGAATACTGTTCGCTCGAGCAAACTGTACAGAATTACTGGGCTATTTCCAAACATGATTAAAAGGTTGTTTTAAGGTCCAGTGAGGTTGGTTTGGAGCCCTATTATGATGTGGAGTAATAAGAAGTGTTTTATGAAGATTGATTTAGAAAAGAACCCCAATTCCGGAGATTTATTGTGGATAATGGACTTACCAATTTGTATAGGGGATTCGGGATGTCTCCAACCTTCCGGAGTACCATGATATAAACTCTAATCGACATACAGGACCCTTATGCCTATTGTTTAAATTCTGAACCCTCAATGTATGGTTCGGAAATATGTGGGTGTTCACAGTGTTTGCTTTCGTCAAACCTTATACGTTTTCGTCGGTTTTCGCATAATAGTACAAGTGGTATTTCAAAACCACTGAAATCTGTAATTTGAGTAATTGGTCAGCCTTATGCATTTTGATAAGATATGATTGTGTTAAATGCGCTTGCAAGCTTCAGTTCAGTTTGTTTTGAGTGTTATACACTCCTTTAGATATGTATATGTTTTGAATGTGTTTTAACCTATGAGTCGGCACCACTAAGCTTGGATGACCTTGTCGGTTTGATCCACCGACTTGGGGTCCCCCCCTTTAGCTTATGTCAGCTGCAGTCTGAATTATGTTCTGTTCTGTCACCCGGTTCCAGGGTCGTGGTTTTGCTCAGTATATTATGTATGTATATAGTTGTTTCTCGTCACCTCGTGTGCTCCGAGATCAACGCCTTTAGTGTGCTCTCATCATACTAGTGATGGAGGATTTAGCTTTAGTGTGGTTGTCATCTTGTCAGTTCCTGTTCTTTGTTACCCTCATGATTTATCCTGCATTTGTACTTTATTTCAAACAAGGTATCATGTTTATAACAATCATTGTTTCATTATGTTTTAAGTTATGTTTTGTTTTCCTAAACTGTATCTATTCACCCACCTGCCAGATCGTCGTGTCTGACCCATTTTTGTGGTACTCAGGTCCAGTTCCCGTTATTGCCTACGAGGAGGAGCCAGAGGAGGCAGTCGGTGAACCACAACGATTAGTAGAATGGCAGGCTGACAATGTCATTTAGACATTGAGTTTAGCTTTGAGTTATGAACACATTTTGGGGGATCATTGGATTACTTTTGATTTATACTTTTGGATGTATTGGCCTCTGTTGGCCATTATTTTTTGGGGAATGTTTAAGTAACTAACTTTTGTTTAAACTTCTAACTTTATATTTTGGGCTAAGCCAATGAAATTATTGCTCACTTTGACATCATGTCATTTATCTGTATTTATCAGTCTTATGTTGAGAATGGATTAAGAATTTAGTTTGCTACACATTTCCGCACCAATGTAAACGTTTTGTGAGTGTGTGAGAAATCCTCACCGCAGAAACCTGTGGGAAATTAAGTAAATGTACGATCGTTGTTAAAGGTGGGTTATCCCCACTCGCGGGCTCGGTTCTCGGTCCGAGGTCGCGACTTACATTGCTCAAGACTCTGACAGACCCTCTTTAGCGTCTATAGGTTATTATATTTTATCCAATCATGTTATTTTTTGTTGTTATTACTAATCACAGCTTTACATTTTGCGTTAACTGTCTGTGTTGCTTCATACTTATAGATTTGGGCCTACTCTAGGATGGGGAGGTGCCCTAAGCCCGATCCTAGTTGGCAAAAAGATCTTGATTTCCCATTATTTAAGACTTGGGAGAAAAGACTCGAAGGTTCGAAAAAGTTAACCAACATAAAAGAAATCCGCGCTCACATCAACAGTTTGAAAGAAGATGGGGTACTCAAGCACTTCAATATTCTTTCACACCTTTTTCAATGCATGCAGTTTAATTATCAAGATTGTTAATGTTTTGTTTTCTGTGTAGTTCTTATGGCAACCATATGCAAAGATGCCAAAGAAACTCTTCCAATTAGTGCCAAAAGGAGACAAGCAATTGTTCACATCTACCACTGCCCTTATCCATTGCTGGGTCTTCGAGAGGCACAATGCAAACCACGTACGAAGCAATTTGGGTTACAACAAATAGTCCCCCCACCCTTCTCCTTGCCATTCAAGTGGAACGAGCGCATAGAACGCTGTATTATTGACTATAGTCAAAACCATCCAGATGTGTTCAAAACATGGGAGTCAAGGAGGAATTCAGTTTTATCCGGGAAAAAAAGACTCTTTGAAGAAACATAGTGATGATTATCTTCTCTGGTATGGATTGAACACCATTATGGAGATTGTATGTGGTGCAGATGGTGAAGGACGGCAGTCACCTATTATATCCCAACCAAAAACATCAAAGGGGAGGGTGGCAAAGGAGAGGGTGGCAAAGGAGAAGGACAAAGGGAGCTTGGGTCCACATGCTTCAATGGATGTCGCTACTTCCAAGCATGTGAGCATCCATTAATCTATCTACGTTCTTCAAATGTATTAAATAAAATGTTTATTTACAAGTTCTTTCAATGTGTATCTTAGGTAGTTGATTTCTTGGACCATATAGAGCGGTCATCCTTTCGTGCAGATCATAAGAAGATTAAATTGTAGGATTTTACAACCGGACTGCGGAGCAAGATAAAAGGCTTTAGAGATGTTTTCGCGAACACTTTCGAAGGCTTTGGTGGAGAATCTTGTTATACCACTCAGTCAAGCAAGGATAACAAGGAGGTAATTATGTTCTGAATCATTGATTCCAAATATATATCAATGGGGTTAGAATTTTTGGGTAAATATTTGTTTGTTTTTCTTTATAAATGTTCGTTGGTGCATGTAGGGTTTGTCTTCAGTGTCTCGGAGAAAGGCTGTCCCAAAGGGGAGGGACCGAGCGAGATCATCGCCGGCTGCAAGGAAACTTCAGTATTTGTTAAGTTCATGAATTTGCATATTTATGCATCATTTTAGAATGAATTAGGGGTTTTATTTGGTGAATTACATCATTATTCATTTAATTCCATCATCTCATGCATTTTCACCTAGAAACCTGAACTTTTATATTTTTCATATATTTTCAGCATTAATTTAGAACATTATGCAATTTTTCTTCGAAGAGTCCCAGTTGGAGTAAAACTCTATCCGGATGGGTCCCACTTCAATATGGGCTCTTTTGTGTTTGATGTGTTGAATTAGAATGTGCAGAAAATGAGAATTGCAGGCCTCTGTCATGGAACCACTTTCAAGCATACATAGTCATCCTGGGCCCTACATTGCTAAATTGAAGCTTAAAAAGAAGTAAATTGAATAATTCACCACGTGGACCCCACATACAAGCCATGTGCAAATCAATGAAAGAAGGGGTCCACTCATTATGTCAATTGAAGAGTCCTAACTACAGTAGAAGACTTCTCATAGGGCCCACTGTTCAAGCAGATGAAATGTCCCACATGGCAGGGTCCGCAGTTGTTACAGACTTGAAACTATTAATGGATAATTCAAAGAGTAAAAGTTTGATTGGAATAAAAGAAGAAGAGTTTGAATCATCCACATCTGATATCCTTTCAAAAATGAAAGTTGTGCAGAGATAGAGTTCATTGCAAATCAGATTTTAAAAGTTAATCCCGTTTTTCTCAGGATAACTCATCTTCAAATGACCATAACTTTCAATCCGACCGTCGGATCGATGTAATTTACCTACTGTTGGAAAGCTTATTCAGAGTAGATGTCCGTGGAGCCCAAGATTGTGCAAATCAGAGCTAAATCGACAAAGTTATGGGCCCGGAGATTTTCATATTCATTTTTAGACGGGATTGCACTAAAATCCACACCGTTGATAATCCATTGCTGCACATCCCTTGTGGGACCCGATCTGAAGATTAGCCAAGCCATCCAGAGGTTTCCAGAAGCTTCCATCTCATTCAAATTCAAAAAGGATAAAGAGATATACCTTATCAATGAAGATAAACCAAATCTGCAGAGAAGGTGTCCAGATTCAATGTATCTGTAAGATAACCGGGAATTATAAAAGGAACCAAAAGAAAGCATACGGGAGACACAACTCAACCCCCCCCCCTTGGACGTCCACTACTCTCTCTCTCCTCTCTCTCTTCTTTTCCTAATTAATAGCATTAGGGATATTTTTGGGTATTCTGGAGCCCTGTTCCAGAACTAGGCTAGAAGAGTGTGAGAGAAGATTGTAATTGCCATGAAGTTCTCAATGAAAATCACATCTTTTGCAATGGAGGAGTAGATCCCTGGATCAGAGTATCAGATGAAGTTAAGTGTTTCTTATCATTAATTTATGTGATATTTTTGTCTCTTGCGTATTAATTATAATAATAAATCTGCCTTCTGTCATTGACAACCTATGCTATTTAATTTTTTTATTTGAACAATGCTTTAATCATGTATGTTTTCTTAATAGATTATTCTTAGATTGAAATTCTTTGATAATCTATCTTTGATTAATATGTGATATTTAGTTAAGTTCATAATTTCATTAGGTGAAGGGGATTTTTGCCTTAAATAAATTGTGGAAAATTGTGCTCGTTGATAGACAAATTATCCGAATCAGAAACATTTGTTTCTGATTTGAAGGATTTTTGGGACAAATTTATTTTATCAATTGCATAGAATGATGGTGGGACTACTTAATGGATTCATGATATTCTGATCTGCTTTTTATTATATCTTATTTCTGCACTTTAGATCTAGAATTTTCTTAATTTTATTATTGTTTCTTATTATTTCTCTTGTCATTATCATTGATAAAAATAAAATCAGATTTTAAATTTTAACTTAGTAGTGCTCCCTGTGGGATCGACCTGTAATTGACACTGTCTCAACAAGACAACTGTGCACTTGCAGTATTAAAGGATTGAATTTAAAATCACATCAAGTTTTTGGCGCCGTTGCCGGGGAGCCAAATCTGAGTTTTTGTTAGAAATCTGAATTTTTTTTATTAGATTAATATGCATGCTCATATTTAGGTTGCATTAGTTGTTTAGTCATCTAATTTGCATCAATAGTGTTATTTGCAATTAGTATTAGTTATTATTTCACTTTACTGATTTTTCTGAATTTTCTGATTTTTGGGATATTTCTGATATTTTTTATATAATTAACTGAATTTTCGGATTAATTAATTAATAATTTAAAAAAAAACCAAAAAAAAAAAAAAAAAATTTTTTTTTTTGAAGGATTTCTTTAATTCCGAATTTCAGTAAATTAAAACAAAAAGAAAATTTATTTTAGATTGGTTTTACTAATATGTTGCTTGGATTAGATTAGGATTGGTAAGGTAGAGTTTAAAATCTTTAGGATTAGGTTGTTTTGATTAATAACTAACTTTTAAATTCTGAAATTAGGTAATTAGAAATTTTAAAATTCTATCCTTAAGTTGTTTAGATTACTTGGAGTTTTAAAATCTGAAATTTGAATTGGATAAGATTGGATTTCTGATAATTTGAAACCTTTTGAAAACTCTAGCCATATCTAGACACTTGTTTGGATAATTTAGAATTTCTGAATTTCTTTTTTTTTAGATAGAGTTGTTTTATTTGTTTCAATAACTTAGAGTCCACTTTGGATAAAGTATTGATTAACTTGGATGTCTTTTGTTTGAAATTAGGATAAGATAGAATTTTTTTGGATAGGATAAGAATTTGAGTTGGTTTGTTAACTTAGGATTTACTAACAAGAGTTTCTTCTGGATAGGTGACCTTGCTAGGAGGAGAGTTGCACAAAAACAGGAAACTGCGTGGATTTGCTCTTAAGCAAACAAATTGCTCTCAGAATTGAAAAAATTGCTATAAAAAAAATACAGGTTAAGCTTGCACAGTTTAAATATTAGCGTGGACCATTGTAAGAATTTCTAAACTTTACCCCACGAATCTTTTACTTGCAAGTGGGGCTTGGGTGATTTAATTTTTACAAAGTGTGACTGCTTGCTTGACACACTAATTAATTGGACCCACACACTTAGTTAAGGGCAATTGACCCTAATAAGATAAGGACTGGATTTCATCACCAGATCCTTGCCCAATTAGGTTTAACCACCTCTCACATAGTATCCTAACCATTAATTAAAATCAAGTAGAAACGAGACCATAAGGCTTGAGCTCATTAGGACGAAGACCACAAAAGGTTGCACCAATTGCGCTCTTTGGTCAAGTCGATGTCTAGGTAAGTCCTGTCCCTCCAAAGGGTGGCAGTCTCTGTTCTAGGAGTTTGGTTCTTAAGCGGGACCCTTGCCAAGTGCATTGTGACCCCACCACTCATCCTGGGGACTTACCTGGTCGATTTGGCTTCATAAGACCGGATTGGAGGCCTTAGTGCACTCTTCAAACCAGTTAGGAGCTGTCTAGTGAGTTATGTTAGCCCTGGGATAATTTCTTGTGCTCAATCCTTGTGCTTGACTGCTTGATTTGTTTGTGCATCATATTGGAACTAGTAGGGCCCTGCATATAGATTAGGCTTGCATTTCTTTAAGGTTGAACCCGATGCATGCGCTCTAGACCTGAGAGAGAGAAATTGTGGATACGCAAGAGTAAAAGGTTAGTAAGGATAGAGCCCGAATTAGCCTTAACCATTGTAGGAAAGTCTTCCATCTTTGAAGAAATTGTTAGGATGGCTGATCAAGAAGACCCACCCATGACTTTGAAGGATTACATGTACCCCACCAGGACAACTCAACCGTCCTGCATTACCTTGCCTCAGACCAATGCCACATTTGAGCTGAAATCTGGCATGATCCAGATGCTCCCAGTATTCCGTGGGCTAGACCAAGAAAATCCATATCAACATGTTAGAGAATTTGAGGACATTTGTGGGACCATGAGAATCAATCACATGACTGAGGAGGCACTTAAACTTAGATTATTTCCTTTCTCCCTAAAAGAAAAGGCTAAATCTTGGCTTTATGCCTTACAGGCCGGGTCCATCACTACATGGGCCAAGCTAGTCGAAGAATTTTACAAAAAGTTCTACTCTAAGCAAAAAACCGCTTCGATTAGGCAGGCCATCAATGGATTCCATCAAATGGAAGGGGAGACACTTTACATTTATTTGGAACGTTTCAAAGACCTCTTAATTCAGTGTCCCCACCATGGATTTGAAAAAATCCGATTAGTCCAAATTGTGTATGAAGGCATGGATTACCCAACCAAACAAATGGTGGAATCTTTCTGTAGTGGAAAATTTACACAGAAAACAGCGGAAGAAGCTTGGACATTTTTGGAAGATACCGCTGAGAATACATTGCAGTGGGCCCCTATCAAGAGGGAGCCCACCAAAACCACCATTCCTGAAAAAGGGGGGATGTTCAAGGTTGAACCCAAAATTGAGGCAGAAGCCAAAATGGCCACACTGATGAGAAGAATAGAGGCCTTAGAGCTAAACCAAAAGCCCACTCCAAACACTTTGGAGTCATTGAAATATAACCAGGCCATGAATGGAGGGATCGACCCAACAACTTTGGGTCAGGCCGAATCTGTTGAGGAGGTTAATGCACTATATCAAAACACTCGTTTTGATAATCGTCAGAGGTATGACCCATACTCCAACACATACAATCCAGGTTGGAGGGATAATCCAAACTTTTCTTGGACCAAAGGCCCAACTCAGGGTGGCCCATCTCAGTCCACTCAGTTTCAACCCAATCAATCTCAAGTCAATGCCCCACCCGGTTTCCAAAAACCCAACTTCACCCCTAGTCCATTGACCCAGAGGGTAGATTCTTTAGAAGAGGCCATGAAACTCATGTCTCAAACCACGGCCCAATTGTCTCAGAGTACTGCTCAATTCCAGCAGACCACTACTCAACTTTTAAATGGCCACACTCAAACCCTTGCAAAATTGGAATACCAAATGGGCCAACTGGCCAATTCATTGAGTGCTAGAGACAAGGGAACATTTCCTAGTCAACCTGAACCCAATCCCAAATGCCAAGTCGTTCATGATATAAAAGGAAAAGGCTCGGAACAAGTTAAGTCCATCATTACTCTTAGGTCGGGTACACAAATTGATAACAATGTTGAACTCCCCAAAGAATCTAAGAAAACACCAAGTGTGGATGTGGAAAGTGATGAACAAATTGTAAATGCCGAACCTATGGTAGAACCTGAGCCAGTCAACGAAAACCCAGTCAAAACTGACCCATCACCTAGTGAGCCATCTCCTAAGACTTATGTTCCCAAGGCACCATACCCACAAAGGCTAGGCCCAGCAAAATCAAACGTTCAACTGGATAAAATGCTAGAAGTATTCAAACAAGTGAGGATCAATATCCCACTACTTGATGCTATCCAACAGATTCCGGCCTATGCAAAATTTCTAAAAGACCTTTGCACTTTCAAAAGGACTACCAATGTGCCCAAGAAGGCATTTCTAGCCCAACAAGCTAGCTCTATCATTTCCTGTCCAACCCCGATCAAATACAAGGACCCGGGGTGTCCTACAATTTCTTGTCAAATAGGGGACCATCACATAGAGAAAGCTTTGCTAGATTTGGGTGCAAGTGTGAACCTTATTCCGTACTCTGTTTATGAAGAATTAGGTTTGGGAGAGTTGAAAAGGACACATGTGACCTTGCAATTGGCAGATGCATCGATTCGATACCCCAAAGGGGTAGTCGAAGACGTTCTGATCAAAGTTGGAGACTTTGTATTTCCTGTTGATTTTGTTGTCTTGGATACCAAGCACACATCTGGGGTTGAACCCAAAATTCCAGTAATCTTGGGGAGACCATTTCTAGCAACCTCAAATGCCTTGATCAATTGTAGGAATGGAGTGATGCAAATTTCTTTTGGGACCATGACAGTTCAAGTGAACATTTTTAATGTCAGTAAGCAACCTCCTGATGATGATGATGGAGTTTTAGAAATTAGTTACATTCATGAATTGGTGGAAAATCACTTACCCCAATTGAAACTTGAAGATCCACTAGAGGCTTGTCTGGCCCACTTTGGAAGTGATTTTGATGTAAATGGACATATTGAGGAAGTCAATGCACTGTTAGACTCCACCCCATCCATGGACTGCTCCAAATGGCAACCGAAGCAGGAGATTCTGACTCCATCTGCTTCCCCACCTGTTCCATCGATTGTAAAGCCCCCAAAGTTAGAACTCAAGGCATTGCCAGATACCTTGAAATATGTGTTTTTAGGCCCACTAGAAACCCTTCCAGTGATTATAGCTTCAGACTTGGACCCTGTCCAAGAGGAAAAACTCATAAAAATTTTGGATGAACACAAGGAAGCTATTGGATGGTCCATCGCAGATATTAAAGGAATAAGCCCATCTGTGGTCCAACATAGAATCCATTTAGAAGAAAATGCAAAAACTTCTAGTGAACCACAGAGGCGACTGAACCCAGCAATGAAGGAAGTGATTAGGTCAGAAGTCTTGAAATTACTTGATGCAGGGGTGCTTTACCCCATATCTGATAGTGCATGGGTGAGCCCAGTTCAAGTGGTACCAAAGAAATCTGGAATAACAGTGGTTCAAAATGAGGGCAATGAATTGGTACCCACTCGGATACAGACTGGATGGAGGGTATGCATTGATTATAGGAAGTTGAACTCAGTCACTCGGAAAGATCATTTTCCCCTCCCATTCATGGATCAAATGCTCGAAAGGCTAGCCGGTCATGCATATTATTGTTTTCTTGATGGTTATTCAGGCTACAATCAAATTCCAATTGCACCTGAAGATCAGGAAAAGACCACCTTCACTTGTCCTTTTGGTACATTTGCTTACAGACGCATGCCCTTTGGGCTATGCAATGCACCGGCCACCTTTCAAAGGTGCATGTTGAGCATATTTTCTGACATGGTAGAAAGATTCATTGAGGTTTTCATGGATGATTTTTCGGTCTTTGGAAATTCTTTTGAGGAGTGCTTATATCATTTGTCCCTTGTACTTGAAAGATGCAAAGAAAAGAATCTAGTCTTAAATTGGGAGAAATGTCATTTCATGGTGAAGAGAGGGATAGTCCTAGGACACATTATCTCTCAACAAGGAATTGAGGTGGACAAAGCAAAAATTGATTTGATCTCCAAATTACCACCACCAAAATCAGTTAAGCAGATTCGATCATTCCTGGGCCATGCTGGTTTTTATCGTAGATTCATCAAGGATTTTAGTAAAATTGCTAAACCTTTGTGCCAATTGCTGACAAAAGAGGCCCCGTTTGAATTTGATGAGAAGTGTCTAAAGGCTTTTGAGAGACTGAAAAATGAACTAACTTCAGCCCCTATAATCCAGCCACCTGACTGGACCATTCCATTTGAGCTAATGTGTGATGCATCAGATACTGCTATTGGAGCTGTTTTGGGTCAACGGGTTGGGAAGTTACCTCATGTGATTTACTATGCAAGTAGGACCCTCAATGATGCACAGCTAAATTACACAACCACTGAAAAAGAATTGCTAGCTGTGATTTTTGCCTTGGAGAAATTTCGGTCCTACTTGATAGGGTCTAAAGTCATCGTCTACACGGATCATGCAGCTCTGAGATACCTTCTATCTAAAAAGGATGCAAAAGCTCGATTGATCCGGTGGATCCTTCTGCTACAAGAGTTTGATTTGGAAATAAAAGATAAAAAAGGATGTGAGAATGTTGTAGCAGACCATCTTTCGAGGTTACCCTTAGAGCCATTAGATGAGGTCCCACTGAATGAAAATTTTCCTGATGAACAATTACTCGGTATTTCTCAAATCCCCTGGTTTGCAGATATAATTAATTACCTTGTTACAGGGGAGATGCCCAACCATTGGTCCAAACAAGATCGATCAAAATTTCTAGCTGAGGTCAAGTATTTTTTCTGGGATGACCCATATCTTTTTAAGTACTGTCCAGACCAAATAATCAGGAGGTGCATTCCTGATGAGGACCATCAAAGTGTCATTTCATTCTGTCATGATCATGCATGTGGGGGCCATTTTAGCTCCAAAAAGACTGCTGCAAAAGTTTTGCAGTGCGGTTTCTATTGGCCCACTATCTTTAAGGATTGTCATGTATTTTGTTTGAGTTGCGATAGGTGTCAAAAGCTTGGAAAAATCAATCGTAGGAATATGATGCCCTTGAACCCAATCTTGATAGTGGAAATCTTTGATGTGTGGGGGATCGATTTTATGGGACCATTTCCAAGTTCCTTTGGAAATTTGTATATTTTACTTGCAGTGGACTATGTTTCAAAATGGGTGGAAGCAATACCGACCAGAAAGAATGATCGCCATGTGGTGATCAAATTTGTGAAGGAATACATATTTTCTAGGTTTGGTACACCCAGGGCAATTATCAGTGATGGTGGAACCCATTTCTGTAATAGCACCTTTGACCATCTGATGAAAAAGTACTCTGTTACTCATAAGGTTGCTACGCCCTACCACCCACAAACTAGTGGCCAAGTAGAAGTTTCGAATAGGCAGATCAAAAAAATTTTGGAGAAGACGGTCAATCCAAATCGGAAAGACTGGTCTTTACGACTATTGGATGCATTATGGGCCTATCGAACCGCATACAAGACTCCTATTGGGATGTCCCCTTATAGGTTGGTCTATGGTAAGGCTTGTCATCTGCCTGTTGAGTTAGAACATAGAGCTTACTGGGCCATCAAAACTTTCAATTTTTATTTGCCCTTGGCAGGTAACCATCGTAAATTGCAACTCAATGAGCTTGATGAATTGCGAAATGATGCTTATGAAAATGCCAAAATTTACAAGGAACGGATGAAATTGAACCATGACAAATCAATCCTTAGGAAGTCATTCGAACCTGGCATGAAAGTTCTCCTCTACAATTCCCGGTTACACTTGTTTCCAGGGAAATTGAGATCTCGATGGTCTGGCCCATTTATTGTGCATACTGTTTATCCTCATGGGGCAGTGGAAATTGAGAACCCCAAAAAGGGGGAAATTTTCAAGGTTAATGGTCAACGGCTGAAACCTTTTCTGGAACTGAAGGATAAAAACATTGAGGAAATCCTTCTGGAAGACCCAATTTACCAGGACTAATCATTTTTGTCAAGTCGGGCTGACGACATTAAACTTAGCGCTGTTTGGGAGGCAACCCAATTTTGGAAGGTAATTGAGCTGGTTGATTACACTCTTTTGCAATCACCCCACCTGGTAAGACGTTCCAATTTTCCTTATTGTTCCTTTTCACATTACATATGCATTCATTACATTGAGGACAATGTTGGATTTAGGTTTGGGGGTGTGAGTTAGAACTTGACATGTGATCAGTTGTTCAATTTTCATTCTACATTTTTCTTTTTCGCTTTATTTTGTTTTTTTTAGGTTTCTAGGAGATTTAAAAAGAAAAAAAAAAAAAAAACTTTGCTATTGTTAGGGTAGAGGGAAACTTTCGAGAGAAATTTTTTGACTGAAGATATTTATTTTGGGCAAAAGAAAACAATGGTTCACTATTTTATTTATAAAAAGGATTTTTGGAAAAGTGCTGAATTTTGATCCCTCACTTTTACACAGAATGTATACGTTTTTAAGGTTTTGAATGTGAAGCTATGATTACCGTTTTTCTTTGATAATTGAAAAAAAAAAAAAAAAAAAAAAAAAGAAAAAAAGAAGGAAAATCGACCCCAACCCTTAGTGCTACAGTTCAACGGGTGGATACATGGAAAAGGCTGCCTATTGTTGGGGTTTGCATAAAAAAAAAAAAAAAAAAAACAGAAGAGAAAAGAAAAAAAGAAAAAAAAAAGTTAGAAGTCTTGAAAAGAATAAAAAGTTTGTGACTAGCTTGGGTTCGTAGCCTTTTTAACCCGAGCCAATAAGTCCGTAGGGGTATTTGCATACCTAGTGCCCTAAAGCCATCTGGTTTGGGAGTCACTGGCCTAATGCTCATTACATGGGTTAATTAGAAAGCTTAAAGGACTTAGGCATTGCACAGTCACATATGTGTGTTTAAAAAAAAAAATTGCGGCCTTTGAAAAAACAGTAGTGCGAAAGCCGTCATTATCGCCTTGAGAAGAAGACTGTTTTTCTTTGCTAAAGTTAGGCGGCCCAAAATAATAAATAAATAAATTATTGTCACGGAAATTCTTGGTGGATCATTTGATGCTTATTATGTATACATACTTATCACCGTGCACGATCAATTTAGCATGATTTCGAGAATTTCTGACCAAAAAATGGGATTGGTGAACCGAATTTAAGATTTGTCTTTGAAAATTCCGAGAACTGAGAATAGTCGGTGTTTATAAATTTTCTCTTAGAAGAAGTTTCCCTGGATTTTGTTAGGTTTTAATCATTTTTTTTAAAATAAAAATAAAAAAAAATAAAAAAAAGGGAATTTTGTGGGTAAATTCACTGCAAACCCTCACGAGGCACAACTCGTCCACTAGGGGGAACCTAGGGGTTTAAGGGCTTGTTGCATACGCTAAATGCAACCGAGAGTCCCAGCGAAAGTGGTTTTATTTCCATATTTATTTGTTTTTCTTAGATTCGGTCAAAGAACTTCAAATCTTTTTGCTCGCAACTTTTGCTAAGGGACTAGCAAAATGCTAGTTGGGGGGGTGTGTTAAGTTCATGAATTTGCATATTTATGCATCATTTTAGAATGAATTAGGGGTTTTATTTGGTGAATTACATCATTATTCATTTAATTCCATCATCTCATGCATTTTCACCTAGAAACCTGAACTTTTATATTTTTCATATATTTTCAGCATTAATTTAGAACATTATGCAATTTTTCTTCGAAGAGTCCCAGTTGGAGTAAAACTCTATCCGGATGGGTCCCACTTCAATATGGGCTCTTTTGTGTTTGATGTGTTGAATTAGAATGTGCAGAAAATGAGAATTGCAGGCCTCTGTCATGGAACCACTTTCAAGCATACATAGTCATCCTGGGCCCTACATTGCTAAATTGAAGCTTAAAAAGAAGTAAATTGAATAATTCACCACGTGGACCCCACATACAAGCCATGTGCAAATCAATGAAAGAAGGGGTCCACTCATTATGTCAATTGAAGAGTCCTAACTACAGTAGAAGACTTCTCATAGGGCCCACTGTTCAAGCAGATGAAATGTCCCACATGGCAGGGTCCGCAGTTGTTACAGACTTGAAACTATTAATGGATAATTCAAAGAGTAAAAGTTTGATTGGAATAAAAGAAGAAGAGTTTGAATCATCCACATCTGATATCCTTTCAAAAATGAAAGTTGTGCAGAGATAGAGTTCATTGCAAATCAGATTTTAAAAGTTAATCCCGTTTTTCTCAGGATAACTCATCTTCAAATGACCATAACTTTCAATCCGACCGTCGGATCGATGTAATTTACCTACTGTTGGAAAGCTTATTCAGAGTAGATGTCCGTGGAGCCCAAGATTGTGCAAATCAGAGCTAAATCGACAAAGTTATGGGCCCGGAGATTTTCATATTCATTTTTAGACGGGATTGCACTAAAATCCACACCGTTGATAATCCATTGCTGCACATCCCTTGTGGGACCCGATCTGAAGATTAGCCAAGCCATCCAGAGGTTTCCAGAAGCTTCCATCTCATTCAAATTCAAAAAGGATAAAGAGATATACCTTATCAATGAAGATAAACCAAATCTGCAGAGAAGGTGTCCAGATTCAATGTATCTGTAAGATAACCGGGAATTATAAAAGGAACCAAAAGAAAGCATACGGGAGACACAACTCAACCCCCCCCCCTTGGACGTCCACTACTCTCTCTCTCCTCTCTCTCTTCTTTTCCTAATTAATAGCATTAGGGATATTTTTGGGTATTCTGGAGCCCTGTTCCAGAACTAGGCTAGAAGAGTGTGAGAGAAGATTGTAATTGCCATGAAGTTCTCAATGAAAATCACATCTTTTGCAATGGAGGAGTAGATCCCTGGATCAGAGTATCAGATGAAGTTAAGTGTTTCTTATCATTAATTTATGTGATATTTTTGTCTCTTGCGTATTAATTATAATAATAAATCTGCCTTCTGTCATTGACAACCTATGCTATTTAATTTTTTTATTTGAACAATGCTTTAATCATGTATGTTTTCTTAATAGATTATTCTTAGATTGAAATTCTTTGATAATCTATCTTTGATTAATATGTGATATTTAGTTAAGTTCATAATTTCATTAGGTGAAGGGGATTTTTGCCTTAAATAAATTGTGGAAAATTGTGCTCTTTGATAGACAAATTATCCGAATCAGAAACATTTGTTTCTGATTTGAAGGATTTTTGGGACAAATTTATTTTATCAATTGCATAGAATGATGGTGGGACTACTTAATGGATTCATGATATTCTGATCTGCTTTTTATTATATCTTATTTCTGCACTTTAGATCTAGAATTTTCTTAATTTTATTATTGTTTCTTATTATTTCTCTTGTCATTATCATTGATAAAAATAAAATCAGATTTTAAATTTTAACTTAGTAGTGCTCCCTGTGGGATCGACCTGTAATTGACACTGTCTCAACAAGACAACTGTGCACTTGCAGTATTAAAGGATTGAATTTAAAATCACATCAGTATTCAGAGGAGCAAACTTCAATGAATGAGGCTGTTGATGTGGATTTGCCAACAATGTCACCTCCGACAGCAGCTACATTCACATCCCCAACCGTGCAACAGATGAATGAGGTGTTCACGACTCCGATTAATGCACCTCCCAAGCTTCAAATCGTGCTACAAACACCCAAATTAGATATCAACACATTGATTTGGCAGATAAAAAGGTTGCATCGTGAGAGGAAGATACCCCGTTATTTCGAGGATTATAACCACCAAATGGTGCTGTCAGCTTATGCTCTTACGGAGGGAGAGTTGACTCTACTAGAAGGCTTCCTCGGATTCAACAAAGAAAAGTAACTTCCTTGGATTTATATATGAGTTACTTGCCACTTGCCACCATTATAACCAACATGTTAACTTTGTGTTTTTATAATCTTTACAGGCGGGATGAGCTTGACATCTATTGCACGATGGTTTCAGCTAGTGCGTTGAAAAAGGCCCTCGATGCCGGCACTTGGTTCGACACAAATATCATGTACTGGTGGTTTGAGGTATTGAAGGATCGGTACCCGGATGTACATTTCTACGACCCCAGTATCAGTATAAGTTCTGGCTGTCAGAATCTTAAACACTTGTTACTGCATGTTTACTTCTATTTTTGGCTAATTATATTTTTCTTATTAATGTAGAGTTGGTGGCAATCTAACAATACAAAGGCTTTACAAGATAATTGTTGGGGCAGGGATGGGATGAAGGTTTGGGAAGCAAAGGAAAAGCGGCTATTGATATTCATTATGTGGCATGAACATCACTTCACTCTGCTTATAGGATACAATGAAGAAAGAAGATGGGAATTTTACAACAGCTTGAAGTCTGACAGGACTACTGTTAATGTGGCTAAAGAATTTGTAAGCACACTCTTCCAACTGTTATTAATTTTGGAGTTCGTGCCCATCATGAAGATACCTTCTATGTGCGAGCTTGATTCTAATCATGTTCTATCTTGTATGAACAGATTGACTACATCGTCAATCAATTCTCTAATTATGGATGGTACGGCACCAGTGTGTGGTCACTGGTTGTGAAGTCAAAAATACGGTATCAAGATAATGAAGATGATTGTGGGGTTTTCGCGCTTGCATTCGCAAAACAGCTCACGGCCCGTATTCCAATTGCCTTCACATCTTTTGACATACCCTACTATCGAAGCAAGATAGTTGTAGATATCTATGGTAGAAGTTGGGAGTTAAACAACAATCGTCTCCCAATTGATCCACTAACCCAATGATGTATCCAAGAACTCAATTGATCTACTGACAGAATGAATGTTTTAGAATTCTATTTTGTTTTGCAGCACAGGGAAGAAGTTTTTATGTAAATGGCTGGTGGGTAGGAGGGACTTGTAGTTTGTTTAATTTGTACAGCTGGGAATTCTTTTTTGTGGTACATTGCTTGGTTCGATCACAATGAAATGAACTTTGTGCGAATCAATTGTTTGTTTTTGTGGGAGTGTGAATAATTTAATGTGTAGCTATGAATGAAATGTAATGCTGTATGGGTCTCAATTTGTCCGCGTATAAAATGTAAGATGTATTGGTATCATCCAAATACTGAATGTAATATCAGTTTTTTACTGATATCGTCACTTAAAATGGATTCTGCAACATGTTATGTCATAGTTAAGTGAAGCTAGCGTCACTAGAATCATGTACTGTATTCAGCTTTTTACTGATATAAGTGACGCTAGCGTCACTGGAATTGTATTCTGTCTGCATATTTTGCATGACGCCAGTGACGCTAGTGTCACTGAAATTAGCTTCTGTCTACATTTTCTGTACTGATATAAGTGATGTTAGCATCACTCCATTTGCATTCTGTATCAAGTTTATGCTTGATTTCAGTGACGCTAGCGTCGCTCAATTCACCCAAAAAAATCAGTCAAATCTATCTTACTATCAATATCGACAAACGTCTATTACAGAATACAAAGTACAGAAGTATGTTCCAAATTCATGAACACAAATTCTTACAAAAGTATGCTCTAAATTCATGAATACAAATCTGTCTTACAGAAGATTTCTTACAAAAAGTATGCTCCAAATTCATGAACACTATTTCTTACAAGAGTTGGCTCCACATTCATGAATACAAATATGTCTTATAGAAGATTTCTTACAAAAGTATGCTCCAAATTCATGAACACAATTTCTTACAAAAGTATGCTCCAAATTCATGAATATAATTTCTTATAAAAGTATGCTCCAAATTTATGAATACAATATCTTACAAACGTTTCTTACAAAAAGTAAGGTGCAAAAATATGCTCCAAATTCCTTGAAAACACAATTTCTTACAAAAGGAGTCTTGTGTTGTCGAAGATTTGACAAAAAACTCTTGCTAAGTGTTTAGTTTTGAGCGGGGGGATTTCGACAACTCTAGCGATTGTGGCCTCTCTCGTTGCAATTCGAGCAAGTGAACACCCTACATGACCTGTAACAATCCTCAGTTTATATTCTATTCTTCTTTGGTCTCCCGGGTTGTCTAGATGCAAGAGGATGTAGAACTCTTTCATTTGAATTGTGCTCCCACTATCTGCTATCACGAGTAGCATGAATAACCTCATTGTACGTGGCTTAAAGTACACTTGTTAGATACCAATTGTCACAGAAATTATATGGATTATATTTCCTCACTCTCATCGAAGCGATTGCATGTGAACACGGGATCCCAAGTACTTCTCATTTGCGGCACGTGCAAGTCCGACGATCAAGATGAACAATGTCTACATAGTTTGAGACTGAACTTGAAACTCAACTAGACCGGCAACGCATACGTGCAACCTTTGGGCTTCTTCTATCTCGTGTCCTAGCACCTTCTCAGCGTATGGAGTCAAATGACTGTTAATAATGAGGTTTTCCTATGTCGTTTTTGGAAGAACTCCATCAATCTAGCTCTTATCTCCTCCACTTGCTTAACTATCAGTAAAACTCGAGTGTCTTTCAACATGTTGTTGGTGCACTAAGCGGCATTACTTGTAAGCATGTCATATCGCCGGCCTTCAACAAATGCATTTGCCCAATGCTGTCGACCAAATCCGTGTATATAATTATATGCATCTTGGCTAACAACCCTAATGTCTTCCATAAAAGCCTCATATTCACACGGCCTATATGCCTTTGTGGCACACCAGAACTTCATCACAACCGCCAGATCTTTGTAGGTTGATTTAATGTTTTCCGCGAGATGGCGACAACAGTAACAATGACTTGCACTTGGAATAACATTTGCCAACGCAGGAACAAGGCCCTTCTGGCAGTCGGAGACAGCTGTCAAACTCATAGGTTCTCCCAATAATACAGAAAGATTGGCGAGGAACCAGTCCCAGCTGTCGCGCCTTTCTGCCTTTGCAAACACGAAGGCAATTAGGAACAGCATGTGGTTTGCATCGAGGGTCACGGACACCATTAAAACTCCTGGGTACTTGCCACGGAGATGTGATCCATCGACCACAATCATTGGCCTAAGCGATGATGTGAATAACCAAATGCAATGACCAAAAGCCCAAAAAAATATCTTGAACCTGTCGTCGTCTGACTAATCAATATTGGTGACAGTACCCGAGTTCATCATTTTCAACTCCTCAAAAGACAGAGGGAGGATCTTAAACGATTCTTCATACGAGCCTCTAACTATGCACAGTGCAATGTCCTTTGCTATGTGTGCCTTTCTGTAAGAAATTGTAACACCAAACTCCATTTGGTAGTCATTCATTATTTCCTTTGGCCTAATGTTGTGATTTAACCGTACTTTCTCCAAAATGTAATCTGCAATCATCTCTAATGAAGCCTGGCGATGTGCCGTGCCCATCATTGGCGTCGAACATTTATGGAGTGGGTTGTAGGTCCGAACCTTGAAGCGTGGTCCACTATCAATCATAGATGAGTGAATGCGCCATGGGCAGTCACATTCCTTGCAACGTGCAGTGACTTTGAACTGTTGTGTCTTTAAGTGTTGAAGAGTGAAGTTGTTGTATATTGCGAATTTGGCTAAATTCCTCCTAAAATCATCATGATTTGCAAATTCGCACCCAAGCCACATCTCCCGAGATGAATTGTGATCCAACTGTGTATCAAATTCTTCCATGACCATGTCATCTTCGAATATAACTTTCCGATTATGGGAGCTATGTTCTCCGACATTCTACATCGGAGGTCTTTTTCCTCTTACACTTGAACTCCTTGCAAGATTGGTTCCTGTGTTCCCTAGTGACATATTGTCTGTCATCAAGCATGTTCACTACATCAAAACAGTCAACGAGAATGCAATAACTTTCTTTCGCCAATTCATCGCTAGCAATGTTCTGCTCTGCTGAGAAATGAATGTCATCATCTTTGCATAGATTGACAGTAGGATTTTCATGACTTTCAACGGGAGATACTTGGCACTTCACATTATGATTGCTCCCCGAATAATTAGTTTGTTTGCCTCGTAAAGAACGCATGTCCATCCCAAATGACCGTCAAGATAAACGCATGGAAAGAACTATATTAGACATTAACTAGACTTAGTTGTCAGCATTATTTAAAATACGAGAAAAAAACTATGTACCTTGTCTGTTCTCCGATATGTTTGGCGAAACGAATCGGTCTTCTATTGATGTATAAATATATCCCATTTGTATTGTGGTTTGCAAGTGTTAATATGCACTTGATGTCGCTATCATCCTCTATGGCATCCAATGAAAACACGTTACCATTGTGATGGAGATAATGTATGCTTAGGTTGTCGCAAGTTTCCTGCTGCCAATGTGAAGTTTTAAGAGCTATGTTCACCAATTCGGGAAATGTTATGTCACTTTGAATGAACATCATCTTCTGATTTCCGCCTTCATACACTAAGTGAATCATGTCAATTTTAAATTCCCCGTCGTAGTTAAAAATCACAATCAACTCACCACTCGACATCCTACTTTTAAAAACAAAAAACAATTATGTACGTCACATTACTATACCAACATATACTTCCAATGCCAACAACACCTCATTAATCAAAGAAGTGTGAGGTTGCAAGGGGCTAAAGGCATAACACAGTGTCCTAAAATGATCTACACACAGAAAAATTCAAACATACATATTGGAAAGGGCTAAACATGTTAATATATGGCCTAAAACACCCAACACTCACAAATATTTAAAACTGCCTAGGGTTACAAACAATATACAGAATATATGCAAGAATATAGTATAGGCACTACGTTTCACACTCCAAAATAAACAATACAAATGTCTGTGAGCTTGTCTAACTTCTTTTATACCAAACTAAAAGGAAAAGCATCACAAATGACACATTATATTCATTTTTTTCATGTAAATCTTCAAAAGTAGAAATAAATGCACAAACCTCTTAAATGGAGATCATCAACCACTAAAATGAAATCAAAATGACCGATGAAGTGAGTATAGAAGCCCATAGAAAGTATCTGCCTTCAGTTGGAGACAAAGTACAAGTTTTGAGACATATAGGGTAGAAGAAGAATGGAAAGAGACAATAGCGTTACTCAATATTTTTTTGAGTGACGCTATCGTCAGTAGGAATAAAAAATAAAAAATAAAAGAAATGTGGTGGGAAGACCACATTAGTGTTGCACATTTTTTAAGGACCTTTCAGGAAAAATGGTTGTATTTCGGGATTTATCCAGTAAAATCCTCAAAAAAAATAAATAAATAAAGGTGGCGGAAGGAAGTAAACTGTGCTACCCGAAATAAGATGCCCTTTTTCGTGCAGCGGCCAACTTCAATGAATTTTTGAGTAAAATCCTCAAAAAAAAAAAAAAAAAAAAAGTTCTAATTCTCTCTTATCCACATCAGTAGTAAAAATTATAATTCACAATCTCAACAATCTCAACTTCAACATCTTGTAACCACAAAGTGAATATTTTGCATTATCTTATCTTTACCTAAATGAGATCCACCATAAGTGACTCACTTAGTCAACAAGTCTTTTGTCTCCATATACATGCACTCATCACATCCAATCCACGGAACCCCACTATTCACATATTTCACCAATGGATCTCACGATGGATAGCTTACTTGGACCTAATGGGGATTATGTGGGTCCACTATTATTTAAGATGGCCCACTAGTATTACTCTGTTTATGAGATCTCACAATGATTATGTTTTCTAAGTGGGCCCACCTTAAGATTTGAATTGTCGGTTAAAAGACATTTTGATAATTTAGAAGTCATTTTCTCATTTATGTAGACTACATATAATTTATAAGTGGACATTTAACCAAGGGACATGCTTGTGTGAGAGCTAGCTGTCACTGTCTTACAGTAAGAGACACAATGATGGGGCCCACCCGGGGCCCCACTGATCACGGGACTAGGGGATGGAAGGAGCCATCCTTGATGGAGATAGCTATCAAGTTTGGGTTTAATCCCATACCTCTAACCCCTTGATCTATGGCCTACAAGTTTAATGACTTATATTAAAGAATTTTTTTTTACCCTAGATCCAATGGTCCATTCCATTTGGATGGGTGCAAATACATCGGCTTCAACATCATTCAGGGGGTCTCGTGCGTGTGGATGTTTCGGATTGGTGATAGGTGAGTCCCATCATAGTGTCTCTCACCATAAGATGGTGAGAGCTAACTCTCACATGAGCGGTTGAATTAGCTGTAAACTTATATAAAAACATTTAAAGATATCCAGGTAGTTTAAGTTGGGGGAATCACAAATTAGTTCACACACATGTTGATTAGTAACATAACCCTCTAACAATCCATAATGAGGTCACCTTGAGAAGCATAAAAAAGCTTACAAAATAGTGAACACTTCCACTTCATTAGAGTTACGAATACCCATTGGCTTCGAAAACATAAAGAGGACCTCACCTTTACTATTGCAAAGAACATCACCAATACCTCGCTTACCTCTCACAGCACCAATGACGCTAAACTTTAACACTCCAAAAGGGGGAGGAGACTAATGAACAACTTTCCTAACCCTAATTGGGCTGCATTCCATACAAGCTTCCCAATTAAGAAGGATATTCTTAATGCTAAAAGATGAAAACTCCTTAATAACCAAGGCCCACTCTGCAATCCTCAATGTGTTAGAAGCAATCAAATTTGCCAAAGAAGAGGAGTGACCCTGAAAATTTTGTCATTCCTTTCCTTCCAGATGGGCCACAAGATGGTAAATGGAATAGTCCCCCAAAGAAGAAACCCGTACCCCACAGACTGCCCTCCAACCACGACTCTGCCAGCTCCATAATCTTCTCCGGACAACACCAAGTAACTCTACATATGCCAATGAATTGACCCCGAATTGACACCAAACACCAGTCGCAAACTAACAATGAAGAAAAAGATGGTTAACAGTTTCTGCCTCCTTTTGGCACAGTACACAAACATCTAAAATGCCAGAATCTATCAAACCTCTCCTTCGCAAATTGTCTGCCGTAAAGACCTTTGCAGCAACCGCTTGCCAATAAAAAGCCTCAACCCAATGTGAAACTCAACCCAACCAAAGGAGAGATGAGGAAACTCTACAAAGATTGATCTCATGTAAAATGTTGTCACCGAGAACTCCCGATATGGATGGTCTCCAAATCCGAAAATATTTACTCACATATTATTGAAGTACTATATATGAATTTCTAATTTATCACCCTCTCATCTCGCTAGGATCCATTTATAAAAGAACTGTCCCACATTTCACTTTAAATGGGTTGCTATATTGCTTATGCTTCAAAATTTAACTGTGTTTGACATGTTCAATCCAACCATTCATATCATTCGATTGAAGTAAAATTGGACTGACTCGCATCCAGATGTCTGTGAATTAGCAGGTTTGGTCACACTTAAGTGGTCACCAACATGATAGATCAGGTATCAATTGCTTTCCATACGGGTTTCTGTTCATGTGAAATGGGAAGATAATCCTGCTCACTTCTCACTGACTAGGTTATTCACGAAATCACACCCATTTATCTGGTGGAGCCATGAGCAGGGGCATAACTACGTGGGGCAAGGGGTGTCCATGGCCCCTCAGTGATTCCAGACATGCATTAAATGATCAGATGAAGGAGCAGATCAGGTTAGGGAGAGAATGCTCGGATGCAGGCGCAAATCAGGTCAACCAAGCACTAGAATAGGCTACACCATCCATCTTGTTTGTAAGCACTAGAATACATAGGAATTCATGGTCACACAAGCTCCACTGAAGTGAAAATGATATGAGATGGGCAGAGGAGATTAGATAGCACTTTAAATGGGACCTCGACCTTCCTAGGACTTGAATTAGTAAGGTGATGGTTGGGTATTTATCCGCCACCTTCCCTTATTCACTTTCCATTAAAAGAGAGGTTATTTGATGGTCATTCTTGTATTTTCACCATCGATCTTCATTTTTTAATCACTTATTGCACGAACACCTATGTATTTCATGCAGACAAACAGGCCATAAAAGTATCTTATCCCAACAAATCAATGCGAGGACCAGTGATAAGAGACATCACTTCAGGGCAGTGAGAGAGATTCACCATTTGATCGACACTTATGCCAGATATGTTGATCAAGTGGCTTGATGAGTGAATAAGGTGCAATCCACTGGTCAATTTGTCCAGCCAGTTCTCTTCAAGAAAAATGGGTTCACATAAATCAGTCAAAAGACTCCACTTCCTGGGCTGCGGCGCATTCAATTAAATCCATTCACATACGAAAACATCAATCTGAAAAAAGTCGAGAGTTGGTGGGTGTTGTAATTTATCAAAACACAGAAATAGCAACAATATTGAAAATTGATTTATTCCAAATGCTTATAATGTATAAAATCTCCCTGTTGTTTCGGGGGAAAAAATGAGAATGATTCAGCTGGTTTATAACGGAATAACAATAAAAACAGAACAAATACAATGATTATGAAACAGCACACTGGGCACCCTACAAGGGATGGCAGCAGAGCAGGTTTGATGTGATTCCAAGTAAAACCATACCAACACAGGCTCACACCTCATCCATACCTGACCAGCCCAGTGACCAAGTATGGGTGGTGGTCGGTTTGGGTTTTATAATATCAAACTCGCAACTTCATTCTTTGGTCAAAATGCCCAGTATTGGCTGAGCCACATGTGCGGCATCTATGATATCTTAACAATAGAATAAAAATCAACCATAAATGTAAAGCTGGACCCAGCAGGCAACCCCAAACCCGACCAAGATCTGAATCCACAAATCTTCACAAGCCACCAACCCAAATAAGCCACCACCAAACCAACCACTAATAGGTGGAGGTCCCAGCAAGTCACGCCTGGCAAGCATTCAGTACAACTGAACACACATCAACCTGCCGCAGTCGGGTCAATCACAGACTATTAGGCACCTAGTTAGGATTGATGCATTGGGCACCAGATCACTTAGTTAACAAGAAGAAACACCTAGTTTAGTGCTCTTCTAGTTGCAACAATCAGCTATATAATTCATAAGCAAAACGGATTGTGAGGAAACATCAGTACAGCATCTAGTGAATACAAATACTAGAGTTACCAAACATAAAGACACAGTCAAGAATTGGAGTCATCTGACATCACCTTCGACCGATACTTGCGATCTGACTTACGAAAGCCAATGCCATTTTCTCCTTTGGGCATTTCCAGATCATCTTCCTCCATTGCACACACCTCACTTTCTTGGGCTTCTACTGCAATGCTGACAGGGTAGATCACCCTGTGTGCTGACTCCATACTAGAGTCTTCACGGTTATGTTTAACTTCAGATCCATCATCCATCATGATAGGACCACCTGTCTTCTTTCTAGGGGTAAAAGTCACCGACTTCGGAGGACTTGCAGCATTCTCCAGCTGCAAAGAAGATGACATGTTTGCTACTGTTTTGCGGAAGTCATGATAAGCATGCAGGTAAGATTCATCATCATCATTTGTCGAGTCAAAACTATAACAAACATATTTTGAAGGATTCCGTATATAATCTGGAACTTGAGAGACATTATCAGATAGTGGATTACTGACTTCAGCAACAGTGGTAGTGTTGTCCACAAACTGAGCAACCATCAAGTTTTCCTGAGCTTGTTCTGATTCCTTCTCACAATTGTCTGTGTCTCCAGTATTGAATCTGACACGTTTTTTTGGTTTTGAATCAACATGATTATCTTTTCTCTTCAAAATAGGTTTCACATTGCCACCATCTCCAGTTAATTTGGCTTCAGAATCCACAACAGTGTGCATTTTGTCATCATGAGCCTGAAGAGGATTGAAACTCCCAGCTGCTTCCTCATCTTCTTGGAGCCTAGCCCTTGCAGCCAAGTGATTTGCACGTGGGTCCCTACCCACCATCTTGACTTCCTCAAATGAATCAAGAAGTATGTTATGATAGTTCACATGAGGCCCATAATCTGAAATGCCACTCATGTACACACGGTCACCAGCATTTTCCGTGCCCACTGCCACCTTGTCATATTCATCTTCCTCATCCTGCAGAACAGACTCCAATCAATGGGATGTATTAGCTTACAGAAACAAATCAAGAAGCACCAAAGCAATCAGTAATATGATAGTAGAATGATCAATCCATCCTTAACGTTACATACAAAACACTAGCGGTCTTGCAGGTTGCAATTTATTTCCATTTCTTGGAATTCCACATAGCCAAGAAAAGAAATCCAAGAGTGCTAAGTATGCTGCCAAAATACAGTCAATTATAGGAATTACAGGGGCAGATGTCCAGTACCAGGCTTTTTTTTTTTTTTGATTGGTTGGGGTGGGGTTGGTGCGGGGGTGGTGTGGGGGGTGGGGGGTGGGGTGTAAAGAAAAAGTGGAATCTTTGCAAAGGAAACCACCACAGGCAGACAACTCCAAGAGCATTTGAATATATCCCAAATAGCAGATAGTTAGAAAATTCGACAGGCTGACGTCATTCATTCCACTATGTTAATAGTGGTGCGAAAGACAAATATCCTGTTCATCCACCATAAATCTTCACAAGCACTTGCCATAACTCCCAAGGTAGATTAGGAGGGATCAACAATGAGTTGGTTATTGTTCTTATTTTTTTTCATTTTTAATGCGGTGGGGAAGAGAGATGTAAACTTCTTAACATAACATCAGGTCAAAGAGTATGTTCTCTGTTATGTTCAAACCTATTCAGATTGTGTGCTTCCAAATGTACCTAAAGTGATAACCTTTGACAATGGGGCACGAACCATGCAAGCTCACCACATCATAACATGGTGAGGATGAATTTCAGTGGCCTTACCCTATGATGGATGGTTGGATTGGAGGGTCCAACTGTGGATTGCATGTTGCCCAAAATTCTCCCTCATTGGATTATCATAGCCACCTGACAGGGGAATTCCAAAATCAACACAGGCTAGACTACTAGATCTTTTGGATGGTGAATCACATCCACTTTGATGCAGAAATTGTCAACAGCTTCTCTATAAACACCATTGATAATATAGAAAAGAATATAAAAGAAGAATGACTGATAGATTGACTAGAGGTGGCTAACAAGTAGGGCCCGTTAAAAAGGGTTGGATTGACTGCAGTTGGTCCGCACTCCACACAATAAAGCCCAACCTGTATCCAATCCGCTCTAGAAACAGGTCAGACAATTTCTACCTGCATCCAATGAAGGTCAGCCCCACCCAAATTCCTAACCCGCTGCCATCAGAATAAAGAAAGCAGGAAACAGAAAGAGAGGAAAAGTAGAAGGCGAGGGGAGGAAGGAAGAGGGATCAGAGAGTACATCTTCTCTCCAAAAATGAGTCTGGATCGTCTGAGACCCAATGGCTGAGCGAGACAAATGGAAGTTCCATAGTGGGGCCCAGCACTGAGAAATCTAAACTGATCAAATTGGACATCCTTCCCCTGTATGAGATGTGGCCAAATTTTACTCCAATAGAAGTTGGTCTCACTTAGATTTAGTATAAATAAAACACATATATAACATATAGATAAATTTCATGGGTTTGATATATCATCAATCATATGCCTATTCTCACTGTGGGACCAACCTTGATTGGACGGAGATTTTTTCAGAATCAAAATTAGAGGTGGTTCATTTTGGGGAGTTCAGATTTTTCAATTAGTGGACCCGCCATACAAACCCTTTGCCTCACACACAAAGTCCGAGACCCTCGTAAGATCCAAACTCAAAATAAGGGCTGAGAAAGCCCTCGTCCCTCGTCTCTCTACAACAAAAGCAAGACGGATGCTTTCATTTGAAAAAATATTGAGTTGAAGGACTGGGGCTTTCACAGTAGGGCCAACCTATTAAAAAACTGAGCCAACCCCAAAGTTTACCTCAAAGGGGTCATCTCAAAGCTATGCATTGGGTCAGCTACATTGATTTTGCTTGATAGAAAACATGATAATCTTGAAAATGCACAAGATTGTGTTAAACCACCTTTTTTTTAATCAAATGGTCAATCTTAGGTGGGACCTACTCTTGTGCAGGTAAAATTTCGGGATACCCATATGGTGGGAGGGATTTGATGGCTCAGATTTTCAATAAGTGGGCCCCTTCATGGTGACTACTTCAACTTAGAACTTTTTAAAGTCAAAGCCTCAGATGATATAGACTCATCACATAATGTGATTATGGTCCTTAGAGGCCATTTGGTAAAATGGGTGAGCTACAGTTGCAAAAAAGGGTTGCTTGTGCTAGACATCTTCAGGCCCAATCAAATGATAAAGCGAGGGTATGGGAGGCAGGTTAAGCGGGTTAAAGCTAACCCGACCCATTCTATCGCGGGTCAGATCTATCTGACCCGTATATGATATGGGTCCGGTTATGTGAGGTCAAATATGGGTCAAATACAGGTCGGGTTGGTGGTTGGGCCAAATTTTGCCACCCCTACAGGATTACTTTATGCTAAGAGATACCTCTCATGGATTGTGTGAGAAGTAAACTTCTTCCCACACCACATGTGACCCCCATGACCACTCCAACCCCATCACAGTAACCCACCACGAGTTCGCACCGACCCCAATTGACACTAATCCAAATTATAATCACCATTGGATTGAATTTCATAAAATATGTAACATTGTAACTTAAGAAACCGTTAAACTTTAAGACCCCTAAATCAAAGGTTGCGAGGTTCATATCCAAAAAAGAAACCTTTCCATCACACTATCCCCCCATTATTGGCATGCATCCAAGTAGGTCCTACACTCCTACCTACAGAGGGGCTTACAATTTTACCTCTCGCACGAGCTATGAGAGGTACACCTCATCAGAATGCAACCCTAGATCGACAATAAAGGATAAACAAATCATAAAGAAATTGAGGAACTGAGCTAAAAATTAAAAGAGACAAGGAGATAGATCACCCTTGGCGAAGGGAACTGAGTATAATAAAATGTCAATAACTACAATTCACTCTAAATTCATCACTCTTTACACCCTTAGTCATAGCCACAAAGTAGAAAACTCCTCGAGAACAGATCCTTCCACTACTAAAAAGAGAGGGAACACAACTACGTGCAAAACCAAATCTTAATTACTAACACATATCCCAGAGAACTGCAAAAATATGTTGACAAAGCATACAATAATTACCTTTGAACGATGTGTTCACTGTGCACAACCACATTAAATTGTAAAAGCAATGATGTCATTCACTTTATAAACCACATTAAAAGGTTAAAGAGAAGTGATTCCAAGGGCTAAAAATTCTTGAACAAGAAATTGTTAGAACAGTTGTATTTGGGCCTTATTTTGAAATCAAACAACAATAGACATCTCAGATCTCCGTAATTAGAACCACATTAGCCATTCTTTCTCCATCACTAACTATTTATAACCACCCACATGCACAAAGTCTATTATGACATATAGGTCTAGGTTTTTACTACAGTGCATCCTATCAACATAAATAGCACATTCATTACAGGTGCTTAGTAACTTGGACATTATGAACCTTCATAGAACCTTCATTACAGGTTCTTAGTAACTTGGACATTACGAACCTTCATTTTTAAGGGTCCATAGACATACAAGTGCCTTGCTTTGGTAATCTGTCACACTGACATCAAGTTCTTTGACATATCTGGAACATAGTAAAAACTTGCAACATCAATATGCCACTATATCCGGATGAGGTTGCCACATCACCCACGTGTTGATGGTTACCTGCTGTCACCAATATTCAGTTTCCATCTACCCGAGGTCAGTTTTGTGAGTACATTTCTACTGAATCTCTAAATCTAACCAGCAATTCTTCTGACCATTAGCTTCAATCAGAACAAAATGAGACTCAAGTAATATCCTAAATAATGATCTTGTCCAACCACCACCCATAATCAAGTAGTCCCTCGACATTCAGTTCCCAGTTCCCATCATGCTTGCTAAGATAAAGGATCTTTCTTTAATCTCTAGCAATATGAAGTGCACAACTCCAAATTGATCAACATCATCATCAATTAGAACAAATGCTACTTCAGTAATATCTCCGACCATGATCTGGCAACTGGTCCAACAGCCCATAGTCAGATAGTCAACAAGCATTCCGTCTATCCATTGATAACCACTGGTTAGGCATCTCCCTCTCCATTGAAGCAACCAAGGATCAATCCCAGGTTGTACTGTGGCTGAGGGACTTGGGTAGTGCGCACGTGTTTGGGTGGGTGGGTGTGTACAGGAGCAAACTAGCGCACCTTGATGGTGTGCACCAAATGGTACAGTTTATTTGGATGGGTGCAAACCCATGGGATCAGTGACTACCAGGTCAAGGGGGTCATATGTGTGGCCCCTTGGATTGGTGATCAAGTGGACCCCACATCAGGTCCATGCCATGTGCAAGGTGAGCACCGGATTCAGTCATGTTATGCTAAGAGGCACCTTTCATGCAATCCATAAGAGGTGATGCAAGATAGGCCTCAAGCCACATGTGAAGGGCCCAAGTTAATTTAAGATTTTTATTATGTCATTAGTTTCCTAATTTTGCTTAAGCGTTGGATTTTAAATCTGCGAAAGCCAGCGTATTCCTGGAGCACAGATCTACAACATTGGGTCAGTCCATTATTACATCCAAGTCAATATGAAATTCCATATGAGTAAATTCTACAATGCACTTCAAAGAGCCAAATATACAGTTAAATATGGAAAATAGTATGCTGAGAATGAAGACTATTTTCGGCAATTTCTTAATTTGAGACAAGGAGATTTGTCCGTTGTCAAATATTTTGACCAATTTTCAAGGCTCTAAGATGCACGTGCATTAGAGAATGATGAGGAATATGATTTAATTAGTTTTGTCTGAGGCTTGAGACCAGATATAGTGGAGAGAATGACTGACTGCAAGAATATTTATGAGGCATGTTGGGAAGCAATTCATGTTGAGCACATGATTAAACGGTCTCGTCTGCGGCAAATAACTAAAGGGCATGTTCTGAAACCCGTGACAGACAATATCCATACCGACATTGAGATGCTAGACCCAAAGCATGAGCAAAAAAACAAAAAGGAGCTTGAATTTTCTTCTATGTGCAATAATGATTAAGAGCCGCAAGCAGCACGGAATGATGAAAAGGTTATTGAAGTCCCCCACATTGTGTTTATCCTCGAGGATCAACAATGGAAACTTGGAGATTGTGATTTGATGGTGCAAATTTTACGCATGATGTATCCAATGGTGCGATCGCACATCCACACAAAATTCAGCCATCAAAAGCATTTAGTTCTACGTGACGCTATACACAGAAGCTGAAGATTATCCAACCGATCAAAAGTTTGTCTGATTGATCTTTGACTCACGCAGACATTTACCTAACTCGAGGTCGAGTTCTTTCCAAGCCAGGGAGAATGATGCAGGATAGACCTCAAGCCACATGTGAAGGGCCCAAGTTAATTTAGGATTTTTATCAAATGTCATTAGTTTCCTAATTTTATTTAAGAGTTGTAATTAGGATTAAGTATCCAATTTCATTAGGATTCTTATTTTATTTCCTAAGTTAGGTTATTAGGTTTCTTAGCCATCAAGATTTCTTATATTATTTATATGCACTGTAAGAGATTTATTTCTGAGATAGTTGATTTACAGAAATCGGTTTTTCCCATTGAGGTGCGTCCTCGTTATCATCTCTGCGGAGGCTTGTTGAAGTGTCCACGGACACATGCTTCGACACCCTATTGTGCTTTAGCACTCTAGACACAAGCCTTAACCGTAGGGCCTGCATCAAGAGGTAACGTTTATGCCACCACAAGGGATCCCCTATAATAAATCAAGCCCTCGCACGTACTAATCTGAATTATACCCACCGTTGGATTAAATTTCATAAACAAAGTATATCTACCTATCTGACGTCATTACCTATCTGAGGTCAGCTTTGTGAGTACTCCTTTTCTACTCAATCTAACCAACAACCTTGACCCTTAGCCTCAATCAGAATAAACTGCAACTAGAGTGATATCTCATGTTATGATCTTGTCTGACCGCTCATAATCAGATAGTCTAAACCACTCCTCAAATGATTATTAGATAATAGCACAAGATTAAAAGAACAAGAATCAATTGCTTGAATGGAACTTGTAAGAATCCAACTTCTCATAGTCACAAAGATCAACAAAAATGGTACATGGTAAAAGGAAGTCCACTGCTCATAACATAATAGAAACAGAAGGATGGACCAATAACACACCCTGCAAGGAATCCATGCCACCTCATTAGTAGTGGTTGGATTGAAAAGGCACCATAGCAACCACCATGTTCAACAATTTGAAGTTCAAAGCACTAAAAACAATCAGAATAGAGATGCACATGTCATGACACTGAATTGATCAGACTGCTAAAGCATTATGTACAACTACGCTCAAGCACGGGAAATTTTTTTCAGAGACGCAGATATGAGGAAACAAATTTAGTACTTATCCTTTCAAAATTCCCTGCTGATAGTATTTATCCTTTTACCCTTGCTGTCTTTTGGGCTTTTGTTTTGGTTTGTGGGATTTCTATGCCTTACATGTAGTCATAGTAGTGCTGTTAATCTCCGTGTTTGTGGTTGTTTTGCTTTTCAGTATACATCTCTTGTACTGTTTAGCCTCGTTTAATGATAGGTAACATTCAAAAAACAAAAAACCCCTGCTGATAGAAAGGGCGCCTCATTAGCAGTGGTTGGATTGAAAAGGCACCATAGCAACCACCATGTTCAACAATTTGAAGTGCAAAGCACTAAAAACAATCTGAATAGAGATGCAGGTCATGGTACTGAATTGATCAGACTGCTAAAGCATTATGAACAACAACACTCAAGCACAGGGGAAAAAAATTCTCAGAAACACAGATATGAGGAAACAAATTTAGTATTTATCCTTTCAAAATTCCCTGCTTGTAGACACTCACCGAAAGGAAGAGATGGTGATAGCAAGAAGGGCTCACTCACCAAAAGGAAGATGGTGATAGCAAGATGGGCACCATATATATAATGTGAAGAAAATGTCCTACTACACATTCCTAGTTGATGTGGGAGAGGCTAAAAAAGGAAAGGTATAGAAAGTCCATTACTCACACCACCACTATTAACACATGTAACTCCCAAAGTGAAAAACAAAGACACATGTCTGTGAGAAAGCACAGCACAGCCCTGAACATGGTTAACCTATGTATTACAGAGCTTTAGATCAGGTTAACCTCTGTATTACAGTGCTTCAGGTCTGGACGACACCAGCTTCTGTTACATATTATCAGATACCATTAAGTTCCTATAGATCTGAATAAATGACTTATTCCTCATGATGATTTTACTACCACTGAGTTAAAAGGGCCCATTTTCTTCAATTCATGAGTTAACTACTAGCTACTATAGATATACTATACAGGTTATTCAAAAACCACCCACGCACGCCTGATCGAATTGATTGGGTCATGAAGGAACAAGGTTCGAATCACTCGGTCCGTTAGGATGCCTCAGCTGCATACATCACTGCACTGCTGCTTGAGAGAGAGGGAGAGAGAGAGAGAGAGAGAGAGAGAGAGAGAGAGAGAGAGAGCTATATAGTTTCTCCCCTGACCACTTCCATTTAGAGAGAGAGAGAGAGAGAGAGAGAGAGAGCTATACAGTTTCTCCTCTGACCACTTCCATTTTTTCCTTCACTTGATCGCTTTTGTGCTACAACTGCCATGGCAACATCTTCCCCTACAAGACTTCCTTATCAAATGGCTCACTCTCTCCATTCCATCTCATCCCATAGTGACAAACTTATCGAAACCCTAACATGGAATAAGCACTGAAAACAGACCCCTAAGAGATGTGAAGCAAGAGAATCAATGCATCCTATTAACCTCATCATAGGATGATGCAGTCAGGGAAGCATAAATCCCATTGTAGTGAACCTAGTGAACATTGATCTTTAATGAAAGAAAAAGTTCACTCAAACAAGGAGAAAAGTCGCAATTCGCTTACCGTTGATCGCCAAAATCTGCCACTAGTACCTTCAATCCGATGGGAGAAGCTCAAACAAAGGAGAAGGAAAATATAAAAGTGCACACAGCAATTTGGTTTTCATATAAATTGAAGAATAATCCTCCCCGCCAACACTTTTCATGGATTTAAAATACTATTGTATAAAAATAAGAAAAGAAAACCCTAAAAGCTAGCTTACATCTCAACCATTAATCATAATCCCAATGATAATAGAAACCCTATTTAAGAGATCCTGATTACATTCAAACATGGGAAGAAGTTAAGAAAAGGATTGGAGTGTGGAGTCTTGTACAGATCTATAGTGCAACTTTTGCGTTGGAAGTTTCTAGGGGTTGTAAACCCCACTTGCTGCCTTGTAGATGCCAACCAGTTAGACCATCTTAATCATAGTAGATTCTTTCTTAAAGAGTTTTATTTCACCCAAATCATGGACAGTGACAAATCCTCAAAGAATGAACGACAAAAAAGCCTTCCATTCTGGGTATCATATCCACATATGGTAACTGATAAAGCTACAAGCCTACAACCCTTAATTTCCTCTTAAGCACAGCTGCTTTCTCATAAAGGAGGCTTAATTACATTTAGAATAGGAATGAAGAATTTGCAAACCAATCGTGCATGAGAGAAGATAGGAGGTGCACCACTTCTGGATGATTTCCACTTTAAACGATTGTGGGGCCTATTAGCCACTGACGTTTGTGTCATTAGGTCTAGATTACCATCTGCTTAATCTCAAACTTAAATCAACACTTTCTAAATTTGAGTTGGAGCTATCTGGACCACCCATTCTATGATTTAATTCAATCCATTTGATTGGGCCCTTTAAAAGACAGATCAAAGTACTCTTGAATTGGTAAAATTTCTCAAAAAACAATAGTGCTTGATCTAGAATGTGACCCACCAAATTTTAACCATTCACTCCTGCATCAGACTCTCTCGCTTCAAAAAGACTCGACCTCGAGTCAACATCCACCATTCTACGCTTTCTTTTCTGTTTTATCTTCCTCTTCCGCATGCGGTATTGATTTTTTCGTGGCACTTGAAAATATGGAGATTTGTCATTACTTAGTTTAGAAGATTGACTCCTGCAATCCAAATGGGCCTTAACTCAATCTATGATAGACCTCGCCATTGGATCCCTTCGCAAAGAGGATCTAAAACTCTAAATAACAAGTCTCTAGCACATATATTATATGCTTCTCATTATCTGCAAAATCTATCACACATGCACCCTTCAAACTATCATCTATGTCAACAACAACCTCCAAAGTGACATCAGTGAAATCTGATCCATCCATCAGGTCAATTTGCTCATCGTTGACATATGGAGTTTCATCCTCATAATCTTAGCGCTCATCAAAAATTATTTTATCATTAAAACCATGATCTTGAGATATATCAAACATTTGATCATGGGGGCATCATCATATTCATATGCATCCTAGATCTGCATGTCAAGTTCCTCATCACAATCTTCATTTAACTCATCATGATACTTCGGATCCTCAAAATCATTATCATCATCTGGTCTATCATCGTAAATCAAAAATCATCATCACTTTCATAGGCCAACTTATCAAACAACTAATCTGACGGTTCAATTTTGATTTAAACGCCAAAATGAAGGTCTCAACCTGCCTACGAAGATTCTGGATTTTCAAATCATGCAGGTCATATGAGTTCTCTACATTGCTCAACCAAATGCAACATGTCCACGTAGAAGAGGCATTACTTGGGAGATGGAATTAAAAAAAAAAAAGAAAAAATCGTATGGATCGATTTGCTCTGATACCAATTAACGTAGTCAAGGAAGCATAAATCCCGATTGTGGCAAAACCATTGAACCTTGATCTTTAATGAAGAGAAAATACTCTCAAACAAGTAGGAAAGTAGCGACTCGCTTACCGTTGATCGCCAAAATCTGCCAACAGTACCTTCAGTCCAATGGGAAAAACTCAAACGAAGGAGAAGGAAATTATAAAAGTGCAAACAGCAATTTGGTTTTCATATAAATTGAAGAATAATCCTCCTGCCAACATTTTTCATGGATATAAAATATTGTTGTATGAAAATAAGAAAAGAAAACCGTAAAAGCTAGATACATCTCAACCATTAATTGCAATCTCAATGATAATAGAAACCCTATTTAGGAGATCCTGATTACATTCAAACATGAGAAGAAAATAAGAAAAGGGTTAAGAGTATGGAGTCTTGATGCAGACCCGCTTGTGGAGGTGTGGAAGCATGATAAAGTGCCGAAGCATGTGTCCACAGAATCTATCACACATCTCCGCAGAAACTATTAACGAGGACGCACCACCAAGGGATGGAAAACACAAGATATTATTCCAAAAATCAAAAGTACAAGATCTAAGTCTCTTACATTGCATATAAATAGGAAAAGTAACCTTAGGGGCTAAAAAACCTAACCAAACTAGGAAAGCAAACAAAATTAGAAAGTATCCTAATCACAACTCTTCAAATAAAATTAGAAACATCATAACAAATAGTTAGAGAATTTTTTTTTTTTCTAAACTATCTTGGGTGGTCCCATGTGGATTCAAGTCTTATCCAGGTCTACAGTGCAACTTGCACACTAGAAATTCCTAGAGCTGTGCCCCCACCTGCTGCCTTGTAGATGCCAACCACTTAGACCATCTTAATCATAGTAGATTCTTTCTTAGGACCAGTTTGGTAACTCTACTAATAGAGTCAAGTGAAGTAAAGATGATTTTGAAGAAAGAATAAAATATAAGTAGGTTATGATGGTATTTTGTTTTTAGTTGTTTGTTATGGAATCTTTTTGACTTTTTGTATAGAAAAGTGAACTTTTTTGGATTTTAGTGGATAAAGGTCGTTGTTTTTTTACTTTTTTTTGGAAAAGATGGGGGGAAGTTTTGAATAAAGTGCATTTGATGTAACATCTTATTTGAAGAATGAAGGTTTTACTTGACTTTTATTGTATTAGTAAGTGCCAAACTAGCCCGGGCTAGTTTGGTAACTTTACTATTAGAATGAAATGAGGTGAATGGTCAAATTAAGAGACAAGAAAAGAATATGGGTCGAAATAAAAAAGATATTTTATTTTATTTTTTTTTGTTATTTAGTGAGATGAGAATGTAACTTTTTTTTACTTTCTATAAAACAAAAAAAGATGATTTTTTGCTATTATGCTCATATATGGACATAGGTACAAACATGGACACGGGGAACGGAGAATGGGGATTCGACACGCCAACTTAAAAAATTTATGATACGGATACACGTACAGCATCATGATATAGCTAGGTCCCATTTTATACTTTGGCTAAGGCAAAGTTTCTGCTAGAGTGAAATTTGGTTAGGACCCTATTTATATTTGAGTGAAATTTGAAAATTTAGCTAGGGCCCATTTTATTTTAGTTTTTTGAATGGTAACTTTCATTAGAAAAGCAAGCAGTACATGATAAGTATACTGACGAGCTAGAACAAAAAGACCCCAAAAGAAAAACGAAAAGCCCCTAAGACAGAACTAGATTGAGTTTAAATGATTTAGGTTTTTAATGAATGGGCCTCATTGAAGATTTATATGGTTCAGATTTTCAATGAGATGGGCCTACAATGGGTCCGCACTTTATCAGCAATATTAAAAGGGCAAAACTCCTTTCTCCCCTTTTAACCCTTTCAACTTTCATCTCAGTGGAAAAAAAACCCTTTCATCCCTTTCCACCCGACAAAGACAAAGCTGAAGCATATGCAAGCGACGGCAAGGAAAGATGAAGACAAAGCAGCAGCATCAAGCAGTGGCGATGGCGAGAAGCAGCAGCAGCAAGCAGTAGTGAGAGGCAGCAGCAACACAGAAGCAGGTATGCTCCCCCTTCCTGCCTAGTGCTGTTGCTTCATTTTTTTTTCCCGTCCTCGATGGTGGCCGTTTTTGTCGATTTTGCTGGAATCAACCAGTTTTGGTCGCTCCAACCTGAATGACCTAACTCGTGCCATATCCTGAAATTGGGCACTGTATCCAAACCGTTTTTGCTGTACCCATACTTGGATCCGTATCGGACCATATTGGTACAGGTACCATAGGTTAAATGTCGTATCCGGGTGTCATAAGTTTTTTGTCATTTAGTGGCATGGGAAAGTGAGATTTTGACTTTATATGGTAAAAAAAAAGCAAGTAGAGGTGTTTTTTTGAAATATGGTACTTTCTTATTTGACTCCTTTTCTTTTATTGTCTCTTGAAATGACCATTCACCCTACTTCACTAGTGAAGTGAATTTACCAAACAGGCCCTAAAGAGTCTTATTTCACCCAAATCATGAACAGTGACCAATCCTCAAAGAATGAACAACAAAAAGCAAGCGTTCCATTTCGGGTATCATAACCACATATGGTAACTGATAAAGCTACAACCCCTAATTTCCTCTTAAGCATAACTGCTTTCTAATAAAGGAGGCTTAATTACATTTAGAATAGGAATGAAGAATTTGCAACTCAATAGTACATGAGAGAAGATAGGAGGCACATCACTTCGGGACGGTTTCCACTTTAAAGGATTCTGTGGCCCATTAGATATTGAAGTTGTGTCATTAGGTCTAGACGGCCATTTGCTTAATCTCAAAATTAAATCAATACTTTTTAAATTTGAGTTGGAACTATATGGACCATCTATTTTATGATTTGATTCAATCCATTTGATTGGGCCCTTTAAAAGACATATCAAAGTACTATTGAAATGGTCCAATTTCTCTAAAAACGATAATGCTTGATCTAGGATGCAAGTATGCAACCCATCGACCATTTGCTCCTATGTCATAGAATAGGTTACCCTGAAGCAAAGGGAACCACTCAACTGAGGTGAAGGGATCCACTCAATTGAAGGTACTCTCTCTCACGCACACACAGACACCCACACTGATGTTGCCCGATAACTTTCAAATGACTAAGACTCTAATGAGAAACTAAGATCCTTGGAGTAGGTGGTAGACGTGATCGTTTGTTTGTTCCCTTCATAAGTAAATCCCAGTTGCTCCAATATTATCATGACCTGCACCACTGCATTGGGACCGGCCACAACACCCTAGGAAGGTCAGAAATGGCTCTCACCCAGGACCTCTATGGGCAACATAGCCCAGAAAATGACAAGCTACGTACATATATGTATGAATGTATGCACATCTATGAAAGTGTATATACATACAAATTTTCAAGTGAGAACCATGCAGTTGGGCTATTTTAGCCCACCTATTATCACGTTAGGTCCCTTTGATTAATTGTTACAAGCACAAATTTGACAATCCAACTGTAACACTCCGTTGGATTGAAGTCCATAACAATGATGCCTTGTAAAACTATTAAACTTGACAGCAACAGATCAAGGGATCAAGATGATCAAATGGAATTGATATTTTGCACAACCCTAGGTGTTCCAATCCCTCACTTCCCCAGAGATTGGCATGGTCTCAGGTGAGCCTCATAGGCAAGTTTGCATTGTACTATATGCGGATGGCTCTCACAAGAAGAAGCAAATCATACACATTACACACACAACTTCCTTCAGGTAAAAATGGTGTTTTTTTTCTTCAAACCAAAATCAAGAAAGAAAGAAGATAAAACCCTAACCTCATAGTCGAGAGTACAATCCGTACCGATGCCATTCCTAATCTCCAGCTCCTCTTTGTCGCAGTCCTCCTCAGGCCGATCCCTTTCCTTTTCTTTTTCGTCTTCATCAACATCATCATCATCATCATCATCATCATCATCGAGATCTTCTAGATCGTCTTCAATCGGTTTCTTCGAGCCGCTAGGTTTTCTGTTGTTGTTGTTGTTAATCTGCTCCGAAGAGAAGAAACCATTGAACACAGAAGAAGAAGAAGAGGAGGAAGGAGTGCGTTGTTGGTATGTGTCAGGGGAGAGATCTGAATCTCCCTTGTCTCGATTCCATTGCTTGCGCTCGATTTCTGCGTCTGAGAGAGTCCATGGACAAGAAGAAGAAGATGACGACGACGACGAAGAGGATCCTAAGAGAGACCCGAAGATCTTGTCTACGCGACAATTGAAGCTGTCTTCCATGCTATGCGATGCCTTATTTGGAGTCTACGTAGAGATAGACAACAGACGATGTAAGATGGTTTTGCTGCTGCTGCTGCTTCAGACGGAGCGAAGACGCTATCTTTAAAAGGGTAAAGGGGCACACCCCGCACCGCTCTTTCTTCTATCTTTGGCTTTGGGCCGCACGTGCAAGATGGATAGAAGGTGCCGAAGATTAATTTCGTGGGCTGTGGACTGATCGTTTTGGGCCATTTAAGCCGACTTGAATGAACCGATCTTCCTTATGTCTCTATGGTTGCATGCTTAGAAGGATTGAAGGATTGGTACATCCCCTTCTTCATCATAAATCCACTTGAATGAAAATGGGTTGGGTCAATGGATCTAAATTAAGAGAGGACAAGCACCCAACTTAGCTCGATTCGAGAAATTATAAGTGGGGGTGCAGCTTGGGTTGAGCCAAACTTAACCCAGAGGAGATGGCGTGGAAATGAAAATTTTGAAATAGAGAGAGAGATTTTTTGTTTTTGTTTGTGAATGATAAAGAGAAATCTTGGGGAAGATTTGGTGTCCTAGTCAATTGCCATTCATCTTGCAGCTGGTGTTCTTCGTCCTAAAGAATTTAGATTTAGCGCAACATCTCTCTTTTGAGTACTCCTCTCATGCTATTTGTAGTCGGTTTACCGACCATTCTCCATATAAGTGTTTTCATGGCCCATGCAGATTACCGACCATTTTCTATATAATAAGTACCCACCAAACATGGGGAGGTGACAGGGATCCAAAGATCTGAATGTATGAAAAGTCTGAAGATATCCCCTTCTATTGAAAGGCATCATCTTCTTTGGTTTTTTTTTTTTTTTTAGCTCTTTTGGAGCTCTTCTTATAATTTTTTGTGAGGATCCACTTGACATTGTTAGCTATGTCAATGTGTATGTGTATGTTTCTAACTTATTCATACATATACAATCCCCGATGGTCACTAGACTCAAGGATTTGCACCCATTGAATGGACTATGGACCAGACCGTTGCTTTATGGGCATCGTATCGAATTGATCCGAAATTCTCCATATAGATCTTTCCATTCTCATACTTCAATGATCAGTGAGGTCCCAGATGAGCCCCATTCAAGGTAATGTGAGAGAAGTTCTCACGGGAATAAGATAACATTCCTTCCTTAGCTGGGCTTGTTTATAATCCAACTCAAGACCGAACCAGGCCAAGCTCGAAATTGAAACTAGGTTCGGCTCATTCAAATCCCAAATTACCCCGCGGCCTCCCTCCTCTTAGTAGAGCCTCCTCGCCCTTCCATTTTCCAAATCCGAGCCTCTACTTAAATGGAGCCCACCCACCTTTGATCAATACACTTTGATAATCTTGCCATCCGATGACATGTGATCCAGAAACTTCACCCACCGTTGGAATGAATATCGAAAAACCATATGGTTAAGATGCCATAAAATTTAAAACGGTTAAATCAAGAGCTAATTTATTTTATAAAAAGAAATAAAATAAAATCAAGATCTAAGATAATCTAATGGTGCTGCTTTTATTTTGGCTCCACCTTATCCTTTTCATTGATAAGCATGCATCTAAGTAGACCCCACAATCATAACTGCATCTAAGCAATGTGCAATTTGCTCGCGGGAGAACATTCTCCCTGAATACAGATATAAGATACAGGTCGTGAATGCGGCACACTTAAGAAATCTAATCTCTTGTAAGGTCCGCGACCTTACCGGGTCAGTTGGGCCCAATAGTAGGCCCGTTGACCCTTTTATTTTGTTATTATTATAATTAATTATATTGTTAGATAATTAAGTGGGTTTAGATTGAGCGAGTTTCTTTTAGTGTTAGAATAGTATCTGCAAAGTTTCGTGCGATTCCAAGTTCGTTTGATCCTAGCCTCGAGGTAGTTTGCAATTTAAGAAAAATTGAGTGTTTTTCCAAAAAATTCCAATCGCCATGATTTTTGGGTTCGTTAGAAAGGTCTCGTCGCGTTGATTGCTTTTGTCTTTTGGCTCGTCGGAAACCCTTCAAGTGGCCCATTCCTTCACCGAACCTAATTAAGGGCAAACTTGTCTTTTTCCCCTTATCTTCTTCTTAAGCAGAGATTTGCCCTAATCTCTATCTTTTCAATCTCTGCAACAAAGCTACAACAGCCCCTCTTCTTCTTTCTCTTCATCTTCTCAAGCCCAGAATTCTTGGGAGAGATCGTTTCGAAGATCCGAACCTCACATCTTCTTCCTCGCAATCTCCTCTTTCCATTGATCCTAGTTTGGTAAGATTTCTCTCACCCTCATCTTTTCAATCACCTTCTCTTTTGGTTAGATTTAGGTTGTTCTTGATCTTTTTCCTTCCCTTCCTTCTCCTTTGTGTGTTAGATTGCTTTTGAGCGAGATAGATCATGGTTTTTCGTGATAGAATGCTTCTCCTCAAGCTTATTCCCTTTTTATCTTCTTCTTGATTGAGGCAAGTAGATTTGCATTATATAATTAATCATGTATGTATATTTCTTATTGATTGGCTATGTTTTCTTGTTAGATTACCTTAATTCCAAGCCTATTTCTGTTATTAATTTGGGATTAATATGCTAGATTAGGTTTATGGGGGTTTTGGGTTAAATTAAAAATTGTAATTGGTAATTCTAGGATGTGTTTAATTTGTTGGAAATGATGAAAGTGATGAATGGGGAGCATGGTGGCTCATTTTCTGCAGGTTAGCCATGGAAAGGTCTGAGGAGGAAGAGGGCAGAACACCCAACTTCGGGGTTCTAGTGCAGTGCCGATTAACCGGACGCTTTCTCCGATCAATCGGACATAAAACATGTTTCAGTTAACAGTATTTTGGCACTGTCCGATCAATCGGAGGGTAAATTTCTGACAGCACTTGGAAACTTCGGAGACTTGTAACTTTTAATCCGCCTATTAGATTTCTACGTGTAATATACCGTTGGAAAGCCCTTGAGACATAGAATCCAATGGTTCTAGTTTTGTTACGATCGGAGATCGAGAAGTGATGTAAATGCTTGGATTATTGCTTCAACTCATATATTTATTGGAAATGAGACCGGTAACATAGGTTTAGGCCTTAGATGTTGAAAACCATAAACCTACTCTCACCGGACCATTAATGGAATTAAAATCGTAGCACATGGCTTGGTGTGCTTCGATTGGGTGTCTAAGTATTCATGTCCTATGCATGGTTTAACCGAATGTGTATGAAATTATCTCAATAGATGCTTAACATGATTGTACACCAAGGAATTCTCCTAAAAGCATCGTTGAATCAATTTCCACACGCACTCCGTTAGAATAGGTATGGTACATGGATGACATCACTTGCCTAAGGTTGGTTTGTAATTCCTCATTGACTTGTTAAATTGTATCCATTGTTATTGTTCCTTGTACAATCTCGTGGCATAATACACCTAATTAATTATGAAATGTAAATTCTTGTAGAACTAGGATATGGACCTGACTTAGAGTGTATCGTAGGAACCATGTGTCATGTAATGATAAACATGACTAGCTAGCATGTAAGGGATTATCATGTGGTTGACTTGTCTTGTATTGTCTTGAATGAGATAACCCCTATGGGCATGTCTCGTATATATGAGCTAGCCAAACTTGCTTGTCTTATTTTCCTCTGTGTCAACATCACTTCATTATCATTTACATGTCATGGCCAACTGCAGTTTGGGGTTTTATTGATGGGCCGGTTACTCGGACATCGGGGTGGGCAGTCGGCTTTGGACGACGTCCACGGTGTTGAATAGTTGGGAGCGGGCCTGGACCGTGCTATTATTCCCAAGACCGGGAGATAGGATCCCCCTGGAGCCAGACTTTGGTATCAGTGGTCTGGTTTGGATTGTTACTGATACCCCGTGAGATGGCTAGGACATCCTCGGAGTCTCCCTCTTGATACTTGCATCGCATTGCATGGATAGTGGTTATTACTGGTTGATGTTTGGATTCCTATTGTTGTTTCTGATGACTATTACTCATGCTTTATGCCTAGCTTCGATTCCTTGTATTCTCTTGATTATTTATACTTGCCATTATTCAGATATTGATGCATGTCATGTTCATTTATAACTTGTTTATCTATTGCTCAACATGTCGTTGACTCTGTTCCTTAGTGCGCAGACACCCAAGGTAATTACTAATAGGAGCAGGCCGGTGAAGAGGTCCCAGAGGATCTCCAACGAGCAGAGGAGGAGCGAGAGTGGCCTGCCGATGACGTAGAGTAGCGTCATCACTTTCGGCACGAGAGAGACTCACATGGGACATTCTTAGGATTTATTCATTCTTTTGTTATTCCTCGTTGGATCTTTCACTTTATTGACTTTGTAGTTCTTTTAAATGGCTTTGGTTATTGGGATGGCCATTGTTAATAACCTAACTTTTTGATTAGTTTTATTATTCCTTTTTACAACTTTAAATATTAAATGAGATTTATTATCCATTGTTTGATATTTAGATATGCCTCGTATTGTATGAATTCCGCAGTTTTTATATTACTTGAGGTTTGAAATGCTATATCCTCACAGCGGACTTACGATCATTGGGCCTAAAGGGCAAAAATTTTAATTAGCCATAAAATTCACTCCTCAAATCCGGTTTATTCTCTAATTGGGTTCGGGGGATGTGACATCTCTCATGTATGTAATAGCCCCCATGAATTATTATTGGACCAAATTTCACTCTAATCCCTACTATCAAGTTTAAGAATAGATCAAGATGAGATTACAAACCAAGTAAAAAAATCATAGAACCAAAAAGTAATAGGCCGAAGGGATGGATGCATTCGTTGCTAATGAACACGAACCAGCCGGCACACAGCATAAAATACAGTGGAAATATCCAATTTTGGGTATTTCACTTTCTCGTATATAATAAATGGATAATAGCAAAATACCTACATGTACTTTGCTCAAAATGAAGACTACCCCATGTACTTTGGTATTTTGTACTAAACCTACTTGTATTTTAAATCACAATGCAAATAGAGACGGCCGTGAGGGAAAAGGTGGAATGACGAATTTACCCTTCCATATATAAGTCGGGTTTTATACTTTTCGATCATTTTCCCCCTTTTCGCTCGCAGTTAGGGTTCTTCTTCATTGGCAAGGCGACTTTGGGCGAAACAGCGCCTCCTTCCCGGCGATCTTCATATCCAATTAAAAGCTATGCAAATCACAGTGATATCCATCAATAGCATCAACACTTTCAAAGGTAAAATCTCAAACCCTTAATAATGCCATGTATATTCTGATGCCGAGGGTTTTGGGTTTAGGGTTTTGAACAGTCATCTTAATTTGACATATCTACGTGCATGGATTTTAAAGTTGTTAATGGGTTTGTATGATCTGTATGTGAAATTTGAATTAGAAAAGTGTCCCTTTCTTTGTCTCATTTAGTGAACAGGGATGAGTTTTTCATTTTTCAGAAGCCTTGAGTGGATGTAGGACCTTTTGTTGTCTGATATAGTGATGTTGTGTGAAAATGGTCCCCTCTTGTGCTATTGATTTCTTTTGTTTTTTATTTTTTTTTTAATGTTGGTGGAATAGAATCCCCATCGGTCTGCACTGTGTCGGCTACTTTTGTCTGATAACCATGGTGGTTGCCACACATGGAGGGGAACACAGTGACACATTTAAATGTTTCTTATATCCATGGTTTTGTCACACATGGAATTTTCTTTGTTATTTTACATGAATTTGCCGCAAAGAATTGTCGTTTACATGCAGATGTTGTTTGATGAAGTTATAGTTCGATTCCACCATGGTGGTTATTTTGTAGACGCGTCAAATAGTGTATACTTTTAGGGGTGTGGTAGATGAAATGACTGATTTTGATATTGATAAAGCATCATTTTTTTAGTCTAGGGATTATGTGATAGAATTAGGCTACCCAGCAAACAGTTCAACGTATTTTAAGGTTCCGGCCTTGGGTTTTGATGATGGTCTGAGGCAGATTGAATCAAATAAGGATTTAGTTGTTATATTAGAACATTATAAGGGCAGTGAGGTATTGACTATTTATGTAGAAAGGGGACATGAACCTTTGATGGTAGTGTCACCTAAGGGGAAGATCCCAATGCAAAATATTCACACAAAAGGTGCCTTGAAGCAATTACCTGCAGCAGAAGTTGCATCAGCTAGCAGTGCACCTCACTATGATTTGGACTATGCTACTGATGTTGAGGATGAACCAGCTATTGATGAAGGCAGTGATGATGACCGAGATCAGCAACATGGTCATCATGATGACTCTAATGATTATGACAGTGAGGTTGAGAGTGACCACATCGGATTAAATCCTGATGCGCCTCCGGAGTTATATGAGGATATTGAGAAGGCTGATGATGAGGATATCTTTAAAGGGTCTTGTCAGAAGGAATCACAACCCCATGAAGCTGAGAGTGTGGAAGAAGAACAGACCGAAAACCAACAAGTACCAGTCGATGAGAACTGGATTACAAATGCAGAGGATGGGGATGAGCTTCAGTCTTTGTGCAGCTCATCTAATGAGAACAATAAGGCCAAATGGCCTTACTTTAATGACCTGACTGATATGGGGAATCATCAACTCAAGTTGGGTATGATATTTTCAAGTCCAGAAGCATTCAGACAAGTGCTTATTGAATGGACTGTAAGGCAGGGCTATGAGATTAAATATTTAAAAATGAGAACAAGAGAATCACAACTGTTTGTAAATTTGATTGTGCATTTAGGATTCATGTATCACCCATGCAGGGTGAGAGGGCATTTCAAATTAAGACATTCAAGCCCAAATATACATGTGGTATGAAGTTTAAAAGCCACTTAGTCACTTCCAACTATATAGCTAATAAATACCAATAGAGGATGAGTGACAATCCGAAATGGTCAATCCCTGCAATGCAGAAAAAGCTGAGAAGAGAACTGAAAGTGGATTTGTCGAAGGATAAGTTGTATAGAGCCAAGAGGAAGGCAGCAAATAACATCTCTGGAGATATTAAAGTGCAGTTCTCACGGCCTGAGCCTGAGATAATAATTAAAATTGAGTTAATCTCAAGTCGCGACCATACTTATTCCCGTAAACTCCGAATTAACTAAAGTTAAAACGAAATCTACAAGGTATATCATACATTCACAGTTATGCGGAAATATAACATCTAAATACATCATTCACAAATAGACAATGTTCTCTATACACAAAAGTTTCTCATTCCTAGTTATTCTTTTAAAAGCATCCCATTGCATATTTAAATTACAATGCAAGGATAATAACATGAAACGTTTCAAAAATAATTCATTTCCAAGTTTTTCATTTCCATTTCTCTCTCAAATATCGTAATCATACGATATCGCGTCTGTCCCATTCGACTAGCCCTCCTGGAGGAAACGAAGCGGTCTCCTCCACTGGCGCTGTGGCCTCGGCAAGACCGGCACATGCAGCTAGGCCTGTAATGCCATCAATAACACTGTGAATACAACTATTCAACAATGTATAAAAAGATTTATGATTACATATGCCAATCTACACATTTAATATGCATAAACTAAACATTAGATAATTGCAAACACAATCTCAGAATCAATAAGAGTCATTTACAAATTTTGGTAAACTACAATAGCATTGCATATCACATCTTCCTAAAAATGAAGGAATCACATCTTTCACACGGAAGGAATCATCTTCCATAAAGGAAGGAAATATAAATAATATTTATTGTGAGATTTGTCAGTGCCCGGGCCAGGGACAACTAACATCATCACGGAGCTCCGAAACACTCTCAAATCATTCATTGCAGTAGGAACAACTCATAATGAGCAATAATCAAATAACTATGTAGTGCCATACTCAAGGGTAAATACAATTAACACATTTAATCCATTCAAATTCAATTCAACAGATTCAATTTAACAATTAACCCAATCAGGATTTAATTCAATATAAAGATAATGCAATGAATAACCTTAACAATTCGAATCATCTCATTTCAATTTCAACCAACCATTCAGTTGTAATCTTCGGTTATTTAATGTACATGTTATTCTTGATAGACACCACATTTTATGAAATTAATACATTAAAGTCCCCTTAATTAACACCCATGGAGGTATAAACATTATTACGAGCCTTGATTTAATCAATAGGTCATTTCCTTAAAATCAGAAATTAAATCTGACATTTCTTAATTTTCAGTTAACTATTCAGTCACCTTTCGGTTCACTGAACTCTGGAAATCGGCTAGTTGAATTCTATTATGCTATCTACAGTTAACTTTCCAAAATCTCACATCTCATGGAGAAATACCATTCTCCAAGTTCGGTTAACCCTTTGGTTAACTCTCAATTCATCTCAGTTCCAAATCCAGAAATGAACACTTCCTTTAAAAATTATAACCCACTTGGTTGACCAAGCCTAGCTACTCGATTAACCTGTCACAAATCATGGAATCTCCTAGCTAGGACAGGTAATTAACCCTCTAATTGGGTTGAAACAACCTAAGGCATTTGCATCGGTTCGCTTGAGTCGACCCATATTCGCTCGAGCAGAGGTCATCCAGAGAGGGGTTTGCTCAAGCGGACATTTTAGAATTCCAAATCCGGAAATTCCAACCTACTCTCCTCCCATTACAACTTCACAACCGGCAATAAAATTCTAGAACCTCTTATTCCCTCCTCAACATAATTTCCATACACAACATCTCTCAATCCATTCAATCAACCCATATATATATATATACAATCAATCAACCCATATATACAATTAAATTTCTAAACAAATAGGGCTGAATTCACAAATACAATAAAACCAGAAGAAAACAATACCAATTAGCATCTAATCATAAGTAACTATTTATACTTGCCTTTAATTCGAATTTAACACAAAAACCCCTTTTTCCTTAAGCTCAATTTGAGACAATCCCTTTCAATTTCAAACCCTAACATCACCAGATCAACTAAATACGAATTTAATGAGCTGTTGAGATGGAAAAGGGTCTAAACAACCTAATTGAAACTGAAACTTTCAAACCTACTCACTTTATAGCTTGTAAGAAGAAAGAACTGAGTTTTCTCCCAAACTCAACTCAAAGAAATGAAGAAGAAGATGAAGGAGATGCAATCACCAAATTCTTTCTCCACTTGCAAAGCCTTTAGCTTGAACCCTTGTGGAAAGAAGAAACGAAGAAGAAAGAAAGAGAACCTAGGTTTTGTCTCAGCTGGTCTTGAAATGAAAATGAACCACCGTATGAAATGAGCATTGGGCTTTCAAACCCTTAAATTAACAGAATTTTGCATCTAAATCACTTTCTCACAACTAAAATCTCTAAACTACTCACCTTATAGCTTGTTAAAGAGAAATTACAGCTTCTCCTTAGCTTAAACTCCAAAGAAAACCAAACAAGGAGATGAGGAAAATGAAGCGCACAATCCCTCTTCCGTATATCACTAGCAAAATCCATTTCCAAGCACTTAATAGAGAAGAGACGAAGAAGAAAAAGAAGAAGAACTGAACTCGTGTCTCTTGAGTTCTCTAGAACAATCGAAGGAATAAAATTTAGGTTCTTTTGAACCTTATACAATGCAATTTTGCTTATAAACTCACTTTCTATGTTTATTTCTACTTTAAGTCAAATGAAAGCCTAGTTGATTAATTTGAAGTCAAACAAATTCAAGTATCCTATGAAAGTTGATGTACTCGTCAAGATACATATGATGGTACCAAGTTATACCATATTCAATGAAATAACCGTAAATCCGTATTTACAGAAAAGTCCTTAATCTCCTTAATTTAGGTCTAAATTCAGCTCAATCAATTTAATCTCTTCCAAATTCATCTCATTAAGTTCAACTTAATCACTTGAGACTAATTTCACTCAATTTAATCACTAATCACAATTAAATCAATTAGCCAAACTTAATTAGCATTAATCTCGATTAACTAGAGTTAATCTTGGTTAATTCGGGATGGTGTGTAACATTTCCCCTAAACTTTTAAAATCATTCGTTCCTCCGAATGCAATATTAATCAAAATAAAATACGGAATCAACATAAATCACAAAGCTAAGATTTACCTGAACGAATAGCTTTGGATACTTCCAAGCCATTAATTGTTCTTCTAGCTCCCAAGTAGCCTTAGTGGGTTCATGATGAACTCAAAGGACTTTGACCCATTTGATTGTCCTCGTGCGCAAAACTTGTAAGACCCCGCCCCGAGAGTTTCGATTAGTGTTAATTAAGACGTTCTTTAGCTATAAGTGAGATTAGTGGAATTTGGTTAAATTTGAATTAGAATAGTTTTTTTTTATAGCTTTGGCTTATTTTGGGAACTCTTTTGATTTAGTGGGGCCCTTTGGGGGTTCATTTATTGTGTTTTGATTAGTTTTGGGATTTAGTTAATAATTCTGGAAATCTATAGTTTGCCCCATTTAATATATTTTATGGTTCTTGACAACTTTCGTATTTGCTCCGTTTCCATTCGAGACCTCTATACCTTACTTTGCAAATTATAGGGGTAAAACAGTCTTTTGCACAAAATCTGAACACTATTGTTAATGTCTCCGAAACCCATGAAATATATACTTTTTGGAAACTAGAAATTTTGACGATCAATTCTTCCTTCATTGTCGAATCCGTCCGAAGCCCGTAGAGCAATGTTTTAGCCCAACAGGATTGAGTAAGTTGTGGAACCCATGGCTATTGTTTATAAAAGAAGAGCCTTCTTCCTTCTTCCCTCTTTCTTGCAACTTTTCCTTGAAAAGAAGAGGAGTCCCAGCCCTAGGGTTTTCTTCAAGTTTCTTGCTTCTTCATCTCTCAATCACCCTCAAGCTATTGCCAAAGGAGAAATGGGTGCTCCAATCTTCTTCCTCTCCTTCTAGGCTCTCCATTGGTACCATTTTTAGAAGAAGCTCTCCATTCCAAGGTCCTTTTTGAGCAAGCTTTGGGCATTTGAAGGCCTTCCATGTGAGCCCTCCCTCTCATCTTCTAGATTGTGCTTCTACTAACTCTAGAGAGTCTTCATTTTCATTCTTGGAAGCTATCTCTCTCTCTTTCTTGTTTTGTGATGCTAGGGTTTATGATTAGTGTCATTTTGGGGATTTTTGTGTAGATCTTTGATTGGGCTTAAGGAGTGGTGATTAGAGTTGATTAGCTTAAATTGGAGGCCAAGGCAAGTGGATGAATAGCTTTCTTGAATGATTTCATGTTTTAACAAGAATTTATGATTTTTTCACTATTCATCTTCTCTTATGTACTATGGTTAGCAATGATTTTTTAAATGCTCATCTTGTTAAGGTATTTCCTCATTATTGGAGCTTTTGAAGAATGTATATGCTTTATGTTGTAAAAGCTTGTTTTTAGACCACATGTAGTTAGTCATTAATTTGGTGGTTGTGCATTGAATGGGATTGGAAAGGAGAAATGAGGTGATTTTTGGTGGTAATGTATGGTTGTTGGAGGATTTGAATGAGATGAAAGTTGGTAGATTGAATGCCATAAATGTGGTATGATGGGTGGCTTAAATGATGTTGTGAAGAGAAAAGAAGTGGAGGTTCGGACTGCTGAACCGAAGTGTTTCTGAAGCAGTTCGCTCGAGCGAACCTCTATTCGCTCAAGCGAACCCTTCACAGAACTCCTGTCGCTTGAGCCAACCACATCTTCGCTCGAGCTCTCCTGTTCCAGAGCAATTCGCTCGAGCGACTTCTTCATCGCTCGAGCGAACCCCTCACAGAACTATGTTCGCTCAAGCCTCCCCATTCTTCGGTTGAGCCCTCCTGAACCGAACCAGTCCGCTCGAGCGAACCTCCTGTCCGCTCGAGCGAACTGTACATAATTCCTGTGTCTTTTCTATTGTTTCCAGACATGATGTTCTAAGGCTGGGATGGGTTGTTTTGATGCCCTATCACCTTGGGAAGACTTAGGGGATGACATAAGGAGATTTACCTGGAAAGAAATACCACTTCGGAAATGTATTGAGAATTGTGTATTTACCAAACTGTACAAGCAATCTTGGGATGTCTATCATCATTCGAGTACCATACCAAGGGCAAAAATAAACATACAAGGTCTTTATACATATTGTGTGAATACGGAAGTCCCAATACATAGTCCGTAATAGTATAAGGACTCATTGCACTGTTTTATTCGGATTATACTTGTCTTAACCCGATTTATCCCGATAACACTAGTTTTATCTCAAACTATGATTTACGCACTTGACATGTCCTGCCAGCCCCGTTTATACTTGAAAAGATAGTGATATGAAATGTGTGCCCATGAGCAACATGTCCCGCCTACTTGAGTGTTTTATACTGACATTATTTTGGTAAATGTCTTGATTCCTCATGTAACCTATGAGTCGGCACCACTAAGCTTGGACGTCCCTGTCAGTCTGATCAACTGACTTGGGCCTCCCCCTCGTGCTCCCGCCAGTTGCAACTTGGATCCTGTCCTGTCCCTTTACCCGGTTCCGCGGCCGTGGTCTTGTCTAGCTATATGTATATGTATATATTATTGGTTCTCGCCACTTCGCGTGTTCAAGGCCAATGCACTGAATGTGCTCTCATCACTTTAGTGATGGAGAGGATTTAGCTTTAGTGTGGTTGCCATCTTGCTAGTTCCCTGTTCTTTGACATCCTATATGTTTTACTTTATATATGCTTTTTGACAAATGATATATCTTGTTTTATGGAAGTACAAGTGTGGACAGATTTCAACGTCTTTTAAATGTTATCTTTTAATTTCTCTTATTGTATTATCTATTCACCCACCTTCCAGACCGTTGTGTCTGATACTCAGGTCCAGTTCCCGTTATTGCCTATGAGGAGGAGCATGAGGAGGCAGTCGGTGAACCGCTGCGATTAATGGAATGGCAAGCTGACAATGTCATGTAGACATTGGGGGAAATCTATAGAATGTTTTGATTTATATTTTTGGGTTGTACTGGCCTTTGTTGGCCATTATCTTTTTGGGAAATGTTAACTTAAATGATCTTGTTTAAACTTCAAATGTTATATTTTGGGAATGCTAATGATATTATTACTCACTCTGACATCAAGTCGGTTATATTTGTTTATCAGTCTTATATTATGGAATGGATTATGGAATTGATTTGCTACACGCTTCCACACCAATGTAAATGTTTTGTGAGCGTGTATGAAATCCTCACCGTGGAAATCTGTGGCAAATTAAGTAAATGTACGAACATTGTTTAAGGTGGTTTGCCACCCACACTCGTGGGCCCGGATCTCGGTCCGGGGTCGCGACAAAACTTGCTCCTTGGTATCAATAATTCGAACTGGTTTCTCAACATATGTGGTGTTCGGTTGAACTCGAATCTCATCATAGTTGATGATATGTGTAGGATCTGCCACATATTTGTGAAGCATAGAAACATAAAACATATTATGGATACCGAGAGTTTTGATGGAAGGTCCATACGGTAAGCTACGTCTCCAATTCTGCTCTTTATCTTGAAAGGTCCAATATATCTTTGTGAAAGCTTTTCTTTCTGCCCAAATTGGATAGTCTGGAGAAGTTTTCAAAAATACCCAATCATAAATGGCAAACTCTAAATTGCACCGACGATTATCAGCATAACTCTTCTGCCTTGATCGGGGCACCTTCAGCCTATCTTATACCCTCTGTACTCTTTCTGCTGTCTCTGCAATGATAGTAGGACCATGGAAACTTCTAGTTCCAACTTATTCCCAGCTCACTGGAGTCCTACATCTTCGACCATACAGTGCTTCAAATGGTGCCATTTCAATACTACAATGATAGTTGTTGTTGTACGAAAACTTGCACAACGCTAAATGTTCATCCCAATCACTTCCAAAGTCCATAACATTGGCACGAAGCAAATCCTCTAAGGTCTAAATAGTCCGTTCTGATTGCCCATCTGTATGTGGATGATATGCAGTACTGAACCGAAGTCTAGTACCCATTGAGTTCTGGAATGATTGCCAAAATGTGGAAATAAACTGGACTATCTCGATCCGAAACAGTCAAGACTGGTGTTCCATACAATCTAGTCACTTCTCTCACAAACAATTTGGACATATCACTAAACTCCATATCTTTTCTAAATGCAAGAAAATGTGCAGACTTCATAAGATGATACACAATCACCCATACAATGTCCTATTGTCTCCTGGTCATTGGCAAACCAGATACAAAGTCCATGGTAAGATGTTCTCACTTCCATCTAGGAATATTCAGAGGATGAAGCAATCCATGTGGTTTTCTATGCTTAAACTTCACACGCTGACATGTTAAGCAAGAAGACACATATCGTGCTATCTCTCGCTTCATGTTATTCCACCAAAACCTGTCCTTGAGATTTCTATACGTTTTAGTGCTCCCAGGATGCATAGAATACCGGGTGTGGTGAGTTTCAAATATCACTGCCTGCTTCAAATCTTCTTGTGTTGGTATACACAGTCTGTCTCTAAAATAGAGAGCTCCTTCTACCAACACAACGTCTTATCTTGCTGCAATATTATCCCTGATTCTCACCAATTCAGGGTCGTCGAACTGTCTGTCCTTAATTTGCTGGATCAGAATCAGTTCAAATACAAACATTGTCGCAATCATCACTTTATCGTCCACCATTTCAATGGACACATTCAAATCTCTGAATTCTTCAATCAAATTCCATTCACCAACTAGTGATGCCAAGTCAGCAGATTTTCGACTCAAAGCATCAGCTACTTCATTACCCTTACTAGGTACATAGGTGATTTACTCGTCAAAATACATATGATGGTACCAAGTTATACCGTATTCGACGAAATATGTAAAAATCCATATTTACAGAAAAGTCCTTAATCTACTTAATTTAGGTCTAAATTCAACTCAGTCAATTTAATCTCTTCCAAATTCATCACATTAAGTTCGACTTAATCACTTGAGACTAATTTCACTCAATTTATCACTAATCACAATTAAATCAATTAACCACACTTAATTAGCATTAATCTTGATTAACTAGTTAATCTTGATTAATTCAGAACAAGATGTAACAGCAGTACACTCGAGTAAGGGACTACTACCGTGTCACTATCCAGAAGTACTATCCCAACGCAAGCATATTTGTGGTGACACAAAGACCTCACATGGATAGAATTCCATATTTCCAAAGATTGTATGTCTGTTACGTGGCACAAAAGGTAGGGTTTGTGAGTGGATGCAGACCCATAAATAGTCTAGATGGGTGCTTCCTCAAAGGTATTTATGGTGGACAAGTGCTGGCTATAATAGGTAGAGATGGGAATGAGAATATGTTCCCAATTGCAATGGATGTTGTAGAGGCAGAAAATATGGACTCATGGACTTGGTTTTTGAAGTCATTCAGTGATGACATCGGAGATGGGGTGACATGGGCTGGATTTTTATGTCTGATAGAAAAAAAGGGCTTGATGCAACATTTGAGATAGTTGTTCCTACTGCTGGAATTAGACACTGCATGAAGCATATGTATGAAAACTTCAAAAAACTTTTTAAAGAAAAATTGTTGAAAGACGCTATGTGGGCTGCAGCATCATGTAGATCACCAAGATAATTTGATAGTAATATGCAGAAGATCAAAGAGATGGATTGGGCTGCAAATAATTGGCCGATAGTTGCTAATCCAAACGGGTGGGCCAGATCTCATTTTTCCACAAGGGCCAAACGTGATGCATTAACAGACAACCACTGTGAATCTTCCAACAGTTACATACTTGAAGCAAGGGAGAAACCAATAGTTGGTTTGCTTGAGTGTGTGAGGAAGAAGCTTATGAACAGAACTCAAGTGAAGTTTAAAGGAATGACTAAATATGATGAGATAGTCTGTCCAGGGATATTGGAGAAGTTGGAAAAGAACAAGAATGACAGCAGACACTGTTTTCCTAACTGGTCAAGCAGAGGTAAGTTTGAGGTTGACTGTTTTGCCAATACTTTTATTGTTAACATTGAGAGTAGAACATGTTTTTGCAGAATGTGAGATTTGACTGGGATACCTTGTAAGCATGCCATAGTATGTATATACATGAATCAAGAAAAGCCTGAAGAATACATTCATGCATGCTATAGCAAAGAGATGTATTTGAGGGCATATAATAGTATGATACACCCAGTACCTGGCATGCATGATTGGGTACAAAGTGGAATGGAAGCAGTTGCTCCTCCTTTATATAGAAGACCTGCAGGCGGGCTAAGGAAGTTGAGGAGGAGGGAAGCAAATGAGTTACCTAATTTTAGTAGAGTTTCTAGAAGGCTAATTAGAATTTCTTTGATTCCTTGCATCATAGAATCCTGAAAACACTGCCCTGTCTCTCACCCTCAGTTAGCATCATTTATATAACTTGAATTAGCATCATTTACATAACTTGGACCAATAGTTATGTGATCTCTTTTCCTACTCTTTTTTTTCAAACTAAATTCAATAGATATTTTTTTTCTGTTAGCATATTCTAAATTAGATATTCATTATCGATGCATTAATATATTTTTTATGTGTTTAAAAAAATGCAATTGTGGCCCAATATCTCTTTCATACTTATTATGTGTATTAAATAAGATACCAATATTTAATATATATTATTATAGGAGCACGGGCCTTTGCTACTAGCTGAATCTTTAAATAGGAAGCCAATCAAGTTTATCCTGTAAGGCTGTAACAACGAGAGCAAAGAGCCTACTTTTGAATTTCAGAATGGAGCTCTCTCTTTTTCACTAAGAATGCTGAACTCGTGAATCATGATTCTTACTTGAGCCTTTCGTTTTTTTCAAAAGATTTGTTACTGTCTCTAAGGTGATATTTAAGTTGTAGGCTTGTTAGGTATTTTCTTTTTTCTTTCTTTCATGACTGTTGGTATTTGGATTAAGCAAGTAAAGGCCATTGCATTGAAAAAGGGATCTAGATATGAAATGGGCTTTGATTATTTATGTGTTTTTCTTTGTTTTTAATCAAGATCTGTTGTAATGGAATTGGTTTTCTTTGTTTCTATTGTTTATGCACATTATGGTTTAAAAGGATTCAATATATGAACTGGGGATTTGATTATTCATGTTTTCTATTGTTTCTTATGAAGATCTGTTGTAATGGATATGGATTCCTTTGCTTTTGTTGAGCAGTGTTTCAGTTGTTTAACACAAGCTGTTGTTTTCATGAAACCTGAGTAACAGAAGCAACAAAATGGGGGTTCCCGTATGAACTTGTTTCCATATAAATTTGCATGTACACAAAAGATTAACCAATGTTTAAAAAAAGAACTTCGGTTTCCAATATATTTCACTATTGCTATAACCTGTTCACACTCCACATGGTTTCTCCTTTTTTTAATTAGAATTACTAGCTTCATTGATCAATTTAAGCATATTGTAGTATGAAAAGTCTCAATATATGATGACTCCTGCTTTCCTTTGTCAATTGAAAGTTTAGGGTACAAGATCTCTAGATTGGTCCACTTAATAAATCAACCAAAAAGTGTGTAAAAACAATAAATATGCAGCGGAAACAAAATCACAAGCACACACCACAAGGACACCAGATTTTGCATGGAAAACCCTGACCGGGTAAAAAACCACCGATCCAAACTGGATAAAATCAAACACTATAAATCTTGCAATTATAAGAAACTCAGATTTTCTCTCCAAATATCCCCTACCTAAGGACTGAAGTTACCTTGTGTTGCTTCACGCTTCAACGACTTCATACCGTCGATTGTAACAGACTCAATCAAATGCTTGATTCCTCAAATCTTCAACGTAAGAAGATGATCTTCTATAAATGATGCAGAAGAAACTGGCTCTCTAGAGTACTTGGCAACACAACTCTTCAAAAATCTCTAAAGAAAATTTCTCTCAATTAGATTACTAATTCAGAACTTGAGAGATAATCTGTGTCTCTTTAGGTTGTGAGAAACACCCAATATATAACCCTAAATTCGTGCAAGAGACACCTAATAATAATACACTTAGAATAGTAGGTTGTCTCAAATTTCACATTGGAGTCCAGATCAAATTAGTTTAACTGCACCATTCTCGCTATAGCGAGAATCACCTTCGCTATAGCGAGAGGTGCCTCTACCTCATTCTTTATTTTTGTGTCCTGACATGCTTTTTGAGGCCTGACATGCTTTTGACTTTACATCAATGTTGGTTTTTATTTTATTGAGACGCGAGATATTGGTTCCTTTGTTTCTGTTGAATGGTGATTAGTGAATAAACTTTCGGTAATCATATGGCCATGGTATTTGACTTGCTCGAAGATGATGACTATTATGTGTGTGCTTTTGCTGTTAGTAACTTAAAAAGAAAGAAAATGGGTTTGGTGATTAGATGATGTACATTACCACAGTGGTTCTGTGGTCATGGTCTGTCACGCCCCCGGACTGAGGCCTTGACAAGCAAGTCCCTAATCCGGGAACGCGGCGCGACGTGGAGAGCTAGAGAATTTTGCCTGCACGTGCTAATTATTTTCCCACAGGATTCCGCAATGATGATTCTCAATTGCGATCCATCACAACCTAACAATAAATTTCAGTATGCGGAAACATGTAGCAAAGCATAATCAAATGGAACACACGATAAACATACAGGTCTTGCATCAAAGGAGAAATATATACATAAGCAAAACTCAGAATTACAGTTAAAGTTGTAAGGATCACCAAAGTAAATTAAATTATACAACCCAAAAAGAGCCAACAAAGGCTAATAGTAAAGTTCCCAAAACGAAGCATCACTCCCAAAATGTTATCCAAGACTCACGTCCCAACCCGATGTCCAAATGACATCGTTGGGCTGCCACTCCCGCTCCATCGGAGGTTCTACCGCCTCCTTCGCGCATTCCACCTCAAAGGCAGTGAGTTCGATATCTGGCACCAAACAAGAGAGTATCAGACACGACGGTCTGGTAGGTGAATAAGACAGATAAGACATACAGTGTTTAACCAGTCATATTTGAAATCATAAAAGTTCATTTAAAAGATAAATAGGTGTAAAGACAATCCAAAGTAACCAATTCCTTGAGAAAAAGGGAATTAACATTTAAACATTTCACTATATTCTCCTATTACCGAGGTAACAAGAGAACTTAATTAATAACTGTTGCCATATAAAATGACCGAAACAATCAATAACCGTCACCATATAAAATGGCCAGAGCAATCAATAACCGTCGCCATATAAAATGACCGAAGCAATCAATAACCGTCGCCATGGCCGGAGCAATCAATCAATGGGGTCCAAACTGCAGCCGGCAAAATATTTGAGGATCCTAAGCCGGGTGATCAGTCCGACAAAGTAACCCAAGCTTAGTGGTGCAGACTAAAAATCCGAAACAATACAATCAAGTCATCGAAATACATTTCAATCAATAAAAAGGACTACTCTTAGTAAAGCACGAATGAACAATACGAAACAAATCAAACGAGTAGTCTTACTGATTATTTTAAATGTGGAGAACCACTCAAATCCATTTCAAAACATTTTATAGGAAATGTACAAATCCCTTCTTGGTTCGGAATGAGGTCATGTATAGGATTTGATTGGTTTACCTAGGGTTATCTCATTACACACCTAGTGTCTCAACATTGGTTTTTAACCAAGGAGTTTGGTGCCTCTGAAGATCTCCGACAATTGGGACATAACGTGTATATGGAGATTTATAAAAGAATTTCCCCGGGTATTTGAATATCAAACAAGCCTCCTACTCCCCTTCAAATTTCCGGAGTACAAAGGGTTTGGGTTCAAAATTCCCATCATCCCATGTCAAGGAGGCCTTAGAGGAGGTCTGCACTTCAAGACATTTCAATAGTGTGCAGAAAACAATCCCCATTATAGGTTCTAGGTCCGCTCGAGCGAGGGAAAGTCTGCTCAAGCGGACAGTTCCAGAAGCTCCTTCGCTCGAGTGGGCACAAAGCTCGCTCAAGTGGATGAGCTTTTGTCTCGTCCTTCGCCAATCAGTGGCCATGTCTGCTCGAGCGGGGACATGTCTGCTCGAGCGGATAGCCCACTGGCTGTGTTCGTTCAGTGCAGAAACCTCTGCTCTCTTTCTACTTTCACCTTCATTCTCCTCCTCCATCCATCATAAACCATTTTGAGTTTCCTTTGGCTCAAACAAACTCCATCAAACCACCAACATTACATCCATTCCAATCATTATTCAACATTCAGAAAAACATAGCTAAAACACATAAATAAGAAGTTCTGAAATGCATTTCCAATGCTTGTTGACAATGATCTAATCACAGAAAATCCCTGTTACTATATAAAACAATTTGTAACAAAACGGGCATAAATCACTCACTAAGCAACATCTGAAAGGAAAGCCCACATGATTGTGAAGAGAAATAACTTAGTGTATAAAGATGAGATTTCCAAACTTCATAGAGAAAACCAAATCTAGATTGCATGCATTTCATTTCCATCTTATTCACTTGCCTTTGGCTGAAATTGGGTACCAATCACACTCCAAACACTCTTCCACCCAGCCAGTCTCCAACCTACACCAAAATCCACATGAAAAACCCAACTCAAATCTCCACAAATTTTGAAAACAAAGGAGTTCTCTAAGAACCTCCTTGCATGCATGATAAAGGAGCTCTAAAGGATCAAACAAGCCCAAAAGGTTACAAGAAGGAAGCCATTGCTTACCTCTAGGAGTTCCAAACAAGAAGAGAAGCTTGAAGAAGAAGATGAGTCCAGCTGAAATTCTACAAAAATAACACCTTTGGAAAGCTTAGGAGATGAGAAAGGGAATGGTGAAATTTGTTTTTCACTTTTGGCTTGATTTCATGGGCATGCAGAGGAGAGAAGGTGGGAAGAAGAGAAGAAGTTCCCCTTGGTTCGGTTGTAAGAGAACAAGAATGAAGAAGAAGATGAAGTGAATGTGGGTTCTTGAATGGGTCTAAGTGGGTTGTGGGCCCCCACTAACTCCAAAGCTTAAAATGGCAGAACTATCATTTGTGGGTCCCAGATGAAATCGACGAAGAAAAGAAAAATGATCGTCGAAATATCTAGTTTTCAAAAAGTATATTTTCCTCATGGTTTTCAAATATCGAAAATTATGCACAAATTTGGTGTAAAAGGTAAATTTTGCCCTTTTCCTCGAAAAACGCGATTTATGGGGTTTGAATTCAAACGGAACAAATATAAAAGTTGTAGGGTTGGACAAAACAAATCGAAACAAGTCAAAGTCAATATTTTTCGAAATCAAAGATAAATTCCCACACGGACACGCATCACACGGGTCACCCTGGGCCCGGTTAAACCAGACTCAATGGCTCTCAAAATTCCCCAAAGTTATTCAAAATTCTAATCTAGCTAAAGCCCAAGCTAATCATCATCTAATCCCTCTTAGAGACTAATTACGGCTAAAACAATGATTAAACATTCTAAACCTAGGTTGGGGTCTGACATGGTCATTTCTCTAATAGCAAGAATTTAAAATCTATTCAATCTTCTGTTTATCATTCACCAATTCTTTTAAAGAAAAAAAAATTCCCCAATAATTTGCAACTTGTGAATTTTTTAAGAAGCATTCTTAATCCAGAATTTAGAAAAAAGTAGCTTCTTTTTTCTAACCTGTGCTTATTTTTCTCAACCTGCTCTATCAGTAGTTCTTAGTGGAAAAGAGAAAAAAAATTGAATGAAGTGGATTTTGATATTGATTTTGTGGTCTTTTCTCTAGAACCCCGCATTATTCATCAATTTTCTTTCTTTTTCTATCATTCATCAATCTTTCAAAGAAAGACTTCCTCAATACTAGTTGATTTTACACCAATGATCATGCTTCATTGTTTAGAATTATTTTCTGATTTCTTATACTTCTTTTTCTCAATTAAAAATCTTATATTTTTCAAAATTATTCCTAGCATAAATATTCTCCATGGAATGTCAGGAAAAAGTAATGTAACATTAAAGCATGATATGGTCTTATTCTTTGTGCAAATATACACTTGTTAAAATTGTAGTGGGAAATTGCCTGCTGAACACATTACTATTTGCATATTAGTAGAAGTTATTGTCTGATTTCTTTCAAAAGAAGGTTGTTTCACAAAAGCCATTAGTGATCTTTTTAGTACTATCATATGCTTCTCTTCTCATTGTTGCAGGTTCATTGGTGGGAAGTAGCTATGACTTTTAATGATGAAAATGTGGCAATCAAGGTTTGAGGCTTAAGTGTTTCATGCAAATATATTTGGTAGGTGTGTGGGTAAAACACCGTAATGACAAACTCGATCATGGCTAAACTCGCCGAACTCCTCAGCCTCTGTGGTAGAAGATCGTCAGCTCGGCAGCTCGGTCAATAGCTTGGCACCTCGGCAGCTCGGTCAATAGCTTCGTAGCTCAGCACCACAGTTCGGCAGCTCGGCATAATGCCAGCTCGGTACAAAGGCGCGCCGCGGCCAGGCCATCCTTGGTCCCAGGCCACAGTACTAGTCAGAATGGGCCGCCACCTTCCTACTGGAAATACGGCTCACCCTGACATATATGAGCAGTCATTTATGGCGATAGGATCGCTCATTTATGGCGATAAGAGGTGTGCTTTATCACCCCTGCACGCCAACTAGCTGAAGGCGTGGAAAGAGAGGGAGGGGTGTTGTCCATTTCATCTGCTGCTGCCAGTCAGGGTATGGATCGATGGGACCTCACCTCACCTACCCCCACTCACAGAGAGAATGAACGAGGAACACTCGCCTATATATGCATGGGATCAGTCCCATAAGAGGTACGCAATACGCAACACACAGCCCTCAATACTACATACGCTCTCATTCCTCTCTTGCTCCTCCTGTTTAGTTTTCTCAGAGCTAACTCAGGCATCGGAGTGCCTTCGGCCCACGGCAGCCAGGGCCTCTGACCCTAGTCTTTCTCCTTCCTTTTCAGGTTCTTGGAGTTCAGCATTCCCCGTCCTAAGAAGTTTAACCCCGATCTCATCTCGATCTAAGTAGGTGTCGTTTTTACCGCCTACAGTTTGGCGCCGTCTGTGGGGAACCTGAACAAAAAGCTTGTAAACACGATGCCTCCAAAAACCAGAAATGGCGAAGGACCCTCCAAGGGCAAGGCTTTGTCCATACAGCCTACACTGGCGCAGAATCTTCCACCTCCACCCCCTCAGCAAAGGAGGTCTGGGGGGAGGTCTCCCACGGTCCAGACACAGTCGCAGTCTAGGGGAGTGACCATGCTCTCCCTTCGCGACGTCCCACCTCGGAGCAGCCCCGCCATAGCCTTAAGCGGCCCGTGCAAGGTGACAAGTCAGTCACCAAGCCACACGAGAAGTCAGCGCGGGCTGGATCACAGTCCCAGCATCAGGCCAGCCTTGATCGAAACGAAGACCCCCGCCTAGAGGACATCAGAGCGCAAAACCGCCTCATCCAGGAACAGCGGGAGCTTATCCAACGGCTCATGCAACAGCTCGAAGACAAGAAGGATCAGAGCCCGCCGCCCAAGCGCCTGGGCCACGGGCGAGACCTGAGGCACGTCCTCAACAGTAAGAGGCGTGACCGAGACCAAAGAGAAGAAGGCTCCAGCAGCAGTCACATGCACGAAGGGCCAAAGAAGCAACGCCAGGTCTCGGAAGATCAGGAGCTAAAGCAGTGGATCGACCAGCAGGTGAAGCAAACGATCCGCCAGAATATGGAGACTGCTGGTATCGACCGAGACCAGTATACCGCCTTTGAAGCTGAGGACACTGGCGCGTCTCCTTTCTCTAGGGAGATAAGAAAATATACACTCCCCGAGAAGTTCAGTGTCCCGAGGTTCACCCTGTATCACGGGACCTCGGACCCTGCTGCTCACCTCCGACATTACGTCCAGAGGATGTCGGTCTGGGGGGATGACGATTCCCTAAACTGTCGAGTGTTCTCCTCCAGTTTGGCGGATCTACCCCTGCGGTGGTTTTGCTCGCTTCCAGAGGATTCCATCTCCAGTTGGCGGCAGCTCCGGACCTCCTTCCTGGGAAAATTTCAGGCCCATCGTGTCATCCCAAAGACCGATGCCGACCTGATGGCCCTCCGGATGCAGGAGAATGAGAACATCACCCAGTTCGCTCGCCGGTTCTGGACTGTCTACAGCCAGATCGAGTGCGCTTCTGAGGAGCTGGCAGTGAGGTCCTTCCAGCTGGCTCTGTAGCCAGGCATCCCGCTTCGGGCACAGCTGGTCATGTACCCTGTGACCACCATGAAGGAGCTGATGACCCGAGCAAATCGGTTCATCCTGGCAGAAGAAGACGAGGCGCGAGGTTGAGAGAACTTTGGCATCACCAAGAAGAGCCAACCGGCCAAGGGAGACAGCAGGTTCTCCAGGAGGGAGGATCGCCGCAGGGATCCATCCCCGGATCGGCGCAAGGCCCGGTCCTCGGAGCAGCGCCGAACCCCTTCTGCTTCGGCATCGGGGTCAGAGAGCGGCAGAAGGTCGGGCCACGAGCCGACCTCCTTTGTGGCAGTGAACACCATCTTCAAGGAGCCGATCTATAGGCTCCTCAACAAAATAAAAGCGCAGCCTTTCTTCAAATGGCCGCCCCCAATGACGACCGACCCCTCCTCCCGGGACCAAAGTAGGTTCTGTGCCTACCACAAGCAGAATGGGCATAGGACCGACGAATGTAAAAGCTACAAGTACCATCTGGAAAACCTGGTAAAGGAGGGGCACCTACGGGAGTACATCAAGCAGGAGGGCCGAGGTGATGACCGACCTCCGCGGCGGGACGCTGACAACCAGGACAGCGAACCAGAAGGCGTCATCCACGTCATTCACCTCGCTGCCCCACCTAAGAAGAGCTCTCAGGCGCGCGCCGAGGCCAGGCGCGCCTCCCACCAAAAACAGGTGCTGACCGCGGCACCAGAGCAGGCCGCAAAGAAGGCCAAAACAGAGGGGGTCAGAATATGGTTCTCTGACAAGGACTTGGAGGACGTCGAGCTACCGCACAACGACGCTCTGGTGCTCACCTTGAAGCTACAAAACTTCTTGGTTCAGAGAGCCCTCGTCGACCCTGGCAGCTCATCCGAAGTCCTCTACTACGATTGCTTCAAGAAGTTAGGACTAAAAGACGAGGACCTCCAGGCAGCCCGCACCCCTCTGGTCGGCTTCAGCTCCAAACCTGTCTATCCCAAGGGGAAGATCTCCCTTAGAGTCCAAGTAGGTGGCGCCTGCAGGCGGTCGACTTCCTAGTGGTCGATGTTCCTTCCCCGTACAATGTCATAATGGGGAGGACGTGGCTGCATAGCATGGAGGCGGTGCCCTCCACCCGGCATCAGAAACTCAAGTTCCCTTTGGAAAATCGGTCGGGCCGAACGGAGGTGATCACCGTTAGAGGCGACAAGCACATGGCCAGGCAATGCCTGCTGGCCGTGCTGTCTGACGAGGCTGGACCCTCCCAAGTCAATGTTACCGAGCTGGAAAGAGAGACCGAGCTCGGGGACGTCGGCAGGGCTCCGGCGCAGAAAAGCATCGAGGACCTCACCAAGGTCAATATTGATCCCGCTGACCCCGACAGATTCTTTCTTGTGGGAAGCCAACTCCCCGAGACCGAGAAGACAGAGTTGCTCAATCTCCTCGAGGAGAATAAGGCGGTCTTTGCCTGGACACCCTATGAGATGCCCGGCATCGACCCGGCAGTTATCTGCCATGAGCTGAAAGTGGATCCCAACCATCAGCCCGTGCTTCAAAAACCACGCCGGACTGGGGTCCCACAGACTGAGGCCGTGGTTGAGGAAGTTCAGAAACTCCTCGAGGCAGGTGCAATAAGAGAGGTCCACTATCCGCAGTGGTTAGCCAACACCGTAGTGGTCAAAAAGAAAACGGGAAAATGGAGGGTCTGCGTGGACTTCACCGACCTCAATAAAGCCTGTCCAAAAGACAGCTTCCCTCTTCCGAAGATCGACCAGCTCATCGACGCCACTGCCGGACACGACCGGATGAGCTTCCTGGATGCCTACCGGGGGTACCATCAGATCCCCCTGTACGCGGCCGACCAGGAGAAGACAGCTTTCATCACTCCCCGGGGCACCTATTGTTACAAGGTGATGCCCTTCGGGCTGAAGAATGCGGGAGCGACCTACCAACGGTTGGTGACAAAGGTGTTCCAGACTCAGCTCGGGAAGACGGTGGAGGTCTACATCGATGACATGGTCGTCAAATCCAAGAGGTCGCAGGACCACCTGACCGACTTCTGCCAGATTTTTGACATCCTTCGCCAGTTCCAGTTGAAGCTGAATGCATCCAAGTGCGCCTTTGGTGTCGGCTCCGGCAAGTTCCTAGGGAGCCTGGTCACAAGAAGGGGGATCGAAGCGAACCCTGACCAGATCACCGCGATCCAAGAGCTCCAGTGTCCGACCTCGGCAAAACAAGTTCAGCGGCTGACCGGAATGGCTGCCGCCCTGAACCGATTTATCAGCCGCGCTTCGGACAAGTGCAGACCCTTCTTCCAACTCTTACGAAAGGGGTCCAAGTTCCAATGGACGTCGGACTGTACTCAGGCGCTGCAACAGCTAAAACAATACCTTTCTTCTCCACCGCTGCTGTCAACCCCGACGTTCAGAGAGGCACTGTTCCTGTACCTGTCGGTCTCGGACCATGCGGTGAGCTCGGTACTCATCAGAAAGGACAATGGCCAGCAGAGGCCTATCTATTACACGAGCAAAACCCTGCTAGACGCCGAGACCCGGTATTTGCAGCTCGAAAAGCTCGCATTGGCGCTCGTTAGCGCCTCTCGAAAGCTCTCCCACTACTTCCAAACCTTTTCAATAGTGGTCGTAACAGAATACCCACTGAAGGCTCTCCTCCGGAAGGCAGACTTCTCCGGACGGATCTCCAAATGGGCTGTCGAACTGGGGCAATATGACATCAGCTATCAACCCAGAACGGCCATCAAAGTTCAAGTCCTGGCGGACTTCATTGTGGAATTTACTCCTTAGAGTTCGGCACCGACCGCGCTCGACACCGAACTGGGGGGTGATAGGGGTACAAAGGTTGCCACCGAGACGGAGCAAGAACAGTCCTGGAGAGAACTCCTAGACTCGTCCTGGAAAGTCTTTGTGGACGGATCGTCAACATCCAAGAGAGCTGGCGTCGGCGTAGTTCTCCAGTCTCCCGAAGGCCTCGTCATCGAACAAGCTCTGACACTTGGTTTCAAGGCATCTAATAACGAGGCCGAATATGAGGCGCTCATTGCCGGACTTAACAGTGCCAGAATCCTGGAAGCCCGGTCCGTTGTGGTTTTCAGTGACTCTCAGCTGGTAACGAGCCAGCTCAGCGGAGACTACCAAGCTCGGGATGACAGGATGGCTGCCTACCTTGCCCACGCTAGGGGACTCCTCTCCCAGTTCGAAAGGGCCGAGGTCCGGCAGATCAGCAGAGAATCCAACTCCCATGCAGACGCCCTCGCCAGCCTCGCCTCGACTGTGGAAGCCGGTGAAAAGAGAACTATCGAAGTAGAAACACTGCAGGAGCCCAGCATCGACCTCCAGCGACCCCGGCAGCTCATGTGCCTTGATCTCGGCCCGAGCTGGATGGACCCCATCATTGCATACCTGAAGGAGGACCAGCTACCCGAGGACAGGACTGAAGCTCGAAAGGTCAGATTAAAGGCGACCCGGTTCTGGCTCTCCCCAGACAGCAAGCTCTACAGAAAGTCATTCACAGGGCCTTACCTCCAGTGCGTTCACCCCAGCAAAGTCGACGATTTCCTCTACGAGATTCACGAAGGAGTCTGCGGCAGTCATATAGGAGGTCGGACTCTTGCGTACCGGGCCATCAGCCAGGGTTACTAGTGGCCGTACATGCAAAAGGATGCCCAGCTGTATGCCAGGAAATGCGAGAAGTGCCAGAAGTTCTCTCACTCTCCACCAGCCAGCCCAAGACCTGAGTCCCCTCTCCAGTCCGTGACCTTTTGCCCAGTGGGGCCTGGACATCGTCGGACCGCTTCACCGAACTCCAGGGAACAAAAGGTGGTTGATAGTGGCCACAAACTACTTCACGAAATGGGTCGAAGCTGAACCATTGTCCTCCATCACCGAATTAGACACGAAGAACTTTGTGTGGAGGAACATCATCATCAGATTTGGAATTCCCCGCACTCTCATTTCCGACAACGGTACGCAGTTCGATTCCAACCTTTTCAAGAGTTTCTGCCAGGAGTACGGCATTCGCAACATCTACTCCACCCCGGCGTACCCTCAGAGCAACGGTCAGGCCGAGATCTCAAACAAAGTGCTCCTCGACGGAATTAAAAAGAGACTCGACCGAGCCAAAGGTCGATGGACAGAGGAGCTGCCAAGCGTTCTATGGGCCTACCGAACTACCCCAAGGCGTTCCACCTCGGCTACTCCGTTCTCCCTTGCCTACGGCATGGAAGCAGTTATTCCCCTTGAGGTCGGCCTCCCGACCTTGAGGTCGGAACTCTGTGACCAGGGTCTGAATGATCTGAACGTAGCACGAGAGCTGGACTTGGCTGAAGAACGAAGAGAGGCGGCAGCTATCCGCCTGGCCGCCTACCAACAGCAGTTGGCCAGGGGATACAACCCGAAGGTCAAAGAGAGAAGATTCGCGATAGGAGAGTTGGTCTTGAAGAAAACACTTCCTGGCGACCGAGACCCCAACGAAGGCAAGTTGGCGCCCAACTGGCAGGGACCGTTCAGAATAACTTCTACAGCCGGGAGATCTGCCTACCGACTCGAAGATATGGAAGGGAAGCCGCTCCCGCGACCATGGAACGCGACGCATCTCAAAAAATTCTACTTCTGAAAAATGTATTCAAGAAATCAAATATCAATAAAAAGCAACTTTTCTGGAAAGAGTCTGCATTGCTTCAAGGTTCACGGCGGTTCAACCCCTCTATTCGGGATATCAACTGTCAGCTCGGCGCCATCGTCAGCTTCAACATACATATCAGGGTCCGGTAACAGTACTACCCTCGCGGCTCGGCGCCTCTGTTCAGAGGGCCAACCGTCCTGAGCTCGGTGCCTTCACCAGCTCTGGCGGCACAGCCATAAGCATATCAGGGTCCGGTAACAGTACCACCCTCGCGGCTCGGCGCCTCTGCTCAGAGGGCCAACCGTCTTGAGCTCGGTGCCTTCACCAGCTCGGGCGGCACAGCCATATGCATATCAGGGTCCGGTAACAGTACCACCCTCGCGGCTCGGCGCCTCTGTTCAGAGGGCCAACCGTCCTGAGCTCGGTGCCTTCACCAGCTCTGGCGGCACAGCCATAAGCATATCAGGGTTCGGTAACAGTACCACCCTCGCGGCTCGGCGCCTCTGTTCAGAGGGCCAACCGTCCTGAGCTCGGTGCCTTCACCAACTCGGGCGGCACAGCCAGATGCATATCAGGGTCCGGTAACAGTACCACCATCGCGGCTCGGCGCCTCTGTTCAGAGGGCCAACCGTCCTGAGCTCGGTGCCTTCACCAGCTCTGGCGGCACAGCCATAAGCATATCAGGGTTCGGTAACAGTACCACCCTCGCGGCTCGGCGCCACTGTTCAGAGGGCCAACCGCCCTCAGCTCGGTGCCTTCACCAGCTCGGGCGGCACAGCCAGACGCACATCAGGGTCCGGTATCAGTACCACCCTCGCGGCTCGGCTCCTCTGTTTAGAGGGCCAACCGCCCTCGCTTAGTACCTGTCAAACTACTCGGCAAACTACTTGCGTCAATACTCATTCCACCATAAGCAAAATCAAGATCATTCGCAGAACAAGTGACCAAAAAAAAATGTTGTTTTATTATGGAAAGATCCGTTTGAATACAATGTATGGCAAAAAAAAAAAAGAATACAAAATTCAGGGAGCTGCAGCTCCCTTATTACAATTGGTCCCGGTAGCGCTCTCGCTGGGAACAGCTGGGGCAGCCTCGGGAACCGCTGGAGGAGCGGGGGCGGCTGGAGCTGGAAGGACCTCCAAAGCTGAAGGGACGGGGGCGAATTCCGAGACGGCTCGCAACTCCGAATCCGAGCGAGGAAACCTGGGGGAGTTCTGAAAGATAGGGCTGTCCGTAGGGACACCAACCCTCTTTAAGGCCGCCCTCCACCCAAGTGTCCACGCCTTGTCTCGGATTCCTGGCAGTTGGGCCTTGTAGTCAGCTGTCAGTTTGCTGACCTTTTCGTTCATCACGGACTCGTGCTCGGCTAGGTACTTTTCCTTGAGTTTGGCTTCTTGCCCTTTGAGAGCCCGCGCGAGCTCGGCCGCCTTCCCCTCCAGAGCCATCTCTAGCCTTCTTTCAGCCAGCTTTCTCTCGGAGATGAGCCTACTGTTGGTCCCCCGCAGCATCTGCATGTCTTCCTCCCTCCGCGACGACGCAAGCCGGACCTCGTCTAGCTTCCAGGAAAGGTCGACGTTTTGATCCTTCGCCTCCTTTGCTTCCTCTTTGAGGTGCTCGGCTAAGGCCCGTGCTGCGTCGAGCTCGGCAAGAAGATCCGCATTCTTGCTCGCCTCCTCCTCCAGGGTCGCGTCTTTCGCCGCCAGGGACTTCAGCAGCTCCTCTTTCTCCGCTGCCCAGGCTGCTGCCCTGGCCTCGGCTGCGTCCATCCTTCCCATGCCAGTTTGGCACTTTTGCAAGAGCTGCAGTAAGAACAGAGTGTCACCAGATGAAATGCAGCAGAAAAAGAAAGAGAACATGAGTCAAGTGTACATACCGCTACCAATGACCGCATTGAGGAAAGCAGCAGGGATTCATTATCCATCTGCGCCCACCTTGCCATATCCTGGGGAAGGGCGCAAACTCGTCCCAGAGCGGCAACCACTTCGGGATTGACCGCTCGGTCCGACTCGGCTAGTTGCCTCCCCAGCACCCCCTCGATGTCCGGTCTCCAAGGGATAAAATCGGAGGGAGTGGCGGACCCCCCAACCGACATGGCAGGTTCCGGGGCAGATGGGGCTTCCACCCTGGGCCTCTTCTCGACGACCTCGGCGGTACCCTCTCTGCCTAGGTCGGAGTACGATTCTTCAACGACGATGGCCGGAGGACTCGCGCCAACCTCGGCTACTACAGGAGTTCCTGATTGAGCACCGTCGTTGGCTTCCGGAACCGTCTCGGTCTCGGGAGCAAGAACCTCTGCGGCAGCCGCCGACGGCGTAGTTTGGGCGACGTCGGCACCTCGGGAGGGGCCCGAGGTGTCTCCCATGTCCCCAAATGCTGCGGCGGCAAGGTCTTCCGCCACGAAGCGCTGGCAACGACCGCGCAACATCTCGACTTCGGACTCTTCCGAGCTGGATGTGCTCCGGGACTCGCTGGAGACGACAAATTTCTGCCTCTGCCGCTTGCGCCCGGTCTCGGCTCTCTTGGTCGCCGCTGGTTCACGGACAGGAGACTGTCCTCCCAATTCTACCGGAATGCCGCTGGGAATCGCGACAGTCACCGTCTCCGGGACAGGGACCTCGATATGTACGGTGTCCGGTCCGATGCCTTCCCCGTGAAGCACGGAGTCGATCCCGGTCACCCGCCTCGGAGTGATGAAAGACTTGTAGTGCGGCTTGTACCCCAGGAGCGAGAACGCGGCTCGGCAGTGATGGCCGCGGTACTTCCGCACCTTCTCGTGCCAATCACTGTTCACCTTCCACCGGTTCCTCCTGGCAAGCTCCCTCCTCTGTCGAAAACCTGCAGAAATAGAACGATGTCAACAGAAGGAAAGAAACGTGGTTAAAATACAAAATCCAGGGGGGCCTCGGTTTTTACTTGGGGGGACTCCTATTCTGCGTGGTATCCGGGCTGTAGTGCTGGGCTCCGCCTCGCCGAACTCCCACGCCCCGCGGACAAAGACTCGGTCCTCCCCCGCGTATTTATAAGAATCTTCCAGCGCGGTCACGAAGGCAGTTCGGTGGAGCCTTAGACGGAGGTAGTACGTATGCCCCTCTGCGGATTTGCAGAGATCATACGCCTCCTCGATGTCCGGGACACCGAGGTTGATTGACAGTATCTCGTTGAGCCGCACTGCTCCCATGATAATCTTGTACCCATTGGGAAGCAGCTGGCAGGGGCTCAACCCCCACTCCCGGAGACAGTCCCTGAGGAGTGGGTGAAGGGGGAACCGGACTCCTCCCTCCACGACGGACACCAGCCAAAAAGGCATCCAGCCGTCGCTGTATGTGAAACCGTCGTCAGGGCCATCTGGCCTAACTTCTACGGTCGCAGGGACCTTGTATTCCTCCCTAAACAGGCCTATGGACAGTGGGTCCCCTAGCCAGTGCCTGTGAACGCCCATTCTCTACCTACTAGAAAGGGAGAAGACAGAAAGAAGAAACCCTACGATGAAAGGCTGTGCGAACAGAGTGGTCGTAGGCAACAGGGATAGTACTGTTCTTCAGCAGATTGCAGCAGGGATTCTGAGGATCGAAAAGAAGGAAGACGGAGAAGGTGCCCTAATTTATAAGGAATGGAGGCACCGTTTCAGATTTCGAGAGAAGCCTTCAATGTGGCCCTACCTCGAACAGCCCTAGCGTCGCCTCGGGCAGCCCAGTCGTCCTGCAGATTTGATTGCGCGCCCTCGGAGAGGCGACACGTGGCACCGGCGCCGCATTTCCAGAGGACTATTCAATGCCCCGGCAGACGAAAGGGCAACCGCCTCGACTGGCGAAGAGCGCTTAATGAGGCACTCCACGTCAGTGCAAGAACTTAATGCGGCACTCCACGTCAGCGCAAGAACTTAATGCGGCACTCCACGTCAGCAAAAGACGATGAGGAGTCCCCACCGAACCGAGACTCCACCGTCTCGACAGTACAGCACAAACCAAGCACTATCACAAGATTAGTGGCAGTACCGGCCTGACTAAACCACTCAGCTTCCGACCTGCTCCAAGGAGCCCACAGGTCAAAAGCTGGGGGGGACATAATGGGTATAAAACAGCAGACGGAGACCACGGTTCACGCACCGGGTCTCGGTCATTGGCCGATGTTCCAATTCTGAGAATCGCCGGGGGTTTGGCTATCCGAACCAACGACTCAAAACAGAAAAGCAATGCGACATAAGGCCAGCTACACATGTTAACAAAGACAAAACGAGGAGAAAGAACTAGAATGCGAGCGAAGTTTCAAAGTTTTTATTAATCAAAGCTCCTGATTACAATATGAATGGAGATACGACAAAAGAAAGAATTACAAAAATTACAAAAAAGCCTCAAAGGGCTGCAGCCTCCACATTGCAGTCGATCTCTGGAGGGACTTCGGCCACGACTGCACTGGCCTCGGGAGCGGTTGGGATAGCTTCAGACACGGCCGCACCCGCTTCAGGAATATTGGCCTCGGAAGCAACAGCTTCAGGAACCGCGACGACCGCTGCCACTTGGCAGCCCTCGGGATCAGCACTGACGACTGGAGCCTCTTGAGGCGTCCCGGGAGCGGCGTTCGCCTCCGGGCACGATTGCGAAGGAGGGTCAGACGAGACCTGAGACACGGCTGCGAGAGGTCCCGAGTCCGAGCAGGAAAATTTTGGGGGATTCAAGAAAAGAGGGCTATCCTCGGGGATCTCAGCCTTTCGCAAGGCCGCCTTCCACCCGAGCTCCCAGGCTCGGTCCCGGATCCCCGGCAGTTGCGCCTTGTAGTCGGCAGACAGCCTGCCAACCTCCTCCCCCATAATGGAGTTATGCTCGGCAAGGAACTCCTCCTTCAGCCTGGCCTCCTGCTTTGCCAGGGCAGACTCAATCTCGGCCGCTTTCCCCCTCAATGCCATCTCCAGGGAACCTTGCGCCTGGTTCCGCTGAGAGTGGAGCCTCCTGTTTGTCCCCTTCGCACTCTCCAGATCGTCTTCCAGTCGCTTCGCCGCAACCCGGAGATCGTCGAGCTCGGAAGAAAGGTGTTGGTTCTGGCCCTTCTCGTCCTCCAGCTCGTCCTTGAGACGCTCGACCTCGACCTTTGACTCCTCAAGATCAAAGACGAGGCCCGCATTCTTGGCCGTCACCTCTGCCAGCGTCGCGTCCTTGGACTCCAAGGACGCCCGCAGCTCGTCCCTTTCAACTACCCACTCCACTGCCCGCGCCTCGGCTGCGTCGAGCCTCTCGATGCCCACCTGGCACCTCTGCAACAGCTGCAAGATGAGAACCCGAAGTCAGTAAAACGACACCGGACTAAAAGCAGAGGGAGGAATACTGCACTTACCGACACCGGGGATCGCATCGAGGAGAGCAGGAGCGACTCGTTGTCCATTCCGGCCCACCTGGCCATGTCTTAAGGGAGGGCGCAGGCTCGCCCTAGCACTGCGACCACTTGGGGATCGGTCGCGGGGTCCGTCTCGGCCAGCGGCCTCCCCAGAACCTCCTCGACGGTCGGCCTCCACGGAGCCAAAGGAGGAGGTAGGATCGTCCCACCAGCTGGCGGAGGCGAGGAAGGGCCAGGCAAGGCCTCGACCCTTGCCCTCTTCTCGGGTCGTCTGCCCTCCACGGCCTCGGCGGGGCGAGCCCGACTTCCGGCCCCCACGGCACGATCGGAGGATGGGTCATCTGCAATCGCGGCCGGGGGCGGCGCTGAGACGACCCCTGCCTCGTCGGGCCGAGCAGCGTCAACCGTCCCGGCGTCTGGGGCAGGAGTGCCACCTGGGAATGCCGGAGGCGTCGCGGCCACTACCTGTGGAGGATCCCGGACCTCGCTTCCGATGTCTCCGAAAGCCGCCGCGGACAGATCCTCCGCGGCATAGCGTCGCCCGCGCTGGCGCAGCATTTCCTCTTCCTCTTCCTCTTCCTCTTCCTCCGAACTGGACGCTACTAGCCTCGTTCGGGAAGACAGGGGCTTGGCTCTCGAAGTCCCGGCAGGCTCCGCGGCAGAGGTTGCTGGAGCCCTTTCTACCGGCTCAACCAGACGACCGGCGGGAATCGCAACGGTCACCACTGCCGAGCTTGGTACCACGGTCGTCTCTGTTCTTTGACTCACGCCCTCCCTGCTCAGCACTGAGTCTATCCCCGACACCTTTCTGGAGGTGTTGAAGGACCTGTAGTGGGGCACGTACCCTAGGAGAGACCACGCAGCACGACAGTTGTGGCCGCGGTAGTTCCTCACTCGCTCTTGCCAGGCGCTGTTCACTTTCCACCGGTTCCTCCTCGCGAGCTCCCTCTTTTCGCGAAAATCTGCATAAACGAAATCGCGTCAAAAGCCAGACACAGGAAGAAAGAAAAGAACTGCAAACCGAAAGAACTTCGGCCTTTACTTGGAGGAACCCCTATTTTTCGAGGGATCCGGACCGTGGTGGCAGGCTCTACTTCACCGAACTCCCATCCACCTCTGACGAGCACCCGGTCTTCGCCAGCGTATCTATTGGAGTCCTCTAACGCGGTCACGAATCCAGTCCGGCGGACCCTCAGCCGGAGGTAATAAGTATCCCCTTCTGCGGATTTGCAGAGGTCATACGTGTCCTCGATATCCGGGACACCAAGGCCGATTCCCAGGATCTGGTTGAGCCGCACTACCCCCATTATGATTTTGTATCCATTGGGGAGCAGCTGGCATAGGCACAACCTCCACTCCCAGAGGCAGTCCCGGATCAGTGGGTGCAGGGGAAAGCGGACTCCCCCTTCCACTACAGAAACTAACCAGAACGGCATCCAGCCATCACGATAGGTGAGGCCGTCATCGGGGCCATCCGGTCTGACCTCCACATTGGAGGGGACCTTGTATAAACTCCTAAAGTGGTCTATGGAACCCGGGTCTCCTAACAAGTGTCTATAGACTCCCATTCTCGACTCAGACAGAGACCTATCTAAAAAAGAAGACGAAGAAAACGGAGAAGACTCCTACGAATGGAGATTGCCCAAACAAAATCACCGGAAGTACGTAGGCACCGGAGAAGTTCTCTCGCAGAACGCAGTGGAGATCTGAAGAAAGCAGAGGAAAGTGGAAACGAAGGAGACGCCCTGATTTATAAAGCCTGGGGGCGTCGATTCGACTTTCGAGGAGAGCCTTTAAGAGGCATCCCCTCAATCAGCCCTAACGTCCCATCTCGCAACCCTAACGTCTCCTCGAAGTAATTGCGAAACAGCTAAAAGAAGCGACACGTGTCACCACTAGCGCGATATCCGAAGACTATTGAATACCCAGGACAGGCGAAGAGACATCTCCAAGGGGTCCGCACGATGGCAGCGACCTCCGAACCCAAGGGGACCCTCCTGATCCGAAGCTCCCTCGTCCCGGTACTACCCTCATGACGATCACCCTCACTTGAGCTCGGTAGCAGAACCAGCTATACGGTCATCAAGCTTCTGACCCCTTCGAGCTGGGAGGCTCTCAGAAGTCAAAAGCTAGGGGGCAATTGTGTGGGTAAAACACCGTAATGACAAACTCGATCACGGCTAAACTCGCCGAACTCCTCAGCCTCTGTGGTAGAAGATCGTCAGCTCGGCAGCTCGGTCAATAGCTTGGCACCTCGGCAGCTCGGTCAATAGCTTCGTAGCTCAGCACCACAGTTCGGCAGCTCGGCATAATGCCAGCTCGGCATAATGCCAGCTCGGTACAAAGGCGCGGCGCGGCCAGGCCATCCTTGGTCCCAGGCCACAGTACTAGTCAGAATGGGCCGCCACCTTCCTACTGGAAATACGGCGCACCCTGACATATATGAGCAGTCATTTATGGCGATAGAATCGCTCATTTATGGCGATAAGAGGTGTGCTTTATCACCCCTGCAAGCCAACTGGCTGAAGGCGTGGAAAGAGAGGGAGGGGTGTTGTCCATTTCATCTGCTGCTGCCAGTCAGGGTATGGATCGATGGGACCTCACCTCACCTACCCCCACTCACAGAGAGAATGAACGAGGAACACTCGCCTATATATGCATGGGATCAGTCCCATAAGAGGTACGCAATACGCAACACACAACCCTCAATACTACATACGCTCTCATTCCTCTCTTGCTCCTCCTGTTTAGTTTTCTCAGAGCTAACTCAGGCATCGGAGTGCCTTCGGCCCACGGCAGCCAGGGCCTCTGACCCTAGTCTTTCTCCTTCCTTTTCAGGTTCTTGGAGTTCAGCATTCCCCGTCCTAAGAAGTTTAACCCCGATCTCATCTCGATCTAAGTAGGTGCCGTTTTTACCGCCTACAGTAGGATTTAAAGAGATTCTCAGTGCCTTTTTTGTGTGATCAACAGGGGAAGTACACCGCAATGCTTGTATGCTGGATTTTGGGAACTGGTAGCCTCAAACCATGGAACAGCATGTTGACAACCTTAGATTACTATAGCGCCATTTTCCCGGTAATGTTTTCATTTTCTTCCCCTGCTTTCCATTCATGGTATTTGCTCTTAAGATATTCATTGATTATTATGGTTGTGGTCTACAGTGAATCCTCATCTCCATCAATGATCAAGCCAACTCAAAACATTCATTCATGAACAAATTATCAACCTTAAATCATTGCTAACATAGGCCAGTTAAGTAATAGATACTACTTTTATAACAGTTGCTTTCCTTGCCACTATGTATAGATTTGAAGGTCACCAGGTGACCCTCCCCACACCCCCCCCCCCCCCCCCCCCCCCCCCCCCCACGCTAACCCAAACGAAAATAAAATAAACACTTATGCTTCTTTTTTTTTTACTGGGAAGAAAAGACTTCTAATTTTTTTTTATTTTTTATTTTTTAGAAATATGCTTTCACAATTCTTGACAGATAATAAGCAGAGACTACTAATAGATCTGTAGAGTTGTATTAAAACTTGAAAGTACGGGTGTTCATGGGCCGAGCCAGCACAAGCCCGGTCCCAGCCCAGCCCACTTTAGGCCGGGCTTGGATATGTAATTTGGGCCCGTTTAATAATCAGGCCGGGCATGGATTAAGTGAAAGAAAGCCTAGCCCGGTCTGTATAAGGAGTGCATGTAATTTAATTTAATTAGGCCAAACATTTGCTAGAGAGCCCAAAAAATTGATCAAAAGCCCTGTTCAGCCCGCCCGGTTGGTTAAATAGGCAGGATTGGGCCTCACTTTTATAGCTTGTTTGGGGCCTGGGCCTGTGTTTATAGAGTCGGGCTGAGCCTGGATACCTCAGCCCAGCCCGGTCCATGAGCACTCCTACTCGAAAGCCTTCAATTAGCAAGGAGAACTAATTTCTTTGTCTTTCTTTTCAGAATCCTTTCAATGAACTTATAATATCTTTACCTTGTTTCATTTTTTTTCTGCTTAAAAATAATTTTCAGATGACATGGAAATGTGTAACAACATCTTGATCATTGTAACCATGTAACCAATCATATTACTTATATTATAAATAAAAGAAATTTGAATGAGTGAATCTACTGTTGTTTATTTTGATGTGCAGAATTATCACCCCTCAAGGATACTTACTATTGCAGTTCTATCTTTTGCATTTGGAACTATCATAATAATGACATACTATTATGACATACTATGAAGCGAAGATGAATACAAGAGTACGCAACTTGATTGGGTTTGGTCTTTACTTCATAGGCTCAGCATCAGTTCTTGTTGTAAGTGCTATTTATACGCTTCCAATATTTTCTTCAATCTTATTAGTTATTCTTACTGTACATTAGTAATGTACTTCTTTTAGCTATAGTCATTTTCCATTTATGAGCCAGGCAATCTATTTTCTAGGCCCCATTTTGTTCACTACTTTTAGAAAATTCTCGTAAGTGACTACATCTGAGATGCACAACTTGTGACCTGCAAATAGACAACTTACATGTGTGGTTGCTAGATGAACTAGTAATGTCATTTTATAGTTCAATCAAGTATGATATATTTCGTCTTGCAGTACATGTTTCCATCAAAATTAACATTGTTTTGTTGTTTTTCCAATCATAGTTGAATTTACTAACATCTGGAAGTGGAGGGATTGGACCCTATATTGGCTTGTGTGCCATATGTGCTACTTTTGGAGTTGCAGAAGGTCATGTTCAAGGTGGAATGATTGGTGATCTATCTCTCATGAGTCCTGAACTCCTTCTGGTAATTTGCTTATTACATGTGCATATTCTCTTTGGTAGTGTTTGGTCGTGAGACACCCGTTTTCAAATTTAAAGAAAAAAAGATTAAATACAATAAGAGCACAACATTTGGATTATCTTCAGAGATTTAAAGTAGTGTTGGTTTGAAACTCTTAGAGAGGAATCAAACTCTTGAGATTTTCATAATTAACAAGTACTCCTTTTCTTAGGATCTAGAAAACATCTTTCCAAGCTCTTATTGAATTTTTGTTATATCTCTTGATATATTTTTTATTTTGCTTGTTCTTGTGTCCTTGCAGTCATTTTTGGCAGGTTCAGCTGCATCTAGGACTATAAACTCTGCACTTAGACTTGTCATAAAGGCAGCATCTAAAAATACCAAGGGCGGCCTTTGGAAAGGAGCATGTATATTCCTTTTTCTTTTTTTTTTTGAATTTTTTTAAAATTATCCACTATCTTTGTTCGTTCTAGATCTATTTGATAAATAATTACTAATGTGACAGTTTATAACAATTAATAAAAAAAATTGAAAATAAGTGAAGAAAAAAAAATCATTCCCTAACAATGATAAGAACATAAAAACCCGCATCAAGGTTATTCAAGAATATGTTTAAACATTTAGGTTCAGTTTTATGGTGTTCACGTGTCGGGACAGGCCAATGCTTGCCCAAGCTCTGCCCATGTAGTTGTTGACCATAATATTCTGCCTGGCTCCAGCCCATAGGATTAAAGTTCAAGCCCGGTAAACCCATTTGCAAACTACATAAAACCCTTTGTGTTAAATATGTTGGGTTGTACTGGTTCCTTTAAGCATATATGTTGGAAAAATAGGTTTGCGTATTGCTCACAGAGCTAAGAACATACCATCCCTTAATAAGTTACTTGTGGATTTTTTTTTTATTTTTTTATTTTTTACAGAATTAAAGCTTTCATCTTGAGAAAACTTTGCCAAATGACTATAACTCCCGTTTAAGTTATTGTAATTAACACTTGAAAATTAATTGGGATTTGGTTATATCTATAGTTTTAGAAAATTAGAATCTTCAACTGACATCCTTCAAAGATTATTGGCTGGAAATCTTACTAATAATCTATGCCAAACACCCCATTAGGGTCTACAGGATTATAATGTAAATCAAATTATAACTTTGAGTTTTGGCAGAAATGATTTATATTTTACATTTCGAGATTGCAGAACAGAACACATTAAGTAGTATATATGTGTGTGAATGTTCTTTTGAATTTTATGCTCCAAATATGCATCAAAGAATTACCATGATAATTGTTATTTGTTTGGCTCAATTGAATAAATAATAAATAAACCGGGCCCCTGTATTGCCCATGTTCTACTGTGATTAGAAGTAGGTCTATTATCATAGGTCTACTGTGATTAGAAGTAGTGTTTAGGTGTAACTGGGTATTGGGCTGATATTATAAATAGAGACTTAGGGTCTCTATGATGTACATACCTTCTTCTGATTGCATAGTGAATTCTCCTGTCTTCCCCGTGGACGTAGGCCAAAAGCCGAACCACGTAAATCTCCGTGTGTCTTATGTGTGCTTGATCTCTTCTCATAGGCCCTAGATCGCAACAAACTGGTATCAGAGCATTATTGCGTGTGATCGGAGGAGATCTGACGTATCAGATCTCAGAGGGCGTGACAGATCAATCGCGAAGTTGGCCACGGATCGTGCAAAGATCAGAAGATCTGATCGGATTAAGGGGTCACGATTAGAGAAGAAGAAGAGATCGGACTGCAATACTTCATCAAGAGACTCAGAGGAAACAGAGGATCTGTTTCCAAAGAGGTCCGCTGTTTGTGCCTGAGTTTGTGCAGAGAGGGAGGATCAGTTTGAGAAAGAAAAACCGGAACAAACAGCAGCGATTTGGTTTTCGCTTGGACTGGGTTTTTTTTCCGGTGGGGCCCACATCGCCGTGAATAGAAGTCACCGGAATCCCTGCCTCTACTCGTCACCGGAGAAAAAGCGCCACCTGCGCTGTCGCCGTGGAAAAAGAAGAAGACACCAAAAGGTGCGGTGAGCGTGGAAGAAGGCACGCAAGAAGCGCCGCCTGCGCCTGCGACGGAACCGGAGGAGAGGACTGCTACTGCGAAGATCGAAGGACGCCGTTGCTGCTTGGACAAGACGATCCAGGCTCTGTTCTGGAGAGGAGAAAATCAGAGCAACAGTTGCTGTCGCCGGTGTTGTGCGTGTCGCCGGAGGAGAGAGGGTCGCCGCTGCTACTGCACTGTGTCGTGGCTGAGGAAGAGAAGTGAAGACCGGAAGAGGAGAACACCGAGAGAGACAAAAAAAAAAAAAAAAGGTGTTCTGTTGCAGAACCCAATTGAAGTGAAGAAGAATGTATTCTGGGCTTGTTTTTCGGGTTGGGTCCAGTCCAGGTCGACCTGACCTGCACATTAGAAGCCCAGAAACAAAGCTGCAGTGACGTCAGCATCTCAAAGGTCAAGATAGTTTGACCAAATCGAAGGCTGAATTTGTTTTTCGCGATATCTTGACGATCCGGAGTCCGATCGGAGATCCGTTTGAACCTACGGACTCGTTGAGAGCAGATCTACACTGTTGTGGAAGAAGATTGGTTGTTCAGAAGTCAACGAAGAATATTGACTGATTGGAGCGCAGAAACTTATTTCTGCGATATCTTAGTCGTCCAGAGTCGAATTTCAGATCCGTTTCTTCCAGCGTGCTCGTGGTGACCAGATCTACACAGTTCTAGTGAAAGATTTGCGGAATGGCTGCTAAATTCGACATTGAAAAATTCGACGGTAATAATGACTTCGATCTTTGGTGTCTGAAGATGCATGCTTTGTTGGTCCAGAACGGGTTGCATAAAGCCTTGAGGGGAAAGAATGCTCTATCTGAAAAATTGTCAGATGAAGAGAAGGATGAGTTGCTGGAAAAGGCGTATGGTCAGATTCTGCTGTTCTTGAGCGATGGTGTACTGCGAAAGGTTGTTCAGGAAAAACTGCTGCTGGCATATGGCAAAAGTTGGAGAACTTGTACATCACGAAATCTCTCACGAATCGCTTGTATTTAAAAAAGCGATTGTTCACGTTACAAATGCAGGAAGGTACGTCTGTTTCAACTCACCTTGATTCTTTCACAAAAGCTATTATGGATTTGGAAAATATCAATGTTGAAATTGATGATGAAGACCAAGCTATTATGCTGTTGTGCTCGTTACCACCCTCATATGAGCATTTTGTTGATACCATGATGTATGGTAGAGATACTCTCTCCAAAGAGGATGTAGAGGCAGCCTTGAACTCGAAAGAGTTGAAGAAAAAGGTTGCAACTGACAATGATAGTTCGGGTGAGGGTTTGGTAGTACGAGGAAGAACAAGAGACTCCAGTAATAAGAGCAAATATAGATCCAACAGGAAAAACGTTGAATGTTATTATTGCCATAAGAAAGGGCACATCAGAAAAAACTGTCCCGAAAGGCAGAGGAAAGGGAAAGAAATAATAGAAGATTCGTCATCTGATGATGATTCAGTCAGTGTTGCAGATGGAAGATCATATTATGTTTCCGACAATGCACTTTCTGTGATTGAAAATGGTATTCGTCCTAAGGATGAATGGATTCTTGATTCTGGTTGTTCTTACCATATGTGTCCCAATAGGGACTGGTTTACCACTTACAGAGAAATCAACGGTGGTAGTGTCTTGATGGGCAACAATGTTGCATGTAAGACGGTTGGAATTGGAACAGTTAAAATCAAGATGTATGATGGAATCGTCAGAACGATGGCAGAAGTTCGGCATGTTCCTGATCTGAAAAAGAATCTTGTTTCTCTTGGTGCCTTAGACTCCGATGGTTGTAAGTTCTCAGCTGAAGGTGGAGTCATGAAGGTTGTGAAGGGTGCTCTGGTTCTTATGAGAGGCAATAGAGTTGGAAACTTATATGTTTTGTCTGGAAATACAGTTACAGGTGGAGCTGCAGTGTCTTCCTCAGATGACCATGAATCTGTCTCAACACGCTTATGGCACTTGCGCCTGGGTCACATGAGTGAGAAGGGATTGACAATACTGAGCAATCGGAATTTGCTATGTGGCACAAAGACAAGCAAGTTAGATTTCTGTGAGAGATGCATCTTCGGGAAGCATCGAAAGGTCAGTTTCAAGACAGGTATTCATCGCACGAAAGGTATCCTTGATTATGTTCATTCATATGTATGGGGGCCTTCTAAGGTTTATTCCAAGGGCGGGTCCCGGTTTATGCTGACTTTTATTGATGATTATTCAAGGAAATTCTGGGTTTATACTCTGAAGACGAAGGATCAGACCTTTGTTACATTCAAGCGATGGAAAGAAATGGTTGAGAAACAGACTGGCAGAAAGGTGAAGAAGTTGAAGACAGGTAATGGCAAGGAGTACAGATCGACAGAGTTGGAGAACTATTGCACGGATCATAGCATAGTTCAGCATTACACCACTACAGAAACTCCGCAGCAGAATGGAGTTGCAAAGAGGATGAACAGAACGATCTTGGAAAGAACTCGTTGTATGTTGTTTACTGTAGGATTGTCCAAGGACTTTTGGGCTGAGACAGTAAATGTTGCAGGCTACTTGATAAATATGTCTCCACACACAAAGATTGGTTGCAAAACATCGGAAGAAATGTGGTCAGGTAATCCAGCTGATTATTCTAACTTGAGGATCTTCGGTTGTCCGGCTTATGCTCGCATAAAAACCGATAAGTTAGAACCAAGGGCTGCTAAGTGCATCTTGGTGGGATATGCTTCTGGGGTGAAAGGATACAGGTTGTGATGTATTGATCAAGATTCACCCAGATTTATCATCAGCAGGGATGTTACATTTCATGAGGATGCTTTACTCGAATCGAGAAAGCAGGTGGAGAGGACAGAAGTAGGTAGCAGCAGTGACACCGTTCAGGTGGAGTCCGACATCCTAGTGAGGAAGGAGAGTGCATCCGACTCCTCCCGAGATACAGGGGATCGTCAGGCTGTGCAGCAGATGCAGCAGACAGAACCGCAGATGCCGCAGACGGGTAGACCGCAGAGAGAAAGGAAACCGCCGGTTAGATACGGTTTCGAGGATATGACGACGTACGCGTCGACATCAGACAGTGGCCGTGATGATATGGTTACATACGCATTGACGACTGAGTCTCTTGAATTAATGGAAGGGCTGGAAAGTAGTCAACAGGCAGCAACTATGACCGAAGAGATGGAGTCTCTTGATGAGGAAAATCAGGCCATCGGATGCAAGCGATTCTACGAGGAAGATGAAGGAGCTTCCAGTGCAGGTAGAGTGCAGTTTAAGGTTCCTGATCATGTATGCAGTTTAAAGAAATCATTGTACGGGTCGAAGCAAGCTTCTAGACAATGGTACAAGCGATTTGGTGCACTCATGAAGGAATGGTTTAAATTCAAGTTCAAGCATTGCTTGGACTTGATCGGTGTGCTCAGTACCTGAGTGCCCTAAGGGGCAGGTGGAGACGGTGAGACGTGTTTAGTGCATGAGGATCAGCTTCAATGTTCGCCAAGGTGGAGATTTGTTATTTGTTTGGCTCAATTGAATAAATAATAAATAAACCGGGCCCCTGTATTGCCCATGTTCTACTGTGATTAGAAGTAGGTCTATTATCATAGGTCTACTGTGATTAGAAGTAGTGTTTGGGTGTAACTGGGTATTGGGCTGATATTATAAATAGAGACTTAGGGTCTCTATGATGTACATACCTTCTTCTGATTGCATAGTGAATTCTCCCGTCTTCCCCGTGGACGTAGGCCAAAAGCCGAACCACGTAAATCTCCGTGTTCTTGTGTGTGCTTGATCTCTTCTCATAGGCCCTAGATCGCAACAATAATGATTTGAGGCTGAAAGTTAAAACAAAATAAGTATGACCTGATTTTCAAGTCCTACACAGCAGCTACACAACACCAAGTATGTAATAGATTCATCCCTTCTGCAAAATAAATAAAATGTATATACTTTTGTAGCATGCGCTTTTTCTTTTTTTTTTCAAATCAAGTTATGCAAATTTCAGCAAAGTATTGTCCAATCTTTCATGTCATACAATTATTCTTATATGCCTCAAAATTCAAGATGTTTCTCTAATGACAATTCCATCTAATTGCCAATCACAGTGTTATTTCTAGCACTCTCAGTATTTTTTGAACTGGTGTGCGTTTTCCTTTACGCGTGTGTATTCTCCAAACTACCGATTGTTAAGTATTATCATTCAAAGGCAGCTGCTGAAGGTTCTAAAACAGTTTCAATTGACCTTGCTGCTGCTGGCATCCAAGTGCAGGTGTAAGCATCAAAACTACAATTTCCTGTTTTTGCAAGTGTCTCTTTTGTTTTTTTTTTTCCCTAACTTGAATGTGGATTGTTGAAGGATGAAGAAGATCGCAAGTGATTAGAACGCTTGAGCAACAAGCAGTTATTACTAAAAAATATGGATTATGCAATTGAAAATTTTCTGATATGTGTGCTAACATTTTCAATATTCCCCGGGTTTCTAGATGAGGATACTGGAACCGATGGTTTAGGTTCTTGGTAAATGTTCATTTCTTATATCTTTTTATCTGATATTCAATAGTATAGTTACCTGAAATTGATATTTTTCTGATATGTGCTAACAGAATTAATCTTTGTTAAGTTTCTTTCAATGTTTTAGAACATCGAAGCATGATTGAATGGTTCTGTTTTCCCAAATCATGGGTGTAAAAGATTCATGAGCACATCTTTTAAGTTAATAAATAATGTAAAATTCTTTGAATGCCTTCTTCTGTAATCCCTATTTTAGTTTTTAACATAGGAGGCTTATCATCAATCCAATCCCTTAAAAAACCTATCCATCATCATCGTCTTGATGAAACCCTTGTCCCAACTATGTTGGGGTCAGTTACCCGAATTTTGTTTCTCCATTCTGATCTATATTTAGCTAAATCCTCTAATAACTTACATTTCTTCATATTTATTTTTACTACCTCCATCCACGTCCTCGGATAAGCTAAATCTCCCCAACTTGTTTTAGGGTACATTTTATTTACTACTCTTTTTCTACTTCTAATGCAAGCATCTAGAACTACTAACCTATGTTGTGTGCTTAAACTCCCTCCTGGGATAATCTTACAGTCTTTAGAACCCAATTACTCATATTTTCTAACTAGAAAAAAGTCTATCCGGCTCCTGCTAGTTCCATTTTTATAAGTAATTAAATGCTCCCCTCTCTTTTTAAAGCAAGTTTTTACTATTACAATGTCAAATGCTAATGCAAAGTTCAAGACAGTGTCTCCTAACTCATTATTTTCTCCAAATCCTCGTCCTCCATTCACTGTCTCATATCCTCTATTATCGTTTCCTACATGTCCATTTAAGTCCCATCTTGGGAAAATCTTTTTACTAGTTGGGGTTTCTTGTAGTAAACCATCCATCTCTTCCCAAAATTGGCTCTTGACACTGACATCTAATCCTGCTTAAGGAGCATATTCGTTAATGATATGCATTATGTCTTCCTCTAATACTAGTTTAATTGCCACAATTCTTTCACCCAATCTCTTTACCCTCCACAATTTTCTCTTTTGAATCCTTATCTACGACTATACTCACTCCACTTCCTGTATTGTTCTTTCATGCATCAAAAAGGTTTATAACCATTATCAAGCTCATTAGCGTTATCCCCTTTTCACTTTGTCTCCTTTGGACATGCTACACTAATTCTTCTTATTTTCATTACCTCGACTAACTCTATGTTCTTGTCCGTCAAGGTTCCTATATTCTAAGCAGCAAATCAAATCTCCCTCTTCTTCTGCTACTTGAGTAACTTCTTTAGCCACACTCGTCCAGAATGGTGTGGTAGCCCTTGCCCACTTTCCACTGTAACCGGGCAATGCTGCAATGCGTTTCTTAGAGCAGGGAACGCCTTAGCATGATCTCGGAATGTTGTAATCTCAGAATTTATGTTTGAGCTGTGATAAATTTAACGCTGGCTATCAACCTACCTAACGCAACCCTCCTCCTTTACTCGGGCTTAGGACAATCAATAAAAAAAAACTTTCACGATTTGATAAAATCTCGGAATGTATGTAAAAAACTTTCAAAGTAAGATATGCTTATCAATTTCTTTATCAAGTGATCAATCCAATCACGAGAATAACTCAGCTTGAAGTAAAACTTGGGGATATAGCGGTTTGGATTTCAATCAAAAAGACCCATTGTAGATTTCCACTCTTTTCAACTCACGATTTCCCAAGTAAAAGCCTAGGTGGAAATGAACTCAAAAGGAAAGGGAAGTTGCACGGTGCGAGGTTGCTCTTTTTTTACGTGTATTTACATACGTATTCAAATGGCAAGACGAGGAACGAAACGAAATATACTGGACCACAGCATACAATGTATACGGGCCATGAGGGTAAGACGGTCAACCCTAACCCGACCCGTTTTTTATGGGTAAGGAAAACTTGACCCATGACCGACCCATATTTCGTGTGGGTCGGATTTGGTTGGTCGAATGTGGGCCGGGTTTGCATCGGGCTGGCAGGTCGGTTCAAGTTTTGCCACCCCTATGTGTGATGCATTCTTAAGAAGCTCTATTCGAGGTATACAACTCAAGCATACACATATGCCATATAGTAAAACATACGCCCCAAATTTTAAAAAAGACTAGAACTTTTTTCTTATTTGCTCTAATAAATACTTGTACCCCCGACCATGGTTCAAAATAGCGGCCGCTACATAGTGTAGTGCCCGCATTATTGGCCGTAGCGGTTGAGGCCGCTACGCTGTTTTGAAAATAACGGTGCTACGGTATAAAACGTAGTAAAGCCAATCCGTTTTAATTTAAAACATTATTTATCCTATTTTCTCTCCTCAATAGTCTTCCCTAAAGTTGTCTCTATCCTTATATGGTTCCAAATCACTAAAAAAACACAAGGTTGGCTACTACACAATATTTGAATTCCTTTGACCATTTAAAAAAACTCACCCCGCTACGCCGCTACGTAGCGTTTTGGCCACTAGCTGCGACACCCTCCACAACCGCTATTTTAATCCTTGCCCCCGACACAAAACGAGCCCCACACCATCAGACTATAACTGGAGATCAATCCTTGGTTATTCTCATATAAGGGATGTGCCTCACCACCACTTGAGGCACGGAGTGTTTTGGTAAGCCCAACCTTGAGACTAATATATAAACAGACACATATGCCCGATGCAGAAAAATGTACACCCCAAATACATAACATGTCCGTTCAAAAAATAAATAAATACATAACATGCCTTGGACTTGAGGTGTGTTATTAGGAGACCCACCCTGACATGAGTCTCAAGGCTCAAGCCTTTATTATATGTACAAATGTGCCTCTTACAGTGACAAGTATGCCTCAAACGCGAGCCAAATCTTGGGGCTTAGGAGGAACAGAGCGTGATGTGTGGAGTGTTTATGAAAGTCCTTCCTTGAAGCGATCCTCGAGCGTAGGCCCTGAACACCTTTCTAAGCTCCAGTCTCAATTTTAAGATCTAGATTTCCTGGCTTAAATTTCATAAACTGTCAACTCAATAGTACAGAAACATTGGCACTTTTGTTTATGAATAATGTCCTTGCTTTAAGTTACTTGGCCATTAGTAGTAAAAGTTCTGGTTAGTATTATTTTTGTGCATTAACTAGCTTCATTTTTGCACCATAACATGCTCTAGACCTCACTCAAGTCTCAGTTGCATGCGCTCCCACATGTGATGAACTCATTCATCCTCTTCAAGTGCTTTAATGTGAAGAAGATCTATTACTTTCTTTCAGATGAACTGTTTATTTGTGCTTTAGTGGAGTAGAAAATCATTCCATTCTTTAAGCTTTCATGTTCTATTTTTTGGGTGGCTGTCAGGTATTCATTGGTTTTGACAGCAATGTTTAATTTGTGGGATCTCATTTCGCGGTACCTTCCGCTAATTAAATGCTTAAGAATCGCATCAAGAAGTGGCCTCATGATTGCCACCCTCGCGCGTTTCTTGTTCATCCCTACATTCTACTCTACAACCAAGCATGGTGACCAAGGATGGATGATCATGCTGACTTCATTCTTAGGGTTAACAAATGGTCACCTTTCTGTTTGCGTTCTTATGGCTAGGCCCAAAGGTTACAAGGTCAGTTGATTACTAATGTTGCAATTGGTAAGTGTGAACAAAAGGATAGCATATGACCCTCGAATATGCTTGATAGGAGCAAGTATGTTGATACCAGACATGGACCCTTTAAAAGGGCCGGCTTGACATTTTACTTTTAAAATAAAGTGGAGTGAAGTGAAATAAAAAGAGGGAATAAATTATAAGTGGGTTATGGTGGTATTTTGTTTTTAGTTGTGGGGCCAGCTTCGGTACAACGTTGATGTAGCATAATATGCTATAGCAGCTCCCTCCATCCAATAGGAGATTGACATGTCATTTTAAATTTCAAAATGTAAGTCACTCGTTTTGGAAACTGTAAAACAGTTAATGCCTTCATTTTATTTCCATATTTACCCTTTTTAAAACATGAATACCCTTTGCCCAGCCTTAGCTGTGTATTTTCTTTCTCACCCTTCTCCCTGGCGTCTTTGCCACGAAAATATATCAATGGGACCATCATGTCTCTAATGCAAACCATTCAAATTAAAGTTTTTCTACTCTAGTTCTAGCATACTTAATTGAAGTAGGACCCATTTTTAAATTGATTATATATAAATATGATTAAAATTTTAAAAATAAAATAAATAAAATAAGAAAGTGCATCACATCAAATACTGGTATTAATAATGCGGAACCAAGATTATTTTTGTTAAGGGGCCAAAGTAGTGTAAGAATCTTAAATTAAATTGATAGATTTAGTAATAAAATATACGAGAAGTTTTACTTAAGTTGAGGAGAGAGAGATAAGGGTGAGATGTTTTTACAATTTTCTTGGAGTAAGTTAAGGTGAGAGAAGTTGAGATGAGTTCTTTAGTTGAAAAGGGCAAAGATGAAATAAAATAAAGTTAAACTGTTGAAGACTCTTGAAACAAGGGACTGACGGTTTTTCAACTAAAGAACCCATCTCAACTTCTCTCACCGTAACTTACTCCAAGAAAATTGCAAAAACATCTCACCCTTATCTCTCTCTCCTAAACGTCTTTTCCAAAAAAAAAAAAAAAAGGATAATATTCTCATAGGATATAGGTCCCACTTGGGCCAACCTTTTTCGGTTTAGCCCCTTGCACCTCTTCTTGTTTATTGATTTGGTATTAGGAACCATTTTACCTTTACCCACTATTAAGGTTGCATCTAAAAAACTAATGGTTAAGATTCCATTAAACTTTAAGTCTGTTAAATCAAAGGTTAAGATGATATTTTACTTAAGTTGGAGATTTTGAAGGATGTAAACATTACGGCTCATGATATATAGAGTAAGAATCAACATATGATATTGTATTGACCTTTAAATTTTGATTATTCTGAAATGTGCAATTAACTTTTGATCATTTTTCCAAGGTCAATCAGCTTCAAGGTGCAACTTTGGTGGGCGGTAAGAATACCTTGTTAAAAAAAATAGCCTAGGGCATTTAAAGAGGGAATTATGAGAAATTCACAAAGATGTGTAGTGGAGTCATTTTTGAGAATTTCAAAATCTAACATGCTAAATTTCATTCAAATAGGATTTTGGCTCAATTTCAGATTGATCCTTATAAAGACCATGAACAAGATACTATAGCATTTTTTAATATTTAATTGTTCAATTTAATGGATAGTCTCTCATCTTCTATCAAGTAGGATTTTGCAAAGGCTTTTAAAAAGAGGGTTATTTATTATAACATAAACAAATTACAATGCACAAATGCTCATGTCTATGATTTATATTGCATGACTCTTATGTTTAAAAAAAAATAAAAATCTAAAAAATTAACTCATAACATCCATATCTAGTGCTAACAGCCTAAATGCGAGGGCCCCTAGAGAGAGAGAGAGAGAGTAGTCATCTAGTGCGTGACTTGCGCACTGGATTACTGTGCGTGCCTCAACATGAGGCCCACATGGGCCCCACCTAGGACAGGGACTAGGGAGATCGAAAGATTTGCCTTGACCCTTCATCTTTGTAAAAAAATCAACCCCATCATTTACCCAAATCATCTTCATTTGGGTGCCACAAGTTTAATGGTATACAATCCACTTGAATGGGTGTGTAGTCGATCCAACAGTGTACAATACATTGAATGTATGTAATAGTGGCCCCATGTGAAACTCAGGGGGGGGGGGGGGGGACCCTCTTCCGATGAGCAAGATGCGCACTGGACACACCTGATAAACATCATATATATATATGGGAAACATTCATGCGTATCCATCCCTCACCATGTTATGGTGAGGAACAACATAGTAGTGTTGGTTTTATGATACATCCGAACCATCCACACACATGAGACCCCCTTAAGTACACTAGATCCATTGAATTTTCAATATCCAAATGGATTGGATCGTGGATTGAGCATCAGATTTATTTTTTTCTTTTAATATAAAGTCGTTAAATTTGTGAGCCACGGATGAAGGGATTAGAGTCATGGGATTGACCCCCAATTTGAAGGGGTTACACTAGCTATCATCTAAGATGTCTCTTTCCATCCCCCACAAGGCTCATGATCAATGGATCCCTAGGTGGGCCCCATTAAGTTTGTCTCTCACCATATGGTGAGGGAACAATGCATATGAATATCCCCATATATATATATATATCGAAGATGCTCTTATGAGAAACATCTCTCACCTTACTATGAGAGATAAGGTTGAGGCTCTCACATTTAAGTTGTTGGCATTGGATATTGATGTAAGTGCCCCCACCCTATCTCTCATAGTAAGGTGAGAGATGCTCTCATAGGAGCATCTCCCTATATATATACAACGCATATCGGATTTATTGAGATGAGAAATAGTTCTCACCTATTATATGATAACTTTTAGCAGGGCCCAACTGTGGGCCCCTTTGGGGATGGGACCAAGGGAGATTGAAAGATCTATATAAGACCACCTCAAGTATTAAGTTTGACCCCAACCCCATGCCCCTAACCCCTTCATCAGTGGCCCACAAGTTTAATGGCTTTATATTAAAAAAAAGATTCAACCCTTGATCCAACGGTTCAGTCCATTCGGATGTGTGCCATTCCTTGGGATCAGTGACTATCAAGGAGGTCCCTATTTGTGCATGATTTGGATGGGTTGCTAGGTATGGGCCCCACCAAAATATTTCCGTTTTTATATATATTAATATCAGTGAGCATTATACTATATTAAAGAGAAGGGTTTTTGTCAGTTAGGATTTTGACTGTAAGTTATTCTTATTTCAAATCTTCCCTCCTCACTTATGCAACTAACTACTTTATCTCAACTTCAAAGTCACTTATAACCACTCTCCACTTCTATTTGTTAGGAAAAAAAAAAAGAAGGAAAAGAAACTCTAATTCTATCCAAACTCTACCATTCTCTTTCTACTTACTTCAATTCTCTTCTTTTTCCTTCCTACGTGACCTGCTCTTGGATTACGTAAAGAGATACTCTCATGACGTATATAGGCCCCTTGTTTGCATGGACATGAATTCCTCATTATTTTTTACCAATTACAAAGAGGTGAGGGACACAGAATACATGTCCTAAGATGTTGACAGGACCCTTACTTTCCTTATGTGAGATTGTTTGATGGGGTTCACGGCTTGCCTTTGTTTCTTCAACTTTAACATGACAATATGATTCATCATTATTATCAAGATAAATATAAGAGCCTTGTTTCAACAATGACGGGTTGACTACGTGAATTTGTTTTTTCATTTTAGTCTATTTCAAGCAAAATTTCCAGATAAGCATATCCCTAAGTTTTAATTTTAAGTTTCTCTTCCCCTTCTGGAAATGTAGAGCCTTCTAAATTCTTTGCGGGCTTAGCGTAATCAAGCAAGATAAGCCCAAACCGCCATTAGGTTTTGGACTATGTCCAGTTACAATTTCTAATTCTGGTGGTGCTACAAAATGACAAACCGCTACTTTCACAAAAAGAAAAAAATGTACGTATGAGATGTTGACCTAGCTGTGGTGGTGTAGGGTCCAAGCTTTAGGTTGGCAAACTCGGTGATACTTTTTGTACAAGGTAGGTTGACAGATTATTTTCTTAATTTTATATATATATATATATATATGAGAATATTCATGTGCATCCATTCCTTACCATAAGGTGAGAGACATTTCCATAATTGAAAATTTTCATGTACAAAAGAGGAAAAGTCATATGTGATCATATGCATAAAAATAATATTTATGTGTAAAGAGGGAAAGCCAAATAAGTGTCCATCGCCCTACGATGAGGGATGGATGCATATGAATGTCCCCCATATATAAAAACTATAAATTTTAATTTATATCCTCATAAAATAATTCAAACGTAGTTTGAAAATACAAATGCATCTAATAATAAGTGAAGAGAAAAAAGAGAAAAAAAAAAAAAACCTAGAGCTGGTTGTACTCGAAAACCAAGAAAAGAATTTACTCTATTGTTGAACAGTGTAGTTGAAAATTTAACTAGCATCATTGTTCGGCTAAAAGCCACATCTTCTAGCTGTTTATGGTGCTGAGTCATGAGATCCTGACGGGTTTTTTCAACATCACTGTCACATAAACCGTTCTTGGGCAGAAAAATATCAGGATATTTTCAAGTTTAGGGTCTTGCCTTAGAATATTATCGAGAAAATATAATAAAAAAATAAAAAATTGAATGATAAAAAAGTAAACAAACACAAAATACCGTTAAAATAATTTTCATAACTTTTTCAAAATACTCATTTTATTCTGAAATTATCATGATTTTCTCACTATATTAATTTTGATGATATTTTAAAAATATCTTGATATTATAAAAAAAAACACTGTTTCAAGCAAATACCACGGTATTATAACGATATTCAAAACATTGAACATTTCTGTGATAGGGCTCCACATGTACCTTCTTCACCTTTGGGGAGGATTATGATACATGTTCTGAAAATTGAGGGGACTTTAATAGTGAAAAAACAAAGACACAACTGAGACCATTGTAATCATTGATTACAAGTGGTAATATTGGGCTATGGAAATGTGGCTCACAGGTCATCAATCCATTGGTAGATTAGAGTGATATTTAGGCTGCTTAGATTAGGGGCTTTCCTTTCTTAATTGCATAATGCCTGCAACAATTGCCGGGGAAGTGGTTTGCAGTTTGGGTGAGTGGGTAGGTGGGCAAGTGTTCCCTGATCTCTTTCATCCAGCTGGGAGATTAAAAATGTGCATTGCTGGAACCAAGTTGTGACACGGTTAGGTACGAGGGTGCTTGAGATTGAATCCCCTTGGTAGCGGGGAAAACAAAAATGCATTCTTCGATTTCGTGTTTCTCCGGACTCAACAGGTCAGATTGCAGTCAAGTGTGCAATAGATTGTATCCTGACCCATCAATTTTAACAGGCATGGAATACTGATCCAGATCTGTCAATCAAGGCTGAATCCACCCGATAAATCTGGTCCTTCAGGAATGAAAGCAAAATATTGCTGGCTGATTCATGTCAAAACCTGATTTCAGAATAAAAGTCCAAATTGAGGATTCTCTTAATGAAATGAAGAAAAGTTAGCCCTTCTGTTTCAAATCACACAATCGGCTCCTCCACATACTATTTCCATTAGCATATCATAACCCAACATGACTTGCAAGAAACAATCATGAAAACACATTCAACAGGAAGGAAACCATCTTTTGCTTGATCCAACTCAAGTACATTGCATTGGACCTTGCACAGGCATGGGGCCATATATAGCCATATATAATTCCCACCAAAGCGATTTACACCATCGGAACAATCATGATTTAAATACAGTTATGTTTTTAAAACATGATCCATCCAATAGGGCATCTACCTGCTGTAAGCGATGACTGAGCTAGTGCCAATACTGGTGCACGTTTGCATCTGTGACATGAAATATTAAATCAAACAAATGTAGGTCACCACAAAACTGTCAAATAGGTGATCAGGCAATCCTATCATCAGGATATGATCACTTATTATCATTTTATTTAAAAACAGAACCAGTAAATCCAACCTCATGAATCTAGACACATGGTCAATTCTGCTAGTTGGGAGTAACTCAACTAGTGTTTAAAAAAAAAACTATCAAAATTGATCTAACAAGGAGAGGAACAACACTCCAGTTATGTTCTGAACTGCCGGACACATTTTTAACTCCAGATTCCAGAAGATCAAAACAAATGATAAATAAATTTTACATAGACTCGACTGTGTAGTGCATTAACGAGACTCAATAGTGCAGCCCTCATCAACACCCCAAGTCATTTTTATGACCTTGGATACCTTACCATAATTAGAAGAAGGTTTGCTCTACCAGCCCCTGCACCATCCCCATTGCACCATCCATCCCTGTACATTTACCATAATGCATTTTTAAAAAGTAAAAATCATAATGCATTTTAGAAGATGTAAAATACTGACGCTTTGCCCTGGGCAAAACCAAAGGGAAATGCATCCAGAGGACAAGGAGAAGATCCATTAACGACTTCCGCTACTGCACAAGCTGACCAAATCCATCAATGTGGAATATAATGCTTCTAGGGATAAATGCCCCAAGAATCTCCTATTTTCAGACCCGCCATTGGAGAAATCCATGTGAAGCTTACCTTCCTCCATCAGCCCATCTTCCATTACCAACCACCATGAGATGCACCCACGGGCATCGACGGGATCCACATGAGCTACCAGGGCCAGGGTGTCTCCCTGATCCAACTCAAAAGACAAGCTAATGAAGTCTCTAGTTGCTTTCATTCCAACTACTAATGCCTCCTCATGAAGCCAACGTATGACCTGGCTTGCAACCTGTTACAAACAATCATTCCTTAGAAGGTCCATAACAAAGTGTACTGAAGTATACTTTTAAGTGTCACACCATAGCAATATATGAATTGTCCCCCCCCCTCGTTTTAATTGCCTTGAAGGTTAACGAGGTAAAAAGGCTTCATCTAGTTAGTAAGGACATTGTGCTTCTACATTTGCTAAGTATTCTCCATAAAGGAATTCCAAAATTCATGTATTTTGATGCAAATCCCAATTGTTAAGCACCCTAACTTGAGAAATTCAGCATCATGAGCTTGTAAGGTTTATGCCTTGTATTCTGATTTGACCAGATTGGTTCATTGGGTTAGCCAATGACCAAGTTCAGGGTCAAGGGTGGTCTTTGTACCGGGGCTTTCTTGAGGGTTGAGGGCCAAGAAAGCAGAGATTATATATAGATGTAATCGATAACCCTATGCTCAGAGTGAGAGGTGAGAGCTCTCTCTCCCGTAGTTCTCAACCACGGCAGTTTGACTAGATTGGTTCATTGGGTTGGCCAATGACCAGGTTTAGAGTTGGGTATTTTGGTCATTATACCGGGGCTTTCTTGGAGGCCAAAAAAGCAGGCCAAACAAAAGATGCTGATGGAAATTGGTCTAGGCCCATTAAATTGGCATGATTCAATGACTTGAGTCATCAAAACTTCAAAACATTTTTTTTAGTAAACTAATATTTTGATTAGTTTAAACTACATGAGTAATTGTTGGTAAAGTGGTGGAAGCCAATGCACATCATCTCAAAGGTCTAGGTTTCAATTCCCCATAAATGTATTTTTTTGTTCCTCCAAATTCAAGCAAGGGTCCCACAAATTGATCAAATAAAAATGGTCATAAGACCCATTCAAAGAAACTTGTTGTGGAGTTTTGAAAACTGCCCATCACTGATGACTCCAATCACTCCATGATACCTGTTATGGTAGTTATCATAACCACCCAAAAGAATGATAATAAAAAGAGGAAGAGAGGAATGATCAGAAGATTCGACTGTAGTCTAACAAAGAAGAGAAAGAAAAGAAAAGAAGAGAAAAGAAAAGAAGAGAAGGAGAAGAGAAATGAAAGAGAGAAAAGGGTGAGACTTCCACATCATCTTCCCCTTCACTACATCTTCTCCATCTCATTCTACATCACATCTCCATTTCACTTCCTATTGGAGATTCAGATCCTTATGTAATAAGGATCTGCCCTCCAGCCACCACATCAACTGCATTTCATCTTCATCATTTCATCTCCTCCATTACATCTTTATCATCTGATCTTCCTCATATATCATAGCTATTTCCCAAATGGAGATTCGGAATCCCATGAGAAGGGAATTTTGCCCTCATCTCTAAAAAAATATCTACACCCTATCATGATAAAAAAAATGGAGATTCAAATTTCTCTAAAAGAAATCTGCCCTCCTATGAAAAGGATAAAAAAATGGAGATTCAGATTTCTTTTCTAGAAATCTAGACTCCACAAAGGGGGTTGAAAATGCCTAGAAAAAAACTAACCATAGCCTGCACATCGAGACTCAGATGGAGGAAATCTATCCTCCTAAAAAAATCTAAATCTGCTCAAACAAATAGACAGAATCCTGTAAACAATCAAACCCAAGTTGGACAATCACAAGTAAATCCAGGAGCCGGGGGATTTTGCCTGCCATGGCCTGGACTCCATGCAGCTAGCACTTCTCATCAACCAATTACTCCTATGGTAGCCCCTGAGTCTAATTGGCAAGTTCTAGTGGTGATTGGAGGAGCTTCTTCATGAGGACCTGAACCTATGTCCACATATTGCTATCAAAGTGGGTATTCATATCCACTTGGATTTCCAGGTCCTTGGTACCCATCATCTTTGGGGGGACAACCACAACAATCACATCCTCCATATTCTTTGCATTACTAGGCTTGTGCAGGAGTTTATGGCTTCTTTGGTGTCCCACCGCCTATGTTTGATAGTTCACTGTCCGGACAATCACATCAAAGAGGAATCATCCCACTCGCAACAAAACTTTCTCAGAAACACTAAGAGGTTGCTATTTGAGGTTCAAAACCCAGCCCGAATAGAGGCTGGAATTGAGTCGAGAATTCAGTCCTAAATAGATGCATGTAATGGGCTGAAATACAGTCTAAAAGAGGAGCTTTAAATGGGCTTGGATATAGTCTCAAATAGGCTAAAATCAGTTCTGTGAGTTTAGCCTAAGCTCGGATTTAAATCAGCCCAATTGGGACTTTAAATGGGCCATAAATGAGGGCTATAAATCTGTATCATTTAGAGAAATGAGCCTAAGTGAGACTGTAAAGCAGTAGTACATAACCCAAAGGCGGCTCTACAAAGGTTAAATATGGTTTCAAATGGCGACTATAAATGGGTTCAGACCCGGCATGAATGAGGGCTATAAATAAGTCGGGTTACACCAGACATACAGGTTGGGCTTCAATAAACATGTACCCTAACCCATAATGTTGGGTTTTCAACAATTGTATTGAATCTATCCAAGCAAAGAATGAATTTGGATTTTGGCTTGTTTGTCTTCATTGGTCCATGGAGGGTTTACAAATGGGTTACAACTTGACCCAAACTGGTTTCTCTAAATAGGTTAAAACTCAACCCAAACTGGTTTCTCTAAATGGGTTAAAACTCAACCCAAACTGGTTTCTCTAAATGGGTTAAAACTCAACCCAAATTGGTTTCTCTAAATGGGTTGGAAACTCTGCCCGAAATGTTTTCTCTAAATAGGTTCAAAAAAAAAAAAAAATCAAACTATGGGTCAAAAGTACCAGCCCAAAATTAATTTCTCTAGCAGTTTGCTTTAAATTGACTAGTTGTCTAAATTTCCCCAGTCAAACTGTCACACTATTGGCCCAAAAAGTGACAGAAATGGGGCTGGGTCTCAACTCATATAATGACGAGAAATTGAGCTAAACTACAGACCAGATTTTAGTTTACAAGTCTAAGTCTGGCCAGATTTTTAGGTCTAAATCAGGCCAAAATTACAAGCCTAAATTAGGCTAGAATTATAAGCATAAATCAAGACAAAATTACAAGCATAAATCAAGAAAAAATTACAGGTCTAAAATCTAAATCAAGCCATACTTATAGGTCAAAACCATGTCAGACTTATAAGCCAAATCTAGGTCAGCACTAAAGACCAAAAATCAGCCCAGGTAATAACTGGAAATTGGATTAAGTTACAACCTTGACTTTAGCAGAGATTTGGATATGATGATGACCAAAAATTGGGTTGCAATATTGTCTAAAAAAATGATTGGAATAAATCATTACATGTGTCCATCAGAAAATGAATTTGCTACTCAACCGAATGCTATGCTTATGAACAGCATTTGGCATACAGAAACAACAGAATATACTTCCGAACTATGGATATTTTATACTAAAAAAATCAATGCGATTTTCAACTCCAAAAGGGCAGGGGCACTTCATCTATTTAGAAGACTGCAACATAATAGCTGAAAGCACTTTCGGATTTCACAGGATGATAAAGGCATATACCTGCTGTAGAAGAATCGCAGGAAGATCTGCCAGGTCACAGTCATAACAGTTCATCGGGGAGACATCCATAGACCCACCTCTGAAGAAACCCACAACGTTGGGTGCACCTTCTCCACTTACACTGATGCATTCATCATTCACCACCACCTTAGTGAGAAACTGTGACCGGACTCTGTTCTTTCCATCATGCATATCTGGAGAACTTGTTCGCTGACCAGCATGAATAATTGATTCAGGAACCTTCACAGAGAGAGACCATGATGAAGTCCGAGAATGCCAAGTCGGATGAGATAACAAATGGAGATATGGGACTCCGCTCACCTGGAGAGATGAAGAAAGAAATTGTTCAAAGAGAATGAAGATCCAAGATGACTTCATTTGTAAAGGTCTGCTAATGCCACAAGCTGCTCATTCAGGTTGGGATCATTTGGCCCACAAAACAGGCAGGTACAGTCATAGGTGGGTCCCCAATTACATTAAATGTGGACACCATCAGCCAAATTCTTTCAACTGTTTACTCTTTTTGTACAGCGAGAGCACTTATGACTAGTCTGGTCTAATTTCGCAGGCTGGAGCATCTATATGGTGATAACCACCATCAGGCTAGCTCAGATCTTGCAGTTGCAGAAGTGTGCTAACATGACAAGAAAAGCCAAATCAGAAATGGTATGTCTTCTTTTTCGTTTGATGAATAAAGGCAGATAAATCATTTTTTTAATAAAAAAAACAGAGAGAAATAAGGTTTATATCATTACCAGCTTTTCCAGCTCCGCCAAAACCTTGTTAGAGAAGATTCTATGAGCAAGAGTCATGCAGAAATGACCAACGAGACCAGACCCATCTCCTGCAGTTTGACCATATGCTTGAGTTCTGGCAGCGAAAGGGTGTTTCTCCTTTGCTCCTATGAACACATTTTCATGAAGAATCTGTTGCAAATAAATCTCACAACTGACTGGATTAGGATGTCCAGATAAATTCCTTTTAAGGGCATCATGCTTCTCATCAGCGGTTCGCACATGAACTATGTCCAATGCTAAAGGCACACCCTTTCCATTCTGCGTGTGATTTTTGGTGTCGCTAATCTGGTCAGAATCTTGCTCAGAAGATTCAAGGGATAAGAATACAGAGGCTTCTTGACCTATTCCCAACTGTATAAAGTTTTCTCTTATCCCTGTCACATTAACTCCTGGAGATGGGTAGAAAGCCTCACGGTTCACTAAATCAAATACCTGATATTAGATGCCAGCAATCAGTAAATGAACGAGCTTCTAGATGTTCACATGCACATTTTCAATCTCAAACGCATTTTTAAACAAAGTGATTCAGAATGAAATTAACAAAATGAAGACTGACCCAATGTGAAATTCATAAAACGAGAAGACTAGCACACTGTGCAAAGTCTTCCGTACTGGACCTAAGGACCATCTTACTGTTACATGGAATGTGGGTTAGAAGGGCCACCACGGGTAGTAACACCTTTCATGCACATCCCTTCTGATTTCTAACTCAGTGAGAAAAGCATAAATCATCATCTGTCGGAGTCTATTCAGTATTAGAGCACATGATCTCACAGGAACAGGAAAAAATTAAAACATGAACAAAGAAAATGAAGCCTCCAAGTCCATACATAACATAGAAGCAGAGCATGATTATGAAGCTTCAAGAGGGAATAAGGGCAGACAGCAGGAAGCTTTGGCAAGCAACCAGACCATGGAGAAAAGACAACTGTCTTAAACATGGAGATTTTTTTTAACTAGTTCTGGAACATGAAGTGTGGAGAGATGAGCCCACACAATGATAGAAAAGTTAAGACATAAGGCCAAGTCATGGAATGGAAACAGGCGCTCTCCTAATATTTCTGAGTGGGTTGAACAGAAGACACTGTAGATGAGAAAGGCTGTGGCTCTTTACCCAGGAATAAGGAGTAATTTCAAAATTATTTGCATCAGCAAGAGATTATAGAGAAAATGATGGCAATGAAAGTTGAGTTGAAACTTTGTAAGTCGATCTAAGGAAGAATTTTTCAATGAGTTCCTTTATTAACTAAAAATGTCACAATGTAATGACTAAGAGAGGGCAAGACAATGGTTATGGGCTCCAAAACGAAGACAACGTAAAAAAAAGGTGCTCAGAATTCAGAAGACTGAAAGATGTTGCTCCGGTCCTTCAATATCAAATGGATAGGGTCGATCCTTTTATTGTTTATGCCATGTGATTGTTTTTCTGGTCGGGTATTAATATCATGCTCTTATACTCATACTCTTGCGCTTTAGGGCTCGTTGTTTTTTGGTTCTCTTTTCTCCTTGTATGGACATTTTTATTCTATTATTAATATAAAAAAAAAATGAAGAAAAGAAAAGGAAGATAGCAAATGAATGTTTGAGGTTCTGGGGGGTTGATGTAGGCCAGGACAGACCCATGGCCCAATTGGCCTCATGTCTACAGAGAAAACTAAGGGACAGGCCCAACAGGAACACCATAAGCCCTAGATGTCGACCCATGCTCTAAGTGCTGAATTTCTGCACCTCTGATTGGACACATGGAGCCCACAACATTCAAAATCCAGCAATTTATGTTTTATTTCTTTCCAAGTTCCTAGGAGTCCTAATACAACAAGTGACCACATCTAGGGAGGTTTTAGAGACGAATAAAAAACATGCATTTGATTAAAGCATTTGACTGTATGTATGGGGCTTGTCTACATCTTCTTCTTTTTTTAATCTTTTTCTATTTATTTCCTCATGAACACTTGCTTAACTTCAAGAGATATCCTACTGTGTAAGATTGTTGGTTTGGATTTTATTTTTACTTTTAATCTTGATTTAAAGATAAAAAATAAATATATATTGATACCTAAAACTTATTCAACTATTTACCTTTTTTACAATATATTAATACATGTCATGATGTTCTTGATATGATTGTATGGTGGCTCATTTGTCATTGTATTTATATTGCTATGATTGAGAAAATAGATGGATTATGAAAAACTACTTTTTTATTTTTAATTCCTTTTCATAACTATTAGAAAAATAAAAAGATCATACGATTCAAGATAGGATCCACAATTCAATTCGATTCATGGGTATGAACGATTGTGATACGATTCCAATTTTCAGAACAATCATTTTAGCAATAATATACATATTCCAAGGTTGGCAGTGCAAAGCATGGAAAATCTTGAAAAAATCGTGACAAGGTGTGAATGCACCAAAAACATATGAAACCAATGACATAGGTAAGCAAAGAAAATTTTCCCACAAAGGACTTGACTGGGAAAGGTTCTACTTAAAAAACAAATTTTCTTAGGTGCGAAGAAAGATGTGCCCAAGGTTTATGGCAGAAAGAAAAGTAGAAAACTACCTGCTCATCAAAGATTGCTTGATGAATTTCACGAAGGATTGAATGTGCTTCTTTAATACCTTCATCAACATCTTCATCACTTACAACTTCTTTCTTGGCTTCTCGTGAAGGATGTTCACCCAAACTAGCACTTTTACTTTTGCTAAACCTTCTTGGTGTACAACTTGAATGGCTGCCAAGGAAACCAAAGTGTATAGAGCGGCATGAATTCGAAGGCAAGATTACCGTCAACATGCCAGCTGAGTTGTGATCGACCCGTACTGTGGATACAGAAGATGGGCGGAAAGGAGCTACTGTATCTAGCAGTGAATTATCAAATAAATCAATTGTGAACCCTTCACTCCCAGGAGCAGAAGCTGCCAAACGTTGACGTTTCACTTTCCAGTTTTGCTGCAATCTATCAGGAAGATAAACAAAAGAATGTAACTAAAAGTAAATGATTGATGAATATGATAATCTCAAAAATGGGTTTTAAGGCACATTCACCTAATTAAAGCACCATAGAATCTTGCCTCCCTTGCAACCTGCTGCTCCAGAGCCTTGGCAGATTGTTTAAAATATCTTCCAAGATGCTGCATATCCGACATAAGAACAATAAAGACAGATGGTGACTGTGAACAAATAACATCCAAAATATTGGGAGAGAAACTTCTTTCTTTTGATAAGGAACCACAAGAATGAAAGTGATAACATCCGTGGTTGTTTAACATGCCGCATTGACCATAACCTGCCTAATTCAACCTAGATGGACATAAGGTGGTCAAAGTGATAACATCTTGAATCTTAAACCTCTCAACAAAAGATGATGGCAGAACTAGTTGCAGTCAATGATCTTGCAAAGGTTGGAATCTTTTTTAGCAAAGGGCAGTTTCCTCATTGTCATCTGTTCTTTGAGCCTTGAGGTTGTCTTATATCCATCATCTTTGTGAACAGGGACTTCAATTTCACATTTTCTACTTTGTTGTATCCATTGTGTGGTTGTATATGGTTTGTTTTTTTAGTTTTGTTGTTATTGATAGGAAAAAAAAAAAGGTGGCACCATGCCATCATGAGCCTAATGAAGAACCAAACTGCAAACCAGAAGTTCATATTATGGTGCTCATTTGCCAAACAAAACATACAAGAGCACAAAGGATTTGATTCAATGTTCTAAAATCCAAATCATCATGCAGAACACTGAGTATCACAAATTTCAGAAGTTAATTAACATTGCCATAAATCTTCATCACTCCACAAGCAGCTCAAAAGGACATGATTTTGCATATGAAAAAATCACATCAAACCTATACACAAAATGTTACATAAAACCATACCCGAAAGCATTGAAGTTTAGTTGCAGCAGATACAGCAAGGTCCGACAAAACTTCATTAGGCAACTGCTTTGGCCTTGTCATACAAGCCACTGTTACTGCATCATTTGCTTCCACCTACCAAAAAAAAATTCTAATATCAAAATGGAAATGGAGACCACAACAGAGAACATCAACTAGCAAATAATCCCTTACCGTATTGATCAGATCGATGATAACAGAGAGTTCTTGATGAGCCAGCTGTAGATTCTCCACCAAGCTCTGCCATGGCCATGGCGCAGCTGCCGCTGTCTCCTTCGAGCTCTTCTGCTTCTTCTTCGCATCCTTCTCAACCAGCGGCGTGAAATCAATGCGTCGAATTAGGGAAAGACGCTTCTCATCTGGGCCGATTTCACTGCCGATGCAGAAAATAGAATCAAATCAAGCAAATACGACGAGATGAGAATTTGGTGGGGAAAGAATGGAAATTTATTGGGGAATTGATCGTACTGAGGGAAACGTTCGATTCCGCTGTCATCAATTGCATCCAAGCGCTTGATCGGTAGCTTGTCGAGTGAGATCTTCATGTCTCTGTTCATCTTTTGATCTTTTCAGAGCATGAAGGGAAGGTCAGTTTATGGTTAGATCGAATAGAGGGATTTTGTCTTTCGCATTACTGTTGGCGCGAATTTAGAGCTTTGACTAGAGAAGAACACTAAACATGAGCAAATCACGTGAAGATGGAGAGCATTTGTGTCTGTTTGACAACACAAAGGCTCCTGTGCGGATGTCTCGCACGGATCTGACGTGCGAGATAATTTTTTATTTTTAGAAATTTTCTTATTTCAAGCTACCCAAAATATAATTCTTTACCTATGAAATTTAGAGTTTGCATTATTTCACGTGCTTTGACAGTTCATCCTCTACAATTCAAACCCCTTCCCTAGAATTTGCATTAGTAGCAATTCCATCGGGGTTGATATGTAGCGGATCAGTAATCCACAACCCATAGACAGGTCAACTTGATGCTAAGCCTAGAGAGACATTTCAGTTGAAAAGAGAGAGGCAGTCCAGGTTCTCAAAACCATTTCAACTCATCAGTCATCAACCACAAGCATGGCATAGCTCAATCCAGGTTCTCAAAACCATGAACTCAGCTGATCAAATAATTTCAATCCCCCTGCAATTTTGCCCACACCCTGCTGATCAAATAATTTCAATCCATGCAATTTTTCCCACACCCTTCTGATCAAACAAATTTCAGTCCAAGTTTACTGAAAAATACTCCCAAGCCTCCTGATCAACTGTAGACCTTTTGCAACAGGGTAGAATGTGACAATTCAAACAACAGAGAGTGGCGATTCAAACAACAGATCAAGACCATGACCGTTAGACTCATGGCCCAAAATAGTTGCAGCAGATTAAAATCTCTACAGAGGGCAGTCGCAGCAGTTTTATAAAAAATATTGGGAAAAACAATGTAAGAAGAAGAAGAAGAAGAAACAGAAGAAACTGTGTACCTGGCACCGGAGACAGAGTGGCTGGGACCTGGGCTCCGACTGGGCGTGGCACCGGCGATGGTTCGCTGGATTGAAAACGGAGAGGAGGGAGATGGAGACCGAGAGGAAACCAGGCCTAGGCGAAAAACAGAGAGCAGTTGACCAGAATGTGCGTGGCTGGGACCTGGGCTCCTACTGGGGGTGGCACCGGCGACGGCTTCGCTGGACTGAAAACGGAGAGGAGGGAGATGGAGACCGAGAGGAGACGAGGGCCTTTAGTTTCGTAGAAATGGGGAGGGTGCTCAGGAGAAGGGTCTGGGTGAATGTGATAAAAGGGTATTTTGATCTCAACGAAAATTTATAAAAGAATGGAGCCATTTCTGCCTTTATTTCAGTGAACCAAATACTCCCTCCCAGTTTTTTTTTTTAGGCCAAGTAAGTCATGGAATGCCCTTTGCTAGAGCTCCAGCCAGAGTGCTCTACTTTGGCATTGATGCTCCTTTTATTGCATTTCCATATGGTCGATGGAGAATTAGAATTCAACTAGTGGGCGCTCAAGTGGCATAACTGCTGTTGGTAAAGTAGATGAAATTCATTTTGAACGATCTAAATTACCGCTTCGTGGGCTTCACGATGGAGTTACCAACATGTGTTACACTTACACAGTTCCCATGTAATAGCTGCGACTAAAGATCCCGGCTATTTGGCACCTGTTAAGGATAATTTGACAATTTACTATTAAAGTAAAAGTGATGTAAAGCATTAAATCAAGAGTAATAGATGGTTTGTTTCATGTTGATTAGGAAATTTAGTGATGTTGGTGCATTACGAAGGCTATTGGCATATGGTTGGTGGCCTAAAGTTGGAAATGTTGCAGCCCCTTTGGGCATTGGTGCAATATCGAAGTCGTTGGTGCTGCTTGGTGTGAATTTGAGTTAAGTTGGCTCATGCCCTAAGTTGTCGGTGCGACTTAGTTGTCCCTAAAGTACTACTTCAATGCCTAGTGCATGCAGTAGGTTGCTAGTGCAGTGGTTGGTGCAGGCAACGGATGGGTTGTGGTGTGCAGTGCAGTGTGTGTTGCTGGTGTGGCACACACAGTGCGTGCAGTAGAACGCACGCTCAGGGGCAGACCGACCAACCTTGTGTAGCAGCACATAACCGAGGCCAACCAACCAAAGCGTGGTACATGACAATTGATGCATGGCACTTGGTGTGTGGCAGGAAGCTACCCCAGTGTGCAAGATAGTGCATGGACGACCAACCCGGTGTGTTTCCTCAATCGCAAACATTTCTTCTCATGAGGTGCGAGATCATGTTTGTCAGGGTTTCCTACTACATGGGCAGTATGCTTGGTGGCTGGCTTCGTGGACCATTGGTACACTGTTTGACCAAAACAACCCTAGACGACTTGGAAAGCAATATTAGTGCACTGTTTGGACTATGTTGACCACGACTAACATTTGGACCCTAGAAGGCGGGTATGGCTTGTCAGATGGGCGCATAGGGAACCTTCCCCTTGTGCTTGGGCCGGTGTAGCCCATGTGTAGGATACAGTTGGTGCTAAGGGGCAGGCCATTCCACATACATGGTTGTGTGGGAAAAACACAGTAATGACGAGATTAAGCGAGGATCACAGTAATCCACCTCGGTATTGGCAAGCATATCCCGGCAGTTCGGCGGCTCGGTGAGGAGCGCCGGCTCAAGAGGCACCATGCAGCAGCTCGGCTAGGAGTGCCAGCTCAGCAACTCAGCAGCTCGGTAGCTCTATTCAGAGTGCCAGCTCAGCAGGAGCTGCTCGGCATCTGTGCCAGCAGAGAGCCAGCTCAGCCAGACCGCTCCTGGTCCCGGCAAGAGTACGAAGGCAAAGAGTGGGCCATCACACCTACCAAAAGCGCGGGCGTGCCCTGACAGTTAGGGGCGCTCATTTATGGCGATAAGAAGTCGGCTTCATCATCCCCTCACGTCAACTGACCAAAAGTGACCGATGGGATGCGCCCTTTTTACCTACCGCCGGATGTCAGGGTAAGGCTGATGGGACCTTACCCCACCTACCCCCACTCACAGAGAATGCACAAACAATTCTCCTTCTTGGACACATGGGACCGGCCCCATGGAGGTACGCGATACATAACTCACAATACTCCACATCGTCTGATTCCCTTCGGCCTCCTCCTGTTTAGTTTTCTCAGAGCTAACTCAAGCATCGGAGTGCCTTCGGCTCACGGCAGCCAGGGGCTCTAACTCTAGCCTTTTTCCTTCCTTTTCAGGTTCTTGACGTTCAGCATTCCCCGTCCTAAGAAGTTTACCTCGATCTCATCTCAATCTAAGTAGGTGTCGTTTTTACCGCCTACAGTTTGGCGCCGTTTGTGAGAAACTGAACAAAAAGCTTTCAAGCGCCATGCCTCCAAAAACCAGAAATGGCGAAGGGCCCTCCAAGGGCAAGGGCCACGACAAAGAGCACACCGGGCAAGGTGACAGATCTGTCACCTAACCAGGTGCGAAGTCCGCACGGGCTAAGTCTCGTCACCAGACCGCTCCCGGTGACCAGGAAGATCCTCTCCAGGATGCTGTCCTGGCTCGAAACCTCCTCATCCAAGAGCAAAGAGAGCTCATCCGGAGGCTCAAGCAGCAGCTCCGGGATGGAAGGGCCCCGAGCCCGCCTCCTGCGCATAGCCGTGCTTCGGGTCCTCCACGCAGGCACGACCAAGCTCCGACTCACGAGCGAGACCTGAAGCGCGTCGACCGAGAAGAAGACTCCAGCAGCAACCATGTGCTTGAAGGGCCAGAGAAGCAGCGCCATACGCCAGAAGACGAAGAGGAGCTCAAGCATTGGATTGACAAGCATATCAGGCAGGCCGTCCGTCAAAATATGGAGACTGCCGGTATCGCACCAGACCAGTTCGGCATCTTCGGAGCTGGAGACTCGGGCGCATCTCCCTTCTCCAGAGAGATCCGGAGGCTCGCCCTCCCTGAAAAAATCGACGTCCCGAGGTTCACACTGTACGATAGAACCTCGGACCCTGCAGGGCACCTCCGACACTTCGTCCAGAGAATGTCGGTGTGGGGCGACAACGATTTCCTGAACTGTCGAGTTTTTTCCTCCAGTTTGGGAGATCTCCCCCTGAGATGGTTCTGCACGCTCCCCGCAGGCTCCATCTCCAGTTGGCAGCAGCTCCAACACTCCTTCTTGGTCAAGTTCCAGGCCAACCGGACCATCCCGAGGACGTGCGCCGACCTCATGGCCCTCAGAATGCGAAAGGACGAGAGCGTCACCCAGTTCGGTCGACGATTCTGGACTGTCTATAGCCAGATCGATGGCGCTTCCAACGAAGTAGCCGTTAAGTCCTTCCAGCAAGCTCTGCGACCGGGCACCAAACTACTGGAGCATTTGGTCATATTCCCCGTGGGCACAATGAATGAATTGATGACCCTAGCAAGTCGGTTCATCAAGGCAGAAGAAGACGAGGCTCGAGGACGGGATAACCTTGGCAGCCACTACGAGGGTTAGCCAACTGAGACTGACGAGCTCCTTCAAGAGGAATCGACCCCGTCCAGCTCGGCATCAATGCCAGAAGATTCAGGGGTCCGGTAGCAGTACCACCCCCCGCGCTCGGCGCCTCTGTTCAGAGAGCCAACCGTCCTTAGCTCGGTGCCTGCACCAGCTCTGGCGGCACAGCCATATGCACCTCAGGGTCCGGTAGCAGTACCACCCCCGCGGCTCGGCGCCTCTGTTCAGAGAGCCAACCGTCCTTAGCTCGGTGCCTGCACCAGCTCTGGCGGCACAGCCATATGCACCTCAGGGTCCGGTAGCAGTACCACCCCCGCGGCTCGGCGCCTCTGTTCAGAGAGCCAACCGTCCTTAGCTCGGTGCCTGCACCAGCTCTGGCGGCACAGCCATATGCACCTCAGGGTCCGGTAGCAGTACCACCCCCGCGGCTCGGCGCCTCTGTTCAGAGAGCCAACCGTCCTTAGCTCGGTGCCTGCACCAGCTCTGGGGGCACAGCCATATGCACCTCAGGGTCCGGTAGCAGTACCACCCCCGCGGCTCGGCGCCTCTGTTCAGAGAGCCAACCGTCCTTAGCTCGGTGCCTGCACCAGCTCTGGCGGCACAGCCATATGCACCTCAGGGTCCGGTAGCAGTACCACCCCCGCGGCTCGGCGCCTCTGTTCAGAGAGCCAACCGTCCTTAGCTCGGTGCCTGCACCAGCTCTGGCGGCACAGCCATAAGCACCTCAGGGTCCGGTAGCAGTACCACCCCCGCGGCTCGGCGCCTCTGTTCAGAGAGCCAACCGTCCTTAGCTCGTTGCCTGCACCAGCTCTGGCGGCACAGCCATATGCACCTCAGGGTCCGGTAGCAGTACCACCCCCGCGGCTCGGCGCCTCTGTTCAGAGAGCCAACCGTCCTTAGCTCGGTGCCTGCACCAGCTCTGGCGGCACAGCCATATGCACCTCAGGGTCCGGTAGCAGTACCACCCCCGCGGCTCGGCGCCTCTGTTCAGAGTGCCAACCGTCCGTAGCTCGGTGCCAGCAACAGCCACGGCGGTAAAGCCAAAAAACATCGCGGACATTTGACTTCGGCAACCATCTCTCCAGCTCGGTAAAGGCCCCAGCCAGGCAGTTACTTAGCTTCCGACCTCCACAAGTTGGAGAACTTTCAGAGGTCAAAAGCTAGGGGGCAATTGTGTGGGAAAAACACCGTAATGACGAGATTAAGCGAGGATCACGGTAATCCACCTCGGTATCGGCAAGCATATCCCGGCAGTTCGGCGGCTCGGTGAGGAGCGCCGGCTCAAGAGGCACCATGTTGCAGCTCGGTTAGGAGTGCTAGCTCAGCAACTCAGCAGCTCGGTCGCTCTATTCAGAGTGCCAGCTCAGCAGGAGCTGCTCGGCATCTGTGCCAGCAGAGAGCCAGCTCAGCCAGACCGCTCCTGGTCCCGGCAAGAGTACAAAGGCAAAGAGTGGGCCATCACACCTACCAAAAGCGCGGGTGTGCCCTGACAGTTAGGGGCGCTCATTTATGGCGATAAGAAGTCGGCTTCATCATCCCCTCACGTCAACTGACCAAAAGTGACCGATGGGATGCGCCCTTTTTACCTACCGCCGGATGTCAGGGTATGGCTGATGGGACCTTACCCCACCTACCCCCACTCACAGAGAATGCACAAACAATTCTCCTTCTTGGACACATGGGACCGGCCCCATGGAGGTATGCGATACACAACTCACAATACTCCACATCGTCTGATTCCCTTCGGCCTCCTCCTGTTTAGTTTTCTTAGAGCTAACTCAAGCATCGGAGTGCCTTCGGCTCACGGCAGCCAGGGGCTCTGACTCTAGCCTTTTTCCTTCATTTTCCGGTTCTTGGCATTCAGCATTCCCCCGTCCTAAGAAGTTTACCTCGATCTCATCTCAATTTAAGTAGGTGTCGTTTTTACCGTCTACAATGGTTGTTGGTTGGCCTGGGTGACTTGGAGAAGACATGTCGGCCACCTGGGTGGGTGGTTTGAGGAATTGTCATGGCAGACCAACGAATGCATGGCAGGTGGCATGCAATTACACGAATAAACTGTCTAAAAGATGGTTACTTCCAGCATGACATTGACAGTTGTTCTAAGGGCCTAGTTAGCAGGCGGTTAGCCTCGGAGGAAGGGCCCGGACCGCCCCGGTTGCCCAAAGACTCGCTCAAAGAGTCCGCATGGCTGCAAATTGGAAAACAATAAGAGGCAATTAGAGGCAAACTTTGAGGGTACAGATGGAGATTCAGGATGGTATTTGTTTGAGAGTGTTGTAGAGATTTGTGTATGTAATACTTGTAGGGCTTGTCCCCACAATTTTGATTAATAATAAAGGGTTGGCGCCAAGTTAATCATGTGATTTGCATTGTGTTGTTTGTAAATTGTCCTCTTCCTATTCCTTTACTGTTGTGGCTCGTGAGTTTGTCGGCTGGCTGGCTAAGTGGTGCCATGGTGGATTTTGCTTGCTCATCATCTTTGCGTGTTTATTTGGCATCACTCTCGCCAATGTTTCATTGGGAGAATGAATAAATAATAAACTTAAGGCCCGTTTGGCAAATCTATATTCAGCCTCTACTTCTCTTAAAATGGATTCCAAACAGTTTTGCTCGCCTCCATTTGAAACCAAAGAAAGAGGTTTTACCTTTGTTTCAGATAGCCTCAAGATCGGCATCATTTAAAAAAGACAAATCAGCCGGAAGCGGATAGACGCTGAGGCTACAATCATTTTGACATTACTTTTGGGCATACCTATGTTTTCATTGTTTTTTAAATTTTAGGTCCCATAATCACAATCCAAGCCATTGAAAGTATTTAAAAGCCCATAAACGACTAGAACACCAAATTTGAATCGTTAGATCATCACAGAACTTGATATAATTGTGAAAAATGGCATAACCCTAGATCCTCATTTTTGGACTTTTGTGGGCCCCCATGATCACCATCCTAACCGTTGATCCTCATTGGAAGACTGAGAATGGGTATGCAGTCAAATTTGAGCTAGTAATCCTTCACATATCTAGAGAAAAGTAATGAAAACTAGAGAACCATGAGATCTACTTTTTGTCAAAACTGTCCGGTATCACGTGATTTTCTCCTATATGTTTTTCCCTTTTTTTTAATAAAATCCAACCCACAAATTTATAATCTAAACCATTGTAAATTTGCTAAAGCCTAAGCACGACAATGTGTTTAAATTTCGGCTGTTGACTCGCTGTTAATCTCAAGATATTTATGAAAAGACGGAGTACGCTAAATATATTTTTCTAACTTATGTGGGACACACACAATCGACCCAAACCGTTGATCCTCTTTGGGAGGTTGAAATGGCCATGATTATAAATTTTAGCTACAAATTCCTTGTAGATCTCGAGAAAATGGACAAAAACCATTAACCATTTGATAAGTACATGTTTAAAAGCACCCAGTTTTATGGTATTTTTGGCTATCTATTTTTTTTATATTAATTGTGGGCCACCAAATTATGTTCTAGACGGTTAAAAATATCTTTAAAATCAAACATGGCTATGGATTTAAATTTGAGCTGTTGATATGTTGCTAATATCAAGAAATCGTTCCGATTGGGCAGCTCTTCGAGATTTTAATTGTCTTTGTCGTGGGAAGAGGTGGAGAGTGAATTGTTCGTTCACTGAAAGGGGAGAAAAATGGAAGGGAAGAACGGGTTGAAATGCAGAGTGTAGGGAGAAATAACTTGGAGTGCAGGAGAGGGGCGTTTTCAAAAAAATGTAGAGTGTAGAGAGTAAATTAGGAGATCTTTTACACTAAATATCATTGTGTATAGAGTTTCAGTGTGTGAAGGATATTCAGTGTGCAGATAGCACCTCTCGTGGAATTAACTACAGGCCCTAATTTTGGCATCCGGTAGCCGGTATTTTTCAAATCCTCCCAAGTCCCATATCACTCACTCCCCAGACCCCCATCCTTTTGAAAACTCTACCGTCGGCAAAACGACATCAAACTCGACAACACTCCCCGTTCCAATCTCTCTCAAATTCCGCATACAAAAAGCTAGCCGACGACTAAATTACGGTTCTGCCCTCGTTCCCTTCGCTTCTCTCAGTGTCAGTGCTCTCTCTCCTCCTATTAAAAGCTCGCAATGGACTTGTTACCTCTTCGTCTAAAACTAAAACCCTACTATGCCGAATACACCATTTCTTCTTCTTCTGCTGTATTGCCTCGCGGCACTGCTCGCACGTGCGGATGCGGCGTACATGGGCTACAACACGACGCACGGGATCGTGCCTGGAAAGATCAACGTCCATCTGGTGGCCCACACTCACGACGACGTTGGGTGGTTGAAGACCGTCGATCAGTACTACGCTGGAGCCAATAATTCCATCCAGGTAGCTTCCTTTTTTTCTTCTTTTCTTTTCCTCTTTTTTTGTTTCCGGTGATTTGCTGGAGTTTTTGAAATTGTTGATCTCGGGATTTCACTGATGGCCCATAGATGATAGTAGGGCTGCCAAGGAAGGGCCGCCCAGGGTTCTCCTGCGCCGGGCCAAAGCCCTCTTGCAGGCCTGCACTACCTCAGGCCTCGAAACAAGAAAACCATTACATTTTTAATTTTTTACACATTTACCAAAGATTTAATTTTTTAACCTCAATTGCAAAGGAACCATTAAGAAAATATTTAAATAATATAATATGTCTCTAAAAACTTTCTTTTATTGGACAAAGTCACACGTGATTTTTTTAATTTTGTCAAGAAAGGAAAATGGTTAAACAATCTACTCTATTTCACACTTTTCATATGAATTCCCACTTGTGAAATCATTTCCGTAGTGTCTTATCTTTGATAATTTGAAACTATTTATATTCACACGTCTTTTATGATTGACATTATTTTCAATTTAATACTGATCTGCCTATTAAGCGTTCTTGGATTTCAGCCACAAAATTCATGCACTTAAGAAATACTATTAGTTTGGACTTACAAAAATTAAGAGTTATAATTATCTAGTTAAAAATATTTGGATCGCCTCATATCCTCAAAGTTCCACGTACATACAAATTACCTCTATGATTTAGTTAGCATCCCAAGTAAATCTACAGTAGAAAAAGTGTATCATTATTAAGAAGAAGGAGTATACCCAATTCACTCAAAAATAAAGAAAAATAATATAAAAAGCCTAAATAAGAAGCAATAAAACTAGAAGAAAGGGACTAAAAGCAAGCATGCAACACTTGTTGCTTATGTATTAAGTACAATACATAACTTAAATAATTCAATATAGATGAAATGAACCAAGTATGTGTGTGGATTTTTAGGATATTTTGTAATGGATAGGTGGGTATGAAATTGCCTTCATTTCCCCTTTTATTACTATTGAGTGACTATGATAAGGGCATTTTAGTATATATTTACATTTATTAATATAAATATATATTATATAAAATAAATTAAAGTAGGACGGCCAGGGCCAGGGCCGAGCTTGGACAATATCCTCAAATTTCAGGGCCTGCAAAAAATTATCCAAGCCCGGCCCCAGGGCTTTTCCTTAGAAGCAAAAACCCTCATTTCAAGGCCTTTTTGAGGGCTGAGCTGGTTCGGGCCCCTTGTCTCAGGGCCAAATTGATAGGCCTAGATGATAGACCGCCTTGCAGCCATTCCTTTTGGTGCTCCTGATATCTGTACGGCCTACGTGGAAAAATGTTGGATAAAAAGCACGAAAAAATAGGAATAGAAGGCCATTTGGTTTTTTGTACAATGCAACCCACCTATGACCAATTTAGAAACGGGCTTCCTCACGTGCGATTATCGTGCGTTTGTTATGCTGACATTGCGTCGTGCAGCCGTCGAGCGCATGATAAGGTGCGCTCACATGAATCATAAGGGTGAGTTACTCTCATACTACTATGAGAGTAAAGAGAGAGACCCATTGGATCCATATCCAATGCCAACAACCTAAATATGAGGGTTCCAACAAAACCCCCACCCCACCCACCACCCCCCCAACACACACACACACACACACACACACACAGAGGATCCATATCCAATGCCAACAACCTAAATATGAGGGTTCCCCCCACAACCAACCACACCCCCCGCGCCTCCCCCCACTACTCGGGGGCAATTAGATCCATATCAAATGCCAACATATATATATATATATATATATGGGCAAGGCTCTCCTAAGCTCAAGCTTAGGATAAAATTCCGTAAGCTCACGCTTGTGGGGCCCACCCTTAGTCCATCCAAATGCACCAAACACACAAGCCCCCTGAAGTGCACATGTCCACCAACTTTCGGTCAGATCCAAATTTATTGGACTGTTGACCATTAAACTTTTGGGCCTCAGATGGAGATGATAAAAATCACGGTTGTGGCTAATTCTTTTTTTTTTTTAGAGAGGAGGGTCCCAGGGAGTCTTGGAAATCCACCCCATCTCCATCCCCATGTGGGTCCCCAGGTGGGCCCCACCACATACTTGAGCTTACCTTATCCTAAGCTTGAGCCTTACCATATATATATATATTGATCATGGGACTTTGGGGTGGGGGGTTTAATCCCATGCTTCTAACGTATTCATCCGTGGCCCATAAATTTAATTACTTTATATTAAAGAAAATACCTTGACATTCAATCCAATGGTCCAATTCATTTGGATAGGTGAAAACTTGATGGATCTAGTGTACTTAAGGAGGCCCCTTGTGGGTGGATGGTTCGGATGTATCATAAAGTCGGCCCCACTATGTTGCCCCTCACCATATGTTGCCTCGCTTGGGTTGTGTACGGGTTGAGGTGATTTTAACACGAATTCGTTAACCCGTAATCCGAATTCGTTAACACGACACGATTGACAGCCCTAATTTGAAGATGCTTTTGGAGGTATAGAGGTATAGGGATATTTGAAGTTTTTTTTTTCTTAAAAATCCCATATATAAAAATATATATAAATTCTAAAAAACTACTCATTTTAAGAACACCCCCTTTTGCTCCCCTAACTTTTGTAGGAAATGGAGCCCATCACAAGCCAATCCAATCTTTTCACACACACAACTCCCCATAAATTGTAACAGGTCCAAATTTGACACTCATCCAACTTTTGCTCATCGTTGGATTGGAATTTTAGAAAATGATGCTTCTACAACCATTAACTTTAGGGCCATAGATTAAGGTGTTTGGATAAGCAAATAGAGTTGAAATCTTAAATACAGGTAGATCTTATCCATATCTTTCAATCCAACGGCATTCCATAGCTGTAATATATAATAGCGGGCCCCACTAGAGGGGCGTTTTAAAAAAAAAAAACTCCCCGAGAGCTTTCTAGCACTGCTCACACACATGGGATGCGACCAAAGGGGGTTGGGGGGTCAGAGGTGGGTTCAATCTTCCCCCAAATCAGCCGGTGTATGGTGATAGGGGCTCAGATCACCTCGGTTCCGACTTGATCCACAACCAACAAGTTTCCACCCTCCAAAATGCGTGCCACTCGGTCCAGCAGTCTAATTCACTTGGATGGGTGCCAAACCTCGGGACCCATGACTATTGGTTTGTGGTGGCGCCGGGGGGGGGGGAGGATTTCCCTACTTGATGGTCATCTTGGATGGTCGGTAAAATGGGCCTTACCACGTGTTTGGAGGACTGGCGCTCAGTTGAGGGGCTCATATATATGAGAAATGATCAAAAAATCTCAATTTTAAAAACTCCCCTTTTTGCTCCCCTAATTTTTTAGGCCATGGAGCCCATCTGGAGTTAATCCAATATTTTCAAACGCCCCCTTCCAATGAATTGTCACAAGTCCAAATTTGGAACTCATCCAACTTTTGCTCACCGTTAGATTGAAACGCTAAGGAAATGATTTCTTTGAAACCATTGAACTTTAGGACCATAGATCAAAGTGTTAGGATGTTTCTAATGGAGTTGAAATTTTAAATAGAGGTAGATCTTATCCATATCTTTTAATCCAACGACATTCCATGGTAGTCATGTATAACAGTGGGCCTCACTACGAGGGACATCTTTTGAAAAAAAAAATTCCCCAGGAGTTTTCTAGCACTACTTTAAAAAAGAGAAAATTGAGGTAATTGGTTGAACTTGCTTGCCTTAGATTACAATCAAAATATATCTAGCATTAAATGATAGTCGTGATGATTTTTATGGCTGAAGAAAGAGGGGTTCTCTTCTTAATGATGCCTTAACTTCTCTCCTTAAAAATTAGTGCAAGAACTAACACTTTGTCTTCTCATTGGTTGAAGGTAATAGGGCGTTTTCCTTTATAAAATTCTTGGCGTTCTGTAGCGTGCCTCTTATATATGTGAAGATTTCAAAAGAGGCCTTAAGTTTTTTGGCTTATTTCATAAAGGACATAAAAATCTAAACTTTTCAAAATAGGGCTTAAGTTTTCCAACTTTCTTTCAATAAAGGACAACTGGCTAATTTAGGTGTTTTCCGTCCACTTTTCTCCCCTTTTTTCTGAAAATGGTGAAAATGCCCTTCCAAGGCTTTTGAAACAGAAAGGCTGAAAACCTTCATTCGGTCTCTCTCATTATTTTTATTGACCAGCACCACACCTCCATTCATAACCCTCATCACACACACACACACACACACACACAGACACACACGCACACACTCTTTCCATCACTATCGTCTTGCTTTCTCCACCATCATCTTACAATCATCCCCATCTTCTCTCACATCTACTCTCATCTCTATCTCATCAACGGTTTTTAACACCATCATCATCCTCCTCTTACATACAAATCCTCCCATCCAAACACCTCTCAAAGTCCCCACCCATCTTCCATCTTGATGCAGGCCTTAGGGTTAGGGCTTGCGAAGGAAGTGCTCAAAGCACAATGGGAGCCGAAGCACGTGTCCGAAGACACAATAAATCTCCGCAAAGACGATAAATGAGGACGCACCTCAATGGGGAAAAGCCAATTTTCGTTAATCAACTCTCTGAAAATAATTGTCTACAATGGCATATAAATAAGAAAAGCATAACTTAAGCCCTAAGAAACCTAATTGAACTAGGAAACTAGAATCTTATCCTAATTACAATAAAATTATAAACTAATTGATAATTATTGAAATAAAAATACTTAAATCTACTTGGGCCCTATACATGTGGCCTGAGGTCCATCTGCATCACATCTTATCACCTATCTTTTCATCACCTTTCGTCTTGTCTATATCTTCCCCCTCTTAACCCTCACTATGACAGACTCAAACCAAGACAGACTCACGAAGACAAAATTCTTTGAATGTATTATTTTCTATATCTCCTTTGGAGAATGAGACCCAATATATAGAGTATTACATGCCTCAATCAAGGCTTCTAAGTTAGGAAACTAGCTAATTACATCAATTGCTATTCTAACTTTAGAAAGAAAGCTAACTAATTTACAATGGAAAATCTAATTAAGAGAATCTGTACAGCTGTTACAAGTTGACCAATATGCATGCACGTGAGACATGATTGATGTTCATGGGCCTTGGGCCTTGGCCTGTTTAACACCCCCCCTCAAATTGATGCGGGAGAATCAACAAGCATCAATTTGGCAACCAAGAACTGATGACGTGGGCGGGGAAGACCTTTTGTGAGAATATCAGCAAGTTGAAGTTCAGTGGAGACATGTGGCAGACTGATGACATCACGTTTAAGCTCATCACGAATAAAATGACAATCAACCTCGATGTGTTTAGTACGTTCATGAAAAATCGGATTTTCAGTAATCCGAATAGCACTCGTATTATCAGCATAGAGGGGTGTAGCGGCTGCTGCTGGAAAACCAATATCAGAAAGCAAACCACGTAGCCAAAGAATTTCCGAGCATGCAGCAGACATGGCACGATACTCAGCCTCCGTGGACGATTTTGAAACTTTGTCATGTTTCTTGCATTTCCAAGAAATGAGACTATTACCCAAAAACATGCACCATCCAGTCGTCGATCGGCGAGTATCCGGACAACCAGCCCAATCAGCATCGGAAAAAGCTGTGAGAGTCAGAGGATTGTTGGATGGGAAAAACAACCCACGAGATGGAGTGCGAAGAAGATACCGAATGATACGGCGAACTGCAGCCAAATGAAGGTGACGAGGAGCTGTCATGAACTGACTCATCAAGTTGACCGCATAAGAGATATCAGGTCGAGTGATCGTGAGGTAGATCAAGCTGCCAACCAACTGGCGATAGGTGGTGGGATCAGAAAGAAGATCACCGTCTTCGCGACTGAGTTTGACATTCAGTTCTACTGGCGTATCAACAGGAGCAGAAGCAGTCATACCGGCTAAGGCGATGAGATCAACAGTGTATTTGTGCTGATTGAGAACAATACCTTTAGGCGATTGATGAACTTCAAGACCGAGGAAATAGTGGAGAGGGCCAAGATCCTTCATTTGAAAGGACTCACGAAGAGATGCCTGGAGCTGCTGAATCATGCCGGCATTAGGACCGGTAATGACGATGTCATCGACATAGACAAGGAGAATCGTGATCCCAGATGGAGCATGATGTAAAAACAGAGAAGGATCATACAGGCTTGGACGAAAATCCAAGCGGAGAAGAGCCGCTTGAAATTTCTCAAACCAGGCGCGAGGAGCTTGTTTCAGACCATAGAGAGAGCGACGAAGTTTAGCAACCATGCCGGGGCCAGAGGAGCATCCCTGAGGTAAGCGCATATAAACATTTTCTTGGAGATCACCATGGAGAAACGCATTTTTGACATCCATTTGATAGAGAGGCCAAGATTGAGAGGTAGCAACAGCAAGAATAGTGCGGACGGTGGTCATCTTAGCAACTGGAGCAAAGGTCTCATCATAATCAATCCCATATTCCTGTCGATTGCCAAGAGCAACAAGACGCGCCTTATAGCGATCTAAAGATCCATCAGATTTTAATTTGAGAGAAAACACCCACTTACAGCCAATGGGTTTGACACCCACAGGAGATGGTACAATATCCCATGTATGATTTTGCGCTAACGCATCCAATTCCTCTTGCATAGCCTTAGTCCAACACGGATCCTGCACAGCCTGAGAATATGATTGTGGAATGGAAGAAGAAGACAAAGAGGCCATTAAGGAAGTATGTGAGAACCCATAACGGTCTGGCGGTACCGAAAGTCGAGTTGAGCGACGCAGTGAGGGATGGCCGGAACCAGGTGCTGGAGGAAGATCAGGAGGGGGAGCAGTAGTAGGCGCTGTGCTGTTCCGTCTGTGATACACAAAATTAGGATTAAAACGAACAACTGACGAGTCGTCAGAAAAACCCGGTAATGATACACAAGAAGGTGTAGGGAGATCAATGTGTGTTTGAAAAAAATACTGATTTTCAAAGAAGACGACATTCCTAGATGTACGGAAACGACGAATGCGAGGATCATAGCAAAGGAACCCTTTCTGGAAGGGTGCATAACCTAAAAACACACACTGAGCTGATTGAGCTGTGAGTTTCGTCCTTTCAGACGGTGGCAAATGCACAAAACAAGTGGAGCCAAAGACATGAAGATCATCATATGATGGGTTGGTCATGTACAAACGGTAATATGGGCTTTGATTCTCAAGGTTGGTGGATGGCATACGATTGATAAGATGAACTGCTGTAGCCAGTGCCTCAACCCAAAAACGAGTAGGAACCGAGGATTCCAGAAGAAGGGATCGAGTGACATCAAGCAGATGTCGATTTTTTCTTTCAGCAACTCCATTCTGCTGGGGAGTATAAGGACAAGATCGTTGAGAAAGAATGCCTTTGTTTTGCAAAAATTGCTGAAAAGCAGATGACATGTATTCCCCACCAGAATCAGATCTCAAGATTTTAATGCAGGTGGAGAATTGATTTTCTACATAAGCCAAAAATTTTTTAAAAACATTAAAAACATCAGATTTAGAATGCAGAAAGTAGACCCATGTGAACCGACTGTAATCATCAATAAAGGTCACAAAATATTTATAGTGAGCATGAGAAAGAGCTGGAGCAATGCCCCATACATCGCTATGAACCAAAGCAAAACACTGAGTGCTGTGTGAAGTGGAAATAGGAAAAGGAAGAGATTTGCTCTTTCCCATTTTGCAAGTAGCACAATCAAAAGGCACACAAGAAGAAGATAAACCAGTAGTTTTATTTAATAATCCAGAATTGAACAAAATGGACAAAGTTCTTGAATTCGGGTGTCCAAGTCTTTTATGCCACAATTGGCTGGTATCACTAATGGAAAAACAAAACCCATTATTGTCAAATTTATTCCTAGAAGGCTGAGAAAAATCCAGTGGAAACAAGCGTCCACACTTAGGCCCCCTCGCGATCTCCTTCCCGGTCATCTGGTCCTGCACAACACAACCAGAAGAAGAAAAAGAGATGTTACAATCATTTTCAACAAGCTGCCCAACTGACAACAGGTTGGAAGTTAAAGATGGACACAAATAAATATTTTTCAATGGAAGGGGACCAGGGATGTCACCGACAGCAGTAATGGGAACATTGCCCCCGTTAGCAGTTTGTATTTGAAGAGGGCCAGTGTATCTTTGCACATTGGAGAGTGAGGCGCATGAAGATGTCATATGATTAGACGCCCCTGAATCAAGGAACCAAGTAGAAGATGGAGGGGAGGTACCTGAGAGACCAAAAGCAGAAAAGGCATTGACGATCATCTGTTGAACCAATTCAGGAGTGAGAGAGGATGAGGGTCCAGACTGTGAGGGTGCAGATGTAGGAGCAGGCATAACCGAAGACGCAACATACGCATGCGGTGGCTGATACGGGGAATTCTGAGGCTGAGATGACGGACGCTGTGGGCGGCGGCGACATTCAGAGATGATATGTCCCGACTTTTTACAGTAATTGCAGACCTTCTGTTTGCATTGAGTGGCAATGTGGCCAAATCGTTGACAACTGTAACATTGCGTTTTGCTCAAGTCGCGTGGCTGAGACTGAGAAGTTTTACTGGCGGATAAGGCGACTGAATAAGTCTCAGTCGTTTGCTGCACGAGATGAGCGGAGGTCGCAATGCGCTGTTCTTCACGTAGGAGTTCATTTAAGCAAACATCCAAGGATGGTAATGGCATCCGATTCATCAAGGCAGATCGGACACTGTCATATTCACTACGAAGTTTCATAAAAAACTGATCCCTGTGACTAGAGGCCTGAAGATCTTGAATAACAAGCAAAACATCCGGAGCCACATCAGCATATTTTATGCCATCGTATTCCGACCACAGTGAATGAAAGCCGGAATAATAATCTTGTATGGACAAGGTTCCCTGGGTATATTCAGCAATCGCACATTCAAGATGAAATTGACGTGCTGAATTATCTTGATGGTATACTTTCTTCAGATACCCCCACATATCCTTTGAAGTGGGGTAAGGTTTGAGATTCATGATCAGATGAGGCTCAACAGAGCCCAAAATCCAGGATTTAATTTTGGCATCTTTAGTATGCCAAGAGGAGATCTTCTTCTCATCCTCAGGGGGTTTAGGGTCTGTGCCAGAAATAAATCCCCATAATTCCTTTGCTTCTAGATATGTTTGAAATTGGAAAGACCAGGCAGGGTAGTTCTTTCCAGTAAATTTGACCAAAGTGATCTCAGATTTGTCCATAGTAACTATATATTGTGAAACAGAACAAGTGATAAACGCAGCAGTAATGTATTATTAAAAAAAAAGAGTTCTGGAGTGCTGGAGAAGATGCTGAACAGATCCAAACCCGAAATCAGACCAATCAGGCCAATCAGAGAACAAAAAATTGAAAAAAAACCCCAGACGTCCTTGATTTGGGCTAGAAAACCTTGACGTGGGCCCCACTGATGATCCTGGTCACTGATCAGGATCCTGATCTATGAAGGCACATAGTTTTCGCTCAGACTGGAAGTGGTTTGAACACAATCTGCTGAAGATCTAAAAATCTCTATGGTCTTGATCAAAACTTGTGCAGGATTTTGAGAAAACACGAGAATGATCAAAAACGTACCTTACACTGTCAGAAAAAATCTGAAAAAATCACCAAAATACTGAGAAGACTTGGGCGATCTTGGCTGGAAGGATCCTTGATGATACTGAGACGATCGCAGGTGGGCCACTGTTGATCTGATCCAATCAGATGATGCCGATCCCTTGAAACAGATGCTCTATCTGTTTATTTCTTCAAAAGAGAAAGATTTCTCTCTGATTTGATTCCTTGAATGAATTCTAATATTGAAGATTAGAATCCTGCTCTGATACCATGACAGACTCAAACCAAGACAGACTCACGAAGACAAAATTCTTTGAATGTATTATTTTCTATATCTCCTTTGGAGAATGAGACCCAATATATAGAGTATTACATGCCTCAATCAAGGCTTCTAAGTTAGGAAACTAGCTAATTACATCAATTGCTATTCTAACTTTAGAAAGAAAGCTAACTAATTTACAATGGAAAATCTAATTAAGAGAATCTGTACAGCTGTTACAAGTTGACCAATATGCATGCACGTGAGACATGATTGATGTTCATGGGCCTTGGGCCTTGGCCTGTTTAACACACTACAAACTCTTCATTGCTCTCTCATCTCACCTCTCAGCCCATTATCATCGTTTCCTCACCTCTCTCTTTCTCTGTACTTTCTTTTTTCTCATTCCTTTTTTTTTTCTTCCTATTTTTCTTTCATTCTTCACCTTTCTTTTCTCTGTCTTCTCTTTCCTCTCCTTGCAAACCACCGAACCTAGTTTCTAAACTCCAGCCCAACACTTGCTGCCTAACCGCAACAAACCGAGCCTAAGCCCACTTGTTAACCATTCACCAAGTCTGGTCCCACCTATAACTATGCCAAGCCAACCCATCAACTCACTACCCAACTACAACTCAAACCTAGCCACAACCTGCCGCCCATCTAGCCCAACCACCACTTGTGGCCTCTCAAACCAACCCACCTGAGAGTCCATCCTAACCTAGCCAACTCACGCAAGCCCACCACCCTTTACCTGCTAGCGCCCACACCCGTCCAACTGTCTCCCATCTCATCCCACTCACCTGTCTTTCTCACTGTCATTGTTACTCTCCCTTCTCACGCATCTCACACTCACCATGCACACCGGTCACTCTTTCTCTCACCCATCTCATGGCCATCACCACCTTTCTCATTTTCACCTATCTTCACCTCTAAAACAAACACCTCTCCACTCCCTCCATGATCACTCTCCTCACCAACCACAGAACCCACACCCTTTCCAAATGTCCCATATGAACCAAACCCATCTCAACCACTCAGTCGACCCACTATCCAAACCTGTACCCGTGATCCGTACCCACCTACTCAATCACCAGAACCCACTTAGTCCATCAGCCTGAGCTAAACACACCATCATCATCCTTTTTTTCCTCATCCCCACCCCTTCATATCTCTCTTTCTTACCATGTGGTCGCTGGTAGAGGAGAAGTGAGAGGTGGAAGCAACAAGGAGGAAGAAGATGCAGAAAGGGAAGAGAAAGAGAGACCGTTAATGTTTTTTAGCCCGTTTTGTTTTTGAAAGCCTTGGAAGGGCATTTTCATTATTTACTGAAGAATGGGAGAAAAGTGGCCGGAAAACACCGAAATTGGCCCCCTTTACCTACTAGCGCCCACCCGTCCAACCGTCTCCCATCTCATCCCACTCACTTGTCTTTCTCACCGTCACTGTTACTCTCCCTTCTCACGCATCTCACACTCATATTGCACACCAGTCACTCTTACTCTCACCCATCTCATGGCCATCACCACCTTTCTCATTTTCACCTATCTTCACCTCTAAAACAAACACCTCTCCACTCCCTCCACGATCACTCTCCTCACCAACCACAGAACCCACACCCTTTCCAAATGTCCCATATGAACCAAACCCATCTCAACCACTCAATCGACCCACTATCCAAACCTGTACCCATGATCCGTACCCACCTACTCAATCACCAGAACCCACTTAGTCCATCAGCCTGAGCTAAACACACCATCATCATCCTTTTTTTCCTCGTCCCCACCCCTTCATATCTCTCTTTCTTACCATGTGGTCGCTGGTAGAGGAGAAGTGAGAGGTGGAAGCAACAAGGAGGAAGAAGATGCAGAAAGGGAAGAGAAAGAGAGACTGTTAATGGTTTTTAGCCTGTTTTGTTTTTGAAAGCCTTGGAAGGGCATTTTCATCATTTACTGAAGAATGGGAGAAAAGTGGTCGGAAAACACCTAAATTGGCCAGTTGTCTTTTTCTGAAAGAAAGTTGGAAAACTTAAGCCCTATTTTGAAAAGTTTAGTTTAGTTTTGTCCTTTTTTGAAATAGTGTTGATTTATGCGCACCTCACTGTGGGGCCCACATATTGGGCCACATGGGCATGGGGCTTTAGGGGATTGGGGGGTGGGGGGTGGTTGGGGTTTGGGGGGATTTGAAGGTCTCAGTGGGGCCCTTCTATGTAGAAAAAAATCAGTTCCATCTGATCATCCAAGCCTTATCTTCAACAACTCATAAGGCCAGTGTCACGGCCCCGAACATGATTAGAGACTAAATCGGATCTGGGGTGTGAAAATTAGGGCTAATTAAAAATTTTCTTCCCCGTTGGCCCGAAGATCGAAGTTCGCTATGAGGATTGTGTGGTTGAACCTCATTAATTATAATAACCTGCGGAACTGAACCTGTAATCTCATTCCATAATCCCCATGTAGATATCAAAGCAAGTACGCATTTCATCACCATTATATATTTAAGTTTCAAAAGATGAAAGACATATTTATATACACATCAGGACCATCCCAAAAACCTAGGTTCTGGTACAAAAGATATACATGATATAATAAAGTAAGTCCAAAAGACCAAAAGCCGAAAGATGGAATCTAGGTGGCACGATAACATATGTCCCCATGTATCGCACACAGATGTCGGGAATGATGATGTTAATCTACGTCATTGGCACACCACTCGCGTAACTCGTCCACCTCCCGCGGCTGAGGATCCTCTGGGTTCACCTTTGTGTTTGGGCCAAAGTAGAAGATGGTGTTGTCTGCACACCAAGGAAACAAGGATCAACAATGTGTTGGTAAGAAGATAAGCAGTATATGATGTTCATAACATATTTCAAAAGAGAATAGAGACAAGTATATGATTATAATATAACAATGCAAGAAACTAGGCATATAAGTAAGAATAAATATAGGAGTCAAGTAACAATGTAAATCCTAGCAATATATAACAAGAATAACCATCCATGTGATATGCAATGCACAAGCAAGAGGAGACTCTGAGGATGTCCTAGCCATCTCCTGGGGTATCAATGCCGTCCCAGCCGACTACCAATACCCTAAAGTCTGGCTCTAATGGTATCCAAAGCTACCTACTAGGGATAACAATGCCGTCCTAGCCGATTGTCATTATCTTACGCCGTGGATGCCATCCTAGCCGACTGCCCATCCTAGTGTCTGAGAAACTGGCCCACGCAATAATCATTAGACTGCAGCTGGCCATGTATGCAAGATGATCATGATGATTGTAAAGCGCGTGACACAAGATTCGAGACAAGCACATGTGGATAGATTACAGGGTACAAGACACGGTGATACATTGAGGCTACTCCAAGTCAAGCCAAGATACAAACAAGTCTCCAAGTTACCGCCTAGTGGTCCTCATAGCAAGTCTATCCACATGTGTCCATCAAGTACAAGATAACAGGGTACCTAGGGATACACTCTAACTCCGGTCAAACCTTAGTTCTACAAGTTATGTTACAAGTTATACGAATGTCAAGAGTAGAGTGAGGAACAAGCCAATCCTAGGTGAAGTGTTGTCCAACTTGTATCATACGTGTCCCCAACGGAGTGCTTATGGAGAATGAGTCAACGATGCTGTAATTTGGTGAGCCCTTGGTGTACAGAAGTTGTTAGGCACCAATTAACTCAATTCCACATGCATTCGGTCAAGTCACATCCGTACACGGAAAATCCCAGACAACCGTCGAAGCACACTAAGCTAATCATGCTCCGTTTTCATTTTCCCAAGTTGGTCATGCAAGGGTAGGGTCAAGGGGTCCCACGCAAGGTCAAAACCTAAGTTAGAAGTCCCCTTCAAAAGAGGAAACTGGGCATCCGCGGTTGGTCGTGGAGGGGGTCCGCTGTTAACCGCAAGGTCACCGTGAGCAGAACCACATTCTACTTAGAAAATATTTTCGTTAGGGGGTTAGCCGCGAGGTCACCGCGGGCGACACAGAACCTACCCAGGTTTTGTTTGGGTTTGGAGGTTAGCCGCAGGCTAACTGCGGGGTCGCCGTGGGCTAACTGCAAGCAACACAGGCTCGATTCTGGGACAAGTCAGTTAACTGCGGAGGTCACCATGCGCCCAGAAATTGCTAATTCTGAAGCTGTTTCATCCAAATTCCGAGATACACACATATAACTTCAAAATTCACAGCATTGGCAACTCCTAACATCCAAATTCACTTACTAAAACACCCATTCCATCCATTTAAGGTTCGATTACGAAAATCCCTAAATTAGCATGTGAATTACCAAAATAACACAACCAAGCTTGGAATTTAGGGGAAATCTAAGCAATTGAATTAACAAGGAACAAGTAATCATACATGCATGCTCATTATGCAAAGCTAATCTACTTGCCTAAACCAAGGGGAATAGAAATTAGAATGATTGAAGAAGGAACTCTCCACACACCCACTAGCCAAACCCACTCTCCAAAAAGGCTTTTCCTACAGTCCAAGAACACAAGGGAAAGGAAAGAAGAAGAATTCATCAACATGCAATACATCTACAGCAAGAGGAAATGAAATTGGAAGGGTTAGAATTGGGGAAAACTTACCAACATGGGTCTAGGAGATGAGGAAGAGGAGAGGAAGAAGGTGATGCACTTGAACCTTTGAATTTCCACTCCTAAATGGCACATGCAACTAGGGAAGATGAAGAAGGAAGAAGAGAAGAACCCTTCCAGCAGTTCCTCTCTGAAAATAACATGAACGGATGAATTTTCTGTTGGAATTGAGTTGAAATGGGAATGAGGAGTGAAAAGGCAAAATTGGCCCTTTTGAGTGGAATGAGAGATACGTGATTTTTTGAGGGGCTTCGTGGCGTTGAATTGAGACGAGTCAAGAACGGAAAACGATGAGCGTGGTGAGATCTTTCCAACGAGCCCAAATTCAACGAAAACTGAATTTTTCGGAAAAATACCCAATTTTCCTAAAAAATAACAACCTAACCCCTTAATAAGACTAATCACACTCGGAATCGAACGAAACTTTGCGAACATCTTCCTAATGATAAAAGAGACTCGCTCAAGCACTAAACCCACATAATAGGTAGCATCACAATTAATTAAGCTAATCACCACGAGTAAGAAGCTAAACACACTATTTAGGTTAGGGACCTTACAACCCGTCAATTTGGATGGATGTATAGTCAATCCAATGGTCTAGTCCATTCGGATGGGTGCAAACCCAGTGGGCATGTGACCTATGGGGTGCTGGGGCTGCTTGGGTGGTCCACTCGGATGGACCCTCAGATGAGCCCCACTATGGGTGCTCATAATGCACACCTCATGCTAGGATAATTGTCCTATGTCTATAATATTTATTAGGGAAATTTTCAAAAAGGTATAGAACTTTTGACTCATTTTCAAACAAGTACATGAAAATTTGAATATTTAAAAAAAGTATAAAAGTTTTCCAGAATTCTTTCAATCAAGTCCTCTTCATTTGATTGAAAGAATTGTGGAATTTCATGTCTTAATGTACTCTTTGAAATTGAGCCAAAAGTTTATATTTTTTTCAAAAATTCCCCTATTTATTAATATGTATTATCTACTGCATATCAATATAGAACTTGGATATTGCAAAATTTTCTCCTAATGGACATCCTGGATCAATTGGAAAACTGGATCTGGATTCAAAGCTTAAATAAGATGTGGTGTGCATTAGTATAACTGGACAAAAGGGCTTTGAAATAGAATTTTTAGTGGGGCTATTAAATGGTTTATGATTAAAGTTAAGTATACTTTCAAATAAGGCCCTTAAAACTTATATATGTTTTTAATTTGTGGATGTAATTCTCCTGGATCCAGATTCTCAGGTCAAAACAAATAGTGATCCAGATCCAAATATTCCAGATCTTATATGCATGGGTTTGGACCCGGATCTGGATCCAAATTTCTCCAAGACCCAAAAATAGTTTCCATACTTGCTTTGTTCCAAAACCAGGGACTTTGTATACCGAAATGATCGGATACTTATTTGCAAAGAAGGTGTTACGCACTATAAAGTGTATGAGGGCCCAAATGAATGCAGCGAAAGAGTCATGGGCCTGCATTCAGATTTACATAAAACCCCTCCACTCTCTGATAGTTACACGCCAGCCCTGTACTTTGACTCTACACAGCAACACGTCTTTATTGACCGATGATCAACTCTATTTTCCCTCAGTGAGCATTGTCTTGATTTTCATCATTAGGTTAGGCCTATAGAGATTACAAAATGGTTGGATAGGCTCTATTTTGATTCCATCATGAACGAAGGTGTGGCCCACAATTATTCCTTAATATAAAATTGGTGTGACAGCTGTGATTCCGTCATTTATATGGGTATGCTGGCCATTATTTTCTTTGTTAGGGTGGATCCAGGGGTGGAATCAGGAAATTTTCCTTTTAGTTGGGATTGGGAGTTTTTTCTTTTTTTTGGGGTGGTGGGGGGTGGGGCGGGGTGGTGAAGGATGGCATTATGTAAGAAAGAATTCTTGGGGGGCCAAATGTAAAAGAAAACATGAAATTTAAGTGTGTTTTTTTTTTTTTTTGGTTTGTTGTGGGGGGGGGGGGCGCATCACCTTATGGCTCAATCATTAGACAGGTGGGGCCCACGATGCGGCCCAATCTTTCATAATTTGGATGCGCTGTGGTGATTACGTCATTGGATGGGCGTGCTCTATGGTGATTTAATCATTAACGTAGGGGATCCACCATGAATCCCATCACTTATTGGGGTGAAGCCCACCATTCATTCGATTTAGGGACCGTTATTTTATCAATTTATGAATGCGCTTATGGTGATTTCATCAGTAGATGGGCCGGGTCCACTGCCGTCCTCTCACTCTAGGTGGTTTCACACTACTGTACAGTAAAAAAACACAGTTTAAACTAGGATCAAACCATAGCTATAACAAATAAAATAAATTTTTTGTTCTCTTTGAATAACTATACTTGGATGGTGAATGGCTAAAAAAAAACCCATTTGACCAGTGGTCAGGAGTTTTATTTGAATTTGAGAGAAGAATCTAAGGTGCTCTTATAAATAGTCAAAATAGAGGGGTTTTAATGTGAATTTCCTATTATGCCGGCCACCTTCAACATGGCCAGAAATTGAAGGATTGCAGAATGTCCAGCAAGAACCTGGTAATCCCATGAATTACAGTGTTTGGTAGTCCCTAAGGGCTAGTCTGCCACTTTACTAGTTTAGTAGAAGTCAAGTAAAGCCTCCATTTTCCAGGTAAGGGGTCACATCAATAACACTTTAATTCAAAATTCCCTCCATCTTTTTAAAAAAAAAGTCAAAAAGCAACCTCCTTTCTCCACTAAAAGACAAAAAAGCTTCAATTCTGTATACAAAAAGTCAAAAAAATTCCATACCAAACAACTAAAAACAAAATACTATCATAACTCCATTACATTTTATTCTCTTTTGATTTGATGCTTTACTGCACTTTATTTTACTAGTAAAATTACTAAACGGGCCCTAAAGGAATACCAAAGCTTCAGTCTTTTCTTATTTGCAATTTTCCTTTTTTTCCAGCTTCAACTAAATTGCTCATGAAAGCAATGTATGAATGCTGGACCTAATATGTTTGTTTTGCATGTATGTATTTTGATAGGGAGCTTCAGTTGAAAATGTATTGGATTCTGTTGTTACAGCATTGTCGATGGATAAAAATCGAAAATTCATCTATGTAGAACAGGCAAGTTAATTGTCATGCTTGTTGTTGTTGTAACTATTATAATTATATCCTTGACATCATCGTCATTTTCATTGTCGTTGCAGGCATTTTTCCAGCGATGGTGGAGACAGCAGAGTAGTAGGGTCCAAAGCATAGTCAAGAAGCTTGTTAACTCGGGTCAACTTGAATTCATGTCAAATCTCTCACTACTTTCTTGTATCTTCATCATCATCACTGCCGTCATTATCATCACCATTAAAGCCTTATCCCATCTTTTGTTTTATTGCCATTGGATGGTGCTGAAATTACTGGGAAACTGGATGTAAATATCAGCTTTGAATGATATGTTTTATTGAATAAAAATAATCCTTTTTTGGTAATTTTTAAAGAAAATATTAAAAATGCAAAGCATAGTAGAAGCATATTGGAAAAGTCATCGAATTTGTCTGAATGCGCTGCATTATGTAAAATTAGAGGATAGTGGCTTGAATACTTCAAAATGAGCCTTTATATGCTGTGAATTTTCTTTTCTAGTTTTTTCTTGTTTTAGCGTTTCTCTTCATTCATCCTCAAAATATTTATTAAATTTTTTATGTATCATTTATTATGTGACATACACTTTTGGGCTGATTTGTTGTCTGTGAAAGTAAAAAAATAAATCCTTGTACCCTTTCTATCACTTTCAACGTGTTATTGATTTTTTTTTTTTTTTATGAGTTGCATTTTTGTATCATTTATAGATGTGATAAGGCTAAGATGATGACAATGATGACTGTTTCTTTGACAAATATAAAATTTTTGGTGTAGAGAATTGCATCTTTCAGTGTCATCTATCAATTGCATCGCTTCCTTCTAATGAACGAGTTTTGGTGATTTGCATAATGTGTCATGGTGATTTGCATAATGTGTCATGTTTTAGTGTTATAGTATTTATCCTCTTCCAAGCAATTAACAATAGGGCACTTAGTTCTACATTAACAGATGCATAAATCAGTGTTTTTATTTTATTGGATTTATAGAAATGGAGGTATGTGCATGCATGATGAGGCTGCAACACATTATATTGACATGATTGATCAGACAACTCTTGGGCACCGATTTATCAAGCAGGAGTTTGGAAAGACTCCAAGAATTGGTTGGCAGATCGATCCCTTTGGACATTCAGCAGTACAAGCTTACCTGCTAGGGGCTGAGGTATGCCTTTCTTAGTATTTTGTAAGGTATTACAGGATACTATTTAAACAAAGAGAACCATTCTCGGTTTGCTGAACACAGATGTGACCCACCTTTCTGTAATAAAGGCTATTAATTCAGCAGGTGTCCTTATGGGATGGACTTTTCGTGTATTAGGGGTTTCCAGTAGCACAGTTAGGATCAATAAAAACAGGGGGAATTTTTGATGTGTGCCCTATCCACCCTGGACCATTGATGCGAACAAATTTGATATCCAAAAGAACTCAGTTTTTTGGGCCAAAAAACTGCTCAATAGGATATTATATATTTCCTCTTTTTATTCAAGAGAAACATGACACTATCCTATCTGTGCTTGTGTGTGGGGAAAGGGGGGAAGGAAACTGATGCACCAATGTTCTTCCATTATAGAAGTCATCAAAGCATGCTCGTATCAATCAGCAGCTGGATATTTTATGCATAACAAAAATAAAAATAAAAATCTGTGCATACGCACGTAAGATCTTGTCATGTATGTCTTACATAATCATGCGAAGAGCAATCTAGCACGTGTATTCACACACACACACAAACAGGCAAAAAGAAGATAACAAGAAAAGCTGAGATCTTATTATTGGAATGAAGAAATGGAATAAAATCAAAGGATAAATGCTGTATTGTTGTGCCTATCTAGTCTCTATACTCTCCATAATATATACATCATATGTTCTTTTTTGGTCTCTTGGGTTCTATATGTCAAATGGCTTGGATATATCCGACCCGGGGTTGAGGGGATAAGTCTCTGACTATGACGATGATGAGATATGGCTGGATGTGTTTTCAGGTCGGATTTGATTCACTATTCTATGGCCGGATTGATTACCAAGACAGAGAAAAAAGGAAAGATGATAAGACCCTTGAGGTTGTATGGCAGGGTTCTAATACTCTTGGTTCATCTTCACAAGTGAGTTACCATCGCCTTTTCTGGCTTGCTAAATTTTGCACTTGTCATCAAATATTATAATATTAAAACATTGAAACACTACCGAATGTTTGCATTGCTTATATATATATATATGTCATCATGGTCAAAGCCTTGTCCCAACTCCCAACTGTGTTGGAGTCGGCTACATGAATTTTTGTGTCTCCATTCTGATCTATCTTAGGCCAAATCCTCAAATAAGTTGTACTTCTTCAGATCTATTTTTACTACCACCATCCACGTCCTCTTTGGCCTACCCCTTCCACTTGGTGGGCCATCAACCTGTAGGGCCAAACTTTTTCTTACTAGTGCCGTTGCAGGCATGCATTGGACATGGCTAACCATCTCAAGCGGGTTTCTCTAATTTTATCCCCAATTGATGCTACCCCTAAATGCTCTTCAAAACGCTCATTTCTAATTTTATTTTTCCTAGTTTTACCACATATTCACCTCAACATTCTCATCTCTGCTACATCCATTTTTTACGCATGTTGCTTCTTGATTGGCCAACATTTTGCTCTATAGGTCATAGTTGGTCTAATCACTGTCCTAAAATTTTTTTCCCTTCAATCTTGTTTGCATTCATTGGTCATAAAGCACTTCAAAAGCAAGTCTTCACTTCAACCATCCCGCTTTTATCCTATGTTCAAGAATCTCTGTGTTATCTCATGGGCTTCAATTCTTATAGTAGTTTTAGCTCTTTCTATATACCCACCGAAGTTGAAATCCATATATTCCATCTTTGTACGGCTTATTTTGAAGCCTTTAATTCTAAATCCTCCCGCCATCTCTCGAGTTTTGCACTAACACCATCTATTGATTCATCTACCATCACTATATCATTTGGAAACAACATACTCCAAGATGCCTCCTCTTGAATATGAGTAGGTAGCTCATCCATAATTAGGGCAAAGGGATAAGGGCTTAGGGCTAACCTTCGATGCAAACTTATGGTCACTGGGAACTCACGTCCCTCTATAGGTCTAGTTCCCACACTCATTACCGTTCCTTCATACATATCTTTAATAATTTCAATATTACCTCTTGGAACATTCCTTTTATTTAGAACTCACTAAATTAAATTTCTAGGTACCTTATCATAGGCTTTTTCTAGATCGATGAATATCATATGCAAATTTTTCCTCTTCGCTTGATTTTATTTCTATCAATTGCCTAAGTGAGAAGATAGCTTCCATAATTGACTTCCCTGGCATAAAACCAAATTAATTATCAGATATCATGGTCTTGTGTCTTAGTCTTTGCTCCATTACCCTCTCCCATAGCTTCATGGTATGGCTCATAAGTTTAATCCCTCGATAGTTGGTACAGTGTTGCATATCTCCCTTGTTCTTATATATAGGCATTGCAATACTTGTTCTACAAGTTGTAACCTAGATTGGATTAGATCTAGGGTTCTAACGTTGGATCTCTTGGAAAATGTAACGACCCGGGTTCTGGGCCCTGTCGGACTCCACATCTAACCAACAAGTAGCACAACCTCAACATAAATTATATCATTCGAAGCATAAATTATCAGGCTTTTACCTAAAATCTCAATCTTTAATTAAAAGATAATCCAAACAAAAGAAATAAATTATACAATTCCCAAAAAAAGGTCTTTGTAATTTGAACAAATCAACTAAACCATTTATCTAAGGTCTAATTTGATTTGTTAGTCTCGTGTCACTCAGCTGCAAATGTCAAATCCAATTTCTTCGTTTTCAGGATCCTCTCACCTTTCTACATTTAACTTACATGGGATTGGGGCGAAAATACACAATCAGTAATACTGAGCGAATAGATTTCTAAATATACAAGTATGTGTGCAAAATCATGATAAAAGTACTTTATCCAGTTATGGGATAACAAGGAGACATGTTTGTTAAATTCAGTTAAGGTTTCTAATTCTATCCTTGGGACCACCACCTAACCACTTTGTGCATTGGCTTTCAAAAACATACACCTCAAGGGTGCCTCTGGCATCGTAAGGGGTGGACTATAGTCAGTTGAACGGTTGACCTATAGTCCATGTAACTGACCTAAAAGTCAGATATATTACACAGATGGCCTAAAGCCTCTTCACCCTTGGCCTCTTGTGCTAATGATCTAGGGGTGTCCAACAGGTAGGTCCGCACTATTTCAATTACAATTTTATTTATAGTTTTTAGGATCACTAATAAGATAATTTAAAATTCATTCTTTATAGATTTTCTCTGGGTTTCATATCCCCCATTCCTTTACCCTCTTGGTACCCGTGAGAATTATTTCAAATTATCCTGCTTGGATAAGACACCTTTCATCTTCACTCATCAAAGCTTTATATAGTGCAGAAATAATTGCTTCATACTATATACTTACAAACAATAATCAGAAATAACATCATAATACCAGAATTCAACACAACAATGTAAATATCCAGGTTCCCGTAAATTAAACTGAAATTCGTCAATTAGAAATAATTTTTCTTTAGACCGTGTCTGAGTCACCCCATCAGAGAAAATCTAAACATACAGAGTCCATAATCTCTAAGGGGACTTATAAATAAAGCATTAAGGCTCCAATATAATTTATATAAACAGCAGGGTTTATTTGCAATTAAAGAACAGTTGTAGAGTTATGATAGAAGTTCGACATATCTCAGATTTGGTCTCACACCTCTTAGATTTAGGGCCCGTTTCTGTACCAGAATTCCCAGAATGTCCCCTTGAGGTGGAATTCCAAATCCCTCCTCTTGGTGGTGCATTTGAAAATCCAACCAAATGCATTGAGGATGGAATTCTAGGAATTTCAAATGGTCATTTGAGACCTTTTAGGTGGCTGGAATTTGGAATTCTGGTGAAAGAAACACAGCATTTCAAATGCCAAGGGACAAAATGTCATATCATATCCAAAAAACCCCAACACAACAAATTCTTGTAAGGAATTTTGGTAAAGAAACAGGCCCTTAAAGCAATTGGATGGTGGGTGTCACGACCCAAATTCCGGGGCCCTGTTGGATTCCGGATCGTGATCATTTAGCAAATATTCACCACGCATTCATCAAATAACTTCCACAAGGAATCAGGCATTTAGTTCAAAATATAACTCTAATTAATTTATAAATGTCAAACAATATCAAGAATCTCTGAGTAATCAAAATTCCATAGTCCAACTCAATTTAAAGATGACCTAAAACATTTAATAAAATTCCCTAAACGAGGGTTAATCCCTTTATCAACTATTTGAACATTTCTCGTTCTCTCCTATCAGCCACGCATGCCAAAATCCACGTGCTGACAGTCGTTCTGCTCTGTCCCACCCGTAACGTAATTACCTGAAGGGGGCAACACAACATCAGTATTACTGGTGAATGAATTTTCCTAATTACACAAACAACATAAAACATAATATCACATAAACAACAAATCTGAATCCATAGATCAATTACCATTAAAAATACATCCTTAACATATTCGTGCCCATGGACATTACCACGCCACCAAGGCTTATCGTATACATGTATACTGGTCACCATGACCCTGTCTCATCAGACACGTCCACAAGGACCAACCGCTATAACGGCCCGGACACTAAGTCCAACATCCCATGTCTGGGACCCAATGCACAATATTTCATAATCACATAACAACCAGATTTCATTATTAATAATTGACACAACAGTAGTGTGGGACCAGTCCCATTCAAGTCCTGATCAAATTAGTGCCCCTTAAGGAATGATATAGGAATGGCCCACCTTCACAGCATATATATAAATAACATAAACATACCAACATGGCCAAACTGTCCTTATAATACATCATAAATTACACAAAACCTTCAATTACTACAGATGGAAGGGTCATATGGTAATTATATACTCATCCTAGGGTTATTCTTAATTATCCAGCACACCTGTCCACATAGGAACAATTACAGAACATAGTTCATGCCTGCAACACCCCAATTATAGAATCCAGTGGGTCCCACTTAGATAACCCAAGATCAGACCTAACCTAAATGGTCGCCCAGGGTCACACTTCCCTCCTAAAGGATTGGATTCATCATCAGATCATATCCTGGGGCCCACAAGTCAGAACTAAGTTTTGATAATTTCTGCACGTACTTACGCTTGGGTTCCTTGAGTCTATTTGCACAGTGGGACCCAAGGGTCCAAAACCCAGATGCGTTACCCCTCTAAGGTCGCCCTGGGCATAGATGAAAATAGCGGCCGCTACGTAGCGTAGCGGCCGCTACGTCCGCTACGGGGCCGCTACGGGGTGAGAAAAATACCTACTTTTCAATTTTTTTTAAAATACATAATAAGAATTATTTCTTTTCTTCTTCTCTTCAAATAACATTTCTACACAACTCTTTTACCCTTTTATGTTTAAAAGAACACCAAAAAGCACATGATCTCGCCGAATTACAGTCGATACAGAGAGTTCTTCTCTAAGTACATCCTATTAGACACCCCCTTTGGTAGATGTATTTTTTTTCTCTAGGTACTCTTAAGTCTTGATTTCATGATATAGTTTTTTCTTTTCTGAGCCTTTCATTAGTTTCTAAGTTAGCATAATCAAGTAACATGAACACATGTGAAAAAAATAATCATTACTATTATTTTCTATTTATACAGCGATACAGGACCTCATATAGTGAGGGGACCGCTACGCCCCCTTACCTTAGTTACTTTTGCAAAAAAAATACATTTTCTCCCATTTTCCAATATTCTAGATTTTCTAGAATTTTTTCATATTTTTTTGACGATTTTTCCAAATCGCACCGCTACGCCGCTACGTAGCGCCGCTACGCTACGTATCGCCCGCTACGTAGCGTTTTGGCGGCAGGCCGCTACGCCCGCCGCTACCGCTATTTTCATCCTTGGCCCTGGGGTCCCCTTCAAGATGTGGGGTCCTGATCCCAGATCAGGCCTAACAGTGGGTCCCAATATGGATGTCGACCAGCTATTCTGTTTCCATCAAATTCACGCCTGTATCATCAAAATCAAGTGGATGATGGTACAAACTGGGCCCACTTCACATGAGTCCAGGTTCTCCTTGGTTGACCATGGGTCCACTACAGGATCTGTGGACAAGATCTCCCATCTAGTGGGCTATGGGGTCCTACAACCCTTTAATGTCAAAAGGCCACTCGTTGACAGGCTCTGTTTCAACCTGTTTTCAGACCTTCTCCATGAACTTTCATCCCATTCTATTTGTACCATCACACATCCATTAATATGTGAATTCCTAGATCCAAAAACAGATCTTGTGTCTATCTGATAAAAATAGATCAAAACAGGCCTCCTTACCATCACACAGATCACCTTATATCATACTTATACAAAATCACTATATGTCAACATGTTCGAATCACAACGCAATAACAATCATCTTGATTAATCAACTAGTTAATTAAGAAGATCCACTCACCTCTTGTACGTGATCGTTGCGTTTGCAATATGCGGGCGCGGATAGGACATCCGTTGATCGCTTCTTCACTGATGGTCTTATACTTCTCCTGGATTTCAGCCTAACCAGACCTCTCTCAGATTTTCTCTCAAAGCAAAGAAAGAGAAGTATACAGAAGAAGTCGTTGGTTGTTTATATATACAAAGTAGAGTCCTAATCCTTCTACTCTTATACTTTCTAATTTCCATTCTTTCTCTTAAACTTCCTGATTAGAGTTATTGTACAACTCCTCCCTTTCCAAAACCAATCACGTGGGACACTTCTAATTCAAAAGTAAGTTAAACAACTAAGGGCCCTGCCTAGGCCAAACTAATCCTGGGCTCTGGTAGCTCAGGATATTACAGTGGGCCCCATGGTTCCCAATCCTTGATGGAACCCATCCTCCCAAGTCGCCCTTTAGTCCTATACCGGATGTGGGGTCCTGATCCTCGATCTGGTGGGCAATGTGGTCCCACAACCCCAGTCGACCCAAACTCTTCATTGCTGATCTGAAACTGGAAAAATCCCAGATTTTGACTTGATTCTTGCAGATCTTTGATCTCTTGCCATGAGAAATCTTAGTTAAGGTTCATACTAACTCTTGAGAATCAAATCATTAAATTCTATCATCTAAAAATTTAGTTTTTGGCATCAAATCCATGATCTAAGGTGTCGAAACTACTAATCTGGTTCTGAACCATTTAGTTAATCATAGAAAAATTCAATTTATCAATGTCTAAGCTCCATCAGTGCTGGGAAAATCAAGCAACGCAAATTTACAGGGCAAACACAAGCCTTATATCAATTGACACACTTATCTGCATATAGGAACATCATCACAACATGTATATGTGGAATTCTACTTACCTGGTGTAAATTATGTTGGCTCTATTGACTTGGGGAAAGAGATAAGTCATCCACAAAAGCTTCTAATTCACTGGCTTCTCTAAATTCTCTCTAATTATTCTTTTCTCTAGCCTAGGATTTGGGTTTCCTAGTGACTGATTTGCTACTGATTGGTATATGGGATTAGTAAGAGGAAAAGTGGATTATAAATAGTCGTATGATACCTAAGGTTCATTGGAACTTTCCTAGGAACTCTGTCATTCAAGGATCTGTCATGACCCCGGACAAGGCCGAGCCAGCCAACGCCCGAATCTGGAGCCGCGGCGCAGCGGGCCTGAAAATTTCGCCCACGCGCGCTGTTTCCCACATATTTCCGCGGTGAGGATTCCAATGCGATCCATCACAACCCGACAATCAAAATCACAACAGATACATATGTGCGGAAGCACGTAGCAAACACACAATAAAGTCAAAGACATATAAAAGCATTCAAGCCTCGTATCAAAATGAGAAACATATACATAGGCAAATCCAAGTTAGTTAAGTTTTACAAATCACCAAAAGTAAGTTTAAAATTGTACATCCCATAAAAAGCCAACAAAGGCTAGTGAACAAGTTCCCAAAAGAAAACATCATCAACCCCCAAAATGAACACGTGTCTCATAACCCAACCCGATGTCTAGATGACATCGTTGGGCTGTCACTCTTGAGCAACCGGCGGCTCAACCGCCTCCTCCTCACGGGCAGCGTGGTCGACACCTGGTACCAAACAAATGAGTATCAAACACGATGGTCTGGCAAGCAAATAAAGCAGATAACAGAAGACGAGTGTTTGCATGGATATTTAAAATCATAGTAATACATTTGAAAGTCTAGACATAAGTACGATGAGTTAAGACAAAATACCGCATTCAAGAATTAACGTTGAGAACATTTAAAAGATCAATACGAACAGAACAAAACAATGGCAACCCACATTGAGCTATATTCTCCTATTAGCGAAGTAACAAGAGCAATCAAATAACTGTTGCCATATAAAGTGGCCGGAACAAACATATATTACATAATAGCCCAATATAGATGGGTAACAAACAAATCCCGCCGCGGAACGGATAACAAACGAACAAAGTATCCAAGCTGCAGTTGGCAAAAGTATTTGAGGATCCCAAGCCGGGTGATCAGCCCGACTAGGCGACCCAAGCTTAGTGGTGCCGAACAAAATTCGAATCGATACAAATCAAATCATCGAAATACATTTCAAATCGATAAAGGAACTACTTTGAGCAAAGCATAAACGGAACAATTACGAAGCAAAACAAACGAGTAGTCTTTACTGAGATTTTCCAATATGGTTGCCCACTCAAAGGTATTTCAAATCGATTTAGGAGAAAAGTGTATAAATCTTCTGGCTCGGAATGAGGTGGTTTATAGTGGTTGTATGGCTTACCTAGGGTCGTCTCGTTATACACGTAGTTCCTCAATATCGGTTTGTGAACGAAGGATTTGGTGCCTCTGAAGATCTCCGGCATTTGAGAACGCAAATTGTGTATCGAGGCTTGTGGTAATTCCCCGGTAATTCAAATATCGAACCTTCCTCCTACTTCCTCTTTAATTTCCATAATACCGAGTGTTTTGGGTTCCAATTTCCCATTCCCTAGCATCCAAGGTCCTTAGGGGGGGTCCACACATCCAAACAAGAATGAACCGGGTGCAGGAAGCAGCCCTGGGGTAGAGCCCAGGTTCGCTTGAGCGGGGGAAAATCCGCTTGAGCGGAGCTTCCCAGAAGCTTGCTCGCTCGAGCGGGCATGTTGTCTGTCTGCTCCTTCGCCAGACAACACCTGGCTCACTCGAGCGGGCTAGGCTGCTGCTCGTTTCCTGCATATTTCTTTGCTTCTGCACACAAACAATCCCTCCTTTCTCCTACTTTCACTTCCACCTTCCCTTCCTACACCATTCTAAACTTTCCTTAACATCAAACAACCTCCATTCAACCACAAACATCACAATTCATTCCAATCACCAACCAAATCCAGAAAAACATAACATGATCATAGAAACATAAAATTCTGAGATGCATTTCCAATACTTTGAGACAATAGTTTTAAGAGAAAGATCTATGTTTCTATGAAAGACAACTAATAAAAATATAACATAAGCTAAAACTGAAACATTTCCAAATCAAACCATACACAAACCAAAAGAACCAATTTGACCGTGCTTTAGTTACTAACTAAGAAATTTAGAAGGGAAAACTAAATTTATACATTGCATGCACCTCAAAATCTGATTATTCACTTGCCTTGGCTCAAATGGGTACTAATCACACTCCAAGCACTCTTCTAACACAGCCAGCCTCCAATCTACACAAAAACCCCCAAGAAAACACTTCTAAAAAACCGCAATTTTGAAAGAGGAAAGGAGTTCTCCAAGAACATCCTTGCATGCAAGATCAAGAGACTCTAAAGGATTAAACAAAACCAAGGTGCAAGAGGGAAGCCATTGCTTACCTTTAGAAGCTCTAAACAAGAAGAGGAGCTCGAAGGAGAGAGCTGTCCCGGCAGGAATTTTTTCACTAACAGTAATCTTAGAAAGCTTGAAGATTGGGGAAGAGAATGGTGTAATTAGATTTCCACCTTGAGCACACTAGGTGGGGCATGCAAAGGCAAGAAGGAGAGGAGAAGGAGAGGAAAAGTTCTCCTTGGTTTCACTACAGCAGGAAAATGAAGAGGAAGGGGAAACATGGGTTTTGGAGAAGTTTAAGTGGGTTGTGGGCCCCACGGCCCCAAAGTTTCAAGTGGCTAAAAACCTCATCTATGGGTCCCGGATGAGATCGACGAAGAAGAGTAAATCGATCGTCGAAAAATCTAGCTTCCAAAAAGTATATTTTCCTCATGATTTTCAAATATCAAAATTCATGCACAGATTTGATGTGAAAAGTCTGTTGCCCTTTTTTCGAAAAACGGAATTTCTGAGGTTCGAACACATGGAGCAAACATAAAAGTCGTAGAGTCAGATACGACAAATCAAAACAAATCGAAATCTGAATTTTTCGAAGTAAATGATTAATTCCCATGCGGACACGCGTCACACAGCCTCCTCGGGCTGTATCAAACCAAGCTCAACGGCTCTCAAAATTCCTCAAAGCCATTCAAAATTCTAATCTAGCTAAAACCCAAGCTAATCATCCTCTAATCCCTCTTAAAGACTAAAATTAATTCAACTAAAATTCTAACCCCTTTCGGGATATCTAGGGTATTATAGAAACCAAAAAAGGGAAGAAAAAGAAAAAGAAAAGTGAAAGTGGAGGATTTAGATAGGGAAGTAGAAGTATTGTCAAACCCACTATGGCTTGTGACCATTCCTATATTATTAGATTTTAGCTTCAAATTACAAAAAATGCCCTCACCATTCTGATATTTATATCAAGGTCCCCTGACATATTTCATATTATAAATAAGCCCTATCCTCTAACTTATAACACCCCCCTCAAGCTGGTGCATAGATAATTACAATGTCTAGCTTGGACAAAACATGATGTAACTTAGCTATATTGACCGCCTTGGTGAGAGAATCTGCTAATTGATTTTCAGCATGAACTTGGAGAAGTAACACATCCTCTTCAATTTTTTCCTGGATAAAATCGCGGTCGATTTCCACATGCTTTGTTTTATCATGGTAGACAGGATTGCTGCAAGTTTAATTGCTGAGATGCTATTTGTATACAGAGTCATTGGGCCACCTTGCTTGAAACCGAACTCCTCCAACAATATTCTCAACCATAGCAATTCACAACATCCATGAGCCACAGTGGCTTCTGCACTTGATTTAGCAGTAACAACTTGTTTCTTGCTTTTCCAAGAGACTTGATTTCCTCCAACCATTGTATAATATCCTGTGGTGGACTTTCTATCTGTCAAGGATCCAGCCCAATCGACATCGGTACATGCCATGGCCTTAGCATGCCAATGAGAGCTGTAAAGGAGTCCTTGACCTGGTGACCCTTTTAAATATCTTAGAATCCTATGCACTGCAGCAAGATGATTAGTTCTCGGGGCATACATAAATTGACTAAAGCAAATTGACAGCATAAAAAATGACAGGTCTAGTGATTCTCAGATGAGTCAGCCTCTCAACCAAACTCTGATACATCCTCTTATCTTGAAGTGGCTCTCCACTTTCAATATGGAGGCCATGATTTAGCTCGATTGGGGTGTCTGCTGGCTTCACACCAAGCTTCCCTGTTTCGGCAAGAAGATCAAGAGTATATTTTCTTTGTGATATAACAATTCCAGCCTTTGATCTTGCAACTTCAATTCCTAGGAAATATTTTAACAAACCTAGGTCCTTGATCTCAAACTTTCTTCAAGAAATATTTTTGCCGAGAGATTTCATCATCGTCATTTCCAGCGACAACTATGTCATCAACATACACTACAAGTATGATCACCTTCATTTTCCTTATTTGCACGAAGACAATGTGATCTGCATTACACCTTTGGACCCATACTTAAGCACAACTCTACTAAATCTTTCAAACCAGGCTCGGGGGACTGTTTAAGTCAATATAAGGACTTTTTGAGAAAACATACTTTTCCTTGCTGTCCTTTAGCAATAAATCCAGGTAGGAGATCCATACAAACCTCTTCCTTCAAATCCCCATGAAGGAATGCATTTTTCACATCTAGTTGGTACAATGGCCCATTAAAATTTGCTGCTAGGGATAATAGCACCTGAACAAAAATCAGTTTAGCTACAGGTGAAAATGTTTCAAAATAATCAGCCCCATATGATTGAGTAAATCCCTTAGCAACAGGTGAAAATGTTGCAAATACATTTCCTGGCCTACCATTCAAGTTCCAACAATTTTCTTGAGTATGTCTGTATTTCCCACAGTGAGTACAAAAAGTTTGTCATGACCTCGACCTCGACCACGACCTCCACTTCCACCATTATGCCCACTTCCACGATTATTTTGATGGACATGTCCTCTACCTCCGCCATATCCACCATAACCTGTATTTGACAATGTGTTACCCACGTTGTTTGCAAGAGCAGATATCTCAGGTGTGATATCAGGTTTGGGATTCATAACCATCCAGTGACTTTCCTCTCCTTGTAGTAGGGCAAATACTGTACCAATGGAAGGCAGCGGATCCTGACTTGTTACTTGTGTGCGAATGGGTTCATACTCTGAGTTAACACCTCCCAAGAGTTCAAATATATGTTGATCCTCCAACAATTTTACTTGTTTCTTAGCACAACAAGGTTCAGGCTCATATAGGACTCCAACTCTATCCACAACGCCCTGAATCTAGAATAGTAGTCTCCAATTGATAGAGTTCCTTGTTTAAAACTAGCAATCTCCATTTTCAACTCTAGGATCCTGGCATTATTTCGCTTTTGAGCATAGGCCGCCTTCGATTGACTGCCAAAGTTCTTTTCCAGTCTCAGAATACTTTAAAACTTTTCGCAATTCCTTCTTCCATCAAATTAAGAATCCAGTTCATGCCCAACATGTTCTCTGATATCTAATCTGAATATTTAGGATCATCTTTTTTCTGGTTCCTTGATACTCCTATTAATATAAGCAAGTCTCTTTGAACCTCTGATGGCCATTCTGGCTGAATAGGCTCAATCCTCATAATTAGTACCATTGAAAAGACTTGGCGTTATCCTTAGATTAGGATTAACAACATTAGGGAGGAGTTGTTGGCTGGATCCCGTGGAGCTTTCTCCCTTGGATTCCCATTTAAACTGGGGTTCCACTTAATTTTCAATTTGATTAATCCAAAAAAGTAGGAAAGAAATCACCAACCTGTGAGACGGACAACTGCAGATCTCCGGTACTTGACTAACACTCAAAAACACACTAGACACATCACACATCAATGCAAGAAATCACACTATCAGACAATCACCTGTTTGACTGCAACACACATCAATTGATTACCAACACGTCTGCCAAACACAAACGACACGTCTGCCAAACACAAATGCCACATGTCTTCCAAACGCAAACGGGCCTAAAATAGACTTAACTAGGAACCTAAACTAACAACCACCAAGTTGATGAACAGCCAGACTCAAATAAAAAGCCAGCAGACAAAAAGCCTCCAGCCTGAAATGAGCATACACCAAACGACCAGCCAACAAACTGACGAACAGCTGCCATTCATCAACTAATTACGATACACAGCAATCTTGATCATTCTACCCTTACTCCAACCTTCAAACATGTATCAGACTTGATTCAGAATGTTCCGGCCCACTATCGAACACCTAGAGGGCAGAACCAACCTTCAAACATGTATCAGACTTGAATCAGAATGTTCCAGCCACTATCAAGCACCATTCCATCCCACTATCGAACACCTAGAGGGTAGAACCAACCTTCAAACATGTATCAGACTTGAATCATAATGTTCCAGCCACTATCGAGCACCATTGCAGCCATGGATGAAAATAGTGGTAGCGGCGGGCGTCCGCACGCTACGAAGCAGGTGATACGTATTGGCGTAGTAGTGCATTTTGAAAAAGACGTCCAAAAAGTCTGAAAAAATTCCTGAAAATCCAGAATTTTTAAAATGATAGAAAATGTGTTTGTTTTGCAAAAGAAGATAAGGGGGCACAGTGGTCCCCTCATTGTATAAGGTCCTTTATCGCTGTATTAATAGAAAATAATAGTAATGGATTATTTTCTTCACCTGTATTTATGTTCCTTAGTTATGCTAACTTAGAAACTAATGAAAGGCTTATAAAAAAAACTATGTCACGAAGTAAAGGATTAAAACTTGAGAGTTAGGCCTTAGGAATTCAATAACAAACAATTTACAATGAAGTGGCCGGTGAACAATCATTCAATCAATACTCCAACATTCAACAACAAATGAGAAATGACATAATAATGAATAACTTCATAAAAAACCAATATACTATTCTACTTATAGAGTATTGATTATAGAGTTTGTGAATGAAGGAATACCTTGGCTAGTACGCATCACTCTAATACCAAAGGGAATGTCTACCAGGAGTGACATCGTTCTCCTCATCCTCGTTGGTGTTGCTCCTAGTCATATGCCCACCATATTGAATTTGGTATTGGTGGGCATTGGGATCCTCAAATCCAAAGAAGGCACCAATACCATAGGACCTTGGAGGAGGTGGTGGAGGATATCTATATTGCGTTTCACCATGGTCACCATATGAGTAAGACCTTGAAGCTGAAGATTGTTCATCTTCTTGTTGTAATTGACCATATTGAAAATAATGTGATGGTCCTTGTGGATGTGGCCAGAAGTCCGAGTGTGGTTCACTGTAACAAGGGTTCTGCGATGCAGCTTGTTCTCCTCGAATATCTCCACCCATATTTCCTTGCTCATTACTATTTCCAGGTGGTGAGACTCTTCGACGCCGTTGATAACCACGGTTTGGATCAAATCTTTCAGTTTTAGGAAACTCCTATATGTCCTCTACAGGAACGGCATCTTCGTCATCATGTTGATAATATTCATTAGTACCACCTGTCCCTCTGTCGCCTCCTCCATCTCCCCCATCTCCTCACCATTGCTACTTGAAGAGACGGTGGTGGAACTACCTTTGTCAGAAGATACAATATGAGCAGGTTCTTTTCCACTCCTATGTGCACTTGTGCTGGTACCTTCTTGAGGTGGCTGACCTTCTGCAGGAGCCTGACCCATTTCCTCATGTATCAACCCTTGAACCTTTTGCTGAAAGCCCAGATCTGAATCTAGCAGTGGATCCTCAATTTTGGCTAGCCACGGGAGTAAGGGATCGTCCTCTCTGAACATGTGATTCAAATTAATAGGACAATAAGCAGGATCATCCTTTGCCTTTCTCTCTCTAGTTCTGTTTCTCAACTTCAAGTTGTAATGGCAGTACACAAGCTTGTTGAGTTTGTGCATGGAAAGCCGATTCCTGGGCTTTGTGTGGATCAAGGAGAAAGTTCTCCAATTTCTCTCACAGTTTGAAGATGTTGTAGTTTGACTAAGGATGCGAACAACCACTCTCTTTAGATTTGGAGCACTCTCTCCATAATTCATCCACCAATAAGTTGAAATGCTAAATAAATAAAGAAAATTAGATATTCGTAATCCTTAACTCTTTCTAATCAATTAAGATAAATAGATTAAAACTATTAGGTGGGGTCTTTGTTCATAGTCATACCAGGTGGCATCCTTCCAATCGATCGTTGCACAAGAGGGTCAGCAAAGGTTCCTCTCCTTTGTGTATATATAGATATCTACAATGTGAAAGTCAGAAATAAATCAGTAAACCCCTACATGTGTATTGCAGCATTATTAAATTCTCTTTAAGTGACCACTCACTCACCTCTTGTATGGCATTGATTTGATCATCTTCATTTAACAATCTCTTCAATACCTCCTGTAATCCTTCCCGCAGGTCCGTATCTATTGCTTTAGTGTGTAGTCGGGCATTGCGGTAATAGAATTCGGGATTCAAAACATAACCTACATTGAAACTAAGTAGAATGTACTGTGAGCAAACAAGACAATAAATACATGAGTTAGGAAAATAAAAAAGTATCAAAGGTATATATTAATTACCTGCAGCATGCAATTGTCATTTGATACACACAATGACACAAATATTATACTGAATACCTATAAACTATGAAAAATTAATATGTTAAAATTGTTAAAAACACAAAAATACGTGGCAGGAAACATATATCTAGCATTTAAGGGTTATTCTCAAGACATTTGATTGGTATTTTATAAGTTAAAATATATTTTTTTTAAAAATAAAAAATTCAGAAAATAAAGAACCAAAAAAACAAAAAAAAACAAAACAAAAATGTGTTGGATTGATCTATGGGAAACATACTTCAATACTTTGTGAGCCAGTTTCAATACATTTGATTAGTTTTCAATTATTAAAAATATTTTTTTCAAAAAATTAAAAAATCCGAAAATAAGAAAACAAATAAAAATCATATATATATATTTTGATCTATGGAAAACATAGATCTATCATTTAGAATGCATTTTCAAGTGGTTTCATGGGTTGTCCATGAGTAATCACAATTTTAAAAATAAAAACTAAATAAATTAAAAAAAAAAAAAAATCTATAGACATTCAAAATGTGATGGATTGATCTATGAGAAACATAGATCCAACATTTACAAGCCATTTTCAAGTGGTTTCATAAGTTGTTCATGAGTAATCTCATTTTTAAAAATAAAAAATGAATAAATTCGAAAAGAAAAATAAAAAAATAAAAAAAATGAAAAATGTGATGGATTGATCTATGAGAAGCATAGATCTATCATTTACAAGCAATTTCCAAGTTGTTTTATGGGTTTTCCATGAGTAAAAATTTTTTTTTTTCAAAAAGTAAAAATATTCAGAAAATAAAAAATAGCAAAAAAAAAAAAAAAAAAAAAGTGAGCATGATCTAAGGGAAACATGGATCTAACAATATTGCAAGACAAGGAAGCATTATCATGTGATTTATATTGGTTAGAGAAAGATGATCTCAAAAGTCAAAGCTAGAAAAAATCCAAAAGAAAAACATACCTGGAATCTTGATGAAGTTGGAATGGAAGCTTGGATCTCGTGTTGATTCCTTGTATTTGATGTTTGTTGTGGTAAAATCTTGAAACTTTGGAGTTGGGACTTGGGAGGCACTTAGAAGAATTCACAGTAGTAAAAATGGAGAGGAAGGTGAAAAGAGAGTGAAAAGGAGCAATTAGGGCCGACTTGGGAGGCACTTAGAAGAATTCACAGTAGTAAAAATGGAGAGGAAGGTGAAAAGAGAGTGAAAAGGAGCAATTAGGGCCGACTGGTGGGGTATTTAAACCCCACCGCCACGTAGCGGCCGCTATGAGTGCGACACCCAATAATTACCATTTAGCGTGGCAGCCAGTGCCGCCACGGTCAATACATCAGATATTTTCTTGATGATTGCAACCCACTATCTAACACCTACAGAGCATAACCAACCTGCTGACTGCCAGCCGAACATCTATTTGTGTTCGGTTGGGGCTGAATCAGTCCAAACTTGCTGAAAAAATATAGATCTAGACCACTAGATCTCTTCTTATGCAAGTCTTCTCCTCATTGCTTAGCTCTATTACCAAGTTGAAACCCTAGATTGGATTAGATCTAGGGTTCTAATGTTGGATTTGTTGGAAAATGAAAAAAGGGAAGAAAAAGAAACGGAAAGAGAAGGAGGAGGATTTAGAGAGGGAAGAAGAAGAATAGTTGAACCCACTATGGCTTTCGACCATTCCTATATTATTACATTTTAGCTTATGCAAATTACAAAAAAGCCCCTCAACAATCTGATATTTACACCAAGGTCCCCTAACATATTTCATATTATAAATAAGTCTTATTCTCTAGCTTCTAACACTCCATTCATCAGACATTTTCTTTGTCAGCAATATCTTGTTGAAGAGTCTAGTTAACCAAATCCCTCTAGCTTCTCCCAAACATTTCCAAGCCTCAATCGGAATTTTATCAAGACTCGTAGCCTCCCATGTGTTTATTTTCAATGCTTTCCTCACTTCTACCACCCTATGTCTACTGAAAAATGTATATTCAGCTAACGAAATATACTCTCTTGTTCTTATGTCTCCTATATAGTCTTCACTTAAAAGTTTGTTAAAATACTCCCTTAACATTTCTTTGATATCATTGGCCTTCACTAAAACCTTTTGGTCATTGCTTTTAATACATTTGACATGATCTAAGTCTATACTTTTGATTTCCCTTATTTTTGCAAGCTTAAAAATATCCTTCTCTTCTTTTCTTGTTCCTAGCCTATTACATAGGTCATCATATCCTTTGAACTTTGCATCACTTATTTCTTTCTTAGATTCTTTCTTTGCCTTCTTATACATCTCATAGTTTTCCATATTCCTAGTCCTTTGCCAAAATGTTGTTATCTTAGAATTCATGTTTGGGTTGTGACAAAATTTTACGCTGACTGTCAACCTACCTAATGCAACCCCTCCTCCTTTACTCGGGCTTGGGACTGGCAGTAAAAACTAGTGGAGTTAGAAAAGGGGTGCAACAAGAGGACTTCCATTAGAGGTCACCCATCCTAGTACTACTCTCACCCTAGCATGCTTAATTGCGGAGTTATGATGGGATTCGATGCATTAGCATTGGTATGATCGCACCCATATATATATGTATATATGTATGTATGTTTTTAACATGATGTGTACATTATATAGCCATCAACTTCATTATATAGCAATCAAAACATTGTGCGGAATTGGAAGTTTGAAAATCAAAATACTCGGCAGAAATCAATGTTTATATTTATTATAAAGCATTGCAACATATTGCAATATCGGCTTGTCCAAACACACTAATTTTTTTACTGGTACTCTCCTTTTCTCTCTGTAGATTTTTGCTGGTGCATTTCCGGATGGTTATGGTCCTCCTGATGGTTTCTCTTTTGAAGTAAATGATGAATCCCCGATTGTTCAGGTAAGTCATTAGATAGGAATTCTAAACAACTTGAAATAGTTAGGTTTCAGACTTGTTTGAAAGGATTAATTTCTGAATTGAAGGACAACATTCTTCTCTTTGATTACAATGTCCAAGAGCGAGTGAATGACTTCGTAGCTGCAGCAATATCACAGGTAAGCACCAAATGAGTTATTTTAGATCTACCTATTCAATGTGCATTTGTTTGTACTCATTGCAAGTGGAGTAGATGTCCTTGTGAAATGGGTCATCTATTATACAGTGCGTTTGGGGTGGCAGAGAAAGCATCTTGTTTCTTATAGCCAGAAATACTAATAAATTTTCCTTGTGCATTTTTTTATTAACTTTCTTCTTTCAGGGCAACATCACTCGCACCAATCATGTCATGTGGACTATGGGGACAGATTTCACGTACCAGTATGCTAACTCATGGTTCAGACAGATGGACAAGCTCATTCATTATGTCAACGAGGTATATGTTACTAGATGTGTTTGCTACATGCAATAGTCTATTATATTTTAAGGGTTGGTCTCGTATGGGAATCCCACACAGCTGTGTGGGATTTTTAGTCCCCGCCTTTCATTTTGGTAGGGTGGGGTGGAATTCTGCACCACCGTTGTGCAGCACTTCCATAGGTGGAAATTCCGCTTGGTTATAGTTCTATTACTGTTGGAGATAAGAGATGCATTTCACATACGTGTTCTGTTTGGGGTAGTTTAGTCATTTTCTTTTTGTAACTTGTGTACAATCTTGGGGCTTCAAATAAACGTGATTGACTTTTATTTTTACCAAGCATATTGTTTATGTCATTTTAGAAAACACTAGAACAGTTGAACTCCCTACATCATCACTTTATGTCGCAACTTGAACATAAGCCGGGGTGGCTCATATCTTCTTTGATTTTTGTATTTGTGTGATTGTTTTTCCTTTATATCTTCTTTTGCGGTTAACTTCTGGTTGGTAGCTTTCCAGCAAATGGGCCTTGTACTGTTTAGCTATTTTCAATAAAAGAAGAAGAATAATCATTGGGGAAATGTTTGGCGAACTTTCTTTCTTCAAATGTAATGAAGCTAATTAATCTAATCAACCAATGAGAATTAATTTGAGCTATATGGTAAGTGTGGTTCAATAGCTGCATTATCTTGCTTTATTTCTAGTATTTTTTTTTTTTTTTTTTTTTTATGATTTACTGCTGATTAAAAAGATATGCTAATCCTACAACAGCGCTCTGTGCAGGGCATGTGTCCACCGGGTGGGGATGTAGTACCTTGCCCTAAATTCAGGCTCATCTATGCATTAGGTGGGTCATGAATATATGCAAAAGTGGGTTGCTAGAAACTCCACTGTCCAGATTTGACTCTCATTACTTGTGTAGCCAATCTGGTAATCAGACCAGCCTTTTTGAGCTTGGTGATCTACAAAGTAGGACCTGATTCTTGTATGATATTCGTTATTTTGCAATCTTCTTGTTTTTAAACATATGATCAAGTTATGTTCTGCTCAACAGGGTTATGTTTTATGTTTTTCCAATTTTCATTTCACAATTCTGCACATCCTTAGTCATTGCTTTGGATGTTTTTAGGATGGGCGAGTAAATGCCCTGTATTCAACCCCATCCATTTACACGGACGCAAAGTATGCAGCAAATGAGTCCTGGCCACTCAAGACTGATGATTTCTTCCCGTGAGTGGTATATTCTGAAAATATAGTTGCAATTTCATAGTTCTTAAAAGAAAGGGAGTATGAATTTGCTAAACTTTTAACAGTCATAGCATTGACAATATATAAGAGAAAAAAGGGGACATCATAGACTATCAAGCAACATGGCGCTGATTTACAGTCAATGACATTGCTTGTGTGATCGTAACTTATCATTATCGGTCGCCATGAAGGCAGTGAACATCCCTCCAATTTGTATATTGGAGGAATGCTCCAATTTGTGCATCCTGCACTATAATATAATGAGTGATTTGCACCTGCTGTCTATATCCACTGATGGATGGGAGGCGCCTCCATGGATTCAGTACGAGTTAAAAACCATCCTGAGTGAATGGCTATGGTCATGTAATCATGATCTTGAGCTGTATGCAGTCTGCAGCAGTCGTCTCCCGTCTGAATTGTGGACATTAACAGATGTTGGCCTCATAAAGGCCCCATCTTTAACAAGAATATAGTGCAAGATTTCATCTTAGGCCATGTGATTTTCTATGGGGCCTTTGTGAATTCAGTACGGCCTGAATGCCATAACTATAGAATGGCTTATGTTATCCAATCTGGGTATATCTTCCTATGCAAATCACAGTAGGCTTGTCCTATCTGATGCTGAAAACTAGCAGATGGTGACCTCGTGAGCTCCCCACATGAGATCCTGCACTATTTTATTGAGTGAGATGAACACAGTGGATCATTCCCTCTGCATGTTCAGTTGTTTGTTTTTCTATTAATCTTGTACTCAAATCCTTGAGACTTTCAGATATGCAGAGAGGGTAAATGCATATTATACAGGGTACTTCACAAGTCGGGCAGCCATTAAAGGCTATGTAAGAGCGATGAGTGCTTACTATCTGGTAAGATTTCCCCACTCTTTCAATCCATATTGAGAAATTTTCGCATACCTCCCCATGGTTTTGAATACTGTTGAATTACTAATGGATGGTCAGGCAGCGAGGCAATTGGAATTTCTCAAGAACACAAATAGTTCAGGGCCCAAAACTGACACTTTGGCTGATGCTCTGGCCCTTGTGCAACATCACGATGGAGTTAGTGGAACAGAGAAGCAGCATGTGGCTAATGATTATGCAAAGAGACTGTCAATAGGTTATGTGGAGGTGACAAATTTAGTTTGTTGTCACAGAATTCTTCTTAAAGAAATATTGTCACAAATTTTCTCAGCACTGCAAATTTCACATCCAATTTGACCTTTTAGTGGCTCTTTACATATTATATGATGGGTCTTATTATGGACAGAAGATGCTTGAAAATATCACCATCATATGACCATATGTGTGCGATTTTGCTCTTGTTAAATGTTTACCCTTGACTTTTATTATCCATTTGCAAACACCACTCTGGTAGGGGAGATATTCAGGCATAGTCCATCTCATGATGAGTCCCACCCGAAGAATTTATGTGTGCGATTTTGTTTATGTGTGTGATTTTGCTCTTGTTAAATGTTTACCCTTTACTCTTATTATCCATTTGCAAACACCACTCTGGTAGGGGAGATATTCAGGCATAGTCCATCTCATGGTGAGTCCCACCCAAAGAATTTATAATATTACAGAAAGTTGGATCCCACATGCACACTTGCTGGTTTTTTTTCTAACTATTTCTTTGATTCTCTTGAATGAGGACCTGATATCTCTTATTCTTCTAATTATTCTTTCACAGTGCCTGATACATGCTATAACATACTGTTTTGCAGGCCGCAGAGTTAGTTGAATCTTCACTTGCTTGCTTGACAGAGTCAAAATCAAAAAGTGGATGCCAAAACCTTGCAACTAAGTTTGACCAGGCAAAAAAATATGCCTCTGTTGCTTGTGAATATTTCATACTTCATAGATCTTGTTATTATCATGGTCAGGTTAATATAGATTGCATTAGAAAATGAATGTAAGAAATGCTGACGATTAAGACGTACTTGAACCAAATTAAATTTGGATTGTAGAACATTTGAACTTCTGGAAAAACTGATTATAACACATTCTGTCTAATAGAACCACACATGTATACTTAGACAAAGATGTGAGTGCACCATGGGCATCAGTATGTGAGCATAAATTATCTGGTGCTATCTTTGGAATGACTACTGTGATAAGTTTGGAACTAGAACCATTAATTATCTTGACTAATCTTAATTTTTGAGATTAAAACAAAACTGGTTCTGATGTATGAATTTCCCTTTCCAGTGTCCTCTTTTGAATATAAGTTATTGTCCTCCATCAGAACTAGATTTGTCTCACGGTAAAAGCTTGGTAAGGTCAAAACTTCCTTTTCATTATTTAAAAAAAAAATGTAGAAGAACTAAGTTGCTCTTTTCTCTTAATACCTTTTGTTCCTTCCTTTATAGGTTATTGTTGTCTACAATTCTCTTGCGTGGAAAAGAGTGGAAATTGTTCGAATACCTGTAAGTATTTCCATTTTATTCTGTGCTGTGTTCATTAAGAAATACAACCAATTTTACATGAATTTGTTCTTTCTGGATCTGATAGATTCAGCTGCATGCAGATCTGCAGTTCAACTCCATTCTTTCCCTGCATTTCAAGACAACTTATCAGAAAGTTTATAAATGATTTTTCTCAAAAAATGTTTATAAATGAACTGCTGTTTCTAAGGCTATAAACAAGCCAGGCAGCTCTTAAGCTATTCAGCCTGGCTTGGCTTGATTGAGCTTGAGTTCGAGCTCAACTTGATTGTTTCATGAGCTCAGCACAAGCTACACCCTCCTTGGCTTGGCTCAATTGAGCTTAGCTTGTCAAGAGACTTTTATATATGTCTTACGCAATACATTTAAATTTATACTTGTTTATTTAAATGTATTTATAATTTTTATGAAATCTTAATGGGTTATGTAGCACTACAGAATGCGTTTAATACACAACATACTGAAATTATGTCTATTGAGAACTTAAACTTTTTTGCCTCCTCTTCTTTTAATATAAACAGTGAATGGTACTGGCATTGATAACCACCCGATTTGACATATATAGGCTACTCTCCTGTTCTGAAATCCACACCTGTCCTTGTATAGGCATCCTTCATTCATTGCATAGGCCTTCCCATGATTTGTGGCAGCTCAAATTGGGTGGCCCTTACAGAATGGTGCTATAATGGCTATTTGATTGGTGGTGTTTCAAGCAAAAATTACACACACAACTATCGTGGGATTAAACTTATGAGTATGAAGCTATGGGAGTAATGGAATAAAGACTTAGACAAAAGACCAAGATATCTGAAAATCATTTTGGTTTTATGCCATGAAGGTCAACTATGAAAGCTATCTTCTCACTCAAGTGGTTAATGGAAAATATCAAACGAATAGGAAAAATCTGCATATGGTCTTCATTGATGTAGAAAAAGCTTACTATAGGGTACCTAGATATTTAATTTGGCGGGTTTTAAATAAAAAGAATATTCCAAGAGGTTATATTGAAATTATTAAAGATATGTATGAAGGAGTAATAACGAGTGTGAGAACTACCTGTGGAGAGAGATGTGAGTTCCTACTTCCTAGTGACCATAGGTTTGCATGAGGGGTCAACTCTAAGCTCTTATCTCTTCGCATTGATTATGGATGTGTTAACTACTCATATTCAAGAGGAGGTACCTTGGTGTATGTTGTTTGTAGATGATATAATGTTGGTAGGTGAATTGAGAGATGGCGTGAATGCAAAACTCGAGAGATGGGGGGATGCTGTAGAATCCAAAGCTTTAAAATAAGTTGTACAAAGACAAAATATATACCATGAAGAGATTAATTTTGTTACATTGGCTCGATAATTAACAAGGATAGAGAGATTGATGAAGATGTCAAACATAGGATAAAAACAGGATGGTTGAAGTGGAGACTTACTTTTGAAGTGCTTTGTGACTGATGAATTCCAATAAAATTGAAGGGAAAATTTTACGGGACAATGATTAGACCAGCTATGACCTATGGAGTAGAATGTTGCCAATCAAGAAGCAACATATGCACAAAATGGATGTAGTAGATGTTAGAGAATCCAGAACTCTTCTCGAACAAACCAGAAGCATATAAGAGAGAAGTATTGCAAGAGAATATTATATATTCTATCGACGATGGTTCTTTTATAATACAATATTGCCTGGATTAGTAGATCTAATTACATGATTATAGGTACTATTAAGGAAACTAATATATACTGTCTAGCTGTACAATCATAAGACAATCTTTTGACTTGTGGGCTGGCCCAATTCATGGGTTGTGGGTGACCCAATTCATGGGTTGTGGGTGACCCATGAGGTCGAGCTGACCCATATCTTTACACCCCCTCTCGAACTTTGGATGGGTGTAACCATCGAGAGCTTGGAAACTAGCTCCGAAAAACGAGATGTGGAGTGGCTTTTGGTGAAAAAATCTGCAATTTGAGTAGCCAATGAAATCTAGAAGAGCTTTATAGTACCACTCTGAACATGATGAATGAAATGACAATCAACTTCAAGGTGTTTGGATCGTTCATAGAAGACATCATTTGTTGCCAATTTTCGTGCACTTTCACTGTCCGTAAAGAGGGTAGATTTAGGGACTAGAACTCCTAAATCTCGAAGTAACAAGCGAAGCAAAATAATTTCGGTAGTAGTGTGAGACACGGCACGATATTCAGCTTCAGTTGATGAACGTGAGACGACTTCCTGTTTCTTGCTCTTCCAAGAGATGAGAGAAGAGCCAAGAAAAATGGAGAAACCTATTGTAGAGCGTCGATCATTGACATCTCCTGCCCAGTCGGAATCAGAATAGCCATGTAGAGTACGATTTTGACTGGAGAAAAGAAGGAGGGCGCGGTTGGAACTTCCTTGTAAGTATCTCTGTATGCGCAGGACAGCAGCCCAGTGAATATGAGTGGGTCATGCAAGAAATTGGTTGACCACATGTACCGCATATGCAATATCTGGTCTGGTAATGGTAAGATAAACGAAGCTGCCGACCACCTCACGATAACGAGTTGGATCAGAAAGTAGATCTCCATCAGTAGTTCGAAGCTTCAGATTATGTTCAATTGGAGTAGAAACATTCTTACAATCTGTAAGTCTAGCTCGTTGGAGAACATCATTGCAGTATTTCGTTTGCGGCAGAAGATAGCCTTTGGGAGAGTAAGCAATCTCAATGCCCAGAAAGTATTGCAGGTGGCCCAAATTTTTCACCTCAAACTGTCGATGAAGAAAACGCTTCAAGTATAGAATACCCTGGGAATCATTGCCAGTGATAATCATATCAACTGACATAGAGTAACAAGAAAGCACATCCAGATCGTGAATAGCGAGTGAAGAGAGCAGAGTCATGAACACTCTGAGAAAAACCAATGTTGATAATATTGGTGCTAAACCATTCAAACCAAGCACGATGGGCTTGTTTAAGATGAAAGATCAAGACCAAATCGGATGAGTCCATACAAGGCTCGTTTGAGACGACACACATAATGAGGAGGTTGCACGACGCTTGGAGGAGGATGCATATAGATTTCTTCCTGAAGGAATCCTTTCAAAAATGCATTCTTAACATCAAGCTGATAGAGTGGCCAATGTCTAACAGCGGAGACCGAGATAAAAGTACGGACGGTGGTCATCTTAGCAACTGGAGCAAAGTGTGAGATCAAAGAGACAGAAGACTTGAGAGAAATTGCAAGAGGAATTTCATACTTTGTATTACCGATATGCATCCTTTATATAATACAATGAGTCCTAAATTAGAGGCTAATTTCAGATCTGTTTTCCTAAACTTAGGATCTAATTACAAGAATTTGGGCTAACTATCAGGAACGTAATATATTACAACTCATACAATCTGTTGACTTTTGGGCTGGGCCAAGTCATCATAGGTTGTGAGCTGACCCAACGGGTCAGCTTGGCCTGTATCTTTACACCCCCTCTCAAGCTTTGGATGGGAGAAAGTGACCATTGAAAGCTTGGAAACTAGATCTGAAAACCGAGAAGGTGAGTGGCTTTTGGTGAAGAAATCCGCAATTTGAGCAGCTGATGAAATCTGGATGAGCTTAATAGTACCACTCCGAACATGTTGGCGAATAAAATGACAGTCAACTTCAAGATGTTTGGAGCGTTCATGAAAGACATCATTTGTGGCTAATTTCCGTGCACTTTCACTGTCTGTAAAGAGAGAGGTAGATTTAGGAATTTGAACTCCTAAATCCTGAAGTAACCAGCGAAGCCAAATAAGTTCAGTAGTAGTGTGAGAGATAGCACGATATTCAGCTTCAGTGGATGATCGGGAGACAGCTTCTTGCTTCTTGCTCTTCCAAGAGATGAGAGTCGAGCCAAGAAAAATGGAAAAGCCGGTTGTAGATCTGCGATCATTGACATCGCCTGCCCAGTCGGAGTCAGAATAACCATGAAGAGTAAGGTTCTGACTAGAGGAAAGGAGGAGGGCACGGTTTGAACTGCCCTGTAAGTATCTCAAGATACGCAAGACAGCACTCCAGTGAAGATGAGTAGGCTGGGCAACAAATTGACTTACCACATGTACTGCATATGCAATGTCTGGTCTGGTAATAGTGAGATAGACCAAGCTTCCAACCACCTCACGATAACGAGTGGGATCAGAAAGCAAATCTCCATCAGTAGTCCGAAGCTTTTGATTGTGTTCAATTGGGGTAGAGACAGGTTTCTGATCTGTAAGGCCAGCTCGTTGGAGAATGTCATTGCAGTATTTGGTTTGAGATAAAAGATATCCATGAGGCGAGTAGGCAACTTCAATGCCTAAGAAATAACGAAGATGGCCTAAGTCTTTCATCTCAAACTGCCTATGAAGAAAACTCTTCAAGGATAGAATACCAGTAGTATCACTGCCAGTGATAATCATATCATCTACATAGAGTAACAGGAAAACACAGCCAGAGGGTGAATGGCGAGTGAAGAGAGCGGAGTCATGAGCACTCTGAGAAAACCCGATGCTGATAATACTGGTGCTAAACCGTTCAAACCAAGCACGGGGGGCTTGTTTGAGTCCATACAATGCGCGGTTGAGGCGACAGACATAATGAGGAGGTCTCGGGACACCTGGGGGAGGGTGCATATAAATTTCTTCCTGGAGAAATCCATTCAAAAATGCATTCTTCACATCAAGCTGATAGAGTGGCCAGCGTCGAACAGCAGCAACTGAGATAAATGTCCGGACAGTGGTCATTTTAGCAACTGGAGCAAAGGTCTCCTCATAATCGATCCCATATTCCTGTGTGTAGCCTTTTGCTACTAGACGGGCCTTATAACGATCAACTGTGCCATCAGATTTAGTTTTGATCTTGAAGATCCATTTACAGCCTATAGCCCTTTTTTCAGAGGGAAGAGGAACAAGATCCCATGTTTGAGTGTGCTGCAGGGCTGCAAGTTCTTCTGCTATAGCAGATTTCCAGTGCGGGTGAATAATGGCCTCCTTATAGGACTGTGGTTCTGCTAAAGTGTGAATGGCTGCAAGAAAAGACTTATACGAAGGAGAAAAATGATCAGTAGAAACAAAACCAAAACGGGAAGGAGGAATTCTGGTGCGCAACGGATACCTTCGAGGGAGAGGAGGATCCTGCAGATCGGGAGCAGAAGAGAGAGGCCCATGATCAGTAGTAGGAGAAGGAGCCGCAGATTCCGAAGGAGCAGATGTAGGGTTGGGACGACGATGATATACCTGCAGGGGGGGAGGAGAGGCAGGTTGCACAGGAGAAGAGGACACCTTGTCTGAGGGAAAGAGATCAGGAAAGGGATCAAGGGGATATATCGAAGGCTGCTCAGGAGAGGAGGATGCAATGGGTAATGTATAAAAAGGTATATGTTCCAGAAAGGTAACATTACGAGATATTCGTAACTTATTGTTTTTAGGATCATAACACCTATATCCTTTATGTTCAATGCCATACCCTAAGAAAACACAGATAGTAGATTTGGGTTCAAGTTTGGTTCTCTCATTATCATGTAGCAGAACAAAGCAGGTGCAGCCAAATACCTTGAGATGGGACAAAGTAGGTTTATATGAAAACAATTTTTCATATGGAGAAATACCAGATAAAACAGTGGATGGGGTTCTGTTAATCAGATAAGCAGCAGTGAGAACTGCTTCCCCCCAGAATTTCAGAGGGACATGGGAGGAATGAAGCATGGATCTAGCAGTCTCGAGGATATGTCTGTGTTTCCGTTCTGCCACTCCATTTTGTTGTGGTGTGGCAGGACAGGATAATTGAGCCAAAGTACCTTGACTAGTCAGGTAAGCTCGAAATTTGTGAGACATGTATTCTCCCCCAGAGTCCGACCGGAAAATTTTAATTTTAGTATTAAATTGAGTGGAAACCATATGAGAGAAAGCAGTGTAAATGGCATATAACTCAGAACGATTTTTCATAAGATATAACCAAGTATATCTTGTGAAATCATCAATGAATAGCACATAATAAACAGAGCCGCCTTTTGTTGGCTGAGAGGCGGGTCCCCAAACATCAGAATGTACCAAGGCAAATGGAGCAGTAGTAGAAGAAATGCTTTTATTATAAGAAAATGCATGTTGTTTACCAAAGTGGCAACCAAAACAAGAAGAAATATCTGTGACAGAAATGTTTCCAAGAACACCACTATTAGATAAAAGTTTCATTTTATTTAGAGATAAATGTCCTAAACGAGAGTGCCAAAGAGCAAAAGGAGAGGCAGTGGAAACATGGGCCACAGGTGAGACACTGGAAGGTGGAAGGTGCAGCGATTGAAGATAGTAAAGTCCTCCTGATCTAAGGCCGGTCCCAATCTGTCTCCCGGTGCGCGGATCCTGCACAGAACAACCAGTGGAGGAAAATAAGACAAGGAAGCCAGAAGATGTCAGTTGACTAACAGAGATTAGATTGATGGAAAGATGAGGGACACACAAAACATTAGTGAGAAAGAGCAACTTATGTGAAATGGAGCCAATAAGTTTGACTGGGAGAGGGGTGGCATCAGCTGTATGAATGGTGAGAGAGCTAGCAGGGGTGTGACAATTATAAAGTTTGGAAACATCATTTGTCATGTGATAGGAAGCACCAGAGTCAAAAATCCAGGTAGAATCATGTGTACCTGAAGGACCAGAAATGGTCATGGCAGAACCAGAGGTTGAAGGGTTGGAGACCATCTGAGAAGTAGAACCGGTGGAGGAGGCCATAAACAGCTGTTGCATACGCTCATCAACCATAGCCTGGATCTGTGAGGCAAGATCCAATGGCGGAGAAGGCTCTTCTTCAGTGACATTTGCAGCATAAGATCGCTGAGAAGAATTTGGCACATGACTGCGGTTGGGCTGAGAACCAGATTGTTTGTTCCTGTTGTTGGGCCTTGGAGGTCTGATTGGACAGTCCCTTTTCCAATGACCTTTTTTCTTGCAGTAATTGCAAAAGTCATTGGTACCCGGTGGATAAGAGCGATCATGCTGAGGGATACTCACATTTGCTGATAGGACAGTATGACTGAATTGAATAATTGAATTTAGCCAATTGATTCCCAATAGACGGTATGACTGAATTGGCGATCCAAGAATTGATTTTTCCAACTGAAGCTTCCCATTCCTCAAATGTATTATCCTTATCATCGGGTGTAGGAATCTTGGTAGTAACATACTTCCAAAGTTTTTGACCTTTAAGGAAATTTTGCATAAGATGGGACCAATAGGAATAATTTGTCCCATCAAGGATGACAGTAATGCCTGATATGGAGCGATCAGAAGACATTGCAGTAAACTAGATGATGGCAGCTAATTTAATGGTGAAATCAGAACCAGATCAATCCAAAACACTAAGCAGATCTGAAAAATTCCAAAAAAATGATCCCTATGAAAAGATCAGATGATAAAAATGTGATTCAGAGTGCAGAAGGGGCTGTGTGCCTCACTGACAAGGTCAGAGTACATAGATCTGCTGCTGATCAGGAAATATGTGAAGAAAACCCAACAAATAGTCCCAGGCGTCCTTGATTCTGTGCACAGATTTGATCTGTGGGCCCCACTGAATGATCAGTGGAAGGATCAGATCACACAGTGATTTCTTCCACAAAAAATTCGAACTCCTCCAAGTGGAATTTTGGAAAAAGCTTGAGAGATCAGGAAATTGGACGGTTGTGATGAAAACTGTGTGCTAAGATAGGAGAAGTACAAATCACAGATAATGGCCTACCTCAGATGAGCAGAAATCCTGAAAAAAATGTGTAAAATTCCCAGGAGTGACAGTCGACCAGGATGGTAGAATCTATTCAGGGCAGTGGATGATCAACAGGCGGGCCACCCTTGATCACAACCGATACAGTGCATCTACAGAAGATCGGTACTGTTGCAGGTGATCTCCTATGCTGGAATGAACAGATGATCAGTGCACGATGGCTCTGATACCATGTGAGATCAAAGAGACAGAAGACTTGAGAGAAATTGCAAGAGGAATTTCATACTTTGTATTACCGATATGCATCCTTTATATAATACAATGAGTCCTAAATTAGAGGCTAATTTCAGATCTGTTTTCCTAAACTTAGGATCTAATTACAAGAATTTGGGCTAACTATCAGGAACGTAATATATTACAACTCATACAATCTGTTGACTTTTGGGCTGGGCCAAGTCATCATAGGTTGTGAGCTGACCCAACGGGTCAGCTTGGCCTGTATCTTTACACAAAGGTCTCCTCATAATCTACCCCATATTCTTGTGTGTAGCCTTTCGCAACCAAGCGAGCCTTGAAACGATCAACAGATCCATCAGATTTGGTCTGGATCTTGAATATCCATTTGTAGCCAATAGCCCGTTTCCCTGAGGGAAGAGGAACAAGGTCCCATGTTTGAGTTTTCTGCAGAGCTGCAAGTTCTTCTGCGATGGCAGATCTCCAGTTCGGATGAGTAATTGCCTCCTTATAGGATTGTGGTTCTGTCAAAGTATGAATTGCTGCAAGGAAGGACTTATACAATGGAGTAAAATGATCAGTACAAACAAAGCCAAATCGGGAGGGAGGGATTTTGGTGCGTAAGGGATACCTTCGAGTTTGAGGAGGATCCTGCACATTTGGAGCAAAGGAGATAGGCCCATGGTCAAAAGTAAGAGGTGGGGCAGCAGATTCCGAATGAGCAAACGAAGTTTTGAGCCGATGATGATATACCTGCAGGGGGTGGAGGAGAAGGGGTATTGGAGGGAAACAGGTCTGGAAAGGGGTCAAGAGGATAAACCGTAGGTTGCTTAGGAGAAGAGGATGCAGTAGGTAATGTATAGAAAGGTATAGGTTCCAAGAAGGTGACATTACGAGAGACACGTAACTTATTGGTTTTAGGATCATAGCATTGATAGCCTTTTTGTTCGATGCCATACCCTAAAAAGACACCGACAGTGGATTTTGGGGAAAGTTTGGTTCTCTCATTATCATGCAACAGAACAAAACAAGTGCAGCCAAATACTTTGAAATAGGACAAGTTAGGTTTACAGGAGAATAATTTTTCATATGGATGTGCCAGATAAGACAGTGGATGATGTTCTGTTAATTAGATAGGTTGCAGTCAGGACTGCTTCCCCCCATAATTGCAAAGGAACATGTGAGGAATAAATCAAGGATCTATTAGTCTTTAGGATATGTCTGTGATTCTGTTCTGCCACTCCGTTCTGCTGTGGTGTGGCAGGACAGGATAATTGAGCTATAGAGTCCCTTGACTGGTCAGGTAAGTACGAAATTTGTGGAACGTATTCTCCCCTGGAGTCAGACCTGAATATTTTAATCCTCGTGTCAAATTGAGTGGAAACCATGGTGAAGAAAGCAGTGTAGATAGTGTATAACTTAGAACGATTTTTCATCAAATACAACCACGTATATCTAGTGAAATCATCAGTAAACAACACATAATAAATGGAACTACCTTTCGTTGGCTGAGAGGTAGGTCCCCAGACATCAGAATGCACCAAAGTGAAAGGAGTATTAGTAAAAGAAGTGCTTTTATTATAAGGGAATGCATGTTGTTTACCAAATTCGCAACCAAAGCAAGTAGAAATGTCTGATACAGAAATGTTTCCAAAAACACCACTAGTAAATAAAAAGTTCATTTTATTTAAAGATAAATGGCCTAAACGAGTGTGCCAAAGAGCAAAGGGTGATGCAGATGAAACAAGGGCCGCAGGGGAGATGTTGGATGATGGAAGATGCAGCGAGCAGAGATAGTAAAGTCCTCCTGACCTAAGGCCGGTCCCAATCTGTCTCCCGGTGCGTGGATCCTACACAGAACAGCCAGTGGAAGAAAATGAGACAAGAAATTAGGAAGAAAATGAGACAAGAAATCCAGAAGAAGTCATTTGACTGACAGAGATTAAGTTGATAGATAGGTGGGGAACACACAAAACATTAGTGAGAGAGATCAACTTATTTGAAACGGAGCCAACAAGTGAGACTGGTAGAGGAGTGGCATCTGCTGTATGGATGGTGAGAGAGTTAGCAGGAGTATAACAATTATGAAGTTTGGAAACATCATTTGTCATATGATAAGATGCACCAGAATAAAAAATCCATGTAGTATCATGTAAACCTGAAGGACCAGGAATGGTCATGGCAGAACCAGAGGTTGAGGGGGTAGTGGCCATTTGAGAAGCAGAAGCAGTGGAGGAAGCCAGAAATAATTGTTGCATGCGCTCATCAGCCATAGCCTGGATCTGAGAGGTAAGATCCATTTGCGGAGGCACAAAACTATCATCTTCAGTAACATTGACAGCATAGGATCGCTGTGAATAAGATTGCATGGGACCACGAGCAGATTGTTTGTTCTTGTTGTTTGGCCTTTGAGGTCTGGTTGGGCAGTCCCGTTTCCAGTGTCTGTCTTTACAATAATTGCAAAAGTCATTGGTACCAGGTGGAAAAGAGCGATCATTCTGTGGGGTACTAACATTTGTTGTGTGTGGGTTCCACATGTTTCTTCCTTATAAGTGAAAGTTGAGTTTGTTCTTCTGCCAGAAGTTCCGAGAGTGTCGTATCAACGAAAGGCAGTGGTGACCGATGTAATAATAGACCACAAACATGTTCAAAATCAGGGCGGAGGGCCATAAGAAACTGAACCAGGCGAGTCTGCTGCCTATAGACTTCAAAGGTATGGGCATCATTGGTTGTTTTAAAAGTGGGTTCCATTAGAGCCAGTTGATCCCATAAGGCAGTCATTTTGATAAAAAACTCATGAATGGAATCATTTCCTTGGTCTGCCTTTTCGATTTCCCATTCTGACTGATACCGGCGAGCATCATTAGACCGAGTATACAATTTAGCTAAATAATCCCAAGCATCCTTAGGATAATTGAATTTAGCCAATTGATTCCCAATGGATGGATTGACCGAATTGGCAATCCAAGAATTTATCTTCCCTATTGAAGCTTCCCATTCCTTAAAAGTGGTGTCTTTACTATCTGGTGTAGGGATCTGCTTAGCAATATATTTCTGTAGTTTTTGTCCTATGAGGAAATTTTGCATTAGATGGGACCAATAGGGATAATTTGTTCCATCGAGTATGGCATTAATCCCTGAGGTTCGATCAGAGGACATTTTAACCAAAAATTGCACAGATGTGGAGTAAAAGCGCAGATGAAATTAGAACAAGATGCACACAGACTGTATAGATGGGAAATCCACCCCAGAAACCAAGTCAGATCTGAAATCCAGCCACAAAAACCTAACCAGATCTGAAATCCCATTGAAATAGGTCCAGGTGACCTTGAATCTGAGCACATATCAGTGCTATGGGGCCCATTGAACAATCTGATGGAATCAGATCTGAAAATTCCAATAAAAGAGGTCTAGACGACCTTGGATCTGAGTTGTTGATCTGTTCTGTGGGGTCCACTGGATGATCAGATGGAAGATCAGATCACACAGTGGTCTTTGTCTCAAAAATCCGAAACACCTCTAACTGGAATTTTGATGAAAGCTTGAGAAACTAGAATTTTGAACGGTCTTGATGAAAACTATTTGCACAAGGAAGACTAGTGCATATTGGAGAGAATGGCCTACCTCAGATGATCAGAAAATCTCGAAAAAATGTTCAGAATTCCTAGGATAAATGGACGACCAGAATGGAGGGATTTCTCTGATGCAGGGTGATCAACAGGTGGGCCACCTTTGATCACAGTAGAGTGCAGTGCTTCTCATAGCCGAATACAATACTCCTCTTATCAGTTGATTAGGGCTCCTCTTATGCTTGAATGGACAGATCGATGGGCTCTGATACCATGTTAGAGAATCCAGAACTCATATCTTGAACAAACCAGAAGCATACAAGAGAGAAGTATTGCAAGATAATATTATATATTCTTGTATTGACGAAGGTTCTTTTATAATACAGTATTGCCTAGATTAGTAGATCTAATTACATGATTACAGGTACTATTAAGGAAACTAATATATACTGTCTAGCTGTACAATCATATGACAATCTTTTGACTTATGGGCTGGCCCAATTCATGGGTTGTGGGCTGACCCGTTAGGTCGAGCTGACCTATATCTTTACAGTGGAGATGAGAAAGTTGCGGTGGATGTGTGGTAAAACAAGGAGGGATAAAATTAGAAATGAGTATTTCATTTAGGGATAGCATCAATAGGCTATAAAATTAGAGAAACCCATTTGAGATGGTTTGGGTATGTCCAACGCATGCCGGCAACGGCGCCGGTAAGGAAAAGTTTGACCGTGCAGGTTGATGGCCCACGAAGGGGAATGGGTAGGCCGAATAGGACTTGGATGGAGTTAGTAAAAATATATCTAAAAGGTGCAAATTATCTGAGATTTGACTAAAGATAGATAGGAATGGAGAAACGGAATTCATGTAGCCGACCCCAACATAGTTGGGACAAGGCTTTGGTGATATATATAGTGTATGTATATAGAATGACAATTGGATGAATCGAGAGATGTCATGAATATGAAACTTGAGAGATGGAAGGAGGATTTAGAAACCAAGGGGTTTAGGATAAGTCGTACAAAGACATAATATATGGATCTCCACTTTATTGGGGATGTACATTATGAAGAGCTGAAACTTGTTGGGGAGATTTCTAGGAAAAATATGTTAGTTTCATAGTCAAATTTGCACTTCCCCCTGGAAGCTTCAACATGGGAGATCAAGTTAAAGTCTAGTAGATCAAGTCTTGGAAGGCCTGTACTTCATCAAGGTGTAATCCATTTTGCACCAACCTATTTAGGTAAATTAGACCTTAGGCAAACCAAGAATAGGCCCTTAGAAACCCTAACCAAACAGTAGAAAGAATAGGGTTAAATTGGCTAATCTGGGCCACCTAGTTGTTTAGCTGTAGGCCTCATAGCTAGCCGTTATAGGGGTACAGCTAACTGTAAGTCCTCCGGAAGGTCATTGTAAATTCTCTATGGTTGCTTTTCTAGTGTGTTGTCTTTCAGCATTTTTGAACTATAGTTACCTAACGGCTAACTGTATATGTCATACGACTAACTGTCTAGCTAACCGTATGACCCGAGAAGGCAACCGTTAAAGATCTACTTCCAGAATGCTATTTTCCAGCTTTTTTGAACTACGGTCGCCTACGGCTAACCGTAGTATTCCATGACTAACCATTCAGCTAACCGTTGTGCAAATTGGGTACTTTGACTGTTGGTCAAACTAATTATTGGGAAGCCACGACTAGCCATAGTCAGTTATGACTAACCATAGACTAGCCGTTATGAGGTCTTTTATATATATGTCTCATTTTAGTGGCTGTAAATGTAATGAATGTGATTTTGAGAGCCCTCCTAGGGTCTATTTGGAGATTTTACATGTAGAGTGGAGTGAAGTAATGTCTTAAATAGTGAAGGAATAAAACATAAGTGGGTTATGATGATATTTTGTCTTTTGTTGTCTTGTGGGGAATATTTTTGACTTTTTGTCTAAAAGTGGTTTTTTTTTTTTTTTTTTTTAAAAAGGAGGTTGCTTTTTGATTTTTTTTTTTTTTGAAAAAGGAGGGAATTTTGAAAATGTGTACTTTTGATGTGACCCTTTGTCTGAAAAATGGAGGCTTTATCTCACTTCACTCTACTAGTTAAGTTCCCAAACAGGCCCAATAAGCACGAACTAACCCTCGGTCAATCACATTTTAGAGACCTGAAAATCCTCTTGCATTATTCTCTAGGATTTGATAGTTAGATCTAAGAGCATGCAAAGCTTAAGAGAAGTGTGTTTAATGGAATTAGGATCTAGTGTTTTGAAGTGTGATTGCTCCCCATAGGCAAACTTCTCTTAGACCTTCTAGACCTTCCATTTGAGTATTCAAAGCTCATTTAAAAGTGAATTGTAGAAAGATCCTTTACATCTTAGTCACCCTTGACCGAAACCTCCTCCTTCACTTGGTCAAGCACAATGGGAGCATCTTCATCACCAAGTAGCTAAGCGAGGAGTCAAAGCTTGGAGTTCAAGTTCAAGCTTCAAAGAACGCGCATCAAGTTAGATTTGTCCACAAAGAGGCAAGCGTTCTTATTTAATTAGTTCTTACATCATTGTAAAGTGGATTAGACCTATGTGATCAAACTACTATAAAAAAAATAGAGTGGTGGAGTAGACCTTTGTGCTTGAAGCACCGTATAAAAAAACTGGCATCGGAGTGGACCTTTGTGATTGAACCATCGTATCAAAAAACTAGGTGTAAAGGCTTGTGAGGTGCACCCGTTGAAAACCTCACAGTGAAAGAAGCCAAAAGATCATTGGTGTGTGGGTTGTCTTTGATAGAATGCATAGAATGCATGGAAGAAGAAGAAGAAAATAATTGCAGTGAATGTCCTGCTTCCATTGAGGATCGACCTTATATTTATAATCTCTATGTGCCTTAATCAAGGCTCTATACATGGCATGAATACAAAATTAGAATCATAAAAAGAATGAAAGAATATCTCCTAATTGAGAAGAATCAGCTATATACAGCTATATATGATCTACTATCCTAGATCCCACGTGAGAGTGAGTCTGTACAATAGCCTTATTGGGCTGGGCCTGGGCCTAAACCACACTATCTTCTACACTCCCCCTCAAATTGATGTGGTGATGTAGAAAACATCAATTTGCAAGTAAGATCATGATGACGCGTTTTGGGAAGAGCCTTAGTGAATATATCCGCCAACTGGTTAATAGTAGAGACATGAGGCAAAGATATCTTCTCAGTAACAACATGCTGACGGATGAAGTGACAATCAATCTCAATGTGCTTCGTCCGTTCATGAAAAACCGGATTGTTGGCAATTCTGGTAGCACTGGTGTTGTCACCATGAAGAGGAGTAGAACTACCAACACGAACACCGAATTCACAGAGAAGACGGCGTAGCCAGATGATTTCAGCACTAGCTGATGACATTGCCCAATATTCTGCCTCAGCAGAAGACTTCGACACAGTGGTTTGCTTCTTACACTTCCATGAAATTAGAGAGTCCCCAAGAAACATACACCAGCCAGTGGTAGAGCGCCGAGAATCTGGACAACCAGCCCAGTCGGCGTCCGCATAAGCAGATAAGCGCAAAGAAGTACCAGAAGGATAGAAGAGACCATGGTGAAGAGTGCCTTTAACATAGCGGAGTATGCGTAAAGCAGCAGCAAGGTGAGGTTTGTGTGGATTGCTAACAAATTGGCTAACCGTATGAACTGCATGAGAAATATCCGGCCGAGTCATAGTTAAGTAGAGCAAACTACCAACTATCCGCCGGAAAATAGAAGGATCATCCAGGGGAGGGCCATCATCTGAATTGAGTTTGCTGTTTAATTCCATAGGTGTATCAAAAGTGTGAGCATCATGAAGCCTGGCCGAAGTGATCAAATCTGTAGCATATTTGCGCTGATGGACCCTAATGCCAGATTTGGTACGCACAAACTCAAGCCCCAGAAAGTAGGTGAGAGGACCAAGATCCTTCATTCGGAAGTGGCGAGTAAGATGGAGTTTGAGATCTGCAATTCCGGCAATATCATTGCCACTGATAATCATATCATCAACGTAGACTAACAGGAATGTGTAGCCCTTTGGTGTCCATCTCAAAAATAGAGAACTATCCGAGTGACTCTGATGAAATCCGGCTTGAAGGATTGCTGCCCGGAATTTATCGAACCAAGCCCTGGGAGCTTGTTTAAGTCCATAAAGAGCTTTCCGCAATCTACAGACATGCGTTGGAGGACAAGCATATCCTGGAGGAGGTTTTAAGTAAACAGTCTCTCGCAAGTCCCCATGGAGAAAGGCATTTTTGACATCCATTTGCCAAAGAGGCCAGTGGCGGGCTGCAGCAATACAGAGAAGAGTACGAACAGTAGTCATTTTAGCCACTGGGGCAAATGTTTCCTCATAGTCAATTCCATATTCCTGTTTATAACCCTGCGCAACCAATCTGGCTTTATAGCGATCAAGACTTCCATCAGAGTGTACTTTGACGGAGTATATCCATTTACTGCCAATCACAGAAGCTTCATCAGGGGCTGGTACCAGATCCCATGTGTGGTTTGCTTCAAGAGCAAGCAATTCCTCATTCATAGCATCCTGCCAGTAAGCAATCTTTGAGGCCTGTGAATATGAGGTGGGTACAGGAGCACTATCCAAGGAGGTAAAAAGAGCAGGAAAACCATAGCGATTAGGAGCAACAGAAGGACGACTAGAGCGTCGAAGAGAGATGATGCTATCAGAAGAACTGGTATTACCTGAAGGTTCAGGAGCCAGCTCTGGGAGATGAGCAGGAGAGGGAGTCACCATAGGAACCGTGTTACGCCGGACATAGACTTTGGGAAAAGTTGATGGAGAAGCAGACTCCGGGAAGTGTGGCATATAAGACACAGCAATAGGATGACCGTCTAATTTTAAGGAAAAGAATGGAACCTGTTCCAAAAAAACCACATTACGAGATATTCGCATGCGTTTTTCGAAATGATCATAACACAAATATCCTTTGTGTTCATCACTGTAGCCCAAAAAAATACACTTGGCAGCCTGTTGTGATAATTTAGTGCGCTCAGTGGGTGGAAGGTGAACAAAGCACAAGCAGCCAAACACACGCAAGTGAGAGTATGAAGGGGAATGACCAAAGAGAACTCCGAAAGGAGTAGTTTGTCCTAGAACAGAACTAGGGAGACGATTGATAAGATACACAGCAGTCTGTGCAGCATCACACCAAAATTTTGGAGGAACTAATGACGCAAGTAAAAGAGTACGAACAGTTGCAAGAATGTGTCTGTTCTTTCTTTCCGCAATTCCATTTTGCTGAGGAGTATGGGGACAAGATTTCTGGTGAAGAATGCCTTTATCAGAAAGGAAGGCAGAAAAATCATGAGATATGTATTCTCCACCAGAATCTGATCTAAGAATCTTGATAGCCTTTTGAAATTGTGTTTGGACCATGTTATAAAATTTTTGAAAAATTGAAAACACTTCAGATTTCAACCGCATGAAATATATCCAAGTATGACGGGAATGGTCATCAATAAAAGTTACATAGTACTTAAAGCCGATCCTACTTAAGGTAGGAGCAATTCCCCAAACATCAGTGTGAATAATGTCAAAAGATTCCAATGCACGGGAAGTGTGAATAGAAAATGGCAAGATATGACTCTTAAGCAACAAGTTTCACACTTGGATTGAGAGAAAGAAGATATTATTTTATTATTAAAGGAAGTGTCCAAACAACCAATCTTAAACAATGAGATTAAATGCGCATTGTTCACATGAGCAAGACGTTTATGCCAAAGGGTCCACAATTTATTGGAATTACTAGAAGAAGAAGCAAAGAAGGAATGGTGTCCAATGTCCAGCAAGAACAGGCGTCCATGTTTACTCCCCGTCGCGATCACCTTCCCAGTTTGTCGCCCCTGAATAACACAACCAGAAGAGGAAAAATGAACAAGATAGCCATCATCAATAAGTTGTCCTACAGAAAGTAAATTGGCTGATAATTTGGGAACAAAGTAAACATTGGGAAGGGTAATGGATTGACCAGAGACACTAGATAAAGTAATGGTACCAACTCCAGAAATGAGCAGTTGATCACCATTGGCAGTGGTTATTTTCTCTTTTCCAAGGTAAGGGTGGGAATCTGTAAAGGTATGTTCTACAGATGTCATGTGATTGGACTGAATCTAAGAACCATGTGGATGAGGTGATAGGAGAAGAAAGAGATGCAGAAGAATGAAATGCAGGAAAGGCTATAGAGGAATGAGTTTGATACCGACCACCAGAGAAGCCCATAGATGCATAAGCAGATGTAACTGTGTTTTGGATCAGTTCTTGAATTTGATCAGGAGTCATGGATATAGCCCCGGAGGAAGTGCTTCCTGTATCAGATGAGGGTGTCTGAGCCTGAAATGCAGCTGGAATGTTCTGTCTTGGCATATTGGAGGGAGGCTTCTTAGTCTGTGTCTCATTCCGTCGCTGTAGGCTGCGACAGTCATCAATAAGATGACCGGACCTTTTGCAATACCTACAAACCAACTTCTTACGACAATTTTTGGCAATATGACCGAAGCCTTTGCATTCATAACATTGAGTCTGCTTCGGATTTGGGGTTGCCAGAAGAGCCGAGTTAGCAGGAAGAGGAGCGAGGAAGGCTTTTGGTTCCTCCAGAATAGTACGCTGGGAAGTGAGACGAAGTTCTTCGCAAAGGACCTCTTGAAAGCAGGTATCAAGATTAGCAGAATTTTCTCTATTCATGAGAGCCGACCGAACAGATTCAAATTCGGGGCGTAGGTTCATAAGAAACTGACTAATGTGAGTTTCTTCTTGCAACTTGAGAGCCTCAGATAGAAATCCTGAAGAGACTGTTTGGATCAACATTGAGTCTCTTTCAGTCCATAATGTGAGGAAACCATTAAAGTATTCCTGCACAGTTTTATCCCCTTGAGCATATTTAGCAATCTCACTATCCAAGTGAAACTTCCGGGCCTTATTGGTTTGATGATAGACTTTCTTGAGATGAGCCCACATGTCAGTTGCGGTAGTGTATGCTTGAAGAGCCACAGCTAGAGATGGATCAATGGAGTTAAGGATCCAAGTGATCACTTTAGCATTCTCTTTGGACCAGGTGGCTAAGCTTTTGGAGTCAGTGGCACTAGTAATCTGTGGCTTAGTGATAGACCCATCAAGATAACCAAAAAGACCTTGTCCTTCAACAAAGTTCTTTAAGTGAAAGGACCAGGACATATAATTCTGCCCGTTAAATTTAACAGGGATAACATCATACTTGTCCATTTGTAAAGAAGAATTCAAAGAAGAGAACAGTTCACAGACCAAAAACAGCTAATCAGACAAGAAGCAGAAGGCACAAAGGATGAAATCTGGTAATATAATAAAAGAAATCTGTTGTAAACTGTTTTAATCTGCTAGAACCTGTTAGAAATCTGCTAGAAATCTGCTAAGATGGCAGATGAGGTGTCCGAAGAGCAAACCAGCAGCAGACAGCACAAAAAAATGCAATAAAACACCCAGGCGAGCTTGATTATGGAGGCAGGAACTGTGCGTGGGCCCCACAAAATGATCTAATCACAGATCAGAGTAGAATGTCTGGAAGGAGTCCAAAAGTACTTCCTCTAGTCCAAGATAGATGAGGATTGGATACAGATCCACAAATCTGGATGGTTGTGATGAAATCTATCTGATACAGGAATATCAAAATCGACAGAGGAAGAAGAGGATGAAACCAACCTCAGATGGTGAGAGAAAAATCCTGAAAAATCCTTAGAATACTCCTTAAGGACTGGCGATCCCAACTGTGGAGGTTGCTTGGTGATCCGAAGTCGATCAGTGGTGGGCCACAACTGATCAGAGGCACGTCAGAGACTATTGAGCAGCAATAGTCGCAGTAAAGAATAAGAGAGGATGCACGCCAAAAGATGAGGAGGGATTTGATCAATGAGAGATGAAGGATTGATCACAATCACAGCTCTGATACCATGATATAATGCATAGAATGCATGGAAGAAGAAGAAGAAAATAATTGCAGTGAATGTCCTGCTTCCATTGAGGATCGACCTTATATTTATAATCTCTATGTGCCTTAATCAAGGCTCTATACATGGCATGAATACAAAATTAGAATCATAAAAAGAATGAAAGAATATCTCCTAATTGAGAAGAATCAGCTATATACAGCTATATACGATCTACTATCCTAGATCCCACGTGAGAGTGAGTCTGTACAATAGCCTTATTGGGCTGGGCCTGGGCCTAAACCACACTATCTTCTACAGTCTTGGGAGTGGATGTAGGTCAAGGACCAAACCACTATAAATTGTTATTTGCCTTTGTCTCTCTATGCTTTACTTGTTTTCTAGACATGCCATGGGATACACATACTAGTTAGTCACATTTTTGTTGATTTGACATACAATTCACATGTGCTAGAATACATTGAATAAATTCACATATCATTGAGTGTTCAACTTATATCATTTGCATAGTACTTCACATATGATCACTTAATTGCCCTCTCTCATAGTTATACATTGTTGTGCAATTTAAGCGAGTTTGTGTTTATTTGGACTAAATTGTTTGGTTAAATTAAATTTTTTTGTTAGTCCTATTCACACCACCTCTAGGACTAAAGGGCAAGGTGCATGGAATAACCAAATGCTTTCTTCAAGATGATATTTTCCCCACTTATAGGTGGTTTGCATGGAAAATTCATCCCCAAGATGTAATGCGCTCTCTGCCTTAGAACTTCACTTAAGAGAGGCAAAATATTTGCCTGAAATAACCAAAAACAAGAGAAAATAAAAACTCTTTTTGTAGAAGAAAATAGTAAAGGGACTGCATTGGCTATGTTCTGTAATCTTTTTGAGTACTTGAATGGGCTTTTATATATTGAGTTGGAGGTAACCAATTGTAATGACCTAGAATCTGGGTTCTGTCGGATCTTGTATCGTAACTAACAAGTAGCACAACACCATCATTATAAGTTAAATCATTTGAAGCATAAATAATCAGGCTTTTACCTAAAATCTCAATCTTATTTTAAAAGATTATCCGAATCACAATGGCAATGGAAACATCCAAAATAAAAAAATAAATAAATTATACAATAAAAAAAAAAAATCATCGCAATTTAAATGAACCCACTACTGCACTTATCTAGTTTCTAAATTGATTTGTCAGTCCCGTGTCGCTAAGCCGTAAATGTCAAATCCAATCTCTTCATTGTTGGGATCCTCCTGCCTTTCTACGTTTAGCTTACCTGGGATTGGAACGAAAATACACAATCAGTAATACTGAGTGAATGGATCTCTACAAATACAAGTATGTGTGCAAATCATAATAAAAGAAGTATTTGGTTAAGTCTTGAGATAATAAGGAGACATGTTTGTTAAATTCAGTTAAGGTTTCTAATTCTAACCTTGGGACCACCACCTAACCACCATGTGTACAGGCTTTCAAAAACATACACCTCAGGGGTGCCTCTGGCAACATAAGGGGTAAACTATGGTCAGTCGAATGACTGACCTATACTCTATGCAACTGACCTAAAAGCTAGAGATATTTCGCAGATGGCCTAAAACCATGCAGTTCCCAACTCTTAGCCTCTCGTGCTAGTGATCTAGGGGTGTCCAATGGGTAGGTCCATACTAACCTATTATTCTGCAGGTATATAGTTCATGATTCAAAATTTCTCTTGTTGCATTATATATCGATGTAGTCGAAATCAACCCTTTCACGAAGTCCGAATGTTTCACACCCCGCACCGACTCATTATTGGTATTCAATTTGTGTAAAGTCAATTTCATACTAACCCCTCATTTTGGGAAGAATAAGTTTAAATACAGTGTCGTAACCTCTATCTTGATTTGATTTTATATCACTCATAACTGAATTAAAACAAAGGTCACCACTCATATTGATTACCAGGCATATAGATATATGTACTATAACTAACCAATTTCAGCAATACACAGAGATCCAATTCTATTCCTCATACCGAAGTCAAGATCTGACTAATATGTTATTCATTAAATATCCCCTTTTCATAGGCCGACCAGTCCTTGTATACAGAGTCTTAATGAAATAACTCAGCATAGATATATATATGTATCAGTCAACAGTAAAGAAAGTAAGCACAAAGTATTCAATAATCTTGGGAGTTGTTGCAGTGAGTATACCAAGGAGGGCAGGTTGTAAATAATAAAAATATCAGGGCCTGAACTATATTTATAAAACGGATCTCTTTGTATCAAACATCGTTATTGTTCCATAGAAACCTTCACCACGCCTCTTCCTTTTGGCTAACTGGATGATGGACCCCACTAACCCAATCCCCAATGAGGCCTGACCTCCAGGGTCCCCCAGGGGTCCACTTTCAGATTTGCAGTTAGATTTGACATCTGGTGGCCCACCGGGGCCCCACAACCTGTTTCGAAAATCAGCACTTTGAAGACCTGGTCATGCGGATTTCTGGTTTTTGTCTGGATTTCTATAATTTCAAGGGCTTACTTAAGTTGCAATTGCATTTAACAATCCTACCGGCAATTAAGGGATGATCTATTTTGATTTCTAAGACTAAAGGTGAGGTTTCCAAACTTCCTAGCTACACAAACAACAACTGAACACGGTCAGCTGCACAAATACACAATGCGGCATGGGGCATTTTTGCCCTGTTTGGTTTCGAACTTGAGACCTCTGGCTTTGATACTATGACAAAGTTGCTAGCCAGTAATCCCAAAACCAATTGGTGATAGGAAACACCACAAACAACTACTTAACAGACATAACAGTTTGGTACTGTAGCAATCCTTCAATTAAGAGAGAACTCAATCAATTTACGCCCAATAACATTCGATCAACCCAGAATTCCGAAATCCATCCATCAATCTTTTATTATGTATAGATACAATAGTCGATCAACCAAACATTAGGATTCTACACATAACAATCCATTATGGAAATCCATCGACACAAGTAGATTTGGGGATCTACTCACCTGGTGTAAACTATGTTTGCTTTATTGACTTGGGGAAAGATAAAAGTCATCCACCAGAGATTCTAATTCACCGGTCTTCTCCTTCCTACTCCAAATTCTCTCCAATTCTTCTTGTCTCTAGCCTAGGATCTGGGTTTCCTTGAGATTGACTTGCTGTTGATCGACATATGGGATGAATTAAAGGGGAGAGTGGATTATAAATAGCCAACTGGTACCTGAGATATCTAGGAACTCTATCGTACAAGAATCCCTCCTAGGATTGGAGTCCTCTAGTCTTAGCACAAGTCTCCTACTAGGTAAGTGTCGATTTCTTCTTTGAATAAGAAGTTGGGTCCCATTATATATAAGAGAACTTAGGAATAATGGGCCTATCATAACATAATTATAAATAATCAACAAAGGATTTTGCTAAATAAATCTAATTCAACTCAAATTCTAACCCCTACCAGGATATTACACCAATGGCCATTGGGTCGCATCCATTCATTTAAAGCCCAAAAGACACTTCTCATCCAATGGGCACGAAAACATTTTAAATTTTGAAAGGCATAAAAAAATTGAAATATTTTGAAAAAGCATAATCAAGTGCCTCTTGAGATTTTGAAAAATAAGTGGGTTTTTAGAAAATATTCAACAATCCCCCACTATTTTCTAAAACACTTTTTTTTTTTAAGAAAATAGAAAGATAAACTAAACAAAAAACTTATATAGCGCATACTCACAGGTGGAGGACCCTTGCGATTAATAAGTGGATTTTTAGAAATCATCCAACAAAACTACTGTGAGAATTGAAGTTCAAGAGATATGATGCATGCCCTAGAGTTAGGGCTTTCGTGGGTGCTGAAGCACATGTCCACAAACACTTCACCATGTCTTCGGAGAGACTTCAACACGAGGACGCACCTCCAAGGGATAGAAACCCATGATAATTCTATTCAATAACCAAAGTCTGAGATTTTCATCTTTACAATGTAATATAAATAGGACAACATGGCTTAGGGCCTAAGAATCCTTGTCACACTAGGAAAATAACAAAATAGAAACAAATAGAAACTATTAGGGCCTAAGTTCCTAATCATAGCGGGAAAGCAACAAAATAGAAACTACTAAAACTTTTGGAAACAATAATATTTTTAAAAAACTGTGTGATCCCACGCGCTCAATGATCTTCCGTACTACATCATTCCCCTAGGTTGAAAGAAGAGTTTGACCTCGAACTCGGGTCTTCTTCATGCTGCCTCTGTAGATATGGTGTACATGAAGCACTTCTTTTATGGCACTTGCTCTTGATCCTTTTTTCGACATTTTGGGCTTCTTTGGAGGTAGTGTGACTTACTTTCCATTGTGAACAAATGTGTATGTATTGTTGTGCATTCCATGAGTTCCATTCTTGTTATACAACCATGGTTGATCCAATAGTAAATATCCACTATCAATTGGTAACACATCGCACCATATTGTATCTTTATAATCTTCACCAATGGCAAAATTAACTTGACATGTATGTCGCACTTGCACTTCATCACCTGTCATTAGCCCTTTGACAAAGTAGGGACGACTATGCTTATAAACCTTCAACTTTAAGTGATCAACAAGAGTTTGAGAGATGATGTTCTCACAACTTCTGCCATTAATCGCAATTGTGCAATTTTGCCCATGCACTGTACATGATGAATGAAAAATGTTTTTCTGTAGCCATTTCTTCTCAATAGTAGGTGCATTCTCTTTGAGCACTATGAGAGCTTCAAGACTCTCCACAGGGCCTATTTCCTCCACTTCCTCTATTTCATTACCCTTATAATCATCTAGAGTATCGTTTACATCACCTTTGTTTTCAATGAGGTTTATGCATTTAGGACATTCAAATGAGCAATGCCCTTGCTGTTTACAATGATAGCATGTGATTCTATTCTGACCTTCGGGCTTGGAGAAAGCTTTTTCCAATGAACTACCACTTGGAGTAGAATCCAATTTTGATGGGGTCTTTTGCTCTACCCATTTAGAGGCATTAATTTTTTCAGGCTTGATAGTTTGTGGTCTTCTCAACTTTGATGGCATATTGGACAATTTCATCAAAATTATCAAAAAACTATAATGCAAGTATATGTTGTATATCTATCCTCAGCCCATGAAAACATTGATCAAATAAAACATCATCAGCCTCATCTAAAGCACATTAGAATTCTCAAAAATTGACTTGGATCCTTTTTTTAAATCTTGAAAACTTGAATGCAAATCTCTTGAATAATTGACTCGAAGGAACTTTTGTTTCAAGAGGTTTTTCATTTCATTCTAGATCTCAACAGGATCTATATTTTTGTCTCCTTTTCTTTTGCAACTTGGCCTACCATATTGCAGCATAATTTTGAAAACGAGTTGCAACTAGGGTGACTTTAAGTCCCTCGGTCATTGACTTGTGTGAGACAATTTTTTCAACACACTAACGAATCCATAAACTCATCTAGATTCAATTTGCCGTCATATTCAGGAATCACAAATTTAATCCCTAAATCTCGTTCAACATTATTTGCCGGTTGATCTCTCTGATTCTGATTATTTTCTCCATCATCTCGGTTGGCATCCCCACGTTGATTATTTTCTGAATTTGTTATTCTTATTTCCACTTAGACAAGAGTTTCTTGGATCTGCGTGATTATTGCAGATAATTGAACAATAGTTCCAGATAACTTTGTAACGATTTCAGTCAATTCCTCAATAGACGTGGATGAAGACTCCACTTCTGCCTTCTTATTTTGATCCATTTCTTAATGCAAAATTTTAAATTTTTTTATTTTTGGACCGACCTAATTTTGAAGATCTGCTCTCTATGATAGTGAAGGAAAAACCAGATTTGAAACCTGACTTCAGATTGCTCCACAATCGTAAAAAGAAATCTGGCCCTTGATTATGGTCAAATCTGCTGCCGCCTCGGTGTTCTTGTTGATGCAGTGGGGACGTCATAAAAAATCCTCTGATACTGGCGTTCTCAGCAAACAGGTTCACTAGATCTGCATGTGGCTTGGCCCGAACCTGACTTGGCCTGACCTGGGTTGTAAACTAGCCCACACATGCTTCACAGATGACCATGTGTGGGTTTGCCTCATTCTCTGTGTCGGAAGGAAGAGCAAAGGTTTTCGACGAGTTCTTTGGAGTTGGGACTTCCTCTCCTGGCAATGACAATAGCGATCAAGACCGATGGGCGACGGTTGTGGAGGTTCGGTTCGGCCGGTGCTCAAGTTCCAGGTACACCTTCTGTCACTTCTCTTCTGTTATTCTCCCTCTTTCTCTCTCTCTAGGGTATGGGTTGGAGGGATATATATATGGGTTTGGTTGGGAGGGATTTTGCTGGAAGTTGGGTTCGTTTGGGTAGGGTTTTGCTTAATGGTTCTGGGACTTCGGTGGGTTCTACTGGTGTGAGGGACTTTAGGGTTTGATGTGGGTTAGGGTTTGGAGAGGACTGTGGAGATGGGGCTTCGGGAGTGGGTGGCATAGTGGCTAGATTTTGGTAGGTTGGGATTGTGGCTATGTGGATGGAAGATAGAGTTCTCAAATGTGATTGGAATTGAGGATCGACAGGGGAAGGATAGTGTCGAGGGAGGATGGTGATGGAATAGAGACGGGATGGACGAGACTCCATTTGGTGCGATGTGGAACCTTTGCTCTGATACGAACTGAAGCAGGCCCTAGGGTTAGTGCTTGCGTGGGTGCCGAAGCTCGTGTCCACAGACACTTCAACACGTTTCCGGAGAGACTTTAACACGAGTATGCACCTTCGAGGGATAGAAACCCACGATAATTCTATTTAATAATCAAAGTCTAAGATTTTCATCTCTACAATGTAATATAAATATGAAAACATGGTTTAGGGCTTGAGAATCCTAATCACACTAGGAAAATAACAAAATAGAAACTATTAGGGCCTAAGATTCCTAATCATAGTAGGAAAGTAACAAAATAGAAACTACTTAAATTCTAGAAACAATAAATTTTTTTAAAACTCTGTGTGCTCCCACACGCTCGATGATCTTCTGTACTGCATCAAGATACCACAAAGAGATTCATTATGATTCATTGGCTCGATAATTTGTAAGGATGTAGAGATTGAGGAAGATTTTGAAATGTAGTATAAGAGCGGGATGATTGAAGCAGAGACTCGCTTTTGGAGTGCTTTATGATTGGTGCTTACCAATGAGATTGAATGGAACATGTTATAGGATAGTGATTAGACCAGCTATGACCTATGGAGTAGAATTTTGGTCAATCAAGAAGCAACACATGCACAAAATGAGTGTAACGTAGATGAGAATATTGATGTGGATGTGTGATAAAATTAGGAAAGATAGAATACAAAATTGTTGGAAGTTTAGAACTTAAGATTTGTAAATTAATTAAATATCTCTATGGTTTAAAGCAAGCTTCTAAGCAATGGCATGAGAAATTTGATGAAGTGGTTTTTTCATTTGGTTTCAAAATAAATGAATCTGATAAATTAGTCCAAATTCCCTCACAATGAAGGTTTATTAGTACACTTATATGGTAATGACTTGCTCATTTTTGGTACTGATATTGATTGCATTAATAGTACAAAAGAATTTATGGCTCATTTTTATATGAAAGATTTGGGACTAACTAATGTTATAATAGGGATAAAAAGTCTGAAACATAATGATGCATATCTCTATCAGAGTCTTATTACATTGAAAAATTATTTCAAAAGTTCAATCATTTTCATAGTTTACCTGTTTGAACTCCATGTGATCCAGACATTAAACTGGCCTATAATCAAAGAAGGGTAGTATCATAAGAGGAATATATGCTAGAATTATTGGTAGCTTGATGTATGCCATACACTGTACTAGACCTGATATTCCATATGCTGTAGGTAAACTAAGTAGATTTACTGGTAATCCTGATTTAATGCATTGGAATGTTATTTCTAGAGTTCTTAAATATCTTAAGAAAACTATGCATTATGGGTTGAACTATCTTGGGTATCCTCCTGTACTGGAAGGGTATTGTGACGCTAGTCGGAAAGTCGGTCCAGACAATTTCATGTCCACGAATGGTTGGATATACACTCTTGGTGGGGCTGCAATTTCTTGGGGGTTTAAGAAACAGACTTGTATAACTCACTTTACTATGGAGTGAGAGTTTGTTGCACTTGTAGCCGGAGGCAAAGAGGCTGAGTGACTGAGGAATTTACTTTTAGAAATTCCAATTTGGCTTAGACCAATGCCACCGATATCTTTGCATTGTGACAGTACTTCTACACCATCATGGGTGTACAGTAAAGTGTACAATGGTAAGTCCAGGCATATTGGACTAAAACAGAGATATCTGGCTAGATTGCTCAAATCCGTGTGATCACAATTAATTATGTGAGGTCAAGTGAAAACTTGGCACATCCCTTGGTGAAGGTCTTGCAAGGGATGTTGTTCTTAAAACTTCAATGTGGATGGGTTTAAACCCACTAATTGATAACCTATGGTAGAAACTTGACTTAGTGTTTGCACCCCAAATCTTTAGTTCTATGAGCAAAGTATATCATTAGTATGTGATTGGTGAGCACTAAATTTACATTTTCATCCCTCGATTAGAAGTAATGGTTGGACTTGAAATGAGAAGAAGAGAATGAGCTAGGCTCTTAATGGACCTATAACAAATTATGTTGAGGCATTGATGTTACAAGGGCGCCTGGATGGGTCCACCTATATGAATGTGGATGTGCGGCCGCTTCTAAGGAAGATCTGGTTTTCCTCGATAGCATTCATGAAGCCAGGATATAAGCACATGGCCTGAGGCCCTGAGATAGTGTTGGCTTTATCTAAATTTCAAAAGCTGAGGAATTTTATGCGTGATAGTATTTCTGGTTTTGTCACATGGAGTCACTAATTCAAGGCTATGGCCATCAAGTAGTTCGATGAGACTTTGAGATGTTATCACTAAGTGAAGGTTCAAGTCCAGAAGACACCTTTAATTTATGCATTAAATTTCGGGATTCAATAGCAGAACATTTTTATTTTGCATTGTGAGGTCATTTACAATTTTTCAAAATTATGGGGGTCGAGATGCAATTAGTTAAAATTGCGGGGGTCTTGATGAACTTTCTACAATTGTGGGGATTTTCTTTGAAATTTCAAAAATTGTGGGGGACTGTTTGAAATATTTGAAAATTGTGGGTAATTGTTGGAGATAAATTAGAAGTTCAATGTTTGGATTTTGTTTTCTTGGAAATGATTTTTCATAATCAAGCATTTCATGTAGGAAATCTCATAGAAAACAACCCTTTTAAGAACCAATTTTTATATGAAGACTTGCCTTATGTTTTGCTTTATGTAGAGTCCCACATTGGAAAAGTTGAAAATGAAATGGGCATTTAAAAGAGTTTCCTTTGACAAACCATGTTTGTCTACTAGATTTGGATTCCAACGATTGGACTTGGGCTTAGAGTTTTATAGGTAGAATCAAGAAGCCCTTATTTTTCAGTTTTGGGTCTGACCTGAGTATACCCAGATCCTTATTGGGTTGATTTGGTCTTGGCCTAAACCGGGTTGACCCAATTACTGAATGCGCTAGTGGGCATGTTTCTGGGCTAGGTTATACTTGTTGAGCACAAAGGTTATGTCCTATGGTAGTTATTCCCTATCTAAGGTAGTTATTGTCCTAATTGCTCGTCTTAATGTCTATACTCTTTTGCAAACAAAGAGTTTCAGAAAGCAATTTTCAAATTCTAACAGCCACTCTCCAATGTCCATATGGATTAAAATGACACCCTCTGAGCGGTCGTCTTCACCATCTAATTTCTATAAATTGGAACATTCTCATGCGGGAATATAATAATTTGCATCAGTAAACTGCATTCTGTGGGTTTCTTCTCTCTGGATACAATTGATCATTTGGTTATGCTATTGCATCCTTGTGGGGCTGCTGGTTTCAGAGTTGATCTTCGGGCCAGCAAACACAGATCAACATCAGCATAAGCTAGGCTTCATTGTATCTTGGCGGCAGCCCTCCTCATGACCCATTGCTGACTTGGTCCCACCAAGTGGGTGGCAGAAAACGTCTTAAGGAAAGCGATGATGCGTCTTCAAGCATCCATTTCTTCTCTTTTTCATAGATCCAATTTTATATACTCCAACAGAAATGAGCGCTTTTGGGAGCATTTAGGGGTCGCATCAATGGGTGATAAAATAACATAAACCCATTTCGAGATGGTTTGGACAAGTCCAATGCAGGTTAGCAATGACGCTTGTGAGGAAAAGTTTTTCTAAGCAGATTGATGGCCCACCAAAGGGGTAGTGTATGTACACCTACATATATGTATATATGTGGATTTCCCCCCAAGGCGAGCAACCGTATATGAGCATCATCCCATTTTTGAGCAGGTGGGACCCCCTATGATCCATCCAACCCCGTTGGCCATCACAGTGTCGCACCCACCACACCCCCTCAAATGTCATGGATCCCATTTGTTTTACAACAATCAGAATGGGACCCACCATCGGATTGAAATCTTAAAAAAAAAAAAAAAAAAGAAGCATTCTAAAACCACTAAACTTCATGGATTGAATGAGAGGTAACTTTTTCACTACCACATGGAACTCTCCTTGATGTATCCAAGCCCCTCCCACTTACTGACCCCCTATGAACTCACCCTAATTTGACACTAATTTGAACTATACACATCGCTGGATTATTTCATAAAAGTTGTGACTTCAGGAACCATTAGACTACCTTAAATCAATGTTTGTAATAATCTGATTGAGATGATTTTTGCCCAAAATCATTTCCCCAATGAGACCTTTCCTTCACACTACCCTCCCATGGTTGACTTGTGTTGAAGTGGGTCTCACAAAGGACATATAATTTTACCTCTTACGCAATTCGCAAGACATACCTGTGGCAGAATGTAGCCCTATATGTAAACATACGAGCTTCAGTGTGGGTCAAGCATGTTATGCTTTGTCAAGTTAACCTTAAGATCAGCTTTGCTTGGCTCAATTTGAATTCAAGCTTGAGCTCAATCTTGATTAATTATTTCTATCTCAGCTCAGTTTGGCTTGACACTGTTCAAGCCAAGCTCAATCTACGAAATCAGGGTAAGATTGGATTAGGTCTATTAAAGCTTTAGATTTTTTACATTCATCATATATGAGAGATCCCGTTTGGTTTGTTCTTGTAAATACCTAAGCTGGATAGGAAATGCACATTGGTCAATCATCCCATTTGCTTGCCCCCACAAACCCTACGTGTTTGGTCAACCTTCTGGTGATCTAGTCTGTTCATATGGTGGGGCCTTCTGTGGATGTCATGCAACCCAAAAATCTACCCTATCATTTAGAAAAATAAGCAAACATTTAACTGTCTGCAGCAAAGTTAAGCAGGCTGGAATTGGATACTTTTTCTGCACACATCTCCATCCATTATGTTCCAAGTTGGACCTGCCACAATAAGTGTTGATTTGGAGAGGACAAGGTGTAAAGACAGCATCCTGCTTGATATGGTTCACCTTTCCGCACACTCCTAACATTTAGTGATTCTGAATATTCATTTGTTCCGCTCAAATTTCTTCTCAGATGTTGGTTTGCAGTGCACCCAAGTTCCAAATGCACCTTGTAAGTCAACAGTAATGCTTCATCGTACACTTCAAAGAGATCTTATTGGCATTTGAAAGAGCCAAAGTTACGAAATTTGGTTTGGTTCGGCCGAATGTTCCGAATTATTTCGGTTCGGACCCTCTACCTAACCGAACAGCACCCATATATATATATATATATATATATATTTGTAGTTAGCCAGAAATTCCAGAGTTCGGTTGATATTTGTAGTTAGCCTTTAAAATAGAAAAAAATAAAAAATGAGGGGCTAAATGTAATTTTTTTTACCCAAAAGTAAAAGTAAAAAAAACAAAACCCTAATCGATCCCATCTCATTCACCCCCTTTCTTTTGAGAAGAAGAAGAAGAAGAATAGGCAGCAACGGAATCTGCCGCTGGTCATTTCGTTCGACCAAGAAAAGCATCCTGCTGCAGGTCGCTCTTTCATTCTTGCCCGGGCTGTTGAACCAAAATCAACACCTGTTATGCCTTTTTATCTGGACCCTTTCGTTTCAACACATGCCTCCTTTTATCTGCTGGTTGGGCTGGGCTGGGCTGGGCCAGCTCAGCGGCTGTTTTGTTCCTGGCTGGGCTAGGTCCGCATAGCTTTTATATTTTAGCTAAGTTTGCACTGTGCTGCTTTTTTTTTTTATAAGCTTGCTGCCCCCTTTTTTTTTCAGCTGTTATCTGCCCCCTGTTCTTTACAACTGCTGTGTCATACATGTCCCATATTATGTGTTGATTTAGAAGAATAAGCTATATGTATGAAACCATATTTTTTATTTCTATATGTACATATATTTTTTAAATTTTTATATTTTTCCAAAATATAAATCGAAATCGTTTCGCCGAAATCCCGTATCAGCCGAAATATTTTGATTCAGGGGCAAACCAAAACAATGACCGAAACTAGTTTCTCAACACTGCTTGGACTGATATTATTGTTCCAAGGAACAAACATATTAATGAGGAGATTTGCCATTTTTGTCGAACTATTTTAATTGCTATTTTTACCTAACCCCATCAAAATTGCTCCAGGTTATCAATGAATCAGTTATTGTTCTGGACTCTGAAGGAAAAGAAATTGAATCACAGCTTTTACCTATATCCAATGCTTCGGTGGGCTTAAGAAACTATTATGTTAGGGCATACACGGGTATTACCCCGAGTGACGCACCTAATTTTTGGCTTACATTTTCTGCAACTGCACCACCTTTTGGTTTCAGCACTTACATTGTTTCAGGTGCAGAACGCACAGGTGAGCATTCAATTACTAGTCTATGGTCTATTTAGTACACTATTCTTCCAAATTGTAAAACAAAATGGTAAAGCCCTTTTCAAAACATGAAACTGCATGTGCTAATATTCTCTATTGCAATTGCAGGTTCTAGTTCATTCATGTCAACAGTTCATGCATCACCAAGAGATCAAAATGGTACCATAGAAGTTGGGCAAGGAAACTTAAGGCTTGTTTATGCTGTAAAAGAAGGCAAACTTACTCGTTATTTCAATAGCAGAAGCATGGTAAGTAATGTGATATGTACATGTAAGTTTTCATGATTTTCTTATCAGTTTTCATTTTTTTTTTCTCTTGAACATTTTGATGTGTTTCTTCTTCCCCAAATTGTCTGTGAGAAAGATTATGATGTAGGTTTTTGAATGAAAATTTCAAACAAGTGATTCCTTATCCTATTCCCGTTATTGTATAAATTCAGATGTATTCTCGTAATAAAGCCACACATATATGAGAGCCATGGCCCTGTAGTGATCTTGTGATCATGCTGGCCATGGTTCTGCCTCTTACGTTTTCTTAATTATTTTTCCATCATTTTTTTCCTTTCCCTTTTCAATAAAAAGCAAGCATCCTCCTTTTTTCACGCATTGATCCAAGCCTTACAATCTTGTCGTTTTTATCGAGTTGCACATTGAAAGCTTCTACAAGAGGTCATGGAAAATCTGATCCAATGGGCCACCGTCATCAACAACTCAAAAAGAGTGGGATGCAGCATTGATTGACTCTACAACAAATGGTGATCACCAGCAAAGCATGATAATCGCTTTTTCCAGATAATTATTTTTGGAGATCAAGGGATTATTCTTTTTGTCACCAATTGGGGGAGGGGGTGGGGTTGAAAGAGATTAAGAAAATGCTAGAGAGTAGGTTAGAGAGGATTTAGGTTTTTGAATGAAGATTTCAAAAAAGTGATTCCTTATCCTATTATTATTCTTGTATAAATTGGACTGTGTTCTCGTTATAGAACCACTGTGAATTCCATGCGGTGTAGTACTCTTAAAGTTATCATCAATGCTCAAGATGAAACGCAGAAGTGTCTGGCCCTTCGGGCACCTGGGTGTGGTGCTCTGGGGCAGTATCTAGGGCTCACATTAGGTCTTCAGGTCTGGCTGGGCTAAATTTCCTGGCCCCAAGAAACTGAGCCAGGTCCAGGCACAGAGACCCTGCTTCCTCTTCACTCTGTAAATTTTCTCCATCTAGTTTGTATTTTCTTATTCTTGTTCTCACAAAATGTATCAAATTCCACATGACATGTTCGCCTTGCGGGTTGCAGATCTGTCACTGCATCAATGCACTTTTAGCACAATCTTAGTTTGGTCAACAGTATTTTCAGTATTTGATATTCAGATTTATTTGAATATCTAATGATTTTTGTTATCATTCTAGGTTAAAGCATTTATTGAACAATCATACAAATTTTATTCTGGAGATGATGGAAGTGGTAACGATCCCCAGGTAGTCATTTGTTTCTAGTTCTTGAATGAGGGTGTCTGGTAATGTTTGTAGTGTATGGCATTGCTTGCAATGTGCTGCTCAATAGAAACATAATTCCTATGTATGATTTCTGTTGTTTAAGGGCTCTGGAGCATATATCTTTCGTCCAAATGGTACATTTCCCATAAAATCTGATGGACAGGTACATGTTGACTTTTGACATTGTTAGGTACCCTTATAACTTGCACTTGTTAATGATGATCATTGAAGAATTGTTCGGATAACTCATTACAGTATGTTAAGAAACATAGGGTTCTTGTTTTAGGAGCCAATGACAGTTTTGCGGGGACCAGTATTAGATGAAGTGCATCAAAGCATCAATCCGTGGATATCTCAGGTGCTTTTCCCAGACGACAATAAGCTTAAAATGTTTCTTTTGATCTTCATCCTAATCACATTGTTGTTTCATCATCAGAAGCATCTAACTGCTGATATCTGAATGAATCAAAGCTTAGAGGACCGTTTTATAGTTTATTGGGAATAATGTTTTAAAAATCCATTTGAAAAATGAAAGAGTAAGAGAATATTTCTCATAATCCAAGAAAGATAATCCTTGTGATATTGATTTAAGGAGTTTTGTAACACCTGATGGCAAGGTTTTCGAAGCTCACTCTCCAATCTCTAGTTTATATGCATGCACACATGGTTGTGGCTCATCCAAGCATGCAACAGGTATATCCCAATATTTAGAACAAAGTTCTTCTGTATTTGTATGCCTGGAAACACGAATGAGTTGATGAGAATTTCCAGCTTCTCATTCTTAGGTCTTTGTTGTCCATGTGTGTTATTTTTCTCTGTTGTTTTGCTCGCCAGCTTTATTTTTCTAGTACATCAGCAATATTTTTTTTTATTAGCTGATGAAAGTCATGTCATCAACTAGTTCATGATTCTTGTAGAAGGTATTAAATTACTAGGTGCATGATATGTTGTGAAAATCTACTCAGCTAACAGGTACACGATCTAAAATAAATAACAAGGAAAGAAAATAAATCAACAAGAGAGACTCGAGAGTTTACGTAGTTTGGATAGTAGCCTACATCCATGGGGTATCAATCTAGACTTTCTTCTTCACTCATTAAAGGAGAACATTGCAAGAGTTTTTTTTTTTTTCTTTTTCTTTCTCTTACACACAGGCACTCACGCTTGTAGAACCTCTAGAACATTAAATGCACTTACTCTTCAAATTTTAGGCTTCAATCTTAACACACGCACAATATTCAAGCAATGAGATCCACAATTTTAGGATCTTCACAGCATACAACTTATGCATAGAGTCCTAGTTTAGAAAGAAACTTAGCTTCACACGATCCTATGGATCTAACAGTAAAGCCAATGCAGAGCGTTCTCCCACTTGAAGACTAGTTTCTTCAGTAGTGCAAAAAACACCTGACGATCTTTTGCCCATAGACCACCGACCATCTAGTGACAACCCCGAGAGAAGTCCTACACTAAACAAACTTCTCCTTTGTGACGCGTAGTCATCATATCAGCGATAGTGTCGTTGGTGTGAATCTTCTGCATCGATGATAAACTCAAGACAGACTCACGAATGGAACTTGAAAATAGCATAAAGCTATGAAATTGTATTATCATTCTGTGTCTTCTTTTGGAGATCCCTCCTCAATATATAACTATTACATGCCTTAATCAAGGCTCTATTCTAGGCAGGTGTATCAATTACCATTCTAAGTTATGGAAACAATGACTAAAAATAGAATATACACAATTATGTACAATTGTATCATTGACCCAAGTAATCCACGTGAGATATTATGAACTGGGCTGGATCTCTTCATGGGTCGGGTCATGGGCCTGTTTAACACCCCCCCTCAAATTGATGCTGGAGAATCAACGAGCATCAATTTGCCAACCAAGAATTGATGGCGTGGTCGGGGAAGACCTTTGGTAAGAATATCAGCAATTTGAAGTTCAGTGGAGACATGCGGAAGGCTGATGACATCACGTTTAAGCTCATCTCGAATGAAGTGACAATCAACCTGGATGTGTTTAGTGCGTTCATGAAAAATCGGATTTTCAGTAATTTGAATTGCACTTGTATTATCTGCATAGAGAGGGGTAGCTCCTTCGGCTGGAAAACCAATGTCAGAGAGTAGACCTCGGAGCTAAAGAATTTTGGAGCATGCAGCCGACATGGCTCGGTACTCGGCCTCGGTAGAGGTTTTGGAAACTTTTTCATGTTTTTTGCATTTCCAGGAAATCAGACTATCACCCAAAAACATACACCATCCTGTCATTGATCTGCGAGTATCTGGACAATCATCCCAATCAGCATCTAAATAAGCTTTGAGAGATAGAGGATTGTTGGATGAAAAAAACAACCTGTGAGTCGGTGTGTGAAGAAGGTACCGAATGATGCGGCGAACAACAGCCATATGAAGATGACAAGTAGCAGTCATGAACTGACTCATTAGGTTGACCGCATAGGAGATATCAGGACGAGTGATCGTGAGGTAGATCAAGCTACCAACTAACTGGCGATATGTCGTAGGATCTGGAAGAAGGTCACCCTCCTCTTTACTGAGTTTGACATTTAGTTCGACCGGCGTATCTACTGGAGCTGAAGCAGTAAGGCCAACTAAGTCAATAAGGTCAACCGTGTATTTGTGCTGATTGAGAACTATACCTTTAGTCGATTGATGAACTTCAAGACCAAGGAAATAGTTTAAGGGGCCAGATCCTTCATGTGAAATGTCTTATTAAGAGAAGCTTGGAGTTCCTGAATCATATGTGCATTGGGACCAGTAATGACAATGTCATCAACGTAGACCAGGAGCACATTAATCCTGGATGGAGCATGATGTAAGAATATAGAAGGATCATACTGGCTCGGATGAAAATCCAAGCAGAGAAGAGCATCTTGAAATTTCTCAAACCTTGCGCGAGGAGCTTGCTTCAGACCATAGAGGGAGCGACGAAGCTTAGCAACCATACCCTTCCCGGATGAGTACCCCTGAGGAAGACACATATAAACATCTTCTTTGAGATCACCATGTAGAAACACATTTTTGACATCCATTTGATATAGAGGCCAAGACTGAGATGCAGCAACAGCAAGAATGGTGTGTACGGTGGTCATCTTGGCGACCGGAGGAAAAGTTTCATCATAATCGATGCCATATTCCTGCCGATTTCCAAGAGCAACAAGACGTGCCTTACAGCGATCTAATGTGCCATCAGATTTTAACTTGAGGGAAAAAATCCACTTACAGCCAATTGGTTTGACACCCACAGGAGGTGGGACAACGGCCCACGTATTATTTTGTTCTAAAGCCTCCAATTCATCTTGCATAGCCTGGTTCCAACATTGGTGCTACACAGCCTGAGAATAGGATTGTGGAATGGAAGAGGACGACAAAGTTGCCATTAAGGAATTATGAGAGAACCCATAGCGGTCAGGGGGAACCGAAATGCGAGTGGAGCGGCGCAAGGAGGTCCAGAAGGACCAAGGGCCAGTGGTGGACCAGATGTTGGAGGAAGATGTCTATTGATCAGATTACCTATCTACTTGAGTTTTTTAGAGCTTTCCAACGATATTTAGAATATCAAAATCCGATGGTCGGGACAAAAGTTACAACAGTTTAAAGTTTAGCTAATGTGATCTAGGCAAGGAGGTACCCTCCACTCACCAAGTGGTGGGGGAATGCACTTCGCCCACCAATGGTGAGAAGCGCCCCTCCACTCACCGGCAATGGGGAGTGTCCTCCTACTCACCAAAGAGAAGAACATCCCTTTTGCCGAGTGATTTTCACCAAAAAACAAGACTTCGTGAAATGCACACGTGACCTTGCCAAGTCATGCATCAGTCAACTTCAAGTGACCATATCTCCTTTGATATATCCCTGATTGAGATGACCTTGGACTCTACAGTTATCTAATTGGAAAAAGCTTTCAAACTGTATGTAGAACATCAAAATCCAATGGTCTGATCAAAAGTTATGGCAGTTTAAAGGTCAGCTAATGGGAACCTCGCGAGGAGGTACTCTCCACTCACCAAGTAATGGGGAATAATGCACTCTGCTCACTAATGGCGTGAAGCGCCCCTCCACTCACCAGCGGTGGGAGAGTACCCCCCTCTCCTCCCTTTTGCCAAATGATTTTCACCAAGAACCAAGACCTGGTGAGATGCAAATGTGACCTTGCCAAGTAATGCATCAGTCAACTTCAAGTGCCCACATCTCCTTGAATACAACTCAGATTGGGATGATCTTGGGCTCTACAAATATCTACTCGGAGAGATCTTTCCAAGAGTATGTAGAACATCAATATCCGATGGTTGGATCAAAAGTCACAACAGTTTAAATTCCAGCTGATGGCAACCTGGCGAGGAGGTACTCTCCACTCACCAAGTGGCGGGGAATGCACTCTGCTCATCGATGGTGAGAAGCACCCCTCTACTCACTAGTGGTGGGGAGTATCCCCCACTCATCAGGGAGAACATCCTTTTTGCCAAATGATTTTCACCAAGAACCAAGACTTGGTGAAACACATTTCCTCGCCAAGTAATGCATCAGTCAAATTCAACTGCCTATATCTCCTTTGATACAGCATTGATTGGGGTGATCTTGTTTCTATGAATATCTACTCGAAAGGATCTTTCCAATGGTATGTAGAACATCAAAATCCGACGGTCGATCAAAAGTTACAGTAGTTTTAAAGTTAAGCTGAGAAGAACCTGGCAAGGAGGTACCCTCCACTCACCAAGTGGTGGGGAATACACTCCGCTCACCAATGGTTAGAAGCACCCCTCTACTCACCAGCGGTGGGGACTATCCCCCTACTCACTAGGGAGGAGAACATCTCTTTTGGCAAGCAATTTTCACCAAGAACCAAGACCTGGTGAAACACACGTGTCCTCGCCAAGTAATGCACCAGTCTACTTTTAGTGCCCATATCTCCTTTGATACAACTCTGATTGGGATCTAGGGCTCTACAGATATTTACTCGGAAAGAGCTTTTCAATGGTATGTAGATTTCAAAAATCTGATGGACGGATCAAAAGTTACAATAGTTTACATCTCAATTGTTTGTAGCCCAATAAGAAAGACCCCTCCACTCACTAGGTGAGAGTTTCACTTCGCGAGGAGGTGCCTGCTGCTTACCAATGGTGAAGAGCACTCTTGTTTCACCAAGTATAAAGGAAGGGGGTCTCCACCTATAAATACCCCCTTTTGCCTCTTTTTAGAGGCACTTCTGCCCATCCTCTCTCTGTATCTTTGGTGTTTTGGGGTGTTCTAGTCTCTTGAGTTCCTATTCTCTAGGTTCTTTTGCCTCTTTTTAGAGGCACTTCTGCCCATCCTCTGTGTATCTTTGGTGTTTTGGGGTGTTCTAGTCTCTTGAGTTCCTATTCTTTGGGTCCTTGTCTTACATGGAAACCTGATGTTAGTGACTCTTCTTGACTTGGTTCTTGCATACACCGAGGTCCAGTGTATAACCCTCCTCCCTTGGGTGGTTTCCTGATATCTACTTGAAACCTCTCGGGACGAGACTACTTACCCATTAGCCTTTTCCTTTGGGTCTGTAGCAGTGTTGTGAAATTCGTTTTGGACACCTATTTGGTTTGACCTCTAAACTGAAATATTTCGGTCGATTTGGGATTTCGGTGAAACGTTTTGGATTTATGATTCAGAAAAATATAAAAATAAAATATATATAGAAAAAAATATAAGATTAATAGAGAAAGTTCAAAATCTAGTTTCATGCATTTAGTTTATTCTCTAAAACAACTCATAATATGGCATATATGTATAATGTGGCCCATAATCATAACATTAAAAAACAAATTCGAAGGTTCTAATATTCACCACAACCATACAGTTTAGAGATACATGATACATCTCTCAAAAATCAAAAGAAACTAGCCAACCATAAATTTTAGAGATACATCATACATCTCTAAAAAATAAAAAGACAAAAGTCAACCAGAAAGTTCAAAGCTTCAAAAAACTCTCCCAAAAGCCCCAGTCATAACTAAAGATTAACAACCAGACCAGGAGGCAGCATGTGAAAAAAAAAAAGAAAAAAAGAACAAAGGGCAGACAACAATTCATATATAAAAACAAAAAGAAGCCAGCAACTAGAGCAGTCCAAAAACCGAGACCAGTCAAGCAGACAGTAGTTGAAATAAAAAATAAAAAGAAAATACCCATATTAGAAGTCCAGCATACCCAGACCAATCAAAAAGGGAAGGAAAAAAAAGCCAGACTAGTCAAAAGGAAAGAAAAACAAATGGGTGGTTGGGATTCAGTGGAATAAATAAAAAGCCAGTGGGTCACGACAGTAATAAATTGAAATAATCTTAAAAGCACTAGCGTCCAGACCACCACAGAGAGAAAAAATCTTGTCTGGGCCATAGCAGAGAATAAAAGCACAGAGAAAAGTAGAATAAAAGCAGAGAGAAAGCAGCCCTGGTGAATAAATTGGAACCGAAAGCAGAGAGCAAACGAGGAGAGCAGAAGAAGAATTTGGTCGAGTCGAGTGGGCAGAAGCTTGAAGAAGAAGAAAAAAAAATTACAACAACTGGGTTGAGAAGCAGTACCTGGCATTAGCTGGGTTGAGTGAGCAAACGACCAGGTGGTGGAGAGAACGACCAAATCGGGTACTCTTCTTCTTCTTCTTCTTCTTCGCTTCTGCTTCTTCACTTCTTCTTGTGCTGCTTCTTCTCCTTCTTCTTCGCTTCTTCTTCTGCTGCTTCTTCTTCTTCTGCTTCTTCCTTTTTCTCGTTCCTTCGTTTTGTCAACAATCTGTCAATGAAAAGCCCTTCATCAAAGGAAAATGGGATGGGATATGGGTTAGGGCTTTCTATTTTTTACTTTTACCTTTCCAGTTAACAAAAAATTATGTTTTAGCCCCTTCAGTTTTTTTATTTTCAGTTTTAAGTTGAAAAATTATATTTAACACCCTTAGGTTTTATTTTTTCTAATTTTAAGTCAATAAACAGAATTCGGACGAAACTTAGGATTTCACCCAATTCGGGCGAATAACTGAAATTTGGTGTGAATTTCTGAAATTCGTCCGAATTGGTCGGAATTTTGGAACGAATTTCTGCAAGGGGGTTGTTCGGTTCGGTAGAGGGACTGAACCGAAATTATTCGGAAAATTTGTCCGAAATGAACCGAATTTAACAGCACTGGTCTGTAGTCCGTTGGAGAGTGACGGAGACCCCGGGATAGTGACTCTTCCACACATGGCTTATGTATATACAGAAGTCTAGTGTAAAACCCTCCTCCCTTGAGTGGTCTTCCCATATCTACTTGAGACCTCTTGGGACAGGGTTGCCTGATCCATCGCGGTCCTTGCCTCGGCATTGCTACCCCTTGGCTTACCTCCTATTTGCAGTCTTAGCACCTAGTCTTGGACGCATTTTGGTCGTGTGTACCTTGCTCCTCGGGGATCTTAAGCCTTGGTATTGACAACCTTTTGGACAACTTTCTCTTAGTGTTTGGGCTCCCAGATACAAGTCAGAGGTTTCTATAAGGACATTTGTACTGAGGACTTGAGACTCATTCAGATCCTTCAGTCCCCATAAAACTGCACTATCTTAGTTGATCTCTTGGGTTCGTACAAGGGGTATTGGCAGTCGTTAGGGTGGCTAAGAGCTTGGTGTCTACCTGTTATCACCGGTATCCCCAGACTGTGTACCTTATCCAAAAATTAATAAAATAAAACTCGTTTTTTTCAATTTGCTATGCTCTTTTTCTTTCAAAATTGAGTACCTTGTACTCTGGCGACTCCACTAATTTCTAAATCCTCATCCACCCCTTTTTGTGCAACATCTCCCATTCACAAAGGCCACACCTTGTTTCCTGTGAGATTCTTCAAATAGTAATAAGGATACCGTTGAATCCATTGTGAAGTCCTTGGTATTAGATAGATTTATTATCAATCCATCCCACGAGTTAGGCATTAACAGAATAAAAGGGAATCATTTTCCTCTTCATCAATTTAAACACCAACAGCAGTTAATCTACTAACAAGGGTGTTAAATTCATTCAGATGTTCTTGTAGAGAAGATCCATGTTTCATCCTCAGATTATGAAGTTGCCTACGGAGAAAAATTCTATTTGACTTGTTCTTTCCCTCGTATAGTTATTTCAATTTATCCCATAAAATATTCTCCGTGGTTTCTTCAAATACATTAAATACAACCAATTCATCAAAAACAAGAAGAATATCGGCCTTTGCCAGTTCATTCTTTTTCTCAAACTCTACATCTGTCATATCTTCAGGTTTATTATCTTTACCTTCTGTTGTGATTGCACACCCATCTTTCACCAATACCGCTATCATCTTCGATCATTGAACTTCAGTAACTCAAACCTAGTCGTAGCTATCACAATCATAAGAAAGAAAGTGCAACACAATACAGAAGTAGTGCACGGAAACACGCAACAGCACTCTGCTACCAATTGTTGCGAAAATCTACGCAGCGGACACGCACAAGCTCTAAAATAAATAACAAGGAAATAAAACAAATCTACAAGAGAGACACGAGAGTTTATGGCTTAGGATAGATTGGAATGGCGAAACAAAATTCATGTAGCAGACCCCAACATAGTTCGGACAAGGCTTTGATTATGATGAAACTTGAGAGTTTATGTGGTTTGGCTAGCAGCCTATGTCCTCAAGGCAGCAATCCAGGCTTTTTTGCTTCACTGATCACGCGCTGGCACTCACACTTCTAAACCCTCTAGAACATTAGATGCACTCACTCTACAGATTTTAGGGTTCCTAACGCATATATAGAGTCAAGCAGTGAGATTTAGGATCTTCACACGGTATACTACTCATACATAGAGTCCCAGCTTAGAAAGAAACTTGGCTTCTCACAATCCTAGGGATTTAACAGTAAAGCCGAAGCACAACATGATATTGGTGCTTTTTCGTTTATTGTCCTATTATAGATTTCATGCTTGCTCTTTACTAAACAGCAAGTGCTTGCAGATAACCAGAGTGTACAAGGCAAAGGAACATGTTGAAATTGAGTTCACTGTAAGCATTCACTTTTTAGTATTGATTTAGTTGGCCTGTACATATTCTTCTTTACACTAGTTTCTGCAGTAATTGTTATTCCATTCTCATCTGTGCCAAAAATCTCTTCATGTTGGATGCCTATCTACAAACCTTAACTGCTACTTTGTTTCAATTGTCTCAAGAATAACAATATAATTACTTTATTTTTAGGCTGGGCCTATACCTATCGATGATGGAATTGGTAAAGAACTTGCCACTCAAATTACAACCACCATGATTACCGGCAAAACATTCTACACGGATTCTAACGGACGTGATTTTATTAAAAGGGTATGCTTCCAACTTGTCCTTTTTTATTGTATTTGTACTTTGCTAAAACATGTGTGTTTATTACGAGTCAATGCTCTGGTGAGATGAAGCTAAGGATCAATCAATCCTTTCCAAGAGGGTGTTTCTAGAAGAGAAATTATTGGGTTGTCAACCTGACCCCTGATGCCTAGTGTCCTCTGGGTTTGTTATGCACGTGTGACCTTCAAGGTTTGGTTCCGGGCTATTTATCTGATAAATTGATGGCCCCAAAATTTTCCAATTGGGTAATTGTGAGCATCTGATATTTGGCCTCTTTAATGATGGATGTGGATTGTAGTATTGATCCATCAAATAAAGAATTTGAATTGTTCCATTTGGGAAATCCTTTGGCCCATATGGATGCCAATTAAATAAGCAGTCAAGGATCATTAAACTACGGCCCCACTTACATGGGCCGGGGATTCTATTGATAGGATCAAAAAGATCCTACTAGGCTGGGGAAGGGTCTCCTCTGTGTAAAAGATTACTTGGAGTGTAAATATTCAATTCATTTCTTTATTCATCTAAGAGTACATGTTTTATACTAGTAATAATGTCTTCACAGGCATTTAATACAATCTCAGTCAAAGATGACAAAAGCTAAATTCATTCAATGATATAGGGATGCTAGGAAAGTAATATGATGGATGAGTTTGACTGGATATGCATGCATGCCTATAATGGAAGGTTGGTTGGATATGCATGACATGTGGGGATAATTGGATTGACCGAATGTGTATGGAATTTTGGCTCGTTATGCATGTTTGAAAGGAATCCGATTATGCATGACAGCGACATGACTGTGCATGATTATCCATGCATGGGCCAACTTATGTGCATGGGCTGATTTACGGGCTGGACCTTACATCTATCTAGCTCCTTGGGTTGATGAAAATAATATAATTTATATTGATTTGTGTCAACTGAAGCCGGCCTAGCCCAGATCAGGCCTTTCTAGACCCAGCCCAGGCCCAGGCCCATGCAGGCCCATTTGGCTCAGTCCATTGTTGTAAAGCTATTACTTAGGATCTGCCCTCTAAAATAGGATCTAAGGATTGTAATCATCCTATAAAATAGGATCTAAAGTTGTAATGAAGGGGGACAACCCCCTATATATATTTGTAACTACAGTCGTCCAAAGGGAGAACGACAGACTCAATATTCAAAGAGTTCTATCAAAATCTGTTTCATATGATTTTCTGTTTGGTTTGATATGGTATCAAAGCCCCCTTCTGGTCATCTTCCAAACCTTGGAAGATTCTCTGCAATCATCTTCATCAACCAGATCCCCTCTGATCCCCTCTGATCATCGCTGATCAACTCAGATCTGGGGTGGCCCTCCTGCGATCATCACAGCTCAGCAACGGATCCTTCCCATCTTGGTCGACTGAATATTTCTGGTTTTATGAAGATTTTTCCCGGATTTATTACTCATCGGAGGTAGGTGTTCTACCATTTTTTGTGAAAGTTCCATCTTATTCACTAGTTTTCATCTTGGTCGTCCAAACTTCTGGATCTGGGTTTGTTTTGACTGAGACCAAGACCAGTAGTTGCAGAAAACTAGTCTTCTATCATCCCCACCCTCTGATCTGTGTCCAGATCACAGTGGGGCCCACTGGTGGATTTTTTTTCCACAGACGACAGGGACGATTTTCCTGTCATTGGCTACAGTTGCTGTTGCATTCATTTTTTTTCTGCTGGGTTATTATTCCTACTTGATTTTTGATGCTGATTGCTCTTCTCTGGGGTATTTTTACTGCTGGTTGTTGATTGTTCATCATTCTGTGGATCTTTGCATCTCTACTGTGGCCCTCATCTGTTGTTTTTACATCATCGCACAAATCAGTCTGAGTGTGTCTTTAACCACTGATTGTGGTCTGATTCTAATATTACTGAGTCATGGAAAAATCTGACATTATCTCCTTGGTTAAGTTTGATGGCACTAATTATACCTCTTGGGCCTTCCAATTTCAAATTTACTTAGAAGGCAAAGAACTTTGGGCTCACATTGATGGATCTGACCCTAAACCAGAAACCGATGATAAGAAAATTTTAGCATGGAAAACTAAGGATGCTAAAATAAAAACCTGGTTACTCGGATCAGTTGAACCACATTTTATACTCAACCTCAGACCTTGCCAAGCTGCCCGTGACATGTGGGACTATCTTAAAAAGATCTATCAACAAAGTTCTGCTGCTCGACAATTTCAATTGGAGCTCGATATTTCTCAATATACTCAAGGCACACAATCAGTTCAAGAGTATTACAATGGCTTTCGCAGACTATGGTCCGAATACGATGAAATTAAGTTTGCCTCGGTATCTGAAGCTCTTCTACCTGAGCTACTCCGTTTACAGCAAAGTAGCCATCGGGACCAGTTTCTTATGAAACTTCGTTTGGAATTTGAGACAGTTAGATCCAACTTAATGAGTCGGGCTTTACCTCCTAGCCTGGATGACTGTCTTCAGGAACTTTTACGGGAAGAACAACGTCTTGTCACTAAATCTACTATGGAGCAACAACAGGCTGTTGAGGCTCCGCTTGCATATGTGGCTAATGCCAGACGCACTCCCAGGGATATCAGTAAAGTTCAATGCCATGCCTGCAAGAAATATGGTCACTATGCCAATCAATGCAAGGTCAAGATCTGCCGATATTGTAAGGCCACGGGTCATGTCATTGATGAGTGCCGGAAGAAGGGGCGTAATGCTACTTTCCGTCAGCCTGTGCCATCCGCCTCTGAGTCTTACACAGTGTCATCAGCTCCTACTGCTTATACAGTCACCACTCCTCGATATGCCTCGTCTGACTACAGTGCCATGCCGTCTGATTCTTCCTCACAACCTGATTCCTCCACACAATCTGCATCAGCCTCTCTCACCCCTGAGATGGTCAACCAAATGATTATCAATGCCTTGGCTTCCATGAACATCGCAGGTACGCAGTCATCTCTTTCTCATACTTGGTACTTAGATTCTGGTGCCAGTAACCATATGACTTCTTCACCCCTCCATTTAAAAAATGTGGTTCCTTACACTGGTCATCTTACGGTTCAATCTGCCAACGGAGATCATCTTCCCATCACCTCTGTTGGTGATACTCTTGGCCCTTTACCCTTAACCAATGTTTTCGTTTCTCCTCATCTTGCTACCAATTTGGTTTCTGTGGGTCAACTTGTTGAAAATGATTACAATGTCTCTTTTTCTCCTACTGGTTGTGTTGTGCAGGACCAGGCGTCGGGGGATGTGATCGCGAGGGGCCCTAAGCGTGGCAGACTTTTTCCTTTACCAGTGTCTTTATTTCATCAGGATAAACCTTTACATCAGTTATTTTGTTTTTCCGTTCAGAATAATTCTCGATTGTGGCATAAAAGACTTGGTCATCCAAATGCTTCTACTATGTCTACTTTATTTCACTCTGGAATTATAAATAAACCTATTGATTCTGCTTCTTTTGAATGTGATGCTTGTAAATTAGGAAAGAGTAAAACGTTGCCATTTCCCATCTCTGACACACGGAGTACTTCATGTTTTGACTTAATTCACAGTGATGTTTGGGGTATTGCTCCAATCCTTTCACATAGGCATTTCAAGTACTTTGTAACATTCATTGATGACTACAGCAGGTTTACTTGGATTTATTTATTACATTCGAAATCTGATGTTCTTAATGCATTTAAAATTTTTGTTCATTATGTTGAAAACCAATTCTCTAAATGCATTAAAACATTGCGCTCAGACTCTGGGGGGGAGTATGTATCCAAAGAATTTCAATCCTTTTTAAACCATAAAAGGATCATTTCTCAACGTACCTGTCCATATACTCCACAACAAAATGGAGTTGCGGAACGGAAAAACAGACATCTTCTTGATGTTACTCGAACTCTTCTGATTGAAGCATCCGTTCCTCCTCGTTTTTGGACTGAAGCCCTCACCACGACTATTTATCTTATAAACCGCATTCCATCCCCTACCATTGGACATGAGACGCCTCATTTTAAATTGTTTGGTCATCATCCTGTGTTTGATCACTTACATATTTTTGGTTGTACTTGTTTTGTTCATTTACCTCACACAGAAAGAACGAAACTATCAGCACAATCTCGCAAGTGTGTTTTTTTAGGGTATGCCACTAATCAAAAAGGTTTTGTTTGTTATGATCCCATTGGACGTCGTATCAGGGTTTCTAGAAATGTTATTTTCTTTGAAAATCAGTATTTTTTTCAAAGTCACATGGACAGTCCTCCTCCCTCGTGTTCTCTTACCCCTTCACAAGCCCTCTTACCAGGTTTTTCAGATCAAACCTCTGTTACTCGGTTTAATCCAGCTTTTGTATACCACCGGCGGGATACATCTTCCACTGCTGATGGCCCTTCCCCTGATCCTCCACCGACACTTGGTTCCACCTCTGCTCCTCTCTTACGTCGCTCCTCCAGAACTTCTAGACCGCCTGCTCGGTATGGATTTACCCATTCTTCCTTGATGACCACTCTCTCTTCTATCTCTATCCCAAGTTCTTATTTGCAGGCTGTCCAACAAGATTGCTGGAACCAGGCCATGACGGAGGAATTGGACGCATTGGCTCAGAATCATACCTGGGATATTGTGGAGTGTCCTTCCGGTGTTAAACCCATTGGATGCAAATGGATCTACTCGATAAAGCTTAAATCTGATGGGTCCTTGGATAGACACAAAGCCAGACTTGTAGCACTCGGGAACAGACAAGAGTATGGCATTGACTATGAGGAAACGTTTGCACCTGTGGCAAAAATGACTTCTGTTCGGTTACTTCTGGCCATTGCTGCCTCTAAATCCTGGCCATTATACCAAATGGATGTCAAAAATGCCTTTCTCCATGGGGATCTACAAGAAGAAGTCTATATGAGGATACCACAAGGCGTCCCCTCTCCCTCAAAGCGGACTGTCTGTCGCCTGCGAAAATCGCTTTATGGTCTCAAGCAAGCTCCTCGGGCATGGTTCGCGACTTTCAAGGGTCGCTTATGCGAGAGTGGCTTTACTCAAAGTTCTTATGATCCATCTCTCTTTTTATGCACTTCCTCTACTGGTGTTACTGTGCTTCTCGTATATGTTGACGATATTATTATCACTGGCACGGACGATCGTATGATCAAATCTCTTCAAGCTTCTCTCAAGGTTTCCTTCTGCATGAAAGATTTGGGCCCACTGCATTATTTCTTGGGCCTAGAGGTGCATCAATCTCCCAGGGGTCTATTTGTTAATCAACACAAATATACATCAGATCTTATCGAATTGGCTGGTCTCCAGGATTCTTCACCTGTCGATACGCCTGTCGAGGTCAATCTCAAGTTGAGTAAAGATGATGGCGACCTTCTTCCTGATCCTCATACCTACCGGCGTCTGGTAGGAAGTCTTGTCTATCTCACCATCACTAGACCTGACATCTCCTATGCCGTTCATCTTGTGAGCCAGTTCATGACAGCTCCTCGGACTCTTCATTTGACAGCTGTGAAGCGCATCATTCGCTATCTGCTAAAACTGTCTCTCGTGGCTTATATTATCCCAAGGATAATCCTCTTCATTTAACCGCGTATGCGGATGCTGATTGGGCCGGCTGTCCAGACACACGCCGTTCTACTACTGGTTGGTGCATGTACCTTGGCACTTCTCTTATTTCCTGGAAATGCAAGAAACAAGAACGTGTGTCTCGCTCTTCCACGGAAGCAGAATATAGGGCTATGTCTTCTGCTTGTTCTGAGGTTTTATGGTTACGGGGACTTCTATCAGAACTCGGGTTCACTCAAACCTCTCCTACTCCTTTGCATGCTGATAATACTGGGGCCATCCGGATCACTGAAAACCCTGTCTTCCATGAACGCACCAAACATATCGAAGTTGACTGCCACTTTATTCGCGATGAATATACGCGTGATGTCATTAGTCTTCCTCATGTCTCTACAGAGTTTCAGTTTGCTGATTTCTTCACTAAGGGACTTCCTCGCCCGCGGCATCAATTTCTTGTTTCCAAATTGCTGCTTTGTGACTCCCCAGCATCAATTTGAGAGGGGGTGTCAACTGAAGCCGGCCTAGCCCAGATCAGGCCTTTCTAGACCCAGCCCAGGCCCAGGCCCATGCAGGCCCATTTGGCTCAGTCTATTGTTGTAAAGCTATTACTTAGGATCTGCCCTCTAAAATAGGATCTAAGGATTGTAATCATCCTATAAAATAGGATCTAAAGTTGTAATGAAGGGGGACAACCCCCTATATATATTTGTAACTACAGTCGTCCAAAGGGAGAACGACAGACTCAATATTCAAAGAGTTCTATCAAAATCTGTTTCATATGATTTTCTGTTTGGTTTGATAATTTGAAGTGTTGAATAAGGTGTAAAAAAATGATTAGGGTAAGTGGGTAACTTCTAGTCATAGGGGTATATTTTATTAAAAAAATTTCAAAATGAAAGAATATAAACTTTCCAGCCAGTTACAGACGAAATAGGCCTATTGCTGCAAAGATGTTACTATTTTGGATTTTTTCTTTTTTCTTTTCCAATTTATCCTCAAATCAAGGTAGGAAAAATGGGTGGACAGGTTTATGTACCTTCATTCCCCTCTTCCCAATCCAATTGGAGGGATTAACACATGTTGAAATTAGGGATTTGATAGAAATAAAAGACTTTCCCTGTTTTGTATCTTAATTGTGAGAATCTTTATTTCCAGGGATTAAAGTGTCCTCTGGACACTAAAATTGTTGAATAATAGTGTAGTATGATCTAAATCAGTAAATACATATTTTGTTTTAATTTAGACTTTTTTCTTTTTTCAATCTTTATTTTGGTCATGTCTTTTTTGAAAATGAAATGCTGAAATGGCAAAAATGTCTATTTTAGAGGTAAACTGAAATGGCTTTGAAATGGAATTAATGAGTTGACAAATTGGCTAAAATATAACTTTATTTTTTCTTTAAAAACAAAAAGATTTATGAAGTCCTTTAAATAAAATCAAAGTAGTATCTCCCATTCTCCCTTCATCAGTCTATTATTTTTCTTATTGAAGTTTATAATAAAACATCAGTAAAGGCAGTTGCTTGAAAGGGAGCCATCCAATAATTGCATCAAGAATGCTGTCCACAATTGTTTCTTAGAAGGTTGTCCATAGCTTTAATTTCATTAATTACAAATTAATCACGTAGGTTCTAGGCAATTTCTGTCCGTAGATGGTGCGTCATTCCTGGAATCACCTTCCACAACACAGTCGGCCACCAAAATTTTATTGCTCTTTTCTATTAGAGATCTCATTTTGGATTTATTGTCAGACAAGTAAAAAAAAAAAAAAAGATATGTAGACAAGTAAAAAAGAAAAGATATGTTGCTTTTTTTTTTTTTTTTGCAGATTTTGCTTCTGTGCATTTTTTGAGCTGATACTTAACATAGCTAACTGAAAATCTCAATTGACCTGCAGGTCCGTGATTATAGATCAGATTGGAACCTTCAAGTGAACCAACCTGTTGCTGGAAATTACTACCCTGTAAGTTTCTATAAGTGAAGAATATGTTAAGCACTTGTAGCTTACTAATGGTTTAGTCATGCATTTATTTTTTCAGAACTAGCACTTGCACTGGCTTGGGACCTGGGCAAGTTTCTGGGCCTAATTTAGCCCAAGCGCTGGGCCTGTGCTGATTATTAGTCTTGATTAATGAACTAGGCTTCCTTGCGCTGGTTAGTTCTTGCTGAGGCCCTGCCGCCCAGGCCAGGCTTTGGGCTTGCTTTTTGTCTGTTATGGTCAGGCTTGTAAACAAGTTGTACCTTGCCCTGAATAAATAAATTCTCCAAATCCGTGGTTATTCCAGCAGAGGCTAGAACTCAGCCAATACCACCCCAGTTCAGAGTTACTACTTTTTCAATCTTTCAATTGTTTCCCTCTTGAAGCTAATGAGGAAGGAAGGGCTTTATAGAAGCACTACCAAGTTTGCTGTGAGTTCGAAGTTCTAAATTGAAGTTAAAAATAGATTAAAGTGGAAAAGGAAGAAGAATGGAACATTAAGAACAAAAGAGGAGGAAGAGTGTGTACAGAAAATAGAGAAGAATTTGGAAGAAATAAAAAGTTAGGGCTTAGTAAGAATTTGGGTGAATATAATGATTTATATTAATTCAGTTTTATATATTTGCAAAAAAAGCATTGTATTTTATATAGTTAGAAAATGATTCCTAATTAATAAAAATTATAAAACCCCTTTTCTCTGTTTCAATACTCCCTCTCAAACTGGTGAATATGTATTTTGTATGCTTATCTTTGAAGAAACAGCACTTAACTGCTTCTTGGTAACTGCCTTGTGAGGAAATCTGCATTCTGATTCCGAATACTTTATGCTCCAACTTTGTTTCTTTTTGTCACTTTTTCTCTAATGTAATGGCATTTTATCTCAATATTCTTTGTAAGTTCATGATATACTATATTGGACGTAATATGCATTACGATTGTATCTGACACGTCCTGAGTTCTGGGGTCCTTAGAATCCGGAAGTGTTCAATGTATCACAGTTACCCACATAAGTCAAATAGACACCAAGATAAGAATTTCAGGGCATCAGTAATTTCATTTAGTAATTAAAGTCGATTACAACGAAAGATTTACTTGAGTATATCCCGGCTCAAGCTTTACAAAAAAAAAAAAATAAAGTCCCAACAAAAAGGTTTAAGATTTGCCAAAAGAATGCCCTCCAAAATGAATGAGATAAATCCTCAAAACTAGCGTTTTGCGTCACTCAGCTGCATGTGTCATCAAATCCCAGCTCTTGATCATTGCGACCCACTGTGGCTGCTACACTCTGGCTACTTGATAGGGGCAAACTAGGAATCAGTAAAACTGAGTGGGTAAAAGAATCTAATTATGTACATATCCATCATAATAAACAAGCTACATAAAGGCAGGAACACAATAATGTTACTCATTTCATAGTGTATAGATGAGTCAAATTATGTTATGAGACAACCTCCTTGTTAATAACCAGTTACACCAAAAGCTAATGTTGATATACATTGTTATGACGCTCGCTAAAAGCTCGAGCTGCCATCCAAATTTGAAACCCAACAGACATACAGAATGGAATAGATGAAACAGGCAAATGAAGGTAACATGCCTCCCAGGGGTTTCGAGCTCGTGACCTCTAGCTCTGATACCATGTTAATAACCACTTACACCAAAAGCTCGAGCTTTTAGTGAGCGTCAAAACAATGTATATCAACACTCCTAACCAGCTCGGTAGCACATGCCCATAAACACTTATATCTCCAGGATACCAGAAATGACTTAATACCAACCTCCCATTTCACCCACAAAGGGGTCATTAAATCTGAATTTTCCCTCGAAGTGGTCATTAATCAGAACTCACACACAAATGGATCATTAAATCAGAATCCACCCACAAAAGGCTCATTAAATCAGAATTCTCCCACAAAGGGGTCATTAAATGGTGCTAGTGGTTAGGGAAGCCTATGGACCTCATTAAACCATGATTAAGTCACCGTGGTCTCATTACATTTTCTTTGTTGATCTAAAAAAAACCCATAATGAGGTAGTTTCCATAATCAAACCCTCCCACATGATCTGGAATTTCCCTGCCCCATGCAAATCAAAATTGGTATTGAAATGTGTGATGGATTAATCAAGGACAGGCCTAGGTGCTACAATGCGGGTGCGACCGCCAAGGATGAAAATAGCGGTAGCGACGGGCGTAGCGGCCCGCCGCCAAACCGCTACGAAGCGGGCAATACGTAGCGTAGCGGGAATTCATAGTGGCGTAGCGGTGCGATTTGAAAAAATCACCTAAAAAATATGAAAAAATTCCAGAAAATCCAGAAAATTGTAAAATGAAAGAAAATGTGGTTCTTTTGCAAAAGTAAGTAAGAAAAGGGGGCGTAGCGGTGCTCTCAATATATGAGGTCCTGTATCGCTGTATAAATAGAAAATAATAGTAATGATTAGTATTTTCACGTGTATTCATGTTTCTTAGTCATGCTAACTTAGAAAGTAATGTAAAGTTTGTCAAAAAAAATTAGAACATGAAATAAAGGCATAAGACTTAAGAGTTAGGTCATTACTCATTAGTGAACAACTGAACATTGAACAATCAAATATCAATACTTCAACATTCAAGCCTCAAGGTTCAAATTCAATCAAGTGAATGAACTATTAAGTGATCAACAATTAACATTCAACAATCAACACCAATTTAGAAATGACAAAGAGTAAAGACTAGAGAGTTAGTGAAGGAAATAGGAATACCTTAATCACCACCAAAAGGAATGTTTACCAAGATTCAAGGCGCCATGGTCATCCTCATCCCCATCATTGTTATCATTTTTGTTGGCACCATATTGAATTTGATATTGATGAGAATTGGGATCCACAAATCCAAACAAGGCAGCCTCATCATAAGAACTTACAAGAGGTGGAGGTGGATTTCTTTGCATTTCACCATAGTCACCATATGGTCCATATCCATGTGAGTAGGATCCTGAAGTTGAAGACTCTTCTTCTCCTTGTTGCACTTGACTATATGGAAAATATTGTGAGAGTCCTTGTCCACCGTACCTAGGGTCCCACGAATCAGTCCATGATGCTACTTGTTGTCCACCAACATCTCCACCCATATTTCCTTGCTCACTACTACCTCCAGCCCCAGGTGGTGAGTCTCTTCGGCGCCGTTGATAACCACGGCTTGGATCAAATCTTCCCGATTGAGGTAACTCATGTACTTCCTCTACAGGAACGTCATCGTCTTCATCATGTTAATAGTATTCACTAGTACTACCTGTCCCACTGTCTCCTCCTCCTCCAGTTCCACCATGGCTACTAGAAGAGACGGTGGTGAAACTAGCTTTCTCAGAAGATCCAATATGAGCAGGTTCTTTCCTACTCCTCCTAGTCCTACTGGTACCTTCTCCTTGAGGTGGCTGACCTTCTGCAGGTGCCTCACCCATATCCTCATCTATCAACTCTTGAACCGTTCCCTGAAAAACCGGATCTGAATCTAGCAGTAGATCCTCTATCTCGGCTAGCCATGGGAGTAAGGGATCGTCATCTCTGAATATGTGATCCAAATTAATAGGACAATAAGCAGGATCATCCCTTGCCCTTCTCTCCCTAGTTCTGTTTCTCAACTTCAGATTGTAATGACAGTATACAAGCTTGTTGAGTTTGTGCATGGTAAGCCGATTCCTGGCCTTCGTGTGGATCAAGGAGAAAGTGCTCCAATTTCTCTCACAGTTGGAAGATGTTGTAGTTTGACTAAGGATGCGAACAACCGCTTTCCTTAGATGTGGAGCACTCTCTCCAAAATTCATCCACCAATCAGCTGAAATGCAAAAAACAAATAAAGAAAATTAAATATTCCGTAATCCGTATTCGTAACCCTTAAGTCCTTCTAATCAATTAAGATATATAGATCAAGACTATTGGGTGTGGTCTTTTGTTCATAGTCATATCAGGTGGCATCCTTCCAATCGATCGTTGCACAAGAGGGTCAGCAAAGGTTCCTCTCCTTTGTGTATATATAGATATCTACGATGTGAAAATTAGAAATAAATCAGTAAACCCCACTGCATGTATGGCAATTGGCACTTGGCAGCATAATTAAATTCTCTTAGGTAACCACCCACTCACCTCTTGTATGGCATCAATTTGATCATTTGGATTTAACAATCTCTTTAATACCTCCCGTAATCCTACTCGCAAGTCCGTATCTATTGCTTCGGTATGCAGTTCGGCATTGCGGTAATAGAATTCGGGATTTAAAAAATAACCTACTTTAAAAATATGCAGAATGTACTGTGAGCAAACAAGATAATAAATACATTAGTTAGGAAAATAAAAGGTATCAAAGATATATATTAATTACCTGTAGCATGCAATGGATGGTGCAGCTGATCGTTTCAACGGGCATCAATAATTTTTATATATTTCTCGTGATATCTAACATTTTCCATAATGGCTTGCTTTGCCCGATCCATTGCCTCATATATAAATCCCATTGTCGGCTTATCATCACCATCTACAAGCCTCAACACTTTACCTAAAGGCTCAAAAACCTGTAATACATTCCTCACTTTCTTCCAAAATTTATTGTCCCTCATCAGGCTTGGGACTTCAAACCCCGGACCACTAGTTGCATTGCCCCATTTCGAAAGAAGCCATTCTTCTGATGCAAACATCTGAATCAGCTCCGTTCTAAACCTTACAAGGCTTTCCATAGCCAGAAAATGGGTTGCAAACCTAGTTAATCCTGGACGCACCAAGGCATGGTTATTTGTGTATCTTTTCATCAAGCCTAACACCCATGAATGATCATATATAAATCTTGTAATTCCTCTACATGCCTTGATCAGTGAAGCCACTTTTGTCTTCCTTCCAATTTCTTCCAAGATGAGATCTATGCAGTGTGCTGCACATGGGGTCCAGAATAAATGGGTCATCTTGTCCATTAATAACTGACCTTCCTTCTTGAAATTGGCGCCATTGTCTGTAACAATCTGTACAATGTGCTCCTCTCCCACACTTTCTACAACTCTATCCATAAGAGTATATATATGTGGCCGTCCGTCTATGTTCAGTTGCATCAACGGACTTCACAAAAACGGTCCCAGCAACTGAATACACCAAAAAGTTTATTAATTGTGTTTGGGTGCCGCTGGTCCACCCGTCACACATGATGGTAACACCATTTTGTTGCCACATGGGCTTAAACTGTTACACCCAAGCTTTTATTTCTCTATATTCTTTTTCAAGGTATTTAGTGCCCACATCATATACGGAGGGCGCTGGTATACCCTGACCAGCTTCGGCGGCAACATCAAGAATAATCTGGAAATATGGGGAATCTACTGCTGTAGGTGGTATGTTCTTATGAATTAGCCATTTTGCTGTAGCTTTGGCTAACCTATCTCTTGCAGCCTTTATTACCCCTTTCATAACACTCGATATTTTTGGTTGTTTATCTCCCTCTTTTCTATGTGCTAGAGGATCAACAAGGGGAGGAACTGCTCTGCTAGTAGAGATAATTTCTACATCAACATCCCGTTCCCGGGTGTGCTAAATGCCCTACGCATGGCCCTCGCAATGCTCTTGCCCTTGCTTGGCTGCCTTGGCACAGTAGATGAGCCCCCTGCATCATAATATTTGCTTGCAGCAAATGCACGACGTTCTTGTTCTTCTTGTTGACTCATGATGGACTCTCGGCGTGCAACCTCCATCTGTGCATCTTCCTCATCAAAGTATTCATCCCCAAATACTTCATAACGGGCAGCATCAACATCTTGCCGCCTCTTTTCTTTTATCTCTACTTTTCTAGCTTTGTTTTGGCCAACCAAAGCATTCATTTGTTCCCTGATTTCCCTTGGTACTTCAGTACAGCCAGCAACATTGCCAGAAATGTGGCCCAAGTGGTGCTTGAATCTTGTAATGCCCCCATTGGTCACTTTCCCAAAAAACTTGCATTTGATTTTCAACCTGTTATTATCAACTGCCTCACCAAAGCTCCATGCGAGATCAATATCACGAGGCATTTTAAGTTATCAATAGAAGATTGAATACCTGGCTATAAATAATTAAATATGAACAAGTAGTATGTTAAAAATTAAAAAAAACAAAAATTAATCTTAGAGGAAACATATATCTAACGCTTAGGGATCATTCTCTTGACATTTAAGTGGTATTTCATTATTTAAAATATATATTTTTTTTCAAAAATTTAAAAAATCCGAAAATAAGAAAAAAAAATAGAATTAGAAAAAGACAAAGATATGTTGGATTGATCTATGCCAAACATATATAAGATTTAGGAGCATTTTCAATACATTTGATTGGCATTCCATTATTAAAAATATTTTTTTTTCCAAAAAATAGCAAAAATCCGAAATTAAAAAATAGAGAAAAATAAATAAGCATTCAAAATGTGATGGATTGATCTATGGGAAACATAAATCTATCATTTAGAATGCATTTCCAAGTGGTTTCATGGGTTGTCCATAAGTATTCACATTTTTTTTTTCCAAAAAATAAAAAAATCCGAAAATAAAAAAAGGAAAAAAAAATTAAAAAACAACCAATATATGTTGGAATGATCTATGGAAAACATAGATCTAACAATTAGAAGCTATTTTCAAGATGGTTCATGGGTTTTCCAAATTTCCATAATGTTTTTTTTTTTTTTTAATAACATAAATCTGAAAATAAAAAAAAGGAAAAAAATTAAAAAAAAAAAAACCAATATATGTTGGAATGATCTATGGAATACATAGATCTAACAATTAGAAGCTATTTTCAAGATGTTTCATCACTTTCATGGGTTTTCCAAATTTCCATAATGTTTTTTTTTTTTTAAATAACATAAATCCGAAAATAAAAAAAGGAAAAAAAATTAAAAAACAACCAATATATGTGGGAATGATCTATGGAAAACATAGATCTAACAATTAGAAGCTATTTTCAAGATGTTTCATGGGTTTTCCAAATTTCCATAATGTTTTATTTTTTAAATAACATAAATCCGAAAATAAAAAAAGGAAAAAAAAAAATAAAAAACAACCAATATATGTTGGAATGATCTATGGAAAACATAGATCTGACAATTAGAAGCTATTTTCAAGATGTTTCATGGGTTTTCCAAATTTCCATAATGTTTTATTTTTTAAATAACATAAATCCGAAAATAAAAAACGGAAAAAAATTACAAAACAACCAATATATGTTGGAATGATATATGGAAAACATAGATCTAACAATTAGAATCTATTTTCAAGACGTTTCATGAGTTTTCGAAATTTCCATAATGTTTTTTTTTTTTTAAATAACATAAATCCGGAAATAAAATTAACAATAAATATAAAAAAAAAACAAAAAATATGCATGCAAGATCAAAAGGAAGTATGGATCTACGATAAAACAAGACAATGATGCCATTATGTTGTGATTCATAGTAGTTAGAGAGTGATAATATCAAAAGTTGAAAAAAAAATCACAAAGAAATGCATACCTAAGGCTAGAATCCTAGATGATGAATCTTCTTTAGATTCCTTAGAATAGTTGAATCTCTTGATTTGGTAGCAAGAAATCTTGACAAAATGTAGTTGGGACCACTAGGGGGACAAAAAGAAGCTTCATAGCACTAAAAATGGAGAAAAGAGAGGAAAGAAGATGGAAAAAGAGGGGAAAGAGTGGAAAGAAGTCGTCAGGTGGGGTTTTTATAACCCCACTGATACGTAGTGGCCGCCACGAAAGTGTAGCAGCCGCTACAGGCCGCTACGGGTGTGGTATCCGCTAAATTGCATTTAGCGTGGCGGGTTGGCCCGCCACGGCCGATATATCGGCCGCTACGCTATGCAGCGGCCGATATTTTCTTCCTTGGCGACCGCACTCACTAGATTCAAGAAACTCCTTAAATAAGACCTCAATAGAATATTTGACTTCTTAACTTGACCATTGCCCGCGCCACCCAAACGAGAATCCTGGTCCGCCATTCGGATTAGTCACATCACTAGCCCTTTTTCAGATTTGTCGTTGACATTTGTATACAAAATTGCTACGACACACTCCATATCAAACAATCTAGTGCCATCACATTAGTTTCACCCAATTTCAAGATTCATAACCGTCTCACAAGCCTTAACATACTCATATTTTGTTAAATAAAATAAGTAAATACATCATGGAGCTAAAGTTATGTGTCATTCTTCACCAAACACTCCTAGCGTAATGATTGGCATATTTAATAACATAGATGCCATAAAATTTATACCACAATCCAGCTGTGAAGATTTATGTCATAGTCTCAAGATTTCACAGGTGCAGTCACTCGACAGAACATGAATCTGGGGAGACGAGATGTCCCCAGCCAACTCAAAACCCCAATTTAAGGTTCATTCTAAACCTGAACTCCATGATGGAGCTTGGCCATCATGAGACCCTGTAAAGGTGTTTGCTTCCATCCCGAAAGTCCCATAACTCAGTTTCAAATTCATCAAAAATTCAGATTATGAACTGTAATCATGTAGATAGACATTATTCAGCACAATATTCAATGTAAAGTGTAAACAGGTCCTAACTGCAATCAGCCAAGCCCAAACCTCCTTATGGAGGTTCGACCATGTCTAAAACAACAAGAATGGTGCACGGCTGAGGTCCCAACACCCCAATGGGGTTTCGACTACTCCAAACCCCAATTTCTTAGGGTTCGGCCGGACCAAAACAGGGAGCTTGGGGTTTGTCCATGTGGGTTCATCTCCATCATGGCTAACCCTGAAACAATCTTCTCATAAAGCCCTATTGCTTCGAAAGATTCAGGTTTGTATCTTTAGATCTACACAATTTAGGGTTCCTAATAGCACAAATAATTTGAGAAAACTTCAAGACCACAAGTAGATTGCGTTCTTCCCTTACCTTGAATAGAATTTTGATGCTCTAATAACTTGGGGAAGGCTACAAGTCATTCCAGTAGGGTCGTCCTTTTCCTTCTCCTCCTTGTTTCCCTTCGTTCTCTGTTACAGTCCCAGCCAAAAAGCAAATGGGAAAAGAAAAGAAAATGATAACTTAGATCGTTCGAGGGAACCTGACATCTCCTTCGGATCATTCAAGAGACTGAAAACCTCCAACTACCAATATTATTGATAATTTCTAAATGCTTAATACAATCCCTAATATCCCTTTTAGAGGGTTACAATTGTTGATAATGGAAATAGCAGATCCTAATTGAATTGAAAGAATAGAAAGAGTAAAATAGAAAGACAGCAGTCCTAATATATAGATTTAATAATATAGAGATTTTGAAGTAGAGATTTTGAAGGATCGTTACAATGCACCTCGCTTGAAAGCAACCTTGTCCTCAAGGTTGAAGAATTATAAAAGCACACTTAGATTTGCAGAGCGGCAATGGCGTCCGAAACTTTCCACCTGGATCAAACACCAAACGAATTAGGACAAGTTGCTTCAGTACTTGTAGTGGTGTCACGTCTTCTGTCTTAGACCGATCAAATTCTGTCAAGCTTGGTAGAATGCCAACATTTGAAATGATAACATGAAGCTTGCAATTGGCTTGAATGGAACATGAAGCAAGTTGGGCTGTCAATATAAAAGTGTCGCTTGAGTCTACCAGTTTGACCACTGGTTGCCTTGATGTAGTTTTTGTGGTGGAATTGAACAAGATTCCTGAGGTAGAATTTACTACATTAATAGCCAGTTTTGCCTTTAAATCTCTCTTCTTCAATTTCAACTGCCTCTTCGTTTGTTTGTTGGGAAAGTCCCACATCCCACATTGCTTGAGTAATGGGTTTGACAAGGCCTCATATACCTGTTTGGGCCTTCCAACTATGAACTTAAGCTTTTGGGTTGGTACATGGTGTAACGCCCCAATTCCGAATACCGAAGTTACCGCTAAGGTACCCGAATTTGGCGCACTACTTCCCGGAAAATCTGAGAACTTCCAAGATCATAGTCCGTAGTGAGGTCAAATTTTTAAACTTTTTCCGAACAATAATATAATCAACAGTTGTATTGCGGAAGCATAAGAAAATATAGCGGAAGCAGTATCATGTAAATGAGTCAATATAACAGGGCTGAAGTCCAACAAAATCTCAAAGTATAGTTACCAAAAGTTTATACAAAACTGACTACCTCCCTGCTCACTACATAAAACTCTCAAAATGCCTAAAATAAACTGCACTTAGACACCCTGTGCAAGCGCTCCATCCTCCGGTTCGACCACCTGGTCAACCGGTTCCCAACTGTACCCGCCTACTACAGGCGCCTCGTGGTTCGCGTAAGCTGCGGGGTCAAGGTCGAGACCTAAGCATCAAAGATGGGTCAGATCCAAGGATCTGGCAAAGCACCATATACAGATAACACAGGATGTATGCAGCAAAAAGAGAATAGAGACAAGTATGTAATCATAAGAATAATAAGGAAACATAAACTAGGCAATTGAGCAGTAATTAGCAGTTTAGAATCAGAAATGTAACTAATCTAATCTAATCAGATAACAATGTGGCACATTCACACAAGATGAATATACCGCGGCCCTCCCATACTGTAAACAGTCGCGGTGGGGAAAATATAATAAACATGCAAGGGATAACACCCTAATAAATACAATATAAATATATCACTAATCACACCCTTTTATCGCACCGATCACACCTCTTTATCAGATTAGATCGGACTTGATATCACACCATCCGTCTAATCACAGCTCATCATAATAGCTCTAGTCATAACCAGTATAATTATAGCTCCTACTAGTGATGATCAGTCAACAGGCTGAGCTTAGATCAACTGAGTGAATGTCTAGTGCCGACTCATAGAAACAAATATAGGTTTGTGTCTGTCTAGGCTTGTCTTGCGTGAACAAGATCCTAACCAAGTCTCTAAGAGGTTAAAGTACAATATCATGGCACACAGTCCAATATCCAAGTCCAAGTCCAACATCAACATCATTGGATCCATACTAGGCCCACAACCTTGGCCTTAGTCTAAAACAATGTAAGTAACCAATCCATATTCATACACAACTCATTATAACTAACCTCTCCATTCTAGGGCTCCACACACTCAATCTTAGGCTGTATGAGGGCCTGCCTAGCCACAGACACGCGTTGTTTATCTCCAATTACCTCATTGGGTCACCACTAAGTAGTCCTAGGTTCAGGTCCTCCAATTTCCCTTTAATTAACAGGTTTATAACAATAATAAAGATAGGAGAGAAGAACAATATATAAAATCCTCCAAACAATAGAATCAAGTGGAATAGACAAGGGTCCAACCTAAGTAATGGTCCACTCTTGGTTTAGGGCCTCATCATGTAATTGGATCTCTAACTGTAGTCTCAGATGTCAAAAGATGATATATTTAGTGCTCCTGAAGTTACGGACATCATTGACTACATTTAAGGGTCGAATAATTGACAATTCAAATCCCAAAAACCCATTTGGTGGACCCCACGAGTCAAGGCTGAGCCACGCCATTGATTCGTGCTTGGCACATTAATGGAGGCCTATTTGGATGGTCAATGGGCCCCACAGTTGATCAAACATTAGAAGAACTGAAATCTGGAAAAAATCACTGTAGACAGTATGCCCGGTCGACATCATCCCCAGGGATGTCGACCGGGTACACTGGATGTTGACCCCCAGGTCGACATCGTGGCCGTGATGTTGACTGGGTACACAAGAATTTGAAGACAAACATCGGGGGGGGGGGGGGGGGGGGGGGGGGGGGGGGGCAGTCTCTGTTTCTCAGAATTCGCTGTGTTCCCGGTCGACATTGTGGCCATGATGTCGACCGGGTTCACATGAACCTGGACTGTCTGAGAAATTTGAGTCTCAGTTATTTCCTGCAGGATCCTGTGTATCCGGTCGACCGAGACAGGGTCCGGTCGACAGGGTACACTGTCTATGTTTCATTTTCAGGAAAACTAATTGAGACTCGGATTTCTCAGTTTTTAGTGTGTCTGGTCGACCGAGACAGGGTCCGGTCGACCGGGTACACGTAATCTGTAGCAAAAATTCCATTTCTGGATTCTTCTTCTTCAATCCATTTTTCATCCAAATCATCTCCAATTCACCTCATTTATCATATAATCATATAAAATCACGAAAACACTTCTAAATCCATCCATCACTAAACCGGGCCATTGATCTTCCAAATGGGAGAACCCATCCATCAAATGGCCAACATCCATAAACAAAGCTCAAAAGGGAAGATCTAAACATGCATATATACACAATTGAATTGAATTTGCAGAATCAAGAAAAGAAAATCATGCATCATGTGGTACTAGCATAGGGTCTTGCCTTTGATCAATTGAAATGGAAATAGAGTTTAAAGAGAAGATCCAATAGCTGAAATGGAGTTGTTGTTGCAAATTGGGGCTGATCTCCTAATCTCCTTGTGCTAGGATTCGGGGAATTAGGGTTTTAGAGGGTGAGTTAGAGAATGTGAGAGGTGAGTGAGAGTTAATTAGGGTTTAGGCTTCATTTGCAATAGTTGTGAATATATAGGTTAGGGTTTAGGACAATTACCAAAAGGGTAGTTTAGTTTTAATTGGGGAAGAGATAAGGCCATGGGTATATGGGTCTTTAGGTAGGAATTCTAGAAGCTTCTTTAACTCACAATACCCCTCCTATTAAGACTAATTATTAGCCAAGTCCTAATCTAATTATAACCCTACTAAATTTACAATAAACACCTTATATCTATAAAGAATTATATAAAAGCCAAATTCTAAGACTTAGGAGTATTAACAACTATTCTACTAATTCCTATTAATTAGCATATTAAGATAGATAATATCATATTAATAATTATTCAAATCAAATTGAGGGCCCACAAGGGGTGGGGCCTCACACATGGTATCTTACTTGGTATCAGAGATGGTTCCTGTCGTTCTTCTATAGCCCACGTGGCAGGCCCATCCATGAAATTTGTTGGGCCTGCACGGGAGGGGGAGTGTTGGGAAAGTCCCACATCCCCCATCGCCCAAGTAATGAGTTTGACGGGGCTTCATATACCTTTTTGGGCCTTCCACCTATCTGCTTAAGCTTTTGAGTTGGTACAGGGTATCTTATATTATTGCCCTAAATAGAAAAGATTTGATGCTCATGGCACTCACTTATAGGCTCTAAAGTCAAAAGGTCCAGTTTAGGTTGAGGGTCAAGTTCTGGAGACGGAGGAGCATCATGCATCTGAGAAACTGTTGCTTCGGTAGTGCTGGAGGAGCATCATGCATCTGAGAAATTGTTGCTTCGGTAGTGCTCGAACTTTATGTAGAATAGCGAGCAGTGCTACATTTTCCAAATGATTTTTTTTTTTTTTTTTTGTAATCTGCCTTAAATAATCTTGGTCATCAAAGAATAGGCCTAAATACATAGCATCAGAGAGATTTCTTTGTTGCTGACTTTGAACATCAGTACACAATTCGTTTTCGAGGCCTTCAATGAATGCACTTATAGTCTATCTTAGGGAATGTCAATTGTTCTACTAGAAATACGTGCAAATTCATCCTCATATTCTAGAAGTAAACTTGTTTGCCTGAGTTGCATCAATTGCATGAATTAATCTTTAGACGTTGGCTCGAAGTGGGCGAGCAGTCCTTCTGAGAAAGATTCCCATGTATTGTTGGCCCACATTAGTAATATGATAGTTCTTTGGGCTATTTCAGTGAATGACTAGGGTAACATATTTCTTTCTCTCAGATTAATCTTGGGATTTACATGGAAGATAGTCAGAAAGAGCTATCAGTAATGGTAGATCGTGCAATTGGGGGCTCCAGTATATTGGATGGTCAGATAGAGCTGATGTTACATAGGTTTGTTATTTTTCAGATTCTACATTTAATTGTCCAACCATTGATATTTACCTCTTAGCAAGATGGTCAAGGTTGATTCTCTTTCCAACATAGACTACTTTTTGAATGTTTATATTCAAGCAACTTTTTCAGTGTTGGACTTTTCCACATAGCAAGCTTCCAGAGTACTTAACGAGTTGGTCCTGTGTTACATGTGACACAGCCCAAAACTTGCAGCAATTGGGCAGTCCTAACTACTCTGTTGGACAACTTTTTGGTAAATGGAAGGTTTGAGGTAAAGTCACTCAATTTTTTGCTGGTTGCCCCTTTACATGTAAAGGTCGTTTAGATAAAGAAAACGCTAGCAGCCTAGCATCATCCAATCTGCAAGAGTTTCGGGCTGTGGTTCATCCATATAATATATCCCATCAGCTGAATTCTTTAGATCCGTGTGTGCATATGCCCAAGTACAAGGACAGAACTTCAAACTAAATGAAATGTGTTTATGTGAGTGTGTCTCTAACATTTTAGGTTTCAGTCTTTACGAAGGATATCCTCTACTGACAAAGAAAACTCTGTTATCCCCATATTTTTCAGACATGATGTTTAAGATTTTCTAGTTCATAATGCAGGAGGTTGCTTCATGATTCTGGCATTGGTGAGGCACTCAATGAAACGGTTTGTGTAAGTGGTGTATGCCAAGGATTAACAGTAAGTACATCTTACACTATTTTCATCCACGAGCTCATATGTATGTAGCCTGTTGCTTTATTTGTAAAGTTTATATGGAATTATTGCATGAATGGTTGATTTTAGTTGCATTGGGTAATTCGTTCTGTATCTCTGGCACCTTGGTTTGTTTTGTTGTTATGGCCCTTGTGCTTTAAACACCGTGGATCTCATGTGTATAAACATAGCATCCAGTAGAAGAGTATTTGACTACTTGATAAGTGCATTGATTAGGGACCTCAGGAAGTGGAGCAGGCCTTTGGTTTTAATTCTTGATGGCTTTACATGTGTCCGTCTTGCCTGAAGTTATTTTGTAATGACCTGTAAAAGGAAGAATATTTAACCATTTTTTATGAGTGTAAGTAACTACTGATTGTTGCACTGTGAAGACTGATTTTTTTTTTTTTTTTTATGTTGCCAAAAACAAATGTATGCTCATGCATGTTAACAATTCTGATATGATGATTTTAATGGTTTTCTACCCAAAGGCTGGACAAAACCTTAAGAGAAGAAAGATAAGAAAATGGAAAGATGGAGACTAAATTTAGAGAAATCTCTCAAACTGGTAATTACTAATTAGTGCTGTGATCACACCCATATATTTTTCTATATTTCTAAAATTTACCCAAAAAACCCACTTTTCCTATTTTTAGCAAATAGTCTTTTTTCCAGAATTACAGATAAGTCCCACTCTTAACATTCCCCCTCAAGCTGGTGCATTGATATCAACTATGCCCAGCTTGGACAATGCATCTGATTAACTTTCTTCTTGGAACTGCCATAGTGAGGAAATCTACCAATTGTTAATCTTACTGATTCTAAGATTGCAAATACTCGTTGAGCTTGATGTCAAATTTCAGAAACGTGAATTCTTACCTGGTCCCACCATGTATTGATGATTTGTTGGTGCCTTGCTCTACCTTACCATGACTCATCCTGACATAGCACATGCGGTCCAAATTATCAGCCAGTTTGTGGGGAATGCTCATAAACTTAAACTTTCTATGATGCACCATATACTTTGATCTATTCGTGGATCCCTTGACTATGGACTCTTTCATTCCTCAGCTTCTCCATTACAACTCAGTGCCTGTGCTGATGTTGATTAGGTTGGATGCTTAGATTCTTGCCGATCTACCACTGGTTCATGTTTGTTCTTGGATACAGGTCCTGTCTCTTGGAAATGCAAAAAGCAAACTACTGTTTTTCAATCCTCTATTGAAGCTGAGTACTGATCTATGTCTTCTGCAAGTAGCAAAGTTATTTGGCTACAATGACTTATCTGTGAACTTGGGGTCTTTCTTGTAGGTCCTACTCCATTCTATGCTGACAGCACAAGCTCCATCCAAATTGCTACAAATCCTTTTTTTCATGAGCAGACTAAACTTTGGCATGTCTCTTCTGGAGCCATACATCTTCCTTAAGTATCCTCCCTGTATCAGTTAGCTGACCCCTTTTACCAAAGCCATGGTAATATCTCACCACAATTTTCTTATTACCAAATTTATGCTCTGCCAAGCTTCACATCAATTTGAGGGCAAGTGTAGAGAAGGGGTCCACAAGATTAAGTTGGTCCCGCGTGTACAGATAAATCTCAGGCGATCATTTTTGTAATCGTGGGAGATTAGAGATAAGTATCAAACTGTAAATAGATAAGATCATTGGTGATTTAGGAGATTTGATTATAGTTCTAATTGGAACTAATTGGCTAGATTTGTAGCTTTGATTGGGCTCTAAAAGCCTTATATGTACATCAGTCAACGTTTGCAGCAAACATTCTTTTTAGCTTCCTGTTATTAACCCAGCTTAGACAATATATTTGATAACTTTCTTCTTGGAACTGCCTTAGTGAGGAAATATACCAATTGTTCATCCGTATGCACATACTTTACCTTGATCTCTCTTTTTTTTTTTCGAACTTTTTCTTTATTGAAATGGCAATCAACTCCATTGTGTTTCACTGTATTGTATGTTCATGGAAGATTGGAGTTTTTGCAATCTGATGCACAGATGTGCTCTAAGAATATAATTCCATAGGACCTTTATATAGGAATTCCAACTCACACAGTAAGATCTGTGGCCATAAGAGTTCACATGCTCCAAGTGTCATAGTTTGGTACTCAGCTTCAGAATATGATCTTGCTGCTACAGGTTGTTTCTTACTTTTCCGAGATGCTAGATTCTGCCCACCATGATGCAATAACCTAGGGTTGATCTTTTCTATCTATCTTTGATCCTGTACAATCTGCATCAATACAGGCCTTCATAGTTAAATGACCATTTCTTGAATAGAGAATACCTTGTCTTGATGCCTTCTTGAGATACTTTAAAAATCATGTATATAGCATTTAAATGTCCTGTCCTTTGTTCATGCGTGACGTGACAGACAACTCTGACTGAATAAGATACTTCTGGATGAGTTATAGTCAAGTATACCAGTCTCCAACCAGTCTCTGATATGATTAGAGATAATGGAGTAGCTCTCCAATTTCTTTACTAATACCATGATTCTGTTTAATGGGAGTATTGTAGGTTTTGCTCCTAACAGTCTTGTTTCTTCTAGTAGATCGTGTATATTTTCACTAGCATATCCCAATTCCGTTCTTTGATCTTGCAATTTCAATTTCAAGAAAGTACCTTAATAATAAAGGCTGTTACACTCGCAGCCACCAACTATTGTTTGTGATGTTTTCAGGTCTTAAAACACAATATGTTGGATAAAATATGATAAGTAGTTATGGGTGTGGCGAGAGAACTGAGAGAAACTTGATTTTGTACAGATTGTGGAACATACATAGAAGGCTGTGATAAATTTGGAGAAGCATTAATTGAACCTTTGCCCATAACCTGAGTATAGTTTCCATCTACAACAAGAACGTTGCCCGTTATTGAAGGCTTGCATGATCTAAACTCCAACTGCATACTTGTCATATGATTTGTGGCTCATGAGTCAATTACCCAGGAAGCGCTAGTGGCAAAGTGAGATGTCATGGGTGAAACATATTTCCCATATGAAGTCTATGATAATCCTGAATGAATTGCCACATCAGCTGATAATAATGAAACAACCCCTTTTAGTACTTGGAAGCTTTTTCCAAAGGGCTGAAATATCATTGAAGAGATCCATAGATATGTTGCTAGGGTCCCAAGTGCGCTAGAACCTTCACGCCCCATCTTAGATTCCACGACAAATTCTAGAATCAAGCATCAACTTTTAATTCAAACAACTTGGTATCGAAAGGGCTGGAATAACCGTCACAATATTTAGGGGGTGTTTGGATAAATGTAGAATATAATATGATCAAATTTGAATATTGTAAGATTTCATTATCACATAATAAAATAGTATCATATTATAATATTGTGTCATTTATGGTGTTTGGCAATTCTACAAATTTCAATATATCTTTCAAGTGTTTGGCTATTTATAACATTTTCACTAGATGATGAATCGAAACAATAAATGAATAGAAAAACAGGGATGATTGACCTAGTGGGAACCCACTGGCCAGTAGTCACAGTAGAGTGATTTAATATTAGTAACAACAGTAGGGCCCATTTGATTAGAAAACCATTAGACTAAATGTTAAAAACCACGAGAAATATTGTTTAATCAATGTGGGTCCACCAAATGTTAATAACCATAATGTAATACATCCAATGGTGATTATAACGGAGAACCCTATGAGTGTTGAACATCATTGAGGCACCCATCTATGAGAAATAAATGTAAGACCCATTTGATGTTAATAATTACATTAACCAAGCTAATTATAGTAATCACCAGGGGGCCATTAAACAATATGACTCATTTAATGATGGCAAACTAGTAATTAGTCCTACAATCCAATATTGGTACTTAGTATGAGACCCATTTAAAGTTGGTAGTACGGGACCCACTTAATGTTGGTAATCGTGGTAGAAATTACCTAATGTGATATTTGTAGGACCCACCTAATATTAGTAATCAATAAAGAAATTATGTAATTATGACAGGGCTATGGGACCCACATAAAATTTATAAACACGAAAGGACTCATCTAATATTGAGTCATTGTAGGATTCCTATAGAAACCATCAATATTTAAAAAAATGCAGTGGGCCAAACCCTTGTTTTGGTTAGTTGTCTTAATGAAATATTGTTTTATACAGCATATAGTTGAATATTATAACATGAAGGTTTTTGTAAGAAAGTGAGATATTGTAGAATACCTTCTAAGTTATCCAAACACCTAGTTTTTAGGTGAGTAGATTATATTCTAAACTAGGATATAATATAGCAAAATCTTTAGAAATATATGGTTTCCAAACACCCCCAACAAGAAAAACGGTCCCTCAAAACCTTCTAATAACCAAAACAGTCCCTTAGACATCTTTTGAAACAAAAGGCAGCACTCAAAACAACCATAAACAATTGTTCCAATTCCAAATAGCAGCACACCAATTGATTTGGACAACTACTTACCCAAATAAGCATATTCAATGATATGGATGTTAACATACACCCAAATTAAAAAGAAATCACTAAATCTTCAAACATTTAAATCCAAAGGAAAAAACTGCAAATATTCATAAAAAATGACTTGAATCTGTTCTTCAAATCCTTAATTAACTGCTTGAACCCTTGATTGCTTGCAACCAGCAGTTGATTCCTGGTCCGAATTGAAAGAAATCTCTTGCACAATAGTGGTTGCTAGGGTGGGGTGAATTTATGAAAATTACAAAAAAAAAAAAAAAAAACACTTTTCCTATATTAACATGATGTTTCTAGAATTACAGATAAGACCAACTCTTAACAATGCACTCATGGAAATTCTGTATGCTTGTGATGATATTAGTATATGGATATCGAAATGCTTGTGGAAGATGGTAGTTACCAGAATACTTGGATATGGAAACGGGTATCGGTATCATTCCAAGATATTAGAATTCTCTGTTATTCATTCCAAGACACGGGTATTGGTATAATATTCTCTAATTATTTCATATTTTTTCTGTGATGACCCAGAATCCGGGGCCCTTCGAATTCCACATCGTAACCAACAAATAGCATAACCATAACATAAATCAAATCATTCAAAGCATAAATAACCATGCTTTTGCCTAAAATCTGAATCTTAAATTGAATGAATATCCAAATCCAATAAAAAAATAAACTACATAATTCCAAAATAGTCTTCGTAATTTTAAAAGAATCAACTAAAGCATGTATCTAAGTAAAATTGTCTGTGAGTCCCGAACGCTAAGCCACAGATGTTAAAAAATTTCTTCGTCTTTGGGAACCTCCTACCTTTCTATGTTTTTGTCATACCTGGGATTGGGGCGAAAAAACAATCAGTCATATTGAGTGAATAGATTTCTACGTGTGCAAAATTTGTGTGCAACATCATAATAAAAGAAACATTTAATTCAGATATGGAACAATAAAGAAACATGTTTGCATGAATTCAGTTAAGGTTTCTAATTCTAACCGGGGAACCACCGCCTAACCACCATGTTCACAAGCTTCCAAAAACAAGTATACACCTCAAGGGTGTCACCGAAACACTAGGGGCATGCTATAGTCAGTTGAACAGCTGACCTATAGCCAAAGAAAGTGCAACTGACCTATAAGTCAGAAAAATTACGCAACTCTTGAACCTAAGGGACAAACTATAGTTAGTCGAATGACTGACCTATATCTAAACAAAGTGCAACTGACCTAAGAGTCAGAAAGATTACGCAGATGGCCTAAAAGCCACGTCAAAATAATCCATCTCTTAGCCTCATGTGTTGGTGCATCTAGGGGTGTCCAAAAGGGTAGGTCAATAATATTTCAAAAACAGTTTTCATTAATATTTCCAGTATAGTTGTCACGATAGTTTGAGATTTTGTCCTTACTAATGTTTCCGGGTTTCATCAGCCTTAGTCCCTTACCATTCTAGTACCCGTCGTAAGGATAAATTCCAAATTATCCTAATAGGATGAAGCATCCAGTCATCTTCATTCATCACAACAATTATAAGGTATAACAATATTGAAGCATTCAACATAGTTTAAATCAACAATAAAGACATAGGATTACCAAAGTCATTAGTACAGTTCTATTTAACATGACTATGCATTGAGTGAAAGGCAACATCCCAAACTGCCATATATTTAGCATATTCTGTATTAAAGATTTCCTATGGAAAGTTGTCAAAGGAGGTCTGATATATATACATTCTAAAACTAATAGGGCCTGAATGCAATTTTTGCAAGTCCATAATAGAGTCAATACACCCAACAGAGTTCTCTCATGGAATAGAACTGGGCTCATGCCCTGCAGTCTAGGGTGGACTGGATAGTGCGCCCCACTGGCCGCAATCCATGATGGGGCCTAATCATGAGGGTCTCCCAGGGCCTCACTTTAAGATTTGTGGTTTAGATATGGTGGCCCTTCCTGGGCCCCACAACAGGTATTTATATGAAGAAAACCCTTCTACACTAACTCAAACCTCATGTAATAGAAGAAGCTCCATGTGGGTCCAGCACCACTCTGGTCGCCCCTTAGTTCCCTACTCGATGTGGGGTCCTGATCTTTGATCAGGTGGGGCCCTGTGGTGCCACAAAGGCTATCTACCAAACAGCCTTCTGCTACTGTTATTCATGTCTCCTGTCTTTGGGTTATTTGGATGGTGGGCCCCGTTGGGCCCACTCATATGGGTCCAGGTTCTTATCTATCGACCATGTGTCCACAACCAGATCCATGGTCCAGATCTATCATCAAGTGGGCCATGGGGTCCAACAACCCTTGTCGACCCAATTTGGTTCTTGGTCTGAGAATTTCAAATTCTGTACTATAATTCTTTGTAATTGGATCATCTTGGCAGTGAATAAGGTCTGGAGATTATCTTAAATCATAAGAGATTTGAAACCATCATATCTTACAGAAAAATTGGATATTATCAGTCATCAAACCATAACTGGATTGTCCGACAGTGTCTCTGAGTACATGAAATCTGGTATGAGCCCACTATATCATTATGTAATGGCTCCAACAGTAATTGGAAAAGCAAAATAGTGCAGATTCATATCTTAATCTATTCACTACATATAAGAAAACAGCACATCATGTATACGAAGAAATCTACTCACCTGGTGGCCTGAATCCACTAGTCTTCCTTCCTCCACTCTCCAAAACTCTAATTCTTCCTTCGCTTAGCCTAGGATTTGGGTCTGGAAAGTCTGATTGTTGTTATGTATGTGAGAAGAATGGGAGGGAGAGGTCTTATAAATAGTTCTCTGAACCTAAAGTCCCTAGGAGTTTGTCGTGCAAGGATTCCTCCAAGAATTTGAGTCCTACTATTAATAGCATAAACCTCCTTCTACGTAGGTGCCGGCTTCTCTCAGGAATAAGAAGGTTTGAGTCCCATTCAAACAGATATACGTACATATAAAAAGGGTCTTAACAATAAGGGCCCACCTAAAAAATAATTATAATCAATCATTAATCATAAATACATGTATATATAAAATAAATAATTATGAATAAGCAACAAAAGATAAGCCAAGAAGAAAATTAGTTTAAAAATCTAACCCCTTCAAGGATATTACATACTCCCCTCAGGAAACTTTGGTCCTCCAAATTTAAATACATATAAGAGGTATGTTTCCCATTGTCTGCTGCTACCACATCCTGTTGAGTGATGGCGAACACTCGTGCATTCCCTTGCGGTCTCCCGTGATTCCCACCTTGGTTATTCCTCCCTCGATTCTGATCTTGGGGCAGATTCTGCTGATTCCAATTCCATTGATTCGGTTGGTACCTTTGTTGTGGGTTCGGTTGGTGTCCAGGTTGTTGTTGTGGTTGAATACCCCCTGCTGCTGGCGTTGTTATTGAGTTCCCTGCACCCAGTTTTGCTGCTGGCCTTCATTTCCTTGGCCTTTCTTTGGACAGTCTGCCCGTTTGTGTCCTCGCTCAATGCATTCAAAACATGTACCCAACTTCCTTCGACATTCACCAACATCTGTAACGACCCGGGCCCGCTGTCCACATGATGTTGTCCGCTTTGGCTGATGGGATTCTAACCCTATCTTGTCTCACTGTTTTAAAAGGCCTCATTTGGAGTTAAGGTCAGGTCGCACACATATACCCAAGATCAGGACTAGCGTGTTTCTTATGTGGGACTTATGCACCACTGTATACACATACCTAGTCCTTTAGAGTTTCCCCCGCCCTCTCTCTGTAGGTGGATGCTTGCCGGACCCAACACCCTCTACAAGGGGCCACGGGCCTGATAGTTTCAGATATCTTTACAAGATGTTTACATCATCCTCATCATCATTATCATGAAGCTTGTCAGATTATCTGGGGTTGGTTTTCTGATTTTTTTTTTTTACTTATTCATCATTCCTGTTTGTTCTTGGGAAATGCCCTTTCAAAGTAAAACTCAATACAAATGTTTGAGAAGAAAGAAACTGCTAATTGCCCATCCAATGTGGTAATCCCTTCTCCTTTACCCTGGCCTGGGACCAGCAAATGGCGGATCATGCATAGTGATTTGTAATATAACAGACAACATCATGATAGACTTATCTCATCAATAGGATTGAATATGACAAACATCTTTGTACCAAGTGTTACATTGATGGTGATCAATGCACTAACATAGACAAGATAACTTAAATAGTACAACTTATGACTACAATTCCATATTGTATTCTTTATTCATACTGATCTTGTATCATCTAGATAGCTATACTTGAGGGCCTCAATAAGGTATTATAGCTGCATGCACACTTCATAAATACTGATATATGTTGTGGTTTTAACCTGACATCTTGTTAATGAATTTTACTTTGACAGTTTTACAGTATGAAGGCATAGAACACTGTTCAATTTTGACAGCTTCAATATTAATGTTTTGACAGGTTCAGGGGAAATTTTATCTTAGAATTGATCCCTTGGGCGAGGGTGCTAAGTGGCGTCGAATGGTGGGCCAAGAGATATATACTCCTTTTCTTCTTGCATTCTCTGAACAGGTGAAACACTCTGTAGTTTCCTTGTTTGAGGGTTATGGGTCTGCTAAATCTAGATGACGAGTTCCTGTTTAACAGAATGGAGGTAATTGGATGAGTTCACATCTACCAACATTCTCAGCAATGGATCCTTCCTACAGTTTACCTGATAATGTTGCAATGATAACCCTTCAGGTAAGTGGAATGCCTCATACATAGAACTTGTCTTCCACTTGTAATAACTAAAATTGGTGTAAATTAGAATGGTGAACTTTGATTCGGTCTTGTAAATACTTTTGCTATATTGCAAAAGCATGTTGTGTATGTCATTTATCAAAATCTTTGTGGACCCAAACAAGTAGACAAAATTTGGGAGACGATTTGGTGAAATGGAAGCTAGCATCGTCTTTAGACATCAATAGCTCGAGAAACATAGATTGGGGAGTATAATAATATTGTATGCTTCTGAAGACCAATTGAGTTTTTCTTTCTTTTTTAATTTGACTTCTATTAATATTATTTATTTGATCTCTTAAAAACATGCAAGTTTGGATTGCAAGTCGAATTAAAACAAAAGATCTCTCTTATTTCTATGAGGAAAAAGTTTTCCTAGGTCTACTTAAAATCTCTTGAACTTTTCTACAGGTTCTTGAAGATGGAAGTGTTCTAATGCGATTGGCACACCTGTATGAGGTCTTAAATTTTCACTTTTACTTAACAGACCATTAGAAACAGAAGCTCCTTCTGCCATTATTTGCCGAATTCACTTATGACTTTTTCAGCTTTAGTATATAGTGTAGTCTTCGTGAAAAACTCACCACCTTTATATTTTATCCCCGACTATATCTTCTGTTTCTTGTGTAAATATTTTCCAGATGGGAGAGGATAAGGATCTTTCAGTAATGGCTTATGTGGATCTAAGGAAGTTGTTCCCTGACAAGACGGTAAGTTTAACACAATGGTATGAAGTTACATATGAACATGAGGTCAGTTCTAGTGCCTCCGAAACTTTAGATGACGACACAGTTGTAAATGCACCCATCTTTAGTCTGATAGTTTGATACGCGTTATATTGACCCTTGTCTTTTGGGGTAATTCTAAAATGCCCCTCTCACATTATAAATTCTACTGCAGACCTCCTTTTAGATGAAAGAAAAAAAGAAAAAAAAAACCCTGATTTGGCATACCGTTGCTCTAGGGGTGGAAAACTGAAATGCTTATACAAGTGTCAAAAGCCATTTCTGTCACTCCTTTTACTCCATGGCTAACTGCCTTGGTTACCCTTTTTGTTGACTATTATGTGGCACCCCAATTCTATCATTTCATGTCCTTGGACCCATGCCTTAAATTTAATTGATCAGGTGAGGATTAAAAGTTTATTCACTGTTTTTAGATTATTTAGATTATGATTAGCAATATATGCAGGACACTTAACTCTTTTTGGTTCCCTTTCCCCTCCCTCTTTCAAGAGGTAATCATCTTTTTTTTTTTTTTTTCATTTTATTCTTTCAGATCAGCAAAATAACTGAGATGAACTTATCTGCTAATCAAGAAAGAGTAGAAATGGAAAAGAAGAGACTGATTTGGAAGGTAGAAGGCTCTCCCAAGGAAGAAATGAAGGTGAAAGGAGGGCCTGTTGATCCTTCTAAACTAGTGGCGGAGCTGGGTCCCATGGAAATTCGTACCTTCATTCTAGTTTTCCAAGCTTAAATCCACAAAAGGTAATCAGAAATCACTTTTATATAATAATTCAGGGAGGAAACATTTTTCTTCCCGGTCCAAATACCTTTTAGTCCCACTTTTGTAATTGAATTCTTAGAACGGCCTATTCAATGAATGTGATAATAAAATTTGTCATTTGTTCAGTGGGAAAGAACAGAGTGTTGACGCAGTATGGTCTCATGCTTTTGTAACTGAATCTACTTCGAAGAATTTAGTACCTGGTGATGGATCATTTTTTTTCACATTTACATACAATATTGTCTGCGGCTTCATTTTCCCCAACCTTACTGATGGCTTCTAGTTACATGCATGGGATTCTTACCTCACATTAACACACGAGTAAATGGTTTAGATGCATTGATCTGAAATCGCACCTGCAGAAAATTTCTGTGAGTAGCTTATGTTCAAAACGGACAAAAAAAAAAAGAGTGAGGCATCAGAGATTCTGTTGTGATGCATTCTCCACACAAGTTGAATATGATTGAGCAGGTGTTTACATTGCTGATTGAAAATGCAGAGGATAAGAGGAAACAGCTTGGACAAAATAAGAGATGGATTCCTTTCTATAGCCTCTTTGATTGATTTCAAGCATTTCGGTTAGGGCACGTTTCGTAACAGGTGAGGAATTCACTGCCCCTGGAACAGGAATTCCTCATTGAGGATTTGTAGAGCTGGGGATTTCTCATCAATATGGAAGTGTTTAGCTGAAAAAAATTGGTGTGAGTGCATAAAATCCGCGTGAGTGAGGATTTTCAAATCCTTTGGGAGGGGTTCTTGCCTGAAAATTCTTACAAAAGAGGATTTCCTCCGAGAATTTACAATTACCAAATGTACGTTTTCCATGACCGTGTGAAAAACTGGTGAGAAATCTCCTGCCAAACGCAGCCATGGGAATTTGGGTTATTGAGAATTCCAAAATCCAGTTAGTTCGTGAAATTCATATTTGATTAAAAAAAAAAAAAATTCACAACGTCCATGAATTGTTAAAAGAGAATTCTGCAGCACGAATCTTGGGTCTTGGAATTCAAACAATTTTCATGAAGTCGAAGAAATGGCAACATTTGATAGTACTATCTTTTTTTTCTTTCCCCATTGCCCATTTCTGGCCCATCGATTTTGCCAACTTTCAGAGCTTATTGTGAATGCAAACCCTTCAATCCAATGGTAGCCTTATAAATTTTCGTTGACTGAGATGTCACTACAATAGGAATGATGGTTCGGATCACACATAAACAGGTGCAATGAGTGAATTGGGTAATATCCACCCAATTCCGAATGGTTTCCATTCTCCAATGATGGTTAATACCAAATGATTGAACGGTTGAGATCTGGCTTGGGCTCATGTCAGTAGGAGCTGAGATGGCAACAGGATGGATGTGTGGCAGGGACAGGTCCTTTTCAGCCTGTACCAGATTTTTTTTTTTTTTTTGTATGTCTCCGTCTTGATCCTAAAAAAGAACCCCCACAACTTTCCAACACAAGTGCTCACAATTTTTCTCCTCACTGGACCACTTTTATTTCGAGACAGACGTGCCAAGATCTTTTGATGAAAAGTAGCGGAAACTCCCATTGAGCTTTATCTTTGAAAGAGAAGATTCACTCAAGCAAGGAGAAAAGTAGTGGTGATTCGCTTACCATTTGATAGCGAAAATCCAGCACCAATACCTTCAATCCAATGGGAGAAGCTCGAATCCAGGAAAAGGAAAATATAAAAGTGCACACAACAATTTATTTTTCATATAAATTGAAGAGGATAGAAGTGCACACAACAGCTTTTTTTTCATATAAATTGAAGAATAGTCCTCCCAGCAACACTTTTCATAGATATAAAAATGGGTTTTTACCAAAAGCATCCTTAAATACATGTAATGCCCAAAACCGTCTTATACAGCGTACTCCTTTCTTATGACATTAATACTTGATTTGGCACATTAAAGTATTTTGAGGCTAGTTCAACCCCATTCCTAAGACATTGAGACTTGTTTTCGCAACATCGAGACTTTATTTGGCATGGCATATTAAAATATTTCGAAGTTAGTTCAACCATTTCTCGCGACATCGAGACTTGATTTGGAACATTGCAGTATTCCTAAGCTAGTTTTTTTTTTTTTTTTCTTTTTTCTTTTTCAATTCTCGAACTACCTAGTTGATTTTTCCCTTTTCTCATTAGCCCTTAGATCTCTCGATCTTCGAATTACTAACTTTTGAAGAGCAGATGTAAGAGCTAATAAGAAAAGGAAAAAAATCAACCAGCGAGTTCGAGAATTGAAAAAAAGAGTGGCCTAGAAATACTTCAATGCACCAAATCAAGTCTCGATGTTGCGAAATTAAGTCTTGATGTCACAAGAAAAGAGTTGAACTAGCCTCGAAATACTTCAATGTGCCAAGTTAAGTATCGATGTTGCGAAATTAAGTCTCAATGTTACAAGGAAAGGGTTGAACTAACCTCAAAATACTCCAATGTGCCCTGCCATATCAAGTCTCAATATCGCGAAGTCAAGTCTCAATGTTGAGAAATCAAGTCTTAATATTGTAGGAAAGGAGTTGAATTAGCCTTGAAATACTTCAATGTGTAATATCAAGTCTCGATGTAGTGAAATCAAGTCTCGATATTGCAAGAAAGGGGTTGGAGGGGCAATTTGGTCTGGGAAAGCTAAGAGTATGCTGTATAAGATGCTTTTGGGGCATTACATGTATTTAAGAATGCTTTTGGAGGCATGGTGATATTTGAGGATGCTTTTGGGCATTACATGTATTTAAGGATGCTTTTGGAGGCATAGTGATATTTTAGGATACTTTTGGTAAAAATCCCATATAAATACTGTGCTATAAAAATAAGAAAAGAAGATCCTATAAACTCGCGTACATGTCAACCACTAATCATCATCCCAACGATAATCGAATCCTATTTAAGATATCCTGATTACATTCAAACATGGCAAGAAATTAAGAAAAAAGATTGGAGTATGGAGTCTTGTGCAGATCTACGAAGCAACTTGAGCGCTAGAAATTCCTAGGGGCCATGGACTCCACCAAGGATTTAAAAATCAGGTTTGGTACTCAACTCGCTCGACTTAGCCGAGTTGCATGGGACTCGGCCGAGTCAAGTTGAGTCCCATTTCGCAATAAGCAAAAGTCTTGAAAAAAAAAAAAAAACACCATCAGATGGCGAATAGATCCTTTTGCTTTGATTAAACTTTTTACCATTTGATTGTGTTGTGATTCAATCAAATCATTTCTGTCAGAAGATTTCTTACCCGACCAAACAAAAAATTGGGCCAAGTGACGTGCAAGTTTGTTGTCTTCTCAAAATGGAGAAATGAGGCCCCCTGTCTTGAAAGAAGAAGAAATAAAACCCTACATATGCTTGAGAGGTATATCTCTGTCATAGAGGAGACACCTCTTATTAATGACCAATTTCTATCTGGGGTCATTGGATTACATAAAAAGAAAATATTTGCCACTAGACTGCTTCTTATCAATTAATTACATGAAAGAAAATCTATATCAATGTCTCTATGGACCATAAGATCTAATGTCCGAGAAGTGCGCATAAATTTATCGACGAACAAATTCCTATGGTGCAATGGATGTTGTCATGACTCACAGGATTAGTTAGCTAATCCAAGCTCACGGCTAACAGATTATCCCACAAGGTTCTGCATGTGAGGATGATGCCAAATTCCCTCAAATACATAACACAAACATTTCCATAATAATAAAGACAAGATATTAGAGTGTACAAAATTTCAAAATGCAGTATTTATTGAAAGTTGACAATTACAAACGTATATTAATTGCATTCCCTAAAAAGGCCTTTAAGACACGGCCATAAACAAAAGCTGCAAAAGGTATTCCAAAAACCCAAAAATGTGACACACCCAACTCCTGTGCCAATCCGATGCTTTAAACAACATTGATTGTGCTCCATTCTGCTAGACCCTGACCCTGTGGCTCCTCTTTAGCTGCTTCCTCCTCTGGCGTAGGGGCAAAGGGTTTGCTACCTACAGCACCAAGGGTAGCACTATTGGGTTTATAAAACCTTCCAAATAATCAAAATAAATTGCATTTTATGTCGCTTCAATATGAAATATAAGACAGATAGTTATCATACTTCAAATAAAGACTAAACTAGGCAGATCATACTTGAATAGTGATTATTTGCATAATCAAAGCAATACAAACCTAACATCTGATAAGTCTAGCAAATTGGCAATCCCACGTAGCTAAATTCTCTCAGCAATCACAAGTGTGACCGCATTTATCATGGTCAAGAGCGAGCAAGAACTAGTACCTCAAGATTCCACTGCAAGAATACAAATTTATGGTCATCGAGCATAGTTAGCTTTCACATGGGTGCGACCACATTTCCTAGGCGAGGTATGGTATTAAAGTAATAATAGTGACTGTTTAATAAATTTACATGTATCAATGAGTATCCCTTCACATGTCTCAAACTAGTTAACTTAAAAAAGTATTGGATAAGACCGTGCAAACTAGCACACTAGACGAAGAAGACTTGATAGGACCGAGCAGAACAAGACATAAAAAATAAAGAAGACAATATTAATTAAACTAAACAAGATAGACGTGACACACTAGACTACGCTAAAACATGCTAACTCATATCAGATAGTATTTCAGTATGAAATGGTTAGCCCTGAAATGGGTAGAAAAGGGATAAGTCAGATCCGGATAACTCAGAAGGCAGCTGTGCATCGAATGTGTTCTTACCTGCCCAGTAAACTACAACCGATGATCTATAATTCCGAAGGAAAAAGTGGGCAATTCAATGCACGCAGAGTCCTAACGAATGACTCAAACAAGTGAAACAGCTAAGCTAAGGTTCGGCAAGTCCAATGGCAAGACAGACATTACAAACTATAGACAAAAGAGGTGCACATGTGATTGTAGTTTGGAGGGGCACTGGGTTGTTTATTGGTTATATAAAGTGTTTTGTTATATACAGATACCTAACAGGTTACCAAAAAAAAAAAAAAAAAACCTGAGGTGGACCTATGGAGGGAAATGCACGAGCTGAAACAAACTCTTACTCAAGGTGGGATACAAGTGTTGTCTTCCACTTATCATGGGAATTCATCTAAGGTACAAGTTTATTTTTCATACATAATTGATTCAATAAATTAATTGATTGTTTCAATTGATGAAATACTAATACAATGCATTTCTAATATTATTTGCAGACACAAACAATCTGGGGTTCGTATACGCCATTGCATTATGTGCGAAAAGAAATTACTGTTGTCCATAGAGATATATTGAGCTTGTTGACCGAGGAGGAGAGATGCTATAGGAATGCTATAGATGAGATCCCAAAGTTTGACTTACAGTTGTTGGGGGTGAAGATTTGACTTTTGGGGATCTCTCTTTGGGTGATATATATCATTTTATGGCCTAGAAATGTGTTTGCCTAATTTCATGACCCATATGATAAAAGTAAATGACTTCATTTTCTAGTACGTGCTCTCATCTGAGCAACCATGCTATTAATATTAGAAAACATGTTTTTCTATAAATTTACTTTTGTTTGTGATAGCTATTTGGATGGATTAAATTTTAAATGGATGGATGATGTTTTGCTAGCTTGAGTTCTTTATTGGATGCATAATGGGTTCTTGTGTTGTTAATGCTAGGTTACAATTTTTAAAATTATAGGACTTTTTAAAATAATTGTGAATTTTTAAAATTAATTATAAAATATTTTTTAAAAACCCTTAAAAAATAAAATGACGGCTCCAAACAGTAGTTCATTTAATGGTAAGTCATTTTTATTTAATTTAAAAAGAAACGATCGAAAATGGTTCCGACTGATCAGGGCAGTCGTTTTTCCAACGATTTGCTGACGGCCCTAGGCAGTTGTTTCCAAAAAATGACTATGATTTTTTCAATTGTCTATCCATCTGTCAAGACCGTTGTTTCTTTGGAAAAACTAATGCCTTGGGAAGACGTTTAATGACAGTTTTGACATAGCAGACTTTGTAGTTTGCAGGGAACTAGGGTGTTTATTGTTTATATAAAGTGTTTTGTTATGTACAAGCACCAAATAGGTAGCCAACAAAGTTAAACTGATCTAAAAAAGTTGAACAAGGATCAGACAAGTCAGCGGAGGGAAATGGATGAGCTAAAAAAAGCTCTTGCCCAAGGTGGGACACAAGTGTGGTCTTCCACTTATCATGGGAGTTCATCTCAGGTATAATTATATTTTTCATACATGATTGGTTCAATAAATTATTTAGTTATTTCGATTGATGAAATGCTAAAACATTACACTTCTAATGTTCTTTGTAGGCTCAGCATGATTTCTCACGTTAACATGCATGTACAAATCAACCAAACACACAAATAAACCCGGGTTCGTGTAAGCTGTTGTATTAAGTGCGTCAAGAAATTACTGTTGCCCACGACATGTATTTGGTTTGTCGACCGAGGAGGAGGGATGTTATAGGATTGTTATAGATGAGATCTCGAAGTTTGATATACGGTTGTTGGGGTGAAGATTTGACTTTTGGGGATCTCTCTTTTGGTGATATGCCCATATGTAGAACTGTGTTTGGCAAATTTAATGACCCATATGATTTATGTAAATAACATTGTTTGTAGTACGTACTCTCATGTGCGTGACCGTCGTACAAATAATCACGAACATATTTTTTTTTTATAAATTTATTGTTGTTTACGATAGTTATTTTGATGGTTCAAATTGTATATGGATGAATGAATTTTTTTTTTTTTTTTTTTGCTAGCTTGAGTTCTTTATTGGCTGGATAATGGATGCTTGTATTATTGATGTTAGGTTACAATTTTTAAAATTACGGGTTTTTTTTAAATAATTGTGAAATTTTAAAATTAATTATAAAATATTTTTAAAAAAACCCTTAAAAAAACCACTGTTCCAAACAGTAGTTCATTTAATGGTAAGTCAATTTTATTTAATTAAAAAAAAAAATGTTTTCGACGGATCAGGTCTGTCGCTTTTCCAATAATTTGCTGACAGCCCTGGGCCGTCGTTTCCAGAAAATGACTGATTTTTTCGATTGTCCATCCACTTGTCAAGACCGTCATTTTGCTGGAAAAACAAATGCCTTTGGCAATCGTTTAATATGAAGGAGGTAATGAGTCACGCGCCCTTACCAAAAAGGACGTTGACGATATCCTCGCCAAAGCAAAAGAACATGATACACTCAAGGAACATGGGATCAGGCCACCATATCCCTTATGGATGGACTCGGCCCCGTTCCCTACAAAGCTCAAGCAACCAACACTCCTAACATATACGAGGAAAGGTTTAGCTAGACAGCATGTCATCCATTTCAAAATCCTAGCAGGAGCCATTGCGGATCAAGATGCCATCAAGATCTGTCTCGTTGCAAGTACCCTAGAAGGTATGGCCTTCGATTGGTGCTCCACTCTGCTAGAGGACTCCATCTAAAATTGGGCTATATTAGAAACACGCTCCCTAATCCACTTCAAATGTGAGAACCACCCTGTTACTGTGGCTTAGCTTTGCAACCTAAAACAGGGGGAGAATGAGTCAACATACGACTTCATTCACAAGTGGAAGGCAACGGCATGCAAATGCTCAGACATACTGCCACAAGCGTCGCTAGTCGACATCTACTGTGGCAACATGCAAAAGATCTGCTCTATGATCATCGGCAACAAGTCAAAGAACCTAGGAAACTCCTCAAAGCATCCATGGAGGCTAAAACAGTGATCAAAGACCTCAACAACCAGAAATCATCAAGGAAAGAACCAATTCCCATTACAACCTCAAAGCCAAAGAAAAAGGAGGTCCTTAATGTGCAAACCAAGTCAGCACCTTAGCTGCAAAAGAAAGCTGAAAACAAAGCTGTGGGTAAGAGACCTGAACCCTCTGTTGATACCAAAAATGTCACTTTGCCTCTTCGACATCAAAAGCTACATGGAGCCGCATCCTATTACAAACAAGCAAAGCCGCTTCAAGCATCAGATCTTGTCAGAATCAAACAAAAACTGCAAGATCCTTCGAAATAGCGAAAAGAAGGGTATACATGAAGTTTCGGGCCATTTCGACACCATTTGGCCTAACTTCACTCCTCCAACAGTTGAGCAGGAGCCCCAGCCGGCGACAGTGTTGAAGATATCAAATCTTCAATTAGAGCTTGTGGATGGTTTCAAAATACCTCCAAAAGGCTCCACGTCAAATTTCAAGTCAAACCGATACCGTTTGACCCTCCATCAACCCTCGAAGGGAGAAATCAAGCCTCTCGGCTGCGAGGACCACTGATGCCGCCACTCATCAGACAAAGTACATGGGTAGCTTCTACATGCTTCCAAACGGTTGCACCTCAAATTTTAGGTAATTCCGACAACACTTGACCTAACTTTGACGCTCGGAAACAAAATCAAGCCTACCGACAGCGGAGCTCCTCGAGACCTTGGCATCCAAATCGGAGCTAATCGATCGTCTCAAAATGACTCCAATAGGCTCCCCGCCAAATTTTAGGCACTCCGACATCGGTTGACCGCACATCAAAACGCGACATCTTCCACGCAGTGAAATCAAATCAAGCATCGACGGGACCCCAAACAGCTTCAAAACTCAAATAAAAGCCCATGGTTGGTCCTATCTATTGCTCAAGAAGTTTTACCCCAAATTTTAGGTCATTCCAACATCGTTTGACCTAGTTTCAACTCTCGGCGGAAAATCAGCAACAAAGTCTTCGGCTTTTCCAAAAATAGGAAACTTTGTGTTCTGATTTACACGGCTTATCGACAGGTTTCTTCGGAGGAATCAAGCCAATAAATGAGGAGAAATGTCAAGAAAAATACAAGAGAAAAAATAAGCAAAAAAGCCCGAAGAACGGCCGAGAAATGGCGACCAAACAGCGACCTAAAAAAGGGACAAAAGTCCCATGGTTGCCGGCAACCATGGCCCAAGGTTGCCGGCGACCCTGGAAATCCGGGTCGGTGGATTTCCGCCGAAACGACCATTTTTCCGATCCTTTTCGTGTTTCGCGATGTTTGGCCCCTATGATTTTCTTAAATTCTGATTTTTGAGGCATGATATCCATCGATCTTCATCAACATCAAGGATCCGCCGTCGAAATCATTTGATCATCATCGGACACTCCAAAATCGCCAACCGGCCAACCAAGAAAGTACACTTTCTGCCCGACCGATCGTGAAATCAACAGGACAGATGTTGCCGGCCCACTAGTACCAATCAATATCTGAAATTTCATAGTCATCCGACGTCGATCAACATGAGAATCCATCGATGATCATCACCAGAAGAATTCCAAAAGACGCGGTGAGGCCTGCGACTCTTCAAGCGACTTGGCGACTAATTAATGCTGTTAATTGACTCGTTTATGACAACTTATTACGGTCATTAACTCATTCTTCTGGATGGCCCAATCAGAAGCAAGCAAATGAGAGTTACAAGTCCAATTAATCATGGCAAGTAACCATGTAACTCCTATAATTGTGGAGATTAATCATGGTAATTAATCATGAAACCCCCATCATCATGGAGATTAAATGCCCATTATTCTCCATTGGCTAATCAAATTCAAGGAAAAAAGAGTTATAAAATCAAGAATTAAATATTTGTAACTCCCCCCATCATGGAGCATCAATGCCATTAATACCTATAAACCTTCCTAATGGCTACCAAAAGCCCATAAATAGGCGGTCATTCCAAAGGGAAAGGGTCCTGGAAAATTGTCTTAAAAATCTCTGCGCAAAGAAGCTCTCCTGCTCTGCAGAAACTCTGCTGAAAACACTACAAGGTGATTAAAGTCCCTTGGGGGGTCACCCCCCAAGGTTTTCCTCCTCCTTCTATTCAAGATGGCCTAGATACGGCTTTTCACCCCATTTACCCGGCTTTTTTTATTGGATATAGGACCTTCCTTGGTCCTTGTCCTTTAAAAATCCGAGGTCCAAGCCAAGCCAAGTGAATCAAAAGCATCAAGTGTTCTCATCTGAAGGACGACGGTGGAGCCCATACATGACTCACTACCGTCGATCTGAAAAAGTCCCCGCAATCTCTTGAGAAGTCAGATTCCTCTTTCTTTCTTTTCTATTGTATGTTGTATTTTTTTAAAGAGACAAAAAAAAATCACAATTCTTGTCTTTCATTATTGATTAGATTTGTAAATCACCTTTCATGGAAAAATTGCCTTCTACAGCACAAAACCGCCTTTCACGGCAAATTAAACAAAATCGCTTTTCACAGCATTAAAAATCTTGTCTCTTTCTTTAAAATATAAGTGCAATGGAAAGTAGGAAAAAAGTTTGATTTCCTTTCTACTTGTGAAGGTGAATCTCCGAATCACCATTTCAAATTCCAAGTAGAATAGAAAATCTAGCATACCCGTACAAAACAAAATGTTGATGCTCGCTTTTCTTTTTTTTTTTTTTGCCCCGCCGCACCCCGGCAGACCCGGGGGGGGGGGGGGGGGGCCGGGGGTAGGCGAGAGAGAAAACCGGGTCCGTCAAACTGGCATACCCGGTGGGATACGTTCATTTGAGAACACGATGCTTAGATTCCTTGGCTCCTTTCTAGTTGGTGGCCTGTGTTGGATCTTGCATCTTAAAAAAAAAAAAAAACAAGAGATGGGATTCTTTGGAAATTTCTGCCTTTGAGTTTATTTCCATTCTTTCTCTTCTCAAACAAAATTTTTTTTTTAACGTTGGGTTCAGATTTAAGAAACTTTAGTTCTTTCCCTCTCGGACTTAGTGTTCGCGGAAATCACTGAGCCTTTGTTCTGATTGGAACACCATTTCTTATCTTTTGTGAATCCAATCTTGACTTTTTTTTTTGTTAAAAAAAAAATTCAGATTTCTCTCTTTTGGATTCAAATTGGAGAAACTTTGGTTCTTTCCTTTTCGTACAATGGCTCGCGGAAATCGCTGAGCCAGCATTCGAATTGGGAGGGGCTATTTCCCTCTCTTTGATGGGTCCATTAGTGATCTTTCAAAAAAAAAAAATTTAGATTTCTCTCTTTTGGATTCAAATTGGAGAAACTTTGGTTATTTCCTTTTCATACAATGACTCGCGGAAATCGCTGAGCCAGCGTTTGGATTGGGAGGGGCCATTTCCTCTCTTTGATGGGTCCATTAGTGATCTTTCAAAAAATATATATATATATATACATTAAGGTTGCACCAATTGCGTTCTTTGACCAAAGTGAATCTAAGAAAAGTCTTGCCCAGAGTGTGGAGGCAGCTAGAATATTTGAGGCAAGGGTCCTTCAAACGGGTTCATTATGTAATCCTAACCTATGTGTACTCTTCAAAAAAATCTCTAAAAAAAAAGCCTCTCTTCAAAAAAAAAAAAAAACTTCTGTCACTATTGTGTTCAAATTCGAGAAATTCTGGTTCCTTCCTTTTCGGATTTAGTGCTCCTCGAAATGTTTGAGCCTGTATTCAGATTGGAATACCATTTGCTCTTTTTTATGAATTCAATCTTAACATTTCAAAAAAAAAACTTCTGTCACTATTGGATTCAAATCTGAGAAATCCTGGTTCCTTCCTTTTCGGATTTAGTGCTCGCGGAAATCGCTGAGCCTGTATTCGGATTAGAATACCATTTGCTCTCTTTTGTGAATTCGATCTTGACCTTTCAAAAAAAGATCCCATCTCATGTCTTTCCCAAGGATGCGATTTACAACATTTGTGCCTAGTGGTGCTAGTACACCCTTCCGGGTCTACTGTATTCGCTACTGACACATTTGTATCTCCAACTTTATATCATTTTACCTCGAGTGAGCTTCGCTTCTCGGTAACTTGAATTAAGGTTTACAATTGCTTTTAGCAGTCATTGGAATGCTCATTTTGAACCGACCGTACTTGCATTAAGAACAATTGTACCCTCTATGACTTTTTGCCTTCTTTAGGACGCTTGGGACAGGCCATTCCCCCTTGTCGGATGTGAATTTTGACCCCCCCCCCGAGAGGGGAATCGCCATTCAACAGTGTGAGATAAAAAAAAAATACATCGAAAATGAGGATTCCGACTACCCTCAAAATCGACGGATCACGATCGCCAGTTACGGATTCGGCCGTAACACCGTCCTTCGACGAAAGCCGAAAGAATGCGGGAGGAAAATGGGGTGGGTTCTTCTCTCGTCTAATGTGCCGCCGGCGACACACGACGGTTGTCTCGTCACTTAATTTGGGTCTTTCAATTCGGGTCGAACTTGGGTCAAGGGTCAAATTACGGGCTTCAAGATGGGACCATAATGAACTAGGCAGGGGAAATCAACATCCAGGGTTGAACAGACTAATTAAAGTTAAATCCAAGTATTCTAGGGGATAAGCGAAATAAAATGAGAATAAACTAAGAAAATAAGGGGAAAGGTGCCAAATATTTAGAAGAGGATCAACCCCATTCCTGGGTACCCCCTTCAATGTCCTTTGACGACCTAGGGTTTAAAGGCTGATTCTTCGAATCGAAAGAATGATGCAAACGAAACTTCGAGTTGTGATTTCTATGGGTTTGCGTGCGATACGCAGGTGATAAAAGTGCATGGCCGATGATGGGCCAGAAGTAAGATAAAAATGGCCGATGTTGGGCCGGGATTGATTGAGGGTGGCCGATGTTGGGCCGGTAGTAAATAAACTGATATTGGGGTGTGTGAAATCACTCGTCTCGTTTCGTCATTCTCATTAATTCAGGTTCTCGGAATCAGCCTCTATTCCCTTTAATCATTGAGTTCAGATAAATATTTGGCACCGGAGGTGGACGAAAAGAGAAGAAAAAATTTTTGGAATTGGTTTTGTTGGTTTTATAGTTTTTTTGGATTTTAATAATTGGGGCTAGAAGGGCCTAACTAAGGGAGTTCCTACTTGGATTTAATCTAACTGTTCCATTTCCCTAATGGATCTCTACCCTATCCTAAGGTCCTAACCGCCCACATCCGCTCTCCCGATCCCTTAGCGGGGCCCGGAGAGAGAGTGGGGCCTAATCAGTTGAAATTTAAGAAATTAGGGTAGTCTAAGCTGGCTAGGGGGAGACCTAGATCTAGGTCCGGGGTCTGACCTAATCAGTCTAGACTACTGTATAATTTCTAACTCCAATTTATTAATATTTTGGTTTTTTTAATATCTTTTACTTTGTTTTTGGTATTTTGGATTTTTGTTATTTTTATTTGTTTTTATGTTTATTCATAGGGCCTAAAATCCTAAATTGATTTATCCTAATGAAATGGGAAGGGGGAAAGAGAATGAATTTCTAATTTTTAATTTAATTAATTTATTTGAAGTTTCCTAAATAATATTTCCTAATCCTAATGAGAGAGGAAGGGAGAAAAGAACTTAATTATTAAATTTAGCCTAATTATCCTAATTAATAGGGTAGCTAAAATTCTATTTTTAATCTTTACTTCTTATTTTATTATTTTTATTTTCTTTTGGTGTTTTTGGTTTTTATTCTAATTTTTATATATTTATTTTTAATAAATTATGCAGTCCTAAATTGCACCTAGAAGAATATGAAATAAAAATGTAATCTAGGTTATAATGCATGGGCAGATTGAATGCATGAGCATGGAATAATTTAAAACAAATAATAAAATTGAAAGTTCATGCGATGTATAAATTAAGAAATAAACTGAAACATATAATAAGATATAAGACTAACCTAAATGGCTGAGCATATTAGATGCATGGGATATCATAAAAGAAACAGTAACAAAGAATTAACTAAATAAATAAGAAGAAAACTATCCTAGGTGCACTAACACATTAGACACACGAAATATCTTAAAAAAAAAGAGACAATAAGAAAATAGAGGGCTTTATTCAATGCAAGAAAAGAAAACAGGGGACCTGGCATGCATGGGTTCAGTTCCGATAAATAGGCTAAGCAGGTGGGTGCAACAATGAAGTTAGGGAGCAGTGGAGTGTAAAGCAAGGGGGCAGTGCAGGGAGTTGTGGTGTATGAGGGGAGCAAGGTGCTGCAGGGGCTGTGTGTATGGCGAGTGTGGGGTGTGCAGTGGGGTAGCGCAGGGGAGGAGAAGAAGAAGAGAAGGAAGGAAAAAGAAAGGAAGGGGGTTGGTTCAGGGGGTGTGCATGAGTGTGCAAGGTGGTGGGGTCAAGAGAAAGAGGAAGATGAAATGAAAAGAAAGAAAGAGGTGCAGTGGGTGCAGGTGGGTGCGTGCAGCCGCAAGGGAAAATGCAGTGGGGAGGAGAAGAAAGGGAAAAAGAAAGAAAGAAAGAAAGAAAAAAGAGGAAAAGGTGTGCAGGCGAGTGACTGTAGTGTGTGCGCAGGGGAGGAGAAGAAGAAGAGAATGAAAGAAAAAGAGAGAAAGAAAGGGGGTTAGTTCAGGGGGGTGTACAGGCGGAGAAAGAGGAAGATGGAGAAGAAGGGAAGAAAGGAAAAAGAGGGGGGTGCGATAGTGATGCACAGCAGCAGGGAAAGAAGAAGTGGGGAAAGGAAGGCGGGAGGAAGAAGAAAAAGAAAGGAGATGGGGAGGCAGCACTGCTGCTTGTGGGTACAGGGCGGAAACGAAGGGGAGAGAGCGAGGGGGAGAAGGAGCGAACGAGAGGGAGAGAGTGGGCGGAGCAGAGAGAGGGTGAGAAAGAGAGTGGACGGGAGAGAGGGGGATGGGTCGCAGAGTGGAAGAGAGGAAGAAGGAGTAGGGAGAGAGGGACTGAGAGAGTAGGGAGATAGGGAGAGCAGGGAGAGAGGGACGGTGTGCCAACGGGAGAGAGAGAGTGGGCGGAACAGAGGAACTGAGAGAGAGTGGACGAGAGAGAGAAGGAGCAGGGGAGACAGTGTAGTGTGTGCGCAGGGGGGTGCAGGGGAGAGACAGAGAGGGAGATGGAGAATGTTAAGTTGCAGGGGAGAGACAGAGAGGGAGATGGAGAGTGTTGAGTTGCAGGGGAGAGACAGCGAGGGAGAGGGAGAGTGTTGAGTTGCAGGTGGCGGGACGCGCGGGGAAGAGAGAGGTGGAGAAGAAAGGGTGAGGGGAGAGGGTATGGAGTTGCTGCGAGAGAGACAGAGGGCGGATCAGAGAGGGAGAGAGGGACGGTGTGCAGTGGGGCAGAGGAGAGAAGAAAGAGGGAAGCAGAGAGAGAGGGGCCGCAGAGAGGTGGCGAGGGGTGATGGCAGGGAGATGGAGAGGAAGAGAAGAAAGAGCGTGAGAGAGGAGAGACAGAGAGAGTGAGCGAGAGATGGGGAGTGAGAGAGAGAGAGAGAGACGTGCAGGCGGGCGTGGGTGAAGAAAAGAAAGAGAGAGGGATGGTGTGCAGTGGGTGCAGGTGGTGGAGAGGAAGAGAAGAAAGAGTGTGAGAGAGGAGAGACAGAGAGAGTGAGCGAGAGATGGGGAGTGAGAGAGAGAGAGAGAGACGTGCAGGCGGGCGTGGGTGAGAGATGGGGAGTGAGAGAGAGAGAGAGAGACTTGCAGGCGGGCGTGGGTGAGAGATGGGGAGTGAGAGAGAGAGAGAGAGACGTGCAGGCGGGCGTGGGTGAAGAAAAGAAAGGGAAAGGGATGGTGTGCAGTGGGTGCAGGTGGTGGAGAGGAAGAGAAGAAGGCGTACCTGGTGCAGGGGGAGACGTCCGGCGGCGCGAGGAGGAGGAAGAAGGTGCTGCTGCGTTCGTCCAGCGACTGCTGCGTGCGGATGTGCGAGGTGCTTCTGCGGCGTGTGTCTGGGGGCGCTGGCTAGGAAGGAGGATGATGGTGGACGACGGGTTGCAGGGTGCAGGAAGAGGGCAGAGCGGAGAGGGTGATGGTGATGCCTGGGGTGTGCGTCGGATGGAGATGAGGAAGAGAAGGAGAGGAGGGAATGAGAGAGAGGGTGCGGACAGAGAGCCTGAAGAGGAGAGGTGGAGGGAGATGGAGATGGGCGCAGAAGAAGAGAGAAGACAGGGCGTAGAAGAGATGGAGGGTGATGGTGATGAAGAAAGGAGGTGGGTTCTGTGAGATGATGAGGGGGTGTTCCGTCAGGGAGATGGCTGCACGGGGAGCCTGGGGTCCGCCGGATCGAGATGAGATGGATATGGTGGGAGGCTTCTGCGTGAGTAGAAGAAGATGATGAGAGGGAATGATGGTTGGTTGTAGGAGAGAGATGAGAGAAGAAGATGGGGTGCTGCGTGAGGGAGATGGAGATGGGAGGCCTCTGCGTGAGTAGAGGAAGATGATGAGAGGGAATGGTGGGGATGCTTCTGCGTATGGGTTTTTGGAAGACGATGTTGGAGGAGGCCCTGACGGGGGTTCTGCGCATGGGTCGTTTTTTTTTTTTGGATGGGCTTGGGTGTTTTAAATTGAGAGGGATAAGGCCTGGGTTGGAGAGAGATGAGAGGGATGAGGATTGGGTGTTTGAAATTGAGAGGGATAAGGCTTGGGTGTTAAGAGATTGAGAGGGATAAGGCTTGGGTGTTAAGAGATTGAGAGGGAAAGATGACGTTTAAGGGGGAGGGGAGAGTCCAGATCTCATGGACTGTCCTCTCCCATGCAGCTAATGGGCCTTGTGGGACGGGTCAAGTTCGGGTCTCGGGTTGTGTCTGGGTCAGGTGAGGTCTGGACTTGGCCTAATGAGTTGGATCGGGTCAGGTTCAGCTTGGGCTGGAGTTCATTGGGCCAGGCCTGGTGGGTTTGGATTTAAAAGAAACTGGTTTGGGTCGAGAAGGCGGGGTCCGGTGGAGATTGGCCGGGTTATCATTAATGGGGCCCAGGTTTCGTAGATTTCAATCCGCTCATCGGATTTCGACGTTCTACATATTGACGGAAAGCTCTCGGCGAGTAGGTCACGATGAGACAATTTTCAGGGCAATCAGAGGTCCATAAATGATAGGTGATTTTTCACGCGGGCGCCGCGGGGTGTGGGACCCGCTGTCATGATTTTTTGATCCGCCCGTCAGATCTTGGAGTTCTATATATGGGCGGAATGCTCTCGATGAGTAGATCACGATGAGCCAACTCTCGGGGCGATCAGAGGTCCAGAGATGACAGGTGACTTTTGACTCGGGACCTAATAAGGACATCATTAAATAGGGTGGACTGAATTGCCCCTCTTAGGGTGCCAAAACTAGGTGTCTACAGTATGCCCCTCTTTGGAGGACAGCACGTATAGAGTTGTTCTCCAAAGATAAGGAGACACATACTCATGCCTCCGCTTGAGCCTTTGGGCTCAAGGGAGTGGCAGCCTATGAGGGTGAGTTCGAACTGGCTCGAGGGAATTGAAATAAGGTTGTTCTAGGCCATCCCGTTAATTAGGTCTCCTTTTAGGTCTGAGCTTGATCATGTGATATGAGGATGTCACCTCGTGCCTTTCCTTTTTCTACCCAAAATTAAATCCCTACAAAGTGAATCATCCTACTGGGGGGTGCACAAAGTGTCAAAGCAGGATTCTGAAAGAGCATGTTACGGTAATGATATTAAATGTAAGAGCACAAGTTTGGAAGATTAAGTGTGGGTTTTTTCAGTTCAGCGACACTTACCTCTTGGATCCTGTTCCTTTCGGTGTGGTGGCCCTCACATTTTCACCTGTAATAAATCCTGACTAGAAGGAAAGAAGGGAGCAACGACTCGCCTTGCGGTGAAGTTAGTACATAAACGTGCCAAGTGTGTGTTATGCATGTGATGATGTTAAGAAGGCTTGTAATTGTAATGCATACTAAATTTAAAATGTTAGTGCTAATGTAAGGCATGTCCTCGACATCATCCTGTAGTCATGATATCAATCAACCACTACCATGACAGTCAATGAAGATAAAAGAAAATAACAGAAATGCATCCACCACATGCAAGGGAAAAAGAATAAAAGATAAACAGCGGGGGCCCATCCTTTGGATATAGGTATATCGAGTAGGAAATTGAGATCGAAAGATATCTAAAACTTATCCATAGCACACACATAGCATGAAATAATACACATCCAATACCAAGACTAGAGGCAAATCGTTGTTGGCTAATCCGAAGCAAAGGAGTGATCATTTTCCGACTGATAGTATATCTCGTTTCGAGAGGAGTCGTGCACAAAACATGGTATCCGCGTGGGGTTTTGGATCAAAGGTTAGCCAGGGAGGTGTGAGGCATGTTTACGTAGGTTCATATATAAAATAAAAAAAAAAATGCCCCAGCATATGGGGTGACATATGTGAACGGTCCCTGAAACAAAACAATGTATAACCTATCCTGCATTCAACCATAAGGCATTAGTAACAAAAGCATGCATGAGGTGAGAGTGTGTGGATTGGTGAGTGTTTGTGACAACTGTGCATGTGACGGGACCTGAATTGGGAAGCCGCGCAGAATAAGTAAGTATGCGTGTGCGTGTACGCATGTACATATATGTATATATAAAAATGCCCCAGCGTGAAGCTGGTGTGTTTTCTGGCTGGGAGTGAGAGAGTGAAGGTGGTCTAGCTCTCTGATCCATGGCTGCTAGTTTGATTATGATATGACCTTCCCCAACTATCCTTTGGAGATCGATCCCTCATGATTCTTTTCTAGCCGTTTTGGTCCTTTTAGTCGAACTTTGGAGAGCGCTAGGCTGCCCCTGGAATTCATGTGTGAGCACGAGTTTCGTGTGTGGGAGATAGTGAGTCGCCGTGCTTCCTTAGTGTTGTGGTTACCGGCCACTCTCCGCTTGGTTCATTAGGCAAGGGCCCATGTCATTCGAGCGGGCTTGGGTTTTATGAATGCTATTCCATTACCTTGGCCTTTTGGCCCTTTTCTCTCTCTGTTTTTTTTTTTTTTTTTTTTTTATTCTCTCCTTTTTTTTTTTTTTTGTTCCGATTTGTGACTGTGCAATGCCTGGGTCCCTTAAGCTTTCTAATTAACCCATGTAACGAGCGTTACGCCAATGACTCCCAAACCAAATGGCTTTAGGGCACTAGGTATGTAAATACCCCTACGGGCTTACTGACTCGGGTTAAAAAGGCTACGAACCCAAACTAGTCACAAAATTTTTTATTCTTTTCAGGACTTCTAACTAAACTTTTTTTTTTTTTTTTTGTTGGACTGGTTTGGGAGGGGGTGCCTAGGGTTTTGGCTTCTGAAGCATCAGGCATGGGGAGCACACCCACATCTCATGCAACTCCACCGTGGTTTCTCTTTTCTCTTTTTGTGGGTGATAAGGGGAAGCTTTCATGACATGGGCGAGCTCGCTTATAAACTTTTGCGTTGAATGGTTTCAACCGTGCAGAACATTGTGTGGGGACAGACTCACTATTCTAGTGTTTTCCTCTTTTTTTTTTTTTTTGCCAGTGTGTGTTTGACTTCCAAGTTTGGCTGTTGCACCTCTCCTCGGCCTTTCCTACGGGATTTATACAGCCATATCAAGAGACCGAGGGTCATACTCCGCAAGAAGTGAAGAAGGGTCATGTGGTGTACTTTTTCAAGTACATAGCATTCCATGGATCGGGGAGCTCTTCCCCTTCTGCATTCACTAATCTATATGCATTGCCAGAATATACTTCTTTAACTACATATGGGCCTTCCCAATTAGGTCGCAATTTGCCTTTAATGTGTGGGAGTTGTGATTGAGTGATGCGTTTCAATACAAGGTCACCTGTTTTGAATTTCCTCTCTATGACATGCTTATCGTAGGCTCTTGCGATTCGCTTCTTGTACACCTGAGCGTGCTCTGCTGCTTTCATCCTTTTCTCATCGAGGAGGTCCAGCTGTATTTGCAATGCTTCTCGTCTTTGGCCTTCTGTCATCTCTTCATCTAATTGGATCCGCAAAGATGGGTGCAGGAGCTCGAACGGAAGGACTGCCTCCATCCCGTAAGTCAATGCATATGGGGTCTCACCTGTCGGAGTCCTAATGGAGGTTCGATATGCCCACAATGCCTCGACCAAACGGTCTGGCCAATCACTGCCCTTGGTTGTTTCCACTGTCTTCTTGATGATCTTGAGTAGTGTCTTGTTTGTAGCTTCAGCCTGTCCGTTTGCTTAGGGGTAATAAGGGGTTGAATGATGTAGTTCTATACCATATTTTGTGCACAAATCCTCCATTACCTGAGATATGAATTGGGGGCCATTGTCAGTTATGAACACTTTCGGAACGCCAAACCGGGCTATTATGTTCTTTTGAATGAACTTGACCACCGTGGATGCTTTGATATGGATAACTCTTTGAAACACCGTTATGAACACCTCTTGATGACCCTTTGGAACTCTTCCAAGACTTCATCGTCTTCTCTGTCGGCATCTACTAATTCGTAAACGCCCATCTTGTCCTTTGCATTCTCGGTTCCCGGAGATGATTCTGGCTCTGAAATAATGGGCATCGACTCATACCCTATCTTGCTAATTTGGCTCATGATTTCCTCTAGCCGTGATTGCTCTACCGGGGGAATTTTCCAGCGCTCAAGTCTTCTTATGGCCCTACAATAGTCAAAGGTCTCTACTCCTAAACTACTTACATTTTTGGGTTTTTGGTTTTCTATTTTTTTTTTTTTTTGGATTTTGGGGTTTTGTGATTTTTTTTTTTTTTTTTTTTTTTTGGATTTTTAGAATAATATGGTACAGGTTGGGTTGAGGAGGGGCTATCTAAGGAGGAAGATCCCTGCCCCGGGTAATGCCGAACTGCAGGGCGATACACCACTTCGTCGCCTTCGGGATTTTCGATCTCCCAGGTTTTGTTGTCTTCTTCTGAAGGTCCTGCTCTCCAGTGTCGCCACGCGGCTGGCCAGTATACGACTTCTTGGCTATCGGGGTCTTTGACTTCCCAGGTTTCATAGTCGTTTCTCTTTTTGGAAATCGGAGCTTTTTTTTAGGCAATTTCGCCGAATCACTAGTACCAATCATGTTACAAGACAGCATTCGAAAACTTTCCTCCAGGGGGAAATTTGAACTCCTAATTTCATCAGATTCATGGAATTCTTTCCAGGTGCCAAAGATGTCTTCGTAAGTTTCGACCTCCTCGTCGTCAGACGACGAATCGGTTATACCTTCTATCAAGAGTTCTTTCCCTTTTTTCTGGGGGTGGATCTGATGGCATCCTTCTCCGTTGGGAGGTTCATTGGGGTCCAAGAGCTTGCTATGCCTGACGAAGTGTTCCCCTAGTTTCCAATCCTTTCTGGAGAGTGTTACCTGATCATACGGGTTGAATCCCAGTCCTTCTGTTCCTATCCTTGCTTCTAGGATAACGGGGTCAAGAATCCCATCCTCACTCCTACCTAGCCCCAATCCGGGCTGATATCCAAGTTTTCTCATGAGGTTCCAGCCATGTATGCACTGTTTTCTTAATGGCGGTTCAGGTAGAGGGACCGGATCTGGTGTCATACTCCGGACGGGATCGATGTCCGTCAGGGAAATGGTGGGATCAACCCTGTATCCATGGGTTTTGGTTCCAGGCGGGATAGGGGCCGATCGCAAGGTGGGAAGTATCTGAAGTCCTTCTGGTTCGATCACAGGCGAGTCCCCCATTAGCTTCATGATTTTTCCTAAGTGGGGAAACTTAATACATTGGTGCCTAGTGGACATGACCGCCTTCATGTGATTCAGCCAGCGACGCCCTAATATCAAGTTGAAGGTCGCTGGGATATCCATGACGTAGAATTCTTCGGGTACTGAGATCGGGCCTGCTTGCACTAATAACATGATCTTCCCACAAACGTTCTTCCTATTTCCGTCATATCCTGTCACCACCAACGGAGCTGGGGTTAGGTCTTTAGCAGTTAGATCCAGCGTCTTGTATGTTTTCAGTGGACAGATGTTTAAGGATGCCCCTGTGTCTACCAAAGCGCCGGATATTTCCTTCTCGGCCACCCTAACTGTGAGATGTAGGGGTGAGGTCCTCGCTTCAGGTGGTATTTCTTTTAGTTCCTCCTCGGTAAAGTTAAGGATTGGCAAGGATGTCTCGGACGACAAGGACGCAATTGACGCCCGTAGTTGTTCTGGGGTTATATTTTCCGGAACTTGTAAGTGGGTGATGGCATCCATCAGCTGTTTTTGATGCATAGGGGAAGTCTTGATCAAATCGAGGATTGATACCTTAGCTGGTATCTTCGTTAGATGCCCTAGGAGATCATACTCTATCCCAGTCTCGAGCTGAACATGATGTCTCTCTTCGACAACCTCTTCGGTCTGCGCGTTGGGGATTTGTAAGCCCGGATCCGGCGCATTGGCGATCGGAGGTAGCCGCGGTGGGCGGATCCGTCCTGATCGGAGGTGTGCTTGTGATGACCCAACATCCTGGGGGTGATTAAATTGGGAGTGAGTGCTGGTCCGAGACCCCTCGTACGCGACATCATCGTCAAAGAACACCTTGTAGAGGTCCGGGGAGTCGATTACCATGCCGGTTTTGATGTTATCTAGTCTGAATTTAGTTTTTCCGTCCCAATTGACGTATTTCCAATAGTCATCATCCTAAAAAAAATCATCATAGTAGGGTTGATTCTGACTAATGGCTGGCTGGATCGGGAAATCAGTTGATTGATGTGACACGGTGGCGACATTGGCCGACGGTCCCTGCAACGGTTGTGTCGAGGTTGACGCGGCGTGTTGTGGCATCGGGTTTGTGTAGATTTGCATGTTCGGCACTCGCTGCGTCGTACCGGTAAGCGGACCTTGGGCTTGTGGCATTTTCTGCGGACCGTAGACTCCCGTGAGTTTGATGCTATTCCACTCAATCGCCCCTTTATCACTGAGGTCGTAGATCAGGTCTCTGGCCGTATAGCAATGGGTTAAGTCATGTCCCGGCATCCTGTGGTATGCACAGAATCTCGTCCGATCAAGGTGGTCTGGCCATTGCTGTTGTCTTTCTGGTGGAAGCTGGATAGCGTTTTGTTCTATGAGCGACCAGAAAATAGTGATCCAAGGTTGAGGGAGGGGCGGGTAGTTAGCCCTTTTCGGTCCAAGCCTTTTCTTGTTCCCGTCATTGTTTTGGCCTAAATTGTCGTTATAATTGAACGAGACTGCGTTATAATTCGGCCGAGGATTAGTACTCTGATTCGGGTTTTGAGGCATCACCGGCTGATTCACAGGTTGTCGTGCCGGATTTATGTTTTGCCTTGGATGAACGGGTCCCCTTTGGTCATGTGGTTGTTGGTTATATCTTTGATCATTCCGAGGAAGATCCCGGTAGCTCTGATCGTTCCGGAAGCTTTGTGTGTTCCCTTGGAAATTAACATCCCTGTTTTGTCCTTGATTCCGCTGTTGGTTGAAATTCATTTCCTGACCAGGATTATATGGGCGATAAACCACCTCTTGGGTCGAGTTTACTTCCGGGGTCGCGCAATTTTCCACTTGATTGGTCACGCGACGGACAATCCTTTTTTGATCGGAGATGCCTAGGTTATTCAATATTCCATCGTCTAGGTTCTGTTTCATTCTCGACAATCGATGGTGTAGGCCGCTCCAATTCATGACTTCCCCGATCGTCATCAATGTCCTCATCGGTTCTTTCATGTTCGAAATGACCATCCTGACTTGTTCCTCCTCCTTCATATTGCAGTCAGACCTCGTGAATTGACTCAGCCATCTCGTGGCGAATTCTTCATAATCCTCATTGTTCTTTTGCTTTAAGTTGGCTAAGTCATGCCACAGGGGTTTGTTCTTAGTTAGGTGTTGGTATCGCACCAGAAATTTTTCTATCACATCCTCGAAGGTATTGATCTCGTGTGAGGGCACAGATGTGTACCAAGTTAGTGCATCTCCGGCTAGCGATTCTTGAAAGTAATTAATGAGGAGGGCATCGTCGTCAGCGATTATACGACATTTACTGCAAAAGGACACCAAATGGTGTTGAGGGTCTGTAGTCCCGTCATACGCTACGAACTTTGGGGCTTTAGCTGGGAAGGGTGATTTCTTGGTCTCTTCTTTCTTCGTGAAGTCATAGAACCCTAACCTTTTGCCTTGTTGTGACGGCGACTTCTTTCTAATTTCACTCTTCAACCCTTCTATTTCCTTCCGCATTTCTCTAATTGCATGAGAATCAGGGTTTTGATCTTCGTGCGCTTGGCCACGTCTCGGGGCCTCAACTGGGGTTCGATAATAAATCGGTTCTACAAGATCATGTTGAGGGTCCGGTTGGGGTCCCAAAGGCGCATATTGGTAGCTTTCCTCAGCTCGTGTTCTCCTAGGGGCCTGAATTTGGGTTTGGTTTCGAGTTCTATCCAGGTCATGAGCTAATCCTAATCGTCGACCCACGTAAGTCAATTGGCGGGAGAACTCGTGGGCTGGATGGTCCGGCCGATGTTCCTCGTGAAGCTCATGAGGGTCTACATCGTCCGCAACTTCATCATAATAGAGTGGGAGATCCTGCTCCTCGTCTAACATTTCGTAAGCCGGAGTCAATTGATCTTGATACGTTAGAGGTGATCTTTCGTATCCCGTCGGTTGATGATAGGTTAGCCTAAGGCCAGATGAGTTTGGGATCGATCGGCTTACGGAGACAGTCGGAGGAGTCATTGCTTGAAGTTGGGGTTGGACTACCTCATGCTGGTATTGATGGTGGATTATGGGTGCGTTCTGTGCGCTGGTGTAAACAGCAGGGCTTCGCCGCGGGACCTTCGGCATAAGTGATCGAGCCGGGCCCACCTGTCCTTGGCCTATATGGAGGCGTGTATTTGCATATGGGATCGGGGCTGGTTGCTGTCTCGCTTGTCTAGTGGTGGTCATAATGGATGTATCAAAAGGTGTTCTATATTGGGGGACCATAGAGGTAATCGGTTCAGTTCGGGTAACCGTAGCTGAATGATGGATGACCTGTGAAGTGACCGGTTGAAGCACACGGCGAGCCCGTGTTGTGATGTTGGCATAGGTCTTATGCTCTACCGTCTGTTTGCTCGATCCGACCAAATCCTTATACGTGACTCGAGAGTCGGCAGAGTATGAGTCCCTCCTTATTGGAGTTGGAGGACTAGAGTGACTTTTTCTCGCGACTACTGCATTCATGGGAGAAGGGACCCGTTCGACAATCGGAGAGCCCGATATGCGCGGGGAATAGCGCGGTTCAGATAATGGGGTAGAAAGAGATCTAGAGATCTCAGTATCTAATGGGGGGAAATAAGCCTCACCGATGGCTCGAGTTGCTCCCGGGGTTGAAATAGGAGGAATGTCCGGCATTCCCCATGGGTGATTCGCCATTTGTGAGAAAGTGGGGGTGAGAAGAGAAAGACTTTAGAAAAGATGAGAATGGAAAGAATTTAGGAAAGAAGAAAATGTTTTATGGAATTAATGCGAGAAAGAGGAAAGATTAATAGGGCTGCGCTCTTATGTTGTAAAGGGGAGAGCTTCAGCGGGCGGTTATGCGGACGCTAGTTCACATTTGATTTGTACCCATAATGACCTTTAAATAAACGAGACACGGACATTCGGTCATTGATCGAAGGTTCGTGTTTCATAATAAATCTTCTAAAAGACCCAAGTAAACGATAAGACCATGAAAGATGTCCCATCACGATCGCCAGGCTGTTGGCATGGAGATCGTGGGACCTGCAAAAGACCCAAATTCGTGACGAAACAACAGAAGATGTCCCATCACGATCGCCAGGCTGTCGGATGTGAATTTTGACCCCCCCCCCCGAGAGGGGAATCGCCATTCAACAGTGTGAGATAAAAAAAAAATACATCGAAAATGAGGATTCCGACTACCCTCAAAATCGACGGATCACGATCGCCAGTTACGGATTCGGCCGTAACACCGTCCTTCGACGAAAGCCGAAAGAATGCGGGAGGAAAATGGGGTGGGTTCTTCTCTCGTCTAATGTGCCGCCGGCGACACACGACGGTTGTCTCGTCACTTAATTTGGGTCTTTCAATTCGGGTCGAACTTGGGTCAAGGGTCAAATTACGGGCTTCAAGATGGGACCATAATGAACTAGGGAAATCAACATCCAGGGTTGAACAGACTAATTAAAGTTAAATCCAAGTATTCTAGGGGATAAGCGAAATAAAATGAGAATAAACTAAGAAAATAAGGGGAAAGGTGCCAAATATTTAGAAGAGGATCAACCCCATTCCTGGGTACCCCCTTCAATGTCCTTTGACGACCTAGGGTTTAAAGGCTGATTCTTCGAATCGAAAGAATGATGCAAACGAAACTTCGAGTTGTGATTTCTATGGGTTTGCGTGCGATACGCAGGTGATAAAAGTGCATGGCCGATGATGGGCCAGAAGTAAGATAAAAATGGCCGATGTTGGGCCGGGATTGATTGAGGGTGGCCGATGTTGGGCCGGTAGTAAATAAACTGATATTGGGGTGTGTGAAATCACTCGTCTCGTTTCGTCATTCTCATTAATTCAGGTTCTCGGAATCAGCCTCTATTCCCTTTAATCATTGAGTTCAGATAAATATTTGGCACCGGAGGTGGACGAAAAGAGAAGAAAATATTTTTGGAATTGGTTTTGTTGGTTTTATAGTTTTTTTTGGATTTTAATAATTGGGGCTAGAAGGGCCTAACTAAGGGAGTTCCTACTTGGATTTAATCTAACTGTTCCATTTCCCTAATGGATCTCTACCCTATCCTAAGGTCCTAACCGCCCACATCCGCTCTCCCGATCCCTTAGCGGGGCCCGGAGAGAGAGTGGGGCCTAATCAGTTGAAATTTAAGAAATTAGGGTAGTCTAAGCTGGCTAGGGGGAGACCTAGATCTAGGTCCGGGGTCTGACCTAATCAGTCTAGACTACTGTATAATTTCTAACTCCAATTTATTAATATTTTGGTTTTTTTTTAATATCTTTTACTTTGTTTTTGGTATTTTGGATTTTTGTTATTTTTATTTGTTTTTATGTTTATTCATAGGGCCTAAAATCCTAAATTGATTTATCCTAATGAAATGGGAAGGGGGAAAGAGAATGAATTTCTAATTTTTAATTTAATTAATTTATTTGAAGTTTCCTAAATAATATTTCCTAATCCTAATGAGAGAGGAAGGGAGAAAAGAACTTAATTATTAAATTTAGCCTAATTATCCTAATTAATAGGGTAGCTAAAATTCTATTTTTAATCTTTACTTCTTATTTTATTATTTTTATTTTCTTTTGGTGTTTTTGGTTTTTATTCTAATTTTTATATATTTATTTTTAATAAATTATGCAGTCCTAAATTGCACCTAGAAGAATATGAAATAAAAATGTAATCTAGGTTATAATGCATGGGCAGATTGAATGCATGAGCATGGAATAATTTAAAACAAATAATAAAATTGAAAGTTCATGCGATGTATAAATTAAGAAATAAACTGAAACATATAATAAGATATAAGACTAACCTAAATGGCTGAGCATATTAGATGCATGGGATATCATAAAAGAAACAGTAACAAAGAATTAACTAAATAAATAAGAAGAAAACTATCCTAGGTGCACTAACACATTAGACACACGAAATATCTTAAAAAAAAAGAGACAATAAGAAAATAGAGGGCTTTATTCAATGCAAGAAAAGAAAACAGGGGACCTGGCATGCATGGGTTCAGTTCCGATAAATAGGCTAAGCAGGTGGGTGCAACAATGAAGTTAGGGAGCAGTGGAGTGTAAAGCAAGGGGGCAGTGCAGGGAGTTGTGGTGTATGAGGGGAGCAAGGTGCTGCAGGGGCTGTGTGTATGGCGAGTGTGGGGTGTGCAGTGGGGTAGCGCAGGGGAGGAGAAGAAGAAGAGAAGGAAGGAAAAAGAAAAGAAGGGGGTTGGTTCAGGGGGTGTGCATGAGTGTGCAAGGTGGTGGGGTCAAGAGAAAGAGGAAGATGAAATGAAAAGAAAGAAAGAGGTGCAGTGGGTGCAGGTGGGTGCGTGCAGCCGCAAGGGAAAATGCAGTGGGGAGGAGAAGAAAGGGAAAAAGAAAGAAAGAAAGAAAGAAAAAAGAGGAAAAGGTGTGCAGGCGAGTGACTGTAGTGTGTGCGCAGGGGAGGAGAAGAAGAAGAGAATGAAAGAAAAAAAGAGAAAGAAAGGGGGTTAGTTCAGGGGGGTGTACAGGCGGAGAAAGAGGAAGATGGAGAAGAAGGGAAGAAAGGAAAAAGAGGGGGGTGCGATAGTGATGCACAGCAGCAGGGAAAGAAGAAGTGGGGAAAGGAAGGCGGGAGGAAGAAGAAAAAGAAAGGAGATGGGGAGGCAGCACTGCTGCTTGTGGGTACAGGGCGGAAACGAAGGGGAGAGAGCGAGGGGGAGAAGGAGCGAACGAGAGGGAGAGAGTGGGCGGAGCAGAGAGAGGGTGAGAAAGAGAGTGGACGGGAGAGAGGGGGATGGGTCGCAGAGTGGAAGAGAGGAAGAAGGAGTAGGGAGAGAGGGACTGAGAGAGTAGGGAGATAGGGAGAGCAGGGAGAGAGGGACGGTGTGCCAACGGGAGAGAGAGAGTGGGCGGAACAGAGGAACTGAGAGAGAGTGGACGAGAGAGAGAAGGAGCAGGGGAGACAGTGTAGTGTGTGCGCAGGGGGGTGCAGGGGAGAGACAGAGAGGGAGATGGAGAATGTTAAGTTGCAGGGGAGAGACAGAGAGGGAGATGGAGAGTGTTGAGTTGCAGGGGAGAGACAGCGAGGGAGAGGGAGAGTGTTGAGTTGCAGGTGGCGGGACGCGCGGGGAAGAGAGAGGTGGAGAAGAAAGGGTGAGGGGAGAGGGTATGGAGTTGCTGCGAGAGAGACAGAGGGCGGATCAGAGAGGGAGAGAGGGACGGTGTGCAGTGGGGCAGAGGAGAGAAGAAAGAGGGAAGCAGAGAGAGAGGGGCCGCAGAGAGGTGGCGAGGGGTGATGGCAGGGAGATGGAGAGGAAGAGAAGAAAGAGCGTGAGAGAGGAGAGACAGAGAGAGTGAGCGAGAGATGGGGAGTGAGAGAGAGAGAGAGAGACGTGCAGGCGGGCGTGGGTGAAGAAAAGAAAGAGAGAGGGATGGTGTGCAGTGGGTGCAGGTGGTGGAGAGGAAGAGAAGAAAGAGTGTGAGAGAGGAGAGACAGAGAGAGTGAGCGAGAGATGGGGAGTGAGAGAGAGAGAGAGAGAGACGTGCAGGCGGGCGTGGGTGAGAGATGGGGAGTGAGAGAGAGAGAGAGAGACTTGCAGGCGGGCGTGGGTGAGAGATGGGGAGTGAGAGAGAGAGAGAGAGACGTGCAGGCGGGCGTGGGTGAAGAAAAGAAAGGGAAAGGGATGGTGTGCAGTGGGTGCAGGTGGTGGAGAGGAAGAGAAGAAGGCGTACCTGGTGCAGGGGGAGACGTCCGGCGGCGCGAGGAGGAGGAAGAAGGTGCTGCTGCGTTCGTCCAGCGACTGCTGCGTGCGGATGTGCGAGGTGCTTCTGCGGCGTGTGTCTGGGGGCGCTGGCTAGGAAGGAGGATGATGGTGGACGACGGGTTGCAGGGTGCAGGAAGAGGGCAGAGCGGAGAGGGTGATGGTGATGCCTGGGGTGTGCGTCGGATGGAGATGAGGAAGAGAAGGAGAGGAGGGAATGAGAGAGAGGGTGCGGACAGAGAGCCTGAAGAGGAGAGGTGGAGGGAGATGGAGATGGGCGCAGAAGAAGAGAGAAGACAGGGCGTAGAAGAGATGGAGGGTGATGGTGATGAAGAAAGGAGGTGGGTTCTGTGAGATGATGAGGGGGTGTTCCGTCAGGGAGATGGCTGCACGGGGAGCCTGGGGTCCGCCGGATCGAGATGAGATGGATATGGTGGGAGGCTTCTGCGTGAGTAGAAGAAGATGATGAGAGGGAATGATGGTTGGTTGTAGGAGAGAGATGAGAGAAGAAGATGGGGTGCTGCGTGAGGGAGATGGAGATGGGAGGCCTCTGCGTGAGTAGAGGAAGATGATGAGAGGGAATGGTGGGGATGCTTCTGCGTATGGGTTTTTGGAAGACGATGTTGGAGGAGGCCCTGACGGGGGTTCTGCGCATGGGTCGTTTTTTTTTTTTGGATGGGCTTGGGTGTTTTAAATTGAGAGGGATAAGGCCTGGGTTGGAGAGAGATGAGAGGGATGAGGATTGGGTGTTTGAAATTGAGAGGGATAAGGCTTGGGTGTTAAGAGATTGAGAGGGATAAGGCTTGGGTGTTAAGAGATTGAGAGGGAAAGATGACGTTTAAGGGGGAGGGGAGAGTCCAGATCTCATGGACTGTCCTCTCCCATGCAGCTAATGGGCCTTGTGGGACGGGTCAAGTTCGGGTCTCGGGTTGTGTCTGGGTCAGGTGAGGTCTGGACTTGGCCTAATGAGTTGGATCGGGTCAGGTTCAGCTTGGGCTGGAGTTCATTGGGCCAGGCCTGGTGGGTTTGGATTTAAAAGAAACTGGTTTGGGTCGAGAAGGCGGGGTCCGGTGGAGATTGGCCGGGTTATCATTAATGGGGCCCAGGTTTCGTAGATTTCAATCCGCTCATCGGATTTCGACGTTCTACATATTGACGGAAAGCTCTCGGCGAGTAGGTCACGATGAGACAACTTTCAGGGCAATCAGAGGTCCATAAATGATAGGTGATTTTTCACGCGGGCGCCGCGGGGTGTGGGACCCGCTGTCATGATTTTTTGATCCGCCCGTCAGATCTTGGAGTTCTATATATGGGCGGAATGCTCTCGATGAGTAGATCACGATGAGCCAACTCTCGGGGCGATCAGAGGTCCAGAGATGACAGGTGACTTTTGACTCGGGACCTAATAAGGACATCATTAAATAGGGTGGACTGAATTGCCCCTCTTAGGGTGCCAAAACTAGGTGTCTACAGTATGCCCCTCTTTGGAGGACAGCACGTATAGAGTTGTTCTCCAAAGATAAGGAGACACATACTCATGCCTCCGCTTGAGCCTTTGGGCTCAAGGGAGTGGCAGCCTATGAGGGTGAGTTCGAACTGGCTCGAGGGAATTGAAATAAGGTTGTTCTAGGCCATCCCGTTAATTAGGTCTCCTTTTAGGTCTGAGCTTGATCATGTGATATGAGGATGTCACCTCGTGCCTTTCCTTTTTCTACCCAAAATTAAATCCCTACAAAGTGAATCATCCTACTGGGGGGTGCACAAAGTGTCAAAGCAGGATTCTGAAAGAGCATGTTACGGTAATGATATTAAATGTAAGAGCACAAGTTTGGAAGATTAAGTGTGGGTTTTTTCAGTTCAGCGACACTTACCTCTTGGATCCTGTTCCTTTCGGTGTGGTGGCCCTCACATTTTCACCTGTAATAAATCCTGACTAGAAGGAAAGAAGGGAGCAACGACTCGCCTTGCGGTGAAGTTAGTACATAAACGTGCCAAGTGTGTGTTATGCATGTGATGATGTTAAGAAGGCTTGTAATTGTAATGCATACTAAATTTAAAATGTTAGTGCTAATGTAAGGCATGTCCTCGACATCATCCTGTAGTCATGATATCAATCAACCACTACCATGACAGTCAATGAAGATAAAAGAAAATAACAGAAATGCATCCACCACATGCAAGGGAAAAAGAATAAAAGATAAACAGCGGGGGCCCATCCTTTGGATATAGGTATATCGAGTAGGAAATTGAGATCGAAAGATATCTAAAACTTATCCATAGCACACACATAGCATGAAATAATACACATCCAATACCAAGACTAGAGGCAAATCGTTGTTGGCTAATCCGAAGCAAAGGAGTGATCATTTTCCGACTGATAGTATATCTCGTTTCGAGAGGAGTCGTGCACAAAACATGGTATCCGCGTGGGGTTTTGGATCAAAGGTTAGCCAGGGAGGTGTGAGGCATGTTTACGTAGGTTCATATATAAAATAAAAAAAAAAATGCCCCAGCATATGGGGTGACATATGTGAACGGTCCCTGAAACAAAACAATGTATAACCTATCCTGCATTCAACCATAAGGCATTAGTAACAAAAGCATGCATGAGGTGAGAGTGTGTGGATTGGTGAGTGTTTGTGACAACTGTGCATGTGACGGGACCTGAATTGGGAAGCCGCGCAGAATAAGTAAGTATGCGTGTGCGTGTACGCATGTACATATATGTATATATAAAAATGCCCCAGCGTGAAGCTGGTGTGTTTTCTGGCTGGGAGTGAGAGAGTGAAGGTGGTCTAGCTCTCTGATCCATGGCTGCTAGTTTGATTATGATATGACCTTCCCCAACTATCCTTTGGAGATCGATCCCTCATGATTCTTTTCTAGCCGTTTTGGTCCTTTTAGTCGAACTTTGGAGAGCGCTAGGCTGCCCCTGGAATTCATGTGTGAGCACGAGTTTCGTGTGTGGGAGATAGTGAGTCGCCGTGCTTCCTTAGTGTTGTGGTTACCGGCCACTCTCCGCTTGGTTCATTAGGCAAGGGCCCATGTCATTCGAGCGGGCTTGGGTTTTATGAATGCTATTCCATTACCTTGGCCTTTTGGCCCTTTTCTCTCTCTGTTTTTTTTTTTTTTTTTTTTATTCTCTCCTTTTTTTTTTTTTTTGTTCCGATTTGTGACTGTGCAATGCCTGGGTCCCTTAAGCTTTCTAATTAACCCATGTAACGAGCGTTACGCCAATGACTCCCAAACCAAATGGCTTTAGGGCACTAGGTATGTAAATACCCCTACGGGCTTACTGACTCGGGTTAAAAAGGCTACGAACCCAAACTAGTCACAAAATTTTTTATTCTTTTCAGGACTTCTAACTAAACTTTTTTTTTTTTTTTTTTGTTGGACTGGTTTGGGAGGGGGTGCCTAGGGTTTTGGCTTCTGAAGCATCAGGCATGGGGAGCACACCCACATCTCATGCAACTCCACCGTGGTTTCTCTTTTCTCTTTTTGTGGGTGATAAGGGGAAGCTTTCATGACATGGGCGAGCTCGCTTATAAACTTTTGCGTTGAATGGTTTCAACCGTGCAGAACATTGTGTGGGGACAGACTCACTATTCTAGTGTTTTCCTCTTTTTTTTTTTTTTTTTTGCCAGTGTGTGTTTGACTTCCAAGTTTGGCTGTTGCACCTCTCCTCGGCCTTTCCTACGGGATTTATACAGCCATATCAAGAGACCGAGGGTCATACTCCGCAAGAAGTGAAGAAGGGTCATGTGGTGTACTTTTTCAAGTACATAGCATTCCATGGATCGGGGAGCTCTTCCCCTTCTGCATTCACTAATCTATATGCATTGCCAGAATATACTTCTTTAACTACATATGGGCCTTCCCAATTAGGTCGCAATTTGCCTTTAATGTGTGGGAGTTGTGATTGAGTGATGCGTTTCAATACAAGGTCACCTGTTTTGAATTTCCTCTCTATGACATGCTTATCGTAGGCTCTTGCGATTCGCTTCTTGTACACCTGAGCGTGCTCTGCTGCTTTCATCCTTTTCTCATCGAGGAGGTCCAGCTGTATTTGCAATGCTTCTCGTCTTTGGCCTTCTGTCATCTCTTCATCTAATTGGATCCGCAAAGATGGGTGCAGGAGCTCGAACGGAAGGACTGCCTCCATCCCGTAAGTCAATGCATATGGGGTCTCACCTGTCGGAGTCCTAATGGAGGTTCGATATGCCCACAATGCCTCAACCAAACGGTCTGGCCAATCACTGCCCTTGGTTGTTTCCACTGTCTTCTTGATGATCTTGAGTAGTGTCTTGTTTGTAGCTTCAGCCTGTCCGTTTGCTTAGGGGTAATAAGGGGTTGAATGATGTAGTTCTATACCATATTTTGTGCACAAATCCTCCATTACCTGAGATATGAATTGGGGGCCATTGTCAGTTATGAACACTTTCGGAACGCCAAACCGGGCTATTATGTTCTTTTGAATGAACTTGACCACCGTGGATGCTTTGATATGGATAACTCTTTGAAACACCGTTATGAACACCTCTTGATGACCCTTTGGAACTCTTCCAAGACTTCATCGTCTTCTCTGTCGGCATCTACTAATTCGTAAACGCCCATCTTGTCCTTTGCATTCTCGGTTCCCGGAGATGATTCTGGCTCTGAAATAATGGGCATCGACTCATACCCTATCTTGCTAATTTGGCTCATGATTTCCTCTAGCCGTGATTGCTCTACCGGGGGAATTTTCCAGCGCTCAAGTCTTCTTATGGCCCTACAATAGTCAAAGGTCTCTACTCCTAAACTACTTACATTTTTGGGTTTTTGGTTTTCTATTTTTTTTTTTTTTTTGGATTTTGGGGTTTTGTGATTTTTTTTTTTTTTTTTTTTGGATTTTTAGAATAATATGGTACAGGTTGGGTTGAGGAGGGGCTATCTAAGGAGGAAGATCCCTGCCCCGGGTAATGCCGAACTGCAGGGCGATACACCACTTCGTCGCCTTCGGGATTTTCGATCTCCCAGGTTTTGTTGTCTTCTTCTGAAGGTCCTGCTCTCCAGTGTCGCCACGCGGCTGGCCAGTATACGACTTCTTGGCTATCGGGGTCTTTGACTTCCCAGGTTTCATAGTCGTTTCTCTTTTTGGAAATCGGAGCTTTTTTTTAGGCAATTTCGCCGAATCACTAGTACCAATCATGTTACAAGACAGCATTCGAAAACTTTCCTCCAGGGGGAAATTTGAACTCCTAATTTCATCAGATTCATGGAATTCTTTCCAGGTGCCAAAGATGTCTTCGTAAGTTTCGACCTCCTCGTCGTCAGACGACGAATCGGTTATACCTTCTATCAAGAGTTCTTTCCCTTTTTTCTGGGGGTGGATCTGATGGCATCCTTCTCCGTTGGGAGGTTCATTGGGGTCCAAGAGCTTGCTATGCCTGACGAAGTGTTCCCCTAGTTTCCAATCCTTTCTGGAGAGTGTTACCTGATCATACGGGTTGAATCCCAGTCCTTCTGTTCCTATCCTTGCTTCTAGGATAACGGGGTCAAGAATCCCATCCTCACTCCTACCTAGCCCCAATCCGGGCTGATATCCAAGTTTTCTCATGAGGTTCCAGCCATGTATGCACTGTTTTCTTAATGGCGGTTCAGGTAGAGGGACCGGATCTGGTGTCATACTCCGGACGGGATCGATGTCCGTCAGGGAAATGGTGGGATCAACCCTGTATCCATGGGTTTTGGTTCCAGGCGGGATAGGGGCCGATCGCAAGGTGGGAAGTATCTGAAGTCCTTCTGGTTCGATCACAGGCGAGTCCCCCATTAGCTTCACGATTTTTCCTAAGTGGGGAAACTTAATACATTGGTGCCTAGTGGACATGACCGCCTTCATGTGATTCAGCCAGCGACGCCCTAATATCAAGTTGAAGGTCGCTGGGATATCCATGACGTAGAATTCTTCGGGTACTGAGATCGGGCCTGCTTGCACTAATAACATGATCTTCCCACAAACGTTCTTCCTATTTCCGTCATATCCTGTCACCACCAACGGAGCTGGGGTTAGGTCTTTAGCAGTTAGATCCAGCGTCTTGTATGTTTTCAGTGGACAGATGTTTAAGGATGCCCCTGTGTCTACCAAAGCGCCGGATATTTCCTTCTCGGCCACCCTAACTGTGAGATGTAGGGGTGAGGTCCTCGCTTCAGGTGGTATTTCTTTTAGTTCCTCCTCGGTAAAGTTAAGGATTGGCAAGGATGTCTCGGACGACAAGGACGCAATTGACGCCCGTAGTTGTTCTGGGGTTATATTTTCCGGAACTTGTAAGTGGGTGATGGCATCCATCAGCTGTTTTTGATGCATAGGGGAAGTCTTGATCAAATCGAGGATTGATACCTTAGCTGGTATCTTCGTTAGATGCCCTAGGAGATCATACTCTATCCCAGTCTCGAGCTGAACATGATGTCTCTCTTCGACAACCTCTTCGGTCTGCGCGTTGGGGATTTGTAAGCCCGGATCCGGCGCATTGGCGATCGGAGGTAGCCGCGGTGGGCGGATCCGTCCTGATCGGAGGTGTGCTTGTGATGACCCAACATCCTGGGGGTGATTAAATTGGGAGTGAGTGCTGGTCCGAGACCCCTCGTACGCGACATCATCGTCAAAGAACACCTTGTAGAGGTCCGGGGAGTCGATTACCATGCCGGTTTTGATGTTATCTAGTCTGAATTTAGTTTTTCCGTCCCAATTGACGTATTTCCAATAGTCATCATCCTAAAAAAAATCATCATAGTAGGGTTGATTCTGACTAATGGCTGGCTGGATCGGGAAATCAGTTGATTGATGTGACACGGTGGCGACATTGGCCGACGGTCCCTGCAACGGTTGTGTCGAGGTTGACGCGGCGTGTTGTGGCATCGGGTTTGTGTAGATTTGCATGTTCGGCACTCGCTGCGTCGTACCGGTAAGCGGACCTTGGGCTTGTGGCATTTTCTGCGGACCGTAGACTCCCGTGAGTTTGATGCTATTCCACTCAATCGCCCCTTTATCACTGAGGTCGTAGATCAGGTCTCTGGCCGTATAGCAATGGGTTAAGTCATGTCCCGGCATCCTGTGGTATGCACAGAATCTCGTCCGATCAAGGTGGTCTGGCCATTGCTGTTGTCTTTCTGGTGGAAGCTGGATAGCGTTTTGTTCTATGAGCGACCAGAAAATAGTGATCCAAGGTTGAGGGAGGGGCGGGTAGTTAGCCCTTTTCGGTCCAAGCCTTTTCTTGTTCCCGTCATTGTTTTGGCCTAAATTGTCGTTATAATTGAACGAGACTGCGTTATAATTCGGCCGAGGATTAGTACTCTGATTCGGGTTTTGAGGCATCACCGGCTGATTCACAGGTTGTCGTGCCGGATTTATGTTTTGCCTTGGATGAACGGGTCCCCTTTGGTCATGTGGTTGTTGGTTATATCTTTGATCATTCCGAGGAAGATCCCGGTAGCTCTGATCGTTCCGGAAGCTTTGTGTGTTCCCTTGGAAATTAACATCCCTGTTTTGTCCTTGATTCCGCTGTTGGTTGAAATTCATTTCCTGACCAGGATTATATGGGCGATAAACCACCTCTTGGGTCGAGTTTACTTCCGGGGTCGCGCAATTTTCCACTTGATTGGTCACGCGACGGACAATCCTTTTTTGATCGGAGATGCCTAGGTTATTCAATATTCCATCGTCTAGGTTCTGTTTCATTCTCGACAATCGATGGTGTAGGCCGCTCCAATTCATGACTTCCCCGATCGTCATCAATGTCCTCATCGGTTCTTTCATGTTCGAAATGACCATCCTGACTTGTTCCTCCTCCTTCATATTGCAGTCAGACCTCGTGAATTGACTCAGCCATCTCGTGGCGAATTCTTCATAATCCTCATTGTTCTTTTGCTTTAAGTTGGCTAAGTCATGCCACAGGGGTTTGTTCTTAGTTAGGTGTTGGTATCGCACCAGAAATTTTTCTATCACATCCTCGAAGGTATTGATCTCGTGTGAGGGCACAGATGTGTACCAAGTTAGCGCATCTCCGGCTAGCGATTCTTGAAAGTAATTAATGAGGAGGGCATCGTCGTCAGCGATTATACGACATTTACTGCAAAAGGACACCAAATGGTGTTGAGGGTCTGTAGTCCCGTCATACGCTACGAACTTTGGGGCTTTAGCTGGGAAGGGTGATTTCTTGGTCTCTTCTTTCTTCGTGAAGTCATAGAACCCTAACCTTTTGCCTTGTTGTGACGGCGACTTCTTTCTAATTTCACTCTTCAACCCTTCTATTTCCTTCCGCATTTCTCTAATTGCATGAGAATCAGGGTTTTGATCTTCGTGCGCTTGGCCACGTCTCGGGGCCTCAACTGGGGTTCGATAATAAATCGGTTCTACAAGATCATGTTGAGGGTCCGGTTGGGGTCCCAAAGGCGCATATTGGTAGCTTTCCTCAGCTCGTGTTCTCCTAGGGGCCTGAATTTGGGTTTGGTTTCGAGTTCTATCCAGGTCATGAGCTAATCCTAATCGTCGACCCACGTAAGTCAATTGGCGGGAGAACTCGTGGGCTGGATGGTCCGGCCGATGTTCCTCGTGAAGCTCATGAGGGTCTACATCGTCCGCAACTTCATCATAATAGAGTGGGAGATCCTGCTCCTCGTCTAACATTTCGTAAGCCGGAGTCAATTGATCTTGATACGTTAGAGGTGATCTTTCGTATCCCGTCGGTTGATGATAGGTTAGCCTAAGGCCAGATGAGTTTGGGATCGATCGGCTTACGGAGACAGTCGGAGGAGTCATTGCTTGAAGTTGGGGTTGGACTACCTCATGCTGGTATTGATGGTGGATTATGGGTGCGTTCTGTGCGCTGGTGTAAACAGCAGGGCTTCGCCGCGGGACCTTCGGCATAAGTGATCGAGCCGGGCCCACCTGTCCTTGGCCTATATGGAGGCGTGTATTTGCATATGGGATCGGGGCTGGTTGCTGTCTCGCTTGTCTAGTGGTGGTCATAATGGATGTATCAAAAGGTGTTCTATATTGGGGGACCATAGAGGTAATCGGTTCAGTTCGGGTAACCGTAGCTGAATGATGGATGACCTGTGAAGTGACCGGTTGAAGCACACGGCGAGCCCGTGTTGTGATGTTGGCATAGGTCTTATGCTCTACCGTCTGTTTGCTCGATCCGACCAAATCCTTATACGTGACTCGAGAGTCGGCAGAGTATGAGTCCCTCCTTATTGGAGTTGGAGGACTAGAGTGACTTTTTCTCGCGACTACTGCATTCATGGGAGAAGGGACCCGTTCGACAATCGGAGAGCCCGATATGCGCGGGGAATAGCGCGGTTCAGATAATGGGGTAGAAAGAGATCTAGAGATCTCAGTATCTAATGGGGGGAAATAAGCCTCACCGATGGCTCGAGTTGCTCCCGGGGTTGAAATAGGAGGAATGTCCGGCATTCCCCATGGGTGATTCGCCATTTGTGAGAAAGTGGGGGTGAGAAGAGAAAGACTTTAGAAAAGATGAGAATGGAAAGAATTTAGGAAAGAAGAAAATGTTTTATGGAATTAATGCGAGAAAGAGGAAAGATTAATAGGGCTGCGCTCTTATGTTGTAAAGGGGAGAGCTTCAGCGGGCGGTTATGCGGACGCTAGTTCACATTTGATTTGTACCCATAATGACCTTTAAATAAACGAGACACGGACATTCGGTCATTGATCGAAGGTTCGTGTTTCATAATAAATCTTCTAAAAGACCCAAGTAAACGATAAGACCATGAAAGATGTCCCATCACGATCGCCAGGCTGTTGGCATGGAGATCGTGGGACCTGCAAAAGACCCAAATTCGTGACGAAACAACAGAAGATGTCCCATCACGATCGCCAGGCTGTCGGATGTGAATTTTGACCCCCCCCCCCCGAGAGGGGAATCGCCATTCAACAGTGTGAGATAAAAAAAAAATACATCGAAAATGAGGATTCCGACTACCCTCAAAATCGACGGATCACGATCGCCAGTTACGGATTCGGCCGTAACACCGTCCTTCGACGAAAGCCGAAAGAATGCGGGAGGAAAATGGGGTGGGTTCTTCTCTCGTCTAATGTGCCGCCGGCGACACACGACGGTTGTCTCGTCACTTAATTTGGGTCTTTCAATTCGGGTCGAACTTGGGTCAAGGGTCAAATTACGGGCTTCAAGATGGGACCATAATGAACTAGGGAAATCAACATCCAGGGTTGAACAGACTAATTAAAGTTAAATCCAAGTATTCTAGGGGATAAGCGAAATAAAATGAGAATAAACTAAGAAAATAAGGGGAAAGGTGCCAAATATTTAGAAGAGGATCAACCCCATTCCTGGGTACCCCCTTCAATGTCCTTTGACGACCTAGGGTTTAAAGGCTGATTCTTCGAATCGAAAGAATGATGCAAACGAAACTTCGAGTTGTGATTTCTATGGGTTTGCGTGCGATACGCAGGTGATAAAAGTGCATGGCCGATGATGGGCCAGAAGTAAGATAAAAATGGCCGATGTTGGGCCGGGATTGATTGAGGGTGGCCGATGTTGGGCCGGTAGTAAATAAACTGATATTGGGGTGTGTGAAATCACTCGTCTCGTTTCGTCATTCTCATTAATTCAGGTTCTCGGAATCAGCCTCTATTCCCTTTAATCATTGAGTTCAGATAAATATTTGGCACCGGAGGTGGACGAAAAGAGAAGAAAATATTTTTGGAATTGGTTTTGTTGGTTTTATAGTTTTTTTTGGATTTTAATAATTGGGGCTAGAAGGGCCTAACTAAGGGAGTTCCTACTTGGATTTAATCTAACTGTTCCATTTCCCTAATGGATCTCTACCCTATCCTAAGGTCCTAACCGCCCACATCCGCTCTCCCGATCCCTTAGCGGGGCCCGGAGAGAGAGTGGGGCCTAATCAGTTGAAATTTAAGAAATTAGGGTAGTCTAAGCTGGCTAGGGGGAGACCTAGATCTAGGTCCGGGGTCTGACCTAATCAGTCTAGACTACTGTATAATTTCTAACTCCAATTTATTAATATTTTGGTTTTTTTTTAATATCTTTTACTTTGTTTTTGGTATTTTGGATTTTTGTTATTTTTATTTGTTTTTATGTTTATTCATAGGGCCTAAAATCCTAAATTGATTTATCCTAATGAAATGGGAAGGGGGAAAGAGAATGAATTTCTAATTTTTAATTTAATTAATTTATTTGAAGTTTCCTAAATAATATTTCCTAATCCTAATGAGAGAGGAAGGGAGAAAAGAACTTAATTATTAAATTTAGCCTAATTATCCTAATTAATAGGGTAGCTAAAATTCTATTTTTAATCTTTACTTCTTATTTTATTATTTTTATTTTCTTTTGGTGTTTTTGGTTTTTATTCTAATTTTTATATATTTATTTTTAATAAATTATGCAGTCCTAAATTGCACCTAGAAGAATATGAAATAAAAATGTAATCTAGGTTATAATGCATGGGCAGATTGAATGCATGAGCATGGAATAATTTAAAACAAATAATAAAATTGAAAGTTCATGCGATGTATAAATTAAGAAATAAACTGAAACATATAATAAGATATAAGACTAACCTAAATGGCTGAGCATATTAGATGCATGGGATATCATAAAAGAAACAGTAACAAAGAATTAACTAAATAAATAAGAAGAAAACTATCCTAGGTGCACTAACACATTAGACACACGAAATATCTTAAAAAAAAAGAGACAATAAGAAAATAGAGAGCTTTATTCAATGCAAGAAAAGAAAACAGGGGACCTGGCATGCATGGGCTCAGTTCCGATAAATAGGCTAAGCAGGTGGGTGCAACAATGAAGTTAGGGAGCAGTGGAGTGTAAAGCAAGGGGGCAGTGCAGGGAGTTGTGGTGTATGAGGGGAGCAAGGTGCTGCAGGGGCTGTGTGTATGGCGAGTGTGGGGTGTGCAGTGGGGTAGCGCAGGGGAGGAGAAGAAGAAGAGAAGGAAGGAAAAAGAAAGGAAGGGGGTTGGTTCAGGGGGTGTGCATGAGTGTGCAAGGTGGTGGGGTCAAGAGAAAGAGGAAGATGAAATGAAAAGAAAGAAAGAGGTGCAGTGGGTGCAGGTGGGTGCGTGCAGCCGCAAGGGAAAATGCAGTGGGGAGGAGAAGAAAGGGAAAAAGAAAGAAAGAAAGAAAGAAAAAAGAGGAAAAGGTGTGCAGGCGAGTGACTGTAGTGTGTGCGCAGGGGAGGAGAAGAAGAAGAGAATGAAAGAAAAAGAGAGAAAGAAAGGGGGTTAGTTCAGGGGGGTGTACAGGCGGAGAAAGAGGAAGATGGAGAAGAAGGGAAGAAAGGAAAAAGAGGGGGGTGCGATAGTGATGCACAGCAGCAGGGAAAGAAGAAGTGGGGAAAGGAAGGCGGGAGGAAGAAGAAAAAGAAAGGAGATGGGGAGGCAGCACTGCTGCTTGTGGGTACAGGGCGGAAACGAAGGGGAGAGAGCGAGGGGGAGAAGGAGCGAACGAGAGGGAGAGAGTGGGCGGAGCAGAGAGAGGGTGAGAAAGAGAGTGGACGGGAGAGAGGGGGATGGGTCGCAGAGTGGAAGAGAGGAAGAAGGAGTAGGGAGAGAGGGACTGAGAGAGTAGGGAGATAGGGAGAGCAGGGAGAGAGGGACGGTGTGCCAACGGGAGAGAGAGAGTGGGCGGAACAGAGGAACTGAGAGAGAGTGGACGAGAGAGAGAAGGAGCAGGGGAGACAGTGTAGTGTGTGCGCAGGGGGGTGCAGGGGAGAGACAGAGAGGGAGATGGAGAATGTTAAGTTGCAGGGGAGAGACAGAGAGGGAGATGGAGAGTGTTGAGTTGCAGGGGAGAGACAGCGAGGGAGAGGGAGAGTGTTGAGTTGCAGGTGGCGGGACGCGCGGGGAAGAGAGAGGTGGAGAAGAAAGGGTGAGGGGAGAGGGTATGGAGTTGCTGCGAGAGAGACAGAGGGCGGATCAGAGAGGGAGAGAGGGACGGTGTGCAGTGGGGCAGAGGAGAGAAGAAAGAGGGAAGCAGAGAGAGAGGGGCCGCAGAGAGGTGGCGAGGGGTGATGGCAGGGAGATGGAGAGGAAGAGAAGAAAGAGCGTGAGAGAGGAGAGACAGAGAGAGTGAGCGAGAGATGGGGAGTGAGAGAGAGAGAGAGAGACGTGCAGGCGGGCGTGGGTGAAGAAAAGAAAGAGAGAGGGATGGTGTGCAGTGGGTGCAGGTGGTGGAGAGGAAGAGAAGAAAGAGTGTGAGAGAGGAGAGACAGAGAGAGTGAGCGAGAGATGGGGAGTGAGAGAGAGAGAGAGAGACGTGCAGGCGGGCGTGGGTGAGAGATGGGGAGTGAGAGAGAGAGAGAGAGACGTGCAGGCGGGCGTGGGTGAGAGATGGGGAGTGAGAGAGAGAGAGAGACGTGCAGGCGGGCGTGGGTGAAGAAAAGAAAGGGAAAGGGATGGTGTGCAGTGGGTGCAGGTGGTGGAGAGGAAGAGAAGAAGGCGTACCTGGTGCAGGGGGAGACGTCCGGCGGCGCGAGGAGGAGGAAGAAGGTGCTGCTGCGTTCGTCCAGCGACTGCTGCGTGCGGATGTGCGAGGTGCTTCTGCGGCGTGTGTCTGGGGGCGCTGGCTAGGAAGGAGGATGATGGTGGACGACGGGTTACAGGGTGCAGGAAGAGGGCAGAGCGGAGAGGGTGATGGTGATGCCTGGGGTGTGCGTCGGATGGAGATGAGGAAGAGAAGGAGAGGAGGGAATGAGAGAGAGGGTGCGGACAGAGAGCCTGAAGAGGAGAGGTGGAGGGAGATGGAGATGGGCGCAGAAGAAGAGAGAAGACAGGGCGTAGAAGAGATGGAGGGTGATGGTGATGAAGAAAGGAGGTGGGTTCTGTGAGATGATGAGGGGGGTGTTCCGTCAGGGAGATGGCTGCACGGGGAGCCTGGGGTCCGCCGGATCGAGATGAGATGGATATGGTGGGAGGCTTCTGCGTGAGTAGAAGAAGATGATGAGAGGGAATGATGGTTGGTTGTAGGAGAGAGATGAGAGAAGAAGATGGGGTGCTGCGTGAGGGAGATGGAGATGGGAGGCCTCTGCGTGAGTAGAGGAAGATGATGAGAGGGAATGGTGGGGATGCTTCTGCGTATGGGTTTTTGGAAGACGATGTTGGAGGAGGCCCTGACGGGGGTTCTGCGCATGGGTCGTTTTTTTTTTTTGGATGGGCTTGGGTGTTTTAAATTGAGAGGGATAAGGCCTGGGTTGGAGAGAGATGAGAGGGATGAGGATTGGGTGTTTGAAATTGAGAGGGATGAGGCTTGGGTGTTTGTAATTGAGAGGGAAAGATGACGTTTAAGGGGGAGGGGAGAGTCCAGATCTCATGGACTGTCCTCTCCCATGCAGCTAATGGGCCTTGTGGGACGGGTCAAGTTCGGGTCTCGGGTTGTGTCTGGGTCAGGTGAGGTCTGGACTTGGCCTAATGAGTTGGATCGGGTCAGGTTCAGCTTGGGCTGGAGTTCATTGGGCCAGGCCTGGTGGGTTTGGATTTAAAAGAAACTGGTTTGGGTCGAGAAGGCGGGGTCCGGTGGAGATTGGCCGGGTTATCATTAATGGGGCCCAGGTTTCGTAGATTTCAATCCGCTCATCGGATTTCGACGTTCTACATATTGACGGAAAGCTCTCGGCGAGTAGGTCACGATGAGACAATTTTCAGGGCAATCAGAGGTCCATAAATGATAGGTGATTTTTCACGCGGGCGCCGCGGGGTGTGGGACCCGCTGTCATGATTTTTTGATCCGCCCGTCAGATCTTGGAGTTCTATATATGGGCGGAATGCTCTCGATGAGTAGATCACGATGAGCCAACTCTCGGGGCGATCAGAGGTCCAGAGATGACAGGTGACTTTTGACTCGGGACCTAATAAGGACATCATTAAATAGGGTGGACTGAATTGCCCCTCATAGGGTGCCAAAACTATGTGTCTACACCCCTGAGCGATTTTAAAAGACAAAACCATAGTATTTTCCATTTATGATCACCATATTCTTGTGATTACTAATGGATGTGGTCTTGTTTCATAAGTTTTCCAAAAACTAACAATGGCAGCTTCATTAACCATCACCTTCGATGAGAACAAGTACCAGCTCATGCTTTAAGAGAAGCAAAGCAAGTGCACTTGCAAGTGCCCTGCCAGCTGTCGAAGCGTCACTTCTCTCGGCAACTCACAAAACAACGGGTCGACCTCCACTCCCCGGACCATCGTCTTCGGGTCATTGGGACCATTCCCACTCCCCATAGATGAGATTGCACCCGCCAAGAAGCAAAAAACCGCCCCCGAACGTGTCACTGCCCCGACACCAAAGGCTGTCATCAAGAAACCTGAGGCCCGTGGCAATCCCGCGAAGCCTCAACCTGCAAAAAACCTGGTCTGCCCTAAGACTTGTTCACCGAGACCTTCTCCAAAACAAAGAAGGTCTCGGACATCTGCAAAGCCAGCATACCTGGCCCCTCTCAAGGAGAACCAGTTCTATCCTCTCACTTACATGAAAGGGGAGAAACCTATCCTCCACTGAATTACAAAAACTACTCAGCACGAGTCGGCTTGCTCATACAAGCCTAAAATCAAGTTGTGCATCACAAGGCCTCGACAAAAACCTGCCAGGGCCTGCTCTCCTGCAACTCGACCCTTCATCTCAACAGAGGTCAAGCTTGCAAAATTTAAAGCTTCGCTGCGACAAGCTAAGGACCGCGTCCAAGTCATGTCCATGCCAGTCTTCAAGGAAGATAAGCTCGGCTGTTGCGCACGAGGGACCACATCCTTTAATGCCAGAGCACAGCCCGAGCTAACTGAAGCTCAAATTGCTCGTTGTATATGTCGCCGCACAGCATATCGACAAAAGAGACTAGAGAAGCAAAGAACCCGTCATTCTGAGCTTCAGGTCTCTAAAAGATGGGTTGAAAAAGAAAGACTTGACCAAGTTGCTGTTGTCCATATGGTTGGTAAAGCCAAAAGACGCCATAAGTCAGCAACGAAAATACATGTCAGACGGCCGGTGACTCGCAGCGTCTCCCAGACACGAAGACATCAGGAAGATTCTCCCACTCCTTAAAGCCAAGGACATCGGAGTGATCAATCCTCGGGCTTTTCATTTAGAAGAATGAGCTCCAGCTCAGTCACTAAGACAATATCCTCTTTCGACTCACGAAAAGTGAATGTCCTAGTCACAAACTCTGAGCAACCTCCGCCGAATGATAACATGACTGCACGCATCCAGTAGCTGGAACAAGGACAACAGAGGATAGAAGCCCTGATGGAAAACCTTCTTCTTACTCTCCAACGTCCACTAAACGATGAAGTTCCTCCACACGATGAGGCAAATGGTGGAGAAGATGAGTCACGCGCCCTTACTAAAAAGGACGTTGACAATATCCTCGCCAAAGTAAAAGAAGAGGATACACTGAAGGAGCATGAAATCAAGCCACCATATCCCTTATGGATGGACTCGGTTCCGTTTCCTGTAAAGTGCAAGCAACCTATTCTCCAAACATATACGGGGAAAGGTTCAGCTAGACAGTATGTCATCCACTTCAAGATCCTGACAGGAGCTATTTAGGATCAAGATGCCCTCAAGATTCGTCTCTTTGCAAGCACCCTGAAAGGTACAGCCTTTGATTGGTACTCCACTCTGCCAGAGGATTCCATTCAAAACTAGACCATGCTAGGGACACGCTTCCTAACCCACTTTAAAGGTGAGGATCATCCTATTACTATGGCTCATCTCTGCAACCTAAAACAGGGAGAGAATGAGTCAACATACAATTTCATTCACAAGTGGAAAGCAATGCCGTACAAATGCTCAGATGTGCTGCCACAAGCATCGCTGGTCAACATTTGCCGTAACAACATGAGAGCAAGGATCCGCTCCATGATCATCGGCAACAAATCAAAGAATCTAGGAGAACTCCTAAAAGCATCTTTGGAGGCTGAAACGGTGATCAAAGACCTCAACAGTCAAGTCATCAAAGAAAGAGTCGACCGTCATTCCAACCTCCAAGCCAAAGAAAAACGAGGTTCTCAATGTGCAAACCAAGTCAACTCCTCAGCCACCAAAGAAAGCTGAAAACAAAACTACAGGTAAGAGGCCTGAACTCTCTTATGCCTTCAAAGAACGAGTAGAGAAGAAATACCCATTCGATGAAGATGTTGAAGAAATCTTTAGGGCCCTCTTAGCAAATGGCAAACTTACTTTGCCAGACCCCAAAAGACCGGGAGACGTTGGTAAAACCAACGATCCCCAATATTGTCCATACCACCAAATGATCTCGCATCCTCTCAATCAATGTTTCGTTGTTAGACAGAAGATCAATGAGATGTGGAAAAACGGAGTCATCACCTTTGACAAAAACTACAAGTTTGCCTCCGTTAACATAGTGTCATATGGACAAACATCAAAGTCACCAAAGGAGAAGATCACTACTTCCTTCAAGGTGATAAAGATGACTCAAACGTCCCAAGAGCTGGTGCCTCCCAACACCAGATGGACAGCCCATATGGGTGCATCCCGATCTCCTAGAAGATGAAAATTGGGAGATTGTCAAAACAAAGCCAACCGCCCAACAGCGAAGGCAAGCCAAGAGACAACTCCGCAAGCTTAACAACAAGAGAAGTTTCAACCTAAGCAAGAAGTCCCTAAAAAGGCAGAAACCTCCACTATTGCTTCACTGGGGGCAACAGAGGAGTCCCTTCTCAAGACTTCAAGAGTGGTAAGAAAATTCACCCTCGGTGATTTCATGCCACCACGGCTTGGAAATGAGACTGCACAGGGGGCATCATACTCTTGCAACTTAGTAGTTGAATTCTACATGGATGGATACGAGTCCAGTGACACGGCCAGTGATATCGACGAGTGGGAGGAATCCCTTGAAACCGGAGAATATCTCTCCGATGAAGAATGGATCCCAGAATCTCACCTTATGCCAGTAATATGGTATAATCCCTTATAGCCACAAGGATCCTGGTTTGATGATGAAGAAGACCATGAGGCTGTTCAAGAAAATGCTGTCAATCCAGCACTTGCCGAAGCCCCAGTGGAACCCAATGGTGTTGAACCACAACGGGCAGACGAAGAAGAAGATTTGGCTCCTATGCCCTATCTCAAAGAATATGCAATGATCTTGCAACGTCTGGCCATAAAGCAAGAGTAGGATCGCATCAATCAGCTTCATCAAAATCTAAAACCAGAAGTCCTGGAGAATCTACAAGCATCTCCTCCAATAACTCCGGAAAATGAAGAAAGTTGCTGGATCGATGATCCTCTCACATCTGAAGACGAGTCTGAATCCCAGCATTGCATTATAGAAGCATCTTCTATCAGAGTTGCTTGCAATGCGATAGCTCAGGATGATAGTTGATAAGTCCACAAAATTAGGTCATTAGGTCATCATTTCATTAGCATTTGTGGACTTAATTATGTTTAATTGCATAAAACTGCACTTAAATTTCATGATTACATGTATTTGGGGATATGTTTGGGAAAATGGTCAAAATTCATTGAATTGCATGATTTTTGTGAAATTAAGTTTTCCTCATTAAGTTTTTGGTTTCATCAATGCATACCTACTATTTTTGGCACCATGTGCTATTTTTTGGAAAGTTTGTCATTTGGGTGCATCATTAGGCATGTAGGGTCTCATGCAAGATTCACACTACAACAGTTTACACATTCAGCGATGAAATTTTTCGTCGCCAAAAACCATAAAAACGTCGGTAAAGGTCTTTACCGACGAAAATAATTTCGTCGTCCCGACATCGGTAAAAGTACGTGGACAAAACTTTTTACTGACGCAAAACTATTCCGTCGGCAAAAATTAAATTTTTACCTACGATTATATAAATTTTACCTACATTTTTTTTCATCGTAAAAAATTTAAAGAAAAATAAATTAAAAATTAAAAAACTTTTACCGACGTTTTTTTTTCGTCGGTAAAATGAAAAAAGAAAATAAAAAAATAAAAAAGACTTTCACCGACGTTTTTTATTCGTCGGTAAAATTAAAAAGAAAAGAAAAAAAAAAAGACTTTCACCGAGGTTTTATTTTCGTCGGTAAAAGTAACAAAGAAAATAAAAAAAATTTAATAAGAATTTCACCGACGTTGTATTTTCGTCCGTAAAAGTAAAAAAGAAAATAAAAAAAATTAATGAGACTTTCACCGACGTTTTATTTTCGTCGGTAAAAGTAAAAAAGAAACTAAAAAAAATTAATGAGACTTTCACCGACGTTTTATTTTCGCGGTAAAAGTAAAAAAGAAAATAAAAAAATTTAATGAGACTTTCACCGACGTTTTATTTTCGTCGGTAAAAGTAAAAAAGAAAATAAAAAAAATTTAATAAGACTTTCACCGACGAGTTTATTTTCGCCGGTAAAAGTAAAAAAGAAAATAAAAAAAATTGAATAAGACTTTCACCGACATTTCCTTTTCATTGGTGAAAGTAAAATAGAAAATAAAAAAAACTAAGAACACTTTCACCGACGAAAAAAAACGTCGGTGAAAGTATTTTATTTTTTAAATACTTTATTTGTTTTTTAATAAAAAAGCCCTTTAAACCTATTTATACACCTGTATCACACTTGTATCAAAAAATAAACCTGTTCATATACCTGTATTCAATATTAAAAATGCATGCAAACAAATGTTTCTAAATAAACAAACAACCATCGCCATTTTTCATCAAATCATTGATCTCATTAATCAAATATTACATTAATCAATAATGATTCAGTCCGATAAAAATGTCCAATATACAAATACAAATAAACTAAAAAGAATAAAACACCAGCAAAGTATGCAACCGATCCCAAAATGTCAGTCAATCTGCAAAGACAAAAACAACATTAGAATATTTTCAATAAATTAAATTATAAAAGAAAGATATACATGTATATATATAAATTATAAATTAGAATCTTTTTACATGATTGGATTGGACAATTAGTTAATGTTTCTTAGACCTGAGTCTCTATGGTTGATTAATTCAACAACCTCTTATACCTGGTAAGCCTAATTGGTCTCAAGAATCCACATGCATGAGGTGAAAACATTGTTTTGTCTTTGTTTCACTGTCTTAAACATCCACATCTATGCAGATGATTGAAGGGTTAGGATATTCTAATATGAAAGGTTCTTGAACATCTATATACAAAACAGGTCAATAGCATAAACAACTTAGATCATGAAACACTTGAAATGAGAACAAGGGGCCGGTTTGATCCCTTGCTTTCTTTTACTATAGGAGTAAGCTTCTTTCTTTAAAATTGGGGCTTTTCTTCCTACAAAAGCATGTTGCTCTCCCCATGCATGGGTCTCCCATGGGTCCCACCTCTCTTGGCTACGGAAAAACTAAATAAATATAAATGAACACTTAAAATGAAGTTTTATTCAAAGAAATTAAAAAAAAAAGATTTATTTTGTAAATAAAAGAAACAGCTAAACATCCTAAAACCAAGGTCAATACCTGTAGTTGGAAATGGTCCTGAAGGACCAATAACCATTTCCTGATAAACAAATTGAAAATTCTTTTCCTTAAAAGTCTTGTACACATGGTATGGTGGTGGGTCATGAAAGAAAAGCATTGATTTCCGCTCTAAACTCCCTAACTGGGAGTCCTATTTACGAGCCATCAGTTCCTACATGTTACTCTACCCTCGACCGTAGTGCCCGTGCCGGTTTCGAATTTTTTTGGTCTTTGGTTCCCATTCCGGACCCCCGGCGGGCCGTTTTCGAGCCTAAGTGTCGGAAAAGTGTCCATTTCCGCTCCAAACTCCATAAATGGGAGTCCTATGTGCGAGCCGTCAGTTGTAGAAGGTTACTCTACCCTCGAGCATAGTACCTGTGCCGGTTTCGAATTTTTCCGGTCACCGTTTCCCGTTCTGGACCCCCAGCGGGCCGTTTTTTAGCCTAAGAGTCGGAAAAGCGTCGATTTCCACTCCAAACTCCCTAACCGGGAGTCCTATTTGCGAGCCGTCAGTTCCTACAGGTTACTCTACCCTCAACCGAAGTGCCCGTGCCGGTTTCGGATTTTTCCGGTCGTCGGTTCTCGTTCCGGACCCCCGGCGGGCCATTTTCGAGCCTAAGTGTCGGAAAAGCGTCCATTTCCACTCCAAACTCCCTAACCGGGAGTCCTATTTGTGAGCCGTCAGTTCCTACAGCTTACACTACCCTCGACCATAGTACCCGTACCGGTTTTGGATTTTTCCGGTCTCCGGTTCCCGTTCCGGATCCCCGGCGGGACGTTTACGAGCCTAAGAGTCGGAAAAGCATCGATTTCCTTTCCAAACTCCCTAACCGGGAGTCCTATTTGTGAGATGTCAATTCCTACATGTTACTCTACCTTTGAGTGAAGTGCCCGTGCCGGTTTCAGATTTTTCCGGTTGCCGGTTCCTTTTCCGGACCCCGAGCAGGCCATTTTCGAGCCTAAGTGTCGCAAAAGCGTCCATTTTCGCTCCAAACTCCCTAACCGAGAGTTCTATTTGTGAGCCGTCAATTCCTACAGGTTACTCTATCCTCGAGCGAAGTGCCCGTGCCGGTTTCAGATTTTTCCGGTCGCCGGTTCCTGTTCCGGACCCCCGGCGGGCCATTTTCGAGCCTAAGTGTCGCAAAAGCGTCCATTTCCACTCCAAACTCCCTAACCGGGAGTCCTATTTGCGAGCCGTCAGTTCCAACATGCTACTCTACCCTCGAGCGTAGTGTCTGTGCCGGTTTCAAATTTTTTCGGCCTTCGGTTCCCGTTCCGGACCCCCGGCGGGCCATTTTCGAGCCTAAGTGTCGGAAAAGTGTCCCTTTCCGCTCCAAACTCCCTAACCGGGAGTCCTATTTGTGAGCCGTCAGTTCCTACAAGTTACTCTACCCTCGAGCGTAGTGCCCGTGCCGGTTTCGGATTTTTCCGGTCGCCGGTTCCCGTTCCAGACCCCCCGCGGGCCGTTTTTTAGCCTAAGAGTCGGAAAAGCGTCGATTTCCGCTCCAAACTCCCTAACCGGGAGTCCTATTTGCGAGCCGTCAGTTCCTACAGGTTACTCTACCCTTGAGCATAGTGCCCATGCCGGTTTCGGATTTTTCCGGTTGCCGGTTCCCGTTCCGGACCCCTGGCGGGCCGTTTTTTAGCCTAAGAGTCGGAAAAGCGTCGATTTCCACTCCAAACTCCCTAACCGGGAGTCCTATTTGCGAGCCGTCAGTTCCTATAAGTTACTCTACCCTCGACCGAAGTGGCCGTGTTGGTTTTGGATTTTTCCGGTCGCCGGTTCCCGTTCCGGACCCCCGGCGGGCCGTTTTCGTGCCTAAGAGTCGCAAAAGCGTCGATTTCCGCTCCAAACTCCATAACAGGGAGTCCTATGTGCGAGCCGTCAGTTGTGGAAGGTTACTCTACCCTCGAGCATAGTGCCCATGCCGGTTTCGGATTTTTCCGGTCGCCGGTTCCTGTTCCGCTCACAGTTACATAGTCATTCTTCCGATGGTTACAGCAATCGTTACATGGGCAGTTAATCAACACTGCCTCGCCCAAATTCGACTTTGCAAAATCAATAAATGAGTTCAACCCAGCTATGTACTCCGCACTAAATTGGTTCTGATAATGTAATATCCAACTCCTGTCCATATCTGACCAAATCACAAGTAATTAGCAATTAGAAGCAGCCTGCATGGGTCCCTCCTTGGATAGGCAATAAATTAGAAATCTTTTCAAGTGATAGATGAGGTAATGAGAAACTCCAACAACTTGATGTCCACCATTGGATATTCATAAACAAACCAAAAAAAAAAAAAAAAATCAAATTGGGTACTAGGTAATTCTTTCGGACAATAGATTAATTTTCTATAACAAGTATTAGCAAAGTAGTCCCTAAAAGTTTGAACCAATAGTATGCGATCTTTTCTTGCACAAAGTCCACAAGCACTAAACAAATTCAAACATGAATAATTAAAGAGTAGCAGTAGAATAATTTTAAAAAAAAATTAAAGGGCTCCATTTTAAATCAATTTGTATTTTGTAAGCTTTTCCCTTTTTTTAATTTGAATAATTCTAATTTCATTCACTTTTAGAAAACCTAATCCATTGGGACTCTTGTTTGACTAGTCCACAAGGAAATTAAGGAATTGACATCTAATAAAACTTCTTTACTGGAAATAAATCTCTTTACATTATCTATAAAAGTAGTTTTCCAATCTCTCTCTTTAGTCATGTCATATTGCTACATGGAGAGGAGAGGATTTGTAGCCAACACAATTCATATCTGTCATATCTGTGACCTAATCACCTCATATTTATCCCCTTCATTCATCATCTCCATCGTCACAATTCATTCCATTTATTTTCCATAAATCAAAACCATTTGACAATTGAATCTAAAACAATAATGAAATCATGTCAAAGCTACAGTTCCATAAAAACACATGCATATCCATAAAAATAAATACATATTCACGTGCCTTTGGGTGAGGAAATCCATAAAGATACAACCATGGACTGCGATGATCAGGCCATCCTCAAAAAGTGATTATCACGTTCCTTTTGGTTATGCAAAAGCATGGTTTGTATCTTTATGTCTTGCTGGTATTTTGTACTTTTTTCCCCTGTTTGTTCACTCCCTCATGTTGGTCTTTCCTAATTCTACAGGTTACATTGGAGAGTTTGAGTATGTAGATGATCATAGGTCAGGTAAAATAGTGGTGGAATTGAATGGAAGACTGAACAAATGTGGGGTTATATCACAAACTATAGACCCATCATGGTTGGGTTGTGGGCTGGACCACAGCAGGGTATGCATCCAGTCAGGGTGGGTGTAGACGTATAGTCTCACAAACCATAAACCCATCATAGGTTGCAGGCTTAGACACAGCAGGGCATGTATTGAGTCAAGGTGGGTTCAGATTTATAGGCCAAAACAAATCAAATCCTATGATTGCATTTGGATTGCCGTCTTAAATCAAGAAGAAATGCACTCTCATTCAGGCCCATAGTAATACTACTGATAGTTCCAAGGTAACAGGCAATAAGAATACATCCTAATAACAATTTTAACTAACAAAAGGAATGTTCATTAAGTTGAGGAGTTAGCTATCTTGGGCTGTGGCACTTTCATTCTAGACACCATCAATCTCATATTCAAAGCTCCCAGTTGACGTAGAACAAGACAAAAGCATTACTGGTCATTTTGAATCTGAAGTGATGACGTTGTTAGGATGAAGCCCAGACTCATTATGGCATGCAGACCTCGTCAAAGAAAATGGACTCCACCTATGATGACCAGGTAATGTTAGGGCCCACAGCTGATGCATAGGTTGCCTATTATGATACTGCACAAGAAACCCAATTGACAGTCCATTTTGTAGCCATTCACAGACAGCTAGGTCCGTCCGATCAAGTTGATAAAGGAGAGAGGCTATTGCATTCAAATGTAGCTCTTTCAATCCAATTGTCCACCCAATTCAAAGGCAGAAGCAGCCTAACTTTCAGACCTTTGTATTGCTAGAGGATAATTGCAAGATTCAAATTACAGTAGATCAACAAAAATTGTGAGCAATACTCCCTGCAAGTTTTATTATTTTTATTATTATTTATTATTATAGAACTTCAAAATTGAAATGTTTTTGGGCAAGTATTCATCTCCTTGGAGCAGCACTACATGCTTCCCACCAAATAATAACCTATTTCATAGAGAAACTAAAAAAGGAACTCACCAGATAACTGACAATATATTATTCAATAACTGTAAAGAGGAAAAAAAAAAAAAAAACCTCCAGCATAGCTCACCATGCAAAGAATCCTAACTCACATTGTGGTAAGAATCAATGATGGCATCCGCAAGATATTCGCATTTGGCAAGAGATAACCTAGCCAAGGATATCCTACCATCTTTTGTCATGTACATGTGCCACTTGTTGGTCATATTGTCGCTTTGTCAGACAAAAAAAAAAACCATAAAAATCTCATGTGAGAGAAGGATGAAACAACAGCTTGTTAGTCCACATATCCCTTCACTGGTGCATTGAATAAAAACAAAATAATAATAAACAAGAGCGCACTAACCAATGAACCCCAAACAAACCTTAAAATACCACGGACAATAAGTGTATTAGTTCGCTAACCGTTAAGTGTGGTTGGAGAGACTCCAGATTGGAACCCTGGAGCACATTCCAGGAACAAGAACCCAAAAGGATCTTCTAGCCTCCATGAATAAGGATCACATTCTAGGAGACCACCATGTAAGAAATGATACATGACCACAATATGGGAGTCATCAACAAAATCATTTCTTCAAATGCCAGGACCAAGAGGACCAGAAGTCGGGACAAGACTATGAGTCAGTTTGCATGGAATTGTGTTCTTGGGAATTCTAAGAATGTATTCCTAAAAGTAACTAAAATTGAAGATAGAAAAGATAAAGATGAAAAAACATGGGGATGGGGGGATTTCAAGGACTCCCTAGGATCCTCCTCTCCTCAAAAAAATCAGCCCCAACCATGATTTCTGTCATCTCCATCTGGGCCCCAAAATACATATACATTATATGTTTATGTATATGTATTTTACTCAGGTAAGGATGTCTTGCACAGTTGCACCATGCAAATAAACTGTAAATTTAAATTTCCCCTTCCATTTTAGTCTCAAATTTAAACATATAAATTGCACTCACTGCACCTTGTTGCAACATCTGAGGATGAGCAAACAACATTGATAGCTCCAATCCTTTCTGCATAAAGGCCTAGATTTTTACTGTATGACTGAGCGATTAGAACCTCCAAACCACGAGAAACAAATGACCTTACAGATGAAACATCTTCATCAAGGCTCCCACTTGCAAATCCCTGCAGTACAACATTCCAAAGCTGAGGAACACTTCTACCAACAAGCAAACTGATGTCTGAATGGGAAATAATATACCTGGTATGCAACATCAAAAAATGGAATGTGGTTCTTTTCTTGAATGACATCAGCAATTTTCTCCCACTGTTCAGGAGTTGGGTCAATGCCAATTGGGTTGTGAGCACAACCATGGAGAACAACAAAAGAACCATCTGGTGCAGCCTGGAAACAAACGAAGAACAAATTATCCAAAGGATGAGATGTTCTGGGAATCAATCCAGGCAAGACCTAAGAATTGTAATTCATGTTGTTTCACAATGAAGATTTTTAACATAGAAAGTAATGGTGGCATGAAAATATGGCTTTTAAAAATGTTCGTAAAAGATGTAATGTCACACTTCATCCTACATAATCTGTGATTTAGGTCTTTGGACCTACAAGAATATTGTTGAGCTTCAGGTGGCAAACAACAAAGACGATGGCCAGAGATTTAAGCACTGTGCTTCCATAAATGGCAAACATTGGTTTCACAAGTTCATGGGTCTTGATCAAGGAAGAAATTTAATAGGCCAAGAATCTCAGAAACAATGTACTAAGTTCCCACTGGAAAACTAGGGCTTACAATTTGGTGATCTAGACGACAGATATAACTAGCCTCAAGCACAAAAGAATGACCAATATAGGGTTATTAGTCCCCGATTTGATGTTGGCGTGAAAGAAATTGAGCCATGAACTGCAAGACTGCTCCCCTCTAGACAGGTGAGTTAAGTAGAGACATCAATGTGCCAACAAAATGGATTGACTTGATGATCCATTGTACCTGGTTTGACCAGGATATGGCTTTGGACCCACAGCAGTCCCAGTCCAGATCTTGTTTTCAGCTACAATGGAGTTGGATCTGAATTAACTGTGATTTAATTCCATTAATGCATTACTGTGTATGGTTTGTAGAGACTAGATTTGAGTTGTAATCTGCAGGAAGTATTGACATTAGCTTTGATAGAGAGGATCGCTAAAAAACAACATTGGAACATGTTTTAGAAACAAACTAGGGTTTTATGCAAAAGAAGAAATGCATACCTCAACACTACTGGATTTACATGGTTCGACAGGTAAGATATGAGCTTTCACTAGATTTGTCCTCAAAATCTTCTCAAATTCCAAATATTTACAACCTCTAATTAGGTTTGAAGATTTTTAGCCCTCTTGGGAACTCATGAGTCTCACTAATTGTTTATGAACATTCGCAGTGTGGACCCTTGAAATGTGGGACCACACAAACAATACTGGCTTAAATGAGATCATATTCATTGGACAAAAGGCATTATATGATGCTTCTGTTGTGAATTTGAATGGTGTTGTGTGACTGGAGGCAACCCTGCCACTAAACTGTTGCAACCAAGTCTTCTGGGGAGTAACAATTCATTCTAAAGAGAGAAACCTAATTTGCACCTAAGTTTGTAAAATCTGTGACACAAACCAAATGAATTCACAACAAATGCTAAGTTCTTTTTTTTTTTTTTTTTTTTTTTTTGTTGTTGTTGTGCCTGTACTCTTATCTATTTAAGACGTTTTGGCGACAATAGATGACTTGGCCGACTTGGTCTGAATGGACCTATGTTGGGACGACTCAATTGAGTTCAATCCAGATTCAGATCCTTACTCGTTAAATGGGTGCTCAATCACATTGCTAGGAAGTGTGAATGAGGAAATAAAGAAAGGAAGAAAAAGAGAAATGAAAATTAGATCGGAGATGAGATGAATCAGTGGAGAAGGGAGAGGGAAATGAGAGAGGGGGCTGCTGAGAGCTTGGAATGAGAAAGGGGAAAGGGAGATAAGGGAGAAGGATAAGGAAGAAAGAAAGAAGAGGAGGAGGAAAAGGCATATGAGAGGAGAGGAACAGGGGAGGAAGAAGAGAAGAGCGAAAGAGAGAGAGAGAGAGAACCAAGGGAGAGAGGGAGTGGTCTGCAGGTGGGCGCAGGGCGGAACAGAGGAGGAAGCAGGGGAGAGGGAGAGGAAGAGGGGAGGAAGAAGAGAAGAGAGGGAGAGAAAGAGAGAACCAAGGGAGGGAGGGAGCGGTTTCCGGTGGGCGCTGCAGCAAGCACAGGCGAGGGGAGACAGGGGAGGAAGAAGAAGAGAGGAAGGGAGGTAGGAGAGCAGACAGGAAACAGAGAGATGGGGAACGAGGGAGAGAGAGAACATAGAAGAAAGAGAGAGGAGAGGGGGAATGGTGGGCGGTGTGTGTGGAGTGCAGGTAGAGGGAGGGGTGTACTTGGTGCAGGGGAGGCGTCCGGCAGCGCGGGGAGGAAGTTGAAGGCTCTACGGGCGTCTGGGGGCCGCTGCTGTGGTCGTCTGGCGGAGGAAGGCGAGAGGTCTGGAGAGGGAGGGAGAGATAGAAAGGGATGAGAGGAGATGAGAGGAGATGGGTTCTGGAGGGGTTTTTCATGAGATGAGAGGACGACGATGGGTTCTGGAGGTTTTGGGTGAGGGGGGAGAAAGAAGTGAGTGAGGGAAAAGAGGGCTTGGAGAGGGAAAAGGGGGATGTTGGTGGCGGGGAGGAAAAAATATGTTTACCGACGTTTATAGTTTCGTCATTAACAATTATTTTATTTTTCTTAACCTTTGCCAAACGTCGGTAATACATTTTCCAACGCTATTTTTCATCGGTAAAAAAAAAAACGTCGGTAAAGGTCTCTATTTTTAATTTTCCTCAAAATAAAATTAAACTTTACCGACGTTTTATAGAAATCGTCGCTAAAAGTTCAACTTCATAAAATTCATAGATAATAGAATTTGATATTTTTTTCCCTAAAAATGAAGTTAATAATGAAATTGAACTTGATAATAGACTTTGATATTTATTTTCCCTAAAAATGAAGTTAATAATAAAATCGTCAGTAAAGGTTCTCAAGGAAACGTTACTAAAAGTCAATTTTACCGATATCTTATAATTCATTTATTTTTTACCGACGTTTATTTTTCGTCGCAAAAAAGTATTTTATTATTATTATTATTTAAAAACAAGTAAAAAATGTTATTTTACCGACGAATTAAAAAACGTCGGTAATAATCTGATCGGGTAAGGCTTGTGTTGGGCAGGGTGTTTGGTGATGTCTTCATAGATTCGGATTTTGAAATCTATTTTTATGATGTGGGTATCTTTAGGTTTTTGAACCATTAGGACTAATCCCTTGGGTGATAACTCGTTAAACCTAAACAAATGCACACCGGTAAATTTGGTGTTTGTTTCAAACACAAGACATAGGAAGCAAACCCATGCCTTATGCCACTTGGCCAACACCTAAGTGAGTAATGTATACATAGAATGAAATAGCACATTGATAGTATAAAATACAAAATACTAATTTTATGAATATTCAAGTTTTCAAATTTTACAACATACAGACTAAAATAAGCACGGTTGAATTATTCTCACTCCATGTGGTGGGGCATGACCATTTATGAATGAAGGAAAATATCTCATAGAATGCACAAATCCTTTAAATTTTTCATGGTTTCCTAAAGATATCATGATTTTTTTAACCATTATAGAGCTTACTTTATTATTTATGTATCTCACTATAGCAATTTTCAAACTTAGAAATAACAACCTTGGCCTCTCTTCATCAACACATTACATGTCCTGAAAGAGTTTCTATCATTATAGGGCACATTTGGTAAACTCTTCCCTCCATCTCCTAGAACCAAGATATCATCACAGAGAATTTTCGAAGAGAGTTTTAGGTTTGGTAACTAGGGAGGATTTCTACGATCTAACTTTTTTGAAAGTCTCTCAAAATACTTAAAAAATGATGACCTCAGCTTTCACTCCTTTGTTGTGGAAAATCGTACGGGGAATTTGAATGGTTTCGATCATACAAAAGGGGCCCAAAAAATAAAAAGAATTAATATTTCAGGGCACGGACTTTTCTACAAATATCTCAAAATTTAGGAAGGATCAACGGAGAATGTTTGAATTTCCAGATAGCGTTTGGCCTTTCAGAAATGATGTACAACTTAGATCATTATTTCAGGGCCCATAGGAGCCAAAAACTTGAAAAAAGTACTGCAATATAATCACATTTTCTACACCGTGGAAGATAAATGATCTAGAGTTTTTCACAACTTTTTCACGATCCATGATGTATCACACTGTGAAACTGTCCGTGTAGTCAGTTTAGGCATTCTGAAGAGTTTTAGTGGTTTGGATTTTGCAAAAAAGGACCACAGATTTCTAGAAATTGAGATCCAACGGTGTGAATTCTTTTTTGCAAATATCTCAAAATCTATGAGGAATCAACGTTTGAGATTTTATCACATTGTCGTTTTGGGCCTTTTAAACATGATTAATGGCTTCGATCTTAGTTGTGGGATCCAAAAATTATGTTTCCAAATACAAAACCGCTAACCTCTATGTTACTGTGAAATGTTATAGTAGATTCGCTTTATACCGTTGGATAACTTGTGCCCTTTGTACCGTCGGAAAAAATTATTTTATTTTTATTATTTAAAAAAACATAGTAAAAAGTGCTGATTTTACCGACGAATTAAAAATCCTCTAGCAACGTTTTCTAATTTGTCGGTAATAATATTTGATTTTTACTTTTCTTGGAAAATAAATTAATTTTACACTTGATCTTTGCCGACGTTTTTCTATAAAACGTCAGTAAAAGTGGCTTACCCCGACGTTTCTAATTCGTCGGTAATAATATTTCATTTTTTACTTTAGTTAGAAAATAAATTAATTTTAAGCTTGATCTTTGCCGACGTTTTTATAGAAAACGTCGGTAAAAGTCTGCATTTTACCAACGTTTTCTTAATTCGTCGGTAATAATATTTCATTTTTACTTTAGTTACAAAATAAATTAATTTTACGATTGATCTTTGCCGACGTTTTTCGTAAAACGTCAGTAAAAGTCTACCTTTTTGCGACGTTTTATAGAAAACGTCGGTAAAAGTCTAGTTTTTTCACAACGATTTTTTTTACGTCGGTAGAATGCACTTTTACCTACGAATTTAGAAAAATGTCGCTAAAAAACGTCGCTAAAGGTGCACATTGTTGTAGTGTCATGTTTATTTTCTTATACGTAATTAATGTTAAATTTATTTCTTTTAATTTGTAGGAGAAATCAACATGGGACCCACATTGATGAAATTTGAGAAGAGAGGTCAAAGGAGTGTCAAATAAGCATGCCTTGGATGTCCAACATGGGTCCCACACACCCCATTGCATGCCAACATATAAGCTTCCATTTGTGAAAAATTATTCCCGGATTTTTCAGGGGCAGCAACTTAAAATGGGCATAATTATCAAACTGAGTGTCGGATCGGGGCAATCTAGGTACCGTTGGAAAGGGCTTATCGAGTAGATATCCGTGGAGCCCAAGATTAGATAAATCAGAGCTATATTGAGGGAGATATGACCTTAGGAAGTTTTCTGCTACAGTTTTATGCGGGAATTGCAAGAAATCTCAATTTGGAAAGCTTCTTTCATCCACACCACTTGCAATTTTTGAGAGATATTTTAGGACTCTACAAGGAAGTGATTGTTCTCCAAGAAATTGCAATTAGCAAAAAATCCTCACAAAGTCAAATTCTTTCCAAGTGTGAAGCCTAGCTTGAGGTCTAAGCAAGAAATCTCTATACATTAGGAAAGAAGTCCCTAAAAGAGAGGAGATTCTTAGCAAAAGAGGAGGCATCACACACACAATAAAATCAGCCCATGAAGAGGTGATGGATCTCACACACAATAAAATCAGCCCATGAAGAGGTGTTGGAGATCCATCACCTTGTGCGACACCTTGAGTAATAACTTGGAGGCTCTCTTTCCATTCCACTCCATCCACCCTTTCTCTCTAAGTCCCTTTCTTCTTCTTCTCCCTTCTAATTCTTTAAACATAGGTTGAGAGATCATGCTGAGAGAATGATGAAGGGAGGAGAATCTTAATTTTTTTTATATTTCAAGATCAAGGAATAAAGATACTACTTGGATTGATTCTGCGTGTTTATGTAAGTGGTTTAATTTTCTTTTTCTGGGTTTTTTATGTATTTTGATTGAAGACAATATTTCACATGATTAGATCTAGGATTTTGAAAATAAAATAAACTGACTAAAAGTCGAGAGACATAAAAAAATCACTTGCATAATTTTTTCCAACTCTGAGAAGAGAGGACATCATCATTGCATTTCCAATACTTGTAGGATTGTCTAGTTTCTAGATCTTTGGTACTACTTTTCTGCTTTTTATTTTCCACCCCTTTTGTTTTTGTTTAAGTTAATATTTTGATTATTTTTATTTACAAATTCTAGATTTAAAGATTACAACTTGCATCTTTCTGTGTTTAGTTAAAACTTTCTATTCTTGCTATTTGCATAACATATGGTTGAAAATTGCATCTTTCTGTGTTTAGTTGAAACTTTCTATTCTTGTCTTTTTGCATGCATCATATCTAGAAATTGCATTAGAAAAGGTTTTGTTGCTGAAATCAAAATATTATCAACTGATAAGAAAGAATAAATTCGGACCTGGTATGTAAATAGTGAGAAATTCTGCACAGTTTCAGCAGAATTGACCCAACTGGGTTACAAAAGTGCACAATTTAAAAACTAGGTAAACGTGAATATTTTGGTCCGAAAAATAGCAGATTTAAAGTATGATAATAGGACTTTGAGACCCCAAAATTTCAGCCAAAAATAACCTTGGGAACCATGTCAACCAGAGGCCCAAATAGGGGTAGTCGGACAGCCTGCAAACAGATTTCCAACACAAAACAGTTTAAGTAGGCATCTCGTTTTAAGTCCTTTTTCGATTTTTCTTTTTTTGTTGTGTTCATGCATCATTAGAGTATGGATCCCAGCCATTAGATTTAGGTTCACATCATCTTAGGCCAGTCGTACAGTCCGGTGAAAACAGGCCTGTGCACAGTTTTTTCCAGACTTAGAAATTTTCAACATTCATTAGATTTTTAGAAACTTTTCTAGATTGGCATTGTTAGCATTTAGGGAATTATAGAACATTCATATTTGCATAAAAATTGATTTTGGTAAGTAGGATCTAATTTAGGAAACTTTGTTTTGATTTCTCTTATATTAAATTGGTTCTTTTGATGAGTTTGTTACTTTTGCAGGTTATAGTTAGAATAGGCTTGAATAAACTAGGTTTCTTTACTTAGTTTAGGTTTATTTTTTATTTGGAAATTTTTAATCGTTAATTTTCAGTTTTTAGGAATTTTCTTGTAATTTAATTAGTTTCCATTTAAGCCAGATTTAGTGATTATTTAAGATAGGTCAAAGTTGGAAAGTTTCTTAAAAAGCATTGCTCCCTGTGGATTGACCTGGATTGACCAGATTATTACTACAATCGCACCCTACACTTGGGGTCCGAACTATAGTGCCTCTAAAGCTCCATCCGCCGAAGCTGCAAACTCTCAGACTATGTCTGGTATTACATGTTCTGGAGCCACATCTTCTCGGGTGACTTTCACCGAGATAGCATCTTGTCAGCCTTCGTCTCCTGAAACTGTGACATCGGGATTCAAGCCTCTTTCGACTGATCACCATGAAGAAGCTCTGGCTGATGAAGTCTTCAATAAAAACCCGGTCAATTGGTCTCAGATACCCAACCTCATAGGAGATATCCGGACCGATGAAATACTCAACAAAGAAGAAAAGTTGCTGGATGTTGTTCAAGACTTGTTCCCGGAAAATGCTCCATGCAACGCAGTCACTAAGGACGGCAATACTGCGGCAAAGATGTCTTCAGCAAATAAGAAAGATTAACTCCCTGATTCCAAGGGTGATCTTCCAAACGAAGACCCTTCTCAGGAAGCAGTCGAAGTAAGCAGTCAAGCTCCCTTCATGATCTCTTTTGAAACATCGAAGCCTTTGGTCACCACAACCAAAGCAAAGAAGACAAAAGAAAAGACTGGGGGCAAATTCACTGCCTCCTTGGTGTCGATCATGCAAGACACTGACTCTGATTCAAAAATAGAAGAAGAAGATACCGCGTCTTCCATCTTCCACAATTCTGAAGCATCTTCATCACGTCCAGCACTTGAACCTTTTGAAGGAAAGTATCTTGTACCAGACTTAAATGTCTCTCTTAACAGTATGGTGGGTAAACCCATCAAACAAGAAGGTGATGACATTGAGTCTTCCTTGATGGAGAGTATCCACCACATACCGAATCTTAACATCGCTCTCGATGATCCAAACCCCACAGAGTCATTTAAGAAAGGCGACCTTGTGTTTGCAGTTAAAAAGCCATTGATTCTCGTTCATACATCTAAAACCAGCGATGAATCAAGATGGGAAGGTCCCTATATCATTGACAAAGCCTTCTCCAATGGAGCATATGCTTTCTTCAATTTCGAAGGAGACAGGCTTATGCTGCATAACAGATTTCTCCGATGCTATTCTTAAAACTGCATCACTACCTTCCTGCCGGTTGAGTCTACCTGATTTCGAGGATCAATCTCTTAAATGTCCTTGTCACAAAAGCAGGTTCCCTCAATGCTCGACTGGCAAAATGATCCATCCTTCTGTCATAATTTGATATTAAGTATGTACCACAGAAAGCAATCAAAGGTCAAGCTCTAGCAGACTTTCTCTCAGAGCATCCACTGCCTAAGGATTCTCCGCTCAGGGATGATCTCCCAGACAAACCTATCTACAACGTGGAGACTTCCTTGCCAAATGCCTCCTGGGACATGTACTTCGATGGTGCAAACAGGATAAATGAAAAGGGAAAGCTGATATCGGGAATTGGCATTCTCTTTGTTAGCCCCGACAAATGCATGATTCCACATGCATTCTCGCTACTGGAACCATGTTCAAACAATGCAACTAAGTACCAAGCTTTGATCATAGGATTAGAACTTGCCCTCGAATCCGGTATCACCATGCTGGAATTATTTGGGGATTCTCAACTGATCGTCAATCAGATGAATCAGAAATATGAAATCAGAAAGCCTGATCTGTTGCCTTATTACAACAAGGCGCAATCGCTTCGTCAAAGGTTTGACATCTGTCACATCACCCACATTCGTAGAGGTGAAAACATCCGTGCAGATACCCTGGCTGGACTCGCTGCATCTATGACGATCCAAGAAGGGGAAAACATGAAAATTACAGTATGTCAAAAAAGGATCCTCCCTCCTCTCAACACACACGAAGCAGTCGTTGAATGCCACCAAGTGGTCAGAAGTCGGATTTCAATCCTTAGACCTCTGAGCGATGATTGGAGGGATTCGTTCATTGATTGCATTATGTTCGGAATCCTACCAGAAGATCCAAAAGAGCGGGTAAGCATTCAAAGACGAGCCCCAAACTTTCATTTGGATATTCCCTCCAAAATGCTTTACAGAAAATCCTTCAACGGAGTACTCCTACGCTGCTTGTCACAACAAGAGGAGAAAGAAACTCTAAAAGAAGTCCATGCTGGTCTTTGTGGAGCCCATCAGGCTGGTCCGAAGCTCTATGATTAGATAAAAATGTTAGGTTAGTATTGCCCTATCATGGTAGCTGACGGGATGCAATTTGCTAAACGTTGCCAACAATGCCAAGTTCATGGAGATTATGTCCACATGCCTCCAGAATGGCTACATCCTACAGTGATCTCATGGCCCTTCGAAGCCTGGGGTATGGACATCATGGGTCCTATCTCTCCCCCGTCAAGTAAAGGTCGTTGCTTCATCTTCACCGCTACGGATTATTTCTCCAAGTGGTCAGAAGCATTTGCATTCAGCGAAATGAAGACCTCATCAGTCCTTCAATTCTTGCGAACCAACATCATTTGTCGCTTCGGCATACCTAAAAGGTTCGTCCATGATAACATACCACAATTCCGGGATCACAGATTCTATAGGTTCTGCGACAAATACAAAATCCAAAGTTGTCCTTCGATTCCGTATAACCCGGCAGCGAATGGACTAGCAGAAGCTTGTCAGATGTGAATTTCGACCCCCCCCCTTTCTCCAAGAGAGGCATGGTTTGGGGAAATCTCCATTCATCTATATATACTATTTAAATTTTACATCGAAAATGAGGATTCCGACTACCCTCAAAATCGACGGATCACGATCGCCAGCTATGGTTACAGCCGTAACACTGTTCTTCAGCGAAAGCCGAAGAAATATGGGGAGAAAAATAATAAAGTGGGTTCTTTTTCTCGTCTAATGTGCTACCGGCAACACACGACAGTTGTCCTGTCACGTTAATTTGGGCTCTTTGGGTCTCTTTAATTTGGGTCAATTCAGGGTCATGAGTTAAAGTTCGAATAAAGGTTAATCCTCACATAGCACAATCATAATATATCCAAGTAAAATAAAATAACTAGAATAAAGAAAAAATAAAATAAAAGAGGGGGGAGGTGCCAAATATTTAAAAAGAGGATCGGCCCCGTTCTCGGGTACCCCCTTCGATCCCTTGGCAAAATAGGGTTTAAAGGCTGATTTTTCAAACCCAAATGATGATGCAAATGAGACTTTGACTTGTGATTTCTTTGTTTTTTGTGTGCGATACACGAGTGATAAAAGTAAAAGGCCGATGGGCCATAATTGATTGGAGATGCTGATGGGCCAGTGTTTGTTTTAGGGTGGCCGATGGGCCGTGATTATTAAAAGTGTGTGCGAAATCACTCATCTCATCTCGTTATTTTCATTCATTCAATTTTAGAAATCAGTTCTTTATTACCTTTTATCATTAAGTTCAATTAAATATCTAGCACCTGAGGTGGAGGAAGAAACAAAAGAAAAATCTTTTTGGGTTTATTTTGTTGGTTTTGTAGTTTTTATGGCTTTTTTTTTTTTTTTTTTGTTTTTGATATGGGCTAGAAGAGCCTAACTAAGGGATTTTACTCGGATCTATGTGATTAATGCTTTATTACTGATCATCGGATTAACCCTAACCTAAGGTCCTAGACCGCCCACATCAGCTCTCCCAGTCCCCTAAAGGAACAGGAAGAGTGGTGGGGCGAAGCCTAATGCTCTAAGCTACCTAACTAGGTAATCTGATTTAATCCTAGGGTGTGGATAACCTAAGCTTGGTGGTTTCAGCGCCTAAGTAACTTGTTGGGTGTGACTTTAATTGGTTCGGTTTATTTTAAGTTATGAGTTGATTAGGAGGGGTTTAGGGATGGATTAGGAGTGTCTTAGAGTTCTAATTAATATGTTTTTAAATACTTTAGGGTTCTGGAATTTAAGGTTTGAATTTAAAAGGTGAAATAATGTCGAAATCAGCTGAATGGGACCGACGGAAGACTTGGGCGCACACACAGTGGCGCTTAGGTCACTCCGGTGACTTGGGCGCACCCACAGTGGCGCCCAAGTGTCTGGTTTTGCGTGGCTGGGCTAGTGTTGATGATATCGATGTTAATTTTGGAATTCGAGAGTTCTTACTTAGGGTAGGTCTGTGTTCTGATATTGTTTTAGGTTTTGATTGATTTTATTGTATTGACTTTAAGTCCGGAACTCGAAATGTGACTGAAATTCACAACATAGGCGAGACAGAGGACTTGGGCGTACCAGCAGTGGCGCCCAAGTTTTGATTTGATGCTTTTCGCTCCTCTGACTTCGGTTCGGGGTTCCGGATGGGTTTAAGTTGATTAAACTTTTAATTCTAAGGCTGTTATCGGTTCTGTAAAGTTTTGGAATGTTGGCTCTACTAAGTTTCGTGTTTTCTTAGGTTGATTTGAGGTTGAACTTTTATGGTTTGATGTTCTTTAAATTATATGTGATCTACTGTGTTGTGTTGATTAAGTTAGGTTTCAATTAATTAGGTTTCTTAATGATTAAGAGAGGATGTTTTTGTGATTTGAATTGGTTTGATACTTTAGGTTAATTCGGGCTTCTGGTTTTAATTGTTTTAAATTGTAAGGGTGTTCAAGTGTGCTGATTTGGGACAAGATTTGAGATTAATAAGGATTCGGTGGTCTTAGGGGTAAAATGTGATTTGGGCACACCTGTGGTGGCGCCTAAGTCCTCGTGGTGTACTTGGGCGCCCAAGTGCTTGATTCGTGAGTTTTGGTTGTCTTCGGGAATCGTTCACTTGGATTTATAGTTTTGGGTGATCTATATTAATAAATTCCGAATCCGGAACTGGTTTGAGTCTCTAGACCTCAAGGGTGGTAATGATTGGGGTTGGGTGATCGAAATGCAAACGAAGCGTGTCTTGGGGTTGGACAAAGGAGCTGGGCACACTTGTGGGGGCGCCCAGGTGAGTGCTGTGACTTGGGCGCACCTGTGGTGGCGCCCAAGTGTCTGTAATCTAGTGTAGCTCCTAGTTCGATAGTTTCTAGGGTATTTCTGAGTTGGCTTCGGATATTTGACTCTGGTTTTGGTTGGGAGAGGTTTTTATTTTCGAAATGTGATTGGTTTATTGTTTTAATTAGGTCTTGATTAGGGTTTAAATTAAGAGTTGGTAATTAAGGTTTGATTAAAATTTGGTTAAGGTTTGAATTTGGGGTTGTCAATTGGACTTTGTTGACTAGGGTCTTAATAGATTAGAGCTTATTGATGACGTTTGTTGTTTAGGATCTTAATTGGGACTTGTTGATTAGGGTTTTGCTTAGTTAGGATTTTTATTTTATTTCATTTTTGTTTAGTTAGGATTTATTAAATTAGGGTTTTATTAATTAGGGATTATTGATTAAGTTTTACTAAGTGGGGTTTTGATTAATTGAAGTTTTATTAGGGATTGTTAATTAGGCTTTAAGGGTTTGATTAATTAAAGTTTAATTAATTAAGTCTATGGATTTTAATTGGATGTTTTTACTTAGGCATTTTGAATTAAGTGTTTTAGATTGTGATTGATTTAGTTAATTAGTTTACTCAGGCAAAAGTGCAATAACCTAGGATCACCTGCTAAGCATCTACTCTATTTTTTTAAATTTTTTCTATTTCTTTTATTCTTTTTTTTTTTTTTTTTTGTTCTCTTCTCTAATTACTAAAAAGTAAGATGAGAAGGGAAGAGTTTTATGATTTTGTGATTTTTTGGTGTTTTATGCACAAGTGATGCAACCTAGACTAAAGTGTGATGATTTAGCAATTCAGAGTTCGGAAGTTCAGCAATAATTCATCTTCATCACAGAAATTCAATAACAAGCTAAATAAAAAAGAAAAATATGAAAAACGCGACCGGACGATGAACTAGGAACTTGGGCGCACACACAGTTGCTCCCAAGTATCTCCCTGCGGGATTGGGATGCACTTGTAACTTTTCGACGATACTCCAATGCAACTTCTAACACTTTACGACTAAATGCGGGGCCCTAATGTTAACTACTGATGTCAGAGACTTCGGGTCTAAGAGTGATGACACGAGGGTTCAAATTAAAGGGGTGAATAACCTTAGCAGAGGCTTGGGCGCACCCACAGTGGCGCCCAAGTGCTCTGTCTATTTTTCTCTTCTTTTCCTTCCCTTTTGGTAATGTACTTGCTTATCTTTTTACGATTTAGAATGTGAATTTGTAGATCCGAGGGCTCTGATATCAACTTATACGAAGGAATATCTGTATTTGAGAAGTAGAATGCAACTAATACGAAAAATGGGGTCGAAGTCCAACTCCCGGGACTTGGGCGCCACTATTAGCTTTTCTGCACTTTTTCCCTTCTTTTCTTCTTTTGTAATATCTTTATGTATTCTTATGATGCCTTTTATGCGATTTAAAACGTGAAGTTACAGATCCGAAGGCTCTGATATCTACTTTCACAAAGAAGAACCCGAATTTGAGAGACAAGATGCACGTATGATGAAAACGGGGTTGAAACCCAACTCTTGGGACTTGGGCGCAACTGTATGTGCGCCCAAGTGCTTTTCTGCACTTTTCTCTTTCAAGTTCGGATTTTTCTTAATGAGGATGATATGGATGCAAAGTCTAACCTAATCACGAGTTCGGGATGATGAAAATGATGCAAATCTATTACTTATGATTAATCCTAGGCATGTTCCTAATAATAGATGATTACTAAAAATCAGATCTACTGCAAACCTACCATTATTAATGAAGATCTACCATGTATGAATAATTTTAAACATATTTCTAAGCATGTATAGCAATGGAATGCAATAAAGGAAGAGAGATCTAGGAATACCGGTGTATCAAAGTGTTTGTTAAGTTCCTAGAACGAAGCTTCTGTGAAGTTCCATGGCTCTAGTTAAAGATGTGAAAGCCTCCACCTCTATTCCCTCTTCTTCTTCTCTAGATCTGAAGCTTTCTCTCTCTAATGGTGGCTACCTCTCTTCTTCTTCTTCTTTATTCTCTCTTGTCTCTCCTTTCTTAGGTTTTTTGGATAGCCTCTTTGTAAATTAAGTTAAGAGATCCTTAAATAAGGGTTTAGGGAGAGCCAGAGGGATTAGGGCTGCTGTTTGCACGAACTTCTATAAGGTTCTCGCATCCCAAGGCCGGATTAGGGCTTCTCGAGACTTGGGCGCACCTGTGGTGGCGCCCAAGTGGGTCCCAAGAGTTGGGCGCCCACATGGTGGCGCCCATGTCCAACTTTAAAGCCTAATGGGTCTCGGGTTCGGTTTCGGGTTGTTTTTTGGTCTAAACTGAGTAAAACTACGAAGAGTAGAGTGGGACACACCTAAGTAAATACCGAAGTATATTTTTAACATTATTGGGGACCTGGGCACACCTGTGTGTGCGCCCAAGTACATGGGCGCACCTGTGGTGGTGCCCATGTATGTCTTGAGTGGGGGCCGCTAGGGTAGTCTTCCGAGGGTCATATATTTTGATCCAATGGTTGGATTTGGACGTTCTATATATTGTTGGTGATCGTAGCCCCAAGTGCAAGGCCGCGATTGTAGTAATAACCGGTGAAACCGGATCGATCCACGGAGAGTTTATTTATCGCAAAACCTGTCCTAATAAAAAAAAACTAGTTCTAGCCTAAAAAAAACTATACAAATCAAATTATCTAATTGAATTAAGAATTAATTACAAATCTGAAATATTAATTACAACCAAAGAAAATTAAAATCCTAATCTAGAAACCTAATCTAACCACTGCATCACCATAAGATTTATTAGCCCAACCAATTGCAATAATTGTTAAAGTGCATAAAATAAAAAATAAAATAAAATAAAATAAAATCAGAGAATAAAGAAATTATATTTTAATTCTAAAACTTTGCAATAATTACTTTGCTTAATGCCATCAAGAAAAATCAAGACCACCGCACCAAGTGCGCACTGTCACTACGCACAAAAATTCAATGTTGACTCATTGGTGAAGACCAAGACCCCATAAACTTGATTTATTAATGAAAGACCCATTACAAGCAAATAACCATTACAAAATTCTTTTAATAAAAATAAAGTGCATCCAACCTTACCATAGACACAAGAAACACTAAACGGAGGAGAAGGACTCGCGGTATTGAACGGCGATCCAACCGGCTCTCGTTTCGCGATCTGAAATCCAAGCAAGGGAAGATGATTTCAAGGATGATCCGATGGTGGAGTGACGATAGCAACGGCGGCGGCGTGACGGCGTAGAAATCCAAGTGGTAGTGTGCCTTAGGGAAGGCCTTGGATGAAATATTGATGGAAGGAGGAGAGATGAAGAAAAATTAATGGAAAAAGGGGGAATTAGAAGTTGCTGGTCGTCCAAGGTGTGAGGGGGAGATGGGAATCACGTCCAGCCCTCTTTTTGGCTCTTTTTATATCTTTTTGATAGCTTGGGTTGCAAGGTTTTGATTTGGGTAAGGATTAGTAGTGTGGGGTCCAAGTTGGATTAGGATTAGGAGGGTTTTTGAGAGATTTTCTAGGGGTTGGCTCACAATCCTAGTAAAAATAGGATTGTTCTTATCTCATGCAACTCCCTCTCTTGGGTCCCACTTTGGTTAAGAATCAATTCAAATCTGAAATTTCATATTTGAAACAAATTTTGAAACCATATGGGCAGCCCCTTTCTTGGACGTTTTTTATCTCCTTGGAGTGGTGTTGGACGTGCAACACTTCTTGGGGAGAATTCTTGGTTTGCAAACTTCAATCTTGAGGCCTATCTTTTAGGAGATAAATTTAGCTACAATCTTGCACTCTTTCAATTTTTTTCCAACTTGGATTGCTTAGCAAGATTTCCAATCTTTTGAACTCCTCATGGCTAGAAAAACCTCTTAGCATGGCCCACCTTAAACATCTCTTCAAATCTGAATTTAATTTCATCCCAAACATGACATAGGAGTGGGCCATACTTGGAAGAATGCAATCTTGAACTATCCCATGCTTGGACGTCCTCTCCTTGGCTTGATTTTCTTTTGCAATTTTTCTTCTTCTTTGTTTGGCTTGAATTGAATCTTAGCCATCCATCATGACATGTAAGCAATATTTGTTGGAGAGTAGATAGGACACCTCATCATCTCATGGCCCACAAATTTGGAACTTATCTTCAAGAGATTAAATCTGATTTTTTTTCTTGCATATGAGAGCGGACCCTACCATGGCCGCCCCTACCTTAGAATCCATGCCAAAGGAAGGTGGGTCCATGGTGCATTTGATTCATCAATTCTCTTCCGTGGGCCCCGATTTTTGAAATTCCCTACAAAAATAAAAGCAAAGATCAAAGAATAATCTAATCATATAGGTAAGGAATTATGCAAGATGCGGGCCTAATTCACACTAAATAAATGCATAAAATGTCACCATTTTATCAAGTTTTCTTCAATTAAATCAATGGTACAAAGAAAATTCATCATTTCATGTGTGAATGAAAAGTTATGGGAAATTTTTTACTTTCAATGCCAAAAATAGAGAAATTCATGATTTTATGTGAAAATGCAATTTTTTTAATGAATTTTGACTCAAATTCAGACTTTGATGCTCAAAGCATAAATTCATAATTTTTTTACTAAAATGGTCCATGATTTGATGATTAAGTCCTTAATTACTCTAAAATGATGAGGAAATTCTACATTTTTAAGGACTTATCACACCCCCTAACCAGCTTTTTGCTAGTCCCGAGCAAAATATGCAAACTATGGTAGGTCTTCTGGCCTAATCTAATCTAAACTAAATGCAAAGACAAAAAGAAAAACGCCACTTTCGCTGGCACTCTCGGCTGTATTTAGCGTATGCAGCAAGCCCTTAAACCCCTAGGTTACCCCTAGTGGACGAGTTGTCCCTCGTGAGGGTTTGCAGTGAATATGCCCACAAAATTCATTTACCTAAAAGTGAAAGAAATTCAATGGAAGGTTTTTCAAAAGATGATTGAGTCAAATCGGATGCCTCGAATCCTCGAATAATCAAGATTTCAGACTTTTCAAAATCCGGTTCACGTTTTTTTTTTTTAAATTATACCAAAACTTTGAGTGCCTTGTGCAAATGTATACATCAAAACAAAAATTTTAAATGTTCTACGATAATGCCATGAAAACAGAATTCTCCTTCGGAATTTCCAACTTTCCTAGATTCGGCCAAAATACAAGTCTCCACTCAAGGCTACTATGATGGCTTTCGCACTGCTGTTTTTTCAAAGGCCGCGAGATGCATCCTTTTTTTGTTTTTTTTTTTTTTTTTTTCTGAACACACACATGTGACTGTGCAATGCCTAGGTCCCTTAAGCTTTCTAATTAACCCATATAATGAGCATTAGGCCAATGACTCCCAAGACAGATGTCTTTAGGGCACTAGGTATATAAATACCCCTACGGGCTTACTGGCTCGGGTTAAAAAGGCTACGAGCCCAAACTAGCCACATAACTTTTTATTCTTTTCAAGAGTTATAACTAAACTCTTTTTTTTTTTTTTAAACACTTATTTGTGCATCCCTTGGCAATTTTTTTTTCTTTTTAAACGGTCCCCAACAATAGGCAGCCCTTTTCAATTTACCCGAATTAATTCACTGGTTTTGGTTGGCCTAACCATGCCGATGAACCAGGGGAACTCATATGGCCAAATTTCAGAAAGTCGTCTCTTTTTCTCTCTTGAAAGAACTCTGAAAATGACACTTAAATCTTTTTGTCCAAAACTTTTGAAATGATGTACACGTGGTACTGTGAAAAACAAAGTTCGGTATTCATTTTATTTTTTAGAAAATAATGAACCTTCACTTTACTTCCTTCCAAAAAATTCTGAAATTCCAGATTTCTAAGCATCTTCAAATCGTCAAGTTCTTTTGAAAACCCTTTTTTTTTTTTATTTAAAAAACGGCTACTCAGAAATGAAAAAAAAAAATTTGTCTAAAATTGGACAAGTGTGCTTGTTCCCACCCCCCAACCTAAACTAGACAACGTCCTCGATGTCATACATGAATTGCGAAATGAAATGTAACATGAGGTGAAAATGTAAAAGGAGGAAAAAGGGTAGAAAGCACCTGGAGTAATGAAGCTTTTGCGTAGTACCCTGTCCAATGTGAGACAAAGAACACACAAAGAAAATAGAAAAATATATGCATAATATACAAAGGTATGGGCCACTGTCAGATCCAGTGCCCATCAATCCTGATAGATAGGATCGATCAGAGGAATTACATTTTCCTCTGGAGGAATAGTCTCCAAGAATGGTTTTAAACGTTGTCCATTGACTTTAAAAGAGGTACCATTCGATGGATCAATGAGGGTCACTGCCCCATATGGAAATACTTCTTGAACAATGTAGGGGCCTGTCCAACGAGATCTTAACTTTCCAGGGAAAAGATGAAGTCGAGAATTGTACAAGAGGACTTTTTGAGACGGATGGAATGATTTTCTTAATATCCGTTTATCATGAAAGGCCTTAGTCCTGTCCTTGTAAATTCTTGAGTTCATATAAGCCTCGTTTCTCAATTCTTCTAATTCATTTAGATCAAGGGCTCTTTTCTCCCCAGCCTTATCTAAGTCAAAGTTCAGTTGTTTTATGGCCCAATAAGCTTTATGTTCTAGCTCCACTGGAAGGTGGCAAGCTTTCCCATATATAAGCCGGTATGGAGACATCCCAATTGGGGTCTTATATGCAGTGCGATAGGCCCACAATGCATCATTTAACCGCATGGACCAATCCTTACGATTCGGTTTTACCGTGGTCTCCAAAATTCTTTTAATTTCCCTATTTGAGACCTCTACCTGCCCACTTGTTTGAGGATGATAGGGGGTAGCCACTTTATGTGTAACACCGTAATTTTGAAACAAACTCTCAATAATGCGGTTACAAAAGTGAGTGCCCCCATCACTAATGATGGCACGCGGAGTTCCAAAACGGGAAAAGATACTGTCCAAGATAAACTTTTTTACCGTTTTAGCATCATTGTTCCTACATGGGATTGCTTCAATCCATTTGGAAACATAATCAACTGCAACGAGGATATAATGAAAACCAAAGCTCGGGGGAAATGGTCCCATAAAGTCTATACCCCATACATCGAATAACTCGACGACCAAAATTGGGTTTAAAGGCATCATGTTCCTTTTGGAAATTGAACCCAATTTTTGGCACCGCTCACATACTTTATAGAAATCATATGCATCTTTAAATATAGTGGGCCAGTAAAATCCAGATTGCAAAACTTTGTGAGCGGTCTTTTTAGCAGAAAAATGGCCACCACAAGCTTGAGAATGGCAAAATGATATAACACTGTTCATTTCATGGTCTGGAATGCATCTCCTAATGATTTGGTCTGGGCAGTATTTGAAAAGGTATGGGTCATCCCAGAAAAACTGTTTCACCTCAGTGAAAAACTTGTTTTTATCTTGTTGGGTCCATTCTTTTGGAATTTCACCTGAAGCTAGATAATTGGCAATGTCAGCGTACCATGGAGAATGGGAAAATGTGGCAAACAAGTGCTCATCAGGGAAAGTGTCCTGGATTGGCAAGGGTTCTAAAGCGTTGGAAAGGACAATCCTAGAAAGATGATCAGCCACCACATTTTCTACTCCTTTCTTATCCTTGATTTCGATATTGAACTCTTGGAGTAGAAGGATCCATCTGATCAGTCTGGGCTTGGCATCTTTCTTAGAAAGCAAGTACTTCAGCGCAGAATGGTCAGTAAAGATCACAATTTTGGATCCAATTAAGTAGGAACGGAATTTATCCAGTACATAGACCACAGCCAATAGTTCTTTCTCTGTTGTAGAATAATTAATCTGTGCACTGTTTAAAGTCCTGCTAGCATAGTAAATTACATATGGCTTTTTGTCCCTACGTTGCCCAAGAACTGCCCCAACTGCATAATCGCTAGCATCGCACATGATTTCAAAGGGTAGGCTCCAATCTGGAGGTTGCATAATTGGAGCAGTCGTCAACATGTCCTTAAGCTTGGTAAAAGCCACTTGACATGCCTCCGTCCACTCAAATTCTGCTTCCTTTAGCAGAAGGTTGCATAATGGTCGAGAACTGACACTAAAATCTTTTATGAACCTTCTGTAGAATCCAGCATGCCCTAAGAAAGATCTTATATCTCTTACGGTTTTTGGGGCGGGCAAATTGGAAATTAGATCTATTTTGGCTTTGTCCACTTCCAATCCTTTAGATGATACGATGTGGCCAAGGACAATCCCTTGTCGTACCATAAAATGACATTTTTCCCAATTCAGTACTAAGTTCTTTTCTTCACACCTAGAGAGGACCTTAGTTAAGTTGCTCAAACAATCTTGGAAAGAATCTCCAAAAACGGAGAAATCGTCCATGAAGACTTCGAGAAAACGTTCCACCATATCACTAAAAATACTCAGCATGCACCTTTGAAAGGTTGCAGGAGCATTACACAGCCCAAAGGGCATCCGTCGGTAAGCAAAGGTGCCAAAGGGGCATGTGAAAGTTGTTTTCTCTTGGTCTTCCGGGGCGATCTCTATTTGATTGTATCCAGAATATCCATCCAAGAAACAATAATACTCGTGGCCAGCTACCCGTTCTAAAATTTGTTCCAAGAAGGGTAGGGGGAAATGATCCTTTCGTGTGACAGCATTTAACTTTCTGTAGTCGATACAAACTCGCCAACCTGTGGGTACGCGGGTTGGGATGAGCTCATCATTAGCATTACGGACTACAGTTACGCCGGCCTTTTTAGGTACAACTTGGGTAGGGCTGACCCATTGGCTATCCGAAATTGGATAAATGATACCCACATCTAGAAGTTTCAAAACTTCCGCCCTAACCACTTCCTGCATGGTGGGGTTTAACCGGCGTTGCATCTGACGGGAGGGTTTTGCATTCTCCTCCAAATAGATATGATGTGTACACACGAGGGGATTAATTCCCTTAATGTCAGCCACGGTCCAAGCAATTGCACCTTTGTGCAGTTTGAGCACTTCTAAGAGTTGGACTTCTTGGTCCTTGTCAAGGTGTGCAGAAATTACTACAGGAAATGTTTCATTTTCTCCAAGGTATGCATATTTCAGGTGAGAGGGCAAGGGTTTCAACTCAGGTTTGGGCGGCCTCACCTGAGATGGAAGAGACAGAGTACCAGTTGGTAATAGCTCTTCAAAAGAGGGTTTGCCTATAGTGTTGACCATTTCAACAGTGCTATCAACACTACAACAATGTGCACCTTTAGCGACGTTTTTTAGCGACGTTTTTCTAATTTCGTCGGTAAAAGTGGACTTTTACCGACGTAAAACAAATCGTTGGCAAAAACAGGACTTTTACCGACGTTTTATAGAAAACGTCGGTAAAAGTCCACTTTTTGGCGACATTTATTTAAAAACGTCGGTAAAAGGTAGACTTTTACCGACGTTTTACTAAAAACGTCGGCAAAGACCAATCGTAAAATTAATTTATTTTGAAACTAAAGTAAAAATGAAATATTATTACCGACGAATTAAAAAAACGTCGGTAAAAGCAGACTTTTACCGACGTTTTCTGTAAAACGTCGGCGAAGATCCATTAAATAATGTATTACCGACGTTTTATATGAAACGTCGGCGAAGGTTAAGAAAAATTAAATAATTGTTACCGACGAAACCATAAACGTCGGTATACAAATTTTTTTCCCTCCCCGCCTCCAACATCCCCCTTTTCCCTCTCCCAAGCCCTCTTTTCCCTCACTCCCTTCTTTCTCTCCCCTCACCCAGAACCCATCGTCGTCCTCTCATCTCCGGAAAAACCCCTCCAGAACCCATCTCCTCTCATCTCCTCTCATCCCTTTCTAACTCTCCCTCCCTCTCCAGACCTCTCACCTTCCTCCGCCAGACGACCACAACAGCGGCCCCCGGACGCCAGCAGAGCCTTCATCTTCCTCCTCGCGCCGCTGGACGCCTCCCCTGCATCAGGTACACCCCTTCCTCTACCTGCACTCCGCACACACCGCGCACCATTCCCCCTCTCCTCTCTCTTTCTTCTCTGTTCTCTCTCTCCCTCGTTCCCCATCTCTCTGTTTCCCGTCTGCTCTCCTACCTCCCTTCCTCTCTTCTTCTTCCTCCCCTGTCTCCCCTCGCCTGTGCTTGCTGCAGCGCCCACCGGAAACCGCTCCCTCTCTCCCTTGGTTCTCTCTTTCTCTCCCTCTCTTCTCTTCTTCCTCCCCTCTTCCTCTCCCTCTCCCCTGCGTCCTCCTCTGTTCCGCCCTGCGCCCACCTGCAGACCACTCCCTCTCTCCCTTGGTTCTCACTCTGTCTCTTTCGCTCTTCTCTTCTTCCTCCCCTGTTCCTCTCCTCTCATCTGCCTTTTCCTCCTCCTCTTCTTTTTTTTGGGTACTCCATATTGGTGCAAGGACCACCAACCCCTCAAAGTATTATATCTTCTTTTAGGGTCGGCTAGGAGTCCTGACTTTCTATGGAAATCTATTTTTTTGTGTAGAATCTGAAATGATTAACTAATATTACCTGATATTACATGGAAAAAGTAACAACTAACAAGTACCAATTCAGATCTTTGTACTCCTCAACCCATCTAGCTTTTGCAATACAGGGAAGCAATACAATAATCTTGCATTCTATCATCAGTCAAAGATCCATTCGTTCAAACAAACCATAGATATGTACAATTCAAGGAGAAAGCAAGAAAAGCATATAGTTGTAGCATGACCCAACCTTATTTGAGCTAACAATAACAAAGACAATAATTTAAACAACTGGCTTCACACAAGGAGGACCTAACAACCATCAAACACTCTAGTCTTCAAAGCCAGAAGAAAAATGGAGTTCACATTCACAAAACTCCCTATGTTTAATCTAACATAACCATAGTTTTCTGACCCAATATCATCATCTAATTCTTATCTCATCTGTCTGGGGGTGGGTTGATGATTTCTACAATTGATGCATATGTTTGAGATACAAAAAAGATACCTGAATAGAGTCCTCAATCGTGGGGAACACCTGCAATAAAAAAAAAATCCAGACAAAGCACATTCATAACTCCTAGAAGCAAGAGGTCTAATTCCATTTGAATATCAAAAAGAAATTCTTGTAACGTTTTCTCCGTTTCTCAGTCCCACGAAGTTAAAATGAAGTAAACATGAGCTAAGGTCAGCTATGGTAGCACAAGAAATTGTAATATAATGGGGTGCTCAAACAAGCAAAGCATGTGGCAAGGCCCCATAAGGCAAAGTGCCCTATGTTCCACCGTTAGCAAAAAAAAAAACCCAATGATAAAAAAGGATCATTTGATTTGGTATCTCTTCTTTTTATTCAGTTTGACCATCCAATAATCCAAAGCATGTGTCATACTCATACATGCTCCATCTTCTTAAGAAATCAGAGTACTTACTGTGAAGCATCTATACTTATACATTCTTTTATATAGAGAGGAGGAACAAGCTGTCTCTTACACTATAACAACCTCAAATTGAATTTCTACCATTGTGTCATCTTCTGATATTAAGATGGGCCCACTGACGACCTTATGTTTATCCTAGTCCTACATTTAAATGAGTTTATAAATAATTTTAATAGAACACTAGGCAAAGGTCAGACGTGTGTGATCATGGTGGGGTAGTATGTGTGTTGCTATCCTAATGCAAATGTGGGCATCAGGATAGTAGAGGCTTTAGAAACCACTGGCCACTTGGCTCCAACCCCAAAATCATCTCATCTAAGCATAGTAATTGCAGCTGCAACCCATGAAAGCAGCTGCCTTGGCACAGGCACAGATGCTTTTAATTCTGAAAATCATATGGATCGCAGTAATGAAGCCTCTATGACTGAAAAACAGCAAACAGATTCTATTTCATCCTCATTGGTTACTGAGGTTCCTCAGCAGAACTCTCCAATGGATATGAAGAGGCAGAACAGGGATGGGTCTTACTTCGATCTTTCATAATTAGTGTTGATGGTTCCTAGGAGCCAGAAGAATTGGGTCATATGTTGAGCATTGAGGAGGGTGTTTTAGTAATACTCCTTTCACAGCTTAATACTAAAACAGGACTCAAGTGATGCTACATTATGGGCCAAAGAGATCAGGGAACTGGCTTCAAACTTGGTGGTTCCGTTCAATCATCTGGCGAGGAGGCTAATAGAATAGTGGACTTGTGGGCCAAGCAAGGGATAGAAAGAGAATCTCATACTTGTACTGTATGCCCTGAGAGATTGCAGTAATTGCTTTGATTTTATATACATGCCAGTCTGGATATTTTTCTTTCCTTTTCAGTAAACACTATTTCATATATCTTACTGTATTCAATAAGATTTCTGATAATTCTTATGTTCTAACTGATTGATCTGGATTCAGAGATTTGAGTGACTGAATAACTTGTTCGAGTCATGTTCTGACAGAGGGGTCTCAAAATCTTCTTATTTTTTAGTATTTTTTTTTAAAGTGTGAGGCTTCTTAATTTGTTATCCATAAATGATAAGATAATAGTGGGAGGTAAATTTTCTTCCAATGATTTCAGATTGTAAACTTGAATGTAATGTTATCATTTATTTTAGAAAAGAAAATTACCATTTTATTTTTGTTATAGCTCCTTGTATCATTATAATGATAGTAGTTATTTTTTGCAGTTATGTCAGAAGACATGGTGAAGGACGGATATGAAGACATTATGAACATCGACATCTCGCCTGTTGCTATTGATATGATGAGAAAAAAATATGAGAATATCCCTCACCTGAAATGTATCCTTTTCAGTTGAAGTTCCTTTAATGATTTAAAACTCCAAACTGGTTCTCTTGTTGTTGTCTAACTATATTTGACCTTTCTCTTTTTGAGAATAACCTTCACACATTTAGTAGATATGCAAATGGATGTTAGAGATATGAGCTTCTTCCCAGATGAATCATTTGACAGTGTCATAGATAAAGGTAGTGTACCCTCTGCTTTGTTAATACATTTGAAAAAATATCCCTATAAATAATTAGTATGTATAGCTGATGCTTCCCTTTTTCCGTTGCTGAATTCAAACAAAATGATCAAGCTGATTTTCAATACAGGAACTCTTGATTCCTTAATGGTAAGATTCACGCTTGGAATTTTGTCAATAACATCTCAATACTTCTGTTTTACCTGTATTTTAACTTTATCATGATGCTTTTGAATGTTAGTGTGGTACCACTGCTCCAATCAGTGTGAGCCTAATGCTTGGGGAAGTCAGCAGGTTTAGGCTTCATCATCTCAGGAGTTGCTTCTGAATTGTAATTATTGTTGTATTATAGGATTTTTGTATCCATAGTTTGAATTAGTAAATTCATTTGACTTAAAATATATCACAGATTCCATTCCTAACATGATTTTCTCTTTAGTGTAGGCTTCTAAAACCAGGAGGGGTCTATATGTTGGTATGGCCTAACGTAAAAACTTTATTTCTTGTAGTTGTTGCATGTAGTTATATTATGCATGCTAAACAATGTTGATCGATTGATGTTTACAGATAACTTACGGCGATCCGACAGTGAGAATTCCTCATTTAAATCGACAAGGATATGGTTGGAAAATCATATTGCATATCATCTGTGAGTTTCTTTTGCGGAAAGATCTCTCCTGATCATTTAGTGTGTTAAATATTTTTATGAAGAAAGATATTTTAATATAATCATTATTACCATTCCAAAAAAAATGAAGAAAGATCAAGTACAGCTGGTGCCACTGCAATATGTCCAACCCACATTGTGGGACCAATTCAGCCCATTGTGTATGCATGGTGGGTGGATAGTTGGATAAGAAGCGTATTGTGTGGATTTCATACAACTCAAATTCAACTTTATTTTATGACCATAACCTTTTCATGTGGAGCCTGCAAAATTAGTTGGCACAGCAATTCAGTCTCAGCCATTAATTTTACATGTTATTAACTCCGCTGAGTCCAAGGTAGAGCATTTGATAGGAAGAAAAAAAAATAAAAATTAGTGTTTGTGAATAGTTCTTATTATGGATTTACTTGGGCTCTAAACTTTGATCTCTTATTCTTGCTCTATATCTATTTTGTTACAAATCTGGCGAACTCATCTCATTATTATTATAACATATCCAGCCTTCTTAACATATAATATTCTCTATCATAGGGGAGCGTAGAAAAACCAGAAAATCAATGCCACTTTAGGTGTTTTGAACATTGGGTAGCCATTGCTTATTATTTTCTTGGTTATTTGAATCTGGGTTTTTGATCCATATTCAATCGAGTCAAATAGACTCAGTCGAGTTTTGTGCATCACAATGAGTCTCTAAATCAACCTAGCGGGCTGTTGGGCGGGAGGGTTGCTGGTGGGCAGAGGGTTTGGGTGGGTAGAGGCAGGGGCGGTGGGGGAAGAGGGAGGAGGCTAGGGCGGGTAGAGACAGGGCCTGGTGGAAGCACTTTCGGTGGGGAAGAGGGAGGAGGCTAGGGCTGGTGGAGACAAGGCCGGGTGGAAGTACTTCCGGTGGGGAAGGGGTCGCTAGCCGGCATAAAGAGAGATGGAGAGAGAGAGATCATACCTTGACTTGCTACAGTTGCAAGAAGAAGACAATTCAGAAGCAGGGTTTCGCTTGCTGCTCAGTTGCAACAAGAACAAGGTTTGGAAGAAGGGTCTGGCTTCCTGTAGTTGCAAGAAGAAGAAATCCAAAACCAATGGAATGAATTGTGATGATGGAGATGATGAAGGAAGGGGATAAATATGAGGTGATTGGAAAAATCCAAAACTGGCACAGACACTATGCTCGAGGGTAGAGAAACGTGTAGGAACTGACGGCTCGCAAATAGAACTCCCGGTTAGGGAGTTTGGAGCGGAAATGGACGCTTTTGCGACACTTAGGCTCGAAAATGGCCCGCTGGGGGTCCGGAACGGGAACCGGCGACTGAAAAAATCCGAAACTAGTACGGGCACTTCAATCGAGGGTAGAGTAACCTGTAGAAACTGCCGGCTCGCAAATAGGACTCCCGGTTAGGGAGTTTGGAGAGGAAATGGACGCTTTTCCGACAGTTAGGCTTGAAAAAGGCCCGCCGGGGGTCCGGAACGGGAACCGGAGACCGGAAAAATCCGAAACCGGCACGGGCACTTCGGTCGAGGGTAGAGTAACCTGTAGGAACTGACGGCTCGCAAATAGGACTCCCGGTTAGGGAGTTTGGAGAGGAAATGGACGCTTTTCCAACTCTTAGGCTACAAAACGACCCGCCGGGGGTCCAGAACGGGAACCGGCGACCGGAAAAATTCGAAACCGGCACGGGCACTATGCTCGAGGGTAGAGTAACCTGCAGGAACTGACGGCTTGCAAATAAGACTCCCGGTTAGGGAGTTTGGAGTGGAAATGGACACTTTTCCGACACTTAGGCTCGAAAACGGCCCGCCGGGGGTCCGGAACGGGAACCGAAGACCGAAAAACTCCAAAACCGGCACGGGCACTACGGTCGAGGGTAGAGTAACATGTAGGAACTGACGGCTCGTAAATATGACTCTCGGTTAGGGAGTTTGGAGCGGAAATCAATGCTTTTCCTTCATGACCCACCACCATACCATGTGTACAAGACTTTTAAGGAAAATAATTTTCAATTTGTTTATCAGGAAATGGTTATTGGTCCTTCAGGACCATTCCCAACTACAGGTATTGACCTTGGTTTTAGGATGTTTAGCTGTTTCTTTTATTTACAAAATAAATCTTTTGTTTTTAATTTCTTTGAATAAAACTTCATTTTAAGTGTTAATTTATATTTATTTAGTTTTTCCGTAGCCAAGAGAGGTGGGACCCATGGGAGAAGCTTACTCCTACAGTAAAAGAAAGCAAGGGATCAAACCGGCCCCTTGTTCTCATTTCAAGTGTTTCATGATCTAAGTTGTTTATGCTATTGACCTGTTTTGGATATAGATGTTCAAGAACCTTTCATATTAGAATATCCTAACCCTTCAATCATCTGCATAGATGTGGATGTTTAAGACAGTGAAACAAAGACAAAACAATGTTTTCACCTCATGCGTGTGGATTCTTGAGACCAATTTGGCTTACCAGGTATAAGAGGTTATTGAATTAATCAACCATAGAGACTCAGGTCTAAGAAACATTAACTAATTGTCCAATCCAATCATGTAAAAAGATTTTAATTTATAATTTATATATATACATGTATATCTTTCTTTTATAATTTAATTTATTGAAAATATTCTAATGTTGTTTTTGTCTTTGCAGATTGAAGGACGTTTTGGGATCGGTTGCATACTTTGCTGGTGTTTTATTTTTTTTAGTTTATTTGTATTTGTATATTTGACATTTTTATCGGACTGAATCATTATTGATTAATGTAATATTTGATTAATGAGATCAATGATTTGATGAAAAATGGCGATGGTTGTTTGTTTATTTAGAAACATTTGTTTGCATGCATTTTTAATATTGAATACAGGTATATGAACAGGTTTATGTTTTGATACAGGTGTGATACAGGTGTATAAATAGGTTTAAAGGGCTTTTTTATTGCAAAAACAAATAAAAGATTTAAAAAATAAAATACTTTTACCGACGTTTTTTTTACTTTTACCGACGAAAATAACACGTCGGTGAAAGTCTCATTAAATTTTTTTATTCTCTTCTTTACTTTTACCACGAAAATAAAACGTCGGTGAAAGTCTCATTAATTTTTTTAATTTCTTTTTAACTTTTACCGACGAAAATAAAACGTCGGTGAAAGTCTCATTAAATTTTTTTATTCTCTTTTTACTTTTACCGACGAAAATAAAACGTCGGGGAAAGTCTTATTAAATTTTTTTATTTTCTTTTTAACTTTTACCGACGAAAATAAAACGTCGGTGAAAGTCTTATTAAATTTTTTTATTCTCTTTTTACTTTTACCGACGAAAATAAAACGTCGGGGAAAGTCTTATTAAATTTTTTTATTTTCTTTTTTACTTTTACCGACGAAAATAAAACGTCGGTGAAAGTCTTTTTTATTTTTTATTTTCTTTTTTCATTGTACCGACGAAAAAAAACGTCGGTAAAAGTTTTTTAATTTTTAATTTATTTTTCTTTAAACTTTTACCGACGAAAAAAAACATCGGTAAAATTTATATAATCGTCGGTAAAAATTAATTTTTGCCGACGAAATACTTTTGCGTCAGTAAAAAGTTTTGTCCACGTTTTTTTACCGACGTCGGGGCGACGAAATTATTTTCGTCGGTAAAGACATTTACCGACGTTTTTAGGGCTTTTGGCGACGGAAAATTTCGTCGCTGAATGTGTCAATTGTTGTAGTGCAAGTGTTTCTTCACAGAGGGTCAGGACCTCAATTGACTCAATGGAATCAGAGATTGATTTTTTAAAAGTTTCTGCTGTAAGAACACTGATCAAATCTACTTCTTCAAGGTCAATGTTATCATCCCGTGGTTGTTTGCAAAGGTCAAAAACATTTAGCTCTAATGTCATGTTACCAAAAGATAGCGTCATTTTTCCATTTCGGCAATTGATCAATGCATTGGATGTGGCTAAGAATGGTCTCCCCAGAATTACCGGAATCTGAGCATGAGGATCTGCCACAGGATGAGTGTCTAGCACAATGAAGTCTACTGGAAAGTAAAACTTGTCAACTTGCACAAGCACATCCTCTACTATCCCTCTCGGTCTTTTGACTGATCGGTCTGCGAGCTGCAAAGTAATCTGGGTGGGTTTGAGTTCGCCTAACCCCAATTTTACATAGACCGAGTAGGGTAGTAAGTTGACACTCGCCCCAAGATCAAGCAGCGCTTGTTCAATTTGACAATTTCCAATAATGCACGAAATCGTGGGGCATCCTGGATCTTTGAATTTAGGGGGAGCGTCATGCTTTAAAATTGCACTAGCTTGCTCAGTGAGGAACGCTTTCTTTTGTACATGTATCTTACGCTTCAACGTGCACAAGTCCTTAAGAAACTTTGCGTAAGATGGGACTTGTTTGATTGCGTCTAACAACGGGATGTTAATTTTAACCTCTTTAAGTACATCAAAGATTTCCTGGTTCTGTATAGATGGCTTGGCAGGAGCTAATCGGTTGGGAAAAGGCGGTAAGGGCTTGAATCCTGGAGGAACTTGGCTTTTTTCCTTGATAGGGGGGACTTCATTTTCTTTCCCTTCCGGATCTGAGGATGCAGGTTGTTTATTTTTTTCCAGATCAGGCTTTGCAATCTCTTTACCACTACGTAGAGTAGTAACAGCTTGAACCTGCTCCTTTGAATTTGACGAACCACCTTGATGAACCTCAAATTGCCCTTTTGGATTGGGCTGTGGTTGGGCTGGAAAAGCCCCCTTATTTTGTGATTCAATCAATTTGCAGAGGTTCTGCATGGTGTTCAGTAAATTCTCAAAGTTCTGATCATGTTTTTTATTGATGGACTCTTGATTCACCATAAACTTAGCCACAAGTTCATCCCAAGGTGTCGTTTGTGTTGTAGGGGGTACCATTTGCTGTGTATTTTGAGCATATGTACTAGGAGTACCCCCAAATTGATTTGACATTTGGTTGAAATTGGGCTGAGTAGCATTTGGGTCATTCCTCCAACTAAAGTTGGGGTGATTCCTCCAATTAGGGTTGTATGTGTTACCCAAAGAATTGTTAAACTGCAGGTTGTATGTGTTAGTGGCATTTGCTTGCTCGTGAAACGCTTCTTGAAAAGCAGGGAGTGTTGGGCACTCCGAAGAAATGTGTTTATCACTAGCGCAGATGCCACAAACTATAGCAGGTTCCTTATTCTTCACAAATTTCAAGGACTCAACTTCTCTTGTAAGATAGGCAATTTTTGCTTGAAGATCATCTCTTTCTTTTAATACATATAACCCCCCTCCTTTGGCCTGACTCGATTGCTTTACGGGGTCTATACCTTCAGATGTGTCCTAATTTTGTGCACTATCTGCCAAAAACTGAAGGTAGGTCCATGCTTGATTTGGGTTTTTCGCCATGAACTCCCCATTGCACATCATCTCCACGAATTGACGTGTTTCTGGACTAAGTCCATCATAAAAGTGACCAATTGTATTGTGCAATTCAAATCCGTGGTGGGGACATGCAAGGAGTAGTTCATTAAAGCGTTCCCAACACCTATAATAAGACTCCTTGTCTTTTTGTTTAAAATTCATAATATTCCTCCGTAAGGTGTTGGTCTTATGTAATGGGAAAAATTTCTTTAGAAATTCCCGGACCATGTCGGACCATAGAGCAATCGAATTGGGTTGTAAGGAGTGAAGCCATGCCTTAGCCTTATCTTTGAGGGAAAATGGAAATAAACGAAATTTGATAAGGTCTTCCCTCACATTATTGAAGTGTAGTGTTGCACACACTTCTTCAAACTCTTTAATGTGCAAATATGCACTTTCTGATTCAAGTCCATGAAATTTGGGGAGAAGTTGGATTACTCCTGGTTTGATATCAAATTGACCCGCACCTGCGGGTATAACCATGTACGATGGTGTGGCTTGTCGTGTAGGGTGAAGGTAATCACGTAAACTCCTAAGAGGTTGATTCACCTCCCCATTATTATTGGGTCCATTCCCATTACCGTTCTCCTCGTTATCACTATGCTCATCAGCCATATTGGAAATCCTAAGAGAACCAGGAGATCTAGATTCGTAGAATTTAATCAAGCTCTTGACAGGTGATTCCTTCCTTACTAACCAATTTGAGGAGTCCCTCTGCCAAGAAGATGGGGGTCTTTCCTTCTTTTTTGGAATTTTGAAAAGTTTTTATTTATTTATTTTTTTTTTTGTTTTTTATAAAGAAACCTAGAAAGAAAAACTACCTAAGGTCCGTTCTTAGATTTAAAAGAAGATTCTTAAATTCTTGCAAAGTCCTAATCTTAGAGAGTTTAATATCTCTAAGGAAAGTTCCCAAACTCAAATCTATGAAACTGGCCCGACCAGGTAAGTCCCCAGATCAGTGGTGGGGTCACGATGCGTTGCAAGGGTCCCGCTTAAAAACCACTTTCTAGAACAAGAGACTTGTCTCCCTTATCTATTGGGACAAGACTTGCCTAGACATCGAACCAATTAAGAAAGGCAGTTTGTTCGGCTTCCCAAAGAAATAACTAACCTTCTTAAAAAAAAAATCCCAGCAAGTTTTTAAGAGTCCTTTTAAATTTAAAAACAACTATAAAACTGAGTTTCCAATGAAAGTTCTGCAATTTTCAGATTTTTGCAAGTTTGGTGTCCAAAAAGCCGAATTTGTGCGATCTACGACTTGCCTTTGTGAGGGAAAGTTCCAGAATTTTTTGGAAACTTTAAAAACCTAAAAATATGAAAAACAACTGAATTTAACAGACCCTAATTAATCCTAACCAGCAACAAAAAAATAAAATAAAAAAAATGACCTAAACTAGTCCAAATTAGAACAAGTAAACTAGGCAATTTTCAGAAATTGGATGTGATTTTTGAAAAATCAGAAAAAATAACTTTTTCAGATCTGAAATAGTTCCAATTTTATCAAAAATCAGAGATTAAAAATCCACTTTTTAATGCAATAGGGCTGGTCCAAACATTCCATGCATGCTACCCTTAGATCTAGAATGATAGCGGAATAGTAAAGGCACACCCACAAAGCAATTAAAAAGATAAGTTGGAAAAAATACCTTAAGCGAAGAAAAACTCCCTGGCAACGGCGCCAAAAACTTGATCGTAGCCCCAAGTGCAAGGCCGCGATTGTAGTAATAACCGGTGAAACCGAATCGATCCACGGAGAGTTTATTTATCGCAAAACCTGTCCTAATAAAAAAAAACTAGTTCTAGCCTAAAAAAAACTATACAAATCAAATTATCTAATTGAATTGAGAATTAATTACAAATCTGAAATATTAATTACAACCAAAGAAAATTAAAATCCTAATCTAGAAACCTAATCTAACCACTGCATCACCATAAGATTTATTAGCCCAACCAATTGCAATAATTGTTAAGCTGCATAAAATAAAAATAAAATAAAATAAAATAAAATCAGAGAATAAAGAAATTATATTTTAATTCTAAAACTTTGCAATAATTACTTTGCTTAATGCCATCAAGAAAAATCAAGACCACCGCACCAAGTGCGCACTGTCACTACGCACAAAAATTCAATGTTGACTCATTGGTGAAGACCAAGACCCCATAAACTTGATTTATTAATGAAAGACCCATTACAAGCAAATAACCATTACAAAATTCTTTTAATAAAAATAAAGTGCATCCAACCTTACCATAGACACAAGAAACACTAAACGGAGGAGAAGGACTCGCGGTATTGAACGGCGATCCAACCGGCTCTCGTTTCGCGATCTGAAATCCAAGCAAGGGAAGATGATTTCAAGGATGATCCGATGGTGGAGTGACGATAGCAACGGCGGCGGCGTGACGGCGTAGAAATCCAAGTGGTAGTGTGCCTTAGGGAAGGCCTTGGATGAAATATTGATGGAAGGAGGAGAGATGAAGAAAAATTAATGGAAAAAGGGGGAATTAGAAGTTGCTGGTCGTCCAAGGTGTGAGGGGGAGATGGGAATCACGTCCAGCCCTCTTTTTGGCTCTTTTTATATCTTTTTGATAGCTTGGGTTGCAAGGTTTTGATTTGGGTAAGGATTAGTAGTGTGGGGTCCAAGTTGGATTAGGATTAGGAGGGTTTTTGAGAGATTTTCTAGGGGTTGGCTCACAATCCTAGTAAAAATAGGATTGTTCTTATCTCATGCAACTCCCTCTCTTGGGTCCCACTTTGGTTAAGAATCAATTCAAATCTGAAATTTCATATTTGAAACAAATTTTGAAACCATATGGGCAGCCCCTTTCTTGGACGTTTTTTATCTCCTTGGAGTGGTGTTGGACGTGCAACACTTCTTGGGGAGAATTCTTGGTTTGCAAACTTCAATCTTGAGGCCTATCTTTTAGGAGATAAATTTAGCTACAATCTTGCACTCTTTCAATTTTTTTCCAACTTGGATTGCTTAGCAAGATTTCCAATCTTTTGAACTCCTCATGGCTAGAAAAACCTCTTAGCATGGCCCACCTTAAACATCTCTTCAAATCTGAATTTAATTTCATCCCAAACATGACATAGGAGTGGGCCATACTTGGAAGAATGCAATCTTGAACTATCCCATGCTTGGACGTCCTCTCCTTGGCTTGATTTTCTTTTGCAATTTTTCTTCTTCTTTGTTTGGCTTGAATTGAATCTTAGCCATCCATCATGACATGTAAGCAATATTTGTTGGAGAGTAGATAGGACACCTCATCATCTCATGGCCCACAAATTTGGAACTTATCTTCAAGAGATTAAATCTGATTTTTTTTCTTGCATATGAGAGCGGACCCTACCATGGCCGCCCCTACCTTAGAATCCATGCCAAAGGAAGGTGGGTCCATGGTGCATTTGATTCATCAATTCTCTTCCGTGGGCCCCGATTTTTGAAATTCCCTACAAAAATAAAAGCAAAGATCAAAGAATAATCTAATCATATAGGTAAGGAATTATGCAAGATGCGGGCCTAATTCACACTAAATAAATGCATAAAATGTCACCATTTTATCAAGTTTTCTTCAATTAAATCAATGGTACAAAGAAAATTCATCATTTCATGTGTGAATGAAAAGTTATGGGAAATTTTTTACTTTCAATGCCAAAAATAGAGAAATTCATGATTTTATGTGAAAATGCAATTTTTTTAATGAATTTTGACTCAAATTCAGACTTTGATGCTCAAAGCATAAATTCATAATTTTTTTACTAAAATGGTCCATGATTTGATGATTAAGTCCTTAATTACTCTAAAATGATGAGGAAATTCTACATTTTTAAGGACTTATCAGTTGGAAAGCTCTCGAAGCGAGGAATCTAAAGGTTCAATTGTTCTGATGATTAGGGGTTAGGAAAAGTGAGGGATATCTGGATCAATGGATTTAGTTTCCTAACTTAAGCTAATCGGGTGACATTTTGGCAAACTAAGCGCAGTCTTTGTAGGAATTGACCTAAGCATGTCTTAAGTGGTCCGGAAAAATGTTTAAATAGTATCACGGTTCACTACTTATGTAAGTAGTGGGGTTGGACTCAAGATCTCGACGCGACTTGGCTTTTCTCTCACGAATTTTTAGAAATCATCGAACTAAGTCTAGAATTATCAACAAGCATCTTCATCGTCGTTAATTAATTTGAATTATGTCATTAATCATTCAATTGTGGGTGAAATGGGGGCACTACTATATATGATAGGTATTTAAGGCTATCATGGGGGCCAAATGAGGTGTCAACAAAGCTTTCAACCAGACACTCTGCAAAATTCTCAAGAAAATGGTCTCTAGTCACAAAAGAGAATGGAGCGATAAACTGCCTGAAGCTTTATAGGCCTATCAGACTACCGTTCGAGGACCAACCCATAGCACACCATTCTCCTTGGTCTATGGATGTGAAGCAGTTGTCCCTCTAGAGGTACAAATTCCATCCTTAAGGGTATCTCTGCAAAACGACATGATGCAAGAAAGCAACATCAAATTGAGACTCCAAGAACTGGATAATCTCGATGAAAGATGGCTCGAAGCCCTACAAAGAGTTGAGCTTTACCAAGCACGCATGGCATGATCTTTCGACAAGAAGGTCAGGCAACGCGCCCACAAAAAGGGTGACTTGGTTCTTGCGGTGAAAAGGCTAATGGTTTTTGACACAAATCCAAAGGCAAATTCGAACCAAAATGGGAGGGACCCTTCGTCATCGACAAAGTCTTCTCCAACAGTGAATACACTCTTCTAAATATGGAAGGCGACAGATGTATGCTGCCCATCAACTGCAAGTTCTTGAAATGGTACTACCTTTGAAGACTTCATCTATCGGGTCAGAGCGATGCCTGCATGGCCAAAGCCTATTCCTAGGTACTTGCTCGTCAAACCCACTCCTTTTGGAATTTTCATCTTTATGTTGAAGTTCCTAAAAAACCTCAAAACAATGCTTACTTTCAATGTTTCATTGTTCAAAAAATCAATCAAATCCCAAAAATCCAAGTTTAGGAGCCTCTTCCCTAATTTAACCAAAATTTTCGATCCTTGAACCCAAAAAATTCAAGGTTTGAAACAAAAATCAGGATTCAGGGATTTCCACCCTAGTCCACCTCGACCTTTACCACCAAAAATGGTTTTGAGTCAAAATTTACAACCCTAGTGTCTAAAAAAAAAAAATGGTTTTTCAGAAAACCGTAAGGAAGCAACGTTTAGTCGATAGTCAGACAAAACCCAAAACCCAAAAACCGGAAGGATGCGAACCCCATTCGATACTTCCAAAACCTCAAATCGCAAGGAAGCAACACCTAGTCAATACTTGCAAAATTTCCAAAAAAAATCGTGGAGACGCAACATTTCAATTGATGCCCACAACTCAAATTTCAAAACAAAAACAAAGGTTCGAAAAAACCTCAAATTTCAAAAATCGTGGGGATGCGACATTCCATCGATACCCACAAAACAAAATCTTTGAAACAAGCAGGGAAGCTACATTCAGTCGATACTTGCACCTAAACCCGCGAGGAGGCGACATTCCATCGATACTCACAACCGAATGAGCAAGGAATCGACATTCCATCAATACTTACAATACCATTCGGTAGGAAGGCGACTCTTAGTCGATACTTGCACTTTAAAAAAAAAAAACCAAAAATCTGGCTTCCACGCCAACAAACCAAAAATATGGCTTTCACGCCAAACAAACAAAAAATCACCTTTTAAGCCACAAAATTCGGCTCCCATGCCACAAAATTTTGGCTCTTATGCCACAAAATTTGGCTTTCATGCCATTCAAAATTTGGCGCTCAAGCCATCAAATAACCAGGCTTTTTGCCACAAAATATGGCTTTCATGCCCAAAATAACCATTTGACAAAAGATTCTCACAAAATAACAACCTTTTGATCAAATTTTCAAACAAACATTTCCATCCAACTTTTACTTATTTTCATCAAAAAAGAATTTAAGTGAAACGAGAGAATATAAAAAAAGAAGGTGCTAAAAAATGTTTATACATGGAGGCACCAAAAGAAAAGAAGAAAAAGTTCGTTACAAATCAGGAGATTAGTCTGACATGGTCTTTAGCCAAAGACTTAACTCCTCAAGCAGACTCTTGGCCTTAGCCTCCAAAGCTTTCAGGCCGCGTTTCTTCAGAATTTTCCCATAAAATGCGGTAGGCTGTCGTGACCCATCTTCAGCACGAAGAAGCTCTTCCCAGAGAATTTGCCATTGTTCATATTCCTGAGTCTTCCTCTGGAGATTGCTTTCAGCCTCCTTAACTTGGCGAATGAGAGTCCTCTCTCTATAGTGAGCTTCAAAATAGCAGTCCACTTAGCAGCGGCTTGTTCTTCCAATAGCTCAAGGCGCTGTCTGGCTTCAATGACCTCCTTATCAAGACAGTGTTGGTCCTGTGCCAGTTCAATAATAGCCAGCTCGGTGACGTTCCTCTCCCAAACGAACTGTTTCCGAGTCCACGAGATCTCATCCAGTTTAGATTTGACCTCGCCAGAAGGTTTCAAAAACATCTAGTTGAAGAAGTCACCGTTTGGAAAGCTCTTGGTCTCAATCCATTTGTTGTCTAGAGCGATGACTTCATCAACAAAAGCCTTGGCACTTGCAATGTCTAGACCAACCTCTTCGCTATCAGCAAGAATGTCCTGCACATGCTTAATCATACCGAAGCCGGCTTCCAAATGGCCAGAAGAAAGAGTCTCGACCCATGAGCTCAAGACTCTCTTCAACACCCTCCTCGCAAACTGACGGGATGGCTCAGATGAAGACTCGCCCTGCTCCGTCGGTCGACTGCCCATGTCATATACTGTCAGGAGAGTAATCAAAAAGCTCTTTCCAATTGGAGCCGCCGGAGAAGGAATATCAGCATGCGGACTCGCCTTTGCCTCATCAAAACTAGTAGAAAAAGGCCCTTATTCCTGGATCAGCCGCAGGCACCCCCTGCTCTGGCTCTGAGAAAGATAGAGGAGCTTCTCTTGTCACCTCACAACCTGCCGATGAAAGATGAAAAAGGTATGAATATGATCTTGTCAAAAATCAAATATCAAGACTATTACTATATAACTTCTCCGACGACCGGCGAAATGCTTTCTGCCTCCATGAGCTCATCCGAAGCATCATCAAAAGTTGCATCCATGGATGGCTCGAAGTCGTCAGAATCCTCTGGCAAGTCAACTGGCAAGTAAACAAAAAATATGTCAGCAAGTGGCAGTAAAGAAAAACAAAAGAAAAAAAAATCATACTATGAGAAGATTCTGGATCTACTCTAGAGTCCCTTGGTGCTTCCTCAGATGCCACAACCGGATCCGTCACCGCCTCATCGGCCAGATCCTCAGGCATCACCAAACCATCATCTTCTGCCAAAGGAAAGAAAGCAGTAGATCAAAACAAAGGCCTCATAAAAGGAAAGAAACGGAAAAAGAGAGCAGGGTCATACCATCACTACTCATCTTTTCTCCTCGGCTCCTCTTCTCTAGAGGCTCATCGGCATCCCCTGATGCTTCCTCAGCAATGGTGGAAGGGACTTCCAGATCAGGAGAGTTTTCGTGTCGTCTCTTATTTCGGCGCTGTCCTCTTCTCCTCTTGCTCCTATGAGATGATTTGCTGGAAGTACCCTCCCTACCATCAGAATCTGGCCTCTCGCTAGAGTCCTCACTGGATGGTCTGCTCTTGCTTGTAGACTCCGTGGAAGCCTTTGCCCGCTCCACTTGTATCCAAGCAGCGACCTCAGCCTCCTCCTCCGCGAGCTGTTCCAAGACCTCACTAGGTATCTCTTGTGCAACTCCCAATCTGATGACGTCCCGATCATCAAGAAAGCCTATTTTGTGCTTTTCTCCAGAAAGGAAAGCCAGAACTTCCTCTCGGCGGACGCCATCTAATTTCCCAAGGCCCTGCCCAGAAGACTGCTTTGCATCAAGCTCCTTCTTGGAAAGCCCCCGGTATGCTGAAAAGCTCTCCACAAACCATTTTGAGATGCCGGCAGTCTGGAAAGTGGCAACTCAGGATAGGAAATCATGGCTGTAGTGTCTTCCGCGCTATAAAAGGCCCATGCGTTCCTCCCATCCTGCAGACCCCCAAAACACTTCACCTTACTCGAAGGAACTCCAACGACGCCCTGAGAGAAGCCCAACTGCAAAGCAAAACGCAAGGGAACATACGGCCGGATGTCGACGAAAAGATGTCTACGGTAAACCATCGTGCCGACACGTATGTTGAAAAGCGAGGCTTTCTCTGCGTTTGTCAAAGAATAGTGTCTCCCCGACCCTGCTCTGGTGGAATCTCGAGAGACACCAAAATCAAAAGCCTTCTTCCAAAAGCCCGGAGAAAGCTTCACTGAAGATTGCCCCATTTCGACGTCCCTGAACTGTCGGATCCTCAAATGGCAGATAAAAGAGATTCGAAAATGGGCTTCCCTCTGGCCAATCGAATCATAAATGGGTCATCATTATATGCAGCACCCAATCGGTGGAAGCCAGGACAATGGTATACATACCACGAATAAAGGATATGGGCTGAAAATACCCTATTCATGGGAAGCCCAAGTCGAACTAGGAAAGCAGCAGCCTGCAGTTCGGTGCACAAATAGGAGTAAAGAGTAGGCACCAAAGCAAGCCGCTCTCTAAACGCCATTTGACAAGCCGAAAAAATGCAGTGCGGCCCGATGTGCGTACCATCTCCTCCAGCAAAAACAGCTTCACCCAGCCAATAAGTGAGGTAAACAACGAGATCTCTCTGCAGCGCAATGTCATAATGAATGGCGTCTGTGTTTGCGAAGAGTTCCTTCAAATTTTCTCACATGGTGGAGACCTTCTTCGAGCCCGGGTTCTTAGCCCTGTCTTCCTGGGTCGTACTCTCAGAAGACTCCCTACTGTCAAAAAAGTTGGAAGACAAAGAGCCACCACTCTTCCAACTGCTACACCGAACTTTCACGCCATCCTTCTCATTCATTAAATCATAGAAGGCGACGAGCTGAAAGTACAAAAGCCTGAACTCCTCAGACTACTCCTCAAGAACGCTGTCAATAGGCATGAACTCCTCGTAGAGTTTTCCGAGGATAGGTAGCATGGTGATGGCGCTCAATTCCTTTAAAGAAAAACCAATTTCACCATTTGTAACAATGAAGGTGTTGGTTTGTGGAAGGAACGACTCCAGCATGGCCATGAAGGCTTCATCGAAGAAAGCCACGGTTTGCCAAAAAACGAGAACCACATCAAAGATCTCGGCCTCCTTCAGAATGGCACCGCCGACCTGTAGGATGTGATTAGTCCACAACTCCCAGCTCAAGTCAGCAATGAAATGGCCACAAAGTCTAAAAGGCTTCACCCAATTGCTGCCATCGCCCTTGAAGATACCAAGGCCCACCGGTCTCAAATCGACCGAAGGATGGTCTGAACCTCGGTAACCGCTGGCCGGCATCAAAATGTCCATACGGGCATGCGACTTCTCTGCGAGACCAGAAGGGCCACCAATGAAAATCTCAGTCTTGATCACACTAGTCCTCTTCACCCAGCTTGGAGGATCTTCCCTCTTTGAGCATGTGGAGGAAAGGCTCATGATTGAGATAGTCCAATCGAATGTCGACCGGGTAGAAACAGTTCTCTCCTCACCATCAGTTGTGTAAGAGAACTGAAAACATCTCCTTTGGTATGTTGAATCGTCAGGGACTGCATCACCAAAGAAGAAGGTAGGCTTGGGCACAATGCTCTAATCATCCGTGACCCAAGGATGACTGCTTACCATAATCTTGTAAAATTACTCATCCTTGAGAGCGATCAACTGTTGTCTCGCTTCATCTCGTTTGAGAGAATCACACTCTTCCAAGTTCTTCTCAACATACTGGAACTTCTCCCAGGCCTGCTGTACGGCCACATTAGAAGATCCGGTAGAATGGCGAGGTACATCGGTAACAGGCTCCTTACCCTTGTTCATTCTGGAGGAACTACCTGCAAAAGATGGAAAAAGAGAAAATCAATCATCAAAATGACAGAATTTTGCTAAAAAAACCCTAGCGAAATTTTGGCATGGTTTCGGGGCAATTTCGAAGAAAAAAGGAACACCCCGAAAGAAATAGGGAGCTTGAAGATGAGCTCAACATCGCTGCAAGCTCATAATCAATGAAGAATTCTCGAAGAAGGCTCGAACTCAAACATTGCTGCGAGATCAAGCCAAATCTTCTCAAATATCCGCAAGATTGGAAAGGGGCTCAACATTGCTACGAGCTCAATAATCCAAAACTTGCAAAGCTCCTCAAAAATCCCTGCAAGACCAAGAAAGGGCTCAACATTGCTGCGAGCTCCAAATCCCAAGACTTGCACAAGATTTCTAGGTGTGCACTATCATACTTCCAATTCCATTTACAAAAAAAAAATGCGTAGAAGGAAAGTTGTCATGCATGGGCATCTCGAAATCCGGGAAAGAAAGAAAAAAAGAAGAAGAAGAGAATCTCTTTTCAAAAAAAAAAAATTTCCCACAGGCCGTGGCCCACTGCCACGTGGCAGTACGGCCAGGTCCGTACGGACCTGTCCGTATAGCCAAGAAAAGAAAAAAAAAGGAAAAAAACACGGTAAAAAAAAAAGGGAAACCGTGAAAGAAAAAAGAGAAAACAAAAAAAGAAAGAGAGAAAGAAAAAAAAGAAAGAAAGAAAGAAAGAACAAAAAAAGAAGAAAGAAAACACGTGTGAAAAATAAAACAAGGAAGAGAACACGAAAAAAAAAAGAGAAAGAAATGGAAAAGAAAAGAAAAGAAAAGAAAAGGAAAAAACTTTTTTTTTCCTACTTCCACAAGGAGTTTCTTAAGGAAGAAGAAAACTTACTTGAAGCCATGGAGGAAGAGGAAGAACTTGGAGATCCTTGAAGAAGAAGAAGAGTTCTTGATCTTGGAGCACTCTTGAAGATTTTTGCAAAAAGAGAGCAATAGCAACGAGAGATCCAACTGTTAGTTTTATGGTCTCAATCCATTAAGATTGATGTAATAAATTGATTAATTTCTTTATTTATCAATATATTCATGTTACCATTTGATGAGATGAATGGTGTTTATTACTTAAATGCACATAACCAATACGAATGACATGATGGTTCATGAGATGAACTGGAGTCCATAAGTATACTAGATGCAATACATGTGTATGGATGAGATCCACATACAGGAGACATGTATAGCAAATCTTATACTTGAATATCTTCACAACCAGTGATGAGATTGGACATCTCATCGGACAAGGTTGCAGTACTTTGATTACTATGAGATAGTGTGATTTGTCTCGATCATCAGAATGTAAGATTCTGGATCATAGTGCTGGTACATTGGATGTATTGAAGGACCATGAGAAGCACCTTATAAACACTGTCTTTACTTTAAGGTCTGCTCTCATAATTCCCTAGCAATAGGCTCTCAACCCTGAGACATTTATGAACTCAAGTTTCTATCTATTCATTTGTTTTGAGTCACCAATGAGTGAGGCCAACTGTAGGTCAACACCTCGGTGTCTTGGGTACGTGGTAGTAGGACTATGGGAACATTTAATGGTCAAGATGGAATCTATCTCTATTATCCCCTTGTGCCAATTAATGGATTTATCATTGGTAAGTGTACACCCATCTCAATTAAGAGTTAATTGGATGGTACTAATGATTACTATAATTAATCGGGTCTCAAGGATAATAAGATATGGGTCAAAATTGGTGGGACAATCTGTCCAATTGATCCATGGATAATGATAGAGGGGCGCACTTGTAGTGATAAGGAAGTTTAGGGTCTTCATGTAATTTATTCCTAAGACTAGAGTTCAATTGCATTTATATAGTGGAGTTATTTGCAATTAATTGTAGGCCCGGATTGCACATGAGATGTGGGATCGCGGTGTCCCAGTTGGAGCCAGCTTTCTATGGAATCCCTAGTGGTCCCCACGCTAGCCCAAGATTGGATCTTTACTAATTCTATTTGAACTCAAAAAGGAAAGCTACTATTTCTATTTGAAGTGAGACTTCTAATAGCGGTAATAGTAGAGTAAAGGGTTACTAAGTGTAATGGAAGTTGGACTTCTAATAATACACTAAGAGAGAAGGTTGAAAAGCTATAAAAGGAAGAGGAGGGAGCACCCTTGGACATCCATGCCCTATTCCAAGGAGTGATTCACGCCCATCACCATAGTTTGCAAGAAGTTGCATTCTTCTCCCTCCCCTCTCTCTCTTCTAGTTCCCTTCTAGTTTCCTCAGAGATTCTAGATAGTCTTTCTCTTGGAGATTCCACCATCTCTCTTGAGTAAAGAGATCTGAAGCGGGTCATAGCGTGGAAGACGATTGGGCATTGGAGATTCTGATCTTAGAAGAGCTCTTCATCAAAGAGTTAAATCAAGTTCTCCATTAGAGCACAACCAAGCTCCATAGGTATTTTCTACTCCTTGTATGTTGTGGAATTTTGTGGTTGCATGTTTAGTGCTGTTTCTATCCTTTTGATAAGTTTGTTTGCTGATCATGATGGCTGAGTTTGAGGACATGCATTCTGGATTGGGTTTTGATGGCTTTTGGATAGGTGTTCATCACTTCTAGTTGGTGAAAAGTTTTTGAAACCTATCCGAGAGGTCCACCCAATTCCAACACCAACCTCCTTGCTTTTATAAGAGAGAGCAAACCAAAAGAGGAAACAAGGAGAAAAGAAAGGAGGTAATTGCTACAAATTAGCAACCTTCCAAAAGAAATGGATCTTGAGATATTCCTTCCCAAGGAGGAGATCCTTTGAGAAATTCTCTCCAAAAAGAGAGGGAATGTGAGAAACTTTCTCCCAAAGAAAGATGCTTTGAAAAAATCTCCCCCAAAATCGAGGAAACTTGAGAGATCCTCTCCAAGTAAGGATATTTTTAGATATTCTCTACCCAAAAGAGATATCTTTAGATATTCTTCACAAAAATGACACCACATGAGATCTAAGCCATCTTTAAAGCTTAAGGTCCCATGGGTTAGCCCACATGAGCCAGGTTTGACCACCTAGGCACTAAAAGTGGCTTTTAGTCAAAATCCCTCTTACCAAGAGCATACAAAAATAGTTTTATGCCTCTTTTGAGTTGATTGGACCATACAAAAAAAGAATCCAAGCCTCATGAGTTTCCAAAAATCCCAAACCATCCCGTCTCATAAACCAAATTAAGCCAAAACCTTGAAATTGACATTCCATAAAAACCCAAACCACTCCAATGGGCCCAAAATTGTCCCAAAGAGTGACCAAAAACCAAACAATGGTCCCCTAACTTGCCACATACAGCTTGTTAGGTCACAAAGCCAAAACCAAAAATCAAATCCCGGTCCCCTAACTTGCCACATACAGCTTGTTAGGTCACAAGACCAAAAAATCAAAATCCAAAATCCGACCCCCTAACTTGCCACATACAGCTTGTTAGGTCACAAGGTCAAAAACCAAAACCCTTCTTGACCGCCTAATGCGCCACAGAAAGCCTTTAGGTTCACAAGGTCAAAAAGAAAAATCCAAAACCCAAAACCCAATCCAAATGTCATTTTCAAAATTTTGCCTTGAGATGGTACGTGATCTCTCTCACTGCCATAAAATCCCCTTGGAAACTCAAAAGGCTACTTTGTCAAAAGAAAAATGCTCAAAGACTCTTGGTCAAGTTAGAAGCTCTCTTTCAAAGTTTTCTTCGAGGCACATTGACTGTAAAAGATATGCAACTCGTCGCTGTAACTCGAGGGGGCATTTGTTGACACCAAAAATGTTACTTTGCCTCTTCGACATCAAAAGCTACATGGAGCCACATCAGACTACAAACAGGCAAAGCCGCTTCAAGCATCAGATCTTGTCAGAATAAAAAAAAAACTGCAAGATCCTTCGAAATAGCCAAAAGAAGGGTACACATGAAGTTTCGGGCCATTTCGACACAATTTGGCCTAACTTCACTCCTCCAACAGTTGAGCAGGAGCCCCAGCCGGCGACAGTGTTGAAGATATCAAATCTTCAATTAGAGCTTGTGGATGGTTTCAAAATACCTCCAAAAGGCTCCACGTCAAATTTCAAGTCAAACCGATACCGTTTGACCCTCCATCAACTCTCGAAGGGCAAAATCAAGCCTCTTTGCAGCGAGGACCACCGATGCCGCCACTCATCAGAAAAAGCACATGGGTAGCTTCTACATGCTTTCAAACGGCTGCACCTCAAATTTTAGGTTATTCCGACAACGCTTGACCTAACTTTGACGCTCGGAAACAAAATCAAGCCTACCGGCAGCGGAGCTCCCCGAGACCTTGGCATCCAAATAGGAGCTAATTGATCATCTCAAAATGACTCCAATAGGCTCCCCGCCAAATTTCAGGCACTCCGACATCGGTTGACCGCACATCAAAACGCAACATCTTCCACGCGGTGAAATCAAATCAAGCATCGACGGGACCCCAAACGGCTTCAAAACTCAAATAAAAGCCCATGGTTGGTCCTATATATTGCTCAAGAAGTTTCACCCCAAATTTCAAGAAAAAATAAGCAAAAAATCCCGAATAACGGCCGAGAAACGGTGACCAAACGGCGACCGAAAAAAGGGACAAAAGTCCCAGGGTCGCCGGTGACCATGGGTGCATGGTAGCCGGTGACCCTGGAAATCCGGGTCGCCGGATTTCCGCCGAAACGACCGTTTTTCCGATCCTTTTCGCGTTTCGCGATGTTTGGCCCCTGTGATTTTCTTAAATTCTGATTTTTGAGGCATGATATCCCTCAATCTTTGTCAACATCACGGATCCACCGTCGAAATCATTCGATCATCATCGGACACTCCGAAATCGCCAACCGGCCAACCAAGAAAGCACACTTTCTACTCGACCGACCGTGAAATCGACAGGACAGATGTTGCTGGCCCACTAGTACCAATCAATATCTGAAATTTCATAGTCATCTGATGTCGATCAACATGAGAATCCATTGATGATCATTGCCAGAAGAATTCCAAAAGACACGGTGCGGCCCGCGACTCTTCAAGCGATTTGGCGACCAATTAATGCTGTTAATTGACCCATTTATGACAACTTATTACGGTCATTAACTCATTATTCTGGACGGCCCAATTAGAAGCAAGCGAATGGGAGTTACAAGTCTAATTAATCATGGCAATTAACCATGTAACTCCTATCATTATGGAGATTAATTATGGTAATTAATTATGAAACCCCCATCATTATGGAGATTAAATGCCCATTATTCTCCATCGGCCAATCAAATTCAAGGAAAAAGGAGTTACAAAATCAAGAATTAAATACTTGTATCTCCTCCCATCATAGAGCATCAATGCCATTAATGCCCATAAACCTTCCTAATGGCTACCAAAAGCCTATAAATAGGCGGTCATTCCAAAGAGAAAGGGTCCTGAAAATTTTTCTTGAAAATCTCTGCGCAAAGAAGCTCTCCTGCTCTGAAAGAACTCTGCTGAAAACACTACAAGGTGATTGAAGTCCCTTGGGGGGCCACCCCCCCAAGGTTTTCCCTCCTCCTTCTATTCAACATAGCCTAGATACGGCTTTTCAGCCCGTTTACCCGGTTTTTTTATTGGATATAGGACCTTCCCTTGGTCTTTGTCCTCTAAAAATCCGAGGTCCAAGCCAAGCCAAGTGAATCAAAAGCATCAAGTGTTCTCATCTGAAGGACGGCGGCGGAGCCTATACATGACTCGGGACCGTCGATCTGAACAAGTCCCCACAATCTCCTGAGAAATCAAATTCCTCTTTCTTTCTTTTCTATTGTATTTTGTATTTTTTTAAAGAGACAAAAAAAAATCACAATTCTTGTCTTTCATCATTGATGAGATTTGTAAATCGCCTTTCATGGAAAAATTGCCTTCTACGGTACAAAACCGCCTTTCACGGCAAATTAAACAAAATCGCCTTTCACGGCATTAAAAATCTTATCTCTTTCTTTAAAATATATGTGCAATGGAAAGTTGGAAAAAAGTTTGATTTCCTTTCTACTTGTGAAGGTGAATCTCCGGATCACCATTTCAAATTCCAAGTAGAATAGAAAATTTGGCATACCCGTACAAAACAAAATGTTGATGCTCGCTTTTTCTTTTTTTTCGCCCCGCCACACCCCAGTGGACCCGGGGCGGAGTGTGAGGCCCCACCCCTTGTGAGCCCTCAGTTTGAATTAAATAATTATTAATATGATATTTCCTATTTTAATATGCTAATTAATAGGAATTAGTAGACTAGTTTCTAATGTTCCTAAGTTTTAGAATTAGCTTGTATATATTTCTTAATAGATGTTAGGTGCTTTTTGTAATTTTTAGTGGAGTTTTGATTTGATTAGGATTTGGCTATTATTAGAATTAATAGGAAGGGCTTTGAGAGTTAAGAACCTTCTAGAAACCCACCTAATGACCTAATTACCCATGACCCCATCTATTTCCCCTTTACAAACAAGTTACCCTTTTAGCAATTAGCCTAAACCCTAAGCTATAAAACCAAACTATTGCAAACGTTAACCTAAAACCCGAATTTACTCTCATCTCTCAATTACCCTATCTTTCTCCCCAAGAAAACCCTAATTTCCCTAAGTTCCAGCACAAGGAGGCTAGGAAACCAGCCCAATTTGCTACAACACCTCTATTGGATCTCTTCTCTCACTCTAATTTTCCTTTTCTACTACACAAGAGGCATGTACCCTATGCAAATTTCATTTGATGCATGCTGTTCTCCTTTGATTCTGTATTGTAATTCAATTAGATAGAAATGTATGTCTAGATCTTCCTTTTGAGCTTGTTTTTTGATTAATGGCCATTTGATGGATGGGTTCTCCCATTTAGAAGATCAATGGCCCGGTTGGATGGTGGATGGAGATGATAGGAGTGTTTTGTTATTTATCTGTGTGTATGTGATGTATGGAAGTGATTTGGAATGAATTGGACGAGAAATGGATTGAGAAAGAAGAAATCCCAGAAATTTGGAATTCTGCTCAGTGCGTGTACCCGGTCGACCGGCCCCCAGCTCAGTCGACCGGGCACACTGAATTCCGGGAAAAACCAAGTCCCAAATAATTTCTGTAAAAATGTACAGACAGCGTACCCGGTCGACCGGATACACATGAGACTGCAGGAGTTAGCTGAGACCTATGATTTCTCAGACAGACAGAACCCTGCATATCTGGTCGACATCACGGCCATGATGTCGATCGGATACACAGTGACTCATGCAGAACCCCCCAGCTGTTTGGCTCCAGGTCCCAATGGACCCGGTCGACATCACGGCCATGATGTCGACCAGAGACACTACAGGATGTCGACTTGGGAGGTCAACATCCAGTTCACCCGGTCAACATCCCTGGTGATGATGTCGACCGGGCAAACCATGAACAGTGAGATTTTCCAGACTTCTGTGACTTTGACGTTTGATCATTTGTGGGTTCCATTGACCATCTAAATAGGCTTCCATTAAGTCTGCCACACACGAATCAATGGCATGGCTCAGCCTTGACTCGTGGGGTCCACCAATTGAGGTTTTAGGGTTTGAATCGTCAATGATTCAACCCTTGATTGTAGTCCATGACGTCCCTAACTTTAGGAGCACCAGATTTATTATCTTTGACATCTGAGACTACCGTTAGGGATCCAATCACCTGATGAGGCCTGAACCAAGAGTGGACCACTACCTAGGATTGGACCTTTGTCTATTTCCATTTGATTCCATGTTTTTGAGGATTTCGCGTGTTGTTCTTCTCTCTTATCTTTATTGTTGTCATAAACCTGTTAATTAATGGAAATTGGAGGACCAGAACCTAGGATTACTTAGTGGTGACCCAAGGGTGTAATCGGAGATAAATGTCCCGTGTCTGTGGCTAGGCGGGCCCTTATACGGCCTAAGGTTGGGTATGTGAAATCATAGAATGAAGAGGTTAGGTTAAATGGCTTAATGACTCATTGTGTATGAGCATGGTGTTACACTTGTGTTACCTCAGGCCACAGTTGTAAGCCTAGGAGTGGATCCAATGATGTTGGACTTAGACTTGGATATTGGACTGTGTTCCATGTCGTTGTATCTTAACCTCTTAGAGACTTGGTTAGGATCTTGCTCACGCAAGATAAGCCTAGACAGACACAAACCTGTACTTGTTTCCTGAGTCAGCACTGAACATTCACTCAGTTATTCTAAGCTCAGCTAGTTGACTGATCATCACTGGTAAGGGCTATATTGGTTACTTAGAACTATCATGATGAACTGTGATTAGACGGACGGTGTGATACCGGGTTCGGATTAATCTGATAAAGGGGTGTGATCGGTGTTATATTTATGTATGTTATTATTATCAGGGCTGTTATCCCTTGCATGGTTATTACCCTTTCCCCACCACAAACTGTTTACGGTATGGAATGTTTACAGTATGGGAGAGCCGCGGCATAATATCCCGCGGTATATGCAGCTTGTGTGAATGTGTCATTCGTTGCCTGGTTAGATTAGAATACTTCACATTTCTGATTCTAAATTGTTTATTACTGCTCAATTGCCTAGATCATGTATATTTGTTACTCATGATTATATACCTGTCTCTATTCTCTATTGTTGTATACATCTTGTGTTATCTGCATATGGTGCCTTACCAGATCCTTGGATCTGACCCATCTTTGGTGCTTAGGTCCCGACCATGATCCCACGGACGACGCGATCTATGAGGCGCCTGTAGTTGGTGACTACGGGTGGAGGCCCATTGACCAGGTGGTCGAGCCGGAAGACTGAGCACCTGCACAGGGGGATTGAGTGCAGTTTGTTTTGGATGTTTTGAGAGTTCTATGTAGTGAGATTGGGTAGTTAGATAGTTTTGTATAAACACTTTGATAACTACACTTAAGATTTTATCAGACTTCCGCATTGTTATATCTGATTTATTTACATGATACTATTGCTTCCGCTATCTTTTCTTACGCTTCCGCATTATAACTGTTGATTATGTCATTGTTTAAAAAGTTAAAAAAAAAAAAACTTTTGACCTCACTGCGGACTACGATCTTGGAAGTTCTCGGATTTTTCGGGAAGTAGCCCACCAACTTCGGGTACCTTAGCGTTATCTTCGGTATTCGGAATTGGGGCGTTACAATTTTTGGTATCATAGCGAGCAAGTCTCTAGGAAATAAAATACACTAGAAACTTTAGGACGTAGTGAGGATATTAGCGTTGGAGTAAGGACGATGGATTGGGTAGAATTGATGTAAGTCCTAAGTGTTATACTTAAACTATCACAATTACATTCTCTTGACAGATGTCGGGAGAAGAGGCACCACCGATGACACTAGCAGCCAGAGATCCGCCTGATTTCGAGGCGAGATTCCAGCAGTTTCTTTAGGCTTTCCTTGTCTCTCAGGAGATCCAAGCGATAGCTCCACTAGTAGCAGACTGAGGACTTTGCGCAGTTTCAGGTGCAGGTTCTAGATGTCGTTGAGAGAGTAGCTTGCCCGGAGCAGGCAGTTGTTCCTATTCGGGAGGTGGACCCAAACGTCATTTTTGAAAAGTTCCTCAAGAGGGGACCGCCAGAGTTCACGGACACAGAGGATCCCCTAGTTGCTGATGATTGGATAGTCCGAATGGAGAAGATCTTTAGGGTCCTTGAGTGCACAGGACCTCAGAGGGTGCAGTTGGCAGCCTATATGTTCAGGAGTGTGGCAGAGGACTGGTGGAGGACTGCTTTCTACTTATGAGCTGATTGGAGATGAGGCAGCATGGACCGCTTTTAGGACAGACTTCCTCCGGAAGCTCATCCCAGTTCACGTCAGAGACCAGAAGCTGAGAGAGTTCCAGGACCACGTTCAGGGCGATATGAACGTCTACTAGTATGAGCTCCGTTTCACCCAGCTCTCCCACTTTGCCGAGGCCCTCATCTCACCAGAGTCTCAGAGAGTATGACGATTCATCGAGGGATTGAGAGTTGATATTCAGTTGCACATGGCGTGTATTGACGACATTACCTACGAGGACGCTATGAGGAATGCCTATTGGGCCGAGAAGCATTTGCAGAGGGTCGAGGCCATGCACCAGCAGAAGCGGGTCAGAACCGCTCCACCTCAACAGCAGCCCCCAGTGCAGCAGCAGCAGCAGTACTGTAGACATAGGCCAGCGGGCCAGGCAACACAGTATCCACAGCGACAATAACACCACCCGCACGGTGCGTGTTATGATTGCGGCGACCCCGGGCATATTTTCAGGCACTGCCCCCTCCACCGAGAGCAGCCCCCTATGCTTCAGCTTCCCGCACCACCGTGAGCCCCAGCTCCAGTTCCTGCTCAGCCCATACGTCAGGTTGCCCCAGTAGCCCAGCCACCGCAGCAACTGTACCGTGCCCAGCAGCAAGCGCGCGCTCCACAGCAGCAGCCACGAGGGCAGCACTACCAGCGTGGGCATCACCAGAGGCACCGTGGATAGTGGCGCCAGCAACAGAGGCCCCAGGCAGCAGGACAGGTATTCGCGCTCACACATGAGGACACCGAGGCTGCAAGGAACGTGGTTGAAGGTACACTTTCTATTTGTGATCAGTTTGCTAGAGTATTGCTTGACCCCGGTGCAACGCATTCCTATGTATCCTCAGCTTTTGCCTTAGTTCTTGGTAGAGTAGATAATCTATGCCCTAGAGATAGGTTATGTCCAAATCTAAACCCACATGAGCCACTTGGTGACTCTATAGAGGCTTGTAGCCAAAATGGTTCTTTAGAGCATGGCTATTGAAACCCTAGGTCTATACTTACCATTGTACAAGGCTAGGGTGGATTCATACCCTAAGGCCTTTCCTTAATTCAAAGTTCATTTTTAATTCGATAATTTAGGAATTAAACCCCAAACCAATCTTTCGTTTTCTCTTAGGATTAATTCAGGAATTTGGAATACAACGCAACTTTGCCTTTTTGTCCCAGTAGATACGACACCTGGCTAACATTACTATTCTCACGAGTAGAGATACTGGCTAGGTTTAATTTATTTTTGCAAACCTCGCTTTCAAGCTAGCAAAAACCATAGCAAAGCAGGTTACCATCTATTCTTCTGGGTGTAAGTTCCCTCGTATGCATAGGAGAGCTGATGCCTCTCTGGTGGGGTTGTGGATATTATAACAATAAATATAGTATATTCCATATTATGCCACTAGAACTCCATAATGCTTGTTAAAGGGAGAAAATCCTAAATCAGCTGCAGATTTATTGTGTTGATGGAGTAAACAAAGCCATTGAGGCTCTTGTGACCAACAGACAGATGGGCTTATTGATCCATATTCCCACACTAGAATGTGACTAAATATGCACTATAGTTGACCAAGCATGATTTTGAGCACACGTCCTCTATTTATTTAATATAAACAAAAACATATCCAAGGAGAAAAGGTTAAAAATGGAAATAAAAAAAATTTAATAAAGCAAAGATAATAATTGATGACAATGTTACACTACAACAACTTGCACTTTTAGCGAAGTTTTTTAGCGACATTTTTATAAATTTGTCGATAAAGAGTACCATTTACCGACGTAAAAAATTTCGTCGCTAAAAAGACCACTTTTACCTACGTTTTGTATAAAACGTCGGTAAAAGTCCTACTTTTACCGACTTTTTTAATAAAAACGTTGGCTAAGGGCAATCTTGAAATTAATTTATTTTAAAGAAAAGTAAAAGTTAGGAGATTATTACCAACGCACCTTAAAATGTCGCTAAAACCCTACTTTTGCCGACGTTTTATATAAAACGTCAGTAAAAGTTGCACTTTTACCGACGTTTTATATAAAATGTCAGTAAAAGTTGCACTTTTACCGACGTTTTTAATAGAAATGTCGGCAAAGGGCAATCTTGAAATTAATTTATTTTAAAGAAAAGTAAAAGTTAGGAGATTATTACTGACGCACTTTAAAACGTCGCTAAAACCCTACTTTTGCCAACGTTTTATGAAAAACATCGGCAAAATACCTACTTTTACCGACGTTTTTTATAAAAATTTCAGCAAAGGTCTTGAAATTAATTTATTTTCGAAGAAAAGTAAAAATCAGATATTATTACTGACGAATTACAAATTGAAGCAAGGGAAGATGATGAATGGCTGGTCCAATGGTGGAGTGACGATAGCGACGGCGGTAGCGCGGCGGCGTAAAAATCCAAGTGGTGGTGTGCCTTAAACAATTAGCATAATTAGATAGGAGATTTATTGATACTTTCCAAATGAGAGGAATAAAGAAGATATACCATTAAATTTTTTAGTTTTAGGCTTCTTTCTCCCATATGCTATATATAATGATGAAATTATCACAATAACCTGTGCTAAGTACATATATGTCAGACACAATATCTGCACTAAGAAATTTAAAAAGATATAGCTAAAGACTATTTTAAATAAAACAATCATATGCTTTAAAAATCAGAAACCACATAATTAAACTATGTAAGTAGTGAAGGAGAGTTCCAATATGAACATATATATCTCTTTATTTGTACATATATATCTCTTTATTTAAATAAGTATAAGATTACAATTCACTAGAGGTATCTCTCACATATTGTTGATATGTAAAACTTTAAATCCCTTGTGGGATCCACTTTGACGCATGCTGATAATAGAAGGATAATGTGATGAAATTGGATGAAATATTGATGGAAGTAGGGAGAGATGAAGAAAAAAATAATGGAGAAGTGCTTAATTGAATTTTCCTCTCTTAAGAAATTCCTCAAATTACATCTTGGCTTAGTTCATTCCAAATATGAAATTCAGATTTGTATTATCAATTGGAACACATGATGGGGTTTTAGTTAGCCACAGTTCACTTTTTACTTTTTTTTTTAAATAATAAAAATAAAATAATTTTATCGACGAAAATTATTTTTGGTGACGAAAAATAAATGTTGGTAAAAGTAATTTTTAGCGACGTTTTACTAAAAAATGTTGGCAAAAATATATTATTACCGACGTTTTTAAATTCGTCGGTAAAATCATCACTTTTTACTTTTTTTTAAATAATAAAAATAAAATAATTTTTACCGACGAAAAATAGACGTCGGTAAAATTAAGTTTTAGCGACATTTTTCTAAAAACGTCGGCAAATATATATTATTACCGACGTTTTTAAATTCATCGGTAAAGTCATCACTTTTTATTTTTTTTTAAGTAATAAAAATAAAATAATTTTTACCGACATTTAATATAAACGTCGGTAAATGTTTATTTTCCCTCCCCCGCCGAAGGCCCTCTTTTCCCTCTCCTCACTCATTTCTTCCTCTATTCTCACTCATTTTTTCCTCTCCCTCTCCCCTGCTTCCTCATCTGTTCCGCCCTGCGCCCACCAGCACACCACTCCATCTCTCCCTCGATTCTCTCTCTCTCTTCCTCTCTTCTCTTCTTCCTCCCCTGTTCCTCTCCTCTCCTCGGTCTTTCCCCCCCTTTTCATTTTCATTCTTTCTTTCGCTCTCTCCCTTTCTTTCGTTTCTTTCTTTCTTTCACATCGCTTCAGGTGGAGGCAGAGAGAGTGAAGTGCAGAGCTGAGTGGAGGAAGAAGACGAAAGGAGGAGGAGTAACGCACGTGTTTGTCGTCGCCCAGGTGAGTGGTCTCAACCCTTCTTTCCATTTTTTTTTATGCCTGTTGCGGTTGTTTCAAGTGGAGTCTGAGTGAGCAGCAAAAGAGAAGAGGGAGGGGAGAGAGGGCCAAGTAGCTAACCTACTGCTGCCGTTTCAGGTGGAGACCGCGCGAGCGAAGAGCTGGAAGAGTAGAGGAGAGGAGGGGAAAGGAGAGGAGGAGAGGAATAGGGCCAGGTATGTGTGTTCCAACCTCCTTTTTCTACTTCCATTCTCTCTTTCTTTCTCTTTTTTTTTATATATTATTATCCCCTGCTGCTGCCGTTTCAGGTGGAGGCCAGGTGGGTTGAGACCGGAAGGAGGGAGGAGAGAGAAGGGAAGTTCGACTGCTAGTGGCCCAGGTATGTGGGTCCCGCCCTTTCTCTTCTTCCATTTGTTCCTTTTTTTTTTTTTTTTTTTTTTTTTGAACTATGGCTGCAGAATGGGGTTCTGGGTCTCGGTTTTGGCCTAGGGCAGCTATGGGCGTGGTGGATTTTGGTGAGGGAAGAAGGAGTGGAGTTGTCTCAGTTGTGATGTTGGCAATCCCAGCCCCGTGATTCAAATTTGAAAGGTTGCACAGTGGGAGTTCCTTGGCAAAATCAATTTGGGTGGAAAATGAGCATTTACTGTGACTAGTAGGGATTGATGGGATGATGAGAAGTGAGGTTTGGTGTGATCCATGGAGACTAACAGGTATAATGGAGATGGTTAAGTTCACTGAGCATTTCCATTAGCTTTAAATGAGAATGTGGTGAATATAATTTTGGACTCTTAGCACAGATAAATTGAGCGGATGTCTGTAGGGAAAATTTCCCATGGGGATCATTTGTGCAAATCCAGAGTGGTGTTAAATTTGGGTGATTGGTAGTGAGTGCAAAGGGGTAGTATTGATCATAGGAAGCATTGCTTTTATGTTTCAACTTTCAGGATGCATTTGAGCTAGCACATGTTGAGTAAATTCTGTCTGTGTGGAACAAATGCAGGTTACGAAATTGTGTGACTTGAGAATGGATCATAGTGCGTGCTCAGTGGAGTGGGCACAGGATGGCACACAATTGGCTGTAGGGACTAATCTAGGGGAAGTACAGGTGAGAGATCTATTAATATTTTAGTTGGTTACCTGACCAGTCAAGGCATTCTACATGTTAATCATCTTTGCTTCAACTGAACCATTTCATACATGAATTTCTACATATGTCAATCATCTTTGCATCAACGGAACCGCTACATGTATGGTTCTGCATAAACTCATCAATTGGTGATCAGTAATGTATGACAATGTATTGATAAATGATATTCTGTTTTTCATAGAAATTGGTGATTAGTGGTCTTATCACACACCGACACACCACCACCACACACTTCTAGAATATCTTAAAATTGAAAGAAAGTTTTATGTATTAAATACTTTATAAACATGCAGTGTTCCTTGGAATTACGGCTCTGTGTGCAAGCTGCACTTTATACTTACAGATGGTTTGTGATTTAAAAGATTATTTCATGCACTAATGTCTTGAGGCTATAAGCGAAGGCAGCCATTAGTCCAGGGCTCCTATGGGTCACATTTGGGAGCAATTTACATCCTTGAATTGACTCATTGACTGGAGTTTTAGATTTAAAAGATTTGACTCATGGAGTTGAAATGTTAGTAGAATCCTGTTTCATGGTCCTATTCAAACTTTTAGAATCCAAACACTTCCTAAAGTTTAAGGTTTGGGGATTCATGAGTGATTCACAATTCAGGCATTCAGCATTTGCAATTAACCGTTAGAGCATCCAAAATACTACTTATATAGTTAAAGACATGAGAATGCCACCAAGCATAATCATGTAACATCCAATCAAGAAAGCACTGCACAGTAAAAACTAAAAAGATCATTCAGAAGTTTTCCAGTCTAATCCAGTGAAATTCATGCATTTCATCATTTTGTATTGATGGCTATACCATTCAAAACCTGTGTTGCCCATATTCCATGGAATTTTTACCATACGCACCTGTTACTCTGACTATAAGTATAAATCTTGCATCCGACATGCAACCAATGCCCATCTCGTATTGATGGGATGACGAGAGTCCGGTATTTTTTTCATTACTATTGTAGTCAGGTATTATATATTGAATACTTGACGATTGTGCAATGGAGAAAATATCGTCAAATAGAAACAATTGTAAAACTCATCGACCAACTATGTATTAAATGTGATACAGATAGATAGGCTTGATGTTGTTTTTACTATTGTTTGTCGACTTTTGGCTGCAGATGGTAAAAATAGCCTTTAGACCTTAATTGTTCCTTTCTTATTTAATGATCTCCCTGTGGCACTCCCCGTCCCAGACCTGAAAATTTCATAACTTGGTAACCTCGTATCATGCTATATAAGTGTAGTTGGGATTTTGGAAGTTAATATTCTTCCAAGGTTGAGGAATGAGGATATTGTAAATGTTGCTCAGAATTTGAATATGATACTGATACATAACTTGTTTAGGTATGAAGGCCCACGTACTGCAAAACCCCTCACTGAGTTTGTGAATACCTAAGGTGGTAACACTTGGATCCTGTAATATGTTTGATTTAAGCTGGAGGATTCTGATTAACACCTAAGTAGGCTGGCTATTGTAGTTTTCTTGTTAACTATGTTTTGATGTAATTTTATTATTTCTTTGCTAATTGAACTTGGTGATAATCTTGTCAGAGTGATTTATTTAATCCATTTTGTGTGTGGCTGTGTGCTATTCTGAAGCTTATGGACCAAGCTGAGACACTTAAATGTTTGAGCATAGGAAAAACTGTGCCCTTTTGTCTATTCTCTTATTCCTTGTGGGACCACTAGATCTATCTTTCACCTTTTTTAACAGCTTCCTCTTTTGAGAATATTTTAAGAATCACTTAGTACATAGGTTAAGGATTCCATGCAGTCTATGATGTTCGTTGTATTTTTCCTTTTGTCCTGTTGGTCGGCATTTGATTTTATAAATGCTCACGGAAGTGATTCCTTTTGTCATGTTGGAATGTAGACATCGATGGTTTGGAATGTAGACATCATATGCATTTGAGTTCTCATCATCATTCATTGTCATGATCAAATTAGCCTTATCCCATCAATCTGGGGCAGGCAAAAAAATTTTGTCTAGTTTACTATAAAGAAGCTATGTCTTCTTTTTATTATGTCTTCTTTTTATCTTCTCTTTCTAGCTGATAATTTGGTGAGAACCAATAATCTCTTCATGCGTCTAAAGCGAATCTTTCATTATTATTTTGTTAAGTCTCTTCTTGATAGCATATGGTTTGCTGGCTTTAAAGAATAAGATTCTACGGTTATTTTATTCAGTGCTTTACTAAAGCAATCAACTGCTAAATACTTACTAGCTTTAGTTCAAGTTGTTCAAGTTTCTCTGATAGTCCATGATAGTGCATGGTTTACTGGCTTTTAAGCCTTGGATTCCATTGTTCTCAATTCTCATAGTTAAGGCTTCACCAAAAGAATCAACTGCCAAACATAATTCTTACCTGACATGTCATGATATCATTAAGACATTATCAGATGGTAAACCATTACTTAGGTGAATGAGGGGTTAGAGGTTGGCCTAGACCAGCTGGTGTGGGGGAGCTTTCTTTGATGACAAGGGTAGTGTTTTGGTGGTTTTTTATACCTCAGTTGCATTGAAAAAATTCCAATGAAAGCAGAGCTTTTGGCTATTGTTTCATAGAACTTCAAAGGCAGGGGATTGCCTTTGGAAATCCAATTTTCTTTTTAACTAGATGGTGGATCTATGCATATCCATTAAAGTCCAATTTAAGCATTTGGATGGGAAGCTAATGACTTGTTTATTATCTCAAGAATCAAGGGATTGATTGTGTTCTTGCATTTAGGTTGACTCTTGGAATTTATTTTGCATTTTTCCTTTGGTGGTATTTGTCATGTGTATCTCCTAAATCAGGCCGCATTATCTTTTACGCTTTCTTAGTTTTTATTGAATTTTTTTATGGTTACGGAGAAATTAATTCTAGTATCACCAAGTCTTTGTTGATCAACATGGTATAACCCAGACTTCATAATGCACTTTACCTCCAACATTGAAGACATGTCTGTGTGCTTTGATATATTGTTATGCTTTTAAGCCTTCATCAGTGAATGGAAAATTTGTGGGTTCAATATATCATCATCATTTGACACATTAAGGCTTGCGGTGACTTATTGTTTTAAGTTCTTTCAGTTCCCATCTTTTTAATAGTCTGAAACATTGCTGGCATGTTGAACTTTTAGAAAATTTATCAACTGGTCTACTTGTGTGCTTACAATATGCTTCAATAGAAACTCCAATATAAATGCTTTCACTGTATCTAATAAAATAGTACTTGTACTTTTAGTTTGACTTTCTTTAAACTGCATATTTGTTGCTCTCTCAGAGCCTATCCTGATTGCCCTTTCATGTACTGTTTATCTTTGCTTCTATTTAGTTCTTAAAACCAAATATAAATTCCTACTTATTGCGCACAAACAAGACATTATGTCATGCCTTTAAATTCCCATTTTCAGTTTGCTTATCTAAGTTTTTATTTAAATGAAGTGACTAAAGGCCGTATATCTTGATCTCATTCTATCCAATTTATTTGAAATTTTCTAGTACTGAATTTCAGGATCAAGATAAATTTCAGTATTAAGGAGATTTTAACACCATTCGTTGTGGTGCACCATCATGTTAGTTGTCTGAAACAGATCATGGGTCCTATATTCACAGAATGGAGTGCGGCAGCTAACTATATAATTGCAGCAGAGTAGGTCCCATAGCTACATTCCTGCAGGTGTATTTTGAGATTGCTGTTCACCTTCTTTATGCTCTGTGAATAATCACTTTGCATCTATTACTTTGTTTAGGCACTATATAAATCTAAATGCCATCTTATTATCTATTACTGAAGTGGGACCACCATAACCAAAACGCAAAGGGAAAGAGTGATCCTATGTGTAAGTTTATGCTTACCCAGTCCCAATTTATGTGTAAATAATTACAAATTTTTTTTATTTTTATTATTTTTCTTTTTGACTTTTGCCAACGAAAAAAAAAACGTCGGTAAAAGGATTTTATTTTTTTATTTTTCTTTTTACTTTTTCCGACGAAAACAAAACGTCGGTAAAAGTGTTTATTTTTTTTTTCTTTTTACTTTTGCAGACGAAAAAAAACCATCGGGAAAAGTATTTTATTATTTATTTATTTTTCTTTTTACTTTTTCCGACGAAAACAAAACGTCGGTAAAAGTGTTTATTTTTTTTATTTTTCTTTTTACTTTTGCCGACGAAAATAAAACGTCGGGAAAATTATTTTATTTTTGATTTATTTTTCTTTAAACTTTTGCCGAAGAAAATAAAACATCGGTAAAAGTATTTTATTTTTTATTTATTTTTCGTTTTACTTTTTCCGACGAAAACAAAACGTCGGGAAAAGTATTTTAGTTTTTTTGTTTATTTTTCTTTTTTACTTTTGGGGACGAAAAAAAACGTCGGTAAAAGTCAAATAATTGTCGGTAAAAATTTTATTTTTGCAGATGGAAAATTTTTTCGTCGGTAAAATGTTTTCTTGACGAGTTTTTACCAACGTCTGGCCGACGAAAATATTTGCGTCGGTAAAGGTTTTTACCGATGTTTTTTTTACTCGCGACGAAAATATTCGTAGCTAAATGTGTAAACTGTTGTAGTGTCAACTGACATAATCGTAACTTGGGAATAACTACAATGCAATGTCCCTAGTAAAATCAAGGGCAGGGGCCTACCTTTGTAAATCCAAACATCAATGTCCTATATTTACCTTTGTAAATCCAAACATCAATGTCCTGTATTTATTTAATATAAAAAAACAGATCCAAGGAGAAAAGAAAAGAAACGAGAAATAAAAAATAATAATAGAGCAAAGATAATAATTGATTGTAAAAAAAAATCAAATTGAATTGTATGATGCTAATGTCAATTGAGATAATTGTAAGAATGCAGTTTTGAACATGTACAACAACAAATCTATCACATGCTAAAAGGTCTTTGTTCAAAACTTACCTTGGTAAGCCTCATTGATCTCCTAAAATCTTGCACTTGCACTTTCCTCATCTTTCCTCTTATTAGGGTGCCATTTATGTATCAAATAAGTAAAACCATAAAAATGGCTCGATATTCCAAAAACTTATCCATAGAAATAAGTTAAAAGTTTTGCCAATGAATGCCAAAAAAAAAAAAAAGCAAGTGTTTTTTCTAATTTGATTCCTAACTCACTAAAGGCTAGAGCTTCAGAAAAGAATGACATGATAATGTAGAGAACCCAAAAAAAAAAGCCTTTGATCTGACAGAAATAAGAGCCAATTTATACAATTTTTAATTGATGAATGCAAAAGTCTGTGAATTTGTCTTACTATGATAAAACACAATAATGCTAAATTAAAGAAACATGAGGCCAAATGTACTTCTCTACATCTTGTTATTGATGAAATTTTATTAACAAATGCAGAGGCGCACATACACACACCCAGAGAAAGAGGCAATCCAATATGGGAGGTAATTTCTCAAAATTTTGGGATCCAAACTGTTGGGCACAACTAAATTGAAGGATGGCTGTATTCTCTCCCTAGCAACTGCAATCAAAGCAAAGAAGGGAATGTCACTTTGGCTAAACTGTGCTTTCTAGCAGTGATCTGGTCTATTTGGCAAGGAAAAAAAACTGATGAACTTTCCAAAACTGCTATCTACCATGGCTAGCTGTTCTCAAAGACACCATTGTCCAAGTAAGATCAAGAGCTATGTATCTCAACCTAAATGTTTCTGAGAAGTTGACTATTGCCTGGGACTTACCACCTAGAGGGTGCTCTGTGCCAAGAGCCATGTACCACCAACACCAAAATTCATACTCAGGCCGGGAGTTGTTTATTTCTGTCAAAGAAAGGTCCACAACTTGGGTTATGAAACGCAACATCCATGGTTTCATTCGGATAAAGAAGATTAAGAACCAAGACAGCCTCTCTGCAGCTCACCTTTATATTCAGGAAGCTGGCTCCATCATGCATCTTACAAAGGTGGCTACAAATGTAACATAATGCTTTCGAAGCCCCCGATCTGTGAAATTGGCAACATCCTTTTCAGACTAGCAGACTATTTAGGTTAGCCAAAAACATGAAAATTTATTCTATCTTTTTCCCTATAGTGTTGTCCCTTCTTGGTCAAAAATTGCAGAATGAAGGAGTTAGGGTTTACTACCTTTGGCGCAGATAAGAGGGAAAGGAAGTCGAAGCTGAACGGAATGCCTTGTTCTCGTTCTTCTTCTTGTTCTTCCCAAAGCATTCTCATTACAGAATGAAAAACACTAAACTTATAGAAAAACAAATAAAAGGAAGGGAAGCATAAAGTACTCCAAGATCAAAGCTTGAAGGTGCTCACCAGGCTCCTAAACAATGTTGTTGCTTGAGATCGTATGATTGGTGAATTGAGCAAGAGTTGCAAAATGGTGATGTACGACCAAGAAGATGATGAAGAAAACTGGGGTTGAGAAATCTGCCAAAGGATGAAGTCTCGTTTATGAAAGGTATTGAAGTTGATTGTGAAATTGAACGTTCTGTTTAAACCGATTGCCTTGAGAGGATCCAAACTAGAGATTCTTCAAATTGGCGAGGGCACATGTGTGAGATGGAAATCCGACCTTCCATCAAATCGTCACAGCCAGACCATATAATCTTTGAAAGGAGAGATTTTTCAAGGATGACGTGGCTCCCTATACGATCTCCCTCGGAATTACTTTAATATACATAATAATCTAATGAGAAAGATAAGGAAGAGAAATCTTAGGAGAAATTTGTGGGATTTTGGAAAGAGGTCTCCCGTTCATTCCTTGAAGAAAAGAAGAGAGAGCTGAAACTTGTATGAAAGTAAGAGAATCAAACAAAAAATGTATACTTCATATTCCATACATTGAAGAAAGAGAAGACATCGTTAATAAACAACAGAATTATATTGATAAAAATATACATCAAATTAATGCAAGTGGTCGTAAGTATCTCTATCATATCACAAGTTGATCCAAGTGACCATGTGACTGCCAAGACAATCACGCAATAACAGAAGTCGGCAAGGTTCTCGTTATAACCTGTAAGACCCCGATCCAAACTTTCACGATTTGTATTAATTAAGTGGGCGATTAGCCTTTTAAGTGGGATTACAAGTCGTTTGATTTGAGTGTGGTTTTGTTTAGTCTTAGATATAGTTTTGGGGAATTTTGAGAGCATTTGGATTCTGTTTGACACGTTCAACGGTGCCTTAGGTGACACGTGTAAGTATGGGGGGAATGATTCTTGATTTCAAAGAATTTTGAGTTTTATTCTTTTTGAGAGGTCTTATTATTACCCGCAATTTTCGTGTTCATTCTATTTGTGTCCGAAGTCATGAAACCTAGTTTTTAGCCAAAAAGCATAAAACAGTCTTTTCACACTCAATTCTGTGCACGATTTTCAAGTCTCCAAACCTTGCGAAATTTATACTTTTCGAAAACTAGGATTTTTGACAAACATTTCTTCCTTCTTCATTGATTGCATATGGGGGCCAGCATGAGGGGTTTCCAGCCACTTGAAGTTCTAGACCTATTAGGGCCCATAACCAACCCTCACTTAACGTTTCTCTCCCTCACTCTTGTTCAAAATTTCACTCCCATTCTCTGAAACTCAGAGCACTAAAAAAAAACCCCATTTCTCTCCTTCACTTTGCATGCCTTATCACTTGAGCTGAGAATGAAGATCTGAGTTCACCATTGCTTTCCCCTTTCTCCAAGCTTCAGCTGGATATCTTTTGGTGCAGAGATTCTGCAGAACTTCGTCTTCTCTTATCTATTTCTTCTTGTTAGGATGGCTACAGGTAAGAGGTGGCTCTCAGCCTCCATTTATGATATTATTAGGTCCTTTAGATTCCCAATTTCACACATGCAAAGTCTCTTTTGAGATGGTTCTGGTTTTCCAAATCTTTGGTGGGCTTTAAGGTTTTCCTTTTAGGGCTTTTGTAGATTTCTGGTTCAGCTCTTGAGAGGGACTTTTGGTAAGAATTATGTTTTTATTTGGGCTAAGGAAAGTGATCTTTCTAGACATTCTTGTGCATGCTAAGTAATTAGACATTTTGTTTGCAAAGTATATGATTTCATCTACTTGATGTGCAATTGGTTTTGTTGTTAGAAAGCTTGGGCAGTTTGATACCCATCTTTGTATTTGCATGCATGTTTTTACTTGTGTTGCCCTGGAAGTTCCTTTTCTAAGCCAAAATGAATTATTTTAATTACTTGTAATTGTTTTTAGGATTGAGCAATTGGATGAGCATGGATGTGTTTATGATTGAATGGTTTTTTTTTGGAAATTTGGAGGTTTTACGTGTTAAATAGTTGGCTGTTGGAATTTCTGGAGAGCAATGTTAGGCTCCGCCCCGGACTAATCGTAATTATGACTAATTAATCCCAATTAGTGTAGCTTAAGCATGATTAATTGTGCTAATTGTGATTAGTGGACAAAATGAGTTGGGTTAGTCTCAAATGATTTAATTAAACTTAATGAAGTGAATTTGAAGGGGATTGAGTTGATTAAAATGAGTTTAAACTCAAACAAGGTAAACTAAGGACCTTTTTGTAAATACGAATTTTTTCGTATTTCGTCGAATACGAAAATTCTTGATACCAACGTGTGTATCTCGAAGAGTATGTCAACTTTCATAATACACTTGGTTTCATTTGATCTAAGGTTGATCTAATGGGCCTTCATTTGACCCGAAATGTGAATAAGAGAAATGAAGAGGGCTTAAGTGCAAAAAGTCAGCTTATATAAGCTAAGAGATGGCTCATTTCCCATTTTTACAAACCCTAGGCACCATTCTTCCTTTCTCTTCCATTTTCTACACTAAGAGTGGAGATTGAAGAGGATTTGAAGAGGTTTTGGGTGGAAGCATCATCATCTCCATCTTCTCCATTGAGCTTCCTCCATTGTTAAGGAGTTGGGATTTCTTGGGGAAGAGGTGTGTCAAGCCAAGCCAAAGAGGAAGGGGCTTTTGTCTAAAGACTTCAATAGAGGCAAGTATAAACCATACTTGTGATTGTTGTTAGTATGGTGAATGTGAATGGTGATTTCATAAATGTGGGTTGTGTATATTTCATTGAATGTTGAAATGGGTTGTTTAGGGATTGATGGAATGGATTGGAGATGTTATTAATGTGTGAATGGTGTGAATGAGGAGTGGACAGGAGGTCCAAACACTTATTGTAGGTTGTTGTGAAATAAATAGAGTAGGAGTGAAGAAGAGAGAGAGTTGCAGAAATCCGGATTGGGTTTTCTGAAGCGTTCGCTCGAGCGAACTTGGTGTTCACTCAAGCTAACCACTCTCTGGATGAACGGAGTAAAGTTCTGAAGCGTTCGCTCCAGCGAACTTGGTGTTCGCTCGAGCGAACCAATCTCTGGATGAAGGCGCTCGAGCGGACAAGGGTCTGCTCGAGCAACCATTTCTCTGTTTAAGTTCGCTCGAGCGAACTTTGGGTTCGCTCGAGCGACCACTTTTCTGTCTGGGTCCGCTCGAGCGAACTTGAGTCCGCTCGAGCGGACCTGATACTGGACAGGGCATTAATTGAGGCTGAAAATTTGGCCAATCGATCGGACCTAACGGTCCAATCAATCGGGGGAAGTTGGTTTTGGATTTCGTAGGAAACATGGACACTTTTTGGACATTTATGTGTCCTCTAAATTAGCTTTGAGGCTAATTAATGTAAAAATAGAGATTGATGGGGAATTGTGGATAATGAAATAGAGACTGTGAGAATTGAACCCATGGATTAATAATGGGTTAAATGATAATTGATTGTAGACTATACCTCTATGAGTGTTAATCACGGGGACTCCAATATACATATAAATACAAATGTGATGTCCATCGAGAATAACACGTACATTGGATAACCAATGGTTACACCCAAATGGTGGGTATGAACTGGAATAGAAATGAGTAGAATCGGGTAGTCAATGATTCTCTCATGCCATTGTATTTTATCACTTTATTCCAATCTCACAAGATTGATGTCATTGATTATTCCTTTCCATTGTTAAGAATGGAATCACTGTATTGAATTGAATCCAGAAATTGATTAGTAATGAAATGTATTGACCTTTTGTGTCTGGCACTACCTAGCTATTCTATGAAATTTTAAATGAATTAATAATGATTATTTTCATGAGGCCGGGGTCATAAATGGTGCACCCTTCCGCCCCGAGCCAAATGACTATTCCTACTGCAGTAGATGGATTTGGGGGCGTTCCGGAGCTTCGTGGTGATGCTAGTGTCCCTGGCCCGGACACTGGTAAGTCCCACAAATTCCGATCATATCTACGGGTATTAATTGATGCCTTCCATTCGGAAGATGAATTATTCCTTTGAGGGAAGATGGTAAATGAAATGTAATGACCTGAAATGACAGGAAGTAAAATGAAATGAAATGAAATGAATTGAAACGAAAGCTATGGTAGTTGCCATCTAGTACATGTCTATTGTATTACCTATTATGCTTCTCCATTATCTAGAATTGGAACTGTTCACTGAATGTATTGAATGAAATTAGTAATGTACTAACATGTGCTTTTATAAGTTTTGTTTATACATTGTTGAGCCGTCGTGTTCATTAGTGTTATTGATGGCATTACAGGCCCGATTGCCCTTGCCGGCCCAGCAGCGGCTCCGGCGGCAGCGGAGGAGACCGTTGCGGTTCCTCCAGGAGGATTGATAGAATGGGACGATCCGAATACCAATTGATTTGGGTATTCGAGTGCGCAAGCGAACTATGGATGTTTTGGGAGATTCATTTTGTGAATTCTTTTGAATAGTTGAAATTCATTTTGGAAATGTAATATTTTGAGAATTTGAATAGTCATCACTATGCATAGTATTTGAATATTCAATGATTGATGAAAGAAAGCAAAGGAACTATACACGTATAAAGAACTTCATTTTGTATACATGTACATTTTGAATTAATTGTCAATGTGTATTTCCGCAAATTGTACAATTGACAGGTGCGTATGAATGAATGTTATCCCTTGTGGATTCTGTTTTAACTTAGGTTAATTTAGAGTTCACGGGAGTAAGTATGGTTCACGGCCTGGATTATCGTAACTCGGGCCCGGATCGTGACAAGCAAGTAGGCTTTTGGAGTGCAAGGAATTGGCAAGGAATGAATAGATTTGAATGGGAGGGAGAATGACTGAAAACAGAGCTAAAATGCATTTTTCCGCAAGTGGGTGGCCAACTAACGACTAGCTGCCAAGTGACGGACAGGTGACCGACCCTTGGTAGTTACAATTTCAGAAAGCAACATTCTCTGTTAGCGGTCAGCTAGCGACTAGCCGAGGTAAGTGCTGACCGCAAGTTTGCAATGAGGGGTTTTTTTATTGAGTTTCGTGGAGAAAGAACCAAGGAGATGCTAAGGGCCTTCAGCCTGATAATGTGCACTTGAAACTTGGAATGTCGTCCAACTTTGGGGGATACTTCTAAGGAACTTTGAGGGGACTACTTCTCGTGCTTCTACACACTAATAGCCTATGCTATTTTGTCTTGTCTTACTTTGTCTCGCCTCGACAAGTGGTTCCCCCTTTTTCATGACTTGTTTTGTAAATGTATTTTCATCTCGTACATTCATGAATTTGAGTAGGTACCACTGAGCTTGGACTACCCTGTCAGCCTGATCAACTGGTCTGGGGGGTCCTTAAATTACTTGGATCGTCTGCAAATTGGTCATATCCTTTGTATGTGCTTCCAGTTCCGCGGCCAGACCCCATCTACCATGCGTGGCGTGGGATCTTGTATTGTCTTGCATTATCTTGCTTACTCTTATCATCATGTGTGATGAGAAGGATGAGCTCAATATGGATTTGCCAATCATGATATTATTAGGTATTCATGCTAGATTTATGTCTTGTATAGTGTTCATGGATTTTCACTAACTTGTAATCATTTTAGTTATGCACTTGTTTTAAATTATATATTTCCATTTAAATCGTGTTTTCATTCAATTAAATTTATGTATATGACCTGTATACTCAGTATCTAAATTGATCACCTGCAAGACCGTCGTGTCTGATCCTTTCATCTTGGTGCCAAGTGCAGGCACCGATGCCTTTGAGGAGGAGGCAGTTGAGCAGCCACTTGCTAGAGAGTGGCGTCCCGACGATGTCATCTAGACATCGGGTGAAGTCATGAGTCATGGATCATCTTTTGGGAGGGCTCTTGTCTTTTGTTTATTTTGGGGATGTATTGGCCTTTGTTGACCTCTTACTTTTGGGTTATAAAACTTAACTCACTCTTATGTTAACTTAAACTTAATTTGCTATGGGAATGCTATTGGTTACATTTCCCCCTCTGGAATTATGTCTTATGATTTTATGTGTATTTAGTGTGATTTGCTACATGCTTCCGCAACCATGATCGAGTGTATAGTTTTGGAATCCTCACCGCGGAAAACTATAAGGAATTGCCCAGTGAATGTTGAGTTACTCCCCATATCACATGTGCACTACCGCGATCCTGGATTAGGGGCCGTCTTTGTCCTAAACCTGATCTAGGGTCGCAACATAACTATTGCATGGGAAAATAATTCAAGAAAGAGAGAAAGATAAGATGGCCACAGGATTAGTTGGCCCCACTAATCGTGTCTACAATTAACTCCTTAAAAATATACATCGAATTAATATATATACATCGAACTAATGCAAGTGGTTGTAAATTTTTCTATCATATTACCGGTTAATCCAAGTGACCATGTGACTGCCAAGACAATCGCGCAATAACAGAACTCGGCAAGGTTCTCGATATAGCCATTGCATGGCAAAATAATTCAAGAAAGAGAGAAAGATAAGATGGCCACAGGAGTAGTTGGCCACACTAATCGTGTCTACAATTAACTCCTTAACAATCCGAACGATCCAGATCGGTAAAAAAGTGATACAATTATTTGAATTTTGAAAAGTGATTTAGTAAGAAACCTAAATCTTAGTTTTTCTTTGTGGAAAGAGATGTGTACAAAATACAAATCATACAAGGGATAAGTCCCAAAGAAAATTTTGTGGGTTTATCTTTAGAAATCCGAATGGTAAAAAATGAAGCAATTATTTGAATTTTGAAAAGTGATTTAGTAAAACCTAAATCTGATTTATTTAAATAAAGCAATTATTTGGAAAGAGATTGACTATAATTTAACATTGAAACCACCCCCAACAAAAAACGTTGATTGATGGGAATTAATGGAGCTGATTAATCTGTTCACCATTTCATGGCACATTTGTGAAATTATTAAAAGCTTTTTGCAGCATTTTATTACAAATGACAACATGGGGAATTTTTTATCAAATAATTAACCCTATCCATTTACACAGGCCTCTCTGAGGCCGATTTCTCTCTGTACCTTGCATATGCCAGAACCCCCAACAAGCACAACCTCAATTTGGAAAGATTTGATAAGGATAAGGATAAGGATAAGGATAGCTTGCTTTTCATGTGAGAAAAAAGAGTCCAAATCATGTGAAGTTTTAGCACTCAAATTGAAATAGAGAAGGTTGCTAAGGAGTCCAGATCTGGGAAGGTAGAATCCCCTGGTGATCGTGAGTAGACCTTCACGGCCTGCCACATCACCGCGGGTAGCTTGCCATGCATACGGTCAACCTGTCATGCATTCGGGCAGGGGCTGCCCGCAGTAACGTGGCCGTGTGTAGATCCACTCAGAGGATCTCGATTCGTTGCTAAGATGTGAGGAATTCCTATCATGTAGGACTAAATTAAAATTCAGTTAAGATTGAAATTGAATTGAGCTCCAATTTCTCAATCTATTTTGAAATTGAAACTCAATTGCAATTGCAAAAGAGACCCCTTTTGGATAAACCCACAAAACATAGCACCACAAATCACACAATAATAAATTGTTATATGTTTGGACCATTGCAACTGCTTTCTATATTCTTGTAGTAGTAAACAATCTGTCCATTTGAGAGCTGCTTATTCCGGAGAACATAAAATGACGGAAACATTACCTTATCAAATTAACACATGGCAAGGTGGTTCAGTGCTTTAAACTTTGAAACCCAACCAGCAACAAAGCCCCATGCATAGCCCGGGCCTAATAATAAGAATCAACGTTTTCAAAATTTGTTTTATTATTGAATAGAAATGATGAGAGCATAGAGATAGGGGGCCCAAAAGAATCTTTAAATTAAATGGGGCTAATATGACTTGATCAATTGGACAGTGGGACAGTGAGCCCTAGCTGATGCAGTGTCCGAGGTGTAAAGTCACATGATGTAACATCTAAGGGCAGCTCATAGCCTAGTTCTTAGAGAGTGGGACAATGAGCCCTTGCTAACCTGGCATTCCGGGGAGCCCTAGTAGGTTCACATAATCTAAAATCTAAAGGTGGGCCTTCTATCCTAATTCCTAAAGGTATGTCTGATTGGCCAATTCAAGTTCAATCAAGTAGGGGCTGCCATAAGTACCCTAGTGACGAAAGCATCTATCATGTATGCAGTTTGCATAAGAAGATAATTACAAGTCTAAACCCTAATTAACTTCCGTGTGAATTGAAAGTGTAGAAAACTTATATGAATTTGAATTAGATGTGGTAAGATGAGATAAATCTGGAGAGGTGGTGACCCGCATCAAAGCCAAAACTGTACCTTTTTTTTCTTGTGCATTTTTCTAAAAGGAGAGCTCCATGGGTGCCTAGGCGAGTCAAGCTTTGGCCTTTCCATCACTTAATCCAAGCGCAGCCCAAAAACTAATGAGGCCCTGGTTTGACCGCATCAGCATGCAGAACCTAGATACAATTTGTAGCATAATCTTTTAAAAAAAAAAAAAAAAAAAAAAAAAAAAAAAAAAAAAAAGAAGAAGAAATCCATAAGGTAAAAAGTGGGGTGGAAGAAAACCAATGAAATAAATGAAAAGAGGAAAATAAAAAATAGATAACAAATGCAAAAAAAAAAAGTTGAATTCAAATAAGATCAATAGCAAATGAAAAGAAGAAAGAATGAAAGAAGGAATGGGAATCAAAATACATATCTGGATTCCATTACTTAGAGAAAGATTTGAGTTTTTGTCCAAGAAGCATGGCCCAGCCGTGCCATGCCTTACCCTAACTAGGCTAGGCAATGCCGCTAATAATGAGCCAGCCCACTTGTTACTAAAATAAATACATAAACACTAATGTTAATTTTAAAGTTTTATATTCACTTATGTAAAAAATAATATTTACTTTGTATAATTGCCAAGTTGGGCCATGCTTCAAGCCGTGATAAATGGTATATTTGTTTGCTTTATATTTATTTTCCCATTAATTAATATCACATAAAATAATCAAAATTGGACGTATTTTTGTTTCTGGGCCTAGCTTAGCGCAGGCATGCTTTGCTAGTAAATCATTAATGAATTAGTTTTATTCAAAATAAATCTTAAAATTTAACAAATTATTTCTTCATTCACAGGTCATAATTCATAAACTAACGAACATGCCCGTGCTTAACACAGGCAATACAATTTATAACATTAAGAATAATAAGCTTTTAAATAATATTTATTCTAACTTATATTGAGATAGTAAAAATTAACAAAATGAGTCTCATGAAGATAAAGATGGGAACATAGAAAATTGTTGCTAATCTAAATGTTCGGAGATTCCCATCGTAATGAAACTCTAATATATACATGATTGGGTGGTCTCTCGGATTAGAGAGAGTCCTAATTCCTAAAAATTGTATTTAGATTTTTTTTAATTTGACAGTTGGAGAAGAAATCAGATTAGAGATGGTTAAAATTTCTATCTTTAAGAAGAGATTATCTTTTAAAAAAGAGGAGTCCCAAGTTACCTTTTTATCTAAATCCCTAAAATCTGTCCTCCAAGTTAAAATCAGTTCAAATTAAAATCACTATTGAGGCTCAATTTCTTACTCAATTGAGAAATTAAGCTCGAACCATTATGATATTTAAATAAACAAATATAAAAATTTATACTTAAGATATATTCTAAAGCAAGCAACCGTTTGTTTAAGAAATAAAAAACAATATAATTCAACTATATAAGTAAACCTCAATATAACCATAATTAAGATTTTTTTTTTTTTTTGAAGGTTTACTCGAGGTCAATAAGCCAAATCCTTTGGAGACTTCAAAAGCAAATGCAATTGGCAAACCAAACTAAATAGAGAAAAGGAAGATTGTTGTAGAATGATCAAAGCACTTAGAAAGATAAAAATTAAAAAAACAAATGATGAACTTGAGAAAGTTTAAAAAATTACAAATAAAAAAAATCACATAGCATTCTTCTACATTGTACAAAAATAAGCAATGAAAGTAATTTTGGGGTCTACAACTCTATTTACCCTGTTTACTTATAATTAGTCATGGCAAAGAATAAATGAGTATCACTTGTGGGTAACTCACTATTGAGCTCACGAGCCTAATCTATTTCAAGCAATTAAGTGTATATTTATTTATATTTCTGTTATTTGTTTGGCTCAATTGAATAAATTATAAATAAACCGGGCCCCTGTATTGCCCATGTTCTACTGAGATTAGAAGTAGGTCTATTATCATAGGTCTACTGTGATTAGAAGTAGTGTTTGGGTGTAACTGGGTATTGGGCTGATATTATAAATAGAGACTTAGGGTCTCTATGATGTATACCTTCTTCTGATTGCATAGTGAATTCTCCCGTCTTCCCCGTGGACGTAGGCCAAAAGCCAAACCACGTAAATCTTCATGTTCTTGTGTGTGCTTGATTTCTCCTCGTAGGCCCTAGATCACAACAAACTGGTATCAAACCTTTTTTTCGCGTGATCGAAAGAGATTCGACGGATCGGATCTTAGAGGGCTGAGATCGTGCAAAGGGAGATCGATTGATCTCGAAGTGGGCCACGGATCGGTCTAGAAGGAGAAGAAGACTGCTGTCGTCGATGCCATGCACTGCCTCGCCGCCTCCCATCGTGAATCTGTTCCGTGATCGAGGTGGGCCGGAGATCGAAGGCTTGTTTCTGCAACAGAAAAGCAAAACAGAGGCATCTCTGTTTCTGTTTGTATTGACCGGAAAAGACCTGTTGCGCTTCTGTGCCGGAACCGGAGAGGAAGAAGAAAACCGGAGTTTCGGTTGCCGCTGCTGTCGCCGGAGTTCTGCGCTATTACCGTGGAAGAAGAAGCAAACCGGAGAAGAGGACGGTTTGAGTTTTTCCGGCTGGGCCCCACCATGCCGTGTAGAAAAGTCGCCGGAATCCCCGTATCGCCATCGCCGGACTCCTCGCCGCTGCGTGTCACCGCCGACGCCGAAGAAGGGGGATCGCCTGCGCTGCCGTCCCGTGGTCACAGGAGGAGGATCGCCAGGTCTGGTTCTGGAACAGAACCAGAACCTGACGAAGAAGACAACCCATTTATCTTGGGTTAGTTTCCGGGTCGGGTCCAGGACAGGTCAAACCAGACTTGTTTCAAAAGCCCATTCACCAGTCCAGGTCGGGTCAAGTCCAAGTTGACCTGACCCGAGGAGAAAAAGCCCAAAAGCAAAGCCCACAGGTAATCGCTGACGTCAGCAGATCGTATGGTCAAAGTCAGTTTGACCGAATTAAAGGCTGAAATTTGTTTTCGCGATATCTTGACGATCCGGAGTCTGATCTAAGATCCGTTTGAACCTACGGACTCGTTGCGAGCAGATCTACGCTGTTGTGGAAGAAGATTGGCTGTTCAACAGTCAACGAAAGAGATTGACTGATCGGAGCGCAGAAACTTATTTCTGCGATATCTTAGCCGTCCAGAGTCGGATTTCAGATCCGTTTCTTCCAGCGTGCTCGTGGTGACCAGATCTACACAGTTCCAGTGAAAGATTTGCGGAATGGCTGCTAAATTCGATATTGAAAAATTCAACGGTAATAATGACTTCGGTCTTTGGCGTCTGAAGATGCATGCTTTGTTGGTCCAGAACGGGTTGCATAAAGCTTTGAGGGGAAAGAATGCTTTATCTGAAAAATTATCAGATGAAGAGAAGGATGAGTTGCTGGAAAAGGCGTATGGTCAGATTCTGCTGTTCTTGAGTGATGGTGTACTGCGAAAGGTTGTTCAGGAAAAAACTGCTGCTGGCATATGGCAAAAGTTGGAGAACTTGTACATCACGAAATCTCTCACGAATCGCTTGTATCTAAAAAAGCGATTGTTCACATTACAAATGCAGGAAGGTACGTCTGTTTCAACTCACATTGATTCTTTTACAAAAGCTATTTTAGATCTGGAAAATATAGATGTCAAAATTGATGATGAGGACCAAGCTATCATGTTGCTATGCTCTTTACCACCCTCGTATGAGAACTTTGTTGATACCATGATGTATGGTAGAGAAACTCTTTCTAAGGAAGATGTTGAGTCAGCTTTGAACTTCAAGGAGTTAAAGAAACAGGTTGCAATTGAAAACCATGACAGTTCTGGTGAGGGTTTGGTAGCACGTGGCAGAACAGAGAAGAAAGAGCAGAATAGAAGAGGCCGATCTAGGTCAAAATCAAAAACTAGAAAATTAAAGTGCTTCAAATGTCACAAGGAAGGGCATTTTAGAAAAGATTGTCCAGAGCGTAAAGGGAAAGAGAAATCTAATTCTGGAGAAATTGCCGGAGTTGCAACCGATGTTGCAGAGACTAATTCTGATGGTGCAGAAGCTCTTTCGGTTACTGTTGGTAGCTCAGCCACTGAGTGGATTCTTGATTCAGGCTGTTCCTATCATATGTGTCCTTACAGAGATTGGTTTACCAATTATCAATCTATTGATGGTGGTAAAGTGCTTATGGGAAATAATGCAGTTTGTAAGGTTGTTGGGATAGGTGCAATCAAAATTAAGATGCATGACGGTATTGTGAGAACATTGTCAGATGTTAGGCATATTCCAGAGTTGAAGAAAAACTTGATTTCCTTGGGTACGCTTGACTCCAATGGTTGTACCTACAAAGCTGGAAGTGGAGTTATGAGAATCTCGAAGGGTGCTCTTGTAGTGATGAAGGGACTGAAGCATAATGGTCTATACTTTCTTCAAGGTAGTACAATTACAGGTGCTGCAGCTATGTCGTCCTCAGATTCAGATTCAGAAATTACCAAGTTATGGCATATGCGACTTAGGCATATGAGTGAGAGGGGTATGGATGAGTTGACTAAACAGGGTTTGCTGTGTGGCCAGAAAATAAGAAAGCTGGACTTCTGTGAGCATTGTATCTTCGGAAAGCAATGTAGAGTCAAGTTCAGGACTGCTGTTCATCGGACAAAGGGTACTTTGGATTATATCCACTTTGATCTTTGGGGTCCCTCTGGTGTTCCATCTCTTGGTGGTGGTTTATACATGTTGACCTTTATTGATGACTATTCTCGGAAGGTCTGGGTGTATATCTTAAAGCACAAACATGAAGCTTTTGCACAGTTCAAGCAATGGAAGGCTATGGTCGAGAAGCAGACAGGTAAACAACTCAAACGCTTGAGAACTGACAATGGCTTGGAATTCTGTAATAGTGCTTTTAATGAGTTCTGCAAGAATGAAGGTATTGTGAGACATCGCACAGTCAGAAATACACCGCAACAGAACGGAGTTGCAGAACAAATGAACAGGACTATTCTAGAGAAGACCCGGTGCATTCTCTCTAATGCAAGGTTACCTAGGAAGTTTTGGGCGAAAGCTGTTAACACAGCTTGTTATCTGATAAACCGGTCTCCATCAACAGCTATAAAATGCAAAATTCCTGTAGAGGTATGGTCTGGAGCTCCTGCTGATTACACTAACTTGCGGATATTTGGTTGTCCTGCCTATGCTCATGTGAATGATGGAAAGCTTGAACCAAGGGCAAGAAAGTGCATATTTCTAGGGTATGCAGATGGTGTTAAAGGATATAGGCTGTGGTGCCTAGATGGGAAATCTCCCAAATGCATTATAAGCAGAGATGTGACCTTTGATGAGTCTGCTATGTTGAAACCAAAGGAGTGTCAAGATGCTGGAAAGGTGGAGGATCAAAACGGTGTCAGTAAACAAGTGGAGCTTGAGAAGGAAGCTCCAGAAAAGTTGCAGGATAAAGTGCAAACAGATGTCCCAGTTCAACAAGATGTAGAGGAGATGCAAAGCTCAAACGAGGAAAGTGCAGTTCCGGATGATTACATGCTTACTCGGGACAGAGAAAGGAGGCAGATTAAGAAACCTCAGAGATACGGGTATGAAGATATTGTTGCCTACGCTCTTAATACAGCTGAGAGTATTGAGTCTGAGCCGGTTACATATCGGGATGCCATCACTAGCAAAGAATCAGTAAAATGGGCCGTAGCCATGGGTGAGGAGATTGAATCTCTTCACAAGAATCAGACTTGGGAGTTGGTAAAACCTCTGAAAGGCCAGAAGATTGTTGGATGCAAATGGGTCTTCAAGAAAAAGGAAGGAACTCCAGGGGTGGAAGAGACTAGGTTCAAAGCAAGACTGGTTGCAAAAGGCTATACTCAGAGGGAGGGTGTTGACTTCAATGAAGTGTTCTCTCCTGTGGTGAAGCATAGTTCTATCAGGGTGCTACTTGCTATTGTTGCTAAACTCAATTTAGAGTTGGAGCAGCTTGATGTCAAGACTGCGTTTTTACAGGGCGAGCTAGATGAACAGATTTATATGCATCAACCAGAGGGGTTTGAAATTCATGGAAAGGAAGACCACGTTTGTTTGCTAAAGAAATCGTTGTATGGTCTGAAGCAGTCTCCTAGGCAGTGGTACAAGCGTTTCGACACCTTTATGGTTGGAAACGGTTATTGCAAGAGTGCATACGATAATTGTGTATACCACAAGAAGCACTCCAATGGCTCATATGTCTATTTGCTGCTATATGTTGATGACATGTTGATTGCTGCAAAGGACATGTCTGAGATCAACAGGTTGAAAACTCAGTTGAGTGGTGAATTTGAGATGAAAGACTTAGGTGCTGCAAAAAAAATTCTTGGAATGGAGATTCAAAGGGACCGGAAATCGGGCAAATTGTCTTTGTCACAAAAGGGGTGCCTTGAGAAGGTTATGGAGTGCTTTGGTATGCAAAGTTCGAAACCTGTGAATACTCCATTGGCAGCCCATTTCAAACTTTCCGCTGCTTTGTCACCACAAACTGAGGAAGAGGTGGAGCACATGTCTCGTGTTCCTTATGCTAGTGCAGTTGGGAGTATCATGTATGCCATGGTTTGCACGAGGTCAGATATTTCACACGCGGTTAGTATAGTTAGCAGATATATGGATAACCCTGGAAAGGCCCATTGGCAGGCAGTGAAATGGATACTCCGTTACTTGAGAGGTACTACTGATGTTGGGATAATTTATGACAGAAGTAATAACACTTCTGGAAGTGTTATTGGATATGTTGATTCAGATTTTGCTGGAGATTTAGACAAAAGAAGGTCCCTGACAGGTTATGTCTTCACTTTTGCTAGCGGTGCCATTAGTTGGAAGGCAGCATTGCAATCCAAAGCTGTCTTGTCTACTACTGAAGCAGAATATATGGCAGCTACAGAGGCAGTGAAGGAAGCTATTTGGCTGACAGGCTTGGTTGAAGATCTGGGATTGGAACGGAAGCTAGTTACTGTTTTCTGTGACAGTCAGAGTGCGATCGATCTGACACATAATCCAAAGTATCATGAAAAGACCAAGCACATAGATGTAAGGGCTCATTTCATTCGAGATGTCATCGCCGAGGGTGCTATTGCAATAATTAAGATTGCTACGGCGGAGAATCCAGCAGACATGATGACCAAGACTATTCCAACAGTCAAGTTCAAGCATTGCTTGGACTTGATTAATGTGATCAGTACCTGAGTGCCCTAAGGGGCAGGTGGAGACGGTGAGACGTGTTTAGTGCATGAGGATCAGCTTCAATGTTCGCCAAGGTGGAGATTTGTTATTTGTTTGGCTCAATTGAATAAATTATAAATAAACCGGGCCCCTGTATTGCCCATGTTCTACTGAGATTAGAAGTAAGTCTATTATCATAGGTCTACTGTGATTAGAAGTAGTGTTTGGGTGTAACTGGGTATTGGGCTGATATTATAAATAGAGACTAAGGGTCTCTATGATATATACCTTCTTCTGATTGCATAGTGAATTCTCCCGTCTTCCCCGTGGACGTAGGCCAAAAGCCGAACCACGTAAATCTCCGTGTTCTTGTGTGTGCTTGATTTCTCCTCGTAGGCCCTAGATCACAACAATTTCTCAACTATAATTTTATGAGAATTCTTATGATCATTAAGATGAAATTTATCGGTAACAAATTTTGTGACAATGCGTGCACCATCCAAAAGCATTCTTAAGATTCGGGACCACATTCCATCCATTGGATGCTCTTAATATGTTCACTACAATGCAAAACTTTGGGGAAGAACCATAGGAATTTAGCACAACTCTATACTAAGCATAGTAAAGCCCATTTAGATCCTTATTGGATAAACCCACAAAACATAGCACCACAAATCACACAATAATAAATTGTTACATGTTTGGACCATTACAGCTGCTTTCTATATTCTTATAATAGTAAACAATCTTTCCATTTTAGAGTTGCTTGACCTAGTGCAGGAGCTTTATATACATAAAAGCAAAGGGAGAGGTGGGCTATGAGGGGTGCCACGTCATCCCTAAAAAGTCTCTCCTTTCAAAGAAATATAGAAGAAAAAGAATGCATACTTTAGGGTTCATCCAACGATCCCTTCTCACTAATACATGGAATACTTATATATGAATTTTGAATCTCCAAAACGCTCTCTAAGGCCTAAAATATCTCTCTGAATTCCTAAAATCTCTTCTTAATAGTAGAAAGCCTTATCATCTAAATAGAACACAAAAACTGAATCTGGGATTTAGATATATAGATGGTGTTATAGTGATCTCATCTGTCCATAAAAAGAGTACAAGGCAATCTGGACCGTCCAATTGCTGCATGGGTGTGCCTAATTATTCATGTGGGCCCATTAATGCATACCCATCTTGGCTTGATCTTCCATTGGTTGTTAATACCTGTCAATTGATCTGGGACATCTAGCTATACGAAATACTATCCATCCGGTCCATTCAATTTTTGATGATGTAGTAGGACAAGGAATACTTGAACTTGCTCACCACCTGTAAAAAATACATTAGACCTGCCATCTTTAAACACAATGTGATGCACCTTTATGAATTAGGATAGGAGGCCCACTTTTAAATATTATCATGTGTCCCACCAAAGCTCCTTGGAACACCACATCAACAAAAGCCAACTATCCAAATGTCAAATTGGACACACCTTTAAAGATTTTGATATGGGGTTTACCTTTAGATGTTACATCATGTGACCCCACTAAGGATCCTCAGAATGCCACATCAGCAAAGTTCCATTGTGCAATTGGACACACCTTAAAGGAATTAGGATATGAGGCCCACCTTTAGATATTACATCATGTGACCCCACCAAGTTGGTTATTCTTTTTTTTTTATTAAAGTTATATATATATATAATAAATATAAATAATTTATTCATTTATGTAAAATCTATTCTTTTCCAATAACATCTCAAAGAAAAAAATCATAATTTCATTATATTCTTATTTATTTAGCTGCACACCACACCTCTCTAAATCTCCTCCCTAAATCTCGTCATTTAAATTTTTTATAATGGTGGAGAATTTGATTTTCTAATCTAATCTAATCTTTATAGCTAAGATTTATCATCTTCAAATCACAAGTTTAGATGATAGTTAGTTCTCTCTCTCTCTCTCTCTCTTTCTCTCTCTCTCTCTCTCTCTCATTATCCTGTAGTGATATTATCTACAAAAACCCCAACGACCCTTTTTCTTTCCACACTATAACTAAAAAATAATGATGATTCAGAAAATCATTTCCACTACTCAAGTGGGGCATGGAGTACAAAGGTGTATATGACTTCAATGCAAGTAATTTGATCACGATAACAAATTAGGAAACTTATATTTTGGCATTGTATATTATAGAAATTCTAGATTTGTTTTTTATATTTACATCATGATTTCAAAATTATTATATTATTTTTTTCCATAAATCATGTTTTGGATTTATTGTCACAACGTGCAATAGGAACATACTATTATTTCTTTAATAAATGGCAACTCTGTTTTTTACTTAGATTTATACTTTTTCTATTAATTAGTTTTTCATTTTTTCTATTAATTAGTTTTTTAAGCACCACAATATCTTTCAATTTGGATTTTAAGATTATGTTTTATAGGTCGTATTTTTCATCTAATGCACTTTCCTATCAAGTTTTAAAAAAAGTTAAAAAATTAAAGGTTAGTGAGGTGATTAATTTAAAAATAAATTTAAGACTATACCTTCTTAGATAGATGTTTAATTCCATGTCTTTAATAAAGTTAGAAAATCAAAGGTTTGCTCAAGTAAATAATCTAAAACAGCAAACGTGTATATGTCTTCAATGCAAGTAATTTGATCATCATAACAAATTAGGAAACTTATATTTTGGCATTGTATATTATGGAAATTCTAGATTTGTTTTTTATACTTACATCATGATTTCAAAATTATTATATTATTTTTTTTCATAAATCATATTTTGGATTTATTGTCACAACGTGCAATAAGAACAGACCATTATTTCTTTAATAAATGGCAACTCTGTTTTTTTCTTAGATTTATACTTTTTCTATTAATTAGTTTTTCATTTTTTCTATTAATTAGTTTTTTAAGCACCACAATATCTTTCAATTTGGATTTTAAGATTATGTTTTATAGATCGTATTTTTCATCTAATGTACTTTCCTATCAAGTTTTAAAGAAAGTTAAAAAATTAAGGGTTAGTGAGGTGATTAATTTAAAAATAAATTTAAGACTGCCTTCTTAGATAGATGTTTAATTTCATGTCTTTAATAAAGTTAGAAAATCAAAGGTTTGCTCAAGTAAATAATCTAAAACAGTTTCTTTCAAAATGCATTGATATTGTTTTTATTGAATTTTGTTATTTACAAAGGTGCTAGATATTTTATGTAAATATAATAAAATACTATAAATTTTATAATGTATTTTAGATTTTAATTTAATTTTTAAATATAAGTTATATATAGTGTTTTAGAAAAAATAAATATTCTAGCACGGGCGTTTTTTTGCTAGTAACTGCTGAAAGGCTTCCGGAGAACATCCAATGACGGCAACATTACCTTTTCAAATTAACACGAGTGCAGGAAAAGAAGTTTGCTGGACTACAATTTGGAATGATTATGCAATTTGAAAAGAAGTTTGCTGGACTACAATTTGGAATGATTATGCAATTTGGAAGTTTGGTAGATTATAATATGGAGAGTTTGGATCCCTTATGCTTGTTTGATTTCCAAAATTGTGAGAATTCTTATATTCAAATTTCAAAACGAAGAGATGAGTTGCAAAGATTTCAAGGAAAGAAAAATTGAGAGATTTTAGGAAGAGAGATAATTAGATTTGAATTTAGATTTTCCCTACCATGCAATGTGACTCTTTGAGAAGAAACTTCTCTTCTTATGGAAATCCTTAAATTATCTAATTGATCAAATTGAATTCAACTACTTTGATAATAGGATCATTGAGACCTCATAACTGGAGTTCTTGTTGCCATCAAATTGATTATGTCCGAAATACATAATAAAAATTTAAAAAAAATAGTAAAAAAATAAGGCAAAAATGTTGCAAAATTGAAAGCCAATTTCTCAATTTTTCAAAATCGAATCCTACACCTATAATATATAATAATAGTACAACAAAATTTGAAAAATTGAAAACCAGAGACAATGTCAATCAAAGCTATTGCATCGCATCAGGCACAAGACCCACTCCAGCAATAACCTAAACTGATAGTAGATCCAATACCAGTAGATCCAAAGCCTCCAGCGCCTCTTACGGTCGAATCCAAATCATCCACTTCCACAGCCTCAGCTTCGATGATCTCCGGAAGTATCAGTTGAGCGATCCGATCACCGGCTTTCACTTCAAAATCTTCATCTGAATGGTTGAAGAGAATTACCGTGATAGGACCTCTGTAGTCGGCATCGATTACTCCAGCACTCTTGCAGGCCGAATCAAATAAAGGAGCTGCCGATCAAAGAAAACATACAATCACCACAGATAATGCCCAATCTCTCTAACAATGGGAGAACTCCATTAAACCCATATCAAAGATTAAGAAAAACCAAATGGGAAAAGGACCTTTAATCTCAAAAAAGCAATCATACCTATACAGCCATATGTTCCTTCCGGAATGGCAATGCTCAAATCCGTAGGAACAAAAGCTTTTCCTCGAGCAGGAACAGTCACTACAGCAGCACTTATTAAAACGAAACCAAGATGGAGCGAAGAAAAAGAAGACAGAGGTGGAGGCATTAAATGGGAATACAGAAATCCACGAAGAATATACATACAGATAACTGATTACCTAAAAAGATCGTAGCCAGCAGATAGGGGAGAGCATCTATAAGGCAAAACGGCATTTTCGGAGAGCCTTCTCACCCAAAAAAAAGAGCCTACCACTTCCGAAACATCTGACAAGACTTCCTTTTCAAATATTAGCTGAGCGATCCGATCACCGGTTCACTTCAAAAGCTTTGTCTGAATGGTTTAAGAGAATGACCCGAACCGGGCCTCTATAGTCCGCATTGATTACTCCAGCACCCACATCGATCGAATGCTTCCAAGCCAAACCAGATCGAGGCGCTGCCAATCAAGATATGATATGGAACACAGACAACCATATATATTAATTCCCCAAACCAAAAACCTTTTGTCATAGGGTCAAAGAACTCCATTACAACCAAAAATCATAGACAGTAGCAAATCTTTTAAAAAAAGCATTTCAAGGAAACGGGTTAAGTACTCAAAAGCAGGCGTACCTATACGAGCATATGTTCTTTCAGGTATGCCAATGCCCAAATCCGTAGGAATAAGAGCTTTTCCTCGAGCAGGAACAGTCACTACCGAGGCGCTTCAAACAGTAAAAAAGACAGATGGATGTATTAGATGGAAATACAGAATACCCCATTAAGGTTATATAGCAACAGAAATAAATTTCCTGATTACCTGGAGAGATCATAACCAGCCGATAGATGAGTGGCTCTAGAAGGTAAAACAGCATTTTCGGAGAGCTTCTTCACTCTGAGAAGAGAGCGGGGTTGCAGGAGATCCTTGTAAACAATGTTATTGTGGGTTTTCTGGATCCTCATAGAGGGCTCAGTGTTGGTCTGTGTTTCTCCTTCAAGAGCCATCTTCATTGTACAAGGGAGAAACGAGAGATTGGAGCTCGTTGAATTAAAGTCATCAGCGTCCCTTATGGTCAAATCCAAGTCATCCACTTCCAAAACATCAGGCATAGCGATCTTTAGAAGTATCAGCTGAGCGATCCTATCACCAGCTTTCACTTCAAAAGATTCATCCGTATGGTTGAAGAGAATGACCCAAACAGGACCTCTGTAGTCTGCATCGATCACCCCAGCACCCACATCTATATGCTTCGAAAACAAATCAAATAGAGGCGCTGCCAATCAAACACCCCCATTTCAAGATATGAGATGGAAAACAGACAACAACCCCACATACTAATTCTCCAAACCAAAACTGTAACTCATTATGAGACAACTCCATTAGAACGAATACAAAGAAAGGAAAAAAATAATATAAGGCGAATCCTCAATCTTTCCCAAAGAGAAAAACCCCAATAATAGTAGTCAGACCATTTAAATGTGTGAGAAAAAACCCAAAAAAGAAAACAAGAGCCATTTCAAGAAAACAAAATAGAAATACAGAGAATACCACTTATCTTCAGCAAAAGGATAAAAAAAAAAAAAAAAAAAAAAGTTCCATTAAACCCATACCAAAAATTGAGAGAGAAAAAAAAAAAAAAACAACTCATTTCAAGGAAACAGGGAAAATACCCGTAATCTCAAAAGCAGACATACCTACCTATACGACCATATGTTCCTTCACGTTTGCCAATGCTCATATCCATAGGAGGTATGCCAATGCTTAAATCTGTAGGAACAAGAGCTTTTCCTCGAGCAGGAACAGTCACAGCAGCCGCGATTTAAAATGCCCAAATAGAGGCATTAGATGGAAATATAGACAACTCATGCAAGATATAACATTATAAAGAAATTTCCTCATTACCTGAAGAGATTGCAACCAGCCGATAAAGAAGAGCCTCTAGAAGGAAAAACGGCGTTTTCAGAAAGCTTCTTCACACTAAAAAGAGAGCAGGGTATCAGAGGGTCTCTGCGAACACCATTGTCGTGGACTTTTTGAATCCTTGAAGAAGGTTCTCTGATTTCAAGGCTGGTCTGTGCTTTTTCTTCGAAAGCCATTTTCATTAAGCGGAAAACGAGAGACTGGGGGCAACGAGAGATCCGGCTTGTTGAAAGAGGAAGAACCGAAGTAAGTGGAGGACAGCAGTTTGAGTATTAAAATTAAAAAACCGCCGCTTTCAATAATTTGGCGCCAAATGTTCCCGCTCCTCTGCCTTGTCAAAAGCCTGCTCGACCCAGATGGCCCATCTGGGATTTATGGATCTATAAATTTCAAATGCTGAAATCTTGAAATGCCATTGAATTTTGTAATATTTCAAAGGGGATCTTACCCAAAAGAATACTTAATGAGGCTATAGGGCCAAATCGGACAAATTAGACAATCACCAAATGGGGCAATTCGCCCGAAAAAACCACTTTTTTTTTCCACTTCTTTCTATCACCGATATCGACCCTCCCCTAAACAAGTCAGGGTCGATATCGACCCTAGGCAGACAAAAAAATACCAAATCTGCTCGTCTTCTTCCTCCTTTCATTCCTAAACCCTCCTCAAACGGAGGACCTAAATGCATTTCCACACTACAAACTCTCAAATCAATAAACTAATCTCCATATCAAAACCAAAATCTTGGGGGACTCTTGATTTGGGAATGTGATTGTGGTGGAAATGAATCCAACGAGATGTTGCTAGACTTGACATCCTTGTGAAAAATGGGTTGAGAACACAAATGGTGCATGTCGCAAAAACCTTGAGCAGCCCCAATTGCAATCTGAAACCTCTTAGGCCAATCCAACTTTCCAATTCGACTCGAACCTGAATCCGAATTTGACCCACTGCTCGTCCTCCCATGGACAAGAGGTGAATCCCAACACAGTTGCTTGCCTAGCAAACCAAGCGACAGAGGATTTGGACTTACGAAGTTAAGGTCCATGCATCTCTCTTCTCTCAAATTTATAAATTTCAAACCAATACTCCCCCCCCCCCCCCCCCCCCCCCCCCCTCCCCCCCCACACAAAGTAAAAAAAGAAAAAGAAAAGAAAAAAGAAAAAAAAATCCCTTCTTATTAGTTCATCAAACACCCATCTCATCTTTCAAGAAATCTTCACTCTTTTTAATTTTACAATAAAAAGATTAGTAGATCTTCTTTGCACTCGAAAGTTAAAAAAGAAAAAGAAGATAGCTGATGGAGTGAGCTCAATTACCGAAATCGCCACATTCACATCCCAAAATCAAGAGCTGCTTAAGATTTGGTTTTGATAGGGAGATTAGTTCATTGATTTGAGCCTTTGTAATGTGGAAACACATTTTGGTCTTCCCTTTGGGTTAGGTTTGGGAAAGAGAGGAGGGAGAAGACGAACAGTGTAACGCCCCAATTCCAAATATCGAAGATAACGCTAAGGTATCCGAAGTTGGCGCGCTACTCCCGGAAAATCCGAGAACTTCCAAAATCATAATCCGCAGTGAGGTCAAATTTTTAAAACTTTTTAATCAACATCATAATCAACAGTTGTATTGCGAAAGCGTAATAAAAGATAGCGGAAGCAATTGTATCATGTAAATAAATCAGATATAACAATGTGGAAGCCTGATAGTAATCTCAAAGTGTAGTTATCAAAATGTGTATACATGTCTGACTATCTACCCAACTCACTACAAAATCTCTCAAAACCCCAAACAAACAACTGCACTCAGTCCCCCTATGCAGGCTCTCCATCCTCCGGCTCGACCACTTGATCAGCCGGCCCCCACCCATAGTCTCCAACTACAGGTGCCTCGTAGATCACGTGACCCTCAGGATTATGGTCGGGACCTAAGCACCAAAGATGGTTTAAATCCAAGGATTTGGCAGGGCACCATATACAGATAACACAAGATGTATACAACAAAATAGAGTAATAACAGGTACGTAATCATAAGAGTAAAAAAAGTACATGATCTAAGCAATTGAGCAGTAATAACAGTTTAGAATAAGAAATGTAAAGTACAATAATCTAATCAGACAACAAAGGGCACATTCACTCAAGCTACATACACCACGGGATATTAAACGTCCCATACCATAAACAGTTTGCAGTGGGAAAAGGGTAATAACCATGCAAGGGATAACAGCCCTGATAACAATAACATACAATATATAACACCGATCACACCCCTTTATCGCACCGATCACACCCCTTTATCAGATTAACCCAGACACGGTATCACACCGTCCGTCTAATCACAGCTCATCATGATAGCTCTAAGTAACCAATATAGCCCCTACCAGCAATGATCAGTCAATTGGCTGAGCTTAGAACAACTAAGTAAATGTTTAGTGCCAACTCGGGAACAAGTACGGGTGTGTGTCTGTCTACGCTTATCTTGCGTGAGCAAGGTCCTAACCAAGTCTCTAAGAGGTTAAAGTACAACAACATGGAATAAAGTCTGATATCCAAGTCCAACATCACTGGATCCACTCCAAGGCTCACAACCGTGGCCTGAGGCAACACAACTACCATACCATGTCCAATCCACAAGTAATCATTCCATGCTCATACACAATGAGCTAACCAATCATTTAACCTAACCTCTTCATGCTATGGTTTCACATCCCCAACCTTAGGCCGTATGAGGGCCCGCCTAGCCATAGACATGGGTCATTTATCTCCAAATACCACATAGGGTCACCTCTAAGTAATCTTAGGTTTTGGTCCTCCAATTTCAATTAATTAACAGGAAAGACAATAATAAGGATAAGAGAGAAGAACAACTCATGAAATCCCTAAAACATGGAATTAAGTGGAAATAGACAAAGGACCAATCCTAGGTAGTAGTCCACTCTAGGTTCAGGCCTCATCAGATGATTAAGTCCCTAACTGTAACCTCAGGTGTCAAAGATGATAAATATGGTACTCCTGAAGTTGTGGACACCATGGACTACAATTAAGGGTCAAATCATTGACGATTCAAATCCCAAAACCTCAATTGGTGGACCCCACGAATCAAGGCTGAGCCATGCCATTGATTCGTGTGTGGCACACTTGATGGAAGGCTATTTGGATGGTCAATGGACCCCACAATGATTAAACGTAAAAAACATAGAAATCTGGGAAAACTCACTATTCACAGTTTGCCCGGTCGACATCACACCCTAGGAAGTCGGCCGGGTGAACTGGATGTTGACCTCCCAGGTCGACATCCTGCAGTGTCCCCGGTCGATATCATGGCCGTGATGTCGACCGGGTCCACTGGGACCTGGTGTCAAGCAGTTGGGGGGTCTCGCAGGTTTCCCTATGTATTCGGTCGACATCATGGCCGTGATGTCGACCGGGTACATTGGGTTCCTGACTGTCTGAGAATTATCAAGTCTCAGCTATCCCTGCAGAGTCCTGTGTATCCGGTGGACCGGGTACAGGGTCCTGTCAACCGGGTACACTGCCTGTGCATTTTTACAAAGGCTAACTGGGATTTGCATTTCTCAGTATTTAGTGTGCTCGGTCGACGGGATACATGCAGAGAGCTACATTCCAAATTTTTTGGATTTTCCCCATTTCAATCCAATTCTCATTCCATTCATCTCTAATCGCTTCTATACATAACATATACACAGATAAACACAAAAACACTTCAATAATCTCCATCCACCATCCAACCGGGCCATTGATTTTCCAAATGGGAAAATCCATCCATCAATGACTATTTTCCATGAAAACAGGCTCAAAAGAAGATCTAATCATGCATTATCATCTAATAGAACTGAAATTACATAACAAGGAAGAAAAGCATGCATCTAATGAAATTGCATAGGGTACTTGCCTCAATTCAGAATTTGGTGATAGAATAAAGAGAAAGAGAAGAGAATTCCAAGCTTCTACTAGTGTTGTAGCTGAAATTGGGGTGGTCTCTAGCCTCCTTGTGCTGGGATGTTGGGGAATTAGGGTTTCTTGGGGAAGAAGATAAGGTAATTGAGAGAGATGAGTGGGAATTAAGGTTTACGGTAATGTTTGCAATAGCTTGGGTTCTATAACTTAGGGTTTAGGCTAATTACTAAAAGGGTAATTTGGTTATAAATGGAAATGAAATGAGGCCATGGGTATTTGGGTAATTAGGTGAGTTCTAGAATGTTCTAACTCTCAAAGCCCCTTCCTATTAGTGCTAATGATAATCAAATCCTAATCTAATCAAAACGTATTAATTTAACAAAAAAGCACTTAATATTTATTAAGAAACATAAACAAGCTAATTCTAAAACTTAGGAATATTAGAAACTATTCTACTAATCCCTAATAATTAGCATATTAAAGTAGAAAATACCTTATTAATTATTATTTAATTCAAACTGAGAGCCCACAAGGGGTGGGGCCTCACAAATAGAACTGAGTTTTTTTTTTTATTTTTTCCTCTGTTCAAGGTTGATATCGACCCTAACCTATTTAGGGGAGGATCGATATCGACAATAGAAAAAAGTGGTGAAAAATAGGGTTTTTTAGGCGAATTGCCCTATATGGTGCAAGTTTGTCTAATTTGTCTGATTCGGTCCAATGGTCACATTAAGTGTTCTTTCGAGTAAAATCCTTTATTTCTAATTTTCTATATAATTTATCATAGGGGATTTTACCCGAAAAAACACTTTAGTGGCCCACTAAATAAAAAAGGTCACTTTAAGTAACATCACACCAAAAGGCCCTCCCGCCCAAAAACCCTTGTTTTTTTTTCCTTTTTTTCGAGGGTCGACCTTGCTAATACTAGTGAGGGTCAACGGCGACCCTCGCATTGAATCAAATTCAAGCAATTTGACTATTGCTCAAGGAAAGTGACGTTATTAGGTCTTTTTATGCATTGCAGTACTTGGAAGGAAGGTGTTTTGGGTCCAAGTAGTTGTTGTTAGGCTCTTCCTTCATCCTTTGTTCATTAAACGCTTGTGAAGTTCATTAAGCCCCAGTAAGACCCCAACCCCTAATTTCCGGGATTAGTGCTCATCATGACCACAAATTTGAAATGTGGGATCGCAACGTGAGCGAAAGCACGTGCGAGAAAATTTTGAAGGAACGAATAATTATTAATAAATTTTTCGCACGCATTTTACCCACAAAATTCCATTATGTGAGAATCATCAAGCCCTCAATCCATGACAGATATCATGGCAAAAGCTTGTGCGAGTCATTTCATAATACAAAGCATGATGTAGTAGTCATATGGAGATAATATAGATTGATGTCAGAATGAAACTTATTTCCATAACTTAGTATTCAAGTTTAAACAAAAATAAAAAGAGGAATAATTTTTAATTGTAAATCCCAAATCAACAGGTCTAAACATTGGCCAACCAATTATTCTCAAACTAAACAATCTCTAAAGTCTATTATTAAAGCCCATAAAGTAAAACTCCTAAGAAAAAACCCGAGCATATTATCATGACTCTGCAGCTTTAGACGATCTACTCTACGTCATCAGCTATCCACTCTTGTACAAATAGCGGATCCTGTGGACCGCAGCAACGTCCTATTCGGGCATAAGGAGTTCGATACCTACAGCACCAAGTGTAGGGTCAAATACGAATGCATGGAAAGATTCCAAAATAAGATCATTACATGTACATATAAACAAACAAAAGCATAACAAATAATGTTTTGACAAGTATAACAAAAAGGGAGCACATTCTAGCATGATAAAATGCATTTTCATAATAATGATAATTGTCAAACCCCAACCCAGGATTAGCGCGATTAGTGTTAATTAACTGCGTGTTTAGTTATAATATGGGTTTAGGGTTCGTGGGTTAGAAATTGGTCCGATTTAGTTTGGAATTAGCTTTGGGGAATTTTGAGAGCGTTTTATACTATTCAGTCACACTCAGGGGTGTCTTGAGTGTACGTGTAAGCTTTGAAGGAAATTTTAGTTTTCTGATCTTAATCGTGATTTCGACCTCTTATGAATGGTTTTATTTTATTGTTTAACTTTTGGGTTCAACCTGTTTTTGTTTAAGACCAAAAATCCAAGTTTTGGCCACAAGGGTAAAACAGTCATTTCACACCAAATCTGGACCCAAATTTTGAAATCTCAAAACTATGCCAAAATTATACTTTTTGAAAACTAGATTTTTTGGTGACCGATTTTGTCTTCATCGTCGTTTTCATCCGAGGCCCGCAATCTAGTGTTTAGACCTTTGCAAGTCTTGAGCTCATGGGGCCCACAAGGACCCATTTGACTTAAGTCATCTCTCCCCCATTCTCACTCACGTTTCAAAGCCCATTTTCCTACAACTTTTCTATTGAACCAGCTGAGAAGAACTTCTCTTCTCCCTCTTCACTTCCTCTTGCATGCCATAGTTAGAGACTTCTAAATGGAAATCTGAAACCATCATCTTCTTCCTCTCAACTTGAGCTTTCAATTAGTACCATTTTCTCGGAGATTCTTGTCGGAGAAAACCACCATTTTCGTCCTTGATCCTTGTTTAGCCTCCAGGTATAAGGATCTTCTTCTTCCTTTCATTTTGGTCTTTTGAGCTCCTTAGAAACTCCTTTGTCTAGCATTGAAACCCATTTTCGAAATGGGGGTTTTGTTTGCCCAAAATGATGACTTTTGGAATGGTTTTCTTGGGGTTTTTGTGTAGATTCCGTGGCTCTTCTTTGGATAGGATCTTGAGAGATTTTTTAGCTTAGCTATTGGTGAAGGCAAGTGATCAACTTAGTTTTCTTGATGCATGCAATGGTTGAATGGTTTATTTTCAATAGTTTGGTACTTTCTCAAAAATTTTGTTGAGCAATGTATTCATTCAAACATGTGTTGTGAGTTGAACTCTTGTTTTAGTTTGAAGTGCATATGCTTGTAATTTTATCTTAATGGTGTTCATTCCATTCAAGTGATTTTTATCTTGTTTTAAATGTTTTGCAAATGGATGAAGAAATGGTGGAATGTATTGTGAAATGAATGGATATATTGGTTGTTGAATTTGGAATGGAAATGGCCCCTAGGAGAGCATGGAGGCTCAGGGGATGTGCGGGGATTTGACCAAGAAAGAAAGGAAGTGGAATGGAAAGAAGTGTGTAGGAATAAGAACTGGAATTCTGACTTGAACTGGGCGGTCGTGCACAGTCGGTCAACTGGCGGTCAGCTGTCGGTTAGCCGACAGGTCCACTTCGGTCGACTGACAACCAACCAAGTTCAGTTCGGTTCCATTTACAGAAATGTGTTTTGTGACAGGGAATCGTCGGTCAGCTGTCGGCCAACCGACAAGCTCAAACTCGGTCGACTGACAGCCAACCGAGGGAAGTTCGGTTCCATTTTCAGAATGGTGATTTTCTATCAGGAAATCTGACGGTCAGCCGTCGGTTAGCAGACGGTTAACCGACACTCACCTATTTGGCTAGCCGACAAGTAACTGAGAGCTGACCGAGTTTTCAAAAGTGGTTTTGTGTGTGGGAGTTTCTTGGGATTAAAAACCTGAATATGATTAGGAACTTTCAAGCTGGAGTTTGTGTGCTTGAGGCTCAAAATGTCTTTTTACCTTCTGAAACACCAATCTCTCTTATTAAGACATTTGGGTCTCAACCACATGAATATCAAATGAAAGGTCTTATCGTATGCTTAACAAGTTTCGTTTGGGATCGTGATTTGATACATCGAATTTCGTTTTCTAACACTTGCTTTGTTTTGTACAAGTATAAGTTTTGTTTTGGATTGTTTAAGAACCTTATTGGGGAACACTTTACAATCTACTCTTGTTTAGCGTCGCTTTGCATTGTTTTGATAAGTGTTTTCCCTTGTTTTCGATAAGTTTTGTACAAGTGTCGACATGTTTTGTGCATACATGAATATCATTGAATACCGCTGAGCTTGGACTACCCTCTCAGTCTGATCCACTAGTTAGGGGGTCCTTAAGCATAAGGACAATCTGCAAATTTGTCGTGTACTTATACACATTCTTGTTTTGTCCGGTTCCACGGTCGGTTTTTCCCACTCACCTTGTGTGACTCGGGCTTTGTTTCATCTTGTTTCGTTTTGTCTTGTTTTGCTTGCTCATGTCATCAAGTATGACGGAGAAAGGATGAGCTCAATGTGGATAAATGAATCATGTTGTTTTCTTGAAATCATGCTAGTTTTGCTCTATACTTTAAATATGTTTTGTTCAGATCTCATGTCATGTTTTAAGCATTGTTATTTCAGATTTTAATTGAATTATAATATGTCTAAATTGATCACCTGCCAGACCGTCGTGTCTGACCCTTTTGCTTTGGTGTTTAGATGCAGGCACCGTTGCCCCTGAGGAGGAGTGCCCGGAGGAGGCTTTTGAGTCACCCCCAGCCCAAGAATAGCAACCTGATGACGTCCTCTAGACGTTGGGTGGGGTCTTGAGTACGACACGTGGATGGGAATATCTTGTTTTGTTTATCTTGGGATGTATGGCCTTTGTTGGCCCTTTCCATACTTTGGGAATATGTAAACCTAACTTAACTTACTTTTGTTCTTTTGGAAACTTGAAAGTTAACTTATGGTAATGCCATGTTATGTTTCCTCCTCTGATTATTGTATTGATAATGATTTAATTATGTATGTGGATGTGATGTCACATGTATTGGAAAAGATAAGATTACTTGCACGCTTCCGCAAATCATAGTTCGAGTGAAACTAATTCCAAGTGTGTTTTGGGAATCCTCACCGTGGAAACCTGTGGGTTAATCGTAATTGATAGTTGGTTGTTTAGTTGACAACACCTTCACCACATGTCGCGGGCCCGGACCCGGGGACCTCGGTTCGGGGTCACGGCAATAATGAACCTGATTTAAAGGCACCCACACAGCTTAATTCCACTTAGTCATCATACATGGGCATATATGACTCTCAACCGGAGCATGCAGCGCAATATCATGGGCATACTGTTCGTGCATGTGAGGTGAACAGCAGCACGTGTCGTGGGCATACTTACTCTTTCCATAATGGCAGAGCAAGAAACATGACATGGGCATACATACCCGAACAGTGGGTAGCACCAAATGCTATACATGGGCGTACTACCTTTTCCAAGAATAGCAGCGTAGTAACCTAGTCAGATCGAGATAGGTGTTGCCGAATCCACATACATATAGATAATTAGCCTATTTACGTTTTAAACCAGGAAATACCTCAAAGCATGATTAAAACTCTGGAAACCTAGGAAAACAAATGAAAACGAAGATTTGAGTTAAATACGCTCATCCAAGTCCAAGTTAAAGAAAAATATTAAATTTCAATCAAACTAGTAATTTTAGGCTTATTGAAAACAAAGGACCAACCTTTACCAGATTCTAATGAAAATCCGGCAGCATTTTGGCTAGAAATATGGGGTCCCAAAATGGGTAAAAAAAGGAATCGGGGCACATCAAAGGTCAAAGCACAGCGAGTGATTGCGCCCTAATTCCAAATAGTCTCATAGATCATGTCAAGGGTCACGGTACATCCAAGGTCAAAGCACAGCGAATGACCACGCGCTAATATCCAAGCAATTCCCTAGGCCATGTCAAGGAGTAGGGTGCATTCAAGGTCAAAACACAGCGAGTAACCGGGTGCTAATTCCAATGAGTCTCCAAGTCCAACACACTAAGGCCGATGAGTCCATGTTCATAACGAAATCGATAAATCTAGAATGATGAAAAAGCGGTCAAAATAGATATAAACATGTATACAATACTGGTGCCAAGTTAAACATCAATTAGGGTTCCAAAACTATTAAACCTCCAATCGGCGACTGGAGGGATCCGTTTATTGATTACATTATGTTTTGAATCCTATCTGAAGATCCAAAAGAGTGGGTAAGCATTCAAAGACGAGCCCCAAACTTTCATTTAAATATTCCTTCGAAAATGCTTTACAGAAAATCCACCAACGGAAAACTTCTACGTTGGTTTTCACAACAAAAGGCCGAAAAAACACTCAAAGAAGTTCATGCTGGTCTTTATGGAGCCCATCAGGCTGGTCCCAAGCTCTATGATCAAATAAGAAGGTTAGGTTATTAGTGACCTACCATGGTAGCTGACACTATGCAATTGGCTAAGCGTTGCCAACAATGCCAAGTTCATGGAGATTATGTTCACATGCCTCCAGAATGACTACATCCTACCACAATATCATGGCCTTTCGAAGCCTTGGGGATCGACATCATAGGTCATATCTCTCTCCCATCAGGCAACGATCATCATTTTATCTACGCCGCTGCAGGTTATTTCTCCAAGTGGTCAAAAGCATTTGCTGTCAGTGAAATGAAGATCTCATCAGTTCTTTAATTCTTGTGCACCAACATTACGTGTTGCTTCGGCATAAGATTTATCCATGATTATGGACTACAATTCTAGGATAACAGATTTTATAGGTTCTGCAACAAATACGAAATCGAAAGCTGTCTTTTGACTCCATATAACTCGGCAGCGAATGGACTAGCAGAAGCCTTCAATAAGACACTCTGCAAAATCCTCAAGAAAATGGTCTCTAGTTACAAAAGAGACTGGGGCAACAAACTGCTTAAAGCTTTGTGGGCCTATCGAACTACCGTTCAAGGACCAACCCATAGTACACCATTCTCCTTGGTTTATGGATGTGAAGCTGTTGTTTCCTTAGAGGTAAAATTCCTTCCCTAAGGGTATCTTTGCAAAATGACATGACTCAAGAGAGCAATGTGAAGTTGAGACTCCAAGAGCTTGATAATCTCGATGAAAGAGGGCTTGAAGCTCGACAAAGCATTGAGCTTTACCAAGCACGCATGGTAGAATCTTTCGACAAGAAGGTTAGGCAACGGCCTACAAAAAAGGTGAATTAGTTCTTGCAGTAAAAAGGCTAATGGTTTTCGCCCATAAATCCAAAGGCAAACTTGAATCAAAATGGGAGGGACCCATCGTCGTTGACAAAGTCTTCCCCAATGGCACATACGCACTTCTGAACATGGAGGGTGACAGATGGATGCGGCTCATCAATGGTAAGTTTTTGAAGGGGTACTACCCTTGAAGACTTCCTCCACTGGGTCAGAGAGATGCCTGCATTGCCAAAGCCTATTCCTTGGTACTTGCTCGTCAAACCCGCTCCTTTTGGAGTTTTCATCCTTACATTGAAATTTCTAAAATAAAAGAAAAAACCCAAAACAATGCATACTATCATCGTTTCATTGTTAAAAAAAAATAAATCAAACTCTAAAATCCAAGTTTATGAGCCATTTCCCTAACTTGACCAAAACTTTCGATCCTTGAACCCAAAATTCATGGTTTAAAACAAAAATCAGGACTCAGGGATTTCCACCCTAGTCCGCCCTGACTTTTACCACAAAAAATGGTTTTAGGTCAAAATTTACAACCTTTATGTCTTTAAATAAAAAAAAAACGGTTTTTCAAAAAATTCGTGGGGAAGCGACGTTCAGTCTATACTCGCAAAACCCAAAAATCAGAAGCATGCGAACCACATTCGACACTTCCGAAATCTCAAAATTGCAAGGAAGCGACATCTCATCAATACTTGCAAAATTTCAAAAATCATGGATACACAACATTTCAGTTGATATCCACAACCCAAACTTTAAAAAAAAAAAAAAAGGTTAAAAAAAACCTCAAATTTAAAAAATTGTGGGGAAGCGACATTCAGTGAATACCCACAAAACTAAGTTTTTGAAAAAGCAAGGAAGCGACTCTTAGTCGATACTTTGCACCCACATTCGCAAGGAGGCGACATTCCATCGATCCTCGCAACCGAATGAGCAAGGAGGTGACAGTCCATCGACACTTGCAAAACCATTCAACAGGGAGGTGACTCTTAGTCAATACTTGCACCCAAATTCGCGAGGAGGCGACATGCCATCGATACTCGCAATCGAATGAGTAAGGAGATGACATTCCATCGATACTTGAGAAACCATTTAGCAGGGAGGCGACTCTTAGTCAATACTTGCACCTAAATTCGCGAGGAGCCGACATTCCATCGATACTTGTGAAACCATTCAGCAGGGAGGTGACTTTTAGTCGATACTTGCATTTTTTAAAACCAAAAACTCGGCTTTCATGCAAAAAAAAAAAAAAAAAAAAGAAAAAAAAAACCTCGGCTTTCATGCCAAAAACTTGGCTTTTACGCCAACAAAACAAAACTTGGTTTAAAAAAAAACCTAGCTTTTACGCCAAAAACAAAATTTCGGCTCTCATGCCATAAACAAAATTTTGACTACCATGCCACAAAACCAGGCTTCCATGCCACAAAATTTCGGCTCTCATGCCGCAAAGAAAATTTTGGCTCCCATGCCACAAAACCTGGCTTTCATGCCACAAACAAAATTTCGGCTCTCATGCCATAGACCCAAATTTGGCTTTCACGCCACAAAACTTGGCTTCTATGCCATCTTAAAATTCGGTTTTTAAGCCATAAAAAAAAAAACTAGGCTTTTTGCCACAGAATCTGGCTTTCATGCCCAAAACAACCATTTGACAAAATGTTTTCACAAAATGACAACCTTTTGATCAAATTTTCAAATAAATATTCCCATTTAACTCTTGTTTAAATTTGTTTTCATAAAAAAATGATTGAAGTGAAAGGAGGGAATACAAAAAATAGAGTACAAAAAATGTTTATACATGGAGGTACCAAAGAAGGAAAACGAGAGTTTGTTGCAAAAACAACCAGGATCTCAATCTAACATGACATTCAGCCAAAGATTCAACTCTTCAAGAAACCTCTTGGCCTTGGTTTTCAAAGTTTCTAGGCCATGCTCGTTCAAAAGTTTGCCCTAAAATGTGGCAGAATGCCACGATCCATCATCAGCAAGAGGAAGCTCTGCCCAGAGAATTTGCCATCGCTCATATTCCCGAGTTTTCCTCTGGAGATTGCTATCGACTTCTTCAACCTAGCGAATGAGAGTCCCTTATCTAGTGCGAGCTTCCACAATGGTATTCCACTTGGCAACAACTTGTGCCTGAAATTACTCAAGACGTTGCCTAGCTTTGACGACCTCCTTATCAAGGAGGTGAAGGTCTTGCGTCAACTCAATGATAGCCAACTCAATGACGTTTTTCTCCTTAACAAACTATTTCCTAGTCCATGAGATCTCATCTAGTTCATATTTGACCTCGCTGGAAGGCTTCAAAAACATTTTCCTGAAGATGTCACCAATCGGAAAGCTCTTGGTCTCAAACCACTTGTTACCCAGTGCGACGATCTCATCAACAAAAGCCCTGGCACCTGTGACTTTTAGACCAACCTTTTCACTCTCGGCAAGTATCTCTTGCACATGCTTGATCATGCCGAACCCAGCTTCCAAATGACTAGAAGAGAGTGTCTTGATCCATGAGCTCAAGACGCTCTTCAACACCTTCTTCGCATACAGAAGAGACGGCACAGAAGAAGTCTCACTCCGCTCCATCAGCCGACTGCCCGTGTCATGCCTCGTTGGAGGAGTAATCAATAAGCTCTTTCCAATTGAAGAAGCTGGCGAAGGAATCTCATCACAAGGTTTCACCTCTACCGCATCAAAACTGGTAGAAGAAGCCCCAATTTCTGGATCAACTAGGGGCACCCCCTGCTCTGGTCCTGAAGGAGACAAAGGAACTTCCCCTATCGTTTCACAACCTGCAAATGAAAGATGAAAATGTATGCATATGATCTTGTCAAAAATCATTATCAAGATTATTACTATAAAATACTTCCTTGAGGATTGGCGAAGTACTCCTTGCCTCTATGAACTCATTCAAAGCATCATCAAAAGTTGCATCCATGGATAGTTCAAAGTCGTCGGAATCTTATGGCAAATCAGCTGGTAAGAAAACAAACAATATGTCAGAAAGTGATGGCATAAAAAAAAAAGAAGGGAAAAACAAAAGAAATCATACCGGGTGAAGGTTTTGGAACCACTCTAGAGTCTCTCAGCTCTTCTTCAGATGCCGCGATCGGATCCGTCACTACCTCATCCGCCGGAACCTTGGGCATCTCCAAGTCACCATCTTCTGCTAAAAGAAAAAATGCAATGGATCAAAACAAAAACATCTCTCATGAAATAAAAGAAATGAAAAGAGAAAAATGATGAATCATACCATCACCAGTGGTCTCTTTTTCTCAAATCCTCTTTTCTAGAGGCTCATTAGCATCCCCTGAGACCTCCTCATCGATGGTAAAAGGAACTTCTAAATTAGGAGAGTCTTCATCCCGTTTCTTATTACAGCGCTACCCTCTCTTCCTTTTGCCTCTGTGAGATTGTTTGCTCAAAGAACCTTCGCCGCTGTCATAAACAGGCCTCTCACTTGAGTCCTCACTAGTTGGTCTACTCTTGCCAGTGGACGCTATAGAAGCCTTTATCTGCTCCTCTTGCATCCAAGCGTCAATCTTGGCTTCCTCCTCCAGCTGTTTCAAGACCTCACCAGGAACTTCTTGGACAGCTTATGATTTGATAACGTCCTGCTCATCGAGAAAGCCTATCCTATGCTTCTCTCCAGAAAGGAAAATCAAAACTTCCTCTCGCCGGACGCCATCTGATCTTCCGAGACCTTTCTCAGAAGACTGCTTAACATCAAGCTCCTTCTTGGAAAGCCCCCTGTACATTGAAAAGCTCTCCAAGAACCACATCATGAAGCCGGCGGTCCGGAAAGTGGGCAATTGAGGATAATAAATTAAGGCGGTAGTGTCATCCACACTATAAAAAGCCCATGCATTTCTCCCATCCTGCAACCCTCCAAAGTGCTTCACCATACTCGAAGGCGCTCCAACAACGCCTTAAGAGAAGCCTAACTGTAATGCAAACCGCGAAGGGACATATGGCTAGATATCAACAAAAAGATGTCTACGATACACCATCGTACCATCACGGATGTTGAAAAGCCACCTCTTCTCTGTGTTGGTCAAAGAATAATGTCTACCTGACCTTGCCCTGGTAGAATCACGGGAGACACAAAAATCAAAAGCCTTCTTCTACAAATCTTGAGAAAGCTTCACTGAAGATTTCCCTATCTCGACGTTCATGAATCATCGGATCCTCAAACGGGCAGACAAAAGAGATTTGGAGATGGCTGTCCCCCTAGCCAACCGAATCATAAAGAGGTCATCATCCTGCATAGCGCCCAACTGGTGGAGGATAGGCAGTGGTATACATACCATGAATAAAATATATGGGCTAAAAACACCCAATTCATAGGGAGCCCAAGCTGAACTAGGAAAACAGCAGCTTGCAGTTCAGTGCACAAATAGAAGTAAAGAGCAGGCACCAAAGCAAGCTACTCTCCAAACACAATCTAACAAGCTAGAAAGATGCAATGCGGCCTGATGTGCGTACCATCTTCTTCAGCAAAAACAACCTCACCTAGCTTGTAAGTGAGGTAAACAGCGAGATCTCTCCGCATCACAATGTCAGAACAAATGACATTTGTACTCTTGAAGAAGCTCTTCAACTATTCTTGCATGATCGAAGTCTTCTTCGAACCCAGATTCTTAGCCCTGGCTTCCCGGGTCATGTCGTCGGAAATCTCTCCACCATAAAAAAAGTTGGGAGACGAAGAGCAAAAAATCTTCCAACTACTGGACCTGACTTTTGAGCCCTCCTTTTCCTTCAAAAAATTATAGAAGGCGACATGCTGAAAGTACAAAAGCTGAAATTCCTCAAATTGCTCCTCAAGGACACTGTCTATAGGCATGAACTCCTCAAAGAGTTTGCTGAGGATAAGTAGCCCAATGATTGTGCTTAGCTCCGTCAAAGAGAAACCAATCTCACCATTTGTAGCAACAAAGGTGTTGGTTTGTGGAAGGAATGACTCCAACATGGCCATGAAGGCATAGTCGGAAAAGATCACGGTCTCCTTAAATGCGCGGACCGCGTCGAAGATCTCAGCCTCCTTCAGATGGCACCACAAATCTGCAGGACATGATCAGTCCAAGACTTCCAATCTGAGTCAGCATTGAAATGATCGTGAAGCTGGAAGGGTTTCACCCAATTGCTTCCATCACCCTTGAAAATGCCAAGGCCCATTGGTCTCAAATTGACCTACGAATAATCAGAACCTTGGTAGCCACTGGCTGGCATCAGCATGTCCATGCGGGCAGGCGACTTGTCCACATATCTAGCAGGGCCGCCAACAAAAATCCAAGTCTTAATCACATTGGTCCTCATCACCCAGCTTGGAGGATCTTCCCTCTTAGAACATGTGGGAGAAAGGCTCATGATCGAGATGGTACAATTGAAAGTCGACAGGATAGAAACAGTTCTCTCCTCACGATTTGTTGTGTATGAGAAATGGAAACGTCTCCTTTGGTATGTCAAGTCGTCAGGAACTACATTACCAAAGAAAAAGGTAGGCTTGTGTACAACGCTCTGATCGTTTGTAACCCAAGGACAATTGCTTACCATGATCTTATAGAACTCCTCATCCTTGAGAGTGATCAACCGCTGCCTCATCTCATCTTGGTTGAGGGAGTCACACTCTTCCAAGTTTCTCTCCACATACTGGACCTTCTCCCAGGCCTGTTGTACGGCCACATTGGAGGATCTAGCAGATCGGTGAGGTGTGTCGGTAAAAAGTCCCTTACCCTTGCTTGTTCTTGAGGAACAACCTGGAAAGGTTGGAAAAGAAAAAGATAAATCACCAAAATGACAGAAGTTTACTGAAAAAATCATGGAAAAATTTCGGCATGGTTTCGGGACAATTTCGAAGAAAAGGCTAGGGAAACATCCCGAGAAAGATGGGAAGCTTGAAGATGAACTCAACACTGCTGCGAGTTCATGTTCAATGAAAGATTCTCGAAGAAAGCCTGGATTCAAATATTGCTAAGAGCTCAAGCGAATCTTTTCAAATCCTTGCAAGATTGAAGATGAACTCAACATTGCTGCGAGCTCCAAACTCCAAAACTTACAAAGCCTTCCAGGTATACACTATCATGCCATTCTTCCAATTCAATTTACAAAAATCATGCATAGAAAGAAAATTGCCATGCATTAGATGCTAGGAAACCCTTGACCAAAGTTTGACCAATTCCAACCCAACTTGGTCAAAATCAATCAAACCTTGTTCAAGTCAAAACTCATGTTGGCTTGACCTAGAAATCCTAGCCTTTTATTTGATGCATCAAAGAAAAAGGAAAAAAAGAAAAAATGCATGAACATCTTGATTTGCATAAACCTCATTATCATGGTGAGCAAAAAAAAAAGAGAGAGAGAAAAAAAAGGAAGAAAATGAAAAGAAACCTCCTCAAAAAAAAAAAAAAAAAAAAAAAAAAAAAAGAGGAGCTGGCCCCCAAGCAGTGGCCCACTGCCACGTGGCTGTACGGCTAGGTCTGTACGGCCAAAGAAAGAAAAAAATGAAGGGCAAAAAAGAAGACAAAAAAAAAAAAAAAAAGAAAGAGAAGGAAAAAAAAAACCCATGAGGAAAAAAAAAAAGAAAAAGAAAAGAAAAGGTAGAAAGAAAAAAAAGAAGAGAAAGAGAATTTTTTTCCTACTTCAACATGGAGTTTCTTGATGAAAAAAGAAACTTACTTGAAGCTAATGATGGAGAAGAAGAGCTTGAAGATCTTTGAAGAAGAAAAGGTCTTGGTCTTGAAGCACTCTTGAAGATTTTTTATCAAAAGGAAGTAATAAAAGCAGGAGATCCAACCTCCCTTTGCTTTTATAGAAGAAATCAAACCAAAAGAGGAAACATGGAGAGAAGTAAGGAGGTAAGTGCTACAAATTAGCAACTTTCCCAAAAGAAAGATTCCTTGAGAAATTCTCTCCTAAAAGAGAAGATTCTTTGAGAGATTCTCTCCCAAAAGAAAGGGATTTGAGATATTCTCTCCAAAAGAAAGATACTTTGAGAAAATCTCTCCCAAAATAAAGGGAACTTGAGAAATTCTCTCCAAATAAGGATATTCTAAGATATTCTCTTTCCAAAAGAGATATTTTTGGGATATTCTCTACAAAAGTCATACCACATGAGATCTAAGCTATCTTTAAAACTTAAGGTCCCATGGCTTAGGCCATATGAGCTAGGTTTGACCACCTAGGTACTAAAAGGGGCTTCCTACCAAAAATCCCTCTTACCAAGAGCATACAAAATGGTTTCATGTCTCTTCTGAGTTGATTGGACCACAAAAAAAAAAAAAAAAAAAAAATTCTAAGCCTCATGAGCTTCCAAAAACTCAAACCATCCAACCTCATGCACCAAATTAAACCAAAACCTTGAAATTGACATTCCACAAAAACACAAACCACTCCAATGGATCCAAAGTAGTCCCAAAGAGTGACAAAAAACCAAATCTTGACCCCTAACTTGCCACACACAGCTTGTTAGGTCACAAGGTCAAAACCAAAAATCCAAAACCTAACCCCCTAACCTTTAGGTCACAAGGTCAAAAACAAAAAAAAAAAACCCTTCTTGACCGCCTAATGCGCCACATAAAGCCTTTATGTTTACAAGGTGAAAAAGAAAATCCAAAACCCAAATCCAAATATCCCATGTCATTCTCAAAACTTTGCCTTGAGACGGTACATGATCCCTCTTACCGCCATGAAATTCCCCTAGAAGCTCAAAAAGCTACTCTCCTAACAAAGAAAAAAATGCTCAGAGACTCTTGGTCAAGCCAGAATTCTACTTCAAAGTTCTCTTTGAGGCACATCGACTATAAAAGCTATGCAATTCATCGCTATACCTTGAGGGAGCATCTGTTGACACAAAAATGTCACTTTGCCTCTTCATACACTCTCGACATCAAGAAGCTACATGAAGTCGCATCTTATCACAAACAGGCAATGCTACTTTAAACATCAAATCTTTCCAGAATCAAACAAAATCAGCAAGATCCTTTAAACTAGCCATAAGATTAGTACACATGAAGTTTCGGGCAATTTCGACATCATTTGGCCTAACTTCACTCTTCCAGCAGCTGAATAGGAGATCCTGGCGGTGGTGAAGCCAGAGACGCTGACTCAGAAAATAGAGCACACAGTTGGCCTCAAAATGCCACTAGAAGGCTCTACATCAAATTTCAGGCCATTCCGACATCGTTTGGCCCAAAAAGGAAACAACCGTAGCAAAGTCAGCTCTTCCGGCGGCGACGACACCAAAGAATTCAGATCTTCAATCAGAACCTATGGATAGTCTCAAAATAATTCCAAAAGGCGTTGTGTCAAATTTAAGGTCGAACCGACAACGTTTGACCCTCCATCAACCCTCAAACAACAAAACCAAGCCTCTAGGCGGCGAGAATTGCCGAGGCCATCACTCATAAAAAAAAGCACATGGGTGGTTTTAAGATACTTCCGAAGGGATACTTCTCAAGTTTCACGTCATTTCGACGACATTTGACCCAGCTTTGACTCTTGGAAGCTAAATCAGGTCTCTCGACGGTGGAGCTCTCCAGGACCATGATTTCCAAATCAGAGCTAATGAATCGTCTTAAAATGACTCCAATAGGCTCCCTGTCAAATTTCAGGTAAATCGTACATCAATTGACTGTACATCAAATAGCGGCATCTTCCATGCAACAAAATCAAGTCTAATGGCAATGAGATGCCACACGGCTTCAAAACTCAAACAAAAGCCTATGGCAGGTCTTATTTAAGGCTCAGGAGGCTTCACCTTAAATTTCAGGTCATTCCGACATCGTTTGACCTAGTTTTGGATTCTTACGACAATTCGACAACTCTACGCGACAAAGTCTTTGGCTTTCCTAGAAAATCGGAAACCTTGCACTCCGATTTGGATGGCTTCTCATCAAGTTTTCTTCAAGGAAATTAGGCCAATAAATGTGTAAAAATGTCAAGAAAAATACCATAGAAAAAAGAAAAAAAAACTGTAAATCGGCCGAAAACCGGCGACCAAAAGGGACAAAAAGTCCCCATGGTTGCGGCAACTATGGGTGCATGGTCGCCATCGACCATGGAAATCTGAGTCGCCGAATTTTCTTCGAGAGACAATTTTCTAGTCCCTTTTCAAATTTCGAGCCATTTGGCACCTGTGAATTTCCAAAAATCTGATTTTTCGGGAATGAAATCCGTCGATCTTTGTCAACATTATGGATCCGCCGCCGAAATCACGTAATCATCATCAGAAGCTTCGAAATCGCCAACTGGCCGGCCAAGGAAGCACACTTTCTGCCAGATCGATCGAAAAATCGACAGGACAGATGGTATCGGCCCACTGGTAGCAACTAATGTTTAAAATTGCATGATCATCCAACATCAAATAGCATGAAGATCCATCGGCGATCATCACCAGAAGAATTCCAAAAGACGCGGCGCAACCTGCAACTTTTCTAATGCCTCGGCGACCACTTAATGCAATTAAATGACCCATTTTATGAAAAGTTAATGCCGTCGTTGACTCATTATTTTGGGTGGCCCAATCAAAGGCAAGGAAAAAAGAGTTACAAGTCAAAGTAATCATGGCATTAAACCATGTAACTCCTCCCATCATGGAGCTTAAAGGCAATTAAATGCCTATCATTCTCCATTGGCCAATCAAAAGCCAAGAAAAAAGGAGTTACAAAATAATGAAATAAAAACTTGTAACTCCTCCCATCATGTGGCTTTAATGCATTAAAAGCCCATAAAACCCCTCATGGCCACCAAAAAGCCTATAAAAGGGGGGTCATTCCAAGAAGAGCGGATCGGGATCCATCTAGAAAAACACAAATTCGCAAATCCTTATGTAAAAGTTGCTACAACAACCTCTCCTCCGTCGAAAAGATTCTGCAGCAACCACCACTACAAGGTGACTGAAGTCCCTTTGGGGGCACCTCCCCCAAGGCCTTCTCCTTCTTTATGGCTTAGACGTGGCTTTTCAGCCTCTCTACTTAGTTTTTTATTGGATACAGGACCTCATCTTGGTCTTTATCCTCTAAAAATCTGAGGCCCAAGCCAAGCCAAGAAAATTAAAAGCATCCTCTATTTTTATCTGAAGGATGATGGCAAAGTCCATACATGACTTGCGATCGTCAATTTGAACGAGTCCCCGCAATCTCCTGAGAAGTCAGATCTCCTTTTCTTACTTTTCATTGTATTAATTGTATTTTTTTTATAGACAAAAAAAATCACAGCTCTTGTCTTTTCATTTGGATAAGCATTGAAAATTGCTTTTCATGGCACAAATTCGCCTTTTACGGCAAAATCGCCTTTCACGGTAAACAAATGAAAATCGTTTTTCATGGCAAACTATGTCTCTTTTCTTAAATATATGTGCAATGAAACTAGAAAAAAGTTGATTTCCTTTTCTATTTGTGAAGGTGGATCTATGGACCCCCACTTCTCAATTCTAAGTAGATTAGAAAATCTCGCATACTCGTACAAAAGATGTTGATGCTCGCTTCGTCCTCTGGTCACGAAAGGGTTGGGCCCCACGGACTCTCACGTTCGCCTACCTCGGTAGTCCCGGGACTGAAAAAATGAGTCTATCAAGCTTGGATACCTGGTGGGACTCGTTCATTTGAGAACTCGATTCCTTGGCTCATTTCTAATTGGTAGCCTATGTTGGATTTTGCATCTAAAAAAACATGAGAAGAGATTTTTTGGAAATTTCTATCTTTAAGTTTATTTCTACACTTTCTCGTTTCAAAAAAAAAAAAAATCTGATTTCTAACTTTTTAGATTTGAGAAACTTTGGTTCTTTCTCTTTTTCAAACAATAGCTCACAGAAATGTTTGTAGCTGACGTTCAGATCAGGGGAGGCCTATTTGCTCTCTTTGATTTAAAAAAAAAAAGAATCTGATTTCTAACTTTTCAGATTTGAGAAACTTTGGTTCTTTCTATTTTTTAGACAATAGCTCGCATAAATGTTTGTAGCTGACTTTCAGATCAGGGAGGGGCCATCTACTCTCGTTGATTTAAAAAGGTAAAAAAACAAAAGAATCCGATTTCTAGCTTTTCAGATTTCTTGAAATTTTGATTCTTTCTCTTTTTCGGACAATAGCTCATAGAAATGGTTATAGCTGACATTCGGATCAGAGAGGAGCTATCTGCTGTCTTTGATTTTGAAAAAATAAATCTGCTTTCTAACTTTTGGATTCAGATTTGAGAAACTTTGGTTCTTTCTTTTTTTCGGACAATAGCTTGTGGAAATGTTTGTAGCTGATGTTCGGATTAGGGGGGGGGGGGGCGCATTTGCTCTCTTTGATGGGTTCATTAATGATCCTTCAAAACAAAAAAAAAGAAAAAGAAAAAAAGGAAACAAGAAGGTCAAAGACCTCTAAAGGTTACACCAATTGCATTCTTTGACTGAAGTTGATCTAAGAAAAGCCTTGCTCAGAGTGTGGAGGCAGCTAGGCTATTCGAGGCTAGGGCCCTTCAAACGGGTTCATTAAGTGATTCTACCATTACCTGGGGGATGATCTATCTACTAAGGTTTCATAAGACCAAATTAGAAGCTTGGGTGTGCTCTCCAACCTTTTTTTTTTCTTTTTTTACAAAAGAAAAAAATCTTCAATAAAACGATCTACAAAAAAAAAATCTTCAAAAAATAAAAATAAAAAAAAACTTCTGTCATTTTTTGGTTCAGATCTGAGAAATTTTGGTTTATTCTCTTTCGGATAAAAGCTTGCAGAAACATTTGTAGCTTGCGTTCGGATTGGAATACCACTTGCTCTCTTTGATGAATTCGATCTTCACCTTTACAAAAAAAAAAAAAAACAAAACTTCCATCATTTTTGGGTTCAGATCTGAGAAATCTTGGTTTCTTCTCTTTTGGATAAAAGGTTGCAGATATGTTTTTCACTTGCATCTGGATTGGAATGCCATTTGCTCTCTTTTATGAATCCAATATTGGCCTTTCAAAAAATCTCATCTCGTGTCTATTTCAAGGATGCGGTTTGCAACTTTTGTGCCTAGCGGTGCTAGTACGCCCTTTCGGGTTTACTGTATTCAGGACCGACACATTTGTACCTCCAACCTTATATTCACTTTTGTGCCTAGCGGTGCTAGTACGTCCTATGGTTTTTACAGTTTTTTCCCTGAGAAACCATCCATTGCTCCGATACCAACCAGATTTAAGGAAAAACCGAATTTGAGGAGTGAAATTTAGGGCTAATTAAAAAAAATTTCCCTTTAAGCCCAAGGATCGTTAGTCCACTGTGAGGATATTACATTTCAAACCTCAAAGAATATAATAATTTGCAGAAATCATACAATTCGAGCCATATATGGACATCAACAATGAATAATAATCTCATTAAGAATTTAAAGTTGCCCAAAGGAATAAATGAAACTAATCAAGGAATTAAATTATTAACAATAGCCACCCCAATATCCAAGGCCGTTAAAGAACATAAGGTCAAAGAAAGAAGGTCCAACAACGATAGATCAATAAATGAAAATCTAGAGCATGTCCCAAGTGTGTCCCTCTTGTGCCGGAAGTGATGACGCTACTCTACGTCATTGGCACGCCACTCCCATTCCTCCTCTGCTGGTTAAGAGTATCACCTCACTGGCCTACTCCTCATAGTAATCACCTGGGGTGTCTGCACACCAAGAAACAAAATCAGCGACATGTTGAGCAATAGATAAGCAAAGTATAATAAACATGACCTGCATCAAGTGTATGAATAATGACATGTATAAGATCATATGAATACAAGGAAACGAAGCTAGGCATTAAAGCATGAATATTAACCATCAGAAACAATAATAGGAAATCCTAACATCAGTAGCAATAACCACTGCCCATGTAATGTAATGTGAGTATCAAGAGGGAGATCTGAGGGTAGGGGTGTAAATATGGGTAGGCGGCCCAAGCCCAGCACGGGCCCAGCATGGAAAAACCGTGCCTGGGCCCGTTGACTTGGTCAATGGGCAGTGCCCAACGGGCCGTGCTGGACTTGGGCTGCCAGGCCCGAGGCCCGGCCCGGCACGAGGCACGTCCAGGCACGCCCAGGCATGGCCAAGTTCAATGAGATATGGGGACGATGAGAATTAAAAGGACTACCTGTCTAAACAACTATATTATCCAACCTCATTAAAGTTCAGTAGCCTCTAAAATTTAGATCTCTTCAATATTCACTCCACTATAAAGCTGGGCCTGATAACAGGCCAAGGGAATAACAGAGTATCAAATAGGATGCACTGTGATCAAAGAGACCTTTTGTTTGCCAGGCATTGCTATTCAAGGCATACAATAGTGTGAATTGGAACAAAATGTCATCCAAAGAAACTGACTAGAAGACACAAGCACCACTTTTCCTTCCTCTTGATGGAAACCTCCAAATGGGCCATTAGAACCATCTATCAAATAGATCAACCAAGAAATGAGCACTTCAGTAACCTATCAGGTCTGAAAATATTACTCCTTGGCACCTAGCGAAGCAAATGATGGAAATCTAGATGGACCAAAACAAAACTAATTTTGAAAACCTTGTGTGATGAATGTCAGTCATCTATGAATTTGATATTATGTAGTGAAACTAGAACTGATACCTAAACAGTATTTAAACACAATATGGAACCGGTGCATTGAACGGTTTGGTTCAAATTAAACCGTTCACCTAGCTCAAAAACCGGCCAAAACCATTAATTAAAACAAATCTCAGATCAATCTTTGGATAAATTATGCATAATTAAGCCTTATAAAGAACAAATATTCTTCTTCACGCAGAAACCAAACAAAAGGTAATATTGCACATCCACCCTCCCTCTTGATCCAAGACTCCAAGTTCAAACTTGTAATTTTTTTTATATTTTGTAACTTAAATTTCAAGGAAATACAATTTATTTGATGTATTTTTTCAAAACATCATTAGTGTTATTCTACTTATTTATTTCTCTTAATTTATTTATTTTAATGAAATTGGTCCAAGAGTCTAAAACTCTAAATCTAAGTTTGTGACTTTGTGTCTGTCCAAAGTCCAAATTTTAAAAAAATTAAAAATAAAAAATGAAAGTCAAATTTGTGGGCTGCCCATGGGCTGCCCAGCCCAAGCTCGTCTGGGGCCCGGCCCAGCACGGCATGACCAGGGCCCGGCACGACACGGCCCGCATATCATACACGGGCAGTGCCGGCCCGGCCCGGGCATGAGTGGGCTTTGTCTTCTGCGGGTCGTGCCAGGATTTACACCCCTATCCGAGGGTATCCTAGCCACCTCACGGGATACCAGTAACAATCCAATCTAGACTACTGATACCAAAGTCCAGGTCTCGGGGGATCCTAACTACTGGTCCTGGGAATAGTAGCACGGTCCTAGCCCGCTCTAAACTATTCAACGCCATGGACGCTGTCCAAAGCCGACTGCCCACCCCGATGTCTGAGTAACCGGCCCATCAATAAAACCCCAAACTGCAATTGGCCATGACATGCAAATAATAAAGAAGTGGTGTTGACACGAGGAAAAACTAAGACAAGCAAGTTTAGCTAGCTCAATATACAAGATATGTTCATATGGATTATCTCATTCAAGATAGTACAAGACAAGTCAATCACATGACATATTTCAAGATTTTTTTTAAATTGAGAATATCTAAAATAAACTATAAATCTTGTTTTTAAAAAATAAAACAACTGCTTCAAACGGTCGGTCATTTAATGGTAAGTCATTTTTATTCGATTTGTAAAGACAACTGGAATTATTTCTGACGGATCAGGTCCATCTTTAGAGATTATATGGCCTAAAAATGCCATTTGCTCCAACCAAAATTTACATTTACTCAACTTAGCATAATGTTGGTCAGTTGGTTATCTCTCAAATGCTGCAATGATGTTCTCAACTGATGCTCATGCTCCTCCTTAGATTTCGACTACACCTACATGTCATCTATGAAGACAAGTACAAATTGATCAAGGAAAGGAGCAAAGACCTTATTCATCAATGCCATAAAAACTGTTGATACACTCGTCAACCCGAAAAGCATCACGAGAAACTCAAAGTGGCCATATCTCGTCCGGAATGCGGTCTTGGGAACATCCTCCTTTCTGACTTGCAATTGATGGTATCCGGGACGCAAATCTATCTTTGAAAAAAATTAAACTCCTTGCAGCTGATCGAACAACTCATCAATCCTCGGTAATGGGTACTAGTTCTTAACTGTTACCTGATTCAACTGTTTGTAGTCTATGCACATCCTCATTGCCCCATCATTTTTTTCACAAATATCACCGAAGCTCCCCGCAGTGAAACACCGGGTCTGATGAAAACTTTATCCAATAGATCATCTATCTAAGTCTTCAACTCCTTCAATTCTGCTGGAGCCATCTTATACGGGGCCTTCAAAATAGGTACTGTACCCGGCTGCAATGCCATCGTGAAATCCAACTCACGAACTGGTGGCAAACTCGGAATCTCCTCCGAAAATAAATCCGGGAATTCTCGCACTACTAGAATCTAATCTATGGTCTTGGACTCCTTGTCCTCCGCGATAAACACGATAAAGCCTTCACAACCGCTCCTTATTAACCGTTCTGCTTTCAATGGTGAAATCATCCGAGTGGAGGTGGGCTTCTTGGCTCTAACAAACTCAGCACTATGGTCAGCATCCTGTAACCTCACGATCTTGTTAAAAACTGTCTAACACCGCTCAGCTTGCAGCTAACCAATTCATACCAAGGAGCAGATCAAACTCAGACATTGGTAAGATGATCAAACTGGCGGTCAGCTGGACTTCTCCAATTTGAACACTGCAACTAAAGTATACAACATTACACAGTATTGATCTACTTACAGGGGTGACTACTATCAAATCATATGGTAGTGTCTCCTTATCCTTGCTGAAGTGAAGTGCAAAAGCTGGTGCAATAAATGAGTGTGTGGATCCAAGATCAAATAGAACTTTAGCATCAAATCTACAAACAAAAAGTGTACCTTCTATGACATTGCCTGTAGCATCTATTTCCTCATGCGTCAAAGCATAGGCTCTCCTTGCTTGCTAGGGACGCTACTGATGATACTGCTGCTGTGGTCTCGGGACATGAGCCTGGAGTTTGGGTGGTGCTAGGGGTCTCTGCTGGCATCGCTGCTGTGGTACTTGATGTGATTTAAATTAATCCATTAAAATTACTTTAAGTGCACAGTTGTCTTGTTGAGACAGTGGCAATTATAGGTCGATCCCACAGGGAACACTACTAAGTCAAATTTTAAAATATGATTTTTTTTAGTCAATGATAATGACAAGAGATACAAAGAAAAAAAACAAACAATAATAAGATTGAGAAAATTCTTGATCTAAAGTGCAGAAATAAGATATGAGAAAATGCATATCAGAATATCATGAATCCATTAAGCAGTCCCACCAGGATTCTATGCACTCGATAAAATAAATTTATCTGCAAAATCCTTCAAATTAGAAACAAATCAATGTTTCTGATTTGGATAATTTGTTTATCAAATAGCACAATTTTTCACAATTTATTTAAGGCAAAAATCTCCTTCACCCAATGAAATTATGAACTTAACTAAATATCACATATTAATCAAAGATAGATTATCAAAGAATTTCAATCTAAGAATAATCTATTAAGAAAACATACATGATTATAGCATTGTTCAAATAAAAAAATTGAATAACAAAGGTTGTCCATGATAGAAGGCAGATTTATTATTATAATAAATACGCAAGAGACAAAAATATCACATGGAATAACGATAAGAAACACTTAACTTCATCTGACACTATGATCCAGAGACCTACTCCTCCATTGCAAAAGATGTGATTTTCATTGAGAGCTTCATGACAATTACAATTTTCTCTTACACTCTTCTAACCTAGTTTTGGAACAGGGCTCCAGAATACCCAAAAGTAACTCTTAAATTCTATTAATTAGGGAAATAAGAGAAAGTGGAGAGAGAGTAATAATGGACGTCCCAGGGAGGGAGTGTATCGTATGCTTCCTTTTGGTTCATTTTATAACTCCTGGTTATCTTACAGATACATTGAACCTGGACACATTCTCTGTAGATTTGATTTATCTTCATTGATAAGTTATATCTCTTATCCTTTTTGAATTTGAATTGAAACCTCTGGATGGCTTGGCTAATATTTAGATGGGGTCCCACAAGGGATATGTGGCAATGGATTATCAACGGTTTGGATTTAATTGCAATCCCGTCTAAAAATAAACATGAAAATCTCCGGCCCATAACTTTGTCAATTTAGCTCCGATTTACGCAATCTTGGGTTCCACGGACATCTACTCTGAATAAAATTTTCATAGGTAGGTAAATTTCATCGATCCGATGGTCGGGTTGAAAGTTTTGGTTATTTGAAGATGAGTTATCCTAAGAAAAATTTGATTAACTTTTGAAATTTGATTTGCAATGGACTCTATCTATGCACAACTTTCATTTTTGAAAGGCTATCAGATGTGGATGATTCAAACTCTTCTTCTTTTATTCTAATCAAACTTATACTCTTTGAATTATCCATTAATAATTTCAAATCTACTACTACTACGGACCCTGCCATGTGGGACATTCCATCTGCTTGACTAATGGGCCCTATGAGAAGTCTTTTACTGTACTTAGGACTCTTCAACTGACATGATGAGCGGACCCCTCCTTTGTTTGATTTGCATATGGCTTGTATGTGGGGTCCACATGGTGAATTCTTCAATTTACTTCTTTTCAAGCTTCAATTTAGCAATGCAAGGCCCAAGATCACTATATGTGCTTGAAAGTGGGTTTTGTGATAGAAGCATGCAACTCTCATTTTCTGCACATTCTAATTTAACACATCAAATACTGAAGAGCCCACATTAAAGTGAGACGCATCCGGATAGAGTTTTACTCCAACTAGGAATCTTCGGAGAAAAATTGCAAAACATTCTAAGTGAATGCAAAAAATGTATGAAAAATATGAAAGATTTAGGTTTCGAGGTGAAAATGCATGAAATGATGGAATTAAATGAATAATGATGCGATTCACCAAATAAAATCCTTAATTGATCCTAAAATGATGTGTAAATTCATGAACTCAACAGTACTGGAGGACACTGATGCGGTTGTTGGGGTGGTTTGACAATCATTTGTTGCTGTTGGGTCCTCGGCTGAGCAGGAGGCACCTGTCTCAACGGCTGTGCTGGATGTGGTGGTCTAGGCGCCGGAGCTGGGAGTGCAGGTGGTGCCACTCCTGTCTTGACTGGGTAATGGCGAACCTTATGCCCTGTATCCCCATAGTGATAACATGCCCCTGACTGTTTCTTACAATCACGAACATGATGACTTCTCCAACAATTTGTGCAAGTGATTGGCTAAGGTAACTGTCGAAGTACTGGCTCGAACCGTATCCTCTTGGGTGGTGGCTGCTGATAGGACTGAGACGAGGAACTTTGTGACTTTGGTTGAGGTATCAACGCTAAGATCTTCTGCTGTTTTAACGCAACCACATCTTTCAGAGACTCCTCTACCCAATAAGCTTCCTTGACCACGTCATCATAATTGGTCAGCTCACTGCGCTGAACTTGCATCTTGATGTCCGTTCTCAATCCCTTGATGAGCCTACGAACTCTTTCTGATTCGGGTTGAATCAAATTCCCTGCAAATTTGGATAGATGGGTGAAGGGGATAGATGGGTGAAGGAGATCTCATAATTTTTCACTGACAATTCACCTCAAACTAAAATCTCAAACTCCTCCATCTTCTGATCCCTGTAGTGCTTGGGGATAAACTTCTTTTGGAACAGCTCCGTGAAGGTCTTCCAGGCTACATCTTCAGCGGCCGTCTCATAAGGGTTCTTGACGGTCTCCCACCATCTCTCTGTTGCCCTACGGAACATGTGGGCTGCTGAATGCACCTGCTGAATGCCCGTGCACTTGAACACTTCATAGATTTTCTCCATTTGAATGACCCACTCATCTGCAACAACGGGGTCCTCAATGCCATGGAACTCTAGTGGAAACCTCTTCCTAAACTTCTCAACTAACTGGTTGATGTCATACTCCTTGGCCTGTGGCTGTCCACTTCCTATACTACCTCAAGCATCTAGGCTTGTAATACAGCCTAACTCTCATTTTGGCTAGTACTTTGTTCGGCCAAATCCTTCTGAGACTGAATGAATGCTACCATGAATTTGTGGAATTGATTCTCAGGGCCATTCTGATAAGAACTACCCTCATGTAGCGGCACACTATTGGATCGAGTAGATCTGCCGACTATAGTTCTGTAAAATACTCAAGGTTAGTTCCAACATGCCTCAAGCTAACAACACTATACTTCAGAAAGACTACAAGGCCAACCTGCTAAGTAACGAAATTCTCATACGTGTCCTATGGTTTCTACAATTTTTACTCTAAGAAACTATCCATTGCTCTGATACTATTTTGTCATGTCCCCCGAACCCGATATGAGAATAAACCAGATTTGAGGAGTGAAATTTAGGGCTAATTAAAAAATTTTCCCTTCAGGCCCAATGATCGTTAGTCCTCTGTGAGGATATTACATTTCAAACCTCAAAGAATATAATAATTTACGGAAATCATACAATTCGAGGCATATATGGATATCAACAATGAATAATAATCTCATTAAGAATTTAAAGTTGCCCAAAGGAATAAATGAAACTAATCAAGGAATTCAATTATTAACAATGGCCATCCCAATATCCAAGGCCATTAAAGAACATAAGTTCAAAGAAAGAAGGTCCAACAACGATAGATCAATAAATGAAAATCTAGAGCATGTCCCATGTACGTCCCTCTCGTGCTAGAAGTGATGACGCTACTCTACGTCATTGGCACGCCACTCCCGTTCCTCCTCTGCTGGTTGAGAGGATCTTCTCACCGGCCTGCTCCTCATAGTAATAACCTGGGGTGTCTGCACACCAAGAAACAGAGTCAGCGACATGTTCAGCAATAGATAAGCAAAGTACAATAAACATGACATGCATCAAGTGTATGAATAATGACAGGTATAAGATCATATGAATACAAGGAAACGAAACTAGGCATTAAAGCATGAATATTAACCATCAGAAACAATAATAGGAAACCCTAACATCAGTAGCAATAACCACTACCCATGTAATGTAATGCGAGTATCAAGAGGGAGATTCGAGGGTGTCCTAGCCACCCCACGGGGTACCGGTAACAATCCAATCCAGACTACTGATACCAAAGTCCAGCTCCTGGGGGATCCTAGCTCCCGGTCCTGGGAATAGTAGCACAGTCCTAGCCTGCTCCAAACTATTCAACGCCATGGACGTTGTCCAAAGCCGACTGCCCACCCCGATGTCTGAATAACCGGCCCATCAATAAAACCCCAAATTGCAGTTGGCCATGACATGCAAATAATAAAGAAGTGGTGTTGACATGAGGAAAAACTAAGACAAACAAGTTTGGCTAACTCAATACACAAGACATGTTCATATGGATTATCTCAATCAAGATTGTACAAGACAAGTCAATCACATGACATATTTCAAGATTTTTCTTAAATTGAGAATGTTTAAAATAAACTATAAATTTTGTTTTAAAAAAAATAAAACAACTGCTCCAAACGGTCGATCATTTAATGGTAAGTCATTTTAATCCGATTTGTAAAAAGACAACCGGAAATGTTTCTGACGGATCAAGTCTATTGTTAAAAACCGAATGCCATATACTTTCGTTTTTTTGAATATTTGCCCTATTCCCTAGGCAGTTATTTTAAAAAAAATGACTACGATTTTTTCAACTGTCCATCCAACTGTCAAGACCATCATTTTTTTCAAAGGCCTTCGTAGTTGTTTAATGGAGTTTTTGATGTGTGGAGGGGCACTAGAGTGTTTATATAAAGTGTTTTGTTTTGTACAAGTTATACTGAGGTGAAAAGTTTGAAAGAAGATCAAATGAGCTTACGAAGGAAAATGGATGAGTTGCAACAAACTCTTACCCAAGGGGGGACACAAGTGCGGTCTTCCAATTATCATGGGAGTTCATCTAAGGTACATATTGATTTATCATACATAATTGATTCAATAAATAAATTAATTATTTCGATTGATGTAATAATAACCACTACAAGAAAAAATACATTTAGCAGCGGATAAAAACCGCTGCTATATGTATGCAAACCGCCACTATATCCTTTTTGCAGCGGAAAAATGTCCGCCGTCACTTTTGTCATTAGAAGTTGGTGTCGCTAAATGTATTTGCAGCGGTATAGGAGCTGCCGCAAAAAAATTATCGATAGCGGCAGTTGTAAACCGCCACTAATGATTTTATTCCGCCCCTATTCACGCGTACAGATTTTTCAGCTGAACCGTTGGTAGGTGAGTATGTTGTAGCAGCGGATTAGAGTGAACCGCTGTTGTAAGTGTATGTTATACCGGCGGATTACATTGAACCGTTGCTATATGTGTATGTTGTAGCTACACATTACAGTGAACCGCTGCTATATGTGTATGTTCTACCATCAGATAGCACATCGCTGTTAAAAGCCCCACAAACCGCTGCTAAAAGCCCCTTGGAGCCCCATGTGTAGTACCTGTCTGCTAAAAGCCCCATGTGTAGCCCTTGGGAATTAAAGAAATAATGCTCATGCTACCATCAACATTGTACTGAGCTACTAAGATTCCATTCAACCGATCTCAACCCTATCTCTTTTTATCCAACTTATTGGGATCACATGCCTTTCTAAATTATGAGGTTGTTTAAAAGATAGTGTTTTGGGCATCCCTGGGAAGTGCAGAAAACATATAGCACATAGCACCCACATTACATGTCAGAAAGCTCTTGGAAACATGTCAATGTTGGATCAACAAAGGCATAATTATTTAATGGCGAGCCTGAAATTTGGTTATGGTCAAGAACAATCTACTAATCTGGTAAGTAATATTAGGCTTGTACTTATCCCAGACAATCATAATCATAAATTGGCCTGTGCATGTGTTAAGGCCTATTCTCAATCAAACATGTTTTTCATTGTCACAATAGTAGCCTTATCTCAATTGAACAAGCTTATCGAAGCATATCTATCAATTGGGTCAAAAGGTAACCATTTAAACCTATGTGCACCCATCCAAGTGTACCCCTTTCCAGCTCCTACACCTCCTCCTTAGTGGGTTCTACGCTGGCCTCTCACCAACAAAACCATGTACCGTTCACCCAAAGAGATCACATCTCCACATCTCAATATCATTCAACATAATGGCGCCTTGCATTTTGGTGGACCTCCAAAACACAAGTTTCAGCCCCAAAATTTGAAACTTACTACAGTGTCCCAAAAATGATACCTTCGAGAGCTTAAGCTTGGACCTATTCATACTCTCAACAGGTCTATTTTAACTTTTTAAGGTCCACTGATCTGATCATACTCATATGAGCCTTACACGTTGACTTGGATCTGCATCATAATCATCAATTCTTAGTGGATGTAGAATCCATATCAGGCACATAGGAACCATGTCAGATCCAGATATTATTCAGATTGATCCTTACCTTGCGCAACTTGTCACATGTAAGTTTTTCTCCTCTTTCCAAAAGGAACAACTAAATGGGAACAATTCTTGTGTTGGAAAGAGATGATGCAACCATGGCGATAGTTGAATGTGGCGCACGTGGGGGCATTTTTAGAACTTCTCATGTCTCATTGGTGTGAGGAAACTGCAGCAAGACATTGCTGAACAATGTGAACATTATATTAGAGAAACAGAAGTTGCTAGGTCAGCAATTTGACAGATTACATTGCATTGCATATTTTCAAAATCAAAACACATTACCATGACCTCAAAGTTAATTCAAATCAGAGACGCACTCTCCCCAAACCCCACCTTAAACCCCTTTTCCCTCTCTCAATCCCTACCACCTTAGAGTATCTGAGGCTTAATCGTGCCATTGCATATATCATCTTAACCGCACCCAGCCTCGCCCACACCCAGTTCACCCACCTGACTGTTGTCGTCACCTGCTCTGCTATCAGCTGCCCCTGAAGCCTCTTTTGATCCTGCATTGACATTGATGATATTAAGATTCCACGCGGAATTAAAAGTTAAATATATTTTTTTCCTCAATATAAATCGCATGGCCATACCCGCTGCCTCAGCTGTTCTTTCTCTTTCTCCTGTCTTAATATGGTGTACTCTTTCTCCTATCTTAATATGCTGTTCTTGCTCTTTCTCCTATCTTAATATGGTGTACTCTTCAAGCATTGAAAGAAGCCTGACCTGCATGTCAGAGGAAAAAATAAACCAACTTCAGACACTAGCAAACCAAATTAACTAACAGGAACAAGAAGGAACAAAAGTACTTACTCCATCATAGGTGAAATCAACACCTCTCTCTCTCCCATGTTGTGGTTTTGCATGCCAATGCCTCCACGATTGCTATACCAGCAGGCATTGCAATAAAAAAAATGAAGTAATTCGCACAAATTAATGAGGTAACCCAGTAATCTACCAAGAGCTGAAGTGATTGGCAGATTTAAGCATTGGAATTCCTAATAGTGGTTAGTGGAAGTAACAAGAATTAAAAACTCAGCCGAGTCTGAAACAGTTGTTAGTGGAAGCCGAAGTAATAAATGTGCACCTGGGAGTTTGGCAACTAATGCACGAGCTTTTTCAACACGCTTCAATGTAAGATGCGCACCTCTGCCAGCATTGCAACGGTTCTCATCCTAAAATGCCACATGCATCAGCAACAACTAATAAAAGTTTCTCAACCTTTTCAAGTTGTTGATAGAAATTTTAGATAATTTATGAAGATGTAAAGTCAAAATGCCTAACCCTGTTGTATTCCTAAGCCAGCTCTCCTCCTCACATGCTGCAAGCCATTTCTCAACCTTTTCAAGAATTTATTTCCTGTTAAACGCTTCCTCTTTCACCTTTGCAATTTGAACCTCAACTTGTTCCAAGACACAAGAGGGGTCGATGGTTCCTACACAAAAGAGAAAAAACCATCAGACAAGCAAGGACAACCACATGGCCTATGAACAGTATTTAGTCGTAGTCATTAGCCAAAAACCAAACTCTGCTGCTATTAGGATTAAAACCTACCTGACTCAATAGCTTCAATTGCATATTCCATAGAAGAATCTGCTTCTGCTGCCAAGTGGGTTTGCCTGCATATCTCATCTAGCTCTGACCGCTTCTTTAAAACAAGCTCTTTCATCTTGCTTGCTTTCAGCTCTTCTAGCCTTAAACCTCTGCTTCCACCTGCATCACAAATTTATCTCTTTTTTTTTTTTATGGACAACAAACGTCTCCAAGAAAGGTACCAGAAAAGAAAAAAGCTCACGTAATTAATGAAGTCCACAGAAAGAGTGCCAGGTTGTTTCATCTCATGTTCTGAAGCTGCAATGTTGCAGGTAACATGTTGAAACATCTGCTGTTCTTCAAGGGGTGTATCCATCAAATTCCAAAGCTCCAACACAGTCGTTGCCAGATCTTGAAGCTGCCACATCTTTAAAGTGAGCTAAGGGATGACTTGCAGTATCCAAAGACAAATAAATCTGCCCCCATTATTTACCTTCTGCATCCTCTGTATCTTAATCTCTCGCAGCCTCTGTATTGGAACTGTCAACCTTTTAATTGCATCATCACTAATACTCATTGATGCTTCATTGTCATATAAACTGGGATGAATTTAAAACAATACAGGATTTGGAACCATTCTCCACCAAACATAATCATCACAAGCAAAGGATACAATGTGCCCTCATTCTTGAAAACATTAGAATATCATCATTCTCTTGCCCATAAAACCAGTCATCCCCTCTGATTCAATTCATATCAAGGAGAAAAAAAAAATCATTTAGACAGCCAGTATATTGTATGTGACCTTTTGCATTGGATATTGTTTTAAAAAATCAAATGCAAAAATCAAAACATCAGGGCATATGTGTAGTTCAGAATCAAAGGCATAACTGTTGCCACTGAAACTGATACTGATAACTGATATGGAAGATGTTTTGACTACACATAATGTATACACACAACGGCTAAAGATAACAGTCGTTGTTGTTTGAGTTTGACAAAACAGTAAGGCCAGCAGTATTACAATTAATCAACCAGAGAGACATGCTATGACCAATAAACAATCAGTAATAGAAAGATACAAACCCAAAAAACCAACAGCACTACAAATATGCCAAAGCCCACAGTTCACACAACAAAACACAACAAAAAAAGGCAGGGGGACCACAGTCCCATGTCAGTTGCATTCCTGAAACAGTATTTTAGTATGATGCTCACAAAAACAAGTGGTTTGAAGTCTTCAACCATACGAAAGAGAGAAGCATTCATGATGAATTGGGCAACCATCGTGATGGCTCGGAATAACTAAAAATGAGATGAGAAATAAATCAATTAGGAAAAGTCTAGAGGGAGAAGCCACTATTGAGACAATTCATGAACACAAAGTTCACTCTTTTTTTACCAATGAAAAAAAATTATATCTTTTTTACTAATGAAGTAATTAAACTGTTACTTTACAGAAGTTGCACAACTGTTACATACCAAAAACATTACTGAACTCATACTAAAAACATTACTGAACTCGCTTTTTTTTTTTTTTCTGATCTCAAATGATTTACAATGACATCTGCCAAAGAACAACAACCCTTCCATTGAAAAATTGCAACACCAGTACACCACACTCAGGTTTGACACCAGATATATGTCATGAAATCTAAAAACAAATGTGTATGCATTTAATTAGAACTAAATTTCTTCGAAATCAACCAAAATTATTAAAATATCAACAATCAGCATCCACTTGTGATGCATCAAAAGTTTCAGAACAATTCAACTAAAGAAGAATTCTATTTCTATCAGAAAATACTATCTGCCTTGATAAATTAAAATAATGAACTTCAGGAATGAAAAATCTACTATTTCCAAGCATCATAAGGAAAACAAAAGAGATTATATTAAACTGAACCAAAACCAACCTCCAACATCAACAAGAAAACTAAAATAACATAAACAAACCAAACTTTCTTTCAACCACGGCCTTTGAGTTTAAGGTTAGGACCTATCACAGCTCCATGAATATCAACGTAGTAGCCCTATCACTTGCGACAAAGTCCTACCCAAAAGAGCACAATCAGGTTGCTGCTCCCGCGGTGTAACTGTTACATACCAAAAACATTACTGAACTCATACTTAAGATAGCTAAAATCACATTTTAAGATAATCAGACCTATGACATGTAAACAACTATTTTATTAACAATGAAAAACAGCATCTAATAAATCTAATTCTCATTTGGAATCTCTGTTATATCCATAGGCAAATATGCTCATAAAAGAGAATTTCACTGTAGAAACTACTCCAATAGTTTTCAAACAATATTTTCATCATGGTTCCGTGTCTTAAAATTCGCTAAATGGTCAGGGGTATGGCAGAGCAAATTTCCTACTGTAGATGGCTATAGATGATGAACACAAGATATGTAAAAGAGGCTACGTAATGCATATTAAAATAAGAGAGAAAAATTTCGAAAGTCAGTTTCAGCCATATGATGGAAAACCTTAAAATTAAACCAGCAACAAACTGGTCCTGTCTTTAGTTCAGTCAAGCATCTTGATAGACTCTACAGTTAGTGCATATGTCTACCTTAGTCTAGGATTTAACCAAAAAAAAAAGGTGACTCTGACAATTATATAATTATTATCTTTCAAAGCAATGAAGAACTCACAAAACAATCAGCATTTAATATTTTTTAGAGCTAAGTCCATAACCTGATATCTGTGCATCATCAACATTTAAGCCAGGACAAAATGAGGAAAAAAATGTTTAGCAGATAGCTGAGAGAAAATTCTCATTATCTTAAAATAGCCAGGACAATTTTAACTAGATTTCAGGTAACTAGATTTACAGGTAACCTGAATACAGGGTAACCAAGTTCCAAGGATCAAAATGAGACCTGAATACAGGGTAACTAGTTTTCCTACTCTACAGTAAACCAGGTTTCCATTTTATAGTTTCTCAAGTCCAGATTCTCATATTCATAAGACCTGACAGGCATAGAGTTTTAGTAACTCAGTTGCAAGGCTTTCATTTAAAATTTGAAACAGTGAATCAAAGCCAACCAAGAGACTGTCCTAGAGAACTAAAAGCCAGGCTATTTCAAAAAAAGGAACAAACTGAATCCTAACAAAATAATAATAATAATAATAATAACAATCAATTTGCAACTAGTAGTAAATCCATTCAATCTACCCAGTTCAGAACACATAAGCAACTATTCCCAAAACATAAATTTCAAACAAAGGCTTCAATACCACAAAGTTACACACAAACCAACTCCAATTCTTACAACGCTTTATTTTATTTTTTTCATTTGCATTTCTGACACCAAAATATCATAAAGATTCAATCTTGCGATGTTGTTCTATACAAAAGACCCAAAGTGAGTTAAAGTAAAAGAAATTTCAGCAGCAGCAATATACACATAGGCAAACCTAATCGAGGCTAATCTAACTACAAAGTGAGTTCAAAGAAAAAGAAAATTCAACAGCAGCAATTTACACATAGGCAAACCTAATCGAGGCTAATCTAACTGCAAATAGCTTTCAAGTAGAACACGTTGAAGAGGCTAAGACCACAAGACAACCTTCAATAGTGAGAATTCCAGTGGATGAACCAAAGACAGAAATGACAAAGCCATAAATTTAGATAGATTGCAATATCAAAGCTCGTCCAAACGCACTCAAAATCAAACAAGAGAGGAAAAAAACAGAAAAACAGAGCGAGGAGATAGAGAAGAAAAGCACTTGCAGAGAGAACCCAGAAGAAATCATTTCTCGATGACCTTATACAGTAGAAAACCCTAATCACTTTGCCATTTGTGGGAAGAAAAAAAGAAGGTACCTACGGCTGTTGGGACTGTGCAGAAAACCCCATTTCAACTCGCAAAAGACAGCAGCATTCAAACATTAAAGCTTCAAAAGGCAGGGAAGTAGATCTGAAAGTGCAGGGAATTAGATCTTACCTTCTTCTTCTTCTTCCTGTATGGGAGATGTCGATCAGATCTGAAACCTCAAAGCTGGAAGCTCCAAACAAAAACCTCAAAGCTCGAAGTTCTGAAACCTTATACGTAAGGGTTTTGGGGAAGAGATATCTCAGAGATCGAAGATCGAAGATTGGAAAATGCAGCGAAGACGAAAATGCATATGGTTCGTCTTACCGCTGCTCGCTGCTCTGGCTTTTGCTTCTTCTTCTCCGCTGTCGATCAGGCCTGAAACCTCAAAGCTGCTGGAAGCTCCAAACAAATCAAACCTCAAAGCTGCTGTTGATTAGGGTTTTGGGGAAGATGAAAAGGGGTTTTGGGACTGGACGACGATGAGAAGTGGGTTTTGGGGTTGGGTTTGGTACTGGACGATGATACAAGAGGAGGTGGGTTTACGGAGTTGGATGGGGAGTATAACAGCAGAACATATTTTCCGCTGTTGTGTGAGAGTGTGTATATACCAGCGGAACATATTTTCCGCTGTTGTGTGTGAGTGTGTATATACATATATACATACATATACATATATACATACATATATATATTTACATACATATACATATATATATATATATTTACATATATATATATGTAAATATTTACAGTGACAGAATATACTTTCCGCTGATATATGTTATTTATATTTGACATTTATAGTGACATAGTATAATTTTTGTATAGTGGCATAATACATTTTCTATAGCTATATGTATAATACATGTACTATATATTTATAGTGGCATAATACCTTTTCTGCTGCTATATATATTAAGTAAATATGTAGTCAGATGTAGCGACGGACTATACTTTCCGCTGCTATACGTTCTATTTCAATGTATAGCATAAGTGTGGTGTTTATACTGGCATAATACGTTTTCCGCTGCTATACGTTCTGCTTATAGTGGCATAATACGTTTTCCGCTGCTATACGTTATGTTTATAGTGGCATAATACATTTTCCGCTGCTATACGTTCTGTTTATAGTGGCATAATATATTTTCCGCTGCTATACATATGTATGAATACATTTATAGCAGTAAAATACAATTTCTGCCACTGTATGTGTAGTGATACTTAGATGTAGTGACGGATACATAAACCGCCGCTATAAACCGCTGCTAATTGTCCCTTCTCTTGTAGTGAACGCAATGAATTTTTAAAATTTTTTTTAGTCTTAGGATGATTTCCCATGCCAAGAGACATGTAGAAATTAACCAAACACACAGACGGACCAAGGTTCATATAGGTTGTTGCATTACGTGTGTAAAGAAATTATCGTTGCCCATGGACGTGTAATGGGCTTGTTGACCGAGAGGGGATGCTATAGGATAGCTATAGATGTTGGGTTGAAGATTTGACTTCTGGGGATCTCTCTTGGAGTGATATCATTTCATGGGCCCATATATAGAACCGTATTTGTCTAACTTCATTACCCATATGATTTAAGTAAATAACTTGATTTGTTACTCTCTTTTTTGCGACAATGGTATTAATAATAACAAACATTTTTTTTGTAAATTTTTTATTGCTTATGATAACTATTGTGATGGTTTAAATTTTAAATGGATGGATGATTTTTTAGCTAGCTTGACTTCTTTATTGGATGGAGAATGGATGCTTGTATTTTTTGTGCTAGGTTACAAATTTTAGAATTACAGGATTTTCTTTATAAATAAGTAAAATTCTAAAGTTTATTATAAAATAATTCTTTAAAAAATAAAATGATTTCTCCAAACAATCGTTCAATTTAATGGTATGTCCATTTTATTCGATTTATAAAAACAAAAATGGAAATGTTTCTAACGGATCAAGGAAGACTTGCTGGCCGCCTTGGGAAGTGGTTTTCAGAAAACGACTATGTTTTTTCCACTAACCATCCAATTGTCAAGTCCACCATTTTTTTTCGAAAAATGACTACTTTGGAGTGTTTTTACTTGTGGAGGGGCACTGGGTGTTCATTGTTCATAAAAGTACTTTGTTTTATACAAGTACCTAACATGTTACCAAAAAGAGTGAAACCGAGGTGAAAAAGTTGAAAGAGGATCTAATGGGTGTACGTAGGGAAATGGATGAGTTGAAAAAAACCCTTACCAATGTGGGACACAAGTGTAGTCTTCCACTTATCATAGGAGTTCATCTTAGGTACAATTTGATTCTTCATACATGGTTGATTTAATAAATTAATTAATTATCTCGATTGATGAAATAATAACACAATGGATTTTTAATATTGTCTTTAGGCTTGGGATGATTTCCTACGTCAAGAGACCTGTACAAATCAACCAAATACATAGATGGGCTAGGGTTCCTGTGGTTGTTACATTATGTGTGTAAAGAAATTACTGTTGCCCATGGAATGTATTGGGCTTGTCGAGCGAGGAGGGATGCTATAAGATCGTTATAGATGAGATCCGGAAGTTTGACATGAAGTTGTTGGGGTGAAGACTTGAGTTTTGGGGATCTCAGTTTGGGTGTTGTCATTTCATGGCCCACATATAGAACTATATTTAGCTAATTCAATGACCCATATGATTTATGTTAATGATTTTATTTTTAGTATTTACTCTTATGTGCGTGATCGTGGTATTAATAATAGCAAACATTTCTTTTTTTGTACATTTGCTATTGTTTACGATAGATATTTAGATTTTTCAGATTTAAAATGGATGAATGACTTTTTAGCTAATCTGAGTTCTTTATTGGATGGATAATAGATGCTTGTGTTTTTATGCTAGGTTACAATTTTTAAAATTACAGGCATTATTTATAAAAAAAAAGTATAAATTTTAAAATTAATTATAATTTCTTTTTTGAAAAAAAAAAAAAAAACTGCTCCAAACAGTCATTCATTGAATGGTATGTCCTTTTGACTTAATTTGTAAAAAATCAACTGGAAATGTTTTTGACGGATCATGTCTGTGGTTAAAAAACAATTGCCTAGGACTGTCATTTTTCCTACAATTTGCCGACGGCCCTGAGTTGTCATTTCCTGAAAATGACCGTGATGTTTCGACTGTCCATCGGACTGTTAAGAACGTCGCTTTTTTTGTGTGCAAAAACTACTGCCTTCAGCTGTCGTTTATTGACGTTTTGAGGTAGTTGACTTTCTAGTTTGGAGGGGTAGTAAGGTGTTCATTGTTTAAATAATGTGTTTTGTTATGTACAGGTGCCTAATTGGCTGCGAAAGAGAATTAAATTGAGGTCAAAACTTGAAAGATGATCAGATGGGCTCCTTGTCAGACCTCGACCCAGATTAGCTAGATTAGTGCCTAATTAAGTGAGTGTTTATTTTAAGAGGGTTTAGTGATCATTGGGTTAGAATGTGGTTTGACTTAGTCTTGGAAATAGATTTGGGAATTTTTAGAGCATTTGGTTTTAGTCAGACACGCTAATGGATGCCCTGAGTACACGTGCGAGCATGCGAGGATGATTCTGGATTTCCTGATTAAATTTTGATTTTCATTGGTTTTGAATGGTTTTGTTATTACCTACAACTTTTGTATATCAGTCTGTCCTTGTTGGAAGCCCAAGAACCTATGTTTTGGCCCAAAAGGGTAAAAATTGACTTTTCGCACTAAAATCTGGACACGATTTTTGAAATCTCAAAACCATGTGAAATCTAAACTTTTTGGAAACTAGATTTTCCAAGGATCGTTTTGTCCTTGTTCGTCTATCTCGTCTGGGGCCCGCAAGACGATGATTTAGCCACTTCAAGTATTATTCCAATTCGGGCCCACTCCCCACTTCACTTTAGTCATCTCCCTCACTCACCCACATTTCAGAACTGAACTTCTGTAATTTTCTTTCAAACTCAAAGCTGAAGAGAGAGCTTTCATTCTCTTTTACTTTTCTCATCTTGCATGCCCTTGCATTTTGACTTGGATTGGAGATATGAGCTCATATTCTTCTTCGTCTTCCTTCAAGCTTCAGCTGGACCTTCTTTGTGCAAAAATCCTGTAACTTTTCCACCTCCCCCCAGTTGTTTCTTCCTTGTTTGAATAGCTTTAGGTAAGACCTTCTTGTCATCTATTCAATGGAGCCTTTTGAACTCCTAGGAAGTTCAGATTTCATGCATGCAAATCCATTTTCGAAATGGGTCCTTTATTTTCAAACTTGTTGGCTTCTGAGGTTCTTTTCTTGGGTTTTTTGTAGACTTTTGGCTCAACTCTCGGGTAGGATCTTTGAGGAGGTTTTGGATTAGCATTTGGTTAAGGTAAGTGATCTCTTTAGTTTTCCTAAATGCATGTTAAGTATGAAGACTTTTTAGACTTCAAATGTTTGATTTCATTACAAGTTTTGCACTTATGTTTTTATGAACATGGTTAGGTTACATTGAAATTTACCTCTCAGTTTGCATGCATATGTTTCATGTATGGCATGGCAACCCTTCATTTAGTCAAGATTGAATCCTATTTTTGGTTGCAAATGTAAGTGGTTTGAATCGCTGGGTTGATGGTTATTGATGTTTGGAAGAATGGAGGAGTTCGGGAATGTGAATTGTTTTGAAATGGAGTTTGTTTGAAGCTATGAGATGTTTGAGATGTGTACGAAGGATTGGAAATGTTTCAGTGGAATTTTTGCAGGTTCTTAAGGGGAATGGAGGAAAGACATGATTAGAAATTTGTAAAAGAATGGGTTTTTCCCTGTATTGTACGAGCTCAGGAGAGGCCTGTCCGCTCGAGCAAGCAAGCTTCTGTCTGGAGGAAGGCGTTGGCCAGAAGCTTATTCGCTCAAGCGGATCTTGGGCTCGCTTGAGTGAACAAACTTCTGTATCAGCCTGCTCGAGCTGACTGTTACCCATGCTAGTTTTGTTTTGTATATCGTTCATGTACTTTTGTTTTTCTGATAAGTATATTGTTCAACCATTGTTTAAATTCAATAGATGGCTTTAAATATTGTTTCTTTCAAACTTTAAAGTGATTTATATTCATGACTAAATCGGTCACCTGCTAAACCGTCGTGTTTGATTTGTTTGTTTTGGTGCTCGGTGCAGGTGCCAATGCCTTTGAGGAGGAGTGCTACGAAGAGGCTGTTGAGCCACCCCCAGCTCGAGAGTGGCAGCCTAACGATGTCATCCAGACATCGGGCGGGATCTTGAGACTCATTTCTTTTGCCAAGGGTTTCATATTTTGATTACTTGGGATGTATTGGCCTCTTATTTGGGTTGTGAACTTAATCAAAATACTTTTGCTAACTTTGAACTTGAACTGATTTGGAAAATGCTATGATTACATTCCTTCCTCTGAAATTATGTCTTGATGATTTAACTTTATGTATCTTGAAGTTATTATGTTTTATTTAGACGTGATTTGCTACACGCTTTCGCGACCATTGATTGTGTGAGTTTGTCCCTTGTTTTTTGGATCCTCACCGCGAGAACCCATGGGAAACACCCGTGTCGCGGGCCCGGGCCTCGGTTCGGGGTCGCGTCAGGACTGGTATAAAAGCAGGACATGTTTCAGACACTTAAAAAGAAACTAGAAAATCCTATGAACGTGGCGAGAATCCATGAGCTCGTTAGGTCAATTAATATGGGACTTAGAAACCGATAAAACCATGTTTATTGTGCATTAAACTTTGTTTTACAGTATCATGCCTCCAAGGAAAACTCCAACAAATCATAATGCTTCAGGCAATAACAATCATGAAACAGGTCCAAACAATCCACCGACAGCGACACAGTTCCAAGAGCTCATGCAGGCTATGTAAAATCAGCAGAGGCAAGCAAATGAAAATCAAGCTACATTCCAAGAGCAGATGGCTAAAAAAGATGAGGAAACGGCTCAAGTGAAAAGACAGCTTCTGGAAGTCCTGTAGATAATGCCTCAACCACCACCTATGCATCCTTTGGGCCTAAACATTGTCATCAACAATAGGGATCATGACCTGAATGTACTATTTGAGAGGTTCAGGAAAAGAGAACCTAAGGAATTCTCAGGCCACGAGGACCCATTGATTGCAGGAGACTGGTTATCAAACTCTGAGAATATCTTCGATATCTTCACTTGCACAGGAAGGTAGAAAGTCCATCTTACAGCTTCCTTATTTACCAGGCTTGTCTACAAATGGTGGAAAATAGTTAAGGAACCCTACCAGACTATGGCTAATGATGAGCCTTGGGCAGCATTCAAGACCTAGTTTAGTGAGAAGTGCATTCCATCTTATGTTAAGAGAAATAAAGCAATAGAGTTCCAACAACTCAAACAAGGGAATATGACCGTTCTCGAATATATCATTAAATTCGAGAGGTTAGCTCGGTATTCCCTATGATTGATTGACAATGTGCATAAGAAGATTACCAAGTTCTTGGAAGGGTTGAACACAGTTATTGAAAGAGATGCTACGGGAGCAGTGTCACCCGCTACTTCTAATGAAGCGGTCAAGTGGGCATACAAGTTTAAGAATATTAACAACAAGATCATCCAAGAGAAGAAGCATAAAACCAAGTAGAATCAGAGGCAACATCAGAACAAAAGGTCAAGGCAAGATTAGAATCCTCCAAGGCAAGGTGCATGTCAACACTATGGCAAGAATCATGAAACTAGTCAGTGTCGCAAGGCCTCAGGTTCTTATTTCATATGTGGGTCGATGGACCATGAAATCAAGGATTGCCCCACTTTTGCAGAATCAAGGCAATAGGAACCAGCAGCAATGACGGGCAGCTCCTTAGAACCAACCGCCAGTTTAGAATCAGGCTTGGCAGCCTCAGCAACAACTGCAGCAAGGCAAAAAGCAAGCCCAGAATCAGAATGCTTGTCCTCCCCAGCAAAGTAGAAATGCACAAGGGAGACAGAATCAGGCATAGAATAGGCCACAGCAGCAATGATGGGCATATCATCTCAATCGTGTGGATGTAGACGCTACAAGAGACGTGGTGGAAGGTAAACTTCTTGTTTGTGAGTAGAAGCACAAATTTTATTTGATCCTGGATCTACACATTCATTTTTATCTCTTATGTTTGCCAAGATGATTGATACACCACTTAGAGAACTTGATTACATTTTGACTGTCACCACACTAGTAGGTAAATAGGTTATTTGTAGAATCTATTACCCTGACTGTTCCGTTAAATTAGGAGAAATCAACCTACCAGCCAACCTCATTGTTTTGGACATGCATGATTTTGATGTCATCTTAGACATGGACTGGTTAAAAGCATATCATGCTACCATGGATTGTTTTAGCAAACCCATTACATTTTGGTTGAAAGGAGCACATGCGAAATTGATGATTTAGGGAGACAGGAAGAAAACTCAAAAATGAATTATCTCAGCATTAAAAGCAAGCAGACTAGTGCTAAGTGGCTATGAAGCATTCATTGCATTTATCACGGAGGATAAATAGTCCCAAGGGTGGAGGATATCCCCGTTGTATGTGAGTTTTCAGATATTTTTCAAGAAGAAATCCTGGGGTTGTCGCCAATTAGAGAGATTGAGTTCATAATTGAGCTATAACTAGGAACAGCTCTGATCTCTATAGCACTATATAGAATGGCTCCAGCAGAATTAGGTGAGTTGAAAATTCAGTTGTACGAATTGTTGAGCAAAGGCTTCATTAAGCCAAGTGTTTCACCTTGGGGAGCACCAGTTTTATTTGTGAAAAAGGAAGATGGAAGCTTGAGGATGTACATTGACCACAGAAGATTGAACCATGTGACTGTCAAGAACAAGTATTCGTTGCCAAGAATAGATGAATTGTTTGATCAATTACAAGGAGCAGCATACTTTTCCAAGATAGACTTGAGGTCCGGGTATCATCAGTTAAGAGTTAAAGACTTAGATGTGCCAAAAATAGCTTTTTGAACAAGATATGGGCATTATGAATTCTTGGTGATGCCATTTCTTTGACAAATGCACCAGCTGTATTCATGGCTCTCATGAACAAAGTCTTTGCACAGTACTTGGATCACTCCACAGTGGTTTTTATTGATGACGTTCTCGTGTATTCCAAGAGTAAGGAGAACCATGAAGAACAGTTAAGGACGCCATTACAACTTTTAAGGGACAACCAGCTATATGCAAAGCTCAGTAAGTGTGAATTTTGGTTGGAGCAGATTGCTTTTCTGTCAAGGCTCGACCCAAGTTTAGTATTTTTTTAATGATTGTTTTAGCTGTGATTAGTCCCTAAGTTGGATTAGAGGACGATTAGCTTGAGTTTTAGCTAGATAAAAATTTTGAATAGCTTTGAGGAATTTTGAGAGCCGTTGAGTTTCGATTTGCCGGGGTGGCCTGTGTGACGCGTGTCCGTGTGGGAACTTATCCTTTATTTCTAAAAATTTCGATTTTTATTTGTTTTGAATTGTTATTTTGGTCCCAATAACTTTCATGTTTGTCCCGTTTGAATTCAAACCCCAGAAATCGCATTTTTCAAGAAAGAGGGCAAAAGTGACTTTTCACACCAAACCTGTGCATGATTTTCGACGTTTGCAAACCATGAGGAAAATATACTTTTTGGAAACTAGATTTTTCGACGATCATTTTCTCTTTTTCGTCGATATCATCCGGGACACACAAACGATAGCTCCAGCTATTTAAAGCTTTGGGGCTAGTGGGGCCCACAACCCACTTAAAACCCAAGTGAAAACGACATTTTACTTCTTCTTCATCTTCTTCATTTCGTTTTGCTACATCTAAACCCAAGGAAAGTTTCTCTCTTCTTCTCACCTTCTCTCCTCGAATGTCCATGAAATCAAGTCCAAATTGAAAAACAAACCACACCATCTCTTTCCCCAACCTTCAAGCTTGCCATTGATATCATTTTCAAGAGCTTTCAGCTGGAAGCATCATCTTCTTCAAGCTCCTCTTCTTGTTTGGACCTTCTAGAGGTTAGCAATGGCTTCCTCCTTGTACCATTGGGTTTGTTTGGTCTCTTAGAATTTTCCTTCCATGCATGCAAGGTTTTCTCTTGGAGAACTCCTTTGTCTTCAAATTTTTTGGAGTTTTGAGATGTATTTTCATGGGGCTTTTGTGTAGATTGGAGAGTAAGCTATGGGAAGAGATCTCCTGGAGTGTTTTAGGACCATTGGGAGTCAAGGCAAGTGAATAATTGGATTTGAGAATGCATTCTAGGAAAAATCTATCTCTCTTTTTGAATTTCTAATTAGAAATTTCTATATCCTGTAATCATTTGTTTGGTTGTGGAGATTGTGAATTTTGGAATAGTTTTAATGTTGGTTCATCCTACCTCCATTACCGGTTGTGTTTTGGTAGCATTGGATTTCAGTTTTTGCTTTAGTTTAAATGATGGAGACCCAATTGGTGATTTCTGTGCTTATCTTGTTTGAATTCTGAATCTTGTTTTGTTTTCTCTCTTGTTATGTGATTAGAATGGATGTAATGTTGGTGCTTGGATGGAGTCTGTTTGATCTGAAGGAAGCTCACTCAGAATGGTTATGATTGGTGAAAGGAGGAAGGAAATAGACGTTTCTGCACTGAATGAGTTCAGCCAATGGGCTGTTCGCTCGAGCGGACACGGTGGCTGCTTGAGTGAACAGGTCACTGCCTGGCAAAGGGCGAGACAAAAGCTCGTCCGCTCGAGCGAGCTACTTGCCAGCTTGAGTGAAGGAGCTTCTAGAACAGCCCGCTCGAGCGAACCTTCCAACGCTCCAGCGAAACTGGACTGTGTCCTGGGGCTGGTTTCTGCATCTGATTTGGGCTGGTTTGAGGTGCAGACCTCCCCTAAACACTCCGTAATAAGGGATGGCAGAAATGTGGACCTCAAACACATTGTTTAATGGAATTCGAATGAGATAGAAGGAGGTACAATATGGAAATTACCGGGAAATGTTCATAAGCCTCAATATACACTTTGTGTCTATAATGCCGGAGAACTTCTGAGACACCAAACTATTTGTTCATAAACCGACATTGGGGCACTAAGTGTGTAATGAGACGACCCTAGGTAAGCCAATCGACAACTATGTATTACTTCATTCCAAGCTAGTAGATTTATATGTCTTATTATAATCCGATTTGAAATAGATTTGAGTGGTTCGCCTGTTTGAAAAATATCAGAAATGCTACTCGTTTGATTAGTTTCACATTGTTCATTTGTACTTTGCTTAGAGTAGTCCTTTTATCGATTTGAAATGTGTTCAATGATTTGATTGTACAGTTTTGGATTTTTTGGTCGGCACAACTAAACTTGGGTTACTTTGTCAAGCTAATCACCCAGCTTAGGATCCTCAAATACTTTGCCAACTGCAGCTTGGACCCCATTGATTATTTGCTCCGGCCATGGCGACGGTTATTGATTGTTTCGGCCATTTTATATGGCAACGGTGATTGATTGCTCCGGCCATTTATATGGCAACGGTTATTGATTGAGTGCTCTTGTTACATCGGTACTAGGAGAATATAACAAAATGTGGATTGCCAGTACTTGAATCGGTCCTTAGTTAGTTTGAAATGTTTCAATGTTAACTTTCTTTTTATACAGAAACTGTCTACTTTGATCCATCTTTACCTTTATTTAGCTTTTCGATGCGTTTTCATGATTTAAACATTACTTGATAAAACCTTGTATATCCTATCTGTTTTATTCACCTGCTAGACGATCGTGTCTGATACTCTTTTGTTTGGTGCTAGATATCAAACCCGCTGCCTTTGAGGCGGAGCACACGGAGGAGGCAGTAAAACCTTCGATGGAGCGGGAGTAACGGCCCAAAGATGTCATTTAGACATCGGGTTGGGACTTGAGTTTTGGATAACACCTTTAGGGAGTGATGCTTCTTTTGAGAACTCTTATGATTAGCCTTTGTTGGCTCTTTTTGGGTTGTATAACTTAATATACTTTGTGATCCTTACAACTTTAAACTTAACTTAGGGTTTTGCCCACATATATATATTTCTCATTTTGATGCAAAGCTTGAATGTTTGTCATGTATTCTATTTAATTATGTTTTGCTACGTGCTTCCGCACATCATTATTCATTGTGAAATTCATTGCTTGGTTGTGATGGATTGTTTGGGAATCCTCACCGCAGAATCCTATGGGAAAACACTAGCGAGCGAGGGCGAAATTTGCTGGCTTGCCGCGCTGCGGCCCTGGATTAAGGACTTGGTTGTTAAGGCCTCGGTCCGGGGGCGTGACATTTTCTAGGCTACATTATCTCCAATGAAGGTTTAGCAGTGGATTCAGCCAAGATAGAACCAGTTGTCAGCTGAAAAAGACTGAGCAGTGTGTTGCGACCCCAGACCTGGTTAGTGCACGGAGGGCGCTCCTAATTCGGGTTCGGCGAGCTAATTGATGGTGTATGATAACAACAATGATACATATATTTAATTTATTTCTCACAGGTTTCCGCTGTGAGAATATCACACATACACACAAGTCATTCACTTTCAAGTTGCAGAAGCATGTAGCAAATCAAATCTGTAATTCATTCCATATTATAAGACTAATAACTCACATATATAAAACCTGACGTCAGAGTGAGCAAATCAATGGCATTCCTAAAAATATATAGTTAGAGTTTATACATACGATAAATTCAATTAATCATTTCCCCAAAATTAGAGGCCAACAAAGGCCAATACAACCAAAATGAATCCCAAAATGTTTCGGATTTCAAGGCTTGACCGAATGCCTAGACGACATTGTCAGCCTGCCATTCGCCTACGCGTTGTTGCTCTCCAGCCTCCTCCTCTGGCTCCTCCTCAAGGAAGGGGACATCTAGACAAGAGTACTAAAAGAGTAGGTCAGACATGACGGTCCAGCAGGCAGGTGAAAAGATATAACAATGCGGTAATTCAAAGAGTATATTAGGAAAAAAATTTAAAACTTGTCAAAGCAATAATTTCCATAAGAAAAGATGCATCATTTATTCAAAACACATGTGTAATTTAAAACATGTAAGGTACCAAGGAACAGGAACTGACAAGATGGCGACCACACCAAAGCTAAATCCTCCATCACTAGTGTGATGAGAGCACATTCAGGGTGTTGGTCTCAGACACTCAAAGTGATGAGAACCAACGAAATATGTATACATATAGCTAGAAAAGACTACGGCCGCGGAACCGAGTAACGGGGTATGACAGGACCCAGACTGTAGCTAGTAGGAGCAAGAGGGGGACCCAAGTCGGTGGATCAAACTGACAAGGACATCCAAGCTTAGTGGTGCCCACACATAGGTCACAAGAAAAATCAGGACATTCACATATCTATGTTGGTGTATAACACCTAGGCAAGCAGGACAAGGTGTTCATAGGCACAAATATCATATCATTAGCTGGTCATGTATGTACAGGGCTAGCAGAATGCATTCAGTGCATGTATCAATATTTTTAAAGCAAAACTAGCAATGTCACGTGAAACTGGCAAAACATGTGAAATTAGAGTGGAGAGAGAACACAATGAATTTCTTTAAATTCCAGACCATACATTAAGGCCTAGCGGTCTAAATCAAGGTGTATAGGACACCCATATATCAAACAATATTATCGGCTTGGCAGTCCTAAATATTAAGGCAATCCAAGTGTTCCATACACTTTGGTGAGTCAAAAAGGGCCTCAATATATCTCCATGACGGATTTTTTTCTCAACCGGACTCCATTTATCACTTTCTGGGTCTCACCGCTGCATTAGGGCCTCAAACAGACCTTTCCCCAACTATTAGAACATCATTTCCAAGTCTCCAACACAACTCTAGTTCTGACAGAGGGTTGGCTCGGGTGGACCAAAGGTTTGCTCGAGCCAAGGGTTCTTTGGGAGGGGTTCGCTCAAGTTCGCTTGAGCAAACTAGCCTGAGTAAGGTTGGCTCGAGTGAATCAATGGTTGGCTCGAGCCAACTGGCCTCTGGAAGTGGTCCGCCCAAGCTCACAAGGGTCCGCTAGAGCGGACTGCTTCAAAAACTACAGTCCAGTGCAGCGTGGGCTTTCTTCTATCTTCCATCTTAAACCTCCTTTGAACCACTACTTTTCCACAACCATTTAGGTCACTTTGCCTTCTCAAAACCATAATTACTCCTCCAACCACCCCTCCACCAAAACCATCAATCACATTCATTTCCCACCTTAAGAAACACCTACCATTCATGGGAAAACCACTTGTGACAAAAACAACTTTAACCAATATTAAGCGAAAGGGAAAAACCCATCAATATGTACATTTCAAAATCAATAGAAGCCATGGAGGAAACATAGGTAGAAGCAAGTAATGAGGAATCCATATTTTTACATAAAACATGAAATCATTCACACAATCAATTCAATAACTTGCCTTGGCTTACAAGCTAGCTAAGCAACTTCTAGACTCACTCCCAAGCCACCAATCTTTAATCTACACAAAACCCCCAAAATACACCCATTACAAATCCTAAATAGTCAAACCCAAGAAATAGAAAGGGGGAGCTTGAATAATGAAGATGGAGCCTCTCTAGGACTAGAAGAACACCAATCTAGGAGATGGAGAAGATTGCTTACTTGTAAGGTCTTCAAATGAACAAAGTTAGCTCAAGGAAAGCACTAGGATGGGTGGTTTTGTCTACAAAAGACATCAATGGAAAGCCATCAAAGTGAGGAAGAAGATGATGTAGTCCATTTCTCCATTTGCCCAAGGTTGGTGTCGATTTGGAGATGAAGAAGCAAAAAGAACCAAGGGGAAAACCCTAGGTTGGAGCCAAATCCTTTTCCACAATGAAAAGTAGCAAGAAAAGGGAAAAAGTGAAGGTGGGTTCTCTTTATATAGAGAATGAAGGTGGGTCCCTCCACTAACAAAACTTGTTGGGCTTAGATGGGTTTTCGGGCCTCGGATGAGTTCGACGAAGAAGGAATAAATGCTCACCGAAAAATCTAATTTCCAAAAAGTATATATTTCGTGGGTTTTGGAGACATTGAAATTTGTATCTAGATTTTGTGTAAAAAGACTGTTTTGACCATAACATTAGAAAAGTAGGGTTTCGAGGTCTTGGACGGGAACAGAGTGACCACAAAAGTTGTAGGGAATGATAAAACCAATCAAATGGAGCTAAAACACGAATTTTCGGAATATCAGATAATCCCCCATGCTCACGCGAAGTCACGGCAAAGGAAACCCCAAAGGGTCCCACTAATTAAAAAGGCTGTCAAAATCTCGCAAACCTATATAAAAGCTATTCTAATCCCAAACTTAGACAAAATCTATTAATATCAGTTAGAGCTAACACATACTTAATTAGTATTAATCGTGGTCTCTCGAGGCAGGGTCTTACACAATGTGACAGAGATCAGAAGCTTTTTGAGATTCGTAGGTTATTATCGAAGATTTGTCCAAGGGTTTTCGTCCATTGCAGCACCTTAAACAAAATTGACCTTGAAGGGTGTGCCATTTGTATGGACAGATCAGAGTGATGCAAGTTTCTAAGAGCTGAATAGAAGATTGACCACAGCTTCAATCCTTATATTACCGTCAAGCAGTGGCAATTTCATTGTTTATACAGACGCATCGAATGTGGGACTGGGTTGCGTATTGATGCAGGATGGCAAGGTGATTGCTTATGGCTCAAGACAGTTGAAAGATCATGAGAAGAATTATGTAACTCATGACTTAGAGTTAGCAATAGTTGTCTTTGCTTTGAAAACGTGGAGACATTACTTTACGGAGAGAAATTTGAAGTTCATTCAGACCACTGAAGTTTGTAATACTTGTTATCGCAGAAAGCATTAAATATGAGGCAGAGACGGTGGATGGAGTACATCAAGGACTATGACTTCCTAATCAAGTATTATCCGAGAAAGGTGAACGTAGTAGTTGAGCTTTGAGCAGAAAATCAATTATTATGGCTAGTCTAAGAGGAGTTAGTGTTTTCCAGCAGTTTGAAGAATTAGGTGTGGAAGTGCAGCCATTAAGGAAGGGTGTGATGTTAGTGAATATGACAGTATCGGAACCTACCTTCATCCAGAAGATCAAGGACAGTCAGTTGCAAGACCTATATTGGAAAAGATTGTGGGGCACATTGCAAAACGTCCAGATTTCAGGATAGCGAATGGGGTATTGTATTTTCACGACCGGCTATGTGTGCCTAATGTGGATGATTTAAAAACGAGATAATGACCGAAGCCCATAGCACAAAACACTCTATGTATCAAGGTAGCACAAAGATGTACTATAACTTGAAGGACAGATTTTGGTGGAACAACATGAAGAGATAGATTGCCGCCTTTGTGTCCCGTTGTTTGACTTGTCAATTGATTAAAGCAGAACATTAGAAACCCCAAGCCTGCTACAACCGTTAGAGATTCTAGAGTGGAAATGGGAGCACATCACCATGGATTTCGTCTCCGGTTTGCCAAATACCAAGAAGGGGAATAATGCTATTTTGATTATCGTGGATCGTCTCATGAAGTCTGCTCGTTTCATTCCAATGAAGACAGGGAATAAGATGCATGTGGCACCACTTTCAGAATTGTTCGTCAATGAGATAGTCATCGTCATGATCAGCCTATCTCCATCACTTCAGACCGAGATAGCATATTTGTTTCAAGGTTCTGGAGAACTCTACTTGAATCCATGGGTACCAAGCTATAGTTCAGCACAGCGTATCACCCACAAACTGACGGCCAATCAGAACGGACAATACAGACCCTCGAAGATATGTTACGTGCTTGTGAGTTAGAGTTCAATGTTCAGTGGGATGAGTACTTGCCACTTTGTGAGTTCGCTTACAACAATAGCTACCACTTAAGCATTGGTATGGCACCTTTTGAAGCACTTTATGGCAGAAGATGCAGAACCCCAATTTGCTGGGAAGAAGTTGGCGTTCGTAGCTTTCATGGACCGGCAATAGTTGGGGAAACCAGTGAGAAGGTCAAGCTGATTTAGGAACATTTAAAGGTCGCTTGAAGTAGACAGTAGAGCTATGCTGACACTCGTCGAAGGGAATTGCAATTTCAAGAGGGTGACAAAATGTTCTTGAAGGTATCACCGGTTAGGGGACCTATGAGGTTCAGACGGAAGGGCAAGTTAGCAAGAAGATTCATTGGACCGTATGAGATTCAAAGCTAAATTGGAGATGTTGCATTTTGACTTGTGTTACCGCTGGAGCTTTCGGGGTACATAATGTATTTCACGTCTCCATGCTAAAGAAATATGTCCCTAGTCATTCCCATGTACTACAGCACGAGCCATTAGAGATTCAAGCAGATGCTTTGTATGTTGAAAGGCCGATTAGAATCATTGACACCAAGGAACAAGTATTGAAAAATCAAACTATTCATTGGGTCAAGGTACTTTGGGAAAATCACGAGCTAGAAGAAGCGACATGTGAATTAAGAGATCATGTCTAGAGAAAGTATCCACATTTGTTACCATAGGTAAGAAAATATATATTTTTTATTTTGTGGACCAAATACCCAAAGGGGTAGCCCAATTAGTATCTAATTAAGTGAGTATTTATTTTAAGAGGGTTTAGTGATCGTTGGGTTAGAATATGGTTTGACTTAATCTTGGAAATAGCTTTGGGAATTTTGAGAGCATTTGGTTTTAGTTAGACACGCTAATGGATGCCCTGAGTACACGTGCAAGCATGCAAGATGACTCTGGATTTCTGATTAAATTGTGATTTTCATTGGTTTTGAATGGTTTTGTTATTACCTACAACTTTTGTATTCAGTCCGTCCTTGTTTGAAGCCCAAGAACCTGTGTTTTGGCCCAAAAGGGTAAAAATTGACTTTTCACACTTAAATCTGGACATGATTTTCGAAATCTCAAGACCATGTGAAATCTAAACTTTTTGGAAACTAGATTTTCCAAGGATTGTTTTTATCCTTCTTCGTTGATCTAGTCCGGGGCCCGCAAGACGATGTTTTAGCCACTTCAAGTATTATTCCAAATGGGGCCCACTCCCCACTTCACTTAAGTCATCTCCCTCACTCACCCACATTTTATAACTGAACTTCTATAATTTTCTTTCAAACTCAGAGCTGAAGAGAGAGCTCTCATTCTCTTTTACTTTTCTCATCTTGCATGCCCTTGCATTTGGACTTGGATTGGAGATTTGAGCTCATATTTTTCTTCATCTTCCTTCAAGCTTCAGCTGGACCTTCTTTGTGCAAAAGTCCTGCAACTTTTCCACCTCCACCCAGCTGTTTCTTCCTTGTTTGAATAGCTTCGGGTAAGACCTCCTTGTCATCTATTCAATGGAGCCTTTTGAACTCCTAAGAAGTTCAGATTTCATGCATGCAAATCCATTTTCGAAATGGGTCCTTTATTTTCAAATTTGTTGGCTTTTGAGGTTCTTTTCTTAGGGTTTTTGTAGACTCTTGGCTCAACTCTTGGGTAGGATCTTTGAGGAGGTTTTGGATTTGCATTTGGTTAAGGTAAGTGATCCCTTTAGTTTTCCTAAATGCATGTTAAGTATGGAGACATTTTAGACTTCAAATGTTTGATTTCATTATTAGTTTTGCACTTATGTTTTTATGAACATGTTAGATTACATTGAAATTTACCTTTCAGCTTGCATGCATATGTTTCTAGTATGGCATGGCAATCCTTCATTTAGTCAACATTGAATCCTGTTTTTGGTTGCAAATGTAATTGGTTTGAATGGCTGGGTTGATGGTTATTGATGTCTGTAAGATTGGAGGATTTGGGAATGTGAATTGTTTTGAAATGGAGTTTGTTTGATGCTATGAGATTGTTAAGATGTGTAGGAAGGATTGGAAATGTTTCAGTGGAATTCTTACAGGTTCTGGAGGTGAATAGAGGAGAGACATGATTAATCAATAACCGTTTCCATATAAAATGGCCAGAGCAATCAATCACCATTGTCATATAAAATGGTAGGAACAATCAATAACCGTTGCCATGGCCAGAGTAAACAATCAATGGGGTCCAAACTGCAGTTGGCAAAATAATTGAGGATCCGAAGTTGGGTGATCAGCCCAACAAGGCGACCCAAGCCTAGTGGTGCTGACCAAAAATCCGAGATGATACAATCAAATCATTGAAATACATTTCTATCAATAAAATGACTACTCTTAGCAAAGCACAAATGAACAATACGAGACAAATCAATCGAGTAGTCTTATCAATTATTTCAAATGTGGCGAACCACTCAAATCCGTACACCACACATATGCTAAGACAGCATCATTTGACCCCTTGTGGATTTGAAGTTAGAATGTTGGATTTTCTATAAATAATTTGGTGCCCCAGAAGGTAGACGACATTCCAAGTTCTAAATACACATTATCAAGTTGATTGCTCTTATAATATTTTGGGTTTTCATTCCCATCATAATCCTGCTGAAACAGTACAATTTTTCAAATTCGGTCAGCTCTCGGTCACCTATCGACTAGCCGAGGTGGTGTAAGTCGGCTAGCTGCCAGCTGATCGACGGCTGACCCCAAGTCCCAGTCAGGAAAAATGCAGCTTTTGGAAATGTGACTGAAATGGAGTTCGGTCACCCCTTGGTTGGCTGTCGGTTACCTGTCAGTTAACTTACAGCTGACTGACAAACCTCCTAACAACATGCAAGCTTCTGGAAATGTGACCGAATTGAGGTCGGTCACTTGTCGACTGGCTGATCTGGTGTTCTGCCACACTTTGGTTAACCGACACCTGACTGCCATCCTGCGGTCAGATTCATTTCAAGTTAGATTTATGTTCTTCCTCCTTCATTCTTTTTCCCATTTCACTTCCTTCCATTCCTTGTTAAATCCTGTACTTCCAGAGCCCACATGCTCTCCCACACATCCAATTACAACATTTCCATGCACACCACACAACCATCTCATTCCAATATCCATTAGTAAACCACCACCTAGAATACAATGTAAGTGAAAATGCATAATTTCAAAACCAGATTTATATGCTCATGAAACCATTCATGACCATGATTTTTTTCCAAGCTATTATAAACCTAAAACCCTGCAGAAAGTTGCACAAAATCTTGGATACAAAACCTTATGAAATCAGCCATCCATAGCAAAGACAATAAATCCAATGGTATAACATTTTCACATCCATCTTTTGAAAAAGAATCACCAAACTCAGTTGCATGCATTCCAAATCTATTTATTCACTTGCCTTGGCTAAGAAGAACACCACAATCAATCTCACACCCTCTCCATAGCTAGGTCCTCCAATCTACAAAAAACCCCATGAAAAACATCTCAAAAACTCTACATTTTTCAAAAGAAAGGAGTTCTCAAAGAACCTCTTTGCATGCCTGATAAAAACCTTCCTAAGGTTCCAAAAAATCCATGGTTGCAAGAGGGTAGCCATTGCTTACCTCTAGAAGTTCCAAACAAGAAGAGGAGCTTGAAGAAGATGAGTACAGCTGAAATTCCACAAAAATGGTACCTTTGGAAAGCTTAGGAGATGAGAAAGAGAATGCTGCGATTTGTTTTTCAATTTGGGCATCAAAAGGAGGGCATGCAAAGGCAAGAAGGAGGGAGAAGAAGGCCTCCTTAGTTTCAGTTGAAAAATCCTGCAACAGAGAAATGAGGAGGAAGAAGAAACGTATGGTTTCTTTGAAGTTTAAGTGGGTTGTAGGTCCCACTAGGCCACTAACCTTCAAGGGGTTAAAACTCCCTTTTACAGGTCCCGAATGCAATCGACGAAGAAGAGTAAAATGATTGTCGAAAAATCTAATTTCTAAAAAGTATATTTTCCTTGTGATTTTCAAATATAAAAAATTATGCATAGATTTGGTGTAAAAAGTCAGTTTTGCATTTTTCCTCGAAAAACGCAATTTCTAGGATTCGAATTCCGACGAAGTAAACATGAAAGTTGTAGGGTCAAACATAACAAATCAATATAAGTCGAAATCAATATTTTTCGAAATAAAAAATAACTTCCCACACGAACACATGTCGCAAGGGCCGTCTCGGGCCCGGTCAAACCAGACTCAACAACTCTCAGAATTCCCCAAAGCTATTCAAAATTCTAATCTAGCTAAAATCCAAGCTAATCGTCCTCTAATCTCACTTAGATACTAATCAATGGCTAAAACAATCGCTAAACATACTAAACCTGAGTCGGGGTCTGATACCACCATCAGTGAGCACCCACCTATCTTTTTTCGGCTGCCATTATTCAAGGGCCCAATCCCCCTTCGGACTGTCCAAAACAATTGCCAATGGGAGTGAATGTTCTCCCTTTCTTTTCTCAATGGTAAGTTTGAGAAAAGAATCTTCCAAGACTAATTACAACCACATATCAGGAAGACAATTGGATGAAGCTAAAATGTTATAGATTATTATATCAAATGCATTATAAATATCATTTTTATATTAACAATGTTCACATCACCATGTAAATAGCCATTATTTCACCATTGACGTAAGTGTACTAAATGCCCACTTACCTATGTATAAGTCTCATATTTGTAAATACTTCTAAATGACCACTACAATAACCACCAATCCACCAAACTAAAGTAATTGCCCACTTCCAAAATTCAATTACATGCAAGGGAATACAAAGGGTCACAGGCTAACTACTGTTATGATAATTTATTTTTCACTTTATTTTTACTTTACTTTCAACAAAACTTAACATCCTATTTTAAAAAGTGATTTTTTTCCTAAATTGAAAACTATGCAAAACTTGAGTCCTCCCTTGAAATTTTCACTTCCTCCAATCTCACCATCCAGTGGGCGGTATTTCTGAAAGGGTCATTCTATTGGCACACAAATTTTTACTCTTTCCACACAAGGAGTTTGTTTTTTTTTTTTATTACATTTGTACCCCTTTATGAAATGACAAAAATATCCATTATCCCACAAAAATTCAAAGAAAATTTTCTTGTTTCACACACAAACTCATATTCTTCCCTATCCCATTCTCTCAGCCACCTCACTCTCCACTTCCGTCACACAACTTTCTGAGTAACTTATCTTCCTCAATTTTTCGCTCTTGGGAAATTTATCTTCCTTTATTTTCTGCTCTTGGGCAACTCATCTACCTCCATCTCCTTCATCTTTCTTCATTTTTGTACTTTTTCTATCTTTTTATTCAATCTCTAAGGCGTTATGGTGCAATGTAGGAAGAAAACAACAATCAAATTGTTTCTTTCAACTAAAGCAGCAGTGGAAAGGTACTTAACGCCATGTTAGATGTATAATCTTGACTCTCATGATTTGCATTCATGCACATTTATTTATTCAGTTGATTATTAGTTTTAGTTTTATATCATGTTTATATTTATTATCCCAGGTACGTGTCACTTATCTGATGTAACATCTGGCATTTCAGTTAATAAAACCAGGTAACCCTAGGGACTTACAGTTGAGTGTAGATGTCATCTAAACATTAGGATTCGTAAGTTACGTCTTGATAGAATGAGTTTTAATTTTGATAAGTAGTACTAAACTTTATTGGTCTTTATGTTGGGTTGTAAATTAAAAACACTTCTATTTTATGTTACCAACTTGGACAAAATATATTTGTATATGCTATGTTCTGCTATTTAAATTGTTTATTATGATATCGTGCGGGTAGGGATGTGGAAAAACTTATTATAAGAGTTGAAATGACTTAAGCCCCACACCAGTCACATCTTATGGTTTGGGACATGTAGGTTAATCCAAATCTTGGATGTGACACCCATCCTCGCCCTATTGTCCTAAAATAATTGCCAATCCTGATGGGAGGAGGGCCACATAAGTAGAATCCCCACCGTTCATAACCACATTCGTGGCGGTGTTGTCAGCCGGTGCATACACCACTAGCACTGCTGACCCAACAATAGTCGTCTCTTGCAGGATCAAAATATGGTTCCAGTTCTGATAGGAAGAAGAAGAAAGGGCCTTAAAGGCATCTTAGGTATTTTAAAGAAAATAGAGAGAAAAGTATCCGAAAAACTCATCTTCTCATTGGTTGTCTTGATTTGAAATAATAACGAAGAACTTGATAAGATGAAAACAACGGGAGTGGATGTTCTCCCTTTTCGTTTCTCAATGATTAGTTTGAGAAAAGAATCTTCCAGGACTAATCACAACCACATAACATAAAGACGTTTGGATGAAGCTAAAATCAAATAGTTATTATATCAAATGCATTACAACTTTCTCTTTAAAAACACAACGTTCACATCACCATGTAAATACCCATTAGACCATTGTCATAAATATACTAAATGCCCACTTACCTATCTATAAGTTTCATATTTGTAAGTGCTTCTAAATGGCCACTAAAATAGCCACCAATCAACTAAAGTAAACAATTGCCCACTTCCAAAATTCAATTGCATGCAAGGGCATACATAGGGTCACAGGCTAACCACTATTATGATGATTTATTTTTTCACTTCATTTTTACTGTACGTTCAATAAAACTTAACATCAAAGTGATTTCTTTTTCCCTAGATCGAAGACTGTGGAAAACTTAGTCCTCTCTTGAAATTTTGACTTCCTCCAATCTTACCATCAAGTGGGCGGTATTTCTAAAATCCAATCACCTCACTTATCTCCCCTCCTCCTTCAAACCCTATCGTCAGCAAAAACGACAACAGACCCGACAACACTACCATTCGAATCTTTCTCAAACTCCGCAGACAAAAAGCTAGCCGACAGCCAAATGACGGTCCTGCCCTCGTTCCCTTCGCTTCTCTCTCAGCACACTCTCTCTCTCTCTCTCTCTCCCGCCTTTTAAAGCTCTCTCGCCACGGGCTTTCTACTCTCAACCTCCTCTTCGTCTGAAACTAAAACACTACTATGCCGAATACACCATTTCTTCTTCTTCTGCTGTATTGCCTCGCGGCACTGCTCGCACATGCGGATGCGGCGTACATGGCCTACAACACGACGGACGGGATCGTGCCTGGGAAGATCAACGTCCATCTGGTGGCCCACAGCCACGATGATGTTGGGTGGTTGAAGACCATCGATCAGTACTACGTTGGAGCCAATAATTCTATCCAGGTAGCTTCCTTTTCTTTCTTCTCGTCCTCATTTTTCTTTCCGGTGATTTGCTGGAGTTTGCGAAATTGTAGATCTCGGGATTTCTGTGATGGCCCATAGATGATAGACTGCCTTGCAGCCGTTCGTTTGGTGTTCGCGAGATCTGTACGGTCTACGTTGCGAGAGTGGATAGAAACTGCCCATCTAGTTTTGATACAATGTGGCCCACCTATGACCAAATTGGAACCTCGGAAATGGGTACTCTGGCAATTGGGTTAATGATAAAAGTCGATTATCTCACGTTGGATAGGATGCCCATCATGCCATGACAATTGAGGCCGATCCAACGGTTAGGATGATCTGATCAGATATTTGATCATACCCTTCTTGTACTAGCCTTCCATTTTACTCTCCACCCACGTGAATCACGTGGGTAGAGGATGAAAGTGATGGGCTGCGCCCAGTGGGCCCTGAGCAAAAACTGGGTTTCTTAGGTTCTGGCAGTGGACCCCACCATCAGAAGGAAAACGTCAAATATGGGCTTGATTTTTTTAGAAGCATCAAAAAAGACATTTTGGACGTTTGGGATTTTCGAGATGTAAAGGGCAAAATTTCTCTAAAATTAATAAATAACAAAAAAAGAAAAAAAGGGTAGAAAAAGCCCGAGACTTTCACATGTAGCCTCTGAATCCTCTATTCAGAGTATGCCTTCACCTCCCTGGGAACTAGTAAGCCATCCTCTGTGAAGATTTATAAGGGAAGGAATCCCTTGCATTTCATGTTTGGAAAACTTCAAAAAAATTCCTACCATATACAATCCATGCAACCCAGTGGTTTTCCCTTTTTCGTAAATTTCTGACAATCCATGATGTAACAAGGCCCAGACTTTCACCCTCCTAGTTAATTTTGGCCTTCTAGAGATGATGAATAGTTCAGATTGTAAGAATGAAGCTCATATGCAGTGATTTATTTTCACAAATATCTCAATATATATATAGGTGCTCCTATGAGAGACACTCTCACCAACTTGGTGCGATATGGATAGGGGCCCTCACTTCTATATCCACTCTTACTATCTTAAATATAAGGACCCCAACTTAAATGTGAGGGCCCCCACCCATCTCTCACTTGGTGAGAGTATCTCTCATAGGAGCACCTCTCATATATATATATATATATATATATATATTTATATGGGGCCAACTCTCCTACGCTCAAGCTTAGGATAATGTAAGCTCAAGTGTATGATGGGGCCCACCTGGAGACCCAGATGGTGATGGGGGTGGGGGGGATTTCAAGGACTCCCTACGATCTTCATCTCTGTAAAAAAATCAGCTACAAATGTAATTTCTATCATCTTCATATGGGCCCAAAAGTTTAATGGTCAATGTCCATTCAAATCTATACATAGTCAATCCAAAGGTCCAATAAATTCAGATCTAACAAAAAATGGACGGACATATGCAATTTAGAGGGTTCATATGTTTGGTTCATTTGGATGGACCAAAGGTGGGCCCCACAAGCATAAGCTTACAAGATTTTATCATAAATTTGAGCTTAGGAGAGCCTTGCTCTATATGTATATATAAATATATATGATGAATTTATAGTTGAAAATTGACCCCTAGTCGGTTTTATCCTTTGAAAATGATGAATGGCTGGATCCAAGATTATGACCTAGACAACTGACCGATGATCTGAATCACTGGATCCAGATCGTGATTCGTAGTGTGGTACGGCTATCTAGGCGACCTACTGGTGTCCTCGTAATTGTTTGTTATATTTTTAATAATATCATGTTGGCTGGGACAGTGTGATCAGCTGGGAGATAGTGGCAGTGAGATAAATGTTAGGATTGTATAGCTAGGAGCTAGTGATAGTGTAGTAATAGAAAATTCCCCCTGGTACATGGGGTATTCTAAGTATGAACCCAATTAAAGTTGGAGCCCTACTATCCTTCAGGCCTAATAAAAAGGGTCTATACTGGCATTCTTTGGGTCGGGTTCCTTGGCCAATCAGGAATGGGAGTGGTGAAGAAAACCGATCCTGAGAATCTTACTCATACTTTCTCTATATATGTGGAAGGAGGGAAGCTCTACAGTATAGCTCACTTATTGAAAGTCAAGCCACTCAAAATAAGCACCTAACCTAACTTTAATAGAAGTTAGTCCCACTATAAAGTTAATCATATAATTAGTAACATAATTAATGATAATGATTAATAACGAATGAGATTGTGTTAATTACATTATTTGTCTTTTACCAAAAAAATATAATATTACAGCATTAATCATATGCTCAATCTTATGTTGAGATTAATTCTATTGGAGTAAAATTTGGGCACATCCAATACATAGGTGGGGCATTCATTTGGAGCGGCTTAGATTTTTTATATGTTGACTGCACTCTGAAGTTCTACTCCTCATACACAAACGAGTTATAAGTGAGATGCTGACGATCTGATACTGTTCTAAATATAAATGGATGAAAAAGAAAAATATCAACAGTTTTGAAATTAAAGAAGGTTTGGTTTTTGCAAACTCTGGTATTAATCCTGCATCTATTTTAGTGTTTTGGATAATTAGAACATTAGCTGACATGAGCCCCACATTTAGTGTGACATGGGCCTCACATTTAGTGTGACACGGGCCTCACCTGGTGAGGGCTCCCACCCTATACTTTCAAAGTACCATGAGAACTACTCTCACAAGAGTATCTCCCACAGCTAAATATATTTCAACTGAAGCCCTTAAAACTTATATATATTTTTAACATGTGGATGCAATTGTCTTAGATTCAGATCTTTGGGTCGGAATGGATTTAGATCCAAATATTCTAGATCTTATATGCTTGGGTTGGACCCAAGATCTTGATTAAATTTCTCCCAGTTCCAAAAATAGTTCCACACCTGCTGTGTTCTATAACCAATGACTTCCAGATCCAAACATAATTATCCTACACGTGGGCTTGCCATTATTTTCTTCATTAGGGTGGATCTAGTGGTGGAAACAGGAGATTTTCCTTTGGAGGGACCATTGTGTAATAAAGAAATTATTTGAGTGGGGAGGTGCAAATGTGAAAAGAAGCATGAAATTTTCTCTAAGTTTGAAGTTCTTTTTTCCCCATGCCCCTGGGTGAATCTGTTACATGGTTGGATGATAGGCCCCATTGTGACTCAATCATTAGATAGGTGGGCCCGTAGTAGGGCTTTGGATGGGTCATGGTGATTACATCATTGGATGGGTGTGTCCTATATTGATTTAATCACAAACTCGAGATCCACCATAAGTTCCATCACTTAGGTGGGCGAGGCCCACCATGTGTTTCATCATTCAAATGAGCGACTGCAACTACATCAATCTGTTAATGGGCTCATGGTGGTTTCATCAATTGATGGGCTGGCCCACCTTCATTCTCTCACTTTAGGTGGTTGCATTTAAACTCGGATCAAACCATGGGTATAATAAGGCAAAATTCTCATTCTCTTTGAAAACTATACCTTGATGTTGAACGGCTGAAAAAAAAAAAAAAAAAAAATTCTCTTTGAACTATACCTGGATATTGAGTTGCTCAAAAGAACTACTTTGACCAGTGTTCAGGAGTTTTATATGAATCTGAGAGAAAAATCTAAGGTTCTCTTATATAAATAGTCAAACTAGAGGGGTTTCAATGTCAAATATTTCCTAGTTCAAGGTGGCCAGAAAATGAAGGCTGGTAAAATGACCAGCAAGAAACTAGAAATCCCATGAATTACAGTGTTTTGGTAGCCCCTAAAAGAAAACTATAGCATCAGTCTTTTTTAAAAAGGTCATCACCTAGTCCGGTCCTGCAGGTCCTAGGAGTGTTTAGACTAGTGACACACGTAATCTTTGGCAATTTTGTCCAAAGTGGCTGCTCGCAGGTCTCGCACCTGCGTTATCACACATGACACCTGAGACTTTTGGTGCAATGACCCTTACCTTTAGTCCTTTCTAATTTGCAATTTTCTTTTTCTTCCTACTCTAACTGAATTACCCATGAAATGCAATGTATGAATATTGGATGTGATATGTTTGTATTGCATGTATGTATTTTGATAGGGCGCTTCAGTTGAAAATGTATTGGATTCTGTTGTTGCGGCGCTGTTGATGGACAAAAATCGAAAATTCATCTATGTAGAACAGGCAAGTTCTTCACCATCATTATTCTTGTGGTAACTGTTGTCATTATCGTCCTTATTATAATTATATTGTTGTTGCAGGCATTCTTCCAGCGATGGTGGAGACAGAAGAGTAGTAGTGTCCAAACTATAGTCAAGAAGCTTGTTAACACGGGTCAACTTGAATTCATGTAAAATCTCTCACTATTTTCATGTATCACCATTCATTCATTGTCATCAACGGTGTCGTGACCTCGGACCAAGATCCGGGCCCGCAATGGTTTTTAATGAACATATGAATACACTAATTTAATTTCCCACAGGTTTCCATGGTGAGGATTTCACACACTCACAATTCATACACGTTGGTGCGGAAGCATATAGCAAACCAAATTCGTAATCCATTCCACATTTAAAAACTGATAAAACATATATATGTAACATGACGTCAGAGTGAGCAATGACTCCATTGACATTTCCAAAATATAAGGTTAGAAGTTTATACAAAATGTAAGTTGATTTAAATATCCCCAAAAATAATGGCCAACAAAGGTCAGTACAACCAAAAGAATATTCCTCTACAATGTGTCAATCTAAACTCCCAAAATGTACGCATCTCAAAGCTTGACCCAATGTCTAGATGACAAGGTCAGCGTGCCATTCGATCACACGTTGCGGCTCACCGGCCGCCTCCTTCGGCTCCTCCTCAAAGGCAATTGGGTCAGGACCTGAGTACCACAAAAATGAGTCAACCACGACGGTCTGGCAGGTGGGTGAATAGATATATCACTAAAGAAAGCACAAAGCATATTTTAGAAACATTTTGAAAATCTATCCAAGTAATCATTTTTCATGAAACCGGATGCATTCTTTGTTTAAAGCACATATGCAATATAAAACATGTAAGGTAATCAAGGAACAGAAATTAACAAGATGGCAACCACACGTAAGCTAAATCCTTCGTCACTAATGTGATGAGAGCATACTAAGGGCGTTGGTGTAATGCCCCAATTCCGAATACCGAAGATAACGCTAAGGTACCCAAATTTGGTGCGCTATTTCCTGGAAAATCCGAGAACTTCCAAGATCGTAATCCGCAGTGAGGTCAAATTTTTAAAACTTTTTAAACAATAACATAATCAACAATTGTATTGCGGAAGCGTAAGAAAAGATAGCAGAACCAACAGTATCATGTAAATGAGTCAAATATAACAGTGCGGAAGTTTAATAAAAATCTCAAAGTATAGTTATCAAAGTTTATACAAAACTGCCTATCTACTCGCTCACTACATAAATCCTCTCAAATCCAAAACAAACTACACTCAATCCCCCTGTGCAGGCGCTCCGTCTTCCAGCTCTACCACCTGGTCAACCGGCCCCCACCCATAGTCACCAACTATAGGCGCCTCGTAGTACGCGTTGTCCGCGGGGTCATGGTCGGGACCTAAGCACCAAAGATGGATCAGATCCAAGGCTCTGGCAAGGAACCATATGTAGATAACACAGGATGTATACAACAAAAGAGAATAGAGACGTACATGTAATCATAAGAGTAACAAAGATACATGATCTATGCAATTGAGCAGTAATTAACAGTTAGAATAAAAAAGGTAAAGTAATCTAATCTAATCAGATAACAAATGGCACATTCACATAAGCTGGATATACCGCGGGATATTATGCTACGGCCCTCCCATACTGTAAACACCACATTCTGTAAATAGTTTGCGGTGGGGAAAAGGGTAAGGTAACTATGCAAGGGATAACAGTCTTGCTAATAATAACATATATAATATAACACCGACCACACCCCTTTATCGCACCGATCACACCCCTTTATCAGATTAACTCGGACCCGGTATCACACCGTCCGTCTAATCACAGCTCATTATGATAGCTCTAAGCAACCAATATAGCTCCTATTAGTGATGATCAGTCAACTGGCTGAGCTTAAATCAACTGAGTAAATGTTTAATGATGACCCAAGGAACAAGTACAGGTCTGTGTCTGTCTAGGCTTATCTTACGTGAGCAAGGTCTTAACCAAGTCTCTAAGAGGTTAAGGTACAACAACATGAAATACAGTTCAATATCCAAATCCAAGTCCAATCATCATTGGATCCACTCCAAGGCCCACAACCGTGGCCTGAGGCAATACAAGTGCAACACCATGATCGTTCCACAAGTGATAATCCCATGCTCATACAAATTGAGCAATCAATCCATCACATCTAACCTCTCCATTCTATGGTTTCACATACCCAACCTTAGGCCATATGAGGGCTGCCTAGCCACAGACATGGATCATTTATCTCCAAACACATCATAGGGTCACCACTAAGTAATCCTAAGTTCAGGTCTTCCAATTCCCATTAATTAACATGTTTATAACAACAATAAGGATAAGAGAGAAGAACAATACATAAAATCCTCCAAATCATGGAGTCAAGTGGAAATAGACAAAGGTTTAATCCTAGTTAATGGTCCACTCTTGGTTTAGGCCTCATCATGTGATTGGATCCCTAACTGTAGTCTCAGATGTCAAGATAATAGATATGGTGCTCCTGAAGTTATGGACATCATGGACTACAATTAAGGGTTAAATCATTGACGATTCAAATTCCAAAATCTCAATTGGTAGACCCCACGAGTCAAGGCTGAGTTACTCCATTGATCTGTGTTTGGCACACTTGATGGAAGCATATTTGGATGGTTAATAGACCCCACAACTGATCATACAACAAAGAGAGCTGAAATCTGGAAACTCATTGTTCACAGTGTCCCCGATTGACATCATCCCCTGGGATGTCGACCGGGTACCCTGGATGTTGACCCCCTTGGTCGACATCCTGCAGTGTCCCCGGTCGACATCATGGTCGTGATGTCGACCGGGCCCACTGGGACCTAGAGCCAAACAGCTGGGGGTTTCCTCAGGTCTTGCTATGTATCCCGTCGACATCATGGCCGTGATGTTGACCGGGTACACAGGACTTTGACCTGTCTGAGAAATCTCAGGTCTTAGTTAACTCCTGTAGGCACATGTGTATCCGGTCGACCGGGTACAAGGTCCGGTCGACGGGGTACACTAGACTGTATTTTTACAGAACATTAACTGGGATTTGATTTCCTTTCTGTTCAGTGTGCCAAGTCGACCGAGCTGGGGGTCTGTTGACCGGGTACACGCACTGAGCTGAATTCCAGATTTCTGGGATTTTTCCCTCTTCAATCCATTTCTCATTCAATTCGTCCCCAACTTCTTCCATCCATCACATAAACAAAGATAAACACAAAAACACTTATAAAATCTCCATCCATCATCCAACCGGGCTATTGATCTTCCAAATGGGAGAACCCATCCATCAAATGGCCGTTTATCCATAAACAAGCTCAAAAGGAAGATCTACACATGTATATCTCTCTAATTGAATTGAAATTACAGAATCAAAAGAAGAAAGCATGAATCATATGAAATTAGCATAGAGTACTTGCCTTTGATTTGTAGAGAAAGGAAATAGAGTGTAAGAAGAGATCTAATAGAGGTGTTGTTGCAAATAGGGCTGGTCTTCTAGCCTCCTTGTGCTGGAATTTGGGGGAATTAGGGTTTTCTTGGGGAGCAAGATAGGGTAAATGAGAGATGAGAGTGAATTAGGGTTTTAGGCTATGTTTGCAATAGTTGGATTATATAGTTTAGGGTTTAGGACAATTACCAAAATGGTAGCTTAGTTGTAAATGACAAAGAGATAGGGTTATGGGTAAATAGGTCATTAGGTGGGATTCTAGAAGGTTTTTAACTCTTAATATCCCTCCTATTAATTTTAATATTAGCTAAGTCCTATTCTAATCAAAACCTACTAAAATTTACAATAAGCACCTAATATCTATAAAGAATTAAATAAAAGCCTAATTCAAAACTTGGGAACATTAATAACTATTCTATTAATTCCTATTAATTAGCATATTAAAGTAGGTAATATCATATTAATAATTATTTAAATCAAATTGAGAGCCCACAAGGGGTGGGGCCTCACAGTTGGTCTCGGACATACGAAGTGTCGAGAAACAACTATATATACATATATACATATACTGAGCAAAACTACAGCTGCGAAATCGGGTGGCAAAATAGAATTCAGACTCAGACTGTAACTGACAGAAGTTAAAGGGAGACTCTAAATCGGTGGATCAAACTGACAAGGTCGTCCAAGCTTAGTGGTGCCGACCCATAGGTCAAAATGCATTCAAAACATATACATATCTAAAGAGGTGAGTAACACCCAAAACAAACTGAACAAAAAGGGTTCGTGAGCACACTTATCGCAATAGTGTCTTATCAAAATTCGTGTGGTTGACAAAAGTTCATAGTACGAATTTCAATGACCAAAAATGGCATTTGCATTAACACAAGACGACTGTCTGAAACAAATGGAATTCAAATAAAAACCAACTCGATGGATCTCTGCATAGATCCGGACCATGTATCGAGGTTTCAGGATTTAAACAATATATATAAGAGTCTCGTATATCGGTTTGGTCATTCACTTAGTACTCATTAAGATTTGAAGACATTCCGAGATTCCTATACAATTGATAAATCCCAAAATACTCAATACATTTCCAAGATGGTATACTTTCTAAATCAAACTCCTTATGTCATCCCCTTGGTCTTCCCAAGGTTCTAGGACATCAAATCAATCCAACTAAACCTTAAAACACCATTCTCGAAAACACTAGGAAAGACCCAGAAATTCTGCACAGTTCGCTCGAGTGGACATGGGGTTCGCTTAAGCGAAGGGCTTTCTGGAAGGATTCGCTCGAGCGGACATGGGTTCGCTCAAGCGAACTAATCCGGGTCAGGAAGGTTCGAGCGAAGAGAGAGAGTAGCTCAAGCAATTAAGTCTCTAGAAAGGGGTCGCTCGAGCGTACAATGGGTCGCTCGGGCGACCTAGCTTCTGGGAGGTTGGCTCGAGCGAGCCTGGGGGGTTTGCTCGAGCGAGCCATGTTCTGTAAAGGGTTCGCTCAAGCAAAGGTGAGTTCGCTCAAGCAAACTGCTTCAGAGCCTGCAGTTTTGTGCAGTCCGAGTTCCCTTCTTTTCCACTTCTCAATCTCCTTTGTAATAATACTTTTCCACAACCATTTACTTCCCTTTTTGCCTTCCAACAACCATATTTATTTCTCCAACAACCATACGCTAAAACTCACAATTCCCATTAAATTCCAATGTCATTCAATGCATGAAACAATCACCATTAATGACAAAAATACGAATTCTAATACACAAATCTTAAGAAAGTAAAAGCTCATCCATAAGCACATTTCTAAAAGTATTATAAACCATAGTAATTTAGAAGAAGATGAATAGTAAAAATCCATATTTTCCAAGAAATAATAAATCATTCAAATCAAACACATTCATCAAGTTGCCTTGGTTCCAAAATAACTAGTCAAGCTTCTAATCACCTCTCTTAAGCCAAAACAACAAGCTATACAAAAACCCCCAAAATACACTCATTACGAACCCTAAAATGGCCAAACCATGAAATAGAATGAGAAAGCTCTCAATAATGAAGATGGGGCTCCTCTAAGATAAGAAAAACACTAATCTAGGAGATGGAGAGAATCACTTACATGGAAACCTTCAAATAGTAAAAGCTAGCTCAAAGAGTGCTCTAGAGTGGGTGGATTTCTCTATAAATTGCATCAATGAAGGGCTTTCAATGAGGGGAAGAAAATGGTAATCTTCATTTTCCTTTTAGCAATAGTTGGGAGTGAGTTTGGAGATGAAGAAGCAAGAAAAAGAGTAAGGAAACCCTCGGGCAGCTAGAACTTTTCTCTCCTTCACAATAAAGTAGCTACAAGAAGAAAAAGAATGAAAAAGCTCTCCTTATATAGAAAACATTGATGGGTCCCACAACATAACCAACTAATTGGGCTTAAAACACCATCTTCCGGGCCTTGGATGGATTTGACGAGGAAGGAAGAATTGTTCATCGAAATTTCTAGTTTCCAAAAAGTATATAATTCGCAGGTTTATGAGATATTGAAAATAGTGTCCAGATTTTGTGCAAAAAGACTGTTTTACTCCTATCATTAGCAAAGTGGGGTCTTGAGGTCTCGAACGGAAACGGGGCAAACACGAAAGTTGTAGAGAATAATAAAATAAATCAAACGGAGCGAAAATACAGATTCTCAGAAATATTAGATAAACCCCAAAGTCACTCAAAATACAATAAAGGACCCTCAAAGAGTCTCACTAAATCAAAAGGTTCTAAAAATGATCCAAAGCTATGTAAAAGCTATTCTAATCCAATTTTAACCAAAATCCACTAATCTCACTTATAACTAAAGTACATCTTAATTAGCTCTAATCAGAAACTCTCGGGGTGGGATCTCGGTGTTGTGGCTGTTGTCGTCATTATCATCACCATTAAAGCCTTATCCTATCTTGTGTTCTATTGCCCTTGGATGGTGCTGAAGTTAATGGGAAACCGGATGTAAAATAGCAGCTTTGAATCATATGTTTTATTAAAGAAAAATAATGTTTTTTGCTAGTTTTTAAAGAAAACATAACAAACAGAAAGCATAGCAGGAGCACATTGGAAAAGTCGTCGAATTTGTCTGAATGCACCACAGTACATAAAATTAGAGGATAGTGGATTCTATACTTCAAAATGAACTTTTATATGCTGTCATTTATCTTTTCTAGCTTTTTCTTGTTTGAGCGTCTCTCTTCATTATCAAAATATTTACTAAATTTGTCATATACCATGCGTTATGACATATAATTTTTGGGCTGATTTGTTGTCTTTGTAAGAAAAAAAATCTCCTTATATCCTTTCCACCACATTCAACATGTTATAGATTTTTTTTTTTCTGAATTGCATTTTTATATCATTTATTGATGCGATAAAGCTAAGAAAATGACAATGATGACCGTTTCTTTGATGAATATAAATTTTTGGTATAGAGAATTTCATCTCAATTCTCAGTGTCATCTATCAATTGCATCTTTTCCTTCTAATAAATGAATTTTTCTGATTTACATTTAGCATCATGTGTCATGTCGATATGAGAATTTCCAAATTTGATGGCGTGTTTGGTGTTGTAGTTTTTATCCTCTCCCAAGAGATTTACTATAGAGCACTTAGTTCTACATTCACAGATGCATAAATCAGTGTTTTTATTTTATTGGATTTGTAGAAATGGAGGTATGTGCATGCATGATGAGGCCACAGCGCATTATATTGACATGATTGATCAGACAACTCTTGGGCACCGATTTATCAAGCAGGAGTTTGGACAGACTCCAAGAATTGGTTGGCAGATCGACCCCTTTGGACATTCAGCAGTACAAGCTTACTTGCTAGGGGCTGAGGTATGCCTTTCTTAGTAACTTATAAGGTATTACAGGATGCTTGTTAAACAAACAGAACCTTTCTCGGTTTGCCGAACAGACATGTGACCCACCTTTCTATAATAAAAACTATTAATTCAGTGGGTCTCATTATGGATTTTGGGATGGACTTTTCATGTATAAGCGTTTCCAGTAGCATAGTTAGGATCATTCAAAACAGTGGGGATTTTTATGTATGCCCTATCCACCTTGGACCATAAAATGAACAAATTTGATATCCAAAAGATGGCCATACATATACTCATTCTTTTGGGCCAAGAAACTGCCCCATTGGAGATGTGTATATTTCCTCATTTTATTCAAGAAAAACAGAACAATATCTTTTATGCGCCTGTGTGAGGAAAAGGGGGGAAGGCAATTGATGCACCATTGTTCTTCCATTATAGAAGTCATAAAAGCTTGCACATATTAATTAACGGTTGGATATACGCATGAAAATTTCTGTCGTGTATGTTTACGTAGTCATGCCAAGAACGATCTAGCACGTCTATTCGCACACAAACAGACAAAAAGAAGATGACAAAAAAAGTCGTGATCTTAATATTGGAATGAAGACCTGGAATAAAATCAAAGGATAAATGCTGAATTGTTTTGCCTCTCTACTCTCAATACACTCCATAATATGTACATCATATACTGTTTTTTGGTCTCTTGGGTTCTGTATGTCAAATGGCTGGATATATCTGAGCCCAGGTTGAAGGGCTAAGTCTTGTATGGCGAAGATTATGAGAAATGGATGGATGTTTTTTCAGCTCGGATTTGATTCACTATTCTATGGCCGGATTGATTACCAAGACCTAGTAAAAAGGAAAGATGATAAGAGTCTTGAGGTTGTATGGCAGGGTTCTAGTACTTTTGGTTCATCTTCACAAGTGAGTTACCATTTCCTTTTCTAGTTTGCTAAATTTTGCACTTTTCATCAAATATTACAATATCAAAACATTGGAACACTACCAAATGTTTGCATTACTTATATATGTATATATAATATAATATAACAAGATTTTTACACAGCCATCAACTTCATTACATAGAGATCAAAACATTGTGGCCGGAATTGTAAGTTTTAATATCAAAATACTCTGCAGAAAGCAATGTTGAAGATTGCAGTATTTCTGCCTTTGCACTGGGACCCCTACCAATAGGAAAATGTGAAATATAAAGCGTTGAAACATATTACAATATTGGCTTGTCCAAACACACTAAAATTCTTCACTGCTATTCTCCCTTTCTCTCTGCAGATTTTCGCAGGTGCATTTCCTGAAGGTTATGGTCCTCCTGATGGTTTCTCTTTTGAAGTAAATGATGGATCGCCAATTGTTCAGGTAAGACATTGGATAAGAGTCCTAAACAACTTGAAATAGTTAGGTTTCGGACTTCTTTGAGAGGATTATTTTCTGAATCGAAGGACGACAGTCTTCTCTTTGATTACAATGTCCAAGAGCGAGTGAATGACTTCGTAGCTGCAGCAGTATCACAGGTAAGCACCAATTGATTTTTTTAAATTGACTCATTCGATGACATTTCGGATGCACTCAAATTCCAAGTGGAGTAGACGTTCTATTCAAATGGGTCATCTATTACACCGTGTGTTTGGGGTGGCAGAGAAAGCGTCCTGCTACTTATGGCCAGAAATACCTACAAATTCTCCTTGTGCATTTTTTATGCTTTCAGGCGAACATTACTCGCACCAATCACGTCATGTGGACCATGGGGACAGATTTCACGTACCAGTATGCTAACTCATGGTTCAGGCAGGTGGACAAGCTCATTCATTATGTCAACAAGGTATATGTTACCAAGTCTGTTTGTTACATGAAATAATCTAATATAGTTTAAGGGTTGGTCCTACGGGAATCACACATAGAAGTCATGTGGGATTTTCAGTTCCCCGCCTTTAATTTTGGTGTTTTGAGCGGGTGGGAGATGGGTGGAATTCTGCACAGCCCTTGTGTGGGACTTGAGCAGGTGAAAATTCCTCTTGGTTATAGTTCTATAACTGTTGGATATAGAGATATATTTCATGTACATGTTCTATTAGGGGTAGTTTAGTCATTTTCTTTTTGCAACTCGTGTCTAATCTCAGGGCTTCATGTCAATATGATTGACTATTACTCTCTGAGCCTATCCATGTCATTTTAGAGAACACTTGAACGGTAGAACTCTTTACATCATCAATTTATGTTGCAACTTGAACATAGGCCAGGGTGGCTCATATCTTCTTTGATCGTTGTATTTGTGTGTGTGCGCGTGTTTTTTTTTTTATTTTTTATTTTTTATTTCTTGTACTTAGCTTCTGGTTGGTAGCTTTCCAGCATATGGGCCTCGTACTGTTTAGCTATTTTCAATTAAAAAAAAAAAACTAAAAAGAATCATTGAGGAAAAGTTTGGCGAACTTTTATTCTTCAAATGTAATGAAACTAATCAATCAATGACCATTACTTTGAACTATATGTGATTTGTGGTTCAATAGCTGCATTACCTTGCTTTGTTCTTAGTGGCTTTTCCTGATTTACTGCTGATTAACAAGATATGCTAATCGTACAGCAGCGCTCTGTACAGGCCATGTGTCCACCAGGTGGGTCAGACTGAGTTAGCACCTTGCCCTGAATTCAGGCTGGTCTATTCATTAAGTGGGTCATGAATATATGCAAAAGTGGGTTACTAGAAACTCCACTGTCCAGATTTGACTCTCATTACTTGTGTTGCCAATCTGGTAATCGGACCAACCTTTTTGAGCTTGGTGATCTACAAAGTAGGACCTGATGCTTTTATGATATTTGTCATTTTGCAATCTTCTTGTTTTCAAAAATAGGATCAAGTTGTGTTCTGCTCAGCAGGGCTATGTGTTTATGTTCTTCCAATTTTCATCTCAGAATTCTGCACATTCTTACATAGTCACTGGTTTGGATATTTTTAGGACGGGCGAGTAAATGCCCTGTATTCAACCCCATCCATTTACACGGACGCAAAGTATGCAGCAAATGCATCCTGGCCACTCAAGACTGATGATTTCTTCCCGTGAGTCGTATATTCTAAAAATGTAGCCGCAATTTCATAATCCTTACTAGAAAGGGAGTCTGAATGTGCAAACTTGTTAACTGTCGTAACATTGATAAGAAATAAGAGGAAAAAGGTAACATCATGGACCATTAAGCGACATGATGCTGATTTACAGTCAATGACATTGCTTTAGTGTGATTGTAACTTATCAGTTATCACTATCGGCCTCCATACGGGCAGTGAACAACATCCCTCCAATTTTTGTATATTGGAGGAATGCTCCAATTTGTGCTCCTGCACTACTGATGGACGGGAGGAGCCTCCATGGACTCAGTACGAGTTAAGAAACATCCTAGACGAATATCTATGGTCATCTAATCATGTTCTTGAGCTGTATGCAATCTGTAGAAGTCGCTTCCCATCTGAAAGGTGGACATTAATAGATGTTGACCTCACAAAGGCCCCATCTTTAACAAGAATATAGTGCAAAATCTCATCTTGGGCCGCCTGATTTTCTGTGGATTCAGTACGGTCTGAAAACCATAATGATAGAATAGCTTATGTTATCCGATCTGGGTAAATCTTCCTATGCAAATCACAGAAGTCTTGTCCTATCTGATGGTGAAATCTAACAGATGGTGACCTGGTGAATGCCCCACATGTGATCCTGCACTATTTTACTGAGTGAGATGAACACAGTGGATCATTCCTTCTGCATGTTCAGTTCTTTGTTTTTCTATTAATCTTGTACTCAGATCCTTGAAATTTTCAGATATGCAGACCGTGCGAATGCATATTGGACAGGGTACTTCACAAGTCGGGCGGCCATTAAAGGCTATGTAAGAGCGATGAGTGCTTACTATCTGGTAAGAATTCCCCACTCTTTCAATCCTTAGTGAGCACTTATTTTCCCATACCTCCCTGTGGTTGTGAATACTTTATTAATTATGAATTACTAATGGATGGTCAGGCAGCGAGGCAATTGGAATTTCTCAAGAACACGAATAGTTTGGGGCCCAAAACTGACACTTTGGCTGATGCTCTGGCCATTGTGCAACATCACGATGCAGTTAGTGGAACAGAAAAGCAGCATGTGGCTAATGATTATGCAAAGAGACTGTCTATAGGTTATGTGGAGGTGACAAATTCAGTTTGTCGTCACAGTACTATTTAAAGAAATATTTCAGTTTTGATCAAAAGAATTTTCTGAGCACCGCAAATTGCACATGCAATTCGACCTTTAAGTGGCTCTGACATATTATATGATGGACCTTATTGTGGATAGACGATCCCCAAAAATATCACCATCATATGACCATATGTATATGATTTTGCTCCTGTTAAATGTTTACCCATGACTCTACACCACTCTTGTACGGGAGATATTCAGGCATAGTCCATCTCATGATGAGTCTCACCAGAAGAATGTATTATATTACAGAAAGTTGGATCCCACATGCACCCTTTTTTTTTTCTTTTTTCAAAAGACTATTTCCGTCCTTCTCTTGTATGTGAATCTGATAACTCTTATTCTTCTAATAATTCTTTCACCGTGCCTGATACATTCTATGTCACTACTATTTTGCAGGCTGCAGAGTTAGTTGACTCGTCACTTGCTTGCTTGACAGAGTCAAAATTAAAAAGTGGATGCCAAAACCTTGCAACGAATTTTGAACAGGCAAACAAATGTGCCTTCTTTTCATACTTCATAGATGTCATTATTTTCATGGTTGGGTTATTATAGATTGCATTAGAAAATAAAGATAAAAAATGATGATGATTAAGACGTACTTGAGCCAGATAAAGTTTAATGTTGGTGCTGTAGAAGTTCCAACTGATGATGAAGATGGATTGTAGAACATTTGAACTTCTGGAAAAGCTGATCATAACTCCTTCTGTCTAATAGAACCTCATATGTATACTTATACAAAGATGTGGGTGCACCATGGGCGTCGCTCTGTGAGCACGAATTATCTTGTGCTAAGTTTGGTATGAAGTTTGTTGTTATGAGTTATGACTACTGTGATAAGTTTGGCACTAGAACCATTAATATCTTGTGCTTATCTTAATTTTTGATATTAAAACACGGCTGATTCTGATGTATGCATTTCCCTTTCCAGTGTCCTCTTTTGAATATAAGTTATTGTCCTGCATCAGAACTAGATTTGTCTCGTGGTAAAAGCTTGGTAAGGTCAAAATCTTCTTTTCTTTATTTTAAAGCAAAATATAAAAGAACTAAGTTGCTCTTTTCTTTTGATATTATCAACCTTTTGTCCCTTCCTTTATAGGTTATTGTTGTGTACAATTCTCTTGGATGGAAAAGAGAGGATATTGTTCGAATACCTGTAAGTATTTCCATTTCACTCTGTGTTGTGTTCATTAAGAAGTTTGACCTATTTTAAATACTGAGAATTTTGCAGGACCCACTAGAATGGATATTAATTCTAATTTAACCAATCAATGCAGCGGAAATAACCAGACAATATAGAACTAACTATCTATCAATCACACACCACAAGAAGGCAGACACAGTATTTAGCGTGAAAACCCTTTCCAGGGAGAAAAACCACGAGTTAGAAATCAAGAGTTCACGAACAGTTACAAGATATACTCACAGCTCCTTTACCTCAGTATGTACCTCGACCTAAGGACTGTAGTTGTTCTTACACAGAATCCACTAACACGACTTCCACAGTGCACCGTTCTTCTTACTTGATCTCCTCGCACATTGTCAAACAAGATGATCAATCTTCTACAAGAGAGTAGAAGCAACAAAACCTTCTAGAGCAGCCCTTCAGAACGATCTCTCAATGGCTCTAGAGAAACAAGAAAATCTCTTTTAGGGTATTCTAACCTCAGATCAAAAGAAATAATTAACTTCTTGTCTTGTATCTTTGGGTTGAGAGAAACACCCAATAAATAGCCTCAGGTTCGTGCCTTAGTCTTCTAATCATAGTCCAATCGAAAGAGCAAACATTTTCCAACTCTATCAAAGAGTTCTGAACGAACTGGGCTTCGTCCGCCATGCTCGCTATAGCGAGCATGAGTCTCGCTATAGTAAGCATCATTCTGTCTTGGGGTGACAGTCCTAACAATCTCCTCCTTTTGGCAATTCTTGGACAAAATCCCCTGAAAAAAATACAATTTGATCTACCCAAAAGTAAAACCCAAAATACATTGAATTTAAAAAAAAAAAAATTTAGCACTGTAGATCTTGTATTGCCTTTGCTTGAATTTTTAGATCTTGAATTGCCTTGGCTTGTGTAGCTCCCCCTAGCTCCATTCTTCTCCCCCTGTATTTGTACAAATATTACCATCCAGCCTCTATCAATCCGGATGCAGTAGCTCCCCCTCAATATTGACTCCCCCTCAATATGATCTTTGTATCAGCACTGGGGTGGGGGCTTGATTTTGTAAATCAAGGGTGATGAAGTGTAGGCACACACAGTTGTAAATTTAAATATTTCAACAAAGTGTGTACAAATACAGAAAAGATGTCTTCTTTCTTGACCCAGACAGCTTTCGTATTCTTCTTTTTCATCTCAGCCTTTCTGCGTTTTCCATTGCTTTTGATTCGGTAAACTTCGCAGCTTATTGCGGTGGGGTCGAATGTGTCCTTTAATTCCACAATGATGACTAGTAGGAATTCGTTCTGGACGTGACACATTCTTTTACTTTGGAGCTTTCTTTACAACACTAAGAACAGGATAAGTAATAACTGAATTTTTAACAAAACAGTTTATACCTTTGGCATTCAAAGTGGATGCTCCGTCAGCGTAGCCAATGCCATGTTTGTCAGTGTGTGCCTTTTGACTACATAAGATGTCAGCTAATTTTCTCTAGCCGGTGTTCATCCTATTCAATGAAGCTTTAATAGTATTTAACTCAGATAGAACCATCTTGAATCTTCCCTTCATATCAGAATTCTCTGCTTTCACAGTCTTCATATTAGAATCAAGTATGTCACACTTTTGTGATTCTGTAGTCAATTTGTCAGTCAATCTATTGTTCTCATCCTCCAATTTTTGTACTTTTGCAAGTACTACTGCAAGTTCAACTTTTAAGGAGGAATTCTGCTCTTCAGACTTTTTCCACTTATTAGCCACTTTCCCATTCATCTTCAACATCTTAATGGTCTTTGCAAACAATGTTTGATATTTGGCTTGCCAGTGATGCTCTGTTTCTGACTCACTATCATCATGATCAGTCCCATCATTAGAAGAAACTTGTGGAGTAACAGAACCAGAAGTTGTTATGAATGCGATGAATTTCCCCTTACTAATGTTAGGCTTCTCAGATTCAGATCTTTTCAAATAAAAAGCCCTTTTCTTTGTTTTTCTATTACCACAATCACTAGCAATGTGTCTATAGCCTTCACACTCATAGCCATGGATGAAAATATCGGCCGCTACGCTACATATCTGCCGTAGCGGCCGCCGCCACCACTCTACAGCCGATTTATCAACCGTCGCACCCGTAACAGCCGCTATGTTCACTACGAGGCCGCTACGAGGTGAGAAAAATTTTGACTTTCCAATTTTTTTTAAATGCATAATAAGACTTATTTCTTTTCTTCTTCTCTCCAAATAACATTTCTACACAACTCTTCTACCCTTTTATGTTTAAAAGAACACCAAAAAGCACATGATCTTGCCAAATTAAAGTCGATATAGAGAGTTCTTCTCAATGATTCTTCTCTAAGTACATCCTATTAGACACCCCCTTTGGTAGATGCATTTTTTTCTATAGGTACTCTTAAGTCTTTAGTCTTGACTTCATGACATAGTTTTTTCTTTTATGAGCATTTCATTAGTTTCTAAGTTAGCATAACTAAGTAACATGAACACATGTGACAAGAATGATCATTACTATTATTTTCTATTTACACAGTGATACAGGACCTCATACAATGAGGGGACCGCTATGCCCTTTTACCTTAGTTACTTTTGCAAAAAAAAAAAAAACATTTTCTCTCATTTTCCAATATTCTAGATTTTCTACAATTTTTTCATATTTTTTTATGATTTTTCCAAATCGCATCGCTACGTAGTGTTTTGGCGGCAGGCCGCTACGCCCTCCGCTACCGCTATTTTCATCCTTGCTCATAGCACCAAATCCCTTTAGAAGATTTTTTCTTCTCAACAGATTTAGGGATGTTCGTAGAAGTGCCTTCATGGTAGATATCCATTGTGGCAAAATTTGGATCAACACAATAAAATAGTGTAACCCACTCTGATACCAATTGAGAATTTTGTAGGACCCACTAGAATGGATACTAGTTTTAATTTAACCAATCAATGCAGCAGAAATAACCAATCAGACAATATAGAACTAGCTATCTACAAATCACACACCACAAGAAGGCAGACACAATATTTAGCGTGGAAACCTTTTCTAGGGAGAAAAACCACGAGCTAGAAATCAAGAGTTCACGAACAGTTACAAGATATACTCACAGCTCCTTTACCTCAGTCTGTACCTCGACCTAAGGACTGTAGTTGTTCTTGCACAGAATCCACTAACACAACTTCCACCGTGCACTGTTCTCCTTACTTGATCTCCTCGCACCTTGTCAAACAAGATGATCAATCTTCTACAAGATAGTAGAAGCAACAAAACCTTCTAGAGCAGCCCTTCAGAACGACCTCTCAATGGCTCTAGAGAAACAAGAAAATCTCTCTTAGGGTATTCTTACTTCAGATCAAAAAAGATAATTAACTTCTTGTCTTATATCTTTGGGTTGAGATAAACACCCAATAAATAGCCCCAGGTTCGTGCCTTTAGTCTTCTAATTATAGTCCAATCAAAAGAGCAAACATTTTCCAACTCTTATCAAAGAGTTCTGAACGAACTAGGCTTCGTCCGCCGTGCTCGCTATAGCGAGCATGAGTCTCGCTATAGTGAGACATCATTCTGTCTCGGGGTGACAGTCCTAACAAATACTTTGTTCTTTCTGGATCTGCATAAGATTAAGCTTCATGCAGATCTGCAACTCAACTCCAATATTCCCCTGCATTTCAAGACCAACTTATTAGAATGTTTATAAACGAAGTTCCTTTTCAAAGGCTGTAAACAAGCCAGCTGGCTCTAAAGCTATGTAGTTCAGCTTGGCTTGATTGAGATTGAGTTCGAGCTCAGCTTGATTGTTTCATGAGCTCAGCACAAGCTACGCCCTTCTTGGCTTGGTTGAATCTATCTCAGCTTGTCAAGGGACTTGTTATATATGTATTAATTTATACAAATAAGTTTATACTTGTCTAATTAAAATGTATTTATAAGTTTTACCAAGTCTTGATGGATTTTAACTAATACTACAAAGTGAGTTTAATACACATTGAAATTATGTTTATTTAGAACTTGAGAATATACCTCAATGTGGTAAAGTAACCTGAGAAATGAACTTCTTTTTTGCTTGGAAAACATTGATAACACTGAGCCATCACCATTGTGAATGCCCCTCCTATACCTATAGGCCTTGGTTTACCTTTAGCAGCTCCATCCACATTTAATTTCAAAGTATTAGCACAATGAGGAGAGCAAAAACACATCCTTAATAACCTTGCAAGGCCTACAATGCAAAGTGGCTTCCCAATTGTGCAAAATGCCATCCACCTTTAGGTTGTCAAACTTGCTACTACATGTGACAACCCATGCCCACTATCCACATGATATTGTCCGCTTTGACCGAAATCTCACAGCTTTAAAATGCGTCATGTGGGGTTAAGGCAGGCCGCACATATATGCCCAGGTCAGAAGTAGGATGTTTCCGATGCGGGACTCGTGTAGTCTCGTACATCCCCCTTTTCATTAGCAGATGATGGGCTAGGGATTTCGACTGGATCTACCATGGGGAAGGGGGCCCACGAGATCTTACACTCTCCCCCACTAGAAATAGAGACATCCTCAGCTCAGATACCATTCTATGACATCCCAGGCAAACTGTCCACATTATATTGTCCACTTTGACCGGAGTCTCGTGGCTTTAAAATGCGTTATGTGGGGTTTAGGCTAAGCCACACATATATGCCTAGGGTAAAGAGTTGGATGTTTTCGATGTGGGACTCATGCAGTCCCTAGCTAGTGATGGGCTCACCAGATTCCAACTGGATCTACCACCAGGAAGGGGCCCACCAGATCTTACACTACATGAAGCCAATTTAGCTATCCAAAGAATCAAATAGGATAAGAGGTCATCAAGAGAACATGAAACTCCTCTAAAAATCCTCTCATTCCAAATCGACCAAAGCACAATAAAGGGAACAAGCCTCCAAATAATATCTCCACAACCAAGACAATGAGAGAATCCCCAAGCCTTAAACAAGCCCAATAAAATCTTCGGAAAGCACCATAGAATGCTACACTTAGCAAGGAGTCGACACCAAATGGAATAGGCAAACTCACAATGAAGAAAGAAATAGTCAATAGATTCTCTGCAGTTACCACAGAGTAAACACACATCTGAAATTATATTGTTCAATCACTTGGCAAAACCTATATTATTTGATCATCCCATTTGCTTGCCCCCACAAACCCTACATGTTTGGTCAACCTTCTGGTGATCTAGTCTGTTCATATGGTGGCGCCTTCAGTGGATTTTATGCAACCTAAAAAATCTTCCCTATCATATAAAAAAAAAATTAAACATTTAACTGTCTGCAGCAAAGTTAAGCTGGCTGGAATTAGATACCTTCTTTTTCTTTGTGCTGATCTCCATCCACTATGTTCCAAGTTGGACCTGCCACACAATAGATGTTGATTTGGAGAGGACAAGGGGCAAAAACAGCATCGTGCTTGATATGGTTCCCCTTTCCACACACTCCTAACAGGTAGTGATTCTGAATATTCATTTGTTCCACTCAAATGTTGAATCGTAGTACTCTCTGTTAATAACCAATAACACCAAAAGGTTTGCCTTAAAGTGAAAGGCCCAACTTGACAGAAAAATGCATGCCGAACCACGTGACTAGGAGCTCTGGAGGTTCGAACTTGAGACCTCTTGCTCAAGAGACGGTGTTGGTAACCAGTTACAACAATAAGGTTAATGACCATGTTATTAACCAGAAACACAAAAAGCTCGAGTTGTTAGTGAACGGCATAACAATATATATCAACATACCCAAGTTCCAAAGGCACCTCATAAGTCAACAGTAATACTTCATTGTACACTTCAAAGAGCTCTTATTTGCATTTGCAAACTTCTTTTCAAATGGCTCGGAAATGATATTCTCATTCCAAGGAACAAACATATTATTGAGGAGATTTGTCATTCTTGTTGAACTATTTTAAATGCTATTTTTATCAAATCCCATCAATATTGTTCCAGGTTATCAATGAATCAGTTATTGTTCTGGACTCTGAAGGAAAAGAAATTGAATCACAGCTTTTACCTATATCCAATGCTTCGGTGGGCTTAAGAAACTATTATGTTAGGGCATACACGGGTATTACCCCGAGTGACACACCTAAGTTTTGGCTCGCATTTCCCGCAACTGCACCACCTCTTGGTTTCAGCACTTATATTGTTTCAAAGTGCAGAACGCACAGGTGAGCGTTTAATTACAAGTCTATGCTATATTTGGTACCCTGTTCTTTCAAATGGTAAAGCCCTTGTCAGAACATTAAACTGCATGTGCTACTATTCTCTAATAAAATCACAGGTTCTAGTCCATCCATGTCAACAGTCCATACATCACCAAGAGATGAAAATGGTACCATAGAAGTTGGGCAAGGAAACTTAAGGCTTGTGTATGCTGTAAAAGAAGGCAAACTTACTCACTATTTTAATAGCAGAAGCATGGTAAGTTATGGCATATGTACATGTAATGTTTTCATGATTTTCTTATCAGTCTTCATAGTTCTTTTTTTTTTCCTTGAACATTTTAAATCATTTATTCCTCCCTGAATAGTTAGTGAGAGAGATTAGGAATATGTTAGAGAGCAGGTTAGAGAGGATAAGCTTTAGGTTTTTGAATGAAGATTTCAAACAAGTGATTCCTTATTCTATTCTTGTTCTTGTATAAATTGAGATGTGTTCTCGATTTAGAGCCACTGTAAATTCCATGCAATGTAGAAAATTTTAACGTTACCATTGTCAATGCTCAAGATGAAAGGCAGCAGTGTCTGGGCCATCAGGCATCTGGGTGTAATTAGTGGTGCTCTGGGCCAATATCCAGGCCTCACTTTAGGTCTTCAGGTCTGGTTGGGCTAAATTTCCAGGCCCCAAGAAACTGAGTCAGGCCCTGCCAGAGAGATCCTGCTTCCTCTTCACTCTTTAAACTTTCTCCGTCTAGTTTGTATTTTCTTATTCTTGTTCTCACAAAATGCATCTAATTCCACTTAACATGTGCGCCTTGCAGCTTGCATATCTATCACTGCATTAATGCACTTTTAGCACAATTTTAGTTGGTCAACAGTATCTTCAGCATTTGATATTCAGATTTATTTGAATATCCAATGATTTTGGTTATTACTCTAGGTTAAATCATCTATTGAACAATCATACAAGTTTTATTCTGGAGATGATGGAAGTGGTAAAGATCGCCAGGTAGTCATTTGTTTCTACTTCTTAAATGATGATCTCTCTGGTAATGTTTGTTTCTGCTTCTTTTTTTATTTTGTATTTTTATGGAATTGCTTGTATTGTGATTCTCAATTGAAAATCAATTACGATGCATGGTTTCTGTTGTTTAAGGCCTCTGGAGCATATATCTTTCGTCCAAATGGTACATTTCCCATCAAATCTGATGGACAGGTACATGATCTTTTTTGTCATCATTAGGCTACCCTCATAATGTGCACTTGTTAATAATGATCATTGAAGAATTGTTAGGGTTACTCATTACTGTATGTTAAGAAACATAGGGTTCTTGTTTCAGGAGCCAATGACGATTTTGCGGGGACCAGTATTAGATGAAGTGCATCAAAGAATCAATCAGTGGATATCTCAGGTCCTTTTCCAGGAAGACAATAAGCTTACAATGTTTCTTTAGATCTTCATCCTAAACACATTGTTGTTTCATCATCAGAAGCATCTAACTGAAGCTATTCTCATGTTGATATTTGAATGAGTTAAATCTTCCATGTCTGTTTCATAGTTTATTGGGTATAATTTTTTAAAAAACCCATTTGAAAAGGAAAGAATAAGAGAATATTTCTCATAATCCAAGAAAGATAATCCTTTTGACATTGATTTCAAGGAGTTTACAAAACCTGGTGACAAGGTTTTCTAAGCTCACTCTCTAGTCTCCAGCTTATATGTATGTACAGTTGTGGTTGTGGCTCATCCAAGCATGCAACGTGTAGATCCTAACATTTAGAAAGGAGTTCTTCTGTAGTTATATGCCTGGAAAGTGGAAACTCAAATTAGGTGACAAGAGAATTTCCATTTTCTCATTCTTAGATCTTTGTTGTCCTTGTGTGTTATTTTTCTCTGTTGTTTTCCTCGCCGGATGTTTTTTCCTATTGCATCAGTAATATTTTTATATTAGCTGATGAAAGTCATGTCATCAACTATTTCATGATTCGCGTAGAAGGTTTTAAATTACCAGGTGCACGATATTGGTGATTTTTTTTTTTTTCTTTTCTATTGTCCTATTATAGTTTTCATGGTGGCTCTTTACTAAACAACAAGTGCTTTCATGGTGGCTGTTTACTAAACAACAAGTGCTTGCAGATAACCAGAGTGTACAAGGCAAAGGAACATGTTGAAATCGAGTTCACTGTAAGCATTCCCTTTTTAGTATTGATTTAGTTGGCCTGTAAATATTCTTCTCTACGCTAGTTACTGTTGGTGATTGTTATTCCATAGTCATCTGTGCCAAAAATTTCTTCATGTTGGATGCCTATCCACTAACCTTAGTGCTGCTTTGTTGAAATTGTCTCAAGAATACCAATATAATTACTTTATTGTTAGGTTGGGCCTATTCCTATCGATGATGGAATTGGGAAAGAACTTGTTACTCAAATTACAACCACTATGATGACCAACAAAACATTCTACACGGATTCTAATGGACGTGATTTTATTAAAAGGGTATGCTTCCAACTTGTCCATTTTTGTTGTATTTGTGCTTTGCTAAAATGTAGATGTTTATTATGAGTCCATTGCTCTGGGGAGATGACGCCAAGCATCAATCAATCCTTTTCAAGAGGGTGTTTTTAGAAGAGGGATTATTGAGCGGTCAACCTGACCCCTGATTACATGCCTATTGTCCTCTAGGTTTGTTATGCACATGTGACCCTCAAGGATTGGTTCCAGGCTATTTATCTAATAAATTGATGGCCCAAAAAAATTTCCAGTTGGCAATCGCAATATTTGGCCTTTTTAATGATGGATGTGGGTTGTTGTCTTGATCCATCAAATAAAGAATTTGAATTGTCCCATTTGGGAAATCCCTAAAGTATGGCCTGTTAGCGATGTTAGCAACTTAGCACCAGCTGATCCACAAGGCCCATGTACAATAGGCCCACAGGCCCATTCTCATACATCACATGGGATTAGTTGACCAATCTGTTTATATTCCCTTTCCATGTATAAAAGATTGTATCATATATTCTTTATATTCTTTCTGCATACATAGATTGTAAAGGCCTTGATTAAGGCTAGTAGTCTTGATAAATAAAGGAAGGAATGATCGTCTGGATCATCCAATATTCCAAAGTCTTCTTCTCAAATCCTAGAGTTCTGTAACAAACTTGGTATAAGAGACTTCTGATAAATCTCTCTTCTTCTAGCTTTCCTCTTCGACTTTTTTTCGAATCTTGGTGATATAACAGTCATCGGCACTCTACTTGTGACTGTTCGTGCATGTTTAACATAGTTTTTGGTCAACATCTTGAAGTCTAATCACTGTTGCCCCTCTCCGATCAGCCCAAGTTCATCAAAGATATCAATCTATCTTCATTGAAAGTTGATTCAGAGATTTGTGGACCTTTGTTTGACTCAACAGAGAATTCTATGAATTGATTTGGGTTCTGGGAACCATTTTCGTCAGCTGTTGGAGCAACTCATCAGGGGCCCACCTCTGATCAGCACAACAGCATCAGCATTGCTTCCCATCTTGGTCGACCACTCATCCTGGATTGCGAAGTGTTTTAATGGATGTGGAGAAGTGATTTTCCACATAGGCTAAGAAAATTTTAAGAGTAGCAAACACATCAGATTTTGAATGCAAGAAGTGAATCCATGTAAAGCGACTATAATCATCAATGAATGCAAACAAAATATTTAAAATGAAAATGTGATATGACAGGTGCTATACCCCATACATCACTATGAACAAGATCAAAACATTTCAATGATAAAGAGGTACTGATGGGAAAAGGAAGAGTCTTGCTCTTGCTCATTTTACAACTAGAACAATTAAAAGAAACATCCTTAAGAGAAATTTTATTATCATGTAGCAAACCAGATTTAAGCAATGACAACAAAGTACAAGAATGAGGATGGCCTTGTGCCACAATTGGCTCTTATGTGAACTAGAAGCAGAAAACAAGGCAGAGGCAACCAAATTCCTATCCTGTGTAGATAGTTGTAGTGGAAAAAGACGGCCACACTTAAGCCCCTTCGCTATCACTTTCCCTGATGCTTGATCCTGTATAACACAACCAGAATGAGAAAAGGAAACAGAACAATGATTATCAACTAGTTGTCTAACAAATAATAAATTGGTAGATAACTGAGGAGAAAGAAAAGCATAACTCAAAGATAAGGGATGCGAGATCTCACCGATGGCAGTAATGGGTATACTACCACCAGCTGCTGTATTGATTCAGAGATTTCTATCATTAGGCTTTAGATGAGATAAATTATTAGAAGAGTGGGTCATATGATTAGAAGCCCCCGAATCCAGATACTAGGTAGAGTTTTAATTTTTGGTTTTACCTGAGAGGCCAAGAGTAGAAAAGGCATTTACGATCATCTGTTGAACCATTTCAGAGGTAAGAGATGATGAAAAAGGAGGCTGAGTAGGCATCATTGTATTGGCAACATGACTCAATGCAGAAGAAGACGCATCCAGGGTTGCTAGATTGGCCTTCTGAGAGGAAGTCTGAGCACGGCGCCGACATTCAGGAAGAACATGGCCCTTGCTTTTGCGATAAGAGCAGTATTTTTTATTGCATTGAGTGGCTACATGTCCATACTTCTGACAACAATAACACTGTACTTTGGTCGTATCTCTATTCTGCTGTTTGGAACGTGCAACATAGGAGGCAATCAGTGGACCGGTGGAAATTGCTTGTTGAAGAGCAGCCTGGGTTGTAAGACGTTGTTCCTCACAAAGAAGCTCTCCTAAGGAAGAATCAATAGATGGCACTCGGCTCATCAGATTTGAACGTACTTGTTCTAATTTAGATCTAAGTTTCATCAAGAATTGATCCCTCTGACTAGTGGAATGAATGTTTTGAACCACTGCAATCAAGGCATCAGGTAGACTGGAGTAAATAATCTCAGTATAGTCCGTCCATAAGCGAATAAAATGAGAGCAATATTCTTGAATGGACATTGTCCCCTGAGTAAACTGAGAAAGCTCATGTGTCCAAGTGGAAATGCTGTGTAGAGTTATCCTGTTGATATACCTATTTTAGGTAGTCCTACATACCTTTTACTTTTTTGTAGGGTCTGAGATTTATGATGTATTGTGGATCCACTTACCCCAGAAGCCAAGTCATTATTTGTACATCTTTGATTTCCCATTTGGAGACTGCCTTTACATTCTCTAAAGGTTTTGGATCAGTCCCATCTATATGATACCATAATTCTTTTCCTTTATGGTATATCTGAAATTGGAAGGCCCAGGATGTATAATTGGTCCCATTAAACTTAACTAGTGAATGTTCACTTTTGTCCATGATGACCACTCTAGGTGTTGGATTAAGTCAATCAGCAAAGAACAACATAATTTTTGGTGAATCTGATCTCAAACCAGGAATTGGTTTTGGTGTATCTCCAGGCTGTATTGTTAGAGCAGCAAGCCAAAATGGATCTCTAGTGGGCCCTAGAGGATCAGATCTCAGAAAACAGGTTTGTCGGCCTTTTTTCAAAAAAAAAAAAAAAAAAAAGGTATGACGACCTTGATTGTTGGTTCCAAAGTTAAAATGTATCCGGATTTCTCGTAATGTTGTGTTTTTTAAAAATCAATATTTTTTCCAACATCATCTAGATCATGATACATCTGTTGTGTTTTCACTTGTTCCTGACTTTGGTGATCCTCCTGTTCCACCTACGGAAAATATCAAGCCTATACTTGTGTTTGAAGGGCGTAAAAGGGAAAATACTATTGCACCTGAGCCCCCTGATATGTCATCTTCCTCGGCACTTGACCCAGCACCTGACCCAGCACCTGCTCTAGACATCTCCCAGTCAGTCCCTCTTCGTCTATCATCTAGGATTTCTCCCCCCCGATCAGTTTGGCTTCACCCATACATCATTACTTGCTACTCTGTATTCTGTTCATATACTTAACCATTTTTCCTAAGAGGTGCAATATGAGTGTTGGCGTCAGGCCATGCAGGAAGAACTTGACGCACTCAAAGTAAATCACACATGGGATGTTGTTCAATGTACTCCGTCCATCAAACCCTTTGGATGTAAGTGGGTTTACTTTATCGAGCTCCATCCTGATGGTACTTTAGCTCATTTTAAAGCTCGGTTAGTGGCACTTGGCAACCGTCAGGAGTATGGCATTGACTATGATGAGACATTTGCTCCGGTCTCCAAGATGACAAATGTGCGTACAATTCTTGCTATTGCAGCATCACGCTTATGGCCTCTTTATCTGATGGATGTAAAGAATGCCTTCCTCCACGGAGATCTTAAAGAGGAAGTGTACATGCGTCTTCATCAAGATATGATTCTACTTCTAAAAATGAGGTGGCACGGCTCCTTTGCTCCTTGTATGGACTCAAACAAGCACCCAAAGCTTGGTTTGAGAAATTTCGTTCTACTTTGCTTCACCTTGGATTTGCTCAAAGTCCTTATAATCCGTCACTATTCATGAATAAAACTGCTCAAGCTACCACTATACTTCTAGTACATGTGGATGATATCATCATCACGGGCACTCACAATAACATGATCCATAGTCTTTAATCCTCACTTCAAGCTGCATTCCATATGAAAGATCTAGGTCCGGTAACATATTTCTTGGGACTTGAGGTTCAACAATCTAGGAAGGGACTATTTTTACATCAACATAAGTATGCTACTGACCTCATTGACCTTGCTGGCCTAAATGATGCCACACCTGTGGACACTCCATTAGAAGTCAATGTGAAGCTCAGGAAAGATGATGGGGATCTCCTATCCGATCCCATCTTCTACAGACGCTTAGTCGGCAGTCTGGTCTACTTGACCATCACTAGACCAGACATCTCATATGCTGTGAATGTTGTTAGTCAATTCATGATAGCACCGCGGCATCACCATATGGTTGCTGTCAAATGGATCATTCGATACATTCTTGGTTCTCCGACGTGAGGATTGTTTTTTCCGGTTGGCACACTACTGACACTTAATGCTTATTCTAATGCCGACTGGGCAGGATGCCCGAATACTTGCAGATCCTCCACGGGCTGGTGTATGTATTTGGGTGAATCGCTCATTTCTCGGAAATGCAAAAAGCAAGACAACATCTCAAGATATTCCACTGAATCTGGATATCATGCTATGTCCACTGCCTGTTCTGAAATCCTTTGGCATCGTGGCTTACTTACAGATCTTGGTTTTCCTCAGACCTCAGCTACCCCACTTCATGCGGACAATGCTAGTTCCATCCGTATCACTAAGAATCCAGTTTTTCATGAACGTACAAAACATATTGAGGTGGATTGTCATTTTATTCGAAATGAATATGATCGCAAGGTCATTAGTCTTCCACATGTTTCGAGTGAACTCCAACTTGCAGACATCTTCACTAAAGGACTGCCTCAACCAAGCCATGAGTTCCTGATTCGCAAATTACTACTATTTGACCAGCATCAATTTGAGGGGGATGTTAGTGATGTTAGCACCAGTTGACCCACAAGGCCCATGTACAATTGGCCCACATGCCCATTCTCATACATCACGTGGGATTAGTTGACCAATCTGTTTATATTCCCTTTCCATGTATAAAAGATTGTATCATATATTCTTTGTATTCTTTCCTCATGCATAGATTGTAAAAGGCCTGGATCAAGGCTAGTAGTCTTAATAAATAAAGGAAGGAATGATCGTTTGGATCATCCAATATTCCAAAGTCTTCTTCTCTCATCCTAAAGTTCTGTAGCCAACATGGCCCATATAGATGTCAATTAAATCAGCAGTCCAGGATCATTAAACTAGCTGAGGATTCTATCTAGCTCCTTAGGTTGATGAAAATAATATAATTTATATTGATTTTAAGTGTTGAAGTAATGATAGAGGGTAAAAAAATATGATAAGGGTAACTTCTAGTCATAGGAGTCTATTTTATTTAAAAACTTCCAAAAATATGAACTTTCCAGCCAGTTACTGCCAAAACAGGCCTATTTCTGCAAAGATTTGTTACTATTTTGGATTGTTTCTTTTTATTTTCCAATTCATCCCCAACATCAAGTTAGGAATAAATGGGTGGACTGGTCTATTTACCTTCATTCCCCTCTCCCCAATGGGAGGGATTAACACATGTTGAGATTAGGGTTTGGATAGAAATAAAAGTATTTCCTTATTTCGTACTTTAGTTGTTAGAATCTTTATTTTCAGAGATAAAAGTGTCCTTTGGACATTAAAATTATTGAATGGTGGTGCAGTATGATGTAAATCAGTAAATCCATATTTAGCTTCAAATTAGACCTTTTCTATTTTCTATCTTTATTTTGGTCATGTCTTTTTTGATTCGAAAATGAAATTCCGAAATGGCAGAAATGTGTATTTTAGAGGTAACTGAAGTGGCTTTGAAATGGAATTGACAAGTTCATATATATTTATGAAGTCCTTTGATAAAATCAAATCAGCATTTCCTTGTCATCAGCCTATTAGTTTTCTGATTGAAGTTTATGATAAAGCATATGTTAAGGCAGTGAATCGAGGTGTTTGTATTTTGGCCCTTGCTCGAAAGGGAGCCATCCAACTAATTGCATCAAGAATAATGCTGCCCACAATTGTTTCTTAGAATGTTCTCCATAGCTTTAATTTCATCAACTACAAATTAATCACGTAGGTCCAAGGTAATTTCTGTCTGTACAAGGTCCGTCATTCTTGGAATCACCTTCCACAACACAGTTGACCCACCAATATTTTACTAGAGATCTAGGTTGGATTTATAACTACGAAAACTTTTTCCAGATTTTTCTTCTTTATATTTTTTTAGCTGATACTTAACGTTGCTAACTAAAAATCTCAATTGACCTGCAGATCCGTGATTATAGATCAGATTGGAACCTTCAAGTGAACCAACCTGTTGCTGGAAATTACTACCCTGTAAGTTTCTATACATGAAGGATGTTAATCACATGTAGCTCACTAATGGTTTGGTCATGCATTTATTTATTCAGAACTAGCACTTGCACTGGGTTGGGACTTCGGCAGGTTCCTGAGCCTAATATAGCCCAAGCTCTGTGTCTGTGCTGATTATCACTGTTGATTAATGAAAAAGGATTTCTTGTACTGGTAAGTTCTTACCAAGGCCCAGCCCAGGCCAGGCTTTGGGCTTGGTTTTTGCCTGTTATGGTTAGGCTTTTAAACAAGTTGTACCTTGTTCTGAAGAAATAAATTCTCCAAATCTGGGGTTTATTCCAGCGGGCTAGAACTCAGCCAATACCACCCCAATTCAGAGTTATTGCCTTTTCAACTTTCAATTGTTTCTCTCTTGAAGCTAATGAGGAAGGCCGGGCTTCGTAGAAGTTTGCTAACAGTTGGAAGTTCTAAATTAAAGGAAAAAATACATGAAATTGGAAGAGGAAGGGAAAAATAAGAAAGGAGGAAGAGCATATAGTAAAAAATAGAGAAGAATTTGGAAGAAATAAGAAGATAGGGCGCAATAAGAATTTGGGTGACTATAATGATTTATATTTTTTCAGTTTTATATATTAAAAAAAGGAATTGTATTTTATGTAATTAGAAAACGACCCCTAATTTATAAAATTTACAAAACCCCTTATCTTTGAAGAAACATCACGTTAACTGTTTCTTGTTAACTGCCTTTGTGAGGAAAACTGCAATCTGATTCCAAATAGTAGTATGCTTCAACTTTATTTCTTTTTTATCACCTTTTTTCTCATGAAATGGTAGTTTACCTCAATATGCTTTGTAAGTTCATGATATACTATATTGGAAGCAATATGCATTGCGATTGTATTATTACAGTGTAATGGCATGGGATTGCATCCTGTAATTCCTAGATTGTGAAACGACGAGTTGTTTGACTTGTTTCTTGCTTTTTCATGAGACAAGGTTATCACCATCTAGAGTAAATTAGCCAGCAGTAGAATTTCTATCGAACTTAGTACCTTGCCCAAGCAAAAACTATATAAGCTTCTGTGGATGGCCATGACATGCATATGGAATACCTTGCCCTGGGGAACCTTTTAAGTGAAAAGGCAGCCCTAGAGTACATTTGAGCTGTACATCAAGCACTAAGGCTAGACTAGATGCTTTTATCCTAGCCTTACACAAATAAATTAGAGATAGGAGGTACTAAAATACCCTCATAACTTAATTTCTTGCTTAAGAGAACCAAACTCACACTTAGCCTTGGATGACTAGGCACATTGGCTGGACATCCCATGCATGTGTCCTATTGTGCTGCCATTTGTGGATCATTGGTGTCTCTATGGACCCATGTTACCTAGGGAAGTGTTTCCTCTTATCCTCAATCAAAGTTGTAAATATATTTGTCAGCAGCAGCTGTCACAACTCACACAATCCATGTATTCTTGTCCACATCAGTGATTTGAAAGTTCTTTTGTCTATTTCAGTGAATGACAAAAAGGGGTAACAATTTCTTTCTCTCAGATTAATCTTGGGATTTACATGGAAGATAGTCAGAAAGAGCTATCAGTAATGGTAGATCGTGCAATTGGGGGCTCCAGTATATTGGATGGTCAGATAGAGCTGATGTTACATAGGTTTGTTATTTTTTGCAGATTCTCCATTTAATTGTTCAACCGTTAGTATTTACCTCCTAGCAAGACAGTCCAAGGTTGATTCTCTTTTCAACAGACTACATTTTCAATAATTATATTCAAGCTACTTTATCAGTTTACACAACAAGCTTCCGGAGTACTTAACCAGTTGGTCCTGTGTTACATGTGATAGAGCCCAAAACTTGCAGCGATTGGACAGTCCTAACTGTTATGTTGGACAACTTTTTTAGTAAATGGAAGGTTTGAGGTAAAGTCACTCAAATTTCTGCTGGTTGCCCTTTTACATGTAAAGATCCATGAGATGAAGAAAAGGTTAGCGAGTCCAATCGGCAAGAGTGTTGGGTGTGGTTCATCCATAGTTATAAATCCCATTAGCTGAATTCTTTAGATCCTTGTGTGCATGTGCCTAAGTACTGTTAAATTTTAAAGTTCATTTTCTAGAATTTCCTTGGTTTAATTTTCTTGTTTTCCTTACTTCTTATTTTGAGTGTTGTAGTGAGGCTATTATATAATTTTGTGTTTGGGGGATTTTGTAAATGTGTCCTACTTGCACGTATGTGGATGACACGTGCCTCTCTCTCTCTCTCTCTACTTCTCTTCATCCAACCACTTTTCCATCTTTCCATGTTGCCACATCATTATCCTCACCAAGCCATTACTAACATCCATTTCTTCATATACCAACATACATTTTCCCATACACTTCATTACTCCATCCAGTTCTCCATACACAAGCCACATTTCCCATGTACTTCATTGCTTCCATCCACTTTTCCATAGACCAACCTACAATTCCTATGTGCTTCATTTCTCTCATCCACTTTTCCATACACCAAAATTATAATTCCCATACATCTCATTACTTCCATTCAACCATTTCTCACATTCCCATGGTCCTCCACTAATTATCTTCCTTGCCCGTGCAACCACCTCATTAAGCTAGCAATTTTCCAAATCACCTATATATATGCATGTGGGTGACCTCTTCATCCAATGTCCATGAAACCCATCAAAGCAAGTAGCGAGAAGTGAGGTCACATCATCAACAAGTTCATATCTTGTGCAAGTGGTGGCCTCAAGTTAAACTTGTAATGTTTATTTTTTAATGAAGTTGTTCTCTTCCCCCTTTTATCTTTTGATTGTTCTTCTTCTTTCATCTTGATGTTGAGTCTTGGGCTAGTGTGGTTTTTCACACTAATTGAGAAGTGAAATTCTGGATATTTGGATTTCATCTTTCTCCACAAGTACAACGACAGAGCCACATCAAGCTAAATGAAATATGTTTAGGTCAGTGTGTGTCTCAACATTTTAGGTTTCGTTCTTTACAAAGTATATTCTCTACTGATACAGAAAACTTTGTTATCCCCATATTTTTCAGACATGATGTTTAAGATTTTCTAGTTCATTATGTAGGAGGTTGCTTCATGATGATGCCAGGGGTGTTGATGAGGCACACAATGAAACGGTTTGTGTCAGTGGTGTATGCCAAGGGCTAACAGTAAGTACATCTCACACTATTTTCATCCACGAGCACATATGTTAATGTAGCCTGTTTCTTTTTTTTTTTTTTGATAACATTAACTTTTATAAAAAGAAGCAAAACAATGAAAACATACAACCAGCTTACATCAACAAGCAAAAAACAAAGATGACCCGGTATAAGAGAAGTATACCAGAGCCCAAGCAAGGACTTTGCAACAAAAGCACACAAATTTGAAGAGCAATCTACCCCCTGCTTAGCTAGTAAGTCTGCCATGCCATTAGCAGAGCTACTAACATGAACAAAAGAAACCTGCACTCTAGATGAAATAGCCTGAATCTCGTTGAAATAGAACTTCATTTTTCAAGGAACCTCAGCAGACTTCATCCATGAAATAGCATTGAAAGAATCACTCTCCACTATTACACTTTGTTGGAAATGTGTATGAAAGATCCTAAGCGCTCCCAAAATTGCCAAAAACTTCTGCTTCATTGGAGTCTTTGATCCCAGTGCGTGTTAAAAACATGAATGATAGTTCCCCTTTGTGGTTTCTTAAGACACTTCCAATGCCTGTCATCCCCAACTTACCTCGTGTGGCTCCATCTACATTAAACTTTAAAACTCCAATAGGTGGAACTCACCAGCCTGCATTCTTTGTTTTTTCTTAGACCCTCCCATTTTCAGACATGTTGTTGGGTTTATGTCTTGTATTCCGATTGGACCGGATTGGTTCATTGTGTTAGCCAATGACTGGGTTTAGGGTTAAGGGTATTTTGGTCATTGTACCGGGGCTTTCTTTGGGGTGAAGCCGGTAGTGATTATATATTAATGTAATCGGTAACCCTAGACGCGGAGTGAGAGAGGTGAGAGCTCTCTCTCCCATGGTTCCGAACCACATGCTGGCATATGTGAGAGCAAGATTGAGACCTATAGGGAGCTAGTACGCTAAGTGTTCGAGAGTGGAAATCCTCGTAGCCCCATGGACGTAGGTGAGTTTGCTGAATCACGTAAATCTTTTGTATTATGGATTGCCTGTGGTTGTGATTGATTGCGCTCGTTTGTCCTAATTAATTCCTCAACTATTAGTAACAGAGCCCCAACAAATGGTATTAAAGTGAGGTTGAAGATCCTTGGGTTTTGAGCGAGTTCCTCTCGTTTAGCTTGGAGGTGGAGATCGATCAAGTTAGCAGGGTGTGGGGTTACATGCAATGGGCGGATTTGCTCAGCGGAGGACTGGTTCCCGGCTCTTCTGGATTAGATCTAGAATTCAGAGGTTGGCCACACTCTTAATCAAGAGAAGAAGACAGAATCAGTTCTGTCTACAGAAGGTCGATTCGATCAGAAGGACAGAGGATACAGACATCTGTATAGTCAGAGAGGACAACCGTAGCAACAAAAGTTGGGCCATCACAGTGTGCAAATCCGGGGGGGGTGCTGGTTGGATTCGATTTACAGAAGACAGAATCTCTATAAATTGGAGAAGTTGCAAAGGTGGGTCCTGCGTCTAAAGAAACGGAGGAGAAATCTCAGAAGGAGATCGGCCATCGCAGAACAGAGGACCGGTCGGATTAGTGGGGCCATATCAGTTCTATGGAACCCAGAGAAGACGATCACAGGGGACTGGTTTCCGGGAGGACATTGCCGGAGAAGACAAAACCGTTCTGGTTTTGGTTGCAGAACAGAATCGAAAAACAGAGAAGGTTCTCTGCCCTTGTTTCGTTACAGGAAGAAAAAGGAGACCCAGCAGGGTCGGGCCTAGGTTCAGTCGGAGTTTGGGTCAGGTTCGGCCTAACCCATATCCAGAAGCCCAGCATAGCAACGGGCGTTGCCGTCTGCGTGACGTCAGCAGTATGGTCAAACAACTAATTTGACCAGAACAACGGTCAGAATTCAAGCTCAAAATTTGGGGCCATCCGGCCTCCAAATCGTGCTCTGTTTCTTCCTGCACACTCTCGTCGACGAGATCTAAAAAGTTAGCGGAGCAGATTGACTGTTTGCTGGGTTGAAAAAGGGCGATTCAAAGGATACATGTTATTGGATCACATGTGATGGCATTCATCTTGCCAAAGCCTAATTAGTGAAGAAGGAGCAAGCAGGGACCGATGCCATGCCTTCATCAATAGTGGCCAAACAGGAATTTGACGGATCGGAGACAGGGTTTTAGACCAGGTCAAGCAGGGATTTGATCCTTCATAGGCAAAGGCTATTCTACAATTGTAGAGATATCAAGACTCATATTCTCAATCCATTTTCGCTTGCGTGTTCATTATGAATGGAACTTCGAAGGGATGCTGACGTCAAGGGAGTTTGTTGGCAATTCTGGTAACACTAGTATTATCCCCATGAAGAGGTGTAGAACTACCAACAAGAACACCTAATTTACAAAGAAGACGGCGTAGCTAGATGATTTTAGCACTGGCGGATGACATTGCCTGATATTCTGCCTCAGCAGAAGACTTTGATACAGTGGTTTGCTTCTTGTACTTTCACGAAATCCGAGATTCCATAAGAAACATACACCAACTAGTGGTAGACCTCTGAGAGTCTAGACAGCCAGCCCAGTTAGCATCCGCATAAGCTGATAAGTGCAGAGAAGTACCAGAAAGGTAGAGGAGACTATGATGAAGAGTCAGTATGCGCAAAGCAGCAACAAGGTGAGGTTTGTGGGGATTGCTAACAAACTGGCTAACCGTATGAACTGCATGAGAAATATCCGGTCGATTCATAGTTAAGTGACGTGATTTAAATTAATCCATTAAAATTACTGTAAGTGCACAGTTGTCTTGTTGAGACCGTGGCAATTACAGGTCGATCCCACAGGGAGCACTACTAAGTTCAAATTTAAAATCTGATATTTTTTTTATCAATGATAATGACGAGAGATAAAGATAAAAAACACACAATAATAAGATTAAAAAAAACTCTAGATCTAAAGTGCAGCAATAAAATATGAGAAAATGTATATCAGAATATCACAAATTCATTAAGTAGTCCCACCATCATTCTATGCAATCGATAAAATAAACTTGTCCAAAAAATCCTTCAAATCATAAACAAATCAATATTTTTTATTCAGATAATTTGTCTATCAAAGAGCACAATTTTTCACAATTTATTTTAGGCAAAAATCTCCTTCACCTAATGAAATTATGAACTTAACTAAATATCACATATTAATCAAAGATAGATTATCAAATAATTTCAATATAAGAATAATCTATTAAGAAAACATACATAATTAAAGCATTGTTCAAATAAAAAATTAAATAACACAGGTTGTCAATGACAGAAGGCAAATTTATTATTATAATCACTATGCAAGAGACAAAAATATCACATAGATTAACGATGAGAAATACTTAACTTCATCTGACACTCTGATCCAGGGATCTACTCCTCCATTGCAAAAGATGTGATTTTCATTGAGAACTTCATGGCAATTACAATTTTCTCTCACACTCTACTAACCTAGTTCTGGAACAAGGCTCCAGAATACCCAAAAATAACTCTTAAATTCTATTAATTAGGGAAAGAAGAGAAAGAGGAGAGAGAGTAATATAGTGGATGTCCAAGGGAGGGATCGTATCCACGCATGCTTCATTCGGTTCCTTTTATAACTCCTGGTTATCTTACAGATACATTGAATTTGGACACCTTCTCTGCATATTTAATTTATCTTCAATAATAAGGTATATCTCTTATCCTTTTTTAATTTGAATGAGGTGGAAGCTTCTGGACATCTCTGGATGACTTGTCTAATCTTCAAATAGGGTCCCACGAGGGATATGCAACAATGGATTATCAACGGTGTGGATTTAATTGCAATCCCGTCTAAAAATGAACATGAAAATCTTCGGGCCCATAACTTTGTCAATTTAGCTCTAATTTGCGTAATCTTAAGCTCCATGGACATCTACTCTGAAGAAGCTTTTCAATGGTAGGTAAATCTCATCGATCCGACGGTCAGATTGAAAGTTATGGCCATTTGAAGATCAGTTATCCTAAGAAAAATAGGATTAACTTTTGAAATTTGATTTGCAATGGACTCTGTCTTTGCACAACTTTCATTTTTTAAAGGATATCAGATGTGGATGATTCAAAATCTTCTTTTATTCCAATCAAACTTATACTATTTGAATTATCCATTAATAATTTCAAATCTGCAACTACTACGGACCCTGCCATGTCGGACATTTTATCTGCTTGAACAGTGGGCCCTATGAGAAGTCTTTTGCTATACTTAGGACTCTTCAACTGACATGATAAGTGGAGCCCTCCTTTGATTGATTTGCACATGGCTTGTATGTGGGTTTCACGTGGTGAATTCTTCAATTTACTTCTTTCAAGCTTCAATTTAGCAATGTAGGGCCCAAGATGACTTATGTGCTTGAAAGTGGGTTCCGTGATAGAGGCCCGCAATTCTTATTTTCTGCACATTCTAATTCAACACATCAAATACTGAAGAGCCCATATTGAAGCGGAACCCATCCGGATTGAGTTTTACTCCAACTAGGACTCTTCGGAGAAAAATTGCAAAACATTCTAAGTTGATGCAGAAAACGTATGAAAAATATGAAAATTCAGGTTTCTAGGTGAAAATGCATGAAATGATGGAATTAAATGAAAAATGATGCAATTCACCAAATAAAACCCCTAATTCATCCTAAAATGATGCATAAATATGCAAATTCATGAATTCAACATTAAGTAGAGTAAACTACCAACTATCTGCCCGAAAACAAAGGGACCATCTAAGGGAGGGCCATCATTTGTACTTATATTGTTGTTCAATTCCATAGGTGTACCAAAAGTGTGAGCATTATCAGGCCTAGATGAAGTAATCAAATCTATAGCATATTTGTGCTGATGGACTCTAATGCTTGATTTGTTTCTCACAAACTCGAGCCCCAAAAAGTAGGTAAGAGGACCAAGATCCTTCATTTTAAAGTGGCGAGTAAGGTGTTGTTTGAGATCCATAATGCCGGCAATATCGTTACCATTGATAATCATATCATCAACATAGACTAAGAGGAATGTGTAGCCCTTCGGTGTCCATCGCAGAAATAGGGAACTATCAGGGTGACTTTGACGAAATCCGGCTTAAAGGATTGCTGCCCGGAATTTATCGAACCAAGCACTGGAGCTTGTTTAAGTCCATAAAGAGCTTTCCGCAATTTACAGACATGCTTTGGAGGACAAGCATATCCTGGAGGAGATTTTAAGTAAACAGTCTCCTGTAAGTCCCCATGAAGAGAAGCATTTTTTACATCCATTTGCCATAGAGGCCAGTTGCGGGTTGCCGTGACACAAAGAAGAGTACGAACGGTGGTCATTTTAGGCACTGGGGCAAATGTTTCCTCATAGTCAATTCCATATTACTGCTTGTAACCCTGTGCAACCAATCTAGTTTTGTAGCGATCGAGACTCCCATCAGAGTGAACTTTGACAGAATATATCCATTTACTACCCATTACAGATGCTCCTTTAGGGGCCAATACCAATTCCCATGTTTGGTTTGCTTCAAGAGCAAGCAATTCCCCATTCATAGCATCCTGCCGGTAAGCGATCTTCGAGGCCTATGAATATGAGGTGGGTATAGGAGCACTATCCAAAGAAGTAAAAAGAGCAGGAAAACCATAGCGGTTGGGGGCAACAGAAGGACAACTAGAGCGTCGTAGAGAGATCATGCTATCAGAAGAATCATTATTACATGAAGGTTCAGTAGGCAGCACTGGGAGATAATCAGGAGAGGGAGTCACCATAGGAGGGACTGTGTTCCGCCGGACATAGACTTGGTGAAGAGTTAATGGAGAAGCAAATTCCAGAAATTGTGGTAGCAATAGGATGACTATCCTAACATAAAGAACAGAAGGGAATCTGTTAACAGGAAAATCATATTACGAGATATTCGTATGCGTTTTTAGAATTGATCATAATGCAAAAACCCTTTGTGTTCATTACTGTAATCCAGAAAGATGCATTTTGCAGCCTGTGGTGATAATTTAGTGCGCTCAGTAGGTAGAAGGTGAACAAAACACAAGCAGCCAAAAACACGCAAGTGAGAGTATGAAGGTGTATGACCAAAGAGAACTCCATAAGAAGTAGTCTTTCCTAGAAGAGTACTAGGAAGACAATTGATAAGATACACATCAGTCTGTGTAGCATGACACCAAAATTTGGGAGGAACTAATGATGCAATTAAACGAGTACGAACAATTTCAAGAATGTGTCTGTTCTTTTTTTCCGCAATCCCAATTTGCTAAGGAGTATGCGGACATGATTTTTTGTGAAGAATGCCTTTATCAGAAAGGAAGGCAGAGAAATCATGAGATATGTATTCTCCACCACAATCTGATCTAAGAATCTTTATAGCTCTTTGAAATTGGGTTTGGACCATGTTATAAAATCTTTGAAAAATATAAAGCACTTCAGATTTCAAGCGCATGAAATAAATCCAAGTATAACAGGAATGATCATCAATAAAGGTCACATAGTACTTGAATCCCGGCCTACTTAAGGTAGGAGCAATTCCCCAAACATTAGTGTGAATAATGTCGAAAGATTCCAATGCACGAGAAGTATGAATAGAAAAAGGCAAAATATGACAAGTTTCACACTTTGATTGAGAGAAATAGGACATCATTTTATTATCAAAAGTAGAGTCCAAACAACCAATCTGAAACAAGGAAATTAAATGAGCATTGTTCAGATGACCAAGACGTTTATGCTAAACAGTCCACAATTTACTTAAGTTATTAAAAGAAGAAGCAAAGAAGGAATGATGTTCAATGTCCAGTAAAAACAGGCGCCCATGTTTACTCCCCATCAAGGATGAAAAAAGCGGCCGATACATAATGTATCGGCCAATAAATCGGTACGTATCAGCCAATAAATCGGGTGTAGTGGCCTTTGAACTTATCAATGATCACAACTGTAGTGGCCGATACATTCCCGTAGCGGCCGATACGCACCGCTATTTTATGTATCGGCCGAAACAGAAGTTCAAAAAATATATATATATATATATAAAAACAACAACAACAACAAATGCAAAGAAGAAAAATCAGCAACAAAAGCAACATGCAACTGAAAAGGCAACATACCCTAACACCCTCAGAGAAGAAAGGGTAAAAAAACAGAGAAGAAAGGGGAAAAAAAAACAAAGATGCAGAGAACTGAGAAGATGTACTTGGTGTACCTGGCAGCAGAGAAGAAAAAGGTAAGTCGTCGTGGGCCTCGTGGCTGATTGCTCTGGTGGCTGGTTTCTCGTCCTCATCTTCTTTTTCCCTTTTTCTGTTTCTTGTTTTTTTTTTTCTTTTTTCCTTCTTCCTTCTCTGCCTGTCCGATTGCGTCATCCTCCTCCTCCTCCTCCTAGAAGCTCGCGTCCATGCCGGGGATGGGTAAAGCCCAGCGAAGCAGGTGGGAGCACTGAGCAATGGGGGGGGGGGGGGGGGGGGGGTGGTGAGGGCGACTCTGCCCATGGGTTGGACCACACCACAGGGGGAAGTCCTTCCAGGACAGGAGAAGGGTAGCGTCCTCGTTGTCGGACCGAAACAAGAAACGGGAGCTAGTCGTTGGAGGGCAGACAAGGCCCGTCCCTTCCTCCTCCTCCTTCTTTTCCCTCTTTTCCTCTCCCTCTTTTCTTTTCCCTCCTTTCTTCTTCTTGATTCTTCTATTCATACGATACATATGCATTGCCTTTTCGTTAAATTAGGGCTTAATGTGATTCTTTGCCCCGACCTGGGGCCTATCTAACTTTAAAAAAAAGGGGGCCATTGATCATATTTGTCGGGACCCATTTCTTATTAATAAATCAGATTCAGGTGTGATTCATGGACCTAAAAGTCCAGAATCGAACCCTAGAGGGGGGTGAATGGGGTGAGTTCAAAAACCTAGACCAATTCTTTTTAAGACCTATGTCAATTATGCTTTGAAGATTTATCATCTTGTTAAAGAGAGGTTTCTAAACACAAGAAAAGAAACCAACTAATCATTCAAGATAGACATTTAAAAAGAGACATCGATCATAAGCACATCATCACACAAACAAACATCAATCACCATAACAAGCAAATTTATAGTGGTTCGGCCAAACAAGCCTACGTCTACTCCCGGTTTCCCTACCGGTATTTCCACTATCAACTTAAGGTTTTGGCTAACCTCCAACCTTACAACCACATATGCTTTTACACAATGCTAAGCAATAACCTTTTACAATCTCATATGCTTTTCAATAGGCTGTGCATTAACATTTACAATCATAAGTTTTTATCTCTATAAATTATGCCCAAACAAGCATAAGATGAGATGCAAGTAGATAGATGTTGATGCCTCTTAACATAGGATGATGATGAAATTGAAATCCTATCTAAGATATATGCATGATGAATGCAAAGATTTATATGAGATACATATGCCTTGAAGACTTCTTCTACCTCTTTTGAAATTCAATGCTCATAAATGATGCATATGTGAGATAGAAGAAATTCAAACAGGTTTTTGAAATAATGACAAACTTGTTTTGAAAAGTCTAACATGAAGCTAGCAAGTTTGTTCTAAAGAAAACATTAAATGACTAATATGTAAAATACTAGTCAAATGATGGGGTTTAAATGACAAACAAATTTTAAAGTCAAAGCATGTTTAAACAATCAACATTTGAACACTTTGAACACTTTAATCATGCAATTTAAGAAATCAAAGATTTAAAGACAAGCATGAATAAAATAATTTAAGAGGGGCAAGCCCATTGAAGAATCAAAGGTTTGAAATGATTGATTTGCCCTCCTAGCTTCCCTCTAGCCCAACATGAATGTCCCACTTTCCTTGGCCCTCAAAAGTGTTGGCACAAATCCCAATGAAGGGTTCCTTTTATATGAAAAATTTTCTCCAACAGATCTATTGTCGGTTAACCGACACTTGGAGTTCGGTTAACCGAACTCAACGGTCATATATTTTGAAATTTGCGGACCTAAATATGCCTGTTGGTTCACTGAACAGAAGTTCGGTCGACCGACAGCTAACCGAACTTCCCTGATAAAACAGTTTTTACACTCTAGAATCGGAACCGACAGCTGACCGAACTTTCCCTGATTTTAAAAGACTTGAAAAATGTATTTCAAAGGAAAACTTGGTCTTAGAGAACTAGGCTTGACTAGAGGCTAACATGTTTGAAGAAATGAGTTTTTAAAATGCAATTCAAAACATGTTTGAGCATGCCTTTAGAAAATCTTTTGATGCTATGATTAAAAACTAATAATGCATGAAGTTTCCAAAATTCTAAGAAGTATGAGTGCATGAGAGTTCAAACTAATAAAAATGAATGCATCCAATCAAATTGCAAAGTAATAAAAACCCTAACAATCTCCCCCTTTACAATTTGATGGCAACTCTCGAAGCTTGACTCTCTTTCTATGTTCAATGAAATTTGGACATCTTCGTCTTTGGATCTTAAGGAGCTTTGGATATAAGGGAGCATTTGGATTTTTCTTGTGGGAGCAATCTTGAAAATTCTAAAGCATTTGATTCTCCCCCTCCACATATGCATGACTTCAAAAATATACCAATAAAGCTTTTCTCCTCCTTTGCTTGATAGAAGACCATAGCTCTTCTCCCCCTTAATCGAAGCCAACTTCTCTATTTTTCTCCCCCTTTGACATTTAATTGCAAAGTATTGTGCCCTTGAAGCAATAAAACACACACCTTGTTAGTAGCACCTGTTTATCATAAAAAGATGAAAATGAAACAAGTGATTTAACCAAGAAATTAGTATTCAGGACATGGGCCAATGCAAAATTGATGTCGTAATGTGATAAAACAGTATTTTCCAAGGGGTTTAGTAAAGAAATCGGCCAATTGAGCATCAGTAGGAACAAAAAGGAGCTCAGTATTGCCTTGATCCGCATGATCACGCAGAAAATGATAATGAATGTCTATGTGCTTGGAGCGTGAGTGTTGAACAAGTTTTTTAGAGATGCTAATGACACTTGAATTATCACACATGATAGACATACATTGTTGTGGAACATTATAGTCTAAGAGAGTTTGTTTCATCCACAACAATTGAGCACAACAACTTCTTGCTGCTATGTATTCAGCTTCTACAGTAGATAAAGATACTAAATTCTGTTTTTTACTGTGCCAAGCCATTAAACAATTTCCTATGAAATAGCAACAGCCACTAGTGCTCTTTCTATCATCTATGGATCTTGCCCAATCGGCATCATTGTAGCCAATCAAGTGCAATGTAGAGTCATGAGGATACCAAATACCATAGTGAGACGTCCCGTGAACATATTTGGTTATACGTTTGACAGCCTTAAGGTGAGATTCGCGAGGATCGGCTTGGTACCTTGCACATATTCCAACACTAAAAGTGAGATCCGGTCTGCTAGTTGTAAGGTAAAGGAGGCTTCCTATCATACTTCTGTAAAGTTTTTGGTCAACCTTCTTACCTTGAGGGTCACTAGATAGTTTTGAAGTCGATCCCATGGGATTACAACTAGCTTTAGAGTCTCCTAGATCAAACTTCTTGACAAAATCTAAAGCAAATTTGGACTGATTTAGGAAAATACCCTTGTTAGTTTGATTAACCTGAAGAAGACCAAGAAACAATTGTAGGGGATCGACCAAGCTCATCTCAAACGTGGAACTCCTTAACTCTGAAAATCTTTGAGCAAGGCTTTCTGAAGTAGACCCAAAAACTATATCATCAACGTAAATATGAGCTACGAGGATGTCTTGAGCAATTTTTTTGATAAAAAAGGTCTTATCTACTTTTCCACATTCAAACTCATTTTCAATCAAGTGACTTGTAAGCTTTTCATACCAAGCCCTTGGCACTTGTTTTAAACCATAAAGTGCCTTTTTAAGTTTATAAACATATTCAGGATGATGAGGATCTTCAAATCCTTCTAGTTGTGTAACATACACATCTTCCTCAATTTCACCATTCAAGAATGTACTTTTAACGTCCATTTGAAACAATTTGATCCCCATACTACTCGCATTTGCCAAAAATATTCGTATGGATTCCAAACTCGCTACCGGGGCAACTATTTCTTCAAAATCAATTCCTTCTATTTAAGCATATCCTTTGGCTACGAGTCCTGCCTTGTTCCTTACAACATTTCCAAATTCATCTGATTTGTTCTTGTAAATCCATTTAGTGCCAATTGAATTTTTCTCATTGGGTAGGGGAACAAGATCCCAAACATCCTTCTTTTTGAATTGATTCAACTCTTCTTGCATTGCCTCTATCCATTCAAATTTAGTTTCAGCCTCTAAAAAATTCTTGAGCTCTATTTGACAGACAAATGAATAATGAGCACGTAAATTTTGAACTTGTTTTCGTGTCATGACCCCACTTCTGATGTCTCCAATGACATTATCCAAGGTGTGATTCTTCAACAATCTGGATGGTTTAATGGAAGTAGATTGAATAGCTTCTTTGTTTTCTTTAGGCATAGATTGTTCACTAATGATTCCAGCTTCATCATTGTCTTGCAAAGATCTTCCAATTTGATTACTTTTATCAATAATAACATGAGCTGATTCCATTATAGTCAAGGTTCTATGATTGAATACTCTATATGCCTTGCTTCTATCAGAGTATCCTAAGAAAATTCCTTCATCTGACTTAGGCTCATATTTTTCTAACTATTCTCTATCTCTCAGAATGTAACATTTACTTCCAAATACTTTCAAATACCCCAAATTTGGTTTTCTTTCAAAATAAAGTTCATAAGGGGTTTTGTTGGTATTCTTCGTCAAATAAAATCTGTTAATCAGATAGAAGGCAGTACTGACAGCTTCAGCCCATAGGTTGCGAGAGAGGTGCTTCTCATTAAGCATGGTTCTAGCCATTTCTTGGATCACTCTATTTCTCCTGTCTGCTACTCCATTTTTTTGAGGTGTTTTAGGAGCAGAAAATTGGTGAGTTATGCCATGACTATCACAAAACTTGGCAATTTTTTTATTTTTAAACTCTCCTCCATGATCACTTCTAATCTTTTGAATTTAGCAATCCTTTTCGACCTGTATCTTGTTGCAGATTCTTATGATATTGTCTACAGCGTCTGATTTAGCATGAAGAAAAGCGATCCATCCGAAACGAGAATAATCATCTACCATAACCAATATATATTTCTTTCCTCCAATACTTTGCACAGGTGCAGGTCCAATCAAGTCCATATGGATTAATTCAAGAGGATGAGAAGACGATATATCCTTTAATCCCTTAAAGCTTTTCTTGATTTGTTTCCCTAATTGACATGCCTTGCAAATTTCAGATTTTTTATCACTCAACTTGGGAATCCCTTTCAGGCTTTCACAATTTCATTTTTTGACAATATTTTCATCAATTTTAAGTTTATGTGTCCCATCCTTTGGTGCCATAGGTAATTTTCTTGATCTTTTGTAATCAGGCACCTAGACTCATTTTCACAACATTCTTCAATGATAAAAATATTCCCTTTTGTCCTAGAGCTAGTGAGAATGATTTGATTAGATTTGTCATTGATCACTTTGCATGACTGACTGTCAAAAACTACTTTATTTCCTTTGTCACACAATTGGCTTATGCTTAGAAGATTATGTTTTAATCCTTCTACGAGAAATATATCACTTCAGTTTGGCATTTGATCTCCTTTCACACATCCTTTGCCAATGATTTGAGCCTTACTGTTGTCTCCGAATGAAACATTTCCTCCATCACAATCCTCAATAGAGCTGAATCTAGATCGGTTTCCCGTCATATGTTTTGAGCAACCGCTATCTAAGAACCAAGTAAGATTTTCCTTAGCTTTCAAGGCGGTTTGAACTAAAAGACTTTTAACGGTTTTTTCTTTTATAATCCAACTAGATAGGAGAGATTTAGGGGGAATGATCTTGGGGACAAACTTAAAGAGAACTCTAGAGGGATTTTTGAGAGACAATCTGATCTTGTAAGGACAATTTGGAACTAAATGTCCACTACAATTGCAAAAATGACAAGTCCATCTAGGAGTAAAGTTTTTCTTAATCATAGGTTTGTGAACAGTTCTAGTAATCTTTTGAAAGCTATTCTTGTTGTTACTAGAGGAACAATCAAAACCTACCCCACTTTTGTCACCATAAATTTTATGCATGCCCAACATTTGATAAAACTTATCATTTCCAAGTGTGAATTTATCAACAAAAAATTTACCTTCCATGAGTTTCATTTGAAAAGAGTTAGTCTCAAGTTGACTAGATTCTTGTTTGGATTGTAAATTATGAACCTCCTCTTTGGCATGAGCTAGATTTTCATTGAAGTGGTCAACTTATGTTCTAAGTTTCTTTTCTCATCAATTTTTAATTTCAGCTCATCTTTTATATCATTGTTATCAATTACAAGCCTTTTGGATTCTTCTCTTAAAGTTTTGTTTTTCTTAATCAAGTTTTCCCAATTTTCATATAGCTCATCATAGGCTTGTTGAATTTCATTCACTTCATTTTCATCTCTTGTTTCCTCTTTCCCTATTGTGTCATTCATTAATGTATTATGCTTATTACTTTCTTCAATAGATGTAAATAGAAGCCAATTAGAATTATTTTCATCTTCATCATTTTGGGACTCATTGTTGTCACTACCTTCATCTTCCTCATCCCAAGTTATATTTAGCACTTTCTTGCCTTTCCTATCTCGTTTTTCAGATTCCTTGGGGGTGGAACAATTTTGAGCAATGTGTCCAAATCCCTTGCAATTGTAACATTGCATGTCCTTTTTACCAAAAGATCATTTTGAATTTCTTTGGAATCTTGGACTCTTGGTTTCTTCAGAATTTCTACTATTCTTGTTGTTCCTAAAAAATTTCTTAAATTTCTTTGCGAACAAGGCATTGTCATCATCACTCTCGACATCACTTTCATTTTCCTTGAATTGAGAGGAACAGGCTACTCCTTTCTTCTTGCTAGGTACTTCTAAATCCAATTCATAGGGAAGGAGATTTCCTCTTAGCTCTTCAATTTTAATTTTGTCAACATCTTCGCTTTCAGCAATAACTACAATCTTGGGTTTGAACCTTTTGGGAAGAGATCCTAAGATTTTCCTAACAGCCTTGGATTCATCCATCTTCTCTCCTAGACCTACGAGAGAGTTGACAGTCTCCATAAATTTTGAGTAGAATTCATCAAAGATTTCTTCCTCAAGCATTTTGATATCTTCGAACTTAGAAGTTAACATTTGGATTTTTTCTATTTTCACTTGATCCGTACCTTCATGTGTGGTCTCTAAGGTATCCCAAACTTCCTTAGCCGTATTGCTATTAACTACCCTATTGAATTCTTATTGAGATAGGGCACGATATAAGGAGTTCTTTGCCTTAGCATTCAGGTTTGCCCTATCTTTTTCTCCTTGAGTCCACTCTTTCTTGGACTTGAGTTTTATGGATATGACATATCCTTCCGAGTCTTGTTCTGTAATAGTAGGTGGATGATAACCTTCTTCTATGATATTCCACACATCAAGACTTTGGGATTCCAAGAACACTTGCATTCCAATCTTCCAATAACGATAATGTGTTCCATTAAACAGTGGAGGTCTATTGGTGGCATTGCCTTCTCCCAAATGAGTTTGCATGATGGCAACTAATGAAAACACTCTCTAGGATTTTAACTCAAGGTTTGTTAGACCTAAAACTAGAGCACCTAAGCTTTTATACCAATTGAAAGTCCAGAATCGAACGATAGAGGGGGGGGGGGGGGGGGTGAATACGGTGAGTTCAAAAACCTAGACCAATTCTTTTTAGGGCCTATGTCAATTATGCTTTGAAGATTTATCGTCTTGTTAAAGAGAGGTTTCTAAACACAAGAAGAGAAACCAACTAATCATTCAAGATAGACATTTAAAAAGAGACATCGATCATAAGCACATCATCCATACAAACAAACATCAATCACCATAACAAGCAAATTTATAGTGGTTCGGCCAAACAAGCCTACGTCTACTCCCGGTTTCCTTACCGGTATTTCCACTATCAACTTAAGGTTTTGGCTAACCTCCAACCTTACAACCACATATGCTTTTACACAAGGCTAAGCAATAACCTTTTACAGTCTCATATGCTTTTCAATAGGCTGTGCAGTAACATTTACAATCATAAGTTTTTATCTCAATAAATTATGCCCAAACAAGCATAAGATGAGCTGCAAGTAGATACATGTTGATGCCTCTTAACATAGGATGATGATGAAATTGAAATCCTATCTAAGATATATGCATGATGAATGCAAAGATTTATATGAGATACATATGCCTTGAAGACTTCTTCTACCTCTTTTGAAATTCAATGCTCATAAATGATGCATATGTGAGATAGAAGAAATTCAAACAGGTTTTTGAAATAATGACAAACTTGTTTTGAAAAGTCTAACATGAAGCTAGCAAGTTTGTTCTAAAGAAAACATTAAATGACTAATATGTAAAATACTATTCAAATGATGGGGTTTAAATGATAAACATATTTTAAAGTCAAAGCATGTTTAAACAATCAACATTTGAACACTTTGAACACTCTAATCATGCAATTTAAAAAATCAAAGATTTAAAGACAAGCATGAATAAAATAATTTAAGAGGGGCAAGCCCATTGAAGAATCAAAGGTTTGAAATGATTGATTTGCCCTCCTAGCTTCCCTCTAGCCCAGCATGGATGTCCCACCTTCCTTGGCCCTCAAAAGTGTTGGCACAAATCCCAATGAATGGTTCCTTTTATATGAAAAATTTTCTCCAACAGATCTATTGTCGGTTAACCGACACTTGGAGTTCGGTTAACCGAACTCAACGGTCATATATTTTGAAATTTGCGGACCTAAATATGCCTGTCGGTTCACTGAACAGAAGTTCGGTCGACCGACAGCTAACCGAACTTCCCTGATAAAACAGTTTTTACACTCTAGAATTGGAACCGACAGCTGACCGAACTTTCCCTGATTTTAAAAGACTTGAAAAATGTATTTCAGAGGAAAACTTGGTCTTAGAGAACTAGGCTTGACTAGAGGCTAACATGTTTGAAGAAATGAGTTTTTAAAATGCAATTCAAAACATGTTTGAGCATGCCTTTAGAAAATCTTTTGATGCTATGATTAAAAACTAATAATGCATGCAGGTTCCAGAATTTTAAGAAGTATGAGTGCATGAGAGTTCAAGCTAATAAAAATGAATGCATCCAATCAAATTGCAAAGTAATAAAAACCCTAACAGGACCCACCATGAGGCCCACTTAAATTAAAGATGTAACCATTAATCATATGTCCCACATATATATATAAACAAATTTCACTCTAATAGATTTGGGGGCCATCCAACCCTTGCCAATTTAAATCTCAAAGATATGAGGCCCATCTGAACCTAACCAAATTTCACTTGAAAAAATAGATATGGGCAAGCGGCCTATCCAAATTCCACTCTAGTATGAATAATAGGCCCTATCTAAATTTCACTCTAATAGAGAATGAGCCCTCATTAATTTAACTTAATAGGAAATAGGGCTCTAATTACATTTCTCTTTAACATGAAATAGGGCCCTACCCAAATTTCAATCTAATACTAAATAGAACCCTAGTCAAATTTTAATCGTAAGTAGAAAATAAGACCTATAGACAAATTTCAATTCAATAGGAAATGGGTTATAGCCACGTTTCACTCTAATAGAAAAAATAAGGACCTAACCAAATTTCAGTATAATAGGGAATAAGGACCTAGCCCTAAAAGGAAATAGGACCCAAGCCATGATTAAATTTCACTAGAATGGAAAATTAGGTTCTATTCAAATTAGTGCAAGTAATCAACATGAATACATTTGAAAAAAAATTCATTAAACAAGTATTTTCTATTCATACAGCGATACAGGACCTCATATAATGAGGGGACCGCTACGCTCCCTTATCTTAGTTACTTTTGCAAAAAAAAAAAAAAAAAAACGTTTTTCATCATTTCCCAATATTCTGAATTTTCTAAAATATTTTCATAATTTTTTGACAATTTTTTCAAAACACACCACTACGCAGCTACGTAGCGCCGACATCAAAGCGTTTTGGTTGCAGGCCGCTATGCCCGCCGCTGCCGCTATTTTCATCCTTGTTCCCCGTCGCGATCACCTTCCCAGTTTATCACCCCTGTATGACACAACCAGAGGAATAAAAATGAACAAGATATCCATCATCAATGAGTTGTCCTACAGAAAGTAAATTGGCTGATAATTTTGGAACAAAATAGAAATTTGGAAGGGTGATGGATGAACTCCAGAGATGAGTAGTTGATCTCCATTAGCGATGGTTATTTTTTCTTTTCTAAGATAGGGTGGGAATCTGTAAAGCTATGTTCTACAGATGTCATGTGATTTGAGGCTCCTAAATCTATAAACCATGTGGATGAGTTGATAAAAGAAGAAGTAGATGCTGAAGAATAGAAGGCAGGAAATGCTATAGGAGAATGAGTTTGATACCAACCACCAGTAAAGCCCATAGATGCATATGCTGAGGTGACAATGTTTTGAACAAGTTCTTGAATCTGAACAGGAGTCATGGATATAGCCCCGGATGAAGTGCTTCCTGTATCAGATAATAGTGCTTAAGCCTGAAATGCAGTTGGAATATTCTGTCTTGGCAGATTGGAAGGAAGCTTCTTCGGTTGTGTCTCATTCCTTCAATGTAAGCTGCGACAGTCATCAATAAGATGACCAGACCGTTTGCAATATCTGCAAACCAAGTTCTTGCGGTAATTTTTGGCAACATGACTGAAGCCTTTGCATTCATAACATTGAGTGAGCTTCGGATTGGGGGTCGCCAGAAGAGCAGAGTCAGCCAGAAGAGGTGCGAGGAAGGCCTTTGTTTCTTCAAGAATAGCACGCTGTGACGTGAGATGAAGTTCTTCACGAAGGACTTCTTGAAAGCAAGTATCAAGATTAGCAGAAAGTTCTCTGTTCATGAGGGCAGACCGAACCGATTCTAAGTCTGGTTGTAGATTAATAAGAAATCGGCTAATGTGAGTTTCTTCTTGTAATTTAAGAGCGTCAAATAGAAATCCATAAGTGACTGTCTGGATCAATATGGAATCTTTTTCGGTCCATAAGGTGAGGAAGCCATTAAAATATTCCTACACAGATTTATCCCCTTGAATAAATTTAGCAATTTCACTATCCAAGTGAAACTTCCGAGCTTTGTTGGTTTGATGGTAGATTTTCTTGAGATGAGCCCACATATCTGCTACTGTAGTATAGGCTTGAAGAGCCACTACAAGGGAGGAATCAATAGAGTTAAGCATCCAAGTAATCACTTTAGTATTTTCCTTGGACTAGGTGGCTAAGGCTTTGGAGTCAGTGGTACTTGGAGGAGGAGGCTTAGTTATTGTTCCATCAAAATAAACAAATAGCCCTTCTCCTTCTACAAAGTTCTTCAAATGGAACGACCAGGACATATAATTATGCCCATTAAATTTAATTGGGATAACATCATATTTTTCCATGATCTTTAATGTTGTAGAATGTGCAACAGAGGAAGATAAAGCAGAAAATCAGCAACCAAGAGGTTTTGTTCTTCACTAATCCAAGCCGAGAGAGAGATGGAGAGGACTAAACAACAACTAGTTAGCAATAATCAGCAAGAGAGGCTGAATATCTGGTTCAGATGTTATTGGAGCACAAGGATGAACTCCAAAACAAACACAACACAAAAAGGAACAAAAACAGGGCCAGATGACCTCCTTTCATAGTGCTGGAGTGGTCACGTGGGGCCCACAATGGGATCAGAACTCTGATGCTATCTTTCAGATCAGGTTGCATAACAAACTGATGAAAATCCACAAGATTGGACAGATCTGATGAAAACCATCCTATAAAACTAGGAAATCACAAGCAGCAGTAGATGGCCTATCTCAGATGTGCCAAAAATTCTGAAAAAATACCCATAATTCCTTGAGAAGGTGGGTGACCCTTGTGGTGGTGGTTGTTTTTTATTTCTGGATGATCGGATGATGGCCCACCTTTGATATCCACCCTGCACAATGTCGACACAGTGATTCTGCTGTGAGAGAGAGTCTTCTTTTTAGGTCCTTAAAAAGGGATAGGGTTTGGACAATTGATATGGAGAGATCCCACAGTGCTCTGATACCATGCTATAATATGTGGAGGAAGGTGAAGAAGAAGAAGAAGAATAGTGGAGAGAAGGTCGTGCATCCATGGATGATCGACAGTTCTATTTATAATCATATTAGACCTTAATCAAGGCTCTAAATATGTTAAGAGTACAAATCAGAATAATGAAAGAATAAAAAGAATATATCCTAGGCTATACAAGGAAATAAGAAGAGAGAAATTAGCTATACAAATTTAGATACAAGTCTAGACCATATCCCACGTGTGGGATTTATACATGGGCCTTGATGGGCTGGGCCTATCTTAAGGCCTGTTATCTTCTACAACAATAACCTATTGTTGACCTTTTCTTTCTATCTTTGATCCTACCCAATCTACATCAATACAGGTTGCCTTCGGTTTTTTTATGACGTGGGTATCCCTTAAGTCTTTGACTGAACAAGACTAAACCCCCTGTTGGCACCGGCTAAACCCACTGAAATGCACATCAAGCAAATCTAAGGCGGTTTCAGACACAAGACATGGGGAGCAAATCCATGCCTTATGTTGTTGGTTTCGTGCTTTAAAGCATAGAAAAGTTCTCTTTCATGTGTATTTTTGGACTCAACAATTTTATGCCTGCTCCACCTGTCTGGCCTGGCCCGACCCATTTCTAATTGTAGTCATTGGGTGATTGTGTAACATGTCTCCTGATCTTATGACATGTTACTGCCATACGTGGTAACGTGTTCCTACTTCCATGGAAGTAGTGGTACGCCACCGCCATGGGTTTATGAGATATGTTACTTGTACAAAAATGGGTAAGTTACCTCCACGGAAGTATGTATGTTACCAAAACAGAAGTGGGTAACATGCTTTTGTTTCTGTTTGGGCTCCTCTTTTTCGCTATTGTTGCTGCAAGTAAGTCTGAAATAGTGGTCCACTGGGTTCAAGCTCTTCATCCATTCAAGTGCACGAGTGGTGGAGATATCTGATCAGGAAGTCGTTGTATCGTTGGGCAAATGTCCATGAGTCCACTGCACAATTGTGAGGGAAAAGTCTATCTAAAGATAGCATCCTCTATGACGTGCTTCGGCCTCTAGTTGTTCGGGTGCCTTCTTTCCTTTCTCTAAATTTATTATTAACTTAATTAATTTATTGACAATTTCTGCAAATCTTTTTTTAAAAGTTTAAACAAATTTTGATTTTGCAGATTAAATTGTTGAAAAATGAAAATGGCTAATACTAGGGAGATTCCTAAAGTATTCAATTTCGAAGGCCAACATTTTAAGATGTAGCAAAAGAAAAAGTAATATCCATTTAAGGTGTTGAAAATCCTATGTGTGAACACTGACTGTCCTGGACCATTCGGAAATAGGCCTGCTGGTACCTATCAGAATGATCAGTGGAAATAAGATGATTTTGATTGTAGGAATGAGATCCTCAATCATCTTGATAATTCCTTGTGTAGTGTATTTGTGAAATTCAAAACCACAAAGGAATTCTAGGAGGCATTAGAAAACGAGTATGTTGTTAAAGAGGCGGGAACCAAAATATATGCGGTATAAAAATTTTAGGACTTCAGAATAGAAGAAGGAAAATCAGTGATAGCACAAGTTAGAGACGTTCAGAAAACAATCCACGAAGTTCAGACCGAAGAAATGAACAAGCTTGAACAATTTGTGGTTGGCAGTACTATTTGCAGAATCCCACTTTCATGGAAGGACTTTGGGATTTCCTTGAAACATAAAAAGAATGAGACGAAAATGGAGAATCTGAACATGTGGGTAAGGCAGTGTTGAGAAATTCGTTTCGGAAGCCATTTCGGTTTAGTGCCCAAAATGAATTATTTTGGCTGATTCAGAAATTCGGTGAAATATTTCGGAAGAAATAAAAAATAAAAAAATATGCAAAAAAATATACAAGAAATATTAAAGTTTAAAATAATATATAAGTTAGTACATTTAATTTATTCTATAAAATATGGCTAGACCCAGTACCCTAAAAAATGGCTAGACCCACTTTATATATATTATATTTGCTAAGAAAAGGATATGTAATATATATTTGTTAGGCCCATTAATCTATTTTCCCCTACACTAGGCTAGGACTAGGAGTGATTAAACTTGAGGACCCAGGTACTCAACTACAACTCCATGGCCCATTTTATAGAGAGCGGCTAAATGCACACTGGTTTTTACTCTCCACACACTGCACTTTTTTATGACCATATATACCCCTGTGTAAAATTACCTAAAAGGATATCTCTCCCTCCCAACTTCTTTCTATTTGGGCAGTTTTAGAGTATGAAGGCATAGAACACTTTTCAATTTTTACAGCTTCAATATTAATGTTTTGACAGGTTCAGGGGAAATTTTATCTTAGAATTGATCCCTTGGGCGAGGGTGCTAAGTGGCGTCGAATGGCGGGCCAGGAGATATATAGTCCTTTTCTTCTTGCATTCACTGCACAGGTGAAGAACTGTCTAGTTCCCTTGTTTTGAGGCTTACGGGTCTGCTAAATCTATATGACAAGTTCCTATTTAACAGAATGGAGGTAATTGGACAAGTTCACATATACCAACATTCTCAGCAATGGATCCTTCCTACAGTTTACCTGATAATGTTGCAATGATAACCCTTCAGGTAAGTGGAATGCCTCATGTACAACTTGTCTACCACTTATCATAACCAAGATTGTTGTAAATTAGAATGGGGAACTTTGATGCCGTCTTATAAATACTTTTGCTATAGTGTAAAAGCATGTTATGTATGTCATTTATCAAAATCTTAAGGACCCAAATAACTACACGAAATTTGGGAGACGATTTGGTGAAATTGCAGCTAGCATTGTTTTTTATGCTAAAAGTATTCTTACACTTGAAATGCTTGCCAAGCATAGATTGGGAAGTATGATAATTTCATATGCTGCTCAAGACCAATGGATTTTTTTTTTTTTTATTTGGCTTCTATGAATATTATTTATGTCATCTCTTAAAAACATGTAAGTTTGGATAGCAAGTCGAATGAAAACAAAAGATCTTCATTATTTTTACTAGAAATTACAAAAAAGATTGGCTAGTTTTCATAGGTCTACTTAAAATCTCTTGAACTTTTCTACAGGTCCTTGAAGATGGAACTGTTCTAATGCGATTGGCACACCTATATGAGGTCCTAAATTCTCAGTTTTACTTAACTGACCATTAGAAACAGAAGCTCTTTCTACCATGATCTGCTGAATTCACTTATGACTTTTCAGCTTTAGTATATATTGTAGTCTTCCTGCAAAATTCACCACCTTTATATTTTATTGCTGAATATATCTTCTGTTGCTTGTGTTAATATTTTCCAGATGGGAGAGGATAAGGATCTTTCAGTAATGGCTTATGTGGATCTAAGGAAGTTGTTCCCTGACAAGATGGTAAGTTTCACACGATGGTATTTAGTTACATATGAACACGAGATCAATTCTAGTGCCTCTGAAGCTCTCCAAGTGATACTGTTGTAACTTCATCTAGCATTAGTCTGATAGGATCATACACATCATTATCATTATTATTTTTATGATGATCCTTTTCTTTTGGGGCAATTGCCTCTCTCGGATTATAAATTCTACTGCAGACCTGCTTTTAGATTAAAAATATATATAAAGAAAACAACCTTATGTGGCATGCCGTTTCTTTAGGGGGGTTGAAAAATGAAATTCTTGTGCGAGTGTCAAAAGACATTTCTGTCACTCCTACTGAAAGGCTAACTGCCATGGTTACCCTTTTTGTTGACTATTGTGTGGCACCCCAATTCTACACATACCATTTCATGTCCTTGGACCCAGGCCTTAATTGATCAACTGAGAATTAAAAGTTTATTCACTGTTTTTAGATTATTTAGAGAAAAATGGTGCTTTAGCTGTTGTAGAGGAAAATGATGGTTCAGCTGTTGAATCAATTAATCCATATTAAAATATATGCATGTTATGATTAGCATCATCAGGCCTTGTGTTAATACTTACATGTCGTTGTGTGTGATTAGCAGTATATGAATGATACTTAACTCTTCTTGGTTCCCTTCCCCCTCCCTGTCAAGTGGAAGTAATCTTATTTTTCTCATTATATTCTTTTCAGATCAGCAAAATAACTGAGATGAACTTATCTGCTAATCAAGAAAGAGCAGAAATGGAAAAGAAGAGACTGATTTGGAAGGTAGAAGGCCCTCCTAAGGAAGAAATGAAGGTGAGAGGAGGGCCTGTGGATCCCTCTAAACTAGTGGTAGAGCTGGGTCCCATGGAAATTCGTACCTTCATTCTAGTTTTCCAAGCTTAAATCCCTGAAAAGTAATGATAAGTTGGATTTATATAATAATTAAGTGAGGCAACATTTTTCTTCCAGGTCCAAATGTCTTTAGTCCCTCTTTTGTATCTGAACTCTTTGAACTGTACATTCAAAGAATGTGACAATAAAATTTTTCATTTGTTCAGTGGGAAAGAACAGAGTATTGCTGCAGTATGTCCTCATGCCTTTGCAACTTAATCTGCTTCGAAGAATTTAGTATCTGTGATGATGGATCCTTTTTTTATTGCATTTATATAGATTATTGTGTGTGGCTTCATTTTTCCCAACCTTACTGATGGCTTCCAGGATTTTACATACACAAACAGGTTCTTGTGCAACTGCACATTCACAAATTCAATTTCAATCTACTGGGATTCTAACCTGACAGTACCACATGAATAAATGGTTTGGGTGCACTTAGCTGAAATCAAACCTGCAAATTTTTTTTGCAAGTAGCTTATGTTCAAAGTGAAAAAATAGACCGAGGCATCAGAGATGCCATTGTGATGCATTCTCCATACAAGTTGAGTCTGATTGAGTAGGTTTTTAGAGATGTATTGATGATTGAAAATGCAGAGGATAAGAAACAGCTTGGAAAAAAAAATGTGATTGATTCCTTTCTTTGGCCTCTTGGATTGATTTCAAGCATATCCGTTGGGGCACTTTTGGTAACAAGTGAGGAATTCATTGCCCTGGAGCGGGGATTGCTCACTGAGGATTTGTATAACTGGGGATTCTACATCGATATCAATGCGTTTAGCTGAGTAAAATTTGGTACCGTGCTTAAAATCCGCAAAAGTGAAGATTTTCAAAACGTATGGGAGGGGGTTAGACCCGGAATTTACAATTGTCAAATGTGGGTTTTCCATGACTCCGTAGAAAACTGGTTAGAAATCCCTTGTCAAATGTGACATTAGGAATTTGGGTCATCGAGAGTTCCAAAATCCGCTGGGTTCGTTAAATCCATATTTGGAATGGCCATGTAGTGGTTCCATCTAAGATGGCTAATTTAAAAAAAACCAATCTTTGAAATTCTCTGAAATCTATAAGAATCTTCACAAGAAATTAGCATTTGGGGAATCTTGAGTTTTGGAATTCAAAGAATTTTTATGATGTAGAAGAGAAGCCAGCATTTGATATTTCTTTCTTCTTTTTATTTTTCCTCAGTGCCTAAATCTGGCCCATCGATTTTTCCAACTTTCAGCGGATGATCATGAGCCTACTGTGAATCCAAACCCTTCAATCCACTGCTAAGCCTATTAATTTTCATTGACTGAGATGTCACAACGATACGAATGATATTTGCCATCCATCAGATTGATTGCAGAATATATCTCATTAATCTTCCTGCTTTATGGATCCATTGGGTTATAACACTTGATCTAATGATGGTTTTGGATCACACGAAAACGGGTGGAATGAGTGAATTGGGTATTGTCAAGCTCCAAATGTAGTATTCTGGCTCCATGGCCCATAACAAATGAGTGAACGCTTGAGATCTGACTTGGGTTCTTACTGACATGAGCTGAGATGGCAACAGAATAGATGTGTGCCAGGGTCCTCTTTTGGGCAGTATCCGATGCTTTTATGCCTCATCTTGATCCTCCAAAAAAAAACGACGACTTTCCACATAACGTACACATGGAATGGTTGTGGCCCCACCAAATATAAGAGAGTATTTTTTTTTTTTTTTAATTTACAATTCCTACCCGCCTTCTTAAGAAATAATTTTTTTTCGAGAAATTAAGGAAACTATTTCTAAGTTTTCTTTTTTGGAGAGGCAGGGCGCTTCACCAAACAACAAAAGACTGATAGGAGCAAAAATCTAATATTTTTCCATGCTTTCAAGAAATCCTTGGCATTGTGCAAACTTGTCCCAAAGGATCCGGTAGTTTAGAATTTCAGATGCTTTTCAGATGAGCTTTTCTAAATTCATTTTAGATAGAGAATTTGTAACACCCTGTCCCGAGTTAATTTAGATTAACTCTAATTAATCGGGATTAATGCTAATTCAACATGTTTTATGGAATTAATGTTGATTAATGGCTAAATTGATATAGAATTTGGCTCAAGTGGTCAAATTGAACTTAATGAAAAGAATAGTGAAGGTTATGGATGACTTGAAATGGTTTTAGGCTAAACCATGCAATGTAAGGACTTTTTCGTAAATACGAAATTACACGTATTTCGTCGAATACGGAAACTCTTGATACTCACACGTGTACCTCGAGGAGTACGTTAACTTTTATAAATGTGACGATTTCATTCGACGTGAATTGGTTCAAATGACCATTCATTTGACTTGAATTGTGATTAGAGGAATAGGAGGGGGGTAAAATGCAAAAATGGGGATTATAAGATAATGATGAACTCATTTGAGTTCATTCTTCAGCCCAGTCGATCTCTCTTCTTCTCTTTCTTTCTCTTCTTCTTCTTTCTTCCAATTTCTCTTCATTGAGTGATGATTGGGAGAGCTGTCAAGTGCTTGTGAAGAGGGACTCCATCTTCACCATCCTTTTCTTCATCTCTTTTCCTACTATCTTGGAGTTTAAACTTGAGAAGATCTCAAGATTTCCACCAAAGAAGCTACAAGTAAGTGTTGAGTTGAATTCAGCACTTCCATGGTTTCATTATTGAGTTATGGCTCAAAGAATTCACAAGAATTCTGTTTTGTGGGTTGATTTTGGGTTTTAGGTTCAAAAAGAGGTTTGGCTTGAGGAATTCAGCTTGGATTCAAGCTAGACAAGGGAATTCTTGCTAAGAAGTTTCCAAACGAGGCAAGTATATTCAATTATCTTGATTTCAATTGTTAAGTGATTTGTTAGAACTCAAGGAGTTCAGTTACAGAGAATTCGATTCAGAAGTTTCTGAACTTCTGGGCACAATTCGGTCAGCCGCCAGGCTGACCGACACCTGACCGAGAGCTGACCGACATAGGTCGGCTAGCCGAAATTGTGAGTTCGGCTAGCCGCGGGTTGACCGCAAGGTGACCGAAAATCTTGTCAGGGTTTTCCATCAGAAGTTTAGCTTCTGGAAAACGAACCGTGAGCTGACCGAAGAAATTCGGCTAACCGAAATTTGAATTTCGGCTAGCCGAGTGGGTGACCGAATAGGTGACCGAATTTGGACAAATTGTCCTGAAAAAATTGAGAAATTCTGGAAGCTGACCGAATGTGGTTCGGTCAGCCGAAACCCCTAATGCGGCTAACCGCTAGGTAACCGACGAGGTGACCGAAATTAAGGAAATATCAGAATTGATTTCTGATAATTTCCTAAACCTTCATGGGTGTTAACTAAACTTATGTGAATGTAAATTTCACTAAAAAGTGATGTTATCCACAATAACACCTACATTGCATAATGAACGTTTCACCCGAATGTTGTTTTAGGAAATTTACTTGTTTATGACTTGAGTTGGCTTGTCCTCTCTCGTCTATTACTGTTATGCTCCTTGTTGAGCTATCATTGAATAATGTATTGAATTAATCTACTGAAATGCAATGAAATGAAACGAAAAGAACTGAAATGAACAAACATTGTAATGTATAAAAGATTAAGTCTGCTGCAGTAGATGGAGCGTTCCGGAGCTCCGTGGTGATGCCGGTGATCTCTGATCAAGACACTGGTAAATCCCACACATTTGAAAAGCCACTTAATAAAGTGAGTAATAATGAAATGAAATGAGTCCTTGAAAGGCTGGGTTGTGAATGGTGCGCCTTCCGCCTATGCTAGAGGACAACGAAAAGACACTTGATAAAGTGTATATAAATGAATTGAATGCTCTCTTCAGGGGAGAACTACTTGAATTGAATACTCCCTTCAGGGGAGACTTACATGAATTGCATGCTTCCTTCAGGGAAGAATTATATGAATTGAATTGACTTGAATTGAATTGATTTGATTTGAATATAATTGTTATACATTAGAACCAAATTGCTAAACATGTGATTATCATAGAATTGTGTATACATTGTTGAACCGTCGTATTCACAGTGTTATTGATGACATTACAGGCCCAGTTGGCCGTCCCAGTGGTTCCGAGACCGCGCCGCCAGCGGAGGAGACCAATCTGGTTCCCCCAGGAGGATTGAATGAATGGATGTGAATCGGAGGCGACCGGTTTAGCAAATTTTGGAAACATTTTGAATAGATTCATTTTGTTGTAAACAGTGATCACATGCATTGTATTTGAATATGCATGGGTGATTTAAATAGGAATGAGATGTGTAAGTAAACTTTACTGTATGTAAAGGACTTGTACATATTAACATTAAATGTCAATGTATGTATATATTTCCGCAAAACAATGTACATTTGACAGGTATATGTAAGATCCCTTGTGAATCTTGTATTGGCTTCGGCGATGCAAGGTTTACGGGAGTAAGTATGGCATCGCGACTCGGGGTTTGGCCGTGGTAATCCTAATCTCGGGCCCGGGTCGTGACAGAATTTCAAAAACATAATACAATATAATGGTAAAAGCGCCTTTTGGTCGATTCAAGGTTCCAAACTTCAAATGCTTTGCATTTGACAATAAGGTTTGCTAAGTTAGTTGCTAACCCGGTATGTAACCATGATGTGTAGGTATTTATCTTTGTGTATGTCACTCTTCCCACTTGTGTGGGTTATTCCCTACTTTGTGGGCGTTTAAAGGCAAACTTATGTAGCATCCGTGGAGAATCAGCTTTTTCTGCATAAAATTTTTTTTCCATATCCCCTGTCAGCAACTTTTTTCCACAAAAGGATGGAAAATCAGGCTCATGTTTGGCTTTCCCTTAAGTAGAAGTGGTCACACCAAACAATGAAAAATTCTCACCGCGAAAAAGCATCCTACTTTTCCTTAATTTTCTGTGGAAATATGGATATAAGGCGGTGAGGGTGCCTGAATTTTCTAGATGAGTTTCTCAAACTCTTTGCTAGTTGCTACCACTCAGATCCTCTGCAATCCTCCCCATTGACGCCTAGTTCACTTCAGCTTTCCAAATAAATCCTAGGTCTCGATAGGGCCAAATCGCTCCATTCTTAAAGACAGCCCGGCATCCCTGAAAATCCCACCACTTTTAACCCCTTAACTAACATAAATATTGATATAATAGTAATACAAAGCTTATGCACTACGTATGTTGGTCTTCTAGTATGAAATCCGTACACCTGAATCCAAACTTCATTCAGTTCTATGCTATGATGTATGGATGCTTCAAAATGTACAACGTACTGTGTCGTCTTGTATCCGATACTTCCCTTTTCATACGTAAAATCCATATCCTTGCCGTATCCAAGGCGTGTCCTTGCCGTATCTGGGCATCATAGGTTCTATGAGCAGGCCTAAATTATAACCAAATTAAAGAGAGAACATTAGATTTTCTAGTCCGTAGGAACGAGACTCTTAACACCATGATAAATTTTAACTGAATCTTATAAAAAATTTTGAGTAGAGGGACATTGCAACTGAGCCCCACGCATGGCATGAGGAACCACATTCCATGTCTAAACAAGCCAACAGCCGTGGTTTTTTTTTCTTTTTCAGTTGGGCTGAGGACAAGAAAAGGAAAAGCAGTCTCCACCTTCTCATGGGCTTCCCCTTTCTTCGTTTGTGTAAAGTTGCAGAAGAAAAAACCCACATTCCTTTGTCGCGGAAATCTGAAAGGGGTTGGCGAACTCAAGTCTCTGCTTGTTGCGAAGAAAATCTACTCAAAACAGGCCATTTTTTCTGGATGTTTGCACTGCGTTGAACAATGACTTATGGTTGGGTGAGGAAATGAACATTCCACTTTTGCAGAAAAGTTGTTGCACAAATGTAACATTATAGTGTAGGTAGTTTTCTACGACAAAAAGTGTAAGAACCCAACTATTCTTAATCTCAATTAGCATATAATTAATAATGATTAGATTCTTAATGTGTTGATTTGCGTGTTAGTGATGGTAATTAGATAGATTAGATGGATTTTGAACCAAACTAGGTAGCTTGGGGGCTTTTTTTGTAATTCTGGATTTATGGAAAGCATTGCGTGTGATTTTGGGTTGAGCGCAAAATCGGATTCGTTGGGTAGAGGTTTTGTCCCGATCAACTTTCCTGTTTTGACCTAATTCATTTGAGCTCAAAAGACCTAAACTCACAATTCTTATAATAATATGGACTTTCCTGCAAATACCAAAAACTTCATGTTAAAACCTATCCTAAAACCCTCAACTTACTCTATCTCATTTCACTCTCACTCTCTTGCAAGAACATGGCTGTAGCTCATCTCTTCCTCATTTCTCCTTCTATCACTTTGCTTCCAAACCACAAGAGAGACCTTGAAATGTGAGATTTTTAGGCTCCAAGGTCATCTTCTTTCCCAACTTCATCTTATTCTAGCTTCCAACATCCTTATTGGTTCTCAACTTGTCCCATTTGGTAAGTTTTCACTTTCAAACTCTTTCCCTTACTCGAAATCAATTTATAAAAGCTTCAATTTAGTAATGTAAGCTCTTTTAATCCCCATTTCATCCATCTTGTTCTATAGGGTTTTTCTTGAGCCATAGATTTGGTGCTTTTTTTTTATTTTTTTTATTTTTTATTCTGAGGCTTTGATAGAGTGTGGGAAAAACTTGGATTGGTGGGTTTGAGCTAAGTACCAAGATAAGGCAAGTTGAACATCTATAATATCATGTATGCATGCCTATTTTGATGATTCTTCATGTTACCCATGTCTAGATTACCCAAAACAAGCTCATTAGTGTGTTTTGGTAGGTTTTGTGTAATGGAAATATGTGTTTTTGTTAGTGTTTACCTATTATAGTCTAAACAAGATTGGAAGCAACTACTTTAATGTAAAATATGATTTATTAATGTTTAAGCCAAGTGGGAACCAGCCCCACCTAGAGATGGAGTTTCAGGTTCGACTTTTCAGCAACCTGAAGCTTACGGCTAACTGCGAGCTTCTCATGGCTAGTCGTAAGGCCTCATGAGCCCCCACAGTATCTTTTTTGGAATCTGTCATTTGGAGGATTTTTGCACTATGGTTAGCTTACGGCTAACGTAGGCCACCCACGGCTCGCCATAAAGCTCCCCTCATAGAAACCGTAACTCTAACCTTAGAGTTGGTATTTCAGGTTGGGACATTGTGGCTAGCTGTAAATGACCTACGGCTAACCGTATACTCTCTCACGGGTAGTTGTAAGGTGACTATGAAGCTAATCGTAGAGACACAAGAATTTAGGATTTTTCTGGGCCTAGCCTTGACCCTTAGTATTGGTACCCATGGACCCTAAGTAAGGCCCAAGGGATATTTAAACCTTTGTAGGTGATGGTAGAGCTGTCATACACCTACGTGGATGTTCAGGACTTGGTGGTAAATTATACTAAGCCAAAGGTGTTGGTCTAGTGTATCTTGATGTCTGTAATCTTAAGTAACGCTGAGATTAAGTTAGTCCAGAGACATCAGAGACCTTAGTACTGCATGTAGTTGAATAGTGACGCCTACAAGCAATCAGAACCTTAGGGTGGATTGTAATTTATTCCTTGACACATGACTAATATATTGCATACATTGACCTCACATATTCTAGATATTTGCATGACTTGTATAATGCTTTTATATTTGCCTTGTTTTTTTTCTTGTTTTATACCTTATTATGCATTACGTCATATGCTCTACTTATGTTCACCATGTTTATGTGAGTATGCTATGTTGGGACACTTGTATGTTTACGTTTGTACTTATGTCCATGATATGTTACACTTGCAAGTATATGTTCTTTTATTTATGCTCATCTTCACGACCTATGACTTGTATGTACCACTCTTAGTGTTGACACCACTCATCTTCGACCCTATCACAGTCAGGCCTAGCTGAGTATGGGTTTAGTATCATGTTTTATAGATTATTTACAATCTAAATTATGTTATGGGAGCTTACCGATGCTCTAGGCCCACAATGGATTTTTGTGGGCCCTATGCTTCCTAGTGGTACCATCATGGCATGTCATATTATATTTCATTCACTTAACTAGGCCATGCGTAGCAACTAATTTGAGATAATATAGCTAACATGGTTATGCCAACTTGTTAGGACAAGCTGTTAGACATCGTCATGTATGATTCATCTTGTTTCATTCCTACGCATGCATAATCACGCCTAGTTGATCCTATAGTGACCTGGTATGATCATTTGTCTTTTATAGTCTTTGATGCTACATGCTATGCAAATTATATCTATTTATCTTATTAGATTGTCATATCTAATGGTGCTACACTTGGCATTACAAGTGACGACGCCAGTACCTATACCAAGGAGACAGAGGAGGTTAAAGAAACTCCTCAAGGGGTAGTTGAGTGGACCCTTGATGATATCTTCTAGGCATCATGCTTTACAAGAGCTCATTATGCGGACCCCCAGTGTTTGGCCATGGTGGCCATTAGAGGTGTTTTAAACTTTATTTTGTTTATGGATTATGAAACTTAACGTATTTGCTTCTGCTACTTCTTTACTGCTCTTTAACTTGAACTTAATTATGAATTATGAACATGTTTATGCTATGATTCCATATTTATTATACTATGGATGATGAATGTTTTATAGATACCATGAATTATTGTATGATGTTCAAATTCAAGAGTTACACAGGCTTTCGCAAAAAATATATATATATATATATATATATACATATATGCCCTAGTTGTGTCGGTTTAACACGATGCCTAACACTTAAATCCTGTGGGAACTCTCTCTTGGGGAATAAATACATGAGGAGTCGGTTGATTCGAATCCCCATGCAATTTGGAGCATCAATATCTGGGTATGATTTTATATATCTCGGAACGGGGGCATGACATAAAGCGCCATTTTTCCCTTACTTTCCATGAATTCACAAAAGGCCTTTATGGGGAAGGATGTAAAGGAAAGGAGAGACAGTGATGTGACAAAAATGTGTGCTTTCGTATGATGAGGGGATTATATGATACAGTAATATTTGTTCTGATCATTTTCCATGTAGCCTAATGCTTCATTCTTTAGTGTGACACATTGCCTATGCAGAAAAGAAAAAAAATTGGACTAATTTTCTTCAATGAGATGATTTGATTTCCTCTTCTAAGCATAGAATCCTCACATTGCACAAGTCCTAAGACTTTTAGATATCTCAGAACTATTTTCATTCCAACTAAGCTTCCATATAACTGTTTGTGTGTGTGTGTGTGTATTTATGGGGAGCGCTATACAGTGCCCTAGCATTTTTTAGAAAAAAACACCCCTCCTAGTTGAGCCCACTGTGATGCATGATGATCTTGGAAATCCATTGGAAGGAAAGATCCATATGAGGCCTACCTCTATGCAGAATCTGGAGCCCATAAGATCATCCTAACCTTTTGATCCATGGTCCTAAAGTTTAATGGTTTAAAAGCATCGTTTTATTATGATTTCAATCCAATTCTGAGGAAAAGTTGGATGACAGGGTGACTGTCAAATTCAGACTCATGACTATTCATGGTGGGGGTAGTGCGTGTTAAAAGAGTAGATTGACTCAACATAAGCCCTATGACAAAAAAAAGAAAAAGAGGGGCGTTTTTAAAGTGGGGCTAATGTGTAATTAATAAAAAACCGCAGGTGCACGGCGTCTATAAATAGACTGTAGCAAGTACGGGTCGAACCCACAAAGAGCAAATCAAGAACAAAAATCTAAAGGCATCACAAATTAACAATGCATAAAACTAAAGCAAATAGATTATGAGATGTTGATGATAATAAAGAGATAAACAATAATAATAATAATTAGATCAGAGCATCTAGAATCCATTAAGCACTCAAAAACATTCATTTTTTTATGTAAATACATGTTGATTAGTTTTTTTTTTTTTTTTTTTTTTTTCAGATCTAGACCCAATTAAGGCATCCAAATCCGAATAATCTAACTTTGAAATCAATTTTTCTCAAAAGAGATGGTTTTTCTATAAAAAATTATCAAAACACCTAAGACCTCCTTCCCTTTATAAAAGTGTTAAAATTACCTAATAATCACCTATCAAACCTAAGCATAGACTATATATATATATAAAACATATTCTCAAGCGTAATCTATCAAAAGTAAGCATAGATGATAAAAGACTTATTTAAACATTGAGAACTACAAAAAGAAAGGTACTTGCTGGTATGAAGACAAGCCTATTCTAACATACAAGCACATAAAACAACTAGATCAACAACCATTCACATGAATAAAAAGAAGTTATGGCATACTTAACTTCATTTAGCAGCCCGATCGCTAAGTTGCTCGCTCATTGCACGTAAGAAAAAGATGATCTTCATTAAAAACATTCTTAAGTATAACTTCAGCTCTTCCTACACCTAGGTTTTGCTTGGACAAGGCCCAAAGCTACATTAAAAAAATAGAAAAAATGAAGAACTAGAACTAGAAGACCTAAATCTAGAAGAAGGGAAGAGAGGAAAGGGGAAGAGGAGAGAGGAAGGTGGACGTCCGAGGCTAAGGGAGCATGATGATTGTCATCCCCCAACGGAGAGAGAGCATGGACATCCTTTATGGGGGTAGCCCCTATATATAATTTTTTCTTCCTTCTTTTGGCTTTAAACTCTTCTAAAAAAAAAATCGTATCTTGGCTTGACTTGTAAGCAAAGTAATTGTAATTTGAATTGAAGTTGATTTGATCATCTTTCTTTATCTTGAACACAACTCTGAGCAGAGGGTCCCACAGAAAATCTTTTTGTTGCACGGTAGATAAGAATTTGTGGTGTGGATTGAGCAGAGGAGGAGAAAGATGAGGAGATAGAGAGGGGATGAGGTGGACATCCACATCCCTTGGGATGATTTTTCTCACAATTAATTTATCTCCTTCCTTTATGAAATTACTCTTCTTATCTCTTTGGAACTCTAGCTCCCTTTGTTGACTCATCACAGATCTTTTTGAATAAAACTTCTTAATTCAAACTCTATCAAGGTTCTTCTAGAATACTCCTTCCCTGTTTTAAAATTTAAATCTTGACAGGAGAGAAATCTTGGAAACTTGTAGAGAGAGATTTGTGCACTAGTGGGACCCACCTTGGGTGTGCATAGGAAAGCATGACCAAGGGTGTGGTTCCCTTTATATTCTCTCTCTTTTTATTTCTTTTTTTCTCTTCTTTCTTTCTTCAAATTATCTCTTTCATGTGGGCCCCCCATTGCTTGTGACTATCCCTACACAATAAGATAAACAAACCACTAGCAATGAATTAATTAAAGATGCCATGCATGGGAAGCATGGGCCCTACCTAATGCAAGATGAACTAATGCAATGGATGCAATGGCCTACGGTGCTTTAGATCCATTTGGTGGGACCCAGGGGTGATGAAAAATACTAATCTCATAAATTCATACAAAATTAAGGGTTTTTAGCTAATTTTCACTGAGTCCACATTTATGCTCAAATGCATGAAATCATGGGATTATGATGTAATTTTTCCTAATTAAGTCTACAAATGCACATGAAATGATAGCTTTTTTACTCAATTTTGTAGACTTATCAAGGGCGTTTTTGAAAATTTATATATATATGAGAGAATATTTATGTGCATCCATCCCTCACCATAGGGTGAGGGACACTTCCATAATTGGAAATTTTCATGTGCAAAAGTGGAAAAGTCATATATGGTCGTATGCCTAAAAGGAATATTCATGTGCAAAAAGGGAAAGTTCATTCACCCTATGGTGAGGAATGGATGCACGTGAATGTCCCTCACCATATATGGGGGGACATATATGGGGGGACATTCACGTGCATCCATCCCTCACCCCCATAAATGAGAATTTACAAGTACAAAAGGAGGATTTCAAGTATATAGGGTGAAGTACAAAAGAGAGATTCATGTGCAAAAAAGGAAAATGCCCTGACCCTATGGTGAGGGATAGATGCACATGAATGTTCTCATATATATATATATATATATATATATGGGAGGTGCTCCTATGAGAGGCATTCTCACCAACTTGGTGAGAGATGGGTAAGGGCCTTCACATTTAAGTTGGGGGTCCTTGCATTTAAGTTGATAAGAGTGGATATGGAAGTGAGGGCCCCCACTCATCTCTCACTAACTAGTAATTTTTATTTTTTTATATCACCTCTTTAAAATATCAATACGATCGGTATCAACCGATTCATCAAATCATGTCTAATTAAAGATTTGTATCAACCGTTTCATATAATAATGTCTAATTAAAGATTCTATTACTTCTGCTGGCAATGGTGAGACAGAATCGGCTCTTAAATTTTTGGAGCCTCCAAAAGAATAAATAGCCATTGCATGGATATAAAAGTATAGATGGAAAGACATGCAAATATTAAATGGTTCAAAAGGATTTCATACATGGATGCTTGGTAAGCAAATAGGCAGATATATTCATGACACTCACGCTCCACAGGCCGCAAATTTGAAGTTCCTCCCTCTGCATTTATATGCATATATTTGAAACCCTTTTGAACCATTTAATATTTGCCCCTCCTAATTCCTTCCAACATCTCCTATCCTAGATATAAAAACAATTCGGAGGGCTCTAGAGGGTGCCACGTCAATGCTCCTACAAGAAGAATGCTCCTTCTATAAAAAATACATAGCTTTTGCGCGTCATTTGTGGGGCATGCCGGAATATTAACACATTTCAACTACTCTATACTTAGTTCTCTCCATATCAAAACTCATTTCCGACGAAATCTATCCAATCCAATTGTAAACCCCTAATCCATATCTTAAAATCTCTCGGTGAACATCTCTCAAAAAAAAAAAAAAATCTCTCAATGAACAAAACCTTTTGTAAAATCCCAAGATCGACACAACCTATAAGAGAACTAATCCGATTGTCAGCCCCTAATCCATGTGCTAAAATCTCTCAATGAAAAAAACCACACGAATTCTATGAGATTTTCCTAAAATCTCTTCCTTTCTTATTAGCAATATATTTGTTCTTATTCTAAGAGATTTCCCTAATTCTCTCATTATATCTCACACAGTTTCTCATCATGCCAGCAACTATTAAAATCCAACATGGCAATCACACTAGCACTTAATAAAATCTCTCACACAGCAATCACACCTCTATTATCATCATCACATTTTTTTTCTTCTTAACATCCAGGATAAGCATCAGCCTCAGTTATTCCTCAAATCATAATCACAGCATGAAGACATCTCTTCAAGTAAAACATTTTGAGGAATTCTCGATTTACACGTAGGTCTCTCTGCTTTATGGTTTTTTAAATAATTCTATTATTCTTTATTCCTTATATTTTGATAAATAAAATAAACATGAAAATGATAGATGATACATATTTTTTTTTTAGATTTATAATTTATTAATAATATTTTAAAAAGTCTTAAATTTTGATATATTCTCAATTTTGGCCCCGGCTTAGCACAGGCTCTGTCACTAGTTTTAGTACATGTTAGTCCTAATGTTTTAAGGCCACTTTTAACGATCAAATCCTCATAAATAAATTTCTCATCAACTTGGTATAAAGTTGTAAGAATCCATATTTGACAATTACAAATCTCTAGAATTTAAGCTACTAAATAAAAATAAGTTTCCCCGGATGTTTCAATTACTTGATCCCATATATGATATATTGAAAAGAAAGAAAGAAACAAAGGGGCATGCCCAAAGTTCATTGTGACGAACTATCCTAGCCACAGATTGGTGGCCATCAAAACAATCAAATGAATTCTATTGGCCATCAGAATCGGCCAGCTGAGATAATTGCAAGCCCCTGATCAGAAATTCTGTAACCCATAATTTGAACTCCCGGAATTTGTGATCCTGTTGGCAGATTGCCACGTGTAAGGTGGGGATGTGTCTTTTGTTAAAAAGTAAGCAAGCAGGCCAAATTGAAAGCAACGGCACAAGTTGAAATTCAGTGTTTCACGAGAAACTTGGGCCTTTCCCCCACCTTTCTAATTTATTCCTTACCTGCGTCTCTACCAAAAGACAATGACACTGCAGAAGCTGTCACTTTGCCGTACATCCTCAGTTAATAATTGGACTCACAGGTGCGGCCCAGAGTTAAATGGAATCAAGATCAGCTACTTTAGAGCAGGTTTGGTTTGAGTATGATTTTTTGTGATGATACTAATGAGATATGGAGGAGACCCTCTTTTTCTTAGGTTTTGATATACCAGTGCTGGCTGATTGATCATTTTCCATCTTCCTGTTATCTAGTTTATAGTGAAAGGGACACTATTTTGAAGGTCATTTGTGGATCTTAATCACCTTTTTAGAGCTTGTTAGGTTGCAAACATTCAAGGATATTTTGTTTGGAGCATTTTGAGAATTCCAAATGTTGTCCTTCAAAGTAGAATTCCAAATATCTCAAGGTGTAGAATTTTTGTTAGCCAAAGATGGCTTTCTCACATAGCCAGCTCGGCTAAATCTCATCAGGAATTCTCTATCAAACAGGCAATTCATAATTTTTCACAAATGACCACTGCATTTCTGTCCTGACAAGGGGAATTTAATTCCATCCAAATAGGCATGCCCTAAATGCCAATTTCTCAAGAAGTATATAGAAGTTGGGGATTTTGGGCATTAGAAAGGCCTTTAGTTATTTTAGTATAGCTCATTTTGAGATTTTCTATGTATTGGGGAATTGAGGTGGCTGAGATCTGACATGCATTTGCAATTTTCAAACATGAGGAATTCTAAATTGAACCTTGTCACACAAAATTCCCGAGTTCTCTACATTCTGGTTTATAGAGAGACTTTGGAAACTCTAGCTGCAAGCTACAGTAGAATGGCCAAAATATTGTGCTCTAGATATTTGGAATGCAATGATTTTTAGAATTTGGCAATTGAATAATCCAATCATAAATTTTCCTGTAAGTATTTGTGCATATTTGAAATTCTCCTGACTAGGATTTTTCAGATTCTTTCTATCAAACATACCATATTAGGGTTTGTTTGCAATTTACCTCTTGTCAATGATGACGATTTGCTTGTGGTATGATGAGATAATTTATATATTTAGACAGCTATTTTGTAGCTAGAACAATTATTTTTAGGAGCCCGGATTCCCTGTTTCGTACAAACAATATCTCCGAAACAGGGGATCCGGACTCTTTTTTTAGATAATAAGTGGGACCAGGTTTAAAATTTAAGATTTTAAGTTGCTGATATGAAGGTGTTGTTTTGATCATAATCAATTTAACAAATTAGATTTATGGTTTTTTTGTCTCGGCCCAAGAGCCTAAAGATTCTTACTCATTAGAAGTTTTCTTAAATTGGTATTATTCAGGTACTTTAGTAATGCAATCCATATAGAATTAACGAGGGATGTCAACTATGAAAGTTATCTTCTCACTTAGGCAATTAAATGAGGAATATCGAGTAAAGATTGAAAATTTTAAATATAGTCTTCATCAGTTTAGAAAAAGCTTACGACAATACATGTAAAGATTTAATTTCGTGGGTTTAAATAAAATGAATGCTCCAAGATGTTATATTGAAAGTATTAATGGCATATTTGAAAGAGCAGTAATGAGTGTGAGAATTATCTATGAAGAAACAAGTGAGTTTCCGGTGAGTATATGTTTACATTAGGGGTCGGTCAAAGCCCCCATCTCTTCAGATGATTATGGATGAATTAACTCTTCATATTCAAGAGGAAAGATCCTAATGTATGTTGTTTGCAGATGATATAATGTTGGTGGGTGAATGAAGAGACGGCGTGAATGAAAAATTTGAGAGATGACAGAACACTTTAGATTCCAAATGTTTTAAAATAAGTTGTACAAAGATAAAATATATGGATTGCAACTTCAGTGGACATATATAAAGAGCTGAAACTATTGTGAGAATTGAAGCCCAAGAGATATGAAAAAGAAATTATTTCCGTTGTCTTGGCTCAATAAATAGTTAAGATGTGTGTAACGCCCCAAGATCCCCACGCTTCAAATCTCGGGACGCTACAAGAAAGTACCCAAGAGATGCTGAAAATCCAATAATATAATCAAGTGTAAATCTGATATGAGCAAGTAAATGGACAAAGCCCTAAAATTTTATTTCACTTTAGGGGATTATAAGGTACTTTCCATAATTCAACTAACTATTCAATCCTAGGCCAGCACGGCCAACTACAAGAAAAAGAAAAAAAATAAAGATCTATATGATAGACGCCTCTCGATGCACCAACAACATCGCTCTCCGAACCCTGCGGCAACGGATCAGCCGCCAAGAAATTCTACCAACCAAAGAAAAGCGGAAGGGAAGATACCTGAAAACACTAAGGATTGAGTCAGGCTCCATAAGACAGGCAAATACGCATGTTTAGATGGTAATACATTATAATAATAGATAAGGAAGAAGACCATACCCGATCCCAACTGTACTTGCGTGATTAGTACCTTAATAACAATATTGGATATCAGAGTGCAACAGAAACAGTGTGGAGTGCAATGCTTGAACGATAATCGAGATAGTAATATAACAGATGTTGGATACAACATATCAAGTAGATAAGAGAAGCCATCATCATCAATAAACCATATAATTTATACAAGCACAGCAATATCACCAGTAGTAGAAGTAACAGGGGGAAGTAGCCTTACCATATCCACAACCATTGTCTATAGATCCATCTGTAACAATGTCGGCAGTTAAAGACACTAAGCAACGGTATCTATAACACTTAATAATCATTCAACCAATATACATACATAGGATCATACAAGGGCACGTCTACAATTGAAGTACAAGGGACGTGGGAGGTTAAAGCCAGCCCGTCGTCGTCGTCCCGACAACTGTCAATGGACATTAACCATGGGGGTCATAGCCACCCATCGCTGTCGTCTCATCGAATAGAAGCGTACAAGAGTCCATCAATATCCATAGCCACAGCCAAGTCTCAGTCATTGGTTTTACGTGCTCAATCACTCATCCATAGCCACAGCCAAGTCACAACCATTGGTCTTACGTGCTAAATCACTCATCCATAACCACAGCCAAGTCTCAGCCATTGGTCTTACTTGCTAGATCAACATCATTATCCATCCACACTCAGTCCAAGCAGCGGCGGTTTCAGTACCCCTCCTACACCGGTACCTACTGTGTCATCCAACAATATCTCAATATCAATGTCCATGCCGACATCATAACCCTTGGCAGACCAATCGTACATTCACAGATCCTACATACCACTAGGTGGGAGTATTCTGAACTGGATAGCCTTATCATAATTAATATGAGATGATATTAGTCAAGGGCATGAGGTACGGAGTTCGGGTATAAGTAATCCATCCTTACGATTCCCAACAGTTAATAATACATACCCTTGTAAACTCCGCTTCTCAATACGCTTAATTAACATTATCTTATTATACAGTACGTCCATTAAAATCTACCGTTAAGTTCCCAATATTACAGGTCAGGACTTCAAGTGCCATGTTCTGACATCTCATCCAATACGGACCGTAATGATGGATCAGAGCCTAAGTGTAATGCCCTGATTTTAGTACCTCTCAAGGCTAACATCCAAAGTTCGGACCTACCAGCCAGCCACAGTGTTTGTTTCATCAACATAAGTACCACATGTTACAAATCTATCGATGATCGCTGCCCCTCTATTCAGGTCTAGGGTCCCACTTCACCTAAGACAGTGATCACGGAGTCCCAGATGCTTATTAAGTATCCTTGGCGCTCCTGAAGGTATTTAACATCATAAGACATCCATAACCATTGAATCAGGTTCCACTTACAACCATAGACCCTACTTAAATGACTACACTGGTCAAGGTTAAGCCTAGCCCTTGACTCGTATTTAACGTATCTCAAATAGTCCAAATGGAAGGTCAATGGGGCCCACATATGATCAAATCATAAAATGATCCAAATATGAGAAATACACTATTTACAGTGTACCGGGTCGACATCATGGGTCCACAGGTCGACCCGGTACTCTGTGGAAGTGGACAACTAATTGGGAGTTAGAAAACACAGTCAGCAGTGTCCCCCATCGACCTGGAGGGTCATTCGGTCAACCGGGTGAACTACAGGCATTTCCACAAACATCTAACAAGCGAGGGGATCCTTAGTGTGGCCAGTCTACCAGGCCTCTTGGCCGATCAACCGGGTACATTGGGTCTATACCCTGAGTGTGTTTTTTGTTCTCAGTTGTGGGGGAGTCCCCTGTGTGCCCAGTCAACATCCTTAGTGACCAGTTTGACTAGGTACACACGAAATCCTGAAAATCAAGATTCCGTCCTCTTCCATTTTCTATCAAAACTCCACCAAATGGACCTCAGATCTACATCAATCACCTCTAATCCTCAATTACACCTCCCACATCATGATCTCATCACAAATAGGCCATTAATCTTCCAAATAGGGGGATTCCCATCCATTAATGGCCAAAATCACATAAAAGAAAAGGGCTTAGAATAACAACCCATGTATAATATCATCCAATCAACCATCCAATCACATAAATCATACCACACAACCATAAAAGACAATAATTAACAACCTAAGCATGTTAATCAATTTTAATTAAAGAATCTAAGCATGTCTACTTGCCTAATTAGGAAGAAAGCTCCTCAAATAGCTTGGCTTCACTCCAAATGCTCTAAGATCACCCAAATAGCTGAATTTACAATCTCTACACCCATTCTCAAAGAGAGAAATGTATGAGGAAGAGAAATCTAAGAGAAATGACTATTTTATAAGAAAATTGAAAAGGGAGAAGAAGGTTACCTTTACTACTTGGAGAGGAAAGAGAGATCTAGGAGATGTAATGAGCTTTTAAGCTTGTAGATGGCTATATGTAGATGACGCTCTTCTATTAGTAATTGGAGGGCTAAGATCTAGAGAGAGAAACCCTAATCTCTAACTTAGAGAGAGCGAGAGATGGGAGTGAAATTGTAGTGAAATGAGAGGAAGAGAGTGTATGAAATGTTTGGGAAGTTTGTAGTATATTCTTTTATAGGAATTAGTGGAATGGAGGATGTCCAAGGTGCCCTCCCATGCTAATATAAGTTTAGGATAAGGATGGGGGTATTTGAGGAAAGTTAAAATGAAATGACCAAAGGGTCCTTGGTTGCTAATAGAAATAAAGGATAAAGACTATGGTAGTTTAGGTACTCACATTTAATGACTAAAGTATCCTCAAATGAATGGTTGTGAATAAAAGAGCCCAAGGGCAATAAAGGTAGGCTATTTATAATGACAAAAGTGCTCATATTTACTTAGTTGACAATAAAGGAGGCCAAGGTCATTTAAGGTATTCAGATTTTCAAAAATGAGGGAAAATGTGTGGTTGGAAGGACTAGAGTACCCTCATATAATAAATGGGTTAATGGGTAAGTGTGAGGCCCCACCTCTTGTGGGCCCTCAATTTGATTTAAATAATTATTAATGTTATATTATCTATCTTATTATACTAATTAATAGAATTTAGTAGGGTAGTTTATTATTGTTCCTAAGTCTTATGATTAGACTTTTATTTATTTCTTTATAGATATAAGGTGTTCTTTATAATTTAATTAATGTTTTAGTTAGATTAGGCCTTAGCTAGTAATTAAACTTTAATAGGAGGGGTGTTATAGTTAGGAAGCTTCTAGGATTCCTAGTATGGACCAAGTTACCCATACTCTCATTCCCAATTCCATTTAAACCCTAAGGGCCTTTTAGTAAACAACCACTAACCCTAACCTATATATACACTAACTATTGCAATGAAATGCAACCTAACCCTAATTCACTCTCATTTCACTGTCATCTTCTCTATCTCTCTCCCTAAGAAACCGTAATTCCCCAAATCTCAACACAAGAAAGAGTAGGAGATCATCCCCAATTGCATTATCAACCCAACGTTAGGAGCTTGGATCTTTCTTTTATACTCAATTCCCATTTCTATTGATCTAAGGCAAGTACCATATGCTAGATAACTTAGAATACATGTTTTCTTTCCTTTGATTATGTAATTTCAATTCAATTGATGTATATACATCTTTAGATCTATCATTGAGCTTTGTCTTATAGATTTTTGGCCATTTGATGGATGAGACCTCTCATTTCGAAGATCAATGGCCCAAGGATGGATGGTGGGATGTGTATTGGAGTGTCTTTCTTGTTTGGTGATGTTTCTATGATGATTGGAAGTGAATAAAAGTGTTTTGGTTGGAATTCAGACTGGAGAAGGAGAATTATAGAAATCTGGGATTTTATAGCAGAGTGTGTACCCGGTCAACCGACCTGTTACACTAAAAACTGGGAAAACCAGGTCTCAGTTATTTTCTTCTGTGAGACCCTCAGTTCAGTGTACCTGGTCGACCGGACCCTGTGCTCGGTCGACCGGATAGACAAATTTTACAGAGAGGAACTGGGACTTGAATTTCTTAGTCAGTTCCAGAATTTACGTGTTCTCGGTCATCATCATGGCCACGATGTCAACCGGACACACTGGAAAATTCTGATATCAGATTAATGTCCCCTAGTTGTTTGACTTCAGGTCCATGTGTACCCCGTCGACATCATGGCCACGATGTCGACCGGGGACACTGTTGAGGATGTCGACCCCCAGGTCGACATCCAGTATACCCGGTCGACACCCCTTGGGATGATGTCGACCGGATACAGTCTAATATGTGGAATTCCAGTTTTCTGTAAATTCAGATGTTTGATCAATTATGGGGCCCATTGACCATCCAAATAGACATCCATTGATGTGCCAAGCATGAGTCAACGGTATGACTCAGCCTTGACTTGTGAGGACCACTAAGTAGGATTTAGGGATTGGAATTGTCGGTAATTTGAACCTTAAATGTAGTCAAGGGTGCCCGTAACTTCAGGAGCACCCAATTTAACATCTTTGGCACCTGAGACTACAATTAGGTATCCAATTAACTGATGAGGCCCTGAACCAAGAGTGGACCATTACCTAGGCTGGACCCTTGGTTATTCCATTTGATTCTATTGCTTGGAGACTATTATATATTGTTCTTCTCTTGTGTCCTTGTTATGGATATAAACATGTTAATTAAATGAAAATTGGAGGGCCTGAACCTAGGACTACGTAGTGGTGACCCGACGATGTAATTGGTAATAAATAACCCTTGTTTGTGGCTAGGCGAGCCCTTATACGGCCTGAGTTGGGTATGTGGTACCTTAGAATGAAGAGGTTGGTCATGATGTATAGTTGTGAATGAGTATGGATTGGCTACTTGCATTGTTAGAGAATAAGGCCATGGTTGTGTGCCTAGTGTGGATCCAATGGTGATTGGACTTTGACTTGGACTTGGACTTGGATATTGGGCAGTGTCCCATAATATTGTACTTGAACCTCTTAGAGACTTACTTAGGACCTTGCTCGTGCAAGGTAAGCCTAGACAGACACAGACCTGTATTTGCTCCCTGGGTCGGCACTAGACATTCACTCAGTTGATCTAAACTCAGCCCGTTGACTGATCATCACTAGTAGGAGCTATAATTGGTTATGACTAGAGCTATCATGATGAGGTATGGCTAGACGGACGGTGTGATACCGGGTCTGGTCAAATGTGATAAAGGGGTGTGATCGGTGCGATAAAGGGGTGTGATCGGTATGATAAATGGGTGTGATTGGTGCGATAAATGGGTATAATCGGTGTTATATTTTTATATTGTTATTATCAGGGTTGTTATCCCTTGCTTGGTTACTTTACTTTTTCCTGCCGCGACTGTTTACAATATGGGAGGACCACGGCATAATATCCTGCGGTATTCAGCTTGTGTGAATGTGCCATATTGATATCTGTTAGATTAGATTACTTAATCATTCTGATTCTAAACTGCTATTTACTACTCAATTGCCTAGTTTATATTTCACTGTTACTCTTATGATTATATGATCGTCTCTACTCTCTTTTGTTGCATACATCATGTGTTATATGTATATGGTGCTTTGCCAGATCCTTGGATCTAACCCATCTTTGGTGCTTAGGTTTCGACCTTGACCTCGCGGGTGACGCGATCTACAAGGCACCTATAGCCTGCGATTACGGTTAGGGGCCGGCTGATCAGGTGATCGAGCCAAAGGATGGAGTGCCTGCACCGGGCGTCTGAGTGCACACTTATTTTTGGGATTTGAACGATTTTGTTGTGAGCATGGTATTAGTCAAATATGTAATTAAACTGGTTATTCATACTTTGAGATTTTGTTAGACTTTAGCCCTGTTCCATCTGATTCATTTTATCTGATACATATTGCTTACGCTATCTTTTCTTATGCTTCCACAATATAACTGTTGATTATTTTATTATTCAAAAAGTTTTAAAAATTTGACCTCATTGTGGACTATGATCTTGGAAGTTCTCGAATTTTTCGGGAAGTAGCGCACCAATTTTGGGTACCTTGGCGGTAACTTCGGTATTCGGAATTGGGGCGTTACAATTAGGCCATGGGTAAGTTGGGTCATTCTATGATAAATTGCACAACTCTCTAAAGAAAACCCATATATGGTTAAGATTACAACTAAGGCTTCTAATTAGACAATGAATTCTAAGAAACCACTATTAATCTCACAATGGTCTTAATCTTATAATCTAAGCTAAATTAATGGGAATTACAAACTACTCATGCTAATCACCTATTAAATAGGATAACTTAGGGTTGACTTGGTCAAATTGAGTCCCACTAGGTATTTCTAAAGACGGGCCCTTACAATGTGAAGATTGATGAAGATGTCGAACATAGGATAAAAACGAGATGGTTGAAGTAGAGACTTATTTCTAGAGTGCTTTATGACCAATGAATGCCAACAAGATTGAAGAAGAATTTTCATAGGACAAAAACTAGACCAGGTATGACCTATATATGGAGTAGAATGTAGCCAATCAAGAAGCAACACACGCATAAAATTAATGTAGTAGAAATGAGAATATTAAATTAGATGCACAGTAAAAGTAAGAAGAATAAAAATTAGAAATGAATACTTTTGAGAGCATTTTGGGGTAGCATCAATAGAGTATATAATTAGAAAAACTCATTTGAGATGGTTTGGGCGTGTATAACACGGGCTAGCAACAGTGCCGGTAAAGAAAAGTTTTGTTGTTTCGGTTGATGGCTAACGAAGGGGAAGGGAGAGGTCACAGAGGATGTGAACAAAGATAGTAAAAATAGATATGAAGAAGTGTAACTTATTTGTGGATTTGACTCATAATAGATTGAATTTGAGATATAGAATTCATGTAGCCGACCCCAATATAGTTGGGAGAAGGCTTTGATGATGATGATGATAATTATAGAACTAACCAACGATTTAGATTAGTATGGCCTATATTGGGGATTACGGGGTGATATATTGATCAAAGTTACCCCATATTAGGGATTACGGGGTGATATATTGATCAATGTTACTCTTATGGGGCTCATGGCTCTGTAGTTGGGTGCTTTCATTAGGCCCATGAGTTTGTTATCCTGCTCATTAAGTAGACTTATTTTTCAAAAAACATCTATGCCTTTCATTCAAATTATAAAGTTGCCTTTCAATCTAATTATGAAGTAGTTTATAATGAATGGATAATTCTAAAATGAGCTAAACTAAATATGTAAATAACACCTGCCTAAGAATGTCCACCTCTTATAGGACCTATTTATGCGGCCGGTTTTCTGCGGAAAAAGAGAGGTTGAGGAGATGCTTTTTTGTGCTACAGTAAAATCTATATTTAGTGCGGCCCCTTTTTCCATGAGGAAATGAGCAAAAATGAGATAGTTCCACCTCTTCCTACCTTACAGAACATGCAGTAAGTTAAAATAATTGATATGCTTGATCTAACTGATCTAACAACTTTGATTGACTTTTATAACATCTTCCTATCAATCAAGAGACCCAATCATAAATATTTTTTAGAGAACCTAATCATAAATATTTTTTGAAGGAAAATCCCTAAATAAGCACAACCCTCATATAAGAACCCTCCTTTTTTAACACGTGGGGCCCCTTGATGAATCCAATCCCCTCACGCTCACCACTATACCATGAATTGGCACAACCTAAAATTTGACATTCATCCAACTATTACTCACTATTTGATTGAAATCTTAATAAATTTATGTCTTCAAAAACCATTAACTTTGAGGGGCAATGGATTAAGGGATAAAGATGATCTACTAGTATCAAGGTTTTGTATATATGTAGGTGTCACTGGGATCTTTTCACCCCCTCCTTCCCCACTAATTTACATGGCCCCAGGCAGAACCCATAATAGGATGCTGATGGTGAGGGTATCCCATTTATAAAATAGTAGGCTCTTTTAAATGTCCACCTATTAGAGGCTTTTTTAAAATGGAAAAATAAAGACATTTCTAAAACATCTCACTAAGTTATAAAATGGCTTTGGACTGTTAAATGGTCACTAATGTTGAGTTCAAAAAAGAAATGAAGCTTCATTGGTTAATGGAGTTCAACAAGGGATTTTACTATATTGGGTTGATATTGTTGGAAATTTATAGTAAAAGCATACTTTTATGTATTTGTCTTCGACTAATTCATTAATTAGTATATTTTGTCTTTTCATCTAAATGTGATTTTGTATGGCAAATGGTTACATTATTTATGATTATGCATACTTGTGTCTTTTATTCTATAAAGTAGACAAGTTGGTGTGTAGAATTCTACTTATATACGGATAACTTATTTGTCGGTTCTTATAGAATATAAGTTGTTGTTCACAATCTAGATAGACTTGGACACACCATCGGTACGATTGTATCCCTTTGATGAAGCTTTTAAGTTTTGATTATATCAAACCCTGTAGGTGGACTTTGTATCTGACATATCAAATAAGTTAAGTGTAAGGTCTCAAGGAATTATAAAGATATCGATTAAATATAGATGTCGATAATTATTTAATCGATGGATATTTGAAATCTTAACGTGGGGAGATTAATAAGTATTTAATAACATGAAGCTCGAAATATTATTTTGAGAATAAGGACAGGAGTGCAATTATAATTCTCTAGTGGACTGAATTGTAATTTATGAAACTAGGATTCTAATTTGGGTCGAATTAGGGTTTCCTGTTTCCATAAGGAGCCTATCCTTATTTACTTCTTAAGGTCCCTATTGTAGCCTATAAATATGCGTTATTGCTCTCTAGGTCAAGGTGAAGAAAAATCTCGTTTTAGAGAGCAGAAAGAATTCGAAGAAGAGGCCCACTCCCTGGTGCGAGTTCGAGCATAGAGGAATACAGTAGAAGATCTTGAGATTATCGGGCTGCTGCAAGACATAGATCAGATTGGAAAGGCCGAGATCAAATCAGAGAGATCTCACAGGTATGGTCTTTGATAATCTTCGTTTAAAGCTATTTTCGTATTGATCTGTACGCAATATCTAGGGTTCCTGGCGGAAACTCTTTTCTAACAGTCTTGTATTCTTGATTGACTAGATTTGTCCTCTGGGTTAATCAAGGTTTAGTTTTATAGGGCTAGAGGTATTTTTGTCATTGTACCTGAGTTTCATACGGCTAAAGGAATAAGGAGTTACGTATATATGATAGTACCTTGTAATTCCTAATTATATGTTTAAGGAAAAGAAATAGGATTCTCTTCGTTCGTGGTTGTAAGCAACCTATGTGTGATTCTTCTTAATGTGTTTGCGTGCTTGTGTGATTTGTTAATTGCAGATTTTTCACTTCAATACATAATATACTAGATTCAGTTTTGCTTAAAGCAATTATGAAATCATCCCAAAAGGTGTTAATAGTGATTTTAGTGGTAGAGATTATTAGCCTGTGTGCTATGATTTGTGCTTGAACTCAATAGATAACCGCACACTCCAATTGATCAATGGTATTCAAGATGTGTTGATTCTATTACCATCAGTTCCAAAATCCATGGCCTGATTTCTCAGACGATCATGTACAAAGCCCCAAAAAAAAAAAAAAAGGAGACCAAGAGTCTCAGGAATCAAAGAGATTGTGCCTGATAAATGTGAGGATGATGCTGACATGGGTAACTTTGAAGCATTGTGTGATGCAGTTTACTAAGAGCTAGTTTGTTTCATGTAATTTGAATTCTTAGGCTTGTATTTCTATAGTCAGTTACAAATGAAGAAAGAAGTAAATATAAAACGATCTACAGTGCTAGTGGGTGGTGTTGTGTATCCGGAGTTTTACCAATGATTAACCGTAAGGGGGTCGGTGAGCTCCTCATCATTTAAAAAAAAAAAAAAAGTAAATATAAAAATGAACATCAACTAACCCCTCTTTCAATGAAAACTTAGTAAGATACTCTAGTAATTCAAATTCTCGAAAAGTCAAAGGTCCTTTTCACATTGCTATCTTATATATCCTTCTTACTGCACCACTTTAATAGTTCTTGAGTGGAGCTCATTTAACCATGAATTCCTATGTATTTAATTTATGCAAACAAACAAGCTCTAAATAGTCCCCTTCTTATTAGGGTACCCTAGGTCATTATGCTGAGTAACTCACATAGTTAAGCTGACTGTTCAAGTAGACTCAACTAGACTAGTTTGACCAGCTCAACCTAATGATTTAACCAGAGTCGAGTGAGGTGAGTCGGAATAAGTTTGTAAACTACATGCCATGCAAATGTGCAAAATGAGATTGCAGGGCGCACTTCTTGTAAAGGTAGGCCACTGAATCTTTGTATCCTTTCGAGTGGGCCACTGAATCAAGTCACCGAAATATCTCTAAAATTGGTATAGATTTTCACTTTTGTATTGAAGTAATTTTCTTCAAATGATTATTGAAATAGGCCAGAGGTAACGATAAATGGAAGTGCTTATTGCAAAATGGTGGGCAATTCCTCACATCAATGGTATTATATCAAAGATTCACCCAATAATTCATGAGTCTAAACCCCCATGAATATGAAGTCAATAAGAGAGAGGGAGGGAGGGAGGGCAATCAAGACCCTATCCAACACCATAACAAGAAGTCAGATGGATTATGTCCCTCAAATCTTTGAAAAAGCCAAAATTCCCACCACAAAACTCACGATTTTATTTATTTATTTTTGAATAGTAAATTAGGTTTTGTTCAGAGAGGTGGGTTAAACCCAAATTACAAAAAACCTCGTATCTGACAAAGGAGAAGGTAAAAAAAAAAAACAAACCAGTCTCATAATTAGATGAAAATAATCAGAAGCGTACATCTAGACATTACTTAAAGCCCACTGCCACAGACTCAAGAATCAATGATGACTTAAATGATGAAGTTCTAAATCAAAAAAGGCCTTTTGGAGTAGGGATCTCCTTCATTTTACGAAATAATCATCATGATGACATTGAAATCTTGATAAGTTGTTGTGGATGTTTTGAAATATAAAAGATCATGCAATCGCCTCAATTGAAATTGAGAAGACAATTTGAAAGTGTCTGAGACTTAGCAATATGCAATAAATCATCCTCCAATTCATAACAAAACTGAGTGAAATGAGGTGGGGCTAAGTCTAATAGTACTTGAATATCATTAACCAGATTACCAATAATGACTGAACAAGCACACCAAGGCACTCCCAAGTCGAACCATAAAATGCCCATAATCATTGGAGCAAACCATGCAATAGTGAGCCTCCACATATTTGTTAGAGCATGAACAACAATCCTCACCAGTCCAATGCGGTCTAGGGGAAGATCCTAACGATAGGAAACGTGATCCGGTAAGTGAAGGCCTAAAAAGAGAATTCGACTCCGAAATTGAGATTGAGTCCGATATGCCACATATCTCCAATCCACAATCTTTCTTCAAAAAAATACGTGAGTTTCTCTCTTACCACACATTCCAAGCGATAGCTAGGAAATCAGCTTACCTAAGGTGATCATAGCCTTATCATTTTGATTTACCCGTAAAAGAATGGGCTCAACCATCTCAATAGGTAGCACACAAGTGATAGGTTGGAGATTAAACAAGCGAAGCGTAAATCTCCATACATTATTTGTAAAAGGGCAATAGGGAAAAATATGTTCAATAGACTCCCAAGTTGCCAAACATAAGGAATAAAAAGAGTCACACTGAACATTCTGTTGCAAAAGAAAGTCTTTTGTCTTTAGTACCTTGTCATCACCATTCAAGAGCAAATAGAGTGCTTTTTAATAGATCCCTTACACCAAGTAAGATTAGTCTATGGAGAAAAAATCCCATCATGATTTGCAATCATATTATATGGTAATTTTAAAGAGAACTTTCCACAATATTCTAAGGTTCAAATAATCTCATTAGGATAATCAATAGCTAGATAAACTTCAGTAGTGATATGTCCCCAGATATCCTGCAGAATAGCAGATCTACGCATTGGAAAATGCCAAGTGCCATCTTGAGTATAATCACTTACCAAGATCTTCAAACCAAGTCCAAGATCATAGCTTGGCCGTAGGCCATACTGATCTATCAGTCGCCCAATTTCCATCCATGGATCAGTCCATAGGTGTGTGGAGGTGCCATTTCCTATCAAATGACAAATAAAAAGTAGTGTCCAGCTTCGCAAAGACAAAACTGAACGCTAGCCCCATGAAGCTTAGCTGAAATCTTAATATCCCAAAAGGACTTGTTGTTGATGTATTTAGCATAAACCCACATGTTCCAACAAGAAAGATAATTCGCAAAAACTTTCTACACGCACTTTATAATAGTAGCCTGATTTAAGATAAATACATATTAGATACCTAAACCACCATGGTTGAAAGGCTTACATATAGTGCTCCATGCTCTAGGATACAAATAACTTCCAATCCATTTTTTCCAAAAGAAATCCCGTATAATTCGATCAATAGCACTATGAATGGATTTGGAAAGAAGGTATGTGGAAGCCTAATAGATAAGTAGAGCAGTTAATGTAGAACTAATTAACTCCAGACGACCTGCATAAGATAGAAGCCTGGATTTCTAGCCAATCGGTCTAGCCTTGAACTTCTTCAATACTAGAATACAATCATGGTGAGATAACCTCCGAGAAGACATTGGGATCTCTAAATATTGGAATGGAAATGATCCTTCATTTACATTTAGAACTCCCTTTATCATTGTTCGAGTCTCCCCATCGCAACAGGAAAAAATAATGAAATTTTTATTCCAATTAACACAAAGTTCTGACAAGCAACGAAAGTCCTCAAGCACTCTTTTAAGATTATATGTAGCATACGGAGTACTTCTGCTAAAAATAATAACATCATCTGCAAAAATGAAGTGAGAGATAGCCACATTCCCTTTGACAAAGGGGGTTGGAATAAGCTGAGAAAAAGCACACCTTGTCATCATAACAGAGAGAATTTTACCACAATAACAAATAGAAATGGAGATAAAAAGCATCATTGACGGAGACCATCCTACCTTTAAAGTGCCCAATAGAGGTGCCATTGAGGAGAATATAATAACTTGGATGTTGAACACACTCCATAATCAATATAATAAAGTGATCTGGGAACCCCATAGAAGTCATGCAGCTTGAAGAAATTCTCATTGAACACTATCACATGCCTTTGCAAAGTCTAACTTGAGGTACAATCTAGAGACTCCTCTATGTAAGTGGAAGTTGTGCAATAGACCTTGAATTACCAAAATGTTATATGTGATTCCCCTCCCTTGAATAAAAGCCGACGGCGTGGGACCTACAAGTTTAGGAATCAACGGCTTCAGTCTAAACATTAAGATACAACCAATAATCTTATAGATCTCATTTGTAAGAGATATAGGCCTGAATTTATCGGGGTTATTAGCAAGCTCTCCCTTCGAAACAAGGACAATAAAGGTGGCATTTAGTTGTTTTAACATCTTACCAGAATAGAGAAAACCTTGAATAGCATCACAAACATCTTTCCCAATAATTAGCCAACATTCTTTAAAAAAGTGGGCATTAAAACCATCGAGTCCAGGGCCTTTATTAGGGCTAGCTATTTTAATAGCATATTCAATCTCCTCAATAGTTAAGAATTTCATAAGATTCTCATCATCCTCATCCAAAAGACGCCCAAAAGTATCTATGTGGGTCAAAGTTGATTCCAAAGGATCAAGAGGAGGGTTTAGAATATTCTTAAGATGGGAAATGAAGACCTTAGAAATAGATTCAAATTTTGTAGCAAGTGCCTTCAATGTTAGTAAGCTGATCAATATAAGAATTCTTCTTATGATGCTTAAGAAGCCCATAGAAGTATCTTGAATTACCATCTCCTAGATTACGAGATTTATCCATAGACTTTTGTTTTAGCATGCTCTCTTCCATTAGTAGAAGGGAAGCTAATTGATCACGAGCGTTGCGCCCTTTATGTTTTAAATAAACATCAACTGGTTTTTGGACAATAGCTATCTGAATTTCTTCAAGAGATTGTCTAGCTATATCAATCTGAGTATTTAATGGAATATGGATACGATGTCATTGCTTCAAAGCCATCTTAACAATTTTTAGTTTACAAGCAACCATGAATAAAGGAGCCCCCTCCATACTATTCCAGGTATTATTCACACAAGCAAAAAATTCATCACAATTTGCCCAAAAATTAAAATATTTGAAAGGTATTTTAGCATAAGAATCACCCAAATAAGTCATCAACAAAGGGGAGTGATAAGAAATATTTGGGTTTAAGACTACACTTTTGAAAGGAGAAGTAAAAACCCTTGATTGTTGAGAATTCTATCAAGATTATATTGAATGCGATTATATTCAAGACTCGTAATTTTAGTTTTCTTATTTCAAAAACCGTATCCGGTCAACCATTATTGATATCCAAGACTGGCGAAGAAAATTAACCCATGAAAAACTCAATATCAACAACTGATAAAATAAAAGTCAAATGCTAGCCTTGAAAAAGAAGCCAAAACAACTTGATTTTTTTTGTTTGTTTCCTACCAAGATAAACATAATAAAATGTTATGTCTAACAAGCAACAACAGAAGTCTATCAAGAATCTTTGTAGAGCCAACTTTCGGTTGCATCATTCCCCCATGTGTTAAGAGGAAACTTGTGTTTGAGATTGTACGTTGTGTCTCCATCTTTCAAGATTGAATGAACATCAATTGGAAAAAGACAATAATTTGCATTTCTAGTCCATTTGGATCTTTGGCTTTGCATGCAAATAGAAGTAGAATCCTTATTTCTTCGATTGGATCGAGTTGTAGGTACTGTTGATCCTGCCAAACATGCCATCAAATTATTTTATTTGAAGCTTATTTTCGCCAAACTGCTGAAATCAATCGATGTCACAGCTGCTAGATTCATCAACAACCAGTTAGTCGATTGAACCGTAGGTGGTTGTTTTGAATCTCTCAAAATCAAATCAACCCTACCATGATCATCCAATACATTTAGTTAAACCTTGATATGTTCATCTAACTGAATGATCGGGATGTGGAAGAGTCCGACACTTAACCAGAGATCTGATAGTGGGAAGACTTCGCGGATCTCCTATGACTAGATCTTAACGAGATTGGATTGTGTATCTCATTAAAGGCTCCCTTCTCCCTTATATGGTGATCCCGAGGAGTCAGGCTTACTAGAGTCCTCTTGCACCAAGAAATCCACGTCTCCTAATCTAAAAGTTTGTTACGTGGGAATAAGATCCGATCTGAACATATCCCTATCTTATCTACAACAAATCAAGTCTTTCATTATAGTTGGACTCTAGTTCTCACTTGGCAATCAAGTCTTTCATTATAGTTGGACTCTAGTTCTCACTTGGCAATTGCCATCTGCTTGATTTGACATAGGGCATGCAGCATGCAGGCCACACAATTTCCAACACTAACCAATACATTTAGATAAACCTTGATATGTTGATATGTTGATCTAACTGTTATTATGAATAGTCTCACTCAACTTCATTTGGGGTATCAAAACTGTCACTAAAATTTTTCTTTGGTAAATCTTCTACCTAGGATCTATAGCTGCGCCTTGGTCAGATAAAACTTCCATCCTCTATACGTCCTTATTAGGTCCAACGCTAAGGCCCAACAATCACTTACCCATCAACCATGAATAGCTAGAGACATTATATATGAAAGGAAAATTCTCAAATAAGGCCTTAAGTTTTTTATCTTATTTCAGAAAAAGACACAAGCTTTTAAAACTTTTCAAATTAGTCCCTAAATTTGCTCGAAGATTTTCAATTAAAGACATCTGTCCATTTAAAGCTATTTTTCGAAAACTTTTTCTCTTGATTTTTTAAAATATTCAAATTACCCTTCATTGAAATAAAATCATACTTCACTTTCTCTATATTTTTCTCATTTTTTTCACCGGCGTCCTTACTATGATCAAGGACAGCCAGCGTCCTTGTGCGATCGGTTGCATGGAGTGGCTGTCGAAACCATATCATAACTTTAAATGAAGGGTGATTTGTGTATTTTAAAAAAATGAGAAAAAAAGTTGCCAAAAAATACCTTTAAATTGATGGATGACTTTAGTTGAAAACTTACTAAAAGACTTAGCGACTAATAATTTGAAAACTTTTAAAACTTGTGTCCTTTTTTGAAATAAAATAAAATTTTAAGGACTTATTTGGAAATTTTCCTTTATGAAATAGTCATGCAAGCTATTATTGCAATCTGGCTCTTTTTAGCTTAGCTCACGGCAATGACTATTTTTTGGATAGTGACAAAAAGTGTCCATATCAATATCATAGACTCAAACAGAACGCTTCTTAGTCACACCTCATACAATCTCCAGAATAAATAGAAACATACATAGCATTTCCACCCACCGTATACTCTACACCCTCTTTGCTCCAGCCTTCTCCAACATGGCCCATATATCATGCAGTGATCTTAGCCATTCATTTTACTTCATCTCAACCGGATCATCCTATGTATCCATAAAATTAGATTTCCTTGAAAATAATATATTATCATTAATACAGTTTAATTGGTTATCTAGTTCTTGTCATGCACTAGTCTTAAAAGCTCAAAATGAAAAAAAAAAAGAGAGTGGTTAATGTGTCTTACTTTTTGTAACAATCCTAAATAGATGAGATAAGACTTTTATTGTGCGTGCTCATCTGGATGGATTTTCGACAAGTTTGCCATCAACCCATGGGACCACTCTAGATGAACGGTTGGATCATGCATGTGCAATTTTGTAATTTTGGCGTGTGATTTTGAGAGAGAGAGAGAGAGAGGCAGGCAGGCTGACACAGATTAGATATACAGATTTCTGGTCTCTCTCTGTGTAGGACGTTTGGTGTAATCTGTATCCTCTCTTCCAGGTGGAGACGCAGACGCCTCCTCTCTCTATCTCTAACAGATACAAATAGCTAACAGTGTCAAAGACTGCTAAAAGCTATCCCTGTCATTCTCTTCCAAGTGGAGTGGTGGTGAAAAAGCTGCCTCTCTCTCTCTCTTTCCTCCAAATGATAAACTGCTAAAAGCTTCTCACCTTTCTCTAAACAGAACCCAGAAGCCAAAGGAGAGGAGAAATGCTTTCAAACGTTAATGCAAGTGCATGGATGGGAGAAGGAGAGGAAGAAGAAGAAGGAGGTGCTTCCTGGTCTAGAACCAGCCAGAAACAGGACTGCTTAGGCCTCTACAGCTTCAAGTCACTGCTTGAAGAAGGAGAAGCACAAGACTGGTACATAAACACCAACTCCAACCCATCTCAAAACGGCTTTCAAACCATCCAAAACCACCAAGAAATCAATGACATTGCATTTCCTTCCGACCCAAATCAGGAAAACGTTCTCTTTCAGCATATGGACTCTTCTTCCTCCTGTTCTCCTTCGCCCGTCTTCAACTTCGATCCTTCTCAGCCTTTCTTCCCTCCTAAGAACTGCTTGCATTCTTCATCGACGTCACTCCTCAGCGCCTTCTCCCACAACGCTTTTGAAGGCGGGTTCGATCTCTCCGGAGATTCCGCAGGATTTCTGGCGGGCCCGTCTTCGAATTCCTCTGTTTTTCTTAACAGGGGCTGTGGGGTTTTGCCAGTTTTGGGTGATTTGGGGTCAAATGCCCAAATGGGTGCTCTCGATTTCAGCTCGGAAACGCACTTCCCGAATACCCGTTTGCTCCCTCTCTCGGAAAATGCCGGATTCGATTCCCAGGGGTTCTGGGGTTTCGATGGTTCTGCGGCCGGAAGTGCTCCTCTGTTCCAGAACCGGCCGAAGACGCTCTGTCCGCTTGAGATCTTGCCTCCGGTCGGAGCGCAGCCTACACTCTTCCAGAAGAGAGCGGCGCTCCGGCAGAATTCAGGGGAGAATGGTCGGAATTCAGGGCTTTACTGCTCGGTGGCACGGGGCAATCTGATTCGTGGGGAGAGGAGTAGCAGTAGTATGGAGAGGAGGGATTGGGAAGAAGATGAGGAGAAGAAGATGATAATGATCAATGAGGAGAATGATTTGGATGATGCAAGCATGAACTATGATTCTGATGATGCAAGGACTGGTAGTGCCAAAGCGGAGGAGGAGAATGCGAAGAGTTTGAATGCAGACAGAAGCATTACTGGGGTGGACCAGAAAGGGAAGAGGAAGGGGCTTCCGGCGAAGAATCTGATGGCGGAGAGGAGGCGGAGGAAGAAACTCAATGACAGGCTCTACATGCTCAGATCTGTTGTTCCCAAGATAAGCAAGGTGAAAAGTTCTGCATTCTTTTGTTTATTGTTTTGTTGATTCATTCAAACAATGATTTGAAGCTTCAATTCCAGTCATTTTCTATACATGTCTTGTTTATACTTTGCTTAATTGCTGGTGGTGACTTGGTGGCATTTGCAGTCCTCGGTAGTATATTGTATGAAAAAGATGAGTAAACATAAAGCATCATTTTATTTGTTCCCTTCATTAGTTTGCATTTAAATATTTTAAGTCATTGCTCTTTCTATTTGAGACGGGAATGATTTCTGATTAGCCCTTTCTCTATCTGCTTTCTGAAATGACATTTCTATCTGTGTGCCTCCTTTTTTATATTTACATTAAAGAGCTTGTTAGGAAACTGTATTAAATTCGTAGGACTTCTAAGCAATGCCTTTCTTTATAGCAAAGGGGCAAAGAGTAAAGGATTAATGGTCAAGATCCACAAGAGGCCATCAAATAGTCTTTCCTTTGATAGTCAATGATTACTTACGGATCTTAAGAAAGTTATGGTCGCATTTGAATCTCCACCTTAGACTCTTCACGCACCTCTTTAATTCTCCTTTGTGATTCCTTGAGATCCAATGCCAAGCTAACGAACCCTAAAAGCTCTGTAAGAGTACTTCTCTTATGACCTACACTTAATAATATATGCTTCTCTTATAATATATGGTCATCTCTACCAAAAAGCTAGGACGACGTACTTAACCAAATGCAAACATGTTAGCCTATTTTGCAAAGTTAAGGTGGAAACCCTTCAGAGGCTACATTGGACCCTTGAACTACAGGCTGCTGTTGCTGGGTGTTTGGAGCATACCCTTTCATGTAGAAATCATCTGTGCCAATGTAGTTGCTTGAGTTTCTAATACTGAGCACAAACTTTGATCTACTGGAAGTTAAAGGGTCAATTGATTTCAATGCTCTAGCTGAGTTAACTCAGAATCAGATGGCTGATTTTCCAATCAACTATTGGGCTTCTTCTAATACATATAGATAGATGCTCTGGTGTGCCCAGGCTTATTTTTTGTAGAAGTGACTAGTGAGCCCTTTCTGTCGTCCAATGAGGTTTATCAATCACAACCTCTCGCATTGGAGAATTTGGTTAATTGATTTCCCAATTGCTATTGTGCAAACTGTAGCGGATCCAAGGCCTTATCCTTCTGACGGCTTCATCCGTACTCCAAGCAAAAATAAATGAAAAGGGTCAATGTGCAATTACTGTGATCCAGACTTCTTTTTGAATATGAGATTTGGCCGGATCTGTGTCCGTCAGTCAATAGGAACATTTCTTTTGAGTAATTTGGATTTTACAATGTGGGCCCCACTAAGGAGATATGAAGTTATACTTATCCATGGAAAGGAGCTTCCCTCATAATATAGGGTTACACATGGCAAGTTTTTAGTGATAGCCAAAAGAAGCAATTAGCAAAAAAAAAAAAAAAAAAGAAAAAAAAAAAAAAGCCCCTTTCAACAGGGCACATTTTATACGTATGACTATGAGCATGGTGCGCATGTTATCGTGAGAGCGAGCTAGATGGGCCAGCTGGATGGGGCCCACTTGAGGCCCCACAAATCATGAGACAAAGGGGATGGAAAGATCCAAGTGGAACCACACTAGACATGAACTTTGAAGCCAATCCCATGCCTCTAACCTTTGATCCATGGCCCAAAAGTTTAATGGGTTTATATGAAAAAAGTTTATTGTCCCTCGATCCAACGGTCCAATCCATTCAAATGGGTGCAAAACGCGGGAATCAGTGGTTATTATGGGTGTCCCTTGTTTTGTGGTCCACTCGAATGGGTCATTAGGTGGGCCCCACAAGGTTGTGCACACCGTAATACAATGAGCACCATGCTCACTAGATCATTCATCCGAGCGAGAATGAATATATATATATATATATAAATATATATGGGAGATGCTCCTATGAGAGTATCTCTCACCTTACTATGAGAGATAAGGTGGGGGCCCCGGGGGATATTCATGTGCATCATAAGATAAGGGACAAACTTAATGGGGCCCACCTTAGGACCCACTGATCATGGGACTTGTGGGGGATTGAAAGAGACATCTTGGATGAGCCCATATATCAAGTTCGGGGTCAATCCCATGCCTTTAACCCCTTCATCCGTGACCCACAAATTTAACAATTTTACATTAAAGGAAAAAATTTGACCCTCGATCCAATAGTCCAATCCATTCGGCTAGGTGAAAATTCAGTAGATTTAGGGTACTTAAGAGGGTCCCCTGTGTGTGGATGGTCTGGATGTATAATAAAGTCAACTCTACTATGTTGTCCCTCACCATGTTGGATGTTCTAAGTGGACCATAAAATAAGGACTCTCCAGCTAGTCTGGTTTGGCAGCCATCCGAATGGACCAGACCATTAGATTGACTGTGTATTCTTTTGGATGGTGAGAACTTGTCAGCCGTTGATCAAGTGGTTAGGATGATGATTCAAGCCTCCGCTGCAATACACTCTTTTTTTTTTTTTTCTTTTTTTTTTTTGGGGGGTGTGGGTGGGTGGGATGGGATCTTTCAATCCCCCTCATTCCCATCCCCAAATGGTGCCCTGTGTGTGGGTTCCACAATGCTCAACTGAGTGGGGTTGAGGAGCACTAGAAAACTCCCCTCGTAGTAGGGCCCACTATGATGCATGATAACCATCTAATGATGTTGGATGGAAAGATTTGGATAAGTATAAACTTTAGAGAGGTTGCATAAACTTCATTTTATTAATGCTTAGGAAAATCTCATATTTGTTGAATACTATGGATGAGATTATTTAGGAAAAAGAGAGATTATTAGGAAACGAGATCAAATAAGTTAGCATATTCCTACCAATTAATAAAGTCTATTTAGATGTTCTCATAAGGATCATTGCTTTGGTGCAATGCTAAGTGCCTTGGCAGCTATGCGTGATAATGCGGGTTCGAGACCTGCGAGCAACCAATTTTTGTAAAATTACCAAAGGTTAGGTCTGGCTCCAATCTAGACCCTCCCAAGACCCAGCTTTGGTTGGACCCGCACGGGGTAATGAACTTTTTTTATTTATTAAGATGTTCTCATAATCCTAACAAAGAACATTAATTAAAGTACCTTGGGACTTGATGTGCATGCAAGCAGGGATGTGTGGTGTTACAAGAGAGGATAGAATTAAGAATGATCACATAAAACAAAAAAAACGGAAAAAAAAAAATCAATAATAATGTTTGAGATGCTTTGGGCACATACTTGGAAGATTAGATAAATGCTAGTGATTACAAATACAAGGAAATAGAAGGAAAATATGGTCAGACCTAGAATGATGTAATAGGTGTCAACTACAAGATGAAAATGATAAAAAAGAAGATAATGGTGAGAATGGAGTGTGCCTTGGACGATGGCCTCTCTCCTTTATATAATCCTTTTCACAATCGTTCATTTCCTAGATTAGTATATTACGATCTGGTGCTTTTTGAGAGTATTATTTTCTATTTTCCTTCACACTCTCCCTCAAATTGATGTAGATCGAGAAGCATTAATTTGGATTTGAGAAATTGATGTCGGTCTCAGGTCATAGTCTTAGTAAAGATGTTTGCAAGGTGGTAGTCAACGTCAATGTGCTTTCACTGCTTTGTACACTCATAATAGACTTGATTGAATGTAATCTAAATAGCACTTGTACTATTTTCATGAAAAGGAATAAAAGTAGAGGAGACTTTGATACTGAGTTCTTTGAGAAGACCAACAAGCCAAATGATTTTAGAATATGCAGAAGATATATCATGATATTCAGTTGTTATTGATATTTGAAAATCCGATCTTGTGTTTTTGTTTACCAGAAAATAAGAGAACTTCCTAAAAGCATGCACTGGCCGGCTGTGGATCAGCATGTGTCCAGGCAGCTGGCCCAGTCAGCTTCTGTATAATCGACCAGTTGAAGAGAAAATGTAGATGGGAGAAACAAACCTCAACTGAGGGTCCCTCGAAGATATCGGATTATGTGGAAGACAACTGCGAAATGACGTTGTGGATCTGACATGGACTGGCTTACAATGGTCACATCATATGAAATATTGGAACGAGTAGATGTCAAGTAGATTAGGCACCAACCGGGCTCCACTGTAAAGTGAGGTAGGGAATTGGATCGGCATAATCTTTATGATATTTGACACTGTCCTCCATGGTGTTTCCCTGGCTTGGCATCAGGGAGTTGAGGTAGAGCAATCAGTTCCTTAGTATATTTCATTTTACTAAGCACTATCCCTTTGTTGGAACCATTCACCTCCAGACCAAGAAATAAGTCATCAGATCAAGATCTCTCATGTGAAAATATGAGTGAAGAGTCTGTTGTAGTCTTTGTATCGCGATAGTATCAGTACTAGAGACAAGGATATCATCCAATAGACTAAGGATTGTAATTCTGTTGGATGTCCGTCAAGTGAGTAATCCAAGTGGCTGTCTGAAACCAGATCTAAAAATGGTGTCATGGAGTTTCTCAAACCAGGCCTGAGGTACTTGCTTAAGACCGTAAAGAGAGTTTCGGAGATGAAAAACACATATTTAGGGGCATCAAGTCCTCGAGGGATGCGCATAAAAACATTTCTTTAAGACCAGGATTTAAAAATGCACCTTTCACATCCATTTGAAGAGTGGACCTTGATATGATAGGTGCAACAGCAATAAGTGTACGAACTGTTGTCATCTTTGCCACAGGTGAAAAGGTTTCATCATACTCTATGCCATACTCTTGCCTATTTCCAAAGCAATAAGTTGAGCTTTATAGTGATCAAGAGATCTGTCAGCCTTTAGTTTAATTGTGCACACCAGCCAATTGAAGTTACACCAGGAGGACAAGAGACTATATCCCAAGTATTTTTCTCATCCAAGCTTTCAATTCTTCTTGCACTGCCTTTCGTCAGTTCTCATGAAGAATTGCTTGGTCATAAGACCAAGGCATGGTGATAGATTGTAAGATCGAAAAGGTGAAGTGGAGGAAAAAACATGACGATCAGATGGGGAGAAATACGGTTTGACCTTTGGAGAGTGACCATGGTAGGGTCGTTTGCTGGCTCAGGGCCGCAATCTGTCTCATTGAGAGGAGGTTTTGGTTTAGCAACCATCTTATGCCACTGCTGGTACATGAGTCCCCAGGATAATTTGTCATGTAATGGAAGTTCGTACACAGGAGGAAAGATGGGAAAAAGGAAGATTATTTATTAGTCTAAGGGGAGCTTCTTGGTTTTATTTATTTATTTATTTATTTATTTGAATGGATGTTATAGAATTTAGAATTAAGATGACTCACATTCCTGTCTTCACAGCTACCAATTACTTTCTTATGCACACTTCACTCACATGGAGAGGGAGAGGCATAATTTTATTATAAAGAAAATATTTCTCAGACACACGGTATTATTTGGGTCCATATAAATGGTACCTGAATTAGAAAGGGTCCGAATCATGGACCTATACCCTCTTTTCAGGTTGCATCTTTCAGGTATTATTAGTTTTCATTCCTATTTTTAGGAGGAAGATATATTATGATGCTTGTCTAATTTTCTCCTCTTTGAGAAAAAACTGAACATGCTGGAGTATAATAAATGCAGTTGCTCAAATATTATACGTGTGCAGCTTCCACTATGGAATATGACAGATCCTCACTTTTGAGTCTTTAAAATGAGTATTTTCTACTTTAATCATTGCTCTTACATGCTCTGGGACACTAATTGGAACTAATTAGTTGACTGACCTTTTTTGGACAGATGGATAGAGCTTCAATTCTTGGTGACGCAGTCGAGTACTTGAAGGAGCTTCTTGAAAGAATCAACAATCTACATAATGAACTGGAATCATCACCTTCCAGTACTTCACTGTCTGCTTCTACTAGCTTTCACCCCTTGACACCTACGCCTCTTACCCTGCCTAGCCGTGTCAAAGAGGAACTCTGCCCAAGCTCATTGCCAAGCCCAAATGGCCAACCTGCAAGGGTAAATTGCAGTATCCTCTCCTGTACCTTCTCTCTCACTCATGCAATTATTACCTCAGTCATAGATGTTTATGATCAGAATTTCTTCAGCTTCATGTTGCATGCGTGTCATTATATCTCTTCTTGTACCGCTAAGCTTTTATTATTGATAGTTACCATTAAAAAAAATTTTCAGCTCCAAGTTTTTCCTTTGAAATTAGATGTTATGTAATAAAATCCTAGGATTGATGTGATTGATGTGTTTCTTATGGATTATTCATTTAGTGCCTCTTTAAACGAAGCTTTACTTGTAATACATGAATAAATTGATTTATTTGAAACTTTATGGAAATGGGAATTTAGGACAATCTTCCTTATATGATTGGCATTTTCTGTATCTTCAAGTTGCATTATCATAACTTGACTTCTATTTCATATGATCAAAGATGAAAACGCTACGTATCATAGTGGTGCTACATAGCGGCGTAGCGGTGCGATTTGGAAAAATTGTCAAAAAAATATGAAAAAATTGTAGAAAATCTAGAATATTGAAAAAAGAGAGAAAATGTTTTTTTTTTCTTTTTTTTTTGCACAAGTAACTAAGGTAAGGGGGCGTAGCGTTCCCCTCATTGTATGAGGTCCTGTATCGCTGTATAAATAGAAAATAATAGTAATGATCATTTTTTTCACAGGTGTTCATGTTGCTTAGTTATACTAACTTAGAAACTAATGAAAGGCTCATAAAAGAAAAAACTATGTCATGAAGTCAAGACTTAAGACTTAAGAGTACCTAGTGAAAAAAATACATCTACCAAAAGGGGTGTCTAATAGGATGTACTTAGAGAAGAATCATTGAGAATAACTCTCTGTATCGATTGTAATTTGGCGAGATCATGTGCTTTTTGGTGTTCTTTTAAACATAAAAGGGTAGAAGAGTTGTGTAGAAATGTTATTTGGAGAGAAGAAAAGAAATAAGTTTTATTATGCATTAAAAAAAATTTTGGAAAGTCGGAATTTTTCTCACCCCGTAGCGGTCGTAGCGGTTTGTAGCGGCTACGTCCGCTACGTGTGCGATGGCCGATAAATCGGTCGTAGCGTAGCGGTGGCGGCCGCTACGGCTGATATTTTCATCCATGCATATGAACCTCTCTCTATATATATATTCCTAATGATTCTTATTGATAATAAAAGGGTTTTATTCTTGGGTATCCCATGTTTTAAAATTATTTTCAAACTGTCCAAGTCCACTTTGATGGAAGACTAATCATCTGTTATTTTTTTTTTCCAGTGAAACTCTTTAGTCACCAGATGTTTTAAATGTGTAGGTGGAAGTCAGGGTGAGAGAAGGGAGGGCAGTCAACATTCATATGTTCTGTGCCCGCAGACCTGGCCTCTTGCTCTCAACAATTAGAGCGATTGACGAACTTGGGCTTGACATTCAACAGGCAGTCATCAGTTGTTTCAATGGATTTGCACTCGATGTTTTCCGTGCTGAGGTGAGCTTGCTTCTCACTGTACCCAACAAACTTAGGGTTCGCTTGAATGTACTATAAAATAAATAGTCAGCAGTTTAAGTGACTTGGTAGAATGGATGGGTCTTCAACCTGGAGGTTGTTGGTTCAAAGTGATATTAAAAAAAAAAAAAAAAAAAAAAAAAAAAAAAAAAAAAAAAAAAACTACTGTACATGTACCACAGTACAGTGAGGTTGGAGCAGATAGCAACAGTCACACTATTAGGGTACTGTGTTCCCATCATTTTCCACTCCAAACTGGTATCAGCAACCTTTTGCGCTTTTATGTTCTGCCATAAAAACCTTTTAGAATGGGTATACAACCATTCTGCTAAAATATTCAGATGTTCTGGTCTGGGTTACATCCAAATGCATTCCTAAAGTTCACAGGCATCTTTGCTCAGTCATGATTGTGATATCAAGTAAATCAAATACTTTGAGCTTATTTTTCCTCTATCCTTTATTTTATTTTATTTATAATATTTCTTTTCAGCAATGCAAGGAAGGCGCTGACGTTCTGCCAGAGGAAATCAAAGCTGAACTTTTGCACTCTGCGGGCTTCCATGAGACAATGTTGCTTGACCATTGATGAGGTTGTCAACAGCACTGCTGTATCTTGAGCACTGAGTCTGTAAATGCATCTCTTTTCCCATGTCATGGGTTTTGTCACCAGGCCAGTTTAGAGGTTAACTCAGAGCTGATTATATTTGTGGGCATTCCCTTAAACAGGGTTTAAATCACACAGATGTGTTTTCATCAGTAATTTCAGCTTTTCAATAAAATGTTTTGTTGGATTTTCATAGACCTCAAATGCGAGTATGAGCATGCTTTTATTCTGTCCTTTAAACTATTTATGTTTGTTTGTTCATTATTCACAAGAATCAAGTTGACACCCTTGAGTCCCAGTCAGAATTACAGGGTTATTCTGTGTTTGATAAACTCTAGAAATTCAGTTGAATCTCAAAATTGAAAGCCTAAATCAGAAAATGCACCAGCTTTCTAAATTTGAAAAAGCTCAACCAAGTCCCAAATTGAGTTGGACTCACGGTAGTACACGGGTAGAGTTTGATGGCCTGGATGAGTTCATTGCAGCTGTAGGCGGACCGCTTTTTTGCAGTCCAAATGGTGAAGATTGAGGCGAACAATCTGGTCTCATTTTCTTATATTTTTTGTCTATGGTTTATATCCAATAAATATAGATCTCAGCGGCAAATCTTTGTTAGATGATCTCATTGAAGGATTCTCACCTCATGATAGGATTGGGATTCCTGAATTACCACAATACAAACACACAAGTTGGATATTATCTAAACCCTTTAGTAGTTTGTGATTAGATCTTTAAGCATGGCCAAGTGGCATGCTAAACCACAGGCCCAGTAGACTTGCCCAAGTTTCTTGATTCAGTGACCTTTTGAGGTAAGTGGAGTTTCCAGGTTTTTCTTCAGGCAAGTAGATATGCTGACACCCGGGGGTTTAATATAATACAGAAAGGGATGGGCTTCAACTCCAAAACAGTACTGAGTTCTGACAATGGAAGGTGCTCATTGCCTCAACAACCAGCTGTTAACAGGGGTCAGTGGAATAACCAAATGGGTTAGCTGCAACTGTAAATGAGCAACTCTTTGTAGTGTAACCTTGGATGTGATTAAGGTTCTCTCTCTCAAACTCACTACATTATTAGTTTTAGGCTTCTGTACCCCTTTTATTGGGTTTTGATATCTCATTGTGCATTCTGTTCACTCTGATGAATTCTCTTTATCTCCTACTATGATAGGGATCTTAAGCTGCACACAGGAGTTTGATATCCCAAACTCCTCCAAGGATTAGAATTTAGTTTAGGTTCGTGAGATGAACCTTTGAGGGCCATAAATGTGGCTTGATGATTTACTGCGCAAACTCTAAACAAGAATAAAGATTTCTTACCATTGGAGCTGTTAGGCCAATGCACTTTGCATGCATACTTGAGAGAGAGAGAGAGAGAGAGAGAGAGAGAGAGAGGTTGTAGTCATCTTGCACCATCCAGATGATATCTCAGAACCACGGTAAGGTGAACAAGTAAATTATCATCATTGTTATTGCAACTTTATATCATGTATCTCGAATGGGTTCTATGAGTTCTAGCATTCTACCCTAGATGTCTTTGGTGGTCCTTAATGAAAAGTAGAAATAACTTTATTTTTAGAGGTAGGGTGATAAACCCTTTTATTTTTAGAGGTAGGGTGATAAACCCTTTTATCTTCTCTAAATACTCCTTTGAATCTGATAATCCAGCCTCAATTGTCATTTGATCATTATCAAGGCTTTAGTTTGACTTTATCTTAAGATTTTGTCTATGCCTTTTTTGATGCAGCCTTTAGTTCTGTTAATGGGAAATCTAGTTTCAGTTTTTCCTTTTGGCATAGCGATTGTTTGGTGAGTGTAGGGTCAGTGGATGGCTCAAAAGTAGGGGTGTAAATGGGCAGTTAGAATTGGTTTAGAGGGAAGATCATCAACCAAACCGAACCCATCGGTTTTCTATTTTCCCAAACCGAACCGCCCATGTGCGCAAATAGAACCGAAATGAACCAATTCGGTTCCAGTTTTTTTTTTTTTCACAAAAATGGCAGTTAAATTAGTGAGAGACGTTGGACTTCAAGTAACTGATTAAAGGTTCGAGTCTTCTCCAAGTAATATTTTATATTCCTTTATATATCATAAACCTTCAAACCGAACAGAACCGAATGGTTTGAAGGAAATCCGAACCGTGACCGAACCGATCTCAACAGAACCGATCTGAATTGTTCGGCTCGGATCGGTTTAGCGGTTTTTTTGTGCACCTCTACTCAAAAGTATTTTCCTCCATAGAAGCTCAGACAAGCGCAATTGTTGCAGCATTAAGCAAAGCTAAAGCGTGTGGCTTCCCTAGAGTTCACATTTTGTTCGATGCTTTGGAATTTGTGCAAGCTATAAAGGGATCTTTTGATTGATCGATTGAGCCCATCGTTCAAGACATCAAAACTCTTGCTCTTTATTTTGAATTTTTTTATTTAAATCAATTCCTGGGAGGCCGAATCTCTTTCCCCATAGCTTAGCGAAACGTAATTATATTTTGGGCTTTGGGGTTGGGGGTATTGGGTCTTTTCCCTCTTTGTTTAATCCCTGACTAGCATAATAACCAGTGCACAGGCCAACATTACAATGTAAATACTCATGTATTAAAAAATATTCATAGATTTTAAAAAGAAAACAAAAGGAAAAAAAAAAGGTTATGAGAGTACTTATTTATATATTCTAAAAGCCAGTAGCATAGAGAGGAAAGAGGAGAATTTGAGTTGAAAGGGTTTTGTGGATTTTGCATAGAAATGGAGTGTTCGTAGAAAAAGAATAGTGAAACTTTGAAAACTGAAGAGTGGTTTTTATGTTTTTGATGAGATAAAGTGGGTAGTTACATGGGATAGGAAGTGGGGAGTAGCTGTGGGGAGAGAAGATTTAAAAAAAAAAAAAAGTTCCAATAAAAAAAATAAAGTTCCAGACAAAATTAAAGCCAAACCCTTGGCTTTAATATAATATAATTTAGTTTTTCCTGAAGTTCCAATAGTGCTTTTAATGATATTTCTAATTTACCAAAAAAAAAAAAAAAAAGAAAAAGAAAGAAAACCTCAATATGTTTCTAGCAATGTAACTTTTCATAAGATGGTTATTCCCTCTCTTCCAGTCTAGTAGGGCCCAATTTATCACCGATCCAAATGGGCCATCCGAACACCCTAAATGTCATAAATTCCATAGAGTTGTCAATGATCCAAATGGATTGGATCGTTGGATTGATGTTGATTTTTTTTTCTAATATAAAAAGGTTAAACTTATGGGCTATAGATCAAGGGGTTCATTGGATTCACCTTTTTTTTTAATAGAAAACATTGGATTGACTTGAAACTTCATATCTATAATAGTCCCACCTTAGTCTTCCCATCCCACCCAAGTCCCATAATCAATGGGGGCGCTTGGTGGGCCCCAAAAGCCAGTATGCCCTATTAGCTGTGCACATTGGATGCAAAGGAATCTATCCCTCTATATATATATATATATATATATTTATGTGTGCGCGCGCGCGTGCCTGTGTGTGCGCGTGTGTGTAAACTTGATATTGGGCTGGCTCGAATGATGGTTGTCTTAACTAATAAGAAAAACTTTATACCATAAAACCAATAAGAAAAAAATTCAATTCATGGCAAGGATGGTTGTCTTAACAATCTTGTCTTTGGAAAGTAGGAATTGAAATCCTTCCTTCCTGGGAAGAGAAAAGGTTCAATTTAATTGTCTTCACAATAGCTATCAAATATGATCATTGTAGGCGGTAAAAACGACACCTACTTAGATTAGGATGAGATCGAGGTAAAACTCCTTGGGACGGGGAATGCTGAACTCCAAGAACCTGAAAGGGAAGGAGAAAGACTTGGGTCAGAGGCCCTGGCTGCCGTGAGCCGAAGGCACTCCGATGCCTGAGTTAGCTCTGAGAAAACTAAACAGGAGGAGGGAGAGAGGAATGAGAGCGTGTGTAGTATTGAGGGTTGTGTGTTGCGTATTGCGTACCTCTTATGGGACTGATCCCATGCATATATAGGCAAATGTTCCTCGTTCATTCTCTCTGTGAGTGGGGGTAGGTGAGGTGAGGTCCCATCGATCCTTACCTTGACAGGCAGCAGTAGGTGGAACGGACAACACCCCTACCTCACTTTCCACGCCTTCAGCCGGCTAGCGTACAGGGGTGATAAAGCACACCTCTTATCACCATAAATGAGCGATCCTTTCGCCATAAATGACCGCCCATATCTGTCAGGGTGCGCCGTATTTCCAGGAAGAAGGTGGCGGCCCACTCTGATTTTAGTGCTGCGGTCTGGGACTAAGGATGGCTTGGCCGTGGCGAGCCCTTGTACCGGGCTGGCGCTCATACCGAGCTGCTGAACTGTGGTGCTGAGCTTGCAAGCTACTGACTGATCTGCCGAGCTGCCAAGGTATTGACCGAGCTGCCGAGCTGACGATCTTCTACCGCAGAGGCTGAGGAGCTCGGCGAGTTTAGCCGTGATCCTCGTTTAACTTCGTCATTACGGTGTTTTACCCACACAATCATAGTTATGATTTGTGAAAATTCTCATCGGGAATCCCTTCGGCAAGCCTATGAAAGCCCATAGCTTATCTAGGCTGGTAAATAAAAAACAATCACTTGGTAATCAGTAGTGAAAGTAGTATGGCTGCACATGGGTGGTTCGGATCGGTTTAACACTAAAATCAACCACCAAATTGAACCTATCGGTTTTTGAATTAATCAATCCGATCCGACCGATGATTTTTTGTGTAGCCCTAGAAAATAGTACATAAATCTTCGGTTTTGAGTTATTGCCTGAGACCTTCCCACGCCCTTCTGAAAAGGAAAATATGATATAAGGGTTGCTCGTCAAACAAAGAAAATTGGGACGAAGAGAGTCATGGTTGCAGAATGACTCGCCAAGATCCAGTGGTTTTCTTTCTAGGGCCACTATGGTAAGGAAAGATATTTGAGGGGGCAGCTGCCAAAACATGGGTTAGATAGAAATTGATTGAGTTTGGTATGATTCGGGGTAAACCAACAAAGTCACCCTCAATCACACATGCCCTGCCTGTGCCTGACTCAAAGTCATTTTGCCCCAACCCACAATTGCCCTGGACCATGCCAGACCCTATTCGTAACTGTTTTATGATAATATGATACCATACTCACCCCAAGATAGGTATGGGTCAGATTTGACACTGTTTTTCTTTTTTCCATTTTTTATATTTTTGTATTTTAAAATTATTAAAAATATATATATTATACATGCACACTATTCAGAAGAGGGACCAAACCTCCACTTCTAATGGTGCCCAATGCCAACTATGGTAGCTCATATTTGAGCATTATATTCCATTAAAAAGTATTTACAAATTAGTTATAAATGGCGTGGGGCAGGTTCGGCAGTCTACCATGAACTCCACTTGGGTCAAAATCTATAAATCCATGCCCACTCAAAACCTGAAGAAACCATAGTAAACTTGCCCTATGGCCTGCATGAGATAGATGCAGAGACCAAAAGCCAGACTTGGATATTGGAGCCAACACATAAGGCTTAAACATTTACCTGATCCAGTGTCTTTGGGTCAGATCCAATTGGGCTCTGAAGCCAACCAGACTCATTTGGCTCACAGAATGCCGATGTGGGGGATGTAGTTCTAAAACTCATATGGACTCGTGGGAGTTAAGGGCGAGTCAACTCAAGTTGACACTGTCATTCCACATGGTGATGAGAGAAGAAAAAAGATGGTGGCAAACACCTTCTGTGTCAAATAAAAGGCATGCATTACCCCGTATATGCTCCTTTTATAGATTCTGAAACAATGAAGTTTGAGTTTTCATACTTTTGCTCTTGTACTTGGGTCATGATAATCATCTTTCATGTGAAGATAGAAACACCCCAAAATCATGAAAAAAAAAAGGCAATTCTGAAAGGAAATCTTTAGCATAGGACCACTTCGGTAGCTAGGGGGAGTACTCAAAATTTGTGGCACAATGTGGGACGCCCCTCCAATTGCTTCCAATCCAAGTTTCCTAGCTGGAGGTTTATTTTAATGATCTTTTCTTAGTTGGATATTAACTATTATTTATCCTACTAATACTCTTATTATACAAGGAGTTCATGGACAAAGTTGTATTTTCATGAAATTTAATTCGGTAGTTATTATTATTCAGATTAATGTCAAATTAGAGTGAGCCCTAATTCATTAGGGTTTAGTGAGTGTCAGGGGGTCAGTTTTTTCATGAAGTATTTCACAGAGTGGTAAAAAGGATACCACTTCCATAAATCAATGAGAGGTTTTATTGGTTTAATTAGTAATTCATGGGAGATTACCACTTACCTCGTAGGAAAACACAACCCTATATATACGAAATGGGGAATTCTATCTATACATAGACATAAGGGGGATTTATGAAAAAAAAAAAAAACTCCTTAAAAGTGGGAAGAATGACTAAGAACCCGAACTATTAGTAGTATCACATGAGGGCCTCCTACCCAAATTTATGGTTTTTTTTTACCTCTTTACCTTTATTTGTTGGTATCAACAAATTTCTTGGACATTCATTGATCTCAGCAAATGTTGGCTCTTTTTATTTTTTTTACCAAACCCAATTTCTTTTGTTTCTCCTTCAACTCTCTCTTTCCCCTCTATTTTCCCTGCTACCACCTTCTCAACCACTTTCTCTAGTGCGCTCATCTTTTTTTTAATAGTAAGTTGGATTCTATTTAAAAGTGGGCGTAACCCAAAATAGTACACATACTTCATTCTCAAAAGAGGATAAAGAAAAGAGGAAAAATGCTCATAGATGAGCTAAATGAAAAGCCGCTAAGAATTAAGTTCTAATGCCCACAACCCGGGCACAAACAAGATAAAGATTAAGTAGTTGATGAAGTTCCAAATCTAAAAAATTATTAGGCACTGGACACCTTTTAATTCTTTTATGAAGTAAAGGAGGTCTTGACCTAGAAATTATTATCTAATAAAAAGATTTCTCGATAAAAGAGAAAGAGGACTTTAAAGTTGAATTGTCCAAATAAAAATGTATCGATTTGATTTTGATTTGAAGAAAAGAGTTGGAACAAGTTAGGATTTTCTTAATTAAAAAGGGTGTTAAATGCTTAGTGGATTCCTATGACTTAATCAATCTCATTAATTGGTAGTTTTTATCTTCATTAATTGCTTGCTTTTATTCTTAGTTGATTGCTTTACATTCTCCCAAATTCATCTTTTTTATCAAGTTAGTTCCTTAATTAAATAGTTTTCTTAATTCTCTCCTTGTGGGTTTGACCCTTACTTGTCCTTGTCTCAAAAAAGCAACCGTGCACTTGCAGTTAATTTGTGTATTAAAGATCGCACGATCATGGAGTGCAGACGACGTAGTGTGACGTCGTCGGGACTAGCACATGAGAGCCATATATACTGCCCTTTTGGATACCTTTTATCTTGAGATACAAATGTACACCTTTTGTTACACCATTGTTTTGATTATTGGCCTTATACTTAAACTCTAAATCATCTTATAATTGAACTTAAAGTAAATGCATTTCTGTTACTTGTATCAGCTCTATTGTTGTTATGATACGTCTAATTTCACTACATGTATACCTTGTATGAATCGATGCTTCCCCGATTTGACTATGGTGATTGATCATCATCACGTATAACCTCAATGCGGACTTCAATCCACCCGGAATTGGGGCCACAAATGTAATCTATGGAAAAAAAAATTTAATTAGCCTCAATTCTCGTCCTTCGAGGATACGGTTAGGATCCGACTCGATCTTTAGGGCACGACACTAAGGACTAGAGAGTGGGAACGTGGCTTTTGTAGGATATGAGGATAATAAAATGGAAGGTGGCTCTAATACCAAATTTGCTGGAGTACCAGAAGCACAATAGAGTAAAATAATGTAACTGCAGAAGGAGATGAAAGGGACACTTTGAAGAGGCCAATGAATGGCTCTTGTTGATTTCTTCAAAAAGCTTACAACCATTGCTATTTAAAGACTACATAGGTACCTTTTAAAGGAAGACAAAGGCAGTTGCATTTCCTAGGATAGAAGATATCTAGAGAAATTTCTAGACTTGTATTATTTCCTAGAAGCTTGAAATATCTAGACTACAACACTTTACAAGATAAATATTTTTAGATACACTTTTCTAAATTCACGAATCATAAATTAATATTGGAATTTTTATAAAAAAAATTAAGCTTAAATCTTAATTAAACGATTTTATGAAGAAAAAGAATACAATCACGAGTAAGTTGTTCGTACATTTTCTCTGACAAAATTACCCCAGTTAATGATATCATCAGTCTAGTTGATGATATCATCAATGTCCTTTACACGAAAAAAATCCAAAACCCCTTTTCTCAAATCGTGCACTTTATCTCTTTTTGAAGAAAAAAAATTTGGCCTTAACACAGGCTCGGGTCCCAACCAACTAATTACTACTAGATTTCAATAACCGTGATTAAACTAGTGATTAATCCTAGATCCGATTAATAGCAAGCAATCCACACAGAGCAGGACACAGGGTTTGTACGTGGAAAACCCAACTCGGGAAAAAACCACGGGCCTTATCGTCTTGGCCAACAGACAACCAAGTACTATAAATTGAAAGTTACAAGAAAACTCACAACCCTTTCCCAGTTGCTAACTCAACCTAATGATTGCTTTAATCTTACCGACTGCTTGCCGTGCACCTTCACCGTGCTTGAACCAACCACCTTGAATGCCTTTTCAAAATAAATCCACTTCAAAAAAGTAGCAGAAAAACCTACAAAGACTTGAACTTCAGCGCAGCAACTTGAAGCTTTAGAGAAGAAAATAATCTCTCAATAGATCTCTAGATTTTTTAATGGACTCAAAAATGTAATTTGAACCAAATTAGAAGGCAGTTTCCTGATCAAAACGGACTTTCTGCGCACTGACTGCTCGAGCGAATAAGTGTGCGCTCGAGCGGATGATATTTTGTCTGTCGTTCGCTCGAGCGACCGATCAATGGCTCGAGTGACCCATCCACTATTGTTGCACGATTCCATATAACTCTGTCTAACACTGTTGTACAATTTCACGGGCAGCAACTCTAAAACGTTGAGTGTACATTGGAGACTTCAACTGTAGCTTTGACTTTTTGTTTTTTTTCCAAAAGATGCAATCATGAAGATTTCCAAAAGTTAAAAGTTAAAAGTCAAGAAGAACTTCCATGTTTGATGCAAGGGGCTACTTGTGATGGTTGATGGCAAGGCACAATAAGTGTGATGGCATGGAAAACTTTTCATATGGTGGTCCACATGTGATGAACATATGGTTGTCCACATGTGATGGCTATGTGAAACTCCATGGTACAAATCCTGTCACCATCTTCCTTGAGCAGACCCACTAAAATTACAATCATAAATAAATCTCAGGTTCTGTCCAATACCAAATGAATTTGCCAATACTAATTATAATAGGATTATAATCCTTACAATCTCCCATTTTGGCAATTCATGGACAAAACACCTAAATACAAGAAAAATTCTACCCAAAATAAAATAAGATAAATTTCAAGAACTTTTCTTTAGTTCAACCCTACAATGCCTATTCACGAAAGTTTAACAAAAGATCAAGCTTGAAATCTTGAAAATTAAAATTAATTTTGAAATCTCATGATTAGTTTATGATATTGCTGCTTAACTGCTTAACTTTCAAAATTAATTCTGAAATGTAAAATAAACTTAACAAAACACTAATCAACACATGAATTCTCATGAGCTATCTCATCTTCTCCCCCTTTTTGTTCATAATTGACAAAGCTCATACTCCCCCTAAATCAGATAATCTATCTTTTCGATAAAAAATGCACAAATGCAAAACTCAATCAAGCCAACAATCGAAAACCTTCGATGATTAAACACTATAATTTGCAAGTTATGAGGCAACACAATTTTGGAGAATTTGTCATGTGTGTTAATTGTGTGTAAGATAATCTCAAATGAAAACACAAAGAAATTGCAGATTGACTACAAATCAACAATCATCAGAGACATGGCAAATTTCACACCTTTCAAAAACAATCGATCCGATCAGTAATGAGGTGAGGACCTCCCCCTTAATGTCACACACCTTTTTTTTCTTTTTTTTAATAGCCCAACTCAAGATTTTTTTTTTTTTAATAATGCACAAGTTCGAGTGCTCGTTTTTTGCAAAAATTTCTGAACCCTATAGGATACAGTTCCATTGCGTCGGTGTACAGAAATCTCTACGCACTTTGGGTCACATATAAGATATAGACATTAAGAAAAGAGCATAGGTGGAAGTGGGAAAATCAAAATCGATGCTCCAAATAGATACAAAACCACTATGATCGTGAATCTTGTCAATCTTAGTGTCTCATTGACCCTAAGTGAGTGTCCAAGTGAGTCATCGTATACTTGTGGACGTGATCAAAATCCTTAAATCGTGAAAAAAATATTCGGTTCGAAAATCTAACAAATCAAAGTGTATCACATGCCAGATAATCTCAAAATTAGCTCGAAAAAGTAAGCATATGCTATTCAAAACGCAGTTGGAGGATTAGGTGCGTAGGCTAATGCCTAGGGGCTTATGCAGAGGGGGATCAACCTCAGCATTCTCAATTGATTTAGAAAGTACAGTGTATATCACATTATAGCTCAGGTCAATCTTACAAATCCAAACAGCCTTAGTCTTGACCTGTTGAGGAGAAGAAGGTTTCTTCCTCATCTGATTTCTGATATGATTTCTTCTTTTATTGCAGTGTGGTCTAATGTGTCCTTTAATTACACAAAAGTGACATGTGGGGGTGAATTTAGGCTTTTGTACATTCTTAGCATTCACAAATTTCAAGGGTGGAGCCTTATGAATTAAGGGGATCATGGAGTACATAGTATGCCCTTGAACAAATACAGATTTACCTTTATCGTTTGAGGACGAACGTCCATGAGTGTAGCCAATTCTAGATTTAGACTTTTCAGTCTTTTGGCTTCCAAGGATCTCATCAAGTTTCTTAGACCCAGTATTCATCCGCTTGATTGATGTTGTAGCGGAATCTAATTCGGTGAGAGCCATTTTCAACTTTCCTCTTAAATCTTTCTTTTTAGCTTTACAGTCACTTAGCTCTTTCTTTAAATTATTAATCTCAAATTTTGCTTTCATCTCTTGTTGCTTCAATAATTCACTCTCCTTACCTGCAGCAATCAAATTATTGGAAAAGATTATATGTTGATCTTCTAACTGGCTTACCTTAGCTTCTGATTCTTTCAGTTGTGTAGTAAGAGAAGGATTTTGATATTCCATTTCTTTCAGCTTTAATGCTCTTTTCTTACTAATCTTTGACATACGTTTGAAATCTTGTAGCAATTTCTTATATGCAGTTTCCCAGTCCTTGTCATCGTCAGAAAAGTTATCAGAATCTGAATAGTCATCAGACTTGGACTCTTTGTCAGATGAACTCTGCATAGAAGAGACAGTAGACAAAGCCATGAAAGCAACACAGTTTTTAAAATCATTATCAAGAGATTCAGGCTCACTCTTTTCTTCATCTGTATCCTTTTCCCAAGACACATTAAGAACCTTACCTTCGCTCTTTTCCTTTCTGTTGGCACACTTGGCAGCAGTGTGACCATAACCTTGACATTCAAAGCATTGGATGGGCTTGGTGGATCCTTTAAATGGGTTCTTTTCCGGCATAGATTTGGTTTTGTAGGGTGCCTTGTTGTTACCATCCTTCTTAGCCTTTCTATTTTTCAACATCATTTTGAACTTTTTTATGAAATATTTTTCAAACTCAGCGTTCTCTGAGTCACACTCTGATTCAGAACTACTGTCCACAGATTTCGAAGACTTAAGTACAACTTCCTTACCATTCTTGCTAGACAATGGTTAGCTTCGTATGTCTGCAAATTACCAACTAAATCTTCCACACTAAGAGAATTAAGATCCCGATGCTCCTCGATGGCATCTACTTTTGGGTTAAAACATTTTGGGAGTGACCTCAAAATTTTCTTGACAATTTTAGATTGAGGAATTGGTTCTCCCAGATTGAAACTTGAGTTCACAATTTTACTCAATTTAGAATTGAACTCATCAAAAGTTTCAGAATCTTTCATCCAAATCGTCTCAAAAGCGGTTGTCAAGTTTTGGAGTTTGGTTTGCTTGACTGTGTTTGTTCCCTCATGAATAGTTTGAAGTAAGTCCCAAGCTGCCTTGGCAGTAGAACACGCAGAAACTCTATGGAACTCTGCCGGGGTGATTCCATTGTAAATAGCATTGATGACCTTATTATTGCAATTAGAGTTGGTCTTTTCAGCAGCAGTCCATTGGGCTTTAGGTTTCTTAACAGTCTGCCCATTTACAATCACAATGGGATCAGAATATCGCTCCACAACAGTGTCCCAAACCTGATCGTCTATAGCCCTAAGAAAAGCAATCATTCTTACTTTCCAGTAAGCATAATTGGTTCCATCTAAGAGAGGGCGCTTATTAGTAGATGTTCATTCTCTATTGAGATCCATTAGAGATCAGTTTTAAAAAGATCACACAGTAAATTAGTGTAACCCACTTTGATACCAATTGAAAAAAGAAATTTGGCCTTAACACAGGCTCGAGACCCAACCACTAATCACTACAAGATTTCAATAACCGTGACTAAACTAGTGATTAATCATAGATCCGATTAATAGCAAGCAATCCACACAAAGAGAATGACACAGGATTTATACGTGAAAAACCCAACTCGGGAAAAAACCACAGGCTTTATCGTCTAGGCCAACAGACAACCAAGCACTATAAATTGAAAGTTACAAGAAAACTCACAACCCTTTCCCAGTTGCTACATCAACCTAAGGACTGCTTTAATCTTGCCGACTACTCTCCGTGCACCTTCACCGCGCTTGAACCAACCACCTTGAATGCCTTTTCAAAATAAATTCACTTCAAAAAAGTAGCAGAAAAACCTCCAAAGACTTGAACTTCAGCACAGCAACTTGAAGCTTTGGAGAAGAAAATAATCTCTCAATAGATCTCTAGATTTTTGGATAGGAGAGTGGTACCCTAAAGTTGAGAGAGGAATGCAATATATAGGCTTTAATTCGTACCTCAATACTTGTAGGGAAAGTAGGACTCAAAAAAGTAATTTGAACCAAATTAGAAGGCAGATTCTTGTTCAAAACGGACTTTCTGCACACTGACCGCTCGAGCGAATAAGTGTGCACTTGAGCGGATGACATTCTGTCTGTCGTTCGCTCGAGCGGCCGATCAATGGCTCGAGCGACCCATCCACTGTTGTTGCACAATTCCATATAACTCTGTCTGTCAAGGAAACACTGTTGTACGATTTCATAGGCAGCAACTCTAAAACGTTGAGTGTACATTGGAGACTTCAACTTGTAGCTTTGACTTTTTGTTTTTTTTTCCAAAAGATGCAATCATGAAGATTCCCAAAAGTTAAAAGTCAAAAGTCAAGAAGAACTTTCACGTTTGATGCAAGGGGCTACTTGTGATGGTTGATGGCAAGGCATGTGATGGCATGGAAAACTTTTCATATGGTGGTCCGCATGTGATGGCTATGTGAAACTCTACAGTAAAAATCCTGTCACCATCTTCCTTAAGCAGTCCCACTAAAATTACAATCATAAATAAATCTCAGGTTTTGTCCAATACCAAATGAATTTGCCAATACTAATTATAATAGGATTATAATCCTTACACTTTCTACTACAAACAAAAAAAGAACAAAAACAAGATGACAGAGAATCAACTAAGGGGGTGAAACAAACTCAATCTTCCCCACAAAATGCAATGATTTTCATAATAATTAATAATACCTCTACTGCTCAGAGATTGCCCAACATTGCTACCCACACCTGGCTCACAAACATCAAGACCTATGAGACCCCAAATCTTCACAAAGGACACCCAAATCCATCCCCTCAAAGCCACCGACTAAATCGAGAGAAAATCCATTTCACTGAACACCTTGCACGGCAAATTCACACCCTTAAAACTCTTGAGAATACAATTTAAAAAAGGGCCGAGAAATGTGTGGAAACCAAGTGTGGGACCCACACACCAGAGGAATATGCCGAAACCACCTGAGGAAGACAACCGGGACACAAAATGCAATAGTTTTCACAACCTTTCCATCTCTAGATAGAGGAAGATAAAGCAACACCTAGATTTTTGCAATGAAAGTTGACGATATCATCAACAAATTGACGCTATTGTCAACTGTGGTAGTTTTGTAAAAAAAAAGTGCACGAACAACTCTCTAGTCATTTTATGATTTTTCTTTATAAAACCGTTGAATTAAGATTTAAAATTAGTTTTTTCATGAAAATCCTAATTAATATTTAATTCTTGCAAATTACTTTTAACACGAGCCACAACTCGACCCTAGGGGAGGAGTCCACCACATGGGTGGTGAAGCCTTCTCGGGTTGGATGCGAGTCCAGGACACATGTGGAGTTGTCGTGGCAGAGTTGGGGCGGTTGGAGCTAACTGGGACACGCCGTCCATGGTTGTTGTTGGAATGACATGGTGGTTGCCGAGTACGAGCTTGTTGCCCTTTCCAGGAGGGAGGCAAGTGGCCGAGGCTGGCCATTCTTCCATGGAGAGAAGGTGAAGAATGATACTTTTGTCAAAATATATATCCCAAAATTTTTATTCTCTTTTAGCAGAAGTTCCGGTCTTTATCATTAATTAGCCATTAGTAAGCTCTCCTTTATGATTTTTATTTTAATTTTTGCTTGGAGACTATCCATCATTTGATTATTCACGAAATAGACATCAGTGATTATTTAAATATGGGGTACAAGTAATGAAATAATTTATGGGAAAATTTTCAAAATGGTATAAAACCTTTAGCTCATCTTAAAAAAAGTACATGAAGATTTGAATATTTTACAAGAGTAAAAAAAAAAATTCATTTTTCTTTCAATCAAGTTCTCACCATAAAAGAATTTGAAAAATAAAAAAATGTCTTTATGTCATTTAAAAAAAAATTTCTTTAAAGAAATCATTTAAGAGAAATGATCATGTCCAACCAAAATGACCTAGTGGGGCCCAATTTTGCTACCTTAATGGATAAATGGTTAAAGAGAAGGGTAAGTATGGTATCCATATAAGTGGAAAACTATATCCATTAAATAGTTATGATCATCATAATCAAGTTGAAACGTGGGCCATATGAGAATCTTGAGAAAAAACCTAGAGACCAGTTCTAACATTCTGTTTGGTGACCGAATGATCAAAAGAAGGTAACCCCCATCAATGTTTGATTAGTGAGGCCCTTAAAGTGATTTTTAAGTTAGTTTTGAGGAGGAAAGAAGGTTAAGAAAAGAAAAGAAAAAAAAAAAACCTATCATAAGGGTATTCTTATCATTTTCAAAAAAAAAAAAGTTTATGAATAAGACTTTATTGAAGGAAATATGGAATACTTTTATACGTTTTTTAAATATTCAAATCTTTATGTACGTTTTTTAAAATGAGCCAAAAGTTTTATACCTTTCTTAAAAAAAATTCTAGTTTAAGTGAAGAGCCATGCTAATCTCATGCGGAGGACCGTCACCACAGGGAAAGGCGGAAAGCACTTCCAAATCTAATTAATCTCATGTGATGGGCCGACTTTTAAGAATGTCAAAAAGTTGATTGCGGTGCGTCAGCTTTTAAGAAGGTCAAAGGGTTTACAATCCTAAATAATCTCATGCAATGGCCCCACTTTTAAGAAAGTCAAAGGGTTTATAAATCCTATGAGCTACCACATTGAAAGTAGGCCCGTTAATTTGGCCCTGAGGCAAGGGGGCCCGGCCCATCCCTCAAAAAGCCCTTTTGTTTCTAACAGAAAGCCATAGGGCCCAGCTTAGACAATTTTTTGCAAGCCCGGAGATTCAAGGGCCGGGCTTGGACAATACTAGCCCGGCTCGGCCCTAGCCCCTGTGTGTGTGAGACGTTCATCTATATTTAATTATTTAAGTTATGTATTGATTAACACATAATCAATAACTGTTGCATGGTTGCTTCTAATCCCTTTCTTTTAGTTTTATTGCTTAGTATTTAGGCCTTTTATATTATTTTTTTAAATCATTGTTAGTGCAAAACGGTGTGTACTCCTTTCTATTAATAATGATATATTTTTTTCCTCTATAGAGTTGCTTGGGATGTCAACCAATTCATAGATGTAGTTTGTATGTGTGCGTGGAACTTTAAGGATATGGCGCGATCCAAATATCATTTTAATTAAATAATTATGACTCTCAATTCTTAAAAGTCTAAACTAATAGTATTTTTTAAGCGCATTTATTTTTGTGACTGAAATGAAAGAATGCGTCATAGTCATATCAGTGTTTAATTAAAAATAATGTCAATTGACAAAAGGTACGTGAGTATAAATGGTTTAAAACTCTCAAAGATAAAACAATGCTGGAATGACTTCATATTTGGAAACTTATGTGAAAGTCATATTAAAGGCGTGAAATAGATCATATTCTTTAACTATTTTCTTTCTTTAACAAAATAAATAAAATCATGTCTAGAATCCAAGTCACCAAAGCATGTACGACTTTATCCGATAAAAGAAAGTTTTTAGAGATAACATATATTCTCCCGATGTTTTCTTAATGGTTCATTTTCAATTGAGGTTAGACAAGGCCCAAAGTAGGCCTATCAATCCGGCCCTAAAAAAATCCCTTAAAATTCGGCCTTTTCTTTTTAAGGAAACGCCCAAGGGTTGGGCTTGAACAGAGCTTTTCCAGGCCCTCAAGTTAGACAGTACTAAAGCCTGACCAGTCTCTTCTATTTTTCTTTAGTTTATATAATATTATATTTAAATATTTAAATATATACTAAAATGTCATTTTGAAATCTTTTGGGCTTTATTTTGAGAAGCTTTGTAATTCTTTTATTTGTTTAGAACAGGAAACAATGGATTTATACGAAATCTGTTACTCTTAAACCTCTAAAATGAATCTATATTATTTGGCCTTTTTGGATATCTTTTTTTCGAATGTCTCTTGGATTTAAAGATTAAAAAGTAAAAGGTGCATCAACTGCCAATGCCCTATCATTGTAATTTATGTAGCTACATTGCATATTAATTGTTTATTGGCATGCTCATTTATGTAAGGGGTTGGTATTTTTATTTTTTTTAACTCCCCATCCTCCATGCTGCTGTTCATCAGTTTGAAGCAAAACATGGATTCGAAAGTATATATTTTTCCAATATTTTGTTATGTGCTTCTGCTTAATAAATGAAGAAGAGTTCACGGGAAAAAACCTGTTAGATGCCCAGTGCATGAAAAAGGACCCAACAGATTCTCATGGACATAAAAGGCACTCCCATCACTTTTGTTCTGTTTTTGCCTAGGGTCGATATTGACGCTCAACAACTGTAATGAGCATCAATATCATCAATATCGACACTCAATACATGTTTGATGTTAAGTAAGAATGGGAGGCGGGCTCTCTCTTGATCTAAGTAAGAATAGGAGGCCATGGAGGTCTAAACATTCTATGGTCTCATGGCTATTAATAGCTATAGAAGAGATGATGAGACTGGAGAAAGAGACGTCACTTCTGTGTTTTGCAAAGATGGGTATGAAGAAGGGAGACAATGCAATAGGTGCGAAAATGTGGAGAGATGCTTTGGTGTCTGGGGATCTATTCTTCTTTTTGGTGTTTCCACTCTGCTAAGGCAATATTTGATAGAGGGCTAGGGCGAGAGAGCCGACAAACACATTACTCATAAAAAGTACCCCAAATCATTTTCCAAATCCCACGCATAAAACAACTCTTCCAAACACCCATTGTTCCTTCCTTTTTTCCGTTCCAAACGACTCCTACTCCGCTTTTTACCATTGACATTCTGCTAATGTGGCTTATTCATCAACTTCCATTGGCATCATCCAACTTCACTATTCCCCACCACCCACCCGATCTCGAATCCGTCATCCACCAACTCCAGAGGTTCATCTCTTTCCAACAATTTCACTCCTCTTTCTTATACATTCCTTATTCATTGTGGTTTTGGTGTACTGATGTTTTCTAGCATTGCTCATTACAGTTGTCAGGAAAAAAGAAAACATAAGCGACTGGAAGGACCTTTTTTGTTTGTGAGGATCTTTTGGGTCCTTCTTCGTGCACCGGACATCTGAAGGGTTTTTTCCCATAAAATCCTCATAAGTGAATGCTCCTTCAAAGTGTTTCCGTAGTAAAATGCAAGGAAAAGATCTTTCTATATTTTTCTCTTATTGATGGTAATTTTATTTATTTATATTTATAATTGCCACATTTGTTCCATTTCTTCTTGGTAATGGGGTTATTTGAGGAGATAGTCAAGATTGTTAGTCTCGAGCCCAAATAAAGAGGGTTAATGTTGGCTGACTAGAACCGGCCTACAAAAAATTAAAAATTGATTTTCATTTTTTTCATTGTTTCCAGGCCCTCGGCCTGCAAGGGTAAGGTAATGGCCTAGGTACTATATGTCCTGCGAGCCACATACCCACAATGCATTCGAGTTAAAACCAACCTGACTTGCTTTAACCCATGTTGCACAGGCCCTGAATTTTATTTTATTTTTATTTTTTTGTTTTAGGTTGTGACGGATGTTAATAGAAGAATCGCGAGACAGGTGTTGTAAACCTTTAATACACAACTAGATATACTGGAAAAGGACCTCTGCGCACTGTTCTCATGCAAACCATAGACACGCGCGGTAATAGAGGCAGGCCCGAGTAATTTAAAATCATTGGAATGCTCCTATTGCCCGGTTTCCATGAGAACCGTGCACAGAAACTATATACCAGATATAGTATAGATGCATAGTATAGCGATCTGTGAGAAATGACAAACTCTTCAATTATCGTGCCCAATGAAGCTTGCCCAAACCACCCTCCTCCCTGTTGTTTCAAGGCTCCATTCATAAATCAGGCAGGTACAATAAACTGAAACCGGGACAGCTAGTTGCTCGTGAGGTTTTGAACTACTGCAGCATCTTGTTGAAGATGACCAAATCCAATGCTCTAGAAAGCTGAGGTTTAAGTATCATCAATTCTAACCCAAGATTTGGAATTGAAATCCTATAGAAAGCAGGTAAAGTAAACTGAAATCAAGAGGTGTGTCATAGGGTGTTGCTGTGGATAGCAACACCTATTCCCACAGCACCCTCCAGGGATGGCAGGTCTCCTTGCCTGTTCCTGGCCACGGGGCCAACTCACAGAAGGAAAAAAAAAACCACCCTGAAATCTTGAGAACTTATTGCTCGTCAGGCTTTGAAAAATTGCAGCATATCTTTCTTGCAGACAATCAAATCCATTAGTACTAGAAAGTTGAGATTCAAGTAATGCTCGAGTCTGACACAAGATTTGGAATTCAAGAATTCTGCACATCACCATTTCCATTTTCTGAAGCCTCTTGACAAGGTTCTTCTAAGCATGTTTTCCCATTCAATTTCTACACCCACACCCAAAAAATCTCTGTTAGTTAGCTTAATGCATTTCCTGGACTGTGGGTGCACCCCTCCTCCCCTTGTTTTCTGCAAGCGTGCTATACGGTTAAGACTGACCTATTTATTTGGGGGGCCGGATTTGACAGGTGAAAAAAAAGTCAAGTTAGGGTCGGATTGTGTTTTGCGTCTTTCGCCCACTCTCTTACCTAAAGCCATAGCTGGTCACTTAGAGAGAGAGAGAGAGAGAGAGAGAGAGAGAAGTTTTCAAAACACGGTAATATTTTACCCTTGTGGATACAAAAGCTATGTACATTTAAAATGCAAAGCTGTCAGATACCATACACACCTAGCCCAAAATATACCCCCCCATGTACAGAATGTATAACCCTGAATATAAGGGATTGAGTCTGCAAAAATTAAGATACATCCAAAACACCACAGAGGAACCTTTCCAGTGACTGCACACGCTTGGGCCTCAATCCAATCAGCCTTTTCCATTTCTTCATTTTAGCGGAAAAACAAATCTGCAATCCGAGAGAGTCTGGCAGGGTTTCCAAGTTCTCTTCTATTGGCCTTGATAAAATCAATAGAGGATGGACAGCTTTGGGAGATTTTAGCAGGATATGCCTAAACTGGGTAAGAGGATGGGTAATTACACTTGCATAGAACACACTGACGGTTGTAAATGAGAAAAAAGAAGAATGGTATGGTTTGAACTAGTGTTCAACTACAACGTTTAATTTTTAACAAGAAAATATACTACAACATTTAAGTAAATATAATATGATATTTACCTGCCTGTTCAATAACTTAAACCTATCAGCAAAAAGTAAAGCCAGCACCTTCAGGATTTTAAAATCTGAAAAAGAAATGTAGAAAACATAAAGGAGAAACAAAATTAAATTTTTTTAAAATACAATAAATAAATAAATAAAAATAAATAAATAAATAAACCCTTCAACTTTAGCATACTGCATACTTTCATATGTGGTCAGCTCTCTGGGCCCCATTTTTGACCAGTCTATATCCACTTAAAACAGTTGCATGCCCAGAGACACCCCAACACTCAGCCTCGTATTAAATCTCAAAAGACTATATAGTTAAAAGGCCATTATAACTATAAGTGTCATGAAATCAAGAGTTAGTATAACCAGATGGACCCAATTTCCAATCCCATCGTTGCCACCCAAAACCCCAATCATGCTGATAGTTATGCAACTAGGTGGGCCCCTCTAGCTGGACCACTTATGAACTGTTTGCACTCTGCTGATAAGTGATGCATGTTAACAATAGCTGGCCCATGAGGCCTGTGTACAATAGGCCCAATTCATAACTGGCCCATTATAGGAGATATTAGTTGACTTAATATCCTCGTAACATAAAAATAGGATTCTGATTTGTATACTTAACATATATAACAATTGTAATTGCCTTGATTGAAGGCTGAATGTATTTATAAATGAAAGGAGGATCGATCATAGGATCCATCCAAGTTTTCCACATGTTTCAGTTTGTCTCTTCATGGTCGTATCATGGTATCAGAGCTTCTGATATAAGTTCTGGCTTCAACAACATCAAATCTCTCTCTATTTTGTTTGATACAATCTCAGTTGATTTAAGGAGTAAGGATTCCTCTTCCTGGACCTCTATTTCTAAGAGAACATCAGCTATCTGGGACAGAGATCACTGCCGATCAACCCAGTTTCTCCGTGGCCTACCTGCGACGATCAAGACAACACCAACGACCCTGTCTGTGCTGGTCGACTGGCTATTCTAGGATTTCTGGTGGTTTTTTCAGATTTTTTGCCTGCCTGGAGGAAGGATTTCTGACTGGATTGTGGTTTTTCAATTTCTAGCCAACCGTCCAGATTCTTGAGTTCTTCCCTGATTTGGATGAAACTTGGCTCATTGAATGCAAAAAAGGATTTCATCACCTCAACAGAGATCCGATTAGAATTTTGATGAATCTGTGGAAGACCTAGATCAGATCCAGTGAAGAAATCAAGGTTGTGAGACCTGTTCTTGGGATCTGAACATCATTCGATCATCTCTGGCCCACCAAAGATCCCTACGGACTTCCAGAAATTGATTCCCTACAGTCGTGTGCTATTCTTGGGAATTATGGATGGTTTTTCCAGAACCTTTTGAGAACCAGAAATCAATTTGTTCACTCTGCATGATAGATATACATATCCTGGACAGTTTTTAGTTCAACTTGGCCTGCTGCTCTTGTTATCCAGCCTGGAGATAACATCAAATCTCTCTCTATCATAGACCAATTTCTGATTTGAAATCAGATTCTCCTGTGAACCCCATCTAGGGTCACAATCACCTGATTTTGGGACGTTCGGAAATCTTTTCCTGCAATATTTTTTTTGCTTTTTTTCGCTGATTGACTTGAGACAGCCGCTAGGGTGCTTTAAAACCAACTGGTCATCATGTACATAAGTGAAATATCACTGGCTAAGTTTAATGGGATCAAGTATACATCATGGGCCTTCTGGTTTCAAATATACCTTGAGGGAAAAGAATTATGGGGTCATGAAGATGGGACTGATCCAAAACCTTTGGAGGATGTGAAGGCAGTCTCCAAATGGGAAACCAAAGATGCTCAAATAATGACTTGGCTTTTGGGTCAGTGGACCCACAATACATCCTGAATCTCAGACCCTAAAACAACAAAAGGAATGCGGGAATATCTAAAACAACTATATCAACAGGATAACTCTGCATGATGGTTCCACTTAGAACATGAGCTTTCTCAGTTTAATTAGGGGACTATGTCCATTCAAGAATATTTTTCTCATTTTATTCACTTATGGACGGACTATACTGAGATTATTTACTCCAAGCCGAACATTCATTCCACCAGTCAGAGGGATCAGTTCTTGATGAAACTTAGATCTGAATTTAAACAAGTACATTCAAATCTGATGAACCAACCCACCCACACCCCCCCCCCCCCCGCCCCCCCGGTCTAGGAGAGCTTCCTTCATGAGGAACGTCTTGTAACCCAGGCTGCTATTCAACAAGCAATTTCAACCGGTCCAACAACTGCTGCCTATGTTGCACAACCCAAATAGCAGAATAGAGACATGATAGAAGTACAATGTTATTGTTGTCAAACGTTTGGACATGTAGCCACGCAATGTAATCAGAAGTACTGCACTTATTGCAAACGCAAGGGTCATGTCCTATCAGAATGCCGGCGACATCCCCAGGGTCCATCTCAGAAATCTCACATGGCGACTTTAGATGATTCCTCTTTTGCTAACACAGTGATGCCTGCAACGCTAATGCCAATGCAATCATGCCTACCATACCTACTTCCTCCTCTTCATCTCTTACCCTAGAAATGGTCCAGCAAATGATAGTAAATGCTTTCTCCGCACTTATTCTCTCTGGTAACACAAAATCAGCCACCTCATGGTATGTGGATTCGGGGGCTTCTAATCATATGACAATCTCTTCAAAACAATTATCTACAAATTTATTATCTATTGGACAACTAGTTGACCATAATTGTTCCGTCTCCTTTTTCTCGTTCCGGTTGTGTTGTGCTGGATTAAGCGTCAGGGAAGGTGATAGCAAAGGGACCTAAGCATGGACGTTTTTTTTCCATTGCAACTGTCTACACAAGACGGGCATTTAGTTGCTTCAGCTTTGTTTTCGGATTAGTTTTAATAAATATCAGATGTGGCATAATAGATTAGGCCGTCCTAATTCACAAACTTTGCTTGCTTTATTTAAATCTAGTTTGTTACTTGATAATAAAGTTTCTCTTAAAGATGTTTCCTTAATTGTTTTATTTGTTAAATGGCAAAAGCAAGACTCTTCCTTTTTCCATTCATGCATCCTTAGCATTGAAGTGCTTTGATCTTGTACACTGAGATGTATGGGGAATAACACCTGTGACATTGTATTCTCATTTTAAGTATTCTGTCACATTTATAGATGATTATAGTCGTTTTACATGGATTTATCTTTTACATTCCAAATCTTAAGTGTTTACTACTTTTAAAATTTTTCTGGCATATGTTGAGAATCAATTTTCCACTTCCATTAAAACACTTCGCACAGATTTTGAGGGTAAATATATCTCAAAAGATTTTTAGAATTGCTTACAGCACAAAAGGGATAATTTCTCAAAAAACATGTCCTTATACACCTCAACAAAATGGGGTGTCCGAGAAGAAAAATAGACGCCTCCTGGACATTGTTCGTGCACTCCTCTTAGAATCATCGGTTCCTGCAAAATTTTGGCCTGAGCCTCTCTCCACAACTATTCATGTTATAAATAGACTACCCTCACCCAAAATTCATGAAACACCTTATTTTCGTTTGTTTCAGAAGCCTCCCACGTATTCTCATCTACATACCTTTGGTTGTATATGTTTTGTTCTTCTACCTTCGGCAGAACAAACAAAACTTTAAAAGAACAAAACTTTCTGCCCAATCCTCCAAGTGCACATTTTTAGGTTATGCAAATGACCAAAAAGGCTTTTTATGTTATGATCCCAAAGTAAATCGCATCAAGGTTTCTCGAAATGTGGTGTTTTTTGAAAATCAATATTTTTTCCAACATCATCCTGATATGATCAATCTCCTTTGATTTCATTTGTTCCTAACTTTGATGAGAATCCTATTTCTCCTATGGATAATACCTATTCTTGTGTATGAAAGACGTAGACGGGAAAATACTACTCTGCCAGAGCCTCCCGACAACATCATTTACTCAACCCCTGATCATGCTCCAACACCGAATATATCTCAGTTTGTTCAACTTCGCCGATCTTCTCACATTTCTTGGCCTCCTGATAGGTTTGGTTTCACCCACACATCATCACTCACTACTATTTTGTATGTTCAAATACCTAATCAATCATTTTTCCCAGGCAATGCAACATGAGTGTTGGCGTAAAGCTATGCAGGAAGAACTTGAGGCACTAGAAGGAAATCATACATGGGATATTGCTCACTGTCCTCCATCAATCAAACCCATTGGATGTAAATGGGTTTACTCTATTAAGTTGAATCCTGATGGGACCTTGGCTCGTTATAAAGCTCGTTTAGTGGCTCTCGGCAACCGTCAAGAATATGGCATTGATTGCAATCAGACATTTGCTCCGATTGCCAAGATGACAACAGTACGAGTCATCCTTGCTATTGCAACTTCACAGTCATGGCCACTCTATCAAATGGACATGAAAAATGCTTTCCTCCATGGGGATCTTAAAGAAGAGGTTTACATGCCCCTCCCTCCGGATTATAATTCGACCTCCAAAAATGAAGTGGCTAGGCTCCACCGATCCTTATATGGTCTCAAACAAGCACCCAGGGCTTGGTTTGAGAAGTTTCGATCTACTATGCTTCATCTTGGCTTTGCTCGGAGTCCTTATAATCCTTCGTTGTTCACAAATATTACTCCTCAAGGTACTACATTACTTCTAGTGTACGTGGATATCATCATCACAGACACTAATAGTAACATGATTCATGATCTGTAAAGGTCACTTCAGTCTGCATTCCATATGAAAGATCTTGGCCCATTAACATATTTCTTGGGTCATGAGGCACAGCAATCCTAAAAAGGACTCTTTCTCCATCAACATAAGTATGTTATTGATCTCATTGAAGTTGCTGGACTACATGGAGCCACACCTGTGGACACTAAATTAGAGGCCAATCTGAAGCTCCGAAAAAGATGATGGCGATCTCCTCTCTGACCCAACATCTTACAAACACTTAGTCGGAAGTCTTGTCTACTTGACTATAACTCAGCCTGACATCGCTTACGTAGTAAATGTGGTAAGTCAATTCATGACTGCACCACGCCATCACCATGTGGTGGTTGTCAAATGGATCATACAATACATTCTTGGTTCTCCAACTCGTGGATTATTTTTTCCAGCAGGTACACTGCTTGTACTGGGTGCTTATTCTTATGCAGACTGGGCAGGTTGCCCAGATACTCGCAAATCTACTACCAGCTGGTGTGTTTATTTAGGAGAAGCGCTTATTTCTTGGAAATGCAAAAGGAAAAATAAGGTCTCCAAATCTTCCACAAAATATGAATATCATGCTATGTCTTTCGCATGTTCAGAAATTCAATGGCTTTGAGGTTTAATTTTAGATCTTGGCTTTTCTCAGACATCAACTACACCTCTCCACGCTGACAATACGAGTATCATTCAGAGCATTGAGAATCCAGTTTTTCATAAACGTACAAAATATATTAAGGTGGGTGTACAAAATATATTGAGGTGGATTGTCACTTTATTCGAAATGAATATGATCATCAAGTCATTAGTCTTCCACGTGTTTCCAGTGAACTCCAACTTGCAGATATCTTCACAAAAGGGTTACCTCGGCCTCTTCATGAGTTCTTGGTTTGCAGATTGCTACTGTTTGATCAGCATCACATTTTTTTATTTTTTTTTGCGTGGTGTGGGGTGTTGGTTTTCTTATTTGTATACTTTACATATATAACGATTGTAATTGCCTTGATTGAAGGGTGAATGTATTTATAAATGAAAGGAGGATCGATCAAAGGATCCATCCAAGTTTTCCACAAGTTTCAGTTTGTCTCTTCATTGTCGTATCAATGCGGGCCCTAGGGTTACGGCTTGTGTGGAAGTTTTGAAGCACAATAACAGTGCCGAAGCATGTGTCCGCAGACACTATCACAATCCCTCCACAAAGACAATCAACAAGGACGCACCTCAAAAGGGATAAAACCCAATTTTATTAATCAATAAACTCTAAAAATCCATCTCTATATTATGCCATAAAAATAAGAGAACTTTGGGACTAAGAATCTTAAACTTGGAAACTATCTAATAATCAACTTGGAAATAAAAATAAGAAATTCTAATAAAACTAAAAAGGCAATCCTAATTACAACTCATTAAATAAATTTAAACACTAATGGCAAATACTTGGGGAAATAAAATAAATCGTAAGCTGTCTTGGCCCCATGTGTGGCCCACGGGTCTATCCTACATCATTCTCCTTGGCTTGGAGAGAACTCGACCTTTTTTTATGAAATAGTAATTTGTATTGAAAAAGGCTTTACAGTATACAAGAACTATACTAAGAAGCAGCTAGGAAAAATCCCCAAAAAACAGCCACCACCCAAGAGCAAGGGGAGCTTTACAAGGAGGCAAGAATGGAAAAATCCCCAAAAAACAACCACCACCCAAGAGCAAGGGGAGCTTTACAAGGAGGCAAAAGGCCTCAAGAGAAAAATCCTCAAAAAACAGCCACCACCCAAGAGCAAGGGGGGCTTTACAAAGAGGCAAGAGGCCTCAAAGCAAAACAGAGAAGAGAATGACAAAATCAACCAGCAATGACTCCCCTCCAGTTAAACATAATAGCATCGGTGGCTAAACCCCAGAAATCTGGAAAGAAGGAGACCCAAGAGGCAACGCAAAACTTCATTTTGAGGATTAAGTCTTCTTGGGACGAAGTGGACCCTTCGAAGCATCTCCTGTTTCTCTCTTTCCAAATTGTCTAGATACAAGCCAAAAAGGATAGGCACCACATGGTCTTCCCATTGGAGGTATTGATTGGAGGTATTGATCAAGCTTATCCACTCTTGGAACAAATCGGGTAAAGATTCCAGAAGGACCTAACAATGGTTGAAATCCTTAAGGATCAAAGACCAAAGAGCTTTAGTCATTTTGCAATGAAGAAGGTGGTCGACCGTTTCCTCGTCAACTAAGCAAAGAGTTCAAGCATTGACCACAACCATGTTCCGGCAATGGAGATTATCCATAGTTAAAATTTTCTTCCAAAGAGCTAGCCATGCAAAAGTGGTGACTCTTGGTGGGGCCTTGATCTTCCAGAGGGAGTGCCAAAATCCAGAAGGGGCAGAGTCAACTGATAAGGTGGAAAAGATGGAGGAAACCGAGAAGATGCCATTGCAAGAAGGGGCCCAAAGCCGATGTTTGTCCCATTAAAAACCTCAAAGAGGTTAAACAGATGAACTTCTTCTACCTCGTTTAGGTTCCTTCTAAAGATCGGCCACCACTGACTATTGTTAGGATCATTATGAAGATAATCCTTTACCTTAGCATTGCAGTTTCTTGCGCATCTGTAGAGATCCGGGAACTGAAGCACTAGAGGGGAATCCCCGACCCAAACATCGTGCCAAAAGGATATTATCTCCCCCTTACCAACACGGAAGTAAATGGATTGATCGAAGATAGCTTTAACAGAGCATATCCCTTTCCATAAGGTAGAGCAACCTTGGGAAGGAGGGGAGGTGTCCCAACCGTTTCTCCTAACTCTATATTTGGCTATCAAGATGCTTCTCCACAAGCCATCCGAGTCTTCCCCTAGTCTCCAAAGCCATTTTCCCAGTAAAGCTTGATTCATGTTCCCTAAAGGTCTTAAACCTAGGCCACCAGAATCTTTAGGTGAGCAAACTGATTTCCAATTGACCAAGTGAATTTTCTTCGAATCCTCGCGGCCATGCCAAAGGAAATCGCGTTGAAGCTTCTCGATGTGATTAATGATAGCTGTGGGGCATTTGAGGATGGACATGTAGTAGAGTGGAAGGTTGGCAAGGGCTGATTGGATCAAGGTGATCCTACCGCCCAAGGATAGGTGCCTAGCTTTCCATGACGACAACTTTTTCTTAATTCTCTCGAGGACAGGATTCCAAACAGAGATTGGCACCCTTCCTAGGCACAGCGGAAGACCAAGATAGGTGGAAAGAAATGAATCTACTTTACACCCCAAGATGCCGGCCAAATGAAGAAGTGAAAAGGCATCGACAGAAACCCATAGAATTGCACTCTTAGGAAGATTGATGTTGAGACCCGAGACAGCTTCAAAGCATCTGAGGATGGCTACCATATTTTTGACTTGGTCATCTATGGCATCATAGAAAAGCAGCATATCGTCTGCATATTGAAGGTGAGAAACAGAAGTAGCATTTGGAAAGGGCTTAAAGCCTCTGATCAAATTGCAATCTTCTGCTTTAGAGAGCATTTGACTTAGAGCTTCCCCAACGATGACAAAAAGGAACGGAGATAAATGGTCTCCTTAACACAAGCCCTTTTCGGCCTTAAAGAATCCCTTCGGAGAGCCATTAATGATTATAGAGTATGTTGCAGATGAGACGCATTCTTTGATCCAGTCTCTCCATTTAGGTCCAAACCCCATCTTACGCATCAGATAAATTAAGAACTCCCAGTCCACCATGTCAAAAGCTTTTTCCAAATCAAGTTTACAGACAATGCCCGGATTCCTCTCTTTGTGCCTGGAGTGAATGCATTCATGGGCTACTAGGACCCCGTCTAAGATCTACCTGCCGTGGACAAAAGCACCTTGAGAATGGGAAATGATGGAAGGCAGAATCTTTTGAAGCCTAGATGCTAGCACTTTGGCTAAGATTTTGTAAATACTTACCAGAAGACTAATGGGCCTGAAGTCTTTTATACAGTCAGCCCCAGCCCTTTTTGGGATTAGAGCGATGAAAGAAGCGCCTATGGATCGTGACAGTCTGCCTCTTAGATGAAATTCTGTCATGAAGGCCATAATATCAGCCTTTAGAAGATCCCAATGCTTTTGAAAGAAGGAGATTGGAAAGCCATCTGGGACTGGGGCTTTATCACTGGCAAGGTTAAAGACAGCGGTTCTAACTTCTTCCTCTTGAAACTCTTCTTCCAGCCAAATAGCGGCCTCCCAAGAGATGGTGGAGAATTGAACGTTATCAACGAAAGGTCTCACCCTTCTGTTTTTGCTGTAAATGTTTTGAAAGCAATCAATTATGTGGCTAGTGATCCCCTCGGTCCTCTATTTTGTTGCCATTGACTATCAAAAAGTTGATTTTGTTTACCCTCATTCTACCCGTAGTTATGCTGTGGAAGTAACTTAGTGTTTCTGTCCCCTTCTTTGAGCCACCTACACCGCGATCTCTGTTTCCATTTGATTTCTTCTTCCCGGACTGTGCGGCGCTCAAAGAGATCTTTAAGGTAAAATCTCTTAGCGATATCCGTGTAAGACAGAATCTGATTTTCTTCCTTTATGTCAAGAGATTGCATTTCTTTAAGAACAGATGCCTTGTGAGATTCCACAGGTCGATGATTAATCTCGATCCAGTCTTTGATGCTCAGTTTCAGTCTTTTCAACTTCAAAGATAACCAATAAGTAGCACGACCACTAACATCATAGATGTTCCACCAGATATTAATCGAATCTCTAAAATGCTTGTCCTCCAACCATAGAAGTTCAAAGCAGAAGGGAGAGGGTCCCCACTTCACGTTTTTGGAGTCGAGAAGGATGGGGCAATGGTCTGACGTGGGCTTGGGGAGAGCAATTTGGCTAACTTCTGGGTACAGATCCATCCAATCATTGGCGACCAAAAATCTGTCAAGACGGGACAAAGAAGGTGCAATCTGATGGTTGGACCAGGTGAAGTTGGCCCCTCCTAGGTGGAGATCCATGAGAGAGTGGGAATTAATCCAATCAAAAAATGCTGCCATGTGAACCGTAGTGTTGCCACCACCAAATCTCTCAGAAGGGAATCTGGTAATGTTCCAGTCGCCACCTATACACCAAGGACCCGCCCATTTACTACGAATGGAATCAAGTTCACACCAAAAGCTACTTTGGAGACTGCGATCTGTAGGGCCATAGACGGAAGAGATGATCCAAGCGCAACCATTGTCTTTGTCCTCAAGCGCTGCCGATAAAGAAAAAAAACCTCTAAAATTATCTTTAATGCTGAAGAGTCTGCTGTTCCAATAGAGAAGAATACCCCCAGAAGATCCTTCAACGTCCAAAGAGATCCAACTACAATGACTGTTACCCCAAATATCCGTGACAGTAGCTTGATTCATAGAACTAAGCTTCATTTCTTGAATGAGCATAATGTCAATTTTATGTCAACGAACTACCTCCTTGATGATAACCCGCTTCACAGTACTCCCTAAACGGTGAACATTCCATGCGAGGGCTTTCATTGATGACTATTGATGAAATCTCTGACTCATATTGCAGCATTGAGAGAGGAGGAATTCTGGGAAGGGCGGTTGTCGTAGTTAATGGAGCATGTTAGATTTTGACGTTCTCTGCCTCCCTTCCTCTTGAGCCTTGTTTTCCGACCGACAGATCTCTTTCATTGGCAAAAGCAATAAGATTGTCCCAGCCTTCTTTGACATTGTCCACAAATACACCTATAGCCTGTCCACACGTCCTGACTTTCTGAGGTAGCCAAGAATTCAGAGAAGATTGGTAGGAGTGAGAAGATGCTGCACTGGGACTTGTCTTGGGGGAGGGAATGTAAACTCTGTCCTCAGAATCAGGGGAAGGCCTCCTGGGGAGAATTTATGGCCTGCAATTAGCCTCTGTGGGGGTCGAGATGCCATAGCTGGGAATCTGAAGAGGAGAAGAAATCATTGCTGCAGCCTTAAGAACAGATCGAGTAGTGGTCGGCACATAGCAAGAAGTGGACGATGAGGAGCAGTCGCTGCCAGATGGGGCGGGATCAGTGTCTGAGGCATCAAAGTCTACAAGGAGATGAAGGGCGCTTGCCATTGCACATCGTTTGACTTGGGTAGCACTATCGGAGTGGCCGGAGCAGGTCGTAGATGCCCTTTGATGGAGATTCCTACTTGCCGTGGCCCTAGAGAAGCTGTCCGAGGAGGGTGCGTTGACCTTGAGTTCGGTAAATGTCCACTTGGATCAAAGATCGATTGGATGAACTTCCGATCTGTTGGCTCATCTTCAACTTTTGTATATGATTTGCAAACTTTACTTGATTTCTTTCTCCTACTTGAAAAAGGCTTGATGGATCACTTCTTTTGATGCTTGAATTTTGTTCGGATGCACAATCAAACCGCTGGATACTTCATATATAGAATTTGCATCATCAAATCGCAATCTCCAAGTTTCCATCGTTGATTTCCTAAGACAAAATCAAAGGAGGGGACTTCAACGACTGGTTCTTTCTTCATGTCTATCGGAACAGTTGATCGGTTTCCCAATTTAATGGGTTGATTTGTATGAGTTTCATGGTCTGATTTTCATCATATTGTTCTTCTATATATCTTCATGTTCAATTTGATCAACTTCGTCCGGTGCAGTCTTGTCTTGAAATTCCAAAATATCTACTTCGACGTCAGTTTTTATCGATTGAAAACTTTTGAGAAGACGCGAGTAAGGATCAAAATAGCAGTTGCGGTAGGTATAGCGGACAGTGACTAAAACGCTACGTAGCGGTTGCTACGTTACGTAGCGGTGTAGCAGTGTGAATTTTTGACGTGGTCAAAAGAATATAAATCTTGTCTAGCAGTCAATCTTATGTTTTTTTAGTGATTTGGAACCATACTGAGGGTAGAGACAACTTTAGAAAAGGCTATTGATGAGAAGAAATAGGAAAAATAATGTTTTAAATTAAAACTGATTGGCTCTACTAGGTTTTAGACCATATCGCCCCTATTTTCCAAATATCGTAGTGGCCTTAACCATTACAACCAATAATGTGGCCGGCACACTGTGTAGCGGCCACTATTTTGAACCATGGATGTGAAAGCCTCTCATAGAGATCATTTTGAGCCACCTTTTTTTGCAAGAACATGTGTCAACCTCTTTGTCCAACACATTGATAATTATTCTCATGGCGATCATTTTCTAACTCGATCAATCAAGACTCCGTCCTTAAAAGAGTTGATTGGATTTGATAACCAAAGTGGATAAACGGCTCCAGTCAATCTCTTAATGGATGTGGACGTTGCATCTCTATGCTTTTCAAGAGGCATTTTTTATTTTTCAATTAAAAATTGACTAACATGATGAGTAGATCTGCTTTCCAAGAACGCATAGGCAAAACGGACCTGAAATATGAGTTTAGTTGGCTCTGATATTGCGAAAACAAATCCTAGCCCTCAATCTGGTCAAATCTGGCCCTTCCCCTCTATTGATGTCATTGCCAATATCAGTAATTGTGCTGGCTGGTCTTCAAACTGCAATTGGGGTGGAAATGACCTGACCTGACCTGTACATGAAAACCAGGCCCACTTGAGGTAGATAAGGCAGGTGTCAAAGAAAGGGCACGTGATGCCCTTTTCGTTGTTGCCTCATGTTCAACGCCCACAAGGAAGAGAAAAGGGTTGAAGCCATTTGCTGCTTTTGCTACTTCGACGATCTAGAGATTGGGAGATGAAGTGAGGAACTTTAGGTGATGGTGACGAAGATTCGAGCAGTTCAGCGATGACGACCACGGCGACAAGTTAGATGGTGCGGTCAGCAAAGCAGGGCAATGACGATGATCAAGAGCAACAAATCAGGTACGCCCTCTCCCTCTTGAATGGTCTTGGCCGGGCATGTGATAAGATTTAGGGTTAGGGATTCTTGGGCAGCAGGGATTTTGCTGGGTTTGAGGGTTTTGGGTTTCGATCTGGGCTCAGGATGGAGCAGATTGGAAGTTTTTTTTTTTTTTTTGCTCTATTCCTTCTTCCCATGAAGGGGTTTCTGGAGAGGTCGAGATGGGTGTTGAAGGGTTCGACAGGGGGCTTTTTGGGATTTTGTGGAGAGCTAACGGATGGGTACAGGTGTAGGGTTTTCTGGACAGTGGAGTCTCTATTAAGGTTAAGGGATGGTTGTGATTGTTGGGTAAAGTGGGAGTTGGATTTATGGATGGGGTTCTGCTGGGGTTCCCAGCACTAGTTGGATGTGGTTTGTGATGGGATTGGGGATCTAAAGGGGAAGGATAGTGTCATTGGAAGATGAGTGATGGAATGGATGGAACGAAGATGGTGACATCTAATCAAATTGATTGGAAGGACCGTTTTGCTTTTATACCAATTGATGTTGGTCCCAGGGTTAGGGCTCGCATGGAAGTGCGGTAAGTGGAAACACAATAACAGTGCTGAAGCACGTGTCCGCAAACACTATCACGATGCCTCCCTAGAGGCAATCAATGAGGGCGCACCTCAAAAGGGATAAAACCCAATTATATTGATCAATCAACTCTGAAAATCCATCTCTACATTATTCCATATAAATAAGAAGAGAACTTTGGGACTAACACTCCTAAACTTAGAAACTATCTAATAATCAACTTGGAAATAAAAATAAGAAAACCTAATAAAATTAGAAAACTAATCCTAATTAGAACTTTAAATAAAATTAGAAACTAACGACAAATACTTGGGAAAATATAATAAATCGTAAGCTGTCTTGGCCCTATGTGTGTGGCCCACAGGTCTATTCTGCATCAATAGGCGGAAATTGCCCCACAAAAACAAGATAAAAATAGATTTCTCACACCTAAGAGAGCTTGACTGTCTTAAAAGAATAAAAGTGAAGCCAGATGAATTCTCAAGATGTGAACAAAAATGTGCTGTAATATACTCACCAAGGCATTAGAGCTAAAGCTAGCAGTTATCTAGATCAGCTGATGGTGAAGACCATAGGCTTTTCATATCTTTTGCAGTGGACTTCTCATCAGATATGCTGAGGTTTTCTCTAATCCTGGGATTCAAAATCCCCAGGTTCAACCTCTGGACCTCCTCGCGTGTATAGATGAAAATTTTTTTAACCATGTTGCAGAATTCCCTTCATTTACAGAAACAGCACTCAGACAACAATCTTACCAACAAAGACAGATTTCATTGCTATTATTCTCCTAAGAAATTTTGAACATACGAAAATAAGAAAGGCATAAAACTGTCAACTCCTGGAATAGATGAGGAAGCAGAATTGTAGAATAATAAAATGTGCAAGTAGTAGCTAAATATTCAAATAAAATAGTAGATGCACTGAGGCTAGTTACTATTTGATCTTGGTGTCAAGAAATGGGCTGTTATGCTATAGAAGATAAAACACACCCAGAATCAACAATGCACAAGTGCTGATTCACAATTTCTTAAAGGGTATGGCATAATCAGACATCTCCAAGTGCTCAGTAATTTGTTGAGTGGTTAAAATTGCATCTAGTGCAATTTGTTGAGATGTCAAGATCGCATCTAGTGCTAACAGCATGCCTAAGGGTTGAATCATGAAAGCATAATTCCTGTGAAGTTCGAAATTGTGCATCATCCAATAAACAAGACTGACTAATGAAGGTAGGAAGAAAAGGCAAGGAGGTTTGAGTACATACTGCCAAGGATCATCTCCAACGAGCATAATATCACCCTCGTTATCCGTATACACAATCAACCAATTTTTGCTTGAAGCCTTAAGTTCACCATCAAATTCAAACATCTGATCTAACTCAGCAATCAGCTCATCATAGTCATTGAACTTTGTAAGGTCAACAGACCTACCAAGAGCAATCCCCTGCTTATGAACCTGATTACCAAACCATGCAAACTGAGTCCTTTGGTTCCAACATCAAAACAGTAAAATCAAAATCAATTTCTATTGAATTTGTTGAATAACCATTTTTCTTTTTCTTTTTAGGAAGGTAAATCATTAAAATCCAAAAAAAAAAAAAAAAAAGAGGTGTGTACAATGTATAAGTATATGATGGGAGCTCCAAAACAAATGCCAATCAACAGACATGCGTTCAAGCAATATCCATAGCATAACAAGGTAAAAGAAATCAATTTGCAAATGCATTAACAATCAAATGGTACCTATACATTTGCTGAATCCAGTAAATGGCATAATTCACATGGAATAGTTTGATGTCCTTCCAAATAGATAAACCAAAACGGGATTTAAAATGGAGAACAAATCAGAAGCCCATGTTTACAAGAGGCAATTGATTCTTGTAAAATTACTTTAAAGAATGGTCAAATATTGTCAGCTAGCAGCGAATGTTTTGATGACTGTAGGAAGTTTTCGAAAATAAGAAGAAAGTCAATAGATGACCAGACTTCTCCACTACATTCAAATGAAGAGTTTTTGAGGAAAAAAATAACTACAAGCATTGAAGGTTTACCATATTTACTAGGAAGAGAGAGGTCAGAAAGGGCAAACCTTCGTGCAACTTCTTGTAGAACCACCCTGAAGTTTGCTCTGAACATCTCTGTTAAGTTGTGTGCATGATTGGAAAGGTTTCTCCAGCTCTCCTCCTGCAAGGGCAGTCTCAGCTGACTTTGTTCCTTTTGATGGATCTGACTGTCGGTTGGGTTCCAAAGACTCTAGCTGTTTCGGCACAGGTTGAGTACAAGACTTTGACCCATTGGTTGTGGTGGAATGTAACTGTGCAGGTTTAGATGGTACAAGATTGCTGTTCAAATGAATACCGAATAACTTGCAGTTGCCTTCATTGGGTTTCATGGCCGGTTCAAACAATGGAGGTTGAGATTTTGCTTCCATTCGATGAGACTTGTTTTCTGAATGAGATGATGGCGGCGAAGGCTTCAACCACTTTCCACAATGTTGACCAACTCCTAGAGTCTGCTGGAAAGAGTAGCTGCCCGGCCCATCATATCCAGCATTTCTGACTTTTTTGTAAGCCGACTCACCAGCTTGTGTTTTCAGGCTAGAGGTAGACTCCCTCATGTTCACAGCGGGGCTGGAAGGCATCATGGACCACTGGCACTGACCTGGAAGCAAGCTGAATTTGCCTTCCTGATCTTGAAAATGCTTCTTCAAAGGAGTACAATCATCTGGACATTTTTCGACAATTGGAGAACAAAACACATGTGAGCCACCATGAGAACTGAAACCTGATAATAAATCTGTACATGTTGGCTCCTGCCTCGTCACTGACATCCAATTCTCAGTTCCCAATCTTCTCTGGGCAGAAACTACATCAGTTTCCTCATCATCTTGTGCGGGAGGCCATATAAGAGGCTTTCGAGCATTGCCTGACTCTTTACTTTCAGCAAAAGGGCTTCCCAAGGTCGTGATCTCTTGACGTTCCAAGACACTCGAAAATCCATGCACTTGTGAAGGGTCAATTGTAACTTTGGATGGACCTAGAAGATTACATTGAGAGGCTCAATTTACACAAAAATCATACAAGTTCATATAGGAAAAGGTATTAAAAAATTAAATCAAGAAAACGAAAACATCTCTGAAGCAATATAAGTCATACCTTCCCTTGTCAGAACAGATGAATCAGGAGAAGGCACCACGTTTCCACGGGGCCTTTTGGATCTGGGAATATGTAGAGGACTAGGGACAGGGGGGTTCAAAGCAGGTTCTATATTCCAAGGTGAAACCCTTTCTGGGCGAGGAATAGAAGACGCTTCATCCCATCGCACCTGCAATTCAAAAGGTTCTACTTTCATTATGAACACCATAAAAATTCTCAAGAAAATAGGTAAAGAAATAGATATCGAGCATAATGGTATAAGCCATGACCCATACAGAGCAACAAAATAAGAGGAATAGTAGAAAACACAACCTTTAGACAACTCCATTTTGATTCAAGCCATCTCCTGGGATCAACGTCTTCGATGCCAACTATGGTACCTGTAAACCTACAAGAAGGATAATGTGCATCATATAAAAAATCTCATGGCCATCATCAGTTGCATCACATAGAATTTTTTACATCCATGCAACAGACAATGCTGAGGTATACCTCTGTTCTGGAGCTTCTTCACCTTCGAATCTCATTTTGAACCTCATCCCAATAGAATGGTTGGCTTTAATAGACTCCACGTATTGATCAAATGGAACAATGAACTCAGAAGGACTCGTCCTGATATATCAAATTTAACAAAAAAGAACCTTCTATATCAGAAGGACATGAAACTTTCAAGTGTTTTATGGACAGGAAAGGGTACAATCTAAGCTACGTTTTCTTCTCTTTTAAAAAGTTTTTATTTTATTTTTTTAGACATCAAGATAATGAGAGCCATCATTAAGCAAATAACAAACCATAACATGGATCTAAAATTAACATGATATGCAATATTTGAACACTGATAGTGGCTAATGAGAGCACTATCCATAGTTCTTCACGAGGCAGATCATCCCATCACTTTACTCAAATCCCATAGGGATAATCCAGTTCCTAATTCCTATGCAGATCTAACACCCCAGTGCAATAAAATTCCTTGGCTTGACGGCCTAACTTGATGATGGATGCTTTGACCCTAGCAAGAATAGAAACCGGATTAGCTCACCCAATATTCTGTGAGTACAACCACTTAATTCAGTACCTTTGGAAGCTCCACCACCAGAGGGTATCTTGCCCTCTTGTGTTCCAAGAAATTTCTAACGGTGAGGGCCATACCTGCTTACCTTCCATTCCATAAAATTATTTATGCGCTGCTCTTGCTTTTGGGATGGTATCAAATACAATCTTAGCAAGTGCCCCCACAAGGTGCAATCTTCCACCCAAAGGTCTTCCCAAGTAACTAACATTTAACATAATCACAAGACACGCGAAAAGGGAAAAAAACTCATTTTTCTAGCATCCAACCTAAAGAACGAGATGAGAATAGCCTCGATCAATCTTTCCATATCTCCAAAATCCCTCTTCCGGTTCCACCCACCTCCCTTGGCTCCCATCCCCAATGGATTCACCATATTTCTTTTCAACCAACCACCTTGTGTCCATGATGCTCCCTCTTCTCCAAATCTCTGCCACCATCTCGCTAGTAGAGCCCATTTCCTTTCTTCGATATTTACAATGCCTAGTCCAAACATTTTCTATCGGTGAGGACACCATGTCCCAGTTTATAAGAGATTCTTCTTGCTTCCTTTACCATCCTCCAAAAAAATATTTTTGATCCTCTCAAGAGTCATTGCCATTTCTACCATAACTTTGAAAAGTGGAAGATAGTAGTTGGGAGATTTGCTAGTGCTTACTTTATTGGAGAGAAAGGGCCTCCCAGGGGTATGTATTATTTTTTCCATTATATATGATTTTTTCCATGAGGCCGATTAGCTTTTGGATTTTTTTTAAAGGCTTCCACATGGATACAGATCTCAAATAAGCTCCTAGGTGATGTCCAAGATAATCTAATGGAAATGAAACCAAGGTAAAGCCCATAGAAGTTGATGATTAAAGCAACCCCTCATCCAAAGCAAAGCCCAGCATTGAACTTTTCACTATGTTACTAACTCAAAATACACATAATCCACATCCATGCAGCATGCACTTCTTTCCGCAAGTTGATGGGCCTATCAAATGGAAAGTCCAATTCCGTGAAGCTGAGACATTAACACATGCCAATATCATATGCAACACTTAAGATAACCCAAAAGCATGCCTGTAGAAGTAATCATTGAAAAGCTCTTTTCAAAACCAAATGGGATGGATCTTAAAAAAAATATCAATACAGCATGATGTGAATTTAGAGCACCAACTAGTTACCTAGGTTTGTACAAGACAGTAAACATACTCCCAGTTGATACAGCATGCCATGCTGTTGCAAGGACACCAACGTGCATGTTGTGGCTAGATATAACAGAAGATGGAACATTATTCTCCTGTCTCATAGCACGTCTTACCCCGACACGGAGTTCGCCGTTCTCACCTCTAAAAGCCACAAATCATTTAGTAGTGAGAAGTGAAATAAATAAATAGATACTCTCAATTGGAAAGTACAGATGATGAAAATAATAAACCTGAGAAAAATAAATGCATCCCCTGCCACCAGACGTTTGGAGCTGACAAAGACACTCCAACCACTTTGAAGGAGGTGCCTCCTTGGTTGTCCTAGCAGTTTCAAAAGTAGACAATACCTTAAGTTTAATTTTAAAAAAAAGAGCAAAAACCTTATCAATCTTAATGCAAAAAATAAATAAATAAATAAATACATAAATCAACCGTAAGTATTTAACTCATAACGTCACCAAAATTAATGCAGCCTAAAGCCACAAGAGAGGTAATTTGATTCTGAACCATGCAACAGTAAGAAGGCAGCATATTCATTGAACTCCATAAGATATATCACTCCTATAGCGGTAACACTAACAAGAAACGTAAATGACATATTGGCAGCTCACAGTTAAAGGTCCCAACTCCAACAAATTCAGGTATCCTACAGTTCTCATGCTTCAGTGATTACCCCGAAATATATGGCGGAAACGCCATTCTGTCCCATGCAAATCTTTAGCAACCAATTCTTGAGTTGGCGGTTGACGAGCCATGTCCTGATAACCAATAATCAACAAGTATAAATTAACATAGGTAACCTCCACGAATCAAATGGTAAGTTCAAAAACACAAGTGCTATACAAACCAGTGGCGGAAGGCATTCATCTGCATGTCGCCTCAGTACAGAGAAACCACCATGGGTGCTTGTGTCAGACGCTGTCAGAGTCTTACAAAAGGAATGCACATGTGGTCGTACTGGCGGAGCAGACACAGGATCCTTCGCTACAGCATTCTCATCTTCCTGGAAAATTACAAAGTCATCATCTCATTACCTTATCCCTTCAATATGAGGTGAGTTTAATGAGTTCCTGCCAATGTCAAATTATTTTTGTGTGGTGCAGGCCCATTTGTTCACTTGGATTGAATTCCTAGAAATTCTAAGTAAGCTATTCCTGAAAGTGACTAAAATTGAAGAAAAAAAAGGCAAAGATCCATTTGCTGCCTAGGGACATTGCATAGTGTGCATGAATTCGAGTCTTTAAAAAAGGGTGAAGATCCATAAATGGCTATCAAATAATCTCTCCTTCAATGGGGAATGAATTAAGGAGAACATAGAATATACATACCAACTGTTGAAGATCAACGATCATCGGCTTTCACTCAGTAGGTTTGGGACATTGTGTAGCAAGCATGAGTGTGTGAGTTAAAGTCTAATGTAAATAACCAAAAGAAAAAAAAAGTTTGAAGATCCATAAATGGCTATCAAATGATCTCCACTTTAATGGAAAATGAAAAGGGAAGGTGGAATGAATCAGGGTCCCCTCTACATCCTCCCCTTTTATCATTCACCCCTCACCTCTTTAATGATCCTTTGTTGGCACCCACATTGCCATGAATTTCTGGAAATTTAATTCCATGACAAAAACAGAGGCCCTTACTACTAGAGCAAACACAAGACTAAACGGTAATGACAACAACAGAAGGCACTGAGCAAACTTAAAACTAAAATCCAAGTCAATAACAGAAGGCACTCGGCAAACTTAAATTTAAAATCCAGATAATAATAATAATATAAAAAATAAAAAATAAAAAACCACCACCACCGACAAGGAATTGATAATACCTTCTCAGGAAGCAAAGTTACTTGGGCGAAAACCTCATCCGTTTCCCGTTCCGCCTACCAGCACAAAAGAACACCAATTTAAGGAAACATACAATCCATTTCCCTTCAAAACCGTAAATCCCAACCATAAAATCAGGAGGAATTCAAATTCATACCTTCAATTGGACATTGATCACACGGCAGAGGATCTTCCAAGGAAGATTGTACAACGGAACCTGCTGATCCGCTACCTGATTCGTAGATGCCTCTACCTAAACAGCACAACCAAAATCAAGTAAGAAACACAGATACACCACGAGAAATCACAAGATAACATAAAATCAAGCAAAGAATTAAATAGAATTACCTGTTCTATATGCCCCTGCGGGAAGTAGAAAACTCGCTCTCCTTCACGTGGAACTGTTACAAGAGGACCAGCACAGGCGTGCCAAAGCTCCGTAAAAAGAGCTTCTTCCAAACCTGGAACATTAAATCAAAAGCAAAGAAGAAAAACCCTAGTTTCAGAATCAGGTCAGCTTTTGCAAAAACACCGAAATCCTGACCTCGAAAAGCTCAAAGATTTCACCTTTTCCAGAAGCCATAGAAGCGAAAGCGCTAAAAAAAAAACTCAAACTTTCAAATCAACAACTCGATTTCGCCCTGCGAAAAGAATAAAAACTCTAAAATCCCCACGAACAAGGACGGAAACAAAACACATCGAAAGGAATTCGAACAAAGCTCTCTCACCTAGTAGATTCTGCAGACCAATTATAAGCGAGAAATGGAGGAAGAGATCAGAATCGAAGCAGCTCGAAACGAATCATCATCGATAGAGAAAAAGAAGAAGAAATCGCAAGTCCTGACAGCTCCAGACGCCGAATCCGAAGGCAAATTTCATCGCAGGAGCTAATTCGATTGATGTCTGGAGCTATGAAACCCTAATTTCTCCTCGAAAGCTCTTCCAAAGAAAGAAAGAAGGCCCCTGTAGAGAGAAATCGCCTTGGATTTGGAGTTGGATTTGGAGGGGATAGATAGATGGATGGATTGGTCTCGACGTCGTTTTCGCTCACTCGCCCTGCAACTCTCGTACATTCGTCCAGACCCTAGCCGCGGGTCAATGTCTTCGGTTTTCCGTAATTTATTTAAACCGTAGTCAAAATTATAATTCGGGTTGACGGAAAAAAAACCGGGCAAAGGGGTCCGGCTGGAGTGGATGGTTCAGGCCAGCTCTGTTTGGCTCATTGAATTATTGTTGGATTATTATATAATAAATAATAGAGGAATTTATCCGCAAAACTATCTTTGATGGCCACAAACCAAAAATAGGCCCCCATGGTTTTTATGAAATAGTACCAGTCTTCCAGTCAAAATTTTCTCTCTTTTTTTTTTGCCTTTTTTTTTTCAACTAGCGTCAACGTTATTGTTTATTTCAATGGGACCCAGCATTTCAATATTCTGCGGAGCAATGACGTCATTGCTCATTCTAATTTTTAGTAAGACTTTATAAACTGTTGGGCGACGATATCGACGCTAATTTAAACTGTAAAGTTTGGCAGCATTTTCTGTCAAACGACAACATTGGCGCTAATCTTAATTTGGAAAAAATTCATTAGATTTACTATGATGTACACACGCACTATATGATTCAAAGAATCTAACATATATCATCTGCATGCTTCATTGCAAGTACAATTATAAAACATGGAAAACAAATTTAAAAACTTCATATTCAAACAACTTTTCTACCACCACCCTCCAAAGATCAATCCCTACCAAGTACCCGACTCTTGAAAAAACTCTTGTCTAGTTTGACCAATTTTCATACTTTAGTCATTAAGTCTTTTTATCAAACAGTTAACATGTACTCTTATGCCATGTTTGTAACATCTCTTTTGGAGCAGCACCTTTGTGTCTCCCAACCAATTCAAGATAGCATATAATAAGGCAACCAAATTAATCCACTCGGTAGAACACCAACAAAACAAACCCTTGTTGGCAATTTGCTACCAAATTAGATAGCTTAAATGTCCAATGCATGCTTTCTGATAACAAGTACTCAGGTGGAATAAACGAAGAATGAGATGGAAATAACATCGTCATATACCCAAAGTCTGCATTGTTGAAGCTCATTCGAGACAACATTCACATATTAGAAATTTATTCAATAGTTTTACCGACTGCTTTGGCAGGTTGTTTTTTACCCAACTGATAATTAAATTTTTGGATGGCCCATAATAGTCAGTAATGTGAAAATGGGAAAAAAAAACAAAGAATTCCCGCCCATGTCTCATTCTCACGCCTCAAACCCTATCCACAATTGATTGCGTCTTTCTCTTCTCTTCCCCCTCGACCGGCGCCGACACTCGATCCCCACCCCCCCCCCCCCACACTCTCTCTCTCTCTCCCTCTCTACCCCTTTCCTCGTCGCCAGGAGATAATCACGTGGAAGGGGCGGAGCACCCCTACCTCCCAACCCAGTGCCACAGCTCCCAAGCCACTGCCAATGACCAAGTGCCGACCTCCAGCGTTCTCACCTAGCGCCACTGCCCATCCTTGCAACCCTGCTCCCCCGCCCCTACCTCCCAACCAGAGCCACCGCCCAGCCTTCCTATGCAAGCTCTGGGATTTCTCCTTTGCTCTCAGCCAACTACAAACAATATCATTATCAGCTTCGTTCAACATTTGTTTTCTCCCTAGATCCATTTTGGTTTGCCTCACACAAATGAATTAGGTTATTTGTTCTTCCCTTGCCCCCTTGTTGTTGCAAATGGATATTTGTGGATTACAAGTTACGGTTTTTTTAAGTCGTCATAACAAATGCTTAGTGGATCTTGCAAAGTCGTTATCTTCTCAAACCTTAGTTGTGGGTCAATGTCTTCAGCCTTCCGTACTTTATTTCAACCATGGTCAAAATTATAATTCGGGTTGACAAGCCTAAACCTGAAAAAATGGAGCAAATGGGTCCAGGTGGAGTGGATGGTTCAAGCCAGATCTATTTGGCTCATTGAATTATTATTAGGTTATTATATAATAAATCAAGATTTTAAAATGTTCTTTTTTCTTTCTCTTTCTTTTTTAGTTTTTTGAAAGGTTTAAATTTCCTCTTAATTTTAAGAGGAAAGAGGTGTGTATTTCTATTAACGTTTATGTTCTGGTTGATCATTTTAGTGGGTTTAGACTTTTTTTCTTCTATCAAATCAATAAAGTATAGTATCGTAAAGTGAAGCGTCAAATAAAAAATGAATAAAATAAGAGCTTTGAAGTTAAAAAACTGCTAAATGACAAAAGAACATGTGCTGCTCAATAGGAATTTTTTTTTCTGATTTAGGATTTTTTTATTTATTTGACTACTCTTTTAATCTCTCTTGATTTGACCATTTATTTTAGAAAACCACCTTAGATGTGCACTATATCAAAAAAGCCCTTATAGTTGTAGTAGACCACTTGCATTTTTATTTTATTTTTGTGTGAAATGAGATGTGGGTTGATATCGACCCCGCGCACGCCAAAAAAAAAATAGTTTATCGACATCTTCCCCCTCTCTCTTCCCCTCTGCATTCGTTAGAAAGAAAGCATATTATTGAACAAATGAAGTGACTATCTTTTTTATCTTTGTTTCTATCTTTGGTATTATGGTTACTACTCTTCACTGGTTATCCACCTCATCGTTTGATCACAACAAAAGGGAGAAGAAGAAGAGTGTTATAAATCCTTGAAAAGGGTAATTGTCTGATCAAGAATTCACGAAGATCTAAGTGTTTATTACTTTATTTTATTATCAAATCAGGTACTTTTTTACATTCAATTATATGCTTGTGTTATTCAAATCTATCCTATTTAGTATATAGATCCGACTAAGGTTAGGCTAATCAAAGATTAACCAATTTAGTTTTTGTCTAAACAAATGAAGTAAATGGAACCAAAGTGAACAAAAGGAAATGTGCCCTGATCTATTGACTACTTCAGATTATGTAATAGAGTGCTTCAGCTTACGCTGTAGTGTCTGCTTGTAGTCAGCTTCAGGCATTGTTGATGGTTGCATTGCATATAGACCCATGGACTGGAAGAATTACTAGTCGCAGGTGTGGCAATCCCTGTTAAGTTTTGCATGGTGTTTGAGTTGCCATACAAACAGTAGCAGTTACCGTCCATGTATTTTTACAGGATTTGGACCCTAAATAGCTTACATCAATTTTTATGCGGCCCGTTGATCACAGGTCCAAAATATCCTCAGAAGGCTTTGAAATCAGAGGGAGTACTCCTGATAAGCCTAAATAATTAATTATGTATCATACAATGTTTTTTAGACTTTGTTGACGCACCCATTTTTAGGGTTTTCGCTGACCAGGGAGCATTAACTCTGGACAGCTTTAAAATCACCTACGGCCTAAGCATTTAAGGCTCAATAAATTTCATAGATAATGAATCAGGTATCCATCTTCCTCAAATGATAAGGTCTGTTTGGATGTTTTACAGGATAGAGTATTGACAGACTTAAATAGTGCAACAATAAATAGTATCAGATATAATAGTGTAATATTTAAATATTATAATTTTTTTATTTGTCAATTTTTGAATAATGTATCGGAATTTAAATTGAGTTGCTTAGTAGGTGCTACTGATTATAATATATGATAAAAAGAACTTATGATAATAACAAATTATCATGATGTGACATCTACTTTTACGTTATCTCACCCTTACCTTGATGTGACATCTATCTTTTCTTTACTTTACCACATATGTAAATAAGCACATGATGGTAAATTTCGCGAAATAAGACTTTACTTTACTATTTTATAAAATAAATTTTGAAATATTTTTATATTGTAGAAAACTTTCAATGGAAGAGACGTGTTGGAAAAAGATATTAAATTTTTTTTAAAAAAAATAATCTTTTCTTCTTAGTTTTTCTTGGCTTGCCAAACATTTGAGACTTTTTTTATTTAATAGCACCTTTGGTAAACGTCCTCGCCGCGGATTTCTCTCATTTTTTCGCGATCCTGTGGAAAACCCACGTTTGGATCCACGTGGAAAAGCCCTTGGAGGATGCGAGGAATTTTCGTTTCCAATGATTTTTCCAAAGATTCTGGGCGTCAGACCCCCACCCCGGATCGGCTGAATCCATGTGCACGAGGATTTGCGTAGCTATAGTGATTTCAGGTGTTAATTTAGATCATACCGGTTTTTTGCATTTTTTGGTTTCTATGGGCCCCACAATCAAGATCTGAACTGATAATAGTGTTAAGAAGGTTCAAAACGGCCATCTCACAAAATTCCAGCTGTTGATTCATCCTAGATCTTAAGATATTTGCAAAACCGTTCATACCGTTAAATGATAATTTATGAGATGCTGTGGGTAAAAAAAGGGGGATTAAATCAAGTCCATTTTTTTTTTTTATCTTCTGGTTCCTATGGGCCCCAAGATCATGATCTGAACTAGCAGTTATTTTTGGTAGGTTAAACACGGCTAATTGATCCTTATCATATCTTGAGATATTTGCAAAAAAGTCTAGGTACTAAAATATTAATTTCTTATTCCTGTGGGCCCCCTTTGCACGATCTGAACCGTACATATTCTCTAGATGACCACAAACTACTTTGAGGTGAAAGTTGAGGTTTTAATTTTTAATGGATTTTGGAAATTTTTATAAAAATGTTTGCCATTGGATCATACATTCTACAATTTGTAAGAAACATCCCTCCATCCAAACATGAAACTCTCATTGAGAATCCCTTTTGAAGATGCATTCGTTCTTTGGAGACGGGGAGAATCCTCTAAACAGAGGATTCTTCTATATTTATCAAACGTGCCCTAAAAAATGAAAGATTATATTCTCTAAAATATTATTTTATGTAGTTTTTTTTTTTTTTTTTCATCCAATAAGCCCTGATATGGGTGAAAAACCATTGGATCCCACCTTCCAAGTGCTTTGGCCACCCTGGCCCACAGTATGAGGATATTGTTTATTATTAATACCAACAATTGCCTCCTTCAGGTACACCGACGGAAGTGTGCCTCAATATCATTGAAGCTCGGTTTTTGGTCAAAAGAAAATATGCAAAAGCTATTACAAAGCTGCATGGCCCAGCAGATCTTCATGGAAATTTTGGATGAGTTAATGTAGGTGAAGGTTGGGTATACAGAATTGGCAAGCCAAGGGGAATTTTAAAATCATATATTCCTACATTTTGCTATATTATCTCATACCTTAGAATATAATCTACACACCTCAAACTAAAGTGTTTGGGTAACTTAGAAAATATCCTACAATATTTCACTTTCTTGTAAAAAACCTTCATATTAAAATATTCATGTATATGTTGTATACAATAATATTTCTTTAAGAAAACTATCCAAAATAAGTGTCAAGAGTTTTTGCAAACACGAGTGGAAGTTCACAAGAAATTACTACCATGGTAGCCCACTATATCGATAAATTTAGTATAATTTTTAACAGTATGATTTCTATAGGAGTATTACTATGCCCTTTAGCGTTTACAAACTTTATGTGGGTCCCCTAGCTCTATCTTAATTATATAGTTTCTTTATTGATTGGTAATATTAGGTGTTTCCTACAAATATCACGTTAGGTAACATTTACCACGATTACCACTTCATTTGTTGACACTTCACGTAAGTGTCCATCCCAATTCTTCCAACCAAACGACCACTTTCTTCATCCATCCTTCTTCATATCTCTGCTTTAACATGAGCGTTCCATTTTCATAGAATATGACACGTCCCAACTTTTTGTACTACAGAAAAGCCACCTTTCGTAATTAGAATTACAAGGTTAATTTCTATTTTGCACTGACCTTGTGTTTGAAGGGGGATTTACCAATGAAACCTGCGTGGTTTTGATGCCATGACACATCTGCCAACTAGTTCAGATGACCCAGACAATCTAAAGGTGGCAATTGATCAAGTTTGAACACTGTGGGCAACATATATATATATATATATATATATAGGCTAAACCCAAACCCAACCCGAAAATAGAAAGGGTCAACCTGAGCCAAACAGGTAATGAGTCTGGTACAGTAAGGCTGGCGGGTAAAAGTGCAAGAAAAGAATCAACTGACACCAAACTTATTTATAAATCGGATCGGGCCCAGTCAATCCTACAACCATCTCTTGAGAATCTAAAAACTGGATAGTTGGCCCAAGTTAGATGGATCCATCCATATAGAACGGTTGTTACTGAAGGCGAGGCTATCCATGGTGGATGGTATAGGGGTATAACTTGAGCTGGGTCAAGCTAGAGTCCACATCTCAGGCCCAATGAAATGCACAATTTTATATATACTGTTCAAGTTTGAGCGCAGGCTCAAGCCTTGGATATGCAATGTGCATATGGGCAACTAAATCACATGCAATATTGGCCAGTTGGGGTTAGGTCAATGTCAAGACAAGCCCAGCCAAGGTGCAGTTCTAGGCACAGTTAACACAAGTTATTTTATCAGTTGAATGGTTACGAAGGAAGTGAAAAAAGAACTTGGCTGAACTATACTTGGAAGAATCGTAAGTCCTGCCTATCAATTTGTTTCCATAGAGAAATTAGCTGTACAGTCAACCGTGAAGAGACATTGCTCTGACTCCTCCTTTGATTGATGGCCTTCAATGTACTACAAATTGGATACACACAAGTAGGATCATCAATGTACTACAAATTGGATACACACAAGTAGGATCTATTGGAACAATTGCATCCACCACCAAAAGATGGCCAATATATAGATATTTAAGGGTAGAAAATCATAAAATCCAATTCCTCATTTATTAGAATATGCAGGTTAAGAGAACTAAGCCGGAAGAATGATTGGAAAAGTACAATTCGCCAAGCTGAGAGACTATATAGATGGGATAAGGCTTTGATGAAAATGATGATGACAATACATGGACAACAACTTAAAGCACCATGCACTTGGTTATCTGATTGATGGATTGATCTGCCTATCTTTTTCCCAGTCATGTTCACAGTGAGTCTCACTTGACCAAATGCCCAAAACATGTCCACAAATTCCAAATAGCACAACAGCTAACACAATTTTACAATATAGTAATCTTATGTACTCCGCAAATGAAGTTCAAATTCTACGTATGCTCACAGAAGTGCATTTCGATGCCCATTTGGGATACAAAATCAGAGGAAATTAAGTTCTCTACATGTGTAAGTAGGAAGGCATAAAAAAAAGTACGGACATAATCAATTGTTATGAAACCTCACCCTTTACCACCCTTTACCTATGAGCCACAGCCAACCAAATGCAACGCCCGCAAAGAGACCTCCAGTGAGAAATGATTGAAGCAAGTTTCCCAAAGCATTTTGTTCAGGCCCCTACAGAAACAGAGCAGAATCCATTAAAATGCAATACCTTGAAAAGGAGAAGAAAGAAGAAACAAAAGGACCACAGTTGCCAACACACTCATGGTTGAGTGGAGGGTGATGGCACCTCGGTATCACACACATGCCCAGGGATCACTCCTTGGGTCTTTAGGTTGATGGGATCATCTTGACAAGTACGCCAACCTAAGAAAAGAACAAAAAGCGAAAAACAAAAAGAGACCACAGTTTCAAAATTGGAACTCATTCTAATGTCACTCACATATGCTAGTTTAAGAATTATACTAATATTGAAATTAGGCTTGCTTTAAGACTTTGGCGAGTTTTTAAGCCGACCCCTTTGGAGCCTTCTAAGTTCTGATTTGAGTTAATTTGTGATCTGGGGACAGTGGCGGACCCACGTATATCATGTGGGTGTGGTCGCAGCAGGCCGATTTTCAAATGTCTTCAGAGGGTCATGGGCCGCATGGGGCATGTCTTAGTTCTTCACCAAACCCGCCTCACCCAATATATTGCTGCCCTAACGTCCTCCCCATCGAAATGAAACCCATCTCCTAATTCCTATCGCATTTGAAACCCCCAAATCCCAAGACCGTCCCTATTTGAAGCCCCCAAATCGCAAACCTCTAGCTTAGGAATCCAGTCATGCGGTTGGTCACCTTCTTTGGTAGTGGCAGCATCTGATACGTGATATAATTGATTAAGTGCCCACTTCTGCATGATCAGGGGCCCCGGGTCCCTACAAGGATGTTGTTATTTCTTTAATTACTTTCCGGTTGCTATTTCTTTCGTTAGTTTGAATTAGTCAGAGTCCTTAAGAAAGTGTTTTCATTTGTTAGAGTCTGTTTTCTCACGCTGGGTAGTTGTTGGAACTACTTCAAAGTGGAGCTAATTCTTAGGAGCATGTAACTAATGCAATGAGTCCATTCCAGTCCTATATTTATGAGACAACCATTGAATAAAATAATCATCTTGAATTATTAATACAAAAACCTCTTGGTTTCTTAGGTGGGAGATCATCTATCTTGTTTTCTTCTTCTTCCTTTTGAGCAGTGCTTAATCTTTTGACCACCATAGCTCGACGTTGTAGAAAGTTTGTATCAGCATCAGCATCGACATCGTCTTCTCCCTCTCTCTAGCCAGCCATTTCTCTCTCTCTCTCTCTCTCTCTCTCTCTTATTTTTTCAGATTTCTGTCTCTTATTGTCTGATTCAACTAACATAATTGTAAGTGCTTAAATTAATACGGACTTATTAAGGTGGATGTAGAACTTCTTGGAAAGGATCAAATGCTTGAGACCTGAAGGGGAAGGAGAGAAACGAAGGTCAGAGGCCCTGATTGCTGTCAGCCAAAGGCACTCCGATGCCTAAGTTAGTTCCACAACTAAGCAAATGATGAGTGGTCAGGAGAAAGGAAGGATATAGAGTATATGTGTATGTGTATGCTCGCATACCTTTCTGGGACTAATCCCCTGGGATACATATAGGCGGAAGTCCCGTCAAACTTTCTATTAGTGGAGGTAGGTGGTGGTGAAGTCCCATTGGACCTTACCCTGACACCTTGGTGATAGGTAGACGGAGAGTCCAATCTGACGGCTCCCCATTCTTTCTAGGACTGCTGACGTGACCGCCTGATAAGGACATCTCCTTTTTGCTATCAGTCGCCCACCCTATCTAACAGCGTGCCGTACCTTTATAGGAGCATGATTGCAATTGACTGACACTCAGTACTCACCTCGGTTAAACGAACTGGGCTAAAGATGATACCGAGATCAGAAACTGACACTGTTGCCAAGTTGCATATAGCTGGCACTATTGCCGAGCTGCTCATAACTGGCACTGTTGCCGAGCTAGTACTGTTATTGAGCTGAATATTGCTGACACTATTGCCGAGCTGCATATAACCGAGACCAAGACAAACCCAGCCGGTACTTTTACTGAAGCTGGCATAATCTCGGTACTGCGGGAATGCCCCCCACACAATTGCCCCCTAGCTTTTGACCTCTTAGAGTTCTCCAACTCTTTGAGGTCGAAAGCTAAGCATTATGATGGAGGAGTCTTCTGATTATTGAGTTTGAAGTCCATGCTCTTATTCGTCTCGGTGCTGGTTGCTGATGTCTGATCCTTATCAAGAAGTCGCTTCGTCTACTCGAGGTAATTAATAGCCTGTCCAAAGCAACACATGAGATGTACCGGTGGCACCACGTGTCACCGTCTGATTGGTTGTCCAATCTTTTTGAAGAGATGCGTGGAGTATTCGAGGCGACGCCTTGCATGTGCGTCCTCGAAATTCGAAATGGCGCCCCTTTTTCATTATATATAGGGGTGCTTCTCCCCTGTTCTTCACTTTTGCATTTGTTTAGAGAAGAGAGGGTTTGCCGGAGAGAGGAAATTTGCCGAGGTCGAGTTTCTGCAAATCCGAGCTCGCCGTCCTTCGAGTCCAGTCTGTTTTGTAAGTTTTCCTCCTTTCTCTTCCTTTTCGTTCCTGCGTTTTTATTTCTTCTAGGGTTTCCTGCCCCTTTTCCTTCTTTAGAGTTTCATACCTCATTATCCCAATTTCTTTAAACTTAGGAATGGGTATTTATAGGCATTGGCTAGAAACCCCAGAGGCCATGGCTGAGTTTAGGGCCAACTATGGCACCCCTGACGACGTCCTGATTAGGTTAGATGACCCTAAAAACCCCTTTGATGGCCATTCCTTCACTAAAGGCTGGATACCTTTTCTTCTAGTCACCATAATCGAAGGCAGGGTCCGGTTCCCCGTTCACCCTCTTCTGATGACCTGTCTTAAAAAGTGGCGCCTCTGCCCATGCCAGTTGATGCCCAATAGTTTCAAAATCATAATGGGTGTCGCCAAGCTCAATAGGATTTCAGACATTAACATCGGCGTCCATGACATCGAGGATGTCTACGACCTCTGCAAGTCCGGAGGAGGCGATAACATCTACTATCTTCGGGTGAAGGCGAACAGGGAATGCATCGTCAATGATTTAAAGGACTCCAACAGGTACGCCAGGGACGATTGCCTGTTCGTCTCGAGAAACTGGGAGTTCGGTGGGTCCATGCCCGAGGTGCAGAGGGTATACAGGATTCCCCGTGGCTTCGAAACCCCTCCGAGTAAACACTGAATCCTTTTGTTTTCTCTTATCTTTTTTTCTTGTTCCGCCGAACTGACATTTTCTGTTTGTCGTGCAGACGTCCGCCAGAGGAGACATGAGGCCAACCGGGTCGACTGAGTGAGGAACGACGCCTGGTTCTAGACATTGTACAGCTATCGAGGCAACAGTGGCCGAGCTGCCTGGGCGCTCTGAACTACGGACCGAGGTACCACTCCTTCATTAAGAGGAGGACTGGTCAACCTCGGGGGGCGGGGGGGGGGCAGGGGGCGTCGAGCTGTTGCGGAAGAGGAAAGGATAGAACCAGTGCAGGCCCCGACCGATGTTGAGCAGCGGGTTGCTTATGGTGCCGAGGCCTCTACCTCTTGGTCTGACTCGGAGACCGCCGAGCCTGCCAGATCCAGTGCAACTGCTGTGGGAGTTGAGACCTCCTCGAGGTCAAGGAGATCACAACAAGTCATCGATTCTCCTTGCTCTCCCTCTAGCTTGGAAGAAGGAGAAGACATGCAACGGCACCGTCCTCCTGTGGTGGTTGATGACTTAGAGGCTTGGATATTTGGAGGCCGAGCTCCCCGTGCCCCCATGCCCCCTGGCCCCGCTTCCGCTTCCACGTCCTCAGCCGTCGCCGATGCCTCTACTCCCGCTCCTGTTACTTCTCTAAGTACAGGAGTTCGGCAGCGCCCTGCCGAAATCACAAGGGAGGAGGCTCCGCTGGAGAAGAGGCCTAGAACCGAGGCCCCGCCGTCTAGTACGGCAGCGACATCCTAGCCCACCAGGCTGACTCCCTAGAGACCGAACCTCCAAGTTGAGCCCGGAAGGCCGTTGACGGTGGAGGACCGTATAGCTGGTGACGCTCTTGTCGTTGCCGCGGTTGGGCGAGCCTGCGCCTTGCCGCGGGACATGTAAAAACTGAGAGAGTTCGACGACGTGAGACTGGCGGTCTCGTCGATGCAGTTGGCCATTTCGATGAGTTTTTCACAAATTTAAGTGCTTGATCTCGGTTACTACCTTCTGACGCATGTTTTTTCTACAGGTAGTGCAAAAATGCAGGTCGGGCTTGAAAGGCTTCAGGAGACCTACTCCAAGCTTTCAAGGTTGGAGGTGGAGAAGAAGGATCTCCAAGCAGCCTTGGATGCCAGCAACCAGAAGCTAAAGGAGAAAGTGGAAAGGAACATCGGTCTCGTTGCTGAGCTTGATACGAAGATGGCCGAGATCAGTAGACTGAAGGTTGAGACCGAGGCCCAGGAGAAACGAGCAGCTGAGTTTGAAGCCACTTTGGAGAAGCAAAAAGCCGAGCTTGAAGCGAAACTCTAGGCTGAGACCGACGCTGCTTTCACTGAAGGGGTGGCAGAGGCGATGACGTTGTACGAGGCTCGGGTCCTTAAAGTGAGCCAAAAAGTATGGGAGCTTGGGTGGATGGCCATGCTGAAGGAAACAGGAGTTCCTGGAGATCATTCTGTGTATAAAAATCTGCCTAAGTTCCCAAGCTCGGACCCAGGATCAACCTCTGCCCCCACTGAATCCGAGGCTCGCCCAAAAGTTGCCGTAACCGAAGCTGTGCAGACCAAGGCCTATGCTGATACCGAGGCCGATGATTTTTGTATTTTCTTTTGATGTAATATTTGAATGCTATACCTCTTTTTTTCATAAATATAATTGCACTTTTCTTTTTAATGCTTGCCTCCAAACATTTTTCATGTACCTGATCTTAGTTTTGTAACCGAGCTCTTTACATGTTTAGGATATCAATTTTGCTCAAGTGATTGAGTTCGGTTCAATAGCCGGAACCTTCTGTATTCTTAAGTTCTGTAACTCAAGAAACTTGAATCCGAATACCAAATTTGTCCGTAGAATAGATCGGTTTGTAACTGAGCTTAACGGGAGCAAATTGGATTAAGTTCTTTAACTTAAAGGATACAAAGATATTCACCTCGGTGATGGAATTCTGGGTTCCGTAACCAAACATATTTCCGATCACCGAGGTAGACACCGAGTTCTTTAACTTGGTGCGCCTTAACTATTTGAGGCTCTTCTTCATTTCCCTAATGCTCCGTAGCAGTTAGGTAGATAATTGCCGAGTTCAACAACTTGGCGAGAAAGGATGCAAGATATTCACCTTGGTCATAGAATACTTGGTTCCGCAACCAAACATATTTCCGAACGCCAAGGTAGACACCGAGTTCTCTAACTTGGTGCGCCTTAACCATTTAAGGCTCTTCTTCATTTCCCTAATGCTCTGTAGCAGTTAGGTAGGTAATTGCCGAGTTCAACAACTTGGAGAGAATTGCAAACAACTTGGTAAGAGCATCGGCATGAGAATTGGAATCTCTGCCGATCTGCTTGACTAGAACTTTCTTGAACTGAGGAGGGAGCTGCTTTGCATGAGCTAGATAGGCTGCCATCCTTTCGTTGCGAGCTTGGTAGTCTCCGTTCAGCTGGCTTGTCACCAGCTGGGAATCACTGAAGGCTACGAACTGCTATGCCCCCAGGATTTTAGTGCCGTTAAGCATTGCTATCAGTGCTTCATTATTTGATGACAAGGCTCTTTGGAGACTGGAGGACTATACCAGCGCCAACCCTTTTGGAGGTTGAGGATCCGTCGACGAAGACCTTTCATGCTGAATCGAGGAATTGCCTCCAAGATTGCTATTGCTCTGTCTCGGTAACCTTTTCCTGATCCTTATTGCCCCCTAATTCGATATCGAGCTGTCTCGGTGCCGACACCAAATGCACACTTCGGTGCATTTAATTTAAGTTGGAATTTTTTTTAAGGACGTCAAACCTTTGACTTAGGTCTGCCAAGTGGTCCTTTGACCTTTTAGACTTGATAACCATATCGTCAACGTAGACTTCTATTGTCTTGCCGAGCTCGGCTTGGAGTATCTTGGTTACCAGCCTCTGGTCGGTCGCCACGCGAGGTGGGAGCCGAGATCACCGCCGAGCTTGTCGAAGCCTTGTCTCGGTCCGGCTCCTTCCTCCGAGATGATTTCTTGTCTCTCTTGGAGGGTCAGTCTTCCTGCTAGAGGTCAAAGCTTTTTCGAGCTCGGGCCTCGTCTTCTTCTTGCTCTATAAATTGGTTCACCAGCGCCATCAGTGCCTTCACCGTGACCACAAGGAACCGTACCAAATCCTTCCGAAGCTCATTGCCTGGCAACAGAGCCTGTTTGAAGGACTTGATGGCCACTCTATCAGTGGCGTCCTCGATCTGGCTGTAGATCGTCCATAATCTCTTGGCGAACTACGTGATGTTTTCGTCCGCCGCATTTTGATCACCATCAGGTCATTGTCCGTCTTAGGGATGACCCTATGAGCTTGGAATTTTTCCATGAAAGAATTCTAGAGCTGCCGCTAGCCCGAAATTGACCCCTTTGGAAGTGCACAGAACCACCTTAGGGGGAGGTCTCTTAAACTGGAAAAGAAAACTCTGCAGTTCAAGTGGCCTACGTCGCCCCACATCGACATTCTCTAAGTAAAGTGTCGGAGATGCGCTGCAGGATCCGATGTTCCATCATAAAGGACGAACGTCGTGACACTAAACTCTTCAGGAAGAGAAAAGTTCCTTATCTCTTGAGAGAAGGGAGATGTGCCGAGATCCTCTGTGTCGTAGGCGTTTAGCCGATGTCAGGTGAAGCCGACTATCTCCATATTCTACCTGATCGTCTGCTTAACTTGTCGGTCAAGCCATTCTCTCAGGTCGTCATTATCCTTCGGTCTTTGGTGCGGCCTCTTTGAGTCTTCATTCAAGTGGCTGCTACTTGAGCCTTCGTCGTAAGCTCGGTGGCGCCTCTTATTATCCAGGATTTGCCTCAAATCCTATTTGACCAAAGGAGTTCAGCCGCGTCTGGGACATAGACCCAGAGCCTTCTTCTTCTCCTGGAGCTGCTGCTGGAGTTGACGAATCAGCTCATTTTGTTCTTGGATAACAAGGTTTTGGGCCCTGATATCCGTGAGGAGTGGGTTGTTATCATCGTTGTAACCATCATCGGCATCGGTCCGGTGATGGGATTATGACTTGGTCGGCATTGACATATCATCTCATTGGGGCACGTTCCAGTAGAGGAACACTCTGCTGGGGACGCTCTAGCGGAGGAACATCTTGTCGAGAAGGTGCCGTTAGAGGGTTATCTCGCCGGGGAGGTGCTGTCACCCCCTTTGATGATGAGCCCGATTGAGTCACAGGCCCTTCCGTGTTCGCTGCGCCAGATCTTCCTCCGGATCTCCTCTGGCGAGGGACTGACGGCAATTGCTTTAGCAACACTGGCTGCAGCGACGGGCCCCTCGACGATCCTTTGCCATTTCTAGTCTTCAAAGGCATGATGTTTGTGAATCTTGTTCAATCCTCTTCCCGTAGACGACGCCAACTGTAAGTGCCTAAATTAATACGGACTTATTAAGGTGGATGTAGAACTTCTTGGAAAGGATCAAATGCCTGAGACCTGAAAGGGAAGGAGAGAAACGAAGGTCAGAGGCCCTGGCTGCTGTCAACCGAAGGCACTCCGATGCCTAAGTTAGTTCCACAACTAAGCAAAGGATGAGAGGTCAGGAGAAAGGCAGGATATAGAGTATATGTGTATGTGTGCGTATGCTCATGTACCTTTATAGGACTAAACCCTGGGATACATATAGGCGGAAGTCCCGTCAGACTTTCTCTTAGTGGAGGTAGGTGGTGGTGAAGTCCCATCGGACCTTACCCTGACACCTTGGTGGTAGGTAGAGGCAGAGTCCAATCGGACGGCTTCCCATTCTTTCTAGGACTGCTGACGTGACCGCCTGATAAGGACATCTCCTTTTTGCTATCAGTCGCTCACCCTATCTGATAGTGTGCTCGTACCTTTACAGGAGCATGATTGCAATTGACTGACACTCAGTACTCATCTCGGTTAAACGAACCGGGCTGAAGATGATACCGAGATCAGAAACTGGCACTGTTGCCAAGTTGCATATAGCTGGCACTATTGCCGAGCTGCTCATAACTAGCACTGTTGCCGAGCTGGTACTGTTACCGAGCTGAATATAGCTGACACTATTGCCGAGCTGCATATAACCGAGACCAAGACAAACCCAGCCGGTACTCTTACCGAAGCTGGCATAATCTCGGTACTGCAGGAATGCCCCCACACAATAATGTTAGTTATTCTTAAGGGTTTTTTTTTTTTTTTTTTTTGTCTGTACTCATTTAGATGTGCACCGGAAGAAGATGTTGACGGAAAATGTTGTGAACTCAATGGTGGGTTTAGATATAGCACTTCATTCTCAACTAATTGTTTAATTTGTTACATAGAAACCAGTCCGGATTGCAAACATCTTCTCATATGGCATATATATTGGTGCATAGCTCTGGATTTCCTAAAATATTGATTAAGATATTTAGTATAAAAAAAGGGTTCATCAACATATCATCAAAATGTGAATTCTTACTCAGGGGCATTTGGTAACTCTAAAAATAAGCTCTTATCTTGTGATTTTGGAGCTTATTTACTTATTAGAGCGTTTGGTAAACCTCTAATTGCATTTTCTAATTTTAGAGTCATCTACAAATTTTAGCACCACCCAAATGGAAGACCTGGGTCTGGAACAACATTTTTTTCTAGTAAAGAATAATGCCATACTTGATTCCTAAAGATGTACAACTTGCTTTGAAGTAGGCCAATGGTTCAAATAAAGTTGATATTATGGTGGATGAGCTGTGAACTAAAAATTTCCTAGATGAGTGAATCCTAACCTTAATTTAGTTAATGAAAATAGGCATCATAAAAGTTGGGCTTGTAACAGAGTCCTGAAAGAGGAAAATGAGTTTTTGTATTAGTCATCTCAAACCCCTTTGGGGATGATCTCAATGTATATACAAAATACAGATTGGGCCTCATAAATCATGGGCCTGAACTATGACTTAAGCTATACATAATACAGAATGTGAGTCATGGGCTTGACTTGTGAACTGGGTCAGGTCTCATCTTTGCAGGGCTATGACCCAACTTTAGTACGAAAGAAGATTGAATTGTATAATGACTAGGATTTGTAGATCTTGGAAGTTTTTTTTTTATTTTGTTGTGTACAAGGCCTTTTGAAGTAGGCCCTTGGTTTAGGGTTGGCCAGAAAGTGCCAAAGCACGTGTCGTGCTCTGTTTTTCGTTCTCTGCTCTAGAAAGAAGAGAGAAGATGTGTGTTGTGCTCTGGTCCCTGGTCTCTAGTAGTGTTACCATCAATAATCGATAAAGGGATAGTGGTCTTCTCTAGATGCAGTGTCTTCTTCTATTCTCTAAGCTCTCTCCACAATGACCTTGGTTTGGGTAATGAATTTGATGGGGTTCGATTGAAAATGGGTTATGGTTATGGGGTTGTTTGGGTTTGGTGGCTTTCGGTTAAGGTGGGGTTTTGGACAGTGGACGGGATTTGGAGGACGGGTTCGACATTACAGCAGGGTTCGAGGGATGAGGATGAAGGTTCAGGTGTAGGGTTTTAATGGGTTATTAGCGCTCGGGTTGAGCGGAAGTCGTTTTGGGATTTGGGTTGAGCAGCTAGGGTTGAGGTTCGAGGGATTTGGTAGGCTTGGGCGGTAAAGATGGATTTGGCAGGGATGGTTTTTGACTGGTTTAGGGCTTTTGACAGTGGAGTATTGGGTTACAGATGGGTGGATGACGACAATTGAAGGGTTTGATGATGGATGGATATGCCGTGATCGATGATCAGAGGCAACATGGGTTTTCACTCTAATATGATGCAAGCCCACGTCTCTATAAATACTACACATCTCCACATAGACCATAAACGAGAATGCACCTCAAATAGAAAACTCAATTATATTAAATTACTCTAAAAATTCATGTCTACAAACGCCATAGAAATAAGCAATAAAACTTGTGCCCTAAGAAAACTATTTAAAATAGGAAACTAATGAAATTGGAAATCTAATCCTAATTAGTAATTACAACTCTTTCAATAAAATTAAAAATAATGACTAAATAATTAGTGAAATAAAAAGTCCTAACTTGACTTGGGCCCTACACGTGTGATCTGAGGTCTATCATGCATCATCTATGCCGCCGGCCCTCACAACATTGATCGTTTTGGGTATTACATTGGAAGCCAGACTTTCAAAACTAAAAATGTGCAATTTTATCAACCCAAATAAGTTCTTATTATCTGTGAATTTTATCAACCCAAAATCGGTTGGCAGAAGAGATGACGATGTAATGAGCAACTTAAGGCATTGTTTGGCATCTCTAGTCTTTTTCTGTTAGATCATTCAAAATAGAGCCATTAAAAAAAAGAGCTTAAAAAAAGAGAGGCTAGAACAAAAAAATGTGTTTGGTAATGAACAGGTCTACTTCAAATAGACCGTTTGGTATGCCCTCTATTAACCTCTTTTTAGAAGGGTTTGCCTCTTTTTAGAGGGGTATCTACTGTCATTATGTAAAAAATGAACTTATGGATTAAGTAAGGATTAAGTAACAACAAACAGCTTCTTGTACAAGTGCTGAAGTAGATTATAGAGCAATTGTTCTTATATCAGTTGAAGCCACATGGATTAAAAGCGCAGATACATCATTGGATTTTGACAAGTATTCTTTAGTGTGGCAACCAAGGTGCATTGGCTATTTCAATAGATCCTGTTGTGACACTCCGAGCTTGACCAACAATCTAGCAAAGAAAACATAGAAAGACAAACAGATTTAAAGCCTGTACATCTCTACAAAGGAACAACAGGCTGATATCTTTGCAAAATCCTTGACTAAGGAAAGACACGGATTGTTGGAGAACAAGTTGTAATATAATGTGAAGAAAGGAGAGGAGGAAGAAGAGAAACTGTGGGAGAAGGTCGTGCCATATACAGAGTATCGACAGTTATATATATATTGATATGATGCCTTAATCAAGGCTCTAATTAAGTAAAGATTACAAATTAGACACAAATCAAAATAATGGAAAGAATCAATCATATCCTATACAAAGAAGGAGAGAAATTAAGGACTAAATCCTATCCTATACTGATTTGAATATATCCCACGTGTGGGCTTTGTACATGGGCTGGGCCTGCTGGGCCTGTTATCTTCTACACTCCCCCTCAAATTGATGTGGTAAGATTGAAAACATCAATTTGCGAGTTAGATCATGATGACGTTGTTTGGGAAGTGCTTTGGTGAAGATATCCGCCAATTGGTTAAAAGAAGAGACATGAGGCAGAGTTATCTTCTCAGTAACAATATGTTGACGGATGAAGTGACAGTCAATCTCAATGTGCTTTATTCTTTCATGGAAGACTGGGTTGTTGGCAATTTTGGTAGGACTTGTATTGTCCCCATGGAGAGGTGTGGAACTACCAACAGGAATACCTAATTCACACAGAAGGCGGCGAAGCCAGATAATTTCAGCACTGGCGGAGGACATTGCCTGATATTCTGCCTCAACAGAAGACTTTGAGACAGTGGTTTGCTTCTTGCACTTCCATGAAATCAGAGATTTTCCAAGAAACATACACCAGCCAGTGGTAGACCTTCGAGAGTTCGGACAGCCAGCCCAGTCAGCATCCGCATAAGCTGATAATTGCATAGAAGTATCAGAAGGGAAGAAGAGACCATAATGTAGAGTCCCTTTAACATAGCGGAGGATGCGCAAAGCAGCAACAAGGTGAGGCTTGTGGGGATTGCTAACAAACTGGCAACAGTATGAACAACATGAGAAATATCAGGCCGAGTCATAGTTAAGTAGAGCAAACTACCAACTATCCGCCGGAAAATAGATGGATCATCTAGGGGAGTGCCATCATCGGAAGTGATTTTGTTGTTCAATTCCAGAGGTGTATCAAAAGTGTGAGCATTATCAAGCCTGGCAGATGTGATCAAGTTTGTCGCATATTTGCGCTGAAGGACCCTAATGCCTGATTTGTTACGCACAAACTCAAGCCCCATAAAGTAGGTGAGAGGACCAAGATCCTTCACTCGGAAGTAGTGAGTAAGGAGGTGTTTGAGATCTGTAATGCCGGTAATATCATTTCCACTGATAATCATATCATCAACATAGACCAAGAGGAATGTGTAGCCCTTCGATGTCCATCTTAGGAAGAGGGAACAATCAAAGTGATTCTAACGAAATCCGGCTTGAAGGATTGTTGCCCGGAACTAATCAAACCAAGCCCGGGGAGCTTGTTTAAGCCTATAAAGAGTTTTCCTCAATTTGCACACATGCTTTGGAGGACAAGCATATCCTGGTGAAGGTTTTAAATAAACAGTCTTGCGTAAGTCCTCATGTAGAAAAGCATTTTTGACGTTCATTTGCCATAGAGGCTAATTGCGGGCTGCCGCGACACAAAGAAAAGTACGAACGGTGGTTTTTTCGCCACCGGTGCAAATGTTTCCTCATAGTCAATTCCATATTCCTGCTTATATCCCTGTGCAACCAATCTGGCTTTGTAGCGATTAAGACTCCTATTAGAATGTACTTTGATGGAGTATATCCATTTGCTACCAATTATTGAGGCTCCATTCGGGGCCGGTACCAATTCCCATGTTTGGTTGGCTTCAAGAGCAACTAATTCCTCAGTCATAGCATCTTGCCAGTAAGCAACCTTTGAGGCATGTGAAATGAGGTGGGTATAGGAGTACTATCTAAGGAAGTAAAAAGAGTAGGAAATTCATAGCGGTTAGGGGCGACAGAAAGACGACTAGAGCGTCGCAGAGAAATGGTGCTATCAGAAGAAGGATCATTACCTGAAGACTCAGTAGGCAGCGCTAGGAGAGGATTAGGAGAGGGAGTCGCCAGAGGAGGGACTTTGTTCCGCCGGACATAGACTTTGGGAAGAAGTGATGGAGAAGTAGACTCAGAGAATTGTGGCAGATAAGATACAGCAATAGGATGACTATCCAAATGTAAAGAAAAGAAGGGAATATGTTCCAAGAAAATAACATTACGAAAGATGCACATGCTTTTTCCCAAATGATCATAACACAAAAACCCTTTGTGTTCATTACTGTAACCTAAAAAGATGCATTTAGCAGCCTATGGAGATAACTTTGTGCGCTCAGTAGGAGAAAGATGAATAAAACACAGGCAACCAAAAACACGTAAGTGAGAGTATGAAGGGGTTTGACCAAAGAGAACTCCGTAAGGAGTAGTCTTGCCTAGAACAGTGCTAGGAAGACGGTTGATAAGATACACAGCAGTCTGTGCAGCATCATAGCAAAATTTGGGAGGAACTAAGGATGCAATCAACAAAGTACGAACAGTTTCAAGAATATGTTTGTTCTTTCTTTCCGCAATCCTATTTTGCTGAGGAGTATGAGGACAAGATTTTTGGTGAATAATTCCTTTATCAAAAAGGAAGGCAGAGAATTCATGAGACATGTATTCTCCACCGGAATCTGATCTAAGAATTTTGATTGCTTTCTGAAATTGGGTTTGGGCCATGTTATAAAATTTTTGAAAAATGGAGAAGACTTTAGATTTCATACGCATAAAGTAAATCCAAGTATGACGAGAATGGTCATCAATAAAGGTCACATAGTATTTAAATCCTGTCCTACTCAAGGTAGGAGCAAATCCCCAAACATCTGAATGAATGATGTCAAATGACACCAAAGCACGAGCATTATGAACAGGAAAAGGCCAAATATGACTTTTACTTAAGCAACAAGTTTCACACTTTGATTGAGATAAAGAAGACATTGTTTTATTATCAATAATAGAATCCAAATAACCAAATTTAAACAAGGAAAGCAAATGTGCATTGTTCACATGACCAAAACGTTTATGCCAAACAGTCCGCAATTTATTGAAATTAGAAGAAGAAGCAAAGAGAGAATGATGTCCAATGTCTAGCAAGAACAGGCGCCCATGTTTACTCCCAGTCGCAATCACTTTCCCAGTTTGTCACCCCTGTATAACATAACCAGAGGAAGAAAAGTGAACAAGATAGCCATCATCTATAAGTTGTCTTACAAAAAGAAGATTGGCTGATAATTTAGGAACAAAGTAAACATTGGTAAGAGTGATAGACTGGCCAGAAACACTAGATAAAGTAATGGTTCCAACTCCCGAAATGAGTAGTTGATCACCATTAGCAGTGGTTATTTTCTCTTTTCCAAGGTAAGAGTGTGAATCTGTAAAGCTATGTTCTATAGATGTCATGTGATTGGAGGCTCCTGAATCTAAAAACCAGGTGGAAGAGGTAATAGGAGAAGAAAGATAAGCAGAGGAATGAAAAGCATGAGATACTATATGAGAATGAGTTTGATATTGACCACCAGAGATGCCCATAGACGCATATGCAGAAGTAACCGTGCTTTGGATCAGTTCTTGAATCTGAGCAAGAGTCATGGATACAACCCCAGATGAAGTGCTTCCTTCCTGCATCAGATGATGGTGCTTGGGCCTGGAATGCGGAAGGAAAATTCTATTTTGGAAGATTGAAGGGAGGCTTCTTAGGCTGCACCGCATTCCGTCGCTGGAGGCTGCGGCAGTCATCAATAAGATGACCAGACCTCTTGCAGTAGCGGCAAACCAACTTCTTGTGGCAATTCTTGGCAATATGACCAAATCCATTGCATTCATAGCATTGAGTGAGCTTTGGATTGGGGGTTGCTAAAAGAGTCAGCCAGAATGGGTGTAAGGAAAGCCTTCGGATCTTTAAGAATAGCCCGTTGGGAGGTGAGACGAAGTTCTTCGCGAAGTACTTCTTGAAAGCAGGTATCAAGATTAGCAAATTGTTCTCGGTTCATGAGGCCAGACCGAATCGAGTCAAATTCTGGCCGTAGATTCATAAGGAACTGGCTAATGTGAGTTTCCTTTTAGAGTTTAAGAGCCTCGGAGAGAAAGCCAGTAGAGACTGTCTGAATCAACATGGAATCCCGTTCAGTCCATAAGATGAGGAAGCCATTAAAGTATTCCTGCACAGATCTATCCCCTTGAGTAAATTTAGCAATTTCACTATCCAAGTGAAATTTCCGGGCTTTGTTGGTTTGATGATAGATCTTCTTAAGGTGAGCCCACATTTCTGCGGTTGTAGCATAGGCTTGAAAAGCCACGGCCAAGGAGGAATCAATAGAGTTGAGTATCCAAGTAATTAGTTTGGCATTTTCCTTGGACCAGGTGGCTATAGCTTTGGAGTCTGTGCTACTTGGAGTAGGAGGTTTTGTAACTGTTCCATCAAGATAACCAAATAGCCCCTATCCTTCTACAAAGTTCTTCAGATGGAATGACCAGGCCATATAATTTTGCCCATTAAACTTAATGGGAATAACAACATACTTTTCCATGTTCTCAAAAAGCAGTAGAATGTATCACAGAGAATAAATTTCACAAAACAGTAGTGCTACTTGTCACTAACCACGCCGAAACAGTAATTTAAAAAAAAAAAAAAGTAGCAAACAGAACCTAAAATCTGGTTCAGATTGACTGGATTGGTTACCACAAAACAGGGCTGGCGACCCCTAATTGTGCAAAAACAGGGCTGGTAACCCCAATTTCAGAGCTGCAGTGGACACGTGGGGCCCACAGAGTGATCAAATCTTTGATCAGGGAACACAGACCTCTATGTGATACTTTTGAGTGACTTTCAGATCAGGTTGCATACTACTCTGATGAAAATCTGCAAGACGGGACGGATCTGATGAAAACTATTTGGAAAAACTAGGAAATCACAAGGAGTAGATGGCCTACCTCAGATGTGAAATAAATTCTGAAAAAATAACCATAATTCCTAGAAAATATGGACAACCCTTATGGTGGTGGTTGTCTGTGTTATCTGGATGATTTGATGATGGCCCCACCTTGATCTCCACGCTGCAAACTATCGACACAGTGATGAATGACGATATAGTGAAAGATTCTCTTTCTAGATCCTTGAGAAAGGATTGCAATTGAGAGATGGAGAGAGCCCACAAAGCTCTGGTACCATGTAATATAATGTGAAGAAAGGAGAGGAGGAAGAAGAGAGACTGTGGGAGAAGGTCGTGCCATATACAGAGCATCGACAGTTCTATATATATTGATATGATGCCTTAATCAGGGCTCTAATTAAGTAAAGATTACAAATTAGATACAAATCAAAAGAATGGAAAGAATCAATCATATCCTATACAAAGAAAGAGAGAAATTAGGGACTAAATCCTATCCTATACAGATTTGAATATATCCCACATGTGGGCTTTGTACATGGGCTGGTCCTGCTGGGCCTGTTATCTTCTACATAAGTTGTACACGGGTCAGACTTATGTACAGCTTTAGGAGGGGTGCAAACGAATGGAATGATCAGAGGTCATAATCCTAATCTGAATCCAAAGTCCTGGTTCCACTATAATACCTTAATTAAGCATCATAATGTATCCTAATCACCCCATAATCCTCACATAAACATCTCTAATGTACATCCAAGTCGATCAAACTCACCCAATTTAATTCAATCTACCTACCCATTACATTCAGACAAAAACCCACAAAGAAAAAGATACGTCAACCCAACAACATTCATCCAAATCAGATCCCAATCCAAAGAAAATGCAAAGACCCATTTCATCATACAGTCCACCAAACAACAAACCAACACAAACCCAACCAAGAAATGGAGGAAACAAAAGGAATCTGAACGAAATACCTCAAAAACGAATCTGTCTAGAAAGAACTGAACTATTGGGAAGAATAGTGCAAGCAAGGGAACAATGGCGAAGTCTTCGAAGAGAGGGTCGGATTCCTCCTTCCAATCGATGACAAGGATCTTTTCGAAGAAACCCATTTCGATTTCGAGGATTTCCCGACGAAAGCAGCCTCACGAGAGAAGAAGGAAGACTTCGATCGGCCAAATAGAGACCACCTGACAGTGAGACCTGTTTCTTGTTGGAAAGCGGATAAAGGCGACAGTCATACAGGAACAGCCAAAAGAGAGTGGATCTTTCTTCTCCGTTCTATTTCTTCTTCTCCTGTATGCTCCTTCAAGCCTCTTTTACGTTGAGAAAGAATGAGAACGGAAGGGGTTTCAAGCTGACAAAGAACGAGAAATAGGGTTTTATCAAAAGGACTTTCGTTGCCATTGAAATTTCGTGAGGGGCATTTTTGTCATAAAAATGGGGCTTCGCCTCTGCTTGAAAAAGAGGCATCGCCTCTGATTTCTAGATGCAAAATTTTGGGCCTTTTCATTTTTAGAGGCTTTGCCTCTTTTGCTCTAGAGTGTGTAGAGGCTATCAACCACTGCCAAACGGCTCTAATTTCAAAATCTCTATCTGTTTTAGAGAAATAGATGTTTAGAGGCAAAAAATAGACATGCCAAACAGGGGCTTACTGTGTTTTCCTAAAGAGCCTTTAGAATAAGTGTCTTTGAAGTTTCTTTCGCTGTACATTCACTAATGTGAAAAAGGGCTCTCTACCAACGGATTCTAGAAAAGATCTCTTTCCTTGGTGATTGATGGAGAACGAAAAGGCGACGGGATTGAACTCAAGGTCATTGGATTACTATATGCATTCTCATCTTGGTACACATATTTAATATTGCTATATAGTCAGACGAACATGACATCATGTCATGGTTTTCAGGGTCCATGTCAAGAGACTCAAGTCAAGACTCTGAGGGTCCATTTCTGGTATCAACATACTTGCTCCTGTCAAGCATATTCAAGGGCCATATGCTATGCTTTTGTTCACACTTAACAATTGCATACATTAGTAATCAACTGACCTTGTAACCTTTGGGCCCAGCCATAAGAACGCAAACAGAAAGGTAACCATTTGTTAACCCTAAGAATGAAGTCAGCACGATCATCCATCCTTGGTCACCATGCTTGGCCGTAAAGTAGAATGTAGGGACGAACAAGAAACGCGCAAGGGTAGCAATCATGAGGCCACTTCTTGATGTGATTCTTAAAAATTTAATTAGCGGAAGGTACCGTGAAATCAGATCCCACAAATTAAACATTGCTGTCAAAACCAATGAATACCTGATAGCCACCCAAAAAAAAGAACATGAAAGCTTAAAGAATGGAATGATTTTCTACTCCACTAAAGCACAAATAAACAGTTCGTCTGAAAGAAAGTAATAGATCTTCTGCACATTAAAGCACTTAAAGAGGATAAATGAGTTCATCACATGTGGGAGCGCATGCAACTGAGACTTGAGTGAGATCTAGAGCATGTTATGGTGCAAAAATGAAGCTAGTTAATGCACAAAAATAATACTAACCAGATCTTTTACTACTAATGGCCAAGTAACTTAAAGCAAGGACATTATTCATAAACAAAAGTGCCAATGTTTCTGTACTATTGAGTTGATAGTTTATGAAATTTAAGCCAAGAAATTTAGGTCTTAAAATTGAGACTGGAGCTTAAAAAGGTGTTCAGGGCTAGGCTCGCTTCAAGGAAGGACTTTCAGAAACACTCCACACATCACACTCTGTTCCTCCTAAGCCCCAAGGTTTGGCTGGCGTTTGATGCATAGTTATCACTGTAAGAGGCATATTTGTACATATAAAGGCTTGAGCCTTGAGACTCATGTCAGGGTGGGTCTCCTAATAACACACCTCAAGTCCAAGGCATGTCGTGTATTTATTTATTTATTTATTTATTGAACGGACATGTCATGTATTTGGGGTGTACATTTTTTCGCATCCGGCATATGTGTCTATTTATATATTAGTCTCAAGGTTGGGCTTCCCAAAACACTCCGTGCCTCAAGTGGTGGTGAGGCACATCCCTTACATGAGAATAACCAAGGATTGATCCCCAACGTTATTTGGGGTGTACATTTTTCCGCATCCGGCATATGTGTCTATTTATATATTAGTCTCAAGGTTGGGCTTCCCAAAACACTCCGTGCCTCAAGTGGTGGTGAGGCACATCCCTTACATGAGAATAACCAAGGATTGATCCCCAGTTGTAGTCTGATGGTGTGGGACTCGTGTAGTGTTGGTGGTGCAAGTATTTACTAGAGCAAATAAGAAAAAAGTCCTAGTCTTTTTTAACATTTGGGGCATATGTTTTACTATAAAGCATATGTGTATGCTTGAGTTGTATACCTTGAACAGAGCTTCCCAAGAATGCATCACACCTAGGGGTGGCAAAACTTGAACTAACCTGCCAGCCCGATGCAAACCCGTCCCACATTCGACCAGCCAAATCTGACCCGCACAAAATATGGGTCAGTCATGGGTCAAGTTTTCTTGACCTGTCAAAAAAACGGGTCGGGTTACGGTTGACCGTCTTACCTGCATGGCCCCTATACATTGTATGATGTGGTCCAGTACATTTCGTTTCGTTCTGTCTTGTCTTGCCATTTGAATACGTATGTAAATACACGTGTAAAAAGAGCAACCTTGCACCGTGCAGCTTCCCTTTCCTTTTGAGTTCATTTCCGCCCAGGCTTTTACCTGGGAAATCGTGAGCTGAAGAGAGTGGGAATCTACAGTGGGTCCTACCTATTGAAATCCAAATTGCTAAAAATACACTTCTTCTCTATAGATGGGATATCCCCAAGTTTTACTTCAAGCTGAGTTATTCTCACCATTGGATTGATCACTTGATAAAGAAATTGATAAGCATATCTTACGGTGAAAGTTTTTACATATATTCCAAGATTTTATCAAATCATGAAAGTTTTTTTTATCGACAGTCCTAAGCCCGGGTAAAGAGGAGGGTTGCGTTACGTAGGTTGACAGTCAGCGTTAAATTTTATCACAGCCCAAACATGAATTCCGAGATTACAACATTTCAAGATCATGCTAGGGCGTTCCCCGCTTTAAGCTACACATTGCAGTGTTGACCGATTACGGTGGAAAGTGGGGAAGGGCTACCGCACCATTCTGGACGAGTGTGACTAAAGAAGTTAGTCAAGTAGCAGAAGAAGAGGGAGATTTGACTTGCTACTTAGAATATATGAACCTTGACAGACAAGAGCATGGAGTTAGTCGAGGTAATGAAAAGAAGAAGAGTTAGTGTAGTATGTCCACGGGAGACAAAGTGGAAAAGGGATAAAGCTAATGAGCTTGATAATGGTTATAAACTTTTTTATGCAGGAAAGAACAATGCTGGAAATGGAGTGAGTATAGTTGTAGATAAGGATTTGAAAGAGAAAATTGTGGAGGGTAAAAAGATTGGGTGGTAGAATTATAGCAATTAAACTAGTATTAGAGGAAGACATAATTCATATCATTAATGCATATTATAGCAATTAAACTAGTATTAGAGGAAGACATAATTCATATCATTAATGCATATGCTCCCCAAGAAGGATTATATAGAAGTGTCAAGAGCCAATTTTGGGAGGAGATGGATGGTTTACTACGAGAAATCCCAACTAGTAAAAAGATTTTCCCAAGATGGGACTTAAATGGATATGTAGGAAAGGATAATAGAGGATATGAGACAGTGAATGGAGGACAAGGATTTGGAGAAAATAATGAGTTAGCAGACATTGTCTTGGACTTTGCATTAGCATTTGACATTGTAATAGTAAACACTTCCTTTAAAAAGAGAGGGGAGCATTTAATTACTTGTAAAAATGGAACTAGCAGGAGCTAGATAGACTTTTTTCTATTTAGAAAATATGACTGTTTGGGTTCTAAAGACTGTTAGGTTATTCCAGGAGAGAGTTTAAGCACACAAGAGAGGTTAGTAGTTCTAGATGCTTGCGTTAGAAGTAGAAAAAGAGTAGTAAATAAAATGTACCCCAAAACAAGGTGGAGAGATTTAGCTTATCTGAGGACGTGGATGGAGGTAGTAAAAATAAATATAAAGAAATGTAAGTTATCAAAGGATTTAGCTAAAGATAGATTAGAATGGAGAAACAAAATTCGGGTAACTGACCCCAACATAGTTGGAACAAGGGTTTCATCAAGATGATGATGATGAAGAGGTTTTTGAAGGGATTGGACTGATACTACTCCTATGTTAAAAACTAAAATAGGGATTACAAAAGAAGGCATTCAGAGAATTTTCCATTAGTTATTAACTAAAAAGGCATGCTCATGAATCTTCTACACCCATGATTTGGGAAAACAGAACCATTCAATCATGCTTCGATGTTCTAAAACATGGAAAGAAACTTTACAAAGATTAATTCTGTTAGCACATATCAGAAAAATATCAATTTCAGGTAACTATACTATTGAATATCAACTAAAAGATATAAGAAATGAACATTTACCAAGAACCTAAACCATGGGATCCAGTATCCTCATCTAGAAACCCAGGGAATATTGAAAATGTTAGCACACATATCAGAAAAATATCAATTGCATAATCCATATTTTTTAGTAATAACTGCTTGTTGCTCAGGCGTTCTAATCGCTTGCGATCTTCTTCATCCTTCAATAATCCACATTCAAGTTAGAAAAAAAAAAAAAAAAAAAACCAGAAGTGACTTGCAAAAACAGGAAGTTGTAGTTTTGATGCATACACCTGCACTTGGATTCCAGCAGCAGCAAGGTCAATTGAAACTGTTTTAGAACCTTCAGCAGCTGCCTCTGAATGATAATACTTAACAATCGGTAGTTTGGAGAATACACACGCGTAAAGGAAAACGCACACCAGTTCAAAAAATGCTGAGAGTGCTAGAAATAACACTGTGATTGGCAATTAGATGGAATAGTCATTAGAGAAACATCTTGAATTTTGAGGCATATAAGAATAATTGTATGACATGAAAGATTGGACAATACTTTGCTGAAATTTGCATAACTTGATTCGAAAAAAAAAAAACACATGCTACAAAGTATATACATTTTATTTATTTTGCAGAAGGGATGAATCTATTACGTATTTGGTGTAGTGTAGCTGCTGTGTAGGACTTGAAAATCAGGTCATACTTATTTTGTTATAACTTTCAGCCTCAAATCATTATCATGGTAATTCTTTGATGCATATTTGGAGCATAAAATTCAAAAGAACATTCACACACATATATCCTACTTAATGTGTTCTGTTCAGCAATCTCGAAATGTAAAATATAAATCATTTCTGCCAAAACTCAAAGTCATAATTTGATTTACATTATAACGCTGTAGACCCTAATGGGGTGTTTGGCATAGATTATTAGTAAGATTTCCAGCCAATAATCTTGGAAGGATGTCAGTTGAAGATTCTAATTTTCTAAAACTATAGATATAACCAAATCCCAATTAATTTTCAAGTGTTAATTACAATAACTTAAAGGGGAGATATAGTCATTTGGCATAGTTTTCTCAACGTGAAAGCTTTGATCATGTAAAAAAATAATCCACAAGTAACTCATTAAGGGATGGTATGTTTTTAGCTCTGTGAGCAATACATAAACCTATTTTTCTAACATATATGCTTAAAGGGGCCAGTACAACCCAACATATTTAACACAAAGGGTTTTATGTAGTTTGCAAATGGGTTTACCAGGGCTTGAACTTCAATCCTATGGGCAGGAGCCGGGCAGAATATTATGGTCAATAACTACATGGGCAGAGCTTGGGCAAGCATTGGCTTGGCCTGACACTTGAACACCATAAAACTGAACCTAAATGTTTAAACATTTTCTTGATTAACCTTGATGGGAGTTTTTATGTTCGTATCATTGTTAGGGAATGATTTTTTTTTCCACACTTATTTTCAATTTTTGTTTGTAATTGTTATAAACTGTCACGTTAGTAATTATTTATCAAATAGATCTAGAAAGAACAAAGATAATGGATAATTAAAAAAAATTCAAAAAGAAAGGGAATATACATGCTCCATTCCGAAGGCCGCCTTTGGTATTTTTAAATGCTGCCTTTATGACAAGTCTAAGTGCAGAGGTTATAGTCCCAGATGCAGCTAAACCTGCCAAAAATGACTGCAATGACACAAGAACAAGAAAAATAAAAAAATATATGAAGAGGAATAAAAAATTTTCAATAAGAGCTTGGAAAGATGTTTTCTAGATCCTAGGAAAAGGAGTACTTGTTAATTATGAAAATCTCAAGAGTTTGATTCCTCTCTAAGAGTTTCAAACCAACACTACTTTAAATCTCTGAAGATAATCCAAATGTTGTGCTCCTATTGTATTTAATCTTTTTTTCTTTAAATTTGCAAATGGGTGTCCCACGACCAAACACTACCAAAGAGAATATGCACATGTAACAATAAGCAAATTACCTGAAGGAGTTCAGGACTCATGAGAGATAGATCACCAATCATTCCACCTTGAACATGACCTTCTGCAACTCCAAAAGTAGCACATATGGCACACAAGCCAATATAGGGTCCAATCCCTCCACTTCCAGATGTTAGTAAATTCAACTATGATTGGAAAAACAACAAAACAATGTTAATTTTGATGGAAACATGTACTGCAAGACGAAATATATCATACTTGATTGAACTATAAAATGACATTACAAGTTCATCTAGCAACCACACGTGTAAGTTGTCTATTTGCAGGTCACAAGTTGTGCATCTCAGATGTAGTCACTTACGAGAATTTTCTAAAAGTAGTGAACAAAATGGGGCCTAGAAAATAGATTGTCTGGCTCATAAATGGAAAATGACTATAGCTAAAAGAAGTACATTACTAATGTACAGAAAGAAGAACTAATAAGATTAAAGAAAATATTGGAAGGGTATAAATAGCACTTACAGCAAGAACTGACGCTGAGCCTATGAAGTATAGACTAAACCCAATCAAGTTGCGTACTCTTGTATTCATCTTCGCTTCATAGTATGTCATTATTATGATAGTTCCCAATGCAAAAGATAGAACTGCAATAGTAAGTATCCTTGAGGGGTGATAATTCTGCACAACAAAATAAACAACAGTAGATTCACTCATTCAAATTTCTCTTATTTATAATATAAGTAATATGATTGGTTACATGGTTACAATGATCAAGATGTTGTTACACATTTCCATGTCATCTGAAAATTATTTTTAAGCAGAAAAATATGAAACAAGGTAAAGATATTATAAGTTCATTGAAAGGATTCTGAAAAGAAAGACGGAGAAATTAGTTCTCCTTGCTAATTGAAGGCTTTCAAGTAGGGGTGTTCATGGGCTGGGCTGGGTTGAGGTATCCAGACTCAGCCCGACTCTATAAACACAGGCCCAGGCCCGAAACAAGCTATAAAAGTTAGGCCCAATCCTGCCTATTTAACCAACCGGGCTGGGCTGAACCGGGCTTTTGATCAATTTTTTGGGCTCTCTAGCAAATGTTTGGCCTAATTAAATTAAATTACATGCACTCCTTCTACAGGCCGGGCCAGGCTTTCTTTCGCTTAATCCATGCCCGGCCTAATTATTAAACGGGCCCAAATTACATATCCAAGCTAGGACTAAAGTGGGCTGGGCTGGGATCGGGCTTGTGCTGGCCCAGCCCATGAACACCCGTACTTTCAAGTTTTAATACAACTCTACAGATCTATTAGTAGTCTCTGCTTATTATCTGTCAAGAATCATGAAAGCATATTTCTACAAAATAAAAAATAAAAACAAATTAGAAATATTTTCTTCCCAGTAGAAAAAAAAAAGCATAAGTGTTAATTTTATTTTGTTTTGCGTTGGCAGGGGGGTGGGAGGGGGGGTTGGGTTGGGGAGGGTCACCTTGCGAGCTTCAAATCTATACATAGTGGCAAGGAAAGAAACTGTTATAAAAGTAGTATCTATTACTTAACTGGCCTATGTTAGCAATGATTCAAGGTTGATCAAGGTTGATAATTTGTTCATAAATGAATGTTTTGAGTTGGCTTGATAATTGATAGAGATGAGGTTTCACTGTAGACCACAACCATAATAATCAATGAATATCTTAAGAGCAAAAACCATGAACGGAAAGCAGGGGAAGAAAATGAATACATTACCGGGAATATGGCGCTATAGTAATCTAAGGTTGTCAACATGCTGTTCCATGGAAAGAGGCTACCAGTTCCTAAAACCCAACATACAAGCATTGCAGTGTACTTCCCCTGTTGATTACACAAAAGAGACACTAAGAATCTCTTTAAATCCTACCAAATATATTTGCATGAAACACTTAAGCCTCAAACCTTGATTGCCACATTTTCACCATTAGAAGTCATGGCTACTTCCCACCAATGAACCTGCAACAATGAGAAGAGAAGCATATGATAGTACTAAAAAGAACACTAATGGCATTTGTGAAGCAACCTTCTTTTGAAGGAAATCAGACAATAACTTCTACTAATATGCAAATAGTAATGTGTTCAGCAAGCAATTTCCCACTACAATTTTAACAAGTGTATGTTTGCACAAAGAATAAGACCATATCATGCTTTAATGTTACATTACTTTTTCCTGACAATCCATGGAGAATATTTATGCTTGAAATAATTTTGAAAAATATAAGGTTTCTAATTGAGAAAAAGAAGTATAAGAAAACAGAAAATAATTCTAAACAATGAAGCATGAATCATTGGTGTATCGAGGAAGTCTTTCTTTGAAAGATTGATGAATGATAGAAAAAGAAAGAAAATTGATGAATAATGTGGGGTTCTAGAGAAAAGACCACAAAATCAATATCAAAATCCACTTAATTCATTTTTGTTTTCTCTTTTCCACTAAAAACTATTGATAGAGCAGGTTGAGAAAAATAAGCACAGGTTAGAAAAAAGAAGCTACTTTTTTCTAAATTCTGGATTAAGGATGCTTCTTATAAAATTCACAAGTTGCAAATGATTGGGCAATTTTTTTTTTCTTTAAAAAAATTGGTGAATGACAAATAGAAGATTGAAGAGATTTTGAATTCCTGCTATTAGAGAAATGACCATGACCACAGAACCATTGTGGTAATGTACATCATCTAATCACCAAACCCATTTTCTTTCTTTTTAAGTTACAAACAACAAAAGCACAAACATAATAGTCATCATCTTCAAGTAAGTCAAATACCATGGCCATATGATTACTGAAAGTTTATTCACCAATCACCATTCAACAAAAACAAAGGAACCCATATCTCGCGTCTCAATAAAATAAAAAACAACATTGACAAAGGAAAGCAGGAGTCATCATAAATCGGCTTCATATATTGAGACTTTTCACACTATAATAAGCTTAAATCGATCAATGAAGCTAGCAACACTAATAAAAAAAAAAAAAAAGGAGAAACCATGTGAAGTGTGAACATGTTATAGCAATAGTGAAATATATTGGAGACTGAAGTTCTTTTTGACACACCGGTTGATCTTTTGTGTACATGCAAATTTATATAGAAACGAGTTCATTCGGTAACCCCCATTCTGTTGGTTCTGTTACTCAAGTTTCATGAAAACAACAGCTTGTGTTAAACAACTGAAACACTGCTCAACAAAAGCAAAGGAATCCATATCCATTACAACAGATCTTCATAAGAAACAACAGAAAACATGAATAATCAAATCCCCAGTTCATATATTGAATCCTTTTAAACCATAATGAGCATAAACAACAGGAACAGAGAAAACCAATTCCATTACAACAGATCTTGATTAAAAACAAAGAAAAACACGTAAATAATCAAAACCCATTTCATATCTAGAACCCTTTTTCAATGCAATGGCCTTCACTTGCTTAATCCAATTACCAACAGTCATGAAAGAAAGAAAAAAGAAAATACAAAAAAACAATGCTAATAGGCCTACAACTTAAACAGCACCTTAGAGACAGTAACAGATCTTTTGAAAAAACCGAAAGGCTCAAGTAAGAATCACGATTCATGAGTTCAGCATTCTAAATGAAAAAGAGAGAGCTCCATTCTGAAATTCAAAAGTAGGCTCTTTGCTCTTGTTGTTACAGCCTTAAAGGATAAACTTGATTGGCTTCCTGTTTAAAGATTCAACTAGCAACAAAGGCCCGTGCTCCTATAATAACATATATTAAATATTGGTATATTATTTAATTCACATAATAAGTATAAAAGAGATAATGGGCCACGATTGCATTTTTTTTAAACACATAAAAAATATATTAATGCATCAATAATGAATATGTAATTTAGAATAAGCTAACAGAAAAAAAATATATCTATTGAATTTAGTTTGAAAAAAAAAAAGTAGGAAAAGAGATCACATAACTATTGGTCCAAGTTATGTAAATGATGCTAATTCAAGTTATATAAATGATGCTACCTGAGGGTGAGGGACAGGGCAGTGTTGTCAGGATTCTATGATGCAAGGAATCAGAGAAATACTAATTAGCCTTGTAATTTGATTAATAAGACATAACTTGTAAAATCCAACACCAACACCGCCCTGTCCCCCACCCTCAAATGAACCCAGTCCAACATGCTAATCGGGTAATATTATTTGTGAAAAATTAGTCTTACCAAAAAGGTAATATTATTTATGAAATTTTAAATTAAAATATATTTTTTTAGCTGACATAAAAAATATGTACATTCTGTTTTTTATTTTCTTTACTAGAGATTTATGTAGCGATTTTTAATACTTTAAAAAACTAAGTCTTCATAAATCAGTTTCTTTATAGATTTTACAATTCATGATAATCATTTAATTTAAGAAATAAAAAGTATATTTAACTCATGATAATCAATTCATGTTTATATATATATATATATATATACTGTTCTGCACTCATGTTTTAACTCCAGTCATCACCACATACACACAGAACTGACACCTCAAACCACTGCTAAATTCGACTCATCTACACGAAACCCAAGTGCTTCAACACTGCCCTGTCCTTATCCTCAATTGAACCCAGTCCAACATGCTAATCAGGCCAACACAGTTCAGGTTAAATCAGTTCCTTTATAGATTTTCCCTTTCAGCAGACCAGCCCAAAACTCACAAAGCCGATCAACTAATCCCTACTTAGCCTGTTGCATTGCTCATCTCTGTTTTCTCATTCTCTTCACGATTACAAAACAAGACGCACTCCTCTCAGAACTCACCCAAATAGAACAGTACCCCCCTCCATACCCACTTGAACAGACCACACCTCAGGCCGTATGCCAACTCACAGCCTGAGTCACTATTTCCAGCTCTTCCATCACCTTGCACCATTGAACCGAGACCCACATCACCACTTTTACCATCTCATCCTCTCATTTACTTGGGATCAAACCAGGACCTAAACCCACTTTGTCAACTCGGCCCAACCACCAGACCTAAACCCACTGCACTTACACACACACACCCTTTGTTTCTATCATAACCATAAACACTACATAGAGACATCCCACTTGCCAATAGCCATTCAACCCAGTTCAGTCCAACCTGTACCCAAACTCCCACTTGGCTTCTCCCTTGATCACTAGTCTATTCAATCATTTCATAAACAAAACCATCACTATTCTTGTCTCCATTATGAGACCTCGATCTCTGTGAATCTTCCATATCAGTTTAACCTCTACTCGACCATCACCAAGATCTAACACTACACCTATTCTCCTCTCTCTCTCTCTCTCACACACACACACACACGTAACATTCTAGCAATATCACCGTTCTATCTTCCCATCATCACCTTCATCATGTCAACAGCCCCATCTTCACCTCTTCATCATGCCCAGGTAGACCCAAACTCAGAACCCATCCTCTCTGTTCCTCCACTACCTTCACCTACTTCGTCATCTTCTTCCTCTGGTTTTCATGTTCTCCATCCTCTCCTACTTCATAGCATCCGACCACCCATGCCCAAAATGGTCTCTCTCCCTCTCTCTCTATCGCCCTCCTTCTTCATCTTTAATTAGCATGTACATCATAGAACTGAATGCAGTAACCAAGGAAAAAAGGAGAATAGAATAAAACAGAGAAGGGGCAAGTATCTGTTTTTTCCAAGGGAGCCCAGCCCAAACAAATAAAGAAAAGAGAGTCGGGGATGATCAAACAACACAAATGTAGACGACCCAGTAATCAATCCATCAATCAAACAACAACCCACACCAAAAAAAAAGTCATTTTTTAAAATCTTTACCACATAGAAGAAAAATCAATCATACACAAAAGGCAACATTATCAAAAGAGTGAAAAAAAAAAAAAAGCTGATCCGTAAAAAGGAAGAATAGAATAAAACAGAGAAGGATAAAAACTCGTTTCTGACTGTGGGTGCTACAGTTGGATTTGGTTTGTTCGATCCTTACATGCAGAGAAAGAGAGATCACAACAGTTCTCAAGAAGCCACGACGCCAGAACTCTCCATGGTATGGCAGTTCTGAGCACGGAAGATAGGAAGCTCTAGTTTGAAGTTTCCTACTTTATAGGACCCATGACGTCGGCGGCCCAGAAAGGTTTATCAATAATTTTTGTTTATAATTTAAAAACCCTTAGGGCATGTTTGTGTAATGGTGCTTTCCACAGAAAGTAGAAATTGCCACATCAGCAAAATCCATGGTAATCAAGTTCTGTAGAAAAGAATTTTTGGGGAAGTTGGAAACCCATGTTTGGTGCAGAATTATTTTCTTCGGTGAAATGGTATTTTTCGTGTTTGGTGCAGCCATGGATTCTTGACCTGTACTATCCAATTATTAAGCACAAAATCAAGCCATTTTACCAGAGATCAAATGATAAAAAAAAAAAAAGACCCCAATTTAGAGAGCAAATCAATACAATTCCTCACCCATGCTGTCCCATTGTAATAGCAGAGAACAAGTCATTAAAAAAACATAGAACAAATCAGACATATTTACCAAAACATGAATCAAAACACTAGAAAAATTACCTGAATGCAGAGGTCACTTTTTAGGGTTATGACATGCGTGTCAATATGGCTGCTATCCATGTGGGATTTTTTAGGGTTTCTACTTCCATTTGTTTATGTGCATCCGTTTTTGGTGTCCAGAGAGATGGATGGGGAGATTTTTGCTGCCATCCGATCATGGTCGCGAGAGAGATGATGTAGTTATGGAGTTTCGTCAAGAAAGTTACAGATACCAGAGTGGGAGAGGGAGCGGGTCCAACCGGAGTAATGTCTTCGGTGACGAAGAAGAAGAAGGCAGGCTTAGGGGCGATCGTCCAAGAAGAGAGGGTTTTGGTTTTCGCTAGAGCCATTTCTAACGCAGAATCAAGGAAGAGGAGCGGAAATGAAGGTTATATATGCAGGCCCATTTTTCTGAGGAAATGCAGTTCCGACCCTCCCCCATTGGAAATTAAAATCCTACTTTTTTGAGGAAACAATGGGCCCCACAGATTTTAAATTCCACTGAATATGGCTGCACCAAACATCAGAAAATTTACTTTTCCGCAGAAAACCGCTGAGTTTTCCATGAAATTGGGTTACACAAACGTGCCCTTAGTGGAGGAAGCAATCTGGGTTTTTGCCACTAACGTGGTAATGAATATCAACAGCTGTTGAATGGGATAGACCAAAACTGGTGCCCAATATTTTAAGGTTTTGGCTGTGGACCCAAAATTTTTGTGTGGATTTTACAAGTGAACATGAGTTTTTTAGAGGAGCTCTAGAGGCATACCCAAGTCTAGCAAGGGTGATTAGCCCATTTGAATTTGCATGAGATTGTGTTAATCATATCTTTTATCAAATGTTCAATCCTAGGCAAAAAGAATTCCCAATGATGCAACCAACGAATGGTAGCTAAGTTGGCCAAGAACTCTGCAATTCAGGAAGTGGAGAGGTCTTGTGTTCTACACTTACCCTCGTTGACCACCTCCCATGGTTTTACCAAGTCCATATGGATTGGAGGGTTTGTATCCCTAGGGATTAGTTCTCGGGGCTTTTGAACATAGTTGGGCTCGGGATATTCCCAATGATGCACAATCCGACTATACATCATATATCTGGAGGGAGTTTAGTTTGAACGGTTCATATTTAAGTGGGTGGGCATCAATATGCAACTCCATTGCAAGCTTGCATAATGATATTTGACAAATCCATTGATTCCAACCACCAAGCCTAGTAAACAATTTAGTGCCGCCCTCTTAAAATATGGCCATAGGACTATTAAAATTCGAATTGAGATCTTCTCAGGGATTTGAGCCATAGTAATCGTGGGTGGACTAATTATAGTTCGCCGTATGGTTATGGGCAGCCGTTGTCTTGAACATGGGCTGACCGCCGACAGTGACATGGTGAACGGTGATTGGTCCACCCACGATTATCATTTTAGGTAAAGCCTCACTAGATAGGAACTTTTAGAGTTTTTATTCATAGTCTAAATATTTATGAGATGGACCAACTAAGTTCGCACTTTCATATTACCATTTTATAGTTGGTCCCATAATTTTAAAGGTTCAAATCATTATGGCAGTCCTTACAAAAATAAAACACAGAAAAGGTTTTAAAAGTGACAACTTTATCACTTTATAAAGAGCCTTTTCCTAGAATAGAAAGGGTCAGGTCAGAGGTCACGTTACCACTTACTAGTGGGCAGGTGAGCTTCAGCTTTTCTGGAAGGAAAAATTTCAAAATGGGCCATAACTTTTTGAGAAATTTCAAATTAGGACAAAAAAAAAAAGACATATTTTAAAATGGGGCTTAAAATTTTCGAAGTTCTTTCAAACGAGGACATCCGGTCATTCCTTCCCCTCGTCCGGCCAATTTCCTCAATTTTTTTTAGAAAATTCCTAGAATGCCCTTTTGGGCGTTTTGCACCGACGGCTTCTCTCCTCTCTGCCTCCAACCCCATCTGCAACTCTTTATCTACTCATCCTCCTCTTTGTCTCCTCCCAATCCAACTCCAGTATATCTCTTATCCCGTCTACAAACTCACCTTCCCACCTTCCTTTTTCATCATCATCTTCTTCTCTCCGTGGTTTTCGTCATCTCACCCTCAGCCACCCAGGTGTTCCCACTTCATCTCTCATGGGCTGGTCTTGGTTTGGAATGGTATGACTCAAGTTAATTGGGTATAATAGGGCTGCAAGTGGGTCAGGTATAGTGGATTGATTTGTGCAATGGGCTGAATAGGTTCGGTTTTGGATGGCGAAAGGTGGTAACTGTTATGGGTGAGAGAAAGGTGATGATGAATGGGTGTTGAGAGTGAAATGGATTTTGGCTAGGCCAAGATGGGAGATGTGTTTGGATTGGTGAAAATGGAGGTATGTGTTGCAGGTGGGGACCGTGAATTGCAAGTAAGGGACTCGACTTATATATTGTGCAAGTTGGGTTGGGGGTGTTGTTTTGGTTTGTTGGCTTGTAAAATGGTGGAGTTGCAGGTGTTGGTTTGGTGAGGGTTAACAACGGCTAGATGGAGAAACGTAGCATGTGTAGGTGTGTTGGCCAAGAAGGATGTAGGATGAGATGGAAGATGATGAGATAGTTGCAGTGGGGGTGAGATGTTGGTTGGATAGGCAGGGTTTTGTTTTGAATGGTTATTTTGGGTATTTTGAAAAAAAGTCGCCGAAAATCCAAAATCGCACCGCATGTCTTGATTTGAAATGAAGTTGGAAAACTTTAGCCCTGATTTAAAAATTATATTTTTATTTATTTTGATTTGAAATCTTAGAAAAATTTGAGCCCCATTTTAAAATTTTTTCCTTTCTGGAAAGAAAGAAAACAAAAGTGTTCGTCATAACGTCATATTCCTTCTTCTCTAGAGTTTGAAATTAGAAGGCTTTATCTGAATCTGATCACATCAACTGCCATAATCAAGCAAAAAGCTATAGCAGGTGATCCATCTAAAGCTTTTAGCTTAGCTTTTGGGAAGAAAAGACTTGGCTATGAGCTTCGGCAATAATGGGCTTTTCTGCTGCTTATTAGTCATTTAAACAATTGGACCTTCTTTGTTTGATCAGTAATATCATATACTCAGATCTGCTAGTTGACTGTAATGAGGTTGCTAATTGACCCGTGATACATTAATTGTGGGCTCAACTTTTTAAGTCCAATCTATCCTGTTGACTCGGATTTGATCTAAGATGCGCTGCCAAACTTCTTAAATCTTTTTTTCTTGCTAACGGAGGGTTCCCAACCCTTTGGACCAGACTTATCCATTTAGAGCCACAGAGAAGCCGGTTAAAACCCATGTGCCTCCAGGTGGTAGTATTAGTGGATTTAGAGGGAATCGGAGATCAATACCAAGACCTCTAGCTTCGGAAGAGAGAGGAACCGTAGCCCATACCACTTGGCCAAATTGTGGTCCTGTCAAACTTCTTAAATTCAACCCATTAATATATATGAATGAGAATAGTCTCATCCAGAGAACAAGATAAGTCTTAATGTCTCAATGTAATAACAACCCACTACTCACATCTTCGGGTATCTATCATATGAACTGCTCAAAATGAATATCAACCTATCCAATAATATTTAATGAAGTTTCATTTCAGTAGACATGGATCCATCGTTCAATTGAGCACATCAATTTGATTTGGAAATTCCAACAATTTCCAAATCAAATTGATGCAAACGGTGGATCGACGTCTATTGAAATGAAACTTTATTAAGGATTATCATTATGTGGGGCCCATAATAGATTACAGAAGATGTGAGTAGTGAGTTGTCATTTCGTTGAGACTGAGACTTATCTTCTTATCTGGATGAGACTATTCTCATTTGAAAAAAAAAAAAGAAGTGGAAAGATAAAACAATTGTAATTTGAAAATAAAACTTCTTAACTTATCTATGTAGGGATTGACACATTTAAGTAAGAGTCAAATTGAAATCGAGATTGACATTGAAATTGCTTAAATGGAGAAAGATCTATACACATTCAAGGAAATAAGAGGTGATACCCCCACAACAAAAGATCGAAACTCTAATAAATTAGTGCAGCCGATGATGATTCTCCGACGATCAAACTCTAGCTTTTATCTTTTAGCAATAAAACAACTTCTACGATTATTTTAATCAGTGTCTTCTTTAATGATATCTCCTGTATTCACCTTTCTCTCAATGTGGGTGTGGAAAGAGGGGTTTGAGTAGTCATCACTCACCAACATGTTATCATCATTGTACAAGAATAATGTATCAGGTATTTTCTCACACTCTCTTTATTTGTTCTTAAGTGATTAAATTGTGGTTCCTTCCCTTTTCTACTTCACAGTGAAATTTGTTTCGGTTTCTTCACATGTTGATGTTAGCTTTCCTTACATTACATAATGGAGCATTGAGCCTGGTGGTTACATGGTTTTTTTTTTTTAATGATTATTAATTTCTCATTTTTAGGCCGGAAAGGCTGAAAATGTTTCACAACCAAATTCTGCTGGTCATGCAGTGTCTGATTTTGATGGATTTTTTCCTATCTTTGGTTTTTACTTTATATAAAAGTGATTTTGATCATAGTGTTGTAGAGATTGCATCTTGTTTTTGTTGGCTTAAGCGTGGATATAAACAGTTTTTTTTCTTCCTTGCTATGATAATTCGATCTTGGATGTTTAATTTATTGGATGGATGTTAAGGGTTGAAACTTTAATTTAGTCGGGCCGCAATTGACTTTTTGTGGGTGAGATTGGGTGGGGGCAGGGAGGATTGTATCAGATAGGGTGATTGATCTTATTTGCAATTTGCTTACAATGAATTTAGTGTCTGATCAATCATGCATGGAACCCCTGGACAGTGGTTTCTATCATGCAACAAAGATTTCATTGTGTTTGAGAACCCATGTGATGTTCAAAATCTATATTGAATGTCTTTGTAAAGATATTTAGATATTAGTTTTTGTAGCCACCTTGGATGCTCTCGCTAAAACTACTCTTAAGATGAATTTATCTTGGAAATGCTACTATGTAAAAACTTTTCCACGGTTGGTAAAAGTATTTTTTTTAATCTAATAATTCAAAGTGCTATTCATAGATTTTAAGAATCTTATGTGAGAATGATAACCTTAGATTTTTATCATTGGGTTTGATCCAATAGAAGATTTGGCTTCTACCATAAATTAGTTGTGATTCGGATGACTTCATTGTTTTCAAAAAGCGGATAATCTGTGGTTAGTTAGGGTTATTTTTTGTCCTTTTCTTGTTCGATAGACTCTTTTCTGTTTTTTCTCTTCATATTGTTTTTATAGTATTCTTTATAGTTTATGAATTTTCTTCTCGATAGAACTAACAAAAATTAATGTTTTTCTTAATTTTCATTGTTTTTTATATAAAAAAACTAAAATGTGTGAAATTTTATAAAATAAGATTGATTTGAAGATTATGTCTGATTTGTTTCGTACAAACTCAAGCCCCATAAAGTAGGTGAGAGGACCAAGATCCTTCACTCGGAAGTAGTGAGTAAGGAGGTGTTTGAGATCTGTAATGCCGGTAATATCATTTCCACTGATAATCATATCATCAACATAGACCAAGAGGAATGTGTAGCCCTTCGATGTCCATCTTAGGAAGAGGGAACAATCAAAGTGACTCTGACGAAATTCGGCTTGAAGGATTGCTGCCCGGAACTAATCAAACCAAGCCCGGGGAGCTTGTTTAAGCCTATAAAGAGTTTTCCTTAATTTGCACACATGCTTTGGAGGACAAGCATATCCTGGTGAAGGTTTAAAATAAACAGTCTTGCGTAAGTCCTCATGCAGAAAAGCATTTTTTACGTCCATTTGCCATAGAGGCTAGTTGTGGGCTGCCGCGACACAAAGAAAAGTACGAACGGTGGTTTTTTTCTCCACCGGTGCAAATGTTTCCTCATAGTCAATTCCATATTCCTGCTTATATCCCTGTGCAACCAATCTGGCTTTGTAATGATTAAGACTCCTATTAGAATGTACTTTGACGGAGTATATCCATTTGCTACCAATTATTGAGGCTCCATTCGGGGCCGGTACCATTTCCCATGTTTGGTTGGCTTCAAGAGCAACTAGTTCCTCAGTCATAGCATCTTGCCAGTAAGCAACCTTTGAGGCATGTGAAATGAGGTGGGTATAGGAGTACTATCTAAGGAAGTAAAAAGAGTAGGAAATTCATAGCGGTTAGGGGCGACAGAAAGACGACTAGAGCGTCGCAGAGAAATGGTGCTATTAGAAGAAGGATCATTACCTGAAGACTCAGTAGGCAGTGCTAGGAGAAGATCAGGAGAGGGAGTCGCTAGAGGAGGGACTTTGTTCCGCCGGACATAGACTTTGGGAAGAAGTGATAGAGAAGTAGACTCTGAGAATTGTGGCAGATAAGATACAGCAATAGGATGACTATCCAAATGTAAAGAAAAGAAGGGAATATGTTCCAAGAAAATAACATTACGAAAGATGCACATGCTTTTTCCCAAATGATCATAACACAAAAACCCTTTGTATTCATTACTGTAACCTAAAAAGATGCATTTAGCAGCCTGTGGAGATAACTTTGTGCGCTTAGTAGGAGGAAGATGAATAAAACACAGGCAACCAAAAACACGTAAGTGAGAGTATGAAGGGGGTTGACCAAAGAGAACTCCGTAAGGAGTAGTCTTGCTTAGAACAATGCTAGGAAGACGGTTGATAATATACACAGCAGTCTGTGCAGCATCATAGCAAAATTTGGGAGGAACTAAGGATGCAATCAACAAAGTACAAACAGTTTCAAGAATATGTTTGTTCTTTCTTTCTGCAATCCTATTTTGTTGAGGAGTATGCGGACAAGATTTTTGGTGAATAATTCCTTTATCAAAAAGGAAGGCAGAGAATTCATGAGACATGTATTCTCCACCGGAATCTGATCTAAGAATTTTGATTTCTTTCTGAAATTGGGTTTGGGCCATGTTATAAAATTTTTGAAAAATGGAGAAGACTTTAGATTTCATACGCATAAAGTAAATCCAAGTATGACGAGAATGGTCATCAATAAAGGTCACATAGTATTTAAATCCTGTTCTACTCAAGGTAGGAGCAAATTCCCAAACATCTGAATGAATGATGTCAAATGACACCAAAGCACGAGCATTATGAACAGGAAAAGGCCAAATATGACTTTTACTTAAGCAACAAGTTTCACACTTTGATTGAGATAAAGAAGACATTGTTTTATTATCAATAATAAAATCCAAATAACCAAATTTAAACAAGGAAAGCAAATGTGCATTGTTCACATGACCAAAACGTTTATGCCAAACAGTCCGTAATTTATTGAAATTAGAAGAAGAAGCAAAGAGAGAATGATGTCCAATGTCTAGCAAGAACAGGCGCCCATGTTTACTCCCAGTCGCAATCACCTTCCCAGTTTGTCGCCCCTGTATAACATAACCAGAGGAAGAAAAGTGAACAAGATAGCCATCATCTATAAGTTGTCTTACAAAAAAAAGATTGGCTGATAATTTAGGAACAAAGTAAACATTGGGAAGAGTGATGGACTGGCCAGAAACACTAGATAAAGTAATGGTACCAACTCCCGAAATGAGTAGTTGATCACCATTAGCAGTGGTTATTTTCTCTTTTCCAAGGTAAGAGTGTGAATCTGTAAAGCTATGTTCTATAGATGTCATATGATTGGAGGCTCCTGAATCTAAAAACCAGGTGGAAGAGGTAATAGGAGAAGAAAGATAAGCAGAGGAATGAAAAGCATGAGATACTATATGAGAATGAGTTTGACACTGACCACCAGAGATGCCCATAGATGCATATGCAGAAGTAACCGTGCTTTGGATCAGTTCTTGAATCTGAGCAAGAGTCATGGATATAACCCCAGATGAAGTGCTTCCTTCGTGCATCAGATGATGGTGCTTGGGCTTGGGATGCGGAAGGAAAATTCAGTTTTGGCAGATTGAAGGGAGGCTTCTTAGGCTGCACCGCATTCCGTCGCTGGAGGCTGCGGCAGTCATCAATAAGATGACCAGACCTCTTGCAGTAGCGACAAACCAACTTCTTGTGGCAATTCTTGGCAATATGACCAAACCCATTGCATTCATAGCATTGAGTGAGCTTTGGATTGGGGGTTACTAACACTACAACAAGGTGGACTTTTAGCGACGTTTTTTAGCGACGTTTCTATAAATTCGTCGGTAAAGATAACCATTTCCCGACGTATAAAATTTCGTCGGTAAAAATTAGACTTTTACCGACGTTTTATTAGAAAACGTCGGTAAAACCTTAACTTTACCGACGCTTTATACAAAACGTCGGCAAACTTCATTCTTAAATTAACTTTATTTTAAAGATTCATACATTTTTACCGACGAAAAAGAAAACATCGGAAAATATTTTCTTATTTTTATTTTTATTTTACCGACGAAATAAAAACGTCGATAATAGTTTTTTATTTTTAATTTATTTTTCTGTTTATTTTACCGACGAAATAAAACGTCGCTAAAAGTTTTTAAAATTGTTATTTTATTTATTTCACCGACGAAACAAAAAACGACTGTAAAACTGTTTTTAATTTTTATTTATTTTTCTTTTTATGTTACCGACGAAAAAAAACGTCGGCAAACTTTTTTTTTTATTATTTATTTTACCGACGAAAAATATAAACGTCGGTAAAACTACATTTTTATTTTCATTTATTTTTCCTTTTATTTTACCGACGAAATAAAATGTCAGGGAAAGTGTTTTTATTTTATTTTTAAATTTTACCGACGAAAAGAAAAACGTTGGTAAAAATATTTTTATTTTATATTTATTTTTCTTTTTTATTTTACCGACGAAAACAAACGTCGGTAAAACTCTGTTTAATTTTTATTGATTTTTAAATGTTTATTTTACCGATGAAAAACAAACGTTGGCAAAAGTGTTTTTATTTTTCGTTTTCACTTTACCTGCGAAAAAAAATCATCGGAAAAGGTTTTATTTTTTATGTTACCCTCTTCCTACCACCATGGTTATCTTTAAAAACTTAAATTGGTTCTCCTTTTTTATTTTTCTTTCTTCACTGTTCATATTTATCTGTATTATAAAAACCATGAGGGCACCTGTTCTGCCACTTTTTCAAATCTCACCTTTGGCTAACCTCTTTACAATTAGTTTTATTCATCTTATGAATTAACAATGGGTCTAGGACCTCTAGGTACATAAAGTTACATTGCGCAAAGGCATTCGTTTTGAGTGGCTTACGTTTTAAATATGCGAGCCCCGCTGCAGAGTTTCACTCTTTCCATTTACATGAAGTGTGGTAAAGAGACTATCAATATGAGCTTTACTTGATTAGTGGTAAAAGTTGCCTAGAAAAACTTGTCATATAAACAAGTAGTAAATCCATACATGGTTTATAGTAAAAGTGAGAGATTTTATATTAAAAAATTGTTGAAATCCAATAATTATAGATTGATGATATAATTTTAAGTTTTTGCCAAAATGTGGTGTTTGAATTACAAGGGGTCATTAAAGATGGAATTGCTAATACGATGTGTGATATTGCAACCCTTGTAGCCCGCTTAACTTGGGCACTTGTTCTAACCTTGAACAAGGTACCCGTGCTAGTTTCTGGGCTGTCCGATTGCTGTTTTCCGTTTTCAACCTCTAACGGCTTATTTTCGAAACTAAGGGCTTGTTTGGCGTCTCTTATCTATATGAAACATATCTGTTTCAAATGGCCCTGTTTGAAATAGATGGTGTAGAAATACTTACACACACAAGCACTCGGGCCTCAGGACATAAAATAAAAATGGGAGAGAGAAAATCCCCCTTCCTCCTCTTCCTCCTGCTCTCTCTCTCTCTCTCTCTCTCTGTGAATCTCACGCGCCCTAAAAACAACCTTTGTTGGATTTGATTTGATTCGATCTTGATGTGGTAAACTTTCTTTCTTCCGCAGATGCCGAACGGGACCCAACTTAAGATTTCTCGACTCGGAGTCGTTGTTATAGGGTTTGTGATTGTTTGTTTTAGTTAGGGTTGGATTTAAGCAGAAAAGGGGGTGTTGTGTTTTTATAAGAAAGATATCTCATTGTCACGAATGCTTGCTTGCTTCTCTTGGAAAACCCTACCCCTTTTGTTGATTATTATTATTGGTATTCTTCCCTTTTTATTTTATTTTTTTATTTCTTGAGCCTTTTTCACATTACATTGCAAAAGAAGAAGAATCTGACTTGGGGTGTGTCCTTTTCCTCCTTTTGAATCGGGCAAATCACAGCAGGCAACAAGCAATGTTTGGTTCCACGAATCATATGTTAATAATCTCATCTCATCTCATCTCTCTCTCCCCCTCTTCCTCTCCGTCTGATATCTTTGTCTCTGCGTGTGTGTTTGTTTTTTATTATTCGTTTTTATTCATCTTTTATATCTATGTGGAAGTTTGTGCGAATAGAATCAACAGATCGGATTATGATTATGGGGAGCACAATGTCCAGAATATTAGATCGAAGAGCTCACGTTTTTCTGCGAATATCTCGAGACCCGAGATAGATCAACGACTGAAATTTTGACACGTGGTCGTGTTTGTCTTTCTGCAAATATCTAACGGTCTGAATCATGATTTCGGATCCCATAAATTTTAAAAAAATGAAAAACCGGACTGTCCAATGAGGACATCCATATCACTATAGCCATTTGAAATGGACACAGTAAAAGCTTCAACCAAACATGTTAAAACCGGATTCAATCAGTTTTAAGCCAATAAGAGGAGAAAAGTAGAGATGTCAAACTGAACCTAAGTGTTAAGAATCCAACATTTTTAGGTCTAATTCGTTATCCAGGAGTTCGATTTACGAGCCTTCAGTTCCTGCAAGTTAATTTCGCCTTGAGCGAGGTGCTTGTGCCGATTTTTGATTTTTTCGGAGCCTTTTCCCGTTCCGGACCCCCGGCGGGCCGTTTTCGAGCATAAGTGTTGGAAAAATCCTATGTTTCGCTTCTAATTCTCTTACCATGAGTTCTATTTGCGAACCATTAGTTCCGTCAAGTTACTTTACCCTTGAGTGAAGTGCTCGTGCCGATTTCCAATTTTTTCGCGGGCCGTTTCCCTTTCCGAACCCCCCGCGGACCGTTTTCCAACCTAAGTGTTGGAAAATCCTTTTTGATTTTTATTTCACGTTGGTAAAACTATCAGAGACTATTATCGACGAATTATTTGACGTCAGTAAAATGAACATTTAGCGACATCCTTTGTAAAACGTCTGTAATGTTTAATTTTATTTTTAGGAAAATTAAAAATCAAAGTCCTTTATCGACGAACTTTTTTTTACCGATGAAAATTAGCGTCAGAAACTTTATCACCGATGTTTAATATAAAAGATCGGTAAAGGTTGGTAGACTTTTTTACTGTTTTCCAAAAAAAAATTTTAATTAATTTTTACCGACGAAAATTTTATTTTTTGCAACGAAAACAAATCGTCGGCAAATTTCCCACCTTATTTTCCCCTCTCCCGCCACCAAAACCCCTCTTTTCACTCTCTCCCCTGCTCTTCTCTCTCTGCTCTCTAACTCTCGCTCTCTGCTATTTCTTTCTCAGTGCGGTCTCTCTCTCTCTCTCGCTCACTCTCGCTCGATCTCTCTGCTGTCTCTCGCTCGATCTCTCTGCTGTCTCTCGCTCGATCTCTCTCGCTCTCTCGATCTGCTCTCTCTCTCTGCTATCTCTCGCTCGATCTGGGATTATTAGGGTTTCTCAGGGTTCTGGTGGGAAAGATCACCACAGCAAGGTACTTACTTCCAAAGGGCTGAGAGATCGTCGTGTTCGTCTTTCTGTACCTACTGCCATCCAATTTTATGATCTTCAAGATCGGCTTGGGTGTGACCAGTCGAGCAAGGTCGTTGATTGGTTGATACAAGCTGCGGCCGACGCCATTGCCAAGCTTCCTCTGCTCTCTCTCGCTGCCTCTGCTCGGACCCTCTCTGCCGTTGCTGCCTCTGCATCTCTCCCCTCTCTGCAGGTAAACTCTCTTTCTCATCTCTTCTATGGAAGGTGCTCTGGTGTTTCGTTGCAGTTATTGTTTTTGAAATGTTTTGAGTGTTGATTTGGGGCAAAAAAATAAGGAAATTGAATGACTGGGGAATGAGGTTTTTAAGTCTTTGATTGTAGACAGGCTTCATTTCATGGCTGGGTGTGGTACTAGTAGTGAAAGCATCTTAGTTCAAAACCCCTTTCTTCGATCTCATTTCGATAACCTTTCCCATGTGAAACTGTATGTAATTTTACAATGTGGCCCAAAACTGTAGGGTAAGTTATCTTTGCTCAAGTGACCAATGTACATTACTAACTACTGCCACTGATCTCAGTTCAACAATTTGTCTCCATTTCCCTGGCCGTGCAAAAAGCCTGAAGTGGAGAGATTATTTGAAGGGCATGTGTTGAATGGCATTGGAGGCATTGGTGCAGGTTTTTCCTTGGGAAATGATTTCTTTTAGGGGGGGTTTTTTGGAAGGGGAATAGACGATCTTGGCAAGGAATAATGGAGCTTTGTTTGGTTAGCAAAATGGATGCCTTACCTTTCATCATGAAAGATAGAATCCCACGGATGGGGAAAAACTGGGTGGATGGTTGCATCACATCTTTGATAGAAAATTAAGAGCTTCATTCTTTGGATGGTATTGGAACTCGTCTACCCTACCGAAAATAACATGGTGTGGACTATTCTGGACCAAACCTTACCTATTTATATGTTTCATCGATATCTGAAATGTTTTTTTTTTCCTAGCTTCTGTTGAAGAGTTTATGGAATGATGGTGGTTTTGGGATGGTGTTGGAGCCAGTTCTTTTAATTATGTCAATACCCAGACCAACCCCCCCACTCTAAATTTGTTATTGTTCCTGTTCAACTGGTTCGGACAATCGATTTACAGAGTCACTAGACTTGAGTTTTTTTAAGCTTGACAAATGACTTTGATCAAGTGGAGTATCACCAGAAAGTCGATTAAACTCCTGTACCACTCAGCAGGGTTCAAAATGAAGTCCAATATTTGGTTCTTAATTTTAACAGAAGTCTAGATGCCAACATATCCGAAGCAGGTTCCATGGTTATCATAAAGAGTAATAAAAGGGCAATACAAATACTAATTGTTGTAGGTAGTTTGAACCTATGTCACAATAACCAACTAAGAAAAGAGACAAGTAGGCCAAAAGATAGTCTAAAGTTGAGTCTGACTTGACAGACTCTTGCAACCCATTCAACAGTGAATTTACGCTATCACGGGCCAGGCCTGGGTCTGAGAAAACCTGAATGCCCACCAGGTCCAATTGACCCTTATCCACTCCAAAGTGACAGCTGATGACTGATATTTAAAAGCTTTAAAACAGAGACATACCCTGGAAAGGTTGGAAGAAGCATTGCCCAATATTTCACTTTCACAACATGCAGGAAGTCCTGATCAGACAGCTCTGCAAAATCAAAGGTTCTACTGACATGTAGCATTATAGGCCCACGCCCGGAAACCAATCTGACTTTACCTGCTGTTTACATACTGAAGCGAAAATAGAACCAACTATGCAAAGATATAACTAGGAAATTATGCCAATCCTAACTTGATTTTTGATAAGGATGTGATAGATATGGTGTTAGTTACTCAGTATTTTGACACCATGAAAGAGATCGTGCGTCCTCAAAATCCTCATCAGTGTTCATCCCACACAGGCCCGGTGCCGTCAGGGACGTCGCGTCTCAAATAAGAGATGGGCTTCTTTAGGGGAGCAGTCAGCGCTGAGGCTAGCTATTGATGTCTGCATTTGTTCCACCTTAGTACATGAGTTCTGTTGAGGTTGGTGATTGTCCAAAAGACGGTTTATAAATAGCTGCTTTCTTTTCTTTTCCTTATAGTCGGATTATATTCATGCTGATATGCTTTCTTATTCTTCTGGGTTGAACTCATTTGAATTGTAGGGTGGTTGGGTATACCTTGCGGTTTATATGGTAGTGTTGATAGTTCTATTTTGAAGTTCGGATGGAATGCTATGGTTTGTTGTTAGCAATGTCTTAAAAACTTAATCAGAGGACGCAGTAGTGAAAAGGATGTTTGAGTCCAACCTGGTTTGGCCAATATGGTTTAACTCGATTTTCCTGAGGGCTACTACCTCACCGATTTTCCCCAAGAATGATGGAAAACCCACATTTGGCAATTGTACTACTACAATGATTTGGGCTAGTGGGATTCCTTAGTTGGTTATTTTACTTCAAACATTTCTTTTGAAATCAAAAGAATAAATCCATAATAAAAATAAAATTGGTTCTATTTTTTTGAAATTAATAAAGATCTTGTCTTACATAATGATCTTGTCTTCAATTTTAATTTTCACTTCTGATTTGTTCACATATGGATAAAACATTTCTACATTTCACATTTTAATCCTATTTATATATATATCATAGTTGCAAAAGATGCCAAACAGAGGGAAAAAATGGGTCAAACCAGGAGAGTTGTCCCGTCAAGTGCAAGCATCCAATTATTTATTAAAGAGAAAAAAGACAATTAAGCAGAATGCAGAAAAACTTGCATCTCTAGGGCTCCAGCCGACCGCACGTGCTATATTTGGTTGGGCTAAAGGGACAAACGAGAAGGGAAAGAGGAATGTTAGTGGGAATGATAAGGATGAGAACTACATTCCCCCTGAAGATGATGATGTAGATGACGAGACATCTTGGTCTCAATCGGATGAGGTAATCGTTCTGTGAATGTCTATGACGTGTTCTTTAAAAATATTACTTTTGATGTTGACTCTCATTCCAAAAGACGATTTCCATTTCCATTTAATGTAAATTGTTGACATTCACTTTACTAATATTATTGATTTTTGCTGATAATTATTTATTTTCCTTGTCACTTTGCTTTAAGGCAGATTGCAGATATGCCTCGGGATAGTAGGGTGAAACGTGCTCGGACTATCGCAGCTGCACTTGGTTCAGCTGGTGTAGGGAGCACACATGAGGCCTTACCGACCACACAGCCCTTACCGACCCAGCTTCAGCGGTCCCAGCTACCGCAGAGTCCTCATACAGTCGATAGCAGCGTAGGTGAGAAAATTATGACCTTTTAAAATCCTGAATTCACCTCAATTTAATGATTTGTGTTTACTAACTCATTTAGCATTGTCATCTTAACAGCATCAGCCCCATCCTCTTCGCAACCGAGCCGTGTAAGGGGTGTTACGCGAGGGAAGAATGCGACGAAGCTTAGGAGACAGCTGGGTCATAACATCCCAGTTCCTATCCCCATCTCCAGTCATAGGCCAGAAGGGGAACATGCCCCATTACTTGTTAACCATCTTGGGTTAGCCATTAGAGAGGTTGCCCCAGTAAGGCCCCATGGTTGGAAGAAGCTTGACAATGGGATCAAGCTTGCCGTTATTGCTGCAGTTCAGGTATACTGAAACGAGAGATATGAACCCAGCTTATTATAGTTGTGCTCCTCATTACAATATCTGATTATATTTTGTTATTACTAATCTTTATATGGCTCTCCCCTACTTGCAGCAAATTTTTGATATCGGGGACTACGAGGGCGATATGCAGCTCAAGGCGGACATTGACCGCCAATGCGGAATTTTGTATAGGAGTTGGAAGTACGAGCTGCATAGTCACTATCTTGAGTTGTTAGAGTAGGGGGTTCCCCGACCCCAGGACCACTCGGCAGAGGGTTGTGATCCAGCTAACTGGCAGTTGATGATCTCAGAGTGCTGGGAATCACCAGCCTGGAAGGTAACTTTGGGATGTTATATACAACAATTAATTATATTCCAACGTAATTCTATTAGTAATGATTTTATAAATGACTGCTATTGTATTATTGTTTTTCTATGTAGGCGAAGTCGAAAAAAGCTTAAGAGAGTCGAGCCAAGCTGCCATATAATCATACTAGTGGCTCCAGGTCATTTGCATCGAGGATGTCTCTGACGGTACTAATTATTCATATGAAGAAACTTGATTAAGTTTATTAATTTATCAATATGTAACTAGGTTCACATCTAATACAAAGCTATTTCAACTAACAGATGTCACAGAATGCCGGTCAAGCGCCACCTATTACTCAGTTCTTCCGCGACACCCACTACAGACAAAAGAGTAATGAGTGGGTAAACGAGGTGGCTCAGCAGAGACATGTACGTTTGCTAATAAATAAATTAAAAATAAAAAAATAATGCCATAAAAGCATTCTAAATCCCTTATCGATTTACATGGCAGGATGCCTTGGTGCAACGGATTGAGGAGCAGTCGCAACCCTCTGTCACAACTCCGATGAATGAGGAGCAGATTGCTGTTGATGTGCTTGGGAAGAGGTCTGGATACTTAAATGGATATGGGATATATACGAGGACCTCTTCATCTTCCACACAGTCTCGGGCACCGCATGTCGCGACCCCGGACCGGGGGCCCCGGGACCGCGACGGGGGCGGTGTGGAAGATTAACGAACCGCCCCTTGTTAAATAAGGATTACACATTTATTTAATTTCCCACAGGTTTCCGCGGTGAGGATTCCTCATACACTCATAGAACATTTATATTGGTGCGGAAGCGTGTAGCAAATCAAACTCTTAATCCATTCACATCATATGAGACTGATAATAACAAGTATAGCATGATGTCAGAGTGAGCAATGATCTCATTAGCATTCCCACAATGTTAAGTTAAAGTTTAAACAAAAGAACAAGTTAATTAACATTCCCCAAAATTAAAGGCCAACAAAGGCCAGTACAACCCAAAAGAACAAAACAGTAAATCAGTCTATAATCTCCCCAAAGTGTTCGCAGCTCAAAGCTCAACCCAATGTCTACATGACATTGTCAGCTTGCCACTCCACTAAACGCTGCGGTTCACCGACCGCCTCCTCTGACTCCTCCTCAAGGGCAAAGACGGGAGCTGGACCTGAGTACCACAAAAATGGGTCAGACACGACGGTCTGGCAGGTGGGTGAATAGATATACCAAGAAAGAAATCAAAACACTTTCTAAACATAATGAAATCTTGTTAAAACAATAACTGTCTGAAAACAGGGTGCATAGTTCATTTAAAGTGCAGATGCAATATAAATCATGCGGGGTATCCAAGGTACAGGAACTGACTAGATGGCAACCACACTAAAGCTAAATCCTCTCCATCACTAAGGTGATGAGAGCACATTCAGTGCGTTGGGCTCGAACACACGAAGTGACGAGAACCAACATTACAAACATATATATATACATATAGCTAGGCAAGACCACGGCCGCGGAACCGGGTAACGGGACAGTACGGGATCCAAGTTGCAACTGGCGGGAGCACAGGGGGAGATCCAAGTCAGTTGATCAGACTGACAAGGATGTCCAAGCTTAGTGGTGCCGACTCATAGGTTACATGATAAATCAAAACATATACAAAACTACAGCAATATAAAACATACGGGCAGGCGGGACATGGTGCTCGAAGGCACACATTTCATATTATTTTCCGTACATGCATAAACGGGGCTGGGGAAACATATCGGTGTATAAATCGGAATTTGAGATAAAACCATTACGATCGGGTAATTACATATATAATTTGAGTAAAACAAAGCAATAGTTTCTAATATCATTAGGGACTAAATATTGAGGCTTCCATATTCAAGCAACATGTATAAGGATCTTGTATGTCCATATTACCCCAAATATGGTACTCGAATGATAGAGGACATACTAAGTTTCCTTATGCGCGTTGATGAATCTAAAAGTCCCAATACCTTTTCCGAAATGGTGTTTCTATCTATGTCAATCTCCTTATGTCATCCCCTGGGTCTTTCCAAGGTGGTAGGGCATCAGAACAACCCATCCAAACCTTTAAATACCATATCTGAATCCAATGGGAAGGACTCAGGAATTCTGGGTAAAACTCGGTCACCTGTCGGTCAACTGGCGGTTAGCCGCCGAGGTGATCGGCGGTTAGCCGCTGGCTGACCGCGGAGCTGACCGCGACTCACCCTGCTAAAATGTCGCATTCTGTATTTCTAACCGCGCCTCACGGCTACCTAGCGGTCACTGGGTTTGGGATTGGCGGTTAGCCGCGAGGTGACCGCGCGGCTGACCGCGGTTCGCCTGTCAAAATGCAGCATTCTGTGTTTCTAACCGTATCTGGGTCGGCTAGCCGCCGGTCACCTGTCGGCTAGCCGCCGAGGTGACCGCCCGCTGACCGCCCAGCTGCGGGAACTACACATCAGGTGCAGATTTCGGTCATTTCTCTACCAAACCATTTCATCTTCATTCCAACCATTTTCTGATGTGGAATGGGTCCATTCCCTTCCATTTAACCTTTACCCCTATCCACCAACTACCATTCCACCAATGTATTAATTCACCTACCAATCCAAATTCCATTTAATGCAAGTACAATACCATTTAAGAAGCTCATAATGACCCAAAATAAACTTTGATGAGGAATGCATATATTCACATAAAACTACTAAGGGAAAACCATGTCACTAAATACATTTCTAAAACATTATGAAACATAATAACTCAAATGACATATGAATAGTAAAAATCTATATTTTTGACAAAGTAAGAACTTATCCAAATCAAATCTATTCATCCACTTGCCTTGGTCTCCAAGAATGCTAATCAAGCTCTAATCCTTCAATCGAGCTCACAAACTACAATCTACACAAAAATCCCCAAAATACAACATTACAAGCCCTAAAATGTCAAAATCAAGAAATAGATGGAGATAACTTCCAATAATCAAGGTGAAGCACCTCCTAGGCTAGATGAACACACAATCAAGAGATGAGAAGAAGAACTTACATGAAGAGTCCTCTAATGGCAAGAGTTGGTTCAAGAGGTAGCTTGAAATGGGAGGTTCTCTCAAAAAAAGATATTAAGAGAAAGCTCTCATGAAGGGGAAGAAGATTGTAGCATCCATTTAGCCTTTAGCAAGAGATTTGAGAGAGATTGAGAGAAGAAGAAGCAAGAAGCAATGGAAGAACTCTAGGGCTGGGTTGGGATCCCTCTTTCTCAAGAAATTGCAAGAAGAGGAGAAGAGAAAAGAACTCCTCCTTATATAGATAGTGGTAAGGGTCCCACAACTTAAAAGTCTAAAATGGGCTAGAACATCGTTCTATGGGCTTCGGACGGATTCGACGAAGAAGGAAGAATTACTCGTCGAAATTTCTACTTTCCAAAAAGTATATATTTTACTAGTTTCGGAGACATTGAAAATTGTGTCCAGATTTTGTGTAAAAAGACTGTTTTACCCTTATCAATGGCAAAGTAGGGTTTAGAGGTCTCGAATAGAAACGGAGCAAATACAAAAGTTGTCGGGAATCATAAAATACATTAAACGGAGCAAATTACCGATTTCCAGAATTATATCTAAATCTCCAAACTAATCAAGACACAAGAAAAGGAACCCCCAAAGGGCCCCACTAGATCAAAAGAGTTCCCAAAATTATTCAAAGCTATAAAAAGCTATTCTAGTCCAGATTTACTCAATTTCCACTAATCACACTTATAGCTAAAACACGTCTTAATTAACACTAATCGGAAACTCTCGGGGCGGGGTCTTACACCGCATCCTGAGGTGATCGCCTTGCGGGAGCAGGTAGCTGAGCAAGCTAGGAGGCAAGTTGAGCAGGACAGGAGGCAGGCTGCACTTGAGGCCGTCGTTCAACAGTTGGCAGCTGCAGCAGGGATTGATCCGACTAGCTTATTCGACATCACGAGAGGGACCACTTCTGCTGGTGATGGCACAGCTGCTGGAGATCATAATGCGACCCTGGGTGGTGGGGGCCTTCACCTAGGCCCATAGGTAAATAAAAAAAAAATGATGCTACGATTGGGTTTTGTGTTTAAGTTGTCTTGCCTATCAAATAGCCCAAAAAGAAAAAGGTGTACAGACTCAGAAAGGCCTTTTACATTGAATGATACTTTTGTATGTCTAGCCTGTACATGCTCATATTCATGGTTTGCTATATGTATTTGGACAGAAGTTCCTTGTTAAAGAAAAAGAAAAAGAAAATGGGGTGGTGTTGTGTAAGGTTGATCAGTGCTATTGACCTGCTCTAATGATTGTTGGGGAATCCTTGGGTTTGAGTTGGCAATGATATGTCCAATGATGGTTATAAAAAAAATGATGTCTGATAGTTGGGGGAAACATTCAGCATAGTCCCTACAAGTGCTATCACGTGTGTACACCTTTGAGCCCCCATCTTCACTAAATCTTTTTTTTTTTTTGGGTGCTTGTGATATATGATTTCATGACATACGTGTCTCTCTGATGTTTCAGTGGTGAGGGCATCCCAGATCTTTTGTTGTTATTGGTTCAATGGACAAAAAACTATGGAGAAAAAGCTTATGGTTGTCAGTGAAGTACAGGTATGACTCAGAGAGAATCTATATGGGTGCTTTTTTATTTAACATTTTTTCTATAAACACCTGTCCATACTATGCTCAGCATTGCATTGTTTACTCATCATCATCATTATCCAATATATTTGTGGTTGGTTTCGTGAGTTACTTTTTTACTCGACCCTATTTACTGCATTATTGTTTCCTGGTATCTACGAGACTAGTGGTAGTTAATGTCACTAACTTCGGGTCTGTATGCCAACTGTTCTCAGTGCACGGTCTTGGAGGTTAAGGTTATTGAAGGCCTGGGGACAACCATTGATGTCGTGTTAGTTAATGGCGTCCTTCATGAAGGGGATCAAATAGTTTTTTGTGGCATGCAGGTAAGCATGTGAATGTTTGTGGCATTCAGCTTAGTTCTATCTATGCTTTGTGTGCTGAATGTTTCTTCTCATATATTTACTGTTCCATGTTAGGGGCCTATTGTTACAACTATTCGAGCTTTGTTGACACCTCATCCTATGAAAGAGCTCCAAGTAAAGGTGAGTCTCCAGAGACTATTGTTTTGTTTTACAGTCTGTTGCATATTTTCCTGTCACTTTGCTTATTGTGGAAATGCAAAAATTTCATGATGCATGGTGTGGCATGAAATGATATGGCTTAATAGGGAGGGGTTCAAATTTCAATTACTTTTGTTGTTTGGCCGGGCTGCTGCTTTATGATCTTCCTCTATTCCTTGATCTTTTCCTTATGTCATTTTTGTTGAAAGAACTCTTCTACCTGGTGTTTTACTTAGTATTGGTTTTCTTTCATCGTGCTGGACTTGATGGATTTCTCTTAAGAGAAGTATTATTATTATTATTATTTTTAATTTTACATGCTGATTCTTCATGAGTTTAATTTTTAGCATTTCATGAGTGTATGACTTTATTAATGAGTGGAACTTTTTATATGCTGATTCCTCATGAGTGTAATTTGTAGTCTTTCATGCGTGCATGACTTTATTAGTGAGGGGGAGTTTTTTATATGCTAATTCTTCGTGAGTGTAATTTATGCCTTCCATTTTATACCCTACCGAGTTTGAGAAATTATGGTGACCACCTATCTCCTGCTGGACCTGCACATGGTGAATAATGGCATATGATGAAGGAGTTTCCCAAACAAAGACAATCAAGCAGGACAGCAAAATGAGGCAGCCAATTTCTATAGTATCAGGATGACTCAACTCTATATATTTGGACATGATTTTGCAATTTAGACCATTGATTGGATGGCACCTCTCTTTGGATAGGGATGCTGATGAAAGCTGTCAGATAACCCATGGATTGCCTCAGAACAGATGAATTATTTACTGTTGTAAACCCTCAAGGACTTTCCGTGTACGCATCACTGACAAGATATTAGTATTAGATAAAACATTCAAAAAAGAAGAAGAAGAAAAAACTCAAAATAAATACATGTTTAAACAGAAAAAATGGCATAAGGGTCGAGATCATGTGCTACTAGTCTTTTATCGCTATTTGTATATGGCACCTCAACACTTAGGCTGGAAAAAAGGCCGCCGAGAAACTTAGGGAAAGTTTTATATATATACATGGTTATCTCTCATTTATAATTTAATTCATTGAAAAGATTCTAATGTTGTTTTTGTCATTGCAGATTGATGGACGCTTTGGGATATGTTGCAAACTTGTGGGGGTGTTGGACTTCTTTTCAGTTTATTTGTATATATATATATTGGACATTTATATGGGACTGCATCATTATTGATTGTAATATTTGTTTAATGAGATGAATGACTTGATGAAAAATGGAGATGGTTGTTTGTTTATTTATAGTAACTTTTGTTTATATGCATTTTTTATGTTGAATATAGGTATATGAGTAGGTTTATTTTTGACACAGGCGTATAAACAGGTTTAAAGAAAAATTATATCGAAAAAATAAAATATAATATTTCAAAAATATAAAAGACTTTTGCCGACGTTTTTTCATCGGCAACAGTAAATTAAAAAAATAAAACAAATATAAAAGACTTTTTTCCGACGTTTTTTTTCGTCGGCAAAAGTAAATTAAAAGAAATAAAACTATAAAAGACTTTTAACGACGTTTTATTTCGTCGGAAAAATTAAATTTAAAAAATAAAAAAATTATGGAAGACTTTTACCGACGTTCTTTTTCGTCGGCAAAAGTAAATTAAAAAAATAAAAACTATACAAAACTTTTGCCGACGTTTTATTTTCGTCGGCAAAATTAAATTAAAAATTAAAAAACATATAACAGAATTTTACCGACGTTTTATTTCGTCGGCAAAAGTAAATTAAAAAAAATAAAAACTATACAAAACTTTTGCCGACGTTTTATTTTCGTCGGCAAAATTAAATTAAAAAAATTAAAAACATATAACAGACTTTTACCGACGTTTTTTTTTCGTCGGCAAATGTAAATCGAAATTTAATAAAAAAGAAAAGATTTTTGCCGACGTTTAGTTTCGTCGGTAAAAAGTATTTTTTATTTTTTGTATTTTTTTTTGTTGTTTTTCCGACGAAAAAAAGCGTCGCCAAAAGTCAAATAAATCGTCGGTAAAAATCATGTTTTGCCGACGAAAAAAGTTTAGTCGGTAAAATATTTTGTCCACAACTTTTTCCCGACGTCTGACCGACGAAAATATTTGCGTCGGTAAAGACCTTTACCGACGTTTTTACCACTTTTGGCGACGAAAATTTTCGTCACCAAAAGTGCATTTTGTTGTAGTGTAAAAGAGTCAGCCAGAATGGGTGTAAGGAAAGCTTTCGGATCTTCAAGAATAGCCCGCTGGGAGGTGAGACGAAGTTCTTCGCGAAGTACTTCCTGAAAGCAGGTATCAAGATTAACAGATTGTTCTCGGTTCATGAGGCCAGACCGAATCGAGTCAAATTCTGGCCGTAAATTCATAAGGAACTGGCTAACGTGAGTTTCCTCTTAGAGTTTAAGAGCCTCGGAGAGAAAGCCAGTAGAGACTGTCTGAATCAACATGGAATCCCGTTCAGTCCATAAGATGAGGAAGCCATTAAAGTATTCATGCACAGATCTATCCCCTTGAGTAAATTTAGCAATTTCACTATCCAAGTGAAATTTCCGGGCTTTGTTGGTTTGATGGTAGATCTTCTTAAGGTGAGCCCACATTTCTGCGGTTGTAGCATAGGCTTGAAAAGCCACGTCCAAGGAGGAATCAATAGAGTTGAGTATCCAAGTAATTACTTTGGCATTTTCCTTGGACCAGGTGGCTATAGCTTTGGAGTCTGTGCTACTTGGAGTAGGAGGTTTTGTAACTGTTCCATCAAGATAACCAAATAGCCCATATCCTTCTACAAAGTTCTTTAGATGGAATGACCAGACCATATAATTTTGCCCATTAAACTTAACGGGAATAACAACATACTTTTCCATGTTCTCAAAAAGCAGTAGAATGTATCACAGAGAATAAATTTCACAAAACAGTAGTGCTACTTGTCACTAACCACGCCGAAACAGTAATTTAAAAAAAGAAGAAGCAGCAAACAGAACCTAAAATCTGGTTCAAATTGACTGGATTGGTTCAGATGGAGAAGCAGGAAGACGTCCAACCACAAAACAGGGCTGGCGACCCCTAATTGTGCAAAAACAGGGCTGGTAACCCCAATTTCAGAGCTGCAGTGGACACGTGGGGCCCACAGAGTGATCAAATCTTTGATCAGGGAACACATACCTCTGTGTGATACTTCTGAGTGACTTTCAGATCAGGTTGCATACTACTCTGATGAAAATCTGCAAGATGGGACGGATCTGATGAAAACTATTTGGAAAAACTAGGAAATCACAAGGAATAGATGGCCTAACTCAAATGTGAAATAAATTCTGAAAAAATAACCATAATTCCTAGAAAATATGGACGACCCTTATGGTGGTGGTTGTCTGTGTTATTTGGATGATCTGATGATGGCCCCACCTTGATCTCCATGCTGCAAACTATCAACACAGTGATGAATGACGATATAGTGAAAGATTCTCTTTCTAGATCCTTGAGAAAGGATTGCAATTGAGAGATGGAGAGAGCCCACAAAGCTCTGGTACCATGTAATATAATGTGAAGAAAGGAGAGGAGGAAGAAGAGAAACTGTGGGAGAAGGTCGTGCCATATACAGAGCATCGACAGTTCTATATATATTGATATGATGCCTTAATCAGGGCTCTAATTAAGTAAAGATTACAAATTAGATACAAATCAAAAGAATGGAAAGAATCAATCATATCCTATACAAAGAAGGAGAGAAATTAGGGACTAAATCCTATCCTATACAGATTTGAATATATCCCACATGTGGGCTTTGTACATGGGCTGGTCCTGCTGGGCCTGTTATCTTCTACATAAGTTGTACATGGGTCAGACTTATGTACAGCTTTAGGAGGGGTGCAAACGAATGGAATGATCAGAGGTCATAATCCTAATCTGAATCCAAAGTCCTGGTTCCACTATAATACCTTAATTAAGCATCATAATGTATCCTAATCACCCCATAATCCTCACATAAACATCTCTAATGTACATCCAAGTCGATCAAACTCACCCAATTTAATTCAATCTACCTACCCATTACATTCAGACAAAAACCCACAAAGAAAAAGATACGTCAACCCAACAACATTAATCCAAATCAGATCCCAATCCAAAGAAAATGCAAAGACCCATTTCATCAAACAGTCCACCAAACAACAAACCAACACAAATCCAACCAAGAAATGGAGGAAACAAAAGGAATCTGAACGAAATACCTCAAAAAAGAATCTGTCTGGAAAGAACTGAACTATTGGGAAGAATAGTGCAAGCAAGGGAACAACGGCGAAGTCTTCTAAGAGAGGGTCGGATTCCTCCTTCCAATCGATGACAAGGATCTTTTTGAAGAAACCCATTTCGATTTTGAGGATTTCCCGACGAAAGCAGCCTCACGAGAGAAGAAGGAAGACTTCGATTAGCCAAATAGAGACCACCTGACAGTGAGACCTGTTTCTTGTTGGAAAGCGGATAAAGGCGACAGTCATACAGGAACAGCAAAAAGAGAGTGGATCTTTCTTCTCCGTTCTATTTCTTCTTCTCCTGTCTGCTCCTTCAAGCCTCTTTTACGTTGAGAAAGAATGAGAACGGAAGGGGTTTCAAGCTGACAAAGAACGAGAAATAGGGTTTTATCAAAAGGACTTTCGTTGCCATTGAAATTCCGTGAGGGGCATTTTTGTCATAAAAATGGGGCTTCGCCTCTGCTTGAAAAAGAGGCATTGCCTCTGATTTCTAGATGCAAAATTTTGGGCCTTTTCATTTTTAGAGGCTTTGCCTCTTTTGCTCTAGAGTGTGTAGAGGCTATCAACCACTGCTAAACGGCTCTAATTTCAAAAGCTCTATCTGTTTTAGAATTCCAAAAGCTCTATCTGTTTTAGAGAAATAGATGTTTAGAGGCAAAAAATAGACATGCCAAACAGGGGCTTACTGTGTTTTCCTAAAGAGCCTTTAGAATAGGTGTCTTTGAAGTTTCTTTCGCTGTACATTCACTAATGTGAAAAAGGGCTCTCTACCAACGGATTCTAGAAAAGATCTCTTTCCTTGGTGATTGATGGAGAACGAAAAGGCGACGGGATTGAACTCAAGGTCATTGGATTACTATATGCATTCTCATCTTGGTACACATATTTAATATTGCTATATAGTCAGACGAACATGACATCATGTCATGGTTTTCAGGGTCCATGTCAAGAGACTCAAGTCAAGACTCTGAGGGTCCATTTCTGGTATCAACATACTTGCTCCTGTCAAGCATACTCAAGGGCCATATGCTATGCTTTTGTTCACACTTAACAATTGCATACATTAGTAATCAACTGACCTTGTAACCTTTGGGCCCAGCCATAAGAACGCAAACAGAAAGGTGACCATTTGTTAACCCTAAGAATGAAGTCAGCACGATCATCCATCCTTGGTCACCATGCTTGGCCGTAAAGTAGAATGTAGGGATGAACAAGAAACGCGCAAGGGTAGCAATCATGAGGCCACTTCTTGATGTGATTCTTAAAAATTTAATTAGCGGAAGGTACCGTGAAATCAGATCCCACAAATTAAACATTGCTGTCAAAACCAATGAATACCTGATAGCCACCCAAAAAAAAAGAACATGAAAGCTTAAAGAATGGAATGATTTTCTACTCCACTAAAGCACAAATAAACAGTTCGTCTGAAAGAAAGTAATAGATCTTCTGCACATTAAAGCACTTAAAGAGGATAAATGAGTTCATCACATGTGGGAGCGCATGCAACTGAGACTTGAGTGAGATCTAGAGCATGTTATGGTGCAAAAATGAAGCTAGTTAATGCACAAAAATAATACTAACCAGATCTTTTACTACTAATGGCCAAGTAACTTAAAGCAAGGACATTATTCATAAACAGAAGTGCCAATGTTTCTGTACTATTGAGTTGATAGTTTATGAAATTTAAGCCAAGAAATTTAGGTCTTAAAATTGAGACCGGAGCTTAAAAAGGTGTTCAGGGCCTATGCTCGAGGCTGAGACTTATCTTCTTATCTGGATGAGACTATTCTCATTTGAAAAAAAAAAAGAAGTGGAAAGATAAAACAATTGTAATTTGAAAATAAAACTTCTTAACTTATCTATGTAGGGATTGACACATTTAAGTAAGAGTCAAATTGAAATCGAGATTGACATTGAAATTGCTTAAATGGAGAAAGATCTATACACATTCAAGGAAATAAGAGGGTGATACCCCCACAACAAAAGATCGAAACTCTAATAAATTAGTGCAGCCGATGATGATTCTCCGACGATCAAACTCTAGCTTTTATCTTTTAGCAATAAAACAACTTCTAAGATTATTTTAATCAGTGTCTTCTTTAATGATATCTCCTGTATTCACCTTTCTCTCAATGTGGGTGTGGAAAGAGGGGTTTGAGTAGTCATCACTCACCAACATGTTATCATCATTGTACAAGAATAATGTATCAGGTATTTTCTCACACTCTCTTTATTTGTTCTTAAGTGATTAAATTGTGGTTCCTTCCCTTTTCTACTTCACAGTGAAATTTGTTTCGGTTTCTTCACATGTTGATGTTAGCTTTCCTTACATTACATAATGGAGCATTGAGCCTGGTGGTTACATGGTTTTTTTTTTTAATGATTATTAATTTCTCATTTTTAGGCCGGAAAGGCTGAAAATGTTTCACAACCAAATTCTGCTGGTCATGCAGTGTCTGATTTTGATGGATTTTTTCCTATCTTTGGTTTTTACTTTATATAAAAGTGATTTTGATCATAGTGTTGTAGAGATTGCATCTTATTTTTGTTGGCTTAAGCGTGGATATAAACAGTTTTTTTTCTTCCTTGCTATGATAATTCGATCTTGGATGTTTAATTTATTGGATGGATGTTAAGGGTTGAAACTTTAATTTAGTCGGGCCGCAATTGACTTTTTGTGGGTGAGATTGGGTGGGGGCAGGGAGGATTGTATCAGATAGGGTGATTGATCTTATTTGCAATTTGCTTACAATGAATTTAGTGTCTGATCAATCATGCATGGAACCCCTGGACAGTGGTTTCTATCATGCAACAAAGATTTCATTGTGTTTGAGAACCCATGTGATGTTGAAAATCTATATTGAATGTCTTTGTAAAGATATTTAGATATTAGTTTTTGTAGCCACCTTGGATGCTCTCGCTAAAACTACTCTTAAGATGAATTTATCTTGGAAATGCTACTGTGTAAAAACTTTTCCACGGTTGGTAAAAGTATTTTTTTTAATCTAATAATTCAAAGTGCTATTCATAGATTTTAAGAATCTTATGTGAGAATGATAACCTTAGATTTTTATCATTGGGTTTGATCCAATAGAAGATTTGGCTTCTACCATAAATTAGTTGTGATTCGGATGACTTCATTGTTTTCAAAAAGCGGATAATCTGTGGTTAGTTAGGGTTATTTTTTGTCCTTTTCTTGTTCGATAGACTCTTTTCTGTTTTTTCTCTTCATATTGTTTTTATAGTATTCTTTATAGTTTATGAATTTTTTTCTCCATAGAACTAACAAAAATTAATGTTTTTCTTAATTTTCATTGTTTTTTATATAAAAAAACTAAAATGTGTGAAATTTTATAAAATAAGATTGATTTGCAGATTATGTAGTTTTACTGTGTACACATTCTCCTTTAAAATAAACTTTGACATATAAAATTCTGAACATGATAGAGATGTATTGATTTATTTTGAATTTGTGTTCATCCCATTAATTATAATATTATCTCAAAAAATAGTTCCAAATTGAATATATTTTTATTTTGGCCCGTGCTTAGCGCGAGCGTATTTTGCTAGTATTAATCAATGTTGACTAATTATACAATGATATTAATGAATTTACTTAGTTATTCAGATCAAAACCTACCGACCGAGTCCAGAGAGTCTCCAATTTTAATGAGGATTTGATTTGACAGCTTGGTTTTTTTTTTTATTTTAAAGGATTCATTAATCCACTAAATAATCAATAGATCAGTGTGCATCAATCCCAACAAACAAAATAGAGCTGAGTCCATATTCATTGGATTTACAACTTGATACATCCATGATTCAACTGGAATACCCCAATGTACAAAAAATACAGAGTTGAGTTATCAGGGAAAAGGCAGAGAAATAAGATGTCCTCTTCATACATTTTGGGCATACACGGCTTTACAATAAAATAAAGTGTAAGATCTAAATTAATTCACAGGCCTTATAATAGCCATGAGGTATGTATTGTATACATAGTATAAAGTTTACAAGTATACTCCTTCAATCAAGGAGTGATAGAATAGAAGATTTTCCTATTTTAGGAAAGAAGATATACAGAGAGATAAATCAAGATTTTTTACGGATGAGCTTCAATAGATTTTATCTCTTGATATGCTGATCTTGTGGGAATGAGTTGATTGATGATCTCAAATGAGTTGGATGAGGATCTCCACAAATATGAGAATGGGCTAGTTGAGATATGGATCGGTTATTATGCCCCCTCAAGTGAATAGGGAGCTGACGAACCATGAGCTTGTCTCTTAGCTTGAGGAATCGAGATGCTGTAAGACCTTTTGTGAAATATCAGCCAGTTGATCTATAGTAGAAATATACTTGACAACAATGTCTTTACGCACACCCTTTTCGCGCACAAAGTGATAGTCAACTTCTACGTGTTTGGTGCGGGCATGGAACACCGAATTTGATGCTAAAGATAGTGCACCCACATTGTCACACGAAAGGATTGGAGCATACTTAATATAAAGGTGCAAATCTTTGAGCAACATCCGCAACCAATATAACTCAGCAGTTGTAGTGGCCATCGATGGATATTCCGCCTCCGTACAAAATTGTGACACAATGGGTTGTTTCTTTGCACTCCATGAGACTAGACATGGACCAAGAAAAACACTGAACCCACCTGTGGAGCGGGGCTCATCAGGTCCTCCGGCCTAATCAGTGTCAGCATAGGCATTCAAATTAAGAGATCATTTGCCAAAGAATAAACCATAATCAATGCTACCCTTGAGATATCGAAGGATTCTCTTGACAGCTTTCCGATGTTCCGTGGATGGAGAATGCGTAAATTGACAAATTTGATCAACCAGAAAGGGTATGTCAAGTCGAGTAAGTGTGAGGTATTGAAGAGTACCCACAATTCGCCTATATTCTGTGCCATCTTCAAGGGGATATCCATTAAAACGAGACAATTAACTTCCAGAGGTAGTAGGAGCTGATTATGGTTTAGCACCAACCATTTTTGCTTTGTGTAGCAAATCTAGAGTATATTTTGATTGAAGAAGATATAAACCAGAAGAGTCACAGTATGCTTCAATGCCAAGAAAGTAGCTCAAAGGGCCTATGTCTTTCATTGCAAACTCCCTTTTTAGTCGAGTAATCAGAACCGTTATTGCTTCAGGTTTATTTCCGGTGATAATGATGTCATCAACATATATGAGTATCATTAAGTTGACATTCATATCATGAAATGTAAAGAGAGAATAATCAACTTGAGATTCAATAAACCCCAATTCAACCAAGAATGACGACAAGTGAGTGAACCAGGCTTGCGGAGCTTGTTTCAACCCATAAATAGCTTTATTGAGCCGACATACATAGTCCGGATGAGTGGTATCAATGAAACCTTGCGGTTGCTCCATATAAACTTCATCTTCAAGAATTCCATAAAGAAAAATACATCCAATTGCCGAATCGGCCAATTAAAATGAACAACAATTGCCAAAATGAGACGAACCGTAGTTGGTTTGACAACTGGGCTAAAAGTTTCTGTATAGTCCACACCCTTTTCTTGATCAAACCCTTTAGCAACAAGTCTAGCTTTGTACCGATCAATGGTTCCATTCGACTTTTGCTTGAGCTTGTAAACCCATTTGTTATGGACAACCATTTTATGAGTCGGATGAGGATTAAGAGTCCAAGTTCCATTATATTGAAGAGCATCAAACTCCTCACCCATTGTTGTCCTCCATTATGTATATTTTGAAGCCTGAGAGTAATTTGTTGGTTCGGATGGTAATTGTTGGGTGTTGAAGACCTTTAAAGGATGCTTTGTGTGTAGTGATATAGCTGATAATCCTTGAAATCTTTAGGTCGACTACTACCATCTTTGGATCGAGTAACCATTGAATGAGATTGATTTCCGTTATGATCAAATGCTTGAGTAGTGCTTGGGGCCATGTCTTGATGCATAATATTTGATGAAGATTCAATTGCTATAGGTGTAGGTTCAGGTCTCAAATGAGAAACTGAGTTGGGTAAAGGTGTGGCGGGTTCAAGTGAAGTTAGGTTGGTTATAGTGGGTGGTGAACTTGGTGGTGATTGCATAAATACCGGGGGGGGGGGGGGGGGGGGTGTGGTTTGAGAGGACCTTTCACAAGGCAGTGCACTTGTAGAGATTGTATCCCGAAATGGAAAAGAATTTTCATCAAACACCACATGTCGTGATAAAAACACGCGATCAGATTTGACATCAGGACATCTATACCCACGATGATTATGGCTATACCCTAAGAAAACACATTTTTCTACTTCGAAATTTAAAATTTGTTTTATTGTAGGGTCGTTAAACGATGGTAACAAGCACAACCAAGTACTCTTAAAAATGAGTAATCAGGTGACAAATTCAATAGCTTAGTGTAAGAAGTCTCATTTTGCAGGATAGGGGCAGGAAGCCGATTAATTGAGTAAATGGAAGTGTTGAAAGCATCAACCCAATATTTATAAGATATATGAGAGTGGGCAAGGAGAGTTAAACCGGTTTTAATAACATGCCGATGTTTGCGTTTGGTGGCCCCATTTTGTTTAGGGGTTTGTGGGCATGAAAGATGATGCATAATTCCATTGGAGATGAGAAAGTTTTGAAAGCGAATGCTGCAAAGTTCTCCACCTCCATCAGATTGGAAATACTTGATTTTTCTTGATAGTGAATTTTCAACAAGAAGTTTGAATTTAACGAAGCATTCAAAAACATCAGATTTAGAATGAATTGGAAAAAGCAATGAATAGCATGAGAAATCATCAATAAAAATGACATAATATTTACTTTCACTGACAGATAAAAAAGGAGAAGTCCATACGTCAGAATGAATTATTTCAAGGGGAAAACTTGAAACGCAAGAAGAAGAGGAAAATGGTAACTTTTTGCTTTTACCCATTTGACATGATTTGCAAACACCATCAAGTTTAATTGAGTCCTTTATTGGAATGTCATAAGATCTTTTTATTTGTTGAATAACAGGAATGGTAGGATGACCCAAACAAAGATGCCAAATTGAGGATGCACGTACACCAAGAAATGCAGTGAGACGACATGATTCACTGATGGAATGTTGAAGATGGATGGGATACAACCCATTTTCACTCGGCTCTTGTAGAAGTATCCTCCCCGTGATGTTGTCCTTCACAATAAAACAACTGGATGCAAATATAAAGTGACAATTATTATCTGTAGCAAATCTATAAACAGATAATAAATTTGCAGAAGCAGTAGGACAATGAAGTATGTTGCTTAGTTTGAAATTAGAAGAAGGGGTGATAAGAGTACTTGAACCCGTATTGGCTATTTGCAAACCTGTTCCATTGCCTACAGCAGCATTGTCATGGCCATGATATTCTGACTGCAGAGAGAGATTTGCAAAATCAACAGTAATATGATTTGTTGCACCACTGTCAATGTACCATATTTGTGGTGACGATGAAGCATTGGTCTGTGCCACCATCGCAGCAAGTTGTTGAGGTGGGTGACGACCTTGATAAGCAAAATCCATCCGATGATAACAGTCAAGAGCATTGTGACCGGATTTACCACAGATCTGGCAAAATGGTCAACCGGTACTGGATTGAGAAGTGTGGCCACGACCAGCTGTGTTCTTTGGCCGAGGAATACCAGACCATCCACACTGGTTATGAAGGGGCATATTTGTTTGCCTGAGCCTGAAAACTTGGAGCGTCCTTTATTAGGACCTTCTGATTTAGAAGAGTATAATGCACTACTCCCATGTTTAGAGATAAGAGATTGATTTTGATTATCAAGCATTAACTCATAACTAAGGAGTTCAGCTTGAAAGTCATCAAAAGAGATGGGATTATCTCTGGAAGCTAGTGAAACTGAGGCATTGAATGGGTTATATGCTGGATTGAGACCACTTGTAACGTAGGAGATGAGATCATCATCATCAACTGGCTTCCCAACTGTCTCTAAATTATCAGCTAAAAGCTTAGCTTGTTGAATATATTCTGAGCATGTTTGAGACCCTTGTTTTAGATTTTGTAATTGTCTCTTGAATTGGTTGATGTGAGATCTGGATTGAGATGCAAATTGACTCGCAAGCGAGGTCCACACTTGTCGTGCTGTGTTCAGACGGTAAGCAGTGGAGAGAACACTCTCTGACAAGGTGGCATTAAGTCAACTTAAGAGATACTGATCTTTCTTATTCCAAAGAGTAAAGGCTGGACTAATCTCTGGAGTTTCCTTCCCATTAGAATCAAGCAGATGTTTGGGAGGATAGGGCTCAGTTCCATCGACCATTCCCATGAGATCATGGTTTCGAAGGACTGAAAGAAATTGAGAAACATCTAATAAATAATTGGATCTGTCTAGTTTGATAGATACTAGATGGGCAATGTTTTGTGTGTTAAAAGAAGTAGAAGAGATTACTGATGTTGAAGATGCCGAAGACGCCATGAATGAGTTGAAGATGGATCGATTGCAAGATTGGTGAAGTCAATCTCTGTGTTACAGGTTTCGAAGGACCACCGAAGCTTGTAGTGCTACAATACACCAAAAGGATGATGTGATGTTGGCTTTAAACGGAGTGGAAGGAAAGGTTGAAAAGATGTTCTGCCTTTTCCTTTAGCTATTACTCCACCTGTGCCTTGGCTCTCTTCTTCTTAGATTTTGCAGGGTGGATGGGCTCTAGCTCAAAGAGATGTGATATTAGAGATAGAGCGAGACTTGCATAAACACAGGGAACGATCAAACCATCTCTTATAATAACTGATCCATAACTCAACTAGCCCATTCTCAGATTTGTGGAGATCCTCAGTTAACTCATTTGAGATCCTTAGTCAACGCATTCCTACGAGATCAGCATATAAAGAGATAAAATCTATTAAAGCTCATCTGATAAAAATCTAGAGTTATCTCTATATATTTTCTTTCCTAGAATAGGAAAATCTTGTATTCTATCACTCCTTGATTGAAGGAGTAAACTTGTAAACTTTATACTACATATACAATACATACCTCATGGCTATTGTAAGGCCTGTGAATTATTTCATGGTATCAAAGCCAACCGGTCGCGAGTTCGAATCTCAAGAGGAACGATTCGGCGCAAAAATTAAAAAAAAAAGCGTGTCGCCAAAAGTGCGTTGGCTGGGTTTCACCTGAGGGGGAGTATTGAAGAGTGGGCTCCACCAGAGAGAGAATATTGAAAAGTATTTCCGCTGCCTCTACTAATGCCTCGAGGTTTTGGTAGTAATGGTTAGCTGAAGAAATTTAAGAAGATCAGCAGGGTCATGGGTTCTCAATGTCTGTGGGAGTGATGAGCTTTCTGGCAAGCTTTAGTAGATTGTGGAAGTGACCAATTAGATCCAAAACCTTAATAGATTGGAAGCGCTTGCTTCCCTTCATCCATGTTTATATCAATTATGCTAGTAGTAACCCCATTGATGTCAATATTTGTAGCTTCGGTTTCTTACAATTCCTGAGCAATGGTATTTGTGTTCTCGTCTTTCTTTTGAGATTGGTATTTTCAATTGAAGATATATTGTTCTATACACCATCAGTGTTGCGATTTTCCCCCCTGTCATGTCCCTTCTCCAAATCACATATAGAATAAAAGTCTCATCTCTTGTCTATATTATTCTCATGTTATTTAATCATTGCCTATAGTTTGATGATGTATGTATCTAGACATACATATTAAAATCTCTTACAAACATTGTGAAATACACTTGATATGCATATTAAACCTCATGTTAAATCTAGGTCCCCAGAGCACGGAGCGGGAGCGGGAATAGGAGAGAGAGCGGGAGTACCGAAAAGCTAAATTTTAAAATAACTAAATATCTGGAGGGCCTCCAGAGCACCTATACAATATAGTATTTATGGGTTTATAAACAATTAACTAATGGGCACAAATATATCTTATCCATATATTCAAGTATCAAAAATGGAGAAAAAAAAATTAACTTTGCAATTTGATCACATAAAATAGACAATAATTAATAAGTCATAAGAAGTTTCTTCAATTAAAAGATAAATGTCAAGCTTACATAAAATGAAAATGCACATAACTAAAGATTCTGCACGATTCGCTTCATATTCGGCTGATCCGTGCTCTGAAGATGGTCGAACTGTGCTTTGAGGACGGATCCGCTCTGAAAACGCCGACCCGCTTTTTCGGAGCGAGATCGGGGAGGGGGAGGGGAGGTTCCAGTTACTAAGTGTTAAATACAGCATATTCTAACAAATAGCCATCAATCAAATCTGTTACTTTGTACCAAACCGAAGTTATAAGGTGTTCACTTGTAGAGAGTGAAACCCGTATAAGATTTCCAAATTCTCTCCAATTGCCAAAACTGCGTTGATAAAGAAAAAAAAAATTCTTTTTGGCTTTTTTATTGTTGGGAAAGGTGATCTTTCTTTCTTTGAGTATCAAAATATATACATGTATACAAACCGTGTGTACAACTGTAAGATACCAAAATTGAAGGGATGAAATACTTTACAAGGAAAAATACACATGTGGATGAGATGGCACAAATCAATAGCATACGGCAACAGATGTCACCGTGTTGAATATGTCAATACTCCCCTTCAAGTTGGTGCATGAATATATAAGAGGTCCAACTTGGATATAAGACGAGTAAAATCTTCCCACCCCAATGCTTTTGTGAAGATATCTGCAACTTGCAATTTGGATGGAAGATAAGTTGTTTGAATACGTCCGGCTTGAATTTTTTTATGAACTAAATGGCAATTAATTTCAATGTGCTTGGTGCGTTCACGATAGACGGGATTATCAGCTATTTGTAAAGTTGCTTGATTATCACAATATAAGATAGCTGGATGTTGATGCAATATCCCGAAATCATGAAAAAGATATTGAAGCCAAGTAATTTCACAGGTGGTGTTAGCCATGGATCGATATTCTGCTTTGGTTGAAGAACGAGATACGATGTGTTGCTTCTTTGTTTTCCATGATATTGGACTATGACTAAGGAATATACAGTAACCTGTAGTGGAGCGACGTGTAGTAGGGCAAGAAGCTCAATCTGAGTCACAATAGGCATATAATCTCAAATCATTGTATGTGGAAAGTAATATGCGTTTTCCCGGTGTGGATTTCAAGTAACACAATATATGAATTTCAGCTTCCATGTGGGGCTTACAAGGTTGATGCATGAATTGACTGAGAATATTCACACTATATACAATATTTGAATGTGTGATAGTCAAATATATAAGACGACTAACTAGACGTGGATAAGCACCAGGATCTAAAAGTAAATCTCCATAAGCGAGTGTTAATTGCAAATTCTGATCCATTGGGAAATTTGAGGGCTTAGCTCCAAGATATCCAACATCTTTTAAGATCTCTAGAGAATACTTTCTTTGGCTTAGAAAAAGACCCTTGCGAGAGTGGGCAACTTCTATTCCAAGGAAGTATTTGAGATTCCCAAGATCTTTTATGTGAAAATGTTGGCGAAGAAAAAGTTTCAACCATGAGATGGCGTTGTTATCATTGCCGGCGATAACGATGTCATCAACATAAACCAAGACGAAAGTTTGACTTGCTCCCTTGATCTTTGTAAAAAGCGAGTAATTTGCTTTAGATTGAACATAACCAGCAGCATATAAGGCATTGGAAAACTTAGCAAACCAGTTTCTAGAGGCCTGTTTTAGTCCATATAAGGACTTGTTCAACTTGCAAATCAAATGCTCCCTTTTACTAGAGAAACCTGGAGCCAGTTTTCATATAGACTTCTTCATGGAGATCACCCTAAAGGAAGGCATTATTAACATCTAGTTGATGTAAAGACCAATTAGAAATGGCTGCCACTGAAAGTAAGCATCGAACAGTTACCAATTTAGCCACAGGTGCTAATGTTTGATGATAATCCAATCCTTCTTTTTTAGTGTAACCCTTTGCTACTAGTCTAGCTTTGTAGCCCTCGACACTCCCATCAGCCTCATATTTAATATTAAAGACTAATTTGCAACCAATTAGTTTTTAAAGAAGGGGGAGATGGGTAAGGCTCCATGTATTATTTTGCTCAAGTGCCTTTATTTTGGCTGCCATGGCATCTCTCCATCGTAAATCTTTAACAACTTGGGGAAAGGATCTTGGTTCTAAACCAACATAAATAGTTGCTAAAAAAACACGATGAGAGATAGAAAGATGGTCATAAGATAGAAACGTAGAAATATGGTGAGGTGTACTAGTATACGAACCTGGAGAATAGGTTGGTGGAAGAGTAGCCACATTGGAGCACTCATAATCACCTAGGAATTTAGGTGTGGTTTGTGACCTGGTGGAGTGACGAGCGGGGATTGGATCAGTGCGTGGGACCGAAACTGGTTGAGGTGCTGTTTGGATATTTGTAGTAATGCTAGGATGGGCATTATCAGAAGTAGATTTGGGTGTTGGCAGCAGGTGAACAGGGGTTGTGGGGTCAAGTAGAATAGGGTCGATGGGATGTTGGTGTCCTTAGTGGGGGCCAAAAGGAAAGATGTCATGGATGGGTGTAGGGATGACAATTTGTAACACAGTTAAGATCCGCGATTGGGTTGATAGACCAATCTCCCAAAGGATTGATCGAATCCAAGAGCATTCCAACCACTAGCGGACAAGCATAACCATGAAACAATCCAAAACTCACGTGAGCAACTTAGGGAAGTTTGTTTATTAATTGAAAGATACCTATTACAATAGAGGGCTTCTCTAGTTATAATGTATTACGGTTATTAAAATAGTAAACTGCAAGAAAATAGAAAGTTACCAATCCTAATGAATAATTAAAATAAGAAACAACTCCTAACTAAACTTAAGATAAATTTAGAATGCCACAGTAGCCTTCTTAGTCAATCTGGGCTTGTGGATTGAACACAAAGGCTGTGTTGGATGGTTGGGCCCATCATGTGGGCTCAGGGCTTCTTTTGGATTTCCATACTGTAGCAACTCTCCTTGGCTTGGAAGAACTCGATTCTGGTGAGTTAATTGCTTGATAGTGCTCATAAAGATCTGGATTGAGACGTTGGAAGTCAGTAGCAGTAATCCAAGTAGCATCAGATACAGGCTGGTTTTGCTAAAGAACAAGGAACTTCTGAAATCCTTCGCGAATAGTGGAAACAGTTTGATCATCAAGAATATCAATGATTTTATCAGGTGGTGGCGGAGCAGCTGGTAAGGTAATGATTTGCTCATCAGAATCGTCCTCATTATCATGCTCACAATAGAGAGTGAGATCGATAACATTGAATGTGGGGTTGATACTAATATCAGATGGCAACTCCAGAGTATATGCATTGGAACTGAGCATCTTCTACACTTTGAATGGACCTGTATTTCTTGAATGTAACTTCTTATTTGCCTTGGCGGTAAACTCTCTGGATGAATATGGACCATAACCATGTCTTCTTCAGAAAACTCTAGGAAATGATGATGTTTATCAGCATGAGCCTTGTAATTGTCATTACTTGCGGCAATATGTCTTCAAACTTCATCATGTATTTGTTGCATGTGTTTGATGAAGTTATCGGCTTCAGCACAAGGGCGCACTTTAAGAGGAAAGGGGACAAGATCAATAGGCAAGCATGGACGAACACCTGTGACTGCTTCGAAGGGTGAGATGCCCGTGGAATGATTAGCTGAATTGTTGTAAGAAAATTTAGCCATAGGTAGAACTTGATCCCATATTTTGATATGATCACGTATAAGGCACCGTAACAGCTGTCCAAGGCTTCTATTAACAACTTTAGTTTGTCCATCAGTTTGTGGATGGTAAGCAGTAGAGAAATGAAGCTTTGTCTTCGCTGTCATCTACAAGGTCTTCCAGAAGTAACTAATAAATTTGGTGTCACGATCTGAAACGATTGTCTTGGGGAGGCGAAAAAGACGACTAACTTCTTTAAAGAATAATTGAGCTACCTTATAAACATCTGAGGTGTTATTGCATGGAATGAAATGCGCAATTTTAGAGAAATGATCAACAACAACAAAGATGGAATCAACTTTCTGTGCAGTCCGTGGAAATCCTAACACAAAGTCCATGTTGATATTTTCCCATGGTGCATTAGGAAAAGGCAATGGCTGATATAAACATGTATTCTTCTTGTTACCTTTAGCTAATTGGCAGGTACAACATCTTTCACTTATGCTGATAACATTAATTCTCATTGTGGCCAATAAAAGCGATCATCCATGAGAGCAAATGTCTTGTCACGGCTCAGATGACCATTACAACCTCCTGAATGCAATTCACAAACAACATGTTCTCGAATCAAAGTAGCAGGGAGGCAAAGTTTGTTACCTCTAAATAAGAATCCATTAAGTATGCTGTAATGAGGGTGCTTGTCCTTGTTGCTATTAAGAAAATCTACATGGATTGTGTTGAAATCCTTGTCGTTTGTATACTCCTGCTATATTCGCTCAAAACCTATTACAATGACTACCATAGTATTGAGAAGATGTTTCTGATGACTTAAAGCATCAGCTACCAGATTTTCTTTGCCAGCTTTATGATGCAGACTGAATGTGAATTGTTGAAGGTAAGAGCTCCATTTAATTCAACGATCCCTGACATGCTTTTGTGATTGTATATGCCTCAATACCTCATGATCGGAATATAAGACAAAGTCGTTTCCAACCAAGTAATGATGCCAATGTCACAACGTTTGCACAACAACGTAGAATTCTAGATTATAAATAGAATATCTGCATTTGGCATCAGGGAGCTTCTCGCTGAAAAATGCAATTAGGTGACCTTTGCTAAGAACTCCTCCAATGCCGATCTGAAAAGGATCACAAGCAACTTCAAAGACTTTGTCAAAATCTGGAAGTCGTAGGACAAGGGCTTCTGTGATCTTGCTCTTAATTTCTCCAAATGCTCTAGTTGTTGCACTTGTCCATTTAAATTCACCCCGTTTCATATCAGTGATGGGAGCCATAATACTACTGAAATTTCAAATGAACCCTTTATAGAAAGTAGCAAGTCCTTGAAAACTATGAACTTCAGTGAGAGTTGTCAGAAGAGGTCAATTGAGGATAGCTTGAATCTTGGATGGGTCTATTGTGATACCCTTAGAAGAGACAACAAAGCCAAGGAAAATCATAGAACTGCTCATAAAAGTACACTTCTTCAGATTAGCATAGAAGCATTTCCGGTGAAGAAGCTGAAATATGCTTTGCAAGTGATCAAGATGCTCCCTTTTGGATTTGCTGTAAATCAAGATATCATCGAAGTAGACAACAACGAACTTTCCAATAAATGGTTTCAGCAATTGGTTCATAACACGCATGAATGTGCAAGGAGAATTAGAAAGACCCAGCCATTCATAAAGACCATCTTTAGTTTTAAAGTATGTCTTCCATTCATCATATGGTCTAATTCTGATTTGATGATAGCGACTGCGAAGATCAATCTTAGAAAAATCAGAAGCACTACTCATAAGATCAAGCATATCATCAAGTCTAAGGATAGGGAAGCGATACTTTATAGTGATTTTATTGATGGCATGACTATCCATGCACATACGTCAGCTTCCATCCTTCTTTGGTGAGAGGAGAATGAGTAAGACACATGGACTTAACCTTTCCTGAATATTTCCCCGTTGCAACAGATCATCAACTTGTTTCTTGAGTTCAGCATGTTCGGAAGGGCTCATCCGATAAGCATGAAGATTAGGGAGAGATGCTCCAGGAGTTAAATCTATTGCATGCTGGATATCTATCATTGGCGGCAATTCATTTAGAAGCTCATCAGGAATTAAATCAGAAAATTCATTGAGCAATGGTTGTACCTCTTGGGCAGCAGATGGCTTTGAGTCTTAATTTGATTCGGTCACCTGTCTGGCAACCAATGCATACATCACACCTTGCTCTTTACTTTCAACTTCAAATTTGTGCATGGTGAGGATGTGAGGAGAGGTAGTAGGAGTGGTTTGCTTTACAGAGAATGGAGTTTCCATGGGCTTCAATTGAATTCGACGTCCATTCAATTTAAGAGTGTAGGGGGTCATTCGCATGATCGGTGATGACTTTCAGGTGTTTTAGCCAAGGTCTGCCAAATAAGATGTGGGCAACATTCATCAGAATAACATCACACTTGACATTATCTTCATATGAGCCCATCTTCAAGGGAACAATGCACTGGCGGTTGACGGGAATTGAATAATCATTTACCCATGCAACTCTGTAAGGCCTCGGGTGCTTTATAGTTGGCAACTAAAGTTTATCAACTGCTTCTTTGGATATGACACTCATAGCACTTCCACCATTAATGATGGCATTGCAAGCTCTTCCTTTACAAGTGACTCTTGTTCTGAAAATTGGAGCTTGGTTTTCATCGTCTTCCTCAATACCATCTGCAACCAATAGGCGCCAATAAAGGAAAAGCAATGGGCTGTCATCATCAGCTGTGAATACCTCAAGTGCCGACTCTTGTTCTGTTGGAAGTTGTGCATAAGGTTTCTTCATTTCGATTTCTTCATCATACTTGTTCATCATCATAAGGTTCACCTTTACAATGCAGATTCTGTTAGGGATTTTGTATATTGCAATTTGATGGATGCATTATCATTTTAGCATCATTCGAATTTTCACATATGCATTGATTTAGAAAATCTTGAAGTTTTGATTTACACATGCATTGTTTTTTAGACTTGTAGAAATATTGATTTATGCATGTTTTGATTTTAAACTTGGATGCAATTAGTTTTGAAAAGAAGTTTTATTAATCAAGCAAGCCTATGAGTTTTAAATCTTTCAAATCATTTTAGGCTTTTTATGTTTCATGCTTTTAAATCTCTTAGTTTGATTTAAATCATGATTCCAAGCTTGATTTAATGGCCCAAAAGTCCCCACAAGAAATCATTTTCAAAATAACATTTTTGGCGAATTTGGTCCTTGGGCTCGGGTTGACCTGCAGTGTACCTGGTCGACTGAGCCCATGGACCCGATCGACCGGGAAAGAGCCGTTGGGGCTCTTTTCAAACGGTCAGATTTTTGACCGCTGATTACCTAGTCGATCGGGTAAGGGACTAGGTAGACCGAGGATACGCCAGAACTCAATTTTTGAGTATAAAAGCAAGTTCATTCCCTTGAAAAATTTGAGGAACTAAGAAGCCCTCCTTGAGGTGTTTTGAGGCCAAATAAAGGGGAATAAGCTAAGGGAGGCTAGTTGGTCAAAAGGGAAGCCAAAGCTTGGAATCAATGTTTAAATCATCTAAGTAAGCCTAGTTTTCCATGTCATATGTTTTCATGCTTTGCTTTAATTATTGGTAAATCCTTTCTAGCATGATAAACTATGATTTGTTGTGTCCTTAACATGTATATATTTTGAGTTGATTTATTGTTTTGGATGCCGTCACCTTGATTCAAACCAAGTAGGACTCAAATTGGTATATCTAAGTGAATCATGTTTTGGAATCATCTTTGAAATCATATGTAACATGATTCCTATACTTGGTTGAATCTTTGGTTGTTGTTTTTCATCATAAGAAAATCACTTTCAAATCTATCTTATGTTATGGATTCAACAACTTCACAAATCATATGTACTTTTGTTTTAAAGGTTCACAACTTGCTTAGCATTGATAGGTATATCATTTTCAAGTTGAATTTTTAAATACATATGATTTGTCTTTTCACTTCAATCAAATACCTTTTAGTGTTTTACACTTTCAAATGCTTTGACCATACATGTATTGAGCTACATTGTTAAATTTGATTGAAGACCTCATGCATCACATGTTTTGTTCTTAAAATTTCACAACTTGTTTGGATTGAATCAGTATGTCTTTTACAAGTTGTTTTTAACATGTGATTAGCATTCTTTCCTCAATCATAAATGCTTTTATGAGCTAAAACTTTTAAAAGGCTTTGGCATACATTTATGGGCTTTTATTTTTAAATTGATTGGGCACATCATACATACACACTATGCACTCATCTTTGCATTCATAGTGTGTGTGTGTGTGTGTGTGTGTGTGTGTGAATTAGATTTTCACTTTCATATTCGCCTAATTAAGAGACATTGTAATTGAGTTAAAACTGTATCACCATCAAGTGTATTCTAGACACTACTTCGAAAGAGAACCAACCTTTTGGTTGCATAGGTTATTGCTTAGCCTTAGAAAAGCATAAGTGATGGACCTGGCTCCGTCTCTCCCTCCGCCCCCGGAGGGGGGGGGGGGGTGTTGGGGTGAGAAAAAAGAAGGAAGCGAGCATCAACATTTTTTTGTACAGGTATGCCAGATTTTCTTCTCTACTTGGAATTTGAAATGGTAATCCGGAGATACACCTTCACAAGTAGAAAAGGAAATCAATTTTTTTTCTAACTTTCCATTGCATATATATTTAAAAGAAAGAGACAAGATTTTTGAATGTCGTGAAAGGCGATTTTCATTTGTTTGCCATGAAAGGCGGTTTTGTGTCGTAGAAGGCGATTTTGCCATGAAAGGCTATTTTTGCAATGAAAGGCGATTTACAAATCTCATCAATAGTGAAAGACAAGAATTGTGATTTTCTTGTCTCTTTAAAAAAAATACAAAGTACAACAAAAAAGTAAGAAAAGGAATCTGACTTCTGAGGAAATTGTGGGGGACTCGTTCAGATCGACGGTAGCGAGTCATGTATGGACTTCGCCATCGTCCTTCAAATGAGAACACTTGATACTTTAATTCACTTGGCTTGGTTTGGACCTCAGATTTTTAAAGGATAAGGACCAAGAGGATGTCCTATATCCAATAAAAAGCCGAGTAGACGGGCTGAAAAGTCACATCTTGCTGTGTTGAATAGTAGGAGAATGGACCTTGGGGTGGGGGGGGTGGCCCCCCAAGGGACTTCAATCACCTTATGTTATCTTTTGCAGCAGAGTTTCTTCAAAGTAGGAGAGCTTCTTTGAGTAAGGATTTCTTTTGGAATTTTTCGGCTAGGGTGGCGGTAGTGTGTGTTGTCCCTTCTTCTCGGAATGACCCCCTTTTTATAGGCTTTTGATAGCCATGGGTGGGTTTATGGGCATTGATGGCATTGATGTTCCATGATGGGAGGAGTTACAAGATTAATTTCATAATTTTTGTAACTCCTTTTTCTTTGGATATGATTGGCCGATGGAGAATAATGGACATTTAATCGCTTTTAATCTCCATGATGATGGGAGTTTCATGATTAATTACCATGATTAAACTCCATAATGATAGGAGTTACATGGTTAATTGCCATAATTACTTAGACTTGTAACTCCTTTTTCCTTGAATTTGATTGGGCCGTCTAAAATAATGAGTTAATGACCACATTAAGTTGCCATAAAAAGGGTCATTTAACTTCATTAATTGGTTGCCAGGGCGCTTGAAGAGTCACGGGCCTCACGTCGCCTCTTGGAATTCTTTTTACGATGATCACCAATGGATCCGCATGTTATTTGATGTTGGATGGCAATGCAATTTCAGACATTGGTTGACATTAATGGGCAGGCGACATCTATCCAGTCGATTTCACGATCGGTCTGGCAGGAAGTGTGCTTTCTTGATCGGCCAGTTGGCGATCCCAAAGTGTTGGATGATGATTTGATGATTTTGACAACGGATTCGTGATGTTGACGAAGATCGATGGATTTCATGCCTCAAAAATCAGATTCTGAAAAAATCACAGGGGCCAAATGACTCGAAATGTGAAAAGGGATCGAAAAAGTACCCTTTCGGCGGAAATCCGGGTCGGTCGCCGGCGACCATAGGGTTTTTCCCCTTTTCGGTCGCCTTTTTTCGGTTGTTTTTCTGGCTTTGTTTGTCTTTGTTTTTCTGGCTTTTTTTGTCTTTCTTTTTCCTGTATTTTTCTTGACATTTTTTCTCATTTATTGGCTTGATTTTCCTTGGGAAAACCTGATGAGAAGCCATGTAAATTGGAGCACAAAGTTTCCCATTTTTGGAAAAGCCGAAGACTCTGTAGCCGATTTTCTGTCAAGAGTCGAAACTAGGTCAAACGATGTCAGAATGACCTGAAATTTGAGGTGAAGCTTCCTGAGCAGTAGATAGGACCAACCATGGGCTTTTGTTTGAGTTTTGAAGCCGTTTGGGGTCCCGTCGATGCTAGACTTGATTTCACCGCGAGGAAGATGTCGAGCTTTGATGTACGGTCAACCGATGTCCGATTGACCTGAAATTTGACAGGGAGCCTATTGGAGTCATTTTGAGATGATCCATTTGCTCCAATTTGGATGCTATGGTCTCGGGGAGCTCCATCGTGGGTAGGCTTGATTTTGTTTCCGAGCGTCAAAACCGGGTCAAACGTTGTCTGAATGACCTGAAATTTGACGTGTAGCCCTTTGGAAGCATGTAGAAGCTACCCATGTGCTTTGTTTGATGAGTGGTAGCATCGGTGGTTCTCGCCGCCGAGAGGCTTGATTTCGCCGTTCTAGAGTTGATGGAGGGTCAAACGGTATTGGTTTGACTTGAAATTTGACGTGGAGCCTTTTGGAGGTATTTTGAGACCATCCATAGGCTATGATCGGAGATTTGATTTATTCGATATTGTCGCCGCGAAGAGCTCTTGTTCAGCTGTTGGAGGATTGAAGTTATGTTAAATGGTGTCGAAATGGTTCGAAACTTCATGTGTACCCTTCTTTTGGCTATTTTGAAGGATCTTGCAGTTTTTGTTTGATTCTGACAAGATCTGATGCTTGAAGCGGCTTTGCTTGTTTGTAGTAGGATGCGACTCCTTGTAGCTTTTGATGTTGAAAAGGCAAAGTAACATTTTTGGTGTCAACAAATGCCCCCTCGAGGTATAATGACGAATTGCATAGCTTTTGCAGTTAATGTGCCTCGAAGAAAACTTTGAAGGAGAGCTTTTGACTTGACCAAGAGTCTTTGAGCATCTTTCTTTTAATAGAGTAGCCTTTTTGGTTTCCAATTGGATTTTTATGGCAATGAGAGAGATTACGTACCATCTCAAGGCAAAATTTTGAAAATGACATTTGGATTGGGTTTTTGGGTTTTGGATTTTTCTTTTTGACCTTGTGAACCTAAAGGCTTTATATGATGCATCAGGCAGTCAAGAAAGTTTTTGTTTTTTGACCTTATGACCTAACAAGCTGTATGCGGCAGGTTAGGGAGTCGGGTTTTGGATTTTGATTTTGGCCTTGTGACTCAACAAGCTATATGTGGCAAGTTAGGGGACCGTGACTTGGTTTTTGATTTTGGCCTTGTGACCTAATAAGCTGTATGTGGCAAGTTAGGGGACCATGGTTTGGTTTTTGGTCACACTTTGGGACAATTTTAGGTCCATTGGAGTGGTTTGTGTTTTTATGGAATGTCAATTTCAAGGTTTTGGCTTAATTTGGTTCATGAGGTGGGATGGTTTAGATTTTCGGAAACTCATGAAGCTTGGATCTTTTTTTGTATGGTCCAATCGACTCAAAAAGAGGCATGAAACCATTTTTGTATGCTCTTGGCAAGAGGGATTTTGACTAAAAGCCACTTTTAGTGCCTAGGTGGTCAAACCTGGCTCATGTGGGCTAACCCATGAGACCTTAAGCTTTAAAGATGGCTTAGATCTCATATGGTATCACTTTTGTGAAGAATATCTAAAAATATCTCTTTTGGGTAGAGAATATCTAAAAATATTCTTATTTGGAGAGAATCTCTCAAGTTTCCTTGATTTTGGGAGAGATTTTCTCAAAGTATCTTTCTTTGGAAGAAAGTTCCTCACATTCCCTCCCTTTTTGGAGAGAATTTCTCAAAGAATCTTCTCTTTAGGAGAGAATATCTCAAATTCCTCTTCTTTTGGGAAGGTTGCTAATTTTTAGCACTTACCTCCTTTTTTTTTCTCCTTGTTTCTTTTTTTGGTTTGCTCTCTTCTATAAAAGCAAGGAGGTTTGATCTCTTGTTGCTATTGCTCTCGGCTTGCAAAAGTCTTCAAGAGTGCTCCGAGATCAAGAACTTTTCTTCTTTTTCAAGGATCTTCAAGCTTTTTCTTCTTTTTCTCCATCAATGGCTTCAAGTAAGTTTTCTCCCTCAACAAGAAACTCCACGTAGAAGTAGAAAAAGTTTCTTTTCTTCCTTTTCTTTTCTTTGCTTTCCTTCTTTCTTTTTTTTTTTCCTTCTCCTTTTTTTCTCCACGTGTTTTCTCTTCCTTTTTTTTTTTTACACGCCCTTTTTTCTTTTTTCTTTCTTTCTTTTTTTTTTCTTTTTTTTTTCTCACGGTTCTCTATTTTCACCATTTTTTTCTTCCTTTTTGTTTTCTTCTTTTTTTTTCTTTGGCTGTACGGACAGGTCCGTATGGACCTGGCTGTACTGCCACGTGGTAGTGGGCCATAGCCTATGGGCCAGCTCAGAAAATTTTTTTAAGAGGTTCTCTTCTTCTTGTTTTTTTTTTCTTTCCCCCCTTTTTTATGGATTTCAAGATGCCCATGCATGACAACTTTCCTTCTATGCATGACTTTTGTAAATGGAATTGGAAGTATGATAATGCACACCTAGAAATCTTTTACAAGTCTTGGGATTTTGGAGCTCGCAGCAATGTTGAGCCATTTCTTAGTCTTGCGGGGATTTTGAGGAGCTTTGCAAGTTTTGGAGTCTGGAGCTCGCAGCAATGTTGAGCCATTTTTTCCAATTTTGCGGAGGTTTTGAGAAGATTGGCTTGATCTTGCAACAATGTTTGAGTCCGAGCCTTCTTTGAGAATCCTCCATCGATTATGAGCTCGCAGCAATGTTGAGCTCATTTTCAAGTTTCCTATCTTTTTCAGGGTACTTTCCTTTTCTTCGGAATTGCCCCGGAATCATGCCAAGATTTTGCTAGGATTTTTTTAAGCAAAATTCTGTCATTTTGGTGATTGATTTCTTCTTTTCCATCTTTTGTAGGTAGTTCCTCCAGAACAAACAAGGGTAAGGGCCCTGTTACCGATGTGCCTCGTCGGTCTGCTAGATCTTCCAATGCGGCCGTACAGCAGGCCTGGGAGAAAGTCCAGTATGTGGAGAGGAACTTGGAAGAGTGTGACTCGCTCAACCGAGATGAGATGAGGCAACATTTGATTGGCCCTAAGGATGAGGAGTTTTACAAGATTATGGTAAGCCGTCGTCCTTGGGTTATGGACGATCAGAGCACTGTGCCTAAGCCCACCTTATTCTTTGGTGATGCAGTCCCTGACAATTCAACATACCAAAGGAGATGTTTTCAGTTGTCTTACACAGCTGATGGTGAGGAGAAAACTGTTTCTACCCGGTCGACTTTAGATCGCACTATCTTGATCATGAGCCTTTCTCCTACATGCTCAAAGAGGGAAGATCCTCCAAGCTGGGTGAAGAGGACTGATGTGATCAAGGCCGGGCTTTTTGTTGGCAGCCCTTCTAGTTATGTAGAGAAGTCGCCTGCCCATATGGACATTTTGATGCTGGCCAGCGGCTATCAAGGTTCAGATCATCCTTCGGTTGATTTGAGACCTGTGGGCCTTGGTATTTTCAAGGGCGATGGCAGCAATTAGGTGAAGCCTTTTCGACTTCGTGGCCATTTCAACGCTGACTCAAACTGGGAGTCGTAGACTAATCACATCCTGCAGGTCGGCGGTGCCATTCTAAAGGAGGCTGAGATTTTTGACACGGTTCGCGCTTTTCGGCAAACCGTGGTTTTCTCAGATGGAGCTTTCATGGCCATGCTGGAGTCGTTCCTTCCACAAACCAACACCTTCATTGTTACGAATGGTGAGATTGGTTATTGACATCAACACCTTCACTGAGTGTCATCACCGGGCTGCCTATCCTCGACAAACTTTATGAGGAGTTTGTGCTTATTGGCAGTGTTCTTGAGGAGCAGTCTGAGGAGTTCAGGCGTTTGCACTTTCAGCTTGTCGCCTTCTATGATTTCTTGAAGGAGAAGGAGGGCTTGAAAGTTCGGTGTAGCAGTTGGAAGAGTGGTAGCCTTTTGTCTTACAACTTCTTTGACAGCGGGGAGTCTTCTAAGAGTATGACCCAGGAAGCCAAGGCTAAGAACCTGGGTTCGAAGAAGATCTCCGCCATGCGAGAAAATTTGAAGGAATTCTTCGCAAACACAGACGCCATTTATTCTGACATCGCGCTGCGGAGAGATCTCACAGTTTACCTCACTTATTGACTGGGTGAGGCTGTTTTTGCTGGAGGAGATGGAACGCACATCAGGCCGCACTACATTTTTCCAGCTTGTCAGATGGCGTTTGGAGAGCGGCTTCCTTTGGTACTTGTTCTTTACTCCTATCTGTGTACCGAACTGCGGGCTGCTGCTTTTCTAGTTTGGCTTGGGATCCCTATGAACAACGTATTTTCAGCCCATATTTTATATTCATGGTATGTATACCACCGTCCTGGTTTCCACCAATTAGGTGCTGCACAGGATGATGACCCGTTTATGATTCGGTTGGCCAAAGGGAAGCCTGTTTCCGAATCTCTTTTATCCGCCCGTTTGAGGATCCTACGATTCAGGGACGTTGAGATAGGGCAATCTTCAGTGAAACTTTCTCCGGGCTTGCGGAAGAAGGCTTTTGATTTTGGTGTCTCCCGAGATTCCACCAGGGCTGGGTCGGGGAGACACTATTCTTTAACAAATGCAAAGAGGAGTTGGCTTTTTAACATACGTGTTAGTACGATGGTGTACCATAGACATCTTTTTGTCGACATCCAACCGTATGTCCCTTCGCGCTTTACACCGAGTTGGGCTTTTCCCAAGGTGTTGTTGTAGCGCCTTCAAGTAAGGTGAATCGCTTTAAAAGTTTGCAGGACGGGAGGAATGCATGGGCCTTTTATAGCGCGGAAGACACTACCGCCATGATCTCCTATCCTGAGTTGCCCACTTATCGGACTGCCGGCTTCACAAAATGGTTTGTGGAGAGCTTTTCGGTGTACCGTGGGCTTTCCAAGAAGGAGCTCGATGTAAAGCAGTCTTCTGGGAAAGGTCTTGGAAATTCATATGGCGTCCGCCAAGAGAAAGTTCTGGCTTTCCTTTCTAGAGAAAAGGACAAAATAGGCTTTCTTGATGATCGGGATGTCATCAGATCAGGAGCTATACAAGAGATACTTGGTGAGGTCTTGGAACAGCTAGCAGAGGAGGAGGCTGAGGTCGACGCTTGATGCAAGCGGAACGAATGAAGGCTTCCATGGAGTCTACTGGCAATAGTAGATCATCCAGTGAGGAGTCAAGTGAGAGGCCTGACTCTGAAGGTGGGGCGGGTTCTTTAGACAGACTGACCCATAGAAGCAAGAGGAGGAGAGTGCAGCGCCGTAATAAGAGACATCATGAAGACTCTCCTGATCTGGAAATCCCTCTCACCATTGCTGAGGAGGCATCAGGGGATGACGATGAGCCTCCAGAGAAGAGGAGTCGAGAAGAAAAGATCACTAGTGATGGTATGATCCTACTTCTCTCTTTCTCCACTTCTTTCTTTTTATGAAGATTTTGTTTTGATCCATTGTTTTCTTTCTTTTGGCAAAGGATGATGATTTGGTGACGCCTGAGGTTTCGGCCAATGAGGCGGTGACGGATCCGGTTGTGGCATTTGAGGAAGAACCAAGGGACTCTGGAGTAGATCCAGAATCTTCACCTAGTATGATTTCTTTGCCTTTTTTGGCCTTTTTATCTTTTTTTGCTGCCACTCGCTGACACATTTTTGGTTTCCTTGCCAGCTGACTTACCACAAGATTCTAACGACTTTGAACCATCCATGGACGCAACTTTTTACGATGCTTCGGATGAGCTCATGGAGGCAGAAAGCATTCCGCCGGTCGTCGAAGAAGGTATATAGTAATAGTCTTGATATTGATTTTTGATAAGATCATATTCATACCTTTTTCATCTTTCATTGGTAGGTTGTGAAGCGACAGGAAAAGTACCTCTATCCTTCTCAAGGCCAGAGTAGGGGGTGCCCGCAGTTGATCCAGCACTAAGGGCTTCTTCCACCAGTTTTGATGAGGCAGATGAGAGTCCGCGTGCTGAAATTCCTTCTCCAGCGGATCCGATTGGAGTGACCTTCTTGATTACTCTTTCGACGGTGCATGACATGGGCAGTCGACCATCGGAGCATGGCGAATCTTCATCTGGGCCATCCTTTTAGTTTGCGAAGAAGGTGTTGAAGAGAGTCTTGAGCTCATGGGTCGAGACTCTCTCTTCTGGCCATTTGGAAGCTGGCTTTGGCATGATTAAGCATGTGTAGGACATTCTTGCTGATAGCGAAGAGGTCGATCTGGACATTACAAATGCCAAGGCTTTTGTTGATGAAGTGATAGCTTTGGGCAATAAGTGGACTGAGACCAAGAGCTTCGCAAATGGTGACTTCTTTAATAAGATGTTTTTGAAGCCTTCTGGCAAGGTCAAATCTGAACTAGATGAGATCTCGCGGACTCAGAAACTTTTCGTTCGGGAGAGGAACGTCACCGAGTTGGCTATCATTGAGCTGACATAGGACCTACACTGTCTTGATAGGGAGGTTGTTGAGGCTAGGCAGCGCCTTGAACTATTGGAAGAACAAGCCATTGCCAAGTGGACTGCTATTGTGGAAGCTTGGGCTAGAGAAGGGACTCTTATTCGCCAAGTTGAGGAGGCTGAAAGCAATCTCGGGAGGAAGACTCAGGAATATGAACAATGGCAAATTCTCTGGGAAGAGCTTCCTCGTGCTGAAGATGGATAGCGATAGCCTGTCGCATTTTATGGGAAAATTATGAAGAAACGTGGCCTGGAAGCTTTCGAGGCTAAGGCCAAGAGTCTGCTTGAGGAGTTAAGTCTTTGGCTGAAGGCCATGTCGGACTAATCCCCTGATTTGTAACAAACTTTTTCTTCTTTTCTTTTGGTACCTCCATGTATAAACATTTTTGGTACTCTATATACCTTTCACTTAAATTCTTTTTTGATGAAAATAAGCAAAAGTCACATGAGAATGTTTTTTTGGGAATTTGATCAAAAGGTTGTCATTTTGCGAAAATCTTTTGTCAAAGGGTTGTTTTGGGCATGAAGGCCAGATTTTGTGGCTAAAAGCCTGATTTTGTGGCAAAAAGCCTGATTTTTGAGATGGCATGAAAGCCGAATTCTGGTGGCATAGGAGCCATTTTTTTATTTTTTTTGGTGGCATTGAAGCCAAGTTTGGTTTTGTGGCATGAGAGCCAAAATTTTGTTTTGGCATGAAAGCCAGGTTTTTTGTGGCATGAAAGCTGAATTTTGTGGCATGAAGGCCGATTTTGTTTGTGGCATGGAAACTGAAATTTTGGCATGAAAGCCAGATTTGTTTTTTGAAAACCAAGTTTTGTTTTCTGCCATGGAAGCCAGATTTTTTATCTTTTTGGCTTGAAAGGCAGATTCTTGCCATGAAAGCCGAGTTTTGGCATAAAAGTCGGGTTTTGACGTGAAAGCCGAGTTTTTTTTTTTTTTTTTTTGGTGTGAAAGCCAGGTTTTTTTTGCATAAAAGCCGGGTTTTTTTGGTTTTAAAAAATGCAAGTATCGACTAAAAGTCGCCTCCCTGCTGAATGATATTGCAAGTATCGATGGAATGTAGCTTCCTTGCTCATTCGGTTGCGAGTATCGATGGAATGTCGCCTCCTCGCTGATTTGGGTGCAAGTATCGACTAAGCGTCGCCTCTTTGCTTTTTCAAAAAACTTTGTTTTCGGGTATCGATGAAATGTCGCTTCCCCACGATTTTTGAAATTTTAGGTTTTTTCGAACCTTTGTTTTTATTTTGAAATTTGAGTTGTGGTTATCAACTGAAACGTTGCGTCTCCACGGTTTTTTGAAAACTTGAAAGTATCGACGAGGTGTCGCTTCCTTGCGATTTGAGGTTTTGGAAGTATCGAATGGGGTTCGCATCCTTCCGATTTTTTGGGTTTTGTGTGAGTATTGACTGAACGTCGCTTCCCCACGGTTTTTTGAAAAACCATTTTGTTTAAAGACACGAGGGTCGTAAATTTTAACTAAAAACCATTTTGGGTGGTAAAAGTCGGGGTGGACTAGGGTGGAAATCCCTGAGTCTTGAATTTTGTTTCAAACCATGAATTTTGGGCTCAAGGATCGAAATTTTTATCAAGTTGGGGAAGAGGCTCCTAAACTTGGATTTTTGGGATTTGATGATTTTTTTTTAACAATGAAAATTGAAAGTAAGCACTGTTTTGAGGTTTTTTGGGAACTTCAACGTAAAGATGAAAATTCCAAAAGGAGTCGGTTTGACGAGCAAGTACCTAGTAGTAGGCTTTGGCCATGCAGGCATCGCTCTGACCCAATAGAGGAAGTCTTCAAGGATAGTACAGCTTCAAGAACTTGCCGTTGATGGGCAACATACATCTGTTGCCCTCCATATTTAGAAGAGCATATGCGCCGTTGGAGAAGACTTTGTCGATGATGAAGGGTCCCTCCCATTTTGGTTCTAGTTTGCCTTTGGATTTGTGGGCAAAAACCATTGACCTTTTCACTGCAAGAACTAAGTCACCCTTTTTGTTGGCGCGTTGCCTGACCTTGTTGTCGAAAGATCCTGTTATGCGTGATTGTTAAAGCTCCACGCTTTGTAGAGCTTCGAGCCGTCGTTCATCGAGATTATCCAGTTCTTGGAGTCTTAATTTGACATTGCTTTCTTGCGTCATGTCAGTTTGTACAGATGCCCTTAAGGAAGGAATTTGTACCTCTAGAGGGACGACTGCTTCACATCCATAGACCAAGGATAGTGGTGTGCTATGGGTTGGTCCTCGAATGGTCGTTCGATAGGCACATAAAGCTTCAGGTAGTTTGTCGTTCCAGTCTCTTTTGTGACTAGAGACCATTTTCTTGAGGATTTTGCAGAATGTCTTGTTGAAGGCTTCTGCTAGTCCATGTGCTGCCAGGTTATATGGAGTAGAAGGACAACTTTGGATTTTGTATTTATCGCAGAACCAGTAGAATCTGTGATCCCGAAATTGTGGTCCGTTATCATGGACAAATCTTTTAGGTATGCCAAAGCGACAAATGATGTTGGTGCGCAAGAATTGAAGAACTGACGAGGTCTTCATTTCACTGAATGCAAATGCTTCTGAGCACTTGGAGAAATAATCCGTAGCGGCGAAGATGAAGCGATGACCTTTGCTTGATGGAAGAGAGATAGGACCTATGATCTCCATACCCCAGGCTTCAAAAGGCCACGAGATTGCTGTAAGGTGTAGCCATTTTGGAGGCATGTGGACATAGTCTCCATGAACTTGGCATTGTTGGCAGCACTTAGCAAATTGCATTGCGTCGGCTACCATGGTAGGCCAATAATAACCTAACTTTTTTATCTAATCGTAGAGCTTAGGACTAGCCTGATGGGCTCTACAAAGACCAGCATGCACTTCTTTGAGTGTTTCCTCAGCCTCTTGTTGCGACAAGCGGCGTAGGAGTACTCCATTGAAGGATTTTCTATAAAGCATTTTTGAAGGAATATCCAAATGAAAGTTTGGAGCTCGTCTTTGAACGCTTACCCGTTCTTTTGGATCTTCAGGTAGGATTCCGAACATAATATAATTAATGAACGGATCCCTCCAGTCTCCGATTGGGGTTTTAAGGATGGAAATCCGACTTCCGACCACTCGGTGGCATTCAGCAGCTGCTTGGTGTGTGTTGAGAGGAGGGAGAATTCTTCTTTGACACACTGTAATTTGCATGTTTTCCCTTTCTTGAATTGCCATAGATGCAGCAAGTCCAGCCAGGGCATCTACACGGATGTTTTCAACTCTGCGAATGAGGGTGATGTGACAGACATCAAACTTTTGTTGAAGTGATTGTGCCTTGTTGTAGTAAGGCAATAGATCAGGCTTCCTGATTTTATATTTTTGATTCATCTGATTGATGATCAGTTGAGAATCCCCAAATGCTTCCAGCATGGTGATGCCGGATTCGAGAGCGAGTTCCAATCCTATGATCAGAGCTGTATTGTTTGAACATGGCTCCAGTAGCGAGAATGCGTTTGGAATCATGTATTTGTCAGGGCTAACAAAGAGAATCCTAATTCCCGATATCAGCTTTCCTTTTTCATTTGTCTTGGTTGCACCATTGAAGTACATGTTCTAGGAGGCATTTGATGAGGGAGTCTCCACGTTGTAGACAGGTTCGTCTGGTAGATCATCCCTAAGTGGAGAATCCTTAGGTAATGGATGCTTTGCGAGAAAGTCTGCTAAAGCTTGGCCCTTGATTGCTTTTTGTGGTACGTATCTAATGTCAAACTGTGACCGAAGGATAGACCATTTTGCCAGTCGGGCATTGAGGGAACCTGCTTTTGTGACAAGGACCTTTGAGAGATTGATCCTCGAAATCAGGTATACTGTGTTGGACAGTAGGTAGTGACGTAGCTTTTGTACAGCGAACATCACCGCAAGGCATTCTTTTTCGACTGGAGAGTAGCGATGCTCTGCACCAACCAACATGCGGCTGAGGTAGTATAGAGCAACTTCTTTTCTTCCATCATTTTCTTGTGCGAGTAGAGCGCCCAAAGAATAATCGAGAGCTCTTATGTACAAGATGAATGGTTTTCCAGTTGTGGGGGCAGCCAACACTGGAGGTTTGGTCAGGTATGACTTGATGTCTTGAAATGCAGCTTCACATTCAGCATTCCAAACAAAGTCTATACCTTTCTTCATTAGGCGAGAGAATGGATGGCACTTCCCTGATAGGTTGGAAATGAACCGTCGGATGTATGCCAATCTTCTTTGAAGCCCTTTTAGTTCTCTTAGGGTTCTTGGAAATGGCATTTCTAGGATAGCCTTGACTTTGATGGGGTCAAGTTCTATTCCAACTTTCCGAACTATGAATCCAAGGAACTTACCCGATAAGACACCGAAGAAGCATTTGAGGGGATTCATTCGTAGTTTGTGTTTGCGAAGTCGGAGGAAGACTTCTCAAAGATCTTTGAGATGGTCTTCTTTTCTTTTGCTTTTGATGGCGAGGTCATCAACACAACATTCGACCGTCTTGTGCTGCATATCTTGGAATGTTTTCATCATAGCCCTTTGCTATGTCGCACCGGCATTCTTCAGACCAAATGGCATGACAGTGTAGCAATACACGCCAAATGTGGTCCGAAATGATGTGTGCCTTTCATCTTCCGGATGCATCTTTATCTGATTGTAGCCAGAGAAGCCATCCATGAAAGTCATTGGCTCAAATCCGCAGGTGTTGTCAATCATTACCTCCGGTATGGGGAGCATGAATTCATCTTTGGGGCATGCATTATTCAGGTCTCTATAGTCAATACAGACCCTGATTTGCCCATTTTTCTTTGTCACGGGGACGATGTTGGCCAACCATTCAGGATGCTGCTCCTCGCGGATGAAACCAACGTTTTTAAGTTTCTGAACTTCTTGTTCAATTTTGTCCATCACATCAGGACGGAATCTTCTTTGGCCTTGTTTGACAGGCTTGATATTTTCTTGCAGGTTGAGTTTGTGGACTACTATTTTGGGGTCTAAGCCAGGCATTTCAGCGTAAGACCATGCAAAACAATCAACAAACTCACGAAAAAAAGAGACATACTTAGGCAACTCATCATCCTTTATATTCTTACTTATGAATACAGGACATGGGTTATATGTTGTTCCCAAGTCTATCTTTTGAACATAATCTTCTGTTGGAAGGTTTGAAGGTGGTTCCTCCATAATATTTTTGGAGGCTTTCAACTCAACAAGACCTTCTGGAGTTTCAGAAGCATTTTCAGACCATGGCTCTGCTTTTGTCCATAAATCTTCTTAATCGATACTCTTCTCAAGGCTTGCTATGAGGTGGTCCCAATCACCTACTGAAACTGGGTCGAAGTATGGTACTTCTTTTGGAGACAATGATTTTTCTGGGTCAGAAAAACATGTGTCTGTGTCGTCGGACAATTCCTCTTCATCATCAAAGAAATCGTACCAATTTGATGAGCTTTCTGGATCCTTGTCAGGTAGCTCTTCAAAGAGATATCCAGGGAGAGATCGATGTCTTCATTGATGATATGCATGGCATAATATAAATAACTACCCTTTTATTTGAAATTGTTAGTTGTTTATTTTGTCTTAAATGTTCTACTTATAGCCTTTTTCTTGTTACGCAGGAATTGGAAGGAGCTGAAAATATTTGAGCTTAATTCGGAGAGGTTTAAAGCTAAAACCCCATTTGGGAAAAGTTATACACAAAGAGCATATAGGCTTGTTGGGGGAGAGTTGGAATTTCAAGTTAGAGGTCATGAGTTCAAGACTTGGCACAATCAGTTTTTATTTTTTGTGAAGACCGAATTTGGTGGCCCCCACCATATCTAATGCTTGATAATGGTTGCTAAAACTTAGCAATCAACTTTGCAAGAAATGGAAGGAATCTCATGGACATCAATAAGAAAGTTATTGTTTAGCAAGTGATCAAATCATGAAGGAAAGAAGATTTTCGGAATTGTAGCCATCCTGCGCAAGCTTTACTATTTTGACCATAACTTGTGACTCAAGACTCCGATTAAGGCAAGGTCAGATGCGTTGGAAAGAGGACTAAAAGGAGAGGAATATCATGTCTCACGAGGATCTCCCAATTCTGACGTTTTAGGGGTCAAAACAGGCTGTCAAGTGGAGGGATATGAGGGATGACGAATTTGAGTGATTTCTCTTTCTTTTTCTTCTTGTATTTTTCTTCTTTTTAAGGGGAGGCTCTCTTTTGCTCTGGGTGAATTTTATTTTTATTCAATCTTTGTTAGAAATTGAGGGTGGAGATTGAGTGGTGTAATAGACAACTTGAAGGCTTTCAATAATGACAATTTACTTCATTGTTATTGTTTGTTCTACAATGCTTGGCTAATCCGTGGATTAGGGTGGAGGAGGAAACCAAAACCGGTGAGTTCGTTCCTTATTATTCTTCTATGTCTTTCCCTCATTATGCTTAATGATTTAATAGGTTCTCCTTCATGAATGTTATTCAACTTCTAGTTTTGTAAAGGTTATTTGGAATGTCTTTTACTTTTTATGCTTGATCTTGACATATCATGTTTAGGTTAAATTCCTTTAATGGTTTGTGCTTGATCTTGATAAATAGTTATTAGAGTTTCAACATATTGAAGTGAAGGGAGTCTTAGGTACTATTTAGATAATTGGATTTTTTCAAGAAAAAGAGTTTTCAAAGCTAAATCTTCCGATCCAAGGCAATTGCTTGCACATTGGATTGAGTTTTATTAGGATAAGACTATGACGTAATTTTGGAATGATTAAATCTGTTTTGGTGAAATCCGATACCTTGATCTCTCTTTCTCTGATCAAGTTTGTGTTTAGATTTCTTTTGATATCAGTTTAGTTATTATTTCTTTGATTAATTGTGGTTTTAAAATCTCTAGTGTGAAAACTGATTAAGGATTTTTGGATCTTGTTTCTACAAATCTCTGTGGATCGACCCGTATTTGCCATTATCTATTTAATAGAAATTTGTGCGATTCCGGTTAACTATTTTGAACACATCAATTGACACGAGATGTTGAGGCCTGGTTGGCAAAACGACTTTGCAGCTTTTGTGTTAACTGTCTCATGGGAGTGTCAGGATCATACCCCAACCCGTATGAAGACTTGTTTATATGACGGTGGAGTTTCTAGTCCTCCAGTTGACTTTTAGTCAGGATGGGTTCCAATGGCGTGAGAATACCGCGGCCACCTCCCAAATCGATTGGATTTTGAGCGTCATAGCCCATTTTTCTTCATGATAGCTTGTGCCATCAGACTATATAGGAATAGTTGAGGCATACCTTTATTTTGGAAAGGTTCAAGCAGAGAATTTGATGAAGAAACGTCTGATCTATAGAAGAAGATTGATTTCTCTTCTGCTGATGTTACCAGAACGATGAAGGTAGCAGCAGGATCTTCTACGTCAATAGGTGTCTCCAATGGAGTGAGAGCAGGCTAAACTTGCTGAGTATCAACTTGCCTTGACGATGTATCATCTTCGGGCTCTGATTCTGAATCTGTGTCTTGCATGATAGACACGAAGGAGATAACAAAATTGCCTCCAGTCTTCTTCTTTGCTTTGGTGGTGATTACCAAAGGTTTGGAAGATTTGAAGGAGACAACGAAGGGAGATGGATTGCCGGAAGGTTTGTTTTCTTCCGGTGATTGCTGAGGAGCTTTGCCTTTATCTTTCTGGAGATTTTCGGCGAAGGATGCTATTTTCTCCTCCTTTTCTTCTTTTTCGTCCTTGTACACTTGAGAGTCTACGAAATTAACTTCTTTGCCTTTGAAGGGCTTTTTGTCTGCAAATACTTGATGTATCAAGCAGTCGTTGCCAACAAACTTGATGCATTGATGTAGAGTTAAAGGGACGACATCATTCTCATGTATCCAAGGGTGTCTGAGATGAATGTTGTAACATGAAGGGGTCTTTACTGCATACACGGTGACTTCAGAGATAAGATCACCGATTTGCAATATGAACCTAATTTTTCCAATGGGCCTTTGAGCGCTCCCATCGTATCCAAAGATGGACATAGATGTGTGGCTCAGCTTGCTAGGTGGGATACATAGCTCTTCGAGTGCCGAAGTAGAGATGAGGTTAAGTGCAGAACCTGGGTCGATCTGGATTCTGTGTATTGGCATCTCTTTGATGTACCCTGTGAAGTACATGGGTCGATTGTGCTTTGTCTCACCAAGCAGGAGGTCTTCCTTATTGAAGGCGATAGTAGCATTTGCCGCTTTTTGGACCGAGAGGCATTGAATACAAGATCCCTCAGTTTTCTTCTTTTCTCCCTTTGAGGAGGTATTTGATTTTTTGACCCTATAGTCCATTTCAATTTGTAGGACTTGTGGGGCGTGTTTGTCGACATCCGCATTCAGCCTTTGCAGTTCTAAAATGAGACTATCACAAGTTTGTGGTGACATTCGTAATAAGTTTAGGATGTGCAATCGTGCAGGTATGTGTTTGAAGTGCTCAATCAAGTCATACTTGAAAGCCTCCTTGGAGCCTGCATTTTCATTATCATTGCCACTTGGGGCATTTACAACTTGCTTTCCCGAAGGATTTACATAAGAAGAAGAAGAAGCTTGGTTGTAGTTTTTGTGGTAATCCCTGCCAGAGCGGGTACCTCTACCAACTTCAAAAGCTTCTGGAGAAGGTTCTTTGTTTGGAAGATCACCCTCTAGATTAAGGGGTTGATCCTTCTCATTTGCTGAAAACGTTTCTGCAAAAGCATTGCCGTCTTCAGTAATTGCACTGCATGAAGTATTTTTCAGGAACAAGTCCTGAACAGCTTCCAGCAACTTTTATTCTTTGTTGAGTATCTCATCGGTCCAGACATCTCCTATGAGATTGGGTATCTGAGACCAATTGACCGGGTTTTCATTGAAGAAGACTTCATCGGCCAAAGCTTCCTCATGGTGATCAGTCGGAAGAGGGTTGAATTCCGATGTCACAGTTTTAGGATACGAAGCCTGAAAAGGTGCTATCTTAGTGGAAGTCACATGAGAAGACGTAGCTCCAGAAGATATGCTACCAGATGCATTTGGAGAGTCTGCGGCCTCAGCAGATGAAGCTTCAGAGGCACTATCAACCTGAACTATCACATTGCAAGCAACTTCGATAGAAGATGCCTCCATAAAGGACTATTGGGAATCATACTCATCCTCTGATGTAAGAGGATCATCAACCCAGCAGTTTTCTTCATTTTCTGGAGTTACTGGAGGAGATGCTTGTAGATTCTCTGAGACTTTCGATTATGGATTTTGATGAAGCTGATTGATGCGATCCTGCACTTGCTCTATGGCAAGACACTGCAAGATCCTCGCATATTCTTCGAGATCAGGCATAGGAGCTAAATCTTCTTCTTCATCTGCTCCTTGTGGTTCAACATTGTTGGGTTCCACTGGAGCATTCTCTTGCGCTGGGTCAATAGCACTTTGTTGAACAGCCTCTTGGTCTTCATCATCATCAGGCTAGGATCCTTGTGGCTGTAAGGGTTATACTAGATTACTGGCATAAGGTGAGATTCTGGGATCCATTCTTCATCGGAGAGATATTCTCCAGTTTCAAGGGATTTCTCCCACTCGTCGATATCACTGGCAGTGTCATTGGACTCGTATCCATCCATAGAGAATCCAACTACCGAGTTGCAAGAGTATGACGTCCCCTGCGTAGTCTCCTTTTTGAGCTATGGTGGCATGTAATCACCGAGGGTGAATTTTCTTACCACTCTTGAAGTCTTGGGGAGGGACTCCTCTGTTGCCCCTAGTGAAGCGGCAGAGGAGATTTCTGCCTTTTCAGGGACTTCTTGCTTGGGTTGAGTCTTCTCCTGCTGTTTGGGCTTGCGGAGTTGTCTCTTCGCTTGCCTTCGCTGTTGAGCGGTTGGTTTTGTCTTGACAATCTCCCAATTTTCATCTTCTAGGAGATCGAGATGCACCCATATGGGCTGTCCATTTGGTGTCGGGTAAGGCACCAGCTCTTAGGATGTTTGAGTCATCTTTATCACCTTGAAGGAAGTAGTGATCTTCTCCTTTGGTGACTTTGATGTTTGTCCATATGACACCATGTTAACGGAGGCAGACCCGTAGTTTTTGTCAAAGGTGATGACTCCGTTTTTCCACATTTCGTTGATCTTCTCTCTCACAACGAAACATTGATTGAGAGGATGCGAGACCATTTTGTGGTATGGACAATATCGGGGATCGTTGGTTTTGCCAACATCTCCCGGTCTTTTGGGGTCTGGCAAAGTAAATTTTCCATTTGCTAAGAGAGCCCCAAAGATTTCTTTAACATCTTTATCGAACGGGTATTTCTTTTCTACTCGTTCTTTGAAGGCATAAGAGAGTTCAGGTCTCTTACCTGCAGCTTTGTTTTCAGCTTTCTTTGGCGGCTGAGGAGCTGAGTTGGTCTGCACATTGAGAACCTCCTTTTTCTTTGGCTTGGAGGTTGGAATGGCGTTTAGCTCTTTCTTTGATAACTTCTGACTGTTGAGGTCTTTGATCACCGTTTCAGCCTCCATAGATGCTTTTAGGAGTTCCCCTAGATTCTTTGATTTGTTACCGATGATCACGGAGCGGATCCTTGCTCTCATGTTGTTTAGGCAAATGTCGACCAGCGACGCTTGTGGCAGTACGTCTGAGCATTTGTATGCCATCGCCTTCCACTTGTGAATGAAGTCGTATGTTGATTCACTCTCTCCCTATTTTAGGCTGCAGAGCTGAGCCATAGTAACAGGATGATCATCACCTTTGAAGTGGGTCAGGAAGCGTGTCTCTAGCATGGTTCAGTTTTGAATGGAGTCCTCTAGTAGAGTGGAGTACCAATCAAAGGCTGTACCTTTCAGAGTGCTTGTAAAGAGACGGATCTTGAGGGCATCTTGATCCGTAATAGCTCCTGTCAGGATCTTGCAGTGGATGACATGTTGTCTAGCTGAACCTTTCCTCGTATATGTTTGGAGAGTAGGTTGTTTGAACTTTACAGGGAACGGAACCGAGTCCATCCATAAGGGATATGGTGGCTTGATTCCATGCTCTTTCAGTGTATCCTTTTCTTTTGCTTTGGTGAGGATATTGTCAACGTCCTTTTTAGTAAGGGAACGTGACTCATCTTCTTCACCGTTTGCCTCATCGTGTGGGGGAACTTCTATTCTCTGTTGTCCTTGTTCTAGTTGCTGGATGCGTAGAGCCACGTCATCGTGCGGCGAGGTTGCTCAGAGTTTGTGACCAGGACATTCACCCTTCGAGAGTTGAATGATGATACCGTCTTGGTGACTAAACTGGAGCTCATTCTTTTGATTGAAGAGCTCGAGGAATGATCACTCTGGTGTCCTTGGCTTGAAGGAGTGGGAGAGTCTTCCGGATGTCTTCTTGTCAGGGAGACACTGCAAGTCACCGACCGTCTGACATGTATTTTAGTTGTTGACTTTTAGCGTCTTTTGGTTTTTGTCAACCATATGGACAGCAGTAACTTGGTCGGGTCTTTCTTTTCCAACCCATCTTTTAGAGACCTGAAGCTCAGAATGTTGGGTTCTTTGCTTCTCTAGTCTCTTTTGTCGATATGCCGCACGGCAATGTATACTACGAGTAATTTGAGCTTGAGTTAGCTCGGGCTGTGCTCTGGCAATGAAGGATGTGGTCCCTCGTGCGCAGCAGCCGAGCTTGTCTTCCTTGAAGCTTGGCATGGATAGGATCTGGACGAGGTCCTTTGCCTGTCGCAGTGAAGCTTTGAATCTCGCAAGTTCGGCCCTTGTTGAGATGAAGGGTCGAACTGCAAAAGTGTAGGGCTTGGCAGGTTCTTGCAGAGGCCTTGTGATGCACGACTTGATTTTGGGCTTGTATGAGCAAGCCGCCTCGTGCTGAGTTGGTTTTGTAGTTTGGCGGGGGTAGGTTTCTCCTCTTTCATGTAGGCGAGAGGATAGAACTGGCTCTCCTTGAGAGGGGCCAGGTATGCTGGCTTTGTAGGTGCTTGTGACCTTCTCTGTTTTGGTGAAAGTCTAGGGGACCAAGTCCCGGGGCGGACCTGGTTTCTTGCAGGTTGAGGCTTCGCGGGATTGCCACGGGCCTCAAGTTTCTTGATGACTGCCTTTGGTGTCGGGGCAGTGACCCGTTTTGGGGCGGTTTTCTGCCTTTTGGTAGATACAGATTCTCCTATGGGGAGTGGGAATGGTCCTAGTGACCCAAAGATGATAGTCAGGGGAGTAGAGGTCGACCCAGTGTTTTGTGAGGTGCTGAGAGAGATGACGCTTCGACAGCTGGTAGGGCGCTTGCAAGTGCACTTGTTTTGCTTCTCTTGAAGCATGAGTTGGTACTTGTTCTCATCAAAGGTGATGGTTAATGACGCTGCCATTGTTAGTTTGAGAACTTCTAAAACAAAACCACATCCATTAGTAATCGCAAGAATATGGTGATCATAAATGGGAAATACTATGGTTTTGTCTTTTCAAATTGCTCAGGGGACATGGCCCTTCCTGAGCGTAATGAAGAAGGCAAAAAGGCCATAAAGGGTACAATTGTTTTGAACGCAAGTATGGTAGGCTTAGAATGAGCGTTCCAGTGACTGCTAGAAACAACTGTAAACCTTAATTCAAATTACCGAGAAGCGAGGCTCACTCAAGGTAAGAGATACAAATATGTCAGTCGCAAATACAGTAGAACCGAAAGGGCGTACTGGCACTGCTAGGCATAAATGTTGCAAATCGCATCCTTGGGAAAGACACGAGATGGGGTTTTTTGAAAGGCCACGATTGAATTCACAAAAGAGAGCAAATGGTATTCCAATCCGAATATAGGCTCAAACATTTCTGAAGAGAGTTTTTTTTAAGAGTACACATAGGTCTTCCAATTCAGTCTTATGAAACCTTAGTAGATAGATCAGCCCCCAGGTAAAGGTCGGATTACTTAATGAACCCGTTTGAAGGACCCTTGCCTCGAACAGTCTAGCTGCCTCTACACTCTGGACAAAGCTTTTCTTAGATTCACTTTGGTTAAAGAACGCAATTGGTGCAACCTTAATGTGTTTTTTTTAAAAAAAAAACAAGATCACTAATGAACCCATCAAAGAGAGCAAATGGTTCTTCCCGATCCAAACGTTGGCTCAGCGATTTCTGCGAGCTATTGTACGAAAAGGAAAGAACAAAAGTTTCTCCAATTTGAATCCAAAAGAGAGAAATCTGAAAAAAAAATTTTTTTTTTTTTTTTGAAAGATCACTAATGGACCCATTGAAGAGAGGAAATGGCCCCTCCCAATCCGAACGTTGGCTCGGCGATTTCTGCGAGCCATTGTACGAAAAGGAAAGAGCCAAAGTTTCTCCAATTTGAATCCAAAAGAGAGAAATCTGGAATTAAAAAAAAAAGAAGTCAAGATTGGATTCACGAAAGAGAGGAAATGGTATTCTAATCCGAATAAAGGCTCAAACATTTCTGCAAGCACTAAATCCGAAAGGGAAGAAACTAGAATTTCTCAAATCTGAACCCAACGGTAAAAAAAAACTTTCTTTTTTTTGAAAAGAGAAAGAATGGAAATAAACTCAAAAGACAGAAATTTCCAAAGAATCCCATCTCATGTTTTTTTTTTCAAGATGCAAGATCCAACATAGGCCACCAACTAGAAAAGAGCCAAGGAGTCTAAGCATCGTGTTCTCAAATGAAAGAGTCCCACCGGGTGTACCAACTTGATGGAACCAGCTCCGTCTCTCCCTCCGCCCTTGGTGGGCGGGGGGGGGGGGGGGCGGGCGAGGGGGTGAGAAAAAAGAAGGAAGCGAGCATCAACATTTTTTTGTACGGGTATGCTAGATTTTCTTCTCTACTTGGAATTTGAAATGGTGATCCGGAGATTCACCTTCACAAGTAGAAAAGGAAATCAACTTTTTTTCTAACTTTCCATTGCATATATATTTTAAAGAAAGAGAAAAGATTTTTGAATGTCGTGAAAGACGATTTTCATTTGTTTGCCGTGAAAGGTGGTTTTGTGCCGTAGAAGGCGATTTTGCCATGAAAGACTATTTTTGCCATAAAAGGCGATTTACAAATCTTATCAATAGTGAAAGACAAGAATTGTGATTTTTTTGTCTATTTAAAAAAACACAAAGTACAACAGACAAGTAAGAAAAGGAATCTGACTTCTGAGGAAATTGTGGGGGGCTCGTTCAGATCGACAGTAGCGAATCATGTATGGACTCCGCCATCATCCTTCAGATGAGAACACTTGATGCTTTAATTCACTTGACTTGGTTTGGACCTCAGATTTTTAAAGGATAAGGATCGAGAGGATGTCCTATATCCAATAAAAAGCCGAGTAGACGGGCTGAAGAGTCACATCTGGCCGTGTTGAATAGTAGGAGAATGGACCTTAGGGGGGTGGTCCCCCAAGGGACTTCAATCACCTTGTGTTGTCTTTTGCAGCAGAGTTTCTTCAAAGTAGGAGAGCTTCTTTGAGCAAGGATTTCTTCTGGAATTTTTCGGCTAGGGTGGTGGCAGTGTGTGTTGTCCCTTCTTCTCAGAATGACCCCCTTTTTATAGGCTTTTGATAGCCATGGGTGGGTTTATGGGCATTGATGGCATTGATGTTCCATGATGGGAGGAGTTACAAGATTAATTTCATAATTTTTGTAACTCCTTTTTCTTTGGATATGATTGGCCGATGGAGAATAATGGACATTTAATCGCTTTTAATCTCCATGATGATGGGAGTTTCATAATTAATTACCATGATTAAACTCCATAATGATAGGAGTTACATGGTTAATTGCCATAATTACTTAGACTTGTAACTCCTTTTTCCTTGAATCTAATTGGGCCGTCCAAAATAATGAGTTAATGACTGCATTAACTTGCCATAGAAAGGGTCATTTAACTTCATTAATTGGTTGCCAGAGCGCTTGAAGAGTCACGGGCCGCACGTCGCCTCTTGGAATTCTTCTTACGATGATCGCCGATGGATCCGCATGTTGTTTGATGTAGGATGGCAATGCAATTTCAGATATTGGTTGACACTAATGGGCCGGCGACATTTGTTTAGTCGATTTCACGATCGGTCGGGCGGAAAGTGTGCTTTCTTGGTCGGCCAGTTGGTGATCCCGAAGTGTCAGATGATGATTTCATGATTTTGACAGCGGATTCGTGATGTTGATGAAGATCGACGAATTTCATGCCTCAAAAATCAGATTCTGGAAAAATCACAGGAGTCAAACGACTCGAGCGCGAAAAGGGACAGAAAAAGTACCCTTTTGGCGGAAATCCGGCGACCCGGATTTCCATGGTCGCTGGTGACCATAGGCTAGGGTCGCCGCCGGTGACCATGGGCCAAGGTCGCCGGCGACCATGGGGTTTTTCCCCTTTTCAAACGCCGTTTCTCGGCCATTTTTCGCGCTTTTTTGGTCTTTCTTTTTCCTGTTTTTTCTTGATATTTCTTTCTCATTTATTGGCTTGATTCTCCTGGAGAAAACCTGATGAGAAGCCATGTAAATCGGAGCACAAAGTTTCCCATTTTTGGAAAAGCCAAAGACTCTGTAGCCTATTTTCCGTCAATAGTCGAAACTAGGTCAAACGATGTCGGAATGACTTGAAATTTGTAGTGAAGCTTCCTGAGCAGTAGATAGGACAGGCCATGGGATTTTGCTTGATTTTTGAAGCGTTTGGGGTCCCGTCGATGCTAGACTTGATTTCACCGCGAGGAAGATGTTGAGCTTTGATGTACGGTCAACCGATGTCCGATTGACTTGAAATTTGACAGGGAGCCTATTGGATTCATTTTGAGATGATCCATTAGCTCCGATTTGGATGTGATGGTCTTCGGGAGCTCCGCCGTTGGTAGGCTTCATTTTGTTTCCGAGCGTCAAAACCGGGTCAAACGTCGTCGGAATGACCTGAAATTTGACGTGTAGCCCTTTAGAAGCATGTAGAAGCTACCTATGTGCTTTGTTTGATGAGTGGCAGCATCGGTGGTTCTCGCCGCCGAGAGGCTTGATTTCACTGTTTGAGAGTTAATAGAGGGTCAAACGGTGTTGGTTTGATTTGAAATTTGACGTGGAGCCTTTTCGAGGTATTTTGAGACCATCCATAGGCTCTGATCGAAGATTTGATATCTTCAACACTGTCGCCGCCAGAAGCTCCTGTTTAGCCATTGGAGGATTGAAGTTAGGCCAAATGGTGTCGAAATGGCCCTAAACTTCATGTGCACCTTTCTTCTGGTTATTTTTAAGGATCTTGCAGTCTTTGTTTGATTCTAGCAAGATCTGATGCTTGAGGTGGCTTTGCCTGTTTGTCGTAGGATGCGGCTCCATGTAGCTTTAGATGTTAAAAAAGCAAAGTGATATTTTTGGTGTCAACAATAAGTGTATGGTTAGGGGTGAACCAGAAAACCTAATAGGTTATTGTTTAGCCTTGGAAAGCATTTTGTAAGGTTATTGCTTAGCCTTGAAAAATATTTTGTAAAGGTTATTACTTAGCTTATTGAAAAGCATAGATAGTGGAAATCCGGTGGGGTGTAGGATCACAAGCCGGTAGTGGATGTAGGCATTGAGGCCGAAGCACTATAAATCTTTGAGTTGTGGTTGAGTTGTGGTGATTGTTTTTATGAGCTTCCACATTTAGTTTGATAATCATCACTAGTGGCTAATTTAATTTAAAGAAGTTCAAATTGGTCATAATTGGTCACTAATTTGAAGCTCACCCTATTCACCCCCCCCCTCTAGGGTTCGGATCCCGGACTTTCAATTGCTATCAGAGCGAGGTTACTCTATTATAGGGCTTAACAACCCGGAGTTTATCCTTAGTCTAGGTTGCCCCAATTTGAAATCCTATCAGAGTAGGACTTTCAATTGGTATCAGAGCCTAGGTGCTCTATATTGGGATCAAGAACATTGTAAATCTTGATTAGGTGTAAAAACCTAAAGTTAGAACCCCAATATTGTGCTTTATTAAGAATAATTAAAAATGGATTCCACTATAGTTGAAAATGGAGATTCCCCTCTAGCTCACTCTTTCCCCTAAGACACAATCTCACCAATCTCTACCTTCTCAACTGAAAATTTTCAAAGTTGGTGAGATGACAAAAGTGAACCCTCAAGGACAACCCTATCAACACCTTAGGTGGATTTCAAAGGTAGACAATTAGACTAACCTTAAGGTCTTGAACCTCTCTAGACCAACCTATTCTTTATTGTCACATCATATTGTTGGTCATGATACATTTGCATTTAGTTCTTACATATTTACATTTCTTAAAATGCAATGTTCTTTGTAATCAATTGATTTAATTTACTTGGTTATATCTTATGCTTCTCAAGATCATTTGATTGCAATATCCTGATGATAGATTTTCATTTTGTTCACATATTGTTATATCTCTTGTAATGCATATCTATTGATGTTCAATTGATTATGGTTCCAAAGGCTTTCATAGCTAAATCTTTCATAATCGATTGATGTTGCAAAATCATTTGTTTGGATGTCATAGTAAGATTTTTTTTGAAAAACAAATGATTTGAAACAATTTGGATTTTCCATGGATTTCTAAGTTATACTTTCATATGGAAAATTATTGTTTTCAAAAGATCAACTTGTATGTTTTCCAAATAAGTTTTAAAATACAAGTTGAAAATTGTTTTGTGCTTAGTGCTATATCTTTTGATGGATATTGGGGAATTGAATTATATAAAAATGATTTTCATCTTGTACTTGTTTGATCATATTTTCTTTAAATGAAAACCAACTTTATTGGGGTATTGTGCTAGATGACTACATATTTGTGAGAACTCAATTAATTTGAGTAAGATTGTTGATTTTTATTGTTCTCTAGTTTGCCCATATGTTCCCTAAATTCTTAATGGATTTTCCATAAACTCACATGTTATATCTTTTGGTATGGAAAATATGTGTTCAATTTGTATGTGTGCCAATAGTTACTTTTTGAATGCAAATTGAGAGTTGTTCACTTCATGGTTTTCAAAATCACTTGGTCATAATTTCTATAAAAGATTCATTGTTGGATTTTGAATGTTAAAGTGATTTGAAGATTTTTTTGGAAAATGTTCCAAGCTTTATAAGTTACCATTATAAAAAGCATTTTCCTTAAACATATTTCCATGTACTTGTGGTTAAAACATCTTAGTTGGAAATATATGTTGCTCCAAGCAATTTTCATTTTTGCTCAAAGCTACATTCTTTCAAATGCATATTTATTGTGATGGTGTGTCTTATATTGTTTAGATGGAAATGGTGTCATGCTACCCTCAATTGATATGATCTTCATATCCATATCTATTCCCATTGTAAGCTTAGTACATTTGCTAGAGTGGAGATTTTGTGTGTTAGATTGATAGATCATTTTAAATGAATTGGTGTTAAACTCTTGTTCTTCATAAGTATACACATGATCCATGATATCCTTCTAACTTCATACCTTCTTGTGCATGCATAGTTATATTCTTTATTGATGATATGGTATGAGTTAGATCTTGAGTGTTGATTGATCCCCTCTAGGCAATTGTCGAATTATTTCATATATGGTTTTTACTCAGAATTACATCTTACGAAACCATTTTGGAACCCAATCATTATTATCTCATGTGTGTATTATCATATATACTGAGATAAATGAGATTGCTTCTTAACTTATAGTAAAATCTTGATATGCAATCTCACAATGTCTATCACATTTTTTTTTTAAAGTAAAATGTATTAATGTGATAGATGACCATGATGTTGATTAATGCATGTTCCCTTTAGTAATATCATTGTTGTGCATTTTCAATATCATAATTCTGTTCATATGAAACTCATCAAAATCCATTCTATGTATCTTAGAGACATATCTATTGTTGATGGATGTCCTTCAGGTTGAGTTCATATGATTTTACAAATTGCATGCATCACCAAGCTATATCCTTTTATGCAATTTAACTTGTTCATCACTGTGTTCATTAGTTATATCATTAAAAGTGATGAATATCCATTTATGATGCTTGATGGAATTTTGTGTTTGTCACATCCTTGCTCTTAATCTATGTTGATATTCAATTAGTATCAATTGGTTCCATTATCAATTGGTATCATATTCATTTGGTATATTTTGAGAATGTGATAGACCTTGTGCACATTGGATTGAACTTGATAGTAATATGTTTTTGTTCCACGTCACATTCCATTAGCATCATAATCTTCATGTTTGCCACCTCTCTTGCACATAAAGGTAAATCTCATGACCACCATGTTTATGTGATCATAATCTTGGTTGGTTAATAGTTGAGGTAGGCTTCATGATTGAACTTCATTCATCTTGCACATGATAGTCATATTTAATGATGGATGAAATGATTTCAATACATAGCATACAATTTTCATAGGCAAATTAGAGTTGATGTTATGCTATGTAGCCCCCATCACATCCTCTTGACCTTGCTCTTTATTTTGGTAATTTGATCATATTGAGCTCTATAGTTAAACGTGTCGAATCCTTTCCTTGGAGTTTACCCTCAATTGGTAAAACCATCTTCTTCTTGCACTACATAGTTAAATCCTTGTCAACATGTTGACAAAAGGAGAGAATGGATTGAGGGGGAGTATAAACCTTCATAGGAAGTATTAGTTTTGATCAGATTCACCCTTGTATTGGCTCTATACTCTTATAGCTTACTACCCATGCATGATACCCTGTTATGTATCTCATTTTCGAATTCTTTTGTTAACAGGTGCTACTAAAACGTATTTTTCTTATTTCATATGTGTAGGTACCTTTGCAACTTAATGTCAAAGGGGGAGAAAGTGTACAAGTTGTCTAAAGGGAGAGAGAATGCACATCTTGCTAAAGGGAGAGTGCATAGACAAAGGGGGAGAGTCGAAAGAAGAGAAAGCTTGGGAGATAAAGAAGATGCTTGGCCAAAGGGAGAAAGATGAAAAGGAAGCTTGAAGAATGATCAAGCTCCAAGCATCAAGAAGAATGAAGAAAAAGAATCAGAGCCCAAGCTAAGTAAAGGAGCATCCAAGAAGATTTCAAGTCCTGCCCAGCTTAGGGGGAGCTGAAGACTTAGTGTGTAAATTTGGTGTTGAGTAAGTTGCCATCAAATTGCAAAGGGGGAGATTGTTAGGGATTTTGTATATTGCAATTTGATGGATGCATTATCATTTTAGCATTATTCGAATTTTCACACATGCACTAATTTAGAAAATCTTGAAATCTTAATTTACACATGCATTGTTTTTAAGACTTGTAGAAATATTGATTTATGCATGTTTTGATTTTAAACTTGGATGCAATTAGTTTTGAAAAGAAGTTTTATTAATCAAGCAAGCCTATGAATTTTAAATCTTTCAAATCATTTTAGGCTTTTTAGGTTTCATGTTTTTAAACCTCTTAGTTTGATTTAAATCATGATTCCAAACTTGATTTAATGGCCCAAAAGTCCCCACAAGAAATCACTTTTAAAATAGCATTTTTGGGAAATTTGGTCCTTGGGCCCAGGTCGACCTACAGTGTACTCAGTCGACCGGGAAAGAACCTTTGGGGCACTTTTCAAACGGTCAGATTTTTGACCGTTGAGTACCCGGTCAACCGGGTAAGGGACCAGGTCGACTGGGGACACGCCAGAACTCAATTTTTGAGTATAAAAGCAAGTTCATTCCCTTGAAAATTTTGAGGAACTAAGAGGCTCTCCTTGAGGTGTTTTGAGGCCAAACAAAGGGAAATGAGCTAAGGGAGGCTAGTTGGTCAAAAGGGAAGCCAAAGCTTGGAATCAATTTTTAAATCATCTAAGTAAGCTTAGTTTTCCCTATCATATGTTTTCATGCTTTACTTTAATTATTGGTAAATCCTTTTTAGCACGATAAACTATGATTTGTTGTGTCCATAACATGTATATATTTTGAATTGATTTATTGTTTTGGATGCATCACCTTGATTCAAACCAAGTAGGACTCAAATTGGTATATCTAAGTGAATCATGTTTTGGAATCATCTTTGAAATCATATGTAACATGATTCCTATACATGGTTGAATCTTTGGTTGTTGTTTTTCATCATAAGAAAATCACTTTCAAATCTATCTTATGTTTTGGATTCAACAACTTCACAAATCATATGTACTTTTGTTTTAAAGGTTCACAACTTGCTTAGCATTGATAGGTATATCATTTTCAAGTTGAATTTTTAAATACATATGATTTGTCTCTTCACTTCAATCAAATACCTTTTAGTGTTTTATACTTTCAAATGCTTTGAGCATACATGTACTGAGCTACATTGTTAAATTTGATTGAAGACCTCATGCATCACATGTTTTGCTTTTAAAATTTCACAACTTGTTTGGATTGAATAAGTATATCTTTTACAAGTTGTTTTTAACATGTGATTAGCATTCTTTCTTCAATTATAAATGTTTTTATGAGCTAAAACTTTTAAAAGCCTTTGGCATACATTTATGAGCTTTTATTTTCAAATTGATTGAGGACATCATACATAAACATTATGCACTCATCTTTGCATTCAGAGTGTGTGTGTGTGTGTGAATTAGATTTTCACTTTCATATTCGCCTAATTAAGAGGCATTGTAATTGAGCTAAAATTGTATCTCCATCAAGTGTATTCTAGACACTACTTAGAGAGAGAACCAACCTTTTGGTTGCATAGGTTATTGCTTAGCCTTAGAAAAGCATAAGTGTATGGTTAGGGGTGAACCATAAAACCCAATAGGTTATTGCTTAGCCTTGGAAAGCCATATTGTAAAGTTATTGCTTAGCCTTGAAAAATATTTTGTAAAGGTTATTGCTTGGCCTATTGAAAAGCATAGATAGTGGAAATCCGGTGGGGTGTAGGATCACAAGACTGTAGTGGATGTAGGAATTGAGGCCGAATCACTATAAATCTTTGAGTTATGGTTGAGTTGTGATGATTGTTTTTATTAGCTTCCGCATTTAGTTTGATAATCATCACTAGTGGCTAATTTAATTTAAAGAAGTTAAAATTGGTCATAATTGGTCACTAATTTGAAGCTCACCCTATTCACCCCACCTTTTTTGTTCGGATCCTGGACTTTCAGATTCCTCTGTGGACATTCTTTAGCAAAATGACCTTGGTTTTTGCAAGAATGACAGACAATGTCGTGCTTATTGGCTATTCTGGTTCCTTTAGCATTATTCTGATTTGTTTGCCACTTCTGATTGTGCTGAGGATTCTGTTGACCCTGTGGTGGAGTTTGCTGTTGCATTTGGATTTGGTTCTGTGGTTGGCCTAGAGGTGGTTGGAACCCTTACGGTGGGCCCGAGTGAAAGCAGTATTTGGACCCTTTTTGTAGGACTCTCCGGCTTGGTTACCAAAGTGTCGCCCAGTTTGTTGATGCAGTGCTTGCTAATGCGTCGCACCTTGCTAGAGATTGTATCAATAGTGGTGAAGTCAAATATTGGCAATTTATCTTGTATATCTGGGCGCAATCTTTACCAATAATGAGTGACCATTAGGCGATCATCTTCAATAGTCTTACATAGAGGTCATAGAGCCTTGCTGAAGATTGATAAGCTCCTTATTAAATGAATCAATGTGGTTAGATGACAAATATTTATCTTCCAACCTTTCTTTCATAACTTCCTAACAGGTGATAAGAGGGTGACCCATTTGAACATTGTGGTCATCAATATTTTTCCACCAAATTCTAGCAAGACCTTTTGACTTCATCTTGATGAAAGTGACTCGTCGAGGATCTTCGATGTGATACCAGGTGAAATAATCCTCAATTGAAGTAAGCCAGTCAAGAAGGGCATGAGCATCACCGTGACCAGAAAAATCAGCAACCTCTAATTTGATTTTCCTTGAGAGGTCATCTTGGTATGGGCCCCTTTCATCAAAGTGACGTTGCAAGAATTCTTAGACTAATTCTCGGGGAATATTATTCAACTGTCGTCGGTGAGGTTGTGGGACAGTGGTGCTGGAAGATTCACCATGAAGGTTTGAGGTGGCTTTACTGAGTTCATTGATTGTGATTGTAAGGCTTCGACCCACTCATATAAATACCTTATGCAATTATCGCATTGAATATCAGTGAATTTGCCATGAAAATTTTGCCCAATGCGAGTAGCCATGGATGAGGGCTATTCTTTTCTCTCTATTTTTATTTATTTATTTATTTATTGATAAAGTGTGGGGGTTGGGAACAGGGAGGTGGGTTCTGGTTGAGACGGGATAAGGGTGGCGAAAGTGGCAAGGGATTTGGGTTTCTCGCTGAAAAGGGATGGGTTAGTGATGGGTTGATGATAATGGATGAATGGGTGGGGTGGAATCCAATGGTAGTGGATGGAAAGATGAAGATGATAGTGGGATTGGAATCCAGAAAAGACTGGTGTCTTCCTGGTGAATGCAAGACTTCGACTTTGATACCAATTGACGCAGCTAAGATCCGCGATCAGGTTGATAGATCAATCTCCCGAAGGATTGATTGAATCTAATAGGATTCTAGCCACTAGGGCACAAGCATAACCATGAAACAATCTAAAACTCATGTGAGCAACTCAGAGAAATCTGTTTATTAATTGAAAGCATACCTATTACAATAGAGGGCTTCTCTATTTATAATGTATTAAGGCTACTAAAACAGTAAATTGTAAGAAAATAGAAAGTTACCAATCCTAATGAATAATTAAAATAAGAAACAATTCCTAACTAAACTTAAGATAAATTTAGAATGCCATAGTAGCCTTCTTAGTCAATTTGGGCCTGTGGACTGAACCCAAAGGCTGTGTTGGATGGCTGTGCCCATGGCCTTTTTTTGACTTCCGTACTGCATCAATTTGGTCATTTTACGTTGATGGATTTAATTTGTAAGGAAAAATTGTGTAAAAAAACTTTACATCACGGCTAGTAAAAATTTCATGGGTTTCAAGATCATATACCTTGTATGCCTTTTGCCCATAAGGGTAGCCAAGAAATACACAATGTCTAGATCGAGAATCAAATTTATTTTTATGATGAATGTTATGAGCGTAGCAAAGGCATCCAAAAACACGTAAGTGTTTGTTATTTGGTGGAGTTTTAAATAAAAGTTCATGAGGGCTTTTGTTGTCCAATAATGATGTTGGAAGATGATTAATTAAATGGGATGCGGTTAGGACACATTCACCCCAAAAAGATGTTGGTAAATTTGTTTGAAATCGCAAGGCTCTAGCTATTTCAAGCAAATGCCGATGCTTTCTTTCCACCACCCATTCTGTTGAGGGGTACCAACACAACTACATTGATGCAAAATGCCTTGTTGAGAAAAAAATAATTGAAGCTCATTGCTAAGAAATTCTGTGCCATTGTCAAAACGAATAGTGCGCATAGATGTTTGAAACTGAGTTTTGCACATGTTTATGGATAATTGTAAAAAATGAGAAGTTTCTAATTTATATCGCTTTAAGTAGAGAGGTAGATTATTCTGATCACTCATCCGGGCTTCTTCTTCAATCCTCAAATAGAGCTGGAGGCGCTCTAGTGAGTAGTCCCTCTGTTTATGCCTCAAAGTTTCTTGAATATCCTTCCAAGTTGATGGCAGTTTCTCAATTATAGTTACTACTTGAAATTTTTCATCAACTTGGGTCCCTTCTTTGACAATTTCATTTACCAAAGTCCATAATTCATGTACTTGAGGAAGAATGGGTTTATTATCTATCATTTTGAAATTTAAGCACCGACCCACTGCATATTTGTTTGTGGGAAACCAAGTCACTTTGCAAGAGAATGCTGCCATTGGAAGAAGATCTCACAACAGTCCCAATCCAATAAGCCTTAAGCCAATATCACTGAAGTAGAACACTTTGTAGCTGTCATCTCTGAAGTAAATACACTTAGCATAGGAAAGAGTGAAGGATGGTGGATTGACACAGGTGCAACCACACATGTTACATTTGATAGAGGCCTATTTATGACCTATGAGGAGGTCAAGCAAGACTGTAAGCTCGCTCTATGAACTACTGTTACTGCACAAGTAATTGGTAAAGGGAAGGTTGAACTTCAGTTCACTTCTGGAAAAACTGTGACTTTGCTGAATGTGCTTCATGCTTCAGAGATGAGAAAAAAATTTAGTTTCTGGTTTTCTTCTCAACAAAGCAGGCTTCAAGCAGGTAATAGAGTCTGATCAGTTTGTAACCAGTAAAAAAGGTGTCTTTGTTAGTAAGGGTTATGCTTGTGATAGTATATTTAGGTTGAATGTAATAAATAATAATACATCATCTTCTGCTTACATAGTTGCTTCCGTTTATAGCAGGCATGGTAGAATAAGCACTACATAAACTAGGTATAGAATAAGCACCCAAAACATTTACATGAATTAATTCAAAAGGAAATGAAGTAGCAGTGGAACTATGCGGAAATGGCAATCTAGAATGTTTGGCTAAAGGACACACAGGGCAAAAACATGATTTATTAAAGGAAACATAATTATTTGTCTTAATAATGCTAGAAAAACGAGAACCTGATGGATGTCCCAAACGCCAATGCTACAGATCAATTGAGTTCGAGTTGGTCATAGCAAAAACAGAGGGATTTGTGGGTTCAAGAATATAGAGTCCTCTGTGCTGCTAACCCTCCCAAAAGAATTAAAAAGTGAATCTATAAAGAAAATTGAAACAAAAAATAGTTAAGAGAAAAGATATCCAAATAAACCTGTATCTAACACATTACAACAAACTCATTGAAGAATATACGGAAATTTATAGTCAAGGAGAAATTCATGCAAGAAAGGGGGAATAACCCTTTTTTTTAATTTGCACTTTTCACTGTATCAATGAATGTGTTCACCAATATCAACAAATATACATGGTGATGATGGAGAAGTAGACTGAGCCAGAGAACTGATGGGGGTTGAGGAGGCCGAGGGAGAAGTAGAGGGAGAGGAAAAGGAAGGTTTGGGTGAGGATGGAGTTGAGGTTGAAGATGGAGTTGGGGTTAAAATGGGTCAATTTCTGCAAGTGGGGTGGTGGGGAGGAGAGGTCGAATGACGTGATGGACATGACAAGGGGCTGTTTTGGAGCAGTAAGGGAGGAGAGGGGAGGTGGGGGAGGGTTGAGAGAGCTTGAATCAAAGAAGAGATTATAGAGAAGAAGAGGAGGAAGAAAGTGAAGGAAACGGTTGTCGTTTCCAACTTTGAAGGGTTTTTTTTTTCTTCATAAAATCCCCTAAAAACTAAGGAAACTGTAGTAACTTTGTAAATCATTATGTTTTACATTAATGTAAGATGGGTTTGCATTTTAAATCTCTCTATTAATTCCTGTATTGACAACAATATCAAATCAATCAACACCAACACCCTGTTACTGAAATAATAGTTGAGTGCAGCATGGACAAGAATTGAGGGGATTTCCAGTCTGTGACGAACTCCTTGGTAGTAGAAATTGACTAAATGTTCCCAATTTATATCATTGCAATAGATACTTATAACAGGATAATTTCAGGCTATCACTACATTTTCAGAATGTCACCCAAAATAAGAATATTACCAAAAAAGCACCAAGTATTGAAATAAAAATAGAAAATTTATCTAGATCAGCTGATAGTGAAGAGCACAGGCTTTTCCTTTCTTTTGCAGTGGACTTTCCATCATATGCAGTGGGCTTTTCCTCAATCCTAGGATTCGACGTCCCCAGGTTCATCCACTCCATCTCCTCCCGTGTATAGATGAAAATCTTTTGAACCATGGAGCAGAATTCCCTTCATTTATAGAAACAGCAATAATAAGCCAATAAGACAACAATCTTACCAACAAAGAAAGATTTCATTGTTATTATTTCTTCTAAGAAATTTAGGACATGCATAGACAAGAAGAAGAAGAAAAAAAAAAAAAACACAGAAAGGAATAAAACTATTAAATTCCCGGCATATGTAAGGAAGCAGAATTGTAGAATATTAACATGTGCAAGCAGTAGTTAAATATTCAAATAAAATAGCGGATCGACTGAGGCTAGTTATGATTTGATCTGGTGTCAAGAGATGGGTTGTTTACGCTTATAGAAGATAAAACATAAGCAGAACTAGCAATGCATGAGTGCATATCAATTGATTCTTAATTGCTATGGCATAATCAAACATTGCCAATTGCTCAGCAATCTGTAAGGAGTGGCTAAAGAAACAAATAAGATAGACTCAAATTTCAAAAAACCCAGTTTTAACTTTTCTGTGGCAAAAGAATGACACTCAATACTGCTAAAATCGCATTTACAGCTGAAATTTTTTTTCTGCAATGTTGGATACAAGAACACCAGTTATTATTAGAAGTAAGCTAGATTCCATGTTCTGTTCATTGTTCAATGCAGTTGGTTCATTGCCCAATGCAGCTGCAGGAATTTAATATTGCTCATTGCTCTATGCAGACATGTCTCTTGGCTTTATATAGCATCATTGTATCTTGGGTATTCTATGTGTCTTTTGGTTTATTCATGCATTGTCATTATTAAGTTGTTGCTTAGGAAATTGTAAGGGATTTATTATTGCTCAATCCCGGTTTAGAAGTGAAGTATATAAGCAGAGTCATGTATTCTCTTTCATATGAAGAAGTTAGTGTGAAATTTTAAAGTTCCATACTTGGTCTATCCATTAGTCTTCTTTTCTTGTTGTTTAAGATCAAGAGGACAAGTTTCTTCTCTTGAATCTCCATACTTTGGTTTTATTGAGATTAAGAAGTTTCAGCACAGTGATTTATATTTTCACTGTAACTTCAGTATTTCGTTCTGTCAACCTTAGTACACGGAACCTAAACCTGGGTATTTATTGAAGGAAACCTAAGTATACACAGTATACGGACTTTAGTTCCAAAGAAGCTGTAGCAGAGTATTCCATCAAAGTGGTATCAGAGCCTTGTTCAAGGAGCAAGGAGATTCAATGGCTTCCAACAACATGCTGCAACCACAACTTCCTCGATTCAGTGGAAAGAACTACAAACAATGGAGTATCCAAATGAAGGTGCTGTATGGATCTCAAGATCTATGGGATATTGTTGAAACTGGTTTTGAAGAACCAGCAGGCGCAAGTGTTCTCACCCAACAACAACTCAATGAGTTAAAGGAGAATCACAAGAAGGACAAGAAAGCATTGTTCTTCATTTTTTAAGCGGTGGATGAAGCTGTCTTTGAAAGAATCTCCTCAGCCACTTCAGCAAAGCAAGCATGGGACACACTCCACACATCATATAAAGGAGAAGACAAGGTAAAGATGGTAAGATTACAGACTCTCAAATGTGAATTTGATTCTCTACGGATGAAAGAATCCGAATTGGTTGAGGATTTTCACAACCGAGTTATTTCTCTTGTTAATCAACTAAGAGTAAATGGAGAAAAAATTGAAGATCAACGGGTTGTTGAAAAAATCCTCCGAAGTATGACCTGTAAGTTTGAATATGTTGTGGCGGCAATTGAATAATCAAAAGATTTGTCTTCATTATCTATAAAAAGTCTAGTGGGATCACTCCAATCCCATGAACTTCGCATGAAGAAATTTGATTCTTCTCCTTTAGAGCAGGCATTTCAATCTCAACTCTCTTTTGTGGGAGGTGCTAGAGGAAAAAGAGGAGGACACAGCCGTGGAAGAGGAAGAAGTAGCCATGGACGTGGCACACATGAGAAAAATGAAAAAGAATATGAATCTCATAGTAACAATGCTCCTACAAGAGGAAGTGGTAGAGGACGAGGAAAGGGCAGAGGTCATGACTCTCCCCATTCTCATATTCAATGCCACTATTGCAAAAAGTATGGGCATATGCAAGTATACTGTAGAAAGAAAATGGCTGATGAAGGACAAAATGAATCAAGTTTTATGCATGAAAATGTTCAAGAAAAGGAAGGTGATGAAACTGTCCTACTTGCTTGTAATGTCAGTGAGAATGTTTGTGGTGATATTTGGTATCTCGATAGTGGTTGTAGTAACCACATGACTGGCAATAGAGATGTGTTTATTAATCTTGACAATTCCATTCGATCCTAAGTCAAGATTGGTGATGATAGAAGGCTTCCAGCAAAAGGATGTGGTGATGTCCTCCTTCACACAAAGAAAGGAGACCAAAATAGAATCTCTAATGTCTTATATGTGCCAAGCTTAAATCATAATCTTCTTAGTGTTGGGCAGCTTATTCGCAAAGGGCATGATGTTCATTTCAAGGGTGATCATTGTATAATTAGAGACATGAACAATTCTCTAATTACAAAGGTACGCATGTCTCCAAATAATATGTTTGGCTTGAACATTGAATATGAATCTTTGCCATGTTTTAGTGCAATCATAAAAAATAGCTCATGGCTATGGCATCTTCGTTTTGGTCACTTAAGTTTCAGTTCATTATCTTTGATGTGTAAAAAGCATATGGTGAGAGGCATGCCCAATATAGATCGTCAAGACCAAGTTTGTGAAGGATGTGCACCTGGAAAGCATCATAGAGATCTTTTCCTATTGGAAAAGCTTGGAGAGCATCAAGTCCACTTCAATTAGTGCACTCAGATTTGTGTGGGCCTATGAACACAACATCAAATGGAGGTAATCGCTACTTTCTCACTTTCATTGATGATTGTAGCAAAAAAACATGGGTGTATTTCTTAAAAGAAAAATCTGAAGTGTTTGGCCATTTCAAAACTTTCAAGGCTATGATTGAAAAGCAAAGTGGTTTCATGTTGAAAACTTTGCGTTCCGATCGTGGTAGTGAGTATGTATCAAATGAGTTTGAAGAACTCTTGAAAGAAAATGGGATTAAACATTAACTCACCACTCGTTACACTCCCCAACAAAATGGGGTTGCAGAAAGGAAAAATAGAACAATCATGGACTTGGCTAGAGGTATGTTGAAAGCCAAAAAGATGCCTAATTCATTTTGGGTAGAAGCAGTAGCATGTGCTGTCTATCTTCTTAATCGTGCCTCATCAAAAAGCATTCAAGATATGACCCCTCAAGAAGCTTGGAGTGGTTAGAAGCCTTGTGTTAGTCATTTGAGAATATACGGTAGCATTGCTTATTCACATATACCGGATGAAAAAAGAAGAAAATTGGATGACAAATCGGAGAAATGCATCTTCATTGGCTACAGTGAAAAATCCAAAGCATACAAGTTGTTTAATCCATTGACTAACAAAATCATTGTTAGTAGAGATGTAAAATCCAATGAAGAAGAGTCATGGGATTGGAATGAAAATGAAAAGGAACAAAACTCCATCTTCCTTGATGAAGAATTAGAAGAACAAAATGATGAAGTTGCAAGTTTTCCATCATCATCAAGGGAGAATTGGGATTAAAATGATGAGCATGAAGAAGAGCCTACATTAAGGAGATCTAGTCGGCCACATCAACCATCAACAAGGTATCCATCTAGTGATTATGTTATGATTCCTAATGGTGGAATGAGTTTTGCTTTGTTTGTAGATGCCAATCCGGTTACTTTTGAAGAAGCCTCAAAAGATCAAAGGTGGATTAAAGCTATGGATCAAGAGATTGAAGTTATTGAAAGAAATGATACTTGGGAGTTGGTGGAACTTCCAAAAGGCAAGAAGACAATTGGAGTAAAGTGGGTGTACAAGACCAAGCTAAATGCAAGAGGCGAAGTTGAAAAATGCAAAGCTCGCTTAGTAGCCAAGGGCTATAAGCAAAAGTAAGGAGTAGACTATGATGAAGTCTTTGCTCCCGTTGCACATCGAGACACCATTCGTTTGGTGTTGGCTCTCGCAGCTCAAAATCAATGGAAAGTCTTCCAAATGGACGTGAAATCAGCATTTCTAAATGGCACCTTAGAAGAAGAGGTGTATGTTGATCAACCTCCCGGCTACGAGAAGAAGCATGAAGAGATGAAAGTATGCAGGTTGAAAAAAGCTTTGTATGGCTTAAAGCAAGCACCAAGGGCATGGTACAAAAAGATTGATGCATATTTTGAAGAAAGTGGTTTTCACAAGTCACCTTATGAGCACACTCTCTATGTCAAGAAAAGTCCTCAAGGTGAGATTCTCATTGCTTGCTTATATGTGGATGACTTGATTTTTATCGGGAGTAGTGTTGAAATGTTTGAAGATTTTAAAATGGCTATGATGCATAAATTTTAGATGACGGATATGGGTTTACTTCATTTCTTTCTTGGAATTGAAGTAAATCAAAATGATGATGGGATTTTCATTTCTCAAAAGAAATATGCTAAAGAATTGCTGAAAAGGTTTAGAATGGGAGATGCAAAACCTATTAGAACTCCTATGGAAGTTGGCTTGAAATTAAGCAAATTTGATGGAAAGAAAGTGGTGGATCCAACTTTTTATCAAAGTCTTGCTGGAGGTTTAATGTACTTAACAACAAGAAGACTGGATCTCACATATGCGGTAAGCATGCTCAGTCATTTCATGGAATCTCCAAGAGATGCACATTGGGAAGTTGGAAAAAAATTTTAAGATATGTGAAAGGAAGTCAAAGTCATGGCCTCCACTATTACAAAACTGAAAATCCAAGTTTGGTTGGTTTTTGTGATAGTGATTGGGCTGGAAGTGTTGATGACAGTAAGAGTGCTTTAGGATATGTTTTCAATATTGGTTCTAGTGCAGTTTCATGGTCTTCAAAGAAGCAATTTGTTGTAGCCCTCTCAACAGCTGAAGCAGAATATATTGCTCTTGCTGCCTCCGGTTGTCAAGCTAGGTGGTTAAGGTGGATTTTGGAGGAGTTAAATCATGAGCAAGAAGGAGCTATAAAACTGTTTTGTGATAATAAATCAGCCATATCTCTGTCAAAGAATCCAATGTTTCATGGCAAAAGCTAGCACATAAAGATCAAGTATCACTTCATTCGAGAGTTGGTGAAGGACAAATAAGTTGAAGTTAACTATTGTAAATCTCAAGACCAAGTGGCAGATTTATTCACCAAGCCTTTGAAGAAGGATTTGTTCATCAAAATGAAAACCTTACTTGGAGTAAAAGAAATCTAGCTTAAGAGGGGCTGTTAGAAGTAAGCTAGATTCCCTATTTTGTTCATTGTTCAATGCAGTTGGTTCACTGCCCAATGCAGCTACAGGAAGTTAATATTGCTCATTGTTCTATGCAGACATTTCTCTTGGCTTTATGTAGCATCATTGTATCTTGGGTATTCTATGTGTCTTTTGGTTTATTCATGTATTGTCATTATTAAGTTGTTGCTTAGGAAATTGTAAGGGATTTATTATTGCTCAATCCTGGTTTATAAGTGAAGTATATAAGCAGAGTCATGTATTCTCTTTTATATGAAGAAGTTAGAGTGAAATCTTTAAGTTCCATACTTGGTCTATCCATTAGTCTTCTTTTCTTGTTATTTAAGATCAAGAGGACAAGTTTCTTTTCTTGAATCTCCATAAGTCGGTTTTATTGAGATTAAGAAGTTTTAGCACAGTGATTTATATTTTCACTGTAACTTCAGTATTTTGTTCTGTCAACCTTAGTACACAGAACCTAAACCTGGGTATTTGTTGAAGGAAACCTAAGTATACATAGTATACGAACTTTAGTTCTAGAGAAGTTGTAGCAGAGTATTCCATCAGTTATGCTGCATCTAGATTGTGTGTAATCTATGAAGATAGACAAAACTGACTAATAAAGGTAGGGAACAGGTTAAGGATGTTTCGAGTACATACCGCCGAGGATCATCTCCAACGAGCATCATATCACCCTCAATATCTGTATATACAATCAACCAATTTTTGCTTGAAGCCTTCAGTTCACCCTCAAATTTGAACATACGATCTAACTCAGCAACCGGTTCATCATAGTCATTAAGCTTTGAAAGGTCAACAGACCTAGCAAGAGCAAAACCCTGCTTATAAACCTGATTACGGAACCACCATGCAAACTTAGTCCTTAGGTTGCAACATCAAAATCTGTGAAATCAATATCAATTTGTTGAAAAAGCAACTTGCAGATCTCAGATGGTTGCATACACAGGTTCAAACAAATCATCCCTGGCATAACAAGATAAAAACAGACGACTTGCAAAAGCATAGACAATCAATAGGTTACTGTGTTGCTGCATCTAGAAGACGGCCATACTACACATGGAATACTTTGACAGCCTTCTAAATAGATGAATCCAAATTGAATTTCAAAAGGGAGGGCAAATCAAAAGCCAATGTATACAGCCACTGAAAATTACGAAAGGTGATTAATTATTACACAGGTGACTTTCAGAGTGGAGAAATGACTTCCACAACAAATACAGCATCTGCTTTACATTGTAAAATATAATTATTCAATTAAAAAAAAAAAGAAAATTTGTAGATAATTGTCAGCTAACAAGAGATTGTTTTAATGAATATAGAAAGTTTCCAGAAAAGGCATCAATCAAATAGACAAATGACCAGACATTTTAACTAAAACAAAGGAGAAATTTTGAGAAAAGAAAAATAAATGCATTAAAGATTCACCATGTTAACTGGGAAGAGAAAAGTTAGAAAGGGAAACCTTTGTGCAACTTCTTGCTGAACCACCCTGAGTTTTGCTCTAAACATCTATGTTAAATTGTGTGCATGATTGGAAAGGTTTATCTGGCTCCCCTCCTACAAGGGCAGTCTCAGCTGACTTTGTTTCCTTTGATGGTTGTGCTTGTAGGTCGGGTTCCAAAGAAATTAGCTGAGAACAAAGCACATGTGAGTTACTGTGAGAACTGAAACCTGATAATAATTCTGTACATATAGGCTCCTGCTTCATCAGTGACATCCAATTCTCAGTTTTGGGTCTTCTCTGTGCAGAAACTACATCAGTTTCCTCAACATCTTGTGTTGGACATATAAGAGGCATTCGAGCAGTGTCCGACTCTTTGCTTTGATCAAAAGAGCTTCTCAAGATCATGATCTCTTGACCTTGCAATGATCTTGAAAATCCATGCACTTGTGAAGGGTTTATTGTTACTCTGAATGGACCTAGAAGATACAAATTACGCGGAGAAAAAAGATGATACAAGTTCTAACAGAAAAAAAGAAAGTTAAAAAGAAAAAATCAAGAAAAATAAGAAATGTCTAGTGATATAGATCATACCTTCCCCTGTAATAACAGAAGAACCGGGAGAAGGCACCACGTTCCCACAGGGCCTTTTGGCTGTTGGAATTTGTGAAGGACTAGGGGGGACAGGCGGGGTCAAAGCAGGTTCTATTTTCCAAGGTGAAACCCTTTTAGGGAGAGGAACAGAAGAAGTTCCATCCCATTGCACCTGCAATTCAAAATGTTATACTTTCATCTATGAGCACCATAAACTTTCTAAAGAACTAGTAAATAAGTATATACATCAAGCATCATGGTATGAGCCATGACATACACAGAGCTACAAAATAAGAGGAATCTTAGAAAATACAACCTTTAGGCATCTCCATTTTGACCCAATCCATCTCCTGGGATTAACATCTTCAATGCCAACTATGGTACCTGTAAAACTGCGATAAGGATAAAACGTGTATCAAACACAAAATCCCATGGTTGCCACCAGTTGCATCACATAGAATTTTTACATCCTTGCAACAGACAACTTCAAAGTATACCTCTGTTCTGCTTCTTCACCTTTGAATCTCATTTTGAACCTCATCCCTATATAATGGTTGGCTTTGGTAGACTCCATGTATTGATCAAATGGAACAATGAACTCTGAAGGACTCGTCCTATTATATCAAATTTAAGATAAATAAACCTCTATATCAAACAAAAGGACATGAAGCATTCAAATGTTTAAACAGGGGAAAAGCATACAATCATAATCGTGCGATCTTTTTTCTCATAAATCGAAAATTTATTAATCATCAACCTGAACAAACACAAGGAACCCATCGAGGCAATGAGAACCAAAGTGAAGCAGATAACAAATTATAACATGTATCTAAAAGAAACATGATATGCAATATATGAACAGTGATAATGGCTAATTGGGGCACCATCTAAAGCTCTTCCCCAGGCAGATCTTTCATTCACTTTACACAAATCCCATGTTGATAATCCAGTTTTTGTGCAGATCTAGTGCTCCAAAATAATGAACCCATTGGGCTGGAGACCACACTCGAGGATGGATGCTTTAAAAGCAAACAACCCTACCCACCCAAGAAGTTGAGCCCTCTAAGAAAAAGGTCCAGACCCCATCCATCCATAAGGTTCTGAATGACTTGGGTAATGAAAAGGACGTGGAAACAGGTAAAGGAATGTGACCAACTATAAGATGCAAGGGGGACAATGAAGGAACAAATGATTCATTGGTTCCTCAGACCAAAGAAGGACGCCAATGTTAGGGAGTGCAAAATTCCAATTGCAGAAGGTCCAGTGTGAGAATCTTCTTGGGTGTGGCGGGTGCAACAAGTGTCTTTAACCCTTGGTGAGGCTCAGGAGGCTCAGGAACAGGAGAAGGGAAAAAAATGTTAGACAGATCTACTCATATTCTGCAAGGTGCAATCTCCAATCCAGGGGTCTTCCCCACGAATTTATGGTTGTGCAATCAACCGACACATCCTATAGACGTTAGTGATTGAAGCAACCCCATCAAAAGAGAAGCCCACCATTGCAGCTCCTTTTTCCATGTTACTACCTCAGATCCACATAATCCATATCCACACAGCATGCACTTCTTTCCTCAAGTTGACGAAAAAGTAAAGCATTATATTACTTTATATTACCGAAGAGCAAGTTCGATTTCATGTTGCTCGGGCACAAGTACATACATTAAAAAAAAAAAAAAAAAAAAACAAAAAACATTCATGTCGAAGTGATCATTGAAAAATGATTTTCACAACAGTATGGATTGATTGTAGTAAAAGAATAATCCAGAATCAATACAGCACGAAATGGATATAGAGCACCAACTACCTACCTAGGTCTGTACAAAACAGTAAACATAACACCAGTTGAAACCGCATGCCGTGCTGTTGCAAGGACGTCAACGTGCATTCTATGGCTAGATAAAATGGAAGATGGGACATTATTCTACTGTCTCATAGCACGTCTTACCCCTGCACGGAGTTTGCTTTTCTCACCTCTTAAAGGCACAAATCATTTGGCAGTGAGATGTGAGATAAATAAATAAATAACTGTAAATTGGAAAGTATAGATAATTAAAAAAAGAAACCTGAGCCGCCACAAGACGTTTGGAGCTGACAAAGTCACTCCAACCACTTTGAAGGAGGTGACGCCTTGGTTGTCCTGACATTTTCAAGAATAGAGATATTAGGTTTATGTGTTGTATTTCGGATTTACCGGAGTGGTTTATTGGGTTAGCCGATGACCGGGTTCAAGGTCAAGGGTATTTGGATCAATGTACCGAGGTTTTCTTAGGGGTTTTAAGAAAGGAGGAGATTATATATACAATATAATCTGTAACCGTAGACTCTAAAGAGAGTCAAAGATGTAAATCGTTGCTCTCTTGTCATGGACATAAGTGGTTTTGCCAAACCATGTAAAATCCTCTAGATTCTCTTGTGTGGCACGGTTGTTCGATCATAGGTATTCGCGCTTCCGCACGCACGTGTACAAATCGCCATCAAGACCTTGACTCAACTATGTTAGAGTTAACTACATAACTTCTGTTTGTACATCCCATACCAAAATCCATGTCGATGTTGAAGCTAAAAAAAAAAAGAAGAAAAAACTGTAAGTTTTTAACTCCTGTTGTCCTCAAAATTAATGCAGTCCAAGGCCACAAGACAACAGTTTGATTTTGAAACAATGCAACAGTAAGAAGGCAGCATATCCATCCGACTCCCTAAGATATATCACTTCTGTCATTGTAGTAACTCTAACAAGAGAAACATAAATGGTATAGTGAGTTAGTGACAGCTCACAGTTCTTAAAAGGCCCCTACTTCAACAGATTCAGTTATCCTACAGTTCACATGTCCAAGTGATTACTGCGAAATATATGGTGGAATCGCCATTGTGTCCCATGCAAATCTTTAGCAACCAATTCTTGAGTTGGTGACTGACAAGCCATGTCCTGATAACAAACAAGCAAAAAGTTAAAATAAGTGACCTCCACCAAATAGTAAGTTTGAAAACACGAATATTAGGAACCATCGGTGGAAGGCATTCTTCGGCATGTCGTCTCATTATAGTGAGAGCGCCATGGGTGCTTGTATCTGATGCTGTCAGAGTCTTACAAAAGGAATGCACTTGTGTTCGCCCTGGCAGAGCAGGCACAGGTTCATTCTCAACAGCATTCTCATAATGCTGGAACAAAAGTCATCATTTCAGTGCCTTATCCCTTAAATATGAGGTCAATTAAAATAAGTTCTACCAATATCAAATTATCACGCCCGTGGAAAATTCAACGCCCATAAATCGAATGTTTGTAACCCAAGTTTATGGAAAAATCCAAATCAAATTCAAATTCTTGGTATTATACACATGGAAATTTAACTCCATAAACCCACGGGTTGTAACTTGTAACCTAAGTCCATGAAAGATTTCAAACTTAATTCAAAATTCTTAGTTTTACACTGCAAAACTAAATTCCTAGGAATTTTAATAATGTTATTTCAGGATATGGCTAAGATTGAAGAAATAAAGGTTAAGATCTATAAATAACTATCAAATAATCTCCTCCTTAATGGAAAATGAATCCCACCAGCATCTTTTAATCTTCACCTTTACTTCTTTAATAATCTTTTGTAAGTACCCATATTACCATGAATTCTTAGGAATTCAATTCCACACACAAAAGTAAATGTCATTAGTGAAGAAACAAACAGGAGACTAATCGGTACAGCAGCAACAGCTGCAGAGCCACTAAGCAACCATAAATTCAAATTCAAATTCCAGATAAGAAGAGCAAAACACCACTGCTGACTAGGAATTAATCATACATAATCCTCAGCAAGCAAAGTCACTTGGGCGAAAACCTCATCTGTGTCCGCTTTCACCTACGCACAAAAGAAACACAAAACATACAATCAAATTACCTTCAAAGCCCTGAATACCAACCCTTATGGCCTGTTTCTTTACTAAAATTCCTAACATAAGTTGTAGATGTTCGGGTTTTTGGGACATGCGATGTGACATCATGTTCCTTAGCATCTCCAAATCCCATCTTTCTTGCCAATCATTTCAAAATTCCAACTAAATAAAAGGTCCCAAATAATCTTTAGGAATTCCACTTTCTTTGCATTTTGGCGGAATTTCTGGATACTCGAGTGCGGAATTCCACTGTGTCTGTGCTTGGGAATTCAAGAATTTCCCATACAGGAATTCCTTGAATTCTAAAAAAGAAACAGGACCTTAACTAAGTAGGAGATCAAATCTATACCCTCAACTGGACGTTGATCACACGGCAAAGGATCTTCCACGGAAGATCGCATACCGGCTCAGGCTGATCAGCTACCTGATTTGTATACACCTTTACCTTAACAACAAAAAACGTAATCAAGTAAGAAACACAAGCATACAACAAAAGGTGACAATGATAAACATAAAAATCCTGTTCAAAGAATAAGGAGAAGTAGTAGTACCTGTTCTATATGTCCCTGAGGAAAGTAGAACACTCTTTCTCCTTCGCGTGGAACTGTTACAAGAGGACCGGCACAGGCATGCCAGAGTTCCATATAGAGAGCGTCTTCCGAATCTACAACGTTCAATCAAAAGGAACGAAGAAAAACCATAGTTTCAGAACGAACAAAGATGCCGTTAAAAAACAAGGAAATCCTAAGATCAACAAGCTCAAGAAAGCTCACCTTTGACAGAGGCCATAGTAGCGGAAACGCTCAAGATTTTTCACAATTCACTTCAGCAGCTCATGGATGCGATTTCGTCTGCGGATAAAGCCCTCTTGAAAGTCTCCACGCACAACGACTGAAACAGTATATGGAAAGGAGTTCGCATTTTGAATCATTGCAAATAGATATTGGTGTCGTTTCCTCTTGTCCTGGTCTATACCTCTGTAGCAACGAAGGAAGAATAATAGGGGCATGTTAGTCCTCATCAAACTCGATATTCCCAGTTCCATCATTACGATTCAGATAATGTCTCTCGCTTGACTCCTGTGGTCAATATTAGTTTTTGAATTTTTTTACACCATATTTCATGGGATTATGAGACTTACCAATGTCTGCATCATACCCTTTTTTTTTTTGCAACTAGCAAATAAATTTATTTTTTTTATAGAAAATAAAAAATGAAATTTTGTAAAAAAAAAAAAAAGAAAAACTCACCTGACCAGCATTTCCATCACACTATGGTTATAGGATTTATTTCTGTGACATACACTGTTCCCGTGTTATCGTGGGATGTGGGGCAAAAAATTTATAAAAAAATATTGACTGAATCTAAATTTTGATCATAAAATTGAAAATTTTGAATTTAAGGAGGACTAATATGTCAAAACCCCATACAAATGATAAATTTTTTTTTGATACTTCAACATAGTCGAACATCTAAGATGGAATTTTCTAAATGCTAAAAGAAAAAGGTTAGATCTTATTCGGAGATCTTTCCTGTTTTTTTTTCTTTGGCAAAGTTAAAGTCACTCTAGAACCAACTGCCCAATGTAACATACTTAAAAGTCAAACATAAACAAGAAAAGAGTCTAGATCATCTGAGGCACCTCGAGGAAACCAATCCGGGTCCACCACGTCACTGTGGGGATGCCTAATATGCAAGTGGGCAGTAGTGCCTGCCATTAAAGTAGGCATCCCCCACGGTGGCATGGCTCATTGGTCCACTCGCGGTCACCGTAATGAAAAGCGTCACAAAATCCCGATGCACAAGAAAATTACTTCAACATGCTTATAATCCCTCATGCTAGACTAAATTATTGACGTTGTCAGCCTTTACTCTCCCATGGTTGCACCGAACTGTCTAGTTGGATGTAATAACAGTTAAGATTTTGTGTTGTGTATGAACTGGACCCATTCAAACTTTATCTTTTCAAACTTCCTTAACCATCTGTCAAAGATCAGTTGCTGATTCATACTATGATTGCTCATCCTAAGACACATGGCAAGTCTATCCTAACCAACTGTGTAATCTATATATATATATATATATATATTGTAATGGTTGCATTCAGTAAGTATTGAGAAAATAATAAACTATTACAAAAGTTGTTGTGTTTTTTCATATGGTATCAGAGCATACCACATAGACTAGTGTGTGGTACTCAAGGTACTCAATCCTGTGTCGAAGACAATCATGGCAACGTCCAGATCATCTTTCTCTGCTAATAGGTATCCGTATCCATCTACTCTTTATATTACAAACTATGTTTTAATTAAGTTGTCACAAACCAATTTTTTGCTATGGAAAACACAAATCCTTGCATTGATTGAAAGCTACGAGTTGCTAGGCTTTATCAATGGTTCGGAATGAATGCCGAATCATGAAATTGAATCCTCAAGAGGAGAGCCAAGCGTGAATCCAGACCATGCACCATGGATTCGGACTGATCGAATGGTAAAAGGTTGGATAACTGCCACATTAACTGAAGAGGTGCTTGCCTTAGTAGTAGATTGTGTTAACTCCGCAGATGTATGGCAAGCGTTGGTTGACGCCTTTGCCCGGGATTCGGAGTTCAGAGAATTTGATCTCCTACAGCAACTCCAACTGCTCAAAAGAGGCAACAACTCTATGGACGATTATCTTCATCATTTTAAATCTGTCATTGATAATTTAAGTGCTATCGGAAAACTGATCAATGATCGAACAAAGTGTTTTGTCTACTTCGTGGACTTGGTCCACAGTATGAATCTTTCACCTCTGCTATGTTAAAACCGCCAGTCCCTTCATACAAGGAAATCATGCCTCTTCTGCAAAGTCATGAGACACGATCTCTGAGTTATGCCAATGACTACACCAATTGCTCCATGGATCTTTTTGACCAAAAGTTTGATAACAAAAAGAGGAATAAAGGAAGTCAGCAATTTACGTCAAGGGGGCATGGTTTTGTGCAAACTAGCAGACAATCTAATGCTCAAAATGCTGAAGAAAAGCAAAAGATGGCTCTTGGTGGGCAGCAACAAAAGAGAGAAGGTGGGCATTGTCAAATCCTGACCCAGGTTTATTATGGTTAATCATGGTTTTAGTTTTGTTTAGTTAGTAAGTGGGATTAGAGGACGATTAACTTAGATTTCTGGCTCGATTAGCATTTTGAATAGCTTTGGGGAATTTCGAGGACATTGAGTTAGGCTTGGCCGGGCCCAGGGTGGCCGGTGCATCGCGTGCTCGTGAGGGAATTTGGATTGTTGATTTTGAAAAATAGCGATTTTGGATCTCTTGGGTTGTATTTTATTTTTAACAACTTAGGAAATTTTCCCCGTGTGTATTTGAACCCCAAAATCATGTTTTTCAGCAAAAAGGGCAAAACGGTCTTTTCACCTAAAAAATCTGTGCATGAATTTCGAAATCCCAAAAGTATGCCAAAATTGTACTTTTTGGAAACTAGACATTTTGACGAGCATTTTTCCCTCTTTCGTCGATCTCAACTGGGACCTACAAGAAGGAGTTTTAAACCCTTGAAATGCCATGGCTTGGTGGGGCCCATACCCCCACCCAACTTAAGGAGTAACCACGTGATCGTTGTTTTTCTCCTTCTTCCTCAATCGTCCAAACCAGCTGAGAGCCAAGGGAGAGAACCAGCCTTCTTCCCTCCTTCTCTCCTCTTGCATGTAAGCCTTTCTTTGATCCAAATAGAGTTTTGATTTCATTAAACTCTTCTCCATTTCTTAAGCTTCCTTTTGATACCCTTTTCAAAGTATCCCAGCAGGAACCATCTTCTTCTCCAAGCTTTTCTTCATTTTTAGAGCTTCTAGAGGTATGCAATGGTTTCCCTCCTTTTACCATGATTTTCTTGAACCCTTAGGAAGATTCCTTTCATGCATGCAAAAGGTTTTATGGAAGACTTCTTTGATTTCGAATTTCATAGAGTTTTGAGTGGTTTTTCATGGGGGTTCTTATAGATTGGAGTGCAACTGAGAGAGAGGTGTTAGGAGATCTTCTTTTGAGTGCTTTTCTACCCAAGGCAAGTGATTGGATGAAATGTGATTGTGTATAAAATGTTTTATGGATTATGAGCATGGTTTATTACTTTAAATCTCCATTGGTTTAATTTCCATCTTTGTTTCAATGTTCAAGATTTCAAATATATGTTTCTACTGCTCATATGCTGAGATTTATTGCATGGATTTCTATTTTAAAGTTGTTTCATTGAAATGGGGATTTCCACATTTCATTTGCTATGAATTGTGTGAGTTTGATTTATGAATTTTTAAGTGAATGAAATGAATGGTTGTTGCATGGAATGGAGGAGCATGTAGGCTCATTTTCGGGCAGGAAAGAAGGGGCTATAAGGAGTAATGTTGGAAAAAAAGAAAGGAAGGGAAATAGTTTCAGAAATGCTGTTCTGCAGTGGGTCGGTCAGCCTTCTGTCAGGGGTCGGCTAGCCGACAGGTGACCGAGCCATCTCGGTTCCATTTCCAGAATGCCGCATTTGATAGAGTTTGGGGGTCTCGGTCGACCAACAGGTGACCGAACATCCTCGGGTCCGAATCCAGAATGCTGTTTTCTTAACCTGATGGGACAGTCAGCTCTCGGTCAGTACTCGGCTAACCGACATGTCCAGCGTTGGCTAACTGAAGGCCAACCGACAGGTGACCGACTATACCCGGTTTTCTGAAATGAAGAGAATGGTTTGGTTTTCAATTTCAATTCCTTTTGGACTCTTCCTAGTTGATGCGTACACATTGATATCTTGAATGTCATTAAATATTAGGCACCATCTAAACGAATGAACGACATGGGATCTCAAAGTGTATACAAACTCAACGGTTATGGTTCCAAGGAATTGATTGAGTGATGTGAAATGGATTTATGACTTCTAAATCTTGTTGTGAATTTTTTGTGCGTGAATCGTGTTTTATACTTATCGTGTCGGGACTACTATTCGTGATTTCGTGTGAAACAATGTGTGTTCTTGAAATAGTGTGAGTAGTTCCCGAATTTTTATATAGTAAGCGTGATTTTGAAAGTAGTGTATATTTGTTTTATTGTCGGCATCACTCTGCTTGGACGACCTTGTCGGTTTGATCAACCGTCTTGGGTCCTTAAATATTTCGTGCCAATTGCAGTTTGGATTATCGTGCTTGTTATTTAGCCCGTTTCTCGGCGGGATTTGTGAGTGATGCCCAGTTCTACTGGGTCATGTTTCGTGCTCCCTTTCACCTTGTGTGACGGAGATTTCTATCGTGAGTGCTCTTGTTACCTTGTGAGATGGAGAATGTAGCTTTGTGTGGTTGCCAAGCTTTATGTCAAATGTGTTATGACTTGTCATATGGTTTCATAAGGAATTTCGTTGTCAACTATTTCATTCATTGGGTTCTTTTCACAATACTTGTTTTATAAATTGTAAATTTATGATTTATAGCATGGTTGTATTTGATTCAATTGCCTGCCAGACCGTCGTGTCTGACCCTTCGTTTTGGTGTTCAGATACAGGTAACATTGCCCTTGAGGAGGAGTGCGAGGAGACTATAGGCGTGTAGCCCGGTGGGCAGGAGTGGCAGCCTAGCGATGTAATGTAGACATCGCGTTGGGGCATGAGGCGAAACATTTTGGGAATCCGGTGACTTTTCTTCTGGGATTTTTGTTATTGGCCAATGTTGGCTTAAGTCTTTTGGGAACTTGTAAAACTTAACTTTGTTTTAGTTGTGATGTAAACTTTAACTTAACTATGGGCATGCTAGTGATGTTTTCTCCCTTTGACATGAGTCCATGATGTATTTATGCTCTCTCTTATTGAAAGTAATTTGATAGAGTGTTTGCTACACGCTTCCGCAAATGTGTTGTATGTGTGTGTGTGATTCGTGTGGAATCCTCACCGCGGAAACCTGTGGGAAAAACAAATCAGCGCGTGCGGGGCGGAATTTTCTAGCCTGCCGCGCCGCGACGCCGGATTAGGATGGGGTCCCGGCCCGGGGTCGTGACAGGCATGTTCAATGCCAAATCTACATGAAACCCAGACACTCCGCTATGAGGTGCTGGAATAGATTTAACCATAATTTTATGCCAGAAGACATACCCAAAGCATTGGCTGCAATGAATGTGTCATAAGAGTTGGAAGAATGGCTTCCAAATACAGGCGCTACAGCCCACATGACAGGAGATACAAGTAAGGTCCGAAATTTGGTACCTTGTTAAGTCAGAAAGCTGTCAGGACACCAAAATTGAAGATCAAGACAAAACGTGGTCTCGTTATAGCAAGACCCTTTCTCGCTATAGCGAGAATGGCGGACAAGCTTGGTACAATCCGGACTCTATGTGCAAGTTTGAAATGGACTACTATTCTGAGTGTACTATTAGTAGGAGTCTTTTGTACGAATTTGGGGCTATAAATTGAGTGTTTCTCACCACCCAAAGAGACACAGATCATCTTTCAAGTTCTGAATTAGTGATCTAATTGAGAGAAATTTTCTCTAAAGATTTTTTAAGAGTTGTGCTGCCAAGTACTCTAGAGAGGCAGGTTCTTCTGCATCATTTGTAGAAGATTATCTTCTTGCGAAAATATTTGTGGAGTCAAGCGATGGATTGAGTCTGTTGTAATCAAAGGTGTGAAGTCGTTGAAGCGTGAAGCGATACAAGGTAACTTCAGTCCTTAGGCAGGGGATATCTGGGGAAGAAATCTGAGTTTCTTGTAATTGCGAGATTCATAGTGCTTGATTAAATCCAGTTCGGATCTGTGGTTTTTCACTCAGTTAGGGTTTTCTACGCAAAAATCTGGTGTCCATGTGGTGTGTGCTTGTGATTTTATTTCCGCTGCATATTTATTGTTTTTGCACACTTTTGGACTGATTTATTGAGTGGACCAATCTAGAGACCTTGTGAACCCTAAACTTTTAATTGGTATCAGAGCGAGTTGCACTAAGTTGTTGTGTTTGATCCTAAGAGATTTCTAGAATGGTACTCAATCAATTCTTGGCTAAACCTTCTATGTCTGATGATGATAATGAAGATGAAGTGTCAGATCAAGAATAGGATTGGGAAGAAAAATATTACTTTGCGTTTAATTATTGTGTGAGAATGACCAAGTATGGTAAAAAGGTCACAATCAAGTTAAAAGCTACTCAAGAAGAAAATTTTGCATTAAAGAATGATTTAGAGTAAGCATTTGAAAATATTCATCTCTTGGAAAGTCAGAAAAACTGCATGGCTGAAGATTTGACTACTAAGAGTCAAAAACTTGAAAAGGCTGAATAAGAGATTGAGACTATGAAGTTGGAATTGCAAATTATTAAATATGAGAAAGAAGATTTACAAGGAAGACTGAAGATCACTCTTTCCGAGCTAGAAGTCAAACATGCCTCTCTAAACAAGATGAACATTGGTTCGAAAACTCTTACAAACATCTTGTGTAGTCAAAAGTCTCCTTTTGACAAAAGCGGTCTTGGTTATGATCAAGGTGCATCCACTTCAAATGCTAAAGGTAAAACAATTTTTGTTTCAAGTGTTGCACATGCTACTCTACATACTGCACTTTCAAATAATGTGCTGAGTAGTACAAAGAAAAAGAATGTGTCACATGCTGCACGCACATCCACTTATCGCCATTGTGGAAAGAAAGGACACATTCGTCCTCATTGCAAGAAGCTGCAAAGTCTACCCAAGACCAAGCAATGGAGGAAGAATATTTCTCCACCCAAGATGACTCCAATTTGGGTTAGAAAATCTGATTTACCTAAGGATTTTGCTCACATTATGCTGAAAGCTCAAACAATACAAGTGTGGGTGGCTACATATAAAAAGCCTTGATCAAGGAGGTCAAGCTCCCACTCCCAGTGGTGATACGAAGATAAATTCTGGGGGAGTTGAAATTGAGGGGGAGCTACTACATCCAGATTGACAGAAGCTGCATGATGATTTTTGTTTGTTAATTATGGACAAATACATGGGGAGAAGAATGAAGTTAGGGGGAGTTTTACAAGCCAAGGCAATTCAAGATCTGAAAAGTTCAAGAAAAGGCTGTACAAGATCTACAGTGCTGATTTATTTTTTTTTGTTTTAAAATCCAAATATATTTTGGGTTTTTCTTTTGAGTAGATCATATTGTATTGTTCTAGGAAAATTTGTCCAAGAATTGCCAAAAGGGAGAGAATGTTAAGTCAGAAAGTTGTCAGAACACAAAAATTCAAGATCGAGACAGAACATGGTCTCGCTATAGGGAGACTCTTTCTCATTATAGCAAGAATGGCAGACAAGCCTGGTACAATCTGAACTCTATGTGGAAGTTTGAGATGGACTACTATTATGAGTGTATTATTAGTAGGAGTCTTTTGCACGGATTTGGGGCTATAAATTGGGCGTTTCTCATAACCCAAAAGAGACAAAAATCATCTCTTAAGTTCTGAATTAGTGATCTAATTGAGAGAAATTTTCTTTAGAGATTTTTGAAGAGTTGTGCTGCCAAGTACTCTAGACAGCTAGGTTCTTCTACATCATTTGTAGAAGATTATCTTCTTGCGAGAAGATTTAAGGAGTCAAGCGCTGGATTGAGTCTGTTGCAATCAGAGGTGTGAAGTAGTTAAAGCGTGAAGCGACACAGGGTAACTTCAATCCTGAGGTAGGGGATATCCGGGGAAGAAATCTGATTTTTTTGTAATTGCGAGATTCATAGTGCTTGATTAGATCCAGTTCGGGTCAGTGGTTTTTCACCTGGTTAGGGTTTTCCACGAAAAAAATCTAATGTCCTTGTGGTGTGTGCTTGTGATTTTATTTCCGCTGCATATTTGTTGTTTTTACACACTTTTGGACTGATTTATTGAGTGGACCAATCTAGAGATCTTGCGAACCCTAAACTTTCTTACCTTATTCTGGTTCTAATTGTGTTATGGTTGGCAATGGTAACAAGTTAAAAATCACACATGTGGGTGACTCTGCTATTACTACTGCAAATGGCACCATTCCATTAAATAAGATTTTATTTGTTCCACAAATGAAGAGGAATCTATGATATGTCTCCCAACTTACTACTGAATTTCCTTGTCTTTTCGAATTTACTAATTGTGGATTTGTCATCAAGGATCAGAGAACAAGACAGATACTGGCATCGGAAATTAAGCAAGGAGGACTCTACACTCTGAGTGACAGTAAACCAAAGGAGGCTTTATTCTCAACCCGTTTCAAAACAACATCTGAGGACCTGTGGCATCAACGATTAGGTCATCCACATCCTCGAATAGTTCGATTTTTTAATAATAAAAAGTTTCTCAATCTCAATAATTGGAATATATCCTCTTATGTTTGTGATGGGCGTCAACTGAGTAAGAGTTGCAGGCTATCGTTTTATCCTTCTTCCAATATTTCATCTGCATCATTGCATAAGATACATTGTGATTTGTGGGGACCCGCTCCCACTCGCTCCACTTAGTGTTATCGCTTCTATACTATTTTTGTGGATGATTTTTCACGTTATGTTTGGTGGTTTCCACTGAGACATAAATCTGATTTTTATGACTGCTTTAAGATTTTTCAAAAATTTATTGAAAGGCAAATGGACAAGAAAATTTAAATATTTTAGTCAGATGGAGGGGGAGAATTCTCCAGTAGAACATTCAAAATTCATTTGGAAAATGATGGAATTAAACATCAAATTTCTTGTCCTGGAACCCCTGAACAAAACAATGTGGATGAAAAGAAACATCGCCATATTATGGAACTTGGATTGGTCATGATGTTCAAAGCTTTCATACCAAGACATTATTGGGTAGAGGCTTTTTTTACAGCTGTTTTTCTCATAAACAGGCTACCATCAGTTAAATTAGAAATGAAAAGTCCTTATAATTTGATATATCAGAAGGTCTCGGATTATTCTTATTTAAGGATTTTTGGATGTCGTTGCTTTCCATATTTGCGGCATTATACAGCTGATAAGTTTTCACTACGGTCTCTTCCATGTGTTTTTTTGGGCTATAGTGACAAGCATAAAGGGTACCCTTGCTTCCATCCACCAACATGAAAAATGTACATCTCACAGCATGTTGTGTTCGATGAAGAATTATTTCCAAATGCATGTCCCGGTACACTTTGTAATGCCCCAATTCCAAATACCGAAGATAACGCTAAGGTACCCGAAGTTGGTGCGATACTTCCCGGAAAATCCGAGAACTTCCAAGATCGTAGTCTGCAGTGAGGTCACATTTTAAAACTTTTTAAACAATGACATAATCAACAGTTGAATTGCAAAAGTGTAAGAAAAGATAGCGGAAGCAAAAGTATCATGTAAATGTGTCAAATATAACAATGCGGAAGCCTGATAGTAATCTCAAACTATAGTTATCAATGTTTATACAAAACTGTCTATCTACCCAAACTCACAACATAAAAACTCTCCAAAATCCAAAACAAACTACACTCAATCCCCCTGTGCAGGCGCTTTGTCTTCTGGCTCGACCACCTGGTCAGCCGGCCCCCACCCATAGTCACCAACTACAGGCGCCTCATAGAACGCGTCGTCCGCGGGATCATGGTCGGGACCTAAGTACCAAAGATGGGTCAGATCCAAGGATCTGGCAAGGCACCATATGCAGATAACACAAGATGTATACAACAATAGAGAATAGAGACAGGTATGCAATCATATGAGTAACAAATATATATAATCTAGGCAATTGAGCAATAGTTAACAATTTAGAATCAGAAATTTAAAGTATTCTAATCTGATCAGACAACAAAGGGCACATTCACACAAGCTAGATATACTGCGGGATATTATGCCACGGCCCTCCCATACTGTAAACATCTCATACTGTAAACAGTTTGCGGTGGGGGAAAAGGGTAATAACCATGTAAGGGATAACAGCCCTGATAATAATAACATACAATATATATCACCGATCACACCCCTTTATCGCACCGATCAAACCCCTTTATCAGATTAACCCGAACCTGGTATCACACCGTCCTTCTAATCACAGCTCATCATGATAGCTCTAAGCAACCAATATAGCCCATACCAGTGATGATCAGTCAACTGGCTGAGCTTAGAACAACTGAGTGAATGTTTAGTGCCGACTCAGGAAACAAGTACAGGTCTATGTCTATCTAGGCTTATCTTGCATTAACAAGATCCTAACCAAGTCTATAAGAGGTTAAGGTACAACAACATGGAATACAGTCCACTATCCAAGTCCAAGTCTAACATCATCGGATCCACTCTAAGGCTCACAACCATGGCCTGAGGCAATATAAGTACAATACCATGTTCATTCCACAAGTAATCATCCCATGCTCATACACAATGAGCCAACAATCCAATAAGCCTAGCCTCTTCATTATATGGTTTCACATACCCAACCTTAGGCCGTATGAGGGCCCGTCTAGCCACAAACACGGGTTTTTTATCTCCAAACACAACACATGGTCACCACTAAGTAATCCTAGGTTCAGGTCCTCCAATTTTCATTAATTAACAGGTTTATAACAACAACAAGGATAAGAGAGAAGAACAACACATGAAATCCTCAAAAACATGGAATCAAGTGGAAATAGACAAAGGACCAATCCTAGGTAGTGTTCCATTCTTGGTTCAAGCCTCATCATGTGATTGGATCCCTAATTATAGCCTCTGATGTCAAAAGATAATAAATCTGGTGCTCCTGAAGTTATGGACATCATAGACTATATTTAAGGGTTGAATCATTGACGATTCAAATCCCAAAACCTCACTTGGTGGACCCCCACGAGTCAAGGCCGAGCCATGCCATTGATTCGTGTGTGGCACACTTGATGGAAGCCTATTTGGATGATCAATGGACCCCACAAATGATCAAACAACCAAGACACTGAAATCTGGAAAAGTCATTGTTCATAGTTTGCCCGGTCGACATCATCACCAGGGATGTCGACCGGGTGAACTGGATGTTGACCTCCCAGGTCGACATCCTGCAGTGTCCCCGGTCTACATCATGGTCGTGATGTCGACCGGGTCCACTGGGACCTGGAGTCAAGCAGCTGGGGGGTTTCATAGGGTCCTCTGTGTATCCGGTCGACATGATGGCCGTGATGTTGACCGGGTGTACAGGGTTCCTGATCGTAGCCCCAAGTGCAAGGCCGCGATTGTAGTAATAACCGGTGAAACCGGATCGATCCACGGAGAGTTTATTTATCGCAAAACCTGTCCTAATAAAAAACTAGTTCTAGCCTAAAAAAAAAACTATACAAATCAAACTTTCTAATTGAATTAAAAATTAATTACAAATCTGAAATATTAATTACAACCAAAGAAAATTAAAATCCTAATCTAGAAACCTAATCTAACCACTGCATCACCATAAGATTCATTAGCTCAACCAATTGCAATAATTGTTAAGGTGCATAAAATAAAGAATAAAATAAAATAAAATCAAATAAAATAAAATAAAATCAGAGAATAAAGAAATTATATTTTAATTCTAAAACTTTGCAATAATTACTTTGCTTAATGCCATCAAGAAAAATCAAGACCACCGCACCAAGTGCGCACTGTTACTACGCACAAAAATTCAATGTTGACTCATTGGTGAAAACCAAGACCCCATAAACTTGATTTATTAATGAAAGACCCATTACAAGCAAATAACCATTACAAAATTCTTTTAATAAAAATAAAGTGCATCCAACCTTACCATAAACACAAGAAACACTAAACGGAGGAGAGGGACTCGCGGTCTTGAACGGCGATCCAACCGGCTCTCGTTTCGCGATCTGAAATCCAAGCAAGGGAAGATGATTCCAAGGATGATCCGATGGTGGAGTGACGATAGCAACGGCGGCGGCGCGACGGCGTAAAAATCCAAGTGGTAGTGTGCCTTAGGGAAGACCTTGGACGAAATATTGATGGAAGGAGAAGAGATGAAGAAGAATTAATGGAAAAAAGGGGAAATTCTTGTTGCTGGTCGTCCAAGAAGGTTGGGGAGATGGTCATCCACGTCCAGCCCTCTCTTGGGTTTATTTATAGATTTATGATAGCTTGGGTTGCAAGGTTTTTGATTTGGGTAAGCATTAGTAGTGTGTGGTCCAAGTTGGATTAGGATTAGGAGAGTTTTTGAGAGATTTTCTAGGGGTTGGCTCACAATCCTAGTAAAATTAGGAATTTTCTTATCTCATGCAACTCCCTCTCTTGGGTCCCACTTGGGTTAAGAATCAATTTAAATCTGAAATTTCAGATTTGATGTGCAATTCTTGAATGCATGTGGACCCCACTTGAGTGTAGAAGCCTTGACTCTCTTGCCTTGGACGTCCTCACCTTGGAGGGATCTTTCTTTTTTGCAATTTTGTTTTCTTCTTTGCTTGATTTGAATCTTAGCCATCCATCTTGACATGTAAGCAAGATTTGTTGGAGAGTAGATATGACACCTCATCATCTCATGGCCCGCAAATTTGGAACTTATCTTCAAGAGATTAAATCTGATTTTTTTCTTGCATATGAGAGCGGACCCTACCATGGCCGCCCCTACCTTAGATTCCATGCCAAAGGAAGGTGGGTCCATGATGCATTTGATTCATCAATTCTCTTCCGTGGGCCCCGATTTCTGAAATTCCCTACAAAAATAGAAGCAAATATCAAAGAATAATATAATCATATAGGTAAGGAATTATGCAAGATGCGGTCCCAATTCACACCAAATAAATGCATAAAATGTCACCATTTTATCAAGTTTTCTTCAATTAAATTAAAGGTGCAAAGAAAATTCATCATTTCATGTGTGATTAAAAAGTTATGAGAAATTTTTGACTTTCAATGCCAAAAATAGAGAAATTCATGATTTTATGTGAAAATGCAATTTTTGGATGAATTTTGACTCAAATTCAGACTTTGATGCTCAAAACATAAATTCATAATTTTTTTACTAAAATGGTCCATGATTTGATGATTAAGTCCTTAATTATTCTAAAATGATAAGGAAATTCTACATTTTTAAGGACTTATCAGTTCCTGTCCTGTCTGAAAAATCCAGGTCTCAGTTATTTCTGCAAAATTCTGTGTGCCCAGTCGACCGAGACAGGGTCCGGTCGATCGGGTACACTGTCTGTGCAACATTTCAAGAAAAATAACTGGGACTTGGTTTTTCACCAGTTTCAGTGTGCCCGGTCGACTGAGCTGGGGGCCGATCGACCGGGTACACGCAGATAGTTGAATTTCCTAGAATTCTGATATTTCCCTTCTCAGTCCATTTTCATCCAATTCAACCCAAATCTCCTCCATTCATCACAAAAGCATACAAGACATAGAAAACACTTTTATAACCATCCATCCATCAACAAACCGGGCCATTGATCTTCCAAATGGGAGAACCCATCCATCAATGACCATTTTCCATAAAAAAGGGCTCAAAAGAAGATCTAAACAAGCATAATCATCTAATTGAATTGAGATTACAGAAACAAGGAAAGAAAGCATGCATCAAGTGAAATTAGCATAGGGTACTTGCCTCAATTCAAAATTGGTGATAGTGTAGAGAGAGATAAGAGAATTCCAAGCTTCTACTAGTGTTGTTGGTGAAATTGGGGTGGTCTCTAGCCTCCTTGTGTTGGGATTTTGGGGAAATAGGGTTTGCTTGGGGAGAAAGATAGGTTAAATGAGAGATGAGTGGGAATTTAGGGTTTTAGGCTAATATTTGCAATAGTTTGGGTTTTATAGCTTAGGGTTTAGGATAATTACCAAAAGGGTAACTTAGTTGTAAATGAAAAAGGAATGGGGCCATGGGTATTTAGGTCATTAGGTGGATTTCTAGAAGGTTCTTAACTCTCAAAGCCCTTCTTATTAATTCTAATAACAACTAAGTCCTAATCTAATCCAAACCTATTAAATTAACAAAAAGCACCTAATATCTATTAAGAATTAAATACAAGCTAATTCTAAAACTTAGGAACATTAGCCATCTATTCTACTAATTCCTAATTATTTAATTCACATTGAGGGCGCACAAGGGGTGGGGCCTCACACACTTTTTTGTACACAGCGACAAGAAGAACTCGCCATTACCACATTTAATGAATGGCTTAATCCTCTTGAGGATACATCTCCAAATGTTGCTCACTCATTTGATGGTCTTAGGTTCTCCCCTGAGAACCATGATGATCAGCTCCAACACATTGGCCCATCTATTGATAGTGCACCACCTGTTGCTAATAATATACCGTCTTCGGAACTCAATGAGGGTCCATCCGTGGCCACACCTCTGGCTGCCACTAACACATCAACCACTGCTATTGACACTTGGCACAATGATTCTTTAAGCTCTACAAGATCTGTCCATGATATGCATGGTGTGATGGCTTCATCTCGCATGGCTACTCATGGGCAACATGGGATTGTCAAACCGAATCCCAAGTATTAATCATCTGACTACGCCCTTTATACCTCCACATCTTCATATGTACCGACTGAACCCAAAGGTTACAAAATAGCTCTTAGACACCCTGGTTGGCGTGCAACCATGGAGGAGGAAATGCAGGCATTAAAAAATAATAATACATGGACATTGGTACCACAAGATCCATCCATGAATATGGTAGGATGCAAATGGGTCTTTAAAACCAAGTTGAAGGCTGATGGGTTCTTAGAGAGACTTAAAGCTCGTTTAGTTGCCAAGGGCTATAACCAAAAGGAGGGCATTGACTTCTCCGAAACTTTTAGCCCTATTGTCAAGCCAGACAGCATTCAAACCATTCTCACTATTTCTACTATCAATAGATGGCCTATACGACAACTAAATGTAAAGAATGCTTTTTTACATGGTAAACTCAATGATCCAGTTTAAATGGATCAACTACCAGGATTTACAGACCCGCGTCATCCAAATCATGTGTGCTATCTGCATCGGGCTCTCTATGGTCTTAAACAGGCCCTAAGGGCATGGCTTGATCGATTCAGCTCGTTTCTGTTGACACTTGGTTTTTTCTGTAGTGTGGCAGACTCCTCTCTCTTTGTCAGACGTAGTGCTCAAGGTATCATTATTATCCTACTGTATGTTGATGATATAGTGTTAATAGGCGATGATCCCATTATTCTTCAATCCCTCATCTCTACTTAAGCACTGAGTTTGACATGAAGGACCTTGGTCTGCTTCACTTTCTGGGGGTTTATTCCTATCTCAGCAAAAATATGCTCATGATTTGATTGACCGTGCTTAATGAAGAATTGCAAAGCTATCCGTTCACCAATGGCAACAAAACTTCAGCTCCTCTCTTCTACAGATGATCCATTTCCTAATCCCACACTTTATAGAAGTATTGTTGGTGGTCTACAGTACCTCACTATGACCCATCCAGACATTGCTTTTGCGGTAAATACTGTGTGTCAATTCATGGATAAGCCTAAGATGCATCATTACCAAGCAGTCTAACGGAATCTCAGATATATCCACGGTACTATAGACTATGGGATGCGAATCCTTGCAAATAGTCCAATAGATCTCTATGCGTTCTCTGATGCAGACTGTGCCGGGTGTCCCAATACACGTAAGTCCGCGACTGGATTATGTACATTCTTGGGGGGTAATTGTTTGTCATGGAGTGTTAAAAAGCAACCCACAATATCTCGCTCTAGTGCTGAGGCCAAGTATCGAGCCATGGCCTCTACTGCTGCTGAGCTAACATGGCTTGGGTACATTCTTCGTGATATAGGGATAACTCTTTCTAAGCCTCCTGTATTATTTTGTGACAATATGAGTGCTCTCTACATGACAATCAGCCCTGTCTTTCATGCACGAACCAAGCACATTGAGATTGATTATCACTTTGTTTGCAAGAAGGTGGCCCTTGGATCACTTGTCACCAAGTTCATCAATTCTGATCAACAACTTGCTGATATTTTCACCAAACCATTCCCGTGGGCTCCATTTAGTGCTTTGAGGACCAAACTTGGACTCTAGCCCTGACTGTCCAATTTGAAGGGGAGTAATAACGGTTAAGACTTTGTGTTGTGTATGAACTGGACCCATTCAAACTTCCTTAGCCATCCATCAAAGATCAGTTGTTGATTCATACTATGATTGCTCATCCTAAGACACATGGCATGTCTATCTTAACCAACTATGTAATCTATATATATTGTAATGATTGCATTCAATAAGTATTGAGAAAATAATAAACTATTACAAAAGTTGTGTTTTTTCATAGGATGTTGGTCCCGATGGTAGCTATTAACAAAAAGTAATTTTTGTTATAAGCATCTGCATTTTGTTGCTCCTTTGATTTAATCCTCCTAAAATGGTTGGGGGCAGAAACACCCTTGGAATCGTTACAAATGGAAACTCAATCTTGGCTAAAGCATCATCCACCTTATTGTAAGTGCAATGCTTGCAATGGTGGATTGACTTGACCAAGTGTAACATTTCCAAGGTCTTCTTCCACATTACTGTTTAGATCCCTCTATCTAAATCGAAAGTCTCCATAGTTTGATATAAAGCTAATTAAGCCTACATAAAATAAAAAAAGGATATTTGCTAAATCAAAATTTAGTTTATGCCAATAATTGTAAAAAAAAAAAAAAAAGAGTTTGATTTGAAGCATCTACAAAGGTTGGAATTGAAAAATATATTGTTAACATGCTGACAGAATTTGTTTCGGAGACAGAGGCATGTTTGATCGATAGAATGGCGGAAATTTTCCAGGACATGTTATGCGAATCTGTTTCCTTTTGAAACTGGAATTTCCAATTTAAGTCATATTTGCGCTCTAACCCTAAGGCATGAATCTTAGGCTATTTAAAGGGTGTTTTTCTCAACCCTAAGTGATTCATCAAGTAATTCTCTCATTGTTTTGAGCAGGGAAAAACCATTGAGAGATACTCTAGAGCCACCATTGAGAGATTATGCTGAAGAGTTGTTCTCAGGAGCTTGTGGCTTCTACTTCTTTGTAGAAGACTAGCAACAACGGCCCATGTTGAGCCTGGGCCCAAAAATATAAAAATATACATTTTTCTTTAAAATATTGTTAGAAATAATAAATATAAAATAACGAATGTACTACTTGTCTAGATACAATATTTATCTAGATTAATTAATTTAGATTTTTGATCCGATAGGCCCCATAATGACTTGGCACTCAAATAATAGCAAACATGAAGTATTGAACTATATGGATTTCTGTAGCTCCCCTAAAATCCATATTCCTCTAGCGTTTGTTGCAATTCTCTGCCTCTGGTTAGGCTCGGATCTAAAGTCTTTTCTTCAGCCAATTTTAAGTGTTGAATGATGCTCTCTTAGTTCTTTTTTGGAATGTTGTTCTGATATTCTTTTTACCTTCTCCATTCTTTTTGGCTTAGTTATGAGCAATAATAGCTGCCTTTTTGGCCTTTTGTCAGGGGCATATTGCCATTTTCTTAATACAAAATCTCGCCATTCAGCAAAAATAAATATAAAAACAAAATAATAATAACCATTAAGATCTCTCAATCTTGATGAAATCTTCTAATCTTGACATTGTCTAATGAATGTAGGCCCCACATGAGTAGAGTGAAACGATTTTAATTTTGACTAGCAACAAAGGCCCGTGTTAAACCCAGGCCTTGTTATAAACATTTCTCCAATTTTGATATATTATTTAATAGATATAATTAATGAGAACCAAAGCGGACACAATTCATAGAATTAAAAATAACAATAAGCACTTAATCTCTTTTGCAAGTAGCCTTCTATATATTTATTAGTAGGAAAATCGAGTTAAGTTGATTAATGCTGGATTACTTCATTCAAAGGTCTTGCATAGAATTCCCTGCGGCCAAACTGAGATGCATGTTCCGATATAGTTAAAGATATTCCTAATCCACTAGCCCAAGATGTATAACCTGACCCACAATTATATATGTTGGTTGTACTAGTAGCTAAGAAAAACCTAACCAGCATTTAATGGGTTAGGTTAGGGTCAACCCACTCAGTGTGTATAAATATAGCCTACTCAAAGGGGCCGGTTTTGGGTTGATCCACATATTTGAACCTACTTAAGTAATTTGGTGGTTTAGTATTTTGTCACCTAATAAAATTCTATGTATATGCCCACGTTTCCTCTATGCTTTACATCCACCTATACTCTTCAATATTCTCCTATAAATTTCATGCACATCACTTTCCAACAATCATTACAATTTTCTCTCATCAATTACGATTTCTTTTTCTTAATCCTTATCTAAATCCTCTCATATCTCTTTCTCTAACCGTTTCTTCTCTTTTATTTGAAATCAATCTAATCTAATGGTATACATCAATTGGTTGGCAGGAACCCATCTCTATGCAGAATAAGAAACACAGATTTCTATCCACACATAGAGTTCCAAATCGAGGTCATTGCGCAAGCAAATTCTTATGTTGCTCGAATATTGTGAAACTTAGGATCTCTTTTCCTCCTAATCCGTATAATTTTATATGAGTATTGTCACGACCCTAAACCCGATTAGTGAATAAATCGGATCCGGGGTGTGAATTTTAAGGCTCTAAATCGGATCCGCGGTGTGAATTTTAAGGCTAATTAAATTTTTTTCCCCTTAATGCCCAAGGATCGAAGTCCGTTGTGAGAATTATGTATTTGAGCCTCATTAACCAAATAACCTGCAAGACTCATCCGATAAACACATTTACTAAACCTGTAGAAATATCAAAGAAAGTATGCATTTTGTCCGATTATATATTTAAGTTTCAAAACAAAAGACATATAAAGTTATGTACACATCAGGACCATTCCAAAAATTTAGGTCTTGGAACAAAAGATATACAGTATGATAAGACAAGTCCAAAAGATTGAAAAACCCAAAAGATGGAATCTAGGTGGCAAGATGACAGATGTCCCCATGTATCGCGCACAGATGCGGGGAGTGTTGTTGCTAAGCTACGTCATCGGGACCCCACTCATATAACTCGCCCTCCTCCCTCGGCTGAGGATCTTCTGGGATTACCTCAAAGTCTGGGTTGACGTAGTAGGTGGTGTTGTTTGCACACCAAAGATTAAAGGATCAACCATATGTTGGCAAGAAGATAAGCAATATTATATATTATTCATAACATGTTTCAAAAGAGAATAGAGACAAGTACATGATTGTAAGATATCAAGGCAACAAGCTAGGCATAAAAGCAAGAGTAAATATAAGAATCAAGTAATAATGTGAATCCTAGCAAGTTATACAAGAATAGCCATCCATGAAATGCAATGCCAAGTAAGAGGAAGACTCCAAGGATGTCCTAGCCATCTCCCGGGGGTATCAATGTCGTCACAACCCTAAAGTCCGACTCTAGTGGTATCCAAAGCTACCTACTAGGGATAACAATGTCGTCCTAGCCGACTGCCATTATCCTACGCCATGGACACCGTCCTAGCCGATTTCCCACCCTAGTGTCCGAGTAATCGGCCCACTCAGTAATCATCAGACTGCAGCTGGTCATGAATGCAAGATGATAATGATGGTTTAGCACGTGACACAAGATCCAAGACAAGCATGTGGATAGATTACAAGGTGCAACACAATAAGTTGATGGCTATTCCAAGTCAAGCCAAGCTACAAGACAAGTTCTCAAGTTCCACGAGTAGTCCTCTTAACAAGTCTATCCACACATGTCCATCAAATACAAGATAAAAATGTACTGAAGGATACACTCTAAGTCCGGTCAAATCCTAATTCTACAAGTTACAAGTTATACTAGTATTCAAGATAGAGTGTACATGGTACATCAAGGTACAGATACAAGATTTACAAGTCAAGAGAGAAGATAAAGCCAATCCTGAGTCAAGGGTCATCCATCATGTATCGTACGTATTCCCAGTGGAGTGCTTACGGAGAAGGAGTCAATGATGCCATAGTGTGATGAGCCCTTGACGTACAGAAGTTATTAGGCACCAATTGTACACAATAAATTATGCATAAATAAAGAAATGCACCAAAATTCATTGAATACAAATTTCCCTCCATTTAATGGGAGGTTTTACATTCAATCTTATGGGTACATCATACTCTCGATCGTGAGAACTCATCAATCGTTAATTACATCCTCAATGGAAAACCCCTGATTATCAAGACATTGACTCAATAAAATTTACAAAGAAAACATAGGAATTAAATAAAGAAATAAAAATTGAAAAATCCCTGCTCTTCACCTTTGCTGTCAGAAGTAGTTCTTTCGATTCACCTGGATCTTCATGATCATTTCTCGATTGGGCTCATGAATTGATGAATTTGATGATGAATTTTTTTATGGAAGTGGGTCATTCCTTGTAATTTTATTGGCCCATCATAATGGATTTGAAATGGCCAGGTCACATTATTGAATGAGTTGAGTTGGATTAGTTGGCCCATACTTTTGATTATATGGGATGGCATTGACTTTTTCTCTTTAAGAGATTTTTTCAAATTTGAAAAGGGGTTGTTTTAACTCCCTTGAGTGAAGGAACAACCTTGAGATATCCGTTATCTTTTTGTATATAACTTTTCTCTACACTCCATCATTCCGATTTGATCACAAAGATAATAACACAAAAAGGATAAAGAAAAGGAAACAACATAACATATTAGAGGTGTGTTCCAGTTCATCTTTATCTTCTTTGAATTATATTCTACAATGTGTCATTTCAAGTACATGTAGAAAAATTATTTTGTTGTTGCCAAGTTTTGTTATTGATTGCTTGAGTGGTCATCACTGAATGATCATCATGTTTCTTTTCCATCATTATTTTTCTATTATTATTTTTATTTGAATAATGATGAAAATGGGCCATTTCTTTATTTGGGGTTGATATCAATAGTGTTTATTTTCTTAATGGGTATGGACTGATGTAGTAGTACGTAAAGTCCTTTTTACAGTCCTCATTTGGATTGATTTCTTAACCCATTTGTGTCCCTCATATTGACTAAAGAACTCCAGCGTATTAGATGAATTGGTTTTCAATCCAATTAGAGAGATCATTTTAGGTCTGGCTCTCCATCATTTAGGACTGTTATTTGGGTTCATTAACTTGTTTTCAGCCAATATTTTGGTTGTCTTTTGACCAATTTAGAGCCATCATTTAGACTGAGTTTTCTGTCTATTTTCAGCCAATACCTGGGTACATTTCAGCCCATTATAAGTGATTTCTTGACATCTCCATTAGGCTGATTTTGGTCTATAATTTTGACCCAATTTTGAACCATAAGACTAGTCTGGTTTAGAATTATAGGTCTGGAATGGTTCTGGCCTGACTTCAATTTATAATTCTGGCTTGAGTTAGGCCCAAAATCTGTCTTAGATTAAACCCAATATTCTGGTCTGATTCGGACCCAAAACCTTGCCTGGTTTAGAATTACAAGTCTGGTATGGTTTACATTTGTAAGTCTGGGCTGGTTCTGCCCTGTCTTGAATTTATAATTTTGGCCTGAGTTAGGCCCAAAATCTGTCTTAGATTAGACCCAATATTCTGGCCTGATTTGGACCCAAAACATAGCCTAATTTAGGTTCATGAGTCTAGATTGGTTCTGGCCTAACTCGAATTTATAATTCTGGCCTGAGTTAGGCCCAAAATCTGTCTTAGATTAGACCCAATGTTCTAGCCTGATTCGGACACAAAACCTGGCCTGATTTAGGCTGCATTCTGGCCCTTTGGAGGGGCTTTCATCTTTTACAATACTCGGTCCGGGAGTGTCTCAGGTATCATGGAAAAAGTTTCTCCACACCAAAATGCAACAGCCACTGAAATTGTTGAAAATTCCTTTTTCCTGCATCACACGAAATTAGTGTGGAAATAACTTGCTATGCGATAGTCTTCTCCGACATTTTCTTTCCACAATTACTTCGTTTTTCTTAAAAAAAATATAATAGAAATGAAGATTGCACTTCAGTTTCTACCATTTCAGTTTCTATTGTTTGGCGCAACAAAACATTTTCGACAGTGTCTACCTCTAGGTTGATTTGGATGTGAGGATCCAAGGATTCTTATAGTTGCTATCAGGTTGATTTTCAACTCATTTGCAACAAAAATGTAGGCCATTTTTTAGTCTTTGTTTGAGCCAATTCTTGATCCCATTTATATTCTCCATTCAGGCTGTTTGAGTTCTAAAAATTTAGGCTGTTTGCTTAGAAGGATTCAAGATTATGTGGAGGGCAGAAACCTTTAAATAAGGATCTGAATCTCCATTTGTATTGTTAGCCAAATCACTGTGTACATGAGATTTTAGCAAAGGGCAGAGACCTTTTAAATCCCTGAATCTTTGTTTTTTTTTTTAGTCTTCTTATGGAAGGGCAGATTTCTAAATAAAAAAAAAAAAAGAAATCCGAATCTCCATTTGAGAAAGGAAACAAGATGGGGAATGAGTGAAAGGTGCAGGGCTATGAATATTTTTTTAGGCGGGCATATTTCTTTTTGAGAAATCTGAATCTCCATTTTTTTTTTCATGATATGTGTAGATATCTTTTTTAGAGAGGAGGGCAAAATTCCCTTATCATGGGATTCCGAATTTCCATTTGCAGAATAACTATGATATATGAGGAAGATGAGATGATGTAATGGAGGAGATGAAATGGAGATGATCCTTATTAAATAAAGATCCGAATCTCCAATAGGAAGTGAAATGGAGATGTAATGTAGAATGAGATGGAGAAGATGGAGTGAAGGGGAAGACGATATAAAATGAGATGAAGAAGATGGATTGAAGGGGAAGATGATGTAGAAATCTCACCCTTTTCTCTCTCCCTTTCTTTTCTCTTCTCCTTCTCTTCTTTTCTTTTCTTTTCTTTCTCTTCTTTGTTAGCAAAAACAGTCGAATCTCCTCTCTCTTCCTCTTTTTGTTATCTTTCTTTTGGGTGGTTATGATAACTACCATAATGAGGTATCATGGAGTTAGTGGATGAGTCGGTGATGGGCAGTTTTCAAAACTCCACAATGAGTTTCTTTGAATGGGTCTTATGACCATTTTTATTTGATCAATTTGTGGGATCCATGCTTGAATTTGGAGGGACAAAAAATACATTTATGGGGAATTGAAACTTAGACCTTTGAGATGATGTGCATTAGCTTCCACCACTTTACCGACAATTAGTCACGTAGTTTTTACTAAATTTTTTTTTTTGAAGTTTTGATGACTCAGGTCATTGAATCATGCTAATTTAATGGGCCTAGACCAATTTCCATCTGCATCTTTTGTTTGGCAAAATTTTGACATCAACACCAATTGACTAATTCCATATGCATTCCGCCAAGTTACAAGCATACACGGAAGCTCGGACAACCGATGAAGCACACCAAGCCAATCGTGCTCCATTATCAATTTCCCAAGTTGGTCAGGTAAGGGAAGGGTCATAGGGTGTCAACCTAGGGGTCCAACTAGATTAAGAGTCCATTTCCAAAAAAGACAAAAGCTTGGTTCATTGATACAAGTATCCACTTTCTTTTCCAACCTTTGATCATTCAGATGAGTGGACCGATGAATTCTACGCTTTAAGAGCTTTTCAACGATATATAGAACTCCAAAATCCGACGAACGAGTCAAAAGTTATGCCCGTTCGAAAATCTGCCTAAATTCAGTCTATTATCAGAATTACCAAGAGTTCGAACTCTCAGAAGAAGTGTTCGTACATTCAAGTGTAGGTCATTTCAGGCCAATCATCAGAGAAGTCAAGAGTTCAAACTCTAAGAAGGAGAGTTCGAACGTTCAGGTGCATAAAGTTCAGTTTGTTGAATTTTTTAGTTCTATTCATTCGAAACGATCTCCACCATTTTCTAAACCATTCCAAGGGTTATAACCTATACAAAATTGAGCAACCATGCTCTCCTCCAAACCAAAATCAATTCCATCCATCAAGTCATACACCCATCATCAAATTAACCATCAATTAAGGTCTGTTCAACCCATGATACCAAATCTAGCATATATAAACAAATTAACCATGACAAGCTTGGAATTTAGGGAATTCTAAGCATTTGAATTAACAAGAAACAAATAACACACATGCATGCTCAATATATAAAGCAAATCCACTTGCCTCTACCAATGAGAATGAAATTGAGAGAAATTAAGGAGGAAGAGCTCCCCACAAACACCCTAGCCAAACCCACTTTCCAAAAAGGCTTCTCCTACACTCAAAGAACACAAAGAGAAGGAAGAGAAATTCACTAACATGCAAGACATTTACAGCAACAAGAAGAGAAATTGGAAGAGATGAAGATGAGGAAACTTACCAAATTCTGGATCAAAAGATAAAGGAAGAGGAGAGGAAGAAGATGGTGTTCTTAGATTCACTTGGGATGTGCTCTAGGTCCACATGTATGAAGGAAAGTGAAGGAGTGAAGAAAAAGGAGTTCCAACAACTGTTCTCTTTCTGAAAATGAAGGAGTGAAATGGATGGAATGGTTGAGTTGAGTTTAAAATGAGGGATGGAGAGAAAAAGTTTGAATTGCCCTTCTTGAGTGAAATGAGAGAGAAGTGATTATTTGAGGGACTTCGGGGCGTCGAATCGTGATGAATCAAGAATGGAAATCGATGAGCACGATGGGATCTTTCCAATGAACCTAGATTCGGTGAAAATTGAATTTTCCAAAAAAATACTCGATTTTCCTAATAATCACAACCTAACCCCTATTAGGACTAATCACACTTGGAATCAAACGAAATTTCGCGAACCTCTCTCTAATGATGAAAGAAACTCATTTAAGTACTAAACACACCTAATTAGCTAGAATCACAATTAATTAAGCTAATTTTCAAAACTAATAAGTTAAACACCTTATTAAGGTCGGGGACCTTACAAGTATACAAGCACCCTACTCCCAAGGAACATTATGATCAGTCATTGTATGAATTGCAAACTCAGCAAAAAAGTACACAGGAGACTCTTCTTCTCTTCAATCATTTGCTTTATAGGGGAGAGCCCATGAAATAATTTTGAATACAAGTTAAAGTAGATGCAAGTTCATATAGTAAATCTTGAATCTTATGGTTTAGATGTGATTAATATGGCAGTTGGCACCAAGTAGTGAGCATCGACTCCATTGTCACTTGATCTAAAGCTTTGTAAAGTGAATTGCCTTGTGGAAGAGAGTTAAATTTCAATTGTCTATTAGATAACCTTAGAGTGAGAATATAAAACACAAACACGTTAGAAAATTCAACTTTAGTAGAAGGGAAAAAAAGGAGAGTTGGAGTTTTAGGAAAACCCTGATAATATATACAAAAAAGATGAGAAAAGAATTGGGCTTATAGATAACTTGTGCAAAAGTGGTCTAGTAACAGATGATACAAACAGACCAAGGAATATATATACAGTTGGCCAAGTCCTTACATAGTCCCGTATTTGCAGTGAAGATGCAAAAACTACCATAGCATAGGCAATAGTTTGGGGCTCCTCTTGTTTTGCATCCATCGCTCATTTGTGCATATGCAACCTAACTCTTCATGATACCATTAAGGCCATATTTGGTATCTCTACTCTTCTTCTGACAGACCCAGTCAAAATAGAGCCATTAAAAAACGAGTCATACAAAGAAGAGGTTAAAACAAAAAAAAACATGTTTGGTAATGCACAAATCTATGTTAAATAGACCGTTTGGTATGCCATTTTCTTTGCCTCTTTTTAAAGGGATTTACCTCTTATTAAAAGGGTATTTATGTCATTATCTAATACATATTAAATGGTGAGTTTTACCAAAAAAGAGGTTAAAAAAACAGATTTAATGGTAAGTTTTACCAAAAAACTTCGAAAAAGAAATATTTAATGGTGAGTTGGGTTTGCACGCATTGTTCAAAAACTGCCTATAGAAAATTTTTATTCATATATCCCATACAAAATGATTTAACAGTGAGTTAGGTTTGCACATTTGTTCAAAATACTTTCTAGACTGCTTAACAAGCTGATGCTCGCTTCCCTAGAGCATAAATACTTTTTGGTCTACTCAAGAAGAAATACCCATTCCTAGAGCAGAATGTGCTATTGCATATACTTCTAAAAAGGGTTTCCATTCAAGTGCTTGTCAGTATTAAAAAAAATTTCTATTTTGGATTTCATTGAGATCAAATCGACAAAAAGGAATGCATATTGACTGGTATAAGTCACCACATTGATTCCACACTCCATGCAGCACAGAAACCAAAGGAGGAGATAAATTAAGGGTCCCTCCAGATATGGGGCAAATAGAATGACACAAGGACCCAACGGGCCAAAGCATAGAAATCAAGCACAAGAAAAATTAAATATCATAGAACAACATGCGTGCAGTTCTCTATATGGATTTCAAGCAGAAAATAGAGAAACTAAAATTGAGAAAAAGATAAACAATTCAAGCAGAAAATGATTGCATGCATATTTTCCGCTAATCAATAGAAAAGAGGGATTTGATATGGCTAACCTTGGCGAGATTGACGTAGAAGAAGAGGGGTTTCTTCGAGAGGGGCTTCAAAGGTTGATGGTCTCAATCATCCTTGAATATCCCTCCAATATGCCCATATCATCATCACAACAGCCAATCAATTTTCAATTTCAACAAACCCAGTTGGGTGTAAATACATGTATCAGCTACATTTACCACCCATGATGGGCCCTAGAAGGAAAGCTCAAAACAACACCTCAAAAAAAAATAAAAAAAATAAATAACATTTGGACATCAAACAAGAGATTCAATTAGACATGGACCCATTTAATAAGTAACCTGTCATTTGGACTAATTCAATATTCAACATGGACCAATTCAAGAACACCTTTATTACCTACACACATACCATCGTGTTATAACAACCTGTCATCAAACATTTCCATCAAAGTCTAGCTTGGAACTAGTAATCGATCAAGAAAACAAATAAAGACACAACTAAAAAAGTTGCAACACATTCAATTAATCAAATGAAAAAAACAAAACAAACTTAAGAAGATGCATCTCACCAAATGGCATCTGCAATTGAATTCCTCTTCGTATCCATCTCTATCCTATCCGTGAAATCAAAAGTATAAGTGTTTTCTCCAAGATCTTCCTTAAAGTCAGTGCCACACTCTACTTGGGTATCTTCACTTGAGAATTATGCAAATAATTAATCCTCCATATCCTCTTTCCTAATGAAATTATGCATCGCCATTGCAGCAACCACGATGCTCCGTTGTACTGGAAATGGGTAACGAGCCATTCACTTAAGGATAGGAAATCGAGCCTTCAATACTCCAAAACTTCGCTCGATCACATTCCTCAAGGATGAATGTAATTTATCAAAATACTCCTCTGCAGTGCAAGGAAGGCAACACCTTAAGAATCTTGAAGCCAATAACGGACATTTCGAAATGAAGAAAGAAATCCCTGCATATTTGTGTAACCGGCATCAACCAAGTAATATTTGCCTAAAGAAAAAAAATATATAAATGTTGAAGATCATGTCAAAACATGTAGTAGCAATCATTTGATGGGATTTAAAGTACTCTAAATGCTTTCTTACCGAGTGGGGCATGTGGAAACTTTAGATTTTCATCAGAGATGGTATCCAAGAGAATCTGTTGATCATGAGCTGTACCTTCCCATCCGCATACTATATAAGTAAAGGGCATGTCATATGAACATACTGCCATAACTTGTTGCATGCAATCCCTCTTTTTACCTCTATAAGGGATTTGTTTCTTTAGTTGGATAATGGCATGTACAAGGGTGCCATCTAAAGCACCAATACAATCCTATAACAAAAATAATAATAATAATAATAATAATAAAATAAAAATGTGAAGAATAAGAAAATTTAATGTTATATAGAATAAAGAAAACAGAGGCGTGTATACGAATAAAAGAGATCAATACCTTAAAATATGGCTCTAAACGTGGATTCAAGAGAATTTCCCTAGGCACTGTATCTAGAGGAGGTGGCTTTATCATTTCTTTCGCAAATAGCATCATTGCTATTAGTACCTGGCAGAAGTGTCTATGAATTGTTTTCCCTGAGTGTTGAAATCTATCTTGTATCACTCTATTCGTATGGGGATGCGCAATTACCATCATGAACATAGCCAACTGCTCCTCCATGGGTATATATTTACTGTCTTTCAGTAACATCTTTTCTCTAAAATACATGCAGAAACGCCGAAACACATGTTATTCCATACGTAGTAACTGATGACAAGTAATGGAGTTACCATTCAAATTATTTGGACATGACCATATCCTGTTAGGATTGAGTTCCTACATGGTTCTTTAATCAAGCATCGTTGTCGCTCCTTGTATAACAATATGATAAGTATGATTTTTTGAAGTAAAACTTGATCTATACGCACTGTATATATGTCAGAAAAAAAAATATCATGTTTTCATAGGGTATGACAAATAAACATTCAACAAAATGAACTTTTTTTAAATAAACAAAAATGCAGTCTATAAAAAAACAAGAGTTATAACATACATGTTCCAAGGCAAATTTCAAATAACACCCGATTTCAAACATCCATATTTCAAAAACAACATGAGATAAAATTCATGTTTCAAACATCCATATTTAAAAAACAAGAGAGATAACATTCATGTTTCACACCCAAATATAAACCCAAACAACTAAAGGCCACTATCACTTCCAGAAGCATTGCCCTTCTCTAATTGTAATTGATTTTTGAAGCAAGCCATCTTGACCTCATTTGTCTTGAATCGCATCCAAATAGTCCTTTTATCCTTAACTCTAAAACACGTAAGAGCAATCAAATATAGTGTGCTAGCCTTTGAAATTTCGGGCATGGTATACAATACGTCAATGCAATCATCTATGGTAGGTCCTTCAGATTGAACTGAAGTAGTAGCTAACTGATTTGATGCCTTAACTGAGGCCGTAAGGTCGATTATGCATGCATTTACTGCATCATTACTTCATTGATTGCTTTTTAGAAGGCCTTGGTCACTTTCACCTAATATTTTCCATAAAAACATCTGAAGCAATATCACTAGCGGTTGAAACTTCTGGCAAGGTGGAGGACCGGAAATTTGTTAGGTTCAGGGATGGAGTGTCATTATAATGATCCAAGTTAAAAAAAAAACCCATAACCGTTATGATATCTTCAGGCACACCATCCATTGTTGGAGCCCATTTATCATCCCCTCTTGCTGAAGTGCCATCAAATAAGGCAGTCATCTATAGGAAAAGGAAGGGGCTTGGACTTAAATACTTTTGCATCTTTATGAGTCTGCAATAAAGTTAAATGATAAAGGTCAAAGGCTTTCACCATTCTTATAAATACCAAAACAACTACAAAAAGCATATACCTTCAGGTATTATGTCCATCGATCATGTTCCATCTCCACACAACTTGTATGCGGTTTCAAGCCTATACCAGTTTGGCTTGTCACGTGCAACTAGGCATTGTAGACTTTTTTCAAATGATCCAATTGATTCTTCAATTGTTTTTGGTTAAAACCGTGTCTTGTCCTTCATGTAGATTTCTCTATGATCATCTTCCATGCTTTTGAGCTAAATTGTACCTCTGGGCGACCTCCAGATTTTACTTGATCCAAACAAATGTCAATGAGACACTTTCTCATGCAATCGGACCATTGCGTAGTATCTATGTCATTTGTCACTTTTGATTCCTTTATCCGTCATGATAACTACACCTAATTACACATAATTTGAATGAAAGCACATTTGACAAGGAAAATAAACAACATCCACAAGTTTACTTGAGTCCTAAAAAAACAACACAAGTTTTGTTATACAAATAGACCAAACAAGGAAAGAGGCCTACAAGTCTAGTTTTTGTTGAACTTGAATGTCCAACATGGTTATGATATGTGCTCATCAGTAACTATGTCATATGCAAAGGATGGTGGCACCGAAATTGAACTCGCTGCTTAATTGATAGTGGCAATGGCTTCCTACCCATACCTATCAATGTTAATTGGCTTTGATCGAAGTGATGTTTTGTAATGCTCTCCATTCTTCAAAAGGATCTAACAAAATGCACTGAGCGCGGTAAGCCCAACCAGGGATATTTCTTGGGGCTATCTTGCATTTTATGGTGTATCAAAATGCATGTAAACATTTCAACATTCTAAAGAACAATTTTACAAGAAATTAGCTCATGCCAATCAACATATGGGACTTCCTATGCTACCTGCTTATGTTGAACCATTGTAGGCTCGGTTTTGCTTGACCCCGAGTATTCATATCACACAACCCCATGTCTGTGCTCAAATTTCACTCAAATAACCAGAGTGATACAAATGTTGGGTTCATCATTAAATGAAAATCAAGATCTAACTGTTGAATATTTTTTGAAGTTTAAAAGGTCAAATTATCCTTAGGTGGGAAGGCACTTCTTATCATGACAAGCCATTGAATCCCAACCTTATTCCATGAAGGCTTGATTGATGAATTTACTAATACAAAATGTTGAATTGGGCCATGTCATGGGTGTGAATAGTGTTAGGGTTTTTGTGTTTTGCAATTTGATGGATGCATTATCATTTTAGCATCATTCGAATTTTCACATGAGCATTGAATTTGAAAAACTTGAGATCTTGATTTTCACATGCAATGTTTTAAAGCTTTTTGAGCTTATGTTACATGCATGTTTTGGATTTAAAACTTGGATACATTAAGTTTGAAAAGAAGTATTTTGAATCATGCATGCTTATGATTTTAAAACTTTCAAATCATCTTAGGCATTTTAGGATTCATATTTTTGAAACTCTTAAATTGATTTAAAACATGTTTCCAAGCTTGATTCCATGGCCCAAAGTGCCCACAAGAAAAAAGCTTCCAAAAAAGGACTTTTACAGGCGGCCAAAACACTTTTACCGGCGGCCGCCGGCCCCCGCTAATAGTAATTTTTCTAACAGTTATTTTTACGACCATTGCATACCTACTCGACCCGAGGCTCAAGGATGTTGACCGGGGACTAGTTGTTGGGCAGTTTTTGGTACAAAAAGAAGCTCATTCCATGATAAAAAGTGTGGAACTAAGAGGCCCTCCTTGCGGTGTTTTGAGGCCCAACAAAGGGAAATGAGCTAAGGAAGGTTAGTTGGTCAAAAGGGAAGCTAAAGCTTGGAATCAAGGTTTAAATCATACAAGTAAGCTTGGTTTTCCTCATCATTTGTTTCATGCTTTGCTTTAATTATCGGTAAATCTTTTCTAACATGTTAAACTATGATTTGTTGTGTCCTTAACATTTATGTGTTGAATTGATTTATTGTTTTGGATGCATCACCTTGATTCAAACCAAGTAGGACTCAAATTGGTATATCTAAGTGAATCATATTTTGGAATCATCTTTGAAATCATATGTGACATGATTCCTATACTTGGTTGAATCATAGGTTGTTGTTTTCCATGACAAGAGAATTATTTTCAATCTATCTCATGTTTTGAATTCAACAGCACACTCAAATCACATGTACTTTTGTTTTAAAGTTTTACAACTTGCTTGGCATTGATAGGTTTATCACTTTCAAGTTGATCTTTAAATTACATGTGATTTGTCTCTTCACTTCAATCAAATATCTTTTAGTTTTTTACACTTTCAAATGCTTTCAGTATACATGTATGGAGCTACAGTATTAAATTTGATTGAAGATCTCATGCATCACATGTTTTGTTCTTAAAATTTCACAACTTGTTTGGAATGAATAAGTATATCATTTACAAGTTTTTTTAAATTTATGATTAACATTCTTTCCTCAATCATAAATGTTTTTATGAACTAAGACTTTTAAAAGCCTTTGGCATACATTTAGGAGCTTTTATTTTCAAATTGATTGAGGATATCATACATACACATTGAGCATTCATCTTTGTATTCATGTAGTGTTTGTGTAAGTTAGATTTACACTTTCATATCCACCTAATTAAGAGGCATTGTATTTGAGCTTAAATTTGTATCTCTTCAAGTGTTGTGTAGACACTTTGTAGAGAAAACATTTTGGGTGCATTAGGTTATTACTTAGCCTTAGAAAAGCATAAGTGTATGGTTAGGGGTGAATCATAAAACCCAAGAGGTTGTTGCTTAGTCTTAGAAAGCATGTTGTAAGGTTATTTCTTAGCCTTGAAAAGCATTTTGTAAAGGTTATTGCTTAGCCCATTGAAAAGTATAGATAGTGTTAATCCGGTGGGGTGTAGGATCACAAGCCGATAGTGGATGTAGGCATTGAGGCCGAACCATTATAAATCATTGTGTTATGGTGAATGCTTTGTGATGATTATTTTTGTTAGCTTCCGCACTTTAGTTCTATATCATCACTTGTGACTAATTGATTTAAAGAACTTTAAAATTTGGCATAATTGGTCACTAATTAGAAGCTCACCCTATTCACCCCCCCCCCCTCTAGGGTTCAGATCCCGGACTTTCAATAGTCTGTGTGAAAATAATTTACAAAAGTCAATCATGTCTCTTTCTATTTCAATTCATCAGCAGATAACATAAAGAGATTAAATGATCTCTTTTGAGACCCAATATGACACTCATCTAACATAATACCAATACTCAACGTCAACCGGAATTGATGACTCTCTGCATTCCAACCCATAGCCGACTTGCCCGTTAAAAGGGTCAACACTCTGAGACCTAACTACACATTCATCAAGAACAAATGTTAAATCAAGAAGGGGGTCATGTTGCCTTTAAATCTATATTGATTTTCTAGGTTCACAAGGTTCTAAAGATTTTGAATTTAATTTCAGCTGAGTAGAGTGTTTTGAGTTTAGTAATTGGTCCCACTTAAATGAGAGTGAAATTTGGCATAGTACTCAAGCAGGGGGGTGGATGTCACCCTTGGCATAGTACTGAATCAACAATGTGATTTTCATCAACTGGTATATACCATTTGGCCTTATAATATATTTTTCTGCATCTTTCTCAGAATGGTTTTCCTTGTTCTTTTAATAATTTTTTTTAATCATTCATTGATTTAGTTCTAATTCATGATCAAATAAATGGATGTCACCCACCTTTACGAAGCACTTGCTACTAGTTTTTATATTTTGGCAGGATGGATGCTCATCTATTTTGCTTCCATTTTTGGGTGTTGTTAAATTTAAAACCACATACCTAGAATCGTGTTTTTCGTACATCCCAAATTGTTTTTGGTGATTGAAGACGATAATTGAGTTGGATGGAAAAAAAACAGTGAAGCTACCTCTTATTTTCACTCCCCTCTAGACTCATGCTTAGATATCTGCTCTACCATAATGTTCTGTTATACCGAAAGTAGTGAGAAACCCTTAAATCCACCAAAAGATATTTTCCTTCCGAATCCTTTCCATTCATAAACCCTAACAGCACAACACTATTCCCCTTTCACTTGAGCCCTAAACCCAAAACAAACAAACAAAATTTGAACCATAAAGCTCCATCTCTTTGAGAGGAAGAAAAAAAGGAGAAAGAGACAGATCAAGAAGAATAAGCATATCAGAAGAGAACATCTAAAGTGCCTGAAACATACCTGCACCTACGATCGTCGAATTCTTTGGAGCATCTCTATTTTTTGTGCCCTATCCCCATTCCTCTTTTCGTGTTTGGGAGTCTCACAGTATGCAACAGTTGAAAGCATTTTGTAGCTTGGGATTTTCGGTGGAAATAGAACAGCGTCTGATGGTATTTTAGTCCAAAAAAATGTTACTGCCTCTATATTTTAAAAGGGCCAATGCCTCTATTTTCCACCAGCACTGATTTGGAGCATTTGTGTTTTAGAGGGTTTGCCTCTAAATGTCTAAAGTGGGTAGAGGAAAAAATCCAATGCGAAACACCTCTAATTTTTTAATCCTCTAGCCATTTTAGACATTTAGAGGAATAGAGTCTTGAAATAGAGAAGCCAAACATGGGCTAACTCTTCACGAAACCAATAACACCTATCCCGTTCTTTTAAAATCAAGAAGAAGTCAATTAGACAAATTGAATCGGAGTTACTAGTAACAAAGGCTCGTGCTAAGCCCAAGCCCAAAAGCCAAAAATATATTTGACCATTTCTAAATTATCAATTTTATATTAAATAAATATTTAGACATGATCAACAAAGGTGTTTTACCAAACAACCATCAAAATAAGTTAATCATCATTAATCTCATTTGTTGACATTATATTACACATGTAATTCATGCAGGAACTTGTGCAAAAAAGTAAAAATAGTACAATGGGAGATGGCTAATGGCAATGTATGTGCTAATGTAATTCTCCTGCTTGTGTTGTTATTTCACCTCCTTGAAATTGATAATTCCATCCTGTAGGTAATTTTATTACAGATGATCCTATTAATGTAAATGTGGGATCGTTTTAGAAGAACTGTCCAAGCAAGTCACAAATGTAAATAAAAAGGATAATAAGTCACAAACAATCCAATATGGACCACCAAACAGGTGGGTCAAATTGAGGAACTATCCATTTTGCAGTAAATAGAGGGGATGATTAATATAGCCTGTTTGGAGTGATTTGTGCAAGCCAAATAGATGGCTCAGATTGGTGATATAGCTTTCAAGTACAAGAAACAAAGATGAAGATTTATAAAACATCTTATGCAAAGACTATCGATCCAATAGTAAAATAAAATTAAAAAATACCTCATGGAAGAGAGCGAGAGATTATTAAGAGGAAGTAGAAGTTTGACCTTTATCACACCCAAACCTCTTTGGGTCAACTTGGTTTGAGAGACAGTAGATGGTGGTATATGGTGAAAGGGAAGGTGATGAATGGAGATTACCAAGATATATGGTTTGATGAAAGGTGATATACAGTTTGATAGCGCTACTACTTTGAGCAATGATGCGAGCATGGTGGGTAAAGTGAAGTAAGCTATCTGCCTTCTCTTCTTCTTCTATGTTGCATTTTTTTTTCTTTTGGGTTTAGATCTGTAGAATGGAAGGGTTAACAAATTTGTAGAATAGATAGGGTTAACAAATATAGGAATGTGATGAGATGAAATCTTTGAGTGGATGTTTTAGACTATTGAAGGTTTTTGCAGGGGCTACCAGAATGGATATACTAGTTCCAAATTAACCAATCAACATGCAGCGGAAAAAAACCAATAAGAATATAGAACTAGTTATCTACCAATCACACACCACAAGAACGCAAACACAATTTTTAGCATGGAAACCCTATCCAGGGAGAAAAACCATGAACCGGAAAACAAGAGTTCACGAACGATTACAAGATATACTCACAAGCTCTTTTACCTCAGTCTGTACCTCGACCTAAAGAATGTAGTTCTTCTTGTAAAGAATCCACTGACACGACATCCACCGTGCCCCGTTCTCCTTACTTGATCTCCTCGCACCTTGCCAGTCAAGATGAACTATCTTCTACGAGAAGCAGAAGCAGCAACAATCTTCTAGAGCATCACTTCAGAAAGATCTCTCAATTGCTCTAAAGAGTAATATATCTCTCTCTAAGATATCTCTGACTCAGATTAATGAGAGGTGTATCTTAGGGTTGATAGCAATACCCTATATATAGCCCCATATTCGTGCCTTAGACTTAGAGCACAAGTAGGACTCAAATTGGGAAACTAAGTCTCAAAAAGGAAACAATTCACAATCAGAAAAGGAGACTTCCCGTTTCTGCGCCGCCTGTCCGATCGATCAAAGAGTGCATCCGATCGATCGGACAGCCCATTTAACAGGGGCGCATTTACTATCTGATCGATCGGACAGAAGCTCCGATCGATCGGGCCTAATGGATTTCGCCCGGTCTTTTTCTTCTGTTCTCCGCTTCAGCACTACCGACGATCCAACCACAGTCCATTCTAAAATAAAAGAGAAAATACAACTCAATGGACCCAGAGTTTTGTCCAACCCATGAATAAACCAACAAAAATACTAACAATCTCCCCCTTTGGCAATTCATGGACAAAGCTCCCTAAAACAATACAAATAATCTACCAAAAAGAAAAACCCAAAATATATTGAATTTTCGGACCCAAAAAAAAATTCAGCACCTGTAGATCTTTGCTTGTTTTCTCCCCCTCGCTTCATTAGTCTCCCCCTTTTTGTCCATAATTGACAAACAATTTTTTTCAATCAGCTTTTATCAATTTGGACTTTGCAGCTCCCCCTCAATATTGACTCCCCCTCAATATGATCTTCGTATCAGCACTGGGGTGGGGGCATGATCTTGCAGATCAGGGGTGAACAATCTTTGGCACACACACTTGTATTTTCAAACATTTCAGCAAAGTGCGTACCAATACAGATGGAAGGTCTTCTTTTTTTACCCAAACAGCTTTGGTATTCTTTATAGGTGACTCTTCCTTCTGTCTTTTCCATTGCTTTTGATGAGGTGACTTTCGCAGCTTATTGCAATGGGGTTGAATGTGTCATTTAATTCCACGGTGATGACAAGTGGGAATTCGATCAGGCCGTGACACATTCTTCTTCTTGGAAGCTGTGTTGTCAACATGAACAACATGATTAGTAATCACTGAGTTTGAAACAAAACAGTTTGTACCTTTGGCTTTTGATGTAGATGCCTCGTCAGCGTAGCCAATGCCATGCATGTCTGTCTTTGCCTTTTGATTGCACAGGATGTCATCAAGCTTCTTAGACCCAGTATTCATCCTGTTTAAAGAGGCCTTGCTTGTATCCAACTCAGAAAGTAACATCTTTAGTCTTCCTTGCAAGTCAGTATTTTCAGCTTTCAAGGTCTTCATGTTGTGATCAAGTAAATCACACTTTTGAGCTTCAGCAGTCAACATATCTGCCAATTTGTTATTTTCTGCCTCTAAGTGACTCACTTTTGTAAGAGCTTCTGACAATTCAGCTTTTAAAGAAGTATTATGCTCTTCAGATTCTTTCCAGCTTGTAGCCACTTTTTCATTCATCTTTAGCATCTTCATGGACTTTGCAAACAGTATCTGATATTCAGTTTCCCAATCATGTTCTGTTTCTGACTCACTACCATCTTGATCAGTCTCATTCTCAGACAACGGTGGAGTAGCAGAAACTGAGGTTGCCATGAATGCCATGAATTTTTCTTTGCCATCATCAAACTTCTCAGACTTTTTATCTTCTTCCTCAGAAGTATCATCATCCCAAGTTAAATTGAAAGCCTTTTTTTTCGGCTTTTTGTTAGCACAATCACTAGCAATGTGTCCATAACCATGACACTCAAAACATTGAATCCCCTTAGAAGATTTCTTCTTTACATAATTCTTTGGGATTTTTAAATCACTTTTCTTCCCCTTCATAAACAACTGAAATTGTTTCATAAACTGAACAGCAACATCGGGATCAATCTCCTCAGAATCAGAATCAGAATCACTAGCAATTTTATTAAATGATTCTTTAGGGGCTATCAAAGCAATACCTTTGAATTTAGATTTTCCATCAGTCCTCAGGTTTGCTTCAAAAGTCTGAAGATTGCCAACCAAATCTTCAACTTTGAGAACATTCAGATTTTTATTCTCCTCTATGGCTACAACCTTTGCATCAAACCTTTCTGGAAGAGACTGCAATATCTTTTTGACAATTCTATTTTCAGGAATTGGCTCTCCCAGACTAAAGGGTATCATTCACCACAGCATTCAGCTTTGAATTGAACTCATCAAAAGTTTCATCATCTTCCATTTTTATGGTTTCGAAAGATGTATACAATTTCTGAAGTTTCGACTGTTTGACAGTGTCAGTCCCTTCATGCACAGTCTGTAGAATATCCCAAGCTTCTTTTGCAGTAGTGCATGTAGAAATTCTATGAAACTCAGACATGCTAACTCCATTATAAATAGCATTCAAAGCCCTAGAGTTGCAAGTGGCTGCCAATTCTTCATCCTTGGACCACTGTTCTTCAGTTTTAAGACTGACTTTACTATCAGTAGTGACAGTTGGCAAAGAATAACCATTCACAATAGATTTCCACACTGTCATATCTATGGCTTTTATAAAGGCAGTCATTCTGACTTTCCAATAAGCATAATTATTACTATCTAACAGAGGAGGCTTATTGGTTAAAGTGCCTTCACGGTAGTTATCCATCCCAGCAAAAATAGGATCTACACAATAAAATAGTGTAACCCGCTCTGATACCAATTGAAGGTTTTTGCAGGGGCTACCAGAATGGATATACTAGATCTAAATTAACCAATCAACATGCAGCGAAAAAAAACCAATAAGAATATAGAACTAGTTATCTACCAATCACACACCAGAAGAACGCAGACACAATTTTTAGCATGAAAACCCTATCCAGGGAGAAAAACCACGAACCAGAAAACAAGAGTTCACGAACGATTACAAGATATACTCACAAGCTCCTTTACCTCAGTCTGTACCTCGACCTAAGGAATGTAGTTCTTCTTGTAAAGAATCCACTGACACGACATCCACCATGCCCCGTTCTCCTTACTTGATCTCCTCGCACCTTGCCAGTCAAGATGAACTATCTTCTACGAAAAGCAGAAGCAGCAACAATCTTCTAGAGCATCACTTCAGAAAGATCTCTCAATTGCTCTAGAGAGTAATCTGTCTCTCTCTAAGATATCTCTGACTCAGATTAATGAGAGGTGTATCTTAGGGTTGATAGCAATACCCTATATATAGCCCCATATTCGTGCCTTAGACTTAGAGCACAAGTAGGACTCAAATTGGGAAACTAAGTCTCAAAAAGGAAACAATTCACAATCAGAAAAGGAGACTTCCCGTTTCTGCGCCGCCTGTTCGATTGATCAGAGAGTGCATCCGATTGATCGGACAGCCCATTTAACTAGGGCGCATTTACTATCTGATCGATCGAATAGAAGCTCCGATCGATCAGGCCTGATGGATTTCCCCGGTCTTTTTCTTCTGTTCTCCGCTTCAGCACTACCGACGATCCAACCACAGTCCATTCTAAAATAAAAGAGAAAATACAACTCAATGGACCCAGAGTTTTGTCCAACCCATGAATTAGCCAACAAAACTACTAACAACTATGATTTGGCTTGATGGCGGATTTATAGGGTCTGATGGCATTATTTGTAGGATGTGATTAAGGAAGTGTGAGACATGCTGTACCCCTGCCTGGAAAGTCCTATGAGATTCGCACTCCTAGAGTTTCTCCTTTTTTATTTCATTTTATGAAACTCTTCTTTTGCATTGCTGTAACCGATTATGAGAAATGATGGGTATGAGAAAGCCTTATCATTAATCCTTTTCCATGAAATTAAAGTCTCATTTTATCAAGTGTTTAACACATTATCGGTCTGTCAGAGGGAGCAACTTTGATTGTAGTAAAGTTTCTATAAATGATAGGCCTAGGTGAGACATATGATTTGTAGCGGTTCCAATTTTGAAAGTGGCTGGGTCCCAATGATAAATTTTGTAGAAGATTTTAGGAGAAAATAAGGAATGATTTAATGATAGAATGAGAGATTTTAGGAAAAACATCATGGAAGGAGCATGTGTGATTTTGCGACGCCACGTGTCGATTTTCTAGAATGCTTACATGGCACCACAAAAAAAAAAGAAGATAAACTCTGAATAATGACGTGGCGCACTTCACAGCACCTGTCAATTGCTTTAATATATATAACTAGCACTTCGGGGCCCGTGATCTACACGAGCCTTTAATTCATCGAAGGAACATCCAATTTCAATTGAAAGTCGACACTGAGTAAACAAACAAACTACATTTAAAACAATTATATAAGAAGTTCAAGATTGGTCACCATCCTTTGGAGCCCCATATACCTTTATAAATATATTATTTAACCTTTTAAAATCATCCATATCAAGATCTATTAAAAAAAAAAAAAAGGGTGCAATGAATGTACATCTATCTCAAAACGTATTGATAGCTTCCCTCCATTCAATTTCCTCCTTTCATATCTTATCGCAATAGTAATTACAATGGATACACTTAGAAATCACTTCTTTATTATTTGAAAGGAAACCCTTTGTTGAGTAGTTATTAAATGGGTCTATATTTTTTACTCCCTCTCTCTCAAATTAAAAAAAAAAACTAATAAAAAAATAATCTGAGAATGGGTTGAAAAGTGAAAAGAAGTGACATCTGTAATAAAGACATGCAAAAACTGTAAAGCAAACATGAGAATATCCAAAAATAAAAATAAAACGATAAATAAAATTATAAATTGTATAAAAGTAAGCTATCACAGTTTCATCTGATAGGATCAATGCTTTTAAAATGTCTCAAACAAATGTTTTAGATTTACCCAATATGAACGGTTTAGATTTACCCAATGTTTAAATGAATATAGTGCATAAACACTATTGAAGAAGAAATAAAAAAAAAATCAATTTTTTTATTTCAGCACAAAAAACAAAGAAGACATTGAAACAACCATATGATAATAAGGAATAGTATTTAAAAAGAAATTAATGATAATAAACTGATGATAACATGGGCAATAAGGAACAATACTTAAAAAGAAATTAATGATAATAAACTGATGATGATCCATTAGCACGACTGCTTACACGCATCCGATGCACTATAAGCATTATCCTCCTTTTGAGGCCATGGAATATGGCATGGTGAACCATTTGGAAAGCACCTAGCATTTGTAGAAGGAGGTACTCAATGCAAAGATCCTGTAGAATATATATCCAAAAGTCCTTCCTAATTTCAGACAGCATATATATCCATGTGCCCAAGATCCTTCGAACTAAAAAGGAGGTACTCAATGAAAAGAAAGAGGAAGACTGCATCTTCAGAACTTTGTAAAATACAAACAAATAAGACTGGGCTTGCTTACCTTTCCGGCCATATATTTCTATCCATCAGTTAATCATCAGAGTTTTGTTACGCACTTCTGAGCCAAGGCATGAAACTAATTTAGCATCTCACCACCTTCAAGGCCATTCTAGGCAAACCGTCTGAACTTATGAGCCACACATTCTCGCCTTCAATATGGCTCAAGTGAATTAAACTGACCCCAAGCTCCTCGCGCAGGCGGAACAAAACCAAACAATTGCAGAGCAAGGCATACAAAATCAGCATATATGTCAAAAAGAAAACCAATAAAAAAAACCCCACAAAAGTCAGGTCACAGGGAATTAACTGTGGAACAAATCAATCAAAATGATTAAATCAGCTACATATTCAAAGATGCACTGGAAGATTCAATAAATCCAAATCCATTCATATGACACAAGACCAATTCCACAAGTTTTCCTTTGCACCAATCAAGAACAGACACCACAAATGTGATCGGAGAGATCTAACACAGCCACCACAAATCCAGACATTCCCACAATATATCACCCCTTATAATCTAATAGCTCTGATGATCACCCCAAACAAAAATATTTTCCAATCAAAAGCGCACCAAGGTCACACAAACTCTTGATATTAACAGGAAGTGTAGCAATCAATGATGATCTATGAATTTCATAAGGAAAGATTTCTAAGATCCTTTTACCTCTACTGGGGTTGCTGCACCTCTGCTGCTGGGGATTTTTGAAACTATGGTTATGGGCCCACCTAATATACATGAAAACATGTGGTGTGATTAGATTAGAGAGAGAGATAGATTGTAGGGATTTTTGAAACTATGGTATTTTAGGGAGAAGGAGAGAAAAAGTGAGAGATTGTAGGAATTTTTGGCCCACCTAATATGCATGAAAAGGTTTAATTCAATTTGAGTGGAAAGGCAATTTTGGAATCAAGGGGTCCAAAAAGCTTGAGGACGCGCCATGCGTTGCTCTCTGGGAGAATCACCTGCTGCTTTAATATATATATATAAATATAATTGTAAATGCTTACTAAATTCTCTACAGATGGCCCATCATGATAGATCACACATACCTGGGCAAGTGACATGGCCCCCATAAACAGCATATGATTTTTTGGTAACATATGGGCTCTTTACAATCGTGTAAAATCTCTCCCTATAAAAATAGAAAATATAGTTATGGATTAGGATGACTGCTAGAATTATGCATGAGATGATGGTGACAACCGTGTGAATGAGTCGGATAAGGACAAACCTTGTGAAATCACTCTCTATTTTTTTAAATATTTATTTGAAAGGGGAGCTCCCTAGTGGTGACGTGGCACCCTTCGTAGCCCACCTCCCTTATTACTTTAATATGTATAACTAGCGCTTCATGCGGGCCTTTAATTCATTGAAAGAAAACCTCACTTGAAACTGAAACTAAACATCGATTAGACAAATAAACTCCATTTAAACTAATTACATATAAAAATAAAAAGTAGTCCGCAGCTTTTGGAGGACCTCATATAACTTTATGCCTTCCTATTCATGTGGCTTGGATATTAGAGGGAGAGGGAGAAAGGTTAGTTGAGTTTAATTATAAATATAAATAGGAAGTAATAGATCCATAAAAAAAAACTGATATCACTTATGCAAGAACGAAGAATGACTCATCTTAACTGTATGAGTTACCATACAATAAAGACACGGGTGTTTGGATAAGTGCAAACTATAATAGCAGCAAGTTTAAATATTGTAAGATTTCATTATCATATAATAAAATATTATCATATTATTATATTGTGTCACTTATAGTGTTTGACAATCTTTACAGATTTTAATATACCTTTGAAGTGTTTGATAATTTATAAAAAAAAATCACAAGATGATATATCAAATAAGAAATGGAGATAATATAATCAATTAACCCAACACAGGACCTACTAATTAGTAATCACATGTGTTAATAATCATGGTAGGAAAGGTTAAATTTAAATCATGAGACTCAAGCAATGTTGTTTAATTAAGGTGGGTTCACCAAACATTGGTAACTATACTATAATACATCTAATGGTGATTATCACTAATGGCCACATCTAGCTTTTTTATGAGTAATCATTGTGGGATCCATTTGATGTTGGTAGTCATATTAAAGGTAGGAAAGCTATAAAATAGTGGGACCCATTTAATGATGTCAAACTTATAATTACAATAACACAATTCAATCTTGATAATCAAGGGATCCAGCTAATTTTGGTAGTATGGGACCCACCTAATGTTGGTAATTCCTAGAGCGTGACATTTGTAAGACCCACCTAATATTGATAATTAACAAGGGTTATGTAGTCGTGATATATCTATAGGACCCCACATGAAATTTGTAAGCATTGTGGGGGCCAATCTAATAGCGGGACTCATAAATGTTAAAACTTATAGTTGGCCATTATAATTAATGGTTGCTCATGAACTCTCCTATGATTTTTACTCAAGCTCTCCATTCGTAGTTAAAAAAGATTTTTTTAAAAATTATTTTATACAACATATCCTTGAATAATTTAATATGAAGGTTTTTGGAAGAAAATGAGATATTATAAGATACTTTCTAAGTTATCCAAACGCCTCCTTTATAGGTGAATAGATTACATTCTAAACTAGTAGATAATATAGTAAAATATCTTAAAATATCTCATTTCCAAACACCCCCTTATTTTAAAACCAAATAATTTTCCCTTCACGCCTAGTGGTACTCGTCCATCTCCTAATTAATAGATAGTTAATAGAGAATGGGGTTGTACCACTTTTGGTATGTATGAGTTGTGAATATGGCCTATGGCCCCACCCTCTAGAAATTGAAATGTGACCTGCCTTTGTAGGAATTACATTAATGAGGCCCGCCCTTGAATAACAATTATAACATGGGCCCTATCTTAATGATTGTTGGATATAGAGCCCACCTTAAAAATTTATAACATGAAAATCAAATTTATTAATAAAAACATGGGACCCACTTTTAAAGTAATTAGAACATTGGCCAACCTTTACATGGGTCCACTGTGTAACTTCCAATAAAGATCTACATAGGGCTTGTTGTAAATGGGACCCACTTTAAAAATTAAAACATGGGCCCCACCTTTCTAGGAATTACAATGCAGGCTCACCTTTTTCAAGTAGAATTTTGTTTAGCTAAAGCAAATGGATATAAATAATGCAAGTTGGATGAAAATAAACTCACAGAATTTTCAAAATAATTCAAATGGTGTGTTCTATATTATAAATAGGTGAACCCACTTTCCATAATTTCAAAAGGTGGGGTGGGTTTACAATCACAAAAGTGGCCCCACTTTGTAATTCTTAAAAGTGGGTCCCATGCTTACAATCATAAAAGATGGGCCGACACAGTTATTTATATAAAAGTGTGCCACGTTGTAATTCCTATAAAGGTGGGCCCCGTATTTTTATTTCTAAATGTGGGTTCCATATTGTAATTCCTATAAAAAGTGGTCCTCATGTTCTGAGTTTATAAACATGAGTCTCATGTTATAATTTTTAAAGCCAGGCCGCATCTCTAAGTCTAATAATTTCTAAAGGTGGGGCCCATTTTATAATTGTTGAATGGTGGGCCTCATTTTTTCTCAATCCCAAACGCAGTCCACATTCTAATTTTTAAGAGGGCTGTATTTCTAGAGGTGGGGCCATGTTATAATTGTTAAAGGATCGGCCTCATTTTTGCAATCACAAAGGCGGGTCCACATTTCAATTTTTAAGGGGTGGGCCATGTTTACAACTTATAATCAAAAGAGGTAAGGTAGTGCAAATCATCTCAAAAATTAATACAGCTGTAACTCATAAAGGGCACTATGTTTCTTTAGTGGGATTTTTGTGGGAATTCGTCATGTTTAGAAATTTTTAGATATGATGTGACATGCTGTCACTTGAAATTTCTGACATTTCTAAATTCCAGTCATGAAAGGTCTGTTTCTTCACTAGCATTTCTAGATTTTAGTCACATGAAATGTCTCTTTTGACCTTTAGAAATCCAGAAACTCCACTCTCTTTGTATTTCACTATGACTTCTCAATATAGGAATTTCTGAAATTCCAGCAAAGAAACATGTATATCTGAATATATGGGTTGCAGGCCCTGTACATGTGGAACACCGTCACTGGGCGAAGGTCGTTGCTGCACTGTAGTTCAGCCCCCACATTAAACGCATTCTTGGCTTTCCCTACACAATCCACATTACCGATTTCTCCCTGTCTCTCTTTTGACAAGAAGAGAGGAGCAAAAAATCGAACTTTGCTCAGGATATGCTTGATAGAACGCCCGAGCGAACAAGCACTAATTCCAATTGTAAAAGCAATACGCGACGGAGTTGAACTTGGATATAAACCAAACTTTGAGCAAAATCAAACTCTTCCCTCTTGAAACACTAGTCATTTCAAAGTTCAAAAGCCACAATTGACCTTTATTTCCATATTGGTTCTCTTCTGTCTATGTTGAAATTAAAAAATGCCAATCTCTCTATACCCATTTTCTCCTTCTTGTAGATTCTCATGCCTTTTTTCTTCCTCTTCATATTTCAGTAGCCCTCAACTTGTTCATCCTTTCTTTGTAAAAAGAGGACTTAAATCAGACATCTCCCTCTGCACTGATCTTATTCTCTCTTACTTTGTTAATGGGGAAATCTCAATTTCCCTATCTCTGTTCAAGTTACTCTTCAAAACCAATATGGCATTAGTGAATTCCACAGTAAAAAATCTGTCCATCAGTGGGTCATCCGAGAAAATACTCCTCATCTACCGCTTGCTTTGGATTTCCGGTTTGAGGCCCGACAATTTCACTTTCCCTTACACACTCAAGGCATGTGCTGATCTTGCCATATTTGATGGAAGATCGATACACACCCAGATTCTTAAATCTGGGTTCAGTCTCAATGTTTATGTAGCAAACTCTATAATAGATATGTATTCTAAATTCGGCTCTTTCCAACCTGCCCGTCAAGTGTTTGATGAGATGGCCGACCGGAATTTGGTTTCTTGGAATCTAATTATCTCCTGTTACAGGTTGAATGGGTTTCCCAATACTGCAGTGGAGCTATGTTGTTCAATGAGATATGAAAGTGTGGTGCTGGATAAAGTGAGTATGAAGATAATTCTCCCTGCATGTGGTCAGTTGAGGGCACTTAGACTTGGCAAATCTATTCATGCTCATATGATTACATCAGGTTTATCTTTAGATGTGGCCCTAACAACTGCGGTCATGGATATGTATGGAAAATGTGGGAGCTTGAACACTGCTGAAAGACTTTTCAATGAGATTTCGTGTAAAGATGTGGTGAGTTGGAATGCCTTGATTAGTGGATACTCACAAATTGGTAAGCCAAAAATGGTGATTGAATTATTTCAGAAGATGAGAGTTGCAGGTACTTCTCCTAGCATTGTTACTGTACTACTTGTCCTTCAAGCTTGTGCTGATTTGGGGATTCTCCAATTTGGGGATAAAATCCATGGCTATGTCATCAAGCTCAGCCTCAGCTTGGATGTGTCAGTACAAACACTTCTGGTAGAAATGTATTCAAAGTGTGGAAAACTGTGTTCAGCTTCTTGCGTTTTCAATGGGATCTCGGAAGGAACTGTGAATTCATGGAGTGCTATAATCTATGGTCTTGGTATGCATGGATATGGGAAAGCTTCCTTGATGGGTTTCTTTGGAATGTTGAAGAGAGGAATCGATCCTGACGATGTCTGTTTTCTAATCATCTTATCAACTTGCAGCCACACTGGATTGGTAAGTGAAGGCTGCAATGTCTTCAATTACATGGTCAAGCATTTTGCTATTCAGCCAAAGATGGAGCACTATGCAAGCATGGTTGATCTTCTAGGGCGAGCAGGATTCATTGATGAGGCATTTAAGTTCATACGTCTGATGCCAACAGAACCAGGCATCAGTGTATGGGGGGCTCTCTTGGGAGCATGTAAAATTTATGGCGAATTTGAGATCGGTGGAGTATTTGAGGAATGCTTAGTTGAATCTGGTTGCAAGACAGCAGGATACTACAAGCTTCTCTTGAGTATTTATGCAAGCAAGGGGAGATGGGATGATGTTGCCAGGATCAGAGGGCTGATGGAAAAGAGGGAGGTGGAGAGGACTTCAGGATATAGTTTAATTGAAATTAGTAGCTGATGGCTATCAGAATTTCTCTGAATGGACTGTTAAAGGGGTTTGGAATGCTAATGTACTGCTCAATTTAATGGAAGGCCTTCATTTGCTGGGCCCTGTGATGGAGCTGCCCCAAAAGTCTCTGTTTCATATACTTATCTTTCTGTTCAAGCAGCAATAGCCAACATTAGTCATGCTGATAGAAAGAAGAAAAATTGCTCCATCTTTTGAGCAAAGATCTTCCGCTTGAGATAAGGTGGTTGAGAATTATATACATATTTGTGTAAATATATGTCATACATGAGGGAGGTGAATGCATATGAATGTATTAAAGAACAAAGACTCTCTGCACAGAGCTTCATACACTTGTATGTTGGCCTATTTGATTGTCCCATGATGAAGTTTCCTTCACATATAATTACATGGAGGGTTGGCGGCCAGCTGTAGTGAAGTTTCATTCACCTATAATTATGGGCTGGTTTGGCATCCAGCCCAAAAATTCTTCCAAACAAAACTAGTTCTTTCCAGAGGTAGTACCCTACCTACGGAATTATTATTGAAAAATGTCTGATTTTTCCGCAGGCGATTTGAATGGCTGCTGCCTGTAGATTCTAGATGGCATCTGTTTTGAGCAAGAAACATTATGAAGTTGGTGTCACAGCAAGCGGCAGTGACCGGAGCAGAATGATGATATCGAGTGATTGAGACAGCGATGAGCAACAGATAACATAAAGTGCTGCTGCAAAGAGGGATGGATGTAGATGCCAATGCAGATTGGTATGTATTGTTTTCCAGCTGTCAGCAGGGCTGGGACTGGGCCAGAAACAAATATGGAAATGCAGATCTTTGATGCCCAGATATGGCATGGATACGACAGAGTCACACTGTGTGGGTAAAACACCGTAATGACAAACTTGAACAAAGATCACGGCTAAACTCGCCGAACTCCTCGGCCTCTGTGGTAGAAGATCGTCAGCTCGGCAGCTCGGTCAATAGCTTCGTAGCTCAGCACCACAGTTCGGCAGCTCGGCATAATGCCAGCTCGGTACAAAGGCGCGCCGCGGCCAGGCCATCCTTGGTCCCAGGCCACAGTACTAGTCAGAATGGGCCGCCACCTTCCTCCTGGAAATAAGGCGCACCCTGACAGATATGAGCAGTCATTTATGGCGATAGGATCGCTCATTTATGGCGATAAGAGGTGTGCTTTATCACCCCTGTACGCCAACTGGCTGAAGGCGTGGAAAGAGAGGGAGGGGTGTTGTCCATTTCATCTGCTGCTGCCAGTCAGGGTATGGAGCGATGGGACCTCACCTCACCTACCCCCACTCACAGAGAGAATGAACGAGGAACACTCACTTATATATACATGGGATCAATCCCATAAGAGGTACGCAACACACAACCCTCAATACCACACACGCTCTCATTCCTCTCTTCCTCCTCCTGTTTAGTTTTCTCAGAGCTAACTCAGGCATCGGAGTGCCTTCGGCTCACGGCAGCCAGGGCCTCTGACCCTAGTCTTTCTCCTTCCTTTTCAGGTTCTTGGAGTTCAGCATTCCCCGTCCTAAGAAGTTTAACCCCGATCTCATCTCGATCTAAGTAGGTGTCGTTTTTACCGCCTACAGTTTGGCGCCGTCTGTGGGAAACTGAACAAAAAGCTTGTAAACACGATGCCTCCAAAAACCAGAAATGGCGAAGGACCCTCCAAGGGCAAGGCTTTGTCCATACAGCCTACACTGGCGCAGAATCTTCCACCTCCACCCCCTCAGCAAAGGAGGTCTGGGGGGAGGTCTCCCACGGTCCAGACACAGTCGCAGTCTAGGGGAGTGACCATGCTCTCTCTTCGCGACGTCCCACCTCCGGAGCAGCCCCGCCATAGCCATAAGCGGCCCGTGCAAGGTGACAAGTCAGTCACCAAGCCACACGAGAAGTCAGCGCGAGCTGGATCACAGTCCCAGCATCAGGCCAGCCTTGATCGAAACGAAGACCCCCGCCTGGAGGACATCAGAGCACAAAACCGCCTCATCCAAGAACAGCGTGAGCTTATCCAACGGCTCACGCAACAGCTCGAAGACAAGAAGGGTTAGAGCCCGCCGCCCAGGCGCCTGGACCACGGGCGAGACCTGAGGCACGTCCTCAACAGTAAGAGGCGTGACCGAGACCAAAGAGAAGAAGGCTCCAGCAGCAGTCACATGCACGAAGGGCCAAAGAAGCAACGCCAGGTCTCGGAAGATCAGGAGCTAAAGCAGTGGATCGACCAGCAGGTGAAGCAAACGATCCGCCAGAATATGGAGACTGCTGGTATCGACCGAGACCAGTATACCGCCTTTGAAGCTGAGGACACTGGCGCGTCTCCTTTCTCTAGGGAGATAAGAAAATATACACTCCCGGAGAAGTTCAGCGTCCCGAGGTTCACCCTGTATGACGGGACCTCGGACCCTGCTGCTCACCTCCGACATTACGTCCAGAGGATGTCGGTCTGGGGGGATGACGATTCCCTAAACTGTCGAGTGTTCTCCTCCAGTTTGGCGGATCTACCCCTGCGGTGGTTTTGCTCGCTTCCAGAGGATTCCATCTCCAGTTGGCGGCAGCTCCGGACCTCCTTCCTGGGAAAATTCCAGGCCCATCGCGTCATCCCGAAGACCGATGCCGACCTGATGGCCCTCCGGATGCAGGAGAATGAGAACGTCACCCAGTTCGCTCGCCGGTTCTGGACTGTCTACAGCCAGATCGAGTGCGCTTCTGAGGAGCTGGCAGTGAGGTCCTTCCAGCTGGCTCTGCAGCCAGGCATCCCGCTTCGGGCACAGCTGGTCATGTACCCTGTGACCACCATGAAGGAGCTGATGACCCGAGCAAATCGGTTCATCCTTGCAGAGGAAGACGAGGCGCGAGGCCGAGAGAACTTTGGCCTCACCAAAAAGAGCCAACCGGCCAAGGGAGACAGCAGGTCCTCCAGGAGGGAGGATCGCCGCAGGGATCCATCCCCGGATCGGCGCAAGGCCCGGTCCTCGGAGCAGCGCCGAACCCCCTCTGCCTCGGCGTCGGGCTCACGGAGCGGTAGAGGGTCCGGCCACGAGCCGACCTCCTTCGTGGCAGTGAACACCATCTTCAAGGAGCCAATCTATAGGCTCCTCAACAAAATAAAAGCGCAGCCTTTCTTCAAATGGCCGCGCCCAATGACGACCGACCCCTCCTCCCGGGACCAAAGTAGGTTCTGTGCCTACCACAAGCAGAATGGGCATAGGACCGACGAATGTAAAAGCTACAAGTTCCATCTGGAAAACCTCGTGAAGGAGGGGCACCTACGGGAGTACATCAAGCAGGAGGGCCGAGGTGATGACCGACCTCCGCGGCGGGACGCTGACAACCAGGACAGCGAGCCAGAAGGCGTCATCCACGTCATTCACCTCGCCGCCCCACCTAAGAAGAGCTCTCAGGCTCGCGCCGAGGCCAGGCGCGCCTCCCACCAAAAACAGGTGCTGACCGCGGCACCAGAGCAGGCCGCGAAGAAGGCCAAAACAGAGGGTGTCAGAATATGGTTTTCTGACAAGGACCTGGAAGACGTCGAGCTACCGCACAACGACGCTCTAGTGCTCACCTTGAAGCTACAAAACTTCTTGGTTCAGAGAGCCCTCGTTGACCCTGGCAGTTCATCCGAGGTCCTCTACTATGATTGCTTCAAGAAGTTGGGACTAAAGGATGAGGACCTCCAGGCTGCCCGCATCCCTCTGGTCGGCTTCAGCTCAAAGCCTGTTTACCCCAAGGGTAAGATCTCCCTTAGAGTCCAAGTTGGTGGCGCCTGCAGGCAAGTCGACTTTCTAGTAGTCGATGTCCCCTCCCCATACAATGTCATAATGGGGAGGACGTGGCTGCATAGCATGGAGGCGGTGCCCTCCACCCGACATCAGAAACTCAAATTTCCTTTGGAAAACCAGTCGGGCCGCACGGAGGTGATCACCGTTAGAGGCGACCAGCACATGGCCAGGCAATGCCTGCTGGCCGTGCTGCCTGGGGAGGCCGAATCGTCCCAAGTCAATATGGCCGAACTGGACAGAGAGGCCGAGCTCGGGGACGTCGGCCGGGCTCCGACGGAGAAAAGCATCGAGGACCTCACCAAGGTCAATATTGATCCCGCCGACCCCGACAGATTCTTTCTCATGGGCAGCCAGCTCCCCGAGACCGAGAAGGCAGAACTGCTTGCCCTCCTCGGGGAGAATAAGGCGGTCTTTGCCTGGACACCCTATGAGATGCCCGGCATTGACTCGGCAATCATCTGCCATGAACTGAAGGTGGATCCCAACCATAAGCCTGTGCTTCAAAAACCGCGCCGGACTGGGGTCCCGCAGACTGAGGCCGTGGTTGAGGAAGTTCAAAAACTCCTCGAGGCGGGTGCAATAAAAGAGGTCCACTATCCGCAGTGGTTAGCCAACACCGTGGTGGTTAAAAAGAAGACGGGGAAATGGAGGGTTTGCGTGGACTTCACCGACCTCAATAAAGCCTGTCCAAAAGACAGCTTCCCTCTTCCGAAGATCGACCAGCTCATCGACGCCACTGCCGGACATGACCGGATGAGCTTCCTGGATGCCTACCGGGGGTACCATCAGATCCCCCTGTACGCGGCCGACCAGGAGAAGACAGCTTTCATCACTCCCCGGGGCACCTATTGTTACAAGGTGATGCCTTTCGGGCTGAAGAATGCGGGAGCGACCTACCAGCGGTTGGTGACGAAGATGTTCCAGGCCCAGCTCGGGAAGACGGTGGAGGTCTACATCGATGATATGGTCGTCAAATCCAAGAGGTCGCAGGACCACCTGACCGACCTCCGCCAAATTTTTGGCATCCTTCACCAGTACCAGTTGAAGCTGAATGCATCCAAATGCGCCTTTGGTGTCGGTTCCGGCAAGTTCCTAGGGAGCCTGGTCACAAGAAGGGGGATCGAAGCGAACCCTAACCAGATCACCGCGATCCAAGAGCTCCAGTGTCCGACCTCGGCAAAACAAGTTCAGCGGCTGACCGGAATGGCTGCCGCCCTGAACCAATTCATCAGCCGCGCTTCGGACAAGTGCAGACCTTTCTTCCAACTCTTGCGGAAGGGGTCCAAGTTCCAGTGGACGTCGGATTGTACTCAGGCGCTGCAACAGCTAAAACAATACCTTTCTTCTCCACCGCTGCTGTCAACCCCGACGTTTGGAGAAGCACTGTTCTTGTACCTGTCGGTCTCGGACCATGCAGTGAGCTCGGTACTCATCAGAGAGGACAATGGCCAGCAGAGGCCTATCTATTACACGAGCAAAACCCTGCTAGACGCCGAGACCCGGTATTTGCAGCTCGAAAAGCTCGCCTTGGCGCTCGTTAGCGCCTCTCGAAAGCTCTCCCACTACTTCCAAACCTTCACAATAGTGGTTGTAACAGAATACCCACTGAAGGCTCTCCTCCGGAAGGCAGATTTCTCCGGACGGATCTCCAAATGGGCTGTCGAACTGGGGCAATATGACATCAGCTATCAACCCAGAACGGCCATCAAAGCTCAGGTCCTAGCGGACTTCATTGTGGAATTTACTCCTCAGAGTTCGGCACCGACCGCGCTCGACACCGAACTGGGGGGCGATAGGGGAACAGAGGTTGTCACCGAGACGGAGCAAGAACAGTCCTGCAGAGAGCTCCTAGACTCGTCCTGGAAAGTCTTTGTGGACGGATCCTCAACATCCAAGAGGGCTGGCACCGGCGTAGTTCTCCAGTCTCCCGAAGGCCTCGTCATCGAACAAGCTCTGACACTTGGTTTCAAGGCATCTAATAACGAGGCCGAATATGAGGCGCTCATTGCCGGACTTAACAGTGCCAAAATCCTGGAAGCCCGGTCCGTTGTGGTTTTCAGCGACTCTCAGCTGGTAACGAGCCAGCTCAGCGGAGACTACCAAGCTCGGGATGACAGGATGGCTGCCTACCTTGCCCACGCCAGGGGACTCCTCTCCCAGTTCGAAAGGGCCGAGGTCCGGCAGATCGGCAGAGAATCCAACTCCCATGCAGACGCCCTCGCCAGCCTCGCCTCGGCTGTGGAAGCCGGTGAAAAGAGAACTATTGAAGTGGAAACACTGCAGGAGCCCAGCATCGACCTCCAGCGACCCCGGCAGCTCATGTGCCTTGATCTCGGCCCGAGCTGGATGGACCCCATCATTGCATACCTGAAGGACGACCAGCTACCCGAGGACAGGACTGAAGCTCGAAAGGTCAGATTGAAGGCGGCCCGGTTCTGGCTCTCCCCAGACAGCAAGCTCTACAGAAAGTCATTCACAGGGCCTTACCTCCAGTGCGTTCACCCCAGCAAAGTCGACGATTTCCTCTACGAGATTCACGAAGGAATCTGCGGCAGTCATATAGGAGGTCGGTCTCTTGCTTACCGGGCTATCAGCCAGGGTTACTGGTGGCCCTACATGCAAAAGGACGCCCAGCTCTATGCCAGAAAATGCGAGAAGTGCCAGAAGTTCTCTCACTCTCTCCACCAGCCAGCCCAGGACCTGAGCCCCCTCTCCAGTCCGTGGCCTTTTGCCCAGTGGGGCCTGGACATCGTCGGACCGCTTCACCGAACTCCAGGGAACAAAAGGTGGTTGATAGTGGCCACGGACTACTTCACGAAATGGGTCGAAGCTGAACCATTGTCCTCCATCACCGAATTAGACACGAAGAACTTTGTGTGGAAGAATATCATCACCAGATTCGGGATTCCCCGCACTCTCATTTCGGACAACGGTACGCAGTTCGACTCCAGCTTCTTCAAAAGCTTCTGCCAGGAGTACGGCATTCGCAATATCTACTCCACCCCGGCTTATCCCCAGAGCAACGGTCAGGCCGAGATCTCGAACAAAGTGCTCCTCGACGGAATTAAAAAGAGACTCGACCGAGCCAAAGGTCGATGGGCAGAGGAGCTGCCAAGCGTCCTATGGGCCTACCGAACTACTCCAAGGCGTTCCACCTCGGCTACCCCGTTCTCCCTTGCCTACGGCATGGAAGCAGTTATTCCCCTTGAGGTCGGCCTCCCGACCTTGAGGTCGGAACTCTGTGACCAGGGTCTGAACGATCTGAACGTAGCGCAAGAGCTGGACTTGGCTGAAGAACGAAGAGAGGCGGCAGCTATCCGCCTGGCCGCCTACCAACAGCAGTTGGCCAGGGGATACAACCCGAAGGTCAAAGAGAGAAGATTCGCGATAGGAGAGTTGGTTTTGAAGAAAACACTTCCTAGCGACCGAGATCCCAACGAAGGCAAGCTGGCGCCCAACTGGCAGGGACCGTTCAGAATAACTTCTACAGCCGGGAGATCCGCCTACCGACTCGAAGATATGGAAGGGAAGCCGCTCCCGCGACCATGGAACGCGACGCATCTAAAAAAATTCTACTTCTGAAAAATGTATTCAAGAAATCAAATATCAATAAAAGGCAACTTTTCTGGAATGACTCTTTGCATTGCTTCAAGGTTCACGGCGGCTCAGCCCCTCTATTCGGGATATCAACTGTCAGCTCGGCGCCATCGCCAGCTTCGACATACGCATCAGGGTCCGGTAATAGTACCACCCTCGCGGCTCGGCGCCTCTGTTCAGAGAGCCAACCGTCCTTAGCTCGGTGCCTTCACCAGCTCTGGCGGCACAGCCATATGCACATCAGGGTCCGGTATCAGTACCACCCTCGCGGCTCGGCGCCTCTGCTCAGAGGGCCAACCGTCCTGAGCTCGGTGCCTTCACCAGCTCTGGCGGCACAGCCATAAGCATATCAGGGTCCGGTAACAGTACCACCCTCGCGGCTCGGCCCCTCTGCTCAGAGGGCCAACCGTCCTGAGATCGGTGCCTTCACCAGCTCTGGCGGCACAGCCATAATATCAGGGTCCGGTAACAGTACCACCCTCGCGGCTCGGCGCCTCTGCTCAGAGGGCCAACCGTCCTGAGCTCGGTGCCTCCACCGGCCTGGGCGGCACAGCCAACAGCATCAGGGTCCGGTATCAGTACCACCCTCGCGGCTCGGCTCTGTTCAGAGGACCAACCGCCCTCGCTTAGTACCTATCAAACTACTCGGCAAACTGCTTGTGTCGATACTCATTCCACCACAAACAAGACAGATAACGCACAGAATATGTAAAAAATGCTGTTTTATTACGAAGGGATCTGCTTGAATACAATGTATGGCAAAAAAAAAAAAAAAAGTACATAGTTCAGGGAGCTGCTGCTCCCTCATTACAATTGGTCCCGGTAGCGCTCTCGCTGGGAACGGCTGGGGCAGTCTCGGGAACCACTGGAGGAGCGGGGGCGACTGGAGCAGGAGGGACCTCCGAGGCTGAAGGGCCGGGGGCGAATTCCGAGACGGCTCGCAACTCTGAATCCGAGCGAGGAAACCTGGGGGAATTCTGGAAGATAGGGCTGTCCGTAGGGACACCAACCCTCTTTAAGGCCGCCTTCCACCCAAGTGTCCACGCCTTGTCTCGGATCCCTGGCAATTGGGCCTTGTAGTCAGCTGTCAGTTTGCCGACCTCCTCGTTCATCACGGCCTCGTGCTCGGCTAGGTACTCTTCCTTGAGTTTGGCTTCTTGCGCTTTGAGAGCCTGCGCGAGCTCGGCCGCCTTCCCCTCCAGAGCCATCTCTAGCTTTCTTTCAGCTAGCTTTCTCTCGGAGGTGAGCCTCTTGTTCGTCCCCCGCAGCATTTGCATGTCTTCCTCCAACCGCGACGACACAAGCCGGACCTCGTCAAGCTCCCAGGAAAGGTGGGCGTTTTGATCCTTCGCCTCCTTTGCTTCCTCTTTGAGGTGCTCGGCCAAGGCCCGTGCTGCGTCGAGCTCGGCAAGAAGATCCGCATTCTTGCTCGCCTCCTCCTCCAGGGTCGCGTCCTTTGCCACCAGGGACTTCAGCAGCTCCTCCTTCTCCGCTGCCCAGGCTGCTGCCCTGGCCTCGGTTACGTCTAGCCTTCCCATGCCAGTTTGGCATTTCTGCAAGAGCTGCAGTAAGCAGAGTGTCACCAAACGAAATGCAGCAGAAAGAGAAAAGAACATGAGTTAAGTGTACATACCGCCACCAATGACCGCATTGAGGAGAGCAGCAGCGATTCATTATCCATCTACGCCCACCTTGCCATGTCCTGGGGAAGGGCGCAAGCTCGTCCCAGAGCGGCAACCACTTCGGGGTTGACCGCTCGGTCCGACTCGGCTAGTTGCCTCCCCAGCACTCCCTCGATGTCCGGTCTCCAAGGGACAAAATCGGAGGGAGTGGCGGATCCCCCGACCGACATGGCAGGTTCTGGGGCAGATAGGGGTTCGACCCTGGGCTTCTTCTCCGGCCTGCGCACCTCGACGACCTCGGCAGTACCCTCCCTGCCTGAGTCGGAGGGCGACTCTTCGACGATAGCCGGAGGAATTGCGCCGACCTCGGCCGCTGCAGGAGGTCCTGAGTGTGCCCCGTCGGTGGCTTCTGAAACCGCCTCGGCCTCGGGAGCGAGAACCTCTGCAGCAGCTGCCGACGACGTAGTTGGGGCAACGTCGGCGCCTCGAGAGGGGTCCGAGGTCTCGCCCCCTATGTCCCCAAATGCTGCGGCGGAGAGGTCTTCGGCCACAAAGCGCTGGCAACGACCGCGCAACATCTCGACTTCGGACTCTTCCGAGCTGGATGTGCTCCGGGACTCGCTGGAGACGACAAACTTCTGCCTCTGCCGCTTACGCCCGGTCTCGGCTCTCTCGGCCGCTGCGGGTTCGCGGACAGCAGACTGTCCGCCCGATTCTACCGGAACCCCGCTGGGAATCGCGACAGTCACCGTCTCCGGGACAGGAACCTCGGTCTGTACGGTGTCCGGTCCGATGCCTTCTCCGTGAAGCACGGAGTCGATCCCGGTCACCCGCCTCGGGGTGACGAACGACTTGTAGTGCGGCTTGTACCCCAGAAGCGAGAACGCGGCTCGGCAGTGATGGCCGCGGTACTTCCGCACCTTCTCGTGCCAGTCGCTGTTCACCTTCCACCGGTTCCTTCCGGCAAGCTCCCTCCTCTGTCGAAAACCTGCGGAAAAAACGATGTCAACAGAAGGAAAGAGACATGATTAAAATACAAAATCCAGGGGGCCTCGGTTTTTACTTGGGGGGACTCCTATTCTGAGTGGTATCCGGGCTGTGGTGCTGGGCTCCGCCTCGCCGAACTCCCATGCCCCGCGGACAAAGACACGGTCCTCCCCCGCGTATTTATAGGAATCTTCCAGCGCGGTCACGAAGGCAATTCGGTGAACCCTTAACCGGAGGTAGCACGTATGCCCCTCTGCGGATTTGCAGAGGTCATACGCCTCCTCGATGTCCGGGACACCGAGGTTGATCGAGAGTATCTCGTTGAGCCGCACTGCTCCCATGATGATCTTGTACCCGTTGGGAAGCAGTTGGCAGGGGCTCAACCCCCACTCCCGGAGACAGTCCCTCAGGAGTGGGTGAAGGGGGAACCGGACTCCTCCCTCCACGACGGACACCAGCCAAAATGGCATCCAGCCGTCGCTGTATGTGAATCCGTCGTCAGGGCCGTCTGGCCTAACTTCTACGGTCGCAGGGACCTGGTATGCCTCCCTAAACAGGCTTATGGACAGTGGGTCCCCTAGCCAGTGCCTGTGAACGCCCATTCTCTACCCTAGACGATGAACTACCTATTAGAAAGGGAGAAGACAGGAGGAAAAAATCCTACGATGAAAGGCTGTGCGAACGGAGTCCTCGCAGGCAACAGGGATAGTACTGTTCTTCAGCAGATTGCAACAGGGATTCTGAGGATCGAAAAGAAGGAAGACGGAGAAGGTGCCCTAATTTATAAGGGATGGAGGCGCCGTTTCAGATTTCGAGAGAAGCTTTCAATGCAGCCCTACCTCGAATAGCCCTAACGTCGTCTCGGGCAGCCCAGGCGTCGTGCAGATATGATTGCCCGCCCTTCGGAGAGGCGACACGTGGCAACGGCGCCGCATTTCCAGAGGACTATTAAATGCCGCGTCCTACGAGAAAATAAATGCCTCGACAGACGAAAGGACAACTGCCTCGACTGGCGAAGAGAACTTAATGAGGCACTCCATGTCAGCAAAAGGTGATAAGGAAGAGCCCTACCTTAACCGAGACTCCTCCGTCTCGGTATCGCGTCACAAGTACTCATAAAAAGATCACTCCCGGCCTGACAAAGCCACTCAGCTTCCAACCTGCTCCAAGGAGCCCACAGGTCACAAGCTGGGGGGGAGATTATGGATACACAACAGACCAGGACCACGGTTCATGATCCGGGTCTCGGTCGTTGGCGGATGTCTCAATCCAAAGAATAGCCAGGAGTTCGGTTATCCGGACCAACAACTCAAGACAGAAAAGCATTGCGACGTAAGGTCGACTACACATTTCATCAGAAACAAGGAGAAAGAGCCAGAATGCGAGCAAAGTTTCGAAGTTTTTATTAATCAAAGCTCCTGATTACAATATGAATGGAGATACGATAAAAGAAAGAATTACAAAAATTACAAAAAGCCTCAGAGGGCTGCAGCCTCCACATTGCAGTCAATCTCTGGAGGGACCTCGGCCACAACCGAACTGGCCTCGGGAGCGGTCGGGGTAGCTTCAGGAACACTAGCCTCGGGAGCGATAGCTTCAGGAGGGCCCTCGACGACCGCAGCCACTTGGTAGCACTCAGGATCAGTGCTGACAGCTGAAGCCTCTTGAGGCGCCCCGGGGGCGGCGTTCGCCTCCGGACACGATTGCGGAGGAAGGTTAGAAGCCTGAGACATGGCCGCGAGTCCCGAGTCCGAGCAGGAAAAACTTGGGGGACTTTGGAAAAGAGGGCTATCCTCGGGGATCCCAGCCTTGCGCAAGGCCGCCTTCCACCCAAGCTCCCATGCTCGGTCCCGGATCCCCGGCAGCTGAGCCTTGTAATCAGCAGACAGCCTGCCGACCTCCTCCCCCATGATGGAGTCGTGCTCGGCGAGGAACTCCTCCTTGAGCCTGGCCTTTTGTTTGGCCAGGGCAGACTCGATCTCGGCCGCCTTCCCCCTCAGCGCCATCTCCAGGGAACCTTGCGCCTGGTTCCGCTGAGAGAGGAGTCTCCTGTTTGTCCCCTTCGCACTCTCCAGTCGTCTTCCAGTCGCTTTGTCGCAATCCGGAGATCGTCGAGCTCAGAGGAGAGGTGGAGGTTCTGGCTCTTCTCGTCCTCCAGCTCGTCCTTGAGGCGCTCGACCTCGACCTTTGACTCCTCAAAATCAAAGACGAGGCCGGCGTTCTTGGCCGCCACCTCTGCCAGCGTCGCGTCCTTGGACGCCACGGACGCCCGCAGCTCGTCCCTCTCGACCACCCATTCCGCCTCCCGCGCCTCGGCTGCATCGAGCCTCTCGATGCCCACTTGGCACCTCTGCAACAGCTGCAAGATGAGAACCCGAAGTCAATAAAATGACACAGGACTAAAAGATGGAGAAACACTGCACTTACCGACACCAGGGATCGCATCGAGGAGAGCAGGAGCGACTCGTTGTCCATCTCGGCCCACCTTGCCATGTCTTGAGGGAGGGCGCAGGCTCGCCCTAGCGCTGCAACCACTTGGGGATCGGTCGCGCGGTCTGTTTCGGCCAGCGGCCTCCCCAAAACCTCCTCGATGGCCGGCCTCCACGGAGCCAGAGGAGGAGGCAGGATCGTTCCACCAGCAGGCGGAGGCGAAGAGGGGCCAGGCGAGGCCTCGACCCTTGCCCTCTTCTCGGGTCGTCCGCCCTCGACGACCTCGGCGGGGCGAGCCCGACCTCCAGCCCCCACGGCATGATCCGAGGGTGGGTCGTCTGCAATCACGGCCGGAGGCGGAGCTATGACGACCTCTGCCTCGCCAGGCCGAGCAGCCACAATCACGGCAGAACCAACCGCCTCGGCGTCTGGGGCAGGAGTACCACCTGGGAATCCCGGAGGCGTCGCAGCCACTGCCTGTGGAGGATCCCGGACCTCGCTTTCGATGTCTCCGAAAGCCGCCGCGGACAGATCCTCCGCGACATAGCGTCGCCCGCGCTGGCGCAGCATTTCCTCTTCCTCTTCCTCTTCCTCCGAACTGGAAGCTACTAGCCTCGTTCGGGAAGGCAGGGGCTTGGCTCTCGAAGTCCCGGCAGGCTCCGCGGCGGAGGTTGCTGGAGCCCTTTCTACCGGCTCAACCAGACGACCGGCGGGAATCGCAACGGTCACTACTGCCGAGCTTGGTACCACGGTCGTCTCTGTTCTTTGACTCGCGCCTTCCCCGCTCAGCACGGAGTCTATTCCCGACACCTTTCTGGAGGTGTTGAAGGACCTGTAGTAGGGCACGTACCCCAGGAGAGACCACGCAGCACGACAATTGTGGCCGCGGTAGTTCCTCACTCGCTCGTGCCAGGCGCTGTTCACTTTCCAGCGGTTCCTCCTCGCGAGCTCCCTCTTTTCGCGAAAATCTGCATAAACAAAATCGTGTCAAAAGCCAGACAGAGGAAGAAAGAAAAGAACTGCAAACCGAAAGAACTTCGGCCTTTACTTGGAGGAACCCCTATTTTTCGAGGGATCCGGACCGTGGTAGCAGGCTCTACTTCACCGAACTCCCATCCACCTCTGACGAGCACTCGGTCTTCGCCAGCGTACCTATTGGAGTCCTCTAACGCGGTCACGAATCCAGTCCGGCGGACCCTCAGCCGGAGGTAATAAGTATCCCCTTCTGCGGATTTGCAGAGGTCATACGTGTCCTCGATATCCGGGACACCAAGGCTGATTCCCAGGATCTGGTTGAGCCTCACTACCCCCATTATGATTTTGTATCCATTGGGGAGCAGCTGGCATGGGCACAACCTCCACTCCCAGAGGCAGTCCCGGATCAGTGGGTGCAGGGGAAAGCGGACTCCCCCTTCCACTACAGAAACTAGCCAGAACGGCATCCAGCCATCACGATAGGTGAGGCCGTCGTCGGGGCCATCCGGCCTGACCTCCACATTGGAGGGGACCTTGTATAAACCCCTAAAGTGGTCTATGGAACCCGGGTCTCCTAACAAATGTCTATAGACTCCCATTCTCGACTCAGACAGAGACCTATCTAAAAGAGAAGACGAAGAAAACGGAGAACACTCCTACGAATGGAGATTGCCCAAGCAAAATCACCGGAAGTTCGCAGGCACCGGAAAAGTTCTCTCGCAGAGCGCAGTAGAAGTCTGAAGAAAGCAGAAGGAAATGGAAACGAAGGAGGCACCCAGATTTATAAGACCTAGGGGCGTCGATTCGGCTTTCGAGGAAAGCCTTTAAAGAGGCGTCCCCTCAATCAGCCCTGACGTCCCATCTCGCAGCCCTAACGTCTCCTCGAAGTAATTGCGAGACAGCCAAAAGAAGCGACACGTGTCACCACTAGCGCGATATCCGAAGACTATTGAATATCCAGGACAGGCGAAGAGACATCTCCAGGGGGTCCGCACGATAGCAACGACCTCCAAACCCAAGGGGACCCTCCTGATCCGAAGCTCCCTCGTCCCGGTACTACCCTCATGACGATCACCCTCACTTGAGCTCGGTAGCAGAACCAGCTATACGGTCATCAAGCTTCTGACCCCTTCGAGCTGGGAGGCTCTCAGAAGTCAAAAGCTAGGGGGCAATTGTGTGGGTAAAACACCGTAATGACAAACTTGAACAAAGATCACGGCTAAACTCGCCGAACTCCTCGGCCTCTGTGGTAGAAGATCGTCTGCTCGGCAGCTCGGTCAAGACCTTGGCACCTCGGCAGCTCGGTCAATAGCTTTGTAGCTTAGCACCACAGTTCGGCAGCTCGGCATAATGCCAGCTCGGTACAAAGGCGCGCCGCGGCCAGGCCATCCTTGGTCCCAGGCCACAGTACTAGTCAGAATGGGCCGCCACCTTCCTCCTGGAAATACGGCGCACCCTGACAGATATGAGCAGTCATTTATGGCGATAGGATCGCTCATTTATGGCGATAAGAGGTGTGCTTTATCACCCCTGTACGCCAACTGGCTGAAGGCGTGGAAAGAGAGGGAGGGGTGTTGTCCATTTCATCTGCTGCTGCCAGTCAGGGTATGGAGCGATGGGACCTCACCTCACCTACCCCCACTCACAGAGAGAATGAACGAGGAACACTCACTTATATATACATGGGATCAATCCCATAAGAGGTACGCAACACACAACCCTCAATACCACACACGCTCTCATTCCTCTCTTCCTCCTCCTGTTTAGTTTTCTCAGAGCTAACTCAGGCATCGGAGTGCCTTCGGCTCACGGCAGCCAGGGCCTCTGACCCTAGTCTTTCTCCTTCCTTTTCAGGTTCTTGGAGTTCAGCATTCCCCGTCCTAAGAAGTTTAACCCCGATCTCATCTCGATCTAAGTAGGTGTCGTTTTTACCGCCTACACACACCATGAACACGGCAAGGACACGGGTTTTACACGTAAAATTTGAAGTATCGAATACAATATGACCTGATACATTGCCCACTTTGAAGTATCCGTACATTATAGTTGCAGATGAGCAAAGAGGTTGAGAGACACTGAGTAGAATGGAGTCGGTGAAAGAAATTGTAACAGCATAGTAAAGAGCTAAAGAACTTATGTAGGATGATCAAAGATGGCACAGCTTTGTATACGTGGTAGGTTGATAAATGCTGTATTCCCATGCAGAGTGTCGACTGTGTGTGTCTCAAAATCTTTCATAAGTACTTAGATAAGATGATCAAGGATGGCGCAGCTTTGTATATGTGGAAGTGGAAGGTTGAAAAATGCTGCATTCCCATGCAGAGTATCCTCTGCTTGTCTCAAAATCTTTCATATTAGAGAAACCTCTCACGGTTCCTACGAGTGGCATGAGAGGTAACAGTGTTAGTACCTCACGAGACGCACCATCCTCCATCCATCCCATTCAGGCTCCTACAATTCTTGGCTGTAGCTGGAAGCACTTCTCTCTGGTTTAGGGAGTATTTGGTTGGACTCATTGTAAGGGCTTTTTGGGCTTTTAATTATTATAAGCCCAAAAAAGTGTGTTTGGTTAGGATAGTTTTAAAATGGCTTCTCTCATTCCCGTTTATCTCAAACCTAAAAGCATGAAAGAAAATAATAATAGAATGGGGAACCAACGTTGCTTGGATTCAAGCTCAGGCAATACATGGAGGAATCCTAGGACTGGCATCTCTCTCCATGATAAATATTTGTTCGGGGCAGGTTTTGTAGAAAATCAGACCCCAGACATCATCGTTTTTTTTATCTCCATAGAAGGGTTTTTTGTTTTTTTTTTTTTCCTACAAAATAAAACAAAAAATAAAATAATCGTGAAATTAAAATTCAGCAAAATGACATTTTTTACAGCTTAGATTAATAATCGCAAAGAATAGCACAAACTAAGATGGGGAATCATAGGGCTAACCCTGTAGATTAGGTGCCTACTCCCATAGCCCCAACCAAGGATTGATCTCTGATTATATAGTTTAGTTTGAAAAAAGGGACTTATCATTAACATGGTGGTGGCTACTGCTTAGGCCAATGTCAATGGCCATGCTTTTATTATGATTAACTTAGATGATTTTGCATATTCTCTCAAAAAAATAAATACATAAATAAAATCAAAGTAAGTTTGCTAACCCATTTAATTTATGTAGTTGTTGGGTGAAATGTAAGAAACAAAGCTCATCTAATTGTTTCATTTGTGGTTGGTGATTTCTGTTTTCTATAAAGAAAGAGATAGATTAGGTGACATTCAGACCCAAACAAGTTGCTAACAAAACTATAAATTGAATTCGGATCACCTTCGTATGGGCTTTTTGTACAGGTGCTTGATTGCACCGTTCATGTGTTCTATTTTTGTGTCTCAGTTGCAAGGTTTATTGTAGCATAATCCAAACAATGTGAGTAAATAGGCATTAGTGGTTTTGATATCATTCAATCAATAGACTAAGGGCACGGTCATGTTCAACAAAACAGGGGGTATGGACTGTGGAGGGGTCTTTTCATTATTTTTTTTTTAAAGTTTTATTTTCATTTTCTGCATACATTGAAGTTTTGAGATTGGTTTTCCATTTTCAGTTTTCAGTTTTTTGTGCAGCTAGACATTTTATGTGTGAACATGTATCTCTACTAGCTGTGTGAGGAATGAAACAAATTTTTATTTTTATTTTAATTACCTGGTGGGGCATCTGATTTCTACAGAAATATTGAGAAATGCTTGTGCATCTTATTAGAGGAAAACCACAGAAATGTTGACATGGAATTATGGAGTATGGATAGTGACAATTTTTAATTTTAGTTTAGAGTGTGCCACACAAACATACCTCAATATTTTAATGGAAATCCAAAGAGATGTGAGAAGATGGCAACAACATAAAAGTACAATATTAAATAAAACCATCTCATAGGTTCTCCCCATATAAAAGCTCAATAGTTGCAATGAAAGACACATGTAGGATCACCTCTGTTTACACAAAATTACTAAAAAGTTAATTATTCTCAATGCTTGTGACCTATAATCACTGTTACACAGAGTGATAATCTTTCATTATATAATCGTATTAAAACAAGATTATGGTGGGGCTTTAGTTTTATGGTTTATCTCGTATTACTCTATAAATAAGTCTTATAACTTTTTGGCAAAAAGATAATTCACATGTAATCTTTGAAGTCTTTCAAGTATGACTCAAACCCACAACCATATTGTTGTGATCATGAGCAGCTTCAAACCCGAATTAAGGAAACATAATAAATGATTGCCCTTGTGTCTAACATCTAAACAACTTGGTCTAGTAGGATTCAAGTCAGACAGAAATTCTTCTAACGGTTGTGCGCACAGTTGATTTTCGAAGTCGAGTACTGAAAGGAGTTTTTGAGTTACTATGGCTGAAGATTATGCTACAAGAGTTAGGGTGTTTTTTTTCCCCCCTTTATGCTGAAGGAGAGAATTTAGTCACAGAACTCGAGATATCAAGAATGCAAAACTGAAATTTAGTTATATCATTTGCTTGAATACATTCAAAAATAAAATTTTCTTGAAGAGCATTCCAAAGCAAAAAGACATTTGGAGGAGTGCTGGCATCGATCCCATCCAAGTGATCTGAATTACTATCGAACCAGGGACTCGTCCTCCTTGAGTTGGATTGTTCAAAAAGCATTTTGATTGACCAAGGCATCTTACAGTTTTTTGTTTTCTTTATCCCATTGAGGATCCAGAGTCCGGACACTGATATATAGATGATTAGATGGTGAGAGTGAGGATGGGTATGTTAAACATAGAGCATGGATTATTTCTTCATGGTCCGGTTTCAAACAAGTTTGAGTGCAGCTCGACTAGGCTTTGAACAGATCCTTCTAGTTCTGCCTGTAGTAAACTTATGCAACAAATAAACAAATGAAACACTGACTGCAAGTAGGGAGAGATAACTACTAAGTATAATAACTTGAGCAGTTACATTTCAAATCATTTTACAGAGATACCAACTTCAAGTAGGGTGATACAGGGACTCAATTATTTGAGCAATTGCCAGAACATGAGAAGGTAACTTCATTGAAAGAAATAGTACTGATGACTTGACTTCGTTGGGGACTTGAACTTGTATCTAGTTGTCTTAGAGGACGTAGTCATCAAGAGTATGAATAGAAGCACTAATGAATTAAATGAAGGCATGTGGGTCATGCACGTCCTCATTTGCCTTCTCATACTCAACAGCCCATTTAGCCAAAGGCCTACTGGAGTCCACAACACCAACATTTGTTTATAGATTTATGTGTGGAGCAAGTGCAAAAGGGGAATCGACCCACATTGTTTTAATCGTGCGGGGTGGGATGCAATAATAAAAGGGTTCTCCAAAAAGACTGGATTGTATTATGACAAGATGCAAATGAAGGAGTCATTTTGACGCCACTAAAGAATTATGGAAGGCATGGAAAGCTCTCATAGGAAAAGGCAGTATGAATAGAAGCACTAAGGAGAACATGATTTGTTGATCTAGCCCATTGGTCTGATTGGGTTACCCCGATGATCCCTTCAATCTCAACCCTTCAAACTATGACCAGAAAAATAAACAGTGTAGATCAAACTACAGTTATGTTCAATAATATTCAACTGACCATGGGCCAAAGATCAAAGCGTTAGGGCCTGTATGGATGGGCAAAAATAGAGTAGAGTGAAGTTAAATGGGTCCTAACTGTCTAAAATTTCAACTCTACCCCGTTTGGATCGGTCTGACCCAATAGATGAAGTAATGTTGGGAGCCACATGTACTCCATTTCATTTCAACTCTAAATACTTCCATTTCCTTGAGTAAAAGTGGATTCTACTCTAAACCTTAACTTCAAAATAAGCATCTAAATGGTGTGAAGTGAAGTACTCTATGTTAATTTCAACATAATTCTCTTTGCTCCACTCCACAAGTGAAATCCACTTAATTTTACTCTACTCCTCATTGATCCAAACAGGCCCTAAGGATACCTATCAGATCAATCACCCAGAGCACCAGAGAATGTGCTCCATCATGTCTAACCCTGCTCTACTATGCAGTTCATGATACCTAAAATGCATCCATACAAGTATTGTCAGAAAAATAGATGTTTTCCTTGACCATAAAATATTTGAAAAGCAGAGCTGGATTAGGTCCATCAGGGCTTCTGCCACATTTTGATTGGACAAACATGAGTCTTCCTGTAGATACTAAGACGTCACCTAATGATTTATGAATTAAGAAAACTGGAAACATTGTTCCCTTGAACCATTCATAGGGAGCAGCTAAAACGACCATACAATTAAAATCACTTAAATGGTTTTATCTTTTGCACTGTTATCATCGTCTGAAGATCGTTTCCACTACTACGCAATAAGATATGGACTTTGTCTCACTCTCCCAGGTTTGAATATTGCAAAGACTTGGTTAAAAAAATAGGCATTGGTCGTAGCAGTTAGAGAATGACAGTGGCTTACGCTAGAATTTGACCTTGTAGTCCTTCACTATTGCATTTAAAAACCAGACCATTTCAATAACGCTTATGTCCCACCAACCATATATATCTCCCTATATATATGGGTCCTCTCTATCCTTAATTCTCATCCTCAGAGCGCCCTATCTTCATATAAACTTTAAACTCGAAGATGATGAAGATGGTTGCTCACATCCTTGTAGTCGTCTTCGTCTCCATCACTTCTTCAGTTGTTTACGCCGATGATCCTAGTCCTTTACAGGACATTTGTGTTGCTGATCTTAACTCAAAAGGTAAAGTTAATTTGCAAAGTATTTTATCTTCATTGGCTAAAGGTGTTAGCGCACATTCAATACTTTTGTGTGAATATAATATAATGGTTATAATTTGATTTTGCAGTGTTGGTGAATGGGTTCGTCTGCAAAGCGGTAAAGGAGGTCACGGCAGATGATTTCTTCTTATCAGGCTTCGACAAGCCAAGCAACACAATGAACAAAGTTGGGTTCAATGTAACCAATGCCCTTGTAAACCAGATACCGGGACTCAACACTCTCGGTGTCTCTTTGGTTCGCTTAGATTTTGCGCCTTATGGAGAGAACCCTCCTCACACGCACCCACGTGCCACAGAGATATTAACGGTCCTCGAAGGAAAGCTCTACGTGGGCTTTGTCCTCTCCAACCAGAACAATAATACCCTCATAACCAAAGTCCTCAACGAGGGTGATGTGTTTGTCTTCCCAATTGGCCTCATTCACTTCCAAGCCAATATCGGCCACACACCTGCTGTAGCCATTTCCGGTTTCAACAGTCAGAACCCAGGTGTGATCACTATTGCTAATTCTGTGTTTGGGTCGAGCCCACCCATCTCCGACGATGTTCTGGCCAAGGCCTTTCAAGTGGACAAGAAAGTAATTGATCATCTCCAGGCCCAGTTCTGGGTGAACACATAAAAAGCAGTCCATGCTTTATTTCTTGCGCTATCTTAAACCTGAATAAATACGTGTCAGTTTGTATCACATGCTACGTTATCTATCTTAAACCCGGCCCATATATAAATGCATTATGTTTGCATCTCATACTAGATTATAATAAATGAATTTTGTCTATACAAAGACTCTCAAGATCTCCAATGTTCTAGTTTTTCTAAGTTGGCTGAAGAAATAAAAATTAAGGTGAAATGTTAAAGCAAGGGAAACTTCTATAAAATTATACAGGGTGCTACGATCATCCTATCTGTCCGATTTCAGGGACCTGTGCCATGAATATGAAGTTGAGAGTGGTTGATGATCTGGATGCTTTGATTCTAAGTTGAACAGTTAATATATAAGGCAAAGTCATGCAACCGCTTTGTGGTATGTATGCAGAGCAATTTAATTAGAGTACAGATGGAAATAAGCCAATGAAATAATTCTAATCATCTAGTTTCTACGATGCCCCTTCCCTGAAGTGCAAAATGAGGACGAGATGCTGCGGAGAAAACTTGGCTGGTTGGGTTGACTTTCATTTTGTTAGTGAATGTGTTGCACGTAAATAATTGGGATTTCAATTCATTTCTTCCCTAGACCAAACTGCAGACATATTAAACAAAGCATTTTGTGACCTTGTCTTATGGCCTTATCTGCTGTGCAAATCCACCAGAGTTGGTCTGATCTTTTAAACCTTGCAAAACTGTGTTGCAACAGTTCTAATCTTATTGTGACCGTTCTCATCTATCCTCTTGTGTTAACTCTCAACTCTTTTCAACTGAAATTGGCTATGATGAAGAACAGAAGAACTGTTTGTTAACCCTCATTTATTAATAAATAGAATCACGCTGTTGCAGGAGTAGGATTCACCAGAGGATGTGGCTCCCATGTGAATAAGCCATAATCATGAACGAAGACCATGGGTCATTACAAGGTGTTCGGACCCCAAGTGTAGGGTGCGATTGTAGTAATAATCTGGTAAATCCAGGTCGATCCATATGGAGCAATGCTTTTTAAGAAACTTTCCAACTTTGACCTATCCTAAATAAACACTAAATCTGGCTTAAATAGAAACTAATTAAATTACAAGAAAATTCCTAAAAACTGAAAATTGACAATTATAACTTTCAAAATAAAAAAATAAACCTAACTAAGTAAAGAAACATAGTTTATTCAAGCCTATTCTATCTATAACCTGCAAAAGTAACAAACTTATCAAAACAATCAATTTAATGTAAGAAAAATCAAAACATGTGATAATGAAGTCCTCTCTTCTCATAGTAGGAAAAAAAAATGCAAGTGATTACCTGATGTCTCTAGACTTTTAACCCATTTATTTATTTTCAAAAACCTAGATCTAATCATGTGAAATATTGTCTCCAATCAAAACACATAAAAGAACTAAAAATAGAAAACCAAACCACTTACATAAATACGCATAATCAATCCAAGTAGTGTCTTTATTCCTTGATCTTGAAGTACAAAAAATTAAGATTCTCCTCTCTTCATCATTCTCTCAACATGATCTCTTAACCTATGTCTGAAGAATTAGAAGAGAGAAGAAGAAGAAAGGGTGGATGGGAATGGAATCAAGAGAGAGCCTCCAAGCTATTTACACGAAGATGATCGACCTCCAGCACCTCTTCATGGGCTGATTTTATTGTGTGTGATGCCTCCTCTTTTGCTAAGAATCTCCTCTCTTTTAGGGACTTGTTTCCTTATGTGTAGAGATTTCTTGCTTAGGCCTTAAGCTAGGCTTCATACTTGGAAAGAATTTGACTTTTTGAAGATTTGTTGCTAATTAGAATTTCTTTGAGAACAATCACTTCCTTCTAGATTCCTAAAATATCTCTAAAAAATTACAAGTAGTGTGGATGAAAGAAGCTTTCCAAATATTGAGATTTCTTGCAATTCCCGCCTATAACTGTAGCAGACAACTTCCTGTCGTCATATCTCCCTCAATATAGCTCTGATTTATGCAATCTTGGGCTCCATGGATATCTACTCGAAAAGAGCTTTCCGACGGTGCCTGGATTATGCCTATCCGACACCCGGTTTGAGAATTATGTCTATTTTAAGTTGCCGCCCCCTAAAAAATTCGTGAATAATTGTGCATAAATGGAAACTTCTATGTTGGCATGCAATGGGGTGTGTGGGACCCATGTTGAGTTCTCCTACAAATTGAAATAAATAAATTTAACATTAATTACGTGTAAGAAAATAAACATGATCATGCATGGGACCCTACATGTCTAATGAAAAACCTTAATTTCACAAAAGTCATCAACTTCAATGAATTTTGACCAATTATGGCCATTTTCCAAAAAATATCCCCAAATACATGTAATTATGAAATTAAATGCAATTCTATGCAATTAAACCTAATTAAGTCCACAAATGCTCATGAAATGATGACCTAGTGACCTAATTTTGTGGACTTATCACAAGGCCTTAACTTTTCATAGATTGAATGCAAGATCCACTTCCACACAATTATGGCTAGGGCCAGCAATAAAATAGAGTTGACTCAGGTCAGGTCAAGTTGACAATGAAGCATAACCAAAAATGCTAGCAATTGGGCATTCATGTGAGGATAAGGAAAAGTAATTTTGATTTGTCAAAAATGTTCATATTTTCATAGATTTGGGGATTGACATTTTCCTTACGCCTCCAAGCAATGGCTTCCACAATTATGTGTACCAAGTACTGATTCACCTTAGATTGTAGAAACAATCTGTAGGCAACAACAATTTGCTGTAAACTGTTGCTGCACTGCAACGGTCCCACAAAACTGTAGAATAATGCTTGCTGCTGGGCACACAACAGTGGCTAAGACTGTAGGCTCTCATCGTGACTGTTAAAGCATAACTTAAAATTAGGAGTTTTGTTTGTATATATTCCCCTAAGGTCTATAGAATATGTAAATAGGCTCTTGTGGTTTCAATATTTAGTGTCACATTCTTGCTTTTTCATTTTAACACATCACTCTTGTTAAGGAAAGTGCTTAATGGGCCTTGACAAACTGGGCAACACCATGAACGATGTTGGGTTCGGTGTGACCAATGCACTTGTAAACAAGATACCGAGACTCAGCTCTCTTGGCATCTCATTGGTCTGCATAGATTTTGTGCATTATGGGGAGACCATTCCTCACACGCACCCACGTGCGACAGAGATATGACAGTCCTCTCCACCCACAATAATAATACCCCCATAAGCAAAGTCCTCAATAAGGGTGATGTGTTTGGCTTTCCAATTGTCCTCATTCACTTCCTAGTTAATATTGGCCACACCCCTGCTACAGCAATTTCCGGTCTCAGCAGTTGCAACCCAAGTTCGATCACCATTTCTAACTCCGTGTTTGGATCGAACCCGCCCTTCTCTGTCAAGATTCTGGCCAAGGTCATTCAAGTGGACAAGAAAGTAAATGATTATCTCCAGGCCCAGTTCTGGGTGGACCCATAAGAAGAAGTCCATTCTTCATTGTTTGCTGCTAGTTTAATCCTAATAAACGGCTATATGTCTGTTTTCATCTCATACTAGGTTATCTAACTTAAATCTAAATATGTCTGTTTACACCTCATACTATATTATAATAAATGAATTTTCTTTGTCAAAGGACTCTCAAGATCTCCAATGTGCTAGTTTCTTAAGTTTAAGTTGGCTCTTTTCCTTCCCTTAAATAAATTAAAATTAACGACTTGTGACATGTATTTGAAGATGAGAACACTTGATTGAGTCAACCTTCTTTTTTTTTTTTTTTTTTGCAGTAACAGAACGTTAAATTATATTAGGAAGGAAGGAGGCATACGGCTTACAAAACCAAAGAAGCCAAAAAGAGCAGGCGTTGGGTATTGGAAAGTATCTGCCATTCCATTTGTGCACCAGTTGATATGAGAAAATGCCACCTTAGAAGATGACAAAATTGGTTTAATCTCATTGAAGCATAAATGAAATTCCCAGAGACTCATCTCAGTAGAGTACACCCATGAAACGGAATTAAAAGAGTTGCTCTCTAGAAACAAATCCTGGGTAAATGCACTAAAGTAAATACAGAGCTTCTAGAATGGCCAGAACCTTGGTTTCATTTGAATCCCTGACCCCCACGTGGTGTGACAACATGAATAAAACATCTCCTTCGCAATCCTGAAGAACACCTCCTATACACATAGTGCAGAAATTGCGCCAACCTAATTGGTATGTGGTGTGTATGCAGATCAGTTTAAATCATCCAAACTTTGGTCCCATTGTGGATAGAGTACAGATTGAAATAAGCTGAAGAAGAAATTCTAATCATCTAATTTCAACTCTTGGACCACTTTCTTCTAACACTCAATTGCAATTATCATTACTTAAATTCTGTGATTATCTTATCAGCCTCAACAAGCTGTCACATTGGATTCAATCTATATTTTTCCATCAGTGGCCACCAGACTACGGTTGTAAATTCACACTTGCAAGGGCCCTATCATGGATCCTGGCAAAGAACAAAAGCAATTATCTGTTGCTCGCTCTAGTAATGAATCTGAATACAAGGGTGTGGCCAACAGTGCTGCTGAAATGACTCCTTGACTAAGTTAACGTAGACCCAAAACACCCTGTTGCAGGAATAAGATCAACCAGAGGACGTAGCTCCCACTGTGAATAAGCCATTTATGGCTCTATGATCACATCCATTCAATAATTGTATGTGAATGTAAACCATGGGTCATTATAAGGATCTAATTGTTTATTGATTGAATGCACAGATCTACTTGTACCCAGAGGTAATTGTGCTGCAGTCATTGCTAGGGCCAGGAATGAGTAGAGTTGAGTCCGGTCAGGTCCAGCTGACTATGAAGCACACCTGGTGACTAACCTGATCCAGAAGACTAATGAAAGGTAGGATGTCTAAATATCCAGAGCATGTATTGGTTGCTGAACATGGGATTGGTTACATGTGGAGCTCTCTTGATTGGTGATCTAGACCAATGATCTGACGAGGGTACCCAGATAGTCCATCATATAATAAGATCCTAACCCTCCAAACTGTGTCCAGCAATTATATTGTGAAGAGCAAAATTACAGCTGTGATCCAATATTTAATAAAAAATAGACCAAAGATAGAATGATTTGGTTATTTCAATATGGGAGATTCTCGAGTAATGCAACAACCAAAATGAGGCCAATCAGATCAATAATCAAGATGGCCCATCTATGTATGAACCATTGTGCAGCATGGCACCTGAAGCATCAACGTGAGTATATTCTGCAAAAGAGTTGGCATCCTTGACCATTAAATATTTGAAAAGCAGAACTGAATTAGATTTAATTTGATTTGGATGAACATTAGTTTTCTCCGTAGATGATCATAGTCACCATTGGAATCATGACTTATCAAACTGATTCCTTTGTCGCCCTTACATCCCTTAAAACGATTCGTTAGACCAGAGCAGCTACAACAACTGTGGGCTCTGTTCGTTATAAATGTATATGGGCTCCGTTCTCACGCACGCTATTTCAAACACTAGTGATATATAAATGGATGTTGGTTGTAGCAACTAGAGTGACAGCGGCTTAAATAATAAATTGACGAAGTAGTCTTTCTCTATGACATTTAAAAGCATGGCCATTTCAAGAACAGTCCCGCCCCACTTGCATACATCTCCATATATATATAGGTCTTCTCTATGCTTAATTTTCTTCCTGGAGCAACTCATTTTCATTTATACTCGAAGATAATGAAGATGGTTGCTCACATCTTTGTACTAGTTCTCTTTTCCATCGCTTCCTCTCTTGTTTATGCCTCTGATCCCGGTCCTTTACAGGACATTTGCGTCGCTGATATTAAATCAAAAGGTAGACTTGCATTGTATTTTATCTTAGTTGGTCTAAAGAGTTTGTGCAAATTCAATACATTTGCTTGAATATGATGGAATGGTTACAATTTGATTTTGCAGTGTTAGTGAATGGGTTCGTTTGCAAGGACATAAAGAAGGTCACAGCAGGTGATTTCTTCTTCACGGGACTAGACAAGCCGGGCAACACAACAAACAAAGTTGGGTCCAATGTGACCACAGTGAATGTAATCCAGATAGCTGGACTCAACACTCTTGGCATCTCATTGGTTCGCATAGATTACGCGCCTAAAGGGGAGAATCCTCCTCATACGCACCCACGTGCCACAGAGATACTGACGGTCCTCGAAGGGACGCTCTACGTTGGCTTTGTCCTCTCCAACCAGAACAATAATACCCTGATAAGCAAGGTCCTTAAGAGGGGTGATGTGTTTGTCTTCCCAATAGGCCTCATTCACTTCCAAGCCAATATTGGTCATGAAAATGCTGTAGCCATTGCCGCTCTCAGCAGTCAGAACCCGGGTGTTATCACCATTGCTAACGCTGTGTTTGGATCAAAGCCACCCATCTCCGACAATATTCTAGCCAAGGCTTTTCAAGTGGACAAAAAAGTAATTGATCATCTTCAGGCCCAGTTCTAGGTGAAACCATAACAAGCCGTCCATGCTTTAATGTTTGCTGCTATCTTTAGACCTAAATAAAAGGGTACTTGTCAGTTTGCATCTCATACTAGGTTATCTATATTAAACATAAATAGATGGCTACATCTCTGTTTGAATCTTATACTGGATTATAATAAAATGAACTTTGTGTGTCAAAAAGTCTAAATCTCTCATGTGCTACTTTCTTTTGACTCTTCTCCTTTCCTTGAAGAAATCAAAATTTTAAGACAAAAGCTTAAACTCATAATGCAAAATTTGCACCAATTCAGTTTCTGTGTACTATATCTGAGGTCAATTGCTATGTGGTACATCTGCAGATCAGTCTAAATGATCCAAATCATGGTCCTCATTGTATACAGGATAGATACAGATGCAAATAACGTGAAGAGAAAATTTTAATTATCACATGATTTCGACTGTTGGGGTCATTCTCTTTGACAGGCAATTTCAATGGTCATGACTGAATTGTGTGACCATCTGATTAGCCTCAACAAGTTGTCATACAGGAATCAATCCATTTTGTCACCATCAGTAGCCAGCGGCAAACTAAGGAAGCGAATTCATGATCTTCCCCAAGGGCCCTGTACGGGTCCTGCGAGTTCAGCTGCCCTTACACTCAGTTGTAAATCAATGTACCACCTAACTCTGTTTAACTGTAATTGATTATTACTTACAGGGAACTGATGTTATCCAAACATATGAACCCTCTTTCATTCGTAAACCGAATTATCTGCATTCTTCGTATTGATCGACACACCCTTGCAGGAGTAAGATTCACCACAGGATGTAGCTCGGATAATAACCCATTGATGATTCTATTATTAAATCTGTGTGAATAAAATACCGTAATGTCGAGATTAAGGGAGAACCACGGTAATAGCACTAGCTGTTCACCTCGATCTTGGTAGACACAGCCCAGCAGTTCGGCGGCTCGATAAGGAGCGTCGGCTCAAGAGGCCCCCCACTCAGGAACTCGGTTAAGAGTGTCAGCTCCTCGGGTATCAACTCGGCAGCTCAGCGTGAGTGCCAGCTCAACTACGTGCCAGCTCAGCCAGACCATTCCTGGTCCCGGTAAAAATACTGAAGGCAGGGAGTGGGCCATCCCACTCCTATGATAAGTATGGGCGTGCTCTGATAGATAGGGTCGCTCATTTATGGCGATAAGAAGTTGGCTTTATCATCTCTTCACATCAACTGTCCAAAAGCATGGAAGTTTCTGATTGGATGTGCCCTTTTTACTTACCGCCGAATGTCAGGGTAAGGCCCGATGGGACCTTACCCCACCTATCCCCACTCACAAAGAGAATGAATGAGGAATCATCTACAAATACACATGGGATCAGCCCCATGGAGGTACGCGAACACACAGCACAAAAACTCTTGCAAAATCTCTCATTCTCTTCTTCCTCCTCCTGCTTAGTTTTACCAGAACTAACTCAGGCATCGGAGTGCCTTCGGCTGACGACAGCTAGGGACTCTAACCCAAGCTACTTTCCTTCCCTTTCAGGTCCTCTGCGTTCAGTCTTCCCTGATCTACAAGTTCTACTTCCTAATCTAAGTGGGTGATATTTTTATCGCCTACAAAATCCATTCAAGATTGTGTGTTCATTCATTAGTAACTTGTTTTAGTGAACTCTTAAAAAAAATTGTGTGAAAGTAAACCATTGGTCATTATATGATTTTAATTGTTCATTAATTAACTGCACTAGACCAACTTGTAACCATAGGTATATGTATTTCACAAGTGGCTAGGGGCTGAAATGTATAAAGTTGAGGCAAATCAAGTAGAGTTGACCACGAAGAGGAGTAGGTATAAACAAAATCAAACTTATTAGCAATTTGATTAAAACCCGAACCAACACGGTGACTGAAAATTAAACTCAAACTTATAATTTGGAATGGTCTTGGCACTATTGAGGTCAACGTCCACCTTCGCTCCTGAGTGGTCATAATCATGGTCGAGCCCTCACCCTCACCATAAAACTATAGTTGTGTCATTTTCTATCACCAATTGGTTTTGAGATAAGTAGTACCCCAATGGGGTGTAAGATCCTACAAGTGGTATCAGGGCCTAGTAACAAGCTCTTTAATATCCTGAAATCAAATAAATAAATAAATAAAAAGAAAAGATTATATTGAGACATCAAAGTCCTTGTCCCGGGCTACTAGCTTGGCTGGTAAACAACATCAAAGTTCTCCAGGAGCAAGGTAGTGAGTTAGGTTTGAGCTCTAGTTTTTTTTTTTTAGCTCCGGGCCCAGAGAGAAGCCGGGTAAAACCCCTGTGGCCTCCAGGTGGTAGCACTAGTGGACTCAACCTTTGGTTTCTGAAGAGGAGGGAACCGGAGATGGGTACTAGGACCTCTAACTCTGAAAGAGAGGGGAACCGTGATCCTGACCACTCGGCCAATCCTTTTGGGTTGTTTGAGCTCTGGTTCAACTACGGAGGCACCATTGAGAAAGATCTTGAGAGAAAAAAAAAAAAAGGGTGAATGGGGTAGCTTAGGCGGATAGATTAAGATAAAGAAAAAGGAAATTTCTATTGAGCTTTGCTTACCAAACCCAACAACCCAAATCAATTTGTGCTACGGGATGAAAACCAAGAAAGGTGTTCTACTGTTCCCACTTCCGAAATCCGAACCTTGAATTACTGCCTAGGTCAAAGTTAAAACCGGCCGCCAGTTCATGGATCAGGATTGATCTAGCAGTCTATTCTGATGAAAAGTGGGCCAGGAATGGATCCAACGGTTTGTGATAAACTAGAAGCGGGCATTTTGATCACATGGGCAGCCAGGCACAAGCTTGACGGTCGTAGGTCCAAAATCCAATGAGTCAGGAGGTATGACTATCTTGACCATGGATCGATTTGTCCTAGGTTAAACCATCCATTCATTCTAACTAAAGTTAAGACCTTCTTTTGAACTAACAAAATGGTCTTAGTTCAGATTGTTTTCTTTTCAGTGGTGTGTAATTACAGGGCATGACCCATCAGCACAAGTACAGCTTCCATTAGCCCATTGTTCATGTCCATTGATCCAACCGACATGTTCTTTGGATGGGGATGAATGGAAGTGGGACCCACCAGATCAATGAATCCTTTCTAAATTATGAAGGCAACTCATCAACCCCATATACTTTGAGATGGGCCGGGCTCAGCCGCCTTATTCCCTTTTAGGGGAGCAGGACTCGGGCCAACCACTTTTGGCCGGAGTCGGGCTTAAGTCTACAGGTTAGAAGTTAGGTCCAGCTTGAATATTCCCCAACTTTGCCGAATCCGTCCCATAAACACCCCTATGTACAACCCCTTTACATCTTCAGCTTAGCCATCGCAGCTCTATGCAGTCAGAACCCATGTGTTAGCACCATTGCTAATGCTGTTTTTGGAGCGAAGCTGCCCATCTCCGACGATGTTCTGGCCAATAGGGGCGGAACCACATGAGGGCCCGGGGCTTTGAAAAATCCTTTTAAATGACCAAAATGCGCCCCCCCAAAATGCGCCCCCCCAAAACCGCCCCCCCTCTCCATTCCACCCTTCCATCATCTCTTGACTTGTTTATTTTCTCTCTCCCTTTTAATTTGTTTTGTAGAGTGCTAAAGCAATAATAGAGATTGAGAAAGTGATCTCCGTTTGTTTTCAGAAGGGGTTGGGTTACTAATTACTATCATGATAAATGGCCTAAATTTTTTTACAACCCTACTTACCCACTTTAAGATAGCTTAAAAAAATATACAAAGGATAATTTTAGTATAATGACTCATGAGTCATGAGGTTGGGTATTCATAAAATTAATATTTATTTACACCGTGTGTTTATTGAGTTGTTTGATGAATGGTTCATATTTTTTTATGTTGTAATTGACTCTCAATTACAAGAATTAAATGGTCGGTTTAGTGAGCATGCAGTAGAGTTGCTTATTCTAAGCTCAGCTTTGGATCTCTCGAAATGCACATAAATCTTTTAGAAGCGATGATATTTACAAGTTTGTAGACAATTTTTATCCTCAAGACTTCACAGAAAATGAGAAAATGCAATTGACAATGCAACTTCACCATTATTAGTATAATGTAGTTCGACATTCAGACTTTCAAAAATTATCAACTGTTTCTGATCTGTATCAATGGTTGATAAAGAGAAGAAGATCAACAGTCTACCAGCTTGTTTTTAGAGTAATTGAACTTGTGCTTATTCTTCTAGTTTCTACTGCAACTACTGAAAGATCATTTTCAACCATGAATATTGTCAAAATTAGGCTTCACAGCAAAATGGAGGATGATTTTCTCTCAGACTCTTTCATAAACGATTTCCGAGATTTGAAAAAACGTCGAGTTCCATTTTGATAGATGATCGAGTTGAAATGTACTAAGAAACAATTGTTTACGACTTTTCTTTGCTTATATTTTATTAAAGCCGAATAGATACTAGTTTTGTAAATTTTAGTCTTGAGTCGTAATATATTTTTCATGCTTGAACTTACAACTATGTCGAAAGAAAACCTAAAAATATGATAGTTATAATAATTGGTGAAATACACCCCCCCCCCCCCCCCGCCCCCGCCGAAATAAAATCCTGGTTCCGCCCCTGCTTGGCAAGGCCTTTCAAGTGGACAAGAAACTAATTGATTATCTCCGAGCTTAGTTCTGGGTGGATCCATAACAAACAGTCCATGCTTCAGAGGTTAGTGCTATCTTAAACCTAAGTAAATGGCTGCATGCATATGCCTTTGTGCTTCTTGACTTGCTTCTGCTTTCTTTTTTCTTCAAAAATACCTAGTCGGGTTCTTCTCCATGCAGCATCGAATGGAACATTTTTTTAGGAGGCTTTTCTCAGGGGCTGTTTTTCCCATGTAATTGACTTTTGATGGGATTCTAAAAGTGATTAAATTTGACGAAAGGATGGTGAATATCTAATAATAATCATCTAATAATCTCCTGTGGGCCGGGCTTGAGCCTTAGATATTCATACAAGGGCCGGGGTTGGACTGTAAATCTGAGCCGGATTAATATACGGGCCGGGCTTGGATTCATTGGTAGAGAGGCCAAAACCTAGCCCAGCCAGAATCAGAGACCCCCTTTAAGCAAAAACAAAAAATCTATGCTGTAGTGAAACAGGTGATAGCCAGTTAAGTAACAACTCCCAACAATCAAAGGAGCACATTTTATTTTTAAAAGCCTTTTAACCATCCGGGCGTGGACTTAATTTTTTAAAGGCGGGCTAGGGCTGGGCTTGGGCCCGTCACTTTAAGATTGGGCAGGGCCCGGATATTCCTCAGCCCAGCCCATGAAAACCCCTCCCAGTCAACGTCAGTTTTGGACTGTAACCCATTGACAGATCAAGCTATCTTAATCACTGAATCAGGGTATTTGCCTGTGTGGTCATGTGTGAGATGTATGGTTTGGACTGCCGATCCATCATTGTATAAACTTTGAATTGGCTAAGCCATTCTAACCACCATATCTCAGCTGCATTTGGAAGTACATATCATTATTTAGCAAAAGGGACAATTTCCCATATTTACATACACTAATGTGATAGTGAGGTTTACGGGGCTCATAAATGCATTGTCAAAAATATTGTTCTTGGGAAATTACTGTCTCAAGAAAATTTTGGAATATTTGCAAATTTGGCGTCTTTCTTAAGATATTACTGGAAAAAAGTTGTGAAAATAAATTAGTGTTTTATAGACAATTTATAACAATAAGTGACTACAAAATATTAATGGTTTTATTTTTACTGTATCACAATTTCCTCATTATATTTTCATTTTATGACAACAAATAGAATAATACCAAGATATATGGTTGGTGCAAAACGTGACATCTTACATGGTCTTGATATGGTTCTCTAGCCACATGGGCCCAAGCCTGGGCCCGGATGTCCCGACCAGCGTGAAAACTGCAAACCCAATCAGGGCTGGCACTGTTGGTTGACCTTGGATCCAGGTCTGGCCTGGAGAACCTGAATGACATTCAACCTGGGCCGGCCATCGATATATAAGGCTCACAAGATGGTCCAGAGTCCAGACATGGACTTCCATTGCTCTTGTTCCCAAAACACTTGAGTCACATTTGGAAATCCTTTGCCTTTCACTTGATTCACAGAAGCTGAATCCAAATCCGTTCCAGTTCTCTGTCGACAGGAATCCAACTGCCATGACCATAAGTGCTGGTAAGAAATTGAACTGGCCCATTTTTCTTCTTTGCTGGGGATTCTTTACTTGCACAGGTAGATTTAGTTATGCAACTTTCCTTGGATGTAAACAGGCAAATGCCAATGAAAAAAAATTGAAGAAAATGAAAAGGTGACAAGGTAACTCACCATTATTTCTTGTTCATTTTAGTCCCTTTTGCCTGTCCTAGAAAAGAGAAAAGTAGACAGCTGGTTAAACTTTTTTATTTAAATTTTTTTTTTTGGCGGGTCTCTGTTGTCAGTATTGCAAGTTACTATTTGACAATAGAATAAGAAAAACAACAAGATTGAGTTTGGATCCTCGCAAGCACATAGTTGGCAGTAAGTGAAGCTGACAAAAAAATTTGGTACATGTGTTGTGTTGTTGGGGCCCATTTGGTACATGTGTTGTGTTGTGTTGTTGGGGAGTTTCATCATGTTGAAATAGAAGATGCCTTTCTTTCTATCTATGATCACTTTATTGTTAAGTCCTTGGATTTGGTTTTTGATAGAAGAAAGGTTTGCAGCCTTTGATATGTGCTGACTGGGACACTGGGCAAACGCGAGCATGCCCTGTGTCAAGATTTCCTGCTGACTCTACCAAATGCCAGCGCAATGAGACTCGGATAAGTTTGTATTGCAAGATAAGATGATTGTCCGGAACGAATGAAAAAGTGTTCCAAAATAGTAAAATGCCTTGGATCCTTCAATGTGGGGGTTTTTCCTTGTTAATGCCATATCTTACTTTTCACTTCTTATTGGAAATTTGAGAATGGCGTTTGATTAAGTGGTTGAAGCGTTTTCTTTCTGATGGTCATGTTGATAGGGAAACTTTCACCCGTGAGAATGCCCACATCCAGATGTTACAATCAGACCCTCAAAAGACATGAGGTTCGTCAAAATACCAGGACTCGGATGACCAACAGTGCAATAAGGACTAAGGACCCATGCATTATTTTTAAATGAAAAGGATTCTGAGCGAGTTTGTCTTTGTACACACAAGCAGAGATTTACAATATTTCTTGGAAATGTCCGACTAATCACAGTCTTACAGCACAACTCTCGTTGTTGGAGGAGGATAAATAGTCGGCAACAAACATGGTTCTTACTTGACAAAGTACAAAAGCAATTTTTTCCTTTAATTTTAAGTTTTTCTTTTAATAACCTATGGTTAATTGTAAGAGGTAAGGAAACTATGTTTTGAAAACTAATCCTAATTGTCATTGAGAGGATTCCACATATCTCATGCAATAAGAGATTTTTTTTTTATTGTATTTTAAATTAAGACACATAACAGGTTTATGCTTATATGGGTTTCTGTATGAGGCCATCTTAAAGAGATTCTGTATTCTAAATGCTGTAGGAAGCTCATCTAAGGTCATGAAATTGCTGTCAAATAAGAACTTTGCTTACTAAACTTTATTCATGGTCCCAAATTAATTGAATACCTAACAATATCCAATGGTTCTCAATTTTTATATATCCCAGAGTTATTACAAGCTTTGCCAATTTCAATATTCTAGTAACAAAGTAAGGGAGATTCATTTATTTACATATTCTCTCGTTTTTCTTTATTGCCCCAAGGCTGACACAAATTCTTTTATCACATTAATATCTTCCTAGGGAAGTAAGTTTGAGATAATAAGTTTAACTTTAAGAAAAACTCAAAAGAATTAAAATTCTCAAAAATACAATAACACATATTCAATTTCTTCACTTTCCTGAGAATAAATGTCCATTTAACACATATGCATGTGGATCTCTCTCTCTCTCTCTCTCTCTCTCTCTCTCCGTTTTTAGAAGAAAAGGGCTTTAGCATTTTACTTCTTTATTTTTTGTAACAAGGCAAGGGGGTGGGACTCGAAAGAGCCCTCACACTTACGGAAAGACAATCCGCAAAAGCGGAAAAAATGCCCACACATGAGGAAAATGAGCCAGTACAACACAAAAGAAAGCTCACACAAGTGGAAAAAAATAGCGTACACGAGTTCAAACCCTAGACAACTAGGTGATAACTGCCATCACTTACTAGTGGGATGAGAGGCTGTTCTCAAGTTCAACGACCATTGAGGCTTCTAGTTCAACGACTTACAACTCTCCATCTCTGCCTTTTATACCCACTTTTCAAAAGGAAAATAGTTTTTTTTTCCAAGAAAAAAGAGCATGTCCTGAAAGAAACTTATTGCAAATAATAAGACAAGTAAAATACTCCTTTGAACTCTCACTCTTTCTACCATCCAGGCTGGCATGGTGAGTTTTCTTATGAATTAACCCTCTCTCTGTGGATAGTTTTTTTACTTTTTATTTTTTCCTTTTTTGGCCTGAAACTCTCTTTCCAGATGGTTTGTTGTAGCTAAGATCCAATATTTGCTAACATCCAATGAGCCTTATCAGGCACCAGATAAAATGATTGTGTTTCAGATTTTCGTTTCTGATGCTGCCTGAAATACCAAAGAGGAATTTCCTTTCATCTGAGCCATTTCTTGATACCAAATTTCTGTTAAAACCAACATTAATAGCACTGGAAAGAAGCAGGAATTTCTTATTTGTAACACTTTCTATTATATCTAATGCAATGAATTTGAACCCTTCACTGCTTTCACAATATCTATTTTTATTTCTTTGATCAGAAAACTAAGTAACATTGAAGAAGCTATATATTATTTTTGAAAAATAACACACTGACAAATCTTTTATTTTATGTTCCGCCAGTAACATGCCACTTGTTTATAAGCTAGGAAGGACAGGACTCTAGAGAGATGGGCAAAGAGTCAAAGACTTCTTTATATCAGAAGAAAGAAAGGCTAAAATATGAAGGGGAGAATGTAACAACGTCATGAAAGTGATTTAAAAGTAGTGTGTGCTCCACATGATAAAAAAAAAAAAAACGAAAATCACTTGTTCCCAAATCATGGGCAATAAAAAATTACCTTTCCAAGAGAAAATTCCCCCTCTCTCTCATACAGAAATTTGGAATTTTTTTGGAGAACGAAGTTTATGGTTTTTGGGTTAATTGCGGAAGAGGTTTTTTTTTTTTTTTAATAGGTATTTACGAAAGAGTGCTTCCACACCCATGTCAAATTTATGAGACAAAAACTGATATTTAAATCTCCTTGGTTTGGATAACGGCTCCTAAAACAAAATAGAAGTAATACAGCAGTAATTTTTCATGAAAGCATACCTCATTCTCAATGAACGAAAATCCAATCATCCAAACACAGCTAAAACAAAAACACCCAAAGCACATGCCTGGTTGCCCAAAGAAGCACCAAACCAATTAAAAAGGAAAACACCACATAGATACCTTCTTAGAAGCAAACCCAGAAGCAGCAGCAACCCATTTCACTCCATCCCAGTCCTGATGAAGTCGCATCTGCGACCGCTCAAACTCGATCTCCTCATTGGAATCAGGGAAAAACACCACATATCTGTAAGAAAAAACAACAATCATATAGATCTGTAAACTTTAATCATCTAAGATCCTCCACGTCAAATCATTGAGAGATGTAATGCGGAAACATACCTTGATCCATGACGTGATCTTCTTCGCAGGTTATTGATCTTCCAATCCAATATGGCTATCCAGAGAAAACCCTCTTGATTCTTTCTGATGATGGGATGTCAGAGAGAATAGGAACTCACCATATAAATTGGGGACCATAACCCTAATATATAATAATAAGAATATCATAAGTTTGCTATTTCTAATTTGGCCCCTCATCAAATTAGATATAGCATTCTGGTATCTACACATTAATCCCATGACAATTATACCCTTAAGCCTTAGAACTTTAAGTCTTAATTAGATCACTTTAATTTAGGCTTAACCAAAGATAGCATAACACATTTAATATTTACATGTGTGGCCCCACATGGTGGAATTTTCCAACAATCTCCCACTGGGCCATATATGTAACTTAACAAATGTGTATGACTGTATGAGCTCCAAAAGTTTGCTATCATAATTTTAGGATATATCCGAACAATCGCGTCCATTGATTATACCGTTATAGGGATCAAAGCGGTTTTCGTCACATTTAAAATGACTAAACCCATCAATGGTCACATACAACAATATAACCAAATGACATAGATCAATCATGGATGCGTAGCATGGAAAGTACATGCAATGTGATCTATACATGTCTATTTCCAACTGGTCCTACTGTATTCCTTAGTGAGATCAATATTTAACACAATGTGATAGAATGAAATAAACTGAATACTTTATTTTCTGATCAGAAAAATATCCAAATACATAAATGCATAAGTATCTCCAAAATCAAACATAAAGCAATAAAATATAAAAAAAATACAAACTCCCACTATAATGTGATATCCTCACACAAAATAACACCCATATGAGCAGTGTGCTCATGAAAGACCTTGGGTGGTAATCCCTTTGTAAGCGGATCCGCGATCATGGAGTTTGTCCCAATGTGCTTTATGGATATCTGTCCATCCTGTATTCTCTCCTTCACAACTAGGAACTTAATGGCAATATGTTTTGATCTAATTGAACTCCTATTGTTGTTGGAATATAGCACTGCTGACTTATTGTCACAATATAGTTTGAGTAGTCTTTCAATACCTCCAGAATTCGCAGCCCAGTGACAAAATTCCGCAGCCATATTCCATGGTTGGATGCCTCATAGCATGCTACAAACTCTGCTGCCATGGTGGAATCAGTTACGAGTGTCTGTTTGGCACTCCTCCAAGATATAGCTCCACCAGCTAACAGGTAGATGTAGCCTGATGTGGATTTCATACTGTCTTGGCATCCAGCGTAATCGGAGTCGGAATACCCTATGATCTCCAACTGATCCGATCTCCTATATGTGAGCATATGATCTTTTGTTCTCTGTAAATACCTCATAACCCGCTTGACTGCTTTCCAATGATCCATCCCAGGATTGCTTAAATATCTGCCTAACATACCAACAATGTACGCAATATCCGGACGCGTACACACCATAGCATACATTAGACTCCCTACAGCTGATGCATAGGGAATCTTCTGCATTTCCTTAACTTCAAGGTTAGTTTTAGGGCACTGATTTAGACTGAACTTGTCTCCCTTAGAGACAGGGGTGTCACCTGGTTTGCTGTCCTGCATGCCAAACCTTTTGAGTACTTTATCGATATAGCTTCTTTGTGATAATCCAAGAATACCCCGAGAGCGATCTCGTTGTATCAGGATCCCTAAGACAAAGGAGGCGTCACCAAGATCTTTCATCTCAAATTTCTTTGATAGAAATCTCTTTGTTTCATGCAACATGCCTATATCATTTGTGGCAAGCAGTATGTCATCGACATACAAAACCAAGAATATGTGCTTACTCCCACTGAATTTGTGATACACACAATTATCAACAGCGTTTGTCTCAAAACCAAACGAGATAATCACTTGATGAAATTTGTGATACCACTGACGAGAAGCTTGCTTGAGTCCATAGATGGACTTTGTCAATTTACAGACCATATTCTTTGGGTCTCCCGACTCAAAGTTTTACGGCTGTGCCATATAAATTGTTTCGTCAATGTCACCATTGAGAAACGCTGTCTTGACATCCATTTGACGAAGCTCAAGATCAAAATGTGCAACAAGTGCCATGATTGTCCTAAAAGAGTCTTTCGATGAAACTGGAGAGAAAGTCTCTTTAAAGTCAATCCCTTCCTTTTGAGTAAAGCCTTTAGCCACAAGACGAGCCTTATACCTTTCCACATTACCATTCGAATCCCTTTTGGTTTTAAAAATCCATTTACAACCAATGGGCTTCGCACCTTCTGGTAATGGGACAAGTTCCCAAACTTTATTGTCTTGCATAGACTTATACTCCTCATTCATGGCAGCAATCCACTTCTAAGAATTGGAACCTTGCATGCTTGATGGAAGTTGATTGGATCATTTTCTACCATTCCTGTTTCTTCCTCATGTTCTTGGAGAAATACGAAAAAATCATCCGGGATAGCATTTCTCCTTTCTCTAGTGGATCGCCTTAATGGCACTGGTTCTTGAGGTTGTTTAGTTTGTTCCTCAGGAACAATTATCTCATCTTGAATGGGGGTTTGATTAACATTTTCTTGTTGAGGATCCGGATTCGCTTCTTGATCATTGACAGGTATAGAAACCTGCACATTGTCAAAAGCAATAGTGGGAATCGAAACCGATTCTTCCTCAAAGACAATGTCTCTAACCTTATTTCTCCCCCCAAATTCAACATCCTCAAAAAACGTTGCAGTTCCCGTCTCAAAAATTGACCTAAGTGTGGGATCATAAAACTTATAGCCCCTAGATCGCTCAGAGTAGCCAATGAAGTAGCTGCTTATAGTTTTGGAGTCCAATTTCTTTTCATGTGGCCTGTAAGGCCTTGCCTCAGCTGGACATCCCCAAATGTGAAAATGTTTTAGATTGGGCTTTCTACCTGTCCAAAGCTCATAAGGTGTTTTTGCAGCTGCTTTAGTTGGCACTTTATTCAGAATATAAGCTGCTGTTTTGAGTGCTTCTCCCCAGAGTGACTCTGGTAGAGAGGAATGACTAATCATACTCCTTACCATATCCTTAAGAGTCCGATTTCGCCTTTCAGCTACACCATTCATGCTAGGTGACCCTGGCATGGTGTACTGTGGGACGATCCCACATTCCTCTAGGAAATTAGCAAATGGTCCTGGACGTTGTTCACCTGAACCGTCATATCTACAGGAGTATTCACCACCACGGTCAGACCTGACACACTTTATTCTTTTGTTGAGTTGGTTCTCAACTTCTGCTTTAAATGTTTTGAACACGTCCAAAGACTGTGATTTCTCATGAATGAGAAATAGGTACCCATAGCGAGAGTAATCGTCTATGAATGATATAAAATACTGTTGGCCATTCCAGGAAGCCGTAGGGAACGGTCCACAGATATCTGTGTGTATCAATTCTAAAACGTCTTTAGTTCTATTGGCACCTAATTTCTTCATTTTGGTCTGTTTTCCCTTGATGCAAGCAATACAAACATCAAAATCTGTAAAGTCAAGGGAATCTAAAATCCCATCAGACACAAGTCGCTCAACTCTAGTCTTAGAGATGTGACCTAAGCGTTTGTGCCATAATGAGGTTGAATTATCTTTACTCAGTTTGCGTTTAGTGCCTCGTGATTCCACATGCAAGGATTCATTATAAGCAATAATTGTATCAAGCAAATATAAGTTGTCATATACACATAAAAAATCAGTTCCAACAACATTTGAATTGATAGATAAACTGAATTGATTGTTTCCAAATGAACAAAAATAACCAAACTTGTCCAATAAAGAAACTGAAACCAAATTCCGTCTAAAAGACGGTACAATAAAAGTATCTAATAGATCCAAAAAATAACCAGTTCCTAACAACAACCTAAAATGCCCTATTGCCTCTACTTCTACCGACTTGCCATCGCCCACAAAGATGTGTCTTTCAGCATCACTTGGCTTTCGGTAACTCAGGCAACCCTGCATAGAAACACTGATGCGAGTAGTAGCACCAGAATCTAACCACCACGTGTTTCTAGGTACTGAAGCTAAATTTACCTCAAAACAGACCAAAGTAAGAAATGTACCTTTCTTGGCACGCCAAGCATGATACTTGGTACAGTCCTTCTTTACATGTCCAGGCTTGTTGCAAAAGAAACAACTCTCTTTGTCTTGCTGTTGTTTCTTTTGAGCTGGACCCTTAGCAGCTTCATTATTCTTTCTCTTTTTGCCCTTATCCTTAGAGGTGCTAGCCAAATGAGCACTTTCGGTCCTATCTTGCTTCAATCTCTCTTCCTCTTGTACACAGTAAGAAATGAGCTCATTAAGAGTCTATTTTTCCTTTTGACAGTTGTAACTGACCTTAAATTGACTGTATAGTGTAGGAAGTGATATTAATACCAAATGCACGAGCAGGTCGTCAGACAGCTCGAGCTTTAGTGCCTTAAGCTTAGAAGCAATAAGAGACATTCCCATAATGTACTCCCGTATGTTCCCCTTGCCATTGTACTTCATAGAAATCAAGCTTTGCAAAAGCGTGCTTGTTTCTGCCTTATCGTTTTTCACAAAACGCTTTTCAATTTCAGTTAGGAACTCTTTGGCTTTGGTTATCTTGTCAGATACCGCACCCCTAAATGCCTCTGGAATGCTGCGCTTGATGATCATAAGACTCATGCGATTTGAGCGATCCCACTTCTCAAAGTTCCTTTTGTCATCAGGAGAACTTGCATCCGTAAGAGAAGCGGGTTGCTCAATCCGTAGTGCAAGGTCTAAATCCATGCAGCCGAGAACAATTTCTATGTTCTCTTTCCAATCCTTAAAGTTGGTCCCATTAAGTACAGGTATTGAGTTGATATTAGCAGATATAGTAGAAACACTAGCTGCAAAGAGAACAAAAACAAACAGACAAGCATGCTCATGTTATCAACCAAATACTATAATCAATAAATTCAAATAATGGTAAGTCTCATCGCAAGGTACCTAGCACAACATTAATATCAAGTCTTTGGACAATAATATTAATTGTGAATGGTACTCTTGTTGTAGTGATCAAACATTGAGAATAATTCATGTCAAATAATAAATCTATCTTTGGATTGACTTATTATTCACATGTAAAAAACTGTGTAATCGTCACATGTTTACCACCACAGGTGTGTGTGCAATTCGGCCAAGTATTAACCTTCCTTTGGGCCGACTAAGACCCGCATGAATCTACACACACACAAACATCCAATATTCCTCATGAACAATCTACACAAGAGAGGTCACTTTAGTGACATGTTGTTTCAATTAGCCCATTTAGAATAATGGACTATTTTATTTAACCATAAAAGATATACCATAAAATATTTGAATTGGCGTTGAAGAAAACCAATTAGTTCTCTCCAATTGTCACAACATACAAAAGACTATATATGGTTTTTTTTTTTTTTTATACTTTGGACCACCAAAACATGTGCTCCCCCGGACCACCAAACCACCCATCATTATAATACCTCGGACCACCAAAACATGTGCTCCCGCGGACCACCATACCACCCATCATCTTCCCAAAAAAAAAAAAAAACCGTTCTGTAACAGAGATCGATGAACATAATATATTGTAGAAACTTATAACCATTGGATGAACGGGCAGATGGGGTCCACTCCGCATGGGGCCACCACCAACATGATCGCCCCTGGGTCCCCTTCAAGATGTGGGGTTGTGATCTTTGATGAGGTCCACTAATGGATCCCACAACCTTCAACCCCTTTTCATGATTTGTATCAATCCATCACAACCCACATCGTAACAGATGCAAAAAAAAAAAAAAAAAGGGCGTAACCCCAGATCGTGCAAAGATCAAGTAATAAAACCAGCATTCCTGGAAGAAGAAGACAACGAAGAAACCGAAGAAGAAGAAACATCTAGATCCAAGATCGATTTGTATTCCAACAATTTTGATCTTGATCAGAAAAATAAAAATAAAAAACTAGATTCCCAATGGCTTAACATGGAGATGCTCTGATACCAATTGTAAGAAAAACAACAATCATATAGATCTGTAAACTTTAATCATCTAAGATCCTCCACGTCAAATCATTGAGAGATGTAATGCGGAAACATACCTTGATCCATGACGTGATCTTCTTCGCAGGTTATTGATCTTCCAATCCAATATGGCTATCCAGAGAAAACCCTCTTGATTCTTTCTGATGATGGGATGTCAGAGAGAATAGGAACTCACCATATGAATTGGGGACCATAACCCTAATATATAATAATAAGAATATCATAAGTTTGCTATTTCTAATTTGGCCCTCATCAAATTAGATATAGCATTCTGGTATCTACACATTAATCCCATGACAATTATACCCTTAAGCCTTAGAACTTTAAGTCTTAATTAGATCACTTTAATTTAGGCTTAACCAAAGATAGCATAACACATTTAATATTTACATGTGTGGCCCCACATGATGGAATTTTCCAACAATATCTTGTAGAAGAAGAAGATGTAGTTTTTGCATTGCTCTTCTTCACAATGTAACCCACCCACCAACCATCCAAATAAAATGCATCCACTCTCTGATTCAGTTCCAGCACTAGAGGCTCCTCAACAGTGGGAGGGCGTGGCCTTACAAATGAACAATTGATGACCTCTCGCAAGGGCGTGGTCTCGTTCTTCTCATGGATCAGGTTTCGGTATTGAACTGTGACTCTGTTCTTCTTTCGGAGGCATCGGATTACGGTGCCTTCGTACCAGGAACCCTTGAGGCCGACCTTGTCGTTCCTTACTTCGACTTCCTTTCCCCATTGCAACCAAGCCTTGACACCACGCTTCTTCCTCCGTTTCGCCACCTCCAAATCCATATCCATTTCAAGCAGCTTTTCGGCTTTTCCTCTTCTTCTTCCCTACCGCACTAGTACTAGAGAGTAGAATAGGGAGTGGGGGTTTCAATTATTTTTTTTTCCTGACCCACCATCGTGGGGCCACGTTGACATGATTTCGGCCGTTCAAGATAATCACATCCTCTCCACTTACGATTTTCCAAGTTTCAGTTAAATAGGAGCGCGCCCTTACCTCGTAATAATGTGAGTACCTATTACGTCGCAATACAAGATAACCTTGAGTAAACCAACCACGATCCGTCGCACGTGACATCAAATGAAAATGTAGCTGGTGCTAACGAAATTGATATGGCATGCACTTTCATGAGCAAGGAAGGAAAACTTGTCACCCGGACAACACTTGTCCGATGCAAAAGAAAAAATAAATTTGACTCGAATAGAGTCAACATGGAGACTCAGAAAAGTCGTGTTTTTAAAAGAAAAATTAGAAATATTTAAAAGTGAATCCAATAGTTATAAAATATAAAAATATATTCATGTACATGCATTCATGACAATCAATTTCAAATTAAGAAATTTGTATATGCATGAAAAGTACAACAATAAAGAAAATAAAAAATATATTCTATATTACATAATTTGTTAATCCAAATATCGAACGTAAAAGATCAAATATAAGTTTCAAATTACAATCAAGTTATCATTTTTAAATTGCTAGCTCCAAACCTCATACACAATTATTTATAAATAAATCATAATTATATAAATTATATATGCTGATTAAATGAAATGACTCCGCCAAATCTCCCATATTTTTTACTCGGCTTTTTTTCAAAATAAAATGACTCTGGAAAGTTAAAAGTCAACTTAATGAGTTTTTCAACCATACTCATTAACAAGCCAACAACAATGAGTAAGCTCTGTAACTAATTCATTAAATCTTCTTTAATACAGTGGAATTGTGCAAGTCTGACCGATGAACTCCACATTTATAGTAGGTGCCTTGTATTCAATAGTTACATTATACTTACATTAACCAACCAAGTCCATTGTTTCGAGGCTCGGAGCAGACCAGGACGTTAATATATAGTCAATAAAAGACAAAAAAAAAAAATTGCAGTAGCACCTATTAAGGGAGTTTGGATCCGTTGAGTGGTGGTTTGAGATTTTTTTTTTTAATACAATCAACAAATCTTGAGATTGGCTATATGTGCCCAGGTAAAACTAGGGTGAAAATGGGTCCTCAAATAATTACAAACCTGGCCAATCCACTGATAGCTTTAATGGTTAGGAGCCTCCCTCCTCATAAAACAATTAAGGATTGGAGAGGGACTTTGGGTGGCTTGTGTGCGCGGGTGTGTACTACTACCAGAACAACAACAAAAAAATATACACACAAGAAGGAATTAAATTGAAAAAAATGGTATGAGTCCAATGGTTGGACCCAGATTTGGGTCCATTGCAAACACCCCGAATAAAAAACAGTTCAATACGGAGGGCAGGGCCACGTGGAAATTAGACCTTTGAAACTAAGAATCCCCATCTTCTGCGGGCCCCTAACCATAAACCTATAAGTGGGCCCCACCTGTTAAATTAAAACTACTCAAGACCACTATTCACATCATTGGCTCCAATCAGAGTCATGCCTGATGCAACTTTCTACCATAAAAGGCAGTTTTATTTGTAATAAAGAGGCTGGAGTTTACGTTATATGATACAAATAAGAGAAAAAGTTGCATAATCAGTTGTAGATGCGATGGATATGATTGTGGTGTAACTCTAATTGAAGGATTTTGACCAACTTGGATTTCGAAGGCCGGATTTGTCGATGGATTTATAGGATACAAAATCTTTGAATTATGCCCTCAAAGAATTCAGGACTCTAAAATTAGACACCCACCTCATAAGACTGGTCAAACATTGATAGTCAACATTTCCTCACTACATCTTGTGGTGGTTCCGAAATGCCATATCTGGACGATAACAGCTCACAACTGCCAAAAACAATAATAGAAAAAAAAACTGAAATATGAAAAGGAAGACTTTAAGGGGATTTGACAATTCAATGCCCCTTACACACTCAATCCCCAATTTTATTAGTAAAAGTTAAATGTCACCAGAGTAGTTTGACTCTAGTATACTTTTTTTTTTTTTTTCTTTTTCTTTACATTTTTGCCCTGAATCCTATGATATCATGGGTTTTTAAAAACCCACCCATGATATCAAGGAATCCCAGGTAGCGTTTCAACTTTTAACATTTAGATTCCATGATATTATGGGTTTTTAAACTCCCATGATATTATAGGATCGAGGACAAAAAAGTAAATAAAAAAAAAGTGTACTAGGTGACATTTACATAAATTTAGTTTGAAATTGAGGATTAAATGTCTAAGGGGTGTTGAAATGTCAAATCCCCTTGAAAGTATTCCCTTCAACCATATACCCATTCCTTCTCTTTCAATTTTTTTTTAAAATCTTTTCTTATCAATTGAAAAAAAAATTCTGCTCCTCTTCCCAAAATCCCCTCCTATAGCACGCATCCTTGGGCCTCTCCCAAGAGGCAAAACCCCTAAAATATGCAGGCCTTAGGCTGCCTTATCCTCTCCATCTCCCTCTTCCTTCTGTGTTTTACCTCTTTCTCCTTTTGCACTTTCAGATGGTGAGGCCGCCTTCATTGCGAGTCACCAACTCCTATCACTGTCCAAGGATGGTTACCTCCCTGAAAATTACAAGTGCAACGCCAACATCACATTGACATTCAAGAATAAGAGCGGCTCAAATGTGCCTATGTTTCACTCCAAGCATGGAAGAAGGCCATCTACTCAGACCCCTTGAATTATTCGGCCAATTGGGATGGCCCAAACGCTTGCTCATATAAGGGCATTTTCTGCTCTCCGGCCCTTGATAACTCGTCTGATGATGTAGTAACCTCGGTTGATCTCAATTCTCAATCATGGGGACATCGTCGGGTACCTTGTTACACCCTGACCCGAACTAATTATGATTAACTCTAATTAAATTGAGATTAATGCTAATAAAGCATGATTAATTAAGCTAATTGTGGTTAATGACAAAAATGAGATAGATTAATCTCAAATGATTGAATTAAGCTTAATGAAGTGAATTTGAATAAAGTTAAGCTGATTAAAATGAATTTAGACTCAAACAAGGTAGGCTAAGGACTTTTTCGTAAATACGAATTTTTGCGTATTTCGTCGAATACGGAAACTCTTGATACCGGCGAGTGTATCTCGAATAGTACATTAACTTTCATAATAGGCTTAAAATTGATCAAATGAACCTTCATTTGACTTAATTTGTAAATAGTAGAAGTGAATGGGGGTTTGTGCAAAATGGGGCTTATAAGGAGATGAGATGAACTCAAATGAGTCATTCACTCACTTACAACAAGGAGAGAAACCCTAGACTCAACTTCATCTTTCTCTCTTCTATTCTTCTTATTTAAGTGTGATCTTTGGAGGGATTCAAGTGGGTTTGAGAAGAACTTCATCTTCTTCCTCTCTTTGTCTTCCATTTTTGGAGCTAGAGCTTGTGAAAGATACCAAGATTTCTTTCCATTGAGCTACAAGTGAGTAAGTAACTCCTTTTATATAGTTTTCAAGTTCTATTGAGTAGTGAGGAGAGGTTTTTAGCACAAATAGCTTAAGGAACCCTCTTTTGGGTTGTTTTTGTGAATTAGGGTTTGAAAAGAAGATATTTGGCCTCAAGTCAAGCTAAGAAAGAGAGGTTTTTGTCAATTAGCTTCAAGAGAGGCAAGTATAAATATTTGCTTGTGATTGATGTTAATTATTGTAGAAGTTCCATTAATTTGGATCTTTTGTGTAGTTTCCATAAATTTTAGAATTGATTGTTTGTGTGAATGGATTGAATGAAGGATTAGAAGGAGTTTAATGTGTGAGTGAGATGAGAGTTGAGGAGTGGATAGGAGGTCCAAGTTTATGTGCAGGTTTAGGGTGGAAGGATGGAGAAAGGACAGCAAGAAAATCAGTTTCAAAGGCTGAAAGTCCCAGCCCAAGACTGTTTGATCGATCTGCACTAAACGTACGATCAGTTGGACAATGCTAACTAGGGACAATTTTCTGTTCGATCGATTGGACAGGGCATTAGCTAGGGTGAACTTTTGGCCGATCGATCGGACCGTTAGTAAATTTTGGTTTTTGTTAGGTTTATGAGTGCTTCCTATGAGCACAAGCACCACTGAAATAGTGTTTTAGACTAATTATAATGTGATTTGAGATTGTTGAGAATTAAGAACAATAAAAGAAAATTTTTATGATTGGACCATTGTTCTAATAGTTAACTAATTATGGACTAAACCTCCATAGGTGATAATTACAGGGACTCTAATGTACACATTATATATATACAAATGTGATGTCCATCGAAAATAACACATGCATTAGATAACCAATGATTACACTTGAATGGTTGGTTTAAACTAGGAAAGAGACGAGTGGAATTGCTCATAGCCTAATTCTCTCATTGTATAGTATTCCGTATCGTTGCGTTCCAATCTAATGAGATTGATGTTACTGTTATTCCTTTCATTTATTAAGAATGGAATTACTTAATTGAATTGAATCCAGATATGGATTGCTCATTGAAATGTATTGACACTTGAGTCTGGCACTACCTAACTATTGTATTAAAGTTCTAAATGAGCTAAGTGAATTAATGAATAAGCAAATGACTATTCCTACTGCAGTAGATGAATTTGATGGCGTTTCGGAACTCCGTGGAGATGCCAGTAGTCCCTGGCCCGGAAACTAGTAAGTCTCACCATTTCGATCGTATCTATGGGTACTGATTGATGCTTTTTATTTGAAAGATGAATCATTCATTTAAGGGAATATGCTAAATGAAATAAAAAGAAATGAAATGAAATGAATGCTATGGCAGTTGTCAATTTATGACTTCTATTACTTGACTCTAAATGTCTGTGTATTGTCATTATACAATGGTCTATAATTGGATATCAATTGTAGAATTGTGAATGGATATATTACACAGATTTATTATATGCGTTATCATATGCTATCACAAGATATGTTTATATATTGTTAAACCGTCGTATTCACTGGTGTTATTGATGGCATTACAAGCCCGATTCCCAATACCGATCCAGCAGCGACCCCGGCGGCAGCGGAGAAAACCGCTCCGGTTCCTCCAGAATGATTGATTGAATGGAATGGACAGGATACCATTTGACATAGATATCCAAGTGCGTAAATGAATCAAGAATGTTTTGGGAAATTCTTTTTGGAAATGATTATTTTGAATGTAATGTTTTGAGGACATGTGTAGTTATCAACCTGTATTGTATTTGAATATGCAGGGTTGACAAATAAATGATATGATGATACATGTATAAAGACTCTTACTTTTGTATAGAACTGTACAATTGTAAATCGATATAGTCGAATGTATGTTTCCACAAATGATAAAATTGTTAGGTGAATGAATGTTATCCATTGTGGATTTCGTTTTAAATTCAATTAATTCGGAGTTTACGAAAATAAGTATAGGATCACAGTTCGGGATTATCGAATCTCGGGCCCAAGTAGTCACATACCATTGCCATCTCCCACATCAATTCCAATAGATTCTGTGAATTTGTGGCATTATCCCCAGGAGCTTCTCTAAGCTCAAGCTACTCTGAGCTTGATGTAAGCAAAAACCGCTTTGTGGGTTCCTTCCCTAATGTCATTCTAGAGATCCCATAATTGAAATACCTCGATCTTCGATTCAACGAGTTTGAAGGGAGTTTACCTTCTGATCTGTTTGATAAGAAACTTGATGTCTTGTTCTTAAAATTGGTATTTGGATATTATCCGTATCAATGATCTAGTTAGTCATTTATGATTGGTCATGAGGTCATGTAAATAGAAAGGATCCCTAAATGATGAAGTGATGGTAGGTTAAATTCCCCTGTACCAAAGAATCTAGGGAACTCCCTTGTTTCTGCATTGGTCCTTGCCAAAAATGCGCTGGGAGGCCGTATTCCACCTAGCATAGGCAAGACGAAGAATGCATTAAACAAAATTGTTTTGTCGAACATTGGGCTCAAACTTGGATATTGAGAAGAGAGTAGTGTGATGGGTGGAAAGTTTGCAGAGAGGACAAGATATGAGGGAGATTGTGTTGTTAGGCTAGGAGAAAAGAGTGAGATGGGAGATTTGGTAATGATGAAATGAAGAATTGGAAAGGTAGGTTGTGATTGGTGTAGTCGGCGTAGATGAGTTCGGATGCGTGTCTAGACAAGTTGTAGGGCAGTGGTGGCTCAGTGATGAATGGGTTTATGATGAAGAAGATGGCGGTATTCCTGGCCAGTTGCAGGGTGAGTTCAATTCAGGACATCCGGCCAAATTGGGTGCCGTCCGGCCAATTTCCCCACCTTTTTTTTTTCTTCTGAAATCCAGAAATATCCTTACGGTTCTGAGTTGAAAGAAAAAAAAAAAAAAGCAGCAGAAGAAGAAGGCCTTTGAATGAATGGCAGTGACGGGGTCGGGTTGCAGCGGCAGATGTTAAGATGAGCAACTCAACGAATAATCAGCCAAAGCAGAAAACTCTGTGGACCAGCGTCTCTTCGTGCATCTTGAGAACCACCGAAAGCTTTTGTGTATTTTCCTATGCAACCTTTAACTTAAGTTTCAAGAAAAAAGTGTGATGGCCCCCCTGCAAGATGCCGAAGAAAATGCCTTCCAATCCCTGTACATGTAGGAGTATATAACTTAAACTTTACTACTGTTTCCTCCCATCTAAAAATGGAGAAAACTTAGTCCATCCAGGATATTCCCAACATCTTTACCATGAAGCTGTATCGGTCAGCAGTTTCATCAATCTAAAACGAAAACAGAACAATGCCATTAGTTAACCATTAGAAAGTTATCAGCTAAGGCTACAAACTTGATGAGCCCATTAAGAAATAAGTAACTATTACCATTTTCTGTGTAGGTTTCCCACCTCGAAGCCCAGCCTTGCGGGCAATGCGTGCAATGATTAGGTTTGGCTGTGGGGTGTTCTCTACACTTGTACATAGGACCAATTGCATGGTCTAGGGAAGAGATTCAAAACCAAGGTTGGTCGGAAGTCCTTCAACCCATGACTTTATTGCAAACGGTCCACAATCTAAATTCATGCCGCCAAAGGTCCCTCTCACACTTTCTCATACCAGAAATGTCTAATTTACCCTTTCTTTAAATCATATCCCATAATTGGTGGGATATCCCATTAATAATGGTCAACTACCATTTAATTAGCCACGATTAATAGAATCCCATTAATAAGATTTTTTTAAAATAAATTCTAAAAACAAACAAGTAGATTTCAAAATAACGCAAATAAATTTAAAATAATGCAATAATTTCAAAAAACGCAATAAATTTGAAAAAAAAGCAATAAGTTTCAAAAGAAGGCAGATAAATTTAAAAAGATGCAAATAAATTTCAAAAGATCCAAATAAATTTTAGTAAATGTAAATAAATTTCAAAAGACTCAAATAAATCTCAAAAGATCCAAAGAAAATTCAAAAAATGCAAATAAATTTCAAAAGACGCAAATGAATTTCAAAAGACGCAAATAAGATTCAAAAAAGTAAACACATTGCCAAAACTAAGATAAATCAATTTTTCAAATTTCTGAAAAATTTGCCAAAAACTCAAGTATCTTTGTCAAAACTCCGTTAAATTTGTTTAAAGAAAAATGCAAATAAATTTGAAAAGACACAAATAATTTCAAAAGGCGCAAATAAAATTAAAAAACGCAAATAGATTTCAAAAAACGTAAATAAATTTGCTAAAAAACTCAGATAAATTTCTCAAAAACATAGAGAAATATGACAAAAGACAGATAAATTTGACAAAAACTCAGATAAATTTCACAAAAATTCAGATAAATTTGACAAAAACTAAGATAAATTTGACAAAAGAGATAAATTTGCGTCGACTGGGTCAGCCCGACTTGACCTAACCTAGAACAAAAGACCTACAGAATTTGGTTGTCTTCTTCACGTTATGGTTATGGAATCAGAACCAGAACCAGTGCTCTTCCTCCTTTGGCCACGGCAAGGCACGGCAAAAGCGAACGGAGCTTCTCCGGAATATTCAGACGGTGACGGTAGGAGTCTTCTTCCTCGACGATGGGCAATCTAGTAGACCCAAAAATCTTCTCTTCTTTGGTCTTCTTCTTCAGTCGAAATAGAACCCAGTTCTCGCCTGCGTATGGGCTCTTCTTCCTCTCCGACCACGCAGGCTACGTTAAATCAGACTTTTGGTCACAATAAGAACCTTATTCTCCTGCAAAGAATCCGTCAATCAGATCTGCTCCTGCGTCGAATTTCTTCCGATCAGGCGCAACGCTCTGATACCAGTTTGTTTAGGAAGGAGGGATGAGCGAATATCGAGATGATTTAGGAAGGAGGGAGGAGGGAAGAATTGAAAATCTAAAATTTAAAATTTTATGCCTAAAACAGTTGAAAGGGCAAATTAGTCACGAAATATGTGATCATGTGGACGAGTGACCTCTGGCTGCAAAGTGTCTAACTGAGTGAAGTAGAGCCCTTAAACAAAATTTGCGTGGACAAGAGGCTGGATACATTCCACTTTAGGGACCTTTTGCTAATTATGTCTTAAAAATATGCATATAGCAAACAAAGACCTTCTTCTTCTTCAGAACCCTAAAAGGGCATTTCTGGGTTTTAGATAAAAAAAGAGGGGGGGAAATTGGCCGGCCGGCACCCAATTTGGCCAGATGTCCTCAATTGAAATCTACTTGGAAAACTTAAGAGCTTATTTTGAAATGTGGCTCTAACGTTGTCCTGTTTTGAAATCTGCCAAAAACTTAGGGCCCATTTTGTAATTTTCCCAAAAAAAAAAAATTTGGGTACAGACGATGGTAGTGATCGGCTGATGGTAAAAATGGTAATTTGTGATGAAAATGATGAAAAATGCCTTGACTGGGTTATGCGACTAAGCAATGGATGGGAGAAAAAATGACAGAGATGTGCAGGGATTTGGATGGGTGGAGATGAAATGGTGGAGAGATGAGGATGGGAACTGGATCGGTTTTTTTTTTTTTTTTTTCAACATAAAGTCCAAGTGTATTTTTGAGTTTTAAAAAAAGTGAGGAAACTGGCCCGCGGGCGCTCAAACTGGCAGGATGTCCTAAATTGCAATGTGTTTGGAAAACTTAACTCTCACTTTGAAACGTGGGTTCTAATTTTGTCCTGTTTTGAAATTTGGCAAATACCCCTGTTTGTATTAAACTCTGCTACTGCGATTACTTGTAGCAAATACCCCTATTTGTTAAATGATTCCAGAGTTCTAAAGCTGGATGAGGGGAAACCGGAAAATCCGAAACATGTATGTAGCATAAAATACGTTACATGGGGAGCCCATGACTTCGGGGTCCATTGGTCTGCTGCATTGCATTGATAATCCTTTCAATCCTAACCCGTCACACTGTGGCCAGAAAAAACACACTGTAGAATGAAGCTCAACTATTGTCTATAATCAATTGACCGTAGGCCAAAGCTCAAAGAGTTACCATATTTCAAAATCTTATAGTTTTTTAGGAAGTCCTCAGCCCATCAGAGCAATCATCATGTCTAACCCTGCACCACTATGCAGTCCAGAAGTACCCAAAATGTATCAATATGACAATATAAGTGTACTCACCAAAACAGATGGTCTTAACCGTAAAATATTTGAAAAGCATAACTGGATTGGGTCCATTAGTAGGACTGCTGCAAAAACTTGATTGCACAAACATAAGTTTCCCTGAAGATGCTAGGTCAACACCTTATGATTTCAACGGTTTTGTTCTTGCACTGTATCATTGTCTGAAGATTGTTTCCGCTACTACACAGTCAATTATGTGTATGGACTTTGTCTAATTTCCACTACTGCACAGTTAATTATGTGTATGGACTTTGTCTAACTCTCCTATGCTGGAATACTGCAAAGACTATAGATATAAGAATGGACATTGGTCGTAGCAGTTAGCAAATTAAAACCAAGACCATTTCAATGACACTCTAGTCCCACCTACCATATACCTCCCTATATATATATGGGTCCTCTCTATGCTGAATCCTCATCCACATAGCAGCACATCCTCGTCCATACTTCATACTTCAAGATGATGAAGATAGTCGCTCACATCCTTGTAGTCGTCCTCCTTTCCATCACTTCCTCACTTGTTTACGCCTACGATCCTAGTCCTTTACAGGACATTTGTGTCGCCGATCTTAACTCAAAAGGTACACTTTATTTGCAGCATATTTTTCTTAGTTGGCTAAAGATGTTTGTGCAAATTCAATACTTTTGCTTGGATATAGTATAACGGTTACAATTTGATTTTGCAGTGTTGGTGAATGGGTTCGTTTGCAAGGAGATAAAGGAGGTCAAAGCAAATGATTTTTTCTTATCAGGCTTCGACAAACCGAGCAATACTATGAACAAGGTTGGGTTCAATGTGACCAATGCCCTCGTAAACCAGATACCAGGACTAAACACTCTTGGCGTCTCCTTGGTTCGCTTAGACTTTGCGCCTTATGGAGAGAACCCTCCACACACGCACCCACGTGCCGCAGAGATACTGACGGTCCTCGAAGGGACGCTTTACGTGGGCTTTGTCCTCTCCAACCAGAACAATAATGCACTCATAACCAAGGTCCTCAACAAGGGTGATGTGTTTGTATTCCCAATTGGCCTCATTCACTTCCAAGCCAATATCGGCCACGCACCTGCTGTAGCCATTTCCTCTCTCAGCAGTCAGAACCCAGGTGTGATCACCATTGCTAACTCCGTGTTTGGATCAAACCCGCCCATCTCCGACGATATTCTGGCCAAGGCCTTTCAAGTGGACAAGAAAGTAATTGATCATCTCCAGGCCCAGTTCTGGGTGAACGCATAACAAGCAGTCCTTGCTTCATTGAAATATTTGATGTTGTATTAAACATAAATAAATGGCTACATGCATGTTTGCTTCTCATACTAGATTATAAGAAATGAATTTTTTCTGTCAAAAGACTCTAACATCTCTAATGTTGCATCTTTTTTAGTTGGCTTTTTTTTCCCTTTATATACTAAAATAAGTGAAATCTTAATGCAAAACCCTAGAGAAGGGTGAAAACTATGATTAGTTTACTCGTGGCTACCTATAATCCTTTGACCCACCCGATTTCAAGGGTAGATATAGCCAATTTTTACTAGGGCCATACAATTAGGTATGCTCATTGGCCGGCCCAGCCAAAGCCCGATCCAGACCCAGCCTGCCATTGGTCGTGTTTGCATTAAGTGATAGAAAGCCCAAACCAGGCCTGGCCCGTGTAAGCAATGCGTAGTAATTTAATTTTATTAGTCAAAATAATTGCTCGAATGCTTACAAAATCGAAAAAGCCCGGTGACCGATTGATTAAATGGGTGACCTCGGGCCTGACTTTTGGGGCCCGTGTCGGGCTTGAGCCAGACCTGGGCCAGTGTTTCTAATGTCGGGTCGAGACTGCATATGCCTTAGCCTGGCCCATTGACACCCCTACATACAATCATGGCCCTAAAGATTTGTGCCATGTACATGAATATGAGAAGCTTGATGGTTAATATTTTTTGATAGCATATTGAACAATAAGATATATGCTGAAATTGGCTTATATATCAAACATAAAACCAATGATTGCTAGCCAAAAGGATCCACAGAAGTCAAAAACAGACTTTATTAAATTATTTCCTATTTATGAACCACTAGATAGACGATCTATTCCTGCTCATACATAGATCTTGATGCATAGGCGAAAATGGATTGAAAATCTGTGTTTGGATAAATCTACAAACTTATCCAAATAAGTTGAAGGTTCAATTCTGGTCAACCTCAATGTTTACTGTTGACATTATCAACATGCTAGCAATCGAACTATGCTGGCAGGTCTGATTCGGGTCACGGCTTCATGTCCAGAATGACCCAAACGAGATTCCTTAGAACTATTTTAGTAGGGTGGGTCCAGTTATGGTTCAGTTTGAGGTCGAGTCAGCTCTGACCCTTACCGAATACTCTTAACGAAATAAAATCAGAGCCAATTCAGCTTTGAGTTCATGCTAGGTCTCATGACCTAAGCGAAAATCTTTTAAGGGGGAGTAGGCCATTTTGGGACTAGGTTAGATTCTGACTGTATATACCTAACTGACTGGGCCATTAACCTGCATAGAAAAACTTTTCCTCAACAACATCAATGCAATTGTGTGTTAGAAATGTCCTCAGTTGGAAATGTCCTAACCATATCAAATGAGTTTCTTTTATTTTATCACCTAATAATGGTACCTTTAAATGCTCCCAAAAGTGTCATTTATGATTTTACCGTTTCTATTTTTACCACACATCTACCATAACATTCATTTTGTGCATATGCTACTTTATGATTGTCTAATATTCTACTCTATAGATCATAATAAGTCTAAAGAAGAAAATCTTATACGTTTGGTAACTTAAGAAAAACATGAAGAAAATATCATTTTCTTTTGAAAAACTCAAATTTTTTTTCTACAACCCCCCTTTAGAAAGCTTTCTACAATATAAAATATCTCAAAATGATGATTACAAAGTTTTAGAGTAAAGTAAAGACTTTACTTCACTAAATCTATCATGATCTATTGGATTACATATATGGTAAGGTAAAGTAAAGTAAAGGTAAATGTTTCATCACGGTAAAGGTGGGGAAAAGTAAAGGTGGGAAAAGGTATATGGTGAATTAAAGTGGGGGGTGATAAAGTTTTTTTTTTTTTTTTTTTACTTTACTTTATCACATTTTACCGTAGTTTTATACAGTAAATAAAAAGTGACTTGTGATAGAGAACTTATTTACATGTGTGGTAAAGTAAAATAAAGATTGATGTCAGATCATGGTAAAATGTGAGGTAAAGTAAGGTGAGATGAAATATGCGGTGAAGGAAAGTGGAAGAGAGAATTGTAAAATAGTTATTTTTTGTATTAACTTTACTTTACTACAGTTTACCATGGTTTTGTGTGATAAAAGAAAAGTAGCTTGTGGCAAAAAAAAAAAAACATGGAAGTTGAACTTGACTTTACCACACTACTTTTTTATCTAGACAAAAATAAATTACATATAAACTAAAATATTTAATAAGAATTTATTCTAATAATGAACTTTACTTTAATCGTAGCACATTCCAAACAACTCAATTTAAAATATGTAATGTTCTTCAAAACCCGCCAAACCAAACAACAAATATATTATAATATTTTGACATTACACTATTCAATTCTATACTATTTTATTCTTGCAATTTTAAATTTGTAAATATTTTATTTAGTAAACATCCAAACGAGCTATAAGATATCATCATTGAGATAAATCTTAACTACACAGAAAAAACACTCATGACTTCGTCGTCCAGGGTCGGCCCTACCTCTGGGCATGTGGTCATAAAAGTCTAATAGTAAGGACTCGAAGCTTTGCTAGGGAAAAAATGTTTCTTCTTTGCCAGGCTTCATAAGCTAGTCATTCACCCACTCAAATCCTTGTCAATGTGGCTCAAATACCAAGCCTTGACACCCTTGGCATCCCCATCATCTAGATGGACCTTGCACCATGGGTCTTTCTTAATCATCCTCAAGCGTGTTTAGGGGTGTAAATTGGGCCGGGCCACCCAGTACGAAAAAACTTTGGTCGTGGGCAAGCACAATACATTAGCTGGGTTGACCAAGCCGGGACGGCCCGGCACAAAACAAAAGGATGGGTCGTGCTGGGCTGTGCATGCTTGGGCTGAGGCACTGCCCGATACAACATTTATATATGAAAAGGCTGATTTTTTGTATAAATAAAATATGATAATTAAAATAACTAAAGTCTTATTTTTCATTTTCAAATTAGCATCTATATTTGTGCATTTATTCTAGTAGTTTCAACTTTATCTCAAGTCGAGGACCCTAAAAGTCGTTAAATCTCTTTCAGTTTATATAAAAAGTTTAAACAAAATTAAAAAAATCAGAAGATGAATGTGGGCCAGCCTGTGGACGGCACGGGCTAGCATGGCGCAACCTAAGTCGTGCTGTGGCCATCCTGGGCCGACCCCAACCAACCCGAGAACAGAGCGGCACAACCCATGAGTTTTCACAAGTCAACATGCCACTGCCGGGCCAGCCTCAAAGCAAGCTGTGCAGGCATGGCACGACCCAGTAACACCTCTACGCGTGTTTAGACAGTCCCAGCAGGCCCTATGTGAATTTCATATTTTTCTTTTTCCTCATCTATGCATTGTTATTTGCAGAATTGAACTGTATGTGGCCTTCAGTGAGCCTTGGAATTGCATCTAATACAAAAGTGAGGACTGCTTTTGATTTAATCAAAATCCATCCAGAGGAAGCATCTTGCAGGATAGTTGAATTTGGATTGCATGCATTCACCATTAATATAAATATACTCTAGATGATTTAATCAAAGTCCATCCCTTGAACCTTTCATAAGGAGTAGCTACAACAACCATACAACTAAAGCCACTTCAACGGTTTTGTTCTCTGCACTGTATCAATGTCTGAAGATTGTGTCCACTACTGCCCAGTTCATTTGTGTATGGACATTGGACGTAGCAGTTAGCGAATGGCAGTGGCTTAAACAAGAATTTGACCATGTAGTCTTTCCCTATTGCAATTAAAAACAAGACCATTTCAATAACACTCACGTCCCACCAATAGCTTGGGTAAGGTGTTTGTGCAAATTCAATAATTTTGCTTGGATATAATATAACAGTTACAATTTGATTGTGCAGTGGTTGTGAATGGGTTCGTTTGCAAGGCAATAAAGGAGGTCAAAGCAAATGATTTCTTCTTATCAGGCTTTGACAAACGGAGCAACACCATGAACAAGGTTGGGTTCAATGTGATCAATGCCCTTGTATACCAAATACCAGGACTCAACACTCTTAGCGTCTCTTTAGTTCGCTTAGACTTTGCGCCTTACAGAGAGAACCCTCCTCACAAGCACCCACGTGCCACAAAGATACTGACGGTCCTCGAAGGGACGCTCTACGTGGGTTTTGTCCTCTCCAACCAGAATAATAATACCCTCATAACTAAGGTCCTCAACAAGAGAGACTTGTTTGTCTTCCCAATTGGCCTCATTCACTTCCAAGCCAATAACGGCCACACACCAGCTATAGCCATTTCCGCTCTCAGCAGTAAGAACCCAGGTGTGATCACCATTGCCAACTCCGTGTTTGGATCAAACCCGCCCATCTCTGACAATATTCTAGCCAAGGCCTTTCAAGTGGTCAAGAAAGTAATTGATCATCTCCAGGCCTGGGTGAACACATAACAAACAGTCCATTCTTCATTGTCTTGTCAACTTACTGGGCTTTCTATCTTAAAGCCATATATAAATGGCTACACATCTGTTTGCTTCTCATACTAGATTATAATAAATGAAATTTTTATGTGAAAAGATTCTCAAGATCTCCAATGTGCTAGTTCTTTTTAGTTGCATGGTTTTTTTCCTTTCTTATCTTTACTAAAAGAAGTGATCAAATGTTAAAACCTATGGCAAAACCTCAAAGGTGGGTGTAAACTATGATTAGTTTAAATGTTGGCTACAGTCCTTCAACCCAGCCGATTTTTTTTTTTTTTTTTTGATATCCCAGCTAATTAATGGGCTGGTTTCAACGGTGGGCATAGCCAATTGTTACTGGGGCCATACAATCATGGGCCTAAAAATCTGTTCCATGTACATGTAGGTGAGAAAGCTTGATGGCTGAGATTTTTTATAGTATGTTGAACAATAGGTAAATAGCCAAATTGGTTTATACATCAAGCATAAAATCAAGTTTTGCTAGCAGAAAGGTCCCACATAAGCCAAAAATAAATTCAGTTTTCTATTTATTAATGAACTGCTGTGTAGATGATCTGATCCTGCTCATACATAGATCATGCTGTCAGGATTAATGTATAGGCAAAGAAAATTCAAGTTCGGTTAAATCTAGAATCATTCAAATAAGTTGAACGGTTCAATTTGGTCCATTTGGTTAACTTCGATGTTGACGGTTGACATCATCACGATGTCGATCCAACTATGCAGACTGATCCAGTTGTCAAGGTTAAGTTCCAGAATGACCCAAAAAACATACCTTAAAAAACTATTTAAGTGTGACACGTCCACTTATGACCCTTTCACAATAGTCCAACAGAATAAGAAAAGAGATTAATTCAGCAGAGAGTTCAGGTCGGGTCAGATCATGACCTGAGCCGAAAGACTTTGAAAGGCTGGGACCATGTTATTTAGGGCCTGACCTAAGTTCCCAAAGCGCGGAACAGGAGCGGTAGCGTCGAAACGCTAAATTTTAAATAAATATATGTCCGAAGCACCTATACTACATAGTGCTTGTGGGTTTATAAAAATATTAACTAATAGAAACAAATATATATTATCCATATATTGAACTATAAAAAATGGAGAAAGAATTTAACTTTGCAATTTGGTCACATAAAATAGACAATAATTAATAAATTAAAAGAACTTTTTTCATTCAAAAGATAAATGTTGAGTTTACAAGAGAAGAAAATACGCAGAAAACCAGAGATTCTGCAATGTTTGCTCCATATTCAATCGAATCCCGCTCCGAGAACAGTCGAATCGCGTTCCAAGGGCGGTTCCGCGAATCAAGAAGGCTGAAAGGAGGTTCTGGGCACTGAGTGCCTGACTGTGCCAAACTTCAAGTGCCAGAGAGGGGCAGTCGGGCGGAATCCGACAATCTATACATGACCTGGGCTGGCCCAACTGGGAAACTCTAGGCAGCGGTGATGCGGCAGAGTCCCTTATTTGACGGCAATCTATACATGGCCGAGCTCTAAAGGGACGGCTTTGATCTTGTATGGGTCTCACAGTCCGGCATGACTGGGCTCACTTGTTTGGCTAATTCCATCTCAGAATTCGAGCATGCCAAATTATTTTTCAAACTTTTTATTGCTATTCTCAGTGGTGGGAAACTATTTGTGGATAGGAAGGACTGGGGAAGTTTCATGAGAAGTTTAAAATTATTTTTCAAACTTTTTATTGCTATTCTCAGTGGTGGGAAACTATTTGTGGATAGGAAGGACTGGGGAAGTTTCATGAGAAGTTTAAAATTATTTTTCAAACTTTTTATTGCTATTCTCAGTGGTGGGAAACTATTTGTGGATAGGAAGGACTGGGGAAGTTTCATGAGAAGTTTAAAATTATTTTTCAAACTTTTTATTGCTATTCTCAGTGGTGGGAAACTATTTGTGGATAGGAAGGACTGGGGAAGTTTCATGAGAAGTTTAAAATTATTTTTCAAACTTTTTATTGCTATTCTTAGTTGTGGGAAACTATTTGTGGATAGGAAGGACTGTGGAGAAGTTTCATGAGAAGTTTTTTTTTCCTTTTTTCTCTCACTAGCAAAGAATCTTCTGAAGATCCATATGTTTTGTTTATGAAGCTGCAGAGTGCGTTTCTCCTCCAATTTATCCGCATATACTTTCATCTGAAATGGAAGGATTTGTTGAAGTATCACCTCTCTCTAGTGCTCCAACCAGTGCATCTTCTGACTCCTTGATTATCAGCAATGACAGTTATGTACCAATTCACTCTTCCTCCCAAATTCTTGTTGCCCAAGATTCCAAAGAACTGATAAATGTTGAACATTCCGAGGCTGCTGTCTCTCATACAAATGAAAAACACATGAATGATGAAAAACTGGGAAAAAAAGGTAGCAATTATAACTTCTACATTCTTTGCTACCTTTTTCTCGGATTATCTCAGAATTATTTGATTTAATCAGGCACCAACAGTCACTTCTGGTTTGGATTCTCTTGATGGCCACTAGGTAAAGCTAACAAAAAAAAAAAAAAAGAAAGAAAGAAATAAAAAGATTAAATATATACAATCATGAAATTTGAAAGAAAGAAGAATAAGTAACCATCATGGGTTATTTAAGTCCAAATCCTAAAAACCCAAAGCTCTGAAACCACATAATAATTTAAAGGATTAACATACATAAATTAGATCAACAATATTAGGATAGATCTGAATAAGACAAAGTTAAATCTCAACCTACATGCATGGTTGCTCCATGAGGAAGTTGACTTGAAAAAAGAAAAAAAAGACATGGATCGTGCGGCTCCATGTTTATTAGAAATTGAGCTATTATTTCAAACTATATCAATTTGGTCTAAAAATAACAATCAATCCATTTATCCAAACCCAAAAGTTAGGATAGAAAGCCTACCTGGGCACACTGGCTATTGGGTCTGAGTTTCCATCAACAATTATAACACTCATTGCAACTCGCAAAACGCATATCCCGTAACATGGATCGTGCGGCTCCATGTTTATTAGAAATTGAGCTATTATTTCAAACTACATCAATTTGATCTAGAAATAACAATCAATCCATTTACCCAAACCCAAAAGTTAGGATATAAAGCCTACCTGGGCACACTGGCTATTGGGTCTGAGTTTCTATCAACAGTTATAACACACGTCGCAACTCGCAAAACGCATATCTTGAACCCAAAACCGTGTCCCGTGACTCGAACTCCCGACCTACCAGATTCTAATACCGCTTGCAGGATCTTACACGCTATTAAGCCACCACTTATCCCAAAACCAATTGGTGACAGGAAATAAAACAACAACGGTTTTATGATGAGGGCAAGAGCTCGACCACAATTATAATAACTCAGGAATGAGGGTGGACGTTGACCTCAACAGTCAAGAATCAACCATGAAACTAGAACCAACCTGTGTGGGTAAAACACCGTAATGACGAGATTAAGCGAGGATTACAGTAGTACTTGCTGTCCACCTCGACCTCTGTAATCACAGCCCGGCAGCTCGGCTAGGAGTGCCAGCACGGCAGGCAACTCGGCGTAAGTGCCAGCTCAGCACAAATGCCCAGCGCGGCCAAGCCGTTCTCAGTCTCGGAACAAAACGCTGAAAGCAAAATGGGCCGTCACCTTCCTCTAGGAAGTACGGCGCGCCCTGACAGATAGGAGCATTCATTTATGACGATAGGATTGCTCATTTATGATGATAAGAAGTTAGCTTTATCATCCCTTAACATCAACTGACTAAAGGCATGGAAGGTTCGGATTGGATGTTCCCTTTTTACCTACCGCTGAATATCAGGGTAAGGACCGATGGGACCTCACCCCACCTACCCCCACTTAGAGAGAATGAACGAGGAATGTCCACATATATACACATGGGGCCAGCCCCATAGAGGTACGCAACAGACAATACATGAGATCGTCTCATTCCCCTCTCCCTCCTCCTGCTTAGTTTTTAAGAACTAACTCAGGGATCGGAGCACCTTCGGCTCACAGCAGCCAGGGGCTCTAACCCAAGCCTTTTTCCTTCCCTTTTCAGGTTCTTGGCGTTCGGTATTCCCTGATCTACAAAGTTTATCTCGATCTAAGTAGGTGTCGTGTTTTCACCGCCTACACAACCCATTCTTAGCTATATGACTATGAGATCAGTCTCAAACAGACTTGAAGTAGATTTTAGTAAAGCCCAGTATCTCTACCTTGAATGACATAGCTAAAAGACTTTTGACATGTAGCAAATACACAGACAGCCCCTCATTCAGATTTGAGTACATAATGCATCCGTCTGCTGAAAAATCAGCTTAGCAGGGTTTCACCAGCAGCATAAGTGCATAACATAGGGCGATTTAATCATTTCTATTTTCACCATCTATATTTCAAAGGTCCATCCATATCACTAAACTTGCCTGTTGGAAAATCTTTTCACAGCTACTCATCACCTGTGAATTACCACTCTCCACAGTTACAACGAATTACACACCTAAAGAACCATTAAAAATTTAAAGACGCCCAATTTCAAGGGTTAAGACTGATTTTGACAGTCTAATAACTGTAGCATTATAAAAGCATGGGTTAGAATGATTGATGGTGTAGGAAACCCCTCTAATTACGTATAGCTAATAAGATTCCTAGAAAGATTTAAACTTTCCTTGAGCCAAAGATATCTTGCATTGAGAATTATCCAAACAATATGGGAAGTCTCATATGAATTGGTCGTCCAAGGTTGGCCCAGGCATTTCTTCTTAGCAGGGCCTCATAAGCCAGGCATTAACGTCAACCCACTTGGTTGTTGAGTGACCCCTGTCCTGTCAATGTGGCTCAAATACCAGGGCTGAGAACCCTTGGCATATCCATGGTCCGCGTAGGCCATGCACCGTTGGCTAAGGTGTTGTTGGATCTTAGACCTCATTGACCTACCACTTATCCCAAAATCAATTGGTGATAGGAAATGACACAATAATAATTTTATGATGAGGGAGAGGGCTCGACCACAATTATGACCGCTCAGGAGTGAGGGTGAACATTGACCTCAACCAGTGTCTTGAAAGTCCATGCATTTGCCACCCTTAGTAGCCAAAGCCTGGGTCACCGTAGCCGATACTATATTTGGAACCAATGCATGTATTTCAGTTGATGCTCTTGTAAAGGTATTCCATGTTTTTCTTTTCCTTATCAATGTATGGTTTTATCGTGCGGTTCAATTGAATGTGAGCCTGTAGTGGGTCTTATAATTGGATTTAGTAATAAAGTGATTAATATTACTTCTTCTCTTTCTTTTTCTTTTTTTTTTTTCCTTTTTTTTTGATAGATTTGAATAGATTATTGCCTCTTAATGGATGCATCAGGCGTGATAAGGCGTGATTAGCCTTGTATAATAATGAACATGCCAGCGGTCTTCATTACATGGTCACTTGAAATTCAAGGCCACTGGATGGGAACCATTTGTGATTATCTGATGCTAATTTTTCTTAGCTGATTGGTCACAACTAATTAATCTTCTACCATTCATTTGTGTTGTCTCTGGTGCTAAGTATAGGCCACTATTGCAATTATATTAGGAAATTTCACCACATCAATCAATCCATCGATTTTTCATAGAATTCCTCATTCTTCCATTTATGTCTAAGTCATTTATTCTCACATACTAAATTAATTACAAATGAATTCTGATTCTCACTACAAGCTTATGATAAACGCAAACAAACTGATACAATATTGTGTATAGAAGAATATGCAATCCAAATGACTTGCTTACTTAAACAGAGCCTAAAAAGGAACGAAGAATCATGGGTGGCTCCTATGCAGTTCCCTTTTTTTTTTCTTCTTCTTCTTCTTCTTCTTCTTCCTGCTATGGACTTAGGGGTCCACCCAAAACTGGGCCTGGAGGTAATCAATTACTTTCTTGTCCAATTGGAAGGCCTTGGAGAGAATCTTGCCGGAGATGGGTGGGCTCGATCCAAAAACAGAGTTAGCTATGGTGATAACACCTGGGTTCTGACTGCTGAGAGCGGCAATGGCTACAGCAGGTGTGTGGCCAATATTGGCTTGGAAGTGAATGAGGCCAATTGGGAAGACAAATACGTCACCCTTGTTGAGGACCTTGGTTATGAGGGTGTTATTGTTCTGGTTGGAGAGAACGAAGCCGACGTAGAGTGTCCCTTCGAGGACCGTCAGTATCTCTGTGGCACGTGGGTGCGTGTGAGGAGGGTTCTCTCCATAAGGAGCGAAGTCTATGCGAGCCAAGGAGATGCCTAGAGTGTTGAGTCCAGCTATTTGGTCGACAAACACTGGGGTCACTTTGGACCCAACATTGTTCGATGTGTTGCCCGGTTTGTCTAGGCCCTCAAAGAAGAAATCATCTGCCTTAGCCAGCTTTAGGTCCTTGCAAACACGCCCATTCACAAACACTGCAAGATAAATGTAACCATAAGATCTTAGTCCGAGCTGAATATTGAATTTTGCAGAAAGACATGCTAACATATAGTTAATTCAAGAAATGAAAGCTAACTACACAGAAGATTAGATAATGTACCAGGTGATTTAAGGTCGGCCACACAAATATCTTGCAGGGGACTGGGATCATATGCATGAATAAGAGTTGAAGACAAGGATAGGAGAGCGAGTAGGAGAATGTGAGTTGCCATTTTTGTTTCTATCAATACAAGGAAGAGGATGTGAAGATCTCAAGGAAATGGAGACTGGATTCTTCAAGTTCTGGGAGGATGAGAAGGAAGAACAGAGAGGAGGCATATAAATAGATGAAAGTGCGAGGGTTGCTTGAAATGGTCTCATTATCTAAATGCACAGGAGAAAGATGCCAAGTCAGTTTTTTTTAACAGTAATTGTTAGTTATATTAGAAATGAAGGAAAGTACATCAGCTGCAAAGTCAGTTTTGGATTAAGTCTTCAAGACAATGTCTTTTTTTTTAAACATAACCTAGTCAATTTGACAATGTCAATTCTTACTAATGTTGTATATCCTTTAAATTTCCTACTAATTCCTACTTTTGTATTGACAATGATTGAATGGGCTAGACCCTCATATATATTCTTTTGTCTTGTCTCATTAAAATTGAAAGATTGACATTGTCGTGTTGTATAGGGGAAGCCACAGACACAGAAGAAACAAAATAGACGTATTGGCTTGCACAACTTCACACATGTGTTTAATGATTCTAGAATTCAAAAGCCAATCTGCTCCAGAAGAGTGATGAAAGGGAGACTGGAAAATCTGGAACAGGTGGAGCTCATGATTTATTGATTTAGCCTATTGGTCTGATTGGCTTACCCTGATAATCCTTTCATCCCATCAAACTATGACCAGCAAAATATACTGTGTAGAACAAACTAGTCTATTATTATGGTCTATAATATTCAATTGACCGTAGGGCAAAGATCAAAGGTTTAGGATATTTCAATATTGTGACTTTTTAGGAAGGTCTCAGCCACCTGATCAATCATCTAGGTCACTAGACAAAGCGCTCCAACATGACTAAACCAAGGCTGGAAAAGTCAGCGAGGTATTCTTCACTCTACCGAGTCATCTAGTTTTGAGGAAAGAATATAAGGTAAACTCGGCTGAGATAGATATAAATAATTAATGCTTGAGGTTTGGAGTAAGCAATTTAAAAATGAATGATTGAAATGCAATAATTTACTAATTTGAATTTATTCTTATTAATATAAGTAAATACATGTATATCTGAATTTTATTAGTATTCGATCTTATTATTAAATATTTTCTTTGTAAAAATTGACTCTTCTGAGTTATCGAGTTGACTCTCTCTGTGCCCACATTTTAAAGCTGGACGACTCCGGTCTTGAGTAACGAATTTTCGATAACATAGGAAAAACAAGATTATGGTGGGGCTTTAGTTTTATGGTTTATCTCGGATTACTCTATAAATAAGTCTTATAACTTTTTGGCAAAAAGATAATTCACATGTAATCTTTGAAGTCTTTCAAGTATGACTCAAACCAACAACCATATTGTTGTGATCATGAGCAGCTTCAAACCCGAATTAAGGAAACATAATAAATGATTGTCCTTGTGTCTAACACCTAAACAACTTGGCCTAGTAGGATTCAAGTCAGACAGAAATTCTTCTAACGGTTGTGCGCACAGTTGATTTTCGAAGTCGAGTACTGAAAGGAGTTTTTGAGTTACTATGGCTGAAGATTATGCTACAAGAGTTAGGGTGTTTTATTTTTTTTTTTTCCCCCTTTATGCTGAAGGAGAGAATTTAGTCACAGAACTTGAGATATCAAGAATGCAAAACTGAAATTTAGTTATATCATTTGCTTGAATACATTCAAAAATAAAATTTTCTTGAAGAGCATTCCAAAGCAAAAAGACATTTGGAGGAGTGCTGGCATCGATCCCATCCAAGTGATCTGAATTACTATCGAACCAGGGACTCGTCCTCCTTGAGTTGGATTGTTCAAAAAGCATTTTGATTGACCAAGGCATCTTACAGTTTTTTGTTTTCTTTATCCCATTGAGGATCCAGAGTCCGGACACTGATATATAGATGATTAGATGGTGAGAGTGAGGATGGGTATGTTAAACATAGAGCATGGATTATTTCTTAATGGTCCGGTTTCAAACAAGTTTGAGTACAGCTCGACTAGGCTTTGAACAGATCCTTCTAGTTCTGCCTGTAGTAAACTTATGCAACAAATAAACAAATGAAACACTGACTGCAAGTAGGGAGAGATAACTACTAAGTATAATAACTTGAGCAGTTACATTTCAAATCATTTTACAGAGATACCAACTTCGAGTAGGGTGATACAGGGACTCAATTATTTGAGCAATTGCCAGAACATGAGAAGGTAACTTCATTGAAAGAAATAGTACTGATGACTTGACTTCGTTGGGGACTTGAACTTGTATCTAGTTGTCTTAAAGGACGTAGTCATCAAGAGTATGAATAGAAGCACTAATGAATTAAATGAAGGCATGTGGGTCATGCACATCCTCATTTGCCTTCTCATACTCAACGGCCCATTTATCCAAAGGCCTACTGGAGTCCACAACACCAAAATTTGTTTATAGATTTATGTGTGGAGCAAGTGCAAAAGGGGAATCGACCCACATTGTTTTAATCGTGCGGGGTGGGATGCAATAATAAAAGGGTTCTCCAAAAAGACTGGATTGTATTATGACAAGATGCAAATGAAGGAGTCATTTTGACGCCACTAAAGAATTATGGAAGGCATGGAAAGCTCTCATAGGAAAAGGCAGTATGGGGTATTGTAGGTGGTAAAAACGACACCCACTTAATTAGGAGGAAGTAGAACTTGATGATCGGAAAAGACCGAACGCCGGAGACCTGAAAGGGAAGGAAAGGAGACCGGGTCAGAGGCCCCGGCTGCCGTCAGCTGAAGGCACTCCGATGCCTAAGTTAATTCTGGAAACTAAGCAAGGAAAGAGTGGAGAAGAGAGGAGGGTTGGTGCAAGAGTTTGGATATTGTATCTTGCGTACCTTCATGGAGCTGATTCCATGTGTATTTGTAGATGATTCTTCGTTCATTCTTTTAGTGAGCGGAGGTTGGTGGGGTAAGGTCCCATCGGACCTTACCCCGTCACCCAGTGGTAGGTAAAAAGGCACGTCCCATCAGAAGCTTCCATGCCCTTGGACAACTGACGTGATGGGATGATAAAGCCAACTTCTTATCTCCATAAATGAGTCACCCTATTTGTCAGAGCACGCCCATACTTCTCATAGGAGTGTGATGGCCCATTCCTGACCCATAGTACCTTTACCGAGACCAAGAAGGGTCTCGCTGAGCTGGTACTTTGCTGAACTGGCACTTACGCCGAGCTGCCGAACTGATACCCACCGAGCTGGCACTCTTTACCTAGCTGCCGAGTTACAGAGCTGTGTTTACCGAGATCAAGGTAAACAGCTAGTATTGTTACCGTGGTTCTCCTTAATCTCGGCATTATGATATTTTACCCACACAATTGCCCCCTAGCTTTCGACCCCTGAGAGTTCTCCAACTCGCGGAGGTCGGAAGCTAAGTGATACTGCCTAGCTGGCACTACTACCGAGTCGAGGATGGTCGCCGAGCAGAAGCTGTCGTGCTAGCGCTGTTGCCGACGCGAAGAAAAGGAGTACCGTGATGGTGGAACCTTTCTGGTTCGACAAGGAAGTTCTTCCTTATCCTGATGACGGTCGCTGACGTCCGGTCCTTATCAAGATGTGCCTCTTCGTCTGCCCAAGGCATTAAATAGCCTCCGGGAAAAGCGTTTCTGGTGCCACGCGTCTTCTCCTTGGTTGCCGCCCAATCGCTTCGAAGGGACATTAGGGTTGCTCGATGCGACGCTTTAAATGGGCGTTTTTTGAAAACCGAAACGGCGCCCCCTACCCTTATAAATCAGGGCGTCTTCTTCTTCTGAGTCTTCTTCTTCCTCTGCACCTCTTTGGAGAATTAAGATTTCAAATCTCTTGCTGTTTGCAGAGGACATCGTCGTTTTCGAGTTCTTTTCTCCCGTCCGTAAGTCGCCTTCCTGCACGCATTCCCTTTTCTAGGGTTCCCTTGCTCTCTCTCTCTTTTTTTTTCTTTGTCTTCTCTGGGTTCTGTAAGATGGGAGTTTATAGATACATGTTAGAAGACCCACACGCCATAGGTGTCTTTAGAGCTCAGTACAATATCCCAGCCAACATAGAGATTAAATTGGAACCCCCTGAGGACCCCCTTGACGACCTTATCGTCCACAACGGCTAGATGTCGTTTTGGCTTGTGATCGTTGTGGAAGGGGGGGTTCCGTTCCCCCTTCACCCGCTCCTGAGGGATTGTCTCTGGGAGTGGCGTCTCTGCCCCTGTCAACTGATGCCGAACGGCTTCAAAATCATCATGGGGGTAGTAGAGCTAAATAAGATCCTAGGGATCAGCCTCGGTGTCTCGGACATCAAGGATGTGTATGGTCTCCGCAAATCCGCGGACGGGAACACCTACTACCTCCGAATAAGGGCCAAACAATCCGGCTTCGTCATCGCGCTGGAAGACTCCTACCGGTATGCGAGAGACGACCGAGTTTTTGTCCGGGGAGAATGGGAGTTCAGTGAGTTAGAGACGTCAAGAATGATCCGGATTCCTTGTCGCCTGGGGACCCCTCCAAGTAAAGGCCGAGATCTTTTGGTTTTCTTTTTCTCTTCTGTCCCTATACCTGCTGGACTGATGTTTCTTTTTGTTGCACAGATTTTCGCCAGAGAAGACAGACAGCCCAGAGAAACGGCTGGGCGAGAAACACTGCCTGGCTAAGCAAGTGAGAAACTATCACGAGCACCACTCCCGAGCTGCTTGGTCGCTGCTGGGGTTCGTGCCGAGATATCGCTCCTTCAACACCAAGAGGAGGGTGACCGGGATAGACTCCTTGCTCTTCGGAGAGGGAACTAGCGCAGAGCAGGTGACAGTTGCAGTTTCTACCAGGTGTCTAATCGAGTCCGGTGACCGGGCTTCAGTGTCACACTTGGACTTGGGGCCTGCAGAGACCGCCGCCGCCGAGGTCGGGACCTCTTCGCAGCGGAGGAAAGATGTTGTATCTTCCAGTTCAAAAGAAGAAGAAGAGAGAATGTTGCGCCGGCATCGTCAGCGCTTTGTAGCGGAGGACCTGGAGTCCTTGGCCTTTGAGGACGTCGGGGGCGCGGCCTTGGATGCCCCCCAGCATGCTGGTGATGTTCCGGCTCCGCCACTCCTGCTGCTGCTGAGATCACCCCTGCCCCCCGGTCCCCGGCTGCCAATGTCATCGACAACTCGCCCCCTGGATTTTCTCCAAGGGCAAGAGGTCGGGAGCGACCTGCCGGGGTCACGGAGGAGGAGGGCAAGCCCGAGAAGAGGCCCAGGGTTGAGGTCTCGCCCAGTCCTTCATCGCCACCGCCCGCTGAGGGGGCACCCCAGTCCCCTCCGCCGGACACATGGAGCCCGGACATCGAGGGTATGCTCGGGAGGCCATTAGCTACGTTGGACCGCGCAGGCGGCAACCCTCTGGTGGTTGCCGCGCTGGGGCCAGCATGCGCCCTCCCTCTGGACATGGCGAAGTGGGAGAAGATGGACAATGGGTCGCTACTGATCTCCACAATGCGGTCGACAATCTCGGTAAGTATCTAGCAAGAAATCCTTCCAAGTGTTCAATTTCGGCATCTATTTTCTAACACCTGTCTTTCTTCTGCAGGCGGTTCAAAAATGCCAAGTCGGCATGAGCAGGCTGGCAGGATTTGAGACCAGGGCAACCGAGTGGGCAGCAGAGAAGGAGGAGCTGCGGAAAGCCCTGGATGCCAAGGATGAGCTGCTAAAGGGGGAGGTGAGCAAGAACGCCGGTCTTACTGCTGACCTCGAGAAGGCTCAAGTCAAGGTGAGACGGCTAAGGGAGGAGGCGATCCAGAGCGCCAATCTTGCCGCCGACCTCGATAAAGCTCAGGCCGAAGTGGAGCGGCTAGCAGCGGACATGCACTCCCAATGTAGGGCGAACATCAAGCTGATTTCTCAGAGGAATCAGGCGAGGTCCCAGTTGGAAGCTGCCTTGGAAAAGAAGGCTGCCGAACTCGAGTCTGCTTTGGCGAAGCAAAAGGCCAAACTAGAAGAGAAATATAGGGCCGAGTTCGACGCTGCTATGGAAGAGGAGCTACAGAAAGTGACTGCGAATTACAAAGCGCAGTTGCAGCGGATCCGAGATCGAGCCCGGGTACTTGGATGGAGGACCGCCTTGACGAAGGTCGGGGTCCCTGAGGATGATCCTGCTTTCAAGAATCCTCCCGAGTTTCCCAGTTCAGTCTCTGCTCTCCCTTCCACTGCCGCTTCGCCTTACGCCCCTGGTCTGTCCTCCGAAGCCTTTCCATTGGTGGCCAGTGCTGTTTTGCTTTCTGCCTCCGAGATGCCCCCCGAAGCTCCTTTGGCGGCGGATGTCGTGCCTGAAGCCCGCCCTGTTATCTCTGAAGCCACTCCGGCAGGTCCTGAAGCAAGTACAGCCGGACCTAAAGCTCCCCCAGAGATCGACTGTAACGCTGATGCTGCAGCCCTTTGACTTTTTGTATTTCTTCCATTGTATTTTTTCTTTTATTTGATGTAACAAAGCTTTTATCAATGGAAAAACTTACTTCTTATACTTTGGCTGAAAATTGTTTCTTCAATGTCTGTCTGACGGAATGGCTGTATGATGTGTTCGTTTTTCAGTAACTGAACTCCTCGTAAGCCTAAAATTAGACTTTAGGTGCAAGTAAATGAACTCGGTTCAGTAACCGAAATCCTGGGGATTTGCACCCATCCCCGCTGAAAAAAAAAACTGGGCCAGACTTTTGACTTGACGCAAGGAATCCACCTCGGTTCTCCAACCTAAGGTGTCTCGAGGCGCCGAAGTCGACGCCTTAGGAATATTTTTAGCTTTTTTCCTCTCTGGCGGTAATGTATCTGGTTCTATAACCAAGTGTACCTCCGAGTGTTGGTTTTGCTGTCGCACTGTAGCTGGTGCTGTCACCGAGCTGAGGGAGGCTGGTACTCTTACCGAGCCGGGACTGGTGCAGTCACCGAGTCCAAAGAAGCTGGCACTGGTACCGAGCTATAGCTAGTGCTATCACCGAGCTGGGGGTGGCTGGTACTCTTACCGAGCTAAGGCTGGTACTGTTACCGAGCCCAATTAAGCTGGCACTGCTGCCGAGCTTGTAGCTGGTGCTATCACCGAGCTGGGGGTGGCTAGTACTGTTATCGAGCCGGGGCTGGTACTATTACCGAGCCCAATGAAGCTGGCACTGATACCGAGCTTGTAGCTGGTGCTATCACCGAGTTGGGGGTGGCTGGTATTGTTACCGAGCCCAACGAAGCTGGCACTGATGCCGAGCTTGTAGCTGGTGCTATCGCCGAGCTGAATAACTTGAAGCATTTTGAGAGAGACAAATCCGTTTCCAAAAGAATGTTTCCTTTCATTGATATTTGAACTTTTGAATACATTTTTCAGAAGTAGTATACTTCTTGAGGTGCATCACGTTCAATTGTCGTGGTAGCTCTTTACCCTCCATGTCCTCAAGTCTGTACGCGGATCATCCTGCAGCTGAGAGCACTTTGAATTGTCTATGCCAGTTAGGTGCCAGCTTGCCTTCATTTGGGTTTTATCTCTAGGGAGTGTTTTCTTCAACACTAGCTCTCCTACCGCGAACCATCTTTCTTTGACCTTCCGGTTGTAGCCCCTGGCCAACTGCTGCTGATAGGCGGCCAGGCGGATAGCTGCTGCTTCTCTTCGTTCTTCGGCGAAGTCCAGCTCTTAAGCCAGGTTCAAATCATTCAGCCCTTGGTCGTAGAGTTCCGATCTCAAAGTCGGGAGGCCGACCTCAAGAGGAATCACTGCTTCCATGCCGTAAACCAGGGAAAAGGGTGTAGCCGAGGTGGAGCGCCTTAGAGTCGTCCTGTACACCCATAGAACACTCGGAAGCTCTTCCGCCGATCTCCCTTTAGCTCGGTCGAGTCTCTTCTTAAGCCCGTCGAGGATCGCTTTGTTCGAAATCTCAGCCTGGCCGTTGCTCTGTGGGTATGCCAGGGTGGAGTAGACATTCCTGATGCCGTGCTCTTGGCAGAAGCTCTTCAAGAAGTTGCAATCGAACTGAGTCCCGTTGTCCGAGATGAGAGTTCGTGGGATCCCAAATCTTGTAATGATGTTCTTCCACACAAAGTTCTTCGTGTCCTGCTCGGTGATGGAGGACAGAGGTTCGGCTTTGATCCACTTGGTGAAATAATCGGTGGCTACTATTAACGACCTCTTATTCCCTGGAGTTCGGTGGAGTGGTCCTATGATGTCCAAGCCCCACTGAGCAAAGGGCCACGGACTGGAGAGCGGGCTCAGATCCTGGGCTGGCTGGTGGAGGGAGTGTGAGAACTTCTGGCACTTTTCACACTTCCTGGCGTAGAGCTGGGCGTCCTTCTGCATGTAGGGTCACCAGTAGCCTTGGCTGATAGCTCAGTAAGCCAGTGACCGGCCTTCAATGTGGCTACCGCAGATCCCCTCATAAATTTCATACAGGAAGTCCTCGACCTTGCTTGGATGGACGCACTGAAGATAGGGCCTGGTGAATGACTTCCTGTAGAGCCTGCCTTCTGGGGATAGCCAGAACCGAGCTGCTTTCAGCCTTATTTTGTGAGCTTCTGTTTTGTCTTCGGGCAGCTGGTCGTCTCTCAGGTAAGCAATGATTGGGTCCATCCAGCTTGGACCGAGATCGATACACATCAGCTGCCGAGGTCTATGCTTGGCTCTTGTAGGGTCTCCACTTCGACAATTCTTTTATTACCGGCCTCGACGGCCGAGGCGAGGCTGGCGAGGGCATCAGCATAAGAATCGGACTCTCTGCCGATCTGCTAGACCTCGGCTCTTTCAAACTGTGAGAGGAGTTCCTTCGCATGAGCTAGATAGGCCGCCATCCTATCATCGCAGGCTTGGTAATCTCCGCTGAGCTGGCTCGTCACCAGCTGGGAATTGCTAAAGACCACCAGATGCCAAACTTCTAGGATTTTGGCACTGTTCAGTCCGGCGATGAGCGCTTCATACTCAGCTTCATTATTGGATGCCTTGAAGCCAAGTGTCAGGGCTTGCTCAATGACAAGGCCCTCCGGTGATTGGAGGACTATGCCAATGCCAGCCCTTTTGGACGTTGAGGATCCGTCGACGAAGACTTTCCAGGCTGAGTTCAGGAACTTTTTCCAAGACCGTTCTTGTTTTGTCTTGGTGACTACCTCCATATCCTTATTAGCCCCCCAGTTCGGTGTCGAGCAGGGTCGGTGCCGAACTCGGAGAGATGAACTCTACAATGAAATCGGCCAAAACTTGGGCTTTGATGGCCATTCTTGGTTGATACTTGATATCATACAGCCCCAGTTCGACAGCCCACTTTGAGATTCTGCTGGAGAAGTCCGCCTTCCGGAAGAGAATCTTGAGTGGATGTTCTGTAACAACCACAATTGTATATATTTGGAAGTAGTGGGAGAGTTTGCGGGAGGCGTTGACGAGTGCCAGGGCTAGTTTCTCCAGCTGCAAGTGCTGGGTCTCAGCGTCGAGGAGGATTTTGCTCGTGCAGTAAATAGGCCTCTATTGGCCGTTTTCCTCTCTGATGAGTACCGAGCTCATTGCGTGATCCGAAACCGCCAGGTACAAGTACAGCATTTCGCCTTGGGTTGGGGTTGACAGCAGCGGTGGCGAAGAGAGATAGTGCTTAAGCTGCTGCAGGGTTTGGTCACAGTCCGGCGTCCATTGGAACTTGGAGCCTTTCCGCAGAAGCTGAAAGAAAGGTTTGCATTTGTCGGACGCTCGGCTGATGAAGCGGTTGAGCGCGGCAACCATGCCGGTCAGTCTCTGAACTTGCTTCGCCGAGGTCGGGCTCTGCACCTCCTGGATCGCCGTGAATTGGTCCGGGTTTGCTTCAATCCCTCTCTTTGTGACCAGGCCCCCCAAGAATTTGCCGGATCCGACGCCGAATGCACATTTAGATGCGTTCGGCTTTAACTGAAACTGTCAGAGGATATCAAATATTTGACTGAGGTCGGCCAAGTGGTCCTGTGACCTTTTAGACTTGACAACCATGTCGTTGATTTAGACTTCCACCGTTTTGCCGAGCTGGGCTTGAAACATCTTGATGACCAACCGCTGGTATGTCGCTCCTGCATTCTTTAACCCGAAGGGCATTACTTTGTAACTATAGATGCCCCGGGGTGTGATGAAGGCTGTCTTTTCCTGGTCTGGCTCGAACAGTGGGATCTGATGGTAACCTCGGTAGGCATCGAGGAAACTCATCCAGTCATGCCCAGCAGTGGCATCAATCAGCTGGTCGATCTTCGAAAGAGGGAAGCTATCCTTGGGGCAGGCTCTGTTGAGGTCAGTGAAATCTACGCGGACCCTCCACTTCTCGTTCTTCTTCTTGACCACTACCGTGTTGGCGAGCCACTCAAGATAGTGGACCTCCTTGATCGCCTGGGCTTCGAGCAGCTTCTGGACCTCCTCAATCACAGCCTCGGTTTGTGGGACCCCCGCTCTACGAGCTTTCTGGATGACAAGTTTATGCTTGGGATCCACATTAAGCTTGTAGCACATGACTTCGGGATCGATGCTAGGCATCTCATAGGGAGTCCAGGCAAAGACCTCTTTGTTCTTCAATAGGAGGTCGAGCAGCTCGGTCTTCTCGGGCTCGGGGAGCTGACTTCCCAGTAGAAAAAATCTGTCGAGGTCAGCAGGATCGAGCCTGACCTCGGTGAGATCTTCGACACTCTTCTGCGCTGGAGCCCGGCCAACATCCCCGAGCTCGGCTTCTCTGTCCAACTCGGCCATGTGGACTTGTGAGGATTCGGCTTCACTGGGCAACACGGCCATCAAGCACTGCTTAGCCATGTGCCGGTCGCCTCTGACTGTGACCACTTCTATTCATCCAGACTGGTTCTCCAAAGGAAACTTGAGCTTCTGGTGGCGGGTGGACGGCACGACTTCCATGCTGTGCAGGTAAGTCCTCCCCATTATAGCATTATATGGGGAAGGAACGTTGACCACCAAGAAGTTGGCCTGCCTAGAGGCACCTCCAACTTGGACTCTGAGGGAGATTCTGCCCTTGGGGTACACGAGCTTTGAACTGAAGCCTATCAGAGGGGTGCGGGTCGCCTGGAGATCCTCATCCTTGAGTTTCGGCTTCTTGAAGCAATCATAATAGAGGATCTCCGACGAGCTCCCGGGGTCTATCAGGACTCGCTGAACCAAAAAGTTTTTCAGTCTCAAGGTGAGAACGAGAGGATCATTGTTGGGAAGCTCGACACCATCTAGGTCCCTATCTGAGAAATAGATTTTGGGCCCCTCTGTCCGCGCTTTCTTTGCAACAGGCTCCAGCTCGGCATTCATCACCTGCTTCTGGTGGGAGGCCCTCCTGGCCTCGGCACGGGCCTGAGAGCTCCCCTTGGGCGGAAGGGCAGGGTGGATGACATTAATGATGCCTTCTGGTTCGCTGTCGTGGCTGTCGTCATCTTGGTGGCGAGGTCGGCTGCTTTCCCTGCCTTCTTCTTTGACATGGTCCCGCAAGTGCCCGTCCTTCACAAGATTCTCGAGGTGGGCCTTGAAGGCCTTGCTGTCCTCGGTTCTATGCCCATTCTGTCTGTGGTATGCACAGAACTTGTTATGGTCCCGGGAGGACGGGCCACCTTTCATCGGCTGCGGCCACTTGAAGAAGGGCTGTGTCTTGATCTTGCTGAGGAGCTTGTATATTGGCTCCTTGAAGACCGTGTTCATAGATTTGTAGACTGTGGCTTCACGCCTGGACTTCCTGCCACCCCCTGAGGTGGGGACCGAGGCTGCTGCAGAGGTGGATGGGGCCCTGTACCGATCTGAGGACGGGGCTCTGTGCCGGTCTGAGGATGGGGCTCTGTGCAGGTCTAATTCCTCCCTTCTGGAGGATTTCTTGTCCTTCTTGGATGGTCTGTCCCCCTGGTGGAGGCCAAAGTTCTCCCGGCCTCTGGCCTCGTCTTATTCTGCCCTGATGAACTGGTTTGCCCGGGCCATGAGAGCTTTCATGGTGACCACGGGGAATCACACCAAGTTTGTCCTCAAGTTGAGGCCCGGCCGCAGAGCTTACTGGAAGGATTTGATAGCCACTTCGTCCGAGGCGCCTTCGATCTGGCTATAGGTTGTCGAGAATCGTTTGGCGAACTGCGTGACATTTTCATTCTCCCACATCCTGAGGGCCATAAGGTCGGCGTCCGTCTTCGGGATGATCCTACGGGCCTGGAACTTTTCCAGGAAGGAATTTCGGAGCTACTGCCAACTGGAGATGGAGCCCTAGGGGAGCGAGCAGAACCACCTCAGGGGGAGGTCTCCCAAACTGGAGGAAATGACTCAACAGTTCAGGAAGTCCTCGTCACCCCCACACCGACATCCTCTGGATGAAGTGTCGGAGGTGCGCTGCAGGGTCCGAGGTTCCATTATAAAGGACGAACCTCGGGACACCGAACTTCTCCGGGAGAGAACTTTCTGACTTCTGGGGAGAAAGGAGACGCGCCGAGGTCGTCAGCCTCGAAGGTGATGTACTGATCTCTGGCGATTCCAACAGTTTCTATATTCTGCCGAATGGTCTGCTTGATATGCTGGTCAAACCATTCCTTCAGGTCGCCTTCATCCTCTAGCTGCTGGCGCGCTGCTTCTTGGGGCCTTCATGCAAATGGCTGCTACTGGAGCCTTTGTCATAGACTCGGTCACACCTTTTGTTATTGAGGACGTGCCTCAGATCATGCTCGACCGATGGAGGGGCCTGGTCGTGCTTGGGTGAACCCGAAGCATGGCTACGTTTGGAAGGTGGGCTCGGAGCCCTTCTCCTCTCCCGGAGCTGCGGCTGGAGTTGACAGATGAGCTCGTCCTGCTCCTGGATAACAAGGTTCTGGGCCCTGATATCCTCCAGGAAAGGGTCTTCGTTGTCATTGGGTTGGCCTAGTGATGGGACTGAGACTTGGCCAGTACTGACACCTCGCCTAGCTTGGCGACGGATTTTTCACCTCGCTTGGTGTGCTCCTTGCTCTTGCAGGGCTGTTCCAGTGGTGGAACGTTATGACAGGGAAGTACTGTCACTCCTCTCAACGACGAGCCTGAATGGACCTCCTTTGTCGAGGAGGTGGAGGTGGTAGATTCTGTACCGGTACAGGCTGTAGGGACGGGCCCTTGCCCTTGGATGATCCTTCACCGTTTCTGGTCTTTTGAGGCATGGTATTAGTAGATTTTGTTTAGTCGTTTCCCACAGACGGTGCCAACTGTAAGTGGTAAAAGCAACACCCACTTAATTAGGAGGAAGTAGAACTTGATGATCGGGAAAGACCGAACGCCAGAGACCTGAAAGGGAAGGAAAGGAGACTGGGTCAGAGGCCTTGGCTACAGTCAGCCGAAGGCACTCCAATGCCTGAGTTAGTTCTGGAAACTAAGCAGGGAAAGAGTGGAAAAGAGAGGAGAGTTGGTGCAAGAGTTTGGATATTGTATCTTGCGTACCTTCATGGGGCTGATCCCATGTGTATTTGTAGATGATTCATCGTTCATTCTCTTAATGAGTGGAGGTTGGTGGGGGTAAGGTCTCATCGGTCCTTACCCTGTCACCTAGTGGTAGGTAAAAAGGCACGTCCCATCAGAAGCTTCCATTCCCTTGGACAACTAACGTGATGAGATGATAAAACCAACTTCTTATCTCCATAAATGAGCCACCCTATCTGTCAGACCACGCCCGTACTTCTCATAGGAGTGTGATGGCCCATTCCTGACCCATAGTACCTTTACCGAGACCAGGAAGGGTCTCACTGAATTAGTATTTTGCTGAGCTGGCACTTACGCCGAGCTGCCAAACTGATACCCGCCGAGCTGGAACTCTTTACCTAGCTGCCGAGTTACAGAGTTGTGTTTACCGAGATCAAGGTAAGCAGTTAGTATTGTTACCGTGGTTCTTCTTAATCTCGGCATTATGATATTTTACCCACACAGGTATGATCCTATTCTTTGCGCAATTACTGCTTCAAATGAAGCTTGGGCAACATATATACAGGTAAATTGGTATTATTATATATTGAATAAATAATGATATATTCTAATTATAATTGCAACCTTGCAAATAAGTGATACGTTTCCCTTGAATACAGGCAAATCCCAAGGGCACGTTTGTGTACACACCATTTCCATGGAAATGGGAAATTGCCACGTCAGCAAATTCCATACAAATAGAAACCTAGGAAAAGGATTTTTGAAGAATTTAGAAAATCGTGTTTGGTGCAAAAAGTTTTTCCTTGTTGAATTGGTGCCAATATTGTTTGGTGCGGCTCTGGATTCCTTATCGAAAATCAGATTTTCTTGTTTGGTGAAATATTTTTTTGAAGAAAAATAACAAAACATGTATATTATTTATTCATCATCAAATAATAATTTATTTAAAGAAATAAAAACTGAAAGAGTTGTAGGGTTTTAGGTTGAAATGGAAAAGAGGAAGAAGTTTTTTGAGGAAATCCATTTCCCATAGCCCTCCCATAGGAAACCCATTTCCAGCATTAGCAAGGAAAATTCTGACGAGGTAGGAGAGCGTTTCTATGGAATTGTTTCACACTAAACGCCTAAAAAATGCGTTTTCAGTGGAAAACCGTCCACTTTTCTACAGAAAAGTGTTACACAAACATGCCCCCAAGCTTCACAATTTCGCACTTAGCCGTTAGAGCTTGAAGATGAATTAGATACTATTTTTTGGACGGACTATCGTAGCCGAGGACAATGCGTGGGCACCAGCAATGCGTGGGCGCCATCAACTGGCGCCCTTCATAATGAAGTTGTGGACGTTAGTAACATCACTCAAGATTCTCAAGACCCATTTTCCGACCAAATAGGGACCCCAGCTTCATACTCCCAAAGCCTGGACGAAGAATTAGCATCACCTAATAATGCCAACCTTGAAGTGGATGCATATGGCTATAATCGTAGAAGATTAAACATCAACAAGAAGCGGTCAAAGGATCCCACACCCTCATCCTCCGGTAAGAGTAAGAATGATGCTAAAGAAGCCGGTGCAAAGATGATAAACCAACTTGACAAGTTGATTGAGGTTATTGCTACGAGGAAGTTGGTTGCTCAGAAGGATACAATTCCCACTCCTACTTGTACCATCATGGAATGCATCAATCTTCTTGATGATATGGATCAATTGAAGTAGGAAGTGAATTATATTTTTATGCTGCTGATCTATTTCAAAAGGAGAACAACAGGGTGACGTTCATGGCTTTCAAAAGGTCTTATGTCCGCATTAAATGGTTACAATGAATGTATGCAATGGAACGTCCATTAGAGTGATTGTTTTGTGTTTTTTTATCTCCTCTACGATTTTTCTAGGGCTAGACTGTAGAGCCCGTGATTTTTAATTTTGCATATTTAGTAAGGTGCCGGTGGATTATATTAGTATGGAATAAGGAGTTTTTAATATATTTATTTATTTATTTATTTGCACATGATATATGTTAATGCTGATTGGACAGATGTTGGACCTTTATTTAATTTTATATGACATGGTATTTGATATGTTTCATGTTCGAAAATCTTAGTATTTGTTTATTGTGTAGGGTCGTTATATGATGTTCTAATGAGGCGGTGAAAATGTTGATGGTTACATGCAATCATATTGTATGGTTATATGTATGTCACTATGATGAATTTGTCTAATTTATTTTTATTATACTAACAGAACAGATGGACCCAGATACTTTAGATATCATTATTCTTATCATAGCGCATGCAGTTGTCCACTATAGAAGTTTGTATTTGGTCAAAGAACCATGTAGGGACTCATGGTACACAGGACAATATTTTGTTATGGATATTTTTACTGGGAATCCCACTCGATGCTATGAATTATTTCGCATGGAGAAATGTGTTCTTTAAGTCATGCACTGCCATTAAAGAGAGAAGCCTATTGAAGGACACACGTAATGTAAGTGTAGAAGAACAAATTTTTATATTCCTTATGAAAATTGGTCACAATGAAAGGAATCAAATGGTGCAAGAGCGGTTTCAACACTCGGGAGGAACAATAAGCCAGCACTTCAATAAGGTGTTAATGGGAATGGCTAAATTTTCAATGGAGTCGATAAGGCCGCCTTCCTTCGATGAGACACCTAATCATATTCGCAAAAACCATAAATATTGGCCATGGTTCAAGGTAATGCACAGCTTATATATTTTTAGTTAACTTTAAACTTTCTATTAATACTTCCGGAATGTCTCTTGATTTACTCTTTTGTATTTGTATTTATAGGATTGTGTTAGTGCAATTGATGGCACACATGTTAGTGCTATAATTCCTCAAGATAAACAACTTCCGTATCGTTCTGGTAGAAAAGGAGAATGTACTCATAATGTTATGGCTGCGTGCGATTTTATCATGCGGTTTACATTTGTTAATGCTGGTTAGGAAGGTACGGCTACTGATTCGCGTATTATGGCAGATGCTATTATAATCCAAAATGGAACTTTCCTTATGCTCTACCAGGTATATTTTATATTGAAAACTATCTTTATTTTTATTTATTCTTATTTTATATCTTACTAATTAACCTTTCAAATCTTTTAAGTAAATATTACATAGTTAACTTGGGGTTTCCTTTGGCCTTATAGCAATCGTTGTTAGCATATTCAAGACTTCCATCGTGGTACGAGATCTAGAGATAAAGATGATCTATTTAATTTCTATTATTCCTCACTCAGGAATGTAATAGAATGTTGCTTTGCAGTTCTAAAAGCGCACTTTCCAATATTGAAGGAAATGGCTCCTTACTCATTTCCTACTCAAATGTATATAGTTGTCGATGGCAGTGCATAACTTTATCCGGCAAGAAGCGATAATTGATACTTTATTCAATCAATATGATAATGAAGGAGCAATTGTTGATGATGAGAATGATTTTGATGAAAATGAAGTCAATGAGGACATAATGCATAGTGAACAAGGGGAGAACCTAGCACATGGTGATCAAGGACAACATATGTGGGAAATGAGGGTTCCCACTGCTGACGCAATATTTGCTACACATACTTAGAGTGGCGTAGTCTGTTTTTTTATATTTGAAAAAAAATACTCATTTGATTTATTTTTTATAGAAATCATATTTGTAGAGACTGTAAATCATGTGGTTTGTGTTAAGGCCCACATAAATTGGCAATGCTCTCATTTTATGTGGGTGGTCCTATTCACCTACAAGATTTCTCTTTATTGTGTAATTTAGTTTTGCGAAGTTTAATGTAAATTAGTTTTTAGGATGTTCAACATACATTATCTAATTATTATGTACTGAAGCCCCTTTTTATAAGAGGGTTTGCATGTGTCCATAGGGCCTAGTTCTCGGTTGTCCATAATCTAGTGTCCCTTGGGCTGGGTTGGGCGGGAGATACACTGGGGTTATTAAAAAAATAATAATAATAAAGGTGCCTTTTATATATCTAACCAAGGTGCCTTTTATATATCTAACCAAACAAGTTTTGATGTTTTTCCTATTAAAAAGCAAGTTCGCAAGTTGTACTAACCAAACAACCTTTTCTTTTAAAAATCTAATTTGAACAACTCATTTTTCTTAAGTTACTTATATAAAAGCATGGAAGGCTTTAGTCGGTAGTCCCTCCCATTTGTAGGCGTCTTATCTAATTTTCATGGTGAGTCTTCCTCTTGCTTCGTCCCACGAGCTTGTGTGGCAGGCAATCAGGTAACAGCTATTTTGGGTCTCCAAAGTCCCCTTCATTCGATCACGGCTAGCCATAAAACTTCGGTCTCAATAATATTTGGCAACCTGAGACTACCCTTGAATGACTTGAGTGACAGGCTATTCTATGATTAGCTCACGGCTAGCTGTGGCCAATCATAGTGTTATTCACAGCTAACTGTTAGACTGAATAGTTACAAAGACAGACCCCATGGTTTTGAACCTTGTTCTACTACGGCTAACAGTGGCTCATCGTAGGCTAACACTATTGCTAGCCGTAAAGATCTCATGGCTAATCGTAGGAAACCGGTTGCCTTTTTTATAATGGACTTCAACTTAGGCTTTGTGGACTTAGTTTGGGGAGCCTCGGCACCATATAATGAGGACTAATTGGGAGACGATTAGTGAGGGAAGTTTGAGTTGACATACCCTTACAAATTATCCGAATAACGTATGAATTACAAAAGAAGTTAGGTTAGGGTGATGTAAGGTGATGTGATGTCAATTACCATTGGATGCAACAAGGTTTTGTGACGAGGACATCAGTGACCTCATTATCCAAGGGAACCGGATGGTGATGATTCGTACAAAGAGAGTAATCATTAACTTAGGATTGGATTGTAATTCTCCCTTGACTATTGCATAATCAGAATTAAATTGTGTACTTCGGTATTGATGTCCAAATGTCGTGAGTATGTTCTTTAGCTTTGTAATTGTATTGTTAGGATCACATTGAGAACTTAGATGGGTTTAGGATTCCCTCTGTATTTCGTATCTTCATTTGGATTTGTTCAACGTGTTGAGGCTAGGTGGCTTTGATTGTAAAGGTTTTGGGAGGACTATTAGCATTGATTGAAAGATTGATTAATGAAGAGTAGTTACTCTTTCGTTTGACAAATCTTGTTTACATAAAATAAGCTTAACCCGTCACTGATTGTATTGATAGAATTTTTTGAGTCAGGCACCACTCATTTGTTACCATCTAACATAGTTGGGGTATTTCCGTGATAGGACCATTGTTTTGCGACTACAAATCGATTTTGAGATCAACGTACACCATTGTGTAATCGCAAAAGACGGGATTTTGATTGTTTGCTACCTTGGGTACCATATTACCGAGCTTTTCTTCCATGCGTATTATCTACCACAACTCGATACAAGTAGGGAGAGTAGTGATAATATTCCATGGTTTTTAGCCAATGTGGACTACCTGATTGTTAGGATGTTGCGATTAGATTATTGTCTTATCTGATTCACTATCTATCGAGATTCACACATTTGATACTTTTGTTATTGGAATTCAAGATGGTTACATTACTTCGATTTGATACTGCATGTCTATTGTTATTTATATATATTCACATGCTGGTTATTCGTAGTCTAATGATATTACTCTTGATGCATAGATACCGAGCCCACTGATCTCCAGAAAGAGACGAAGGCATTTCAGGAGAATCAGCTTGAGGACATCCATGAGTGATGTGCGGATGACATAGTCTGAGTAATTTGACCCTGCATCCGAGTGCCTTCACATTCACATGGATAGTTTTCTTTTGTTCATTTTGTTGGCCTGCATTTTTTTTTAAAGGTCATATAATTAAACTACTTTCGTTATAGTTTGTTAAACTTTAACTTTAGTAATTGAAAGTTATGCTTGTTCTTAAGTGTTTAATATTGATATCATCCATCATTAATGAAGCTTCCACAATTTTGTCAGTGAGCCAAGAAAATGTTTATATCTCACCACGGAGTTCGATACTAAGGGATCATGAATGGGGGCCACAGCTGTGTGGTTTATTAAGAAAAATTTTAATTGGTGCATAATTTCACACAAAAACCCCATCCTTATGAAATGGGGGTGTGATAACACAGACTCGATTGAATACGGATCTAGACAAATTTATAAAGTAGAGGAATTTACGGGAAAAATCTCCATAGGACCCCATATGTCATACCAGGACCTCGTATCATGTTGGACATGGGAGGGGTCCTCATGTGGCCCTTTTAATTTTTTTTTCTGTCGTTTTGCGATATGATCGATATCAACCATTCTGTTAGTCAGATTTTTTTCACCCTATAACTGTCTTATTTGCTGAATACAATAAAATGGTTGATATCGACCATTCTGTGAGTTAGATTTTCTTTAACACGTGATTGTATTATTTGCCGAACACAACAAAATGGTCGATATCGACCATATCGTGAAAAAAAAAAAAAGATGAATCTGCAGATCCTCCGCTCTCGCCTCTTCTCACTCCCCTTGGGTCTGCAGGTCGTTGGCCTCCATCCCCTCCCTTCCCCACTACCTCTAGGCTCAGCCCTCTTCCTCATCTCCGCATACAACCTTGCCTCCGTCTCCCCTCCCCTCTTCTCCCTCCTCCTCTCCCTCCATGGCGATCATGCCTCCTCCGACGACGGAGATGACCCCATGCTCGCCACCCTCCATTCCTTTGTATCCTCCCTCTCCCTGCCTCCTTTGGCCCCATCCACTGCATCCATCGTTCTGGAGTAGCATCAGCAACCAAGAGAGGAAAATCCAGTTTTTATTTGAGTTCTGCAAATTGAGAGCAACCACTATACAATGGTTGACTATATCGCTAAATGACAAAAAAAACTGACAAAAACGCACCAAGAGGATCTCTCCCGCTATACGGTGCTACTAGGACTTCATCAGTGATATGGGGTCCTAAGGGGCTTTTACCCGTAAAATCCTCTATAAAGTATATGAGGGTACACAAGGACTGTATATTTATAATATAGTCGTAGACATTAGGGATGAGTACACAGGGATATTATCAAGGTTCGACATAATTGGGATGATTATAAAGAGAGATCTTATGAAGAAGATGTGTTCAAGGAGATAGAGAGATAAAGGAGACTGCCAAGTGCCAATCCAATATTAACTATCATGATTTGAATTGAAGTAGGCCACCGCAAACCATTATTGATTGGGTTGGCTAGAAAGAATTTCAGCATTTCTCATATTTTCATATAAAAGTTTTTCCATAAATTTGAGATTAAAATTAAAAAAATTTACCAAAAAAACATATATAGAATCCTCTTAATTATAATATATTAAAACGAAGGGTATAAAGAGAGATCTTATCAAGATGCGTTCAAGGAGATAGAGAGATAAAGGAGATTGCCAACCCAACATTATCTATCATGATTTGAAGTGAAGTGGACCATGGCAAACCAATATTGATTGGGTTGGCTACCAAGAATTTCAGCACTTCTCATATTTTCATATAAAATTTAATTCATGGATCGAAGCTACTTGAGAGAGTCCGGATTCCCTAAACCGTGTTAATGAAGTTTTCTGTGAGTGAAGGATGCCAAACTATGTAGTGGAGCCCACCTATTGAAAATCTTTCCATCATTTCGAGTGATTTCTCAAAATTTTACTCCAATTAAATTTTGGTTTTACCATGAGACTGAGAATATAATGAACACAACAATTCTATGCATTATTGAGCATATGCTCAATCTTATATTTTGATCATCTCCCATTCCACTAAAATTTAGAAAACACCAGATTGAAGGGGAGGATATTCATTTTGGGAGGCCCAATTTACACTTGATGGGTGTCATTGTATAGTTTCGCTCAAGACACCCAGAGGATCTACACTCTATGAAATGATAGTCCTGCAGTATACCGGTCACTGTGTATTCTGAGGATGAGGAAGATCGCCACCGACCAGCGATAGGTGGCAGATGGCAAACCATTCCTGTGATGGAATGCTGTGGCAATGAAGGCTTAAAGGATAACAGAGTGATTGTGACAGAGACAGCCAAACAGGCCATTTTCTTCCACCAACCTTCCTATATATTTCTATCTAATTGAACTGCTGTTGGAGGGGACTGAGAAGTGTAGGTGGCAACAAATAACCTTTCTACTCGTCAATGGTGCTTGTATTGTTTGTTGGGGGCGACCTAGAACCCAGGTTTGTCAATATTTGAAAAGATACACTCAAATCTTAAGTGTCTTTTGAGATTTATTTATTAAATTGTTCGTTTTTAAAAAATATCTAACAATCTCCATCTATTTTTTAAATATATATATTTTTTTAAAATAATTATTAATAATAATAAAATAACTAAAAATTGTATAGATGAGTTCCTCACAAGTGGATGTCCCTTGAACTTGAAGGTAAAATATGTATCATGAAACTGTAGTGAGTGAGTGACTTAAGTGAAGTTTAAAATACATATTCACATTATATAATATGGTCGAACATCCAAATTCTACATACCGTGCTATGTCATTCATTGGCTATGCGTTAGTCCTAATCTTAACAAATGTGAAACCTTGGAAAGTGGGGAACAAATGTGAGTGGTTTTGATAAAGAGATAAACTAGATAGTTTGTATCAAATAGGTAGGGACAAAACCAATAACATTTGAAAAAAAGAACAACTTGCTTTCGAAATCATAACCACCGATCAAAATTAAAGGCAAAACTCTTGGTTTTAATATATTATAATTAGGGGGATTCTATATATCTTTTTTGTAAATTTTTCTAATTATAATCTCATATTCATGAAAAGATTATCATAAAATATTATGAACCATGAGTCTTGTAAATTTATTACTAAAACCCATATAAAAAATAAGTTGTTTAAAATTATTGCAGCCATATGTGCTAAGATTGTGGGAAAAAATGGGTGGGAATTCCCAAGAGATTGGAGGTGATGTTGGTTCTTTAAGGATCAATCCATGACTTGGTTTAAAGGACCACCGGGGATGCGGTTTTTATTTTTCTCTCTCCTTCCGCGCAGCTCCTTTCCCATATGAATAAGTCGTCTTTTCATGTATGTATACGCTCTCTCTTGGGTCCTGTTCCTTGCTGGTGTACAAAAAAATTAATGAGCCTAGCTAGCACAAGCTCCATGATGTCTACACCCTTTCATTAGAGATGTCAAATTGCCAGGGTCGTCCCAGTTTGGCATGGCCTGGCCCCCCAGTCAATGGTCAACGGCACGGCCCGTGCCATGGGCCTTGGCCAGCCCAATAATGACTATTTTTAAAAATATATATCTATTTTACCCCCCAACAGCCATAAAATGGTCATATAAGAAGTATTTTGTGTCCTTTTCAATTCTACAAATTCTATAAATACTCTAACTCTCCCATTTTTCTTTGTGACGTAGGTCAAGTTTGACCGAATCACTTAAATATCTTTGTCGTTCTCCGTGCTTGTATTCTAATTTTTTAATTTTAATACCGAAAAGACAAAAAAAATTAATCAAGAAAAAAAATTAAAAAAGCACGCCCAGCATGAAGGCACAGCACTGCTCAGCCCGCTCCAGCCCAGCACGGAGCGGGCAGGCGGCCCAACCCATGGCCCGTTCGAGCCTAGATTTCGGCCAGGCATTTGACATGCCTACCTCTCATATGCAATTCACATGTGGCCACGAGCAAAAGTACGAGGACCTTCAGATGCCGGTGATAAATTACTTCGGGAGTGGATAAAATAGCATAGCCGGTAGCTTGTGTTATTGCAATTGTAGCCATCCGCAATGCAAAATTCTATGAGCAATGCTACACGGACATATTCCTGGTCTGAATTTTTGCCCGAATTGCATTGTAATGCCATATTTACCCTCAAATGGCCTTCACTCACTCACTCAAATGTCTTTTCACATTTTTATTTTCGGAATTCGGGCCATAATTCTAGCTGGGAGTTAGTCCAAACAGCATTTTTCAAATTCTATAGAGTGGAAACTATAGTTATGGTTGAATGACGTTGGTACCTTGGTATTATAATCACATAAATGCCCAACGATGCGAGGGTCTTCCCATTGGCCCAATGCACCGAGAGAAAAACAGAAAAGGACCAAAAAAAAAAAATCTTACTGTAGACAGTCAGAAGATAATCCAAGTCATGATTGATCTGTTGGGGCCACTTTGAATTAGAAATATTTGAAAAAACATTCTAAACTAGACGATCGCAGCAGCTGAAAAACACCTAACTTTATCTTGATTCTTGACCATCTATTTGCTTCAACTACCAAAGCATTAAAATCTTCCAATCTGAAACATGCACCCGCGCCCATTAGGGCTACAGTCCGGACTACAGCTTTGCATACTCTCACGAGGTACAGATCTTTTCTGATTAAAGAAAACCGTCGCCCACGTGAAAAGAGAGGGCGTGTGTACCTCACCTCAAATAAAATGGAGAACAGCTTCACTATTTTGATTAGTGAGGACACGTGTAAAATTCATAGAGCAATCATCCGGTGTGGCCCACAGAAGAGTCAATCAAGTGGTTTGAGGTCCCCCAAACTCTCTCTTCTCAGGGCATGGCACACCCATCTAGGCCACTGAACTTTCTAGTAGATCTCATTCAAATTTCTCCGTTTTAATAGCACATCTCCAGTTCATATATAGCTGCTGCTGCTTCTCCTTTCACTTCCTCCCTTGCTCTGTATCATCAGTCCTAAGGTCAATGAGTTATCAGAAAGTCCCTCCAGAATCCTACCCTCCACCAGGCAATCTCCAAAACCCTCTGTCTTCTTTCTTCATGTTTTTGTAACTCTTTCAATCCAATCACTAGCATAGATGAATGGGTTCTCTCTGTTTCTTAGGTTTCAGTTACTGGGTTTTTTTTTTTTTTTTTAATTATAACATGGGATGACTTTGATGGTTGATTTTGAAGGGTATGCACCTCCTTTTCCTCCACCACCACCAGGCCATCCTGCCCCTCCACCACCTCCACCAGTGGGGTATGGGGGCTATCCTCCACCACCACCTCCTGGCTATCAAGGGTATTTCGAAGAAGGGTATCCTCCTCCTCCTCCACCACCACCACCACCACCAGAACAGCAGCAGTACTATCAGCACCAAGAGGAGTCTGGTTGCTGTTCATTTCTGAAAGGATGGTATGTGATTTTATCTCTTAGTATGTTAATCATTGATTTGACTGACTCTCCTCTTTTCTTTTCTTCTATGTTTATTTTTTCTCTAATAGGAACTTGTATGTTGATTGTGGGGTTTTTATTGTGCTTTATTTTCTTAACAAATTGATATTGATGATTTGGTTGGTAGGTTCCTTTTATGGTATTTTGTTGTTTTATTTGATTGATTACTTAATTTTTATATCTATGGATTATGTTCATAATTTCTGAGATATTTTCTATTCCAATCTGGGTTATTTAATTTCCTCATTATTTTAAGTAGATTTACATGTGTGTATCTATCAATTTTTCATATAATCTACATTGAGTGTTTACATATAGGTATTATTTTGATAAGTTCCTTTCTTTTTAGTTTTACATGCACATAAAATATTAATAATTTTTTTAGAAAGCTAATATTAATATGTTCTAATGTGTCATCTACATTGTGGATTGGCCATAAATCACACTTCTAGTACGATCCAAATCATCAATTAAAATCATCTAAGCATCTGATAAGTGGTTAGGATTCATCTCATTGACGGTTTGACTGTTATGAATATTCCTATCTAAATATCAATTGGTAGTTGGGGTAGGATGAATGATCATTAACTGTCACCATTTTAAGAGTATGGCCCACCCAACTGGCCCAGTAGAAAGGTCAAAGTCTTATATATTCATGTGCGCTACATGTATTATATAAGCTATCCTTCTCCTGACTTGGGTTTTAGATGTCTGTTTAGCTCAATGCTCTCAGTTTACTTATTTTCTTAGGACAAATACTGCTTTTAGAGCTTGATTGTTTTCTTTTTAATAGAGACAAAGTTAGAATTGAACTAGTAAGGTACACATAAAACCTCATTTCATTTGTAGCTTCTGCTGAAATTAGATTAGATCATGTTCCTAGAAGTTTCAATTACAGCCAACAAAATTGCCAATGGTGACTGCTCCAAAAATTGTTTTATTGTACAACAATAAGGGTTTATAATCATAATGTTCTTATTTGAAAGAGTTTTTTTTTTTTTTTTAATTAAGGTCATCAACCATTTAGCCAGGGACAGAAGTATGGAGGGCAAGTAAAGGCCACTGTTGTTAAAAAATAAATAAAAAAATGAAAAGCTCTTTGTATGCTAAGCAATTTGATAAGACACTGCCCTATTGTTTTTAGCAAGATTCTCCCTCAAAGAAAAACCCTGCTTCTACCCTTCCATTTAGCAACTTTTTATAATTTATTTGTTCGCAGTGCTGTTGATTTGGTTTTTTTTTCTCCATATGTTTCTTATCTCTGTTAAATTCTAATGAAGTTCAAGTCTCATGGAAATCGAACCAATATATAAGATTATCGATAATCATTATCATTTTTTGTAGAAACGACGATACATCATTCATGTTTGGCTCATTTGGTGAGGGTGTTCTACTTTCATAGTTTTGTTTTCCTTTAAAAACCAGTAAAGCTCTTTCTTCTTCTTTGTCCAATTATAATGAATGGAAGGGTTGTGGTTCTCTTTCTTTCATTTCAAAAGACCTCTTAGATTAAGCTGAAGGTATATGACTATTTATAGATTATGCAGATTAAGCTCTTAGGTCTTGGTTCTCAGTATTTCATTTAGTTAAAAAAATTCAGAAATTTTCATGGAAATTTTCATGAAGTGAGAGTATTATTTTTTTCCTCCATATTAATAGTGGCTATCGGTATTGATATTAACTTCGGGTAGTGTGATTTCTGATTTCTGGGCCACCTCAAATGGGCATGCGAAAACAGAACGCAAAACCACCATTGTGCCAACCCCACCCAAGAAAGGGCAGTTCCAATTCCCTGATTGAGAAACATTAATTGTTCTACCCAAATAGACATGAGATTGGCCTAAACCATGGATGTGTGAAATATCATGCAGTGACATTGGTGGTTGATTGTACTTAAGCAACTTAGAAGCATATAGATCCCACATGAATTGTCTTGAGACTCGATCATCCTGCAATAATCTTGAGATTTCACATGTCCATCAGTTACCATCAAATACATTCTTTGTACCATATTTTACTAAGAAACCTGCGCACATCATACTAAAATATATGAAATACATCAGTTAATGATTTTCATTAGATTTTAAAACATAGACACCTGCATTTACCCTGCAATGGGCATGAAAAAAAACTCATGATACCAATATCTGGATGCACCTGCAACCGTGTTCCTGCTTCTCATCTCCCAAATCATCATTGGAGGCGATCACCACCAATAAAATCTGAGGGTGAAAGGGGCAGAAAAAATGTATTACACTTAATGCACTCTCCAGTTTCTATGCGACATGGGAGCCCTATAACAATTCATGGTGTTACAGATTTCAATCCGTTTGCCATTTTTGAACTTGCTGTGATTTGGGGCGTGAATTGTAAGTATCTAAGTCACATCTCCTTATTGGAAATTCTATAAAATTGTCACTTTTTTTTTTTTGGTTGGTGTCTGTTACAGTTTGGGTGCCTTGTGTTGTTGCTGCCTGTTGGAGCAGTTGTGCTGTTTCTAGGCCAAGTCTATGCTGTGCTGCATATGGGTTTGTGATTTGATATCTTGAAGTCCTTCTTGGGCAGTGCTTTTGTACTCTTTCAATGTTATCTGTATGTCCTAATTGGGCTTTTTCACAACCTGAAGAACCGAAACTGTGTTGCTCGATTCTGATTAAAGGAAGCTATCAGCATTCAGCACTGATACCAGAAACCAGTTTATATTACTGAGATGTTATTCTAATGTGAGACATTTGCCCATGTGCTGGATTATTGAGATTGCTGATTTGGTAGGTAAGCGTGGTGGGGTCCACATTTTGGTTGATTGGTTGGGTCACATGCGTGATGTGTTGGCATCAGCGCGCCCCATTCCGAGTTGACCGACGAGTTCTGAGTTGGATTAGGTTTTTGAGTTTCATGAAGGAAGATGATGGGACTCACCTCCTCCTTATTAATGGCTTGGATCGCCGAATTCCTTTTTTCTTTTCCCTCAAAATGAAGAGGAGGGTCGTAGCCTGCGATCTCAACACTTCCTCCCAAAGCTCGCCATCTAAATTGAAGATGCCATAATTGAGGAAGTCAAAGCATGACTTTTTGAGGTATTTTTGGAAGTTGGTTTTTGAGATAAATCTGGATCAAATCCAGGTCCGCCCAAACCCAACCCAACTGAGACCTAAAAATAACGCATGCACGGAGGGCCCTCCACGGCACGGCCGGCCGAACAGCGCGTGTGTGTGAGTTCATCACTACCTTAGCCTTCTACTTAGACTAACAGTGTAAACATTAATAAAGAACTTTAAGAGTGTTAAAACTGATGTAGGACTCTCTTAAATAAAGGAAAGTAAGATACATGTGCTTTAATGCACAAAGATACCCACAATACATTCATCGGATGTGCATTGATGATCCATGGCCCACCCCTGGGAAGATAGGTGATGGTGTTCGTCGGGTTATCGACCAGTTGAGGAATCCGTTCTCACCAGCCAAGTTATTTGATGGGGATCAAACTGTTCACTAGTCCCGCCACATGCAATGTGGCCATTTCAAAATCAACGGTGTTGGTAATAACATCATAAGGTAACTCACTATGTTAGGAACCCAAGGACTCTACAATATCTTCCAAAGCCAGGCTACGGAATTAAAGATGCCACATTTGAGGGAGTCCTCCAAGTCCATGAAAGTGTCACTTTGGGGTGCTTGTAGAACTTGGTTTTGAGCAGCGGCCATGAACTTGGTCGACTAATCGACAATGGTGATTCTTACAAAACTGTATTCAACTGTATTGAAGTGGTTTTCAGACGGGCTCTTTACTCGAGTGGTAAAGAGTGACAGTTCTCACCTGCCGAGGATTCAAATCTTGAGTATGCCGCCACCTCTTGCATGTGCGGGCTTCTTTTTCACTTGTGCGGGCTTCCTTCTACATGTGTGGGCTCTTTTCCCACTTGAGTGGGCTGTTTTTCCGTATGTGTGTGGGCTTTCAATTGCATCGTGGCTCCCGTGGCTAGGTTACCAAGGAAAAAAAAATTGGTAAATGGATAGAGATTTAAGAGACATTACTAAATTGGGAATTGAAAGAGAAAATGGGTGAGAGAGATGTTACACGGTGGTCTTTTAATTGAGGAGAAGAAGAAGAGGTACAACATGGCTCAAGCTGAAGAGAAATGGATCATTGTTGAACTCTTTCTTGACATGGTCAAAGAGGAGGTAACTGAGAGTTGAAATTGATATCTACTTCTCAATTGGAATCAGTTGGCTTAATATATAATAAAATAATTAAATAAATTTACAAAACATTTATAGTGAGAAATATTGATGGTCTAAAAAGGTAACTGATGCAATATGGTTTACATTAAAACTAAAGGATGACATCAATGATCAAAATCATCCAAATGGGCACATGACCCTCTATTTTAATGGCGAACGTACTTGTCATGTCTAGATTAGAGTGCTAGGATAGTTTATATATAGTTTACTTTACATTTATAAACACTATTATTCCATTGTCGCCTAGTCCGGTTAGGATACCTGGCTTTCACCCGGCAACCCGGGTTCAAATCCCGGCAATGGAAGCTTTTTTCAATCTAGCTTTTTAATTGGTTGAACAAGGAATCACATAGCATTTTTGCATTCTCTTTTGCAGAATCAAACTGGCAGAGTTGTACTCCCATTCCCATCTAATGATGCTGTAAGTTCAGCTTCCATTGCATGCATTAGAAGCCTTTGATTGTGAAGAGTAGGCCATTAGCATTTTCCCTGCATGGTTTCTTATATTGCCACTTGAGCCTGCCAATTGTCAATTCCAGTTATTGGTTGATAATTAGATTACAACATTTGGTAAGTGTAGCCTTAGGGTTACCAAATAAATAATAAGTCCCATCCCCCAGTCTTTAGTGGAGAACCATTGTCCATAGGCACTATAATCTTCTAATCCGATGGATAACAAGATAAAGATTTTAAAAGTCTCACTTTACCAGATGTGTGCAGAGAAAGTGCAAGTTGTGAAAAGAAGATTTGTAGTTTCTATATATAGCATGTCTACAACATATACACTAATTCTTTGCAATTAGATTTAATTTAGCAAGATAATCAAAGGTCATGTGACAACCTTGGAGCACTCTCCGAGCAACATCCTTATTTTGGAGGGGGCATGGGTAGACAATTACTTTTGCCAAGGCAAATTTGGGCCAACTGGGAGAGGGTTGAGCGATTTGTAAATTGCTTTGACCGTGCATTGGCCAGCTTCAAATTTGATCCCGACAAGGAATGTGTGATTCCCAACGAGGATTAGATATGAAAGTTTATGCCATTTCTTTATCCAAAGAGTGATTAATCTTACCTATATATCATTCTTATAAGTTCCCTAACAAGGGTTGGTATATTTTCCTGACGAATAGCTATCTCAAAGGGAAACATTTTAGTAGAGGCAAATTTGAATTCCATATATCCTCTAGACTGTTTGTCTTTGTTCGTCTATTACAACCCATGATATTTTCTCTAGTATTCTAATTAAACTCTTCCATGGTGACGAGTCCATGCTCTTAATAGTGGGAGGAAAATAACTATATTTTAGGGGGCTTTTGTACAGTGCCACGGAAGAGGAAACGCACCCGAAATCTCATAAGGACGGAATCGTCGCTGCACAAAACAAGTCAAGGAAGGCGTCGGGCTCCTCCCTTATATGCATCCTCGGTTAAGAATCGCCATATGAAGTGTCCGGTAAATGCTTTTGCCCGTGAGTCCACGTCTCTAATTCCTAGTCCCCCCATAGATTCCAGAAGAGTCACTATTTTCCAAAACACTGGACTTACTCTCTTTGCATCTGAAATTCAGCCCTTCCAAAGAAAACATGCCAAATGAGATTGGATTAGCATTTTGGTTTTGTTGAAGAATTTCTAATTTGGTAGCCAATAGCTAGTATTGACGAACATACTAATTGAAGTAGAATGCTTCTACCCATAGGCATACCCATGAATGGATACACAGGCGGTCGCCCCTGTCCAGTGGCAGAGTCAAGAGTTTGGTTGAGAGGGACAAGGATAAAATATTATAAATTTGTCAAAGATCAATATGAGAGTATGCTTATATGCAATTTGGAGCAAAGTTTCTCATAGAAAATAGGGCAACTTTTTGTGTCCCAATAGTGATTTCAAGGCCCTTAATATTATTTACGCTATAGAAATAAGGGAAAAAATAATGAGTCACATAAGAGTTCTACAATAGTAGGCCCACTTGAAACAAAATAATTGATAAAATGGCCTCTCCATGTAGTATATAGTCCCCGTAAGATTTCACTCAACCTACCCACGTTTAGATTGATATCTCATATAGGATAATATAAATAGCTCAAATATATCATACAAATCAATTTGACGTTGGGCCTAGACTGTATTAAGTCAAAATACTCATAGAAAATAAAGCATTTCTTTTGTCAGGTTTAGATTATTACTAAGGGCCCCTCTCGAGATATCAACTTTAGAGGATATACATTTTGGAGTCTATTTTTAAGTGGACCCTATTCAAAGAGTGTAATAAGACTCTACTTGAATGAAATTTGGTATGTGAGAGGCCTACTTTAAAAATGTAAGGCGAATAACAAGCAAAACTACCAACCCCAAGTAAAAGGGGATAGGATGATTTAGTTCCTTTCATATCTCTCAAAGAAAGTAAAAGACAAGAACATCCTTATTATTCGCTAGTTCTCTCTTCTATGGAAGGGCACAAGTACATTTGAGGAGGGGAGAAGGCATAAAATTAAAATGCCCACAACAAGCCCTAAAATTTATCTTCTTTGTACAATGTGAAGAGAAAATTGAGGAGGAGCTCGACACCCATCCGTCCACCATTGCCCCGCCGGACTTGGGTTTGCCTCCAAAACTCACATAAAAGTCTTGTGTCTGCCTCCAAAATCCACACAAAAATTCTAGACCTAGCCCCAATACCCACATGGAAATCCTAGGTTTGCCCACAAAACCCAACTACCTATTTGGGTCTGCCCCCTCAATGAAGATCTTGGGTCCACAACTGCTCTTGATAACATGAGATAGCAATGGTCCTTTCCAAATTGATATATTATTATGAATCTTTTTTAAGGCTAGATTCCATATACTTGTTATTGTCTTCATTGTGAAGAGAATTGTACCTAAATAGTTATAGTTCTCTACCTTTTTCTTATTAATATCCAGTTTTTCAAATATCTCTTTTTACTAAAGCTAGGGTTGAGGTCCCAAAAAGCATCTGACTCTTATTACAATTAGCCTTTTGACCTACATCATTTTCAAATATTATAAGGGCCCAGTTGATTAAGTTTAATATTTTCTTGTTTGTGAATGTACATGGTAGAATATCATCCACGGATTACAATATAAGTATGTGGTCTCCTTTGGGCGTATTTTTCAGAAATGGGATCCTCATCCTATTTTCCAAGCAATAGTAAGTGTAGTTACAGCTTCTCCAAGGATCTCCTTATTGTAGCCCTCTTCCCAATACAAATTGATCTAATAGATGTTCATGATTTGTATTCTATATCAAGCTGGATTAATACATGTCATAATTTTTCTACAAAGAAGGAATTAAAAACCAAATTGTGTAAGCATTGCCATAGAGAGTCCCAAGATAAAGCATCATATGTATTTTTTGTTAGGGATCGAAAAACGCGGGCGCTACCTACGAGATAATCAAGCAATCACACACAAACAATCCACGAGACACAGATTTACGTGGTTTGGCAAAGTTCCCTGCGTCTACAGAAGATTCACGCCAGTTTACTATTATTAGAGAGACCCACAAGAGTATAATCCCTTATTGTCTCTCTTGCTTTTAAACAATATCACTATAAGTGCTCTCACCACCTAGTATAAATACATAAGGCCCTAAACCTCTAGACACCCACAACCATTGGATCTGGCCTTATAACAGATGGTCCATATGAAACCGACAAATTACAGATAAACCCTTGCAATTAAAGAAAGTTTAGTTCAAGCTTCACAAACCCATCAATTTCTATATCTAGTTTAATAGCCACTAGATGTTTCTTTCTTTTGCTATATTTTCATTATATGAATCATCTCTTTTGCTGTGATTATATGATTCGTTGCTCACCTACCTTGAATGAAGGCCCCATTGCAATCCTAAATAATTTTTGGAAGAGTTTTTTGAAGTCTAAAGACAATTATTTTGTACGGAACATTGCATAGTTTGATCAGACGGAAAGTCACTTGGTGCGTTAGCATTGTTAGGGATTTGAATTATATTTTTATGTTTTATGTAATTTGGGAGTGTATGTATTTGAGGATGAGATAAACATGACGTCATATAAGATTTTTTAAGCTTGCAAAAGTATTGGTAGGGACTTTGTTCGAGTTAATAAAATACATGGCTTTCTTAATCTCTAGTTTGGCAGGGAGCTTCCTAAGACACCTATTATTTTGATGAGTTATAATTGTTCATAGGGAAGATAGAAAAAGATTTCCTGCACACGGTTCGCATGCGAACAATGCAAAGGAGTATTGACATTGGCATACCCCCTCGCTCTATTACGAGTAATATAAACTACTCATGTGAACTGTGCGCAGGAGCATATTTTTCAGGAAAGCTGGGAGGATTAAACAAGGCATTTGATGCTGATAGTGGTCTTTGTTTTGAAGCAAGTTTTTAAAATGTTCTTTACAGTTGATTTGAATGTTTTTGAACTTGTAACATTTTTCCTTCATTGTTCTCAATTTGAGGAATAAAGTTACGAGTAAAATGCAATTTTCCCGCTAGTGACAAAAAAATTATTTTCATCCCCTAATGCAAGCCAAAATATTCTTACCCTTTGGGTCCAAAGAATCTCAAGATGGTTTAATTTGATGGAGTATTCCTTTGCAAGTTTTTGTTCCAATTATTATAGAAAAGTAGAGGTAGCATAATTAGGGGAGGATTGAAGTCTACTAGTTCTTCTCTTTAGTTGATTGACTTCTAAGATAATATTTCCAAAGTTTTCCGTGTTCTACTATTTTAACAGAGGGACTAGTTGTTAAACTTTTTGTGTTATTGTTTCATTAGATGTAATTCTTAAGATAGACCAATTTTCTTTTAAACTGGGTTTGAAGTTAGGATTCTCATACCACATGGACTCGTTTCTAAATGGTCTCACGATTTTTAAATGCTTGTTAAGATCAGTTAAGAGAAGTGGGGTTATCTTAGAACCTAGAATCCCCAAGAATTTATAGATATGATGGGCCGGCCCCTAAGTACTATTTGCTTCCTAAATTTTCCAGATGCAAAGGCAGCAATAGCTAACAATAAATTTCAATAAGTCAAGCTATTTTAAATTTATATCTGGCCCGTCACTCTCACGGGTCTTCCTATACATAATCTATCAAGACTTTCTTAATAACATAACTCCTTTTTTTGGTAGAAAAATTAATAGAACTCTTGGTGTTTTCTCAATAAATCAAGGGGCAAAAGGAAAATAAAAAAGAAAAATAATAGGTCATCTTATAGAGAGGTTTATCTAGGCAACCACCGTTAGCCATGAACCAAATATCAAATATCTGCTATCAAATGCAGTTTGATTTCTATACCCTTATTGAAAAAAAAAAAAAGGGGGAGTTTCTCCTCCTGCACTCCTCCTCCTTCCCTCCTGCTCATGCTTTCCACCTTGTGGGGCCCATTTAAGATTTTAGCTGCCATCGACATGTTCAATACCATGTGCCATGTTAGGAGAAAGATTCCTTTGCAATGAGTCACCTACTAACTTCTCTTTCCTCCTCCTCCTCTAATCCTAATATGCCATTTCTAGACTAGTGAGAACTTCCTTTTCATCCTCATTCTCTAATCCTCATATGCATCTTTTTTTCAAATTTGTAAGATTAGGGGCTTTCCCCTCTTACAATGGATTTGAGAAATTGTTTCTATGCCTTATTTTTAGTCATATTATGTTGGCAAATAAAAAATTCACTCATCAATACATCACATTTCCCAAGGCGAAATACTCATTCTCATAAGAAAAATGTCATTTTTATTGACCGCTGGAATCTGACCGGTCATAGTGGCTGCATTCTAGCAGCCATTTCATGCAAGACCTCACCGGTCACTTCAGATTACAAAACACTAGCTACTCAGCGCATACCGTGGCCGCTGCTCTCCATCCAAACATCAAGCCGCTAGACGCTATGCGAATATCATGCCAGCCGCCGAACGTCTTTTCCAGTGGTCGCCGCACAACTGTCGCCCACGCTTTGGGCGGTTGCTATTTTGATGGCCGTTGGAACAACAAAGTTGTAGTTCCAACTTCCGTTTGTTGTGGTTTCCAAACCACCACCACCGCCCCCACCCCCCCCCCCCCCCCCCCCCCCCCCCAACAAATGATTTGCAACAGTCCCCCACGACCTGCAGCAGTTATGCCCTCTCTAACAGTCCCACGACCTGCAGCAGTTATGCCCTCTCTAACAGTCCCCCACGACTTGCAGCAGTTATGCCCTCTCTAAAGCTATAGAATAGACACTTGAGAAGGCAGCAGAGATCTCCGATCCAGTGTAAAAGTTCAGAAACTCTGCCATTTTCAAGACAAAAGATTTTCCCTCTCCCTTCCTTAAGGTGAGAGTCAGGCGGCAAGCATTCTCTGGATTGGATGATAGTTTCTGAAAACTAATTTTTGTTCCTCTCACCATGGAATAAGAACAAGGATTGTCTTTGCTATTTTGAATTAGATATCATTGTTAGTCCTTCTTCCTCACAAAAGGTGATGAATTACAAAGATTGGCAGAAGAAATTAAGATGTAGACTTATTCAACTTCATCTCAGGCAACTCTCTGAAGATAGCAACTTTTCTCTTTCTCTCTTCATTTTTGTAGTATTTCCTTTATATTTGATTTCCTAAGCCTGACGAGGGGGCTGTAAAAATTTTGTAAACAACCTATCAACAAAAGTGAAGATGACTTTTAAAAGCACAATCAAATATATGTGCAAGTCATTTTCACATCTTTCTGTAAAACATTCAAGAATGGACAAAATCTCCCTTTTCAATTTTGAACGAAACAATTTATCCAAACAAAATACCCTAATTTTACAGGGTCAATTGATAGGTGCAATGGGAACCGGATTCAAATTCATCCCATTGTCTTTGTTTCTCTCATGCCGATACCAATTCGCGTGGAATATCTTCCAAGTGTTACCTTTTATGGAAGAAGTTGATAGACTAAAACAGTCAGCTCGTAACACAGTTCACATCGGAGGAGAAGAAGTCGAAGAGAGGTTTGGATGTGTTTTAATGAAAATAGATAGGCCCTTTTGTGTTATTGAGTTTCATTTTTCTAGATTTAAGCTTTTCAATTTTGTATTCAATTGAGTTATCATGGTCCTTGATTTTTCAATTTCAGAAGGTGTGGAACATGGTCTTCATGATTTTCAATTTTTCTTGGGGTGTTGGGATGGGGCGTACTACTATCCAATTCTTATAGCGGTTGGAATTGGATGGTGGTGGTAGGATTCATTAGTCTGGATCTTTGGGGCCTGGAAATTCCTTAATATATGCTCTGTCTCTTTACCCAACGGAATGAATAGTGTTTTTATTAACGTTTTTGTTGGTGGTGCATTGCATAAAACTGTGATTGTCTCTTACTGAACTTGTGGTTGATTGGTAGTAAGTTTTCTATATCTTTTAGAGCTAGATTATGTTTGTATTACTGTAAATAGTATATATTCTTAATCAACAAATTACATCTAATTGGTTCCGGGATAATACAAATTTGTTTTAACTGGCAGATTGAGATTTTCAGTGTGGAGGAATAATTCACTAGGGAGCAGAGCCTCTCATTTTTGGTGGTCAAGTTCGATGGCATACTGGGACTTGGTTTTCAAGAAATCTCTATTGGGAATTATGTCCATGTATGGTGTGTTTTTATATTTTCACAATTGAAAATTTTTTGTTCAAATAAATATATATGTTTGAATGTAGCTCGTTTGATTAAGATATATAGGTGCTTAGGAAATGTAACTATTATGTTTAGGGTGAGGCCTATTTACTTAGTGGGTTTATTTTGTATTGTTTGACCTTAGAACTAATAATATTTCCTAAAGATGGAAAGGAAAGGCATGTGACATCTATATGTTCTGATAGATGTATTGTTCAAAATTGTAGCTGATATCATATTCGTTTATTCAACCACTGAAAATGCATAGGATAATCCTTCTTGTCAACATTTTAGCAGGTTGTCTTCTTTGTCATGAACTCATAATTCTTCATTGTTGTAGAGGGAAACACAAAAAAAAAAAAAAAAAAAAGGCTTGTCTTTTTAGCCCAACAATATTTCATGGTGAATAATTGAATGCATTCTCTGATCCCGACTATGTTTGGGAATATTTTGTATTCGAATCTAGTGATGTACTATTTCATTATGTACCAAGCTTATTTGCCTCAATACAATGGTCATTGTGTTTGGATTAATGAATAGACTTACTTTTAGTTTTTGAAACCAGTCATATTTGAAAGAGTTCATGTGCTCTCTATTTTGATTATGTCATAATTATTGTCACTGAATATGTTTGGAATGAAAGTTTATTTTCAATCATTTACATATATCACAAGGAGCTATTGGTCAGAGATGGTTCTGGGATGGTCCTAGTCAATTAGAAGTGGGTGAATGGTGACTAAAGAATTTCTGAAGTTGGTAGAATGATCAATGTATCATCTAGAGGGGACTTAAAATGGTTGATGAAGTGGTTGATGTCTTGAAAATGGTTTGCAAGAAATGGTCATAATAAATCTCTATTGTTGATTATGTTCTTTATTTTATTGGTAGGTAGGTACAGTGATCGTTCCTTGATGAAGAATTCATTAGTGGGATGTATTATTATATATTCAATCAAATTTAGTAATTTATTTTATTCTGGTGAAACGAAGCTCCATTAGCGTCCACGTTGGCTTTGCATTCCAATAAAATGCCAAAGCACTTAACATCAAACAAAAGGCCTTCATCATTTACAGTATCATGAAACACACAACAATGCGTTAAGTTGAAAGAGTCCCACTCACTATATGTAATGTGTCATTTTAGTTACAACTACGTGCAACGCACAAACCCGTCACTAGTATTTATAAACCATACAGTTTGAAGCAACAATCAATCATCATGGAACATTCTCCATCCATACCGGACCACACTCACTGCATTCAGGCTTTAGGGTTCAAACATTATAAATCTCCATCATTAGGGATGGATATACCATCAAAATCACACTACCATAAATTTAACGAAAGAAAAGAGTGTGGATCCTTGGAATTCAGTTCATACAACTTAAAACCTTACTCCTAAAAAAAACCCGGTTATCTCTTCTCCTTAAGCCATATTAGTAGATGGAGTTTAATACTTACAATTTAAATTGTGTAAGGGCAACTTTGTGTAATCATTTTCCAAGAAGAAATTCACATTTTTCTATAAAAAATGATTTTTATGATGTTTGTTGAAGTTATTTCCCGCAGAGAATAATATCCATGGGGCTCATATTTTTGTACAAAATATAGGATTTTAGTTTTGTATGCAGGGGGGCCTCGGACTTTGCTCCTTGCAAGTTCCTAAAATGAGCTGAAAAGCTGCTCTAGTGAAAAAAAAAAAAAAAATCACCTTCTCCATTGTCCAAGCCATAAAAAAAGGCTCTAGGAAAACTTCGATTCCTCGGAAAAAATAACACTCTAGTTGGACTTCTCTCTCTTGTTGGTTCCTCTCTCTTCTCTGTTCCCTCCCTCACTTCTACAACTTGCAAAACTCATTCAAGAACGAGTCGATGTTTGATTTGGATTCAAGACCCTCTTCATATCTTTGTTGTTAGGGGTTGTAGATTAAGGTTCAAGAACGGTTAGATATTTGAATTGGGGTTTTCCCATTGGAGTATGATGAGTGGCTAGGGTTTTGGATCGCAAGAAGATATCTCCATTGGACAATCCAAGTGGGCAATTTCTCCACAATTGGTTCTCTATAGTATTTAATTGGATTTTTGGCATAATCCAAGGTGGGTCATTTCACCGCAATTCCTCTCCAATGTACTTTTATCTTCTTTGCAAGTTATTTTTATTTTGCTCTTCAATTTTTTTTTAAATTCCAGTCACATCACAAGATTTCTCTACAATCTCGTTTCATCAAAAAGAAATTGCACTAAACATAGATTTTGTACACCTATGGAAATTCTTTTCCGTCATCCATCTTTCATGGATTTTGCTAATGTGGCAGTCTCCGCTTTCTATGGAAAGAGCGTGTACCTTTAGGATGTGTTTGTGGAACAAGCATTTTTGCTGGTGCAGAACGAAAAGCCAACAGTATTTCTACGGGGAGATGCCTACTCGTGTTTGGTGTAGTAGTGTATGGCGAAGAAATAGGATAAAAAGGTGAATGTTGTCATCACCAACGAGAATCTATTCTTACCTAAAAAAGGTAGGAATTATAGTGATGTGGAAGCAGAAACGTGATTTCAACTTCATCCATGGCACCTACACAAATGGGTCTTAAGGAAATTTAGCTTCTTGCTAGATATTTATTATCTACTAAAAATAATGCTGTGTCCTACTTTTTTTTTGGGACCCACTACGTTCACATCCACCCAACCAACCATATAGCTAAAACCCACTCGATAGAATCAAAACATCCATCAATCCAACCTTTGCATTGCTCTACATGGACCTCACTTGTTCCTACCCAATGCTCCCATTTAGGTGAGTACTACTAGATACATATCCTATTCATCATCTAACACATCTACTTAACAATCCATATATGTGAAAACCAATAAATACTAAATATAATATCAAACCACCCATTAGTCTAACCATCATGTTGTAATATGTGAACCTCACTTGATCCAACCTATATACTTTCTAGCTAAGAACTACTAAATACATATATTACCCATCAAACGACATACACCCATCTCAATGGGTCCTGCTAGATAAGAGATCATACGGGACCTACTAGATTAAATATTCGGCTACCCATATAATAATGTTTGGAACTCACTAGATGAATAACATGTACATCTTATCTTTAGTCTTTACCTAGACAAGATTTACTAAGCAACATACTTACCAGGCCCACCCTTCACATACATGTATATGAGATCCATCACATCCAACCTTGTGTCATCACCATTATTATCATCGGCATCATCATCGTCATCAAATCCTTGTCTCAACTATGTTAGGGTCAGCTACATGAATTCTATTTCTTCATTCTGATCTATCTTGAGTTAATACCTCAAACAAGCTGCACTTCTTCAAATTTGTTTTACTACCTCCATCCATGTCCTCTTCGGTCTACCCTTCCTCTTGGTGGGCCATCAACCCGCATTACCAAACTTTTCTTTATCGGCATCATTGCTGACCAGCTTTGGACATGCCCAAATTATCATAAACGAGTTTATTTAATTTTATCCCTTATTGATACTACCCATAGATGGTCTCGAAAACACTCATTTTTAATTTTATTCTTCTTAATTTTACCACACATCTACCTCAATATTTGCATCTCTACTACACCGATTTTGTACATATGTTGCTTTTTGATTAGCCAACATTTCACTCCATAGGTCAAAAGCTGGTCTAATCATTATCCTAGAAAATTTTTCCTTCAATCTTGTTGGAACTCGTCTGTCATAGAATACTCCAAAAAAAAGTCTCCACTTTAACTATCTCACTTTTATCTTATGATTGGCATATTCATCAATGAAGTTACAATTCATATATTCTATCTTTATACGACTTATTTTAAAGCCTTTGGATTTCTAAACCCACTTGTTATCTCTCGTGTTTTGCATTCACACAATCTCTTGATTTACCACCAATACTATATCATCTGTAAATAACATACACCAAAGTTCTTCCTTTGAATATGAGCAGGTAACTCATCTATAATCAATGCAAAGAAATGATGCCATAGAGTTGACCTGTGATGTAGACTTATAGTCACTTGGAACTCAAGTCTCTGCGCAAGTATTAGTTTTAACAATCATTATACCGGTCATCATACATGTCTTTAATAATTATAATATAACCTCTTGGAACATTCCTTTTATTAGGTACCATGTCATGGGCTTTTTCTAAATTGATGAAGACCATATGTAAATTTTTCCTCTTCGGTCGATATTTTTTCATTAATTTCCTAAATGAGTAGATAGCTTCCACAGTTGATCTCACTGGCATAAAACCAAATTGATTTTCTGATATCTTGGTCTTCTGTCGAAGTCGTTGCTCTATTACTCTCTCTCATAGCTTCCACATCCAACCTTATGTAAGACCCAATATTCATAGATTTTACCAATGTGTCTCGTGAGATGTAATGGGAATCCTGTGGGTCAGATCTACTGTCATTTAAGATGTCCACTATCATACACTATTTATATAATCCCACAATGATTATGTTATTTAGCTGGACCCACCTTGAGATGTTATTTGATTTAGTAAAGGAACATTTTGGTAATAAGGGAGTCATTAGTAAATATTGCGCGTAAACCCTTTAACTATATATACTTAAAAATGTTTGAACTTATGTGAACATTTAACTAAATATACAAACAGTTTGAGCTGATAGAATCTCAAACTAATTTATATATATTCTCTCCCATTTTATCTTTTCTCTAATAAATGCTCAAATATTATAGTAGCGGTTTATGTGAGCATTTAACTAAATATACAAATAATCTGGGTTGATAGGATCTCTAACTAATTTACCGATTTTTTATCCCATATTATATTTTTCCTCTGATAAATGCTCACATATTATTGAAGTGTTGTACATGAATTTCCTTATAATTCATTATGTTATAAAATAAATTTATATTCTAATTATTACACAATGGGTTTATCATTCACTCAATCATCATCAAAGCCTTGTCCCAATTATGTTAGGGTCAACTATATGAATTATGTTTCTCCATTCCGATCTATCTTTAGGAAAATTCTCAGATAAGTCATACTTCTTCATATCCATTTTTACCACCTCCATCCACGTTCTCTTTAGCCTACCCCTTCCCCTTGGTGGGCCATCAACATTCATGGCCAAGCTTTTCTTTGCCGGAGCTGTTATCATTCGGTCAATGTGTTTCTTATTATTTATTAATAATATCTAACTTGATATTTAATTTTAGGGATTTTTACAAGAAAATTATAAAGAATCCCACCACTTCTGATCCAAAAAATAAATAAAAGGATAACAGTAAATTAATGGTTTTATTTTTTTACTAAAGTGTGCATAGGTTGCAATATCACGACCAGGTTGAAGAATAACATGAAAAATTCACGAGATTATCGTTAACTGAAAATTTTATGGAGAGAGAGAGAACAGGATGGTTGCTGTGGATAGTTCCCACAATTCCTTCCAGGGATCCATCCTGGGTGTCGGTAGGTTAGTCTCCTCTGCCACTATGCTAGGCCAAAAAAAGGCAACAGCAACCGCATTAGAGCATCTCCAAGAGAGGTGTTAAATTTGGAGATGCATTTTTTAAAATGAAGGCTTATGTGGCAAATTGACCCTTTACAATTTGACATCTTTGTTGGAGTAAACTACACCCCATATATCAAATGTAATATATTATTTTTATTTTTATTTTGCCTTTTTTATATATTAAACTCAACTCATCCACAATAGTCCATTTGGAATAAAACAATGCAAAATATAATTTGGCATTTTACTTTTTTACATGCCAAATTTGGCATCTCACTCCCATATGCCAAATGCCACCTCATTTTTAGCATAGTTGTTGGAGTGAAAATCCATGCCAAAAATCCCATGTGGCATGCCCACCTTGGATTTGGCATCACTCTTGAAGATGCTCTTAGCTCTCATCTATCCCTCCATTGTATCAAGACAGACAGCTGAAATGACCACTTCATTGGATCAAGGGACAGATAGATAGCTTTTTGTCCTGGCTTTGTCTGTAACTAGCAGGTTTCATTGAGTCTGCTCGGAATTGATTTTTTTTTTTTTTTTTGGCTGGAGGTTTTGTATCTTCATGTTTTTTAATCACATAATGCAGTTCTCTGTGAGCTGTCGTCACATGTCAATATTTTCTTCTTTACAGATACTGATCAATTTCTTTGAAAAAAAAAAAAACCTCTTTTTAGGTTTTCTTTTCCTATGTCTCATCTCATCATTCCTTCTCAGTTCTTATAAGTAGATTTTCTTTTGCCAAAGATGTCAATTAGGGTATCAATTTCTTCCCTTGTAGTCCTCTCTCAATAAATGTTTTGGATTTCTTTTTTGTTGTTTTGTTTCTCATTGCTTGCATTGGGAAAATGGGGCAGGCAATGAAGTGGTTGAGGAACTGGTTTGACCTAAGAAAGGAGACAGGGAACTCTACTTTCAGCGATTTGCACAGGAAGAAGAAAAGGTGGAGTTTTGACAGACCACGGAGGGATAGGGACTGTGCCCACCATGTGGGTCATTTTCTGGAGCGTGCAAGGGGGAGGCAGGTCTCTGGCAATGTGGATGGGGCAATATTTAAAAAGATGGCAATACAAAAAATCGAATTACCAGCTCTCAGTTAGAGCTGTTATCTTACAAAAAAAGACAAATGGAACTACACACAGCATTCAGCTCACAGCAATAATCAGTCCAAAAATAAAAGGCAGAAAGCAAGGCAAAAATGGCATATCAAGAATCTCAAAGTACAATACAACAAATTGACAGAGCTCTAACTTCCATCAGTTGGTCGTTATTTCAGATGTGGTCTAACACTGCATAGAATGATATCAAAAGCTTCACCTGCCAACTAAATCTCTGTATCTGAGCGCTTTCAAGTAAATATGAAGTATGAGATCAAAACCACCCTCCAGAAATTCAGAGGGAAACAAGAAAATCATGTTTAAAGAATATAAAAAGAAATTTCCGCTCCACCTAGCATATTGCACGGTGGCATCAGCAATTTATAATTATTAATTTCTGCCAAAAAAAAATAGAAGAAAAGGTTCGGCACACCACTTGTTGATCAGTTCACCAATCATGACAAAGCAACTTTTGCAACTTCTGGAGCAGGAGCAGCAATCGGAGCAACACCTCCTGTGGTCGGCCTGAACATCAGAACCCATTGAAGATTGTAAGGTCAAAATGAACAAATAGTCAGAAAACATTGAGGCATCCCATAGCAGAGAGAAGAGAAGCAAAATGCGTAATTCTTAATAAAGTGGGGAAAGAAAGCTAGAAAGATGGACGACGGCCACTGGAAGAGAGTAGTTTTTCTCCATTTAGATTTCACAGGAGTGCAGTGAGAGACAAGTCGTGTCACCAATTGATTTTTTTTTTTTTTTTTTTTTTTAAAGAGTACAGTGGGAGAAAGTATGCTTTCGAGAAAGTGTGTCTTCTTCCACACAGGAGTTTTCTCTCTTGGGGGATGAGGATGTCAATTTTCTAAAGTAGGTGAAACAGAAGATTCCCAATCATTTTTATTTTATTTTTTATTTTATCTTAAGTGGTAATAGGAGATTCCCAAGTTGAAAACAGCAAAATAGCAGAATATGGAGTACTTCCCCTAAACTATCTCAAAAGCCATATACTACTCAACCCAACACCCCTGTGAAATTACCCATTCATTTCTTGAGCAATAAATTGTTCTTGCATTTGAAAGAAGGCAGAGAAGAAGAATCAAACTGAAACAAAAGTCTAGTGAAAAACTTACAGTCCAACAAAAACTTTGAAGGCATCATAAATTCCCCACTGGGCTCCAGTCAAAGTACCGATCATGACAATACGAAGAGGAAGACCACGGGTGAATAGACCCCATAATCCAAGCTTCTTCACCGCCTGCCAACATTCATATAAAATAGAATAAAACTCATATCTGAAGAAAAAAGGACAATATAACAAATTAAAACAAGAAAACATTCCACTCCAGATCAGCAGAAGGGAAGAAGACTCACATCACCAACAGTGGCCCCCTTAGCATTGTTAAGGAAAGACACAAGATTGTCAGCAGGGTGGGAAACAATGGCACATAAGACACCCGCAACATAACCACCAGCAAAACTCACACCCAACTGAAGTGGTTTGCTGCACTGGTCCTTTGGTGTGGGAATACCATACTTGTATATCATCTCCACAATAGTTTCAAACGACGCAAACTTCATCATGGTGTCTGCAGAACATAATTGAAATTGAATAAGCATTTTAAACTAGTCTGCCCATATACATAATTTTTTTTTTTTTTTGGTTGATTTTCTAATAGTTATCATCTTGGTTTGAGCCTTGCTAGAGTGTTGTCCTAGAAGGTTCTGCTTCCTAGAGTCATACTCTTCTTTTTTTTCCCCTAAGGGCCTTTATTTCTTGCAGTATAGACTCAAACTGTACAGTAATTACTTGTATATATTTCATTTACCATCGAAAAGGAAACACTGCAAAGTACTTCAAATCAAGATGGAAAAGAAAAAACCAGTATGTCCATATGCAATAGATCTCTGAGTAATGCTGCCAGGTGCAAAAAACAATTTATATGCAGCGGGAAAATGGTGGTCACATGAAAACGAAAAGAATTGCAGTCAGAACAAAACTTACGTGAGGATGGTTTGCAAATCAAAATCTATATACGCCTTAACATTTGAAAAAAGAAATCTTGTGACCATAATGGAAATCAAATAAAATAAAAACTTCTCTTGTGAGGAAAAAAAAAAAAAAACCCACCAAAACAAAGCAAAATGTGCAGTGTATGAGTTACCATGCTTGAACAGTGTGAGAGTAGCAATTAATTTTGTGACATTGTGTTTTGACATGTCGGACAACTCAATCATCGATTGGAACCACATGCCCATTTGTGCACCTATTAATTCTACTTGCCTATCAATTTATAGAACTGAATCATTTTTTTTATTTTCAAACAGCATGAGATACAATGTATTAGGAAATAACATGGAACAGAACTTTCAATTAAGAAATTTGCTTTTGCTTCATTTCCAATCAGAAGGCATTAAATTCCATATGCTGTTTATATCTGCATTTTTTTATAATCGAAAACATTTTTCCAAGATCAGTTTGTGTAGAATCCAATTGTTGATAAAATCAAAGAATTAGGAAAGAACATGACAAAAAGAATACAGCGCAAAACACAAAACATTTCTACTTACATGGAATCTGGCGTCCCCAAAGAGGAACAAGCCCCTTATATAGCCTGTACAAATACGACAGTATCAGATAAACAATATCACACAACATATTAAATGCAATAGGTAACCAACCAATTTTATGTAGTATTTTTGTTAGAGGTTGGGCTCAACCTTGTATTAAATTAATGGTAAAGAAGAAATCCATACCCAGAAGCACCTTCAGATCTAACAAACTTAGGTAACCCATCGGACAATCCTCTGGCAAATCCAGGCTGAGTTTGGACCCTAACTTTCACTGCCTCCATGGGGCAAAGGGCAACATCAGCAATCACCTCAGCAGAAGCAGACCCCGCAAGATAGATCAGTGTTTTGTATTTGGCTGCATACTCAGGTCCCGCAATGTCCGAGTAGTATTTCTTAAAGAATTCATAGAATCCAAACTTACAGGCACCCTGGGCACTGTAACCAAGAAGAGTTGGCACCCAACCCCTGAAAAACCCTCTAAACCCTTGCTCTTTGAGTAACACACCAAAACCAGAAGAGATGCTCTTGTACTTTGCAGGGTCAATCTGAAAAGTGACAAAAATTGATACTAATTGGATACTCAAAGAAGAGAGCAAAAATTATTCAGGGGGAAAAACTATCTATCAATCAAGGTATCAGCATCCAGATAAAAATTAGAAAACCAAAATCAAGACCAAAGAGATTAAATAGGTTAAACAAAAAGATATCAATCTAAATAAGGTGAATTGCAAGAATTATCAGTATATTACCCACATCCTAGTTCCAGGGCTGCGCCATGTTAGATCTCACATATTAGACCAAAACAAAACACAATTCTCAAGAGTCTATTTATTAATCACAGATCAATAGAAACTAAAGTAAAAAAATACTAAAATTAGTTCAAAGTGAACAACTTAATGAGAATTGAAGGCAACCAAACTTTTTAAATTATTTTCACCAAGACCACATGACCAATATGCAGATTAAAATTCAAATAATTAGTCCTAGGAAGCTTTTACCCAACGTGAAGGATTTATAGCAAGGATTGAAAATCCCGCACGACCCTTGTGTAGGGTACTTGCAGGTGAAATTCCACACTAATTATAGGAAAACTGTCAAAATAAACACAACAAAACTCTACAAATACTTTACAGCCCTAATTTAGTCCCAGACCTCTTGGTCATTTTCAAAACACTTATCCAAAAGGTCAACAAAAAAGAAATGGAATAACTGTAACATGACATATAAAAGAAATATTCTATGGAATATAATAGAAATAGTAATCAAATACTCATGGAGAACTTAAATGCATCCAATAAAAACTGATTGCTTACAAACAAAAAACCATGTTCCAGACAAATATATATATATATATATATATATATTTGAATGGCTCAGACAAATATAGTTCAAAGAAAAGAAGGATAAAAAATATGAAAGACAGCGAGGTAAAACATAAACTGCAACTAATAACCCTTATAAAATGAGTCCAAACAGGGGTCCAAGTGCTTGAGAAATAGTTGAGGTCTATGACTATGAGGTAAGGCATAAAAGGTTTCAGGTAACAAGAGCCATAAATCATCAACAATATGCTAAATAAAAGACAAAACATTAAAACTGAAAAGAGTTAAAAAGGAAAGATTTCAGTTGATAGAAAATGCAAATGTACTATATGACGAACTAAGTGCATGCATCAGTCTATCAATACCAGGTATTATATCTATTAAAGCTCAACCAGGCCCAAAATGGATACATTGGACTTGTACAAGTATCTGGGCATCATAGGCTTTTTACATGCATGTCTATTGTCAAATGCAGCTACTGATCTACTCTCTCTCTTTTTTTCACCATTCAATCAACATAGATGACTAATTTCTTCCCCCATCGATCTAATGTGGGCTTTTGAATTAAGTAATTGACTGTCTAATGAACATAAGGTCTGTGTTTGCATTATTGATACCATCCGCTTGCTATATATATATATATATATATTCAATGACTAAGACTGACCAATAATGATGGTCTATTTGCATATGCAACCAAAAGAAGAGAGAACATGATGAACGGCCAGGAAAAAATAACGGGACTCTGTTGGGTTTGGGGGGGGGGGGGGGGGGGGGGTGGGGTGGGGTGGGGGGTGTGGTTGAATTGGACTATTATTGTTGAAATCAATCTGCACCCACATTTGCCACTCATTTATCAGCTGGATTAGAACCATACAATGATATGATTCCTGAATGGAAGGTACAAACTAATGTGAGGCTCAGACGATAAGAGTCAAATCTGACGATTGGAATTATGTAAAATGAGCAACCTAATGTGGACTCATGTGATTCACTGGCCCTAGATGATTAGACTGTCGACATAACTGACCCATTTCATCTATTTTCCATACATACATCCATCTATTAATTAGGATGGCCCAATCATAAAGATCCTTCAGAACATACAAAACCAAAAGGAAGCACTTGATGGATGAACTAGATTGATGATTGCACCACTAAAAGCTGCAATCAACATGCACCATCCATTACAACCCCATTGATTGAATAGGTTATACCCATCCACTAAAGTGATTCTTGAACAATATGGAAGATATAATGTATAAATCACATGGTGATAGGACCTTTGTTGCTGTACAAGTTCTAGGTCATTCACTTTGGACAGAAATCATAGTTGTTAATTCCGTTGTGTTCTAACCGGAATTCCATTATGTTCCGGTAATTGAACAATATATGCATATATATTATTTTCATTGCATATTTTCCGAAACAGCACATGAGGATGGCTGGAATGCTGAAATGTTCCATTTCAGGACCAAAATGGAATGGAGAAAACAGAATTGACAAATATGATTCTAATGGTTGGATAATGTTCGGTAACGATGCTTCTTGAGAACATAAGAATCAATGAAGTTACTCAATGTCCCATTGATGTCCCCTCAATAATCAGCTACTTATAATCATCCAATATTAAGTGGTGATTGAACAGTACGGTTATTAATGTTTTCAAACATCTTGGGTTGTTAATGAGGCTTCACATAACTGTCGGGCCAAATCAATGTATGGCCCTTTCATTATGTAATTAGGACATCCATTTTCCTTTTTTTGATGGAAGGATAGAATTGTTTGATTTTGATGATTCTTCAAAACTAGGAAATTAGAGGTTGAGATCACTTGATGACAGCTAAAGTTAATGACCGGACAACCATTTTCTAGATAATTAAAAGTATAAGCAAACTGTACAGTGAGGTATATAATGTATCTATACATAAATCATTGTCGACATCACATAATCATCATCAAAGGCTTATTCCATGTATTCAGGGTCTGTATCTCTACATAAAAACCCACCTAAGAAAAAATGCATAATAATAGCTCACAACATCCCACAAACATAGAATTTTTTATTACTGCTTTGCCGGCCCATCTGCCACTTCGTTTGCACAGCCATAAACATGTGAAAAGGACACAGACACCAATGAGATAAGTCCCAGTTCATCCTTTTTCCATCGATCATTATATCACATTATTTAATCCCCTCTATGATAATAGCAACCTGAAGTCTCTCTTCTAAATTCTTCGATGCCTCTAGTACCACTAGGAGCCTAGGGGCCCGTTTGGAATTACACTGGTAAGATGTTCCCATGTTCTTACGGACTGATGAAGTAGGGAACTCGTTTGGAAGAGTGTTTGTGTTCCTTCAAAATTTTAAATTGACGGAATGATCATGGGAACAGAAACGATCTTTTTTTTTTTTTTTTTTTGGGAACTACTCATGGAAAGCACTCTTCTTCAAAAGGAATATGATTGCAAGCTGAGGTTTCAACAGGAGAAAGGAGCACATAAAGCAAGCTTTCTCTACTTCAATGGGCAGAGATTTCAGTCTGCAAATCTCTCAAGTTACATCTCCATCGGAAAATCCCCCACTGTCCCTCTCTCTTTCTCTCTTCCGTCTCCCCTTTGCCCACACCTGATTCTCGATCCAGCCCACCCCAACCAGCCGCCTCCCTCCATATCTTTTCTTCCTGTGATTGTGATTCATCTTGTATTTGAGGCCCACTTTTGATCTATATCCATTTTTCATACACTGGGCTACAATATATAATCTATGTGCTGTCTCTTCTTGAGAAGGATACACATAGACACGTCGGAAGATACAAAGACATGTCTCTTCTTCTTCTTTTTATTTTTTTGTTTTTTTTTTTTTTTGTTTTTTTTCTCTTTCTTGTGTTTTTTCAAAGAAAGAGAAGAATAGATTTACATCCATTATATGGATGAAACGGGGATTTAAAATATTATACATATTTAATCTTGTAAAGCAATTATGATGCTGGACAGACCCATGGCCCCTTGAGTCGACCAACCTTTGGGCCAGCCCATCTATCTTTAGTCTATTTAGAGTTATCTTATTAGAGTTGTGCTTTTTCAGATGCCTTACGTCTTTTATGATATCAATGTGTTTGGATGGTCCATATTAGCTTTAGGGTTATGGTTTTCCTTGTTTAAAGCATTTTAAGCCTCCTTTTTAAGCCTCTTTTGTTGAACAACGGTCAATGACTAATGACATTTAAGTTTTGGGATCTTCCCCAACCTCTCTTCGAGTTCTCTTTGCCTCCTGGATTGGAGTTTGGCATGAGGCCAATGTTTAGGTAATCCCTGATATCCACTATCTCTTCCATCCCTACCCTACCCACCCCTACAATCTCTTTTCCCATTCACATTATTACTTGGGTTTTTTTATATTATATTTTTTTACCTATTTCAATGAATATTTTACACACATTCAAGTTTAAGAACATTTAATCTCTTAATAGCTAATTTTCATATGCTTTTAATATATATAAGACGCATGTATGAATATTTTTACTAAATTTAAATTCAAAAGCATTTTCGAACATATTTTTGTCGATTTTGTTACTTGGAATAATGCTAACATAATGTTACCAAACAACTTTTGCAAGACTAACCTCAATAGAAGAAATTGATGTAATGTTGCCAACTAAATTTTGCATGGCAAACTCTCGGCACAACTTGGCCCCAGCACAACTTTTTCCATTAGATAAAGCAAACTATCAGTCCCCCTAAGTAATAACATCCCGTACCACTGTTTAATTTTTAATTGTTAAATATGATAAATTTCCGGTGTTTAATTGTTCAGCCCATCCTTATAATTCATTTTCCACCAATGTAGCCTATATTGACCACCATAGAACACTTGATTTTGTTTTTTAATAATTTATCCTCATCTTTTATAAGTGATCAATAGAGGGGGTATTTATTTTTAGTAGTTTTCATTTTTACAAGTGGGCCTTAATGACTAAGGAATGTATATAATTAATTTTTATTGTAGGCCCACCTTCGATTTAAAATTTGGCTAGGCCCCAAAAAAAAAAGGATCATTTATTTTGAGTGGTCTGGATTTTTAATAGGTGGGCCGCATTGCCACCCAAAAATCAAAAAAGGGTCGCATGGACCGAAAGAGGGGAAAAGTGAAAAGAAGATGAATGGGGTTGTCGCCCATTTCATTTCATTTCACTCACCGAAACACTGACAGATAAAAAGGGAAAATGGGAAGGAGGGAGGGGGTGGTGGTGGGTGAGAGAGAGAGAAGGAGGAGGAGACCGCGGTGACGCTTGTGAGGCAACGTTTCCACTGAAACATCTAAGGGACACTTGTGAGGCAATGTTTCCGCTGCAAAGGTGTGTAGATTTTGGCCACTTTTCCACGACGAAAGTAATCCACGTTTTGTGTGGCCACTTTTTCGCGAGGAAAAGCAAAAAATGAGCTAGATTTTCCATGATTCCACATAAAAGTATTTCCTATGGCCTTATGGGGGGGCCTGGAAAAAAAGATTCTGCAGAAGAGGAAAAATCCACAAAATCAATTTTCCGCAACACAAACGTGGCTTAAATGCCTTACCTTTTGATAGAAGAAGGGACAAAAAATAAAATAAAATAAAAAATGCATACTCAGCCTTAATGGAGAGGGTGGGCTCTGGTTGGTCGAATTCTCCAATCTTGACATGACCGAAATTCCAAAAAAAACATCCTTTGCAACCAGGTTTCAAAAGCAATATGGTAATCTAATTTGGGATCTGGTTTTTAATCAATTCGCCAGGTATTAAAACTACAACCAACGGCATTGATTTGCAATTATTGGATGATTAGATTATCCACTTATAACGATTATCGACATCATATCTGAAAGGTAGTGATTACTTGAAGAGTGGCTCAGATAAATTAGAAGAGTTTGGTTTTTATCTAACAAGATCTAGAAACTGGAAACCACAAATGTACCAAATCCAATCAAAATCCCTAGAAATGACGTGATTCAAACATTAATCCAACTTCATACAACCAGAAATCAACAGAAGGAGCCAAAAGGTGGCAACCAAAAAAAAATCCAAAAAAAAGCTAGATTCATTAGAAATGAAATGGGATCGATCGAGAGCAGACCTGCATGTTGCACTTGACGAGATCGAGGGGCGTAACGGCCATATGAGTGAGGCCGCAGCTCAAGATCCCCCCGGCGGTGCATGCGGCGTAGAATGCCGGCGAATACATCTCGATCTTTCGACGCTCGCTCGGCGAAGGAACGATGAAGGACTTGGATGCTCCTTCTCCTTCTCCTTCTCCTTCCCTTCCTCCTCCATTAGAAATGGCAGGACTTTTGTTGAGAAGCTTTTGCAGATCTGGGGTTTTGGAACAAGGAGAAGAATAGTAGAGGAAAGAAGGGACAAGGGATTGACGACAGCTCTCTGATGAGAAAGCCATTGAGAGAGAGACAGAGAAAGGGATTATTTTGGGGGAGATCAGGAGCAGAGAAGGAAGAGGGATTTTATAGTAGGGAGTGGGGAAACAATGACCGAGGAAGGTCAAGGTTAAGAATCAAGAAAGTGCCCCCTCACTTTACGGGTCGTTTGTTTTATACTAATTTTGGAAAATATTTGGGCCCTCTGGCATTTTACTTTTAAAATAAAGTGTGGAATGAAATGAAATAAAAAGAGGGAAAAAATATAAGTAGATTTTAATGGTATTTTATTTTTAGTTATTTGGGATGAGATATTTTCAATTTTTTGTATCAGAAAATGAAGTTTTTTTTGTCTTTTAGTGAATAAACATAGTTGATTTTTTTATTATTTTTGAAAAGGAAGAAGAGAGTTTTGAATTAAAGTTATTTTGATTTGATGCTTAACTTGATTTGACTTGACTTTGTTTGACAAGTAAAATTATCAAATGTGCCAGCACGTATAGATTACATGCATGCAACCCAGCAAATGGGGATGGGGACTTAAAAGTTTACTCATAGGAGAGGGGCAAATTCACTAAGAAAACAACAGCCCCACCAAATTATTGTAGCTTTTGATTTCTGAGCCTTGAGATTAAATGGTGATTGTAGATTTTATTTTATTTTTTTTTAAGAATCAATCTTATGGTGAGCAAAAGGTCCTGCAAGTGTAAAGTTGGGCATGATGGAAGATCATAAGATGAAAATATCATCAACGGGCTATATTGATGAAAGGTGGGCCCTACAATATTGGAATGCACTTGCAGTTGTCCGAGAAGGTTTTCTCACTTACTATATGTAAATGATTTCTCTAAATTAGTAACCAAGAGAGGAGGTCAGTTCTAAAGCTCAAGAGACCTTGAAAAGATATGAGTCCTTTTAAATATGGGTCCCCTGTGCTGAGCACGGGTGCTTGTGGTGCCAATTCATGATATATATAAATGTAACTAATAACATTTTATAAAACATATTCAATTTCAGTCAACAATGTTAAACATGAATATTATAAATTATCTAAATTTCAGAAATGCTATGAATATTTTAGAAGTCAAAATCTTTAAATAATCTGAGATATACAGAAGTTACTATTAAATATAACGCGTATCTTCAGGGTTAATAACATTGATGTCACGACCCTGAACCCGATTAGTGATTAAACCGAATCGGGAGTGTGGATTTTAGGGCTAATTAAAAAAAAATTGCTCTTAATGCCCAAGGATCGAAGTCCGTTGTGAGGATTGTATAGTTGAGCCTCATTAACAAATTAAGCAACGGGACTTGTCCAATAACCACATTCATTAAACCTTTAAAGACATCAAAGCAAATATAGATTTCATTCCATTCTCTATATTCAAGTTTCAAAAGAGAAAACATACAAAGTTTATAAACATCAGGACCGCCCCAAAAACCTAGGTCCTGGTACAAAAGTTGCACAAAAGATGTACATAAGTATGATAGGTACAAAAGTATAGAAGTCTCCAAAAGATGAGATGGAGGGTACAATGATGATATTCTCGTATGACGCGCACTAGTGCCGGGAATGATGACGCTAAACTACGTCATCAGCACCCCACTCTCGTACCTCATCCTCCTCTCCCAGTTGAGGATCCTCTGGGATTGCCTCGACATCCGGGTTTGCATAGTATTAGTAGGTGTCTTCTACACACCGTGGAATAAAGGGTCAACAATATGTTGGCAAGGAGATAAGCAATATACATCATTCATAATATGTTTCAAATGAGAATTAAAACAGGTACATGATTATAAGATAACAATGTACAAGCTAGGCATAAAGCATAAGTAATAAAAGAATCAAGTAACAAGATAAATCCTAACAAGATAAACAAGAGTATCCATCCATGAAATGCAATACAAGCAAGCAAGAGGAGACTCCGAGGATGTCCGAGCCACCTCCCGAGGGTATAAGTAATGTCCAAGCCAACTACGAATACCCAAAGTCCGGCTCTAGGGGGATCCTAGCTCCCGATCCTAGGAATAGCAGCATGGTCCGAGCCCGCTCCCAGCTTTTCGCGCAATAGACACCATCCAAAGCCGACTGCCTACCCTAGTGAAGTCAAGTCAAGATACAAGTCAAGTCACAAGTTCCATGAGTACCCTCTTCCAAGTCTATCCACACATGTCCATCAATACAAGACAAGATACCTAAGGATACACTCTAGGTCCAGTCAAATCATATTCTACAAATTAAATTACAAGTTATACAAGTATTCAGGATAGAGTGTACAAGGTACGACAAGCTACGGATACAAAATTCACGAGTCAAGAGCGAATGAACAAACCAATCCTAGGTCAAGAGTTGTCATCCGTGTACTGAGCGTATCCCAACGGAGTACGTATGGAGACTGAGTCAATGGTGTCTTAATTTGGTGGGCCCATGGTGCACAGAAGTTGTGGGCACCAATTAACTCAATTCCACATGCATTTGGCTAAGTTACATCAATATACGAAAAATCCTTAACAACCAACGAAGCACACCAAGCCAGTCATGCTCCGTTTTTATTTTCCCCAATTTTTCATGCAAAGGTAGGGTCAAGGGGTCCCACATATAAGGTCAAAACCGAAGGTAGAGATCCCATTTTCAAAACAGGTTTCTGAACAAGCAGCTAGCCGCCTAGGGGTCGACGGCTGATCGCTAAGTCACCGCAGGGTAGTCGAGGGGTCACCGCGTGTAGTGTAAACACTACTAAAAATCCAGTTGGTAAGGTCAGCCAGCCGCATGGTGACCACCGGGTCACCGCGTGCGAGACAGAACCTGAAGAGGTTATGTCTTGATTAGGCTGACCGCGAGGTAACCATGTGTACAAATGCACCTGCCCGGGTGCTGTTTCTGGGTAGGCATTCAGCCGCTGGCTGACCCCATGGTGACCGCTCGTGCAGAACTATGAAGTTCTAATGCCATTTCTAGCCCAATTTCAAAATACACATATTGAGCTTCAAAATTCACAGCTTCCACACCTGCAAACATATATTCCATTTACCAAAACACCCATCCCATTCCATTTAAAGTCCATTAACAAGATTTACCTAATTAACATGTGAAATCCAACATAACCATAAATAAGCTTGGAATTTGGGATCTTTAACAATTGCATTGCCAAGAGTGAAGATAAACATATATGCATGAACAATAAATAAAGCTAACCTACTTGCTTTCACCAAAGGAATGAGAAAAATTGAAATAGAGAGAGAAATTGAGGAGGAGAGCTCTCCTAGCCAGACCACTTCTCAAAACCCTTCTCCTACACCCAAGGAGCACCAAGGAAGAAGAAAAGGAAAAATCCATTAGCATGCAATGCACTAACAACAAGAAGGAATGAATTTAGAGGAGAAGGTGTTTTAAGGTCCGGTGAGGTTGGTTTGGAGCCCTAACTCGATGGGGAGATCTAGGAGTTTATGCATGGGATTGATTGACAAAGAAATCCAATTCCAGAGATTTATTGAGGATGTTGGACCTATCAATTTGTATAGGGAACTTGGGAATGTCTCCAATCTTCCGGGGTATCAAGCCATTAGCAAAAACCGACATACGAGACCCTTATACATATTGTTTAAATCCTGAAGCCTCAATGCATGATCCGGAATTATGTGGAGATCCATTGTGTTAATTTTCACTAAAGGTTCATATGTTTCCGGCAGTCTTCATGTGCTAGTACAAATGGTGATTTAAACCACTAAAATCTGTAGTCTGAATATGCTGTCAACGTTATGCATTTTTGATAAGGTATTATTGCAATAAATGTGCTTACGAGCCTCCTGTTCAGCCTGTTTTGGGTGTCATACACCTCTTTAGATATGTATATGCTCTGATTTCATTGTGACCTATGAGTCAGCATCACTAAGCTTGGACAACCTTGTTGGCTTGATCCACCGACTTAGGGTCCCCCTTTTTTAGCTTCTGCGAGCTGCAGTTTGGATTCTGTTATGTTTTGTTACGCGATTCTGCGGCCGTGGTTTTGCTCAATAGATGTATATCTGTATATAGTTGGCTATTGTCAGTTCGTGTGTCCAAGACTAACACCTTTAGTGTGCTCTCATCACTCTAGTGATAGAGGATTTAGCTTATGTGTAGTTGCCATCTTGTCAGTCCCTGTTTCCTTGGTACCTTATATGTTTTATACTACACATGTGTTTTAAATAAAGAATGCATCTTATGGAAATTATTGCTTTGACAGGTTTTAAATGTTTTCTAATGTACTCTTTTGAATTACTGCATTATTATATCTATTCACACACCTGTCAGACCGTCGTGTCTGACCTATTCTTTTGGTACTCATACCCAGAGGTCCCCTCCTTGAGGAGGAACCAGAGGGGGCGACCGGTGAGCTGTAACGTGTAGGTGAATGGCAAGCTGACAATGTCGCTTAGGCATTTGGTCAAGCCTGGAGATACAAAACATTTTGGGGGTATAGGTTGACACATTTTGGAATTCATTTGTGTTGTATTGGCCTTTATTGGCCTCTATTTTTTGGGAACGTTTAACAAATTCATCTTTTGTATAAACACTAACTTTATAATTTGGGAATGTCATTGTTCATTGCTCACTCTGACGTCCTGTTGTTTATATTGATGTTATCCATCTTGTGATATGGAATGAGTTACAACTTGATTTGCTACACCCTTTCGCATTCTAAACGTGCACAATTGTGTGCTTGTGTGATATCCTTACAAAGAAAACCTGTGGGAAATTAAATGTGTGTACTTTGATAATCATCATCACGCACCACCACTTAGCTCGCCGATTCAGGATTAGGAGTGCCCTCCGTGCGCTAACCCGGTCCAGGGTCGCGACAGCCCCACAAACATCAAACATTAGAATTTACAGAAAACTAGAATTCTACATTCCATAGTGCATCCGCTCGACATTGTCCCATGGGATGTCGACTGGATACATTAGGGGTTGACCCCCAGGTCGACATCCTATACAGTGTCCTCGGTCAACATTGTGGCCATAATGTCGACCAGTTACACATGATTCTGGAGGCAGACAGTTGGGGGGCAGCATCCTGTTCCCAGAATTTTCCCTGTATGTCCAGTCGACATCATAGCCTGGATGTCGACCGGATACACAGGGTTTCTGTAACTGAGAGGAAAATACAACTCTCAGTTATTTTCTAAAGTTTCTTTGTATCCGGTCGACATCATCCCAACGAATGTCGACCGGGTACATTAAAACCTAGAATTACAAAATTCTGTAACTTCTTCCAATCCATCCCACTTTCATCTGAATCAATCTCAATCTCGTCCATTCATCATGGAACCATCATCAAACATTAAAAACACTTTAATATACATCCAACCATCCATCATTGGGACATTGATCTTCTAAATGGGATGAAACCCTTCCATCAATGGCCAAAAAAATCTATGAACAAGCTCAAAGGTAAATCTAGCAATTCTAACATTAATTGAATTGGAATTTCATAATCATTAGAAGGAAAACATGCATTCTATGCTACATAGGTATATTGCACTTGCCTTGATCCAATGCAATTAAATTTGATAATTAGAGAAGAGATCTAAGCTCCTAGTAGCAATCCAAACCACTAAGGGTCTTCCAACACTCAAACGAATCCCAACTACTACTCCTAATGCCCAATCCACAGGAGAATTACCACTTATGAAGGAAATCTAAGGAGAAAGGAAAATCCTAGGGAATTGAACTATGGGGAGAGAAAGAGGAAGAGGAATACCTTGAATGTAGAAGAAGAAAAGATTGAGAAGAGAGAATTCTTGAGGAGATTGTAGTAGCAATAGTAGTAGATGGCTTCCTTCTAGATTAAGGTTTGAGTTAGGGTTTCTAGAGCTAGGGTTCTTGTGAAATGAGAGGTAAATGAGAGATGAGAGTGAATTAGGGCTTAGTTTCATTTCAATTGCAATAGTTAGCTTATATAGGTTAGGGTTAGGGCTTATTACCAAAAGGGCCTTGGGGTTAAAATAGGAATGAGGATAAGGACATGTCATTTAGGTCTTTAGGTAAGGTTTCTAGAAGCTTCTTAAGCGGAAAACCCCTTCTATAAAACCCTATTTACTAGCTAGGGCCTCTCATAACTAAAACACTATAGAAGTTATAATTGACCCCCTATTTATTCTACAAAAAACACAATAAGCCTAATTCCTATGAAATAGGCTAAGACTTAGGAAAAATACATATCTACCCTTACTAATCCTTATTAATTAGTATAATTAAACTATAAATAATATAATTTATAATATTCAAATTCAAATGAGGGCCCACAAGGGGTGAGGCCTCACAGCATGCATATTCATATTGGTAGAGTTTAGATATTTTAAGTTGCTGATTATTTTAGTATTCAAAACTGAATCAAAATTGCAATCGAAGTTTTAAATTGAATAAGCAAGAAAAATCAGATATTTGAGTCAAGAATCTCAGCCAAATATTTTTTGGAAATTCAGATCCCAACATAAAGTGCACAATTCTACACATTGTTGCAGAAATTTCAGGACAGATTCTGATTGAAAAGTTTGCGATTAGAAACCTGATCAAAATACATTATTTTTTTATGAAACTTGGGGAAATTAAAGTTTGATCAGTGTACTTTCAAACCCCAACATTTCAAGCAAAAATAATTTTGGAAAGATGGTGTACTAGCTGTTCAAACATGGCTAGTCGAACCCACCTATGTACAGAATTTCTGCACAGTTTCTGTTTTTAAGTCATGTTCATGCACTCGTATCTCATTCATTTTAACTCAATTTTTTTATTTGATTCATGCACTCATACTCCTTTATTTTATATCTGGTTCCATCATGAATGGGTCTTTTTTTCCCCTAATGTCCCATGCCCTAGCAACTGATGTACATGGTAAGACGGTGCAAACTGGACACACAAGAATATTACCCATACACACTCAAATTTAAAGAGAAGCCGATGATCATTAGATTGGTTCCCACACAAATTCTAATAAAGAAAAGAAACTCAATCCTCTTCTTCGCAAAATCTTTTTTCTTAATTCACGCTTGTACTTATGTTGATTACTTTCTTCAAGTTTAATTTTGTTTCTGATGAGCTTTTATTTTTATTTTTATTTTATCTTTTGCTACGTTGGACTACTACTTAGGACTAGTGCTTTAACTTGTAGACCCAGGGATCAATTCCTGGACATGTGCGTGTGTGATACCAAGGTGTAACTCCTTTTTTCCCACCTCTAGTATCTTTTCTTTTTCTTTTTAATCTTTTTTTTATTCTTTCCTACTTACATTTTCATTCTCCATAGGTCAAATCCATTTAAATCTCGAGTATAACTAAATGTCTGATGTTGGATATGACTTATGAGTCATTTGGTGTTCTGATTGGAGGCAAATTACCCCACCTGAACCCAATCTTTTTTTTTAAACAAAGATATAACAATTTTCTTTTGTAAGATTTAAGTGAAGGTGTACTCTTTTTGATTTACAAAATCCCCCCCTCCAAACACCCAAATTTACACTCTCCAACCCTCTCCCTCTTTCTCCCGTGGCTTAAAATATTGGTAAATACCAGTTTGTATCGGTATTGGCCATGAGCGAAATGATATCGGTAATGGTCTCAGATCTATGAAATATCACCATAATATTGGCTGATCTTGGCCAACATATTGAAAATATCGGTCAAGACCTATATATCGCCTAATATGATATACAATGTCCTCTTCTTCCTCCCAAAAGGAAAAGAAAAAAAAGCCCTCTTTTGCCCTGAGAACAACGAAAGTGAAAAGGAAAAGCAAGAAAGAAAGAAAGAGAGGAGAAGGGGGTTCGATGCCTAGATCGCCTGCTGCCACCACTAGTGGCTATTGCCTCCGTCATAGCCTACTGCACTGGCCCCCACCATCCTTCCTCCCCTTCGTCTTCCCTTTTGTTCTCTTTCCCTTTTTTGCTATCTTCTTCTTCTCCTCCGCTTCTTATATTCCTCCTCTCTTTCCCTCCTTTTTTCCCCTTCCCCCACTTTATTCTGTCTATGGGCGTGTTTGGCACTTCACTACTAGACTTAAAATGAAGTAAAGCTTCCATTATCCAGACAAAAAAAGGCCGAGGGGTCATATCAAAAGTATATAAATTTAAAATTCCCTCCTCTTAAAAAAAAAAAAAAGAGGTAAAAAAGCAACCTCCTTTCTCCACTAAATGACAAAAAAAAAAATCCTCTTTTTACAAAAAAAGTAAATAGGAATCCCTGTCAAACCACTAAAAACTAAAGATCATCATAGCTCATTATATTTTATTTTCTCTTGATTTAATGCTTCACTTCACTTTACATTACTTCACCGTACATCCAAACAGGCCAGAGCTTTTTGTCTTTTAGAAGGGCCAAAAGTTGAGACCCTTCTAATATTTGTGTTTTTGTTTCCTTTTGTAGGTACATGGTGCAAACACGAGGAGGCCATAGTAGACCACACCAATAAAAAAACTAAGATGTACAGCATACTTGCTAGTATCTCATGTGTCTCCCAAGTAAATTTCATTTTAATTGGGGATTGACACCCTTTCGAATTGGTCATATTTTTAATTTCAATCGGATTAGATAAATCTAAAATTGGGTCAATCTCCCATTAGAATGAGCAGTGGCTGGGACCTATACAAGACAAGGCTAATTAGTTTGAGCGGTTCAGATTTCTAATTGGTGGGCCTCATTCCATGGACCTTCTATTTTTCTTTTTTTCCTTTTTTAATTGTAACCCTCTAATGCATTTCACCTACAAAAACTCTAACCACTAAAATAAGTGGTCCCATATTTGAATGGGCCCTTAATAAATTTCCCTATAATAGGACTTGGCCTACTATTAAATTAATTTTTTACATGCTAATAAAATATTAAGAAAAAAATTCACGTTTTTTAAAACAGCCAATTCAACAATTGCTTAAGTTTTATAAAATGAAAATTTACAAAGATCATATTAGAGGAGGCATTTATTTTTATCATTATTCTGGGTGTTTTGGATTTATACAAAGGCCACATTAATGGATTTATAAATTATAAAGCTGGTAACAAGATTATACACTAAAAAATTGGCACATTTAACAATAAAACATTAAACAACGATAAAAGATGTTTTGAGTTAGGGGGACCGATATATTACTTTATAGTTGTTATTAATGGAAAAAAACGTTATTTATTAGTATTTTAAAATATTTTAGATTTCTTGGATATTTTTAAAAACGACTTTTGGGGGTAATAAAAAAAAGGGTTTTGACATATTAGTCTCCCTTAAATCCGATTTTTTCAATCTCAAGACTGAAATTTAGATAATGTTACCAAAGTTGCTTGCTTGACTATAGTTAATAATTCTTTTTAACTTTTTTGGCACAGATCCCATTGATATAATGAGAACAAGGCATGTCATGGAAACCGATGTTTCCCATGATGTCATGAGACTGTCCCATAATGTCATGGATTTTGTGCAGCATCTTAGGAAAAAATTATTCTAAATGATAAAACCCGAAAAATGGTGGTCACTTGCTGGTTGTAAAAAGCTTATGATAAATAAATGTAAAAGTCCATCGCATGGGCGACTATCCAATAAGATAATGTTATGGGATATGATGAAATTTTTTTTTGATTGGAATCAAACGACTCTACTACTGCAAGGATTTTGATCACATGGGATATAAAATACCATAAATTCCTCAAAATGATGTTGACCAAAACTATAACTTAAATGTGGTTATTATACATAGGGCTATAAATTCTTTTTCCAATTCTACCCATATTATGAGATATTTCACAATCTGTGCGATATTGTACAAACTGAAGGTGATAGGTTATGCGATATCGCACAAAATGAGTAGAATTGGAAAAAAATTTAGATCCCATATATAATACCCATATTTAAAATATAGTTATGACCGACACCATTTCAAATATAGTACCCAATCCTAGTCATGAAATTAAAAAAAAAAACATGAGATTTACATAGAACTAATACCGCAGAGCCACTAAAAAAACCATTCCACACGGTGAAGAGGGAAGATCTGACACCATGTCAATTTTTGGGTCGACAGGTGCCGCGACCTTCCTCTCTGCCCCCCCTTACATCTTCTCCGTACGTTTTAACATCTTCGGTCAAAAAGGGGAATGGAAGAGGAGAGAGATATCGTCCTCCATCCGAATTCATGCAAGTCTTACCTCATACCGCATCCTATTCCTACGGCACCCGTTCCGTTAAAACGCTAAACTAACGGCGTCTTTTCTTCTCCGTCTCCTTGCGTTTTTAGGACCCCCCTCTGCTAACTAACCAACTTCCTCTTTCTCTCTCTCTCTCTCTCTCTCTCTCTAAAACAGTAATTGTTTGTTATTGTTATTATAAATACTCAAGCCAATCCCTCTTTGCCTCTTTCACATCTCTCTCTCTCCTCCAAGCGAGTGAGCGAGCGAGAGAGAGAGATCGGCCCCGACACAACGTCTTCTCTCCATTTTTCCGATATATCACCCGATACGCTACAGTTTCTTCTTTTCCATTAGACAAAACAAATAAAGATAGATATTATTCTGTGCAATCTCTCCTTCCCGGTTTTGTTTTGGTTGAGTAGGGAAAGAAACGGCATAGATACCAACATCTCTCTATTACACTTACGTTACCTTATGCCCTAATCTATTCTGCGCACTGTTTCTTTTATAAGCAGCTGCTCTTTGGAGGGAGGAATTTCGTGGAGAGGAGGGAGAACTTCATGATCTGGTAAGAGTTCTACACCTAATTTTGATTCTCTCCCCCACTCTCTCTCTTGTCTCTCTCTGTTTTTTTTTAATTGTTTGATGTTTGGAGTTGGAAAGATGATATCTTTGGCTGGTTTTGGGGGGTTTTGTAATGGGGTCGTGTTAGAATTGGGATTTTTTTCGTAGGGGATTTTGGGTTTTTTTTTTTTTTTTTTTGAAGGGAGTGATTCCGTGGTTGCATTGTTGGATATCTGCAATTTTTAAAATTTTTTATTTCATGTTGGTTTAGATAAGAGAATATTATAATAGTACTTTTTTTTTTCTTTTGAATTACTGAGTCTTTTGTTGTTTGGAGAGAGAGAGATTTTATTTTATTTTATTTTTATTTTTTTGTTGTTGTTGTTGTTGGGAATGGGGTATCTTTGGGGAGGCCACATTTTAATTTTGCAATTCATATATGGGGAGCTGGCATTTCAGGTTTGATGTTTTGGAACTTGAGATTTGGGGTCTTTTGATCCGGTTTGTGATGGATTTGGGAGGTTTTGTTATAGCATTGGTGCTTGAATTGGGGCTTTTGTAAGTAAGTGATTCCAATTTCCCAATTTGCTGTTTTTTCTCTCATTTTGTTCATGGATTTGGGAGGTTTTGTTATAGCATTGGTGCTTTTGTAAGTAAGTGATTCCAATTTCCCAATTTGCTGTTTTTTCTCTCATTTTGTTCTGAATTAGGTTTTCCATGTGTGTATGTACGTCTGTGTTTTTTTTTTTTTTTTTTTGGGGGGGGGGGGGGGGGGGGGGTGGCAATTCGTGATTTCTATTGTTGGAATTCTTTTGGGTTTTTCCAAACTTAAAAGCCTTTGGTTGTTCCGATCAATCTCTTGGAATTCTTTTGGTTTGAACTGTTTTTACTGTGTGTTGGGAATTTGGTTCTTCCAAGTTAGTTTTATTTCTTTTGGGATTATTGCAATTGTTGGATTTCTGCGTATTCTTCCACTTCATGTTGAATTGGGACTTTATTTTGTTAAAATGTGTGATCTTTTATGCTTTTCGAATTGAGACTGGTTTGATTTATCTTGCTTTGTTGGGATTTAGGCATTTGGATGCCAGTAATTTGTTGCTTGCGATTGTCGGATTTCTTGGTTTTCTTCCATTTCATGTTGATTTAGTGATAAAATCATAAAAATGCCTATTATTGTTGAATTGTGTGATATTGTTAGCTTTCCATTGCGAGATCAGTTTGATCTTTTTGCCTTGTATTTTTGGGAATCGAGTTTTTATAGGATTTTCCATTTGAATATAGGAATTTTGAAGGACTGACATTTCACTTTCGACCTGTAGCTGTATAATTTCTCTTTTTTCTTCTTGGGGTTTCGGAATTGTGTATCCTTTTTTGTAGAAGTTTAAAACTTTCCATATTTTTCTTGGAAAGATCTTATCTTTTCAGATTCTTTGTCCTCGTTGTTGATAAAATTGCTCCTTTTCAACTGAGTCTCTCTCTCTCTCCAAAAAAAAAAAAAGTTTCATGGACAAATATCAAACTCTGCTCTTTTTCAAACAATCAAGCCTCTATCAGCAATTAACTCAGAGAGAGAGAGAGAGAGAGAGAGAGAGAGAGAGAGAGAGAGAGTTTTGAGTTATGTTTAAGGGTTATGGTTTCCAAATCTGCAGGATGTCATCGGAAGTGATGGATCAAGGAGGTGCCTCATCATTGTTTCGGCATTCATCCTTCTTCTCTAATGAAATTCACTATCCTGCAGAGGTATCAAACTCTACATCTATTTGATATTTTTGCAGCATGCTTTTGAAATTCTCTTTCACTTCAGTTGTGTTTGGTTGTACCTCAATTTCCATATGGTTATTCATATAAGTGTTTGGGATCGGATGCAAATTTGAAATCATATAGTCTCAGTGTGTATGGGGACTGGGGAGCCAAATTGGAAATATATTGTAGGCCGTATGCTGTATTTATGATTTTCTGCCCAGACTGATCCCACTCAATGTAGCTTCCAGCTTACCTTGTATTTCAAATCCATTGTCAAATAGATGAATACCTTCCTTAGAAAATACTTGAACGACCTGCAGTTTGGATCATTACATTTTCTTGGCAATGCTTCCAATTCCATTATCCACGAGGTGTATTTTAGATGTTTTCAAAAGTTGCAGAGCGGTTTGAATATGCTGACATAATGGTGATCTTCTATATCACTTAGTACTTGAGGTGGGTGGCATATGAACTGGAATGACAGATGGTAACATAACTATTTTTCTTGTCAAGGACAGATTGCTGTTTATTTACCAAATGTATTCTAGTCAACTTCAATATGGAGGAGTATATGCCAAAATGAACCATTCGTTCGGGTCCCATTCTCTTGATTTTTATTGGAAACAATGCAATTTATGTTGTTGTATTCCAATAACATGTTTCCATTTTTTCATTTATTACTTATTATTTATTTTTATTTATAATTTTTTGCAGAGACAAGTTGGATTTTGGAAGTCCGATTCTGTTCCAGATCGTGGTGAGTATCTTTCATTTACACCTTGTGTGTTCTATTGGTTTTTATCATGGAAGGCCTGACTTGCATACAATCTGAACATGAACAACTTCATGTCACAACATGCACATGGACCTGAAGACGATTTGAATATTTGATGATCTTTTAGTTCTGAAATAGAAAGTTAAAATTATCCAGTGTGTAAACTGGGCAGACAAGTCAGGCAGAATAATAATGAATGGCATTCATTATGTGTTCTCTTGGCTGAACCAATCGCATTTGTTCTGCAATCATGACAAACCATGGAAAATCTGAATTTATTTCTTTATTTATTGAGAATAGTGGAATCATGATATTCTCATGGCCCTGAACTGTGTTAGCTCGCTTGTGGATATACCATCATGGGATTCTTCACCAAACCTGAAGAATTTAGTACTTCATGGCTTAGTCTCATTTGTTTTTGTTGAAATTCTACTTGCAAGTGGTTGTGAACACTTTCAGGGTCTTGTGGATTGACATATCTCAATATTTTCCTTTCCATTTTTATTTTGCATTGTTCGCATCGTATGGATGTGGGGACATGATCGTGTTAGTTTCCTCCAATCTGTTCACTTTAGGCACTACAAATCACTAGTTACTGATAAAAAGAGGAGTTAATATATGCATTTTCTCCATTTATTATTCAGTAGGAATGGAAGGAGTATCATTGATCTCGAGCAACAAGGCTAATGCTTCGTCACTACTGGATAAACACCGGCCAATTGGAGCACCTTTAGTGGAATCCTTGGACTTCTCTCAGACGTACATTGTAAAAGACCAAAAAGACAAGCTTAGCATCAACCGACATGTTGTTGGTGCCGAGAGAACGTCTCTGTCTATGACTTCACGGAAAGTCGTCGACCACAGTTTTGGATCACATGCCAATTTGTATACGCAGCCTGCTTCTTTATTTGCGGAAGGAAACAAAGCTGAATTGAATGGGCCTCAATATGAAAACAGTCTCTTCTCAAGCTCTTTGTCAGACATCTTTAAGAAAAAGTGTGAGTGTAGCTTTCCACTTTGATGTATTTAGCCATTATATTTTTCTGCTGTTCCCATAGTGAAAGTTGGAATGGTTAAAAGTATATGTTAAAAGTTATTTCCTTGATTTGCACATCCATATACTGCCTTTTTAGTTGGCTTTTTTACGCACTCCAAATGTCAACGGGCTTTCATGTTATGTGTGCCCATATATGTTTTGGAGTTCAACAGTCAGAAGTTGGAAAGCCTACAAGGCAGAGACATTTTTCACTCAACCATTTTGACCAATAATTGCTGATGTTAATTTTGAGGTGGAACTTTGATGTAATATGGACAAGGCCAATCAATTGACCCATTGGTGATTGGTCAACCTAGTCCATTGGGTTCAGTTCACAGTCCCAATTCGACCAAGAGCTACTGTCAAGTTCTAATTTTTTCCTATTTCTATTTTCTGTTATTGCTTGATTAGGATTGCTAATTTTTTAGTTTCCTCTTCTTCTTCTTCTTCTTCTTCTTTTTTTGAATAGTATATTTGAGTTTCCTCTTTTATTTAGATTTCTTTAATTTTTTAGGAAAGTCTTAGTGTCCAAGCAAGAGAGGGAACAATCATGCATCTTTATGTATAGATGAGTCCCTCTTGTAATTGCAGATGCTTATTTCAATTAATCAAAGATTTCTCTGATATTTTCTTCAATAATTGTGTTCCCCATTGTCTTGAGTGTGCCCTAGCGTTGGAATCCTTATTTGGATTCGATCAATTCAATCGAGGATTCGGGACTGTATCAAACTTAGTAATAGTATTCCTCTTGGTTGTGTTATTTCTGATCTTTGTGCCCCAAGCTCACAGGATAATGGATAGATCATAGGAGTCCATTTTGCCAAACTAACTATAATCTGAAAAGGCGCTCAACTGAGTATGTCCAAGTCCTAGAGAGAATAGGGAGATGAATTATAAGGTCTTAAGGGTTCTGAACACACAATTTAAAAACTCTTATAAAAAAATAAATATTAAAAAAAGTGCGGAAGCAATAAGAGTTCAATAAAGCTATATCAACAACAGTGAATATAGAATTAATTCTAACTTTTTAACTGCACAAGTAATGAAAATCGGTCTAAATATAATACATTCTGCTCATACATCCCATACCATGCATACAGAATAAAAAAAGCAATAAAGAGATGTAGACACAATGATTTTCTAGTGGTTCGGTTCCCTAACCGACGTCCATTCCCAGGAGCACCTACCCAAGGCTTTCTTGGTGTTCACCATTTGCGCTTTTCCAACAGGTGCACCTCAAACCCATACAACCTAGATATTTTGATGCAATGGTTCGATCACACAGGTCTACTCCACCAAACTATTTTATTATAGAGGTTCGATCACAAAGGCCTCTATTCTTCTTTACAGTTACAATAAAGAATGGAATAAAATCAAATGCTAATAAGTGTGAATATTACTTGAAGATTGCATTTGATGCCACGATCCGGAATCCATACTTGAGCTTTAGCCACTGCGACAACCATTCCTGGGTGGTGATGATCTTCCAATATTGCTCAACCAAGATGATTAGAAGGACATGGATCTATGTTTTGGTAGATGTCCCTATAGATTGAACTAATCCTAGATCAAGATCTATTCCACCAAAACTCTCTCAAATGAGCTTGAATGCCCACAATGATTTTCCTATGAAGGATTTTAAGAGGGTGGAAGATGGTTTGAAGGCTAGAAGATAGGTTTTACTTCTTTGGAAGAATTCTCTCTGGAAAAGCCTTTTGATGGTAGTGTATATAGATTTGGTTCTATAAGGCATATATTTATAGACTTTGAGCTTCAATCGACCGTGGTATAAAGGTGCCAAAACATGTAACACAACTCAAGCACAACGGCTAGTTTAACTCAAATCCAAATTTTCTTTGGTTGATTGAGGGACAGTTTGGTCTCCCGAGCAGAGACCCTATGAACCTCAAAAACATTCTCTTTCAAAAATAAATTGAAAGAAGATTTCGGTCCTCCGGAGGGGCCTCTCGGTCCACCGACAGCATCCCGCTTCGGGTCCCCAAGACCGCCGGTGCTCAAAATTGAGCTCTCTAGAATTTAGATCGAATAAAGGTCTCAGGCCCCCGAAGGGTCCTTTGGTCCATTGAACCAATAGGCTCGGTCCACTGAATATCCTAAGAAGCCTATAATTAACTGGGCTTTGACAGAGTTGCTAGCCAGTAATCTCAAAACCGATTGGTGATAGGAAACGGCACAAACAACTACTTAACACTCTCCCTCGGGCGGGACACCGCCGAGATCCGAAGCACACGCCCACATAAGACTATAACGCGGCATGGGGCCTTCTTGCCTTACGCATTTGCGCCCACACAACACAATGCAGCATGGGGCATTTTTGCCCTGCGTGGTTTCGAACTCGAGACCTCTAGCTCTGAAACCATGACAAAGTTGCTAGCCAGTAATCCCCAAAGCAATTGGTGATAGGCAACGACACAAACAATTACTTAAAAGGCTTCTCTAGCCACTTAGACCTAACAAATTTTACCAGGTTGGTTCAATGTCCTAGTGCCTGTTTCTTGGAATTTCTAAGGGTCCATTTTCCTAAGGATTGGCACATATTGAGGATATGACTTGATGTAGTAGGGCCTTCCATGACTTAGCCTTCTGGACTAGATCTTGATCTGACTTGAATCTTTTCTAGGGGCAGCTTCATGGAATAGTCACGGAATTGACAACCCAAAGGAAGTGACAGATTTAACTATGACACTAACATAATCTGGAGTACATCAAAATGCAGACTCTATCAAACAATTGATTAATGATTGTGGTGTCCTCTGGCTTGATTAATTCTATTACCTTAATTTTTCTTTTCTTTTCTTTTGATGCGTGCAGTGAGATTATCATCAACTGATGTTCTGTTCAGTCAGTCTATCGAAACAGTTACCTCCCACTTTGAGGAAGAGGTGCCTTTTGAGTCTCTTAAAGAAATTGAGGCTCAAACAATTGGCAACCTCCTTCCTGATGATGATGATTTGCTTTCTGGAGTTCTTGATGACTTTCAGCATCATGCCCAACCCAATATTGGAGATGATATGGAAGATTTTGACCTTTTTAGCAGCGTTGGAGGGCTGGAATTAGAAGCAGATGATGGGTTAAGTTGCTACGGGGACAACATAGGTGCAGATCTTTACAGGGGGATTAGTAATGATCACTATGTTGGATCCAACAGCCCTTTTGCTGGAAAGCATCCTTATGGAGAACACCCTTCAAGAACACTTTTTGCGAGGAATATTAATAGCAATGTCGAAGATTCTGAGTTAAGGGTTCTTTTTGAGGTATTGTTTGTTATTCCAAATCTACAAGTTAATGGAATTGGTTTTTTTTTTTTTTTTTTTTTTTTTATTTTTTTTTCATTTTCTTTCTACGTTTGAGTTTACCTTGTTTTGACGACTATTTATGCATGAATTCAGCAATATGGAGATATCCATACCCTTTATACTACCTGCAAGCATCGTGGTTTTGTTATGATTTCTTATTATGATATAAGGGCAGCATGCAATGCTATGAGAGAACTTCAAAGCAAGCCATTAAGGGGCCAGAAGTTAGACATTCATTTTTCTATTCCTAAGGTATACACTTTTGTCAGTAACAAAAGCTTTTATTAATTTTTTTACAAAAAAAGAGTACAGAATGAGAAAACAGCCCACAGTATGAGTATCCCTAATGCATACATCTTTGCTGATTCTTTTACTCTTAAGTACTTGGATTTTTATGCATATGTTAATATTTTCCATTCAATGTACCCTTATTTTCTGTTACCTTAAGGCCTTTTCTGTATGGGTCTGTCTACCAAATGTCTACAGTCCACTATGCCCACATATGACATAGCTTTCAAGTGGATGATTTCTTGACCATGGCCATATATTGTCAGGATAATCCTTCAGAGAAAGATATTAACCAGGGTACACTTGTGGTATTCAACCTTCATTCTTCTGTTTCAAATGATGACCTTCGCCAAATATTTGGTGTTTATGGAGAAATTAAAGGGGTAAGCTTGCTGACTTTCCACTTGCATGCTTCCTTGTCAAATTCTTTTGGTATACTGTCAGCATTGCTCACTTAATTTCTTGTGTACAGATCTGTGAAACTCCACACAAGCGCAATCACAAATTTGTTGAGTTTTATGATGTAAGAGCTGCTGAAGATGCACTTAATGCTTTGAACAGAAGCGACATTGCAGGGAAGCGGATCAAAGTTGAACCTAGCCGCCCTGGAGGTGCAAGACAGTGGTATTGTCCAAACACACTTATGCTCTCTATTTCTCTATTTTTGGGCTTCTTGCACTTGGAGTAAAATTTTATAATTTATGTTGCTGATTTTTGTATTTTTATTTTAAATTTTCGAATGTATTTTATTTTAAATTTTCTAATTTTTTTTCACTGGACTATCCTTTTTAGTGATGTGGTCATCCCCATGACCAAATTTGCACTTTAAAGATTCTTCACATACATCAAAGAAATCAAGACCTTTGTTGTGGTTTGAGGCATCTGTAGAAATAGGAAACTCGTAAAGGGCACCTAGCAGTTAAAGAGGCCTTTTTTTTTCTTCCAATTATTGCTTCTCTATTTTTTTTTAATTGGTTACATGACTTGAACCTAGCTTCTCTTTTGAAAATGAGACCTTGTTCAACTTTTAAAGCAATACTACTTCATTCTTTATTCAAGGATTAGCTGTTCACTTATGCAGTTGATGTGCGGTTTTAATGGTTCAACTTTGCCTGGAGTCTCTTTGTGAAGCAGCAATATACTGATGCTGTCAAAAAGTTTACAACCCTTCAAATAATAAATAAAAATGTCAGTCATATTTCTGTTTGTCTTAAAATTATACTGCAACTGCTTTGGATCAAATTTACCAATGAACTTTTGCTTTAGGTATGATTGTACCTATGATCTAGTTCTTGCAGCAGGGAGCACCTGCTGAGCTTTTTACTCATTCCATAAATTCCTTAACTGAATGAGCTATGTTACAGGGCTTTACATTAAAATTGAACCATGAGATGAACTCCCAACACCTTGTGGTCTGTCAGCTGGCTAATGTTCTCCGTAGTTTCTTGTGTTAACTTGTGTATATGCTAATGTTTACTATTTTTGTTGTCTGGAAGGAGGAACTTGGTGGTCAGCTGTGTTTTTTTTTTTTTATAGTCTTCAATGCTTCTAAAGTCTTGACACACTAATTTCTTTAAACAAATTCCTTAGCCATGATAAGGAGCTTCTTCATGAGCTGTATGGGGCACAGGAATCTGATGTTAGTTTGGTTTTTCAGTTATCGTGTTCGTTATAGTTTCAAGTTTCATTGAATGCAATTGCTGGTGGTTATTTTGTACCCATTCTGTGATTGTTACTAAATGGACGTGTTTGCACTTGAACCAAGGATAAAAAAAACTGACTCGGACTCGGACTCGGCTCGGGCGGAGTTCGAGTCGGCCGAGTCCCATATTTTTTATTAAAAAAAAAAAAAAGAAGGAAAATTTTTTTTTCTCCTTTTTTTCCATCCAATCCATTCATAATTCCATATATAAAGTTTTACTCTCTTCATTGATCATTCTAATACGTTATTTAAGGATATAAATATAGAATAATAATAACAAAATCGCAAGCCATTTTATAATTTAATTGCAATTAAAATTTAAAATTTAAAACTAAAAAGTAGAAAATACAATATACATGTTTCCAACTTTCAATATCCACTCTCAAGTCTCAAGTCTCAATTTAGTCAATTATCAAGTCAACTAGTAAGATCAATCATCAAAGATGTAACTAAGGTTCAAATTTCAATTATATTTATAGCATATAAAAATGTAAAACCATACCTTAGCTCTTTCTTGTTAAAATTTAAATGCTAATTCCATGTTGAATGCCTTGCGGGTTCTAGATCTTCATCTTTGTCGTTATTTTGACTTTGACGATAGTATTGAGCAACATCAAAATGAAAGAACCCTTGCCCCGCTCTTGGAGTTATAGGACCTTCTCCATAGTTTGATGATGGAGCCATAACTTGAAGTTGAGGATATTCATATGGCGGTTGCACTTGTGGGGGTGTGGCCATAGGTACTAGTAATCCATACTGTTGTTGCCCATACCCATGCGAAGGACCACCGTATCCACCATACTGCTGCGGCTGTCCATACTCAGACGAAGGATCATGAAATTGATCTCCATATTGTTGCCCATATCTGTATGAACTATCAGAACTTGTGATCCAAGGGCTTGATGCCATTTGATGCGGCTGAGGATATTCATCCGTTGGCTTTCTTCCTTCACCTCTGCCCCACCCATGTGACCCACCAGCAGGCTCACTTGGACTATAATATACATTAATGTTGTCATGTCCACCACCACGTCCATCATCACTACCTTCGTATGCCTCCTCGTTCTGGCCCTGTTCACCTCCTTCTCGTGAGCCACTTTTGCTAAAAGATGATGTTTTATGCTGTTCATCTTCTTCTTCATGAGTGGCGAACCTTTGGCTTTCTCTTGTCTTTGCACGAGTGCTCTTATCCTTTGACTTTCGCGTGTATTGGAAAATTGGTTTTGATCTTTCTCTAGCCCCCTCGACACGTTCTGAAGTAGAACGTGTCAACCCTGGACCACGGTTATGACCACGTCCCGAGCCTGGCGATGACGAGGTTGTTACACCCTTACCCTTATCGCGCGCTGATCGCGCTGTAGAAGTAGGCGTAGCAGATCTAGAACTCGGATGCTGCGGTGGGGAAATATGTCCTTCATTCGACTGAAATTCTTCAACATCAGCCATTGCTTCATCGAGGAATGTTGTATCATTTAATACTGGCTCCTCTCTTTCAGCCAACCATTCATCAAGAGGATCATCTTCCTCGAATATATAATCCATATTAATTGGTTCGTAGTCGCCTTTGTCTCTTCTCATCAGATTTCTTGCCCGCAACCTCATGTTGTAATGGACAAAGACCAACTTCTCCAACTTAGCCATAGTAAGGCGATTACGGGTCTTAGTGTGTATCAAGCTGAATGTGTTCCAATTCCTTTCACATCCTGAAGATGAGGCTGTTTGGCCCAATATTCTTTTTGCAAAAGATCTTAAATGGGGAACCTCATCACCAAATGTAGCCCACCATTCAGCTGTGTTAAAAGACCAAAACAATAAAATCAATTGTTTGTTATAATTCATAAATTACTATATTTCATCTAATTTAAGTATTGAAATTTGGGAATAATATCTGGATCCATCTGCTTACGACCCAATATGGCTGCGTCTGATCCAAAACTACCTAGAGCGCCATTGTAGTTTTTTAACTATAAAAGTTAAGATTTAGAAGTTAGCACTTAGCAGGTAGCACTTTTTCAAATTTCAACTAATCTGTGAATAATAATGTCATGATCTATGACATCTTTACCTGGTTAAGAATTGTAACTTGATATTGCGCGTTATTTGTCATAGCCTCTAACGTTTTTTTTCAAGCCACGGAAAACTTCTTCATGGTTAGAAAAGTGTTTGCTATAGAAGCAGCTTGGGTTCAAGTAGTACGCTGCATGCCATGACGTCATTAAGTAATAAATATTGATTATTAGATTCCAAAATAAAGTAATAAACAATAACGAGTTAGTATTCTATTTATAATAGCCATAATAGATTAATAGTAAAAAATTACCTGCCGCATGTATGTCTTGATGCATCTGGTTGTCCCATCGATTATCAATGATTTTCCATATCTTCTTATAATAAGTCCCATACTTTCCTCTGGACCTTTGCTCTATCCATGGCATCATACGCAAAGCCCATTGTGGGCTTCGTATCAGCATCCACTAGTTTCAAAACCAAGACAAGAGGCTCGAGTAAGTCAGTAATTCGTTCTGCCCTGTTCCAAAAATCCTCCCCAAGGACAATCTATTGTACTTTGCGTGCCAAAGGTTGACGTGAAAAATTTGATTTCACATATGCTGTATTGGTCCACATCTGCATTATGTTAGCCTTGGCACGACAAAGACTCTCAAGGGCTACGAAGTGCGTAGCAAAGCGTGTGATACCGGGCCTCAAAATCTCACGACCCTCGTTCATTTCTCTTAGCAGATCTGTCATAAACTGATGGTTATAGATCAAAGATATCACCATCTTTTCCTCATCAATAGTCTCACGGACATCATCTAATTTGCCAATGTCTTCCAGCATGAGATCAATACAATGTGCCGCGCACGGCACCCAAATAATACCCTTACCCTTTTCACGCAATTTCTTCGCCGCTGCCTTAAAGTTAGGCGCATTATCTGTCACAATTGCAACAATATATTTGTGCCAATTGTTAACCATGGCCAAGGTATCATCAATTAAACTGTACAAATATTCAGCATCCATTCTATGTCCGCTTGTATCTACAGACCTGATAAAAACCGTTCCCGTTACACAGTAAGCCATGAAATTAATAATGTGCCGCCTATTGTTGCTTATCCACCCATCACACATAAGCGTGCACCCATACTCCTCCCAAGTTTTGAAGTGATCTTCCAAGTATCTCCAATAATCAGAAACTTCCATGTCAAGATACTTTCCGCCAATCTCATAAGTGGATGGAGGTTTAACTCCAGGCTTCACCTCAGCTATAGTATCAACCATGGAGCGATAGTATGGTGAATTAGCAACATTCGGTGGAATCCGATTATAATGGAAGAACTTTGAGATGGCTCTCCCCGTTTTCATGGCTCTAACTTTCATATTGCCCATGATAGAGCTACTAATCTTTGGTTGTTTTGTACTTTGAGACCGATGTAAGAATGGATCCATTGTCCCTCTCCTTGCTGTGTCCCGATAAGGGTCAGGAAGAGCTCTAGAAGAACCAGCCCCAGCCCGTGTCTCATCCATACGAGTCTGCTCAGAAGCAAATTGTTCACGGCTTGCTCTCAAAGCCCTCCTTAACTCCCTCGCCTCAACATCACCATCACCGTCAGTCATCCTCAGAAGTGTCAATCCTCTGCATATTTACAACCCTCTCATCAAATTTTTTCTTCTTTTCTTTCTCATTCTTCTTTTTAAGCAACATGTCTCTCATTTGTTTCCTCACTTCAGTGGGGACATTTGCACATGGTTTAGCTTCCCCTTGTATACTTGTTAGGTGTTGTTTAAATCTGTGGATCCCACCACTGAGAATCTTATGACACCATTTGCATTTGACCTTATGACGGTCTCCTGCAACCATCTCCCCATGTTCCCATCCGGGGTCAACTTCTTTCTCTTTCTTTTTTGGGGCCATTTGTGATATAATCTAACTATCTAAGTGATAGTAATCTGCACAATCATGAAAATCACATTCTTTTAACCAAACAAAAGTTTGAATTTCATCTACAAACAACCCACACATGTAATCATCTACTCTACATAATTTAAGAATGTAAAATGCAAAAAATCCATATTATTAATAATTATTTTTACAAGAAAAAGTAAGAAAAATATTATTATTGCACATATATGCATAGATCTAGTGTTAGAACCATAGATCCATGTTATGCAAACCCAAAATAATAATTTCATACAAAGAACATAAGTAAATAATAAAAAAAAATTCGGATTTCTCATTATTTTTTTTTAAATTACATCATAATCATGAAAATCACATTCTTTTAACCAAACAATAGTTTGAATTTCATCTACAAACAACCCACGCATGTAATCATCTACTCTACATAATTTAAGAATGTAAAATGCAAAAAATCCATATTATTAATAATTATTTTTACAAGAAAAAGTAAGGAAAATATTATTATTGCACATATATGCATAGATCTAGTGTTAGAACCATAGATCCATGTTATACAAACCCAAAATAATAATTTCATACAAAGAACATAAGTAAATAATAAAAAAAAAATCGGATTTCTCATTATTTTTTTTTTAAATTACATCATAATCATGAAAATCACATTCTTTTAACCAAACAATAGTTTGAATTTCATCTACAAACAACCCACGCATGTAATCATCTACTCTACATAATTTAAGAATGTAAAATGCAAAAAATCCATATTATTAATAATTATTTTTACAAGAAAAAGTAAGGAAAATATTATTATTGCACATATATGCATAGATCTAGTGTTAGAACCATAGGTCCATGTTATACAAACCCAAAATAATAATTTCATACAAAGAACATAAGTAAATAATAAAAAAAAAATCGGATTTCTCATTATTTTTTTTTTAAATTACATCATAATCATGAAAATCACATTCTTTTAATCAAACAATAGTTTGAATTTCATCTACAAACAACCCACGCATGTAATCATCTACTCTACATAATTTAAGAATGTAAAATGCAAAAAATCCATATTATTAATAATTATTTTTACAAGAAAAAGTAAGGAAAATATTATTATTGCACATATATGCATAGATCTAGTGTTAGAACCATAGATCCATGTTATACAAACCCAAAATAATAATTTCATACAAAGAACATAAGTAAATAATAAAAAAAAATTCGGATTTCTTAATTAAAAAAAAAAAAAGGAAAAAATTTAAAAAAATGCATTTTTAGAAAAAATAATGATCCTCCAAACCATCTTCAAGCAATATCTTCATCTTAGCATCTTCTCTAAACCATATATGCATGTAGAATCAAGAAAACAAACCTCAAAGTTGAGAAATAAAAAAACCCTCTTTGATGTGAATAGTGGTTGGATTCTTTGGTAGGCTTGATCTTCAAAAATGGATGGATTTGATGATGTTTGATGCTTGAAACACAATTTGGAAGTAGTCTCCTTCACTTTCCACCAAGTAGAATAGAAAAAATAAGAGCATTTTTGGGTTTTAGGGGGCTTTTAAAGCCCCCCACTTCGTCGGGGGGAGGGGGGGACTCAGACGAGTCCCCCTGGACCTGTACTGAGTCCAGGCCGAGTCCGAGTCGACTCGGACGATTTTTTTTTCCTTGACTTGAACAAAGCAGGTGAATGATTTGGAAGGAAAGATAGTAGGGTTTAGAAGGAAGAAGCCTGAAGGGTATAGAAGGAAGAAGCCTTTTTTTTTTTTTTTTCTTTGAGGAAATCCATTTTTAATTGATCTGGTCTAAATTGTCTTCATCATTATATCGTAGGCTTATCTGGAAATCCTTAGCCTTAACCTGGTTTGAAGTGTTTTATTGGACAGCCATGTCAAACAAGATTTTAGCTTGGCCACCTCAAAACACATAATTTCATCATTCTTACCACAATTTTCCTTTTGGGGCCCCCACCATGTTTTCAGTTACAATAGGAATTGGAGATTCAAAGTTGGTAGAGGTTTGACCATCAAGAAAGGGGCTGAGCATTTTAAAATCCAAATTACACGGCCTCATATTAGTTGAGGTGATTTTGTGATTGTTGTTGCATGAGCTAGTGGAAATCTAAGCAACCATGGCTTTTTATATTTGTGTTAATTGAAATAAGAGGCGCCTGCCACATTCCATCACATTCCTAGGGTAGGAAATGGGGGTGCCTATGAAATGGCTCGAGTGGTGGGTTTAGTTGGCACAGAGACCATGATTGGTGTTGTAGTAAATGATATTGCACTGTGGTTGAAGTAATATCTCTTGTGTTGCATACAGCATACACGTTCATCTCCTTGACGTGACGGGACTGCAAACCACTTAGTTCATTCCTATCTCAACTCAGTTAATCCACAGAGAGAGGGAGGGAGGGGCTGTATACGTTCATCTCCTTTACAGGACTGCAAACCACTCAGTTCATTCCTATCTTAACTCAGTTAATCCACAGAGAGAGAGAGAGAGAGAGAGAGAGAGAGATTTCTGCTACTCAAACATTTTATGTGCCATGTTTCTGGTCTAAGTGGATTCCTTTTCCTTCCATTCTGACAGTTGTCAACGTTCTTTTCTTCTGTCCAATTATATGCTAGCGGTTGGATAGTTAAAAACTGGTCAATTATATTTTCTCCTTTTGTGGTCATGGGAACCAGCTGGTGGATAGTATGGGCTGATGGCTTTGTATGCTTAGACCTTGGTGTCCAAATACTGACATTTATATGTAAGTAGTTGGACAGCTAGGACTGTTTTCTTAGAATTTTCTCCTTTGGTGTTCTCGGGATCCAGCTGATGGATAGTCTGGACTGACAGCTGCTGTGCAACATGTCCAGTTTGAGTGCAGGACACCAAATACATTAGCAAGAGTGCTGCACTCAGATTAGCTACAAGAATGGATAAATCTTGACATGGAAAATGTCTTTGGTGCACATTTGATCTTTTGGTTATTGCTTATCTTCATGTTTGCTATTGGCGATATGTTTTCCAATGTACATGTTTATTCTTGATATTCAATTCTGATGAGTCATACTTTTGCAGTTTGATGCAGCGACTTTCTCTACGGTCAGAGTTTGAGGTTGCCAGTGGGATTCGACAGCAGGGGAGCCCCCCTGATAATTCACCACCAGGATGCTACGGTATGCTGCTTGGTTGCTAGATTACCTTCCTTTCACATGTAAGATTATGCTATTTATTTGATAAATTGTGTGCGTTGTTACATTTTTTTAGGACCTGTACCACCTAAGGGAATTGCATCAAATGGCCTTGATAACATCATTGTCCGTGGTCTATATTCTACAATCAGTGCTCCAATTAGCTCATTAGTTAATACAACGTTTCATGGGATATCTTCTAGTCTTCCCCGTAGTTTATCCTCTCTGGTTGGGGTTGCATCTGTTGGCAATCACAGCAGTCAAATGGGCCCTGGCGAGCATAGTCATTCGCTGGACCAATTGAAATTTGGTTTCAAATGCATACCAACTTTTCATCCTCATTCGCTTCCAGAGTATCATGGTGAAGGTGTAACCAATGGTGTTGCTTACAACTCACTATGTAGCATGTCCACAATGTCAGCAAGCATGAATTCCCTACCTTCTGAAGGAATTGATAACAGGCACATTCCTAGAGTAGGCTCTGGTGGGCTCAACAGTCACTCTTTTGAGCTCAACGATGGTGGTGAGTGCAAAGAAGCTTTTGGCGGTGCTTTCTTTCATATTCATTGAGGAAGTAATATGATGATCACGGAATGGACCATTTTCTACTAACTCTCCCCTATGAGCTGATCAAAATCAGGTCGAAATGACAACTAGTGATCCACATGGGTGCAATTGGCAGTATCATTTTGTGGAGTAAATGTTTTGGGGAAGCCTCCATGCACCCATTGTATGAATGATGGATCACAGAAAGGTGAATCCCACATGTACAGTTTGTAAGGCTGAGCAAATGCTCTACTAAAATGTGGTACATTTTCTGTTGCTGTGGTTTGGATCTGGCTGGAAGCTTGAAGGCTTCGCTGGATTTGGTTTTTAGGATTGACCTAGAGCCCACACTGTAATTGCTTGGTTCAGCTAGATCTGGTTTTGATTCTGTGGCCAATAGAAAAAGGTCTGGTTTTGACTCTGTAACTAATGCATGTATCTTCTCCTTTTGCAGTTTTCAGTGCTTCTGGAAGTGGAAGTGGCCTGCTTCATGTAAATCATTATGTTCTTTCTAACCCATATCAGTCTCATCCCTCAAGTTCCATGATGTGGGCGAACTCGCCTTCATCTTTCAATGGCGTCCATCCTCAACCCCCTCATCAGATGCATGGCATTCCTGGAGCACCACCTCATATGATGAACACAGTCTTACCTTTAACCCACCACCATCATGTGGGTTCAGCACCTGCTGTTAATCCTTCCCTGTGGGACAGGAGGCGCACCTATGCAGGGCATTTGCCTGATACATCTTTCCATGCGGGGTCTCTTGGAAGCATGGGATTTACTGGCAACTCTACAATCCATTCATTGGAATTAACTTCTCATAACTTATTTTCACATGTTGGTGCAAATTGTGTCGACCCTTCGATGTCCTCTCCAAATGTTGGAATGTCATCTCCTCAGCAGAGGTGCCATAGATTCCCTGGCAGAAACTCAATGATTCCAATGCCTTCTCTTGATGCTCCTAATGAGCGTGTGAGGAGCAGGAGAAATGAAGCAAATTCCAATCAAGCTGACAACAAGAAACAGTATGAACTTGATTTCGACCGCATATTGCATAGGGAGGACACCCGGACAACGCTTATGATAAAAAACATCCCTAACAAGTATGTGAGAGTTATCTTGCTTCTGTCATCCAACCTAAGTTACAGGCTTTCTTTACATGGAATCAACCATGGTATCTGGTTGCTTTTGGATATGCCTTCCACTATTGCAATGTTCTCTTCCGGTCATTGGGCCCACTAGTGGGCATATTTCATATGGGCAGCTCTAATCATAGTTGTCAATTTCATTTTGGACGATATTTCAATTAGCTCTAAACTGAAATACCGATTCAGAATTTTGGTGAAACGTTTCTAGTTTTGCTTCTCAAAAATATCATCACCATCATCATCAAAGCCCTATCTCAACTATGCTCAGGTGTCTGTATATGTATGTATGCATGTTGTGTGTGTATGTGTGTATACACTATACACACACATAAAAATATATGTAGTATAGAAAAAAGGAACATAAAAATCATATACATTTAGTTATTCTAGTAAATCAATGATGCAATGTATTATTTCTACATGCCAAGTGAATAATTTATAATTTTATAAGCTATGTGTACTTGACAATGTGAAATCATACATGCATTCTCAGATCTCAACTCATAATATGGCATGCAATTATTTAATAGGTTGGATAGGGGCCTTTACATATATTTATAAGAAAAATTACAAAAACACCCCTGCTCTTTAAAAAAAACATAAAAAATTTGGCCAAAATGAACAAAATGTTAAAATGGAACAAAATATACCAAAATACAGGACAAGATGTTTTACATGTGTAGTTCTATACAGCCAGTGGTCTGAACAGAATTTATTGGCCTTGGCTGAACTGAATTGAAATTGACAACTATTGCTCTATTACACGCTTAAACCCAGTTGTTATCGTTGTAGGTGTCCTTAGGCAATGTTCCGCTGCCATTGTTGGCTAATATTGCGCAAGATTTGGTGCTCCTTGAGACTGAATATTTTAAATTTTAAAATTTTTGCTATTGTTATACCAGAGAAAATCATGCAATATCTGGTATTCTGCCTTAAAGTGGCCCTTTTTATTTTTATTTTTATTTGTTTTTTTCTTACATTGGGTTGTTATTTTGCTCATCATTACAGGTATAACTCTAAAATGCTCTTGGCTGCGATAGATGAAAACCATCGAGGAACTTATGATTTCATTTATTTGCCAATTGATTTTAAGGCGAGTGAACTTCTTTACCCAATGAAATATCTTGTAGCTGTAATTCTGTTGATCTAATTTTCTCGTGGTCAATCTACTAACTCTATTTTTCCTTTTGCCAACAGAACAAATGCAATGTAGGTTATGCCTTCATCAACTTGACCGACCCTATGAAGATCATTCCATTTTTTCAGGTTTGATTTATTCACTAATCACTACGTACTTGTGAATTGATCTGAGAACCAAATTTGTGGAAATCTTTTGTTGCAAAACCTGTACTGCTTTTACCCGGGTGGCCTTAGCTTTTTCCTTCATTCTTTCATTTGTAGCTGTAGCCTGGGTGTGTGCATATAGAAATCCACTTGTTTCTTGGCGATTAGGCACCTGCCTAACACAAACAACCATAGCACTGATGGTGGGGGACTTGGGGTGATGTGTGTGAGAATTTACCATAGCAGAAAAAAGGGTAAGGGAGGAGGAATGGAGGAATCAGTGTAGGTGCCACATCTGGATTCACCCAGAGCAGTTACTCGGACATCTTTATGTGCTTTGAGGGGCACCTGGTCAATATTTCTTGAATTTCATGATAATTCTCAGGAGAGTCTCAATTATTTTTATTTTGTTTTTTATAATTTTTGGTGATCTGTAACTGGTAAAATTTATTCCACATGAGGGGGAAAATACAAGCACATTACATACTAGAGAAACAAAGAAAACTAAACACAAAGGCATTCGAGCATTCTATGTTACAGAACCAACACCAAAAAACACAACCACCGAACAGAAAGTCAACAAAACAAACTACATTATAGGAGAAACAATGGAGGCAGCGCATCATGTGCTGACTTAAAGAAAATGCCGGAAAACCACATTCATAGAAGAATAGAGAGATTTGATTTGATTTAAGTAGGTAAAGATTAGAACTTCCAATGACCCCCAACCACACCAAAAATCCTATGAAATCGTAGTGGACAAGTCATTTCCTACTACATAAAAAAAAAATACTAGACTGGTGGAATGCACTAAGCAACCTAGAAATAGGCTACTAGTATGCACACAATTAAAACTCGCAAGCACACAAGATCACTCTGTAATATAATAATTGTAAGTACGAGGTCGATCCCACAAAGACTTATGATAAAATAATGTAAAAAACAACTAAAAATCAGAATATTAAAAGAAAAAATTGAATGATGAAAAGTTGAATTAAACTACTAAAAACAGTAAATTAAACTATCAAAAGCTAAATGGAAAATAATCTAAAACACACAACTAGTACTAGAATTGAAAAACAGTAATAATAACTGAACTAGGGTTTCATCTACTCCCCTAACCAATCCAATGCATGTCTCTTATTACCTTTTAATAAAAAATCAGAATTTATTGGTGACATCTATCAACCTAGAGCATGGCATATGCATCGAGATTACTATTCCCCTAAATCTAATTCATGAGTGGCATACTACATGAATTGTTCATTATGATGCAAAAACTAAGCATGGCATATGTCCTAGTCAAAACACACATAATGCATAAAAACAATGGGAATGATAAATGCATAAGTCTAAGTATGGCATATACTTAATTATTCGTGGTTCTAAACCCTAGATGCTTAATCATCAAGATCAATCAAAATTAAGTTAGCTACTCTTAAAATTAATTGAACATCACATAGTTGGCGTGACATATACACAACTCATCAATTAAAAACATGGTTTAGAACTTCAACTAATAAAACTGAATTCTTGATTAAAAGATGATAAAAGAGACTACATAGAACTGGGCTAGGGTTTCAACTACACCCTAGCCCTAAAAAAATTAGCTACTCATGTCTTAAATGAAAAATAAAATAGAAAATAGAGCCATAATAAGAACTCTGAATATTGAAGAAGAAGAAGAAGAAGTTTGCCAGCAGCTTGTTCCCCTTTTTCCTCCTCCAAAAGCTCTCCAAATTGCTCCAAAGATGGCTCCAAGGATGACTGTATGGCTGCTAGGGTTTATGAGATGATGATGGCTGATTTTTGTGATGATAGGGTGCTGGAATGGTGGCTGAAATTTTGCTAGACATGGCTGAGATGATATGGCTGAATCCATTGGTCGTCCAACGCCTTTGCTTCTTTATATAATTGTTGCAACAGCCCCTTTTAGCAAGTAGTTCCCTTTTATGATTAATTCTCCACCTTTCTTTACAATTCTGTTTCCTAATTAGATTGAATTAGGAGTCTTCTTTCTTGTTCAGAAAAACTTTCTAAATCTGGGCCCACTTGTATCTTTTAAAAACTTCTTCACATGGACCCACAAATCTGAGATTAATTGCAAGAGGTTCAATCTGAAAGTTCTATCACAAAAGTGGGCCCTATAAGGTGCGTGTAACGTCAGTGAGACCCCCTTTTTTGGACTTCTATCTTGGCTTGAACTCTTGCTCTAAACTTTCCTTATTTTTCTCCTTTTTCTTCTCCATTCTTGGGCTCCACTTGTACTTGAATAAGACTTTCTAAATTCTGAAATTTCACTTTTTTGCAATGGATGTGGACCCCCCTTGGGCGTGTACCCCTAGATTGGGTTTCTTCTTTCTTTCTCTTCTTTCTTTCACTTTTCTTCTTTGATTAGAATTTCTTTCTCCAATTCTTTCTTCTTTGTTTTGAATTGTAAGTTGTCCAAAGAATTAAAAAGTAGTCTTGAAATCTGAAATAGCTTGGATGGGACCCACCTTGGCCCTACTTGATGATTCAAGCCCATCATTCTCTTCATTAATTCCTCTCTTTTTAACCTTCACATAAAATTGACAAAAACTATGTAAAATCAAATAAAATAACCATGACTGGCATAAGATAAATCAAATATTAGGGCTTAGATTGTAAACAATTAAGCACTTATCAATTGGTCTTAGGAGAGTTTATAAAATGTTGATTGATTGATGCAACTTCTATTATTGTTTTTCTTCGAAGAAAAAGAACAAAAAAAAAAAAGAAAATAGAGTAATACAATTTTGTTAGTTCATATTTATCCTTGCCTTAGCTAATGACGTAAAATTTTGCAGTCATTTAATGGTAAGAAATGGGAGAAGTTCAATAGTGAAAAGGTGGTATCACTTGCATATGCTCGGATCCAGGGGAAAGCTGCTCTCATTGCTCATTTCCAAAACTCCAGCTTGATGAATGAGGATAAACGATGTCGGCCCATCCTTTTCCATTCCAGTGGTCCAAATGCGGGTGAACCGGTAAGGTTGCTTTCTTTTATTGTAAATTTGACCAGTGCCTCAGAAACAGTAAGGCCTTTGTACGGCAGGTTTAGATTCAACCTTGGCTTAGATCTTTTTTTCTTTTCTTTTTTTTTTTTTTTTTTGTGTTGCGAAGAATCAGCTGGTTCTTCCAATTCAAATGGTTTTCAATGGATTGAGTAAGCATAAACCCGAAGGGGGTGTGTCCGTGCTTGGATGTAACTCAATTTGCAATAGGATTGGGTTTTTGGCAGAAGAGATAATTGCACATTCCACCGTCTTTGGTGAAGTGCAGAAGCATAAAATGCACTAGGGGGATGTGTGTGCTTAGATCTATTTTTTTGCTTGGCGAAGAATCAGCTGATTCTTCCAATTCAAATGGTTTTCAATGGATTCAATAAGCAGAAACCCAAAGGGTGTGCGCGCGTGCTTGGATGTTACTCAATTTGCAATAGGATTGGGTTTTTGGCAGAAGAGATAATTGCATATTCCACCATCTTTGGTGAAGAGCAGACACATAAAATGCGCTGGGGGATGCATATTTTCTTCTGCTGAATCTGTGGATTATGTGAATAATCCCCTAATGCTCAATATATTTTTTTCACACACAAGCGCATGCATGCATACATATAAATTATCCTAGCGCACCTCTCTCTCTCTCTTTCACACACACACACACACACACACACACACACACAAATTATCCAGTGCACACCTCATAGTGGGGCCCACCTGATGACCCATCGAAATGGATCACACGCAAAACCCCCACTGAAATACACTGGTCACTTTTGTTCTACACCCATCCGAATAGACTGCACCGTTGGATCGATGGGTCAATTATTTAAGGGGTGAAACTTATTGGCTGTTGATGAAGGGGTTACGATACACTAGGCGCCAACCAGATGTAGAGATCTTCTCAGTCCCGTCCCCAAGTGGGACCCCGTGTGGGCTCCACAGCGAGGTGAGCATAGAAGCTTTCGTGCACACGGTGCACATAGAGTGGACCATAAAACAAGGACCCCCCGGGTAGTCACCGGTCCGGGGGTTTGGCACCCATATGAAAATTTGTGGGCCGTTGATCAAGTGGGTAGTATCATCATCCGAGCATCCATCACTGTAGACAAGTAGAGGGAGGGGAGCTGTCCCATAGAGACTTCCTCCAGTCCCCACCCTTAGGTGGGTCCTAGGGGCGGGGGTGTATAAAGAATTTGCATAAAGAATCCACTACTTGTTGGCAAGGAGGACTGCTTTTCAGTGTCGTGTGTTAAATGCTTTTATTCACTTTCTTTATTCTCTTCAGGAGCCCTTTCCGATGGGGACCAACATTCGGCCTAGGCCTAGCAAAACAAGGACCAGTAGCAATGAGGATAACCATCATGGAAGCCCCTTGACATCTTTGAGCGGGGAGGATGGAACAGACTCTTCATCGGGTTCCACAAAGAGCACAGAGTGAGGAATTTACTTTCCCAAGCACTAACCTTACAACCGAGACCAGTAACACCGCATCCACAACAGTTCCTACTCTTTTTCCAATTTCTAGCAACTACTTATTAAGGGAAGGGGAAGGGGGTCCTCATTTTTTTTGGGTGCTTTCAAGAAGCTTTTAATTTTGGGACCACAAGCGTAACTGAGGGAATTACGAGTTTTCTCACTTCGAAATTTTAATAGTAACACGGGCAAAGGTGGAAAGAAGGTACAGAGAGAGAGAGAGTCTCCAAAATTTTGGACGGTTTCATCATCACCATTGTCATCACCATCATCATTTGGGATGGTTTGAAGAGTGAATGTACAGGTGGAGTATTATGTGAGTGACACTGGTTTGCGCTGCGGTTTGAAAGGGCTTCTCTGCTTTTGTAGTTCTTTCTGTACTTCATTTTATTTTATTTTTCATTTGATTGTAGCCCATATAGTTTGTCTGTTTTGGAGTGTAAGGGTGACTGAGAGATCTTGTGTTTTGTATTGTCTCCTTCAGTTTTGATGAAGTGTCTGGTTGTGTACCTCTAATACTCAAGAGGGAGATGATGGTGGTCCCTTTAGCTTTGGAAAATCTCTCTCTCCAAAGCATGTGGAAGATGTGTGCTTCTGTTATATGTGTCCCTGGGATCACTTGGAAAAGTTTTCCATAGTTTACAGAAGTGCTACTCATTGGACATCTATTCTATTTGCATAGTAGTGACTGCCATGCAATGGGCTGGTTGCCTCTCTGTGAGATTGGGTCCAGGTCATATATATGGTGTAAAGCCATGAAGAGGAGGATAACTCCAAAATATATTCCGTGCAGTGGCCAGGCCAGTGGCTGTCCTTACCCCTTCCCTTTTCTCAACTTATGCACGTGGGGTCCAAAATATCCTATACGCATTGCCTGCCTGGGCCAAGAGAGAAGGAAAATTTCAAAATCATCCTCAAATCTTTCATGTTTTCAAAAAAGAACAATAAAAATCATTTATTTCAAAAACATTCTTAAGTTTTCAAGGTTTCTTTCAATTGGGTCCTTTTTCCCAAAACTCCTCGCGGTTGGCAACTCCTTATCCTCTTTTCCTAGGTGACTAAAATGCCCTCTTTTCTTAAGTATAGGCCAGGGCTTTTTTTAAACTTCACTTTCCCTTCCCCTTTCATTCTATCATTCTCCTTTTCCCTCCCTCTTACTCTTCCCTACTACCCTTCCCCAAACACCACTGATAACCACACCCCTGGTAACAAATGCCGACCATCGGCAACCGACGACCACTAGTTGTTGCCGAGGGTCACTAATGTTTGTCAATGAAGGGGAAGTGAGGAAGAGGCAAGAGGGAAGGGAGAAGTAAAAGGAGAGAATGAAAGAGAGAGGGAAAGTGATTTGGAAAAGGCCCTAGTCCTTTCTTAAGAGGAAGGGCAATTTAGTCATTTAGAAAACAGGGAGAAAGTGTCATTGGAGGAGAGGGCTTGCGGCCAAATTGGACTAAATTGAAAGTCTGGAAAACTTGAGGACATTTTTGAAATAAACAATTTTTGGCGTCCTCTCTCTGGAGACTATGAAAAACTTTGGGACGCTTTTTAAATTTCCCCTTTTCTTAATTTTTTTTATATCAACCAATTAGTATTTTTTTTTATTTTCTTTGTAATGAATTATTCTTAAGACCAACTGGCTTTAGAGTGCGAAGCGATCGGGTCTGTGAGAAAGAACCATGTTGTATACTGATCCAGAGTTGGTTTGGACACAGAACCTATTAGATGGCTCCATTTTTTTGAGTAGCAAAAATTTAAGGATCCGGACAAGGGTACGGTTTGACTCCACCTCAGGTTTTCAATTTCGGAATCATCATCGACAATGAACAAACCCTAACATTTCAAAATAAAAAAAAGACACCAAAACTCAAATCGGAAGAAAAACTTAGGGCCTATTGGGCATTGTTTCTATATCGTTCCTGAATCTGTGCTGAGATTAGATTGTGCTAAGACCGGGTTGTATTGAGACTAAACAGTACATAACTTGTTTGGCAATTATATATATTCAAGCAATAGGGGAGGTGGACTTCGGAGGGAGCCACATCAACCCTAAAAAGTCTCTCCTTTCAAAGAAATACAAGAGAAAAAGGCACCTTCCTCCTTGGACCTCCTCCTACCCCATATCTCCTTCCTTAATTCTAGGATGATCTTGGCTCAATATCCTTTCTAATCCCTTAAAATCATATCTTATAGTTGGCCAATCTAAAACTTCAAATTCCTAATTTTTCTCTGAACTTAAAATTCAAACTAAGGGGGTGTTTGGAAAGAGTATATTCTTATAGATTTTAAGATATTTTTTGATCTGTTGGATTATAATATTCTATTTTTATTTGGTAGTGTTTGGAAAGAGTATATTATAAGTTACACTATTACGTTTTCTTTAGAAAAGTTGGATATTGCTTTCTTTAGGGGAGAGGTGAATATTGGAGTATCTAAAATAACACAATCTTTTAAAACATGGGGGGGAATATTTTTTTTGGTTTTTGATATTTCAAAACCGCAGAGGGAAACTTTCCCGGCAACTATTTTTGTGAGACATCTATATTTTGCTGAGAAGAGATTCTTTCTTTTTCATTCCCATGCCTTTCTCTACAAGGTTTTTCTCTCCTTTTATCAAGTATGTGCTCCTTTCTTCCTTCTATTTTTTGGCTTTCTCTTCCTTCTTTTTCTTAAGATTTCCTGTTAAAAAAGCCTTCATCTTAATGAATTGATTGTTCTGCCAAATCTATAGAACATATGCAATTCTGAATGATCTATGCATATAAATAGTGTGGTAGTGTCATGGCCCCGAACCCGATTAGTAATTAAACCGGATCCGGGTGTAAAATTTAGGGCTAATTAAAAATTTTTGCCCTTAATACCCAAGGATCGAAGTCCGCTGTGAGGATTGTATAGTTGAGCCTCATTAACAATTTAATCAACAGGGCTTATCCGGTAACCACATTTGTTAAACCTGTAGAGATATCGAAGCAAGTATAGATTTCATTCCATTATATTTTCAAGTTTCAAAGATAAAAACATTTAAAGTTTATAAATATCAGGACCATCCCAAAAACTTAGGTCCTGGTACAAAAGATATATAAAAGTATGGTAGGTACAAAAAAAAAAAGACCAAAAGATGAAATGAGGTGGTATGATGAGAAATATCCCCGTGTAACGCACACTAGTGCCGGGAGTGATGACGCTAAGCTACGTCATCGGCACCCCACTCTCGTACCTCGTCCTCCTCCTCCGGTTGAGGATATTCTGGGATTGCCTTGGCATCCGGGTCTGCGTAAGGATAGTAGTAGGTGTCCTCTGCACACCATGGAATAAAGGATCAACAACATGTTGGCAAGGAGATAAGGAATATACATTATTTATAACATGTTTCAAAGAAGAATAAAGAAAAGTACATGATTATAAGATGACAAGGTACAAGCTAGGCATAAAGCATGAATAATGCGAGAATCAAGTAACAAGATAAATCATAGCAAGATAAACAAGAATAACCATCCATGAAATGCAATGCAAGCAAGAGGAGACTCCGAGGATGTCCAACGCCATCTCCCGGGGGTATAAGTGACGTCCAAGCCGACTACGAATACCCAAAGTCCGGCTCTAGGGGGATCCTAGCTCCTGGTCCTAGGAATATCAGCACCGTCCTAGACCGCTCCCAGCTATTCGTGCCATGGACGCCGTCCAAAGCTGACTGCCCACCCTAGTGTCCGGTATCCGGCCCACTCAAGAATCATCAGACTGTAGCTGGTATGAATGCAAGATGATGATGATGGTTTGCATGCGAACTGAATTCCAAGACAAATACACGTGGATAGGTTTCCAAGTATAAGACGATAAGTTGAGGGCTACTCCAAGTCAAGCCAAGATACAAGTCCAATTCCAAGTTCCATGAGTAGTCCTCTTTCAAGTCTATCCACAAGTGCCCATCAATACAAGACAAGGTACCTAAAGATACACTCTAAGTCCGGTCAATTCCTAATTCTACAAGTTAATTTACAATAATACAAGTATACAAGATAGAGTGTACAAGGTACGACATGCTACGGATACAAGATTCGTGAGTCAAGAGAGAACAACAAGCCAAACCTAGGTCAAGGGTAGTCTACAGTGTATCGAATGCATCCCCAACGGAGTACGTATGGAGAATGAGTCATTGGTGTCCTAATTTGGCGGGCCCATGGTGTACGGAAGTTATTGGGCACCAATTAACTCAATGCCACATGCATTCGGCCAAGTAACGTCAATATACGAAAAATCCTGGACAACCGACAAAGCACACCAAGCCAATTGCGCTCCGTTTTCATCTCCCCAAGTTAGTCATGCAAGGGTAAGGTCAATGGGTGTCAATCTAGGGGTCCAACTAGGTTTAGAGTCCCTTTCCAAAAGAGATAAAGGCTTGGTTCAATGATCCACTACCTACTTCCTCTACCGACCTCTGATCATTATGATATGTATACCATTGGATTCTACGCTTCAAGAGCTTTCCAACGGTATATAGAACTTTAAATTCCGACGAACGGGTCAAAAGTTATTGGCGTTTCAAAATGGTCGACTTTTAGTACCCCCTTGCAGGTTCTCGGCGTCCAGACGCCCAACACCAGTCCAGGCGCCGAGAAACACTGTCTTCGAGCGTCCGGACGCCAAGGCCCCAGCGTCCAGACGCCCGACACCAGTCCAAGCGCCCAGAAACACTGTCTTCTGGCATCTGGACGCCAAGACCCCAGCGTCCAGACGCCCGGAGTCAGAAAACTTTCGAGATTTCCCTGTTTTTGGTCATTTTTGAAGCTCTTCCACCCCATGTCATTCTTCTCCCTTCCTAAGCCTTTCCAAAGGTTAAAACCTGCACCAAAGAGCCTCCATGCTCTCCTCCAAACCACAATCCATTCAATTTACCAACTCATCCATTTCAAGTCCATAACATCACATTCCTAATTAACATGTAATTTCCAAATAAACAAAGACAAGCTTGGCATTATTGGTTGCTAAACAACAACATTGTCAATAATGAAGATAAAGATACATGCATAAACAATAAATAAGCTAATCTACTTGCCTTCACCAAAGGAGATGGAAGAGATGGAGATTAGAGAGAGAAACTTGAGGAGGAGAACTCCCTAACACACCCTAGCCAAACCCACCTTCCAAAACTCTTCTCCTACACCCAATGAACACCAAGGAAGAAGAAAAGAAGGAAGCCACGAACATGCTACCCATTTACAGCCATGAAAAACGAAATGGGGAGGGAAGGAGAAGGGGAAAACTCACCAAATCTAGATCAAGAGGTAGAGGAGAAAGAGAGGAAGAAGATGATGTGCTTGGTTTTCTTGGAATGCCTCTAATCTCCACTTGCAAGAAGAGAGATGAAGGAGGAAGAAGGGGGAGCTTCATCAGCTGATAAATGATGGAAAGGAACGAATGGTAGGGCTGGGTTTAGGGTTTAAAATGAGGGGTGGAGGGGAAAAGTCCAAAATGCCCCTTTTGAGTGAAATGAGAGAAAATTAATTATTTGAGGGACTTCGGAGTGTCGAATCATGATGAGCCAAGAACAAAAGATGATGAGCGCGACGAGATCTTTCCAATGAGCCCAAATTCGGAGAAAACGGAATTTTTCGGAAAAATACCCAGTTTTCCTATTAATCACAACCTAACCCCCTATTAAAGACTAATCCCACTCGGAATCAAATGAAACTTTGGGAATATCTTTCTAATGATTAAAGAAACTCTCTTAGCAACTAAACCCACCTAATTAGCTAAAATTACAATTAATTAGGCTAATTTCCAATACTAGAAATTTAAACACCCTATTAAGGTCGGGGACCTTATAGTCAGTAGTAAATGATGGCGGAGAGTATTTTAGCAGATGGGTAATGATGGGTTTGTGCAAATAATTGGGTTCAAGTAAATGGGTTTTTATGAAAATGGATTCCTTCAGATTGGCTAGGTGAGATGGAGATGGTTTTTTTTTTTTTTTTTTTTTTCCAGATGGGTTTGGTGAAGGGTAGAAGAAGAGTGATATTGCTTTAATATGCAATTGCTTTGCTCGTTTTTCTTTAAATAAAAAGATAGTCCACTCCTCCCAACCACAGGATCCCTTGATCCTACAGCTTTTATGTCAAGATCCACTCAGAAAAACCCCACTTTTAGTGTTAAGAAGCGTGGGTAAGGTGTGAATGCTGAGATTTCTGAAGAAGGGTTTAAAAAGAAAAGGTAGATCACCTTCTCAGCTGTGATCATCTTAAGTCAAAAGAAACCGTTGTGTAATTTCACCTCAAAACTGTTTTCCCTACCCAACCTACTCCCCATGGAAAACATAGAAGGAATGCTTGATATCCTAATCACCTCGCTAATTAAAACTCTAAACACATATTCCTTACTGTGGTAAAATAGTCTCATTTAGAGAAGAACCAGTTGACAAACAACTGTAATACATCTTGCCTTGTTTTATTCCCCTGTTCAGATCCTCTGTAGATACAATTATTTACAGAGGGCTTTCAATGAATGGATTTTACAGTTGTGCAAGTCCAAGAAAACACAGACATGTAATGTTTCAACATAAAACAAAAATACCACCCTTAATTCAATACTCAGCGTATTAGACCTTGCAAAGTAGGCCTCTCGTGCAACTCCTCCTTGTGAGACTTTGGAGATGAATTCCAACAACTCCATTTCTATTTTTCAAAGACTTTCTGAGAGACTGAAATAACATTAGAGTTTCAGTTTTCAAATAAAAAAAGCAGTGATTTTGAGCTGGGGAATAGCTCTTCCTATATGTATTTTCTCTTTCTCATGATTTTATTCTTATTATCAATTCAAATTCGCCAAACCCATTTCAAGTGGGATCTAAATGAACTCTAAACCATTTAAAGAATATACTTCTTTAGCTGTAATGTGGGCAGGCAAGGCGAAGTAGACAAGCATGTGCTTCTAGTAAATTAATGAAGTAATCTATGGCCCGGGCTACTATATATGTTAGCCATGTAATCCATAATAGCCTAGAGAAAGAAAGATGCATCCTCATCTTACCCATTGTCTCTCTCTAAAGGAGGAGCAAGTCCACCAACCAAATCATTTTTAGTCTCCTTGACCGGGCATGAACCACCTGCTTAGCAATATAATTAACCATTTGACACATTCTACTTAGAAACATATATATGCATTTAAATAGTCCCATTCCAAGTACTTGCCAAAGGTAGTTTTAATCTTGTTGGGGGTGGTGATACAAGAGAGTTTAAGGAATGAAGATCAACATGGTTTCAGGTTTAGCTTATTAGTAATACCTCATGCGTTTCACTCTGAAGAAAAAAGACTCATGAGGCCTTTATGTGCCGAAAATCATTTATTTAAGATCAACATTGGGTGGTGTCAGGTTCAGTTGATTAGTAATAACATCTAAAGTATGCAATTTGTTACTTGTCATTGTCATGTGTACTCTCATTTAATTCAATTTTTCAGCAGGTGCACTTCATAGTTTAAGTCAACTGGCTTGAATATTGAGATTTTAATTCAGTATAGTTTGATTCAAACATGGTTTATCAGCCCAATTGTACTATTGTGGCCTCTTCGTGTTTATGTTAGATCCCAAATGACCTTGCAAAAGTTTATATTTTAAACAAAGATCTAATAATAAAAAAATAATCAGAGATCTATCAAAATGTATCTAGTGTATGGAATCGAATGACGGATGCTCACTCAGTAGGGCTCCTTACCTATTGTCAATCCAACCACCACCAATGGAAGAAGTAGCAAAAACAAGTACACATTACTAGAAGGCCTTTATTTCGATCTGTTTATGGAAAAACAATAAAGAAGACATATGACATAAAACTACTAACAAACTATACATACATCTGAAATGGAATGAGATTTTTCTATTTAGAGAGACCAGACCATACTCTTGCTTGGGAGTATGACATAAAACTACTAACAAACTATACATAAATCAGAAATGGGATAAGATTTTTATGTTTAGAGAGACCAGACCATACTGTTACTTGGGAGTAACTATAAGAGATAGAACTGGTAGTCCCTATTGGGAAGAGAGTATGATTGTTGGATAGGAAACATCAATTCTCATTCTACTCACAATTCTGCATAGATTTCAGCCATTCTATCTGGCTTCATAACCATTGAAATCCTCAAATCCACGGCCTTTGGACCTGCTTTTTATTTTATTTTATATTTTCAATGTAAGTGGAAACATTTTCAGTAGAAAATCAACTTTACTCTGAGTAGATGTGTTCAATAGTCATTGAAATTATTTTGGAATGTTCTATCGTTGAAATCCACTACCTTTTGAATGTTCTATAGTGGCATTCTTCTTTTGTTATTTTTATAAATTTTAAATCATCATCTACTAACTTCTCAAATTTGAACTTTTTATGAGTATGGTTACACTGTTTCTTGAAGTACATAAATTTCTAATTGAATGCATTTTTATAGATGTCGTCACTCCCATCTAACTCTAGATGTGCAAATAGAGTATATTGGACGCTATCACATGATTCATTTGCAGTGGGATTTTTAGTTGAACAAAAACAATTAGGACGTTTTTCAGACAATGGATTTAAAAAGAAGTGTGGAAAAAAATTTTAGATGAATTGAATAAACAATTTGATATATCGGTTACTCCAACACAATTAAAAAGTCATATGGCCGACCTTCAAAAGCGATATCGCATTGTCAAATCAATAAGAGTGCAAAGTGGATTTGGGTAGGATGATATTTTGCACATGTGCACAGCAAATGATGATGTATGGAACCGTTATATTAAGGTATAAATGAAACTTTATTGTATTTATAAAATATGAAAAGTACATGTATAATAGCCTTTTTAATTAATAATAACTTTTATATTTTTATTGTAATAGGCACATCCTGAAGCAAAAATCTGGCGGAGAGCGCCTTTTCCACTTTATGATGAACTTAGCATCTTATATGATGGTGATTATTAGAATAAATTTAAATAATAATTTAATGATATTGTAAAATAGTATCTAATATAAATTTATTTGGTATTATTAGGTGCTTTGGTTGAGGGTAAACGAGAGATGTCAAGCAATGTTCCGTACTCAACCTCTTACAGAAGAACAAATTTCAAGTAGTGATACAAGTAATCAACATTATTTCTTGATTCTGATGAACGGCTTGAAGATGCCAAGTATTGGTGCAATTCATGGCACACATATACCAATTGTTATTGATTTTGAGCACCAAGCTCCTTATCGAAATCGAAAAGTATGGTTGACACAGAATGTGATGGCAGCATGCTCTTTTGATATGAGATTTGTACATGTGCAAGCGGGTTGGGAGCGTTCTGCAACTGATTCTACTGTTTTACAGGCTGCAGAAAGATTTGAATTTCATGTCCTAAGAGGTAAATAGTGGTAAATTTCACAAAAAAGACTTATATAGATTTCATCAAACCATGTATCTTATTGTAATTTTGTCACGACTCAGGCCCGAGATTAGTATTACCCGGACAAAACCCGAGTCGTGATCATCATACTTACTCGCGTAAACTCCGAATTAACCGAAGTTAATATGAAATCCACAAGGGATAACATACATTAATACCTGTCAAATGTACAATTTTGCAGAAAAAAACATATATACATTGACAACCAATTAAAACAATCCAAGTTCTTTACATTAAAGTAAAGTTCAAGATACACATTTCATGTTTCTATCTAAGTCAACCACTGCATATTCAAAATACCATGCAGGTGACACTATTTACATTCCAAAATGAATATACAAAAGTATTTCCACAATATTTTCTAATTCATTCACCCTCCTATCTATTGCCACTTAATTAATCCACTTGGGGGAATCTGATTGGCATCTTGTGCAGGCGGCGCGGCCTTTGTGGGACCAGTACGGGCAACTTCGCTTGTAATGTCATCAATAACACCATGAACACAACGGTTCAACAATGTATACACATAACCATGATAGTACATATTAATAAACCTGGTTATCAATGTTTAAAATCGATAATTCTAGACAATTCAATTCAATGACAATATCCTATACATTGGAGTCAAGTAATAACAATGACTAAACTTTGGCATCTAAAGTAGTATGTAATTCATTCAGTATCATTATCCTCATGGGCATAGGGTGGAAGGGCGCACCATTCATGACCCAGGCCTCAATAAGGGATTCATTCAATATTCATTCAATAATATCAGTGAGTACAATTTCTTAAGTGGCTTATCATTCAATAAGTGTGGGATCTACCAGTGCTTTGATCAGAGATCACTAGCATCACCATGGAGCTCGAGAACATCCCATTTCCATCTACTGCAGTAGGATTGTCAATTAATTCGTTTCATTTATTTATTTCATTTATTCATTTCAGCTCAAATGAGATTAAGAGCTACTATGTAGTGTCAGACTCGGGAATCAAATCAATTTAGTAAACCATATTCAAACTTCTAAACGAACCATTTAGGTGAAATATTCATTATCTAATGCATGTGTTATTCTCGATGACATCACTTTCAGTGAAATTAATACATTAGCATAACCTTGCCTAATACCCATGAAGGTTTAGGAAAAATACTAACATTAATCATTAGGCTTTATATCAAAGAAATCAGACCTCAATCTGAAATTTCCCTCAAATTTGGTCACCTTGTCGGTTATCTGTCGGTCAACCGAAATCTGAAATTCGGCTAGCCGAACCACATTCGGTTAGCTTTCCAGAACCTCACAATTTCTAACAATTTTTCTCTTAATTCGGTCACCAGCTTAGTCACCTATTCGGCTAGCCGAGTTCAATTTGGTCATCCTACGGTCAGTTTTTCATAAGCTCAACTTTTGATAGAAAATCTTGACACAATTTCGGTCACCTTGCGGTCAACCCTCGGTTAGCCTAACTCACAATTTCGGCTAACCGAAATATGTCGGTCAGCTCACAATCAACTTTTCAGAAGTTGAATTTTTCTACGAGAATCAACCCAGATGGGTCAGTTACCTCACAGTCAGCTGAACTGCACCCAGAAGTTCAGAAAACGTTTGAACTAAAAATTCCGAAATTGAACTCCTTGAGTTCAAACATGTCCAATAACATCTTAAATCACAAGAGATGAGTATACTTGCCTTGCTTGGAGATTAACTAGTAAAAATCCTCTTTGATAGCTTAGCTTGAGATGGAAACTTCTCAACTTCAAGTACCTTTTTCCCAAATCCTACTACATATTAACCAAAAAAGGAATTCCAATGAATTCTTTGTACTTAAAACCACCTCAAAACACTCAATGGAACTACAAAACTCTACAAGGAGTTTAAACACTTACTTGCAGCTCTATGGAAAGAAACTTTGAGCTTTCCTTCAAGCTCTAACTCCAAACAACTAAATAAGAAGGTGGAGATGATGAAGAAGATGAAGGATTCTCTTCAATCCACATGTACAACCTCAATCTTGATGCTCGAAGGAGAGGAAATGGAAGAAAGAAGAAGAAGAAAAGGGCCTAGGTAACCCTTGTGCTGGAAATGAATAGAATGAACTCATCTAAGTTCATCTCTATCTTTTATAATCCCATTTTTGCACAAAACCCCCTTCAATTCCATTAATTACAGCTTGAGTCAACTGAGGACTCATTTGATCCAATTCTCGCCGAATGGATCCAAGTCTATTATGGAAACTAACGTACTCTTTGAGATACACGCGTTGGTATCAAGAGTGACCGTATTCGACGAAATACGCGAAAATTCATATTTATGAAAAAGTCCTTGTTTTTCCTTCGCTTGAATCACAAACCAATTCAAATCATTCAATGTCATTCATTATCCTTTCATTAAGCTCAATTTAATCATTTGAAACTAATTTCATTGAATCTGGTCATTAACCACCATTAGTTTAATTAGACATGATTAACTAGCATTAACTTCAATTAATTAAATTTAATATTGATTAACTCGAGACAGGGTGTAACACATTTTAAAATTTTATGCAGAAAAATATTATCTCATTGATGTAGGGTATGCAAATACATCAAGTTACATTACACCATTTCAACGAGTACGATATCACCTGAGAGAATTTGCATGTGGAAATAGAGGGCCTCTCGATGCTAAAGAACTTTTTAACCTTCGGCATTCATCTTTACAAAGTGCGATTGAGAGAATTTTTGTTGTAGTTAAAAGCCGATTCCCGATTTTGAGGAATGCATCTCATCACTCTTATGACAATACGACAAAATTGTCATTGCATGTTGCTTTTTACATAATTTCATTCGAACCAAAAAAGGTGGTGAAGATTGGATATACGAGGAATATGACCGTCAACTTGCGAATGAATTTATTCAAGATGATGATTCCTCTAGTTCAAAAGCTAATTTTCAGGGTGCTAAACAACGACGACCGGTGGGAAATGAAATACGAAGTTCATTGTGGGAAGACAGTTGCCATCATATTAACAATCTTCGAGAATAATTATAACTTAAGTATTAGTGATTTTATATTGAACAAAATAAATAATTTTTATAAACTCTCATCTCATGCTATTTCTTCAAATAGGGGAAAAGGGAGCATTGAGGACCGTTGCCATTCATTTTGTTTTTTATCATTTTTTTAAATATTTATAAATAGCCAAACACACAAACTTTGGCAATCTAATGAACGCATTTCTTTTTTTTTTTTTTTTTTTTAAGGAAACATAACCAAAGGGCATTTGCAGGTTCTGTGTGCACGTGACCACAGTTATAAGTTATTATTAGGTGACCATCATGGGTGTTGGAATGAGAGAGGAGTTCTCAAATAAAATTAGGATCAATCTCAATGAGTTTTTTGTAGACATAAAATATATGATTATTCAACATGTATAGAGTCGACGTTTTATTTTAAAAGAGAATGAAAGGGAGCATGATGAAGACAAAGAGCTCAACATCAAGCAAGATGAAGGACAACTATATAATTCCAGCTGCAGTAGAGGCTAAAATTCTGACACATAGCTTTGGCATCGTATTGTGCAACAGTGAATGCTTTGGCTTTGATTTGGGTCCTCTCATCACTTCACATTTAAATTCAAATACCTTTCTTAAACAAACCAACCAAAACCCAACCCCCCCACCCCCACACAAAATATTGATCGCAATAGAATTTCCTTATGCTCCTTTACAAAGGTCCCGATACCAGTACCAACCCAAAACGGGTAAAAATGTAATCCTCTATTTTCTCATGAGTTTCTTATGGTTCTATAAGGATTCAAGGACAATGGCACAGTGCCTCGCATGTATTAAGATTTAAGAGGATCATCAAACGGAGCCCAGAACTGATGAGTCTCGGCTGGGAAAAAAACACAACTGCTATTTCTAATTGTTGGACCAGAAGTTTATAATTTATTCTTGCTAAAAGATGTGCCAAACCCATGAATCAACCCAACTCATTGGGTCACTAAGGGTGGGCTTGAATCTGGTAGGCCTAACTTGGTCGTCAAGTGGGCTATGTGGGCCCCTAGCTTCTCAAAGACTAGGGGTGTTCATGGGCCGGGCTCGGTGAATCTGTCTTTGCTGTTTTTTTCTTTTTCCTTGGTTGGGACTTGTAATTCTTGAATGTAGCAAGAATGCATATTAGATCTTAGTTGATTTCCATTTTCATTTTGCATCATTGGAAAGATAGGATGGCTGTCCACCTCTGGAATAGCAATTTGTACTTGTTATTCAAAGATAATAAATTTTTTTATCTAGATTATTTTGTCTTAATAATGTTTCAAAAAACTCTTAAATCATAATATGTTTTTATTTGTGGCCCGGGTGTTTGTTGCTAGTATTATTTTAAAATGTTTAGCTTAGAATATGCTGTGTGGAACGTGTTTGGTAACATTATGGAGACATTGTTGAACTTAATTCCATTATTGTTGTATATGGGACTCACCTTTAAAAATTACAACACTGGGCCTACCTTCGTAGGATTTACAATGTGGGCTGACATTTATAGGAATCACAAAGTGGGGCCACCTTTCGTTATTGTGAACATGGGGCCACATGATAACTGGGACCCATTTTAGAAATTACAAAGAAAATCATGTCGTGTACATTAACTAACTTTTTTGGTACCGCGGACAATCCCATAACATTTTATTTTATCTGTAGCATCTTTTTATTTTTAGAAACATCTATAGTAGGTTGGAACGTGAGAATCAATTGTATAGACAAAGAGAAGGCTGAGAATTGTATTCACATGAAAAAATATAGAAAGTAAAAACAAGACCCTTCTTCTCAACCAAGACTTCTGAAGCCCACCTTTTATGTATTTTATTTACTATAAACTAGCAACAAAGGCCCGTTCTTAGCCCTGGCCCAAAAATGAGAATATATTTATATTTTATTTTATTTTTAAAATTAACAAAAATATATTATTTAATAGAAATGAAGAGTTCCATCATATCAAAATAATGTAATAGAAAGAATCTTTAAATTAAAGTAAGTTTATGCAAAATAATAATTAATGAATTTAGTTTCAAATACAAAGATGAATAATAATGAATTCAAAGTCTTGAAGAATAAGAAAATGGGACAATTAATGCTCCTTTTATTCTGATCGAATAGAAATGTGTACAAATAAACATGGAATCTACCCACTCTTCTGGGTTTGAAAGTTAGTGTATATAGAAAGAAGTCTAATAAAGAAGGAGTTTTATTCAAAATTGACTTAGAGAAAGCTTATAACCATGTAGAGTGAGACTTTGTGGATTACATGTTGCTTAGATTTGGTTCTTGGTAAGTTTGGCACAACTGGATAGACGAGTGCGTTTCTACTACCTCCTTTCCAGTTCTTGTCAATGGCTCACCCTCCAAGTTATTCACAGCTTCAAAAGGGATTTGGAAGGGAGATCCTCTCTCTCCTTTTCTTTTACAATTGTGGAGGCTTTGAGCTCTTTTTTGGTAAAAGTGAAGGAGTTGGGTATCATCAGTGGTTTTAAAATCGGGCGCTGTAAAGAGGTAATTACACATCTTCAATTTGCAGATGATACCATTCTTTTTAGTTCAGCCAAAAGAGAGGAAATCTTAGCCATTAAGAGAATTCTCCAGTGTTTTCAATTGGTGCCAGGATTGAAAATAAACATCTCAAAGAGTTTGTTGGTGGGAGTTGGATGCTATGAAGAGACCACTCAGGCATTGGCAAGTAATTTTAAGTGTAGGGATGGGAGGCTTCCCCTCCTTTATCTTGGGTTGCCTATTGGTGCTAAGCCAAGATCTAAGTCATTTTGGGATCCAGTGAATGAGAAATTTAGTAGGAAATTGTCTTCTTGGAAGAAGCTTTACTTGTCATTTGGTGGAAAAATCACTCTTATAAAAGCCTGCCTGTCCAATCTTCCAATTTATTATGTCACTCTTTAAAATGCCAAAGGCAGTGATTGCTAGGTTGGATCGCATTTTGAGGAATTTTCTGTGGGATGGTAAGGGTGACAGGAAGAAATTACATTTACTTAAGTGGAGTGAGGTGATTAAACCTAAATCTAAAGGGGATCTTGGCCTTGGTAGTTTGGAAAATAAGAATTGGGTGTTGTTTTCCGAATGGGGGTAGGGGGTTGGGGAGGAGAAGGAGGCTCTCTAGCGTAGGGTGATTGCTTTTAAATATGGAGAAGATAAGTGGGGGTGGTGGCTAAAACAAGGGCCTAGCTCTTGTAGATCATCTGTTTGGAGGGTTATTGCTTCAATTGGGAAGGAGCTTTGTATAATGGGGTGGGTTTTGTTGTGGGGAATGGGAGAAGTGTAAGGTTTTGATTGAACGATTAGATGGGCCCTTTGTGCAGGTTGTTCCCTAGATTCTTTAGATTAGATTATCAGTTAATAGGGAGGCTTCGGTCAGTGATTGTTACGAGATGAGAAATGGTAGTATTGTATGGAGGGTGTCTTTTATAAGGAGCTTGAAGTTGTTGGAGGGGGGTTCTTATGAGGAGATGTTGAGTCTTTTTTACTAACTTATTTCTTTGCAGGGACTCTAAGAACGCTTGGATTTGGAAACCTTCCATTTCCAGAAATTTCTAGGCAAATGCTTTCCTACTAGCCTTGGAGGGTTTTCACCCTCAGAGGGATCCTTATTCCTTTGTGTGGTTGGGGCTAGCTCCTCCATGGGTCAAGGCATTTTGTTGGGTTAGCTATGATGGCGAGACTTCCCACAGTGGATAATCTAGGAAGGAGAGGGATTACTTCTTTAAACTTCTCTTACCTTTGTGTGATGTGTGGCAGGGAGGGTGTCACGTCCCCAAAATACAACCAAGGGATAACGTGAAAAATAAAAATAAACATTCAATTTCATGTGTTTAATGCAACACAAGCTCCCAAATATGGACCAACAAAATTTCGAAACATAGTGACTCATAATAAAATATTTGCGGAAGCATTAAATCAATTGGTATCAATATTCAAAATCAAACCAACACATAACTCACTGAATATTCAAGGTTAAAGTTTTCAAATAAACTAAACAACAACTAAATATATTATGGAATTAAATAAACTAAAAGAGTCTAAGATGCCGATATCTCATGCGCAGATTTAAACGACTCTGTAGCCATCTCCGGCTCTCCACCCAGGTTCGTCAACTGGCTCAAACGCTTGAGACGTTTGACCCTCTGTCTCCCCGACAGGGTAGGGGTTGGAACCTATGCACCAATAAACAAGGTAAACAGCAAGTACGAAAGCATAATTTATAATTGAAACACAAGATCAATGAGAGTAATGACAGGTAATGATCATAAGAGAATAGCAACGTGACAATGATGAAAAGAACGTATAACCTAAATCCAACCTACACAAAAGAGTAATACAATAATCACAAAGAAGCAATGCCACTGCTTTGGGTGGTCAGCCCTAACTTTCTCAATCACGTCGGCGGTCATAAACCGATCAATAATCCGGAATACCGGTCAACAATCAATTCAGATATTACAGTGTCCGCACACATCGGTGATCAGCTGTCTAATTACAACTGTAGTCGTTCAATTATGACCCAATCGATGTACATATATATACATATCATAATAAAGTAAACCTAATGACTTGTATACTCTGACACAGAAACCTAAGTCAAAGTGAAGGGCTGGCTACACAATGATCCATAGTCAATCCCAATAAATCATTCAAATAAATCTCCACAATATCTCAATCGATTGCCAAGCCACATCACGGTTCATATCCAATCAACATAAGGTATGCAACTAATAAACCAACATCAATCTCAATCATGTATGCAAACCCGAAGGTCAAGGAATAATCACAAGCCAATCATATGGTCAAACATAAGGTTTCGTACCCAACAATCACAGGAATCTCTAAATAGATAAAAGATCAACACATCCATTCTCAATCAATGGTGCATAGACCCAATTAAGGGTTTTCTAATAGAGATGGGTTGAGCTCAAATCCACTAGGATTCCCCCGAGGTCATACGAAGTACTAAACCCCATGTTAGTAAGATACCGTGTGCCCAGACGGTATTTACTCAGGTCCAATGATCCAATTAATAAGGTACATATATATTTTTTTAACCCACTAAAAATCAAAGATACCATTCCAAATTAATATGAAAATAATAACGATAAATAAAAATCTTAGTTTACAATTTTAGAAAACTTAGGGTCCCATCTTAGTGTAATTCCAAGAATATAAATCTTAAGGGTCAAAACTCCAATAAGGTTCATTAAAGACTAAGGCCCTTTTTCTAAATTAAAAGAAACTAATGGGCAAGGTGATAAAAATAGAATCCTATGTCTTATCACAACATAACTCCCTCACCCCATACATGTTCCCAGGTCAAACCGATTCTCTTCTTTTTTTTTTCTAATTCTAAAGACTAAAACCATAGGGGACAAAGTAATTAATGCTCCCATGACACTAAAGGTAAAATGGGATTCCTTATCCCAAAACATCTCCAAGTCATCACCCTCCTCACCTCTTTATTCCTGTACACATTAGTCAGGCCACACACAGAACCACTCCAGAACAGTGCCTCACGCCTGCAACAATATAGAAGCTAGGATAATGGGCCCCGGTGATCAAAACCCAGATCACTCTCACACACAGTGTCGTCCAGCTTTATACAGCCGGATGCCCGGACCCAATCGGCCATCGGTGGCCCACCTGGGTCCCACGATCCCAAAAAAAGGGAAAAGGTCAAATTCTTCCTTACCATCGCCAAGTCTCCTTTAGGTTGCTGGATGGTGGGTTAAACAGGGCCCACCTCACACCGGTCCCACATCTCTAAAGTCACCCGTGGGTCCCCTTTCGGATCCACGGGTCGGATCTAACATCAGGTAATCACATCGGTCACATAGCCCATAGTCCTGAACCCGGGCATAGACCTCACGGTTCCAAGTCCGAGACCTGTTTCAAGTTCGTCCTATGCGAGTCATGGGTGGATTGAGTTACAGCAGCGCACTAAAATACACAATATGGGAAAAACGATGGGTCATCCCCAAGCTCCGATCCAAACATAAGGCAAAATCACATAACCGTATTATTATAAGAAAATGGCATAAGAGGGGTTTCTATATGCATCCACACGCAAATCAAGGAAGGTCACAAGTATTAAATCTACAAATTATGGTTAGGTACTTGCCTGATATTCGCGGTTGAGGGAGACGATCTAGAATCCTATCACCAAAGCCTAAGTGATATCCAAGTTGGAAGAGAGAATCCTATAGCCAAAGCCCAAGTGATATCCAAGTTGGAAGAGAGAGTTATGTGGGAGAATTAAAGAGTATGGTGTTATATAAATAGAGGATGGGAGTAGGAATTGTATTCTAACTTAAATTTCTAAAAAGAATAGAGTTTTTAAATAGATAAGAGTTTGAGTTGGAAGAGAACACGGGTTTGGGTTGGAAGAGAACTATACCTACTCAACTGGGCTTGCATTAACTATGGGTCAAGACACCAACCCAACAAGTCTAACTCACCAAACCTAAGCCTCACGTGGTCCCCACTTAGACTAATCGCGTATTTAACTAAAATACAATCAATTACATTTTAGTAATAAAATAAATAATTTATATATATATAGATATATATAATAATCAAAACGTCTCATAGGGGCAAGGAGGAGGAGACCATTAACCACCTCTTTATTCATTGTGAGTTGGCTTCTACAGTGTGGTGTAGCTTTCTTGAGAGATGCGGTATGGTTTGCTGTTTTCCGAAGGCTTGGTGTTTTCCGAAGAATATTACGGCTGTGGCGTGGACGAGTCCTATAGATGGCGACTCCTTTCACTATCTTCTGGTTTATTTGAAAAGAAAGAAATGATAAGATCTTTAGAAGCTCTTATTCTCCGGCCACATTAAGTATTTTTTCAGGTAAAATCTTCTTAAAAGTTTTAAGCAAAAAGATTTCAAGAGGCAAAGAAGAAAAAAAAAGAAGAAATGCTGAGAAGGGGCAAAGAACCAAAATGTCCCTAACATTTATTAATTATTTTGACTGCATATCAATACATGTCTGCAGGATTTAAAAAATGATGCTACTACGTAACAGCCATATATTTGGATTGAACCTTTTGATTCGGGATGGCTAACCCAACTTACTTCTGCATGTGACCTGGTTCTTCTTGTCAAATTTGACCAGTAAAGAAATCTTTCTTAAATAACCAAGCCTGGTCGGGCCTATCTCTAACCTAACCTAGAGCAAGAATAACTACTGCACGGTTTAATATTTAATAGCATCAAAGGCCTCCAGTACTTGCGGCTGACCCATTTGACAGCATTTAGAAAGGCTACAGTGCTGACCAATTTGAACTCTTTTGTTGAACAAAATTTGTCCCAACACATTAAATCATGCCCCTGACATCCGACTCAAATATCATTGAAGCTACCGAGCAGCTGTGTTTAAAGCTCTGTATATTTGGCCTTCCAAACCAAGCAGACTCTTTGGCAGTGGGAAAATTTGGATTCCTCTCCAATTAAATTAGGGAGAAATCAGCTCGCATCAATGTCTCTTTTCGTCGTGAGATTAGATTAGATCCGCCGTCAAAGTAAAGGGTGGATAGGTTAATTTCTTGAGTGAATATCATCTTGTAATTGGGGTTGTGCGTGGTGCCTTTCTCTTGCACCCTCCTACTCACTTTTTCTTTCAAGTTTGGTGTGTTACAATCTTCCTGCTTTTAATGAAATCTTTGTTGCCGTTTTCAAAAAAGAAACATGTTTGATCCATTTTGTAACCCCATTTGTACTTCAATTTAAGATTCAAGCCCATTTCTAGGGCTCGGTAAATTAAGTCCAAAAATTTATAGCACAAGAACAAAACACCCTCTAATTTAAGGATTCTTTTTGCCTCATTAATCCATGTATTCTCAATATCTTAAAACCCATAACAACGTGTAAATTAGTGTAAGCACAAACCCAATTCTTAAGGCTCATATATGAGCTGCACTAACACAAAATAGGAAGCACTTTTACTATATAGTGTTGAGGGCCTACTGGGCCCAATTTCTTTGATCTATTTGTTTCTTCTCTAAGAGGGCCATTAAAGCCAGAAGCTTGTCAAGATGTCCACCAAGCTATATGGAAAACTTTTGGACCTGGATATCTTTGGGCAAGCCCCATCCATTACGCGTGCACCTTGTTAGGTGACTCATGAGATCTTTAAAACCCCGTTTTGAAATCTTCTTTTCTTTTCTTCTTTTTTGGGTAAACGACTTGAAATCCATTTGGACTAAGTATAACGAAGCAGTCACGAGGCCCACATCATAAAATCTTCAGCTTGACACTCCACTGCAGAAAATTTGTCATTTGAGATGAAGGCAAAAATGGCGAATTCATCAAGGACGATTTTTTTATATATCCCCCCCTGAGGTTTTTAATATTTGTAAATAGACCCACGTGGTTTCAGTATTTGTAAATAGGCTCCTGCTTTGGCATCTTAATACCTTTCAATTCCCGACTTACAAATACTGAAACCACAGGCCTATTTACAAATATTAGATACTGAAACCACAGGCCTATTTACAAATATTAGAAAGCTCACGGGTGTATATACAAAAAAAACCTCAAAATATTAAAGTAGAGTGCGAATCTGTTGACCGGGCCAAAGTCATGTCCTATATACAATTGCAAATTTTGGTATATACACTCCCCATGAATCCAGAGAGGGAGGGAGGGAGATTGACATAAATTTCTATTTTCTACAAATGTCATATCTATAGTATCATTAATAAGAAGGGGGAATCACAACTAGTGTTGGTAAACTTTGAGAAACCGAGTTAAAAGGCTGGAAAGCCTTGATTTCTTTTTACAGAATTACAAAAGGAACTCTCAAAATTCAGACAAAAGATATGAAAATCTTGGTGCCCACCATCCACATACCAGCTTATCTTCCAAAATGCTTATTTCATTTGGAAAGACTGCAGCGCTTGCGCCAGTTGCATGCCCACCGTCTACATAAATGTATGCAAAAATTGATAATAAGTTTTGACAAAATATAATATTGTCAGTTGGGGGGGGGGGGGGTGTGGTTTGGAATGGAATGGAATACACAGCCAAAATTTACCTCATCTTCATCATTTTCCCTTATCTCCTTGTGGGCTTCTAGTGCTAGGCTATCTCCTTCAAAACAAGGATTAGTACTTGAACACCCAATGTTCTTGCTGGTAGGATTTATATCTGGAAACTCTGATAAATTAAACTTACCATCATAACCAATGGATGAACTCACACTACAGCTGCCACATTCATTATTAGCAGCAGCATCCTCCCATGCCAGTGCTTCAAATTGATTGGCTTGCTCCCGCTTAGCCAATGGCTTAGGCCCTTTTTTAGAACCAGCAAAAAGGTTTGTCCTCGTACTAGGAACTGAAGTACTGTTTGCATTTCCAATTGATTGTTGTCTGTTGGCCAAATTAGTTGGAGGATTGATCCTTGCACCACTGTTGCAAGTTGCAGTGAACAACACTATTAGACGTTCAACTTGAGTGTGATCTAACTCAAACCAGAAATGGCTACTAGTATAAAAGTTGTCACAAATTATAGGCCGAAACTGCATTTCTTGCAATGGTTGGCACCGAGTCCGGGTACACATGCGAACCTTAGCAAAAATAGCACAGAATTAGAAAAGAGATGCCTTCCTTGATCCTTACTTATTATATGAAATTTATGTATCTATAATAAGTGAAGACACAGTTTATGATAAATACCTGTGAAGGATACGGCGTTGTCTCTGAACCATTTTCAGTCCAAGCATATGGGTCGATATTCATCTTCCCACCACTTGCAGACTCAAAGATGCCGTGTAATTTCCGATCACTATAATTGAATAAGAATAGTGGCAGACCAGGTTCAACATTCTTTATATATGAAAAGTGTGGTGCAGGTAAGCCTGTTGAACATTGACACAGCTTAGCTTGCAAGTACTCTTATAGTACCAGAAGTATATCTAGCATATGGTTAAAGCAAAATGATTCTACATGGTGCAAAAAAGAACAAAAATCTTGTCTCCTGAAGTTGTTTGACCATGTCAATTACAAAGGGTTTTTCTTTTCTTTCTGTTTTTCTTCTCTAGTGCCTCGCAGTCATGGGATCAGAACTCCAACCATGAGCTGGAGATTGAACCCAGATCGCAACCTTAGAGTGGCATGCCTATGCCACTGAGCAATCAACACATTGACCTAGGAATCCATATTCAATCACACGAATGGGGTTGCAAAAGATCCAAATGCATAATATGTATGTAAAACTTGCATTATAGAAACTATTGGTTTAGCGTGCACCCATCTTTCTGTTTGAAATTTGAATAGCCCGCAATCATTTTACAGAAATGAAAACATTCTAGCTTCCAAATCTATCATGCCCTTGCATAAAAACAATTGATAAACCTGAAGGAAACAATTTCAGGAACATCAGTAAATGACCCTCTAGCAGACCAATGGACATTGGTACTAGGTAGTAGGTACAACTCTCGGTACAGATAGTTGAGGCTTGAATATTGGCCTGTCTGCATGGTCAACCAGGAATGAAAAATGCAAGCATATGTTCAAATATCAATGCAGGGCATTCCTTCAATCGAGTATACAAAGGATTGATCTGATCCCCCTTAAAAGCAAAACAAGAAACTAGTAAGCAATTTGTAAACGCCTCTTGAAAGATCTTTTAATGCTTACTTTTGATTTGAGGCCAGAATAAATTGTAAAAACATTTACTTGCGTCTCATCAGGATCATAGTATGGTATTGAATGTCCATGGTAGAAATTCAGCGTTAGTTATAAAGGGTGAGGTTGGCAGAATATTTTGAGGGTTGAATGCTGATAAGCACCAATAGACTTGTACTACGGACTGAGGCTGGCTTTTTCAAGAGAACAGATAAGGACAATTCATAGGTCCTTTTCATGTTCTTTTCCTATGAATCCTCACAGGCAAATGCCAAGGCAGATGTCATTACAAAATAAGGGGTATCTTGCCTACACATCGCAATTGCCTTGTTGTTCTTTTATAAAATTTCTCTAAGATTATAATTTTTAATCTTTATTGATCAAAACAAATGCCATATTTGTTGTTCAAAAACTGCACTCATGTGCTCGATTTGTGGTACTCCAAACAGGCCCAAAACAGAATGAGAGATAAGCTTACAATTACCAAACTCCAATTTTGAAATAAAAGTTATTTCATGATCAACAAAGAGGATTAAAGCGCAGCTTACCAAATAGCTGCTTAGATAGACACTCAGCAATTGTTTGGTGCTTGCACCCGAAAATAACACCAGCAAGATCACCCTTCCTCAGATTTCTGGCAGACACACTAGAATTCACTGTTGTAGGGTAAGAAGGAATCCTTTCATTTCTGGTAAAAACCTGTGTCTTTTTCCCTCTGCCCATTCTACCACTCCAAAATAGAAAATTAGCATATCTCAAAATAGCATTTACTACATTGAAACAATAAAGAGAGCATAAGAAAATAACCTAATTAAAAACCTCAAAAAGAGAATAAGTAGGTTCTAACATTAACAATGGGTGCCTCAGTCCAACTCAATTTCACGAGAACGGACGCACTATGAATTAGATACACGATCAACATATATTTAAAAAAATGAAAAAGTGTTCAACACACTATACAACATAATGTAACCCACGTACCAACAAAAAAGTATAGAAGGAGGGGAAGAAAGCAGACTCTTCCACTTTCCCACTTGAATGAGCTAATTAATTAGTAGGCTCAAAGTAAACATATATAGCTGAAAATCCTACAAATAAAGAACCACACTTCCATCGGAATGGCAAAGTATGAGTACCCCCATCATCAAGACCCCTTCAAACTGAGAATGAGGGGTTGCCCAAGTTGGTTGGGACCCCGCCTCTACCCCAGATGACCAAGGATCAAACACAGGTTTCTCCCTCGTCATGTATGGGTATCTCATGGGTCCCAGACGCCTTGGCTCGGATACCCAAAAAATAAAATTAAAAACTCCTTCAAACTAAAATCACTTCAATTTAGGATCACTCAATCTTTTAAAATGTTAAACTGACAGAATTTGGTAAAACCAAATTGAATACAATAAAGAGGAAATATTGAAACCTAAGAAGAATTTTCCCCTCCAATTGGAGGGCATGTGTAGTCCAGCATTGTGGAGCCACTTGGGCCCACCTTTGATCAATACAACTTCTTTCACACTCTTATCTATCCATGATTTGCGATTATGTCCAATTTTATGTTCTTCAAATCTTCACTCACCTTTTGATTGAATCTGAAAAAAAAAAACACTAGTTGAAAGACTATTAAAGTTCTAGGCTGTTAAATGAAAGTCTAGGATAATCAGAAGGGACCCTCTTTTTTTTTTCTTTTTCTTTTTTTTGCAAAACCCTTGTCCAAAAAAATGCCTTTCTATACGTTGGTTTTCACAACCCCTATTATAGGAATGCATCGACATACACACAGTATGTGGTCAGCTTGTAGGTGAAAACCATCCCGCAACCTAAACTGACAAAGTGGTTTATCAAACAATGTCAAAGGATAGTCTAGGCCAAGTGTGGAGATGAAGATCCGGATTTAACCGAAAGTAAAACAAATATACACACACACATCACAAGGAAAAATTCAGGTGAGAACTAGTGCTTCCATGAGAATTATTGGTAGGCCTACCTAGCAACCCATCCAAACCATACACAAATAGGGGCCTCCTAATAGTCGCCGATCCGAATGGATTGAACCCTTGGAGAGGGGGTTAAATCTTTTTTTGAAAATGAAGCCATAAAACTTTTGGGCCAGAAATTTTCAAAAGACCCTCTACCTTGTCAGGTTATTTTAGTATAAAAAGATTATATTGGACCCCAAGAAATTATTTTTTCACATGGTGGCCTCCAATCCAAATTTCATCGTCGTAGCCCTCTGGTTATTTAAATGCACAAGACAGAAAACATGCGTAAGAAGATGAATTTCTTACAGTAAAAAAACCAAATGAACATCAGTGACCATGCATGTCTAAAAATATCAATAGATAGCTCATTTCAAAGGTGGTCTCTTCTTAACTGATAATGCCATTTAAACATCTCATCATAGAAGAAACAGCAAATCCAACCTAGAATACTATATAAATAAAACTTGGATGATTTCAGAGGAAATAGTAAGCTCTTGTTGCGTTATTGCAGTGGAAATATCTATATGGGGGTGGGGAATCAAAAACTGATTTGTACTCCAAGAATGGAGCAGAATCTGGTTTCCTTCTCTTTTTATATACACAGAAACAACATATTTAAATGGTGGAAAAGAAGAAATGCACACCTTGAGATTGCAGAAAAAAGGATGGATGAAGATGAAGATTTCGCAGAGATTACAACTAGTGGCTAGAAAGGAGATGTTGGGGTCTTTTTGAAGAAGCAAAGGTGGGGAAATGGAAATGGCGTTTTTGGTGGAAGAAGGAGAATCAGAAAAGCCTGGAAAGAAACGGCAAGTATGTGTGAGTACTGCGAAGTAGTACTTGCAACGGACAGTGGCGTTTTACTACTGCAACTCGTCTGGTACTGTAATCGCAGCATCCTCTCACGCCAAATCACCTCCTCTCCTCCATTAATAAGAGAGGACTCTACAATTACTGCACGTCTGCACCTCGTCTGTACTCGATGAGAGTTAATATTATGTGGGCCCTATTATCTATATAGAGATTTTTCCGTACAGCCGTATCATCAGTCATGCCATTCCTGTTTTTCCTTTGGGTTGTTTGTCTTTCATGCAAATAAAATTTACATATTTAAATGATGATATTTAAAATACAAATAATGGGAGAGGTAGTTCTAAATTGGCAGCCCTAAGTTACCCATGTTTGCATTGAATATATATCAATTTACATGTAGGCTATTATTGTTAACCTCAGCTAAAACCATATTAATACTTGCGCACCTGATTGTGAGGTTGTTCTCCTAGGCGAAGCTGGAAGATTCGATGAGTTGTCTCTGAACTCTCCCGAGTCACAACATATTGACAACAGACCTAGTCAAATACATCTCCCGAGTCACAACATATTGACAACAGACCTAGTCAAATACATGTGAACTTGACCGGCTTACTTCATTCTTATGTTTATTTTTAAGTAATTATGTTCAAGGTTTTTGAGTCAACTATCCAAAAATGATGATTGGATTTTTATTTAAAACTCCTATTTGATGTTTTGTATCTGATAGTTGTAAAAAGAAATAATGTAATATGCAAGATTTTCTTCTTTTAGTTTCATTAATTCTTTAATTTGAAATGATGATCATGAATACATGTAAATAAATGCAAATTTATATTTTAAAACTAGTTGGTCCATTTTTAAATATTTCTCAACTTTTTTTAGTGACTCTCTCACGCCACCTTATTGACTCTATCGAGCCAAATTTTTTGCAATGGGCGAGTTAAGTCTGAGTCAAGAGTTTTCCAAATCTACTTCTAAGTAAGTTTCTTGAGTTATTATTATCTCTAAAAAAATATCAGAATTTTATCAAAATCTTGATCATTTTTAAGATATAATTAAAACATGTTCCATCAATAAATAATATTAAATAGTCAAACATTAAATGAATATAAAATAAAATACTGTTCAAAGTAGTTTGGGCAAGCCATGGAAAAAAGTAGATCCCCACCCGAGGGACAGTCAAGAGATTGATCCCTCTCTTCTTCTTTTTTTTTTTTTTCTTTTTAAGGAGGTGTCTCACCACTTAGCTACTAAATAATAGATTGTTTCTATGGCTTTTCCCCGAAAAGGTGCCACGCTTTTAGATCAAGAGAAAAGTTTATTTGAATGGGGACTCACAAAAAAAAAAAAAAAAAAAGCACTATCACCGGGCAGCCCACACCAATCACAACCGTCCATCCCCATGGGCGTTTATGTGATTGATGATAAAGAGTTGGAGAAGATAAAGGCAAAGAGAAAGGGAACACCATCCATATATTTTCATACAAAGCTTTATTGGTGGTTTTCTCCACCTGCTTAAATAAGGCTAAAAAGGTAAACTATCCCTGCAGAGTGACGTGACCCTTCACAGTTCACAGCTAGCAGGCTTTGCTGTGCATAGTTTGCAATGGAGATACTTTAGTTTAGCCCCAGATGAATAAAGACGGATTCCTTTTAAAAAGGATTTCCTTCTTTTCAGTTACTACAACCATCAATAGCAATTGGGGAGAAAATGGAATTAACCATTTTGTCTGAAAAAAAAAAAAAAAATATATATATATATATATATATATATATACATCCCTTGGATGTTGGAATAGAATACCAAAAATGGCAACCAACCATCCATCCACAAGAGGTGCCCATGGTGACCAAGATTTTTCATACTGTACGTTTCAGTCCAAATAAGGTTCGGCCCAAGAAAACAGATGGATTAGATGACCCATTCTGCTTCATATGATCAGCACTCGGAGGGCCCAGAACCCAAAATAAAAATTAAAAAAAAAGGCTGTTTTGTGGGCCACCAGCACCAGCTCCAAAAAAGAGAACAACTTTTTCAAATTGTCACAAGCAGTGTTGGCTAACATAACTATTTTCACAGAAAAATGTAAAAGTATTTTCAATCTCTAGCTTTTTTTTTCATGGGATTTCACAGGGAAAATGAGGTTGAAATTTCAAATTTTACAATAATTAAAAATAAAAGATCACTAAATGTTACTAAATGTACTGCTTAAACATACTTAATATGAATTTTCTATGGACTTCCCATTTTTAGTCTACATTTTCTCATTTCCTTAGCCATTTATTATATGAGTTGAGGGCAATAAGTGTTGATTGGATAAAAATTGGGCATGCATCTAATCAACATTCCAATCGCCATCCATGGCTTCAATGTAAAGATAGCTCTAGAAAACCAAGCAAATAGTGAAAATAATGTAAAAGAAATTCTTCAAAGGAAATAAACTTTGAGTCAAAGAACTAAAACCCTGAATTGTGGTATGAACTATCAAACATACAAATGAAGAGCATCCAGCCAAAAAAAATGTATTAGTCATAATTTATGAAGTTCAGATACAGATATAGATACATATGTTGGTACGAAAATTAAAAATATAACTACTCACTTTTATTAAATGTAGGGCACAGATACGGATACGAGTGTCCTAATTTTTTCTTTACATTACTTTTGAATAAGTGAAATTATCATTATTTTTGTTCATTTATAAAAAAAATTTTATGGTGGAAAGTAAAAAATATTAAAATAATTATATGAAGTAAATATCTTTATAAATAGAATATGTTAAACTTATTTTCTAAAAGCATCGATTCAGTATCAAATATCAAAATAAGTCTCATGACCGTCCCATACAAATACATTGGGCTTATAGAATTTGCGAATATAATATCTCATGACCTCTTTCCCAGTAGGTTTTAAAAAGTAAGCCAGATTGTCACATAAACTAAATGACGCAGCTGAGTACTTCAAGAATCTTGAACATATCAAATCGGATGTCAAAAAATTCAACGGGTCTAGTCCAGTCAGGCCCTGTCATGTCAATTGGTTCATGCTGATTCAGTAGACTGAGAACTGTACATTACTTGGTGAGAAATAGAGATATTTTGGACTTCTCTCACCCTTGGTAGTGCTTAGAAGGCTTATTTGATTCAATGGGGTCTAGTCCAGTCAGGCCATGTCTTGTCAATTGATTCATATAGATATATAAGTAGGACTGAGAACTCACGTTACTCTGCGTGAGAGAGAGAGATTTTGGACTTCTCTCACCAATGGCAGTGATGGCTTCTTTGATCGTCCATTTAACATTCACATTGAGTAAGACTCACAATTCTTCTGGACTAGTTAATCCAGGTAGGTCAGAGAAACATTCACATCCATTTCCGCCTCCAAAGGCATAATAGTACGCCTCGTGCTCCTGCTAAGCTCCCCTTTCTTTTAGCCAATGGTGGCCATGGTGTCCATATATTAGTCGTTGGACTATACCGTTTAACATAACAGCAGAAAAATCAACATGTCAAGGCCTTGCTAAGATAAAATTGTCAAAACAAGAAATTAGTTGACAGAAGAAAGCAACAATACCAGTGTTAAACCACGTCTCCATTTAATCCACCACCAATTACATACAATGTCTCCGTCCAATGCTGTTGCACAAGCATATGAAAGCGGAGAACTCATTGGTTTGAGGGGTATTAGGTTGTCATTAGAAGATGAAAAACTCATGTGGCACAAAATAAACTCATAAAACCCCCATCAGTAATCTGCATTTGAGTTAAAAAAATAAAAAAAAAACCTTTACAACCAGTGGAGAGAGAGAGAGAGAGATAGCTCTTGTAGCCAATGGATGACCTCAGGCTGAAACATTTATGAATCCAGACCTTGACCTGATTACTTACCAGATCCAAAATCAGGTTCCAAATCCAGATCCAATTATTTATGGCTTCCAGACCCCTTTTCCAGGTCCAATATGCTGGATAATTGGATAATCAGAAACCCATTTGCAAACCTAGCAACAGTGGATGGACTCTCATTGGACACTATCTTTCTCTATAGCTGGCCCATCGTATATAAGGGCCGTCATCATCCACCCCAAGTCAGACAAGTAATTCATGTTTAACAGAGAGACTCCATATTTAGGAACTAACCCATCAAAGTAGTCAGGGTCGTTGCTTCAAATACATGGTGGGTGCCCATGAGTGATGACAATTAGTTATAATTCAACTAAAGATCACATATGAAGTACAGTAACAGCCAGTTGGTGAATCTGATGAGGGGTCTGGGCCATGGAACATCCATGAGATAGAAGCATAGCTCAGAATACTCCTGGGGAATGGAGTCTGACATTCTGCTGAACAAAAACTTGGTCAACTTACCAGGGTTACTAGACCCTATGCTTCCAAGCGACTTAGGCAGGTAGAAGTTTATAAAATTATGATGCAGGCGGTGTCAAATAGTTAGAAAAATAGCATTGAATTTAGCTGTGATACAGTCGGTTTAAAAAGATCCTTGAAAGCCCCTAGCTTTGGTGATTACCCTTTTTTTCACCTGCCGAAGTCCCGCACTTTGTGCAATGTGGGATTTCCAGCCACGCTGCATTAAAGAGGAGGGATCCAATGAGTGAAGCGCATAACATAACGAGATACGAGCCATGTTCCTAAAGAGTGAAAATCCCACAGGGCAGCTGTGCAGGACCCCTAGGAGAAAATCGCCCATTCTCTTAGTAGCTTTCTATGCGCAAGTAAGAATAAACTAATCTGATGTACGAATGCAGTCATGCACAAGATTGAAAACTATAAATCCATCTGTTAGAAAAATTCAAATTACACATTGTTTGGAAACAGCTGAGAAGCTCACCATCAACATAGCAAAGCACATTACACAACTAGTGAAACAGAAGAATTTCCCATAGACCTTGAGTTCTTTGTTGGTAAACCTTGTTGTCTGCGATCCCATTTATGTGCTCCTGATATGTTGACAGCCTGCAGTAGAAACGTATGGAAGACAACTCAAAACAAGTATGCATGCAAACATGCCCGATCCACCCAGGGCTCAGGGTCATGGTAACTTACTTGAAAAGCTGAGTCACTTGGGATAGAGAATGTCATAGTGGCCAGGCCGGTACAGCAAGGTCAGTATGGGTTTTGCTGGGTTGCTCGTAGCAGGAATAAAATCATGATGGTTCACACTGACACCACCATTATCGCATGAGCTGCGGTCAAGGTACACCACGCGGATTGGCACTCCTAATGCATCTGACAAGGCAGTGATGTGGACATGGTCACTCTCCTCTCCCATAGGCTCCACCGAAGACTTGCAGAACTGTGCCGATAATGATAGTCAGGAAAGATGATTTTTCTAAAGTACAAGAAAGCCTGCCATGCGAGCATTGAGACAAGTGTGCAGCCTATACCATTCATTGAAGCTAATGTGCATTAGTGTGAGCATTGGGGTCCTGGCAAGTGGTGTTTGCCAGCTTGGGGTGTGTGGGTGTGTGCACGCGCAAGGAGGTCTGTGTGTGCATGTGTGCATGAGAGAGAGATGGATTCCGATCTTTTTAAACTTCCAAAGGTCTTCAGGACAGGAAGAGCAACCTGTGTTAAATTTCACCTCACTCTGGAAAGAAAGAAATATAACAGTAAAATGATCATGCACTTCTGGGACACCTGTAGCACAGTTTGAAGGTCCAAGTTGCAACCATGAGGTTGTAGATTCAAGCAATATTGCCAGACCAAAAAATAATATGCAGTCTCACCAATATCATGTTGGAGACTCAGAAAGGAATAAGATGCTATTTAGAGAAGGGTTGTTTCAGCAAAGAATGCTGAAAGAAATAAAGCCCAGGACTGACGTCTCACAGTCAGGGGACATGGATCCACTTAACTGGATGGGCAACTTTATCTGAAAGTAATCAAGCCTGCTAGGAAGGGTGCAATTCTAGGGAGATAATTGGTCAAGGACAAGAACCTTTAGCTAACAGCTTGGATGTACTATTATATCCAATCAAAACGAGGAAGTGTTAATTCTTAGAAAGGCAAAAAAACATGGAGAGATTCTAGGAGCGGATAATCATGGAACATCACTTTCAGAAGGAAGCTCATAGATATGAGACTGACTCTCATATCTCTCATATAAGCCCCTAAAGAGGTTTAAGTCTCTAATTTTGACAAATATTAGGATTTGGTCCTTCAACTCCCGTAGAAAATTCTCTTGTGAGCTGCTATTGTTGGTCACTTTGCCTATGTCTTCCAACTTCCTACTTTTATTATTTCATCATCTTCGACCAATTAAAAATCAAAGCTTTCTCATTTATACTGCTGCCGCTGATAAAATTGTGACAAATAGGCCACATAAGAAAAGGAGAACCTCTTTTCCAAATATTTGCCTTCTGAACTGGACTAGTTCTTCAATTGCCCAATCGTCTTTGTCGTCATCATCATCAAAGCCTTGTCCTAACTATGTTGGGGTCAGATACATGAGTTTTGTTTCACCATTCCAGACTATCCTAGGCCACTATCTCAAAATTCATATTGTAACTACCCAATTACCATCATGGTTTGAAAACTCTTTCCTTTCCTCCTTCCAGTGAGAAACTCATGATCATCATCAAAATACTATCCATTCGATCTTCGGTCAACTTTGGTAGTTTTACTTATCCACTCAAACCTTAGATCCATAATCTTAGTAACTTAACATTCAAATGTGTCTTTCCTCACTATGTAATTCCAGGTCTTCATCATAGCTCTCCCGACTTCTCCTAGTTCCTTGTAACTTCAATACTTCATGCTGGAGTTGTTTCTGAACTTGTTCATGCCCAGACTATCTCAAATCGTTGATTCCATTCTATTGCAGCCGCTCGATTCCGTTCCATTGCAGCCACCTGTAGGTTTCTTTTGTAATCATTCCTGATTCTATTGTTTTGTTACTCTACAAATAAATCTTTGCACATACAAATATTTGCGAAAAGTACTCGAGCTTCATCTTTTCTTTGTGGCCCTACGCAGATAAATAAAAGTCTTAAGTGTTGTAGAAAATGCCTCCTTAATAGAAATGGTACATAATGACAAAACAATATTAACTTGAATCTATCCTCTTTGCAGACCTTGAAATAATCTGTCTTGTGAAATTTCGATATAGCCATTAAGGATACATTTTTTTTCCTTCAATGTTAGTCAATTTAATTGCCCAGCGCCATATAGTACAAGAAAAATTTTAAGTAATTTTTTCTTCTCTTAACTTTTCATGAGCTGTCGTAACAGAAATGCAACTTCTTTGGTAGATAAACCTTGCATTGACATTCAAGTCCTCCTAGGAGGTTCTCTGAGGGCATAGGAAAAGGAAGGAAAAAAATTTTTTAACAAAGCACAGCCCATATTCTCTAAACCACCAATATAACCCCCTCTCATTAATCTAGCACTCGGTAAAATTTATCTCCAATAGTAGGGCTGACCCTGCGATTTTCCTACTGTCTAACATGTGATCCTCTCCTATTTTTTTTCCTTTTTTTTTGGGTATTAATCATGTGTATAGCATGTGATCCGTCTGACATGGGCCAGATTCCAATTAAAAATGAAATGTTATGCAATGAAAGAACAAGGCAAGAGGTTATTCTGAGTGGTTTAGAGTAAAAGGGGGGCCCATGCATCATGAGCTTTTCTGGATGCCCCAAAAGATTCTCTAGGGGGATTTAAATTCACCTTGCATAAATCCAACTAGTTCTCTGAAATATCATGTGCTTGTTGTAGGTACTGCTCTATCACTCTCTGTTTAAGTTTAATCATATGTTTACTCTCCCTGGTAAAAGAAAAAAAAAAGAAGGAAAGATTCATCATATTACTCACAAGTTTGATAGCTCTAAATTTGAACAATTCTACGCATCTCTTTTGCTCTCTAGAAACTAGAAAGGGCCAAGAACGCACTTTATTTCTTGGGGATTCTTGTACTCCATATTTTATCTAGCAACCAACAAACCAATGGCAGGTTCACTCGTCAAAATCATAATTTTTTTGGGTATAACATCTAGTTCTCGTTCAATTAACCTTGTCGTTACTTCTACTATTTTCATTGACACAGCAAATTTTTGATTTGGTCCTAATTCATAACACATTCAAATTTTTATTTTTTTTTTGTTGTTTACAAAAGAATGGGAAAGCCCACTATGTAATTAGTACTCCTTGATATTAAGATTTTGCTATTAGATAGACGGTTGTGATTAGATCTAGGGTTTAAAGAGTTTCAGGTCTTTATATATGCAATGTAATGGAATGTCTAGAGCAGGCTTGTTTATGATGTTTTTTTCCCTTCATTAAAATTCCTTTTTGTGCAGTTCTCTCTCTTCTCCTATTGGATGATTATCTCTCATCGGATTGAAGATATCTATGCTGGTTTTTACGCAAACAACAATAAACGAATCTCTACTTTCTCCTTGTTTGAGTGGATTTTGTTTGATTGATTATCGGGGTATCTTGAGGTCACAGTCAATCAATCAGATTTGGCTTCCCTTGACTGCGTTAATTTGTATCAGAGCCAAAAATATTGATTGTTAGTTTGATTTTCCATTCTCTGTTATTAGGACGCCTCCCCATAAAGTATAAGGTGGTTTTAGGCACAACCCATGATCCCCAAATATGGCATGGATACAGCAGGGACACACCATGGACACAGCAAGGACACAAATTTTGCATATAAAAAGTGAAATATCGGATGCGATGTGACACAATACATTGCCCATTTTGAAGTACCTGTGCATCATAAGGCACAACGTTCAGAACAATGTTCGTAACCCATAGGACCCATAAGATCTTGAAATCCAAAATCTGCATAAACAAGTCAAGAATCTGAATGGGCATTCGGATCAAATCAAATCCTGAGATAGTTGTTTGATGAGTCAGCCTATTAAGGAGGTGATGACTATTCTGATTTTGATGATGAATCATATGATAGATCATATGATAACGGTAGTGAAAACAAGAATCCAATTTATGATGACGAATCAGGTGAAGATCGTGATGGGGAACTTGACGCACAGATTTGGGATGTGAAGATAATTTTGGTGTCCATGATAAGATCTTTGATATATTTCAAGATAATGGTGCTGATGATTAAAACAAATTGACAAGTGCCAAAATTATGAATAAGAAACATCAATTGTCAATGATGAGCAGAGTGATCTATTCGATGGAGCAGATAGCCGATGGCACTTTGGAAGGCTCAGATGTGACAGGCTGACAGCTGATAATTTGAAGGGTGTGTAAAAGCTATCGCCACATGAATGATAACAGAAAATATTGCTCCCTCTAAATAGTGCCTTGAATCTAAAAGATTTATGTAAACGTATCCGGTAGATTGTAGCTGCCCCAATCTAAGGAAATTAATTGTAGTTGCCCCAAAACAAGGGGATCTTGATGTAATTATCATGCTCAAGAATTATAAAAGGGGCAATCCATCCATTGGATCGGTACCCAATTCACTCAAAAACTCCTGCGCTTTATTTTTAAAGACTTTGTCATGGTATTGGAGGCCCCTAATATTGAATTAACTCTTATAGAATGGGTTTTTAGACAAAGGAATACAATCTGTAAGCCTTTCTTGCTCTGTTCATCGATCTAGTCGATCAAAGAAAGAGATTAGAAGGTTCGATGAACTCTCCTTACAGTTCGGCTAAATCTCCATTCAGTATTCCCCACCATCGATAGCTCGAGAAGATCGACATCTTATTGATTTTGCATTAGGCAACCTAATTGGTTGATGAGATCCACGATTTTGCTTGATTCTACTCTGTCATCATCTATTTCTATTCGATCAACTTCATCTCAAGTTTTGGAAACTGCTGAATTAGTGGTGGGCCACACCTTTTAATCTTTCTTGCTTGGATTCTTCATCTACAAGGATCGACTGCGCATGTTAAGATAATTGCAAATATCTTTTTGGGGATTTTTCGATCATCCAAGTTAGGCATTTCTCCAATTTTATGTTTGACCAAAATATTGGCCCGTTTTTAATATTTGCCATGAAAAACCTAGGCTCTAACTTAATTGTCCCAAGGGGTCATTATTGCCCTAGAAGCATGTGGATATGATCTGATTCAGAATCAAACTAGATCTGATCTGATTCGTGAACCGACTCCTCCATACATGGTCGTCCTTTTTGTGTTCTGTTGATCTGGTCTTCTGAATATTTTATTCGAAATCAAGGGCTACCATATTGTTCAATAAGTAGATAAATATCAAATTGAATACTTTTTAATACTCTTGCAGTGTTAGGGCCTCATAAGACATTTGATTGATCCCCATTCTGTATCATTTTGTGCAATTTACTTGATTACTTCTGCTAGGATTAGTTTAGCAACTTACTCAGATCGTTATGGCTTCAATTGAAAATTCTGTTGTTTTTCCCATTCAATTTACAAGAAAAAACTATTTTGGATGGGAATTCTAATTTTTGGATGTGTGTTAAAGAAAAAGAGAAATGGGGGCACAATGATGGATCATATCCAAAACCCACTAACCCTACCGAATCAGCCCCAATGGGAAGCCCACAATACTAACATCATAAGTTGAATCTTAAGCTCAAAAGATCCCCAAATCTTCCTTGATTTGCAATCCTATAAAACTGCTGAAGGATATGGGAGTATCTCAAGAGGGTCTTAGATAATTCAGCTAGGAGATTTCAACTTGAATATGAAACTGCAGAATACAGTCAATATACTCAGGGCAATAAATCTATTCAAGAGTATTATATCAACCGAATCAATTGCTCATGGAACTTTGGCTCGAGTTTGAATCCATTCATTTCAGTCTCATGATCTGCCAACTGTCTCCAACTTCAGACACATGTCCCAGTGAGCTCCTTCATGAACAGTGATGTCTGACTCCACCTTGGAACAATAGAAGGGGTCTTCCAATGTCCTTGATGTTGCTTTTGCAAGTCAAGCCAAGCTTCAGAATTATGACGTAACTGAAGTTCGGTATTGTGTATTCTGGTCTCGAGAAAATTAGGATTTCAAGCATCCAAAATTGGGTGTGCCCCGCACAGTTACAAATTAATTTGTTGGTTCCTTCCTGTAAACTGGTAATTCTAGACTAGATTCCGTTATTTCAAAGGAACAAACCTGCAATGGAACAAGGTCCTTTCTGATGTGGTGCAAGGCCACCCAATCTAAGATGTTTCAAGAAAATTTTCAGACATTTCGGTGGCAAACAGAGCTTTGGCCATTGTGCAAGTTATTTCTGTTAAGATGAGGGTAGCAAACATACCTGATCCACTGTTCCATTGGTCAAGCCCAGAACAAATGGTTCAAAAAACTCGGAGCGTTTTCGTATTTCACCAGAAGTGACAAATCTGAAGAACATTACAACTAGCCAACAAAGCATTTTATGAGAAACATAAAATGCATAATAAACAAGTAACTCCTTGTGTAATTTCTCTTACCATAATCAGAAATCAACTGATCCCGGCTCCTCTTTACAAGCTCATCATGGCTGAAATCAGAGAGCGAATATTGGCCTTTTTAAATGGTAAATAAAATTATTGCTAAGGAAGCTCAAAAATGCATCAATCACACATTATGCACCAGAGCAGTGCAAGATGCACCCTCTTTAGCCAACCCATCTGCTACCAGAAGGGCATTTTCATTCCACCCATTGGCATCCCAATGATTATATAGGTTCCAACATCTCCACTTCTCCGGAAATAATATAGAAGAAATTAAAAATGGAAGACAGCATTATATATTACGTACTTCCATTTGATCTATTGATTAACAATACCAAGGGAAAAAGATCATGTAAATTACCTTATTGAATCTTCTTTTCCCTGCAGAACACTTTCCAGCTGCTCCAGGAATAACTGAAAATTATGTTTACTAGGATCAGAAAAGGAAACTATCAAGGGAATCATTTGAGGAACCATGTGCTCTAATAAAATGGCATCAGAATCTGTCAATGTTGCTTGAACAAGATAAAATGTAGAGATAACAGTCCTGATGTATCATTATTAATAGTAGGGATACAGTACTACAGACTGCCTATCCAAGAGAGGCAAGGGGAATGCTGAAATAGTCTTTCATTTGTTTCTTCTATAGGTAGGCAATTCAAAGTCTCAAACCCATAACCCCATGGTTGAAACAGTGAGCACCCTTTCCAACCGTGTTACAGGAACTTGCCTCTTCAATTCAATAATAAAATATCCTAGTCCCTTGATCAATGTTTAAAAGTGCAGCTACAGTGATGGGACCTGATGATGGATGCAGTTTTCATGCATTTACTAGGGATGCCTGGCCTTTGGAGCACACTATTAACAACCTAAGGAGTCTTCAGACTCTTCACACAAGGGAAACAATTGCTCGAAGTTAGCGTTTTAAAAAACATCCAAGTCTGGATCAGCTCAGACTTGGACATGGCTGAGTCACTTCATAAGGGACTCAGCCGAGTGAGGACTGCATTTGTCAAACTTTTTCTTATTTTCTTTTTTTAATGGTTCCATCAACCCATCTCAACGATCTCCTTCACCTCAGAGACCACTTCTTGCAAATAATGAGACGGAGAGAAGTCTGACACCTAAATCCAGATGCAGTAGGTGAGATGAAAAGGAGTGAGAGATCTGACACCGTAAACTGGAGGTGGCGGCAAAATTGGGAGAGGGAGAGAGATGATTAAAAAGAAATAACATATTAAATCCAAAAACAGTGGAAGATGGGGAAAAGATAAAAATAATGAAATAATGAACATGAAATAGATAAATAAAAAAAAAGGACCCCAACTTGACTAGACCCAGCCATCGCTGAGTCTGGTGCCGAGTTTGAGTTTTGAAACACTACTCAAAGCACTCACAATAATGAGAGGGAAACAGAAAGTCTTTCATTGATCCACAAATGACAGATTACAAGATATTTTATAGAAGGTCTAACCTGACTTTTACGGTCCTAGATATGGTTTCCTTTCCCTCAATAAATTGATTATGCCTATCTCTTTATACCTGCTGGGGTTTTTTTCCTCTCTTATGTCAATCAATTGTCTTAAAAGTGATTACATGTCAATCAATCTTGTTAGATTTAAGATATCTTAATCTTAGAAATTTTATTGGAAAGTACAAAATAAGAAAGTAGGTATATTAGGGCTTAGGGCTGGTTGTCCATTGGATAGTCCTAATGGATCATCATCTATGGGCTTGGTCCGATGCCCATTATGTTTAGGCCTATTATGGGCTGGCTGGCAGTGGGCCTATTCTTGGGCCTCCTTTTGCAGGTCTTGAGTGTTGTCATTGTCAGATCTGCACTTAGGTTGTCAATTTCGTGTCCTAGTCCAAGACCTGGCCTCTGGAAGTGTCATCAAGGGAGATCATGTTCAGTCCAAGAAATCAAGTCTTGGAAGGCCTGTGTTTCATCAAGATGTACTCCAATTTGTGCCAACCTATTCAAGCAAAATGGACCTTAGGATTAATCAAGGATAGGCCCTTGGAACCCTAAAACCAACAGACGAAACTTAATTGGGTAAAACAAGGCCACACTGACCAGATGATCAATTCCTGGCTTCACGGCTTACCATAACAGGGGTACTGCTAACCGTAAGGCCTCCAAGGGCCCGTTACGGTTGCTTTTATAGAAAGGTGAGTTTTGATCATTTTGAATGGCGGTCAGCCTACGGCTAACCAAAATTGCTATTACAGTTAACCATAAGGTCATCGTAAGCCAACCGTAAAAGCCCTTCAATCTGCTCCCGGTTACTTTTCCAGAACTGAGCATTTCCAATAACTTTGAGCTACGGTTAGCCCACGGTTAACCGTATATCTTCCATGGTTAACCTAAGTCAGCTGTTGTGCAAATTGGCCCTCTTTGACTGTTAGTCAAACTAGCCGTTGGGGTTTGATGGCTAGCCGTATGAAGTACACGGCTAAACATAAACTAGCCGTTGAGAGCTCCTCTATATATACTTGAGCTAATTTCAATGGCTGCATCTTTTATGATTTTGAGAACTCTCTTCCTCTACAAGCTTGCCACTAAGTAACACCTCATAAGAGCTCCCAAAATCCAATTCTACTCACTTATGCTCTTAAAAGGCATATCAAAGAGCATTCAAAGCTCATACAAGTGTGGTTAGTGGAATTACCTTTCACTAGGGCACCCTCTTAAGCACACATAGTAAAAACCAAATCACCCTATATCTAGATCTCCTCCATTACTTGGTTGGGCACGCATTGGAGCATCTACATCACCAAGGAACATTGTAAGGAGGCTAAAGCTTGGAGTTTCTGTTCCGAGCATAAAGGAGTGCACAAAAGGCATCATCTTTGTCTAGAAGCAAGCGTTCTTCTTTTATTTTCAAACTCATATACACTGTAAATTCGATTAGACCTTTGTGATCGAACCACTATAAACAATAGGTTACTGGAGTAGACTTTAGTGATAGAACCACCGTATCAAAAACTCTTAGGTGTAATTGGTTCGAGGTGAGCCATTTTGAAAACCTCAAATAGTGAATACCGTAGACCAAGGGAACGGTCATAACGGGAGTGGATGTAGGTCATGTTGACCGAACCACTATAAATTTGGTGTGTCCATCTCCTCTTGATTCATTTCTCACTGGCATATCTTTTATGATTGTGAGATTGGCATGCTTGTTTACCTTCACAGGTGTTATAACTTGGCATATCTTCTGAAGTTATATCACATTGCTATATTTTGAATTGCTCTTGATCACTTCATCACCCTTTATCAAAGTTATATCCTGTGATTCAATTTAAGTGATCATTAATTGTGTTTATTACTTATAATTCATTTTTTAGACTTTAATTTGATTGATTTAGTTAAAATTTTAAATTAGTCCTATTCATCCCCACCTCCTCTTCCCCATCTTTCTCCTAGGACTTAGCATAGGTGACTAGCTTGAACTTTCATTGAGGCCCAAGGCTACATCAGCGGTCCCCGACTTTAAAACACTAAACCGCTGTGAATGGATAGTCCAGTACTGCTCATAGAAATCTGTATTTTGTTTCTAAAATCTTTAGTCGTGATCCATGTGTTGTAGGACCTTGGCCAACCTTTCAACCTCTCAATCTTGTAGAAACAATCTGATTGTCTAGAACGTTTTCATTTTCTTCTCTAATCTTTTGCATGGGAGGAAGCCTCATTACCTGTTCCTCACAGCTCTCATCTTCATAATGTCCATGATATAATGTTAAGTCTTCCACATTAAATGTGGGGCTAACATTCCAATTTAGCACTGATCATCTTGATGATCTTGAAAGGGGTAGCAATTTATGCTTGCAACTTTTTTAAACTTTCCAATTGGAAATCGTTCAGAATGTAGTCTCGCCATAACCAAGTCACCGTCATCCCAGCTTACATATATTCATTGTGTATTCACACGTTCCTTGTATTTCTCTTGATTTAAGGCCATTTGTCGACAAACCTTTTCATGGATATCACTAATGTGTTTGGTGAAGGCTTCAGCATTCTCACAAGGGTGTAATTCTGTAAGAAGTGACACTACTACTAAGGTCAATTGGCATGTGGGGTTGGATACCCATCACCACTTCAAATGGCGACCTTACTATGGAACAGTTAATTGAACTACTGTGCGCAAATTCGGCCAATAGCATCATTACATCCCACTTCATGACACCCACCAAGCTCCAAAGATTTCAAAGGCTTCAATTGATAACCTGGGTATTACCATCTGTCTGGGAATGGTATGCGCTAGAATCCTGTAGCTTGGTATTCATCATCTTCCCAAGAGATCGCCAAAAGTAACCCATGAATTTAACATCACGATCTCAAACAATAGCCTCTGGAACTCTGTGCAACTGAACAATCTCCTCAAAGAATAGTGACGCTATCTTTACAGAGTCACGAGTCTTATTGCAAGAGAGTGCAATTTTAAGGAACCGATCAACCATTGGAAAAATCGAATAAACTTTCTGTAGCATCTTTGATAGGCCAAGAAAGAAGTTGATACTCAAGTACTACCACCTTTCATGTGGAAAAGGTAAGGGAGTATAAAAATTATTGTTATTTTTCTGACTATTGGCTGTATGACATATCTTGCATTCTGGATCAATGTAGCAATTTCAAGTTCATGTAAGGCCAATAGAATCTGTCCATGACCATACAAAGGGTCATATCTCAACCAGTGTCCACCTAATCCTCTTACAACATATATCCCTCAAACTAAATGCTCGTGAATAGATGTCTTTGGTAGACATTCTTGGACCTCCTTTTGTAGGTCTTGAGACCCATGGCCGCGTGATCATCATCATCATCAAAGCCTTGTTCCAACTATGTTGAGGTCGGCTACATGAATTCTATTTCTCCATTTCAATCTATCTTGAGCCAAATCCTTAGATAAGTTGCACTTCTTCATATACATGTTTACCACCTCCATCCACGTCCTCTTCGGCCTACCCCTTCCCCTTGGTGGGCCATCAACGTGCATAGCCAAACTTTTCCTTACTGGCATCATTGTCGGCCTACATTGGACATGCCCAAACAATCTCAAACGGGTTTCTCTAATTTTATCCCTTATTGATACTACCCCTAAATGCTCTCGAAAATGCTCATTTCTAATTTTATCCTTTCTAGTTTTACCACACATCCACCTCAGCCCATGGCCACGTGATAGTTAACAAAAACCAAATATTTGATTTCTAAAATCATCTAATCTTGAATAGCACTAGGGCTGAGTCCTCGCTCACTCCATAGGTAATGACTAGTATTCTTTTTCTCACTTCTTTTATTTTGTGTTTATGTGTTGGGTTGAGGTTGACTTCCTTACATGGACATGATCATAGCCACTGCATTACCTATGTCAGTAGGATAAGATCCGTGTATCGATACTCAATACTGCACCAGTAATTCCAGCCTTCTAGGGTACAAATTTAGAATATGCTACGGTGTTGAGTCAATTATTTTATATAGTTTCTTAGTTTTCTTGAATTGCAACATAACATTCGTTAGAAACAAATGTAAACAACAATAATTTCATCAATCTAAAATTGTTCAAAAGAAGAAAATTAATATTCAAATAAAAATCTGAAGGTAGTTGATGGAACCCCAAGGAAAAGGGGTAGACCGAAGAGAACATGGATGGAAGTAGTAAGGATGGATCTGAAGAAGTGGAACCTATCCAATTTGGCTAAGGATAGACTGGAATCAAGAAATAGAATCATGTAGCTGACCCCAAACATAGTTGGAAAAAGGCCTCTCGGATTTCCAGAAATGCAAAGTCGTTACCCTGAACCCTGTGTTTGTGCCCGTATCTGTATCCATATCCGTATGCGGGCATCACAGAGTTAGCATCCATTCATTTGTAATGGTAGGTGTCCATATAACTGATACACAACGCAATAAAATCAGGGGTTTTTTTTAAGCTTAAGTTCCTGGGTTTGACAAGGAATGACTGTTTATAGTAAAAGAACATTAAGGGCATACGGCATACCATTGAAAGTCACTAAGCATGCAATCAGAACCTAAGGGATTCTTTGATGGTTGAAAAACAAGAAAACAGAGACTAGGAATTCTGTAGTAGGTGGAGAAAGCAGGAGAAATGTCGAGTTGAAGAAACACCAGTCTTTTCCCTAGTCCCACTTCACCCACCAAACCAACCCCACCCTGGCCAAGGAATTTTTTTTTGAAATGGTAACTTGTATTGATCAAAAGCTTTCCAGCATAAAAGAGCTATACTGAGAAGCGGCCAAGGAATTGACACTTTGCTTTCGACTTCATACCTTCCCTATGATACACAGGTATTTCTATACTCCAAGTGTACTTATATTGGATGGATATGATATTTATATTGGTACTTGTACTGCACTGATACCTCTAGGGCACAAGTTTAGTATACCCTACTGTACTATGTCCATTAATTCATATAGTTCTATTAGTCATACCTTTACTGCACAGATACCTTAGGGCACAAGTTTAGTATATCCTGCTGTACTATGTCCATTAATTCATATAGTTCTATTAGTTTTCTTAACATAAAAACATCAGATAGGAAATGTAAACAATGATTCATTAGTTTAGAAATGTTCTAAAGAAGAAAATTAATACTTTGTATAAAAATATTAACATAAAATATGAAATTTCATGTTATGGGTAGCATAGACTTATTCGTGTTCTGAATTTCCAGAAGTGTTGAGACGTATTGATGCAGGATAGACCTCAAAGGCCATATGTGTAGGGCCTAAGCTAATTTAGGATTTTTTATTATATGTCATTAGTTTCCTAATTTTATTTAAAGAGTTGTAATTAGGATAGGTTTGCTTAGTTTCCTATTTTTATTTGTTTTCTCAGGGCCTAAGTTATATTTTCCTATTTATATGGCATTGTAGAAGTTGGGATTTCAGAGTTGAGTAATAGAATTGGGTTTTCCCATTGAGGTACATCGTCATTTAGGGTCTCTGCGGAGACTTGTTGAAGTGTTTGTGGACACGTGCTTTGGCACCAATGCTGTGCTTTGGCACTCCATGCAGGCCCTAACTCTAGGGCCTGCATCACGTATCCCTAATCCTCATAACTGTATTCAGTGTTTGTGGACACATGCTTCGGCACCAATATTGTGCTTTGGCACTCCATGCAGGCCCTAACTCTAGGGCCTGCATCACGTATCCCTAATCCTCATAATTGTATTCATATCCATATTAAGGCATTCATAGTCATTGTGTGCCCTATTTTGGTCCATTAGCCTGATATATGAAAAATGTCAGGGTTCATTCTACATAATTCCGTACCCAATTATCCAAGCTTGGAAGGCCGCAATTGGGGACCCTAGAGGCAAAGTGATGTGGCAGTTGTCATTTTTTGTGGTGATTTGGACGATTTGGAAGGAAAGGAACTCAAGATGTTTTGAAGGAATTGCATCTAGCGAGAGTAGACTAGTGGAGAAATCAAAGTTTTTAGTAGCTCTTTGGGTGTCTATTCTCCCTTCTTGTAGAGGATACTCCTTAGATCAAATTGTGTATCATTGGAAAGAGTTGGCCAATTCTTATGCACGGCCTTAGTTTGCTGGTTTTAGGGTTCTTTTTTGTTTTCCTGCTTTGTTGTCTTTTGCTTTCAGTACTTTATCTCTTGAACCGTTTGCTTTATTTAATGAAAGTAATCATTCAAAAAAAAAAATCCGTACCCAATTTTTCAAAATGACAGGACAACATGCAACACAAATAAAAGAAAGCAACTTCATAGACTTACAGAAAAGAAATCCTCAAATGTGAAATCTGCATATCCCAGACTCTGAAGTGTCTTCTTGCATTGTTCAACACTCGCAATAATCCGGTCAACTTCTGCCTTGTCTTGAGATTCCAGAATATGCTCCTAATTCCGTAACCTCACAACCTCTTATCAGCTAAAACGAGCACCTAATTTACCCAAATTACAGGAAAACAAACAAAAAAAAAAAAAAAAAAAGGGAGAGAGAGAGATTTCAAGATTATTAATACCAGATACGCAAACATAAAGCATCGAAAGAAACAATTTCCATCTCCGCGCGTCCGCCTCATGGCAGCATATTGTTCACCAAGCACCTGCATAATGAATCATTATCATGAAAAAAACAGCATCTAGTCAAGAGATCATTTTCAAAGTAGCACAAAAATAAGAATGTCAGAAAAGGAAAACAGCATCCATTGCACATTGGTTTTAGTACAAACCTTAATCTTTTCTTGTAAGATAGGGCTGCCCAACTGATACTCAGCTGCTAATGCAGAGAGAGGTTCCTGCAGGAAAGGGAAGAATTGTTCATGAATGACTAAAGCCTTCAAGATCAATTCCACAATCGCAAAAAAAGCATAGAAACATTGTACAACCATGCAGCCAGTCAAAAACTAAGGGTATGTTTGCCTATTTCCTTGTTTCCTGAATTGCAAACATTTTGACCATCTCAACCTTAACAATTTGGCTATTTCCACAGAATGGATGTTCATCAGTTCCATTTTACAGCGACAAATAGTATTTCTAATACTTTTATATTTGCAAAAATGTGCACAATATACTTTTTAGTGTTTATATGAAAGGCATGAAGTGAGCTCCTTGACTAAAAATGGGCCTTAATCGGGCTTGCACCTTAATGAGCAGGAACTCGGGATCTAGTGTCTGAGTCGGACACAAGGTCCAAGTGTGGATCCTTCAATCCTTAATGGGATCAAAATCAGGCCCAGGTAGGTCTGGCACAAATATGGCCCACTGACAGGCCTACGAATATGGCCGAGTGAAAAAATAGAACCTTTATGCGTCTTTCGATGGGCTAGCGTGAAGTGTAATCCTCCTTGGAAGTTAGCAGATGTGGCAGAAGAGGTTCAAGACCTTGCTAGGTGGCTTGGCATATCCTTTTTCCATGTCAAAAGAAGCGCAAACATGAGAGTCTGATAATAAATAATTTTGTTTCCCCCTCTTTCTGAGTTTTGTGGGTGCTTTGCTTTTGTCATGTTTTTTGAATGTTATATCCTTCTGTACTGCTATATGGCTTCTTTTGACAAAATTTTAGTTATCATTCAAAAATTATTAAATTTTTACATAAATGAATATTGAAGAAGAACTAATAATGATTTTGAGCAAAGGGGAAAAAAATCAACTTTTGTTGGATTGGTTTCGAATTACAACGTGGCACCTAATGCATCGAAAGCTTTGTATGCAATGGAGGCAAAAGCTATGGTACCAAACTTGAAAGGTGTCAAATCTCTGCATATCAAGCGGCCAGACTTTTTTTTATGATGAGGGTATCCCCGTGGTGTTTTTACCCGAAAGGAGTCTGATTTCGACCATGCAAATGGCACAAATATCCTTTCACGTTGTAATTTAGTCTATTCTGCACATCTTCTTTTGAATGGTGTCCAGTAAAGGGCTGATATAGTTCAAGCTCTTCCCAGACAGCACAGAGGCTAGAATAATTTGTTTGAATGATAGTTTATTAAGGCCATCTAAAAGGTAAAAGAACAGTACACTGGAAATCTACCACAAGGAACCACCAAACAAGCAAAAATAAAGCAAACTACAGAGGAACAAGAACTCCATCTATAAGTGATCAAACTCTGACAATTGACTCCTTCAGCCAAACGATCTGCCACCAAGTTTCAGAGACTGGAATGATACAAACTAATAGACCTATACCTTGTCAATGAGTTGCAATATTAGGTGTAATTCTTGCCATATTAATGGTCCACTTCCCAGTCTAGATATTTGGAACCAGTTTTGGATGGCTCAGTTACCACACCAATTATGCACCCTAATTTGCCATTCACCCCTATAAACATCTAAACCGACAAGAACCTAATTATAATTGGTCTCATTCTGCTTACAGGAAGCGCTGTGCGAAAATTTCAATTTTCTACTTGGCTGAGAATCCAAAGAGTTCCTTCATTTGGTTCTTCTGGTTTAGTGTCTTCAGACATAATGCAACCAACACCACCCTACACTCAGCAAACCCAGACCAAACAACAATCCTAAAGCACAGGATCTTGACCCAGAAACTTCAGCAAAACAATCAATAAATTGATGCACACGAATAACTATACTTTTCTGGTTTAAATCAGAGACCAACTCACACTTAGAATCTGGTCATCTTCACAAGTTTCGTTCTGGAATAACATAATCTGAAAGAAATCAAGCTCTTTGATAAAAAATAGAGAAACAGCAGTTCTTGATCTTGACCTCAGTCAGACAGACTGATTCTCAGAGCGGATATATTAATAGATCTTATGCAAATAACAGAACAGCAGCTAAATTCCATTATCATCAACTGATTCAACTCATAACAGATCCAAAGTGGAGCAACTTGTCCAATTACAATCATCTGATTCGGCATTCATAACAGCCAAATGAATCTGTTGATCAGGGAAAGAACTTTCAGAAACAGAACTGTTTGGCAGCAAGCAATTTTGGGGAATCATCAACACTTCCTCAATAGCAATCATTGCTAAAAAAGAACAATGTAGTCAAGGCACAAGGCGATTAGGCGCTGACCCCAGCTTGAGCTTTAGGTGAGAAACGCACTCCTAGGTGTAAGCCTAATTTTTCTAGACGTACAAATTATCACACCATTATTAATGGAAAAATATCAAGAAAAGAAGAAAATCCTTCATATGGTCTTTATCAATCCAAAGAAAGCCTGCGACAAGGTACCAAGATATTTCATGTGATGGGTTTTAGAGTAAAACTAGCTGTGAAGAGACGGGTAAATTTCCAGTGATTGTAGGTTTGCATTAGGGGTACAGCTTTAAGCCTTTATGTCTTTGCACTAATTATGGACGAGTTAGAGGTGTAAATTGGGCAAGGCTGCCCTGGCCCGGCACGGCCGGTGCATCAATCGACATGCCATAGCACGGCCAATGGCTAGGCCATGCTAGGCTAGGGTGCCCTAGGCCGTGGCCAGGCCTAAAATTAATGTTAATTTTTTATATAAATGAAAAATAAAACTTTAAATAATTAAAATTTTATTTTTCATTTGTAAATTAGCATCAATGTTTGTATATTTATTTTCATAATTTCAACTTTATTTTAAGTTGAAAGCCCTTAAAGTCCATAGAGTCTCTTTCAATTTATATAAAAAATAAAAAAATTAGGATGGGAGTGTGGGCCAGCCCGTGAGCGGCACGGCACATCTCAGCTGGGCACGGCACGACATACGTCATGCCATGGGCGTGTTGGACCAACCCCCAGCCAAGCTGGGCATGGCCCAGCCTAGCCCGGCCCATGAATCTTCACAGGCCGTCCAGGCACAACTGGGCTGGCCAGTCAGCCTATTTTACACCCCTAGGACGAGTTAACTACTCATATTCATTAAGTACTTTAGTGTGTATTGCTTACAGAAGATATAGTGTAGGTGGATGAATCAAGAGATGGCAAGGCCAACCCCCAGCCGAGCTGGGCCAGGCCCATGAATCTTCACAGCCATCCAGGCATGACTGGGCCTTCCAGGCACGACTATTTACACCCATAGGATGAGTCAACTACTCATATTCATGAAGTACTTTGGTGTATACCGCTTGTAGAAGATGTAGTGTGGGTGGATGAATCAAGAGATGGCAAGAACATGAACTTTGAGAGATGGTGGGAGACTTTAGAATCCAATAACTTTAAAATATGTCATACAAAGATAGAACATATAAATTGTAACTTCAATAAGGATATGCAAAGAGCTAAAACCTCCCATGAGAATTGAAGCCCTAGAGCTACCACAAAGACATGCATTCTGATACCTTGGCTCAATAATTAGTAAGGATGGAGAGACTGAGGAAGATGTCGAATATAGCAAAAGAGTGGGATGATTAAAGTGGAGACTTTCTTCTGAAGTGCTTTGTGATAGGTGCATACGAACAAGTTTGGAGGGAAAAGTTTGCAAGACAATGATTAGATGAGCTATGACTTGTGGAGCACAATGGTGGTCAATCAAGAAGCAACACATGCAGGAAAAAAAAAAAAAAAAAAGAAGAAAATTAGAGGTGAGAATGTAGAGATGGATGAGTAGTAAATCTAGAAAAAATAGAATTAGAAATGAGAACTTTCGGGAGCATTTATGGGTAACATCAAAAGGTGATAAATTAAGAGAGACTTGCTTGAAATGGTTTGCACATGCACATTGTAGGTCAGCACCAAATTGATGGCCCACCAAGGAAAAGGAGTAGGCCGAAGAGGACATGGGGTGGAAGTAGAATGGATAGCTTTGAAGAAGTGCAACCAATCTGAAGATTTGGCTCAGGATAGATTGGAATAGAGAAACATTATTTACGTAGCCAACCCCAATATAGTTGGAACAAGGATTTGATGATGATGATTGGCTGAATTTGTATTATACATTTACCATGTATAAGCTTAATCAAAATAATATCGAGTCCACCAAAGGGAGAAGAAACGAAGAAAGACTATTACAATTGTCTCTTTGTAACAGTTGACTGTCATATTAGCTCAAACAAGAGAGGAGGTGAGGGACAGTGGTGTGGGGAGAAATGAGGAAATGGTTGGCTGCAACATGTGGGAAACTATTAGAATCAACTACAAAGGCAGAAGAAGAGAAGAAATAATTGTGTTTCTGCAACATCCTCTCTCTATCTTCTCTCCTTTCCTTCTCTTCTTTCACAGGGAATTTCTCCTTTTTTTTTTCTTCACAAAAAACCCTAAAGGAGCAAGTATAAAATACCTATTCAAAAACAAAATAAATAAATAAATAAATAAAATGAAAATAGCCAATCCCTAGGAAATGCCAGGGCATGCTTGGGCATTAGAGCTAAGGTGAGCCTATCCAGCCCTCAGGTGAGGTGCAAAGGGGCCCTAGCAAGCCTTGGCACTCCCAAGCACACCTTCTACACTGAAAGAGAAAATTATCACTCTCAGAAAAGGCAAAATGCAAGTCCCAAAAAGAAACTATTAGATCAAGCCCTAACAAGACCAATTTCCTGAGAGTCTTTTAAGAAGGAACAAAGCATGCCTCTAGAGTATTTGAAAAAACCAAAACATTACCAAAATTCCCCGTAAGTCCTCAGATTTTAGGTTCTCATATCTTCTTCTTTAGCTCTGACACATAACCGTACGGCTTACTACAGCTTCTAATTTCCCAGCTTTCAATGCCTGATTAGAGCCTAATACTTTGATACCATACAGATGGTGACCATACGCAAACCATTAGTTAATTGGTAAATTAATTGCCTTTAGACTTGTAGGCTTTCTCTAAATCACTATAAATCCAAGGTTCAAAATATAGGCATCAGAAAAAGTAAGGGCTCATGGCCAGTCCAGAAACTTACAGGGCAGTGGAGATATATATTAGTTCTCAAAGCAATTTTTTGGGTAAACAGCTTTAAAAAAAAAAAAAAAAAAAAAAGACGAAGAAAAAACTCATATATCAACTAAAATGGATGTATTTTTCAAACCCTAAAACATAACACAGGTCCTGTATCATTTTATGATTTTTAATGAACGAAACTCTTGTACGTATTCATTAAAACAGTTTTCGTCGTACACATTATGTGAAAAAAAAAGGGTTAAACATATTCGCCTACACTCATGTTATGCATGTGTTCGAAGTTAAAACATAATTAAATGTCAATTGACAAACAGATGAGACAAATTGGCATTATAATTTAATATCTAGTATGTACTTATCACTACTTACAAATCAATAAAAAAAAATTCATTATTGACCCATTTACTCAATAGTGATTACTGAATAGTGAATAAAATGACTACCAAATAGTGACTACATGATAATGATTCGCGAATGAAGCATGAATTGAGATATTTTACCAATTAGCTGTGCCAAATCGAAACTCCAAATATGCATTACATGTGGTTAGCAGCTAATATCTACCCAATGAAAAAACATATATTTCACTTGTTTTTAGTTTTGAAAAAAAAAAGACCATAACATATTCATGTACAGGCTTCATTTTTAATTTATATCTTCAAATTGGTGTCTTTGAAGTAATTTTGTTGCTAGAGAAGCCGAAACCCCTTTCCCTTTTTTTCCTTTTCTGGGAAGAGTCCAAAAGATTGTCAAATAAGAGATAAAAGGGGTTTCACCTGAACCATATCAGTCGCATTAGCCGGTAATGTCAGCTGATACAGTTGATGCAGGTGAAACGGCAGATTATATATGGTTTTTGCGTCAGTTCCATACAAATGTGTATCAACCATTATTTTGACCCATATTTTGTGACCCAAAATCCATTTTTCTTTCAATAGAAAAAAGATAAGGGCAGATCTTAGATGTTGGGTTTTTTTAAAATACTATACAATCAATCTAAGAGAACAACAGAATTTCCATCTAGATTGAAAACCCTAGGTAGTTATTTTCTCTTCTTTATATACTACTTTGTGAGCTCTCTTAACAAGAAAATGGCTTTCCTTTGAATCAACATTTTGCACAAACACAAACTATTTCTTGGAAACCTAAGACTCCTGTCTTAAATGTTGGCATTCAACTCTCCTCCGAAGTTACAGATTTTTGAAAGCTCAGTAGTTTGGGCAATTCTGGATATCTTACCTTATTATTATGAAAAAGGGACAGTACTGCTCTTTCTCCATTCTTCCAGACTTCCAGTGTTCTTCTCGTACTTAAAACGTTGTTAACCAACCGGTAGATCAACCCAGGCCACTTTCGCCCACTAAACCCAAATTTGACAATTCTATTAAGTAATACCATCTGCCCCCTAATGCACTCTCATTCTCATCTTCGCCCTTAAACGTAAATTTGACATTTCTTGATTTGAATCTTTTTCATAATCTGCTTTTGTTTTTAATATTTTGTATGTTCGAACTGCATTCTCTATCTATCCTTCATTTCCTTTCCCTCCGCGAAGACCCCTGGCTCTCCATGGATCCAATACTACTCCATTACCATTCATGTAAGCGAACTGTACCAATGGGTCCGAACCATCCAACCGGTGAACCATTTAAGTCCATTGCCTTATTTTTCTTTAGGAAGTTAACATAGAAAAGTTGCTCAATCCACTCATTCCTCCGCAAAATCCCTAATTCTTTCACTAGTAATACGACTCACACTCACTCAAACCTAGTAATTGTGACAAGAGCACCTTCCAACAGTGAAAGATTCCTACTTTAAAAAGCACAAAACCGTATTGAACTGCAGCTGTTTGGATGTACCCCTAATTTCCATCAAATCGGTAATTTCATTTCACAACCCAAACGAACAGATCCACATCCATCTAGATCCGCAACTAACATCAAAAGGAACATCCAAACACGCTCTTAAAGATTTAGATCGAGATCGCGATCTCGATGAAAACTGAGAAATTAGGGTTAGGGTGGTAGGGAGGGGGGGATAAGAATTACCTTGTTGGAGACGAATGGCATCTTCTCAGCTTCTTCGTTGCGGATCTGAGAGTGCTGATGCATGATGTCGTCGTCCCTGATGGTGGCCCAGTCATCAGCGGACAGGATAGGAACGTAGCTGGAAGAGACGCAGTCCATCGCCTCATCGGACGGTGTTGATTTCCCCTTCAATTCGTCTTGACCCTGCTTCATCTCTCTCTCTCTTTTTCTCGATCTCTGGATACTCAAGTGAGAGTGAGTTCTGCGTGGGGACGAAGAGCAGAATGAACGATTTTTATGAGCTCTATTCAGAGAGGGTACGTATGTATATAAACCGGCTGCTGAGCCCGGGCGAAAATAAAAATATATTAAAATTTAAGAATTTTTTTTAAATATTATTAAAATAAAATAAATCTAAACTAAAAAAATTTATTATCTTTAAATATTAGAATCTTTTAACATGTAATGAAAATAAATATAAAATAAAGTAAACTTACATAACATGACGACCCCTTGAATTTAAAGGCATTAACTATTACACAAATATGAATGCGTGTATATATAGGACAGCTCTCCTAAAATAAAGTTTATAATAAGGTAAGCTCAAGTGTGTGGTGAGGCCCACATTGGGGTGAGGATTGGGGGATTTCAAAGACTCTATAGGACCATTCTTTTTGTAAAAACACAGTCCCAACCATGGTTTTCACCATCTCCATCTGGCCCCATAAGTTTAATGGTCAACGGTCCATTCGGATCGATACACAGTCAATCCAACAGTCCAGTAAATTTAAATCTGACCAAAAGCTAGTGAACATGTGCGATTTGGGGGGGAGGTCGTGTGTTTGGTTCATTTGGATGGCCTGAGGGTGGGCCCCACAAGCATAAGCTTACAGAATTAAATAGATAGGTATGGTGCCCGCGCTAAAATAATATAATAAAATATGTGATTCTTTTCTAAGCTATTATTGGAAAATAATAGATTTTACAGAAATAATTAAATAATTTACATTTACTATATATAATATGATATATATTTAATATTTTATTTCTTCAATGTGGCATTTTATGCAATGAGTTTACCACCAAAACCAAACCCAGCCCATTACATATTGTGGAGGTGTGTGTGGCAATGGCATTCAATGGAAGGTCATGGAGCAGGTATGAAATTAGTGGCATGAGACCCACTATAAAGTGGCGTAGGTTTAGGATGTAAAATGAGGTGAGTATGAAATTAGTATAACTCAATTCTAACCCACCTCTTTGCCATCCCTATATAAGACCATCCAAGCCATTCACGAAGCTTACCAAACCCTCAAAGAAACATAGAAGGATGGCTATCCTCCTAATATCATTACAAATTCAGTATAAAAGAGTGCATTTGTTTTCCTAAATTGAGTTCTCTAATCATACAAACTCTAACTCCTTCCTAAATTTAGTTCGAATAAGTGCATTTCTTTTATTATAAAACCTAGCGATGCCTCAAAGAAGAAATAGCATGATCAATAATATGCATTCGCAAATGCATATTATTTTCTTTTTGGGCCTATTTGTTTCCCCATTGATCATCCAACTCCCTTGGTTCTCCTTGAATCAAGGTTAATTTCTATGGATCAATGGCATGTGGTGGGCCACTTCAAGTATACTTCAAACCTTTGTAAAGCAAAATCTCTCATGTGGGGCTTAGGGATTTCTTATAAGATTTCCATCAGTAAAAATCTTAGAACTTCATGCATATCATTGGGTTATGAGTTTTTATGTGATTAATGGCATATGGTGGGCCACTTCAATTAGGCTTCATGCCTTTGTGAAGTAGCAATCTCACATGTGGTGCCTGTAGTACAAGTCGTGTAGCCAATTAGAAACCAAAAGGCGTGGAAGCTAACATCAATTGCATACCAATAATTATGTGGGGCCCACCTTGTGGATCTCAATTGCATACTGATAATTATGTGGGCCCACCTTGTGGATCTCAATCACATGGATAAGAGGATTGGTTAGACAGATTTTAGGATGGATTAAGATTAGAGAGTGATTTGAGGATTAAGATAAGAAGATCAAATAGAAAAGTTAGGAAAAGAGAGATTTTAGGGGAAATTAAAAGGATTTTAGAAATATAGGTTTATGAAACCATAATCTTAATTTAAATGGAGAGATGCAGTGAGAAGATTTGGGAGGTGTAGTGGCTCACATTAAACTCAAAGCTCTGTGTGTTTTTATAAGTATTTTCTGAAAGGAGAACTCATATAGGTGATGATGTGGCACCCCTCACAACCCTCCTCCCCATTTGCTTTAATATATATAATTTTTATCTGATTTATTCCATGTGGGGGCCACCTTTGTTTGATCACAGCCGTTCGGTTGACTCGGGCCAAATGGATTGATATGTACCGTTGGATTGGTTATGAGTTGAAAACATTATTATATTTATTTAGCTAGAGATTGATCCAATTGAGATGTGCGACTAAAATGAATGTATGTGATCTTAGAAAGGTGGGCCCCACACAAGATTAAATCAGATGTTATTTGTCATGAGCATAATCTGAGAAATCTGGATCAGATATTATTTGTCATGAGCATAAAAATCTGAGAAATCTGGATGTCTAAAAGATTTGTTAGAAGATGGTTCCCACATAGAGGCCTTGTCTTAGCCTAGGCTTGTTTGGATGTAGGGTGAATTGAAGTACGGTGAGGTGAAGCATCAAATCAAGAGAGAATAAAATATAAGGCGGTATGATGGTGTTTTGTTTTTAGTTATTTGGTATGAAATCTTTTTGACTTCTTGTATAGAAAAGTGGAGTCGTTTTTTTTTTTTTTTTGTGGAGAAAGGAGGTTTTTTTTTTTTTACTTTTCTAAAAAATATTGGGAGGGAGTTTTGAATTTGTGTACTTTTAATATGACCATTGTCATTTCTTGTCTGGATTCACTATACTTTAACTTAATCAGTTAATTGCCAAACACGCCCTAAAGGCCGAAAAAGGTAAATAGAGGCCTCATCTCATCCAAGCCATTGATAAAAGGAAGATGCTAAAAGCGTATAGATGGCATGAAAGGCACACCTAAAAAGATTTCTCCTATTTTTGTAGCTGTTGGTCTTGTTAACTAATTTAACAGATTCTTTTTTATATTAGCATGGGAAGTTACATATAAGAAACACTACTTCTGGATAATGTATATTGTTTTTTTCTTTTTTTTGTTGGTAAACAACATGAGGCAAAGATCAAGCCTCACCTGCTCCTGGCCATGAGCCCCTGTTGCAAATTCTGAAGGGTTTCTTTATTTCTAGTTTTTTTTCCTTGAATGAGAATTTTTTTTCTTTTCTTTAAAATTGAAACATGGTTAAAATAAAAAAAGTATCTTTCTTAATCCTCCAAGCCACATCAGTTTTGACCACAAGCAGTTCTCTCTGCAGACTACCGTTTCATCTACTTCTCCCTCTAAAATGGAACACCTATTTTAATGGAAATAATATTTCTCTTCTACAACTTTCATTGAAAACGCCTTTCATTCTCTTATAAGGAAATGAAATAAAGCGATATGGCCTTGCGTTACACGAGCATGATCATTCCTATGTGGAGGCCATAAGGCTGTAGGAGAGTCATGAGGAGTTACATATGAGATGTGTAGTCATTCTTAAGTCACGGGGGAGAAGTAATGAGTCATGGGGGGTTACTTGGTTTGCCTATGAGTAGGAGTAGTTTTCATATTTGTACAAGTGTGAGTAGCGGGTGCAGTTATTTATAGGAGTGTGAGTAGTGGATGGAATTGTGGTAAGTTGGTTATAGAGAGTGGGTCAAATTGTTGTAGTTATAAGTGCGTATATTTTGTTTTTAAAGATGGCAGAGATTAATGAAAAGATATCCTATCTTCTAGCAGTTTTTTCTTTAAGCTGTTGGAGGGTCGAGGTTCCTCTCGAAGTGAACCTACAAGTTTTCTTTTACTCTAAAGAAAATAGGGTGAAAGAAGAAGTGTGCATGTAGCATAAAGAATCATAAAACCTCCTTTAATCCTCACTCCTACTTTTAATACATACGATATAAAAAATTGAAATGCATCTTAACTCCTCCGACTGTCCTCATACAGAAACAAATAGATATTTGCACACACAACCAAAATTCTACTTGACTCTTCCAACTTTAAACCTGCTATAGAAATAGAGCATTATATTTTATGAATAAAACTGAAACGCGTCTTACTCCTCTGACTTTCTCATCTAGAAATGGATAGACATTTTTTAACATTCATTCATGAATAAATTGTCCCTGCCATTTTGTTAGGCATTCCATTTACGTTCTTACAAAGTCTCTACGAAGTATTATATTCTTCACACCACAACAACCTCAAGACTCAAAAACACCTTACCTTCACTCCTCTCTCAAATGACGAGAATTCCCTTCGTGGGTCTTCTTCTTCCAAAGAAAATAGGCTTTTGTGGCTGCGAAGATAGCAAGTGAGAATTGACTTTGAATCCTAAGTCGTTCAATGTAAAAGAGCATATCTCGGTCACCATCTTTGCGAATTCTGGAGCCGGGTTCTTTATGCCATCCAGGGGCGTGCCCATTTTATGCGACTTGGGTACGCCCCCCAGGTAACTTCTTCAACCTCCTTTAAAAGGGCCATGGTTGTATGGGCTATGCACCCGTCGAAACCCAAGTCCGCACCATCGTATGACCTATGTCGCCCCAGCCTAATATTGAGAAGTCCATTCGATTTCATTCAAACCCCCATCTCAAATCAGCATAAGCTCTCCATACAAAGGCACTAATTAAAGCGTCGTCTCCGGTAATGGCAGCAACAACGTCGTAGACTCCCTCTTTCTGTCTAGCTATCTCTCTCTCTCTCTCTGCAATAGAAATCCCCAAATATGCATCCTATAACGCAAAAACAGAGAAACCTCTCTCTCTCTCTCTCTCTCTGTGTGTTTCTATTGTCATTACTACACGAGATGTGCTTTGAGTTTCTACTGTGAATTCTATATTTGAGTTCCGTCTTTTGATTACTTCATGGTCTGAAGTTGTTGGACATGTGGTTCAATCTTACTCAAGGTATGAAAGCTCCTAACTCAAACTCAACTCGTCCAATGCAAAAGAAAAATCGACTCAGGTAAAGTCAACGCGGAGACTCAGGAGAATCATGTTTATTCATAAATAATTTAAAAAATATTTAAAAATGAATATGTTACTTATAAAATATAAATATGCATTTATTTACCTGCATTCATGATAATTAGTTTAAATTAATAAATTTATATATGCAAGAAAGATAGATTAGGTTATATATATGCAAGAAAGATAAATTAGGTGAAAAATATCTAGCAAAAGTTCTGCACCACCCAAACAAAAATTCTGGGTCCGCCACTGATGCCATCCATATAGCTACTGCAGTAAAGATCTTTTATAAGGAGGCCATAACATTCTTTGTGTCATTTTTTATTTTAAGAAAGAAGTTGGAAGAAGTGACCATTAGCTTTGATTTTAATTTGGCACTAGCACAATAATCCGTGCTTAGCACGGATACATCCATACATTTCAAATTCAATATATATATATATATATATTTAAAATCTAAATATTCATACATTGCAAATTAATATATATACAGTAGAAAAAGATATATGAAAATTAAACGAATGATTATTACAAATTTAATATTTATAAATTTGGAGAGTTTTAATTTATGAACTTGTACTTGTGAAATTTCCATTCAATGCGACAAACACTTAAAATTTGGTTTTTAGAGAAAAGTTATAGAAATAATAACAGAAGAGAAAATTGTGAAAGTACCATTTTTGGAAAATGAAAAGGAAGTACAAAAGAAAGGGAATGGGAGAAATGGGTTATGAAGGGAATTACAGAAAGTGATGTTAGAAGTGGAGTTGACGAGAGTTCATAATTGACTAGTAGTTATAAGGGATAACCGATTGCATGTAATATGGGAATAATGGTATAGTGGTTCTAGATAGTGGGATAACCTTTAGTCAAAATTACAAGACATGGTCAAAATTCAAGCCAAATCCCTTGGCTATAATATATTATAATTTGTGGATTTTTCTTTCTTTTTCTAGTTTTTCAATTGTTGGGCCAATTATTATTATTGCTTAATTTATATTGTCCGTCCTTAAAAGAATTTACATTGGTCAGGCTTTTAGTTTGTAGTTTGAGCATCGTGAACATTAAAACTCTACTTATCCATCCGCTTGCCATCTCTATTAAATGTGGAAGTATTTTGGGGCATTTACCAAAAAACCTCCACTAAATATGAAAAGCACAACTGAAGATCGAAAACTTTTATAATATCAGAGGAAGACCTCACGCCTAAATCGTCTAACTTTTTTTCCATTTTGCCCATTATTTGTTGATGTCAATGAAACCCATAACCCCCAAATCGATAAAACAGAAAAAAGAAGAAAAAGAAGAGGAGAATAAGAGGAGAAGGAGAAGGAGAAATCATGCAGAAGCTTGATCTTCCTTCATCCCATCATCAAGACTCGAGAAACTTGACCTACACATTTTCCCATCTCTAATCTTCAACTACCTTTCTCATCTCTTCTCATATTCTCCACTCATCTTATATTATTCTTCGGTGAAAGGTGAATGGAAGGGTGCTGCTATGTCTTTTTTGTACTTGAGGAACCATATCTTTTTTGTTTAGCTTGCATCTTAATGGATTGCATTTTGATGTTACCATACCATATATGTTTTTTTGTGAATAGTGAATGAAGAACGATGGAATCATGTTTTTTCAATAGTGGTGGATTCTTTTTTTTTTCTTTTTTTTATTTTTTGTGGATGTATGAGCTATGGCCTTTTATAATGGCGGATGTAAATTTTAGGGGATGGAAGAACCGTGTTTTCATTTGATTAGTTTGCATTTTGGTGAATGGTGAATGCAAATGGACGGGTATATGAAGTTCACATCAGACTGAAAGCCAAATCTGATAAGATACAGGAAAACACAATATTTAACGATATCAACTAATTATTTGATATATTAGTTGAAATCGACGAATAGACACGAATGGACAATTTTCATGCCATTCAAGAAATACAGTATTCATCGATATCTACTAACAATTCGTTGATATCAACTTATTATTAGTCGATATCGATGAATAGTCACCGATAACTAAATTTCAGGTCATAAAGAAAAATACAGTGTTCATCGATATCAACTAAAAATTCATTGTTATCTTTAAATAATTAGTCGATATCGGTGAATAGTCAATGATATTCAATTTTTCAAGTCAGTGTTGAAACACGTCAATGTCAGCTAAAAATTCATCGATATCGACTAATAATTACTTGATATCGATGAAAAAACCACTTTTAATTTTTAGACTAGAAAGAAGTCACGTTCCTATCAACTCCCTCTTGACAAATTCATTTGGAAAAAAATGATATATATTGCATTTCAAGTTGTTTTGAAGTAAAACTAGAACATTTAGATCATAGACTTCCACATTAACAACCATTTGCATTAACGACCCATTCCACATTCAAAACAACAACAATCCACATAAAAAATCATCCACATGAACAAATTGTTTCACAAACAAAGCAATATTCATCTATATTCTAACCATCGACATTAACAAATTACAACCGTCCACATTAAAACGTGTTCCGCATCTTTTTTCTTTGTTGGAAACCATGTTCCATATTCATATCAACAATGGTTCACTTCAATAACCATCAACTTGAACAACCTATTCTACAAACAAATCAATACTCTTCTACATCCTGACCATAGATATTAACAAATAACGACCATCCACATCAAAACTCGTTCCACATTCAAATCAACATCCATCCTCATTCAAATCAACAAATATCGATCCATCCACCAATTCGTCGAATCCATTATGGAATGTGCACAACTTCATAGTTAGCTTTGTAGATTCGAACTCACACACGCATGTCCCTAACCAGCTTAGCTACATGTTATGAGACCTCTCCTCATGAATTGATGGTTCATAGATGAATTGTAGTTTTTGCACACTCAATAATTGAGTACTCAAAAATTTCTCCCTTAGATAAAAGTAACTCTTTTGTCAAATCAAAGAATCATGTTGATGCCTGCTGCTCCAATTCTTGATCTCTATTCTTTTGATAGGCGGGAGTATATAGTGGAGAAATTTAAATTGGTGGGCGGTTCTGTTGTTTGGGACTTACCTTTTTTGGAAAAATCTGACGGATTCTGAAATTACAAATCTTTATAGTTTGCTTAGGCTATTGTTGCTCCGATTCCCTATAGGTTCACCATCCACCTTGAACTTCTATCCTCCTGCTTCTCTCTCTCTCTCTCTCCCCCTCCCCCCCCCCCCCCCTCTCTCTGCAACAAGCTTCCACGTCTCTCTTTATTTAGCCCACATTAACATCCCTAAAGTCTTCTGTCAACAGAAAGCATTTCATGATCCTCACTTTGATTATATTGATGGGGATGGGGAACGATCTTTTGACAATTGAAGTCTTAGTCGTTTCTCTTTTCTGATCAACATTAGCATCACCTTTGGTAATACCTTCCAAAGCATTTAGCCTCTTCTAAAATGGAATGTTGCCTAAACTCTTCAGCTTTTATGGTAAAGAATGCTGTATGCTGAAACAGCTTTAGAAAATGATACGGTGGCGATTGGGTATAACTTTAGGTGATGAATAGATATAATCATTCCTCTTCTAGTTTGGATAAATAATATATGAAAGCACAATCAAGTGTTCTCCTCCTCCATCGCCATCTTCTTCTTTTGGCATAAGAAATTATGATGTGGGTTGATCCAGTTGAGCCAACCCCCAAGGCCCATGACTGGGTCGGATCAAGTCCACGAGATCCTTATCCTTTAGATTTTATTTGGTTGATTAGCGGTTTCTATTTTTGTTTTAAATTATTAGTTGCAATCAAGCAGAATTAGAAAGTGTGATTTGTTTTAAATTAAGGAGGATTTCTAATCATGGAAGGATCCCTCTATAAATAAGTATATTGGGGATACCCAAGGACAGAACATCTGTCATTGAATATAATTTATTTTGTGTTTTCCTTTCAAGAATGTTGTTTTCTACTGTTGTGGGTGTGCACTAGTGCTTGAATCCTTCTCTGGATTTGATCAACCACAGATGAGGTGTTGATTTATTTGGTCGCAGATTTGAGGTTGTGCTAGATTGGTATCAGAGTCGAAAAATTGCTTTATCAGGTACCTATTCTCATCTAATCCCTTTCAATTCCACCTCCACCTTTTAACCCATTTGACTCCCTGCATCAATCCCAAATCCACTTTTTCCCCAATCCCAAACACCCAAACACAATCATCCTTCTCCAGCAGCCCTAAACCCAGCTAGGCTCTACCTCACACCTCATCACTCCACCCCAAATCCCATTCTCCAATCCTTGTCATTCCAGAACCCCAAACTAAATTGAAAAAAAAAAAAAAAACTGCAATCCCAAGTCCCTTTCGATCCGAGACCCAAAAGTCCACAATTGCTTAAGCCTCAAACCCAAGTCCAATTGGCGATAATTCCCTTAAATATTCCAAGTTCTAAATGAAATTTCCTATTCCCGAACCCAAAATTTTCAAAATCCCCTTTGAACCGTATTGTAATTTTATGAATCTTCTCAATCTGATCCCTATTCCACCGAAAACCCTAAAATCCTAAAGCCCTAAACCCAATCGACCTCAAATCACCCCTCAATTCAGTGCATGGTTCAAAATCGCGGTCATCACATCACGGTTCACGGTCATCATTGTTTATCGCGGTGCTAATTTTTTTTAGCCTAAAAAAAACCCAAAAAATCCATAATATTCTAAAATGGTAGAAAACAATATCTTTCTCCATTATTAAACACTTTAAAGAAAATTATCAGTCCCCCCTAAGTCATTACATCCCGTATCGCTGTCTTATTTGATACTTATAAAGATTGCTATGAATTAAACAGGCTTACATGCATATATTAAAATAAGTCCAACTAACATAAATTTTACGGTATGCATTGCAACCATAATTTTGTACTAATAATTAGTGTTAAACACTTAAAGTCAAGAAACTACTGCTAGTAGTTTAGATGTACAATACTCAATTATTCATTATCCAAGTAAATTGTGCCTGAATTTCAACTTTCAAGTAACATTTACTACTACATCAAGATTAAATAATTAACTAAAACATCGGATTATGAGCATAAGGGTATTGTGGTTATGAAGGGAAGAAACCATTATACAAGAATCCAAAAAATCTTGCAAATCACTTGAGTTTTAGTGAAAAAAATAAGCTAAGGAAGTTCTAACATAGTCTTAAAGAAGCTCCATAAATGGTTTGGGAAAGAAAGAAATGAAAAAGAAGTGGAAAGAAAGTAAAAAAAAAAAAAAAAATCAGCGTCGATCGATATTTTGACTGTTGTTTTCAAAATATCAACTGTTATGGACCATTATGACCATATTGACCATTATGGCCGTTATGGATTGTTTTTTTCACTATTTTTTTACCCTGTGATCGTTATGACTGTTACATTGTAAATATCGTAACGGTAACACTTGTTATTTTAAACTATGATTCAGTGCCCTACTCTTCGTAGAGAGAGAGAGAGAGAGAGGAAACAAGGATGAATAAGAATTAGAGTAGCAGTTTCTATTTTTGTTTTAAATTATGAGTTGTGGTAAGCAGATTAGAAAGTGTGATTACGGAGGATTTTCCTGGATTTCCTAGTCAGGGAAGGATCCCTCTACAAATAAGTATATTGGGGATACCCAAGGACATATCATATGTTATTGAATATAATTGATCCTAAGTTTTCTTTCAAGAATGTTATTTTCTATTGTTGTGGGCGTGCACTAGTGCTTGAATCCTCCCCTTGATTCTATCAACCCCATCTGAGGTGTTGATCTATTTGGTCGAGAAGATCTGAGTTTGTGCCAAATAAACATAGGCAGTGCATGGCACTTTCATCGCTATTGGATAACCACAATTTTCTTCTTGTGTTAAATTATTTTGGGTATATCAATGACTTTTTCTGATCTTGTAAAGGATTTTTTCTATGTAGGATTTGGAAAACTCTGATGATCAAGAAGACTATATTCCTTCTATTGCTATTGTTGGTCGACCAAATGTCGGGAAAAGTAGTATTTTGAATGCTTTAATTAGACAGGATAGAACAATTGTTAGCCCAATTAGCGGGACTACTCGTGATGCTATTGATACTGAATTGACTGGACCAGATGGGAAGGTTTGTGTCCTCACTCCTTAAGAATAGCTTATTCTTGAATGTTTAAGAATTAAGACCATTTGTGTTTAGCTGATGCACAAATGAATCAAATGGTTCATGATGTATTGAGAACATCAATAGAATAACATGTATGAAAATACCTTTGTGGAACAATGATAGTAGGGTTTCAATCTTGCGTTACTTTCCTTAAAAACTAATCATACATCTATATCTCTAGCAGTCCTCTCTTTCTTCAATCTCCTGGTTCAATACAATACTAAAATCACGAATGAACACTTTAAAGTGTAAAAGTGTAATTACTTGGTGCAAGCCCATTTGATATGGACATGAGCATATATTCCTTTTACAGCAATGCTAGGTGTTTTACATCAATTCCTTGCAAGTACCTTGTATCCCTCACTCCAGTGGAGTTGAAGCATTTTATTGGCAGCAACAACCGAGTCCTCATCTAACATCGCTTTAAAAGGGATAAGTTTGCGTTGTTGAGTACTTGTTTTGTGTTGGGAGGTGAAGGAGTCACTAGATCTCCTCTTTCTTCACATTAACTCCAAACTTTGGCGTCTTTTATTTTATTTTCTTATTATTGTTGATAGTTTTGGTATCTCAGAAGATTGCACTGCGGGTCCTCTTAAACCACAAATTTAGTGCTGTACGAATAGTTTTATTTAGAAAAAGCTTGGGAATAACAGATGAAAGGGATAAAAAGAACAGTGTGTATCTCTGACTAGTCTCAGATAGCCCCTAGTACCTTGGGAAGCACTACCTCCAGTAGTGCAGAAGTTGAATAATGAGATAGTAGCTTTATGGGTAATTCAGGTTCATCTGGGTGCGAGGGATCCTTAGATTAGAGACCATGATGGATAATGAGGTTCATATTTATGGGACCAGTTGGCATGGGAGATATTAATAGGGGGCTCGAATCTTGGCCTTTTTGTAAGGTTTGAGACCATTTTGTAGATTATTTTAAGGTACTATGGTTTTTTTTTTTGGTTGTTGTTGTTGTTGTGCATGTGGGTGGGTGACTTAAAAAAGTGCCATGTTGTAAATTGAGTGCAAAGCTCCATGGATATTCAATTTATAGTGTGCATGCAGTTAGTGGTTGTGCAGTTTGTCTATGTAAGAACCTGATTTCTAATTACTTTGATTAAAGCTAGTTAACTACATTTAGTGGTAAAGATGCTTGATTAGAGGTTAATTGAGAGTTTCTTGGGATTAGAACTAAGTCTGTTTTGATTCCTGAGAGTTTCGAAAAGTTTTGTGAGAATTCGACTTTTCTAGGTTAAGTTAGAATCCCGAGGTTTTTCAGGATTATCTTGGGAATTTCCTAAAAATTATTTCTTGATCCCAAAAGTTCAGTCTTGATCTACCCAACATCTGTCATGTTCAGCCCGAATTCATCCGAAGTCCAGAAAGCCTAATTTGAACCCTGGCACTCTTTTCGAGGCAAATACCGCAATTTTTGAAATTACAGATTTTGCCCTCGATCTCTGAAAATTCTAATTCTTGCCTTGTTCGAAAGCCCTTCTCGAGACCTATAATTCTTTTTCTTTGACCAAGTCTGTCCGAAGGCCCAAAGACCTTTGTTAACAAGCCCCAAGTTCGGCTAAGGTGGTAGTAAACTTATAAACTAACTCTTGCAAAATATCTCAACTACCACCACCTAATTCATTAATGGCCACCTACCCCATTTAATGCCTCACCTACCACCACTACAACTCATTTAACCCCTCATTTCCACCGGTTGCATGCATTTGAGTAAGTCCTCTCTTCCTCTCTTCTTTTCTTCTTCTCCTTCCTCTCCATGGCATGGTGAATCTACATCAGAGGCTTTCTTTGCAAAATCTGAATCGGCCATTTGACTTCCCGTCACCTCTTTCGAATCAAGTTTCTTTTTGGAGTAAATCGAACGGTGTTAGCCACTTCTTCCTCACCTTTCCCTTGAGCTTCCAAGAGGTAAGCCTCTTTTCTCTTGAGTTAGAATCTATTCTTTTCACCATTATGATATTGTTTTGGTGTGGGTTTTGATAGTTAGAGGTTTTTTGTTTTAGGGAGCTTTGGTGGGAGAAACCCTTGATCTTCCTACCTTGGACCGACTGTTTTCTGAGGTTTCATTTGGCTCTTGGTTTGAGGCAAATATTTAAGTTGATTAGCATGAGTTGCTTGGGTTATCTTTGATTAAACGTAATTCATGATTTATTGATTTTTTACCTGCTTAAGGATATTTGTTGCTCAGAGGCCTATTGATTAGCCAAGATTGCATCACATTAGGTTTTTAAAAAGACCTGGCTAATCTTGTTTAAATATTAATAAATGGTGGATTTCATCCAAAAGTTTTACTGTGTTAAAATTTTGAGATTTCTGTTTTGTGTTGGATGGTTTATTAATATTATTTTATAGTCTGTTTGATTGTGTATTATCATTGTCCTTAAAACTGTTGTTGATGCCCAGTTTTCCTAGTTAGTGGGTCACCTGTGATGCCCATGGGACCCAGCCCTTGGTGCTTAAGCACCAGCTGCTAAGCTGCCCAAAGTTTAGTCACCTCACCTGTCACGTCCCCCAAAAATAAGAATTGGGGAAAAACGTGAAAAATAAATTAAATTCGAATTTCCTGTGTTTAATACAACAAAAGCTTTCAAAAGTGGACCCACATAAATTTTCAAACTGTGGTGAGTCAAAATAAAATTTCATTAAATGTAACAGAAGCTTTATTCAATTGGTATTCAAGTTCATAAATAAGATCCAACACGAAAATCAAATAAACATTAAAAGTTAAAGTTGCAGAATGAATAAAACAATTATTAATGAAATGTTTATCATTAAAGAACGTTCATCTAAAGAATTGTTAAGATGACGTTCACTCTCATGCAGGCTCAGACGGCTCCAAAACCGTCTCCGGCATCCCATTAGGGTTCATCAGTTGGCTCAAACGTTTGAAACGTTTGACTCTTCTCCGTCTCCTCGGTATAGAAGGGCTCGGTACCTATACACCAAATATTACAAAGTAAATAGCAAGAACATGATCATGATTCGAAATCAAAATACGATATCAAGTTGAGTAAAGACAAGTGAAATCATATGAACAACGATAAAACTAATGACAAGAAGAAACGTATAACATAATCCAAAAGACACCAAATAGAGCAATATATAATTCACACGGAGACAAGTGTCCCCGTTTTGGGTGGTCAACCCTACATAATTGAGAGAGCCCGTCCACAACGTCGGTGGTCATAAACCAATCAAAACCAGGATAACATGTTCACATTCAAAGCGGATTATAAGTGATCCGGACACATTGGTGATCAACCGTCCACATACGATCTGCAGTCGTTCATAAATGACCCACATAAACAAAAACATATAAGCATAATAGACCTAACTAATAAAGCTCCGACACAAGAGTCCTAAGTCAAAATGAAGTGCCGGCCATATCCCATTCCATATCACATTCAAATCAACATACATAATTTGGCAAGCAACTTCATAGTCCATAACACATAACAAGGTATGCATCTAAATGAATACATAACCTAACCAACATATGCGTGCGAGTACAAGGTTAAGACATAGTACGAATCGATCCTAAGGTTAGACATATTTTCATATACCCGTCAACACACAATAATAACGCTAGTAAGCTAAGGACATAGCTTCTCTCAAAATTCATGGTGCATAGATCCAATGAAGGATTTCCAATAGAGATTTATTGCCCCTTTCTCGCTAGAGTTCATTAAAGTCATAACAGGTATTTGAATCCTACATCCATAAGATACTGTATGCCCAAAGACGGTTCCTACGTCAAGTCCAGGTAGGTAATTTAAGGTTATTGAATTCATACGAAGTCCCATACATGAAAACATTAATCCCCAAACGAATCAGAGCCAGATCGATCAAAGAGAATCACAAAATGCCTAAGTACATTGAACGTTCGAACGTATGAACCCAACGTTCAAAGGTCTCGGATTTTGGCTTGAAGGCGCGAGGAAAATCAAGCGTTCGAACGTTCAAGAAGCACGTTCGAATGTTTGATGCCCCTGCGCTTTGGTTCAAACGAACCTGAATTCAAACGTTCGAACGTTTGATGCTGCTGCCCTTTGGCGCGGACGAGTTTGGACTCGCATATTCGAACGTTCCAAAGCAATGTTCAAACATTCGACGTCCAGAACGTTGGCCGAGTTCGTGCAGTTACAGAAATTGGGGTTTTTCCCTTTTTTCATCCATTCTACCTCCCTGTACCAAATGAGAATCAAATCCAACCAAAAATCTATACTAATCATATTTAATCCAACAAGGGAGGAAATCCACAATTTCATTCCTAAATCATCAAATAACCCAAACATTCACCCTAATCTGTCATTATCATTAAGAAAAGGGCAATTAAACAAACCTATATGCATTAGATAAGAAATCAAAACCAAATAAAGCATTCAATAACGAATTATAATAATGTACTTGCCTCAGATTCGAAGTTGAAGAAGAATGCTATAGGTTTCCTAACCAATACCCAATCCAAGATTACCACGGCTCTCGATCACAATCCTAACACCAATCTGACACAAGAGATGGGATAGAAATACCCCGGTGATCAAATCTATGGTATTCCTACTCAAAACCTAACATTGGAAAGTATAAGAAGATAACCTACGCATATAGATCTACTCCTGATGATTTGAGGAGATGATTATCTGAGATGAGAAGATTGAACTAAGATTGCTGGTATCCTCTGATATTGATTCTGATGGCTGGATCCTAAAGCTGGTATCGCTTGGGAAGTTGAAAGAGGAAGAAGACGAAGAAGTTACGGGAGGAGTTGCAGAGTAGTAGGGAGAGATAAGAAGTGATTCGTTAAAAGAAGAATTGGATTAAAAGGGTGCTCTTGGGCTTAAGTCATTGGGTCAAAACTACGGGTCAGGCCATCTATCCATTAACCCAACTCATCAATCTACGCATCTAATCTAACGTGTGCCCTATTTAATTCTAACCACTTAAATAACTACAATACATTTAATTAAAATAACAATAATAATATCTAATTAAAATATAATAAAATATTATATGTGGGACCGGGATCTTACATCACCTGTCAAGCCAAATCAGGAACTCAACCACCACATGTCTGTCCGGAGGGTCTCCACGTGCCTCAGCTGAGTCATTAACTCACTTCCCCTTCCCACAGCCCTGTACGTCCCTGCACGGACCAGCCAACAGCAGCCTCTGCTGCTGCTTCCTTCTCTTCTCCTTCTTTTACTCTGTTTTTCCAGCTACCCTACACTGATCTGTAGCAGCAGTTCTCTGCTGCTCCTTTTTCGTCTTCTTCTTCTCTCCTTCTTCTTGCTTTCAGTTTTCCTGCGCAGTCCGGTCATCATCTCCCCGGGCCAGCCCATTCCTACAACTTCCACCGGCTACCTTCCTGCACAGTTCGCCCGGCCAGCCCATTCCTGCAACTTCCACCGGCCACCTTCCTACGTAGTCCGCCCGGCCACTCTTTTTCTCCCCTGAACCAGCGGCCAGCATGCGACAGCAGCTTCTGTTACTTCTTCTTCTCCTCCTTTTTCTTCTTCTTCCCAGCTCCTACTCCCCTCTGCCCGGCCATTCTCAGCCTGCTGCAGCGGCTACTCCTTCTTCTGCAGTAGTCACCGGCCACACAACTTACATCCTGAGCGGCCGGCCACCTTTTTCCTTCGTCACCGGCTAGTTCCTTGCTGCTGCCGGCCATGTTTCCTTCTTCCCTCATAGCCGGCCATCTCTCTCCTTCTCCCTGTAAACCCGTGACCACTCCTCATCTCCCCTGTACCATCAGTACCTGGACCAGCCCTACAACCCCCTCATCTGGAACCAGCTTCACCTTCTCTCTCCCTGAAATCAGTCCTGCCCTTCTCTTCCATGGAACCAGCTGTACAACCCCTGCGCTTCTTCCCCTTGCACTCAGCCAAACCAGACTTTCCCTGCACTTCTTCTCATATGAACCAGTCTCTGCACACTTTTTCCCCACCTGTAACCAACTCTGTACTCCACTCTTCACTGATCACCACCTGTCATTTAGCCACAACCTACACAGTGATCCCCCCGCACAGCAGCCGGCTGTAACCAATTCAGTGACCAAGTTGCAGTGTATACCCTTTGACCCATGGGCCCCACCTCGGGACCCGCAGAGCCCAATCCCTCATGCCTTGTTTAATGACTCAATTCGAACCAGGACTTTTCCCTTGTTTTTCTCTTAAATGTATTTTAAATTAATTCGAATAATTTGGAACACGCATGTAGAGCCCGATGACTTGCAATTTACCCAAACTTAGGGATCGGATATGATTACCTTCAGATTGCATCAAGTGTACTGAATACATTAATATCCTTCTCTAGGAGCGTGTAACTTTGGAAATCATTGTACTTACATGCGTATGCTTATTTTTAATTGTCTTTTATACTTCGTCATGAATCTGATTTTTTAGCATCTTACTTTACGGGACTTCGAGGGTCTTACCCCGCAATCTTCGCCTTGCTTTACCATTGGATGCTCCTGGATCCTTGGGGTTTCTTGGATTGCGAGCGAGCAGTTATTACCCTGCCATTCCAAGTTACCTAGATCATATTGCTTTTCCGCCACCCGTTTTGAGACATTTTATTTCTACCCGAAATACAACCCGTTTTTCTGGAAAATTCCCTAGACTTAGAAATATTATTTGAAAACCAGTTTTGTTTCGGTTTATTGTTTTAAAAGCTAAATTAGCATTCTTTATGTTTTGAAGCCTCTGATTTTCTGTCAAACCCTATACTTGAAATTGTGTCTTGCGAGTAACTGATTTACTCATTGATTCTTGATTTAAACATTGATTTTTGAATCGGCACCACCAAGCAATTATTCTAGTACATGTTTTATATATATGGATATATAGTATTGCGCGCAATATCTTAAGTCTTGAAAGTGACGGGTGTCACTATAGCACCTTCCCTGACCGGGTTAAACCACTAGGACCCTCGTAGCAGGGCCTCTGATTTCTTAATGGCCGTGGCTTCATGCTGGGTTTTTTTGTACTCTCAGTTTACTCAGTTGGAGCTAGCAGGTGCTTCCTCCTCCTTGAGAATCAGGCCTAGTGGTCGCCAAATGTTTTATGGATTTAAATTAAGTCATGTTTATGATTCTGTAAATCATATTTCCTTGCATTAGCTTGTCAGTTTACTGCATTGTTTTCCAGATTAATCATCTGTATTTACATTATGTTATTTTCTGCAAACTATGCTCTCCTTATTGAATATTTGCTAGACTTTTGTCTGATCTATGCTTGATGCCGTAGGTAATGAGCTCGTCTTCGCCCCCGAACTGGACATTGGGGCGATCCAACGGGATCTGCCGGTTATTAAAGAGTGGGCGGCTGACGACGTAGAGTAGTGTCCAAAGTTGTAGAGCTCGCGACATCATCTTTTGGTTATTTTTGGGAATTTCATCATTTGTCCTGTAATTATTTGGCCAGTGTTTTTGTATGGCTTTATTGTGGGTTGCAATCAACTAATCTTTTGTTAAACTTGAATGATAATTAAAGGAATGAGTTCCTTTCTGCTATCCAGTCTGGTAATGCCATCTTACTCTGATGATTATGTTTGTTCCGTGAAACGGCCCTCCGCAACCTTCCGCCATGAAGGTCCTCGTAGATCGGGGATCCCTGCAGAATCTCACATAGCGGAATCCTGTGGATGTAATTAACTGGCGCGCATGCCGGGGCCCCACCAATCCTCGTGTCCTGTGCGCCATCGCGGCCTCATCCGCCCTGATCATTTCTTAATCCGGATTGGGGATTTGGGGTCGTGACAGTCTCTTTCTGAAGTTCGACATATTGGCTAACGAAGTTGATGTCTGCAACTTTGGGGCTTCATAGAGTAGTTTCTTCTGTTTGTGGGACAGTACAACTAATTTTCAGTTTTGAGTTTGATGTCTCCAGTGGTGTGTTTGTACGTTTCTATTTATCAGTCATTTGTACATTTAATAAAGTTATACTCTCTCCCAAAAGAAGAGGAAAATGATGTTCATGAAGGCAACCTTTAAAGACCAAAATACTGACACAGCTTTGCAGATTTACTATAGTGCTTGAAGCAAAGTTGGTTTCTGGATAATAACTCATCAGTGTGACATGCTGGCTTATTCCTATTTGAAAGAGTAAATGACCCAATCAATTATACTTTGGTGGGTTGAAAGGTACAGTGAAAAATTTACTCGATTACTGAAGAACTTGGTGGATAGGTGAGGTGGACCAACTCATTTGCTTTTGAATGTTGCGTGTGTTTATTTTTATGCTTGATATGGGAAAGGCACTAGAACGAGATTGACGATTTAACAGCTATGATGCATGGACTCTGAAAAGGCAACGTATCTGTATCAAATTGTATTGTATTGATACTTAGTTTTATGGGTTAAATCTGCATCCGCTCCATATCCAATGCCATGTCCCTGCCATATGCTTGCAGTATCTGGGCCAGTATCTGGGCATCATGGGTTATAGGGCATCTTTTGATGGCCTCTTACACTCATCAAGTAAATGTCCAAATTTGGGTACATTCCTAGAGTTATTTATTGGGAAGGTACAGGGTATAATCACTACGGTTCTTAGAACTCTGCTTAAAATTATGGTGTAGATCTCTAGCGGTCGGTCTGATAACATGCAATTTATATTAGTGAGCTGTGTTTCTAAATGATCTTTTCAGGCTGACTTTGGACAACTTAGCACCATTTCTGGTGTGGGAATTTTATCAGAACAATGTTAGTATCTACCAATTGGATAGGAGTCCTTTATGGATGCATGGTCTGATTTTGTTAGATCAATGAGAATGTATTGCTGGTTTGTATTTGTATAGTTTAATTTACATCACTTTTTTAAATTATTTAAATTATATGAGGTGTGTATCCGAATGTCAAAATGGAGGATGACTTCTTCCTTTCATGTTTTTTCACTCCCACTATATCATCCAAACCCTTTGCATCTGGATTTGCTAAAATTACTTATATTTGCAGAAATATAAACTTATTGATACTGCTGGAATTAGACGAAGGGCGGTAGCATCAGCAGGAAACACAACAGAGGCCTTGTCATTGAATTCTTATGGGCTTGGGGGGAGCCGGGTAAATATTCTGAGGCCCCAGTGGAATAAATCCCTACGGGCCTATTGTCAAAATATGTGAATATAAAGCACCTTGCATTGTCCTCTGCCTATCAAAGCAGTCCATCTGAGCCATGACTAGTTGGAGCTGGATTGATTGGTCTGCATTGGCTTGTTTCGATCCTCAAAACTCAGCTGCCCTGAATGTGTAATTCTAATGAGAAACGATCCCATTCTGCCATCAGTGCGGTGGCAACAGCAGCTATCAGTCTGGTTTCACACGTTAAGGACTCTTCTAATCACTTGAACCCCTGTATAGGAACTGGCCCAAATTTTACACCATAAGGGATGCCATACACCGTGGGATGGCAAATTTTCAAAATAGTATAAAAACGCTTAGCTCATTTTTTTAAAAGTAGATAAAGACTTGAATATTTCAAAAGAATAAAATAGTTTTTCAATTTTTTTTTTCAATCTAAAGTCCTTACCATAAAAAAATTGGAAAAGGACAAAAATATCCTTATATCCTTTTTCAAGTTTTCCCTTTAATAAATCATTTAACAAAAATGTTCAAATCCAACCCCAAACAAGTTAATAGAGCCCACTTTAGCTACCTTCAAGCATAGATGGTTAAAAAAAGAAGGGTATACAAGTGACTTACAAACTTTTACAATGTACCCCACCATCAGCATTTGATCTGATCTTTGAGGCCTACGAAGTGATTTTTGGGGACGAAAAAAAGATAAAAAAAATACAAAAACTTGTCATAAGGGTATTTTTGCATTTTTCCAAAAAAGAATTTATGGAGAGGACTTGATTGACTTTTATACTTTTTTGAAATATACAATTCTTCATAAACTTTTTTGAAAATGAACTAAAAAGTCTTATACTTCTTTGAAACTTTTCCTAAAAAAATAATATATTTCATACATGAGTAATCCAACTGCGCATCGCTCTAATTAAAAAAAAATAAATTTGGACCAGTGCTTCTACATGGGAGCATAAGATAAAAGTGATTCAGAATCGAACAAAAGTAGAGCTCACATGTTGCATCTGGCAGCACAGGATCATCCAAAGTACCCTGAGCTTATCCAACGCATCAGTCCCTTTCTATGTTCTTTTTTTCTTTTCTTTTCTTCGTTTAATTGTTAACCTGGCTTGAACTTGCCACCTAATGGTTGTAAGAATCAGCACCTTCCAACTGTGCTATGCACTATCACATGAATCTTCCAACAATAAATCAAGTCACATGGATCCTTACTGGTAAACTGAGTTACCTGCACTGGGTTTACAGAGATCAGCACGGAATGCAAATGAATGGAAAAAAGGTGTACTATCAAAGACTAAACACTGGATGGGTAGGATAGTCCAAGCTGGTTTATTTGGTTTATGACTCCACAATTGGACTAATCAGATTCATGGTCTGGAAAAACAAATTATGGCAGTCTTCACATCTACAACTACTGTACGGCCAGATGATAAGATGCAAGTAAGTACATTCATCTCAATACTCTAGCCACCAAGCTATTACCCCATGCCCAAGTTTGGCCGACAGGTTCTATGGCCCTAGAATCTTCTCTGGTAGCAAAAGTGAAAGGAAATATCTAAGCTACTCAATCACAAATGGTTGGTTGACTTCCTTTCCTGACCAGGGTTCTCTTTTCTTCTTTCTCCTTTCACACTACAAAACTTTCCCTTTTCATCATCTCTATTGACCCAGAACACTGAGAACAGAATCAAAGTAGAAAACAAAGGGAAAGTAAAAGATAATTCAATTGGGCAAAAATAGCAATTTTGTCATTCATTTTATGATTAGAAATAAACATGAAAAGCAGACTGTTTCGTTTGTAGGGTAGCATCCTCCTGGAGGTTTCAAGAACAGAACGAAAGAGGCACCAAAAGGGAGTAAGTTCCCTTCTGTTTCTTGTTTTTATTTTACGACAGATACCCACCCCAACCCACACAGAAGGGGTGGGAAAACAAGCCTACAAAGACCAATCTCTTCCACATCAATGGAAATTAAAGCAGAAGTACCCAAGGAAAAAATGGAGATTGAAGCAAAGCTCATGTATACATATGGCTAGATGCTTCTAGAGGTTATCAAAGTTGACGGGGTCCCGCAGGAACTTCTCCATCTGCCTTGCCCTCGTCCTGATCGACATATCAAAGAGCTTTTGTCCAAATTCAACCACCAATCCGCCGAGAATGCTCTGATTGATCTGGTTAAATAGGAGAATGTAAGAGAAGACAAATCTGTTAAGCCTAAGTGAGTACAATGATATTGTTTTGGTTAGGCAAGAATTTTCTGTGGTCCAACAAGGAAAAGCCACTGTCATTTTTTGGGTGTTTTTCCAGAAAATTACAGAAGACGAAGAAGAAGAACAAGTCTCTCTAAGCAAAATATTTTTGTTTCCATAGTTTCCAGCTTGTATATCCACAAATGACAGAATTGTTGAGGTAATCCCTCATGAAAGTGGGATTCATTCTCTGATTTCCTCACTAATTATAAGAATTTCTTGCCCAAACCAGCCCCGACACAAGTCTGTTGTAAATGGACATGATCAACAGAAACAAGCTAAAAGAATAAATAGATAAGAAAACTTTCAATCATGGAACCCTGTGCAGAAATCTCTAGTTATAGTCACAGCCAACTAGCCAAAAACAGAACATCTACCACAATTTAAAGGGGTATTTTTGGATAAAATTAAGTTTCTGATTCACACATAATTACTCCTGCATCAGTTAATCGTAAGTAGGACTGTTACTGGTGATACTCTATGATCCCCAGATACAACACAGCATGGACACGACAAGGACGCATTATGTACATGGAATTTACACATTGAAAGTGAAGTATCAGATATGATATGACATGAAACATTACCCATGTTGAAATATCCATGCATCATAGGTGGTACTCTATATGAATAGGGAACCATTTTTTCAGGGGAACCATCTTTTATAAAAATCTTACTATCCATCCCAGAAGATGGCCTGCTCTAACTAACAACATCTTCATTTCTCTTGCCAACCCTTTCCCTCAGTAAAACTCAATTCCAGACTAACGAAGTGACTTTGATAAAAGGAGTCAAGAGTAAAGGGCCAAGGGGCAAGGGTACTATGAGTATATGATTGAAGGATCAACTTTACACCCTTATCTCTTTCCACTGATTATGAACGAGTAACTGCTCATCTTCAAGAGGAAATACTTTGGTATACAGCTATACGTTATTTGTTGATGAATGGACAAATCGAGATGATATGAATGCGAAACTTGAGATATAGCAAGTAATTTTAAAATCAAAGACTTTAAAATAAGCCGTACAAAGACGAGATATATGAATTGCAACTTCAGTGGAGATGTGTAAAAAGATGCGACTCTTGTGAGAATTGAGATTGAAGAGATCGAACAAAATGCCGTACATAGGATAAGAGCTAGAGGTTAAAGTGAAGGCTTGCTTTTGGAGTGCTTTGTAATTGGTATGTAATACATACCAACAAGATTAAAGGAAAATTTTACAAGAGAGTGGCTAGACCAGCTATAACCTATGGAGCAGAATGTTGGCCGATTAGAAAACAACACTACAACAGGAAAAAAAAAAGAGTGCAATGGAGATGGGAATGTTGAGATAGATGTGTGATAAATATTAGGAAAGATAAGATAAAAAATAAGGGCATTCAGAAGCATTTAAGTGTAGCTTCAAAAGATGATTAACTGATAGACACTCATTTAAAATAGTTTGGACATATCCAGTGCAGGCTACCAGCGCCGGTGAGAAAAAGTTTCTTTATACAAGTTGATGGCCCCAAGGAAAAAGGGTGGGATACGGGGCTACAGGGCACATGGATGGAAATAGTGGGAGAGATTTGAAGAAGTGCAACATATCTATGTATTTGGCCCCTGATAGACTGGAATGGAGAAAGAGAATTCATGCTGCTAACCCCAACATAGTTGCGACACGGCTTTGATGATGACGACCTTTTTTTCTCCCTTCGGATGGCTATGATTAATACTTCTCTCACAAAGAAAATCCCCTCCGTTTTCCTAGGAAATCACTATAGGAATATGTCAAACATGCGCTCTCTAAAAAGAAAACGAGGGATGACATAAAATCATTTTCAAAATTTCAAAATGATTATTATGTTATTATATTTTTTGATAGAAGATTAACTAATATTTAAAAAAGCGAGATGCTCCTATGAGAGATATCTCTCACCTTAAATGAGAGATTGTGTGGGGGCCCTCACATCCATATCCAATGCCAACAACTTAAATGTAAGGTCCCCCACCCATATCTCTCATATAAGGTGAGAGATATCTCTCATAGGAGCATCTCCCTTTAAAAAAATTATAATGCAAAACAACAAAGAGATATGATGTAAATGAACTTTCATAAAAATTCATTTTCTATTGGTATCTCCACAATAACTCTTACACAAAAAGGTTCCATGGTTCAAAATATCGGCCAACAAGCGTCAGATTCCCATATTAACAATATGGTACTTTTGTGCATGTCTCTGATGCAGGCGCAGATCAGTTAAGAACAACACTGACAATCTGACATTCACATGAATGATATAAAGAGAGCATTACACGAGACCTATCAGTTTATGAATGACCAATACATGAACCAGTTCCTAGATCTTAGCTTGAAAGATGTAATGCAATCAAGGAGTACCTTTTGTTCAAGTTTCACTGTCTTCCCATGTCCAATGATTTCCTGCAATGTCTCCTTAAGTTGTTTTTCCTCCTCTGGTGGAAGTGGCTGTTCAAAATGAATAATGAGTACATGAAAAATTACATAAACAATCAGGCATTGCTGCTAAAAAAAATAAATAGAATACATAACTTGAAATGCTTCAAACAGAAGTGATGTGGATACTTCGTTTAACAGTTTAACAGCTCTCTAAAATAGCAAAAATCCCACCGACTACTATCTAGAAATGTAGCCATATCCCATTTTAGGGTAACTTGTGGTTCCCTTCCAGTTTGGATTGGAGATGAAATTTCTCCTGTTGTTAAGATCAGATCTTAAGGAAGCCTATTCTCCTCTCAAATATCCCAAGAACAGTTATTTTCGCTTGTACTTAAATGGAAAGGAAGCAAACACAACACTTAGGGCCTGTTTGTCAGCATAGAACACATGGGAGTTCGTTTTTAATAATTGTTGTTACTTGTTACTTTACAGGTGAAGATATGTGTCACTTGCTGCTGATGTTTTTCGTTCTATTACTGAATACTGAATTTTAGTAATCGCTGTTGTGCTCTAGGGTTCTTGTGATCCGTATTGATTGACAAGTTGATGTTGATGAACAAAACGTAATCCGCTTCAACTGAGAAATGAGTAACTGTTTGTTGTGTTAGCCTTTTGATAATAAGAATCAATTACTCCAGAGGAAAGATGTAAAAAGGTGAACTATGAATAATAAGTTCTTTTATAGCACATATTGTCGACCCTCAATGCAAATATATGGGAAAAAGAGTATATTAGTTTTCCAGTTTTTCATCCTTTTCCATGTCACCTCATTATGTGGCTGTCGTAAAGCCGGGTGGAAGATGCAGATCACATCAGATCAGTAGTTGAGTATGAAAACTTCCCAACCTTTCAAACGTGTTTTACTTAATATCGATGAATGGGAAGTCAAAATTTACAAAGCCAGCCCCAAGTACATGAGATAAGGCATTTGATGATGATGACATAATGATGATTGGAAAAGTACAGGCACAAAGTTTGCAACCACCAGTTATTGACAGGTACAATATCCAGATATCAAAGCATGCAAGTACTTTTTCAGACACTATTTTTTTTTACCAAAATCAATAATATGGTCAATAGGTTATTACCAGGACTGTCAATCCGGCCATTGGACAAAGGGGCCTGGCCCGGCCTAGTCCACAAAACGAGGGCTTTATTCTTGTCCTAAAGCCACAGGGTAGGGCTGAGCCCAATTTTGAAATGCCTGAAACCTTGAGGGCCAAGCTAGGGCTTGACCCAGCCTGACCCAATCCGGCCCAGCCCACTGTCTATTAATATATATATATATATATAATATGTAATTTAATATATAATATATATTAATATATACATAACATATACAAATTACAAATACATGTAAATTCATTTGGGCTGGTTGGAAACCCAGCCCAACCACTTTTTTTTATAACACAACCACTTTTTTTCAACAGTCATGTTGCAGGGGCCTTTTAGACATTTTAATAAAAAGTCAATTTTTCCCATCAATTACTAGAGTCCACTGGGTGAGTTTTTTTTTGCATTTGGTTTATTAATCTCCTCCAAAGGTTAGGCCACTAACAATGATTCACATTTTCAATAAGAGGATGACCAAAACCAATGAATAAAAGCATAGACCCCAATTAGATGGCTATCATCATCCCCCAAAGACATACATGCTGGTCATGTCACAAGTAAGTCACACAAGGCCCCAATATTGATTGTTTATGGCCCAAATCAAAGTCATATTAGACTATTACAATCTTGTAGCCACTGAGTTAATGGTATCTTAAAGGCTCCCATTTTATTTTAAATTTTGTTTATTTAGAATTTCAGCTCTTCTACTTATCTACTTCATATGATGAGGTGATCACAATCACCAAATTAAGGACATTTACATGTGTCAAGTGGGCCCCATAAACTGGGCATTTCTTTGTTGTAATGAAATTAGATTACAGTTGATCATTACTCTACATCATTGATTTCATTGTGTTGGGTAGTACATGCAGTTGCCTACTCCCAGGCCTCAATCTGATATTAAGGAAGAAAGAAACAAAAAAAATAAATAAATAAATAAAAAAAAATGGGATTGTTAGTTGCCATGTCTCACACTCTCCACACTAGCAACAGCTTTCTCTCTGTGCCTGGCCGTCTAGAGGTCTTTCGGCAGACATTTTTCCATCATGAAATATTGCCAATTTTTGTGTAGAAAATGATAGAAAATGAACCTGTGCATGGATGAAATCCATTCCCACTTCAAACATTAAGATCTATGGTTGTAAGTACTCTAGTCTTCACCATGTCAATTCATACCACTGATGGGTGTGTTATAATTTTAAACCAAGAATACAGTCTTGCCTACTGTTAGTGAAACCTCAGGGAGTTCAATGGAATCTGTAAATTTCTTTTTTTTTTTTTTTGGGAAGGAATCTATATGTCTTACAGTTTGGTTTTGAAATGGTAGATCCACAAGTAATTGTTAAATCATCTTGCTTAAGCTTAATTCATATCTGGAATAATATGATATTTATTGTTTACATCTCATCATCATTAAGCTTTTCTTTCGGCCCTGGCCTGGCCTTGACTCTTGAGGGCAGGGTAAGGCGTAAGTGTAAAACCACTTAGGATGCCGAGGGCTTTTGCTCAACTTAGGCCCAACCTACATATGTGGGGTAGGGAAAGTTCTTACCCTGGCCCAGCCCGGGCGCAGCCCTTTGACAGCCCTAGTTATTACCCAAGCATGATCTGCCATGATATTGCTGCAGTAGTGTATTGCAACAATGACATGGTTTGCAACGCACGGCTAAGGAAAAGGCAAAACTTACAATGACAGTTGTCACAATGGCTTTCACCTCCCCCCTATGTGCCATGGTCAAATCCACAAAGCTCTTTGCAATACTCTCGATGTGTCTCAGCCTCCCATTCTCAGCCAAAATAGCTATGCAAATACACCAGTACAAGCACAAGTGAGGACATTAAGCAAGAGACCCTTAATAAAATAAAGCAAGCATCTCAGGCCAAGAAAATTGCACGTCCATATAACTAGTATACCAACGTGAACATCATAAGACTTTCCAGTAATAGAATAAGTATCAATAACTTGAACACACAGTAAGTACCTTATAAATAAATCTAAAAGAATTACCTTTCAAAAAAAAAAAAAATCTAAAAATGTTCCAGGACAAGCATCCCTTGTGAGATCAACAAAACAAGCAAGGAAATAGTCTAGGACTCAAGATGTTGGTATAAGGAAATGTAGATATATAATGTACTTTTCAGCTTTGACACCCGGATACATCAAAATAAGAAATAGATTTGTCATATAGTATCAAATACTTCAGATTTGTAAAGTTAAAGTGCCTGCCGTATCTGGGCAACATAGTATCGGTGAAGACGCAGGAAGGCAAAATAAACTGAATGTAGATCTAATATGAGACCAATGGGCAGTTCAGCACGGGTTCTAATTCAGCACAGTTATAAGACATCTTGGAAAAAATCAGTGCTGCGATCTTGAAAGACCAGATAATGGACAAAATTAAAAGATTAAAATGAAAAGGACCTTGAACTGTGGTTAGATGGAAAACATCTTCTTGTTGGAGTTCTTTTAATCCACAGAAAATGACACAATACGCGGAAGCACAATTTGACTGATTGTGAGGCCAAAACACCCGGATCTTTAATCCAATGGAAAGTCCACTCGACCAAGAAAATAGTAGAAATTCACTTAACCAATGATTGAGAAATTCCACCATTGATCTTCAATACAATGGAGACGTCTCAAACCAGTGGAGAAGATTAAAAAAAAGGTGCCAGAATTAAAAAAATCCAAAACCACCATGATCGTTCCTCACAATTGCTTATATAGTGTTTAAAACTTATAAAACCCTAAGACCCAATATTACCTTGATTTAATCACTAATCACATGAAGCCTTAATCTCTAAGAATCCTAAGATACACAAAAGAGGAAAGTGTAAACCCAAACAACTGAAGGTGTCCCAAAGTTGCTGGTTTCAAGGGCTATGGACACAAACCTACTAAATAGGAGCTCATTTACAACTCAAATAAGAAAGAAGTAATCCTAAATGGCTAAAATGTAGGAAGGAACCCGAACTTTAAAGAGGTTGTCCGCAGACTTCATTTCTCGAGATGTGCTTTAGGAGCTGTGGGCCCCATATGACTCAATGTATATCTTATGCCGATTTTTTTGGACGGGAATCATGACTCTCGCTCTCTCTCATATGGATGGGAATCACCATCAACTTATCTTATCCCTAGCCCATCAATTTGGGTCATATTATTGCTCTAACTTATAAAAAAAAAAAGTCTATACATTCCAAAAGTGCATTAATTTGATGAGAATCATCATCATTAACTTAGACATAGCCCATCAATTTTGGGTCAGATCATCTCTTTAACTTCAAATAAAATTAAAAGAGTCCACATGTCTCAAAAGTTTATGAATGGAAAGATCATCATCAATTCATCGCCATCTACTTAGGAAAGAGAATCAACATCATCTACTTACATTTCAGGTCAGATTATTTCTATCTGTTCAAAATAAATAAAACAAAAGGGACAAGATATCAACACCACCACCATCCTTTCAGCCTTAACAAGTGTGTGCACACGTGCGTGAATGTGTTCATGTACACTGCATTAGGTACGCAAAAAGGATAGAAGGCACAAGATATCAACACCACGACAGTCCTTGCAACCTTATCCATCAAAGGCCACCTTCATGAATTCCTAGTTAAAAAATTGAGTGAATACAGACATGCAAAGATGAGATACCAACATATTGGTTATGCAGGAAAAATAAAGAAAAAAGAAATTAAACCTCGAAAAGCATAGAGGTTGTTCCTCACACAAAAGAAAGATTGGGAGATGAGGCAGCGTGAAGATATGCATGAAATAATAGAGTTTTCTTATTAACTAGACACATTAGTAATTTCAATGTGCACCACTATGCAGTTTTTTCTCTATAGAATCAAATTAACAGAAAAAGGATACACATATAGTCACAGAAGAAAGTATGGTTCCACAAGCCACACCAGCCAATACCTAAAAAATTCTTCATCACATCAGAAAATCCAGCTTCAGCAAATATCTCCTGAACAGCCTTGACTCTGGTCTCCCCAGGCACAGATAAATCCTTTATGAACTGTGAAAACAAGGGACTCTTCTTGGAAGCCTCAACAAGGTCAAGAATCTCAGATTCAACCTTGTCCAACAAATTACCTTTTGCTGCCACCAGGAATAAAGCAGAGGCATAGTTTCCAGATCCTCCAAACAATGCCAGAGGTACCTGACATATTATGAAGAACCCCCATCCCAAAATCAACATATGCAAATAGAGGTGATCAAATCATTTTGAGCATATAAAACAGAAGAAACTTCCAAGAAATTAAATAAAAATGAAGACACGCATTGATCAGTAAATTTAGCTAGGAAAGAAAACACAATTCTGAATTTTTTTTAGCAATTAAGATGATGAACTATAGAAAGAAGAGTCTCAAGAAGACATACACAAGCATCCTATAAGAACGATCATGTGATGACTGAATTTATTCATATTATGAAAGGAACATGAGAATTGATCTCTTGAACTCAAGAATACAGGTGGGCCAGCTCTGTGGGTGTGTGTAGAGAGGGGTAGCCTTAGAAAATAAAAGTTTACCCTTAAAAAAAAAAATACAGGTGGGCCAGCTCTGTGGGTGTGTAGAGAGGGGTAGCCTTAGAAAAGAAAAGTTAACCCTTAAAAAAAAAAAAAAAAAATGATGTCATAAAATTGGGACATGAATCATGATCCTAGGTTATCACCATTCTAGAAGCTATGTTAGTTTCCAGACATATGAAGAGTCTAGTTCGGTGAGCACCCATAACGAAGATGGTTTCCCTCTTACATCTTTTCAAGAGTTTCAAGCTACAGCTAAGCTGACATGCTTTAGAAAACATTCCATTTTGTTTTAATTAATAAATTATTCCAGATCTCTCTTTCGGCTAAAGGACTTGGCATTTTAGAAGAAGTTTTATGGTGGAAATTGACAAGGGCAGGATTTGGTGCATTAAAAAATGGTCGGTTTTGTTAAGCAGCTCCTGACCACAGTGATAGAAGAACCTAAGACATATGTACATTGATGGAAGATTTTTAAAAGACAGATTTGGGTCATGAAGGCAAATTGCAAGAATGGCAGGAAATATTAGCTTTTGGGAGTATCTGTGGATTAATGGTACACCTTTTAAAAGTGTATTTCCTTCCATTTTCAATGTTACTACACATAAGAAGGAATCCATCTAATGAGAAAAAAAATAAATTATCGGACCATCAATTATCATTGCCACACAAAAGTGTCCATCTCTTGTAATTTTTACCCGATATGGTAACAATAAATTTTAACCGAACAAAAATAATATACAGAACAACCCACCAACTATTCCACATGCAATATTTGCAGCGATGAATGGGCAAATGAACATTGGTGGTGTAACTTGGGAAAGGATCGCAAAAAAAAAATAAGCTCACTTTTAAATCACATTCTTTGGCACGATAAATAGGAATATGTCTACCACTTAGAGAAATTTGACTACCCATGAAAGCCTTCTTTCTTGGGTTGGCTGCTTTCAGTTGCATTCTATCATAAGGTGAGATTTTATGACATGCTTTTCTTTGTCAATGGGATAATCTTCTCCCCGGTTGCTGTAATGAGGCCCCTCAAATATTGTGAAAGTCATTTCACTCACATCTTACATTTGCTGTTGGTATTTCCCATTAAGTTTGAATATCTCTTCAGTATCTGGTCTGTCTGCAGAGAAAGGTTGCCTCAATGAGAATAAAAAGATTGTTATGACATGATACAAGATGCAGGGAAGTTTCTGTGCTGGGAATGGTTCGCAGCCCACTACACGCGCACTTCTCATCTCGTCCATCTATTTGATTGGACGGTGAAAAATCGAATCTTCGCATCCTAAAAGACTTTCAAGTCAGGATTGTTATAGTGCAATACATGAGAGTAAACATCCCAAACATGAAATGACAAACAAACAAATACAGTTGTCATTTTGAGAGTAGTAAAACAAACATGAATTTTCAGCAACGACACAAATGCGCAGCAGTACCAGTGTATCATCGAAGAGCTATGAAAGAAGAATGTCTAAGTAACATCCCTCATTTACAGAAATGCAAAACATGTCGCGAAAGATGTCATCTTTTTTTCACACAAATTGACAACTACATGAGAAATGGATACCGTTGTTGTACCTTAATTTTCGCTTCCTTTGAGCTTGACGCAGTTGCATAGCTCCTTAAGTTCTGTCACCAAGGGGAAAGAAAATAAAAAAAGATCAACACTTGCAGCCAAACAAATAGTTGGGGGGAAGAAATCCAATTTCAGTCTATGCTATAACCCTAATTCTTCATTCTGCAGGGGCATTGAGGGTGTGGAAAGGGATCCATTTTTAAGATCTTACCATCAACTATGAAGAAGAAGAAGAAGAAGAAGAAGAAGAAGGCCTCTAGTTTTTGAGTTGAGGGGATTTTGTACCTCAAAAGAAGAGGGATTGAGATGGGCATCGATTCGTGGAGCGATCGATCTCTGGATCGAAACCGATTGAGCTGCAAGAATCTTATGGAAGAGAGGAAGGCTGGATCTGAGACGATGTCCGGCCAACGCCATTGCAAAAACCCTAATAAATTTCGAGATGCAGCAGGAAACGATGAATATGAATTGAGAACGAGATGCGTAATAATATATTATTACGCGTTCCGTTCCGAGTCCGACTCAACGCCGAGTGAGAGATGTGGTGTGGGACATTAAGCGAATCCGTGGGCCCCACCGCAGACAACTTATACTGCAGTGGGCCCACTTGATGAGTGGAGATGGAAGATGGCCGTATTTTGTATTCATCACCATCATCATCAATTCTCTCTCAGTTTTTTGAGCCATCTACAATTCATGTTTTTTTTTCTCTTTTACCCTAAATAGAAATTTTACATTATTGTTTTTTTTTCAAATTTTATATTAATTTTTTTTTTATAACCAGGTATCGCCCCCCGGCCCAATGTAAGAGCCTTTGGCTATCAGCCTGAGTGACACTCGATTCTAGACAATCAAGAACTAATTCCTTAGCCACATGCAAGCCCACCCATCCACATACACTGAGTAGATCTATGAGAAAATTTTTACCTGATCAACCGTCAATGGAATTTTATGTGAGTGATTAGCCTATTGAAGATGGTGCAGGAGCAATATTGTGAACTTAGAAGTATAAAATGTGGGCCCCAGTATTGATTTATTTGACTTGGCACAGCTTTCCGTGGGGCTTACAATTCAATAGAGAATCTTGCAAATGAAGAATTAAGGGTCTGTCTGGATGCACAAAAAAACACATAAAAATAATATTTTTTAGAATATAATATTTCATTTTTTAAAGAAAAAAATCTTGTGCGTTTGGTAATTCAAGAAAAAATTGAAGAAAAGATTTTTTTTCTTTCAAAAAACTCAATATTCTCTCCTACAACTCCCCCCTGTAGAAAACCTTCTACAAGATAAGAATACTTTAAAATGACTATTATAAAGTGGAAGAGTAAAGTAAATATTTTAATTCACCAAATCCATTATAATGCGTATGATTACATATATGGTAAAGTAAAGTAAAAGTAAATCTCACAGGACGGTAAAGGTATGGTAAAGTAAAGGTTAAATAAAGTAAATGGTGAAGTAAAGTGGGAATGAATGGTAAAGTAGTTTCCTTTCTTTACTTTACTTTATCACATTTTATCATAGTTTTATATGGTAAATAAAAAACGACTTGTTTACGGGTATAGTAAAGTAAAATAAAGATTGATGTCATATCATGGTTAAAGGTGAGATAAAGTAAGGTCAGATGAAGTATGTGGTAAAGTAAACTGGGAGAAAGAGAGTTATAAAGTAGTTATTTTTTTATTGACTTTACTTTACTATACTTTACCATGGTTTTATGTGATAAAAGAAAAGTAACTTATAGTAAAAACATGAAAGTTAAACTTTACTTTACCACATTACGTTTTTTATCTAGACGTGATAAATTACATCTAAATTAAAATATTTAATAAAAAAATATTCTTATAATGTAATTTACTTTAATCATAACACCTTCAAAACTGCTCAAATATAAATCTGTAATATTCTTCAAAAACTGCCAAACAGTAAAAATATTATACTGTTATAATATTGAATTATTGTATTCTATACTATTTTATTCTTGTAATATTTAAATCTGTAAATATTTTATTCTGTAGACATCCAAATGGGCTCTAAGGGATTTTTATACAAGAAAAACATATATTATGTGAAAATTTAAAAGTTCACTTAGATCTAAAATTCTTTGCCAAAGAGCTCTTACTTGTAAATACGAGAGAGCTACAGCTTCTGCAAACAAGAAAATGAGGACACAATGTTCATAAATTTGGGAACTGCTGATTACGGTTAGGATCATATCACCATCTTGGAAATCTCGGGGCATGATGCATCCTTTTGCGTAATCAAAAGTTCTGATTACAAAATGATGCCGGACTTGTGCATCAGAGGATAAATTGGGTTATTCAGGGTCAGATCCTTAGCCGGGCCCACATTGGTATATGATATGGGTGGTCCTAAGTGCCATGATCCAACTGGGACATTAAGTGGGACAGTTCCATTACATATACATCTCATCATGAAGTGGGAGGGCTCATTTGATCTGATGAGTATATCAGGGCCAAGGAAATGGAGCCCAACTCAACCGAAGACTCCACTGTCGAACACTTTTTTGGCCTTGATCCATCTCACTGTGAAATACATATGCACTTTAAGCATACAAAAAGCCTAGTCCTGAGCCATTTAAATAGCAGGACAGACATGAGGCATATGTCCAATTCAAAGGCCCAAAACAACCCAAATGTACCAATATGCACCCTAATTACAACACATATGAGGCCAACTGCACCATTGAATACGATTAGGGACCAAGTGGAGGAGGATTCATTAAAAATTTCACTGAAATTGGAGGATCTTTTAAGCCTTTGATATAGAATAACAGTTTGATAGGTACCCTAAAATTAGATTGCTGAGGTGAAAAATAAGCACAGGTCCAGGTAAAGAAACACTATTGTGTGGGAGCAATCCTATAACACCGAGATTACGTTAAACTTCGATAATAGTATCGATTTAGTTTGGCTTGGTCTCGGATAGGCGCAGCTCGGCAGCTCGACAACAATGTCAGCTCGGTAACTCGTAGCTCGGCAGCTCGACAAGAGTGTCAGCTCGGTAGTTCAGCTATGGTGTCGGATAGCAATGGTACTCTCAGCACGGTAGAAGTGCCGCTGCTCTTAGTTCGGCAACAGTGCCAGCTGGGTGGGAGTGTTGGCAGGGGTGCCAAGACACATCCATCTCATTGCTATCTCAGATCACGGTACGAGTACAGAGCGTCATTTAACACAGCCATGCTCTTATCAAAAGTACAGACAAGTGCTTACATATAGGGTGGTGCATGATGAAGATAAGAAGTTGACTCTATCACACCATCATGTCGGCAATCCTAAGAAGGATGGGAAGACGTCTGATGGGACCTTCCCTTTTCACTTACCACTCGGTGTCAAGGTAAAACCCGATGAGACCTTACCTCTACCTACCTCCACTCACCAAGAAGCTTGATGAGACTTGCAACTATATATGCATGGGATTAGTCCTAGTAAGGTACGCATAGATACACACTGTACTTTCATTCTCCTCTCCTCTCTACTCTCCCTTTGCTTAGTTGTAGAACTAACTTGGCATCGGAGTGCCTTCGGCTGACAGCAGTCAGGGCCTCTGACCTTGTCCCTCTCCTTCCCTTTTAGATCCCAGGCGTTTGATCTCCCCCTAAAAGAGTTCAACTTTCTCCTAATTAAGTGGGTGTCGTTTTTGGCATCTACAACTATGCATTTGATCTTTTTATTTCCTTTTTTCCTTCTTCTGTCTTTGTTTCTTCTTGCAATTTAAGGGAACTAAGATATTCAGGACATATAGAAGTACATAAGAAGAGGACATACCTACTTTTCTGAATGTACATATAGAAGACATCATAATCACAACATTCTAATAACAATCTCTGAAATATGTTATTGACAACTATTACTTTACATGGGATCGATCCTCCATTAGTATACAGACGACAAGACACATGGGATCCTCCGTTTGTATACAGACAAGACTGAAGGGGATGTTTGACAATTTGAGCCACGTCCACTCCCTGCTTCTTGGGAATGGAAGCTAGTTATTAGAAAAGCAGAAATCTCTCTTACATTTAACCCAACTTGCAGCACCAACTCCAGCGGACTCCGGCGGCAATGAGCACAAGTTCTAGGGGAAGCAGAATATCATATCAAGTGGTTAATGTCAATTCTCCAGTACTGCACCGAGTAAATGCTTCTGTGTTTGTGGTTTGACCCCTTCCTAAACAAAAAAATGCATTTATGTTGTCTCATGGATAACCAGTCAAGACAATCGGTTCACAAAATGATTGATATTTTCTTGAAATACATGGTTTACATGGTTCTTACATGCACTAATGAGTTCAGAAAAAAGTGAAAGCGAGGTAGGTAAATAGAGTTCATGGGAACTTTGCAGATCTAGGTAAGCCAAGAAAGATTGAATTACACTATAGCACTAGGTTAATTCTTCGTAGGCCCAACTAAAGAGGATGGCAGGGATGCAGCCATCGCATATTTATGCTAAGAGAGAAGACAGAGCCACAACTCACGAGCCTATTTTTCACGTAGAAACATCTTCACACTACAACTTAAATGTACTAGATGGGAAAGGAGATACTAATTTACACGCACAGGAAAATCTACTGATAGCTAAGTGGTTAGGCATCTACCTCTCCGCATAAACAACTAAGGATTGATCTCTAGTTGTGTTGGTAGGGGCTTAGGTATAGTGTGTTTGTGGGTGTGTAGAAATGTAAGACCTCTCTTGGTTTGAGAGCAATCTCTCTTTTATAATAGATTAATTTCAATCAAGGGACAATTACAGCTGATTATAACATCTAATGATCTCTTATAATGCTATACAATACAGTCCAACAGGCATTTTGTAAGGCATCCTTATGTCGTGATACTCCTTGTACCACAGCAAAGTCTTCATTCTATGCACTTCTCATGCCTTCATAAAGATGTTGGCTATTTGATTATTAGATCAAACATAAGAACCAGAAAGAAGTTACAAAGAAACCTTCTAATAGATTAGAGGAGATGCCTCATTCTTCATGAAAAACTGGATTAGAGGAGACGTTATGGCTGCTTAGTTACCCCGATAATAGAGGCATATAGGTTGGAACACAAAAACTCGATTCTCAAGTAATGAACAAAGCCTAATCACTTCACAGGAGGCATGATCCATAACCAACTACTCTAGCACTAGAGCGAGCTCCTAAAGTTTGTTTCTTACTTTTTTAGGTGACCGAGTTGCTAATAGAGTGCTGCACCAGAGTGTATACGAAAGTTTTTGCAGGACCCACTAGAATGGATATACTAGTTCTAAATCAACCAATCAAGATGTAGCGGAAATAACCAATCAGAATATAGAACTAGCTATCTACCAATCATACACCACAAGAAGGCAGACACAATTTTTAGCGTGGAAACCCTATCTAGGGAGAAAAACCACGAACCAGAAATCAAGAGTTCACGCACGATTACAAGATATACTCACAAGCTCCTTTACCTCAGTCTGTACCTCGACTTAAGGACTGTAGTTATTCTTGTAAAAAATTCACTGACACGACATCCACCGTGCCCCGTTCTCCTTACTTGATCTCCTCGCATCTTGTCAGTCAAGATGAAACTATCTCCTACAAGAAGGTAGAAGCAGCATCAATCTTCTAGAGCAACCCTTCAGAACGATCTCTCAATGGCTCTAGAGAATAATCTCTCTCTAAGTTATCTCTGATTCAGATTAATGAGAGGTGGTGTTTCTAATCTTCAATATGCACACACACCCTTTAGGGTTGAGAGCGACACCCTATTTATAGCTTTAAACTCGTGTCTTAGACTTAGAGCACAAGTAGGACTCAAATTGGGAAGACAAGTCTAAAAAAGAAACAATTCCAAATCAGAAAAGGAGACTTTCTCGTTTCTGCGCCGCCTGTCTGATCGATCGGACAGTGCATTCGATCAATTGGACAGCCCAATTAACTGGGGCGCATTCTCTATTCTATCGATCGGACAGAGGCGCCGATCGATCGGGCCTGGGGGATTTCGCCCGATCTTCCTTTTTCTTCTATTCTTCGCTTCGGCACTTCCGGCGACACAACCACAGTCTATTCTAAAATAAAATAGAAAATACAACTCAATCGACCTAGAGTTTTGTCCAACTCATGAATTAGCCAACAAAAATACTAACAGTATATCAGTTCTAAATCTTGCCAAATCACGGTAACCAACGACATCAAGATTTCCTTGATTGCAATATAATAATCCATTTCCTGGGCTACTGTCAGGCATTATAGTACTCAATAGGTTATAACCAATTGATAACAAGGAGAACGCACAAACTGAGTTCCCACTCTCACTGCATAGGCAATATCACATCAGGTTATGATCAAGTGAATATAATTTCCGAATCAGTTGTCAAGACTGACCAAGCTCAATGAGATGTTAAGGCTTCATAGCAGATTGTGAAGCTTATGTTAATTTCTATTGGAGAGCTAGTTAATAGTAAAGCATAAATAAACAAGGTCTAGAAGTTTTTAGAAAATGTGACCAACGTCAAAGATCTCAGTCTTCCTTAGTATTCCCTTGGCATTGAAGTCATGCGGCTCAAACGTGGGAGTTTTTTCTCACAATGGAAGTACCTTACTGTCGCGACCCCGGACCGAGGTCCCCGGACCCGGGCCCGCGACATGTGGTAAAGGGTGGTGCTGTGTCCAATCAACCATCAATTACTATTAAGCCACGGGTTTCCATGGTGAGGATTCCCAAAACACACTTGGAATTTGTCTCACTCGAACTATGATTTGCGGAAGCGTGCAAGTAATCTTATCTTTTCCAAAACATGTGACACAACCTCAACTTACATAAGTTAAATCATCTTCAAGACAATATTCAGAGAAGGAAACATAAGCATGGCATTACCATAAATTAACTTTCAAGTTTCCAAAAGAACAAAAGTAAGTTAAGTTAAGTTTACACATTCCCAAAGTATGAAAAGGGCCAACAAAGGCCATACAACCCAAAATACAACACAAAATTCCCAACCATGTGTCGTACTCAAGACCCCACCCGACGTCTAGAGGACGTCGTCGAGTTGCCACTCTCGGGCTGGGGGTAGCTCAAAAGCCTCCTCCGGGCGCTCCTCCTCAGGGGCAACGACGCCTGCATCTAAACACCAAAGACACGACGGTTTGGCAGGTGATCAATTTAGACATAATATAATTCAATTAAAATCTGAAATAGCAATGCTTAAAACATGGCATGAGATTCTGAACAAAACATATTGAAAGTATAGAACAAAACTAGCATGATTTCAAGAAAACAACATGATTCATTAATCCACATTGAGCTCATCCTTTCTCCATCATACTTGATGACAAGAGCAAGCAAAACGAGAAAAAACGAAACGAAATGAAACAAAAGCCCGAGTCACACAAGGTGAGCGGGAAAACCGGCCGCGGAACCGGACAAAACAAGAATGTGTACAATTACACGACTAATCTGCAGATTATCCTTATGCTTAAGGACCCCCTAACTAGTGGATCAGACTGAGAGGGCCAATCCAAGCTCAGCGGTATTAAATGATATTCATGTATGCACGAAACATGTCGATACTTGTACAAAACTTATCGAAAACAAGGGAAAAAACCTTATCAAAACAATGCAAAACGAAGCTAAACAAGAGTAGATTGTAAAGTGTTCTCCAACAAGGTTCTTGAACAATTCAAAACAAAACTTATACTTGTACAAAATAAAGCAAGTGCTAGAACGAAATTCAATGTATCAAATCGGGACCCCAAGCGAAACTTGTCCAGCATACGATAAGACCTTTCATTTGAACTTCATGTGGTTGAGACCCGAATGTCTTAATGAGAGAGAGATTGGTGTTTCAGAAGGTAAAAGGACATTTTGAGCCTCAAGCACACGAACTCCAGCTTGAAAGTTCCCAATCATATTCAGGTTTTCAATCCCAAGAAACTCCCACAAAAAAAATCAATTTTGAAAACTCGGTCAGCTCTCGGTTACTTATCGGCTAGCCGAATAGGTGAGTATCGGCTAACCGTCAGCTAACCGACGATTGACCGTCAGATTTCCTGACAGAAAATCACCATTTTGGATATGGAACCGAACTCCCCTCGGTTGGCTGTCGGTTGACAGAGGTTGACCACGTCGGTTGGCCGACAGTTGACCGGCGATTCCCTGTCACGAAACACGTTTCTGTAAATGGAACCGAACTGAACTCAGTTGGCTGTCGGTTGACTGAAGTGGACCTGTCGGCTAACTGACAGCTGACCGACTGTGCTCGGCCGCCTAATTCAAGTCAGAATCTCAGTTCCTCTTCCTACGCACTTCTTTCCATTCCACTTCCTTTCTTTCTTGGTCAAATCCCTGCACATCCCCTGACCCTCCATGCTATCCTAGGGCCATTTCCATTCCAAATTCAACAACCAATATATCCATTCATTTCACAATACATTCCACCATTTCTTTATCCATTTGCAAAACATTCAAAACAAGATAAAAATTACTTGAATTGAATGAAAACCATTAAGATAAAACACTAGCATATGCATTTCAATCTAAAACAAAATTCCAATCCACATCACATATTTGAACAACATAATGTTCAACTAATCATGAGAAGCAAACAAACCATTGAAGCCAAATCTTTCAAAAATTGCATGCGAAAGAAAAAGGACTAAAATGATCACTTGCCTTCACCAAAAGCTAAGCTAAAAAATCTCTCAAGATCCTATCCAAAGAAGAGCCATGGAATCTACATAGAACCCCAAGAAAACCATTCCAAAAATCATCATTTTGGGCAAACAAAACCCCCATTTCGAAAATGGGTTTGCATGTTAGAGAAAGGAGTTTCTAAAGAGCTCAAAAGACCACATTGAAAAGATGAAGAAGGTCTCTTACCTGTAGCTATCCAAACGAAGGGAAACAAAGAAGAAGAAGGAGCTTTTCAGCTGGAATCCTCAAGAAAATGACAGCAATGGAAAGCTCAAGATGAGAGGAAGAAGATGGTATGCTCAGATTTTGATTTGAGACTTCCTAACTTGGGCATGCAAGGAGAACAAGGAAGAGGAAGAAGAGTCTCTCAGCTGGTTCAGGAAAATGGGTTGCAGGAAATGAGTTTGAACGTGAGTGAGAAATGAGGGAGAAGAAGAACTTAAGTCAATGGGTTCTTGTGGGCCCCACTATGCTCAAAACTTGCGACGATTAAAACATCGACTTACGGGCCCCGGATGAAAACGACGAAGGAGACAAAATCGATCACTAAAAAATCTAGTTTCCAAAAAGTATAAATTTGGCATAGTTTTGAGATTTCGAAATTTGGGTCCAAATTTGGTGTGAAATGACTGTTTTACCCTTTTGCGCCAAAAACTTGGATTTTTGGGTCTTAAACAAAAACAGTTGAATCCAAAAGTTAAACAATAAAATAAAACCATTCAATTGAGGTCGGAATCACGATTAGAAATCAGAAAACATGAATTTCCTCCCAAGTTTACACGTACACTCAAGGCACCCTTGAGTGTGACTAAATAGCATAAAACGCTCTCAAAATTCCCCAAAGCTAATGCCAAACTAAATCGGACCAATTTCTAACCCACGAACACTAAACCCACATTATAACTAAACACGCACTTGGTTATCACTAATCGCGCTAATCCTGAGATTGGGGTTTGACAATTACTTATCTTATCACAAAGATTGGGATGTTGTGGGCAAGACCAACTAACTCTCCAAGGGATCTCGGTCCTCTAAACATTTTTTCGTCATTGAAGTTATGTGGTCCAAATGAGGGATCTTTATCTCACAACGGGAATACTTTTCTTCTCACAAATGTTAGAGATCAGATGGTTTCTCGATGGCTTTTTATTTGGGAGGTAGTCAGGTTAGATGTAATATAATTTTGGTCAGAATTCCAAAGAAAAGGTATCCTGTCTAAAGAGTTGGGTGCTGCGTTTATTGCTTTGATCCCCAAGAAGCTTGGAGCTGTAAGCATGAAGGGCTTCTGCCCCATGAGCCTGATTGGCAGTATCTATAAAATCATTGCCAAAATTTTGGCCAGAGGACCGTGTTGCCTAGTATCGTTTCGCAGTCACAATCGGCCTGTGTTCATGGCAAGCAAATTCTTGACAGTGTGCTAATAGCTAATGAATGTATCCCCTTGAGATGGAATGAAAGAAGGCCAGGTTTGAATTGCAAATTAGATTTTAAAAAAGCATATGACAGGGTGGATTGGGACTTCCTTCTCTACATGCTTCACGGTACAGGTTTGGGATTAAATGCCAAAAATGGATTAGTGTTTGTGTGTCTTTTATTTAGTTCTTCATTTTCATTAATGGGCCCCCTAAAGGCTTCTTTCCACCTTTGAGGGGTTTAAGGGGCAAGGTGATCCCCTTTCCTTTTCGTTCTTGTGGGTGAAGTTGTTGGTCGGATGATCGACGCTGAGAGATCTGCCAGGAATGCACCACTCACCTTTGTTGGAAGTAGGTGGGCCTAGTAGATAAGTTTACAAAACTTTTGACCCACTTGACTCAGGAATCCAGTATTCATAAGGCCATAAAACCCAATCCAGGATCCAAAACCTCAAGATCATCAATCATGAATAGTAAAAAAACTCTATTTAGAAGATAGAAACAACACCTAACAAGCAACCACGAAATTCTACAATATGCAAGGAGTAGATCTTACCTTGGGAGCTTAGTAGTGCTCTAATGGAGAAGTTGATCTCTTTCTTTTAATGAAGAGCTCTTCTACAAATCAAATCAGAATCTCCAAGACTCAATCGTCTTCCACACTATGTCCCATTTCAGATCTCTTTTCTCAAGAAGAATGGTGGGATCTCCAAGACAAAAACCAATTAGAAACTCAAAGGAAAAACCCGGAAGAGAAACTAGAAGAGAGAGGAGAAGAGAAGCCGTGAAACTCTTGCACTTAGAGGGGCTGGGCATGAATCCCTAGGGTAGAATAGCATAGGGCGTCCAACCCCCTTTGTTTCTCTATTTATAGCACAAAAATAACCTCCTTTTACTAATTAAAATAGAAGTCCTACTTCCATAAATAATTAGTAACTTACTATTACCACTATTAGAAGTCTCACTTCCAATAGAATTAGTAACTTTCTATTTCCTTTCATTTTGAATTCAAGTAGAATTAGTAATGATCTAATCTTGGGCTAGCGTGGGGACCACTAGGGATTCCATAGAAAGCTGGCTCCAACTGGGTCACCCTGACCCATATCTCATGTGCAATCCGGGCCTACAGTTAATTGCAAATAACTCCACTATATAAATGCAATTGAACTCCAGTCTTAGGAATAAATTACAAGAAGACCCTAAACTTCTCTATCACCACAAGTAGGCCCCTTTATCAATATCCATGGATCAATTGGACTAAATCTGTCCCACCAATTTAAATCCATATCTTATTATCTTTGAGACTCAATTAATCACAGTGATCATCAGTACCATCCAATTAACTCTTAATTGAGATGGGTGCGCACTTACTAATGATGAATCCATTAATTGGCACAAGGGGATAATAGAGATAGATTCCATCTTGACCATTAAATGTTCCCACAGTCCCACTATCATGTACCCAAGACATCGATGTGTTGACCAATAATTGGCCTCACTCCTTGTTGACTCAAAGCAAATGAATAGATAGAAACTTGAGTTCATCAATGTCTCAGGATTGAGAGCTTATTGATAGGGAATTATGAGAACAGACCTTAAAGCAAAGACAGTGTTTCATAAGGTGCTTCTCAGGGTCCTTCAATATATTTAATGTACCAGCACAATGATCTAGAGTCTTACACTCCGATGATCGAGACAGATCACACTATCTCATAGTGATCATAATGCTGCAATATTATCAGATGAGATGCCCAATCTCATCACTGGTTGTGAAGTTATTTAAGTATAATATTTGTGACACATGTCTCTCGTATGTGGATCTCATCCGCACACATGTATTACATCTAATATACTTGTGGACTCCGGTTCATCTCATGAACCATCATGTCATTCGTATTGGTTATGTGCAACTAATAAAACACCATTCATCTCATGAAAAGGAAAGCATGATTATATTGAAATAAATCAATTTATTACATTATCCATTGGATTGAGACCTTATAATCTATCAACCTTCACAATTTGCTGATAACACCTTGCTCTTTTATGATACTCACAATTTGCTGATGACACCTTGATCTTTTATGATACTGATTCGAAGCAGATTGTTAGTGTGAAGGCTATTCTTCTGTGTTTTGAAGCAGTATCGGGTCTTAAGGATAACTTTTTCAAAAGTGAGATTCTAAGGGTGCAGTTGTGTAGCACTCGGGTGCATTTGCGGATTTGATTGGTTGTAAAGCTGGCTCTCTTTCGACCTCCTATGTTGGTATTCTGCTCTGTTTGGGCAGTGAGTGCCTATAGAGACTTGTGTAATCATTTATTAAGAGAGTTGAAAGGAAGCTAGCTCTTTGGAAGGCAAATTACTCATCTTTGGGTTGCCACATTACTCTTATAAAATCTTTTCTATTGAATGTCGACTTATTTCATATCAGTCTTCAAATGCCCGATGATGATTGCTAAGCATACCAAAAGACTCTAGTGCAATTTTCTTTGGTAGGGTAGGGAAGATAGAAATAGGTTTCATAACATGGAGTGGAAGAAAGTTTGAAGATCCACGAAGGAGGGAGGCCTTGATATTAGACCTTTGAAAATCATGAATGAAGCTCTGATGGGTAAGTGGTTGTGGTGGATTGGAGATGAGTAAGAATGATCATGGAAACAGTTCCTAATTGCTAAGTATGATGTTCGCAGAGATAGTTGGGTCCTCAGAGATCCAGCCCTTGCAAGTCGAGTTTGTGAAAGGATTCTTGTCAATTAAGGAGGTATTCGACTCCATGATTCGTTATCGGGTTGGATCAACAGTCATATTCGTTTCTGGCTAGATATTTAGGAGGGAGAATCTCCTTTGGTTTCTTAGTTTCCTAAATTCATCTGATGTGCTTTTGATGGCTCGGCCTTAGTGACTGCCTCGCTAGATCTAGACCAAGTGGCTTGGAATCCCATTTTGAAAAGGAACTTTATGGATGATGAGATGAATCAATTTTCTAATCTTCAATCTGCTTTGGATAGTGTCTTTGTCCCGGTGGTGGGGTGGGGGTTGATAAAAGAATTTGGAAAGGTTAGGTAGGAGGCTCTTTTGCAAATGAATCAAGAGATGGTGTATATGCGAAACTTGAGAGATGGAAGGAGGCTTTAGAATCCAAAGGCTTTTCGATTGACTCCTTGTTGAGATGTTGGAGACAGATTGCCTTTTCTTCGCCTTCCAAAGTTCAAGCTTGTCCTTCTTAGTTTCCTTCGATGGGTTCCTTTAGGCATAATTTTGATGGTATTGATTTGGGCAATCCAAGTCAATTAGGCATTGGAGAATTTTCAGAGATAGTGTTGGTGTTCGTCTTCTTTCATTCTTTGACCCTTATCATTTTTGCACGATAAACGAACCAGAGTTGGTTGCGCTCCAAACAGGGCTTCGTGTAGCCCTTATGGACGGGGATTCTTTTTCTATTATTAGATGGGTTTCTGGCTCTTCGAAGCTTCCATGGCTCTTGACAGATATAGCTGAGGAGGTGTTGGAGTTGTCTTCTTAGCCGAGCGTCGCTTTTTTCTCGTCCAGTGATCAGCTAACGAAGTGGTAGATAGTCTTGTTGAGGGTGGTGGGGTGAAACGAAATTTGATTGTTGAGACTTTCTCCTCTTAGGGTTGGGTTGTTGTCGTTGGGGTTCTTTGCATCCTTTCCCTTGCTTTCTTTTTTCTTTTGTAGCTTCTCATTATGCCCCTTGCGCTGGTTTGGTTCTAATAAAATTGTTTTACCATTCCAAAAAAGTAAAGCAGCACAACCTAATTTGGGACAAGGCATTGGTAGTGGTGGTGATATAATATACATACATGTTATATGAGAGAGAGAGAGAGAGAGAGAGCCTCTTAGATGGTTCTCAGTGTGAGCCATCTCTCTTTTACAATAAGATTAATCTCAAGAGGGCCTCTTAGATGGTTCTCAGTGTGAGCCATCTCTCTTTTACAATAAGATTAATCTCAATAAATCTCATTGTAGACACCTCGTTTTGGCACCCTATGAGGGGCAATTCAGTCCACCCTATTTAATGATGTTCTGATTAGGCCCCGAGTCAAAAGTCACCTATCGTCTCTAGGCCTCTGATCACCCAGGGAATTGGCACATCATGATCTACTCGTCGAGAGCTTTCCGCCCATATATAGAACTCCAAGATCTGACGAGCGGATCAAAAATCATGACAGCGGGTCCCACACCCCTGGGACGCTCTCGTGAAAAATCACCTATCACCTATGGACCTCCGATCGCCCTGAAAATTGGTTCATCGGGATCTGCTCGCCTAGAGCTTTCCGTCGATATGTGGAACGTCAAAATCCGACGAGCAGATTGAAATCTACGAAACCTGGGCCCTAGTAATGATAACCCGGCCAATCTCCACCGGACCCCACCTTCTCGACCCAAACCAGTTTCTTTTAAATCCAAACCCACCAGGCCTGGCCCAATGAGCTCCAGAACAAGCTGAACCTGACCCAATGAACCTGGATCCAAACCCATTAGACCCAGCTCACCAAACCTAACCCATACGTGAACTTGACTTGACCCGACTCGGCCCATTAGCTGCATGGGAGAGGACAGTCCAGGAGATCTGGACTCTCCCCTCTCCCTGAGATTTCTCTCTCCCTCTCAATCTCTAACACCCAGGCCTGATCCCTCTCAATTTTAAAACTCCCAGGCCTTATCCCTCTCACCCAGGCGCATATCTCATCATCCCACCCATTCCAGATCCGGGACTCACGATCTAACGCACCTGAGTTCTCTTCTCGGTCTCTCTCCCTGGTCTTCCTCGCCCTCTGTCTCCTCTCTTCTTCTCCCCTTCCTGGCTCTCTCCACCTCTCCCTCTCCCAGTCCCAGCACCATCGCCCTCCATCCTCTTCCCTCCACTCGTCTCCCTCACACACTCCTTGCGCAGACCCGGACGGAGAACCCATCTGACGCTCATCTCTCCCCAGCCATTCCTACGCGAGACCACCATCTCCCCTCCATCACCATCACCGTCTCCATCGCCCCTCTTCCTACACGCTGCAACCCATCTCACCCCTGCGACCCATCATCCTCCATCTGCCGCACCACCACTGCCCTCCATCCTCTTCCCTCCACTCGTCTCTCTCACACACAGCCCCCAGACGCACGTCGCAGAAGCACCTCGCACATCCGCACGCAGCAGTCGCTGGGCGCACGCAGCAATCGCTGGACGCACGCAGCAGCACCTTCTTCCTCCTCCTCGCGCCGCTGGACGTCTCCCCCTGCACCAAGTACGCCTTCTTCTCTTCCTCCCCACTACCTGCACCCACTGCACACCATCCCTCTCTCTCTCTCCCCATCTCTCGCTCACTCTCTCTGTCTCTCCTCTCTCACGCTCTTTCTTTTCTTCCTCCTTCGCCTGCACACCTTCTCCTCTTTTTCTTTCATTCTTTCTCTCTCTTTTCCTTTTTTCCTCTCTTCTCTTCCCTTGCCATCATTCTCCTTCTCCGCTCCACCCACCTGCACGTCTCTCTCTCTCTCTCTCCCCATCTCTCACTCCCCATCTCTCACTCACTCTCTCTGTCTCTCCTCTCTCACGCTCTTTCTTCTCTTCCTCCCCACCACTTGCACCCACTGCACACCGTTTCTCCCTCTCTTTGTCACTCTCTCTCTCTCCATCTTTGCACCCTCTCTCCCACTGCACACCCTTCTTTCTCGCTCTCGATTTCTCCCTCCACTCTCTCCCTCTCTGCTCGGTATGCCCTTTCTTTTCTCTATCTCTGTTCCCTCTCTGTCTCCCTCTCCCCCTGCTCTGTCTCTCCCCCGCACCCACCTGCTCATCCTCTCTGTCTCCCCTGCTCCTTCTTCCTCTCTTCCCAGCGCCAGCCCCTGCTCTCTCTACCCTCTCTCCTTCACCCTCTTCGCGCGCACCACCCTCTCCCCCTCCTTTCTTGGTTTTCCTCTCTCCCTCTTCCCTGTTCTCCTATCTCCCTCTCATTCCTCTTCTTCCACTCCTCTGCCACCCGCGCAGCCACCTCCCTGCCATCACCCCGCTCCACCTCTCATTCTCTCTTCCCCTCTTGCTTCACCTTCCTCTCTCCTTCTCTCCATTCCCTCTCTCCCCGCCTCTCTACTCTCTGTCACTCTCTCTCCATCTCTGCACCCTCTCTCCTTCTCCACTCTCCCTCACTCTCTCGCCATCTCTCCACCCCCTGTTCTCTTCTGCACTTCCTCCCTCTTTGCTGTTCCCCTCTCCCTCTCCACTCTCCCTCTCTGCTCCACCTCTCCCTCTCGTTCTCTCCTTCCTCCTCTGCTTGCACTCTCTCTCTCTCGTTCTCTCTCTACCCCCTCAGCCCCACTACCTGCTTTCCCTATCTCCCTACTCTCTCAGTCCCTCTTTCCCTCACCTTTCCATTTCTCCCCTCTGCACATCCATTTCCTCTGACCGAGCCACTGCCCACTTGCACCACGTGCATCACACCTATGCACCCACCTGCACTCCTTCATCGCACACCCACTGCTGGCACCACTTGCACCTTCTTCACCTCCGACCTGCCGGTTTGGATTGCCAATCATCGGAGATACCAATCCAGCCCAAGCACGCGTAACCCGGTTTCACTCCACTATTTATTTTTTGCATTCAATTCTTCAGTCACTGTGGTCTGTCTTTTGTTCTTCATGCATCTAACATGCCATGCATTTAGATTAGTGTTGTAGGCCATTTTTATTATTATTATTTTTTTTTAAATTAGCCTTAATCTGTATGTCAACATGCATTTAACATGTCCATGCATTATAATCGTATTACATCTTGTTTCTTTAGTTTATCCTCTTTAGAAAAATTGAGACTGCATTCCCTTTATCTGTTCATGTTATTTTCTATATAAAAATTAGAATAAAAACCAAAAACACCAAAAGAAAATAAAAATAGCAGTAAAAAGTAAAGATTAAAAATAGGACTTTAGCTACCCTATTAATTAGGATAATTAGGCTAAATTTAATAATTAAGTTCTTTTCATCCCTCCTCTCATTAGGATTAGGAAATATTATTTAGGAAATTTCAAATAAATTCTTAATAAAAAAAATAGAAATTCACTCCCCTCTTCTTCCCATTTCAATAGGATAAATTAATTTAGATCTTAGGCCCTATAAATAAACTCAAAAATAAAGTAAAAACTATAAAAATAAAAAAGACCAAAAACAAAGTAAAAGATATCAAAAACTCTCAAAAATATTAATAAATTGGAGTTAGAAATTAGACTATAGCCTAACTGATTAGGTCAGACCCCGGACCTAGATCTAGGTCTACCCCTAGCCAGTTTAGACTACCCTAGTTTCAATAATCCCAACTGATTAGGTCCCACTCGCTCTCCGGGCCCCGGTAAGGGACCGGGAGAGCGGATGTGGGCGGTTAGGATCTTAGGATAGGGTAGAGATCCATTAGGGAAATGGAACAGTTAGATTGAATCCAAGTAGGAACTCCCCTAGTTAGGCCCTTCTAGCCCCAATTATTAAAATCCAAAAAAACTATAAAACCAACAAAATCAATCCCAAAAATATTTTCTTCTCTTTTCCTCCACCTCCGGTGCCAAATATTTATCTGAACTCAATGATTAAAGGGAATAGAGGCTGATTCCGAGAACCTGAATTAATGAGAATGATGAAACGAGACGAGTGATTTCACACACCCCAATATCAGCTTATTTACTACCGGCCCATCATCGGCCACTCTCAATCAATCCCGGCCCAACATCGGCCATTTTTATCTTACTTCTGGCCCATCCTCAGCCATGCACTTTTATCACCTGCGTATCGCACGCAAACTCAAAGAAATCACAACTCGAAGTTTCATCTGCATCATTCTTTCGATTCGAAGAATCAACCTTTAAACCGTAGGTCGTCAAAGGACATCGAAGAGGGTACCCAGGAATGGGGTTGATCCTCTTCTAAATATTTGGAACCTTTCCCCTTATTTTCTTAGTTTATTTTCATTTTAATTCGCTTATCCCCTAGAATGCTTGGATTTAACTTTAATTAGTCTTTTCAACCCTGGATGTTGATTTCCCCTTCCTAGTTCATTATGGTCCCATCTAGAAGCCCGTAATTTGACCCTTGACCCAAGTTCGACCCGAATTGAAAGACCCAAATTAAGTGACGAGACAACCGTCGTGTGTCGCCGGCGGCATATTAGACGAGAGAAGAACCCACCCCATTTTCCTCCCGCATTCTTTCGGCTTTCGTCGAAGGACGGTGTCACGGCCAAATCCGTAACTGGCGATCGTGATTCGTCGATTTTGAGGGTAGTCGGAATCCTCATTTTCAATGTATTTTTTTATCTCACACTGTTGAATGGCGATTCCCCTCTCGGGGGGGATCAAAATTCACATCTGACACTCATAAGTAAGGGAGAATTATAATTTATACCTGATTATAATCTTTTATGGTATTAGATATTTTATTTATCCAACAGCCTAACTTTAGTATTGTATCCTTAGGGCACGTTTGGTAACGAAAGAAGAATCCTCTCTTTGGATGAATCCTTGGTGCTACTGATTTAGACTTTTTTCAGAAAGGATTTATGAGGGAGGGGATTCATCGCATTCCACGTTTGGCCAACATAGAGGAATCATAGATGATTCCTTCAAATCCACATTTGAGAACGGGAGAGAAATCCGCGGTAAAAAAAAATAATGATAAACAAATCTTAATTATCTCTATCTCAAATTCATTATCACCAGGGATATCTTATATCCCAAATCACCATCTCCAATTTAAACCAACCAAACCTCCCCCCCCACCACCCCCCCAACCATATCTTAAACAATGACAAACATAAACTTTTTAAACTTGGAAAAACATTTTTGAAAATTTTGACACAGTCTCTCCTTAACGGGAGGGCATTTCTAATTGTTTCCAATCTATTAGGTACCTGTTAATTAAATTCATATTCATATAAAAACTCTAAGCACGTTTGTGTATAGGCCACCTGCATTTGATCCTTCCTAATAAATTTTCTTCATACATCTTGTAACGCAATCTTCAAATTAATACACAATTTTATAGCCATAACTCAAATTTTATTAAGATTCAACAATACTAATCTTTGAGTACAATGAAAAGTTAACCTGGCATCGATTTGATCCATATCTCCAGGCAAATTTTAATGAGAAACTGCAATTCACTTGAAACTTCACTAACCCAAGCAGCTTATAAGAACCCAAGCGGTCTATGTCAAAAGTGACAGATACTATATATTTTTTATTAAATGAAAGCATTCATTAGAAAATAAACCCAACCCCACAAAATAATTGGTACAAAATGAACCCAATCCTATAATATTTACAAATATAAAAACAAGAATTTCATTTTTTTACAAAGAGTCTTCTGATGGTATTTGAGTGCTTCTGAAGCCAATGACTCAATCATAGATGGGATCTCTTGGTGCTAATGAAGTTTCTTCTTATACAACAATGATGATTGTTGTGGTAAATATTGTTTTATGTCTAAGGAAAACTCTGTATCTTTTGTTGCTAAATCAGCCAAATAGCCATCAGTGAGTACCACACCTACAGTTTCTCCTGTTCGAGAATCCTTGAATAATTTTTTACTGCAAAGAAAAAAGGAAAAAATATATATAGCATGATGTGAGAGAATGAATGAGAAAATGATTAATAGAACTGCCAAATGAGTCATGAGAAAAAAAATATTATAAAATCCAAGCACATTGTCTATAGAGGAGAAATTTTGAGCACTCTTCTGTAGCCAAAGGAAATGAAATCTTCGAAATTTAAACACCATTCTAATCACATTGCAAGTTTTTTGCTCCAAATCTCTAATCTGAAATTTGTAGCCACCTCATGTGCCCAAAACAACCCTTTCCCATGATTGCGTAGTCATGAAGAGCTGCAACTTAAGGATGACAAATACCTTTCAAGCATTCCAATCAAGGAGGCAATCTGCAGGGAAATAAAATCAGGGTACACCAAATGGCTAAGATAAAAAAAGAATTATCCACACTGAAATATTACATTTAGCATCTCTTCAACTGAGTATGATAAGTGGTACATTTTTTATATCTAAGTCAAATTGACTACAGCATGCAGGCCAGCCTCCATCATTGTAACCAGGCCAAAGTCCATTTGTCCTGAAAGTCAAACAACATGAAGGAAATCCAATTTTAATGTAATACCAAATGACATCAAGATTTTAATGGATGAACACATGAATAAGAGCTTCCCTATAAAACTTCAATGAGACCATTCATTCAAAGAAATCAAAGAAACAAAGAACGAGACTTTGACATGGATGTAAGATTTCAGCTGCAACTAACATGTAATTTATTAGATGACCGGGCCGTTATGTAGCTAGAAAGACAAAACTTATTAAAAATTCATTGTGAAAAGGCCACGAAGTCAAATGCCGAAATGCACAGTCAAATAATCTTCATTTATGATATAATACAAGTGGAAATTAACAACATAATCATATGATACGAAAGCATGAAAAAAATAAAAAGCACAGACTCGTCCATCAAACTACTTCACTTATCACTTGACATTAAGAAATGGAGATTGGTAATATATGGGTTTCTCATTGCTAATATGGTAATTAGCAAACCATAAAGAACATTTGAGGTTCACCAAGAATCAACCTAAACTAAATACCACGAAAAATTGAAACTACCCAATTTACAACATGTCAACCATAAAAATCCCAAATATTTGAACTTTCAAATCATATCACAGTAAATGGATGGTGATGCAATTGTCCACATTATCACCACAGCATAGCCTTATCCATCAATTTGGGGCCCGCTTATCCTATCAATGCAGCATAGCCTGATCAACCACATCATGATATACATTGTTATAAAACGTACGTCTTGGGTAGTGATTTTTTTTTGGTAAAAAGGAGATTTCATTAATAAGCAAGAAACAAAAAAACATAAGCCAGACTTGGGGACAATCCTACAAAACAAACCCCTCAAGAACGGATACTTGCCTTAAGAACGACAAAGTCCATCCATTGTTTATATCCTGATTACTAGAGAGAGACACTTTAGCCAACGAATGAGTTGCCGAGTTAAAAGATCTAGGAATAAAACAAATCAATATAATCAAAAGTCAAAACTAACTTCTTGATATCATCAATAATTGGGTTGATTGCCCTATGAGGTTCGCCGCTAATAGCCTTAACTACTTCTTTAGCATCCGCGAGCGCAATGATAGAACTAGTGAAAAGTTTTAATTAAATACTGAATATATGAACTGCTACTGCCCTTTTGGATCTTCATAAACCATATGTAAATGGATTAATGGGTAAACTGGGGTTCATTCGTTGGACAACCTGAATCACCTGTAAGTAATAGTTGCTCTTATTATTTGTCATAACCAATTACTAGAAAGCAGAGTTTCAAATTATTGGATTTACAGGTGAATCGATTACAGGGCAAGTGTGTTCAAAGGACCCAAACTGGGTCTTAGTAAAATCATTGGAAAAACAGTAATAAATTCAAATTCCAGAACAGAATTGATAATTAATGTATTACCTTGGGGAAGCCTTTTATGATTGTGACATCGAACCCGCTTGCCAGGGAGGACACGGTGGCTTTCTAACATCTGAAAACTAGTAGTCACCCATCCAAACTGATTCTTCAGAACTAGATTTTCATCTGTTGATTCCTGTAAGTGCTCCTCAGACATCTCTTAAACCTCAAATTCTCACAACTCCTACCACCTCCATGAACACAATTCAACCCCTCTTATCATAAATAATTAGAAAGCCCAATAAAAATCATTAGAGAATCCATTAAAGATCATATCTAATATATTCTAATGAAAGATTTAGCTCTAAACAGAATTTAGTTCAGCTCTCAATATCTTGCCAGAATTGTCATAGAAAAGTTAGTACAATATCTTATAGATTTCCTTTTTTTGGATATTTCACTGCCTAATTAAGGCAATAGATTTCCATAAATTCAAATCAATTATCTAGGCCTGCAAACTCCAACCAATATCACATGACTATAGGATGTTCTTACTTCTTGGAGCATTCATGCAACAAACCCAGAAGATAAAAGGAATAACAGTGAATCTTCTTACTCCCAATGCCTCAATCTAATAAGAGATATCCATTAAATGGGCATTGGAGAAATGGCCTAATAGGAGATGTTGGCTTCTTCTACAAACCCAAGAGAATGGAAGAACAAGGGAATTAAGGGAATACCCAGTTCCCTAAAACACCTTCTGTGCAATATGTCATGAATCTCAGTTAAATACACATATACGCACTAAAATGCAGAACTATAAGAACTTGCCTAAGATAACTAGAAATTCTCTAAAGTGATCATGACCCAAAACCAAAAACCAGAGCTATCGATGAAATCTCCATGAGTTTCAGTAAATAGTATCTCCAACAGTGTCTAAAGTGTTCCTTTTCTTTTATAACTTTTGTCTCCTCTATAGAGCTTCTTCTGGACAATGCATCTCAAATAAGACCAACATATTAGAAGAAAATAGAAAAACATGAATCACACAAACTAACAAACTAAATCACTGTACTCAGAATCCATGTATCTCAAAATTCTATGTGGGAAAAAAACATACTTACATCCATGATGCTTATCCATGACTCTATTCACAAGCCATCATTGAAAGAGATAAAAATATATTGAAAGAGGGACTCACAGATGGGTCTTTTGTTGTGGATCAAAATCGGGGTTTTCTTGTGAACAGGTTTCTATTGCAACAGGAGAGAGCTCTTGTTTACCAAATCTTCTTCTTTGTATTCATATTCGACACCCTTTTCTAACAAAAAAAAAGAGAGAGAAAGAAAATCAAGATCCCTGCTGAAGCCTGAATCTATTTTTGTATAAACTCAAAATCTTCAATTCCACAAAGAAAAGAGGAAAGATGGAGGGAAAAATGAAAAAAAGGAAATAGAAAACCCTAACTTGACTTATGGTTTTGAACAAATCGACTAGAGGGAGGCCTCTCAGGTGGATTCCCGTAGAGTTCTAAAGTGGGAAGAGGGCTAGATATGCCAGAGCTCTACGTGGTTGAAGGACCACTTTTCCCTTGTGTTTGCAGAGAGAGGAGTGAGAGAGCGTCCCGTTGGAGCTGATGGACCTGTCTTTTTCTTTCTTGCCTTCCTCCGTCCCGGGTCCGCCGGGGTGCGGCGGGGCGAAGAGAAAAAAAAGAGCAAGCATCAACATTTTTTTGTACGGATATGCCAGATTTTCTATTCTACTTAGAATTTGAAATGGTGATCCGGAGATTCACCTCCACAAGTAGAAAGGAAATCAAACTTTTTTTCTAACTTTCCATTGCACATATATTAACGAAAGAGACAAGATTTTAAAATGCCGTGAGAGGCGATTTTGTTTAGTTTGCCGTAAAAGGCGGTTTTGTGCCGTAGAAGGCAATTTTGCCATGGAAGGCGATTTACAAATCTTATCAATGATGAAAGACAAGAATTGTGATTTTTGTCTCTTTTAAAAATACAAAATACAATAGAAAGGGAAGAAAGAGGGATCTGACTTCTCAAGCGATTGTGGGGACTCGTTCAGATCGACGGTCGCGAGTCATGTATGGACTCCGCCATCGTCTTTCAGATGAGACCACTTGATGCTTTAGTTCACTTGGCTTGGCTTGGACCCCATATTTTTAGAGGACAAAAACCAAGGGAAGGTCCTATATCCAATAAAAAAATAGGTAGACGGGCTGAAAAGCCGCATCTAGGCCATGTTGGATAGAAGAAGAGGGGAGATCTTGGGGGGGGGGGGGGAGGGGTGGCCCCCCCAAGGGACTTCGATCACCTTGTATAATTTGCAGCAGAGTTTCTTCAGAGTGAGAGAGCTTCTTTTTGAAAAGAATTCTTCAGGATAGTTTTCATACAATTTTTCAGGATCCCTTCCCTTTGGAATGACCGCCTATTTATAGGCTTTTGGTGGCAATTAGGAGGGTTTTATGGGCATTAATGGTATTAATGCTCCATGATGGGAGGAGTTACAAGTATTAATTTCATAATTTTGTAACTCCTTTTCCTTGGATTTTGATTGGCCGATGGAGAATAATGGGCATTTAATCTCCATGATGATGGGAGTTTCATGATTAATTACCATGATTAATCTCCATAATGATAGGAGTTACATGGTTAATTGCTATGATTAATTGGACTTGTAACTCCCATTTGCTTGCTTCTGATTGGGCCGTCCAAAATAATGAGTTAATGACCCTAATAAGTTGTCATAAAAAGGTCAATTGACAGCATTAATTGGTCGCCGAGTCGCTTGAAGAGTCGCGGGCCGCGCCGCGTCTTTTGAAATTCTTCTTGCAATGATCATCGATGGATCCGCACGTTGTTTGATGTCAGATGACGATGCAGATTCAGACATTGGTTGACACCAGTGAGCCGGTAACATCTGTCCAGTTAATTTCACGATCGGTCGGGCAAAAAGTGTGCTTTTTTGGTTGCTGGTTGGTGGTTTCGGAGTATCCAATGATGATCAAATGATTTTGATGGCGGATCCGTGATGTTGACGAAGATCGACGGATATCATGCCTCAAAAATCAGATTTTAAGAAAATCACAGGGGCCAAACATCGCGAAACACGGAAAGAATCGGAAAAACGGTCGTTCCGACGGAAATCCGCCAACCCTTGTTTGGTCGCCATCCGGTTGCCGTTTCTTCGCCCTTTTCTCGGCTTTTTTGCCTCTGTTTTCTCTTGTATTTTTCTTTGAAATTTCTCCTCATTTATTAGCATGATTCCACTGAAGTAAACCTGTCGAAAGGCTGTGCAAATCAGAGCACAAAGTTTCCTATTTTTGGAAAAGCCGAAGACTCCGTAGCCGATTTTCTGCCAAGAGTTGAAACTAGGTCAAACGATGTCGGAATGACCTGAAATTTGAGGTGAAGCTTCCTGAGCATTAGATAGGACCAACCATGGGCTTTTATTTGAGTTTTGAAGCTGTTTAGGGTCCCGTCGATGCTAGACTTGATTTCACTGTGTGGAAGATGTTGAGCTTTGATGTATGGTCATCCGATGTCCGATTGACCTGAAATTTGACAGGGAGCCTATTGGAGTCATTTTGAGATGATCCATTAGCTCCAATTTGGATGCCATGGTCCCAGGGAGCTTCGCCACCGGTAGGCTTGATTTTGCTTTGGAGCGTCAAAACCGGGTCAAACGTTGTCAGAATGACCTGAAATTTGACGTGCAACCCTTTGGAAGCATGTAGAAGCTACTCATGTGTTTTGTTTGATGAGTGGCGGCATCGGAGGTTTTCGCTGCCGGGAGGCTTGATTTCGTCGTTCGAGAGTTGATGGAGGGTCAAACGGTGTCGGTTTGGCTTGAAATTCGACGTGGAGCCTTTTGGAGGCATTTTGAGACCATCCATAGGCTCTGATCGAAGATTTGACGTCTTCGACACTGTCGCAGCTGGGAGCTCCCGCTCAGCTATTGGAGGATTGAAGTTAGGCCAAATGGTGTCGAAATGGCCCGAAACTTCATGTGTACCATTCTTTTGGCTATTTTGAAGGATCTTGTAGTTTTTGTTTGATTCTGACAAGATCTGATGCTTGAAGCAGCTTTGCCTGTTTGTAGTAGGATGCGGCTTCGTGTAGCTTTTGATGTTGAGGAGGCAAAGTGACATTTTTGGTGTCAACAGGAGCAATGCCAGAGCAACAACCTTGTCCGGTCATAGCAGCAAAGGGTTGTGGCCTCCGGTCGCAGGGCGCCATCCATCGCACCAACAACAGTGAAAGGTTTTGATGTTGAGGGCGAGGGCGTTGAAATGGAGAGAGGAGTCGGCTCATCTTCCGTGCAAAAAGTCATTATAAATACCTCCCCTTTAAGATTGCTGATTTACGATGTCTGATGGGGGGTGGTCCGACCGGCAAAAACCGTTATTCCATAGAAAATGGAGGTCCTCTTTCTTCGATCCCAATTGCATCCAAACGTGAGTTTTCCACGCAAGCAAGGAAATGTCCGCGGATTCCTCCCTAAAGACCTTTACCAAACGTGCCCTTAAGGTACTTTTTAGGTGTAGCAAAGAGAATGTCTACACTATCTACACTTAGTTGAGATGACTATCACTGATTATAGAAAATATGGTTAGTTACATCTTCCCTCCAAGATGGGTATTTAGAGTTCTCTAGTGCTATTTCTATTTCTATGCAAGGACTCCTAAAAAAGCATAATACAATAATGAAAATTCATAGAAGCTCAATTGTCATGCCTTTTTCTTTATCCAATTTTCTTCTACTGTGCCACAGAAGATGGATTGGTGTGCCCGAAAACCCCACATCTATTTGTAGTTGCTTTTCCATGTAACGCTGGTATGTCTCAGAGAAAAGCTTTGCATCATTAACAAAGAAAACAAATGTTGGTGGGCATATAGCTGCCTGCACAACTACAAACACAATAGTATCCCATTCTCTTTCAGTGAGGTGTTAGAAATTAAAAAGCTGAATATACACTTACTGGAAAATAACATCAGAACATGGAAGCAAGACATCAAGAAAGTTATCACATGAATGAAAATCTATAATAAAACAATATTCCATATTGAAATGACAAGATAATCAAGTATCGAAGGAAAAGATAAAATCATCATTATCAATTTATCATTATAGCCTTGTCCCAACTATGTTGGAGTCGGCTACATGAATTTTGTATCTCCATTCAAATTTATTGTGGACCAAATGCTCGGATAGGTTGCACTTCTTCAAATCCATCCTTAATTCCTCCATAAGGAAAAGAAAAATTAAATAAATAAAGCTTTGAACCGGTTAAAAATGATGGTCTTATGGTGCAAGACATGCAAACTTAAACCCCTTTGACTACCACCTTTAAAAAGTTTGAAACATGGAAAAGAATACTTTGCATCACCCATTCTCAATCTAAAGCTAGAACAGGACCCATTGTGTTGAATTTTAGGAAGAAAAAACATTCACATTTGTGAGATTCTTGAATTTCTATTGTGTGTTTATTATCTAAATAATCTTGATTACGAGCTAATTAGCTAGTTTTGTCTGTTAAATTAATAATAGGATAGATTTGGTGGGTTTTGAACCTAGAAAGGACCTATCTGTGATTTGAGAGAAGTTTAGGGGGTTATTTGTAAATATTAGATTTTCGTATTTTTGAGTTCGTTGGTTAGAAGACGTTATCCTTAGCAACTTTTGTTCTTCCACTGTGTTGATTCGATGTCGCATTTTTATCACCATAGGTTATTTTGCAAATTCCCAGAAATATCCACCGATTTGAATTTCCAGAAATTTCTCATGTTTTCTTCATTTCTATTCATCTCTTTGTACCGTTCCCAACTCTCTCTTCATTCCTCTCCTATTTCTGTTCACTTCCTTGCTTGTTTCAGCTCAAACCATAAGGCATCCATCTTTTTCATCTCCTTCCTCAACATCTCATTAGTTCCTTTTTCATTTCTTCATGTTAGAAGCTCTTAGGCTTTGGGATTTTGTTGGAAAACTATGAGAGAAGTTAGTTAGAGCTCAATCCAAGGCAAGTAGTGGGTATAATTGCATTACATGAAGTTAAATTTCTCTAATATATCAATAAATCATGTTAGACACCCGTTTGTAAGCTCAAGTGATTTCCATTGCATTTCCCTGTTTCTATACGAATGAAATGATCAATAGAATTCAATATAATGAAGTGTAGTTATGGTTTTGATGTCTCAAAATAAAAGTATACAATGTTTAGTTGTGGCTTTCAGAAGATGAGACTGATTGTGTATGAAGCAGGGTTCTAAATAAAGCTGAACTAGAATCAATTTTAGAGTTTCTGAAGCTTATGGCTAGCCGTAAGATCTTCACAGCTAATCGTAACTCTGAAATAAGTTAACTGTAGGACTAGAGCGGCTAGATTTTCCAGAACCGTACTCCCAAGTACATTTTGTACTACGTTGACCCCACGGCTAGCCGTAGAACACTTGTTTTCCAATCTAATTCTGGACCTAGTTTTCTAGATTGGAAAGATAACCTATTATACTCTAACCTATTATACTCAAACAGACCTAATTCTTTGTGAGACCATAGTAGGTGATCTTTAGACCTAACATTGACCTACATATTGCCTTTAAATCATGTATAAAAAATGTGTTACCTCTTAAGGTCCTTTATATCAAATGAACATCAGTAATGCCAATAATAAAGACCTTAAAGCTACACAATATTGATTAATGATGCTCTTAGGCAATCCAGGCTTAGGATTGGCCTTTACAGTATTCTCTATTATCACGCATCATAATAACCAGTACCTACAGTTATATAATCAGTTCATGTATTCCAATGTCCCATTTACCTGTATTCATTTCTGTATCCTACTTACTTTATATAATTTGTTAAGATTAAGATGACATGTTATATGTATTTGTTATGTTAAGCTAAACATGTTTTTAGAAGATTAGTATGTTTTCATTAGAAGTGTATCCGGTATCATTTGTATGTTATTCTCGCGTCAGCACCACTTAGCATCGGTCCTACCGTAACTGGATGTGGTGAAAGATGGATTGTATTTATCTGTTAGGCTAGCTGCAACTCAGTCCCTGTATGGGAGTAGTTTTATACTCTAGGTACCCCTGTTATATGCACCGTGATATATGTTGGTTCCCCTGATATGTTATTCATGAGCGCTCTCATCATGGTTGCAATTGTTTTGAGAGAATATAGCCGATGTGGATTAATGTCAATTTGTTAGGATTCATGTTAGATGTGTCTTTATCTGATTCTCTTATGCTCCTACATTCATGCATGATTAGTTATTTATCTGTCATTTTACAAATTTCTAATTTATTTATATTTGATATAACATGTTATGTTCATTGTACCTACTTACTTGCTTAGTTATCTGATGTAACCTTTGGCGTTGCAAGAGACAGCACCTTTATCTCTACCCAAGAGATTGAGACGGTCGACGAGACTCCTCAGGGACTAAGTGAGTGGACTCCTGATGATGTTCTTAAGTCATCTAGATGCATGAGTTAGTCACATGGGATAGTGTCTTAGTGGTGGTTGAAGTAATCTTCATAGATCTTTATCTGGGAGAGTTCTGGTGGATAGATGTGATGGGCTTTTTATGTTGGGATTGTATATAAAACACTTTTCTTTGATGTTATAAACGTAAAGACTTTTGTGTTGTAAATACTCTAAGATTGTATATGATATATTTACTTTATGAGACATGGTTATATGTATATCACTGTTCATTTATGCTTCCGCGGGAAAATTTTAAATGTGTGAAAATGCAGTGTGTCCTCACACGTGATATCCTGTGGGTATAGTGCAAAGGATAAAATCTCAATAGAGTCAAAATGACTCGCATCCCCACACTAGTTACATCTCAAGATTGGGACCGATATGGTAATCCAATTTGGTGGCTAGGAAAAAATATTTCAAAATACATCAAACTACCATTATAGTAACTAATAGATTCAAGTTATTAAATTTAGGTTTTGGAAGGTATATGCACCGGAAGAACCTATTGCCTTCACTTTTTTCAATTTATTAAATCTATATACGCAACGAATAAGTAAATACAGTATGCACCAAGTCATGCATGTCAAAATATTATAGATATTCAGATGATCAGTCTAAAATAAAAGTTATCTAATGATGTGCATTATCATGAAATGAACTAATGATGCAGTTTACAGAGAAAAAAAATAATCAAACAAAGAATCAAACCCAATAGAGTAACCACTTAAACTGAAGCGTCCAGAAGCTACCTGAGTGCAATAATAAAAACGCCCTCTCTTGCCACCTCTAGTCATTGGAGGTGCTTTAAAGGCCAGTGCTTCTTGTACCACTTGATTCAAAACGGAAGTCCCGAGCCTTCTTGCTCTTTCCTTTTCCACCATACTAGCGGCACTAAGAATCCTGTATACAAATTAGTAAAGAATCAATCGAGGAAAAAAAGTATTGGGCTTATACCATTATCACCATCATCATCTGATAATATTCAGCTAGGGTTTTCAGAAGCATGAGAAGCCACCATCTTTTCATCAGAAGGATTCTTAAAAATAAAATGGTAATAATTCCTTGGCCATTGTAATAAATTAGAATCATGAAGAAAAATCCCACCCGCCCCCCTGCAACTCTAGATAACAACTCAAGTACTCCAAGTAACCATCCAAAGAACAAGAAAAATCAAAATACAATGTATATTACGCTTCCAACCAGCAAACAACTTCAAGACCCCTCTCAATACATTCTAAAGGGGTAAAATTTAAAGTAGAAAAAAAATCCGACATAGGGCTGCATGATCCAACTTTCATACATAGAGCAACAGCCCTAGCTATAGTAGTGGAGTGGTTAATATTATCCAAAGGACCCTTCTCTGGTTCCCTTGTACTGAAACAGACTTGGTTAATATACTCTTATAGGTGGATTTAGGTCCATTGCCTGATATAATTAGGCAGGTTTGAGCCAGATCTGGGCACATTGCCACCCTAAGTTTCTAGTACATGATTGATGTGATAAAGGAAACGCTAGAATATTTTGAGGTAACTTCTGTGCATTAGTAGGGAGTCCAATGAAGAACCAGATGTGCTAGATCATCTGCAACCAGGCTACAATCCGGTGTTTTTTTTTTTTTTTTTTTATAATTTTTTTGGCTACAGGGCTATGGTCATGTATTGCTCTTCTACAGATGTATACATTCATTTTGTTCAATGAAAAAGCAGACTGCCATTTTATGCATATCTTGTCAAACGGAAGACATGCCCTTTTTGTTTACTGCTGGCATTTGACTTGCACAAAAACTATATTGCATTGATTCTTGAATATAAGCATCACACACACTTGGACACTTTTCTGACATGACCCTAGGGCCTGTTTGTTTACATGAGGGGAGAAATAAAAGAGGAGTAAGGGTCACATCATAAATAAAGTTAATGAGTAGTAGGTAAAAATATATGATTAGATAAGTTACTTTGCATGTGTTTGGATGGTTGGTGTGAAGTAAAAATAAAAATAAAATAAAATAAAAAGGCTTTATATGAGAAGGATGGAGCAAAAGGCAATTTATTACATATTGAGGGAGTAACTCTGGGGAGAGGGAAAAGGAGTAAAAGAGGAACCCACATTAGACGATTTGTTTACTCCTCTAGTCTCCTCAAGGCCAACACATTAAGAAGTAGAATTTTCAACTATTGGGGCCAATTCCACTCCTCTTTCACTTCACTAAAGTGCAAGAAAACAGGCTTATCACACATTTGTGAATAGATAAATGTACATGGACACCTTTGATGTTTTTACACTACCCAGCAAGTTCAAAGTTATGAAAGAAGTTATTGGTTTTAATAGGCGCTAAGCACAAGGAACAAAAGGATGACTCCAATTCAGCATTCAGCACTGATAAAAGGTGACCACCAGCTAAACCATTAATAAAGATGGAAGTTGCCAAGCAAAACACATTCCAATTCCAAGTAATTATAGATCAGTTATGTCACATGCATGGAGAAAACAAGAGTATTGGAGGAGGAAAACATATCCTCTTTTGGGTTGTAACCCTCTCATTATATAGGGATTGATTTCCCTTTTATTAGTATTCGCATACAAAACAACTTCCTAAGTTATAGCATCCTTATACAAAACAACTTCCTAACTTATAGCTAACTTTCTAATATAATACAATTAGAGTTCCTAGATTGACACCCCCTCAAATTGATGCGGGGGAGTTATAAAGCAGCAATTTGGAAACCAGAAACTGATGTCGAGGCCGAGGAAGTCCTTTAGTGAAGATGTCAGCAAACTAAAGGTCAGTAGGGACATGAGGTAAAGAAATGACATCACGTTTCAATTCATCCCGAATAAAATGACAGTCCACCTCAATATGTTTGGTGCGTTCATGAAAGACAGGGTTTTCAGTGATCCGGATAGCCCCAGTATTATCCGCATGCAAGGATGTAGGAGATGATTGTGCAAATCCGAGTTTCGAAAGAAGTCCCCGTAGCCGTAAGATTTCTGAACATGCAGAAGACATCGCCCTGTATTCCGCCTCTGTAGAAGATCAAGAAACACGTTCTTGTTTCTTGCATTTCCAAGAAATCAAAGAATTGCCAATATACATGCACCAACTAGTAGTAGATCGACGAGTATCCTGACAACCTGCCCAATCAGCATCTACATAAGCGGCCAACAAAAGAGGATTATCCTTGGGATAATATAAACTACGAGTGACAGTGCCCAACAAATACCGGATTATGCGCTTGACAACGGTCAGATGAAAGTGTCTAGGAGAAGTCATGAATTGGCTCACAAGATTGATAGCATAAGAGATATCCAGTCAAGTAATCGCGAGATAGACAAGGCTGCCCACCAGGCGCCTGTAGGTATGAGGATTAGGAAGAAGGTCACCATCATCTTTGCTTAATTTGAGGTTGACCTCTATAGGGGTATCAACGGGCGAAGATTCATGTAAATCAGAAAGCTCAATAAGATCAGATGTGTATTTGTGTTGATTAAGAAATAGGCCATTGGGAGATTGATGCACTTCTAAGCCCAAAAAATAATGTAAAGGACCCAAATCTTTCATATGAAATAATCCCTGAAAGAGGCTTGGACAGACCTGATCATACTAGCATCAGTGCCAGTAATAATTATATCACCAACATACACAAGTAGAACAGTAACGCCAATAAATGTTCTTTGTAGGAATAGAGAGGGATCGGGGCTTTGAGCAAAGCCAGTTTTGCATAACCGCCCCCTAAAAGTTTCAAACCATGCCCGAGGAGCTTGCTATAGATCATAAAGAGATTTTTGAAGGCGACATACATCATTTTTAGACGGAGAGGTGACACCCTGCGGTATCCTCATGTAGACCTCTTCCTTCAAATCCTGATAGAGAAAGGCACTTTTGACATCCATTTGGTATAAAGGCCAAGAATTGGAGGCAGCAATGGCGAGAAGTAACAGAACCGATGTCATTTTAGCCACAGGTGCAAACGTCTTCTCATAGTCAATGCCATATTCTTGCCTGTTACCGAGTGCCACAAGCCGAGCCTTGTGTCTATCCAAGGAGCCATCAGATTTAAGTTTGATGGCGTAGATCCATTTGCAACCGATTGGTTTAACTGCAGAAGGACAATCCATAATGTCCCATGTGTGATTTTGATCCAATGCATCCAATTCTTCCTTCATGGCCTGGTTTCAACTGTCATATTGGACTGCCTGCAAATAAGAACTTGGGATAGAGACAGAAGAAAGGGTTGCCATCAAGGAAGTGTGTGTGAATCCATACCGCTCAGGTGGTCTAGATAGTCTGGATGAGCGATGCAGGATAGGAGTAGTTGTGGAAGCAGTTGCAGCGGAGGATCAGGAGGACGGGCATCTGCAGTGGCAAGCTTTTCCCTACGATGATAAACAAAGTCAGGATGAAACCTAGTAATAGTTGTTTTATCTTAAAAACCCGGTAAGATAGCAGGAGAAGATGGAAGAGGACAATCCAAGTAAGTTTGAAATAAATATTGATTTTCAAAGAAAATAATATTGCGAGAAACTCTGAGGCGATGACCAATGAGATCATAACAAACAAAACCTTTTTGATTAGTGGCATAACCCAAACATGCACACCTGCGAGATTGTGCGGTTAATTTTGTCCGTTCTGTGGGTGGTAGATTAACGAAGCAAACACAGCCAAAGGTGTGTAGATGATCAAATACAGGATGATGACCAAACAGTTTAAAATGCGAAGTTAATTGATCAATGGTAGGTGATGGAAGACGGCTTATTAAATATACAGCTGTGGTGAGAGCTTCAGTAAAAAATCGAGGAGGAACTGATGATTCAATCAGTAGAGTTCTAGTTACATCAAGAAGATGCCTGTTTTTCTGTTTCGCAACTCCATTTTGTTGCGGAGTATACGGATAGGTACGCTGAGAAATGATTCCTTTAGTCTTTAGGAAAGATTGGAAATCATTGGAAACATACTCCCCCCCTGAATTTGAGCGCAAAGTTTTAATGCATTTGGAAAATTGGGTCTCAACATAGCTAAGAAAAAATTGAAAAGCATTAAGAACATCAGACTTAGAATGCAATAAATAAATCCAAGTAAACCTGCTGTAGTCATCAATGAACGTAACAAAGTACTTGAAATGACTATGTGAAAGGTGAGGGGCAATGTCCCAAACATCGCTGTGAATTAATTCAAAACATTCAGTGCTCCGTGTTGTGGAATGAGGAAAAGGTAAAGTTTTACTTTTTCCTAATTTACAAGCATCATAGTCAAAAGAAATAGAATCAATAGGTTTATTGAAGAATCCAAATTTAAACAAAGTAGTTATCGTAGAAGCATTCGGATGACCAAGTCTATTATGCCACAACCGAGAATTATTCTGAATAAAAAAATAAAATAACTGGTGTAAAAAATTGTTATGAGTAAATGTAGAAACTAGAATGGAAAACAGTCTGCCATGCTTAGGCCCCTTCGCGATCACTTTCCCCGACTCTTGGTCTTGCACAACACAACTAGAAGAAGAAAATGAAACATTGTAATTATTCTCAACAAGTTGACCCACATAAACCAAATTTGTATCAAGATGATGAGACACTAAAACATTTGTTAATCGTAAAGGGCCAAAGGTATCACTAACAGATGTGATGGGAAGATGGTCTCCATTTACAGTCTGAACAGTAAGGGTACCAGTGTATGGAACAACATTTTGCAAGTTGGTGGGTGAAGAGGTCATATAATTACTGGCTTCAGAATCTAAGTACCATGTATGAGACATAGACGAATCCGTACCTGAGATGTTCATAGAGGCTAAGGCATTGAGTATCATTTGATTTACCATATCATGAGTGAGATGAGCTGGGGATGCAGATTGTGATGAGGAACCAGGCTGTGAAGAAGAATCATACTGGAGGGAGCCATTGAAATCAGAGGTGGCATATTGGTGAGAGGTTGCTGTGTAAGCACTAGGAGCGGACTGTACCGTGGAAGTAACAGGAGCTGACGGTGTATAGTTATGGGAAGTAGAATTGTGACCCTTCTTCTTACATTCTTTAATAACATGACCAATGGCTTTACAATACCGACAGATCTTTGCTTTGCATTGGTTTGCAAAATGACCATACTTCTTACAGTTATAGCACTGAACTTTACTGATATCCTGGGGAGGTGGTCTGGTAGTAGTAGCATAGGCAAGTGGAGTCTCAGCAGATCTCAGTTGTTCCATATAAGTTTTGGTAACCAGACGTTGTTCTTCCCTTAGAAGTTCCTAAAGACAGTTATCTAAGCTGGGAAGAGAAGCACGGCTCATCAAGTTTGATCTAACAGTCTCATACTCCGGACGAAATTTCATGAGAAACTGGTCTCGATGGCTATTTTGCTGTAGAGGAAGGAGTTCTGGTAGAAGTGCTTCAGACACAGTGGCAAACTTGATCTCATCATATTCAGACCATAATTTTCGAAACCCGTTGTACTATTCTTGGATAGACAGGGTGCCTTGGGTAAACTGAGAGATGTCAAGTTCCAATTGAAATTGGCGAGCAGTTTTACCTTGTTGATAGATCTTTTGGAGATAATCCCACATCTCATGGGCGGATTTGCAAGGTTTCAGATTGAGAATAAAATGGGGTTCAACAGATCCTAGTAACCAAGTCTTAATTTTAGCATCCTTAGTTTTCTAGGCTGAAATCTTCTTGTCATCTTCCTTAGGTTTAGGGTTAGAACCATTTATGTATCCCCAGAGTTCTTTTCCTTCTAAGTAGATTTGAAATTGGAAGGCCCATGAAGTGTAATTCTTTCCATCAAAACGAACTAAGGCGATCTCGGATTTTTCCATTAATAACAAACTAATAAGAATGCCAAACACGTGGACTGCACTCCAGTTGGGCCGCAAGCGGGTTGGATCGCTGTAGACCCAAACTAAATTTGGACTGCACTCCCAAACACGTGGACTCCACACGTGGGAATGAGTATTAGTAAGAAAAAGGGCTGAAGACCCCTTTCTGTGCTTCGTCAATGAAATGAAGGGAGAAGGGCTGAAGACACAGTTGCTGCGGAGGTGCTCGCTGCTGGACGATGAAGAGGTGCTTGCTGCTGGAGGATCATGGTGCACGGTAAACTTCTCTGTTTCTTCTTTCTTGCTTATTCTCTGCTCTTCTGCTTCTTCCTTCTCTGTGTTTCTTTTTTTTTTCTTTTCTGCTGTAACATGTCCTTGGACATTAGTGGATTGATGTCCATGTGGGCCCCAGTAGATGATTAGAGGTCTGATCAGAGGGTGGGGATGAAAGGGCTAGGATTTTCTGCAACTATTGGAAGAAGTCCCACTCGAAATGGATCAAAATCCACAGGTTTGAACTGCTGTGATGAAAACTTCTGGATAAAATTGAAAAACCACAGAAGTGGACAGAAGGCCTACCTTTGAGGATAAAAAAATCTTGAAAAAATCACTATAATTTCTGAAAAATCCCTGCGAACATACTGGGCTGCTTCCGCAGATGTGGTGATGATGATCTGAAGTGGACCACATTAGATCTGCGATGATCAGGAATGATCCAGATGATCAAACTGGTCTTAGAAGGCTTCCAGAACTTTGGAAGATGATTAGAGGATGATCAAAGGTGAGGGAACTTGCTCAGATACCATGTCAATTGCACATGCATGGAGAAAACAAGAGTATTGCAGGAGGAAAACGTATCCTCTTTTGGGTTGTAACCCTCTCATTATATAGGGATTGATTTCCCTATTATTAGTATTCGTATACAAAACAATTTCCTAAGTTATAGCATCCTTATACAAAACAACTTCCTACGTTATAGGTAACTTTCTAATATAATACAATTAGAATTCCTAGATTGACAAGTTGGACCCTTGAAAGAGGAAGAGAAGATATATGGTATCTACAGATGTTAGTCGAGAAATCATATGCAAAAGGAGTGCGCCACAGATTCATCACATTTCCTATTCAATTTCAAAGTTTTGAGGATAAAGATACCATGGGTAGGATTTATGTTTTCTAGGTAACACAAATGACAGCTTTAACCACAAATAACATTGGCTTTAAAATTATTATGTGCAAGAAACTGACTGCAAGAAAGACAATTTCAGTGTAAGGAAGAAAATGAGAAAGTTAAGGGCAGTGAACATAAATTTGAATATGTGATTCCAGAAAAAGCATATATACATTGCTGATATATTCATTTTTTGAACAGCCAATATACCTTCCAGTCCCAATAACTGAACCTTGAATAAACTATGGTGTGACCCACCTATCAATGGAAGGCAATGGTGGTGCTGCCCATTGATGGGAACACCATGGTAGGTCTGACGCATTAATTGAAAACAACAGAGGCCCACCCAATGATGAGAAACAATGGCAATACCCTCTTATCAATGGAAAACAATAGTAAATCCCACCACCAATTGATTAAAAATGGTGAGGTTCACCGGCAACAAAAAAGGTAATGGTGAGGTTCACCGGCAACAAAAAAGGTAAAGGTGGGACCCGACCATTGATGAAAAACACAGTAAAATCCTTTAATGGAAAAGAATTTGAAGCCTGCCTATGGATGGGAAACAATGGTAAGGCCAACTTATCAATGAAGAGCAACAGTGGGAACAGACCACCCATTGATGGGAACAATGGTAGGGCCCACTTTTGACCGCAACAATTATAGAGGCCGCCAATTGACAAGGAACTAGAGTAGGCCCATGCATTAATGGAGTAGGCACCACCATTCATTTTCCATCAATGAGGTAAGGCCCCAATGGCTTTCCATTATTAGGCGGGACTCTCACCAGTTGCCATTAATGGATAGCCTGCACTGTAGTTTCACATCATCATGTAGCCCCAACTGTGGTCTCCGATCTACGAATAAGGCTCCACCTATGCAAGACATGTATTAGAAAAAATTTCAAACCTTAAAAGAGTTTTTAACCAGTCTTGGTAGATATTGAGCATAAAAGTCAATATAAGATCCCTTTTAACTTGACAGAAATAGCAACAGTTGAAAAGTTAAAGGATGTGGGTGCACGTTTTGTGTTCTTTGGACATCGTCAGAAGAACAGAAGGCAGCGGTGTGTTTGGCAATTAATTAAGGCATTTTTTAGCAAATAAAAAAATGTCCAGAAAACATAGAAGCCTTTTGTAGAGAACCCAAATTTTACCTATTATTGAGAAACTTTTCTTCTAAAAGAAAACAGAACCTTTGGTTGGTTCTTAAAATGGAAGGAGCAATCTTAACATACGCAAAAAGAAAATAGCATCCAAGCATCACATACTTGTCAACGCTATCACCAGTGGTTGCAGTTGACAACCACTTGAATAAACAATTGGTGCCCAATCAAGAACACGGAGCTTATCCCTGACATCTTGCTCATAGTATGTTGCTGTCTGGTTATTTTTATTTGGAATTGTATCCCATTTGTTTACGACTGTGACACATCCTTTTCCTTCTTGCTCAATTCTTTCAGCTAGCCTGCAATCCAAGACATACCAGCAGAAACATTAAACAATGTTACACATAAAATATGTAACTAGAAGGCGTAAGAGACCAGCAATACAAGATAACAAGTGGTGAAAGAAAGAAAATGTTCTATGAGCAGACTGCATGTGCAGTCCAGCTTAATGGATACCCGAAGACTGATCTGATTGTACAAATTCAACAATTGAAGCATTAAATGGTTCAATAGCGTATCCAAGGAAATTTTGGCCATTCAAAGAAGCAATATCTCCAATCTACTTCTAGGTGGAGGAAAAGATTTTAGTCAAGCTTTTAAACCATGTAAAGAGGATGAAGATTAACAAGAAAATCAGAAGTTTGTGTGTTGAATCTTTGACCCAAAAGGACATCTACAAAACTCGAGGTTGAATTCTACAAACCAGGGTAATCCAAGTTCCATACCCGCTTTATATGGAGACTTTGAATACTCGGATAATCAACATGACCTCTTATTGGATGCACTCTTATTGGTTCCCCCGATCTTTGAACCAACATGACCTCCACGTGAAGATTCACCTTTAGAGGGAGGGTAAAAGCTACGAACATCAGCATATTTCTTTCCACGGCCACTAGTCAACTTTGCCTTCACTTTCAAAACAAGTTGATAAGCATCATTCAACCTCCATACTCGTTGTATCTCAACTTGATCACGGATTTCAAACTTCAGTCCGCCAATATACCTTGCAACAAGTTGCTCCTCGGTCTCTTGAGTTTTGTTATGGGCCATCAACTTGTAGAACTCTTCGGTGTAGTCAACAATACTTTTGCTGTCTTGATGAATGTTGTTGAATTGAGAAAAGATGCTTTGAGCAAAATCTGGTGGAAGAAAATTCTCTCCAAGTCTACACTTCATTTTCTCCCACGAAGAGATCTTGGGTTTACCTTTGCGAACCCGCAACTCCTGAACCTTGTCCCACTATGTCGAAGCATATCCACGCAACCTAGTAGCCACAAGCTTCACTTGCTGGTTTTCTGGAATGTTTTTGTATTCAAAGAATTTCTCAATAGCACTAAGCCATTCAAGAAACTCTTTGGGTTGGAGTCGACCACGGAACTCCGGTAAATCAATCTTAACAACCTCCGAAGCTCGAAGAAATCTTTCCATGACAGTTTCTCCACGGACTTGCTGGTTGACAAAAGGATTTACATCCTCAGATTCATCACTACCATAACCATGACTTGACGAGCTTCACCCGCTACGAGCTTCCCGACGCTCAAAGCGCATGGTAAGTTCTTCAACTTGCCGTCGAAGTGCATGAATTTCTTCACCTCTATCATCTTTGAGATTGCCACGTCCTCTACCTCTTCTTGCCGCCATGAAAGAAAAAGGAAGTACACCAAGAGCGTTATGCAAGCTCTGATACCAAATGATGCGGGCTAAGAAGAGATATAGAAAAGAAACTTGAAATTCAAGAACACAACATAGGAAGGAAGATAAACATAGATGAGAGCAGAGCTCTATCTCTTCTCATGGACAAAATAGGTAATCACTACATACTACCATGTTCTCATGCTTTCCTTCTACTTATGGACTCTCAAAAGCAATTAATTATCACAACTAACCACCAAACTACACTTCCCAAAGACACAACTTACAAGATAGAGTATAACTACGAAAATGGGAGACTGTTCAGCTCAAAATCTGGATTAAATGGTGAAGTTTCAGCTTCCAAGCCATATACCATTGGAAAGGTATTCGAGTCCACTTTCCAACGCATCAAACAGTGCGCGATTTGGAGCTTCCAAGGTTGAGTTATGGTCAGAATACCAAAAGGTGTCTGTGTAGGATTTTCCTGTGCAGGAATACATGCTGCATTTATTCTTTGGCACAGCATCAAAAAAAGAGGAAGATCAAATGATAGAGATTAATGTGAGATTTTGTACTTAAAATTACTTTAGTTATCCCTTATCCACATGGTTTTCCTTTAGCTGAATGGTCCGGATCATGAGGCCAATGCACAACTTGTAGACAATGGGCCATTGAGAGACTCTGCGGATGGGGTGATGCCTCGATGAACTACTACTAGAGTGATAATGTTCATGTGATCTGAACCACATATATGTAATATGGTTGCTGTGGCAAAAATCATGAATGCAACACTGGTTCTTCCTTCCCTGGATCACCAATCCTTTTGGACAAATCCAAGGTACGTATAACTTCTTCTATTGGTATCGGGTATGTAGTTGCCAAAAACGACACCCACTTAGTTAGATGAATGAAGAACTTCTTTTAGGGAAAGACAGAACGCCCGAGACCGGAAAAGGAATGAGAGAAACAGAGGTCAGAGGCCCTGGCTGCCGTCAGCCGAAGGCACTCCGATGCCTGAGTTAGTTCTGGAACTAAGCAAAGGTGGAGTGGAGAAGAGAAGAGGGTGCAAGTGTTGTAGGTATGTGTGAGTATGCGTAAGCGTCTACCTCTGGGGGACTATCCCATGTGGATATATAGGTGGAAGTTCTGTCATCCCCCTTTTTGTTGAGTGGAGGTAGGTGGTGGTAAGATCCCATCGGGCCTTACCCTGACACTGAGTGGTAGGTGAAAAGGGAACATCCCATCGGATAACTTCCGTTCTCCCTAGGACTGCTGACGTGATGGGGTGATAAAGTCAACTTCTTATCTCTATCACGCGCTACCCTATCTGTTAGTGCATGTCCGTACTTCTCATAGGAGTGTGATGGCCCACTTCCGGCCCTCAGTACTCTTACCAAGACTAGAAGTGGTCTTGCCGAGCTGCCGAGACGCGGGTGACTGAGATCAAGACGAACTAGCTAGTGCTGTTACCGAGGCTTAGCTTAATCTCGGTATTATGGGATTACCCCACACAATTGCCTCCTAGCTTTTGATCTCTTAGAGTTCTCCAACTCTTTGAGGTCGGAAGCTAAGTGGCCTCGCCGAGCTGGTACTGCTACCGAGCTGAATATGGTTGCCAAGCTAGTACTGTTACCGAGCCGAATGTAGCTGTCGTGCTGGTACCGTTACCGAAGCACATAAACTAATCACTGTGATGGTGGAGCCTCTTTGAGTAATGAGTTCGGAGTGAATGCTCTTTCTTATCTTGGTGATGGTGGCTGACGTCTGATCCTTATCGAGGTGTGTCTTTTTGCCTGCTCGAGGCATTTAATAGCCAGCGGGAAATGCGTCGTTGGTGCCACGCGTCACCTTCCAGGCGACTATCCAATCGCTTCGAAGAGGCGTGAGGAGTGCTCAAGGGGACGCCCAGTACGACCATTTTTGAAAATCGAAACGGCGCTCCTCCCATTACAAATTAGGGCTCATGCTCTTTGATTTTCACTTTCGTGTTCATTGGAGAGGGGAGATTCTGCTGGAGAAGAAAACCTGCCTGCGATTAGACCTGTGAGGTCGAACTGGTGATTTCGAGTCCTTCCTGCTCGTAAGTCGTCCTCCTCTGCACATCCCTCTTTTAGGGTTTCTGTTCGTTTTTCCTTTCCTTCGTCTTCTCCGAGTTTTGGGAATGGGGATTTACAGGCATTGGTTAGAAACCTCACGGGCCGTAGCTGATTTCAGGGCCGGATACGAGATCCCGGACGACGTCTAGATTAGGTTAGATAACCCCGAGGATCCTTTCGATGGTAGCATCTTCCACAACGGCTGGATGCCATTTTTGTTAGTGACCGTGATCGAAGGTGGGGTTCGATTCCCCCTTCATCCGCTTCTGAGATCGTGCCTGAGAGAATGGCACCTCTGCCCCTGTCAACTGATGCCGAACGACTTTAAGATAATAATGGGCGTAGTTGAACTGAATAGGATTCTAGGGATCAACCTTGGTGTCCATGACATTGAGGACATGTATGACTTTTGCAAATCCGGAGACGCCTACTACCTTCGGGTGAGGGCGAAACGGTTTGGTTTTGTCAACACCCTGGAGGATTCCAACAGATACGTAGGGGACGATCGCTTATTTGTCTTGGGCAATTGGGAGTTTGGCGAGTCTGAGCCCTTGGCATCAAGAGTAGTCAAAATCCCTCGAGGCTTCGGGACCCCTCCAAGTAAAGACCGAAATCTTTCGGCTTTCTTTTTATCTTCCTTCTTTTATTTTCGCCGAACTGACATCCCTTGCTTGTTGCGCATGTTTTTGTCAAAGAAGGCAAGCGGCCATGAGAACCAGTTGGGTAAGAAACGACACTTGGCTCCGGCTAGTGAGGAACTACCACGGACGTAACAGCCGAGCTGCTTGGTCACTCCTGGGGTACGAATCAAAGTACTGCTCCTTCAACAAGAGGAAGGGAACCGGGGGAGGGTGTCTTTGGAGACGAAGAGAGCGGGGAGCAGGTGATGCTCGCAGTCCCCGCCGGGCGTCCCATTGAGTTGGGTGATAGGGCTTCCTTGTCCCGCTCAGATTTGGGGGCCTGCTGAGACCATTGCAGCCACTGTCGAAACTTCTTCGCGGCCGAGGAGATGAGTCACTGTCACTATCAGCTCGGAAGAGGAAGAAGAAGAAGAGATGTTGCGTAGGCGTCGTCCTCGTGCCGTGATTGAGGATCTAGAGGCCTTGGCTTTCGGGGACCAAGCTCTAGATGCCCCCCACCTTGCTGGCGACGCTCCTTCCTCGCCTTCAGCTCCTGCTCCTATCGCCCACACCTCTGCTCCTACTTCTTCGGTCGCCGTCGTTGTCAGCGCTTCGCCCCCTGTGATTTCTCCAAGTGCGAGAGATCAGGAGTGCCCTGTTGACATCTCGGGGGAGGAGGGTAGGCCAGAGAAGAGGCCCAGGATCGAGGCCTCGCCCAGCTCTCTGGCCGTGCCGTCATCCAGCGAGGCAGCACCACAGTCCTCCTGGACGGATCTATGGAGGACGGACCTCGAGGCTGTCGCTGGGAGGCAACTGACCGTGGATGACCACATATCCAGTAGTCCCTACGTGGACGTTGCCCTGGGGCGAGCATGTGCCTTACCTCGGGACATAGAGAAATGGGGGAGGTTGGATAGCACGACATTATTGCTTTCGACAATGCGATCAGCCATCTCGGTAAGTCTTCAACAAAATTTCACAGGTATTTGACTTCGGTTTCTGTCTTCTGACGCTTGTCCCTTCCGCAGGTGGTGCAAAAATGCCAAGTTGGCTTAGGGAGGCTGGAAGATGCCGACTCCAAGGTTGCCGAATTGGAGGCTGAGAAAGATGGGCTTTAGGCAGCTTTGGACGCCAACGATGAGCAGCTGAGGGAAGAGGCACGCAAGAATGTCGGCCTTGTCGCCGACCTCGAAAAAGCGTCGGCCGAGGTTGACAGGCTGAATGGCGATGTGGAAACACAGTCAAGGCTGGCAGTCGACCTCATCACCACCATGAACCAAGAGAGGGCTGCATTTGAGTCTACCTTGGAAGGGAAGGAGGCCGAGCTCGAGTCTGCTCTGGTGAAACAGAAGGCCGAGCTTGAGGAAAATTTCAGGCCGAGTTTGACGCTGCCTATGAGGGGATCCGAGAGGTGACTGCGGAATATAAGGCACAGGTCCATAGAATTCGCCAGAGAGCTTTGGAGCTCGGGTGGAGGGCTGCCTTGAAGAAGGCAGGAGTCTCTGAGAATAATCTTGCTTTCAGGTATCCTCCCAAGTTCCAAAGCTTGGACCCTGGCTTGTCCTCTGCCCCCGGTCCGTCCTCTGAAGCTCCTTCAAGGGTAGATGCTGCGACTAAAGCCGGCGCCTTATAGGTCGACCCCGAAGTTTGCCCGGAAGCTGAAGTTGTGCAGGCGGAGATCGATTGCAATGCCGAGGCCCCTGCTTTTTAAATTTTTTGTATTTCTTTTTCAATGCTGTACTGAATCTTTCATTTAATGAAATGGCATTTCTTTCCCTGCTTGGCTGAAATGGTGTTCTTGTTTTTCTCAAGTAGTTGGTCTCGGTTCTCTAACTGAACTCCCCGTATACTCAAGATAGGAATTTTGCTTAAGTAACCGAGCTCAGTTCAATAACCAAAATCTCAGAAACTTGTAACCATAACCATTGGGGGAACGAATCTTTGACCCGACGCAAGATATTCACCTCGGTTCTGCAACCTAAGATGTTCTTGGACGCCGAGGTTGATGCCTTGAACGTTTAAGGTTTTTCCTCGTTCCCTAGTGCCCCCTGGCAGTTTGGTAGGTATTTCCTTTTTTTTTTGTGGTAGTGTACTTGGTTCTACAACCAAGCGTACCTCTGAATGTTGGCACTGTTGCCACGCTGTATATGGCTGGTGCTGCACCGAGTTGAATATGACTGGTAGTATTACCTAGCCGCAGTATAGCTGGCACTCTTGCCGAGCTGTAGCTGGTGCCGTCACCGAGCTGAATATGGCTGGTACTATTATCGAGCCGGATATAGCTGGCACTCTTGCCGAGCTGTAGCTGGTGCTATCACTGAGCTGAATATGGCTGGTACTATTACCGAGCCAGATATAGCTAGCACTCTTGCCGAGTTGTAGCTGGTGCTATCACCAAGCTGAATATGGCTGGTACTATTACCGAGCCGGATAACTTAGAGTGTTTTTTAGAACAAAAGAGAGCGATCCTTTCAGAAGAATGATTTTCATTGATATCCTAACTTGAATACATTTTAGAAATAGTATTTCTTGAGGTGCATCGCATTCCACGGTCGTGGTAACTCTTTACCCTCCATGTCCTTAAGTCTATATGCGGATCGCCCTGCAGCTGAGAGCACTTTGAATGGCACATGCCAGTTTGGTGCTAGCTTTCCCTTGTTCGGGTTCTTATCCCCGGCGAGTGTCTTCTTCAAGATCAGCTCTCCAACTAAGAATCTCCTTTCTTTGACCTTCCGATTGTAGCCCCAGCCAACTGTTGCTGATAGGTAGTTAGGCGAATATCTGTTGCCTTTCTTCGTTCCTTGGCTAGGTTCAGTTCTTGGGCTAGGTTCATGTCGTTTAGTCCTTGATCACAGAGCTTGGACCTCAAGGTCGGGAGGCCGACTTTAAGTGGGGTCATTGCTTCCATTTCGTAGGCCAAAGAGAAGGGTGTAGCCGAGGTGGAGCGTCTCAGAGTTGTCCTGTATGCCCATAGGACACTCGGGATTTCTTCCGCCCATCTCCCTTTAGCTCGGTCAAGCCTCTTCTTGAGCCCATCGAGGACCACCTTGTTCGAGATTTCAGCTTGGCCATTGCTTTGTAGGTACGCCGGAGTGGAGTAAACATTTCTGATGCCGAGCTCCTGGCAGAAGTTTCTAAAGAAGTTGGAATCGAACTGAGTCCCGTTGTCCTAGACCAAATTTCGTGGGATTCCAAATCTTGTAATGATGTTCTTCCATATAAAGTTCTTTGTGTCCTCCTCGGTGATGGAGGACAGCGGTTTAGCTTCGATCCACTTGGTGAAATAATAATAGCCACCTCTTATTCCCTGGAGTTCGGTGGAATGGTCCCACAATATCCGAGCCCCATTAAGCGAAGGGCCACAGACTGGAGAGTGGGTTCAAATCCTGTGCTGGCTGGTGAAGGGAGTGTGAGAACTTCTGGCACTTCTCGCATTATCTAGCATACAGCTGGGAGTCCTTTTGCATGTAGGGCCACCAGTAGCCTTGGCTGATAGCTCGGTACGCCAGTGACCAACCTCCAATGTGGCTGCCGCAGATTCCCTCATGAATTTCATAAAGGAAGTCTTTAACTTTGCTCGTGTGAACGCACTAGAGGTAGGGGCCGATGTATGACTTCCTGTAGAGCTTGCCATCCGGGGATAACCAAAATCGAGCTGCTTTCAGCCTGATCTTGTGAGCCTCGTTTTTGTCTTCATGAAGTTGGTCGTCTCTTAGGTAGGCGATGATTGGGTCCATCCAGCTTGGACCGAGATCAACACACATAACCTGCCAAAGTGGCTGGAGCTCTATGCTTGGCTTTTCCAGTGCCTCTACCTCGACGGTTCTCTTATTCCCGGCCTCAACAACAGAGGCGAGGTTGGCGAGGACATCAGCATGAGAATTGCACTCTTTGCCGATCTCTTTGACTTCGGCTCTTTCAAACTGAGAGAGGAGCTCTTTTGCATGAGTCAGGTAGGCCGCCATCCTTTCGTCGCGAGCTTCGTAGTCTCCGCTAAGCTGGATCGTTACCAGTTGGGAATCACTGAAGACCACCAGTTACCGAGCCTCTAGGATTTTGGCGCTGTCTAGCCCTGCGATGAGTGCTTCGTACTCAGCTTTGTTATTGGACGCCTTGAAGCCAAGTGTCAGGGCTTGTTCGATGACAAGGCTCTCCGGAGATTGGAGGACTATGCCAGCGCCAGCCCTTTTGGATGTTGAGGATCCATCGACAAAGACTTTCCAAGTTGAGTCAAGGAACTTCTTCCAAGACCGCTCTTGCTTTGTCTTGGTGACTTCTTCCTCATCCTTATTGCCCCCCAGTTCGGTATCGAGCTGTCTCAGTGCCGAACTCAGAGAGATGAATTCTACAATAAAATCTGCCAAAACTTGGGCTTTGATGGCCGTTCTGGGTTGATACTTGATATCAAACTGTCCCAGTTCGACAACCCATTTTGAGATCCTTCCAGAGAAGTCCGCCTTTCTGAAAAGGGACTTGAGTAAATGTTCTGTAACAACCACTATGGTGTATGTCTGGAAGTAGTGGGAGAGTTTGCGAGAAGCACTAATGAGTGCTAATGCAAGTTTCTCCAGCTGCAAGTACCTGGTCTCGGCATCGAGGAGGATCTTGCTCATGTAATAAATAGGCCTTTTGTAACACCCTGTCCCGAGTTAATTAAGATTAACTCTAATTAATCGGGATTAATGCTAATTCAAGGACTTTTTCGGAAATACGAAATTACACGTATTTCGTCGAATACGGAAACTCTTGATACTCACACGTGTATCTTGAGGAGTACGTTAACTTCCGTAAATGTATGGTTTCCATTCGACGTGAATTGGTTCAAATGACCGTTCATTTGACTTAAATTGTAATTAGAGGATTAGGAGGGGGGTAAAATGCAAAAATGGGCTTATAAGATAATGATGAACTCATTTGAGTTCATTCATCATCCCAGCAGCCGATCTCTTCTTCTCTTTCTTTCTCTTCTTCTTCTTTCTTCCAATTTCTCTTGATTGAGTGATGATTGAGAGCTGTCAAGTGCTTGGGAAGAGGGATTCCATCTTCACCATCCTTTTCTTCATCTCTTTTCCTACTGTTTTGGGAGTTTAAACTTGAGAAGATCTCAAGATTTCCACCAAGAAGCTGCAGGTAAGTGTTGAGTTGAATTCAGCACTTCCATGATTTCATTCTTGCGTTGTGGCTCAAAGAATTCACAAGAATTCTGTTTTGTGGGTTGATTTTGGGTTTTAGGTTCAAAAGGAGGTTTGATTTGAGGAATTCAGCTTGGATTCAAGCTAGTCAAGGGAATTCTTGCTAAGAAGTTTCCAAACCAGGCAAGTATACTCAGTTACATTGATTTCAATTGTTAAGTGAATTGTTAGAACTCAAGAAGTTCAGTTACAGAAAATTCGGTTCAGAATTTTCTGAACTTCTGAGTGCGCGGCTGACCGACACCTAACCGAGAGCTGACCGACATAGGTCGGCTAGCCGAAATTGCGAGTTCGGCTAGCCGCGGGTTGACCGCAAGGTGACCGAAAGTCTTGTCAGGGTTTTTCCATCAGAAGTTTAGCTTCTGGAAAACGAACCGTGAGCTGACCGAAGAGATTCGGCTAGCCGAAATTTGAATTTCGGCCAGCCGAGTGGGTGACCGCATAGGTGACCGAATTGGGCAAAATGTCCTGAAAATTGAGAAATTCAGGAAAGCTGACCGAATGTGGTTCGGTCAGCCGAAATCCCTAATGCGGCTAACCGCTAGGTAACCGACGAGGTGACCGAAACTGAGGGAATATCAGAATTGATTTCTGATAATTTCCTAAAACTTCATGGGTGTTAGCTAAACTTATGTGAATGTAAATTTCACTAAAAAAGTGATGTCATCCACAATAACACCTACATTGCATAATGAACGTTTCACCCGAATGTTGTTTTAGGAAATTTAATTGTTTATGACTTGAGTTGGCTTGTCCTCTCTCGTCTATTACTGTTTTGGCTCCTTGTTGAGCTATCATTGAATAATGTATTGAATTAATACAATGAAATGCAATGAAATGAAACGAAAAGAATTGAAATGAACAAATATTGTAATGTAAGAAAGATTAAGTCTGCTGCAGTAGACGGAGCGTTCCGGAGCTCCGTGGTGATGCCGGTGATCTCTGATCAAGACACTGGTAAATCCCACCCATTTGACAAGCCACCTAATAAGTGAGTACATTTGAAAAGCCACTTAATAAAGTGAGCACTAATGAAATGAAATGAGTCCTTGAAAGGCTGGGTTGTGAATGGTGCGCCTTCCGCCTATGCTATAGGACAATGAAAAGACACTTGATAAAGTGTATATAAATGAATTGACTGCTCTCTTCAGGGGAGAACTACATAAATTGAATGCTTCCTTCAGGGAAGAACTATATGAATTCAATTGAAGTGAATTGAATTGAATTGATTTGAATACAATTGTTATACATTGGAACCAATTTGCTAACATGTGATTATCATAGAATTGTGTATACATTGTTGAACCGTCGTGTTCACAGTGTTATTGATGACATTACAGGCCCAGTTGGCCGTCCCGGTGGTTCAGAGACCGCGCCGCCACCGGAGGAGACCGATCCGGTTCCCCCAGGAGGATTGAACGAATGGATGTAATCGGAGGCGACCGGTTTAGAAAGTTTTGGGAACATTTTGAATAGATTCATTTTGTTGTAAATAGTGATCACATGCATTGTATTTGAATATGCATGGGTGATTTAAATAGGAAATGAAATGTATAAGTAAACTTTACTTTCTGTAAAGAAGTTGTACATATTGAAGTTGAAGGTCAATGTATGTATATATTCCGCAAAATAATGTACATGTGACAGGTATATGTAAGATCCCTTGTGAATCTCGTATTGACTTCGGTGATGCGAGGTTTACGGGAGTAAGTATGGCATCACGACTCGGGGTTTGGCCGTGGTAACCCTAATCTCGGGCCCGGGTCGTGACACCTTTGCCGCCCGTTTTCTTATTTGATGAGTACCGAGCTCACTGCATGATCCGAGACCACTAGGTACAAGTATAGCACTTCACCTTGCATTGGTGTTGAGAGCAGGGGTGGTGAAGATAAATAATGTTTGAGCTCCTGCAGAGCTCGGTTGCACTCCGAGGTCCATTGGAACTTCGAGCTTTTCCTCAAAAGCTAAAAGAAGGGTCGACATTTGTCGAAAGCTCGGCTGATGAAGCGATTGAGTGCGGCAGCCATGCCAGTGAGCCTCTGAACTTGCTTTGCCGAGGTTGGACTCTGTACCTCTTGGATCGCTGAGATCTGGTTTGGATTTGCTTCAATCCCTCTTCTTGTGACCACGCTTCCCAGGAATTTATCAGAGCTGACACCGAATGCACATTTGGACGCATTTAGCTTCAATTGGAACTTTCGGAGGATGCCAAATGTTTGACTTAGTTCCGCCAAGTGGTCTTGTGACCTTCTAGACTTGACAACCATGTCGTCATTGTAGACCTCCATTGTCTTGTCGAGCTAGGCCTTAAACATCTTGGTGACCAGCCTCTGGTAAGCTGCTCTTGCGTTCTTCAACCCAAAGGGCATGACTTTGTAGCAGTAAATGCCTCTGGGTGTTATAAATGCGGTCTTGTCTTGGTTAGACCCGGACATTGGGATATAATGGTAACCTTAGTAAGCATCGAGGAAACTCATCCTGTCGTGCTTGGCAGTGGCGTCGATCATCTGGTAGATCTTCGGGAGGGGGAAACTGTCCTTGGGGCAGGCTTTGTTGAGGTCAGTTTAGTCCACGCAGACCCTCCACTTCCCACTCTTCTTTTTGACCACCACTGTGTTGGCCAGCCACTCCGGGTAATGGACTTCCCTGATCGCCTTGGCTTCTAGCAGCTTTCGGACTTCCTCGATCACGGCCTCGGTTTGTGGGATCCTCGTTCTGCGAGCTTTCTGGATATAGGTTTGTGTTTGGGGTTCACGTTTAGCTTGTGGCACATGACCTCGGGACTGATGCTGGGCATTTCGTAGGGAGTCCATGCGAAGACCTCCTTGTTCTGCAACAAGAAGTCTAGCAGTTCGGTCTTCTCAGGTTCAAGAAACTGACTCCCTAGCAAGAAGTATCTCTCAGGGTCGTTGGGGTCGATCCTGATCTCTGTGAGGTCTTCAATGCTTTTCTGCTCTGGGTCCCGGCCGACGTCTTCGAGTTCGGCCTCTTTGTCCAGTTCGGCTATTTGAACCTGTGATGACTGGGCTTCGCCAGACACCACGGCCATCAGGCACTGCTTGGCCATGTGCTGGTTGCCTCTGACCGTAATCACTTTAACTCGGCCGTTCTCGTTCTCCAACGGGAACTTGAGCTTCTGGTGATGGGTGGAGGGCACGGCTTCCATACTGTGCAGCCAAGTTCTCCCCATTATTACATTGTATGAGGATGGTACATCTACCACCAGAAAGTCGGCTTGCATGGAGACGCCTCCAACTTGGACTCTCAGGGAGATTTTGCCCTTAGGGTATACGGGCTTCGAGCTGAAACCCACCAGGGGGGTGCGCGCTGCTTGGAGATCCTCGTCTTTGAGACCCATCTTCTTGAAGCAATCGTAGTTGTAAGACCCCGCCCCGAGAGTTTCCGATTAGTGTTAATTAAGACGTGTTTTAGTTATAAGTGTGATTAGTGGAAATGGGTTAAATCTGGATTAGAATAGCTTTTTATAGCTTTGAATGATTTTGAGAACTCTTTTGATCTAGTGGGGCCCTTTGGGGGTTCCTTTTTATTGTGTCTCGATTAGTTTTGGGATTTAGTTATAATTCTGGAAATCGGTAATTTGCTCCGTTGAATGTATTTTATGATTCCCGACAACTTTCGTATTTGCTCCGTTTCCATTCGAGACCTCTAAACCCTACTTTGCCATCGATAGGGGTAAAACAGTCTTTTTACACAAAATCTGGACACTATTTTCAATATCTCCGAAACTTGTAAAATATATACTTTTTGGAAAGTAGAAATTTCGACGATCAATTCTTCCTTCTTCGTCGAATCCGTCCGAAGCCCGTAGAACGATGTTTTAGCTCGATTGGACTTTTAAGTTGTGGGACCCATAGCCATTTTCTATATAAGGAGGAGCCTTTTCCCTCTCCTCCTCTTCTTGCAACTTCTTGAGAGAAAGAGAGTTCCAGCCCAGCCTAGGGTTTTCTCCTTGCTTCTTGCTTCTTCTTCTCTCAATCTCCCCCAAATCTATTGCTAAAGGCAAAATGGAGGTTGTAGTCTTCTTCCCCTCCATGAGAGCTTCGTTTTGATACCATTGGTTGAGAGAGGCACCCATTCCAAGCTATCCCTTGAGCAAGCTCTTTCCATTAGAGGACTTTCCATGTAAGTTCTTCTTCTCATCTCTTGATTGTGTGTTCATCTAGCCTAGGAGGTGCTTCACCTTGATTATTAGAAGCTATTTCCATCTATTGCTTGATTTTGACATTCTAGGGTTGTAATGTTATATTTTGGGGTTTTTGTGTAAATTGTAGATTTTGAGCTTGATAGAGTGATTAGAGCTTGATTAGCATACTTGGAGACCAAGGCAAGTGGATGAATGGATTTAATTTGAACAAGTTCTTACTTTTGTTGAAAATGTGGATTTCTACTATTTCCATTTCATTTGACTCATTTTGTTTTATAATGCTTTTAGAAGTGTATTGATTGACATGGTTTTTCTCTTAGTTAGTTTTGATGAGATTATATGCATCCATTCATGAAAGTTTATTTTTGGTCATTATAAACTTCTTAAATGGTATTTATACTTGCATTGAATGAGATAGGCATTGGTAGGTGAATTAAATGCATTGATGAAATGGTAGTTGGTGGAGAGAATTGAATGTTAAATGGAAGGGAATGGACCCATTTCATGTTAGGAAAGGGTTGGAGTTGAGGTGAAATAGTTTGGGAATGAGAGGACTGAAATCTGCACCTGATGTGTAGTTCCCGCAGCTGCGCGGTCAGCGGGCGGTCACCTTGGCGGCTAGCCGACAGGTGACCGGCGGCTAGCCGACCCAGATGCGGTTAGAAACACAGAATGCTGTATTTTGTCAGGCCAACCGCGGTCAGCTGCGCGGTCAGCTCGCGGCTAACCGCCACCACAAAAACCCAGTGACCGCTAGGTAGCCGAGAGGCGCGGTTAGAAACACAGAATGCTACTTTTTAGCAGGGTGAACCGCGGTCAGCCCCGCGGTCAGCCAGCGGCTAACCGCCGATCACATCAGCGGCTAACCGCCATCTGACCGACAGGTGACCGAGTTTTACCCAGAATTCCTGAGTCTTTTCTATTGGTTTCAATTGTGGTATTTAAAGGTTTGGATGGGTTGTTCTGATGCCCTACCACCTTGGAAAGACTCAGGGGATGACATAAGGAGATTGACATAGAAAGAAACGTCATTTCGGAAAAGGTATTGGGACTTTTAGATTCATCAACGTGCATAAGGAAACTTAGTATGTCCTCTATCATTTGAGTACCATACTAAGGGTAATTTAGACATACAAGATCCTTATACAGGTCGTTTGAATATGGATGCCCCAATACATAGTCTCTAATGACATAAGGATTCATTGTATTGTTTTACTCCGATCACATGTATAATTACCCGACCCTACTAGTTTGATTTCAAATTCTGATTCATACTCTGAATATGTCCCGCCAGCCTCATTTATGCCTGAACTGTTAATGATATGAAATGTGTGCCTTCGAGCACCATGCCCCGCCTGCCCGTATGTTTTATATGTATATAGTCTCGTATATGTTTTGATTTATCATGTAACCTATGAGTCGGCACCACTAAGCTTGGACATCCTTGTCAGTCTGATCAACTGACTTGGGTCTCCCCCTGTGCTCCCGCCAGTTGCAACTTGGATCCCGTACTGTCCCGTTACCCGGTCCGCGGCCGTGGTCCTGCCTAGCTATATGTATATGTATATGTATATGTTCATAATATTGGTTCTCGTCACTTCATGTGATTGAGCCCAATGCACGCAATGTGCTCTCATCACTTTAGTGATAGAGAGGATGTAGCTTTAGTGTGGTTGCCACCTAGTCAGTTCCTGTACCTTGATTACCCCGCATGATTTGTATTGCATCCTTACTTTAAATGAACTATGCATCCTGTTTTATGACAGTTTTCGTTATAACTATGATATGTTTTGATTTCTTTCTTTGTATATCTATTCACCCACCTGCCAGACCGTCGTGTCTGACCCATTTTTGTGGTACTCAGGTCCAGCTCCCGTCTTTGCCCTTGAGGAGGAGCCAGAGGAGGCGGTCGGTGAACCGCAACGTTTAGTGGAAGGGCAAGCTGACAATGTCATGTAGACATTGGGTCTAGCTTTGAGTTGCGAACATTTTGGGGAGTTTATAGAATGTTATTGATTTATACTTTGGTTGTACTGGCCTTTGTTGGCCATTATTTTTGGGGAATGTTAATTAACTTGTTCTTTTGTATAAACTTTAACTTTATATTTTGGGAATGCTAATGAGATCATTGCTCACTCTGACATCATGCTATACTTGTTTATTATCAGTCACATATGATGTGAACGGATTAAGAGTTTGATTTGCTACACGCTTCCGCACCAATATAAATGTTCTACGAGTGTATGAGGATTCCTCACCGCGGAAACCTGTGGGAAATAAATAAATGTGTAATTAATTATCACCAAGGGGTGGTTCGTTATCCACACCACCCCCGTCGCGGTCCCGGGGCCCCCGGTTCGGGGTCGCGACAGGCTGGTATCAGAGCGAGACGTGTTTCAGGCAATAAAAAGAAACTAGAAATCCTAAGGACGTGGCGAGGATCCGTTAGACTTCTTGTTCGATTTTTCGTTAGTTAGACTCGTGTGAGCAATGTGTGACCCTTATATGACTTTATGTGCTAACAATTTGTTTTACAGTGATATGCCACCTCGAAAAAGACCCGTAACCGATAATCCCACCGCAAGCAATAGTGAGCACACCGGGCCACTAGGAAACGGTACTCCAGATCCAAACATGCAGAATCAATTTCAACAGATGATGCAAGCCATGCTTGACCAGCAACGTCAAGCCAATGAAAATCAAGCTAGAATGCAAGAACAAATGGCCAGGAAGGATGAAGAGCATGCTAGAGAGATGGCTACGATACAGAGACAGTTGCTAGAAGTGTTGGAAAGGAGACCTGAACCGGCACCAGCGCAACCTTTAGGCACTCAGATTGTCATTAACAATAGGGATCATGATCCCAACGCGTTGTATGAGAAGTTTAGGAAGAGGGGTCCTAAGGAGTTCACGGGGCATGAGGACCCACTAGCTGCAGACAACTGGTTGGAACAGACGGAGAACATCTTCGAGATATTCAGATGTACTGGTAGACAGCAAGTGCAACTCACCGCTTCCATGTTCACAGGCCTAGCGGATATATGGTGGAAAACAATCAAGGCTGAGTATAGGACCATAGCAGACGCAGAGGCTTGGACAAGTTTCAAGAGACAATTCGGTGACAAGTATGTACCGACACATGTCAAGAGGCAGAAGGCCATTGAATTCCAGCAGCTCGTACAAGGTAACACGACCGTGCAAGAGTACCTCACGAAGTTTGAGAGGTTGTCTCGATATGCCCCCGAATCGATTGACACTGTGGAGAAAAAGATAGCGAAGTTCCTTGAAGGACTTAACCCGATCTTTGAGAGCGATGCCACGGGTGTTGTACCACCTATCACTTTTGAAGAGGCTGTGAGAAGGGCCTACAAATTCGAGAACCTGAACAACAAGATCCTCAAGATCCAAGGTAAAGCACCAGCTCACCAACAGAATCACCAACCAAGGAACCATCAGAACAAACGACCGAGGCATGAACAAAACGTGCAGAATGCTCTAGTTTGCGTTCATTGTGGTAAGAACCACGAGAGTGCTCAATGCCGTACGATTACGGGAGCATGTTTCAGATGTGGATCCATGGCACACCAGCTCAAAGACTGCCCAAGGCAAGCTGGGCAAGGCAGCAACAGACAGCATCAGCAACAACAAGGGACACAGCGCCAGGCACCACCTCAGAACGCACTAGCCGTGCAGAACCAGCCCAGGCCACTCCAGCAGCAGGCTCCACAGCAACCATATAGACCTCCACAACAGCATCCGGCTCGTCAGCAAGGACAGAATCAGAATCAGCGTCCTCCTCAGCAGAATAGGAATGCACAGCAAGGGAGGCAACAACAGGCTCAGAACAGGCCTCAGCAGCGAGGACAAGTGTATGCAATTAACCAAGCTGATGCAGAGGCGGCAGATAACGTGGTGGAAGGTACACTCCTAGTTTGTGGATTTGAAGCTAAGATTTTGTTTGACCCTGGCTCTACGCACTCCTTCTTGTCTCCAAAATTTTCTAAGTTGATTGATATGCCTGCTAGAGAACTTGAGTATGTGTTGACAGTGTCCACCCCCGTAGGCAAACAAGTTGTGTGTAGGAAGTATTATCCTAGATGTGCTATTAAGATAGGAGATGTGGTGTTACCGGCGAATCTCATTTTGTTGGAGATGTTTGATTTCGATGTTATTCTAGGAATGGATTGGTTAGCAGGGTACCATGCTACGATGGACTGTTTCCATAAGACCCTCACGTTCAAATTAGAGGAGACCCCAGCAGGAGTTTTGTTCCATGGGGAGAAGAGGAATTCTTGTCCAAGATTCGTCTCAGCATTGAAGGCTGATAGACTAGTGAGAAGTGGATGTGAATGCTATTTAGCGTTTATCACGGAGGATAAACGGTCCCAAGGGGTGGAGGAGATCCCAATTGTTTGCGAATTCCCAGATATTTTTCCAGAAGAAATCCCAGGTTTACCACCTGTTAGGGAGATTGACTTCACCATCGAGTTGTTACCAGGGACCGCTCCGATATCTATCGCACCATACAGAATGGCTCCAGCGGAATTAGGAGAGTTGAAGATCCAGTTACAAGAATTGTTGGATAAAGGTTTTATTAGACCGAGCGTCTCACCTTGGGGAGCTCCAGTTTTATTCGTCAAGAAGAAAGACGGTTCCATGAGAATGTGTATTGACTATCGGAAATTGAACCAAGCTACCATCAAGAACAAGTATCCATTGCCAAGGATAGATGAATTGTTTGACCAATTGCAAGGTGCTGCTTACTTTTCGAAGATCGATCTAAGATCCGGTTATCATCAGCTGAGAGTTAGAGATTCAGATGTATCGAAGACAGCGTTCCGGACGAGATATGGACACTATGAATTTCTAGTGATGCCATTTGGATTGACGAATGCACCGGCAGTATTCATGGCTTTGATGAACAAAATATTCGCTGAGTACTTAGACCAATTCACAGTGGTGTTTATTGATGACATTTTGGTGTACTCTAAGTCTAGAGAAGAACATGAAGAGCATTTGAGGATAGCATTGCAACTCCTAAGAGATAACCAATTGTATGCGAAGCTCACTAAGTGCGATTTTTGGCTTGAAGAAGTCGCATTTTTAGGTCATATCATTTCCAAAGAAGGGTTATCAGTGGATTCAGCCAAGATAGATGCAGTTGTGAAGTGGGAAAGACCGAAGAACGCGTCAGAAATCAGAAGTTTTCTTGGATTGGCGGGTTACTATCGAAGATTTGTGCAAGGATTTTCGTCGATTGCAGCTTCATTGACAAAGTTGACCAAGAAGAATGCACCTTATGTGTGGACAGACCAATGCGAGGCCAGCTTCCAAGAGTTGAAGAAGAGATTAACATCAGCACCCGTCCTCACTTTACCATCCGGGAGCGGCGGTTACACCATTTTTACAGATGCGTCGAATATAGGACTCGGTTGTGTGTTGATGCAAGATAGGAAAGTCGTTGCGTATGGATCCCGTCAGTTGAAGGACCACGAGAAGAACTATGCAACGCATGATCTGGAGTTAGCAGCAATCGTTTTTGCGCTAAAGATGTGGAGACATTACCTCTACGGAGAGAAATTCGAAGTCCACTCCGATCACCGCAGCTTACAGTATTTGTTCTCCCAGAAGGAGTTGAATATGAGACAAAGAAGATGGATGGAATATATCAAAGATTATGATTTTCCGATCAAGTACCACCCGGGAAAGGCAAATGTAGTAGCCGATGCCTTGAGTAGGAAGTCAGCAAGTGTGGCAAGCCTAAGAGTTACGTGCTTCTTTCAGCAATTTGAAGAGTTGGGGGTAGATTTTCAGCCCCTAAGCGAGGGAGTGATGTTAGCCAATATGTCAGTGTCTGAACCCTCGTTCATTCGGAAGATCAAGGACAACCAATTGCAAGATCCAGAGTTGGCCAAGATTTCAGAGCATATAGCAGAGCGTCCAGATTTTCGTATTGTGGATGGAGTCTTATTCTATCGTGATCGTCTATGCGTGCCCAACATTGAAGATTTGAAGAACGATATTATGACAGAGGCGCACAGTACGAAGTACTCTATGCATCCGGGTAGCACGAAGATGTATCAAAACTTGAAGGGCAGATTTTGGTGGAACAACATGAAGAGGGAAATAGCAGCTTTCGTTTCACGATGTATGACGTGTCAGTTGGTGAAGGCAGAGCATCAGAGACCTCCAGGGTTATTGCAGCCATTAGAGATCCCAGAGTGGAAGTGGGAACATATCACCATGGATTTCATCTCGGGATTGCCAAGGACCAGAAAAGGGAACAACTCCATATGGGTCATTGTGGACCGTCTCACCAAATCAGCTCATTTTATTCCTATGAAGACCGGAGAGAAGATGCATATGTTACCTCTCGCAGAGTTGTTTGTCAACGAGATTGTCAGCCGTCATGGGCAGCCAGTCTCCATTACTTCGGACAGAGATAGCAGATTCGTTTCGAGATTTTGGAAGACTTTGCATGAGTCTATGGGAACGAAGCTTCAGTTCAGCACAGCGTATCACCCACAAACAGATGGTCAGTCGGAAAGGACAATTCAGACCCTTGAAGATATGCTTCGAGCGTGTGTACTAGATTTCAAGACTCAATGGGATGAGACCCTACCGCTTTGCGAATTCGCTTACAACAACAGTTATCATTCGAGCATTGGGATGGCGCCTTTTGAGGCATTGTATGGCAGGAGATGTAGAACTCCAGTTTGTTGGGAAGAAGTAGGTATTCGCAGTTTTCATGGACCGACGATGGTGAGTGAAACCAGCGACAAAGTCAAGTTGATCCAAGAACGTCTAAAAGTAGCCCGGAGTAGACAGAAGAGTTATGCAGACTCTCATCGAAGGGACTTACATTTTAAGGAAGGAGATAAGGTTTTCTTGAAGGTGTCACCTACTAGAGGAACTTTGAGATTCGAACAGAGAGGCAAATTATCTCGGCGATACATTGGACCCTATGATATCGTGAGCAAGATTGGTGACGTGGCTTACAGATTGGCCTTACCACCTGAGCTTTCCGGCGTACACAATGTGTTCCATGTGTCTATGTTGAAAAAGTACGTCCCCGATCCATCACATGTACTCCGTCATGAACCCTTAGAGATCAGAGAAGATGCCACCTACGTTGAGAAGCCTATTCAGATCATCGATACGAAGGAACAAGAACTGAGGACAAGGACTATACAATGGGTGAAAGTGCTTTGGGAAAATCACGGACCTGAAGAGGCAACGTGGGAATTACGGGATCAAGTTCAGAAGAAGTGTCCGCATCTACTACCCGAGGTTAGTATTTTATTTCATTTGGTGGACCAAATGCCCTAAGGGGTGGAGGATGTAAGACCCCGCCCCGAGAGTTTCCGATTAGTGTTAATTAAGACGTGTTTTAGTTATAAGTGTGATTAGTGGAAATGGGTTAAATCTGGATTAGAATAGCTTTTTATAGCTTTGAATGATTTTGAGAACTCTTTTGATCTAGTGGGGCCCTTTGGGGGTTCCTTTTTATTGTGTCTCGATTAGTTTTGGGATTTAGTTATAATTCTGGAAATCGGTAATTTGCTCCGTTGAATGTATTTTATGATTCCCGACAACTTTCGTATTTGCTCCGTTTCCATTCGAGACCTCTAAACCCTACTTTGCCATCGATAGGGGTAAAACAGTCTTTTTACACAAAATCTGGACACTATTTTCAATGTCTCCGAAACTTGTAAAATATATACTTTTTGGAAAGTAGAAATTTCGACGATCAATTCTTCCTTCTTCGTCGAATCCGTCCGAAGCCCGTAGAACGATGTTTTAGCTCGATTGGACTTTTAAGTTGTGGGACCCATAGCCATTTTCTATATAAGGAGGAGCCTTTTCCCTCTCCTCCTCTTCTTGCAACTTCTTGAGAGAAAGAGAGTTCCAGCCCAGCCTAGGGTTTTCTCCTTGCTTCTTGCTTCTTCTTCTCTCAATTTTCCTCCAAATCTATTGCTAAAGGCAAAATGGAGGTTGTAGTCTTCTTCCCCTCCATGAGAGCTTCGTTTTGATACCATTGGTTGAGAGAGGCACCCATTCCAAGCTATCCCTTGAGCAAGCTCTTTCCATTAGAGGACTTTCCATGTAAGTTCTTCTTCTCATCTCTTGATTGTGTGTTCATCTAGCCTAGGAGGTGCTTCACCTTGATTATTAGAAGCTATTTCCATCTATTGCTTGATTTTGACATTCTAGGGTTGTAATGTTATATTTTGGGGTTTTTGTGTAAATTGTAGATTTTGAGCTTGATAGAGTGATTAGAGCTTGATTAGCATACTTGGAGACCAAGGCAAGTGGATGAATGGATTTAATTTGAACAAGTTCTTACTTTTGTTGAAAATGTGGATTTCTACTATTTCCATTTCATTTGACTCATTTTGTTTTATAATGCTTTTAGAAGTGTATTGATTGACATGGTTTTTCTCTTAGTTAGTTTTGATGAGATTATATGCATCCATTCATGAAAGTTTATTTTTGGTCATTATAAACTTCTTAAATGGTATTTATACTTGCATTGAATGAGATAGGCATTGGTAGGTGAATTAAATGCATTGATGAAATGGTAGTTGGTGGAGAGAATTGAATGTTAAATGGAAGGGAATGGACCCATTTCATGTTAGGAAAGGGTTGGAGTTGAGGTGAAATAGTTTGGGAATGAGAGGACTGAAATCTGCACCTGATGTGTAGTTCCCGCAGCTGCGCGGTCAGCGGGCGGTCACCTTGGCGGTTAGCCGACAGGTGACCGGCGGCTAGCCGACCCAGATGCGGTTAGAAACACAGAATGCTGTATTTTGTCAGGCCAACCGCGGTCAGCTGCGCGGTCAGCTCGCGGCTAACCGCCACCACAAAAACCCAGTGACCGCTAGGTAGCCGAGAGGCGCGGTTAGAAACACAGAATGCTACTTTTTAGCAGGGTGAACCGCGGTCAGCCCCGCGGTCAGCCAGCGGCTAACCGCCGATCACATCAGCGGCTAACCGCCATCTGACCGACAGGTGACCGAGTTTTACCCAGAATTCCTGAGTCTTTTCTATTGGTTTCAATTGTGGTATTTAAAGGTTTGGATGGGTTGTTCTGATGCCCTACCACCTTGGAAAGACTCAGGGGATGACATAAGGAGATTGACATAGAAAGAAACGTCATTTCGGAAAAGGTATTGGGACTTTTAGATTCATCAACGTGCATAAGGAAACTTAGTATGTCCTCTATCATTTGAGTACCATACTAAGGGTAATTTAGACATACAAGATCCTTATACAGGTCGTTTGAATATGGATGCCCCAATACATAGTCTCTAATGACATAAGGATTCATTGTATTGTTTTACTCCGATCACATGTATAATTACCCGACCCTACTAGTTTGATTTCAAATTCTGATTCATACTCTGAATATGTCCCGCCAGCCTCATTTATGCCTGAACTGTTAATGATATGAAATGTGTGCCTTCGAGCACCATGCCCCGCCTGCCCGTATGTTTTATATGTATATAGTCTCGTATATGTTTTGATTTATCATGTAACCTATGAGTCGGCACCACTAAGCTTGGACATCCTTGTCAGTCTGATCAACTGACTTGGGTCTCCCCCTGTGCTCCCGCCAGTTGCAACTTGGATCCCGTACTGTCCCGTTACCCGGTCCGCGGCCGTGGTCCTGCCTAGCTATATGTATATGTATATGTATATGTTCATAATATTGGTTCTCGTCACTTCATGTGATTGAGCCCAATGCACGCAATGTGCTCTCATCACTTTAGTGATAGAGAGGATGTAGCTTTAGTGTGGTTGCCACCTAGTCAGTTCCTGTACCTTGATTACCCCGCATGATTTGTATTGCATCCTTACTTTAAATGAACTATGCATCCTGTTTTATGACAGTTTTCGTTATAACTATGATATGTTTTGATTTCTTTCTTTGTATATCTATTCACCCACCTGCCAGACCGTCGTGTCTGACCCATTTTTGTGGTACTCAGGTCCAGCTCCCGTCTTTGCCCTTGAGGAGGAGCCAGAGGAGGCGGTCGGTGAACCGCAACGTTTAGTGGAAGGGCAAGCTGACAATGTCATGTAGACATTGGGTCTAGCTTTGAGTTGCGAACATTTTGGGGAGTTTATAGAATGTTATTGATTTATACTTTGGTTGTACTGGCCTTTGTTGGCCATTATTTTTGGGGAATGTTAATTAACTTGTTCTTTTGTATAAACTTTAACTTTATATTTTGGGAATGCTAATGAGATCATTGCTCACTCTGACATCATGCTATACTTGTTTATTATCAGTCACATATGATGTGAACGGATTAAGAGTTTGATTTGCTACACGCTTCCGCACCAATATAAATGTTCTACGAGTGTATGAGGATTCCTCACCGCGGAAACCTGTGGGAAATAAATAAATGTGTAATTAATTATCACCAAGGGGTGGTTCGTTATCCACACCACCCCCGTCGCGGTCCCGGGGCCCCCGGTTCGGGGTTGCGACAGTAGTGGAGGATCTTTGACGAGCTCCCAGGATCCACTAGGACTCTCTGGACCATGAAGTTCTTTAACTTCAAGGTGAGAACTAGAGGATCGTTGTGGGGGAGCTGGACTCCATCTGGGTCCTTATCTGAGAACCAAATCTTGGGCCTTTCCGTTCGAGCTTTCTTGGCGGCAGGCTCCAGCTCAACAGTCATCACCTGCTTCTGGTGGGAGGCCCTCCTGGCCTCGGCACGGGCTTGGTTGCTTCCCTTTGGAGTAGGGGTGAGGTGAATGACGTTGATGATGCCCTCCGGCTCATCGCTGTCCTGATCATCATCATTTCGGCGCTGAGCTCGGCTGTTGTCTTTGTCCTCCTCCTTGATGTAGTCCCTCAAGTGCCCATCCTTGACAAGCTTTTCGAGGTGAGCCTTGAAGGCCTTGTAGTCTTCGGTTCTGTGCCCATCTGCTTGTGGTAGGCACATTACTTGCTCTGATCTCGAGTGGACGGGTCACCCTTCATCGGCTGCGGCCACTTGAAGAAGGGCTGTGACTTGATCTTGCTGAAGAACTTGTAGATCAGCTCTCTGAAGATCGTGTTTACAGCCTTGTAGGAGGTAGTTCTAGCTTGGACTTCTTGCTGCCCCCCGAGGTGGGAACCGAGGCTGCTGCCGAAGTTGACGAGGCCCTGTTTCAGTCCACCTCCTCCCTCCGAGACGATCTCTTGTCTTTTTCGAAGGGCTTGTCTTCTTGGTAGAGGCCAAAGCTCTCCGGGCTCGGGCCTCGTCTTCTTCTGTTTCAATGAATTGGTTCGCCCGGGCCATCAACGCTTTCATTGTGACCACGGGGAACCGCACCAAGTCCTTCCAAAGCTCGTTGCCTGGCAGCAGAGCCTGCTGGAAGGACTTGACAGCCACCTCGTCATAGCAGCCTTTGATCTAGCTATAGATCATCCAGAATCTTTTGGCGAACTGGGTGACGTTCTTGTTCTGCCATATTCTGAGAGCCATAAGGTCTGCATCCGTCTTAGGGATGACCCTAGAAGCTTGGAATTTCTCTAGGAAGGAATTCCGGAGCTACTGCCAGCTTGAAATTGAGCCTTCCGGAAGCGCGCAAAACTACCTCAGGGGGAGGTTTCCCAAACTGGAGGAGAAGACTCGACAGTTCAGGTGATCGACGTCTCCCCATACCGACATTCTCTGGATGAAGTGTCGGAGATGCGCTGCAGGGTCTGAGGTCCCATTGTAGAGGACGAACCTTGGGACATTAAACTTCTCTGGAAGAGAAAAGTTTCTGATCTCCTGAGAGAAGGGAGACACCCGAGATCCTCTATGTCGAAGGCGTTGAACCGATCTCGGGTGAAGCCAGCAATTTCCATATTCTGCCGGATTGTCTGCTTGATCTGATGGTCAAGCCATGCCCTCAGGTCGCCATTGTCCTCCGACTTTTGGCGCAGCCTATTGGATTCTTCATTCCGATGGCTGTTGCTCGAGCCTTCGTCATAAACTCGGTCACGCCTCTTGTTGTTCAGGACGTGCCTTAGATCCCGTTTAGCTGAAGGAGGAGCCTGGCTGTGTCTGGGAGGTGGGCTCGGAGACTTCTTCTTCTCCCAAAGCTGCTGTCGGAGTTGACGAATAAGCTCATCCTTTTCCTGGATAACAAGGTTTTGGGCCCTAATATTCGCAAGGAGCGGGTCGTCCTTGCTGTCGGCGTCAGCCAGGTGATGGGATTGTGTCTTGATCAGTGTTGATGTTTCATCTCGCCTGGTGTGTTCTAGGGAAGGAACACTCTGCTTGGGTTGCTCTAGTGGTGGAACATCTCATCGGGAAGGTGCTGTCACCTCCCTCGATGAGGAGCCCGACTGGGTCACAAACTCTTCGAAGCTTGCAGCGCCAGACCTTCCCCCGAACCTCCGCTGGCGAGGGACTGGCGGTGGCAGTTTCTTCGACAACACAGGTGGTATGGACGGGCCCTTCGATGATCCTTTGCCGTTTCTGGTCTTTGGAGGCATGGTGTCTGTAAGTTTTCGTTTAGTCGTCCCCACAGACGGCTCCAAACTGTAGGTGCCAAAAACGACACCCACTTAGTTAGATGAATGAAGAACTTTTTTTAGGGAAAGACCGAACGCCCGAGACCTGAAAGGGAAGGAGAGAAACAGAAGTCAGAGGCCCTGGCTGCCGTCAGCCGAAGGCACTCCGATGCCTGAGTTAGTTCTGGAACTAAGCAAAGGTGGAGTGGAGAAGAGAAGAGGGTGCAAGTGTTGTAGGTATGCGTGAGTATGCGTAAGCGTCTACCTCTGGGGGACTATCCCATGTGGATATATAGGTGGAAGTTCTGTCATCCCCCTTTTTGCTAAGTGGAAGTAGGTGGTGGTAAGATCCCATCGGGCCTTACCCTGACACTGAGTGGTAGGTGAAAAGGGAACATCCCATCGGATAGCTTCCGTTCTCCCTAGGACTGCTGACGTGATGGGGTGATAAAGTCAACTTCTTATCTCTATCACGCGCCACCCTATCTGTTAGTGCATGTCCGTACTTCTCATAGGAGTGTGATGGCCCACTTCTGGCCCTCAGTACTCTTACCGAGACCAGAAGTGGTCTTGCCGAGCTGACACTCTTGCCGAGCCGCCGAGATGCGGGTGACTGAGATCAAGACGAACTAGCTGGTACTGTTACCGAGGCTTAGCTTAATCTCGGTATTATGGGATTACCCCACACAGGGTAGATCTGAAAAATGCGCTATATAAGGCCTTGATATTTTTCTTTTATAAATTGGATTACAGTGAATTCAAAGATATTTTTGACTGGCGACGCTTCATTGATGTCTTGAAAGATGAAGTTGAGATAGTCGAGTCTTTGCCACCTGATTATGCGGCAATTTAGCCTTTTGTGAGTGCACCTGTTTCATGGTCCAAGGTCTGCATATCAACATCCCTTCTAAATAGACGCAAATGGAGAATGTTGGAGGAACATGTTTTTTTTTTTTTTTTTTTTTTTTTTTTTTTTGTGTTCATTCTTTTTTTAAAATGTGGATAACATATTTTTGCAGGCCACCTACCATACTAAGGATATGCTTGAGTTATTGAAGCAACACAAGGTGTTGAAGCTAACACGCAGTGATTCTAGACTAGCTAACAACGACCTGGCTAATTGGATTCAGAGACTTAGGTGCCGAGCAAATTATGTAGCTCTCTGGTACACAGAGGAAATAGAAGAGCTTGGAAGGAAATTAGTTGCTAGATTAAGAAATAATGGCAGCCCCTATATTGCTCTTCATTTGAGGTATCCATTTTATCTAGGTGCTCACGCAAAACGCTGTCTTTACAAGACATGATGTGTTTGTGGGCACTGCAAATTGCAAGTAGTTTGAATATTTTGATCCAAAGATGATTATCATTTCCATAATCCATGGACAAATTCCTTGGGAATATTAATTCTTAGGCATTGGTTTGGGGTGGAAAAAGCCATAAAACAATATTTATCCAACTTCCCTATTCAGTTTCTATATCACTCCAAGCACAAAGAAAGAAAATGGCTCGCCATGCATTCCTTTTGAATTCTTCAAATTGTACTTGATGTTTGGATTGATTTTTAAATCTGACTCATTCTTAATTGAATTGCATATATGAAACGGATATGCTTGCATTTACAGGCTGCACCCACAACCTTACTGCCGAGGAGGCAGAGGAGCTTTGAGTCATGCACTGGAAAGAGAAAGATATCAATAGTGAGGAAAGGAGAATCAATGGAGGTTGTCCAATGACTCCTAGAGAGGCAGCTCTCAAGAAATACCCTCTCTCTCTCTCTCTCTCTCTCTCTCGAGAGAGAGAGAGAGAGAGAGAGAGAGCAAAATAGGTACAAGGGCATGTGTACCCCCATCCACACCTCTCAAGAAATACCCTCTCAAACAGATATAAAAAAAAAAAAGAAAAGAAAAAGATACTCTCTCAACCCCTGTTTGGTTAAAGCATTAGTTATAGAGTTAGCAAATGTAAGTTCATTATAAAATAAAATGCCAAGATCTCATTAAAGATAATTGAAATTTCCAATGGTTAGCTTTCTGATTGAATACCAATGTGATAGCATTAGACCCATGCCATGCCTAGATGGAATTTTCAATTTTTTTATTTTATCTTTTTTTTTTTTTAAATTCAAACAGGCGTTTTTAGAAGAAAGTTCAATTAGGAAACGCCAAAACCTTCGATGGTGGGCCCACGAGGATTTGATGTTTCAAACCATAGGACCCATAACCATCAAGCAGGACAGGTGGCCCAAACCTGTCAGCTTCAAATTGGCAGAGCTCTATGCTCATGTCATGTAATGTTGAATGTTCACCAATCCAAAGTCTTTTTCCATTTAGATACCCTTAAATGTTTAAGGCACACCTAGCTAAATTGGGGTCCTGTAATGGTTTAGATTTTCTTCATCCCATTAGTTTTGTGTTTGGTTGACACATCTAAAAATGAAATCATGCTGTATGACGAATTGATGATGAATTGGGATTTTGTATTGACGTGGACATTCTCATCTCATGATTCTATATTAGTTGACAGAATGGAAATCTCAGATTCTTTTTTTTTTTTTTTTTTTTTTGAATGGTGACTTTTGATTAAAACAGAAAAGAAATCAGTACAAAAGGATTATACTGATATGGAGAAAGGAAAAAACAAGCAAAAGTACAACCTTTGAAACCCCAAACAAAACAAACTACTCAGCTACAAGGGAACCAGAAGACTAAGGATACTAGGACTGCCCAAACCCCTGTTTACAAGAAAGCTAGCTCCTTCCAATTGAACATAATTTGATCAATGGGATAGTCTTTAAAAGTATGATTGATCTGCACCCATTGTGCTACTGAGAATTTAATCTTATCACATAAGATTTCCTCCGAACATTTCTTTCCTTCAAAACATCTCGTGTTTCTCTCCTTCCATATATGCGAAATGATTGCTAAAAAAGAAAGCATCCATAACTCCTTTCCTTTCTTGGACCCAATCGGAGATCTCCACTCCTCAAAAAGGTGTTGAAGCATCTTCGGCATAGCCCATTTGCAATCAAACCAATTTACAACAGAGTTCCAAATTTTCATCACATAGCTGCACCTTAAAAGAAGATGGTCTATAGTTTCCTCATCCTCCGAACACATTTGACAACCTTTAACAACAATCTTTCCTCGCTTCCTTAGATTATCTAGAGTTAGGATTCTTCTTCGGAGAGCAATCCATCCAAAAGCCACTACCCGGGGTGGAGCCTTGACCCTCCATATGCTTTCCAAACTACTTTTGCTTCCTCCTCTTGCCGATAACGCTGCATAGAAATGGAAATCTCAGAATCTTGTAGATTCTAAAAAATATTTTTTTACTTGCTTTTTATCTCATTTGTGAATTCTGTTTAACAAAAAAATAAAAAATAAAAAATGATCATCAAGTAATGAAATTTATTGAGAATTCTCAAATTTATCTCCACATGAGATAATTACATCCCATTCCATTCAAACAAATGGACCTTTCCCGAAGTCGAAGGAAATTGACATTGGGTTCTTTTCACTTTCCATCAAATGTCTGATTCTGAAGAAATTGACATTGAGGTCTCCTTCTATCATGAGTTTAGATATGCCAAGTCCATAATGGCGGATGTGCTAGCCAAGCAAGGGGTTGATAGGCTTGTTTCTAGGGTAGGAGTGATTATGTAATTGGATGTCTTGTTTCTTGAGGTTGGGTGTGTTGCATCTCTATTGCACCTTTCCCATTCCTCTAGATGCTTATTTTTAATGAACTCTTTCGTTACCATTTCAAAAAAAAAAAACGGACTTTATCTAAAGATCTTTTTTCTAAACTGCATGACCCTTTAATAGCTAAAATCCTTTTAAAACGCCAAAACACTCATGGTTGAGTGGCGTTGACATGTTAGTCTCACACGCGCCCAAGAATCCATTCCCGGGTCCTTGTGAAAGTATCACTCTTAGACCAGTGGCCCAACTTAGCAAAAAAAAAAAAAAAGGACTTTTTAAAGCATCTTGTTGCTCTTTGTGCTGAAAATGCTACTCTTTTAATCTCAATGTTTTGTCTTTAATCTCTCATGCACAGAAGCTCATTTTAGCTCCTTGTTACAAAAGGAAAACTGGTTAGTGGGGTAGTTTGCAGGATGAAAGAAGAAAATAAATAAAGAAAAGGAAAAGGCATATATGCAACACAGATCTTCAATATAATCCTCCCATCTTATGGGAGAAGCTATTTGATGAGGAAGAGGGTGTCTACCAATCATTGAAGGAACTCAAGCCTGATCTTTTAAACTGAATGACTGCTCGCAAATGCAGCCTGGGAAAGGATTTGCATAGAAGTTCTCCTCAAGTTTCGGGGCCTTTCCAGGTATCCTTCGATATGGTCCTCCAAGTCGATTAGCATGTAATCGCTTCACTTCTGATGAGAACTGCTCCCATGACAGTTCACCATTGTCCATACTATCAATCACTTTGACAAAATTCTTCCTGTAATCAAAACAAAAGCGGTAAACTTACATAGCAATCGATAACAATGATGCATATGTATGTAACCAAAACAGAGGCTTTTGAGTATTTAGGTGACTTTTTGTCACATACCAATCCAACCCATTAACCACTAGTTAAAGAGAACATCTTGTTGTTGCATCTTCTTGTTGTATTTAGGTGCTTTACGATTTTGACCTATTGTTGGGTGGAAATCACAAAGCACTAGTAGGTGGGGATACTATTTTGCCTTTCACACTCCAAATCATTATCAACTCTGATAACTCATTGATAAAGGTTGAAGAAAAGTAAAACCAGAATGCACCTACAGCAATTTCTTGGTGGTAAACATCTACTCTGTTAAAATATCCAAATGCGTTGAGCCACAATATTATTTGATACCTGTCAGGGTCGATGGTCTTGCGGAAATCTTCAAACTTCCTGTGACCTTGTACAGCTCTAGCCATATTACCGTCATATGTGTAAACAAAAACATTGCTCTCAAGGGCTACAATGTAATCCAAGGCCGCTAGCCGGTTATGATAGACTTTGAAAGGCTCCAATTCCTCCTCTGTCGCTAGATTAAAGTGAGTAAAGATATTTGGGTATTCGGACTGGAGTGTAGTCATGCTATCTCTCCCATAAATCACCCCTGCAACAATGTAGATTTTTGTTGATGAAGGATACCCCATGGCTTTTAGAAAGAGAGCTGCTTCTCTAGGAGTCATTGGACAACCTCCATTGATTCTCCTTTCCTCACTATTGATATCTTTCTCTTTCCAGTGCTTAACATTGTAACGCATGACTTGAAGCTCCTCTGCCTCTTCGGCCGTAAGGTTGTGGGTGCAGCCAGTAAATGCAAGCATATCCTTTTCATATCTGCAATTCAATTAAGAATGAGTCAGGTTTAGAAATCAATCCAAACATCAAGTACAATTTGAATAATTCAAAAGGAATGAATGGCTAGCCATTTTCTTTCTTTGTGCTTGGAGTGATATAGAAATTGAACAGGGAAGTTGGATAAATATTGTTTTATGGCTTTTTCCACCCCAAACCAATGCCGAAGAATTAATATTCCCAAGGAATTTGTCCATGGATTATGGAAATGATAATCATCTTTGGATCAAAATATTCAAATTACTTGCGATTTGTGGTACCCACAAACACATCATGTCTTGTAAAGACATCATTTTGCATGAGCAACTCGAGAAAATAGATACCTCAAATGAAGAGCAATATAGGGGCTGCCATTATTTCTCAATCTAGCAACTAATTTCCTTCCAAGCTCTTCTATTTCCTCTTTATACCGGAGAGCTACATAATTTGCTTGGCATCTAAGTCTCTGAATCCAATTAGCGAGGTCGTTGTTAGCTAGTCTAGAATCACTGTGTGTTAGCTTCAACACCTTGTGTTGCTTCAATAACTCAAGCATATCCTTAGTATAGTAGATGGCCTGCAAAATTATGTTATCCACATTTTATAAAAAGAGTGAAAAAAAAAAAAAAAACATGTTCTGCCAACATTCTCCATTTGCATCTATTTAGAAGGGATGTTGATATGCAGACCTTGGACCATGAAACAGGCGCCTTCACAAAAGGCTGAATTGCCGCATAATCAGGTGGCAAAGACTCGACTATCTCAACTTCATCTTTCAAGACATCTATGAAGCGTCGCCAATCAAAAATATCTTTGAATTCACTGTAATCCAATTTATAAAAGAAAAATATCAAGGCCTTATATAGAGCGTTTTTCAGATCTACCCGATACCAACAAAAAATGTTATACGTACCTTGGATCTGTCCAAAAGGATTGGTGATCCAGGGAAGGAAGAACCAGTGTTGCATTCATGATTTTTGCCACAGCAACCATATCACATATCTGTGGTTCAGATCACATGAACATTATCACGCTAGTAGTAGTTCATTGAGGCATCACCCCATCCGCAAAGTCTCCCAATGGCCCATTGTCTACAAGTAGTGCACTGGCCTCATGATCCAGACCATTCAGCTAAAGGAAAACCATGTGGATAAGGGATAACTAAAGTACTTTTAAGTACAAAATCTCACATTAATCTCTATCATTTGATCTTCCTCTTTTTTTTCTCTGGTGTCAATTTGTAAGGCAAATGTTTCCAGTAAGGAAAGTATCTGAGGCACCACCCATCCACAATGCAGCCCATTGGGTATGTCATGATCACAAAAAAAATATAAAAGGTTCCCCACTTTGACGAAATTTTATATAAGCATATAGTTACCCGTTGATGCATCAAAACCCTAAGACTTGTCTAAATTTCGAATGGTTTCTGCTAACTAGTAATATCAAAACCATTTCAAGAGCTCGAATTGACTAAATGCTCACTGAGTTGCCAACTTGAAGACTTTGATGTAATCACTACAAGTTAGGTATCACATATATAGCAGAATGTTGGCCAATTAGGAAACAACATATGCAAAACAATGAGTGTAAAACATATGAGAATATTGAGATGGATGTGTGGTAAAATAAGGGAAGATAGAATTAGAAACAAGTGCATTTGGGAGCATTTAGGGATAGATCGATCAATAATAAATTAAAAGAGACTAGTTTGAGATCGTTTAGACCAATAGCAACACCGGTGAAGAAAAGCTTCTCTATGCATGTTGATGGCCCCTAAAGGAAAATGGACATTTGAAGAAAACATGGATGGCAGTAGGGATAGATCTACAGAAATGCAACCTATCCAAGCTGACTCAAAACGTTTTTTTAGGACAAGACTTTGACAACGACAATGATATATAAATGAGGAGCGCTAGAAAACTCCCGGGGAGTTTTTTACAAGTATATTTGTATGTATACATTCCTTTGCATCCATCTTGCAAGATACTGTGCAAGGTCGATTCCCCCCAAATATCAAGTTTCAAGTCAATCTCATGGCCCTAACCCCTTGATTCATGACCCACAACTTTAACAACTTTATATCAAAAAAAGAATTTTGAATCTCTATCCAATGATCCAATCCAACATTTTGGTACAAACCCATTGGAACCAGGGGTAGGGGGATTTAGATGGCCCATATATATCAGTGCACAGTTGGGTCCCACATGCTACCTTTGCAATGTAAGACTCTGTGAGGAGGACGCACAGGGATATTTGCCATATATACATAACATACAAGTTAATTTAAAATCAGCATAGAACTTATACACAGCTATCGTAACCAACAAAAGGTCAGCACATACTCCTGTTCTCATCTGGTTCAGGCCACCATTAGCATGAACCAAAATATAACCATTGGTACCCATTGTAGGACCTGACAGAAAACAAATGCAGAAGACTCAGTCTATATTTCTGTTAGAGTGAAAAAACATAATAAATCAGGCATGTAAAATAATAATACAAAAAATGGACTACTCCGCATACTTATTCTGTCTATCGGTTGAGTAATGCATTGATAGAAATTGTCACTTCTTGGTTTCAACCATATATCTGGAATCTGTAAGCAGGAAGGCATAAAGTGTTAGAGGTGAATTCTGCAGGCAATAAAACCAACAAAACATGGCCATCTAGTCTACGAGTCGAAGACATGTGTTCCATCTAAAAGATAGAAATTGGACTGGAAAATAAGAGGAGAAATACAAATTCCTTGGCCAGTACAGAACCAAGTTCACATGAACCTGAATTGCAGCGCAATGGGACAGCTTCATATTCAAATTGGATCAATAAGCCATTGAAATTGACAATATAATTTTCCAATTGTTCAAATCAATGGCTAGTTCTTGGATGCTTTAGGGCTTGAAAATTCAATTAGAGAATGTAAAATATGGTTAGAAGGCAGGGAGATTTTTTGTTCCTCTTGAGGTATTCTACAATGACATTATCACTCAACATTCGTCAAAAACTTAAATCAACCAACCACATTAACATGAACATAACGTGCACACAGACAAAATACTTAAAAAACATAAATTTGAAAAAATTCAGAGATTATAAAAAGAAACATGAAACTAGATAAGAACAAGTTTCTCTCCGCTCTTATCTTCAACAATCTAATTGAACGACCACATACAAAACCACCACCATCAACATCAATGGAAACCAACTTAATAAAAACAGAGTATCAGGAAAACCCATATATAAATTAAATCCATATTAGAAAGGAAGGATGTATTCCTAGTTCATCAATCTCCAACATCGTTTTATATCAAACTCTCATTACAAAGAACACCTACTAAAATCCTGCATCCAAAATAAAAACTTAAAAATATAGCTAAACAAAGGATTCTAGGAAGGCCCCATATATAGCTAATGAAACCAAGGAAAACTTCCAAGAAGCAGAAAATAGAGAGCCCACGAAATACAGAATCCAAAACAGGAAGCAACATTGAATTCCTCATCTTGCAATATCCAACAATGCTCCGAGGATCGGACATTTGTTTTAAAAAGAAGAGTGATTTCTTAAAGTCTAAACTAATAATGATAGTTAGATGCATTTATTTTTGTGATCCAACGTGGTTAATAATGAAATTACTATTAAATCGGAAATTACGTCAATTCATAAAATGGTTGGCAAATGTACACCGTTTAAATTTCTCAAAAATAAGACTTTGCTGACATGATTTGGTACATAAAAGTTCTTTTGATGTGAGGCGGAAGAAATTGTCTAACCATTTTCTTCTTTGGTAAAATAAATAAATTATATGTCTAGAACTAAATCACCAAAGCAACAGCTTTTGTTCTCCAAACATTTTCTTAATGGTGTATTGCATTTGACAAGATAATATTTGTCGACACTCAATATTTGGTAGCAATGTAGAAAAAAATAAATAATATATACTTTTTAGACCTTGACCATGCCCTAGCCCTCGAGGGTAAAATAGGGGCGTAGGTAGTGCAAGCCCTTCGAGGGCTTTCGCGTGCCTAGGCACGGCCTTGCATATATTGTGGGTAAGGTAAGGACAACTCGTACCTTGACCCTATTGGATAGTGATAAAAATGTAAGGTTGGGCGTGGACCCATATGTATGCCCAATCTCGGCCCATTTAACTGTTGAGTCAAAAGGTTAGGCCCAAGTTCAGGCCATGGCTAAAAGCACATCACACCTACCAATAATAGTTAATTAAACAAACAACCAATATCTACAAAACTACCTCTAAGTGATGTTCCTACTCTGAAAGATGACTAAGTGACCAACCCATTGGATTGCAATTGTGGGTTGAACCGGGCTTTTGATCAACTTTGTGGGCTTTCTAGCAAATCTTTGGCCTTACTAAACCAAATTACGTGCACTCCTTATACGGGCCAGCTCGGGTCAGGCTTTGGGCTTTCTTTTATTTAATCCAAGCCTGGCCTAAAGCGGGCTAGACCAGGATTGGGCTCGGACTGGCCTGGCCCATGAATACCCCTAGTGGCAGGTAGGAGAACATTTTCCTACAATTGACGGATGGCTATATAAAAAGAGCTTAAAGTATATTTAATTGACTAATCATTTTCATTTGAGGATCATAATTATCAAACGAGGGATTTCTAAAACAACATTTCCAGATCATTCATTTTTCCTACATTTGATCCATTGATTGCGGTCACTAAATTAAGAAATTTTTGTAGTATTTAGTTATTAGTGTATCATTCATAACCAGCCTTCCACTAATTTATCTCCGACCCAAATTTTATTGGGGCCCACCACCAGATTGATGATACCAAATCTAAAAGTGGGACAAACTAGGTAGGCACATGTGCCCTAACAGGATCTTGCGAGAAAGGATACAGAAAAGAAAAGTCTTTAATACAGAAAAGTCAAAATCTACAAAACCAAAAGAATCAATTTCCTATCAAGGTACCCATTTCCCAAATGACCTTCTATACTACAATGGAAAAAAAAACACTAAAGTAGACTCTTCTATTGGTAAACTATATTAAAAAAGAAATATTTTGCATAACCAAACAGATTTCTCAATCTTTAGAATCCAACAATATAATCTAATTGAATCAACATAGATACAACAAGAGATTGATCCTTGGGTGTATTAGATAAGGACTTAAGCAGTGTGGGTTTGTGAAACTCTAAGCATGTACTAGAGAAAATAAAAAATAGAATCTTTCATTCTCAGTATCCAACAATGTAATCTGATTGAATGGTCATTCATTCACTCATTCTTCCTACAGGCCAAAAATTCCAAATCCAAATCCAAATCCAAATAAATAAAATCCAGCAGCAGCAGAAGGAAACGAAGATGGAATGGGATGGAATGCAACTCACCGCGGCCTCTGCTGGCTGTTTCTGCTGCAGAAACACATCGGTCTCCTTGAACACATTCTGCTTGGCTGCTGCTGCATCAACTCTTCTACGTAGAACTAGATGCTCTCTTTCATTTCCTCTCCACTCTATCTCCAAATAGCTCATATCCAACCACACCTTCACAAACAGAGAAATCACCACCAGCACCATCAAACCCACCAGCAGTCGTCTCCACGCCTTCGCTCCCCCTCGCAAACTCACCGGCCGAATGACTGCCGCCTCCATTGCCCACACAATACAATTCGAAAGCTTCCATCGAATGGATAAGTAGCGTTGCTCCTCCTTTCCTCCTCCTTGATAGATGCTACATTTCTCCAAGTCAAAAATGCGTCGCCTTGTCATTTTACCTTATCTGTGATGATGATGGGTTCCTGTTCCTACCCTCCCAGTGGCCGGCGTTGGCGACGTTTTTAGTCTGGAACTGGAAGGGAAGAATGATTTTTTGTTTTGGTCGTACAAAAGCAAATGCTATCTATCACTCTCCTTAGAAATTCAAAGTGTAGATATCGGATTTTGTTTAAGCGGAAGTTTGAGAGTATATCTCTGACATTTAAAATTCAAATAGCTTAGATCACCATCTTATCTTGTTTGTCACTCCCATGGTAGTTACGTTAATCACTTCTAATGTGGGACTAAAAGTAACAAAAAGAGTCAAACCATTTGTTTTAGATACGATCAATCAGATAGTTGATAATTTTGATGGAAAATTCTTAATGATGATGGAGAAGGATTGGACAGGGATTTTGAATGGAAGCAACCTTCTAATCAATGATGGGCAAAATGAATAATCTTTTATGATAGCAAAGCAACAATCACGGACTAAGAGGGTCGTCATAAAGGGCCCACAAAAGTGATCAGTAAACTTGACATTAATGCACATCAAATTCACCACTAATTTCTAACTTTTTTGAAGAAATAAACCAACACAAGAAGTATGGTTTTGTGTGATATCACATAAGTTGGATTTTTGTGCGATATTACACCAAAGGACATGTTTAGAACTTGCATTCATCATTCTTCCTATAACCACTAGGAGGAAAAAAATATTTTGGTTGGTACCTTGCCGGTTAAATGATACTCTTAAAACTCATATACAGTCAAAATCTCTTTCATCTACGCCACCTTGTGGTGCCCACCTAATTTCTTTCTTGTAAATGGGGCCATCAAGAATCGAAACGGTCTCTCTTGGTTTGGTTGGCCTTTTTGCCGGGAGTTATTCCCTAACCTAAAGATCTAGATCGAGATCCTGGGCATGTGTGTGATACTGTGGCGCTAACACCACTCAACCATGAGTGTGTGGGTGAAACGGTCTCATCATAGACAAGAGTCGTTTGTCCAAAGGAGAGGAAGGGTTGGATGAGTGTTTAAATTGGGCCCGGTTGGATTATGGCCGGGAGTGATACCGTCAACCTAAAGATCCAGTCCTGGGCACATGTGTGATTTTAAGGCGCCAACACCACTCAACCATGGATGTGTTGGTGAAATGGTCTCATTATAGATGAAGTAAGCTCCAGAGAGTTAGATAATACTCATATGGTTCAGGTTAGGGTCGGGCTGAAATTGCAGCACTCATGCAAATTCGAGACCCATTAATTAATTAATATTGGATACTATGGGTCCTATTCTACTCATGTACCATATAGGGAGTCCAAGAATTAGCCACATGAAAAATCATATTTATTGGAAATTCTCAGCTGTCTGATCTACTACCAGTGTACCACAATCATATCATCTGTGGTATGTTTTTAATGTACTTTTATGCTGACTGTCAGTACATTTATTAGAAGATAATAGTTCATAAGAGTATGAAATCTATTATAAGTGGAGAAGAAAAAGAAGAAACGATTAGATAAGTACATAGAAATATCTAAATTCACCTTTGATTAATCATTTCATGTAATGCATGTGATGTCTGTGGACTGACATAATTATACACAAGCCGCAATATCGCTGCACATGTTATACACGAGCAGTGATACCGTTGCTCAGCAAAACAACAATAAAAATTAAAAAAAAAAGCGATAGGAAGGCCTTTATGGTCTATATTTAGATTTAAGGGATTTTCTGTCTTCACCCACTTTAAGGAGATTTTTCAGTACAACCCCCTTAAAATAAGTATCGATTAAAAAGAAATAAATAAAAAGACTTCCGTATTCTCATCGGGCATAGTGATGATTGACGGATGAGAGGATGCAAGAGAAGAAAAGAAAATATTTTTGGTAATCTTGTTTTAAAGTTCAATGGTTGTGAGAATCTTTTTCTCCAATCTCCACAAGAAACCTTTAATTCACTTTCACTCTCGAGCAAGGAAGAAATAATGATTTCTTGTGGTGGTGATTTTCCTCTTAGAAAATAAAGATTCCTTAAAGTCATCTTTTCTCCCAATTTTTAAGCATAAATAGGCTTCCTTTCTTTTCTCCACATCTCATAGTCTTTACAAGTAATTGCGTTTAAACCTAAAACAGGTCCCCTCTCCAAACCTCACTCCTTTTTTTTTTGTCTTTAACCCAACAAGACTATTACCTCATGTGGCACCCGCTAAACCCATACAAACCCTCACACTAGATAAAAATGGGGCAGGTATTTAAAGTGGGTTTTCAAATATAATGCATGGGGAGCAAACCCACACCCCAAATGGGTCATACAGGTATTGTTCTCTAATATAGGGTACAATCATCTGCGATAAGACTACATTAGTAAATTTTATAAGCCAACAATATAAGAGAGAGCCAGAGAGGAGCATTAGTGGCATTTACTTATATTAAAACTGTTCGTGTTACTCTCGTTGAGAATGTATAGGAGAAGGAATGTTAAAATGAGATAGAGACTAGTGTGACAACGCAATACTTTTTTATTTCATAAATCAAGAGGAATAATGTGTATCTATTGCATCCCTGCAGATCTCATTCCAAGTTCTAACTCACTGGAATCAATCTGTTCCCAATCTACGGGTGCACACTCAACTATGACATAATTCGAGTGATTCACTGATGGACTGTGATTGTAAAGATGGGAGGGATTAACACACTCATCTAATGGACTGAGACTGAAATATCTACCTCATCTGCAGGTATTGTTGATGAAGGTTTTCTGGATTTATCTCTAGATTGGTCAATTTAAAAGCCCAATGTGTGCAAAAATAATATAATATGTCGCGGAAATAAATAACAAAAGCACACACCACAAGGACACTAGAGATAATGTGGAAAACCTGAATTGGGTGAAAAACCACGCATTCGAACTGGATCAACAATCAAGCACTATGAATCTCGCAATTACAAGACACCCACAGATCCACCCCCCGATAATCACTACCTAAGGACTGCAGTTACATCTTGTGTAGCTTCATGCCTCGATGACTTCACACCATTGATTGCAACAGATTGAACCCCCCTTGACTCCTCGGATCTTCTACGAAAGAAGATAATCTTCTACAAGGAATGTAGAAGAAATCACTCTCTAGATTAAATCTTGCAGCACAACTCTTCAACTGAATCTCTAGAGATGAATTCTCCCAATTAGGTCTTCCGACTCAGAACAATAAGAGAGACTTTTGCTAGTCTCCTTGATCTATCTTTAGGGCAGCCATTGAGCCCTTTAAATAGGCTTAGGGCTACCTAAGATAATTAGGACTCAAGCAGGCAGTTTGAAAGAAATTAGAATTAAACTTCTAATTCGTGTAGTCTTCTGCACCACCATCCGATCTATCGGGCCAACCGTCCAATCGATTGAGTACCTCTGTTGACTAAGAGGTCACCGATATCTGATCAATTGGGTAGTGCACTTCCCCACTGATCTGCTTTCAGTCCTCTTTGTGCACACGATCACTGGTCCATCTATAAAAATGAAAAATACAACTCAATGAACCTAAAGTTTTATCTATCCCATGTATTAGCCAACACTTAAAAATCCTAACAATTGAAACACAAGCATTGTGCTCTGTATGTTAAAAGAAAATCCCCATTAGAAGATGGCATTCAATGAAGTCAGTGCAAGATCAATAAACATAGACAATCCCACCATCTGTTGCCTGCTTGTCCTTTCCAAAATCTTAGCTCCAATGAACCACAACACCATCCTCGTAGACCAAGAGGAAGAGAACTGTTGGTCCTAAGGGAAGGGAACTGTTTGACCATCACATCCATTATTATTTCTTTCTTCAAGTCTTTTTTCTCTATTTGGGAACGAAAACTTGAGAAGAAGAAGTGGTCTTGGTTTAGGGAGAAATTCTTACGCCCAAAACAAATCGTTTATTTATAGAGATAGACCATGGGACAGACGGTTGGATATGATTTCATTCGAACGGACAGTGAGGATTGAGTAATTTTTTAAGTGTACGCGTTGCTGGGCTGGGTGTAAATTGGTCGGTTGAGATGGGATTTTATGGTTGGACTTGAACATATTGGTTAAAATGGGTCAGATACACATAAGCCACACTTAATGTAGGGAAACCTGATCGATCTGACCCATGCAACCCATTCTCCTGGATTTTATTTATTTTCGGCTACCATTAAATGCGGGGGGAGAGCTTGTGAATTAATAGTTATGAGTCCACCCAACAAATGACAAAGATTAGTGCATAGTGTTTGTTGGAAGTGGGTGGACCTCTTGGATAGGTTTCAAAACTTTTCACCAACTAGAAGTGATGAACACCTATCCAAAAGCCATCAAAACTCAATCCAGGATGCATGTCCTCAAACTCAGCCATCATGATCAGCAAACAAACCTATCAAAAGGATAGAAACAGCACTAAACATGCAACCACGAAATTCCACAACATAGAAGGAGTAGAAAATACCTATGGAGCTTGGTTGTGCTCTCATGGAGAACTTGATTCAACTCTTTGATGAAGAGCTCTTCTAAGATCAGAATCTCCAATGCCTAATCGTCTTCCACGCTATGACCCGCTTCAGATCTCTTTCCTCAAGAGAGATGGTGGAATCTCCAAGAGAAAGACTATCTAGAATCTCTAAGGAATCTAGAAGGGAACTAGAAGAGAGAGAGGGGAAGGAGAAGAAGTGCAACTCTTGCACAAGGGGATGATGGGCGTGAATCCCTAGGAGGAATTGTGCATGGACGTCCAAGGGTGCTCCATTCTCTTCCTTTTATAGCTTTTCAACCTTCTCTCTTAGTGTATAATTAGAAGTCCAACTTCCATTACACTTAGTAACCCTTTGCTCTACTATTACTACTATTAGAAGTCTCACTTCAAATAGAAATAGTAGCTTTCGTTTTTGAGTTCAAATAGAATTAGTAAAGATCCAATCTTGGGCTAGCGTGGGGACCACTAGGGATTCCATAGAAAGCTGGCTCCAACTGGGACACCGCGACCCCACATCTCATGTGCAATCCGGGCCCACAGTTAATTGCAAATAACTCCACTATATAAATGCAATTGAACTCCAGTCTTAGGAATAAATTACATGAAGACCCTAAACTTCCCTATTACTACAAGTGGGCCCCTCTATCATTATCCATGGATCAATTTGACAGACTGTCCCACCAATTTTGACCCATATCTTATTATCCTTGAGACCCAATTAATTATAGTAATCATTAGTACCATCCAATTAACTCTTAATTGAGATGCGTGTACACTTACCATTGATAAATCCATTAATTGGCACAAGGGGATAATAGAGACAGATTCCATCTTGACCATTAAATGTCCCCACAGTCCTACTACCACGTACCCAAGACACCGAGGTGTTGACCTACAGTTGGCCTCACTCATTGGTGACTCAAAGCAAATGAATAGATAGAAACTTGAGTTCATAAATGTCTCAGGGTTGAGAGCCTATTGCTAGGAAATTATGAGAGCAGACCTTAAAGTAAAGACAGTGTTCTTAAGGTGCTTCTCATGGTCCTTCAATACATCCAATGTACCAACACTATGATCCAGAATCTTACATTCTGATGATCGAGACAAATCACACTATCTTATAGTAATCAAAGTACTGCAACCTTGTCAGATGAGATGTCCAATCTCATCACTGGTTGTGAAGATATTCAAGTATAAGATTTGCTATACATGTCTCCCATATGTGGATCTCATCTATACACATGTATTGCATCTAATATACTTATGGACTCCGGTTCATCTCATGAACCATCATGTCATTCGTATTGGTTATGTGCATTTAAGTAATAAATACCATTCATCTCATGAAATGATAACATGAATATATTGATAAATAAAGAAATTAATCAATTTATTATATCAATCTTAATGGACTGAGACCATAAAACTAACAGTGTTGTCTCTAAAACTAAATGCTAATTAATTATGATTAGTGTTAATTAAATAGGTTTTAGCACTGGTTTAACAATCGAGGTTGGTTTGATCACTTTTAGACTGGGTTTCGACTTAGAAGTGGTTGTTTAGTCATTCCGGTCATTATCAAGGGCATTTTGGGTATTTTAGAAAAATACAATTTTAGGTTCAGTAGATAGCCCAAATTATTTTGAGAAACTTTCATGTTCAGCTCGTGGTCATTTGTCGTTCGAAAACCCTTCATTTCACTAACACCTCCCTTCTTTCTTGCTTTTTGAAGAGTCTGTTACTTTTCGAAAAACAGAAAAAACAATTGCGGTAAAAACCCTTTTCAGCTCATCTTCTCTTATGGCTTTTCCTTCCTTTTTCATCTTACCATATTACTTTTGAAATGGCAATAACACATGTATACTTCCAGTCCATTCTTCTTCTTTTGAGCACTTGATCAATGACTAATAAACTTTTATTGTCTAAAAGAGTACACAACTGATCCATCAGTCCTATCCATTTGGATAGGTATCAAACCAGCGATCGATGATTACTAGGAGGTTCCTGTTTTATTGTCCACCTAGTTGGATAATGGGTTTGTTTGGTAAAAATACTTGTAGGTGAAGTGAAGTGAAATGAAGATTGAAGAGAGAATAAAATATTAGGGGGTCTAATCATAGTATGATGAAATTTCATTTTTAGTGGCTTAATAAGTAATCTTTTTGACTTTTTTGGGTAAAAAGTAGATGGATTTTTCTCTTTTAGTGGTATGGGAATGCTACTTTTTTACTATTTTTTTTAAATGATGGATGAAATTTTGAAAATTTGTACTTTTGTTATGACCCCTTGTCTTTTCTTTTCTGGTGAAAGGAGGCTTTACTTCACTCTACCTTACTAGAGAAGTAACCAAACAAACATAGTCTCCTTTTTGGTAAAACTTGATTTTTCGCTCGGGTGCTCAAAGAATTGTCATTTCGACTTTGTCGTGTAGATAATACTGTTTTGAGAAACTTTTGTTAAGACTCCACGTAACTCCTCAGGTCTTAATTAGGAGATTGTTGTAATTAATTAGGACTAAAGTTATTTAATCATGGTTAGTCGTGTATTGCGTTGGCTTTAGCGTTAGAAATAGTTTCATTAAGTTTTAGGGCAATCAATGTGAGTTTGAGTGTAGTAGGGGGCGTTTTGTAATTTAGAAAACTAGGAGGGGTTAGATGCAATTTCAGGAACTTAGCATGGCTGGGTGCATTGGGTAGTTCTCATCATGCACGTCATCTTTCATGTTGGGCTTGTCATGATTCGGCAGCCCAAAGCCCATAAAAAAGCCCATGTCCAGTTTAGCCCCAAGAAGGCCCTATTTGTAATTCCATAAATCTTTCTCTACAAAGCCTAACAACTCCTTTTCTCTCTTTACCTCGTTTCACTTCTCTTCCTTCTCCACTCTCTATTTCCTCTCAATTTTCCCCTAAAAGCTCCAGTCTGCGAAGGATTTCCTACTCAAGACATGCCTTCCAAGCTTTCAAGTCCATCATTATCATATCCTCCAATCTCTTATTCATCCTTTTCCCTTTTCTAGGAAGTTACTTTCCCAAACATCATGCAATTTATCTCTATTCATGTTAGAGTGATGCATTCATGGCTTAGAGGTGTTTTTCTTCTTCTTTGGCATGTTGGAGTGTGTGACCTTAGGCTCTTGATTTGAGTGCGAGGTGGTGTGAAGCTAGAACTTGGAAACCCTAAGCACCAAAGAGGGGTTTTCATGCAAAAAGGTAAAGGCAAGTAAATAAATATTTGTAACATGGTATTTATGCTTTGATTGTTTGATTCTATGTTTTATTCATGATAGCTACCATTTCTAAGATCACTAATGTGGTAGGTGGTGGATATGGTTTGTAATGGGCATTGATAGTGATTGATGAAATAACCCCTAAAATAGTGGACGGATGTAGTAAATAAGTGCCTTGGATTGCCCATTAGAGGATAAAAGAACCCCCATACCTGTATATGCAGAAGGCTCCCCTGAGTCTTAAGGGATTCAGTTACGGATCCAGGATTCTAGGAGTCATGGTTGACCATGGAGTTTGTTGTTAGCTCCCAGAAAGCTAATTGTAGGTGTTCACGGTCAGCCGTAAGACGGCCCCCGGCCAACCATGGATCTTATTTGTTTGAGGATTATGATTGAACTTGAGACCTTGACTAACATAAATGAACTACACCCTAGAACACTATTTCCAACCAAAACCCTAATCAAATATTAAACAAGAGCCTCAATGACAACCCTAATAAACTTAAATCGGCTGAGACCCAACCGAAACCCTAAATAAATATGTGAACTTATATAAATAGTTGAAGTTCAAGATGCAATATATTGCCATAAAAATCAGTGTGCTTTTATTGGAGGAGACCCTCACAATTTATACTTGCTAATAACAACAATATCCAACATATAATATTATTCATTCAAATCAACTAAGTCTCTAATCAATCTTTAGCCAACCTAATTTTATCTCAAAGAAGATGATCTTCAACACTCTCGGAATCGCGTAAAAGAGTGCGACTTTTAAATAAAAGAAATAAATAAACTCTTGTTCTTTCTTGATATCTTAAATGATTATTTCTTTGTTGGTGACCACTCTACGTCTGTAGAGTTCGTCATTGTCGCAACCTTGCCTTTTTGAGCTTGTCAATGTCTGCGGCCCACTAGATTAGTGTCATGATTCTGCATGAAGCATTCATCATTCGGCTTGATAAATGTGGTGAAGATCTTAAGGTCCAGATTTTGCATAGAAGATGAATGATTCTTAACTTTTATTAAAAAAAACAGAGAAAATGATGAGGCTGACTGGATCACAAGATCATCATCAGGCCACGACTCTTATACCACGTGAACTTTTAAGAAATGTCTACATTTTTATAAATCCATCTTAAGTCTTTTATATATATATATATTATATGGGAAATTCTGAAAAACTCCCCTATCTCAAAAGCGGAGTTTCTGCCCTATCTAATAGCTACTGATTTGTTAGTATTTTAAGAGATCAACCTTTGTAGGAGAATATTTAGGAGAGATAATCGGATATGTGTATCACTGATAACATGTGTCACACTTTTATTGGCTAAAAGAGAAGCGTTTTTTTTAGAAAAAAGCTCTGGGACTAAAAAAAATGCCCGGGGAGTTTCGTAGCATAACTCTCTATATATATCTGAGAGAGAGAGAGAGAGAGAGAGAGAGAGAGAGAGAGAGAGTAACAATCAAATCCAATCTAAAGTTTAAACTAATATAATACTTTTCTTTAACAATATAACAAACCTAACAAATCTACTAATGAACGTAGTCTCTATCAAACAATCATAGACTCTATAGGCATATGGAGATTAATAGAGTTGTTGTTAATTCAATACCTAGGAAGGAAGGGCTCGGTGGACTTGGCATAGGCATGATTTTCATATTTGATAATTAAATGACGGGGCTTCGATGTTTGAGTGCTAGTTGCCCGTATTTGGGCGTACCTTACATGGGTATATAGTGGTCATGAAAAATTGCAGCGTGTGGAATGAAACATTCAGTGTGCATTTAGCAGCTCTCCTACAACAAATGAATGGGATTAAAGGCACCTTGGGGTAAAATTGTTTTTTTATTTCTTCGAAAAGAAGCATTCATAGAGGCAAGAGGTGACGTTGGAAGGCCCCTCGCATTACATGACAAAACTCTCATCCTCCCCCTTTTTTTTTTTCTATTTCTCTCTTCTATGTCCGACTTCTTTCTTTTTGTATGGTTGTTGCCCAACCTTCTTCTTCAAGGACTCAGCTCATTTGGACTTCAAAGTACATAACCATTTATCAACAGGAACTTCTTCAACCCATTTTCTTTTTCTCTGTTTTTTTTTTTTTTTTTTTTTACTTGAGTTCAAATGTTCAATTGGTGCTTCTTGGATGAGTCAATATATTTATTTATTTTTATCTTGATGTTTTGTGCTTTTTTTTTATCAAATACAAGTACTTCTTAATGATGTTTATTTTTCTTGATTTCATGTTGTGAATTTGTTTATTTTTCTTGATGTCTCATGGTTTTTCTTTCCTTATATATGTTCATTAATGGGTACTTCGTTGGATGGGATTTGCCCTTGAGTAATTGAGTTGTATGAGCATTTGATTTATATTAAATACCCTTTGGATACCCTTAAGTACTTGACTTCTACGAGGTTTTGGGTCTCTATAGACAGGGTATCAAGCACAAAACATGATAGATCTCCGTTGGCAAGTAGCCATTTCAAGGTCGACAGATGATCTTCGTTCAACCAGCCCTCAAAAGAAATTCCTAGCTCCATCACTGATGTCAAACAAAAACTTCAACTAGATGTTGATTGTGTTTTAGCCCAATGGACTTGGCATGGGCATGATTTTCGTGTTTGATAATTGAATGATTGGGCTTTGACATTTGAATATATATGCTAGTTGCTTATAGGGTATAGGTGATGGGGGCTTCAGCCCTCCATAAACATGAAAAAAAACCCATTAGGGCTATATGGGCTAGTGGGCCCAACCCCATGGAATGAAACCCATTGGCCCCCATGGAAAAAAACCTAGTCTCAGTCTCTCTCTCCCCCACGCCCTCTCTGCCTCCCCCTTTCTCAAGAAATCACCAAATCGACAATGTATAACCCCCTCCGACTCCGGCGTCCATCACGGTCTCTCTCTCCTTCTCTGTGTATGGGTTGTAAACAATTCTTAGGTGTAGGAGGGCCTATTTTGTTATGTACTTGGTCTCAAAGATATATTTTAGAAATGGAGACATTAGAAGTGGGGGATTTCTGAAAAGCCTCCATCTCGTGGAAATCCCCATTTTTGAAATCGGTTCTCTTGATTTGTAAAAGATTTTAACAAAATGGGGGTTTTCCTAAAATCACAACATTTAAAAAAAAAACCTATTATTGAAATGGGTATTCTTGATCGAGTTGGTTTAATTCAAACAAAAAAGTTGAGCAAATATTTGGATTAGAGACGGGCAGAGAGAGATGCTTCTAACCTATCATTATTGATTTTTAGATACCGATGCATGTTATTAATTGTAAACTAGTTTTATTTAGTTTTGTTGCAATATTTGGTTGTTTGTGGTTGTAATTTGTGTTAGGGTTTTAGGAATGAGTTATAGATTGGGTTTTAATAAGTACTTTTGGTTTTGATTTAAACAAACAAATGAATAAAGAGCCATCGAGACGATTGAAGTGGCCAAGCTGTTGGGCGCTTCTTTTGGAGAAGATGAACCAGAGATTATGCATAAGTTAAGGGCCCGTTTGGATACATATAGAATATAATATTTTCAGATTTAAATAGTAGCAGAATCAAATATTGTAGAATATAATAGTGCAATATTATAATATTGCAACATTATCGCTATTTGGCATTTTTTCAAGAATGGAACATATTTTAAATTGAGCTGTTTGGCAGCTGCTGAAGATTATAATATATGCTAAAACAAAGTCATCACGTATTTAGAGTCAAACAAATAGTGATATGCAAATTCATAGTTTTCCATCAAAGTTCATAACAAAAGAAATCATATGGCTATGATTTTAGGAGGATTATGATAATTCTGTGAGACGGGATTTTGATTATCTTAACATGGGTGTTATCAATCGCTGTACAAGTGTAAAACACAACTTTGGTATTGCAGTACAAAAGACATGGGAAAAGTAACAACTAACAAGTACCAATTTAGATCTTTGTACTCCTCAACCCACCTAGCTTTTGCAATACAGGGAAGCAATAAAATAACATAGAATCAACCACATCTATATGAATCTATCACTTAATCCAGTTGAGGCAAAAGGAAGAGAAGTCGTCAAGTTGGAGATGGAAGCTCCAACGGGAGCAACCTGGGCTCACATGTGCACCCCACTTGTTATACACTCTTTGAAAATCTTTGAGGATCATTTGATTCCAATTGGGGCCACTGCTATATGAGAGCATCTTTTCACCTTCTTTTTGTGTTCTCATAGACATGTTTGTGTAACAATCTATTCATCTTCGGAGGTGAACACAGTTACCCATGTCTTTGATCACACTTTTTTCTTGTCTTTCACTTTTTTTTTCTTTCAGAAAATGATGTAAGGCCAAATTAGGTACTTGTAACTGCAATTCCTGTACATAGTATGTTTGGATTCTAACATTTGATTGATTGGATAGAACTAAATTTCTATTTCCAGAACATGGAATACGCTCATAGTTGCACTGAGATTGGAGTTTTAAAAAATTTATACATAAACTAACAAATCTGAATAGTAGAATTATGTTAGTGGAATTTTGAGTTTATGAGAGAGAATCTTTTCAAAAATGACTGAATCAGAACATGTTTTCAGAATTTTGATACCACTCTTTTCACAATATTTTGAAAACATGAAGAATTTTGAGTTAAAGATACCACACCACACAGCAACTCATAATATGTTTTCAGAAATTTTCTAATCCAAGCTCTGTTAAAGTCTTCTACAAACATATTACGAGAGAGCATATTTTCAAAAAGGACTGAATCAGAAATTTCGTTAGCCTCTAGGAACCGGCATTGATATAGGATTCTTGGAATTGAAAAGTGGGCAAAAACGGAGTTTGATGATTATGACCCGAGAAAAGAGTGTGTCATTTGCTTGTCCGAGCCAAAGGATATCTCTGTGTTGCCTTGTCGACATCTGTATCCCAGTCTTTTACTTTGCTAAGGAAGGGGCCAGTTGCAGGCCTACCTTTCTTCTGTGGCACCAGATTTCAACTAAAAATGCCTTACAAAATGAAGGAAAAAAAAGATGAGGAGTAGGTATCGAAAGAGGGGGAAAAAAGGAAGAGGAAGAGGAGGACAAGGCAAAAGGTATGGGAGGAAGAGGAAAAGAGAAGAAAAGAGAAAACAAGACGTGAGTTTTTCATGTTAGTGGTGTCTCACAAAGAGGAATGCTGTGAATAGTCATCCCGTGAAATCAAATAATATCTCCTTACAAGATTCTTTCCTACAAGATAGGGGTGCAGGGAGAAATCTTTGGATATTTTAATAGAAATGGAAGTATTCCTTTAATTTCTTAAGTTGTCCAAACAACCCATTTTTGAAGGCTAAGACAATTTTCTTAAAAATATAAGAATCTTGCACATTCTTGTGCATCCAAACAGGCCCTAATGAAATTGGAGGTTTCCGAATTAAGAGGTAAGTCTACTACTGCATTACTTGTCTCTCTTTGAGAGTTCCTTTTTGTTTGTGATGATTATTATCTCTTTAAATGTGAGGGGACTTGGTAGGCCTAAAAAAAGATTGGTTGTTAGGAAGTTGGTAAGGAAGCACAAAGTTGATGTGTTGCTGCTTCAAGACTGTGGCAACTGATATCCATAGTGTTGTTCGTGAGGTTTGGGGCAACTGTAGGTGTGCTTGGGATTGGGTTCCTTCAGCTGGTGCTTCAAGTGGTTTGATTTCTATATGGAAGGATGATGTTTTGTAAGTTAAGGCTATTTTGCATGCTCAAAGAGCTTTGGCTGTCAAAGTTCATGGGGCTAGTGACAGTTTCTCTTGGGCCATTGCTAATGTCTATGGGCCTAATGCCATGGTTGAGAGATCCTTTTTTCTAGATTTGTTAGCCGATTTTAAATCCCAATGGCATGTCCCATGGGTGTTTGGGGGAGATTTCAATATGGTGAGGATTCCTTTTGAGAAAAAGTGGGAGAGGTCCACTAGCGGGTCTATGACTCTATTCAACGACTTCATCAATGCTAATGAATTGATGGACTTGCCTCGTCAAGGGACGAAGTATACATGAACCAACAATAGGGATCGGGCAGCAGTGAGCAGAATTGATAGATTCTTGTTGTCTAAAGAGTGGGATGATCACTATGAGGGTGTTATTCAGCTGGCGCTCCCGAGGGTGATTTCAGATCACAGTCCTATCAAGGTATGTCCTAAAATCTTGGACTGGGGCCCAAGGCCGTTTCGTTTTGATAATTGTTGGCTTCTTAATAGAGGCTTTCTTGACCTAGTTAGGTCCTGATGGTGCCAAGCTAATGTGGAGGGATACGCTGGATACAGAGTTTGCAAGAAGCTTCGTGCCCTTAAAGAGAATATCAAGAGATGGAATAGAGAAGTTTTCGGTTGAGTGGATGAGTCTAGAGACATCTTGGCTAGTTTGGTGGAAGATCTTGATAAAGAGGGTGAAATCCGGAAGTTGAGGCCGGATGAAGTTGCTTTTAGACAAGAGACGGTGAGAAGGATATGGGATTTAAATCGTATGGAAGAAACTTCATGGAGGCAAAAGTCAAGAGTTACATAGCTAAAGGAGGGTGATAAAACTACCAAGTTTTTTCATTAGATAGCTAGTATGAGGAGAAGGGTCAATTATGCGGGGAAAATCCATCGTAATGGTAATATTTTTGAAAGTCTTGGTGAGGTCAAGGACGAGGTGGTGCGTTTCTTTGAAGATATCTATAAGAGTGATGTGGGTGCTAGGCCCAAGCTTGACGGCCTTTGCTTTCCCTCAATTCCTTTTGATGTCAAGAATTGGATGGAAAAGGAGTTCGAGGAGGAAGAGGTGTTTAAAGCTTTGGAGGAGTGTGGTGGAGACAAGGCTCCTGGTCTAGACGGTTTCAACTTCTCTTTCATCAAAGCAAGTTGGAATTTTCTTGAGGAAGACTTTGGTAAGGTGATTTCTGAATTTCATCAAAGGGGTAGAATCAACAGAGAAATGAATGCGTCTTTCATATCACTCATTCCTAAAGTGCAAAATCCTGTGGAGTTAAAGGACTATAGACCAATTAGCTTTGTGGGATGAGTTTATAAGTTGTTAGCTAAGATTCTGGCAAATCGACTGAAAAGTGCTCTTCCTCTTGTTATTAGCCCTTTTCAAGGGCCTTTTGTGGCGGGTAGGCAAATTCTTGATGGAGTTTTGATTGCTAATCAACTTGTGAATTCAAGGAAGAAGTCTAAGAAAGAAGGAGTCATTTTTAAAATCAACTTAGAGAAGGCTTACGATCATGTGGAGTGGGATTTTGTTGACTACATGTTATTTAGATTGGGCTTTGGGGAAGTGTGGCGTGGTTGGATCCATCAGCATATTTCTACCACCTCTTTTTCAGTTTTGGTAAATGGATCCCCAACTAAACAGTTCAAAGCTTCTAGAGGAATTCGTTAGGGGGATCCGTTATCCCCACTCCTTTTTCACAATTGTGGTGGAGGCCTTGAGCTCTCTTTTGGTGAAAGCTAGAGAGTTGGGAATGATTAATGGTTTTCAGATGGGGCGGAGTGGAGAGACTATTACTCATCTTCAATTTGTAGATGACACAATTTTGTTCAGTTCGACCAAACTGGAAGAAATTCTGACCCTTAGAAGAGTCCTCCGATGCTTCCAGTTAGTGTCAGGCTTGAAGATTAACATATCTAAGAGTATGTTGGTAGGAATTGGGTGTCCAGACGAAACCATGCAGGCTTTGGCAATCAAATTAAATTGTAGATATGGTAAACTTCCCTTTATTTATCTTGGGTTGCCTATTGGAGTAAAGGCAAGCTCTAAGACACTTTGGGATCTAGTCATTGAAAATTTTAAGAAAAAACTATCGTTTTGGAAGAAGAGGTATTTGTCTATGGGCGGAAGAATTACTCTTACCAATGCTTGCTTATCTAATCTTCCTGTCTACTACATGTCACTCTTCAAAATGCCAAAGGTGGTGATTGAAAGGTTGGATAGAATTCGAAGGGACTTCTTATGGGATGGTCAGGGTGACAAGAAGAAATTACAGTTGATGAAATGGAGTGAGGTGATCAAGCCTAAATCTAGTGGGGGTTTGGGTTTGGGTTTAGGTAGTCTAGAAAACAAAAATTGGGCTTTGTTGGCTAAATGGTGGTGGAGGTTTGGGGAGGAAAAGGAGGCTCTTTGGCGCAGGTTGATTGCTTCTAAATATGGTGAGGATAAATGGGGGTGGTGACCTAAGTAGGGATGTTAGATTCTGGTTGGATGACTGGGTGGAGATGGGGCCCTTGTGTGGGTTATTTCCTAAACTCTTTAGATTGGCGGCCAATAAGGATTCATCTGTTAGTAATTGTTTTGAGGTGAGGAGTGACTGTAATATAAGGGGTGTTCTGTTTAAGAGGGGTCTTTGGTCTTTGGAGGGGAATTATATGAGGAGTTATTGAGTTTTCTTGCTAACATGTTTTTTTTGCAGGGATACTAAGGGCTCTAGGATTTTGAAGCCTTCCATTTCCAAGGAGTTCTCCGCCAAAGCTTTCTACTTAACTTTGGAAGGTAACCCCACTTACTTGATTCCTTCGACTCATGTATGGTTGGGGTTGGTTCCTCCTCGGGTTGAGGTGTTTTGTTGGCTAGTAGTTGCATCAAAAGTGGCCACTGTTGATAATCTAAGAGAGGAATGACTTCTACCAATATTCTAGACACATGCACAATGTGTGGCAAGGAGAATGAGATGATTAATCATCTATTTCTTCATTGTGAGGTGGCGGTCCAAGTTTGGAATGACATTATTAGGAGGTGTGGTATTGCTTGGTGTTGTCCGAAGAATATAGCGTAAGCGGCAAATGCTTGGCTTGGTGGGTGCTTTATTGGTTGTGGGCGTTTGTTATGGAGAATGATTCCTTTTGCTATTTTATGGTCGATTTGGAAGGAAAGAAATGAGATAATATTTAGAGGCTCTTCGTCTTCGGCGGTTGATTTGATGGATAAGGTTACTTTTATGATTGCAAAATGGGCTTCAATTCGGAAGGAGTTTACAAAACTTGAATGATATTATCTATAATTGGGAAGCTTGTATGAGATGTCTCCCTTTTAAGGAGAGAAGATCTGTTCCTTGGTCTCCCCCTCCTTTTGGGGTTTTAAAGTTCAATGTGGATGGAGTGTCGAGGGGTAAGCCAGGGCCGGCCGGAATTGGAGGCGTGTTGTGTAATTGTAAGGGTGAGGTGCTCCTTATGTTCCCTAAGAATGTGGGCATTTGTGACTCGAACGAAGTCGGAGTGTTATCTATTTTGGAGGGTCTTAGGTTGTTTGCAAGGAGATATATTGGTGCTCTTGTGGTAGAAAGTGATTCTTCAAATGCGATCACTTGAGTATCTAACCAAAAAGATTTCCCTTGGAAATTTCAATTCCATTTTAATGAAATTAGGGAGCTTTCGGCCACTTTAAATGTCTCTTTTCGTCATGAGGTTAGATCAGCTAACTCGATCGCGGATGCACTAGCCAAGCAAGGGGTTGTCTCCATGGTTGGGGTTGGTATAATACTCTTGTATCTTCTTTTTGACTTTTCTCTCTTTTTCTTTTTCAGCTTCGTACTTGTTTTCTCTTTTTAATAAAGTTTTGTTACCATTTCAAAAAAAAAAAGAAAAAGAAAAAAGAAAACAGATCAAAGGATGTTTTGGTTCAAAGTTTGTTTCCAATCAAAGTGCCAAACATCAACGTGTCAAGTCCATGAGATCCGTTGTTAGTTCTTCTTTTCAACAGACTGCATGGATCTGTTTTTAGTAGACTTTCAATTAAAAAAAAAAAAAGAATTCAAAGTGCCCAGTCAACAATTTTTCAACATTACAAATTAGTGACTTGATTTAAAAAATGAAGAGAAAAGAGGTATATTGTACTTTGGAACCTCTTGTAATAAGATTGCTCCACATACAATGTGACTCAAAAATTAAAAAAAAAAAGTGTTAAATATCTTTTTACTCTAGGGCAAATGCTAAACAGGAGTCAATTGAAAATGGGGTTTCATCATTTAGAAAATTTTCAACCTCTAAGTTCATCTTGGTTTTACTTAGAAGGAAATTTCCACTTCTCACTTTTTTCTATTGGTAAACGAACCCTAAATTCCCTAGGATAACTCTCGTATCATAGGAATGAACACAACTCCGTAGTTGTTGTATGTGTAGCCATAGGAATGCATATTGATTTACCCAAGGTCTTGATAGATTATGCTCTCCTAAGGATGAATACAAATACACAATTTTCTTGTTTTCTCTTTTGTCATTGGTAATGTGAAGAAAGTATAATAAAATAGTAATTAAGTTTTTTAGTTGACCATCGTTAGACCCCTCAAACGAAAATCCTAGGTCCTCCACTGGCTGCCTATATATGTGCCTATCTTACTTTCAGGGCTATGGGCTATATCCACAACTGAATGTAGACTCAATAACTAGAAGAGTTAACCTGGGGCTAGCTTTATCTCACCTTGACGCAGCCCATCTGCACAAGTGTACTACTAGATGTACAAATACATACTCATATGAAGAAAGGCATTTGTAAAAATTGGCGCATCTGCTCTCATTTTGAAAGTATTTGTAATGATGAATGATTTGGTTCGCATTTAACACAGGACCTATGCCAAAGAAGAAAAAAAATGTGTTGAGGACACCAAGTACTGTGAGTTATTGGGTAGCCTCCTTAGCTATTGAAGGCAACTACTGTGAACTGGGTCATTCATTTTTATTGCTTTCGCTCTATTGACTATGGATTAATAACTAGGACCCTGGCTTGCTTATCTACTTTTTATCTGGTGGGGGCAATGGCCTTGTTGAGTAGGAAAGACATCAATTCTTCCTTGAAGTTATGAATTTTGGTTGATTTTGGCTCAAACCGCCAAATAATTTTGGTTCAGGCAATGATCTGAACCAAATAGCCCCACTAAAGACTTCAAACCATTTTAACTTAACTTTCAGATTATAAGCCGTTTGAAATGAAATTTTGAATTTCGATAGAAGTTTCTTATGATAAAGAACTAAATCAAGGCATTGTATCAACATTCGACCCTTCCTGTACAATGGGTGGATGTTCTACCATTTCTACGTCCTCTATACTCCCCGCTGTTTCTATATGTACAAGGGGAATGTGTATAGACTCCTTTGGAATGGGCACTTCTTCGATGTGCTCCGAAACAATAGGAGTCGGGGAAGACACTACTAAACTATCTATCTCCTCCATGCCTATTTGTACAATGTGAGGAGGTGAAGGAGAAAAGACGTTGTCTATGAAAACCTCCGGTAGCAGCTGTATAATAGCCGGGATAAAAGACTCAGCTGACTCAGACACACTCTGTACAGTAGCTGGATTAGAAGAAGGAACAAAAGAAGAGTCTACAAGAGGGATAGAGGGAGGAATTTCAATTACAGCCTCAATCTGCTGTAGTTCCTCTTGCACATGAAGTTGTGGGGCATTTGGCACATAGGGCTCGTCAATAAAATCGATTTGCCTCTTACAAATCGGAGACGATGCTGTAACTGTCCTACCCTCATCCCCAAAGGCATAATCTTCTATTAATGTAACAACCTCTTCAGCATGAGAAGGAGGAACTGCAGTGGGTGAAGGAGGGGCAACCTGGGAACCCGAAGGCACATTCTTATCAGCCCCTTTGTGTGAAATACCCCTTCTACTCTTCTTAGAAGTTGGACTGATAGCTGCAGGCATTGATTAAAAAATCGGCCGATACCGATTCATATCGGCCGATATAAATCGGTATCGGCCGAAACCGGTACGATATATTGCCTGCGATACCGGTTTCGGTATCGCAGGCAATATATCGCCAAAATATCGGCGATATCTGCCGATATTTTCAAAATATCGGCAGAACCGATATCTCGGCCGATATTTTGCAAAATATCGGCCGAGATGATATATAATAAAAAAAAAAACCCTACTTTTTTAAAAATCCCCAATCTTCTTCTTCTTCTCCTCTCCTCTCATCTTCTTACTCCTTAGGGGCTGCAACTACTCTCCAATCTCCATCTTGTATCTTTTCAAATCTCAAATTTATTTCTTAAAGAAATATTATTCAAGCCTCAAGGTAAGAGAAAATCAATTTATACCATTTTATTATGTGTTTTTTGTTTTTTATTTTTAGATGAAGCATAGAAATCATTTGGTTTGTTACTTTGGTTGTTTTCTCCACTTAGAAGTTAGATCTACATACTTTCATGCTAGATCTACTCATACAAATGATTTTTAGATTTTTATTTTAATTATTTTATTTTCGGATTTTAAAATATTTGAATTATAATATATCATTTTTAGGGGATTTCATCATAAATATGTTGTTTCAATGATTCATGATCATTGTGTGGTTTATAAATGATTGATTTACACACTTTTATGCTAGATCTATATATTTAGTATTTTGAAAATGATTTTATTAAATTTTGATTTTTATAAAAATAATTGTTTTTACTTTTTACTTGTTAGAGCATTTATGATACCAAAGGCTTATTAATAGTGTGTAGATGATAGATCTACATCTACTCATAGTCATAAACATGATTTAGATTTTTATTTTATTTATTTTATTTTCGGATTTTTCAATATTTGAATTATAATATATCATTTTTTGGGGATTTCATCATAAATATGTTGTTTCAATGATTCATGATCATTATGTGGTTTATAAATGATTGATTTACACACTTTTATGCTAGATCTATATATTTAGTACTTTGAAAATGATTTTATTAAATTTTGATTTTTCTAAAAATAATTGTTTTTACTTTTTACTTGTTAGAGCATTTATGATACCAAAGGCTTATTAATAGTGTGTAGATGATAGATCTACATCTACTCATAGTCATAAACATGATTTAGATTTTTATTTTATTTATTTTATTTTCGGATTTTTCAATATTTGAATTATAATATATCATTTTTTGGGGATTTCATCATAAATATGTTGTTTCAATGATTCATGATCATTATGTGGTTTATAAATGATTGATTTACACACTTTTATGCTAGATCTATATATTTAGTACTTTGAAAATGATTTTATTAAATTTTGATTTTTCTAAAAATAATTGTTTTTACTTTTTACTTGTTAGAGCATTTATGATACCAAAGGCTTATTAATAGTGTGTAGATGATAGATCTACATCTACTCATAGTCATAAACATGATTTAGATTTTTATTTTATTTATTTTATTTTCGGATTTTTCAATATTTGAATTATAATATATCATTTTTTGGGGATTTCATCATAAATATGTTGTTTCAATGATTCATGATCATTGTGTGGTTTATAAATGATTGATTTACACACTTTTATGCTATCTCTATATATTTAGTATTTTGAAAATGATTTTATTAAATTTTGATTTTTCTAAAAATAATTGTTTTTACTTTTTACTTGTTAGAGCATTTATGATACAAAAGGCTTATTAATAGTATGTAGATGATAGATCTACATCTACTCATAGTCATTGTTAAATGAATTTCTATTACTATTACATGAATTTCTTATTTTATAGGAAGTTAGTCACAATGGTGCGTGACTTAGATCCAGGTTGGAGACATGGTGAAGCAGTCGGAAGCAAAAACAAAGTAAAATGTAATTATTGTGGACGAGTGCTCAATGGGGGGATTACCCGATTGAAACAACATTTGGCACATGTATCAGGACAGGTGACAAAATGTCATAAAGTGCCACCAAATGTGAGGGCTGAAATGCATGAGCTCCTTGACGCATCTGCAAAAAAAAAAACAAGTACAAGCAAGAAGAACCACTGAGGAACTTGATGCATGCAGAGAAGAAATGTTTGGTTCCTCCGATGATGACGATGAAGACCCAGAAATGAGGAGGGCTAGGAGAGAAAGTGTGAGGTCACTTCAAGAGGAGGAAGAGAGGAGAAGAATGCAATATGAAGCAGCCGCTAGAGGTAGCCAATATGAGCATGGTGGTGGGTCATCTGGACTAGGGGCAGCGAGTTTGCGTCGGGCAGTTAGTCAAAAACAACCCCGTGTCCGTGAAGATCCAGACATTGAGGAGGTTGAACCTCCTACACATGCACCTCGTAGGCCAGATGTGGTGGGGCCAACAGACCCATTTGCTTATAGAAAACCAACTTCAAAGCAGCCTGGCATTATGAAAGCTCTAAAGGGCAAGTTTGGTAAAGCAAGAGAACATCTACTTCATACAAGTCAACCAAGGGGAAAGGAGGTGGACGAGGAGAGTGAGTCAAGTATTTCTACTTCATCATCATCAGCAGGAATTCCACCTGACTCTCCCGGGGATGAGGGTCATTATAGAGATGATGAGCCTCTCACTTATGAGACAGTTGAGCATTTTCCTGGTGCTACTGAGTTAGATCCTCGTCGTGGTTATGTCAGGCATGTTGGAGGGACCGAGGCAGGGAGTAGTAGTGGGACGGGCCCTGCTGGACAAGGAGTGGGGGAAGGTACTCATGGTCATTATGGGGGTTATGTTGGCCAACAAGGTGCTATGTATGGACAGTATGGGGATTATTCATATGACCCTAATTGGGTACCCCCTTCACCAACACCGATACTTTCTATCGAACAGATATTAATTGAGCAAGGAAGGCTTCCCCCACGACTTCCCCAACGGCCTATTCATGCCCCTCATTTTTATTTCATGCCATTGGATTACAACCAACCATCTCAATCTACAGGGGATCAACATAGTTCATCATCTTATCAGGAACAATCTGAATATGGTCATGGGTATGATAGTGCTGCACAACAGTATGGAGCATATCTTTTTAACCAATACCGGAGAAATGATGATGATGATGATGATATCGAGCCTGGGCGACACTCCACTTGGAATTAGGCTATCAATCTGTCAATCTGTCATACACTCATGGTATTAAATTTCTTAACTTATTTGTTGATTGAGTTAGTATTAAATGATGATTGGTATGTTATCTTTATTTTCTTATATTTTACACTAATAAATTGATCATGAGCATCAATAATGGTTGCATTATATGAAATACTGGAGAAGACAATGAACTGCGAGTCTGCGATACAGACAGGACTCATAACTTAAGGTGACCGAGATTTTGATTTATTGTTGTTACTAATGGGAAAAAATATTGTTTTCTAGCATTTTCTAATATTCTGGATTTTTTGGATATTTTTGCGAATTTTTTTGGATTAAAAAAAAAATTCACACCGCGACGACCGCGACGGACCGATATCCGCGACCGATACCGATATCATATCGGTTTTCCGGCCCGGCCAAGACCGCGACCGAAACCGAGATTTTAAACCATGCCTGCAGGTACCCGAGAAGCCAAGGCTTTTCTTTTCCTCTTCTCGCCTTTGCCTGCAGAGGAGGTAGCACCTTCATCAACTGCCTCAAGGGACTTGATGGTGCCTGAAATAGGTGGTTGGGGTCGATCAGGTCTCTTTCGACTGGCCATGGTAGACTTACAACACCATACTTGTAACCATTGTAAGGAGCACAATAGTCAATACCGTCATCATAAAGACCGATCTTTCACTAGTGAGCACCGTGGACATATGCATCCAAATGATCCTAGTCAATAAAACAGTCAGCGTTTGACTCCGAGATGACTCCCACCTCGAACAATCCATCTTTAAGAGCAGAACGAATAGAAGTTTGACTAATGGAATACCACTCGATAAAACCAGAAGTGTAGACCGGAACTTCATACTGTGACAGTTGAAAGGAAGCTCCCATGTTAAAAGAAAAGAAGAAGAGCCAAGCATTCAGCGCATCTTGGAGAGTAGCACATTCGGTTACTCCATTTATTCGGCTCGGATGCCCCAATGTCCCTTGTGAATAGCCGAATTGTCTGCTAAATCGGGCCGGGACATAAGGTTAAATGTCAATCAACCCCTCTCTACAAAAGACCATATTCGAAGGCCAGATAGAGACAAGCCATCCCTTTTCCCATGTGGTCAGTGGTAGGATCTGGGTATGAGAATTCTCCTTGTTAACAGGAAACTGGCTGCTGACGAGACCTATAAGCTGCAAATCCCATATCACCACTAGTCTTTTGCAGATGTCGTAATTCTTGTGGTTCGCCACAACTCTTCTAGCGGCCACAAGAGAAAGACCCATGTCGCTCCCGTTTGTGACGGCCCTGTAAAAAGGGAGATCTCCCTGATTTTCCAGATGGTACAAATCGCGACAATGGTACACAAACCAGGCATAGAGAAGATGCTCCCCGTAGTACCGGTTATACAGCTTGGCACAGCGCACTAGAAAGCCAATCATCTTCAACCTTGTGCACAAGTAGCTGACCAGAGCATACCTCACTCCAAAATCTATCCGGCATGTAGGATAGATGCAGCCAGTATGGACCTCTTTGCCTGCAATGGGGAAAATGACTTCGGACAACCAAACGGCCAAGTACATATCCGCGAGGCGCCTCATTGGCATACTCTCAGAATAGGTCTTCTTGAAATAAGAAGAAAATTTGGGACAATCCACACAAGAAGTGGTGTACTTCGGATTCTTTCTTCCAGGACTCACTGAAGAATGATCAACACTAACCACCTTATTTTTGAAAGTCTTCGGGCTTTCTAAGAAAGTAATCTTCTTGCCCGGTCCCTTCGGCAGCATATTTTTTATCCACATCCCTGCTTTAAATTTGTGGCGACTGTCGCGGGACATTTCTGCCAGAGCGAAGACTTGTTGAAACATCGCGTGGAACTCATCGGTCTCTCTCTAAAGTGGAGTTGGGGGGATTAAATTCTTTGTAGAATTCCCCGAGTATTGAGAGACCGAAGACGTCACGTATCTCAATCAAAGAAAACCCTAATTATGTGTTAGGGGTGATGAAAGTGTTTGTAGAAGGGCAAAATAGTTCCACTATCGCCCTGCAAGCTTTTTTGGCTTTAGAAGGCACCCGTCGAGATGTCACCCTCACAACATCAAGTACCCCTACATCTGCGGGAATGTCACCGCATTGTTCCAAAACTTCCCGAGTCCATAATTTCCAATCACGAGAAGGGGTGAACCATCCCCTGGGGTTATGTTTCTTGCCAACCCAGGTGCTGTCGTCTCCCGCTAGAATTCCCAAGCCAATGGTCCTGAGCTGCGACACATTGCATCCAGCACCAAGAACCATTCTGCATGGTGTCGCGACCTCGGAGACCTCGGACCGGGGGTCCGGGCCCGCGAGTGATTGGATGATGATTTAAACCACCTTAAACGACATTCGTACATTTACTTAATTTCCCATAGGTTTCCGCGGTGAGGATTTCATACACATTCACAAAACATTTACATTGGTGCGGAAGTGTGTAGCAAAACAATTCCATAATCCATTCCATAATATAAGACTGATAAACAAATATAACCGACTTGATGTCAGAGTGAGCAATGATATCATTAGCATTCCCAAAATATAACATTTGAAGTTTAAACAAGATCATTTAAGTTAACATTTCCCAAAAAGATAATGGCCAACAAAGGCCAGTACAACCCAAAAGTATAAATCAAAACACTCTATAGATTTCCCCTAAAATGTTTCGCAACTCAAAGCTCAAACCAATGTCTACATGACATTGTCAGCTTGCCATTCCACTAATCGCTGCGGTTCACCGACCGCCTCCTCATGCTCCTCCTCATAGGCAATGACGGGGACTGGACCTGAGTACCACAAAAATGGGTTAGACACGACGGTCTGGCAGGTGGGTGAATAGATAATACAATAAGAGAAATCGAAAGATAATATTTAAAAGACATTGAAATCTATCCACATATTTACTTTCATAAAACAAGATATATCATTTGTCACAATGCATATATGAAGTAAAACATACAGGATATCAAGAACAGGGAACTAGCAAGATGACAACCACACTAAAGCTAAATCCTTTCCATCACTAAAGTGATGAGAGCACATTTAGTGCATTGGGCTCGAACACGCGAAGTGATGAGAACCAATAATATATACATATACATATAGCTAGACAAGACCACGGCCTAGGAACCGGGTAACGGGACAGGACAGGATCCAAGTTGCAACTGGCGGGAGCAATAGGGGGAGGCCCAAGTCAGTTGATCAGACTGACAGGGACGTCCAAGCTTAGTAGTGCCGACTCATAGGTTACATGAGAAATCAAAACATTTACTAAAACAATGTCGGTATAAAACACTCAAGTAGGCGGGACATGTTGCTCATAGGCACACATTTCATAGCACTATCTTTTCATGTATAAACAGGGCTGGCAGGACATGTCAGGTGCATAAATCATAGTTTGAGATGAAACTAGTGATATCGGGAGAAATCGGGTTAGGACAAATATAATCCGAATAAAACAGTGCAATGAGTCCTTATACGATTACGGACTATGTATTGGGACTTCCGTATTCACACAATATGTATGAGGACCTTGTATGTCTACTATTGCTCTTGGCATGTACTCGAATGATGATAGACATCCCAAGATTCCTTGTACAGTTTCCTAAATACACAATTCTCAATACATTTCCGAAGTGGTATTTCTTTCCAGGTAAATCTCCTTATGTCATCCCCTAGGTCTTCCCAAGGTGGTAGGGCATCAGAACAACCCATCCCAGCCTTAGAACATCATGTCTGGAAAAGTTAGAAAAGACCCAGGAATTCTGTACAGTTCGCTCGAGTGGACTGGTTCAGTTCAGGAGGGCTCAAGCGAAGAATGGGGAGGCTCGAGCGAACATAGTTCTGTGAGGGGTTCGCTCGAGCGAGTATAAGTTCGCTCGAGCGAACTACCCTGAATCAGGAAGGGCCGAGAGAAGAACTAGAGTGGCTCAAGCGAACAACTCTCTGGAAGGGGTTCGCTCGAGCAGATATGAGTTCGCTCGAGCGAACTACTTCGAATCAGGAAGGGTCGAGCGAAGAAAGGTGGAGGCTCAAGCGAATAATGTTCCGTGAGGGGTTTGCTCGAGCGATGAAGAGGTCGCTCCAGCGAACTGCTCTGGAACAGGAGAGCTCGAGTGAAGATGTGGTTGGCTCAAGTGACAGGAGTTCTGTGAAGGGTTCGCTTGAGCGAATTAAGGTTCGCTCGAGCGAACTGCTTCAAAAACACTCTGTTTCAGCAGTCCGAACCTCAATTTCTCTTCCATTCAAAACCCCATTCAAGCCACTCCCTTGGCAATACATTTATGGCATTTTCATCTACTCCATTCCCCATTTACTTTTCCAACAACCATACCTTCACAACCATAAAAATCATATTGATTTCCAACTTCCTTCAATGCCAAGAATGGCCATCATAATGAGAATGTAAAAATTGACAAAACCAACTCAATGTACAGAACCTCAAGAGAGTAATTAAGAGAGAAGAAAGCTCGTTAACATGCATGCTTTAAAAATCAAAGAAAGACATAACCATAGGAAAGAGCCAACATTATAAAAATCCATATTTTTCTACAAAATAACAAATCATAAAACAAACCCATTCATCCACTTGCCTTGGTCTCCAATTAAGCTAATAAGCTCCTAATCACCATTTCTCAAGCCAAAATCAATATCTACACAAAAACCCCCAAATAACATTCATTTCAAGCCCCAAAAATGGCAAGACAAGGAATATGAAGAAAGAGCTTCCAATAATGAAGATGGAGCTTCTCTTGGGCTAGAAGAACACATATCTCAAAGATGGAAATGATCACTTACATGGAAGGTCCTCAAATAGCAAGAGCTTGATCAAAGTGGGTCTTGGAATGGAGTGTTTCTTCTAAAAATGGTACTAATAGAGAGCCTAGGAGGAGAGGAAGAAGATGGCAACCTCCATTTATCCCTTTGCAATAGCTTGAGAGTGATTGAGAGATGGAGAAGCAAGAAGGAACAAGAAGAACCTAGGGCTGGAACTCTCTTTGCTCTCAAGGGAAAAGTTGCAAGAAAAGGGGAAGAAGAAAGGGCTCTCCTTATATAGAGAATGAAGGTGGGTTCCACAACTTAAAAATCTAATTGGGCTAAAACATCACTCTACGGGCTTCGGACGGATTCGGCGAAGAAGGAAGAATTGATCGTTGAAATTTCTAGTTTCCAAAAAGTATATATTTCACGGGTTTTGGAGACATTGAAATTAGTGTCCAGATTTCATGCAAAAGACTGATTTACCCCTATTATTAACTAAGTACGGTCTAGGGGTCTCGAATGGAAACGGAGCAGATACAAAAGTTGTCGGGAATGATAAAATACATTAAATGGGGCAAAATGCAGATTTCCAGAATTAATAAATAAATCCCAAAACCAATCAAAACCCAAATAAAGGAACCCCCAAAGGGCCCCACTAAATCAAAAGAGTTTCCCAAATTAATCCAAAGCTATAAAAAGCTATTCTAATCCAAACTTAACCAAAACTCACTAATCACACTTATAGCTAAAGCACGTCTTAATCAACACTAATCGGAAACTCTCGGGGCGGGGTCTTACATCCTCCACCCCTTAGGGCATTTGGTCCACCAAATGAAATACAATAACTAACTTCGGGTAGTAGATGCGGATACTTCTTCTGAACTTGATTCTGTAATTCCCACGTTGCCTCTTCTGGTCCATGATTCTCACAAAACACTTTTACCCAGTGAATGGTCCTTGTTCTCAGCTCTTGTTCCTTTGTGTCAACGATCTGAATCAGCTTCTCCATGTAGGTAGCATCTTCTTTAATCTCCAACAGCTCATGACGGAGCACATGCAAAGGATCGGGGACGTACTTCTTCAACATAGACACATGGAATACATTGTGTATGCCGGAAAGCTCAGGTGGTAAGGCTAATCTATAAGCCACGTCACCAATCTTGCTCACGATATCATATGGTCCGATGTATCTCCGTGATAGCTTGCCTTTCTGACCGAACCTCAAAGTTCCTCTAGTAGGTGACACCTTTAGGAAAACCTTATCTCCTTCCTTGAAATGTAAATCTCTTCGGTGAGAGTCTGCATAACTCTTCTGTCTACTCCGGGCTACCTTCAAACGTTTTTGGATCAACTTGACTTTGTCACTGGTCTCACTCACTATAGTCGGTCCATGAAAATTGCGAACACCTACCTCTTCCCAACAAACTGGAGTTTTGCACCTCCTACCATACAATGCCTCAAAAGGCGCAATCCCAATGCTCGAATGATAACTGTTGTTATAGGCGAACTCGCAAAGCGGTAGAGTCTCATCCCATTGAGTCTTGAAATCTAAGATGCAAGCTCGAAGCATATCCTCAAGGGTCTGAATTGTCCTTTCTGACCGACCGTCTGTTTGTAGGTGATACGCTGTGCTGAACTGAAGCTTCGTTCCCCTAGACTCATGCAATGTCTTCTAAAATCTTGAGACGAATCTGTTATCTCTGTCCGAAGTAATGGAGACTGGCTGCCCATGACGGCTGTCTATCTCGTTAACAAACAACTCCGCGAGAGGTAACATATGCATTTTCTCTCCGGTCTTCATAGGGATAAAGTGCATTGACTTGGTAAGGCGGTCCACAATGACCCATATGGCGTTATTTCCTTTTCTGGTTCTTGGCAATCCCGAGATGAAATCCATGGTGATATGTTCTCACTTCCACTCCGGGATCTCTAATGGTTGCAACAATCCTGGAGGTCTCTGATGCTCTGCCTTCACCATTTGACACGTCATACAATGGGACACGAAAGCTACTATTTCTCTCTTCATGTTGTTCCACCAAAATCTGGCCTTCAAGTTCTGGTACATCTTCGTGCTACCCGGATGCACAGAGTACTTCGTACTGTGCGCCTCTGTCATGATGTCATTCTTCAGATCTTCAATATTGGGCACTCATAGACGATCACAATAGTATAAGATTCCATCTACAACACGAAAGTCTGGACGTTCTGCAATATGCTCTGAAATCTTGGCCAACTCTGGATCTTGCAATTGGTTATCCTTGATCTTTTGAATGAACGAGGGCTCAGACACGGACATGTTGGCTAACATCACTCCCTCGCTTAGGGGCTGAAATTCTACACCCAACTCTTTAAACTGCTGAAATAAACAAGTAACTCTAAGGCTTGCCACGCTTGATGACTTCCTACTCAAGGCATCGGCTACTACATTTGCCTTCCCCGGGTGATACTTGATCGGAAAATCATAATCTTTGATATATTCCATCCATCTTCTTTGTCTCATATTTAACTCCTTCTGAGAGAACAAGTATTGTAAGCTGCGGTGGTCGGAGTGAACTTCGAACTTCTCTCCATAGAGGTAATGTCTCCATATCTTTAGAGCAAAAACAACCGCTGATAACTCCAGATCATGCGTTGCATAGTTCTTCTCGTGGTCCTTCAACTGTCAGGATTCATAAGCAACGACTTTTCCATCTTGCATCAACACACAACCGAGTCCTATATTCGAAGCATCGGTAAAAATGGTGTAGCCGCCGCTCCCGAATGGTAAAGTGAGGACTGGTGCTGAAGTCAATCTCTTTTTCAACTTTTGGAAACTTGTCTCATATTGGTCTATCCACACGTAAGGTACATTCTTCTTGGTCAACTTCGTCAAAGACGCTGCAATCGACGAAAATCCTTGCAAAAACCTCCGGTAGTAACCTGCCAATCCTAGAAAAGTTCTTATTTCTGATGCATTCTTCGGTCTTTCCCACTTCACAACTGCATCTATCTTAGCTGGATCCACTGATAATCCTTCTTTGGAAATGATATGTCCCAAAAATACGACTTCTTCAAGCCAAAATCCGCACTTGGTGAGCTTCGCATACAATTGATTGTCTCTTAGAAGTTGCAATGCTATCCTCAAATGCTCTTCATGCTCTTCTCTAGACTTAGAGTACACCAAAATGTCATCAATAAACACCACTGTAAATTGGTCTAAGTACTCTGCGAATATTTTGTTCATCAAAGCCATGAATACTGCCGGTGCATTTGTCAATCCAAATGGCATCACTAGGAACTCATAGTGTCCATACCTTGTCTGGAACGCTGTCTTTGATACATCTGAATCTCTAACTCTCAGCTGATGGTAACCGGATCTTAGATCAATCTTCGAAAAGTAGGCAGCACCTTGCAATTGGTCAAACAATTCATCTATCCTTGGCAATGGGTACTTGTTTTTTATGGTAGCTTGGTTCAATTTCCGGTAATCAATACACATTCTCATAGAACCATCCTTCTTCTTGACGAATAAAACCGGAGCTCCCCCCATAGTGAGACGCTCGGTCTAACAAAACCTTTGTCCAACAATTCTTGCAATTGAATCTTCAACTCTCCTAATTCAGTTGGAGCCATTCTGTATGGTGCAATAGATATCGGAGCGGTCCCCAGTATCAACTCAATGGTGAAATCAATCTCCCTAACAGGTGGTAAACCTGGGATTTCTTCTGGAAAAATGTCTGGGAATTCGCAAACAATTGGGATCTCCTCCACCCCTTGGGACCGTTTATCCTCCATGATAAACACCAAATAGCCTTCGCATGCACTTCTCACTAGTCTATCAGCCTTCAACGCTGAAATAAATCTTGGACCAGAATTACTCCTCTCTCCTTGAAATAATACTCCTGCTGGGGTCCCCTCTAACTTGAACGTGAGGGTCTTATGGAAACAGTCCACCGTGGCATGGTATCCTGCTAATCAATCCATCCCTAGGATGACGTCAAAATCGTACATCTCCAGCAAAATAAGATTCGCCGATAACACCACATTTACTATCTTAATAGCACAACTAGGATGATACTTCCTACACACAATTTGTTTGCCTATTGGGGTGGACACAGTCAACACATACTCAAGTTCTCTAGCAGGCATATCAATCAACTTAGAAAAATTTGGAGACATGAAAGAGTGCGTAGAGCCAAGGTCAAACAAAATCTTAGCTTCAAATCCACAAACTAGGAGTGTACCTTCCACCACGTTATCTGCAGCCTCTGCATCCGCTTGGTTGATGGCATACACTTGTCCTCATTGCTGTGGTCTGTTTTGAGCTTGTTGTTGCCTTCCTTGCTGTGCGTTTCGATTTTGTTGAGGAGGACGGTCTTGCCCTTGTTGACGGGCTTGCTGCTGCTGTGGAGGTCTATACTGCTGCTGAGGAGCCTGCTGCTGGAGTGGCCTGGGCTGGTTCTGTACAGCTAGCTCGTTCTGGGGTGGTGCCTGACGCTGTGCTCCTTGTTGTTGCTGGTTCTGTCTGTTGCCTTGCCCAGCGAGCCTTGGGCAATCCTTGAGCTGGTGCGTATGGAGCCACATCTGAAACATGCTCCTGTAATCGTACAACATTGAGCATTCTCATGATTCTTACCACAATGAACGCAAACTAGTGCGTTTTGCACGTTTTGTTCTTGCCTCGATCGCTTGTTCTGTTGGTTTCTGGGTGGGTGATTCTGTTGGTGAGCTGGTGCCTTTCCTTGGATCTTGAGGATCTTGTTGTTTAAATTCTCGAACTTATATGCCCTTCTTACAGCCTCTTCAAAGGTGACAGGTGGCACAACACCTGTGGCATCGCTCTCAATGATCGGATTAAGTCCATCGAGGAACTCTGCTATCTTCTTATCCACTGTGTTGATCAGCGCGGGGCATATCGGGACAACCTCTCGAACTTGGTGAGTTACTCCTGGACTGTCATGTTGCTTTGCACAAGCTGCTGGAACTCGATGGCCTTTTGCCTCTTGATATGAGTAGGCACGTATTTGTCACTAAACTGGGTCTTGAAATTACCCCATGCTTCTGCATCTGCCATAGTCCTATACTCTGCCTTAACCGTCTTCCACCATATGTTAGCCAAACCGGTGAACATAGATGCTGCAAGATCTACTCTTTGCTTACCGGTGCATTGGAATATCTCATAGATGTTCTCCGTGTAGTCAAGCCAATCGTCTGCAGCTAGAGGGTCCTCTTGTCCGGTAAATTCCTTTGGACTTCTCTTCCTGAATCTCTCATACAGATCATTAGGGTCATGCCCTCTATTGTTGAAGACGAATTAGGCACCTGCGGGTTGAGCTACCGGTGCAGGTCTCCTCTCTAAGACTTCTAGCAGTTGTCTTTGCATTTGTGTCATCTCCCTTGCATGGTCTTCATCTTTCTTAGCCATTTGCTCTTGTGGTCTGGCTTGATTCTCATTGGCCTAATGCTGCTGGTCTAGCATGGCTTGCATCAATTGTTGAAATTGGTTCTGCATGGTTGGATCGGGAGTCCCGTTCTCAATTGGTCCTGTATGCTCACTATTGCTTGCGGTGGGGTTGTCGAGTATGAGTCTTTTTCGAGGTGGCATATCACTGCAAAACAAGTTGTTAGCACATATGAATCAAATAAGGGTCACACATTGCTCACACGAGTCTAACTAACGAAAGGTCTAACGAATCCTCGCCATGTCCTTAGGATTTCTAGTTTCTTTTAATTGCCAAAAACATGTCTCGCTCTGTTACCAGTCTGTCGCGACCTCGGACCCAAGGGCTTGGGCCCGCGAGTGATTGGATGATGATTTAAACCACCTTAAACGACGTTCGTACATTTACTTAATTTCCCACAGGTTTCCGCGGTGAGAATTTCATACACACTCACAAAACATTTATATTGGTGCGGAAGCGTGTAGTAAAACAATTCCATAATCCATTCCATAATATAAGATTGATTAGCAAATATAACCGACTTGATGTCAGAGTGAGCAATGATATCATTAGCATTCTCAAAATATAACATTTGAAGTTTAAATAAGATCATTTAAGTTAACATTTCCCAAAAAGATAATGGCCAACAAAGGCCAGTAAATAAAAACACTTTATAGATTTCTCCCAAAATGTTTCGCAACTCGAAGCTCAAACCAATGTCTACATGACATTGTCAGCTTGCCATTCCACTAATCGTTGCGGTTTACTGATCGCCTCCTCATGCTCCTCCTTATAGGCAATGACGGGGACTGGACCTGAGTACCACAAAAATGGGTCAGACACGACGGTCTGGCAGGTGGGTGAATAGATAATACAATAAGAGAAATCGAAATATAACATTTAAAAGGCGTTGAAATCTATCCACACATGTACTTTCATAAAACAAGATATATCATTTGTCACAATGCATATATGAAGTAAAACATGCAGGATATCAAGAACAGGGAACTAGCAAGATGGCAACCACACTAAAGCTAAATCCTCTCCATCACTAAAGTGATGAGAGCACATTCAGTGCATTGGGCTCAAACATGCGAAGTGACGAGAACCAATAATATATACATATACATATAGCTAGACATGACCACGGCCGCGGAACCAGGTAACGGGACAGGACATGATCCAAGTTACAACTGGTGGGAGCAATAGGGGGAGGCCCAAGTCAGTTGATCAGACTGACAGGGACGTCCAAGCTTAGTGGTGCCGACTCATAGATTACATGAGAAATCAAAACATTTACTAAAACAATGTCGGTATATAACACTCAAGTAGGCGGGACATGTTGCTCATAGGCACACATTTCATATCACTATCTTTTCATGTATAAACGGGGCTGGCAGGACATATCAGGTGCATAAATCATAGTTTGAGATGAAACTAGTGATATCGGGAGAAATCGGGTTAGGACAAATATAATCCGAATAAAACAGTGCAATGAGTCCTTATACGATTACGGACTATGTATTGGGACTTCCGTATTCACACAATATGTATGAGGACCTTGTATGTCTACTATTGCTCTTGGCATGTACTCGAATGATGATAGACATCCCAAGATTCCTTGTACAGTTTCCTAAATACACAATTCTCAATACATTTCCGAAGTGGTATTTCTTTCCAGGTAAATCTCCTTATGTCATCCCCTAGGTCTTCCCAAGGTGGTAGGGCATCAGAACAACCCATCCCAGCCTTAGAACATCATGTCTAGAAACAATAGAAAAGTCCCAGGAATTCTGTACAGTGCGGTTCAGTTCAGGAGGGCTTAAGCGAAGAATGGGGAGGCTCGAGCGAACATAGTTCTGTGAGGGGTTCGTTCAAGCGAGTATAAGTTCGCTCGAGCGGATATGAGTTCACTCGAGCGAACTACTTCGAATCAGGAAGGGTCGAGCGAAGAAAGGTGGAGGCTCAAGCGAACAATGTTTTGTGAGCGGTTCGCTCGAGCGATGAAGAGGTCGCTCCAGCGAACTGCTCCGAAACAGGAGAGATCGAGCGAAGATGTGGTTGGCTCAAGCGACAGGAGTTCTGTGAAGGGTTCGCTCGAGCTAATTGAGGTTCGCTCGAGCGAATTATTTCAGAAACACTCCGTTTCAGCAGTCCGAACCTCAACTTCTCTTCCACTCAAAACCCCATTCAAGCCACTCCCTTGGCAATACATTTATGGCATTTTCATCTACTCCATTCCCCATTTACTTTTCCAACAACCATACCTTCACAACCATAAAAATCATATTGATTTCCAACTTCCTTCAATGCCAAGAATGGCCATCATAATGAGAATGTAAAAATCGACAAAACCAACTCAATGTACAGAACCTCAAGAGAGTAATTAAGAGAGAAGAAAGCTCATTAACATGCATGCTTTGAAAATCAAAGAAAGACATAACCATAGGAAAGAGCCAACATTATAAAAATCCATATTTCTCTACAAAATAACAAATCATAAAACAAACCCATTCATCTACTTGCCTTGGTCTCCAATTAAGCTAATTAATCACTATTTCTCAAGCCAAAATCAATATCTACACAAAAACCCCCAAATAACATTCATTTCAAGCCCTAAAAATGGCAAGACAAGGAATAAGAAGGGAGAGCTTCCAATAATGAACATGGCGCTTCTCTTGGGCTAGAAGAACACATATCTCAAAGATGGAAAGGATCACTTACATGGAAGGTCCTCAAATAGTAAGAGCTTGATCAAAGTGGGTCTTAGAATGGAGTGTTTCTTCTAAAAATGGTACTAATAGAGAGCCTAGGAGGAGAGGAAGAAGATGGCAACCTCCATTTATCCCTTTGCAATAGCTTGAGAGTGATTGAGAGATGGAGAAGCAAGAAGGAACAAGAAGAACCTAGGGTTGGAACTCTCTTTGCTCTCAAGGGGAAAGTTGCAAGAAAAGGGGAAGAAGAAAGGGCTCCTCCTTATATAGAGAATGAAGATGGGTTCCACAACTTAAAAATCTAATTGGGCTAAAACATCGCTCTACGGGCTTCGGACGGATTCGACGAAGAAGGAAGAATTGATCGTCGAAATTTCTAGTTTCCAAAAAGTATATATTTCACGGGTTTCGGAGACATTGAAATTAGTGTCCAGATTTCATGCAAAAAGACTGATTTACCCCTATCATAAACAAAGTACGGTCTAGGGGTCTTGAATGGAAACGGAGCAAATACGAAAGTTGTCGGAAACGATAAAATACATTAAATGGGGAAAAATACAGATTTTCAGAATTAATAAATAAATCCCAAAACCAATCAAAACCCAAATAAAGGAACCCCCAAAGGGCCCCACTAAATCAAAAGAGTTTCCCAAATTAATCCAAAGCTATAAAAAGCTATTCTAATCCAAACTTAACCAAACCTCACTAATTACACTTATAGCTAAAGCACGTCTTAGTCAACACTAACCGGAAACTCTCGGGGCGGGGTCTTACACATGGAGCCAGCATGTTAAATTTCATTATTGTAGATTCCTTGAGGCCATGTTCCTCATGTTGAAAGATACCGATTTGAAGGTACGTTCGCCAGTTCCTCAAGTAATCTTACCATCATCCCTTGCTGGTATGGTCGGGTTGAGGCTCAGAGCGGAGGAACTTCTCTTGTAAGTATGCTCTGTGGAAACTGTGAGTCTTCCCGGTAGAATGAAGAAAGGAGAAGGTGATGTGCTCAGTGGAGTGACGCTCTTCGCAATCATTGCTGTTACCAAAAATGTAATCGGGTTTCTTCAAGGGCCCCTAACAACCATCACTCCAAACAGTGTTTACCAAAAAAGTCCTGATATAACTATTCGGTCCTAGGGGTAGTCAACAACTTGGTCCTGAATCTCTCCATCTCAGCCCTGACAATACTATCCACATTCCGAGAAATATGCTCCATCCTGGCACTACCCTCTTGCATTATGCTGTGATGAGAAGGAGGAGCTTGCATAGTCTCTGCAGCAGGGACCTGCGGGGCCTCAATAACAGGATGCTTGCCTTTAGCAGTGGCAGTAGCATCAGTGGCAGAATAGGAGAAAACAACATTTTTGTCTGTTGAAAAGAAAAGAGAAAATGTTAAGTTCAAGAATTTGCAGAAATTTCTGCAGCATTTCCCCTTACTTTAAAGGTGGGAAACAACCCAAAGAAAAGAAGTATACTTGATTCTCAAGGCAACAAAGTGTGCGCGCAAAGATTTTCGAATCAAGGTCTTTGGTCAAGCGGGGCAATTGAATGTGCGCTAAAACCATAACGAAATATGAATAAGGATGAATGAATGCAACAGGGATGTGTACTTAGCAAAATTTTCATGTCAACGGCTAAAAGATATACAATTAGCAGTTAGCGACTATAGTCCTACCATTTGAGCGCTCAGTGGCTAATGCTTGGATGACAAGAGGTTAGCATTTTGTCTTTTAGTGCTGAACAGCTAAAAATTCAAATGTTTCAGCATTCAGAACTCAGCAGCTAACATTCAAGATTCAGCGGTCAATCTCCGGATTTTTCAAATCCCTAACGACCGTTATCTCGTTGCTTCAATGCTCAGCTGCTAAAACCAAAATTTCCTACACTTAGCGGCCGAGGCAGAACTCTTCTTCACTCGACGACTATAGTTTTGCCAGCCCGAGCACTCGATGGCTAAAGTTCGGATACTTCTGCCATTTTAGTACTCAACGCCCAAGTACTAGATACCTAGCGGCTAAGTCTTTCACTGACCGAACTCAGCGGCTAAAATTTCATTTATCAGTAGCCAACATCTGGTCTTCAAGCCCCAAAGTCTTCAGCGGCCAAAAAACCTAATCTACCAGAGTTTAACGGGCAGTGCCTGGGAGATGGCTATCATGGTTTTAAGAAATTCAGCGGCCATCAATCTTAATAGTCAGTAATCAATAATCAGAGATTACTAGCCATTGCCTGGAAACCATTCATTGGGTTTGTGTTCCAAAAAATTAAAAGGTGGTAAAACCCTAAAACTTTCTGCTCTTTGCCTAAAGAAAAGAAAACAAAGATGATCAAAGTCTCCCACACGTGGTAGCAAAAAACATGATTCTTTGTTGAAACCAGGCGGTCATTCTGCTCAGCAATCATCGTCCTGAAATCATTGGTTTTGGACTAAAAATCCTTTGGTCAAGTCCTTGTGTCATAGATTTTGAAAAAAAAAAAACCCCTAAAGATGTTGTTTATGTTCAAAAGGAAACAAAAAAGGCCGAGACCCATGCCAAATTCGAGCTTCACATTGAATCATCATAGAGCATAATGACATTTGGAAAAAAAAAAAAGAAGAGAAGAGAAAGAAAATAGAATCTTCGGCCAAGATCGAAAACATCTTAATGGGTGTTAAGAAGAAAATGCAGACATAGCAAAAGAAAAAAGTTTGCACTATACATATAAATCAAATCAGCAGAAGATTACCACCCATTGTTACGAAAATGAGGAAGAAGAAATCGCAGAAAATGCTTAGAGAGGAAGAAGAAGAAACCGGAGAAGGCCTGGACGCGAAAAGCTCTGGGATTCTGGAAGCTCTGGAATGCGAAAAGTGAAGTAAAGAAGAAAGAAGAAGAAATCAAACCCTTTATAAAGCGCCTGGCACCTCGATCTTCGCAAGAGATGTAGGTGGTGGAGTTAATTGCTCAACGACAGTTTTGGAAACATAACGACGCCCAACAACTATTCTGGAACCGTTGCAGCGTCTAATGACAGCGCAGGAAAAGACCAAGAACTGTCAAACTTCAGAAGTGACACCGTCATAATGATCCATACGAAAACATCTTCGAATAGACTGGTCATTTGCCTAATTTGGAGTCGGTTTGCCCAACTAATTACTCAAATCCATCAGAAACACAACCAATGCCACAAATTTTAACCCCTTTCACTCATTCATAAAAAGTTGGTCTACACCTCCGAGATTCTTCCTTGGGCCTTTTCCCATAATCCCCGTGGAGAAGCAAATACTTGATATCCGTGAAAAGTAGGGCATGAACAACTTTCAAAATAGATTTTCTACACCTTTCCACCAAAAGTACATATTTGTGGGATTCCCGAAGCACAATGATTACCATGACATATTTCAATCATTGTACCTTGAGGGGGACATTTGTTGACAAAAAAAAAATCTCATTTGGTTAGGAATCACAATTCTCAGGACAAAACATACATTTTTTTTCATAAAAAGGTTATTTCTCTTCTGACTGCTAGAGTTTAACCGGCCATGGCGAAAAAGTCCCCAACGGCTGCTGCGAACAAGACCCACAGTGAAGTAGCCGCTGATCTCTGTCCGGAAGATGGCCGCTGGACACTGCAAGACTCCACACGTTAGCCGCCGAGCTCCTTCTTTCCCAGCTACCTGTCGCTCACGATCTCCCACAATCCATGTCTAGTTACTTCTTCCAATGGCCACTGAACATGCAAAGAAGGAATAGTTACACGCCCATTAATGGCAGCTTCAAAACCACCTCCACTCCCCCATGATTCATGACAGTTATGGCTCCTCAAAGGCTATTAAATGAAGACTTGGGAGGGCAGCAAATCATCTCCGATCCAGCGCAAAGAAGCCTAGAAACACTGTCATTTTCGAAACTCTGTCCTCCTTCGTCAGCAAAATGAGAATCAGGCAGTGGTAAACACTTCTCCTTGGACTTAGGCGATAGCCTCTGAAAGTCAGCCTTTGTTTCTCTCACCATGGAGGAAGGACAGAGATTGTCTCTGCTGTTTTGAAGTAGACTTCTCTGATTAATCATTCTTCCTAAATAGTGGTGATGATCTACAAAGACTAACGGAAGAAGCTAAATTGCAGACTTCTCTTCTCTCCATTCAATTCAGATTTTCATTGTTTTGATCTCCTAAGCCTGACGAGGGGGTTGTATAAAAGATTGTAAACAACTTGCACTCAGAAGGTGAAGCAAAGAAGAATCGATGTAAATAAAAGTAAAAATGACTCTTCCTGCGTGATCTAGCATTTATGCAAGTCATTTTCACATATTTCTGTAATGTTCAAAGGATGGAATAAAAAGTTTTTTCATGAGACTTTCATTCTTTTCCTCTTTTGGGTGAAACAATTATTTTTTTTAGTTTTATCCCTAGGGACTTAATTGCAATGGCACATAATTTTGTTAAATTGCTATTTGCTTTTGGGGACGGAGTAGTTTTACTCCTTTTCATTTGTTTATTTTGGTTGCTTTTGGGCAGATTAATGATTCATGGTTGCTTTTATATATATATTTTGTTTTGCTTATAAAGTTCTTTTTATAAGGAGCCAAGACATTTCACTCATTTCACTAATAGGAACCGTGGAGAATATAGTTAAATAAACTTGTTTAGCTTATATTCAAGATTGTGCTAAGCCCTGGCTCGGCCCAGGACCGCACAGGACCGGATTTGATGCAGGCCCATTTAATTTAGGGCTATGATTGGATAACCATCAGCAGGCCTGCCTAATACTCTTGACGGGATTGGACAACCCAAGCCCAAGCCCGTCCCGCCCCAATGACAGGCTTACTGACCTACCCAGCCTTAGTTTAGTCATTTGACTTATGTAAGACCTGTTTTCAGTTTTAGCGCACAATCATTGCCCTACTTTCTCTCTTAGGTGATAGGATCCATGGTTGTGGTGTACTAGGTCGGTATGCATGCATTTGTTGCTCTACTGCCTTTTTTGTCACCTAGATTCAACTTATACCCTTTTTACAAATCTAGGTTGGACCATTTTCTATCGAAATGCTGCTTGATTTCCTTAGCTTACTTGGGCTTTGTCTATCCTCGTTCTAGGTCCTATTTGGTCCAGTTTAGTCAATTTCTGTCAGTACAAATGCCTTAGCTTGTTTATTACTTTTTGCTTTAGTCAAGTTATACCGATTTTTATCAAGTTCAACTAGTATGAGATCGGTTAAGGCCACCCATCAAGATATAATAGTTTAGTCATATTTACCTATTACTCGAAGTAGTTCCCTTATTAAATGGTATCCTTTAGTCAGAGTTCAATTAGATCAGGTCACCTTGATTTCTGGAGTCGGCACCACTTCACTTCAACCCCCTTTTAATTAGGACTTAGACTTTTTAGTACTATAGCAGTTAGTTTCATTTACCCTATTTACTAATCACATCGGCGCAACCGTGTAAGTTGGGATTTAGCCTCACCGTGATCACCGCAACCACGTGAGTTGGATCTTTTTAGTGAGCTCTCTCCACAGTCACGCTGCACAACCACCCAGTTGAGAGAATTTAGCTGACGTGGTTTGCTAATTTGCTAATATTGTATATTGTGCTAGATTTGTCTTGAATTGATCCATATACCATTGTTATTATTATTCAAGCATGATCTGATTAGTTAACTTGCGTTGGAATTTTGCTAAATCTATCTATCATTTATTCCTATTTGAAGCAACATGAAATGTTATTTATATTGAACTACTTGCTAGGTTATCGGGAAACCTGACTTAGCTACACTTGGTATTGTAGGTGGTCAATCCCTTCCCCTCTCTTGGAGTTGGAGATGGTGGCTGAGGACCCGCAGGGCGTGAGCGAATGGTGTGCGGATGATGTCATCTAGACACCACACCGTGTAAAGCTTATATATATACATGTATATATGTATGTATATATAAGGAAATTCTAAAAAATGCCCCAATTTAAAAACAACCCTTTTTCCTCCCCTCTTTTTTTTTGTCACGGGGCCCATGTTGAGTCAATCTTATCGTTTTACACACACTACTCCCACATGAATAATTACTAGTCCAAGTTTGACACGCATCTAACTTTTCCTCACCGTTGGATTGAAATCATGATAAAATGATGCCTCTAAACCGTTAAATTTTAGGGTCATAGATCAAAATGTTATGATGATCTTATGGACTCAAGATTTTGCATATAGGTAGGCCTCATATGGATATTTTCATCCAATAGACTTCCATGATCACCATGCATTCCAGTGGGCCTGACTAGGAGGGTTGTTTTCCCCTAAAAAATGCCCGGGCGCTGTGTAGCACTACCCATATATATATGTCAAACCCTGACCCAGGATTAGCGCGATTAGTGTCAACTAAGTGCGTGTTTAGTTGTAATGTGGGTTTAGTGTTCATGGGTTAGAAATTGGTCCGATTTAGTCTGGAATTAGCTTTAGGGAATTTTGAGAGCGTTTTGTGCTATTTGGTCACACTTAGGGGTACCTTGAGTGTACGTGTAAGCTTGGGAGGAAATTCCAGTTTTCTGATTTTTAATCGCGATTTCGATCTCTTTTGAATGGTTTTATTTAATTGATTAACTTTTGTGTTCAGCTTGTCTGTGTTTTAGGCCCAGAAACCCAAGTTTTGGCCCAAAAAGGGGTAAACCAGTCATTTCACACCAAATCTGGACTCAAATTTCGAAATCTCAAAACTATGCCAAATTTATACTTTTTGGAAACTAGATTTTTCGGCGATCATTTTAGTCTTCTTCGTCGTTTTCATCCGGGGCCCACAAGTCGGTGTTTTAACCATTGCAAGTTTTGAACATATGGGGCCCACAAGAACCCATTTGAATTAAGCCTTCTTCTCCTTCATTTTTCACTCACGATTCTAGACTCATTCTTGCAATTCTTCTTCAACTCAGCTGAGAAAAGTTTTTTCTTCCTCTCCCTTCTTCTCCTTGCATGCCTAAGCTAGAAAGCCTCAAATCAAAACTTGATTATACCTTCTTCTTCCTCTCAACTCAAGGAGTCCGTTGCTACCATTTTCTTGGAGATTCCAGCTGTGTTTCCATTCCATTTTCTTTTCCTCTTCTTGTTTAGTAAGCTTCAGGTAATGGATCTCTTTCTCCTCTTCAATGGGGTCTTTTGAGTTCCTTAGGATCCCATTTTTCAAGCATGTAACACCCATTTCGAAATGGGTCATTGTCTTCACTTTTTTGGTGGATTTTGAGGTTCTTTTCATGGGTTTTCTTGTAGATTTCGTGGATTACAGTTGGTAGGATTTTTCAGAGATTTTTGGGCTTGGATTTTGGTAAAGGCAAGTGATCAACTTAGCTTCTTGATACATGCAATGTTTGAATGTTTTAGCTTTCATGGTTTGGTTCTTTTTCCATTCCAATTTGGGCAATGTATTGTTTCAAAGATGTGTTATGGTTTGAAATTTTGTTTTAGTTTGAAATGCATATGCCAGTGGTTTATTTTAATGGTTTTCATTCACTTGAAGTGGCTTTTATCTTGCCTAAATATTTTACAAATGGATGAAAGAATAGAGGAGTATATTGTGAAATGATTGGATGTGTTGATTGTTAAAATTGAATGGAAATGGCCCCTTGGAGAGCATGGAGGCTTAGGGGATGTGCAGGGATTTGACAAAGGAATGAAATGGTGTAAAATGGGTGAAAAGGGTGTGAAATCTGAATGGAATTAAAGCTGCCGCAGATAGGCGGTCAGCAGTCGGCAAGCCAACTGTTGACCCTCGGCTAGCCGCCCCTGTGTCGGTCAGAATAACAGCAACCAAGTTTCTGCACAGGGTGTGGTCGGCCCATGGTCGGTCAGTAGGCGGCTGGCCGACCTGCGCAGAAAACTGAAAAGTAGTATTGTTCCTGAATAGTCGGTCAGTGGTCGGTCAGTTGGTCGGCTAGCCGACCAGCCAACCGGCGGCTAGCCGCCAGGTAGCCGCGTGGTGGCCGAGTGTATAGAAGGAGAATTTTGAAGGGGCTTCGATGAGAGAGAAAAAAACTAGAATATGTTAAGGGGTCTTTAACTTGATGTTGTGCAATTGAAACATGAAATATTGTTTAGCTTCGGGGACACCAATTTGTTTTAAACTCCAACATTTGGGTTTCAACTTCACAAGAATCAAATAAAGAGTCTTAGCATATACTTGATATAATTATTTCAAAATCTTGAATTTTGACACGAAGAATACCGTTTCGTACCTATTTTGATTTACAAGCATGTGTTTAACTTTTGATTTGTTTCAAGAACTATAATGGGGACACTTTTCCAGCCTTGTTTGTTATAGCTTATGCTACTCTTGTTTAGTCTCGTCTTGCATTGTTTTGATAAGTGTTTTCCCCCATTTTCGATAAGTTTTGTACAAGTATTGATATGTTTTGTGCATACATGAGTATCATAGAATACCGCTGAGCTTGGACTGCCCTCTCAGTCTAATCCACTAGTTAGGGGGTCCTTAAACATAAGGGCAATCTGCAGATTAGTCGTGTATTTATACACATCTTTGTTTTGTCCAGTTCCGCGGGCCGGTTCTTCCGCCCACCTTGTGTGGCTCGGACTTTTGTCTCGTTTCGTCTCGTTTTGTTTCGTTTCGCTTGCTCTTGTCATCACGTATGATGGAGAAAGGATGAGCTCAATGTGGATTCGTGAATCATGATGTTTTATTGAAAATCATATTAGTTTTGAGTTGCACATTATACATGTTTTGTTCAGAACTCATGTCATGTTTTAAGTGCTGATTACTTCCATATTAACTGACTTGTATTATGTCTAAATTGATCACCTGCCAGACCGTCGTGTCTGATCCTTTTGTTTTGGTGTTTAGATGCAGGCGTCGTTGCCGTTGCGGAGGAGCGCCCGGAGGAGGCTTTTGAGGCTCCCCCAGCCCGTGAGTGGCAACCCGACGACGTCCTCTAGACGTTGGGTGGGGTCTTGAGTACGATACGCATAGATGGGATTCTTTTTGTTATCTTGGGATGTACGGCCTCTGTTGGCCATTTCATACTTGTTTTGGGGATATGTAACTTAACATCTTTTTATTATCTTGAAACTTGAACTAATCTTGGAAATGCCATGCTTACGTTTCATCCTCTGATTATTGTCTTAATGATGATTTAAGTTATGCACTTTGGAATCATAAGATTTATGTTATTAAGTTGTGGTTGAGATTACTTCCACGCTTCTGCAAATCATTGTTCGTGTGAGATTGTGCTATGTTTGTTTTAGGAATCCTCACCGCGAAAACCTGTGGGTTAATCATATTTGGATGGACATCAACGTCGCGGGCCAGGACCGGGGACCTCGGTTCAGGGTCGCGACAATATATAAATAGAGAGATGCTCATATGAAAGATATCTCTCACCTTATATGAGAGGTAGGAGTAGGCCCCTCACATTTAAGTTGTTGGCATTGGATATAGATGTGAGTGCCCCCACCCTATCTCTCATATAAGGTGAAAGATATCTCTCATAGGAGCATCTCCCATATAAATATATGTATATATATATACATATATAAATGGGGAACATTCATGTGCATCTATCCTCACCATAGGGTGAGGGCACTTTCCTTTTTTGCACATGAATCCCCCTTTTGTACTTCATCCTATGTACTTGAAATCCCCCTTTTGTACTTGAAAATTCTCATTTATGGAAGCATCCCTCACCCTATGGTGAGGGATAGATGCACTTGAATATTTCCCTATATAAATATATGTATACATATGTATACTATACATATAACATATATGTATATGTATATGTATATGTATACTGGCCTTATTTTTGTATGGTCAATGCTAATTAAAATACTTTTGGAATCTTTTGTATATGTTCTAACTTCAAACTATAATGCAAATGCTCTTTTAGAACTTGTGCACTCTAATATTCACTATTCTTTAATTATGTTCAACATCACGTCTATTGTCTATTACACTAGCTCCCACTGTAAACTTCATTGGCTCTAGGTACTTGGAATGTCCTCACATGAAGAAATATGTGGGAATCATATGTGCAGGCAAAACTTTATGGCAATGCCTAGTGTGCACAATCGTGGCCCCGGAGTGTAGACCGTGTCAATGGTGATTAGGTCTGAGGATATGATAGGTTTCGTGATTGGTGAAGATGCAAGAGAAGTCTAGCAATAATATTGGAAACCTCATCTATGCACAACAAAGTTAAAAAAAAAAACTAATGAAAAAGAAATTATCAAAAACACAAGCAAAAGAAATATTAGCTATAAAAATATATAAAATTTTCTTTTTTTTCTTGGAAGGCAAAAGTATATAAAAAGGGACTACCACATTGAAAGAAACTACTAATATAATAACTCAGGATGAAAGAAAATAGAAACAAAGAAAAATAGAATAAAATGTTAATTTACGTTTACCCATTTTTACAAGATCACATGTCACAAAAAACAACTCCGAGAGGTAGCTCAGTTGGATTAGGACCACAGTTTGCACTTGGAGGTTGAGGGTTCGAAACTGCACTACCACATTGGGGCCACAAGTGATCTACCTGGGTAGGGATTATTCTGACCCAAAGGGCTAGGACACCCTCCGTTATAAAAAAAAAGTGTCACCAAAAACACAATAAACCAACTTGGCCAACAGTAAAAGGCTCATCTATGACCAATTGACCATTTTTCTTAAGTTGTAACAATAGTTATTAATAAATTACAGGAACTCAAAAAACAAACTTAGATTTAGTGGCATTTTGATCAATTTAGATGAAATACTTTGGATTATGACAAGTTCAATGAATGCCATATTATAATGTGGTCAAACTAACGAAGGCTATCTAGAGGACAAAAAAATACCAGATGATTTTATGTAAATGTTGTATATTAGAGGTAGTTTATTATCAATAAATCTTCCAATCATAAATAAAAAGATTTTCGGAATTTGGCCATTCATCCTGAAGGGTCCCCACAAATTGTACAGCACAAACTCGGTCTTCCCGCCACTTTTTTATTTTTTTGTACTTTTTTTCTAAGAGACAATAGCGTCGTCCAAAAAAATTTGGGCGCCACCCCTCACATCTTCTTCTTCCTAATCTCCTTATTTCTCAATAGCCCCCACTCTATTTCTCGCCCAACCCTACAAGTTATCCACTGTTTATATAGGTGAAAAATCTGCGAATATAAGTTTTCCACTGCGACTACAAATACAAGTTTTCCTTTATTCATATCGGTGGAAAAGCTTCGACGTGAATACAAGTCTTCCACTATTCATATTAGTAGTAAAGCTACGAATAAAAGTTTTCCACTGTTCATATCAGTGGTGGAAAAGCTACGGATATAGGTTTGCCACTATTCATATCAGTGTGGAAAAGCTGCGAATATTGGTTTACCCTACCAAACATCCTTTCCCTTTCTCATTTTCTCATGGATGGGTTCATGGGTTGAGGGTAAGCTCTACATGATGATGTACGAACATAAGATTATTATTGGAACCATTCTTCCGTGTTATGTTTGCCTGTTTTTTCTTTCCTGCCTCTTTCACTTTTTAAGATAAATCTAGAGGATATGGAAAGAAGAAAGAAAGAAATTGTATGTCAGTCAGTAGTAATCTTTTTATAAAACACGTCATACAGTTTTCCCAAGATGATTGGGAGAAAATGGAGTGGGGGAGATAGAGAAATAGGTGGGAGAAGAGGAAAAAATAAAAGGAACAAGAAACAAAGGGGGTTTCATATTTTAAGAAAATTGCGTAGAGCGATGCTAGCGTTGCCCCTATCATACACGAGCGACACTAGCGTCGCACCCTAAAGTATTTAAAAAAAAAAAAAAGTGAAAGATGCCTTGATGGACCTCGTTTGTATCTTACAATCTGCGGGGACTGTAAGACCCTAACTCGAGTGACCGCGATTAGCGTTAATTAAGTTGTGTTTTAGTTATAAGTGAGATTAGTGGATTTTTTGTTAAGTTTGAATTAGAATAGCTTTTATTTAGCTTTGGAGTATTTTGGGAATTTTGTTTCATTAGTGGGACCCTTTGGGGGTTCCTTGGAAGTGTTTTGTGTGACTTCGGGATATTTCCGATTATTCTGTAAATTCATGTTTTAGTTCCGTTTGATTTGTTTTATTATTCCCTACAACTTTCGTGTTTGCTCCGTCCCCGTTTGAGACCTCGAAACCCCACTTTCATCATGTTAGGGGCAAAACAGTCTTTTCACACAAAATATGGACACCATTTTCAATGGCTCCGAAACCCGCGAAATATGTACTCTTTAGAAACTAGAAATTTCGTTGAACATTTCTTCCTTCTTTGTCGAATGCATCCGAGGCCCGGAAAACCATATTTTAAGCCCAACTAGCTTGTTAAGTTGTGGGTCGACCCATCCCCACTTTCTTTATATAGTGAACCCTTCTCACTTCTTCTTCTTCTTGTTACTTCTTATTGAGAAGAGACTTTGGTTCTAACACTCTAGGGTTTCAACCTTGTTCTCCTTGCTTCTTCTTCTCCAACTCACTCAAGACTATTGCTAATGGGAAAATGGAGGTTACCATATTCTTCCTCTCCATGAATGCTATCCATTGATGCCATTTTTGAAAGAAACCACCCACTCCAAAGCCCTTGTTGAGCAAACTTAGTCTACTTGAAGGTCTTCCATGTAAGCGATCATCTCCATCTTCTAGATTATTGTTCTTCTAGTCCTAGAGGAGCTTCATCTCCATTATTGGAAGTTCTCTCTTCGTATTTCTTGGTTTGCCCATTTTAGGGTTTGTAATGGGTGTGCTTTTGGGGATTTTTGTGTAGATTGTTGACTTTGAGCTTGGGATTGGTGATTAAGAGCTTATTAGCTAATTTGGAGCCAAGGCAAGTTGATGAATGGGTTGATTTGAATGCTTTCTTGTTTTATGCAAAAATGTGGATTTTTACTATTCATCTTCTCCTAGATTCCTATGGTTTATAATGCTTTTTGAAATGTGCGTATGGTTGGACTATTCTTCCTTAAATGTTCTCTTAAGAATGTATACATTTATTTGCTAAAGTTTGTTCGGTCATTATGGATTTCATTAATGATGGATGTTTTGCAATGAATGAGATTGGAAATGAATGGGAGTTAATGGCTTGGAGGTTTGTTGTTGGAGGAGTAAATATGGTTGCCGGAAGGCCAAAGGGAATTAAATGGTTGTGGAAAAGTAGTGTTACAAAGGAGGTCTGGGAATTGAAAAAGAAAAGAACTCGGACTACACAGAATTGCAGGTTCTGAAGCAGTTCGCTCGAGCGAACTTGTATCCGCTCGAGCAAACCCCTCAGGTTCGCTTGAGCCAACCCTCCCAGAAGAGAGATCGCTCGAGCGAACCATTGTACGCTCGGGTGACCCCCTTCCAGAGATTTGATCGCTTGAGCCACCCTTCCAGTTCGCTCGAGCCCACCTGACTCGGACTAGTTCACTTGAGTGAACTTGTATCCGCTCGAGCGAACCCTTCCAGAAAGCCCTTTGCTAGAGCGAACTTCCAGTATGCTGGAGCAAACTGTACAAAATCCCTGAGCTTACCCCAGAAACATTAAAAAGGGGTGTTTTAAGGTTCGGTGAGGTTGGTTTGGAGCTCTAACCAGATGGGAGGTTGTAGGAGGTGATATATGGAGGTTGATTGTGAAAGAAACCCCATCCCGGAAATGTATTGAGGATTTTGGATTTGTTAATCTATATAGGGAACTTGAATTGTCTCCTATCATCCGAGTACCATGTCAAGAGCAATAATAGACAGACAAGGCCCTTATATATATTGTTTAAATACGAAAGCCTCAATACATGATCCGTAACTCTATGGAGATTCATCACGGTTGTTTTACTTGGATTATACATGTTCTAGCCCGTTTTCACATGATAACCCCCGTTTTGCTCAAACTATCGAGTTGAGAACTTGACATGTTTTACTAGCCCCATACTTGTATGATAAGTGACTGATGTGAAAGGTGTGTCTATGAGCACCCTGTCCCGCCTGCCCGGGTGTTTACACCATTTTAGATATGTGTATATTTTGGTTTTCATGTGACCTATGAGTCATCACCACTAAGCTTGGACGTCCTTGTCAGTCTGATCAACTGACTTAGGCCTCCCCCTCGTGCTCCCGCTAGCTGCAGTTTGGATCCTGTCCTATCCCGTTACCCAGTTCCGTGGTCGTGGTCTTGCCTAGCTATATGTATATGTATAAATGATGTTGGTTCTCGTCACTTCGTGTGTCTGAGATCAACGCATTGAATGTGCTCTCATCACTCTAGTGATGGAGGACTTAGCTTTAGTGTGGTTGCCATCTTGCTAGTCCCCTGTTCATTGATATCCTGCATGTTTTATCTTGCACATATGTTTTAGATAAATGATGCATCTTGTTTTATGGAAATAAATGCTTTGACAGATTTCAATTGTTTTCTAAAGTACTCTTTAGTATCTCTTATTGTTGTATCTATTCACCCACCTGCTAGACCATCGTGTCTGACTCATTTTTGTGGTACTCAGGTCCAGACCCCGTTATCATTGAGGAGGAGTCAGAGGGAGTGGCTGGTGAGCCTAATGATTAGTCAAGTGGCAGGTTGACAATGTCATCTAGACATTTGGTCAAGCCCTGAGATGCGATACATTTTGGAAAGAAATAGATTATTACATTTTGATTCTTTTGGGTTGTACTGGCCTTTGTTGGGCATTATTTTTGGGGAATGTTCAATTAACTTACATTTTGTATAAATCTTTAACTCTATATTTTGGGAATACTAAAGGTTCATTGCTCACTCTGACGTCATGTCATCTATATGTGTTTATCAGTCTTGTAATATGAGATGAGTTACCAATTTGACTTGCTATACGCTTCTACAATCTTGAAAGTGAATGACTTGTGTACATGTGTGAGAATCCTCACCGCGGAACCTTGTAGGAAATTAAATGTGTGTATCATTGTAACCATCATACTATCATCACTTAAACACTGTGAGCCCGGATTGGGTGCTTTAACCCGGTCTGGGGTCGTGACAGGGACCCTTTGCGGGGAATAACCAAATTCCTAGATTTTTCCATAAAATCCTCTAAATACTTTGTGCTAAGCATGGCAAAAAAATGAACAATATTTGCAGAGGAAAACAAGTAATTACATTCGCAAATAAACATCCGTCTTTAGATATTTTTATAGTGGCCCCCACTCATAGACCTCCACTGTGGGGCCTCACATATAACTTGTCAGTCCAAAATCTTCAGAAGACGATATGAAAATGCAAAGGGAAATTCTAAATGCACCCACCACAATTGTTGAACACACCCACTTGCTGAGGTTTTGCTGAGCCCACCGACCATAATACCCAAACTGCCCAGCTGAGCTCACCACACCCATTCCATTTCCATTCTAAATCCCTCCTGGAGAGTTTTCAAATTCTTGAGCATTTTGGACGTGTCGACCTCTTCTCCACTGCACAGCTCTCCTCACCATCCAATTTCTGTTGAGCTCAAACAAGTTAGCTCTTCTTCTTCTTCTTATTCTTCTTCTTCTTCTTGCCACATATTTATCATTTTCATATATCTTTTTAGGTTGTAATTTATGCATTAGAGAGTATGGACGTTTGCAATAGATAGGGAAGTCCCTAATGAATGAGATGGATGGGAGCTTCAAACTCTAAACCCTATCCGAAGTTGAGAACCCATGGCTCATTTTACACTTTTTCGCGATCTCCTCGGCAATCCAGAAATGTGCACAGACTGTTTGCACGGCCTTCCAAACCATGCAAACAGTCTGTGCACGTTTCTTTACAACCGTGCAAACAACACAATGTGCGGTTGCCGTGCACAGTCAAGAAAATTCAAATATATGTGCAGATCTTATTTGCACGGCATGTAATGACCGAACATGTAAGATCTGCACAATTCACGGTTCCATGGAACCGTGCAAATAGAATTTGCACTGTTTCATTGCGCAGTGCAGAATTAGTTTGCACTATCCTTTTGGACAGAACAGTACAAAAATATGATATCTTTTATTACACTGTTTCTTCTTATTGATTTTCATTTTTAACAGATTGGAAGGAATGTCGAGAAGACCAGCTCACTATATTGGTTGCAGCTCTCTGACAACAGGTGGACGGGGTAGTTCTTCTAGCGAACCATCGAGACTGCAGACCAAGATTGGTGTTGCGAGATCACGTGGCTGAGGTGTGCATGCAAGTTCTTTGATTGCCTACCGTCAACAAGCAACGGCGTCTGAACGAAGACCTCGATTGTAGCAGGATCCACTACCGGTGCCGGTTGAGGAGAATGTTGACAGTTCTTCAGAGGATGATTCCTCAGATGAGAAGGCACAACCATCCAGTCCTCCTGGATCAGCAGCGGGGGAGGGTCTCCCCGGTCCTATTTCCGGCGGTCCGGCGGACCTATCTGTCCTTATCAGTGTTAGGATGCACGTAGCCATATCGATATGGAACGGGGAGGTACACTTGCATTCTTGTTATGTTTTAATTAATCGTTTTTCAAATAAGATGTGTTTAAGTCTATAATAACAGATATTAATGAATATTTTACTTATAATGTGTAGGAACGTGACCTGCTACATGTATCAATCATTGGTATAAGCTGAAGGATTGGTTCATACCTCTGCGTGGGGAAGGGGACGATCTTCATGTTTCTCGATTTTGTGCTATTATTGAAGAGTCTGGATTGGCAGACCTGAAGCGTTTCTCCTACCGATATATCTCTTGCCGTTTGATATCGAGCTTTGGTGAGAGATGGCAACCTGAGAAAAATACTTTCCACTTGCCATTTGATGAGATGACGATCACCTTAGATAATGTCGGTACTTTCCTCGGCATCCCAGTAACGGGTGTTCCTGTCCACGCATCGACAAGTATGTGATTTACTGATCAAGTAGATTTACTTGAGCGTAGACTGGGTGTGGATAGGGCATCTACTTCAACTTAGTTGAGAGTGGAGCGTGGTGGGGTAGTTAGAATGGGGTGGATCAAATGGGTGTGCAGCAATGTGACTCCTGCATCGTCTATTGAGCAGGTAGAGTATGTAGAAAGAGGCCATCTTCTATATTTGTTAGGTTGCACACTTTTCACCGATAAGTCATCAACTAGAGTCCCCATTTACTACCTATATTTACTGATGGACTTGGGACGGGTCTGTCATTATGCATAGGGGGTTACCGCACTGGCATATCTGTATCGCCAATTGGGGACCGCTATGAGGGCAAATGTGCGACGGATTGCTGGATATCTTACGCTGCTCATGGTAAATGTGTACACTTTATATATACATATACATGTTCCCTCATAATTGATCATTTAAATTGTATAATTAATAATTGGTATCATTTGCAGGCTTGGGTGTACGAGCACTTCCCTTTTGCCTGTCCTCCTGCACAGTGTGGATATACTGCTAGAATGCCTCTAGCGAGCCGTTGGAATCTTGGTCAGGATTCCGAGATTGCGAGGGAGAACATACAGCTGATGTGTGAGAGGTTGGACGCCCTACATCCGAGTGAGGTGAGCAACCAATAGAGGCCTTCATATATGTTTTACTATTACTATTACTATTAATATATTGTTTCATTTACTTTTCACAGATGGCTTGGGATCTGTACACTGCTACTAGGGCTCAGCATCCATTCCATCAAGTATCTTTCTTTTGTGGTTGCTTGAAATCGTTAAATGCCATTGAACCCTACCACCCACATAGAATTCTTTGACAGTTAGGCTTTGTACATACCATCCCACCCGCACCGCCCGCCACCGTTCGTGCATCACAGGGATCTACTGCTAGAAAATATAAGTTCACTTTTAGATTTCTAGACCAATACTGGGTTACGTGGGAGAATCATATCTTAACTGTAGCGCACCACGACCATCGAGCACAACATGCATGGGAGTGTGCATCCGACTACCTCGAATGGTTTTGTAGGATTTCACACCCTCGAGTATAGAACCCTGATCGTCATTCCCACTATGACCCTAATGAGGGTAGAGATGACCTGACTCCAAGAACAGTGAGGGAGTACACTTTTTCCAAATATTATGCATCTATTTTTCCAAACTATCTTAAGTATTGATACATTTCATTGTTTGTTACAGATCCTTCGAGCGAAGGACCATCCTCGTGCCACAATTGTGCGATCGGAGTAGTCAGCTGATTTCTATTACCAGGCATTGCAGACCACCCTCAAGATCCTGGATGGCTTGCCAGTGATGCACCGCCGACGTACGCAACCATGATTAGTTATGAGATGTGGGCTGTTGGATGAGTCTTTTTTTTAGGATTTATAGGAACTGGTTGATATGTGCAGTCTTTTTATGATGAATGTTGGATGGGCCTTTTTATGATGAATGTTGGATGGGTATAGTCCTTGATGAATGTTGGTGTATTGCTATGTTCATTATTTTGATGAATGGGATGAAATTGCTAAGTTCATTATTTTTGTATGTTATAATATAAGACTGCACACCCAACAGGTTCCGATAATATAGCAAATTGCATGGCACTATAATGCTGTGCAAATAAACATTGCACGACATTAAATCACCGTGCAATAGCAAACTGCACGGTACTTTTTCGCCGTGAAGTATGTCTTTTGCACGGCGTTGTTCATCCGAGCAGGGGTCTAAAAAATTAATCACATAACATAATAACATAAGTTTTGCATTCATTTCATCAACCATCCGTTAAAAAAACATGTATTGTGTTTGTTTACATCAAATCGGATATAAATATTCAATCGCTATCAAGATTAACCGACTCCTATGTTGTGACACTGTCTCCAATTATATCTCTGAATTGCTCGATGCTCTTAGCATATGGGAGTTGCCATCCGTCTGCATCAGGATGGTGGCGTATAAGCCAATTTGTAGTAATCGGAGGCATGGGAGCTCCAAGTGTCATGAAGACTTGAACAAAATGGTTTCCATTGACGAAACCAATTGCGATAACTGTGCGAGAACTTGATGGAATCGGGGATGATCTCAAAGGCGGGAAAGTAATGCACTGCTGCAATGAAAGGTGGACCAATACAACATTATAATATGAAGATATCAAGTGACCGATGTCCGGCATTGTCATCCACCGATCAAATGAAGGATTGCTTTTATACTACGATAATGCATAATACAACTCCCCAACCATTTCCTTTCCTACATATACCAATGAATAATAATTTTGATACCTTTGCAATTCAATGGACTGCTCAAATCCATCCTAACTTGCATCCAACTATCATTGTCCATGCCCAGAAGACCAGATATAGCTCTAAATCCACATTTACCATCAGCTGCAACATCCTTAACAGTCTAGATATAGGGTCCTAGAGACTGAGGAAGCAAATGCAGAAACGTGCATGATCGAGTGCGACGATACTCGGTTTCTACTTCTTCTTCGTTACACCAGTACTGCTTAATCTAGCTGGAACGCTATCTTTCATCAAGAGTGCATACTCGAAAGCAGCTGGCCCCCGACGCATAGACTGATCCAACTTCTTTTTTGATGATGACCGACCGCGAGTATTCAATTTAACATCTGGTTCAAGAAGAGAAGTAAATGAAGGATTCCCCAATTCTCTAAGTTTTTTCAATATTTGCATTTTACCGCTCTGATCACTACTCTGAAATTTCTTAGTGATCAACTCGAACTCAGAAGTTACGGTCAACTTAGGGGTTTCATTCACCGCAGTGGCCTCTAAATTGAGCTTTTGCCAATAGTGGTGTACACAGCTCAGTGGTATTTGACAGCCTTCCCTTATTTACTCGGCAATTTCGTGCGCACATGGTAAACCATGACTCCGTTGAATTACACACCCACATGCTGTTGAGTCTGGACCAATATCACCAGCTCTTATTAACTCATTTAACACTACATCCAAAGCATTCCTTGATAGAAATCCTTTCAACTCAAGAAACAGTGCTGGCTTGAACTTATGTTGCATGGTGTTCAAATTCTTTTTAAAAGAAGCCTTTATCTCCGTAAAGAGCAACTCAAGGAAGGCATGGATAACCTGACAGGACGAATCAAAGCTACAACTTGATATGCCTAGGTGTCAATTTAATTTTGCATGTGCACTCTCAGCCCTGTTCGTAGTGACGTTCCCAAAGTGCATATGCTGATCCGTCCAAGCAACCACAAATTGCTTATTATGCTTAATCAACCACGACTTCACATAATCAACAGCATGTGGATATCCGCAATAATTCCGTTCCAATGCACTTAGAAGTTGCATGTAATCATTTTCAGTGGAAGAGACTACCAACATGTTCCAACAAGAGATAAATGCATCCCATTTGTCGTTGGTCTAAAAAAACTTCTTACAATTTGCCAAGATGTTCCTAGAAATATGCCACCTGCATAATAAGTTTGCTGCATTCGGAAAAATGACATTGATTGCATTCATTAGCGCTAACTCTCTGTCTGTGGCAATCACAGTGGGTAGAATGCATCCATCCATTAATTCCTTAAGCCTCTCCAAAGCCCAGCTATAATTGTCTTCCTTCTCTGATTCAAGGTACACAAAAGCAATGGAGAACATTAGTTGAGTAGATGTGGCACCAACAATCTCAAGCAAGGGAAGTCAATATCTATTAATCTTGTACGTGGAATCCATTATCAAAACTTTTGAGAATGCACGTAATAACTCAATAGATGATGGATGTGCCCATAATAGGTCCATGATAACATCTATTGCGTCGTTGCTAATGTGATACTCAATGTAGTTGTTCTCCTCCAAATGCATCATGAGTTACTGCATCTGTGATCGACCGGCCATCTCTATCACCCTAAACTTCTGACGAGCATTATAGATACTCTTCATTGTAGTGGTGTTGTGCACATCCCTTTCCGGCAATATTCGAAGGATGTTCCTCGGCCTTACCAAACTCTTAGACATATCAATCAAAACGTTGATTTATTCCTCAGAAAGCCTCTCAGCAAACTAGTGCCCCTCGAGATGTTGCGCGTTTGGATGATTGTGCACCCACAAACCACTGTTACCATCCAATCATCGTCAGTTGCCAACTTTCGGCTCTTCAAAGCAAAAGGGCAGCTACACTTCTTTGTTCCCGTTCCCTTATTAGGATTTTTCTTTTTGAAGACCTTCGATGGACCCTTGAAACTGTAACTTCTCTCACAAGAAAAAACTATTTTAGGCTTTCTACCATCGTGTAAGGTCCGTGACCTTACTGGGTCAATTGGGCCCAATAGCAGGCCCGTTGACCCGTTTATTTTGTTATTATTATAATTAATTGTACTGCTGGATAATTAGGTGGGTTTAGATTGTGAGCGAGTTTCTTTTAGCATTAGAATAGTGTCTGCGAAGTTTCGTGCGATTCCGAGTTCGTTTGACTCTAACAGGGGGGTAGTTTGCAATTTAGGGAAAATTGAGTGTTTTTCCGAAAAATTCCGATCAGCGTGATTTTGGGTTCGTTGGAAAGGTCTCGTCGCATTGATCATTTTTGTCTCTTGGCCCATTTTGGTCCGATGATCAGAAACTCTTCAAGTGGTCCATTTGTTCACCGGACCCATTTAAGGGCAAACTAGTCATTTTTCCTTTCTTCTTCTCCTTAAGCAGAGATTGACCTTAATCTCATTCTCATTCTCTGCAATGAAGCCATAGAAACCTTCTTCTTCTTCTTCATCATCTTCTCAAGCCCAAAACTCTGCTCGGAAGAGATCACCTCCGCGATCCAAACCGCACATCTTCATCCTCTCGATTCCCTCTTTCATTTGATATCAGTTAGGGTAAGCTTTCCTAATCTTCATCTTTTCTACCATCTTCTCTTTTGATTAGATTTAGGTTATTCTTGTTCTTCTTGCCTTCCCTCTCCTTGCGTTTTAGGTTGTGTTTGATCGGATTAGATTCGTGGATTTTGTGGTAGAAAGCTTCTCCCCAAGTTTTTCCCCAATTTCATCTTCTTCTTGGTTGAGGCAAGTAGATATGCATTGTATATTTAAACATGTGTGCTTGTTTCCTATTGATTGGTTATGCTTTCTTGTTAGAATCCCCAAATTCCAAGCCTGTTTATGATATTGATTGGGTTTAATATGCTAGATTAGGTTTTGGGTTGGCTTAATTTAAAATTGGTGAATCTTAGATTGTTTTTATTTGCTAAAAATATTGTAATGGTGATTGTGATGGAAGGGGAGCATGGTTGCTCATTTTCTGCAGGATTAGCCATGAAATGGCCTGAGGAGGGAGATGCAGAAAAACCCAATTTCGGGGTCTTTGGTGCAGTGCCGATCGACCGGACGTCTGTCTGATCGTTTAGACAGAGCTGATGCCCCAGTTAATTGGGAGTGTTCTCTGTCCGATCAACCGGACAGTCTGTCCGACTGAGAGTGGTTTAGTGCCGATCGATCGGACCTTCTTTAGGTTCACTGGACATGACAACTTTGAATCTCCGTAACTTTTAATCCGCCCGTTGGAATTCTACATGTAATATGTCATTGGAAAGCTTTTGAGACATAGAATCCAATGATTTTGGTTTCATTATGATCGGAGATCGGAAAGTGATGAAAATGCTTGGATTACTGATTCAGCTCTTGTTTTATTTTAAATGAGACTGGTAACTTAGGTTTGGGCCTTAGATATTGGAAACTATGAACTTACTCTCACATGACCTATAATGGGGTTGAAATCGATGCACTTGGCTTGGTGTGCTTCGATGGGTTGTCTATGTATTCGTGTATACATGGGGTAACTGATTGCGTATGGAACTGAATCAATGGATGCTTAACATGATTGTACACCAATGGATTTCCTTAGAAGCATTGTTGATCCAATTCCAGACGTACTCCCTTAGAACATGTAGGATACAGGGATGACACTACTTGCCTAGGTTTGGTTTGTAATTCCTCCTTGACTTATGAATTGTATCCGTTGTTATTGCGACTTGTATCTTCTCTTGGCATAATACATTTAATTAATTATGAAACATAAATTTTTGTAGAACTAGGATACGGACTTGACTTAGAGTATATCGTAGGAACCGTGTGTCATGTAATGATAAACATGACTGGCTAGCATGTAAGGGATTATCGTGTGTTTGATTTGTCTTGTATTGTTTTGAATGAGATAATCCCTATGAGCATGTCTTGTATATTGAGCTAGCTAAACTTGCTTGTCTTGTTTTCCCTCGTGTCAGCACCACTTTATTATTATTTGCATGTCATGACCAACTGCAGTCTTGCGATTTATTGATGGGTCTGTTACTCGGACATCGGGGTGGGCAATCGGCTTTGGACGGCGTCCATGGCGTTAAATAGTTGGGAGCGAGTTTGGACCGTGCTACTATTCCCAGGACTGAGAGCTTGGATCCCCCTAGAGCCGGACTTTGGTATTAGTAGTCCGAATTGGATTGTTACTGGTACCCCAGGAGATGGCTTGGACATCCTCGGAGTCTCCTTCTTGATACTTGCATTGCATTGCATGAACAGTGGTGATTGTTAGTTTTACTACGATTCCTGTTATTGTTTCTGATGATATTTATTCATGCTTTATGCCTAGTGTTGTTCCTTGTATTCACCTGATTATATCCTGTCATTACTCTTATTTTGATGCATGTCATGTTCATTTATATCTTACTTATCTATTGCTCAACATGTCGTTGACTTTATTCCTTGGTGTGCGGACACCCCAGATGACTACTATGACGACCAGGCAGGTGATAAGCTGAGGTGGAGCGAGAGCGGCGTGCCGATGACGTAGAGTAGCGTCATCCTACCCGGCACATGAGAGATTCATATGGGACTTCAATAGATTTTGATTCATTCATTTGTTATTCATCGCTGGATATTTATTTCATTGACTTCACTTGTGTTTAATGGCCTTTAGTTTCTGGGATGGCCATTGTAAATAAATTAACTTCTCTTTTAGTTTAATTATTTCTTTGCAACTTTAAATTAATAAATGAGATTTGTTATTCATTGTTTTGATATTTAGATATGCCTCGAATTGTATGAATTCCGCATTTTTTATATTACATGAGGTTTGAAATGCAATATCCTCATAGTGGACTTACGATCTTTGAGCCTAAAGGGCAAAATTTTTAATTAGCCCTAAATTTCACTCTAAGTTAGTGGCTCTGTCCGATCGATCAGACAGACTGTCCGGTCAATTGGACAGAGAACGCTTCCAGTTAACTGGGGCATCATCTCTGTCTGATCGATCGGACAGACGTCCGGTCGATCGACACTGCACCAAAGACCCAGAAATTGGGTTTTTCTGCATCTCCCTCCTCAGGCCATTTCATGGCTAATCCTGCAGAAAATGAGTAACCATGCTCCCCATCCATCATGTGAGAACCCGACCCCTAATTTCTGGGATTAGTGTCTTCTTAATTTTGGACTAGTTTTCTAAAGTGGGATTAGTGGAATTTGGTTAAATCTGGATTAGAATAGCTTTTTATAGCTTTGAATGATTTTGAGAACTCTTTTGATTGAGTGGAACCTTTGGGGGTTTCCCTTGTGAGTTTTGTGTGATTTTGGGGGTTCGTTTATTGTGTTTTGTTTAGTTTTGGGATTTATGCAATAATTCCGAAAATCGGTAATTTGCTTCGTTTAATGTATTTTATTATTCCCGACAACCTTTGTATTTGCTCCGTTTCCGTTCGAGACCTCTAAACCCTACTTTGCTAATGATAGGGGTAAAACAGTCTTTTTACACAAAAACCTGGACCCAAATTCCGAGATCTCAAAACCATGCCAAAATTATACTTTTTGAAAAATAGATTTTATGAGGAACATTTTTCTCTTCTTCGTCGATCGTATCTGGAGCCCAGAAACCGATGTTTTAATCTCGACAAGTTTAAGTGATGGTGGGACTCACACCCACCCTTTTACAAAAAGGCCAGCCCATCTCCTTCTTCCCCATTCGGTTCCAGCAGAATGAGAGGGTGAGAGGAACCTCTCCTTAAGGTTTTTTTCCCTTTCCTATTCTTCTTCTTGTTTTCTCACAAGACCCACCTCCAAGCTTGCCAAAATGAGAGATTTGTGCCCATCTCCTTCTTCCCCTCATCTCAAGCTCTCTATGGATGCCATTAGAAGAGAAATCCAGCCACACACTTCCAAGTAAGCAATCCTTTCAATCTCCTAGATTTGTGTTTTCCTAGCTCTAAAGAGTCTCTACCTTCTCTATTGGGAGCTCTCTTCTTCTTGTTCTTTGGTTTGCCATTTTAGGGTTCTAAGATGGGTTTATTTTGGGGTTTTTGTATAGATTGGAGATTTGTGGCTTGAGAGGGTGATTAGGAGCTTGATTAGCTACTTTGGAAACCAAGGCAAGTGAATGAATGGATTTGATTTGAATGAGTTCTTGTTTTATTGAAAATGTGGATTTTACTATTCATCTTCCTCTAGTTTCCTATGTTTCATAATGCTTTTGGAAATATGCTTATTGATAAGATTTTCTCTTAGTCAATTTTCATGAGAATGTATGTATTCATCTACTAAAGCTTGTTTTGCCATTATGGATTTCATGAATGAGATTTGTACTTGCATTGAATGAGGTTTGTATCGGAAGGAGAATCAATGCATTGATGGAATGGTGGTTGGAGAAAAGAATGAGATGTGGAATGGAAGGGAATAGCCTCATTTCATGTTAGTAAATGGATGAAGTTGATGTGAAAGGGTTTAGGAAGGAAAGAGCTGAAATCTGCACCTGATGCGTAGTTCCCGCAGCTGGGCGGTCAGCGGGCGGTCACCTTGGCAGCTAGCCGACAGGTGACCGGCGGCCAGCCGACCCAGATGCGGTTAGAAACACAGAATGCTGTGTCTTGACAGGTGAACCGCGGTCAGCTAGCAGCTAACCGCCACCCAAAAACCCTGCGACCGTCAGGTAGCCGAAATGCGCGGTTAGAAACACAGAATGCTATATTTTAGCAAGGTGAACCGCGGTCGGCCCCGCGGTCAGTCAGCGGCTAACCGCCAGCTAACCGACAGGTGACCGAATTTCACCCAGAATTCCTGAGTCTTTTCTATAGTTTTCAAAGATGGTATTTAAAGGTTTGGATGGGTTGTTCTGATGCCCTACCACCTTGGAAAGACCCAGGGGATGACATAAGGAGATTGACTTAGAAAGAAACACCATTTAGGAAATGTATTGGGACTTTTGGATTCATCAACTTGCATAAGGAAACTTCGTATGTCCTCTATCATTCGAGTAACATACTAAGGGTAATAATAGACATAGAAGATCCTTACACATGTTGTTTGAATATGGATGCCCCAATATATAGTCCCTAACGGTATAAGGATTCATTGCATTGTTTTACTCAGATTATATGTATAATTACCCGATCCTACTGGTTTTATCTCCAATTCTGATTTATACACCTGATATGTCCTGCCAGCCCCGTTTATGCATGAAAAGATAGTGATATGAAATGTGTGCCTACGAGCACCGTATCCCGCCTGCCCGAGTGTTTTATACGGATATAGTTTTGTACATGTTTTGATTTCTCATGTCACCTATGAGTCGGCACCACTAAGCTTTGACGTCCTTGTCAGTCTGATCAACTGACTTGGGCCTCCCCCTCGTGCTCCCGCCAGCTGCAGCTTGGATCCTGTCCCGATTACCCGGTTCCGCGGCCGTGGTCTTGTCTAGCTATATGTATATGTATGTATAAGGTTGGTTCTCGTCACTTCGCGTGTTAGAGACCAACGCCCGATCGTGCTCTCATCACATTAGTGATAGAGAGGATTTAGCTTTAGTGTGGTTGCCAATCTGTTCCCCACGATTGTGGCTCCCCTGAAGAAGGGCAATTTGCAGGGTCCGCCATGGACTGGGTTTGCAATGTGAGGAATACATGTTTTACAGTCGTTTTAAAGGAATACATGTTTTACAGTTGTTTTAAAGGAATACATGTTTTACAGTTGTTTTAAAGGAATGCATGTTTTACCAGATATATATGCTTTTACACATGCTTTAAAATGAATACATGTTTTGTCAGATATACATGTTTACACTGGTTTTAAATCTATGCAACTCTTGATCGAATACCATGATTTACCATATGTTTTATTATTCAGATTATCGTTTATATCTTTTCATCCACCTGCCAGACCGTCGTGTCTGACCCACTCTTTTGGTACTCAGGTCCAGATTTCTTTGCTCCGAGCTGAGTGCACGTGTTGGCTGTGGAGCCATGAGTTGCAGATTTGTAGCGTCGACTATGTCATGTAGACATTTAGCTCGACATCTGAGTTACGTCACATGTGGGGTAGTGTTTATTTAGCTTGTTATTTGTATGGCTTTTATTAGCCTGTTCTCCGGGATTTTTAATTAATGCACATTGATACTTGTAACTTGAACATATGTGGGAATGAAATATCCTGTTACTGTCAGCTCTGTATTTTTAATGTGATGGTTTGTTCCAGTCTGATATGATTCTTGATACAATAGCTATATGCTAGCGGTTGAGTGCGATGCGGAATCCGATGGCCACGGAATCCGAGTCGCAACGCCACGTAAGCTTCCGCAAAATATTTAGAATGAGTTGGAATTGTCATCCTCACTCACGCGGATCTTGGGAGAAATATAATTATTACTTAAATCACAATTTCACGCCCCCCGAGGTCGGGCCGCTGTAGGGTCTCGGTCTGGGGTCGTGACACATCACAATCACCATTACAATATTTTTAGCAAATAAAAACAACCTAAGATTCACCAATTTTAAATTAAGCCAACCCAAAAACCTAATCTAGCATATTAAACCCAATTAATATCATAAACAGGCTTGGAATTTGGGGATTCTAACAAGAAAGCATAACCAATCAATAGGAAACAGTCACACATGTTTAAATATACAATGCATATCTACTTGTCTCAACCAAGAAGAAGATGAAATTGGGGAAAAACTTGGGGAGAAGCTTTCTACCACAAAATCCACGAATCTAATCCGATCAAACACAACCTACAACGCAAGGAGAGGGAAGGCAAGAAGAACAAGAATAACCTAAATCTAATCAAAAGAGAAGATGGTAGAAAAGATGAAGATCAGGAAAGCTTACCCTAACTGATATCAAATGAAAGAGGGAATCGAGAGGATGAAGATGTGCGGTTCGGATCGCGGAGGTGATCTCTTCCGAGCAGAGTTCTGGGCTTGAGAAGATGATGAAGAAGAAGAAGAAGAAGGCTTCTATGGCTTCGTTGCAGAGAATGAGAATGAGATTAGGGTCAATCTCTGCTTAAGGAGAAGAAGAGAGGAAAAATGACTAGTTTACCCTTAAGTGGGTCCGGTGAACAAATGGACCACTTAAGAGTTTCTGATCATTGGACCTAAACGGGCCAAGAGACAAAAATTATCAGCGCGACGAGACCTTTCCAACGAACCCAAAGTCATGCCGATTGGAATTTTTCGGAAAAACACTCAATTTTCCCTAAATTGCAAACTATCCCCCTTCTAGAGTCAAACGAACTCGGAATCGCACAAAACTTCGCAGACACTATTCTAATGCTAAAAGAAACTCGCTCACAATCTAAACCCACCTAATTATCCAGCAGTACAATTAATTATAATAATAACAAAATAAACTGGTCAACGGGCCTGCTATTGGGCCCAATTGACCTAGTAAGGTCACAGACCTTACATCTCTCACCACTAAAAAGAACATTTGGTCTCCCAAATGCCTAAACATACCTCATCAGGAAAGAGATAAGGATATATCTTCTGCATTTGATCTTTGAGCTCCCACGTAGCTTCCACTAGGCTGTGATGCTCCCATTGTACCTTGATCCATTGGATGGTCTTGGTATGCAACACTACCTCCTTTGTGTCAATGATCTGCGCTGGCCGCTCCACATAGGTCGCATCTGCTTGTAGCTGAAGTGGCTTGTGCTGCAACACGTGAGTAGGATCTGGAATATACTTCCGAAGCATTGAGACATGGAAAACGTCGTCCACACCTGCTAACTTAGGCGGTAGCACCAAACGATAGGCCACGTCTCCAATCCTGCTCTTAATATCAAACGGTCCCACAAACCTCTTAGCAAGCTTTCCTTTCTGGCCGAACTTAACAACACCTCTCATCGGAGATACCTTCAGGAACACCATATCCCCCACCTGAAATTCCAAAGGTCTCCACCTCTTATTTGCATAACTCTTCTGACGATCATGTGACTCCTTCATTCTCATCTAAACAATTCTAACTTTCTCGCTGGAATCAGCAATCTCTGAAGGGCCATGGAAACTTCGAACTCCTACTTCCTCCCAACATGCTAGAGTCTTACATCTCCGTCCGTACAATGCCTCAAATGGTGCCATACCAGTACTTGAATGATAGCTGTTATTATAGGCAAACTCACATAGAGGGAAACTTTCATCCCAACTCTCCTTAAAATCCAAAAAACATGCTCTGAGAAGTTTTGCTATCTTCAAAAAGAATTGAGCTCCCTGCAACTAATCGAACACCTCATCAATCATCGGTAACGGGTATTTGTTCTTAACAGTCACTTGATTCAACTGTCTATAATCTATGCACATCCTCATAGTCCCGTCCTTTTTTTTCACAAATATCACCGGAGCTCCCCATGGTTAAACACTGGGTCTGATGAAACCTTTATCCAACAGATCTTCTATCTGAGTCTTCAACTCCTTTAATTCTGCTGGAGCCATCCTATACGAGGCCTTCGAAATAGGTGCTATACCTGGTTGCAATTATATCGTGAAATCCAACCCACGAACAAGTGGCAAACCAGGAATCTCATTCGAAAACAAATATGAGAATCCACGAATTGCCAAAGTAGCAACTGCTAATATGTACTACAAAACAGTTAAAGTCAGGTCCTATGAGACTCAATTCTAGCATCACAATACTAGAGATAGATAACGAAACCAACCTACTAACTAACGGAATCCTCATACGCGTCCTATGGTTTCTACAAGTTTTACCCTGAGAAGCCATCCATTGCTCTGATACCATCAGTTGCGAGTCAGAAAGGAGGATGTTCCTAAGACTGCATTCCGGATAAGATATGGTCACTTTGAGTTTCTCGTGATGCCTTTCAGGTTGACGAATGCACCAGCAGTTTTTATGGCATTGATGAATAATGTGTTTGCTCCTTTCCTGGACCAGTTTGTGGTAGTCTTCATCGATGATGTGTTAGTATACTCGAAGTCTAAGGAAGAGCATGAGCATCGGTTGAGAACATCATTGCAGCTTTTGAGGGACGACCAACTGTATGCTAAGTTAAGTAAATGTGAATTTTGGTTGGAGCAAGTGGCATTTTTGGGCCATATTATTTCTAAGGATGGACTGACAGTGGACCCTAAGAAGGTAGCAGCAGTTATTAATTGGGGTAGTCCGCGAAATGCAGTGGAGATTCGCAGTTTTCTAGGACTTGCAGGATACTACAGGAGGTTTGTGAAATGGTTTTCTACCATAGCATCTCCACTCACTAAGTTGACAAGAAAGGATGTCCAGTTTGTGTGGATGGAAGAGTGTGAAAAAAGTTTTCAAGAGCTGAAGACTCGGTTGACTACAGTACCCATACTTGCCTTACCTGCTGGAAGTGGAGGATTTGTGGTTTACATAGATGCATTAGGGATTGGATTGAGTTCTATCTTCATGCAGAATGATAAGGTGATAGCCTACGGGTCTAGGCAATTGAAATATCCTGAGAAGACGTATGCTACACATGACTTAGAGCTGGCAGCAGTGGTGTTTGCATTGAAATTGTGGAGGCATTATTTATATGGTGAAAGGTTTGAGGTGCACATAGATCATAAGAGCCTGAAGTATTTGTTTACACATGGTGATTTAAATAACATGCAACGGAGGTGGATGGAGTATATAAAGGATTATGATTTTCCAATCAAGTACCATCCTGGAAAGGTGAATGTTGTAGCAGATGCCCTCAGTCGGAAGGTAGCTTTCAGTGGATGCACAATGCCAGAATGGAGATGGATAGAGCAGTTTAGGGATATGGATGTAAAAGTATGTCCTGTTAGTGATAAAGTTTTAGTTGCTAATATGGGAGTTTGGGAGCCAGAAATAGTTAACAGAATCAAGGAAGCTCAGAAGGATGATCTAGAGTTGCAGAGAATCATTAAGCATGTAGATGAGAAGCCATAGTTCAGATTGATTGACGGGATTCTGTATTGCAAAGATAGGTTGTGTGTGCCAGATGTTCAAGATATTAAGTCAGAGCTGATGATAGATACGCACCACACCAGATGTTCTATTCACCCGGGGAGCACTAAAATGTATCAGAATTTGAAGAATCATTATTGGTGGGTGAAAATGAAGAAAGAGATTGCAAAACTTGTTTCTAAGTGTATGACTTGTCAACAGATTAAGGCAGAGCACAAGAAGCCTCCTGATTTGCTTCACCCGTTGGATATTCCTCAGTGGAAATGGGAAAACCTCACCATGGATTTCGTGTCGGGATTGCCGAACACCAGGAAGGGCAATGATGCTATTTGGGTGATTGTGGATAGATTGACAAAGTCAACACATTTCCTACCATTCAAGATTGGTCAGTTTATGAACAAGATGACTACGTTGTATAGGGACAATATAGTCAAGCTACATGGAGTGCCTAAGTTCATAGTATCCAATCGAGACCCTAAAATTGTCTCTCGGTTTTGGTCTACATTTCAATTATCTATGGGTACTCAGTTGAAGTTCAGTACCGCTTACCACCCTCAGACAGATGGACAGTCAGAGCGTACCATCCAGATTTTGGAAGACCTTCTCACAGCATGTGTTTTGGATTTTAAGAAGAATTTGGATGAAAGTTTGCCTCTATGTGAGTTTGCTTACAATAACAGCTATCATTCAAGTATTGGTATGGCACCGTTTGAGGCATTATACGGACGGAGATGTAGGACTCCAGTATGTTGGGAAGAAGTAGGAGTTTGAAGTTTCCATGGCCCTTCAGAGATTGCTGATTTCGGCAAGAAAGTTAGAATTGTTCAGATGAGAATGAATGAGTCACGTGATCGTCAAAAGAGTTATATAGATAAGAAGCGGAGACCTTTAGAATTTCAGGTGGGGGATATGGTGTTCCTGAAGGTATCTTCGATGAGAGGTGTTGTTAGGTTCGGGCAGAAAGGAAAGCTTGCTAAGAGGTTTGTGGGACCATTTGAGATTAAGAGCAGGATTGGAGATGTGGCCTATCGTTTGGTGCTACCGCCTGAGCTAGTTGGTGTGGACGACGATTTCCATATCTCAATGCTTCGGAAGTATATTCCAGATCCTACTCACGTGTTGCAGCACGAGCCACTTCAGCTACAAGCAGATGCGACTTATGTGGAGCGGCCATCGCAGATCATTGACACAAAGGAGGTAGTGCTGCGTACCAAGACCATCCAATGGATCAAGGTACAGTGGGAGTATCACAGCCCAGAGGAAGCTACGTGGGAGCTCAAAGATCAGATGCAGAAGATGTATCCTTATCTCTTTCCTGATGAGGTATGTTTAGGCATTTGGGAGACCAAATGTTCTTTTTAGTGGTGAGAGATGTAAGGTCCATGACCTTACTGGGTCAATTGAGCTCAATGGCAGGCCTGTTGACCCGTTTATTTTGTTATTATTATAATTAATTGTACTGCTAGATAATTAGGTGGTTTTAGATTATGAGCGAGTTTATTTTAGCATTAGAATAGTGTCTGCGAAACTTCGCGCGATTTTGAGTCCGTTTGACTCTAGCCGGGGGGGGGGGGGGGGGGGGGGTGGGTGTGTGGAGTTTGCAATTTAAGGAAAATTGACTGTTTTTCCGAAAAATTCCAATCATCGTGATTTTGGTTTCGTTGGAAAGGTCTCGTTGCGCTGGTCATTTTTTTCTCTTCTGTTGCAATCTGATGATCAAAAACCCTTCAAGTGGCCCATTTGTTCACCGGACCCACTTAATGGTAAACTAGTCCTTTTTCCTCTCTTCTTCTCCTTAAACAGAGATTAACCTTAATCTCTTTCTCATTCTTTGCAACGAAGCTACAGTAGCCCCTTTCTTCTTCCTCAGTTGTTCAAGCTCCAGAACTCCTTCCTTGAGAGATCATCTCCTCGATCCAAACTGCTCATCTTCTTCCTCGCGACCTTCTCTTTCTATTGATCTTGGTTTGACACCCCAGGTGACTACTATGACGACCAAGCAAGTGAGAAAATCCCAGAAGATTTCCAACCAACTGAGGAGGAGCAAGAGTGGCATGCCGATGACGTAGAGTAGCGTCATCATATCCGGCACGAGAGTGACACACTTGGGACATGCTTCGGATTTTACTTATTATTTTATTGATTGTCATCGTTGGATATTTATTCCATTGACTTCACTTGTGTTTAATGGCCTTTCGTTATTGGGATGGCCGTTGTAAATAAATTAACTCCTTGAATAGCTTAAATTGTTTCTTGCAACTTTAAATTCTTAATGAGATTTTTATTCATTGTTGATATCCACATATGCCTCGAATTGTATGAATTATGTAGTTTTTATATTACTTGAGGTTTGAAATACAATATCCTCACATCGAACTTACGATCCTTGGGCCTAAAGGACAAGAATTTTTAATTAGCCCTAAATTTCACTCCCTGGATTCTCTAATCGGGTTCAGGGGACGTGACATCTATTTTCAGCTTTCTACCATCTCCACCAGCATCTGAAGTTTTGATTGCAATTACCAAGCCATGCTTCTTTCCAACATCCCTTGTCAATTGGATTAGGCCCTCTCGGCTTCTGAATATCGTGTTAGTGGTGAAGACATTGGTAAAATCCAAAAAGCACTCACTGCTACTAGTTGAATAAATCTCCTGAAAATATGATTACAAATTCTTAGTTTATCAATGCACGAGCCTTTACAGCCGTGCAATATTATACTGCATGGTTCATATAGGCCGTTCTTAATATATATGCTTGGTTTCTTGTGGCCGTTCAATAATACTTTGTCTGGCATTATAGCGCTGTGCAATAATACTTTATCCGGTATTATAGCGCTGTGCAATATAACTATGAACGATCTTGACCAGCCGAACATATCTTTAGCGACACGGTTCTGGAATCTTGAGTAGGATGCGAGAGAAAAAAAAGAGCTGGAAATGAAGTCAAAACGTATACCTCCTTTTGGTAGATCGTCAACTGCTTATCCATATTGAAAATGCCTACTTTCAATATACAATGTAGTGCAGGGAGATGAGTACTTCCAAGATCGTTAAAGAAATGGGGGAGACTTGAGGATACTTCCAAGAGTTGAAGAAGATGATGAGGAACGAGATGAACATCAATGAGGAGGAAGGAGTGCAGAGGAGCATTGACAAAATAATGGATAAAAGGGAGAATGGAGAAGAAGAAGAAGAGGAGGAGGAGATGAGAGTAGAGAAACCAAAAAGCTCCACTGCAGAAGAACTCAAGGAAGAGGAGAGGAGGTTGATGGTGAAGGGCAATTTTGTCCTTTCACTTAAGGGCATTTTGGTAATTAAAAAAAATTTAAGAGTGCTGCTACCTACACACTGCAAAAATCTTTCCACACACTGCACTTTAAAAAAAAAAAAAATAAAAAAAAAATCCCTAAACTACCCCTCTCCCTCTCCCTGCTCTGGCAATCCCACCCGCAGTCGCCCTGCGCCGATCTCGCCAGCTGTCGCCTTGCGCCGGCCCATCTCCCTCTCCCTCTCCTTCTCTCTCTCTCTCTCTCTCTCTCTCTCCCCCTATCCCTATCCCCGCTCCCAGTTCTTTCTGCACCCACCCGCCCTCATCCCCATCCCCAGCCCACCCCCATCCCTACCCCCACCATCCCTTCAGTGCTGCCGAAGTGGAGTGAGAGAAAGGGAGGGAGAGGAAGAGAGACAGGAGGGAAGAGAAGGAGGGAAGGAGGAAGATTGGGCTGGGGAAGGGGAGAGTGATGAGGGCGGGGGAAGGGTGGGGACAGGGAGAAAGAGGGAGAGGGCGGGTGGGGGCTGCCAAGAGGGAGAGGGAGAAGCAGAGGGAGGAGGGATTTCGGGCGGGGGTTGGCGACGAGCGAGGGGAGAGGGGGAGAGCGAGGGAGAGAAAGGGGGAGACAAGGAGAGGGATGGTGTTGTTGGAAAGGGGAAAATGGGGGAGGGGAGAAGGAGAGGGCGGGTGGGGGCTGCCGGTGGCGGGGGAGAGAGATAGGGAGAGGGGTAGTTTAGGATTTTTTTTTTTTAATTTTTTTTTTTTTAATTACAATGTGTGGAAAGTTGTTTCCATTGTGTGGATAGCAGCACTCAAATTTTAACTGTGGGTGTGTTCAGGAAAACCACGGTGCGTTCCGAATCACCCAAATGCAAATGTATTTTGCAATGCGGAATGAGTGACCGGAGAAGAAGATGAGGATATCCGCCGTCGGCCAAAACTCCTCCCCATTACCCTTTCCAGCTGCAGGAGGAGGCGGAGGAGGAGGAAGAGGCAGAGAACAACGAATAGCACCACCTCCTCCTCTTCCCTCCTGCAGACCTCCTCTTCCTCCTCTAAAAGCCCAAACCAAAAGACAAAACCCTAAACAATTCCTCCTCCTCCACCAGCAGCAGCAGCAGCAGCAGAAACAAGACCCGGGACTCCTCTTCCGTCAAAAAATCCTCTACCTTGAACGCCACCTCCACATCGACTCCCTCAAAGCCCTCTCCCAAAACCCCCACCTCCGCTCCGCCTCCCTCGACTCCCTCCTCTCCGTCGAGCACTGCCTCTCCTCCTTCTCCATCGAGCGCTCCGACATGGCCCGCATCTTCGGAATGCACCCTCAGCTCCTCACCTGCAACCCCCACCACCACCTCTACCCCGTCTTCCATTTCCTCCTCGACGACGCTGCCATCCCCTTCCCTGACATCCGCAAATCCATCGCCCGCTGCCCCCGCCTCCTCGTCTCCAGCGTCCCCTCCCAGCTCCGCCCCACCCTCTACTTCCTCCGCCGCCTGGGTTTCGTCGCGCCCCACCACGCTATCACCTGCCAGACCACTCTCCTCCTCGTATCCAGCGTCGAATCGACGCTCATCCCCAAGCTTGATTACTTGCAGTCTCTGGGGTTTTCCTATCGAGAGGTTGTGAATATGGTTCTTAGGTCGCCGGGTTTGCTTACTTTTAGTATTGAGAATAATTTCCGGCCGAAAGTTGATTACTTGTTGAATGAAATGAAGGGGGAGGTCAGGGAGTTGAAGGATTTTCCTCAGTATTTCTCTTTTAGCTTGGAGGGGAAGATTAAGCGTCGCCACCGATTGCTTGTGCAGCATGGGTTCTCAATGAGGCTGGCTGATATGCTTAAGGTTAGCGACGGCGAGTTTAATGATCGCCTGGTGGAAATGCGGCTAAGGAGGATAGATGATGGGCTGGAAATTGGCTGCTTGTAGCTAAGTACCATTCACATACCATGTATTAGCTCACCACTTCTCCCTTTATCCATTTTTATATATCTATGTCTGTCTGTCCCTATGTTTATGAAAGAAAAGCAAACAATTGATTGTTGATGAATCTTTTTTCTCTAGCCAGCAAATGTCAAATGTACAGTGTACAAGTTGGATGGAATATCCCCCACCCACCCGCAATTTTTTAAGCAAATTGTTTGTGCGCGCGAGCTTTCTCCTGTTTAAGGATTTTGGATCAATGTCACTACCCTTCTCTGTATCACTATCATTTACTAAAATGGTGATCTCATTATTGCCTATGGTAGAGAAATCATTAGTTCTCAGTGTACTGAAACTATGACACCTCTAGGCAGTTTATAGTTTGTGTGAAAACTGAAGATTATTAGTATTTTTAACAGTTGGAAATGTTTTTCTTTTGAAGTTCTGCCTTCTTTTATTTATTTATTTATTTTTGCACTTTCATGAGTTTGAGTCGGTTCGATATGTCCATTTGCTGAATCCTCTTAATGGCATTTTTATATGCAGTGGTGAGAATAAAAGAGGATTTGGGCGTGGGATTTTTTAGGGAGTTTTCTTCCAAGTCCTTTTTCAAGGCTTTCTGCCCATCTTCTTCAGGTGTTTTGGCATATTAACTAGATTTTTGAATGACATAGCCTTGCTCCTAGAGTTGATGCCTTTTGTTGCTCTACTATCTCTAAGAAGTTCCTGATGAAGAAGAAACTAGCTGGTAGGGGCGTGGGGCTGTCTAATTCTTCGTCCTCTGTACTTTATGTGAGGAATGGGACAGATTCATCTTCCATATATCTGTGAACTGTTCCTTCCCTAATAAATTATGGCATGCTTTTATGAAGGAGCTCAACATTTTTTGGTGTTGGCCAGTTTTCATTTGGAGATGGTGCAAAGCTAGGATTCAGGTCCCTTTGAGAAGGAAAAAGTTCTAGTTCACGTGGAAGGTTGTTTTGGCTGGAATTCTTTGGTCCTCATAAAAGGATAGATAATGAGGTCTTTAAGATCCAAAAGCTGTTGGTAGAGGGGATTTCCAAATCACGAAAAATGAGGCTAGCAAGATGGATGTTGGCGAGGAAGGATATTCTTCATGTTAATATATTACTATCTTATGCAGTTGGGAAAGGGCTGGTGTTCAGATGTTCTTTGCTGCAAGTGAAGTGGTTTCCTCCTCCTATTAGCACCATAAAGTTAAATTGGGTGGTGCGTCTACTAGAGATAAACCAATGTTAGTGGAAATTGGTGGAGTATGGTGATCATAATTGTCACATCCAAGAGGTTTACTATGGGCTGGTGGGTAACAAAGATTCCAATGACGCAAAACTATAACTATTCCCAATGTGCATTGGGTTTTGCATAGCATTTTTCCACTAACTTTGTTGATATAGTGGATTTGATAAATGATTCGTGTTGCGCTAAGAAGTGAGGGACTGAGCCTTTGGCCCCATGCTTTGTGTCTGATGAAATTAACTTTGTTGATGTAAGGGATTTATTAAATGATTCGTGTTGCACTAAGATATAAGAAGTGATGGACTGAGCCTTTGGCCCCATGCTTTGTGTCTAACGAAATTAAGTTCGTTCTAGAGTGGGTCCGCTTAATTCATCTTTTTGCATAACGAAAGATTGTCTAATGTGATGATAAGTAAATTCGCAGGGTCCGGAGTAGAAAGACATCAAGAAGTTGGAGGGCTCTGTTTTGGCCACAGATGGGTGGTTATGTTACGGGGTTGAGGCGTATCTTGTAAAGATTTCTTCTCTTCAGAACTTTAATGCATGGTCTAGGTTCTTGTTGTTTTCATATCAATGATTTTCTGTTACTAAAATTATACATAAACAAAACAGTGTCCAAAAAACTACTTTTCTGCTTCAGCAAAACACTTAAGAAAGTCCTTTAAGTAACAAATAAAGGAATTGAGTATCCACAAGTTCCCCCGATTCATTATTTTTCTATCATGGGCACCATGTGGCCTATAACCCATTTTGTACTTGCATCGTATCCCCTTAGTTGGCTGGGAGAAATTTGACTTTGGAGTCTGTGAATGCCATCCTCTCTAATCAAATACTAGATGGCTAGTGACTTGCATCATATCCCCCTAAAGTTGGCCAGTGACATTTTCCCCTGTATCTTTGCCCTATTGGCCTATGCATAGTGATAGGGTTTTCTTTTTCAACAATGGTGTTGAGCTATAACCATTCTTGAATGGTTAGTTTTTTATGTAGATATTATAAAACCATTTTATGTAGGAGGTCTTTGGATTAGGTCCATGATGGACACTTTCCAAGATTCGACCCTGATCAATTGTATTTAAGTGGAACATAGTCCAAATCGAATCCACCCTACTGAACCTGAACCCGACTCTTGGCATAGTGCATGACATTCCTAATGAATCACTGGGACTTTCCCTAATGATTTTTGTTGCTCATGGTACTTTCTGTATGGATTAAAGCAACCTCCTCGAGGATGGTTTGAGAAGTTTGGGCACACTCTTCTTCAAGTTCACTTTAAGCAAAGCAAGAATGATTTGTCCATGTTCATTTGGAGCACTTCTACTAGAATTACTATTTTACTTATCTGTGTAGATGACATCATTATCACAGCAACGATTCTACTAGCAATTGTCAGCTCCAATAATCCCTGCATGCTTCTGTCCATATGAAAGATGAAAGATTTAGGACCACTCACATGCTTTTTGGGTTTAGAGTTCACCGATCCAGTAAATGTTTTTTAATAAATCAGCACAAGTATACCGAAGACCTTGTTGCAATGGCTCAATTAGAGAATTCCTCTCTCTTGACACTCCCTTGCAACTCAATGTTAAGTATCAATGATACGACGGATACCATTTTGATCCCATAGTCCATAAAAAGCTCGTTGGAAGCCTTGTATACTTGAACATTACTTGTCTTGACATTTCACACCCAGTCAACATCATGACCAGACAGAGACATCTTCACTTGGCAGCCTTTAAATGGGCATTCAGTATCTTCTTGGGACTCCAAAGCATGAATTTTTTCCTTACTGGATCCGATCTTTGCCTAAGTATGTACTGTGATTCTAACTGGTTGGATGTCCCGGCACTCGTTCCAGGACAGGTTGGAGTTTTCATCTTGTTTCTGCCTTGATTTCTAGGAAATGCAAGAAACAAGACACAACATATAAATCTTCTACCGTGGCCGAATATGCTAAGTTAGATTAAATTTATTTATATCATTTTGTATAAATTATGTGGGACCCTCTAGAGCCACATGCCTAGCCATAGGCTTGTTTGGGCAGTTGTAGTATTTAATTAAAGTCCTAATGTGGTAATAATTATAAGTTAGTAGCCCAATGTAAATTAGATATTAGAGTTCTATAAAGGGGGCTCAAAGTGGTTGTATTATGATACAACTAGGAGAGGAAGTCTTCCAACACCAGTAGGAACCATAGTGTAAATTAGAAGAATGCTTTCCCTAAGAGGTTATACAACTTGTAGTTGTACAAGAAGACTCCAAATCCAAGCCTTTATAAATCCATACGATCCTCATCTTGCATCTCTCCAAATGAGGTTCTCTCTCTTGCCCCCTCTCTGCCCATTGACTTTCTCTCTCACAAACTCCCTTTGCTTCCTCTCCCAAACCTTAGAAGGACCCATCTGATCTCCGATTCCAACTACTAGAAGCCCTAATTGGAGGAATGTATGAGAAGACTTGAAGTAAAGAAGAAGAAGATAGAAGGGAAGTTTAGGGTTCATGCAAAACTCCCACCAACCAAGTAAAAGACTCTCTTGACATATTCCAGGCAAGTAGACAATCTAAAATTCACAAAGCATGCATAATTCCTCTTGATTCCCATATAATTTTCTAATTCATAAGCTCTTGTTGAATCTATACGTAGAGTACAACATCTTGGGTTGGCTTTTCGCTTGAAATTACCATGATTGGTGATGGAAAGGGTTATTAGGAATTGAAGAAATCATTAACCAGAATTTTAAGAACATGACAATGGGTTTATCCCCTTTGGCTGAACCCTAGAAGCCAAGGATTCTTGACCATACGACCCCTTTCTCATTATGGGGCAATTAATTTTGGGTAGTTTCATAAATTTTTTTTTTTCAAGGTAATGAATTTTAGTAAAGATAAGTAGCACAAGAGACATATACTGAAAAGCAGAAAAACTAAACAAAAGGAGAACTCCCTGGACAACAATGTGAAAGACTAAAAAGAAGCAATCTCAATGAACAAATCTGATCTCCCAACCCCTTCTTTAGCCGAACAGTCAGCAACTTCATTAGAAGGCCTCTTGACGAGTATACAAATGAGACATTCACCTTCAAACCTAGGTCCACCACCTCCTCTGCAATGTTGGCGAAACGCCAAGGGGGCCTAGAAGAGCCCGAAGCCGGCCTGTGCGGGATGAATCCCATTCAGCAATAAGATTAGACAAACCCAAACGATCCGCTTGGCAAAGACCCATCTCAAAGCAAGCAATTCAACTTCATTAACCGAACAAAATCCAGATGGACCAGAGAACGACAACAATGAAGACCCAGAACTGTCTCTAATAATGCCTCCAATACCAATCAATCCTGGATTACCCCGAGCACTCCCATCAAAGTTAAGCTTCAGAAACCCTGAATTTGGAGGAGACCACCTTGGAAAGGACCTAGGACTCCAGGGAGAGGAAAGTACAATCTCGTGCCACCTAGACATCATAGTGTCTATGGAGAAACCTTTGAATTCCGGAAGAACAGACACCCAAGTAGCCACTTGAAATTTCGTGCTCTGCAACACCTTGACCACCGAAGAAGAGGAGTCTTCAAAGCATCTTTTATTTCTTTCTTTCCATATAGCCCAGATTATAGCCAAGAAGGAAACAATCCAATCTGTTTACCCCTAGCTGGGATCTTAAGAAACTTCCAGGCTTGGAATAAGGATCCGAGGGACAAAGGCAACACCCAACTCAAGCCAAGCCATTGGAAGACAGCATACCACAACGAATGAGCGAAATCACACAACACCATCAGGTGATCCACAGGCTCCGCTTCGTTAAGATATACCAAAATGATGTTTCTTTTACGAAGATTATCCTTCGTCAAGATGCATCCAGAAAGGGCCAACCATGCGAAAGCCACAACTCTAGGAGGAGCCTTAAGCTTCCAGATGTCCGCAAAGGGAGAGGGAGAGGTGGAAGCTGCGTTAAGGACGTAGAAAGAATATTTCACTGAAAAGAAGCCATCAACTGTCCCTTCCCACACCTGTGTATCAACCCTCCCCAACAGGACATAGACATCTTCCAATAAGGAGAGCAGAACGTTTAGTTGAGTCATCTCAATCTCTAATAGATTTCTTCTAAAAGTGGGCCCCCGAACAACTCTATTGCCCTCTTTAGAAAGATACAAACTGGTCATAGCTGAACCTTCCGCAGTACACCGGTACAGTTTTGGAAACTGAGATGCAAATGGGGTAGATCCCACCCAAGTGTCAGCCCAAAAGAGGATCATGTCGCCTGAACCCACTTTGAAGCGGATCATAGCTGGAAGTCATCTTTGACTGACAAGATGCCCCTCCAAAGGTGCGAGATACAGGATCTAGGCAGCTGGAGGTTAGTTTCATATTACTTGGTTCTTAAATTTTATTTATTACCTTGTTTAATTTAATTTGATTGAGATGTTTACTTGTGATGGTACAAAGTGGAAATCTGAAAATCAAGATTTGGTGTGTTTTAACCTTTTAGGATATTCCTAACATGTAACCTCCTAGGTTATCTACTGTTTTTATTAATTTAGTTTAGTAAAATGCTCATTAATCATCTTAAAATTGAGTAACATATGACCCTTCAGGTGCATGTTGGAATGCTGGCTGGTATAATGGAAACGGTTGCACAAATTATGAGCCGTAGGAGGGAAAGACTGATATGTAGGTGACAACACAGCAACCAGTATGCACACCAGCTGAATGTATAAATGCCCAACTCACACTAGTGGACTAATGAACATGCCTTTTTATAGGTAGATTTCATAGTGTTGAATCTGAAATGAGAAAATCATGTTGGCTGAGATCTAGCAGTCCTACGAAAGTCTTGGCAAAATACTGCCATTGGCATCAGGTTGGTGAAATTGACTGAAAACTAGATAGGATAATAAACCTAGTCCTTGCCACTTGTCTAAATTGACTCTGTGTATCCCATGACCTGATCCAACCAATCATTGATGTGAATTCATATAGACAAAATGGCATGCTTAGGTAGTTAAAGAAATTATGTCATCCTTGTCATTCATAATATTTCTAACTTGGGAAGTTGCCTTGACTTACGTAGTAAAAGACCCTTGTACTCTATTCTTGTGGATCTTAGTAATTCTGCTCAGTTTTATTCTTGGTTTAAGAAAAATAGGGCAAAAAGTATGTCTTTTATTCCTTGCCTTGTAAGTTGTAATCTCTTCATTTGTAACCTTAGAATATCAGGAATGCCGATAATTTACACTCATATAATATTTTTGATCTAGAGACTCGAAGACTATTTTGTTGGGCCTGGACCTAGAACCCCGATGTATTTGTACGTTTAAATGAATACCAGTAAGGCTTCCTATCTGTTAAATATAGAACTTTGATCTTGACCTCATAATAATTGGGCACCACTAAACTGCTTAGCTGTGGTTTAGCCTTATCTGAAGTAAATGGTATCCCCTTGATTGCTTTTGTTCCTATAAAGGAAACCCCTTTCATAGTTCTTGTTTACCAAAAGGGATTTTTCGGAGCCGCTTACTATTTTCTGCCGGTTCTTGTTCTCTTCAGAAAACCTGGTTAATACTCTTGCTATTTTTGGGCGGCTCTTGTTATCTCCGAAAAACCCTTGTTATTTTTGGGCGGCGCTTGTTCCCTCTGGACTGAGACCCTTGTTTATATTAACTTGGCTGTGTGGTGTGCCTTTTTGAATTATATGCCTTAATGAATGTATAATATAACTCGTGATCTTGCATTAATAATTGTCCTAAAATCTTTCAAATTCTATCTTGCACTAATAATTATTGTAGAATCTCGACAACTCTATCTTGCACAATCTTGTATTGTTATATTAACCTTGACGTCATGCAAACTTTTATTTGTCATTATTCTATTTTGCATGATTTCATGTGGTGTTTACGTAGGCTTGTTTACTTGCTAGATTTTATAAATCTAACCCACTCCCCCAACACTTTTAGGTGAGGAAGTAATACCGGATCCTGAAGATGATGTTTACAAAGGGGAAACATGAGAATATAAAGAATGGATCGCGGATGACATAGTCTAGAGACGTCAAGATCATTCGAAGACAAACACTTCTAGGTGAGGAAGTAATACCGGATCCTGAAGATGATGTTTACAAAGGGGAAACATGAGAATATAAAGAATGGATCGCGGATGACGTTGTCTAGAGACGTCTAGATCATTCGAAGACAAACATTTAGATTTGCTTTAGTTTCATATATATATATTGAGTGGTTGTATTAAGACCCCAGATTTGGCCAAAATTTTTATATGATTTTTGATTTAGTTCATATTTGGTTAGACAATTGAGTTATTGATGAAATAGATTTATTACTACTTGTGCTATGTTATTAAATGTCTGTTGTGTGATGTTTGTATAAAGAATTCCGCAACGTTTCTATTTGACCTAATCTCACGAACATGGAAAAATTTAGTTTGTGAATCCGAAAGACAAGCTTATACTGGAATTCGGGTTTCGGGTCGTGACAGAATGGTAGCAGAGCCACACAAGTGTCTAGGGTAATAGGACACTTTAGGAACTTTAGGATGCAATGTGAGATTTAAGTAGATGCTAGATGGGTAGTGATCCTAGATTAATAAATTGTTTGGGAAATCCTAACGTTGCTCATTTTGCAAACAAATGGCATAGGACAAGGTGACAATAACTAGAACAATAATAACATGGATGGCATATTCCAAATGTTCCTCAAGCCTTCACGGCATCCCAGTAGAATCAAACAGAAGTACATAATCATTTCAATACACGACTGCTAGAAGCCTTTAACAATGTCATGTAATGACTAGAAAATATGGAACCTCAACAGGTTGTCTTGGCTCCCCATGAAGCTGACCCAAATGCATTTTATGAGAAATTCCGGAAAATGGGAGTGTCGGAATTTGAGGTAGGTACAGACCCGATGCAGGCAGATGAATGGATGGTGCGGATAGAGAAGATATTTAAGGTATTCTAGTGCACCGGATGCCAGAAGGTGTCATTGGCTGCCTGCAAGAAGGAGAAGAAGAATAGTAATTAGAGAGAGAAGCAAGTAAAAGAAGATTGAAAGCAAAGAAGCATACTAGGCACATCTCCGCTACCTCTATCTATCTTCAGTGCCTCCATAGTCATCAATTGCATCAACAAGAAGCGAAGGCCTCCTCTCCACCTACACTTCAGCAACGAGTAGGATAAAGAATGGTCAAGGCCTTCCTATCTTCGTCAAGCAGCTACTAAAAGCAAAGGGCCTAGAGGAGGAGGAGATTTCTCTTCATATTCGGCGAACAACAAAGAAGGAAATAGAGGCTAGCGCTTTATTTCTTCGTCCTTGCATGAAAATCGAGCCAAAGACAAGTAAGAGGTTTTGCCATATCTTCACATGTGCCCGTACTGCGACAGGTCTAAGCTCAGTCTTTGGGCTTAATTCGGATCTGGTCCAAATCAACAATGGAAAAAAAACAGGTCAAAGGCCAGTTGACCGGATTGGACGGTCTAAATTTGTTGCGCTGATATTGAAGTTATCTCAACTTCTATTGACAATCCGTTTTCACGTGTACACTTCTATCAAGTTATTTATTGCAAGAGCACTATATTTTATGTTCTTGTATCCTGGCCAATCTGAAAATTTTGGGTTCTCCAATAAACTTCAAAGAATCATGTATGAATCTAAGTATGGGGATTGGTATTATGATCATGTGCTATATAATAGGTTGGGGACAAGCGAAGGAGATAAGGATATTTTTAAGCTTGCAAAAATAGGGGAAAGGAAGAGTAAGGACTTAGATCATGTCAAATGTATTAAGAGCAATGACCAAAAGATTCTAGTGAAGGACAACGATATCAAAGAAAAGTGGAGGGAATATTTTAGCAAACTTTTAAATGAAGACTATATAGGAGACATAAGACCAAGAGAGGATACTTCATTAGTAGAACATACTTTTTTTTCCTGTAGAATTAGAATGGTGGAAGTGAGGAAAACACTAAAACAAGGGATTTGGTAAACTAGGCTCTTCAATAAGATATTAATGACAAAGAAAATGGCGGATTAATGGAGAAGTATTGTAATACCTATATATAAGAACAAGGGAGATATGCAAAACTGTACTAGCTATCGTGGGATTAGTCTTATGAGTCACACTATGAAGCTATGAGGGAGAGAGAGAGAGCGCAAAGTCTCAGAAGAACAAGATATTTGAAAATCAATATGGTTTTATGCTAGGGATGTTAGCTTTGGAAGCTGTCTTCTTACTTGGGCAATTAATGGAAAAATATTGAGCTATGAAGCTATGAGAGAGAGAGAGAGAGAGAGAGAGAGAGAGAGAGAGCAAAGATTTAGAAGACTAAGATATTTGAAAATCAATATGGTTTTATGCAAGGGATGTTAGCTTTGGAAGCTATCTTCTCACTTGGGCAATTAATGGAAAAATATCGAGTGAGGAGGAACAATTTGCATATGGTCTTCATCGATGTAGAAAAACCTTACGATAGGGTACCTAAAGATTTAATTTGGTGTCTTAAAAAAAAAGGAATGTTCCAAGAGGTTATATTGAAATTATTAAAGACATGTATGAAGAAACGATAACGAGTGTGAAAACTACATGTGGAGAGACAGGTGAGTTCCCAGTGGCCATAAGTTTGCATCAAGGGTTAGCCACAGCCCTTATTTCTTTGTACTGATTATGGATGAATTAACTGCTCATATTCAAGAGGAGGTACCTTGGTGTATGTTATTTGTAAATGATATATAGACTTGGTGGATGAATCAAGAAATGGTGTGAATAGAAAACTCGGGTGATGGCGGGAGGCTTTAGAATCCGAAGGCTTTCAATAGCAACTTCAGTGGGTATATACAAAGAGCTGAAACTACTATCAGATTTAAAGCCCATGAGCATGAGATATTGCAAAGAATTTCATTATGTTAACTTGGCTCGATAATTAGTAAGGATGGGGAGATTGAAGAGGATGTTGAACATAGGATAAAGCGAGATGGTTGAAGTGGAGACTTGTTTCTGGAGTGCTTTGTGACCGATGAATGCAAATAAGATTGTTGGGAAAATTTTACATGACAATGATTAGACAAAGTTTGACCTATTGAGCAGAATGTTGGCCAATCAAGAAGCAACATGTGCACAAAATGCATGTAGCAGAGATGAGAATGTTTAAGTGGATATGTGGTAAAACTAAGAAGGATAAAATTAGAAATGAATGCTTTCGAGAGCATGTAGGGGTGGCATCAATAGGGGATAAAATTAGAGAAGCCCGTTTAAGATGGTTTGGGCATGTCCATTGCAAGCTTGCAGCGGGGCCGGTAAGGAAAAGTTTGGCCATGCTGGTTGATGGCCCACCAAGGGGAAGGAGTAGGCCGATGAGTACGTGGATGGAGGTAGTAAAAATAGATTTGAAGAAGTGTAACTTATATGAGGATTTGGCTCAGGATAAATAAGAATGAAGATATAAAATTCATGTAGCCAACCCCAATGTAGTTGAGACAAGGCTTTGATAATGATGTTGCTATTGAATTCCTTTGAGCAATTACTTAGTTTGAAGCCAGACGACTTGACAATTGATGAATATGCTTGCCAATTTTCAAAGTTACAATATTTATGTGAACTAGAGGAGAGCGAGACGTGATTTAGGTAGTTTTATTGGAGGTTTGAGACCGGACATATTGGAGAATATGAAATACCGCAAGACCATTGGATAAGCATATAGAGAAGCAGTCCGTGTTGAGTGTATGCTTAGACGGTCTCGCACGCGGCAATTTAAGTCTCAAGAAGGAAAATCTTAGCAAATAACAAGAGCCCATATTGTGGAACCCATGCCCAGAGGATATCAAGACTGACATTGAGAAGAAAGAAACAAAAGATTGCATGACAACCTTGGATAAGGTCACATGTGCAACTCCTGAAGAAGGTCATACTTTGGAAGAACTAAAAGACAGAGACTGAGGGCGTTGATCACAAGAAGCAAACATTGAAGACTTGGATATAGTTAGCAAGGAGACTCATCATCGATGGATCTTAGTGTAAGCTCATTTCCAAAAAAGCCAATTAGATAATCAGAAGAAAAAGCTATTACTTAGGAGGTTGCGAATGATGGCCAAATCATTGAGGTTCCCCACATTGATATCATCTTTGAGAATCGACCATTGAAATTAGATGGTTATGAGCTAGGCCAACAATTAAAGCATCTAATGGTCATATCACACATCTCCCTGCTGAATTCTCACATTAGAAGAAACAACAACTCCGATCTACTTCTAGGAGGAAAGGATGGTGTCAAGCTTTGAACCCATGCAAAGAGATTGAAGATCAAGAAAAACATCAGAAAGTTGTATGTGTGACTTTCAACCTAGGAGGACATTTACAAAAATTGAGGTCGGGTTCTCTCCAAGACGGGGAGAACTGACGCAGGACAGACCCATGATCCATGGGTTGATTAGCCTTTGGGCCCAGTCCATAGGCCCAACGGTTTAGCCATTTATTTTAATTTATTGTGACTATTTAGAGTTATTTGTTGATTTATGTAATTAATTTGAGTTTTTTAAGTTGGATGCTTTAATCTTGGCCGTTAAATGTGTTTAGATGGCTAGGATTAGTTCTTGGGTTATTGCTTTGCTTATATAAGGTTGTAATGCCTCTTTTAGGGTGAATGATCAATGAATAGAAAAAGTGGGCGTTTTTGCTCTCTCTACTGCAATGAGAATCGTTTGATGCCACTAGGCGTGAAGCCTAGCAATATTGGGTGTGAAGCCTCGCGACTCTTCCCCTACCTGCTCTGCATCAGTAACTCACTAAATAAAACCCTTACAGTTTTGGGCAAGTATTAACTATCGTGTCCAACCTAGCCATTTACAACTGAAAACAACTCGTATGAAAGTATTACAGTTTCGGGCAAGTGTTGAAGATATTCTGTGCACATTTTATCAACAAAAGCACTTAATAGGCACCAAACATGCCGGTTTGGTACCGGGGTATTTTGGGGAACAAAATGTTTTTTCCCCTCATTGGGAAGTAAACTCATGCACACACCCTCAGACACACACCTATTCCCTAACCGGTTGAGCACCAGTTGGGGACGAATAAAAATGGTTTTACCCATTTATTAGATATGTATATTGGGGCTCCTTTGGATATTGACACGTTTGATGTGGTCATTTCCTGAAGCTGGTCATGGAATTCCTATTGCAGTTTCTTTCTTATGAATCTATTAATCACCCATTTATGGTCAGGATGAAGAGAGATTGGTATGGAGCAGCCCTCAAGACTCTTTTGTGACAATCCAATGGAAGTACAAAAACATTGATTGCATTCCTAACTGCAAGGTCTTTTAGGCTTAATGATCCTTTCCACTCTTCATCATAGCAGCACATGTAACATAGACCTCATCCATAACATGGGTATAACCATAGTTATCGGAATCCTATGATTCGTATCCCGAATCTTAAGAAAAACGATTCGTATCTATGTAATGAATCCCATTTACAAATGAATCTTAAGATTCATGTGTAAATCCTACGATTCGATACTCGTTTCATTGAATCTTACGATTTAAGCGATTCGACTAAGCAAGAATGTCTATAGCCAATAAGCTAATATTAATAATCTTTTACCTTTTTTCTTTCTTTATTCTCTCTTTTTTTTATTGCTTGTATTTTCAAAAGGTTATTTAATAGTTAACAAAACCTCATAAGAATTTTTTATAGCTTTGATAAGGTGTTAAAGATGAATAAAAAACATGCATTTAACTAAAGCATTCAACTGTATGTATGGTGCTTGTTTATATCTTTTTCTTTTTTTAATCTATTTTGGTTTTTTTTCTTCATGAACACTTTCTTAACATTAAGAGAAATCCTACCGTGTAAGATTGATGGTTTGGATTTTATTTTATTTTTATATTTTGATTTAAAGATAATAAAATATATTTATTGATACTTTAAACTTATTTAACTATTTATACATCATTTACTTCATATATATATAATAATATATGTCATGATGTTCTTGATATGATTGTACGATAGATTTACTTGTTATTATATTTATACTGCTATAAATGGAAAAATGGATGGTTATGAATAATTACTTTTGTCCTTTTCTTTTAATTTTTAATTATTTTTCATTTTTATTAGAAAAATAAAAAATCCTACGATTCACGATACGATTCGCGATTCGATTCGATTCATCGGTATGCACGATTTGCGATATGATTCCGATTTTGAAAACTATGGGTATAACATAGACCTCATCCATAAAAAGGTTATCTGATCATTTGTATTTTTATTTTTAATCATATAGCCCATTCGATCGTTTATCCCACATACATTTACTTGAGGCTAGATAGATGATCCGGTGCCTAAGGTTTGACCCATATATCCATTTGATCACATATGGCAACAATCCGACTACTAAGCAGTTTACTTGCTACTTCTTTGCAGTTGTCTATACATGGTATATCACAATAGTCCACATTCCCTACATAACCAAATCAGTGCTTCAAAAGAAGGGAGATCATAGTAGAGACAGATGCCTATTCTGGCCACCAATCTCCTGCATTTTCGAGTCTACTTTTTTATTGATAAGTCTTGTAGTGAGTGGTATTATTTTCCACTTGGTTTACGGGTGCTTACAAATATGCAAACCAGTCTGCAGAAAATCAATTCCTGCTGTGACTAAACAACCACCTTAAAATACCTACCATTGAGAAACAAGCAAGTCTTTTGTATCCTCTCAGGAAAATAGAACTGTTGCTCTTTGCTAAAATATCAGGCGCAAGATCTAGAATCTGGGCTCGTTTATGTATTGATGATTTAATTTCATGTGTCTGCTGTAAGACTGCCTGTTTATTTACTCAACTCTATGTGCACTATACTCACATTTGGGAGAAGAAAGGGCTGTCTAAAACTCTAACGAGGCGGAGGTGGTGGCGACTTTGGAAGCTATTCATATTTTTTCTTCTCGCTTCAGTGACAGTTTAATTGTTGGGAGTGATTCATCCAAATCTATTTCCTGAATGAAGTGTACAGATGCCCACCCTTAAAGAACTCTTTTATTACTTTACAGGAGATTTAGGCGCTAACTTCATCTCTGCAAGTGAGTTTTCAGCACGCGACGTGGTATAGCGGTTGCTTTGGCCAAACAAGGGCTAGAGAGGGTTACACCTTTTGGTTCTCCAGTTGGGTTATAGTTTTTGTTTGCTTATGGTAAAATGCTCTTAAACCTATGCCTTTGGTTTTGGTGGCTCGCATTGCTGTACCCGTCTTATGTACTCCTTTTATCTGATAAAGCTTCAGTTACTGATAAAAGGCCATCTGTTATTTACAAAATGAGCAGAAGATACAGAACATGAAACATCATATATATATACACATCCATAATAAGCTACTACTACCTGGATACCTGCCATACCAGACTTCGTATTATTTACAAGGACATTGCTAAAACAAGTATTGGCAACTAAATCCAATAGAGAACTCCACACAATCCGACAGAAGTGCTTCAGTTCCTATCAACCTCCAGCCCCCAGCCCAACTTCCGCAGTTATAGTTTAGGTGATGATGCAGCTGAACAGCTTGGGCCTGAGCCCGGCTTGATTCCTTTTGTGGGGAAATGGAACACAGTCGTCTCCATGAGGCTCTGGAGGTAATGACTAACATGGGCAAAAGTGTGTTGCTGTGGGGGGACCTTATCACAAATGCCACTGTTATTTGTCTTTGCTTGTTCGTGTTTGGTTTCTGGGTTAATCGGTGGTCCATCTGGGTCAGCCGGGATCAAGGTTTAGGGGTATTTTTGGTAATGTCTACTAGGTTTTCTTAAGAGGGATTGAGAAAGGAAAAGCTATTATAAACTGCAACTTGGAAACCTAATCCTATGCAATAAAATAATCCTTTGGATTTTGTTTAGCACAAACAGTAAAGTTGCTAAAACAGTAAAGGCGGCCTTTCTTTAGAGTGGCAGAAGTAAACTTATGATGTGACACCAGTTACCTTTTACTCCTCTAAAAGCCTATTTCTCTTTTTCACAAAAAAGTGTGATAAAGTGTGGTATACTTTATGACAATAAAAATGCTTTTTAATCGAAAGTCGTGGTCTCACCTATACTCTACTTTATACCATCCAAACAAGGATTTTACCATACCTCCACTTTAACATACTTTACCTTTACATTTTCCCTGATTTGACATCCATTGCATCTTTACTCTTTCGCCCATGTACACAAACAGGCTCAAGGGAAAGAGAGAAAAAAAGGAGGAATAATGTTGTAAGAATCTAAATGCCCAGAGTGCAGAGTGGGAGCGCCAAAATACTAAAATTTAAAATAATTATAGGTCCGGAGCGCCTCCGAAGCGCCTATACAACATAATGTTTGTGGTTTTATAAACAATTAAGTAATGGACACAAATATATTTTATCCATATATTCAAGTATTAAAAATGGAGAAAAAAATTTAACTTTAAAATTTGATCACATAAAATAGACAATAATTAATAAGTCAAAAGAAATTTCTTCATTCAAAAGATAAATATCAAGTTTACAGAGAAAAAAAATAATAAAAAACTAAAGATTCTACACGATTCGCTTTTTTTTTGGTTGAATCACTCTCCGAGGACGGATCCGCTCGGGATCTAGAGGGCTGATAGGAGGTTCTGGGCACTAAGGTAAGAATACCCTTTGATTTTCCCTTGCCTGTGCTTAATTGAATTTGCCTTTTTGCATCGTGGGTCGTGGCTATGCATCAATTGCAGGTTTCCGCTATGTAGAACAAGTCGTATAAGAGAGATGTTCAAATCACAAGGTTTGATTGATCTGATCAATAGACTTGGTTTATTGAAGGAACCTCTTTTGATTTTGTTTGTGAGAAAGAAGAATACTATTCAAGTCGAGCCGTGTGAGGAAAGGACGACCAAAGACTGATTTGTTCTTTATCTGCAGGCCAGGCCAGCCAGTTTTAAACTCACAGGGTTACAAGTGCACAACTGCAAGTGGGTTTATGAGGATTTTAAGAGAGCCATGGCGGTCGTGAAAGTCAAAATGCCAAATCACGAAATCTCTACATGATGATAGGAAGTAGTATAGTTACGGGTGGAGCAGCTTCAAAAGAAATGGTGCAGTTAGTTCAGGCGGAGCTAGATGAGACAAGATCATCCAAAAGGGAAGACGACGCAATTTGCTGTTGCAAAGAAGCATACAGCGGAAGTAACTCGTTATGTTGCAATGATGTCATAGCTCGCAAGGACTACAACAAATGGTAGAAATCACTTGAAAAGAACAAGCCCGGGAAGTTGGCGAAAGTATCCAATGGAAGAAAAGATTCAAAGTGCGAGCGCCCCCGCCCCCGCCCCCGCAAAGGCCATGAGTGTGAAGACGTTTACGGTTGTCCTCAAGGTGTCTCGAGCTCGACGGAATCTTGGAGATTGTTGGGTTCTGGGTTAACTTGTAGTTCATCTGGGTGGGCCATGATCTAGGTTTGGGGTTTAGGGGTATTTTAGTAATGTGTATCAAGTTTAGTTAGGATTAAGAAAGAAAAAAGTTATTTAGATGATGGAACTTGTGAACCCTAACATTAAAGTAAAAGACAAAAAGAGGAAGAAAGCTTAGAGGCTCCTCTTTTGCGTGGACATGGACATGCACTTAATTTCATAAATGTTGCTGTGATTTTTTTCCTTTGTGTGTGCTTGATTGGATTTGCTTGTTTGTATCGTGGTTTTGTGTCGATTGTAGGTTCCACTATGTGCAACAGTTTGGAAGATTTGAAGCTGGGTTTGAAGGTTCTTGACCAAGCTTTGAGGAGATGTATGGAATCTTACCAAAGGACTTGTTCAATTCACATCTGTTCATATAAATTATGTATATGAACCTTTAATTATATTGTCACTTCAAGACATCCCTTCAACATTTATATGAGTGAAACCCATTTAGTTTCCAAGAAGAAAATAAAGTCCTTTTTGTTTGATGGAAGACCTTTTAAGAGGCACTAGCATGAAATCCCAGTGCGATGCACAAGTTAAAATACCATGCAAAATAAATATTTATTTTATCCAGTGCTCCACGCTTCTGTTCGGTATGTTTTCAAAAACTTTAAATGTATAATAAATGCTTCCAAATTTGGAATACATATCAATCAGTGCTGCACCAAGAATACCATCCATTGAGAACTCATGAAGGGTTACATACCCATGAACCCCTTTACCAAAACCAAGAAGGGCCAATTCAGAAATAGCAGAGATGATGGCTACCAAGGTCCTTTCGTCTGACTTAAAAAATTAGTCACATCTGTAACAATCATTTCTCAACTTTGAAGAAAAAATTGAATCTCACATACTTATTTAGTTGCTTTTATACTTACTGAAATGAGAGATCGCAAGCAAGACCAAATATTTGAGATTCAGAGAGGGGCACTGAATATCAGAAATAAAGAGAAAGAAACAGGAGAGAGAAGAAAGAGGAGGAGGTTAAGAAAGGAGAGAGACATAAAGAGGAGGATGGATGGAGAGAAAGGAAAGACACATCCATCCAATGAGTCATTTCAAGATGAGTCTTCAAATTCAAAATTGAAATGTATTAACTGGATCCCAATTCCAACTGCCGATGTGGCTAGTTGTGGATTGATTAAAACTCAAAAGAAGTGAATAATGGGTCTCAATTGGACCAACAATCTTATACCTTTCAAGAGAAAGAATTGTTTCTTTGGACAGACTTTTCAACGAGTCCACCTACCTTGTGGGGGAAATCACTGTCTTTAGAAAAGCACATTATGTAGTGTGCCTTGTCTCAACTTCTTCTCTTTCAATTATATATTTTAATTAATTGTTTATATCCAATTTCCCTTTTCTTGTTTTCTGTATTTTCCCCAACAATGTCGCAGTGATGATTTCCACGTCAAGAGAAATTATACTATATTAAGCTAAAGGCTTTTGGATTTAATTTTGACTGGCAATTTTAATTTTGACCCATAGTTATACTTCCACATTCTCTCTCCACTACTCATGCAATTACCCACTCATTTTTTTCATCAAACCACTCATGTTTCAATTGTTCCTTTATGTAACTATTCCTTTTTTGCACCAATTTATTTATTTCTATTTTATACAACTTGCCCTATGAAAATAGGTAATCGTTTTTAATATATGATTATTTATTTTATAGTAGAGATACCGTGCTGAGTACGGGTTATTGGGCTAGTGTGCATTTTAGAGTAAGTGAAAGTCAAAAGTTTTATAATACAGTGCAAAGTGTATGTTTTGACTTATTTGAAATGTGGTTTGTTTTTCTTTTTTTATTTTAGATTTTATCAGGTTTATTTTTTCTACGAAAAGAAACGTACTAATGTATTTCATAAAAGCTCTTTAGAAAGAGTCTAATTCTAAATTTGTCACCAATAATTACTGACTAGTACATGTGACTAAGATGGTGAATGAATTGCCATTGTATAAGTAAGTTCTAAATAGGTTTGCAATTTTTCTTTTTTTGGCTTTTACATGACAGGAATGGTAAACCATCCTAATCCTAAACTAGATTAGTCTATTAGCCCGCGGTCTTCTCTAGGGTGTTCCATTCCTTTGTTAGTTCTCTGCCTGAGTACTCTTTTCATGGGTTGAACCTTGGCACTTAGGCGACTTAGGTGCGCGTGGGATGATCCAAACCACCCGCCTCATGGTAGCCAAGGATGGGGTTGGGTTTGTTAGTGGTTTATTTAATATTTTTGAATAATATTAAAAGATACTTGCGTTAGGGGAGATTTGAAACATGTTTTAGGAAAATCTCCATCTTCATTGATACTGTACTACTGAACTCTCAGATGAAATGAAATGCACTCAGTAATATATAAAGTAATGATTTATGGGGACGAAAAGAAACGTACTAATGTATTTCATAAAAGCTCTTTAGAAAGAGTCTAATTCTAGATTTGTCACCAATAATTACTGACTGGTACATGTGACTAAGATGGTGAATGAATTGCCATTGTATAAGTAAGTTCTAAATAGGTTTGCGATTTTTCATTTTTTGGCTTTTACATGAGAAGAATGGTAAACCATCCTAATCCTAAACTAGATTAATCTATTAGCCCGCGGTCTTCTCTAGGGTGTTCCATTCCTTTGTTAGTTCTCTGCCTGAGTACTCTTTCCATGGGTTGAACACTGGCACTTAGGCGACTTAGGTGCACGTGGGATGATCCTAACCACCCGCCTCATGGCAGCCAAGGATGGGGTTGGGTTTGTTATTGGTTTATTTAATATTTTTGAATAATATTAAAAGATACTTGCGTTAGGGGAGATTTGAAACATGTTTTAGGAAAATCTCCATCTTCATTGAACTGTACTACTGAACTCTCAGATGAAATGAAATGCACTTAGTAATATATAAAGTAATGATATATGGGGCGGGTCGGGTTGATGCACCCAAAAATCCAAATTCGTCGCAAACCCATCTTGGTTAATGAATGAAAGACCATACCCAACTCGAAGCCTACCAAGACGCTACCAAACCCGCCGCTAATAAGAGCGGGTCGGGGTAGGTCCCCTTTAAACCCGACCCATTGCCATTCCTATGTGAGTTGTGACTAAGACAGTGAATGAATTAAAAAGTGGATTGCTTTTATATGGTCATCTTGACCAAGTGGGAGATCACATATGTGTGGTCATTCAGACCAAGTGGGAGATTGTTAGACATGAATGGTCTGAATGACCACATGTGCAACATTGTTGGGACCCACAGTTTTAGCCCACTAATTTAAGTTACTTTCCCCTTTTTAGTTTTTGTTTCTACTAATTTTATCTTGGATTCAATTTTAGTAAGCCCAATCAAATGGGACTCTTGTTGGTTGATTTGAGAGAAATAAGAAAACTTATCTTTATTAGATTTCTTTGATGCGAAGAAATCTCTCTAGGGATTATCTATATATATGGTTTTCCGGTCCTCTCTCTTAACCTACGAGATTTGAAAGATACCCATCAACTTCACGCATATTGGGCTGGGTGATAAAGGAGATAGGAGAAAACCCTATTTGAGAAAGGAGATCCACTCATCATCAAGATCATGGCGCAAGGTAAGCTTTTATTATTTGAGATCATATGTTGTTTAATGCATAAAACTAGATCCATAGGTTTGATGTTTTATTACAAACCATATCAGATCTTACATGAATTGCCATTATAGTAACTTGTAAATAGGTTGCATTTTTGCTATTGCTCATTGTTGCCTATCCAGTCTTTAGATAGGGTCGAATCAATAAGATCACATTTCCATCCTATAACTAGGAGGATAGACACCCCACTATCTCCATGCTTATTTTGCCGAACCATGCTTCAGGCCAAATAATGTTTAGGCGATCAGATTTGTCTGGGCCCGTTCATCAATGAAGTGACCAAGAAGATGGGATTCAGGATCCCGTGGGTCTTGATCATTTTTTTTTTTTTTTTTTGGCTTTAAGGTAAAATTGTGTTGAAAAGAGAGGAAAGGACAAGGAATGTCCCCAAAACAAAAGAGACCAAAAACAATAGAAAAAATACAAACCTAGCAAGAAACAGAGGAAAGAAAAACCAGAAGCTAACAGAGGAGAAAAGAAAGACTAAGGAAAGGCTACCGCATTAGCTATTAACACCTAGGAACAACAGAATAGGGTGAGTGGGGAGAGGATGTTTCCTTCCTGATTGAGAAGTTACCAAATTCTTCAAGCGATCCAAAAAAATCCTCTTGGCTCTCTCCAAAGTTGGCCTCTTGTTGTGGTGCATGGATTCATTCCGGATTGTCCAAAGAATAGAGATGGTGTGGAAGATAATTGCTGCTGCACCTTTTTCTTCTAGAGGCATCTCTATCTTTGGCAAAGAAATACCAAATGAAGGGGGCAGACATAGTCTGACTGGGGATTGTATTTGCTCCACGGGGGCTTAGTAACCATCTCCAGAACTGATGGGCCAGAATGCAGGAGAAAAACAGATGGAGATCGTCTTGTTCTTCACTGAAATAGTTATGGCATCTAGAAGCCAAAGTCTAGCCAATATGTTTTGCCCAGTTTTCAGTTGGAGTTTTTCTAAGCATGAGGCGCTAGCTAAAACAAGCTAATCTTGGGTTGACAAATTGGTTCGAAATCAGTCTGGACCAGCTTTTGACCGAGGCCTTTAATCTGAGAAGATTCCATGCATCGGAGAGGGAAAGGCAGCCTGTGGGATTTCCACTCCAATAGAGGGAGTCTGGGGCTTCACTGACCAAGATGTGATTAGTTGAATGCTGAAGAAACTCCTGCAAGGCTATTGGAAGTGAGGTAGGTATGAGCCAAGCATTGTTAGCAATTATGTCTCCCACTAGGTCTTCCTTTGAGGATTGAATGAGAGGGAACTTGGAAGCACTTGAGGTGTGACGCCCCGGAGTCCCACATCGACTATAGAGAGGAAAGTGAATGGGTTTATATGTAGAGCCTACACCCTTACCTTGCATGAGGCCTTTTGATGGGTTCTGGCCCATCAGAAACAAAACCGTGAGGCCCGTGGGCCAAAGCGGACAATATCATGCATGCGTGTAGGGTGGGGCGTTACAGATGGTATCAGAGCCGACTCTCGACTAGTTCGAGTGTGGGTCCCCTGCCGTGGTCTGGTGTAAGTGGGCGGGTTTCCATGTGGGCGGGCCAAGAGGGCTGGCAGGCTACAGGGACTGGCAGGCTACTGCACAGGGACGTGCAGCCTTAAGGGGGGTGGATTGTGACGCCCCGGAGTCCCACATCGACTATAGAGAGGAAAGTGAATGGGTTTATATGTAGAGCCTACACCCTTACCTTGCATGAGGCCTTTTGATGGGTTCTGGCCCATCAGAAACAAAACCGTGAGGCCCGTGGGCCAAAGCGGACAATATCATGCATGGGTGTAGGGTGGGGCGTTACAAATGGTATCAGAGCCGACTCTCGACTAGTTCGAGTGTGGGTCCCCTGCCGTGGTCTGGTGTAAGTGGGCGGGTTTCCATGTGGGCGGGCCAAGAGGGCTGGCAGGCTACAGGGACTGGCAGGCTACTGCACAGGGACGTGCAGCCTTAAGGGGGGTGGATTGTGACGCCCCGGAGTCCCACATCGACTATAGAGAGGAAAGTGAATGGGTTTATATGTAGAGCCTACACCCTTACCTTGCATGAGGCCTTTTGATGGGTTCTGGCCCATCAGAAACAAAACCGTGAGGCCCGTGGGCCAAAGCGGACAATATCATGCATGGGTGTAGGGTGGGGCGTTACATGAGGCCTTATCAATCCAGTTGTCATACTAAATACAGATGAACTTACCATTTCCTATGACCTAAGTGCTGTCTCTCTGAAGAGTGGGAGACAAAGATCTTAGCTTTTTCCAAATAGTAAAGCCATTCCTAGGATTATTGGGGTGCTAGATTGAGCTAGCTTTGCAGTATCTAGCTCTAAACCATTATGCCCAAAGAGAAATCCCTGTAGCTATGGACCAAGCCAACTTCATAAAACAAGCATCATTGAACTCTTTTAACCGTCTTAACCCAAGGTCTCCCTCTGATTTTGGTAAACAAATTGTCTCCCATATGACGAAATTGTTGCCGAGTCTGTCCGGATCAGAGGACCAAAGGAAATTCCTCATCAGCCTCTGTATGAGAAGGCAGGTTTTGGAAGGGAGAGGAATGATCAAAGAGATATGGATTGGAATGGAGCTGAGAACATGCTTGATCAGAATTAGCCCACCTGCCAAAGAAAGAAGTTTTGACTTCCAGCCCGCCAATCTGGTTCTGATGAAGTCGATGATCCTTTTGAAGAAGGAGTGGCGGGCACAGCCTAAGAACAGAGGAGCCCCAAGATAGGTAGATGGAAGAGCTGCTTGGTTAATCTGAAACAAGTCTTTTACCATATGAACTCTACTAGCATTGCATTTGCCAAGGAACATCTAACTTTTGTGAAGGTTAATAACCTGCCCTGACGAATCTTGGTAGAGATTAAGCAACTATGACAATCTTCTCAAGCCTCTCTTATGTGCTTTTAGGAAGATCAAAATGTCATCTACATATAGCAAGTGATAGGGAGAGATGGGAACAGAGGAGATTGAGGTGATGAAACCTTCAAGCCTTAGTCTTTCAATCTTAAGGCTGAGAATCTCCTCAGCTAAAATGGAAAGGAAAGGGGATAGAAGGCAACCTTGACGCAAGCCACAGGAAGAGGAGAAGAAACTAGAAGGGCTTTTGTTAACTAGGACTGAGGCTCGGCTGCTACAGACCAGTTCTGTGATGATATTGATCCACTGTTGGGAGAAATTGAAGTATTTCAAGGCCTTGAAGAGAAAGCTCCACTGAATTCTGTCAAAAGCTTTCGCAATGTCCAACTTCATACACACTGATCCCCCACTCATTTTAGATTTAAGCTTCTGGAAGAGGTCATGGGTCTGGGCTATATGGTGATGGATGGACCAGCCTTTCACAAAAGTAGATTGATGGTTAGAAATGAGAGGAGGAAGGATTATGGAGAGTCTTTTTGCCAAAATTTTGGATTTGATTTTGTAGGTGAAATTTAGGAGGTTGATTGGTCGAAAATTAGAGAAGGAGATAAGAGATAGGGTTTTGGAGAGGAGAGTGATGAAGTTGGGGAGGAGAGTAATGAAGAAGGCGTTTGTAGCTCTAAGTAATCTACTAGAAGAAAAGAAATGGGTAACTGCTTGGATCACTTCTTTTCCCCACAATATCCCAGTCATTGAAATCAGGAGATGGGGAACCCCCATCTAGATAATTCTTGATATGATCATTGAGATCAAGATTTTGGGAATCTTGATCATTGGTGAAGTTGCACGTTTGTGGTTTTTGCAAAGAGTAGCCATCATTTGCTCTAAGGTTTACAGATGATGACATTGGGAGGCTTTGCGAGTCTTGCATTATTTCTCTGCAATCTACAAAGTAGCATAAAGCATTAAAGAAAGTTGAGGAGATATATTATATATATAAAAGGCATAGAGATGTGCGACCTATTTGTCTACAACGAAACTGAAGCCCTGCAAAAAATCATCTCACATAGATGTTGCTTTACTAGTGTCTTCATGCAAAATAAGATTTTCAGAGCCAACTTTGTGGTGCAATGGTAGGCATTTTCTCTGTGAAAGAGGGCTGCAAGGTCCTAAGGGTTCCAATGATAGTGTTTACCTACAAAAGTAAAAAAAAGCAAGCCAGCGAGGTAACTTCCTAAGTATGCCCAATAATAATGAGGGACTCAATAGTTGTTGTAGAACAATATTTCTCCAATACTCTTGTAAAATTCTCTATTGATGGAAAATTAAAATACCACGAGAAAATTGCAGAAAGGTAATAATAAAAAATTTAAAATAGGAGAAATGAATACGAACAACTTTAATAGTAACTTGTATTTAACCTATTCGCTCTAATTATTTAAAAATAATTTTTTTTGCAGCATTTTCTAAAAAATATCTTAGAAACCCCAAAGAAAATATCCTGACATTTTCCTGAGATGATAATTTTTTTCTAGAATGATACTTAATTGACAAGCGTGAAAATGAAAGACTAGCTTAATTTATAAAACTAAAAATGCTCATTCCGATATGAGTGATTTTGATTGTTGGACAAATTGATTTGTTATATATATATATATATATATTTGAGAGATTTTCTTGTGAGAGTTACTCTCGTGGCATTATGAGAGTAAGGTAACTTGTTCAGCCATGTATGTCACCAACCCAACTTGATCGAAACCTGGGATAGTGTGTTGGCAGAGAAAGTTAAGAGCGATTTGGATGAAGCAAATGTAAGCGGCAATGAGTTCATAGATTTTAATTGGCTTCAACACTATAGTAATGGTAGCATGTCATTTCTTGAGAATGAAAGCACTGCTGGAAAACTTGTGACTTGGATGAGCTTGTATCACTTTTCTACGCCAAGTGAAAGCCATTCCCTTCCATGTCCATTTGCTAATAATGTCTAGGTTATAATGTCTAAGCTTAAGGTACACATCCATTCATCCAACTGCGTGGATTCCTATATATTCAATGTTTATGTAATCTATAATATAAACAAACATGCAATTCTTAATGTAATTTAATGCAAACAGACAATCAACACACTCGTGGCTAAGTGGTGTTGGCACTTGATTTCACACACGTGCCTAAGAACTGATCTGTGGATCTTTAAGTTGAAAGTGTCACTCCTCACCAGTTGCCCACATTCAGAAAAGAAAAGAAAAAAATAGCCCCTTACTAAAGAAGAAAACTCACCAATTGTCCTCTTTTTTTAATTTCTCCTTCTAAAAGTACCTAGCAAAAGCTGCGGGGTATAAATGGAGAATTGAGATGGGGTGTAGGGTTTTTAATGGGACACACAGGTTTCCTTGTTCCAGGCATGTTTTCTGAAAACCCCATACACGTGGCCCACCCAACAAATTAAAACAAGAAAGCCACACTCTCTTGATGGGCCCTACTTTGGACCATGTAATCCAATGACCCCGTTTTAGAAATGGCTCTGAGCGGGACTCCATTTTCGAATATGGAGTGGCCCATGGGATATGAGCTTAATCCTCCTATTGATTATCGTTATCCTTTTTCACCACTAGGTATTGCGGGACAAGGCCCACCTTGGTTTGGACATGGCTAACATTTTAGGTCCCTTGGATGGTCCTGGATTTCATGTTTTTGCCCGACGACAGCTAAAAGGGTATTATTTCTTCATAGGTATTTCTAACCAGAATTCTCAATGTTGGAAATTTCTGATATGGTATGATGGTGTCCCTACAAACTTCAAAATCCTTTATTTTATTGTAAATTCTTAGAATTTCAATCCACTTGAATACGTCACAAATGACCATTGGAATTCTCAGAATTCCAACCCTGGTAGCATTTCAAAATGCTAGTTGGGCAGGAGAATTTTTGAATTCCATTGGGAGACAGCAATCAGAGAATTCCAAAGTTTTCTGGACAAAATTCCTTTGAATTCATGTAAAGAGACACACTCTACAGGTCAAGTAATATGGTTATCATTACCGCAAAATGTTTTAAGATCATGTATTTGCAGTATTTCATCAATTAGCGCTAGTCCAACTCAACTTTGAGCCTATTTGCTTTCATATAAAATACATAGGAACTCATGGTAAAGTGAGGTCCACAATAGGATTATTAAAGAGGTGTAGCGTAAAGGATGTAAGCAGGGGGGAAGGGAGGGAGGGTTCAGTGGGGCAATTCTTTTCTACAGTCATATTTGATAGGATGTATGATGAGCAGCACAGGGGCAGGACTGTTATTGACCCCTCTCAACCTATCTTGCTACATCTATGATAACAGTGATCTATATATGAAAAGCTATGGCCTATCAGAAGCATATATAATGACTTTTTTTTCCTGATCCTTCATCGTTATTCACCTTTTGCAATGGCTGTACTTGTGCCTGTGAGCATTTTAAACACACATTTAATGCCAAAAAAATATTTTTTCAAAATATGTGACCCACAACTCCTAGGACAACTCTACAAGGAAAAGTCATGCATGGAAGTAACAACTCCTACAGCAGTAACTACACAACAAGGCTTTGGAACTCCACAGTAGAACTTATCTGTTGAAAATCTCGACTACTCTAAATATATAACCCTTCTCTTATGTATAATGTTTTAAAATTCTTCACTCTTTTCTTGTATAAGATCTCTCCGAATTTTACGCCAATAGGAGTTGGTCTCACTACAAAAGTAAGTATATAATTAATAATGTAACTAACATAATCTTACACATTATTAATAATATTCATTTGTCACATTATTAATGATGAAAAGTTTTCTCCTGCGCACACTGTCACGACACCGGACCGGTTAGCGCACGGAGGGCGCTCCTAATCCGGGATCGGCGAACTAAGTGATGGTTATAAGATACATACATAATAATTTCCCATAGGTTTCCACGGTGAGGATATCACACAAGCACACAATCGTTCACATTCAGAATGTGGAAGCATGTAGCAAATCACGTTTGTAATTCATTTTCATACTACGGGACTGATAACACAATAAATAACAATCTAACGTCAGAGTGAGCAATGGACAATATGGCATTCCCAGAATATAAAGTTAGTATTTATACAAAAGATCAGTTAATTAATCACTTCCCAAAAATAGAGGCCAACAAAGGCCAATCCAACCAAAAGAATCTCAAAATGTGCCAGTCTCTATCCCCAAAATGTTTTGTATCTCAAGGCTTGACTGAATGTCTAGACGACATTGTCAGCCTCCGATTCACCTACACGTTGCGGCTCTCTGGCCGCCTCCTCTGGTTCCTCCTCAAAGACAACGGGATCTGGACCTGAGTACCAAAGAATGGGTCAGACACAACGGTCTGGCAGTTGGGTAAATAGATATAATAATAAAAGAAGTTTAAAAGAGTATTTTATGAAACATTGAAAACTTGTCAAAGCAATAACTACCATACGATAAGATGCATCATTTATTCAAAACACAGATGTAATATAAAACATGTGAGGTACAGAGAAACATGGACTGATAAGATGGCAACCACACAAAAGCTAAATCCTTCATCACTAGTGTGATGAGAGCACATTCAGGGCGTTGGTCTCGAACACGCGAAGTGACGAGAACCAACGAAATATGTATATACATATAGCTAGACAAGACCACGGCCGCAGAACCGGGTAAGGGGGCAGGACAGGACCTAGACTGCAGCTTGCAGGAGCAAGAGGGGGACCCCCAAGTTGGTGGATCAAACCAACACGGACGTCCAAGCTTAGTGGTGTTGACACATAGGTTACAAGAAAAAAAATCAGGACATATACATATCTATATTGGTGTATAACACCTAGGCGTGCAGGACAAGGTGCTCATAGGCACATATATCATATCCTTAGTTGGTCATGTAGGTACAGAGCTGGCAGAATATGTCACGAGCATAAATCAATAGTTTCAAACAAAACTGGCAACACCCCGTGAAAACGGGCTAGAACATATATAATTCGAGTGAAAGAGGATACTAAATGGATTTCCACGATTCCGGACCATACATTGAGGCATAACGGACCAAATCAAGGTGTATAGTACACTCGTATGTTGAACGATGTTGTTGGCTTGGCACTCTTGAAGATCGAGACATTCCAAGTGTTTCATAGACTTTGGTAAGTCGAAACGGTCCTCAATGTATTTCCATGATGGCTCGAGCGAACGAGGAGGTTGGCTCTAGCCAGCGAGGTTCTGGATGGGGTCCACTCGAGGTTCTCTCGAGCGGGCTAGTCCGAGTCAGGCTAGCACGAGCGAACCTAAAGGTTGGCCCGAGCCAGGGAGCCTCTGGAAGTGCTCTGCTCGAGCAAACTTGGGTTCGCTCGAGCAGACTACTTCAGAAAATGCATCCAGTGCAGTCCAGGCTCTCTTCTTATTCCCTTCTCATGACTCCTTTGAATCACTACCCTTCCACAACCATTTAAGTCTCTTTGCCTTCCCCAAGACCACAATTACTCCTCCAACAACCTACCTCCAAAGCCATCAAATCCCATTCATTTCCAACCTCATTCATTACAAGAAACACCCACCATTGATGGAAATCCACATTTGACAAAGACAAGCTTTAACAAAATATAATGTATACATTTTCCAAGAGATCAAATGAGAGAGAATAGCTTAGCAATATGCACATTTCAAAAATCAATATAAACCATAGGAACATAGGTGAAGATCAGTCGTGAAAATCCACTACATCTCATTAAAATATGAAATCATTCAAACACTCCATTCATCCACTTGCCTTGATTTTCAAGGTAGCTAAACAAGCTCTTAAACACCCTCTCAAGCCACCAATCTCCAACTACACAAAACCCCCAAAACACACCCATTACAAACCCTAAATAGTCAAAACCAAGAAATAGAAAGATGGAGCTTGCAATAATGAAGATGGAGCTTCTCTACGACTAAAAGAACACAAATCTAGGAGATTGGAGAGATTGCTTTCTCGGAAGGTCCTCTAATGGCAAGAGCTTGGTCAAAATAAACCTTGGAGTGGGTGGTGTCCTCTACAAATGGTACCAATAGAGAGTCTTCGAGATGGGGAAGAAGATGGTGAAGTCCATCTCTCCATTTGGGCAAGCTTGATGATAGATTGAGGATGAAGAGCAAGAAGAAGAAGGGAGAAAACCCTAGGCAGCTGGAGCTTCTTTCCACAACAAATGTAGCAGGAAAAGAGTAAAGTGGAAAAAGGGCTCTCCTTATATAGGAAGTGGAGATGGGTCCCATCACTTACAAAGTTTGTTGGGCGACAAACGTGGTTTTTCGAACCTCAGATGAGTTCGACGAAGAAGAAAGAAATGTTCACCGAAAAATCTAGTTTCCAAAAAGTATATGTTTCGCGGGTTTCGGAGACATTGCAATTTATGTCTAGATTTTTGTGTAAAATGATTGTTTTGCCCATAACATTAGAAAAGTAGGGTTTCGAGGTCTCGAACAGGATCGGAGTAAACATGATAGTTGTAGAGCTTGATGAGATAAATCAAACGGAGTTAAAACATGAATTTTCAGAATATCGAATAATCCCCCATGTTCACGCAGAGTCACTAAAAAGGAACCCTCAAAGGGTCCCACTAATCAAGAAGGCTCTCAAAATTCTCCAAAGCTATATAAAGGCTATTCTCATCCCAAACTTAACAAAATCCACTAATCTCACTTAGAACTAACACATAACTTAATTAGTACTAATCACGGTCACTCGGGTCGGGGTCTTACATCCTCCACCCTTTAGGGCATTTGGTCCTCTAAATGGAAAATAACACTAACCTCAGGTACTAGATGCGGATACTTCTTCTGGACTTGATTATGTAATTCCCAAGTTGCTTCTTCAGGTCCATGATTTTCCCAAAGCACTTTCACCGAGTGAATTGTTCATGTCCTCAACTCTTGTTCCTTTGTATGAATGACCTGAACAGGCTTCTCTACATAGGTGGCATCTTTTCTGATTTCCAACGGTATAGGTGGCATCTTTTCTGATTTCCAACGGTTCATGATGGAGTACATGCAATGGATCGAGGATGTACTTCTTCAACATTGACACATGGAAAACATTGTGTACGCCGGAGAGTTCAGGCGGTAAGGCTAGTCTATAAGCCACATCACCAATCTTGCTCACAATGTCATAAGGCCCAATGTACCTCCTTGATACCTTGCCCTTTTGCCCGAATCTCAATGTTCCCCTAGTCAGTGACACTTTCAAGAAAACCTTATCCTTTTCTTTGAATTGCAAGTCCCTTCTGTGAGAGTTTGCATAGCTTTTCTGTCTACTTCGGGCTACCTTCGAGCGTTCTTGAATCAACTTGACCTTGTCACTAATCTCACTTACTATGGTTTGTCCATGAAAACTGCGCACACCTACCTCCTCCCAACAAACCGGAGTTCTACACCTTCTGCCATACAATGCCTCAAAAGGCGCCATTCCAAAGCTTGAATGGTAACTGTCATTGTAGGCGAACTCGCAAAGTGGTAAGGTCTCATCCCATTGAGTCTTGAAGTCTAATACATAAGTCTGAAGCATATCTTCAAGAGTCTGAATTATCCTTTCTGACTGGCCATCTGTCTGTGGGTGATAAGCCGTGTTGAACTTTGACTTCGTACCCATTGACTCATGCAACGTCTTCCAAAATCTCGAGACGAATCTACTGTCTCTGTCAAAAGTGATGGAGACTGGCTGTCTATGACGACTAATAATCTCATTAACAAACAACATTGCAAGAGATAACATGTGCATTTTCTTTCCTGTCCTCATCATGATAAAATGAGCTGACTTGGTGAGACGATCTACAATGACCCATATGGTGTTATTGCCTCTGCTGGTTTTCGGTAGTCCCGAAACAAAATCCATGCTAATATGCTCTCACTTCCATTCCTGGATCTTTAATGGTTGCAACAACCTTGGAGGCTTCTGATGCTCTGCTTTCACTAACTGATAAGTGATACATCAAGAGACAAACGCTGCGATCTCTCACTTCATGTTGTTTCACCAAAATCTGCCCTTCAAATTCTGATATATCTTTATGCTGCCCGGATGCATAGAATACTTTATACTGTGAGCCTCTGTCATGATGCCATTCCTCAAGTCTTCAATGTTAGGCACACACATAGACAATCACGGTAGTACAAGACTCCATCCACAATACGAAAGTTTGGACGCTCTGCTATATGCTCTGAAATCTTGGCCAACTCTGAATCTTGCAATTGGTTATCCTTGATTTTCTGAATAAAGGGGGGCTTGGACACTGACATGTTAGCTAACATCACACCCTCCTTTAGTGGTTGAAAGTCTACACCCAGCTCTTCAAATTGCTGAAAGATACAAGTACCCCTTAGACTTGCCAAGCCTACTGATTTCCTACTCAGTGCATCGGCGACCACATTCGCCTTCACCGGGTGATACTTGATCGGAAAGTTATAATCCTTGATGTATTCCATCCATCTTCTTTACCTCAGATTCAACTCCTTTGGAGAAAACAAATACTGTAAACTGCGGTGGTCGGAGTGGACTTCGAACTTTTCTCCATAGTGGTAATGTCTCCACATCTTTAGTGCAAAAACGACCACTGCCAACTCAAGGTTGTGTGTTACATAGTTCTTCACATGATCTTTCAACTGCCGAGATCTATAGGCAACAACTTTTCTATCTTGCATCAACATGCATCCAAGTCCTGCATTCGAAGCATTGGTAAAAATAGTAAAACCGCCACTTCCGGATGGCAAAGTAAGGACCGATGTTGTAGTCAATCTCTTTTTCAGCTCTTGGAAACTAGCTTCACACGGGTCTGTCCATATATATAGTGTATTTTTCCTAGTCAACTTCGTCAACGGTGCTGCAATCGACGAAAATCCTTGCACAAACCTAAGGTAATAACCTGCCAATCCCAGAAAACTTCTGATTTCTGATGCATTTCTTGGTCTTTCCCAATTCAAAACTGCCTCAATCTTGGCCGGATCCACTGACAACCCTTCTTTGGAGATGACGTGTCCTAAAAATGCGACTTGTTTGAGCCAAATTCGCACTTACTGAGCTTCGTATACAACTGGTTATCTCTTAAAAGTTGCAGTGCTATCCTTAAGTGCTCCACATGTCCTTCTCTGGACTTGGAGTACACCAAAATATTATCGATGAACACCACTGTGAATTGATCCAAGTACTATGCAAATATTTTGTTCATCAAGGCCATGAATATTGCCGGTACATTAGTAATTTCAAATGGCATCATTAGGAATTCATAGTGTCCACATCTTATCTGAAGAGCTGTCTTCGGTACATCTGACTCTCTAACTCTCATCTGAATGATAACCAGACCTCAAATCAATCTTCAAAAAATAGGCAACACCTTCTAACTGATCAAACAGTTCATCTATCCGTGGCAATTGATACTTGTTCTTGATGTCACTTGGTTCAATCTCCAGTAGTCGATGCACATCCTCATCGAATCATCTTTCTTTTTGACAAACAAAACTGGAGCTCCCCATGGTGAAATGCTAGGTCTAACAAAACCTTTGTCCAATAATTCTTGCAATTGTATCCTCAATTCTCCAAATTCCGCCGGAGCCATTCTATATGGTGCAATAGAAATTGGAGCGGTCCCTGGTAACAACTCAATGGTGAAAACAATTTTTCTAATGGGTGGCAATCCTGGAATCTCTTTTGGGAAAATATCCGGGAATTCACAAACAACTCCTCCACCCTTTGGGACCGTTTATCCTCCGTGATAAATGCCAAATAAGCTTCACATCCACTTTTCAAAAGCCTATCAGCCTTTAATGCTGAAATAAACCCTGTATGGGGATTCCTCGTCTCACCCTGAAACATCACTCCTACTTGGGTTTCCTTTAGTTTAAATGTGAGGGTCTTATGAAAACAATCTATCGTGGCATGGTACCCTGTTAACCAATATATCCCTAGGATGATATCAAAGTCATGCATCTCCAATAAAATGAGATTTGCTGGTAACACCACTTCTCCTATTTTAATTGCACAACTAGGGTAGAAAATATCACAAACAACTTGTTTGCCTACTGGAGTGGTCACAGTCAAAATAAACTCATGTTCTCTAGTAGGCACATCAATCAACTTAGAAAATTTAGGAGACAGGAATGAATGTGAGAGTCAAGGTAAAGAAAATCCTAGCTTCAATTCCACATACAAAGAGTGTACCTTCCACCACATTGCCTGCAGCCTCTGCATCAGTCCGATTGACTGCATAAACTTGGCCTCAGTGTTGTGGCGTATTTGGAGCTTGATGCTGCCTTCCTTGTAGTGCATTCCTATTATGTTGTTGAGGATGATTTTGCCCTTGTTGACGGGCCTGCTGCTGGGGTCTATATTGCTGCTGTGGTGCTTGTTGCTGAGGTGGCCTTGCTCGGTTCTGAACAACTAGTGCATTCTAAGGTGGTGTTCGACGCTATGCTCCTTGTGGTTGCTGATTCTGCCTATTACCTTGCCCAATGAACCTTGGGCAATCCTTGAGTTGATGGTTCATGGAACCACATCTGAAACATGCACCCGTTATGGTACGACATTGAGCATTCTCAAGGTTCTTACCACAGTGAATGCAAACTAGTGGGTTCTGAACATATTGATCATGCCTCGGTCTCTTATTCTGTTGGTTCCTCGGGTGATTCTATTGGTGAGCTTGTGTCTTTCCTTGAGTGCGGAGAATCTTGTTGTTCAAAATCTCAAACTTGTATGCCCTTCTAGCTGCCTCTTCAAATGTAGCAAGTGGCATAACCCCCGTGGCATTCCTCTCTATGATGGGGTTTAGTCCTTGAAGGAACTTGGCTATTTTCTTCTCCACGGTGTTGATCAGATCCGGAGCGTATCTAGACAACTTCTCAAATTTGGTGAGGTACTCAAGAACTGTCATGTTGCCTTGCACAAATTGCTGGAACTCTATGGCCTTCTGCCTCTTCACATGTGCAGGTACATACTTGTCACCAAATTGTTTCTTGAAATTATCCCAAGCTTCAGCATCTGCCACAGTACGGTATTCTGCCTTGACTGTCTTCCACCAAATATCGGCTAGGCCCATGAACATAGACGCTGCAAGTGCTACTTGTTGTCTCCCTGCGCATCAAAACACTTCGTAAATGTTCTTTGTGTGCTTTAGCCAATCATCTACAGATAGTGGGTCCTCGTGTCCTGTGAATTCTTTTAGTCCTCTCTTGCGGAAGCATTTGAATAAGGCATTGGGATCATTTTCCCTGTTGTTGATGACAATCTGAGTGCCCGGTGATTGAGCTGGCGCTGGTTCTAGCCTTGTCTCTAACACCTCCAACCATTGCCTTTGCACTTGTGCCATTTCCCTGGAATGATCTTCATCCTTTTTCTAGCCTGATTTTCGTTGGCCCGTGCTTGTAGCCTTGCATGATTCTCATTTGCTTGTCGTTGTTGATAAATAAGAGCCTAGATCAGCTGTTGGAATTGGTTCTGCATGGTTGTATCGGGAATATTGTCGTCAAGTGGCCCTGTATGTTCACTATTGCTTGCGGTGGGATTGCCGTTTACAAGTCTTTTTCGATGTGACATATCACTGCAAAACAAAGTGTTAGCACATAATAATCAAAGACAAGGTTATACATTGCCCACACGATTCTAGCTAATGGGAAGTTTAACAAATCCTCGCCACGTCCTTAGGATTTCTAGTTTCTTTTAATTGCCTGAAATACGTCTCGCTACAATACCAGTCTGTCGCGACCCCGGACTGGTTAGCGTATGGAGGGCGCTCCTAATCCGGGATCAGCGAGCTAAGTGATGGTTATAAGATACATATATAACAATTTCCCACAGGTTTCCGTGGTGAGGATATCACACAAGCACACAATCGTTCACATTCAGAATGCGGAAGTGTGTAGCAAATCACGTTTGTAATTCATTTCCATACTACGGGACTGATAAGACAATAAATAACAATCTGACGTCAGAGTGAGCAATGAACAATATGGCATTCCCAGAATATAAAGTTAGTATTTATACAAAAGATCAATTAATTAATCACTTCCCAAAAATAGAGGCCAACAAAGGCCAATCCAACCAAAGGAATCTCAAAATGTGCCAGTCTCTATCCCCCAAAATGTTTCGTATCTCAAGGCTTGACTGAATGTCTAGACGACATCGTTAGCCTGCGATTCACCTACACGTTGCAGCTCTTCGGCTGCCTCCTCTGGTTCCTCCTCAAAGACAACGGGATCTGGACCTGAGTACCAAAGAATGGGTCAGACACGACTGTCGCGACCTCGGACTGGGTCAGCGTACCTAATCCGGGATCGGCGAGCTAATGATGTGATGGGATAATAAACATACATATAAGAATACACTCATTTAATTTCCCACTGGTTTCCGCGGTGTAAGTATCACACATACTCACAAATCATTCACATTGGTGCGAAAGCGTGTGGCAAACCAAATTTGTAATCCATTCTACATTTCAGAACTGATAACACACATATATGAATAACATGATATCAGAGTGAGCAATGATCATTTGGCATTCCCAAAATATAAAGTTAAGGATTTATACAAAATGTAAGTTAATTAAACATTCCCCAAAAAAATAATGGCCAACAAAGGCCAGTACAACCAAAAGAATTCCCAAAATGTGTCAAACAATAACCCCAAAATGTTTCGCATCTCATATCTCGACCCAATGTCTAAATGACATTGTCAGCTTTCCATTTTACTAATCGATGCGGCTCACCGGCCGCCTCCACCGGCTCCTCCTCAAAGACAACGAGGACTAGATCTGAGTACCAAAAGAGTGGGTCAGACACGACAGTCTGGCAAGTGGGTGAATAGATATAACAGTAAGGAAATTTAAAGCATATTTTAGAAATACATTAAAAATCTGTCAAAGCTATAATTTCTATAAAAACAAGATGCATTATTTGTTTAAAGCAATATGCAATATAAAACATGAAAGGTAACAAGGAACATGAACTGACAAGATGGCAACCACACGTAAGCTAAATCCTCTATTACTAATGTGATGAGAGCACAATAAAGGCGTTGGTCTCGGACACGCGAGGTGACGAAAGACAACTATATACATATATACATATATTGAGCAAAACCATGGCTGCGGAACCGGGTGACAGAACAGAACAGAATTCAAACTGCAGCTGACAAAAGCTAAAGAGGGGGACCCCAAATCGGTGGATCAAATCGACAAGGTTGTCCAAGCTTAGTTGTGCTGACTCATAGGTCAAAACGAAATCAAAGTATATACATATCTGAAGAGGTGTATGACACCCAAAACAGATTGAATAGAAGGTTCGTAACCGCATTTATCACAATAATATCTTATCAGGAATGCATAAGGCTGACCAAATATTCAGACTACAGATTTCAGTAGTTTAAAACATTATTTGTACTAACACACGAAAACTGTCCGAAACATTTGAAATTAATGTGAAAAATAACACAATGAATCTTTGTATAATTACGGACATGCATTGAGGCTATAGGATTTAAACAATGTGTATCAGGATCTCGTATGTCGGTTTTTGCTCATGACTTGGTACTCCGGAAGATTTGAGACATTCCAAGTTCCCTATACAAATTGATAGGTCTAATATCCTCAATAAATCTCCGGAATTAGTGTTTCTTTCTCCATCAATCTCCATACATCACCTCCTAAGTCTCCCATTGAAGTGGGGCCTCAACCCGGCTCTTTCCATACCCCAAATCATAATTTCCTGGCTCCAGTCATAACTCCAAGCATAACAGTTAGTCTGCTCGAGCGAACTGAGGTTCGCTCGAGCGGGCAAGGTTTTGGGAGGGTAAGTTCGAGCGGACATTGGTTCGCTCGAGCGGATGGCTCTCTGGGAGGGTTAGCTCTAGCGAACATCCATGTTGGCTCGAGCTAACAAGGTTCTGGATGGGTCCGCTTGAGTAGACTGATCCGAGTCAGGATGGCTCAAACGGAGCCATGGTTAGCTCGAGCCACCGAGCTTCTGGAAGGGTCCGCTCAAGCGGACAGCTCCAGAAACTGCCCATTCTTGTGCATTCGTAGGCTCTCTTCTAATCGCCCTTAGAGCTACATCTTGACACCACATTTATGGCACTTCTACATACTCAAACCACAATCACATCTTCCAATAACCATCCATTAACACCATTAAAATTATTCAAATCTCACTTCATTTATTGCAAGGGCATCCATCGTTAATGAAGAACCATAATTTGACAAAAATACAAACTTTGATGCACAAAACTTAAGAGAACATTTAAGAGAGGAAAAGCTCATAAATATGCACATTTCTAAAATCAATGTAAATCATAAAACATAAGTAAGCCATTAATGAAAATCCATATTTTCCACAAAAACAAGAAATCATTTAAACAACTCATTCATCCACTTGCCTTAGCTCCAAATTAGCTAATAAGCTCTTAATCACTACTCCCAAGCTCAAAATCAACAATCTACACAAAAACCCCCAAAACAAACCCATTACAAACCCTAAAAAGTCAAAACCAAGCAATAGGATGAGGGAGCTTCCAATAATGGAGATGAAGCTCCTCTAGAACTAGAAGAACAATAATCTAGAAGATGAGAAGGATCACTTACATGGAAGGCCTTCAAATAGAAAAAGCTTGATCAAAAGGAACCCTAGATGGGTTGGTTTTCTCTACAAATGGTATCAAAGGGAAGCCTTCATGATGAGAAAGAAGAAGATGAACCCATTTTCCTTTTAGCAAGTGATTGGTGTGGATTTGGAGATGAAGAAGCAAGAAGAAAGAAAAAGAAACCCTAGGCTGGAACTCCTCTCTTCTCCAATGAAAAGTTGCAAGAAAAGGTAAAGAGAAGAAGGGTCTTCCTTTTATAAAAAGTGGGGATGGGTCGCACCACTTAAGAGACTTGTGGGGCTTAAAACATAGTTTTCCGGGCCTCGGATGAGTTCGACGAAGAATGAAGAAATGCTTGTTGAAATTTCTAGTTTCCAAAAAGTATATATATCATGGGTTTCGGAGACATTGAAAATAGTGTCCAGATTTTGTGTAAAAAGACTGTTTTACCCCTAACATGAGGAAAGTGGGGTTTCGAAGTCTTGGACGGAAACGGAGTAAACAAGAAAGTTGTGGGGAATGACAAAATCAATCAAACAGAGCTTAAACATGAACTTTCAGAATATTAGATAGTCTCCCCAAGTCACACGAAAGACTACAAAGGAACCCCCAAAGGGTCTCACTAATCGAAAAGGTTTCCAAAATATTCCAAAGCTATATAAAAGCCATTCTAATCCAAACCTAATTGAAATTCACTAATCTCACCTAAAACTAAAACAAGACTTAATTAGTATTAAGCAGAGTCTCATGGGTCGGGGTCTTACAACGACGGTCTGGCAGGTGGGTAAATAGATATAACAATAAAAGAAGTTTAAAAGAGTATTTTATGAAACATTGAAAACTTGTCAAAGCAATAACTACCATACGATAAGATGCATCATTTATTCAAAACACAGATGTAATATAAAACATGTGAGGTACCGAGAAACATGGACTGACAAGATGGCAATCACACAAAAGCTAAATCCTTCATCACTAGTGTGATGAGAGCACATTCAGGGCGTTGGTTTCGAAGCACGCGAAGTGACGAGAACCAACGAAATATATATATATACATATAGCTAGACAAGACCACGGCCGCGGAACCAGGTAAGGGGCAGGACAGGACCCAGATTGCAGTTGGCAGGAGCAAGAGGGGGACCCCTAAGTTGGTGGATCAAGCTAACAAGGACGTCCAAGCTTAGTGGTGCTGACACATAGGTTACAAGAAAAAAAATCAGGACATATACATATCTATATTGGTGTATAACACCCAGGCGTGCAGGACAAGGTGCTCATAGGCACATATATCATATCCTTAGCTGGTCATGCAGGTATGGGGCTGGCATAATATGTCCCGAGCATAAATCAATAGTTTCAAACAAAACTGGTAAAACCCCGTGAAAACGGGCTAGAACATATATAATTCGAGTGAAAGAGGATATTAAATGGATTTCCACCATTCCGGACCATGCATTGAGGCATAACGGTCTAAATCAAGGTGTATAGTACACTCGTATGTTGAACGATGTTGTTGGCTTGGCACTCCTGAAGATCGAGACATTCCAAGTGTTCCATACACTTTGGTAAGTCGAAAAGGTCCTCAATATATTTCGATGATGGCTTTCTTTCTCAATCAGGCTCCATTTACCACTTCCTGGGTCTTACCATTGCATTAGGGCTTCAAACAAACCTTTCCCAACCATTAAAACATCATTTACAAGACTCCTTTGAACCACTGCCCTTCCACAACCATTTAAGTCTCTTTGTCTTCCCCAAGACCACAATTACTCCTCCAACAACCTACCTCCAAAGCCATCAAATCCCATTCACTTCCAACCTCATTCATTACAAGAAACACCCACCATTGATGGAAATCCACATTTGTCAAAAACAAGCTTTAACAAAATATAATGCATACATTTTCCAAGAAATCAAATGAGAGAGAATAGCTTAGCAATATGCACATTTCAAAAATCAATATAAACCATAGGAACATAGGTGAAGATCAATAGTGAAAATCCACAACATCTCATTAAAACATGAAATCATTCAAACACTCCGTTCATCCACTTGCCTTGATCTCTAAGGTAGCTAAACAAGCTCCTAAACACCCTCTCAAGCCACCAATCTCCAACTACACAAAACCCCCAAAATACACTCATTACAAACCCTAAATAGTCAAAACCAAGAAATAGAAAGAGGGAGCTTGCAATAATGAAGATGGAGCTTCTCTACGATTAGAAGAACACAAATCTAGGAGATTAGGGAGATTGCTTACTTGGAAGGTCCTCTAATGGCAAGGGCTTAGTCAAAATGAACTTTGGAGTGGGTGGTTTCCTCTACAAATTGGTATTAGTAGAGAGTCTTGAAGATAGGGAAGAAGATAGTGAAGTCCATCTCTCCATTTGGGCAAGCTTGATGATGGATTGAGGATGAAGAAGCAAGAAGAAGAAGGGAGAAAACCCTAGGCAGCTGGAGCTTCTTTCCACAACAAAAGTAGTAAGAAAAGAGTAAAGTGGAAAAAGGGCTCTCCTTATATAGGAAGTGGTTTTTCGGGCCTCGAATGAGTTCGATGAAGAAGGAAGAAACGTTCACTAAAAAATCTAGTTTTCAAAAATTATATGTTTCGCGGGTTTTGGAGACATTGAAATTTGTGTCCAGACTTTTGTGTAAAAAGATTGTTTTGCCCCTAACATTAGAAGAGTAGGGTTTCAAGGTCTCAAACGGGAACGGAGTAAACACGAAAGTTATAAAGCTTGATGAGATAAATCTAACAAAGTTAAAACATGAGTTTTCAGAATATCGGATAATCCCCCATGTTCATGCAGAGTCACTAAAAAGGAACCCCCAAAGGGTCCCACTAATCAAGAAGGCTTTCAAAATTCCCCAAAGCTATATAAAATCTATTTTAATCCCAAAATTAACAAAATTCACTAATCGCACTTAGAACTAACATACAACTTAATTAGTACTAATCGTGGTCACTTGGGTCAGGGTCTTACACACACGCTCCTGCGTGAGCGCACATTCAGCATGTCACCAAAGGTGGGACCCTTTAATTTCATCGGAGTCCTACGTGACATTGATGCACAGTGTGAGGTGCGTAATAGAAAGTTGTCCTATTAATGATATGCTCAATCTTAATCATGGATCAAATCCTATTGGAGTAAACTTGAGGACAGGCGTTCATTGTAATAGGTTGGTTCTGCAGGCTAGGCTGCATATGAGTAGTAAAAGGTTTTATAATTGCAGAATTAAGATATTTTTTCTTTCATCATTTTATTGGTTGTTATTCTTATCATTGTTAATGAGTAAAGAAGTGAGAGTTAACATATTTTTTCTTTCATCATTTTATTGGTTGTTATTCTTATCGTTGTTAACGAGTAAAAAAGTACATCAACATCCTTAGTTGGTCAACCATCACTTGCCCCCACTGGAAGAAAAACATGGCTCCGCCACTGGATGTAAGGTGGAGATGTCGAAGGACCTTGACTTTCTTAGGCATTCAAAGGTGATGGAAGAGTTCTAATTTTAGGGATGCAAGTGGGTTTTCGATCCTCCGATTACTGGGCGGTTCTGACCCATGAAAAAATGGGTTTGGAACCTCATTTTGGTTTCAATAAGTAAATGGGTCCGATTTAGGGTTTTTTCCCTAATCCTAAATGGGTCCAGTCCCGGAACTAGTTGGTTTCCATCGGTGGACCTGGGCGTGGCTCGCATGCCAGCCTGTTGCATTTCAAAAGAGGCTGGTTAACTTGCGCCCTGTGATTTTGTGAACTAGTGTCACTGGTGTGGATTGCATTTTATTCCTGAATTGATGTTGGGATTACTTACAGTCATAGCATTTTCTAAAAGTAATTCCTGAAAAGAAATTTGGAATTAGGGTTCTGTCATCATTATCTTCATTTTCTTGTTATTGTGTAATTTCTATTGCATTTTAAATTTTGGGAAGCATCAGCTTTGTACTTTATAATTTCTTTTCATTTTTGCTTGGATTTGCTTAGTGTTTCTTTGTTTCTTACCTTTTCCCCCTAAAACATCGAAAATCTAAGTGGTTAGAGCATATTTAGATTGGTGATTTCGAACTTTTAGTAACTTCATGTTTGGTTACCTGATTGAATTTTCGTAAGTTTCTTGATGAGAGAGAGAGCTAACATTTCTTTGTTTATGCATTTTTTTATACTACAAATTAGACATAATTAGCGAAAGGTCCCTAAAGTGGAATATATCCAGCCTCTGGTCTATGCAAATTCTATTTAAGTGCTCTGGTCCACTCAGCTAAACAATTTGTAGCTAGAGGTCCCTACGTCCACACGATCACATATTTCAGGACTTATTTGCCCTTTCAACTGTTTTAGGCATAAATTTTTGAAATTTCAAATTTCAAATCTTCCATCCTCCCTCCTTCCTAAATCCTCTCAATCTTTGCTCCTTCCTCCTTCCTAAACAAACTGGTATTCGCGTGCTGAAGTAGAGAAGAGATTGGTTCTGATCTTGGTGGGCCACACAAATCGCAGAGAAGAGAAGGGATCGTTCCCTGGTTCTGGATCGGTTTGCAGGAGGAGATCTGATCGACGGATTCTTTGCAGGAGAATAAGGTTCTTGTTGTGACCGGAAGTTTGGACCGCCACAACCTGCGTGGTCGGAAAGGAAGAAGAGACCAGATGCAGGCCAGAACTGGATTCTGTTTCGACTGAAAAAGAAGACCAGAGACGAGAGGATTCATGAATCTGCTGGATTGTGTGTCGCCGAGGAAGAAGACTCATGCCGTCATCGTCTGAAGATTCCAGAGAAGCCCCGTTTGCTTCTTCCGCGCCCTGCCGTGGCCGAAGGAGGAAGAGCACCGGTTCTGGTTCTGATTCCAGAACTAGAACGTGAAGAAGACAATCCAGCTCTCTAGGGCTTTTGTTTCAGGTCTAGGTCGGGTTAGGCTAACCTAGTCCACATAAATTTATCTGAGTTTTGTCAAATTTATCTGTGTTTTTGTAAAATTTATCTGTCTTCTATCATATTTCTTTGTGTTTTTGGAAAATTTATCTGAGTTTTTTAGCAAATTTATTTACGTTTTTTTAAATCTATTTGCGTTTTTCTAATTTTATTTGAGTCTTTTGAAATTTATTTGTGTCTTTTCAAATTTATTTGCGTTTTTTGAAATAAACTTAACTGAGTTTTGGCAAAAATACTTGAGTTTTTGGCAATTTTTTCAGAAGTTTGGAAAATTGTTTTGTCTTAGGTTTGGCAAATGTGTTTGCATTTTTGAATTTTGTTTGTGTCTTTTGAAATTCATTTGCGTCTTTTGAAATTTATTTTCATTTTTTGAATTTTCTTTGGATCTTTTGAGATTTATTTGAATCTTTTTAAATTTATTTACATTTTTGAAATTTATTTGGATTTTTTGAAACTTATTTGCATCTTTTTAAATTTATTTGCGTTATTTTGAAATTTACTTGTGTGCTTTTAGAATTTATTTGAAAAAATCTCATTAATGGGATTCCATTAATCGTGGCCAATTAAATGGTTGTTGACCATTATTAATGTGATATCCCACCAATCATGGGATATGGTTTAAAGAAAGGGCAAACTAGACATTTAGGTATGAGAAAGTGTGAGAGGGACCTTTGACTGCATGGATTTAGATTGTGGACCGTTTGCAAGAAAGTGATGAGTTGATGGACCTCCGACCAAAGCCCCCTACAAATTATTGCTCCATTTGTTGTTGGATGAGTCAAATTCTCATGATTAGGGTTTTGTCATCATTATCTTGTTAGGGTGTAATTTCTACCTGCATTTTGGATTTAAGGAAGTTACTCTTTATAATCCCTCAGTGGCTAAAGGGGTTTATGTAAGTTTCTCACTTGCGCATGAGCTGGGAATTCTTTACTTATGTGTTTTTAATTGTTGTTGTGTGCCATCTCTTGGATGATTATAGCTTCAGCATTAGATAATATATTGTGGCAGAAATTTAGGAATGTGAATAATATTCTACGTAATTGTTGGCCTCAATGTACCATGATAACTCTTGCTGCACTTTTTCATGAAACAACAATGCCATCAACTTTCTCTGATTTTCTCTGTTATTTCACATGCATGGGTTATGTTTAGGGATGTAAAATGGAACCTCGATTTTCCAATTACTCGGAGGTTCCGACCCATTTAAAATTGGATTTGAGTCCTTATTTAGGCCCCAATAAGTAAACAGGTGCCGATTTGGGTCCCTGTGACCTAAACGGGTTGGAATTTGATTCTACATTGATTCCGACCCGTAAACCCGAGATCTACATATTACCTCAATTTCGAGAATCTCTCTTAAAAGCTAATTTTCTTTCCATTTCATTCTTTACCTAGAGTTGGGCCCATTCCATATCAAGAACCAGTTTCTGTCCCGTCTTCTCATTAATGGTTCGGTTCCAAGCCCACCATAGTCCCGGACTAGAAGCAACTTGTTTACATTCCTAGTTATGTTCCTTTTCGTTATTTTTAAATCTTGCTGTTGTTGAGGCCGAAACTAATGAATATTGGATTCATTTATTTCCTTGTTCATTCTTGTTTAATGTGGTGAATGCTAGGATCATTAGTATTTAAGTTTTGTTTGTTTCCTTTTGGTTTACTTGATTAGTCTTTAATAGGTTCATGGAAGATCAATGAACTTGGTGACTGACATTAGTTAGCCATAATCTTGCATTCTTGATGAAATTACATAAGCACACCAACATTGATGTGATGGCCCAAAAAGAAACAATGCACATGCTAGGAATATATTGTCAATAAATTCTAATGATTTAACTAGAGAAAAAAGATCAAATGCTAACAATGTGGCCAAATTACTTTGAGAAAAAATAATAATAGTGTGTTATAAAAAATTAAGAGCAAATATCAAAATAACCAACAACTCCCTATATATATCGGATTCGGAACCCTTTGCAACCCTATTAAAGCACACACAAATACTCAACTCGAGGAACAAACTTGTCCCGTGTTACTTGCATCGTCGGTGTGCTATCTACTCGTCAAGATCTTCTCCTTTTGAAGGCATTCTGTAGCAGCAACAGATGGATGATTCTGAAAATGAAGAGTTAATGCAGCAAATGGCTTTGCAAGTGTTTCTGCGCCGATGGAATCGTACCGGCAATGGCGATGGGGATGGCGGCGACTCTCTGATGCGGAGGGAGTTTCCTCTTTCATGTCCTCTCATCATCTCCCAAACTATGTCGACCCACTCTTCTTCTATTATTGTTAGAGTAAGATCAGCATATGGACCCTAACTCCCTTTTCTATTCCTTCTTTCTCCCTGATTTCATATTGAAGCATCTATCTTCAGAAGATTAGGGTTTGATTACTTTCTCTCTAAAAACTAGGTTTAGGGTTTGTTTCAAATCTGAACAACACTTTCATTACAAGACCTGGTACTAAATACTCACGTACACGGTGAGTGCCAGTGGACCCTAGATTTTTATTTTTTTGGGGGGGGGGTTCAATTAAAAACTGAAAATGTCAAAATGAACGGCAACTATCAATAATCTCCACTTATTGCTTAGTTTAAAGATATTTTTTTTCTTGAAAAACTAAGTATAAAAAAATCATAAGGTCTGCATAAGGTAGGTCCGCCATTGTACACAATATCACTTCCACTTTAGTTTCTCAAAACCGTAATCCCTTTTAAGAAAGGGTGGCCCTTTGGATTTTAGGTTTTCTATTCTCCAAAGCCTCAAATTCTCACTTTTTTTCTTTTCTTTTCTTTTCTTCTTCTGAAGAATGCATTCAAAACGCATATCTACACCCAGAAAAAAGATTTTAAAAAATAAAGGAATTTACTTGGAAAAGGCTAAAGATTCGTGAATATGATGATTTAATTGTATCTTAATATATATGTTTAGTTCTTTTTTTTTTCTTTTTAAAGGCTAGCGTGATGTTGAGATTGTAGGATGAGGGATCCTGGAAGAGAGATCCTAACACCTTTAAGAATGAGGGTTGCAAACGTTGCCTTTGTAAGAACTCAAAATGCCTAATGCTGTAAGTGTTGTTGGACTTTTTGTTGAATTGATATATTTACCTTGCACTTCATCTTGTTCCGTTTTATTTATTGTTTTCTTTCTTTTATACAGCTATTGTGCACGCTTTGTGTAGGCGGTAAAAACGACACCTACTTAGATTGAGATGAGATTGAGATAAACTTCTTAGGACAGGGAATGTTGAACGCCAATAACCTGAAAAGGGAAGGAAAAAGGTTAGAGTCAGAGCCCCTGGCTGTCGTGAGCCGAAGGCGCTCCGATGCCTGAGTTAGCTCTGAGAAAACTAAGCAGGAGGAGGCAGAAGGGAATGAGACGATGTGGAGTATTGTGAGTTGTGTATCGCGTACCTTCATGGGGCTGATCCCATGTGTATATATATGTGGGCGTTCCTCGTTCATTCTCTCTATGAGTGGGGGTAGGTGGGGTGAGGTCCCATCGATCTTTACCCTGACAGGCAGCAGTAGGTAAAATGGGCAACATCCCATCCTCACTTTCCATGCCTTCAGTCAGTTGATGTACAGGGCTGATAAAGCTAACTTCTTATCGCCATAAATGAGCGTTCCTATCGTCATAAATGAATGCTCATATTTGTCAGGGCGCGTCGTATTTTCAGGAGGAAGGTGGCGGCCCACTCTACCTTCAGCATTTTGGTCCGAGACCAAGAATGGCTTGGCCGTGGTGTGCTTTTGTACTGAGCTGGCATTCACGCCGAGTTGCCTAGCCGTGCTGCCGTGCTGGTACTCTTAACCGAGCTGCCGAGCTGACGGACTACGACCACAGAGGCCGAGGTGATCAGCGAGTCCTGCTGTAATCTTTGCTTAATTTCGTCATTACGGTGTTTTACCCGCACAATTGCCCCCTAGCTTTTGACTTTTGAGAGCCCTCCAGCTTGAGGAGGTCGGAAGCTTGGTGACTATAGCTGGCTCCGCTACTGAGCTCGAGAGAGGGTTACCGTCGTACGGGAGGGAGCTACCGGGACAGAGGAGCTCCGGATCAGGGGGGTCCTCCCTAGGCCTGGTGGCCGTCGCTAATGTACGGTCACCTTCGAGATGTCCCTTCGCCTGTCTAGGATATTTAATAGCCCTATGATATCGCGCCAAGGGTGGCACGTGTCGCCTCTTTTGGCTGTCTCGCAATTACTTCGAGGAGACGTTAGGGCTGCGAGATGGGACGTTAGGGCTGATTGAGGGGACGCCTCTTAAAGGCTCTTCTCGAAAGTCGAAACGACGCCCCTAGGCCTTATAAATCAGGGCGCCTCGCTCGTCTTCACTTTCCTCTGCTTTCTTCAAATTTCTACTGCGCTCTGTAAGAGAACTTCTCCGACACCTGCGAACTTCCGACGATCCTGCTTGTGCAGTCCCCTTTCGTAGGACTTCTTTCCGTTTTCCTCGTCTTTTCTTTTAGGTAGACCCTCGTCTGAGTTGAGAATGGGGGTCTATAGACATCTGTTAGGAGACCCAGGTTCCATAGGTCATTTTAGGGATGCATACAAGGTCCCCGCCAATGTGGAGATCAGACCGGATGGCCCTGATGACGGCCTCGCCTATCGTAACTGCTGGATGCCGTTCTGGCTGGTCTCTGTACTGGAAGGAGGGGTCCGCTTCCCCCTACATCCACTGGTCCGGGACTGCCTCCGGGAGTGGAGGTTGTGCCCATGCCAACTACTTCCCAATGGATACAAAATCATAATGGGAGTAGTGTGGCTAAACGAGATTCTGAGAATCGGCCTCGGTGTCCCGGACATCGAGGACACGTATGACCTCTGCAAATCCGCAGAAGGGGACACCTATTACCTCCGGCTGAGGGTCTGCCGGACTGGGTTTGTGACCGCGCTGGAGGACTCCAATAAGTACGCGGGCGAAGACCGAGTACTCGTCAGAGGAGGATGGGAGTTTGGTGAAGCGGAGCCTGCCACCACGGTCCGGGTTCCTCGAAAAATAGGAACTCCTCCAAGTAAAGACCGAAGTCCTTTCGGTTTGCAGTTCTCTTTTTTTTTTTGGCTCCTGACACAGTTTTGTCTATGCAGATTTCCGCGAAAAGAGGGAGCTTGCCAGGAAGAACCACTGGAGGGTGAACAGCGCGTGGCACGAGAAGGTGAGAAACTACCGCGGCCACAACTGCCGTGCTGCGTGGTCTCTCCTGGGGTACGTGCCCCACTACAGATCCTTCAACACCTCCAGAAGGGTGTCGGGAATAGACTCCGTGCTAAGCGGGGAAGGCGTCAGCCAAGGACCAGCGACGACCGCGGTGCCCGGCTCGGCGGCAGTGACTGTCGCGATTCCTACCGGACGTCTGATTGAGTCGGGAGACCGTGCTCCAGCAATCTCCGTCGCGGAGCCTGTCGAGACCTCGGGAGCCGAGCCCCGGCCTTCCCGAAGGAGGAGGTTAGTAGCTTCCAGCTCCGAGGAAGAGGAAGAGGAAGAGGAGGAGATGCTACGCCAGCGCGGGCGGCGCTACGCTGCAGAAGACCTGTCTGCGGCGGCCTTCGGGGACATTGGAGGCGAGGTCCGGGATCCCCCTTAGGCAGTGGCTGCGACGCCTCCGGCATTTGCGGGTGGAACTCCTGCCCCAGACGCCGGGACGGTCCTTGCAGCCGCGACCGAGGCTGCTCGGCCTGACGCGGCAGAGGTCACCGCGGCTCTGCCTCTGGCTATTGTCGTGGATGACTCACCCCCCGATCAGGCTGTGAGGGCTGGAGGTTGGGCTCGCTCCGCCGTGGTCACTGAGGGCGGGCGACCCAAGAAGAGAGCAAGGGTTGAGGCCTCGCCTGGCCCCTCTTCGCCTCCGTCTGCTGGCGGGACGATCTTGCCCCCTCCTCTGGCTCCGTGGAAGCCGGCCATCGAGGAGGTTCTGGGGAGGCAGCTGGCCGAGACAGACCGCGCAACCAATCCCCAAGTGGTCGCAGCGCTGGGACGCGCCTGTGCCCTTCCTCAAGACATGGCGAGGTGGGCTGGGATGGACAACGAGTCACTCATGCTCTCCTCGATGCGCTCTCTGGTGTCGGAAAGTGCAATATTCCTCCGTAGCTTTTAGTCCGGTGTCATTTTATTGACTTCGGGTTCTAATCTTGCAGCTGTTGTAGAAATGCCAAATGGGCAATGAGAGGCTCGACGCAGCCGAGGCGCGGGAGGCGGAATGGGTGGTCGAGAGGGACGAGCTGCGGGCGTCCTTGGCGGCTAAGGACGCGATGCTGGCAGAAGAGGTGGGCAGAAATGCTGGCCTCGTCTTCGATTTCGAGGAGTCCAAGGTCGAGGTCGAGCGCCTCAAGGACGAGCTGGCGGACGAGAAGACCCAGAACCTCCACCTTGCCTCTGAGCTTGACGATCTCCGGATTGCGGTAAGGCGACTGGAAGACGACCTGCAGAGTGCGAAGGGGACAAACAGGAGGCTCCTCTCTCAGCGGAACCAGGCGCAAGGTTCCCTGGAGATGGCGCTGAGGTGGAAGGCAGCCGAGATTGAGTCTGCTCTGGCAAAACAAGAGGCCAGGCTCAAGGAGGAGTTCCTCGCTGAGCATAACTCCATCATGGGGGAGGAGGTCTACAGGCTGTCCGCTGACTACAAGGCTCAGCTGCCAGGGATCCGGGACCGAGCCTGGGAGCTTGGGTGGAAAGTAGCCTTGAACAAGGCTGGGGTCCCCGAAGATAGCCCTCTCTTCCTAAATCCCCCAAAATTCCCCTGCTCTGACTCGGAACTCGTAGCCGTGTCTCAGGCTTCCTCTTGCCTTCCTCCGCAAGCCTGTCCGGAGGCGAGCGCTGCCCCCGGGGCGCCCCCAGAGGCTCCAGCTGCCAGCGCCGATCCTGAGGGCTCCCAAGCGCCCGCGGTCGTCGAGGTCCCTCCTGAAGCCGTCGCTCCCGAGGCTAGCGTTCCTGAAGCGAGCGCGGTCGTCTCTGAAGCTACCCCGACTGCTCCCGAGGCCAGCGCGGTCGTGGCCGAGGTCCCTCCTGAGATCCCTCCAGAGATTGACTGCAATGTGGAAGCTGCAGCCCTCTGAGGCTTTTTGTAATTTTTCTTTTATTGTATCTCCATTTATCTTGTAATCAGGATCTTCGATTAATGAAAACTTTCTTCGCATTCTGGCTTTCTTTCTCCTTGTCTCTGATGAAATGGGTGTGGTCGACTTCATGTCGCAATGCTTTGTTTGTTAAGTTGTTGGTCCGGATAACCGAACTCCTTGTCATTCTCAAAATTGGACATCCGCCCATGACCGAGACTTGGTGTATGAACCGTGGTCTTGATCGGCTGTGCACCCACACAATTTCTCCCCAGCTTTTGACCTCTGAGGGCTCATTCGAGTAGGTTGGAAGCTGAGTAGTTTTGTCAGGCTGGCACCGCCACTGATCTTAAGAGTATCAGGAGTGTGAAGGATTGCCGAGATGGTGGAGTCTCGGTTCAGGAAGGGTTCCTTCTTATCCTCATCACCGTTTGCTGACGTGGAGCGACTCGTCGAGGGGTCTCTTCGCCTGTCGAGGCATTTGTCCTTTCGTCTGTCGAGGCATTTGTTAGTCCTCAGGAAATGCGGCGCTGGTGCCACGTGTCACTTCTCCGAAGGGTACACAATTATATCTGTAGGACGCCTGGGCTGCCCGAGACGGCGTTAGGGCTGTTCGAGGTAATGCCTCATTAAATGCATCTCTTGAAATCTGAAACGGCGCCCCCAACCCTTATAAATTAGGGCACCTTCTCCTTCTTCATTCTTTTCGATCTTCCAGAGCTTCTGTTGCATTCTGCTGGAGAACAATACTGCATTCTGTTTGCACGGCCCTCCGTTGTAGGACTTCTTTCTTCCATTCTCTCCCTTTCTTGTAGGTAGTTTTTCGTTCAGGATAGAAAATGGGCATTTACAGGCATTGGCTAGGGGACCCAGCATCCATTGGCATGTTCAGGGAGACATACAAGGTCCCTGCTAACGTGGACGTTAGGCCAGACGGTCCTGATGACGGTATCACTTACAGCGACGGCTGGATGCCATTCTGGCTAGTGTCCGTTGTGGAGGGAGGAATCCGGTTCCCCCTTCACCCATTCCTTAGGGATTGTTTCCGGGAGTGGGAGTTAAGCCCTTGCCAGCTACTTCCCATTGGGTATAAAATCATCATGGGAGTAGTGCGGTTGAATGAGATTCTTGCCATCAGCCTCAGTGTCCCGGACATCGAGGAGGCATATGACCTCTGCAGATCCGCAGAAGGGAATACCTATTACCTCCGGCTGAGGGTCCGCCGAACTGCCTTTGTTACCGCGCTGGAAGACTCCAATAAATATGCAGGAGAGGACCGAGTTCTTGTCAGAGGGGCATGGGAGTTCGGCGAGGCGGAGTCCAGCACCACAGCTCGGATCCCACGAAGAATAGGAGTCCCTCCAAGTAAAGGCCGAGGTCCCTCTGGTCTGTAGTTTAACCTTAGTTCTTTTTCTTCTATTAACATCGTTCTGTTTGTGCAGGTTTTCGGCAGAGAAGGGAGTTGGCCAGAAGAAACCTGTGGAAGGTGAACACTGATTGGCACGAGAAGGTGCGGAAGTACCGTGGTCACCACTGCCGAGCTGCGTGGTCGCTTCTGGAGTATACTCCTCATTACAAGTCTTTCACCACCTCGAGACGGGTGACCGGGATTGACTCAGTGCTGCACGGAGAAAGCTTCAGCTCGGAGACCGTACAGACCGAGGTCCCCATCTCGGAGACGGTGACCGTCGCGATTCCCAGCGGGCTTCCGGTAGAATCGGGCGACCAGGCTCCAGACCGTGAACCTGCTGGGACCGCGAGAGCCGAGACCGGACGCAATCGGCAGAGGAAGAAATTCGTTGTTTCCAGCGAGTCTCGGACCTCATCCAGCTCGGAAGAAGCCGAAGTTGAGATGTTGCGCCGCCGCGGTCAGCGCTTCATGGCCGAGGACCTGTCCGCCGCAGCCTTTGGGGACATTGGGGGCGAGACCCCGGACCCTCTTCAGGCAGCCAGCGTCGCCCCGACTACGACGTCCATGGTTGCTGCAGAGGAAATTCTTGCTCCCGCGGCCAAGGTGGGTCCTGGAGCCGTTGACGAGGCCGAGGTCGGACCTCCCACTGCGGCCGAGGTCGGCCCTGAACTTCCGGCCATAGTCGTCAACGAATCGCCCTCCGACTCAGTAGGCAGGGAGGGTCTTGCTGATATCATCGAGGTGCGCAGGCCAGAAAAGAGGGCAAGGGTCGAACTCCCACCTGCTCCTGAATCGCCTGTATCGGTCGGGGAAGCCACCACTCCTTCTGAGTTTGTCCCTTGGAGGCCGGACATCGAGGGCGTGCTGGGGAGGCAATTAGCCTAATCGGACCGAGCGGTCAACCCTGAAGTGGTTGCCGCACTGGGACGAGCTTGCGCCCTTCCCCAGGACATGGCGAGGTGGGCGCGGATGGACAACTAGTCGCTGCTGCTCTCCTCAATGCGGTCGTCGGTAGCGGTATGTAACCTCATTCTTTATATTCCTCTCTTTTTCTGCTGCGTTCTTTTAGCTGAAACTCTTTCTTTCCGCAGCTCTTGCAAGAATGTCAAACTGGTATGGGGAGGCTGGATGCAGTCGAGGCCAGGGCAGCTGTCTGGGCGGCGGAGAAGGAGGAGCTGCTGAAGTCCTTGGCGGCAAAGGATTCGACGTTGGCGGAGGAGGCGAGTAGGAATGCTGACCTTTTTGCCGAGCTTGATGCAGCGCGGGCCTTGGCCGAGCACCTCAAAGAAAAAGCAAAGGAAGAGGCGGACCAGAACGCCCACCTTTCCTTTGAGCTAGACGAGGTCCGGCTTGCGCTGTCGCGGCAGGAGGAAGACATGTAGATGCTGCGGGGGACGAACAAGAGGCTCACCTCCGAGAGAAGGCTAGCTGAAAGAAAACTGGAGATGGCCCTGGAGGGGAAGGCGGCCGAGCTTGAGTTAGCTCTGAGAGGGCAGGAAGCCAAACTCAAGGAAGAGTACCAAGCCGAGCACGACGCCATGATGAACGAAGAGGTCGGCAAATTGGCAGTTGACTATAAGGCACAGTTGCTAAGAATCCGAGATCGGGCATGGTTACTTGGGTGGAAGGCGGCCTTGAAAAGGATTGGGGTTTCTGTGGACAGCCCCATTTTCAGGAATCCCCCCAGGTTCCCTCGCTCGGACTCGGAGCTGTGTGCCGTCTCGGAGTTTGCCCCAGCTCCCTCCGCCTCGGAAGTCGCCCCAGCTCCTTCCGCCTTGGAAGTCGTCCCAGCTCCCCTGGTGGTTCCCGAGACTGCCTCGGCCGTTCCCAGCGAGAGCGCTGCCGGGATTGATTGTAATAAGGAAGCTGCAGCTCCCTAAATTTTGTACTTCTTTTTCTTTTTACATTGTATTTTGACAAGTTCTTTACGTAATAAAACAGCATTCTTTCCACATGGTCTCTTGTTTATGATTTCTGTCTTGTTTGTGGTGGAATGGGTGTGGACACCTTTAAGGTAGTTTGCCAAGTAGTTTAATAGGCGCTAAAATCGGACGTTGGTATTTTCCCGTGCTTGCCTTTCAAACCGTGGCCCCGACTGTGCTGCCGAACCGGGGGTGGTGCTATCACCGGACCCTTAGGTGCTTATGGCTGTGCCGCCCAAGCTGGTGCAGGCACCGAGCTAAGGGCGGTTGGCTCTCTGAACAGAGGCGCCGAGCCGCGAGGGTGGTACTGCTACCGGACCCTGATGTGCTTATGGTTGTGCCGCCAAAGTTGGTGCAGGCATCGAGCTAAGGGCGGTTGGCTCTCTGAACCGAGGCGCCGAGCTGCGAGGGTGGTACTGATACCGGACCCTGATGTGCTTATGGCTGTGCCGCCAAAGCTGGTGCAGGCACCGAGCTAAGGGTGGTTGGCTCTCTGAACCGAGGCGCCGAGCCGCGAGGGTGGTACTGCTACCGGATCCTGATGTGCTTATGGCTGTGCCGCCCAAGCTGGTGCAAGCACCGAGCTAAGGGCGGTTGGCTTTTTGAACCGAGGCGCCGAGCCGCGAGGGTGGTACTGCTACCGGACCCTGATGTGCTTATGGCTGTGCCGCCCAAGCTGGTGCAGCCACCGGGCTAAGGACGGTTGGCTCTCTGAACCGAGGCGCCCAGCCGCGAGGGTGGTACTGCTACCGAACCCTGATGTTTATGGTTGTTCCGTCGAAGCTGGTGATGGCACCGAGCTGACAGTTGACACTTCGAACAGAGGCGTCGAGCCGCGGGGTCTCTCGAAGCAGTGTAAAGACTCATTCCAGAAATATCGTCTTTTATTGATATTTGAATTCTTTAATACATTTTTCAGAAGTAGAACTTTTTGAGATGCATCGCATTCCATGGTCGTGGGAGCTCCTTCCCCTCCATGTCTTCAAGTCGGTAGGCAGATCTCCCAGCTGTTGAAGTTACTCTGAACGGTCCCTGCCAGTTGGGCGCCAGCTTGCCTTCATTTGGATCTCGGTCGCCGGGAAGTGTTTTCTTTAAGACTAGCTCTCGCATCGCGAATTTTCTCTCCTTGACCTTCGGGTTGTATCCCCTGGCCAACTGTTGTTGATAGGCGACCAGGCGGATAGCTGCCGCCTCTCTTCGTTCTTCAGCCAAGTCCAGCTCTCGCGCTACATTCAGATCATTGAGGCCCTGGTCACAGAGTTCCGACCTCAAGGTCGGGAGGCCGACCTCAAGGGGAATAACTGCTTTCATGCCGTAGGCAAGGGAGAACAGGGTAGCCGAGGTGGAACGCCTTGGAGTAGTTCGGTAGGCCCATAGAACACTTGGCAGCTCCTCTGCCCATCGACCTTTGGCTCGGTCGAGTCTGTTTTTAATTCCGTCGAGGAGCACTTTGTTCGAGATCTCGGCCCGACCATTGCTTTGAGGATACGCCGGGGTGGAGTAGACATTTCGAATGCCGTACTCTTGGCAGAAGCCCTTGAAGAAGTTGGAATCGAACTGCGTTCCGTTGTCGGAAACGAGAGTACGGGGAATTCCAAATCTCGTGATGATGTTCTTCCACACAAAGTTCTTCGTGTCTAATTCGGTGATGGAGGACAAGGGTTCAGCTTCGACCCATTTTGTGAAGTAGTCCGTGGCCACTATCAACCATCTTTTGTTCCCTGGAGTTCGGTGGAGTGGTCCGACGATGTCCAGGCCCCACTGGGCGAAAGGCCATGGACTGGAGAGGGGGCTCAGGTCCTGGGCTGGCTGGTGGAGAGAGTGAGAGAACTTCTGGCACTTTTCGCATTTTCTGGCGTATAGCTGGGCGTCCTTCTGCATGTACGGCCACCAATAACCTTGGCTAATAGCTCGGTACGCAAGAGACCGACCCTTATATGACTGCCGCAGATTCCTTCGTGAATCTCGTAGAGGAAATCGTCGACTTTGCTGGGGTGAACGCACTGGAGGTAGGGCCCTGTGGATGACTTCCTGTAGAGCGTGCCGTCTGGGGAGAGCCAGAACCGGGTCGCCTTCAACCTGACCTTACGAGCTTCAGTTCTGTCATCGGGTAGCTGGTCGTCCTTCAGGTATGCAACGATGGGGTCCATCCAGCTCGGGCCGAGATCAAGGCACATGAGCTGCCGAGGTTGCTGGAGGTCGATGCTGGGCTCTCGCAGCGTTTCTACTTCAATAGTTCTTTTATTACCGGCTTCGACAGCCAAGGCGAGGCTGGCAAGGGCGTCGGCATGGGAATTGGACTCTCTGCCAATCTGCCGGACCTCGGCCCTTTCGAACTGGGAGAGAAGTCCCCTGGCGTGGGCTAGGTAGGCCGCCATCCTATCATCCCGAGCTTGGTAATCTCAGCTGAGCTGGCTTGCCACCAACTGAGAATCGCTGAAAACAACTACGCGTCGAGCTTCCAAGATTTTGGCACTGTTAAGTCCGGCAATGAGCGCTTCATACTTGGCCTCGTTATTAGATGCCTTGAAACCGAGCGTCAGAGCTTGTTCGATGACGATGCCCTCTGGGGACTGGAGGACTATACCAGCGCCAGCTCTTTTGGATGTTGAGGATCCGTCGACGAAGACTTTCCAGGATGAGTCCAGAAGCTTTCTCCAGGACTGTTCTTGCTCGGTCTCGGTGACAAGCTCTGCACCCCTATCGCCCCCTAGTTCGGTGTCGAACAAGGTCGGTGCCGAACTCTGAGGAGTAAATTCCACGATAAAGTCCGCTAGGACTTGAGCTTTGATGGCTGTTCTGGGCTGATAGTTGATGTCATATTGCCCCAGTTCGACAGCCCATTCGGAGATCCGTCCGGAGAAGTTTGCCTTCCGGAGGAGAGCCTTCAGTGGGTATTCTGTTACGATCACTATTGTGAAGGTTTGGAAGTAATGGGAGAGCTTTCGCGAGGCGTTTTCGAGCTGCAAGTACCGGGTCTCGGCGTCCAGCAGGGTTTTGCTCGTGTAATAGATAGGCCTTTGTTGGCCGTTGTCCTCTCTGATGTGCACCGAGCTCACTGCATGGTCCGAGACCGACAGGTACAAGTACAGTGCCTCTCCCATAGTCGGGGTTGACAGCAGCGGTGGAGAAGAAAGGTAGTGTTTAAGCTGTTGCAGCGCCTAAGAACAATCCGTCGTCCATTGAAACTTGGAGCCCTTTCGCAAGAGTTGGAAGAAAGGTCTGCATTTGTCCGAAGTTCGGCTGATAAATCGGTTCAGGGAGGTAGCCGTTCCGGTCAGCCGCTGAACTTGTTTTGCCGAGGTCGGACACTGGAGCTCCTGGATTGTGGTGATCTGGTCAGGGTTCGCTTTGATCCCCCTTCTTGTGACCAGGCTCCCTAAGAACTTGCCGAAACCGACACCAAAGGCGCACTTGGATGCATTCAGCTTCAACTGGAACTGGCGAAGGATGTCAAAAATTTGGCGGAGGTCGGTCAAGTGGTCCTGCAACCTTTTGGATTTGACGACCATATCATCGATATAGACCTCCACCGTCTTGCCGAGTTGGGCCTAGAACATCTTCGTCACCAACCGCTAGTATGTCGCTCCCGCATTTTTTAACCCGAAGGGCATCACCTTGTAAAAATAGGTGCCCCTGGGAGTGATGAAAGCTGTCTTTTCTTGGTCTGCCGCATACAGGGGGATCTGATGGTACCCCCGGTAGGCATCTGGGAAACTCATTCGGTCGTGTCCGGCAGTGGCGTCGATGAGCTGGTCTATCTTTGGAAGAGGGAAGTTGTCTTTGGGACAGGCCTTATTGAGGTCGATGAAGTCCACGCAGACCCTCCATTTTCCCGTCTTCTTTTTTACCACCACAGTGTTGGCCAGCCACTGCGGATAGTGGACCTCCTTTATTGCGCCTGCCTTGAGGAGTTTCTGAACTTCCTCAATCACGGCCTCGGTCTGCGGGACCCCAGTCCGGCGCGGTTTTTGAAGCACGGGCTTATGGTTGGGATCCACCTTTAATTTGTGGCACATGACTGTCGGGTCAATGCCGGGCATCTCATAGGGTGTCCAGGCAAAGACCGCTTTATTCTCCACGAGGAGGTCAAGCAGTTCTGTCTTCTCAGACTCGGGGAGCTGGCTTCCAATGAGGAAAAATCTGTCTGGGTCGGCGGGATCAATGTTGACCTTGGTGAGGTCCTCGATGCTTTTCTGCGCCGGAGCCCTGTCAACGTCCCCGAGCTCGGCCTCTCTGTCCAGTTCGGCCACATTGACTTGGGATGGCTCGGCTTCGCCAGGCAGCACGGCCAGCAAGCATTGCCTAGCCATGTGCTGGTCGCCTCTGATGGTGATCACATCCGTTCGGCCCGACTGGTTTTCCAGAGGGAATTTGAGCTTCTGATGGCGGGTGGAGGGCACCGCCTCCATGCTATGTAGCCATGTCCTCCCCATTATAACATTGTACGGGGAGAGGACATCGACTACTAGGAAGTCAACTTGTCTGCAGGCGCCACCCACTTGGACTCTGAGGGAGATCTTGCCCTTGGGGTAAACAGGCTTGGAGCTGAAGCCGACCAGAGGGGTACGGGCAGCCTGGAGGTCCTCGTCCTTAAGTTTCAACTTCTTGAAGCAATCATAGTACAGGATTTCGGACGAACTGCCAGGGTCGACAAGGACTCTCTGAACCAAGAAGTTCTGCAGCTTCAAGGTGAGCACTAGAGCGTCGTTATGTGGGAGTTCGACGTCTTCCAAGTCCTTGTCAGAAAACCATACTCTGACCCCCCTCCGCTTTGGCTTTCTTTGCGGCCGGCTCTGGTGCCGTAGTCAGCACCTGCTTCTGATGGGAGGTGCGCCTGGCCTCGGCGCGAGCCTGAGAGCTCCTCTTGGGTGGGGCGGCGAGGTGAATGTCGTTGATGATGCCTTCTGGCTCGCTGTCCTGGTTGTCAGCGTCTCGCCGTGGAGGTCGGTCATCACCTCGGCCTTCCTCCTTGATGTAATCCCTGAGGTGCCCCTCCTTCACGAGGTTCTCCAGGTGGAATTTGTAGCTCCTGCACTCGTCGGTTCTGTGCCCATTTTGCTTGTGGTATGCGCAGAACTTACTCTGGTCTCGAGAGGAGGGGTCAGTTGTCATCGGCCGCGGCCACTTGAAGAAAGGCTGCGCTTTTATTTTATTGAGGAGCCTATAGATTGGCTCCTTGAATATAGTATTTACTGCTACGTGGGAGGCCGCCTCGTGGCCTGACATTCTGCCGCTCCCCGATGCCGTTGTCGAAGTAGAGGGGGTTCGGCGTTGATCCGAGGACCGGGCCTTGCGCCGATCCGGGGATGGATCTCTGCGACGATCCTCCCTCCTGGAGGACCTGCTATCTCCCTTGGCCGGCTGGTTCTTCTTGGTGAGGCCGAAGTTTTCGCGACCTCGCACCTCGTCTTCTTCTGCCAGTATGAACCGATTCGCTCGGGTCATCAGCTCTTTCATGGTGGTCACGGGGTACATGACCAACTGTGCCCGAAGCTAGATGCCCGGCTGCAGAACCAGCTGGAAGGACTTTACTGCTAACTTTTCAGAAGCGCACTCCATATCGCTGTAGACAGTCCAGAACCAACGAGCGAACTGGGTGACGCTCTCGTCTTCCTGCATCCGGAGGGCCATTAGGTCAGCATCGGTCTTCAGGACGACGCGATGAGCCTGTAATTTTCCCAGGAAGGAGGTCCGGAGCTGCTGCCAACTGGAGACGGAGTCTTCAGGAAGCGAGCAAAACCACCGCAGGGGGAGATCCGCCAAACTGGAGGAGAAAACTCGACAGTTTAGGGAGTCGTCATCCCCCCAGACCGACATCCTCTGGACGTAATGTCGGAGATGAGCCGCAGGGTCCGAGGTTCCGTCATATAGGGCGAACCTCGGGACGCTGAACTTCTCGGGGAGTGAGTATTTTCTTATCTCCCTAGAGAAAGGAGACGCACCAGTGTCCTCAGCTTCAAAGGCGCTATACTGGTCTCGGACGATACCAGCAGTCTCCATATTCTGGCGGATCGTCTGCTTCACCCGCCGGTCGATCCACTGCTTCAACTCTTCATCTTCCGAAACCTGGCGCTGCTTCTTCGGCCCTTCATGCACGTGACTGCTGCTGGAGCCTTCTTCTCCGTGGTCTCGGTCGCGCCTCTTATTATTGAGGACGTGCCTCAGGTCTCGCCCGTAGTTCAGGCGCCTGGGTGGCGGACTCTGACCCTTTTTGTCGTCGAGCTGTTGCTTGAGCTGCCGGATAAGCTCATGCTGCTCCTGGATGAGGCGGTTCTGAGCCCTAATGTCATCCAGGCGGGGGTCTTCATTTTGATCGAGGCTGGCTTAATGGTGTGACTGCGATCCGGCCCACGCTGACTTCTCACGTGGCTTGGTGACCGACTTGTCACCTTGCCTGGCCTGCTCATGGCTATGGCGGGGCTGTTCCGGAGGTGGGACGTCGCGAGGGGTAGGCATGGTCAGTCCCCTAGACCGCGACTGCGTCTGGACCGTAGGAGACCTCCCCCCTGACCTCCTTTGTTGAGGAGGTGGAGGTGGAAGATTCTGCACCAGCGTAGGCTGTATGGACGGAGCATTGCCTTTGGAGGGTCCTTTGCCATTTCTGATTTTTGGAGGCATGGTGCTTACAAGCTTTTAGTTCAGCTTCCCACAGACGGCGCCAAACTGTAGGTGGTAAAAACGACACCTACTTAGATTGAGATGAGATTGAGATAAACTTCTTAGGACAGGGAATGCTGAACGCCAATAACCTGAAAAGGGAAGGAAAAAGGCTAGAGTCAGAGCCCCTGGCTGTCGTGAGCCGAAGGCGCTTCGATGCCTGAGTTAGCTCTAAGAAAACTAAGCAGGAGGAGGCAGAAGGGAATGAGACGATGTGGAGTATTGTGAGTTGTGTATCGCGTACCTTCATGGGGCTGATCCCATGTGTATATATATGTGGGCGTTCCTCGTTCATTCTCTCTATGAGTGGGGGTAGGTGGGGTGAGGTCCCATCGATCCTTACCCTGACAGGCAGCAGTAGGTAAAATGGGCAACATACCATCCTCACTTTCCATGCCTTCAGTCAGTTGATGTACAGAGCTGATAAAGCTAACTTCTTATTGCCATAAATGAGCGATCCTATCGTCATAAATGAATGCTCATATCTGTTAGGGCGCGCCGCATTTTCAGGAGGAAGGTGGCGGCCCACTCTACCTTCAGCATTTTCGTCCGAGACCAAGAATGGCTTGGCCGTGGTGTGCTTTTGTACTGAGCTGGCATTCACGCCGAGCTGCCTAACCGTGCTGCCGTGCTGGTACTCTTGACCGAGCTGCCGAGCTGACGGGCTACGACCACAGAGGCCGAGGTGATCACGAGTCCTGCTGTAATCTTTGCTTAATTTCGTCATTACGGTGTTTTACCCACACACTTTGTTTATGGGGAGTATTGTGCTCAAGGTTGTGGGTGCCAAGATTGCCATAATAAAGCGAACAATGAAGAGATGATTCATGGCATCCGGCAACAGATAGAGTCCCATGACCCTCATGCATTTAAACGAAAGTCTCCTCAGAATAGTGTGGTAAGGACCTTTTTGACAATGTCAACTTCAACTTCACTGTTCTTTTATTTTCATTAATAGAAACTTTAATATCATGTGCAGCTAAATCGGATTAGCCTTAAATGTGGGCGAGTCTCTATATTAATGTGCTTTCCTTAAATTTACAAAAAGGGGTTTTGACATATTAGTCTATATTAAAATCAGATTTTCCAATTTCATAATCAAAACTCCGGTCAACATTTTTTTAAAACTTTTTTACCCTGGATCTCATTATATCACGGGAATAGTGTACGTCACATAAATGAATAAATCCCATGATATCTTAGGGAAAAATTCTTCCAAGTGCTAAAACGTGATAAAAGGTGGTTAGATGTGAAATTTCACAAAATGTCAATTTTCATTATATATAAAAAATTAAATTTGTTGCTAAATTGATAAAGTTGCCATGATATCATAGGATTTGGCACAAAAAAAGTCTAGAAAATAATGTTGACCAGAGTCAAACGAGTCTAGTGACATTATCTAAATTTAGGTCATGAAATTGGAAAAACCAAGTTTAAGGAGGACTAATATGTCAAAACCCCTTTACAAAATAAAATTTTGACTATGAAATTATAAAACCCCCCACATAATATGTGACTATGAAATTATAAAACCCCCCACATAATATGTACTATTTCAAAATAACAAGCCGCGCCCGCCCCCCCCCCCCCACCAAGACCTCTGTCCTTTGGTGATGTTTTCTTAAATAAAATAGCAGTCTACCTCAGTATCCTTAGTCCTCTCATGAAATTATCAACCTTATTCTTCAAGAATCAAGTCCCTATGGAAAGAAAAATCCCAAACTACATTTCCACCCATCAAACAAAAATTTTCAGCAACAAGACCCCAATGACACTGGTCCAACGAAAACAAATTAGAAAACCTTCGATTCAACACCCTTGGCCTACACCACTCATCATGCTAGACTCTAAGCCGAAGACTATCCGGAACTCTATAGCGGATACACTGGCGAAGACCCACACACACACAAAAAAAAAAAAAAAAAAATCTGAAAACTACTTTAATTGCTAGAACATTTTATGTTTTTTGTACATATGCCCCCAAATAAATAAATAAATAAATAAAACCCTTATATTTTGAGCATCATACCTGCGACAGGGATCACGCTCACATCTTGGGTTTATTTTGTACCTTTTGAATGACCTTATTTTGTAGGCCTTTTCTTTTGGGAATGTACATAAAATGCTTTTGTATTAACATCTTTAATATTACTGGGAATGTCACTCTGATATCCTGTCCAGTGGAAATGTATGCTTGTATTTGTTTCATGAATTATTCATGAGGACGAGGGCCGGTCGCACGAGGGAAATTCTTGATTGCGTGTGATTAGGCTTACACGGTGTTTAGTGATTTGGGGCCGTGACAATTACCTAGCTCTCAGGATCAACAACTTTACCTGACTAGTGAATCAGAGGTTCACTAACTAGCTATATATAGGTCAAGTGTTTGCCTACTGTAAATACCTCCTTATGTGTTGGAGCATCCATGAAATGAAAGAGATTGGCCAGTGCATTTGGGTGGTTAGGTAATTGTCCTAAGTATAGATCTAGAGACCTCCTCTAGACTCTAAATATCACTTTATTGATATACATTGACACCTTATCACAATGTTGTACAGATATATAGAATTAGATTTCTACTCACTCACTCAGTGTTATTGAATTGTGTGTTTCTGCCTTAAACCCCAGGTAACCAGAGCATAAAAAGACAAGAGGATCCTAACAATGAAGTGATAGGATCCAATGTTTGCGGTTGAGAGAAGATGAGACTCACAAATCAAGATAGAGACTAGTTTATATGGTCTAGTTTAATTCATTTTAGACATCAATAAATATTTGATGGAGATTGTATATTTTATTTTCTATTCTGAATTATTCTGTAACATTGAAATTTGGATGAATTCTTTAAATTAAAGATGAAACTAATAAGGTAAATTAAATGCCTATGCTTATTTATGCTTATGATTGTTTGATTGATGATGATGATATGTTACTGTTGAAAACATGGAATTTGATAGGGCCACGGAGCTTAGGTCATTAAAAAGCGGCATCAGAGCATAAGATCTGAGCTCATACAAGATATAAAAACTCGTAGGATGCATGGTACGGACGGTTAGATTTATGTGTAGCTGGTTAATTGTTGAGTTAGGATTGTATGGTGAGCTAATTGGGTCCTCTTTTGGTAGGAGAAGAAGAATGAAAATTAATAATAATAATAATAATAATACTAACGAGAAGAATGAAAATAATAATAATAATAATGATATCAATGACAATAACTTGAATAACGAAAACCATGATGACATCCAAATACCTCAATATGTCAAGATTTTTAAGAACTTCATTCCAGCTTATCAGTAATAGGTGATAAGCAATAGGAGAAGAAGAATGAAAATTAATAATAATAATAATAATAATAATGACGAGAAGAATGAAAATAATAATAATAATAATGATATCAATGACAATAACTTGAATAACGAAAACCATGATGACATCCAAATACCTCAATATGTCAAGATTTTTAAGAACTTCATTCCAGCTTATCAGTAATAGGTGATAAGAAATAGGTCCAGTCTTAACCAATCACGCAAGAGGAACTGAGGGCTGTTTGGGCACTCCTGAATTGTCAAACTAATGGAGAAAGGAATGGTGTGAAAGTTCGGGATCCGAATCCTTGAGGGGGTGCATAGGGTGAGCCCAAATCTAATCCAACTATGACTAATTTTAAATTCTTCTTACAATCTAGGCACAAGTGAAGTTTAGAGAGATATAAAAATGGAAGCATAAGCAATAAAAATTCATGTTCGCGCACCCGAAGTGTAGGGTTGCGATGTAGTAATAAACTCAATGAGTACGAGGTCGATCCACAGGGAGCGTAAAGCAATTAGCTTGGACGTATTCTAATTGAAAATCTAAAAAATTCTAATATGAACTTACACAACTAGTAATAATCATTCTGAAATTAAAATGATTACAATCTTACAATCAATTAAAAATAATCCTAATCTAAAAACCTATGTTAAAAAGTCCTAAACTCAAAAGATACAACCAAAAGAAACATTATCAAAACAATCAACATCATCATCAAAGCTTTGTCTCAACTATGTTGGAGTCGATGACATGAATTATGTTTCTCTATTAAACATTATCAAAACAACCAATTGATGAAATTAAAAGTAAAAATCAGAAATTAAAATAATGCAAAAATCAATAAAATAAAAGCTTCTAGGAACTAGGGATCCTCTTTTTTCCTAATAATTGAATGTACGTACAAATCGCGATCTCTTTCCCATGAATAGGTTGTCAATATATTTCGTTGAAAGAATGAAATTAATGTCCCTTTTCTAATTAATCTTAGAAGTAATTATTTTAATATTTAAATACATCAAAAACATCTTTTTTTGTTCATACTTGCATTGCCTTTATGGATGCGTTGTATCCGGAGAAAACAAAACATCAAAGAGGATACTAAATATGACAAGTAATAGTCAAACCACTTTTACATGTTAATTAAAAAAAAAGTACATTAAACTTCTAATTATCGTTTATTCGAAAAACCAATAAAAATACAAAAAGATTCACCCTCTTTCCTAGAAAAGAAAAGAACTAGCCTATCATGGTCTTCGTGTTCAACATACTTGAAAGTTCAACCTATTATGGTCTTTGTGTGACGTGAAGAAGAGGCCTTGCATGAGGACTAGAATGCGGTATTGGTGGTGGAATGGGCCTGAAGTTGTGGTCGGCTAAGGGGTAGGCCCTTTGGGTGAGCTACAATGGAAGAAAGAGACGTGGGGAAGGGTGTTACAGGGTGGGAAAAAGACGGGGATGAATAGTGACGTGAATAGTGCTACATGAATAGTGCCTTCCCCTCCCTAGGGTTTTATTTATAGTTTTCACAACACTTGTCCAAGTTATAATGGGTTGAGGAAAGGTCTTTAGGTTATGCTCCAAGTTTGGGATGGTTCAGGAAAGCTTGAGAGGGAATAAAGTGGGTTCTGAATTAATTTCCAAGTTGAATTCCTTGATGAGGAAGAACTTTATAATTTTTGGGATCTTTGGTTGGTTGGAAATCTCTTTGCATTGGGCCCCTTTTTTCTTGAAAAATATTCCAATGATTCGAAGTTTGAGTTTTTGCAAACTTGAAGAGCCCACCTTGGATGGTCCCACACGGGCTGTGCAACATAGCTTGGATTTCTTGCTCTCTTTTCTTCTTCTTTTTTACTCTTTTTTCTTCTCTCATTCCTTTCTTAGCTTCCTTGTTCCCAAAGTTTCATTACTTCCTTTCTCTAACTTCCATTCAAATTTGAATTTTGAAGTCTTCAAACGATTGAGAAGGAGAATCTTTGAATTTGCAACAAGTATGTGGTACCCCTCCTTGGCCGAACTCACCTTGGGATTCACGCCAAAGGTGGTGAGTGGGTCCCACATGGGTTTTTCTTCTTTTCCTCCTCTTTGAATTTTCCTCATGGACTTCCTTCAATGCGGCCCCCAAATCTCTGAATTTTCTTGGACAAAATTAAATAATAATCTAAAGATTAGTTTTCTTATGCATAGAAGAATAATGCAATGCATAGGGCTCAATTCAACACGCATGAATGCATATATGAATATACCACATTGTTCAAAATTTTGTGAAGAATGGAGTGGTGCAAAGAAATCATGCATGTTTATGACGGAAAAAGAAAGTTATTTGGAGCGATAGTAGGATAATAGAAAAGAATAATTTTATGAAAAACATGCAATTTTCTGAATTTTGATTAATTTTCAACAACAAAACAAACTTTTGACAATATGATGCATGATTTTATAAAATTCAATGAAACTAACCCTACATAAGTCCACAAATCTACATGAAATGATGCGAATGAAATGCAATTTTATGGACTTACAATTCACCATAAAAAGAAAGCAACCACCACAGCACAAAATTTAGAATGGTTCAGCCAAAATGCCTACATCTACTCCCAGCTTGTGACATATCACCCCACCGATATTCCGAAAGTCAATCACAGCTTTCCGGCTCATCTCAAAACTCACAACCATTAAATTTTCTTTGCTAATATAGAACCATTACAAATGCTTTTTAGGTTAAGTAATAACCGTTATATCAGTGAGTTTTTCTTGTAAAAACGTGTATAGAACATAAAAAGAGATAAAATGAAATATAGAAAGATGACTCTAAAATAGGCGGATATTAAAGCGATAGTCCGACCAAATACACATAATGTGACGATACAAAGGTTATAATGCAATGTGCGTGTGCTACCATCAATCAAGCAGGTGATAGTAAGTAAAGATTGCAAATAGAATGAAAACATACTAAAATTTGATTTGGCTTCTAGAAGATATGAAATCAAGTTATGACGTGATTGGGGCAAAACACCAAACACATGAGATGCATGATTCAACTTAAAGAAATGCCATTAAAGAAGGGGACCGGTCCTATAAGGATAATCCTTACAATCTTATGTGCAGACAGCCTAGTGGGGCCCACTGTGAGACCCCACTGGTCATGGGATGGAGGGGGATCAAAAGATCCAAGTGGGGCCAACCTACATTTCAAATTTGAAGTCAATCTAATACCTCTAACTTCTTCATCTATGGTCCACAAGTTTAACAGCTCTATATCAAACAAAGAAAAAAGACCCTCAATAAAACGGTCTAGTTCATCTGAATCCATGCAAATTCATGGAGTTCAATGCTATAAAAGTGTTGTAAATGTGTGTCCAATTTGGATGGGTCATAAGGTAGGCCCCAATGGCCGTTCCAAACTATGCGGACCGTAAGGACTGTCCTTAGAGGACTTGTTCTCATTAAAGAAATCAAATATTTTAGTAAAGCATGAATACTTTAGGCAAAAAGAAGTTAAAACTAACTTGGTGTGAATCATGTGAAGGATCATTGCTTTATTTTTTTCCCTCTTCATCTCTAGCCTCTCATTACTTAGAACCCGTGGCTTGCATATTTTTCTTTTGTCAAAAACTCACCCCTCTCAAGCCTTGAAACTAGCTTTGAATTTAATTATAAAAAAGTTTCAATGGCACTGTAACAACGACACTATAATAACAGTCTCGGTAGCAATGCTACTGTTGCATGTTACCATAGCTGTGGATTTCAAATGTTAGGTTTTTTTTTTTTTAATATTTTAAATTGAGTAAATGGATTGACCTAATTGGTCATGGGTTCAAAGGGCCTTATTTAGGTAATTCTGAGGTTAAAAAAGGGCTGAAAAGATTGCATAAATAAAATAAAGAAAAGATGAAAACAATAGAATCCTAAGAAATCAAAGATAATAATTTTAAAAGAAAATTACACGGATAACCAAGCTTAAGATAAAGAAATCATTCATGGGAAATCAAGCTTTAAAAAAATACATCCAATCAAATTGCAATGCACAAAATCATTAACAATCTTCCGCTTTGCAATTTGATGGCAACAAAACCGAGCTTGAGTTTTCTGTAACTTCTTTAATTCCACTTGAGATGACAACACGCTCTTGAGCTCCCCCTCAACTAATGAAACTATTTCTCCTTTAGAGCATCTTCCTTTCATAATAGCCCACTTCCCCTTGAGCCTTGATCTTCTTAAATCTTCACCGCCTTCCACCTTTCTCTTCCCACTAAGATAAGTATCTCCTTGATTTTTTATTCTTTTCTCCCTTTGACATTGAGTTGCAAAGGATCCCGTACACAAGAAATAAGAAGCACCTTTCAGCAACACATGTTAAAGAAATAACTAAAAAAAGATAAGTATAACAGGAGATAAAGAAATGTATCATGTAGGATAAGGACCAATCCCCATTTCATGTCTTAATCTAAAAAATCTGTCATTGACAAGGGGTATACTAAATAGATCTCCAAGGTGAGCGTTGATCGATATGCCAAGTGCAAGATCGTCACGATGCAATAATAACTCGGTGAGTCCAAAGTCGATCCACAACTAATGGAGTAGTTCCACACTTGACCTAACCTACTCAAAAACATACTTTTAGCCTAAATAGAAGCCACACAACCAATGCCCATAAATCTGAAAATTAATTATAAAAATTACAATCCAGTTAAGAATTCTAATCTAAAAATTCTAGAATAAAAAACCCCTAAACTAGAAAATATGGGGAAACCAAAGAAAATAAAGTTAAAAAAACCAATTGACGAAAAAAAATAGAACTGAAATTAAACAAATAAACCATTAAATTAAGGTTTTCCAAGGTCTAGGGATCAATTCTCTTCTTATTGATTGGAAGTACCAGTAGTTTTTTTTTGGGGCAAATTGTGTTTTTTTTTTTTTTTTTTTGTGGAAAAGGTTGTCATTGTAATGTAAAGGAACCATTTGGGTGATAGTTGCTTAATTTTACAAATTCTTTGATGTCTTATTTTCTCTAGTATATGGCATGCTTGTAATCACTGTAGGCTTTCCGCAAAAAGATCTACCCCAGGTGCAAGGTTGCGAAGCAGTATTATCCCGGTGAGTACGGGGTCGATCTCCAGAGAGTGTGAAGCAAACAACTGGATGAAGCCCGTCCAAAATAAAATCTAGATCTAGCTTAATAAAAATCTATACAAAACCCATCAACTACTAATCTGAAAATTAATTAAGTATAACCACTTACATTAAAAAAGCCCTAATCTAAAAAAAGATCTAATATGGAAAAAGCACATAAAACTGTGACCAACATAAGAATAATCATAAAATCGATTGGAGATGTAACATGTCAGAAATAATTAAATTAAAATTCTGAATTGAATAAAGGCCTTGCAATCTAAGGGTCGTGTTCAGCTGCTCTTCTAAGTATTGGAAAAATGGGTGACCTCATTCAAGATTCAAAATCTGAAAATCTAGTTTTATTATTATTTGGGGGATTTAAAAAATACTCTAGTAACCTGCTGATTATTTTCAGTATTTAGAAGTCTTCTTCAAGCATGAATATCTTCAATTCAGTGAAACCTTCAGGGTGTATCTGGCAATTAACTAGTTAAGTTAAAGTAAAGTGAATCCAGACAAGATATGACAAGGGCTCATATCAAAAGTACACAATTTCAAACCCTCCGAATTTTTCAAAAAAAGTAAAAAAAGCAACCTCATTTCTCCACAAAAAAACAAAAAACCTCCACTTTTCTATACAAAAATTCAAAACGATTTCATACCAAACAACTAAAAGCAAAACACTATCATAACACCTTATATTATATGCTCTCTTGATTTGATTCTTCACCTCACCACACTTCAATTCACCATATATCCAAACAGGCCATCAGGTGTTCCCCCCAAATATATGACTTCTTCCTGCAGGTAATCTTGTAAAACTCAACTTCGACGGATCCTTCAACCTATATGCTCTCTTGATTTGATTCTTCACCTCACCACACTTCAATTCACCATATATCCAAATAGGCCATCGGGTGTTCCCCAAAATTTATGACTTCCTCCGGCAAGTAATCTTGTAAAACTCAACTTCGACGGATCGTTCTACCCCTTCACTCAGTCTACAGGGATTGGAGGAATCATAAGGAGCTCAGCAGGCACATTGATAATGGGTTTTGCTGATAAGGCTGCAGCAGAAAATGCACTTGAAGCTGAACTTCAGGCTCTCTCCTCATGGGGCTTGGAAATTTACCAAAAACTCAAACTTCAGCATATAATCATAGAGGGAGACTGTATGGTTATAGTGAACTCTCTTAAAAAATATGGTAATCTCTCATGGTCCTGCATGTTGTATTGGAAATGAGTGATCCAAACACTCACTTAGTTCTCTCGGTGGGGGGCTAAATTCTGAAAGAGATCCGCAAATAAAGTTACAGACATGCTAGCCAATTCGACCAACCTCCCCCAACTTTATTTCAAGCCTTTCCCTCCTAAGCATTCATGAGGAATATTTCTAGGATATGCAAGCAGCTCTGACATACAACCAGATGATAGTTTTTGGCCAAAGACATGATGCTGCCCCTTCAACTTCAGTGGCTTCTAAGTTCATCAACAGTATCAGTTCTCTGCAGGTCTCGGATGCTGGCACTTCCTCAAATGGGGTCGACTGGTTATTCCCGTAGTCTTTATAGTGGATTTTCGGGTCAGGCTATTCTCTGCCTGGACTTCTGTAGTTGTTGTTATTAGGTATTGTAAGTTGGGTGCTATCAGGTCAAGTTTTGTTTCTCTGCTTTGGTTTATTGTGGTCTCTAGTCTTACTTATGGTCTTGTGGTCTCTGTTGTTGTCCCTTTTCTGTAGCTGGTTGCTTTTTAACACAGTTCTCCTTTCTAACAAGGAAAAAAAACTAAAAATCAAATTTTAATTTGAAATTATTCACACATAAAATCAGTCAAAAAAGTAAATCAACTTACACCCTTTTACTTAGATTACAAGTGAAAAATCCACTCCTCTATCTTGTCCTTCTTCTACAGAAATAATTAATTTGTGCCTCAAATACAAGAAGAGAGAGATAAAGGAGAGACAGAGAGAATGGGAGAGAGAAGGCGGGGGAGTGGAATTGCACGTGAGGGAGAGATGGAGAGTGAGTTATGGGACGTCGTCTCCTTTTATTATTTTCTAATTGCTTGGTTTCAAGAAATTTTAGTTTTGAAATCTTTTCCTCCTTGGACTCCCCATTGCAATGGAATTTTGAGAAACCTTTTGAAATTCAAATTTGCTTCCTTCTATTCTTTGGCTTGTTGCACAAATTCTTCTAAAATTGGGTCTTCTTATTGCCTGATTTTCTCCTTCCATGGGCCCACTTGATCTTGAAAAATTTTATAAAAAGAAATTAAATTCTTGAAAAACTTGGAATGGGGTGGGACCACATGATGGGGCGTGCAACACTTTGAAAACCCCATGTCATTGCATTCACTTGTTGCAATTTTCTTGGGTTAATCACTCTCATTTCTTTTGGTCCCTCTTTCTTCTCTCCTTCCTTCTTTAATTTCTTGGCCACCAAGTCTCCTTAGATATTCTTCCATTCTTCGCTTGAATTTCAAAACTTTAAATCTTCAAAAAATCTTCACATAAAGGAAGTGTTAGAAAAGAGAGACTACGAGAGCTTTTCTACTATCTCATTATATGTGTATATAACTACAAAAGGAAGAGGCCTATTTATAGGCAAAGTAACCTCATAAGAGAGAACCCTAATTCTAACCATAATTCATCTTAAGTGGGTATCCACCTGAGATCCATAACTCATAATACACCCCCTTGGATGACCATCATTTAATGATAATTACCTCATTAAAAACCTTGCTATGGAAAACCCAATAGGAAAAAACCAAAGCGAAGGAAAAAATAGTATGACGTTCTTTAAGATCATTGAACCGATGTTAGACGATCATAATGTTGCCTCGTTAAAACCTTAACTAGGGAAACCCAGTGGGATAAAACCTAGAAAAGGAAAAAGAGTACAGTGCACAAATGTCCTGGGTAGCATACTTCAGGATGCGCCATTGATAAACCACTCCCCCTGATGACAGCAACCATTCACATAGTTTGATGACGAACTCTACGCAAAGATTTGGAAAATAGATAAGCCAGGTTGTTACTCAAACAAACTTGCTTGATTTCAATTTCATTGTTCTTTTGAAGTTCATGAGTGAAGAAAAACTTCGGTGCTATATGCTTAGTCTTATCTTCTTTAATGAAACCTTCTCGAATCTGTTTTATGCATGCTTCATATTCTTTATAGATAATATTCAAGATACCTTCAATATATTGCAATTGACAAGAACTACGAACATGTTGAATCAAAGATCGTAGCCTTACATACTTCTTGCTGGCTTCATAAAGGGCCAGAATCTCAGCATGGTTGGATGAAGTAGCTACCAAAGTCTATTTAGTAGAACGCCAAGAAATGGCGGCATTACCTTTAAGAAACGCATAACCTGTCTATGATAGACATTTATGAGGATCAGAGAGATAACCTGAATCTGTATATCCTACAAAACCGGAATCGTTAAGATCATAAGAATAAAATATTCCTAAATCAGTTGTTCAACGCAAATATCGTAGAATGTGTTTAATATCAATCCAGTGCCTCTGAGTTTGTGCAAAGCTATATCTAGCAAGTAGATTCACAGAAAATACAATATCTGGTTTAGTGCATTGTGCCAAGTACATTAGGACTCCAATAGCACTTAAGTATGGTACTTCGGGACCCAATACCTTTTCATTTTCATCGATGGGATAATACGGATCCTTCTTTATGTTTAGAGACCGGACGACCATGGGGGTGCTTAATGGATGTGCCTGATTCATGCCAAATCATTTTAAGACCCTATCGGTATAATTAGATTGATGGACCAACAGCTCACTAGAATTTCTCTCGATTTTGCAGGCTGATACAGAATCTTGTTTTTCCAATGTCTTTCATTTCAAATTCCTTCTTTAAATAATCAGCAGTTTCTTCGAGCTCTTCTGGAGTCCCTATTAAATTTATAGCATCCACACAAACTGCTAATATTGCAAATCCATTCAAGAATTTTTTTTATAAATAGACACGGGCAAATATGATCGTTTGCATACCTCATTTTAGACAAGTATTTATTAAGATGATTATACCACATTCTTCTGGATTGCTTCAGGCCGTACAATGATCGCCTTAATTGGATTGAGTACGTAATCCTTGGCTTTGCTTCAGGCAAAGAAAATCCTTTTGGAACTTTCATGTGAATTTCTATGAGTATGTCCCCATATAAGTAAAAAGTTACAACAACCATGAGTTTTATTTCCAGATTTTCAGAAACTGCTAAACTTATCAGATATCTGAATGTTATTGTATCCATAACAAGAGAGTATTTTTCAGTATAGTCAATCCCATATTTATGTAGGAAACATTTTGCTACTAATCGTGCCTTATATCTGGTAATTTCATTTATTTCATTTGTTTTTCTTACAAACACCCACTTGTAACTTACAGGGTTAACATCCTTTGGGGTTTGTACTATTGGTTCGAACACACCACATTTAGTGAGGGACTCTAACTCTACTTTGATGGCACTTTTCCATTTTGGCCAATCCTTTTTTTGTCGACATTTATTTATAGAATGTGGTTCTGTGTCCCAATCATCATCATTATTTTCCTTTGATATTTGTGTAGCTACCGCATATGCAAATGCATCATCGATGACAATTTCATTTCTATTCTATCTCTCTCTTGAATAATTGTAAAGTATAGAGATCTCTTCATTATCCGGTACCGGTGCCTCTTCAGGGGCTTCCAAAGTCTCATCAGGGACTTCCATTATTCTAGAGAGCGAATTTTACCATAACCTCTTCATGATCGTTAGCTGCCTCTTCGGGAGGATATGATGATGATTGCTCATTTCTCCTTTTCTACGGAGCTGAGTCCTTTGACCCTATAGGTCTGCCACGCTTCGGGCATATTACAGATTCTTTTGCTGCTGTATTTTGACTTTGTCCTCCAGAGATATTAATTCTGGCAGGTGCATTCATAGCTGGTACATGTGACTTTGTCACCTTTGCTGCTTCATTAAATGCATCAGGTAATATGTTTGCAATTTCTTGTAAGTGCATAATTCTTCATACTTCATTTTCATATTATGAAGTTCGTGAATTCAGATGAGACAGAGTGGAAGTATTCCTTGTTAATTCTCCCCGTTCTTTAGGAAAAAGTTGTTCTACATGAATAATACATTCTTCAAGAACTATCTCATCTCCCCCTAACGGCGAAAATATTGTCTCATCAAATTGATAATCGGAAAAACGAGTAGTAAAGACATCTCCCGTCATTGGCTCTAGATATCGAATAATCGAGAGAGAGTCATGACCTACATAGATTCTCAATTTACCTTGTGGTCCCATCTTAGTACGCTTAGGAGGTGGTATTGGGACTTGAACTGCACAACCAAACTTGCGCAAGTGAGAAATATTGGGTTGATATCTTGATATAAGTTATGCCAGAGAATATTGATGATTGGTCATGGACCAAAGTCTAATTAACATTGATGCATGCAACACAGTATATCCCGCAACACTAATTAGAAATTTGGACTGCATCAGTAGAGTCCTAAAAATGAGTTGGATGCGCTTTATCATTGATCGGCTAAGTCATTCTGGGCATGGACATGGGGGACAAGATGTTCGACTACAATTCCTAGAAATGAACAAAAATCATCAAAAACCTGTGATGTAAATTCACCTACAATATCAAGTCTTATAGACTTAATGGGATAATCAGGGAAGTGGGCCCTAAGTTTGATTATTTGAGTTAATAGACGGGCAAAGGCTATGTCAAACATCTGACCAACGAGTGGAGGCATTAATCAAAACCATAAAATACCTACAAGGTCCACTAAGGGGATTTATGGGTCCACAAATGCTACTTTGTATCCCTTGCAGAAAGGATAGGGATTCGAATGCAACCTTAGCAAAGGAAGGTCGAGTGATCAATTTTCCTTGTGAGCACGGAGTACACAAGTACCCACTATGTATGGTAAATTAATGGTTTTCTAAGGAATGCCCAAATAAGTTATCTATGATTTTTCTCAACATAGTAGCCCCAGGTTGACCTAACCTATAATGCCAAAGCTTTAAAGTCTTAGGATCACTAAGCTTCAGGCTTGACTTTGTTGTTTTACTCATAACCGAATGTGATTAGACATTAGAGATTGTCGTGTAATATAACCCTGAGGAGAGTGCACTTAGTTTTTCTAGTATTTGCTTCTGGCTTCCAATACTAGTAACGATACATAAGTATTCCTTGTTACCTTCACTTATAGTCTCAATGCGGCACCCATTCATTTTGATGTCATTGAGACTAATCAAGTTTCTTCGCTTGAGAACAATGCATCTTTAATGAATAGATGAGTACCATTAGGTAACATCATATGGGCTCTTCCAGAGCCTTCAATTATTTGCACAAGTCCAGCTATGGTGGATACCTTTCGTGGAATCAACATCAATTCTGAGGAAAATTTCTAATTTTTCAGAATGGTGTGTGTTGTGGCACTGTCTACCAGACAGAGATGGTCCTTAGTTCCATGATCCATACCTAAAACAAAATAATAAACCAATATAATTGTGCAAGCACATGATAAAACTGAAATAATTAAATCATTCACCATAAATTAGGACATTAATGAAAAATAAAGATTCCCATCTAAGAAACATGCATCTCAAATGAACTTAAGAAAAGAAAATTAAGTTTATGAAGCTCAAAGAATTATTGGTCTTCTAGACCATGCCAAGGGGTGCTCCTAATTGAGTATTAAATGCCTCATTACTCAGAAGTTGGCTGTCCTCATCTTAAAAAAAGTCTCAAGTCTCCAAGTTTGTAATGTCAATTGGAGGCCCCTCTGGTGTCATTGTTTTCCAATTTCAGCCTTTCAGATCATTTGTCTATGCTAAATGAACAGATGCCTTGTATGCTTTGTATTGTTCCACTACTTCCTTTGGTGCACAGCAAGTGCGTGACCAATGCCCCACTTCTTCCACATCTGTGGCATGTGTCATCAGGACAGTGGGTAGGATTGGTTGGTGGATTCTGATTTTGATTGTTCTTTTGCTGAGGAGCAGACCACTTCTTGTGAAGATCTAGTCGGTCTGGAGTTATAGTTTTTCATCAACGATATGCAATTCTGTTAAGCAACTAGGAAAAATGAGATAAGTTCTGAATATTTGGACAAACGTTGCTTTCGATACTGTTGTTGTAGGAGCACATTCAACGCATGAAAAGTGGATAACGTTTTATCCAACATCTACTCTTCCAAAGCCTTTTCACCACATAATCTTAATCTGGAAATAATATTGAAGAGGGCAGAGTTGTATTTCAGATACTGTTTTATAATCCTGTAACCTCAGGTTTAACCTTTCATTATAGGTAGCTGGTAGCATGACCATCTTCTGGTGATTATACCTTTCCTTGAGGGATTTTCCAAAGGCCCGCTGGGTCTTCCTCGGTGAGGTATTCATTTTTTAGGTCGTCATGTATGTAATGGCATAGAAAGATGAGGGCTAACGCCTTTTCCTCTACGGACATCTTCTTACCTTCCTTTATGGTCTCTCCTAATTTCTTGGATTGCAAGTGGATTTTAGCATCTAGTTGCCAAGATAAGTAATTGCCCCCATTTATGTTAAGTGCTTTAAAGTCAAGTTTAGCCAGATTTGACATCATACAAGAACTGCAATAGGAAATATATATTAAGTTAACTGTATGCAAATAATTAGTAAAACAAAAAGGAAGAAAAGGAAAAAAAAATGAGACCTTAACATCAGAAGTAAATTAAAGAAGGAATTAAACATGACAAAGAAATTAAAATTGCTAAATGAAAAGTTAGAACATCAGGTCCTCAACTTTGAGAATCAGAACTGCAAGTTCTGTCAAGACTTCAGGCTTGATTCAAAGCTTCATGTTCATAATACATGAAATTAGAACTCCAGGTTCTGTCAAATCATCAGGTTTGAAGTAGAACTTCTAGTTCTAACAAACGATCTGAACTTCTGATTTTGTCAAATCTTGAGATTTAATTTCATGGCCGTATAATTTATTTGGATTTGAATAAAAAAACTATAGGTTTTGATTTATAGATATGAATCTACAGAGTCATATCAGTATTCTAACTTCTACGACTATTGGTCCATGGATAAGTGAACTTCAGGTTCACATTTAGAACTTCTGGTTCTATTTTGTGATCCATTCATAGGATTAATAAATTTAAATTAAAAGAAAAAAAATTGTACAAGATGATGAATAGTAACCAAACACTATCATAAAGTAATTTTTATGCATTCTAATAAATTGAATTTGAACTATGGCTTGGACACCACTTACCATGATTGTAATCCAAAAAAAATTTCAACCGTTGAAATGTTGATCTGTTGCGTCTTTTAGGTAATGCTCGTTGCCACAAATCCATAGAATCAAACCATTCGTCAATCGGAGGTCGGATGAGGAAGTTATGGCCGATCAAAGATTCTATTGACCGAGGAGACCAGGACCCGTGCTTGCATCAGCAATATAGTAGCAACGTTTTCTCCTCTTGCAATGCATGCAGTCCAAGAAAACTCTATTCTCCTGTTGTTGCATGCTTCTCGAGGCAACTAATGAAGACTTGCAAATCGTGCCTTAAAAAAAGAGTTGATGGGATCGTTGAAAATCAAAGCACATGATGGAAGACATTAGGTTTTCGCACTCGAGGCTTTGGTTTTATTTCTCTCAACGCACGCAAATCAAGGGGAGGCTTTTTTTTCTCTCCTCCTGTAATGCACGCAGTTCAAGAACTCTATTCTCTTGTTGTTGAATGCTTCTCGAGGCAACTAATGAAGACTTGCAAATCGTGCCTTAAAAAAAGAGATGATGGGATCGTTGAAAATCAAAGCACGTGATGGACGACATTAGGTTTTCACACTCGAGGCTTTGGTTTTATTTCTCTCAACGCACACAAATCGAGGGGAGGCTTGGTTTTTTTTTCTCGTACTAATAATGTGTTAGAAAAGAAAGAGACTAGGAGAGCTTTTCTATTATCTCATTATATGTGTATATAAATACAAAAGGGAGAGGCCTATTTATTGGCAAAGTAACATTATAAGAGAGGAATCATAATTCTAACCCTAACTCATCTTAAGTGGGCATCCACCTAAGATCCATATCTCATAACAGGAAGGGAATTTTTGAATCTTTTGCAACAGCAGGTGGGACCCACCTTGGGATTCATGCCCAAGGTGTTGTGGCTTCCTATTGTGGCTTCTTGATCACTTTTCTCTTTCTTCTTTATTCAATTTTTATTTCTCTTTGTGCTGGCCCCAAAAATCTAAATTTCATGCACTAAAGAATGAATTAAAATTGAGAAATAATAATTCCGTACAATAAGCAATAGTACTTTTCATGGGGCCCAATTCTACACGTATGCATGCTTATGAATATATCACGTTGACTGTAGGGTTGCACAAAAAATCTAGTATCACTGCAAAATCGGACTAAACCGACCAAACCGGGCAGTTCGAATCGGTTTTATGTAGATTGGTTTGGTCAACGATTTGAGAATCATAGAAACCGTCTTACATCGGTCGGTTATTGGTTTAGACCCACGGTTGACCACCTAAACCGAACTGACCGTATGTATTAACTTAAGTATTGAGTGTTGACTATTTTAGCCCTAGGGGAAGTGCTTGTATGTTCTACTTGCATGTTACATGTTTGATGAAAGTTCTAAAAGAAGTGTACATTATTGGATAGTAGCGCTGCCGAGGGGTTTGGTCCGACCTAAGAAAAAGTGAACTATGAAGAGGCCCATCCCAATTAGTTCAAAATTGGGGCTACATTCCACTCGAACCCATCTTGTTGGAAAAAAAAAAGTAGTTCCTTTTGTGTTGAATTCATTGGTCTGGATCAAGTAATATAGTTTAGTCCAGGTTTTATGCAGAGAAATAGGTATGTGCCTAACCATTTTGTTGGTGTATTTTACCAGAAGATTTGAACTGCTTCAGCTCATTGGCCTAAAAAGTTGGCCAAACCTGGCCTGGTCCATTCAATCAGGCGACCAAATGATGGATGGAAAGAGTTCATCCATCATTTGATGTATGCTTCCTTGGTTGAAACGAATTATGAAATACATTTTAGTGTTCATTACAGCTTCTCCTCATTCCATTTGATGGATAATAAGTCCACATTATCACATATTTAATTCATTATTTCACATAAATTTGTGGACTTAATTAAAATAAAATGCATTGAATTCATAGATTTTTCACAAAATCATGCAATTAGACTCTTGGTTGAATTTAAGTAAAAATCTCATAAAATGCATGTCTCGATAAAATTATCAAATTCCGCATTATTGGGCCCCATGCAGAACATCATTCCTTTTAATAAAAAATATTGTCTCAGAATTAGTTTTAGTTGTTTTGTAGAAATTCAAAAACCAGGATCCACAAGAAGGAAAAATTAAGAAGAGCATCAAATAAGAAGAATAATTGAAGAAGACCCACCATGGGACCTGCCCACATTGGGTGCAAATTGTAAGGTCCCCGACCTTAATAGGGCGTTTAATTTCTTAATATTGGCAATTAGCCTAATTAATTGTGATTTTAGCTAATTAGGCGAGTTTAGTGGCTAAGCAAGTTTCTTTTATCATTAGAAAGATGTTCCCGAAGTTTCATTCGATTCCGAGTGCGATTAGTCTTAATAAGGGGTTAGGTTGTGATTAATAGGAAAATTGGGTATTTTTCCGAAAAGTTCCGTTTTCGCCGAAATTGGGCTCGTTGGAAAGATCTCGTCGCGCTCGTCATCTTTCGTTCTTGGCTCGTCATGATTTGACGCCCCGAAGTCCCTCAAATAATTGATTTTCTCTCATTTCACTCAAAAGGGCATTTTGGACTTTTCCCCTCCAACCCTCATTTAAACCCTAAACCCAGCCCTAACCTTCGTTTCTCTTCTTCATTGCAACTGCTGGAGCTTCTTCTTCTTCCTCCTTCTTCATTTTTCCTTCTTGCAAGTGTGGATTGAAAGCATCCCAAGAGAAACCAAGCACTCCATCTTCTTCCTCTCTCCTTCCTCTACCTCTTGATATAAATTTGGTGAGTTTTCCCCTTCTCCTTCCTTCCCCATTTCGTTCTTCATGGCTGCAAATGGGTAGCATGTTAATGGCTTCTCCCTTTTCTTCTTCCTTGGTGTTCATTGGGTGTAGGAGAAGAGTTTTGGAAGGTGGATTTGGCTAGAGTGTGTAGGGAACTCTCCTCCTCAAATTTCTCTCTCTAATCTCCATCTCTTCCATCCCTTTGGTGAAGGCAAGTAGATTAGCATTGTGTGTTAATCATGCATGTATGTTTACTTCATTCTTGTTAATGTATTGCTTAGATTTCCACCAAATTCCAAGCTTGTTTTATGTTTCATTGGACTCCACATGTGATTAGGGATAATGTTAATGGACTTAGATGGAATGGATGGGTGTTTTGTGGCATGATATGCATGGTTTACATGTGTGGAATGTGAAGTCTCTGAGGCTCCATAAGTGTATCTCGAAATCTGACTGAGAACAGCTTCAGAAACTCCATGTTCTGCACGGGCGGTCACCACGCGGTCAGCCCAGCGGCTGACCGCCTACACAGAAACTACGGACAGTTGTTCACGCGGCTACCCCCGCGGTCAGCTCTCGGCTTACCGCCTAATCAGAACAGAACCTCTTCAGGTTCTGTCTCGCCCGCGGTGACCCAGCGGTCCTCGCGCGGCTGGCCGACCTGACGAAATCTCAAACCAGTAGTGTCTGCACTACACGCGGTGACCCGTCGGTCACCACTCGGCGACCTAGCGGTCAGCCGACCATCCCCAGGCGGCTAGCCGCCTGCTCAGAAAACTGTTATTGAAAATAGGACTTCTGCCCTAGGTCTTGACTTTATATGTGGGACCCCTTGACCCTACCCTCACATGACCAATTGGGAAAAATGGAAACGGAGCATGATTGGCTTGGTGTGCTTCGTCGGTTGTCCGGGATTTCCGTATATTGACGTTACTTGGCCGAATGCGTGTGGTAGTGAGTTGATTGGTGCCCAATAACTTCCGTACATCATGAGCCGCCAAATTAGGACACCAATGACTCATTCTCCATACGTCCTCCATTGGGGATACGTTTAGTACATGGTTGACAGCCCTTGACTTAGGTTTGGCTTGTTCTTCATTCTTGACTCTTGAATCTCGTATCCGTAGTACGTCGTGCCTTGTACACTCTATCTTGAATACTTGTATAATTGTAATTTAACTTGTAGAATTAGGGTTGGACCGGACTTAGAGTGTATCCGTAGGTACCTTGCCTTGTATTGACGGACACGTGTGGATAGACTTGAAAGGGGACTACTCATTGAACTTGGACTCGACTTGTAACTTGGCTTGACTTGGAGTAGCCCTCGGTTTATCATCTTGTACTTGGAAACCTATCCACGTGTACTTGTCTTGGAACTTGTGTAGTATACAAACCATCACCATCATCTTGCATTCATACCAGCTGCAGTCTGATGATTCTTGAGTGGGCCGGATACCGGACACTAGGGTGGGCAGTCGGCTTTGGACGGCGTCCATGGCGTGAATAGCTGGGAGCGGGCTAGGACCGTGCTGCTATTCCTAGGACCGGGAGCTCGGATCCCCCTAGAGCCGGACTTTGGGTATTTGTAGTTGGCTCGGACGTCACTTATACCCCCGGGAGATGGCTTTGGACATCCTCGGAGTCTCCTCTTGCTTGCATTGCATTTCATGGATGGTTATTCTTGTTTATCTTGCTAGGACTTATCTTATTACTTGATTCTCGTATTATTCATGCTCATTGCCTAGCTCGTACCTTGTTATCTTATGATCATGTATTTGTCTTTACTCTCCTTTGAAGCATGTTATGAATAATGTATATTGCTTATCTTCTTGCCAACATGTTGTTGACCTTATTCCATGGTGTGCAGAGGACACCTATTACTACCCCCTACACTGACCCGGATGCCGAGGCAATCCCAGAGGATCCTCAACCGGGGGAGGAGGACGAGGTACGAGAGTGGGGTGCCGATGACGTAGCTTAGCGTCATCACTTCCGGCACTAGCGCGCGTAACACGGGGATATTTCTCATCGTACCACTTCGTCTTATCTTTTGGGTTTGAACATTTTGTAATCACCATACTTTTGTATATCTTTTGTACCAGGGCCTAAGTTTTTGGGATGGCCCTGATGTTTATAAACTTTATATGTTTTTATTTGAAACTTGAAATTTAATGGAATGAAATCCATACTTGCTTCGATATCTCTACAGGTTTAATGAATGTGTTTACCGGACAAGCCCTGTTGATTAACTGATAATGAGGCAACTATACAATCCTCACAGCAGACTTCGATCCGTGGGCATTAAGGGCAAAATTTTTAATTAGCCCTAAAATTCACACCCCGGATCCGGTTTAATTACTAATCGGGTTCGGGGGCGTGACACAAATCCTAAGGTAGGGGCGGCCAAAGTGGGACCCAATGGAGTTGCAGAAATTCAAATCTCAGGAATTATTTTTTTTAGGTTGAAGTGGGCCCAAGTGAAGATAGTTGGAAAGAGAGTTTGAAAGATAGCAGAATCTTGGGTGTCATCCAAAGAGTCCAAGTTTATTGTTTTCAGGTATTCCACATATGTATCCAACCAAGACTCCAAACTGCCCAAGATTTGAAATCTTTCATATCAAGAGGATAACCAGGAAGGGGACATCCAACTCACATGATACCAATGCATCACATGTCCGACACTTCCTCTCCCAAGTTGCAACAAAATCTGAAATTTCATATTTAAGTAATTTTGTCAAAGTGGGACCCTTTTGCTAGAAGAGCAGACAAATCAAGGAGATAAAGATGGAGCCCATTTTTTTTGGAAAGAGTAGCGGAAAAATCTTAAAGAGGAAATATTATCCAAATGAGCAAAAATCTCCCAAGTTTTCCAAGATTTGAAAAGTTTTCAAATCGCGAAAGGAATCTATCCATGGAAGGAGTCACACGTCCATGACACAACTCTCTCCCCCACTCATGTGAATCACTCTCTCCCCCCCTATTCTTTCTCTCTTTATTCTCTCCCATCTCTCTTACCATCCATCTGACATCCATTCATTCTCTCTCCCATTAACTCCTTTCCATTCTAGCTCTCATCTCCCACTTTCTCTGTCACGTGCATTCTTTTCTCTACCCATTCTCTCTCTCTCTCACGAACCCTCTCACTCACCTATTATACGAGGCCAAAGAAAATTGATGTGTAAAGGAAGAAGAAGAAGAATGGAAGGGTACATTTGCTACTTGTAATCTAAGGAGAGAGGGTGTAAGTTGATTTATTTTTATTAATTGATTTTATGAGTGAACAATTTTAATTCAAAATCTAATTTTTAATTTATTAATCTATTTTCTTTATTTATGTCCTTTTGATGCCTTATTTTCGAATGATATACTGCATGCTTAAAGGCCGCTAAATACTGAAAATATTCGAAGGAGACTAGAGTCTTTCTGAAATTTCTCAAATATTTATAAAACTAACTTTTTAGATTTAGGGTCTTTAATGAAATCGCCCATATTTTCAATATTTAGAAAACAATTGAACCTTGACCCTTAAATTGCAAGGCTCTCATTCAATTTTGAATTTCAATTTAATTATTTTTGAATTTTAACATCTCCAATTGGTTTTCTGATTATTTTTATGGTGGATGCAGTTTTTAGTATAGTTTTATTAGACTAGGTTTTCAATTTAGGATTTTTCTTTAATTCGGGTTATAGTTAATTTTATTCAGATCTGTAACTAATTTTAATTAAAGTAGGATCTGTGATTTTTATAGATCTTTGATAGGCTAGCCCTAGTTTTCCAATAAGACAGGTACATTGCAATCATTGGCTCGCTGTAGATCGACCCGGTTTTGCCAGTTATTACTACATCGTGACGACCCTACACTTGGGGCACGAGCAATGGACCAAGTTTGAACTGCAATTTTTTTTTTGTGAAAAAAATAATAAAATAAAAAAATCGTAGCCGAACCGAACCGTTTTAGTTTGAGCACATGGGCGGTTCGGTTCTGTTTAGGAAAATAGAAAACCAATGGGTTTGGTTTGGTTGATGGCTTCCCCTCTAAACCGATCTGAACCGCCCATTTGCACCCCAAGTTGACTAAGATTTCATGCACTACGTATGCAATGATGCAAAGAAAATGTGCATGGTTACGTGCGAAATTTTTTTAATGGAGTTTTGAAGGATCTTGACTTGATTTCAACCTTAGATGCCTAACTGCATGTTTTTATGAAATCTGATGTAATTCGATGAATTTATCCTATTTAAGTCTATAAAATCAGATGAAATAATGCCAATGACATGCTATTTTATGGACTTATCATACCCTCAAACTGGATTTTGCTAGTCCCTAGTAAAAGATGAGAAAGGTGAAGTTGACTAACCTAATCTAACCAACATAAGAAAATGAATGCATAAACAAAAAAGAAAAAAATGTCACTTTCACTAGCATTCTCGACTGCATTTAGCATATGCAGTTAACCCTTAATCCCCTAAGTTATCCTAGTGGACGAGTTGTGTCTCGTGAGGGTTTATAGTAAATATACCCATAAAATTATTATTTTTAAACCGAGACCTAAGGAAATCAAAAGAAACTCCCTAAAAGAGAATTTATCAACACCGAATAAACTCAATTCTCGGAATAATAAAAGTAAAAGACAATCGAAATCCGGTTCACCAATCTCATCTTTAGAAAGAAATTTTCATAATCATGCTAAATATGATAGTGTATGGTGAAAAAGTATGTATACATCAAGAAATAAGTGTTAAATGTTCCACTAGGACCCCCACGAAAACCAACTCTCCATCGAACACTCCGGTATGTTTACTGAAACTTAGCAAAGAAAAACATATTTCATAAGGCGATCATGACGGCTTTCACACTACTGTTTTTCAAAAGGCTATAAAATTTCAACAAGAAGCTTATCTCTTTCTTATTCTTCTAAGATGGGACTTATTTGGGTGAATTCGGTCTTAAAATATAAGACATAAAGAGCAAACCCACATCTCATATGTTTTCATCAACTTTCAAAATAAAGCATCCACATTTCTTTTCTCTCATAATTTTTTTCTTTCAACGGTCCATAGCAACAGGCAACTTTTTTCATGTATCCGAATCAATCCACCGGTTTTGTGGCCGACAAAATCAGATGAACCAGAAAATTGTCAAACTAAGGTTTCGTTTTCCTTCATATTCTCAATCAAATCGTTAAAAAAAACATAATCGTGGTTTCACTTTTAACACTTTTGAAAACGGTTTGATGTCTCATTTTATTTTTTTTGGTAAGTAGAATTTCATTAAGAAACCAAATCCTGGACAACAAAAAAAGGGCGAAACAATGACAACAAACCACTTACCCATTCCCACCTAGTCCCTTCCCCAATCCAAAATAAAGTTTTGATTCGCCCACCTCCTCCTTAGCATCCAGTAAAATACAAACTTTGGGGAAGCCCTTTGCTTTAGCAATCATGAGAGCAAAGAAGACCGCCCTTGCTTCAGCCTCCTTGGATGAGGAGACCTTTGGACCTTGGCATGCACTTGCATGCAAAATAAATCCTTTTGATTTCACAAGAAAACCATAAGAGGCTTTTCCATGTGTTGCCCTAAAAGCTGCATCTGAGAAGACTAACACATCCTCCTCTTCTGGGATCCCTATCCACATGGTTATAATATTTCTTCATGATACTTTCTCCCTTTTGAGAAGATATACTTCTATCTATCATGTTTTTAACCGAGTGCATTATGTTGATAGGGTTAAGAGGGATGCCTTTAAGGAGGTAGTTATTTCTCTCTGTCCAAATGGACCGCCAACTAGTTAGAATCCACATCTTAGCATGATCACAATTAAGCAAAGGAGTTGGTTGGTCATGATCGCATAATTGTTTCCACCAGTCTATCAAAGTTATGGAGGAATAGCCATGAGTTAAAAGACCAAAGTGTGATCCAAACCAACAAGCCTTTGCATGTTCATACCGAAAAAGGCATGACTAACCGATTCCTCCACACTTCTATCAATAGGGCACCAAGGATCAACCGAACTTATCTTACAGTTAACAGAGGCTCTTACCGGGATGGTATTTTTTAGGCACTTCCATCCAAACAAGAGGATTTATTGGGGAAAAGGGATTCTCCAATATAATTTCCATTTTATAGAAGAGGTCGGATTATATGTAAGGATTATAATTCTATTATAATTAGTATTGGCAAATTCATTGGGTATTAGACAAAACTTGAGATTTATTTACAATTGCATTTTTAGTGGGATTGCTCAAAGAAGATGGCTAATAATTTTAGTGGGACTGCTCAAAGAAGATGGCTACATGATTTTTTTATGGAGCTTCCTATTATGTGCTCATGTGGACTACTATAAGGGACACTTGGTATCACATGAATTTTGTTGCCCTTCACGTGGATGTATTGTTATGATGTGTGGATGTTTGATGACATCATATCTCATCACATTATGTCTTGTCCTCTATCATGATGTTGCTTTTGGATTGGAAAAGAAATAAGAAAGTGAAAGATAAAAAAAGCTTCAAGCTTTGTCTTTAACGAGTCGTTGCGTACAATCAATCTAAAGAAATATGGTGACTCGGGTTCTGTGCAACATATGGAGGTTGCTCGAGCCATTGTTTGTTTGCTCGAGCGAACAACAGACAGAATGTCATCCGCTCGAGCGTACCTTTATTCGCTAGAGCGATTAGTGCGCAGAAAGTTCGTTTTGAACACGAAACTGCCTTCTAATTTCGTTCTAATTACTTTTTTGAGTCCTACTTGCCCTACACGTATTGAGGCACGAATGAAAGCCTATATATTGCCTTTCTCTCTCAACTCTAGGGTACCACTCTCCCATCTAAAAATCTAAAGATTTATTGAGAGATTATTTTCTTCTCCAAAGCTTTAAGTTGTTGCGTTGAAGTTCAAGTCTTTGGAGGTTTTTCTGCTACTTTTCTGAAGTGGATTCATCTTAAATAAGCATTCAAGGAGGTTGGTTCAAGCGCGGTGAAGGTGCACGGCGAGCAGTCGGCAAGATCAAAGCAGTCCTTAGGTTGAGTTAGCAACTAGGAAAGGATTGTGAGTTTTCTTGTAATTTTCGATTTATAGTGCTTGGTTGTCTGTTGGCCTAGACGATAAGGCCCTTGGTTTTTTCCTGAGTTGGATTTTCCACATATAAATCCTGTGTCATTCTCCTTGTGTGGTTTGATTATTCTTAATTGGATTAGGATTAATTACTAGTTTAATCACTGTGATTGAAACTTAGTAGAGATCTGTTGGTTGGGACCTGAGCCTGTGTTAAGGCCGAAAATTTTCAATTAGTATCAGAGCAGGTTGCACTAATTTATTGTGTGATCATTAATACCGATCTCTAATGGACTTCAATAGAGAAGAAACGTCTACTAATAAGCCCCCTCTCTTAGACGGAACCAATTATGCTTACTGGAAAGTAAGGATGATTGCTTTTCTCAGGGCTATAGACGATCAGGTCTGGGATACTGTAGTGGAAGGATATTCTAATCCCACTGTGATTGTAGATGGGCAAACTGTTAAGAAACCCAAAGCACAATGGATTGCTTATAAAAAGACCAAGTCCAACTACAATAACAATGGCATCAATGCAATTTACAATGGCATCACCCCGGCAGAATTCCAAAGAATTTCTGCGTGTCCGACTGCCAAGGCAGCCTGGGATTTGCTTCAAATTGTTCATGAAGGAACGGACACGGTGTAACAAACCAAACTCCAGAATCTAACCACTGCTTTTGAGACAATCAGAATGAAGGATTCTAAAACTTTTGATGAATTTAATGCAAAACTGAGTAAAATTGTGAACTCATCCTTCAATCTGGGAGAACCCATTCCTCAATCTAAAATTGTCAAGAGAATTTTAAGGTCACTCCCAGAACGTTTTCGTCCAAAAGTAGTTACCATCGAGGAACATCAGGATCTCAATTCCCTCAGTGTGGAAGAGTTAGTTGGTAATTTGCAGACATATGAAGCTAACCATTGTCTTTGTAAGAATGGAAAAGAAGTTGCACTCAAGTCTTCGAAATCTGTGGACAGTAGTTCTGAATCAGAGTGTGACTCAGAGGACGTTGAGTTTGAAAAATATTTCATCAAAAAATTCAAAACGATGTTGAAAAATAAAAAGGCTAAGAAGGATGGTAACAACAAGGCACCCTACAAGACCAAATCTGTGCCGGAAACGAACCCATCTAAAGGATACACCAAGCCTATCCAATGCTTTGAATGTCAAGATTATGGTCACACTGTTGCTAAGTGTGCCAACAAAAAGGAAAAGAGCAAAGGTAAGGCTCTTAATGTGCCTTGGGAAGATGATACAAATGAAGAAAAGAGTGAGCCCGAATCTCCTGATAACTATTTTAAAAACTGTGTTGCTTTCATGGCTTTGTCTAATGTCTCTTCTTTGCAGGGTTTATTTGACAGGGAACCCAAGTCTGATAATAATTCAGATTCTGATAACTTTTCTGATGATGACAAGGACTGGGAAACTGCATACAAGAAATTGTTGCAAGATTCCATACGTATGTCAAAGATTAGTAAGAAAAGAGCATTAAAGCTGAAAGAAATGGAAACTCAAAATTCTTTTCTTACTGCACAATTGGAAGAATCACAAGCTAAGGTAAGCCAGCTAGAAGATCAGCATATAATCTTGTCTAATAATCTGATTGCTGCAGGTAAAGAGAGTGAATAATTGATGCAACAAGAGCTGATAGCAAAATCTGAGATGAACAATTTAAAGAAAGAGCTGAGTGACTATAAAGCTAAAAAGGAAGATTTAAAAGGAAAGTTGAAGATGGCTCTCACCGAACTAGATTCTAATACAGCATCAATCAAGCGGATGAATACTGGATCTACAAAATTTGATGAGATCCTTGCAAGCCAAAAGACTGACAAGTCTAAATATGGAATTGGCTACACTCATGGAGCTTCGTCCTTAAACGATAAAGGTAAATCTGTATTTGTTCTAGGCCCTACTGTGTACTCCATGACACCCTTAATTCATAAGGCTCCACCCTTGAAATCTGTGAATGCTAAGAGTGTGCATAAGCCTAAATTCGCCCCCACATGTCACTTTTGTGGAATTAAAAGACACATTAGACCACACTGCAATAAAAGAAAAAATCATATCAAAAGTCAGATGAGGAAGAAACATTCTTCTCCTCAACAGACCAAGACTAAGGCTGTTTGGATTCGTAAGACTGACCTGAGCTGTAATGTGGTCTACACTGCATGATCTAAATCAATTGAGAATGCTAAGGTTGATCCCCCCACACCCCCGCCGCCCCCCCCCCCCCCCCCCCCCCCCCCGCACAAGCCCATAAGCATTGGCCTACGAACCTAATCCTTCAACTGCGTTTTGAATAGCACATGCATACTTTTTCGAGCTAACTTTGAAATTATCTGGCATGTGATACACTTTGATTTGTTGGATTTTCACACTGGATTTTTTTTTTCATGATTTAAGGATTTTTTTATCATGTCCACAAGTACACGATGATACACTTGGACACTCACTTAGGGTCAATGAGACACTAGGATTGACAGGATTCAAGGTCTTAGTGGTTTTGTACCTATTCGGAGCATCGATTTTGATTTTCCTACTTCCCTATGCTCTTTTCTTAATGTCTATATCTATATATGTGACCCAAAATGCGTAGAGATTTCTAGACCGACGCAATGGAACTGTATCCTATAGGGTTCAGAAATTTATGCAAAAAAGGAGCACTCGGACTTGTGCATTATTTTATGCCGAGAAGTTCATGAGAAAATCTTGAGTTGGGCTAAAAAACAAAGAAAAATAAAAATGTGTGTGACGTTAAGGGGGAGCTTCTCACCTCGTTACTGATCAAATCAATTGTTTTTGAATAGTGTGAAATTAGCTATTTATCTGATGATTGTTTATTTGTGGTCGATCTGCGATTTCTTTGTGTTTTTCACTGGAGATTATCTTACACACAATTAACACACATGACAACTTCCCCAAAATTGTGTTGCCTCATGACTTGCAAATTATAATGTTTGATCATCGAAAGTTTTCGATTGTTTGCTTGATTGATTTTTGCATTTGTGCATTTTTTATCGAGGATATAGATTGTCTGATTTAGAGGGAGTATGAGCTTTGTCAATTATGAACAAAAAGGGGGAGAAGCTGAGATAACTCATGAGATTTCATGTGCTGATTAGTGCTGATTAGTTTATGATATTGCCGCTTAACTGTTTAACTTTCAGAATTAATTTTAATTTTCAAGATTTCACGCTCGATCTTTTGTCAAACTTTCATGAATAGGTGCGCATTGCCAGGCTAAATTGAAGAAAAAGTTCTTAAAATTTATCTTATTTTTTATGGGTAGAATTTTTCTTATATTTAGGTATTTTGTCCATGAATTGCCAAAGGGGGAGATTGTAAGGATTTTAATTCTATTATAATTAGTATTGGCAAGTTCATTGGGTATTGGACAAAACTTGGGATTTATTTACAATTATATTTTTAGTGGGACTGCTCAAAGAAGATGGCTTATAATTTTAGTGGGACTGCTTAAAGAAGATGGCTACATGATTTTTTATGGAGCTTCCTATTATGTGCTCATGTGGACTACCATAAGGGACACTTGGTATCACATGAATTTTGTTGCCCTTCACGTGGATGTATTGTTATGATGTGTGGATGTTTGATGACATCATATCTCATCACATTATGTCTTGTCCTCTATCATGATGTTGCTTTCGGATTTGAAAATAAATAAGAAAGTCAAAGATAAGAAAAGCTTCAGGCGTTGTCTTCAACGAGTCGTCGCGTACAATCAATCTAAAGAAGTATGGTGACTCGGGTTCCGTGCAACATATGGAGGTCGCTCGAGCCATTGTTTGCTCGCTCGAGCGAACGACAAACAGAATGTCATCAGCTCGTGCGCGCCTTTATTCGCTCGAGCGGTTAGTGCGTAGAAAGTTCGTTTTGAACACAAAACTGCCTTCTAATTTCGTTCAAATTACTTTTTTGAGTCCTACTTGCCTTACACGTATTGAGGCACGAATGAAAGCCTATATATTGCCTTCCTCTCTCAACTCTAGGGTACCACTCTCCCATCTAAAAATCTAAAGATTTATTGAGAGATTATTTTCTTCTCCAAAGCTTTAAGTTGCTGCACTGAAGTTCAAGTCTTTGAAGGTTTTTTTGCTACTTTTCTGAAGTAGATTCATCTTGAAGAGGCATTCAAGGTGGTTGGTTCAAGTGCGGTGAAGGTGCACGGTGAGCAGTCGGCAAGATCAAAGCAGTCCTTAGGTTGAGTTAGCAACTAGGAAAGGGTTGTGAGTTTTCTTGTAACTTTCAATTTATAGTGCTTGGTTCTCTGTTGGCCTAAATGATAAGGCCTGTGGTTTTTTTCCGAGTTGGGTTTTCCACGTATAAATCATATGTCCTTCTCGTTGTGTGGTTTGATTATTCTTAATTGGATTTAGGATTAATTACTAGTTTAATCACTGTGATTGAAATTTAGTAGAGATCTGTTGGTTAGGACCTGAGCCTGTATTAAGGCCGAAATTTTTCATTATGCCTGTTACCTTTTTCATTTTCATTATAAGCTGATTTAGTGGTAGGTTTGATCTCTCATTTATTTGCATTCTGATGGAGACATGTTAAGAGGCATTGTTTCATTTGATAGACTTTTCAACGAGTCCACCAACCTTGTGGGGAGATCACTGCCTTTAGAAAAAAACATTATGTAGTGTGCCTTGTCTCAACTTCTTCTCTTTCAATTATATATTTTAATTAATTGTTTATTTCCGATTTCCCATTTCTCATTTTCCATCAATGTCACAGGGATGATTTCCACATCAAGAGAATTGTGCAATTACGAATGAGTGTAAGTCAAAAGTTTTAAAAAACAATGGAAAGTGTATGTTTTGACTTATTTCAAATATGATTTGTTTTTCTTTTTTATTTTAGATTTTATTATATTTATTTTTTCTGCAAAAAGAAAAGTACTAATGTGTTTCATAAAAGCTCTTTAGAAAGAGTCTACTTCTAAATTTGTCAACAATAATTAATGACTGGTACATGTGACTAAGATGGTGAATGAATTGCCGTTTAGGGCTCATCGGCCGGGCTAGCCCGAGCCTGATCCGGGTCTAGCCTACTTTGGGACTAGCTTGGATTAAGTGATAGAAAGCTCATAGCCCGGCCCAGCCTGGCTTGTGTGAGAAATGCATGTAATTTAGTTTAGTTAGTGCTTTAATGCCCACAAAAGTGATGAAAAGCCTGGTTCGGCCTGGCCCGATTGGTTAACTGGGCGGGCTTGGGTCTAACTTTTATGGCCTGTGTTGGGCCTGGGCCAGTGTCTCTAAAGTCTGGCCTATATATGCCTTAGCCTGGCCCAACCCGGCCCATGAATGTAACCCCCTAACTTCGAATACCGAGTTTATCTCCAAGGTACTCTAATTTGGCTCCCTACTTCTCGAATAGACCTGAAACTTTCAAGATCTTAGGTCCGCACTGAGGTCCAATTTAAAACTTTTACATCAATATCAACAAGAATAGTTAAGTGCAGAAGCAAATATAGAACGGAAGCAAACCATAAACCTCATGGTACCATAAACCATATATCAAATAATAGCCGGGCAAAGTCTAAGCTAATCTCAGAGTACAGAATATATTGAGTTATACAAAACAAGGATATAGAGCCCAATCCTCATACGAATGACTCTCAAAGCCCAAAATAAAAGTCACTCAACTCTATCTGCAGGCTCTCCGTCAACGGGCACCGCCATAGGATCGCATGGACCCCAACTGAACTCATCCTCTAGGGGTGCCTCGTAGAACGCCACGCCTTTGAGGGTATTAAAGTTCGGTGTCAAAACCTAAGCACCAAATAATGGGTCAGATCCAAAAGGACCCAGCATCGCAGTATACAAATAACATAGTATGGATGTATCAAAAGTAAATAAAGACAGTAATAAGATCAATAGAGTAACAAGGTAACAAGGATTGGAAAATTAGGCAATCATAAGCAAGGTGGATCAGTATAAGAGAATAAGCTAATCCATCTATCTACTCAACATAGCACATCCACACAGGCTAGCATAGCGGGAAATTATGACGCCACCCTCCCGTACTACCTTCGAGTTACGGCGAGGAAATGCACGGGATCATAGCCCAGTCGTATCATTTTATCAGAGTCTGCAGGCCGTATAATGGTATCATGCAGTGTTGTGTGATACCCCCAGTGGTGTACGTCCACCTTATCCAACTCATCACGATGGCCTTATACATAGATGACTCTTACCATGGGTGATTAATGCCAAGGCTAAGCTTATATCAACCTAGTGGATGCTTAAGCTAACTCTACGGAACCACATAATCAGGTCAAGTGTTTGGCTAGGCTACCCTTGTGTGAGCAGGGTTCCACATGTCCATGCAAGGTCCAGTAATCAAGTCCAGTTCATATCCTCATCACATCCCTCATAAGTCCATCATATCCATGTACATCTCCATGCCCATATCCATAACCTTATCCATTTCCATCAACAGTGGTCATAATCATATCAGGTGCCTATTCATACAAACATCCCATCTACTCCATGGTCATCATAGCCGTCCGTTCTTTAGGCCATAGGATAGCCTGCCTAGCCACATACACAGGTCAAATGTCATCCTTTCATAAATGAGGTCACCTCTAGGTCAACCCTAGGTCAAGGTCCTCCATTTCCTGTTATTAATTAGGTTTAACAAAGGTCTAACAATAGCGAGAGATAAAGAAAGACCATATAATCATATGACAATGGAGATCAATTAATGGGAGATAGCGTTAGAAAAAAGTTTCTGCAAGGAACCCTAGATGTTGCGTATAGATCAATGCGGAAATAGCTTTAAACGAAGATGATCAAAGACCATACCTGCGAGATCTCTCTGATTTGATCTTGGTCTTTCTGATCTGATCTCGGTCTTGTAGCAACCCGAAAATCACAAGATCTTCTACTGTATTCCTCTATGCTCAAATTCGCAGGAGTGGGCCTCTTCTACGAATTCTCTCTACTCTCTAAAATGAGATTTTTCTTCTTATTGACCTAAAGAGCAATAGCACATATTTATAGGCTATAATAGGGATCTTAAGAAGTAAATAAGGATAGGCTCCTTATGGAAGCAAGAAACCCTAATTCTACCCAAATTAGAATCCTAGTTCCATAAATTACAATTGAGTCCACTAGAGAATTATAATTGCATTCCTGTCCTTTTTCTCAAAATTAATATTTCGAGCTTCATGTCATTAAATGCTTATTAATCTCCCCACGTTAAGATTTCAGATATCCATCGATTAAATAGTTACCTACATCTAATTTAATCAATATCTTTATAATTCCCTGAGACCTTACACTTAACTTATTTGATATGTCGAACACAAAGTCCACCTGCAGGGTTTGACATAATCAAAACTTAAAAGCTTCATCAAGGGGATATCATCAATCCCAATTATAGGACGTGAATTCCGTCAATAAACTAATATGCACCATACACGTAGTGTAGTCATCCAATTTACTGAGATTATTGACCCATAAAAGATCTCACTCCTTTGTAAATCAAAATGGCAAACATTTAATGTATATATCTATTATTTATGTCAGGATTAAGAGTACAAGCACTCATAATAACCATTTGGATGTTAATCATCTTATATAGTTAGTATAAAGATAATAAACCCAAAAGCGGTCATGTTCAATACACACAAAGCGTACTAACATGATGAGTCGAAACTATACCGTTTCCCGCAACCAAGACAAGCCTGCTGAAACATCATGCTACAATCGTACCGACGGTGTGTCCAAGTCCATCTAGATTGTGAACAAAAACTTATATTTTATAAGAACCGACAGATAAGTCCTCCGTGTATAAGTAGAACTCTATACACCAACTTGTCTACTTTATAGAATAAAAGACACAACATGCATAATCATAAATAATGCAACCATTTGCCCATACAAAAACTCATTTAGATGAAAAGACAAAATATACTAATTAGTCGAAGACAAATACATAAAAGTATGCTTTTATTATAAATTTCCAACAGGTAGAACCAAGTAATCCAACCTAAGTCAATTCCCCATTTCAGGTCCTAGGGTCCACTTCATCCAATTCCATCATTAAAGACAATCTTAAATGCTAAGAGTGTGCATTTGGTGCTCTGAAATAATAGCACATCTAAGAATGTTCTTAAGGACCGAATCAGATTCTATTTCAAGCCTTCGAACTTACTTTGGGTGGTCTCTTGGGTCAAGGTTAAGCCCAACCCTTGACTCAAGTTTGGCACATCAATAGGAATCTGCATAGAAGGTCAATGGGCCCAGGAATAGCTAAATGGAAAAGGGGAACGGTTCTAGAGAGATCTGCTCACAACGAACCCAGGTAGGTAGAACATCAAACATCCAGGTAGCAAGGGCGTTCACTTGAGAGGAACCATGGTTTGCTTGAGCGAACTCCAAGAAGGTGCCCTCACTCGAGTGAACCGTGGGTTTGCTAGAGCGAGCGCACTTGCTGGACTTCCAAACCCAATCTAGAACGGTGGTTCGCTTGAGCGAACTAGTTTCCAAAGAGAATCCCTGCTCAAGCGACCTAAATGCTCGCTCAAGCAGAGGTTATAGAATTTCAGCTCCGTTTTCCAACACCTGCTTCCCTTTTCCAAACATTTCAATTCCGTCCTAAGGATCACAAATCCAGCCCCATTCATAACAATACAACTCCAAACATCACAACTCCATCGTCCACCACAAATCTAATATCCATGGGCCATTGATCTTCAAAATGGGAGACCCCATCCATCAGTGGCCATCAAACCATACATAAGAGCTTAAAAGGAAGATCTATACATCAAACATAGGTTTCTGCATTTCTGCTATTACTATTTACGTAAGACTCATTTCCATTGCATAAATGGGAGAAGAGGCACCATTCAGAGATACAAGAGAACAGGAGAAGAGGCTGTGATCCCATCTCCTTGTTCATGTTCCCAAACACTTTCCATGCCTAAGGATTCCCAAGTGCTCAGATTGGTTCGGGGGGTCATTCATCATTGAAATGGAGGAGAAGATGACATTGAGGATATTGGCAATCCTGATCCTTGAGATTAGGAGATGGATTAAGCTAAGAGTAGAGCCTGTGTTGTAAGGTCCTTAACCTTATTGGGTCAGTTAAGCCTATTAACAGGCATATTAACCCATTTATTTTATTATTATTATAATTAATTGCATTGTTAGATATTTAGGTGGGTTTAGACCATGAATGAGTTTATTTTATTATTAAAATAGTGTCTGCGGAGTTTCATGCGATTCCGAGCGCGTTTGATCCTAACCGGGGGTAGTTTAATGTAGGAAAATTTTAGGTGCTTTTCTGAAAAATTTCAATCTTCGTAATTTTGGGCTCATTAGAAAGGTCTTATCGTGTAGATCATTTTTGTCTTTTGGCTTGTCGTGATCCGGCGAACAGAAACCCCTCAAATAATCTATTTTTTCTCAGGCCCACTTATAAAGGCTAAACTTGTCATTTCCTCTCCCATCTTCTTTAAGCTATGACCAGCCCTAATTTCTCATTCACTCTTTGCAAAGAAAGGAACCATCAACCATCCTCTTTCTTCTAAATCATCTCAAGCCCAAATACTAGCCAAGGAGCCATAATCGCAATAATCAGATTCGATCATCTCCTTCCTCTTGTCTTCTTTTGCCTCTATGCATCACTTGGTAAGTTTTTCCTATAACATCCCAGAATTCCAATGTTGTAATTAGTCTAGTTAATTGTGCTTTTAGATAATTAAACTCGTTTATAAACCAAACAGGTCTGATTAATCATTGGGCTCGTGCGTGCAAAGTTGGGTTGAGATCCAAGTCCGTTTGGGTACATCCCGGAATTCCAAGGTTGTAATTAGTCTAGTTAATTGTGCTTTTAGATAATTAAGCTCGTTTATAAGCTAAACAGATACGATTAATTATTAGGATCGCACGTGTGAAGTTGGGTTGAAATCCAAGCCCGTTTGGGTACAGTAGGAGTGTGTGTTGTTATTTCTGGAAAGTTCGAGGGCTTTTTAGTATTTTTCACTTTTCGAAATTTGGGCACCATCGGGTAGATTACCTAATTTTCCAAACTTTATCCTTTTATTGCATCCCGATTCGAACCCTCAAACCCGACCCAAAACCTGACTTGACCCGAACCCACCTAAACTTATTTTATTAATTTCCCAAAGTCAAAACCCCATCCTATTTCCTCGTTCCCATCTCATTCCCGTCATACCCCACCCCCACCCCCACCCTTAACCCACGTGCAGAATTCCCCCACCCCATTTCACTTTTTCCCATTCCCTTTTTAGGCCACCAAACCCCCCTGTTCTTACTCATTTCACTCCCAGCAGCCTCCCTCTCATCTAGGCCTGTCAATGGGACTCGTTGAGACGGGTAGAAAGCCTGGCCCGTCCCATCCCAAGCCCGAAAATATGGGACTTTTAAAAAAAATTTAGCCCAGTGGGTTGGGCTTGGTCAATAATAGCAAAAGCCCGACCAAAATGGGACTGGGACTGGGCAAAGGATGCCCAGCCCGTTCAGGCCCGGCCCGGCCCGCTTTAAATAAGTTTTGATAATTTTTTATATATTACCTAAATTGCCCCTCACTTGACCCATATAGGATACTCATTCTCATTCATTTTATTGATTTTCTGATTTTCTACTTTCACCGGAAAAAAAAAAAGAGGTTTTAACCATTCCTACATTACTTGACTCATATAGCCTATAGGATACTCATTCATTTCTATTTATTTTCTATTGTCACCGAAAAAAAAAAATTTTAACTCCGCCATGTTGCTTGTAGTTGTTGCATTACATTGCCGGTCCCAAGCCCGGAAAAAAGGAGGAGGGTTTAAAGTCCGGTTCATACCGGGTGTCTGGTAACAGTAGAAATAATTAGAGAATGTTTTGCTTATGTTCAGGATTGGGCTAAGCCCAGGCCCAGCCCGGTCCCAGCCCGGGCCCGTACGGGACGGGATTTTATGTAGGTCCGTTCAATTTAGGGACGGGATTGGGCAACACCCAGCAGGCCCGTCCTATTTTCGGGACGGGATTGGACAACCGAAGCCCAGGCCCAGCCCGTCCCATTGACAGGCCTACTCTCATCCTCTCATCCCTGTCGCTCTCCACTTCCCCTCCCAAGCTCCCCGCCGCCGCCGGACTCCGAGCAAGCCGGCTACCGTCACCACCACCCCCCCCCCCCGGACTCCAAGGACGCAGGCCTCCATCAACCCCACCAAGCTTTTCTTCCCTCCCTTCTCCACTCTCTCATCTCATCTCATCTCTCTCACTCATCTGAGTCATCTCTCCTTCACCCATCTCGTTGCGCCACCGTCCCGGAGCACCACTGTCGCCGTCAGCGACCAGCACCATCACCGTCGGCCACCACCATCTCCGGCAAACCCCCAGCCCACTCCATCTCTCTCTACTTCCCTATTTTTCTCTCCCTGTTTTCCCCATTCTTCTCCCTCTGTTTCTCTTTCTTTCTATTTTTTTCTTTCTTGTTTCTTTCTCTTACTTTTTCTCTCACTCCTCCCTGCCACGTGAATCACCCCCACCCATTTTCCATTCTCTCTCTCTTTAATTCATTCTCTCTCTTCATTGATATTCTCTCTCTCCAACGATTTCTCTCTCTATTTCTTTCTCTCATCCTTTCTTCCTTTCTTTCTTTCTGGCTTCTCCCATTCCATTGCCTAGTGGACCATGAGCTCCATCACCACCAATTTAGTGGGCCACAAATCAAGTGGGCCCCACAACCTCCCCATCTCAATTTCAATTCTTTCTCTCTTTCTCAATCTCTCTCACCCACCTTGCTAGAATGGATCTAAGAGGCAGCCCCGCCTCCGATCATCACCACTGATCATGGCCATCACAATCTTCGCGTGGACCCCGCGAGCTCAACTATCCTCAATTTCAAGCCACCACTCTATCCACCCATCTATTTGGTAAGCTTTTCTTCCCCTTAGGTTTGGGTTAATATACTTTGGGTGTAGAAATGTGTTTGGTAGCTTAGAGCTTCCCCTCTTTTGATTTTATATTTAATTTAGCTTTATTGTGCTATTTATCCCTTAGGTTTGGTTTGTTGGGCTTTGAGCTAGTGCTTATGGTTTTGGGCAGTTTCAATCAAAGGCAAGTAGATATATATATATATAGATGCTTTGATATGTTTGTCTTTCCTTGGATTTGATGATTGATGATGGTTTAGATGTCATTTGCTCAATTGATGCTTTAGGGGATTGAAAACATGATACTTAGGTTTATTTGTTTAAATGAAATGGATTGAGATGTTTATGAATTGATTAGATTATGGGATGAGATTTTATGGACTAGCTATATCCATGTTTTGGATGATTTTCCAGGTTCATGAGAAAGACGAGGGAATTGACCCATGTTCATTGCAATCACAGAACCTGGGTTCTGTGACTGCAGTACACGCGGTTGACCGACCATGGGGCGCGGTCAATGGGCCACACAGGGTCAGGTTCTCCGAAACCTGACCAAAACATTATTCCTCTTTTGTTGCTTACAATTGCCGGTCGACCCGGGCCTTACCAGGTCAACCAGGCATGAAGGATGTCGACCAGCCTCCCTGTGTATGTGGTTGACCGACCAAGGGCCAGGTCGACCAGGATAACTGTGAATCCCTTTTTGAAGGGGTTCTTTTCACCATATTTTGGATGGACTTAAGCGGAACTTCGGCTACCCTTTTTGGATTCATTTGACTATATGTGAGGAAGTTTTGAGCCAACGTTCTTCACGATTATTCTAGTTATATTGGGATCCAACCTAGCTCAATCTTGAACGATATGAGACAACGGGATATCCTCCTTTATATCTCTGCACGAAGATTGTTTGTTCGGGTGTCGCAAACCTTATTCCTTTTGTTGACTGAGTAGGTTATACAATGCTTCAGGTTTAACACTAGACTTAGGTTTAGATTGTCTCTCGCTTTTGATTATGAATCGTACCGTCTGGTACTTATCTACATGTAACGAACATGTTCATTAGCTTTCTTTTCTTTGTTTTGTTTGGGATCATATGAAGAACTTAGATGATGGACTTAGGATCCCCTTTGATGTTCTATTTGTTTTGAAGTTTGATTGAAGTGTTGAGGCTAGGCGACTTTAATCGTAAAAGCTTGTTGAGAACTACCTATTATGATGATGTTTTGAAGAAGTTTTATGTTTGAGGAAGTTTGATGATTTTGGCTTTGATTTGATGATGGAAAGGTAGTTTCTCTTTTGACGGATGAATTTTGTTCACGCAAGAAAGCCTAACCCCTCACTATGGTATGTTTAGGAATCTTTGTGTCAGTCACTACTTAGCTGTTAATGCCCAAAACAGATGGGGCACTATCTGTGTGAGGACTTAGGATTGAATATCTACGCAGTACAACTTTTTATATTTTTTATGGATGTACACCATCGGATACACTATTGAAAAGAAATATTGAAGTTTGTTTTGATTGGAATCCATATTGATTGATTGCTTGCTGAGTTTTTATCTCGTGCCTATTGCTTACTCTACTACAGCTCTCATTTTGAGCCGGGAGGGACATGTGGAACTATCCCATGGTGATTAGCCTATGTAAACCGCCTACTTTGATAGATGTTTATGTTCGATTGATTATGATTCGAATGCTATGCACTTCTTACGATCAGGATGCTATGCATACTTTATGATCTTGTCTATCTTTTACTCTAATTCGCTTTGCATATATATATTGATGTTTTATATTTATATCTGCCTGCCGATTGTCGTGTCTGATGCTGCACTTGGTGCATAGGTACCGAGTACATTTACCTTTGGGAAAGTGGAGGCGTTGCTTTAGGCAATTTAGCCTAATGGTGAGTACGAGTTGTGTGTCGACGGTATTGTCGTCGTGACCAGCACACGAGTGCCTTCATACTTTGGTTAGTTCATATTTATTCTCTTTTAGCTTAGGTTTTGATAGAAGCCATTAATTAATATACTTTTATTATCTTTTGCTAAACTTAAACTATAGAAAATGAAGATGTCACTACACCAAAAATGGCAATTAAGAACGGTTTTGGACCGTTTCTAACTGAAATCAGAACGGTCCTAGACCGTCCTAGTAGGTGGTGTTCCAAATAAATTGGAACGGCTCTTATCCGTTCCTGAAACGGATTATTAGAGCGGTTTTGTACCGTTCCTGAAGTTGAGATTCAGAACGGTACTTGTCCATTCCAATGTTGTTCCATAACTTTCCTGTTTATTAAATTTTGACCAGTTCTGTGATCGTTCCGAAAACGTTCTAAAACCGTTCCAGTTTATAATAAATTGGAACATTTTTTAAACCATTCAAATTTTATTAAGCAAGGTTTATAACCGTTCTTATTTTTTTAAAAAAATTACTATTGTAACAAAATTCTTTATTATGCCACCTAATGCATTTAAAAAAAATTCATAAACTACGGCATTCACATCTATTCACATTCATAGAAAACAATCACCAATGGTCCACAAAATCTAAAATAGAATTCAATAGAGTAGCTTGAACTCAAATATACAATTTATAAAATTTGAATATCCATACATAATGCATCGATCTCATATAACCTTCTAACTAAAAATATCCACTTCATTTCTAAAAAAATAAAAACCAAAAAGCCCATATCCCATCATATTTGTTGTCCCTTTTAACTTTGATCCAACTACTTTTCTGACATGCATTTTCTATGACAAATCCTCCAAATTGTACGCTCTTGTGTGGTCCGCCAAACTGTTTGGTATCTCCAAAGTCGACAATATATGAGGTGTTAATGTACCTCCTAAGATAACTACCTCTGCAAAACAAGAAAATAAACAAGTTAATAATGAGTTGGATCATTTTTGTTCATATTTTTCATGCACTTATTTTCTTCTCTATATACATCACACAATTGTATAAATTCTAGTAAGTTTTGTAAACTACAATGCAGTTTTGCCACCATTCAAAAGAACCTAAATTTACATTCACTAGAGTATTAGGTTCTCCCATTTGCACTTTTATGTCAGTAGAAGAACAAATAAAGGACATCAGGATTGGTCCAGCACAAGAAGACTGCTCACTTGTCCACAACTGAGTATCTCTAATTTTTTCAGCTTCTTCGTGGGATAAGTCTCTCATGTAGTTTTAGTACAGAAAATCCTCACCAGCGTCAGTCCAACGGTTCATCAAAAGAAAGAAGTGCTAAAATGCTGAAATGCATGCAATCTTCTCATCTAACAGCATAGCCAACTTGTAAGTTAAAGGCAGAATATAGAAAAGTGCAAATAGAAGCATCCATATTAAATGTTGAGACATGATGGTCTGGAAACCGTACAGAATCTGGGCCATCTGCCTCAGGCCTCGTATTAACTTTCTGTCGCTTTGACCTTTCGCTTGCTTTTTCAGCGAAATTAGTCTGATTTGCTTTTGTTCCTTGAGCAATCTCAGCCTGCACCTTTTGGGAAGGACCCTTCACCAGACAGGAAGTTAAGATTATTCTATAAGCTTTGTCAGTGCAAAATTATAAAGTAAATAAATCATTTAACGACCTACCTGATGTTTCTAGATCTTATCTTGCCTTTGTTTTTCCATTTTTGAAGCTTCAACTGTAGGACTGTCTGCAAAAGCTTCAGTTTTGAACTATCAAAAGTGCATCTATGTCAATTTATTAGAAAAGGCATAATTAATTAAAAGCTTTATAAACATATTGTTGTAGTACCTATAGGCTTTCTGTTATATAAATAATAATGGATAAAACAAAATTCAATATATGGCAATGAAGAACTACTGGGGGTTTAACAATATGATGGACGAGCATTAAACAAAAAACAAGCTGCATTCATACTTGCACTTCTACATTGTTCTAGATATATCAGCTCTCCCTACATACCCCAATTTTAGCCACCAACTACTTCACCCATATCGATTTCCATTGGTTTCTGGAGGAATGAAACTGATCCTTGGATTATGCTCCAACTTCAACGAAAATTATGGCGTGTCACTAATGAACTTCTGAATTTTTTTCCTTCAGCCCAGCCAGCTACATTGCACCTCACAAGCAGAGTTGAAAATCTTTTGAAGCAAAGACTCCCACCCCGCCACCCCACAATATCCAAAACATTAGCCCTGAAGTGTCTAGGAAATTTCTCATTCTCCGTTTCATTTAGAGACAGGCTTTCTTAGTTAGCTTAACTTAAAACAACTTTTCTCTTGTATGTTACCGTGTCAGTTTTCCATAGCATCTAACATATTTCTTTCTTTCTGTCAATAAAAAAAATAAAAATAAAATAAACAAACAGATTTCATTCAGCACCAGAGAAAGAGAAGCATTGGAATTATTTCTCTTCTAAATGCAACCCACAAATTTGCTTCCTTTTGCTCCAAACCATATTCGTAAATTTCGCTTTGGGCCCTGTTTCGCTTTCACTCTGGACTCAGGAAAAAGGAAGGAAAGGAAGAAAATGAAAATGAGGGAAGGGAAACTCAGGCATCTCAAATACAGAAACATAGTTTGAAGAAGATAAACAGTGAAAATGAGGAAGACAACTTTTTAAACTAAATGGTTTGTGCTGGAATTTTCCCAGATGCACATGAAGGCAGAAGGGGAAGAACCTGTCCTTTCAAGAAAGCAGGCCCATTTGGAGATTCAATGCCTCTGATTTCTTTAAAGGCCTTAATAGACACAGTAATAAAATGGACCCAAGTCAAAAAAGACCCAAGTTCACTAAGAGCAAAGCCCCACGCAACACAACACCAGCCGTCATGTCTATCGATCAATGACAACATGATGGCACGTGACCGGTGACCCCATGTTGCCACTGCTCGAATTTTTTGAATCTCCCAATTGTGAACAGGAAACCTTGTTAGAAGTGGATCATGATCCCAGACCTTGAAAAATCAAAATAGAGGGTGTGGGAGCACTATTAGGACATCAACAGCTGTCTTCAACCATCTATAAGCATCAGCAAACACTTAGCTGACCCATCTACAAGAGGTCATGCTCTGAGCAATGCTTGAGAAGGAGAAGAGCCTATGATCAGACTCTTTGAAGCTTGAGGACAAATTCCCCTCTTTGCCTAAGCAACTTTCTCTCTTGTGCTCCTCTTCTCTCTTTTTTTCCCCTGTTCCCTTGTGTTTTCAAAAAATCTCGGTTGCAAAGGAGCATCAGAGACACTTCCTTGAAAGCAGATGTCTTAAGAGTTTAGTGCCTGCAACCAATTCAATTTTTAACAGTTTCCTTTCTCCTGCAGCTATTTTCCTTTTTAAGATTTTACTTGCTTTCACCACACCATAATCTATCTGCCAATTATGGCGACTCCAACAGGGTAATCGAGAGGAGGGTCATGGACCTTCTTAGCAGGCATCCCTAAGCAAACTGTGGGCTGAGGTGGGTCGTGGGAGAGTTGGACCTGAGGCCTAATAGACTCCTGGGCCAAAGCCGTCAAGATATGGGCTTGGCCACGGCCTCACCTGTATTGGGTAATCAATCTCAGGCACTAGATTAACCATCCATATTTGAACAGGCTATATTTTGTTGCCCAGCCAAGGTGGGTCATTTGATACAAATTGCATCAATCAAGAATGCACAAGGCCATTTGGGTCAACCAACCCCACCCCACGCCCCCACCACCACAAACCCAAAAAAATCAAAAACAAAAACAGACATGCATAAGGCTCTGTGTTGCATCTGTGTATTTATGTGTATATGTATACATACACATTAAAAACCATGCATAAAAGGCTTTGTTACATTACAGCACACAGACAACATAACTGCCACTAAGAGATAATGAAGTAGACAAAATGATCGATTAATAGAGCCATATTGCTAACAACAGAACACAACTACATACAATAATCGTGCATAAGACAGCAATCAAACAAGGCCCGTGATGTTTTCTATAAAAAATGTTGCATTGCAAAAGTACTACAGGGTGTAATTGCTAGTAAATGCATATAAAACGGAATAACTCTCGTGGAAGCGCCAACTAACCTTTAGATCCAGACACTTCCCTGTCAACTCCAGAACTGGGTTTGAGTTCAGAAAGATCCTGAAGGAATTGCCAGAATGGTTCAGGAAATCATAAGCTTTTTTTCCGCCTCTTTGAGAACATTTTCTCAAAAATAACCATAGTACAAATTCAAAATAACTTATTATGAAAGAGAATCAAATAACATACCCCCTCCAAAGATTTCTTAAGAATTTCTCTAGAACTCCAGTTATTTTTCTTAAGAACCTAGAAAGGAACAAAATCACATCAAACAGGTGAAACTGATAATACAAAATGTAGTTATGAATTCGAAAAGGCCAGCTAATTGCTTAATAAACCATGTACTGAGTGACTGTCACCCACTTTCTCAAACTCAGCGCGGTATTTCATGGGATCCACACACATGCTGTGGGAGAACACAAACTATTAATCAGTAGAATAAAACCATAAAATACAATGAACCTTAACTCAATCCAGGAAAAGGAACTTACCATTCATAGCTTCCATACAAACGAACACAAATTTCAACTAATGTTATTGCTCCCGCTTTTACTGTTGCCTTCCACAACCTGATGAATGGGGAAATATAATAAATATCAAGTACCATTTCCATCATCAAAACCCTCTATCACGACCCGGGCCCGATATTAGGGTTACCACGGCCAAACCCCGAATTGCGAATGCCATACTTACTCCCGTAAACCTCGCATCGCCGAAGCCAATACGAGATTCACAAGGGATCTTACACATACCTGTCAAATGTCCATTTTTGCGGAAATATATACATACATTGACATCCAACTTTAATATGTACAAGTCCTTTACATAAAGTAAAGTTTACTTACACATCTCATTTCCTATTTAAATCAACCATGCATATTCAAATACAATGCATGTGATCACTATTTACAACAAAATGAATCTATTCAAAACATTCCAAAACTTGCTAAACCGGTCGCCTCCAATTTACATCCATTCATTCAATCCTCCTGGAGGAATCGGATTGGTCTCCTCCGTTCGCGGCGCGGTCTCGAAACCACTGGAACGGGCAACTTGGCCTGTAATGTCATCAATAACACTGTGAACACGACGGTTCAACAATGAATACACAATTCTATGATAATCATATGTTTAGCATTTTGGTTCCAATGTATAACAATTATATTCAAGTCAATTCAATTCAATTTAATTCATATAATCCTTCCCTGAAGGAAGCATTCAATTCATGTAATTATTCAATTCATGTAGTTCTCCCCTGAAGAGAGCATTCAATTCATTATATACACTTTATCAAGTGTCTTTTCGTTGTCCTCTAGCATAGGCGGAAGGCGCACCATTCACAACCCAGCCTTTCAAGGACTCATTTCATTTCAAGATTACTCACTTTATTAAGTGGCTTTTCAAATGTGTGGGATTTACAAGTGTCTTGATCAGAGATCACCGGCATCACCACGGAGCTCCGGAACGCTCCATCTACTGCAGCAGACTTAATCTTTTATACATTACAGTGTTTGTTCATTTCAGTTCTTTTCTTTTCATTTCATTACATTTCATTTCACAAGTCAACACATTATTCAATGATAGCTCAACAAGGAGCATAACAGTAATAGACGAGAGAGAACAAGCCAACTCAAGTCATAACAATTAAATTCCTAAAACAACATTCGGGTGAAACGTTCATTATGCCATGTATGTGTTATTTTAGATAACATCACTTTTTAGTGAAATTTACATTCACATAAGTTTAGCTAACACCCATGAAAGTTTAGGAAATTATCAGAAATCAATTCTGATATTCCCTCTAATTCGGTCACCTCGTCGGTCACCTAGCGGTTAGCCGCATTATGGAGTTCGGCTAACCGAACCACATTCGGTCAGCTTTCCAGAATTTCTCCATTTACAGGATAATTTGCTCAATTCGGTCACCTACTCGGCTAACCGAAATTTAAATTTAGGTTAGCCGAATTCTTCGGTCAGCTTACGGTTCGTTTTCCAGAAGCTAAACTTCTGATGAAAAAACCCTGACAAGATTTTCGGTCACCTTGCGGTCAACCCTCGGCTAGCCAAACTCACAATTTCGGCTAGCCGACCTATGTCGGTCAGCTCTCGATCAAGTGTCGGTCAGCCTGGCGGCTGACCGCCTTGTGCCCAGAAGTTCAGAAATTTCTGAACCGAATTTTCTGTAACTGAACTCCTTGAGTTCTAACAAATCACTTAACAATTGAAATCAATATAATTGAGTATACTTACCTTGTTTGGAAACTAATCGGCAAGAGTTCCTTTGTCTAGCTTGAATCCAAGATGAAATCCTCAAGCTAAACCTTCTTTTGAACCTAAGGACCAATCAATCCATTCAAGAAAATTCTAATGAGTTTCTTATGTAAGAAACCATTCCAAATCACCAAAGTGAACTCAGAAATCCTAAAAACAACATACTTCACTTACTTGTAGCCTCTTTGGTGGAAATCTTGAGATCTTCTCAAGCTTAAACTCCAAGAAAGTAAGAAAAGAGATGAAGAAGATGATGGTGAAGATGGAGTCCCTCTTCACAAGCACTTGCCAACTCTCCCAATCATCACTCAATGAAGAGAAATTGGAAGAAAGAAGAAGAAGAGAAAGAAATAGAAGAAGAGAGATCGGCTGGGATGAAGGAATGAACTCAAATGAGTTCATCCACATCTTATAAGCCCTCAATTGCATTAAACCCTCCCTCCTATTTCTCTAATTACAATTTAAGTCAAATGAATGGTCATTTGAACCAATTCACGCCGAATGGAATCACTATATTCACAGAAGTTAACGTACTCCTCGAGATATACGTGTGAGTATCAAGAGTTTCCGTATTCGACGAAATACGCGTAAATTCGTATTTACGAAACAGTCCTTACATTGCATGGTCTAGCCTAAAACCATTTCAATTCATTCAGAACCTTCGCTATTCTTTTCATTAAGTTCAATTTGACCATTTGAGCCAAATTCTATATCAATCTAGCCATTACTCAACACTAATTCAATCTAACATGTTGAATTAGCATTAATCCCGATTAATTAGAGTTAATCTTAATTAATTCGGGACAGGGTGTTACACCCTCCTCAGTACCCAATAAACAAAATCCTAACAAAAACCCAACCCCAATGTTCCCCAAATCCCATAAACCTAAAATCCTAGTCCACCTTCTACATAAACCCTAAACCCCTAAAATCCATCCATGCACAAACATTAATCGCATGCATACTTCATCCCACTGTCCTAAACCCATCATGGAATAATCCATGCCAAAATACCAACACATCTCAGAACACACCCAATCTCCCATCACCCTACTTTAAGAAAAAAAAACTCAAAATCGAAAAGCCCTAGTCCGAGGCTCAATTTGGGTAGGTTTAGCCATTGGAATGGCCAAAGGAAGAAGAGGGTAAAAACCCAATTTGGGTTACTATTCGTTGCTAGACCGATCGGGCACGGAGCAGTATCCCTTAAATAAGATTCATCCATTGTCCAATCGACCAGACTGTATGACCGATCGATTGGACAGAGAAAAACTACAGCTAACTGGGGGGTGTCCGAGATCCGATTGATCGGATGACCCTTGTCCAATCGACCGGACCTTTTGTCCGATAGACCGGATGGTGTACTGTGGCAAAGTTTGATAAATTCAAATGATCACAACTTTTAATCCAACCGTTGGATTTCTATGTTCTATATATCGTTGGAAAGCCCTCGAGACGTAGAATTTGATGGTTCAGGTTTCATAATAATAATAGATGGGAAAATAAGGTAGAAATGTGGATTAATGATTCAGACCCTGTCTTTTGGAAAAATAGAATCGTTAACCTAGGTTTGGGATTTAGATGTTGGATCCCTTGAACCTACTCTCACATGACCAGTAATGTAAGATCTCGCCCCGAGAGATTTCGATTAGTACTAATTAAGTCGTATTTTAATTTAAGTGAGATCAGTGAATTTTGGTTAAGTTTGGGATTAGAATAGCTTTTTCATAGCTTTGAAATATTTTGGGAACCTTGTTTCATTAGTGGGACCCTTTGGGGGTTCATTTGTAGTGTTTTGTGTGACTTGGGAATATTATTCGATTTCTTGTGTTTTGACTCCGTTTAATTGATTTTGTTATCCTCTACAACTTTCGTGTTTACTCTGTTCCCGTTCGAGACCCTGAAACCCTACTTTGCTAATGTTAAGGGCAAAACAGTCTTTTTACACAAAATCTGGACACTATTTTCAATATCCCCGAAACCTGCGAGATGTATACTTTTTGGAAACTAGAAATTTTTTGAACGTTTCTTCATTTTTCGTTGAATGCATCCGAGGCCCGGAAACCTATTTTTTAGGCCCAACTAGCATGTTAAGTGATGGGACCCATTCCATTTCCTTTATATAATGAACCCACGTCATCTTCCCTTTCTTCCTGCTACTTTCTTGAGAAGGGACTTGAGCTCCTGCACTCTAGGGTTTTCTTCTTCCTTTCTTGCTTTTTCATCTCTAAATCCATACCAAGCTAGTGCTAAAAGGAAAATGAAGCTCACCATCTTCTTCCTCTCCATGAAAGCTCTCCATTGATACCACTTTTAGAAAAATCCACCCATCCTAGGATTCACTTTGAGCAAGCTTTGTCTATTTGAGGACCTTCCAAGTAAGATCTCCTCCTAATCTTCTAGATGTATGTTATATTTTCTCTAGAGAGTCTCCATCTCCATTTTTAGGAGCTCTCTCTTCCTATTTCTTTGGTTTGATTATTTTAGGGTTTGTAATGGGTTGTATTTTGGGGGTTTTTGCATCGATTGTTGATTTGGCTTGGAGAGAGAGTGTTTAGGAGCTTGAGTTGCTTCATTGGAGCCAAGGCAAGTGGAAAAATGGATTTGAATTGAATGATTTATTGATTTATGGAAAATATGAGTTTTTATGATTACTTTCACCTAGTTTTATTAATGTTTTATATTGACTCTTGGAAATGTGCATATTGATAAGTTTCTTCCTCTTATTTGGTCTCTTGAGATTTACATATTTATACTTTTATGGAAATCTACTTTTGTCATAAATGGATTTGTCATTAATATGGTTGTTCTTGCATTGAATGTGGTTGGAGAACATTATGATTTGAGGGTTTTGGTGAAGTGTTGTTGGAGGGTATAAATGTGGCATGAGTAGGTGGAAGTGCCATAAATTTTGTGTCAAATGGTAACTTTGAATGGGTGTAGAAGAGAAAGAAGAAGAAAGCTCGGACTGCTCTGAAATGTAGTTGCTGAAGCAGTTCGCTCGAGCGAACCTAACTTCGCTCGAGCAAACCCTTTTCAGAAACTAGGTGGCTCGAGCCAACCTTCCAGTTCGCTTGAGCCAACCCTTCCAGAAGCTTGATCGCTCTTGCGACCCATTGTGCACTCGAGCAAACCCCTTCCAGAGACTTGGTCGCTCGAGCCAACCTTCTTCTTCGCTCAAGCCCACCTGATTTGAACCAGTTCGCTCAAACGAGCTTGTGTCCACTTGAGCGAACTGTCCAGAATTCTTGGGTCCTCCCTATTGTTTTCAAAAAGGGTGTTTTAAGGTCCGGTTGGGTTGGTTTGAAGCCCTAATGCTTTGGAAAGACCTAGGGGATGACATAAGAAGTTCAATTAAGAAAGAAACCCCATTCCGAAAAGGTATTGAGGATTTTGGACTTGTTAAATTGTATAAGGACATTGGGATGTCTTTTATCTTCTGGAGTACCATGCCAAGAACAAAACTCGACATACAAAGCCCTTATGCACATTGTTTAAATCCTGAAGCCCTAATACATAGTCCGTAATTGTATAAAGATTCATGGCATTGTTTTACTCGAATTATACTTGTTCTAGCTCGATTTCACTCGATATTGCTAGCTTTGCCTCAAACTGCTGCTTTAGGCATTTTACATGTTTTGCCAGCCTCGTACATGCTTAATAAACTATTGATATGAAATATGTGCCTATGAGCACCATGTCCCGCCTGCCTGGGTGTTGCACACCAATATAGTCATGTATATGTTTTGATTTTCATGTAACCTATGAGTCAGCACCATTAAGCTTTGACATCCTTGTCAGTCTGATCAACTGACTTGGGCCTTCCCCTCGTGCTCCCGCTAGCTACAGTTTTGATCATGTCCTGCCTCGTTACCTGGTTCCGCGGCCGTGGCCTTGTCTAGTTATATGTATATGTATATATAATATTGGTTCTCGTGACTTCGAGTGTCCGAGACCAACGCACTGAATGTGCTCTAATCACACTAGTGATGGAGGATTTAGCTTTAGTGTAGTTGCCATCTTGCTAGTTCCCTACCTTGTTCATTAATACCCTACATGTTTTATTTTGCACATGTGTTTTAGATAAATGATGTACCTTATTTTTATGGAAATAACTGCTTTGGTCGATTTCAATGTCTTCTAAATTATTCTTTCGATTTATCTTATTGTGATATCTTTTCACCCACCTGCCAGACCGTTATGTTTAACCCATTCTTGTGGTACTCAGGTCCAGACCTCGTTGCTTTTGAGGGGGAGCCAGAGGAGGCGGCCGGTGTGCCGCAACGTGTAGTTGAATGGCAGGCTGACAATGTCATCTAGACATTTGGTCAAGCTTTGAGATGCAAAACATTTTAGGGGTTATTGATTGTCATATTTTGTGAACATTCTTTTGGTTATACTAGCCTTTGTTGGCCATTATGTTTTGGAGAATGTTAATTTAATTACATTTTGTATAAATACTAACTTTATATTTTGGGAATGCCATTATGGCCATTATGAATATTGTTCACTCGGACATCATGATCTTATCATATGTGGTAACAGTCTTGTGTGAATGAAAAGGAATTCCTAAATTTAGTTTGCTACACACTTCCACACCAATGTGAATGACTTGAAAGTATGTGTGACATCCTCACCGCGGAAACATATGAGAAATTAAAAGAGTGTGTGTATCTTTTGATTAATGTGGTAATCATTACTATACACTCACCAATTATCACCACGATCCTGATCCGAGGTCGCGACAAGTAGTGGGAATGAAATCAAAGTACGTGGCTTGGTGTGCTTCGATTGCTGTCTAGGTGTCCATGTATTGCGCATGGTTTAACCGAATGCGTATGGAATTGATTCAATTGTTGCCTAACATGATTGTATACCAAGGATTCTCTGTTAGAAGCATCGTTGACTCAATTTCCACGCGCACTTCGTTAGAACATGTGCAGTACTGGGACGGTAACACTTGCCTAGGTTTGGATTGTAACTTACTCCTTTACTTGTGATTATATCCATTGATATCATTTTCTTGTACACTCACTTGGCATAAAATACTTAACTAACTCTGAAATATAATCCTTACAGAATTAGGACTTGGGCCATACTTAGAGTGTACTCTAGAGCCCTGTGTCATGTACTAGATAAACATGTGTAGCTAAAATGTAAGGGATTATCCGGTGGTTTGGACTTGTCTTGTAACTTGGCTTGAATGTGGTAATCCATATGATTACGGTCTTATATATTGAACTAGTAAGATATGCTTGTCTTGATTCTCGTGTCAAGCATCACTTCACTACTTTAACCCCGACCATAGTGGGATCCACTGTGGGAAGGATTGCATGTCATAACCAGCTGGAGTTTGGGGGTTTATAAATGGGCCAGTTACACGGACATCGGGATGGGTAGTCAGCTTAAACGACGTCCATGGCGTAGAATAGCTGGGAACGGGCTTGCACCTTGCTGCTATTCCTAAGACTGGGAGCTTTGATCCCCCTGGAGCTGGACTTTGATATCGGTGGTCTGGATAGGATTGTTATTGGTACCCCGAGAGGTGGCTTGGATACCCTCGAAATCTCCCTCTTCATTCTTGCATTTGCATTGCGTGGATAGTGTACATTGCTTGTTGATGCTAGGATATCTTGATATTGACTACTATGATTATTATTCATGCTTTCATGCCCAGCTCCATTTCCTTGCATTCACATAATTATATACTTGTCTTTATTCTAATATTTAGACATGTTATATTTATTTATACATTGTTTATCTATTGCTCAACGTGTTATTTACTCTATTCCTTGGTATGCAGACACCATAGGTGAGTACTACAAGGAGCCAGTAGGTGAGGAGGTCCTAGAGGGTCTCCCACCGGTGGAGGAGGAGCGAGAGTGGCGTGCCGATGACATAAAGTAGTGTCATCTTACCTGGCACGAGAGAGAGCATCATTGGGCTTCATTAGATTCTTGTTATTCATTTATTTTACACAGTTGGATTATTCTTTCATTGACTCATGTTTTCAAATGGTCTAGGACTTGGGACGACTATTTGGTTGATAATTACTTTTCTTTGTTAGCCTTAATTATTTATTGTTGCGACTTTAATTATTAATGAGAATAAGTATTCCTTTGCTTTGATATTAAAGATGATTTGATTTATTACAAATTCCGCAGTTATCATATTAAATGAGGCTTTAAATGCACTATCCTCACAGCAAACTTACGATCCTTGGGCTAAAAAGGCAGAAATTTTTAATTAGCTCTGAATTTCACTCTCGGTTCTAGTTTATTCTCCAATCGGGTTCGGGGGACATGACATGTGTAGCTTCATGAAGAAGAATATTGTGACAAAGGTGAACCTCCCAGCTCAACATATCACCATCGCAAGTAAAACCAAAGTGAGCTATCAATACTGTGAGCGGAAGACAAAAGCCATGTAGCGGGATCAGGTATCTCTTCGTTACAAGCAGTTATGGAAGAAAGTATTTATGAGGGCAATCAAGGTCACAAAATCACCGAACTTGTCCCCCCGCATGCCCATAGTTATCAAGTTTGTTCAAGAGGCCTTTAAACTGCAAATAGTTCATTTCAAATAATTCACAATTCGATTCATGAACTATTAGCGAATGAATTTCACATAGTTCTCTCTAAGTGAATCATGTAATTCTATGGCGGTGCTTACCTAAAAACACAAGCCACTCAAAAGCTTACACCTTGATATATTAGTGCTAATCTATACCTAACTCTGATCAGAGTTGGCCCCACATAAAGATCGATTATCAATAAAACATGGAATTTTAGTTTGGTGTTTATCATAACTAGATTTTACGTGTAGCCAATCTAATTGTGGCCGAAACTATAGTTGAAGTAGAATCCCACCTATAGGGTGAATGAATATAATATTTATTTTGAGTGGTTTGGATTTTAGACAAGGCTCTTTAGTGGTGGACTTACAAAATGGGTACACGCGAATTAGTTCATCGAATTCGTCGAACTCGAACTTCGAATTAGTCGAATTGAACATAGAATCAAATAAACCTACTCTATCAGATCTTATGATCAAGCTAAGTCTTGAATTATGAATTTTGAACTAAAATACGAATTAATCGAACTACAATTATGTAACTATGTGCGTACCCAATTGACTTATGCAGAAGCTGTAACTAGCTAATGAGCTCCCCCATTACACTTGTGAGTCATTCAGCAAAGATGAAACAGACTTGGGTCTTTTCTTTTGCTAATAATTACTATGCTGTACATGTGAGTTTAGGGATGGCAAGAGGGCGGGTTGGGTTCGGGTTTAAGTAGACCCGAACCCGTCCATTTTGGAATTACTACTGTACTATGCCTGCCCCAACCCGTGACGGGTTTGATGGTTGTCATACCAAACCTGCCCCATGGCAGCCACGAGTCGGGTCTGGTTTGTTAGTGATTCATTTAATATTCTCGAAAAATATGAAAAGATACATGTGTTAGGGGAGATTTGAAACATGTGTTAGGACGATCTCCATCCTTATCGCCACTGTACTACTAAGCTCTTAGATGAAATAAAGTGAACTTAGTAATATATGTCATATGAAGTAAAGATATATGGGGCGGGTCGGGCTAATGCACCCAAACCCGTCACGAACCCAACTCTGATTAATGAATGAAAAAATACCCACCTTGAACCCTACCAAACCCACTTCTAATAGAAGTGGGTAGGGGCGGGTCCCCATTTAAACAATACCCATTGCCGTCCCAGTTTCAGTTGTGACTAAGATAGTGAATGAATTACCATTCTCGCAAAGTTGGGTCTCATTTACATCGCTAAGTTATATCATTCATCCCTCTCCTCTTTAATAATCCTTCGAGGAGCTCATTTGAGCATGAAGTTCTTATCTATTCAATTCCTATTTATTTTGTGCAAACACGGGCCTTGGCATTTATTGTTTCGTACTTCTATCTTGTATATATAGCAAGACCAACCATTTGCTTGGATGTGGCATGACTTGTATCCTTGTATTAAAATGCATTTTAGATTGTTTTTAAAAGATTACACAAAGAAATACATAAAATTGGAATATTTAAAATATTTTTAAAAGAAAGGAAAAATATGTTTTAGGATTTTACTTGTGTTGGCTAATTCATGGGTTGGACAAAACTCTAGATCCATTAAGTTGTGTTTTTTATTTTATTTTAGAATGGACTGTGGTTGTGTCACCGGAAGAGCTAGAGCAAAGAAAAGAGAAGAAAAAGTAGATTTTCGGAAAATACCATCCATGAGGCTTGATCGATCAGACAAGATGATTGGCTCGATCGGATGTGGGGTGCCCGATCGATCGAATCCTCTGTCGATCGATCGGCCATGGGGAAAGTTTCCTTTTGAGACTCTGTTTCCCACTTTGAGTCCTACTTGTGGTTTAACACCAATGCACGAATTTGGGGCTATATATAGGGTATTTCTCTCAACCCTAAAAGATAAGACAAGAAGTTAATTCTCTTTCTTGATATGAGATTAGAATACCCTAAGAGAGATTTCCTTGTTCTCTAGAGCTATTAAGAGATCATTCTGAAAAGCTGCTTTAGAAGGTTAAAAGCTTATACTATCTTGTAGAAGTTTGTTTATTTTGGTTCTCAAGGTGAAGGAGGGTCAAGCAGAAGTAGCGGTGCACAGCAGGGAAGTCATGGCAATAGGAGAAGTTGTGCAATAACAACTACAATCATTAGGTCGATGTACTGGCTCTAATAAAGGAGCTGTAAGTATATCTTGTAACCATTCAATAGTGATTGATTTTTCCGATCTTGGTTTTTCTCACGATAAGGATTTCCACGTTAAATTTGTGTCTGCCTTCTTGTGGTAATTGCTTGGTTGATAATTATTGCTAATTCTATCTTATTTGGTTGATTACTTCCGTTGTGAATTGGTTATTAAATTAGCATCCATTGCTGTAAATGCAGTTTCAATATGAAATCGATTTATTCAACAAATAAGAATTCTCGATCGTTTTTCAATTTTTGATCAGATGTGTGTGGTAGAATGGAAACTCAATTGTGCACAAATCAGAAGCCTAACTTATTTTGCCATACTTTTTTAGGGATTTATACTATAAAACAAAACCCTTGAAGTTGGTAAAAATGATAGAGGGCCTAAACACTTTACAATGAAGACAAATGTCTTTTCACTACTTTTTAACTCTTATTTTTTGACAAATTTGTCCACATTCCGTGATATCATGAAATGTAGAATTATTCCATGATATCATAAAATGTCCCTTTTATTTTCCTGAAATTTGCATGTCAGATTATCTCGTGATGTAGTAGAATGGAGGCCTTCGACTATCATTATGAGATGTTTGGGCCCTTCGTCATTTTTATCAAATTGAAGGCCTTTTTTCGGTAAAGTTCTCTATCTTGAATTACTTTTCTCGAGGATTATAAATATATATTAACTAAAAGTATAAATTAATTTTTTATATATATACATGCCTACCATAGCCCACTTGAAGCTTAAGTTGAACCCCCTTCACAAGTAGAAATCATGCTGAGCATGAATTTTTCAGAGCTGAGCCCTAGTAATTGTGAGCAAAAAAAAAAAAAGGGAGAAGAAAAATTCTGAGCCATCTTGGCGTGTTTTCCCATTAAGCTAGGTGTAAAAATTCTTATAATTGTAAATAGCGCCGTCTGTGGGAATCGAACCCACGACCACATGGTTAAAAGCCATGCGCTCTACCAGCTGAGCTAAGACGGCTTTTGTATATAAGTTTGACATTTTACTATCTATACTAAGATGTAGTTCGTTGCAGCAACTGCTGAAACTATAGGACGCCTATTCGAATGAGTTCCATTTGAATGATTATTAAAGAATGTGGAGTGTGAATGTTCATTGAAAAACGAACTAAAAATATAGGAATCGCAATTGAGTTCCAAAAGGGGGAGATTATTTGGTCATTTTTGTATACTCACCTTGGACCTTTATTTTTTAACCACTTATGAAATGAATTCCCATGTATTCAATTATTATGTGTACTATCCAAACAAAAAGGATCTAAGTAATTTTTTTTTCTTTTTTTTTTTTTTTTTGTCAAACAAGTCTCCCATATCAAACCCGGTCCCTAGAGTGATCTCTATCAAAGAAGATTTTGTTACCTTCTCGGATGCAGTCTACAAGGCTAAGGAGAGGAATGCCTCTTTTGGATTTGTTATGAAGTCTAATGATGTTATTGTGGATGCAGATGCTATTGAAGGACCCAAAGTATCATCTTCAAAAAAGGCTGAATAGAGGGCAATCTTAATTAGTTACTTTCGAAAAGATGAAGAAATGGTTTTGACAGAGCCCAGGTTTTGGTGGATACTAAGGGAGTGGTGTAAATCTTGAAGGGAGATAGTGATTAGTGCGTAAATGCCACTATTTCAGATATTAAAGTCTTGGTTGCTTCTTTATGTTTTGTAGACTTTGAATATATTTCTTGGACTTTAAATGTATAGGCATATACGCTTGTTAAGTTTTGCTACTCCACTGGACAGGATATAAGTTGGGAGGCTTTGGTTCTCGTTTTGACTGAGGGCTGAGGTTTCACCCTCTTCCTTTTGTTTCTGTTGCTCTTGTTTGTGATACCATGTCTATCATGTTTCTCTATTTTAATATAATGCTTTTTCTATAATACAAAAAAAAAAAAAAAAAGTCTCCCAGATCAAGCCTAGTCTTGAACCCTGATTAGGGTTGTAAACGGGTCGGTTTGGGTCTGGGTCAATGGTGGACCTGGAACCGGAACCATTAAGGAGGAGGTGGAACCGGATCCGGACCTGAAACTGTTTCGGAACCGGTTTCTTGGCTCCGGAACCGAAACCAGAACCATTTATGGGACGGGTCTAAATCCGGGTCCAGATCTAGGTAGAGAATAATGTTAAAAAAAAAAAAAAAAAACCATAGTAGTGCGAGAGTTTACTTTACTCTCATAGTAGTTCGAGAGTTTTCTTTACTCTCATCGTAGTTCGAGAGTAAGGGCTAACCCTTTACTCTCATAGTAGTACGAGAGTTACTCTTATACGAGTATTTTCTCACATGTGATGCTCCCTGGTCAACCTTTCATTAGCCCGACCTTCCATTATTCTTTTAACAAAAAAAAAAAAGTAAACTATTCATTATTATGTTGATATTGAATGTAAATTCATTCTGTACTCGTTCCTTTTCCAGCTGTTGATTTGGATGCAGTTGATAAAGAGTTGCCCACCACTACATTCACCAAATGAATGCTCCAGATCGCCAAACTATAGGCCCCAAAAGGGACAAACTCAGTGAGTCGTTGATCGGTTGGGTCCCACCATTGATCCAAGAGGGTTAGGTGGCTCTTAAGCTAGTTTTTCTGCTTGATTAAAAAAAGATCAACATTGACAACACTAATACCTTGTTCATTAGCATTCATTGGGTATTTATAAAACTTGGTAAAAAAAACCCCTAAAACCAATCCAATCTTTAACAAATTGCATAACAAACTATTAATATCCAATTAGCAATGTCCTCTAGCATGTGGGCGATTATTAAACCAATGGACCATGTAGCTAACATCAAAAAGTGTTATAAATCCATGGGCTTATTTATCATCCCATAAGAACCGCCAGTTCATGAATGCTTGGATGCCAGAGAAATAGCTCAAGCTCTGCAGAACCCAACATATTGCAATAAGGAAAGATTCGATCAACACAATCATCAATCCTAGTTACGGATATTAAAGTAGGTTAGATAGGACTTAGGTATGATTCTCCTTGACATAGGCTGTGGGTAGGATTCTCCTTGACCAAAAATTTATTCTTTTATTTTGTTAGGTTCCACTATAAGCTCCCTGCCTACAAAGAAAACGGAGAAAACAGTTGAAACTCAATGCTAGAACCTAAACAAAGGCACACAAATGTGGGGTGCATTCTCAAGGTTCCAAGGCATATTTAGGCCAGTTAGGAGTTAAAGTATTTAGGCATCCCAATATCAGTAAAAGTTCTGCTATGTTATATCCAAGAAATTTGGCCTAGTAAGAGTCAATCTGCTCAATAGATGTCTGTCATTTAGTAAGAGTCAATGCTGAATAGGAAATTATACTCAATTTACTTCAATGCTTTGAATTCACATGGAAGAAACATTTCAAAGGGTTATTTGTTGCATAAATGAAACCAATCAAGAGAGAAGAAAGCTTCAAGAATTATCTGTTGCATAAAGCTGATCAAGTGAGTAGATGAAGGCCTTCCACCATTGGCCTAATGCCATAGTATGAAAGCAACTTTGTAGGTCTTATACTTGTAGTTATACAACCCAAACCAAATTAACCATAGATAAAAACTAACCTATTATGATTTTAAAATTGCTTGAATGATGATGGCACCTTTGGGTCAGTCTCCACTTCTAAATTGCAAGTACTTCACTTATATAATATGAAGCCGACTAATTCCAATTGAGAAATCAGCCAGCTTATATCCAAATGATTTTGAACACTATGAATTAGCTTTGACTCCCTCCCACCTTATTTTTCCTAATCAATTGCAATTGAACCATTTCTTCTTCTTTATTTGTTTTAATTTGTTTTAATTTCTTCTTTATGTGATGTTTATAGAAACTAGAGAGCGAAACGATACATGATAAACATTCATCATGAAAGATGAAAGATAAACCACTCAACACAAGAAACAAATTTATAGTGATTCGGCCAAGTAACCTACATCCACTCCCAGCTCTTGTCTCCACACCCAACCGGTATTCCACTAAATCAATGAAGTTTACGGTTCACCTCAAACCTTACAGCCACTAATGCTTTTAAAGGCTAAGCAATAACCTTAATTACATCAATATTCTTTTCCCTCTAAAATGAGTCTAACATACACTTAAAGAGATAAAATTAAGTACAAGGACGTGTCTCTAAAATAGTCTAATTTAAAGTGGTTATCCAATTGAAAACATAAACAAAAGTGAAAATGCAAAGATTGCCGATCACTATGTATGAATATGTCACCTCTAATCAATGAAAGTGAAAGTGCATGAAAAATAAGCCCATCAAGATGACTTTCAAAAGTGATAAATCATGATAATATGACAGAGGTAAAACATTAAACACGTATTTAAACAAGAAACAAACTTGTTTTATAATGAAAATCAAAGACTAGTAAGTTGAACATAGATTGAAAAAACAAACATGTGTAGAATAATCATTGTTGAATCCATAGTAATAAGCATATCAAGGTGGATATCATGTTATGGAAATAACACTTAAAAAGCTTCAAATCGCCACATAAGCATGCTATGAAAGAAAATCAAAGATTTTAGCAAAGCATGAGAACTTTTAAAAAAAATTAAACCAAGTCGGTGTGAATCATGTGAAGGATCCTTACTTTAGTGTTTCTTCTTCTTCATTTCTAGTATCACCCAACTTGAGACCCTTGGCTTGTTCCTTTTACTTTTAAAATTTTCAGCCCACTCAAGTCTTGAAACTAGCTTTGAATTTATAAAAAAATCTCAAATGTACTGCAGCAATGTTACTTTAGCAAAAACATTGTAGCAAAAATGTTTAAAAATCAGATTTTTTTTTTCTTAAAATGATTGTTCAAAAAGAGCTACTCCAAAGAGATTCACACATCATAAAACTAACGAGATGATAACAATGATTCTCAAATCATGCATGATCCATGCCTAAAAAGCTATGCATGAAGAATCGTCAGTCTTATTAATTGCATCATACCATAAGCATGCACTAAAAAAGATGGTACATTTCCAACTTTTTGGTTGCTTGCCTGTGCTCAACACAGGTTTCTTTTTGCTACTACCACTAAAATTACTCGAGAAATATAGTCACCATTCTTACATTAACCGGTCCCCATAAGTCTTTCATAATCAAACCACATTGGTGGCTATCGAACTAATTAAAGATATGGAGCACAGTTGAACTAGTGGATCATATGTCACTACGTCTCCCAAAATTACCTTCATTTTAAAAAAACCTGGTCCAATTTCATATAATCCCATTTCAGTGTTTAGGCCTACAAGATATTTATACCAACATTACCAGAGTTTGTATGCTTTTTGTGGAGTCCAAAATAACTATAGACAAGCCATTTTTATTTAGTTGGGTCAAGAATATGTTGAATCCTAGTTTATGTCTCAACCAAACATGACATGCCCACACAAATATGAAATTTAATAGTATTAAAAAAATCCAATTGAGGAGTGAGTATTTAAGTCCCTGTGCTGCTGTGCACATGTATGCGCCACAAAGCAATTATTGGGTCATGGGCTATGCATATGGGTCAACCAAAATGCATCTGCTCATTCTATCTAATCATGCATGAAACAATCATGCTACTTATACCAACTGCAGCATCTTATAGAATTTATATTAATTTGAGCCGCAAACAATGCTGAAGTGCGTGTATCTTCCTAGATGTTGGGCCTCCTGATTCAAGGAAAACATTATAATGACTTTTTTTTAATACTCTTATGTGTGAATCATCACCAAGCAGTTTCATTGTCATGGATACATTATATAAACACAAAACAAAGCCCAACTTCATACACACTAAGATCTATAGTGGCCCATGGTCGAAATTACACAATTGCGACTGTAAGCTTGCTGTTGGTAAGCCCAAATTCTCATTGATATTTTGTGGCCTTGTTATTTCTAATTCCCCAAACATATTGACAACATAACCTCTGACCAAACATGCATAGATATAAATAGTGACTCTCGTGTAACAAATGGGGCCTGGGCCAGTCCTACAGATACTGGCCCAGACACATTTGAGAATTATGGGCCGATATATATACAGCTAATTAATATGGGCTGCTCTCTGTTAGAACCTATGTAAAGATAAGACTTATATTGGTGTATGGTGTGTCATGTTTATCTATCAAAACACACGAACTTGACATCCTAAGATGTAGACATTGGTAGAATCCATGAGAATGATCTCATTTATGGAATAGGACCCTACTGATAAAAGACCAATTTTATCACTATCCATTAACATGCAAGAGCCATGAAATGAGTGTCCAAAACATCATGTCGGTGCACATGTTTGAAGGCATCTCATATTCGACATCTAGAAGATCAAAATATTATTGCTAGATCCAAAAGGCTTGGTTTACTTTTTTTAAGTTGTCATAAAAATCAGGGGGTCACATGCAAATTAGCCATTTCTTAAAGAGGGGACTAATGGGATCCACATGGAAGTTATAGATTCAACATCCAGAAGATTAAAAAGATTGTTGTGTGCTTTTTGTACTTGTCATAAGAACCAGGTTGGTTATTTGTAAATTAAACTTTTCTTAAAGATGGCTAATAAGATTCACATGCGGACTTCAGATTTGTTGATTGAGACCGTTGATCTGATGGGGCAACCACTGTGGGTGTAAATGGTTAGAATGTTACATCTACAATATTTTTGGCAAGGCTAACCTGGTCAAAGGCACGGATCACACCCACCATGCGGATCCTCAACAAGCTAACCTTTTTTTTATCTTGTTTTTGTTTTGGAACGCAAGATTCTTCCGAAAGATACACCTAGGGAGCATTGAAGTAGTTATTATTTAACTAATGTTTGGAGAATTGAAGTAGATTTTTTTTTTAAAATATGTTGGAGAGTTTCTAACTGTTTCAAGAAAAAGTTTATTCTTTCAAAGAAATTCTTTTAATCTTTCAAGTTTTTTTTAATATTTCAAAAAAAAAAAAAAGAATCTTTCAAAGAAATTAAAAAACCCCATAAACATTAAACAGGTGGGTCTCATGATGGATAATGAATGTAAAAATTGGCTCACTCATTTGAGAACTAATCTTACCCACAATAGATAGCTTTTAGGAGTTACGTCTTTGTCCTCAATGTTTAAGATCGTTTGTTGTTATAAATATGTCATTTTCAGGAAAAAGAATTGTGATATTTTTTTAAATTTGAGTTTCTCTTGGGCTATTAAGGAAACATATCACGGGAGATAAATTATTTCTTTTTATTTTTTAGAAAATTAACAAAGAAATATAAAATAACAAAAAAAAAACTATTTTTATAGATTTCTCCTACTTTATCTTTTTTTTTTTCTTGCAATTTCTGGTGATGTTTTTATTTCTGGCAATATCTTAGAAAGCACATCATAAATAACTGAAAAATATTGTATCAAGTATGTATGGTGGTATTATTGTGATATTTCCAAGATATTTCAATATTTTGATATTGGGAGTGTTTTGAGTCTGGGTAAGGAGCATCTCAGGTGCACACTTGATCATGGGCGTACCTAATCATCAATCCGATGGGTATTTCGATCACACTAGGATCCCCTTGAATTACACTAATCCCATGGGTTCGCACCCATCCGAATTAATGTAAAGTGCTTGAGCTTGTGGTTGTTGATCAAGAGGTTCGATCATCAGGTGGGCCCTAAATTTTGTACATGGGTAGGGCCCATGGGATTTTTATGGGCACATGCATCTCAGATAAATTAGCCTTATGGTTCTTTATCATCGGCAAAGGACCACTTTTTCCCGTAGGTGTTCATTTTGTATAGGCTTTCAGCTTAATATTTCTATTCAACGGCTGTGGTTATTGGCAAAAACTAACTGAATCTATCATTAGCCTTTTACATATGTAAATGGGATATGTGCATATGTTGTGACGCAAGTGAAACTAAACACCATGTTTGTCAAAATCACCATCCTTCTATAGCAAGTGATGGTAAATCAAACTTTGGCTTTGTTATATAATATAATAATGCATGCTCTTGTGGATGGACCTAAGGTCTCTTCATCCAGAAAAAGCCGAAGAGAAAGGTATTTTATCGGCTTTAGTTGGGGTCAAGACGTAGAACTTTCGAAGAGCCCGTGTTTTGTCTGATGCCCCTGAAGTGTTGTGGCGATCAATTATTGCAAGGACTAGTCTATTGAACACATTTTGCTAGACATTTCTTCTATTGCTAAGTCTTTTGAGTTCCTAGTCTTTTCTCATATTCCTAGGAATTTTAATATGTCGGCTCATGATTTTGCCAAGAGAACTTATGTTTTGGGTGAAGATAGAGAGTTTGTTGGGTCATAGCGGTGGTTGTTGTTTTTGGCATTTCTTTGGTCTTTATTTGCGCTTTAGTCTCATTTTTGTATTCATGAAATTTCTTTCCACCAAAAAAAAAAAAAAAAAAAAAGACATGAGAAAATGAGTACTCCCACCTGTTCCAAATGAAATTTGGATTTTTTTTTTAGACTTCTTCATGATTTTATTTTTAAATCATTAAGATCTAAGGTATAAAACTAAACATCTTAATTCTACTCTTAATATGAAAATATTGAATGGTTTGGATCATTACATGGGGGTCCACAGAAGTCCAAAATATTTGATCTAACAATCTCAAGTTCCAAATTACTCAAAATCTTATCAAGGTTTAAGATAATTAACGTCAAGGTTTTAGGTCAAGGAAGTTTTATAAATAAATTGAACGGCTTGGGTTACAAATATGGGCCCACATTAATGAAAGATAAAGGTAATTTGTGAAAAAACATTGTCCTTCAACTGTAAAAACACCTTTTTGCATTTTGGGGATGTGAATTACAATTGCACTTATGTTGGAGTGATTGTAATACCATATAAATGGCCTCATTTACACACCTCGTCCATACACAACATGCATAAATCTGCGCAAATAAATGTAACACATGTATGCATGTGAATTGTTTGTATATCCAAATGAGCACAAAAAAGGGACCCCTCTAGTGTTTGGATGGCCATTGAATTGATGTAATGTGAGGTGAAGCATCAAATCAAGAAAGAAAAGAATATAAGGGGTTACGATGGTTTTTTTGTTTTTAGTGGCTTGATTGGGGATCTTACTTTTTGTGTAAAAAGATGATTTTTTTTTCATCATTTAGTAGAGAGAGAGGAAGTTGCATTTTTACTTCTTTTTTTTTTTTTTAAAGAATGAGGGAATTTTGAATTTGTGTGCTTTTAATCCCCTTACCTTTTCTTGTCTAAATAATGGAGGCTTTACTTCACTTTAGATCTATTACTAAAGTCATAAACACACCCAAGAAATATATTCTAATGGCTAAAATCAAAATAACAAAGGTTAAGAAAAAAAGATGAAGATCATAAATGGCCATCATATAATCTCCCTTTCAATGGAGAATAAATTAAGGAGAAATGAATAATAAACACCCTATTGTCGCCCTAGAAATTAGATCAAAGAATTAAATGGAACCCATCCATCTCTCACATGTATCATTCACCTCTTACCTCTTTGATAGTTCTGTCTTGATAATCTTAAGATAACCAAACATGCAGGTTATAGCTAAAAGCCTTAGACTCACAACCCCCCAATCGATAAAGTAAATTTACATTTCTTGTAAAAAAAATAAATTACATTACTTGTCAATAAGCTCTTGGCAAGTTGTTTTCATATAAAAATATTAATATCATCTTGTACATTTATGAGAAGAAAAACCTATTGTACCTTCGTAAAACGACCAGGGACTAAACATTTTTTTTATAAAGTTGTATTACATATTTGGTCCCTCAGTTATTTTATAAAGGTATGATAGGAAAATTTTCGTGAAAAAAGTCCCTTTTTATATTATATGCAGCATGCGTTTGGACGTTACTTGGATGTACTATTTGGGTATAAAGCCCACCAAACAAAAACCTGGTTATAATCAGGTCCGAAAAAGGGTAATACACCCTGATTTTTCAGGTCATGTCCTTTGGTCGTTCAGGCTATCGGAGGGTCATCCCTGTAGGCAATGTACTGCATGCTAACCTGTGCAAACTATAACGCACTGTGGACCATTACCTATTGCAACATCAAAATGGTTCATGGTTAGTCAATTTGCATATAGTGCTTATATTGGCATTTCAAATATTTTATATATATATATATATATATATATAAGGAATGTTCATATGCATCTTTCCCTCACCATAGGGTGAGGGGTACTCCCCTTTTTGGACATTTTCAAGTACATAGGGTGAGGTACACTTCCTTGCCTTCATGTGTAAAAAGGGAAGTGTCCCTCACCCTATGGTGAGGGAAAGATGCATATGAACATTCATATATATATATATATATAAAGGGAGATGCTCCTATGAGAGATATCTCTCACCTTATATGAAATATATATAGGGGGTATTTCTATGCATCCATCCCTCACCAGCTGGTGAGGGACAATGACATAGAATCGTCATGGCCGTTCAAAAGGTATGGAGATCGGATGGTTTTAAAGGACCCTTTATATAGTCTAAGGGCATGTGAGACAAACCTAAAAAAAAAAAAAAAAGTGGCATCGATCACTGGAAGAGATCTTTCCGCTCCCTCTTTTCTTCTATCTGCTCTTCCTCCTTCCTCTTCCCGCTACCCCTCTTCTCCGATCCCACTCCCCCTCTCCCTCTTCCCACTCCCTCTCTTCTCCAATCCTGATCCTGTCCCATCTTTTCCAGTGGGATCTTCTGGCTCCCTCTCTTCCTCTTCCAACTTTTCTCTTTTCATGCTCCTCGACAGCCATCAAAGGTTCTTTGCATGCTCCCAGAAGGCCATCAAAGGAGTCCCTCTACTTGGCCATCCAAGGTTTTTGAGTTCTAGTTGTAGGCGGTAAAAACGACACCTACTTAGATTGAAATGAGATTGAGATAGACTTCTTAGGACAGGGAATACTGAACGCCAAGAACCTGAAAAGGAATGAAGGAAAAAGGCTAGAATCAGAGCCCCTGGCTGCCGTGAGCCGAAGGCGCTCCGATGCCTGAGTTAGTTCTGAGAAAACTAAGCAGGAGGAGGAGGAAGGGAATGAGACGATGTGGAGAGTATTGTGAGTTGCGTACCTCCTTGGGCTGATCCCAAGTGCATATATGTGGACATTCCTCGTTCATTCTCTCTGTGAGTGGGGGTAGGTGGGGTGAGGTCCCGTCGATCCTTACCCTGACAGGCAGCAGTAGGTGAAAAAGGCAACATCCCATCCTCACTTTCCATGCCTTCAGTCAATTGATGTAAATGGCTGATAAAGCTAACTTCTTATCGCCATAAATGAGCGATCCTATCGTCATAAATGAATGCTCATATCTGTCAGGGCGCGCCGCATTTCCCGGAGGAAGGTGGCGGCCCACTCTGCCTTCAGCATTTTGGTCTGAGACCAAGAATGGCTTGGCCGTGCTGTGCTTTTGTGCTGAGCTGGCATTCACGCCGAGCTGCCGAGCCGCGCTGCCGTGCTGGTACTCTTGACCGAGCTGCCGAGCTGACGGGCTATGACTACGGAGGCCGAGGTGATCAGCGAGTCCTACTGTAACCCTTGCTTAATTTCGCCATTACGGTGTTTTACCCACACAATTGCCCCCTAGCTTTTGACTTCTGAGAGTCCTCCAGCTCGAGGAGGTCAGAAGCTTGGTGACTGTATAGCCGGCTCCGCTACCGAGCTCGAGTGAGGGTTACCGACGTATGAGGGAGCTACCGGGACGGAGGAGCTCCGGATCAGGAGGGTACCCCTAGGCCTGGCGGCCGTCGTTAACGTACGGTCCCCTTCGAGATGTCTCTTCGCCTGTCCAGGATATTTAATAGTACTCAGATATCGCACCGATGGTGGCACGTGTCGCCTCTTTTGGCTGCCACGCAATTACTTCGAGAAGACGTTAGGGCTGCGAGATGGGACGTTAGGGCTGATTGAGGGGACGCCTCTTAAAGACTCTTCTCGAAAGCCGAAACGACGTCTCTAGTCCTTATAAATCAGGGCGTCTCCTTCGTCTTCGCTTTCTTTTACTTTCTTCAAATTTCTACTGCGCTCTGCAAGAGAACTTCTCCGGCATCTGCAAACTTCCGACAATCCTGTTTGTGCAGTCCCCTTTCGTAGGACTTTTTTCTGTTTTGCTTGTCTTTTCTTTTAGGTAGACTCCTGTCTGGGCTAAGAATGAGGATCTATAGACACCTATTAGGAGACCCAGGTTCCATAGCCTATTTTAGGGATGCATACAAGGTCCCCGCCAATGTGGAGGTCAGACCGGACGGCCCTGATGACGGCCTCGCCTACCGCAATGGCTGGATACCGTTATGGCTGGTCTCCGTAGTGGAGGGAGGGGTCCGCTTCCCCCTTCATCCACTGGTCCGGGACTGCCTTCGGGAGTGGAGGTTGTGTCCATGCCAACTACTTCCCAATGGATACAAAATCATAATGGGAGTAGTGCAGCTGAACGAGATTCTGGAAATCGGCCTCGGTGTCCCGGACATCGAGGACACGTATGACCTCTTCAAATCCGCAGAAGGGGATACCTATTACCTCCGGCTGAGGGTCCGCCGGACTGGGTTTGTGACCGCGCTGGAGGATTCCAACAAGTACGCGGGCGAAGACCGAGTACTCGTCAGAGGAGGACGGGAGTTTGGTGAAGCGGAGCCTGCCACCACGGTCCGGATTCCTCGAAAAATAGGAACTCCTCCAAGTAAAGACCGAAGTCCTTTCGGTTTGCAGTTCTTTCTTTTTTCTACGCCTGGCTCCTAACACAGTTTTTTGCCTATGCAGATTTCCGCGAAAAGAGGGAGCTCGCCAGGAAGAACCACTGGAAGGTGAACAGCGCGTGGCACGAGAAGGTGAGAAACTACTGCGGCCACAACTGACGTGCTGCGTGGTCTCTCATGGGGTACGTGCCCCACTATAGATCCTTTAACACCTCCAGAAGGGTGTCGGGAATAGACTCCGTGCTGCGCGGGGAAGGCGTCAGCCAAGGATCAGCGACGACCGTGGTGCCCGGCTCGGCGGCAGTGACCGTTGCGATTCCTACCGGACGTCTGATTGAGTCTAGAGACAGTGCTCCAGCACTTCCCGTCGCGGAGCCTTTCGGGACCTCGGGAGCCGAGCCCCGGCCTTCTCGAAGGAAGAGGTTAGTAGCTTCCAGCTCCGAGGAAGAGGAAGAAGAAAAGAAGAGGAAGAAATGCTACGCCATCGCGGGTGGCGTTATGCTGCAGAAGACCTGTCTGCGGCGGCCTTCGGGGACATCGGAGGCGAGGTCCGGGATCCCCCTCAGGCAGTGGCTGCGACGCCTCCTGCCGTTGCGGGTGGAACTCTTGCCCCAGATGCCGAGACGGTCCGTGCAGCCGCGATCGAGGCTACATGGCCTGCCGCGGCCGAGGTCACCTCGGCTCCGCCTCCGGCCATCGTCGTGGGTGACTCACCCCCGATCACGCTGCAAGGGCTGGCGGTCGGGCTCGCTCCGCCGAGGTCACTGAGGGCGGGTGACCCGAGAAGAGAGCAAGGGTTGAGGCCTCGCCTGGCCCCTCTTCGCCTCCGCCTGCTGGCGGGACGATCCTGCCCCCCCCCCCCCTCTGGCTCCGTGGAGGCCGGCCATCGAGGAAGTTCTGGGGAGGCAGCTGGCCGAGACAGACCGCGCGACCGATCCCCAAGTGGTCGCAGCGCTGGGACGCGCCTGTGCCCTTCCTCAGGACATGGCGAGGTGGGCTGGGATGGACAACGAGTCACTCCTGCTCTCCTCGATGCGCTCTCTGGTATCGGTAAGTGCAATATTCCACACCCCCATAGCTTTTAGTCCGGTGTTCTTTTATTGACTTCGGGTTCTCTTCTTGCAGCTGTTGCAGAAATGCCAGATGGGCATAGAGAGGCTCGACGCAGCCGAGGCGAGGGAGGCGGAATGGGTGGTCGAGAGGGACGAGCTGCGGGCGTCCTTGGCGGCTAAGGACACGTTGCTGGCAGAAGAGGTGGGCAGAAATGCTGGCCTTGTCTTCGATTTCGAGGAGTCCCAGGTCGTGGTCGAGCGCCTCAAGGACGAGCTGTCGGACGAGAAGACCCAGAACCTCCATTTTGCCTCCGAGCTTGACGACCTCCGGATCGCAGTAGGGCGGCTGGAAGAGGACCTACAGAATGCAAAGGGGACAAACAGGAGGCTCCTCTCTCAGCGGAACCAGGCGCAAGGTTCCCTGGAGATGGCGTTGAGGGGGAAGGCGGCCAAGATTGAGTCTGCTCTGGCGAAACAAGAGGCCAGGCTCAAGGAGGAGTTCTTGGCTGAGCATGACTCCATCATGGGGGAGGAGGTCGGGAGACTGTCAGCTGACTACAAGGCTCAGCTGCCAGGGATCCGGGACCGAGCCTGGGAGCTTGGCTGGAAAGCTGCCTTGAAGAAGGCTGGGGTCCCTGAAGATAGCCCTCTCTTCCAGAATCCCCCAAGGTTCCCTTGCTCGGACTCGGAACTCGTAACCGTGTCTCGAGCTTCCCCTTACCTTCCTTCGCAAGCCTGTCCGGAGGCAAGCGCCGCCCCCGAGGCGCCCCCAGAGGCTCCAGCCACCAACGCCAACCCTGAGGACTCCCATGCGCCCGCGGCCATCGAGGCCCCTCTCGAAGCCGTCGCTCCCGAGGCTAGCATTCCTGAAGCAAGCGCGGTCGTCTCTGAAGGTACGCCGACCGCTCCCGAGGCCAGCGCGGTCGTGGCCGAGGTCCCTCCTGAGATCTCTCCAGAGATTGACTGCAATGTGGAAGCTGCAGCCCTCTAAGTCCCTTCTGTAATTTTTCTTTTATTGTATTTCCATTCATCTTGTAATCAGGATTTCGATTAATGAAAACTTTCTTCGCATTCTCTGGCTTTCTTTCTCCTTGTCTCTGATGAAATGGGTGTGTGGTCGACTTCATGTCGCTATGCTTTATTTGTTAAGTTGTTGGTCTGGATAACCGAACTCCTTGTCATTCTCAAAATTGGATATATGCCCATGACCGAGACTTAGTTTATGAACCGTGGTCTTGATCGGCGTCCATGACCCTTGAGAGCAGAAGCTAACAACTTGAGGTATTCTTGGAAGTTTGACCTTATCGCCGCAGCTGGTGCTAGAATTGAGCCAGGAAGGCAGGCACTCGACTGAGCTGTCGAGCCGGGGGTGGTGCTGGCAACGGACCCCTGGACGCTTATGGCTGTGCCGCCAAAGCTGGTGCGGGCACCGAGCTAAGGACGGTTGGCTCTCTGAACAGAGGCGCCAAGCCGCGGGGGTGGTACTGCTACCGGACCCTGATATTGATGGCTATTCCGTCGAAGCTGGTGCTGGCACCGAGTTGACGATTGGCACTCTGATTGAGCTGCTAAGCCGCGAGGGTGGTACCGCTACCGGACCCTAAGGTGTTTATGGCAGTGCCGCCAAAGCTGGTGCACGCACCGAGCTAAGGACGGTTGGCTCTCTGAACAGAGGCGCCGAGCCGCGAGGGTGGTACCGCTACCAAACCCTGAGGTGCTTATGGCTATGCCATCAAAGCTGGTGCACGCACCGAGCTAAGGACGGTTGGCTCTCTGAACAGAGGCGCCGAGCCGCGGGGGTGGTACGGCTACCGAACCCTGATGTTGATGGCTATGCCGTCGAAGCTGGTGCTGGCACCGAGCTGACGGTTGGCACTCTGACTAAGCTGCAGAGCCATGAGGGTGGTACCGCTACCGGACCCTGATGTTGATGGCTATGCCGTCGAAGCTGGTGCTGGCACCGAGCTGACGGTTGGCACTCTGACTGAGCTGCCGAGCAGCGAGGGTGGTACCGCTACCGGACCCTGAGGTGCTTATGGCTGTGTCGCCAAAGCTGGTGCACGCACCGAGCTAAGGACGGTTGGCTCTCTGAGCAGAGGCGCCGAGCCGCGGGGGTGGTACTGCTATCGGACCCTGATGTTGATGGCTATGCCGTCGAAGCTGGTGGTGGCACCAAGCTGACGGTTTGGCTCTCTGAACAGAGGAGCCGAGCCGCGAGGGTTTTTGGAGCAATGTAGAGATTCATTCCAGAAAAATCGATTTTTATTGATGTGGGAATTCTTGAATACATTTTTCAGAAGTAGAAGTTTTTGAGATGCATCGCATTCCATGGTCGTGGGAGCTCCTTCCCCTCCATATCTTCAAGTCGGTAGGCAGATCTCCCAGCTATTGAAGTTATTCTGAACGGTCCTTGCCATTTGGGCGCCATCTTGCCTTCGTTTAGGTCTCGGTCGCCGGGAAGTGTTTTCTTTAGGACTAACTCTCCCACCGCGAATTTTCTCTCTTTGACCATCGGGTTGTATCCCCTAGCCAACTGCTGCTGATAGGCGGCCAGGCGGATAGCTGCCGCCTCTCTTCATTCTTCAGCAAAGTCCAGCTCTCAAGCTACGTTCAGATCATTGAGGCCCTGGTCACAGAGTTCCGACCTCAAGGTCAGGAGGCCGACCTCAAGGGGAATAACTGCTTCTATGCCGTAGGCAAGGGAGAACGAGGTAGCCGAGGTGGAGCGCCTTGGAGTAGTTTGGTAGGCCCATAGAACACTTGGTAGCTCCTCTGTCCATCTACCTTTGGCTCGGTCGAGTCTCTTTTTAATTCCGTCGAGGAGCACTTTGTTCGAGATCTCGGCCTGACCATTGCTTTGTGGATACGCCGGGGTGGAGTAGACATTTCGAATGCCGTACTCTTGGCAGAAGCTCTTGAAGAAGTTCGAATCGAACTGCGTTCCGTTGTCGGAAACGAGAGTACGAGGAATTCCAAATCTCGTGATGATGTTCTTCCACACAAAGTTCTTCGTGTCTAATTCAGTGATGGAGGACAGAGGTTCAGCTTCGACCCATTTTGTGAAGTAGTCCGTGGCCACTATCAACCATCTTTTGTTACCTGGAGTTCGGTGGAGTGGTCCAACGATGTCCAGGCCCCACTGGGCGAAAGGCCACGGACTGGAGAGGGGGCTCAGGTCCTGGGCTGGCTGGTGGAGAGAGTGTGAGAACTTCTGGCACTTTTCGCATTTTCTGGCATAGAGCCGGGCGTCCTTCTGCATGTACGGCCACCAGTAACCTTGGCTGATAGCTCGGTACGCAAGAGACCGACCTCCTATATGACTGCCGCAGATTCCTTCGTGAATTTCGTAGAGGAAATCGTCGACTTTGCTGGGGTGAACGCACTGGAGGTAGGGCCCTGTGAATGACTTCCTGTAGAGCCTACCGTCTGGGGAGAGCCAGAACCGGGTCGCCTTAAACCTGACCTTACGAGATTCAGTCTTGTCCTCGGGTAGCTGGTCGTCCTTCAGGTATGCAATGATGGGGTCCATCCAGCTCGGACCGAGATCAAGGCACATGAGCTGCCGAGGTCGCTGGAGGTCGATGCTGGGCTCTTGCAGCGTTTCTACTTCAATAGTTCTTTTATTACCGGCTTCGACAGCCGAGGCGAGGCTGGCAAGGGCGTCTGCATGGGAATTGGATTCTCTGCCGATCTGCCGGACCTCGGCCCTTTCGAATTGGGAGAGAAGTCTTTTGGCGTGGGCTAGGTAGGCCGCCATCCTATCGTCTCGAGCTTGGTAATCTCCGCTGAGCTGGCTTGTCATCAACCGAGAATCGCTGAAAACCACTATGCATCGAGCTTCCAAGATTTTGGCACTGTTAAGTCCGGCAATGAGCGCTTCATACTCGGCCTCGTTATTAGATGCCTTGAAACCGAGTGTCAGAGCTTGTTCGATGACGAGGCCCTCTGGGGACTGGAGGACTATGCCAGCGCCAGCTCTTTTGGATGTTGAGGATCCGTCGACAAAGACTTTCCAGGACGAGTCCAGAAGCTTTCTCCAGGACTGTTCTTGCTCGGTCTCGGTGACAAACTCTACACCCTTATTGCCCCCCAGTTCGGTGTCGAGCAAGGTCGGCGTCGAACTTTGAGGAGTAAATTCCACGATAAAGTCCGCTAGACTTGGGCTTTGATGGCTGTTCTGGGTTGATAGTTGAATGCATATTGCCCCAGTTCGATAGTCCATTTGGAGATCCGTTCGGAGAAGTCTGCCTTCCAGAGGAGAGCCTTCAGTGGGTATTCTGTTACGACCACTATTGTGAAGGTTTGGAAGTAATGGGAGAGTTTTCGCGAGGCGCTAACGAGCGCCAAGGCGAGCTTTTCAAGCTGCAAGTACCGGGTCTCGGCGTCCAGCAGGGTTTTGCTCGTGTAATAGATAGGCCTTTGTTGGCCGTCGTCCTCTTTGATGAGCACCGAGCTCACTGCGTGATCCGAGACCGCCAGGTACAAGTACAGTGCCTCTCCATCAGTCGGGGTTGACAGCAGCGGTGGAGAAGAAAGGTAGTGTTTAAGCTGTTGCAGCGCCTGAGAACAATCCGACGTCCATTGAAACTTGGAGCCCTTTCGCAAGAGTTGGAAGAAAGGTCTGCATTTGTCTGAAGCTCGGCTGATAAATCAGTTCAGGGCGGCAGCCATTTCGGTCAGCCGCTGAACTTGTTTTGCCGAGGTCGGACACTGGAGCTCCTAGATTGCGGTGATCTGGTCAGGGTTCGCTTCAATCCCCCTTCTTGTGACCAGGCTCCCTAAGAACTTGCCGGAACCGACACCAAAGGAACACTTAGATGCATTCAGCTTCAATTGGAACTGGCGAAGGATGTCAAAAATCTGGCAGAGGTCGGTCAAGTGGTCCTGCGACCTTTTGGATTTGACGACCATATCATCGATGTAGACCTCCACCGTCTTGCCGAGCTGGGCTTGGAACATCTTCGTCACCAACCGCTGGTATGTCGCTCCCGCATTCTTTAACCCGAAGGGCATCACCTTGTAACAATAGGTGCCCCTGGGAGTGATGAAAGTTGTCTTTTCCTGGTCTACCGCATACAGGGGGATCTGATGGTACCCCCGGTAGGCATCCAGGAAACTCATTCGGTCGTGTCCGGCTGTGGCATCGATGAGCTGGTCTTTCTTTGGAATGGGGAAGCTGTCTTTGGGACAGGCCTAATTGAGGTCGGTGAAGTCCACGCAGACCCTCCATTTTCCCGTCTTCCTTTTTACTACCAACGTATTGGCCAGCCACTGCGGATAGTGGACCTCCTTTATTGCGCCTGCCTCGAGGAGCTTCTGAACTTCCTCAATCACGGCCTCAGTTTGTGGGATCCTAGTCCGGTGCGGTTTTTGAAGCACGGGCATATGGTTGGGATCCACTTTTAATTTATGGCACATGACTGTCGGGTCAATGCCGGGCATCTCATAGGGTGTCCAGGCAAAGACAGCTTTATTCTCCACGAGGAGGTCAAGCATCTCTGTCTTCTCGGACTCGGGGAGCTGGCTTCCAATTAGGAAGAATCTGTCTGGGTCGGCGAGGTCAATGTTGACCTTGGTGAGGTCCTCGACACTTTTCTGCGTCGGAGCCCTGCCAACGTCCCCGAGCTCAGCCTCTCTGTCCAGTTCAGCCACATTGACTTGGGATGATTCGGCTTCACCAGGCAGCACAGCCAGCAAGCATTGCCTGGCCATGTGCTGGTCGCCTCTGATGGTAATCACATCCGTTCGGCCTGACTGGTTTTCCAAAGGGAATTTGAGCTTCTGATGGTGGGTGGAGGGCACCACCTCCATGCTATGTAGCCATGTCCTCCCCATTATAACATTGTATGGGGAGGGGACATCGACTACTAGGAAGTCAACTTGCCTGCAGGCGCCTCCCACTTGGACTCTGAGGGAGATCTTACCCTTGGGGTAAACAGGCTTGAAGCTGAAGCCGACCAGAGGGGTACGGGCAGTCTGAAGGTCCTCGTCCTTAAGTTTCAACTTCTTGAAGCAATCATAGTACAGGATCTCGGACGAACTGCCAGGGTCGACAAGGACTCTCTGAACCAAGAAGTTCTGCAACTTCAAGGTGAGCACTAGAGTGTCATTATGTGGGAGTTCGACGTCTCCCAAGTCCTTGTCAGAAAATCATATTCTGACCCCCTCCGTTTTGGCTTTCTTCACAGCCGGCTCTGGTGCCACGGTCAGCACCTGCTTTTGATGGGAGGCTCGCCTGGCCTCGGCACGAGCCTGAGAGCTCCCCTTGGGTGGGGCGGCGAGGTGAATGACGTTGATGATGCCTTCTGGCTCGCTGTCCTGGTTGTCAGCGTCTCGCCGTGGAGGTCGGTCATCACCTCAGCCTTCCTCCTTGATGTAATCTCTGAGGTGCCCCTCCCCCACGAGGCTCTCCAGGTGGGATTTGTAGCTCCTGCACTCGTCGGTTCTGTGCCCACTTTGCTTGTGGTATGCACAGAACTTGCTCCGGTCCCGAGAGGAGGGATCACTTGTCATCGGCCACGGCCACTTGAAGAAAGGCTGCGCTTTTATTTTATTGAGGAGCCTATAGATTGGCTCCTTGAAGATAGTATTTACTGCCACATGGGAGGCCACCTCGTGGCCTGACCTTCTGCCGTTCCCCGATGCCGCTGCCGAAGTAGAGGGGGTTTGGCGCTGATCCGAGGACCGAGCCTTGCGCCGATCCGGGGACGGATCTCTGCGACGATCCTCCCTCCTGGAGGACCTTCTATCTCCCTTGGCTGGTTGGTTCTTGATGAGGCCGAAGTTTTCGCGACCTCGCACCTCGACTTCTTCTGCCAGTATGAACCGATTTGCTCGGGTCATCAGCTCTTTCATGGTGGTCACGGGGTACATGACCAACTGTGCCCGAAGCTGGATGCCCGGCCGCAGAGCCAGCTAGAAGGACTTTACTGCTAACTCTTAAGAAGCGCACTCGATCTGGCTATAGACAGTCCAGAACCGACGAGCGAACTGGGTGACGCTCTCGTCTTCCTGCATCCGGAGGGCCATTAGGTCAGCATCGGTCTTCGAGATGACGCGATGAGCTTGGAATTTTTCCAGGAAGGAGGTCCAGAGCTGCTGCCAACTGGAGATGGAGCCTTCAGGAAGCGAGCAAAACCACCGCAGGGGGAGATCCGCCAAACTGGAGGAGAAAACTCAATAGTTTAGGGAGTCATCGTCCCCCCAGACCGACATCCTCTGGACGTAATGTCGGAGGTGAGCCGCAGGGTCCGAGGTTCCGTCATACAGGGCGAACCTCGGGACGCTGAACTTCTCGGGGAGTGAGTATTTTCTTATCTCCCTAGAGAAAGGAGACGCGCCAGTGTCCTCAGCTTCAAAGGCGCTATATTGGCCTCAGACGATACCGGCAGTCTCCATATTCTGGCGGATCGTCTGCTTCACTTGCCGGTCGATCCACTGCTTCAGTTCTTCATCTTTCGATACCTGGCGCTGCTTCTTCGGTCCTTCATGCACGTGGCTGCTGCTGGAGCCTTCTTCTCCGTGGTCTCGGTCACGCCTCTTATTATTGAGGACGTGCCTCAGGTCTCGCCCGTAGTCCAGGCGCCTGGGTGGTGGACTCCGACCCATTTTGTCCTCGAGCTGTTGCTTGAGCTGCTGGATAAGCTCATGCTACTCCTGGATGAGGCGGTTCTGAGCCCTGATGTCGTTCAGGCGGGGGTCTTCGTTTTGATCGAGGATGGCTTGATGGTGTGACTGCAATCCAACCCACACTGACTTTCCACGTGGCTTGGTGACCGACTTGTCGCCTTGCCTGGCCCGCTCATGGCTATGGCGGGGCTGTTCCGGAGGTGGGACGTCGCGAAGGGAAGGCATGGTCAATCCCCTAGACCATGACTGTGTCTGGATCGTGGGGGACCTCCCTCCGGACCTCCTTTGTTGAGGAGGTGGAGGTGGAAGATTCTGCACCAGCGTAGGCTGTATGGACAAAGCCTTGCCTTTGGAGTGTCCTTCGCCATTTCTGGTTTTTGGAGGCATGGTGCCTACAAGCTTTTAGTTTAGTTTCCCACAGACGGCGCCAAACTGTAGGCGGTAAAAATGACACCTACTTAGATTGAAATGAGATTGAGATAGACTTCTTAGGACAGGGAATACTGAACACCAAGAACCTGAAAAGGAAGGAAGGAAAAAGGCTAGAGTCAGAGCCCCTGGCTGCCGTGAGCCGAAGGCGCTCCGATGCCTGAGTTAGTTCTGAGAAAACTAAGCAGGAGGAGGAGGAAGGGAATGAGATGATGTGGAGAGTATTGTGAGTTGCGTACCTCCTTGGGCTGATCCCAAGTGCATATATGTGGACATTCCTCGTTCATTCTCTCTGTGAGTGGGGGTAGGTGGGGTGAGGTCCCATCGATCCTTACCCTGACAGGCAGCAGTAGGTGAAAAAGGCAACATCCCATCCTCACTTTCCATACCTTCAGTCAGTTGATGTAAAGGACTGATAAAGCTAACTTCTTATCGCCATAAATGAGCGATCCTATCGTCATAAATGAATGCTCATATCTGTCAGGGCGCGCCGCATTTCCCGGAGGAAGGTGGCGGCCCACTCTGCCTTCAGCATTTTGGTCCGAGACCAAGAATGGCTTGGCCGTGCTGTGCTTTTGTGCTGAGCTGGCATTCACGCCGAGCTGCCGAGCCGCGCTGCCGTGCTGGTACTCTTGACCGAGCTGCCGAGCTGACGGGCTATGACTACGGAGGCCGAGGTGATCAGCGAGTCCTACTGTAATCCCTTCTTAATTTCGCCATTATGGTGTTTTACCCACACACTAGTTATCAAAGAAAGGGTTCCTCATCATCCCAGATTCTCCTCGAGCGAGAGAGGACTTTTGGTCCCAGAGCATCGATCGGACGATTTCAGAATCCTCTACATGCTCAGACGAAAGCAAATCCTGTCGAAGATCTCCAACTACTTCTCTCATTGCCTTTCTCCACGTCTGAGAATGCAATGGCTGCTGCGTCTGACCCATCAGACCCATTCGGCAACCCTCTCCAAGGGAGTCCCTCTTTCTCTCCCTCTCTAGCAACCATTCCTGTTTTTTTATTTTCCATCCTACAATGGTTCCATGAAGCCATTTTTTTTAGAATTGGAAGATGCAATGGCAGGGACCCATGGCAATCTCCATTTTTTTCCTGTTTTATTTTTTTTATACTGTTTTACTGTTGATATGAGGTAAACCTAATATCAATATTTTTGAAAGTTGTTTGATATTAAAATTTTGTTATATACTTTCAGTTGCTTTCTCTTTTTTTCTTTTTAATTTCTCAATTAGTTGAGTGCATGTTTATTAAATAATTTATTGTATTGAATTATTTAATACCCACCCATAATTCTAAAAAAAATCAAATCTTAGGAAAATAGGGAAAATCAAGTATGTTTTAAGTTATTATTGTGGATGTACTTGGATGTATTGCTGCCACTTAATCTTTGATTACTTGATTATCCAAGGCCCTGTTCACCCTAGATCCAATATGAGCCCCATCGAATGTTACATCTTGTAGGATCGAAGTGAACTCATTTAACCCAATGGCATGTTCACTCTGATTAATTAACAGGTTAAGTTTTCATTGATCCTATAAATGTCATCAATAGTGTTAAACCCTCACCGAACCTAGCCTGGCTTGACCCATCATATTCATATTGATGGGTGTGTGTGGTGGCCTTTCAATCAAATTCATATTGATTGAAGTATGTCAATTGAGCGGAACAGGGATACAATTAAGTTAGTTTCATTCCAAATCTGCAGTCATTTTTTTTTTTACTGTAATTATGGAAGATGTTGGAGTGTTATGAGTGAAATATCCAATTATTTACTCTGTTTTGTATCCTACATTCCATGAATTATAAAAGATTGATTCCTTCATAGAGGTGTTGTTGATTCTATGAATTTGTTTTCGAAACAAAATATAGGTGGAACCAGCTACCTCTTCAGAGATTAAATCATTTCTTCCAAATGTTGACGATGAGAAATGCCCAAAGTTAGGAATGATTTTTTCTACAATAGATGAAGCGTTCGATTTCTATAATACTTACACTAAAGACGCAGGATTTATTGTAAGAAAAAGTTTGGAAAAAAGAGAATTGATGCAACAACAAAGGAGAAATATATCTATTGGAAGAGATTTGCATGCTCAAAAGAAGGTCATAGTGTAGAGAAGTTAGGCTCTAACACTGACTATGAAAGGCGTATTATGGAGACGTGGGAAAATTGTAGTACGGAGTATTAGGTTAAAAAAAAGTGGGGAATCCAATTATTTGGTTTGTAAGTTTGTCGAAGAACATACTCATATGTTAAGTACTCCTCACAAGCGGCATTGGCCACAATCACACCAAATAATCACTCCTGCATAGAAAATTTTGATCGATACCTATCAAAGTGCTAATGTTAAGACTGCAAATGCTATGGCAATATTTGAACTGCAGGCAAATGGTTTTGAAAATATAGGGTTCACCGAAACTGATCTTCACAACCATAACAGGGGTAAACGGATGGAGAAAAATAGACAATGATGGTCAGTTGGTGTATAAGTATCTACTAAATTGTGAAGAAAGGGATGATCGCTTTGTTTTTTCTATAGAGAGAGATTCAGACAAGCATATAACACATGTTTTTTTATTTGAGCATCTTTTCCAGTAGTCTTATCATGTTTTCAAAGACATCATGTCCTTTGACATAACCGATATGACAAAAAAATATGACTTAGTCTTCGGTGCATTCACAGGTATCAACCACCATGGTGGTGGTTCAGTTCTATTTGGTTGTGGTCTCATTTCAAATGAAAAGTTTGAAATATTTGTGTGGTTGTTTAAAAAATGGCTCGAAATAATGCCGGCAAGACCACCAAAGGCATTTATAACCGATCCGGAAATGACGAAGGCCATTCAATATGTTATGCCAAACATAAGCCATTGATACTGTATATGGCATATCATGGAAAGTTCCCGGTAAAGTTGGTTGGGATTGCCATAAATTTTGAATTTTTATTTAAAGACATGAAAGATTGTATATATAACTCGGTCACAAAGGAAATATTTGAAGTTACATGGAATAATCTTTTGGAGAGATATAAATTGACCGTGCATATTTGGCTAAATGACATATATGAAATACGTGAAATGTGGGTTCCAATATTATGCTGAGGTGTGCTCTTTGGGGGTATGATCTCAAGTCAAAGAAGTGAGCATGAAATCTTTTGTCAAGGGGTATGTTAAAAGGAAAAATACCTTATTTGAATTTTTTACAAACTTGGAGTGTGTGGCATTAGTTGTCAAAAGCAACAAGAATTACTAGAACAACATCAAATATTAGATGGAAGGCCAAAGCTAAAGAGCAAGATGCCTATGGAGAAGCAGATTTCATAGATCTACACAAGAAAGAAATTTTACGAGTTTCAAGAGCAGGTAATGTCAATGGTGACAAGTAGTGCAAGGTGTGTAGGTGAAAGTTTTCGAGAAAGGAGTTATATCGTCTCAGACATTAGTGATCCCAATTTTGCAAATTGTTCTTGTCAAATGTTTGAGTTTGAGGGGATCCCATATTCTCATGTTCTTAGTGTCTTGAGGCATGAGAAAGTCTACACATTGCCAAAAACTTTCATTTTGAAGAGATGGAGTAGGGATGCACGAGTGGTTCCCGATGACAATGAGGTCATTATCAATGCACAAAGAACTAGTGGTGACACATTGGTTGGAAGACACGGTGATTTATCATATCATGTAACACTGCTGGTTGATGAGGTTTGTATGTCTAGGAAGGCATATGAACATGCAAGAATGAGAATTTTACAACTTAAAAGGGAATGTCATTAGATAAATGAATCTGAAGCAATTGGGGAGAAGAATTACATGGAAAAGAGAAAGGTCGATTCAAATACAGTGCAATACTATCCACTGGCGCTTGCTAATGCAAAAGGCCGTTCAAAAAGGATTAAATCTTCTAAGGAAAAGGCACAAAAAAAGACCGAGTATGCCGCGGGTGTAACAGGCGAGGCGTGTCACATGATCAGAGCAATTTTCCTATTCTATTGAAAAGGTAGCACATAGAAGTCTACTTTATTTCTAATGTGATTCTCTTATCACTGCTTCTTTTTTAAATAGTACATTGTCTTATTCTAATTTCAAGTGCACAACCCAAGTTCACGGAATAAAAGAGAAAATAAACTCTGACTCGTATGATGGTGAGTCTCTGGACATGTTCACTTTCGATGAGGAACGCTAATCCGTCCTATGAAGGTATAACTTAATGTGTGTTCAATGTACAATCTGAAGAAACCTTGTTTCAATGATGAAACTAACCTCTCTTCTTGTTTTTTCTTTCTTAACTTTGACGTTGTTAGGATGTTGAATCTTCCAAGTCATTCTACAGATGTTGAAGTTTGAGGTGATGGAGGATGTTGAATTTTGAAGTCTTATCGTGATGGAGGATGTTTCATTTTAAAGTGATTGGTTCAACCTATGGCTGTCAACCAATTTTAGCAGTCTTATGTAAACTATTTTGGTGATGTAGAAGTCGTAGATTATGGTTGTATTCCAAGCTATGAAAATATAAATGGATTTATTATTTCTCTTTTTGTAAATGTAATAGAGTGAATGGATGTATCAACTTATGGTTATTTCTGTTGTTGGTGGTGGTTATGTGATTTTTTTTTACCCTTTTTTTTTTCTTTTGTGACTGTGGTCATAGAACATTGCCAAGGAACATTGTGTTCATTTAAGTTTATGATTGTGAGGCCCCACCCCTTGTGGGCCCTCAATTTGATTTGAATAATTATAAATATAATATTAGTTATCTTAATATGCTATTTAATAGGGTTTAGTAGACTAGTTTAATATTTTCCTTAAGTCTTAGGATTGGGCTCTTGTATATTCCTTTATAGATTTAGGGTGGTTATTGTAATTTGATTAGGGTTTTAGTTAGAATAGGCCTTAGCTAGTAATTTAATTTTAATAGGAGGGGTGTTGTAGTTAGGAAGCTTCTAAAATCCATAAAAAGGACTAATTTGCCCATACCCCTAACCTCTTCTCTACTTAAACCCTAAGGGCTCTTTAGTAATCAACCACCAACCCTAACATATATATACACTAACTATTGCAATGAAATGTAAACCTAACCGTAATTCACTCTCATTTCACTCTCATCTTTCATCTTCCCTACCACTCACTCTCTAGAAACCCTAATTTCCAATCTTAGCAACAAGAAGGATAGAGGATCCATCCCCAATTGCAACATCAGCCCAACATTAGCAACTTGGATCTTCTCTTATACTCTATTTTCCATTTCTATTCATCTAAGGCAAGTACCCTATGCTGGACAGCTCAGAATGCATGTTTTCTTTCTCTTGATTCTGCAATTACAATTCAACTAACGAATGTATGTTTAGATCTATCATTTGAGCTTTTTTTTATGGTTTTTGGCCATTAGTGGATGAGTTTATCTCATTTAGAAGATCAATGGCCCAATGATGGATGCTGGGATGTGTATTGAAGTGTTTTCGTGATTTTTTAAGTCTATGTGATGAATGGTGTGGATTGGAGGATGTTTGATTGGAAATTGGATTGAAGAGGAGGAATCCAGAAATCTGAGTTTTCTGTTACAGGCGCGTGTACCCGGTCGACCTGCCTGCAGTGGGGTCGACCGGCGACATTGAAATAGGAGAAAAATCAAGTCTCAATTAATTTCTGAGAAAAACTCATTCAATGTACCCGGTCGACATGACCCTGTTCCGGGTCGATCGAGAACAAAGGATTTTATGGAGGAAACTGGGAGCTGGAACATCTCTTCTTCAAGGATATCTTGTGTGTGCGGTCGACCGCCCAGGCCAGGAGGTCGACCGGACATATAGGAGAATTCTGTGACCAGGCCATTGCCTGCCAGGTGCTTGTCTGTAAATCCCAGTATGCGCGGTCGACCGACCAAGCCAAGAGGTTGACCGGGCACACTGAACAGTGGGTCGACCTGGGAGTCAACATCCTGACTTCCTAGTTTACCCGGTCGACCGGACCCTGTGCTTGGTTGACTGGATATACTGTGTACAGTGGTTTTTCCAGCCTTAAGTTTTCTGACATTGTGATTGACCGTGGGGCCCATTGACCATCCAAATAGCCCGTCATTGATGTGCTAAGCACGAGTCAACGGTGTGGCTCAACCTTGACTCGTGGGGACCACCAAGTAGGTTTTAGGGATTGGAATTGTCGATGATTCGACCCTTAAAAGTAGTTAATGATGCCCGTTACCTCAGAAGCACCAAATACAATACATTTTGGCATCTGAGACTACGGTTAGGGATCCAATTATCTGACGTGGCCCCGAACCTAAGAGTGGACCAGTACCTAAGTTGGACCCTTGCCTTATTACATTTGATTCTATTGCTTGGGAGTTATTACACATTGTGCTTCTCTTATTTCCTTGTTATTGTTATAATCCTGTTAATTAAATGGAAATTGGAGGACCTGAACCTAGGACTACATAGTAGTGACCCGGTGATGTAATCGGTGGTAAATGACCCGTGTTTGTGGCTAAGCGGGCCTTCATACGGCCTAAGTTGGGTGTGTGGTACCCTAAAATGGGGAGGTCAGTTATGATGAATTGATGACTCATTGTGAATGAGTATGGACTGGTTACTTGTGGATTGAACATGAACATTGTACTTATATTGTTTTAGGCCATCGTTTGTGGGCCTCGGTGTGGATCCAATGATGATTGGACTTGGACTTGGATTTGGACTGTGTTTTATGGTATTGTACTTGGACCTCTTAGAAACTTGGTTAGGACATTACTTGCGTAAGGCAAGCCCAGATAGACACAGACTTGTATTTCTTTCCCCGAGTTAGCTATAAACATTCACTCAGTTGATCTAAGCTCAGCCTGTTGACTGATCATCACTGGTATGAGCTATATTTAATTATGACTAGAGCTATCATGATGAGCTATGGCTAGACGGACGGTGTAATACCGGGTCCGGTCTAATGTGATAAAGGGGTGTGATTGGTGTGATAAAGGGGTGTGATCGGTGTTGTATTTAAATTATTATTAGCAGGGTTGTTATCCCTTGCATGGTTACCTTACTTTTCCCCGCCGCAACTGTTTACAGTATGGGAGGGCTGCGGCATAATATCCCGCGGTATCTAGCTTGTGTGGAAGTGCTATGTTGATATCTGTTAGATTATAGTACTTATATTTCTGATTCTAAACTATTATTCACTGCTTAATTGCCTTGCTTATGTTTCATTGTTATTCTTATGATTAAATGATCGTCTCTATTCTCTTTGATGCATACATCCTGTGTTATCTGTATATGGTGCTTTGCCAGATCCTTGGATCTGACCCATTTTTTGTGCTTAGGTTTTGACAATGGCCCCGTGGGTGACACGTACATTGAGGCGCCTACAGCTAGCGATTTCGAGTGGGGACCGGTTGACCAGGCGGTTGAACCGGAGGAAGGAGTACACGCACAGGGTGGTTGAGTGTAGTTTGTTTTGGGTTTTTGAGTGGATATGTAGTGAGTGGGAAATAGACTGATATGTATAAACTTGATATTCACACTTTGAGATTTATGTTGGACTACAGCTCTGCTATACTTTATTCATTTTATATGATACATATCGCTTTCGCTATCTTTTTTTATGCTTCCGCAATTTAACTGTTGATCATCTTATTGTTCAAAAAGTTTTGAAAATTTGACCTCACTAAGGACTATGACCTTGGAAGTGCTCGGATTTTCCGAGAAGTAGCGTGCCAAATTCGGGGTACCTTGGCGGTAACCTCGGTATTCGGAATTGGGGCGTTACAATGATTATTTCTCTTTTTGTGAATGTAATGGAGTGAATGGATATATCAACCGATGGAGAGAACATTGTGTTCATTTAAACATTCAGCTCCATCCAACAAAACTTCCATGGACTCATTCCTTTCTAGTGACTCAAGTTCATTCTCTTTGGAAAACAAGGCGTCTCTCTGTTCAAGTTGCTTCCAAGGTTGGGGCTAAACTAAAAACTGAAATTATTCTCGAACTTTTGGATTTGGCTCTCTATGAAGAAGCTGAAGAGGTCAGAGCTAAAGCTATTATTTCCGTGCCTGTGATTGTCTTATGCTCTGGTCATTGTCTACCGGCTCATATGTTTAAAAGATTGTAGTAAGTAGATTATGGATTTGAGAAGCATACACAAAAATTGAATCTTGTTTCAAGAGGATTCTGGTGTCCATTGTGTGCGAAAAGAGAAATAAATCACTATGATCAAGGTTCTGTTGTGTTACATTTGCTTCATGTTCAAAGGATGGAAGTTGATTTGGATTTTGATTTTGTTAATCTACAGGCTCTCTTCTTTAGACTTCTTTTTTATGAGTCTTCAGAGGAGGTTCAAGTTGCTTGTGTGGGAGTCATTCCACTGATCCTCAAGCATGGAACTAAAGAAATCCTGCTTATTACGAGATTACAGTGGATCAACTACATTGACTATCTACTATCCTCAAGCATTGCAATAAAACTAAAGAAGAAAAGTTGTCTGTCTCCATCTTTAAACATTCAGCTCCATCCAACAAAACTTGCTAGACTGACTTCGTATAAACTTGCTTGTCTAATTGGTACAATAGGTGTTATTTGTTTGGCTCAATTGAATAAATAATAAATAAACTGGGCCCCTGTATTGCTCATGTTCTACTGTGATTAGAAGTAGGTCTATTATCATAGGTCTACTGTGATTAGAAGTAGTGTTTGGGTGTAACTGGGTATTGGGCTGATGTTATTAATAGAGACTTAGGGTCTCTATGATGTACAACCCCTCTTCTAATTGCATAGTGAATTCTCCCGTCTTCCCCGTGGACGTAGGCCAAAAGCCGAACCACGTAAATCTCCTGTGCTTGTGTGTGCTTGATCTCCTTCTATAGGCCCCAGATCACAACAAACTGGTATCAGAGCATTGTTGGCGTGATTGAAGGAGATCTGACGGATCGGATCTTTAAAGGGTCCGTCGGAGAAGGGGTGATCGGATCTGCCAAAAGGGCTGCGCAGATCACGAGGTGATCGGAAACAATCTGCTTGTTTCCAGTCCGGTCGGTGCACTGCAGAGCATAGAGGAAGCCGTTGACAGTGGAGAAGAAGATCGCCGGAACAGGAGAGAGATCGCCGCTGCGTGTCGTTGTCTCGTCGTCGTGCAAGAAATCGCAGGCTGCCCAGTCTGACGGAATTTCCGCTGCTACCAAGCCGGAATTTCCGCTACGTGTCGCCGGAGAACGGGACGACACAGCCGACGTCGCCGTTGCCGCCGCCGTCGCCGGAGAAGGGGGATCGCCTGCGCTGCCGTCCCGCGGTCGCTGGAAGAGGATCGCCAGGTCTGGTTCTGGAACAGAACCAGAACCTGACGAGGAAGACAACCCAGTGTTCTGGGCTGGTTTCCGAGTCGGGTGCAGGTCAGGTCCAGCCTGACTCGTTTTAAAAAAGGCCCATTCGCCAGTCCAGGTCGGGTCAAGTCCAGGTTGACCTGACTCATGGAGAAGAAGCCCAGAAGCAAAGCCCGCAGGGAATCGCTGACGTCAGCAGATCGTACGGTCAAAGCCAGTTTGACCGAATCAAAGGCTGAAATTTGTTTTCGCGATATCTTGACGATCCGGAGTCCGATCTGAGATCCGTTTGAACCTACGGACTCGTTGCGAGCAGATCTACGCTGTTGTGGAAGAAGATTGGCTGTTCAAAAGTCAACGAAGATGATTGACTGATTGGAGCGCAGAAACTTATTTCTGCGATATCTTAGCCGTCCAGAGTCGGATTTCAGATCCGTTTCTTCCAGCGTGCTCGTGGTGACCAGACCTATACAGTTCCAGTGAAAGATTTGCGGAATGGCTGCTAAATTCGAGATTGAAAAATCCAACGGTAATAATGACTTTGGTCTTTGGCGTCTGAAGATGCATGCTTTGTTGGTACAGAATCGGTTGCATAAAGCTTTGAGGGGAAAGAATACTCTATCTGAAAAATTGTCAGATGAAGAGAAGGATGAGTTGCTGGAAAAGGCATATGGTCAGATTCTGCTGTTCTTGAGCGATGGTGTACTGCGAAAGGTTGTTCAGGAAAAAACTGCTGCTGGCATATGGCAAAAGTTGGAGAACTTGTACATCACGAAATCTCTCACGAATCGCTTGTATTTAAAAAAGTGATTGTTCACGTTACAAATGCAGGAAGGTACGTCTGTTTCAACTCACCTTGATTCTTTCACAAAAGCTATTATGGATTTGGAAAATATCAATGTTGAAATTGATGATGAAGACCAAGCTATTATGTTGCTGTGCTCGTTACCGCCCTCATATGAGCATTTTGTTGATACCATGATGTATGGTAGAGATACTCTGTCCAAAGAGGATGTAGAGGCAGCCTTGAACTCGAAAGAGTTGAAGAAAAAGGTTGTAGCTGATAATGATGGTTCGGGTGAGGGTTTGGTAGTACGAGGAAGAACAAGAGACTCCAGTAATAAGGGCAAATATAGATCCAACAGGAAAAACATTGAATGTTATTATTGCCATAAGAAAGGGCACATCAGAAAAAACTGTCCCGAAAGGCAGAGGAAAGGGAAAGAAATAATAGAAGATTCGTCATCTGATGATGATTCAGTCAGTGTTGCAGATGGAAGATCAGATTATGTTTCCGACAATGCACTTTCTGTGATTGAAAATGGTATTCGTCCTAAGGATGAATGGATTCTTGATTCTGGTTGTTCTTACCATATGTGTCCCAATAGGGACTAGTTTACCACTTATAGAGAAATCAACGGTGGTAGTGTCTTGATGGGCAACAATGTTGCGTGTAAGACGGTTGGAATTGGAACAGTTAAAATCAAGATATATGATGGAATCGTCAGAACGATGGCAGAAGTTCGGCATGTTCCTGATCTGAAAAGGAATCTTATTTCTCTTGGTGCCTTAGACTCCGATGGTTGTAAGTTCTCAGCTGAAGGTGGAGTCATGAAGGTTGTGAAGGGTGCTCTGGTTCTTATGAGAGGCAATAGAGTTGGAAACTTATATGTTTTGTCTGGAAATACAGTTACAGGTGGAGCTGCAGTGTCTTCCTCAGATGACCATGAATCTGTCTCAACATGCTTATGGCATTTGCGCCTGGGTCACATGAGTGAGAAGGGATTGACAATATTGAGCAATCGGAATTTGCTATGTGGCACGAAGACAAGCAAGTTGGATTTCTGTGAGAGATGCATCTTCGGGAAACATCGAAAGGTTAGTTTCAAGACAAGTATTCATCGCACGAAAGGTATCCTTGATTATGTTCATTCAGATGTATGGGGGCCTTCTAAGGTTTATTCCAAGGGCGGGTCTCGGTTTATGCTGACTTTTATTGATGATTATTCAAGGAAAGTCCGGGTTTATACTCTGAAGACGAAGGATCAGACCTTTGTTACATTCAAGCGATGGAAGGAAATGGTTGAGAAACAGACTGGCAGAAAGGTGAAGAAGTTGAAGACAGGTAATGGCAAGGAGTACAGATCGACAGAGTTTGTGAACTATTGCATGGATCATAGCATAGTTCGGCATTACACCACTACAGAAACTCCACAGCAGAATGGAGCTGCAAAGAGGATGAACAGAACGATCTTGGAAAGAACTCGTTGTATGTTGTTTACTGCAGGATTGTCCAAGGACTTTTGGGCTGAGGCAGTAAATGCTGCAGGCTACTTGATAAATAGGTCTCCACACACAAAGATTGGTTGCAAAACACCGGAAGAAATGTGGTCAGGTAATCCAGCTGATTATTCTAACTTGAGGATCTTAGGTTGTCCGGCTTATGCTCGCGTGAAAACCGATAAGTTAGAACCAAGGGTTGTTAAGTGCATCTTGGTGGGATATGCTTCTGGGGTGAAAGGATACAGGTTATGGTGTACTGATCAAGATTCACCCAGATTTATCATCAGCGGGGATGTTACATTTCATGAGGATGCTTTACTCGAAGCGAGAAAGCAGGTGGAGAGGACAGAAGTAGGTAGCAGCAGTGACACCATTCAGGTGAAGTCCGACATCCTAGTGAGGAAGGAGAGTGCATCCGACTCCTCCCGAGATACAGGGGATCGTCAGGCTGTGCAGCAGATGCAGCAGATAGAGCCGCAGATGCTGTAGACTGGTAGACCGCAGAGAGAAAGGAAACCGCCGGTTAGATACGGTTTCGAGGATATGACGACGTACGCGTCGACATCAGACAGTAGCCGTGATGATATGGTTGCATACGCATTGACGACTGAGTCTCTTGAATTAATGGAAGGGCTGGAAAGTAGTCAACAGGCAGCAACTATGACTGAAGAGATGGAGTCTCTTGATGAGGAAAATCAGGCCATCGGATGCAAGCGGTTCTATGAGGAAGATGAAGGAGCTTCCAATGCAGGTAGAGTGCAGTTTAAGGGTCCTGATCATGTATGCAGTTTAAAGAAATCATTGTACGGGTTGAAGCACGCTTCTGGACAATGGTACAAGCGATTTGGAGCACTCATGAAGGAATGGTTTAAATTCAAGTTCAAGCATTGCTTGGACTTGATTGGTGTGCTCAGTACCTAAGTGCCCTAAGGGGCAGGTGGAGACGGTGAGACGTGTTAAGTGCATGAGGATCAGCTTCAATGTTCGCCAAGGTGGAGATTTGTTATTTGTTTGGCTCAATTGAATAAATAATAAATAAACTGGGCCCCTGTATTGCCCATGTTCTACTGTGATTAGAAGTAGGTCTATTATCATAGGTCTACTGTGATTAGAAGTAGTGTTTGGGTGTAACTGGGTATTGGGCTGATGTTATTAATAGAGACTTAGGGTCTCTATGATGTACAACCCCTCTTCTGATTGCATAGTGAATTCTCCCGTCTTCCCCGTGGACGTAGGCTAAAAGCCGAACCACGTAAATCTCCTGTGCTTGTGTGTGCTTGATCTCCTTCTATAGGCCCCAGATCACAACAATAGGTACAATTTACAAAACATAGCAGATCTTGATGTTCAACAGCCTCCATACATATACCAGACCATACTTTCCACTACATGATCAACAGACAAGCTAATCCAAAACACATTATCAATGCCACAAACAACATCACACGATAACTTTTTTGTAAATACAAATTCTGCATTTCAATTTCTTTCTTCAAGTCTTCGATAAACTTTGCAAGATTTTGCAAATCTTTACTTTCGTCACCTCTGTCAAATGGCATTGCCTTCAATTCAGAAAGATCTTCACTTGAAGCTCTATCTTTCCATAGAAATGGGCCACAACCATATCCATCCTACAATATGTTTTTTTTAAAAATCAGTTGAAATTATACTTAAGTCATTAATATATTTTCTAACTAAAAAGACAAAAAATTAGCACTTACAATCCATATTGGGCATCCCCAAGATTTTTTATTTGGATTGGACCTTGTATGGGAGGTAAACAGTCTCATGTCGCCATTCTCACACCAACACTTGGGAACTATTTCAGAACTTGTGGAAGTGGATAAGGGCATTCTCCAAATTCTGAAACACTTATCTTATGGCAAAAAGTTGGCGGGATCTTCTTATTTTAAATTTGGGCTCTGCAATTATCTTCTGGGCATCATCAATGAATGACCTGAAAAAAAAAAACGATAAGAACAGGTTAAAAAAAAAAAACTGCAGGAAAAAAAAAACTTACTAGACCAGAAACTAGTTTTTTCTCTTAGTATATGACCCAAAAAAAAAAAAAAAACAAAAGTCTTTCATACTGTTTGCAAAAAAATCCGTGTGGAGAAACCCGTGTTTACAAGATTCATACTGTTTGAAAACAACAAGGAAAAAAAATAGAATAAAACACCTAAGAAAAACATAAAAGAAAAATGACAAGCAGAAAAATAAAATAAATAGAAACTGGTTTTTTCTCTTTAACATATGGAGTAGAAACCCGTGTGGAGATAGAGGGGTTAAGGAGGAGAGAGAGAAGGAGGGAGAGCTTTCTCTTGAACCTGGGATAAACCAGAAAAAACCAAAAAAAATAAAATAAAATGAACTCCAACCCAACCTAGGATGGAGTTGAATCTCGTGTGGAGATTAAGGGGAGAGGAGGAGAGAGAGAGACAGAAATTCGGAGCAGAGGAGAGGACCTGCATACTGTTTGCCTGGGCAGCTTTCTAGAAAAGAAAGGAATGTTGGCTGGCTTCTTGAAAAAGCACGTCATTGGGCTTCAAACTCGTTTTGGGCAGGATTTTTCAATGTGAAATGTTGGCAGGCTTTTTGAAATTTTGGGCAGCTCAACAGCTCTCTCTCTCTATTTAGTAGTGCTGACATCATTGTCCCTCACCAGCTGGTGAGGGATGGATGCATAGGAATACTCTCCTATATTTATAGTGAGAGAGAGAGAAAGGGAAAAGGTGAAAAGAAACATTTATTAAAAGAGAAAAAAATACAAGTGCTACCCCAACGAACAAGGGGCATACAAGATTTATACCACAAAAAGAGAACCACAACACCCCCTCCTAGGGCCATATGCTAGTAAACCCCGTCATGAGCTAATGCATTCACAAATCCATTAGCCCACCTAAGAACATAATGAGAAATGGAACCAAGATTAGAAGCCAAATCCATGATCTGACTGAAGGCAAATTGGAACTCGTTGAGGGAGGACGGAGAGAAAGAAGATGAGCACACACCGAAAATATTATCTTTGCATCATTGTGTTCTATTATATTCTATTACGTTCACAAAGTCACCAGCCTAACCCATCCGATGCGTGTGCTGAGTTAACGATGACTTCAACACTCCCCCTCAGCGCTGACTCCTAGCATCATTACAATAAGTCTGCATCTGAATCTTTGAAAAGTCTTTCATATTCGCAATGCTATCTCCTGCTGGTCCTCGAAACCATGTGGCTGCTTCAAATAGATCCCCATGTCAACTCCCCCGTGCTGAAAAGCATCTGCGACTTTCATCTACTTGGATTTTCACCTTTTACCAGCTGCAATCCCAATCTGAACATGCAACGAACCATAGGTCACGTCAAGATCTAACTCGTACTGTTGGCTGAATCCCTTTGCATCCAACCACGCAGTATAAAGATCTGCAATCTGACCATACCAACTTTTCTAGTTGTTGACCCACGTGCATCCAACTGTCTTCACACCATGTGGATATAAAACCATCTCCCATGCCTCAACCCCAATCAAGATTGCAATCTTTGCACCCACTGCATCTTGTCATTCCTTAATCTCTTAAGTGATCAGTTTTGTATCTCCATGAGTCTCTGAAATGTCACAAGGAACAACTTCCGTAACGTTTCATCAATCATCTCTAGAGGATTTGATTCAGTCCCGAACTTATCATCCTCCCCTTGTTCTGATCTCTTCTCCTTGAAATAATCTGGTACATGATCTTCAAGTCCTTGGGAATTTGACACCTTTTGAGGAGTTAATCCAATCCTCGATTGATCAAATTCCTCCACCATTGATTCCGCTTCCTTGATCTGATCTTGTGCTTGATCCTCAAGCTCCAAATAATCTGAAGATTGTACATCATTATAAATTATTGATTTTAGTGCATAGTCACAGATTTTTTAGATGCTTTTGACGATGATTGTGAAATTCACCTTTGGGTCCCAACCATCCTCTTCAATGACTCCCCCATGCTCGTTGGCTTCCCCTGCCATTGAGTCATCCAAGGCTGAATTTCCCTCAATGATTACCATTTTCACTTTGCAATCCCCTGCAATGTGTCCTAGTTTACCACATTGGTAGCACACATTGTCTTTATGTGTTTCGCCTTTTTGGCAAACATGTTGGCAAGAATGTCCCTCACTTCTTTTGAAGTCTTCACGTACATCAGATACTCAAGCATGTTATCATCCACTAACACCTTGATTGCAAATAGACTTTATGCTCCTATCATGGTCTACTGTTTCTGCGCAATTGCCCCTTTTGGTGGTGTTTTGTCTTCCCCATATGCAACCTCCCATAAGTCATGACCCACCAGAAAAGATTCCATTTGATTCATCCACAAGTCATAGTTTGCCTTTCAGTGAAGTACCACTAGGAAAGATAAAAAGAAATCGTCCATCCTGAAATCCACTTATGTTGATTTGGTCTGATCTTCCTCAATACCTACACCACTACGTAGATCTTGTCACCACGAGCATGCAAGATCAAACGGATATGAAATCTGACTTTGGATGTCTCCAATACCGCATAAAGAATTTCTACATGTCCCATCTGGTGAATCTCCATTGACCATGCTCTGCTAATGTGGCATTGACGTCAGCATGCGCTTACTACTGGGTTGTACTTCCTCTGCGGGTCAGGTCCAACCCGACCTATTCCCAACCTAGCCAAGGACCCACATTGTACTGGATTCTGTTTCCTGCAACAAAACTTTGCAATGGTAGAGAACCAGGCCCTGGTTCCTTCTCTGACGTCGGCAACTAGCGGTCTTCCTTTTCCACTTTTCATTCCCAAGCCCGAATCTGCAATTAGAGCCCTGGTTTCTGTAACTCCTATTTAATTGTGGCCCTTTTGTGATTTCCTTTAAGCTCGTCTTCTCCGACTTAGGCAAGCTTGGGTCCTGCACTGGCACCCCTCGCTGCCTATGCCGTGCAATAGTTGGGATCAAACCAAATATGGCTTTCTTCCAAACTCAGGCACAAAAACCGATCCTCTTCTCGGTTTCCATATCTGTTTGGGCAAAACTGTAGACATCGAGCCCTGCCTTGATTGGGTCAGTTGCAGATCTCCTCTAATTAGGAGAATTGGCACCCCTGTGCATGTTTTCGAAAACCAAACCGAGAGCCCCTGATTTGTCTCCGACAACGTGCAACAGTGGGTTGCTATAATGCCCTCTACTTCTGCAACAGAAACCACTTCTTTGTTCCCCTCTTTTCGCTGCGAGCACCAACAAGGCACAACCCTCCCTCTCAGGCAACAATGGATCAAAGCCTCTCCTCCTGCTCCAACCGACCTTTGATCTAGGCCATGAGATGACCCACCTCTTATCTCCACTGATCTAATCAGATCTTCAATGGCCCACCAAGGATCATAGTCGAACCCAATCCGAACAGCCCTCAGTCCGGATCCTTCTCACTCCTCTGACACCTTTACCGACACACACGATGATGTCCGTTGATTAGATTAAGTTGATCGCGCCTCGATGTCTCCATGGATCTGCTCACTATCTGTCCCTAAATTTGTGCATGATCTCCATGATCCACTAAGCGTGAGAAATCAGTGGTGATGCCTTGATTATCTTAGAATCGGTGACCTGTTGCAATACCACTTGTTGAGAGAAAAGGGAGAGAGAAGATGAACATACACCGAAAATACTATATCTAAATTATTGCGTTCTATTACATTCGTTTATATAAATAAAAAACAAAAGGCAACCATGCTAAATAAAGTCCTAACCAAAATAGGAAACACAACCACAATAAGAAAAAACTATTCCTAATAATATTTTACCCTATATAGCACCACCTGCCCAACCCCTTCAGTATGTGAGTCTAGTGGAACAAAGAAACACTATTTTGGCCTATCCCCTCTTGCAATTTGAATCAATTGCCATGTCAACATTCCACCATCTTAATTGCTTCCTTGAAATGCTAAAAAAGAAAAGAAGAGAGTGTTTGTGCAAATAAAGAAAAATGGGTGAAATAAATCATTCGATCGTCTTCTGCAGCAATATCCTTATCTGATCTTCTTCTCCAGCAATGGATCGATGGTGGACGGCGAGTGTGGTAGCATGTGGTTGCGCCCCCTTCCTCTTCTCCAACACTGGCGAGGACTTGCAGCAAGCCCGGACCTCTGGCTGCTACGTCTGAGACCGCCAAATCTAGCCCCCCCCAGCTTCCTTCTTTGGCAACAATCCGGATTCCAGTGAGCACCGCAGCAGTTGAGACCGGTAGCGTTTCGATTTGCACTTCTGAGGAGGAACTCCAGCTTCAACTCCCGGAAAAAAAAACCAACCCTTTATTTCTGAAAAACTCTATTCTTCCATATCTATTGTCTTCGATCAGAGCTTCTGCAGCAAAATGATGGCTTCTCCTGGATCAACGATCTGAACAAATCATTGTTCTGTTATGGCCGGAGAAGATACAATATACAAAGGGTCCGAACTTGCTGCAAGTCCTCACGGATGTCGGAGAACAGGAAATATCAAAGAAGGATATCGCTACAGAAGACGATCAAATGCTTTGTTTCACCCATTTTTCTTTATTTGTACAAAACTGCCTCTTCTTTTCTTTTTATTTTTTTATTTTAAGGAAGCAATTGAGATGGTGGAATGCTGACATGACATTTGATACATATGGCAAGAGAGGATAGGCCAAAACAAACCTAAATAGGGGGTCCGGACTCTTCGGTACGTGTGTTGAATCAGCGACGACTTCAACCAGAACATCCACCGCTTACTTATATCGAGGCTTACTCAAGAAATAACATATCAAATTTCTTTGAAATAAGCAGGAAAAAATTCTCAATGCCACTAAATTCGCCAACACTTTTGTTTCACTGGAACCCATCTTAGCATAAAAATGATAAACCATTAATTAATGACAACTCCAACTAGTGGAATTACTAACTTTTCTAGGTTTTTTACTAGTTCTTATTTTAACCTAATTAGACAAGAGGATCATTGGAAGGGCCTTAATATTATTGAGTTTGTGAGTCCAAGTGACATGAACAAAAAAAAAAAAAAAAAAAAAAAAAAAAAAAAAAAAAAAAACACACAACATTTTAATAACAATTTCCGTTTTGATAACAATTATCCAAATTATTTATCATTGTAGTTGGTACTCCATTTATTTGATAGTTAAAAGAGGATTTTACCAAAAAAAAAAAAAAAAAAAAACACATTAGGTGACCAGTGGGCTGAAAAAGATCATTTTAACTAACCTTGCACCAAATCAGTCATTTTGCCCGAAAATGTGTTTTTTTCTTTTTATAGCAATTTCTACTAGCGTCCCTATCGACCTTAGTTTTATAAGGTTAAGGGTCCCTAGGGACCCTGAGGTATACGCTTATAAACGAACGGAACTCATCCTCATCCCTTATTCTTGGTAAAAAAAAAGGTGACTGTCGACTTGCTTCCCCTCCGTAGGTCATTCCCACCTCTTAAAGATCATTAAAGCCACATGACTTTGTTTGTTGGAGACGCATATGCTACCAAAGAAACCCCACAAACCAAGTTCGTGCATAGTGACATTTATTTGTAATCCACAAGTGTCTTTATATAAATCCAAAGTTAATTGATCCATGTGTTTTTTATGTAGGAACCATAAGAGGCAACCAAATCAACATCAACGGGAAGCCTTTATCAATGAAATTAGGTTAACCAAAGCAAAAATGTTGGTGATCGGTGCACACACAAAAGAATTTCCCACTATCAACTTGAGTGGGAGTCGTGCTCGTGCGAACGCATTCTTCTCCCATTAGCAAGTAAGCAGCCGGGCAGGCCAAAGAAGAATAGGGTCCGGGTGGAAGCTGCATCAGAAGGGTTGTAACCTGCTCCAACTGTAAAGAGAAGGGACACAATCAGGCGACCTGCCGTAATCCTCCCACTGTTCAGTAGAGGAACCAGTTTTTTGTTTTTTGATGTCTTATGTCATATGTAATTTGATGGGTTTTTTTTATGCATATTAACTACAAATGTAATGATATGTAGGGGTCGTTTGCCTTATACGCATGAGATGCGTAACTACAGCTTACATATGTAAATGTCTCATATGTAAATCCCACATATGTAAGCTTTACGCATGCATTTCAATCTACAACGCTTGTCTACTGATGCCATTTTCACATCATTTACGCATGTGATTCATTTTACCACGTTTGTTTGAACTACATGTGAAAATGTAAGAAATTTATTTTTATAAATTATATATATATAGATGTTTTTATCTTGATATGTTCTATGCTAACAAATAACAAATAGAACCATTTTACAATAAATTATTTTATGTATTCCAATTCCTTGGAAACAAACATGCCCATTTTTTCATCAATGAATTCTTTTTATACTAATTTCATTTAAACAAACATGTCCTTTTCCAGTGAATGAGAAGTTATTCTTATTCCATGGCAACAACAAACATGCTCATTCAATGAGTTCAACCTTTTTCAATGGATAAACAAACTAATTCATTCCATAAATTCGATTTATTTCTATTCCATACAAACAAACAAGCCCATTCTATGAAGTTTAACGTATTTCAACTCCATGAATTGGACAATGTAATACAATTCCATATAAAAGAACAAACCCATCCATTTCATGAAATGGAATTTATTTCTCATACAAACAAACAACCCCTTTCCATGTATTTCAATGTATACAAACAAACATACCCATTGTCCAAAAATGAAAAAAATATGCCCACCTGCAGAAAGTATATATACAATTAAAATATTCTAATGCTAGGCAATGCAAATGCCTATGCGAGTGACATTCCAATTTGGGAACCAAATCTTGATTGGATGGTTTCTACAAGTAGGGAGTATATAACAAAAACAAAGACACTTGAACTCCTTGAGGCTATTATCAGAAGAGGAGAAATAATCACGTTGAGGATAATAGATCCATAACTTATACACAACCAGATTTGGGGAGGGCTACAAATTTCCGATTTAAGTAATTTAACCCTGACTCATAGTCCTAAACTCAAATGATTTAGAAATCAAATATATGTCTAATTAGGCCTGCCATCACACCCCCACTCATTTGCATTATATGTAAAATGAAGGTTACAGTGACCACTTAATTTAATATATTATAATGTGTGATGTTGACAAGTCCTTTATTATCAAACCCATGCCCGGACTTGATCCCCTGGGTCTTCAAGCTCCTCACCAGTGGTCCAACTTGGCCAAACATAAATAATAATAATAAAAAGACTGTGGAACCATTTCAACTGGTGCTCTCCCGGCATATAATAATAAAAATAAATTATTATACTGATCAAAGTTAGCCAAAGTGGGCCCTATATAGCTGAAGAACTTATTGCCGAGCTGTACATGTAGTCAGCTTGTGGAAGAAAATGTCCCCTAATCTAGCTTCCCCTGTCAATTCAACGACATTGCTTTGACGGACAGGTGATATAAGATAAAAAAAATGAAAAAAAGGGCAAAGATGAGTTTCGAACCCAACGCCTCATATGATGGACTCACTACTTCTGTACCGTCCGCCTTTTTGAGTTGTGGTTCTGTTCCATAGGAAAAACTAATGTGATTCACTTTACCACCATATGAGATGTGTAAATATGGGTGTGAAAACATGATAATTTACATACCATTTTCACATACAATTTACACATGAGGTGTGTAAATGAACACAAACAAACGTAAATATGCGTAATCATCACGTATGCGAGTCATTTACATACGTAAATAGTTGCAAACAAACGACCCCTAAATGACATTTTATTCACATGTTCTTTTATGGCTTCTTCTTTATGCACGCGAATAACAATGTAATCAAAAGAACATGTTAATGACATTTTGGGTGTTTACATTAAAATATTACTTCTTGGTTGTTGTTAATGAATAATTTCCCTCGCTTTGTTTTTTTTTTTTTTTTCCATGAATTAATCCAATTCATGTTGGATTCCCACTGCATATAGTTATGTTGGAATGGACCTTATTTGGTCATCTAAACTACTTCTGATATGCACTGTGTTTTAATATGTAAGGGCCGTTAGGGACCCTTATCTATAAGTAATATAGGTCGATGGGGATGTTGGTAAGGAAACAGATGATGTGCAATGGGTCGCTAGGGACCCTTATCTGTAAGTAATATAGGTCGATGGGGACACTGGGAAGGAAACAAATGCTATGCAATGGGTCGCTAGGGACCCTTATCCAATAACTAATATAGGTCGATGGGGACGCTGCGAATGTTTTCTTTTTTTAATTCATGGTGAATTAACATCAAGTAATCTTTGTTTACAGTTATGGACTCATACTTGCCCTATATAGTGATTTCCATTCTTCTAAAACAACAAGTTCGTTACATCATACATCAACTTCAACTTCAACAAATCAATTCCAGCCAAACAACAATTTCATTGCATCATTTTTCACTCAAAAGAACAAGTTCATTACAACATACATCAACTTCAACTTCAAAAAATAAATTCCATCCAAACAACAAGTTCATTACATCATTTTCACCCAAAAGAACAAGTTCATTACATCAATTTCACCGAAACAAATAATGTGAAGGACTTGATTTCATACGTCCTTGCCATCGTCTAATGCAACAGAATCTTTAATAGCTGGGAGGTTAGGGAGCTGAAGCCTATCAGCGTTCATCAGCTAGCTTCTCTTGAAGATCTCAATCAACATCTTCCATCAGTAATAGGGAATGTTAGCTTGCGTGAACCTTATCGAGTGACGGTGTATGCTATGCTCTACGTATCCAATGGCAAATAAACCACAGTTCGTCCCATCCTGTTGATACGGGATATCAGTTTTTGTCACATTTGTCCACACCCAAGGTTCACTCCATCCATAATCTCCAAATCGCTGTGTCAACCACAATCTCTGTTTTAAAATTAAGTAAGAAAACAGTCAATAAATAATAGCATGCGAAAAGGAAATCCATGAATAATAGGGAATTGATGGGTATTATACTCACGAAACTATCACAAACGTTCTAATGATAATGGTTGCTCTTCAAGCTTTTGTAGAATTCCCAGCGATTTTCGTTCGTGTAACTGACGAGAAGCGTGAAATGATTGTGCGCTTGTAGGATGTAAATGAGGGTCCTTCACTCTTTTTCATCCCAAACTTTGGATCCATCTGGGCCAAACGCTGCATCATCTCCGGTCCTCCCTTTCCCTTGCCACCAACTCTGGAAATGAAAATAAAAGAGGTAATTTATATTAGAACAGATAAAGTGAAACAGTAGACCAACAGTACCGAATATGTAAAACGGTTCACAGTGGAGATGTAGAAGATCGGCAGTGTCAATGCAAATGCAAGCAAATATCAGATACAAGGGTCCAATCAAGCCAAAAAATCAAATTCAATGATTTGATCTAGATGGAAATTATTAGCCCCAGAATCTGGTAAACAAATGATGTTTTCCAAATATAAAAGCTCAAGACCCAAGCAATCAATGACCCATGGCTGAATACATTCAAAGACAGGGTCAAATCCAAAGATAAAGTGCAAATTAAAGATCAAGCTGAAAACCTAATCCAAAATCAACATCAAATTATCAGACAACAAATGATAAGATGAGCTGATCCAGATACTAGAAAACATAAGGTCAACAATCAGATCTATGGCCAGAAAAAAAAAGATCCAAAGAGAGAAGACAAGGTTCATATATGCCAAAGATAGATGATCAGACCCAATCCTAAAAAACAGATGATCAGATCCATCTATAAATTAACTCAAATCAAATGTATGCAATCATATTCAAACGATAGTACCAATTTCAATTTATAGAGTACGAAAAGGAATAAAGTAACATGATGATCCTCATGCTCATCTAATCTAATCTTATCCAAAATCCACCAAGCCAGCAATGCTAGTCATTAAAGTGACATGCACACCAAACAATTGATGACACAATAACAAATCTCAGGGAAACTTCACACTGCACTATCTATATCATGACATTCATCGACATTCATGCAACGATGTGACTTACACATATGCTTGGGTTAATCCATTGCAAGCAAGTTTCTGAGGCCAAAGTTACCTCACATGCTACATACTTTTTTCCAAACTTAACTCTGGTATAATAAGAATATATGATAGAGAAGAAGATGATGTTTGGCATAGAGAAGAAGATGATGATGTTTGACATCCAAGTGCTACAATTAATGATAGTGGCATTAGGGTAGGCTGGCATGGGCATTTATTTTCCAATGGGTCTTGTGATCTTCACTTCAACACCAGGCTTGTTTCTACAATTGATCCGCAAGCCTAAAACCACATTAGTTCATTAGCATTGGATTTCCATAGCTTAAGTTTAAAAGTTGGATTTCTCTGCTTGGACAATAGATGTACAAAATCAATTTTTCAAATTTAGAAATATACTCTACAAACAATTAGAAGAACATTTTTAGAAGTAACAGCCCAAATAAAGTAAAGCAATAATTTTTCACCCGTTCTTTCACCCCAATTGCAATATTTTAGTTCAAGTTTAAAAAAAATCTACAAATGGAAACTTTGTGAATGTCATTTTTTGCTACCACACCCAATTAGATATATAGCCATAAAAATAGACAGTAAAAATCAAAACAATTTCGCCCATATGGTTGAGAGAGATAAGAGTGATAGACAGAGTTTTTTTTCCTTTTTGTCCTTTTGGTCATTCTTCAACCCAAATTGCAATATTTAATTTCAGCAAAATGCAATCTGGCAAAGAAGATAGAACCCAACAATCAAAACATCATGCAACAGATGGTAAGAGAAATAGATATTTAGAAATTTCAAAGTCACAACTTCCTAAAAGGCTAAAAACTCCATATCCTAAGAACTCATCTTTCATATAACATTTAAAAAAAAAACAATAAGTACACTAAAAAAGAAGAGAACCAATAGAAAGGCAATCAAATTGAATAGATCTTTTATTTATAAAAGAAGAATCTATAGAAAAATTAAGTTATTTATTGGATGCTTAAATTTTGAGCCTATTTGAAACTTGAGACTTTCCAAGATTAGCGCTGTAACTTTGAAGTGTACTATGATGTACCATGATTATTGATAGCGGAAAATTTTCTAACACCCTTTTTCATTGCCCTTCCAAAATCAAAGTCGTTGATCAGTTTCATTTGACCAATGTCTTCCAGAAAGGGCTAAAGCCATTTTTAGGGCATTTTTCTTGCTATCAAGGGTAATGCTACATAAGGAAGACAAAGAAACTCTTTTAGAAAGCGATTCTCGAGTGGCGAGTAGATGTCTGCCACGAGAAAATATTAACCAAAGAAAAAGGCATGAAGACCCAATAAGGGCCCGACCTAGACGACAATAACATGACAGACAACTCAAAAAAGGCCAAAGGGGAGCATCCAAAAGCACATACCTTCAACAAAGAGGATGTGGGAGGGGATCACAGTTGGTAAGAGGGCGAGGAGTCGCAGACGAAGAGGATGTTGGAGAGGACCACAGTTGGCCGGCTGGGTCGGTGACTAGGCGCAGACGACTGAGGTGAAGAAAAAAGAAACTGTTGACAACGAAATATGCTCTTGTAAGCCCTATTTTGTTCTAATTTGTATACGCCGCATGGTCTCTAGGGACCCTTAACTTTATAAAACTAAGGTCGATAGGGACACTAATAGAAAGTGCTAAAAAAAAAATACGTTTTTGTACAAAATAACTGATTTGATGCAACGTCAGTCAAAATGATATTTTCGGGATTTTCGGGCTGCTGGCCACCTAATTTGTTTTTTTTTATTTTTTTAAATCCTCTAGGTGAAATTACTAACAATGATCTTTCGGAACTTTTATTCCCCAATTTTGCCCTTTCCGAGACCATTTGACTTCTTTTGGTTCTCCCTCGGTGAATGATACCAGTCCTGCCCTATCAAATGCTTGTAGGAAGAGCAGCAGCAGCTCAGCAGCTGTAAAAAAAATAAATAAAAAACAGCTTTCTTTGGTTACAACTGCTACCCACTTTCCCTGTTCCTTCTTTGAAGCCCAAAGCCTGCGAAATCTCTCGTTACAACCACTCTCCAAATGACATTCCAACTTCCCTCCTCGTTTGTGCTGAGATTTAGCTCAAGAACTTTTTCCAGTTCGGATTAAGATGGAGATCTGAACGGGGTCTGTCTTGCAACTTAGTCTTCTTTTGAATAAATTTCAAAGAACCCACCTCTCCTTCATTGATTATCTTCAAGTTGCAGCAGTCAGAGGCAGGAAATGAAGGTTGGGATGTGGGGTTTTCGTATTCTGTCTCTTTTTCTCCTACTTGTTATGGTGATTGCTGAGGAGATCGGGCAGAATCGGCGTACGGAGCGGATTTCAGGTGGGTCTTGTTTCATTTCCTGTTTTCGATTTGGAATTTCAGCTTCTTTTCATGTTAGTTAGAATCGGGCTTTCTGGACGTTTTGTGGGGTTTGGGTTTATTCATATATTGGATTTTGGGTCTGATCTGGATTGATTTCTGGTTGCTTGGGCTGCTGCAACCTGCTATTAAATGATTTCAATGCCCTTATAGACACACAACTATGTAGATTTTTGGGGTTTTTGAGAGATTGGGGTTCTCTTGATGGTGATGTATGTTAGAAGGTTGAAATGTTGAATACAAGGCATGTTAGGTGCATTTGAGCTAATTTCTGGGTCTTTTCTGTTATTGCTTTGGTGCCAAGTTATTGAGATCTAGAGGTTGAATGACTTTAATTGAGTTCTTTTCAGGTTCGTTATTGATTCTTTGGAATTGTGCGGCTATGTACTGTTGACTTTGATAGATATAGTTTTGTGGTGTGAAAGGAGAAGAGAATGATCACTATACCTTTTTTTAAAGTAAATTGTAGTTGCTATCTTTCTTTTTTCTATCGATGTTATTTCATTGTAGCTTCAATTTAACTTAAAAAGATACCAAACAGAAACTTAGGACTTGTTATTGTTGGAACTGAATTATAACTATTCTATCTCTCCAAAATTTTCTTCTATCGGCAGTGATAGTTTATTGAGGCCAATTCATGAAGTTTTACCGTGTTCACTCTGAGCTTTAGTTAACAAAGATAATTTCTTTGTCCCTGGCTCTGGTTCAGCTTGTCAGGAAATAGGGTGTTTGTATAAGAGCGCGTGAGTTTGAATCCTCCATCTATCCCCAAAAGGAAAAAAAACCTTTATTTTAGAAATGTTCTAAAAAATGAATCAATATTCTGGTTAAAAACCTTCTAATGAAAATATGAAATTTCAACTTATGGATAGTATAGTATTTGCCGCTTCTTCTTAGATTTCAAAAGTGCAGGGTAATTTCTCCGATCTCCTTATTCGTGTCCTTATCTCTATCTGTATCTGGTCGTAAGACTTTGTGAACTATGTAGGGTATGCCGGCTTGAGAAAGGCCAGAAGAAGAACTTTGGATTATATCAGCCACTTCCTGTTCCACATGAGCCTTGGCAGGATCTTAGCATGGATTTTGGCTTAGGCTTACAAAAAACCATGGTTTAAAAAATTCGCCAAGTTTGAGTCGGCTCGCCCTAAACAAGTTGGGTCCTATGGGAGTTGGACTCAAATTATGGGACTCAGCCGAGTTGGACTCTGCCAACTATTTTTATTTCTTTCTAAACTTTTCTATGCAGGTAATTGGGATCGGCTTAACTCAGACGAGTCGACTTGGACTCAACCTTGACCGAGTCGAGTCCCAAATTCGATTTTTTTTCCTTGCCAAAAACAACGCGGGAAGTGGATTCTATCTTTGTTGTGGTGGATAGATTCTCTAAGATGGCCCACTTTATCCCGTGTTCTATAACAATAGATGCAAAGAAGATTGCCACTCTTTTGTTTAAAGAGATTGTTCGTCCGCATGGACTTCCCAAGACTATATTGTTTGAGAGAGATACTTAGTTCACGAGCTTCTTCTAGAAGACATTATGACACATTATGCTGACTAAGCTTCAATTTTCAAGAGCCCACTATCTCAAAAATAGATTGCCAAATAGAGGTCGTCAACTGAAGCTTGAAAAATCTTCTTTGATGTCTCATATGAGAACGCATCTCTATTTGAGATATTATTTTGCTTATGGCGGAGTTTGCCTACAACAACTCCGTAAATAGAGCAACATGAAGATCACCATTTGAAGTTGTTATAGGAGTCAAGCCATGTCTTCCTATTGAGAGTCCTTTACCCAATGAAGCCAGACCTAGTAAAAAAGCTGAAGACTTTGCATGGCACATGAAGGATGTCCATGATGAGGTTTGCAAACAAATTGCCAGAAGTAACGAGAGTTTTAGACAGCATGCAGACGCTCGAAGACACCTTGTCAAATTCAATGAAGGAGATATGGTAATGGCTCAAATGAAGCACGGACAGTTTCTAGTAGGTGCCTACAAGAAGCTACACTCAAGAAGCGCAAGACCATTCAATATTCTGAAGAAAATAATCTCCAATTCTTATGTGCTCATTCTTCCATCAGAGATGAATATCAGCTCACATTCAATGTTGAAGATCTCACAATTTATCGTAGGCGCTATTAGGATGAATCATTTGAAGAACAAGATATCAAGCTTCCCATGGTTCCTCCTTCCCGCGAAGAAACTGAAGATGTCCTGATGTCTAGTGTCAATAAAGAATGGTGGATATCAAAGGTTTTTTAGTCACGTGGAAAGGAAGACCTCACTCTGATGCCATGTGGATTAGCACGACAGACTTTCAGCAGTTCAATCCAGATTTATGAGAGATACCAAGCTATTAGCTCACTAAAGTCAAGTTTCTCCAAGCCAGGGAAAGTTGATGCAGGCCAAACTAATGGGCCTCACCCAACAATATCCCAAGGCCCAAAGTCCAACAAGGCCCAATGAAGAAGAAAATCTCATGTGATGTGTTCCAGCTGCACTTTCTTATTTTTCGAAGTTTCTAAAAGATTTCTTAAATTTCCTGATTTTTTAGAAATAGCTAATATTTAGAGATATTTATCAATTTAAATTAGAATGTCTACATGAGAATTTATCTTGAGTTGTTTTCTAAATTAGATTGGTATGGAGTCTTCATAAGGAGTTGTAATCCCCTCTTAGTCGATCATTGCAAATTGAATAGAATCGAGCTTCTTCTCTTTCTTGAGTTGTTTACTATCTTTGGCGTGTGACCTAGATGATCTGTTCTAAGCCTTTGCCTCCGAGAACAGTCCTTGGCTATTCTTCCCCTACCCATGCAGCGTCAGTGGTGGTCCTTATTTTTACACTACTCAAATTGATACAGAGATTGTTGAAGTGTCAATTTTGTAATTAAATACTCATGGCTACTACTAGGCATAACTTTGGTAGAAAGATTGGCCAGCTGATGTTGAGAGGAAACATGTGGAAGTTAGATGAGACCAAGTAGGACATGTCGAATGAAATGAAAATCAACCTCTTATGTGCTTTGGTTCGCTCATGAAAAACTGTATGTGGCAATATGGGTGGCACTAGCATTGCCAGCAAAGTGCAGAGTGGGACCAGTAATAACAACTCAAAGTTCACAAAGCAGACGTCATAGCCAAATCACTTCACGGCTGGCAGAGGATATATATTGATATTCAGCCTTGACAAAGGATTTGGAAATTGTTATTGCTTCTCGCACTTTCAAGAAATTAAGTAAATATATATATATATATATAGAGAGAGAGAGAGAGGTACTAAGAAACATGCAACCATCTTTTGGTTGATCTTTGAGTATCAAGATAACTGGCCCAGTTTGCATCGACATGAGCTTTAATCTGCAATAATGAAGTTGAGAAGTAAAATAGGCCACAGTGAAGAGTACCTCGAATGTATTGAACTATATGATGGACTGCTATGAAATGATGTTTGAGAGGCTTCCCCACAAATTGGCTAACACTATGGATCACACGAGAGATACTCAAACTTGTCATAGTGAGATAGACTGAACTTCCAACAAGTCTTCTAAACATGGTTGTATAAGAGAGGGGGCTACCACTGCCTTTACTAATTTTTACATTGAGCTCATGAGTTCTTGGAATCACTTAGACGAGCATATGGAAGTAAATCTTTTGCATACTTCTGTTTATGAATGCGAATGCCAACATTTGACCGAAATATCTCAAGCTGAAGAAAGTAAGTCCAATGCCCTAGATCTTTCATCTTAAAGGTGTGGATAAGATGACTTGTGAGATCTTTTATGTCAGTAGTATCGTTTCCATTGATGATCATATCATCAACATATGAGAGCAAAATAAGGACAACCATGAGATGTGCGGCGGATCATGGGAGAACCATCATTTGTACTTTGGTAGAATTTAGAATGCAACGTAGAATTTGTCAAACCTTGTGCGAGGAGCTTGTTTGAGCCCATAAAGGTATTTCTTCAGACTGCATACATGGTTCGGAGGACATGCATATCCAAGAGGAGGGCGCATATAAACCGTATCTTATTAATCACCATGTAGAAAGGTGTTCTAGACATCCATTTGCCAAAGAGGCTAGTTGATAATTGCGGTCACTCCCAACAAAGTTCGAACTGCAGTCATCTTTGCCACTGGGGACATGCATATCCAAGAGGAGGGTGCATATAAACCGTTTCTTATTAATCACCGTGTAGAAAGGTGTTCTAGACATCCATTTGCCAAAGAGGCTAGTTGATAATTGCAGTCACTCCCAACAAAGTTCGAACTGCAGTCATCTTTGCCACTGGGGACATGCATATCGAAGAGGAGGGCGCATATAAACCGTTTCTTATTAATCACCATGTAGAAAGGCGTTCTTGACATCCATTTGCCAAAGAGGCTAGTTGATAATTGCGGTCACTCCCAACAAAGTTCGAACTACAGTCATCTTTGCCACTGGGGCAAAGGTCTCACAATCGATTTCATGTTCCTGATTATAACCTTGAGCCGCCAGGCATGTGTTACATCTATCCATGCTCCATCAGACCTAACTTTGATAGAATAAATCCATTTGCTTCAGATAATTGCTGTAGATGCAGAAAGAGGAACAAGATCCCAAGTTTGACCGACTTCAAGAGCCCACAATTCTTTTATCATAACATCCTGCCAGCATGGTTCTTCGCTAGCCTGTGAAAGGGAGGTGGGTACAAAGATAGAATATAAAGTGGTTAACAACACAAAGAGGGCCTATCGGTTGGCGGCTTAGAAATACAAGTGGAATGCCTCAAAACAAAGACAACCAAATATGCATTCGAATGGAGAAATGTTATTCAAGATGAAAGTGGGAAAATGGTTGATTAAATAAACAGCTGTATGAGCGGCTTCACACCAAAAGGTGTGAGGAACTGAGGATCCAACAAGGTCATATTCAAAAGGTGTTGTGGCATGAGAATAATGAAGAGGAAGTGGCAAGACATGGCTTTTACTTAAAAAACAAGAAATACATCTAGATTTCATAAAAGAAGAACGCATGTGTTTATTAATAGAAAGCTCCAGACAACAAAGTTTAAAAAAAGTAGCTGATATGTCAGTTTTTGATGACCCAGGTGCCGATGCCAAATGGTCCACTATTTATTTGAAAAACCAGTAGAAGAAGCGAAGAGAGATCCAAGTTCAATGTTCCAATGAAATAGCCTTCCACGTTTACTCCCTTTTTATCACCTTCCTAGTTTGCCGATCCTTAGTGGCACAAGCTGAAGAAGAGAAATGAACTGAGTATCCATTAGCAACTAATTGACCCACCGAAATCAAATTTATAGATAGATGGTGAACAAAATAAACATTGAATAGAGTGATGGGTGGTTGGTAAGGCGTGGTAATCTTTATTCTCTAATGATCCAATGCGGGAAACAGACAAATGTTGGCCATTAGCAGTTGTGATTTGCTCGTGTCTGACATATGGTTGAGTGTCTCTTAGATTGTATTCTATAGAGGTCATATGATTTGAAGCGCCAGAATCTAAGTACCATGATGATGGTGAAATGGATGCAGGGAGAGCAGTGGGAGAACTTTACCGACTACCAATTATCATAGAAGTGAAGGCAGGAGCTACAGAAGCATTAATCATGCCCTGAATTTGTTTGAGAGTCATCATTACCTCACTTGAAGAAGAGGCTTGGATGCAGCTAAATTGACTTGATCCCGGAGTACAGCCTGAGTCTGGTCAGATCCTAGCTATGACTGATCAATTTTCCTTGGAGGTCTCCTTGTTCATTTTGAGATAATGTGTAATGTCCTTTTGCAGTAGTTACAGGAATTCTTTTTCTTAAGGTTGCATGCCACATGTCCATATCCCTTGCATTCAAAGCATTGAATTTTCTGTTCATGTGCTGCTATGAGAGGCCCATTTCATTAGATGAAGTGGTAATAAAGGCCCTAGGTTCCTCATTAAGAGAATGCTGAGGCTGGAGTCAAATCTCCTCCCTGAGTACTTCTTGTATCCAAGTCAGGTGAAACCGCTCTATATTCATCAATGGGGCCTGGACTAACTCAAATTCAGGTCTCAGGTTCATTAAGAACTACTAGCTGATTTGAGACTCCTCTTGTATCCTAAGCACATGAGAGAGTGAGCTTAAAGTCACAGTGACAAGGATCACGGAATCCTTTTCTGTCATAGAGTGAGAAATCCACTATAGTAGTCTTGGACTGTTTTGTCTCCTTGATATTATTTGGCTAATTCAGTGTCCAAGTTGAATTTTGTCATTCCTTATTTGTATGGCAGTACGGCTTTCTTAAGTGGTTCTACATGCCTGATGCTGTGGAAGAAGCTTGAAATGACAAAGCAATTGAAGAATTATTTGAATTGAGAATCCATGTGACCACATCAGAGTTATTTTGACTCAAAGTGGCCTTGGCTTTCTCTTCTGTTGGTATAGTAACATTCCCATCAAGATATCCGGAAAGTCCTCAACCTTCCACAAAATGCTTGAGATAGAATAGAAGGACCGACTCATGTAGCTTTTACCATCGAAAAGACCCACAAGGGTTACATGGGGACAAAAGGATAGGTCGACAAGACCTACATGACATAAGAAGGGGAGGTTTTGTGTGGATAAATCCTGCAAGTTATACGTTTTTGGATTATGTTGCATATAGAGCTTCTATATCATGTTTTTCTTATGATAATTCCATCGATAGTTGAGTAGGTTTTATGACGTGCTGAAAATAATGAGTAAAACCATGAATAGTGGGGGTAAAACTAAGGGATATATTTTGTCTCTGGTTTCTATAGTAAAGATATGTTGATGGGAGTGTATGGTGCTCCCCATGATGATCATGCCCGAGATGCAACTTGGTCTTCTCGGTGAATCATGAGGGGTCATAAAAAATACAACACCCCCACACTTCTCTCCAGAATGCTGCCCTGGAACAAGAGATGTTTCGTCGGAATTCCCTCATCCGACCATTGGGATATGCTACTTGAGGGACCCCTTCTCTCTTAGGGAATATATATTGTGATATACCCACTAAAAAGGACATACAATGGTTTGGAATTCCTGGGGCTTTGTACGATGGTCACCAGTCCCACAGCATCCTCTCCTGTTCTGCCGCGTGTCTGATAACAGCATTATCAGAGCTTGGATTTTTCCAATTAGTTTGATTGGGTGAGTGTCGTTTTTCTCAAATATCACAGTGCGTGGTCTGTTCAGTAGTCCACAGATCCATCAGTGATAACAATTATAGGCTCCTATTCCATCTTCATCTCCATTACATTATGCAAGGAGAAACAAAAAGGGGCCAGAAACTCTTTTCTGCAGTTGGTATACCCCTTTTACCAAGTCAGTTTCAAAATCAGCAGGGCAATAGTCCATCTACAGGCTATGGAAACCACGACTCTTCCCTTCCTTTCTTCAGCAAAGACACAAATATTGAGGCAGCCCTAAATGACACGTGAGCTTGCAATGTCCCAGGCTGCCACCTGCTGATGGCCGTACGACATGTTAGCTAACCAAGCTAACTGATGCTGACAGCAAAGTGACTCTGTCAGCTGTCTTGTCAATGTGCCACTGATCACATTGGTTCTCCCACCTTTCTGTGTTTCCCTAAAATTGGGGCTGAATCTCTATCAGGTCAGGTCCAGTCTGAATCGTCGGATGGTCTTTATTGTCCTCGCTTTGCTGAAGTGACATCGTTTCCCTGTTGTTGGGTTGTCTTCAGGTCAGATTGGTTTTGACCTGACCTGTATTTGCATTCGCACCTACTTGATGAATGTTGCCTCCTATGTAAGGATGTTGGCGTTTCCGACAATCAACTACTGCCTGGCCAACTCCTGGTTGGGCGATTTCTCATGATGATTCCAATCTCATGTAAGCATGACGTTTCTTTGTATGCACCATCAGATAAAGCCTTAAATATCTTATAAATGTAACTTCATTGCGGCTGTACCCTTTTGTTCAACATTGAAAGGTGTTGGAGAATCTGTGCCATCTAGAAAGTGAAAATCCGATGAGGCCACTTTCCATTGCTGATCAGATCTCTTGATTGTTAGTGACAAGATATTATTCTCTGATATGAACCTGTTGTTTTGCTGATCTTGATGGATGGTGATAGGATAAGATGTTATTCACCCTAGATGAACCTTTTGTTATCCTTCAGAGTAAAAAAGCTTGAATGTTCATAAAAATCACTATCATGAGGAGGAATAATATTGCAATCATGCTATTTAGAAAGAGGAAATGTAGAGAGCTCTTGAGACTCGAGCATGTGTAAGTGTGTCCATATGGTTTGATGCATCCACCCAATCATGTAATAAAATCCTTTTTGCCCAAAGCAATTTTAGAATCCTTTTAAAACTTGACTGACATGATGCATCCTTCCAAGTGTTGAGGACTTTGTCCTGTAGCTTGAGGACCTAGATGGTCTGTCCTGGTCTGTCTTGAGATTAAGGTGATACTAAAACAAAATTTACATTATTGAATTTTCTTGTTAACACTGGCATTTTTGTATCATTCCAAAAAAAAAAAGAAGGGCTGTTTATGTATCTTATTACTGTCTAAGGGGATCTTAGTCTCACACTTTATGCTCTTGTAATGGTGTTATTTTGCCAAAAACGTAGGGACTGCTGGTGATGTGCTGGAAGACGATCCAGTTGGAAGGCTGAAGGTGTTTGTTTATGAATTACCAAGCAAATACAACAAGAAGATCCTGCAAAAGGACCCCAGGTGCCTAACGCACATGTTTGCTGCAGAGATCTTCATGCACCGTTTCTTGTTATCCAGTCCTGTCCGCACTCTCAATCCTGAAGAAGCTGATTGGTTTTACACTCCTGTATATACTACTTGTGACCTGACTCCTAATGGGCTCCCATTGCCTTTCAAATCACCACGAATGATGAGAAGTGCAATACAGTTGATTTCTACAAATTGGCCTTACTGGAATAGAACGGAAGGGGCAGATCATTTTTTTGTAGTTCCACATGACTTTGGGGCCTGCTTTCACTATCAAGTAATAAGTTCATATCTGTGTGTGTGTGTGTGTGCATGTGTGTGCGCGCGCGAGCGCGTGCGTGTGTTGGGTGGGTGGGGGAAACATTAAGTTTTGTGGCTTTTAGAACCATCAAAGCCTTGCAGGTTTGATAATAAACATCCACCGGCATGTCTGTGCAACAGCATTCCTTTGGCATTGTCTTTTTTAATTTTTTCAATTGCAGTTTTTTTTTTTTTTTGAATGGTTACTTTCATTAACTAAAGCAAGCAGTAAAAGAGATATAGTGACAAGCTAGGAGGAAAAGAAAAAAAAAAAAAAACCACCTAAAAACAAGGAAGTGCCCCTTGCAAAACTAATTTGGCCTTGCAAAGGAAAAGGCCAACTCATTCCAATGCAACATTATCTGTTCTTTAGCGTATCCTTTAAAAGATGGATTAATAGACACCCAAGACGCAACTAGGAAGTTGGTTTTCTCCGCCAAGCTTTTGTCACTTGTAACAACCCCTTCAAAGCATCACGAGTTTCTTTCCTTCCAAATTGTCCAAATGACTGCAAGAAATGATAGTCTTCAATTGCAGGTTTTTTACAGTGTGGGCTCACTTAATGTGTGGAGCAGCCTATTTTTCAGTGTAGCATGGACAATGTGAGACCCAGATAGAGAATGGCTTAGATCTTGCACTCATGCGCACCCATGACTGCATGAAAGAGCTTCAAACCTATATGAAATTTGTTGTCTTGTTTGCATTTAAATCTAGATGTACACTAGCGGGAACCATTTCGATATTTCAAATATTTGCTTTACTGGGGGGTTATCCATTCTGTCGTTTGTTGTTGGGGCAATGTGAAATCAGTCACTTTTCATGTTTTCACTAATCGACCTCAATTTAGCATTAGCAGTTGGCATTGATGATGCTTTGGGATTGAGGGTGTGTTTGTGCATGAGCCACGGAAGAGCCGACCAGGTGAGGTACGAATTCTGGATGCTCGCTGGCAAAGAAAAAGCTAAATACATGGTGCCCGAAAAACCGGATTGATAGATGGTCGCTGCACCAAACAAAGACGCTGGTTTTTCCGACGCCATCTCTATCCAATTCCTTGGCCAAGGTGTTTGCACAAACACACCCTAAAAAGGGAAGATAAAGAGTATCACAGAATATGGGTTTCTGATTTCTGTGCCACTCTAAATACAGCTCAGTAGATAACCGTCCTCCGCTCTGGTAAAATATTCATAGTGCTTGAAATTTGGGGAAGGTGGAGAAATAGTGGCTGCTTATTCTCTACTTATTCCTGTTGTATGAGATGCCTTATAGTATGGTTGTTTCAAACTACTATCTTGCTAATTGCTTGCTCAACATTACTGATGTTAGGAGGAGAAAGCCATTGAACGGGGAATTCTCACCCTGCTGCAGCGTGCTACATTGGTTCAAACTTTTGGGCAGCGAAATCATGTTTGTTTAAATGAGGGTTCAATCACAATTCCACCATATGCTCCTCCTCAGAAAATGCAAGCTCACTTGATTCCTCCTGACATTCCTCGATCCATCTTCGTATACTTCCGTGGCTTGTTTTATGATGTAGGAAATGACCCAGAGGGTGGTTACTATGCAAGGTATATTTCTTGTCAGCTGTTTGACCAAACAAACGTTAAATTACTTTGAAGTAAAAATTTTCTTTAGGGTATGGGGATTGTCCTCATACATTAGAATGTGCCTGAAATTCATTGCACATACATGTGGAACGCAGTTTGTTGGTGATGCAGACTGTTGATGGAGGCGAAATATTCACCTATGGCAACGTCCACATGTGATGCCAAAAAAGGGGACCCCATGACTTTAAAGGCACCGTTGACCGTGGCAATGGCACCGGTCCGTATGCAGGGAGAATAAATGATGTTGATGGAGAACTCAAAAAGATCTCTTAGATTGTAGTAAGCCTTAGAATAGCTTCCTTCAAACATATGCAATTATGCTTCGACAAGGCATGGATACAAAATGGCATGTGATGGATACATCAGGCATGTGGAATGGACACAAAAAATGAAGTATCAAATAACTTGTAATTGCCCATTTAGAAGTATCTGGGCATCAAGAATATATGTTAAATAGAAAATCAGGCAAAAGTTATCTCAGTGTTTTTTTTTTTTTTTTAATACGTGGAAGGTTTTTTCGTGGCATCCAATACATGGTGAGGCCCATCAGATCAAGAATTGCATACTGGGGTTTAGTGTTGTCTATTACTAGCATGGGGAGGTTTTGTGTGTCTAAATATCAAGTGAGATAATTTTTTTTTAAATAAAAAAGGGTTGAACCTGTTTTATTTCTATCACTATTTATGAGGAGAGAGTTCAATAAATGCATTAGAAACTGATATTTGGAGTGGTGTCAGTGCCTTCAAGCTATCTCCAGAAGAGTGCTGTGTCATTGACATCTAGACATACTTGATGCAGCCGAAAGGATGGCCCCACTATTTAGTATCCTCTTAGCATGATCTGGGGTTCGCAATCTAAAGTTTTAAATGCATTAAAAATGTGTATTACTAGAACTTTTACCTTAAATGTTGCTAGAGGCTTGGTTGAGTTAGATTGGATTCTTGTTAAGCTGTGAAAGTTGATTTTTGATGTGTTGTAAACTTGTAATTTCTTGGTTGATGTTACAGAGGTGCACGGGCATCAGTGTGGGAAAACTTCAAGGACAACCCACTCTTTGACATCTCAACAGAGCACCCAACCACTTATTATGAAGATATGCAACGGGCTGTATTCTGTTTGTGCCCTCTGGGGTGGGCCCCATGGAGTCCTAGGTTGGTTGAGGGAGTGATATTTGGCTGCATACCGGTGATCATAGCAGATGACATTGTCTTGCCTTTTGCGGACGCAATTCCATGGGAGGAAATCGGCGTGTTCGTAGCTGAAGAGGATGTTCCCAACTTGGATACGATTCTTACATCCATACCACCTGAGGTGATACTGAGGAAGCAGCGATTGCTTGCCAATCCTTCAATGAAGCAGGCAATGTTGTTCCCGCAACCCGCCCAACCAGGCGATGCCTTCCATCAGATACTGAATGGGCTTGCCCGTAAGTTACCACATGACAAGAGTGTCTATTTGAAACCTGGGGAGAGGATTTTGAACTGGACTGCTGGTCCCATAGGTGATCTAAAGCCTTGGTAACAACAACCTTTCTATTCGAAGTAACAGATAGGAAGTGTCTTCGGTCTTGATGCTTATTTCTCCACCCATTTAGAGTTATATCACTACAATCAAGGTACTGGCCTGTAATCTATGGCTATGTAGGATTTCCAGCTTCCACCCAAACCTGTCATTCTGGAAGGTGGAATATTTACAAGTAATCATCTGCCTTATTGTAATATTTCTTTGTATTTTGATGGGCATTGATCTTAGCCATTGTATTGTTAAAGGTTTATATATTGTAATAGAGAAGACAAAAAATTGCAATATTAGGCCTGTCTAATTGAAGATCCACATCGTAAAATGTTTCATTGGAAAACTGATACCTTAAAGATTCTCTTTTTCTAGCTTTAAATTAGATGCATGAGGGTCTTCTGTACTTTGGTTATCATGTGTTGTAACTTGTATTTATGTATATTTTTTTTCAAGTGTTTCTATCTTTCTGCTTTGATGAATCCTTCCTCTCTATATATATTGGATGATAATGGACTTTGGCAAATGGCAATCTGAAGGAAGAACTACACTTTCTAGGTGTTTATGTTAGGCAATCTTGGTGAGCCCTGCAACAGATGGGAGAGAATCCCTTATAAAGTATCTTTTAATTCTGGTTTTTGACGCACAGGTTCCTAAGCGTGGGTGCTAATGATCTGATGATACAGTCTGTTTATCAGATGGGCCCTGTCGTAGATGGGGAGATGCTGCAGAAATATTACAGATTGGAAGATCCTACTTCAGGGGTTGCTATTTATGAGCTGGAAGAAAGTCCTTCAGATAGAGGGACTGGAGGAAAGCCTCAAGATAGGGTGGCTATAATCTGGCTGGTTGGATCGATGACAGGAATCACTGGACCATAGGCTATCCAGTTGTTAAATGGACAACCGATGCCCAGTGATTGCGTCAGGACCAATCATCTACAGGTTATTCACCAAAACCAGAGCGATCATAAAATCTGGATCATGTGATTGGAGATTCTTTATTGATGATGTGGGTATATCATTTTACTTCTACCTATCAGTCAGTTACTGATTAGGTTTCAAAATTCATGCTTGTTGACAATTTAATTTGAAAATGACCTGCTTGCAAATTAGAATTAGGAGTTCTAGGTTTGGAAATCTAAGGGGCATCACATGTTTTGGGGGTGCAAGTTTTCTGTGGCATTTTACTTTATACTTTATTTTTTGACAACCCATGGTATCTCCTGCTCAGCAAACTATGAGAGATGAATGAAGGTAAGTGTCGAACACAAGACCTCTCCGCTTAAGAGTTATTGGCCAAGTGAGCTACCACTCGATGGTTATTTTAGTTTATACATTATTTTCATTTTTTTGTGACTATTAATTATTTTTGTGACTATATTATAAGAAAATCACTTCTCAAACAATTCACTGCACCCAAGGGTAACAATCATTGATGGCCCAACACTGGAATTTTAGAAATGGGCAAATCAATATTGAAAGATGATGCAGCCCTTTAGAGCTTTAAGACCCACATGAAGCCAATCACTAGTGTTGCTCAAGACAAAGCCGCCACCGAAACTTCCGGTCTTTTTACAAAGGATGAAGTGCTCCTCTTGCGACTTTAAGGTGGTGTTTTTTCTATTTGTCAAGGTATCAGTCCTTTTTAGGACTTCATGTAAAAAGAGGCACGGGCGTGGAACCGTTGCACAAACAAGTCCATTGGTATTCATGGTAAAATTGGCAGCATAGGGTTCACCATTCACGTCATATAAGTACACTTAAGATACGTTGACTACATAGGTGAGGCTGCTTCCTATGAGATTTGAGGCTAAACAGCTAAAGCACTTATTAGACCAGATAAGAGCATGTGGCCATTAAACGCGCTAACTTCCAAGAACTGAATCACCTTTCAAGAAAAGTTGGTTTTTCTAGTCTGCCAAATGAGGCCTTTAGTTCAATACTCTATTCACCATTGGCATGTTTTGATTTACTCGGACTAAGTGGGGGCTCAAGTCAATAAGACACCTTCATGTATGCATTCACTTCCAATGCCCAAAACAATGACCCCTTACATTCAAGTTTTCTCATATAAGTGGATCGACAGATCGACAGATACTTTCTTGTATATATCCATTTCTAATGGCCAGAACATTAAAGCTTATGTTCAAGTTTTCTCAAATTAGTGGGTTTTTTTTTTTTTTTTTTTCAAATTACTCAAGAAAGATTGCATATGAAAAGTTCCTCCTTATTGGGCCTTTAGACTTTTACCTGAGTTGACCCAGTTGTTTTATTGGGTCCAGTTAGTATTGCTTTTTATGGACCTGGTGGGCCCAGCCAGACTTGTTATTAACCATTGTAGGTGACCATTGGTTAAGTGTCCCTTCTATTGAGATACCCCTTAATTCAAATTGGTGTCCACCGATGGTTGCACCTTTCCATTCAAATGGTGTCTCTTTGATTTAAGCCATACTCCCAATGAAAATTTTGCTAGAGAGTTGTAACCCAATGAATTCAGTAAAATCATGGCCTCATTACATTCTAGATCCATTCCCACTTTCACTTCATTTATCTCATTTTTCGCTACCTTCATTTGAGCCAACTGTATGCGGTTCAAGTGTTTCGAGTGCACTTGTGGTTTTCAGGGTTGGCCTTTGATATTCAACACAGAACACAGTCCAACAGTCTGCCGGACACTACACTGTTAATGTACATATATTTGTTTAAGAAGAGCTCAAATAATTTTCATCTTCTATAAACTCTTCAAAACTATTACAGATGATGCCTTACATTGTATATAATAACCATCTTGATGACTTGACCATTCAAACATAATAAAGTAGAAAGTTATTACACTATCCTAAAATTCATTGCTAGTTTAATCCCTATCAAAAAAAGTGGGCCCCGCATACTCGACTCTTATTGGAACCAAACAAGCTTGGGCCCATTGAGAAGATAGTTTAATGAACCATCCAATAAACTTGGTTAATAAATGTGTTGGATTTTTACTTATTATTAGACCTATCAAAAAAATAAATGGGTTGGATGGGTTGAGTTCATACAAACTATTAAGACTTATCAACCCGACTCCAAACTTACAAAACCCAAATCATTGCCTCTCACCTGCCCACCTTCACTGTTAGTTGAGGGTTTGGCTCGACCCATTTTATAACTTCATATTTTGGCCCTAGTTGACATTCTAAACACTCTGGATAAACAGGATAGATTTGCAGTGAGTGGTCAAGTCGACCTGATCCATTGTGGTGCATATGCTGCGTTGTGTGCCCATATGATGATGTTCACCTATAGACCTTCTTATGGCTATGCTACGGTTCCATGTGGACTAAAATCAACGGTCTGAATGGCCTTGCAATGGGCCAAACACTTTAAGCACCGGTTTGGCAAACAAAAACCCACCCATCATGTGATTTTATTTCATGGAGCTATTCTCAAAAGAAGAAAGAGTGTAAAGCAAATACAAGGGTAGGAGAAACATCATAATAACATGGTCATATTCATTCAGAGACCCTTTAGACCTCTAAGAACTCTCTTGTGCCCCATACCCTCTACAGTAGCATTAGGAACCAGAAAGGACTCAGGCTTTGGGGTCTTCTCCTCCTCTTTCTTTTCAAAACAGTAATAAGGTGCTTGCCATTTTGCATCCTCCAGCACTGCACCCACCTCAAATGTAATCACATGTGCAGACATTCCTACAAACATCAAGAAGTCAACATCAGACATCTAAAATTTTCATATTTGAGAGAGAAGAAATTCAAAATAAAGAAAATGAAAATGACTTAAATTGGTTGTAGGCCAAAAAGGGGCGTAATTGGTTCTACTCACGTTCAATTTGACACTAATTTAATCATTTTCGACGATTGGAAATCAAGCCCAACTAGTTTTCCAACGGGGCAAAAAAAAAAAAAAAAAAAAATCTTAAGCACAAGCTAGGCAGATTAGGAATTGAAACAAAGTTGTCAGTGGACTCCCAATTACATTATTACCCAAACGACCAGACCCAAAAATTTTAGTGAAGGAAAAACTTCATTTTCATTTGTTTGTCACCTGTATAGAAGAGCCAATGCACAGGCCTCTTGGTGACAACATCCTCATAGTACCATATGAAATCTACCTTCTCCCACACATTGCAGAGGAACCCATCGACGTGCTCCTGGCCGAGGTAGTTTGCACCGTCTAGCCAGTCGGGGCGGAGAATCCCAACCTCGAAATGCATTATCTTGCATTCCCTTGTGGAGTCCAAGGTGTAGTAAAAGGAGGTGCCATTGTCCCATTCAAGGTCATAGAGGAGATTCCCAAGTTGTTTTTGTATGATGTTGATGTTCCGGCCATTGGGCCAGTCATACCACAGATCATTAGCCTGGAGTTTGCCACTGGAGTTCATGAAGAGGAGGGAGTGGAACTGGTGGGGCCATGGAGTTGGTGTGGGGTCCACTGAGTTGGATGGTAGAAAGAAGGAGGAGGAGGATAGGAAGAGAAGGAGAAGGGATATGGTTGCTGCCATTGGTTTGGTTGGTGTTACTCTGTTTGTTAGGATAAATTATGAGAGGCACAAAAAGAGAAGTTGCGGACAAAACCTTCTTCCTAGATTGGCCCCAACACTCACCTTAAATTGCAAAAATATCGATGATTGCCTTTCCTCATAATGTTTTCCTTTTCTTTTCTTTTTTCTCTTTTGCAAAATCTTTATAATGGTATTTTTGGCATTAACTATATGTGGGGTTTAAGATATTTGCTAGATTCAGTGAACTTTTTTTTTAATGTCTCTTTCCAAGCAATCAAACTCATGCACCCTGCACGCTACAAATGTCCTTAACCAACGGACTAAAACTATCAATTTTTTGCAATAACTTCATATAGGGCTTTTGTATATATATAAAAAAAATGTATATGGGGTCTTATGGATTTGCTAGAATGATATTTTTGGTATTAACCGTATTTGGGGTGTAAGAAACTTTATAGACTAATGTTGTTGCAATTAACTATGTGAGAGTAGACTGACAATCTTATAGCACAAAAAAAAATGCATGTTTCAAAGATTTGCTAAACATACTCTTTAGGTAACCACATGCCTTGTCACCAATTCAGTTATCACATGGATGTATTAACTACTGTTCACTTGTAATGACCCTAATTCATTTATTTGGCTACTTGAGGGAAGTCCTTCTTAAAGAAACTTCAGAGGCACTTCATTTGGAACAAAATCATCGGAGTATTTCATTAAAGAAAATTTCTAAATTTATAGAGGCTAATAACAACGACATATGTAAGATATATTATTGTTCAAATTCAAACTACCTAAATCTCTAAACGATCACATGATCCTATTGGGAAAGGACTTGCAATTGTGAAAATGAAAATAACAAAACCTTTTATCTCTAAGAATAAATAACATATATTTAGTCAAAGTGATTGTGATAACTTGCTAGTGATCACTATCATTCTATGGATCCATCATGATCCCTCTCTTTCGGAGTTTTCCGGTGTCAGTAGCTCTCCGGTACAGATATGTCATGATCTCTTCCTAAAGCTTTTGATTGTGCAATCTGATGAAGACAGAGATCGTGAAGCCTAGATAATTGGATTGATAAGAAATGATATTTAATTTATTGAATGAGGAAAAAGTGGAGGAGAGATCAACATTGCGGAAGTAGAGTCATGGCTGGCTTATTATAAAACTACCACTAGGCATAGCTCTAATAACTTTAAGAATTTCAAAGACACTTCATTTGGGATAAAATTACCATAGTATTTCATTGAAGAAAATCCCTAAATTTATAGGGGCTAATAAAACTCTATGCAAGATATAATGTTATTCAAACTCAAGTTATCTAAATCACTAACCAACCCTATCCTATTTTTTTGTCGATAAGATATCAATCTCTAATACTTTTGTATGGTTGATGGGATCTTATATTGGTGACTCCATTTTGCTTTGGAATTTTTAGGGCATGTTTGGCAATGAGAGAGTAATCCTCTGTCCAGAGGATTCTTCCATTCTTCTCCCGCGATAGTATCCTCACTGAGAATTTTCTGTGAAGATGAATTAACTCACTTCAGGTTTGTCAAACAGAAAAGGAGTTGTGGATTTACATATACTATACCCAACGGTCTCAAGCTTTTTTGAACTTTCTAACAATCCATGATGAATCAACCTCTAGAATTTGGTCCCCTTACCATTTTCGGCCTTCTATAGATTATGGATGGTTCGGATTAAAAATTAAAAATTAAAATTTTAGATTGTGGAATATTTTACGAATATCTTGAAATATATGATATCAACGGCTGAGTTTTCATCTACTAACTGTTTTGACCCTTCTCAACATGATGGATGGTTCAGATATTAATAGTGGGACCCATCAAGTGGGTTTCCAAACCAAGAACCAGAACCCATGACATCACACCTGGAACAGTGTTCATGCGCAAACAATAACAATGTTGCAATGTTGATGATAAACGGTTAGGAGATTTTTGACATTTTTCTAACAATCCATGATGAACCAGGCATCTAGATTTGATCCCATGGTCTTTTTAGCCATTCTAAAGAGACTGAACGGTTTGGATTTTACAAATGGGACCTACAAATCTAGAAATCTTGATCCAACGGTTTGGAATTATTTTGTGAATATCTCAAATATATGAGGAATCAACGATTGATATTTGATTGTATAGTCGGTTTTTACCTTCTTAACATTATCCACAGTCCATATCTTAATTGTGGGACCCATAAGATACGTTTCCATAGCAAAAAGAGTGATGCCCATGTTACTATAAAAAATAATGTTCATCCGCAAATGAACGAGCGTGCGGATTTTGGGAGTGCAATGGGGGGAGATTCGATCCTTCCTCTCCTCTCTTCTTATGGTTTTGGCGGTATTTTGGGAAATCCTCCCTTACTACAGTTTTTCTTTCCAGACATGGATATTCCTCGAATTTGCAGAAAAATGGTGAGGATTCCTCACTGTGGACCAGTACCAAACGCGCCCAATCAATTCACTCCTCTTAAACTTGATTTGCATAGGCGGATGCTAAAAAAAAAAACATAAAAATGTCATAGAGTATCTCGATTGCATTTTCTTCTTTCTTCTTATCCTAGGTCATTGGCTGCATTTATCCTTTCTTTTTTATCGATTAAGAAGGAAAGGAAAAGGTGATGAAAGAGGGGACTATTGGTTGAACACTAACCCTATGTTTGGGAAGGGGGGAGGCGAGGGGAGGGGAAATATGAGGGAGAATTTTTTCCTTCCCCCATTTTACCCCCTTCCCAAACATAGGGTAAGGAGTAAGGACGTGTTTGTACATGGACAATCCGTGGAAACTATGATGTACTTCCTCGATGAAAATCAATGCTATCATTTGGTGGAGAGAATTCCCCAGAAAACCATCACCAGATTCGGCATTTTTTCTAGAAGGATTGTTTCCAGAGGCTTTTCAACTTTGGTATGCTTCTTCTCCCCATCTCTTCTTCACCATCTCTCTATCTCACTGATGGTGGGCCATCCAAGGATCCATGCCACTTGAATCCAGAATTAAGTATAACACAAAGGAGGTCAGAGGGAATATAAAATTCCCTCACGGTTCCTACAATAGTGGTAAACTGATAGCAGTTTTTATTGTAGTTTCTGGTGGTTACTTTCTGTAACATGCATATATGTGTGTTCTGCATAGTTATTAGCAGTTACTTTTTGTAACATGTAGATATGTGTGTTTTGTATATGGAGTTGGCATTTTTTTTCATATTGAATGACACTTTCTAAGTTCAATCCAGAACTCTTTCATCTCATCTCCGACCTCTAGTTTTAACAAAGTCATAGTTTGAGTTGAGTTGCAGGCTTGCAAGGCTTGGCCTGCAACTCGAGTCAATCTTCTTCTTCTCAATTCAGAATCTTATTGTGTAACATGCATTACATCACTCACTCTCTCACACATGAGGATGCTTCTATGAACTTCGTTAGAAAATTTAATTTCATTAGAACTTAAGTAGAACTTTATCTTCTTCGATTTAAGTGGCTTTTCAACATGTCAAGAGGTCAGCCAATGGATTCGTAGACTCATTAGCAAAACAAGGGGGATGGATAGGTCTTGTAAGTTGGTATCTTTCACTAGGTTATTCATTTTATTTTATTTTGTGTTCGTTCTTGGAATAATGCTTTTATACCAGTGAGCCCCTTTCCTTGGTGGGTTTGGTTGAAATTTGTTACTCTTAATTATTATAAATATTCATTACCAATAATAAACAAGGATTTCTACAGAATACTTCCTCTTAAACCTAACTTTTACATGATAATGACAATGTCATATTAGTCATTTGACTCACCTCTTTTTCCTTTTTTTATGGTCATTCCCTTGAAAGCCCTTGATATCGTGGGATAATTTCATTAAAAGTGGAAAATGTCAATAACCTAAACATACAGTACTAGCAAAACAATGAAGAAATTGTGATTTGTGGTTTTTTTTTTTCTTTCACCACAAATTGATTTTTAGAAATCAAAGTTCAAATTTGATGATCAGCCGTTGGGATCCAGTACACCCTACTTTTTTCTTTTCAAATCTCGTTAGAAAACCCATGATATCGTGGTTAATGTGATCCGGCAGTCACTTCCATCTTCGAAGGAAGATATTGTGAGTTTTCTAGAACTCTAACCTAGAGTTAAGGATGCAAACAAGTAGCTAGGTTCCACGCTAGGCCCATTAACCTAGTGACGGTTACGCTTTTGTAACTTCGGAACCATTTTCCTTGTTCCAGAACTGATTTTGATAGGGAAGTAGGATCCAGTTTTGATTCTGAATACTGTTCCAGTTCAAACTCCCCCTTACAAAAGGAAAAACAAGAAGGCCAGCAAAAGAAGAAGGGGAAACAAAATGATGTAGCTAATAAAATTAGTAATTTATGATGATCATGCAAGCCCTACAAAAGTCCTCAGCAAGGCTCTCTTCATTGTTTTCATTGCAAACTCCTTTGTGTATTAATCATCTTACCATTTTTAACAGTCAAGAAAATTTCAGATACAAAGAAAAAACAATAGGTGAGGTTCTTTGAGGGAGCTAGTCCTCTTACAACTGATAAAAAGGTAATTCTCCTCTGTTTTTCATTTTATTCACATTTAGCTTATTAAATACAACTTAGGTAATTGCTCCTACAATGACTATGTTATAGGCATAAGTTCCTGGCACTTGCTGCATATGTTACCTTGGTGCATGGGCTTGTAAAGCCATGTTGACTTAGTCATGATTAGTTACTATGTGTCATTGTCTGTTACATGCATGTGTCATTTTCTATTATTTTCTTTCAAGTTATGCTCCACTTCATTTGGTCATCAGTAGTACAGAGGCCTACTAGCAAAACCCCGTGCTGTGCACGGACAACAAAACCACCAAATCCAAAGACTGATACAAATTATTTTTAATAATTTTATTAATTAGTGAATTTGTGAGTTCTTCTTTTTGTTGCTAATTTGATTTTAAAGTTTTTTTCTAAATCTCTTTATGTTTTCTTCTCCCCTCTATATCTCTCTCTTTCTCCTCCTCGACTGTCAGTCGATTTATTTATTTATTTTTATTCTCTGTATTTGGAGTCTAAGAGATGCATTTTTACAACTCGCCCATACCAAACCATATTCAATTGAAAGAAAAAAGAAAAAAAAAGGAGATTTTCACAAATGTCAGTACAGTAATCTTCCTATGATCAATCACTCAATAAAATCATAATCCCAAGAAACCCATAATCCCACTACATGGCCAATATTTATTTCTATGATCACAATTAACAGTCTAACTCCTCATTTCCAACTCTTATCTAATCACCAAAACCATAACCATCATTCAAAATTCAAAAACAAAACAGAAAGAAAACCAATGTATGAAAACCATTCAACAACAAAATTTTTAGAAAAAAAAATAGAAAACTAAATGAAAAAGGAGAACCCCACCCAAAGAAGCATCAGAAAACTCATTAGAACCCACATCACAAGTTAATATATCAACTGCGAGAAATCAAAAAAATGCATTCTGCAAGACATACTATTTTTTTTTTTTTTTTTGAAATTAGCATACCATTTATGGTAGAACACATGTCAAAGAGTCAAACACCAGCAGCATAAAATGTAATAAAGCATATCACAGTGAGAATACTCAACAGTTTTGCAACCCCAATTTCCAATAAAACCAACATATTAAATTCACCAATTTCATATCATCGTCAAGGACTCAACATAAAAAAGGTACATTGTTCCAAAAATATACAAATTCCTTGTGCTAATTACATTAAAACCCACATCACAGATCCCAACGGCACCATAAGTCTCAGCAAGAAACTATCCTGAGATCAATAAATTTACAAAAGAAGGCTCCTTCCATCCTAATTTGCAACCAACAATACAGTTGCTTTATTTCTAAAACCATCTAGCAGATTAATTAATTTCCAAAATTGGTGAAACAATTCTGCCAATTTCAACCTTGAATGTGCTTTTTTCATATGCAATACTGTAATTTAAGTGTTCTCCACCAAATTCCAATAAAACCAACATATCACAGTCACCAGTTTCACCACTGTCTAGTTCATAAAAGATGCATTGTTCTGAAATTTCTTTGTGCGTCCACATCACAGATCCAGTGCCATCATAATTCTCAACAAAAACAGTATTCTTAGATCAAATATATTTGCAAAAGGAGACTCTTTCCTTCCTGATTTGCAATCAACAATACAGTTTCTCTAATCCTAAAATTATCAAATAAATAGATTCATCCCCAAAAATGCTGAAATAGTTCAACCAAATTCAACATTGAAAGTGCATTCTTTAATGTGCAGTACTGTAATCTAAACGTTCTTCATCAAATAAAAAGAGAAAGCATAAATCTTGCCTCGTCGCTCTCCAATTGCCCTTTATAAACCTTTCCGAAGCCCCCTTCTCCAATCAAATTTGAAGCCCTAAAATTCTTCTTCACGGTCAGCAAATCCTGAAAGGTAAAAGCTCTGAGCTAGTATGCCTTTCTTGCCCCCAGCTCCACTATCCTCTTCCCCCCATTAGTCTCAGCAGATCCCTTTCCCCTGCTTTTCTCCGCAAATGCAACCCAATTCAACAAACACAAAAAAGGGATAGTAATAAAATAATAGTGAGCGACCTACCAGATGATGATTCCTTGAAAAATCGAGCTGTGGAGCCAATTTGAGCACTGTCATCGATCTTCCTCTTATTCAAATCCTTCCTCTGAGGACCAATGCAATCAAGACAACCCATTTGCAGAACCCTAGATTCAAAAAAGCGATAACCAACATAACCCAAACCCTAAAATCAAGAATTAGACTGCATTAACATTTGTCCCCAAATACAAAACAAAAACCCCAACCAAACAGAAACAACTACATAGATTTCTACATTTGCGAAAGCCATAATAACATTTTCAATTTTCTTCTTGACACCAGGAAGACTTTCCAAAGATAGGTAAATGTCACTTCAAAAACCCTAACCCCCAAATCCATAGAGGGTCCTCCCTTGCCTCTTGAGAGCATACACCACATCCATGGCCGTCACCGTCTTGGTGTGAAAGTGGTAAGTTACTTTTTGTTTTTGGGAAGTTATGTTGATCGGTTAGTGGAGAGAGAGGAGAGTGGAGGGAGAGGAGACTTGGGGGTGGATTGAGATGTTGACACATGTTTTGTGGTATTCTCTAAAATTAGGATTCTTATTTTGGAGCGCTGGGTAACCGAAGGCTTACCACATTCCCTTAGAGCTATAGATTCTTAGGGAAGTTGTTAAGAGTCCCATAAAAGCTGTAGTGAGTAAGTAATAGTATCGTTCTGGATTACTTAACTTTTGTTAATTTGGAGGCGGGTTGTCCTCAAAACTGAACAATGTATTCCTTCTTTTAAGTTCCATGTTACAATTGCAGCTGTTATACTGTCTTCTCTTGGCCAAGATAGGCCCACGACGTTACAATAGTAGAGGGCATGGTCGAGGTAGACTACCTGACAGAGAGGTCCATGACACTCTACTACTAAAGATATGTTATAAATCTAAGACTCCTTGACAGTTCTTACGAAGACTCACCACTAAAGAGACTTTATGCTAAGGCTCCATAATAGCATAAGAACCAGCTGACTTATTCAAAACGGGTAAGAGATGTTACATACTGAGGATTTAATCAATAGGTGGCTACCCAAACATCTGACTCATTGTCATGCGCCCCCCCGCGCCCCCCCAATGTGGGGTAAACTCTAAAGGACTAGGTATGCAATGGTGCATAAGTTCCACATCAGAATCAGTGGTGCATAAGTTCCACATCAGAAACATGCTTGTCTTGATCCTTGGTATATGTTTGTTACCTAGCCCTTAAGCAAGATTTGGTTGAAATTACATGAGCCAAAGCAGACAATATAATGTGGGTAGTGGGCCCGGGCCATTACACTCATTCCATGGCACCCAATTAGTACCTATGCATATGACATTATCCCCCTTTTCAAGCAACCATGTCCTCCACTTTAGTGCTTTGCCACTTAATTAAACCTTCACCCTCTACAGCTACTCGATTTCCCTTTTTCACCATCCGTAGTTGAAGCATTGCCTCGGGCTCTGGTTGAAGAGCACCTTCCTTAGTTACCCACAAAAGCGTAGGTTGTATTGTTGTAGGGGTGTAACGGTTCGGTTAACCGCGGTTTTTGGGAAAACGGTTAACCGAACCGTGTTTCACGGTTTTTGGTTTTTAAAAACCGTAACCGTAACCGAACTGTAAAAAACCGTTAAAAACCGAACCGCGGTTAACCGCGGTTAACGGTTCGGTTACGGTTAATTGTCACTTAAAAATTTTTATGAAAATTTTGTTGTTTATTAATCAAACTTATTGTGAAAAAAAAAATAGTTAGAGAATGGCATAATATGTTACTCTAAAAAAAAAAAATCACATTTAGGCCCTTAAGTTTTTTTCTTATTAGTGAAACGGTTCGGTTAACCGTGTGTTTTGGGAATACGGTTAACCGAACCGTGGTTAACGGTTAACCGCGGTTAATAACCGTGAGTCAAGATAAAAACCGTAACCGAACCGTGAAGCGCGGTTTTACGATTTAAAAAACTGTAACCGTAACCGAACCGTGAAACACGGTTATTAACCGCGGTTCGGTTCGGTTCGGTTCGGTTAGACGGTTTTTCGGTTTTTTTTTACACCCCTATATTGTTGTATTCATTCCTAGCTTCTTTTAGGGCATGTTTGGCAAAGGTTTTCGGATGAGAATCATTGTAGGTTTTCCGTGCTAACGTGGAACACGTACGTTCAGCATGTGCAAGGACAGAAGAAACTTGAAGTCCCAAATCATTCCTTGCATGGATTCTCCGGGTTAAACCCTCCCCCATCGGATAGATGAAGTCGTCGAAGGCACAAAAATGCGCTCCTACAGTGACGCAAGCAATCTTTTTAGGCTGATCGTCTTTTTCTTTTTCATTTACTTGGGCCACATAGCCACAATCCAAACCATTCATCACCTCTCAAAGCTTAAAAACGGCTAAGGTTTCAAATTCCAACCATTGATTCGTTGTGGGGTCTTTAGATATTTGCAAAAAGGTCCATACTCTAAAATCGACCATTCATGACTTATGTGGGTCCCATTTGAATGATCTCAACAATTAACCCTCTTTAAAAAAAAAAAAAGGTAAAAAATAGATTGGGGATGTAATTTAACAACTTGAACCGTTATAAATCATTAGAAAACAACAAAATATTTGAATTTGTTGATTTACTGAATTTTCAGACAGTACGTCTTTTCCATTTTTTCTGATTTGTGTGGGCTCCACAAAGACGATCTAAACCACTCAAAATCTCTAAAAAGCCAAAACCATCCAAGGGATCAAATTTTAGCCTTAAATTCATCATTCTCTTTGGTATATTTGCGAAAATGTCCATATCCTAAAAATTAAACTTTTTTTTATTTCTGTGGACCCATTAGCATGACTCGAACCGCCCATCATCTCTAGAAGACCAAGAAGGGTTAGAGGATCAAATTTCATGGGTTGATTCATTACGGATTTTTAGAAATTTGTGAAAAACCTATGACTACTGGATGTAGTATAGTGCAATTGGTAGGATTGCTAGGTGTTCACCAAACATGGAATGCAATTATTCCTCTCCACATAAATCCTCAATGGGGATAGCAAGGTTCTAGGGGAATGAAAGAAGCCCCTGGATGGAGGATTCTTCACCCCGATGAGGATTGTTACCAAACGCGCCCTTGGTGGCAAGAAACATGGAAACAGGATGTATATGGCTCCTACAAGGAGATTAAGTTTGTAAGCAACCTGCCCTGCACTCAGAATAATTTGGTATGGTCCAAAGAACCGAGGAGAGAGTTGAGCATTCTTCTCATAGAAATGGAACATTGTTGCCATGTTTGCTGTCACGTCCCACGTTATGTTTGGATTAGCTTACATGTCCCAAATCAAAAGACAGAAATTTTATGTCATTTTGACTTAGAATAATTTCCCCCCTCATGTCTACCCACAAGATATCACAATTATCAATTTAAAGAGCATAATAGGGCATATACAGATCTATTTTATTCACAATGCTAAGATGTTGAAGTTGATAATATAAAGCAAAAACATTTTTTATTTACAACCCAACATAAAGGCCAACAGAGGTCAGTACAATTGTTGAAAATAAAGCCCATCCCATCACGATGTAACTCACGTATCCTAATGTCTAGATGACATCTACAGAACTAAGCTACAAATCCCTAAGATCTCCTGGTCTTAACACCTGAAACGCTATAGGTTACATCACATAACTGGGGGCTTTTGATTGATGTAATATATTGAATGAGTAGAATGAACTTATGTCAAATGTTTTTTTCTTGTTAGGTGACAATGTAATTTCAGAATGGTGGTAGTTGAGAATTTGTTTGTTCTTAAGGGTTTATTTTTATTTTTCATTTTATTTTAAGCTGGTTCAATAAGGCCCATGGTCAACACTTGGGATCAATAAATAGTGGTGGTGGTGGTGGTGGTGGTGCATCTATGCTGTTAGACATTAGATCTTAAAAATATTTTCATACCAGTAGAACTTGAGCTTACAGTTAGAAGAGGCCTTTCATCCTTTTTTCCATTGTCTGTTAAGATATAATTTTTCTGAAATTTAAGGAAACAACAAAACATGCATGTGGACAAAAGCAAAGTCCTTGCTGCAGTTACAACAATAGAGACTAATGGTAATGTTGCTTGGAGTACCCTTGTTTAGGGCACTTTTTAGCCCGCTTCCCGAGGGGTTTTTTGGCTGATATTTGGGGCTTTTAAAGACCATATTATGAACTTATAATCTGCTACAGCGTTTCAAACCATGCACTTTTGCAACTCGGTTAACCAAATCTGCACAGACCTTGCTGAGTACTCCAGTTTATGACACTTTTTAGCCCACTTCTCGAGGTTTTTTTGCTGAAATTTGGGGCTTTGCAAGTCCATATTATGAACTTAAAATTTGCTATTTTTTAGTTAATTACAATCACGTTTGCCTGCGTTTCAAATCGAGCACTTTTGCAACACAGTAGTTGGAAATCTATTGTATCCTTGCTGAGTACCCGTTTAGGGCACTGGTTAACCCACTTCCCGAGGGATTCTTTGTCTAAAATTTGGAGGTTTGCAAGTCCTTATTATGAACTTAAAATCTACTATTTTTTTAGCAAGATACAATCACATTTGCCCGTGTTTCAAATCGCGCACTTTTGCAATACAACTTTAGAAACAAGCACATCCATTGCAGCAACTGTTTTCAAGTCATCATTGAGCCTCATATAAAATTCTTTAATTTGATTTGGATAATTATAGACGATGACAGGTTTTTTAAATATCACCTCTCTCAAGTATCTGCATTTTTTGAAGAGAATTAAAACAATCCACATAGAAGGAACATTTAAAGCTCACAATGCAAGGTCAACAGGGCCATCATCTTGACCAAGCTATAAACATTGTTCTCATGCGCCCTGTTCAGATAGAAGATAAACTTATTTTGCAATGTTTCCCAGAATTACCAAAGAAACCAAAACTCACACAGAGCTCAGCATCCAAGATTCACAATTGAAGAAAAAACAAAATTAAAATCAAGTTCACAATGTATACACCAATCACGATTTTGCAATGTTTCCCAAAATTACAATCAAGTTCACAATGTATACACCAATCACGATTTTGCAATGTTTCCCAGAATTACAATCAAGTTCACAATGTATACACTAATCACGATTTCCCTGACCCAACCCAAAAACAAAAAAATGATGTATAGAACTTAAAATCTGATTCACCCACAAATATGACCAAATCTATAATTCAGCGTTTCATCTGTCGGGCGGACCGTCAAGAAAGTTCAAGATTATCGATCCAATCAGCATCTACATGGCTTATCATCCCAGGTTCATTTAATTTTGCAAGGCACATAGCACGACTTGGATGCTTGCAAGTTGCTCCAGTCTTCACAGGAGAAATGGAGTTGGTAGAAACAGGAAGAGGTTTAAGGGGCGCAACACCCACATTCCCACTGTCAACTTCCACATGACCTCCAGCAAACTTTTGCAAATCTGTATCCAAACAACCATTAACATCCAGATCAGCCAACTGTAAATCCCAAAATGATTTGCGCATAGAAGGTAGAGAGTTACTCATGTGGAAGTAGAAAAAATAACTTATCATTATCTTATATGTCCAATGACATAAATTTTCTTTTTACTCTCCATTATAGATAGCGAAGTGTTTAAAATGCTTTCCCCCCCTAATAGGTAGCATGAATTGAATGTCAACTACATGATTGTAACGATTAACACCTTTTCAACTCGTTGCACAGGATATTGTTGCTGTTGAATGCTTATTTAATTGTTACATTAACATTTTAATAGTAATGCACACAACTTCAAATTACATGAGAAAATACAAATACAGCAACCAGATGCCAGATCCTTTTAAGTATAATTGCTAAAATGAACATGAAACAAGAAACCTCATTAACTTTAGTCTGCCAGGATGGATCATGAAAGGTTTATGGTCCATCAAACTGTTGCAATACATTGTATTCATATAAATATATATATATATATTCTGATTTTCTAATGGTAAATAAGTGTGTGAAGTGTACCTGAACAACAGGGATGCAAATTTCAAATGTTGTAATGCTTCTCAACAGCATCAAAGAACCTGTAAGTCTCTGAGTTCAACCATCCAGTGTCCAAACTGAACACCCTAAATGGCCTTCCAGTTAGCTCTGCAATAAAGAATCAATGCCACATCCTCTGCCCCACTGTACAAGTAAAAATCAGAATTTCAAACATCCTTGGAGCTAACACAGTTGATATAAAATAAATTAAAAAAATGAAGATGGTACCTAACCTTCTTTGAAGAAAAGATCTTGTGACTGGGATGAGTGAACATGTCAATATCACAACTTTTCAACAGTCTTAGCTTTTGATTTCTGATTTCTGATTTCTAGACCCTAAATCACACAATCATTATTCACGAAAAAAATCCTCAATCATAAGTCACTAAAGAAAAACCCCCAAAAATGAAAAAAACACCCCTCAATCATTATTCACGAAAAAAATCCTAAATCATAAGTCACTAAAGAAAAACCCCCAAAAATGAAAAAACACCCCTCAATCCGTTGCGCGCGCGCGCACAGAGAGAGAGAGAGAGAGTACCTGGCAAGCTTCATCTTCTCCTCCAGATTTCTTCATCTCCTCTGGACTTCTCTCCTTCATATCTTTTCTAGGGTTTGGGTTTCTGAAATGGGAGCCAGAATGGGTAAACAACGAAAGGCATGAAGGCGATGACTGGATAGGGAACAACAAACAACGAAAGGCATGAAGGCGATGACTGGGGAAGGAGGCGCAGCGAGGGGAGGCATCGAGAGAAGATGCTGCGAGGGGGAGGGTCCTTGCCCGCGAGAGAGATGTTGCGAGGGGGAGGCGCGGCGATGGGTTCGGTATTGGAGCGAGAGAGGATGATTCTTCGTCTCTGAAGTTCTTCTTTCTAGGGCAGCAACTTCTGTGGCTCGTTCGGTTTTTTTGTTTTTTCAAAGAGATGACTTCTTGGCGGGCTGACAAAAGGTTGGCGGGAGTGCGGATCCCCTGTTTCGTCCAAACAGGGGAGCCCTGTTTGGACGAATCAGGGGCCGACAGGTGCGGGGGCGAAGGGGGGCGGAGGAAAGAGAAATAACACTTTTTCTTTCCTCCGCCCCTGCACCTGTCGGCCCCTGATTCGTCCAAACAGGGCTCCCCTGTTTGGACGAAACAGGGGATCCGGATCCTTCCGGCGGGCTTACAAATTTTAGGTCCAGTCACCGATCCAGCTGGACTCTAGCTCGGATCGGGCTGGAATTCGTGCACAAGGACCGGGCTGGCTAGACTTATTGTTGGTATATATCAATTGATATGTTTTGGCATCGGGCCAATATTTTAAACCATGTTTGGGCCTTAAGTTTGTTCTTATCATCATTTGAGATTTTCTCCATTAGGTTTTCTTTGATGGAATGTGTTCCCATGTCTCCTTGTGACTTAAGTTTGAGGCATAGCATAGCTTGCATTTAGAACTCACCGAACAATGAGATCTTTTTTAGGCTAATTAGTATGCTCCAACTAAATCGTGTCCTTCAATTGTGCTGCATATCTAGAGAGGCATACAATTAATACAAAATCTTCTTCTAGAAAGAAGCGAGTGAAGGAGTGGGAGATATAGTTCAAAATTTATAGTTTTTTATTTAAAATCATAATGTGATTATTGTTAACTAGGCAATGGGCTTGGATTTTTTTTTTCCTTTGATAACCTAGGGAATCTCTTGCCCAGCCTCGCCCAGGAGCCTTTGGCCATGAGCTCGATGGATACTCAATTCTAGATAGTTGAGAACTAATCCCTAGGCGCACATGCAAACCCTCCTCTCCACGCTGGGTAAAACTATGGGAAGTGGCCAACGAAGGTAGGTGTGGAACACAGAACCTCTCCGCTTCTTGAAGTGCAGAGTCCTTAGCGAACTGAGCCACCGCTCATTGGTTGGCTTGGAATAATTAAAATGCAACTTTTTTTTTATTCATTTCAATATGCTTTATATTTTATGTATTTTTCATTATTTGAAGGTGTACCCATGAGGCTAACCCATGCATTGTTTCTCATGCCTCGGCATCGGGCAATTGGAATTCTTCAAATTTTTCCTTAGCATTTGGAAGCATTGCTCCTTGTTTGGAATTTACTAATTAATTATCATTGGGTTATTGCAATACTTGCCTGGGAAAATATGATGTGCGGACTAGCCTTAGAGAAATGGAATCGTTCCTTATTCCCACCTTTCCACAAATTTTATCTTTGATAAGGCAATAACTCTAGAATCTATGCACTTCCAAATCCATAATAGGGATAACAAGGTAGAATTGTTGTCAAGCGTGTCTCCAGTTGAGTTTCTGTTCAACTGTACTAAGGTGCAAAAGCTGTTAGGAACTCCCCCTTTTTAATTGAGTTTTTCTCCAAACCGAACATGCTAAGGTGCAAGAGATATTGGGGACTCACTCTTTTTTAGTTATATGAATTGTTCAATTTAGCTGCAAAGTGGGTGTTTCTATGGTGGACAGGCTATGATCACTTTTAGTTTTAGTTTTATATTCCAATAGCTCTTTAACACATTTTCTAACATACCATTTTGAACACGCAAATCACACTTATAAAACAACACAAAAACATCACTATGCAACTTAATTTATTTGAGATGAAGCCTGGAGTACGAAATGAGGAGGAGAAAGAGAGAGAAGGAAGTGTCAAGCTCTCTAGACACCCCTGTCAGCTTCAAATCAAAATTACTGTAGTAGTTCTTATTTGGTGATGCCACCACAGCAGTGAATGCAGTTGGAGACCCAGAAAACCGCCTTCTGGGGCTTGAAAACAGCCTAGTGGTTCCCCCTAGCCACCCTTTTGAAACAACAATTGGTGATGATGCCTGGGCATTATTCTCCTTTCCTGGGTTCATTGATGGCCCACATTTGGTTTCTGATGGCAGTGGTTCCAGTGTTTTTGACGGTTCAGATTCAGCCATTGGAGCTCGCTTTGCTATTCTTTCTCTGGCCTTCTCTGCTGCCATCAGAGCCTTCTCTTTGCTCAACCTCATCAGCTTCCATGGATTGATGCTTGCACGGAAGTCAGGCTTCTTGTTTGAGGAAGAAGGATCAGCAGATTCACGCTCAACTCTAATTGGCAATCTCATCATGCTCTGGCATTTAGAATAGGAGAAGTAATAGGAAACTGATCAATTAGTCCGAGGATGATCAAAGTGAAGCTACTTTGCAATTAGTCCTAGGATGATCAAAGTGGAGCTACATTGCGTTAAGGAGAAATATCATATTCATTCTATGCTCTAGCATTGGAAGTTTGTACATGTGGGGATCCATGTGTTAGAAAACCAAACTTTTGATCTAAACATGTCCTGAAAATGGCCCAGATAAGAACACCTTGTTCTCTACATTGAAATTTAGACTATTCCTGTGTGGCAGTTTCTTAGTTGCCCTACTGGCCATTGATGGAAGGGCTAGGACTTTTCTATCTACAAGGTTTTGGGTAGTTCTCACAGTTTGTCTCATTAGAACAACAGTCTGAAAACCAAACAACACCTATTGTGCTCAAGATCCAAGTAGACTGTACATTCTCTCCCAACTGTTATTATAGAATGAATCCCTGTAGTCTACAATACCTTAATCTGTTTTGCATTCCTGGCCAATGAATCCGGATGCAAAAGTAGATTTCTCTGGTGAGTTGAAGTCGATGCTTTCATCAAAAGATGAATCATCGGATATCTCTATCTATTGGTTCTCTTCTTTCATTGCTAAAATGTAGTCGTATGTCCGCATACCCTGTAAAACAATAGGGAATAACTATCCATTACAAATGAATTTTCAGATTGATCAAGATGAAGCCACTATTGGAATGCAGAAGATCCACAGCATCATACTTAATGAATTCCTACTAATTTTCAGGGAAGGAGTTATTGCCAAAGGGTGGAGAGAGGAATCAGGGGTGAACTGTGGCCAACCATTTCCGATCAAAGAGTTATGCTTCCTGTGTGGGAAAAACACCGTGATGACGAAATTAAGCAAGGATTACAGTAGGACTCGCTGATCACCTCGGCCTCTGTAGTCATAGCCCGTCAGCTCGGCAGCTCGGTCAAAAGTACCAGCACGGCAGGTCAGGTTAAAGGCGATCCGGTTCTGGCTCTCCCCAGACTATCGGCTCTACAGGAAGTCATTCACCGGGCCCTACCTCCAGTGCGTTCACCCCAACAAAGTCGACGATTTTCTCTACGAAATTCACGAAGGAATCTGTGGCAGCCATATAGGAGGTCGGTCTCTTACGTACCGAGCTATTAGCCAAGGTTACTGGTGGCCATACATGCAGAAGGACGCCCAGCTATACGCAAAAAAATGCGAGAAGTGCCAGAAGTTCTCACACTCTCTCCACCAGCCAGCCCAGGACCTGAGCCCCCTCTCCAGTCCGTGGTCTTTCGCCCAGTGGGGCTTGGACATCGTTGGACCACTCCACCGAACTCCAGGGAACAAAAGATGGTTAATAGTGGCCACAGACTACTTCACAAAATGGGTCGAAGCTGAACCTGTGTTCTCCATCACCGAATTAGATACGAAGAACTTTGTGTGGAAGAACATCATCACGAGATTTGGAATTCCCCGAACTCTCGTTTCCGATAATGGAACGCAGTTCGATTCCAACTTCTTCAAGAGCTTCTGCCAGGAGTACGGCATTCGAAATGTCTACTCCACCCCGGCGTACCCACAAAGCAATGGTCAGGCCGAGATCTCGAACAAAGTACTCCTCGACGGAATTAAGAAGAGACTCGACCGAGCTAAAGGTCGATGGGCAGAGGAGCTACCAAGTGTTCTATGGACCTACCGAACTACTCCAAGGCGCTCCACCTCGGCTACCCCGTTCTCCCTTGCCTACGGCATGGAAGCAGTCATTCCCCTTGAGGTCGGCCTCCCAACCTTGAGGTCGGAACTCTGTGACCAGGGCCTTAATGATCTGAACGTAGCACGAGAGCTGGACTTGGCTGAAGAACGAAGAGAGGCGGCAGCTATCCGCCTGGCCGCCTATCAACAACAGTTGGCCAGGGGATACAACCCGAAGGTCAAAGAGAGGAAATTCGCAATGGGAGAGCTAGTCTTGAAGAAAACACTTCCCGACGACCGAGATCCAAACGAAGGCAAGCTGGCGCCCAACTGGCAGGGACCGTTCAGAATAACTTCAACAGCTGGGAGATCTGCCTACCGACTTGAAGACATGGAGGGGAAGGAGCTCCCACGACCATGGAATGCGATGCATCTCAGAAAGTTCTACTTCTGAAAAATGTATTCAAGAATTCAAACATCAATAAAAAGCGATTTCTTTGGAATGAATCTCTACATTGCTCCGAAAACCCTTACGCTCAGCAGCTCAGAGCGCCAACCGTCAGTCGGTGCCACCACCAGCTTCGACGGCACAGCCGTCAACATCAGGGTCCGGTAGCAGTACCACCCCGCAGCTCGGCAGCTCTGTTCAGAGCGCCAACAGTCCTCAGCTCGGTGCCCGCACCAGCTTTGGCGGCACAGCCATAAGCGTCCAAGGGTCCGGTGCCAACACCACCCCGCGGCTCGGCAGCTCTGTTCAGAGCGCCAATCGTCCTCAGCTCGGTGCCCGCACCAGCTTTGGCGGCAAAGCCATAAGCGTCCAAGGGTCCGGTGCCAGCACCACCCCGCGGCTCGATAGCTCTGTTCAGAGCGCCAACCGTCCTCAGCTCGGTGCCGGCACCAGCTTCGGCGGCACAGCCACATGCGTCCAGGGGTCCGGTGCCAGCAGCACCCCCGGCTCGGCAGCTCAGTTGAGTGCCTGCCTTCCTGGCTCAACTCTAGCACCAGCTAGGGCCATAAAGTCAAACTTCCAAGAATGCCTCGAGTTGTTAGCTTCTGCTCTCAAAGGTCATGGACGCCGATCAAGACCACGGTTCATAAACTAAGTCTCGGTCATGGGCAGATATCCAATTTTGAGAATGACAAGGAGTTCGGTTATCCAGACCAACAACTTAAAGCATAGCGATATGAGATCGACCACACACCCATTCCATCAGAGACAAGGAGAAAGAGAGCTAGAGAATGCGAAGAAAGTTTTTATTAATCAAGATCCTGATTACAAGATGAATGGAAATGCAATAAAAGAAAAATTACAAAAGGGACTCAAAGGGCTGCAGCTTCCACATTGCAGTCGATCTCTGAAGGGGCCTCAGAAGGGACCTCGGCCACGACCGCGCTAGCCTCGGGAGCAGTCGGGGTAGCTTCAGAGATGACCGCGCCTGCTTCGGGAATGCTGGCCTCGGGAGCGACGGCTTCGAGAGGGGCCTCGATGACCGTGGGCGCATGGGAGTCCTCAGGGTTGGCGCTGGCAGCTGGAGCCTCTGGCGGCGCCTCGGGGGCAGCGCTCGCCTCCGGACAGGCTTGCGGAGGAAGGTGAGGGGAAGCCCGAGACACGGCTATGAGTTTCGAGTCCGAGCAAGGGAACCTTGGAGGATTTTGGAAGAAAGGGCTATCTTCAGGGACCCCAACCTTCTTCAAGGATGCTTTCCAGCCAAGCTCCCAGGCTCGGTCCCGGATCCCTCGCTGCTGAGCCTTGTAGTCAGCTGACAGTCTGCCGACCTCCCCCATGATGGAGTCATGCTCAGCCAGGAACTCCTCCTTGAGCCTGGCCTCTTGTTTTGCCAGAGCAGACTCAATCTCGGCCGCCTTCCCCCTCAACGCCATCTCCAGGGAACCTTGCGCCTGGTTCCGTTAAGAGAGGAGCCTCCTATTTGTCCCCTTCGCATTCTGCAGGTCCTCTTCCAGCCGCCCTACCGCGATCCGGAGGTCGTCGAGCTCGGAGGCAAGATGGAGGTTCTGAGTCTTCTCCTCTGACAGCTCATCCTTGAGGCGCTCGATCACGACCTGGGACTCCTCAAAATCGAAGACAAGGCCAGCATTTCTGCTCACCTCTTCTGCCAGCATCGCGTCCTTAGCTGCCAAGGACGCCCGCAGCTCGTCCCTCTCGACCACCCATTCCGCCTCCCTCGCCTCGGCCGCGTCGAGCCTCTCTATGCCCAACTGGCATTTCTGCAACAGCTGCAAGAAGAGAACCCGAAGTCAATAAAAGAACACCGGACTAAAGGCTATGGGGGGGGAGTATTGCACTTACCGATACCAGAGAGCGCATAGAGGAGAGCAGGAGTGACTCGTTGTCCGTCCCAGCCATAGATTAAAAAATCGGCCGATACCGGTTCATATCGGCCGATATGAATCGGTATCGGCCGAAACCGATACGAGATATTGCCTGCGATACCGGTTTCGGTATCGCAGGCAATATATCGCCAAAATATCGGCGATATTTGCCGATATTTTGAAAATATCGGCAGAACCGATATCTCGGCCGATATTTTGCAAAATATCGGCCGAGATGATATATAATGGAAAAAGACCCTACTTTTTTAAAAATCCCCAATCTTCTTCTTCTTCTCCTCTCCTCTCATCTTCTTCCTCCTTAGGGGTTGCAACTACTCTCCATCTTGTATCTTTTCAAATCTCAAATTTATTTCTTAAAGAAATATTATTCAAGCCTCAAGGTAAGAGAAAATCAATTTATACCATTTTATTATGTGTTTTTTGTTTTTTATTTTTAGATGAAGCATAGAAATCATTTGGTTTGTTACTTTGGTTGTGTTCTCCACTTAGAAGTTAGATCTACATACTTTCATGCTAGATCTACTCATACAAATGATTTTTAGATTTTTATTTTAATTAATTTATTTTCGGATTTTAAAATATTTGAATTATAATATATCATTTTTAGGGGATTTCATCATAAATATGTTGTTTCAATGATTCATGATCATTGTGTGGTTTATAAATGATTGATTTACACACTTTTATGCTAGATCTATATATTTAGTATTTTGAAAATGATTTTATTAAATTTTGATTTTTCTAAAAATAATTGTTTTTACTTTTTACTTGTTAGAGCATTTATGATACCAAAAGCTTATTAATAGTGTGTAGATGATAGATCTACATCTACTCATAGTCATAAACATGATTTAGATTTTTATTTTATTTATTTTATTTTCGGATTTTTCAATATTTGAATTATAATATATCATTTTTTGGGGATTTCATCATAAATATGTTGTTTCAATGATTCATGATCATTATGTGGTTTATAAATGATTGATTTACACACTTTTATGCTAGATCTATATATTTAGTACTTTGAAAATGATTTTATTAAATTTTGATTTTTCTAAAAATAATTGTTTTTACTTTTTACTTGTTAGAGCATTTATGATACCAAAGGCTTATTAATAGTGTGTAGATGATAGATCTACATCTACTCATAGTCATAAACATGATTTAGATTTTTATTTTATTTATTTTATTTTCGGATTTTTCAATATTTGAATTATAATATATCATTTTTTGGGAATTTCATCATAAATATGTTGTTTCAATGATTCATGATCATTGTGTGGTTTATAAATGATTGATTTACACACTTTTATGCTAGATCTATATATTTAGTATTTTGAAAATGATTTTATTAAATTTTGATTTTTCTAAAAATAATTGTTTACTTTTTACTTGTTAGAGCATTTATGATACCAAAGGCTTATTAATAGTGTGTAGATGATAGATCTACATCTACTCATAGTCATAAACATGATTTAGATTTTTATTTTAATTATTTTATTTTCGGATTTTTCAATATTTGAATTATAATATATCATTTTTTGGGGATTTCATCATAAATATGTTGTTTTAATGATTAATGATCATTGTGTGGTGTATAAATGATTAATTTACATACTTTTACGCTAGATCTAAATATTTAGGAATTTCAAAATGATTTTATTAAATCTTCTACTTTTTCTAAAAATAATTGTTGTTAGAGTATTACTATTACATGAATTTCTTATTTTATAGGAAGTTAGTCACAATGGTGCGTGACTTAGATCCAGCTTGGAGACATGGTGAAGCAGTCGGAAGCAAAAACAAAGTAAAATGTAATTATTGTGGACGAGTGCTCAATGGGGGGATTACCCGATTGAAACAACATTTGGCACATGTATCAGGACAGGTGACAAAATGTCATAAAGTGCCACCAAATGTGAGGGCTGAAATGCATGAGCTCCTTGACGCATCTGCAAAAAAAAAAAAACAAGTACAAGCAAGAAGAATAACTGAGGAACTTGATGCATGCAGAGAAGAAATATTTGGTTCCTCCGATGATGACGATGAAGACCCAGAAATGAGGAGGGCTAGGAGAGAAAGTGTGAGGTCACTTCAAGAGGAGGAAGAGAGGAGAAGAATGCAATATGAAGCAGCCGCTAGAGGTAGCCAATATGAGCATGGTGGTGGGTCATCTGGACTAGGGGCAGCGAGTTTGCGTCGGGCAGTTAGTCAAAAACAACCCCGTGTCCGTGAAGATCCAGACATTGAGGAGGTTGAACCTCCTACACATGCACCTCGTAGGCCAGATGTGGTGGGGCCAACAGACCCATTTGCTTATAGAAAACCAACTTCAAAGCAGCCTGGCATTATGAAAGCTCTAAAGGGCAAGTTTGGTAAAGCAAGAGAACATCTAGTAAGGGCTACTGGGAAGTTTTTTTTGCATGGAGGCATCCCACCCAACAAGGCATCTTCTCCTTATTTCGCTACCATGTTAGATGCGGCTGCAGAACATGGTACAGGTATAAAGGCACCCACTCCTTATGAGATTGGGCATGTCTGTGTTGAGAAAGAGTATGAGGAATTGCATGCTTGGGTGCAAACTTTCAAATGGGCATGGAGGGAAAGAGGTTGCACACTAATGTGCGATGGGTGGACGACCATCACACATCGTCATCTCTTGAATTTTCTAGTTTATTCATCTATGGGCACAGTGTTTATCAAATCAGTTGATGCAACTGATTACATCCAAGATGCAAAATATATTAATAGGTTATTGAATGAGGTGATTGAAGAAATTGGGGCAGATTGTGTAGTTCAGGTTGTTACTGACAATGCTGCAAACATGAAGGCTGCAGGAATGTTGCTTATGAAACAAAGGCCAAGGATTTTCTGGTCTCCATGTGCAGCACATTGCCTGGATTTAATGCTTGAAGATATTGCAAAAGGAAAAGTCATGGTGCAAGTGATTGGTAAGATAAACAAGATCACAAATTTTTTTTATCAGTCATATAGACTCATTTCTATGATGAAAATGTATACAGACAACCATGAACTACTGCGGCCTGGCATCACTAGATTTGCGACCCACTTCATTGCCATCGAATGTGTTTACAAGTATAGAGATGAACTTCTTCAATTGATAAAATCACAAGAGTTCATGAATTCAAAATGGGGAAAGAGGCCAAGTCCCATTACAAAAGAAGTATGTAAAACAATTGAGTCCAACAAATTTTGGCCTCATGTGAAGGGTGTTTTGAATGTTTTTGATCCGCTAATAAAGGTTCTTCGATTGGTTGATGGCGATGATAAGCCAACAATGAGCTTCTTACATGAGGCCATGGAGAGATCAAAGTTGGCTATTCAAGCAGATTGTAGATATTATAAAAAGTATTGGAAGACCATTGACGATCAATGGGGACGACAATTGAAACATGATTTACACTCTGCTGGTAAGTGAAGGCTATTTCCTTTAATACTAGAATTATTGTATTCAATTCTTCTCATTATATTAATTTATCATTGACTAAAATTCATTGGTTTTACACTTTTATAGGATACTTCTTTAATCCACAATTTACGAATGGGCACATATCTGATGAAATCCGTTTGGGACTAAAAAATGTGATTGAAAGACTAGCAGAGAATACAGATGAAGCAATTTGGGCTACAAATCAGGTAGGCAGTATGCTAATTAAGGGAAAAACCGAAAAAGTATAACATTGTAAGAATGTAAGTTCTCTAATTTATTTCTCTACTTCAACGTCTTCAGATTGACATATACAATGTACGTGCCGGAAGCTTTGGAACGATCACTGCGCGAAGAGCCATCACGCAGACCAATCCCGGTATTGATTGTAAATTGTAATGTCATCTCTATGTTATTCAAGGACTCTAATTATTATTTTATTGACTCTAATATCATTTCTATTTTTATTTTCAGCCGAATGGTGGTTGAATTATGGGGAGAGTGCTCCTGCACTAAGGACGATTGCTATTAAAGTCCTTAGTCAAACTACATCGTCTTCTAATTGTGAAAGAAATTGGAGCACCTTCTCATTTATCCACACAAGACCAAGAAATAGATTAACAATACAGAAGCTAAATAAATTGGTCTACATCCATTACAACCTCAAGCTCCGGAGTAGAAATAGAAAGAGAAGACAGTTTGAGGATCAACGGGATTATTTTTGTCCAATTAATTTGGACTACATTTTTTCAGAAGAGGATACAGTGTTAGGTGAATGGTTGGAGGAACAAGAAGAACCAATGTTAGATAAAGACCCAGAGTTTGAGGAGTTGATGGAGGAATTGACTGGGGATAGGCCTGAGCCAGTAAGGGCCTCAGAAAGGATGGAAGAAATAAACTTGACAATGCAACAGGGGCGCGCACCTGATACAAGTCAACCAAGGGGAAAGGAGGTGGACGAGGAGAGTGAGTCAAGTATTTCTACTTCATCATCATCAGCAGGAATTCCACCTGACTCTCCCGGGGATGAGGGTCATTATAGAGATGATGAGCCTCTCACTTATGAGACAGTTGAGCATTTTCCTGATGCTACTGAGTTAGATCCTCGTCGTGGTTATGTCAGGCATGTTGGAGGGACCGAGGCAGGGAGTAGTAGTGGGACGGGCCCTGCTGGACAAGGAGTGGGGGAAGGTACTCATGGTCATTATGGAGGTTATGTTGGCCAACAAGGTGCTATGTATGGACAGTATGGGGATTATTCATATGACCCTAATTGGGTACCCCCTTCACCAACACCGATACTTTCTATCGAACAGATATTAATTGAGCAAGGAAGGCTTCCCCCACGACTTCCCCAACAACCTATTCATGCCCCTCATTTTTATTTCATGCCATTGGATTACAACCAGCCATCTCAATCTACAGGGGATCAACATAGTTCATCATCTTATCAGGAACAATCTGAATATGGTCATGGGTATGATAGTGCTGCACAACAGTATGGAGCATATCTTTTTAACCAATACCGGAGAAATGATGATGATGATGATGATATCGAGCCTGGGCGACACTCTACTTGGAATTAAGCTATCAATCTGTCAATCTGTCATACACTCATGGTATTAAATTTCTTAACTTATTTGTTGATTGAGTTAGTATTAAATGATGATTGGTATGTTATCTTTATTTTCTTATGTTTTACACTAATAAATTGATCATGAGCATCAATAATGGTTGCATTATATGAAATACTGGATAAGACAATGAACTGCGAGTCTGCGATACAGATAGGACTCATAACTTAAGGTGACCGAGATTTTGATTTATTGTTGTTACTAATGGAAAAAAAATATTGTTTTCTAGCATTTTCTAATATTCTGGATTTTTTGGATATTTTTGCGAATTTTTTTGGATTAAAAAAAAAATTCACACCGCGACAACCGCGACGGACTGATATCCGCGACCGATACCGATATCATATCGGTTTTTCGGCCCGGCCGAGACCGCGACCGAAACCGAGATTTTAAACCATGGTCCCAGCCCACCTCGCCATGTCTTAAGGAAGGGCATAGGCGCGTCCCAGCGCTGTGACCACTTGGGGATCGGTCGCGCGGTCTGTCTTAGCTAGCTGCCTCCCTAGAACTTCCTCGATGGCCGGCCTCCACGGAGCCAGAGGAGGGGGCAGGATCGTCCCGCCAGCAGGCGGAGGCGAAGAGGGGCTAGGCGAGGCCTCAACCCTTGGTCTCTTCTCGGGTCGCCCGCCCTCAGTGACCTCGGCGGACCGAGCCCGACCGCCAGCCCGTGCAGCTTGATCGGGGGGTGAGTCACCCACGACGATGGCCGGAGGCAGAGCCGGGGCGACCTCGGCCGCGGCAGACCGTGTAGCCCCGGTCGCGGCTGCACGGACCGTCTCGGCATCTGGGGCAGGAGTTCCACCCGCAGCTGCCGAAGGCGTCGCAGCCATTGCCTGGAGGGGGTCTCGGACCCCCCCTCCGATGTCCCTGAAGGCCGCCACAGATAGGTCTTCTGCAGCATAATGCCACCCGCGCTGGCGTAGCATCTCTTCCTCTTCCTCTTCCTCTTCCTTGGAGCTGGAAGCTACTAGCCTCTTCCTTCGAGAAGGCCGGGGCTCGGCTCCCGAGGTCCCGACAGGCTCCGCGACGGGAAGTGCTGGAGCACGGTCTCCATACTCAATTAAACTTCCAGCAGGAATTACGACTGTCACTCCTGCTGAGCTGGGCACCGAGGTCGTCGCTGATCCGAGGCTGACGTCTTCCCCGCGCAGCACGGAGTCTATTCCCGACACCCTTCTGGAGGTGTTGAAGGATCTGTAGTGGGGCACGTACCCCAGAAGAGACCACGCAGCATGGCAGTTGTGGCCGCGGTAGTTCCTCACCTTCTCGTGCCACGCGCTATTCACCCTCCAGTGGTTTTTCCTGGCGAGCTCCTTCTTCTCGCGAAAATCTGCATAGACAAATAAATTGTGTTAGGAGCCAGGCGTAGAAAAGAGAAAGAACTGCAAACCGAAAGGACTTCGGTCTTTACTTGGAGGAGTTCCTATTTTTCGAGGAATCCGGACCGTGGTGGCAGGCTCCGCTTCACCAAACTCCCATCCTCCTCTGACGAGTACTCGGTCTTCGCCCGCGTACTTGTTGGAGTCCTCCAGTGCTGTCACAAACCCAGTCCGGCGGACCCTCAGCCGGAGGTAATAGGTGTCCCCTTCTGCGGATTTGCAGAGGTCATACGTGTCCTCGATGTCCGGGACACCGAGGCCGATTCTCAGAATCTCGTTTAGCCACACTACTCCCATTATGATTTTGTATCCATTGGGGAGTAGTTGGCATGGGAACAACCTCCACTCCCGGAGGCAGTCCCGGACCAATGGATGCAGGGGGAAGCGGACCCCTCCTTCCACTACAGAGACCAGCCAGAACGGCATCCAGCCATTGCGGTAGGCGAGGCCGTCATCAGGGCCATCCGGTCTGACCTCCACATTGGCGGGGACCTTGTATGCATCCCTAAAATAATCTATGGAACCTGGGTCTCCTAACAGATGTCTATAGATCCCCATTCTCAACTCAGACGAGGGTCTACCTAAAAGAAAAGACGAGGAAAACAAAACGAAGTCCTACGAAAGGGGACTGCACGAACAGGATTCTCGGAAGTTCGCAGGCGTCGGAGAAGTTCTCTTGCAGAGCGCAGTAGAAATTTGAAGAAAGTAGAAGAAAGCGAAGATGAAGGAGACGCCCTGATGTATAAGGATTAGAGACGTCGTTTCGACTTTCGAGAAGAGCCTTTAAGAGGCGTCCCCTCAATCAACCCTAACGTCTCATCTCGCAGCCCTAACGTCTCCTCGAAGTAATTGCGTGACAGCCAAAAGAGGCGACACGTGCCACCATCGGCGCGATATCAGAGGGCTATTAGATATCTTGGACAGGCGAAGAGACATCTCGAAGGGGACCGTACGTTAGCGACAGCCACCAGGCCTAGGGGGGACCCCCCTGATCCGGTGCTCCTCTGTCCCGGTAGCTCCCTCCCATACGACGGTAACCCTCACTCGAGCTCGGTAGTGGAGCCAGCTATACAGTCACCAAGCTTCCGACCTCCTCGAGCTGGAAGACTCTTAGAAGTCAAAAGCTAGGGGGCAATTGTGTGGGAAAAACACCGTGATGACGAAATTAAGCAAGAATTACAGTAGGACTCGCTGATCACCTCGGCCTCTGTAGTCATAGCCCGTCAGCTCGGCAGCTCGGTCAAGAGTACCAGCACAGCAGCGCGGTTCGGCAGCTCGGTGCGAGTGCCAGCTCAGTACAAAAGCACAGCACGGCCAAGCCATTCTTGGTCTCAGACCAAAATGCTGAAGGCAGAGTGGACCGCCACCTTCCTCCGGGAAATACGGCGCGCCCTGACAGATACGAGCATTCATTTATGACGATAGGATCGCTCATTTATGGCGATAAGAAGTTAGCTCTATCAGCCATTTATATCAACTGACTGAAGGCATGGAAAGTGAGGATGGGATGTATCCTTTTTCACCTACTGCTGCCTGTCAGGGTAAGGATCGATGGGACCTCACCCCACCTACCCCCACTCACAGAGAGAATGAACGAGGAATGTCAACATATATACACTTAGGGTCAGCCCCAAGGAGGTACGCAACTCACAATACTCTCCACATCGTCTCATTCCTTTCTTCCTCCTCCTGCTTAGTTTTCTCAGAACTAACTCAGGCATCGGAGCGCCTTCGGCTCACGGCAGCCAGGGGCTCTGACTCTAGCCTTTTTCCTTCCTTCCTTTTCAGGTTCTTGGCGTTCAGTATTCCCTGTCCTAAGAAGTTTATCTCAATCTCATCTCAATCTAAGTAGGTGTCGTTTTTACCGCCTACACTTCCCATTCCTTCTCCAACTTTGATCATTCACTATTGGCTCCATATGTAAGCTGGTTTTCCATGGATCCAAGTACCTCCTCCTTACATACCTCCTTATAAATGCCTAAGGATCTTTTTTTCTAATCTTCGGAAGAACCTCAAGATCATCTGACTTAAAATAAACCCATAGTTTAGCTTTAAGAACCCTTTAGCTTTAGTGCCTCATTTCTTCTTTTTGCTAGTTCTATCAGATGGATCAATAGCTGTACACTTTATATAGCATCACTGAAAATGCCTGAAAGATGGAGAAGTCAGATAAAACCAGTTTCCCAAAAACAAGAACATAGAAAATGGACTAGTCAATGTAGTATTATCCAACATACCGCAAAGGAAAAGAGCGCTAGTACTGTGTTCTCAACTACTCGGTTACCAAGAAAAGGTCCTAAGAAGGCATAAAAGGCAACGATAAGAAAACTGTATACGGCCATCCCCACAATCTGCAACCAACAATGCCATGTTCTTAGAAGATGAGTTGTGATGTGGCTTACATTTCAAGACCCATTCCAAGCACAGTTTCACAACAAATGAGTCTAAAAGTAACTGAATCTTTTACATCCAAACAATTTCAGTAAATGGACTTTCCAAGAAATTGAAGAGCATAATGAATAATGACAGCTGAAATGCATGGTTTCAGAAATCAGTTTTCATAAACTGACCACTCAAATGTGCAAATGCATGAGTTCATCCAGCACATAAGTTCTGAATTAATTAATAAATGAATGAATGTCAAAAATGCATCTATTCAGACAAAGTTTTTCAAGGGACCATAGATTCAGAAGTCAAAATTGCATTGTTCAGATTACGATAAATGTTTGTTTCAAGAAACCATATAATCATAGGACTAAAAGAAGATCAGAATTGTGAGGAGGGCCCAATCAGTGATTGAATTGAATCCAATAAAATAGTATTAATCGAGAACTTTTGAAAAAATGAATATCTTGAGATGCTGATGGAATCAAAGATTCAGAAACATTTTCATTACATGTTATAAGCGATAAAAATCACCCACTTAGATTAAGATGTAGGATTTGGGAAGACCGAACGCTGAGAACCTGAAAAGGGAAGGAAAATGGCTTGGGTCAGAGCCCCTGGCTGCTGTGAGCCGTAAGCGCTCCGATGCCTGAGTTAGTTCTGAGGAAAACTAAGCAGGAGGAACAGGAAGAGAATGAGAGATAATGTGTTGTCTATTGTGTTGCGTACCTTCATGAGGCTAATCCCATGTGTATTTGTAGGTGATTCCTCGTTCATTCTCTCCATGAGTGGGGGTAGGTGGGGGGTAAGGTCCCATCGGGCCTTACCCTAACATTTGGCGGTAGATAAAAAGGGCCTGTCCCATCAGAAACTTTCATGCTTTTGGTCAGTTGATGTGATGGAATGATAAAGCCAACTTCTTATCACCATAAATGAGCGCCCCTATCTGCCAAGGCGAGCCCGTACTTCTCATAGGAGGATGGTGGCCCGCTCTTTGCCTCCAGTACTTTTACCGAGGCCTGGGATTGTTTGGCAGGGCCGGTTCCGAGCTGGCACTCGTGCCGAGCTACCGAGCTCACACCTATCAAGTTGGCACCCTTTATCGAGCTGCCGAGCTGACATTCATACTTGAGCTGCCAAGCTTCTGGCCGTGCTTACCGAGACCGGGGTTATCACCGTAGTTTTTCCCCTAATCTTGGTATTACAGTGTTTTACCCACACACATACAAAAAAAGTACTCTTAAAAAACATGATTTTATCAAGGTTCCTGTGAAATCCCAGATTGAAAAGACAGAGTCCATAATTTAGTACATGGGTTCCCACAAATCCGACATCTCAAGCTTCTCCGAAAGACATGATTTTGGAAGAAGGGTGTTCCAAAGAAAGCAATTATTTCAATAGACATGCCAGTAATTTAGAAGAAATACTTGAAATCAGATCGCTACCATCATCATCATCATCATCGAAGCCTAATCCCATCTCAGATTTAGAGGAAAAGATCATAACATAACTTCATTACATAAAAAAAAAAAAAGTTCCTTCTAAAACCATGATCTTACCAAAGGATTCTAGTGAAATCTCCGATTGAAATAACAAAATCCACAATTTAGCACATGGGTTCCCACAAACCCCAGATATCAAACTCCAAAAAGACGTGATTTTTTAAGAAGCGGCTTCACTTAGGGAAAAAAAAATCTAGCCCCATCTCAGATTTTTGGTTTCTTTATTTGTTTTGGTGTGTGTGTGTGTGTTGGGGGGGGGGGGGCGGGGGGGCGCACTCTTATTCATGGAAAGAGGTTGGAAAAATGAACAGACCTGGCATGGGTGAAGTGGGAATTGCCAGCCATGGCGTCTCATCTTTCTGTGAAGTGGGAGTGTCATCTTACAAATTGACAGCTCTTTTCAAACTCATATGAATTGATTTGTTGAAGTTTCTCGGGGACCCCAATTTCCCTTCTAATTGCCCTCTTTGTAAGAATAAAGAGGAATCTGTGGAGCATATCATGTTGTAATGTGAATTTGCTTGAGATGTTTAGTTTGGATCACGCTTTGGTGCATTGGCCGACAAGTTCTCTCGTAATAATATAGATGGATGGTGGAAATGGTGGTCCAAGGATGTGCCTGTAGGATAACATTCGCTCAATGATCTAGAATCTCAAGCTCTTTCCATAGCTATAGCAAGACTCCCACCATGGACTGGATTCAATCAGCTGGTGTGAGTTTGGCTAACCGTTGCTGTCTTTGTAAAGTTTGTTAAGTTGTTAGGATTTGTTTTAAAGTTGTTAGGATTTGTTTTGACATAGTATTACTGCCTTGTGAATAATCCCTATTGTTCAGGGAATGCTTGACCTATTCCTTAGCCTCATACCACGTAATGAAGTTGAGCTAAACGTGGGTTGCATCTTTTTCTGTTTCAGTTTATTTTGTAAGGCTATTTAAGCCAACTTGTTTTATTCAATTCAATAATCAATTCTTCCAACTTTTGCATACTTTACATAAGAGATTTGGTTCTCAACATTTGGTATCAAAGTACCATCACGGGGCCTGATTGAAACTTGAGAAGCGGCAGTCTTCTTAGTGTGTAGCAGTAAGAATATGGCGTCAGAAAGTAGCTTTGTGCAGCCAGCGATTCCAAAATTTGATGGGCACTATGATCACTGGTCTATGCTTATGGAAAACTTCTTTCGTTCAAAGGAATATTGGAGCCTGGTGGAGAGTGGGATCCCTGCAGTAGCAGAAGGAGTTGATCTCACTGAAGCACAAAGGAAGGTGATTGAAGAACAGAAGCTAAAGGACTTGAAAGTTAAGAATTGCCTCTTTCAAGCAATTGATCGATCAATTCTGGAGACTATCCTGAACAAAGACACCGCAAAGAACATATGGGATTCTTTGAAGCAGAAATACCAAGGCACGGCAAGAGTCAAGCGTGCACAATTACAAGCTCTTTGGAAGGAGTTCGAAGTTCTTCAAATGAAGGCAGGAGAATCTGTGGATGAGTACTTTGCTCGGACTCTTACTATAGCCAACAAGATGAGAATACATGGTGAGAAAATGGGGAATGTTGTTATTATTGAAAAGATTCTGAGATCTATGACCCACAAGTTTGATTATGTTGTGTGTTCCATTGAGGAGTCTAATGATCTAGACATCTTATCCATTGATGAGCTGCACAGTAGCCTTCTTGTGCATGAGCAATGCATGAATGGGCATGGTGTAGAGGAACAAGCGTTGAAAGTCACTTATGAAGATCGATCTGGAGGAAGGGGTCGAGGTCGTGGAGACTTTAGAGGAAGAGGAAGAGGAAGAGGCAGACAAATCTTCAACAAGTCCACTGTGGAGTGCTACAACTGTCATCAGCTAGGACATTTTAGATCTGAATGTCCAAGCTGGGGGAAGGAGGCTAACTATGCAGAGATTGAAGAGGAAATGTTGCTGATGTCTTATGTGGAGATTAATAAAGCTAGGAGAGAAGATGTGTGGTTTCTCGACTCTGGTTGTAGCAATCATGTGTGGTAACAAAGAATTTTTCTCTGACCTTAATGAGAACTTCAAGGAAACTATGAAGCTGGGAAACAACTCAAGCATGGCTGTGATTGGAAAAGGCAACGTAAGGCTACAAGTAAATGGAAATACTTAGATTATCACTGAGGTGTTCTATGTACCTGATCTGAAGAACAACTTACTAAGCATTGGGCAGCTACAAGAGAAGGGACTCGCAATTCTGATTCAACATGGAAAGTGCAAGATCTATCATCCTCAGAGAGGCTTGATTACGGAAACTGAAATGTCCTTAAACAAGACGTTCATCTTGTTGGCTACATGTTGGCCAAAAGCATCCACCTGTTTCAACGCAACCACAGAAGACTCAACTCATCTTTGGCACTGTAGATATGGACATTTGAGCTTAAAAGGTCTGAGAACTCTTCAGCGGAAGAAGATGGTGAGTGGTTTGTCAGAACTCAAGGCTCCTTCAAAGTTATGTAAAGACTACATGGTGGGGAAGCAACAGAGATATACATTCCCAAAGAAGAGCACATGGAAGGCTTCTCGGAGACTTCAACTAGTACATGCTGATATCTGTGGACCAATCAAACCCATCTCAAACAGCAAGAAAAGGTACCTGATTAGTTTCATTGATGATTTTAGTCGTAAAACTTGGATTTATTTCTTGGTTGAGAAGTCAGAAGCTTTTGTTATTTTCAAAAATTATAAGAATCGTGTCGAGAAAGAAACAGGCTCATATATAAAGTGTCTACGTACTGATCATGGAGGTGAATTTACATCGCAAGAGTTTATCGACTTTTGTAATGTAAATGGTATAAGTAGATAGTTGACAGCTGCGTACACTCCACAGCAGAATGGGGTTGCAGAAAGGAAGAATAGAACCATTATGAATATGGTTCGTAGCATGCTCTTAGAGAAGCAGACTCCAAGAACCTTCTGGCCTGAAGCAGTCAATTGGACTGTACATGTGTTGAATCGGAGTCCAACGTTTGCAGTGAGAAATATGACACTAGAAGAAGCTTGGAGTGGAGTTAAACCATCAGTTGATTGCTTTCGGGTTTTTGGATGTGTTTCTCATGTTCATGTACCTGATAGTAAAAGAACAAAGCTAGATGACAAAAGCTTAAGTTGTGTTTTGCTTGGAGTTAGTGAGGAGTCAAAGGCATATATATTATATGATCCAGCTTCTCGGAAGATTATAGTGAGCAGAGATGTTGTGTTTGAAGAAGATAAGAGTTGGGATTGGGACAAGAGCCATGAAGAAGCAATTATAGCTGATTTTGAATGGGGTGACAGTGAAGTAGAAGCAGCAGTAATTGATGACAATGAAGAAGATAATGAAGATGATTTCAATGGTGATATAGAAGGAGGAGTGGACAACTCTTCTTTAGATGAGCCAATTGAAGAAAGTTCACTTAGCTCAAATGAAGGAAGAAACAGAAGACCACCAATCTGGATGAGAGATTATGAAAGCGGAGAAGGTCTCTCTGGAGAAGAAGATGTGGCTAATCTGGCCATGTTTGCAGCTGCTGATCCAATTTCTTATGAAGATGCCGTGAAAAATGCAAAATGGAGAAAAACTATGGATTTGGAAATAGAGGCAATAGAAAAGAATGGTACATGGGAATTGACTGATTTACAGGCTGGAGGAAAGAAAATTGTAGTAAAATGGGTTTATAAAACAAAACTCAACGAGAATGGGGAAGTAGATAAATACAAGGCACGGCTGGTGGCAGAGGGATATGCTCAACAACATGGGATTGATTATACTGAAGTGTTTGTACCTGTGGCACGATTAGATACAATTCGTTTGGTGATTGCCCTTGCAGCTGAGGAAGAATGGACCGTCTACCAGTTAGACGTGAAGTCTGCTTTCTTACATGGTGAACTGAGTGAAGAAGTCTTTGTTGAACAACCTCGTGGTTATGAACAGAAGGGTAATGAGCAGCAAGTGTACAAACTGAAAAAGGCCTTATATGGACTGAAGCAAGCTCCACGAGCTTGGTATAGTCGTATAGAGTCTTACTTTATGAAGGAAGGGTTAGAAAGGTGCCATTGTGAACATACCTTGTTCATCAAAACAAAAGAAAAAGGTAAAATTTTAATTGTAAGTCTTTACGTTGATGATCTTATATTCACTGGCAATGATGAGTCTATGTTTGTTGAGTTTAAAAGATCTATGATGTGTGAATTTGAAATGACTGATTTTGGGAAGATGAGATATTTTCTTGGTATTGAAGTAATGCAAAGCTCTGATGGCATCTACATTAGTCAGAGGAAATATGCGCTGGAAGTGTTGGAGAGGTTTGGGATGGATAAAAGCAATCCAGTTCACAACCCAATTGTTCCGGGTACTAAGCTCTTGATAGATGAAGATGGAGTAAAAGTAGATAGTACTTTCTACAAGTAGATCGTGGGAAGCCTTATGTATTTGACTGCTACTTGACCAGATATGATGTTTGTAGTAAGTCTTATTAGTAGATACATGGGAAATCCTACTAAACTTCACTTGCAAGCAGCAAAGAGAGTCTTAAGGTACTTGCGAGGTACAATAAACTTTGGTGTTTTCTAAAAGAAGGGAGGATGTGAAGAATTAATTGCCTACACGGATAGTGATTATGCTGGGGACTTGGAAGATAGGAAGAGCACTTTAAGCTATGTATTTTTATTGAGTTCAGGGGCGGTGTCTTGGTCTTTAAGAAAGCAGCCTGTAGTCACTTTATCCACCACTAAGGCAGAATTCATTGCTGCAGCTTCATGTGCTTGTCAAGCAGTGTGGTTGAGGAGGATTTTGGAGAAGCTTAGTCATACTCAAAGTAAGTCTACCACTGTTTATTGTGATAATAGTTCAGCAATCAAGCTTTCCAAAAATCTAGTAATGCATGGACGCAGCAAACACATAGATGTTCGCTTTCATTTCCTTCGTGAACTCACTAAGGCTGAAACTGTGATGATGGTTCATTGCAATACTAAGGAGCAAGTAGCAGATGTGGTGACTAAACCTCTAAAGTTTGATGCATTCTTGAAGCTTCGGAAATTGTTGGGCGTGTGTCCAGTACCAAGTGTAAACTGATTGCTAGTAGCATTCAGTTTAAGGGAGGATATTAAGTTGTTAGGATTTGTTTTAAAGTTGTTAGGATTTGTTTTGACATAGTGTTACTGCCTTGTTAATAATCCCTATTGTTCAGGGAATGCTTGACCTATTCCTTAGCCTCATACCACGCAATGAAGTTGAGCTAAACGTGGGTTGCATCTTTTTCTGTTTTAGTTTATTTTTTAAGGCTATTTAAGCCAACTTGTTTTATTCAATTCAATAATCAATTCTCCCAACTCTTGCATACTTTACATAAGAGATTTGGTTCTCAACAAAGTCAACATGGAGTCTGTTCTTCATCTCTTCTTCCATTGCCCCTTTGCTGCTGCTCTCTGGTCGTGGTTTCTTCAAGTGGCTGGAGTAAGGAGTGCTGCTCCATTTTCTCCCTCTATGATTTGGCTCCAGACGTCCCACAGCTGTGATAAGTTGGCAAAATAGGGTATTTCTTCTTCTTTTTTTTTTCAACCATTTTTGTAATCTGGAAGAGCAGAAATGATCTCATCTTCAGAAATTCCAGACCCTCCCAGTCTAAGGCTCAGACCCACCTGACTGAGCTCCTTTCTTTCTCTTCAGAAAGTTACATGCTCCCTTTTCTGGTAGGCCTCTCCACCAATTTTGTAAATTTCTATCCATTTTTGAGATCTCCTAATTTGGAGCTCTAGTGCTTCCTTTTCTTTCTCTTTTTCCTTTTTTTTTAGCCGTCCAGGCTATTTCTTGGGGGCTCTGGGCCTTTGTTCTCTTTGTTCTCCTTTTTTCTAATGCAATTGCCTTTTAGCACAAAAAAAAAAAAAAAAAAAAGCTACATGGTGGGCTATATGGAGGATGAGAAACGAATATGTATTCAAAGCCAGATCTCCAAATCCAATGTGGGCTATTTCACTTGCTAATAGTGTGATTATTCAGCCCAAAATGGATAGCCACCAATCTATGGATAAATATCCATCTATGTCTCGTGTTCTAACCCATAAGAGATATCCAGACTTGCAGTTATTTTTTTTAGTCTATAAAAACTTTTTACATTTTTAGGAAACTTAATATGGTGGCCTACCATCTTGCCAATAGAGCCGGCCCTGGGCTAAAGCCTAGGAAGCCACCGCTTTAGGCCCCCAATTTTTGTCCATTTTTCGGGGCCTCAAATTTCTTTAGCCCATATAATATATAGGTCTGTAAAAAATAAAAAAAGGCTGCCCAAGACATGAGAAATGACCCAATTTCTAAACAACCCATTACAAAAGGGCCCTAAATTAATGATTTTGTATTATATTTAAAAGTAAAAAAAAATGAAAAAAAGAGTATGAAACTTTGAAAATTGGAAAAGATTAGGTCGGCTATTATAGAGTAGTTTTGGATGTCAATTCACTTTCGACTTCAAAGATCAAATACACTCCGTCTCTCTCTCCCTTTCTCTCTCTCTCTCTCTCTCTCTCTCTCCCCTTATTCACAATCAAAACTGGGTCTCCTTATTCCCAATTAAAGTTGGGTTTTTGAACTGCAAAATAGTTTTTGACTTTCCGTTTACGTGTTTCACCGCTTTGTGCCGACGAGACAGGAAGAGAACCGGGTGATTGAACATTCTCTCCTTTACAAGTTTCAAAGAATATTTTAAAAATGAGCCATTTTTTTTTTATCTGTTCTTTTAATCTTTTTGACTTTTAAGGGGACAAGACTATTGATTAACATTTTTTTTTTTTGTTATATAAAAATTTATTGTATACATAAACTCAATATAAAAATAAAAGGATAAGAAAAGGTACCACTAAGTTTAACCACAATATCAATTGAATCAAATGATCTTTCGCTTATTATGAAGAAAAAAATTAGTTGAATCATCACATTATGAAAATACAAATAATTTGTAGATGGGTTATGTTTGGCAAATTTGTTGATTGTTGTTTATTTGATTTAATGATTTACAGATACTCTTATGGTGTTGATTGAGTTATTGATGCTGGCCTAGCACTCTATTGTTTTGCAACCTCAGTAATTTTACTTGAATTTGAAGCTTTTGAGTTTGGATTGTCATTGGTTCTTGAGTACTGCATTAGATTGTTTCCTAGAATCATGTATCCTAGAAAGTGCCTCTCAGGGTTTGAAAAAAGAAAAAAAAAACGAAAAGTTGATGCACTTATTCAATCTCAATCAGGATCTCTTGATAAGTTTGTTGTTACTAAGAAACAAACAAATGATTCAGTTCCAGTTGAAAATTTTGAGGATGAAGAATTTATAGATTCAGTAAATGAAGAGCATGAAGAGACATTTGATGAGGAAATTAATCAGTGGATTAATGAAAATGACAATGAGAATGATGGTAGTCAACATGAAGACCAAAATGTAGAATTTCAGCCTTCAAATGTTGATGATTCGAGTAATTGGGATAAGATGGATTAGAATTTACAAGACTTTTTAGTAGAAAGGGGTCCTAAAAGAAGAGTTGACGATGTCAATTATCCTAAAGATAATCTTAATAGACACTTCTCTTCCACACACTACATCCGGCATTTATCCAATGGAGAGAAACATGATAGAAAGTGGCTTGTATATTTGGATGTTTTGGATAAAGTATTTTGTTTTTGTTGTAAGTTGTTTAAGGAAGAGGGGAATAAGACTTTATTGGCTAATGATGGACTTGGAGATTGGAGAAATATTGGTAAAAGGTTAAAAAGTCATCAAAGTAGTAATGAGCATCTCATGTGCATGAGTAAATGGATTGAATTAGATATAAGATTGCACAAGAATGAAACCATTAATAAAAGCGTGAAAGAACAAATCAATAGTGAGAAAGAACATTGGAAAAGGGTGTTGTGAAGGATAATGGCTGTGCTGAAAACACTTGCAAAAAATAATTTAGCTTTTCGTGGGGAAAATGAGAAGATTTATCAAGAGAGGAATGGAATTTTTTTAAGCATAATTGAAATGATTGCTGAATTTGATCCAACAATGCAAGAGCACCTTCGGCGAATTGAAAGTGGTGATGTTCATTACTGTTATCTTAGCCACAAAATTCAAAATGAATTGATACAATTGTTAGTGTGTGAGATTAAGACTGCAATCATTACAAGAATCAAAGAAGCAAAATATTTCTTGACTATACTTGATTGTACTCCGAATGTAAGCCATGAAGAACAAATGACTCTTGTGATTCGTTGTGTGGATGTCTCAACAAGTCCAATAAAGGTGGAAGAATTCTTTTTAGAATTTTTAAAGATAGAAAATACAATGGGGTTAGGGCTTTTCAATGTACTTCAAGAAGCGTTGAGTACTTTTGAACTTGATTTTGATAATATAAGAGGACAAGGATATGACAATGGGTCTAATATGAAAGGAAAACACAAGGGTGTACCAAATAGGGTACTCAACATAAATCCTAGAGCATTCTATACATCTTGTGGTTGTTATAGTCTTAACCTTGCACTTTGTGATATGGCTAACTCTTGTCTTAAGGTTACATCTTTCTTTGGACTGGTACAACGAATATACTTGTTGTTTTCATCTTCGCCAAAGAGGTAGAAAATGTTGAAAGATAATGTAGAAGGTCTCATGGTCAAGCCATTGTCGGAAACACATTGGGAAAGTCGTGTGGAAAGTGTTAAAGTTATAAGATACCAAGCCTCACAAATAAGAGATGCTTTAGTTGAATTGGCCCACAATATTGAAGATCCGAAAACAAATAATGATGCGGAGTCCTTAGCAGAACATGGAATTGTCAGTTTTGAGTTTTTAGTTGGCATGATTATTTGGCACAATCTATTATTTGTTGTTAATTCCGTTAGCAAGGTTTTTCAAAACGAAGGCATGCACATAGATGTTACTAATTATCAGTTGAAAGGGCTTATTGCATTTATTGAAAAGTATAGAGAAACTGGATTTGTATATGCCATGATTGAAGCTAAAGAGGTTAAAGAGGTTGCAACTAGAATGAATGTTGAACCAGCATTTCAAGAAAAACGAATCATATATAGAAAGAAGCAATTTGACGAGAACAATAGTGAAGAGGCGACACAGTTAGCTGAAAAATCTTTTAGAGTGAAGTATTTCTTATATATTGTAGATCAAGCTCTTTCATCACTTAAAAGCCTGTTCGAACATTTTCAAGTAGATGAGAAAACTTTTGGATTTTTGTTTGATTTGAAGGATTTAAATGCTACCAATGATGAAGCTTTGATGTCCTATTGTGCTAATCTTGAAACTTTTTTGAGCAAGGATGCGCTTTTTGATATTGATGGGAGAGACTTATTTTCAGAATTAAAAGTGTTGAAAGAAGTTTTGCCAAAAGAAACAACAAAGCCAATTGATGTGCTCAATTATTTGAAGGTGATAGATGGCTGTTTTCCCAATACATGGATTGCATACAGCATATTGCAAACTATACCAGTTACAGTTGCCTATGAGGAAAGAAGTTTTTCAAAGTTAAAGTTGATCAAGTCTTACCTTCGGTCAACCATGTTACATGAATGATTGAATGATTTAGCTATGTTGTCAATTGAGAAGGCCATGGTTGATAAGATTGATTACGTAGCTTTGATTAATACATTTGCAGCAAAAAACGCTAGAAGAGTAGTGTTTAAATGAATTTGAAGTGATGTAATGACTATTGATTTTTCCATATATATGTTTTGAATTTTGGTAATGATTAATTTATGACCCACTTTTTTTAAGCTAATTTTCGTATACAATATATAAGGGGTCCCCTTTGAAATATTTGCTTTAGGCCTCAAAAATCTCAGGGCCGGCGCTAGTTGCCAAAAGGATTCAAGCAGGTCTCAAGTTTCTATAGGCTAGGGACCCCTATCACTTGGGTTAATTTCTATGGGCAGTTTTGGGATGGTGGGGCTAGTGTTTGCCGTCTTCTGTTCGTTGCTTCTTTTTTTTTTTTTTTTTTTTTTTGTAACAGTTAAGTAATGGAAAGGTGGTCCAGGATTGGGTCCAGTTGGGTCTAGAATCTGTATATCCAATTGTACAATATCTAATACTTTGGGTAATTTACTTTACATGTGAATTACCCAAACAACCCAGGGACGGGTGTGTCGATGCTTGACTAATCTGAAAATGACTGAGCCAAGTAATTGCATTATGAGATGCCAACCCTAGTAAATCCCACATGTGCTCAACCTGGCATAACTCATCACCACCCCTGCATGGAACAGCCTGGCCTCACCCTGTGACAAATCTCAGCCACTCAAAAAGCCAATCCAACTGGGAGGACATTGGATTGATCATGCAAATTGGCCATCGAAACATAATCAAGTTACGATTTAATAACCTCGAGGCCCCTCAAAACTATGGGTGGCAAAACCTAATCAGTCGACCTAGTAACCAAGTTGTGTTTGGGTCCACCTACATAAACTAAATAACCCATTTAAATTGGTTAGGTTATGGTTATGCCGCATTTCTAAATCCACTTCAATGGTTTGGTGATTGATTATTTTGATTCCTAGTTGATATTTAGTGGAATGAGATGAACTTGCATTGGGCTTTTCTGGCTTTTAATTGACCTAAATTTTTATCCTTATTTGAAATTGATTGGACTTGGGCTAGACTTCTAGGGGTTAGATCTGTGTTAAATGGGTTAACCCAAATGGATGGAGTTTGTACTGGTCCTCCATGGACCTGACCCAACCTTAAATTAAGCCTAGGGAGGACTCAAGGGAGACCATGATGGGCAATTTTATAACTGGTCGATCCAATGTGATAGCATGGTCCACCATCTATTCTTCTACCCATTTGATTATTACATTTTACTTTCTTTTGATTTGACCATTATTTTCACCTTTTCTAAATTGATCATTCACTTCAATTCACTTTACAAGTGAATTATCCAAACATATGATGAAAAGCCGAGGAAATCATGAAAAATTAGAAATTGGGTACCCACCAACACATTTATTATTGAGTGGTGTTGGCACACCTGATCAGTATCCATTATCACACATATTCCCAAGATCAATCATTGGGTCTTCAGGTTGATTGCATCACTCCTATCCAGTAGTCCAACCTAAAAAAATAAATACAAATTAATTTGGCCCTTTTCTTGGTGGGTTAGCAAACTTGACTCATAATCAATCCATATTTTATGCTGATCAGGTTGAATGGTCAAATATGTGTGAAGTTGGGGGTCAAGTTTTGTCACCTCTAATTTAGGTCATAATATTCATTAAGTGGGGCCCAGCGGGCCCCACGTATCCCAGCCAGTGGGAATTGTGGAAGATTTTTCCCGACTTTAGGGAATTGTGGGCAGCTCTTCGTCTTCTTGTCATCCATCGATCGATCGTGCAAGAAGAAACAAGAAAGGCATCGAAAGCTCTCATCTGTATCTAGGGGCGAACCCAAGAATTCTTTCTTGGGGGGGGGACCACTATGAAGAAAAAATTTCTTTGGGGTCCCACATATGAAAAACTCGTGTAGTTTTCAAAATATGTAATAGCTTTTTTGAAAACTTTGGGGGTCCATCTGTAAAAAATTATAAAATCTTGTAACGAAAAACTGAGTTTGCAGAAATTGTGGAGGGACTAGATGTAAAAATCCATAAAACTTTGTAAAGAGTTCTCAGAAATCTTGTAGGGGCCATAGGTAAAAATTCATTAAATTCCCTTATTAAGAAAGAAGCGAGGTTTTACAAAATTATGCGGCCAGCCCCCCCTTGTTTCCCCCAGTATCCCATTTTCAGGTAAAATGAACAAAATCATGGAACACAATAGTAGGAACTAGGAATCCCCCTTTCATAACTTCCACTCCTTTTTTCAAGGAATTTGGTTACGAATTTGGGTGCGTTTAGATGTCCAATTATTCAATCTCTCATTTTCTTTGACAGAATCCCTACTTTCGTTATTTTCATTTGTCTTATGTAAGTATGAGTTTAGGGCATGACTGGATGCAATAGTCACCTGATTCACAATTCCACCAAATTCGAGTTTGGGTTTTCCAGGAACCAAGATTTTGTCTTTTTCATTTTTCATGATTGTTTCGAACTATTTCAGACTGTGGGGCATTTTTCTTTCGTTGTTATATCTATGAAACTATTTGGAATCGTTTTGCAGTTCAAGGTCGAGACCATAATTAGATATGGGGTGTGGATTCTGCAAGCTGTGGAATTCACTGTTTCTGTTCGGTGTAGTGATGAGAGATCCATATAAAGAATTGTTTTTTATGTGTCATATTCCTTGCACCAAACGTCAGAATTAAAAATTCACGGAAAAGTTCTTTTGTGTGGGTGTGGGTCTGTCCAGGGTTAGAATATTTGAAAACAATGACCCACCTAATGGGATTCCTGATTTCTCTGAGGGAGATTGATACATAGCTCTAAAGCACAGGTTTACATATCCATTACATTTTCTCATTTTACTTCTGCTTCTTTGAAAATCTTTGTTAGATAATAAAATGGAACAATTGCTGACAGATTTCAGTTTCAGGGGAGTAATACATAGGTTATCTGCAGATTTAGGCTTTGGGTTTAAATTATGGAATGATTATCTGAATTGATTGTGTTTTGTTTTGGATCCAGATTTACCTTAAAACATTTTCTTCTTTCATTTCGGTCTTTGGAAAGTTTGGGATTTTTTAATTACTATTATTTTGTTTTATTTTGAAGAGTTCTGTTTGTTGGTTTTGATGTGCTTTTGCTTTCTATACGCAAAACTGATGGGGACTTGAGCCTTCACATGGATTGGTTTATGGGATTTCGATCCCTGACCAAACGGAGCAATTTTGATTTGCCCTCCGTGGTCCTGGAACACAGGCTGTGATATATCTATTGGCTGCACAGAATTTATCTGAACAAACTTCAGTTTCAGATGGTCAAATTGTTATCTTCGTCTCTAGCTTTATAGATCATTGTCAAATGATCCAAAATGAAGATCTTTTTGCCATAACCAATATTGCAGGTAAACACAGTAGCTAGTAATTAGAATTAAGAGCAAACTGACTTACCAAGGATCCAATAGCTCCTATTCCCTGTGTGTTTTGGCAACCAAATTTCAAAGATGTCCTGCTTGATCACTTTTGAGAGAAGGTAGCTTAAACATAAAAATCAACTATTACCTTGTTTGATTAGAGTGGACTCAACTGGGTCATGTAGACCCCTTTACTGCCCTGTGATTAATTATAATCTTGATCATAGTGGACCTGATCATGGGCCACTTCTGTTTGGGTTGCAATACAGTCTTATATGATCTAGTTTAACTTTCAATTTGTTGATTGCTTAAAATCTAATCCACTTGGATTTTGACCCAACTTTACATAACCTAAGATCCATGTTGAAAATGCATCAGAACCAAAAAGAGTGCCTCTTGTATCAAAGGGCTTGAATTCTTAGACCTAAACCGCAGCCCCATTTGCAAATCTTAGACCTAAATCTTAGATTATGAACTGAAAACTGCGATCTGATAATCAAGTAACCCTGGACTTAACCACCTCCAAACCGAAAAAAATATGTATCACTAAATGGATAGACATGATTAATTTGATGACTTAGTGAAGATCTTCACCGATCTTGGCAGCAGATGATGATAGATATTAGACAAATACATCTGGGGAAATTGTGGCCCAAAGCGGGACCCATATCATGTTATCAGTACTATCAGAAGCTTCTCCTAATCCCATTATTCTGATTTATTTGCTCTCTTGTGGGGCCCCAATTTGTGATCTGAACCCATCAGCATTCGCATAAAGACGAAAAAAACCAAGGTGTAGGTTTCTTGTCTTAGATCTTTACTAATTTCAAAACATATGAAAAAAATTTAAAACATACTAAGCCCATTTTTAAATTTTTTTAATGCATCGCCTAATTCATGATGAGCCATTCAAAATTCTCATAAAATCGATAACCCTCAAGGTATGAAGTTTTGCATCATAGATACTCGTTGATTTTGAGTAATTAGATAAAAACAAAAAAACAGCTCAATCTCAGTTTTACTGTTTCTTTACAATCTTGCAGGTACTAGTGTAAAACGGGTTGTTCAGGCACTATTTGGCCAGCCGTGTCGTGCTTGGGCCGGGCCGGGCTATGCCGTGCTTAGGCAGGCAGGGGGTCGGCCCAACACGGCACATGACAATATTGTCATGCCTTGTTGGGCCTTGCCCAAGCAAGGCTGGCCCATAGGCCCTTCCTAATTTTTTAGGGAGTTTATAGACTTTTAAGATTTTTGACTTGAAAGTTGAATGACTAAAATAAATGCACAACTATTGATGCTAATTTACAAATGAGAAATAAGATTTAAGTTATTTTATATTTCTTGAAATAAAATTCACAACAACTTTGATGATAATTTCCAACTTTTAAAAAGTTATAAATTAAAAATAAATATTAAAAATAAATTTCTATCCTCTATAAATTAAAATAAAAATTAAAAGTACGATAGTTTCTTGAAAATAAAGTTTACAGCAACTATGACGATAATTTTTAACTTGAGATAAATTTTAAAAATTACAACTATGATAATTTTTTAATACTATGATATTTCTAATGCTAAAAAGAAGTCTTCTACTTGAAAGGGGGTATTTATAAATCTACCAAGTGTTAGAAATGACACAAAACCTCATATGACCTTTTTTGGTTGTTGTGGCATGGGGGTGTAAAACTGTCAACAAACACCCTAGCCATTTATTATTATTATTATTATTATTATTATTTTGAGGACGGGGATGGCCGGAGCGGGGCGGGGCGGGGGCGGGTTTTCCTTCTAGTGGCCATGACGGGCCGGTCAAAGGGGGAGAGGGTTGATGCCAAGGGGCCCAGCACGGCCCTTCCATTGGCCATGATTGGCTGGTCAAAGTTCAGGGGTCAACACAGCCCGGCCCAATATTTTACACCCCTACTTGTAGGCCCCCGGTGTATCATCCAAACCATTGTTTATGCCTAGGATGAGCTGTTTATTTATTTATTTTTATTTTTTGTACAGTTTTGGGGTCTAGGAGCCCACTAAATTATAGAGAGACTATAAACCCTCTCTTCCTCCTCTTCCCACCTCATACATGATATATGCATATCTAGTTAAAACTGATGTAGTAAAATGAATTGCTATTGAGAGTGATACGAAGTTGGTGTTTGCATCAATACATTGTCATGTTTCAATATTTAAAACTTAATATGTAAATTTGATTGACATTTCTCAAGCATAAAATAACAAATGACCCAAAGAATTATAAAATAGGAAGCAATAAGTTTCCCTGCTAAATCCATAAGTGGTGGCACTTTAAAATTCCAACAGTTCCGTTACTCTTTTTTTCAAAGATAGCCCCAGCAAAGGGGGCTAGAACTACGAGAGTACCCGAGGGGGGAAGACTGTGGTTCAATCCTAGGTTATCCGAGTGAGTCAGGGTTGCTAGAACTAGGCAAACCCTTGTTTTCAATAACTCCTACTTAAGATTCATTGTATTGACTTTGGCCATGGCCGGCTCGAGACAATTCGAGGTCTAAAGCGACAATCTTAAATGAGGCATTTTCTTTGTTTTAATATTATTGTAAATATTTTATTTTAAATTTATTTTTCTTGCTTTTTTGTGATGCAAAATTACTAATTAGGTTTTTATATTCAAGTTTTGCTAATCTATCTTAAGTCCACCTCCAAAATCTATACGAAAATTTTGAACCCATCCCCAAAACTCACATGGAAAACTTGGGTCACAAAATCCAAATACCTATTTGGCTCTAAACCACCCCCAAACCACCACCCCCCACAAAAATATATATATATATATATATCGAATCTGCCACTGGTGGGGCTCGAAGCATTTTTACCTGCGCACGGTGCGCACAATTTAAGAGTTGTGCCCCATGTATTGGATGTTCCAGATGCATAATGCTCATATGCACCGTGGCCAAGTGAATAAATTCGGGCGGGGGCTCATTGTTTATCTTAAATCTGAAATCCCAAGCTATGGATCTATTACAACCACATCATGGATCAAATCTGAATGAGTCCCTATTGAAATATGATACAAAAAAATAATGAGAAAAAAGTTGATACACATGGACTGCTTGAAATATAATGGTTTTCTAAAATCAATTGAACTCATAACAATAGTAATATAAGAGACAAATTTGGAAATATAATAGGCCATAAATGACACTTTAAGGTCGTATCTTCTTAAGAGAGAGTTATTATGGGGCCTTATATTTTGGGGAGAAAAAAAAGGGATGGCAGTTGATAAATTTGTTTTTTTTGGAATTTCAAAAGATGCCAGCTGCTATTATGGTGCCTTTTTTTGGGCCTTATTTTTTGGGCCCTAAAGCGAAGGCTTTATTGGCCTTATGCTAGAGCTGGCCCTATTGACCCTACTTTAAAGTTGATCATAGTGGGTCGTCTTATAACTTTAGATTCTTCATGCATTTTATCCGTGATCAACTTGATTACATATTCTATGAGGAGAAAGGTAAATTCCTATATGCATGTGTGACATTTCAAATACCAAGGGGCAGCTCAGTTAGCCTAGGACCATGGTTTTCTTTTGAAGGTTGAAGGTTCGAAATTGCCTTACCACACTAGGGCCACAGGGGATTTACTCGGCTCCCCTTGGGCCCGTAGGGATTAGTCCGGCCGAAAGGGCCGGGACACCCTCCGATATCAAAAAAGAAAGTGTGATCATTTCAATGGTGAGCCCCCTCATTTATTCCTTCGTTATTTACTTCTTCAAACTATGTGATTGCATGTTACTTTATATGTTGATTCTATTTATTTGAGTTTTATAGTAAGTTTTCTCGAGGGCCAGCTTGACCATAAAGCAAGAAAAGCCCTTGCTTTAGGCCTCTAAAAAATAAGGCCCCCTAATAATAATCGGTATCCTTTTCGTAAAATAATAATAATTAGTATCATATCCTATTAAAGCTATCTTTTCCCATTCCAAAAATGCATCAAAGAAATTCTCATCTTTTTTTTTTCTCTCTCAAAAAAAGGTCCCATAATAGTAAATAATATCACATCTCAATAAAGTCATCTTTTCACATTCCAAAAAATATTAAATCAATTTTCATCATTCTTTTGTAATTGATTGTTTAATGATGAGACAATTTCTTCAATTTTGAATAATTTAAAATATATAAAAGTATTTTTATTTTTTATTTAGTTTTGAAATTTTAAAATCATTAGACAATGATAGTTTGAAAAAAAAAAATTCTTAATCCCGAATGTTCATTGAGACATGATAGTTTTTCTGATATTGATGGTTTAGATTTGTTTTTAGAATTAAAAGCTTTTAAAGAAATTTTACAAACAGAAGAAAACACCCAAATTGACTACTTAATTATATAAAAAGACTAGATTCCTTTTTCAAATGCATACATTGCTTACAGAATATTGACAATACTTGTAATAGTTACTTTTGCGGGAATTTTTTCAGAAGTAAATTGCTAAAATCCTACATAAGACTGACAATGTTGCTATGGTCGACAATGCAAGAAGTTTTTCAAAAGTAATAGTGACTTTTGCAGGAAGTTTTTCAAAATTAAATTGGTAAAATCCTATATAAGATCGACAATGTCGCTAGAAAGATTAGGTGGATTAGCCATACTATCAATTGAAAAAGATATGTTAATAAAACTTGAATATAAAAACTTAATTAGTAATTTTACATCACAAAAAAGCGAGAAAAATAGATTTTCAATAAAATATTTATAATATTATTAAAAATAGAAAAGGCCTTACTCTTTAGGTCTCAAATTGTCTCGAGCCGGCCCTCATTTTCTCCTTGTTGAAGTATGTGCCATAGTGGCAATATGGTTATTAGGTTGTGGGCTTCAGGTTTACTTCTACCGTCCATGAGAAATTAGGATTTTGGAATATGATTGATATGAGACAAACTAAAGTAGGCTTGCCTGGGGTGGATTTTGAGAATTAAACTCGGTTTATGCTCAATAGAGGTGGAAATAAGGGGCAGGGGTAGCCATGGCCCCCAATTCTTTTTTTTTTTTTTTTTAAACCCTAGATGTTATATAAAATTTATGACTTCTTTATACTGGTCCTCTATTCCTTTATTATTTATTTTACTATTATTATTAATTTTTTCATAGTCCCACCCCCGCAACCCCCCAAGGAAAAACCCCACCCCACCGACATAAAAAAGAGGGAATTTTCTAGTTCCACCACTGGTGTTAAGGCCAAGGCTCGTTTTCAAAGTCAGGTTTAGGCCTTGTCTGTATCTCTACTCTTATTCCAAGAGCGCCATCCAAAATAAAGCCATAAAAAAAAGAGGCTAAATCTTATTTTAACAATCCCAAAAATGGGCCTTTCGTTTTAGGAGGATTTACTACTACTTCTCTAAAGCAGCTAGCGGGTAGAATCATATGCCAAACGCTTTTATTTTCCAAACCTCTACCCGCTTTAGACATTTAGACAAATAGAGATTGAAAATAGAGGTGCCAAACATGGGCTTAGTTTCAAGTTTTGTTCGAATTATATATGGTTAAATCAGGCCTGAGTTGGCCTTAACCAACCTGACCCAACTGATATTGCAGCCCTACTTTAAGGACAAAAGCTTCCATTAATACCGTCACCTTTGTACTTTGACATTGAAAATAAACTATGGTAAAAATATCATGGTGTTCTAAATATTGTATTTAGATAATGGAGAAAATGGCAAGATACTTTGTTAAAGTTATTCTATTGGGCAAACACTGTTTGTTGCAAATAGGTAAGATAATGGCAAGTTTGTCTTTTAGATTGTTGGTTTTGGTGGAAAAAAGGACCTATTTGACCGATGATTAAGGTGGTTGACTGATATGGTTGAGAAAATGTAAATGGTCGTACATAAAGACACAACAAAAAGAGGCCATTATTTGTAATAATATTAGAAAAGGCGTGTGATTACATGTAGACTTTCCCCATTTTTTTAGCTTTTTTACAAGGGTCTTGAACCCACATATCCAACAACACTTGCAGGATAGATTTTCTGTAGTGTGAAAGTTGTTGTTATGCAGAATTGTAGTTAAATGCATGATCTTTATATAAACTTGTGATAGAAGAGCCTTTGAGACTAGTACTGCTTTTGAACATTTATGTGGAGAGTAGTGTCACTCATTTGGGGACGTTGCCTATAATATATGGTTTTCATATTGAGAGCTATTTTGTTATACAATTATAAGAAAGCTAGCTTGAAACTTGCCATAGCTAGTTTGAAATCTTCTAATTCTTTGTTACACTTTGAATTGAGAGTCCATGTCTTAATTGATGTTCTTTGCAACTTGAAAAACATGGTAATGATGATTGACATTCCTCATTCATTTGTAGACCTTTCTAACCTCTACCTCTATTATTAACTTAATGTGGGCCTCACAAGGTGGTTCTCATTTTACAATATTATAAGAATTAATTCTCACGGGATGAAAAAAAAAAAAAAAAAAAAACTCCGCACAGAAAAATCAGATTTGTTCATTTGTTCATTCTTTCAATTTTATGTATTTGTGTTTATTAAATTATCTAAAGAATGTGTTTATTCATTACCCTAATGTTATTTATGGCATTGCTTATCTCTATAAATTGTCTTCTAGTTTCTTAGCTGGAATTGACATCATTGGACCTATTTTAGATATTGTGAAGCTCGCGCGAGGTCCCATTGGCCGTCGAATTGGTTACATTAAAAATCTAAAAAAAAATAGGAAAGAACTCAACAAACATGATTTGTTTGCGGCAAGGGATGATGTGTTGAACAAGATAAATTGCAACAAACCAAATGAAGTTTGTAACAAGTGGCTTGAGAATTTGAAAGAGATAGAAGATGAAGTGAATGCCATTAGAGAAGAATATAACGAGGACAAGAAATGCTTATAGGGTGGTTTCCTAATATCTACTCTAGGATGAAGCTGGGAAAGTGTGTAGAAGATATTATGAAGGAAATGACAGATCTAAACGACAAACAGTTGAAATTCGATAGAAAAGTGTTGTTTAATTCACCATTAGAGAAAGTTCAGACACAAAATGTAGAAAGTAATTTCTTAACTGCAACTGTGCGTTCACAAAAGAAGATATTGACGTTTATAGAAGATGTCAATACCCAAATTATTGGAGTTCGGGGAGGGGGTAGGCAAGACTGTACTCTTTCAAGAATCACCGTGTTCCTATAATTCTTTTGGTTTCATTGAGTGAAAGTATTACATTTATAAGAAAACATGAACTAACCATATCTAGAGGATAAGGATAATCGTAACAACACTAGCTTCCTAACAATCTTCTTTAACAGATAATCATAATCCCTAACATCCCCCCTCAATCATAATCTTCATGTCTTCTTGGTGATTGCCGTCCGTGGATCCATCACTATCGCAACTTGCTCCTTTCCGAGTTTGTCAATGCCGATGGCCACTGAATCAAATATGTCGCAATTTCTTCCAGAATCTCCGATCGTGCAATTTTGATGAAGATGGTGAGATTGTAGGGCCTTAGATGGAAAGATAGGAGATGATGCTCAGTTTTTTTATTAAAACAGAAAAAAAAATGTCGGTGTGGAAACAGGATAGTACCCGGCTTGATCACAAGATCATCGCCGGGCCCAAGCTCTGATACCATATAATCTTTCAAGAATCACCATGTTCTAACCATATCTAGAGGATAAGGATAATCTTAACAACACTAACATCCTAACAATCTTCTTCAATAGATCATAATCTCTAATAACAACAACTATTAAATTATTGAACAACCACCCTCAAGTGTCACAAAGATTGGAGATTGTCCTATGGATAATTGTCTCAAGAGATGGAAGTCGAAGAAAGCTGCAAAATGCTATTGCAGAATGCCTAAAATTGACCATATCAGAATTTGATGATCAACTAAATTAAGCAAATATATTTGACTCATTGAGGCAGAAGAAGTTCTTATTGGTTTTAGATGATGTTTAGGAAATGATAGATTTGTTTGATGTTGGAATCCCAACTCTCAATCAAGTTGATGGCTGAAAGGTTGTATTAACCACTAGGTTCCTTGAAGGTATGTCGATAGGAGAAATGCTATGGAGACCGAATAAGAGCATGAATTCCAATTCAAATCGCGCTCCTATTTGGTCTCCATATAATTTCTCAAAGTGGAGACTCTTTCAGAAGATGAGGAATGGAACCTATTCATTAAAAGTGCTGGAGTGCTATGTCGACCGATGAAAACAAATAAGGATGTCAAAGTGGAGACTCTTTCAGAAGATGAGGAATGGAACCTATTCATTAAAAGTGCTGGAGTGTTGTCATGACCTCTTACATCAAGCAATTTGTTGAAGGTATTTTCAAAGAGTGTAGTGGCCTACCACTTGCCATCAATGTAGTTGGTTCGTCAATAAATTTAAATTAACTACAAATTAATAAGTTATATCTCTTCTCTTAAAGTTAAATGAAAATTCAGAAATATGAAAACCTAAATATGCATAGATTGATTAGAGACCTCGGAAGACTGAACTCTTTAAAAGGAAACTCCTTTTAGATTGAACTCTAAAATAAAAGAATTCTCTTGGAATCTATAAAATCTCCCCTTTAAGTTAAAACTGAAATTGACGTTGACCTCCAATTTCTCGATCAATTCCGAAATTAGAGCTCAATTGCGAAATTGAATCCCATCCCTTTCATAAATAATACATAATAAAAAATAGAAATGAAAGTCCATAATCAATCCAATAACATACGCAATTTAAAAGAATTAAATACCCATGACAAAGAAAAAACTCAAAAATCGAGAACAAAAGGCAAAGACCAAAGATCCCACAAATTAATGAAAATCCACCATTAAGAAAACTAAAAAGACCCATTACAACTGAGAAATAATAATAAAAGAAATTTAGAAGAAACAAACCAACCTATGATAATCTAACACTCAAAAATGAAAATTTGAAGCCACAAAAGAAATAAAAAAAGAACAAATCTATGAAAAGCCTTCACAAAGAAAACTAAAAGAACGCAATGGAAGTAAAAGAAATAATTGACTCATGATGATAAGCAATAAAAGAAGAAGAAAATACAAAATAAAAATGAAAATACACATAAAACCCCATGATGAAAAGTGATTTTAAAGAAAAGACCGAGGAGAAGCCAATACCCAAAATTTGAAAAAAGAAAAAAAAACCAGAGTCTATGGAAAGCTAATGCAACGAAAACTAAAAGACATTTTACCAATAAAATAAAATTTGAAACAAAAAAGGGAAAAAAAGAGACCCACATACTATGGAAACCTAATGCCACGAAAACTAAAATATAAGATAAAAATTGAAAAAAAAGAGAAAAAATTGAAACCCACAGCCTATGGAAATCTAATGCCATTAAAACTAAAAGAAACCTAATGCAAGGAAAATAAAAGAATATAGCTGCTTCTGCATTCCTTTTCTTTGCCTAAAAAAAAGCAGGATTTAAACATCTAGGATCAAAGTAGTGGTGGCAAAGGCCCCTTAACTTCGTTGTAATCAGTTTTACCAAAAGAAATATTCGGAGTAATGAGTACTTTCAAAAAAATTTTATAAGAAACAAACGTTACACATTCATGATGGTTTTATACGATTCCAACATTTAGAATATTATAAAGTATAGAATGAAAACAAACACATAACATACTACATGGTCAATAGAGAATCATTAAAAAAAAAAGAAGAAAAAACCAATTTAAGTACATCAGGCCCAAGGCAACTCTTCTAATTCCAAACATCAATACATAAGGAGACTCCCCAATCAAAATCACCCACAAAGTGAAGAAAAAAAAATAAAGAAGAAGAAAATAATAAGACCCTTAGAATTTGCATCAGAGATCCAATTCAAATACTAGAAACTCTAGAACTATTAAATTTCTTTTTTCTGGATTTATCCACTATTTGCATACATCAGTAGTCAAACCATACAAATACAAACCAAATTAGCACCTTTTTGTAGTTCCTAAATATTAAATGCCCAGAAGTTCTCCACAGTTAAAGCGCCCACATGATAAAAAAACTTAATTCATATACGTCAAACGAAACAAAATTTGGCGTCCTGTAAATAGAAAAAAAATCTCATGGAGTAATTTGCAGAGGGTGAAAATCTATTGTGTACAATCAAAATCAATTATAGATTCTCCTTCTTATGTTGATGACATGTTTTAATAATGACCAATTTGACCGCTAACGGTCTTGCTAAATTTCTTTCTACCTCAAAGGAAGAAAAGGACGGTTTACAATGGCTATCGTGTGATGGGGTCCTCTATTTCGATGGCCTAAATTACGTTAAAAGTTCTAACGTGTGATCTCTTGGTTGAGAGAGAGAGAATAAAAAAAGGGAACCAAGTCAAACACAGGTCAAAGTTGTAACGAATCATTCAGTGTAATTAAATACCAATCAACATTTAAATGGAGAATGAGGTAACCACTCCACATCTCTCTCCACATCTTTAAATTTTATGTGTTCGTGAGTATTAAATTAACTAGATGGCATTAATTTATTCTTGCCTGATGCTATTTATGCCATTGTTCACTAGTACCTAATTGTCTTCTAGTTTCTTAACAGGCATGGATATTATTGCACCGGTTTTAGAAATTGTAAAACCCTTATGGAGTCCTATTGGTCGTCAAATTGGTTACATTAAGAATCTCAAAAGGAATATGGATGATTTGGAGAAAAATGCAACACCTTTGTTTAAACAATTGCTCGATGTGCAACAAGAAATGATAAATACAAAACAACTGAGAGTTGCAACAGAAGAATGTCGCTGCTGGATTGATGATGTGGAAAAGGCAAAAGGTGAAGTTGACTCCATTAAAGCAAAGCGCAAGGAAGACATTTCAGTGTGGTGTCCTAATGTCGAATCTAGGATGGAGTTGGGCAAACATATAGAAGATATGATCCAGGAAATGAAAAATCTTAACAGTCGTAGATTGGCATTCGCAGGAAGGGAGTTTCGCGATGCACCGTTGCTTGACATTGAGAATCTCAAAAGGAATATGGATGATTTGGAGAAAAATGCAACACCTTTGTTTGCACAATTGCTCGATGTGCAAGAAATGATAAAAATAGAACAATTGAAAGTTGCAACAGAAGAATGTCGTCACTGGATTGATGATGTGGAAAAGGCGAAAAGTGAAGTTAACTCCATTAAAGCAAAGCACGAGGAAGACATTTCAGGGTGGTGTCCTAATGTCGAATCTAGGAAGGAGTTGGGCAAACATATAGAAGATATGATTCAAGAAATGAAAAATCTTAACAGTCGTCGATTGGCATTCGCAGGAAGGGAGTTTCGTGATGCACCGTTGCATGACATTAAGAATCTCAGAAGGAATATGGATGATTTGGAGAAAATTGCAACACCTTTGTTTGCACAATTGCTCGATGTGCAAGAAATGATAAAAACAGAACAGCTGAAAGTTGCAACAGAAGAATGTCGTCACTGGATTGATGATGTGGAAAAGGCGAAAAGTGAAGTTAACTCCATTAAAGCAAAGCACGAGGAAGACATTTCAGGGTGGTGTCCTAATGTCGAATCTAGGAAGGAGTTGGGCAAACATATAGAAGATATGATTCAAGAAATGAAAAATCTTAACAGTCGTCGATTGGCATTCGCAGGAAGGGAGTTTCGTGATGCACCGTTGCAAAGCGTGGAACCACAGATTGTAGAAATTAATTCATCAACCGACTCCGAGCTTAGATTGCAGAAGATATTGGGGCTTCTAGAAGATGTCAGATTCCATAAGATTGGGATTTGGGGAATGGGTGGCATTGGCAAGACAAGAACTCTGAAATTGTTGAACAATCGACTAGAAGAATCCCACATGTTTGACATCGTCATCTGGGTAACTGTCTCAGGAGGAGGAAGCCAAGAAAAGGTGCAAAGTGATATTGCTGTACGTCTGAATTTGCCCGTATCCAATCAGTCTGATGATCGACTAAGAGCATCCATATCTAAAAAATTAAGTGGGAAGAAGTTCTTGATGATTTTAGATGATATTTGGGAAAAAATTGATTTGTCTGATGTTGGGATCCCAATTCTAAATCAAGATAATGGATGTAAGCTCTTGTTGACCACTCGAGACCTTGACGTATATCGGCAGATGGAAACAAATGTGGATATACCAATAGAGAGACTATCCAAAGAGGAGGCATGGAGCCTTTTCAATGAAAAAGTCGGAGATGTTGCCACGTCTTCTCATATCGAACCAATTGCTAGAGATATCGTTAAAAAGTGTGGTTGTTTGCCACTTGCCATCATCGTAATTGGTTCATCATTGAGAACGAATAGTGATGTTGCTGTGTGGAGGAATACGCTAAGGGAACTGCAATTACCATCTACGTCTCAAATTATAGGCATTGGAAAGGAAGTGTTCTCCTGCTTAAGAATCAGTTATGATCGATTACCTAATGATTGTGAAAAGAATTTATTTTTGTACTGCTCGTTGTACCCTGAAGACTGGAAAATATTGATAACTGAATTGGCAGAGCGTTGTTGGTTGGAGGGCTACATTCGAGGAGTTGATAGCATTCAGGAGGCACGGGATGGTGGTCGCTACATGGTAATGAATCTTGTCGATGCATCATTGTTAGAGAGATGTGATAATGAAGATGTCAAAATGCATGACATTATAAGGGATTTTGCATTGAAAGAAGCTTTAGGGTTCTTAGTAAAAACTGGTAAGCATGTAAAGCATCCACCAAACGAGAAGGAACGGTTGCAATCACAAAAGATATCATTAATGGATTGTAGTTTGGGTTGTTTCTCGGAGAGGCCAAATTGCGGATCTTTGTCCACATTATCGTTGCAATATAGTCTATGGCTAACAATGATCCCTGATTCCTTTTTTGAATGTATGCATTCTCTATGTATTCTAGACTTGAGTTGGACACAAATAGAGTCCTTGCCGTCTTCCTTGCGGAACTTGGTTAATCTTCGCGGTCTCTATTTGAATTATTGTAGGTGTTTAAAAGAACTTCCATACCAAGTAGGAGCGCTCAAGCAACGGGAGGTGCTTGATTTGGGAGGCTGGACATCAATTAAATATCTGCCTATGGAGGTCGGGGAACTAACTCATTTGAAACGTTTGATTGTGAGCTTTCAATACCGCGAGTGTTCTCAAAATGATGGCGAGGACGCTTGGTCCGAAGATGAAGATGATGATGACGAGGACACTAAAGAATAGAACATGAAGTTGAGAGTTCCAACTGGAATAATCCCAAAGCTTCAATTGTTGGAAGAACTGAGATTGTATGTGTATGATATTGATGGTGATGTTTGTAAGGAAAAGGAACAGTGGGATGATGAAAGCATGGAAGTCGTGGTTGAAGAATTATGCAGGTTGGAACATCTTACTTATCTCGATGCATACTTTCCAAAAGTGGAGTGTCTCGAGCATTTTCTATGTCATAGCAAATCGGTGAAAGCAACCTCCTGGTTTAGGAGATTCCGGTTCTGTGTTGGTGCTGAGGAAGAGGTTACCACCAACAGAGCTTATGATCGAAGTCAAGAATGGGAAAGATGTTTGGTATATAACAATGGATAGTATAACTATTTAAACTATGTTGTTGCCCAATCACATGGATAGAACTTGTATTTTTTTTAATTGTTTTGTTTATAAAAATTTCATTTTGACATTTTCTGCATATCTTCTCTGGCTTGGACACATATAAAGCACATAGGAACATGAATAAGTTGTTGGTCTTGTATATGCAAGAGGAACTTTGTTACACACCACCAGTGCTTGATCCCACGTTCTGTTTTTGTTTTATTTGGTTAGGAAAGTTGTGTTTCTGTTTGTTATGGTGTGAGTTACTGAGTTGCCAATGTTTGTGTTTGTGCGGGTATTAGTGAGTGAGTTGTTTGTCCTGTTGCCAAAACATTAGCTACCGCAGTTACTGGTGGTGTGAAGAGTCGTGGGTTGTTGCTAACTTGTAGGAGATGATGGATAGTATATTTAATGTCTATTTTCAATAGATAATGCATCTGCTTTCCTTGTGTTTCTCAAACGAAGGAGGTTAGCTACCTCCAAAGTAGCCAGTGTCTCCCAAAATTGCAAAGCAGCATCAATCACATAAGAAAATTTATGTATGCCTTTACTCTTAAGTTGTTGGTTTTGTATGTGTTGAAGTTGATATCATACTTCCATATTTATAAATTCTTGTTTTGTCGTGCACTTGCATTGTAATTTAACTTGCATTGTGCTTCCAAACAGGCCCTAAATCTCCCAGGGGAAAATGTCTTTTCAGATTTAGTTAGGATGTTTACTGCTTTATTTAGTTTTGTCAACTCTATATTAAGAAAGGAATGTTAGTATGAGTGACCATTCAAAAAAAAAAAAAAATGTTAGTATGAGTGTGGTCTTTTCCTAGTCTTTGAGAAATAATGGGATTTTATTAGAACCTCATTGAATTGGTCAAAATGATTAGTAGTTTCAGTTCTTTACTGCTTTATATTCTTTAACTGCAAGCACTTGCTTTCACATTTTGACATTTTATCTTTTAGGTCATTTGAGAACTTATATGCTGGCTTCTTTTTTTGCTCCTGTACTTCGTATATCACAGTTACTAGAAGTGATCATTAGTTTTCTTTTTATTGCAAAGGATATGTCTACTCTCACTAGTCTCATCTTATAAGTTGAATGGTTAAATATATTCCATATTGTCTTCATCATTTTATGTTTGTCTATAATTTCATGAGCATGACCATTCAGTTGCAAGATGATATTTGAATACGTATAGCCTATTATTCTCTGCCCTTATTTTTCATTTGTTTTCTTACTCAGGAAAGTGGATGCTCCCATTCTGATTAGGTTTTGAGACGGTGAACATGCATGCAAGTTGGTTCTCGGTGGCAATAAATTTGATAGTACTCAATGGGTGGGGACGAAAATCAGAAGCAGGGCCATTTATTTACTTCGATGGGATGCTAATTTTGGTAGGTGCTAAATCAAATATGACCTCACCTTGGTAAGTTTTGGTAATTGGAGATGTTTAGGTTTTGTGCTTAGTGATTCTCCAATGGCTTGTGGAATTCAACTTAGGTTTTGTAGAAACCTATCATGATATAATTTTGTAAAATTTTATCTATTTCACAATTCAATTTCTTATTATTCTTCGTGGAAGATGTGGGGATACTAAAGAACTTTTTTATTTTACTTTACAGGTTTGACAATAATGGTGTCAATAGTTGTCTGAAAGATAATCCAGAACCATCCTTTCTTAAGATGGCATGTTCAAAGTCAGAACTAGTGAAGCCCAAACTTTGCAAAGAGAAAACAATGCTTATGAAACCAAGGTACATTCTATTCTAATCAAATGGGCAAAAAAAAAAAAAAGTTGCTATGCATTCTATTCCAATCAGATGCACAGGAAGAAGGGATGAATCTAGAGGAATGGGGAAGTTCATGCCGTGTCAATATTACGACATCATAGAAGGTATATTCTTCTGCTACATATCATCACTGCCATCATAAAAGCTTTGTCCCAACTACATTGGGGTTGGGTACATGAAAATTCCATTTTCCCATTCCAATCTATCCATTATGTCTACATAGCTCCTAAATTTAATTGTATTCCATTAACTAGCAAAAATAGATCAAGGATTGAAATTGTGAAAGGACTTGTTTGTTGATTTTATGATAAGAACATGTTTGTAGTTTGTACCTTGTACAAATGATGGGGGTCCGATGATACATTGATGCAATGGTGTAAATAAGTAAAAGCACCTACTGCTGCAATGAACTTGATTGTAACCTGAATTTCCTCGTGAACCCTTTTTCAACCTTTCTTAAGGTACATTCTATTCTAATGAAATGGACAGAAGAAAAAAAAGAAGGTCTTATGCATTCTATTCTAAACAAATGGACAGGAAAAAAGGATGAATTTAGAGGAGTGGAGAAGCTCATGTTGTGTAAATATTACTGCACTATAGAAGATATATTCTTATACTACATCATCAGCATCACCATCATTAAAGCTCCGTCCCAACTACTTTGGATACGTAAATTCTATTTCACCATTTCAATCTATTTTTATGATAATAACATGTTTGTAGTTTGCACCTTTTACAATTGATGGGGGTCCGATGATGCATTGATATGCAATGATGTAAATAAGCAGAAGTACCTACTGGTGCAATGAACTTGACAGTAACCTGAATTTCCTCGTGAACCCTTTTTGTCCCTTTCTTTTATGGCTGTGAATGTGATGATTGAGGTGCAGGTACATTTATCTTGGACCTTTCGACGTTGAAATTGAAGCTGCGCAATATCGCACACAAGTTGTCTTGGGAACATGTGATGTGGGTAGTTGTGACGTTTGTGTCCATGCGGGTAGCTGTGGCGTCTGTGACCATATCTTTTGTTTTGGGACCATTATAAGTCATCTCGCATAATGAATTGACAAGAAAGTGAGAAACAAACAACACAATTTAAAAGATCTAGCTATCAAAAGTGAGCACCACATTTTTTATTTTTTTTTGCCCTGATAGGCACAGAAACAGCTGTTGCTCAGGTCATGCAGTAATCGTACATCCCTTAAATAAAGCATTACCTGTTATCTCAAAGATAACCCATATTTTTAAATTTCCTCTTATCACAAAGATTAACTATATTTTTAATTTACCTAAAATGTTCTCAAAAAATTAATAAAACCTGAAACTCCCAAGAGGGTAGCCAAAATCTCAACCAAGCGAAGTTATCAGGTATATGTTTCATATGTTTTTTTTAGCAAATGTGAACAAAATGACTTTTTTTTAAAATAAATACTTCGTTTTTATTACTATTTCATTTAAAAAATTTAATAATCTTTTTTAACCCTTTTGTGGGTTTTACAATAAATTTAAGCTTATATACGAATGTTCGCTACATAATATCGCTAACAATCTTAACAACAAAATAAAATTTTCAATAATCTATTTCTTAGTGGAGACCCGTGTCAATTGTCCGAATCAACCCTTTTACATCCTTACTTATGCATAAGGGTCATGCAAAATATCAGCTGCCTTGAATCATCTTAGCGCTTGCTTTTAATACCATTGAATTTTAATTGTCTTTTAACCATACAAATTTTTTAAGTTTGATCCAACAGGAGTGAGAGGGGTCCCATGAGTATGAAATCGGGCATGGATTAGGTCATGCATGTTGGATAAAAGTGTGTGAGTTGCTTTAGTGATCAAAGTTGGCCCTTAGTGGAGTGGCCCCTAACAGAGCGGAGCTGTATCTGCAGTCCACTCGGTAGGAGCAAATTGTCTTTTCTAGTAGTGACTAGTGATCCTTACATCTTAGCCCTTCAAAATGGAAATGGTACCTATCACCTTTAAGCTGGTCAACCTCAATCGTCCAAGACCTGTGTTGAACTCAGGCTATCTGAGCAACTTGTCATTTTCTTTAAAATTCAGCCCAATAGTAACTTTAGTTGCTTCTTGGGGATATAGAGAGTATTAACATAATAATAATAATAATAATAACGGTACGTGACTAAATACTGCAATTATGTGACTAAATACTGAAATCACAATAAACTATTTTGATTTAGCCACTGGATTATGGATGACGAGGTGCGGCCACTGAGAATAATATGAAAAAAATTATTTTTGAGAAGAAATTTTAAAAAATTAATGTAATGTGTCGATCTCAGATTCACAGGTTGAAACTAAGGTGGAACCGGGCAAAGACCCGTTTAGGTCACGGGTATAAAAGAAAAGACTCAAACTCTAAACCATTTATTTATTAGTGCCTAAAAAAGAATCCAAATTTGAATTTTAACAGGTTGAACCTCCAGGATAACAAGAGAATCGAGACGCATTTGCATGAGACAAACATTATAAAAAAACTTAATAAGTCTATATGGACGGATTGGGTTGTCCGAATTGAAGACGGATCCGAGCTGGCGGTCCAGCTGGAGGCTGAGTTGGACCTAAAACCGGGCAGAAATTTCGAAGCCCGCTGAATCCTTTTGAATGTTTTGGTTCTCGTCTTGAGAAGAAAACATCCAGCCCTAGACACCGTTCAGGGTTCTCTCTCTCGCTCTCCATCTCAGCGATCGCCCTCCCCATGGCTCCGCCTCCACGCAGCAGCATCTCTCTCTTTCCCTCTTACCATCGCAGCGCCTCCCTCCCTCCCTCATCGCAGCGCTTCGTGGTTGTTTCTGGTGAGGTGCTAGCGCGAAAATGGAAGGGGGAAAGAGGAGGAGAAATGACGGGAGAGGAGAAAGAGGAGCAGCGCGCGGGTCCTTCGACGCCCAAGTCATCTACACCCCCTCCTCTTACAAACAAACCCTAGCTTCTTCCATATCTCTCTCTTTCTCCTTCTCATTTCCCACTCCAGGCTCCATCTCAGGTCCGTTTGAATTCCACTCTTTTCCAATGCCTCTGTTTCCGTTCTTTTCGGTTGCAATCTTTATCGGATTCTTGGGAGCTCTGTCTCTACTCCCTCTCTCGATTTCTTCTTTGCTTAAACCCCACCAATCCCTCCCAAAAACCCATTTCTCCAATCAGATTTTCTCATCAAAGCTCTCTCCAATCAAGCTCTCTCACACCCATTTTTCCCACGAATCCGCCCTTCGAAGCAGTAAAAACGACACTAGCGAATCTCGGTTCTTGGATGATGATGGTGGTTGATGATATGGACGGTTATCTCAACTACCTCTCTCTTGAGTATGATTCTGTTTGGGTTACCAAACCCTCATGGTAGTATTTCTCCTCCTTATTGAGTTGTTCTCTTTTGGGGTTTCTTTTACTGGCGCTGTGTTTACTTGCAAGTTCTGATGTTTTCTGCAGAAATTTGATAGAAATGCTGTGTTATTATGGGTCAAATGCCGTGTTCTATTATGGGTCAAATGCCGTGTTCTATTATGGGTCAAATGCTGTGTTCTATTATGGGTCTTACTTAGAATTAGAAAATTTTGCTTTGATGGGATTATGTCTGGTAGAATTGGAATCCCTTTGTTAAGTCATTTCCCTATTGTTGTCTTTGATTGCTACTGCAATCTCATTTTCAAGTGCTGATACTTTCTGCTAAATTGATAAAAATTCTTTGTTTTTATATGGGGTTGTTCAGTATCTGGGATTTTTTATTTATTTTGAGTGCTTTCGTGTTCAAGTAGGTTTGAGTTTTCTTTGGTTTTTCCAAATTTTTGGTGGACATTTAAGTTTGGTGTTTAAGTTCTGGGAGTTTTGGGTGTTGTAATTGGTGGGTTTAGGAAAAGAAGAAGAATACTAGTTGGAATTTAGTTTTCTCTTCTTGCCTGATAGTGCTCTCGCATTGGTTCATGCAAGTTGCTTTACTGATTTTGTTGTAGCTAGGTTGTTGAATTTCTCTAAGAAGTGCATTTGGTCCTTATGTTGTATCTATGTTGTTGAATTTCTCTAAGAAGTGCATTTGGTCTTTTCTGATTTAAATCAATGACTTTTTCCTTTTAAGATCTTTATTCTATGTTTATATTTAAGCATCTGTACGTATACAAAATGCAATTGTCAAAATTGCCTAGAACAAACTTGGGTTTCAGTGGAAATGATTGTGCAAATATATTTACGCTTGAATGAGAACTTTCGGAGAAGAAAACAGGTTGTTTGACTGATTTAGAAATTCCTCAATGCAAGTCATTGACACATAAGTTTTGTAGACAAGCAGGAACAAAACCCAATGAAAGTTGAAAGTGAATCGCTATCAATAAATGTTCAGTTGAGGCGCAATGCAAGCAAAAGCAGAACAAAGTAGATGAGTCCAGATCAATGAGTTCATAATTTCTATTGCATCACGATGTTCATAACTTAATTTGATATTCTTCTATGTTAGACATTGACCACATAAAATTTTTAATTGTATTGTAAGACCTGTCTTAAGGTGAGGGACATGATGTAAACAGTTGATCAAGTTCCATTTCTGTAGCATACTACTAAAAAATTCTCAGCTATCATTTAAAGCTCCATTTTCCTCTCAGGTGTCAGCCATGGACAATATCCCTCACGGGGGTACTGGTTATTACTTCTAGCTGGCTATTTGTGCACTCAGTGGTGGTTACTATGATTGTCCTCACTCTAATTTGCGCATGGTGGTATATCTTCCTCTATGCATATCCGAAGGTTTTAGACTTAACCCTCCTCTATTGCATTCAAAGCATGGTGGTTACTTTTCATCTCTCTCCCATTATCTGTTTTCATATTTGCATCTGTTTCTTTTGGAGCTTATAACTAGTAGGGATATGGAAACTTTATTAAATTATTGAAGTGCCATCTGTAATTCTCCATCTTTACAGGCATATTCTGATATGATTGCTGAGAGACGAAAAAAGGTGAACAGTGGTATTGAAGACACATTTGGTCTTACAAAGAGCCAATGATTGTGGCGTTAAAACTGTTTTCTCCAATGGAGCCGATTTTGTGTTTCCATTTCTGTAAATTAGAGCAAAAGCAAAAACTTTGTTGGATGGTATTATTAATAGTTTCATTGCTTGTTGTCATACATGTGTTGAGCCTTGTTTGGAGAGCTATTTAATAGTTTCTTTTTGTGTTTGCAACTCAGCTTCTGGGTGAGAACAGAATTCTTACAGATTATACTATCAAAGGGAAGATTAACCCAACAGATTTTTTTTATTTATTTAACAACTATGCCACTTAATTCGTTGACTCGTTGTGATCATATTTAATCTATAGAAGAAAACTCTAGCAGCACTGTCTAGGTCTCTAAAAAATTTGCATGGCCCAATTGTCTGTCAATTTTGTTACAGACCACTTCCATACAAAATTGTGTGACCCATCATCATCCATTTTCCCCCATTCATCAGGTGTTTAGTTAGAGCTGCCTAATTCAGTGGTTATACAGTAGTATGTACAAGCTTATCGATTTCATATGATTAATGGTCATCATGGATGATCAGACCTTTCTTATATTTTCATTTCCTTTTTTTTTTTTTTTTTTCAATTAAGATGGATTTCTTGTATGTTTCTAGTTATAGGACCTCAGTGGCATATTTATAATTAAATTAATATCATCTCAATTCCCATGGAATCTTACATATGTGATTCTACCAATTGTCTTCCTTGCTCTCAATCAGAGAGCCGGCATCACTTGAAATGGCTAATATAGATGACTTTCATGGGCTATGAGATTCAGCATGTTATGGTTTTATTGATTTCTATAAATAGATACCTGAGTCAAAGCATAGAACTCAAGCAAAGCCATCACTGCAATAACCCATCTGTAAAATCTCCCATGTAGCCAGAAACCCTTTTTAAATAGAAAAAATGACCCTATGTTTGTGTGTGAGTTCATTCTTTGTGTTGTGCCATTGTAGTAACAGCTGTGACTTATTGGAAATATGAGCACCACCAACACGGGTTTGAATTCATACCCCTGCCATCCGTGATGGAGGGTATGTTCTACCTCTACGTCAAGCACCAAAAGTTGTAAGAAGTTCATTTATATGCGAACTCCTGTTAGAAAAACATGTGGGCAGACATGGGTAGGAAAAAAAAGAGGCAAAACAACCTCAAAAGAGTGGTATGGATTGAGGACCCTTTATATAGGGATACCTTCTGTTAGAAAACATTTGACAGTTATTGTGTTGGAGCTACCACCACCCAATATGTCTCATGGACTAATAATCAGAGTAATTTCATTTCAACAGAAAAATATGTCCAAAAGCCAAGCCGAGTGATGATTAGCTTGGCTCAGGCTAGTTTCGAATTTTGTCCGACAGTCTAGGTCTTCTCACCTGTATCACAACTTACAGGACTCACATGCGCTGTTTTCTGTTTTAATACAAAATGAGTTCCTCGCCTTCTATTGCTCTGTTGCATGGTAATGCAAAGCAATGAAATAATCATCGAATGCAAGCAAGCATTGCGGACATCAACTTGAGGCTGATTTCACATTCCAGGAGTTAAAACTCCGCCAAATACAGCACAAATATACCAGAACAAAGCAAAGTCTAAGGCAGTATACTGCCAGATGATAAGGTCATGATAATTCAATCACAATCACAACAAAGAAACTGTGCAAGGAGATTGAAAGAGCAACAAAGAGATCATAACAGAGCTTGATAATACAGTAGCAGTAACAGCAAAAGTGGATGTTTCACTGCCTTGCGCTCACACTGCTCAAAACTTATATTCTGCGGAAGTACAGAGAAGGAAAAGACCAACAACCTGTACCTGACAGATGAAATCCCATATTATGTGAAGGACCGACAGTCTGTAGCGGAACTTTAAATGATTTTGAAAGGCTCTGAGAGCACTGCCAAGGTGAGATTATGGTGCACTTCAATGGTGAAACTCTTCAACCATATTCATGAAGAAGGTAACTACATGGTAGTTGCAAAATATGATGTTCTGCTGCATAAGGAATTTCAAATCAATTCTGATGCACCTTTCTGGTGTAAATTTAAATTATATTAGTGTAACATTATTAATAACATATTCATGCTATCTGAGCTATCAGAATATAACATGTAGGAAAAACAAACCAAACAGGAATTTCATTGATGGCATCGGTTCCCTAAAACGGAAGTCTAAAAAAATACATGAGTTCTCAAAAAGGAACCAGCCTGTGTAAGTAAGTGTTCTTGGCAAACTTCTTTACAAATTGCCAAAAGGCTTCATCAACTGTCTTGTACCCATATCCTCACTGATCGATCATTATCCAGACTGGCAGATGCAATTTTGTCCTCACTCGGGTGGCATGATACAGAGATGACAGTATCAGTGTGACCTTCCAACTTCTGCATCATAATTTTCCCTTGGAGATCCCATAAGTAGACACAGTGATCCTCAGACCCACTGACAATGTACTTACCATTTGTAACCGGGAATGTCGATGTTATGCAGTACACTCTGTTAACATGACCTGTGTAAAGTTTTAAAAATTTTCATGTTGAGTAGTTCCACAGCTTCTGCGACATGGTGAAACTGAGAGCAAGAGTCAGAACATTCAATCAAAGTATAAAGGATTTTCAGAAGCTTGTTAGACCATCAGTGTACATATGTATGACAACTTTAGATTCCATTATGAGATTTGGTAAACAAGAAAAGCAGTAACAGCTAACAAGTATATCAAGATTCATTCGAAAAAAAGCCATTCACTTGAAAAAGAGCATTCCTATAATAATATCAGAATGCATCAATCAAGTGAAACTTCAAGATGTCTATGGCATTGGGATATGGAGAAACTGTATGAGCTATCCGCCTCGCTTCATATGGTACTTATGATGGTTAGAGATATGCAGATGGCTTTAAACCCTTTATTTTTATTTTTATTTTTGTTGTCTTTTCTGCAGCTAAGGTGAAATGAATAATGCTCCATATTACATCTATTGCAGGTTTGTCATAGAAAATTAATACATGAAATATAATCTTCTGCTATGATGCTCCAATACAGGGACATGCCATGTATATAGCAGGGACAGATTTTACACAAATATAAATAAAAAGTGAAGTATCTGATATGATGATACAGCATGATATGTTAGCAATTTTGAAGTATCCAGGTATCATAGATGATAAATATATTTCTATTTGGATGCAATGGGAATGTAGACTACATAAATAAAACTAATATATGGGATTTACATCTACAACGCCTAAACCTAAATTAGTTAATTTTGGGCAATGGCCACACCATAAAGGATCTTTCACTCTTTTTTCTCCCCTGATTAGGAACATGATTTCAGAATGATATCTACCAATACAAGTGGGGATTTCTGTAATCAAACTTACATATCAATTTCACTTTCATTAAAAGCAAGCAATACATAAGGCTACTACACTAATATGCTTACAACCCAAAAAACCAGAAAACCAAAGCCCCGTCAATGACATGCTTATTCAAGCATTTCAAACCGCGCACTCACCTTACTCCTGAAGAAATACCAAAGCCCCGTCAATGATAATGGAGAGATTTTAAAGAAAAATGCTACAAGTATAATGATTACTAAAACGTATAGTATATAAGATCATACCCCAAGAAACTCTGTATTTGCACCCTAATGTAGCACAAGATCATTTATTCTATAAGGACTTTAAAAGAACGAAACAAACGTAGTCAATCAGATAATGAACATACCCGGTTGTTGCGTAGAGGCAGTTATCATAGCCTGCAACCCAAACAATTAAAAAGACTACAAAGCAAATCATACGGAGTGGCAACCCAAGGCATTTTACAAGATCAAGTGGCTAGTTGGACTGAAATGATTTGTACTTTTAATCTCTGTGAACACCTCAAACCAATCACAATTTTGGCTGGCCTTTTAATTAAAACATGATAGTATATAAAGGCATTCAGGTGGATTAAAATAATGCTCTTTGTGCTTTTAATCTCTGTGAACACCTCAAACCAATCACAAGTTTGGCTGGCCTTTTAATTAAAACATGATAGTATATAAAGGCAGACTCATGATCCTACTAAACACAGGAGTGAAGAAAGACTAACAAAAAAAGGCAGACCCATGATCCTATAAACATGATAGTATATAAAGGCAGACTCATGGCCTTTCATTTTTTGGTGTGTGCGTGTGATAGGCCCCATATATTAATCAACAAGATCACAAAAAATGTAGTGCATACTCAAAGAGAAGGGAACTTACTTGGTCACATTTGCTGAAGAGGCCGTGTCTACAATCTCTCTCCCAGTCATGTAAAGATTATACACACCGGTCATATCAGGATAAAACAACCCCCAATTCCTCTCTGCTTCCAACCCAGGCCTGCTATTTTCATTGAACAATGAAAAGATGTATCCTAATAAACCTGATCATGCAAACTGATCATTTTCAACCTGAAAATTACACAGTACATACACAAATAAAATCCGATTGGAGAAATGGGTTTTTGGGAGGGATTGGTAGGGTTTAAGCAAAGAAGAAATTGAGCGAGGGAGTAGAGACAGCTCCCAAGAATCCGATAGAGATTACAACCCAAAAGAAGGGAAACAGAGCCATTGGAAGAGACTGGAATTGAAACGGACCTGAGATGGAGCCTGGAGTGGGAAATGAGGAGGAGAAAGAGAGAGATGGAAGAAGCTAGGGTTTGTTTGTAAGAGGAAGGGGTGTAGATGACCTGAGCGTCGAAGGACCCACGCACTGCTCCTCTTTCTCCTCTCCCGTGCTTTCTCCTCCTCTTTCCCCCTTCTGTTTTCGCGCTAGCACCTCACCAGAAACAGCCACGAAGCGCGGATATGAGGGAGGGAGGGAGGGAGGCGCTGCGATGGTAAGAGGGAAAGAGAGAGATGCTGCTGCGTGGAGGCGGAGTCGTGCGGAGGGCGATCGCTGCGATGGAGAGCGAGAGAGAGAACCCTGGACGGTGTCTCGGGTTGGATGTTTTCTTCTTAAGACGAGAACCAAAATATTCACAAGGATTCGGCGGGCTTCGAAATTTCTGGCGGGCTTTAGGTCCAACTCAGCCTCCAGCTGGATCGCCAGCTCGAATCGGTCTTCAATTCGGGCAACCCAATCCGTCCATATAAACTTATTGATATACCAATATCGGCCACTAGCGAACTGATATTTTGATAAATACCAATCTCAATAGCAGGGGCAAAATACCCCCAAAATATTGGTGTATATCTGCCGATGTTTTGACAAAAATCAATAAACTGATTTCGCAGCCAATATAATATTGATCAACAAATATTAAAACCCTTCAATCTTCTCATTCATTATCTTTGTTGGAAGTGGGTGGGCCTCTAGGATAGGTTTCAAAAACTTTTCACCAACTAGAAGTAGTGAACACCTATCCAAAAGCCAATAAACCCCAATCCAGGATGTATGTCCTCAATCTCAGCCATCATGATCAGCAAACAAACCTATCAAGAAGATAGAAACAGCACCAACAAGCAACCACAAAATTCCACAACATACAATGAGTAGAAAATACCTATGGAGCTCGGTTGTGCTCTAATGGAGAATTTGATCAAAACTCCTTGATGAAGAGTTCTTCCTTGATGCAAATCAGAATCTCCAATGCCCAATCGTCTTCCACGCTATGGCCCCCTTCAAATCTCTTTTCTCAAGAGAGATGGTGGAATCTCAAAAAGAAAGACTAACTAGAATCTCTAAGAAAACTAGAAAGGAACTAGAAGAGAGAGAGAGGGGAAGGAAAAGGTGCAACACTTGCACACAAGAGGAGTGGGCGTCAATTCCAAGGGAATAATGGCATTGATGTCCAAGGGGCTCCCTCCTCTCCCTTTTATAGCTTTACATCTCCTCTCTTTCTTTATTATTAGAAGTCCAACTTCCATAATAATTAGTAACCCTTTGTTCCACTATTACTACTATTAGAAGTCTCACTTCAAATAGAAATAGTACCTTTCCTTTTGAGTTTAAATAGAATCATTAAAAATCCAATCTTGGGCTAGCGTGGGGACCACTAGGGATTCCATAGAAAGCTGGCTCCAACTAGGACACTGCGACCCCACATCTCATATGCAATCCGCGCCCACAGGTAATTGGAAATAACTCCACTAAATAAATGCAATTGAACTCCAGTCTTAGGAATAAATTACATGAAGACCCTAAACTTCCCTATCACTACAAGTAGGCCCCTCTATCATTATCCATGGATCAATTGGACATACTGTCCCACCAATTTAGATCCATATCTTATTATCCATGAGACCCAATTAATTATAGCAATCATTAGTACCATCCAATTAACTCTTAATTGAGATGGGTGTACACTTACCAATGATTAATCCATTAATTGGCACAAGGGGAAAAGATAGATTCCATCTTGACCATTAAATGTTTCCACAGTCCTACTATCACGTACGCAAGACACTGAGGTGTTGACCTACAGTTGGCCTCACTCATTGGCGACTCAAAGCAAATAAATAGATAGAAACTTGAGTTCATCATTGTCTCAGGGTTGAGCGCCTATTGCTAGGGAATTAGGAGAGCAGACCTCAAAGGTAAAGATAGTGTTCTTGAGGTGCTTCTTATGGTCCTTCAATACATCCAATGTACTAGTATAATGATCTGAAATATTTCATTCCTATGATCGAGATAGATCACACTATATCATAGTGATCATAATATTGCAACCTTGTCAGATGAGATGCTCAATCTCATCACTGGTTGTCATCCACACACATGTGTTACATCTAATACACTTGTGGACTCCGGTTCATCTTATGAGCCAGTATGTCATTTGTATTGGTTATGTGCATTTAAGTAATAAAACACCATTCATCTCATGAAAGGAAAACATGAATATATTGATAAATAAAGAACTTAATCAATTTATTACATCAATCTAAATGGATTGAGACCATAAAACTAACAATCTCCCACTTGGGCTCAATGCCAGTCAGGGTTGCATCTCATGCCCATCACATCCATATGCTGCTCAAGGACTTTAGTAATCAAAGGCTTAATAAAGGGATCTGCGAGATTATCCGCAGATGCTATCTTGGTGATGGCAATGTCACCTCTCTGCACAATCTCTCTGACAAAATGATATCTCCTCTGTACATGTTTTTGGCTTTTATGGCTTCTAGGTTCCTTGGACTGTACGACTACCCCGCTGCTGTCACAGTAAACTGTGAGCGGCTGCCGCGCCAAAGGTATCACTCCAAGTTCCATGAGGAATCTTTTAAGCCAAACTGCTTCCTTAGCTGCTTCACAAGCTGCCACATATTCAGCTTCCTAGGTGGAATCAGCGGTACATTCCTGTTTTATACTACTCTAGCTGATAGCTCTTTCGCCAAGCATAAACACATACCCAGAGGTTGATTTCCTGGAATCCTTATCTGACATAAAGTCAGATTCTGTGTAACCGACTGGAATCAACTCATCACTACCATAAATCAACATGTAATCTCTAGTCTTTCTTAAGTATTTGATAATACACTTCACAGCAATCTAATGGTCAGGACCTGGGTTAGACTGATATCTGCTGACTAAGCTCATTGCATGACAGATATTCGATCAAGTACAAAGCATAGCATACATGAGGCTGCCAACAGCCGAGGCGTATGACACTTCTCTCATCTGCTCATTTTCCTTAGGTGTATTGGGACACTGATCCTTGAAAAGGTGCACTCCGTGCTTGAAAGGAGTGATACCTTTCTTGGAGTCTTGCATGGCAAACCGCACTAGTACCTTATCTATGTACGCAGCTTGAGATAAGCCAATCATCCTATTTTTCCGGTCTCGATGGAGCTTGATCCCTATGATATAGCTAGCTTCTCCCAAGTCTTTCATATCAAAAGTCTTAGCTAACCAAACTTTTACTGTAGACATCATTCCTATGTTTCTCCCGAGAAGAAGAATGTCATTGATATATAATACCAGAAAAACTACCCTATCTCCTTCACTTTTCATATACACACATTGCTCATCCGGATTTTGACAAAAACCAAATGCCTTGATTGCCTGGTCAAAATGGATGTTCCAGCTTCGGGGTGCCTGCTTTAGTTCATAAATGGATTTCTGCAGCTTGCAAACTCTTTGCTCTTGGTTTTTAGCCACAAAACCGTCTGGTTGCATCATATAGATGTCTTTCTCAAGATGGCCGTTGAGAAACGCCGTCTTGACATCCATTTGCCAAATCTCGTAATCGAGATGAGCTGCAATAGAGAAAAGTATCCGGATGGACTTGATCATGGCTACCGGCGAGAAGGTTTCCTCATAATCGATACCTTCTTTCTGAGTATACCCTTTCGCAACAAGCTTGGCCTTAAAGGTCTCAACTCTTCCGTCCTGTCCTCCTTTCCTCTTGTAGACCCATTTACACCCAATAGGTTTAATATTGGCAGGCAGGTCCACAAGTGTCCAGACCTGATTAGAGTACATGGACTCTATCTCAGCTTTCATAGCTTTTTCCCAACGTCCCGAATCTATGTCATTAATTGCTTCATCATAGTTACAGGGATTCTGTTCTAGTTCTTCCGGGATTGCCTCGTAAGACTCCCAAAAACGAGAACCTGTCAAGGGGCCTGACAATTCTCCCACTACAACAAGGCACTGGTGTAACTACTGGGTTAGGTATGGGCGAATTCTCTTCAAGTTCGGTCATAGTAGGATTTGGAATTGACTTCTCTTGAATCTCTTCCAAGATAATATTTTCTAAAGATTTCCGGTCTATCAAATAATCTTCTTCCAGAAAAACTGCATTGGTGCTGACAAGCACTTTCGACTCTCTGGGATTATAGAATATCCAACCTTTAGTTCCTTTAAGATATCCTACAAAGGTTCACACGTCCAATTTCGATTCCAACTTATCCGTCTTTACCTTCAGTACATGTGCCGAACAACCCCAAATATGTAAATGTTGCAGACTAGGCTTTCGCCCAGACCATAACTCCCGGGGAGTCTTAGGTATAGACTTAGATGGTACGAGGTTTAGTATGTACATTGCAGTATCTAAAGCATATCCCTAAAAGGATATATGTAATCCTGAAAAACTCATCGTAGACCTGATCAAGTCTAAAAGAGTCTGTTTCCTTCTTTCTGCTACTCCGTTCTATTGAGGCATTCCAGGAGCAGACAACTGGGATATAATCCCATTCTCTGATAAGTATCCCATAAAATCAGCTGAGAGGTATTCCCCTCCCCGATCTGATCTAAGAGTCTTGATACTTTTACCTAATTGCTTTTCCGCTTCCGCTCAAAACTCTTTGAACTTTTCAAAAGCCTCATACTTGTGATGCATAAGGTATATATATCCATATCTTGAGTGGTTATCTGTGAAAGTGATGAAGTACTCATATCCTCCTCTCGCTCTAACATTTATGAGTCCACACACATCAGTATGCACTAATTCCAATAAATCTTTGGCCCTATTGCCCTTAGAAGAAAATGGTCTTTTGGTCATTTTGCCTTCCAAACAGGATTCGCAGACAGGCATTGGTTCTATCACCAATGAAGGCAAGATACCATCTTTCACTAGCTTGTCAATCCTGTTTAGGTTAATGTGACCTAGTCTTAGGTGCCGAAGCTTTGTTGGATTAGATGAAGGTGATTTTCTCTTTAATGATGGTCTATTATTTATCTCAGTATCATGTATCTCATACATTGTGGGAGTTAACAAATAAGGTCCATTGATTACCTTGCCAGAACATATGAAAGTACAATTCCTCTTTATAAAAACTTTAGTAATGGAATAAATTTTATTCACCAAACTAGAAACTGAAATTAAATTCCGCCTTAAAGACGGTACATATAAAGTGTCTGACAAAATCAATTTATTATCTGAAAAACATAAAGTAATAACTTCCACCGAAAACCGCTTCTACCTTAGCATCAGATCCTAGGTTGACAATGATTTCGCCGTCACTAAGCCTCCTGGTTTCCCGGAACCTCTACAACGAATTACTGATGTGATTAGTTGCACCTGAGTCAACACACTAGGATTCTGAAATACCAGTTGCAAAACTACCTTCAGAAACAAGTGACTCAATCGTACATGAGGTCTTCTTCTTTGACAGAAAATCTGGACAATGCCTCTTCCAATGTCCTGTCTTACCACAGTGGAAACACTTTCCTTTAGTACCTGAACCCTTAGCCTTTGCCACACCACCATTAGGACCATTTTCCGCCTTAGGACCCTTAGGGACTGATTTCTTTTTGCCTTTCCGGCCTTTACCTTTTGGCTTGGGCCTGACATTTGACTTTTCTGTCATCAGGGCAGTTGGCCTTTTCTTCATAATTCCTTCAGTTGCTACCAGCTGGCTAGACAGCTCAGCCAGAGTCAGATTCATTTTATTCATACTATAATTGATCTTAAAATGGTTGAATGAATTTGGTAGCGACTCGAGTATTATGTCAAATTGCGATTTTGCATCAATCGCGGCACCCAGTACATCTAACTCATTTAATGAGTCCATCATCTTTAGCATGTGATCCTGTACTGGTGTATCCTCAGCCATCTTGGTGCTTATGAGCACCCTCATAGTAGCCTGCCTAGCAGGCCTGCCCTGGTCCGCAAACATCTCATTTAAGTTTGATATAATATCGTATGCAGTCTTATATGATTGATGTTGGTGTCGTAAAACACTAGACATGGATGCTTGCATATAACATCTGGCCATCTCATCGTCTTTGGTCCATTTAGCATAATGGTCTTTCTCGACCTGTGGTGCATCTGGCGCAGGCTCATCAAGGGGGGGCATGGTAAGGACATATTTATATCCTGATGCAATTAGGACAATATCTAGGTTCCGTTTCCAGTCTACATAGTTGGATCCCACCAACTTATTCTGGTTGAGAATGGTCACAAGTGGATTGAAAGTGTTCGAATTCATGTTGAATAAACTATAGCACGTAACCATACATTTAATTAATGAATATTAATGACATTAGGGTTTAGTATTCTATCAAATTTATGTGGTAATCCTCATAACCACTAAAATTTAGAATACATCGGAATTTCAATCCCTGGGATATGCCTCCTTAGGGAGTGCGAATACCACCTAGATTAGTGCGGATCAAAGTAAGTCCAAATTAGGATTAAGACTAACTATCCATGATCCCCTATCATTCATTATTATCTAGGTATCTCATACCAAATAATGTATGACTCCCGATTAGCTTTATTTTCTCAAATACATGAGGCAAATCCTTGGGGATACTACATCATTATATTAGTTAAGTGTGACCCACCAAGTAACATTGTATGACAACCGTTGTGGGCAGCCCCTCCTTTGGGAGTGAACCCCCACCCCGTCTCACCAACATTATCCTTTTGGGAGATCCATATCTAGTAACCAAACAAATAAAAGCCCTCCGTGGGGAACGACCATTCTCAAGATGGCGTGAGGCTAATACTTTCCTTACAATGGACCTATGGTGGAAAACCATGGGGATTTCTCAATTTAATGCCCCGCTCCCACTTAATATTTTAGAATTAAGGATTTTCCTTTTAAGGTATTAGGGCCCACATATACAGATATGAACATCAAATCATCTCATGATGTGATCAAAAATTGATTCCAAGTCAAGTTATTTTAAGGAAAGTCCAGTTTCTTAAATTAGTGTTACTAATGTGTCCATCTCATGGGTCATTAACACTAATTAGAACTTTTTCCAAAAATTAATTTGATCTAACCAATTTTAGTAACTTGCTATGTTTAGATCAAATTTGGAAACATTCTAAATCAAGCATTCATCCATAAATAGAAAATGCTAAAAATAGTAACTAGTCCTCTCCTCCACATGGCTCTAGCGGAATAGACTTCTTGGACTTCTAAACTTTCCAAAACTTTGGAATTCCTCAAACTCTTTGGGCAACTCCAAAACACCTTTTGGGAATCTTCAAATTCTTTGATTAGGAGTTCAACTTCACTTTCCTTCTTTATCTCGGACATCGCCAGAATTTACAAATTTCGAAAATTACATAAATCCTTATGTCTCTACAATGATGCTTACATGGTAATCTAAAATTGAAATTAAAAGGGCTATAGGGAAACCATCATGCCTTGCCCTTTCATGGGAAAACAACGAAACCATGATGCCCTTTACACTTAGCCTTAAAAATCAATCAACCATAAAAGAAAGTAAAAGACTTGTGGGCCATATGGAGAGGACAAGATAACTTGCATGTTAATATCTCATACAACCACACAAAACACACAAATAGGCTGCCAAACAATGCTGGAAAAATAGGACGCACAAAGAAGACGCGAAATTGAAAAATTCTAAAAACTGCATGTTCTGTCGCGGTGTCCCCAGTCGACTGGCCAGAGAGCCCGGTCGACCGGACTACAAGTACCCGGTCGACCGAACACGGGACCCAGTCGACCGGACAGACGAACATCAGATTCTTGGGTTTTTCTTTTTAATGTCCAATCAACTCCAAAACTCTTTTGAAGTGTTCCGGCTTCCTATCATCCTTCCATCATTATTAAACCCTTTTGTGACTGTCCAAACATGGATTCACCTTTAAACAAAGTAAAGCCGTGAAAACCCGATCCATGCATAGCCCTTCCTCTTTCTTCTTCGCATCTCATGCAAAGAACAGAGCAAGTTTGCTGTACTATCATGATTAGAGATGAGGTATGGCTCTGATACCAATTGTTGGAAGTGGGTGGGCCTCTAGGATAGGTTTCAAAAACTTTTCACCAACTAGAAGTAGTGAACACCTATCCAAAAGCCAATAAACCCCAATCCAGGATGCATGTCCTCAATCTCAGCCATCATGATCAGCAAACAAACCTATCAAGAAGATAGAAACAGCACCAACAAGCAACCACGAAATTCCACAACATACAATGAGTAGAAAATACCTATGGAGCTCGGTTGTGCTCTAATGGAGAATTTGATCAAAACTCTTTGATGAAGAGTTCTTCCTTGATGCAAATCAGAATCTCTAATGCCCAATCGTCTTCCACGCTATGGCCCCCTTCAGATCTCTTTTCTCAAGAGAGATGGTGGAATCTCAAAAAGAAAGACTAACTAGAATCTCTAAGGAAACTAGAAAGGAACTAGAAGAGAGAGAGAGGGGAAGGAAAAGGTGCAACACTTGCACACAAGAGGAGTGGGCGTCAATTCCAAGGGAATAATGGCATAGACGTCCAAGGGGCTTCCTCCTTTCCCTTTTATAGCTTTACAACTCCTCTCTTTCTTTATTATTAGAAGTCAAACTTCCATAATAATTAGTAACCCTTTGTTCCACTATTACCACTATTAGAAGTCTCACTTCAAATAGAAATAGTACCTTTCCTTTTGAGTTTAAATAAAATCAGTAAAGATCCAATCTTGGGCTAGCGTGGGGACCACTAGGGATTCCATAGAAAGCTGGCTCCAACTAGGACATATCGACCCCACATCTCATGTGCAATCCACGCCCACAGTTAATTACAAATAACTCTATTAAATAAATGCAATTGAACTCCAGTCTTAGGATTAAATTACATGAAGACCCTAAACTTCCCTATCACTACAAGTAGGCCCCTCTATCATTATCCATGGATCAATTGGACATACTGTCCCACCAATTTAGATCCATATCTTATTATCCTTGAGACCCAATTAATTATAGCAATCATTAGTACCATCCAACTAACTCTTAATTAAGATGGGTGTACACTTACCAATGATTAATCCATTAATTGGCACAAGGGGAAAAGATAGATTCCATCTTGACCATTAAATGTTTCCACAGTCCTACTATCACGTACGCAAGACACCGAGGTGTTGACCTACAGTTGGCCTCACTCATTGGCGACTCAAAGCAAATAAATAGATAGAAACTTGAGTTCATCAATGTCTCAGGGTTGAGAGCCTATTGCTAGGGAATTACGAGAGCAGACCTCAAAGGTAAAGATAGTGTTCTTGAGATGCTTCCCATGGTCCTTCAATACATCCAATGTACTAGTATAATGATTTGAAATCTTTCATTCCTATGACTGAGACAGATCACACTATATCATAGTGATCATAATACTGCAATCTTGTCAGATGAGATGCCCAATCTCATCACTGGTTGTGAAACAATTTAAGTATAAGATTTGCGACACATGTCTCATGTATGTGGATCTCATCCACACACATGTGTTACATCTAATACACTTGTAGACTCCGGTTCATCTTATGAGCCAATATGTCATTTGTATTGGTTATGTGCATTCAAGTAATAAAACACCATTCATCTTATGAAAGGAAAACATGAATATATTGATAAATAAAGAACTTAATCAATTTATTACATCAATCTAAATGGATTGAGACCATAAAACTAACAATCGTTCATCTCAAGCTCAATCAAAGTAGCAAGAGACCCTATATCATCTTCTCCAATATTCATTTGCCCCAATCTTTCCAGTTTTGAACACTTTTCTTTTATACTTTTCAAGTCTTTCATGACATTTACCCAGTTTATTTATTTATTTAAAGGTGAAATAAATGAAACTAAGGCCTCACGTTAAGCTAGATTCTTTGCTGACTCTTAGGGTGTGCTTGACATTGTGCCATTCGTATGTTCTCATGTTCTCACGAGATGAGGCTACGAAAAATATGTTTGGTTAGCGTAAATTATTGTTCCTAATTTTGGTCTCACGGGAAGGAATCCCAAGATCTTAACCCGCTGGCATAAGAAAATTGGAACAAAAAATCTTTGTTTTTCTTAAGAAACAACTTTCTGGCACAGTTGGTTCCTACTTATCTCCTACATTTTAAATAGGTTATTTAAAAAAATTTCAAATCCTCTCACTTATCCTAATGGTAGGCTCCATGTTTATAATCCCAAAGAAGGTGGCCCCACTTTGTAATTCTTGAAGGTGGGTCACATGGTTATAATCACAAAAGGTGGACACAAATTATAATTCTTATAATGGTGGGACCACATTATAAGGCCCCATGTTCTAATTTTTAAAGGTGGGCACCACTTGTAATTTCTAAACATGGGTCATGTATTTACAATCAATCAAAAGATGGCCCCACATTATAAATTCTATAAAGGTGGGCCCACATTGTAAATCCATTGAACGTGTCCCCATATTCTCATTTATAAAGGTGGGCAACACATTGTAATTTCTAAAAATGGGTCATGTGTCCACAATCACAAAAAATGTGTTATCACTTTGTCATTCTTAAATTTAGGTCACATTATCATGATCACAAAAGGTGGACCCACATTGTAAATCTTATGAATGTGGGCCCATATTCTAATTTCTAAAGGTATGTACAATGCTGTAATTTCTAAAGGTGGGTCCTATATTTACATTTACAAAAAGGTGGTCCCACATTATAATTCCTATAAAGTGGGCCCATATCATAAATCCTATAAATATGGGCCCCGTGTTCTAATTTTTAAATGTGGTACCGATTTATAATTTTACAGGGAGGTACCATATACGACAATAATAAAGTGCTGCAAATAATAAAAGGTGGGTCCCACATTATAAATCATGTGATTCTTTTGCTTCTATTCTTTAGAGCAAAAATTTTATAATGTTACCAAACAAGTTCTGGATAACATATTCTCAACAGAATAAATTAATATAATGTTGCCAAACAAGATCTGGAGAGTATAGTCTCGGCACAACCCGATCTCAGTACAACGATGCCAAACAAGCCCTTAGTGATTTTGAGCCTAGATCTATAAACTTTGGTTTTGAAGATTTGAAGGTTTTAAAGATCTAGTGAATTTGAGCCTCTAAATTTTAGTTTCTCTCACTGCTCCCTTTTAATGTTAATGTTATGTGATTTTCCATCAAGTTCCTTGTTGCAGCTTATAAGTTGTAACATATTTGTAAGTCATAACTTACTTGATATTTGAGTACTTAACTACTTATTATTTATATTTAATATTACTAATTCATAATATTTGTTTAATACTTTTAACATATATATGTAAATCTATCATTGAAATCGAACAAACTTTGACCAATTTTTGACGAGACATTAACGTAGGATGTTATGACCCAGGGGGACCAATATTTTGGTTTATAGTATCTGCTAGAATAAAAACACTTTTTTTCAGTATTTTTCAATATTCTTGATTTTTTTATATATTTTTCAAAATTTTTGTGGTCAAAATTCAAGCTGTGGGGGGCATCAAATCGTGACACGCTTAATCATTTTTCTAGGGTTGACTGCAGCTTTAAACCATGGGCCCAAGGCAGTTGTATCAAGTTCAGCTTCAAGGCATACGCCTCAAAACACTTCAAAAAAACACTTGAGTAGCAAAGGAAACCTCGCGGCATTAGTCTCAGGTGACACTAAGAACATCAAACTTAAGGCCCAAAGGCATTTTAGGAACGATTTCTCTGAAGTTGAGCTTCAAGGAATAAGCCTCGAACGCTTTTGAAAACGCTGACTAAGCGCTTTGAGCCGTAAGCCTCAAACAGTTTTGAAAACACTGACTGCAAATAATTTTTCTATTGATAAACAAGAACTGTTAATACGTCAAATACATAGGTGGTCAAGCTCAAATTTGATGGATCGACCTAGCATAAGATGCATACAAGTGTAATGGAGAATAAGTCTCAAATAATAAGAATTAATATATTGAAATTTGTGCATAGATCTCCATTGTCTACTCAATCACAATCAGCTTAGTGGTGTGAGCAGGAGAGTGAAGTGGCAATTAATTATCACAGCAAGAAAATAAGAATCTGCCGCTAAAAGACAAAAATCCACCGCTGCATTGTATAGGAGCGGAAAAACGTCAGCCCCTGATTCCGTCGCTAAAGGTCAGCGTCACAAATACCTTTAGCGGCGGATTATAAAAAGCACCGGTGTTGATTAAAAAGCAATAAATGTCCGCCGCTTTTTACTTATAATGGGCCTCAAATGAAGGCATTAGAGGCGAATTATTTTATTCGCCGCTAAAGCCTCTCTTTTTTAATTAAAAAAAAAAAAAATTTGTGTAGGGAAGCACGTAAATTATGGGCTTCTTCACTGCAATCGTTGTGCTTGGTGACAATTGTGAAGTGAAGTTTTCCGAACCCTAAGCCAAAAGTTTTCTATGCTTAAGAAAACCATCCCACAAAGTCATCTAAAAGAGGAAATAGCTTATGCAAAACGTTGAGACTACCATGAAAATTTCTATTGTTTTTAACCATCAATTTGTAGACATCCACTCAGATGGTTATGATTTACTAATTCAAATCAGTTTACATATCCGTACGTTCTCCACCCACACAAAAACTGACCTTGCACTGGTCCCACCCCTACATATTAGGACTTTTGTAGGTCTGAAAATGTACAGTTTCTTGAGCCTCAATGGCCACTGATTCCCTAAAACTTAATCTCCAATAACCCAGTATATGATTGAAGGTAAGTAAAAGGATGGAAATGAAAGTGCCCAACACAACTGCATGTGACACTTGAGTGTTAGGCAGGGTCTTGATTTGATAGGCCAAGAAGGACTAAATCCACCATTGATCGATCCCCTCTTCTGATTAATAACTATAGATTGGTCAGGTAAGTGAAAAATCACTATCTTCTGTTTTCTCTTGTGCTCTCATGGCTTTGAGCTGCATGGCATCCTTGAACGGTCGGTCGGTAGTGTTTCTCTTGTCTTCCTCCTTGTTAATCATGTCTGGATGGTATTGGTGGGCCGTGTAGGATCATGCAAGATGGAAATCAAAGTTGGGATGATTTTTACACCTCCGGACATGAAAAAATGAGTCATCCCTATAAGCATGACTCAAAGATATGACCCAATCAAATTCCACTAAGGATCCTAGTGTTATACCCAATTAATCAAATCCTTACTGGACTGGCCATACCTCAGTCCTGACCAGATATCCCACCAACCACCAGTCCAATTTCCACCCAAATCCGAAAAAAGGAATGATAACTGCAAATATCTAAACTTCTTTAACCTAGACAGTTTAGAGTAATGTCCAATTGCATGTACAACTTATACCAGTTTCTGTTTTAATTTCTCAATATAGACTCTACTCATTTCTCTAATGTTCTACAATAAAACATATAATCAGGGGAAAACACTGGAATAAGCACACATCAGTATAAATCACATTGCAGAGTACCTGAAGGCCCAGGACTTGCAATGCCCCCAGCAGTCTCAATCACCTGTCAGCTAGATCTTGACTAGAGATCAATTAGAATTAAAAAACAACAATGATGACCAAATTAAAGAACTTTTCCATTAATTTCTGAAGAGTACCATAGCAGTGCTAGATCCCTTACAAGATCCTTGCAACATCCCTTTAGCTTTACATTGTAGCTACAATTCAAAAGAACTGTGACTCGTACCCTCGATATATTCACTACTTCCAATTACTCATCCAATACTTGGCCCCTCCATATATCACTTTCTGCATTATGTGCCAAGCTGAATGATGGCTGTGCTTTGTTAAATCTATGGTCATGAAGTGCAGATTCCTGAAACAAAACAATATACAGCAATTAACATTATATCTCGGTCAATAATTGTGACTGTAATTAAGAAGAAAATCATCCATAATATTGTATCTAAATATTGAGAATTTGAGCTCCAATATTAAAAACAACAACAAATCAAATGTCAGACAAAAAAAAAAAAACCCTCACATTGTCAATTCCTGCAATGTTTTTATTCTCAGTAAAAAAACTCAGATGGAGATTCTGCGAAAAGAAAACAGGATGAATGTTCCAAATCAACAAAGGAATCTAATAAAGAAACACAGTAAGAGAATGCGAAAAGAAAAACTTGCATCTCTTCCATTCTCTTTTTGTAGCTACACGTCAGGACTATTGACTTACATTTCCATTGAATGGTTTGTCAATTGTAATCTGATCTTAAATTACTCAATACATGAAGCACAGATCAGTATTTTCTGCTGTGGAATCGAAACACATTATCTGTTCTACTTGGTTGCATTCTGATTAATGGATTCTCTATTTCTTTGTACTTTCATCTAAAATTGCTATATTCATGAAAATGGAAGGAAAATAGAAGCTTAAAGTGTCAGTGCAAATTTATTTTCACTTTTCGCCCTTAATAATAGAACCCCACTTCTCACTTCTAATAGTTGCATTTCATGGGTTTTTTTTTTTTTTTTTTTCATCAAAAAAATTTCATTTCTCTTTCCTTTGCACGTCAGAATAGTTCAATACCCTAAGCATAAAAAAAAATTAATTATTGCCTTTTGTTTTCTATATTCCAGTTCCCATTTCCTTGTCTCACAATGCCTAAGCATAACTCATCTACAATTTGGACCAGGGCATGGAAATGAACTAGAGCATAGATTGTACAGTGAGAGATGAACAGAGATGTCCCTAGACGATATTAGACTACTTACTTGGTTGCTTGACTCAACTCATGCTCCACGGAGCAGTTCAAAGAATGTTCCATATCATCAAAAGAATCCTGATGGGTGTATATCACTAGGTGCAATCACTGCAGAGGGCTAGCTGTTTTGGTTTAATTTTCAGGACAGTTTCAGTATCAGTATTGTTCTTGTGAATATGGAAGAGACCTTTGAAAGAAACCTGCACATGGTATATGTTAACAGCTCTAAAATGTAAATGAAGCAATGGAATAAAATGTAAGGGTAAATTAGCAGATGATCATAATATGAAAAATGTCCTTTTAGTGCCATCATATTTAACTTTCAGAAAATAAAATGATTGGCCAGGAAATGGAAGTCTCTTTGTTGAATGTGAAAGTCTTAGCTTAGCTATGTATTTATGGTGCTAAATAGTTTTCATGCCCATCATTTTTCAACAGAGAACATAAACAGCTTTCAAGTGTATAAATACATGTAATTAGTTGATAAAGTAGCATTAAGCATGGAAGAAACAAGTGCCGTAAATCTGTCTGGAGGTTGTGCATTTGCAACCTGCCCTCTAAAACAGCCATTAAATAAAGCGAGTATAGAACCTATTTTTGAATATATGTAATTACCAGAAGTAGATGTCTGAGGGTCCATTTGTGTTGGCCGGTCCCCTGTCTGTGAAGAAATTGATATATCTAGCATATCTAGCATGTGCACCAATGAAGTTATGTTCAATAATAGTCGCTTCGTAAATTCAAGGACTTTTAAAACTCTTAGCAAAAGAGTAGAAAGTGACCCATCTCTACAAACTGAATTTAACTAGCCCTTTTTTTTCCCATGTTTTAATTCAAGAAACACATTCCTAGATCAATGAACCATACAAGAGATAAATGCAAACTGCTTCAAAAACAAATTAGGCATAATGTTCACTAAATATACATAACTAAAAATGTATCAGCAATATACATAACTTCGTTTGGAAGGACCTATTTACATTAATGTTTAATCTGTACATTAGGCCCAGTGGCACAATAGGCCTCACAATTTCCTAGAAAAGAATGGGAAGTGGATATTCTGGGCCAGTCATAAGCAATACAGCCACTGGATATAAATCATCAGATTATCAGAAGGGCCACAAAGCTCACATGCATTGTGCTTTGATGCTATTAGGTGCCTGTTATATAGACTTACAGCATGTATGGTTGTTGGTCAAAGACAATGTTGAATCTATGTGTTGTGTGATAGATTCCTGTCTCTTTTGACTAGAACATGACAGAGGAGAATGGAGTTAATCGAAGGAAAATGGAGAGACAAGAAGGCAATGGATTGGGACGTAGTTTGTGAATTTAGTATTGTAAACTAGTAATGTGAGGGATAAGATGCCCTGTACATACATATACATATAGTTATATGTGTGTGTGTGTGTGTGTGTGTGTGTGTGTGTGTGTGTATGGAATTTGGACGTGGGTGGTGAGGCAAGCAGGGGTGTTGGAAAAATCTAGTTTTCAATGTTGCACTTTTAGACAGCATGTGTAGAACCCACATGGGTGAGAATCCATCTCGCATAACTTCCTATTGTATTCTAATCATCATTGGTTTTAACTTGTGTTTGATCTTGCACGAACCTTTCATTTCAGCTGTTTTGAAGGTGACCCAAGTGATGCATCCCTATCTGATCCACTAGAGACGAGGGAGTAGCTCCTTGATGAGTGATCAGATCTAGACATGAGAGAATCTTAGAGAGAATCGCTGAAGATCATATCATTGGTTATCAATGAATGACATGCAGTCTACTATTTAGGTTTGATTTGTATAAACAAATTTTATTTCATTTAAGATCGTGATTTTTTGGATTTACAAAAGATCAAGATTTGGCTTCCTTTGCTGTGTCAAAGAAGAGATCCAACAAATGGATTCTAGGTTTTTACACATTCTTTATCAAGCTCTACTTAAAAACATCATGCCCTTCTAATATCCAATATCTAAGTGGAATGCTTTTTAATTTAAATAGCAGGACCAGTTCTACCATACATAACATAAAATTCTATAAATAGATTTAATTCAATTTAAAATAGCAGGATAGCCATTGCAATCTGCAGATGAAAAGCACAGCTTTATTATAGAAAAAAATCCCGCTAGGTCTAAGCATCTGTTCAATTTCTTTTCGAGGAACATCAGATGTCTCTCAAAACCTTGCATCCAAAATATTAAGAAACAACTCATGAAATAATTTAATATCTAAAGATAAATTTGGAAAGAAAAACCTGTAAGGCATCAAATGAGCAGTAAAAAAACAAACTTTCCTTCTTAACCCAGCTACAAGGATGGGACTGAAACTTTGTATGACTATGCTATGGAAAGGCAGAATGTGAAAACAAAAATCCTAGAAAGCATTAAATGAGCAGTAAAAATACAAACTATTTCCCATATCCAAGAAAAGAGGATAAGTAATTCTTCTACAACAGGACTACAATTAGATCAAAGTAATTGCTTGCTACAGGACAGATGATCTGACAACTGGTTCCTCCATAGACATCAAACCAAAAAATGAATAAAAAAAAACTACATCTTGAAGGGAAAAAGGAAATGAGGAACACGATCCGAGATTCAAATTAAACCTCAAACCTCAAAGAAAAAGACATATGAAGGCAGATTCATCTGATCACTACTTGAGAAAGCTCCATTCACTTCAAGAAATCAAAAGCAATCAACAAAACCTACATCAAACGAAAAGCATCCGATCTTCACACGATATGAATCAAGAACAGGAGATCATCGGCAGTACTCAAATCACAGATCCTGAGATTTTATTAAAGAACAGAGGAAATGATGATCTTTCTAAAAAGAAGACAGCAATGCAGTTCCAGTCACTGGAACTAAAAAAAAGTTAGCTAGTGTTGATGCCTTTATCGAAACCAAGGAATCTAGTGAGGTTTGTGAAAACAGAACAGCAGAAACCCTATAAACCACTGATGAGAATAATGTCTAGCTCATTGGGAAAGAAAAACGGAGATTTCAAAGATCTAAGCAAAGATTTTAGGAGAAAAGCAAAGATCAAAGCGAAAGAATGGATTTCTAATAAGAGATTCAACAATCAACACCATTTCAAGTAAAAAAACTCACTCAAATCACTACATCTCCTAGATTCCCGAAAGAACACGCATTAATCTCTAATTGTCCAAAAAACAACAGCTTTTCCAACAAAATCTCAATAAAATCAATTACAAAAGCAGATTTACCTAAATCACTGACGAAATAGAATGAATCTCACATCAAACCAGTCTTCAGATCCCATCCTCCTCCAACCAGATAAGCGGAAATGAAGGTTTTAGTACATATCACCTGCAAAACCATTAGGGTTTGGGAGGATCTGGAGCGATTTGAAAACATCTGAGATCTGAGATCTGGAGCAAGAGACCTGAAGCGACTTGATGAAAAAGAACTTAGGGTTTGGAAGGATCTGGAGCGATTTGAAGATTCTGGAGCGGGATTGTGGTGAATGTATTGCATATGGTCAGTAGGTGACTTGATGAATCAGTTTCGTAAAGTGATGGAATGTATTGGATATGGCTTATCAGTCTCCTAAAATCACGTGGCAGAAATCTTGACCTTTAGCGGCGGAAAATATTATCCGACACTAATAACTCTAGCAAAGTTTCACTTCAACAACGGAACCAAGGAAGGGCCGTTGATAGGACCTCTCTAGCGGTGGAAAATAAAAACCACTGCTATATAAGTGACGCTAAAGGTCCATTTTCTTGTAGTGTATATTCTTGTATGGGGTGCAAATGGGGACCAAAGCGTGCTGGAAACTAGTCAATATCAACCATTGCAGGTTCTCAATTCTTTCTACTCTAATTTTGACATGGATTGGTTGTTCTTCTTGCCATTGGTCTAAAAATCGAGGTCATACAACAAATTCTTCAAGAGGATGAAATGAAAAGTGATTCAAATGAATAATAGGGTTTACTTTTTGTATAAAAATAATAAAAATATTTAAAAAGGGGAAAAAAGAGGGTAGTTATTCATAATTCATCTATTTTCCATCTATATTGGCATAAATACAATGAAAAATAAGACTAGGATACAATCATTTGAAGAACATCATTGACATCTATTCATAAATTGTAAATGATCATGTGTGAATGGTTAATATGTTAGAGATACGAACATTACTAGGAACAGTAAATAATTTTCTTGGTTTTTGTTCTCTTTAAAATCAAAAAAATGAAAGAAAATCAAAATCATCAACCTTACATGGCAGTTCACATGTCTCCTTAAGTTAAAAAAGTGTTTATGAAGAGCAAAAAAAAAGGAAAAAAGAAATGAATGCAGGACAAAACCCATACATACAATCGAACACTAGTTACATGCATGTTCCTTATTATTTCTATAATCTCTACAACGTCGCAAAAATCCATAAGAGGCTTCATTGATCAGTTGATAATCTCTTAAAGATTGAAGATACTGATAAAAAAAAATATTAATCTCTTTGTTGTGGCTATCCCTACTGCAACAAATTGCTTGAATCATAAGTTTCAATACAACAACATATCAAATAATAAGATTCACACATAAATCCGATTCGTTGAATAAATCTGAATCATTTTCCTTAAGAGATTCTATTTGAATTGTAGGATTCGAGATATGAGTCCCAGGACTCTGACAATAATATCTCTTGCTCAAAACATAATGGATGGGGCCCAAAACTAATCTAAAAAGACTTGGCTATGCATCCCAAGAGTTGTTTTCGCATGATTTTGGGGCATGAAACTTCAGATGAAGATGTGGAATCTTATTTTGGTTGATTGTAAAAAATGAAGATGTGGGATCTTATTTTGGTTGATAGTAAAAAATGAATATGGCATTCAATGGATGTTTGCCTTCCTATTGTACAAACTCATATTAAGTGCTTTTATGATTTAAGAAAATACTTAAAGTTACACATGGTGTGTGTGTGTCTCTGTGTATATGTGTGAGATATTGAGATAAGGAGAAAGGAAAGTGTTACCAGTTGGTAAGTTCGTAGAAGTAGAATATTCGGGGGAGTACAGCGTATCATCTTGGGATTGTCTTCTCCTTTGTATCTAGATCCACCTAACAAGAAATTGACATTAAAAAAAACTATAAAAAAAATAATGCTAAACAGACACATGTTTCAATGATGGTTTCTTTAAACAAAAAATGCATATGTTAAGAGTAAGATTTGGAAAGGTAGGAAGGCGACAAAATAAAGGACATACATTTGGAGAAAACTCGTACAATACTAATCTTAGAGATGATATGGTCAAGTAAGTTGACATCCTTGAGATTTGATAGGAAAACTCGTCTTGTATCATAAAAATTAGATTGATCTTTGATAACCTGAAAACAACAAATCATGACAAATCATGATGCAATAAAAAGAATAATATTAACAATAACAATAATGATGATAATAATAATAAAAGGCAAAAATCACGATCTTACAGTATCTTTTGCATTGAAAAACTATTGTACCAGACATACATTTGGAAAAACTCGTAGAATACTAATCTTAGAGATGATAAGGTCAAGTAAGTTGACATCCTTGAGATTTGATAGGAAAACACGTCTTGTATCATAAAAATTAGATTGATCTTTGATAACCTGAAAACAACAAATCATGACAAATCATGATGCAATAAAAAGAATAATATTAACAATAATGGTGAGAATAATAAAAGGCAAAATTCACGATATCTCTTACAGTATCTTCCGCTTTGAAAAACCATTGTGCCGTGAAGTAAAATTTGTTGTTTGTAATCCGGCTTTCCTTCTTCTCCCTGAAACTATTACAAAATTGGACTTAGCAATAAATTTTTTGATTTTGAAGTGTGAAAACAATGATCAATTAAATACTTCTACGTTTCCATCAGATGGTTCATGGCTTCAATGGTTAGTGATGCAAACTTTGGAGGAACCAGACAAGGGTTATGACGGACCCATTTACATTCCTACTTACACTCTTTTTCGCTAAAAAAAATCGGACTCTAAAGCCTTGGAATGAGCTGGAATTTATAAAAAAAAAAATGTTTTTCAACGACTAGTTTACGATTAGCCTGAAGACCCAACGGTCACCTCAACGGATAGTTTGACTTCAGGTCAAACTAGGCATTTTGAACATCAGTTACCTAACGGTTAGTCATAGGATACACTACGGTTCAATGTAAGCTAACTATAAGGTCACCGTAGAGCAAACAAACCAAAAATCCTGCAAAAGCAATCGTAAGGCTCTTATGGTTAGCTGTGAAATGCATACAGCTAGACGTAAATCTCAACTTATCTAAAATTAAAATAATCTTTGGGAAGAGGTTTGCAGCCAATGAATCACACCCCTAGATACATACTAAAAGAAAATAAAACATCTTTTTTCAAAACATGAACCTAGGATGCCTAAAATGATATGAAAATAAAAACACAACTATGCATGGAAAATCAAGCTTAAAATGATAGAAACACATCCAATCAAATTGCAACACACAAAATCCCTAACACAAGTAAGGTAGCAAGATATGTTACAACTATTGTGAATATAGTTACCAAAATCCTACGATTCGTCTCTACGCAATGAATCTCATTTATAGATGAATCTTAGGATTCATGCATGAATCATACGATTCGATACTCGTTTCATCGAATCTTAAGATTCAAGCAATTCGGCTGAGCGAGAATATTAACAATCTTTAACTTGTTTTCGATTGAGAAAGCTCCATTCACTTTCAAGAAATCAAAAGCAATCAACAAAACCTAAATCAAACAAAAAGCGTCCAATCTGCACACGATATGAATCAACAGCAGATCATCGGCAGTACTCAAATCACAGATCCTGAGGTTTTATTAAAGAACAGAGGAAATGATGATTTTACTAAAAAGAAGACAGCAATGCAGTTCCAGTCACTGGAACTAAAAAAAAGTTAGTTGGTGCTGATGCCTTTACCGAAACCAAGGAATCTAGTGAGGTTTGTGAAAACAGAACAGCAGAAACCCTATAAACCACTGATGAGAATAATGTTTAGCTCATTGGGAAAGAAAACTGAGATTTCAAAGATCTAAGCAAACATTTTAGCAGAAAAAAAGCAAAGATCAAAGTGAAAGAATGGATTTCTGATAAGAGATTCAACAATCAACACCATTTCAAGTGAAAAAACTCACTCAAATCACTACATGTCCTAGATTCCCGAAAGAACACACATTAATCTCTAACTAGCACAGAAACCCGTGCTAAGCACAGGTATGCCCATTAAGTGAAGATTAAACCACCACAAAATGAATCTACAATATAAATTAAATATTGATAAATTTAAACATATTACATAAAAAAATTAAGCATCAATTAATTTATAGAAATATAAATGACGAATAAGTTTGGAATGAACATTCCTATAAAAGTCTTCTATACTTAGTAAACTAAATATCAAACATTTTAAAAGATAGAGTAAAGATTAGAAGCAAAAACATGTGTATAGCATTTGTGGAAGATTAAATTCAAATATATGAAAAAGAAAATGATGCATTTCCTGCTTCCTCCTTCATCTATGAACTTCCTCCTCATTGTCAACCAAGGAAACTAAAGGAGCATAAGGTAGAATGAGAGTTGAAATGAGTGGATGATAAGAGAGGAGGGAATGCAGTGAGTAGAATCTCCATGGGTGGTGAGTGAGTTGCATATTTGTTAAAAATGGGGTAGATGGGCATAAGGGGAAGTGAGGTGGAAGTGGGGGAAGTGGGGCAGAAAAAAGTTATGAAAACTGGAAATAACCGTTGGTCAAAATTTAAACGTACGGTCAAAATTAGATAAAAAGCCTCCAATTTAGTATATAATAGTTGTCCAAAAAACAACAGCTTTTCCGACAAAATCTCAATAAAATCAATTACAAAAGCAGATTTACCTAAATCACTGACGACATAGAATGATCTCACATCAAACCAGTCTTCAGATCCCATCCTCCACCTACCAGATAAGAGGAAATGAAGGTTTTAGTACATATCACCTGCAAAACCATTAGGGTTTTGGAGGATCTGGAGCGATTTGAAAACATCTGAGATCTGAGAACTGAGAGCTGAGATCTGAGATCTGGAGCAAGAGATCTGAAGCGACTTGATGAAAAAGCACTTAGGGTTTGGGAGGATCTGGAGCGATTTGAAGAATCTGGAGCGGGATTGTGGTGAATGTATTGCATATGGTCAGTAGGTGACTTGATGACTCAGTTTCGTTAAGTGACGGAATGTATTGGATATGGCTTATCAGTTTCCTAAAATCACGTGGCGGAAATCTTGACCTTTAGCGGAGGAAAATATTATCCGCCACTGATAACTCTAGCAAAATTTCACTTCAACGAAGGAACCAAGGAAGCGCCGTTGATAGGACCCCTCTAGTGGCGGAAAATAAAAACCGCTGCTACAGAAGTGACGCTAAGGGTCCATTTTCTTGTAGTGTATATTCTTGTATGGGGTGCAAATGGGGACCAGAAAGTGCTGGAAACTAATCAATATTAACTGTTGCATGTTCTCAATTCTTTCTACTCTAATTTTGACAAGGATTGGTTGTTCCTCTTGCCATTGGTCTGAAAGTCGAGGCCGTACAACAAATTCTTCAAGAGGATGAAATGAATCGTGATTCGAATGAAAGTAGGAAAAAGGAAAGCATTACCTGTTGGTAAGTTTGCAGATGTAGAATAATCAATAATCGGGGGAGTACGACGTATTATAATGGAAGTCACATCTTGGGATTGTCTTCTCCTTTGTATCTAGATCCACCTAACAAGAAATTGACATTAAAAAAATATATAAAAATAATAATGATAAGCAAACACCTGTTCCAATGATTGTCTCTTTAAACCAAAAATGCATGTGCTGAGTAAGTTTTGGCATGGTAGGAAGTAAGCCAAAAAAAAAAAAGGACATACATTTGGAGAAACTCGTACAATACTATTCTTAGAGATGATGAAGTTGACATCCTTGATATTTGATAGGAAAACATGTCTTGTATCATGCAAATTAGATTGATCTTTGATAACCTGAAAACAATAAATCATGTCAAATCATGATGAAATAAAAAGAATAATATTAACAATAATGATGATAATAATGAAAGGCAAAAATCACGATCTTAAAGTATCTTTTGCTTTGAAAAACCATTGTGCCAGACATACATTTGGAGAAACTCGTAGAATATTAATCTTAGAGATGATACAGTCAAGTAAGTTGACATCCTTAAGATTTGATAGGAAAACACGTCTTGTATCATGCAAATTAGATTGATCTTTGATAACCTGAAAACATCAAATGATGACAAATAATGATGCAATAAAAAGAATAATATTAACATTAACAATAAAAATAATAATAATTGAAGGCAAAAATTATCATCTCTCTTACAGTATCTTCTGCTTTGGAAAACCATTGTTGCGTGGAATAAAATTTGTTGTTTGCAGCTTTAAAATATTCCACGATCCTACCAATGTATTCCGGCTTTCCTTCTCCCTGAAAGAAACAGATGATAGAAAAAAAAATTTGCAAAATTCGACTTAGCAATAAATTTCTTGATTTTGAAGTGTGAAAACAATTATCGATTAAATACTTCTACGTTTCCATAAACAATCAATTGGTTCATGGCTCCAATGGTTAGTGACGCAAACTTTGGAGGAACCGGACAAGGGCCATGACGGACCTCGTGACATTACACATTTTAGAGTTGAGGTCAGATGTAAGCCATTAGAGAAACATTTCCCATTTTGTAGTGTTTTAGCTCCTATTTAAGATCTAGTCAGCACAAGCCTAAAGCCTAATCCAACAATCCCCAAATTATGCTCCAATTTAATTAACAACTTGTATGCATTTGAAAATCAAACTAAAACTTTAAACACCACATTTTATCAGAACTCAACAGGAAAAACCATCCTAGATTGTTCCAACTTCTTCAGTTGATTGTGCAAAACAATTTATCGTCCACAATAAGTCCCCAATCTCCATAAACTGCAATCCATTCCTCTAACACTGAACTCCTATTAAATAAACCCTAAACACTACAAACAATTCCATAAAAATTGAACCATATTAAACCTTGAACCCATGTTGAATCTTGCACTGCGGTTGCAGCAAGTTATACAGCCTCTTAATTCTCACCAATTTCAATACTGTATACTAGCCAAACTAGCCTAAATCATCCCATGATGTAAACCTTCTAAATAGACCCTTAACTGCCCCAAACCAGTCCCTAAACCAAGGATCAAAATATCGGCCACTACGCTACATATCGGCCGTGGCCGCCGAGTCCGCCACGCTACGAGTGATTTAGCGGGTATCGCACCGCTACAGACCGTAGCGGCCGCTACGCATGCTATGACCGCCACAATATGGTATCGGCCGCTACGTAGCGGTTGGGGGGTTAAAGGCCCTAGTCAACTTTTTAGCCCTGTGCATGCCTCTTTTACTACTGTGAAGGTCTCCCAACTCAAGTTTCAACTCATTTTCACTACAAGAGTACAAGTAAATTAAGTAATCAAAGATTAAAAACACAAACAAGTGAACAACTAGTCAACTACAAGATCCAAGGCCGAAGCTTCCATTCCATCTAGGTATGCTTTTCTTTTGGATTTTTTTCTAGTCTTTTAACTTTTGACTTGTGAGATCTATTCATCTCTTTCTAAGACTAAGAGTCTAAGTACTATAAAATGCTTCCTTGTTTTGTAATATGATGAGATCCATGTTTCCCTTTCACCATGCACACATATTTTTATTTTTATTTTATTTTTTGCTATTTTTTATTTTCGGATTTATTTATTTTTTGAAAAAAAAAAGTGAATACTCATGGACAACCCATGAAACCACTTGGAAATGCATTCTAAATGATAGATCTATGTTTCCTATAGATCAATCCATCATAGTTTGAATGTTTATTGATTTTTCTCTATTTTTTATTTTCGGATTTATTTATTTTTTGAAAAAAAAAAATGTGAATACTCATGGACAACCCATGAAACCACTTGGAAATAAATTCTAAATGATAGATCTATGTTTCCCATAGATCAATCCATCACATTTTGAATGTTTATTGATTTTTCTCTATTTTTTATTTTAGGATTTATTTAGTTTTTGAAAAAAAAAATAATATTTGAAAACCAATCAAATGTCTTGAAAATAATTCCTAGGTTTGAGATTTATGTTTTCCATAGATCATTCCAACATATATTGGTTTTTTTTTTTTATTTACTTTTTTAATTTTTTAAATTTCGGATTTTTGTTATTTTTTGGAAAAAAAATATTTTTAATAATGGAATTCCAATCAAATATATTGAAAAATGCTCCTAAATGTTATATCTATGCTTGGCATAGATCAATCCAACATATCTTTGTCTTTTCCTAATTCTATTTTATTTTCCTATTTTCGGATTTTTGAAATTTTTGAAAAAAAAATTATACTTTAAGTAACGAAATGCCACTTAAACGTCAAGAGAATGATTCTTAAGCATTAGATATATGTTTCCCCTAACATGTTTCTTTGTTTTTTTAATTTTTAACATACTACTTTTTCATATTTATAGCCAGGTATTCAGTCTTCTATTGTGTATTTGTGTTTGCCAATTGATAACTTAAAATGCTTCGTGATAATGATCCCGCATGGAGCTTTGGTGAGGCAGTTGAGAATAAAAGGTTAAAAATCAAATGCAAGTTTTGTGGGAAAGTGACCAATGGGGGCATTACAATATTCAAGTACCACTTGGGCCACATTTCTGGCTTGTACCGAAGTACCAAGGGAAGTCAGAGAACAAATGAAAGCTTTGGTTGGCCAAAACAAAGCTAGAAAAGTAGAGATAAAAGAAAAGAGGCAGTAAGATGTTGATGCTGCCCGTTATGATGTATTTGGAGATGAATTTGATGAGGAAGATGCACAGATGGAGGCTGCACGCCGAGAGTCCACCATGAGTCAAGAAGAATATGAACGTCGTGCATTTGCTGCAAGCAAATATTATGATGCAGGGGGCTCATCTACTGTGCCAAGTAGGGGCAAGGGCATCGCGGGGGCCATGCGTAGGGCATTTAACACCCGGGAGCGGAATGTTAATATAGAAATTATCTCTACTAGAAGAGCAATTCCTCTCCCTGTTGATCCTCTAGCACATAGAAAAGAGGGAGCTAAACAACCAAAAATATCGTGTTGTGAAAGAGGTAATGAAGGCTGCAAGAGATAGGTTAACCAAAGCTACAGCAAAATGGGTAATTCACAAGAACATACCACCTACAGCAATAGATTCCCCACATTTCCAGATTATTCTTGATGTTGCCACCGAAGCTGGGCGGGGTATACAGGCGCCCTCCGTATATGATGTGGGCACTAAATACCTTGAAGAAGAATATATAGAAATAAAGGCTTGGGTGGAAAAGTTTAAGCCCATGTGGCAACAGAATGGTGTTACCATCATGTGTGACGGGTGGACAAGCGGCACCCAAATACAATTAATAAAATTTTTGGTGTATTCAGTCGCTGGAACCGTCTTTGTGAAGTCCGTTGATGCAACTGAACATAGACGGACAGCCACATATACATACACTCTTATGGATAAAGTTGTAGAGTGTGAGAGAGGAGCATATTGTACAGATTGTTACAGACAATAGCGCCAATTTCAAGGCAGCAGGTAAAAAGTTAATGGAGAAGAGGACCCATTTATTCTGGCCCCTATGTGTAGCACACTGCACAGATCTCATCTTGGAAGAGATTGGAAAGACAAAAGTGGCTTCATTGATCAAGGCATGTAGAGGAATTACAAGATTTATATGATCATTCATGGGTGTTAAGCTTGATGAAAAGATACATAAATAACCATGCCATGTTGTGTCCAGGATTAAATAGGTTTACAACCCATTTTCTGGCTATGGAAAGCCTTGTAAGGTTTAGAACGGAGCTGATTCAGATGTTTGCATCAGAAGAATGGCTTCGTTTGAAATGGGGCAATGCAACTAGTGGTCCGGAGTTTGAAGTCCCAAACCTAATGAGGGACAATAAATTTTGGAAGAAAGTGAGGAAGGTATTAAAGGTTTTTGAGCCTTTAGTTAAAGTATTGAGGCTTGTAGATGGTGATGACAAGCCAACAATGGGCCTTTATATATGAAGCATTGGATCGGGTAAACTAATCCATTATGGAAAATGTTAGATATCACGAGAAATATATGGACATTATTCATACCCGTTGGAACGATCAGTTGCTCCATCCATTGCATGCTGTAGGTAATTAATATATTTCTTTGATACTTTTTTGTTTTCCTAACTAATGTATTTATTATCTTGTTTGCTCACAGTACATTCTACATATTTTTAATGTAGGTTATTTTTTGAATCCCGAATTCTATTACTACAATGCCGAACTACACACCGAAGTAATAGATACGGACTTGCGGGTAGGATTATGGGAGGTATTGAAGAGATTGTTAAACCTAGATGATCAAATTGATGCCATACAAGAAGTGAGTGGGTGGTTACTTGAGAGAATTTAATTATGCTGCCAAGTGCCAATGGCCCAATTGTCATACATGTTGTAGGGGTTTACTGAGTTACTTCTAATTTTCACATTGTAGATATCTATATATACACAAAGGAGAGGAACATTTGCTGACCCTCTTGTGCAACGATCGATTGGAAGGATGCCACTTGGTAATATGACTATGAACAAAAGACCACACCGGCCCACCCAATAGTCTTGAATCTTGATCTATTTATCTTAATTGATTAAAAGGACTTGAGGGTTACGAATATCTAATTTTCTTTATTTATTTTTCGCATTTCAGCTGATTGGTGGATGAATTATGGAGAGAGTGCTCCACATCTAAGGAGAGCGGCTATTCGCATCCTTAGTCAAACTACATCTTCTAACTATGAGAGAAATTGGAGCACTTTCTCCTTAATCCACACGAAGGCCAGGAATCGGCTTACCATGCTAAAACTCAACAAGCTTTTATACTGTCATTACAATATGAAGTTGAGAAACAGAATTAGAGAGAGAGGGCAAGGCGATGATCCTGCTTATTGTTCTATTAATTTGGATCACATATTTAGAGAGGACGATCCCATAATCCCATGGCTAGCCTAGATAGAGGATCCACTGCTAGATTCAGATCCGAAGTTTCATGAAATGGTTCAAGAGTTGATAGATGAGGATATAGGTGAGGCACCTACAGAAGGTCAGCCACCTCAAGGAGAAGGTACCAGTAGGACTAGGAGGAGTGAGAAAGAATCTGCTCATATTGGATCTTCTGAGAAAGCTAGTTCCACCACCGTCTCTTTAAGTAGCCATGGTGGAGGAGATGGAGGAGACAGTGGGGCAGGTGGTACTAGTGAATACTATCAACAAGCTGAAGACGATGTCGTTCCTGTAGAGGAAGTACATGAGTTACCTCCATCTAGAAGATTTGATCCAAGCTGTGGTTATCAACGGCGCCGAAGAGACTCACCACCTGGGGCAAGGAAATATGGGTGGAGACGTTGGTGGACAACAAGCGGCATTATAGACTGATTCGTGGAACCCTAGTTAAAGTGGACAAGGACTCTCACAATATTTTCCATATGGTTAAGTGCAACAAGGAGAAGAAGAGTCTTCAGCTTCAGGGTCCTACTCATATGGATATGGTGACTATGGTGAAAAGCAAAAATATCCACCTCCACCTCCTCCAAGTTCCTATGATGCGGCTGCCTTATTTGGATTTGTTGATCCCAATTCTCATCAATATCAAATTCAATATGGTGCCAATAGAAATGATAACAATGATGAGGATGAGGATAACCATGGCGCCTTGAATCTTGGTAGACATTCCTTTTGGTGGTGATTAAGGTATTCCTATTTCTTTCACTAACTCTCTACTCTATTATTTCTAAATTGGTGTTGAATGTTGATTGTTGATCACTTCATAGTTCATTCACTTGATTGAATTTGAACCTTGAATGTTGAAGTATTGATATTTGATTGTTCAATGTGCACTAATGACCTACCTCTAAAGTCTTATGCCTTTATTTCATGTTCTAGTTTTTTTTTTTACGAGCTTTCCATTACTTTCTAAATTAGCATGACTAAGAAACATGAATACATGTGAAAAAACTAATCATTACTATTATTTTCTATTTATACAGCGATACAGGACTTCATATGTTGAGAGCACCGCTACGCCCCCTTTTCTTACTTACTTTAGCAAAAGAACCACATTTTCTTTCATTTTACAATTTTCTGGATTTTCTGAAATTTTTTCAGATTTTTTGGGCAATTTTTTCAAATCACGCTGCTACACTGCTACGTATCCCCCGCTTCGTAGCGGTTTGGCAGCGGGCCGCTACGCCCGCCACTACCCGTTATTTTCATCATTGCCCTAAACTGAGCCTAAATCAGCCGAATATGGTTTCAATGTATTTTAGTCCTTTTACCTTATGCCTACCCCATAGGCGGCCCTCATCCTTTCATGTATAGCCTGTGCAGTCTTCCATTTCTTCACACAACATCAATTCATTTGTTACCCTGTTACGTCTTTTTGTTTCTGATGAGAGACTTAACAAAAAACAGCAACCTCACGATTGCAACCATGTGCACCTTCCAACTGTGCTACTTGGTATTCTCTTCATCACACTACTTATAAAAATGCACCTTCACAAACTCAAGAGCAGCAAGCATCAGTTGTTTTCTAGACCTAGAATACTCTCGATATTGGCATGTACTGAAGTACCAAGCATCATCACCTATGACACCCCGGATACTTGCACAAACCCAACATATCCGTATTGGACTGATACGACACTTGTATTTGAACTTGATACTACAATGATACTTCTAGGGAACAAGTTTAACATATCCTACTTATAAAGTCCTTTATTTCATATAGTTCTATTAATATTTTTACTTCACACCATAAAAAAATACTAGAAAGGGGCAAAGAAATTAATAAATTCATTGATTCAAAACTGATCTAAAGAAAAAATTAGAACACTTAGTATCCATATCCCTGCATTAGATTTTCAAAAGTGAGGAGTAATATCCCCATTCCCCTTATCAGTGTCTGTACCATATCCATATCTCGACATCATAAATCATTACTAAAAATTACCTGCACAATGAGTGCAAGAAGCAAGCATTCTAAATGAGGAAGACTATCTAAAAGACAGGTGAGCTATTAGTTAATGCTAAAAATAGCTATTGTCGGTGATGGATTAGCTAAGATTTAGGAAGCATTGGTCATAAGAACAGAATCCAACAAGGAAAAGAAGGCATAAACAATGAACATCCTGAAATTTCAAAAACAAATATGATTAAAAAGGATATTAAAATTAGGAGATTGGTTACATAAAAAAGACAATTTCTACACGAGGTATAAAGGCATGGATCACAGCATGGTCAACAAATATGGAGTCTCACTAGAGGTTATTGATTAATTACAACTTAATGTATTTTAAAGCATTTGGGGCTTATGCCTTGAAGATCACCTAGGGGTGCTCAAGGGAAGTTGGGCCAGGCTGAGCAATATCCAGGCCCAGCCCAGATTTTAAACAATAGGTCAAGCCCAGCCCACCTAGAATAGGTTAAGCCCAAGCCCGGGTGTATTATTACAAAGAAAAGGGGAGATGCTTACAGGCCCAACTTGCACCTCACCAAATTAGGATGTTTGTTTGTGTGTGGGACAATGTATGTTCAACTCCTCCCTTCCACACAAAAAAAAAAAGTTTTTTACTTAAACAGTGCCTCACTCGGGCCGGGCCGGGCCTGGCCTGATGGTTTCTACCTCTTAATCTGAGCCAGGCACATATATTAAACAGCCCAGAGTTTATGTCCAAGCCCAACCTGAGTACTAAAAGCTAAGGCTCAAGCCCCGTCCAAGCCGGGCTGGCCAATCCATGAGCACCCCGAGGATCACCTAGGGGCAAACCACCGAAAATACCACGCACCACAAATCTTTCCAGACAAACACCATGAGGTAAAACCAGCAGTCACATCATGCACTTTTTTTGTTTTTACCTTTTACTCTCCATGCAAAACAAACAGGCCCAAAAGAGCAATTGACTCAATCATGTTCCATATTATGCAACTACATTAACTTAAATTCATCCAGCTAATTCATGAAAGGGCTTAAAAACTGCCAGAATGCTATTGTTTTCTATTTTATTAGCATCTTATATTTTGATGTAATTATCTTTTTCACAAAAATATGTGATCCTGAGGTTTAAGAAAACACTTTGAGATTTTCGCTCCACGCTGTGTGCAACTGGAAAGCCTTGCTTAGCAATCTTACATTTTAAAACATTGTAACTTTGGGTCAAGGCACATCAGAATCTTTGTAACATTTCTGGAGAGAATCCTATTTGGCTAGAGGGATTTCTCTGACAAGGAATTGGGCTTGTTGGGGATTTATGACACAAAGTGAAATCTTGGGAATTCCAAATGCTGTGTTCGTTGCAAGAATTCAAAATTCCAAACCACATCAAAAAGCACTTTTAGCCTTGTGAATTCCCAGAATTCCAGCATTCCAAATGCTAGAGGGGGATTCAGCATTTGGAATTCTACTTCAGGGGGGCAGCATTTGGAATTCTCAGAATTCTCCCGGACAAGAATTCCCACAATTCTTCTAAACGAACAGGTAGCTGGTGTTCAAAGAAGAAATTACAAAACATTGGATATACTAAAATACACACCCAACAATCATCAGCTCAGTTTTTTCTTTTTCATAAATACCATGGATTAAAGAACAGAGATTAAACAAGAAGTGTCCACAAATGTCTACACTTATACGGTATTTTGGTCAAAATATTCCTCCAAAAGGCATTGTCTTTATAAACACCCAAAGCTCAAGTCTAAAGACTGGGTTGCATTTTGGGGCTTTTGCACATACACCCCGGATCAAGCATCTGCTTCAATGACACCACATATTAACAGACGTAAGCAGTATGCCCCCATCAACTTAATAGAAAAGTAATCATTAACCAAAAAATAGTGTACTACTTCTCCAGATTCTAATCAGATTTTCTCAGGTCATGATGAACAAGTTAAAATATAACATTTTCAGGATATTAGATCACACAGTGTTCAAGCTTCTTCACACCATCATTGTTCTTCCATCAAGAAATAAAAAATGAATAGAAATGAAAAGGAAATGAAAAAACCCACCTTGTTACACGTCATCATTTAAATTATACAAGACATCATCTACTTCCGCTTGGGAGTAATGGCATCTTGCCTGCAGAATTTCCTCCTCTTCATCACTATATCAATCCAAAAACCAAAAAAAATACACCAATAGATTTTCCAAAACAAGCAAATAAAATCTTCAAATCTCTTACCATTTTCCAGCTGAAGATCCATTCTTCCCACCCTTACTCTCAAAACAAGAAAATTTTAAAAAAGAACAACATAGCAAATGACGGAGTCGGAAAAATGGAAAGAAGCAGATTTAACCCAGACCTTATTTTCACATCTCTCCAACAATCTTTTCCTGGCATCCGCAGTCGGAACACGCTCTCTGACGAAGCAGAAGCCACTGGGCTCCGCCCCTAGCAATTTCTTCTGCTTCTTAGATGATTACGACAGCTTATTTTTCTCTGCAGAAAACTTCCTCTTCTGTAATGGCATGAAACAAATCTCTTGCAAAGAAGAAATCGCTAACATGTGAATGACATGGTAAGATTCACAAAATCCCACATGATTTTTCCAAAGGTTTTTAACCATTGCACTCCCAAAATGACATCATCAGACCCATATACTGGCAAGACATAAATCAGTAATAATGCATAAGGACTCAACCATAATGCATTTCTGTTCACATCGTCCCCTACATTACAGTGCATTTCCATCAGCCACAAGCTCATTGAACCCAGTCAACTTGTAGGTAGCCTGCCCACTTTGCGTTGTTGCAGCCTCTGTGATGAAGTAATGTATGGTGCCTGAGTCTATCAATATGTTGATTGTGGCATCCTTGACATGCCCTGCAGTCACAAGTTTTCAGCTCGCATGAGACCTACAAGTGCATTAACTCATCACCAGCGCCTTTGGAGGGCTTGATTTCTTTTGCCAGATCTTCCTCCTCTCAAGGTGATAAATTTGGTGTTTTTTGCAACGATGCCTAGGTGTGAAACGCTCATCGCAATTAAAACAAAGGCCCTTCTCGTGATGGGCATGCATCTATGCAGCCACTATGCTCTTTGAAGTGGCAGTACACCTCTTTGGATGCAGACGGAGTATCACTCCTTGGTCCCATTTGAGAGGCACCAGTTGTAGGACTGGCCGGGATGGCCGGTCGAATGGTTGTTGGGCGAGACCATTTTCATAGTTAATTAAGCTTTTCTTCTTGACGTCGAGCAAGCCCCATGGCTTCTTGCAATGTGGCTGGCTGAAACATAAGGACTTCCTAACCTATCTCGTCCTGGAGCCCTTGAACAAAGCGCCCATTAACACACGATCAGACAACCCACGTACTCTGTTCGCCAATTGTTCAAAATAGGTTTGGTAGGTCAGATCCAAAACCTTGGTGAAGTTTTGTTAATGTTCCACCTATATTCTCATAATCAGTAGGCCCAAAGCGCATCAACAAGGCATCTATTAGTGCTTGCCAAGTTGCATTAGGATTATTCTAGTATACCACTGAAATGACGTCAAGGCCATGGTGTCCATGTGAAATGAAGCAAGAATAGCTTTCTCATTTTCCATGGTCTGGTGATATTGAAAGAAACGCTCACATTGGTAGAAAAATTCAAGTGGTTCAGTGCCATCAAAACGTGAAAGATCTATGCAGGCGAAACGAGTGTGGATTTTGCCTTTGCCCAGCAACTCTCTGCCAGCATTCTCCAAACCAGATCAGTCTCCACTGTTTGTTTCTAGGATGTAACTGCAGAGTGAGGAAGACCTATTGAATTTCATCAAGCCTTCTGTTGGTTAATTCCCATGCCTCTTCCAAGCTCTCTAATCGCTTCTCCATAGGATTAAATTCTATGGACCTTTTTTTTCTTGGCATGCCCAAGGAAAGGCCGGCTCTGATACCAAATGATATGTTCAGAAAACTAATTTTGCACACTAATAAGAGGGAAGGGCGTCCTCTTGCTCAAATTGAGACCGAAGAGAAGAATAGACAATCCACACCGTTACTTTACCATGATCAACATACATATATCAGTTACAGGGAGGATTCAGGATAACTGCATTCAAAGAAACCAATATTTTCTCATAAATATCGGTCGTCACAACCGATATTTTCAGAATATTTATTTACTACTGAAACTACATAAAAGAAGAGAGAGGAAATTAAGAGGAGAGATTTGTTACATGCCATCACAGGAGAGGAGAAAAATAAGCTGCCGGAATCATCTACAAAGTGGAAGAGGAAGCTTTCTACGGAGCCCTTGAACAATAAGCGTCGTCCTTATAGGAGAAATGAAAAAAATAAGAAGAAACAAGATCAAGCATGCAAATTGAAAGAATGAGATAGGGAGCAAGAGAGATATGAGGCGGAAGGAGAGAATCATACCTGAAGCCACTCCTCCGCTGCCTATAGTTGCTCACTTGCCGGCTTGTCGCTGCTCCGCTCGGACCGCTCCCTCCATTCTTCGCCATTATATGGACCTTTCTTCTCTTCCTCTCCTTTCTTCACCTCCTCTCCTCCCCGTTTTACCTTTATTCCTTCCCTTCTTCCTTTATTTTCCCTCTGTTCTATATCGTTCCTATGGAAAGGTATAAAAAGCCCTCTTCTTTTAGGGTTTTCATTTCGAATAGAGATGGATGGCTTCAATTAATGGGCTTGAACTGAGATCAATTTGTAGGCTCACTATTTGAACAAAATATATGGGCCCTACAATGAAGCCTACAAAATCGTAATGTATAGAAACTTTTTTTTTAATATACTAGCAAAAAAAAGCCCAGGCCCAACCCAGGCTATAAAAAAATATTATATTTAATATTCTAAAATAACAACAAAATGCTTAAAATTTAGAAATGGAACATATTTAAAAGAATGCAAAAAGTTAAATGAAATATAAAATTTATTATAAATATATATAAATAAAAGAATGAATAGAAATAACGTTTAAAAAAAAAAAAAAAGGTAAGTGTGCTCATGAAATCTTAAGAAAGTGTATATCTTTGGATAAAGTGACATGTAATGCTTTATCTCTATCAGATTGGACTAAAAATAAAAAAGACGACCCAGGCAAATTAATCTAAAGTTTTAATGCTCATGCCAAAATAAGATTTTTGGAAAGGAAAGATAAAATTAGGAGAATATTAGACTTTTAAAGTGCGCCCAAGGTGTTGCTTCAATAAATATTCCAATGAAATGACACTCTAGGAAGTTTGGTGAAATAATTTTTTATTTAAGAAATTAGAAATATTTTGAAATTTATTGATATAAGAATAATGCTTTTCAACAAAGGCCTAACCCAGGGAAAAAAATTAAAATTTAATCAAATTTAGTATTATTTGAAATAACCAATTAAAAATAAAAATTATTTCTTTAGCAAAAAAGGTTTTGTGTTAAGCTTGGGCCCAAAATTAAACTAATTTATTTATAAAACCTAGAATTAAAAAATAATGTTATCGAACTTAAAAAATGGTATAAATGAATTATAAAAAAGGGAGAACGATGAAATTGATAATTAAAATTTTTATTTTAATAACATAAAAATAATATTTCAAAAAATCCTAAATGTTCATAGATGCAAAATTTGAGTCTACTATAAAAGCCACAAAAATTTAAAGGAAAAAAAAAAAACCACAGATGAGTGCAGACCATAGGAAAAAAACTCACCACAGGGAAAAATCAACGCCATACTTATATCAGTTTTATTATAATATTTTCATCAAATTGAAAATCCAACATATCGTTATTAAAAATAAATTCCATATTTACCCTAATCCCTAATTGGAATAACAAAAAAACGATCCAGCTCAACACAAAAAAGTTGCTATATTCGCCCATTTTTATTAAAGACCACTAATTGGAGAAAAAATCGGATTTTGCAAAAGAATAAGGACAAATTAATAGAGATTTTTGTGAAAAATAGTATTTAGTAAAATTAGAAAGAAAGAAACTTTGTAATCTGAACCGTGTAATCATGTAATCAAAACCGTGTTTGGGAGGAGCCCAACACCTGCAGACTACTACAATACGGCCATTTGGAAAGAGTACGCACGCGGACAGTGGAGGGCCACCAACAACTTTTAAATCACAGAAGATCAGAGATTTGGGAGATTTTAGAGAGTATTTTTAGTGCCTAAAATTTTTGAAAATAAGATATGGTTTGAAGAGGAAATTATTGGAAGATCTCCCTAATTGTTGTTTGACAACCAGGCTGCACAATGTGGTAGCTGGTCTGGTTACACCAAAAACAAAATGTGAGCTCCCTGGTTACAAATGAGGACATTCATGGACAAATATGTTCACAAACACAACATTTTTGAATGCAACATAATGGAATAGATTACATTAATGGACAAAAAAGTTTTTGTGACTTCTTACTACTTAATACGAAAATTCAATTACATCCATAGATTTTGTGTTCAGAATATTACAAAATTCTCTTATCACAACTGCAAGATCATATACACCCATAGATTTTGTCAACTACCACAATGGAGGGAGATTTAGCCTACTCACATTCAATAGCCAGCTTCTTTTGAAAATCTCAACCATGATTTTGCTTCGATAATACAGAATGTCCGCCTACATGAATTTGATGGGACGGCGGATTATGCAGTGCTCGGCAAACGCGCATGCAAATACCCCGTAGTCATTTCCATTGTCTTGATTTGGGAGATCCGTCTCGATCAAAACCGTCCATATCCATGGTTCTGTCCATATGTACTCATAATAACGTTGGGTCGTGGACAAAAAATGAAATGAGGGAAGCAAGCAGCCGAACAATAATGTGAATAATTCAACTGTATGGATACTTACAAATTCATGACAAGCTTTCAATCCAGACTTGTCCCTAGAGGGGGGTGAATAGGGTGACTCAAATTTTAATCCAATTATGACCAATTTATTAAGACACAAGTAACCTTATTGGTAATGGAGATGGGACTAGGTTTTGGAGTGACCCTTGGTTGCCAGGGGGTAGGCTCATATAGATAGTAGGAAATCGAGGTGAGTATAATCTTGGGATCGGGGCTGATATTCTTGTTAGTAGATTTGTCGGTGACAATTGTTGGAACCTCCCCCCTCCAACTTCAAGAAACTTGATTAGTGCTTGGGTCCTTAAAAATGCCCACATTGCACCAACATCTCAGTTCCATGATGAGATTGTTTGGATTTTAGAGGACTTTGGTAACTACTCAATTAAATCAGAATACGATGCTTTAAGTGGGTTTACTAATCAGAGTCCTATCCCTTGGGTGAAGTTTGTTTGGTTTAAAGGGTGTATTCCGAAGCACTCTTTATGTGCCTGGATGGTTTTTTGGGGTTGCTTAAAAACCAAGGATTTTCCTCTTCAGAGGGGTGCAATGCGATTCATGGTGTGCCCTTTGTGATAGTACTCGGCAGTCTTCTGAGCATCTTTTCTTGCATTGTAACTATGCGAGATTTGTGTGGGATGGATTGCTATCAAAGCTCCTTTTACAACCTATTCAATGCTTTTCTATACTTAATCTCGCATCTTCTACGGTTGGTAGGGTGGGTCAGACTTGTGCAAGTCTGATTCTTATTGCTAGGCTTATTTTTCCTGCCTTTGTCTAGCACATTTGGCGTGAAAGGAACTCTCAAGTTCTCTCATAAGTTTAAACGCCCAGCTCAAGTTCTTTATGATGTGCTCCAGAAAATCTATAGTCGAGCTCTATTTTTGGATATTCAGCTTCCAGATCCCTACCAAGGTTTGTGGAATCTTCCACCGGCTATGGGTTTGCAGCCTCAGCCTCATATTCCTTTTGATGTGTATGAGGGATGGAGATTCTCAATTGTCCCTTTGCAAACATACCTTATTGGCATTCTTTGGCAGCCAAATGGTCATCCTGGATTTGCAGCTATTCGGAGAGATACACTATTCTATCAGGAGGTTACATATTTGATTGAGATGGTTCCTTTGTATATTAGTGACTTATGTTTTGAGATGGAGGTTTCTCTCTCAAAGACTTTGTTAGACCCGTCCAAATCACCTTGGACACATCAGTTTGCATGTAGGAGAATAGCTAGGCTTCTGCAAAACTTTATGAGATCTACTTTTTCCCAGATTTCTCCTATGGCTTGGCGGCTTGGGCAAAAGATCAAGCAATGTTATTTGGCTCCTTATCTTTTTAGTTTGGAGATTGCTAAATTATGGCATAGCTGATTACCAGGGCCCGGGTTGTGGGCATCATGTTAGGTCTCTAGTTTAGACTCTATTGACGTCTTCTCATTTATGTCTTGGTCGAATGGGGTATGCCCCATTGAGGGATCTTCTTTCCACCCTAGTTAGGTGATTCCTCCTTTTTGTACTGTTTGTGTTTTTGAAAGGACGAAATTAACTTTTAAAAAAAAAATGTAAATATGAAAGCTTAAATAATAAACATTAACTATAAAATAAATCACCCACCACAACACAAAGATTTATAGTGGTTCGGCCAGAATGCCTACATCCATGGACGGAGGGAGGGAGGTCAAGTGAGGGCAATTGCCCCCACTCACCTTTTTAAAATCCCAATAGTATAGTGGGTCTTTTCACCTTTTGTCATGGGTAAATTTGTCATTTTCTATTTTTGCCCCCGACTCACCTTTTGGTACAACTTAATAGAATTCCAAAAGACACATGGGGGCAATGTTGCCAATTAGTCATTTTTCTATTTTTGCCCCTACTCATCTTTTACTACGAATAGAATTCCAAAAGACACATGGGGGAAATATTGTCAATTGTCATTTGGTTGCTTTAGAAACAAAAGACACAGCAAGGAGATGGCACTTTCCACTTCTTTCTTTTCTCTCTCTTTTGTTTCTTTCTACTTCTATCTTTAGCATATTCTTCCTCAAGAGTAACCATTGGCCTCCTTTTTCTTCAAAGACTCGACTTTTTTTCATAGATTATCATTCCTCAAATACAAGTACATCTTCAACTCCTATTTGTCTTCTTTTTTTTTTTTTTTTTTTTTTCTTGATTTAAACTGTATTTGTTTGCTTATTGGATGAATCTATATTTATTTTTATTTTTTTTATTATTTTTTTTTGTGGATGTCTTGTGCATTTTTTTCCACTCTTGTATTTGAGAAAAAAAAATTGTATTTCATAGACCAACTACAAGACACTTGAATCCAACTTAGACAACAAATGTGTAATATGAAGTATTTTTTTATTGTATATTTGTATGGTAGTGATTGGATGATGAGGTCCAACGATGGATGCAGTGGGCCTCATCATCTCACTTTCACTTAGTGAAAATTTTAATTGCTCTTTGCCCCCTCTAGAAGAAATTTCTGGCTCCGTCCCTGCCTACATCCACTCCCGGCTTGTGTAACAACACCCCATCAATATTCCATTAGTCACTTAAAGGTTTTCGGTTCACCTCAAAACCTTACAAGATTAAGATTTTCTTGGCTAATCTAGAACCGTTACATATATTTTTTAGACTTAGACATATATATTAAGATTAACCTTTACAATAAAGGGTTTTTCTCTTACAAATGTGTCAAACACAAGAGATAAAATGAAGTACAAGAAGATGCCTCTAAAATAGGCAGATATTAAAGTGATAATCCATTCTGCGTTGATACAGAGGTTATAATCCAATGTGTGTGTGTTACCATCAACCAATGAAAGTAATAGCTCATGAAAAAGTACCAAACTAGATGGCTTTCAAAAGATGTAAAAACAAGATATGATATGATTGGGTACTATTTCAAACACATGTAATGCATGAAACAACTTGAAATAAAAATTAAATACAAAGCATAATAAAGATTTAAAGACAACACATGTGATGAATAAGCATTAGTGAATCCAAAATACAAAATAGATTGAAAATGATTTTCACGTAATGGAAACAAACAAGAACTAAAAGTATCAACCAAACAAAGAAAACGTGCTATATAAGAAAATAAAAATATTATGCAAGCATGAAAACTTTAGAAATAGAAATTTAAACTAACTTGGTGTGATTCAAAGTTGTAAATCTAGTCTTTAGCATTTTCATAACTCCACCAGCCTTCCTCAGCTCAAATCCGTTAACTTTAGAGATGAAAAGGGGTCGATTCTGGTCCAGGTCCATCAAGGACCTGGAACCGGAATCGTTAATGAGAAGACGGAACCGAAACCGCGAATGAGAAGATGGAACCAAACCTGGAACCGGTTCCTTATATGGGACGGGTCCGGGTCCAGGTCGTGGCCAAGGTACAGAACGATATGGGAAAAGAATACTAGTTTTTAGGAGGGATTCTTAAAAATTAAGGCAATGTGTCACGTTACAGGTCCACGGGTTGGGACCAAGGTGGAACTAGACCCATACCCATTTACGTCACAGGTAAAAAACAAAAAAAAAAAGGGACCCGGACCTAGACCCGTTTACTTATCGAGGCCTAAATAAGGACCCAAACTTGGTTTTTAACAGGTCAGAACCTCCGAATAATCAGAGAATCGTGGACCCACTTAACTTACACTCGTTTTCTCTAAATAAAAAGGTTTTTCAACAACTAGTTTACGATTAGCCTTAAGCCCCAACGGTCACCTCAATGGATAGTTTGACTTCAGGTCGATGTAATCTAACTGTAGAGCAAACAAACCAAATCCTGATGTTTCAAAAGCAATCGTAAGGCTCTTATGGTTAGCTATGAAATGCATATGATCAGCCATAAATCCCAACTTTTCTAAAATTAAAATAATCTTTGGGAAGAGGTTTGCAGCCCATGAATCACACACCTAGATACATACTAAAAGAAAATAAAACATTTTTTTTTCAAAACATGAACCTAGGATGCCTAAAACGATATGAAAATAAAAACACAACTATGCATGGAAAATCAAGCTTAAAAGATAGAAACACATCTAATCAAATTGAAACACATAAAATCCCTAACACAAGTGAGGTAGCAAGATATGTTACAACTATTGTGAACATAGTTACCAAAATCCTAAAATTCGTATCCTGAATCCTAAGGAAAACGATTCGTATCTATGCAATGAATCTCATTTATAGATGAATTTTAGGATTCATGAGTGAATCATACAATCCAATACTCATTTCATCGAATTTTACGATTGAAGCGATTCAGCTGAGCGAGAATATTAACAATCTTTAAGTTGTTTTCTTTTTTTATTCTTTCTTTTTTTTTAATATTTTACTTTCAGAATGTTATTTAGTAGTTAACAAAACCTCTTAAGAATTTTTGCAGCTTTGGGGAAGTTTTAGAAATGGATAAAAAAACATGCATTTAATTAAAGTGTTCGATTGTATGTATGATGCTTGTCTATATCTTATTTTTTTAATCCTTTTTAGTCTTTTTCTACAGAAATACTTTCTTAACTTCAAGAGATATCCTAGTGTGTAAGATTGATGGTTTGGATTTTATTTTTTTTATTTTTATATTTTGATTTAAAGATAACAAAAAAATTAATATATATTTGGCACCTAAAATTTATTTAACTATTTGCACATAACATTTATTATATGCTAAAATATGTCATTGTCTTTATATTGCTATAAATGGAAAATGAATGATTTTGAATAACTTAATTTTTCTTTTAATTTTTAATTTGTTTTTAATTTTTTTAGAAAAATAAAAAATCCTACTATTCACGATTCAATTTGATTCATGGGTATGAACTATTTGCGCTACAATTCCAATTTTTCAAAACTATGATTGTTAAGACTATTGTGGGTTGTGGGCCGAGAATATGGACCTTCTATTATTTTTCATAAATGAAATGCAAAAGTGCAATTCATATTTATTTTCCATCACATTACAATTGCAAAGTTTGTGCCATGCAACTTGGGGATGGTTCTTATAGCTTGTGCTAAAAAGCTTTTGGATACATGGCCAATTGTCAATGTCACCGTACCATTGCTATTATTGTTCTCACAATTCAGAAGATCTTCAATCAATTTTTCAAGACAAAGGTACTGTTGCAAAATTCTAGTGCTTCGTAAAGGTAGACAAGCCATGTGGATTTGTTTGTTGGTTTGGTTGTGGTGTTATAGGGAACAAACATAGTGTGTCCACAAATTTTGTTGTGGTATTTGTGGAGTACAAATCTTGACCATAAAACTGCATGTTCTAGTCAGATGAATATGGATCAAGTATCAGCATTATCAAATCCATCTCATTTTCCACCTATTACCATTAAGAAACATTTTTTTTCTATACAATTTTGTATTATGTAAAACGTGTTTAATTAAAGACGAAGAGTACCCTCACTAATGGTACCCGGATACTTGTATGTATCTGTATTGGCTTGTATGGGTACCTGATACTGCACCGACACTTACAGAGTATAAGTTTAGCATATCTTTCTTCACAAGTCCATGATTTCATTTAGTTCTTTAAATTTTCTTCTTAATTGTGAAAATGTTAAAAAAGAACATAAACAAGGATAATTTTATTACTTCAAGAGTGATTAAAGAAAAAAAAAAAAAAAAAAACTACGACAGCCATATCCGTTTCAGTGTCCTAAATTTCTAAAAGTGCAGAGTTGTATCCACGATACCCATATCCGTGGCCGTACTCTTGACCCTCACAATTTGGTAGATTGACTAAAATCTAGTCCGCCCCTGTGGAGAAAGGTTTATTTAATTTGTTTGCAATAAAGAGAAAGCATGGTGTTGTTTGAAGGTTTCAAATGAATTAGACCATGACACAACATGTGAAGGGGCTTCCAAGGTTTGATGATAATTCAAAATAACATGTCAGATTACAATCAGTTGAATTATTTGAAACACGCACATTCATTGATTTAGTTGTGGTGCACGTGGATTGTGGACTTTGGTAAATCAAGTACAGGGTCGAGACATATGAAAGTTTAAAGCTTCACTAGTGTCAGATCTATCTCATGTCTATTGAAATGTTGCTCTTGGGATCTAGGTTTAGCTGGCTAAATCAGAGTTGGATCTTGCTCACTTATTCGCTTCAATCATCGGATGGAGGCCCAACTAGCACATTGACCCCACCAAAACTCTACCTAACCATTTTAACCTAAAATTGTATCCTATAAGCACCATACTTGCTATTAGCATCGACTACAAGGGTATAGATATCATAGTTGTCAAGTTCGTTTCAGACACCATTTTGGTTTGGTTCCAAAATGAAACATTTCGGTCGATTTGGACATTTCATTTTCCAATTTGGAAATTCGTTTCAGAAAATATAAGAATATTACATAAATATATATGGGAGATGCTCCTATGAGATATGCACTCACCTTATTTTGAGAGATAAGGTGGGGGCCCTCACATCCATATCCAATGCCAACAACTTAAATGTGAGGGCCCCCACCTTATCTCTCATAGTCAGGTGAGAGATATCTCTCATAGGAGCATCTCCCAATATATATATTATATATATATTGAAAATATATAAAAAGTTTCATTCTACCAAGCATCACAAATATAATTTGCAAAAGATAAGGTTCAAATACATCCCCATTCAAACATCACAAAATAAAGAAAAATATCAGCTAACTATGCATCATTGTCATAATCATCATCATCTTCATTTGCTCCCAACTCCTCTCCTATGGGGCCACCTATTTCATCACCCCCATCAAAATCAGGGATACCCTCTTGCACTTGTGCTGGTTGCTACATAGCCGTCCAACCATTGACATCCTCAATGGTCAAGAGCGGTGCTTCTTTAGCAACCCAATCCGCCAAAATATTAATATTCTCCAAATTAATTGGGTCAGAAGCAGCATTCCAAGTCCTTTTGAGCATATCTCTGTAATTACATAAGTTAATATTTTGCTATGACAACTAACAATTTGAAAAAGAATACATACAATTAACATTTGATATACCTTTCACGGAGCTTCAAATTATAATGCACAAAAACTAGATCATTTAGCCTCTGATGTTCTAGCCTATTTCTCTTAGGAGAATGAATGTGTTTGAAGATGCTCCAATTTCTTTCACAACCACTAGCACTGATGCATTGACTCAAAATTCGAATTGCCAGTTTTTTCAACTAAGGGGTACCATTTCCAAACCGATCCCACCATTTATCTGTAAAAATTTATATGAAAGATTAAATTATATTTTATGAACTCCAGTCATATAATAAGTTAAAAAAAAAAAAAAAAAAAAAAAAAAAAAAAAAAAAAAAAAAAAAAACTTTCATTTACCTGGAGACATTTTCTCTCGATTTCATATTGGTGCTGCAGAACTAAAGTCAAAACAGGAATCTTTAGGAACTAATTTCTCTATGACTTCATTCAGACCCTTGATGACTTCATTATGCTTAGAAAATGTAGGACTAAAGAAAAATGTTGGATTCAAATAGTATGCTGCAGCGTGTAGTGCACTATGAAGTTGATTTTCCCACCTGCTATCGATAATCTTACGGTATAGCATGATGTCCTTCTTAATCTTTATCCTCTTTTGAATCACCTCTTTTGCTCGATCAATTGCCTCGTACACATAACCCATTGCAGACTTGTCTTCACTATCAACTAGACGTAGAACTACCACCAAAGCTTCCTTCACTAACTTTCAATATATGCTCAACATCCTTCCAAAATGTGTTATTGAGTATGATTTCAGTGATCCCCATGCCAACATGGGTACTTGAAGCATTAGATTCAACCCAAGCGGTACTAGTAAACATTTGACTACGTTCTTTTCTGTTTTGAAGAAGGCACTGCAAGTTAATAAAATTGGTAGCAAATGTAGCAAATATTGTGAGGGCTGGTCGGATTAATTCTCTCCCATTTATATATTCTCTTCTCATTAAATTCAACGCTGATAAATGATTGTAAATGAACTTTGTGACTTTCCTTGCTATCTCAATTGTGGATGCATTAACCGGAAACAAGTGGGGCTTTGCCATGTCCTCTAACATTAGATCTATGCAATGGGCGGCACAAGCTGTCCCATAAAAAGTCCCATATTTTTCAGCCACTCTTTTTCCCGCTGCTTCGTAAGTGGCATCATTGTCAATAATAAATTGGACAATATTGTTAGGCCCAACAAGACAATTTCATCAAAAAATTTAAATAATGCATCTGAATTTTTTGTAATTGCACTTGCATTAGCTTACTTCAGGAACATTACCCCTTTTGGGCAATACACAAGAAAGTTAATCGGTGTTCTTTGCCTTTCATCTGTCCACCCATCCACCCATCGGCCATGACAGAGCACCCAGTTTCACTCCAACATGATTTATAATGCTCCATGAAAGCATTAACTTCCAATACAAGTTTTCCCAAAACCTTTCCACGAAGGTCATATCAACATCTTGTAACCTGGCCCTATTGCAATGATTGCATCAACCATTGGTTGAAGAAATTTTGATCTTGCTACAATAAATGCGATGTTTGCATCAAACCACCAACGGCCAACAGCCAAATCAGCTCCATCTTTTTGTTCCTTTGTTGCTAATCCCGATTTGACGTTTGGCTGAGATCCAGGCATTGTTCGTGGTGCAAAGAAATCGATCATTGGTGGTTGAGTATTTGATTTTGACACGCACCTTTTTTCTGTTTTGTGTAGATGTTTGAGTGACCTTCTCTTTACCCTTCCTATTTGTTGTGGTGGGTGTAGTTGGATTTGTGAACATTTCTACTTCTTGCACCTCAACATCATCCTCATTTGCAGCACCTGTTGGAGTTCCGTATGGATTTCCAATTTCCTCATTTAATTGTCTTTTCTTTGCCCTATCCTTCTTTCCTTCCAAAACAAGTCTTTTCATTTGCCATTTCACATCACCTGGCACCTTTTTACGAGGTGCAATATCTCCTGTCACCACGCCAATGTGTTCCTTCAAGTCTAGTGATCCTGCCACCTTTTATGACCATTTCACAATAACAACAAATTACATGTTTGTTATTGGCCGGATCTACATAACCACAAGCCCAAGCAGGATCATCGGATCTAATGATTGTAGCAGCAGATGGGGTAGGTGCACTTCTTTCACTCATTTCAAAATAAAACAATCAATCTTCCAAATCTTCTGGTACAATAGCAACATAATAACAGTAAGTTTTATGTCCCAACTGTTAATAGGAGATTCAAAATATTAATACTTAAAAATACATAGAAATTTTAAAACCCAACAGTACATGATTTTTCATAAATTTCTCCATATCCAAAGGGAATCAAAACTGATTTTTGACACCATGGCCATTTTTAGTATTCCTAAGAGGGCCAACAATCTGGATTTTAAAAGAGGGGCCCACAAAGTTGAGAAAATTCGATCAAATGGTTCACATTTTGATGCAATTTTTTTGACAGGTCAAATTTTAGCAGATAGCCGTGTTTATCAATACATGGATGGAGAATCACAATGTTCAATACATGGCCATTTTTCTTTTTTTTTTTTACTTTTTTTTTTTATTTTGATTTCATTTCACTACTTTATCACCCATGTGTCAGTGCATGCTGTTAGACTGACTTAAATGGCCGATCGAACCTAGTTATGTCCACGGCTGTGATATAAAAACTGACCCGGCCGGGCAAGTCTTCATAACCGTTTTCAGTCTTCTAAAATGGATTAAAGGTTCAGATGATAATTATGGGGCCCACAGAAGTCCAGAAAAATAAATCTACGGCTATAAGGTTTCATAAAATTTCTGTTTTAGTTCCAAATCAAGAGTAATATTGTTGCATTCAGGGTGGGCCAGGGACTTTTGTAACAAAGCTAAACGCTAACTGGCCATCAAAACTTTAAATGGGCCCACTTATGATAAATCAAAGCCAGTAAATCACATTTTTCAGTGGGCCTAATTATGAAAAATTAAAATTGTGTTGGACAAGGAATTGTGTAACAGTAAACTGAGCATCAATTTTGTAAACATTACACATTTAAATCCAGATTATTCCAAGGGTTGGACAAGGAATTGTCTAACAGTGAACTGAGCATCAAATTTTTCAATGGGCCTAATTATGAAAAATTAAAATTGAGCAATACTCATCTAATGATTTTAATATTAATTTTGTTTTCCAGTAATAGTGATGGACTGATGGTGACTGCCAATATATTTAAAAGGGACAAAACCTTGACATAATATGGCTGTCATTTTTATCCGACTCAGTCTGCTCCTCTACCAGTCTGGTGCATCCTAGTGGCACCTTACAGATAGAATATGGAATAATTATCTAACTAAAACGGACGTGCTATGTCGGTGGACCTAAAACTAAGGAAACAATGAAATCAAAAATTCTAGAAATCATCTCATTGTAAAGAAGTGGACCTCACAATCGTTATTTCTCGTCAACACCTAAAGTAAGAGGGCCACACAGTGTACATCATCAAGCCCTCTTCGCATATAAGAGACAATCTCAAACAAACGAAGAGAAAACTGGAAAGAAAGGGGAAATAGCTTGACGAAGACAAAGAGGATGCAGCGTACCTGGAGAATGGAGATCCGGCCAGCGACTGTGTCTTCTGCAGCAAAGACGAGCTTCGGCGAGCAATATGCCTACCACGAAGAGGCCAGAGAAGTAGAGACCCAATCTTCGCCAAGTGATGAATTCCAAAATAGGACAATGGAGATGAGGAGATGAGGTACTTGATGACCATTTGCTTGATAATGGCATCTTCGGCGTGGATTTATAGAAGGATTAGAAGATTAATGGCTGCCTATGTCTAAGGCTCAGATTTTGGGCAGGAAGAAAGAGGCATCGCGGGAAAAGCGTAAGGCTCGATGAAGACAGGTACATCAACCATTGCCCATCTTAGTCATTTAAAAAAAATAGTTCTCTTTGAAATCCCTACTTGTCTCTTAGGGATTTTTTTTTTTCCTTTTAATGGGTAACCTTCAGTTCAGACAAATCAAAGGTTTTGGATGTTGTTCGTCCAAGATTAGGGGTTTTGTGCCGAATTTTTTGGATTCGTCCAATTTCAAACGAATACCGAACCAAATATATTTGGGTAGTAGTATTCGGTTCGGAATCCTAAACGTACTGAGATAAATCGGGGATTTCACCCGAAATGAACCAAATTTGACAACTATGATAGATATGCTTGACACATGCAAATTTGAAAAAAAAAAAAAAAAATCGACTTATAGATAATTATGACTTGAAATAAAATACTAATAGACAATGTTGACTTATTGATGTATTGTACTAGATTAAAAATACTAACGATACTTGGGCAATTTAACATCCACTATTCATCAGAGTTTTGCATGTATGATTAGCCATGGATAACCCCATGATACTTGGGCAATTTAACATCCACTATTCACCAGGGTTTTGCCTGTACTGTTAGCCATGGATAACCCCACCTTATGACGAGAGTTAATCTGCCACACTAGAGTAGTGGCAAAATTACCCATGATTATATGATTTTGTAATTTTTTTTAAGAGTTTTTTACAAAATGCCCCCTATGTTATGGCAAAACCTCAAAAAGGTCCCCGTATTTTGAGTTTTTACTAAAAAAACCCCTTGACTGAGGGTCAAACTGTACAAAAGAGTAAGTACTTCTTTTTTAATACCCAGTTCTTTGTTTTTGACCAATTTACCCCTGGAACAACTAAAATCAAATATCCTTTGAGTTTTGCAATACCAGTGGAGCTCCTTACTCTTTTTCCATCTCTCTAGCATTTACTTCTATACAGTCTACACTCCTCCATCCGACGGCATTAGCAAGCATAGAATATATAGAGGAAAAAAGATTTGTTTATTTACAATAGAAATATGGTTATGGGAAGCGATGCTAAGAAGATAAAGAAATAGAGAAGCATGAGTGCACGACAGGTGTTGGTTAGTGCAGCGAGAGGCATGACAGGTACTGGGCAAGTATGCATAGTTAGGGGATGCTAGCCAAACTAATCTGATACCATGTAAAATCTTACAATAATTATGCCTTTAATCTCTCATTAATGAAACGGGATTTGTGTATTGATACATAAAGAAGGGATAAAAGAGTTCGGATGGATACAGATGAATGAGTGACTCTCAGTTCAGGAGAAAAATGAAAAGGCTTGGTTAATCCTTGTCACTTGTAGTTCAGCATCTATCGTCTGTTATGCCCATAGTGAGATTATAGGGCATAATGGAAGTTATAGGGATTTGGTAGTCCTCATCCTCTTAACCAATTTGTGAGCAGCAAACATTGTTAATTCTAGCCTAAATTGAAACATTTTGCGCTAGGAAATAGAGAAAATGTTTTTTTAGTCTTGTCATTTTCAGTGAATTTAGGTCTGCATTGGTTGATTTTTATCAATCTTGATGTTTTCTCTTTCTGGGTCTTTTTTATTTAATGGGGTTCCTTAATGGGTTTTTCTTCCTGTTATTTGGGCTCACAGACGTTGGAGAATTTCAGCTGGTTCTGAGTAAGATGTGCAAAACAGATGGCTTTTTTGTGTAGGATGTTTGTGGGGTTTTCATAGCCTTTTGCAAATCTGATGCTAGTTATTTTTCTGATGGATTCTTTGAACTATGGGTCTGGATGGAGAGGTCTTGGGTCTGGATGGAGAGGTCTTGTTTTATCTGATGAAATGATTTCTTCATCTTCTGAAGCTCTGGCAAGATGTAGAAAAGTGTATTCTAGTTGCCACCTGAAAACCCATAGCAATTACAAAAATTCCATCCCACTCACAGTGGGAGCGACATTTGGGAACCAGGGATTCAGGGAATTGAGGGGTGAGCAGTGTTTTGAAAAGCGAGAGGTTCATCAAGGCGCTAAGGTCTCCTAGGGCCTAGGTGCAAAGGCGCGAGGCGAGGCGCGGGCTTCATTGAAGCGAGGCACACATTGTAGATAAAAAATATACATTCTGGTATAGACAGATAATTCACAAATTAGAACAAAAAAGGCAAGGAATATTAGAAGAATTCTAAAAGTCATAAAGCATCCATCACTCTAAATGCTAAACATTCAACAAAAGTACCAAAATCCATCAAATACTAATACAACTTCAAAGTCAAAGCAACAACACAGATGCTCCTAAGGAGGACCTAACAATCATCCTCAACATCTACACCAATAAGTCATAATCTTCTTCTTCATCATTGGATTTATATCCAGCCACGTCTTCCACATCCGTCTCCTCTAAACCTGCCCCTTCCTCATCTACCAATTGAAGAACATTTGATGATCTTAGTTACTCTTGGTGTTGCCCTTGCCCTTGAAGTTGATGTTGCTCTAGTTCTTTGACTACTTTCTCCAACTCCAGAAGCTGTAGCAACATCACCCCATGTCAAAATATCATCATCAAACACAAGCTCATCATCTTCATCCAATTCTCTATCTATCCTCCCAAGCAACCACTCATTGCTTTCATCAATATTCTTCAAAGAAATGGGATCAAGTATGTCACGCATATCATATCGACGTTTCAGTGCTCTGTTGTATATACTTAACAAATACTAGATCATTGAGACATTTTTTATCCAACCTATTTCTTTTTTTGCTATGAATCTGCAACAATTAAAAAAGATATTAAAATTTATATGTAGAGAACAAAAATATTTTAAATTCATTAGACTTGAGAAAAATACTCACATGCTCAAATACACTCCAATTCCGCTCACAACCAGATGAACTACACGTCAGGCTAAGAACTTTTATCACAAATTTTTGCAAATTTGGGGTCTTGGAACCATATGCAGCCCACCATTCAGCTGTTAATTATAGGTAATTAGCATAAATTTATGGGATAAATGTAAAAAATTAATTTTATAATATAATGGAATAAACTTATGGGATAAAATCGTTTACCCGGTGCCGTTGTCACCCTTTGCCTAATCGCCACAGGCAACCCAAATAAATTTTTGGCTTGCTTATAAATAGACGACTCTTGACTGATCTAATCTTGTACATCAATATTTGGGACCACCTTTGATATGCAATTATACAACCCTATCATAACTTCATCATCTTGCTCAATATTGGGATTCAAATAAAAGAACGCTGGGTTCAAAAAATATCCAGCTGCATGCAAAGGACGATGCAATTGAACATCCCACCTTCTGTCAATGATTTCAAAGATATTACATCTTTCTTCTTTCCACCAAAAGCATTTGAAATGGCTTCTTTAGCCCGATCCATAGCTTCGTAAACGTATCCCATTGGAGGCTTTTTCTCACCATCAACCAATCTAAGTACTCAAAGAAGACGACCCAAGACCTTAAGGGCATAGACAACAGTGTTCCAAAATGAAGGCATTAACATAATTGAAGCAACCCTTTTACCCTGTTGCTCCTTTGCCCATTTGCTTGTTGTCCATTCCTTTGAAGTGAACATCTTCCTCAAGTTGTTTTTTTGTTGATGAATCCTTGCTAAAGTGAGAAAGGCAGTTGCAAATCGGGTTTTTGCAGGCTTGATCATTTGTGTAAACCTCCTCATCATATTTAGCAAAGTTGGGCGGTTATAAATGAATCCATGTACCGCAATACCCCTTTCAAATGTTCTCTTGAGACTTGGTATCTTAAAAATGTCTTCCAACATCAAGTCCAAATAGTGGGCAGCACATGATGTCCAATACAAGTGTGCATACTTTGCCTCCAAAAACTTTCCTGTTAGAACTAAAACAAAGAAAGAGAAAAAAAAGAGTTTTAGATAACTAATTCTTTTAATACTCATAAATAAAAAACTTTTTTCCAATAACCACTAATTCTTACCTGCCAACACATTAGCTGCAGCACTTTCTGTGACAACCTGGACCACATTAGCTTCTCCAACGCGCTCCACAAACTTGTCAATTAGTTGAAACATTTTTTTTTTTGCATCCTTTGAGTAGCTAGAAACGTCAATTGACTCCACAAACATGGTTCCTTGGGGACAATTCACTAAAAAATTAAGCAATGTCCTCCCTTTCTTATTAGTCCACCCATCCACCATTATAGAACATCCATACTTTACCCAATCCTCCCGGTGACCCTTCATCAAATTATTAGTATGCTCTATCTCTTTTTATAGAAGAGGAACTCGCACCTCATGGTAACTTGGTGGTTTCATACCAGGACCATATTGCCCAATAGCTTCAATCATTGGTCCAAAACTATCATAATTAAATGCATTAAAAGGAATTCCAACATCATACATCCACCTTGCAAATCTTAAACATGCCCATTCTCTTAATTCTTTTCTATACAGATCATTTTCATCAACTCTTGTTTGTTTGCCTTGGACTTTTCGATTTTGCACAACAACGTCCGGATTGGGAGTGAAGAATACATCAATAGGCCCTTTTTGCTTTGGCTTTTTAGGTTCGGACGCAGTGGACATAGTAGTACTTCCATGAGCACTAGAAACTTGAATACGATGAGCCAAAGGCCTTTTACCAATTTCAATGACCTCTACATCATCATCTTCATCCTCTTCAAACGCATTAGCCAATTCATCAAAATGAGGCAACAGATTCATTTCTTCTTTTTCTGTCTTTTTCTTTGTCACGTACTCTCTAATCTCTTCTCTAACTTCAGCTGGACATTTTGGACAAGTAGTAATATTCCTGAAACCCCCAACAAGATGTTGCTTGACCCAATAAACACCTCCATTTGATATTTTGCCAAAAAAAATTACAATTGAACCTATTATTATTTTGTGGATTTACAAATGTGCATACTGCCATGCTGGGTCCTTTTTATTAGTACCTTCCGTTGGCGTTGACATCTATAAACAGCTCATCATGAAAACAAAAGAGAAATCATAAGCAGAAAACAGCAACAGAACAAGAAAAAAAAACATCTATAAACAGCTGCAGAAACAAGCAGAAGTAGCAGCAGGGATCACCAAAACAAAAAAACTAGAAAGCAGCAGCAGAACCAAAGAAAAAAGAAAAAAGAAAAAAGAAACAGCTGCAGAAAAAAAAATAGCAGGAGAGCAAAAAAACACAAAAAGAACAAGCAGATTTACAGCAGCTAAACAACATGATCTGATTGATGAACATGGATACAGAAGCTGTAACAAAAATAGAATGGGGCAGAAGCTGAAAAAAAAAATGCAGCAGAGAAGAAAAAATAAAAACAGCAGCAGAACAAGTCTACAAGAAAACAAAACATCTATAAACAGCAGCAGAAACAAGCAGAAGTAGCAGCAGAGATCATCAAAACAAAAAAATTAGAATAAAGCAGCAGAACAAAAAAAAAAAAAAAACAGCAGTAGAAAAAAAAAATAGCAGCTGAGCAAAAAAAGAAAAAGAACAAGCAGATTTACAGCAGCTAAACAACATGATCTGATTGATGAACATGGATACAGAAGCTGTAACAAAAATAGAATAGAGCAGAAGCTGAAAAAAAAAAAAAGCAGCAGAGAAGGAAAAAAAAAAACAGCATACAAAAAGAAAAGCATGATCTGATTGATGAACATGGATACAGCATACAATAGAAAGCAGCATACCCAAAAAAAAAAAAGAAAAGAAAGCAGTGGCAGCAACAGCAACAGGAAAAAATAAAAAGAAAACAAAAAAGCAGCAGAAGAAAAGAAGAAGAAAAGAAAAAGGAAAGAAAATCAGCAACAGAAAGAAAAGAAACAAAAAGAAACCAACCTGCTGAGCTTGGATTTCTCTCGGGTGACAAAAAGAAAACCAGCGGTGTGAAGAGCTGGGCGACTGTGGAGATGAGTTCTCACAGCGGTGTGAAGAGTGACAAACTCACGATCACATAAAAGAGTTTTAGAATACTCTTGAGAATGTATTAATTTGTGTGTCTTTCTATGGAGATTGTCCATCAATATATAGGTATTTACATGCCTTTAATCTAGGCTCTAAGAAAGGAAAACCATCTAATTGTATCAATCACTAATCTAAGTTAAGATAGCAACTAATTACAACAATTGTTATTCTAAGGAAAGCTACAGCTGTCTCAATATTGACCAAATCAATTCCACGTGAGATATAACATTGGTCTGATTACTAATGGGCTTTGGGCCTTGGGCCTGTTTAACACCCCCCCTCAAATTGATGCGGGAGAATCAACAAGCATCAATTTGTCAACCAAGAACTGATGGCGTGGTCGTGGAAGGCCTTTGGTGAGAATATCAGCAAGTTGAAGTTCAGTGGAGACGTGGCAGGCTGATGACATCACATTTAAACTCATCACGGATGAAGTGACAATCAACCTCGATGTGTTTAGTACGTTCATGAAAAATCAGATTTTCAGTAATCCGAATGGCACTGGTATTATCCGCATAAAGGGGGGTAGCTCCTGCTGCTGGAAAACCAATGTCAGAAAGCAAACCACGGAGCCAAAAAATTTCAGAGCATGCAGCAGACGTGGCTCGATACTCTGCCTCGGTAGAGGATTTGGAAACTTTTTCATGTTTTTTGCATTTTCAAGAAATGAGACTATCACCCAAAAACATGCACCATCCTGTCGTCGATCTGCGAGTATCCGGACAACCAGCCCAATCAGCATCTGAATAAGCTTTGAGAGAGAGGATTGTTGGATAGAAAAAACAACCCACGAGTCGGTGTGCGAATAAGGTACCGAATGATGCAACGAACAGCAGCCAGATGGAGGTGACGAGGAGCAGTCATGAACTGACTCATCAGGTTGACCGCATAAGAGATATCAGAACGAGTGATTGTGAGGTAGATCAAGCTGCCAACTAACTAGCGATAGGCTCTAGGATCGGAAAGAAGATCACCCTCTTCGCGGCTAAGTTTGACATTCAGTTCGACCGGCATATCTACAGGAGCTGAAGCAGTAAGACCAGCCAAGTCAATGAGATCAATAGTGTATTTGTGCTGATTGAGAACTATACCTCGAGGCGATTGATGAACTTTAAGACCAAGGAAATAGTGTAGGGGGCCTAGATCCTTCATGTGAAATGTCTCACGAAGAGATGCCTAGAGCTTCTGAATTATTTCAACATTAGGACCCGCAATGACGATGTCATCAACATAGACAAGGAGTACGGTGATCCCGGATGGAGCACGATGTAAAAACATAGAAGGATCATACGGGCTTGGATGAAAATCCAAGCGGAGAAAAGCAGCTTGAAATTTCTCAAACCATGCGCGAGGAGCTTGTTTCAGACCATAGAGGGAGCGACGAAGTTTGGCAACCATACCCTTCCCAGATGAGCATCCCTGAGGCAGGCGCATATAAACATCTTCTTTGAGATCACCATGGAGAAACGCATTTTTTACATCCATCTGATAGAGAGGCCAAGACTGAGATGCAGCAACGGCAAGAATAGTGCGGACGGTGGTCATCTTGGCAACCGGAGCAACAGTTTCATCATAATCAATCCCATATTCCTGCCGATTTCCAAAAGCGACAAGACGCGCCTTATACCGATCTAAAGTGCCATCAGAGTTTAACTTGAGAGAAAAAACTCACTTACAGCCAATAGGTGTGACACCCACAGGAGATGGGACAATATTCCACGTATGATTTTGCTCTAACGCATCCAATTCATCTTGGATAGCCTTGTTCCAACATGGGTCCTACACAGCTTGAAAATAGGATTGGGGAATGGAAAAGGAAGACAAAGTAGCCATTAAGGAAGTATGTGAGAACCCATAACAGGCTAGTGGTACCGAAATACGAGTGGAGCGACGCAGTGAAGAGTGGCTAGATGGATCAAGTGCCGGTGTTGGACCAGGTGCCAGAGGAAGATCAGGAGAGGGATCCATGGTAAGCGCTGCGCTGTTCCGTCTGTGATACACAAATTGAGGATTAAATCAAACAACTGACGGGTCATCAGAAAAACCATGTAAAGACACGAAAGAGGAGTCAGGAGGATCAATGTGTTTTTGAAAAAAATACTGTTGTTCAAAGAAAACGACATTCCTAGAGGTACGTAAACGACGAATGTGAGGATCAAATGAACCCTTTATAACCTAAAAACACACACTGAGCTGATTGCGCCGTTAGTTTTGTCCGCTCAGAAGGAGGCAAGTGCACAAAACAAATGGAGCCAAAAACATGAAGATCATCATAGGATGGAGAGGTCTTGTACAATCGGTAATATGGGCTTTGATTCTCAATGGAGGTTGATGGCATTCGATTGATAAGATGAGCGGCCGTAGCCAATGCCTCAACCCAAAAACGAGAAGGAACCGATGATTCAAGAAGAAGGGAACGAGTGACATAAAGGAGATATCTATTTTTCCTTTCAGCAATTCCATTCTGCTGGGGAGTATAAGGATAAGTTCGTTGGAAAATAATGCCTTTGTGTTGCAAAAACTATTGAAAATCTAAAGACACATATTCCCCACTTGAATCAGATCGCAATATTTTAATGCAAGTGGAAAAATGATTCTCAACATAGGCTAGAAAGATTTTAAAAACATTAAAAACATCAGATTTTGAATGCAGAAAGTAGACCCATGTGAACCGACTGAAATCATCAATAAAAGTCACAAAATATTTATAGTAAGCGTGGGAAAGAGCTGGAGCAATGCCCCATACATCACTATGAACTAAATCAAAACACTGAGAGGTGTGTGAAGTGGAATGAGGAAACGGAAGAGTTTTGCTCTTTCCCATTTTACAAGTAGCACAATCAAAAGGCACACAAGAAGATAAACCAATAGATTTATTTAATAAACCAGAATTTAACATAAGGGACAAAGCCTTGGAATTAGGATGTCCGAGTCTATTATGCCACAACTGGCAATTATCGCAAAGAGAAAAACAAAACACATTACTGTCAAATTGATTCCCAGAAATTTTAGAAAAATCCAGCGGAAACAAGCGTCCACACTTAGGCCCCCTCGCGATCTCCTTCCCGGACATCTGGTCCTACACAACACAACCAGAAGAAGAAAAAGAGATGTTACAATTATTTTCAACAAGTTGCCCGACTGACAATAGGTTGGAAGTTAAATTAGGACAAAGATAAACATTTCTCAATGGGATGGGACCAGGGATATCGCCAATGGCAGTAATGGGAACATGTCCGCCGTCAGCAGTTTGTATTTGAAGATGGCCAGTGTAACTTGTCATATTGGAGAGAGGAGTGTGGGAATACGTCATATGATTAGACGCCCCGGAATCAAGGAACCAAGTGGAAGATGAAGGAGACTTACCTGATAAACCAAAAGCAGAGAGGGCATTGATAATCATTTGTTGAACCAATTCAGGAGTGAGAGATGAGGGCCCAGGCTGTGGGGGTGCAGATGTAGGAACAGGCATAACCGAGGAAGCCACATAAGCATGCGGAGTCTGAGACTGTGGATTCGGATACTGCGAAGCCAGATACTGTGGAGTCTGATACTGTGTCGACTGACGTGGTGGACAGCGGCGACATTCAGAGATGATATGTTCCGACTTTTTACAGTAACTGCAGACTTTCTGTTTGCATTAAGATGCAAGATGCCCAAATTTCTGACAACTGTAGCATTGGGTTTTGCTCAAGTCTCGAGGTGGAGGCTGAGAAGTTTTATTTGCCGAGAACGCGACTAAATAGGTTTCAGTCTTTTGTTGAGCAATATGAGCCGAGGTCGTAAGGCGCTGTTCTTCGCGTAAGAACTCATTCAAGCATACATCCAATGAAGGTAGGGGCGTCCGATTCATCAGAGCAGATCGGACACTTTCAAATTCATTCCGCAGTTTCATCAAAAATTGATTTCGCTGACTAGATGCCTAAAGGTCTTGAATTACTACCAACACATTGTCAGCCACATCCGCATACTTAATACTATCGTATTCCGACCACAGTGTACGGAAACCTGAATAGTAATCTTGTACCGACAAAGTCCCTTGGATATTTTCAGCAATAGCACATTCAAGATGGAACTGTCGCGCAGAGTTATCTTGATGGTATACTTTCTTCAAATACCCCCACATGGCTTTAGAAGTGGGGTAAGGCTTGAGATTCATTATCAGATGAGGCTCAACGGATCCCAGAATCCAGGATTTGATTTTGGCATCTTTTGTATGCCAAGAGGAGATCTTTTTTTCATCCTCAGTGGGTTTAGGGTCAGCACTAGAAACAAAACCCCACAATTCCTTAGCTTCGAGGTAGATTTGGAATTGAAAAGACCACGCAGGGTCATTTTGTCCAGTGAATTTGATCAAAGTAACCTCAGATTTGTCCATCTCAATGTTAGATTGAAATTTTTTGATTGACTAAGTAACAAAACAGTAATCAAATCAAGCAACAGTGGTCTGAAGAACTGTTTGGGTGTGTAGATGGCAAGATTCAACCAAGCAAAGAAGAGAAAACCAAGTCAGGCCAATAATAGTAAAAAAAAAGGCCTCAGACGACCTAGACTGAAGCTTCAGAATCTCAACGTGGGCCCCACAGATGGATCTGAATACTGATCAGATGGTTGATCCAAGAAGGCACAATAATTTCGCACCTACTGGAACAGTTTTGAACCTATTCCGCTGAATATCCAAGAAATTGGACGGTCTTGATTGAAACTTGATGAATTTTTTGAAAGAACACGAGAATGAGCAGAGAGACTACCTGGAGGTGCTGAAAAATCTTGAAAAAATCCCCAATAATCCTAGAAATATCAGGCGACCATGTCTGTGTAGTTTGTGGAGATTGATCTGATGATCAGGGGTGGGCCACCAAGATGATGAGACTATCGCAGAAGGTGGATGCCGCTGAAATTGCTTTGAACAGATGCCAGGATCTGTTTACTGCACGAGAGAGATTTATTCCTCTCTAGACCTTGATTGCTTTGGAAGAAAAGAAACTAGATGTTCATGAGCCTTGCTCTGATACCATGACAAACTCACGATCACAGAAAAGAGTTTTAGAATACTCTTGAGAATGTATTAATTTGTGTGTCTTTCTATGGAGATTGTCCATCAATATATAGGTATTTACCTATGAAGCACGGATACATGGAATTGGTGGGCGTATCCGTATCCCGGGCGTATCCGTGTCGGATACGCCCGGATACGGCTTGGATACGATCAGGATACGCATTCTGTGTATCCGATTTAAAAAAAAAAAAAAAAGAATTGCCGACACGTGCCAGACACACGCGCTACACGCGCGGGATACATCCCGGACACGTGCCGGACGCATTTTAAGTGACATAAAAAGAGAAGAGGAGAAAGCGAGGAGAAAAGGAGAAAAGGAAAAGAAGAGGAAGGGAAAGAGAAAAGGAAAAGAAGAGAAAGAAGAGAGAAGGAGAACCCTAGTCGCTGCCGCTCCTGCTCCATCGCCACTGCTGCCTCTCCTGCTACATCGTCACTGCTGCAGCATCGTCGCTGCTGCAGCATCGTCGCTGCTGCTGCTACATCGTCGCTGCAGTTTCACATCGTCATCTCCAAAAACTGTGTTCCGTCAGGTTCTTTTCTCTTTTTTTTTTTTTTTTCCTTTTTTCTCTACTACTTCGTTGCTACAGTTGCTACATCTTTTTTTTTTCCTTTTTTCTCTACTGCTTCGTTGCTGCAAGTTGGAACTTTCCTCAGTTGATATTCCACAGTTGGGGCTTTTTAGGGTTTGTTTGGAGAAGACTCAATTCCCCTGAAAAAATGAAGAAACAGCTTATGGAAATGGGAAAAATGAAAAAGACAACATTTTTTGGGTGTATTCTTTTTTTTCTGTTTTTTTATTCCGTTTCTGGAGTTCCCAGTTCCTTGGCTTTTTTCTATTCTTAAACGAGTTGGCTTCTCAAACTGTTTCCTTGGCTGTTTTGTTTGGTTTATTTCTAATTATTTTATCATTGATGATTAATGTTGTTTTGTTTGGTTTATTTCTAAAATCAACACAACTGATTATGATTAATGCTGTTTTGTTTGATTTTATTTATGGAATCCTTGTGATTCTGTGTAATGTACACTAGGCAGTAACCTTATTCTTTGATGTATGCATTTACTGCATTATTTATGCTGTCTTAATGTCTTATTAATACCCAACTGATTTGTGAATGGGACAAATGAATAGATATATAATGTGTATATGTATCCATCCTTTTCTTTTACTGTTAGATTATTCTTGTTTTCTTTTTTTTTTCTTTTTTTTTGAGTTATTTTAGGTGGCTTGATGGGGCCACTATTTTGTGTTTCCAGCAAGCAACCAAAGTTTACTGGAATGGCTTCTACTACGGGTGGTAGCCATAGTACTAGTGTGTCTTCTCCAACTATTGAAGAAGATGCTCACAACCCTCTTTGGAGGTATGTGACAAAACAGCAAAAACTTGGTAATGGAGGGGGAAATATGTCGTGGCAATGCAATTTTTGCCATCAAACCAAGAAAAGTTCATACACAAGGGTGAGGGCTCATTTGATACATGAGCCTGGTCATGCTGTTGCATTCTGTCCAAAAGTTAAGAGCAGTGATATTGCGGAGATGAAAATGTTAGAGGAAGAATGCAATGAGAAATTGAGGAACAGAGCACCCAAGAAAGTACCATTGCCAACTTCTAATGTGGATTATGATTCAAAAAAATGGAAGGCGAGTGGAAGTGGAAGTTGGAGTGGAACTGATAGTAATACGGCTATTGGGAAGTCATTTAACCTGAAGTTGCGTGACCAAATGGATGCGGAGATTGCTAGGATGTTCTATGTATCGGGTTTGCCATTTCACCTAGCAAGGAGCCCTTATTATGTGAGTTGTATCCAATTTGCCGCAAACAATGCTCTTGCAAGCTATGTGCCACCGGGGTATAATAAGCTAAGGACAAGTCTACTCCAACAAGAAAGGGCTCACATTGATAGATTGCTACAACCAATTAAAGGCACATGGAAAGAAAAAGGTGTAAGCATTGTGAGTGATGGATGGAGTGACTCGCAGAGGAGGCCCTTGATTAATTTTATAGCTGTGACGGAAAGTGGGCCTATGTTCCTTAAAGCCGTGGATTGTACGGGTGAAATTAAAGATAAGTTCTTTATTTATGATTTGTTGAAAGAAGTGATAGAAGATGTTGGTCCCCAAAATGTGATTCAAGTGATAACTGATAATGCTAAGAATTGTGCGGGTGCGGGGCATCTCATTGAAACACAATTTGAAAATATTGTTTGGACACCATGTGTGGTTCATACACTCAACCTTGCCTTGCAAAACATTTGTATGGCAAAGAATATTAAAAACAATCAACTGACATATGAGGAGTGTAGTTGGATCACGGACTTGGCAGAGGATGTTGTTTTTGTTAAGAACTACATCATGAATCATTCTATGAGATTGGCTATTTTTAATGAATTTGTGCCTTCGAAGCTGCTTTTGGTTGCAAGTACACGTTTTGCTTCGGTCCTTGTCATGCTTAAGAGATTCAAGCTCATAAAAGGAAGTCTTCAAGCCATGGTTATTAGTGAAAGGTGGAGTCTCTAAAGAGATGATGATAAGGAGAAAGCCAAAGCTGTGAAAGATTTTGTATTAGATGACATTTGGTGGGACAAAATGACTTACGTACTTTCTTTTACGGCTCCTATATATGATATGCTAAGGGTTTGTAACACGGATAGGCCTTGTCTTCACTTGGTGTATGACACGTGGGATACCATGATAGAAAAAGTGAAGGGTGCAATATATAGGCATGAAGGAAAGAGACTCGATGAGACATCTACCTTTTATGATGTGGTGCATAAAATTCTTGTGGATCGTTGGAACAAGAACAACACTCCTCTCCATTGCTTAGCTCATTCACTAAATCCAAGGTGACTTATAGTCTTTAACTTTTTTCTTCTCCCTCTTAGTCTTAATCATAAACTTATTCTTAATTCTTTTTTTTTCCTATTCAAGGTACTATAGCGAGCATTGGCTTCATGAGGATCCTAGTCGAGTTGCTCCACATAGAGATATGGAGGTTGCTAGAGAAAGAATGAAAATTCTTAAAAAATATTTTCCTAATTTGGAGGAGCGCAAAAGGATAATCACAGAATTTGCTGACTTCTCTAGCAAGTCGGGAGAGTTTGCGGATGTTGATTCCATTCATGATCGCTATGAAATGGATCCTAAAAGTTGGTGGGTCACCTATGGTGCGTGTGCACCTTTGCTTCAAACTCTAGCTTTCAAGCTGCTTGTGCAACCTTCTTCGTCATCATGTGAAGAGAGGAATTGGAGTACTTATTCCTTTGTATACTCGGTGAGAAGGAATAAGATGACACCAAAACGTGCTGAAGACTTGGTTTTCATTCATAGCAATCTTCGCCTTCTTTCAAGAAGAACTCCACAATTTATGATAAGAGAAACCAAGATGTGGGATATTGCTGGAGATTCTTTTGATTCGTTTGATGATGTTGGAGAGCTTGAGATTGCACAACTCTCTATTGATGAACCGGAATTGGAGGCCGTGCTCTTTCGTGAAGAAGGTGATGGACCTAGTGGCGAGCCAATTGAAGTTTAAGTGGATACATTGTCTGTATGTTTGGGTTGTATGCTTATGTTTCCATAGTTGTTGGTGAAACTTAGATTTTGAACTTGGAAGTTGGAACTTGGAAGTATCGAATGTAATGTTTAATGATGATTAAATCAATGAAAGTGCATATTTTATGGCTATTTTGATTGAAATGATGTTAGATTTTTATTGCATAATCATATAAAAAATATTTTAAAAAAAAATTTTCAACGTATCCCCGACGTGTCGTATCCTACTTTTTTGAGAAATGGCGTATCTACGTATCCGTGTCGTATCGTATCCGTGTCCGTGCGTCATAGGTATTTACATGCCTTTAATCTAGGCTCTAAGAAAGGAAAACCATCTAATTGTATCAATCACTAATCTAAGTTAAGAAAGCAACTAATTACAACAATTGTTATTCTAAGTAAGGAAAGCTACAGCTGTCTCAATATTGACCAAATCAATTCCACGTGAGATATAACATTGGTCTGATTACTGGCTTGTTTAACAAAGAGCTGGGGCACCAGTGAAGTTTCTTCCTCCTTCTACCGTTTCTCCATTTTTTTCATTTCGTTTTTGACTTAGGGCACAAATATATGCTCTTTTGTGTTGGGCTGGACCAATTTCTGACTTAAGCCCATTGACCAATTTCTGTGTTGGGCTGAACCTCTTTTTATTTATTTTTTTGAAAATTTTAAGTTATGGGCCACATTGACCGAAGCCCACTAGGCACGCACCTCATGCCTCATTCAAAGGCGCGCGCCTTATGCACTTAAAATGCGCCTGCATGAACTCGCCTCACCCCAAGGGTGTTGAGGCGCTGAATGGGCGCCTGGATGATACATAAAGAAGGGATAAGAGAGTTCGGATGGATAGAGATGATTGAGTGACTCTCAGTTCAGGAGAAAAATGAAAAGGCTTGCTTAATCCTTGTCACTTGTAGTTCAGCGTCTATCGTCTGTTATGCCCATAGTGAGATTATAGGGCATAATGGGAGTTATAGGGATTTGGTAGTCCTCATCCTCTTAACCAATTCGTGAGCAGCAAACATTGTTAATTCATTCCTAAATTGAAACATTTTGCGCTAGGAAATAGAGAAAATGTTTATTTTAGTCTTGTCACTTTCAGTGAATTTAGGTCAGCGTTGGTTGATTTTTATCAATCTTGATGTTTTCTCTTTCTGGGTCCTTTTATTTAATGGGGTTCCTTAATGGGTTTTTCTTCTTGTTATTTGGGCTCACAGACGTTGGAGAATTTCAGCTGGTTCTGAGTAAGATGTGCAAAACAGATGGCTTTTTTGTGTAGAATGTTTGTGGGGTTTTCATAGCCTTCTGCAAATCTGATGCTAGTTATTTTTCTGATGGGTTCTTTGAACTATGGGTCTGGATGGAGAGGTCTTGTTTTATCTGATGAAATGGTTTCTTCATCTTCTGAAGCTATGGCAGGATGTAGAAAAGTGTATTCTAGTTGCCACCTGAAAATCCATAGCAATTACAAAAATTCTGTCCCACTCACAGTAGGAGCGACATTTTGGAACCAGGGATTCAGGGAATTGAGGGGCGAGGCTGGCAGTAAAAGAATAGCTTCTCATTTGGTTAGGAAAAAAAAGGAAGAAAACACCATTCTCAATCATCAGTAGTCTTTGTTCTCTACTTAGATGGAAACTCCACGTAGGGGTAAATCCGTCAGAAAAAAAAACTGGGCAGTTTGTCTTTTTGTTTTTACCGACTGAACCTTAGTCAAGGTGGGGTTTTAGTAAAAATTCAAAATACAGTGGCCTTCTTGAGGAATTGTGAAAATATAGGGGGCTTTATGTAAAAAAACTCTTTTTTTAATTCCCGCAGTATCACACAACAAGTAACCCTCTTGTTGGGTTAAAAAAGGAATATACCCATATGATATCACACAGATTATAATATTTTGCGATATCACACTGTCAACGGCCTTTTGGTCCATAAAACCCCATGAGCAGCTGAGGGGAAATATCTCAACTTTCATCACAAACCCCTTATTCATTTATTTTCTAAGCAAAAGCAATAATAAAAATAAAATACAAACCATAAAATATCAAACATCCCTTCGTAGAAGAGAAATGTAGATATAACAATAAGCTACTGTACCCAAGGCATAAACCCTGATGTCATGTTCAAAGTATCATCATAAATTGTAAAGCAATATATAGTAATTTCTATGAACTAAAAAAAAAAAAAAAAACATAATAATTTAACCCAACCTTAATAAAAATTATAATATCTTAACCAACAAACATTCATAAAATCAATAGCACTGAAGAGCTACTAAAAAAACTAAATTACCTTTTTTTTCCTATACCACCTAATCCTTAGGCATGCCGTGGTTGCAATTGCAAAATGAGAATTTCTTGTGTTATAGCCTTCCATTTCCTTCCTAATTACACAAATAAGAAATAAAAAATGAATTATATGATAAATAAGGAAAGAGAATATAAAACACAAGTCAGTAATTTAAAACAAAAGCCTCATTTCAAAAATAGAAAGACCAAATAATCCGGTCACACAACCAATTTTCAGTGACGAATTTTTTTGTGACGAATCCAAGAGATATAGCTAATACAGGGATCGATCACAAACTTGTTTGGGGAAAAAAAAACGGATGGGAAAGGAAAGCATAGGAGAGATGAGAAAGGAAGACCAAAGGGATGAGAGAAAAGAAAGAGTCCTGGCCTCTTTTTCAGGCTCTGTCCTAACCCCGCTCAAAAAAGAAGTTAGTGTAAATGTGTAAGAAAAAGTCTACATAGCCCGACGTTTTTGGCCCGATTTGGAGACCGATCCCAGTTGGACGGTGAGCTGGACTCCAGCTGGGATCTCATTTCCCTCCCTCCACCTCTCATTTCTCCTCTCCCCTTCTTTTCCAAACCAAAAACGACATCACCAATCAATACTCTCTCTCTCTCTCTCTCTCTCTCTCTCTCTCTCTCTGAAACACACACACCAGAGAAATCCTGCAAAAAACCATGTCAATCTCCGATCTAACAATGTGGGTCACCTTCAAACCATCTCTCTCCGACCCAAATCCCCTCTCCTCCCGCTCCCACCTCCACCCATTCCGCCTCCCCACATCCCCCACATCCCCCACCACCCCCACCACCACCTGCTCCTCCTCTTCCCCCATCCACGCAGGCCTCCGCGAGCTCCGCGAACGCATCGACTCCGTCAAGAACACCCAGAAAATCACCGAAGCCATGAAGCTCGTCGCCGCCGCCAAAGTCCATCACGCCCACTGATCAACGCATTGTATGCGAAAACATCGGGCTTTCCATGCGATTCTAAAATCTCCATGACTCTAATAGCTTTCTTCACATTTCTTGACTTAGGACCCATTTATAAATTTTGTACAGAAAATCACATTTGGTTCATAGCCCTTTTTTACCATAGATTCAAGAAAATAAAGTGCCTCACTAACTTTGCCTCCTCTGCAGGATCTGTTGAGCAGTTTCTTGAAATGGGTCTCCTCAAAATCAAGAGATTTGGAATGAGCTACCCTTTCTTCATGGAAACCCTAACCCTAAGACGGTTTCTAGGGTTAGGGTTAGAGTTTCTGCAACTAAAGACGCAATTTTTATAGCACTGTGAAATGGGTTTCTTGTGGGAATTAAATGGGAGGCGGTGAGGGAAGAATTCATTGAAAAGAACATCCATGGATGGCTTATCTTTTGTGAGTTTGAGTTCTAAGGTTAGGCTTCCTCAGCTGAAAATGAGAATCTGATGAAAATAAGTTCTGGGTTTCATGTGGGTATTCATGGGAGTAAGACTAGATTTCATTAAAACTGATTTACTAAAATCATATGAAGAAGATTTCCTTCAGGTTGGGAAATGGGTTTCATGTGGGGTACCCAATGGGAGGCAATGAACAAGATGAAACAGAAAACCAATCTGTAGTGTTCAATCCCAAGGGTAGGGCAAGGGTTTCTGCAGTTAAAAACGTGGAATTGATGAGTAATGGGAGATGGGTTTCATGTGGGTATATTCAGACTTCCCTTGACTTCCCTTGTGTACTGATGGGACATGGATTTGAGGAACCGATTGTATTTGTTTTTCAAAATGAGATCCCAGCTGGAGTCCAGGTCACCGTCCAGCTGGGATCGGTCTCCAAATCGGGCCAACAAGTCAGGCTATGTAGACTTTTTGAATGTGTAATATACATAAACGGTCGGTTCCGGGCACAGGAACCGTTAAGCTAAAAATGGTTCCGGAACCGGAACGGGAACCGTGTCAGAGCCTAGAGACCGATTGGAGGACCAGGTCTCGGTTCAGGAGCCGGGTCCTGTTGGAGATCTGAACAGAAAATAAATTAAAAAAAAAAAAAAAAGAATGCAGAAATCAAATATTCTACAGAGAAAATCATCAAGATCTGAAATGAAAATTACCTCCCACAACATGTTGAAATGCAGAGCTCATACAATGACATCTTGTATTCGAGAAGACAACACGGAATTGACCCACCTGCATGTTTTCAATATGTTGAATTAGAGAGAGATGGAAAGAGGGCGAGAGGAAAAGAGGGACAGAGAGAGAGAGAGAGGCAGAACGAGGGGGAAAGAGAGGAGAAAGTTACCTGAGTAGTGACGGAGAGACAAAAGGCGAGAAGCTGAGCAGGGAGGCATCAAGTTGGTGTCGATTGAGCCACCGGGACATGAAGGAGACGAAGAAAACCCTGATGGCCTGATCCAACTCTATCGTATGAATGAATAAAAATTAAAATGGGAAAAGACTGGGCTTTGGCCTTTCGCTACGTGGTGATTGACAGGGTCCCTGGTTACTGTTACGACCCAGGTTGGCTCAGGAACCGGATCCCGTTTAGATCCGAGTCCTAAAACTGGCCCTGGATCTAGATCCATTTACTTATCCTAACCTAAATGAGGACCATACTCTGTTTTTTACTCAGTTTTTCCTAGGTCAAAACCCCCGGGTAATTGAAGAATTGGATGCCCCTTTACATGCCTACCCATGCTGAGCACAAGGCTCTCCATATAATGCAAATCAAATATACATACAATTGGGAAATAATTATTGATTTGTGTGGTGGCCCAAATGCATTGGGCCACACTAAATTTTTAGAAAAAAAATAAATGATCAACCTATTTTCACAATTGAGAGAAGGTAGAATAGAAAGGATACAGGAGAAGTGAGGTAAAAAAATGCAAAACATGTGAAAATAGAATAGGAGATGTGGGCAAAAAGGCACTTTTGCATAAACCAAATAGGAAAAAATGGGAACAAATATGAGTAGTTATATGTGATAAGATAGGTATTGCATGGGATAAAAAGTGGATAGTTACAAGAGATAAGGGAGAGGCAAAAATAACTTACGGTCAGAAATATAGCATAAGGTGTCCAAATTAGATTGAAAAGGCTTAGTTTTAATATAGTAGTCTTTTTTAAATCCGATTCCCCCTACAAATCCAAGAGTAGAAGCAGAAATTAATAGTTTCGACCTAAACAAACTACTGAAACTAGAAGAACCTGAGCACCAATGACTTTCAGCTAAGAGATGATGGATGAGGTCCCAAGTTCTTTCCGCAAGTTTTGTTGGAGGTTTTTTTTTTTTTTTGTGATGCTGTGGGTTTCCACTTTGTCTTAAATGTCTGTTATCGATGAGAATCTAAATGCACCATTTAGGCCCCTCAATGAGGACTTTGTTAAACCTTCAAATTAAATTAATTAGCATTAATTGTGTTAATTTCGTGTTTATAGGCGCCTTAGGTGAAAAGAGTGAATTCATAGCTAAACTGGAAGAAATGGCAAAAATCCAAACGAGCCAAAGGCTCTTCCTTTGGGCATCCCGCCACAAACACCGGGGTCCGTACGCTAGAACCATCCAAAGGACCGGGGCATTCTGCCTTCAAGTGTCTGGACGCTAGCCACTGGGAGTCCAGACACTAGACCTAACAAGTGAAGCCCTAGCTAGTGCCTCCTAGTGTCCATACACCAGGCACGGGTGAAGTCTGCCTCCCTCCACATTTTGAAGTGATTTTTGGAGAAAAAGCTATAAAAACGATGCCACACTTGTTTTTAGGGCATTCAAGTCTTGGAGAAGAACTGGATATTGGTTTTAGAATATTGGGAAGAGCGCCAATGAGGATTTCGTCAAGGATTCTTCGTCTTTCTATCTCCATAGTAGCTAACTTTCCACCTTAAGGTTGCGATGAAACACTAATCTTGCATTTTGGTGACGTATAGGTTCTAGGGTTTTACTTTGAACGCTTTTGGTTATATGACATGAATATTATCTATTGATTGGATTTTCTTTATTAATGCAATATATCTTTTTAGTAGTTTACTATTGTAGATTTGAATACCGGTCATATAATGATGTTTGAATGAATGTGTTGTTAGATCCAAAATAATCTATGCCATAGAGATAGGTTATGCCTAAATCTAAACCCACATAACTTATTTGTTGACTATGTGAATGTTTGTAACTAGAACGAGTCTTTAAAGCGTTGATAGTGAAACCCTAGGTCTATACTCGCCATTCTACGAGGGTAGAGTGGATTCATACCCTAAGATATTTTCTTCGATTGAATCAAACCTTATTTTTAATTTGCTAATTTAGGGATCAAAACCTCAAATCAACACTTTGTTTTCTTGTATGATTAATTTAGGAATTTGGAAACAACTCAGCTTTGCCCTTTTGTCCCAGTAAATAGACACCCGGCTAACATCACTATTCTCACAAGTATAGATAGTAGCTAGGTATAATTTATATTTGCAAACCCTGTCTTGGGTCGATCAGTTATCATTTTCATGTTTCTTTATTTATGTAGTTTTCTTCATTTTCCTGATAAGAGATTTTAATAATGTCACCAGAGTCATATGACTCTAGTAAACATTTTTTTATATCAAACAATTTCTGTAGCTAGCAAATGAATTTATTTTTTATAAAACATGAAAAATGATAATTTTTGTGACTCTAATGACATTATCTGAATTTCCTTCTCGTTGAAAAGAACAATAGTTTAAAACAGACTAATATGCCAAAACCCTTAGTAATATTAGTTATTAGTTATTTACTTCAAATAATTTTTGACCTTTCTTTGCAATCCACTACAAAAGTCATACATGACATAATACATACCATTTCCCATCGGTCCTCCTACGACACTTTTTGCTCCCTCCTTCCATTTCCTTTTTGTTGTAATAATAACTAGGCTTTTAACGGGCCAATGTCTTTTCCACCAAAGGAGAATTATTATTGCGTACAAACACTATTGTCATTTTTTCTGAGAACTACAGCATTTGACTAGTTAAGTCACATGGTGGTAGTACCACCACCTCACATGTACATAAGCCATCCTCTTGGTTATCCCACGTTTTTTATTTAAAAAGAAGTGAGTTTGAAAAGATGGGTTCGGAAAGTGGAACCCAATTTTCATCCTTGAAGCCCAATTACTTGTTAAATCTCCAACAGAAGTCTACGATGCTCAGGTTTTCTAAATAATGAAGTGATTATTGCCTCATTGACAATTCGAAATTCATATTTCTTTGCTAGAATATTGAAACATTTTGGAAAATATAAATACTGTATATACTTTTGTATAGTTCATGTAGGGTGGGTTTTTGTGATCCCTACTTTATAGTAAATGAAAATATAATTTAGCGTCTATATTGAAATTTGTAATGACTGTTTTGTCTCGACCCCGGACCAGGACAGCACTAAACCAAGGTCCTTATCCAGGACGGCGGCGCAGTGGGCAGAAAATTTCACCTGCTCATGTTGTTTCCCACAAGTTTTCGTGGTGAGGATTTCACATTTGAACACCTCACAAACAAACACGAGTAATAAATTGCGGAAGCATGTAGCAAACACACGTGTAAGTCAAAATGGATATAGAAACATAAAGACTCATGTCAGAGAGAGAAACATAGCCAGCATACCCATAAAGTTAGAGTTTAATATTTACATCACACAAGAAGATAAGTTTAAAGTTTTACGACCCCCAAAAAGACAAGCCAACAAAGGCTGATATAACAAAATACCAAAATAGAATGGACACTCCCACAATGATAGCAGCTCAAGACCCAACCCGAAGTCTGGTGACATCGTCAGGTTGCCACTCTCTAGCATATTGCAGCTCAACCACCTCCTCCTCATGAGCAGCGATACCTGGACCTGAGCACCAAATTACAAGGTCAGACACACTGGTTTGGTAGGTGATTGAAAAAAGTGATAAACATGCTATAATATGAAAAAGTTCACAAATAATAAAACATGACTTAAATAAGAAAGACGAGGAAAACAATCGCATTTTGAGATACTCATTTCATTTAAATCATGATGTAAATCAATTGAACAACTCAAATCTAACACGTTGGCAACCACACAAAGCTACATTCTCCATCACTGAAGTGACAGGAGCACACACGATATATAACCTCCGTCACACGAGGTGAAGGAGAGCACACACAAATATATAATTATAGTAATCCAGTATCGCTAGGCATCACACGAAAGTCTCGCCGCGGAACAAGTAATATTACACATGAATCTCAAACTGCAGTTGTTACAAAGTATTTAAGGACCCAAGTCGAATGATCAAACTGACAAGGTCGTCCAAACTTAGTGGCGCCGACACAAAAATCCATGCAAGCTTTCAAACAAAACTTCGTGCTTTTGTCAACGAAAACTACCCACACTGCTATTGTAAACACACACACAAAATCCCAATAGGGTAGTCTTGACATGGTACATGCTAAAATCATCGATCACAATTGAATACCAAAGTTTGACACTTATGTAAAAAGCCTTTGAAAATCTTTGCTTTAGAAGGTAAAAAAATTGAAAGGGATTGGTTAACAAATACTAAATCACGATTCACAATCCCATTAGCATATTGAGACCATATTTGTTGGCTAGATATACACTTATATGCCAAATGTCGAATATTCATAGTAATTGGTGCCCGAAGTTCTACGACATTCCAGCAATCCAAGTGTACAACACCCATGTGACAAAGTCCAAGTGTCTATGAATACAAATCCCTGCCATTCCCTTATTTCTCCAAATTCCAGGAAGCTCAGTTAGCACTTGATTAACCGTCGGTTAACTGACAAGTGACCGAGTGTCATCCTGACAGAATTTGAGCTCTCTGGTTTCTGAACCGACAGAAGTTCGGTTAGGTGTTGGTCAAGTGTCAGTTAGATGTCAGTTAACCGACCCTGATTTCCTGAGTTTTTTCCGTGTATTGTTGTCTGAACTGGATTTTGGCTCAGTGAACCAACCCTTGACTGAAGTTCACAAAATTTTAGGTTCAGAACTCCTAGAACTTGTCCCTACTTCCCAAACCACCATACTTCCTCTATGAAGAGCTTTTCCTACAGAGAAAGAGCCTCTAATGCTCAACATTTCACCATTTTCCACACTTCCTCCATCAAAACACACAATTCATCTTCCCAACCTCCCTCAATATCCATGAAACATACAATTCTCCATCCAAACCTCCATCAAAACCCATGAAACATAACAAGTACACAACGAACTGAAATTCAAGCAAACTAAACCGAGATAATGAAAAATGAAGTAATTCAAAGCATCCATACATTAGGAAAAGCACTATATTAGAGAATTGAATTCAAATCAAGATAATGAAGCATCACAATATTCAAAGATAAGAAATTTAAGCTAGAATTTCCCAAATAACTTGCATGCACATCAATAACCTAATCAATCACTTGCCTTTATAGCAATTGGGTTTCAAAAGAACCATAATCACTCCTTCTTACAGGTGAGATCTCCAATCTACAAAAGCCCCATGGAAAACAACTCAAAACCCTAAAGATTTTGAAAAAGGAAGGGTTCCTCCAAAAGAAACCTTGCATGCATGATTTAAATGATCTAAAAGACCTAACAAAGCCATTGATAGAAGATGAAAACCATAACTTACCTATGAAAGCTCTATCCAAGAAGAAAAAGGTTAGAGAAGAAGAGATGCCAGCAGAAATCCTTCAAAAACAGTATCAATGGAAAGCTAGGACAATGGAGAAGATTAAGGTGGAATTAGATTTCTCATTTGGGCTGATTTGCATAGACATCCAGGAGAAATAAATGGATGGAAAAGGGAGAAGAGTTCTCTAGTTTGGTCTGGTTTCGAAATAGGAACAATGGGGAAGAAAACATACATGGGTTGGTTTTGAGTCAAATGGGGAGTGGGCCACATTGGCCCTAAAACTTCAAGGGCTCCTCCTTTTATGGCTCCCGGATGTGATCGACGAAGGAGAGAAAATTGATCGACGAAAAATCTAGTTTATGAAAAGTACACTTTCTGTGTGGTTTGAAAATATCAAAATTCATATATAGATTTGATGTGAAAAGTTTGTTTTGCCCTTTTCGCTGAAAAACCATTTTTTGGGGTTTGAACACGGACGTAATGCGTACCAAAGTTGTTGGAGCTAATATGACCGATCAAAAGAAGTCGAAATCGGAATTTCTCAAAATCATGAATAAATCCCCCCCATGCTTAGACAAGTGACACAGGCCTCCCTGGGCGTGTCAAACTAAGGTCAAAGGCTCTAAAAAATTTCCCGAAGCTATGAAAATCTAGTCAACCCCACAACCTAAGTCAAACGTTCCCTAATCCCACTTAGATAACTAATACCCGGCTTAAATAGCGTTACTTACATCAAACCTGGGTCGGGGTCTTACATCCTCCACCCGTTAGAGCATTTGGTCCTCCAAATGAAACCACTCACCTCAAATAGAAGATGGGGATATTTCCTATGAACTTGATCTCTCAACTCCCAAGTTGCTTCTTCTGGCCCGTGGTTCTCCCAGAGTACTTTCACCCAATGAATTGTGAAGGTTCTCAGCTCTTGCTCTTTCATGTCAATAACTTTGACTGGTTTCACAACACATGAGGCATCTTTACAGATTTCCAACGGCTCATGTCATAGTACACGTGAAGAATCTGGAACATACTTCTTGAACATCGAGACGTGAAATACATTATGCACACTCGAGAGCTTTGGTGGTAAGGCTATTTAGTAAGCCACGTCACCAATTCGGCTCAAAACTTCATAAAGTCCAATGGATCTCCTTGATAACTTGCCCTTTTGCTCGAATCTTAAAGTTCTTTTAACCGGTGATACTTTCAGAAACACTTTATCCCCTTCTTGAAACTGCAAGTCGCTTCTCTGAATATCCGCGTAGCTCTTTTGTCAACTTTAGCAACCTTCAAGCACTCATGTATTAGCTTTTGTCTCACCAATCAGAGTCAGTCAATGGAAACTACGTTCACCGACCTCCTCCCAACACACTGGAGTTCTGCATCACCTGGCATAGAATGCTTCAAAAGGTGTCATATCTATGCTCAAGTGAAACTGTTATTATAAGCAATTTCGTAAAGGGGTAGACTCTCATCCCACCGAGTCTTGAAATCTAGCACACAGGCACATAGCATGTCTTCCAAGGTTTGAATTGCCCGCTCTGACTGGCCATCTGTCTGAGGGTGAGACGTCGTACTAAACTGAAACTTCATACCCATAGACTCATGCAAAGTTTTTCAGAACGTTGAGATTAATCTGCTATCTCTGTTGAAAGTAATTGAAACTGGTTGGCCATAGCGACTGACAATCTCCCTATGAGAAAATAAATATTGGAGACTGCGGTGGTCTGAATGGACTTCAAATTTCTCCCAGTATAGATAATGTCTCCACATTTTCAACTCGAAGACAACTGCTGCTAACTCTAAGTCATGGGTTGCATAATTCCTCTCGTAATCCTTCAACTGTCTCAAGCCATATGAAATAACCTTTCCATCTTGCATCAGCACACACCCAAGTCCCACATTCGATGCATCTATATACACAATAAATCCACCACTGCCCGGTCGTAATGTGAGGATTGGTGCGATGGTCAATCTCTTTTTCAGCTCTTCAAAAGTGGCTTCACATTGCTCTATCTACATGAATTGCATATTCTTCTGGGTAAATTTGGTCAAAGGTGCCTCAATAAATGAAAATCCTCGCACATACCTCATATAGTAGCCCGCTAAACCCAGAAAACTCTTGATTTCAGCCACATTCTTCGACCTTTCCCAATTGATAACTGCTTCTATATTTGTTGGATCGACTGCTAGGCCTTCATTGGAGATGATATGACCAAAAAATGCGACTTGTTCTAGCCAAAGTTTGCATTGTACAAGCTATGCATACAACTAGTTGTCTCTTAAAAGATGCAATGATATCCATGATGCTGCTCATGGTTGTCTCTAGACTTGGAATACACCAAAATATCGTTAATGAAAAAAACTATGAACTGGTCTAAGTGTCGTGCAAAGATCTTGTTCATTAGAGCCATGAACACTGTAGGTGTGTTCCTTAATCCGAAGGGCATCACTAGAAATTCATAGTGCCCATATCTAGTTCGAAAAGATGTCTTCGGTATATCTGACTCCCTAACTCTCGGTTGATAGTACCCAAATCTCAAGTCAATCTTTGGAAAATACGATGCTCCTTGCAATTGATCAAACAACTAGTTAATCCTTGACCATGGATATTTATGTTTTATGGTCATTTAGTTCAGTCTTAAGTAGTCAATGCACATTCTCAAGCTACCATCTTTCTTCTTGACAAACAAAACTGGGGCTCCTCATAGTGAGATGCTTGGTCTAACAAAACTTTTCTTTAACAATTCTTGCGACTGTACTTTTAATTCCCCCAATTCTGCCGGAGCCATCCAGTAAGGTGCAATAGAAATCGAAGTAGTCCCTGGCATAAGCTCTATTGTGAAATCAATCTCTCTAACCGTGGCAAACCTGGGACTTCGTCCGGAAAAACACCTTGAAATTCACACACAACGGGAATTTAATTATAGTGAGGATTGGTATCAGAGCGGGACATGTTTTGAGGAATTAAAAGAGACTAGAAACGTAGAAACGTGTCGAGGATTTGTTAGAGTTTTCATTTCTTAGTGTCTATAAAATATATTAAATATATAATCTACACTTTCTTGGCCCCAAGAAACTTTTTCTTAGCGCCCAAAAAAATCTTGGTATAATTACCAAAATACCAATGACCCTAAACCTACTTGGTTTGGACCCTTGACCAACACCATCAGCCCATCTGAATTCTCCCAGTTCCTCTTGAAACAATGTTGCAACCTGATCATAGTGTTCAATCACCATATTTGCTTGAGAATTACCACTCCCATGAAGTTGAATATCCAATAAATATATAATAGTATATGTAATGCCGGAGATTTTCTAGGAACAACATAGGGAACATTATTGGCAGGAACAATTTTGATAAAACGTGGTGAATTTTTTTTTTTTTTTTGGCTTCATGGAAACAAGTTTAGCATGACCTAGTTTAGAATTGGATCATTCTCAGCACAACTCAAAAGAAGAGGATGAAGTAGTTCCAAGCATAGCAATGATGCCAAACAGTACGTGCTATAGGTCACTAGTAGGAGTGTACCAAAAATCTTCCAATCCATAAAACCTATCAGATCTGATTAGATCCGCAAAGTTTTTAACCGAATCGAAGGTAAACGGATTGGTGACGGATTGAAAATCTTGTAATCTGTTAGTAACGGATCGGTGACAAATTTCACCCTCAATCCGTGGATTCAATCTGATCCAATCCATTGACATTAAATACAAAAAAAAAAAAAAAAAAAGGTAAGGGGTCTAAATATAAATTAAGAGGTCTAAACTTAAGGGGTCTAAATATAAGTTAAAGGGTCTAAATATATTTGTAATTTATATATTTTTTTTGTGGATTGTTAGATCTCTTTCTTTAACATTAGATTCAACATATTAAACAAATCCGATCCGATCCTCCATAGATCGGATCGGATCGGTTTTTAACAGCCACGGATTGGTGACGAATTTCAAATCCATCAATTCATGGGTAATGGATTGGTGACGGATTTGGCCAAATCCGATCCGTCATGTACACCCCTAGTCACTAGCATTCATCTTCTTTAGTTTGGGAAGCCTTTGTTTATTCCATTTTTCATTTGGAAATTTTCCCATACACCCTTGAAGAAACTCCTGCAATTTTGACTTGGTTGGTATCCACTAGTTTACAATAATTAATGATTCCACCCATCTACAAGACCAATCTCTCTCTATTTTATAATCATGAGGATCGCATGCATGTTGATGACCATTCTCTTGGCTCTCCTTAAATCAAGGCCGGTTGAATCAATTACAAAACCATTAACGTTTGGGGCCCATAAGAATATGTTACAGATAACATAGTAAGCCCATGTGGGCCCCACCTCAATTCTCATGAGATTTTACCTCAATTTCCATAATGAGATTTTGTACTCTGACCCTACTCCAATGATTAGCAAACCTAGGTGGGCCCCGCACCTAGGTTATCAACTTCGATAGTTGTGGGCCAAATATGAAAGCCATGAGGTGGCCCCCGATCCGATCATCTGCATCTTCACACAATACTTGGCTTCATCTGATGAGCCGCTCAAGTTTAGCTAAGCTTATAGCTTCATCCCACTTGTCACATACTCACATTTCTCTCCCACAACCTCATTGCACTATCCTAGGATAGTGACACTTGGCATCCTCACAATGGGCAACTCAAATTTAGCTAAAGATTGGAGGCACTTGTTACCATAGCTAACCATTGGATTTGTGGACCTCATGGATTACATTCTCCCATTTTTCTCATTTTTTATTTTTGATAATTAGTTTATAAAAAGTGAAGAACTTTGAAATAACGATTAGAAGATATAACCAATCGAGCAGAATGTTAATTAATTAGGAAAAAAAATACAGAAAATGAGTTCAAGCAGCAGGAATTTCCAAAAAAAAAACATGTAAAGAAAATGCAGGATTAGTTAAAATTAGTATATGTTTTGGATTTCTAAGTGTATTATAATTTTATATGAAATAGTTCTTTGATTTTATTTAACAGTTACTTTTATACGGCAACCTTATATTTGTGTTATTTACATTGTATTAATTTTAACTAAAGCCCTATACAAATAAGGAGTGCTGCACTTTCTTGAAATGGCCATAATTCGAAATCCTGTCAAAACCAAGATATCTTAAGGTAATGTGAAGAATAAGAAGAACAAGAAGCAAGAACGTCCAATATTGGAGAAGACTATGCAATGCAACTGCATAATCAAGTGGGAATATTGATAGCATTCAGTTTGATGTTTACCATCTTGGAATCTCCCAAGAGTGGCTCCAAGCATGATCGATTTCATCCTTCTAAAGTGATGATTACTGATAGCTCTTCAAATTTAGGCTTCATGAGGTAAAATTTAGACCAAAACTAGAGCTCTCTATCTTCTAAAACGAGATAAACTTCACCCAGTAGCTCAATTTACATGTGATTTGTGAAATCAAAAGTATCAATATCAATGTCAATATCAGAAGTATGAAAGGAACACATTTCCCCATTAATAAAAGGAAAGAATTGCTGATATTAAACACAGTCGGACCTGCCAACATTGCACATCGGTGTCCCATCTATGTTATTGAGCCATGCCAGACTGATCTCACCACATGGCAACACAGGGGTTTTCCAATTATGTATAAGTTGGTGGTCATTGTCATTATCATTTAAGTCTTGTCTAATCTTACTACCTCAGACCAGCTTCGTGACTCATCCAGTCAACTTTGTTTACAGGCATACACAGCTCACCGACTTGCAGGAAAGGCATGCCAGACCCTTCATCACATTAGGCTCATTATCTGGAAAGAAGATGGTTTCTGATAAGTTGCAATTGGTCCACAATCAATGCAACAAATGGTTAACCACACTCAATTTTCAGTGTGCAAGAAGTTCATCACATGACACTTCGAATCAAACAACAATTGCGACATCCATATTTAAGGCGTTTCAGCATTTTGGAGAACCTCTTCAAAGGAGAAACTCCAATATTACTTATCAACGGGTTGTTCCTTAACTAAACTTCAACCGACAAGCTCCACCACAAAATCTCAATATACAAGCCCCGCCACAGAATCGATCAAGGCCACCACCAAAAGTATTCCAACAAAGGAAACAATGTTGCTAATCCTTCGCACCAGGGGCAAGATACCAAATGCTTTTGCTGTAAAGGTAAGGACACCATGCTTCTGAATACACAAGTGCAAAGAACCTTCATTATGCCCACAATGATGATGATGCCTATGATTCGGAGCAAGTTGTAGAAGAGTATGAAGTTGAAACTCCTAATGAAGAGCAAGTACCTTAACCCGGGCAAGAGGATCATTCCTTCTATCAAGATGAAAGTGATGGAAGAACATTATTTATTCGCCAACTCCTCACCATTGTTGTCGAGGAAGCTGAAGATTGGAGGCGAACTACTACATTTCGTTCCAAGGAAAAATATTATGACAGGTTGTGTGATCTCGTTATTGATGGAAGGAGTGAAATGAACGTGGTATCTCAAGAAGTAATTGATAAATTGAAGCTTCCAATGGAAAAACACCCGAAGCCTTACAAAGTCTCTTGGGCGAATGAAGTAGCATTTCCTTTGAAGTGAGAACAAACGATGCAAGGAAACATTCAAAATTAGTGGTTATGAAGATTCATTGTGGTGTGATATTATTCCCATGAATGTTACTCACATTTTATTAGGAAGACGTTGGTTCTTCGATACCAAGGTGCAAAATGATGGTGGAGCTAATACTCATACTTTCAAGTATAAGGGTTGACAAGTTACTCTTTTATTGCTCAAGTCATCTATCGTCTTGGCAAAACAAACAACATCAAAGTCAGATTCTCGCATTCTCTCTATGTGGGAATTTGAAGAAGAAAGCAAGGAACAACGGGTTGTGTATGCTCTTGTTCCAAAAGAATCTAGAGAGCCAAGTAGTAAGAAAGAGGTTTCTATACCACTGGAGATCAAGTTTTCTCGATGTTCAAACTCTTCAAGTGTCATGAACAACCAAAGTTATAGATTTTTTTAGGATTGTAATTGAGAAGTTGGGTTTCCATTAGATCTCGAGACTTCGCAAGTTACTCAGTTGATCTAAATGGGTTCGTACCAGAAGCATTGGTGGTCGTCAGGTTGACCAAGAGCTTAGTGTCGAATCACTAGTGCTCAAAGACCATGCATTTTGTCCAAAATCAATGAGAACCCAACTTTCCATACTTTCCATCTTTTTGTGGTAATTGTGCTCATATATACTTTTCTCTCTTAAATTGAGTACTCTGTACTTTGGTAACTCTTCAAAACCCAAAAAACCAATCCCGCGCTCACAACACCTAGTGGGCCCATGGGTCAAGCAATAGGATTAGGGATCTAGCATCCTTATCGTCAATTAGGGGTATACACGGATTGGATTGGTGCGGATTAGGCCAAATCTATTACCATTCCGTTACCTATGGGTTGATGGATTTGGAATCCGTCCCCAATCCGTGGCTGTTAAAAACCGATCCGATCCGGTCCCCCTGTTCAATCCATTGAATTTAATGTTAAAGGAGATCAAACGTGTTGTAAAGAGTTTTAGCATAAAAGGTGACAATCCACAAAAAAATACAAATTACAAATATTTTTTTTGTGTCCTGAAAGCTACCTAATTGATCAATACAAAGAGCTGTTTTTATCTACATTACAACCAAAAGAGATTCTTAAAATTGGTGCTACCCAATAAAAACAAACATGTTGTTAGATTCTTAAAAATCACACTCCATTTATTGAAACCTTGAACTCTTACATTTTGACCCCTAAAGTTTTTTCTTCTTTTATATTTAGACCTCTTAACTTATATTTAGACCCCTTAAGTGTTTTTATTTATATTTAATGTCAACGGATCGGATCGAATTGAATCGACTGATTGAGGGTGAGATCCGTCACCGATCCGTTGCTAAAGGATTACAAGATTATCAATCCGTCACCAATCCGTTTACCTTTGGTTCGGTTAAAGATCCACGGATTGGATCGGTTTTACGAATTGGCTAATTTTTTGTGCACCCATATCGTCAATCCATCCTCTAGATCCAAGTAAGTGGTTCTTCACCTTTTTTTATGGATTGCAATTAGATTAGGGATTAGAGCTAAGGAAAAGACTCAAGACTTTCCTTCTTAATCATATGGATGGTTAGATTTTGATTATGCTAAGATCACATATTTGACCTTGTTGTACATGTTTTAATTTAAATCAGATTTATTCCTTTCATGTAGATTAAAATCAACTGATGGTTCATGCAATTTGATATGTTCATTTAATTATATGACCTATCTTGATTGTAAACATGATCATGCACCATGATGCACAGGAATTGTGCTCAGAGTTTATACGCACAAGCATTATTAAACTTTAGTCTCATCACCCCAAGAACCTTCAATGGGATAAGCTGTCCAATATTGGTTGGGCCATCATCATCTACTCAATACAAAGACATGTCTAATTGTGCCCTTGATCCTGCGGTCAAGGATATTATAAAACGTACATGACATATTCACATATATAGGTGATGCATTGGGCTTCTTTCTAGAATGTGTACGAGGACTGTAAAGAGGTAGGCAAAAATCAGGTTGTGTTTGGGCATAACGGGCATTAGCTTTGGTAAGGTTATCTGATGGCCAGATCTCACAATGGTTCTCAGTCCTCATAAATCTATTTGCATAGAACACATGCAGCAATCATGGAATTATTGGGCCAGCATCCACCAAACATGGGAGCGGGTGTGCACAGTCCTGATTTCCCAAACAGCATTCTTCCACCTGTTGTTTGTGGTTTCGGTTGGACTAAATATTGAAAATTATGACTTAAATAAAATTGTAAGTCCTAGCACAAACAATTATCACTCAATTCGACCAACAAGATATAACAATCAAGTGATCAAATGTGCTAATTACAAGGCAATAAATATGTACTAGGAGGCTGAAATACTAAGAATATGCCAATGAGTTCATAATGTAATTTAGCACATAAGTGTTGTATACCAATCCAAATAAGATATGACTATCTAGCATATGTAATAAAGCATAATAGAGATAGAGGCACACAACGATTTATAGTGGTTCAGTCCTTGACCTATGTCCACTCCTCAGACAACCGCACACCAATGGTCTCTTGGCTCTCACTATAAAGGATAGGTGCACCTCACAGAACTTTACACTTGGATTTTTTAATATGGTGGTTCAATCACTAAGGCCTATTCCAAGACCAATGTTTTTGATACGGTGGTTTGATGACAAAGGTCTACTCCATCAACTCTACTTTCTATAATGGTTCGATCACATAAGTCTAATCCACTTTGCAATGATGTAAGAAAAAATAAAACAAGAATGCTTGCCTCTTTGTAGATGAATCTAACTTGATACACGTTCTTTGAAGCTTGAACTCGAACACGAACTCCAAGTTTTGACTCCTTGCTTAGCTCCTTTGTGACGAAGATGCTCCAATTGTGCTCAACCAAGAAAGTAGGAGGTAGTCTAGGTCTAGGGTGACTAAGATATATATATATATATATGAGGTTAGTCCAATCCCTAGAAATGGGTCTTTCCACAAGACACTCTTTGATGAGGATCTTAGAGTATGTGGAATAAGGTCTTGAAGATCTAAGAGAAGTTTGCCTATGGGGAGCAATCACTTCAAAACACTAGATCCTAATTCCACTGATCACTCTCTCTTGATCTTTGAACGCTCTTAATTCTAACTATCAAACCTCAGAGAGTACATGGAAGGGGATTTTGAGGTCTATAAAGTGAGTTTAACTGAGGGTTAGTTCGTGGTTAAAGAGGGCTCTGAAAACCACATTCATTACAGTTAACTGAGGGTTAGTTCGTGGTTAAAGAGGTCTCTCAAAACCACATTCATTACAGCCATTAAAATGAACTTAAGTATATAAAGACAGAGCACCAACGGCTACTTTATGATTAGCTGTGATCCCTGCAGCAGTAAATCCCAATGGCTAGTTCGACTTAATAGTCAAAATTAGTTGTTGTTCTATAGCTAGCTTTACGACTCACTGTGGGGTGGCCTACGGCTAGACGTAAGCTCGCCGTAGAGAAAAATGGCTCAAAATGGTTTATTGGAAAAGCTAGTCGATGGATACTTATGGTTAGCTTCCTGGGTTCTTACGGCTCTTCGTAGCCCTGTTACGGCTCACCGTAAAGCTTCAAAACGAGCTACTGAATTGCTCGGTTAAGTCATTTTAGCACTTATCATCTTAATTACTTGGTTTGAGGGTTTTATGGGCATATTCTTGGTTTGGCAAAGGTCCAATTTACCTGAATAGGTTGGCACAAATTAGAAAATTTATCTTGATGATCCATGGCCTTCCAGGACTTGATCTTCTGGACTTGAACTTAATCTACCTTTGTGAAGCTTCCAGAGGCAAGGTCATGGACTTAAACACAAAATCAACAACGCACGGAAGTGCAGACTTGACTACAGACTTGACTATGGCACTAACAATATTGACCTGTCATGCCCTTGACCAACCTAATTATATATATGCATGTTATGTTCTATATGTATTACGTGTTTGTAGATTCTATTATACATACAAGTATGTATGTTTGTACACGTGTGTGCATATAAAAAATAAAAATAAATAAAGGATATTCGGGACTGTTCCACCCCACCCAACTGACCCAAACATGACCTGTTTAGGAACCAAGCCCACTCATGCATGAATACATGGTCATGCGTAGGGGTTTTATAAGGTTTACCAATTGGGTCAATATAGATCCAATCCAACCCAAAGCAAAGTTGATCTTTGGAGATCACAGGACACACATGGCACTGGTGTTCCTAGTCAACACCCAGTTTGATTCGATCAGGCAAATATCAACCATTGTTACTAACAGTGAATTCATCTGGACTCGAAATCAAGATCCGTTTCCTCATGTGCTGCCTTTACAGTCAAATTTACTTGTTGAAACGGTATAATCGATCATCCAGCAATTAATAATTATGGCATAAAGCTGATTTGATTTCTAGTATGTGTGTTGTTGTTATTGGGACTTGCAAATTTGAACTATTTTAGGATACATCCAGCACAATCAGAACTGCTAAAATGGAAGATCTGATTCTTGAAATCATATTGAGAGCATCAATCAACAACCAGGTTGACAAGATTGAACAACGTCAACCATGCAATAATTGTTCTAGTGATCCTTTAAGGACGCATCTTAACTCAGACAGATTCTCGATCCATTTTCGCCTGTGCGCTCCTTATAAGCAGATGCATAAATTGGTATGGTTGGATCACTCATGTTGCGGGCAAAAATTAGGGTGTATTTTAGATTTGCTTTCTAATATATGTATTTGATCCGATCCATCATGTGATATCAATTGCTTTCATGAACATAAGGAATTGGCCACATGTTTTAAGACACTATCAAATAGAATTGCAGATTGAGAAATCGGCACTATTAATTGCATTAAAAAAGAATCAGGCACTGAGAAGTTATTACTATCTTCTCGCAGAAATTCAATCAGGCACTGTAAAGTTGATACTATTAGTTGTGAGTCTTGTGACAACATTCCATTGGGCAGTGGGAAGTTGGTACCACCAGTTGTGCCGAAATTCAATGTGGCAATTGAGAGTTCGTACTATCAATTGTGCCACAAAATTTAATTTAGCAATTGAGAAGTTGGTACTATCAATTAACCAGACAATCTACTTTGGCACAGGGATTTTTTTTAATTTTTTAATTTTTTTTTTAATTTTTAGTGAAGGGCACTGGGAAGTTGGTACTACCAGTTGCGTTGCAATGCCCACCTTAATTTCAAGGGAAGTTGGTACTATTGGTTGCGTTGAAATTAAGGTGGGCACTGGGTAGTTCTTAGTACCAATTGCGTCTCTATCCTAGAATCTTGAATGTTTGATTTTATGAATATGAAACTATTGAACGATAATTTCAAAACTCGTGACTATGATTTCTTGATCATGATGAACTTCTAACATGAACCACTTGATGACTGATTGGTTAAATCATGCCCTAAGCTATTGATATTCATGTGTTATGGATGCATGGTGCATGATATGTGATGGAACCGTACCTGGGTAAGAACGATGTACACTTTGATTGAGCTTTTTCATTATACGTTGGTAATTTTAAAATTATAAAATATCTTATGGAGTTTCAAATGCATGATGCATTATGGCTAATTTAGATGCATGTTTGAAAGATGATTTGCATGCATCTAACCCTTCTTTTAATATCTATATTGAATGTGATTGATTGCTTATAGGGCTATAAAGCTCAACACCCCTAGTTTCAGTTGTGCGGGTCAATAGCCGTACATGGATCTTGGACAGAGAAAGAGTAAGGGATGACTTAGCAATGGATTGAAATTAGAAGTTTGTTTATATGTACTTCAGTTATTAGATTCCAATTTCCATTCAGTTGGTTATGTAACAAGGGATTTCATACTTGATATTATGATTTTGATTAGTTTTAATAAATTGGATTTAATTACTAAGCTCTGTCTTGCCATGTGATGTGTTTTAAACCAAAACAGAAAAAAAAAAAAAAAAATCTGACAGATTTGATCCATGCTTACATCACTTCACAGAATTTGAGGAACTTTGGATTTTGGGTGGTGACAGAATGTTTAGCCTATGTGGACTATCTCCACGAGATAAAAATTTCCATAACGCATCTAAACCTGTTTTCAATGTCGTTCGATCTCTCATGATCAAAGATATAAGATCAAGCCCATTCATAGTTGATGAACTTGCCTCACTATGACTTTCGCTTCTATTGATCGTTATGAATCTCCAGAGGCACGATATTCAAGAATACAAATGCAAGTAAATGGGACATACTCAATTGTTAGAATGTAATGAAATGAAAGAAAATATTTGAGCAATGTTGTACAATCAATAAAACTAGATGAATCTAATGAAACAGAGGATACAATATTTATGAAATTGAATGGAAACTAAAATAAGTGTTGGATGGAGTTGTATTACTCACAAAATATTGATTCATACTGTTCTATGGCTGCCAAAGCAGGGTTGAAATTGTGGGGTTCGATGGTGGACAGTAGGGGGGTACGTAAAGAAGTAAAAAAGGCGCTGTAAAAATGATGGATGAGTGTTGGATAGTGGGAAAATTGGCCCTGGTCGGGTTCAGCTGGATGCTGAAAGGGTACTGTTTGGAAAGTGGCTTCAGTTAAAGTGGGGTAAATTGGTTATGGATAGAGTAAGATGTTGAGATAAAACTGAGGCCGTATGGGCTGTTATAAAAGCAGTAAGGTTCTGACTTGGGTCCAATTTGGGCCTAGAAATCAGATCTGGGTACAGGACAGTAGATATATCGAATTTGATTCAGATGTTACAACAGGACAAGGTTGCTGCCATTTGGAGAAACATGTCTAAGTGTTGTCTAGATGGTTTTAGGTGGAACAAGGGACTGTTGAGCAGTTTTTTGGGCTGCTGGAATGCAATGAGCACCAGAAAGAAGTGCAAGTTCCATACACAACAATTTTTTTTAAGATAATAATAACAATGAAAATTCACCCAACGAAATGATAAACAAATGGAAGTAAAAGCAATAGCTTTTCTGCATGAGCATCTTTTCTTCTCTCATAGGAAGATTACAACAAGGTTCCATGGCCCTCAACTGCAGTCTTTGCTTCAATCTATCAGCATTTCTGATGCATCTGACTAACTTCACTCCTTTTCCTTTTTCTTCTTTTTGGCAATTAAGGAATTTTTCATCTCTGGCTCCATTCACACATTGAAATCATCTGGGCACTTTTAAGCCTTTGTGTTTTCTCTCTCGTTTGCAATACAATTAACCAAAAAAAAAAAAAAAGAGATTTATATGGAGTAATAGACAATAACATTGACTCTCAATAATAGTTATGAAATTCATTTTGTTTCGGACGAATTTTCCAAATTATTTTGGTTGGTCAATTAAAACGAACTAAATATCACCCTTATTCAACATGACCTTAATGCCCTTATTCAACATGCGACTAAGTAAAACTTAAACTATGGGTCCTCTTAATGGACTACGCCTATGTTAGTCGTCTTGGGCCTTCTTTGATATGTGAATTTTGGCCCATGACCTACATCAAGTGCCTTATTGGATTGGATTCCTCTAAGGGTATGCTTTTGCTCCCTTTGTATTTGGCTTGGTAATGGACAGCTTCATAGTTGTAATCCAAGATACGCGCATAAACTGCATATTCATTTCTGTTTGTTTCAGTTTTTTCTGGTTTTGTTCAGTAGTTGTTTTGATGGACTTGTGGCATCCAGGAGCTCTCAATTCTTTGGTGCAGCCACTTCTTCAATAGTCAATAGACACAATTGGGTTGTGACTACATCAATGACTCGAATGGGTTGAAAACTAGTAGATTGAAAATAAAATACATGTAGTCAGAGAGAAAGCAAGTAAATGAAAAGTCAACTTTCGAAAAAGGAGCTCAAGGCAATGGATCAAAAATAAGCAAATCAAAGATGGAATACATTGAGTAAAAGTTTAGTTGAATGAAGAGTAAGGAAGTTGAGATAGTCAAAATCGAAAACAACTTGGTACCACATTGAGATATATTTTGATATATAGTAGCAACAGTGGTAAGAAAAATGGGGGTTCTGAATTTTTTTTTTTTTATAACAAACACAACCAGCACAAGAAGCGAATAGTGAAGTACACTAGTGGAGTGACGCACAATTCTTCGAAGCCACTTCCATTAAGAGGCATTTTCATTAGATGACCTTCAGACCTACTTTGTCTGCGGAATGTTCAACAAACAGATGAGAAGTTAATGTACAAGTGGCTGAAATGCATATGCTAAGAAACGTGGACAGATGTGCAAGGAAGGATAGAGTTTGGAATAAATAGATAACAGGAAACCAACATATACCAGAAATAGGAAAAAAAATTCCAAGAATGTCATTTCAAATGGAATGGGTACAATCAGAAGAGGCCAAAAACAACCTCCTTGAAGGACAACTTGAAGGACAACTTGCAAGTCTAAAGGTAACAACACCAACAAAAAAGATATAAGTGCGAGGCAAAAACCCCATATTCTCAATGTTGGTGCAGCCAACCACGATCAACGGTGAAGATCAACACCTCCGATGGTGTGATCGAGTCCTCAGACTCAAGCCCAAAGGCAACTTAGAAGAAAAACAGCCAAAGACAATTCACGGTAATACTGAATATTCTTATTATCGATAGCATGCATACAACAGAGAACTCCTCCCTATATATGATGGAGGAATCATCTAAATAGGGAAACAGACTCATTACAATAATCACTAAAATCTCTCAATCAAATCACTTAAATCTCTCCATTTGACGTAAATCTTTCTCACTAAATCAAAGCAAATCTACTAAATCAAGAATCTAATTAAGGTAAGAAAAATGACAGAAGATTTCCTGACGGGGGCCATCAGCGGGCCCTATTCTTTTTGGACCATACTACATCAAAAGTGCTCTTATGGGTGACACAGTAGTAAAACTTCAAATTCCCTTGGTAGAGTCACTATCAAGTCTTTGGTGTGCTCATTCACACAAACGGGGAGAGAGAGAGCGAGAGAGAGAGAAAGAGAGAGAGAGAGAGAGAGAGAGAGAGAGAGAGAGATTTTAAATTCATATTATATAGGTTAAATAGGATTGACTTGTTCAGAGCACCCTAGTAGATCTCTTTTAGCCTCAGGTCAAAAGTAGAGTACTTGAGCGAAATTTATTGAAGGCAAAAATGTAAAAAAAAAAACATGCAGCAAAGCTACAATATTTTTAGAAAGTTAGATTTTTTAGGTTTATTTTCAATAGCACCTAAAATAAATGTATGCATCAAACCTTTCAATGTCATAGATTTTCTATATTACCGTATAAATTTAAATAAACAAAACTGATATATTACTTCATTTACATTAATACTCATGTCTTTGAAGGTAAAACACAATTCAAGTTTTAATCAACAAATAGTTGAAACAAAATTTCATCAATGTGTACTACTTAGTCGTTAGTGCACGCTAGCTACTAGTTACTGTGTCAAAAGTGCTTCCTATGTGTGTGAGTGTGGTTGAACATCCCATGGATAAAGCTGTGATGTTTGAACCAAACCCAAATTGACAGGTTATGGCTTTGAGAACGCAGATGATGAGATGTGAAAAAAATAAATTAAAGATTTACTAAAAGAAAGAAGTGGATATGACCATTCAAATATGAAGAAGAAGTGGAAATGATGTGCCCCACCATCCCAACATCACCATAGGGTCCTCTAAAGAAAACCAACATTTCATGTTTAACACAAACAAGGTTACCATTAACTTAGAGTACAGAGTATAGATATTGGATACAGCAACCTACATATAGTATTGAATGAGAATGGCTTGATCAAGAGATGATAAGAATTTCTCCTTTTTGAAACTACTAAAAAAAGAATTTTATTTACTTTCAAAATATATCAAAATGCATCTCAAAAATCCATAAGATGGTTCTTTTAGGAAGACACCAGTTCTCCATCATTGTAAATAATTCAAAGCATTCAATGTTATACTAGGATCCCAGCTTGACACACCCAGACTCAGAAGAAAAGGCGTTGATGGCTCAAGTTGCATTTCTGAAAAGGTATTGATAACTCAAGTTTCATGGAATCCCTTTTTCCCATCACGTTCAGCAAAAAATGTAGGAAGGAGGTCTATATTTCATTTAAATTGTTTGTCCTTTGCGAGAAAATCAACAACAATAGAGATAGTGCTGAAATATATCTCGTTGCCATTATATGGAGGAATTCAATCGCTTTATGCATTTCATTAACTCTACAAAATCCACAGATAATTGCATTGAATGTGCAAGTGTTTGGCAAGAAATCATTTCCTTCCATTTGCAAGAACAACCCATTAGCCTCCTCCAACAAACCTTCATTACAAAGACTGTTGATGAGGATAGTATAGGTAATCACATTAGGTATCAAACCAATGCCAAAGATGCGATCGAATAGCAATTTTGCCTTTCCAATTTCTCCAACTCTACACATACCATCAATTAGGATGTTAAAAATCTCGATACAAGGCCTAAAGTTATAGTTGCCCATTGCTTGAAATACTTCCATTGCCTCGACGATTCAATAATTTTTGCAAAACCCGGTCAGGAATTATGCCATGAGCTTCCATCTCATTGATGAGATTCTGTGCAGCCTTGACACTGCCAACACTAAATAATCCACCCAAAAGAGTGTCATAGGTAACAACATCAGGCACCAGTCCCTCATGACGCATATTCTGAAAGATACTCATAGCTTCATTCGTTCTCCTAGACTTGCAATAACCATTAATCAAGATATTGTAGCTATTCACATCGTGCTCAAGGCCCCAATCCACCATGGAATCAAAGATTTTTACTGCAGAGTCCATTTGGCCCTGCGAGCAATAACCGTGCATCAATTTATTACAACAAACATTATTAGGCCTCTCACCTTTCTGCAACAGCAATTCAAATAATTCATGTGCATCTTTGATCATTCCTTGCTTACAAAGGGCATCTATCAACACAGAGAATGTTACGGCGTTGAGGGATATACCCCTACCACCCATATCATTGAGTAACCTTCTGGCTTCTTTCCACCAGCCCGAATTACACAAGCCTTGAAGTAAGGAGGTGTAAGTGACAACATTTGGCAAAACGCTACTATCAATCATTTCTGAAAAGAGGTCTAGAGCCTCATTCAACAGCCCATCTTTGCAGAGGCTATTTATTAAAATGCTGTATGTTATAGTGTTAGGCTTAGGCCTGTAACTTGCCTTTTTTATGTCCCTAAACAATTGGAGAGCAGCAACAGTGCTTCCTATTTTGCAAAGCCCATTCATCAGGGTACTGTATGTAATCACATTGGGTGTGTGCCCCTTCTCCAGCATTTCCCGAAAGAGGTTCAAGGCCTCTTCCATCAAGCTGTCCCTGCAAAGAGCATCAAGGACCGTGGTATATGTAATGGTGTCTGGCTTACATCCTCCCTTCTCCATCGCCCTCAGCATCTCAAAAGCAGCTTCAACTTTTCCTGCTCTACAAAGCCCATTCACTATGGTAGTGTACATAACTACGTCTACAGGTGTAAGGTCCCCGACCTTAATAGGGTGTTTAATTTCTTAATATTGGCAATTAGCCTAATTAATTGTGATTTTAGCTAATTAGGCGGGTTTAGTGGCTAAGCAAGTTTCTTTTATCATTAGAAAGATGTTCCCGAAGTTTCATTCGATTCCGAGTGCGATTAGTCTTAATAAGGGGTTAGGTTGTGATTAATAGGAAAATTGGGTATTTTTCCGAAAAGTTCCGTTTTCGCCGAATTTGGGCTCGTTGGAAAGATCTCGTCGTGCTCGTCATCTTTCGTTCTTAGCTCGTCATGATTTGACGCCCCGAAGTCCCTCAAATAATTGATTTTCTCTCATTTCACTCAAAGAGGGCATTTTGGACTTTTCCCCTCCAACCCTCATTTAAACCCTAAACCCAGCCCTACCCTTCGTTTCTCTTCTTCATTCAACTGCTGGAACTTCTTCTTCTTCCTCCTTCTTCATTTTTCCTTCTTGCAAGTGTGGACTGAAAGCATCCCAAGAGAAACCAAGCACACCATCTTCTTCCTCTCTCCTTCCTCTACCTCTTGATCTAAATTTGGTGAGTTTTCCCCTTCTCCTTCTCTCCCCATTTCGTTTTTCATGGCTGCAAATGGGTAGAATGTTAATGGCTTCTCTCTTTTCTTCTTCCTTGGTGTTCATTGGGTGTAGGAGAAGAGTTTTGGAAGGTGGGTTTGGCTAGAGTGTGTAGGGAGCTCTCCTCCTCAAGTTTCTCTCTCTAATCTCCATCTCTTCCATTTCCTTTGGTGAAGGCAAGTTGATTAGCTCTATGTATTGTTCATGCATGTATGTTTACTTCATTCTTGGCAATGCAATTGATAGAAGTCCCCAAATTCCAAGCTTGTTAATGTTTCATTGGATTTCACATGTTAATTAAGTAAATAATGTTAATGGACTTAGATGGAATGGATGGGTGTTTTTGTGGCATGATATGCATGGTTTACAGGTATAAAATGTGAGGTCTTTGAAGCTCAGTAGGTGCATTTCGGAATCTGACTGAGAACAGCTTCAGAAACTCCATGTTCTGTGCGGGCGGTCACCACGCGGTCAGCCAGCGGCTGACCGCCTACCCAGAAACTAGACACAGTTGTTCACGCGGTTACCCCCGCGGTCAGCTCCCGGCTGACCGCCTAATCAGAACAGAACCTCTTTAGGTTCTGTATCGCCCGCGGTGACCCAGCGGTCCTCGCGCGGCTGGCCGACCTGACGAAATCCCAACCCAGTAGTGTCTGCACTACACGCGGTGACCCGGCGGTCACCACTCGGCGACCTAGCGGTCAGCCGACCAACCCCAGGCGGCTAGCCGCCTGCTCAGAAAACTGTTATTGAAAATGGGACTTCTGCCCTAGGTCTTGACTTTATATGTGGGACCCCTTGACCCTACCCTTACCTGATCAATTGGGGAAAATGGAAACGGAGCATGATGGGCTTGGTGTGCTTCGTTGGTTGTCCGGGATTTCCGTATATTGACGTTACTTGGCCGAATGCGTGTGGTAGTGAGTTGATTGGTGCCCAATAACTTCCGTACACCATGAGCCGCCAAATTAGGACACCAATGACTCATTCTCCATACGTCCTCCGTTGGGGATACGTTTAGTACACGGTTGACAGCCCTTGACCTAGGTTTGGCTTGTTCCTCATTCTTGACTCTTGAATCTTGTAGCCGTAGCACGTCGTACCTTGTACACTCTATCTTGAATACTTGTATAATTGTATTTAACTTGTATAATTAGGATTGGACCGGACTTAGAGTGTATCCGTAGGTACCTTGCCTTGTATTGACGGACACGTGTGGATAGACTTGAAAGGGGACTACTCATGGAACTTGGACTCGACTTGTATCTTGGCTTGACTTGGAGTAGCCCTCGGCTTATTATCTTGTACTTGGAAACCTATCCACGTGTATTTGTCTTGGAACTTGTGTAGTATACAAACCATCACCATCATCTTGCATTCATACCAGCTGCAGTCTGATGATTCTTGAGTGGGCCGGATACCGGACACTAGGGTGGGCAGTCGGCTTTGGACGGCGTCCATGGCGTGAATAGCTGGGAGCGGGCTAGGACCGTGCTGCTATTCCTAGGACCGGGAGCTAGGATCCCCCTAGAGCCGGACTTTGGGTATTTTAGTTGGCTCGGATGTCACTTATACCCCCCGGAGATGGCTTTGGACATCCTCGGAGTCTCCTCTTGCTTGCATTGCATTTCATGGATGGTTATTCTTGTTTATCTTATTACTTGATTCTCGTATTATTCATGCTTATTGCCTAGCTTGTACCTTGTTATCTTATGATCATGTATTTGTCTTACTCTCCTTTGAAGCATGTTATGAATAATGTATATTGCTTATCTTCTTGCCAACATGTTGTTGACCTTATACCATGGTGTGCAGAGGACACCTATTACTACCCCTACGCTGACCCGGATGCCGAGGCAATCCCAGAGGATCCTCAACCGGGGGAGGAGGACGAGGTACGAGAGTGGGGTGCCGATGACGTAGCTTAGCGTCATCACTTCCGGCACTAGCGCGCGTAAACGAGGATATTTCTCATCGTACCATGTCGTCTTATCTTTTGGTTTAAACATTTTGTAATCACCATACTTTTGTATATCTTTTGTACCAGGGCCTAAGTTTTTGGGATGGCCCTGATGTTTATAAACTTTATATGTTTTTATTTGAAACTTGAAATTTAATGGGATGAAATCCATACTTGCTTCGATATCTCTACAGGTTTAATGAATGCGTTTATTGGACAAGCCCTGTTGATTAACTGATAATGAGGCAACTATACAATCCTCACAGCGGACTTCGATCCGTGGGCATTAAGGGCAAAAATTTTAATTAGCCCTAAATTTTACACCCCGGATCCGGTTTAATTACTAATCGAGTTCGGGGGCGTGACAACAGGGTACCCGTTCTCCACCACCTTACCCAACAATTCAGTGGCCTCGTCAATCTTATTGACCAAGCAAAGCCCCTTCAACAGAGTACTTATAGTCACGGCACCAGTCTCCTGACCTCGTCTAAGGATTTCGCCAAATATGGCAAACCCGAGATCCATCTGTTTCAAATGGCAGAAATTATTGAGTACAATGTTGAGCGTAATTTGGTTCGGTATGATACCAATCAAATTCATGTTTTTGTAGAGAGCAACCACAGCGGAATAATTCTGATCTCTGACTAGAGCACCCAACAGATCATTAAAAAGACCAATGCGTGTCAGTGGTTCCATAAGAACCATCTTATAGAACAAAACCAATGCCCCATCAAGCTTGATGTCCCCCAATTTACATAGATTTTTCACAAGATTTAAGAAGTGGGTTCGGTTTGATACATCACTGGAATTCAGCTTCAGTTTCTTTGCAGTATTATTAGGATGATGAGAATTGCTGATAATCCTAATTGGATTTGACATGGTAGAATAAAGGCTAGTAAGAGTACCCTTGTCCTTTTGGAGTGCAGCAGTTGCTATTGCTGAGTAGGAAGAAAATGAAGAAGCTGAAGCTCCTCTTAAGAGTTGGAACCATTTTCGCTGGGTGAAGAAAATAACCTAACCCCTCTTACCAATTTTCATTCTGCAAAGATTCCTTTTATCTCTCTCAAAAGTAAAAGTGAAATCAGCCTGAATCCGTCAAGCACCGTCATCAATGATCAAGGAAAAGGAGGAGGAACTGAGATAAATATAAACAAGCGACACTACCTTAGTTTAAAAAGATTTATTCAAAGGAAGGAATTAAAAACGAACGTCAAATTTGGAATGAACGATAAAGGGAGCAATCTTACCATGGAACATTTCAAAACTCGTAACATGCTCGTGATAGCCACATCACCGGAGTAGTGGTAGAAAACATGAGCTTTAACCTAAATACAAAGGAGGGGAGAAGGCTATTTATAGGAAAAGTAACCTAGTAAGATGGAACCCTAAATGAAACCCTAACTCTATCCCTAATTCATCTTAAGTGGGCATCCACCTAATATCCATATTTTATAATACTCTCCTTTGCATGACAACCATTCAAAGACTATTGCCTCATTAAAAAACTTGCTAAGGAAAACCCAACGGGAAAAAACAAAGCAAAGGGAAAAAGAGTGCAACATTCTTTAAGATAATTGAACTGGTGTTGGACGTACAAAATGCTACCTCGTTAAAACCTTAATTGGGAAAACCCAATTGGATAAAACCTAAAAAGGAAAGTACAACACACAAATTTCCTGCGTAGCATACTTCAGGATACCTCCTATAAACCACTCTCCATGATAATAGTAATCATTCACATAGTTTGATAGTGAACTATACGCAAGTCAATCTCATATACAAACTTCTGGAATACCGATTTTGGCAAAGATTTGGTAAACAGGTCAGCCAGGTTGTTACTCAAACAAACTTGCTTGACTTCAATTTTATTGTTCTTCTGAAGTTCATGAGTGAAGAACTTTTGTGCTATATGCTTAGTTTTGGCTCCTTTAATGAAACATTCTTGAATTTGTCTTATGCATGCTTCATTATCTTCATAGATAAAATTCAGGATACCTACAATAGATGATAATTGACAAGAACTACGAACTTACTGAATCAAAGATCTTAACTATACATGTTCCCTACTGGCTTCATAAAAGGGCCAGAATCTCAGCATGGTTGGAGGAAGTAGCTACCAAAGTCTGTTTAGTAGAAGGCCAAGAAATGGCGGCATTACCATTAAGAAACACGTAACCTATCTGTGATCGACCCTTATGAGGATCAGAAAGATAACCCGAATTTGCATGTCCTACAAAAACAGAATCTCTACGATTATAAGAATAAAATATTCCTAAATCAGCTGTTTCACGCAAATATCGTAGGACATATTTAATACATATTCAGTGCCTTTGAATTAGTGCAGGGCTATACCTAGCAAGTAGATTCATAGAGAATGCAATGTCCGGTCTAGTGCATTGTGCCAAGTACATCAGGGCATCAATAGCACTTAAGTATGGTACTTTGAGACCCAATACATTTTCATGTTCATCGATGGGATGGTATGGATCTTTCTTTATATCAAGAGACCGAACGACCATGGGGGTATTTAATGGGTGTGCCTTGTTCATACCAAATTGTTTTAAAACATTTTCGGTATAATTGGACTGGTGGACCAACATCCCACAAGAATTTCTCTCGATTTGCAATCTAAGACAGAATCTCATTTTTCCAAGGTCTTTCATTTCAAATTCTTTCTTTAAATAATCAGCAGTTTCTTCGAACTCTGTTGGAGTTCCTATTAAATTCATATCATCCACATAAACTGCTAATATTGTAAATCCCTTAAATTTCTTTACAAATAGACACGGGCAAATGAGATCATTTTTATACCCCATTTTAGACAAGTATTTACTAAGACGGTTGTACCACATTCTTTTGGATTGCTTCAGGCCGTACAATGATCGCATTAATTGGATTGAGTACCTACTCCTTGGCTTTGCTTCAAGCAAAGGAAATCCTTCCGCGATTTCTATGTGAATTTCTGTGTCTAAGTCTCCATACAAGTAAGCAGTTACAACATTCATGAGTCTCATTTCTAGATTTTGAGAAACTGCTAAACTTATCAGATATCTGAATGTTGTTGTATCCATAACAGGGGAGTATGTTTCCTTATAATCAATCCCAAGTTTCTACAGGAAACCTTGTGCCACTGATCTTGCTTTATATTTGGTAATTTCATTCATTTCATTAATTTTCTTACAAACACCCACTTGTAACCTACATGGTTAACATTTTTTGGGGTTTGTACTATAGGTATGAACGCACCACGTTTGTTGAGAGAGTCTAATTCTACTTTGATGGCACTTTCCCATTTTGGCCAATCCTTTCTTTGTCGACAATCATTTATAAAACGTAGTTCTGTGTCCCAATCATTATCATCATTTTCCTTTGATATTTGTGTAGCTACTGCATATGCAAATGCGTTATTAATGATAATTTCATTTCTATTCCATCTCTCTCTTGAATAATTATAAAGTATAGAGATCTCTTCATTATCCGGTACCGGTGCCTCTTTAGGAGCTTCCAAAGTCACACCAGGGACTTCCATTATTCTAGAGAGAACGAATTTTACCATAATCTTTTCAGGAGTGTTATGTGCCTCTTCGGGAGGAACCTCTTCAGGAGTGTTACGTGCCTTTTTGAGAGGACATGATGATGATTGCTCATTTCTCCTTTTCCGTGGAGCTGAGTCCTTTGAACCTATGGGTCTGCCACGCTTCTAGCGAATCGCAGATTCTTTTGCTACTGTATTTTGACTTCGTCATACAAGGAAATTAATCCTAGCAGGTGAAAGTCCATAACCGAACCCTATAGGGCGGGGTGGGGGGGGGGGGGGGTGTGAATAGGGTGAGCTCTAAAAACTAGATCAATTATTTTTAAAAACCTATGTCAATTATGCTTTGAAGATTTATCATCTTGTTTAAGGAGATTTATAATAACAAGTAAAGAACCCAACTAAATATTCAAGATAGACATTTAAAAAGAAATATTGATCATAAACATATCAACCACATCAATCACCATGACAAGCAAATTTATAGTGGTTCGGCCAAACAAGCCTACATCCACTCCCGGTTTCCCTACCGGTATTTTCACTATCAACTTAAGGTTTAGGCTAACCTCCAACCTTACAATCACATATATTTTTACACAAGGCTAAGCAATAATCTTTTACAATCTCATATGTTTTTCAATAGGCTAAACATTGACCTTTACAACATAAGATTTTACCTTAATGAACTATGCCTAAATAAGCATAAGATGAGATGCAAGTGAATACATATTGATGCCTCTTAACATAGGCTGATAATAAAAATTGAAACCCTATCTAGGACATATGCATGATGAATGCAAAGATTTATGTGAGATATATATGCCTTAAAGACTTCTTCTATCTCTTTTAAAATCCAATGCTCATAAATGATGCAAATGTGAGATAGAAGAGATTCATACATGTTTTTGAAATAATGACAAACTTGTTTTGAAAAGTCTAACATGAAACTAGCAAGTTTGTTCTAAAGAAAACATTAAATGACTAACATGTGAAATCCTATTCAAATGATGAGGTTTAAATGATAAACATATTTTAAAGTCAAAGCATGTTTAAACAATCAATATTTGAACACTTTGAACACTTTAATCATGCCATTGAAGAAATCAAGGATTTAAAGACAGGCATGAATAAAATAAGTTAAGAGAGGCAAACTCATTAAAGAATCAAAGGTTTGAAATGATTGATTTGCCCTCCTAGCTTCCCTCTAGCCTAGCATGGATGTCCCACCTTCCTTGGCCCTTAAAAGTCTCAAAAGTGTTGGCACAAATATCAAGGAAGGGTTCTTTTTATAAGAAAACTTTTCTCCAACGGATCTATTGTTGGTCAGCCGACACTTGGGGTTCGGTCAACCGAACTCCAACGATCATATCCCAACGGTCATATTTTTGAAATTTGCGGACCGAAGTTCAGTTGTCGGTTCACCGAACAAAAGTTCGGTTGACCAACAGTTGACCGACATGAGATTGACAGCTGATCGAACTTCCCTGATAAAACAGTTTTTACATTCTGGAAGTGGAACCGACAGCTGACCAAATCCAGTTCGGCTGACCGAACTTTCCCTGATTTTAAAAGACTTGAAAAATGTATTTCAAAGGGAAACTTGGCATTGGAAAGCTAGGCCTGACTAGAGGCTAACATGTTTGAAGAAATAAGTTTTTAAAATGCAATTCTAAACATGTTTGAGCATGCCTTTACAAAATCTTTTGATGCTATGATTAAAAAACTAATAATGCATGAAGATCCCAAAATTCTAAGAAGTATGAGTGCATGAGAGTTCAAGTTAATTAAACTGAATGCATCCAATCAAATTGCAAACTAATGAAAACCATAACAATCTCCCCCTTTGCAATTTGATGGCAACTCTCGAAGCTTGACTCTCTTTCTATCTTCAATGAAACTTGGACATCTTCTTCTTTGGATCTTAAGCAGCTTTGGATATAAGAGAGCATTTGGATTTTTCTTGTAGGAGCAATCTTGAGGTTTAATTAGATGTCTTAATTAGGTGTTTGATTATAGTTTGATGAAAGTTTTAATTATGAATTTTGATTGATTAATTAGACGTTTAATTAAGGTTTTAATTAAGACTTGGTTGGGGTTTTTGTTAATTACTGTGTTTTGATTAATTGGGACTTTAACTATGAATTTAGTTAATTAGGTTTTAATTGATTATGACTTGTTGAATTAAGTTTTGTTAATCCACTTAGGCGCAAATGGAGTTACCTAGGATCGTCTACCTAATATCTATTTTTTTTAATGATTTTTCTATTTCTTTTTGATCATTTTTTTTCTCTTCTTTAATTACTAAAAAGTAAGATGAGAAGGGAAGAGTTTTATGTTTTTTGTGATTTTTTTGGTATTTTATGCAAAAGCAATGCAACCTAACCTAAAGTGTGATGATTCAATAATTTGAAGTCCAGAAGTTTAGTAATCAATCACAGTCATCACAGAGATTCAGTAGCAAGTTACATGAAATGCAAAATGTAAAAAATGCGGACCAAAATGCGAATGGGTGCACACACAGGGGCGCCCAATTGTCTCTGCATTACTTGGGCATGCACACAGTGACGCCCAAGTGTCTTCCCTGCGGGTTGTAATACACTTGCAATTTTCAGCGATATTTCGACGCGATTTCCAACACTTCACGACTGAATGCAGGGTACTAATATGAATCATCGATATCAGAACTTTTGGATCTAAAAATGATGATGCAAGGATCTAGATTCAAGGGACGGATCCCTTTGGCAAGGACTTGGGTGCACCCACAGTGGTTCCCGGGTGCATTGTTCTTTCCCTTTTCTTTTCTTTTCCATTTTAGCAAAATATTTGCATATTCTTTCAATGCTTTTCACGCAATTCAAAACACAAAGTTACAGATCCGAGGGCTCTGATATCAACTTAAATGAGAAAGAATCCAGATCTGAGAAACAAAAATGTACGCGAGATGAAGATCGGGGTTGAAACCCTACTCCAGAGACTTGGGCGCACAAGTATATGCGCCCAAGTGCTTTTCTGCACTTTTTCTTTTTTCAGATTCGGATTTTCATGCTGAAAATGATATGGATACAAGATCTATTTTAATCACGAGTTTGGGATGATGAAAATGGTGTAGATCTACAACCTACGGATGATCCTAAGCATGTTTCTAGTGATGGATCATTGCTAAATATCAAATCTACTACAAAAATACCACTACTAATGCAAATCTACGATGAATGCATGATCCTAAGCATGTTTCCAACTACTAATGGTGATGGATACTAACTAAAAAGATTAGATCTAGAAATACCGGTTTGGATTACGTCTTTCAAGTCCTAGATCGAAGCTCTCGCGCAAATCCATGGCCTTCGGAAGCTTTCTCCATTGCTGATCTTGAAAACCAGAGTGCTCCCTCTTCTCCTTTCTTTTAGATCTAAAGCTCTCTCTATAGTGGTTACCCTCTTTCTCTCCTTTTACTTCTATTTTTCTCTCCTTTTTTGGTAGCCTCCTCTGCAAATGGGGTTAAGAGATCCTAATATAGGTGTTTTAGGCGTGCAAAAGGGATTATGTTGCTGTTTGCATGAATTTCTAGAATGTTCACGCATCCCAAGGTGGATTAGGGTTTTGGGTGGACTTGGGCGCACCTACAGTGATGCCCAAGTGTGCTTCATGAGTTAGTCGTACACACAGGTGCGCCTAGGTCCTCTCTTAGGGTTAAATGGATCTAGGGTTTGAGTTTGGATTATTTTTGGGCTGAGGTTGAGTTGGAACTGCGAAAAGTAGAGTGAGCACACCTAAGTACGCACCTAAGTGCATTTCTAAGGCGATCGGGGACCTGGGCACACTTGTGTGTGAGCCCAAGTACATTTTGGGACATGGGTGCACCTCTGTGTGCTCCCATGTACATTTTCTGCGGGGCCTTTTGGGCAGTCTTTTGGCGGTCATATCTTTTGATCTGTCGGTCGGATTTGGGTGTTCTACATATCACCAGAAAGATCTCGGGACTTAGAACTCATTGGTCCATGTACGTTAATGATCAAAGGTCAGGAAAAGTAAGAGTTATCTAGATCAATGATTCTAGCCTCCTAATTCATGCTAATCATATCATACTTAGGCAAAGCTAAGTGTAATCTCTCTAAGATCAACCTAAGTGTGTTCTAAGTGGTCCGAAAAAGGTTTGGATAATGTTGTGGTCCGTTAAGTATGCCAAGTGCAGTTTTGGGACATGGGCGGACTTGTAGTGGCGCCCAGGTGTGTTTCCAGTGGTGCCGCTAAGGTGATCTTCCGACGGTCATATCTTTTGATCCATTTGTCGGATTTGGACGTTCTACATATTGTTGGAAAGCTCTCGAACTGTAGAATCTATTGGTCTATACATCTTAATGATCAAAGGTCAGGAAAAGGAAGGATACTTGGATCAATGATTCTAGCCTCTTAACCCATGCTAATTGTATCGTACTTGGGCAAACTAAGTGTAATCTTTGCTAGGATCAACTCAAGTATGTCCTAAGAGGTCTATAAAAGGTTTGAATAGTGATGCGGTCCGCTCCTTGTGTGAGTGGTGGGTTGGACTTGAGATCTTGACGCGATTTAGCTTTTCTCTCACTAATTTTTAGAAATCGTCGAACTAAGTCTAAAATTATCAACAAGCATCTTTATCATCATTGATAATTCTAAATTATGCCATTAATCATTCAATTATGGGTGAAATGGGGGTACCACTATATATGATAGGTATTTAAAGCTATCATATGGGCCAAATGAGGTGTCTACAATAGCATGTCCTCAAGCACTAATTGGTGATTTGGATTGCGTCGGCAGAGTCTTAGAAATGAGTTGGATGCGCTTAATCATGGATTCAACTAAGCCATTCTAGGTGTGGACATGGGGAACAGGCTGTTCGACTATAATTCCTAAAGATGAACAAAAATCATAAAAAACCTGTGACGTAAATTCGCCTACATTGTCAAGTCTTATATACTTAATGGGATAATCAAGGAAGTGAGCCTTTAGTTTGATTATTTGAGTTCATAGACTGGCAAAGGCTATGATCCTAGTTGAAAGTAGCAAACATCCGACCAACGGGTGGAGGCATCAATCAAAGCCATAAAATACTTAAAAGGTCCACTAGGGGGATTTATGGGTCAACAAATGTCAACTTGTATCCTTTATAGAAAGGATGGGCATTCGTATGCAACCTTAGCAAAAGAAGGTTGGGTGATCAATTTTTCTTGTGAACATGAGGTACATAAGTACCCACTAGATATGGTCAAGTGATGATTCTCTAAGGAATGCCCAAATGAGTTAACTATGATTTTTCTTAACATAGTAGCCCTATGGTGATCTAACCTATCATGCCAAAGCTATAAAGTCTTAGGATCACTAAGCTTCGAGTTTAGTTTAAGCTTCGGGGTGACTTTGTTGTTTTGTTAATAACTGAATGTGATTCAACATTAGAGATTGTCGTGTAATATAACCTTGAGGAGAGTGCACTTAGTTTTTCTAGTATTTGCTTCTGGCTTCCAATACTGGTAATGATGTATAAGTATTCCTTGTTACCTTCACTTATAGTTTCAATGTGGTACTCATTCATTCTGATGTCTTTGAAACTAATTAAGTTTCTTTGGGAACCTTTTGAGAACAAAACACCTTTAATGAATAGATAGGTACCATTAGGTAACATCATCTGGGCTCTTCCGGAGCCTTCAATTATTTGCATGGTCCAGCTATGGTGGATACCTATCATGGAATGAACATCAATCTGAGAAAAGTTTCTGATTTTTTAGAATGATGTGTGTTTTGGCACTATCTACCAAACAAAGATTGTCCTCAGTTCCATAATCCATACCTTAAACAACAATAATAAATCAACATAACTATACAATCACATGATTAAAACATTTACCATAAATTAGGACATTAATGAAAATGAAGTTCCCCATCAAAATGGAAAACTCTAAGAAACATTCATCTCAAATGAACTAAAACTAAAAGAAGTTAAGTTTGTGATATTGAAAGAATTATGGGTCTTCTAGACCATGCCAGGGGGTGCTCCCAAATGATTGTTAAATGCCTCATTATCCATATGTTGGTTGTCCTCATCCTCAAAGAAGTCACGAGTCTCCAAGTTTATAATGTCAACTAGAGGCCTCTCTGGTGTCATCAAATACCAATTCCAGCCTCCAGATCATTTGTCTTTGCTAAATGAACAAAGGCCTTGTATGCTTTGTACTGTTTTACCACTTCCTTTGGTGCACGGCAAGTGCGTGACCAATGCCTACTTTTTCCACATCTATGGCACATGTCATCAGGACGGTAGGTAGGATTATCATGTGGATTCTGGTTGTTCTTATGTTAAAGGGCGAACTACTTCTGGTGATTTTTGAATTTCGGAGGGGGACCTTTAGAGCGACCTCGCCTAGAGGAGTTATTTCTTCCACCTATACTGGAGGATTTATTTCTTCCATTCCTCCTTCCTCTACCTTTGTTTAAGTTAAAATTGGCATTTACTTCAAGAACTGCCGAAGATCCAATTGGTTTGGGTTATCATTTTTCATCAATACTATGCAATTTTGTTCAGCGACTAAGAGACATGAGATAAGTTTTGAATATTTGGAGAAACGTTACTCTCGATACTACTGCTGCAGGAGCACATTCGAGGCATGAAAAGTGGATAGCGTTTTCTCCAATATCTGTTCCTTCGAAATCTTTTCACTACATAATTTTAATCTGAAAACAACATTGAAAATGGCAGAATTGTATTTTGATACTGTTTTATAATCCTATAACCTTATCTTTAACTATTTATTCTTAGTAGCTGGTAGTATGACCATCTTCTCGTGATCATACCTATCATTCAGGGATTTCCATAGGCCTACAGAGTCTTCCTCAATAAGTTATTCATTTTTGAGGTCGTCATGTATGTGATGGCGCAAGGAGATGAGGGCTAATGCCTTTTCCTCTAGGGATATTTTGTTGCGTTCCTTTATGGTCAGTCCCAGTTTCTTGGATGGCAAGTGGATTTTAGCATTTAATTGCCAAGATAAGTAATTGCCTGCATTTATGTTAAGTGCTTTAAAGTCAAGTTTAACCATATTTGTCATCATGCAAGAACTGTAATAAGAAATATATATAAAATTAATCGTATGTAGATGATCAATAAAGTAAAAAGGGAAAAATGAAACCTTAACATCAGAAGTAAATTAAGAAATGAATGTAAACATGACAAATAAGTTGGCCAATGAAAAGTTAGAACATCAGGTTCTCAACTTTGAGGATCAGAACTGCTGGTTCTATCAAGGCTTCAGGCTTGATTTAGAACTTCTGGTTCATAACACATGAAATTAAAACTGCAGGTTCTGTCAAATCTTCAGGTTTAAAGTAGAACTTCTGGTTCTAACAAGTGATCAGAACTTCTGGTTCTGTCAAATTTTCATGTTAATTAATTTCATGGTCGTATAATTTATTTGGAATAATAAAAAGAAACTTTAGGTTTTGATTTATGAATATGAATCTACGGGTTCATATAAGTATTCCAACTTCTAGGACTGCTGGTCCATAGATAGGTGAACTTTGGGTTCAAATTTAGAACTTCTGGTTCCATTTTGTGATCCATTCATAGTATTGATAAATTTAAATTAAAAAAATCATGCAAGAGGATGAACAATAACCAAACACTATAATTACTGTAAATAAGTATCAAAAACTAATTTTATGCATTCTAATAAATTTGGATTTAACTATGGTTTAGATTCCACTTACCGAGATTGTAATCCAGAAAAATTTCTGATCATTGAAATGTTGATATGTTGAATCTATTAGGTAATGCTCGTCGCCACGATTTTGCAAAACCAAACCGTTCGTCGATCAAATGAAGGAGTTATGGACGGACCTGATAACAAGATGGACTTTCTTTGTAGGCACGTGTTCCGAGGCAAGATGGGACTCATTTAACCCAATCTGATTTGAGAGACGGTTTACTCTCTTTTCTGGCATGCTCCCCGAGGAGAGGAAGAAAACAGAAAGCATGTGATGTTTTAAAAAAAAACTCTCCAACGCCTTAAGATATGCTGCACAGGGTCCAAGCTTTTGAAAAACACTTCTCCAATGACGCACGCAACCCGAGGCAGACAAGGACATGACCTTCCTTTCATCTTGTATGATGAGACGAAAGAGCCTTTTGTTGTATTCAAAAAAAAAAAAATTCCACACACGCAAGACTTTATGTTACACGGAAACCGAGGACTTTAAGGCTGGGAAAAAAAGAAGAGGCAGCTTGGGTTTTTTTTCTTCTTCTTTTTCGTGCTGATAACGTGTTAGAAACGAGAGAGAGACTAAGAGAGAAGATTAGAGAGAAAAGTAGAGAGCTTTTCTATTATCTCATTGTGTGTACAAATACAATGGGGAGAGGCCTATTTATAAGCAAAGTTACCTCAAAAGAGAGGAACTTTAATTTTAACCCTAACTCATCTTAAGTGGGCATCCACCCAAGATCCATATCTTATATCACTATCCTTTTTTTCTTTGTAAAGAGGAGTCTTCTAGATATGGGAGGAGGGAGTCTTACTTCAGTTTCGCTTTACACAGGGCATCTAGCCAAACTTTTCTTTTTAACCCAGCTTAGGGGTTGGACTAGGAATGTCAACGTCCTTGATTTTTTGATTATCCGAGGCTCCGACCTGTTAAAAATAGTATTTGGGTCCTTGTTTAGGCCTCGCTAAGTAAATGGGTCCGGCTCCAGGACCTTTTTTTTGGACCCGTGACCTAAACGGGCCCGATTTCGGTTCCACATTGGTTCGGACCCGGGACCCGATACATTACGTCAATTTTCAAAAATCTCTCCTTAAAATTAGAATTTTCCCCCATACCATTCTCTACCTAGACTTGAACTCGGATCCAGACCCACCCCATATATGGTTCTGGTTTCAGGTCCGATTCCACCTTCTCCTTAATGGTTTCGGGTTCGGAACCAAGAAACTGGCCCCGAGACGGTTTCGGATCCGGTTCCACCTTCGCCTCTTGGGGAGGCTTCTCAGCACTTCTAGGAAGGTAAAATGAAAATTTATTTCCAGAAGTCGCCGTGGAACAAATTGGGGCTATTCCAATAGATTCTAGTTTCAAAATCATGGTGAGAAAGAGAGGAGAGGACCTCCATTGAATCGATGATATAGAGTAGGCCCTCATTTTTTTTTTATAACCTATGCTATCTCCCACCAGCCAACCTAGGAGCATTTGGACATGGGTTTGGGGGACACTCCTTGATTCTGGACAGCCAAGAGTTAATCCCTAGGGGCACATGCAAATCCTCTTAGAGTACGTTTGTGCAATTTATTCTCATAGAAAATATATTATTTTTCTAGGAAAAAATGTTTTTTTATGCGTTTGGTGCGGCAATTTTTTGTAGATTTGCTTTCTTCGCCGCGTCAGCATTTTCCTTGAATAGCCTGGAAATAGGAGGATATAGGAAGTCCATTTCTGCAGAAAACTTATCCCTTTTTTATTACTTCATTTCCTCACTCCCCTATTTAATACTAGTTTTTAATAAGGAATCTATAGCCGCACCAATTCATCGAGGAATTTTATTTTGCACCATACATGAATTTCTAACTTTCGCGGAAAACCATTTCTTAGGTATTTAAAAATCATAGACTTTGTTGATGTGACAATTTCATCTTTCCATAAAATGTGCTTATACACAAACATGTCCTTAAGAATCTTACTATTTAGCTTAACGGTAGTATCAATAATCTTCAAACTTCTAAGTTGAGCCATTGATGGCAAAATTTTAGTGTACTTCCTTTGACGAATATGAATGCCAAACTTTGTTTGGAAGATTCAAAGTCCAATGAAGTCAAGTGTCACATATCTTTCATCTTAGGTATGCATAAGATGACTCGTGAATTCTTTTATGACAGCAACATCAGTCCACCAATAATTATGCAATCAATGAAGAGGAGTAAGATAGTGCAACCTCTAAATGTTTGTTGAATAAAGATGGAAGTATCATTTATAATTTCATGCAATTATGCTTAGGGCCCATTTCTTTACAAGCATTTTTTTTATAGGAATTCAGGCTGTTTAGACTAGCTAGATCATAGCAGTCTAGAATTTGTCAAAACACACACGAAGAGCTTATTTAAGACCATAATAAAGAGATCCTCATAGATGATATACATGATTGGGTGGACAAACATATTTAGGATAGGGATGCATGCAGACTGTTTCCTTCAAGTCACCATGAAAAAATGATTGGCAATTTCTGCATTCTTAATTTGAAGCCTTGAGCAACTTGATGATATTTATATCTGTCTAGGCTCTCATTAGATTTAACTTTGATCAAGTAAATCTACTTACTACTAGTAATCGTTCCTAATGCAGGACTCAAAACAAGATTCGAAATATGATTGGCTTTGGGAGAAACAACTCTTCTATCATGATATTTTTCCAACATGGTGCTTTTAATTGCATGTAAGATGTGAGGAGACAATTAAAAACATAGTCTATAGTTGTAAAAGGCACAAAAAAGCCACTGGGTCAGGAGGTTTAGAAATATGAATGAAACTCCTCATAGTTTGTGGTTCAAAAGAAGCATTGCTTGAAGATGAAGGGAGATAGTCTGGCTATGGTGAGTGATCAAAAATAGGTGAAGCAATGGGAAGATACTTGGCTATCAGACATAGACTTTAGTAATGGAAGAGGGTGACTGTTGGAAGTGGGTGGGCCTTTCAGATGGGATTTCAAAACTTTTGACCCTCTTGACACAGGGGTGAGACACCCAAAAGGCCAAGAACTCAATCACAAGATCCAAAAACTCTTATCTCATTGTATTAAGATCAAAGATCTATCATTAAGAAGACACATCTGAACATACACAAACAATCATCTAGATCTACAAACAAACAAGTACAGATCTATACCTGAGGAGCTTAGTTGTACTCAAAACAAAACTATAATGTTCTTGATTTTGTGAAACCCTATCACATACGCGATCTCCTAGCTGTTGCGATCTTCCAAGCTATGACCAAATTGTAGAGAACTTCTCAAGAGAATGGTGAGATCTCAGTTGAGAAGAAAACGCTGAACGCACTCAAATATAGAAACCAGAGGAGAGAGAGAGAGAGAGAGGACCAAATTCACCCACTATTGGTGTGGGAAGTCTAGCCCTAGTGGGCTATATATGCTTTTTAAAACTTCTTCTCTAAGTGCTCCTAGAAGTTTCACTTCTACTTCACTTATGAGTTCTACTCCTTCTCTCTTATGTAACCTACTCATTTTACTCTTATGACTACTATTTGGTTATAACTATGCTTCTTAGGGCTAAGATGTGGACCACTAGGGATCCCTTTGGCTCCAACTGAAGCATCTGAACCTCACATCTCATGCAAGTTTCAAACCCATAGTTAATTACAACTAACTCCATTATATAAATGCAATTGCACTTTAGTCATAGGAATTTTATAAGAAGACCATAAACTTTTTAATTACTACAAGCAGACCCTTCCATCAACTATACCCATGGATTCATTGGAATTAAGCTGTCTAACCAAATTGGATCCACTTCTTATTATATATCATTGTGACCTAATTAATCATAATAATCATCAATAACATTTGACTAACTCTAAATCAAAATGGGTGCGCACTTATCGGCGATAAATTCCATTAATCGGCACAAGGGGATATTTATCTTTTTAGATGATAGATTCCATCTTAAGAATATATGTTCTCATACTCTCATTACTATCTACCCAAGATACCGAGGTGTTGACCTATAATTGGCCTCACTCATTGGTAAGTTAAAGTAAATACATAATAAAAACTTGAATTCATTACTCTCTTACGATTGGAAGTCTATTGCTTGGGAATTATGATAACATTTCTAAATTGAAGACAGTGTTTTGTATAAGGGGCTACTCATGGTCCTTCAGTACATCCAATATACTAGCACAACAATCCAGAGTCTTACACTCCAATGATTGAGACAAATCATATTATCTCATAGCAATTGCAGTGCTACAACCTTTTTTCAGATGAGATGCCTAGTATCATCACTAGTTGTAAAATACTTTGAGTATAAGAGTTGTTTATATCTCCTACATGGGAATCTCATACACACACATGGACCACATTTAACATGCTTAATGGCTCATGTTCATTTCATGAACAATCATATCATTTTATAGTAATTATGTGCAACCATAAAATAAAACTCCATTCATCTCATGAACGGAGCATGAAATTATTAATCAATTAAGATAATAACTGAATTTATTCACGTCATCCACTGGATTGAGGGCATACAATCTAACCATGACTTAATTAGTGGGAAAATGCGGAAGATAGACGATATGCATGGGATGAAAATCTAGCCAAACCAAGTAAAAATGAATTGTTCAATGAATATTTTATTTCGAAATATATGAGTGTGTCGAGCTACTGGATCACAACACAAGAAACCTTGTAGCCATCATAATATCCCAAAAATATGCACTTTGCAGCTTGTGGCGATAACTTGGTCCTTTCATGGGAAGGAAGATATGCGAACCAAAGGTAGAACAAAAAAAAAACACAAATGAAAATAAGAAGGTAAATGAGAAAAGAGACATTCATGAGAAAAAAAATGTTAATTTAAGATACGAGTGAAAAATCAATTGATGAAAATAATAACTTCAAAAGTATCTCTAACTTTTTAGAGTTTAAAAAAAGGGGCGCTTTGATTTGAGGTTTTTGATATAGTTCCTAAGTTTTCCACCTTTGTTTCAATTGAGTCCTTTTAGGCATTTTACCTCGGTGTGGGTGACTTTTTGACCCTTTTTTTTTCTTTTCTTTTAATGAAAAAACTACCTTTTTTAAGGAAGAAAGATTAGTAGTTTTGGTTTTTTACTCTTTTTTTTTTTTTTGTCATCTCCTTCCCTACTTCCTCTTCGTTCTTCTCTCTTTTCTCTTCTTCGTCTGCTTGTTTGCGGGGTGGAGTGAAACGAAATAAAATTTTAGATTTCATGCACTTAAAACGTCCCAAATGACCTTTGTGAATTCCTAAAATTTCAATATCTTTACTTTTTTTTAGGATTTTAAATGTTCCACCCAGAGAAGGGATTTGGGAATCCCACGTCAAGGGACTGTTTTGGGGAATTTGAAATCCTCCATACATGAATTCTTAGAATTCTGATAAAGAAATATGCCACTAATTTCAAATGCTACACCAAGAGGAGGGATTTGGAATTCTACCTGGAGGCTGAAGGAGACAACTTTTGGAGAATTTGAAACTCTCTGTACATGAATTATTGGGATTCTAGCAAAGAAATAAGCCATTGAAAGGAAAAATAAAATAAAAACTTAGGCCCTGTTTTGATGTTATAGCTTCCTTTTTTGAAAACTCTGAAAAAATTAGGGATATTTTTTTGGGTACTTCTCCTACTACCATCTCTTCTCTTTTTCCTGATCCAAATGAAACTTCTTCCGTTAATGACCCTAAATCTGTCCACAAATCGATTCCTAATTCTGTTTTGCAACGAACCCACTTCTTGAGTTTTGTGAAAGATCGATGTAAACTGGAAAATTTTATTCATGATGATGCATTAGTTTTATCCAACCAAATGCTTCTTATGAAGCCTCTGCCTTCAATTCGTCCTTTCAATCAGCTACTAGGGGCTCTTGCCAGAACAAAACGTTATTCTATGGTGTTTCCTCTGTATAAAAATGTGGTTTCTGCCGGAATCATACTGGACATATCGACACTGAGCATTCTGCTCAATTGCTTTTGCCACTTGAAACGAGCCGATTTTGGTTTGGCCATTTTCGGGGAGATTCTTAAACGGGGCTATGTGCCTGATGTGGTGATGGTCACAACTATAATCAAGGGCCTTTGTATTTTGGAAAGAATCAATGAGGCCATTGAATTCTTCAGGAAATCAGTTGAGAATGGGTACCCATACGATGTGATTACATTTGGAACAGTCATAAACGGGTTTTGCAAGAGCGGAAACACTGATGGAGCTCTTGGATTGCTCAGGGAAATGAAGAATGGAAGATGTAGACCCAATGAAACAGTGTATGCCACGATCATCGATGGTTTTTGTAGCAATGGATTGATGAAGGAGGCAATGGACCTCTTTTGGGAAATGGTGGAGAAGGGGTAACGCCCTAATGTTGTTGTTTAAGAAACCATTGTAAATGGGCTATGTAAAATGGGGAACACCGGCATGGCGATTAAGTTGCTCAGGGAGATGGAGAAGGGAAAATGCAAGCTAAATGTAATTGTGTATGGCACAATCATTGACAGTCTTTGCAAAGATAGATCAATAGATGAAGCTATGAGCCTCTTTATGGAGATGACCCAAAAGGGCATTTCACCAAATGTTGTTGTTTACACTTCTATAATCTGTGGATTATGCCATTCTGTCCGATGGAAAGAAGCAGTGGGGTTTTTCAATGAAATGGTGGATAGGGATCTCACCTGATATAATGACCTTCAACGTACTGTTGGATTCTCTTTCTAAAGAAGGGATGATTGCAGAAGCAGAAGAATTATTAGGGTTGATGATTCAGAGGGGTGAGGAGCCTGATGAAATTTTCTTACAATACATTGATGGATGGTTACTGTTTGCAGGGCCAAATGGAGTTAGCAGTGAAACTCATTAACTCCATGGCGAGTTGGGGGCTTGCCCATGATGTCTATAGCTTTAGCATGTTGATTAATGGGTACTGCAAGTGTAAGAGAATGGATGAGGCTATGAGACTCTTTGAAGAAATGCGTTGCAAGGGATTGTCACCCACAATTGTCACATACACAACTCTATTACGTTGACTATTCCAAGTTAGTAGAGTTAGGACTGCGCTACAATTTTTTCGTGAGATGCAATCTAATGGCCAAAGTCCTGACCTCATGACATATATGCAACTTTGTTGGATGGGCTCTGTAAGAGGCAACACATAATAGAGGCAAAAAATGTATTTCAAGCTATTATCAACTCCAACCTTGAACTAAATGTTAGAATTTTCGATATTCTCATTGATGGCATGTATAGAAATGGGACACTTGAAGAAGCCATAGAGCTATTTAATGGTATCTTTAACAGAGGCTTGGTTCCAAGTGCGACAACATATACTACAATGATCAATGGCCTTCTTAAAGGATGTCAGATGCAGGAGGCCCATGAAATATTCTTGCAAATGGATGAAAATGGTTGGTTGCCAGATGCCCCTGCATTCAATGCAATCATCCGTGTTTTTTTGAAATGAATGAGATGGACAAGGTAGTCCAATATCTCCATATAATGGCTAAGAGAAATGTTTTGCTCCATACAGACACCGCTTCTATTGTGGTTGACTTGATCACGAAGGATGAACGATCTAAAGAATATTTGAATTTGCTTCCTGTATTTTCACATAAAAACAAGAAGCAACATGATGTGGTGCATGTCAAGCCAATTTTAGCATCTCTTAGATCATTGTAGACCTTGTGGAGATCTTTTGGTGATATGGGACTTTGCTAGATAGCTTATGCAATAAAAATTAGTGAATATCTTCTCAAGCGGAACATACATTGTTGACCTCTAATGGATCTTGCATTATGTTGCTGGTAGTGTCAAGCTTGCAGCTTTTACACAACGTGCCTGGTAAAATCCTCACTTTGGTTTTTTTTAATACTTCTTTTAGCTGACAGGATAAATCCTCTCTCTATTTGTTGATCATTGTATTCTGCTTTTAGGTTTTGATATGGTCTTTGCTATTCTATAAATCTATACATTATTTGGTATTGGAATAACTAATAGTACTATTCTAATACCCAACGTAGGAATGAAGGGTTTATTTACCCCAGGTCATGGCCTATTATGGGTTATATATAGTATTTCTTGTTTTTTCCTTGCATAAAACTTAAATTTAATAAATAAAATACATAAATTACTGCATATACTGCAACATGTTGGGCACCGCATTGATGCATATTGGCAATGAATACATTCTCCCATTTCCTTATATCTTATCCAATGTGGTCCCATCTTCACAGTTGGGCCTGCTCACATAGAGGGGCGTTTGAACTACTACTTGATTTTTGGCTATAACTTCCTATCTACTGATAGATCATAGAACCAATTAGGTTGAATCCCCTCTACTTCCTAATACTGCCTTGTAGGTTTCTCCACCCTTAATGGAGACATGGGTTTTCTGTTTTCAGTTTTCTTTGCTATATTTATCTTGTAGTTTCCATTGTTGTTACCTCCTCCCATCTATAGTAATGGATCTCTTATTTTTTACCCATCTCCTTTCCTCCATCATCATGTTTCCTTTTCTATCCTCATGGTTCACCCGGAGCAATAGGCCATTTTGATTTTGGTTATTTACATTAAGAAGAAGCAATGGGGAAGACCCCACAACTTGCACCTTTGATAAGTGAATGGTGTTAATGGCCCATCAGTGATGTAGCTAGCTACTATTTTCCTACCCTACGCCCAAGGATGAAAGTAGTAGTAGCGGCGCGCATAGCGGCCCGTCACTGAAACGCTAATCTTGACTCCATGCACTCGGCTGCTCTCATATGGCTCGCACCAAGCTTTACACTCAAATCCCAGCTGAAATATGAAGTAGCTAGCATTTTTTAATCACTAATAGAAACCACTTAAATTAGAATAATAAATATGAATTTCATTATGGATATGATCCTGAAAATTTTTTCTTGTTGGAATATGCGGAGTTTGTATTTCTATTTCTACATTTGTTTGCTTATCTGTTTCTATAATTGGGAACCATGATCTATACGCTTTTATAATTTCTACTTTTATTTTCTGTTTTCTTCTAATTCTAACTTCAATTGGTCTTCCAACAGCTGAGAACCATAGAACGGACTTAGCTGCTGAAGATAACACCCTCAGCAGAAATCCTATGATTTCAAGATCAGGCTAGTATGGTGGAAGCCCAAGCATTAATCGATCCCAAAGGTCTTACATTTGTGTTCAGCACCGGGTATCCATTTTGATATGAGTGTGGTGGGGGAGTTGATATCTTGCTGATTCACCTGCCCTTTCTCATATCCAACTCAGGTTTTGAGATGCTAGTAACATTGGGGCTACCTGTGTCATATACACCAGCTGCTCCTTCCGTTTGGCCCGATAAACTTCTAAAGATGCTTTTATTCTTGCAATATCAGCACCAATGCCCTGGTCAAGTTCCATTCTTTATGGCCTTCCTATCGGAGATTTGAGGTCTTCTTCTTTCTTCCTAACCAACTTTAGAGGATGTTTCAAATGGAAGGTCAAGCCTCATATCACAAGCTGGGATAATCTACATTCAGGCTTCATCTCAAAGGTGAGTGTTGAAGGGTTATTTTTTAATTTATCTTATTACCAGGGTTAGGTGTTCTTTTGTGAATAGTGGAAAGTGAGGGAGTTTGAGTGCTTTTATTTTTTACTTTCTAGCTAGTTAATAAAACTCGTGGGTTCAAACAATACAAACTGGATTAGATTTCCCTTTCACTGCCTTTTGCCTTGAAGATCTTTCCTTTCTCTTTCTTCCTCAATCTTTCATTCCCATTAACCAATATAATACTCTTTTAAGCCAATATGATCTTCTTTAAATAGGTGACTAGATGAGTATATGACTAACTTATTTGAGGATGAAATTCCCTCCCTTATTTTTTTTCGTATAAATCATTGTTAGTGGGTGCATGCAGCTGAGCTGATATCTCATCTGGTTTCATCTTCAGTTTCGTGGATAGACTCTTTCCTCTCCCTACTGTTGTGATTTGTACATGAAAGTAGTTCTCTTCTCCATAAAATGATCCATCAGTCTGTGGAAGGATAAATGTTGTTCTTAGAGAAGGGTATCATTAGGGCCCATTTGCTTACAGAGGTGGTTGTGGGCTATTTGTCTATTGTATAACCGGTCATTTTAGCCAGAAAAATTGGTTTGAGTGAGGATTTTGCAGGACCCACCAGAATGGAATACTAGTTCTAATTTAACCAATTAACATGCATCGGAAATAATCAATCAAACAAAATAAAACTAGCTATCTACCAATCACACACCACAAGAAGGCAGACACAATATTTAGTGTGGAAACCCTATCCAGGGAGAAAAACCACGAACCAGAAATCAAGAGTTCACGAACAGTTACAAAATATACTCACAAGCTCCTTTACTTCAGTCTGTACCTCGACCTAAGGACTATAGTTGTTCTTGTAAAGAATCTACTAACACGACATCCACAGTGCCCCGTTCTCCTTACTTGATCTCCTCGCACCTTGTCAAACAGGATGATCAATCTTCTACAAGATAGTAGAAGCAACAAACACCTTCTAGAGCAGCTTTTTAGAACAATCTCTTAACGGCTCTAGAGAAAAATCTCTCTCTAAGATATCTCTGACTCAGATTAATGAGAGTGGTGGTGTGTTCTTGGGTTGAGAGAAACACCTTATATATAGCCTCAAGTTCATGCATAAGGCTCCTAATCATGATCCACTCAGAATAGCACTCATCCTCTAACTCTAAAAAAGAGTTCGAATGGAACTGGGCAACTGCGCCCTACTCGCTATAGCGAGCTTGTGTCTCGCTATAGCGAGACCCTGTTCTGGGAGCTTTCCTGGGACACTCTCGCTATAGCGAGAATAAGTCTCGCTATAGCGAGACATCAAACTGTCTCAAGTTTTGACAGTCTAACTATCTCCCCCTTTTGGCAAACCTTGGACAAAATCCCTAGAAAAATACAATTTGATCTACTCAAAAATAAAACCCAAAATACATTGAATTTTAAAATAAAGAAATTCAGCACTGTAGATCTTGTATAGCCTTTGCTTGAACATGTAGCTCTTGAATTGCCTTGGCTTGTAAAGCTCCTCCTAGCTCCATTCTTCTCCCCTTGTATTTGTCCAAAATTGACAAACAAATATCATCAAGCAGCTTCTGTCAATCTGGATGCAGTAGCTCCCCCTCAATATTGACTCCCCCTCAAAATGATCTTCGTATCAGCACTGGGGTGGGGGCTCGATCGTGCAGATCAGGGGTGATGAAGCTTAGGCACACACACTTGTGAATTGAAAAGTTTCAGCATAGTGTGTACCAATATAGAAGAGAGGTCTTCTTTCTTGACCCAGACAGCTTTCGTATTCTTCTTTTTCAGCTCAGCCTTCTGCTTTTTCCATTGCTTTTGATTCGGTAAACTTCGCAGCTTATTGCAATGGGGTCGAATGTGTCCTTTAATTCCACAATGATGGCATGTGGGAATTCGTTCAAGACGTGACACATTTTACTTCTTTGAAGCTTGCTTTGCAACAAGATTAGTAACAACTGAATTTTTAACAAAACAATTTTTACCTTTGGCATTTGAAGTGGATGCTCCATCAGTGTAGCCAATGCCATGCTTGTCAGTGTGTGCCTTTTGATTGCACAGGATGTCATCTAATGTTTTCGATTCAGTGTTCATCATATTCAATGAAGCCTTAGCGGTATTCAAATCGGATAGAACCATCTTGAGTCTTCCATTCAGATCAGAATTTTCTGCTTTCAAAGTCTTCATATCAAAATCAAGTATGTCACACTTTTGTGATTCTGCAGTCAATTTGTCAGCCAACTTATTATTTTTATCCTCCAATTTTTGTACTTTTGCAAGTGCTTCTGCAAGTTCAGTTTTCAAGGAGGAATTCTTCTCTTCAGACACTTTCCAGTTGATAGAAACTTTTTCATTCACTTTAACCATCTTTATGGTTTTTTTTGAAAAGTGTTTCATATTCAGCTTTCCAATTTGGTTCTTCATCTGACTCAGTATCTTGATCAGTCTCAGCTTCGGAAGAAACATGGGAAGTAGCAGAACCAGAAGTTGCCATAAAAGCAATAAACTTTCCCTTGCCAATGTCAGGCTTATCATATTAAGATCTTTTCAAATTAAGCCTTTGTCTTTGATTTTCTATTACGACAATCACTAGCAATGTGTCCATATCCTTCACACTTATAGCACTTAATCCCTTTAGAAGATTTCTTCTTCACAACAGATTTAGGGATTTGGGTAGAAGTGCCTCTACGGTAGATATCCATTCTAGCAAAATCTGGATCAACATAATAAAATAGTGTAACCTGCTCTGATACCAATTGAGGATTTTGCAGGACCCACCAGAATGGAATACTAGTTCTAATTTAACCAATCAATATGCAGCGGAAATAACCAATTAAACAAAATAGAACTAGCTATCTACCAATCACACACCACAAGAAGGCAGACACAATCTCTAGTGTGGAAACCCTATCCAGGGCAAAAAACCACGAATCAAAAATCAAGAGCTCACGAACAGTTACAAGATATACTCATAAGCTCCTTTACCTCAGTCTGTACCTCGACCTAAGGACTGTAGTTGTTCTTGTAAAGAATCTACTAACAAGACATTCACAGTGCCCCGTTCTCCTTACTTGATCTCCTCGTACCTTGTCAAATAAGATGATCAATCTTCTACAAGAGAGTAAAAGCAACAAACACCTTCTAGAGCAGCCTTTCAGAACGATCTCTTAACGGCTCTAGAGAAAAATCTCTCTCTAAGATATCTCTGATTCAGATTAATAAGAGTGGTGGTGTGTTCTTGGGTTGAGAGAAACACCTTATATATAGCCTCAAGTTCGTGCATAAAGCTCCTAATCATAATCCACTCAGAATAACACTCATCGTCTAACTCTAAAAAAGAGTTCGAATGGAACTGGGCAACTACGCCCTACTCGCTATAGCGAGCTTGTATCTCGCTATAGCGAGACCCTGTTCTGGGAGCTCTCCTGGGACACTCTCGCTATAGCGAGAATAAGTCTCGCTACAGCGAGACATCAAACTGTCTCAAGTTTTGACAGACTAACAATGAGAACCCACCCTTTCCTACAACTCATAACTCAAATGGGAAAAGGGTTGCCATGGAATCAGTTCTCCATCTAAAACTTACTGTCCGAAATCCTTCAGCACGTGGAAAATTGGTTTTGTATCAGAAATGAACTTGCATTGTGGAGTTGAATGCTCTCTTGGAAAGTTTGAGAAGGTCTGTTCGTGTAAACAATTATTGTAGAAATTTGAAATCGTGGCTGATAATGAATAGTGGAGATTCCATTTTTAGAACCACACTAAACAGTTTGGTGAGGTGAAAAGCAGAAAAGGAACATCCCAAGTTTGTTTCTTCCAAGCACACCCTTCCACAGTGCTGTTAATTTCTTGAAAATCTTGGATACTTGGAAACTCCCCACTACTTTTCCTGGAGTGCGTTTGTGTGGGTTTAGTGGGCGCCACCCGGGGGAATAGTTTTGTTGGGTAAAAGACCTCAGGGATACCTGCGTCATAAAAAAAACAAAAAAACTCTTCACTACTTTTCTTTTTCCTGTTTTTTGTTTTCCTTTTTGCTTTTTTTAATGTTATTTTTGTTTTTCCACTTGCTATGTTTAACTGGGTGAAATCTCTTATAGGTGGTTCCTGTTCAGTTTAATAAATCAGTCATATTGAGGAACATGAGCATCATGAGGGGTATAGGGATTTGAAAAGTATCCCTATGACCTTACCCCATATGCTAAAGATAAGACCTAATCCATCAAATGAGGTTCTCTCTTGAGGGCCTCAAAGTTGTCCAATCCTTAGCCATTTGATAAAGCCGCATGGGTTCTAAATTTACAAGATCACATGTGGGACCTAATATTCAGGTGAAGACCATCTGGAACTATTTTTTTTCAATGTCCTGTCATTTGCAGAGTGGATAGCTATCTGCTACCATGTGTCTGAAGAAGGTCAGGATATTTGGGTCAAGCAACCCAAAACCAGTACATCAACTCAGCCACTCAGCTCAACAGAAACAATGCAGAGAAAAAGACCGATTCAACATCAAGATGTTAGTGCCTCATTAAGAGAAAGAAGGGAAGTCAACAGGAATTGTATTCTTTCTTTGGATTACACATGTACTCAGAAGTTTATTGCAACATATATTTGTAAGCGCAGACTACATTATAAATAGAATAGAGTACTATGGCTTTCACTGTACGTGAGAAAACAACAGCGAAGCCCTTGTTCCCTTTTCAATTATCTGTTTTTAGATGGAATCTGAGTCTATTCAGTAATAGTCTCACGCCTTTTTAGTTTCGCCCATTTCAGTTTAGATCTGAGAGAGCCTTTGCTACTCTTTTCTCCTCAGATCACTATTCAATATTGTTTTCATAAGTACTCCATGGCGTCTTCATCTCTGTCACTCTGTGCATCACCTAATAAACATAGCATGGTGGCTGACAATTCTATTGTGGTAGAAAACTCGGAATAGCCCTCCTAACAAAACTTTTTATTTTTGCACCAACCTGAACACTTAGATGGTTAACCATCCTTCTCCTTGTAAGATCAAGGGAATATATATTCAAATCAATTGCTACTTGGTTATCCAATTCACTCATCAATTGAAAAATGGTCTTTGCTATGTATAATGATGCAATCCTGCATTTCATATTTGTATTCATGCAGATCCCATTAAATCCAAGACCATGTTCAAGTCACAGGAATTGGCAACAGAAAACATCAGAAATTTCTTGGATTCATTCACACAGTGCGCAGCACATGAGTACGTAGTTTGATAAAGAGCCATTGTATCATTTCTTTTCCTAATCTTTCTGGCTTCCGTGAATTTATTTAGTTTCGCATCTTAATTTTTGGGTCTTATATTACCATTTTACTGTTTTAAATGAGACCCCTTTTTAATCTTATACTCTCTTGGGATGATGTCTAAAAGTTTTTGTACAGCATACAATTGATCGTAATCTCCTCGCAATCTCCACCGTACATGTGGGTCATTAACCCCATAAGTTCATCTCATGTGGTCATGGCCCAAAATCCCATTTGACCCATGAGATGCAAAGGGATTGTTAAAAGGAAATGGTTCAGCAAGGGAAGACCCGTTTTGCATCCTTTCATTGCTCCATCAGGTGCCCATGGGATAAGAAATGATGGAATGATGTTTGGATGATCATCCCAAGAGAAAATCTTGTGGAATAATATCTCCACCCTAATCCCATTCAATTAGTATGGGATGATTCTACAAAAAAAAAAAAAAAAAGGGACTCTGGGATGAATATACCGAGCATGTGATGGACCTTCATATGTCAAAATAGGCCATTAGAAGTGTTAGTTTAATTTTCTTTTGTGAAATGTTGTTTCTCATGTTGATGTTCAACTACTGTTTTGCATAATTTTTTAAAATATTTCGACACTTTGGAAAATATAAAAGATGAAGGAAAGCATTTGGATACATACATATTAATGATTTCAGAAAAGAAAATTCTAAAATGTATTTCAAAAAATACGTCCTCTAGGAATCGAAAATACAAATCAAATATAATTCATGTTTTTGCTAGGAAGGGAACTGCCTCCCTCGTCACATTTGAAATCATAGGTCGCCGCATTGAATTTGAATCCCACTCTACTTGAAACTGTGCGCTTTCATGTGGCAACTCTTTGTAATTCTCTTCTAAAATATCTCTCTCATCACCCCCTTTTGAATCTTTCTCTTTTTCTTTCTCTAATTCATTCTCTTTTCTTCTATTCTTCTTCTTCTTCTTTTTATTATTATTATCATTATTATTATTCCTTTTTCAAATTCCAAGCGCTTGTTTGTTTGCATGGATTTGATTTCCTAGTAATTCAAGGTATAATTGTATAATTTAGAATATTTTACCAGGAAAATGCCCTTAGACTTTGTGAAGACCAAACGAGCCCTCAAACTTTAATATAGACGAAAAAGGCCCTCCTGCCACCTTTTTGTTTTGTTTGTTTGATTGTTTACTTTTCCTTTTTTTTTTTTTCTTTTGCCAAGCAAGGATATTGCCGCTCACCTGTATACATAAGCGGGGATATTGCTATTTGTTTCTTCTACTTTTTTCTTCTTCCTCTTCTTCCACTCAAGCCCTACTCTCTTTTCTCGATTCGACCTGAAACTTCTTTTATTATTTCTATCAACTTTACTCTAAAATCCCACATATATTTCCTTTCATTTTTACAAATCCCTCTTCCCAAAATCACAAAGCCCTACCTCCAATCTTTCATCTGCCTCTCGAATTCCTATCACTATTCTCAAATTCCATCATGAAAATCTTTTTCAAACCCCCTAACTTATAAAACCTTTGAAACTTCTTTTATTAGTTCTATCACCTTTTCCTCAAAACCTCATGTATATTTCCTTCCATTTTCATTAATTTCTCTTCCCAAGATTACAAAACCCTACCTCCGATCCCTTTTCTATCTTTGGAATTTCTATCGGTGTTCTTGAATTTCATCTCATTCCTGGCCTTTCCTTCTTCAAACATATGGAATCAGGATAAAAGGGCGGGGATCAAGTGGAAGAAGAAGAAAAGGAGGAGAAAGAAAAGGTAAAAGAAACGAGTAGTGATATCCTTACTCTTGTATACGAGTGAGCAACGATCTCGCTACTGAGAAAAATAACAAGAAAGAGAAAATAAAAGAAAATAAAAGGAGGGACTTTTTGTAACGCCCTAATTCCAAATACCAAAGTTACCGCTAAGGTAACTGAATTTGGCGCACTACTTCCCGGAAAACCCGATAACTTCCAAGATAATAGTTCGTAGTGAGGTCAAGTTTTTAAAACTTTTTGAACAATAAAATAATCAACAGTTATATTGTGAAAACATAAGAGAAGATAGCGGAAGCAACAAGTATCATATAAAATGAGTCAAATGTAACAGGATTGAAGTCTAACAAAATCTCAAAGTATAGTTAACCAGTTTAATTACATATTTGGATACTGCCCTGCTTACTACAATAAACTCTCAAAAATCCAAAATAAGCTGCACTCAAACACCCTGCGCGGGCACTCCATCATCCGGTTCGACCACCTGGTCAACCGGTCCCCGCCCATAGTCGCCGGCTATAGGTGCCTCAATGATCGCATCACTCGCGGGGTCGAAGTCAAGGCCTAAGCACCAAAGATGGGTCAGATCTAAGGATCTGGCAAGGCATCATATACAGATAACAGAGGATGTATGCAACAAAAGAGAATAGAGACGAGCATATAATCATAAGAGTAATAAGGAAACATAAACTAGGCAATTAAGCAGTAATTAGCAGTTTAGAATTAGAAATATAAGTAATCTAATCTAATCAGATAACAACGTGGCACATTCACATGAGCTGGATATACCGCGGGATATTATGCTGCGGCCCTCCCATACTGTAAAGCGGGAAAAATATAATAAACATGAAAGGGATAACAACCTTGATAATAATAATATATATAACACTGATCACACCCCTTTATCTCACCGATCACACCCCTTTATCAGATTAGACCGGACCCAGTATCACATCGTCCGTCTAATCACAGCTCATTATGATAGCTCTAGTTACAACCAAATATAGCTCCTACCAGTGATGATCACTCAATAGGCTGAGCTTAGATCAACTGAGTGAATATTTAGTGTTGACCTAGGGAATAAACACAGGTCTGTGTTTGTCTAGGCTTATCTCGCGCAAGTGAGGTCCTAACCAAGTCTCTCAGAGGTTCAAATATAATAATATGGATACAGTCCAATATCCAAGTCCAAGTCCAAGTCCAATCACCATCGGATCCACACTAGGCCTACAACCATGGCCTTAGTCTTTAGCAATGTAAACAACCAATCTATACCCATACAGAACAATTCATCTTAACCAACCTTTCCATTCTAGGGTACCACACACCTAATCTTAGGCTGTATGAGGGTCCGCCTAACCACAGACACGGGCTATTTATCTCCAATTACATCACTGGGTCACCACTAAGTAATCCTAGGTTCAGGTCCTTCAATTTCCCTTTAATTAACAGGCTTATAGCAATAACAAGGATAGAAGAGAAGAACAATATACAAAATTCTCCAAACAATAAAGTCAAGTGGAATAAAAAAGGATCCAACCTAGGTAATGGTCCACTCTCAGGTTTAGGGTCACATTAGATGATTGGATCCCTAACTGTAGTCTTAGATGTAAAAAGGATGTTGTATTTGGTGCTCTTGAAGTTACGGACATCATTGACTACGTTTAAGGGTCGAATCACCGACAATTCAAATCCCAAAAACCTATTTGGTGGTCCCCACGAGTCACGGTTGAGCCACACCGTTGACTTGTGCTTGGCACATCAATAGAAGTCTATTTGGATGGTTAATGGGCCCCACAACTGATCAAACATTTGAAATTACAGAAAACTGGAATTCCACCTTTTACAGTGTATCCGGTCGACATCATCCCTAGGGATGTCGACCGGGTACATTGGATGTTTACTCCCAAGTCAACATCCTAGCAGTGTCCTCGGTCGACATCATGGCCTGGATGTCAACCGGGTACACTGGATTTTGGAGTCAAATATCAGGGGGGCATTAATCTGGTCTCAGGTTTTCCAGTGTGTCCGGTCGACATCATGGCCTGGATGTTAACCGGGTACACGGAGTTTTTGAGATAAAGAAGGAACACAACTCTCAGTTATTCTCTGAGCATGTCTGTGTATCCGGTCGACCCGGAACAGGGCCCGGTCGATCGAGTACACTGAATTAAGAGATTTACAGGAACTTTTAATTGAGACTTGGATTTCTCAATTTTTAGTGTGCCCGGTCGACCGAGCTACATGCAGGTTGACCGGGTACACGCCCTGATGTAAAATTCTAGATTTCTAGAATTCTCCTTTTTCAATCCAAATTCCAACCAAAACTCTTCTAATCACTTCCAATTATCATAGAAACATCACCAAATAAGAAAAACACTCCAATGCACATCCCACCATCCATCCATGGGCCATTGATCTTCCAAATGAGAGAACTCATCCATTAAATGGCCATAAATCCATAAACAAAGCTCAAATGGTAGATCTAAACATACATACATACATACATAACTGAATTGAAATTGCAGAATCAAAGGAAAGAGAGCATGCATTCTAAGTTATCCAGCATAGGGTACTTGCCTTAGACTAGTATGAATGGAAAATTGAGTATAAAAGAAATCCAAGAAGCCGATGTAGGGTTGATGAAGCAATTGGGATTAGCCTCCTACTCCTTGTTGCGGGGATTTGGGGAATTAAGCTTTCTTAGGGAGAGAGATAGAGAAGATGAGAGTGAAATGAGAGATAAATGAGAGTGAATTAGGTTTATGGTTCATTTCATTGCAATAGTGATGTATTTATAGGTTAGGGTTTAAAACAATTACCAGAAGGGTATTTTAGTTAAAAATGGGGGAGATGATAGGGCCATAGGCAAATGGGTCTTTAGGTAGGGATTCTAGAAGCTTCAAGCTTCCTAACTATAACACCCCTCCTATTAAAATTTAATTACCAGCTAAGCCCTAATCTAACTAAAACCTCAATTAAAATATAAAGAACACCCTATATCTATAAAGAATAATTAAAGTCTAATCCTAAGACTTAGGAACATTAAAAGGCTATTCTACTAAATCCTATTAATTAGTATAATAAGGTAGATAATATAACATTTATAATTATTCAAATCAAATTGAGGGCCCACTAGGGGTGGGGCCTCACACTTTTTGGTCTACATTGAAATTTAAGGGTCTTTTTGGTCCTCATAAAGTGTAAAAGGGGTTTTTTCGGGAAGAAATCCTCTGTAATTTATTATAAAAAGGATTATTAATGAGGTAAGTGATGTTGGCACATAAAAAGTTAAAGTGTCAAAAGATTGGGCCACATAGGAGGTCCACAAAGCCAAGTGAAGGGTCAAAATCGGCTTTGACTGCCAAATGATCAAATTGAGGAGTCAAAATTACAAGGAAGAGCCATCCAAATGGTGATGAGTCATTCCCAAGCTCAAAGAAGAAAAACCAAGTGAAACAGAAGCCGTTTGAAGCCAAAATACTACATACAATGCACATTTGGTGGGCCCCATTTCATAATGATCAAGCAATCCAAAGTCTCCAAATTCAATTCAAGATCATAAAAAATGTGAGAAGAACATCTCCATAAAATTTCAAAGAAAATGGAGCTAAAATAAAGGAGAAATGGGCAAAAGAGCGAAGGGGTATGAGCCATGACCTCCCTTGGTAGTGAGGTCTATGCCCCAGGACCTCTAAGGAATTTTGCAACCTTTGGCCATTTTCTCCTCCAAATGAGGCCCACAAGTTTCCAAGTCATCATGACATGTGTCCAAACCTATGAGTGACATGTGGCACTCGAATTTGACCCAATCAAATCATCAAAAATGCTAAAAATACATGACACACGTCACAAATCAAATTCTGACACGTGGCACCTTTGTGGACCATTCCTCCATGTCTCTTGGCCACCAAATGGCAATTAGAAGCAATTAGCTGACAATCTACAAGGTGGAGGTCATGTAAACTCCCCACAACCCTAGAAAATAGAGGGGTCAGCATTCACAACCCTCCCCATAATGGTTAAGGACCCTACCTTCCAAAATCTGTTTATTAGTGGAGAAAGTGGGGGAAATCAGGGAGATACGTGCCCAAGCCATTTCTAAGCTATCCAAGCCTATAAATAGGCACTCTCAAGTTTAAAAACAAAATGGCTGGAAATCAAGTAAAAAAAAACTAATCAAATCCTAAGAGGAAGAAAAGAAGTAGATAAGAAGAAAGAGCAAGCTACCTGCACTCCAAAGAGAAAAAAAGTCGTACAACTGCTACAACTTGGTGCTTTGCACGACCCTAAGGTACCTTGATCCTCCGAAGTACTCCTCTGGATGGGATTTTGGCCTCTCATGAAGTTAATTTCTTGCCCTTTCCTTTGATCTTCCATCTCATTATCTACTTGGGTACCACAAGACCCCGGATTAAAATCCCATCATGTAAATTTCTTCAACATGGCTACAAAATATAAAAAATGGCTTAATTAAGTGACGTAATGAAACAGATTGTGGTTGGACCAAAACTCTGACTATACATGGGGATGCCAACTTTGAGAGGGGGGGCGGGGGGGGGGGGGCGGGATCCTTCGTTCTATAAAGTGGAAGACAAATGGGGGTGGGGGTGGGTTCTTTTGTTCTACAAATGCCTTGTCACCTACGAGTTTGAACGTCGAATCACACAATCTCTTGATGTAAACTTCAACCTTGAACTTGAAAATTGAAATACAATGAAAAATACATTCTCATGTTGTGTTTCCCCTCTGTATTGAGACAAATACATTTTTTCTTTTTTAAATGCTTTTTCCAATTTTGCCATTGGCATTTCCGAATGTCATCCCAAGGAGGTCGTGTCCCGTGTTCTGGTGGGTTTCTCCTTACAGTTTATCTGCAGATGGTGAGATCGTTGCACGACTTGGACTAGAACGATTGACTTCTGACCAGCTCCGTCCTTTTTTAAGCGAAGAATGGGCAGTTCGGTCGCTGTCAGTGCATGCTACATATTTGAAATTTGCTCCACCTGAGTGATTGGTAACAAGATTTTTTCCCATCCGCTCTCGCCGCCCCTTTACATGAGCTTCTTCCACATGAGAAGAAGGTTTTCCAGTTTGGGGTTGCGATCCCGGATTCTGCTTTTGGTCTGTCATTTTTCTTAGCAAGAAGAAACGTCAATGGGTAATTTCACTTTTATTTCCCACAGACGGCGCTAATTGTAAGATCAATTTTTGCGTGGCCAAAGGTGAAATGGTCAGCTTGGCCTTTTGTAGAGAAATCTTACTCCCTTTTCTCTCTTGCGCAATAGCCCTGAATTGGATTCCTGCTCATAGAGAAAAGAAGAACACGGTAAGAACTCGATCGGGTGTCCCGATCGAGGTCTCTCCGACGCTCTAGTTAGTAAAATTTCTCTTAGAGTCTTTTTCTCTTCTTTCTCTAGCTCTCGTTTGTTTCTTTCTTTTTTCATACCTTTTTTCTCTCCTTCCTTTTCTCTTCATATGCTGTCTCCCCCTAGATTTCCGCCCACCACCTGTGCACGTTCCCTCCCATCTTCATTGTGATAACTGATAACGGAAGGGGTTATTGCATCATGGGGGCATTCCCTTCAATCCAGGTCTTTTAAGCCAATTGTCCCAATGCTTCTTCAAATTCTCCCTCCTGATGGGTTGAGTTGATCTTGGCGGGTTGATCCATTTATGACCCAAGCCCAACCTAGTGTTGAATTCAAAATTTTCCCTCCTACACCATCAATTTCTTGGTGGATTGGCTTTGGTGCAACCATTCATGTATCTGGTTGTATGTAGGGATTCCTTACAACCCAGGAGCCGAATGATCGTGAAAAGACTATCATAATGGAGATTTGGAAGGAATCTAGAGTTGAAGTTGTTAGCACTTATAGATTAGTGATGGACACAGGGTTTGTCCTTGATTTAAATAATACTTTCTTTGTTCCCTAGATTTCTAGAAACTTAATTTCTGTGTCAAGACTTGAAAATGATGGGTTTTTTTTATTTAGTTTTGGACATAATGTGATGAATATTTTTAGAAATAATAATGTTGTTGGGAATGGCTGTTTATGTCATGGTTTATACAGATTGAAACCAAATTCTGTATATGAGCAGCAATTTCACACACTGCACATTAGTTATGGGTTAAATGTAGGCATTAAAAGAAAATTCATAAATAAGAACTCTTCAAGGTTGTGGCATAAAAGACTTGGACATATCTCGAAAGAGAGAATGAAAAGACTAGTGAAGGATGAATTATAATTACCAGATCTAAACTTCACTGATTATGGAATTTGTTTTGATTGTATCACATGCAAACAAACCAACACAAATAAGAAATATTCCACGAGAAGTTCCGGCCTTTTAGAATTAATCCATATTGACATATGTGGGAAAATCTATCTAACTTGTTTTACAGGAGAGCAATATTTCATCACCTTTATAGATGACTACTCTAGATATGGATATGTCAATCTGATTAAAGAAAAATCAGATGCTTTAAGTGTCTTCAAAATATTTAAGGTAGAAGTAGAAAAATAGCTAGGCAAAAGGATCAAAGTAGTTAGATTTGATAGAGATGGTGAATATTATGGAAGGTACACTGAATCAGGTTGTAACCCTGGTCCATTCGCTAGATTTCTTGAACAAGACGGTATTGTTACCCATTATACAATGCCTAGAACACCTCAGTAGAATGGTGTAGCTCAGAAAAGGAATAGAACTGTAATGGATATGGTCGAAAGTATGGTCAGTAACAGTGGTTTACCCGAATCATTGTGGAATGAAGCAATTAAGATGGCTATGTATATATCAAATAGAGTCTCAACAAAGGTAGTTCCTAAAACTCCTTTCGAGTTGTGGACAAATAGAAAACCCAGTCGAAACCATCTTCGAGTTTGGGGATGTCTATCGGAAGTGTGAGTTTTCAATCCACATGAAAGAAAATCAGACCCTAAAACCACCAGTGGATATTTCATAAGATATCCAGAAAGGTCTAAAGGATACAGGTTTTACTGTCCTAACCATACAACTAAAATCATAGAATAAAAAAAAGCAAAAATTTTGGAGGATCATGGGAATATTGGGAGTGTTAAAAACAAAAACATCAACTTTAAGGAAATCAGGGACTATGATAAGTCAACCAATAAGAAGTTGTTCCGCTTGACATTGTGATGAGTGATTATCAAGAGGAACGACAATTTCCAAATTCAGCAGATGGGCATGAAGTTGATCAACCCATCATCGATGCTTCTATTTAACAAAACAATGATCAAATTCTAATACACAACACAACATCAACAAACCCAATCCTGAAATTTTAGGGAGGTCAACCCATACCAGAACTGATTGGAATTAAAGAAGATCCAAAGACATTTAAAGATGCCATTGATAGTGAGGATTCTGAAAAATGGTTAGATGCAATGAAAGATGAGATGGAATCTATGGCTATGAATAATGATTAGGATATCGTTCAATTACCTAATGGATCCAAGGCTGTTGGCAGCAAATGAGTCTTTAAGACCAAAATGGAGACCAAATGGAAAGTTGAGTGATTTAAAGTCCGAATTGTATCCAATGGCTTCACACTGGAAGAAGAAGGAGTTAATTACAACGAAACCTACTCTCTTGTATCTAAGAAAGATTCATTTAGGATTATCATGGCACTTGTAGCTCATTACAGCTTAGAGTTACATCAAATGGATGTCAAAACCGCTTTCCTAAATGGAGATTTAGACCAAGAAGTGTACATGGAACAACCAAAAGGTTTCGTCAAAAAAGGCCAATCTAAACTAGTTTGCAAATTGAACAAATTGATATATAGTCTTAAACAAGCCTCTAGACAATGGTATCTAAAATTCAACCATGTAATCACATCCTTTGGATTTACAAAAAATGAGGTTGATCACTACATTTCTCTCAAGGCTAGTGGGAGCAACTTTGCGATATTAATCTTATATGTCAATGATATTTTGTTGGCTAGTAATGACCTTGGAGTGATTAATGAAACCAAGGGATATCTTAAGGAAAATCTTGATATGAAAAACATGGGTGAAGCAACCTTTGTAATAGGAATCGAGATCTATCGAGATCGATCGTAAGAAATCCTTGGGTTGTCATAAGAAGCCTATATCAAAACAATTGTTAAGAAATTTCGTATGGAAGGATGTAAAGCCCAATCCACACTTGATAAGTCTACAAAATTGGGTTAAAAAGCTGATCCTCCCAATCCCCCTTTGCTCTTGTTGACATAAAAAATGTCACTTTGCCTCTTTAACATCAAAAGCTACATGGAGTCGCATCCTACAACAAATAGCCAAATACAACTTCAAGCATCAGATCTTATCAAAATCAAACAAAACTGCAAGGTCCTTTAAAATAGCTAAAAGAAGGGTACAGATGAAGTTTCGGGCCATTTCAGCACTATTGAGCCTAACTTCTCCCTTTTAGCAGCTGAGCAGGAACTCCTGGTGGCGATGAACCCAGAGACTCTGGCACAAAAAATAGAGCACATAGCTGGCCTCAAAATGACACTAGAAGACTCCACATCAAATTTTGGGCCATTTCGACATGGTTTAGCCCCAAAAGGAAACAACCGCAGTGAAGTCAGCTCTCCTGGCGGCGATGGTGTCAAAGACATCAAATCTTCGATCAGAGCCCATGGATGGTCTTAAAATACCTCCAAAAGGCTCCATGTCAAGTTTCAAGTCAAACTGACAACGTCTGACCCTCCATCAACCCTCAAGCAACAAAATCAAGCCTCCTGGAGGCGAGAACCACCGAGGCTATCGCTCATCAAACAGGGTATATAGGTGGCTTCTACATGCTTCCAAAGGACTACACGTCAAATTTCAGGTCATTCTGACGACGTTTGACCTAGCTTTGACACTTGGAAGTAAAATCAGGCCTCTGGGCGGCGGAGCTCCCCGAGACCATGACATCAAAATCTGAGCTAATGGATCGTCTCAAAATGAGTCCAATAGGCTCCCTGTCAAATTTCAGGTCAATCGGACATCGGTTGATCGTATATCAAAGCTCGACATCTTCCTCACGACGAAATCAAGTCTAGCAACGACTGGACCCCGAACGACTTCAAGACTCAAACAAAAGCCCGTGGTTGGTCCTATCTATTGCTCAGGAAGCTTCACCTAAAATTTCAGGTCATTCCGACATCGTTTGACCTAGTTTTAACTCTTGACGGAAAATTGGCTACAAAGTCTTCGACTTTTCCAAAAAATAGGAAACTTTGTGTTCTGATTTGCACGGCTTCTCGTTAGGTTTCCTCTAGAGAATTAGAGAAATCAAGCCAATAAATGAGGGAAAATGTCAGAAAAAGTACAGAAGAAAAAAGAAGAGAAAAAGATTGAAAAACGGCCGAAAAACAGCGACCAAAAGGGGAAAAATCCCCATGGTCGTCGGCGGCCATAGAAATCCAAGTTGCCGAATTTCGCCCGAAAACCCATTTTTTGGGTTTTTTTTTTTGTGTTTCGAGATGATTGGCCCTTGTGGATTTTCCAAAATCTAATTTTTTGAGCAAGATATCCTTCGATCTTCGTCAACATCACGGATCCGGCTCCCAAATCATGGAATTATCATCTGATGCTTCAAAATCGCCAATCGACCGACCAAGAAAACACACTTTCTGCCCGACCGATCGAGAAGACTAATGGATAGATGTTGCCGGCCCACTGGTATCAACCGATGTCTAAAGTTGCATCGCCATCCGACATTAAACAACATGTAGATCCATCGGCGATCATCACAAGAAGAATTCCAAAAGACTCGGTACTGCCCGCGACTCTTCGAGCGCCCAGGCAACCAATTAATGAAGTTGAATGACCCATTTTATGACAAGTTAATGCGGTCATTAACTCATTATTTTGGACGGCCCAATCAGAAGCAAGGAAAAACGAGTTGCAAGTCCAAGCAATCATGGCATTAAAACCATGTAACTCCTCTCATCATGGAGATTAAAGGCAATTAAATGCCCATAATTCTCCATCGGCCAATCAGAAGCCAAGAAAAAGGAGTTACAAAATCAAGAATTAAAAACTTGTAACTCCTCCCATCATGGAGTATTAATGTAATCAATGCTCATAAACTCTCATAATGGCCACCAAAAGCCTATAAAAGGTGGTCATTCCAAAGAGAAAGGGTCCGAAAAAATCGTTCGAAATCAAGCGATCAAGAACCTCCAAAAATCCAGACACTACGCAAAGAAGCTCTGCTACTTTGAAGAAACTCTGCAGCAACAAACACCACAAGGTGATTGAAGTCCCTTGGGGGGCCACCCCCCCAAGGCCCCCTCTCCTTCTATCCAACATGGCTAGATGTGGCTCTTCAGCTCGTCTACCTGGCTTTTTATTGGATATAGGACCTCCCCTTGGTCTTTATCCTTAAAAATATGAGGTCCAAGCCAAGTCAAACGAATCAAAGCATCATGTGTTCTCATCTGAAGGAGGATGGCGGAGTCCATACATGATTCGCAACCGTCGATCTGAACGAGTCCCCACAATCTCCTGAGAAGTTAAAATCCCTTTTCTTACTTTTCTATTGTATTTTATATTTTTCTAAAGAGACAAAAAAATCACAATTCTTGTCTTTCATTATTGATGAGATTTGTAAATCGCCTTCCAGGGCACAAAACCGCCTTTCACGGCAAACAAAAGAAAATCGCCTCTTACGGCATTCAAAATCTTTGTCTCTTTTCTTAGAAATTTGTATGCAATGGAAAGTTAGAAAAAAGTTGATTTCCTTTTCTACTTGTGAAGGTGAATCTCCGGATCACCACTCCCAAATTCCAAGTAGAATAGAAAATCTGGCATACCCGTACAAAAAAATGTTGATGCTCATTTTTCTCCCTCCGCCGAACCCCGGCAGCCTCGGGGCGGAGGTAGAGGAAAAAAGCCGGATCCATCAAGTTGGCACACCCTGTGGGACTTGTTCATTTGAGAACGTGATGCTTAGATTCTTTGGCTCCTTTCTAGTTAGTGGCTTATGTTTGATCTTGCATCTAAAAAAAAATATGAGATGAGATTTTTTGGAAATTTCTATCTTTGAGTTTATTTCCACTCTTTCTCATTTAAAAAAAATAAAGAAATAACCTGATTTCTCTTTCTTGGATTCAATTTTGAGAAATTTTGATCATTTCCTCTTCGAACTTGATAGCTCACAGAAATGTTTTTAGCTATTGTGCATATCGGAGAATGGACCATCTTTTCTCTTTGATGAGTCCGATAGGGATCTTAACAAAAAAAAAAAAAAAAAAATTGATTTCAAACTTTTCAAATTTTGAAAACAAAAATTTCAGATTTCTCTTTTTTGGATTCAATTTTGAGAAATTTTGATCATTTCCTCTTCGAACTTGATAGCTCACAGAAATGTTTTTAGCTATTGTGCATATCGGAGAATGGACCATCTTTTCTCATTGATGAGTCCGATAGGGATCTTAACAAAAAAAAAAAAAAAAAAAAAAAAAATTGATTTCAAACTTTTCAAATTTTGAAAACAAAAATTTCAGATTTCTCTTTTTTGGATTCAATTTTGAGAAATTTTGATCCTTTCCTCTTCGAACTTGACAGCTCGCAGAAATGTTTGTACTAATTGTTTATTTCAGGGAATGGGCCATCTTTTCTCTTTGATGAGTCCGATAGGGATCTTAAAAAAAAAAGAGAGAGAAAAAAAAGCACTAGGGTCACACCAATTGCGTCCTTTGACCAAAGTGGATCTAAGAAAAGCCTTGTACAGAGTGTGGCGAGAGCTAGACTGTTCGAGGCAAGGGTCCTTTAAACGGGTTCATTAAGTAATCCTACCCTTACCTGGGGGTTGATCTATCTACTAAGGTTTCATAAGACCGAATTGGAGACCTATGTGTACTCTTAAAAAAAATATCTTCAGAAAGGGAAACAAAAAAAAAAAAAAACTCTGTCACTTTTGAGTTCAGATCTGAGAAATCTTGGTCCATTCCCTTTTGGATCAAAGCTCGTGGAAATTTTTTGTAGCTTGCGTTCGGATTGGAACACCATTTTCTCTCTTTAATGAACTCGATCTTGACCTTTAAAAAAAAAATTTCCGTCATTTTTGGGTTCACATTCGAGAAATTCTAGTTCCTTCCCTTTTGGACTCAGTGCTTGTAGAAATGTTTGAGCCTGTGTTCGGATTGGAATACCATTTGTTCTCCTTTATGAATCCAATCTTGACCTTTCAAAAATCCCATCTCGTGTCCATTCTAAGGATGCGATTTGCAACATTTGTGCCTAGCAGTGCTAGTACGCCCTTTCGGGTCTACTGATTCCCGACAGACACATTTTGCACTTCCAACCTTATATCATCTTACCTCGAGTGAGCCTTGCTTCTCGGCAATTTGAATTAAGGTTTACAATTGCTTCTAGCAGTTACTAGAATGCTCATTTTGAGCCTACCATACTTGCGTTCAAAACAATTGTACCCTCTATGGCGTTTTGCCTTCTTCATTACGCTTGGGCCAGGCTATGTCCCCCTGAGCGATTTGAAAAGACAAAACCATAGTTCCTTTTCCATTTATGATCACCATATTCTTATGATTATTAATGGATGTGGTCTTGCTTCAGAAGTTTTCCAAACTAACAATGACAGCTTCATTACCATCACTTTTGATGAGAACAAGTACCAGCTCATGCTTCAAGAGAAGCAAAACAAGCGCACTTGCAAGCGCCCTGCCAGCTGCCGAAGTGTCATCTCCCTCGGTAACTCACAAAACACCAGATCGACCTCTACTCCCTAGACTATCATGCTGGGACAATTCCCATTCCCTGTAGAAGAAACTGCACTTGCCAAAAAGCAGAAAACTGCCCCTGAACGTGTCACTGCCATGACACCAAGGGCAATTTCCAAGAAGCCCGAAGCCCGCGGCAACCCCGCAAAGCTTCAACCTGTAAGAAACTAGGTCTGCCTCAAGACTTGGTCCCCAAGACCTTCACCAAAAGCAAAGGAGGTCCCCAAACATCTATAAAGGCAGCATACCTGGCCCCTCTCAAGGAGAACCGGTTCTACCCTCTCTCTTACATGAAAGAGCTAAAACCTACCCTCCGCCAAACAAAATCAACTCAGCATGAGCCGGCTTTGTCGCGTCCCTCGAACCCGATTAGAAAATAAACCGGATCCGTGTGGAATCATACAATTTGAGGCATGATTTATATATCAAAACAATGAATAATCAATCTCATTACTTAACTTAAAGTAGCAAAGAACATTTAAAGCTAAACAAAGGTTAATTTAATTACAGTGGCCATCCCAATAACTAAGGCCATAAAATAAACTGAAGTCAAAGGAATAAAGGTCCAACGAAGAAACAATAAATAATAACAAAAGCTAATAAATGTTCTCAAGTGTGTCACTCTCGTGCCGGATGTGATGACACTACTCTACGTCATCGGTACGCCACTCTCGCTCCTCCTCAGCTGGTTGGAGATCCTCTGGGATCTCCTCACCTGCCTGCTCCTCATAGTAGTACTCACCTGAGGTGTCTGCACACCAAGGAATAGAGTCAACAACATGTTGAGCAATAGATAAGCAAGATATAACGAACATAACATGCATCAAGTATAAGAGTAATAACAAGTATACTAATCAAGAAAATACAAGGAATCGAAGTTAGGCATAAAGCATGAATAAATATCACCCGAAACAATAACAAGAATCCTAACATCAACTAACAATCACCACTATACAAGCAATGAAATGCAAGTAACAAGAAGGAGACTCCGAGGATGTCCAAGCCATCTCCCGGGGTACCAGTAACAATCCCACTAGGACTACTGATACCAAAGTCCGGCTCCAGGGGGATCTAAGCTCCCGATCCTGGGAATAGTAGCATGGTCCAAGCCTGCTCCAAACTATTCAACGCCATGGACGTTGTCCAAAGCCGACTGCCCACCCCGATGCCCGAGTAACTGGCCCATTAATAAATCCCCAAACTGCAGTTGGCCATGACATGCAAATGATAATGAAGTGGTGCTGACACGAGGGAAAACCAAGACATGTTTTTAGGGATTATCTCATTCAAGACAATACAAGACAAGTTAACCACATGATAATCCCTTACATGCTAGCCAGTCATGTTTATCAATTCATGACACACGGTTCCTACGGTACACCCTAGGTCAGGTCCAAGTCCTAGTTCTGCAAGGATTTATATTTCATAATTAGTTAAGTGTTTTATGACAATAGAGTGTACATAGAACGATAACAACGGATATAATTCACAAGTCAAGGAGGAATTACAATCCAAACCTAGGCAATTGGTGTTATCCCTGTACCCCACATGTTCTAACGGAGTACATGTAGAATTAGATTAATGAAGCTTTTAAGGAAATCCCTTGGTGTACAATCATGTAAGCAACTATTGATACAATTCCATATGAATTCGGTTATACCACGTGTAATACAGGAATACCTAGACAACCTATCAGAGCATACCAAGCCATGTGCTTCGATTTCAAACCCATTAATGGTCATGAGAGACTAGGTTCATGGTTTCCAAAATCTAAGGCTCAAACCTAGGTTACCGGTCTCATTTTCAATAAAAACATTAGTTGAATCAATAAACAAGGTATTTACATTACTTTCTGATCTCCAATCATAACGAAACCAAAACCATTAGATTCTACGTCTCAAGGGCTTTCCAATGGTATATAGAACTCTAAATTCTGACGAACGGGTCAAAAGTTATGCCCGTTCAAAGTGGACGTTGCTGACTGTAGAATGTAGTCTCGCTATAGCGAGCCAAAGTCTCGCTATAGCGAGAATGCATACTGCCTGGGCTTCAGAACAGTAGCAAAGCTTGCTCTAGTGAGGGTTAAGCCTGCTATAGAGAGAATGCATTCTGCTTGGGCTCCAGAATAGTAGCAAAGCTAGCTCTAGCGAGGGTTAAGCCCGCTATAGCGAGCCTACTTGCTGCCTGAACCCGAGCTGAAGCAGATTTGGCCTGTTTCAATGTATTTTCAATCCCATTCACCTAGAGTTCATCCCCTTCCTTCCTAAGCCTTTTCAAGGCCTGCACCTGCATGAGAAAAGCCTCCATGCTCTCTCTCTCAAACCACATTCAATCCATTCATCAAATCAACCATCAATTAAAGTCTATTCAACCCATTTATCCAATTTTAGCATATGTAATCCAATTAACCATGACAAGCTTGGAATTTATGGAAAATCTAAGTAATGAATTAACAAGAACCAATAATAATACATGCATGCTCAATATATAAAGCTAATCTACTTGCCTCAACCAAGAAGAATATGAAATTGGGAAAAAACTTTGAGGAGAAGCTCCACTACCACGGAAACCACGATCTAACCCAACCAAACGCAACCTAAAATGCAAAGAAGAAGAAAAGAAATGAAAAGATCGAGATCAAACCTAAATCTAACCAAAAGGAAAGATGATTGAAAGACGAGGGTGAGGGAAATCTTACCAAACCAGGATTAACGGAAAGAGGAGATTGCGAGGAAGGAGATGTGCGGTTCGGATCTTTAAGATGGTCTCTACTGGAGGGAGTTCTGGAGCTTTGATAAGTGGGGAAGAAAGGGGCTGCTGTAGCTTTTGCTGCAGAGAATGAGATTAGATTAGGGTTAAGACTAGGGTTAAGGAAGAAAAGGAAGAGAAAATGACAAGTTTGCCCTTAAGTGGGTCCAGTGAAAGAATGGGCCACTTGAAAAGTTTCTGATCTTCGGATCGCGACGAGCCAAGAGATAAAATTGATCAGCACGATGAGACCTTTCCAACGAACTCAAAATCACGGCGATTGAAATTTTCCGGAAAAACACTTAATTTTCCTTAAGTTGTTAACTACCCCCTTCTATGATCAAACGAACTCGAAATCATACGAAACTTTGCAGACACTATTCTAATGCTAAAAGAAACTCGTTCATGATCTAAACCCACCTAATTATCTAACAATACAATTAATTATAATAAGTAAAAAATAAACGGGTCAACGGGCCTATTATTGGGCCCAACTGACCCAGTAAGGTCGTGGACCTTACAGTCTTGCTCCTACAAGTCCAAAATCAGATCATGCATCACCAGGACTTTACAAGAACCTGCCAGGGCTTGCACTCTTACAGTTCGACCCTTCATCTCAACGGGGGTCGAACTTGCAAAGTTCAAAGCCTCACTGCGACAGGCAAAGGACCGCGTTCGGATCCTGTCCATGCCTAGCTTCAAAGAAGACAGGCTTGGCTGTTGCACACAAGAGACTACATCCTTCATTGCTGAAGCCTAACCAGAGATGACCGAAGCTCAAATTGCTCGTCGCATATGTCGCCGCGCGGCATATTGACAAAAGAGACTAGAGAAGCAAAGAACCCAGCATTATACCCTTCAAGTCTCTAAAAAATGGGTCAAAAAAGAAAGACCTAACCAAGTTGTTGCTGTTCATATGGTTGGCAAAACCAAAAGATACTAGAAGTCAACAACTAAAATTCATGTCAGACGCCCGGTGACTCACAATATCTCCCAAACACGAAGACATCAGGAGGACCGTCCCACTCCTTCAAGTCAAGGACACTGGAGTGACCATTCCTCGGGCTCTTCATCCAAAAGAATGAGCCCCAGCTCAGTCACCAAAACGGTATACTGGTTCGACATTCGAAGGGTGAACGTCCTGGTTACAAATACTGAGCATCCTCTGCCGCATGATGATGTAATTGCACGCATCCAGTAGCTGAAGCAAGGACAGCAGAGAATAGAGGTTCTAATGGAGAACCTACTTCTCACTTTCCAGTGTCCATCAAACAATGAAGCTCCTCCGAGTCATCAAGATGACGAGGTAAATGGGGAAAACGAGTCACGCACCCTTACCAAAAAGGACGTTGACGATATCCTCACCAAAGCAAAAGAAAATGATACGCTAAAGGAGCATGAGATCAAGCCACCATATCCCCTATGGATGGACTCGGTTCCGTTTCCTACAAAATTCAAACAACTTACTCTCCAAACATACATGGGAAAAGATTCAGCTAGGTAGCACGTCATCCACTTCAAGATCCTGACGGAAGCTATAGCGGATCAAGATGCCCTAAAGATCCGTCTCTTTGCAAGTACCCTAAAAGGTACGGCCTTTGATTGGTACTCCACTATGCTGGAGAATTCCATTCAAAACTAGACCATGCTAGAGACATGCTTCCTGACCCACTTCAAAGGTGAGGATCATCCTGTTACTATGGCACAGTTCTGCAGCCTAAAACAGGAAGAGACTGAGTCAACATACGACTTCATTCACTAGTGGAAGGCGATGGCATACAAGTGCTCAGACATACTGTCGTAAGCATCGCTGGTCAACATTTGCCATAACAACATGAGAAAAAGGATCAGCTCTATGATCATCAACAACAAATCAAAGAACCTAGGAGAACTCCTAGAAGCATCTATGGAGGCTGAAATGGTGATCAAAGACCTCAACAGTCAGAAATCATCAAAGAAAGAGCCAACTGCCATTACAACCTTAAAACCAAAGAAAAAGGAGGTTCTCAACATGCAAACCAAGTCAGCTCCTCAGCAACCAAAGAAAGCTGAAAACAAAGCCGCAGGTGAAAAGCCTGAACCCTCTGACTCCTTTAAAGAACGAGTAGAGAAGAAATACCCATTCAATGAAGATGTTGAAGAAATACTTGGGGCTCTCTTGGCAAATGGGAAACGCGCCTTGCCTGTCCCCAAAAGACTGAGAGATGTTGGCAAAACCAATGATCCTCGGTATTGCCCATATCACCAGATGGTCTCGCATCCTCTCAATCAATGCTTCGTTGTGAAAGAGAAGATTAACGAGATGTGGAAAAACGGGGTCATTACCTTTCACAAAAACTATGGGTTTGCCTCCGTCAATATGGTGTCATATGGACAAACATCAAAATCACCAAAGGAGAAGATCACTACTTCTTTAAAGGTGATAAAAATGACTCAACGTCTTAAGAGTTGGTTCCTTATCCAACACTAGAAGGACAACCCATATGGGTGCATCCCGATCTCCTCAAAGATGAAAATTGGGATATCGTTAAAACAAAGCTGACTGCTCAACAGCGAAGGCAAGCCAGGAGACAACTTCGCAAGCTCAAACAGCAGGAGAAAGCTCAATCAAAACAAGAAGCCCCTGAAAAGGCAGAGACATCCTTTACTACTTCACTGAGGGCAATGGAAGACTCCCTTCCCAAGACTCCAAGGGCGGCGAGAAAATTCATCCTTGGTGATTTCATGCCACCACAACTCAAAAATGAAACTACGCCGGGGGCATCATACTCTTGCAACTCGATAATTGGATTCTCCATGGATGGATACGAGTCCAGTGACACTGCCAGTGACACCAATGAGTGGGAGGAATCCCTTGAAACAGGAGAATACCTCTCCGATGAAGAATGGATTCATGAATCTCACCTTATGCCAGTAATCTGGTATAATCCCTTACAGCCACAAGGATCCTGGTCTGATGATGAAGAAGACCAAGAGGCTGTTCAAGAAAATGTTGTCGATCCAGCACCCACCAATGCTCTAATGGAACCCAACAATGTTCAACCACGAGGGGAAGATGATGAAGAAGATTTGGCTCCTATGCCCGATCTCGCAGAATATGCAATGATCTTGCAGCGTCTGGCCATAGAGCAAGAGCAGGATCGCCTCAATGAGCTTCATCATAATCAAAATACACAACCGGAGGTCCCAGAAAATCTACAAACATCTCCTCCATTAACCCTAGAAAATGAAGAAAGTTACTAGATCGATGATCCTTTTACATCTGAAGACGAGTCAGAATCCCAGCAGTGCATTCTGGAGGCATCTTCTATTGGAGTTGCTTGCAATGCGATAGTTCGGGATGATAGTGCCTCTGAGGCTTCATCTGCCGAGGCTGCAGACTCTCAAACTTCGTCTGGTAGCATATCTTCCGAGCCTACATCATCTTATGTGACTTCCACTGAGATATCACCTTCTCAGGCTTCGTCCCCTAAAACTGTGACATTGGAACTCAAACCTCTTCCGACTGATCACCTTGAAGAAGCTCTGGCCGATGAAGTCTTCTTCAATGAAAACCCGATCAACTGGTCTCAGATACCCAACCTTATAGGTGATGTCTGGACCGATGAAATACTCAACAAAGAAGAAAAATTGCTGGATGCTGTTCAGGACTTATTCCTGGAAAATGCTCCATGCAATGCAATCATTGAAGACAGCAATGCTGCTGTGGAAACGTTTTCAGCAAATGAGAAGGATCAACCCCTTGATCCCGAGGGTGATCTTCCAAACGAAGAACCTTCTCCAGAAGCTCTTGAAGTTGGTAGAGGTACCCGCTCTGGCCGGGATTATCACAAAAATTACAACCAACCTTCTTATTCTTCTGTAAATCCTTCGGGAAAGCAAGTTGTAAACACCCTAAGTGGCAACAATAATGAAAATGCAGGCCCCAAGGAGGCTTTCAAGTATGACTTGATTGAGCACTTCAAACACATACCTGTACGACTGCACATCCTAGACTTATTATGAATGTCACCACAAACTCGTGATAGTCTTATTTCAGAACTACAAAAGCTGAATGCGGATATTGAAAAACATGCCCCACAAGTCCTACAAATTGAAATGGGCTATAGGGTCAAAAAATCAAATACTCGCTCAAAGGGAGAAAAGAAGAAAGCTGAGGGATCTTGCATTGAATGCCTCTCAGTTAAAAAAGCAGCAAGTGCTACCATCGCCTTCAATGAGGAAGACCTCCTGTTATGCGAGACAAAGCACAACCGATCCCTGTACTTCACAGGGTACATCAAAGAAATGCTGATACACAGAGTCCAGATCGACCTAGGTTCTACACTCAACCTCATCTCTACTTCGGCACTTGAAGAGTTGGGTATTCCACCTAGCGAGCTGAGTCACACGTCTGTATCAATCTTTGGATATGATGAGAGCGCTCAAAGGCCTATCGGCAAAATTAGGTTCAGATTGTAAATCGGTGATCTTATTTCTGAAGTCCACCGTGTATGCAATAAAGACCCCTTCATGCTGCAACATCCTTCTCGGACCCCCCTGGATAAACAAGAATGGTGTCGTCCCTTTAACTCTACATCAGTGCATCAAGTTCGTTGGCGATGACGGCTTGATACATCGAGTGTTTGCAGACAAAAAGCCCTTCAAAGGCAAAGATGTCCATTTTGCAGATGCTTAGATGTACAAGGATGAAAAAGAAGAAAAGGAGGAAAAAACAACATCCTTTGCCGGCAATCTCTAGAAAGATAAAGGCAAGGCTCCTCAGCAATCATCGGAAGAAAACAAACCTTCTGGCAAATCCGAAGAGAGCAATCCATCTCCCTTCGTTGTCTCCTTCAAATCTTCCAAGCCTTTGGTAATCACCACCAAAGCAAAGAAGACAAAACAAAAGACTGGGGGCAAGTTTGTTGTCTTCTTTGTGTCTATCATGCAAGACAAAGATTCAAATTCAGAGCTAGAAGACGATACGCCGTCAAGCCAAGCTGATACTTAGCAAGTTTAGCCTGCTATCACTCCATTGGAGACACCTGTCGACGTAGAAGACCCTGCGTTTGCTCCCTTCATCGTTCCAGCAACTTCGGTAGAAGAAAAACCAATCTTCTTCCATGGATCGGAAGCTTCTTCATCAAATTCTTTGCTTGAACCTTTCCAAAATAAAGGCATGCGTCAACTATCCCTGTATAGTCCAATGGCACAAGCTATCATGAAGAAAATGGGCTATGACACTTAGAATCCAACTGGTTTGAGAGGTGGCCGTGGTATTCTAATACCATTGTAACCCACCCTGACCAAAAGCCAACTGGAGGATTGGAAACTCCACCATCACATAGACAAGCCTTCATATGGGTTGGGGTCTGACCCTGACACTCTTTTGAGATAGTTGACACAAAGGCTACAAAGTCATTTTGCTGATCAAGCCTCAACATCTCGTGCTGATGAAGATACCGATCTCCCTAGATATCTCTTTGATGAGTCACTCGTCAAGGATCCAGGAAGTTCATCTAATTGGTACGATTTCTCTGATAATGAAGAGGAATTGTCCGATGGTAAACATGTGGTTTTTTTTACCTAAAAGAACCATTGTCTTCAAAAGAAGTGCCTTACTTTGACCCAGTTTCAGCGGGTGGTTGGGACCATCTCATAGCAAGCCTTGAGAAGAGTGCTGATCAAGAGGACTTGTGGATAGAAACGGAGCCTTAGTCTGAAAATGCCCTTGAAACTCCAGGTCTTGTTAAGTTGGAAGCCTACGAAAATATTGTGGAGGAACCACTTTCAGACCTTCCAACAGAAGATTCTATTCAAAAGATAGACTTAGGAATGCCAGATAACCCACATCCTGTATTCATAAATATGAATATAAAGGATGATGAATTACCCGAGTATATCTCTTTTTTTTGTGAGCTTGTTGATTGTTTTGCATTGTCTTACGCTGAAATGCCTGGTTTAGACCCCAAAATAGCGGTCCAGAAACTCAACCTGCAAAAAGATACCAAGCCTATCAAACAAGGCCAAAGAAGATTCTGTCCTGACGTGATGGATAAAATTGAACGAGAAGTTTAGAAACTCAAAAGCATTGGCTTCAACCGTAAGGAACAGCATCTGAATGGTTGGGCAACATCGTCCCCGTGACAAAGAAAAATGGGCAAATCAAAGTCTGTATTGACTATAGAGACCTGAATAATGCATGCCCCAAAGATGAATTCCCACTCCCCATACCGAAGGTGATGATTGACAACACCTGCGGATTCGAGCGAATGACTTTCATGGATGGCTTCTCTGGTTACAATCAGATAAAGATGCATCTTGAAGATGAAAAGTACACACCATTTCGGACCCCATTTGGCGTGTATTATTACATTGTTATGCCATTTGGTTTGAAAAATGCCGGTGTAACATATCAGAGGGCTATGATGAAGATATTCCAAGATATGCAGCACAAGACGGTCGAATGTTACGTTGGTGACCTCGTCGTCAAAAGCAAAAGAAAAGAAGATCACCTCAAAGATCTTCGAGAAGTCTTCCTCCGACTTCGCAAACACAAACCGCGAATCAATCCCCTAAAATGCTTCTTCGGTGTTTCATCGGGTAAGTTTCTTGGATTCATAGTTCGGAAAGATGGAATAGAACTTGACGCCATCAAAGTCAAGGCTATCCTAGAAATGCCATCTCCAAGAACCCTAAGAGAACTAAAAGGGCTTCAAGGAAGATTGGCATACATCCGACGGTTCATCTCCAACCTGTCAAGGAAGTGCCATCCGTTCTCTCACTTGATGAAGAAAGGTGTTGACTTTGTTCGGGCTGCCGAATGTGAAGCTGGATTTCAAGACATCAAGTCATACCTAACCAAACCTCCAATGTTGGCTGCCACTATAACTTGAAAACCATTCATCTTGTACACAAGAGCTCTCGACTATTCTTTGGGCACTCTACTCGCACAAGAAAACGACGAGGGAAAAGAAATTGCTCTTTACTGCCTCAGCCGCATGTTGGTAGGTGCAGAACATCGCTACTCTTCGGTCGAAAAAAAATGCCTTGCAGTGATGTTTGCTGTACAAAAGCTACGTCACTATCTACTGTCCAACACAGTCTACCTAATTTCGAGGATCAGTCTCTTAAAGGTCCTTATCACAAAAGCAGGTTCGCTCAATGCCTGACTGGCAAAATGGCCCATCCTTCTGTTGCAATTTGATATTAGGTATGTACCACAAAAAGCAATCAAATGCCAAGCTTTAGCAGACTTTCTCGCAGAGCATCCACTGCCTAAGGATTTTCCACTCAGGGATGATCTCCCAGACGAACCTGTCTATAACGTGGAGACTTCCTCATCAAATGCATCCTGGGACATGTACTTTGATGGTGCAACCAGGACAAATGAAAAAGGAAAGATGATATCGGGAATTGGCATTCTCTTTGTTAGCACCGACAAATATATGATTCCACATGCTTTCTCACTACTGGAACCATGTTCAAATAATGCAGCCGAATACCAAGCTCTGATTATAGGATTGGAACTCGCCCTCGAATCCGGCATCACCATGCTAGAAGCCTTTGGGGACTCTCAATTGATCGTCAACCAGATGAATTAGAAATATGAGATCAGGAAGCCTGATCTGTTGCCTTATTACAACAAGGCACAACCACTTCGACAAAAAATTGACATCTGTCACGTCACCCACATCCGTAGAGGTGAAAACATCCGTGCAGATGTCCTAGCTGGACTTGCTGCATCTATGGCAATTCAAGAAGGGGAAAACATGTAAATTACAGTGTGTCAAAGAAGGATTCTCTCTCCTATCAACACACACCAAGCAGTTGTTGAATGCCACCGAGTGGTTGGAAGTCGGATTTCCATCCTCAAACCTCCGATCGGCGACTTAAGGGATCCGTTCATTGATCACATTATGTTTGGGATCCTACCTGAAGATCCAAAAGAGCGGTAAGCGTTCAAAGATGAGCCCCAAACTCTCATTTGGATATTCCTTCAAAATTATAGAAAATCCTACAATGGAGTATTTCTACGCTGCTTGTCACAACAAGAGGCAGAAGAAATTCTCAAGGAAGTTCATGCTGGTCTTTGTGGAACCCATCAGGCTGGACCCAAGCTCTATGATTAGATAAAAAGGTTAAGTTATTACTGGCCTACCATGGTAGCTGACGCAATGCAATTTGTAAAATGCTGCCAACAATGCCAAGTTCATGGAGATTATGTCCACATGCCTCCAGAATGGCTACATCCTACAATGATCTCATGGCCTTTTGAAGCCTAGGGTATGGACATCATAGGCCCTATCTCTCCCCCATCAAGCAAATGTCATCTCTTCATCTTTGCCGCAAAGGATTATTTCTCCAAGTGGTTAGAAGCATTTGCGCTCGGTGAAATAAAGACCACATCAATCCTTCAATTCTTGCGCACCAACATCATTATTTGTCGCTTCGACATACCTCAAAGATTCATCCATGATAATAGACCACAATTCCGGGATTACAAATTCTACAGGTTTTGCGAAAAATACAAAATCCAAAGTGTCGTTCGACTCTATATAATCTGGCAGCGAACGGACTAGCAGAAGCCTTCAACAAGACACTCTGCAAAATCCTCAAGAAAATGGTCCCTAGTCATAAAAGAGACTGGGGCGACAAACTACCTGAAGCTTTGTGGGCCTATTGAACCACCATTCGAGGACCAACTCATAGCACACCATTCTCCTTGGTCTATGGATGCGAAGCTGTTGTCCCTTTGGAAGTACAAATTCCTTCTTTAAGGGTACCTCTTCAAAATGACATGACTCAAGAAAGCAATGTCAAATTGAGACTTCAAGAACTGGATAATCTCGATGAAAGATGGCTCGAAGCTCTACAAAGCATTGAGCTTTACCAAGCATGCATGGCAGGATTTCTCGACAAGAAGGTCAGGCAACGTGCCCACAAAAAAGGTCATGACAGGATTTTTCGACAAGAAGGTCAGGCAACGCGCTCACAAAAAAGGTGACTTGGTTCTTGCAGTAAAAAAGCCAATGGTTTTTGCTTACAAATCCAAAGGCGAATTTGAACCAAAATGGGAGAGACCCTTCGTCATCGACAAAGTCTTCTCCAACAGCGTATACACTCTTCTAAATATGAAGGGTGACAGATGTATGCCGCCCATCAATGGCAAGTTCTTGAAGCGGTACTACCCTTGAAGACTTCCTTCATCAGGACAGAGCAACGCCTACACGGCCAAAGCCTATTCCTAGGTACTTGCTCGTCAAACCCACTCCTTTTGAAATTTTCATCCTTACGTTGAAATTTCTAAAAAGAAAAAAATCAAAACAATGCTTACTTTCAATGTTTCATTGTTAAAAAAAAAAATCAAATAAAAAATTCCCAAGCTTAGGAGCCTCTTCCCTAACTTGACCAAAATTTCCAATCCCTGAACCCAAAATTCATGGTTTGAAACAAAAATCAGGACTCGGGAATTTCTACCCTAGTCCACCCCGGCTTTTACCACCAAAAATGGTTTTAGGTCAAAATTTACGACCCTCGTGTCTTTAAACAAAAATGATTTTCCAAAAAAACTGCGGGGAAGCGACGTCTGTCGATACTTGCAAAATAAAAAAATCGGAAAGATGCGAACCCCATTCGATACTTCCAAAACCTGAAAATCGCAAGGAAGCGACGTTTCGTCGATACTTGCAAAATTAAAAAAAATCTTGGAGTTGAAACATTCCAGTTGATATCCACAACCCAAATTTCAAAAATCGTGGGGAAGCGACATTCAGTCGATACTCGCAAAACAATATTTCTGAAAAAGAAGGGAGGTGATGCTCAGTCGATACTTGCATCCAAATCAGCGAGGAGGCGACATTCCATCGATACTCTCAACCAAATGAGCAAGGAGGCGACATTCCATCGATACTTGCAATACCATTCAGCAGGGAGGCGACACTTAGTCAACATTTGCATTTTTTAAAACAAAAAACCCAGCTTTTATGCTAAAAACCTGGCTTTCACGCCAAAAACCAAAAGCCCGACTTTTATGCCAAAAACCTTGCTTTCAAGCCAAAAACCAAAAGAAAACCAGTTTTAAGCCAAAAACCTGGCTTTCATGCCAAAAATAAAAAATCTGGCTTCTACGCCAACAAAACAAAACTTGGCTTTCATTCCAAAAAACAAAATTTTGGCTCTCATGCCATAAAACCAGAACTTGGCTTTCATGCCACAAAAATTCGGTATTCATGCCAAAAAATAAAAACCGGCTTCCATGCCACAAAATTTTGGCTCCCATGCCACAAAACCTGGCTTTCATGCCAAAAATTTTTTTTTGGCTCCTATGCCATTCCAAAATTCGGCTCTCATGCCATCCCAAAAATCCGGCTTTTGTGCCATCTCAAAAAAAAAAAAAAAAAAAAAAAAGCTTCCATGCCACAAAATTTTGGCTCCTATGCCATTCCAAAATTCGTCTTTCATGCCATCTCAAAACTTGGCGTTCAAGCCATCTCAAAATTTGGCTTTCAAACCATAAAAAAACCAGGCTTTCGCCACAAAATTTGGCTTTCACGCCCAAAACAACCATTTGGCAAAAGATTTTCACAAAATGACAACCTTTTGATCAAGATTTTCAAACAAACCATCCCCATTCAATTTTTTGCTTATTTTCATCAAAAAGAATTTAAGTGAAACGAGGGAAATACAAAAATAGAATACCAAAAATGTTTATACATGGAGGTACCAAAGAAGAGAAGAAAAGAGTTTGTTACAAATCAGGAGCTCAATCTAACATGGTCTTCAACCAAAGATTCAACTCCTCAAGCAGACTCTTGGCCTTAGCCTCCAAAGCTTTCAGGCCGCGTTTCTTCAAAATCTTGCCATAAAATGTGGCAGAACGCTGCGACCCATCATTAGCACGAGAAAGCTCTTCCCAGAGAATTTGCCACTGCTCATATTCCTTTGTTTTCCTTCGGAGATTGTTGTCAGCCTCTTTGACCTGCCGAATCAAAGTCCCCTCTCTAGAGCGAGCTTCCACAATGGTAGTCCATTTGGCAGCAGCTCGTTCCTCCAAAAGCTCGAGACGTTGCCTGGCCTCGATGACCTCCCTGTGAAGATGGTGCAGGTCCTGTGTTAGCTTGATGATAGCCAACTCGGTGGCGTTCCTTTCCCGAACGAACTGCTTCCAAGTCCGCGAAATCTCATCCACTTTAGATTTGACTTCGCTGGAAGGCTTAAAAAGCATCTCATTGAAGAAGTCGCCATTTGGAAAGTTCTTGGTCTTCGTTCACTTGTTTCCCAAAGTGATAACGTCATCAACAACAGCCTTGGCACTTGCAATGTCCAGACCAACTTCTTCGCTATCAATAAGAATGTCCTGCTCATGCTTGATCATGCTAAAGCCAACTTCCAAGTGGTCAGAAGAGAAAGTCTCAATCCAAGAACTCAAGACGCTCTTTAGCACTCTCTTCGCATATTGAAGGGATGGTCCGGATGAAGTCTCACCCCGCTCCATCGGCCGACTGCATCTGTCATGCTTCATTGGAGGGATAGTCAACAAACTCTGTCCAATCGAAGATGTTGGCGAAAGAATCTCATCATTGGTTGAAGTAGCCCCTACTTCTGGATCAACCGCGGGCACTGCCTACTCTGGACCCGAAGAAGATGGAGGGACTTCTTCTATTGCTTCACAACCTGCCAATGAAAGATAAAAAGGTATCGATATGATCTTGTCAAAAATCAATACCAAGATTATTACTACAAAGTACCTTCTTCGATGATCGGCGGAGAACTCTCTGCCTCTATGAACTCATCGGAGTATCATCAAAAGTTGCATCCATGGATGGTTCAAAGTCATCAGAATCTTGTGGCAAGTCAGATGGCAAGAAAAGAAAATAAAAAATATGTCAGCAAATGGAGGCAAAGAAAAACAAAAAAGCGAAAAAGCAAAAGAAGTCATACCAGGTGAAGGTTCTGGAACTACTCCAGACTCCCTTGGCTCTTTTTTAGATGCAGCGATTGGGTCTGTCATCGCCTCGGGCATCGCCAAATCATCATCTTCTACTAAAAAAAAAAGAAAGCAGCGGATCAAAACAAAAAAAAAATCTCCATGAAAGAGAAGAAACGGAAAGAGAAAAATGAAGAATCATACCATCGCCAGTGGTCGGATCCGTCATCGTCTCATTGGCCGGAGCCTCGGGCATCACCAAGCCATCATCTTCTACTGCCGGCATCAAAATTGAAACTGGCATGATTCCAACATTAGAAGATGACTCTTGTTGTCTCCTGATGTGAGCTTGAAACTCCAAATGCTGCAACCTTGCAGGTATGTGATTCCATACAGTCCAATTCCTTTCCATAAAAGACTCATGCATTTACATAAATCTTCATGCATTTAGAATTAGGAAGCCTTTTCCAAAATCTGACCAATGCCAACCCAAATTTGGTCAAAATCAAACTTTGTTAAAATCAAAATCCATGTTGATTGAATATCGAGCCTTAGCCTCTTTTTCTTGATATCATTCACTCAAAAATGCATATGCATATTGTCTTGCATAAAAACATCATTTGCATTGTGAGGAAAAGAAATGCCAAAAAAAAAAGAGAAAAATAAAAATAGGAAAGGCAGAAAAATGGTCGAGTAGCCACCAAAAAAAAGGAAAGAAAAAAAGTTAGAAAGAAAGAAAAAAAGGAAGAAAGAAAGAAAGAAAAGCAAAGAAAAGAAGAAAGTTTTTCTACTTCTACATGGAGTTTTTTGTGAAGAAAACTTACTTGAAGCCATGGATGGAGAAGAAGGAGAACTTGAAGATCCTTGAAGAAGAAAAGGTTCTTGATCTTGGAGCACTCTTGAAGACTTTTTGTAAGAAGAAAGCAATAAGAGCAAGAGATCCAACTCCCTTTGCTTTTATAGAAGAGAACAAACCAAAAGACGAAATAAGGAGAAAAGCTAGGAGGTTAGTGCTACAAATTAGCAACCTTCCTAAAAGAAAGGAGATTTGAGATATTCTCTCCTAAAGAGAAGATTCTTTGAGAAATTCTCTTAAAAAAGAAAGGGAATGTGAGATATTCTTTCCCAAAAGAAAGATACTTTGAGAAAGTCTCTCCCAAAAACAAGGAAACTTGAGAGATTCTCTCCAAGTAAGGATATTTTTAGATATTCTCTACACAAAGGAGATATTTTTAGAAATTCTTTACAAAAATGACATCACATGAGATCTAAGCCATCTTTAAAAACTTAAGGGGCCACATGAGCTAAGTTTGACCACCTAGGCACTACAGGTGGCTTTTAGTCAAAATTCCTCTTACCAAGTGTAGACACCTCGTTTTGGCGCCCTATGAGGGGCAATTCAGTCCACCCTATTTAATGATGTCCTGATTAGGCCCCGAGTCAAAAGTCACCAATCGTCTCTAGACCTCTGATCGCCCTGGGAGTTGGCTCATCATGATCTACTCATCGAGAGCTTTCCGCCTATATATAGAACTCCAAGATCTGACTGGCGGATCAAAAATCATGACAGCGGGTCCCACACCCCCGCGGCGCCTGCGTGAAAAATCACCTATCATCTCTAGACCTCCGATCACCCAGGGAGTTGGCTCATCATGATCTACTTGTAAGACCCCGCCCCGAGAGTTTCCGATTAGTGTTAATTAAGACGTGTTTTAGTTATAAGTGAGATTATTGGAAATGGGTTAAATCTAGATTAGAATAGTTCTTTATAGCTTTGAATAATTTTGGGAACTCTTTTGACCTAGTGGGGCCCTTTGGGGGTTCCTTTTAGTGTGTCTTGATTAGTTTTGGGATTTATTTGATAATTCTGGAAATCGGTAATTGCTCCGTTGAATGTATTTTATGATTCCCGACAACTTTCGTATTTGCTCCGTTCCGATTCGAGACCTCTAAACCCTACTTTGCCATTGATAGGGGTAAAACAGTCTTTTTACACAAAATCTGGACACAATTTTCTATGTCCCCGAAACTTGTAAAATATATACTTTTTGGAAAGTAGAAATTTCGACGAGCAATTCTTTCTTCTTCGTCGAATCCGTCCGAAGCCCGTAGAATGGTGTTCTAGCCCATTTTGGACCTTTAAGTTGTGGGACCCATTGCCTTAGCTATATAAGGGGAAGTCTTCTTCTTCCCCCTCTTCTTGCAATTTCTTGAGAAAGAGGAGTCCCAGCCCAGCCTAGGTTTTTCTCCATTGCTTCTTGCTTCTTCTTCTCCCAATCTCTCTCAATCTCTCTCAAATCTCTTGCTAAAGGCAAAATGGAGGTAGTAGTCTTCTTCCCCTCCATGAGAGCTTCCTCTTGATACCATTTGTGGAGAGAGCCTCCCATTCCAAGCTACCTATTGAGCCAACTCTTGCCATTAGAGGACCCTTCATGTAAGTTCTTCTTCTCATCTCTTGATTGTGGGTTCATCTAGCCTAGGAGGTGCTTCACCTTGATTATTGGAAGTTATCTCCATCTATTTCTTGATTTTTGACTTTCTAGGGTTGTAATGTTGTATTTTGGGGATTTTGTGTAGATTGTAGATTTGAGCTTGTTAGTGGATTAGAGCTTGGCTAGCTTACTTTGGAGACCAAGGCAAGTGGATGAATAGATTTAATTTGGATAAGTTCTTACTTTGTCAAAAATGTGGATTTTTACTATTCACATGTCATTTGATTTATCATGATTCCATAATGATTTAGAAATGTATTTGTTGACATGGTTTCTTCCTTAGCTTTATGATAATAAATGCATCCCTCATCAAAGTTTATTTTGGGTCATTATAAGCTTCTTAAATGGTATTGTACATGCATTGAATGAAATTTGGATTGGTAGGTGAATTAAATGTATTGGTGGAATGGTAGTTAGTGGAAAGAAGTAAATGTTAAATGGAAGGGAATAGACCCATTCCACATCAGAGAACGGTTGGAATGGAGGTGAAATGGTTTGGGAAAGAATTGACTGAAATCTGCACCTGATGTGTAGTTCCCGCAGCTGGGCGGTCAGCAGGCGGTCACCTCGGCGGCTAGCCGACAGGTGACCGGCGGCTAGCCGACCCAGATACGGTTAGAAACACAGAATGCTGCATTTTGACAGGCGAACCGCGGTCAGCCGCGCGGTCAGCTCGTGGCTAACCGCCAATCCCAAACCCAGTGACCGCTAGGTAGCCGAGATGCGCGGTTAGAAATGCAGAATGCTACATTTTAGCAGGGTGAGCCGCGGTCAGCTCCGCGGTCAGCCAGCGGCTAACCGCCGATCACCTTGGCGGCTAACCGCCATCTGACCGACAGGTGACCGAGTTTTACCCAGAATTCCTGAGTCTTTTCCATTGGTTTCAGTTATGGTATTTAAAGGTTTGGATGGGTTGTTCTGATGCCCTACCACCTTGGAAAGACCCAGGGGATGACATAAGGAGATTGACATGGATAGAAACACCATTTCGGAAAAGGTATTGGGACTTTTAGATTCATCATCGCGCATAGGGAAACTTCGTATGCCCTCTATCATTCGAGTACCATATTTAGGGTAATATGGACATACAAGATCCTTATACATGTTGCTTGAATATGGAAGCCTCAATATTTAGTCCCTAATGATATTAGAGATTATTGCCTTGTTTTACTCAAAATTATATATATAATTACCCGATCTTAATGGTTTTGCCTCAGATTCCGATTTATACACCGATATGTTTCTCCAGCCCCGTTTATGCATGTACGGATAATAATATGACATGTGTGCCTACGAGCACCATGCCCCGTTTGCCCGTATGTTTTATATTAATATAGTTTTGTATATGTTTTGATTTATCATGTAACCTAAGAGTCGGCACCACTAAGCTTGGACATCCTTGTCAGTCTGATCAACTGACTTGGGTCTCCCCCCTGTGCTCCCGCCAGTTGCAACTTGGATCCCGTACTGTCCCGTTACCCGGTCCGCGGCCGTGGTCTTGCCTAGCTATATGTATATGTATATGTATATGTTTATAATATTAGTTCTCGTCACTTCGTGTGATTGAGCCCAATGCACTCAATGTGCTCTCGTCACCTTAGTGATGGAGAGGATTTAGCTTTAGTGTGGTTGCTACCTAGTCAGTTCCTGTACCTTGATTACCCCGCATGATTTGTATTGCATCTTTACTTTAAATGAACTATGCATCCTGTTTTATGACAGTTTTCGCTATAACTATGATATGTTTTGATTTCTTTCTTGGTTTATCTATCCACCCACCTGCCAGACCGTCGTGTCTGACCCATTTTTGTGGTACTCAGGTCCAGCTCCCGTCTTTGCCCTTGAGGAGGAGCCAGAGGAGGCGGTCGGTGAACCGCAACGATTAGTAGAGTGGCAAGCTGACGATGTCATTTAGACATTCGGTCTGGCTTTGAGCTGCGAACATTTTGGGTTGATATCGTTTTTACCTTTGGGTTGTATTGGCCTTTGTTGGCCTTTATTTTTGGGGAATGTTAATTAACTTGTTCTTTTGTTAAACTTTAACTTAATATTTTGGGAATGCTAATGAGATCATTGCTCACTCTGACAGCATGCTATACTTGTTATTATCAGTCTCATTTGTTGTGAATGGATTGAAAGTTTGATTTGCTACACGCTTCCGCACCAATATAAATGTTCTATGAGTGTATGAGGAATCCTCACCGCGGAAACCTGTGGGAAATTAACGTAACGTACAATTATTATTAAGGGGTGGTATTTCATCCACGCCACCCCCGTCGCGGTCCCGGGGCCCCCGGTCTGGGGTCGCGACAGGCTGGTATCAGAGCGAGACGTGTTTCAGGCAATTAAAAGAAACTAGAAATCCTAAGGACGTGGCGAGGTTCCGTTAGACTTCTTGTCAGACTTTTCGTTAGTTAGACTCGTGTGAGCAATGTGTGACCCTTATATGACTTTATGTGCTAACAATTTGTTTTACAGTGATATGCCACCTCGAAAAAGACCCGTAACCGACAATCCCACCGCAAGCAATAGTGAACACACCGGGCCACTAGGAAACGGTACTCCGGATCCAAACATGCAGAACCAATTCCAACAGATGATGCAAGCCATGCTTGACCAGCAACGTCAAGCCAATGAAAACCAAGCCAGATTGCAAGAACAAATGGCCAGGAAGGATGAAGAGCACGCTAGGGAGATGGCCATGATGCAAAGGCAGTTGTTAGAGGTGTTGGAGAGGAGACCTGAACCGGCACCAGCGCAACCTCCAGGCACTCAGATCGTCATCAACAATAGGGAACATGATCCCAACGTGTTGTACGAGAAGTTTAGGAAGAGGGGTCCCAAGGAGTTCACTGGGCATGAGGACCCACTAGCTGCTGACGATTGGTTGGAACAGACAGAGAACATCTTCGAGATATTCAGATGTACCGGTAGGCAGCAAGTGCAACTCACCGCTTCCATGTTCACCGGCCTAGCCGACATATGGTGGAAGACAATCAAGGCTGAGTATAGGACCATAGCAGACGCAGAGGCTTGGACAAGTTTCAAGAGACAATTCAGTGACAAATATGTACCGACACATGTGAAGAGGCAAAAGGCCATTGAATTCCAGCAGCTCGTACAAGGTAACACGACTGTGCAAGAGTACCTCACGAAGTTTGAGAGGTTGTCTCGATATGCCCCCGAATTAATTGACACTGTGGAGAAGAAGATAACGCGGTTCCTCGAAGGACTTAATCCGATCATTGAAAGGGATGCCACGGGTGTTGTAGCACCTGCCACTTTTGAAGAGGCTGTGAGAAGGGCCTACAAATTCGAGAACCTGAACAATAAGATCCTCAAGATCCAAGGAAAGGCACCAGCTCACCAACAGAATCACCAACCAAGGAACCATCAGAACAAACGACCGAGGCATGAACAAAACGTGCAGAATGCTCTAGTTTGCGTTCACTGTGGTAAGAACCATGAGAGTGCTCAATGCCGTACGATTACGGGAGCATGTTTCAGATGTGGATCCATGGCACACCAGCTCAAAGACTGCCCAAGACAAGCTGGGCAAGGTAACAACAGACAGAACCAGCAGCAACAAGGAACACAGCGCCAGGCACCACCTCAGAATGCACTAGCCGTACAGAACCAGCCCAGGCCACTCCAGCAACAGGCTCCACAGCAACAATATAGACCTCCACAGCAGCAAGCTCGTCAGCAAGGACAGAATCAGAATCAGCGTCCTCCTCAACAGCATAGGAATGCACACCAAGGAAGGCAGCAACAGGCTCAGAATAGGCCTCAGCAGCGAGGACAAGTGTATGCAATTAACCAAGCTGATGCAGAGGCGGCAGATAACGTGGTGGAAGGTACACTCCTAGTTTGTGGATTTGAAGCTAAGATTTTGTTTGACCCTGGCTCTACGCACTCCTTCTTGTCTCCAAAATTTTCTAAGTTGATTGATATGCCTGCTAGAGAACTTGAGTATGTGTTGACGGTGTCCACTCCCGTAGGCAAACAAGTTGTGTGTAGGAAGTATTATCCTAGATGTGCTATTAAGATAGGAGATGTGGTGTTACCGGCGAATCTCATTTTGTTGGAGATGTTTGATTTCGATGTTATTCTAGGAATGGATTGGTTAGCAGGGTACCATGCTACGATGGACTGTTTCCATAAGACCCTCACTTTCAAATTAGAGGAGACCCCAGCAGGCGTTTTGTTCCATGGGGAGAGGAGAAATTCTTGTCCAAGATTCGTCTCAGCATTGAAGGCTGATAGACTAGTGAGAAGTGGATGTGAATGCTATTTAGCGTTTATCACGGAGGATAAACGGTCCCAAGGGGTGGAGGAGATCCCAATTGTTTGCGAATTCCCAGACATTTTTCTAGAAGAAATCCCAGGTTTACCACCTGTTAGGGAGATTGACTTCACCATCGAATTGTTACCGGGGACCGCTCCGATATCTATCGCACCATACAGAATGGCTCCAGCTGAATTAGGAGAGTTGAAGATTCAGTTGCAAGAATTGTTGGACAAAGGTTTCATTAGACCGAGCGTTTCACCTTGGGGAGCTCCAGTTTTATTCGTCAAGAAGAAAGACGGTTCCATGAGAATGTGCATTGACTACCGGAAATTGAACCAAGCTACTATCAAGAACAAGTATCCATTGCCAAGGATAGACGAATTGTTTGACCAATTGCAAGGTGCTGCTTACTTTTCGAAGATCGATCTAAGATCCGGTTATCATCAGCTGAGAGTTAGAGATTCAGATGTATCGAAGACGGCGTTCCGGACGAGATATGGACACTATGAGTTTCTAGTGATGCCATTTGGACTGACGAATGCACCAGCAGTATTCATGGCTTTGATGAACAAGATATTTGCGGAGTACTTAGACCAATTCACAGTGGTGTTTATTGATGACATTTTGGTGTACTCTAAGTCTAGAGAAGAGCATGAAGAGCATTTGAGGATAGCATTGCAACTCCTAAGAGACAATCAATTGTATGCGAAGCTCACTAAGTGCGATTTTTGGCTTGAAGAAGTCGCATTTTTAGATCATATCATTTCCAAAGAAGGATTATCAGTGGACCCAGCCAAGATAGATGCAGTTGTGAAGTGGGAAAGACCGAAGAACGCGTCAGAAATCAGAAGTTTTCTTGGATTGGCGGGTTACTATCGAAGATTTGTACAGGGATTTTCGTCGATTGCAGCTTCATTGACAAAGTTGACCAAGAAGAACGCACCCTATGTGTGGACAGACCAATGTGAGGCCAGCTTCCAAGAGTTGAAGAAGAGATTAACATCAGCACCCGTCCTCACTTTACCATCCGGGAGCGGTGGTTACACCATCTTTACAGATGCTTCGAATATAGGACTCGGTTGTGTGCTGATGCAGGATAGAAAAGTCGTTGCGTATGGATCCCGTCAGTTGAAGGACCACGAGAAGAACTATGCAACGCATGATCTGGAATTAGCAGCGGTCGTTCTTGCACTAAAGATGTGGAGACATTACCTCTACGGGGAGAAATTCGAAGTCCACTCCGATCACCGCAGCTTACAGTATTTGTTCTCTCAGAAGGAATTGAATATGAGACAAAGAAGATGGATGGAATATATCAAAGATTATGATTTTCCGATCAAATACCACCCGGGAAAGGCAAATGTAGTAGCCGATGCCTTGAGTAGGAAGTCAGCTAGTGTGGCAAGCCTAAGAGTTACTTGCTTCTTTCAGCAGTTTGAAGAGTTGGGGGTAGATCTTCAGCCCCTAAGAGAGGGAGTGATGTTAGCCAACATGTCGGTGTCTGAACCCTCGTTCATTCGGAAGATCAAGGAAGACCAATTGCAAGATCCAGAGTTGGCCAAGATTTCAGAGCATATATCAGAACGTCCTGACTTTCGTATTGTGAATGGAGTTTTATTCTATCGTGATCGTCTATGCGTGCCCAACATTGAAGATTTGAAGAACGATATTATGACAGAGGCGCACAGTACGAAATACTCTATGCATCCGGGTAGCACGAAGATGTATCAGAACTTGAAGGGCAGATTTTGGTGGAACAGCATGAAGAGGGAAATAGCAGCTTTCGTTTCTCGATGTATGACATGTCAGTTGGTGAAGGCAGAGCACCAGAGACCTCCAGGGTTATTGCAGCCATTAGAGATCCCAGAATGGAAGTGGGAACATATCACCATGGATTTCATCTCGGGATTGCCAAGGACCAGAAAAGGGAACAACTCCATATGGGTCATTGTGGACCGTCTCACCAAATCAGCTCATTTTATTCCTATGAAGACCGGGGAGAAAATGCATATGTTACCTCTCGCAGAGTTGTTTGTCAACGAGATTGTCAGCCGTCACGGGCAGCCAGTCTCCATTACTACAGATAGAGATAGCAGATTCGTCTCAAGATTTTGGAAGACTTTGCATGAGTCTATGGGAACAAAGCTTCAGTTCAGCACAGCGTATCACCCACAAACAGATGGTCAGTCGGAAAGGACAATTCAGACCCTTGAAGATATGCTTCGAGCGTGTGTGCTAGATTTCAAGACTCAATGGGACGAGACCCTACCACTTTGCGAATTCGCCTACAACAACAGTTATCATTCGAGCATCGGGATGGCGCCTTTGGAGGCATTGTATGGCAGGAGATGTAGAACTCCAGTTTGTTGGGAAGAAGTAGGTATTCGCAGTTTTCATGGACCGACTATGGTGAGTGAAACCAGCGACAAAGTCAAGTTGATCCAGGAACGTCTGAAGGTAGCCCGGAGTAGACAGAAGAGTTATGCAGACTCTCATCGAAGGGACTTACATTTTAAGGAAGGAGATAAGGTTTTCTTGAAGGTGTCACCTACTAGAGGAACTCTGAGATTCGGTCAGAAAGGCAAATTATCTCGGAGATACATTGGACCCTATGATATCGTGAACAAGATTGGTGACGTGGCTTACAGATTGGCCTTACCACCTGAGCTTTCTGGCGTACACAATGTGTTCCATGTGTCTATGTTGAAAAAGTACGTCCCCGATCCATCACATGTACTCCGTCATGAACCATTAGAGATCAGAGAAGATGCCACCTATGTCGAGAAGCCTATTCGGATCATCGATACGAAGGAACAAGAACTGAGGACAAGGACTATACAATGGGTGAAAGTGCTCTGGGAAAATCACGGACCTGAAGAGGCAACGTGGGAATTACGGGATCAAGTTCAGAAGAAGTATCCGCATCTACTACCCGAGGTTAGTTATTTTATTTCATTTGGTGGACCAAATGCCCTAAGGGGTGGAGGATGTAAGACCCCGCCCCGAGAGTTTCCGATTAGTGTTAATTAAGACGTGTTTTAGTTATAAGTGAGATTATTGGAAATGGGTTAAATCTAGATTAGAATAGTTCTTTATAGCTTTGAATAATTTTGGGAACTCTTTTGACCTAGTGGGGCCCTTTGGGGGTTCCTTTTAGTGTGTCTTGATTAGTTTTGGGATTTATTTGATAATTCTGGAAATCGGTAATTGCTCCGTTGAATGTATTTTATGATTCCCGACAACTTTCGTATTTGCTCCGTTCCGATTCGAGACCTCTAAACCCTACTTTGCCATTGATAGGGGTAAAACAGTCTTTTTACACAAAATCTGGACACAATTTTCTATGTCCCCGAAACTTGTAAAATATATACTTTTTGGAAAGTAGAAATTTCGACGAGCAATTCTTTCTTCTTCGTCGAATCCGTCCGAAGCCCGTAGAATGGTGTTCTAGCCCATTTTGGACCTTTAAGTTGTGGGACCCATTGCCTTAGCTATATAAGGGGAAGTCTTCTTCTTCCCCCTCTTCTTGCAATTTCTTGAGAAAGAGGAGTCCCAGCCCAGCCTAGGTTTTTCTCCATTGCTTCTTGCTTCTTCTTCTCCCAATCTCTCTCAATCTCTCTCAAATCTCTTGCTAAAGGCAAAATGGAGGTAGTAGTCTTCTTCCCCTCCATGAGAGCTTCCTCTTGATACCATTTGTGGAGAGAGCCTCCCATTCCAAGCTACCTATTGAGCCAACTCTTGCCATTAGAGGACCCTTCATGTAAGTTCTTCTTCTCATCTCTTGATTGTGGGTTCATCTAGCCTAGGAGGTGCTTCACCTTGATTATTGGAAGTTATCTCCATCTATTTCTTGATTTTTGACTTTCTAGGGTTGTAATGTTGTATTTTGGGGATTTTGTGTAGATTGTAGATTTGAGCTTGTTAGTGGATTAGAGCTTGGCTAGCTTACTTTGGAGACCAAGGCAAGTGGATGAATAGATTTAATTTGGATAAGTTCTTACTTTGTCAAAAATGTGGATTTTTACTATTCACATGTCATTTGATTTATCATGATTCCATAATGATTTAGAAATGTATTTGTTGACATGGTTTCTTCCTTAGCTTTATGATAATAAATGCATCCCTCATCAAAGTTTATTTTGGGTCATTATAAGCTTCTTAAATGGTATTGTACATGCATTGAATGAAATTTGGATTGGTAGGTGAATTAAATGTATTGGTGGAATGGTAGTTAGTGGAAAGAAGTAAATGTTAAATGGAAGGGAATAGACCCATTCCACATCAGAGAACGGTTGGAATGGAGGTGAAATGGTTTGGGAAAGAATTGACTGAAATCTGCACCTGATGTGTAGTTCCCGCAGCTGGGCGGTCAGCAGGCGGTCACCTCGGCGGCTAGCCGACAGGTGACCGGCGGCTAGCCGACCCAGATACGGTTAGAAACACAGAATGCTGCATTTTGACAGGCGAACCGCGGTCAGCCGCGCGGTCAGCTCGTGGCTAACCGCCAATCCCAAACCCAGTGACCGCTAGGTAGCCGAGATGCGCGGTTAGAAATGCAGAATGCTACATTTTAGCAGGGTGAGCCGCGGTCAGCTCCGCGGTCAGCCAGCGGCTAACCGCCGATCACCTTGGCGGCTAACCGCCATCTGACCGACAGGTGACCGAGTTTTACCCAGAATTCCTGAGTCTTTTCCATTGGTTTCAGTTATGGTATTTAAAGGTTTGGATGGGTTGTTCTGATGCCCTACCACCTTGGAAAGACCCAGGGGATGACATAAGGAGATTGACATGGATAGAAACACCATTTCGGAAAAGGTATTGGGACTTTTAGATTCATCATCGCGCATAGGGAAACTTCGTATGCCCTCTATCATTCGAGTACCATATTTAGGGTAATATGGACATACAAGATCCTTATACATGTTGCTTGAATATGGAAGCCTCAATATTTAGTCCCTAATGATATTAGAGATTATTGCCTTGTTTTACTCAAAATTATATATATAATTACCCGATCTTAATGGTTTTGCCTCAGATTCCGATTTATACACCGATATGTTTCTCCAGCCCCGTTTATGCATGTACGGATAATAATATGACATGTGTGCCTACGAGCACCATGCCCCGTTTGCCCGTATGTTTTATATTAATATAGTTTTGTATATGTTTTGATTTATCATGTAACCTAAGAGTCGGCACCACTAAGCTTGGACATCCTTGTCAGTCTGATCAACTGACTTGGGTCTCCCCCCTGTGCTCCCGCCAGTTGCAACTTGGATCCCGTACTGTCCCGTTACCCGGTCCGCGGCCGTGGTCTTGCCTAGCTATATGTATATGTATATGTATATGTTTATAATATTGGTTCTCGTCACTTCGTGTGATTGAGCCCAATGCACTCAATGTGCTCTCGTCACCTTAGTGATGGAGAGGATTTAGCTTTAGTGTGGTTGCCACCTAGTCAGTTCCTGTACCTTGATTACCCCGCATGATTTGTATTGCATCTTTACTTTAAATGAACTATGCATCCTGTTTTATGACAGTTTTCGCTATAACTATGATATGTTTTGATTTCTTTCTTGGTTTATCTATCCACCCACCTGCCAGACCGTCGTGTCTGACCCATTTTTGTGGTACTCAGGTCCAGCTCCCGTCTTTGCCCTTGAGGAGGAGCCAGAGGAGGCGGTCGGTGAACCGCAACGATTAGTAGAGTGGCAAGCTGACGATGTCATTTAGACATTCGGTCTGGCTTTGAGCTGCGAACATTTTGGGTTGATATCGTTTTTACCTTTGGGTTGTATTGGCCTTTGTTGGCCTTTATTTTTGGGGAATGTTAATTAACTTGTTCTTTTGTTAAACTTTAACTTAATATTTTGGGAATGCTAATGAGATCATTGCTCACTCTGACAGCATGCTATACTTGTTATTATCAGTCTCATTTGTTGTGAATGGATTGAAAGTTTGATTTGCTACACGCTTCCGCACCAATATAAATGTTCTATGAGTGTATGAGGAATCCTCACCGCGGAAACCTGTGGGAAATTAACGTAACGTACAATTATTATTAAGGGGTGGTATTTCATCCACGCCACCCCCGTCGCGGTCCCGGGGCCCCCGGTCTGGGGTCGCGACACTACTCATCGAGAGGTTTCCGCCCATATATAGAACTCCAAGATCTGACGGGCGGATCAAAAATCATGACAGCGGGTCCCACACCCCTGCGGCGCGCACGTGAAAAATCACCTATCATCTTTGGACCTCTGATTGCCCTGAAAATTGGCTCATAGTGACCTACTCGCCGAGAGCTTTCCATCAATATGTAGAACGTCGAAATCCGACGAGCGGATTGAAATCTACGAAACCTGGGCCTCGGTAATGACAACCCGACCAATTTCCATCGGACCCCACTTTTTAGGCCTGAATTAGTTTCTTTTAAATCCAAACCCACCTAAACCTATCCCAACACACCTAAACCAGACCCGACCCGGATCCTAACCAAACCCAAGTCCAGCCCAACCTTGGACCCAACTCACCCAAACCCACTCAGGTCCGACCCAAACACAACCCGAGCCTTATCCCTCCCATCTCTCTCCCAACCCAGGCCTTATCCCTCTCAATTTCAAACAACCCGAGCCTTATCCCTCTCATCTCTCTCCCAACCCAGGCCTTATCCCTCTCAATTTCAAACAACCCGAGCTTGATCTCTCTCTCTCTCCCAACCCAGGTCTTATCCCTCAAAAAATTTTAAAACACCCAAGCCCATCCAAAAGAGAAGGATACGCAGAACCTCTCCGGGATCTGGACGCAGACCCCAGGCTCCCCATCTGACTCTCCATCTCATGCACGTCCATCTCTCTCCGAGATCTCTCTCACCCATCATTCCCTCTCATCATCTCCATCATCCTCCTCCCAGGCGCCCATCTCTCCACCATCCATCATTCCCTCTCATCATCTTCGTCTCTTCCCTTGCGCCAGACCCACCTCTCCATCTCCTTCCATCGCAGATCTCCCCCCAAGGCCCATCTCAAACGACTCCCATCTCCCAGACCCACCTCTCCATCTCACGCACCTCAGTTCCATCTCTCTGTCTCTCTCCCCGGTCTTCCTCGCCCTCTGTCTCCTCTCTTCTTCCCCCTTCCTCGCTTTCTCCACCTCTCCTTCTCCCAGTCGCAGCACCATCGCCCTCCATCCTCTTCCCTCCACTCGTTTCCCTCACGCAGCACCCCATCATCATCTCTCTTCTCTCCCCTACAACCCACCATCACCAGCCTCCACCGTCTTCTCCATCTCACCATCTCGCCCTCCATCTTTCCCAAATACAGGTGCAGATCACACGTCCATCTCCTTCACCCAGACAGAACTCCCTTCCCCATCATCATCTTCTGCTCTCTAACCCGTTCCTCCGGATCTCCCTCATCTCCATCCGACGCAGACCCGGACTCCCCATCTTCTTCCTCCAGACGCACGCAGCAGCAACCCCACGGAGGTCCGATCTCGCCGCAGCAGCACGCCCGCCCATAGCAGCACCTCCAGCCACAGCAGCACGTTCCCTCGCCATCTCTCGCCGCTGGACTCCGGAACCAGGTAGGCCCTCTTCCTCTCCTCGTGCGCATTGCATCTGCATCATCACCCCTTTCTTCTTCTCTTCCTTTTCTTTCTTTCTTATTTTTCTTCCCCTCACACTCTTTCTTTTCTTCCTCTCTCACCTGCACACCTTCTCCTCTTCTTCTTTCATTCTTTCTTTTCTTCCTCTCTCGCCTGCACACCTTCTCCTCTTCTTCTTTCATTCTTTCTCCCTCTTTTTCTTTTTTCCTCTCTTCTCTTCCCATGCCATCATTCTCCTCCGCTCCCCACCACCTGCACCCACTGCACACCATCCCTCTCTCTTTCTTTTCTTCACCCACACCCACCTGCATGTCTCTCTCTCTCTCTCTCTCTCTCTCTCTCTCACTCCCCATCTCTCACTCACTCTCTCTGTCTCTCCTCTCTCACGCTCTTTCTTCTCTCCTCTGCCCCACTGCGCACCACCTTCTTCCACTCTCCCCGTCCTCCCTCTTCCCCATCTCTCTGTCTCCCTCTTTCCGTTCTCTCTTCCTCTCTGATCTTCTGCCCCCCTCTCTCCTTCTTCTTCTCCCTCTCCCTCTCTGTCTCTCCCCTGCAACTCAACACATCTCCCTCTCTCCCTCACCTTTCTTTCTCACTCTGCGACCCATCTCTCTTCCTCCCGCCACCTGCAACTCAACACTCTCCCTCCCCCGTGCTCTCTTCTCTCCCCGCGCCTCCCTCTGTTCTCTCCCCTACTCTCTTCCTCACCCTCTCTCTCATCCCCTGCCATCATCCTCCTCCGTGCCACCCACCTGCAACTCCACACTCTCCCTCTCCCTTGCTCTCTTCTCTCTCCGCGCCTGCCCCTGTCTCCCCTTTGTCTCTTCCTCCTCACCCTCTCCTCTTTTTCTCCCGCCACCAGCTCTTTCTCCCTCTCTCTCTCTGTCCGCGTGCTCTTTCCCTCTGTCTGCGTCTCCCTCTACCTCCCTGTCTCCCCTTTGTCTCTTCCTCATCACCCTCTCTCCCTCTCTGCTCCACCTCTCCCTCTCGTTCTCTCCTTCCTCCTCTGCTTGCACTCTCTCTCACTCGTTCTCTCTCTACCCCCTCAGCCCCACTATCTGCTTTCCCTATCTCCCTACTCTCTCAGTCCCTCTTTCCCTCACCTCTCCATTTCTCCCCTGCTGCACTCACGACCGAGCCACTGCCCACTTGCACCACGTGCATCACACCTGTGCACCCACCTGCACTCCTTCATCGCACACCCACTGCTGGCACCACTTGCACCTCTGACCTGCCCGTTTGGATTGCCAATCATCGGAGCTACCAATCCAGCCCAAGCACGCACAGCCCGGTTTCACTCTACTATTTTTTTTTTTTTTTTGCATTCAATTCTTCAGTCACTGTGGTTCGTCTTTTGTTCTTCATGCATCTAACATGCCATGCATTTAGATTAGTGTTGTAGGCCATTTTTTATTATTATTATTATTATTATTATTTTAATTAGCCTTAATCTGTATGTCAACATGCATTTAACATGCCCATGCATTATAATCGTATTACATCTTGTTTCTTTAGTTTATCCTTTTTATAAAAATTGAGACTGCATTCCCTTTATCTGTTCATGTTATTTTCTATATAAAAATTAGAATAAAAATCAAAAACATCAAAAGAAAATAAAAATAATAAAATAAAAAGTAAAGATTAAAAATAGAATTTTAGCTACCCTACTAATTAGAAATAATTGGGCTAAATCCAATAATTAACTTCTCTTCTCTTCCCCCATGTCATTAGGATTAGGAGATCTCATTTAGGAAACTTCAAATAAATTATTAAATAAAAATCAGGAACTTATTACTCCCTCCTCACCCCCATTTCATTAGGATAAATCAATTTAGGATTTTAGGCCCTATAAATAAAAACATAAAAACAAATAAAAATAATAAAAATCCAAAATACCAAAAACAAAGTAAAAGATATTAAAAAAACCAAAATATTAATAAATTGGAGTTAGAAATTAGACAGTAGCCTAGACTGATTAGGTCAGACCCCGAACCTAGATCAAGGTCTCCCCCTAGCCAGCTTAAACTACCCCAATTTCTTAAACGTCAACTGATTAGGTCTTACTCTCTCTCCGGGCCCCGCTAAGGGACCGGGAGAGCGGATGTGGGCGGTTAGGACCTTAAGATAGGGTAGAGATCCATTAGGGAAATGGAATAGTTAGATTAAATCCAAGTAGGAACTCCCATAGTTAGGCCCTTCTAGCCCCAATTATTAAAATCCAAAAAAACTATAAAACCAACAAAACCAATTCCAAAAATATTTTCTTCCCTTTTCCTCCACCTCCGGTGCCAAATATTTATCTGAACTCAATGATTAAAGGGAATAGAGGCTGATTCCGAGAACCTGAATTAATGAGAATGACGAAATGAGACGAGTGATTTCACACACCCCAATATCAGTTTATTTACTACCGGCCTATCATCGGCCACCCTCAATCAATCCCGGCCCAACATCGGCCATTTTTATCTTACTTCTGGACCATCATCGGCCATGCACTTTTATCACCTGCGTATCGCACGCAAACCCACAGAAATCACAACTCGAAGTTTCGTCTGCATCATTCTTTCGATTCGAAGAATCAGCCTTTAAACCCTAGGTCGTCAAAGGACATTGAAGGGGGTACCCAGGAATGGGGTTGATCCTCTTCTAAATATTTGGCACCTTTCCCCTTATTTTCTTAGTTTATTTTCATTTTAATTCGCTTATCCCCTAGAATACTTGGATTTAACTTTAATTAGTCTGTTCAACCCTGGATGTTGATTTCCCCTGCCTAGTTCATTATGGTCCCATCTTGAAGCCCGTAATTTGACCCTTGACCCAAGTTCGACCCGAATTGAAAGACCTAAATTAAGTGACGAGACAACCGTCATGTGTCGCCGGCGGCACATTAGACGAGAGAAGAACCCACCCCATTTTCCTCCCGCATTCTTTCGGCTTTCGTCGAAGGACGGTGTTACGGCCGAATCCGTAACTGGTGATCGTGATCCATCGATTTTGAGGGTAGTCGGAATCCTCATTTTCGATGTATTTTTTTATCTCACACTGTTGAATGGCGATTCCCCTCCCGGGGGGATTAAAATTCACATCCGACAGCCTGGCGATCGTGATGGGACATCTTCTGTTGTCTCGTCACGAATTTGGGTCTTTTGCAGGTCCCACGATCTCCATGCCAACAGCCTGGCGATCGTGACGGGACATCTTTCGTTGTCTTATCGTTTACTTGGGTCTTTTAGAAGCTTTATTATGAAACACGAACCTTCGATCAATGACCGAATGTCCGTGTCTCGTTTATTTAAGGGTCATTATGGGTACAAATCAAATATGAACTGGCGTCCGCATAACCGCCCGCTGAAGCTCTCCCCTTTACAACATAAGTGCGCAGCCCTATTAATCTTTCCTCTTTCTCGCATTAATTTCATAAAACATTTTCTTCTTTCCTAAATTCTTTCCATTCTCATCTTTTCTAAAGTCTTTCTCTTCTCACCCCCACTTTCTTACAAATGGCGAATCACCCATGGGGAATGCCGGACATTCCTCCTATTTCAACCCCGGGAGCAACTCGAGCCATCGGTGAGGCTTATTTCCCCCCATTAGATACTGAGATCTCTAGATCTCTTTCTACCCCATTATCTGAACCGCGCTATTCCCCGCGCATATCGGGCCCTCCGATTGTCGAACGGGTCCCTTCTCCCATGAATGCAGTAGTCGCGAGAAAAAGTCACTCTAATCCTCCAACTCCAATAAGGAGGGACTCATACTCTGCCGACTCTCGAGTCACGTATAAGGATTTGGTCGGATCGAGCAAACAGACGGTAGAGCATAAGACCTATGCCAACATCACAACACGGGCTCGCCGTGTGCTTCAACCGGTCACTTCACAAGTCATCCATCATTCAGCTACGGTTACCCGAACTGAACCGATTACCTCTATGGTCCCCCAATATAGAATACCTTTTGATACATCCATTATGACCACCACTAGACAAGCGAGACAGCAACCAGCCCCGATCCCATATGCAAATACACGCCTCCATATAGGCCAAGGACAGGTGGGCCCGGCTCGATCACTCACGCCGAGGGTCCCGCGGCGAAGCCCTGCTATTTACACCAGCGCACAAAACGCACCCATAATCCACCATCAATACCAGCATGAGGTAGTCCAACCCCAACTTCAAGCAATGACTCCTCCGACTGTCTCCGTAAGCCGATCGATCCCAAACTCATCTGGCCTTAGGCTAACCTATCATCAACCGACGGGATACGAAAGATCACCTCTAACATATCAAGATCAATTGACTCCGGCTTATGAAATGTTAGACGAGGAGCAGGATCCCCCACTCTATTATGATGAAGTTGCGGACGATGTAGACCCTCATGAGCTTCACGAGGAACATCGGCCGGACCATCTAGCCCACGAGCTCTCCCGCCAATTGACTTACGTGGGTCGACGATTAGGATTAGCTCATGAACTGGATAGAACTCGAGACCAAACCCAAATTCGGGCCCCTAGGAGAACACGAGCTGAGGAAAGCTACCACTATGTGCCTTTGGGACCCCAACTGGACCCTCAACACGATCTTGTAGAACCGATTTATTATCGAACCCCAGTTGAGGCCCCGAGACGTGGCCAAGCGCACGAAGATCAAAACCCTGATTCCCATGCAATTAGAGAAATGCGGAAGGAAATAGAAGGGCTGAAGAGTGAAATTAGAAAGAAGTCACCGTCACGACAAGGCAAAAGGTTAGGGTTCTATGACTTCACGAAGAAAGAAGAGACCAAGAAATCACCCTTCCCAGCTAAAGCCCCAAAGTTCGTAGCGTATGATAGGACTACAGACCCTCAACACCATTTGGTGTCCTTTTGCAGTAAATGCCGTATAATCGCTGACGACGATGCCCTCCTCATTAATTACTTTCAAGAATCGCTAGCCGGAGATGCGCTAACTTGGTACACATCTGTGCCCTCACACGAGATCAATACCTTCGAGGATGTGATAGAAAAATTTCTGGTGCGATACCAACACCTAACTAAGAACAAACCCCTGTGGCATGACTTAGCCAACTTAAAGCAAAAGAACAATGAGGATTATGAAGAATTCGCCGCGAGATGGCTGAGTCAATTCACGAGGTCTGACTGCAATATGAAGGAGGAGGAACAAGTCAGGATAGTCATTTCGAACATGAAAGAACCGATGAGGACATTGATGACGATCGGGGAAGTCATGAATTGGAGCGGCCTACACCATCGATTGTCAAGAATGAAACAGAACCTAGACGATGGAATATTGAATAACCTAGGCATCTCCGATCAAAAAAGGATTGTTCGTCGCGTGACCAATCAAGTGGAGAATCGCGCGATCCCAGAAGTAAACTCGACCCAAGAGGTGGTTTATCGCCCATATAATCCTAGTCAGGAAATGAATTTCAACCAACAGCGGAATCAAGGGCAAAACCGGGATGTTAATTTCCAAGGGAACACACAAAGCTTCCGGAACGATCAGAGCTACTGGGATCTTCCTCGGAATGATCAAAGATATAACCAACAACCACATGACCAAAGGGGACCCGTTCATCCAAGGCAAAACATAAATCCGGCACGACAACCTGTGAATCAGCCAGTGATGCCTCAAAACCCGAATCAAAGTACTAATCCTCGGCCGAATTATAACGCAGTCTCGTTCAATTATAACGACAATTCAGGCCAAAACAATGACGGGAACAAGAGAAGGCTTGGACCAAAAAGGGCTAACTACCCGCCCCTCCCTCAACCTTGGATCACTGTTTTCTGGTCGCTCATAGAACAAAACGCTGTCCAGCTTCCACCAGAAAGACAACAGCAATGGCCAGACCACCTTGATCGGACGAGATTCTGTGCATACCACAGGATGCCGGGACATGACCTAACCCATTGCTATACGGCCAGAGACCTGATCTACGACCTCAGTGATGAAGGGGCGATTGAGTGGAATAGCATCAAACCCACGGGAGTCTACGGTCCGCAGAAAATGCCACAAGCCCAAGGTCCGCTTACCGGTACGACGCAGCGAGTGCCCAAATCTACACAAACCCGATGCCACAACATGCTGCGTCAACCTCGACACAACCGTTGCAGGGACCATCGGCCAATGTCGCCACCGTGTCACATCAATCAACTGATTTCCCGATCCAGCCAGCCATTAGTCAGAATCAACCCTACTATGATGATTTTTTTGAAGATGATGACTATTGGAAATATGTCAATTGGGACGGAAAAACTAAATTCAGACTAGATAACATCAAAACCGGCATGGTAATCGACTCCCCGGACCTCTACAAGGTGTTCTTTGATGATGATATCGCGTACGAGGGGTCTCGGACCAGCACTCACTCCCAATTTAATCACCCCCAGGATGTTGGGCCATCACAAGCACACCTCCAATCAGGACGGATCCGCCGACCGCGGCTACCTCCGATCGCCAGTGTGCCGGATCCGGGCTTACAAATCCCTAACGCGCAGACCGAAGAGGTTGTCGAAGAGAGACATCATGTTCAGCTGGAGACTGGGATAGAGTATGATCTCCTAGGGCATCTAACGAGGATACCAGCTAAGGTGTCAATCCTCGATCTGATTAAGACTTCCCCTATGCATCAAAAACAACTGATGGACGCCATCACCCACTTACAAGTTCCGGAAAATATAACCCCAGAACAACTACGGGCGTCCATTGCGTCCTTGTCGTCTGAGACATCCTTGCCAATCCTTAACTTTACCAAGGAGGAACTAAAAGAAATACCACCTGAAGCGAGGACCTCACCCTTACATCTCACAGTTAGGGTGGCCGAGAAAAAGATATCCGGCGCTTTGGTAGACACAGGGGCATCCCTAAACATCTGTCCACTGAAAACATACAAGACGCTGGATCTAACTGCTAAAGACCTAACCCCAGCTCCGTTAGTGGTGACAGGATATGACGGAAATAGGAAGAACGTTTGTGGGAAGATCATGTTATTGGTGCAAGCAGGCCCGATCTTAGTACCCGAAGAATTCTACGTCATGGATATCCCAGCGACCTTCAACTTGATATTAGGGCGTCGCTGGCTGAATCACATGAAGGCGGTCATGTCCACTAGGCACCAATGTATTAAGTTTCCCCACTTAGGAAAAATCGTGAAGCTAATGGGGGACCCCCCTGTGATCGAACCAGAAGGACTTCAGATACTTCCCACCTTACGACCAGCCCCTATCCCGCCTGGAACCAAAACCCATGGATATAGGGTTGATCCCACCATTTCCCTGACGGACATCGATCCCATCCGGAGTATGATACCAGATCCGGTCCCTCTACCTGAACCGCCATTAAGAAAAGAATGCATACATGGCTGGAACCTCATGAGAAAACTTGGATATCAGCCCGGATTGGGGCTAGGTAGGAATGAGGATGGGATTCTTGACCCCGTTATCCTGGAAGCAAGGACAGGAACAGAAGGACTGAGATTCAACCCGTATGATCAGGTAACACTCTCCAGAAAGGATTGGAAACTAGGGGAACACTTTGTCAGGCATAACAAGCTCTTGGACCCCAATGAACCTCCCAACGGAAAAGGATACAATCAGATCCACCCCCAGGAAAAAGGGAAAGAACTATTGATAGAAGGTATAACTGATTCGTCGTCTGACGACGAGGAGGTCGAAACTTACGAAGACATCTTTGGTACCTGGGAAGAATTCCACGAATCTGACGAGATTAGAGGTTCAAGTTCCCCCCTGGAGGAAAGTTCCAAATGCTGTCTTGTAACATGATTGGTACTAGCGATTCGGTGAAATTGCCCAAAAAAAACGCTGATTTCCGAAAAGAGAAACGACTATGAAACCTGGGAAGTCAAAGACCCCGATAGTCAAGAGGTCGTATACTGGCCAGCTGCGTGGCGACACTGGAGAGCAGGACCTTCAGAAGAAGACAGCAAAACCTGGGAGATCGAAAATCCCGAAGGCGACGAAGTGGTGTATCGCCCCGCAGTTCGGCATTGCCCGAGGCAGGGATCTTCCTCCTTAGATAGCCCCTCCTCAACCCAACCTGTACCATATCATTCTAAAAACCCAAAAAAATCACAAAACCCCAAAATCCAAAAAAAAGTAGAAAACCAAAAACCCAAAAATGTAAGTAGTTTAGGAGTAGAGACCTTTGACTATTGTAGGGCCATAAGAAAACCTGAGCGCTGGAAAATTCCCCCGATAGAGCAATCACGGCTAGAGGAAATCATGAGCCAAATTAGCAAGATAGGGTATGAGTCGATGCCCATTATTTCAGAGCCAGAATCATCTCCGGGAACCGAGAACGTAAAGGATGAGATGGGCGTTTACGAATTAGTAGATGCCGAAGGAGAAGACGATGAAGTCTCGGAAGAGTTCCAAAGGGTCATCAAGAGGTTTGACGAGCAAACTCAGTCAACGGCCGAAAAGACAAAGGAGATCAACTTGGGGACTGAGGAAAGGCCCAAGCTAGTCCAGATTAGTGCGTGCTTGGAACTCGGTGAAGAAGAAGAGATCCTTAGAGTCCTGGATGAATATCAGGACGTATTTGCGTCGGACTACCATGACATGCCAGGACTAGACCCGCTTCTGGTAGAACATCAAATTCCATTGGAAGAGAGTGCGAGACCGGTTAAACAGAAGCTGAGAAGAATGCTCCCTGACGTTGCGGTGAAGGTGAAAGAGGAAGTTGACAAACTTCTCCAGGCCAAATTCATCAGGGTAGTACTGTTTCCTCAATGGATTGCCAACATTGTCCCGGTCAAGAAGAAAGACGGACGTATCAGGGTCTGCATCGACTTCCGGAACCTAAACAAGGCCTCACCTAAGGACGACTTTCCCTTACCACACATAGACGTGCTCGTCGACAACACCGCTGGGCATGCAATGCTCTCATTCATGGATGGATACTCGGGGTACAACCAGATAAAGCTTTCAGAAGAGGATCAAGAAAAGACCTCGTTTACTACCCCCTGGGGGACTTATTGCTACATTGTCATGCCCTTTGGACTGAAGAATGCAGGTGCAACCTACCAAAGAGCCATGATGGCGATATTCCACGACATGATGCACGATTGTATGGAAGTATATGTCGATGACATCTTAATTAAATCCCAAACTCGTGCAGACCATGCTGCAGCTTTGAAGAAGGTCCTCCAAAGGTCAAGGGAGACAAAGTTGAGAATGAATCCGAAGAAGTGTGTCTTTGGGGTGTCGTCAGGAAAACTTTTAGGGTTCATGGTCAGCAATCGGGGAATCGAAGTCGACCCCTCGAAGGTGAAAGCTATCCTCGAAATGCCGCCCCCGAAGAACCTCAAAGAATTAAGAGGCCTCATAGGGCGACTACAGTTCATTAGAAGATTCATTTCACAGCACTCGCAAAGATGTGAGCCGTTTTACAAATTGCTAAAAGGAGGCGTGGAATACCACTGGGACGACGACTGCCAGAAGGCATTTGAGGATTTGAAGAAATATTTATTGAGTCCCCCCGTTTTGAAGCCCCCTGCTAAAGATAAGCCTCTCATTTTATATGTGTCAGCGACGGAATTCGCGATAGGCATAGCCCTGGGTCAACATGATGAGACTAGCCGGAAAGAGAATGCAATTTATTACTTGAGCAAATCTCTCCTGCCATATGAACGGAAATACTCCTCGATAGAAAAAACGTGCTTAGCGGTGGTTTGGGCTGCCCAGAAACTCAGACACTACTTCTTAGCCTACTCAGTCAAACTCTTGGCCAGAATGGATCCTTTGAAATATATCTTTGAGAAACCTGTCACTTCAGGACGAGTGGCACGATGGCAGATGCTCTTGGCAGAATTCGACATAACATACGTAACTCAGAAGTCAATAAAAGGGCAAGCCATCGCTGACCACCTTGCATATCTCCCCCTGCCACAGTATGAACCGGTCAAAACCGATTTTCCAGATGAAGACGTGCTATGTGTAGACATAGAGGAGATAAAGGACCCCGAGTCGTGGACGATGTACTTCGACGGTGCCTTGAATCAGAATGGAAAAGGGATTGGGATAGTGCTTTTGTCCCCAGAAGGAGTGGCGATACCGAAGGCCTTCAAAGTCGGTTTCCCAGCCACCAATAATGAAATGGAGTACGAAGCACTCCTAGCAGGTTTAAGAGAGGCCGCGAAGTTGGAAGTTAAGAAACTCCGAGTTCTCGGGGATTCGAAGGTGGTCATATCCCAAGTGGCAGGTGAATGGAAGGTGAACGCCCCTAAGCTCGCTCATTATCATGAAAAGGCCAAGAAAGCTATGTCTCAGTTCAAGAAAATGTCCTTTCTTTATATCCCGCGAGCTTTAAACCGGCTGGCCGACTCGTTGGCCACCTTGGCCTCGATCGTGGAAGTCCCCCTCGACAAGGGATCCGAGACCTTTCACATCCAAAGGATAGACACTCCCTCGGTTGAACTAAAAGACTTGGCCCTCGGAGATCCAGATGAGATTCCATCCAAAGATGAAGGACCGAAAGTAAGGAAAGCAAAAGGGAAAGAGACAGAGGCAGAGGAACCTAATCGAGAGCGGATACTGGCCCCCCTACAGCATGACGAAGAACTCACAGACGACCATCCGTGGTACTTCGATATCTGGAACTACCTGCGCGATGGATACATCCCTGAATATGCCACCAAATCCGACAAAAGGGCACTGAAAGAAATGGTTCAAAGATACGTCATTGTCGGAGGACTGTTATATCGCCGATCATTCAGTGGGATCCTCCTGCGATGCGTGACGGTTGAGGAAGGACGAGAAATAATCGAAGAGGCTCATTCCGGCATATGCGGAGGACACGTAAACGGCCTGATGCTCTCCAAGAAAATCATCCGGTTAGGATATTACTGGCCGTCATTGGAATCAGACTCCGTGGACTACGTCAGAAAGTGCAAGAAATGTCAGTTGCACGCTGACTTGATTCACGCTCCTGCATCTTCGCTGCATCCCACTACTGCTCCGTGGCCTTTTTCGACTTGGGCGTTCGATATCATAGGACCTCTGGTCCCGACCGTGGAAAACACCCAGAACAAAGCTTTCATATTAACGGCAACGGAATACTACACCAAATGGGCAGAAGCTGAGGCATTTATCCATATCAAAGCATCCACGGTGGTCAAGTTCATTCAAAAGAACATAATAGCCCGGTTTGGCGTTCCGAAAGTGTTCATAACTGACAATGGCCCCCAATTCATATCTCAGGTAATGGAGGATTTGTGCACAAAATATGGTATAGAACTACATCATTCAACCTCTTATTACCCCCAAGCAAACGGACAGGCTGAAGCTACAAACAAGACACTACTCAAGATCATCAAGAAGACAGTGGAAACAACCAAGGGCAGTGATTGGCCAGACCGTTTGGTCGAGGCATTGTGGGCATATCGAACCTCCATTAGGACTCCGACAGGTGAGACCCCATATGTATTGACTTACGGGATGGAGGCAGTCCTTCCGTTCGAGCTCCTGCACCCATCTTTGCGGATCCAATTAGATGAAGAGATGACAGAAGGCCAAAGACGAGAAGCATTGCAAATACAGCTGGACCTCCTCGATGAGAAAAGGATGAAAGCAGCAGAGCACGCTCAGGTGTACAAGAAGCGAATCGCAAGAGCCTACGATAAGCATGTCATAGAGAGGAAATTCAAAACAGGTGACCTTGTATTGAAACGCATCACTCAATCACAACTCCCACACATTAAAGGCAAATTGTGACCTAATTGGGAAGGCCCATATGTAGTTAAAGAAGTATATTCTGGCAATGCATATAGACTAGTAAATGCAGAAGGGGAAGAGCTCCCCGATCCATGGAATGCTATGTACTTGAAAAAGTACACCACATGACCCTTCCGCACTTCTTGCGGAGTATGACCCTCGGTCTCTTGATATGGCTGTATAAATCCCATAGGGAAGACCGAGGAGAGGTGCAACAGCCAAACTTGGAAGTCAAACACACACTGGCAAAAAAAAAAAAAAAAAGAGGAAAACACTAGAATAGTGAGTCTGCCCCCACACAATGTTCTGCACGGTTGAAGCCATTCAACGCAAAAGTTTATAGGCGAGCTTGCCCATGTCATGAAACCTTCCCCTTATCACTCACAAAAGAGAGAAAAGAGAAACCACGGTGGAGTTGCATGAGATGTGGGTGTGCTCCCCATGCCTGATGCTTCAGAAGCCAAAACCCTAGGCACCCCTCTCCCAAACCAGTTCCCCAAAAAAAAAAAAAAAAAAAGTGTTTAGTTAGAAGTCCTGAAAAGAATAAAAGGTTTTGTGACTAGTTTGGGTTCGTAGCCTTTTTAACCCGAGTCAGTAAGCCCGTAGGGGTATTTACATACCTAGTGCCCTGAAGCCATTTGGTTTGGGAGTCATTGGCGTAACGCTCGTTACATGGGTTAATTAGAAAGCTTAGGGGACCCAGGCATTGCACAGTCACAAATCGAAAAAAAAAAAAAAAAAAAGAGAGAATAAAAAAAAAACAGAGAGAAAAGGGCCAAAGGCCAAAGTAACGGAATAGCATTCATAAAACCCAAGCCCGCTCGAATGACATGGGCCCTTGCCTAATGAACCAAGCGGAGAGTGGCCGGTAACCACAACACTGAGGAAGCACGGCGACTCACTGTCTCCCACACACGAAATTTGTGCTCACACATGAATTCCAGGGGCAGCCTAGCGCTCTCCAAAGTTCGACTAAAAGGACCAAAACGGCTAGAGAAGAATCATGAGGGATCGATCTCCAAAGGATAGTTGGGGAAGGTCATATCATAATCAAACTAGCAGCCATGGATCAGAGAGCTAGACCACCTTCACTCTCTCACTCCCAGCCAGAAAACACACCAGCTTCACGCTGGGGCATTTTTATATATACATATATGTACATGCGTACACACACGCATATGAGTACTTACTTATTCTGCAAGGCTTCCCAATTCAGGTCCCATCACATGCACAGTTGTCACAAACACTCACCAATCCACACACACTCACCTCATGCATGCTTTTCTTACTAATGCCTTATGGTTGAATGCAGGATAGGTTATACATTGTTTTGTTTCAGGGATCGTTCACATATGTCACCCCATATGCTGGGGCATTTTTTTATTTTATATATGAACCTACGTAAACATGCCTCACACCTCCCTGGTTAACCCTTGATCCAAAACCCCACGCGGATACCATGTTTTGTGCACGACTCCTCTCGAAACGAGATATACTATCAGTCAGAAAATGATCACTCCTTTGCTTCAGATTAGCCAACAACGATTTGCCTCTAGTCTTGGTATTGGATGTGTACTATTTCATGCTATGTGTGTGCTATGGATAAGTTTTAGATATCTTTCGATCTCAATTTCCTACTCGATATACCTACATCCAAAGGATGGGCCCCCGCTGTTTATCTTTTATTCTTTTTCCCTTGCATGTGGTGGATGCATTTCTGTTATTTTCTTTTATCTTCATTGACTGTCATGGTAGTGGTTGATTGATATCATGACTACAGGATGATGTCGAGGACATGCCTTACATTAGCACAAACATTTTAAATTTAGTCTGCATCACAATTACAAGCCTTCTTAACATCATCACATGCATAACACACACTTGGCACGTTTATGTACTAACTTCACCGCAAGGCGAGCCGTTGCTCCCTTCTTTCCTTCTAGCCAGGATTTATTACAGGTGAAAATGTGAGGGCCACCACACCGAAAGGAACAGGATCCAAGAGGTAAGTGTTGCCGAACTGAAAAAAAAAAAAAAAAAGAAAAAAAAAAACCAAAACTTAATCTTCCAAACTTGTGCTCTTACATTTAATATCATTACCGTAACATGCTCTTTCAGAATCCTGCTTTGACACTTTTTGCACCCCCTGAGTAGGATGATCCACTTTGTAGGGATTTAATTTTGGGTAGAAAATGGAAAGGCACGAGGTGACATTCTCATATCACGTGATCAAGCACAGACCTAAAAGGAGACCTAATTAACTGGATGGCCTAGAACAACCTTATCCCGATTCCCTTGAGACAGTTCGACCTCACCCTCATAGGCTGCCACTCCCTTGAGCCCAAAAGCTCAAGCGGAGGCATGAGTATGTGTCTCCTTATCTTTGGAGAACAACTCTATACGTGCTGTCCTCCAAAGAGGGGCATACTGTAGACACCTCGTTTTGGCGCCCTATGAGAGGCAATTCAGTCCACCCTATTTAATAATGTCCTGATTAGGCCCCGAGTCAAAAGTCACCAATCGTCTCTAGACCTCTGATCGCCCTGGGAGTTGGCTCATCATGATCTACTCATCGAGAGCTTTCCGCCTATATATAGAACTCCAAGATCTGACTGGCGGATCAAAAATCATGACAGCGGGTCCCACACCCCCGCGGCGCCTACGTGAAAAATCACCTATCATCTCTAGACCTCCGATCACCCAGGGAGTTGGCTCATCATGATCTACTCATCGAGAGGTTTCCGCCCATATATAGAACTCCAAGATCTGACGGGCGGATCAAAAATCATGACAGCGGGTCCCACACCCCTGCGGCGCTCACGTGAAAAATCACCTATCATCTTTGGACCTCTGATTGCCCTGAAAATTGTCTCATAGTGACCTACTCGCCGAGAGCTTTCCGTCAATATGTAGAACGTCGAAATCCGACGAGCGGATTGAAATCTACGAAACCTGGGCCTCGGTAATGACAACCCGACCAATTTCCATCGGACCCCACTTTTTAGGCCTGAATTAGTTTCTTTTAAATCCAAACCCACCTAAACCTATCCCAACACACCTAAACCAGACCCGGCCCGGATCCTAACCAAACCCAAGTCCAGCCCAACCTTGGACCCAACTCACCCAAACCCACTCAGGTCCGACCCAAACACAACCCGAGCCTTATCCCTCTCATCTCTCTCCCAACCCAGGCCTTATCCCTCTCAATCTCAAACAACCCGAGCCTTATCCCTCTCATCTCTCTCCCAACCCAGGCCTTATCCCTCTCAATTTCAAACAACCCGAGCCTGATCTCTCTCTCTCTCCCAACCCAGGTCTTATCCCTCAAAAAATTTTAAAACACCCAAGCCCAACCAAAAGAGAAGGATACGCAGAACCTCTCCGGGATCTGGACGCAGACCCCAGGCTCCCCATCTGACTCTCCATCTCATGCACGTCCATCTCTCTCCGAGATCTCTTTCACCCATCATTCCCTCTCATCATCTCCATCATCCTCCTCCCAGGCGCCCATCTCTCCACCATCCATCATTCCCTCTCATCATTTTCGTCTCTTCCCTTGCGCCAGACCCACCTCTCCATCTCCTTCCATCGCAGATCTCCCCCCAAGGCCCATCTCAAACGACTCCCATCTCCCAGACCCACCTCTCCATCTCACGCACCTCAGTTCCATCTCTCTGTCTCTCTCCCCGGTCTTCCTCGCCCTCTGTCTCCTCTCTTCTTCCCCCCTTCCTCGCGTTCTCCACCTCTCCTTCTCCCAGTCGCAGCACCATCGCCCTCCATCCTCTTCCCTCCACTCGTTTCCCTCACGCAGCACCCCATCATCATCTCTCTTCTCTCCCCTACAATCCACCATCACCAGCCTCCACCGTCTTCACCATCTCGCCCTCCATCTTTCCCAAACATAGGTGCAGATCACACGTCCATCTCCTTCACCCAGACAGAACTCCCTTCCCCATCATCATCTTCTGCTCCCTAACCCGTTCCTCCGGATCTCCCTCATCTCCATCCGACGCAGACCCGGACTCCCCATCTTCTTCCTCCAGACGCACGCAGCAGCAACCCCACGGAGGTCCGATCTCGCCGCAGCAGCACGCCCGCCCATAGCAGCACCTCCAGCCACAGCAGCACGTTCCCTCGCCATCTCTCGCCGCTGGACTCCGGAACCAGGTAGGCCCTCTTCCTCTCCTCGTGCGCATTGCATCTGCATCATCACCCCTTTCTTCTTCTCTTCCTTTTCTTTCTTTCTTATTTTTCTTCCCCTCACACTCTTTCTTTTCTTCCTCTCTCACCTGCACACCGTCTCCTCTTCTTCTTTCATTCTTTCTTTTCTTCCTCTCTCGCCTGCACACCTTCTCCTCTTCTTCTTTCATTCTTTCTCTCTCTTTTTCTTTTTTCCTCTCTTCTCTTCCCCTGCCATCATTCTCCTCCGCTCCCCACCACCTGCACCCACTGCACACCATCCCTCTCTCTTTCTTTTCTTCACCCACACCCACCTGCACGTCTCTCTCTCTCTCTCTCACTCCCCATCTCTCACTCACTCTCTCTGTCTCTCCTCTCTCACGCTCTTTCTTCTCTCCTCTGCCCCACTGCGCACCACCTTCTTCCACTCTCCCCGTCCTCCCTCTTCCCCATCTCTCTGTCTCCCTCTTTCCGTTCTCTCTTCCTCTCTGATCTTCTGCCCCCCTCTCTCCTTCTTCTTCTCCCTCTCCCTCTCTGTCTCTCCCCTGCAACTCAACACATCTCCCTCTCTCCCTCACCTTTCTTTCTCACTCTGCGACCCATCTCTCTTCCTCCCGCCACCTGCAACTCAACACTCTCCCTCCCCCGTGCTCTCTTCTCTCCCCGCGCCTCCCTCTGTTCTCTCCCCTACTCTCTTCCTCACCCTCTCTCTCATCCCCTGCCATCATCCTCCTCCGTGCCACCCACCTGCAACTCCACACTCTCCCTCTCCCTTGCTCTCTTCTCTCTCCGCGCCTGCCCCTGTCTCCCCTTTGTCTCTTCCTCCTCACCCTCTCCTCTTTTTCTCCCGCCACCAGCTCTTTCTCCCTCTCTCTCTCTGTCCGCGTGCTCTTTCCCTCTGTCTGCGTCTCCCTCTACCTCCCTGTCTCCCCTTTGTCTCTTCCTCATCACCCTCTCTCCCTCTCTGCTCCACCTCTCCCTCTCGTTCTCTCCTTCCTCCTCTGCTTGCACTCTCTCTCACTCGTTCTCTCTCTACCCCCTCAGCCCCACTATCTGCTTTCCCTATCTCCCTACTCTCTCAGTCCCTCTTTCCCTCACCTCTCCATTTCTCCCCTGCTGCACTCACGACCGAGCCACTGCCCACTTGCACCACGTGCATCACACCTGTGCACCCACCTGCACTCCTTCATCGCACACCCACTGCTGGCACCACTTGCACCTCTGACCTGCCCGTTTGGATTGCCAATCATCGGAGCTACCAATCCAGCCCAAGCACGCACAGCCCGGTTTCACTCTACTATTTTTTTTTTTTTTTTTGCATTCAATTCTTCAGTCACTGTGGTTCGTCTTTTGTTCTTCATGCATCTAACATGCCATGCATTTAGATTAGTGTTGTAGGCCATTTTTTATTATTATTATTATTATTATTATTTTAATTAGCCTTAATCTGTATGTCAACATGCATTTAACATGCCCATGCATTATAATCGTATTACATCTTGTTTCTTTAGTTTATCCTTTTTATAAAAATTGAGACTGCATTCCCTTTATCTGTTCATGTTATTTTCTATATAAAAATTAGAATAAAAATCAAAAACATCAAAAGAAAATAAAAATAATAAAATAAAAAGTAAAGATTAAAAATAGAATTTTAGCTACCCTACTAATTAGAAATAATTGGGCTAAATCCAATAATTAACTTCTCTTCTCTTCCCCCATGTCATTAGGATTAGGAGATCTCATTTAGGAAACTTCAAATAAATTATTAAATAAAAATCAGGAACTTATTACTCCCTCCTCACCCCCATTTCATTAGGATAAATCAATTTAGGATTTTAGGCCCTATAAATAAAAACATAAAAACAAATAAAAATAATAAAAATCCAAAATACCAAAAACAAAGTAAAAGATATTAAAAAAACCAAAATATTAATAAATTGGAGTTAGAAATTAGACAGTAGCCTAGACTGATTAGGTCAGACCCCGAACCTAGATCAAGGTCTCCCCCTAGCCAGCTTAAACTACCCCAATTTCTTAAACTTCAACTGATTAGGTCCTACTCTCTCTCCGGGCCCCGCTAAGGGACCGGGAGAGCGGATGTGGGCGGTTAGGACCTTAGGATAGGGTAGAGATCCATTAGGGAAATGGAATAGTTAGATTAAATCCAAGTAGGAACTCCCATAGTTAGGCCCTTCTAGCCCCAATTATTAAAATCCAAAAAAACTATAAAACCAACAAAACCAATTCCAAAAATATTTTCTTCCCTTTTCCTCCACCTCCGGTGCCAAATATTTATCTGAACTCAATGATTAAAGGGAATAGAGGCTGATTCCGAGAACCTGAATTAATGAGAATGACGAAATGAGACGAGTGATTTCACACACCCCAATATCAGTTTATTTACTACTGGCCCATCATCGGCCACCCTCAATCAATCCCGGCCCAACATCGGCCATTTTTATCTTACTTCTGGCCCATCATCGGCCATGCACTTTTATCACCTGCGTATCGTACGCAAACCCACAGAAATCACAACTCGAAGTTTCGTCTGCATCATTCTTTCGATTCGAAGAATCAGCCTTTAAACCCTAGGTCGTCAAAGGACATTGAAGGGGGTACCCAGGAATGGGGTTGATCCTCTTCTAAATATTTGGCACCTTTCCCCTTATTTTCTTAGTTTATTTTCATTTTAATTCACTTATCCCCTAGAATACTTGGATTTAACTTTAATTAGTCTGTTCAACCCTGGATGTTGATTTCTCCTACCTAGTTCATTATGGTCCCATCTTGAAGCCCGTAATTTGACCCTTGACCCAAGTTCGACCCGAATTGAAAGACCTAAATTAAGTGACGAGACAACCGTCGTGTGTCGCCGGCGGCACATTAGACGAGAGAAGAACCCACCCCATTTTCCTCCCGCATTCTTTCGGCTTTCGTCGAAGGACGGTGTTACGGCCGAATCCGTAACTGGCGATCGTGATCCGTCGATTTTGAGGGTAGTCGGAATCCTCATTTTCGATGTATTTTTTTATCTCACACTGTTGAATGGCGATTCCCCTCCCGGGGGGATCAAAATTCACATCCGACACCAAGAGCATACAAAATGGTTCCATGCCTCTTTTGAGTTGATTGGACTATACAAAAAAAAAAAATAAATAAATAAAAAATTCAAGCCTCATGAGTTTCCAAAAATCCAAACCATCACACCTCATGAACTAATTTAAGCCAAAATCTTGAAATTGACATTCCACCAAAACCCAAACCACTCCAATGGACCCAAAATTGTCCCAACGAGTGACCAAAAACAAAACCATGGTCCCCTAACTCGCCACATACAACTTGTTAGGTCACAAGACCAAAACAAAAAACCAAATCTCAACCCCCTAACTTGCCACAAACAACTTGTTAGGTCACAAGGTCAAAATCAAAATCCAAAACTCGACCCCCTAACTTGCCACATACAGCTTGTTAGGTCACAAGGTCAAAAGCCAAAAACTTTCTTGACCGCCTAATGCGCTACATAAAGCCTTTAGTTTCACAATGTCAAAAAGAAAAATTCAAAACCCAAAACCAAATCCAAATGTCATTTTCAAAACTTTGGCTTGAGATGGTATGTGATCTCTCTCAATGCCATAAAATCCCCTTGGAAACTCAAAAAGGCTACCCTATTAAAAGAAAAATGCTCAAAGACTCCTAGTCAACCCAAAAGCACTCCTTCAAAATTCTCTGCTAGGCACATCAACTACAAAAGTTATGCAATTCGTCGCTGTACCTCGAGGGGACATCTGTTGACACAAAAAATGTCACTTTGCCTCTTCAACATCAAAAGCTAGATGGAGCCGCATTCTACCACAAATAGGCAAATACAACTTCAAGCATCAGATCTTGTCCGAATCAAACAAAAACTGCAAAGTCCTTCAAAATAACTAAAAGAAGGGTACACATGAAGTTTCAGGCCATTTCAACACTATTTGGCCTAACTTCTCCTTTTCAGTAGCTGAGCAGGAGCTCCCAACGGCGATGAAGCCAGAGACCTTGACACACAAAATAGAGCACATAGCTGGCCTCAAAATGCCACTAGAAGGCTCTACATCAAATTCCGGGCCATTCCGACATGGTTTAGCCCCAAAAGGAAACAGCCGCAGCGAAGTTAGCTCTCCTGGCGGCAACGGTTTCGAAGACATCAAATCTTCAATTAGAGCCTATGGATGGTCTCAAAATACCTCCAAAAGGCTCATTGTCAAGTTTCAAGTCAAACGGACAACGTTTGACCCTCCATCAACCCTCAAGCAGCAAAATCAAGCCTCTCGGCGGCGAGAACCACCGAGGCTATCACTCATCAAACAGAGCATATAGGTGGCTTTTACATGCTTCCAAAGGGCTACACATCAAATTTCAGGTTATTCTGATGACATTTGACCTAGCTTTGACGCTTGGAAGTAAAATCAGGCCTCCCGGCGGCGGAGCTCCCCGAGATCGTGACATCAAAATCGAAGCTAATGGATCGTCTCAAAATAACTCCAATAGGCTCCCTGTTAAATTTTAGGTCAATCGGACATCGGTTGACCGTATATCAAAGCTCGACATCTTCTTTGCGATGAAATCAATTCTAGCAGCGACTGGACCCCAAACGGCTTCAAAACTCAAACAAAAACCCGTGGTTGGTCATATCTATTGCTTAGGAAGCTTCATCTAAAATTTCAGGTCATTCTGACATCGTTTGACTTAGTTTCGACTCTTGATGGAAAATCGGCTACAAAGTCTTCGACTTGTCCAAAAAATAGGAAACTTTGTGTTCTGATTTGCATGGCTTCTCGTTAGGTTTCCTCTAGAGAAATCAAGCCAATAAATGAGGGGAAATGTAAAAAAGAATACAGAAGAAAATAGAAGAGAAAAAGATAGAAAGAGGGTAAAAAAATAGCGACCAAAAGGGGAAAAAACCCCATGGTCGCCGGCAGCGACCATGGGTGCATGGTTGCCAGTGACCATAGAAATCCGGGTCGCCAGATTTCACTAGAAAACTGAATTTTTTTTGTATTTTGGCGTTTTGAGATGATTGGCCCCTGTGGATTTTCCAAAATCTAATTTTTTGAGCAAGATATCCGTCGATCTTCGTCAACATCACGGATCCGGCACCCAAATCATGGAATCATCATCTGACGCTTCAAAATCGCCAATCGGCCGGCCAAGAAAACACACTTTCTGCCCGACCGATCGAGAAATCGAATGGATAGATGTTGCCGGGCCACTGATATCAACCGATGTCTGAAGTTGTATCGCCATCCGACATTAAACAACATGTGGATCCATCGGCGATCATCGCAAGAAGAATTCCAAAAGACTCGGTACTGCCCGCGACTCTTCGAGCGCCCAGGCAACCAATTAATGAAGTTAAATGACCTATTTTATGACAAGTTAATGTGGTCATTAACTCATTATTTTGGACTGCCCAATTAGAAGCAAGGAAAAACGAGTTGCAAGCCTGAGCAATCATGGCATTAAAACCATGTAACTCCTCTCATTATGGAGATTAAAGGCAAGTAAATTCCTATCATTCTCCATCGACCAATCAGTAGCTAAGAAAAAGGAGTTACAAAATCAAGAATTAAAAATTTGTAACTCCTCCCATCATGGAGTATTAATGTAATCAATGCTCATAAACTCTTCTAATGGCCACCAAAAGCCTATAAAAGGCGGTCATTCCACGGAGAAAGGGTTCGAAAAAATCATCCGAAATCAAGCGATCAAGAACCTCCAAAAATCCAGACACTGCGCAAAGAAGCTCTGCTACTTTTAAGAAACTCTACAGCAACAAATACCACAAGGTAATTGAAGTTCCTAAGGGGGCCACCCCCTCAAGGTCCCCTCTCCTTCTATCCAACATGGCTAGATGTGGCTCTTCAACCTGTCTGCTCGACTTTTTATTGGATATAGGACCTCCCCTTGGTCTTTATCTTCTAAAAATCCGAGGTCCAAGCCAAGCCAAGCCAAACGAATCAAAGCATCATGTGTTCTCATCTGAAGGAAGATGGCGGAGTCCATACATGACTCACGACCGTCAATCTGAACGAGTCCCCACAATCTCCTGAGAAGTTAGAATCCCTTTTCTTACTTTTCTATTGTATTTTGTGTTTTTCTAAAGAGACAAAAAATCACAATTCTTGTCTTTCATTGTTGATGAGATTTGTAAATCGCCTTCCACGACACAAAACCGCCTTTCACAGCAAATAAAAGAAAATCGCCTCTCACGGCATTCAAAATTTGTCTCTTTTCTTAAAATTATTTATGCAATGGAAAGTTAGAGAAAAGTCGAATTCCTTTTTCTACTTGTGAAGGTGAATCTCTAGATCACCACTCCTAAAATCCAAGTAGAATAGAAAATCTGGCATACCTGTACAAAAAAATGTTAATGCTCGCTTTTCTCCTTCTGCGGGACCCCGGCAGCCCAGGGCGGAGGTAAAGGAAAAAAGCCGGGTCCATCAGCTCTGTGCTTGTAGAATCCGCACCACCTCTGAGGAACAGCTCAGTACACTGCTCAACCACAGGAGTGTCTCCACCACCTTCCAAAACCTCTGCTCACCAAGCCTTCCCTAAGCTTCCGGTTCAAAATCGAAGTCCTACCCCTGCTTCAAACCCTCAACCCCACTCCATTTCTACTTTGGCTCCCAACCAACCTTAAATAGTTACCTCAGTAGGGAATCTTCTCCCGATCCAGTCCATCAAACCCTCCTGGCAACCTGCTACCCCTCACCTTGGCCCATCCAGAGCTGCGCTTCCAAGGAATGCTTCTCCACCTATTTGGGACTCTATTCAGCTCCAACTTCTGCATAAGCACCTCGACGGCCTTCCAAACCAACCCCAAGGTCAACTCTCCGAATATACTACAGCCGCCACCGCCATCCCCCCCCGCCCCCCCGGCCATCCAATGACAAATCTTATGCCAGTCTCTTCTCTCCCATTACCATATCCTCTTCTCTTGCTTTACCCCCGCCAGTTTGGAAAGATGGTAAACTTACAATGAGGATCCCCCAGCACATGGTCAACAATAGCAAGGAATCCTTCTCCTTTTCTGCCATTAGCAAATTTGTGGGCAGACGTCCCCCCTGGAAGCCATAGAGCAATGGGTTCACAGCTCTTGGAGAATCTAAGAAAGATTCATTTAGAATTATCATGGCACTTGTAGCTCATTATAGCTTAGAGTTACATCAAATGGATGTCAAAATTGCTTTCTTGAATGGAGATTTAGACCAAGAAGTGTACATGGAACATCCAAAAGGTTTTATGAAACAAGGCCAATCTAAACTAGTTTGCAAATTGAACAAATTGATATACAGTCTTAAACAAGCCTTCCGACAATGGTATCTAAAATTCAACCATGTAATCACATCCTTTGGATTTACAAAGAAATGAGGTTGATCACTGCATTTATCTCAAGGTTAGTGGGAGCAACTTTGCGATATTAATCTTATATGTCGATGCTATTTTGTTGGCTAGTAATGACCTTGGAGTGATTAGTGAAACCAAGGGATATCTTAAGGAAAATATTGATATGAAAAACATGGGTGAAGCAACCTTCGTAATAGGAATCGAGATCTATCGAGATCGATCGTAAGGAATTCTTGGGCTGTCATAAGAAGCCTATATCAAAACAATCGTTAAGAAATTTCGTATGGAAGGATGTAAAGCCCAATCCACACCTGATAAGTCTACAAAATTGGGTTAAAAAGCTGATCCTCCCGATCCCCCTCTGCTTTGTGGTTGCAGAATCCGCACCACCTTTGAGGAACAGCTTAGTACACTGCTCAGCCACAGGAGTGTCTCCACCACCTTCCAAAACCTCTACTCACCAAGCCTTCCCTAAGCTTCCGGTTTAAAATCAAAGTCCTACCCCTACTTCAAACCCTCAACCCCATTCCATTTCTACTTTGGCTCCCAACCAACCTTAAACAATTACCTCAGTAGGGATTCTGCTCCAGATATAGCTCCTCAAACCCTCCTGGCAACCTGCTACCCCTCACCTTAACCCATCCAGAGCTGTGCCTCCAAGGAACGCTTCTCCACCTATTTGGGACTCTATTCAGCTCCAACTTTTGCATAAGCACCTCGAGGACCTTTTATACCAACCCCAAGCTCAGCTCTTCGAATATACTACAGCCTCCCCCGCCCCCTAGCCATCCAATGACAAATCTTATGCCAGTCTCTTCTGTCGCGTCCCTCGAACCCGATTAGAGAATAAACTGGATCCGGGGAGTGAATTTTAGGGCTAATTAAAATTTTTGCCCTTTTAGGTCCAAGGATCGTAAGTCTGCTGTGAAGATATTGAATTTCAAACATCAAGTAATATAAAACTGCGGAATTCATAAAATTCAAGCCATATCTAAATAACAACAATGGATAACAAATATCATTTAATATTTAAAGTTGCAAAAGGAATAATAAAACTAATCAAGAAGTTATGTTATTAACAATAGCCATCCAATAACTAAGGCCATTTAATACATGAAGTCAATAAGCGAAAGGTCTAACAATGAAATGACCAATAAAAGAATAAAAAAAAATGAATAAATGTCCCACGGTGAGTCACTCTCGTGCCGGGAAGGATGACGCTATTCTACGTCATCGGCACGCTACTCTTGCTCCTCCTCAGCTGGTTGGAGATCCTCTAGGGTCTCCTCACCTGCCTGGTCGTCATAGTAGTCACTTGGGGTGTCTGCACACCAAGGAACAGAGTCAACGACATGTTGAGCAATAGATAAGTAAGATATAACGAACATGATATGCATCAAGTACAAGAGTAATGACATGTATAATAATCAAGAGAATACAAGAAATAGAAGCTAGGCATAAAGCATGAATAAATAATCATCAGAAACAATAACAGGAATCCTAACAGCATTAACAATCACCACTATACAGGCAATGTAATGCAAGTAATAAGAAGAAGACTCCAAGGATGTCCAAGCCAACTCCCGGGGTACCAGTAACAATCCTACCAGAACTACTAATACCAAAGTCCGGCTCCAGGCGGACCCAAGCTCCCGGTCCTGGGAATAGTAGTACCGTCCAAGCCCGCTCCCAACTATTCAACGCCATGGACACTGTCCAAAGCCGACTGCCCACCCCGATGTCCGAGTAGCCGGCCCATCAATAAATCCCCAAATTGCATTTGGCCATGACATGCAAATGATAATGAAGTGGTGCTGACAACCAAGACATGCAAGTCTGGATAGTTCAATAAACAAAACATGTTCTTAGGGATTATCTCATTCAAGACAATACAAGACAAGTTAACCACGTGATAATCCCTTGCATGCTAGCCAATCATGTTTATCAATTTATGACTCACGGTTCCTATAGTACACCCTAAGTCAGGTCCAAGTCCTAGTTTTACAAGGATTTATGTTTCATAATTAGTTAAGTGTTTTATGCCAAGAGAGTGTACAAGGAATGATAACAACGGATACAATTCACAAGTCAAGGAGGAATTACAATCCAAACCTAGGCAAGTGGTGTCATCCTTGTATCCCACATGTTCTAACAGAGTACATGTAGAATTAGATCAATGATGCTTTTATGGAAATCCCTTGGTGTACAATCATGTGAAGCATCTATTGAGACAATTCCATATGCATTCGTTTATACCACGTGTAATACAGGAATACCTAGACTACCTATCGGAGCATACCATGCCATGTGCTTCGATTTCAACCCCATTAATGGTCATGAGAGACTAGGTTTATGGTTTCCAAAATCTAAGGCCCAAACCTAAGCTAACAAGTCTCATTTCCAATAAAACATGGACTGGATCATTAATCTGAATAATCATCCCACTTTTCGATCTCTGATCATAATGAAACTAAACCCATTGATTCTACACCTCAAGAGCTTTCCAACAGTATATAGCCCGCGAAATTCCGACGAGCGGATTGAAAGTTATGCTCGTTCGAAGTGGACGTTGCTGACTGTAGAATGTAGTCTCGCTATAGCGAGAATACATTCTGCCTGGGCTCCAAAACAGTAGCAAAGTTCACTCTAGCCAGGGTTAAGCCCGCTATAGCGAGCCTACTTGCTGCCTGAGCCCGAGCTGAAGCAGATTTGGCCTGCTTCAAGGTATTTTCAATCCCATTCACTTAGGGTTGATCCCCTTCCTTCCTAAGCCTTTCCAAGGCTTGTACCTGCATGAGAAGAGCCTCCATGCTCTCTCTCTCTCAAACCACATTCCATCCATTCATCAAATCAACCATCAATTAAGGTCCATGCAACCCATTTATCCAATTTTAGCATATGTAATCCAATTAACCATGACAAGCTTGGAATTCAGGGAAAATCTAAGCAATGAATTAACAAGAAACAATAATATTACATGCATGCTCAATATATAAAGCAAATCTACTTGCCTCAACCAAGAAGAAGATGAAATTGGGAAAACTTGAGGAGAAGCTCTACTACCAGGGAAACCACGATCTAACCTAACCAAACGCAACCTAAAACGCGAAGGAGAAGAAAAGAGAGGAAAAGATCGAGATCAAACCTAAATCTAACCAAAAGAGAAAATGATTGAAAGACGAAGGTGAGGGAAATCTCACCAAACTAGGATTAATGGAAAGAGGAGATTGCGAGGAAGAAGATGTGCGGTTCGGATCTTCAAGATGATCTCTCCCAAGAGTTCTGGGCTTGAGAAGATGAACAGGAAGAAGAAGAGGGCTGCTGTAGTTTCGTTGCAGAGATTAGAAAAGATAGAGATTAGGGCGAATCTCTGCTTAAGAAGAAGAGAAGGGGAAAAAGACAAGTTTGCCCTTAAGTGGGTCCGGTGAAGGAATTGACCACTTGAAGGATTTCTGATCATTGGATCGCAACAAGCGAAGAGACAAAAATGATTAATGCGACGAGAGCTTTCCAATGAACCCAAAATCACGGCGATTGGAATTTCTTGGAAAAACACTCAATTTTCCTTAAATTGCAAACTATCCCCCTGCTAGAGTCAAACGGACTCGAAATCGCACGAAACTTCGCAGACACTGTTTTAACACTAAAAGAAACTCGCTCATGATCTAAACCCACCTAATTATTTAACAATACAATTAATTATAATAATAACAAAATAAACGGGTCCACGGGCCTGCTATTGGGCCCAGTTGACCCAGTAAGGTCGCGGACCTTACATCTTCTCTCCCATTACCATCTCCTCTTCTCCTGCTTTATCCCCGCTAGTTTGGAAAGATGGTAAACTTATAATGAGGATCCCCCAGCACATGGTCAACAATAGCAAGGAATCCTTTTCCTTTTCTGCCATTGGCAAATTTGTGGGTAGACGTCCCCCCTGGAAGCCCTAGAGCAATGGGTTCACAGCTCTTGGAGAATCTAAGAAAGATTCATTTAGAATTATCACGACACTTGTAGCTTAATATAGCTTAGAGTTACATCAAATGGATGTCAAAACCGCTTTCCTGAATGGAGATTTAGACCGAGAAGTGTTCATGGAACAGCCAAAAGGTTTCGTGAAACAAGGCCAATCTAAACTAGTTTGCAAATTGAACAAATTGATATATGGTCTTAAACAAGCCTCCCGACAATGGTATCTAAAATTCAACCAAGTAATCACATCCTTTGGATTAAAAAAAAATTGAGGTTGATCACTACATTTATCTCAAGGTTAGTGGGAGCAACTTTGCGATATTAATCTTATATGTCGATGATGTTTTGTTGGCTGGTAATGACCTCGGAATGATTAGTGAATCCAAGGGATATCTTAAGGAAAATCTTGATATGAAAAACATGGGTGAAGCAACCTTAATAGTAGGAATCGAGATCTATCGAGATCAATCATAAGGAATTCTTGGGTTGTCATAAGAAGCCTATATCAAAACAATCATTAAGAGATTTCGTATGGAAGGATGTAAAGCCCAATCCACACTTGATAAGTATACAAAATTGGGTTAAATAGCCGATCCTCCCATCCCCCTCTGCTCTGTGCCTGCAGAAATTGCACCACCTTTGAGGAACAACTTTGTACACTGCTCAACCACAGGAGTGTCTCCACCACCTTCCAAAACCTCTACTCACCAAGCCTTCCCTAAGCTTCCAGTTCAAAATCAAAGTCCTACCCCTGCTTCAAACCCTCAACCCCACTCCATTTCTACTTTGGATCCCAACCAACCTAGAATAGTTACCTTAGTAGGGAATCTGCTCCCGATCCAGTCCCTTAAACCTCCTGGAAACCTGCTACCACTCACCTTGGTCCATCCAAAGCTGCTCCCCCACGGAATGCTTCTCCACCTATTTGGGACTCTGTTTAGCTCCAACTTCTGCATAAGCACCTCGACAGCCTTCTAAACCAACCCCAAGCTCCACTTTCTCCCCCCCCCCCGCCCCCCCCCCCGCCCCCCACCAATCCAATGACAAATCTTATGCCAGTCTTTTTTTTCCCATTACCATCTCCTCCCCTCCTGCTTTACCCCCACAAGTCTGGAAAGATAGTAAACTTACAATGAGGATCCCCTAGCACATGGTCAACAATAGCAAGGAATCCTTATCCTTTTCTGCCATTGGCAAATTTGTGGGCAGACTTCCCTTCCTGGAAGCGCTCTAGGGTTCACAGCTCTTGGAGACTCTCTAGCCCTTGTTTCATCTCCCTCACACACAAAGGACACTTTCTCTTCAGATTTAGTTCAAAGGAAGATAGAGATTGCACGGTGAGCCACAGTCCCCTCCTCATGGATAAAGGGAAACTTCTTCTCCAATCTTGGTCCCCTGGTCAGGATGAAAACTCTTGGCCAGCAGTGTCCCCTATTTGGATCCGTCTCGAAGGTATACCCTACCATTGGTGGAGCAGTGACATCCTCCTCTCCATAGCTGGCTCCATAGTTAAGCCTCTCCGTCTAGATGACACCACTACCTCCCAAAGAATTCTATCTTATGCGAGAGTATTGGTAAATCTTGATGTGGGAAAGCTTGGTCCAAGACTTCTTTTAGTAGAGCTGGAAGGTGATGAAGCAGTTGAAGTAGAAGTGCTTTATGAAAACATACCATGCTCTGAATGTCTCTCTTTAGGTCACCTACAGGCCAAATGTCCTTACTTGCACAAGCCAGGTCTTTTGAAGACTCCTATCTCTGCTCCCCCGTTGAAGCCTGTCTCAGCTGATAGTAATCCAGAAGTTAGAGTCTTAAAATCCCACGATCCAAGCCCAGGCTCTGGAATCATAGCCCCCTACCGCATGTCATCCGGCAATCCCTTCCTTAGGTGATTTCATCTCCCCCTCCCCTTGTACTAAACCTATACCTGAACCTCAACCACCTACCTCCAATCCTCCAACAGAGGTTCCAACTGATACCGTCTCTCCTATTGGAAGCCCATAGTCTCTCCTTTCTGATCAAAATAATACCCCCATGGAAAACCCATTATTGTCTCTCCCTTCAGACATTATCTATGGAATCTTGGAGAAAATCCTTGCTCTTGTCATTGATTGCTCCAACCCTTTTTCCATTTTGGAAAACTGCAGTTTTGTTAACCTACTTTCTCCTTCCCCAGCTCAAAAAACCTTTTAGTTGTTCAGTCTGATCTTGGTTCCACCAATCTAGAACAACAGGCCCAAGTGTTAACCCCTGCCCCCCTCCCCCCAGTTTCCATCCTAGCAGAGACCAGTAGCTCTCCCCCCCCCTACCCGCCCTCCCCAACACCATCACCCCCCCCCCCCCCCCCCCCCCCCCCCCCCCCCCACAAACCTCCTCCCTGCCTGCTCCAGTTCTCTAATCTCTCAGGAAGATGGCCTGGTGGTGGATATTTCCCACTTCAAGGTCAAAGGTAAGAGGAAAACAAAACACAGAGGAAATTCTTCTCTTGGCAAAAAAACCAGGAATTCTAGTGGCCCCCCTTCCCCCAACATTGTCCAATGATCAAGGTCCTTTTCTGAAATTGTAGAGGTATTGGAAAATACCCCTACAAAAACGATGTTGCACCACCTTATAGACTTCCACTTACCCAACCCATGCAGAACCCAAAATCCATTTTGATTCCTCCTCTTCCATTGGTATTCAACCATTTGGTTTTAATTCTTCTTTCTCCAATCCCAATAGCTCGCTCTGGTTCTTCTGTAAGTCAAATCCAAACATCAGTCAAATCCAAACATCACTTTCTCAATGACTGATCACTCTGACCAGGACATCACCATTGAATTTGCAAACCGCCCCCCACCTCTTCCCTTGGTAAGATCTCAGGAGTTTATGAATCCACTGATTATAGAACTAGAAGAATCCTCTAGGATTACCTTGTTCAAACCTCTTCTTTAGCTCTCCCCTGGTGTGTGATAGGAGATTTCAACTCCATCCTCCTTCACTCTGAGAAGCTCAGCATCTGTCGTCCTTCTTCCCCCTCAGTTAAGGAGTTCGATGACATGGTCACTGCTTCAAGGCTTAAGGATATTGGTTTCAGAGGCAATTGCTTCACTTGGGCCAACAATAGGCATGGTCTAGCTTGCCTCGCAGCTAGATTGGACCGAGCTTTCTTTAATTCCTTGTGGATGGACAATTTTGAGGACCCAATAGTTACCCATCTTCCTAGGCTTTCCTCAAACTGTAGCCCCTTCCTTCTTACCCGTAGGCATAGACCTTTTGCCAAAAATACCCCCTTCAAATTTGAAGCTATGTGGTTAACCCATGAATCTTTCTCTGCTATTGTTGAGAACATTTGGGCCACCCCTGTCCAAGGCAATCCTCAATTCATCCTTGCTCAAAAGCTTAAAGCTTTCAAGTATAAGCTCAAGGTCTAGAATAAAGAAGTCTTTGGGTTTCTAAAAAGGAAAATTGAAGTAGCAAAGCAATCTGTGTTGGTGGCGCAATTGGCTTATGACTCTGACCAAAGTGATCTTCATCTTCAAGCTCTAAACACAGGCCGGCCCTCCATAACTGGCATACTGCTGAAGCTGCTCACTGGAAACAAAAGGCTAAAGCCAGTTGGCTCCAAGATGGTGACAGAAACACTAAATTCTTCCACCTCTCAGCAAAGTTCAGAAGCACTTGCAACTGAATTGACAAGATCACAGTGGACGGAAACCTCATAGAGGATGAAGATCGGATTAGAGACCAAGCTAATATTCACTTCTCCAAGCTTCTGAATTCTTTTAGCCCTCCCAGCATCTCAGTTACAGTTCTCTTCGACATGGTTGGTCCCTCGGTTATAGCTGAAGATAACATCTCTTTGTCAAGTATCCCCTCCCCTTCAGAGATCAAAGAGGCAGTCTTTAGCCAAAAGAGACTTAGCTCCCCTGGCCCGGATGGATTCTCAGGTGCTTTCTTCGCCCAGTGCTGGCACATTGTAGGCAAGGATGTCATCCTAGCAGTCTCCCATTTTTTCTCTTCAGGAAGACTTTTAAGAGCCTCAAATGCCTACTTCTTAACCCTCCTCCCTAAAGTCCAATCCCCAGCCACCTTCACCGATTTCCGGCCAATTAGCCTATTGAATTTTACCAATAAATCATCTCCAAAATATTGGCAAGTAGACTATCTAGACTTTGTCCTCTCCTCATCTCCAACCACCAATCTGCCTTTGTTAAAGGTAGATCTATCCATCACCATGTAGCCCTGGCTCATGACCTCTTCAAGAAGCTGAAGTCTAAAACAAAAGAAAGGATCTATCTGTATCAAGTTGGACATTTCAAAAGCTTTTGACAAACTCCAATGGCACTTTCTCTTCAAGACATTACTCTTCTTCAATTTCTCCCCATCTTGGATCAATCTTATCTCAGAACTTGTTTGCAGCAGCAGAGGCTCTGTCCTGGTTAATAGAAGTCCTTCAGGTTTCTTCTTAGCTTCCTATGGTTTGAGCCAAGGCTGCCCCTTGTCCCCCTACCTCTTCATCCTAGTAGAGGCGATCCTCAGCCTTTAGATGGAATCTCTTAGGCAGGAAGGCTCCATTAACCCCATCTCAGCTATTACCACCACCCCCTGTCATCTCCTTTATGCAGATGACATCCTCATCTTCCTAAAAGCTCAGAAAGAAAGCTTGAGAAGACTCTCAGAACTGCTTCAATTGTACCAAGACTCATCTGGTCTTGTTTTCAATCTGTAAAAAAGCCACCTGTTCTTGGGCAAATGCTCAGCTAGAAGAGCGCAATTGGTAAAAGATCTTATTCAGATTCCTACAGCTGCCATGCCTTCCACTTATCTCGGGGTCCCTCTTCCTAGGTACAGCCCGCCACTCCTGCTTCAGCAGAATTCTAGATTCTATTAGCTGAAGATTAGCAGGTTGGAAGACCAAGTGTTTATCCTTTGCAGGGAGATTGATCTTGATCAAGCATGTCCTCAGTTCCATTCCCTTACACATCTTCCTGGTTGTCCCTCTTCCATGTAAAACCTACCTCCAAATGGAGAGATTGGTGAGGAATTTCCTTTGGTCCTCAGACCTAGCCAAATCGAACTACAACCTGGTTAAATGGCAGACAATTTGCCTTCCAAAATCAGAGGGGCGCTTAGGCCTGCGAAGATTAAAAGAGCATAATGATGCCTGTATGTTGGAGTTAGCTTGGTCAGCAGCCACAGGCAACTCTCCATGGGCCAACTGGTTTAGAGCTAAATACAGTAGAGACTCCTCTATATGGCACCCTAGGAATCCAAAGATGGATCAACTATATGGAAGAAGATAAGATCTCTGTCACCTCATCTCCGAAGGGAGAGCAAATGGGCTGTAGGCAATGGTAAGCTTATCAGTATTTGGTTTGACAATTAGACTGATAAAGTCTCCATAGCTTGAAAGTTTCCCTCTTTTCAGTTCTCAGAGAAAGATCTTGTTGTAGACATCACTTAAGAAAATGCCTGGCAAATTCCTAACCAGCTTCCAATTGCCTTGAAGGAGCTTATCCTCCACTTCACCAATTCCATCTCTATTAGTGAAGTCCAAGACCACACCTTCCGGCCAAGCAATCCATCAGGGAACCTCTTGCTATCAGATGCTTGGAATCTTCTCAGATCTAAGGACTCAGCTAAATGTTGGACGCCTCTTATCTGGAGCAAATTTGTTAACCCACGTCTGGCTTGCTTTAGTTGGCGCCTCATGCATACGAAGACTAGAATAGAAATCTAGGCAAAACACAAAGGGTGGTCCCTGGCCTCTAGATGCCACAATTGTCTTGGTGAAGAGGAAAATGATCTACATCTATTCTTTCTCTATCCCCTGGCGCATCAATTCTAGAATTGGTTGCTTAGTCTCTGTGGAGTTACTCTCTTCGCTCCCCTGTCAGCTTCTACCATTTGGCATTCCATTGCTAAAGACAGAGTTGTCCCTAGAAGAAAATGTGCCCTTGCAATCTTCTTCCATGCTATCTCCATTCTTTGGACTCTTCGGAACGACTCCAAGCACAACTGCCCGCAACTTTCCTTGCAGAAAGCTAAGTCTCTCCTCCAAGTTCGCTTGCAAAATCTAGTTGCCTCAGTCTCTAGTTTGGCGAGCTTCCTATCCCCATTTGATCCTAGTGCTTCTTGGAGTGTTCTACTATCTTATTTTGCTCCTTTCACTGTTGTATTTCTGTTCCTTTCTCTGTTGTATCTTTGTTTTCTTTCTCTTTATGTTTCTTCCATTGTTTGTAGCTTTGTTCCCTTTTGTGGAGGTTGGCTTTTCTGGCTAGCTTCCATGGCTTTGGACGTTCTTCTGTAGTGGCGGCTTGACAGCTCTCCTCCCATCCTTTTTTAATACAATTTTACCTTAAGCAAAAAAAAAAGTGCATTTGTCGACTTTATTAGGAGAAATTGCATCATAATCCCATGATTTTATGCATTTGAGCATAAATGTGGACTTATAGTGAGAATTAGTTAAAACCCTTAATTTTGAATGAATTTATGAGAGTAGTGTTTTTCATCACGCCCAGATCCCATTAAATAGATCTAAAGCATTGTGGCCCCATTGCATCCATTGCATTAGTTCATCTAGCATTAGGTAGGGCCCATGCATCCCATGTATTGCATCTTTAATTATTTCATTGCTAGTGATTTATTAATTTTATTGTGTAAGGGTTGTCACAAGCAACGGGGCCCACATGAAAGAGATGATTTGAAGAAAGAAAGAAGAGGAAAGAAGAAATAAAAAAGAGAGAAGAATAAAGGGAACCATACCCTTGGGTGTGCTTCCCTATGCACGCCCAAGGTGGGTCCCACTGGTGCACAAATCTCTCTTTCTCTCTCTCTACAAGTTTCCAATTCACCAAGATTCGTCTCCTATCAAGCTTAGAGTTTCAAATCAAGAATACTCTAGAAGAATCCAGATAGAATTTGAATTAAGTGTTATCCAAGTGAGATTTGTGATGAGTTAGCAAGAAGGAGATAGAAACCAAGAATGATTAGAAGACCAAGTCAAACATAGATAGGAGATAAAAATCTCTCCCTAAAAAATAGCCAAGGAGAATGGACGTCCAACCCTAGGGGCCCACTGCCCTTGGACATCCACTTGATCCCCTCTCATCGTCTCTTCATCTTTCTCCTCCTCTGCTCAGTGCACACTACACATTCTTATCTATTGTGCAACAAAGTAATTTTCTATCGGACCCGCTGCTCAGAGTTGTGTTCAAGATAAAGAAATCAATTCAAACTACAATTGCTTTGCCTACAAGTCAATTCAAACTACAATTGCTTTGCCTACAAGTCAAGCCAAAATAGAGTTTTATTTCTGTCACGACCCCAAGACCGGACTCCTGTAGCGGTCCGACCTCGGGGACGCGAATTGGGAAGTAAGTGATAAAATAATGTTTCTCCCCAGGATCTGCATGTGTGAGGAAGGGAAAATTTTCCAAACACATCAAGAACAGTTCACGTAAGCTTATATGGCGTTGCGACCCGGAGCCCGTGGTTATCGGATTCCGTGTCGCACTCAACTTGTCAGCAGCGATATTCATAACCAGACTGGAACAAAACATGATATCAAGATATACGGAGCTGACAGTAACAGGCTAATCATTACCCAAGCATATTCAAGTTATAATTTAACAAGTGCATTACTTACAATCCCAAGAAATAGGGCTAACAGAAGCCTTACAAAATAACAAGCTAAGAACAAATACTACCCAAGTGTGTAACGTATCTCTGGAGCCAATCACGACATCTACATGACATCAGTGACAAACGAACATGCACAACTCGTGGCATAGTCAAGTTATAATTTAACAAGTGCATTATTTACAATCCCAAGAAAGAGGGCTAATAGAAGCCTTACAACATAACAAGCTAAGAACAAATACTACCCAAGTGTGTAACGTATCTCTGGAGCCAATCACGGTGTCTACATGACATCAGTGACAAACGAACATGCACAACTCGTGGCTTTACAGCCAACTGCATACGCACTAGCTCAAGACGGGAACCTGTTACCTAAGGCACCAAAGATAGTATATCAGACACGACGGTCTGACAGGTGATCAATTTAGGCATGAGCATAAACAAACTTATAAACGAACTTAAGTTTAGAAGAAGCCATGTTTAAAATAATTTTACTGAATTTAAAACAGACTTACATAGTTTAAAACAATGTATGAACAATATACTTGCCGAACAAAGGAAAGTCCATGAATGATATACGAAACGAGATTAGCATGAATAGTAAATCCATTTTTCAATACCAAAGCACATTTGAAAGTCCCAGAGAAATCATGTCACGCTTGCAAGATAAGAACATTAAAATCCATGTGCAAGATAGAAACCACTTGTGATAAAACTGACTAAGCGGATGGCAACCACATGAAGCTATATTCTCCGTCACACGAGGTAACAAGAGTACGCACGATAATAATTCTCCATCACACAAGGTGAAGGGAGCACACACAATCATGACCCAATATAATTGGGTATCACTTACGAGTCCTGCCGCGGAACGGGCTAAATAACACTCACGATAATCCAAACTGCAGTTGGCACGAAATATTTAAGGACCCAAGGCAGTTGATCAGACTGACAAGGTCGTCCAAGCTGAGTGGTGCCAACAAGAAAATAAATACACACAAACTTTCAAAGCAATGCTTGATACACAAGAATTCGGGAACTACTCACGCAATATCATGGGCACGCACATTTGTTCACTAGAATTCACGAATTGGTAGTCCCAACATGATGTAATGAAAACACGATTCACGCGATGATTCTAAAAAATGAGGTTTTTAAATAAAACCTTTGAAACATCATTTTCAAGACAACAAAAAAATCTACGTAAAACTTTACACATTCAAATTATTGTAAATCAATGCCTTTTCAAGTCAAAACCTTTACAAATCTACATTATTGCAAACCAATGCCTTTCACATCAACCCTAAGGTTTTCAAATCAAACTTTTCAAGCATATGCTAAGGACCATCATTTGATCCCTATGTAATTGAAACCCAAATGTTAGAATTAAAAGTGGATTGGTGCCCCTGAAGCTAAACAACATTTCGGATTTTAATTGCACAATGTTAAGCTAAAAGCCCTTAATCATATTATAGTTTTTATTTCCTGAGAAATTCCCCAAAATAGGCCAAATTTGAAGTTCGGTCACCTGTCGGTTGGCTGTCGGCTAGCCGACCATGGTTAGGTCGGTTAGCTGCGTGCTAACCAAGAGCTAGCTGACTCATCAAAAATAGGGAAAACAACTTCTGGAATTGGAACCGAAGTGGGTCGGTCACCTGTCGGCTAACCGACACCTCAAAATCTGGAAAATGTGGCATTCTGGAAATGGAACCGAGGATGTTCGGTCACCTATCGGTTGGCAGTCGGCTAGCCGACCGCTGACCGATAGCTGACCGACCAGCTGCGGGAATGCATTTCTGAAACTGTTTTCAGTCCTTTCTTTCCTCCATCAGTTCTCCTTATAACCCCTCTTTTCTTGCATGAAAATGAGCTTACATGCTCCTCCATTTTCATCAACCAATATGTCATAAAATTTCAATTTTTTACAAGAGACAATCTTAGATTTGAATTCAATAAAATGAATCACAAAGTATGAGCATTAAAACACATGTTTAGTAAGCTAAACTCGAAAACAAAACAAGATTAAACAATGAAGATCGAAATCAAGAAATCAAGTTAGAAACCCATAAAACATTGCATAAACAATAAACCTAGATTAATCACTTGCCTGAGGTTGCAAATTAATCTAAAACACTCCAAGAAGTCTCCTACACAACCAAGCTCCCAACCTACAACCAAAATCCCCATGGAAAGCCCATTTCAAAAACTTCACTTTTGCTCACAAAGAGCTACCTTGCATGTATGAAGAAAAGCCTCCAAATGGTGTGAAAAATCCATAACAAAAAGGAGAAAACAAAGCTTCACCTGTAGGTATGAAAACCAGCTAGGAAAGCTTGAAGAAGAGGGTTGACCGGCTGAGATCTCTCCGAAAATAGTATTAATAGCAAGCTTGGAAGATGAGGAATAGAGTGGTATAATTTGTTTCTAAATTTGGGTTTGTTTCCATTAACATGCAAGAAGAGAGAGAGAGAAAAGGAGAAGAGTTTTCTTCAGGTTCGTTGCAAGAAATGAAATGGGGAAGATGAAGTTCAATGGGAGTCTCTTTTATAAATGGGTTCAAGTCAAAATGTGGGTCCCAATGGCCATAAAACTTTAGGGCTTTAAAACTCCTGTTTGTGGGTCCCAGATGAAGCTGGCGAAGAAGAGAAAAACGATCGTCGAAAAATCTAGCTTTCAAAAAGGATATTTTCCTCATGATTTTCAAATTTCAAAATTTATGCACTGATTTGGGTGTAAAAAGACTGTCTTGTCCTTTTTCTTGAAAAACGAAATTTTTGGGGTTCAAATGGGGTCAGTCTAAACACAAAAGTTGTTGGGGCTAATTTGACCTATAAAAAGAAACCAAAATTGTAATTTTTCAAAAGTCGAGAACAATCCCCCACGCTAACCCGTACAGCCCAAGGCATCCTTGGGCTGTCAGACCAGGTCCAACCGCTTTCAAAATTTCCCAAAGCTAAAGGAAAAATATTCTAAACCACAATCTAGCTCAAATCGGCTCAAATCTCACTTAGAGAACTAAACCACAGCTGAAAATACACTAATCGAAAAAATTAGGGGTCGGGGTCTTACAATTTCGGGAAGAATGCCAAAAAAAGAAAGAAAAAAACTAGAAATAGGGACTCCCCAATAGTGGATGTCCATGCTCTCTTTCCCCTAGAGGGGATGACCATCACAATGCTCCCTTAGCCTAAGATGCCCACCCCCTTCTCTCTTGTTCCCTCTTCTTCTCTTCCCCCCTTTAGATCTAGGTCTTCTAGTTCTGGTTTTCCACTTTTTCCATTTTTTTAAGGTAGCTTTGGGCCTTGTCCAAGCAAAACTTAGGTTTAGGAGGAGCTGAAATTGTACTTAAAAATGTTTTTATATGAAGATCATCTTTTTCTTACGTGCAATGGTCGGTTAACTTAGCGATTGGGGCTACTAAATGAAGTTAAGTATGCTTTGACTTCCCTTTTATTCATGTGAATGCGTGTTGGTCTAGTTGTTTTGTGTGCTTGAATGTTAAAATAGGCTTGTCCTCACACCAGCATGTACCTTTCTTTTTGTATCTCTCATTGTTAAAACAATAATTTTATCATCCATGCTTACTTTTTATAGATTATGCTTGAGAATATATTCTTTTTGATAGTCTATGCTTAAGTTTGATAGGTGATTATTGGTGATTTTAATACTTTTATAAAGGTGGGGGAGGTCATGTGTGTTTTGATGGATTTTTATAGAAAAACCACCTCTTTTGAGAAAAATTGATTTCAAAGTCAGATTATCCGGATTTGGATGCCTTGATTAGGTCCAGACCCGAAGTAGAAAAACCGATCCACATGTGTTTGCATGAAAAAAAGGATGTTTTGGAATGCTTAATGGATTCTAGATGCCCTGAACTAATTATTATTATTGATTATCTCTTTGTTATTATTGACATCTCATATTCTAGTTACTTTACTTTTATGCATTCTTATTGTGTGATGCCTTTAGATTTTTATTCTCGATCGCTCTCTATGGGTTTGACCCGTACTTGCCCCTATCTATTTATAGATGCCATACACTTTGACACCCATGGCTAAAGGTGATAAATATAGCAAGGATCAATGTACAAGAAATGAAATTGAACGGAAGCAAATGGATAATTGTCCATGCGCTGCTGCAACCGGTAGCTTAATGTTTGCACAAACATGCACTAGGCCCAATATTAGTTTTGTAGTAGGCATATATGCTTAGTAGATATCAGAGTAATCCGGGCATGGACCATTGGGTAGGAGAAAAGAAGGTCCTAAGATATTTGAGTAGAATTAGGAATTACAAGCTCACATATAGAATATCGATCACTTAGAACTAATTGATTATTCTGATGCGGACTTCGCCTGATGCCTCAATACAAGAAGGTCGACCTCAGCATATATTTTTCTTTTAGCTGGTGGGGCAGTTTCTTGGAGAAGTGTAAAACAAACCCTAGTCACTCTATCTACATTTGACGTAGAATATGTGGCATGTTTTGAAGCCACGTGACATGCTTTATGGATGTGTGAATTTATTTCACAATTACAAACAATGATTATAATTTGTAAAGCTCTGAAAATTTATTGTGACAATGACTCAGCTAGAAGATTTGTACTAAATGATAAGGTGACAAGCAAACCTAAATTTCTAGAAGTTAAATATATACCTTGCGTTAAAGGAAAAGGTACAAGATCAATAATGTCCATAATTGGAGCTCCAATGAGCTTAATGTTAGTGGATCCTTTAACGAAGGCATTAGCTCAAAGGCCTACAACGAGAATGTCAATAATATGGGCTTAAAGGAACTGCCTTATTAGGATATGATGGACACATTGGCTGTATACATTAAAGTAATGATTTTGTAATTTGAACTTTATCATATATTGCATGTGTGTAAAATGGATAAAGTGGGAATATTAAAGTAAGAGGCATAATTGAAACACACTAAATAGGGTTGCCATGAAAATATCCTATTTAAACCCCGTAAAAGACATGGTTTAGTGAACATGTTGATGAGGTAATAATAGAAGGAAACACGACATCTGAAGGTTGTGGGATCGCTATAGTTCGTATCAATAAATTAACTTGATCACATATCAAATGACTAGCATTAAGGTCTTACAGGCAACTAATAATGAAAGCAGTGCGCACTTGTTAGAGTCGTCAATTTGGATTCAAATTTCTTAAGTTTTCAAAATCCTTATATATTGATAAATATATATATATATGTAGTTTTGAATTTTTTTTTAAAAGTTTTGATGTGGTCAATTGACCAAGTGGGAGAATGCTGGACTTATGTGGTCAACTGGATAAAGTAGGAGAATGTTGGACCATTTATTTTGTGGCCCAATATGACCACATATGTTAGCCCAATTATGTTTCTAAATAATGCATTCATCTTAGTAAAAAATTATGGATTTAGTTGCCATTCTTGAGTATGCTAACTGGGGGAACATATTAGGTAGGTTTTTGAAGTCTTTCCTTGATGGGAGGAAAGTCTCTCTATAAAAGAAGCCCTTGGGTTACTTTCTTGGCTACCAATTATTTTCTTGGTTCCATCACTTATGAAAGAAAGCAAAGAAAAAGGCTTCAAGAAAGTTGTAAACCCCTCACCAAGGCCAGCCTTTTGTTGGCATAGGATTCAAGGAAGAGCTATGGCTTCAGGTATAACTCTATCATATCTCAGATTTATTATTTACCTATATGTATCATCTTTTTATACTCAACATCTTGGAATGACAACAAGAAATTCTAACAAAACTGAGAATTCATTATCCAATTCAAATTATAAACTATGCACTCACCCAAAATTAATGTAGAGAGTTAGGTAGAAAATTATGTAATGGTCCAAGGCTTTATCACAAGCCCTGCAGTAGTAATCCCTAAAGTAAGGGACAAATTGGAAGATAGAACTTCTACTTGCTTAGGGATGAGCCGATTCAAGTAGATTAATCGCCCCCGCTTGAGGATTTAAAGTAAAATGTACAGTCTTGGCTCAACTTGGATGCAATTGATTCAATGTGTAATAGGGAATTAATGAACAAAACTCAGATCTGAAATAACTTCCCACTGCAATAGTAGGCTCAAAATAAATATTCAGATTAAAGGACCTATATCAATCTCAAGTCTATGAAGTAGAAAGGTGGGAAATAAACACTAATTAGGTATGGATATGGTTCGGCTAATGTTTGAATGGGGTAGAATGGGATCAACTGTGGCTGGTTGGTCTTGTGGAGGGTTTGAATGAGGTAAAAGTGGTGATCTGGGATCTGATGGCAAGCTTATGGCTGGCGGCATGTGGAAAATTGGGTTTTCATGATGTTGGCCTAGTGGATCTATGATGGCATAGGGTTGGCTCGTGTTGAATGGGTTGGAATGGGTGCTATATATGGTGGATCAGATGGTTGGGTTTAGAGGAGGTGAGGTCGGATGATGGATATTGGTGGCTGGTGGTCGATGTGGTGTAGATCTATAGTTTGAATGAGAAAATCAAAGGGAACGAAATTAAAGAAGAAGATAAGAAGGATTTAATTGGCCTCACACCAAACTCCAATCCAAGAGGTTAAGAGAACTCAAAGAGCACTTGAAGAGGATTTGAAGAAGACGACTCCAAAACTCAATAGTTTTTCATTCAATATCAATAGTCCTTAAAGAAGACAATTAAGAAAAAAAAGGATTTTACCAAAAAATTACTTTAAATGACCCTTACACCAAAATGATCACTTTAGCACACCAGCCTTCGCACCTAAGAAACCCTTTTTCTTTTTTAACCTTTTTTTCGAGGGTTGCTTCGAATCCTGGTAAGAAGAGGAGGTACAAGGAGAGAGAGAAAGAGAGAGAGAAGAGAATACGTTATAGGTAATGATAAACATTGAGAAAGCATCACGAATTTAGGTAATGATATTATTACCATATGTTATAGGTTCTGTACCAATTTTTTGTGGCGACATCCAATGCCAAATTTGCAATTTTTGAGGTACATACAGATTGTGAAAGCCTCAATATTTTGACTAAGAATAAAAAGGTCACTCGTAGATTGCCACTCTTACAGGATCATATCTACTTGGTTAGAGAACACCTACCATGCATAAAAAGGTCACTCTTAGATTGACACTCGTATAATAATTTTTTAACAACATTAAGTCATTTCAGATGCCAAAAAAAGAAAAAGAAAAAGAAAAGGAAAGACCGAAGGAAGCCTTCACTATCAATATTGCAGTGTCTGCTTTCACGGATTTTCTTCTTTTAAAGGAGTTGTCTTGATTTTGATATTCTTCATACTTCTTCCACCTTTCTCTTTGTCGACCAATGTCATGATAAGGTCTCCAATCATAAGAAAGATCTTGTCATGGCCTCTCAAAGCCTGCAAACTTTGACACATGTAACTTATGGATCACCACAGTCCGGGATCAGATAGAAGAAGCTGTGTTAAGAAAAAATAATGGATGTGTGAGAGACTTTAAATAACAAAAACAATGTATCAAAGAGTGTCCAATTAGGCTAATCGTAACAGTCAAATCTAAATAAAAATCACTACTCTACGAAAAATGTTAAAACACTATAGATAAAAAGAAAAACAAAGAACTTTACAAAAAATATGAAGAATAGACGGGATAAAGGTTTGGTAATGATGGTGGTGGTGGTTGTAATATAACAACTTATCTCTTAACACCAATTTGTTTGGAAATGTCCTATTGCTTGTTATAAATTAGAAGTTTCAGATGCAAGTGCCCACCATTTTGTTTCTCTGAAGCATGTGAATTTTTTGTTAGCTCCAAGGAACCCACTTCCAAATATATTGCAAAATCATCTCGCTTTAGAATGTCACCTTTTTTTAACAGCATGTAGTTGATATCTACAGTCTTGGGAGGCAGAAGACAGGAAGTATGAATATTGTGATGTTGGTAAAGCTCACAAAGAGTCACATAGACACAGGCTTAATAAGCCAGACCTGAACTTCTAACTAGACCTGATTTCTTTAACAAGTTATAATCTGGACTGGGCCTTAGGGCCCATTTGAAGCCTGTAGAGATGTTGGAAGCATTCACAGAGAAGAGGTTTTTAAGTATTCCAACAAAATACTACAATTCTCATAATACACACTTGGCAAATGTAAGCTCGAAGAGTGTAAGTAGAGAATACAACACCCAATATGTGAGCCATTGCTGATCATTGACACATGATTTACTTTATACTTCCTTAATTGAAAGCATACCCATCAAAGATTACAAACACCAAAAAAAAAAAAACAAAAAAAAAAAAAAAGGAAAAAAAGAGAAATACCCACCTAAAAAATTCCCAATTTAGGACGAGAGTTATGCAACAGATTATTTTCTCTGAATCTTTTGAAAAAATCAAAGAAAAAAAGGGAAGAAGTATAACTATATTAATAGGGGATGAGCCAGAGTCACCAAAGAACTGCACATCAAACACAGTAACAAAAATGAGGGGAAAAGGAACACTCAGAAACAGTTTTCCAGAAAATAGGCTCACTAAAGTATAATAATAGCTCAGATATTTAATTACTCTTTAACTTCCTCATCCGCTAATATATAAGGACCCATTGATATTTTCTCTAACATCCTCATCGACTATTACAGAGATACACACCTAATTAGTCCCCAAAGAAGGAAAAAAGAACTACTCTTTGCAAAGCATTGACAAATAGAGCACTTAGTATTATGCCAAAAGAAGTTAACAATAAAAGTTGCAAGAAACCCAAGTAAAATGAAAGATAAATACTATCAATTCTAAGAAAGAAAAGGCATTTTCTTCAGCACAATAATAGATCTCCAATCATTTAATTCTAAAGAAACTTCATTGATTTAAAGAAAATCAAACACTTCAAATTAGGTGAGGGGATGATATTGGCAGCGCCGTTAATTTCTCTCGTGATTATACTGATTTTGGGAAGATGAAAAAGATCTCCAAGCGTCAATTTTCTCATTCAAAGTTCCGATCATATAAAGAATCTTAGAGATTTTGCAAATGCACATAAAAGCAAGTGAAAAGAACATAATTATAAGTGTATTAAGCTGCAAATGAGTAATTAGCCATCTCTACGTGGTGAAAAGCCATAGACCAACTAATAAAAAGAACAAGAAGAAAAAAAGAGGATTTTAACAATCTGTAAAAAATCATCTTCAAAACATTACTTGAAAGCAGCAAGAGGAATGTCATGTCCCTCGAAACCGATTAGAATAAACCGGGTTCGGGGAGTGAAATTTAGGACTAATTAAAATTTTTGTCCTTTTGGCCCAAGGATTGTAAGTCAGTTGTGAGAATATATTGCATTTTAAACCTTAAGAATATAATACTTTACGGAAATAATACAATTCAAGGTATATATGGATATCAACAATGAAAAATAATCTCATTATGAATTTAAAGTTGCATCTAGAAATAAACAAACCTAATCAAGGAGTTAAATTATTAACAAAGGCCATCCCAATAACCAAGGCCATTTAATATGTGAAGTCAATGAGATAAAGGTCTAACAACAAAATGATTAATAAAAGAATAAATAAAATCTAAAGAGTGCCCCCATGTGAGTCTCTCTTATGCCGGGAATGATGACACTATTCTATGTCATCGGCATGCTACTCTCGCTCCTCCTTAGCTGGTTGGAGATCCTCTGGGATCTCCTCACCTGCTTGCTCTTCGTAGTACTCACCTAAGGTGTCTGCACACCAAGGAACAGAGTCAACGACATGTTGAGCAATAGATAAGCAAAATATAATGAACATAACATGCATTAAGTATTGGAATAATGATGAGTACAATAATCAGGTGAATATAAGGAACAATGCTAGGCATAAAAGATGAATAAATATCACCCAAAACAATAATAGGAATCCTAATAACACTAACAATCACCACTATCCACGCAATGCAACGCAAGTATCAAGAGGGAGACTCTGAGGATGTTCTAGCCATCTCACGGGGTATCAGCAACAATCTAAACCAGACCACTGATACCAAAGTCCGGCTCCAGGGGGATCCTAGCTCCCGGTCCTGAGAATAGTAGCATGGTCTTAGCCTTCTCCCAACTATTTAGCGCCATAGACGTCGTCTAAAGCCGACCGCGTACCTCACTGTCCGAGTAACCGGCCCATCAATAAAACCCCAAACTACAGTTGGCCATGACATGCAAATGATAATGAAGTGGTGTTGACACAAGGGAAAAGAAAAACAAGTAAGTCTGGCTATTTCAACACACAAGACTTGTTTATAGGGATTATCTCATTTAAGACAATACAAGACAAGCCAACCACATGATAATCCTTTACATGCTAGCTAGTCATGTTTATCAATACATAACACACGGTTCCTACGATACACTCTAAGTCAGGTCAATATCCTAGTTCTACAAGAATTTATGTTTCATAATTAATTATGTATTTTATGCCTAGTGAGTGTTCAAGGGATAAGAACGACGGATACAATTCATAAGTTAAGGAGGAAGTTACAATCCAATCCTCGGCAAGCGGTGTCATCCATGTATTGTACCTGTTCTAACGGAGTGCGTGTGGAAATTGATTCAATGATGCTTCTAAGAGAACTCCTTGGTGTACAATCATGTTAAACATCTATTGAGGCAATTCTATATGCATTTGGTTAAGCCATGCATAGTACATGAATACCTAGACACCCATCGAAGCACACCAAGCCACGCATTACGATTTAAATCCCATTAATTGTCAGGTGATAGTAGGTTCATGGTTTGCAACACCTAAGGCCCAAACCTAGGTTACCTGTCTCATTTCCAATAAAATATGAGCTGGATCAATAATCCAAGCATTTACATCACTTCCTAAACTTTGATCGTAATGAAACCTACGCCATTGGATTCTAAGTCTCAACGGCTTTCCAACGGTATATTACACATAGAAATCCAACGGGCGGATAAAAAGTTACGAGTGTTTGAAGTTGCCAAGTGTTGTAAAAAATTTACCCTCCGAATGTTCGATCGATCGGATAGTGCCAGAATGTTGTTAACTGAGACATTTTTCTATCTGACCGATCGGACAATGAACTGTCTTAGTTAACTAGGACAGAAACCCTATTCGATCGATTGGACAGAGCGTCCGGTCGATCAGCACTGCACTAGAAACTCGAATTTGGGTGTTCTGCCCTCTTCCTCCTCAGGCCATTCCATGGCTAACCTGCAGAAATGAGCCACCATGCTCCCAATTCATCACATTCATCATTTCCATCATTTCCAACAAATTAAACACATCCTAGAATTACCAAATTACAATTTTTAATTTAACCCAAAACCCTCAGAAACCTAATCTAGCATATTAATCCCATATCAATAAGAAAAACAGACTTGGAATTAAGGTAATTTAACAAGAAAACATAGCTAATCAATAATAAACATATACACATGATTAATTATATAATGCAAATCTACTTGCCTCAACTAAGAAGAAGATGAAATTGAGAAAACTTGAGGAGAAGCTCTATACTACCACGAAAACCACGATCTAACCCAACTAAACGCAACATAAACTGCAAGGACAAGGAAGGAAAGGAAAATATCAAGATCAGACCTAAAATAAACCAAAGAGAAGATGATTGAAAAGATCAGGGTGAGGGAAAGCTTACCAAACTAGGATCAATGGAAAGAGGAGATCGAGAGGAAAAAGATGTGTGGTCCGGATTGCGGAGGTAATCTCTGTTTTAGCTTAAGAAGAGGAAAAAGAAGAAGGGCTACTGTAGCTTTCCTTGCAGAGATTGGGAATGCAACGATTGGGGTTAATCTCTGTTTAAGAAGAGAGGGAAGGGAAAATGATTGATTTGCCCTTAAGTGGGTTCGGTGAAGAAATGGGCCACTTGAAAGGTTTGTAATAGTCGGATCACGACGAGCCAAGAGACAAAAATAATCAGCGCGACGAAACCTTTCCAACGAACCAAAATCCATGGCGATTGGAATTTTCCGGAAAAACACTCAATTTTTCCTAAATTGCAAGCTACCCCCCTACTATGATCAATTGAACTCGGAATTGTACGAAACTTCACAGACATTATTCTAACACTAAAAGAAACTCGTTCATGATCTAAACCCACCTAATTATCTAATAATACAATTAATTATACTAATAACAAAATAAATGGGTCAACGGGCCTGCTATTGGGCCCAATTGACCCAATAAGGTCGTGGACCTTACAAGGAAAAAAAAATAAAAAACTGTGCCCTAACTCAGTGGAGAACTCCATCAAACACTTAGCAAGCATGATGAAGTGAATAAAATTGAATGAAAACAACAGTAATAAGAAACCAAAGATGCAATCTTTATGGAAAACAGAGGATGTTACACTAGGATCTAAGACAAAACAAAACTCATTGAAACTTAAATCTCAAATCCCAACTAGGAATGGACGAGCATCAAATTTAATGGAATTGCATATAAGAAGAAGAAGAGGTGATTACCTGCAAGATTGATGAATGAGAATTAAGGTTTCGTTTTCATCAAGAGAATGCATGCTTGCAGAGATGGAGGGGTCTTTCATACTCGAAGGTTTTGGAAAAAATACTAGACTCGACTACTTATAAAACATCGCGTAGAAGATTGATAACCAGAAAGTTTTGTGTGTTGGTGGAGCTATGGACCGAATAAGTGGAAATAGCAGCGGTTTTATTGAACCATCGCTAATGATTATATGTAGCGGCTCGTTACCAAAACCGTCCATAAACAACCGCCGGCAAAGCCTTTTTTCCTTGTAGTGATATAGCTTGGCTGAATCTGTCAAACCAAGCCTGAGGAGATTGTAGTGTTTCAGATCCGTTCGACTTTCACCAAGAGGGAGAGCAAGAGAAAGAGGAAGAGGAAGAGGAGAAGCTCTCACTTTACTATTTTAAGGTGGTGACGAGAAGAAGAAGAACTGAAAAGGAATCAAGAGGAGAGGAAAGATCAAGGGATTTATTTTTGGAAGCAGAAGGATACATGAGGAGAAACTGCCATTTTTAATTCTGGGTTGGGATGGCGATGTGGTTCGCATAGATGAAAGGGTAAAATTATCCAAGATGCTGGTATGAACCACAATCTCGATGTTTTTAAGTCTTCATAACCAAATTTGTATAATTAAGATTTAGAAACAATTATTTGGTAAAAATCCAAAAAAATAAACAAGACTCATATAAATATAAAACCTTTAACTAAGCGATGACATCATCACATAAAAATGACAAAAAAAAAAAAAAAACCACAATGAAAGGAAGATCTAGAAGTGCACATGGGAACTTGAGAAAGAATTCCAAAGTAGCTCTCTATTAAGTTGTCGGCCCCCTCTTGGGATCCTCTTGTTATTAAGTTCTCTTGGGGCCCTCTCGATGTGATATGTCTTGACTTTTAATCCCTTACATTTGGCACTCTTCAAGGTGGGGCCTTCAATGTGATTGCTCACTTGGGGTCCTCAGTACATTAAAGGCTTGATCCAAAGAGATCCAACCATTGGATGTTATGATAATGGTAATCCGAAGTGTATTTTTTCTATCTTGGCAATCGAAGTCAGGATAGGCAGCATCCATCCACAGATTCTATTTATCCACAACTCTATTCTTCTGCCGCTGGTGGATCTTAAAGGAATTGGGAGTAATGACTTATATTGGTATATTTACCATATGGTTCCATTAGCTACAATCTGAAAAAGAATAAAAAAAACAATCATATGACAACATTAGGGCCCGTGCTGCTAACCTTTTTCTTTTTCCTACCCGGTGGGCCATTTGCCTACTTCATATCAAGGGACAATTTGTTTGTAGAGATTTCTAATTGGAACTTTGTGTTCAGAATTTCGAACGATAATGCCAGTTGTTGCCTATGGAATTCTTGGGATTCCTTGTTTCCCTGCTGAACAAGTGAAACAACCTTTTGAAATGTTACTTTGGCTTTTCAAATTCTCTAAATTCCAGCATCTTAAATGTTGGGTTGTATAGGGTGTTTTGGAAAGCCAGTCAATGACAACATTTGGAGAATTTATAATTTTCCCAATAGGAGTTCTCTGATTTCAAGAAAGTAAAAGCCTCCTAAGAACTCAAAGTAAACTAGGTTTATCATAGGTGCGTTAGTCATGTAAGGTGGAGATTTAGATGGGACTATCATGGAACTAGTGAATCAATACTTTGTTGATCATCCATCGAATAAATTGGGAATTAATGTTTACACCTACATAATGAATGGGAATGGTTCGCTTTTAAACAAGGAACCATCGTGACCTACTTCCATTAGGGGCGGGTTGCGTAGTGTGTTGGTTGGATTTGGGTGGGGGTGTGATTTTCTAGACTTTGGCCCACTTCGGGCTCAGGGCAAGGTCGAGTTTTGGCTATATGCCTTATCCACCCTCCCTCGTTTGTTTTAACTTCATATATTACTCGGAAAAGGTTTTATGTATAGAACTTCATTAGAACATGTGGTAGTAAGCTGTGACCTTCTCTCAAGGTTGTGTGTTCAAATCAAGTTTTTAAAAAAGGGACTCGACCCACGATTTGGCAGCAGGGGTTGGGTCAATTCCCAATTTTCACTCTTCTTCTTTTTTTTTTTTTTTTTTTTTGAAAAAAATAAAGAAAAGAATCTTTGATAGGAAGAAGATTGGCTTTAGTGTAAAAGTTGAGGTGTACGACGGGAGAAATAAGAGATGAGTTCTGGGGAGAGGTGAAATCAGGAATTGGTGAAGCAGAAGAAGAAGATTTGTGGTGTCTTCTATAGTGGAGTTGGATTGGTGGGATCTTTAGGAAGACATGGCAGAGGGATTTAGGGTTTGGAATTTTGATAGGTGTTGAACATGTTTACTAATTCATGGATGTTAAGGATTTGCTGGAGAATTGATTATGGATCGATTTTTTCAATGGCCAAAGAATTCTTGGAGCAATTTGAGTATCACACAGGAAGGCCTGCAAGGGTTGTATCTAGGACAACCAATCTTAGACCTCAAATAGTCCCCAGATTTTAAGAACAAAACAGAGAAACCAAGGGTGTTATTTGAAATTACAGAAAATTCTGAACTCAGAATTTCAAAACGTTTAACTGCTTTTGGGCTTATTTTGTCGGCCAACCCGAGCCAAAACCCACTAGTGGCCTGTACTAACCCTTGGGTCAACTAAGGATGGGATGCAACGCAGTGGACTCACCCAAATTTCCAAAAGACTGCATATTTCTTTGTTTCCTCTAGTATATGTCCTTTGATTAGGAGTATTAGTCTTAATTAGGGCTGTCAAAGGGCCAGGCCAGGCCCGGGCAGCCCAGGCTGGGGTAAGTCCTTATCCTACCCTCATATATGTGGGCTGGGCATAGGTCAAGCCTAAGCCCTTGGAACCCTCGGCGGCGGGCCTACAATATTGAAATTTGAGTTCCTTATTCTACCCTCAAGGGCCAGGGCCGGGTCAGGGCCAAAAGAAATGTTTATTTTAATATTATTATATATAATAGTTTTTCAATACTATAGTGCTAACCCTCCTTTATTCATGCTAAGGAAACGTACAATGCACAGGCCAATCTTTTTGTGTCGTTTCTAAACGAATGCACGAAACAAGTTACTCTATCCTCATATAAAAATATTATTTAGGGTTAAATGAAATGAGCTAATTTAATAGTATTGTGTCATGAAATTAGGACATGGACGACACTGTTAAAGACCTTAGCACACTAGCTATAGTTACATAGTTTAAGTAATGTGCCCGATTTTGTTTGTTGTCAGGCTATTAGTAAGATTGTTACAATTGAAGTTCAGCTAGTTGTTGTCTTTTTTTAGTCTTTTTTAGTCTTTCATGTACTACAAAAAATTTTTGAACCCCAAGGGGTTGGCTGAGTGGCTAGGACCACGGTTCCTCTCTCTTCTGGAGTTAAAGGTTGTGGTATTGATCCCTAGTTCTCCCCTCCTCCAGAATCGAAGGTTGAGTTCACTAGTGCTGCCACTTGGAGGCCACAGGGGTTTTACCCGGCTTTTCTCTAGGTTCGGAGGGATTAGTCCAGCCCAAAGGGTTGGGAACCCTCCGTTAGTAAAATAAATAAATATGTATTACATTTTTTTAATAAAGTAATAATATGGACCATTAGAGCTTGTTTGACAAGTCTAATGATTATTCAATTAGATTTATTTATTAAAAAGTGCATTAGAACTTTTCTAAATATTTTTTTTAGTATGTGTGGTTCAAATAGACATTGGGCCACTTTTAAATTAGCTTTAACCCTAACTTGTAATTCTTTGCAACATCACCATTGGATTTTATAACAAAACAATTAAACGTTCACTACCTAAGATGAAAGACAAATGATTTGATGCATCTCAACATGGGTTAGTGTCGCATACTTTAACCCCATTTATGAGGTCTATTTGAATGAAACAACAATCATGGAAGCAAGGGGATAGAAAGAAACCGGTATCAATCAGTGTTCCAGTGGCTAAAGCTCAATCGCACTCAATGATGATGTTAATGATCATCCATCTAAACTCTCAAACATCAGTAGTTTACATTAATTAATGGTGAAATCAATCTAATCAATGACAACTTGAATTCTTTTTTCATTGAAGCGTTAGGTAAATGTGAATCAAACATAGGTGGAAATATTATGATCTATGGGGATATCCATAAAAAATGTTTACCTTAGATTTGGTTATTTTTTTAATCAAATATTAAGGCTCTATCTTTAATTGCTAATTAGAGGGGTTCTTAATAATTCTTTGGTAAAATTTCCAGTATATATCTATTATATTTTACATATTATTTATATGATATATTAATAGATAAAGGTTCAGGCTAGTCCCCCTTGGGTAGGCTAAGTCACGCCTTAGCTTGGCCTTCAAGGTTGCAGGCTTTTCAAAATTAGGCCCTGCCCTACCTTCGGACTTTAGGACAAAAATAAAATCCCTTGCTTTGCAAGCTTTTGAGTGCTGAGCTGGCCCAGGCTCCCTTGTCAAAGGGTCGGATTGACAACCCTAGTCTTATTAGTTGAGTCTATTAGAAGTAGGGGTCGCATGATTCCCTTTTTTGTACGGTTTCTTGGGTTTTCAGGCTTTATAAAAGCTTGAGGATTTTACTGGAAAATGCACCATATTTGCCCGTCACACGAGAAGATGAAAACTATTTCCTAATGCACAAACGTGGTCCGTTATGCATTTTTTTTCTTTTTAGTTTGGCACAAGTGACACTAGCGTTGCTGAATATTGTGATATACGACGCTAGCGTCGCTCTTCGTAAATCCCATATAACCCTAGTTTCGCTCATTCGATTTCCCCTTTTTTTCCTTTTCTCCTTCTCCCACGCTGCAATGACGCCGCTGTCCCCTGGCTCCCATGCTCTTTATTCTCCTTTCTCTACCACCCTCGTTCCGATATTACTCATCAACTCGAAGTAGGTATGTTCAAATGTACCCTTTGTTGGAAGTTCCATCCGCCATCTTTTTCTTTTGCTTTGCTTTTTGGTTGTCTATTTTTGGGTTAATGGCTTCAAATCAGTTGTTTGACGCAAATGGGTGGTGCCATTTAGTTTTCCTTCCCAATAATCCATTTCGAGCTGTCAAACACTACTGCCTGTGGTTTCGAGTTGTTCGTGTTACGTTTCTCCCTCTCTCTGTAGTGACAACTACTTCTTGTACTTACTTTGATTAATGGAGTGAAGTTTTGTATTGTATTAACAGTTGATGGGTTAAAAATGCATTTTGGTTTGTAAATGCTTGATGTGCTACTGTTTGTAAATGCTTGGTATAAGCTTATTGTGCAATTAACACTTGGATTAAAAATCGTATGTGAGGTGTTTGTTATAATGCTTCATAGACCATTTGACATTTTTGTGCATACTAAAACCCCGAGGCATTAATACAAGAAGCATAAATACTTATCAGTACTCCCCCTATGGTGGAGTCCGCTTCTCAACAACTATAAAAACCTAAATCCAGTTCGCTGCTTTCCTAATCATGGTAAACCTTCTATTGCTCACATTATGCACATAACAAACTACGTTATTTTGATTCAATGTTCAATTTGTCAATCAATTGAAGATTTTTATATTCTCTAGTTTTTAACCTGAACTTCCATAATCTAATTAAGATACTCGAGAGTAGGATCAAGGCCTATTGATTTAATGGCTTGAAATCTTAGATCTAAAACATAATCCCACTTGTAAATTAAATAGGATTGTTGTACCTCCAAAGCATGAATGATGGGTTGAATAGAAAAGAGGCTTTTTTTTTTTGTTGAATTTAATCCTCCATGTGATGGCCACCAATGGAATGGCTAGGATCATTGGCTGCCGAGTGATGTTCAGTGCATGCCCAATTCATGGCTTGAAGCTTGGTTTGGGGCACAGGAGTACAAGCTTTCCACAGGCACACTAGCACTCTCTTGGATAATTGAACTGTGGCATGGCAGTATATATGAAATGGGCCTCTGGCTCTTGGGTGAATGGGTGTAGTGAAGAGCAGGGTAAGAGCCATTACCAGTTCTTGAATGCAACAAACTCAAGTGGAAGATGGAAGAGGGAAAGCTACATCTCTTGGAGGTGTAGAGGGTAGAAATTATGAGGATGTGTACAGTTGAAGAGGAGGAATAATTGCAAAACGGGTCAAGCATGCAAGAAAAAAGCAAAAAACTGTGAACAGGAAAAGGCATTTCGTTTTTCTAGTCTCCCCCACGAAATCATTAAATTACTATAACAGCTAGAACCCATGCAAAGAAATAGACACCTGAATTCCAAAACCCTAAAAATGAGTAATATGAGAGGGATGATAAAGAAAGGCAGCACCCAGTAAAATAAAGAAAACACTAGGCATATCCAATGAATTTGGGGTTACTATGCTAGCTCATTTTTCTCTGAACTTAGTGTTAGTACTTCATGTCGAAGGGACAATAATACTTTGGCCTTCCTCATTTTTCCCTCATCTTTCTGCTAATTATTTCTGTCCAAGCCACTGACAACATGGCTACCATGTGAACCATTCGTTGTTGTGTTATGTCCCATCCCGCATGAAGAAATCACATAACCCAATAAACACACAAGGGATATTACTGAAGAACATGGTTGAATCATTTCTAGCACTATTATTTCTAGCTTGGAGTAGTTGTGTATATAGAATCATTTCTTAAGCCTTATTTGCTTGCATTAAAATAGATAGGAACTGAATACATAGGGTGGTTACAAATGGAGATCAAAGGTGAATGTCCAAATATGAACATAAAAAAGAAACTTCCTTTTATTCTATGCCCTAAAAGTAAATGTTATTTGATATTCATTTTTGGAAATTGACTTTAATCTTCATTTTTAACCACGCCATGCTTTCAATTCCTATGTATTCTAATTCAAATAAACAGGCCCTTACCATACTAGCTGATATACAATAAGTTAATTGATCTAGAAGAAGAAATTCAAGCCTTCAAAGAAGAAGAATGAGATCTAGAAGACCAAGGCTTACATGTTTTTCTTGGTTTCTGGGCAAATATTTTCCAATTTGTCCTGTGCCCGAGGGCCAGCTTGGCAACTGGAGCTCTTTAGGGAATTCAAGAGCCATGCATGGGGTTCAGCATGCCTTGCTAGCCTTTACATGATGCTTACAAGGGCTACAACCTTGTAAAAAGGTGAAGGGGAATAGGAAGAGGCCGAGGAGGGATAAAAAGGAGGGAGTGCAAAGATTACGCTTTTGAAAATTGTAATAGGCCCCCTCCAGTTGTTACAGGTGCTGTAAATTTTTATTTTTTTTTAAAACTTTGAATCAGAAATATCTTTGTATATTATGTTGAATCAGAATCATTGTTGTTTATTCTCTTTGTAGTTATGGGCATATTCAAGAATGGCTATTGGAAGATGTCCTCAACTTGATCCCAGTTGGAAGAAGGATCTACATTTCTCACTTTTCAAGACATGGGAAATGAGACTGCTTGAGAATAAGAAGGTTACAAATATGAAAGAAAATCGGTGGCAAATCAACAACTTGCCTGAGGATGGGGTAATTAAACTATAGTTCTATTGGTTGCATCAATATTTCCTTTAACTTGTTAGATGCATCGATATTTCCTATTGATATGTTTTGTTTCAATCTTGTAGTTCAACTGGTGGCCCTATGCGAAGATGCCTAAGAAGTTGCTTGAACAAGTCCCAAAGCATGACAATGAGTTATTCAGTTCATTGTCTGTACTCCTTCATTACTGGGTAGTAGAAAGGTACTGCCCCAAACGTGTTTCAAAACAATTCGGAATCAAACAACTTGTCCCACCTCCCTTTTATTTGCAATTTACGAGAGTAGAACCCTTAGAGAGATGCGCCATGGATTATAGTAAATACGATGATGGGGTCATGGAACTATGGGATAAAAGGAGGGAGACTACCCTACGCGGGTCAAAAGACAAATAAAAAAAGCAGCCAGATTCCTATTTCACATGGTATTCCTTTAACTCAATCCGAGAAATTGTTTGGGGCAAAGGAGGTGAAAGAGCAGAAACACCTGAGATGACCCAACCGACAACACCTAAAGGAAATGGAAAAAAGAAACCTGTTACCGGAAGGACTGGAGTTGGCAAAGAGACTGATGAATCATCGCGCACTCAGATACATGTGAGGGCCCTCTTCTTTTCCTAAGAAGTTGTGCTCATGTCAATATTATGTTTCTAACTCCACTATGTATAGGTAAATGCTTTGTTGGACCATCTAGAGCGATCATTGGTCCCAGTAGACCGGAAGAAGATCAAGTTGGAGGATTTCACCGCACGTATACGGAAGAAAATAAAAAATTTCAGAGACTCATTTGCCTCCACATTCAATCATGTTGGGAGGGAAAGTTGCTCCACTTCCCAGTCAGACATTGAGAGTACGAAGGCAACAGATCTTATATTCACTGGTTAAAGTACGGTTTCTTCTATTATTCATAATCTTTTAATGGTACAATCCATTGCAGGATACCCCTTCTGGCCAACGAAAACGGGCTATGGAAAAAGGAAGGCATTCGAAGAAATTTAAGCCTATTGCCAAGAAGCTTGATTATTCAGATGAGCCCATCCAAGTGGATTCTGCAACAACTTCTCTGCGTCCGAGTGCTGCATTTGCCCATCCGGTCTCCCTATTCGTTGATGATGTCTTGAACACTCCATTTAATGCACCGTCTGAGATGTCGATCGTAGTTCACACGCCAATGTCATACATTAACACACTAATATGGCAGATAAAATGATTGCATCAGGAGAGGAAAATTCCTCAATATTTCGAGGAATATGCGCATCCATTAGTGCAACTGGAGTATGTTCTAACTGAGTAAGAAATCACTCTTCTAGAAGGCGTCTTAGGATTCTACAAAACAAAGTATGGAACTTGTACTTCTTCCATTTTTTTGTCTGTTTTTTCTATGCTTGGTTAAAGCCGGATTTTGGTTAACTATCCTAAATGTTTGCATTTCACAGATTGGATGAGCTTGAAATATACTGCACGATGGTGGCACCGAAGGTCTTGAAGAATGCACTGGATCTTAAGACTTGGCTTGACACTAATTTGATGTATTGGTGGTTCGATATCCTAAAGGATCGGTACCCGGATGTGATCTTTTACGATCCAAGCATCTGTGTAAGTTTAGAAATTGACTTGATGTCTATGTTTAAACTCACAATCTCTTCGCTAAAACTAAGTTCAAATGTGTACATTTTCTGTTCTTGATCATCAGAATTGGTGGCGAGAGAACAACGTAAAAGCATTAGAAGAGAACATTTGGGGGAAAGATGGCATCAGAGTGTGGGAGGCTAAAGAAAAGAGGTTGTTGGTTTTCATTATTTGGCATGAAGCTCACTTCACGCTTTTGGTTGGTGACACCCAAGAGAGGCGATGGGACTTTTACAGCAATATGAAAAGTGACTGTTCTTCGTTACCAGCTTGCAAAGAATTTGTAAGTTCAACGACTACAAATTAGTGCTCCCCATCTGTTCAAAGCAACTTACTATAACCAAATGCTCACAATTTATGTGTAGATTGATTTTCTGGGTAAGCAGTTCTCGAACTACGGATGGTATGATACTCACGTGCGGCCTCTCCTCGTCAAAATGAAGATACCTTACCGAGAGAATGGAAATGACTGTAGTGTATTTGCATTGGCGTTTGCAGACCACTGTGCATCTAGCCGCCCAATTAATTTCACTCAAGCTGATATACCGTATTCGAGGTCAAAGATCATCGTGGACAAATAAAGAAGAAGTCAAAAGATTAATAGCCACCGGCTGCCCATTGACCCATTTTTATCATGATGAATGACTTTGATCTCCTCATCTAGTGGATTTTGGCTTGGTTGTGATATGTTTTTGAAGGAACTATGGATGTTGGTGGGTGTAGTGATCGGTTTTTGTTTTTTTCTGTTAAGATGCACCATATTGGTGAATGTTATTTGTATATAGCCATTTTAATGATGTTGGTGGGTGTTAACGACTATTTTGTTATTTTAATGTTATTGATGGATGTTTGTGTAAATATTGACGTAATCTTGACCTATAGCCGAATGGAAGTGGGCTGTTAATGAAGCAGCAAATGTTAAAAAAAAAAAAAAAGAGTAGCAAGCGACGCTAGTATCGTCTATCAGTAAGGGTGTGTGTGACACTATCATTGCATATTCACAGTACACAATTTATCAGTAAGGGTGTGTGCGACGCTAGTGTCACAAATTCACAGTACAGACAGTTGATTAGTAAGACTGATAGACGATGCTAGCGTCGCTTTCTATTGTTTTCTTAAACATTTGCTGCTTCATTAACAACCCACTTCCATTCAGCTACACGTGAAGACTTTACAATTTCCAATCCGCAAAACGCGCATAACATCCATAGATTCGGCATTCAAGACGAACAAAAAAAAAAAAGGTCAACAGTCTCCACCAAAAAAAGCATCAAATATCAAAATGAAAGTTCCTAACTGATGGCTTTCCACAAAAAAACAACAAAAAAGCCCAAGTCATAGCAATGCATCAATGTAATTCTCCCAAGAGGCGGATTTCGACATATTTGGCGATTGTGTCCTCTTTGCCTACAATTAGAGCATGTCATTACCCTACGTTGTCTGTAATGATCCTCAGTATGAATTTGGTTTTTCTTCGGTCTCCCTGGCTACTTAGAGGCAATCGGAGGCAAGACCCTTTCATTGGAGGTGTGCTCCCACTGCTTGCTATCACGAGTGGCGTGAATAACCCCACCATAAGTTGATCGGTAGACACCTGTTAGAAACCAGTTCTCACAAAAATCATATGGATTGTAGTGTCTCACTCTCATCGACGTGATGGCAGGCGGGCATGGAATTCCTAGCGCTTCCCATTTACGACATGTGCAAGTATGAACATCTAAACGAACAACATCGACATAATTGGCTGATTGAACTTGGAACTCGTCTAATCCGGCCACCTGGACAAGTAGCCTACGAGCCTCTTTTGTTTCTTGGCCCAAGATCTTCTAGGCGTAAGGAGCCAAACGACTATTAATATTTAGAGACGCCAAATGTCATTTTTGGAAGAAATCCATCAACGTTGCCCTTATCTCTTCCACTTGCTTAACGATTGGAAGAACTCGGATGTCTTGCATGCCGTTGGTAACTTCAGCGGCATTGCTTGTTAGCATAGTCTTTAAGCATGACGTTGGTAACTTCTGTGGCATTGCTTGTTAGCATATCATAATGACAGCCTCTGACGAATGCATTTGCCCATTGGTGCTTACCAAATGCATTTATATAATTGTAAGCCTCAACATTCACCATCTTTATATCTTCCATGAACACTTCGTGCTCACAAGCCCTACAAGCCTTGGCTGCACACCAAAATTTCATCAGTACTGCCGAGTCACTGAAATTGACTTGATGTTTTTCGCCAAATGACGGCAACAGTAGCAATGAGTTACACTTGGAATGATGTTTGCAAGCGCTCGAACGAGCCCCTTTTGTCGATCAGAAATGATGGTTAGATTTGTAGGTTGTCCAAGTGATAACGAAAGGTTCACAAGGAGCCGCTCCCAACTGTCACATCTTTCGGCCTCAGCAAATACGAATGCAATGGGAAAAAGTTTGTTGTTTGCATCAAGTGTTATAGCCACCAGTAGGACACCTGGGTATTTTTCGTGAAGATGTGATCCATCCACTGCAACCATTGGCCTAAGAGTTGAAGTGAATGATCATATGCATTGCCCAAATGCCCAAAGTCTTTTGAATCTGTCATCATCCGTAATGCAGATGGTCGTCACGGTACCTGGATTTGTCGTCTTCAACTCGGCGCAATACAAAGGTAGGATCTTAAGGGAATCTTCATAGGAGCCTCGAACCATGTGAAGTGCTGCATCTTTGGTGATGTGTGTCTTCTTGTATGATATTGTTACTCCAAACTCCATCTGAAAATCATCCATTATCTCTTTCGGCTTAATATTATTATTTAGGCGGACTTTATCCAAAATGTACTCTGCAATTAGCTTGGACGATGCTTGCGGATGTGCGTACCCATCATTGGCTTCGAACATTTATGAACTGGATTATATTTTAGGACTTTAAAGCACGGTTCACTCTCAATCATAAACGCATGGATGCGCCATGGACAATCCTGATCCTTGCAGCGTGCAGTTACCACACCTGACTTGTTCTTATGTGCTGGGGGGTGAAGTTGGCGTATATTGCGAACTTGGCCATGCGTTTTCTAAAAGTATCGCGATCCGTAAACTCACGACCTAACCACATCTCCCGAGGGCCATTAACATCAACGTTTGTAATGAGCTCCTCTGGTGCCATATTGTCTTCAACAATAACTTCAGGATGATGAATGGAACGGTCCCCGAGATTAAGCGTTCTTTGAAACAGAGTTATTGTATGGGATGCACTGACATCTACACTGCTGCCCAGATTCCTGGATTCTACATCGCTGACCAGTATCTCCTCATCTGTTGCAGCAGCATCAACACCGTCTTATAGGACTCCACCACTATTTTGGCCCACTTCATCACTACAAAGGATAGGTCTGGATGAGAAATGAACGTCGTTGTCTTCGCTGAGGATTATGGTGGGATGCATAGCATCGCCTCCATGAGTTACTTTGCGCTTGGCATTATGCTTGCTTCCTGTTCCAACAAGTTCATGATCTACTATCAAGCACTTCTCCGTCCCATGCGACCTTCAATAAATACAATGAATCAAAAAGAAAAGTTAATTACTCAATCCGATATGAATTAAAAAGCTAAGTCAGTGACTGAATTTGATATGAATTAATGTTTTGCGTTCGTGGTAAATACCTAGCTTGTTTTTCTAAGCATTTTGCTGAACGAACTAGTCTCCTCCTTATGTATAAATAAATCCCATTTGTATCATCTCGTGAGAGTGACAGCATGCACTTATATCATTATCATCTTCTATCGCCACCAATGAGAACACATGACTATTGTGATGGAGATAATCCATGCTTATGTTATCAGAAGTTTCTTCCCAATTTGATGCTTCAAGAGCTATGTTTACTAGAGAGTTGAATGTCATATCGTTGTTAATGAACATCATCTTTTGTTTTCCACCTTTGTATAGCGGACGAATCATATCAAACTCGAAATCCCCATTATAGTGGAATATTGCTATTAAATCACCACCCGACATCCTAATCATGGAAATGTTTTTTTTTATTATCCAAAAGAATGTATATACAAAAGCCTAGGGTTAGTTAGAGACAAGAAACAACTGAAATATGTGTACAGTCCTTAAACTACATAAATAAATGAGAAATGAGATGCGACTAACGTGCATATATGCATCTGGATATTATCAATTGGAAAGAAAAAGGAATACACATAAAAAAAATTGGCAAATCCCCTCCCTTAATATATAGAGAAACAATTGGTTTGGAGAAGACAACCAACCTCTTCAATAAAGGCAAGCAACCACTGAAATGGATCTAAATGAGCAATAAAAGGTGGGTCCATGTGTAAGAAAAGGTAGGTGGTGGACTTTTCCAAGTAGAAAAGGGGGCCAGAAGGGAGATGAGCAAAAATGGATGAGGAAAAGTGCAGCTTCGGGCCAGGGGATATATAGCGAAGAGCGACGCTAGTGTTGCCCGAGCTTTTTTTAGGCGACGCTATCGTCACTAGTGAATAAAAAAAAGGAATAATGGGCGGGATGCATGATCTTGTTCAGCAGGAAATAGTTTTCATTTTCTCGTTCAACGGCCAAATATGGTGCATTTTCCAGTAAAATCCTCTAAAAGCTTTGTAAGGGTTGACTGTTTTGGAAGCATGATACGATAAATGAAAAAAAGTTTCATAATTTTCCTTATTCATCTTGGCCATGTGTGGTTGAACAGAGATTGAGAAGGCATCTAAGGTCAGTTCTAGTTATTTTTAGTTCCATGTTAATCTCTCTTCTAATTTATGAAAAAAATCTACAAATCCCTACAATTTTTGTACGTTTTGATTTTTGGTTTATCAATTTGGGCCCTTTGATAGATCAATTTCACTAATGGGGATTGCATCAAGATTCAAATGATGTCGGGGTGATGGTGATTCTAGAAGAATTGCGGATTTTTTCGATGTTTTTTCATGGAAGGCTTCCATTCTAGTGATTACTTAAATGTGATTTCGTGGGTGTCCAGCTCTATTTTGAAGTCTTGGAAGTTTTAGTTTCACTTTAATGAGATCAAGGCTCTATCTTCCGAGTTGTAGTTGACTTTTGTTTAATTTTGTGGTTAGATCGGGTAATTGTAGGGCTGGTACTGTTGTCAAACAGTGGGTCAATAGGGTTTTTCCTTGGGTGGTTGTTTCTTTGTAATGCAATCTTTCATATAGTGCTCTTATACTTGAGTCCCTTTTCTTTTTCCCTTTTTGGCATCTCTTGTTTGTTCTGATTTGATTCTCGAATAAATTTTTCCATTACCAATAAAAAAAAAGAGAGAGGTAATAAACATTCCCTTCTTTCTTTCTTTTTTTTTTTTCTTCTAGTTTCACTTACTGGACAGGGAGTGGAACATCCAATGTGAGGACAAGGGATTGGATCTCTAGTTGGTACTGTGAATCTAAGGTGTCACTACCACTGACCCGTCAGGGGTTTGGTCATTCCCAATATAATTTGGGGTTTGCTACACTCTACTTTTATTTGACTAATTTGTATAGCATTGGAAAGGAGCCGATGTATCTACATCTATTGTAGATTCATTGAATATTGCCTATGATGTAGTATTAGTTAGTTCCCAGCGGTGAGGCTCCTGTGATGCATAGTTTAATCTGAAGATTTTAATATAGGGGATTTGACCGTACATGTTTTATAATAACCTGTATTCATCGGAATGGTGTTGACGAAGAGTATATCCCAAATGTGGGTATCGTACACAGAGCCCCAACCACCCCCCCCCCCCCCCCCCCCCTTTTTTTTTTGTTTTCCTGATTCTACCCCTTTTGTGCGATATCTCAAATATATGCGATATAGCACAAATTGAAAAGTCAATTTCAGGCCATTCCCTCCCTTTTTCCCTCCGTTCGCTTCTCCTAAAGCAGGTCGTTTTCCCTCATTTTTTTCTGTGACTGTGTCCATCGTTAGAGGAGGTTCTCAAGTGGATTAAGCCATTTCTATTTTATTTCTTCAAAAGAGTTTGAAGGTTTCTCCATATTTTGTTCATAGAGTTCTTTTGGCTCGGTATGCTCCATTGAGTTGCTTTACATCTTTGTGTTGTAATTTCTTGGAGCATTCAAGTGATTCTTTGTACACACAATATTTGGTGGACATGTTTGGAATTTTTTGTATATTCTGTCAAATGTTATGTTAAAAATGGTTGGGCATTGAGATACAAGAAAACTTATGGTCATGGAGATACTTTGGAATCTATTTTCAATTTTTTGTTTCTTTGGTTGTATTGGATGAACAAATGATATGAAATGTCCTAAAAATGCATTTTCTTATCATGGCTTTATAACGAATTATATCAATAGTTTTTTTTTTTTTTTTTTTTGCTCATTGCACTTAGGGAATAACAGCTTGGTGTTTTTGGACCAAACAAATAACAAGACTGGTACACTTTGTCACAATAGTTGGGACTTTATTCAATATCTCCACTACCCAAACTTTCTCTTATCAAGTATGAAACCATGAATTTAGACGTCAGATAAAACAAGTCAAAAACCACAACAAATCTGAGAGTCTAATTTAGTGCTTTTTGTGCGATATCGCACAGTCACTTGGCCAGTTACCCAGAAAATGAATTTCCTGCAAGCTTCACCGTATTCTTGGTGACAATAGTTGGGACTTTAATCATTTCTTACACAGCCCAAACTTTCTCTTATCAAGTAGATAAATCTGAAGACTTAAGATGAAACGACCCAAAAACCACAGCTAATCTGGGAGTCTAATTTAGTGCTTTTTGTGTTATCACATAGTCATCTGGCCAACTACCTTTTCTTATGGAGTAGGAAATATGGAGTAAGACCTAAATGAAACAACTCAAAAACACCTAGCAAATCTAGGAGTCTAATTCAATGCTTTTTGTGCGGATATCGCACAGTCACTTGGCCAACTACTCAAAATAATGAAATCCAGAATGCTTCACTGTATTCTTGGTAACAACAGTTGGGACTTTAATCAATTTCTTACACAGATTTTTGTGTACTCTATTGAGGAGGAAACCATGGAGTTAGACATCGGATAAAACAAGTAAAAAACCATAGCTAATCTCGGAGTCTAATTCAGTGTTTTTTGTGCGATATCGCATAGTAACTTGGCCATCTACCTAGGTGATGAAATTCTAGAAAGCTTGACTGTATTCTTGGTCACAATAGCTGGGACTTTGATCGATTTTTTACACATCCCAAACTTTCTCTTATCGATAAAAAATATGGAGTAAGAGCTAAAGATGAAACTACTCAAAAACCACAGCTAATTTGGGAGTCCATTTTAGTGTTTTTTTTGTGCGATATCACACAGTCACTTTGATGATAATGATGATAATGACTGATGTTGAAAAAGTTAAAAAACTACAAAACACAAAAATGATGCAACCTCATTGCTCATCAAATAATAAAACAGAACCCACCAAGTTAATCCCTAAAAAACAGTTGATAGAAAGACTTCGTTTGATGTCCTTTATGGGTCTTTTAGATCTTGCACAGAGGAGAAAAGGCAGTGAAGGGTCTTACAAAGTTTCTTACAGGCATTATCACTTGATATGCATATTTAAACATGTATTGTTTACAAGTTGAATTGTTTTCAATGTTACCAGTCACTTTAAGTGGCTTTCCATGGCACTCCAGTTAGACCCTATCATTTTGCAAGAAGAAGCCCCCAAAAGAATGATAAGAAAGTTCTACAAAACCATGAATCTTACAAACAACCGAACTAACAAAATGGGAGAGATGGAATCGATCAAGATGGAGACGAACTCCCCTTGTGTGATGTCGGGATGGAATCGATCAAGAAGATGATGAATCTCACAGTAGACAGCCAAAGGAAGATGGGGACTCTGTATTTTTCACAGGGTAAAACTTTTATCTTTTACTGGGGGTAAAACTGGAACAAAATATGGAGCCCCACTGCATAATACCCACATTTGGGGTAAATTTTCAATCAACACCATTTTGAGGAATAAAGGGTATTTTATAACTTGTACGGTCAAATTCCCTATAATATATGCTTATATAAGGTTATTCAATCATTTAAACACTACAATATTAATTTAATTTAAAATAAGAATAACATTATACTAATTAACAACCACTGAGGAGCAGTTGGTTGAGAACCGCATGTCTCCTGATTGCCCAAAAATTTACTTCGTGTCCTTAGGCTTCATCTTCCCACTTGTGTGCAAGTATCTACTTTTAGTTAAAAAAAAAAGGTAAATAAAAAGGAGGAACTGGTGAAGATGCAAAGGGGCCTATTTACAATCCTTAGAAACATCATGAGATCTATAAAAAATATTCTTTATTTTATCATGAATGCCGGGAGTAAATTCTATATGAAAAGTAATGTAGCAATATGTGTGACTTCTTCCCACATCCTTTACATGATAGTCAATGATATTTTCACTTATTTCTTTCATATATGTTTTAGAGTTGTGATGAGTTAAAAAAAGAAAAAAATCAAGAGTACATTTCAAACTTTAATATCTCTCGAGTTACATTAAGCTTTTCGGTATGTTTGGGAAGCTAATATATTAAGTTCATACTTATAATCTTGTACATTCATGTTATTAAGATTTTCTCCTTATTTTGTTTTAAGGTACAATTAAAATATAAAATAAGATATTAGAGCAAGAAATTACAGTAAAAAAATGCAGAATTTTGGTATTTGTCCAAAAAAGAGAACTCTTTATTTTATTATTCATATATAATGCACAAGGAGAAAATCATACATTAAAAATAAAATACAAATACCCGTGACTTGCTCTCCAACATCCATTTCATGACATTTATTGATCTTTTTAGACATTTATTGATGTTTTTTCACTTTCTCTCTTTTATATAAGTTTCATAGTTTTGCTGAGTTTCAAGACAAAAGGTTTAAGAGTACATTTGGATTTTTTTTATCATGAATTTAACTATTTATAATGAGTCTCAAGTTATATTATGCTTTTCGGTGTAGTTGGGTAGCTAAATTATTATCCAAAAGCTAGTCCATTAAGCTCATAAATATATTTTGTGCCTTTGTGTTACTAAATTCTTCTTTTTATTTTGTTTCAAAGTACAATAAAGGATAAATTAAGATATTAGAGTCGACTGAAAAATTGAAGTAAAAATTGGATCCAATGATAAAAGGAAGGTGATTTGTATAAAGAATGCATTTGGAATACAAAGGTGGATAATTATCAGCAGCTAGGCAATATCAAGTCCAAATGATTCTATTCCTTAAAAATATACCAGTTAAAGACACACATTTCTATTGACATTGACATTGAGAGTAGCAAAATATCATGGCATCAGAATAGAAACCAAAAAATGGAGCCGCACCAAGATTAGACAGATGGGCACGTTTGTGAAAGTGGGGAGAAGGAGAAAGAGAAAGAAAGAGGTGTGGAGGAAGAGAAGTGTTAATGATTATTCTAATGCAACTTTTTTTGAGGGGATGAGGTCATGTTTTATAGATGAAGAGCTGTAGTTGTTGAGAAAAAAGGAATACCCATATGAATCCTTTGCTTTTAAGATGAAACGGGTTACCGTAAAGAGGTGAGACCCACGTGGATGAAGGGAAGAAAGGTTTCGCCTCTTTTCCTCTTTTTCTTTCCAACTGTTTTCGACTTAGGAAGAAGAATTGCATTTTCAAGTAGGTAATGACGCATTTTGAATGGAACCGATGTATCTACTCATGCATACTAGTCAATTCCTTGTATGTTTGTGCTATCAATATATTATTTCCCATCTAGATCTCTATTTTTTCTAGTTTTTGGTATTTAGGTGGAAATTTTCATGATCAATGATTATGTTTAAGCAGTGACAAAAATTTTATTTCTCAAAATAGATGTTTATTAAAATGACCATACAGCATGAGAGTCATATATTCTTCAAGGTAATGTACATGATTTTTGTTAATCTTCCCCTAAAATCTGACAAAAGGAACTAGTAAAAAAACTCTTGGCAAATGTGTCCTACAGTTTGTTAGAGGCAACAGGGAGGCATATGTTGCCATACCTACTAAGCTTCATTTAGTGGAGTTTCACATTGCTTGAAACATTAACTATGCTATCATACTTGTAAGCACATATGAAATGATTATTATGATTTTTCAACTATATGGGTACTTTCAAATTTGACCTAATAGGATTCACCACTCAAAATAAAGAAAAAGGCCTAATAGAAGTTGGGAGTTTTGAAGCACTTTTTTTTCTTTTTTTTAAACGATGGTCTGAAGACGACTGTCCAAAGCCATGTGAGGGATCTAAAAAAAAATTAAAAACCAAAGGCCTTGGACAGTTGTTTCTAGTGTTTACTGTTGACTTGAGCCGTCGTTTTTTTTTTTTTTTCTTTTTTTGATACTTCGAACTTCCCGATTCCCATATAAGTCGACTTTTTTTCATGAAAAGCGACGGCCTATGGCCGTTGTTTTTCACGATTTTTGAAATAGTGGTAGTAAGGAATCCTCAAATCTGTAGATCCCTCATGTGGTACCAAACATGTCCCAACAGTGGAGTTGTTTTTTTTTTTTTTTTAATCAGGGTACACTTACCTTTTTTGTACATAGGGCAACGCTTGATGTTTTTTAGGAGAAAAAAGCCCATCCTAGTTGGTGAGGAAAAGTTGGACGAGTGTAAAATTTGGACTTGTGACTATTCATTGGGGTGAGGTGGGATATAGTGTGTGTGAAAAGACTAGATTCGCCCAAAGTGTGCTCTAACTCAAAATGAGGCATTTTGGAGAATTACCTATATATATGTATATATATATATATATATATGACGGTTGATATTACAATCTCTTTATAGTTTCATTGATCTCTTGCATTATTCTTTTTTATTTTATTTTCTTATCTCTATAGTTTACATTAGAGGTTATTGTCCTTGCTGTTGTGGCTTGAAATGGCAAATGACATTGATCAAAGCTCAAGCAGGGGTTAAGAACTGACAAGGACTCGGGACGTTGGTAAGAAGTTTTGAAAGCTGAAATGAAGTCTATGTACTCTAATCAGGTCTAGAAACTTGTGGACTTGCTTGCCAATATTAAACATATTGGGTGAAAGTGGGTTTACAAGAAAAAAAAAAGGATCAGACGGAAGAGTTGAAACCTTTAAGGCCAGGCTTATTGCGAAAATATATACTCAGAAAGAGGTTATCGATTATGAGGAGACCTTTTCGCCAATAGCCACACCCAAATCCATTCAAATACTCTTGTCCGTTGCGGAGCATCTCGACTACGAGATTTGTCAAATGGATGTCAAAACTGCATTACTTATTGGCCATCTTGAAGAAGACATCTATATGATACAATCGGACGGTTTTGTAGCTAAGGGCCAAGAGTGAAGAGTTTGCAGACTGCAGAAGGTCGTTAATGGATTGAAGCAAGCATCTCATAGTTGGAACATCTGTTTTGACCAGGCAATTAAATCATTTGGCTTTAGTCAAAATTAGGATGAGTCATGTGTGTATATGAAGGGTGAAGGAGGTAGGGTGGTTTTTTTTATTTTATATGTTGACGACATCATTCTCATTGGGAGTGATATATGGATGTTGTAAACAGTTAAAGTTTGGTTAGCTCAAACGTTTGATATGAAGGATTTGATAAGAGCCAATTACATCCTAGGATCTGGCTTTTTCGAGACCGAAAAAATAGGATGTTGGGCTTGTCTCAAGCTGCTTACATAGATAAGGTGTTGCTATGCATAACTCGAAGAAGGGTATTACACCTTTCAGGCATAGAGTGCACCTTTTCAGAGATCAGTGTCCTAAGACACCTAAGGAAAATGAGCAGATGAAGGCGGTACCATATGCTTCGGCTGTTGGTAGCCTCATGTATGCTATGCTTTATACTAGATCGAATATCTATCATACAATGGCCCTAGTAAACAGATATCAATCAAACTTCGATCCTAATCATTAGACTGTTGTAAAATGTATTCTCAAAAACTTGAGAAGAACTAGAGATTACTTGTTGGTTTATGGCAGTGATGAGTTGATTTAAGTTAGGTATACAGATCCTAACTTCATGTTGGATAAAGATTCAAGTAAGTTTACCTCTGGGTATGTGTTTATGCTTGGCGGATGAACAATTAGCTAGAGGACAGACTGTACTGCCGATTCCACCTCGGAAACTGAATATGTAGTAGCTCGTGAAGCAGCTAAGGAAGCAATATGGCAAAAGAGGTTTCTTTTGGAACTTGGGGTGGTACCATTGGGGCGACATTTGCTTACAGTCTTCTGTGACAGTAGTGGGGCAATTGCTCAATCCAGAAATCAAGAAGCCATAAAATCCAAAAACATGTAGAGAGGAAGTATCATCTAGTCAGAGAGATTGTGTAAAGGGGTGATATTGATGTCACCAAGATTGCATCTGAGGATAATTTTGCTGATCCCTTTACGAAGCCTTTGACTACCAAAGTCTTTGAGTGGTATGTAGATGGGATGGGTGAGGGATGTAATCCTGGCTGGAATTGAGTACAAGTGGGAGATTATTAGATTGTATGTCCTCAATCCAGTGGATGATGTAAATAAATTTATTTATTATCTTAATTGATATATAATTTCATGCTTTTATTCATGAGATGAATGGGATTTTATTAATGGTTGCACACAACTAATACAAAATGACATGGATGTTTATGAGATGAGCAAGAGCCCTTAAGTATGTGAAATGTGGTCTATGTGTGTGGATGAGATTCACATGTTGGGGATAACGTTACAACTCTTATACTTGAAGCACTTCACAACCAGTGATGAGACTGGGCATCTCATCTGAAAAGGTTGTAGCATTGCAATTACTATGAGATAGTATGGTTTGTCTCGACCATCGGAGTGGAAGACTCTAGATTGTTGTACTAGTACTTTGGATGTACTAAAGGACCATGAGAAGCACCTTATACAAACATTATATCTAATTAAGGAACACTCTCATAATCTCCAAGCAATATATAGGCTCTCAATCTTGAGAGAGTAATGGACTCAAGTTTTCATTATAGATTTACTTTAACTTACCAATGACTGAGGCCAACTGTAAGTCAACACCTTGGTATCTTGGGTAGATGGTGGTAAGACTGTGGGAAAATATATTCTCAAGTTGGAATCTGTCCTCTAAAAGAGAAATATCGCCTTGTACTGATTAATGGAATTTATCGTCGGTAAGTGTGCACCCATTCTAATTTAGAGTTAATCATATGATATCGATGATTAGTGTGATTAATTGGGTCACAAGGATAATAAGGGGTGGATCCACATTGGTTAGACAATTTTTTTCCAATGGATCCATGGATATAATTGATGGAGAGGCCTGCTTGCAATGATTGAAAAGTTTAGGGTTTTCTTCTAAAATTCCTAGGACTAGAGTGTAATTACATTTATGTAGTGGATTTATTTGTAATTAACCATGGGTGAGGAACTTGCATGAGACGTGGGGTCTAGATGCTTTAGTTGGAGCCAAATCCAAGGAATCCCTACTGGTCCCCATGCTAACCCTAAAAGAGATAGTTATATTCAAACATAAGGAATCATAAGAGAAACATGAGTATGACTCATAAGTTAACTTGGAAAAGAAGTTCCAAAAACTATACAAGCATAAGGGCTGGATGTCCCTAGGGGTAATGCACGCCCAATCTCTATTGGACAAGTTCTATGGTTTCCTCATCCCTTTTCTTCCCTTCTCTAGGTTTTCTAGTTGAGTGCCTTGGGTTTTCTTCTCAATTGAGATCTCACTATTCCCTCTGAGAAGATCTCTCATATTGGGTCATAGCGTGGAAGATTGCAAGGTCTGGGAGATCGTGTCTGCGAAAGATTCTTGCAGAAACAAACATCAAATTCTTGATTTGAGCACTGGATCTGCACTAGTTATGTTTGTAGATCTAGATAGTTGCTTTGTTTGTCAAGATTTGTCTCTCTTAATTATAGATCTAGGATCTTAATACAATAAGATTAGGGTTTTGAGATCTTGGGATGCGTTCTTGGCCTTTTGGGTGTCTAATCCGTGCGTTAAGCGGATCAAAGTTTTTCAAGTCCCGTTTGGAAGACCCACGTACTTCCAACAATAATGACAATTACGATGCATCTATCTTATTATCAAGGACTACTTTCATCTTTATTTGGCCTTTCACAAATAAAACTCACTACAACAAAATACAGTTTTGCCAACGCATTCACCGCATCTGGAAAAATTAGAATTGCTCCAGGGAAAGATTTTCCAACGCATTTTAGTGCGTCGGCAAATAGATGTAGCCAAATCCATAGCTAACGCTATTTTAATTGCGCCGGCAAATCCTTGTACAATTACGAATGCACTGCAACGTCAGCCAATACGTCGGCAAAGAGATGTGTGTGGCAAAAGGTCTAATTTTCCTGATTTGAAGACCATATTTGCCAACGTAGTACCAGCGTCAGCCAAATAAATGCCTACGCTGGTAGTGCATTGGGAATTCATAGTAATGGCCGATGTTTGTAGTACGTTGGGAATTTCTGGTAATGGTCGATGATCGTAGTGCATTGGGAATTCATGGTAATGGCCGACAATGATTAAGCGTTGGGAATTCATGATATAATTGATGCTGCCAATGCGTTGGAAATGCATGAAATAGCCGACGCTACGAATGCATCGGGACTTCATGAAATAGTCGACACTACTAATGCTTTGGGAATGCGCTATATCTTTGGGCTAACATGTTGAGAAATGCAACGTCGTCGACGCACAAATCACGTTGGTAAATGTTGTAATACATTTTCTTTTTTACAACACACGCTTGTGTGTCGGGAAAGCTTATTATTTTTTTTTAAATTAAATTTTCATTTCTCCCTGTATACCACAAATAAAAATTTGAATATTTGTTCAAACCAACAAACTTGATGCACAACCCAATTTAAAATAGGTTCATCAACAAATCAAAAATACATCCACAACCAAATATCCTACATCCATAAACCAAAATAAACCCACAAATCTCTAAACTACACAAATATTACTAATAGATCATTTCCAAAAATCTCTAACATCCACAAATGTCTGTGATCAAAATAAAAAAGGTAATCCCTAAGAGCCCGCAGCCAGCACAATAAAATCCAAAACCAATCTGCAAAACAAATAAAGAACACCATCAGAATACAAGTAGCAATAAATTCTTGCAAGGCAAAGCAATCACTACAAAAAAGATCTTGGGATAATGAGACAATATTAAATTAGCATAATAATTTTATATAATCACTTTGCAGTACCCATATGATAATAACAAAAATCACCTGGAGAGAGTATCCTATCTAAAAGCTCCCCACCTTCACATAACCTGAAACATGTGATAATGAGACATCAAGTTCTAAATCATCAAGCAAATGTCGGGAAAGGTGAAGTTTGTTGTAGTGACTGGAAGTTTGTATGGATATCTATGTATGATGTTTATGCATGAGTGTTGATGAGCATCATAGGCTTATTCATTTTGGAATATATGTCAAAATGAAACAAATCAACTACTATGTTATTGATTCATCTGAACGATGTGAGCATGCATATATCCATAAATATGGTAATATATTCTGTGCTCATACCGAACTGCATATTAACGAACATGTGATCACATGAACATGACGTTGGAAATCACAGTTACAGGGAAACAGCAAGGACAGTCGGGATGTGGTTTTATAAGTTACTGGAAGGTGTTTGACTGTAAAATCACTGAGACAGTAAATTATAAGTAAATTTAAGAGCATGGCATTTGAACAAACCCTAAAGTGAAATACAAATAACTTAAAGGTTGCAAATCTTTTTAGCCTTTTTGTATTTATCAGCAACAAAAATTATTTATGAAACCCTTAACAATATAAATAAAACGTTAAACTAAGCAATTCTAGATAAGAGTGGAAAGACAAAACCCTTAACATAGGAGACTGAGGTTGCCATTTATTGTGGTGACTGTTGAGGGATTCTTGATGCAGCTCTGATGCCAAAATTCCATAGTATTTTATTGAGAGTAGTAAACCAAATTGAGCAAATTGATATGGATTTAATTTGAGTCTTCAACAACTTGGTATTTGAGTCAACACCAGTAAAAATCCTTTTTTTTTTTTTTAACGGACCAGTAAAAATCCATTGAATGAGGTGAAACCTGTATTTGAGATCAGTTTGTAGAAGATTACTCCAAAGAAACTTCATTAGCAGAATTCTGTCTCAAGTAAAAAATAAAAATAAAAATAAAAACCTGAAAAGGTGGGGGTGGGGGTCCTGGGGGATAGAGCCCCTTTTCTGTTTTTGGCTTGGTGACTGGATATATCCTTTCTTTTCTATTTTTCAATTTTGGGTAAATAGGGTGTTGATCTTTAAGTTTGTTTTATTTCTTAGGTTCAGAGTGACGTCTAATATGGAGAGTTCTCAGTCAAAGAGTGCCATGTTTGATTGTTTGGGATTTTTATTAGACACAAGAGGCTTGTGTGCCTAATTTGTTTATTTGTAGGGAAGAAGCAGATGCTCGTGAAACCATGTTTGACAGAGATTTTTACTGTCAAGTCGTTTTCAAAGGCTTTGGATTCTTCTTCAGCTTCTTATCCTTGAGTGTGTGTGGCTCACCTTAGCTCCTGGAGTAGAGGCTTTATAGATAATCCAAGGGTAAGGGGAGTCCTCTCTCTAGAGATTTCAGAGATGTGTTCCTTGTGTGGTCAGATGGATAGTCTATCAATTATATTTTCCTCCATTCTGACATTCCTTCTTGATCAGACACGATCTTTGCTCTCACAAAATGAAGAAATTCAAGAACTACATCTTCATAAATCCTGAATCACAGTGGTTTTTCATGGAAACCCAAACAAATTCCTCTAGCACATGATCATTGTGGTGTTTTATCAGCACCAACATGTTAGATTCTATGTCCTCAATCCAATTGATGATGTGAATAAATTGATTTATAATTTCATGCTTTATTCATGTGATGAATGAAAATTTATTCTATAGTTATACATAACTAATACAAAATGACATGATGGTTCATGAGATGAACTGAAGCCTACAAGTATATTAAATGTAATCTATGTGTGTGGATGAGATTCACATATAGGAGATATGGATCACAACTCTTATACTTGAAGTAATTTCACAACTAGTGATGAAACTGGGCATCTCATCTGAATAAGGTTGTAGCACCTCAGTCACTATGACATAGTATGGATTGTTGTGCCAGTACGTTGAATGCACTGAAGGACCGTGAGTAGCACCTTCTACAAATCTTTCTTTGATTAAGGACCGCTCTCATAATTCCCAAGCAATAGGCGCTTAATCCTAAGAGATTAATGGACTCAAGATTCTACTAAACATTTACTTTAAGTCACCAATGAGTGATGCCAACTGTAGGTCGACACCTCGGTAGTTTTGGTACGTGGTAGTGAGACAGTGAGAATATATAATTCTCAAGATGGAGTCTATCTTCTAAAAGAGAAATGTCCCCTTTGCCAATTACTGGATTTTATCATTGGTAAGTGCACACCCATCTTGATTAAGAGTTAATCAAATGGTACTGATAATCATTGTGATTAATTGGGTCACAAGGATAATAAGATGGCCTAATTTGGTTGGACATATTTATTACAATGGTTCCATGGATATCATTGATGGAGGGGCCTATTTGAAGAAATTGGGAAGCTTAGGGTCTTCTTATAAATATTCATAAGACTGGAGGGCAATTGCATTTATATAGTGGAATTATTTGCAATTAACTGTGGGTCCAGAGTTCACATGAGATGTGGGGTCCAGATTTCCAGTTTGAGCCAATTTCTAAGGAATCCCTAGTGGTCCCCATGCTAGTCTTAAGAAGAGAAGGTTAATAATCCAGTTGAAACTTTTAAGGAACGAGGAGTAGGACATGTACTAATAATGGAAGTAAGACTTCTAATTATAAGATAAGAGGAGGTGCTCATGTACTATAAATAGAGGCTAGGGGCAGACGTCCCAAACCAAGCATTCACGCCCAGTGAAGGACGCCCAAGCTCCCTTCTCTCTCTTCTCCTCTTCTCTCCTCTAGTTTCCTTCTAGAGTGCATAGGGTTTCTTCTTAGAGATCCCACAATTCTCTTTGAAAAGTTCTCTACAAGAGGGTCATAGGATGGAAGAACACGAGGTGTGGGAGATCTTGATTGTTCTTGCAAATGCGTTTCATGACAACCAAAGTTATTAACTCCTCGATTTGAGCACAATCGGGCTCCTAAGGTATAGATCTATATCTTCTCTTTTGTAGATTATTTTGGATGCATGTTGTTGCTTTTTTGTATCTTCTAGATAGTTTATCTCTGATCTTAATACATGAGAAGAGGGCTTTAGATCTTGGGATTGAGTTTTTGGCCTTATGGGTAATTGATCCCGGCTTCAAGTGAGCAAAAAAGTTTTGAAAACCTATCCACGAGGCCCACCTACTTCCAGCACAACCAAGACTCGAAAAAATTCCTACAAACAAACCCCCTAATTATTTGATGAACAATTTGAAAATTTATAGAGAAAAAAAATGCAGCTTGGGCAGGTTGCAATGAGTATTGGCTCAACCCAAGCCCAACCCAAATTGTATGTAGGTAAACCCAATACAAAACCCAAACAGAATGGAATCTGAAGCTGCCCAAACTGAACCTGACCCAACCCAATTTGTAGTTCACTGCGCAAGTGCAATCCGGATAGACCAAGTTGGGTCAGGTAACCAATTTTTTGGGCTTTCTTTGTAGGGTATAAAATTGAGGAAATGCATAGTGGTTCTCATGGGTTGTGGCCACTTGATCTAAGCCTAACTTGCATTGGCTGGATTTGTGCACTATTTTGTGGCGTGTCAGCTGTACCTTGAATTTGTTTTTTGGTGTGATTCTTAAATGGTCTGGGCTTAGGCCAAAATGTTCGTCGAGGAATGGCCTGGCATCGCATCAATATTAAAAACCTTTCACAACTACATGGATTCTATTCCTCCATTGCAGTCTATACTAAGTCAGAACTTAGGATAAATTGCACTTCTTCAAAAACCTATCACTACTTCATATACATTCATTTGTCCTCTTTGGTTTACATCCATTCTAGTCTTTAGATGGCATGCTTAATACGGAGGGTGCATTTGTTTTGCAAATGGGCTGAGCTAGGCCTGAGTTTCAAGCCCATGGAAGAGATCTGATCCTAAAAATGAGGCTTGATGATTAGATAGGTTTGGCCAAGACAAACCTCGTTTGGCCTTATTTGGCCCGTAAACACCTCTAGAAATGCACGTACTTCATATAGAATGTTATACTATTATGATGAAGGGGATGTCGTTGCTAGATTGACTTCCTCATGTACGTTTTTATTTTCTTTGTTTTTTGTTTTCTCTCCTACGAATATGTTACTAGTTTCAAGCATCAAAAGGCAAGTATATGTAATTGTGCACTTTGATTTACAAGATTTGTTCCTTAATTCTTCAATTTTGCGATTTGTGGATCTTCCGTTTTATAGTTTCTTCGCCTAGTAAAGGAAGTGCAACGAAGTCTTGATGCAAAATCCTCAAATCAAATGTCCTTGGGGCTTGGGCTTAAGTGTCCTTGGGCTTAAGTGATCGTAGGTTCTATGAATTACGTTATTAGTCATTTTATGGTCGGATCAACTCCTATTAACATACGTTGTTAGAGAGGATGTCGTTCATTTTAGACGGTTTAGGTTATTAGTAGGTGAGACCTATGGTAGAGTTCAATGTGCCTTGTTAAGATAGTTGATTGCCCGCAGATAGCCAGTGCTACTGTGCAATTTCAGTTGATTTGTGGACTAGATACTAGGAGGCTATGTAATGCAGAAACCATCAAGATACTCGATTCCATTTGATTTTAACCACATAAAATGAATGGTTGAGATATTTTGATAGTTAATCAGATCTATCGTTCATGGGCATTTGGCCGTAGGTCCCCTAACATTGCATTTTATTGCAAAAGGTTCATGTTTGTTTTTTTCGTAGAGGCAAATGTCCCCTGTCAAGTTTTAATCAGTTAAAAAGTCCAAAATGCCCCTCATGGATACATTCTCCATGTTATTGAAAAATGTTGTAAATCAGGCCATAAATTTCGTGAAGGCGAAATGCTGAAAATCATGCCGTAAATTTCGTCACAAAAAGTCAGATAAATTTATCTTAAATTTATTTGAGTTTGTGACAAAAAGTCAGATAAATTTATCTTAAATTTATTTGAGTTTGTGACAAAAAGTCAAATAAATTTATCTGAGTTTGTTTCAATACTCAGATAAATTTATACCAATTCAGATAAATTCACCTCAAACTCAGATAAATTCATACCAAACTTAGATAAATTCATACCAAACTCAGATAAGTTCAGAAAAGGAGGTGGTGGTACCCCCCCTCTCTCTCTTGGCGCACAAACCGAAGCAATAACCAACCTCTATTATGTGCTCTCTACTTGACTTCTCTTTTGCAGGAGTAAACAAAGGAGAGAGTTTTTTTTCCTTCCACTCCTTATTACAAGCTCCAAACAGATTTGCTCTACTTTCGACTTCTGCAAAACTTCCTCAACAGGTTCCACAACATCGTTGGGACATCCCTACACATGCTAGGGAGAAAAGGGCTCTTGGTTGTGACATCTCAATCCATTGCAGTTCCAGATGGGGCTCCGATACAGATGCTGCCTACGCGTCAAAGTTTCCAGTCGGTGATTCCCATCAGCACCTTACACTACCATCATGAGCATGTCCATTCTTGCAGAACAGTAGGACATCCCTCACGTTCAAGAGAATCCTTCAGAGATATCGTTGATGTGATCATTATCAATTATAAAATACCGCAAGTGCATGGGTGTCTAGATGAGACAGTGGCAAGAACGGGTCGAACCTACAGGGAGCTAATTAAATAAACTTTTAGATTAATAAAACTAATTGACTAATAAAATAAAGTGGCGATTACTTATCTTCATCCATATCTCTATTCAATGGATTTAGCCTGCCATTGCAAAGAAAAGTACTTGATTTGTCATTAGAATTTCCATCTTTACAACTTCTCCTTCACAATACTTCTCCTTCAAAACAAGTCCTTGGACATGGCCCCAAGGCTACTAAAATAAAAATAAAAATTAATGGAGAAAAGAAGAAGTGAAGAAAGAAGGGAAAAGGAGAGAGGAGAGAGAAGGAGAGAGGACGTCCAAGTGAGGGTTCATCTCCCGTATACTTCCTTTTGGGTTCCTTTGATAACTCCGGTTATCTTACATTGAATCTGGACACATTCACTGCATATTTGGTTTATCTTCTTTAATAAGGTATCTTTTATCCTTTTTGAATTTGAATGAGGTGGAAGCTTCTAGAAATCTCTCGATGGCTTAGCTAATCTTAAGATGAGGTACCACAAGGGATGTGCAGCAATAGATTATCAATGGTGTAGATTTAATTGCAATCCTGCCTAAAAAAGAGAATGAAAATATCGATCTGGCCCCATAACTTTGTCAATTTAGCTCCGATTTGTACAGTCTTGTGCTCCACAAATATCTACTATGAATAAGCTTTCCAACAATAGTAAATTTCATCAATCCGACGGTCGGATTCAAAGTTATGACCATTTTAAGATGAGTTGTCTTGAGAAAAATGGGATAAACTCTTGAAATTTGACTTGCAATGGACTCTATCTCTGCACAGCTTTCATTTTTGAAAGGGGATCAGTTGCGGCTAATTCAAACTCTTATTCTTTTATTCCAATCAGAATTGTACTCTTTGAATTATCCATTAATAATTTCAAATCTGCAACTACTGCGGACGCTGCCATGTGGGACATTTCATCTGCTTGAATAGTGGGCCCTATGAGAAGTCTTCTATTGTAGTTAGGACTCTTCAACTGACATATGAGTAGAGCCCCCCGATTGATTTTCGTGTGTGTGGGGTCTACTTGGTGAATTCTTCAATTTACTTCTTTTCAAGCTTCAATTCAACAATACAAGGCCTAAGATGACTGTGTATGCTTGAAAGTAGGTCTCGTGAAAGAGGCCTTCAATTCTCCTTTTCTGCACATTCTAATTCAACATAGCAAATATTGAAGAGCCCATATTGAAGCGGGACCCATCCAGATAGAGTTCTACTCCAATTGGGACTCTTCGGAGAAAAATTGCAAAACATTCAAAGTTCATGTAGAAAATGTAAGAAAAATATGAAAAATCAGGTTTATAGGTGAAAATGCATGAAATGATGAAAATTAGATGAATAATGATGCAATTCACCTAATTAAACCCCTAATTCATCCTAGAATGATGCGTAACTATGCAAATTCATGAACTCAACAATCGTCGCTACAGACGGTGGGTCCGTCTTAGTCAAAACTGTAGAGAGGACATTGGTTCCTTCCAAGTGAGGGACAGTATGTTGGCAACCAGCCCAACAGTAGTTACCCCTCTAATGGTAGAATCTCCAGGTGATCGTAGCCCCAAGTGCAAGGCCGTCATTGTTGTAATAACCGGTGAAACCGGGTCTATCCACGGAGAGTTATTTATCACACGAAACCTGTTCTATGTGGAAACTAGTACTAACCTAATAAAATCTATACAAATAAATCTCTACGAAGCTAAAATTGAAGTTTAATTACAAATCCAAATTAAAAATTACAATCCCAGATAAAAAGAAAAATCCTAATCTAGAAACCTAATTTAATTGCTGCATCCACCAAAAGATTTGTCAGTCCAACTAATTGTAATAATTGTTAAGATGCATAAAAATGAAAATAAAATAAAATAAATCAGAGATTAAAAAATTGAATTTTAATTCTAAAATATTGCATTAGTTACTTTGCTTGATACCATCAAGAAAAATCAAGACCACCGCACCGAGTGCGCATTGTCACTGCGTACAAAAATTCGATGTTGACCAATTGGTGAAGAACGGGACCCCATAAACTTGATTTATTAATGAAAGAACCATTTCAAGTAAATAACCATTACAGAATTATTTAAATCAAAATAAAGTGCATCCAACCTTACCCTAGACACATGAAATACTAAATGGAGGAGAAGGACTCGCGGTCTCGAATGGCTATCCAACCTGCTCTTGTTTCGCGATCTGAAATCCAAGCAAAGGAAAATGATGAAAGGCTGGTCCAATGGTGGAGTGACAATAGCAATGGTGGCGGGGCGACGGCGAAAAAATCCAAGCGGTGGTGTGCCTTAGGGAAAGCCTTGGATGGAATATCTATTGGGGGGGCGGGGGGGCGGGGGGGTGGTGGGGATGGTGGTATGGATGTCCATGCTCTTCTAGGACCTTTTTATATGACTTTGGTTGTAAGGTTTTGGTTTGGGAAGGATTAGTAGTGTGGGGTCAAAGTTGGATTAGGATTTGGAGGGCTGAGATTGGACAATCTTGGGATCTTCTTGTTCATTGGCTTGCCACAAAAAGTCCTTAATTTAAACTTATCTTTGTAGCGTGCTTCTCTTGAAAAGGGACCCACTTTGGCTAAGAAACGATTTAAATCTGAAATTTTAGATTTGAAATAAATCTTGAATGCATGTGGTCCCAAATCTTGGATGTTTTAAATCTTGGGATGGAGGTGTTGGACGTGCAACACTTTCTTTGGAAGAATCTTGGGTTACAAACTTCAAATCTTGAGGCCTGTCTATTTGGAGTTCTACTTTATCAACTTAGTGCTAAAATCTTGGATTCTTTGAATTAGTTTCCAACTAGGATTGCTTAGCAAGATCTTCCATTTTTTAGAACTCTTCATGGCTGGAAAAATCTCCTTAGATGGGCCCACTTTCTCTCTTGAAAAGATCCCCTCAAATCTGAAATTAATTTCTAACATGGAATAGAAGTAGGCCCCACATATGCAACGTTTTGAACTCTACACCATGCATGGGTGTTCTCTACCTTGGCTTCAATAATTTCAAATCTGAAATTCAGATTTGTATCTCAAATTGGAACACAAGATGGGCCCCACTTTTGTGTGCAATGCTTGAATTTCCCTTGCCTTGGAAGTCCTTCATATGTCTGGATTTTCTTTTGCATTTTTTTTCTTTGTTTGGCTTGAATTGAATCTTCCAACCAAGGGTAGTGTGGACCCCATGTGGAGCTTCAATACCTTGGTTTTCCTTCTTTAACTCTTCAATTGATTTATCTCTTATGCGGGTCCCAAGAAATTGATTTTCCCTACAAAAATACAAATAATATAATCAATGATCAAATAATTATCTATTTATGTAGGAAAAGAATAATACAAGATGTGGGCCCCAATTCACACTGAATAGATGAGTAAGATTTTACCATTTTATCAAGTTTTCTTTAATTAAATCAATGGTGCAAAGAAAATTCATCATTTCATGTGTGAATAAAAAATTATGAGAAATTCATGACTTCCAATGCAAAAAATAGAGAAATTCATGATTTTATGTGAAAATGTAATTTTTTGATGAATTTTGACTCAAATTCAGACTTTGATGCCCACAAACATAAAATCATGATTTTTTACTAAAATGGTGCATGATTTGATGATAAAGTCCTTAATTACTCTAAAATGATGAGGAAATTATGCATTTTTAAGGACTTATTACCAGGTTCTTTAAGACCTCCTCAACAGGATCTTCAACATCATTCCCTCCCATTTGGGTTTTGAAACTTGACCTATCCCCTCTCATTTGAATTTCGAAACTTCATTAAAACTAGGAAATGAAGTCCATTAAAGGAGACAAATCAGTCATGAAATATCATGTTAAGGAACTTAAAACTAGGGATTAAACTTGTGACATAACTTCAAACGGTTAGAAGAGAAAATTAGTCATACAAATGTATAATCTGTCATACTTAGGGACTCCACCTGAAATAAGTCTAGGCGCATGGGCTGGAGGCCTTAAACTGAAAATCTTGTGGATTAGAGGCCTTAAACAACAATATTAAGGGACGTTCGGCTGATTTTTCCTAAATATTTATCCTAATCTGAGCTACTGGTTCTTCCGGAATGTTCTTCCTCCTTTTCCCCTCTACTGACGACTTGGACTCAGGCATTCTCACATGCACCCGCAATTGTGCTGTAGTCAGGGGCTCTTCGGAAGCTATTTTGCCAGTGCCTTTAATTCAATTTTTGTTTCTTGTGTCCAACATGCTAGTTTATAGGGTTTGTTTGTATTGTGACTCTAGCCCGGGTTTTCAGGACAAATCTAGGATAGCGAGTGGTGCACCCGTGGAACGAGGAGTAACTCACCGTCCACATGCACGGTTTCCCACAGGTTTCCGCGGTGAGGATTCCAAGACAAACAAATGGTCACGGTTATGGAAGCGTGTAGTAAATCACACAAACATATTTATATATATAATCCTGAGACATAATTTCAGAGGGAGAAATGTAATCTAACCATTCCCATAGCAGTTTAAAGTTTCTAAGTTAACAAAAGTAAGTTAAGTTAAATTTACAACCCATAAGAGGACTACAAAGGCCAATACATCCCCAAGATGAGCAAAAGATAAAACCCTATAAAAAAGGGATCCATGTCTCAAGATCCCATCCAGTGTCTAGTTGAAGTCGTCGGGTTGCCACTATCGAGCAGGCGGCGATTGAACCGACTCCTCCGGACGCTCCTCCTCAAGGGCATTGGCGACTGCACCTGGGCACCAAGATAACAAGGGTCAGACACGACGATCTGGTAGGTGATCAATTTAGGTATTGAGCATTCGAATTATAGACATAAATTCAGTTTGAAAGGAAAATGGATTCAAATTGAATTATAGAATTTAAAAACAAATACATAACTAAGATAATTACAAAGGTAACGAAAATTCATGAACAATATATAAGTAAAAAAACTAGCATGAATAATAAATTATATCATGAATGGCAAACCCATATTGAGCTCATCCTTCTCTAGCATATGAGATGACAAGAGCAAGCAAGACAAAGCAAGACAAGAGAAACCAAGGTCCCACACCACACAAAGAAGACGGGCTCCGGCCGCGGAACCAGAAGCACGTCCAAAGTACATGACTAATCTGTAGGCAGTCCAAGTGTTTAAGGACCCACGGACCAGCAGATCAGGCTGACAGGGCCGTCCAAGCTCAGTGGTATCTACTCAATTTCATGAATGCACAAAACGAAAATATGTTTACAAGACAAATTATGAAGAGGGGGTGCCACTTGTCGAGACAAGGCAAAGCAATACAACGCAGAATAGGATACGCTATGGGCGTGTAAAAACACACGAAGCGGTCCCCTCAAAGTCCCCCCAAACAAGAATTTTCCCAAAAACAAGATCCCTTTTGGCTCTTGAAATATTTCAAAATAATGCCAGTATTATAAGTCAAAATAAATATAAACAGATAACCTCTGGTTCAACCTCTAGTCTTCAAAACAAACCTCTAAAGCATATGTTAAGGCCCCATCACTTGACCCCTTGTGTATTTGAAACCCGAATGTCGGAATTTCTCAATGAGTTGGTTCCCTTGAAGCTAAACGACATTCCAGATGTTAGATTGTGTGGTCTCAATCCAGTAGATAATGTAATAAATTGACTCATATCAATATAATCATGCTTTCCTTTCATGAGATGAATGGTATTTTATTTACTTGGTTGTACATAACCAATACGAATGACATGATAGTTCATGAGACGAACCGGAGTCCACAAGTATATTAGATGTAATACATGTGTGTGGATGAGATCCACATACAGGAGACATGTGTCACAAATCTTATACTTAAATTTGATTCACAATCGGTGATGAGATTGGGCATCTCATCTGATAAGGTTACAGTATTATGATCACTATAAGATAGTGTGATCTGTCTCGATCATCGGAGTGTAAGATTCTAGATTATCATACTGGTACATTGGATGTATTGAAGATCATGAGAATCACCTTATGAAACACTGTCTTTGCTTTAAGGTATGCTCTCATAATTCCCTAGCAATAAGCTCTTAATCCTGAGACATTGATGAACTCAAGTTTCTATCTATTCATTTGCTTTGAGTCACTAATGAGTGAGGCCAACTGTAGGTCAACACCTCGGTGTCTTGGGTATGTGGTAGTAGGACTTTGGGAACATTTAATGGTCAAGATGGAATCTATCTCCATTATCCCTTTATGCCAATTAATGGATCTATCATTAGTAAGTGCTCACCCATCTCAATTAAGAGTTAATTAGATGGTACTGATGATTACTGTTATTGATTGGGTCCTAAGGATAATAAGATGTGGATCTAAATTGGTGGGACATGTTTAAGTCCAATTGATCCATGGATATTGATAGAGGGGCCTACTTGTGGTGATAGGGAAGTTTAGGGTTTTCTTGTAATTTATTCCTAAGATTGGAGTTCAATTGCATTTATATAGTGGAGTTATTTGCAATTAACTGTGGGTCCGGATTGCACATGAGATGTGGGGTGTATCCCAATTGGAGCCAGCTTTCTATGGAATCCCTAGTGGTCCCCACGCTAGCCCAAGATTGGATCATTACTAATTATACTTGAACTCAAAAGGAAATGAATTGGAAAGTTACTATTTCTATTTGAAGTGAGACTTCTAATAGTGGTAATAGTAAGAAGAGAAAGTTGCTAATTATTATGAAAGTTGGACTTCTAATTCTAATTAGTAAGTGAAGTGGCTTAGAGCTATAAATAAGGTAGAGAAGGGCGCTGGACGTCCAACCCTAAGGATTCACACCAACCCACTTTTGTGTAAGAGTTGCACTCATCTCCTCTCTTCTCTATTCTAGTTTCTCTTTCGGGCTTTTCCCGAGAAGTTCAAGTTGGTTTTTCTCTTGGAGATCCCACCATTCTCCTTGAGGAAAGAGATCTGAAGCGGGTCATAACGTGGAAGGCTAAGAGGTTTTGGAGATTCTGATTTGATTTGTACAAGAGTTCTTCATCAAAGAAAGAGATCAATTTCTCCATTAGAGCACAACCGAGCTCCCAATGTATAATCTACTTCCTTATTTGTTGTGGATTTCGTGGTTGCTTGTTAGGAGCTGCTTTTATCTTATAGATAGATCAAAGAATATCTTTAAAACATAATGAAATCTCATTAAAACCATAATTGTCATAAATCAGGATGCATTGTTTATTTAAATCACATATGCAATATAAATTATGTGGGGTAATCAAGGAACAGGAACTGACAAGATGGCAACCACACTTAAGCTAAATCATCCATCACTAATGTGATGAGAGCGCACTAAAGGCGTTGGTCTCAAGGCACACGAGGTGGCGAGAAACAACTATATACATATATAAATATACTAAGCAAAACCACTGCCGTGGAACCGGGTGACAAGACATAACATAATTCAGACTGCAGCTGACAGAAGCTAAAGGGGGACCCCAAGTTGGTGGATCAAACCGACATAGTCGTCCAAGCTTAGTGGTGCCGACTTATAGGTCAAAACGTATTCAAAACATATACATATCTGAAGGGATGTGTAACGCCCAAAACAAACTGAATTGAAGGCTCGTAAGCACATTTAACACAATAATGTCTTATCAAAATGCATAAGGCCGATCAAATATTTAAATTACAGATTTCAGTAGTTTTGAAATGCCATTTGTACTAATACACGAAAACTGTTGAGAACGTATGAAATTCAGTAGAAGCAGACGCTATGGACCCCCGCATATTTCCGGACCATACATTAAGGTTTCAGGATTTAAACAATAGGTATAAGGGTCTCGTATATCGGTTAAAGCTCATGGCTTGGTACTCCGGAAGGTTTGAGACATCCCGAGTTCCCATACAAATTGATAAGTCCATTATCCTCAATAAATCTCTTGGAATTGGGGTTTTTTTCCAAATCAATTTCCATATAACACCTCTTATACCTCCACATCACATTAGAGCTCCAAACCAACCTCACTAGACCTTAAAACACCTTTTAATCATGTTTGGAAACAGCCCAAGAATTCTGTTCCGTTTGCTTGAGCGAACTGGAGGATTCGTTCCAGCGAATAGCATTCTAGGAGGGTTCGCTTGAGCGAATACAAGTTCGCTCGAGAGAACTGGTCCGAGTCAGGAAGGGTCGAGCGAACTAGGAGAGTGGCTCAAGCGGACAAGTCTCTGAAAGCTTCTGGGAGGGGTTGGCTCAAACAAACCATGTTCTGTGAGGGTTCACTCAAGCGAAAGTAGGTACGCTCGAGCAAACTGCTTCAGAAACTCTCCGTTTCAGCAGTCTGGGCCTCATCTTCTCTTCTTTTCAAAATCCCATTTAAGCCATTACTTTGACAATACATTTATGGCTCTTCTATATACTTAAACCATCATTACTTCAGCTAACAACCACCCATTAAAACACTAATTCTCCCTTCATTCTCAATCTCATTTAATGCAAATCAACCACCATGTATGAAAGTCATAATGACAAGGCAAACTTTAGCAATTAAAAGCATACATTCTCAAGAATCTTTTAAGAAGAATAATTCAACCATCTGCACATTTCAAAAGGCATCAAAATCCATAGGAATTTAGAAGAAGATGAATAGTAAAAATTCACATTATCCATAAAATAAGAAATCATTCAAATCAAACCCATTTATCCACTTGCCTTGGCTCCAAATTAGCTAAGTAAGCTCTAATCACCACTCCCAAGCTCACAATTAAAGATCTACACAAAACCCCCAAAATGACATCCATTACAAACCCTAAAATGGCAAAACCAAGAAATAAGAAGAGAGAGCTTCCAATAATGAAGGTGAAGCATCTCCATGACTAGAAGAACACAAATCTAAGAGATAAGAGGAAAAGCTTACATGGAAGACCTTCAAATACACAAGGCTTGCTCAAAGAGAACCTTAGGGTGGGTGGTTTTCCTTACAAATTGTATCAATATGATGCCTTCATGATGAGGAAGAAGAAGGTAACCTCCATTTTTCCCATTGCAACAAATCTTGAGTGAGTTGGAGAAGAAGAAGCAAGAAGAAGCAAAGAAAACCCTAGAGTGCTAGAGCTCAAATCTCTCCTTAATGAAAATTGCAAGAAGAGGAAGAAGTGAAGATGGGCTTCCCTTATATAGAGAATGAAGGTAGGTCCCACAACTTAATCAACTAATTAGGCTTAAAATATCATCTTCCGAGCCTCGAATGGATTCAATGAAGAAGGAAGAATTGTTCGCCGAAATTTTAGTTTCCAAAAAGTATATATTTCACGGGTTTCGGAGAAATTGAAAATAGTGTCCAGATTTTTGTGCAAAAGACTGTTTTACCCCTATCATTAGCAAAGTAGGGTCTAGAGGTCTCAAACGGAAACGGGGCAAACACGAAAGTTGTACGGAATAATAAAATAAATCAAACGGAGCAAAAACACAGATTCCCAGAATTATTAAATAAACCCCAAACTCACTCAAAGCACAATAAAGGAACCCCCAAAGGGCCCCACTAAATCAAAAGGTTCTAAAAATGATCTAAAGCTATGTAAAAGCTATTCTAAGCCAATATTAACCAAAATCCACTGATCTCACTTAAAACTAAAATACGACTTAATTAGCATTAATCGAAAACTCTCGAGGCGGGGTCTTACACTACCTGTCGCCCATGATCTCCCACGATCTTTGGCCAGTTACTTCTTCTGATGGCCTCGGGATCTGCAAAAGGAGAACAGTTACACTTCCCATTAATGGCAGTTTCAAAACCACTCCACTCCACATGATTCTTGACAGTTATGACTCCCCAAAGGTTATAAAATGAAGACTTGGGAGGACAGTAAGACACCCCCGATTTAGCACAAAGAAGGGAATAAGCTCTGCCATTTTTAAGACTCTCTCTACCTTTCATCCGCATGGTGAGAGCCAGCATCAACGTGCACTTCTCTTTGGGTTTGGGAGATAATTTCCGGAGATCAGTCTTTGTTCCTCTCACCATGGATGAAGGACAAAGATTGCCTCTGCTATTTTGAAGCAGACTTCTTTACTATTCATTCCTTCTAAATAATGGTGATGAATTAAAAAAACTGACAAAGGAAGCTACGTTGCAGACTTCTCCAGTTTCGTCTCCAGCAAACTTGTGAAGGTAGCAGACTTCTCATCTCTTCTTTCAATTCAAATTTCCCTTGTCTTGATCTCCTAAGCCTGACAAGGGGGTTGTATAAAAAAATTTGTAAACAACCTGCACTCAGAAGGTGAAGCAAAGAGAACCCATGTAAATAAAAGTGGACATGACTCTTCATGCGTGATCAAGTACACGTACGAGTTATTCTCACATCTTTTTGTAATGTTCAAATGATGAATAAAAGTTTCTTCAGCAGGCATTCATTTTTTGCCTTTTGGGCGAAACGCAAATCATGCCAAACAAAAGTGAACAGAAGCAATTCAAATTTGGTGAAAGTAAGAGATGAGTAATCCAACCCATTCAGAAATCCAACCCATTCAGAAAAGAATGAATTAGATCCAAAGAGCGTATAGAATCACAACCAATTAGAAATCGCACCTGTAAAATCTCGATATCTGATGGATAAAGGAAAATATATAAAAAGAAAAATATCTAATGTATAAAAAATAATATCTAATTAATTAAAAAAAATAAGATAGAGAGAAAGAGAGATTCCCTCTGGAGGTGAGGACCGGAAGAGGGCTCCACTCACCTTCCTCAATTTGCTTATGATTTGGTTGTGGAAATGTGGACTCATCGAGTGTTTTTGTGGGAAATGAGGAGTCACAGAGATTAATGCAACCGTTTTAAAAATTAAATGAAAGGGGAGAAGGTAGAATGTGGTAATCTGGAGAAGTTCTTGTAAAATTGAAAATCATTTAAAACAAGGTCAAAATCAATTGAGAGTCAAAATAGACAACTGATTTCTCAATTGGAATCAGTTGGCTTCATATATAGAAATCTGATGAATAAAGAAAAACATATAAAACATAAGACTGAGAGAGAGAGAGAGAGAGAGAGAAAGAGATTCCCACCGGAGGTGAGAATGGGAGAGGGCACCACTCACCTTCCTCAATCTGCTTATGATTTGGTTGTGGAAATGTGGACTCACTGAGTGTTTCTATGGGAAATGAGGTGTCACAGAGATTAATGCAACTGTTTTGAAAGTTAAATGAAAGGGGAGAAGATAAGAATGTGGTAATGTGGACAAGTTATTGTAAAATTGACAATCATTTAAAATAGGTCGAATTAATTGAGAGGCAAAATAGATAACTGATTTCTCAATTGGAATCAAATATCTTATGAATAAAGGAAAATTTATAAAATGAAAAATATTTGATGTATAAAAAATAATATCCGATTAATAAAACATAAGACTGAGAGAGAGAGAGAGATTTTCCCACCGGAGGTGAGAATGGGAAGAGGGCACACTCACCTTCCTCAATCTGCTTATGATTTGTGTGAGACCCCGACCCCTAATTTCCGAGATTAGTGTTGATTTATTTGTGTATTAGTCTTCTAAGTGGGATTAGGGTTGTTTGGTTGAGTTTGTGAGTTAGAATGACTTTTTATTAGCTTTGGGAAGTTTTGAGAGTCAATGAACCATGTTAGTGACCGTAGGGTCCTATGTGCTTTGTGGGGTCAGAGTGGGGAGGTTCCTTATGATTCCCAAAAAATTTCCATTTTGGCTTCGTTTGACTAGTCTCATCATTCCCTACAACTTTTGTGTTCACTCTGTACCCATTCGAAGCACTGAAAACTAGATTTTCAACCCTGGAGGCAAATCGGTCTTTTCACATTGAATCTGGACCCAAATTTCGAGATCTCAAGACCATGCCAAAATTATACTTTTTGAAAACTAAATTTTATGAGAAACATTTTTCTCTTCTTCGTCGATCGCATCTGGGGCCCAACAATTGATGTTTTTTTACCCTTGACAAGTTTAAGTGGTGGTGGGACCCACACCCACCCTTTAATAAAAGGGCCAGCCCCTTCCTTCCCCATTCATTCCAAATGATAGCAAGGAAGAGGAGCTCTAGCACCTTAGGGTTTCTACCGTTTTCTCTTCTTCTTCTTGCTCCATCTCACAAAATTCACCTCCAAGCTTTCCAAAATGGAGATTTGGAGCTCATTTTCTTCTTCTCCATCCTTCTAGCTCCCCATGGATATCACCCTTGTGCAAAACCAAGATAGGCAGCCCCTTCTCCAAGATTCTTCTTGTTGAGTGATGGTCTTATAGGTAAGAACCTCCTTCCCATTTTCTTATATGAGTAATGGCATCCCCTTAGGTCCTATTTCTTAAGCTTTGTTTGAACCCATTCCTTGACTTTCTTGATTTACCATTTTAGGGTTCTAAGATGGGTTTATTTTGGGGGTTTTCTTGTAGATTGGAGATTTGTGGCTTGGGAGTAAGATTAGGAGCTTGTTTAATCATATTGGAGCCAAGGCAAGTGGATGAATGGGTTATTTGGGTACTAACATGTTTTATGAGAAATGTGGATTTCATTACTTGCTTTATTTATGCTCTTTCCTATGATTTCTCATTGATTTCGAAATGTGCATATGGATAGGTCATTTCCTCTCTTGTTTAATCTCTTGGAAATGTATTTAACTTGTTTGGTTAAATTTGATTTATGTTACATGTGGATCTTCATATATGTTCGGTGTTCTTTTGATGAAATGAGAAGGAATGTGATGGAAACTTTGATGCATTTTGTGGACGTTTGGAGGAGGATTGTGTAAGGTTTTGAGGAGGCAAGGAGACCCTATTTTAGTGATAAATGGGTGGCTCAGAAGAGGATTGAAAAGGGAGAAAGGAACCACATCAAAAGATTGGAAAAAGGAGCCAAAAACCAGCAATGGAGCAGCCCAGGCAGAGGGCTGGCTTACTATACGAGCCCGGCTAGAAGGCCTTCTCGCTATAGCGAGCTTGGTCTTGCTATACCAAGACTGACTTCTGGGCAGGCTCGCTCGAGCGAGGAAATGCTCACTCCAGCGAGATTGGGTTCTGCCCGGGTCAATGCAGGAAGATGAAAAACGTGGTTTTTAAGCTAGGAAAAGGGCTGTTTGGAGCCTAATGCGAGGGTGAGACCTAGGGAATGATGTTTGGAGCCCGATTGAAAAAGAAACCCCATCACGGAGATTTATTAAGGATTTATGGACTTGTCAATGTGTATGGGGAGCTCAGACTATCTCCAATCTTAAAGAGTACCAAGTGAATAACTAAACCGACATTTAGGACCCTTATCCACATTGATTTAAATCTTGAATCCTCAATCTATGGACCGGTATTTTGTGGAAATCCATGTGTGATCTCTTTTAGTTGAACTACTAATGTAACATTCTGATTTCACATGTTAATACCAGTTTTGCTTTAAAATCACTGAAATGTGCGCTTTGAGTGTCATGCTAGCCCCGCATGTGCATGACCAAATATGAATGTGTTAATTGTGCCTACGAGCACCCTGTTCAGCTTGTGTGGGTGTTATACACGATATAGATATATGTACATGTCCTGATTTCCTTCATGTCACCTATGTGTCGGCACCACTAAGCTTGGACGTCCTTGTTGGCTTGACTCACCGACTTGGGGGTCCTTTTCTTGCTCCTGCCAACCGCAGTATCGGTCCTGTCCTGCCCCGTTACCTGGCTTCACGGCCGTGGTCTTGTCTAGCTATATGTATATATATATTTTGTTGGATCTTGTCACTTCGCGTGTCTGAGACCAATGCCCTGAATATACTCTCATTACATTAGTGATGGAGGATTTATCTTTGTGTGGTTGCCAATCTGTTTCCCCACGATTGTGGCTTCCCTAAAAAAGGGAAATTTGCAAGGTCCGCCTATGGACTGTGTTTGCAATGTGAGGAATACTTGTTTTGCTAGATATCTATGATTTACACTTGTTCCAAATGAATTCATGTTTTGCCAAATATCCATGTTTTACACGCTTCAAATGAATACATGTTTTGTCAAATATAAGTGTTTTACACAGGTTTTAAATCTATGCAATTTTTTTATCAAATACCATGATTTATCATATGTTTTATTATTTAAAATATTGTTTATATCTTTTCACCCACCTGCCAGACCGTCGCGCCTGACCCACTCTTTTGGTACTCAAGTCTAGACTTCTTCGCCCTGAGCAGAGTGCTAGCGTTGGCTATGGGGCCACGAGTTTGCAGAGCGTAGTGTCGGCTATGTCATGTAGACATTGAGCTTGACATCAGAGCTATGTCACATGTGGGGAAGTGCTTATTTAGCTTGAGATTTGTTTGGCTTTCTATAAGGATTTGAGTGTTGGCTAATTCTTGTGGATGGACAAAACTCGGGATTATTGTAAATTTCTATTTTTAGATGGACCGTTTCAACATGTAAGAAGTTTGAAGATCGTCCAAGAATCGTCTAACTCTCATCGTGGATCGGACCTGAAGCACTCCCTAATTAAATGGTCTGTCTGATCGATCGGACCTTCTGTCCGACCAATCGGCCCTGGAAGAGCTCTCAGTTAAGAGACTGTCGATCGATGGGACCTTATGTCCGATCAATCGGCCCTGGATGAGCTCTCAGTTACGAGACTGTCCGATCGATCGGATCCTCTGTCCGATCGATCGGATAGTGGCGGGTCTGGCATCTTTTTAGGGACACTTTCAAATTCTCATTCCTATCCTATTCAAAATCTAATCTCTTCTACTCTTTTCTAAAGCCTGATTTAAAGCCATTAGCCTAATCTCAGATGTATCTATAATAGTTTTAAACCCTAGACCATTACCAGAGAGATTTTTCTTCCTTTCAGAGAGACTTTGTGAAATTGATGTGCTGATGCCTTCTTCGTCTGGAGACTCATCATCCAAGTTCTAAGTTGGTTCGTCTTGTTCAAGGCGTGGAGATTCAAGTACTTGAGAAGGTGAACGGCGTGCTTGTCGGCAAAGATCCACTATGGTCCTTAGGTTGAGTTCAACTATAAAGGGCAGTGAGTTTGTCTATAACATTCGTTTGATTAGTGCTTGATCTTTTTTACCAGTGTCAGGTCCCGTGGTTTTTTTCACTTTTGAGGTTTTTCCACGTATAAAATCGTGTGTACATCTATGTGATTGATTGGTTGATTAACTTAGGTTTCTGCTTTATCTTCTTCCATATTCAAATCTGTGTTGGGACGGTTTTTTATCTTTTAGGGTTTGTGATTGATCGACCCTCTTGGATTTTCAATTGGTATCAGAGCCATTCACACTATCTTACTGTGTGAGATCATTGTAGATTTTCTGATATGGAATTTAGCAGAGATGGAACTTCTACTACTAAACCCCCACTGTTGGATGGTTCTAACTAATCCATATTGGAAAGTTAGAATGACTGCTTTCCTACAATCCATCGATGTGGATGTATGGAACTGTCTGGAATTTGGCTACACTAAGCCAACTGTTGCTACTAATGGCGGCAAAACCAAAGAAAAACCCCCCATGCCTTAATGGACCAAGGAAGATAAACAAGCCTTTAACTGGAATAGTAAAGCTTTGAATGCTATTTTTGATGGTGTTACTCCTTCTGAGTTCTGTCGGATCTATATTTGTAAATCTGCTAAGGAAGCATGGGATATTTTGGAAACTGTTCATGAAGGCACTCTGTTAAAGTGAAATAGGCTAAATTGCAAAAATTGACCACTGCTTTTGAAACTTTGGAAACGGATGATAATGAAGTCTTTGATGATTTTAATGCCAAATTATCTACTATTGTGAATTCTCGTTTCTACTTGGGCAAAATTATTACTGAACACAAAATAGTAAAAAAGATCTTAAGATCGCTGCCTGAAAGATTTTATCCAAAAGTAGTAGCTATTGAGGAAACCGGCAATCTGGACTCTCTGAAGGCTAATCAGTTGATTGGAAATTTGCAAACCTTTGCAGCCAATTTGAGGTCAACCAAGAAAGCAAAATAGATGGTGCTAGTTTCCTCAAAGTCTCGCGTGGAACATGATGATGACTCAGAATCAGATACTGAGGACCCAGAACATGATGCTTTCTTTGTTAAAAAGTTCAAAAAGTTTATGAAAGAAAATAAAAAGGGTTTTAAAAAATCTTTTCAAAAACTTAAGGGTCGGAATAAGCCTACATCCTCTTTCAAAGCCAATCCTAGTCCAAAACCTGGAAAAAAATGTGTCTATAATTCCCCCAAAGAATACTCACTATTATGAATGCAAACGATTTGGTCATTATGCATCTCAATGCATTAATAGATCCTTCAGAACTCAAGGCAAAATTCTAAATGTCACATGGGATGATGATTCAGATCAAGATGGTAATGATTCTGAACTTGAATCCTCCTCCCCTAATCATAGAAAGTTTATGGCTTTTATGGCAAAGTTCAATGGATCTTTTGTGTTGGATATTTCAGATAAATCTGATGATGATGTTGAAGAGGATCTTATTCCTTTAGACAATGAACAGGATTTAGTTGATGCATATGAAAGTCTTCTTAAGGATTCGAGGAGGATGGCTCAATTGAATGATATTCTAAAGGGAAAATGGAAAACAACTAATAAGGGAAATTCAGTTCTTAGAAAGGAGCTTGAAGAAGCCCAAGGTAAAGTATCTCAACTTGAATCACAACGTACAATTCTAACTAACAAGTTGATTGATGCTGGTAATAAATGCGACACGCTACATGAGCAATCTGTCAAAACTGAAAAAGAGATACAAATCCTAAAGAAAGATGTGGATTCTTACAAATCAGAAAAAGTTAATATGAGCGGAAAGTTGCAGATGGCTACCTCTGAATTAGCATCTACCAAAGCTCATCTGAATCGCATGAACAAGGAAGTCAAAGAAACTTGATGAGATTCTGAGTGTGCAAATCATATCAAGTAACAAGCATGGACTTGGATTTGACTATGGTGCATCCACCTCAAAGAACACAGGCACATTCGTAAAAGGAAATACATTATTTGCTATTGAGCCTGCTGTTTATCATACTACACATGTTAACTCCACACCCAAAAAGCATATCCCTCATCATAGATATGTTCCTACTTGTCACTACTGTGGAATCATTTGTCATATTAGACCACATTATAACAAACTTTGAACTCAGTGAAGGAAAAATAACTCAATTCCTCATCAGGCCAAATCAAAATCCAAATGTGTTTGAAAGACTGATTTGTGTTGTAATGCTGTTCTAACTGCTCTTAGAGCACAAAGTTTATAAGTGTGGTGTTTAGACAACGGGTGCTCTAGACACATGTCGGGGGATAAGTCTCTTTTCACATCCCTTGAAAAGCATAATGGTGGAAATGTTCAGTTTGGTGATGGGAGCAAATCAAAAGTTATTGGTAAGGGATCTATCAACATACCAAGTATGTCAAAAGTTCAAAATGTTTTTCTGGTTGATGGTCTCAAGGCTAATCTGCTAAGTATAGTCAATTATGTGAATTTGGCAATGAAGTTTACTTCTTATTGAATGAATGCACTATTGTAAATGACCATGGGCAAACTGTACTTTCTGGTAAAAAAAATTCCAATAATTATTATGTGGTTGTTAATGATAGTAACATAAAATGCAATTCTGTTACCATTAAAGACGTTGCCCTATGGCATCAACGGTTGGGACACATTAACTGTATTGATTTAGAAAAACTGTCTATGCAAGAACTGATTAGATGTCTCCCCAAACTTAATAAGCCCTCTAACCATGTCTATGGTCCTTGCCAAATGGGGAAACAAATTAGAGAACCACATAAGAAATTGGACATTTTACTACCAAAAGACCACTAGAGTTGCTTCATATGGATCTCATGGGTCCTTCTCAATTTGAAAGCATTGGTAGTAAAAAGTATATTTTTCTCACGGTCGATAACTTCTCTAGATTCACATGGGTTAGATTTCTTAGAGATAAATCTGAAACTTTTGATGTCTTTCACTACTTATGGCTACAACTTATTGCACATAAAGGTGATCAATTTGGTGGGATTTCAAGAATACGGTCTGATCATGGACCTGAGTTTCAGAACTCATCCTTTACTTCCTTCTGCAATGAGAATGGCATAAAACATGAGTTCTCTGCTCCTAAAACTCCTTAGCAAAATGGAGTTGTTGAAAAAAAGAATCGGGGTTGTGCAGAAAATGGCCCGTGTTATGCTTCATAGTAAGAATGTACCGCAAAGGTTTCAGGCTGAGGCAGTAAACACTACTGTATATGTGATCAACCGAGTATACATCAGGCCCAGCACAAAGAATACACCATATGAGCTATGGAATGGAGGGAAACCTAATGTTAAATATTTCAAAACCTTCAGGAGTAAGTGCTATATTTTGAAAGATCGAAAGCATCTCGGAAAATTTGACTGCCGAAGCGATGAAGGAATTCTTCTTTGGTATTCTTTAAATAGCAAAGAATATCGGGTCTTTCATTTAAAACACTCTACTGTCTTGGAATCTATCAATGTAGTGGTAGATGATTATGGACCTTCTTATTTTTTTGATGATGAAGATGAATCCCCACTTGCTCCTATTGTTTCTCAACAGGTTGAGCAAAAGGAAACTAAAGTGGAAAAACAAAAGAAGACACCGAAAGACCCAACATAACCAGTCCATGAAACTACTGCTCCTGATACATATTCAAAATCTGAAGGAGAATTGTCTGGATCAAAGCCGAATAGTTCCCAAAGCAAACAAGTGCATCCTAGATCACAAAAAGGATAGGTAATCAAAAATCACCCTCTTAACAAAGTTATTGGTGATGTGCTTGCTCCATCGAAAACTCGAAAGCAGGTACAAGATGAGGTAAATTTTTTGTGTTATGTTTCTTCCCTTGAACCAAAAAAAATTAATGAAGCACTTATTGATGACTCCTAGATTAATGTCGTGTGTGAGGAGTTGGGTCAATTTGAGCGTAATAGTGCTTGGGAACTTGTCCCCAGGCCTTCACACACCAATGTCATCGGAACAAAATGCGTTTTTAAAATTAAAACTGATGAACTTGGACAAGTCATTAGAAACAAGGCCAAACTAGCTGCCCAGGGCTACTCACAGGTGGAGGGAATTGATTTTGATGAAATCTTTGCACCTATTGCTCGTCTTGAGTCCATCCGTATTCTGCTGGCAGTGGCATGTTACTTGAAAATCAAGTTGTATCAAATGGATGTCAAGAGTGCATTCTTGAATGGCTTTCTAAATGAGGAGGTGTATGTTGAACAACCAAAGGGTTTCCAGGATCCTCATTTTCCTGACCACGTCTTTAAATTGAACAAAGCCTTGTATGGTTTGAAGCAGGCTCCCAGAGCGTGGTATGAAAGATTGACCACCTTCCTGCTAGAAAATTCTTTCCGAAGAGGTAGTGTGGATAAAACCTTATTCATCAAGAGAGAGAGAGAGAGAGAGAGAGAGAGAGAGAGAGATGATATCCTCGTTGCTCAAGTCTATGTGGATGACATTGTTTTCAGATCCACATATGAGCATTTGTCTCAATCCTTTGCCACATGTATGTCAAAAGAATTTGAAATGAGCATGGTAGGAGAACTATCATTTTTTCTAGGTCTTCAAATCAAACAGTTTGAAAATGGGATATTTCTTTCTCCAACTAAATATGCTCATAATATCTTGAAAAAAATTTGAGATGAACTCATCAAAGAATTCAAACACACCTATGAGCACTTTTGTCAAGCTAAGTTTAGATTCTTCCAGTAAAGACTTTGATGAAAGACAGTATCGCAGCATGATTGGCAGTCTATTGTATCTCACTGCTAGCAGACCAGACATCTCCTTTAGTGTATGTGTCTGTGCTAGATATCAGTCAAGACCTAAGGAGTCGCATGTCCAAGCTGTCAAGAGGATTATGAAATATGTGAGTGGCACTACTGATTTTCGAATCTGGCTATCCAAAGATACTAACATTAATGTTGTGGGTTTCTCAAATGTGTTGATTGGGCAGGCTATGTTGATGATATAAAAAGCACTTTTGGTGGCAGTTTTTTTATTTGTAACAATTTGGTTGCATGGCACAGCAAGAAACAAACTCCAACCTCTTTATCTATAGCTGAGGCAGAATACATAGTAGCTGGAAGCTGTTGCACACAATTGCTTTGGATGAAACAAATGCTATCTGACTACGGCATTGATCAGAACACAATGGTTGTTTATTGTGATAACAAAAGTGCTATTGACATCTCTAAGAACCCGGTACAACAATCCAGAACCAAACACATAGACATAAGGCATCACTTCATTAGAGATTTAGTTGAAGAGAAAATAATTTGCTTGGAGCATATCTCTACGAAAAATCAATTGGCTGATATTCTAATCAAACCCTTGGACCCTACTAGGTTTGATACCCTCCGTAAGTCCCTAGGTATTTGCTCTTCCCCCTGATTCATTTTTTTATCCACAATCAATCATTGTTCATTATTTGATTTCCTTGCATGAGATTCACTTAAGTTTGCCATGTTATAGATTTGTCTTTCTCTGCACACTACAAAAAAAACTTCACTGTTTGATGGTTGTGGTGTTTTTGCATAATTTTAGATCTTCTCTCCTGGCACTACAACTACAAAAAAAAAGGGGTCTATCTGGTAACCGGAGGATCAGGGCTACCTAAGAGTATGGGTGATAGCCGCCATAGGATTGAAAAGTTTCGGTGGAAAAGGCTACCATATTCATTAGTGTGAAAGTCACCAATGATGGTTCACATTTGGGCAGTCTAAATAAAAATTAAAAAAACCGGGGGGCTGCTTTGCAATTCAGGGGGAGATTAGAAATTTTTGTTTTGCCGGAGTGGTTGCATCTATTTTTGTGTAACAACATCATTTATCCTAGCACAAACCTTCTTTCATCACCTTACACCATCACTACCAATATTCTGCTAGTGAAATTTTCGTGTGTGATCATTAAGGGATTTCTGTGATGTTACTTTGTTTTGATTTTGTGCCATGTCTCTCTAATTAGGATTTTTTTTCCATATTTTTTGTTATTTGGAACCATATTGCCCAGGTCCGATCGATCGGACAGTCCTTACTGGGACGTTACTTAAGTGACTCGTGTTTTCCTCTGTGGTCACTTCTTCCTTTCTCTTGCCCTAGCTCCACTTCGCCTCTTTTTCCCTTTGGCTTCTCCATTGAGATTTCAAGCTCTCTCCAAGGTAATCTCTTCACTTTCTCTTTCAAAATTCACTTCATATCTTTACTTTTGCTATTATTTGGTTATGGTTGTTGTGTTGGGTGCTTGGAATGTGGATTTTGTTCGGGTAGTTGGAGGTGTTCTTGTGAAGACTATTACTCCACGTTTTATCGAAGAAATAGGGAAGATTGAAATGTGGCTTGCTAGTTTGTCAATCCATTTTGGATAGCACTTTGCTAAGTTGAAGGTTGAGTTCTTCTATTTTTTGAAGTGCACACCAAGTGTTTGATTTTTTGCTTCAAAGAGATCAATGGCACCAAAGCCTTCCCACCCTCGCAAACATCCTGCTTATCGTGGTAGTTCATCTTCTTCAGAGAATTCTAGTGCTCAAAGGTTTCAGAGTCTTTCTAAAGAAACATCATTTGCGAATAACTTCTTGAAGAAGCAAGTGCTTATCGAACGTCCAATGATCTTGGACCGGATCGATTTTGACTTCCGCACATGGCTTCTTCAAAGAGAATGGTCATCCTTATATATTTTCGATTGTGCTGCTTATGGTTCATTGGTTCGGGAGTTTTACAATAACATTCATGATATTGGCTAGGAGTCCTTCAAATCATATGTTCGTGGCACTATCATTGAGATCAATCCAGACTCTCTTAGTCTATTCCTTCAAATTGATCGAGGTCTTGATGCTATTTATCCTGCTTCTGAGCCAGACTCAGATGACATGAATGATGAGGATAACCGGGATTGGGAAGCAATTGCTACCACACTCATCGGTGGTCGTCGACGGGAATGGTTATAAGGAATCATCAAACAAAGGTATCATACACCCTCCTACCACATGCTCAATCTGTTTGCTTGCTCCAATCTCGAACCTAAGGGCCGATCATTTGAGGTGATCATGGAAACTGACTTCTTGCTATATGTGATTGGGACAGGACAACCCATTGATCTACCCCTCGTGATTTTTAATCATATGCTGACTGCACTTGATGGTGCCAAAACTACTTCTCTTCTGTATGGCATTCTTATCTAGAGGATTCTTTGTTCCCATGGGGTCGCTGTAGGACCTCGAGATAGCATTGTTCGCGGGCGAGGACCCATTACTTTTCGCACTGTCAGTATGTCTGCCTCTCGTGTCCAATCTGGTGATAGCGATGCAGAAAATGAAGACAAAGGTGCAGCTGCAGCAGAGGCTTCTCCTCAGTTTGATCCACAAATGCTAGCATATTTCCAGGATTTCAAGAACCGTCTCTATGATCAATCCACTCAAATTGAAATGTTGGAAAATAGAGTGGACTCTCAGTTTACGGAGGTATTTGCTCAGACGGAGCAGCTGAACATTCGAGGTGCAAGAATTGAGGACAAGCTTGATTCTCTCATTCATCAATTTCCTCCTTCTCAGTATTCCAACGCTTCTGCTTCACTAATGTTGGCCTTGTTCCCTTTGTCTTTGTCTTTTTCTGTATTTTCAAGCTTTGACCTTTGAACTGATGTCTTGTTTTAGGTCTTGTTTTTCGCTTTCCCCTACTATTTTGTTTGTCTTGCCATGCATCATAGGCTAATAGAGGTGTTTCAATCTTTGCCAATTTATGTCCAAAAAGGAGGAGAGTAGTATTTTTTTCTTTACATGTTTTATTTAACATGATCTTTTGTCATGATTGCTTGTGACAGGAATTGCAAGTTTCAACAAGGCTAGTGAATCAAAGGCTTTCTTTTTGGTGCATTTTTTTTAGACTGTTTTGTGTAGGATTCTTTTTGGGGTAGATTGCATGTATTAGACGTTTTGTCCATGAATTGCCACAGGGGGAGATTGTATGGATTTGAGTGTTGGCTAATTCTTGTGGATGCACAAAACTCAAGATTATTGTGATTTTCTATTTTTAGATGGACTGTTTCAACATGCAAGAAGTTTGAAGATCATCCAAGAATCGTCTAACTCTCATCGCGAATCGGACCTGAAGCACTCCTTGATTAAATGGTTTGTCCAATCGATCGGCCGAGGAAGAACTCTCAATTAAGAGACTGTCCGATCAATTGGACCATATGTCTGATCGATCGGCCCTAGAAGAGCTCTCAGTTACGAGACTGTCTGATCGATCGGACAGTGGCGGGTCTGGCATCTTTTTAGGGATAGATCACTTTCAAACTCTCATTCCTATCCTATTCAAAATCTAATCTCTTCTACTCGTTTCTAAAGCCTTATTTAAAGCCATTAGCCTAATCTCAAATGTATCTATAATAGTTTTAAACCCTAGACCATTACCAGAGAGATTTTTCTTCCTTCCAGAGAGACTTTGTGAATTTGATGTGCTAATGCCTTCTTCGTCTGGAGACTCATCATCCAAGTTCTAAGTTGGTTCGTCTTGTTCAAGGCATGGAGATTCAAGTACTTGAGAAGGTGAACGGCGTGCTTGTCGGCAAAGATCCACTATGGTCCTTAGGTTGAGTTCAACTATAAAGGGCAGTGAGTTTGTCTATAACATTCGTTTGATTAGTGCTTGATCTTTTTTACCAGTGTCAGGTCCCGTGGTTTTTTTCACTTTTGAGGTTTTTCCACGTATAAAATCGTGTGTACATCTATGTGATTGATTGGTTGATTAACTTAGGTTTCTGCTTTATCTTCGTCCATATTTAGATCTGTGTTGGGACAGTTTTTATCATTTAGGGTTTGTGATTGATTGACCCTCCTGGATTTTCAAATGGTATCAGAGCCATTCACACTATCTTACTGTGTGAGATCATTACAGATCTTCTGATGTGGAATTTTGCAGAGATGGAACTTCTACTACTAAACCCCCACTGTTGGATGGCTCTTGTGAGACCCCGACCCCTAGTTTTTGGGATTAGTGTTGATTTATTTGTGGATTAGTTTTCTAAGTGGGATTAGTGGTTGATTGGTTGAGTTTGTGAGTTAGAATGACTTTTCATTAGTTTTGGAAAGTTTTGAGAGCCAGTGAACCCAATTAGTGACCGTAGGGTCCTATGTGTTTTACAGGTTGGGGTGAGGAGGTTCTTTATGATTCCCAAAAATTCCCATTTCAGCTTTGTTTGATTACTCTCGTCATTCCCTACAACTTTCGTGTGCACTCCATACCCATTCAAAGCTTCGAAAATCAGTTTTTCCAGCCCTTGGGGTAAACCGGTGTTTTCACATTAAATCTGAGATCTCAGAACCATGTCAGAATTATACTTCTTGAAAAGTAGATTTTATGAGAAACATTTTTCTCTTCTTCGTCGATCGCATCCGGGGCCCAGAAATTGATGTTTTAATCCCTACAAGTTTAAGTGATGGTGGGACCCACACCCACCCTTTTATAAAAGGGTTTGCCCCTTCCTTCTTCCCCATTCATTCGAGCTGATAGCAAGGGAGAGGAGCTCCAGCACCTTAGGGTTTCTACCCTTTTCTCTTCTTTTTCTTGCTCCCTCTCACAAAATCCACCTCCTAGCTTGCCAAAATGGAGATTTGGAGCTCATTTTCTTCTTCTCCATCCTGCTAGCTCTCCATGGACATCATTCTTGAGCAAATCCCAGCTGGGCAGCCCCTATTTCAAGCTTCTTCTTGTTGATTGATGGCCCTAGTGGTAAGAGCTCCTTCCCATTTTCTTATATGTGTAATGACATCGCCTTAGGTCCTATTTCTTAAGCTTTGTTTGAACCCATTCCTTGTCTTTCTTGATTTGCCATTTTCGGGTTCTAAGATGGGTGTATTTTAGGGGTTTTTGTATAGATTGGTGATTTGAGCTTGGAGTGGTGATTAGAAGCTTGTTTAGCTACTTTGGAGACCAAGACAAGTGGATGAATGGATGGTTTTGAATGCTAACATGTTTTATGAGGAAATGTGGATTTTTATTACTTGCTCATGATGATTTAATACTTATTCTTGCTATGGTTTATATTGATTTCGAAATGTGCATGTTGATGAGTCTTTCTATCTTGTTCAATCTCTTGAAAATGTATGCATTTGATCTTGTTAAAGCTTGTTCATTTGTACCTATGGATTCCATGGATGATTGGGTTTCTTTTGATGAAATAAGAATGATGTGATGGATTCTGATGCATGTTGTGGATGTTTGGAGGAGGATTATGTAAGGTTTTGAGATGACAAGGAGACCCTATTTTGGTGATAAATGGATGGCTCAAAAGTGGTTTGCAAAGGGGAGAACGATCCACATCAAAAGATTGGAAAGAGAGCCAAAAACGTGCAGTGGAACAGCCCAAGCAGAATGTTGCTTGGGTTGACCCAGGAAATTTTGGGTTGAGCGAAGATGGCAGAATGTTGCTTGGGTTAACCCAGGAAATTCTGGGTCGACCGAAGAAGCCTTCTGGGCAGGTTCACTTGAGCAAGGAAACTCTCACTCAACCGAACCTGGGTTTTGCTTGGGCCTATTTTGGAAGCTTCAAACTTGTTTCTTTATACTTGGGAGAGGTTTGTTTGGAGCCCAATGCAAGGGTGATATCTAGGGAATGATGTTTGGAGCTCAGTTGAGAAGGAAACCCTATCACGGAGATTTATTGAGGATTTATGGACTTGTCAATGTGTATGGGGACCTCATAATGTCTTCAATCTTAAGGAGTACCAAGTGAATAACTAAACCGACATACGGGACCCCTATCCACATTGATTTAAGTCTTCAATCCTCAATGTATGGATTGGCATTTTGTGGAAATCCATGTGTGATCCCTTTTAGTTGAACTATTAATATAACTTTTTGTTTTCACATGTTGACACCAGTTTTATTTTAAAACCATTGACTACTAATGTAACTTTCTGTTTTCACGTGTTAACACCAGTTTTACTTTAAAACCACTGAAATGTGTGCTTTGAGTGTCCTACGAGCCCCGTATGTGCATGACCAGATATGAATGTGATAATTGTGCCTATGAGCACCCTGTTCAGCATGTTTGGTTGTTACACAGCATATTATGTATATGTTTTGATTTTCATGTGACCTATGTGTCGGCACCACTAAGCATGAACGTCCTTGTCAGTCCGATCCACTGACTTGGGCCTCCCACTCTTGCTCCTGCCAGCTGCAGTCTGGATCCTGTCCTGTCCCATTACCCGGTTCCGCGGCCGTGGTCTTGTCTAGCTATATGTATATGTATATATAATGTTGCTCTCGTCACTTCGCGTATTAGAGACCAACGCCTGAATGTGCTCTCGTCACACTGGTAATGGAGAATTTAGCTTCGTGTGGTTGCCAATCTATTCCCCACGATTGTGGCTCCCCTGAAGAAGGGCAATTTGCAGGGTCCGCCTATGGACTGGGTTTGTAATGTGAGGAATATATGTTTTGCCAATTACCAATGTTTTACACATGCTCAAAATGAATACATGTTTTACTAGATATTCATATTTTACGCATGCTTTAAATGAATACATGTTTTGCCAATTATCCATTTTTTACACATGCTCAAAATGAATATATGTTTTGCCAGATATCCATGTTTTACACATTCTTTAAATGAATACATATTTTGTCAAATATCCACATTTTACACAGGTTTTAAATCTATGCAACTTTTGATCAAATCCCATGATTTATCATATGTTTTATTATTCAGAATATTGTTTATATTTTTTCACTCACCTGCCAGACCATCGTGTCTAACCCACTCTTTTGGTACTCAGGTCTAGACTTCTTCGCCCCGAATCGAGCTTTTGTGTTGGCTGTGGAGCCATAAGTTTGCAGATTGTTGTGTCGGCATTGTCATGTAGACATTTAGCTTGACATCGGAGCTACATCACATGTGGGGTAGTACTTATTTAGCTTGTTATTTGTATGGCTTTTATTAGCCTCTTCTTTGGGATTTTAATTAATACACATTGATATTTGTAATGTGAATACATATGTGGGAATGAAATGTCCTGTTACTGTCATTTCTATATTTTATTGTGATGGTTTGTTCCAGTCTGATATGATCCTTGATGTGATAGCTATATGCTAGCGGTCGAGTGCGATGCGGAATCCGATGGCCACGGAATCCGAGTTGCAACGCCACATAAGTTTCCGCAAAATATTCAAAAAGTATTGGAATTGTCATCCTCACACACGTGGATCCTGGGAGAAATATAATTGTTACTTAAATCCCAATTTCACGCTCTCCGAGGTTGGGCCGCTGCAGGGTCCGGGTCCGGGTACGGGGTCGTGACAGCTCTAACTATCCATATTGGAAAGTTAGAATGACTGCTTTCCTACAATCCATTGATGTGGATGTCTGGAACTGTGTGGAATTTGGCTACACTAAGCCAACTGTCGCTACTGATGGCGGCAAAACCATAGAAAAACCCATGCCTCAATGGACCATGGAAGATAAATAAGCCTTTAATTGGAGTAGTAAAGCTTTGAATGCTATTTTTAACGGTGTTACTCCTTCTGAGTTCTATCGAATCTCTATTTGTAAATCTGTTAAGGAAGCATGGGATATTTTGGAAACTGTTCATGAAGGCACTATTAAAGTGAAACAGGCCAAATTGCAAAAGTTGACTACTGCTTTTGAAACTTTGGAAATGGATGATAATGAAGTCTTTGATGATTTTAATGCCAAATTATCTACTACTGTGAATTCTAGTTTCTACTTGGGTGAAGATATTCCTAAACACAAAATAGTCATGAAGATCTTAAGATCGCTACTGGAAAGATTTGAACCAAAAGTAGTAGCTATTGAGGAAACCAGCAATTTGGACTCTCTGAAGGCTAATCAGTTGATTAGAAATTTACAAACCTTTGTAGCCAATCTGAGGTCAACCAAGAAAGCAAAAGGGATGGCGCTAGTTTCCTCAAAGTCTCGCGTGGAACATGATGATGACTCAGAATCAAATACTGAGGACCCAGAACTTGATGCTTTCTTTGTTAGAAAGTTCAAAAAGTTTCTAAAAGACGATAAAAAGGGTTTTTAAAAATCTTTTCAAAAACTTAAGGGTTAGAATAAGCCTACATCCTCATTCAAAGCCAATCCTAGTCCAAAACCTGGAAAAAATTAGTCTATAATTCCCCCAAAGAATACTCATTGTTATGAATGCAAAGGATTCGGTCATTATGCATCTCAATGCATTAATAGATCCTTCAGAACTCAAGGCAAAATTCTAAATGTCACATGGGATGATGATTCAGATCAAGATGGTAATGATTCTGAACTTGAATCCTCCTTCCCTAATCATAGAAAGTTTATGGCTTTTATGGCAAAGTTCAATGGATCTTTTGTGTTGGATATTTTGGATAAATCTGATGATGATGTTGAAGAGGATCTTATTCCTTTAGACAATGAATAGGATTTAGTTTATGCATAGGAAAGTCGTCTTAAGGACTCGAGGAGGATGGCTCAATTGAATGATATTTTGAAGGGAAAACGGAAAACAACTAATAAGGAAAATTCAGTTTTTGAAAGGAACTTGAAGAAGCCCAAGGTAAAGTATCTCAACTTGAATCACAACGTACAATTCTAACTAATAAGTTGATTGATGCAGGTAATAAGTGCGACATGCTATATGAGCAATCTGTCAAAGCTAAAAAAGAGACACAAATCCTAAAGAAAGATGTGGATTCTTACAAAACAGAAAAAGCTGATATGAGCCAAAAGTTACAGATGGCTACCTCTGAATTAGCATTTACCAAAGATGATATGAATCTCATGAACAAAGGGTCAAAGAAACTTGATGAAATTCTGAGTGTGCAAATCATATCAAGTAACAAGCACGGACTTGGATATGACTATGGTGCATCCACCTCAAAGAACACAGGTACATTCGTAAAAGGAAATACACTGTTTGCTATTGAACCAGCTATTTATCATACTACACATATTAACTCGACACCCAAAAAGCATATGCCTCATCGTAGATATGTTCCTACTTGTCACTACTGTGGAATCATTTGTCATATTAGACCACATTATAACAAACTACATAACAAACTTCGAACTCAGTGAAGGAAAAATAACTCAATTCCTCATCAGGCCAAATCAAAATCCAAATGTGTTTGAAAGACTGATTTGTGTTGTAATGCTGTTCTAACTGCTCTTAGAGCACAAAGTTTATAAGTGTGGTGTTTAGACAACGGGTGCTCTAGACACATGTCGGGGGATAAGTCTCTTTTCACATCCCTTGAAAAGCATAATGGTGGAAATGTTCAGTTTGGTGATGGGAGCAAATCAAAAGTTATTGGTAAGGGATCTATCAACATACCAAGTATGTCAAAAGTTCAAAATGTTTTTCTGGTTGATGGTCTCAAGGCTAATCTACTAAGTATAAGTCAATTCTGTGAATTTGGCAATGAAGTTCATTTCTCATTGAATGAATGCACTATTGTAAATGACCATGGGCAAACTGTACTTTCTGGTAAAAGAAATTCCAATAATTATTATGTGGTTGTTAATGATAGTACCATAAAATGCAATTCTACTACCATTAATGACGTTGACCTATGGCATCAACGGTTGAGACACATTAACCGTATTGATTTAGAAAAACTGTCTAAGCAAGAACTGATTAGAGGTCTCCGTAAACTTAATAAGCCCTCTAACAATGTCTACGGTCCTTGCCAAATGGGGAAACAAATTAGAGCACCACATAAGAAATTGGACATTTTTACTACCAGAAGACCACTAGAGTTGCTTCATATGGATCTCATGGATCCTTCTCAATTTGAAAGCATTGGTGGTAAAAGGTATATTTTTCTCATGGTCGATAACTTCTCTAGATTCACATGGGTTAGATTTCTTAGAGATAAATCTGAAACTATTGATGTCTTTCACTACTTATGGCTACAACTTATTGCACATAAAGGTGATCAATTTGGTGGGATTTCAAGAATACAATCTGATCATGGAACTAAGTTTCAGAACTCATCCTTTACTTCCTTTTGCAATGAGAATGGCATAAAACATGAGTTCTCTGCTCCTAAAACTCCTTAGCAAAATGGAGTTGTTGAAAAAAAGAATCGGGTTGTGCAGAAAATGGCCCGTGTTATGCTTCACAGTAAGAATGTGCCGCAAAGGTTTTGAGCTGAGGCAGTAAACACTATTGTATATGTGATCAACCGAGTATACATCAGGCCCAGCACAAAGAATACACCATATGAGCTATGGAATAGAGGGAAACCTAATGTTAAATATTTCAAAACCTTCGGGAGTAAGTGCTATATTTTGAAAGACAGAAAGCATCTCGGAAAATTTGACCGCCGAAGTGATGAAGGAATTTTTCTTTGGTATTCTTTAAATAGCAAAGAATATAGGGTCTTTCATTTAAAACACTCTATTGTCTTGGAATCTATCAATGTAGTGGTAGATGATTCTGGAGCTTCTTATTTTTCTGATGACGAAGATGAATCCCCACTTGCTCCTATTGTTTCTCAACAAGTTGAGCAAAAGGAAACTAAAGTGGAAAAACAAAAGAAGGAACCGAAAGACCCAACATAACCAGTCCATGAAACTACCGCTCCTAATATAGATTCAAAATCTGAAGGAGAATTGTCTGGATCAAAGCCGAATACTTCTCAAAGCAAACAAGTGCATCCTAGATCACAAAAAGGATAGGTAATCAAAAATCACCCTCTTAACAAAGTTATTGGTGATGTGCTTGCTCCATCGAAAACTCGAAAGCAGGTACAAGATGAGGTAATTTTTTGTGTTACGTTTCTTCCTTTGAACCAAAAAAAATTAATGAAGCACTTATTGATGACTCCTAGATTAATGTCGTGCGTGAGGAGTTGGGTCAATTTGAGCGTAATAGTGTTTGGGAACTTGTCCCCAGGCCTTCACACACCAATGTCATCGGAACAAAATGCATTTTTAAAATGAAAACTGATGAACTTGGACAAGTTATTACAAACAAGGCCAGACTAGTTGCCCAGGTCTACACATAGGTGGAGGGAATTGATTTTGATAAAACCTTTGCACCTGTTGCTCGTCTTGAGTCCATCCGTATTCTACTGGCAGTGGCATGTTACTTGAAAATCAAGTTGTATCAAATGGATGTCAAGAGTGCATTCTTGAATGGCTTTCTAAATGAGGAGGTGTATGTTGAACAACCAAAGGGTTTCCACGATCCTCATTTTCCTGACCACATCTTTAAATTGAACAAAGCCTTGTATGATTTGAAGCAAGCTCCCAGGGCGTGGTATGAAAGATTGACCACCTTCTTGCTAGAAAATTCTTTCCGAAGAGGTAGTGTGGATAAAACCTTATTCATCAAGAGAGAGAGAGAGAGAGAGAGAAAGAGAGAAAGAGAGATGGTATCCTCATTGCTTAAGTCTATGTGGATGACATTGTTTTCGGATCCACATCTGAACATTTGTCTCAATCCTTTGCCACATGTATGTCAAAAGAATTTGAAATGAGCATGGTAGGAGAACTATCATTTTGTCTACGTCTTCAAATCAAACAGTACGAGAACGGGATATTTCTTTCTCAAACTAAATATGCTCGTAATAGCTTGAAAAAATTTGAGATGAACTCATCAAAGCATTCAAACACACCTATGAGCACTTCTGTCAAGCTGAGTTTAGATTCTTCTGTCAAGCTGAGTTTAGATTTCCCTGCATTAGATTCACTTAAGTTTTCCAAGTTATAGATTTGTCTTTCTCTGCACACTACAAAAAAACTTCACTATTTGATGGTTATGGTGTTTTTGCATAATTTTAAATCTTCTCTCCTGTCACTACAACTACAAAAAAAAAAAAGGGGGTATGTTTGGTAACCGGAGGATCAGGGCTACCTAAGAGTATGTGTGATAGCCATCATATGATTGAAAAGTTTTAGTGGAAAAGGCTACCATATCCATTAGTGTGAAAGTCACCAATGATGGTTCACATTTGAGTAGTTTAAATAAAAATAAAAATAAATAAACAAAGAGGGGTGCTTTGCAATTCAGGGGGAGATTAGAAAATTTTGTTTTACCGGAGTGGTTGCATCTGTTTTTGTGTGACTACATCATTTATCCTACCACAAACCCTCTTTCATCACCTTTCACTATTACTGCCAATTTTCTGCTTGGTGAAATTTTTGGGTATGATCATTAAGGGATTTCTGTGATGTTACTTTGTTTTGATTTTGTGCCATGCCTCTCTAATTAGGATTTTTTTTCCATATTTTTTGTTATTTGGAACCATATTGCCCAGGTCTGATCGATCGGACAGTCCTTACTAGGACGTTACTTAAGTGACTCGTGTTTTCCTCTTTGGCCACTTCTTCCTTTCTCTCACCCTAGCTCCACTTCGCCTCTTTTTCCCTTTGGCTTCTCCATTGAGATTTCAAGCTCTCTCCAAGGTATTCTCTTCACTTTCTCTTTCAAAATTCACTTCATCTCTTTACTTTTGCTATTATTTGGTTATGGTTGTTGTGTTGGGTGTTTGGAATGTGGATTTTGTTCGGGTAGTTGGAGATGTTCTTGTGAAGACTATTACTCCTCGTTTTATTGAAGAAATAGGGAAGATTGAAATGTGGCTTGCTAGTTTGTCAATCCATTTGGATAGCACTTTGCTAAGTTGAAGGTTGGGTTCTTCTATTTTTTGAAGTGCACGCCAAGTGTTTGATTTTTTGCTTCAAAGAGATCAATGGAACCAAAGCCTTCCCATCCTCGCAAACGTCCTGCTTATCGTGGTAGTTCATCTTCTTTAGCGAATTTTGACGCACAAAGGTTTCAAAGTCTTTCTAAAGAAACATCATTTGCAAACACTTTCTCGAAGAAGTGCTTGTTGAACGTCCAGTGATCTTGGACCGGATCAATATCGACTTCCGCACATGTTTTCTTCAAAGAGAATGGTCATCCTTATATATTCTTGACTGTGCTGCTTATGGTTCATTGGTTCGAGAGTTTTACAATAACATTCATGATATTGGCTAGGAGTCCTTCAAATCATATGTTCGTGGCACTATCATTGAGATCAATCCAGACTCTCTTAGTCTATTTCTTCAAATTGATCGGACTCTTGATGCTATTTATCCTGCTCCTGAGCCAGACTTAGATGACATGAATGATGAGGATAACCGGGATTGGGAAGCGATTGCTACCACACTCATCGATGGTCGTTGACAGGAATGGTTATGAGGAATCATCAAACATAAGCATCTTACACCCTCCTACCACATGCTCAATCTGTTTGCTTGCTCCAATCTTGAACCTAAGGGCCGTTCGTCTGAGGTGATCATGGAAACTGACTTCTTGCTATATGTGATTGGGACAGGACAACCCATTGATCTACCCCTCGTAATTTTTAATCATATGCTAACTGCACTTGATGGTGCCAAAACTACTTCTCTTCCATTTGGCATTCTTATCTCGAGGATTCTTTTTTCCCATGGGGTCGCTATAGGACCTCTAGATAACATTGTTCGCGAGCGAGGACCCATTACTTTTCGCATTGTCAGTATGTCTGCCTCTCATGTCCAATTTGGTGATAGCGACGCAGAAAATGAAGACCAAGGTGCAGTTGCAGCAGAGTCTTCTCCTCAGTTTGATCCACAAATGCCAGCATATTTCCAGGACTTATAGAACTGTCTCTATGATCAATCCACTCAGATTGAAATGTTGGAAAATAGAGTGGACTCTTAGTTTACAGAGGTATTTGCTCAGACGGAGCAGCTGAACATTCGAGGTGCAAGAATTGAGGACAAGCTTGATTATCTCATTCGTCGATTTCCTCCTCCTCAATAGTCCATGGCTTCTGCTTCACTAATCTTGGCCTTGTTCTCTGTCTATGTCTTTTTCTGTATTTTCAAGCTTTGACCCTTGAACTGATGTCTTCTTTTAGGTCTTGTTTTTCGCTTTCCCCTACTATTTTGTTTGTCCTATCATGCATCATAGGCTAATAGAGGTGTTTCACTCTTTGCCAATTTATGTCCAAAAAGGAGGAGAGTAGTATTTTTTTTCTTTACATGTTTTATTTAACATGATCTTTTGTCAGGATTGCTTGTGACAGGAATTGCAGGTCTCAACAAGGCTAGTGAATCAAAGGCTTTCTTTTTGGTGCATTTTTTTTTACTATTTTGTGTAGGATTCTTTTTGGGGTAGATTGCATGTATTAGATGTTTTGTCCGTGAATTGCCAAAGGGGAAGATTGTAAGGATTTGAGGCTGGCTAATTCTTGTGGATGCACAAAACTCGGGATTATTTTAATTTTCTATTTTTAGGTGGACCGTTTCAACATGCAAGAAGTTTGAAGATCGTCCAAGAATCGTCTAAGTCTCATCACGGATTGGACCTGAAGCACTCCTTGATTAAATGGTCTGTTCGATCGATCGGACAGAACAATCAGACCTTCTGTCCGATTGATCGGCCCTGGAAGAACTCTCAATTAAGAGACTGTCCGATCGATCAGTCCTGGAAGAGCTCTCAGTTACGAGACTGTCCGATCAATCGGACCCTCTGTCCGATCAATTGGACAGCGGCAGGTCTGTCATCTTTTTAGGGATAGATCACTTTCAAACTCTCATTCCTATCCTTTTCAAAATTTAATCTTTTCTACTCATTTCTAAAGCCTTATTTAAAGCCATTAGCCTAATCTCAGATGTATCTCATAGTTTTAAACCCTGGACCATTCATTCCAAGAGAGATGTTTCTTCCATCCAGAGAGACTTTGTGAAATTGATGTGCTGAAGCCTTCTTCGTCTGGAGACTCATCATCCTAGTTTTAAGTGGATTCGTCTTGTTCAAGGCTTGGAGATTGAAGTAATTGAGAAAGTGAACGGCGTGTTCGTCGGCAAAGATCCACTACGGTCCTTAGGTTGAGTTCAACTGTAACGGGTAGTGAGTTTCTTTGTAACCTTCGTTTGATTAGTGCTTGATCTTTTTGACCGGTGTGAGGTCCCGTAGTTTTTTTCCCTTTTTAGTGTTTTTCCATGTATAAAATCGTGTGTACATCTGTGTGATTGATTGGTTGATTAACTTAGGTTTCTGCTTTATCTTCTTCCATATTTAGACCTGTGTTGGGACGGTTTTTATCCTTTAGGGTTTGTGATTGATCGATCGTCCTGCATTTTCACTTTTATTAGCCTTTTCTTCGGGATTTTAACTAATACACTTGATATCTGTAACTTGAACATATGTGGGAATGAAATATCCTGTTACTGTCAGCTCTGTATTTTATAGTGATAGTTTGTTCCAGTTTAATATGATCTTTGATATGATAACTATATGCTAGCGGTTGAGTGCAACACAGAATCAGATGGCCATGAAATCTGAGTCGCAGCGCCATGTAAGCTTCTGCAAAATATTCAGAGTGTGTTGGAACTTGTCATCCTCACACACGCGGATCCCGGGAGGAAATATAACTGTACTTAATCTCTCATTCGCGCTCCCCGAGGTCGGGCCGCTGCAGAGTCTGGGTTTGGGGGCGTGACAATTTGTTTGTGGAAATGTGGACTCACCAAGTGTTTTTGTGGAAAATGAGGAGTCACAGAGATTAAAGCAACCGTTTTAAAAAATTAAATGAAAGGGGAGAAGATAGAATGTGGTAATGTGGAGAAGTTATTGTAAAATTGACAATCATTTAAAACCGGTCAAAATCAATTGAGAGTCAAAATAGACAACTGATTTCTCAATTGGAATTAGTTGGCTTCATATATATAAATGGGCTCAATGAATTGTTACTTGCCTTTTTATCCCTAAATAACCCTAATAATTGTGGGAAATGCAGCAACCAAAACCTACAAATAAAAAACCCAAATCAACCTTGAGATTCGCCACCGAATGATGTCTCTATATGTAAAAAAACAAAAAAAGGTAAAAAATGAAAGCACCATATGAACTCTCTCCTCTTTTATGGTTGAAGCACATACTAGTGGCATCTTCGAACTCATAGGAAAATGGAAAAAAGAGAATCTACAGCGATTTGTCGGGGGGGGGGGGGGGGGGGGGTGTGGTTGTGCTTGCCGAATGTGTAGCATCGTGCCATTTTAGTCTTCTTCTCACTCCATTCCGATTCAACTCCTCTTCAACCGCTCTTTGAGTCAAACGTTTTTTTTTTTTAATTTGCCCAGGACTTTTTATTTTTTTTCCCTTCATCTCGTGATTCCCGCTCTCTTTATTCCAATTTCTTATGATATTATTACCGGTCCTACGATCTAAATCAATGGTTATCGGTACGTTGCATACGGAAGGGCCGAATGCGCAAGGTGAGCAAGTGGCCGAATGCGCAAGGTGAGCAAGTGATAACTGATATATATATATATATATATATGTATGAGAGGCGGTCTTCTACACAGCGGGTTATGTTCTTGTAAGCTGAAATAATGCTGGTCCCACAAATTAAAATCAACTGAGAGGAATTCGTAGACGATTTCAGCTTAGTATAACATAAGCCGTAGCTTAAGAGAGCCCCTCCCCCCACATCTATCTATCTATCTATCTATCTATCTATCTATATAGAGGAATGTTCATATACATCTTTTCCTCACCATAGGGTAAGCGACACTTGTCTTTTTGTACGAAAAGACAAGGAAAATGTACCTGGTTAGTACCTCGAGTCATAAGGCACTTAATCGACGGCTCTGATGCACAGCCTCTCAATCCATCGGATTATATTTCTCATGCTGTTATCTTATATAATAGTTATAGCGTTGTCTCTCTCCACCCCTCTGTTTTCTCCTTTACACATTTTAGGGTTTTTCTGCAAGTCTGCTCGGGTTTCTCTCTCGCTAAGATGGTAAGAATAAGATCCATTTCATTTTCTATAGACTCTTTTCGGTTTTTTGAGTCCCAGACATTGATTTTATTGTGTTCTTTTGATTCTGTTTATTAGGGTTAGGGTTTTTCTCAAATCCGCCTCCTAGGGTTTGGTTCTGGCGATTTTATTTTTTAGGGTTTTGTCTTTCGTTAGGCGCTTGAGACTCGTTTTCTTCTACAGCGTGATCTTCTTGTGTTTTTGGGTTTTAGCCTTGCAGACTCGTTTGTTTTGTCTAACTGATGGTGATGATGATTTTTTTCTTGGGCTTTGTTTCTGATGATTGATGAATCTTGTGGTTTTAGGTTCTTCCGAACGATATCGATCTTCTAAACCCTCCGGCGGACCTTGAGAAGAAGAGGCACAAGCTCAAGCGGCTCGTGCAGTCACCGAATTCCTTCTTTATGGTAAATTCATTCACTCTAAATTTGCCCATTTTGCTCGGATGGTGTTTGTAGTTGAGAATTCAAACTTGTATTGCTCATTTGATTTGAGTTGGTGAATTTGTGATTGACCTTGTTTTTTACGTAGGTTTGAGTATGATATGGGACCCGCATAGATTGGATGAAAAATAGATACATATTGGTTGGAAGATGCTTTTCATTTTGATGAATTCCCAAAAAAAAAAAAAAAAATTGTTAGAATGTGGAGTTCTATCATGTAATTAACCGATTTCAATGGGTGAATCTGCAATATCAGTTATTTTATGGTTTGAGTGTCTGGATTGAACCAATTAAGGGATCAGGTGAAAAACTGATATTTATTGACTGAATTTGTGATACACATCGGCACACCACTCGTGTCGGTTTGATTTCAATTGAGCCCAAATTTTTTTAAAGAATGTCCAGAAAATTAGCTGAGAAATTGGGCTTGGCCTGTTTTCCCACATGGTATTGAAATCCTAGGAAGTCATAGTTGAGGAAGTTTTATTGGAGGATTATTAAAGAGATGAGGAGTGAAGGGTCTTGAGGTGGTGATGTATGTGGACCATCACTTTCCTAGACTTAAGTAAATGGGGGGTCATGGAGGGCTAAACATTTACTGTCAAAGGCATGATCATTTTATGGCTCCCTTTGTATCTTCACCTTTAGTCCATCACTTTCTTGCCCTTGATAGGAAAGAGTAGCTTAGAAATCCTAGAAATTGAATCCTAATAAAGTAAACAGGGTCTTGGTAAATTAGAAATCTAACTCAATTTTCCATTCAGTCGTGATTTTTTTGCAATTTGACCTCAAGTGTTGTCTCTGATGCAATTTTGCACCGCACTCCATCCAAGTGGAGCTTAATCTGCACATCCAGTCAGTAAAAACTGTGGTCCCATTTGCTGCTCATTCTAGCTGATTGATGTCGCCGGCTGAATGTGGCCTGGACAGTTGGTCCAACTATTCCTTTCTGAATGTGGGTTGGTCCAGCTATTCCTTTCTCGTTTTGCTTTATGATCACCAATTAATGTCCGTGTCTTGCATTTTCTTGGTGTGGCCTATTAGGTTTGAGCATTTAATTAATGTGCATGTTAGCTACAAATATGTAGGTCTAATGTGAAATGCTTCCTAGGCATGATGTATGGAATGTTTTTTTAATTCACATTGGGCATCCTGATGAATAACCAATATTTGTTCTTTTCTCAATATCTCAATTGCAGGATGTCAAATGCCAAGGCTGCTTCAACATGTAAGTCCATTTTACATCGTCTTCATGGAATTCCGTTTTTCCATTTTCCTTTTAGATATCTAATTTGCTTGGAAGAATTTTGTCATTGTGTCAGGTTTATTAACTGGGTGTAGTTGTCTTTCTTATTTTGTTTCTTGTTGCTCCAGAACTACTGTTTTTAGCCACTCACAGACTGTTGTGGTGTGTGGGAACTGCCAAACTGTCCTGTGTCAGCCAACTGGAGGGCGTGCGAGATTGACTGAGGGATGCTCATTTAGGAAGAAGGGTGACTGATGGGTGTTCTTTGTGTTTTGCTCAGCAACATTTTTTCCATCTAATTATGGGATTTGTTTTAAAACCAAGTTGAGGAGACTGTTCTTTTTTAGATTCTATCCATGTTTCTGCTGGGAAATCATAGAGGGCAATGGTTTTTTAGTTCTGGATTGAAACTGTTGTTAGATTAATTTGTCAGAATTCTTCTTACCATTAGATCATGTTAGCATCATGATGATTTTTATTGGATTTTGAGTGTTGCTTTCGTAGTTTCTTGTGTTTGCCCTTCGGATCATCATATAATTTCATTTAGTGTAGGTCTGTACTGCTAATTCATCCTCTTTCCTTTTTCCCCTTTTGTTTGGTTTTGTTATTTTCATGCTCTAACATGGGTGTTAGGGCTGGATATTTTAATGCATCTAAGGAAGTGCTTCTATCACTTCACCCATCAGTGGTAAAATGATATGCACTGTGGTATATGCATCACTGATTCTGCAGAGATGCAATGCTTTATATGTTACAAAATGTTAATACTAGAATTAATAGATATAGCCCTATCTACTATAGTTTGTTGTCTATCTTAACAACCATACAAAGATGATATTCTAGTGCTGAAATTTAGAGGTACCAGAATGAAATTGGCACATGTGTCCATTAATGGTTGAAAGGTTTTTATCCATTCGGGGTTATGGATCAGGTACCTTAAGTTATTGTTACGTCTAGTGGCATGTATGCTTCATGATTTAATTCAAGAAGGCAATGCACGAGCATTGGAGGTTTCTATCCGACGCAGAACGGATAGGCCCATGAGTGCGACCGTCCAAAAATAGTTTGGAATATTTTATTTTTATTAGTAGGTTTCTAATTTTAATTGAGAGAGATTGATTAATAGGTTGTGGGTTTATCCCTAAGGTGCGTTTTATTATTTTCTCTGCGAAGACGTGTTGAAGTATCTACGGACATGTGTTTTAGCATTATATTGTGTTTCGGCACTTTCATGCAAGCCCTAATTTTAGGGTTTGTATTAATTTTGTATTAGAGTGAATATCCACATCGGGCTGGGAGCTTATCTATCCATTCTATCTTTCACCTTCCTGCTAACCCCAAATTTCCGGCATCCCGAAACCCAAACCCGGATCAAACCACAACCCCGCTCGGCCGACCACTCAATCTCGCCAAAGTTACAGTCTTTTAGCCCACCCAGGTCCCAGCCACCGCCCACAACTTCCGAGCCCATTGTCCTACCCCCAGTCCCTTCACTCATAACCAATCAGCCTACCCCCCACCTTTGTCGTGCCTTCACACAAACCCGAACCCTTAAAAAGAAAAAAAAAAAAAAAAAAACTTTCGACCAAATCCTCATCCCTGAAAGTCCCCTAATCTCTGATTGAGCAGAAGGTCGGGTTGGACCCGGCCCACTACAGCGGCCATTCTTTTAGTTGAGAAACCTAGGCCTGGGTTCTTGGACCAGGTCAGTTTGTGCGAGCATTCTTTCTGTGCGATGTTGGAGTAATTTGAAATTAGATTTCAAATCCATCTTTACCTGCTTGTTTGTGGAAAGGATATCTACCCATCATGCCAGTCTAAAATTTTAGATTGCATTAAAAAAATGGCTCAAAAGAAAAAGGCAGGAGTAGTCTTCATCCACGTGCATGGAGGTGACTGGAAATGTTTTGGAATTATCTGACACTGTTGCTCAATTATTTGTAGCAATTGCTCAACTCCAAGAAACTTTTATAAAGATGGATACTGGGACAACAAATTTTGAAGATAATTAACATAGAGATAATAATTGAGATGATGGAGGAAATATTCGGAATCAACGAGATCAACCGGCAAACAATGTTGATCGAGATCATGGTTCAAAATAGTGGCCGCTATGCAGTACAGCAGTCACATTATCAACTATTTTGAAATTAGCGGCGCTATAGTCTAAAACCTAATTAAGTTAAGTATTTTTAATTTTAAACGTCGTTTTTCCTATTTCTTCTACTCAATAGCCTTTCCTAAAGTTGTCTCTACCCTTACATGATTTCAAATCACTAAAAAAAACACGAGATTTACTGCTACATAAGGTTTGAATTATTTTGACCACTTGAAAAATTCATTCTGCTTTGCCGCTACGTATCACAACAACCATTTCGTAACGCCCGCTATATAGCGTTTTGGCCAATTGCCGCGACGCCCGCCACAACCACTGTTTTGATCCTTGATCAAGATTTACGGATTAAACTCTTGATTCCCAAATATGATGGTAAATTGAAATCAGATGAATTTATGGATTGGTTAATGTGTGTAGAAAATATTTGCACACAATCCAATGATTGAGGGTGGTGGCAACTCGATTTTGCTATTATACTATGATAAGGTGGGCTGAGTTGCAAAAGAAAAAAAGGAATCAAAACATAGATCAACATTGATTGAAATAAAAAACCTTTTGAAACAAAAGTTCCTCCCAATCAATTACTCGAGATCTACGTTCAAGCTTTCATGATCTAAAATAAGGATCCAAATCAGTTGTTAAGTGTTCTGCAGAGCTTATGACAAAGAAAGACCTGAGTTTAAGCACTAACTCTTCTTTCAACCTGGAAGAATGACACATAACTGATAGACCCATAAGTGGGACCACCCAAAAATAGTTTAGGAATATTTTATTTTTATTAGTAGGTTTCTAATTTTGATTGAGAGAGTTGATTAATAGATTGTGGGTTTATCCTTGAGGTGCGTACTTGTTATTTTCTTTGCAGAGACGTGTTAAAGTGTTTGTAGACATGTGCTTCGGCACTACCATGTAAGCCCTATCCCCAGGGCCTACATCACTATCACAGTATCACCAGAATGTCTAGCCCTTCAACTTAGGAAAAAGAGAAGAAAGAAGGAAAAAAGAGGGCTGTCTAACTCCTTGATACATGCAGTTATTTATATTCCTTACATCCAAATATTGCACTAGTCATCTGAGAATCAAGTTTTTGAAATATGTCAGCCAAATAATGCATGCTTTACCTGAGAATCAAGTTTATGAAGTGCCCTTTATTGTATAGGAAGATCCACCCTATGAAAATGAATTGAAAGGATCTGATGGGTTTGTAATTTGGCGCCCTTCATATTTCCCCTTAGATGATATGATGAAAATCCTTTGTGATCTATTATTAGGAATTGCCCAAGCTTGCATTTGGTGACTTTGTAGACATCCTTCTCCGTTCATGGAGTTCAAAGTTTGAGCTAGTGGATTATTATTATCAAATTATTAAGTGCCACATGATTTGGGAAGCTTTTTTTATTATTATATATTTTTAAAGCTAAGTTGGCCTTCTGGCTAGGAGTGACACCACCAAAGCTGAAGAGCCAGGGATCGACCTTTGGTCATGTGTGTGATACCCAGTACCACTCAACCACGAGTGTGATGGCCTTCAATTAGCAATTTCGTGGCAGCTATTTTATTGTATGGAGCTGGATGTTGGGCAATGAAGAATTGAAAAATTAAAGTAGATGTCGCTGAGACTTGATTGCTTGGGTAGATGAGTGAAATTTCAGGAGTGTAGAAATTGAAATTTTACTTGAGATTACCAAAAATCAAAGAATGTCGTTTGAGATTAGTTGTGCTTGTGTATGTCACAAGAATTAAAAGAAAAAAAACATCTCATGTACAATGTCTTTGAAGGGTTATAATATGAAGGAACTAAGACAAGTGGTTGGCCAAAAAATTGTTGAGGGAAGTCCACGGCATTGTTAAGTGGAATAGTAGAACTCGCAATGCTTACTCTGACCCACCCACTCACATTACCTGTGTCCATCAACACAGCCAGGAATTGATCTCTTGTTCCTGCGAAGAGGGGAGATGCCTTCGCTCTCATTGGATTGGCAACATAAAGTGTTAATTTAGTGCAATCATTATGAATTTTACTGAAGAAGAACAGTGGAAGTGTTGTTGTTGTTCTCTTGATAAGCCAGCTTTGTGTTCATTTGCTAACACAAACATTTATTAGGCCAAAACTTTGCTGAAAGCTGAAAACGTTGGCCTCTGTTATTTTTTGTTAGGATCTTGTGTGTTGGCTAAATTCATGAGTTGGACAAAACTCTAGGGGTCCATTAAGTTGTATTTCATATTTAGAAAAGGACTCTGAAGATAGAAGACTGGACGAATTAGAATAAGAAATCAGAAGAGAAAAATCGCTGAAATTCAGGATTAACAGTGGTCCGCTCGAGCGAACCCCAGACAAAAGCTCTTTCACTCAACCCACCTTTTGTGATCGCTCAAGCCATGATCTGATATTCAAATACAGTGGCTTGTTCGCTCTAGCGAACCTGAGCACAAAATTAGAAATTTGCCTAGTTTTCTCTCCTGATTTGTCTCAAGTTTGTGTTGCTGATTTCTAATCATATTATAACACATGAGGCACGAATCCAACGCTATATAAAGGACTCAAGGGCTATTCTAAAAAAAACGACATCACCTCTCAAGTTCTGATTTGGAGATTTGATTGAGAGAATTCTTCTTTAGAGTTTTATTAAGGAGTAGTGCTGTCAAAGTTCTCTAGATTGTGTATCTTCTGCATCCTTTGTAAAAGATTATCTTCTTGGGAGAAGATTTGAGGAGTCAAGCGCTGGATTGAGCCTGTTGCATTCGACGGTGTGAAGTCGTTGAAGTGTGAAGCGGCACAAGGTAACTTCAGTCCTTGGGTAGGGGATATCTGGGGAAGAAATCTGAGTTTCTTGTAATTGCGAGATTCATAGTGCTTTATTAGATTCAGTTCGGATCCGTGGTTTTTCACCCGGTTAGGGTTTTCCGCATAAAAATCTGGTGTCCTTGTGGTGTGTGCTTGTGATTTTATTTCCACTGCATATTTATTATTTTTGCACACTTTTGGGTTGATTTATTGAGTGGACCAATCTAAAGATCTTGCAAACCCTAAAGTTTCAATTGGTATCAGAGCGGGTTGCACTAAGTTGTTGTGTTTGATCCAAAGAGATTTCTAAAATGGTACTCAATCAAGAATGGACATCAACTTCAAAGCCCCATTTGCTAGATGGTTCTAATTATGCATATTGGAAGCAAATGATGATTGGGTTCCTTAAGTCCATTGATGATGATGTTTGGGATATAGTTAAGGAGGGCTACTCTAAACCAAGAATTGTGACTAATGGACAAACTGTTCATAAACCTAAAGCCCAATGGACTAAGGATAAAAAGCATGCCTCCAATTGTAATAACAAGGCGATGAATGGTATATACAATGGAGTGTTTGCTGAAGAGTTTTGTAGGATTTCTACTTGTAAAACTTCAAAAGAAGCATGGAAAGTCTTGCAGACTGTGTATGAGGGTACGGACACGGTGAAGCAATCTAAATTGCAAAAGCTGACTAAAGAATTTGAAACCATCGTGTTGGAAGAAGATGAGACCTTTGATCAATTTTATGCCTAGCTAAATTATATTGTCAATTTTGTTTTCATCATGGGAGAGGAAATTCCAGAAAACAAGATTGTCAAGAAAATTCTGAGTTCTCTACCTTCGAGGTTCAATTCTAAAGTTGATGCTATAGAAGAAAATAAGAATCTTGATACCCTCAAGGTAAACTGGTTGGTTGGAAATCTTCAAACATTTGAAGCAAACCATCTGGATAAAGGAAAATCAAAAGATAAAGGTATTGCTTTGAAAGCCGTCTCAAAATCAGTAAAGAAACTTGAAAAGAAAATTGAGCCTAATTCTGACTCTGAGGCTGAAGATGATATGGCTTAAATGTTTAATTGCTTCAAAAGGTACATGAAGTCAAAACAAGCCAAGTGGAAGAGCTCCAAATCTGAGAAGAAAGATTCTGCTAAAGGAACCAAGTATTTTGAGTGCCATAGCTATGGTCACTATGCTAATGAGTGTGCTAACAAGAAAAAAGGTACAAAGAAGAAGGCTCTCAACACAACTTGGAATGAAGAGTCATCAGAAGAAGAGAAAGATACTGAGGCTGATTCTTCAGAAAATGTGAATAGCAAGTTTGTAGCTTTCATGGCTAAGCCTCTGTTTTACAATGATACTGATGAAAATAATGAAGATGAGATGTCAGATCAAGAGAAAGATTGGAAAGAGTTGTACCATACTACCTGTGCTAATTGTATCAGGATGACCAAATATGACAACAAAATCACTATCAAGTTTAAGGCTGTTCAAGAAGAAAATTCTGCCCTGGAAATAGAATTAGAGCAAGTGCTTAATCAAATTCGTCTCTTGGAAAGTCAGAAAAACTGTTTGGCTGAAAATTTGACTACTGATGGTCAAAAACTTGAAAAGGCTGAAAAGGAAATAGAGAATATGAAGAAAGAGATAGTGATGGTGAAAGCTGAAAATCAAGACCTGACAGGAAGACTGATGATCACTCTATCTGAGTTAGAAGTCAAACAGGCATCTCTAAACACGATGAACAATGGTTCGAAGACTCTTACGAACATCTTGTGCAGTAAGAAGTCTCATTTTGACAGAAGCGGTATTGGTTATGATTATGGTGCATCCACTTCAAATGTTAAAAGTAAAATAGTTTTTGTTTCTAGTATTGCACATGCTGCTCCACATAATGCACTTTCATATAATGTGCTGAGTAGTACAAAGAAAAAGAATGTGTTGCATGCTGATTGCACATCCACTTGTCATCATTGTGGAAAGAAAGGACACATTCGTCCCCATTGCTAGAAGCTGAATAGTCTAGCAAAGACCAAGCAATGGCAAAAGAATTTTTCTCCACCCAAGACGACTCAAATTTGGGTTAGAAGGTCTGATTTGCTTAAGAAGTTTGCTTACACTGTGCTGAAAGATCAAACTACACAAGTGTGGATTGCCAATTATAAAAAGCCCTGATCAAGGATGACAAGCTCCCACCCCCAATACTAATACGAAGATACATTCAGGGGGAGAAGAAGTTGAGAGGGAGCTAATGCATCCCGATTGACAAAAGCTGCATGATATTTGTTTGTCAATTATAGACAAAAAGGGGGAGAAAGGTGACAAATCAAGGGGGAGATCAAAAAGTCAGAGACAATTCAGATCTACATGTGTTGATTGCCAATTTTTTTTATTCAATGTATTTTGGGTTTTATTTTGGGTAGATCAAATTGTATTGTTTTAGGAAATTTTGTCCATGAATTGCCAAAGGAGGAGATTGTTAGGATTTTGTGTGTTGGCTAAATTCATGGGTTGGACAAAACTCTAGGGGTCCATTGAATTGTATTTCATATTTAAAAAATGACTTTGAAGATAGAAAACTGGACGAATTAGAAGAAGACATCAGAAGAGAAAAATCGCTGAAATTCCGGATCAACAGTGGTCCGCTCGAGCGACCACTGCATTCGCTCGAGGGAACCCCAGATAGAAGCTCTTTTGCTCGACCCACCTTTTGTGATCGCTCAATCCTTGATCTGATATTTAAATACAGTGGCTTGTTTCGCTCGAGCGAACCTGGGCGCAAAATTAGAAACTTGCCTAGTTTTCTCTCCTGATTTGTCTCAAGTTTGTGTTGCTAATTCCTAATCATATTATAACACATGAGGCACGAATCCAAGGCTATATAAAGGACTCAAGGGCTGTTCTAAAAAAAAGGACCTCACCTCTCAAGTTCTGATTTGGAGATTTGATTGAGAGAATTCTTCTCTAGAGTTTTATTTAGGAGTAGTGCTGTCAAAGTTCTCTAGAGCATGTATCTTCTGCATCCTTTGTAGAAGATTATCTTCTTAGGAGAAGATTTGAGGAGTCAAGCGCTGGATTGAGCCTGTTGCATTCGACGGTGTGAAGTCGTTGAAGCGTGAAGCGACACAAGGTAACTTCAGTCCTTGGATAGGGGATATCTGGGGAAGAAATCTGAGTTTCTTGTAATTGCGAGCTTCATAGTGCTTGATTAGATTCAGTTCGGATCCATGGTTTTTTACCTAGTTAGGGTTTTCCACGTAAAAATCTGGTATCCTTGTGGTGTGTGCTTGTAATTTTATTTCCACTGCATATTTATTATTTTTGCACAATTTTGGGCTGATTTATTGAGTGGACCAATCTAGAGATCTTGCAAACCCAAAAGTCTCATTTTTCTTCTGATGTAATATGAAGAGATCATGTTACTCCATTCTAGGTTTGCCCTGTTCTTGTAACTGATTTCGTACAAACACACATAGATGGTTGATTCCAGCAGGGACTGACTAGTCAGTTATAGGGATTGTAGGTTTCATATGTAGATTGAAATTGGAGCAAATTTTCGTTTTTAGTCTTTATAGTTAGCTGGAAGGTAATTTCACTGAAACAACAAAAGTGCTAACAATTCGTGTAATACTGCTTCCCTAATTGCACAAATCAGTTACAATATCGTGGGCAACAGTTTCAAAACACTTCCTTGATGTCTTTGCCAATGTGTTGGCTGCAGGTTATCGACGATCAACATCAGTTTGTACTTAATTTAGCCAATAGTAGCTGATGTTAGTTTGCTTAGCAATCTAGGTCTCACAGGGGAGGTGGTTTGCTCTGTGACTGTGATGTTGCAGTCCTTAAAAGACTTTCTTGGGAGTACTTGGTCACCTAATATGGTTAGATAGGAGGCGGCGGTGAAAGCATTGATCAATGGCGTCAAAGGTGATAACGCTGGTCTCTCCCGGTTAATGTGGAAGCTTGATAAAAATCTAAATTCCGAGTCTATATTCTTACTAGGTTGGTGGAAGAACCAAATCTTTCTTGATTTTCAAGTTAACAGAATCAGAACCATAGCCAAGGGGACCTGGCTTGGACCACGATAGATCGATAACGTGGAAGCCCACAAATTAATATGTGAACAAGTCAAAGGAATTAGACCCAAGGCTGCCAATTATGATGGCGACCCAAGGCTGCCAATTATGATGGCAGGTGACATAGCTAAGCAAGTTGCATGTGTTATCCCTCCTAGTTTGTCAATGTTAATCTGTTGGTTTTAGTAGAATATTCTCTAACGAACAGACTGTACAGTCCAGCTCTTTGGGCCCAGTTTGATCAGTGAAGCTCCTTTCACATTTTTTTTATGCCCCTCCCTTACTCATGGTTAGGCACCATGCCTAATTTTATTATGCTCATTGAACCTTGGTTCACCATTAGATTGAATCTCAAAAAACATTTGGTTAAAAGACCCATTAAACTTCAATGCTCTTAAATCAAGAGCTAAGTTACGTTGATGGGGCTGATTTTACGAGATCTATTTCTGTGAAGAGGACCTTTCCATCTATCCTCTAATGGTGGGAAATGAAATCTACTAGGCAAGGCCCACAGGAGATGGACCGTGGAAGCAGAGGTGAAGATTTTATGTTCGTTCTGTAGTCGAATGGCTGTCTTTGTTTGGTTCTTGGATGTTGCTTCTGCTTCTTATCAACTGCCATTTGTCCAGTCTTAACAAATAATCTCATCAATGAATGAGAGTTAAAAAAAAAAAAAGAAAAAAGAGCAGCAAAAAAAGTGTAAGACTTTTATGCTGTGAAACTGGCTGTTTCTTATGAAGATGAAATTGGAACTATGGATCCATGATTTTTAATTGATAGGCCTCGGACTTTAGGCTGGAGCCGATTTTTTTTTTCTTGGACCAGCTTCTGTCCTCAGGACATTTGCCTAACGATATTGGTCTTTCTTTGTGAATTAAAACTTGATACTCATCCCCTATGTCGTTGCTTCTTTTTTATTTCCAAAGTAGTAAACAGTAAAAAGAATTCACTAAATATAACGAGTGATCTCTCTCTCTCTCTCTCTCTCTCACACACACACATTATCTAACACCCATCCTAATCGATGTGCTCTCTCGCATTATCTAACATCCGTCCTCATTGATGTGTGGCATAGAAGTTTGGAAAGTCTTTTTATGACCTACATCAGACCCATCTGATAAGAATCTAAAGTTGTCAAACGTTTGTCAGTTGTCATTAAAGGGTCCCCCTCTGCTGAGCATCGGTGTCAGGGATGCTCCACCAGTGTCTGGCACAGGTTTTTTCCCTCGTTAAATAAAGCCGAATGAGGGTCAGATTTTGTATGATTCAAATGGAGGGATTTTTTTTTTTTTACTATTGTTAATTTGTCTTTTAAGGGGACTGGAAGTGGATGAACTACCTCCGTGCAACTCAGAAATGTGACCATGATTTTTAGATCATATATACCTTCTACAATGATCTTCCATTTACCAGTGAAATGCCCATCCACTGTGCATTTTTATCATCCAGTATAACCAGAATGGTAAAAATATACACAGAAGAGAAAACCCCATGCAAGCTAGAAGCAGACATACAGAACTTTTTACTTTATGCAGTTGTGTCTTCCATCACATGAGCTACATTCATGCTTCTTTCAGCCAAACCGAAGGTTCCTGATTTCTAATTTTGGTGCCACTAGCTAGGCATAAAAAATTATCTCTTCAATGGAAGATGGTAGGAATGCATGACAGGTCGAAGGGATAAGTCTAAGAAAATGAAGGTAGTGTCGGTTATAGGACCAGTTTTTGCAAGATAAATTAGTGGGTTTGGGCTATCAATTGATCAAATGGGCCCAAAAGCTCTGATTGGTTTTGCCCAAAATAGGCTTTGCATGGTTCATTGATAACTGATGGGGCTGATTTCGTGCTTAATTTCATAGGGGCGAATGTGCATTGTTTTCAATTAATGTTGGGGTTATCTTTCTTTGCAAAAATAACAAAATCAAAGTCACAGTTACTTCATTCGGATCTGGCTATTGAAATCTAAGAATCCTGGTTTAACACTTCCAACTGTGGGTCCACTTTTAGCTAGTCACATGAGTTGCATGGGATTTGAATTTTCTATTTTGGATTAGGAGTTGATGTTATGATAGTAATTATCCTCTTGTGGGCTCAAAAGTTTAAGGGTTAATAACTTTTAAATTTGTTGCTCAGATTATAAAAATTGGATGAAGCTGGGTTCTGAAACACCAAAACACGCACTGGGGGAGTTAAAGGAAAAACGCTTGTCGGAGTATGCAGACATCAAAACAACACTTTTATTATTTAGCCCAGAGGTTCTCTTTTAGGACGAAAATATCCCTCCGGTACTCTCGTTTTCATATCCAAAATGAAAGAAAAAGTTTAGAAAAAGGGGGGGATTGAGGAAAAGAGGAAAATCTTTGGACTTCCACTTTCAAAGTTCGGATCTTCTATCCAGGAGTTCCCACGACATTTTTGTTGCTACCTTTTGAGTTATTCCTGTTAATCCAAGGATCAACACACACACATCCCTACCTGCGCTGTCTTCAATCCTTTGAGAATGATTTGCTTTTAAATATAAAAAACATCACTACAACAAGTAAATGTTAGATTGTATGACCTCAATCCAGTGGATGATCTGAATAAATTGATTTGTTTCATTAATTAATTTATATTTTCATGCTTTATTCATGAGATGAATGGTGTTTTATTCTATGTTTGCACATGACCAATACAAAATGACATGATGATTAATGAGATGAACCGGAGTCCACAAGTATATTAGATGTGACCCATGTGTATAGATGAGATTCACATATAGGAGACATAGATCACAAATCTTCTACTTAAATTGATTCGCAGCCAGTGATAAGATTGGGCATATCATCCGATAAGGTTGCAACATGATGATCACTATGAGATAGTTTGATATGTCTCAATCATCAGAGTGTAAGACTCTAGATCATTGTGCTGGTACATTAGAGTATTGAATGACCATGAGTAGCACCTTGTACAAATCTATCTTTGATTAAATGATTGTTCTCATAATTCCCAAGCAATATGCTCTTAATCCTGAGAGTTTAATGGACTCAAGTTTCTACTACACATTTACTTTGAGTCATCAATGAGTGAGGCCAATTGTAGGTCAACACCTCGATGTCTTGGGTATGTGGTAGAGGGGCTGTGGGAATATATAATTCTAAAGATGGAATATATCCTCACAAATATCCATTTGTGTCAATTAATGGATTTTATTATTAGTGAGTGCGCACTAATCTCAATTAAGAGTTAATTGGATGACATTGATAATTACTGTGAATAATTGGGTCACAAGGATAAAAACAAATGGATCGAATCTGGTTAGACAGATTTATTCTAATAGATCTATGGATATATTTGATGGAGAGGCCTACTTGTAGTACTTTGAAAGTTTAGGGTCTTCTTGTTTATTTCTAAGACTGGAGTGCAATTATATTTAATTAGTAAACTTATTTGCAATTAATTGTGGGTTAGAAGTTCACGTGAGATGTGGAGTCCAGATTCCTAGTTGGAGCTGGATTCTACGGAATTTCTAGTGGTCCCCATGCTAGCCATAATAAGAGAATGTTACTAATCTCATCAAAACTCTTTAGAAAAGGAGGAGCATGATACTTACTAAGAATGGAGTAAGACTTCTAATCTTGGTCTAAGAGGAGGTGTGCCAAAAACTATAAATAAGATGTGAGGGTTAGAGATCTCTACACACAACAATTATCTATCAAGTTCCTCTCTCTCCTTTGGTTTCTTAGTAGAGATCTAAGGTTATTTTTCTACTTGGAGATCCCACTATTCTCCTTTAGAAGTTCTCTAATAGGGTTATAACGTGGAAGAACACAAAAGCAAGGGAGATCAAAGTTTGCAAAGAGATTTTTCGTAGAAATCAAGTTCTTGATTAGAGCTTCCAAAGATATAGATCTATTATCGATTTAAATTAGTAGATCTAGTTATGCTTGTTGTTTCTTGATCTATGTTCTTGATGGATGTTTGATCTTAATGCATGATATTAGGGTTTTAGATATTGCGCTTGGGTTCTTAGCCTTATGGATATTTGATCTCTATATCAAGTGGGTCAAAAAGTTTTAAATATCTATCCACAAGGCCCACCTACTTTCAACAATTGGTATCAAATCGATCCCTATATTCTCATCGCGTTAGATTGGTCTTCTAGATCTAGTTTCCACATGAGATGTAGAATTAATGGATCTAGAGTTGTACAAGGATCAGATTTTGAGTTTTACTGCATGTGTTATGTTTTCTGTATGCATGAGAAGGGACAAGTTCGGGCATAATCAAAGTTTTCTAAGAAAAAACCCCGAGTTGGGTGCTCGAGCGGGGATGATTCCGCTCGAGCGGACTCAACCACTGCCACATGGGCGCAGGAGGGGACCCAGATTTTGAGAGTGTCTGTTTGAGCGGACAAGACGCTCGTTTTGGTAGTCTTACGTTTACCTGCGGCCAATCTTACTTTTACCGACGGCCACCGACCCCCGCTATAAGCAGTTTCTTTTGTGACAGTCTAGGTTTATTCATCATGAGATGATGGATGGTAGCTTCCTAGCCCTAGTCCCTATTGTATATGTGATACTAACTTTGCAGGTTATTGTCCACTCCATGTGGTTCCATAAGTTTCTATTTTTGTCGTGATTATTGGTTAGTTTGGGCAACTTGTAAAAGCCATCTTGGTTTCCTTGGTTTCCAATGAAAGGGCAAGGCATGATAAATTTCCCTAAGCCCCTTTTTATTTCCATTAATAGATTACCATGTAAATCTCATCGTTGTGATATAGGAATTTATGTATTTTTTAGTTTTAAATTCTGGGTGATTTTCTAAACAAGATAGATGATGATGATGGACTCTTAACCAAAGAGTTTGGTGCTACTCAAAGAGTTTGAGGAATCCTAGAGAGTTTGGAAGATCAAGAAGTCCAAGGCATCTTTCCGCATTGGGCAATGTGGAGAAGACGACTTACTAAAATTAGAATTTCTAATTTTGTATGCATACTTGCTTTATTTAGATTTTCTATATTTGCATTGTTGCTTATTTTATTTCTTACCAAAATCTGATCCAAACACAACAGTTATAGTAATTGGTCAAATCATCTTAATATTTTGAAAAGGTTTCTAAATAAGGAATTAGTATTGGTGGACCCATGAGATGGATCCATTGGAAATACTAATCTTGTTAACCAGAATTTCCATAATTCTAAATTTGACTTGGATCCAATTATTATTATTATCATGAGATGATTTGATGTATATTTATATCATGTGGGCCCTTAGACCTAAAAAAAAATCCTCAATTCTAAGATATTAAGTGGGAGCGGGGCATTTAAAATTGAGAAACTCTCATGGTTCTCCACGGTAGGTCCATTGTAAGATAGGCAAGTGCCTCGCTCCATCAGAGAATGAACGTTCCCCAAGGACAGCATTCGTTTTATTGGTTACTATATATGGATCTCCTTAGGATAGCATTGATGAGACGGGGTGGGGTTGCACTCCCCAAGGAGGCACTGCTTGCCATAGTTGTCATGCAACGCTAATCGGTGAGTCACACTTAACTAAAATAATGACGTAGTATCCTCAAGGATTTGCCTCATGTATTTTAGAAACCAAAGTTTAATTGGGAGTCATACATTATTTGGTATGAGATACCTAGATGATAATGACTAGTAGGGGATTATGGAATATTAGTCTTAGACCCATATTAGACTAATATTGACCCGCACCAATCTAAGGGGCATTCTCACTCCCTAAAGAGGCATGTCCCAAGGGATTGGGATTCCGATGCATTCTGAATTTAAGTGATTAGAGGATTTCACAATTTGTTAGAATGCTAAACTCTTTTGTCATTTAAATTTATTATTGCATGTATGGTTGTGTACAACAATTTTTCAGCATGAATTCATCTGCATTCAATCCCCTTGCGACCATCTTAAACCAAAATAAGTTGGTGGGATCCAACTATGTGGACTGGAAGAGAAATTTGGATATTGCCTTGACTGCTTTAGGATATTAGTGTGTCCTTACCACACCCTGACCTCCGAAACATGAGCCTGATGCAAAATGACCTTTACATCAAATGGTTGAAAGATTATGAGATGGCCAAGTGCTACATGCAGGCATCTATATCAAGTGTTCTTCAACACCAACATGAATCTTTTAAGTCCTCATCCGATATTACCTCGAACTTAAAGGAAATGTTTGGGGACCAAGGCAGGCCTGCTACATAGGCAACTATGAGGACTATAATGAGCACAAAGATGGCTAATGGGACTCCGGTACAAGACCACATTCTAAAAATGTTGGACTCATTGAATGAGTTGGATGTCCTAGCTAGGTGTTGAGATTGATGCAGAATCTCAGATTAATATTTTTCTAGTGTTACAGCCAGACTCATTTAACAATTTCAAGCTCAACTACGATATAAATAAAATGAGTTTGACTTTAGCTGAGCTTTCTAATCAGCTGGTAGTAGCAGAGGGTATTACCAAGAAGCCAAGTGTCAATATGTAAAAAGTCATATGCCATGTCCAAGCTGAAAGGCAAAGGCCGGAAAGGCAAGAAAAAATCGGCCCCTAGAGGCCAAAAGATGGAAAATGGTCCTAGTGGTAGTGTGACAAAGGCTAATAAAGGCACAGGGGCTAAGCTAAAGGGAAAGTGTTTCCACTGTGGTATGACAAGACATTGGAAGCGGAAATGTCCTGATGTTCTATAAAAAAAAAAAGGACCATAGGTATGATTGAGTCACTTGTTTCTAAAGTTAGTTTTGCAACTAGGACTTCAGAATCCTGGTGTGTTGACTCTGGTGCACAACTAATAACATATGTAATTCATTGCAGGGCTTCCATGAAACCAGGAGGCTTAGTGGCCGCGGCGAGATCATTATCAACCTAAGATCGGGTTCTAAGGCAGAAGTGGTGTCAGTGGGAGTGGTTACATTATGTTTTTCAAATAATAAGTTGATTTTGTCAGACACTTTATATGTACCGTCTTTAAGACGAAACTTAATTTCTATTTCAAGTTTGGTGAATAAGAGTTATTCTATTAACTTTGGTACTACAATAGTCATTAAGAGGAGTGATAGTTTTATATGTTCTGGCAAGGTAATCAACGATCTTTATTTGTTAACTCCCACAATTTATGAGATACATAACATTGAAATAATTAACAGGACAAATGGACCAATATTAAAGAGAAAGTCACCTTCATCTAATCCAACACAACTTTGGCACCTAAGGCCATGTCACATTAACCTAAATATGATTGATAGGCTAGTGAAAGATGGTTTCTTGCTTTCAATGGTGGTCGAACCAATGCTTGCTGCGAGTATTGTCTAGAAGGCAAAATGATTAAAAAGCCATTTTCTTTAAAGGGTAAAAGGGCCAAAGATTTATTGGAATCAATGCATACTGATGTGTGTGGGCCCATGAATGTAAGAACGAGAGGTGGTTATGAGTATTTCATCACTTTCATAGATGATTACTCAAGATATGGATACATATACCTGTAGACACCTCATTTTGGCGCCCTATGGACAATTTCAATACTCATAGTATTGATGCCCCAATTTTGCCCGATTTGGACAGTTTCGAATAAATAAGTTAAAATCTTCATTATCATGCACATTTAGGAAGGTTGCATCATTATAGGCCCTTTTTTTTATGGATCTCACCGACTCTAATGTTTTGAGTCGGATCTCACTTTCATGATGATCTACCTTTAGTAAGCTTCCCGGTGATATATGGATTTAAAGAATCCAACGATCGGATCAAGAGATCTGACTCCTTTCATGAATCTAATATATGTGGGTACCCAAAAAATTCAAATATTTTATAGATCTTCAAATTGACAGAAACCATATATCATTGAGACTTACTAATTGAGAGATTTTCAATGGTACTCAAATTTTAAAAATCCGACGGTTATATCCTGAGTTATGATTTTTCTTCAAAATTAATCAGGCCTGGTTCCCTAAAAGAAATTAAAAAAATAATAATAATAAGGTTTTTCCTAACCTCCAAATTACTCAAACCCATGCACCAATATGATCTACTCATTGAGAAATTTCGAACAGTACTCGGATCTCAAAAATCCGACAGGCAGATTAGAGTCTGCGAAAAATGGGTCCCAGTGTTAATGGCCCAGACCAAGCCCTACAGCAGCCCACCTTTTGGGCCCCGAACCAAGTCCAAACCCATCCAACCTGAGCCTGATCCAAACCCGTACCAGACCTGAACTTGACTGGACCCGACCTGGCCCATTAGCTGCATAGGAGAGGAAAGTCCACGAGATCTGGACTATCTCCTCCCCCTGATATCTTTGTTTCCCTCTCAATCTCAAACTCCCAGGCCTTATCCCTCTCAATCTCAAACCCCAGGCCTTATCCCCTCTTTCCCAATCTTCGTCTCAAAAAAAAAAAACCCACGCATCCCAGATCTCTCCTTATCTAAGGCGCACATCCATCATCCCTTCAGGCTTTCCACGCTCCCAGAACCCATCCTTCATCATCACAGAATCCTCTCTTTCTCCCTCCTGGCTCGCCATCTCTATCTCTGCGCCCGTTTCCGTCTCAGAAACATCACTTCTCCTCTCATCTCCATCTCACCGTGCCCATCTCTCACCCATCGTCCTCTCCCTCTGATCATCTCCATCTCACGATCCAAGCCCTCCACCACCATCCTGTTTTTTCTTCTCCATCTCATCATCCCTCATAGCAGTCATCTCTCCACGGTCTCGCCATCTTCATCCTCCTCTCTCTCGGCCATCACCGTCCCAGAACCCACCACGCACCACCATCTCTTTAATCTCATAGCAGCCATCTCTCCATCATTTCCCTTCCCTTTCTTCCCGCGCGTCCCGCCGCCTGCAACTCCACACTCTCCATCTCCCATGATCTCTTTTCGCACTGCACCCCATCTCTCTCCATCTCCCTCCTCCAGATCTCTCGTAGCAGCCATCACCCTCCATCTCAGGACTCTCGCGCAGACCCGGACTCCCCATCTTCTTCCTCCAGTAGCAGCAGCACATCCGCCGCAGGAGCCCCGCACCCCTTCGCACCCTCTATCATCTCCCTGCACAGAGACACCGCGGAAGCTCGGACCTCCACGCCAGCACCCATCTTTGTCTTCCACAGCGCCTCTCTGTCGTCCCCTGCACGCAGCGCCGCTGGAGACCTCCCCACCAGGTATGCCCCTCTTCCCCTCTCTGCACTACCTTGCACCCACACGCACCACTTCCATCTCTCTATCTCTCCCTCTGTTCCCCATCTCCCCATCTCCTTTCTCTTTCTTCTTCCTCCCTCCTTCCTTTCCCTTCTTCTTTCTTCCCCGCTGCTGCACCTGCATCACCGCCCCCTCCTTTTCCTCTCCTCTCTTCTCTCTCCTTTCTTTCTTTTCTTCCTCTCTCTCCTGCACACCTTCTCCTCTTCTTCGTTCGTTCTTTCTCTCTCTTTTTCATTTTCCCTCTCTTCTCTTCCCCTGCCATCATCCTCCTTCTCCACTCCACCCACCTGCACGTCCCTCTCTCCCTCTCCGCTCAACCTTTCTTCTCCACCCTCCTCTCTCCCAGTTCTCCCTCTCGCTCTCTGCCCACTCTCCCCTCTCTGATCTCCTTTCTCCCTCTCTGCCATCTCCCTCTCCGTTCCACGCTCACCATCTCCTTCATATTCGGCCCACACAGACCTCTCCATCGTCCCATCATCTCCACCTCTCTCGTCCTTCGTCACCCTCACACAGCAACCCCATCGGATCATCCACTTCCATCCCCCATCGCAGCGGATAGGTGCAGATCTTCTTCATCTCCCTCTCTCACGCGCGGAACGTGTCACGTCCCCCAAAATAAGAATTAGGGAAAAACGTGAAAAATAAATCAAATTCAAATTCCTGTGTTTAATACAACACAAGCTTCCAAAAGTGGACCCACAAAAAAAAATTCAATATGTGGTGAGTCAAAATAAATTTCATTAAATGCAGCGGAAGCTTTATTCAATTGGTAATCAATGTTCATAAATGAAACCCGACACAAAAATCAAATAAACATTAATAGTTAGAATTGCAAAATTATAAAATTTCTAAAAGAGGTCTCAACACTAAAAGAAAGTTCATTAATATAATTCTAAGATGACGTTCTCTCTTGTGCTGGTTCAGACGGCTCCAAAGCCATCTCCGGCATCCCACTCGGGTTCAACAGTTGGCTCAAACGTTTGAAACGCTTGATCCTCCTCCGTCTCTTGGGTAAAGTAGGGCTCAGTACCTATGCACCAAATATTACAAAGTAAATAGCAAGAACATAATCATAATTCTAAATTTAATACGATAAGGAGAAGAATATAGACAAGTGTGATCATAACGAAATAATGACAAATATAATAACGATAACAAATGTATGACATAAAACCTAATGGCACAAAGGAGCAATATAAAATCACACGGTGACAAGTGTCCCTGTTGTGGGTGATCAGTCCTAAATAAATCGAGAAAACCCGTCCATAACGTCGGTGGTCATAAACCGATCAAAACAAAATCAGGATAACCTGTCCATAATCAAAGCGGATTATAAGTGATCCGGTCGCATCGGTGATCAACCGTCCATATATCGATCTGCAGTCGTCCATAAAATGACCCACATATACACATAAACATATATTCATAATAAACCTGATTGATAATGCTCCGACACAAGAATCATAAGTCAAAATAAAGTATTTGCCATTCCACATTTCATATCATATTTGAATAGTCATTTATATATGCAAACCCGAATGTCAAAGGATAATCACAAGCCAATCTTAAGGTCAAACATAAGGTCTCGTACCCAATAACCACAGAAATCTCTAATGGATAAAAGATCAACGCATCCTTTCTAATTCAATGGTGCATAGACCCAATTAAGGGTTTTCCAATAGGAATGAGTTGAGCTCGAATCCATTAGGATTTCCCCGAAGTCATATTAAGCACTAAACCCCATGCTAGTAAGATACCGTGTGCCCAGACGGTATTTACGCAGTCCAATGATCCAATTAATAAAGTACAAACATATAATTTTAGCACATTAAAAATCCAAGATACCATTAAAAATTAATTTACAAATAGACCTAAGAAGTAACAATCCTTAATTTATAATTTTAGAAAACCTAACGATCCATCCATAAATATTATCCACATTCAAAAACAAGTCAAAGGATCTCATTAAAATTTATAAAACAATGAAGGACTTTATTTAATTTCTCAAAAACTAATATGTGAAGTACTATTCCAACAGTACCTATCCCAGCACCTCACTAAGTCAAACAACCCCCATTCTTTATTCAAAAATATGTTAAGACACATGGGGATCACCAGGTCATACCCTTGACCTCCACAAGATAAGTATATATATAAAAAAATAAACACATCACAGTACATCAAGATGTTACAGCCGTCCTCTCTCCTCCATTTACTTTTATTATTATTATTAATTTTTTTTGTAAAACGTGTCCACTCTCTCTTTTTCTTATCACTTGTTCTTCCAGCCCTTCTTTCTGTGAAGTCGTTCCCACACAGAAAAAGAAATGGCTCCACGACTGTGCATCTGGATCCTCTGGGAAGTGGGGCCCACTGATCACACCTCAAGATCGGCCCACACCATCAAGGTCGCCCAGGCCCCCTCTACAAGATGCAGGGATCTGATCTGCAATTAAATCATCCGGCGGGTCCCACCACGCCTGATGACCAAACTGATTTTTCTCCATTAAAACCCGCCCCCTGCTGATCAGGCGACAAGATGATGGCCCAAACGGGGTCCGCTGCCTACGGGTCCAGGCTCTTTAGGGTCGCCTGTGGGTCCTCCTCTGGATCCACGGACCGGATCGGTCATCGGGTGATCCACCAAGGGTCCCACTTCCAAAACAGGGTATAGCTCCGATCCCCCTGTTTCCCTTGTCATAGTCTCCAATTCTCCCCAGTCCTTGCACCATGTGTTTCCCCCTGCTCATCAAGACCACTTGAATTTGTGGTCTCACCACCCCAACACAAGTCTACAGAAGACGAAGATAAAAAAAAAAATGGTTTTGAAATCCAACAAAGTGATGCAGGCAGAAACCGTTTGCAGCAGTAACCTCAATCGATTGGGTCTGGAGATCTCCGATCTCATTGCAAAATAAAATTGCATTACAAAGTTATTATAAGAAAAGGCATAAAAGGGTTTCTACATGCATACATACGCAAATCAACGAGAAAAACAAGTATTAAATTCATAAATTATAATTAGGTACTTGCCTTTTACCGGGGTTGAAGAAAAATACACAGATCCTAACCAATACCCAAACCGCGATTCCCACAGCGCTTGAGAATAATCCTATCACTGATCTGACAAAGAATATGGGAAAGGAATGCTCAGATTAACAGATCTATGGTATTCCTACCAACCTAACATTGGAAAGAATAAGAAGATAACCTAAGAATATAGATCTACTCCTAATGATTTGAGGAGGGGTTACCTGAGATAAAAAGATTGACAGAAGAATGCTGGTATCCTCTGATCTTGATTCTGATGGCTGGATCTTAAAGCTGGTATGGCTTGGGAAGTTGAAAGAGAAAGAAGACGAAAATAACCGGGAGGAGTTGCAGAGATTAGTGAGGAGAGATAAGAAGGGTTTAGTTAAAAAAGGGATTAGGTTAAACAGAATACTAATGGGCTTAAGTCATTGGGTCAAACTACAGGTCAGGCCATCTACCCATTAACCCAACTCATCAATCATTGAATCTAATGTGTGCCCCACTTAATTCTATCCACTTAAATAACTAAAATACATTCCATTAAAATAATAATAATATCTGATTAAAATATAATAAAATAATAAATATGTGGGGCCGGGATCTTATAGAACGACCCAGGTACAAAAAACTCCCTCCAGCGCATCTTCTCCAGGCTCCACCCTCTTCCAGCAAACAGCGTCGCCTCCCTTCTCATATCAACACCCTCGTACAACCCGACATCTATTACTTCACAAACTTCTCAACCCTCCAATCCCAATCATCACCATTGGCTGGCCCATCTCGTCGACATCACCATTGTCCTCAAGTCGGGACCCACTTCAGAAGGTTGCTCAACATCTAAACATAAGGCCAGATTTCAACAGTAGGATCCGAAATTTATAGCGAGTAACTGGTGTGATCTTTCCCTTCTTTTCACTATTTTATTCTTGTTGATTTTAGTTTATAATAACTTGGGTAATTATGTGCATCTTTAATTAGTTTTTAATTTAGTTGCATATTCGTCATTAATTTATCTGCATAGTAGTTTAATTGTGCGTATTTTAGATCTCATGTTGTAATTATTGCATACATCCATCTAATTCATTCGTAATTTGTTTGTTTGAATCAACTGTAGTAGCTTGCATTACATTCAAGCACCCATCATTTGCATTCTCCGTCTTCGTTAATTTAGACCCTTAGGGGGAATAGGAGAGCGGCGGTAGACGGGCTGGCCCTTTCATGGGGTCAGCCCATCTATGCAATCCAATGAAAAAGAGATGAACGGTTAGGATTTAGGTTCCATGCACACCCTTAGTTAGGCCCTTCTAGCCCGACATTTAAAAAATCCAAAAAAAATCAGAAAATCCCAAAAACAAAAGAAAAAAAAGATATTTCATTTCTTTTCCTCATTCAACCTCCGCCAATTTTCACCGCTAAACTTCATGTTATTAGGGTAGGCTATACTTGATTCATGAATTCATTGAATATTTGAAAAAGAATTTTCAGCACATGCTATATTTTCAAAATCATTTTCCACCCATGCTTTCATTATTGTCTCAATGCACCGAGTAATACCGATCCTTGGGTGTTAGTGACCGCGACATCGTCCACCCTTCTATGCGACTGCCCAGGCCTTACAGCGATAGCCTCCTAGTGGACTCCCTAGATTGACAGTGGCACATAGGTCCCTCGCTCTCTCCTAAGTTAGGTTAGTTTAGTGTGCATCCATCCCCAACGTGCCCTAAGCGATTGTTGGTTTTAAGATGGGCCTGACGGACGATAGTCCACTTCTCTAGGTGATCTTTCCCTAGATTGACCGGGCGCCTTAGTCCTCCCATCTTTAGACCAATGTTGTAGTGGGCACCTAGGTTTTCATTTTGAGCATCATGTCACATGTGCTTTTGACCCTTTTTCAAGCATCCTTACATGCATGTTTTCAAATAAAGCCTACCCTTTCCCCGCCAAGGGATTCGAGGAGGGTATCCGGTGAACGGAGTTGATCCCACTCAATGAGTATTGGCACCCAACCCATTCTCCATTTTATTTTATTCTATTTTTCATCATTTTCTAGTACGTTTCTTTTTTTTTTTTTCAGCTGAATGAAAATGTGCTTGACTTTTCTTTGTGGTTGCAAATTGATGATAGGAATTCCTTTATTGCATATAATGATCGATTATAACCTTAGTCATCATGTCTATCAGATTCGAAGTGATTTTATGATATGACTCATACTGAAATCTTGTGTATTTGGGCTATGATAAGGCACTACGGAACCCAAGTTTTATGTACTGGAGTTGCCTTTCCAAAATGACTGAAATTCTGCAGTATGCAAATTTCTGAAGTCGTTCCCATTTTTGCAATTTTCAATGTGTTTCAATCCGAATCATGCCATGCTGATTTTTTTTAATGTTTTTTTTTATTCACGCATCGCTGCATTATCTTTCCCGCTAGTTTAGAATCGTGCAGTTTCAATTTGAAATGAATTTTCTAGAATCTCTGAGCTGAACCAGTCAAAATATGTAAATCGGGCTGCAGCAGATTTGCAAAACCTGTACACTGTTTTCAAAGCCCTAATTCAGTGATTTCTAGTTTGAATAAAAACTCACTTATTTTTACGAACATTCTCATACCGGTTGTCTTTCAGTGACATTTGGTTTCAACTGATTTCAATTTTTCAAGAGATTATTAAAAATGGGACAGTGGGCCTAGGTCATGGACTCTGCACTGCAGAAAAATCAGCATGTTAACCGGAATTTGTGCACATAATCACAAGGGTTTATGTTCATTGAAAATCAATGAAAGGAATCACATGAGCTTCCCCTTTGGGTCCATTAACTCCCATGAAAATTTCAGAATAATTGGAGCTTTATGAAATTTATTAAAATTCAGACAGTGGACCCCCGTCATTGGCCAATGTCTGCAGTGCAGAAAATCCAGCAGGTTAACTTGGCCTTGTGCGGATAATCATGAAGGGTTCTGTTAAGCCAAAATTCATGAAAAATTTACAGGAGACTCTTCTTTGGGTCCATTAATTCTCATAAAAATTTTAGATTAATTGGAGGTCTGTGGAAAATTTTAAAATTCGGACAGTGGACCCAGGTCATGGGCAAAATTCTGCAGTGCAGAAATTCCAGCTTATTTAATCAGATTTGTGTGCATTATTTCATAAGGTTCCAATACTCAGAAAAATACAGAATTAAATATGGGGCTTTATCATCACATACACTGTATTTTTGTAAAATTTGAGACCGATCCGAGCTACAGAAAAAATTATTAAAATTTGGGCCACAAGCATTCAGCAACCCATAGAATTCAGGATTGTGTTACCTATTTCATATTTTAGCCTTTTTTCTTTCTTCTCTTCCAAATGCATGGAACTTAGTCTTCTAACTCATCTCAAACTTTCAAGATGGACTGACCCCATAAGAATGACCCAAAATAATACTGATGAGACCATCACGCGTCGCCGGCGGCATTGTGATGAGTGGGACCTTTAATTTCTCGCATTGAGGCAATCAAACGGAGTCATGGTCGTTTACCATGACTGGCGATCACAAATATTACCATTCTGAGGATTTGTCGGGAATCCTTAAAATCGGTCAGTACTTTTGAGTATCGCTTTATATAACACTGTGTTTCCACCCCCATTGGGTCCGAAAATCACATCCGACAATACCTTATGCACCGTAAGTCCGAGGCTTTTGAAAAGTTCAAAGAGTTTCGAGCGGAAGAGGAAAAACAATTAGGTAAAAGCAATTAAGTATCGTTTTAGACGTATGCTTTGGATACTGCAACGTACATACTAAACCTCATACCATTTAAGTCTGTACCTAAGACTCCTTGGGAGTTGTGGTCTGGGTGAAAGCCTAATCTGCAACATTTACAAATTTGGGGTTGTCTGGCACATGTGCTAAAGGTAAATACGGATAAGTTGGAATCGAAGTCGGAAGTTTGCACTTTTGTAGGATATCTTAAAGGAACTAAAGGTTGGTTATTCTATAATCCTAGAGAGAAAAAGTACTTGTAAGTACCAATGCGGTTTTTCTGGAGGAAGATAATATGATTGACCGGAATATTTTAGAAAGGGTTATCTTGAAAGAAATTCAAGAACAATCAGTGCCAAATCTATAAAGAACCGAATTTGTGGAAGACCGACTCTTACCTAAACTAGTAGTTACACCAGAGCCTCGTCGTAGTGGGAGAATTGTTAGGCCTACTAACAAGTTCACATTACTGGGAGAGTCTTACGAGGTAGTTCTGGAGGAACATGAACAAGATCCCTACAACTATGATGAAGCAATAAATGACTAGGATTCGGGACGTTGGCAAGATGCTATGAAAGCTGAGATGGAGTCCATGTACTCTAATCATGTCTGAAAACTTGTGGACTTGCCTGCCAATATCAAACCTATTAGGTGAAAGTGGGTCTACAAGAGGAAGAGAGAACCGGACGGAAGAATTGAGGCCTTTAAGGCTAGGCTTATTGCGAAAGGCAATACTCAGAAAGAAGGAATCGATTATGAGGAGATCTTCTGGTTGGTAGCCATGCTCAAGTCTATCCGGATACTCTTATCCAGTGCGGCTCATCTTAACTATGAAATTTGGCACATGGATATCAAGACGACATTTCTTAATGGCCATCTTGAGGAAGGCATCTATATAGTGCAACCAGAAGGGTTTCGTAGCAAAGAATCAAGAGCAAAGAGTTTGCAAATTGCAGAAGTCCATTTATGGACTAAAACAGGCGTCCCGGAGTTGGAACATCTATTTTGACCAGGCAATCAAATCATTTGGTTTTTGTCGAAAATCGGATGAGTCATGTGTGTACATGAAAAGTGAAGGAGGTATGGTAGTTTTTTTTGTATTATATGTCGATGTGATCCTGCTCCTTGGGAGTGATATAGGGATGTTACCAACAGTCAAAGTTTGGTTGGTAAAAGCATTTGATATGAAGGACTTGGGAGAAGCTAGCTATATCTCAGGAATCAAGCTTCATCGAGACTAAAAAAATAGGATGATTGGCTTATCTCAAGCTTCATCCATAGACAAGGTATTGGTACAGTTTGTAACGCAAAACACCAAGAAGGGTATCACGCCTTTCAGGCACGGATTGCACCTTTCCAAGGATCAGTCTCCCAAGACAACTCAGGAAAATAAGCAGATGAGAGAGGTACCATACGTTTCGGCTATTGGTAGCCTCATGTATGCTATGCTTTATATTAGACCGGATATCTATCACGTAGTAAGCCTAGTTAGCAAATACCAATGAACCCAGGTCCTGACCATTGGATTGCTGTGAAAAGTATTCTCAAATACTTGAGAAGAACTAGAGATTATATGTTGATTTGCGGTAGTGATGAGTTGATTCCAGTTAGATACATAGATTTTGACTTTATGTCATATAAGGATTCCAGGAAATCCACCTCCGGACATGTGTTTATGCTTGGCGGCGGAGCTATCAGCTAGAGAAGTATAAAACAAGATTGTACCACTGATTCCACCTCGGAGGCTGAATACGTAGCGGCTTGTGAAGCAGCTAAGGAAGCAATATAACTTAAGAGATTCCTTATGGAACTTTGAGTGGTACCTTTGGCGCGACTGTCGCTCATAGTTCCCTATGACAGCAGTGGGGGTAGTCGCACAATCCAAGGAACCAAAAAGCCATAAAAGCCAAAAGCCCGTACAGAGAAAGTATCATCTAGTTAGAGAGATTGTAGAAAGAGGTGACATAGCTATCACCAAAATAGCGTATGCGGATAATCTCGCAGATCCCTTTACTAAGCCTTTGACTACCTAAGTCTTTAAGCGGCATGTAGACGTGATGGGCATGAGATGCAACCCTGACTGGCATTGAGTCCAAGTGGGAGATTGTTAGATTGTATGACCTCAATCTAGTGGATGATCCGAGTAAATTGATTTATTTCATTAATTAATTTATATTTTCATGCTTTATTAATGAGATGAATGGTATTTTATTCTATGTTTATACATGACCAATACAAAATGACATGATGGTTCATGAGATGAACCGGAGCACATAAGTATACTAGTTGTGATTCATGTGTTTGAATGAGATCCACATACAAGTGACATAGATTACAAATCTTATACTTAAATTGATTCACAACCAGTGATAAGATTGGGCATCTCATCTGATAGGGTCGCTCACAGTGATCACTATAAGATAGTTTGATATATCTCGATCATCAGAGTGTAAGACTCTGGATCATTGTGTTGGTACATTGGATATACTGAAGGACCATGAGTAGTAACTTGTACAAATCTGTCTTTGATTTAATAACTGCTCTCATAATTCCCAAGCAATAGGCTCATAATCCTAAGGGATTAATGGACTCAAGTTTCTACTATACATTTACTTTGAGTCATCAATGAGTGAGGCCAATTTTAGGTCGACACCTCGATGTCTTAAGTACGTGGTAATGGGGCTGTGGGAACATAAAATTCTCAAGATGGAATCTATCCTCACAAATATCCCTTTGTGCCAATTAATGAAGTTTATCATTAGTGACTGCGCACCCATCTTAATTAAGACTTAATTAGATTGTACCGTTGGTTACTGTGATTAATTGGGTCACAAGGATAATAAGAGATGGATCCAATTTAGTTGGACATATTTATTCTAATAGATACAATGATAAATTTGATGGAGGGGCCTACTTGCAGTAATTGGAATGTTTAGGGTCTTCATGTAATTATTCATAAGATTGGAGTGCAATTGCATTTAATTAGTGGACTTATTTGTAATTAACTGTGGGTCTGGAGTTCACATGAGATGTGGAGTCCAGATTCTTAGTTGGAGCTAGATTTTAAGGAATCCCTAGTGATCCCCATGCTAGCCCTAATAAGAGAATGTTACTAATCTCATTAGAACTCTTAAGAGAATGAGGAGCATGATACTTACTAAGAATGGGAGTAAGACTTCTAATCTTGGTCTAAGAGGAGGTGTGCTAAAAACTATAAATAAGGGGTGAGGGTTAGAGATCTTTACACACAACAATTATCTCTCAAGTTCCTATCTATCTTTCTCCTCTCTCTCCTCTTGTTTCTTATTAGAGATCTAAGGTTTTCTTCTACTTGGAGATCCCACCATTCTCCTTGAGAAGTTCTCTAAGAGGGTCATAACGTGGAAGAACACAAAGGCAAGGGAGATCAAAGTTTGCGAAAATAGTTTTCTTAGAGATCAAGTTCTCGATTAGAGCACAACCAAGATCCAAAGTTATAGATCTATTATCTATTTGAATTAGTAGATCTAGTTATGCTTGTTGTTTCTTGATCTATCTTCTTGATGGATGTTTGATCTTAATGCAAGAGATTATGGTTTTAGATCTAGGACTTGAGTTCTTGGCCTTATGGATATTTGATCCCTACATCAAGTGGGTCAAAAAGTTTTGAATATCTATCTATCCATGAGACCCACCTAGTATTCATCAGTAAATGGGAAGAAAGAACATAAGGTCCGAACTGTTTTATTTATGTATTGAAAACTCCCCATGGCCCAAAATCATATTTGATCAAACAATCTTTATAAGTGACTGGAAAGGTTTTCGAGGAGTACGATGTATTGGAATGATGTTTCACGGTTCCTTTTAAGTAATTCGAAATGATTCATCCACAGTAGGGCCCACTGAGTATTTGGCTCTTGTACAATCAGGCTGCAACCAGTAGTGGTCTTGGCTATTCAATGGGTTGGAAAGGATTTCTTTTAAAGATTATAGTGGCACAGAAACAACTGATTTCAGAGCTTCTCCTCCACTTACTAATCGGAAGTGCAGCCCATAAGATAATCTATGCCAAGAGGCATGCTGGTGGTGACTTGTTGATTGGATACTAGAGATCATTACTCTTGATTAAATATTCTGTTAGAATACTACTTCTTTGCTGTGAATTTCATTAGTATGAAATTGGTAATAATTTCTCAGCGTGGTTAACTGCCATACAGTGGTGAGTTCTGTTGAGGCGGGTGAAATCTTTTTAGATGACCCTAGAGTCTTTGTGGTGTATTTGGATACTGTAGATCATTACTCTTGATTAAATATTCGGTTAAAATACTACTACTTTTGCTGTAAATTTCATTAGTATTATATCGGCAATAATACTTCAGCATGGGTAGGAAATTTTTTTCGGACCAATATAGTATTCTATCTGAACAATCTTTGATGTTTTAATGGTTGTTAGATGGCCATGCTTCTCTTTTAGTTCTCATTTATTTAATGGTGTGTTCCTTCATGGGTTTTGTTGACTTATAAATTTTCTCCTATTGTATACATTATGTGTCATGACCCCAAAATTGGATTAAGGTTAAGGGATCACGACGAGCGCAGACACTGGTTATTTATAATTTAATTTGTGCGCATTTATCCACATAATTTCGCTATGTGAGGACTTAACCAGGCCATCGGATCCACGAGGGATATCCTGGTGGAAACTTGTTTGAGCCATTTCTATAAACAGACATAATTAAAATCATCCATGGCATTCAGTAGACTGGAAATAGAAAGAAATGCATTTCTATATACATTAGTATTCTAGTTTAAAAAAGTAACAGAAGTAGTTTAATTACATTTTTCCATAATGACAAGCTTACAAAAACACTGGCCACATAAACAAAAGAACAAAAGATATCATTCCCAAAAAACGACCCCAAAAGATGTGATGCCAGACTCCATAACTTCCGACGCTCTACTCTACATTGTCAGCTATCCACTCTCAAACAAATAGCGGGTCCTGTTAGACCGCCTCATAGTCTTGTCCGGGTGCAAGGAGGAGTTCATAACACACAAAACCAAGTGTAGATCAGACAGATTGCCTGGCAAGTATCAAAAATAAATTAAATGCATAATTTGTAGTACCAAACTGAATGTAAGTAATAGGTGGATTATTCAGGAATTCAGATAATAGTAGTGCTAGGCAGGTTAGTGCATCAGGAATAAAAATAATAGAATCTTAATTACCAAGAAATTAGGCTACATTCAAATTGGCAACCATGTCGCACAGGTCCTCAGTATGGGTGTATCCACTTGTCCCATAGCGAGCAAGCATGCAATACCACAGAACTCTCCTAGAGTTTATGGCCGTCAGAAATCATTGCCCCTGCCATGTGTGCATTTGCTCATCCCTAGCAGGGATAGGTACTGTAGTGACTTCGTATCACATGCCAGGACTATACTGCAACGAGCAACTTAGGTCTCGGATGGGTAAGAAAAGGACAAGGTTATATGAGTAACTCGGGAGGGGTAGGGCATTGAGTGCTCGCACACCAATCCAAGAAACCACCTACAGATCTGGGTACATCCAAGGTTAAAGTAGGGCAATGACCACATGCTAATCCAAAGGAGTCCCACTAGTCATGCTACTAAGATTGGGTAAGGCCGATCGAGGAACAAGAAAGAAGAAGAATGGGGGTGATATGAGGCACTTTGGTGGACAAATGAGGGAGATAGAGGAAGGATTGGAGGGGGGGCGGTGTTGGTGTGTGGGAGTTGGGTGGCCGGCCTGCCGGAGACTTTTGTGTTTCATTGGAACCAGGGAAGGGAATCGATAAAGGGAGAAGGAGAAGGAAAGGGGCAGGGCAGGCCTTATATAGGTAGGCACGTGGGCCCCGCCATTTAAGTAGATTTTGCCCTGCAATAATTGGGATCTTTTGGACCTTTGATGGACTAGGGTGAAGAACGAAATTTTCACAAAACTTAAAGGCCTTTCTAAATAACCAAAAATCATAATTTTACCAAGTCGATTGTAAAGACTCATATTTTCAGAAATGATGAAAACACCCCTGGAAAGGGTGATAGGTTCAAATATGGGTTTTTTTTCGATCTCGAATGAGAACCAGATGAACACGGAAGTTGTTGGGTACGATGAGACCCAACTTTTGAACCCATAATGGCTGTTTTTCAAAATTCTCCAAAACATCCTTTGTTGGCAGAATATTGTGAAAACATTTTGGAAGTAATTCACAAAATTCAAACAAAGAAAATAAGAGAAACATTGCATTAATTTCTCCATTTATATTAAATGGGTTCGCATTTCAAGCCTCGTGGATTTAGGTTGTTTACAAATTTACCTTACAACCCCTCTATTCGGCCTTAGATGGTTTCAAACCCAACAACAATTGAACAAAATACAAAAAATAGGCACAAACAGAGACAAAAGACTGTAAAAATCAACTCAGTGAGCTCACGTTTGAGAGCATTCTATCTGCTCGAACATGGCTCTCTACCGGTCTATTTTCTTCATCTTCTCTTTTGTACTCTCCCTCATGCCTCTACTGCCTATCATGGGTTTGGGATGACCTTACTAAGTGTTTGGATAGGTAAAAACTAGTTTTGATTGATAGTAATCTTTGAAAATTATCATTTGTTCATCAAGGACTGCATTTATGTAATCCAAGGGAGTTACGGGTTTATGTGCCAGTGGGTGTTCAATGTTGTGTCATTCTAGGCCATACAATAGCTGAGAACTAGAATGAAGCCATAAAAGGGCTTGCTTAATTGAGTCTCAAACAGGAACATCATTACTCCTTTAAGTGAGAAAGACAAAGGAGGACCGAACACTCATAAGTTTGGGTTTGGTAAGACCGTGTAGATTTAATCTCTCCCTCTTGAGGAACGCTTCCATAGGTTAAAGACTGAATTTAAGAGGCTAAGAATGAGTGTTGCAGGACTTTGAGACAGAATCTCACCTTCTTGAAGATATCTGAAGAAGGAAAGAATTCTCGTTAAAAATTCTAAGTCTGGGGAGGCTTTAATGTATTGCAGGGGAGTTGGAGAGAGTGGGGAGACCGTGGAAGGGTGTGTAGAGGTTGATTGGTCGACCCGAGTCTTATTTATAACTTTGTATAGCAATTGCAGCAGATTTAGGGAGTTTTAATTCAAAAATGGGCACCAACACTCTACAGTGGGTCCATGTCCAAGAGACCATGTTTCTCATGGACAGGAGTCCTAATCAATCAGAAGTGGGCCCAAATGACATCCAGTTGCACTGAAATTTTGGGGAATCTCTCTTGGGATGACTTTTAGACTCTAAGGAGGGCTTCATCATCACTTGACCTCTGAAGTGGGCTTTGGACTCCTTGTTTGTATGCACTTTTACTTTGAATTTAGAATCCTGGTCCCAAATGGCCTCCAATGGTCTTGAAACTATAGGAAACCCTCTTGAAACCCATTATTGACCGTCAAGGAATACTTCACCTAGGTTTGACCTGTCACTCCCTGAGCCCGAGATTCCGCTCATCTTGTAACATGACATACTCCCGCGTGAAAATTCAAACCAACCTGATGCATAATCGAATTCCACAAAAGGGTTTTCCCACAGGATATCACGTGTGAGATTAAAAGTTCCATATATTTGTATAGTTCATCCATAGATATCCTTCCATATCCATAAATCTATTGATGGACCCGGCTTCTCTTGCATTCCTTCACCCCGGGTCCGTTGGGGTGCAGTGGTGGCGAAAGAAAAGCGAGCATCAACATTTTTTTTTTTTGCACGGGTATGCCAAATTTTCTATTCTACTTGGAATTTGAAATGGTGATCCGGAGATTCACCTTAACAAGTAGAAAGGAAATCAAACTTTTTTTCTGACTTTCCATTGCACATATATTTTAAAGAAAGAGACAAGATTTAGAATGCCGTGAGAGACGATTTTCTTTAGTTTGCCGTGAAAGGCGATTTTGCCGTAGAAGGTAGTTTTGCCGTAGAAGGTGGTTTACAAATTTCATCAAAATGTAAAGACAAGAAATGTGATTTTTTATGTCTCTTTTAAAAAAAATTCAAAGTATAATAGAAAAGTAAGAAAAAGGGATCTGACTTCTCAGGAGATTGAGGGGAGTCGTTTAGATTGATGGTCACGAGTCATGTATGGGCTCCGCCATCGTCCTTCAGATGAGAACACTTGATGCTTTTGATTCACTTGGCTTGGATTGGACTTCAGATTTTTAGAGGACAAAGACCAAAGGAAGGTCCTATATCTAATGAAAAAACCGAGTAGACGGGCTGAAAAGCCGCATCCAGGCCATGTTGGATAGAAGAAGAGGGGAAACTTTGGGGGGAGGGGGGGGGGGGGGGTGGCCCCCCAAGGGACTTCAATCACCTTAAAGTGTTTGCAACAGAGTTTTTTCAGGGCAATAGAACTTCTTTGTGCAGAGATTTCTAGGACAATTCTTCAGAACACTCGTCGGATAATTTTTTCGGACCCTTTCCCTCTGGAATGACCGCCTATTTATAGGCTTTTGCTAGCCATTAGGAAGGTTTATGGGCCTTAAGATGGGAGGAGTACAAGTATTAATTTCATAATTTTGTAACTCCTTTTTCTTGGATTCTAATTGGCTAATGGAGAATAATGGGCATTTAATCTCCATGATGATGGGGGTTTCATTATTAATTACCATGATTAAACTCCATAATGATAGGAGTTACATGATTAATTTTCATGATTAATTCGACTTGTAACTCCTATTCGCTTGCTTCTGATTGGGCTGTCCAAAATATTGAGTTAATGACAGCATTAATTTGTTATAAACAAGTCAATTAACAATATTAATTGATCGCCAAGCCGCTTGAAGAGTCGCGGGCTGCACCGCGTCTTTTGGAATTCTTCTGGCGATGATCATCGATGGATCCGCTCGTCGTTTTGTGTCAGATGACGATGCAATTTCAGACATTGGTTGACACCAATAGGCCGGCAACATCTGTCCAATCGATTTCTCGATCGGTCGGGCAGAAAGTGTGCTTTCTTGGTCGACCGGTTGGCGATTTCGGAGTGTCCGATGATGGCCGAATGATTTCAACGGCGGATCCATGATGTTGACAAAGATCGACGGATATCATGCTTAAAAAATCAAAATTTAAGAAAATCACAGGGGCCAAACATCGCGATACGTGAAAAGAATCGGAAAAACGGTCGTTCCGGTGGAAATCTGGCGACCCAGACTTCCAGGGTCGCCGGCGACCATATACCCATGGTCACTGGCGACCATTGGGCAAGGTCGCCGGCGACCATGGGACTTTGGTCCCTTCTTCAGTCACCGTTCGGTCGTCGTTTCTCGGCCGTTTTTCGGGCTTTTTTGCTTCTGTTTTCTCCTATATTTTTCTTGACATTTCTCCTCATTTATTGGCTTGATTCCTCTGAAGAAAACCTGTCGAGAAGCCGTACAAATCAGAGCACAAAGTTTCCTATTTTTGGAAAAGCCGAAGACTTTGTAGCCGATTTTCCACCAAGAGTTAAAACTAGGTCAAACAATGTCGGAATGACATGAAATTTGAGGTGAAGCTTCCTGAGCATTAGATAGGACCAACCACGGGCTTTTATTTGAGTTTTGAAGCAGTTTAGGGTCCTGTCGATGCTAGACTTGATTTCACTGTGCGGAAGATGTCGAGCTTTAATGTACAATCAACTGATGTCTGATTGACCTGAATTTTGACAGGGAGCCTATTGGAGTCATTTTGAGATGATCCATCAGCTCTGATTTGGGTGCTATGGTCCTGGGGAGCTCCGCCGCCAGTAGGCTAGATTTTGTTTCTGAGCGTCAAAGCCGGGTCAAACGTTGTCGGAATGACCCGAAATTTGACGTGTAGCCCTTTGGAAGTATGTAGAAGCTACCGATGTGCTTTGTTTGATGAGTGATGGCATCAGGGGTTCTCGCCTCCGAGAGGCTTGATTTCACCGTTCAAGAGTTGATGGAGTGTCAGACGGTGTCGGTTTCACTTGAAATTTGACGCGGAGCCTTTTGGAGGTATTTTGAGACCATCCATAGGCTCTGATCGAAGATTTGTTATCTTCAACACTGTCGCCAACGGGAGCTCCTGCTCAGCCGTTGGAGGACTGAAGTCAGGCCAAATGGTGTTGAAATGGCTCGAAACTTCATGTGTACCCTACTTTTGGCTATTTCAAAGGATCTTGCAATTTTTGTTTAATTCTGACAAGATCTGATGCTTGAAGCGGCTCTGCTTGTTTGTGGTAGGATGCGACTCCATGTAGCTTTTGATGTTAATGAGGCAAAGTGATATTTTTTAGTGTCAACAAATTCCCCCTCGAGGTGCAGCGATGAATTGCATAGCTTTTGCAGTCGATGTGCCTCGAAGAAAACTTTGAAGAAGAACTTTTGACTTGACCAAGAGTCTCTGAGCATTTTTTGATAGAGTAGCCTTTTGAGTTTTCAAGGGAATTTTATGGCAGTGAGAGCGATCATGTACCATCTCAAGGCAAAATTTTGAAAATGACATTTGGATTGGGTTTTGGGTTTTGGATGTTTTCTTTTTGACCTTGTGAACCTAAAGGGTTTATGTGGCACATCAGGCGGTCAAGAAGGTTTTTGGTTTTTGACCTTGTGACCTAACAAGCTGTATGTGGCAGGTTAGGGGGTTGGATTTTGGATTTTGATTTTTGGTGTTGTAACTTAACAAGTTATATGTGGCAAGTTAGGGGACCGGGATTTGGTTTTTGGTTTTGGCCTTCTTACCCAACAAGCTGTATGTGGCAAGTTAGGGGACCATGGTTTTGTCTTTTGGTCACTCTTTGGGATAATTTTGGGTCCATTGGAGTGGTTTGGGTTTTTGTGGAATGTCAATTTCAAGGTTTTGGCTTAATTTGGTTCATGAGGTGGGATGGTTTGGATTTTTGGGAACTCATGAGGCTTGGATTTTTTTGTATGGTCCAATCAACTCAAAGGAGGCATGGAACCATTTTTGTATGCTCTTGGTAAGAGGCATTTTGACTAAAAGCCACTTTTAGTGCCTACGTGGTCAAACTTGGCTCATGTGGGCTAGCCCGTGGGACCTTAAGTTTTAAAGATGGCTTAGATCTCATGTGGTGTCATTTTTGTAAAGAATATCTAAAAATATCTCTTTTTGGTAGAGAATATCTAAAAATATTCTTACTTGGAGAGAATCTCTCAAGTTTCATTGATTTTGGGAGAGATTTTCTCAAAATATTTTTCTTTGGGAGAAAGTTTCTCATAATCCCTTTCTTTTTGGAGAGAATTTCTCAAAGAATCTTCTCTTTGGGAAAGAATATCCCATGATCCCTTTCTTTTAGGAAGTTTGCTAATTTGTAGCACTTACCTCCTTTCTTTTCTCCTTCTTTCCTCTTTTGGTTTGTTCTCTCTTACAAAAGCGAGGAGGTTGGATCTCTTGTTGCTATTGCTCTCTTTTTGGAAAAATCTTCAAGAGTGCTCTAAGATCAATAACTTTTCTTCTTCTCCAAGGATCTTCAAGGTTTTTCTTCTTCCTCCATGGCTTCAAGAGTGTTTCCTTTTTTCTTAAGAAACTCCATGTAGAAGTAGGAAAAAAAAAGTTTCTTTTTTTTCTTTTCTTTTTCTTTTCTTTTCCTTTTCTTTCGTTTTCTTTTCTTTCTTTTTGTTTCTTCTTCTTTTCTTTTTTTTTTTCACGTGTTTTCTTTTTTTTTTCACACGTTTTTTTTTCTTTCTCTATTTTTTTTTCTTTTTCTTTCATGGTTTCTCTTCTTGTTTTTTTTTTTTTTGTTTTTTACCGTGCGTTTTTTTTTCTTTCCCTTTTTTTTTGTGACCGTATGGCCACGTGGCCTGTATGCAAATTTTTTCTCTCTCTTTTTCTTTAGAAAGGAGATTCTCTTCTTCTCTTTTGCCTTCTTTCTTTCCCGGATTTCGAGACGCGCATGCATGACAACTTTCCTTCTATGCATTTTTTCTCTCTTTTTAAAAAAAGAAAATGGAATTGGAAGGATGATAGTGCACACCTGGAAATCTTTTGCAAGTCTTAGGATTTGGAGCTCGCAGCAATGTTGAGCCCTTTCTTGGTCTTGTGGGGATTTTTGAGGAGCTTTTGCAAGTTTTGGATTCTGGAGTTCGCATCAATGTTGAGTCCTTTTCCAATCTTGCGGATATTTGAGAAGTTTTGGCTTGATCTCGCAACAACGTTTGAGTTCAAGCGTTCTTCGAGAACTCTCCATTGATTATGAGCTTGCAGCACTGTTGAGCCCATCTTCAAGCTTCCTTTCTTTTTCGAGATACTTTCCTTTTCTTCAGAATTGCCCCGGAACCATGCCAAAATTTCGCTAGGATTTTTTAGCAAAATTCTATCATTTTGATGATTGATTTTCTCTTCTCCATTTTTTACAGGTAGTTCCTCTAGAACGAACAAGGGTAAGGAGCCTGTCACTGATGCGCCTCGCTGTTCTACCAGATGTTCTAATGTGGTCGTACAGCAGGCCTGGGAAAAGGTCCAATATGTTGAAAGGAAATTGGAAGAGTGTGACTCGCTCAACCGAGATGAGATGAGGCAACGTTTGATCGCCATCAAGGATGAGGAGTTTTATAGGATTATGTTAAGCAACCGTCCTTGGGTCACGGACGATCAGAGCATTGTGGCCAAGCCTACCTTTTTCTTTGGTGATGCCGCCCCTGACGACTCAACATACCAAAGGAGATGTTTTCAGTTCTCTTACATTGCTGATGGTGAGGAGAGAACTGTTTCTACCCGATCAGCCTTTGATCGGACTATCTCAATCATGAGCCTTTCCTCCACATGCTCAAAGAGGGAAGATCCTCCAAGCTGGGTGAAAAGGACGAATATGATCAAGACCGGGGTTTTTGTTGGTGGCCCTTCTGGTTTTGCAGAGAAGTCGCTTGCCCGTATGGACATTTTGATGCCGGCTAGCAGCTACCAAGGTTCAGATCATCCTTTGGTCGATTTGAGACCGGTGGGCCTTGGCATTTTCAAGGGCGATGGCAGCAATTGGGTGAAGCCTTTTCGACTTCGTGGTCGTTTCAGCACCGATTCGAGCTGGGAGTCGTGGACTGATCACATCCTGCAGGTCGGCGGTGCCATTCTGAAGGAGGCCGAGATTTTTGATGCGGTTCGTGCTTTTCAACAAACCGTGGTTTTATCCGATGAGGCCTTCATGGCCATGTTGGAGTCGTTCCTTCCACAGACCAACACCTTCATTGTCACAAACGGTGAGATTGGTTTTTCTTTAAAGGAACTGAACGCCATCACTGGGCTGCCTATCCTCGGCAGACTCTATGTGGAGTTCATGCCTATTGACAGTGTCCTTGAGGAGCAGTCTGAGGAGTTTAGGCTTTTGTACCTTCAGCTCGTCGCCTTCTATGATTTCTTGAAGGAGAAGGAGAGCGTGAAAGTTTGGTGCAGCAGTTGGAAGAGTGGTAGCTCTTTGTCTTCCAACTACTTTGACAGCGGGGAGTCTTCTGAGAGTATGGCCCAGGAAGCCAGGGCCAAGAACTTAGGTTTGAAGAAGATTTCTGCCATACGAGAAAATTTGAAGGAACTCTTCGCAAACACAGACGTCATTCATTCTGACATTGCGCTGCGGAGAGATCTAGCTGTTTACCTCACTTATTGGCTGGGTGAGGCTATTTTTGCTGGAGGAGATGGAACGCACATCAGGCCGCACTGCATTTCTTCTGGCTTGTCAGATGGCGTTTGGAAAGTGCCTGGCTTTGGTGCCTGCTCTTTACTCCTACTTATGTACTGAACTGCAGTTGCTGGTTTCCTGGCTCGGCTTGGGCTTCACATGAATAGGGTATTTTCGGCCCATATCTTTTATTCGTGGTATGTATACCACTGTCCTGGTTTCCACCGATTGGGTGCTGTACAGGACGATGACTTGTTTATGATTAGGTTGGCTAGAGGGAAGCCTGTTTCTGAATCTCTTTTATCTGTCCGTTTGAGGATCTGACGATTCAGGGACGTCGAGATGGGGCAATCTTCAGTGAAGCTTTCTCCGAGGTTGCGGAAGAAAGCTTTTTATTTTAGTGTCTCCCGAGATTCCACTAGGGCTAGGTCGGGGAGACACTATTCTTTGACAAATGCATAGAGGAGTTGGCTTTTTAACATACGTGTTGGTGCGATGGTGTATCGTAGACATCTTTTCGTCAACATCCAACCGTATGTCCCCTCGCGCTTTGCACTGCAGTTGGGTTTTTCCCAAGGTGTTGTTGGAGCGCCTTCGAGTAGGGTGAAGCACTTTGGAAGTTTGCAGGACGGGAGAAACGCATGGGCCTTTTATAGTGCGGAAGACACTACTACCATGATTCCTTATCCTGAGTTGCCCACCTTCCGGATTGCTGGCTTCACGAAGTGGTTCGTGGATAGCCTTTCAGTGTACCAAGGGCTTTCCAAGAAGAAGCTCGATGTAAAGCATCCTTCTGGAAAGGGTCTTGGGAAATCAGATGGCGTCCGCAGAGAAGAAGTTCTGGCTTTCCTTTCTCGAGAAAAGCACAAAATAGGCTTTCTCGAGGATCAGGACGTCATCAGATCGAGAGTTGCACAAGAGATACCTGGTGAGGTCTTGGAACAGCTTGCAGAGGAGGAAGCTGAGGTTGATGCTTGGATACAAGCAGAGCGGGCAAAGGCTTTCATGGAGTCTACTGGCAAACGCAGACCATCCGGTGAGGACTCTAGTGAGAGGTCAGATTTTGATGGTGGGGCGGGTACTTCCAGCAATTCGTCCCATAGGAGCAAGAGGAGAAGAGGACAGCGCCGAAGTAAGAGACGGGACGAAAACTCTCCTGATCTGGAAGTCCCTTCCACCATTGTTGAGGAGGCATTAGGGGATGACGATGAGCCTCCAGAGAAGAGGAGCCAGGGAGAAAAGATCAGTAGTGATAGTATGACCCTTCTTCTCTCTTTTTCTACTTTTTTCTTTTATGAGGCTTTTGTTTTTTGATCTACTGCTTTTCTTTCTTTCGGCAGAAGATGATGATTTGATGGTGCCTGAGGTTCCGGCCGATGAGGCGGTGACGGATCTGATCGTGGCATCTGAGGAAGAACCCGGAGACTCTGAAGTAGACCCAGAATCTCCACCTGGTATGATTTCTTTTTTTTCGTTTTGTTTTTCTTTACCGCCACTAGCTGACATATTTTTTTGTTTTCTTACAAGTTGACTTGCTAGAGGATTCCGACGACTTCGAGCCATCCATGGATGCAACTTTTGACGATGCTTCGGATGAGCTTACAAAGGCAGAAAGTATTCCGCCGGTCATCGAAGAAGGTACTTTGTAGTGATAATCTTGATATTTTGATTTTTGATAAGATCATATTCATACCTTTTTCATCTTTCATTGGCAGGTTGTGAGGCAACAAAAGAAGTTCCTCTATCTTTTTCAAAGCCAGAGCAGGGGGTGCCCGCGGCTGATCCAAGAGTAAAGGCTTCTTTCACCAGTTTTGATGAGGCAGAGAAGAGTCTGCGTACTGATACTCCTTCTCCAACGGCTCTGATTGGAAAGAGTTTCTTGATTACTCTTCGGACGGTTCTTGACATGGGCGGTCAACCAACGGAAATTGGCGAGTCTTCAATTGAGCCATCCCGTCAGTTTGCGAGGAAGGTATTGAAGAGAGTTTTGAGCTCATGGGTCGAGACTCTTTCTTCTGGCCATTTGGAGGCTGGCTTCGGCATGATTAAGCATGTGCAGGACATTCTTGCTGATAGCGAAGAGGTTGGTCTGGACATTACAGATGCCAAGACTTTTGTTGATGAAGTCATTGTTCTAGGCAATAAGTGGATTGAGACCAAGAGCTTTCCAAATGGTGACTTCTTTAATGAGATGTTTTTGAAGCCTTCTGGTGAGGTCAAATTTGAACTAGACGAGATCTCGCGAACTCGGAAGCAGCTCTTTCGGGAGAGGAACGTCACCGAGTTGGCTATTATCAAGCTGACACAGGACCAGCACCGTCTCGATAGGGAGGTCATTGAGGCTAGACAGCACCTTGAGCTATTAGAAGAACAAGCCCCTGCCAAGTGGACTACCATTTTGAAAGCTCGTGATAGAGAGAGAACTCTCATTCGCCAAGTTGAGGAGGCTGAAAGCAATCTCCGGAGGAAGGCTCAGGAATATGAACAATGGCAAATTCTCTGGGAAGAGCTTCCTCGTGCTGAAGATGGGTCACAAAAACCTACCGTATTTTATGGGAAAATCCTGAAGAAACGCGGCCTGAAAGCTTTGGAGGCTAAGGCCAAGAGTTTGCTTGAGGAGTTAAGTCTTTGGCAGAAGACCATGTTAGACTAGCCTCCTGATTTTGTAACAAACTTTTCTTCTTTTCTTTCGGTACCTCCATGTATAAAAATTTTTGGCACCCTTTTTTTTTTGTAGTCCCTTATTTCACTTAAACCCTTTTTTGATGAAAATAAGTAAAAGTTGGATGGGAATGTTTGTTTGAAAATTTGATAAAAAGGTTGTCATTTTGTGAAAATCTTTTGTCAAATGGTTATTTTGGGCATGAAAGCCAGATTTTGTGGCAAAAAGCCTGGTTATTTGATGGCTTGAAAGCGGAATTTTGAATGGCATGAAAGCTGAATTTTGGTGGCATAAGAGCCAAAATTTTATGGCATGGGAGCCAAAGTTTTTTTGTTTGTGGCATGGAAGCCGATTTTTTTTTTTTATTTTTGCGTAAAATCCGGGTTTTGTGGCGTGAAAGCTAAGTTTTGTTTGTGGCATGGAAGCCATGTTTTGGTGGCATAGGAGCCAAAATTTTGTTTGCGGCATGAAAGCCGGTTTATGGGATAAGAGCCGATATTTGTTTGTTTCGCGCGAAAGCCAGATTTTGTGGCATGGAAGCCGAGTTTTTTGAAAACCAAGTTTTGTTTTGTTGGTGTGGAAGCCGGATTTTTTTTATATTTGGCATGAAAGCCAGGCTTTTGGCATGAAAGCCGAGTTTTGGTGTGAAAGCTGGGTTTTTTGGTTTTTGGCGTGAAAGCCGAGTTTTTGGTTTTCAAAATGCAAGTATCGACTAACAATCGCCTCCCTGCTGAATGGTATTGCAAGTATCGATGGAATGTCGCTTCCTTGCTCATTCGGTTGCGAGTATCGATGGAATGTCACCTCCTTGCGGGTTTGGGTGCAAGTATCGACTAAGAGTCGCTTCCCTACTGTTATTTTTTCAAAAATTTTGTTTTGTGGGTATCGATGGAATGTCGCCTCTCCAGGATTTTTGAAATTTGAGGTTTTTTCGAACCTTCATTTTTGTTTTGAAATTTGGGTTGTGGATATCAACTGAAATGTTGCGTCTCTACGTTTTCTTTTTTTTTGAAAATTTGAAAGTATCGACGTGGTGTCGCTTCCTTGCGATTTGAGGTTTTGGAAGTATCGAATGGGGTTCACATCCTTTCGATTTTTGGGTTTTGTGTGAGTATCGACTGAATGTCGCTTCCCCACGGTTTTTTGAAAAACCATTTTGTTTAAAGACACGAGGGTCGTAAATTTTGACACAAAACCATTTTTGGCAGTAAAAGTTCGGGTGGACTAGGGTGGAAATCCTTGAGTCCTGATTTTTGTTTCAAACCATGAATTTTTGGGTTCAAGGATCGAAATTTTGGTCAGTTGGGGAAGAGGCTCCTAAACTTGGATTTTGGGGTTTTTTTTTTTTTTTGAACAATGAAACTATGAAAGTAAGCATCATTTTTTGAGTTTTTAGAAATTCCAACATAAGGATGAAAACTCTAAAAGGGGTGGCTTTGACGAGCAAGTACCTAAGAATAGGCTTTGGCCATGCAGGCATCGCTCTGACCCGTTGTAGGAAGTCTTCAAGGGTAGTACCGCTTCAAGAGCTTGCCATTTAAGGGCAACATACATCTGTCACCCTCCATGTTTAGAAGAGCATATGCGCCGTTGGAGAAGACTTTGTCGATGACGAAGGGTCCCTCCTATTTTGGTTCAAATTTGCCTTTGGATTTGTGGGCAAAAACCAATGGCCTTTTCACTGTAAGAACCAAGTCACCCTATATGTGGGCGCGTTGCCTGACCTTCTTGTCGAAAGATCCTGCCATGCGTGCCTGGTAAAGCTTAACGCTTTGTAGACCTTCGAGCCGTCTTTCATCGAGATTATCCAGTTCTTGGAGTCTTAATTTGACGTTGCTTTCCTTCGTCATGTCATTTTGTAGAGATACCCTTAAGGAAGGAATTTGAACCTCTAGAGGGACAACTGCTTCATATCCATAGACCAAGGACAATGGTGTGCTATGGGTTGGTCCTCGAACGATGGTTCGATAGGCCCACAGAGCTTCATGCAGTTTGTCACTCCAGTCTCTTTTGTGACTAGAGACCATTTTCTTGAGGATTTTGCAGAGTGTCTTGTTGAAGGCTTCTGCTAGTCCATTTGCTACCGGGTTATACGGAGTCGAAGGATAACTTTGGATTTTGTATTTGTCGCAGAACTTGTAGAATCTGTGATCCTGGAATTGTGGTCCGTTATCATGGACGAATCTTTTAGGTATGCTGAAGCGACAAATGATGTTGGATCGCAAGAATTGAAGGACCGATGAGGTCTTCATTTCACTGAACGCAAATGCTTCTGACCACTTGGAGAAATAATCCGTATTGGCGAAGATGAAGCGATGACCCTTGCTTGATGGGGGAGAGATAGGACCTATGATGTCCATACCCCAGGCCTTGAAAGGCTATGAGATCGCTGTAGGATGTAGCCATTCTGGAGGCATGTGGACATAGTCTCCGTGAACTTGGCATTGTTGGCAACGTTTAGCAAATTGCGTCGCGTTAGCTACCATGGTAGGCCAATAGTAACCTAACCTTTTTATCTGATCGTAGAGCTTAGGACCAGCTTGATGGGCTCCACAAAAACCAGCATGAACTTCTTTTAGAGTTTCTTCCTCCTTTTGTTGTGACAAGCAGAGTAGAAGTACTCCATTGAAGGATTTTCTATAAAGCATTTTTGAGGGGATATCCAAATGAAAATTTGGGGCTCGTCTTTGAATGCTTACCCACTCTTTTGGATCTTCTAGTAGGATTCCGAACATAATATAATCGACGAATGGATCCCTCCAGTCGCCGCTCGGAGGTTTAAGGATAGAAATCCGACTCCCAACCACTTGGTGGCATTCAACGACTGCTTAGTGTGTGTTGAGAGGAGGGAGAATCCTTCTTTGACATACTGTCATTTTCATGTTTTCCCCCCCTTGGATTGCCATAGATGCAGCAAGTCCAGGTAGGGCATCTGCACTGATGTTTTCACCTCTGCGGATGTGGGTGATGTGATAGACATCAAACTTTTGTCGAAGTGACTGTGCCTTGTTGTAGTAAGGCAACAGATCAGGCTTCCTGATTTCAAATTTTTGATTCATCTGATTGACGATCAGTTGAGAGTCCCCAAATGCTTCCAGCATGGTGATACCAAATTCGAGGGTGAGTTCCAATCCTACGATCAGGGCTTGGTACTCAGCTGCATTGTTTGAACATAGTACCAGTAGCGAGAATGCGTGTGGAATCATGTATTTGTCGGGGCTAACAAAGAGAATGCTAATTCTCAATATCGGTTTTCCTTTTCATTTGTCCTGGTTGCACCATCGAAGTACATGTTCCAGGAGGCATTTGGTGAGGAAGTCTCCACGTTGTAGATAGCTTCGTTTGGGAGATCATCCCTAAGCGGAGAATCCTTAGGCAGCGGATGCTCTGTAAGAAAATCTGCCAGAGCTTGGCCTTTGATTGTTTTCTGTGGTACATACCTAATATCAAATTGTGATAGAAGGATGGACCATTTTGCCAGCTGGGCATTGAGAGAACCTGCTTTTGTGACAAGGACCTTTAAGAGATTGATCCTCGAAATTAGGTATACTGTGTTTGACAGCAAATAGTGACGTAGCTTTTGTATGACGAACATCACTGCAAGGCATTCCTTTTCAACAGGAGAGTAGCGATACTCTGCACCTACCAACATGCAACTGAGGTAGTATAGAGCAGCTTCTTTCCCTCTGTCATTTTCTTGCACAAGTAGAGCTCCTAAAGAATAGTCGAGGGCTCTTGTGTACAAGATGAATGGTTTTCCGGTTGTGAGAGCAGCCAACACCGGAGGTTTGGTCAGGTATGACTTCATGTCTTGAAATGTAGCTTCATATTCAGCATCCCAAACAAAATCCACACCTTTTTTCATTAGGCGAGAAAATGGACGGCACTTCCCTGATAGGTTGGAAATGAACCGTCGGATGTATGCCAATCTTCCTTGAAGCCCTTTGAGTTCTCTTATGGTTCTTGGAGACGGCATTTCTAGGATAGCCTTGACTTTGATGGGGTCAAGCTCTATTCCAACTTTCCGAACTATGAATCCGAGGAACTTACCCAATGAGACACCAAAGAAGCATTTGAGGGGATCCATTCGTAGTTTGTGTTTGCGAAGCCGGAGGAAGACTTCTCGAAGATCTTTGAGATGGTCTTCTTTTCTTTTGCTTTTGACGGCGAGGTCATCAACATAACACTCAACCGTCTTGTGTTGCATATCTTGGAATATCTTCATCATAGCCCTCTGATATGTTGCACCGGCATTTTTCAGACCAAATGGCATGACAGTGTAGCAATACGCGCCAAATGGGGCCCGAAATGATGTATGCCTTTCATCTTCGGGATGCATCTTTATCTAGTTGTAGCCAGAGAAGCCATCCATGTAAGTCATTCACTCAAACCAGCAGGTCTTGTCAATCATTACCTCCGGTATGGGGAGTGGGAATTCATCTTTGGGGCATGCATTATTCAGGTCTCTATAGTCAATACAGACTCTGATTTGCCCATTTTTCTTTGTCACGGGGACGATGTTGGCCAACCATTCAGGATGCTGCTCCTCGCGAATGAAGCCAACGTTTTTGAGAATCTGAACTTCTTGTTCAATTTTGTGCATCACATCAGGACAAAATCTTCTTTGGCCTTGTTTGACAGGCTTGATATCTCCTTGCAGGTTGAGTTTGTGAACTGCTATTTTGGGATCTAGGCCAGGCATTTCAGCGTAAGACCATGCAAAGCAATCAACAAACTCACGAAGAAATGAGACATACTCGGGTAACTCATCATCCTTTATATTCTTACTTATGAATACAGGACGTGGGTTATCAGGTGTTCCCAAGTCTACCTTTTGAACATAACCTTCTGTTGGAAGGTTTGAAGGTGGTTCCTCCACAATATTTTCGGAGGCTTCCAATGCAACAAGACCTTCTGGATTTCCAAGGGCATTTTCAGACCATGGCTCGACTTCTGTCCATAAATCTTCTTAATCGGTACTCTTCTCAGGACTTGCTGTGAGATGATCCCAATCACCTGCTGATACTGGCTCGAAGTAAGGAACTTCTTTTGGAGAATGATGGCTCTTCTGAATCAGAGAACTGTGCGTCTGTGTCATTAGACAATTCCTCTTCATGATCAGAGAATTCGTACCATTTTGATGAGCTTCCAGGGTCCTTTCGGGTAACTTTTCAAAGAGATATCCAGGGAGATCGATGTCTTCATTGACACGAGATGTTGAGATCTGGTTGGCAAAACGACTTTGCAGCCTTTGCGTCAACTGCCTCATTGGAGTGTCAGGATCATACCCTAACCTGTATGAAGAATTGTCTATGCGACGGTGGAGTTTCCAATATTCCAGCTGACTTTTGGTCAGGGTGGGTTCCAATGGGATAAGAATACCACGGCCACCTCCCAAACCAATTGGATTTTGAGCGTCATAGCCCATTTTCTTCATGATAGCTTGTGCCATTTGACTATACAAGGATTGTTGAGGCATACATTCATTTTGGAAAGGTTCAAGCAAGGAATTTGATAAAGAAGCATCCGACCTATGGAAGAAGATTGGTTTCTCTTCTGTCGCTGTTGCTGAAATAATGAAGGTAGCAGACATAGGATCTTTTGCGTCAGCAGGAGTCTCCAATGGAGTGAGAGCAGGCCGAACTTGCTGAGTATCATCTTGGCTTGACGATGTATCGTCTTCTGGCTCTGAATCTGAATCTGTATCTTGTATGATAGACATGAAGGGGACAACAAACTTGCCCCCAGTCTTTTGCTTTGTCGTTTTTGCTTCGGTAGTGATTACCAAAGGTTTGGAAGATTTGAAGGAGACAACGAAGGGAGACAGATTGCTCTCTTCGGATTGGCCAGAAGGTTTGTTTTCTTCCGATGATTGCTGAGGAGCCTTTCCTTTATCTTTTTGGAGATTGCCAGCAAAGGATGCTATTTTCTCCTCCTCCTTCTCTTTCTCGTCCTTGTACATCTGAGAGTCTGCAAAATGGACTTCTTTGCCTTTGAAGGGCTTCTTGTCTGCAGACACTCAATGTATTAAGCCATCGTCGCCAACAAACTTGATGCACTAATGTAGAGTTGAAAGAACGACACCATTCTCGTGTATCCAGGGGCGTCCGAGAAGGATGTTGTAGCATGAAGGGGTTTTTATTGCATACACGGTGACCTCAGAAATGAGATCACCGATTTACAACCTGAACCTGATTTTGCCAATAGGTCTTTGAGTACTCCCATCGTATCCAAAGATAGACACAAATGTGTGGCTCAGCTTGCTAGGTGGGATATCCAGCTCTTCGAGTGCCATAGCAGAGATGAGGTTGAGTGCAGAACTCGGGTCGATCTGGACTCTGTGTATCGGCATCTCTTTGATGTACCCTGTGAAGTACAAGGGTCGGTTGTGCTTTGTCTCGCCTAGCAGGAGGTCTTCCTTATTGAAGGCGATGGTAGCACTTGCGGCGTTTTGGATCGAGAGGCATTCAGTGCAAGGTCCTCTAGCTTCTTTCTTTTCTCCCTTTGAGGAGGTTTTTGATTTTTGGACCCTATAGTCCATTTCAATTTATAGGACTTGTGGGGCATGTTTGTCGACATCCAGATTCAGCATTTGCAGTTCCGAAATGAGACTATCACAAGTTTGTGGTGACATTCGTAATAATTCTAGGACGTGCAGTCGTGCAGGTATGTGTTTGAAGTGCTAGATCAAGTTATACTTGAAAGCCTCCTTAGGGCCTGCATTTTCATTATCATTGCCACTTGGGGCATTTACAGCTTGCTTTCTCGAAGGATTTACATAAGAAGAAGAAGAACGTTGGTTGTAGTATTTGTGGTAATCCCGGCCAGAGCGGGTACCTTTCCCAACTTCAAATGCTTCTAGAGGTGGTTCTTCTTTTGGAAGACCCCCTTCGGGTTCAAGGGGCTGATCCTCCTCGTTTGCTGAAAACGCTTCTACAGCAGCGTTGCCGTCTTCAGTGATTGCGTTGCATAGAGCATTTTCCGGGAACAAGTCCTGAACAGCTTCCAACAACTTTTCTTCTTTGTTCAGTATTTCATCGGTCCAGACATCTCCGATGAGGTTGGGTATCTAAGACCAATTGACTGGGTTTTCTTTAAAGACTTCATCAGCCAGAGCCTCTTCATGGTGATCGGTCGGAAGAGGCTTGAATTCTGATGTCACAGTTTCAGGAGACGAAGGCTGAGAGAACACTATCTCAGTGGAAGTCATCTGAGAAGATGTAGCTCCAGAAGATATGCTACCAGATGTATTTTGAGAGTCTGTGGCCTCAGCAGATGAAGCTTCAGAGGCACTATTGTCGCGACCCCAGACCAGGACCCAGGCCCGCGACGGGTGGGGAAGACCCACATGAATAAGATGATCATACAATTGGATATCCACATCCTTAATTTCCCACAGGTTTCCGCGGTGAGGATTTCACACACACTCACAAGACATTTACATTGGTGCGGAATTATGTAGCAAACTAAATTCGTAATCCATTCCACAATACAAGACTGATAAATACGTATAAATGACATGATGTCAGAATGAGCAATGATTTCCTTGGCATTCCCCAAAATATAGCATTTGAAGTTTAAACAAAAGATCATTTAAGTTATCATTCCCCAAAAATAATGGCCAACAAAGGTCAATACAACCAAAATGTAAATCAAAGGTAAACCAATAATCCCCCAAAATGTGTTCGTAACTCGGAGCTAAACCAAATTTCTAAATGACATTGTCAGCTTGCTATTCCACTAATCGCCGCGGTTCACTGACCGCCTCCTCTGGCTCCTCCTCATAGGCAATAACGGGGACTGGACCTGAGTACCACAGAAATGGGTCAGACACAACGGTCTGGCAGGTGGGTGAACAGATGATACAATTTTAAGAAAACAATACATAACTTAAAACATCATGAAATCATAATAAAACAGTGATTTTCATAAACCGGATACATTGTTTATTTAAATCACAAATGCAATATAAATCACGAAGGTAACCAAAGAACAGGAACTGACAAGATGGTAACCACACTTAAGCTAAATCCTCCATCACTAATGTGATGAGAGCACACTGAAGGTGTTGATCTCGGAGCACACGAGGTGACGAGAAACAACTATATACATATATAATATACTGAGCAAAACCATGGCCGCGGAACCGGATGACAAAATAGAACAGAATTCAGACTGAAGCGGACAGAAGCAAGAGGGGGACCCTAAGTCGGTGGATCAAACTGACAAGGTCGTCCAAGCTTAGTGGTGCCGACTCATAGGTTAAAACACATTCAAAATATATACATGTCTACAAAGGTGAATACCACCCAAAACAGACTGAACAGAAGGCTTGTAGCACATATAACACAATAATATCTTATCAAAATGCATAAGACTGATCAAATGTTCAAATTACAGATTTCAGTGGTTTTGAAATGCCATTTATACTAATATGCGAAAACTGTCGAAAGCGTATAAAAATTGATAAAAGCGGATACTATGAACCCCCACCTAATTCTGGACTAGACATGGAGGTTTCAAAATTTAAACAATAGGTATAAGGGTCTTGTATGTCAATTAAAATTGATAGCATGGTACTCTGGAAGGTTTAAGATATCCCAAGATCCCTATAAAAATTGATAAATCCAACATCCTCAATAGTCTTCGGAATTGGGGTTCCTTTCCAAATTGGTCTCTATAAAACACCTTTTATTCCTCTACATCATATTAGGGCTCCAAACCAACCTCACCGGTCCTTAAAACAACCTTTCAATCATGTTTGGAATCCGCCCAGTAAATCTGTACAGTTCGCTTGAGCGAACTGGAAGGTTTGTTCGAGCGAATAACACTCTGGGAGGGGTTCGCTTAAGCAAACTTACATTCGCTCGAGCGAACTGGACCGAGTCAGGAAGGGCCAAGCGAATAGAGTGGATGGCTCAAGCGAACCAGTCTCTGGAAGGGGTTCGCTAAAGCGAAGTTGAGTTCGCTCGAGCGAACTACTTTGAATCAAGAAAGGTCGAGCAAAGAAAGGGGGAGGCTCGAGCGACCAAGGTTCTGTGAGGGGTTCGCTCGAGCGATGATAAGGTTGCTCGAGCGAACTGCTCCGGAATAGGAAGGCTCGAGCGAAGTATGTGGTTAGCTTAAGTGATGGAGGTTCTGGGAGGGGTTCGCTCTAGCGAATGGAGGTTTGCTTGAGCGAATTGCTTCAGAAACACTCCGTTTCAGCAGTCCAAAAGTCCACTTCTCTTCCCATCAAAACCCCATTTAAGCCATTCTCTTAGCAAACATTTATGGCCTTCCCATCTACCCAAATCACCATTTACTTCTCCAACAACCATCCATTCAAAACCACCAAACTCATAATGATTTCCAACCTCATTCAATGCTAAGAAAGCCGTCATAAATGAGAATGCAAAGATTGACAAAATACCAACTCAATGTACAAAATCTCAAGAGAGTAATTAAGAGGGGAGAAAGCTCAATAATATGCATACTTCAAAATCAATGAAAGACATAAACATAGGAAGCAGCAATAATTGTAAAAATCCATATCTCTCTACAAAATCGTGATTCATAAAACAAACTCATTCATCCACTTGCCTTGGCTCCCAAACAAGCTAACAAGCTCCTAATCACCACTCTTCAAGCCAAAATCAATATCTACACCAAAACCCCCAAAATGACACTAATTACAAACCCTAGAATGGAAAAATAAGAAATAGAGGGAGATAACTTCCCATAATAGAGATGAAGCATCTTCAAGACTGGAAGAACCCAAATCTAAGAGATGAGAAGAAGAGGTTACATGAAAGACCTCCAAATATACAAGGCTTGCTCAACAAGGGCTTCGGAGTGGGTGGTTTCTATTAAAAAGAGTATCAATGGAGAGCCTTCATGGAGAGGAAGAAGATGGCAACCTCCATTTTTCCTTTAGCAAGAGATTGATGAGAGCTTGGAGGTGGAGAATCAAGAAAAGGGCAAGAAGAAACCCTAGGATGGACTCACTTCTATCTCAAAGGAAAGTTGCAAGGAAAGGGAGAAGAGAAGAAGACTCTTCCTTATAAAGAGAGTGGGGATGGGTCCCACCACTTAAATAACTACTTGGGCTTAAAACATCGACTTCCGGGCCTTGGATGGATTCGACGAAGAAGGAAGAATTGTTCGTCGAAATTTCTAGTTTCCAAAAAGTATCTATTTCACGTGTTTCAGAGACATTGAAAATAGTGCCCAAATTTTGTGCAAAAAGATTGTTTTACCCCTATCATTAGCAAAGTATGGTCTAGATGTCTCGAATGGAAACAGGGTAAATACGAAAGTTGTCGGGAACAATAAAATAAGTCAAACGGGGTAAAATACAGATTTTTCCAATTATCACTCAACTTCTAAAATCACACAAAACACGATAAAGGAACCCCCAAAGGGTCCCACTAAATAAAAAAAGTTTCCAAAATAAATCAAAGCTATAAAAGAGCTATTCTAATCCAACTTAACCAAAACTCATTAATCACACTTATAACTAAAGCACGTCTTAATTAACACTAATCGAAAACTCTCGGGGCGGGGTCTTACAACTATCATCTTGAACTATCACATTGCAGGCAACTTCGATAAAAGATGCCTCCATAATGGACTGTTGGGAATCAGACTCATCCTCCGATGTAAGAGGATCATCAACCCAGCAATTTTCTTCATTTTCTGGAGTTACTGGAGGAGATGCTTGTAGATTCTCCAGGACTTCCGGTTCTGGATTTTGACGAAGCTGATTGATGCGATCCTGCTTTTGCTCTATGGCAAGGCGCTGCAAGATCCTTACATATTCTTCAAGATCTGGCATAGGAGCCAAATCTTCTTCTTCATCTGCTCCTTATGGTTCAACCTTGTTGGGATCCACTAGAGCATTGGCAAGTGTTGGATTGACAGCATTTTCTTGAACAGCCTCTTGGTCTTCTTCATCATCAGACCAGGATCCTTGTGGCTGAAAGGGGTTATACGAGATTACTGGCATAAGGTGGGATTCTGGGATCCATTCTTCATAGGAGAGATATTCTCCGATTTCAAAGGATTCCTCCCACTCATCGGTATCACTGGCAGTGTCACTGGATTCGTATCCATTCATGGAGAATCCAACTACCGAGTTGCAAGAGTATGATGCCCCCTGCGTAGTCTCATTTCTGAGCTGTGGCGGCATTTAATCACCGAGGGTGAATTTTTTTACCACTCTTGAAGCCTTGGGAAGAGACCCCTCTGTTGCCCCCAGTGAAGCGGTAGAGGAGGCTTTTGCCTTTTCAGGGACCTTTTGCTTGGTTTGAGCCTTCTCCTGCTGTTTGAGCTTGCGGAGTTGTCTCTTGGGTTGCGTTCGCTGTTGAGCGGTCGGCTTTGTTTTGACGATCTCCCAATTTTCATCTCCTAGGAGATCGGGAGTGTTGGGTAAGGCACTAGCTCTTGGGACGTTTAGGTCGTTTTTATCATATTGAAGGAAGTAGTGATCTTCTTCTTTGGTGATTTGGATGCTTGTCCATATGACACCATGTTAACGGAGGCAGACCCATAGTTTTTATCAAAGGTGATGACTCCGTTTTTCCACATCTCGTTGATTTTCTCCCTCACAACGAAACATTGATTGAGAGGATGCGAGACCATTTGGTGATATGGACAATATCGGGGATCATTCGTTTTGCCAACATCTTTCGGTCTTTTGGGGTCAGGCAAGGTGAGATCCCATTTGCCAAGAGAGCCCCAAATATATTTTCAACATCTTCATCGAACGGGTATTTTTTCTCTACTCGTTCTTTGAAGGCATCAGAGTGCTCAGGTCTCTTACCTACAGCTTTGTTTTCAGCTTTCTTTGGTGGCTGAGGAGCTGACTTAGTTTGCACATTGAGAACCTCCTTTTTCTTTGGCTTGGAGGTCGGAATGGTGGTCGGCTCTTTGTTTGATGACTTCTGACTACTGAGGTCTTTGATCACCGTTTCAGCCTCCATAGACGCTTCTAGGAGTTCCCCTAGATTCTTTGATTTGTTGCCGATGATCATGGGGCGGATCCTTGCTCTCATGTTGTTTCGGCAGATGTCAACCAGCCACGCTTCTGGCAGCACATCTGAGCATTTGTATGCCATTGCTTTCCACTTGTGAATGAAGTTGTATGTTGACTCATTCTTTCCCTGTTTTAGGCTGCAGAGCTAAGCCATAGAAACAGGATGATTCTCACCTTTGAAGTGGGTCAGGAAGCGTGTCTGCAGCATGGTCCAGTTTTGAATGGAATCCTCTGGCAGAGTGGAGTACCAATCAAAGGTTGTACCTTTCAGGGTGCTTGCAAAGAGACGGATCTTGAGAGCGTCTTGATCCGCAATAGCTCCCGTCAGGATCTTGAAGTGGATGACACGCTATCTAGCTGAACCTTTCCCCGTATATGTTTGGAGAAGAGGTTGCTTGAACTTTGGAGGGAACGGAACTGAGTTCATCTATAAGGGATATGGTGGCTTGATTCCATGCTCTTTTAGTGTATCCTCTTCTTTTGCTTTGGCGAGGATATTGTCAACGTCCTTTTTAGTAAGGGCGCATGACTCATCTTCTCCACCGTTTGCCTCATCATTTAGAGGGACTTCATTGTTTGGCGGATGTTGGAGAGTGAGAAGGAGGTTTTCCATTAGGACCTCTATTCTCTGCTGTCCTTGCTCCAGCTGCTGAATGCGGAGAGCTATGTCATCGTGTGGCGGAGGTTGCTCAAAGTTTGTGACCAGGCCATTCACTCTTCGTGAGTCGAAAGAGGATATCGTCTTGGTGATTGAGCTGGAGCTCATTCTTCTGGATGAAGAGCCCGAGGAATGATCACTCCGGTGTCCTTCGCTTGAAGGAGTGGGAGGGTCTTCCTGATGTCTTCGTGTCCAGGAGACACTGCGAGTCACCGGCCGTCTGACATGTATTTTTGTTGCTAACTTCTGGTGTCTTTTGGTTTTGCCAACTATGTGGACAGCGGCGACTTGGTCGGGTCCTTCTTTTCCAACCTATTTTGGGGAGACTTGAAGCTCAGAATGCTGGGTTCTTTGCTTCTCTAATCTCTTTTGTCGATATGCCATGAGGCGACGCATATGGCGAACAATTTGAGCTTCGGTTAGCTTAGGCTGCGCTCTGGCAATGAAGGATGTGGTCCTTCGACAGGATGTGGACGCGGTCCTTAGCCTGTTGCAGCGAAGCTTTAAATTTTGTAAGCTCGGCCCCTGTTGAGATGAAGGGTCGAGTTGCAAGAGAGCAGGCCCTTGCAGGTTCTTGTCGAGGCCTTGTGATGCATGACTTGATTTTGGGCTTGTATGAGCAAGCCGGCTCGTGCTGAGTAGTTTTTGTAGTTCGGTGGAGGGTAGGTTTCTCCCCTTTCATTTAGGCGAGAGGATAGAACCAGTTCTCCTTGAGAGGGGCCAAGTAGGCTGGCTTTGCAGATATTCGGGACCTTTGTTTTGGTGAAGATCACGTGGACCAAGTCTTGGGGCAGACCTGGTTTTTTGCCGGTTGAGGCTTCGCGGGATTGCCACGAGCCTCAAGTTTCTTGGTGACCGCCTTTGGTATTGGGGTAACGACACGTTCAAGGGCAGTCTTTTGCTTCTTAGTAGGCGCCATCTCTTCTACGGGGTAGTGGGAATGGTCCCAATGACCTAAAGATAATAGTCCGGGGAGTGGAGGTCGACCCGGTGTCTTGAGAGCTGCGGAGGGATGTGACACTTCGGCAGTTGGCAAGGCGCTTGTAAGTGCGCTTGCTTTGCTTCTCTTGAAGCATGAGCTGGTACTTGTTCTCGTCGAAGGTGACGGTCAATGAAGCTGCCATTGTTAGTTTTTGGAAAACTTCTGAAATAAGACCACATCCATTAGTAATCACAAGAATTTGGTGATCATAAATGGAAAACACTATGGTTTTGTCTTTCTAATCGCTCAGGGGGCATGGCCCATTCTTAGCGTAATGAATAAGGCAAAAAGTCATAGAGGGTACAAATGTTCTGAACGCAAGTATGGTAGGCTCGAAATGAGCGTTCCAGTGACTGCTAGAAGTAATTGTAAACCTTAATTCAAGTTACCGAGAAGCAAAGCTCACTCGAGGCAAAATGATATAGGGTTGGAGATACAAATGTGTCGGTCGCAAATTCAGTAGACCCGAAAGGGCGTACTAGCACCGCTAGGCACAAATGTTGCAAATCGCATCCTTGGGAAGGACACGAGATGGGATTTTTTTTTGAAAGGCTAGGATCGAATTCACAAAAGAGAGCAAAAGGTAATCCAATCTGAATAGATGCTCAGCGATTTTCATGAGCGCTAAATCTGAAAAGGAAGGAACTAGGATTTCTCAGATTTGAATCCAATAATGATGGAAGTTTTTTTTTTTTTAAAGGTCAAAATTGAATTCATAAAAGAGAGAAAATGGTATTCCAATCCGAATAGAGGCTCAGCGATTTCCGCGAGCACTAAATCCGAAAAGGAAAGAACCAAAATTTCTCGAATTTGAATCCAACATTGACGGAAGTTTCTTTTTTCTTTTTTTTTTTTCTTTTTTGAGATTATTTTTTTGAAGGGTGCACATGGGTCTTCCAATTTGGTCTTATGAAACTTTAGTGGATAGATTGGCCCCCAGGTAAGGGTAGGATTACTTAATGAATCCGTTTGAAGGACCCTTGCCTTGAATAGTCTAGCTGTCTCCACACTCTGGACAAGGCTTTTCTTACATTCACTTTAGTCAAAGAACGCAATCGGTGCAACCTTAACCTTTTTTTCTTTTTACTTGAAAGATTACTAATGGACCCATCAAAGAGAGGGAAATGGCCCCTCCCAATCCGAACGCTGACTCAGCGATTTCCACGAGCCATTTGTACGAAAAGGAAAGAACCAAAGTTTCTCCAATTTGAATCCAAAAGAGAGAAATCTAAAATCTTTTTTTTTTTTTTTTAAAGATCACTAATGGACCCATCAAAAAGAGGGAAATGGCCCCTCCCAATCCGAATGCTGGGTCAGCGATTTCCACGAGCCATTTGTACGAAAAGGAAAGAACCAAAGTTTCTCCAATTTGAATCCAAAAGAGAGAAGTCTGAAATATATATATATATTTTTTGAAAGATCACTAATAGACCCATCAAAAAGAGGGAAATTGCCCCTCCTAATCCGAACGCTGGCTCAGCAATTTCCGCGAGCCATTTGTACGAAAAAGAAAGAACCAAAGTTTCTCCAATTTGAATCCAAAAGAGAGAAATCTGAAATCTTTTTTTTTTTTTTTTTTGAAAGATTACTAATGGACCATCAAAAAGAGGGAAATGGCTCCTCCCAATCCGAACGCTGGCTCAGCAATTTCCGCGAGCCATTTGTACGAAAAGAAAAGAACCAAAGTTTCTCCAATTTGAATCCAAAAGAGAGAAATCAAATTTTTTTTGTTTATTATTTTTTTCTTGAAAGATCACTAATGGACCCATCAAAGAGAGGGAAATGACCCCTTCCAATCCGAACACTGGCTCAGCGATTTCCGCGAGCCATTTGTACGGAAAGGAAAGAACCAAAGTTTCTCCAATTTGAATCCAAAAGAGAGAAATCTGAAATCTTTTTTTTATTTATTTTTTGAAAGATCACTAATGGTCCCATAAAAAAGAAGGAAATGGCCCCTCCCAATCCGAACGCCGGCTCAGCAATTTCCGCGAGCCATTTGTACGAAAAGGAAAGAACCAAAGTTTCTCCAATTTGAATCCAAAAGAGAGAAATCCAAAATTTTTTTTTTGAAAGATCACTAATGGACCCATCAAAGAGAGGGAAATGACCCCTCCCAATCCGAACGCTGGCTCAGCGATTTCCGCGAGCCATTTGTACGAAAAGGAAAGAACCAAAGTTTCTCCAATTTGAATCCAAAAGAGAAGAATCTGAAAAAAAAAATTGTTTTATATATATATATATATTTTTAAAAGTCAAGATTGGATTCACAAAAGAGAAGAAATGGTATTCCAATCCGAACAAAGGCTTAGCGATTTCCGCGACCGCTAAATCCGAAAGGGAAGAAACCAGAATTTCTCAAATTTGAACCGAACGAGAAAAAAAAAACCTTTGTTTTTTGTGTTTGAGAAACGAAAGAATGGAAACAAAGTCAAAGAAAGAAATTTTCAAAGAATCCCATCCCATGTTTTTTCTTAAAAGATGCAAAATCCAACATAGGCCACCAACTAGAAAAGAGCCAAGGAATCTAAGCATCGTGTTCTCAAATAAATGAGTCCCACCGGGTGTGCCAACTTGATGGAGCCGGCTTTTCTTGCCTTTCTCCGCCCCGGGTCCGCCGGGGTGCGGTGATGGAGAAATCAAGCGAGCATCAAGATTTTTTTTTGTACGGGTATGCCAGATTTTCTACTCTACTTGGAATTTGAAATGGTGATCCGGAGATTCACCTTCACAAGTAGTCTGGAAATGAAACTTTTTTTCTAACTTGCCATTGTACATATATTTTAAAGAAAGTGACATGATTTAGAATGTCGTGAGAGGCGATTTTCTTTAGCTTGCCGTGAAAGGCGGTTTTGCCGTGAAAGGCGATTTTGCCGTAGAAGGCGGTTTTGCCGTAGAAGGCGGTTTACAAATCTCATCAAAATGTAAAGACAAGAAATGTGATTTTTTTATGTCTCTTTTGAAAAGAAATACAAAGTACAATAGAAAAGTAAGAAAGAGGGATCTGACTTCTCAGGAGATTGTGGGGACTCGTTCAGATCGACGGTCTCGAGTCATGTATGGGCTCCGCCATTGTCCTTCAGATGAGAACACTTGCTGCTTTTGATTCACTTGGCTTGGCTTGGACCTCATATTTTAGAGGATAAAGACCAATGGAAGGTTCTATATCCAATAAAAAAACCGAGTAGACGGGCTGAAAAGCTGCATGTAAGCCATGTTGGATAGAAGAAGAGGGGAAACTTTGGGGAGGTGGCCCACCAAGGGACTTCAATCACCTTGAAGTGTTTGCAATAGAGTTTTTTCAGGGCAAGAGAGCTTCTTTGTTGCAGAGATTTCTAGGACAATTCTTCAGAACACTCGTTAGATGATTTTTTCGGACCCTTTCCCTTTGGAATGACCGCCTATTTTTAGGCTTTTGGTAGCCACTAGGAAGGTTTATGGGCATTAATAGCATTAATGCTCCACGATGGGAGGAGATACAAGTATTAATTTCATAATTTTATAACTCCTTTTTCTTGGATTTTGATTGGCCGATGGAGAATAATGGGCATTTAATCTCCATGATGATGGGGGTTTCATGATTAATTACCATGATTAAACTCCATAATGATAGGAGTTACATGGTTAATTGCCATGATTAATTGGATTTGTAACTCCCATTCGCTTGCTTCTGATTGGGCCGCCCAAAATAATGAGTTAATGACCGCATTAATTTGTCATAAACAGGTCAATTAGCAGCATTAATTGGTCACCAAGTCGCTTAAATAGTCGCGGGCCGCGCCGCGTCTTTTGGAATTCTTCTGGCGATGATCATTGATGGATCCGCACGTTGTTTGGTGTCGGATGACGATGCAATTTCAGACGTTGGTTGACACCAACGGGCCGGCAACATCTGTCTAGTCGATTTCTCGATCGGTCGAGCAGAAAGTGTGCTTCATTGGTCTACCGGTTGGTGATTTCGGAGTGCCTAATGATGGTTGAATGATTTCGACGACAGATCCATGATGTTGACGAAGATCGACGGATATCATGCCTCAAAAATCAGAATTTAAGAAAATCACAGGGTCCAAACATCACGAAACGCGAAAAGAATCGGAAAAACGATTGTTCCGGCAGAAATTTGGCGACCCGGACTTCCAGGGTCGCCAGCGACCATGCACCCATGGTCGCCGGCAACCATAGGCCAAGGTCGCCTGCGACCATGGGACTTTGGTCCCTTCTTCGGTCGCCGTTCGGTCGTCGTTTCACAGCCGTTTTCCGGGCTGTTTTGCTTATGTTTTCTCCTATATTTTTCTTTACATTTCTCCTCATTTATTGGCTTGATTCCTTTGAAGAAAACCTGTCGAGAAGCCGTGCAAATCAAAGCACAAAGTTTCCTATTTTTGGAAAAGCCTAAGACTTTGTAGCCGATTTTCCGCCAAGAGTTGAAACTAGGTCAAACGATGTCGGAATGACCTGAAATTTGAAGTGAAGCTTCCTGAGCATTAGATAGGATCAACCATGGGTTTTTATTTGAGTTTTGAAGCCATTTGGGGTCCTGTCGATGCTAGACTTGATTTCATCGTGCGGAAGATGTCAAGCTTTGATGTACGGTCAACCGATGTCCGATTGACCTGAATTTTGACAGGGAGCCTATTGGAGTCATTTTGAGACGATCTATCAGCTCCGATTTGGGTGCCATGATCCTGGGGAGCTCCGCTGCCGGTAGGCTAGATTTTGTTTCCGAGTGTTAAAGCCGGGTCAAACGTTGTCGGATTGACCCGAAATTTGACGTGCAACCCTTTGAAAGCATGTAAAAGCTACCCATGTGCTTTGTTTGATGAGTGACGACATAGGGGGTTCTCGCCGCCGAGATGCTTGATTTCGCTGTTCGAGAGTTGATGGAGTGTCAAACGGTGTCGGTTTGACTTAAAATTTGATGTGTAGCCTTTTGGAGGTATTTTGAGACCATCCATAGGCTCTGATTGAAGATTTGGTATCTTCAACACTGTCGCCGCCGGGAGCTTCTGCTCAGTCATTGGAGGATTGAAGTCAGGCCAAATGGTGTTGAAATGGCCCGAAACTTCATGTGTACCCTTCTTTTGGCTAGTTTGAAGGATCTTGCAGTTTTTGTTTGATTTTGACAAGATCTGATGCTTGAAGCGGCTCTACCTGTTTGTGGTAGGATGCGGACATGATATAAGAGCATAACTAATCCATGCGCACAGTTAAACATTCAAGTTTCAAAGTTAAATAAAGTAAGAAAGAAATAAAAGATAGTTGAAGCAAAGTATTAACTAAGTGTTACAATCCCAAATAAAAACATCGAGACCAAAGTATAAGTTTATGGAAATCCATGCCACAATCATGAGAATTATTGACGTCAGTCCGCTCAATGCATAGAGGTCTAAAAGACATCTTCTGGGGCCCACTCGACTAACTATTGAAGAGTCTCCTCCTCAATCTCTATGATCTCTTGGGTTGTAGCATCATTACACTAAGATAAGCAAAGTAGACAAGCATAAAATATAATATGCGTATCAAATGAGTAGAAATGACAAGATAGATCATACGAGGTCAAGAAAGTAATTTGGGCATAATTAGTGTATGATTAAGCATGATGCATAGGGAATCAAAGATGCCAAGTACATAGATATACATAACAAGGTGGCACAACCACGAGCTATATTCTCTCACATAAGCATGTAAACATGAGATCACATGAGAGCATGAGCATAGCATAGCATAACATAACGTAGCATAACATGAGGTACTATTAGGAGGCATAGGGTCGGGAAACTCTATTGTGGACCTGAGGTACCGGTCAACCCCCGATAAATCCCATTCGCAGAGGTCTATGAAAAGTACTAAACCCAAACCCAGTCGGGTCTGACCGTGCTAGGGTCGAAGCTAAGTGGTACTGACTCAAGGAGTAGAGTGTAAAGTGTATATTAGGGTGTAACATAAGCATGAGCATGAGCATGTACAAGATATCATCATAAACAAGTACATAACAATAACCACAAGTGCATAACATGACATGGCATATGAGCACATACAAGTACATAGTGCATAAGGTAACATGTGATGTAATGAAACAAGGTACATGAGCTAAACAAATAGACACGAGAAACATGTACATATCATACAAGAGTACTAGAAATGGAAATGAAATGCATGCATGAGGACCATATGTGGAATCAAGGATAAATAGCAAGCCAATCCTAGGTTTTCGCAAGACTCATCATGGGCTTCATCGTCCAACAATGTATATTCCTAAGGCTTCCGACATCAATTGGTCTACAGGAGAACTCTTGGCGTTACATAATTTGGGACGTCAAATGTATTAGAATAACACCTTTGGTTCGGGTTTAAAAAGGTCCAAGAAAACAATTATCCATGTGTGTATGGTAGCTCACACTTCACCCACAAAGCTAATAGGTCTATTAGGCATGAATTAAGGTTCAAGGTTTCTAAAGGTAAGGTCCAAGACTAAGTCCAAAACCACCTGAGAAACCTGAGCAATTTAGTCAGCTCTCGATTAGTTGTCGATTAACTGAGGAGTCACATGTCTGTTGTAAAATGAGCGTCTAGAAACATAAATCGACATGAATTCAGTGCAGCACTATCGGTCAAGGGTTCGTTTAACCGAACTCACTGTTTCTACAATTTTTCACCTTTTGTTACCCTGACCGAACTCAGGGTCAGTTAACTGACACCTGACAAACATGCATAAGGATTTGCCTAGGAAAACCCTAATTCGAATATTTCTTATTTCCAAAAACTTTTCCATTTTTCGAAGGCTCAAACCTGAGAAGCATTCTTAGTTCACCAAAATATCTATACAGCATACTTAACTACAAATCAAACCCTAAATCAATTATCACCAAATCCATTACATATCTAGGGTTAAATGAAAGTAAATCAGCAAATGAGCTGTAACATTGGGTAATCTGGCATGAAGCTCATAACAAGAAAAAAAAATAGAGAAAGAACATGCATATTTTATGAATCTTTACTTGCCTTGGGTGCTTGAATCACCAATGTACCAATTCCAAGCCTTACCCAATTGCTATTGTCACGTCCCCCAAAATAAGAATTGGGGAAAAGCGTGAAAAATAAATAAAAATTCAAATTTCTTGTGTTTAATACAACACAAGCTTCCAAAAGTGGACCCACATAAAATTTCAAACCATGGTGAGTCAAAATAAATTTCATTAAATGCAACAGAAGCTTTATTCAATTGGTATTCAAAGTTCATAAATGAAACCCAACACAAAATCAAATAAACATTAATAGTTAAAGTTGCAGAATAAATTAAATAATCTCTAAAAAAGGTCTCTACACTAAAAGGAAGTTCATTAAAATATTATAAGATGACGTTCTCTCTTGTGCAGGCTCAAACGGCTCCAAAGCCATCTCCGGCATCCCACTCAGGTTCATCAGTTGGCTCAAACGTTTGAAACATTTGATCCTCCTCCGTCTCCTCAGTATAGTAGGGCTCGGTACCTATGCACCAAATATTACAAAGTAAATAGCAAGAACATGATCATAATTCGAAATTAAATACGATATCAAGTTGAGTATCGATGAGTAAGATCATATAGAAGCAAAGACAATAATAACAAAAAGAGGGAACACATGACAAAAGTCCAAACAATACAAATGGAGTAATATAAAATCACATGGTGACAAGTGTCCCCGTTGTGGGTGGTCAGTCCTAAATAAATCGGGAAAGCCCGTCCATAACGTCGGTGGTCATAAACCGATCAAAATACCAGGATAACATGTCCATATTCAAAGCAGATTATAAGTGATCCGGTCACATTGGTGATCAACTGTCCATGTATCGATTTGCAGTCGTCCATAAAATGATCCATATATTCATATAAACATATATACATAATGGGGCCAGCTCTCCTAAGCTCAAGCTTAGGATAAGGTAAGCTCAAGCGTATGGTGGGGCCCACCTGGGGACCCACATGGGGATGGGGTTGGGGGGGGATTTCAAGGACTCTGTAGGATCTTCCTTTCTGCAAAAAATCAGCTCCAACCGTGATTTCTATCATCTCCATATGGGCCCAAAAGTTCAATAGTCAATAGGCCATTCGAATCAATACATAGTCAATCCAACGGTCTAGTAAATTCGGATCTAACCGAAAAGTGGTGGACATGTCCAATTTAGAGGGTTCATGTGTTTAGTCCATTTGGATGGACCAAAGGTGGGCCCCACAAGCATAATCTTACAAGATTTTATCCTAAGCTTGAGCTTAGGAGAGCCTTGCTCATACATAATAGACCCAATTCCTATTTGCTCCGACACAAAAGTCCTAAGTCAAAATGAAGTGCTAGGCATTCCACATTCCATACCACATTATATTCAAATCATATCCATAAGTTGCCAAGCCACCCCATGGTCCAGAAACACATAATAGGGTATGCATCTAAAGGAATACACAACCTAAACCAAAATATTCAGGCAAATTCTGAGGTTAGGACATAATCACAATCCAATCCTAAGGTTAGACGTATATTCATATACCCGTCAGCACACAACCATAACCAATAGTGAGTGAGGGACATTTATCTCTCCAAATTCACGGTGCATAGTCCCAGTGAAGGGTTACCAATAGAGATGTATCGGACCTCTCTCGCTAGAGCTTATGAAAGTTACATTGGGTATTTGAATCCTACGTCAATAAGACACCGTATGCCCAAAGACGGTTCTTATGTAAGGTCTAGGTAAATATTTAAGGTTATTAAATCCATATGAAGTCCTAGACATGATGCCACAGTTTCCCACAATGATATAGAGCCAAATGAGTTCATAGGAAACATAAATTACCCAAGAGCACTGAACATTCGAACGTTCCAAAGGCAACTTTCGAACGTTCAACACCTCGGGTTATTGGCTCAGGGGCGAGTGGCCTCAAACGTTCGAACGTACGAAAGCAACGTTAGAATGTTCGTTGCTTCTGCCCTTTGGCCCAAACGATCCTAAACTCAAACGTTTGAATGTTCAAGTGTAACGTTCGAACGTTCGACGTCCAAAACGTTTTGGCCGAGTTCGTTCAGTCACAGAAATTGGGGTTTTTCCCCTTTTTCATCCATTCTTCCTCCCTGTGCCAAATGAGAATCAAATCCAACAAAAATTCATACCAATCATATTTAATCCAAAAAGGGAGGAAATCCACAATTCCATTCCTAAATCATCAAATAACTCAAACATCCATTTAAAATCCCTAATCTATCATTATCATTTAGAAAAGGGCAATTAAACAAACCTATATGCATATTAACGGAAAGATCGGAAACATATTCAATAACAAATCATGATAATGTGCTTGACTTTTACCGGGGTTGAAAAAGAAAGCGACAGGTCCTAACCAATACCCAATCCGAGATTACCACGGCTCTCGATCACAATCCTATCACCAATCTGACATTGGAGATGGGAAAGAAATACCCAGGTGATCAGATCTATAGCAATCCTAACCAAAACCTAGCATTGGAAAGAATAAGAAGATAACCTAAAAGTATAGATCTACTGCTAATAGTTTGAGGAGAGGGTTACCTGAGATGAGAAAGTTGAACCAAGAATGATGGTATCCTCTGATCTTGATTCTGATGGCTGGATCCTAAAGCTAGAATGGCTTGGGAAGTTGAAAGAGGAAGAAGCAAAGAATAACCAGGAGGAGTTGCAGAGATAAGTGGGGAGGGATAAGTCATGTGGTTATTAAAATAGGGATTAGGTTTAAAGAGAATATTCTCTGGGCTTAAGTCATTGGGTCAAACTGAGGGTCAGGTTATCTACCCATTAGCCCAACTCATCGATTCAAGCATCTAATCTATTGGGTGGCCCACTTATTCCTACCCACTTAAATAACTAAAATACATTTAATTAAAATAATAGTAATATCCTAATTAAAATATAATAAAATATTAGAATTGGGACCGGGATCTTACAGCTATGAAACTTCTAAAGCAAAACCCCCAAATCTGTAGCTCCTAAAACAAAATCCTACACATAAAGGAAATGAAATGATGATTGAAATGGCTTGTCTCACTAGATCTAGGCTTCTAGGAATGATTTCTAACCAATGGAGAAGAAGTATGGGAGTGATAGCTTACCCTAGTAGATGAAATAGTGAAAATGAAGCTCGGAGAAGATGAAACTTAAAGAAATGGGTTGTTGCTTGAAGAAGTTGAAGCAAAACACCCTCTAGTCTATCCTTTTGGGTTTGGTAGTAAGAAAATGGAAGGAAATGATGGGGAAATGATGAGGAGATGAAACCCTAAGTGTCTCTTGCTAATGGGCATGGAGATGAATTGGCAGATATGGTTTATGGCTTTATCTAGGGTTTTATACAATGGGTTTTCTCTCATTTGTAAAGAAGTCTTAAATCTAATAGAAATTTACAGTTTAAAGCTTTTGGTCCATAAATGGATCTAAATGGGCTCAAACAAGTTGGGTCAAAATACAGAAATCGAAGAATGACACATGACCTATGAAATGTACCCAAAATCCTCAGAAAATAGAAAAGACACATGTGGGTCCCATAAAACCAAAATACTTAAAAAGTTACAATGCTACCTAGTCTATGGTCATATCCCTTTCTAATCTACCTAATCAAGTCCAATTACAGTCAAAACATCTATTAGGCATGTAATTAGTGTTAATTAGACACTAAACACTATTAGGGTAGGTTCGGGATATTACATGACCTTTAGAAATGAGTCAAAGTGAGTCCCAACGAGCCATGCCCAAAGGCCATTCAGATATGGCTAGTCAATATATATGAAATAGGTCCAAATGACCTCCAACTACCTTCAAACCCTAGGAAGACGCCTTTACAACTTATTTTTGTACTTTGAAGTTGATTTTATCTTAAAGAAGACAATGAAAGTTTGGTCGGAATGAACTTCAGCCCTCCATGTCTGCATAGTTTTGACTCATGCCGACTTCATCTGTTCTATGCTTGGTTTGAGATCAATTGACCTTGCTTACTTTGAAAGCTTATGTTTGACATTTTTGCAATGATTTGGATCTTTGGAGTTGGCTAAATGGAGAATCCCAGCCTATGTTTGAGAACTAGGGTTTGGAGTCTCAAATGACCTTGGATTACTCTAAAACTTTGAAGAACACCTTGGCTGAATGGATTTACCTTGATCTGATCCCTTGAACTAGTTCAACTGCTGCCATTGGGCTCTATATCTAAGCATTGTGAAGTTCTCAGTTATAGAGTTGATTTTCAATGCTGAGCTTCTTCTTGAGTTGCTATTGGATATTAAAGTTTCTTTTGAGCTCCCTCTAGTCTTTGCTTGAAGTGCAAGTCTTCAAGCCTACCTTTGACTCGCCTTAACCTATTGGGGTGTACATGGGATTTCTTGCATGCAACAACCTTGCTTTCCCAAAAATGTAATTTAGACGTTTTGAAGTACTGAACTTGGTTAGGAACTTCTTGAAACTCTTTAAAACTATCCAAACTTCACTTTAACTTGTAGAAGCACTATAAAAACATCTAAACACAAGTTGTTAATGGTAAAATATAATTAGTTAACGTTAATCACAATAATTAATGCTTGGGATCTTACATAATCTGGGTTTGATATTTTACAATGCTACGAAGATGGAATCAGCTGAATCTTCATGATTAGAACTTCCATACAAGAAAACCTTGAGAGTTAGAATGTATTTTCATAGCTTAAGGAAAGCTTACAAACTTTATAATACTTATGCAAGTGTCAGTGGTTTTGGTGTTAGACGAGGCTCAGTTAAAAAAATGGGGCAAAGTATGTTGAAAGAAATTTATGTACTCTAAACAAGGTCAAAGAATAGAAAAACGAGGTCATGATATTATGATACAAAAAACGCAATCCATACATGAGAGAAAATTGTGGGCTGAGATAGTGGTGAAAAAAATTGCAGCCGAACAATGGGTTGTCAACAAACTTCTTATAAAGTATACCCATGTCTTAGTAACATCACGTAAAGCTCATATGTTTCGGTCACACCATAAGATCACTCCAGCTTATAACAACTTAATAGATACATTTGAAGATAATAACATACCATTCACAAACTAATGAGACTTTTAAGATCACAAGGGGGTGGTTTAGGGGCAGTTGGTTTCAATGAACACAACATGAGAAATTGCCATAGATACAAGCATAAAACAAAGAAGGGACAAGATGGTAATTTAATGTATGAATATTTTGAATGCATGAATGAAATGAATCTGGGGAGAATCAAACCAGACATGTATTTTGGGTGGATCACCTATGCTGAGTTTCATACATTGTATTTGGAGATGTCGTTACCTTTAACACAACGTAGCATACTAATAAATACGATCTTATTTTTTGTGCATTTATAGGAGTAAATCAGCATGACCAAACAATCATATTTTTGTGTTTTTTTAATTATCAAATAAGACTCCTTTTGATGCATTTGTGTGATTATGTAAAAGTTGGTTAGTAGTCATTTGGGCATGTTCACCAGAAGTGATCATAATAGACCGGGATCCCGCAATTAGGAAAGCAATTAAAACCATTACGCTTGACACATGATATCAATTTTGCTTATAGTACATTATGAAAAAGTTGCCAAGCCAATTGGGCGAAAATGTGATCCATGTTGACGGCCTTATGCATGCTATAGAAGGTATTATTTACAATGTCGTCACAACAGACCATTTTGAAATGGAGCTGTTCAAGATCATAGATAATTAAAATATGAAAGACAATACTTGTCTAGAAGACATTTACATGCTTCGTGAGATGTAGGTACCTATTTATTTAAAAGGACATATTTTCAGTGGGGATGTCTGTTGGAAGTAGGTGGGCTTCGTGGATATATATTTAAAACTTTTGACCCACTTGACGCAGGAATCAATTATCCATAAGGCCAAGCACCCAAGCCCAAGATCTAAAACCCTAATCTATCAAGTATCCATCAAGAAGATAGATAAATAAACAACAAGCATATCTAGATCTACTACTGCAAATAGATAATAGATCTATACCTTTGGAGCTTGGTTGTGCTCTAATCGAGAACTTGATATCTACGAAAACTTTTTTCACAAACCTTTGATCTCCCTTACCTTTGTATTCTTCTACGCTATGATGCTCTTAGAGAACTTCTAAAGGAGAATGGTGGGATCTCAAAGTAGAAAAAAACCCTAGATCTCTAGTAGGAAACTAGAGGAGAGAGAGGAAGAAGAGAGTGACGAACTTGAAAGATAATTGTTGTGTAAAGATCTTTAACCCTCACCTCTTATTTATAGTTTTTGGCTCACCTCCTCTTGGACCAAGATTAGAGGTATTGCTTCTATTCTTAGCAGGTAACCTACTCCTCATTTCCTTAAGAGTTCTAATGAGTTAGTAACATTCTCTTATTAAAGCTAGCATGGGGACCACTATGATTCCTTAGAATCTGGCTCCAACTAGGAATCTAGACCCCACATCTCATGTGAACTCCAGACCTACAATTAATTGCAAATAAGCCCACTAATTAAATGAAATTGCACTCCATTCTTAGAAATAATTACAAGGAGACCCTAAACTTTCCAATTACTACAAGTAGGCCCCTCCATCAATTATATCCATGGATCTATTGAAATAAATTTGTCCAACCAAATTGGACCTGTCTCTTATTATCCTTGTGACCCAATTAATCACAGTAATCATTAGTACCATCCAATTAACTCTTAATTGAGACGGGCGCGCACTCGCTAATGATAAAATCTATTAATTGGCATAAGGGGTTATTTATGAGGATAGATTCAATTTTGAGATTTATATGTTCCCACAGCCCCACTACCACGTACACAAGACATCAAGGTGTTGACCTACCATTGGCCTACTCATTGATGACTCAAAGTAAATGCATAGTAGAAACTTGAGTCCATTAGTCTCTCAAGATTAAGTGCCTATTGCTTGGGAATTATGGGAGAAGTTCTTTAATCAAGGATAGATTTCTATAAGGTGCTACTCATGGTCCTTCAGTATATCCAATGTACGAGCACAATGACCTAGAGTCTTACACTTTGATGAGCAAGACATGTCACACTATCTAATAGTGATCACGGTGCTGCAACCTTATCTGATGAGATGCCCAATCTCATCATTGGCTGTGAATCAATTTAAGCATAAGATTTGTGCTCTATGTCTCCTGTATGTGGATCTCATCAAAACACATGGATCACATCTAATTTACTTGTGGGCTCCGGTTCATCTCATGAACCATCATGTCATTTTGTATTGGTCATGTGCAAACATAGAATAAAATACTGTTCATCTCATGATTAAAGCATGAAAACATAAATTAATTCTTAAAATAAATCAATTTATTCGGATCATCCACTGGATTGGGGCCATACAATCTAACAATCTCACACTTGGACTCAATGCCAATCACGTTTGCATCTCATGGCCATCCTGCCCACATGCCGCTCAAAGACTTTAGTAATCAAATGCTTAGTAAAGGGATTTACGAGATTATCCACATATGCTATTTTGGTGATAGTTATGTCACTTCTCTGCACAATCTTTTTGATTGGATGATATTTTCTTTATACGTGCTTTTTGCTTTTATGGCTTCTTGGTTCCTTGGGTTGTGCGATTGCCCCACCGCTGTCAAGGTGAACTATGAGCGGCTGTCGCGCGAAAGGTACCACTCCAAGTCCCATAAGGAATCTTTTGAGCCATACTGCTTCTTTAGCTGCTTCACTAGCTGCTACATATTCAACCTCCAAGGTGGAATCAGTGGTACATTCATGTTTTATACTTTTCCAACTAATAGCTCTACTGCTAAGCATAAACACATATCCAAAGTGGATTTCTCGGAATCCTTATCTGACATGAAGTCAGAATCTGTGTATCTAGCTGGAATCAACTCATCACTGCTATAAATCAACATGTATTCTCTAGTCCTTCTCAAGTATTTGAGAATACATTTTACAGTAGTCCAATGGCTAGGACCTAGGTTTGATTGATATTTGCCTACTGGGCCTCCTGCGTGACAGATATCCGGTCTAGTACAAAGCATAGCATATATAAGGCTACCAACGGCCGAAGCGTATGGTACCGCTCTCATTTGCTCTTTTTCCTCAGTTGTCTTGGGACACTGATTCTTGAAAAGGTGCAATCAATGGCTGAAAGGTGTGATACCCTTCTTGAAATTTTGCATTGCAAACGTACCAGTACCTTGTCTATGTACGCAACTTGAGATAAGCCAATCATCCTATTTTTTCAAGCTCGATGAAGCCTGATTCCTAGGATGTAGCTGGCTTCTTCCAAGTCCTTCATATCAAATGTTTTTGCCAACCAAACTTTGACCATTGATAACATCGCTATATCACTCCCAAGAACAAGGATGTCATCGGCATATAATACAAGAAAAACTACCCTACCTCATTTACTTTTCATGTACACACATTACTCATCCAGATTTTGACAAAAACCAAATGATTTGATTACATGGTCAAAACGGATATTCTAACTCCGGGACGCTTGCTTTAGTCCATAAATGGACTTCTTCAGTTTGCAAAATCGTTTCTCTTAGTTCTTTGCTACGAAATCATCCGGTTGTATCATGTAGATGTCTTCCTCAAGATAGTCATTAAGAAACACCGTCTTGGCATCCATTTGCCAAATCTCATAGTTGAGATGAGCCGCAATGGATAAGGGTATCCTGATAGACTTGAGCATTGCTACAGGTGAGAAGGTCACCTCATAATCGATTACCTTTTTTTGAATATACCCTTTCGCAACAAGCCTGTCCCTAAAAGTCTCAACTCTTCCAGCCAATCCTCTCTTCCTCTTGTAGACCCACTTGCACCTAATATGTTTGATATTGGCAAGCAAGTTCAGAAGTTTCCAGACCTGATTAGAGTACATGGACTCCATCTCAACTTTCATAGCATCTTTCCAACGTCCCGAGTCCTGGTCATTTATTCTTCATCATAGTTATAGGGATCTTGTTCATGTTCCACCGGAATTGCCTCGTAGGACTCTCCCAGTAATGTGAACTAGTTAGGAGGCCTAACAATCCTCCCACTACAACAAGACTTTGGTGTAACTACTGGTTCAGGTAACGGCTGGTCTTCTTTAAGTTCAGTTCTTTCTGGATTTGAAACTGATTGTTCTTGAATTTCTTCCAAGATAACCCTTTCTAAAGTATTCCAGTCAATCACACAATCTTCTCATAGAAAAACCGCATTGGTACTAATAAGTACTTTCTGCTCTTTGGGATTATAGGACCAACCTTTAGTTCCTTTAGGATATCCTATAAAAGTGCATACTTTTGACTTCGATTCCAACTTGTCTGTCTTTCCCTTTAACACATGTGCTGGACAACCCCAAATAAGTAAATATTATAGACTAGGCCTTCGCCCAGAGCACAACTCCCGGAGACTCTTAGGTACCGACTTAGATGGTACGAGGTTTAGTATGTACGTCGCGGTATCCAAAGCATACCCCCAAAAGGATATGAGTAATCCTGAGAAACTCATCATCGACCTAACCATATCTAAAAGAGTTCGGTTCCTTGTTTCTGCTACTCCATTCGTTGAGGTATATCAGGAGCAAACAACTGGAAAAGAATCCCATTTTCTGATAAGTATCCCATAAAATCAGTAGAGAGATATTCACCTCCTCGATCTAATCGAAGAGTCTTGACACTTTTACATAATTGATTTTTCGCTTCCGCTCGAAACTCTTTGAACTTTTCAAAAGCCTCAGACTTTTGGTGCATAAGGTATATGTATCCATATCTTGAGTAATCATCTGCGAAAGTTATAAAGTACTCATAACCACCTCTTGCTCTTACATTCATGGGTCCACACACATCAGTACGCATTAATTTCAATAAATATTTGGCCCTATTGCCTTTTGAAGAAAAGGTTCTTTTAGTCATTTTGCCTTCGAGACAGGACTCACAGATAGGCATTGGCTCTGCCACCAATGAAGCTAAGAAATCATCTTTTCAATCCTATCTAGGTTAATGTGACCTAGGCTCAGGTGCTAAAGTTTTGTTGGATTAGATGAAGGTGACTTTGTCATTAATGCTGGTGCATTTGTCCTATTAATTATTTCGGTGTCATGTATCTCATACATTGTGGGAGTTTACAAATAATGACCGTTGATTACCTTGCAATACCAAAGTACATTTCCTCTTAATAACTACTTCAATACCAAAGTTAACAGGAATAACTCTTATTCACTAAACTTGAAACTGAAATTAAATTCCATTTTAAAGATGGTACATATAAAGTGTTTGACAAAATCAACTTATTATTTAAAAAACATAATGTAACACTCCCACTAACACTGCCTCTACCTTAGCATTCGATCCTAGGTTGAGAATGATCTCGCTGCCACTAAGCCTCCTATTTTTCCGGAACCTTTGCAACGAATTACATTTGTGATTAGTTGCACAGAAGTCAATACACCAGGATTCTGAAGTATTAGTTACAAAACTAGCTTCAGAAATAAGTGACTCAATCATACTTGCGGTCTTTTTCTTTGACAGAAAATCACAACAATTCCACTTCCAATGTCCCGTCATACCACAGTGGAAACAGTTTCCCTTTGGCTTAGCCCCTATGCCCTTATTAGCCTTTGCCACACCACCACTAGGACCATTTTCCACCTTTTGGCCTTTAGGACCGATTTCTTCTTGCCCTTCCAACCTTTGCCTTTCACCTTGGACGTGGCATATGACTTTTTAGTCATATCTCTTCTTGATAATACCCTCTGCCGCCGCCATCTAGATAGAAAGCTCAGCTAAGGTCAAACTCATTTTATTCATATTATAGTTGAGCTTAAAATTATTAAAAGAGCCTGGCAGTGACTCCAAGATAATATCATTCTGAGATTCTGCACCAATCTCAATACTTATGACATCCAACTCATTCAATGAATCCGTCATTTTCAAAACATGGTCTTGTACTGGAGTCCCATCAGCCATCTTAGTGCTCATTATAGTTCTCATGGCTGCCTGTCTAGCAGGTCTGCCTTGGTCCCCCCAAACATTTCCTTTAAGTTCAAGATGATATCGAATGCAGTCTTAAAGGAGTCGTGTTGGTGTTGAAGAACACTTCACATAGATGCCTGCATGTAGCACTTGCCCATCTCTTCATCTTTCGGCCATTTGGTATAAAGGTCATTTTGATCCTGTGGTGCAACTGGCTCAGGTTCCGAAGGGCAGGGTGTGGTAAGGACATACTTATATCCTGAAGCAGTCACATAATTGGATCCCACCAACTTATTTTGGTTTAGGATGGTTGTAAGGGGATTGAATGTAGATGAATTCATGCGGAAAAACTGTTGCACACAACCAAACATGCAATTAATAAAATTAAATGACAAAAGGATTTAGCATTCTACCAAATTTATGGAATCCTCTAACCACTTAAATTCAGAATGCATCGGAATCCCAATCCCTTGGGACATGCCTCCTTGGGGAGTGCGAATGGCCCTTAGATTGGTGCGGATCAATATCAGTCCCCTATCACTCATTATCATCTAGGTATCTCATACCAAATAATGTGTGACTCTCGATTAAGCTTTGGTTTCTAAAATACATGAGGCAAATCCTTGGGGATACTAAGTCATTATTTTAGTTAAGTGTGACCCACCGATTAGCATTGCATGACAACTGTTACGAGCAGCTCCTCCTTAGGGATTCCACCCCAACCCCATCTCATCAATGCTATCCTAAGGAGATCCATATCTAAATTAAAACCAATAAAACAAATTGTCAAACCCCGACCCAAGATTAGCGTGATTAGTGTTTACTAAGTGCGTGTTTAGTTGTTACGTGGTTTTAATGTTTGTGGGTTAGAAATTCGTTCGATTTAGTTTTGGAATCAGCTTTGGGGAATTTTGAGAGCGTTTTGTGTTAGTCAGACACACTCAAGGGTGCCTTGAGTGTACGTGTAAGCTTGGGAGGAAAATTTTAGTTTGCAATTTTAATCGTGATTTCAATTTATTTTGAATGGTTTTATTTTATTGTTCAACTTTTGTTTCAGCCTATCTGTGTTTGAGGCCCAGAAACCCAAGTTTTGGCCCAAAAGGGGTAAACCAGTCATTTCACACCAAATATGGACCCAAATTTTGAAATCTCAAAACCACGCTAAATTTATACTTTTTGGAAACTTGATTTTTCGTTGATCGATTTTGTCTTCTTCGTCGATTTCATTTGAGGCCCGTAAGTCGATGTTTTATCCATCACAAATTTTGACGTCAATGGGGCCCATAACCCATTTGACTTAAGTGAGTTGTCTCCTCTCCCTCTTCACTCACATTTCAGACGATCACCTGCAACTTCTTCTTCAACCCAGCTGAGAAAAGCTCTTCTTCCTCTGATTTTCTCTTCTTGCATGCCTAAGCTAGAACACCTCAAATCAAAATCTGAACAAACCCTCTTTTTCCTCTCAACCTAAGCTCTCCATTGCTACCATTTTCTTGAAGATCCCAGCTGAATAGCCTCTTCTTCTTCTTTGTTTCTCTTTTTTTGGATAGCTACAGGTAAAGGACCTTCTTCATCCTCTTAATGGAGTTTTCTTAGGCCCTTAGGATCTTGTTTCAATCACATGCAAAACCCCTTTCGAAATGGGTTCTTTGTTTCACATTTTTAGTGGATTTTGAGTGGTGTTTTGGGCTTCTTTGTAGAACTCGGTTCAGCTGTAGGAAGGGACTTTTGGAGAGCCTTTGTTCTGCTTTTTGGATAGCACATTGATGAAGGCAAGTGATCATTTTAGTTCTTCTTGATGCATGCAATGGTTGAACATTTTATCTTCAATGCTTTCGTTCATTCATTCATTTTAGTTGCACAATATGATGTTTCAAATATGTGATATGGTTTGAAATTTTGTCTTAGTTAAAAATGCATATGCTAGTGGTTTTATCTTGATGGTTTTCATTCAACTTAAGTGATTTTATATTGTTTAATGGTTCTATGGATGGATGAAAGAATCAAGGAAGTGGTTGTGAAATGTTGAAAGAATTTGATTGTTGAAGTTGTGTTGAAATGGCCCTTTGGAGAGCATGGAGGCTCAAGGGAAATGCAGGGATTTGACAAAGGAGGAAATGAGGGTGGAATGGGGTAAGAATGAAGACGAAAGAATAGAGAAATCTGACTTGAACTGGGCTGCCGTGCACAGTCGATCTGCTGTCGAGTAGCCGACATGTCCACTTCGGTCAGCCGACAGCCAACTGAGTCCAGTTCGGTTCCACTTCCAAAAGCGTGTTTCGTGACAGGGGATCGTCGGTCAACTGTGGGCCAACCGACATGCACAACCTCGGTCGACCGACAGCCAACTGAGTACAGTTCGGTTCCATTTCCAGAAAGGTGTTTTTCCTGTCAGGAGATCCGACGGTCAGCCGTCGGTCAGCTGACGGTTAGCCGACATTCACCCACTTGGCTGACCGACAGGTAACCGAGAGCTAACCGAGTTTTCAAACTAGACTTGTTTTGTGAGTTTTCTTGGAAGATGAAAACCTGAATATGATTAGGAACTTTTAACTTGAGTTTGTGTGCTTGAGGCCTTAAAATGTCCTTTAACTTCCGGAACACCAATCCCTTTTTCATTGAGACATTTGGGTCTCAACGACATGAAGATCTAATGAAAGGTCTTAACGTATGCTTGGCAAATTGCGCTTTGGGATCGTGATTTGATACATTGAATTTCGTTTCATACTTGTTTTGTTTTACAAGTATAAGTTTTGTTTTGAATTGTTCAAGAACTATGCTGGGGAACAGTTTTCAGTCTTATTTTGTTATGGCTTATGCCGCTCTTGTTTAGTTTCGCTTTGCATTATTTTGATAAGCGCTTTCCCCCAATTTTGATAAGTTTTGTAAAGTATCGATATGTTTTGTGCATACATGAATATCATTGAATACCGCTGAGCTTGGACTGCCCTCTCAGTCTGATCCACTAGTTAGGGGGTCTTTAATTATAAGGACAATCTGCAGATTAGTCGTGTATTTATACACATTCTTGTTTTGTCCGGTTCCGAGGCCAGTTTTCCCGCCCACCTTGTGTGGCTCGGGCTTTCGCTTCGTTTCGTTTCGTTTTGTTTCGTTTTTGCTTGCTCTTGTCATCACGTATGACGGAGAAAGGATGAGTTCAATGTGGATTCGTGAATCATGATGTTTTATTGAAATCATATTAGTTTTGCTTTGTACAGTATACATGTTTTGTTTAGAACTCATGTCAAGTTTTAAGCACTGGTTATTGCAGATTCCAATTGATTTATATTATGTCTAAATTGATCACCTGCTAGACCGTCGTGTTTGACCCTTTCGCTTTGGTGTTTAGATGCAGGCGTCGTTGCCATTGAGGAGGAGCGCCCGGAGGAGGCTTTTGAGCCACCCCCAGCCCGTGAGTGGCAACCCGACGACGTCCTTTAGACGTCGGGTGCGGTCTTGAGTAAGACACTTGGATGGGAGTGTCTATTTTGTTATTTTGAGTTGTACGGCCTTTGTTTGCCCTTTTATACTTGGGAATTGTAAACTACAACTTAACATACTTTTGTTGTCTCGGAACTTGAACTAATCTTGGACATGCCATGCTTATGTTCCCCCTCTATATGTTTATGTCCTTTGAGTTATTTAACTTATGTACCAGGGAGTCCTAAGATGTATGTTTGATAAGTCCACAAAATTAGGTCAATAGGTCATCATTTCATTAACATTTGTGGACTTAATTAAGTTTAATTGCATAAAACTGCACTTAATTTCATGATTACATGTATTTGGGGATATGTTTGGGAAAATGGTCAAAATTCATTGAATTGCATGATTTTTGTGAAATTAAGTTTTTCTCATTAAGTTTTTGGCATCATCAATGCATACTTGCTATTTTTGGCACCATATGCTATTGTTTTGGAAATTTGTCATTTGGGTGCATCATTAGGCGTGTAGGGTCCCATACATGTTTCACAATTATTTTCCTACATATGCTTAATATTAAATTTGCCTCTTTCAATTTGTAGGAGAGATCAAAGAAATGGGACCCGCATTGAAAGGCAATTAAGAGAAGAAGAAAAGAAAATCAATAAAGGTAGGGACCACATCATCCTTAGATTGGAATATACGCCTAAAAGAGGAGCCCCATTTTGTTGTAGCATATTTGAATTTAAGTTCAAATTCAAGAAAGAGAGTTGTTCAAAGATGGAAAGAAGATCTAAAGAAACTCCTACCTAATACAAAGGAGTCAAGTCTATTTGGAATTATTATGGCAAGGAAATCTCCACAAAGTCAAACTTGTGGAAGAAGAAATCTTATCCAAGAAGGAGATAAAGAGCAAAGGGAAATAAAATCAAGAAGCTAGAGAGGGGAGAATCCAAGATAGTCTTGGACGTCCCACATGGAGTTGCACAAGAAGAAAGAAAAAAAAAATCTGAATTCTTTATGGAAGTTTATCCTAAGCACATGAAGATTTTTTTTTGAAGAGCTCAAGATAGAAAGAATTGGACCACAAGACCCTATCATTGGCAATAAATCAATTAAAATTTAAATTTCTGCCAAGATAGGAGGATTAGTTGGAAGTCAAGCCAAGATAAGGAGTCCAATTGGGAAACAATTGCAAAACAAAGAGGGCTTAAAAAAGAAAAAACTATAAAAGGAGACACCAGCCCTCATCTTGGACATGCATAACCTTGTGTTCACACCTTGGAGGTTTTCTCTCCATTCCAACTCACCCACCTCTTCTCTCTAAGTCCTTTTCCTCTTTTTCTCTCTTCTAATTCTTTAAATATAAATTGAGAGATCATGTTGAGAGAATGATGAAGAGAGGAGAATCTCAATTTTTTTTTGTACTTCAAGATCATGGAATAAGGACTCTACTTGGATTGATGTTGCGTATTTATGTAAGTGGTTTAATTTTCTTTTTCTGGTTCTTTTATGTGTTTTGATTGGAGACAGTATTTCACATGATTAGATCTCTAGGATTTTGAAAATAAAATAAACTGATTAAAAGTCGAGAGACATTAAAAAATCACTTGCATAATTTTTTTCCTACTATGAGAAGAGAGGACATCATCATTGCATTGTCAATACTTGTAGGATTTTCTAGTTTCTAGATCTTTGGTAGTACTTTTCCACTTTTAATTTTCCACCCCTTTTGTTTTTATTTAAATTAATATTCTGATTATTTTTATTTACAAATTCTAGATTTAGACGTACATCTTTCTATGTTTAGTTGAGACTTTCTATTCTTATTATGTGCATAGCATGTGGTTGGAAAGTGTCTTTTTGCATGCATCATATCTATAAATTGCATTAGAAAATGTTTTGCTTCTGAAATCACAAGATTGTTGACTGATAAGAAAGACTAAATTCGGACCTGGTATGTGAATAGTGAGAAATTCTGCACAGTTTCAGCAGAATTGACCCAACTGGGTTACAAAAGTGCGCAATTTAAAAACCAGCCGAACGTGAATATTTTGGTCCGAAAAATAGCAGATTTAAAGTATAATATTAGGACTTTGAAATCCCAGAATTTCAGCCAAAAAAAAACTCGGGATCCGTGTCAACCAGAGGCCCAAACAGGGGGTAGCTGGAAAGCCTGCGATCACATTTCAACAGCAAAACAGTTCAAGTAGGCGTCTTTAGGTGATCATATCTTTTTCGTTTTAAGTCCTTTTTCGATTCTTTTTTTTTTTTTTTTTTTTTTTTTGTGTTCATGAATCATCAGAGTCTTGAATTCAGCCATTAGATTTAGGTTTATATCATCTTAGACAAGTCGTACAGTCCAACGAAATAGGGCCTATGCAAGGGTTCCCAGACTTAGAAATTTTCAGCATTCATCAGATTTTTAGAAACTTGCATAAAATTACATTGTTAGCATTTAGGGCATTACAGATCATTCATATTTGCATAAAAATTGATTTTGGTGATTAGGATTTAATTTAGGAAATTTTGTTTTGATATATTAAATTGGTTGTTTGATGTGTGTATTCTTTTGGAGGTTTTAGTTTAATTAGTATTTTCTAGATAAGGTTTCTTTATTTAGATTATTGTTTTTATTTTTGAAAATTATTTTATTTAATTTTTTTTAGCATTCAGTTATTTTTGTAAAGTTGATGTAATTTAATTAGTTTCCATTTAGGCCAGATTTAGTGATTATTTAGGATAGGTCAAAGTTGGAAAGTTTCTTAAAAAGCATTGCTTCCTGTGGATCGACTTGGATTTACCAGATTATTACTACAATCGCACCCTACACTTGGGGTCCGAACAAGTTTTTGGCACCGTTGACGGGGAGCGCCAGTAAAGGTAATTTTCTAACTTTCCCATTTAAATTGTGCATTACTTTTGGCATCTTGCTAGAAATAGGGGGTGCATGCATGGAATGTTGAAAATGCCCTACTTTGGATTAGGAATGTGCATGGAATGTTAGCAATTCATATCATTGATTTCTAGAAAAATTCAAAAAAAAAAAAAAAAAAGCTACCAAAAATTTTCCATTTTTTTTTTTTTTTTTAGGATTTCTTTTTGTGTAGCTAACTCCTTAAGGAAGGAAAGTGAAACTAAGGCCTAAAGTTGCATTCTTTGGTTAAGCTCGATACCTAAGAAAAGCCTTGTCCCAAAAAGGGAAATAGTCAAGCTATTCGAGGCAAGTGGTTTTTAAGCGGGACCATTGTGACCTCACCACTTACCTGGGGGCTAACCTGGTCGAGTTAACTTCATAAGTTCGAGTTAAACGCTAAGGTGAACTTTTTGACCTTTAGTGAGGTTTGTTGCTGTTTTAAGTTAATTTCTTTATTTCCATTTCTTTTTCAAAAAAATAAAAAAATAAAAAAATAAAAACTCAAGATTCCCAAAAAGAAGGATAGTCCCCCGCCAATTTGGCAAAGAGATTCAGGGAACAGATTAAGAAGGAAGGAGTCCCCGATTAAGAGCAATATTGAAAACTTTGAATCTCCAAATCCATCAAGTCCTTTGAGACCATCATCACCAATGGCGAGTGGGTCCGGCGGAAGGGGGTTTTCCCAGCCCAACCACACCCGAACCCTAAGGGAAAATATGAAGTGGCCAATGCAGGTCCTTCTACCTCAAAGGAGCAGGTGCAAGCTGTAACCACTTTGCGAAGTGGTAAAGAAATTTCGAAAGATGATCCGAAAAAAGGAAAATCACCTGCATCCTCAGATCAAAAAGTTTCTTCAAATACGTCTGAATCTATAGAGATCTTAGAAAATGTTGGTGATGACATAGGGAAGGAACTCGAAATTTCTGAGTACAAACCTGTGGCCCCATTTCCCCAACAACTGAGATCGCCAAAGCAGATGGTCCCAAATGAGGAGATTCTGGATATCTTCAGAGAAGTCAAGATTAATATCCCACTTTTGGATGCCATCAAATAGATTCCATCTTACGCTAAGTTCCTCAAAGATTTATGCACAATCAAGCGTGAGATGCATGTTTCTAAGAAAGCTTTTCTAGCCGAGCAAGCAAGCTCAATTTTAAGACAAGATGCTCTCCCTAAATATAAAGATCCGGGATGCCCCACAATACCGTGCATCATTGGAAATTTTCGGATCGAACAAGCTTTACTCGACTTAGGGGCTAGTGCCAATCTACTTCGTTACTCGGTTTATTAACAATTGGGGCTAGGTGAGTTGAAACCTACCCAGGTTACTCTTCAGCTCGTGGACAGATCAATAAAGAAATCGAGGGGAATGGTGGAGGATGTCTTAGTACAAATAGAGAAGTTCTACTTTCCAGTGGACTTCATCGTTTTGGATACCCAACCCGTGGCAGATCCTAAAGCTCAAATTCCGGTAATATTGGGTAGACCCTTCCTAGCCACTTCAAATGCACTGATCAATTGCCGAAACGGGGTAATGAAGCTTTCTTTTGGAAACATGACCATTGAGCTCAATGTTTTCAATGCGTGCAAACAAATGCAGGATGATAATCTTGATTTTGAAGAGATTGACATGATTGAGGCCATTGTTCAAGAATCTCTTGCGGAGACCACCAACCCCAATTCTTTGGGCCCCTTTGAATCTGATGTGCCCAATTCTCCTAACATTATAGATGATATTGTTCAGATGGCCAATAGTGTGTGGAACTCGAAAAATGAAGAGCTAGTGCCATCTGGGTCTAAGTCTCTTCCCTCTCAGGTGAGGCCACCAAAACCTGTGTTGAAACCTCTGCCAATTGACCTCAAATATGCATACCTAGGGGATGATGAAACATTCCCTACTGTAATTTCTGCGCACCTAGATAAGGACCATGAGGTGCAATTCATGGAAACACTTAAGCAGCACAAGGGTGCAATAGCATGGACCATGGCTGATATTAAAGGCATTGACCCCTACGTGTGTGCCCACCATATTTACCTTGAAGAAAATGCAAAACCTTGGAGACAAATGCAACGCTGGGTAAACCCCACCATGCAAGAGGTGGTTAGGGCTGAGGTTTTAGAACTTCTGGACGTGGGTATCATCTATCCGATCTCGGATAGTCAGTGGGTCAGCCCTACCCAAGTTGTACCAAAGAAAGCTGGCCTCACTGTAGTCAAGAATGCTAAGGATGAACTCATCCCTACGTGGATACCCACAGGTTGGAGGGTATGTTTTGACTACAAAAAGCTCAATGTGGTCACACGTAAGGACCATTTTCCACTACCCTTTTTGGACCAAATTTTGGAAAGGGTAGTAACCCACCCATACTATTGCTTCTTGGATGGATACTCAGGATACAACCAAATAGAAATCGCCCCTGAGGACCAAGAGAAAACCACATTCACATGTCCCTTTGGAAGTTTCACTTACCGACGAATGCCCTTTGGACTATGCAATGATCCCACTACTTTCCAACGCTGCATGCTGAGCATATTCAGCGACATGGTGGAGTGTTTTCTCGAAGTCTTCATGGATGATTTCTCCATTTTCGGTAATTCTTTCGAAGACTGCTTAAGTAATTTGGAAAAGGTCCTTGTTAGATGTGAAGAAAAGAACCTGGTGTTAAATTGGGAGACATGTCACTTCATGGTTCACCAGGGAATAGTCCTTGGCCACATTGTTTCATCCAAGGGAATAGAAGTTGACAAGTCGAACATAGATCTGATCTCAAATCTGCCCGTCCCAAAAAACATTTGAGATAGCCAATCATTCTTAGGGCATGTAAGCTTTTATAAAAGGTTTATAAAAGATTTCAGCGCTATCTCCAGACCACTGTGCACCCTTCTGTTGAAAGATACTCAATTTGAGTGGACTGAGGCATGCCACGAAGCTTTCACCAAGGTAAAGGGCATGCTGACTTCCGCTCCGATTATGCAACCACCTGACTGGAGCCTGCCTTTGAACTTATGTGCGATGCAAGTGTTATGCGGTTGGGGCAGTGTTGGGGCAATGTAAGGAAAAGAAACCATACGTAATTTGTTATGCAAGCCGGACTTTGAATAGCGCACAGATCAATTATTCCACAACAGAGAAAGAATTATTGGCTGTGGTCTTTGCACTTTACAAATTCCGCTCATATTTGTTAGGATCCAAGATCACAGTGTCTACTGATCATTCAGTGCTGAAATACCTTCTCTCTAAGAAGGATGCAAAACCGAGCCTCATTCGTTGGATCCTTCTACTCCAGGAATTTGATATCGAAATCCGCGATAAAAAGGGAGTAGAAAATGTCGTTGCAGATCACCTATCACGACTTGTCATTTCCGAATATTTGGAATCCACACCCATCCAAGACAACTTCCCTGACGAACAATTGTTCATAGTATCCCAATTGCCCTAGTATGCAGACATTGCCAACTATCTTGCAACAGGCACAGTCCCAGAACATTGGAAAACACAAGATAGGAATAAATTCTTTTCTGAGGTCTGGAACTTTTTCTGGGATGACCCGTATTTGTTTAAATACTGCCCGGACCAAATCATTAGGAGGTGTGTGCCAGATGATGAGCAAAACAATGTCATCTCCTTTTGTCATTCACATGCCTGTGGGGGCCATTTCTCTTCTAAAAAGACCGCCTTTAAGATTTTGCAATGTGGTTTTTACTGGCCCACCCTTTTTAGAGATGCCCATGAATATTGTAAGTCTTGTGCAAACTGTCAAAAATTGGGTTCAATCTCAAGAAGGAACACGGTGCCCCTGAACCCAATTTTGATCTTTGAGTTGTTTGATGTATGGGGTATAGATTTCATGGGACCGTTTCGCCTAAGTTTTGGTTATCTCTACATTTTAGTAGCTATTGATTATGTGTCCAAGTGGATTGAAGCTATCCCATGTCGGACAAATGATGCTAATGTTGTCAAAAAATTTCTAAAGGAGCACATATTTTCTAGATTCGGGACCCCATGAGCCATCATTAGTGATGGTGGTATCCACTTCTGTAATCGTGTAATCAAAGCGCTGTTGAAAAAATACGGAATTACACATAAAGTGGCTACCCCCTATCACCCGCAGACCAGTGGGCAAGTTGAGGTCTCAAATCTAGAAATCAAACGTATATTGGAGACAACAGTCAACCCTACTCGCAAAGATTGGTCCCTTCGACGAACCGACGCGTTATGGGCTTACTGCACTGCATTCAAAACTCCAATAGGCATGTCTCCATACAGACTGATTTATGGGAAAGCTTGTCATCTTCTGGTGGAATTGGAACATAGAGCATATTGGGCACTAAAACAGCTAAACTTTGATATGGAGAAAACCGGAATTAAGAGGAAATTCCAAATGAATGAATTGGAAGAGATTCGCAACGAGGCTTATCAAAGTTCTCGTATTTACAAAGAAAGGACCAAGGTTTTCCATGATAAAAACATTCTTAGAAACACTTTTCACCCCTCACAAAAAGTTCTTCTTTACAATTCTCGTTTGCATCTCTTTCCTGGAAAGTTGAGATCTCGATGGAGTGGCCCCTTTATTGTTAAGCATGTTTTTCTGCACGGGGCGGTTGAGTTGGAGAACCCCAAGGATGGTTCAGTTTTCAAAGTGAATGGGCAACGTCTAAAACCATTCTTGGAGCCATTTGATTCAGAAGACACTATTTTACCTCTGACTAGTCCTGACTATCAGGATTAACGAGCGTTGGATCTGACAGCGTTCAACTTTGTGTACATATGTAAATAGATCTTGCTGCTTTGTTTTTGTGTATTTTGCCTCACTTTGGACAGGTTCACGAGAGATCTGCAGTATCCCAAGTGCTCTCTAAACTTCACCCTCTGTTACTTTTATGTTCCTCATGTTTCGTATTTTCAATTAATATCATTCATTTACACATCGAGGACGATGTTCATGATAGGTTGGGGGGTAGGGACACGCACACTTGACCATCGTTAGACAAAAGTTTTACATTCCCTTTTGTTTAAAAAAAAAAAAAAGTCTATTCTTGTTTGTTTTTAGGATTTTGGAAATAAAGGGAATTTCGAAAGGATTTTTATAAAACGAAGATACCTCGAATTTTGGAATTTTCGATGATTTGGGCAGGAGAGAACAAATGGTTCACTGTTTTGTTTAAGGAAAGGATTTTTGGAAAAGTGCTTAAATTTGATCCCTCACTTTTACACAGTCTGTATACGTTTTCAAGGTTTTGAGTGAGAAGCCATGATTTCTGTTTTCTTTGACGATTAAATTGAAAATATGATGGAAAGCTGACCCTTAGTTTCACAGTTTCCTGGTTCATATAGGTGGTTTGATCAGCCACAAACCATTGAATTAATTCGGGCGCATGGAAAGGGCTGCCTATCTATCGTTGGGGACCGTAAAAAAAAAAAAAACAAAAAGAAAAAAAAGTTGAGTGACTAGTTTGGGTTCGTAGCCTTTTTAACCCGAGCTATTAAGCCCAAGGGGTATTTACATACCTAGTGCCCTAAAGACATCTATTTTGGGAGTCATTGGCCCAATGCTCTTTACATGGGTTAATTAGAAAGCTTAAGAGACATGGGCATTGCATAGTCACATGTGTGCGTAAAAATAAAAAAAATAAAAAAAAATTAGAAAAAAATTGCGGCCTTTGGATAAACAGTAGTGTGAAAGCCGTCATGGTCGCTTTGAAAGGAAGATTGTTTTTCTTTGCTAAGGTTAGGTGGCCCAGAATTTTGGATAAAAAATCGTTTTCATGGAAATTTTTGGTAGATCATTTGATGCCTATGTTTTTTCGTATACGCACTTAGCACCGTGCACGATCAATTCAGCATGATTTCGAGAATTACTGACCAAAAGATGAAATTTGTGAACCTAATTTAAGATTTGCCTTTGAGAAATTTCGAGAATCGAGAATATCCGGTGTTTGTAAATTTTCTTTTGGAAAAGTTTCCATGGTTTTGTTAGGTTTCTACTTGGATTAAAAAAAAAAAAAAAGAATTTTGTGGGTATATTCACTGCAAACCCTCACGAGACACAACTCGTCAACTAGGGGGAACCTAGGGGTTTAAGGGCTTACTGCATACTCTAAATGCAGTCGAGAGTGCCAGCGAAAGTGGTGCTTTTCATTTCTATTTTATGCATTAGTTTATTTTCCTTAGGATTAGTTTAGGTGAGTTTTATTCCTTGTCGCTTATTTTGCTAAGGGACTAACAAAAGCTAGTTGGGGGTGTGATAAGTCCACAAAATTAGGTCAATAGGTCATCATTTCATTAACATTTATGGACTTAATTATGTTTAATTGCATAAAACTGCACTTAATTTCATGAATACATGTATTTGGGGATATGTTTGGGAAAATGGTCAAAATTCATTGAATTGCATGATTTTTGTGAAATTAAGTTATTCTCATTAAGTTTTTGGCATCATCAATGCATACTTGCTATTTTTGGCACCATATGCTATTGTTTTGGAAATTTGTCATTTGGGTGCATCATTAGGCGTGTAGGGTCCCATACACGCTTCACAATTATTTTCCTACATATGATTAATATTAAATTTTCCTCTTTCAATTTGTAGGAGAAATCAAAGAAATGGGACCCGCATTGAAAGGCAATTGAGATAAGAAGAAAAGAAAACCAATAAAGGTAGGGACCACATCATCCTTAGATTGGAATATACGCCTAAAAGAGGAGCCCCATTTTGTTGTAGCATATTTGAATTTAAGTTCAAAGTCAAGAAAGAGAGTTGTTCAAAGATGGAAAGAAGATCTAAAGAAACTCCTACCTAATACAAAGGAGTCAAGTCTATTTGGAATTATTATGGCAAGGAAATCTCCACAAAGTCAAACTTGTGGAAGAAGAAATCTTATCCAAGAAGGAGATAAAGAGCAAAGGGAAATAAAATCAAGAAGCTAGAGAGGGGAGAATCCAAGATAGTCTTGGACGTCCCACATGGAGTTGCACAAGAAGAAAGAAAAAAAAATCTGAATTCTTTATGGAAGTTTATCCTAAGCACATGAAGATTTTTTTTTTGAAGAGCTCAAGATAGAAAGAATTGGACCACAAGACCCTATCATTGGCAATAAATCAATTAAAATTTAAATTTCTGCCAAGATGGGAGGATTAGTTGGAAGTCAAGCCAAGATAAGGAGTCCAATTGGGAAACAATTGCAAAACAAAGAGGGCTTAAAAAAGAAAAAACTATAAAAGGAGACACCAGCCCTCATCTTGGACATGCATAACCTTGTGTTCACACCTTGGAGGTTTTCTCTCCATTCCAACTCACCCACCTCTTCTCTCTAAGTCCTTTTCCTCTTTTTCTCTCTTCTAATTCTTTAAATATAAATTGAGAGATCATGTTGAGAGAATGATGAAGAGAGGAGAATCTTAATTTTTTTTTGTACTTCAAGATCATGGAATGAGGACTCTACTTGGATTGATGTTGCGTATTTATGTAAGTGGTTTAATTTTCTTTTTCTGGTTCTTTTATGTGTTTTGATTGGAGACAATATTTCACATGATTAGATCTCTAGGATTTTGAAAATAAAATAAACTGATTAAAAGTCGAGAGACATTAAAAAATCACTTGCATAATTTTTTTCCTACTATGAGAAGAGAGGACATCATCATTGCATTGTCAATACTTGTAGGATTTTCTAGTTTCTAGATCTTTGGTAGTACTTTTCCACTTTTAATTTTCCACCCCTTTTGTTTTTATTTAAATTAATATTCTGATTATTTTTATTTACAAATTCTAGATTTAGACTTACATCTTTCTATGTTTAGTTGAAACTTTCTATTCTTATTATGTGCATAGCATGTGGTTGGAAAGTGTCTTTTTGCATGCATCATATCTATAAATTGCATTAGAAAATGTTTTGCTTCTGAAATCACAAGATTGTTGACTGATAAGAAAGACTAAATTCGGACCTGGTATGTGAATAGTGAGAAATTCTGCACAGTTTCAGCAGAATTGACCCAACTGGGTTACAAAAGTGCGCAATTTAAAAACCAGCCGAACGTGAATATTTTGGTCCGAAAAATAGCAGATTTAAAGTATAATATTAGGACTTTGAAATCCCAGAATTTCAGCCAAAAAAAACCTCGGGAACCGTGTCAACCAGAGGCCCAAACAGGGGTAGCTGGAAAGCCTGCGATCACATTTCAACAGCAAAACAGTTCAAGTAGGCGTCTTTAGGTGATCATATCTTTTTCGTTTTAAGTCCTTTTTCGATTCTTTTTTTTTTTTTTTTTTGTGTTCATGAATCATCAGAGTCTTGAATTCAGCCATTAGATTTAGGTTTATATCATCTTAGACAAGTCGTACAGTCCAACGAAATAGGGCCTATGCAAGGGTTCCCAGACTCAAAAATTTTTCAGCATTCATCAGATTTTTAGAAACTTGCATAAAATTGCATTGTTAGCATTTAGGGCATTACAGATCATTCATATTTGCATAAAAATTGATTTTGGTGATTAGGATTTAATTTAGGAAATTTTGTTTTGATATATTAAATTGGTTGTTTGATGTGTGTATTCTTTTGCAGGTTTTAGTTTAATTAGTATTTTCTAGATTAGGTTTCTTTATTTAGATTATTGTTTTTATTTTTGAAAATTATTTTATTTAATTTTTTTTAGCATTCAGTTATTTTTGTAAAGTTGATGTAATTTAATTAGTTTCCATTTAGGCCAGATTTAGTGATTATTTAGGATAGGTCAAAGTTGGAAAGTTTCTTAAAAAGCATTGCTTCCTGTGGATCGACTTGGATTTACCAGATTAATACTACAATCGCACCCTACACTTAGGGTCCGAACAATGTTATTAAGTTGTGATTGAGATTACTTGCACGCTTCCGCAAACTATCGTTCATGTGAGATAAGTCCTTGTTTGTTTTGGGATTCCTCACCGCGGAAACCTGTGGGTTAATCATAGTTGGACACACACAAGTCGCGGGCCCCAGTCAGGGACCTCGGTCCGGGGTCACGACACAAATGCCCTCCATGGGAAACAGCCATTTTCTGATGGCGTGAGGCACCTGCCTATCTTACAATGAACCTACGGTGGAAAACCATGGGAATTTCTAAAATAAATGCCCCACCCCCACTTAATATTTTAGAATTGAGGATCTCCTTTTAGGTCTAAGGGCTCACATGATATAAACATACATCAAATCATCTCACGATAATAATTGGATCCAGGTCAAATTTAAAATTAAGGAAAGTCTGTTTTAACAAGATTAGTGTTTCCAATAGGTCCATCTCATGGGTCCACCAATACCAACTCCTTATTTAGAAACCTTTCCAAAACATTAAATTGATATGACAAATTACTATAATTGTTGTGCTTGGATCAGATTTTGGTAAGAAATAAAACAAGAAATCATGCAACTATAAAAGGTCTAAATAAAGCAAGTATACATGCAAAATTAGAAATTCTAATTTTAGTAGGTCTTCTCCTCCACATGGCCCAACTCGGAAAGATGTCTTGGACTTTTGATCTTCCAAACTCTTTGGGATTCTTTGGCCATTCCAAATTATATGGTTAAGAGTCCATCATCATCATCTATCTTGTCTAGAAAACCACCCGGAATTTAAAATTGAAAAATACATAAGTTCTTATATCTCAATGATGAGATTTACATGGTAACCTATTAATGGAAGTAAAAAGGGGCTTAGGGAAATTCATCATGCATTATTCTTTTACGAGAAACCAAGGAAACCATGATGCCCTTTACAAATTGCCCAAAATATCCAATAATCTTGACAAAAATAGAAACTTGTGGGTCTACATGGAAAGAACAACAACCTGCAAAGTTAGTATCACATATACAACAGGGACAAGGGCTTGGAAGCTACCATTCCAAAAAAAAAAAAAAACTGCTTATTGGCCGGTGGCCGCCGATAAAAGTGCTTGTGGTTTTTTCATAAAACTCCAATTATGCCCGAACTTGCCCCTTCTCATGCATACAGAAAACATAATGCATGAATAGAAATATCAAACCTGATCCACACACAGCCCTAGATCCATCCATTCATTTCTCAAGTAGAAACTAGATCTAGAAGACCAATCTAACGCGGTGTGAATATAGGAATCGCTTTATACCAATTGTTGGAAGTAGGTGGGCCTCGTGGATATGTATTCAAAACTTTTGACCCACTTGATGCAGTGATCAATTATCCATAAGGCCAAGAACCCAAGTCCAAGATCTAAAACCCTAATCTCATGCATTAAGATCAAACATCCATCAAGAAGATAGATAAAGAAACAACAAGCATAACTAGATCTACTAATTCAAATAGAAAATAGATATATAACTTTGGAGCTTTGCTGTACTCTAATCGAGAACTTGATCTGTACGAAAACTCTTTTCGCAAACCTTTGATCTCCCTTGCCTTTGTGTTCTTCCACGCTATGACCCTCTTATAAAACTTTTAAAGGAGAATGGTGGGATCTCAAAGTAGAAGAAAACCCTAGATTTCTAGTAGGAAACCAGAGGAGAGAGAGGAGGAAAAGAGAGAGGAACTTGAGAGATAATTATTGTGCAAAGATCTCTAACCCTCATCTCTTATTTGTAGTTTATAGCACACCTCCTCTTAGACCAAGTCTAGAAGTTTCACTTCTATTCTTAGTAAGTAACATACTCCTCCTTTCATTAAGAGTTCTAATGAGATCAGTAACATTCTCTTATTAGGGCTAGCATAGGAACCACTATGATTCCTTAGAATCGGGCTCCAACTAGGAATTTGGACCCCACATATCATGTGAACTCCGAACCTACAATTAATTGCAAATAAATCCACTAATTAAATCCAATTGTGCTCTAGTCTGAGGAATAATTACAAGGAGACCCTAAACTTCTCAATTACTACAAGTAGGCCTCTCCATCAATTATATCCTTGGATCTATTGAAATAAATCTGTCCAACCAAATTTGATCCATCTCTTATTATCCTTGTGACCAAATTAATCACAGTAATCATCAATACAATCCAATTAACTCTGAATTGAGATGGGTGCGCACTCACTAACGATTAAATCCATTAATTGGCACAAAGGGATATTAATGAGGATAGAGTCCATCGTGAGAATTATTTGTTCCTACGGCCCCACTACCACGTACCGAAGACATAGAGGTGTTCACTTACAATTAGCCTCACTCATTGATGACTCAAAGTAAATGCATAGTAGAAGCTTGAGTTAATTAATCTCTCAGAATTAAGAGCCTATTGCTTGGGAATTATGAGAGCAGTCATTTATGCACAATTTTTTTTTATTGATCTTCATAAAATATGCTGCGAGATGAATCAACTTGAATTGAAAGGAGAAGATACATCTAAGGGAAAAAACAAAGTGGTTTGTGATGCATTGGAAATTAATGACCCACCCTATGCTACAAGAAAGGGCCGTCCAAAAAGACTAAAGTTATCAATGGAGATGGCACAAAAAGGGGACAACTATGTCATGGATGTAAGCAGCATGGCGTTTCACATCACAAACAAAATTGTCCAGCTCTTTTAAATAGGTAATTTTATTTTTCTGAATTAATCAATTTTATTCTTATTAATTGATTCATTACTTATAATGCATGTTTACATTCAGGAGGACTGTACATTTTCTTTAGCCAATCCAGGTGCTTCAGAAGCCATGTCCGAATCATTTGTTGTAGGCAATGCCTCAGATATGTCTGGTTCCAATGACATCCCTTGGTGCTGAATATATTATGAGAGCGTGGGACCCAACCCAAGATGCTGAATGTTGAACTTGATGTCGAGCTTGATCATTTCTTTTTATTTTCTTCACTTTTTTTTTCTGAACTTGATTTTGAATATTCAACTTGATGTGTGAACTTAACATAAATGTTGACCGTTCAATTTGACGGTGAATTTGATGCGGAGCATTGAACGATGAATCATATTTTGTTGTTCAATATCATTGATGTTAAACATGAATGATTTAAACAACCATGTTTGATGAAGAAAGTTGATGTTAAATGAAGATGTTCATTCAATCCCTACTGATATGTTGAATGAGCAGGCCCTTGTTTAGGAATGTAGTGCTGGGTCCAACTCAAAAATGTGTGACACGTTGCATGTTTTCATATCTCACCAAACTCACGGGTTCAAAGGGAGTAACACCAAACTCACGGGTTCAATGGGAGTAACCAAACTAGTTGGCCTTTCTTCGTTTTTTAAGTCAATGTCATTGGTAAGAACAAGCTCAATGAACATGCTCTACTGATAGATATATACAATGTATAATGTACATTAGGAATGTAGTGCGGGGAGCCATTTAGAAACGTGACATAGAGCATGTTTTCATGTTTTCATATTTCACCAAAGCAATCAGTTTCAATGGGGGTAACGTGTGAGACAGAGTCAAATTGACGTGTCTTCATATTCAAGAACAAGTTCTTGATGAATAATGCTCAACAGAACATCTTAATAGTAGCCTTGTTGAGTCGTGTCCATGGATGAATAGTATAAGGCCTTGAGCAAAATCTACCAACGACCATCAAAAGCTCTTTGATATGATAAGATTCAAATATTCAATAACAAGGCATAAAAGCATATGAAAGACTCTTTCTAATAAGTGCTGAGACAGTATACTTGGATTCAATTATACAGCAATGAGTTTTGGGTCATTTAAAACTTCAGAGCACATTACCATCTTGATAATAAGTGGCATCACAGGGTAAATTTGCTTGCCGGTATATTCCATCATGATCTAAATGATCAAAACCCCATCATTCCATCATAGGCTCACAATGCAAAATTTCATCATTCCATCATACAAAAAATCCGCAACTTCTTTCCATATAACTATATCATGAAATAAAGCATCTACAACATTCATTCTCCATAAAACCTGTGATGAATCACCTCAAACAACACCTCTCACATCTTCCTAGCTTTGTTAGCGAAAAAAAAAAAAAAAAGGACATAAGCACAAAAGACCCATCTATAAGGACCCAAGAACCCCAAAAATAAGAGGAAAAGGAAAAAGGTCAACCTACATTACACATACATCCATAAACATTCGAAAGGCACATTAATTCAACACTTCATAAAAACGTCTGAAACATTGGATTAACCATCCATGTTACATGTGCAACTAAATTACACACAAAGCATGTATTTCATGCCTGATTGAACATGAAAACTAAAATTATGATATACAAGTGACTACAATTGCATGAAAATTTTACACAAATACATATTCCGGATTTTATCTTCTTTAATAGAAACACAACTTTTCGATGGACACTACTGAATTGTTTCTTTCTTTCCTCCAGTCTTCTCTTTCATATGTTGATGAATTAGCGTCAAAAAGCTGCCAATTTGACCCTTCATCTTTCTGAAGGAACCTGCCACAACTACTTTCTTTATGCATAAATGATAAGTCCATGAAATTGCATTTCATTCTCATCACTCCATATAGGTTATGGACTTATTTAGGGTTGAATTCATTGAATTTTTTAAAATCATACATCATGATGGGTTGGTGAAGCATGATCTGGACATCAATTAGGTTTATAGGGGTTAATCAGTAATTTATCAGTTTAATCTGGACCGTTTGCTATAAGGCCAGATTCGACAATTGTGTGCTACTAGAGGTTTAGGGTTTCTTGTTTTTATATTGGGTGGTGAAAGTATTATTCTATGAGGTTGATTGAGAGAGACTCTGAGATTGTCAGAGAGAAAGCAAGAGAGACAGTGGGAGATTGTACTCCGGTGTGGTGATCTCCAGCAATAGTGACCGGTGTAAATCTCTCGTGGACGTAGGCAAGTTTGCCGAACCACATAAATCTGTCGGGTTGAAACTTGGGCCAGGTGGGAATAGCCATGGAAGATGAGATGCAGTCTTTATTATCAAATCAAACATGGGACTTAGTTCAGTTGCATGAGAGAAAAAGAGCATTGCACAACTAGTATTGGGTGTACAGGTTGAAGGATGAACATGATGGTCAAAAGCAATAAAGAGCCAGGTTAGTTGTGAAAGGTTTCCAACAGAAGGCATGTATTGAATACTTCGAGTTATTTTCCGTTGTGGTTAAGCTAAACACATTCAGAAGGTTTTTTAGCAATGTGGTGGTTGATGATTTACATCTTAAGCAGTTAGATGTGAAAATTACATTCTCCATAGTGACCTGGAAGAAGATATCTATATGCATAAGCCACAAGTGTTGACACCAAAACTGTCACTTTGCCTCTTCAACATCAAAAACTACATGGAACTGCATCCTACTAGAAACAGGCAAAGCTGCTTCAAGCATCAGATCTTGCCAGAATCAAACAAAAACTGCAAGATCCTTCAAAATAGTCAAAAGAAGGGTACACATGAAGTTTCGGGCCATTTCAACACCATTTGGCCGAACTTCACTCTTCCAGCGACTGAGCAGGAGCTCCCGGCGACAACATTGTCTAAGGTATCAAATCTTCGATCAGAGCCTACGGATAGTCTCAACTTATCTCCAAAAGGCTCCACGTCAAATTTCAAGTCAAACCGACACCGTTTGACTCTCCATCAACTCTTGAGCAGCAAAATTAAGCCTCTCGACGGCGAGAACCACTAAGGTCACCACTCATCAAACAAAGCACATGGATGACTTCTATATGCTTCCAAAGGGCTACACGTCAAATTTCAGGTCATTCCGACAACGTTTGACCCAACTTTAACGCAAGGAAGTAAAATCAGGCCTCTCGGCGGCGGAGCTCCCCGGGACCATGGCATCCAAATCGGAGCTAATAGATTGTCTCAAAATGACTCCAATAAACTCCCTATCAAATTTTAGGTCAATCGGACATTGATTGACCGTACATCAAAGCTCGACATCTTCCTCGAGGTGAAATCAAGTCCAGCATCGACGGGACCCCAAATGGGTTCGAAACTCAAACAAAAACCCATGGTTGGTCCTCTCTATTGCTCAAGAAGCTTCACCTCAAATTTTAGGTCATTCTAACATCGTTTGACCCTGTTTTGACTCTTGACGGAAAATCGGCTACAAAGTCTTTGGCTTTTCCAAACAATAGGAAACTTTGTGCTCCGATTTGCACGGCTTCTCATCATGTTTTCTCCAGAGAAATCAAGTCAATAAGTGAGGGAAAATGTCAAGAAAAATACAAGAGAAAGAAGAAACAAAAAAGACCAGAAAATGGCGACCAAAAAGGGGAAAAATCCCCATGGTCGCCGGCGAGCATAGGAATCTGGGCCGCCAGATTTCGCACGAAAACCCACTTTTTCGGGTATTTTTCGTATATCGAGATGATTGGCCCCTGTGATTTTTCCAAAATATGATTTTTTGAGCATGATATCCGTCGATCTTCGTCGACATCAGGGATCTGCCATCGAAATCATGGAATCATCATCCGACGCTTCAAAATCGTCAACTGGCCTACTTAGAAAGCACACTTTCTGCCCGATTGATCGAGAAATCAACTGGACAGATGTTGCTGCCCCATTGGTGTCAACCAATGTCTAAAACTGCATCGCCATCTGACATAAAACAACATGTGGATCCATCGGTGATCATCGTAAAAAGAATTCCAAAAGACGCGACGCGGCCCGCGACTCTTCAAGCGACTTGGCGACCACTTAATACTGTTAATTGACCCGTTTATGACAAGTTAATACGGTCATTAACTCATTATCTTGAACGGCCCAATCAGCTGCAAGGAAAAAGGAGTTACAAATCCAAGCAATCATGGCATTAAACCATGTAACTCCGCTCATCATGGGATTTTTTGGAATTTTCTTTCTTTAAGTTTATTTCCAGTCTTTCTCGTTCAAAAAGAACTTTCAGATTTCTGATTTTTGGATTCAATTTTAAGAAACTTTGATCCTTTCCTCTTCGAACTTGATAGCTCGTAGAAATGTTTGTAACTATTGTTCATATCGGGGGATAGGCCATTTTTTTCTCTTTAATGAGTCCGATAGGGATCTTAAAAAAAAAAATCTGATTTCAAACTTTTTCAGATTTTGAAAAAAAAGATTTCTCTCTTCTGGATTTAAATTGGAGAAACTTTGGTTATTTCTTTTTCGGACAATAGCTCGCGGAAATCGCTGAGTTGACGCTCTGATTAAGGGGTTATTTTCACTCATTGATGGGTCCATTAGTAATCTTTCAAAAAAAACAAAAACAAAAATTTCAGGTTTCTGATTTTTTGATTCAATTTTGAGAAACTTTGATCCCTTCCTCTTCGAACTTGATAGCTCGCAGAAATGTTCGTAGCTACTGTTCATATCGGGGGATGAGCCATCTTTTCTCTTTGATGAGTCTGATAGGGATCTTAAAAAGAAATATGATTTCAAACTTTTCAGATTTTGAAAAAAAAAAAAAGATTTCTCTATTTTGAATTCAAATTGGAGAAACTTTGGTTTTTTCCTTTTCGGACCATAGCTCGCAGAAATCGCTGGGCCAACGTTCGAATTGGGAGGGGCCATTTCCTCTCTTTGATGGATTCATTAGTGATCTTTCAAAAAAAAAAAATTTCAAAAAAAAAAAAAAAACACTGAGGTTTCACCTATTGCGTTCTTTGACCCATGTGGATCTAAGAAAAACCTTGTCCAGAGTGTGGAGGGCAGCTAAACTGTTCAAGGCAAGGGTCCTCCAAACGGGTTCATTAACTAATCCTACCCTTACCTTGGGGCTAATCTATCCACTAAGGTTTCATAAGACCGAATTAGAGACCTATGTGTACAAAAAAAAATCTTCAAAAAAATTTTCTTCAAAAACAAAATAAAAAAATAAAAAAATAAAACTTCTGTCATTTTTGAGTTCAGATTCAAGAAATTTTGGTTCCTTTCTTTTTGGATCTAGTAATCGCAGAAATGTTTGAGCCTGTATTCGAATTGGAATACCATTTACTCTCTTCGATGAACTTGATTTTGACCCTTTAAAAAAAAACTTCCATCAGTTTTTGGTTCACATTCGAGAAATTTTGGTTCCTTCCCTTTCAGGTCTAGTGCTCACAGAAATGTTTGAGCCTATATTCGGATTGGAATACCATTTGCTCTCTTTTATGAAACCAATCTTGGCCTTTCAAAAAAAAATCCCATCTCATGTCCATTCCAAGGATGCGATTTGCAACATTTGTGCCTAGCGGTGCTAATACACCCTTTTAGGGTATACTGTATTCGCAATCGATACATTTGTAACTCCGACCTTATATCATCTTACTGCGAGTGAGCCTCGCTTCTCGGTAATTTGAATTAAGGTTTACAATTTCTTCTAGCAGTTACTAGAGCGCTCATTCTGAGCCTACCATACTTGCGTTTAGAACAATTGTACCCTTTATGGCTTTTTGCCTTATTCATTATGCTTGGGCCGGGCCATGCCCCCTGAGCGATTTCAAAAGACAAAACCTTAGTATTTTCCATTTATGATCATATTCTTGTGATTACTAATGGATGTGGTCTTGTTTCAAAAGTTTTCCAAACTAACAATGGCAGCTTCATTAACCATCACCTTTGATGAGAACAAGTACCAGCTCATGCTTCAAGAGAAGCAAAATAAGCGCACTCACAAGCGCCCTGCCAGCTGCTGAAGCATCACCTCTCTCGGCAACTCTCAAAACACCGGGTCGACCTCAACTCCCCGGACCATTGTCTTCGGGTCACTAGGACCATTCTCACTCCCCGTAAAAGAAACTACACCTGCTAAGAAGCAGAAGACCGCCCCTAAACATGTCACTGCTATGATAGCAAGGGCAGTCACCAAAAAGCCTAAAGCCCGTGGCAACCCCACGAAGCCTCAGCCTGCCAGAAACCAGGTCAGCCCCAAGACTTGGTCACTGAGACCTTCACCAAAACAAAGGAAGTCCCTGAACATCTACAAAGCCAGCATACCTGGCCCCTCTTAAGGAGAACTGGTTCTACCCTCTCTCTTATATGAAAGAGGAGAAACCTACTCTCCATCAAACAAAATCAACTCAGCATGAGCCGGCTTGCTCCTACAAGCCCAAAATCAAATCATGTATCACCAGGCCTCTGCAAGAACCTGCCAATGCCTGCTCTCCTGCAGCGTGACCCTTCATCTCAATAGGGGCCGAAGTTGCAAAATTTAAAGCTTCACTGTGACAGGCGAAAGACCGTGTCTAGATCCTGTCCATGCCAATCTTCAAAGAAGATAAGCTCAGCTGCTGTGGACGAGGGACTACGTCCTTTATTGCTCGAGCACAGCCAAAGCTAACTGAATCTCAAATTGCTCGTCGCATACGTCGTCGCACGGCATATCAACAAAAGAGACTATAGAAGCAAGGAATCCAGCATTCTACCCTTCAAGTCTCTCAAAAATGGGTCGAAAAAGAAAGACCCGACCAAGTTGCTGCTTTCCATATGGTTGGCAAAACCAAAAGACGTCAGAAGTCAGCAACCAAAATTCATGTAAGACGGCCGGTGACTCGCAGCGTCTCCCGAACATGAAGACATCAGGAAGACTCTCCCAGTCCTTCAAGTCAAGGATACCAGAGTGATCATTCTTCGGGCTCTTCATCCAAAAGAATGAGCTCCGGCTCAGTCGCCAAGACGGTATCCTCTTTCGTGTCTCGAAGGGTGAATGTCCTGGTCACAAACTCTGAGCAACATCAGCCGCACAATGACGTGGCTCTACACATCCAGCGGCTAGAGCAGGGACATTAGAGAATAGAGGCTCTGATGGAAAACCTCCTTCTCACTTCCCAATGTCCACCAAACAATGAAGTCCTTCTAAATGATGAGGCAAATGGTGGAGAAGACGAGTCGCGCGCTCTTACCAAAAAGGACGTTGACGATATCCTCGCTAAAGTAAAAAAAGAGGATACACTGAAGGAACATGGAATCAAGCCACCATATCCCTTATGGATGGACTCGGTTTCGTTCCCTGCAAAATTCAAGCAACCTACTCTCCAAACATATACGGGGAAAGGTTCAACTAGACAACACGTCATCCACCTCAAAATCCAGACAGGAGCTATTGTAGATCAAGATGCCCTCAAGATTCGTCTCTTTGCAAGTACCCTAAAAGGTATGGCCTTTGATTTGCACTCCACTCTGCCAGAGGATTCCATTCAAAACTGGACCATGCTAGAGACACGCTTCCTGACCCACTTCAAAGGTGAGGATCATCCTATTGCTATGGCTCAGCTCTGCAGCCTAAAACAGGGAGAGAATGAGTTAACCTACGACTTCTTTCACAAGTGGAAGGCAATGCTGTACAAATGCTCAGATGTGTTGCCACAGGCGCCGCTAGTCGACATATGACGTAATAACATGAGAGCAAGGATCCGCTCCATGATCATCGGCAACAAATCAAAGAACCTGTGAGAACTCCTAGAAGCATCCATGGAGGCTGAAATGGTGATCAAAGACCTCAACAGTCAAAACTCATCAAAGAAAGAGTTGACAACCATTGTAACCTCAAAGCCAAAGAAAAAGGAGGTTCTCAATGTGCAAACCAAGTCAGCTCCCCAGCCGCCAAATAAAAATGAAAACAAAGCTGCAAGTAAGAGACCTGAACTCTTTAATGCCTTCAAAGAACGAGTGGAGAAGAAATACCCGTTCGATAAAGATGTTTAAAAAATATTTGGAACTCTCTTGGCAAATGGGAAACTCACATTGCCTGACCCCAAAAGACCGGGGATGTTGGTAAAACCAACGATCCCCGGTATTGCCCATACCACCAGATGGTCTCGCATCCTCTCAATCAATGCTTCGTTGTGAGAGAAAAGATCAACGAGATGTGGAAAAACGGATTCATCACCTTTGACAAAAACTACGGGTTTACCTTCGTTAACATGGTGTCATATGGACAAACATCCAAATCACCAAAAGTGAAGATCACTGCTTCCTTTAAGGTGATAAAAATGACCCAAACGTCCTAAGAGTTGGTTCCTTACCCAACACCAGATGGACAACCCATATGGGTGCATTCTGATCTCTTTGAAGATGAAAATTGGGAGGTCGCCAAAACAAAGCAGACTGCTCAACAGCGAAGGCAAGCCAGGAGATAACTCCGAAAGCTTAAACAGCAAGAGAAAGCTCAACCAAAGCAAGAAGTCATTGAGAAGGCAGAGACTTCCTCTACTGCCTCACTAGGGGAAATAGAAAAGTTCGTTCTCAAGGCTTCAAAAGTGGTAGGAAAATTCACCCTCAGTGGTTTCATGCCACCACAGCTCAGAAATGAGACTACGCAGGGTGCATCATACTCTTACAACTCGGTAATTGGATTCTCCATGGATAGATATGAGTCCAGTGACACCGCCAGTGACACCGATGAGTGGGAAGGAATCTCTTGAAACAGGAGAATACCTCTCCGATGAAGAATGGATTTCCGAATCTCACCTTATACCGATAATCTGGTATAATCCTTTGCGGCCACAAGGATCCTGGTCTGATGATGAAGAAGACCAAGAGGTTGTCCAAGAAAATGCTGTCGATCCAACACCCACCAATGCTCCAGTGGAACCCAACAATGTTGAACCACAAGGGGCAAACGAAGAAGAAGATTTGGCTCCTATGCCCGATCTCGAAGAATATGCGAGGATCTTGCAACATCTTGCCATAGAGCAAAAGCAAGATCGCATCAATCAACTTCATCGCAATCCAGAACCAGAGGTCCCGGAAAACCTACAAACATCTCCTCCGATAACCTTGGAAGATGAAGAAAGTTACTGGATCGATGATCCTCTTTCATTTGAGGATAAGTCTGAATCCCAACAGTCCATTCAAGACATCAAGTCATACCTGACCAAACCTCCAGTGTTGGCTGCCCCCACAACTGGAAAACCATTCATCTTGTACACAAGAGCTCTCGACTATTCTTTGGGCGCTCTACTCGCACAAGAAAATGATTGTGGAAAAGAAGCTGCTCTATACTACCTCAGCCGCATGTTGATTGGTGCAGAGCATCGCTACTCCCCAATCGAAAAAACTGCCTTGTAATGATGTTTGCTGTACAAGAGCTAAGTCACTACCTACTGTCCAACACAGTATACCTGATTTCGAGGATCAATCTCTTAAAGGTCCTTGTCACAAAAGCAAGTTCGCTCAATGCCCGACTAGCAAAATGGTCTATCCTTCTATCACAGTTTGGCATTAGATATGTACCGCAAAAAACAATCAAAGGCCAAGCTCTAGCAGACTTTCTCGCAGAGCATCCACTACCTAAGGATTCTCCGCTCAAGGATGATCTCCCAGACGAACATGTCTACAACGTGGAGACTTCCTCATCAAATGCCTCCTGGAACATGAACATCGATGGTGCAACCAGGACAAACAAAAGAGGAAAACTGATATTGAGAATTGACATTCTTTTTGTTAGCCCCGACAAATACATGATTCTACACACTTTCTCTCTACTGGAACCATGTTCAAATAATGCAACCGAATACCAAGCTCTGATCATAGGATTGGAACTCGCCCTTGAATCCGGCATCACCATGCTGGAAGCCTTTGGGGATTCTCAACTGATCGTCAATCAGATAAATCAGAAATATGAAATCAGGAAGCCTGATCTGTTGCCTTACTATAACAAGGCGCAATCGCTTCGTCAAAAGTTTGACATCTGTCACATCACCCACCTCTACAGAGGTGAAAACATCCGTGCAGATGCCCTAGCTGGACTCGCTGCATCTATGGCAATCTAAGAAGGGGAAAACATGAAAATTATAGTATGTCAAAGAAAGATTCTCCCTCCTCTCAACACACACCAAGCAGTTGCTGATTGCCACTGAGTGGTTGGAAGTCGGATTTCCATCCTTAAAACTCCAATCGGCGACTGAAGGGATCCGTTCATTGATTATATTATGTTCGGAATCCTACCTGAAGATCCAACAGAGCGGGTAAGCATTAAAGACGAACCCCAAACTTTCATTTGGTTATTCCTTCAAAAATACTTTACAAAAAATCCTTCAATGGAGTACTTCTACGCTACTTGTCGCAACAAGAGGCTGAAGAAAGACTCAAAGAAGTGCATGCTAGTCTTTGTAGAGCCCATTAGCCTAGTCCTAAGCTCTATGATCAGATAAAAAGGTTAGGTTATTATTGGCCTACCATTGTAGCTAAAGCAATGCAAGCGCTGCCAAGAATGCCAAGTTCATGGAGATTATGTCTACATGCCTCCAGAATGGCTACACCCTACAGCAATCTCATGGCCTTTCAAAGCATGGGGTGTGGATATTATAGGTCCTATCTCTCCCCCATCAAGCAAAGGTTATCGCTTCATCTTCACCGCTACAGATTATTTCTCCAAGTGGTCAGAAGCATTTGCATTCATTGAAATGAAGACCTCATCAGCCCTTCAATTCTTGCTCACCAATGTCATTTGTCGCTTCGGCATACCTAAAAGATTCGTCCATGATAACATACCACAATTCCGCGATCACAGATTCTACAGGTTCAGCGATAAATACAAAATCCAAAGTTGTCCTTCGACTCTGTATAACCCGGCAGCGAATGGATTAGTAGAAGTTTTCAACAAGACACTCTCCATATTTCTCAAGAAAATGGTCTCTAGTCACAAAAGATACTGGAGCGACAAACTGCCTGAAGCTTTATGGGCCTATCAAACCACGGTTCGAAGACCAACCCATAGCACACCATTCTCCTTGGTCTATAGATGTGAAGCCGTTGTCCCTTTAGAATTACAAATTCCTTCCTTATGGGTATCTTTACAAAATGACATGACGCAAGAAAGCAATGTCAAATTGAGACTCCAAGAACTGGATAATCTCGATGAAAGACAGCTCGAAGCTCTACAAAGCATTGAGCTTTACCAAGCACACATGGCAGGATCTTTCGACAAGAAGGTTAGGCAACGCACCCACAAAAAGGGTGACTTGGTTTTGGCAGTAAAAAGGCCAATGGTTTTTGCCCAAAAATCCAAAGGTAAATTCAAACCAAAATGGGAGGGACCCTTCGTCATCGACAAAGTCTTTTCCAACGGTGCATACGCTCTTCTAAATATGGAAGGTGACAGATGTTTGCTGCCCATTAATGGCGAGTTCTTGAAGCGGTACTACTTTGAAGACTTCCTCTGTCGGATCAGAGCGATGCTTGCGTGGCCAAAGCCTATTCCGAGGTACTTGCTCATCAAACCTACTCCTTTTGGAATTTTCATCTTTATGTTGAAATTTCTTAAAAAAAAAAAAAAAAACCCCTCAAAACAATGCTTACTTTTAATGTTTCATTGTTAAAAAAATCAAATCCAAAAAAAAAAAAAAAAACCAAGTTTAGGAGCCTCTTCCCTAACTTGACCAAAAGTTTCGATCCTTGAACCCAAAATTCATGGTTTGAAATAAAACAGGACCCAGTGATTTCCCCCCTAGTCCACTTCGACTTTTACCACCAAAAATGGTTTTGAGTCAAGATTTACGACCCTCGTGTCTTTAAACAAAAATGGTTTTTCAAAAACCGCAGGGAAGCGACGTTCAGTCGATACCCGCAAAACCCAAAAATCGGAAGGATGCGAATCCCATTCGATACTTCCAATATCTTAAATCGCAAGGAAGCGACACCTCTTCGATATTTGCTAATTTTCAAAAAACCGTGGAGACGCAACATTTCAGTTGATATCTACAACTAAAATTTCAAAACAAAAAAGGTTCAAAAAAGCCTAAAATTTCAAAAAATCGTGGGGAAGCAACATTTCATCGATACCCACAAAACAAAGTTTTTTGAAAAAGCAAAGAGGCGATGCTTAGTCAATATTTGCACCCAAATCCACGAGCAAGCGACATTACATTGATACTCGCAACCGAATGAGCAAGGAAGCGATATTCCATCGATACTTGCAATACCATTCAGTAGGGAGGTGACTCTTAGTCGATACTTGCATTTTTTAAAACCATAAACCCGGCTTTTATGCCAAAAACCTGGCTTTCACACACAAAAAAAAAAAAAAAAAAAAACGGCTTTTATGCCAAACAAAACAAAATCAGGCTTCCATGCCAACAAAACAAAACTTGGTTTTCAAAAAATTTGGCTTTCATGCCAAAAACCTGGCTTTCATGCCGAACAAAAACAAAATTTTGGTTCACATGCCATAAAACCAAAACTTGGCTTTCACACCACAAAATTCGACTTTCATGCCAAAAAATCAAAACTGACTTCCATGCCACAAAATTTCGGCTCCCATGTCGCAAAATCTGGCTTTCATGCCAAAAACAAAATTGTGGCTTTCCCTCCATAAACAAAAAACGGCTCTCATACCACAAACAAAAAACATCTCCCACGTCATAAACAAAAACGGCTTCCATGCCACAAAGTTTTGGTTCCTATGCCATTCCAAAATTCGGCTTTCATGCCATCTCAAAATTCGGCTCTCACACCATCTTAAAAAATTTGGCTTTCAAGTCATCAAGAACAAGGCTTTTTGCCACAAAATCCGGCTTTCATGCCAAAACAATCCTTTGACAAAAGATTTTCACAAAATGACAATCGTTTGATCAAATTTTCAAACAAACATTCCCATCCAACTTTTATTTATTTTCATAAAAAAAAAAAAAGGAATTTAAGTGAAACGAGGGAATACAATAATAGAGGTACCAAAAATGTTTATACATGGAAGTACCAAAGAAGAAAAGAGGAAGAGTTTGCTACAAATCAGGTGCTCAGTCTTACATGGTCTTCAACCAAAGATTCAGCTCCTCAAGCAGACTTTTGGCCTTAGCCGCTAAAGCTTCCCGGCCATGCTTCTTCAAAACTTTACCATAAAATGCAGTAGAATGCTATGACCCATCTTCAACAAGAGGAAGCTCTTCCCAGAGAGTTTGCCATTGCTCATATTCCTGAGTCTTCCTCCAGAGGTTGCTATAAGCTTCCTCAACCTAGCGAATGAGAGCCCCCTCTCTAGCGTAAGCTTCCACAATGGCAGTCCATTTGGCAGCAGCTTGTTCCTCCAAAAGCTCGAGACGCTGCCTGGCCTCGATGACCTCCCTCTCAAGGTGGTTCAAGTCTTGTGTCAGCTCAATAATAGCCATCTCGGTGACGTTCCTCTCCCGAACAAATTGCTTCCGAGTCCGTGAAATCCCATCCACTTCAGATTTGACTTCGCTAGAAGGCTTAACAAACATATCATTGAAGAAGTCACCATTTGGGAAGCTCTTGGTCTCAGACCACTTGTTGCCCAAAGCAATAACTTCGTCAACAAAAGCCTTAGCACTTGCAACGTCCAGACCAACCTCTTCGCTGTCAGCAAGAATGTCCTGTACATGCTTGATCATGCCGAAGCCAGCTTCCAAATGGCTAGAAGAAAGAGTCTCAATCCAAGAACTCAAGACACTCTTCAGCACTCTCTTCGCCTATTGAAGAGATAGTCTGGATGAAGTCTCACCTCACTCCATCGGCCGACTGCCTCTGTCATGCTTCATTGGAGGGATAGTCAACAAACTCTGTCCAATAGAAGTTGCTGGCAAAGGAATCTCATCATGAGGTTTCATATCTGCCGCACCAAAACTAGTAGAAGTAACCCCTACTTTTGGATCAACCGCAGGCACCCCCTGCTCTGGACCCGAAGAAGACAGAAGGACCTCTCCAGTCTCTCACAACCTGCCAATGAAAGACGAAAAGGTATGAATATGATCTTATAAAAAAATCAATATTAAGATTATTACTACAAAATACCTTCTTCAACGACCAGCGGGGAACTCTCTGCCTCCATGAACTCATCCGGAGCATCATCAAAAGTTGCATCCATGGATGGTTCAAAATCGTCAGAATCCTCTGGCAAGTCAGCTGACAAGAAAACAAAAATATGTCAGCAAGTGGCAGCAAAGAAAAAACAAAAAGGTGAAAAAGCGAAGAAAATCATACCATGCGGAGATTCTGGAACCACTCCAGAGTCCCTTGGCTCTTCCTTAGATGCCGCGATCGGATCCGTCACCGCCTCATTGGCCGGAACCTCGGGCGTCATTAAATCATCATCTTCTGCTAAAAAGAAAGAAAGCAGCAGATCAAAACAAAAATCTCTCATGAAATAAAAGAAACGGGAAGAGAAAAGGGAAAAGCATACCATCATCAGTGGTCTCTTTCTCTCGGCTCCTCTTTTCCGGAGGTTCATCAGTATCCCCTGACACCTCCTCAGCAATGGTAAGAGGGACTTCCAGATTAGGAGAGTCTTTCGTACCGTCTCTTATCTCAACACTGTCATCTTTTCCTCTTACTTCTATGGGACGGTTTGCTTGAGGTACCCGCCCCACCATCAAAATCAAGCCTTTCGCTAGAGTCCTCACTAGATGGTCTGCTCTTGCCAATAAACTCCATGGAAGCCTTTGTTCGCTCTGCTTGCATCCAAGCGTCGATCTCGGCCTCCTCCTCCTTCAGCTGTTTCAAGACCTCACCAGGTACCTCTTGTACAGCTCCTGATCTGATGACGTCCTGTTCACCAAGAAAGCCTATCTTATGCTTCTCTCCCGAAACGAAAGCCAAAACTTCCTCTCGTCAAACGCCATCTGATTTTCCAAGACCCTTCCTAGGAGACTGCTTTACATCAAGCTCCTTCTTGGAAAGCCCCCGGTACACTGAAAAGCTCTCCACGAACCACTTCGTGAAGCCAACAGTCCGGAAAATGGGCAACTCGGGATAGGAAATCATGGCGGTAGTGTCCTCCGCACTATAAAAAGCCCATGCATTTCTCCTGTCCTGCAAACCTCCAAAGCGCTTCACCTTACTCAAAGGCGCTCCAACAATGCCTTGAGAGAAGCCCAACTGCAAAGCAAAATGCGTGGGAACATACAGATGGATGTCGATAAAAAGATGTCTACGGTACACCATCGTACCAACAAGTATGTTGAAAAGCTGCACTTTCTCTACGTTGGTCAAAAAATAGTGTTTTCCTGACCCTGCCTTGGTGGAATCACAGAAAGACACCAAAATCAAAAGCCTTCTTCTGCAAATCCGGAGAAAGCTTCACCGGAGACTGCCCAATCTCAACGTCCCTGAACCGTCGGATCCTCAAACGGGCAGATAAAAGAGATTCGGAAATGGTTGTCCCTCTTGCTAACCGAATCATGAACGGGTCATCATCCTGTGCAGCACCCAATCGGTGGAAACCAAGACAGTGGTATACATACCACGAATAGAAGATATGGGTTGAAAACACCCTATTCATGGGAAGCCCAAGTCGAACCAGGAAAGCAGCAACCTGTAGTTCAGTGCACAGGTAGGAGTAAAGAGCAGGCACCAAAGCAAGCTGCTCTCCAAATGCCATCTGACAAGCGGAAAAAATGGAGTGTGGCCTGATGTGCGTTCCATCTCCTCCAGCAAAAACAACCTCACCTAGCCAATAAGTGAGGTAAATAGCGAGATCTCTCCGCAATGCAATGTCAGAATAAATGTGTTTGTGCTTGCGAAGAATTCCTTCAAATTTTCTCGCATGATGGAGATATTCTCCGAACCCAAAATTTTAGCCCTAGCTTCCTGGGTCATACTCTCTGAAAACTCTTCACCGTTAAAGAAATTGGGGGATGAAGAGCTAAAATTCTTCCAATTGCTGCACCTAACTTTCGAGCCCTCCTTCTCCTTTCAAAAATCGTAGAAGGCAACGAGCTGAAAGTACAAAAACCTGAACTCCTCAGACTGCTCCTCAAGGATGCTGTCAATAGGCATGAACTCCTCATAGAGTTTGTCGAGGATGGGCAGGCCGGTGATGGCACTCAGTTCCTTCAAAGAAAAACCAATCTCACCATTCGTGACAACGAAGGTATTGATTTGTGGAAGGAATGACTCCAACATGGCCATGAAGGTTTCATCAGAGAAAACTACAGTCTTCCAAAAGCGCTAACCACATCGAAGATCTCGGCCTCCTTCAGAATGGCACCACCAACCTGCAGGATGTGATTAGTCCATGACTCCCAGTTTAAGTCAGCACTGAAACGGCCACGAAGTCGAAAAGGCTTCACCAAATTGCTGCCGTCACCCTTGAAAATGCCAAGGCCCACCAGTCTCAAATCGACCGACGAATGATCTGAACCTTGGTAGCCACTGGCCGGCATCAACATGTCCATACGGACAGATGACTTCTCTGCATAACCAGAAGAGCCGCCAACAAAAACCCCAGTCTTGATCACATTGGTCCTCTTCACCAAGCTTGGAGGATCTTCTCTCTCAAAGCATGTGGGAGAAAGGCTCATGATCGAGACAGTGCGATCAAAGGTCGACATGGTAGAAACAGTACTCTCCTCACAATCAGCTGTGTAAAAGAACTGAAAACATCTCCTTTAGTATGTTAAGTCGTTAGGGGCTTCATCACCAAAGAGAAAGGTAGGCTTGGGCACAGTGCTTTGATCATCCGTGACCCAATGACGATTGCTTACCACAATCCTGTAAAACTCCTCCTCCTTAAGGACAATCAAACGTTGCCTCATCTCGTCTTGGTTGAGCGAGTCACACTCTTCCAAGTTCCTCTCCACATACTGGACCTTCTCCCAGGCCTGCTGTACGGCTACATTGGAAGATCTAGCAGACCGATGAGGCGCATCAGTAACAGGACCCTTACCCTTGTTCGTTCTGGAGGAACTACCTGCAAAGGATGGAAAAGAAGAAGTCAATAATCAAAATGACAGGATTTTGCTAAAAAAAATCCTAGCGAAACTTTGGCATGGTTCCGGGGCAATTCTGAAGAAAAGGGAAACACCCCGAAAAAGATAGGAAGCTTGAAGATGAGCTCAACAATGCTGCGAGCTCATCATCAATGGGGGATTCTCAAAGAAGGCTCGAACTCAAATATTGCTGCGAGATCAAGCCAGTCATCTCAAACCTCCGCAAAATTGGAAAAAGGGCTCAACATTGCTGCGAGCTCCAAACTCCAAAACTTGCAAAGCTCCTCAAAACCCCCGCAAGACTAAGAAAGGGCTCAACATTGCTGTGAGCTCCAAATCCCAAGACTTGCAAAAGATTTTCAGGTGTGCATTATCATGCTTTTAATTCCATTTACAAAAATCATGCATTGAAGAAAGGTTGTCATATATTAGATGTCCAAGTCAAAATTCATACATGAGCATCTTGAAATCCATAAAACTTCATGGTGAGCAAAAAAAAGGGGGAAAGAAAAAAAAAAAAAAAGAGAACCTCTTTCAAAAAATAAAATCTGAGCTAGCCCACAAGCCGTGGCCCACTGCCACGTGGCAATACAGCAAGGTCCCTACGAACTTGTCCATACAACCAAGAAAAGAAGAGAAAAAGAAAAAAATGGAAGAAAAATAAGAGAGAAAAAAAGGTGAAAAAAAAACCATGAGAAAAAAAGAAACAAAGAAAGAAAAAAAAATGAGAAGCACAAAAAAAAGGGAAAGAAAGAAAAAAAAAAGTGTAAAAAAAAAGGAAAAAGGAAACATGTGAAAAGGAAAAAAAAACAAGAGAAAAAGAAAAGAGAGAAGAAAAGAAAAGAAAGAAACTTTTTTCCTACTTCTACATGGAATTTCTTAAGACGGAAGAAAACTTACTTGAAGCCATGGAGGAAGAAAAAGAAGAACTTGAAGATTCTTGAAGAAAAATGGTTCTTAATTTTGGAGCACTCTTGGAGGATTTTGCGAAAAAGAAAGCAATAAGAACAAGAGATCCAATCTCCTTTGCCTTTATAGAAGAGAGCAAACTAAAAGAGAAAATAAGGAGAAAAGCAAGGAGGTAAGTGCTACAAATTAGCAACCTTCCCAAAAGAAAGGAGATTTGAGATATTCTCTCATAAAGAGAAGATTCTTTGAGAAATTCTCTCCAAAAAGAAAGGGAAAGTGAGATATCCTCTCCCAAAAGAAAGATACTTTGAGAAAACCTCTTTCAAAAGCAAGGAAACTTGAGAGATCCTCTCTAAGTAAGGATATTTTTAGATATTCTCTACCCAAAAGAGATATTTTTAGATATTCTTCACAAAAATGACACCACATGAGATCTAAGCCATCTTCAAAGGTTAAGGTCCCATGGGTTAGCCTACATGAGTCAGGTTTGACCACCTAGGCACTAAAAGTGGCTTTAGTCAAAATCCCTCTTACCAAGAGCATACAAAAATGGCTCCATGCCTCTTTTAAGGTGACTAGACCATATAAAAAATTCCAAGCCTCATGAGTTTCCAAAAATTCAAACCATCCCATCTCATGAACCAAATTAAGCCAAAACCTTGAAAATTGACATTTTACAAAAACCCAAACCACTCCAATGGACCCAAAATTGTCCCAAAGAGTGATAAAAAACCAAACCATGGTCCCCTAACTTGCCGCATACAGCTTGTTAGGTCACAAGGCCAAAACCAAAAACCAAATCCCGGTCCCCTAACTTGCCACATGCAGCTTGTTTGGTCACAAAGCCAAAATCAAAATCCAAAACCCGACCCCCCTAACCTGCTACATACAGCTTGTTAGGTCACAAGGTCAAAAAACCAAAAAAACCCTTCTCGGCCGCCTAATGCGCCACATAAAGCCTTTAGGTTCACAAGGTCAAAAAGAAAAATCCAAAACCCAAAAACCAAATCCAAATGTCATTTTCAAAACTTTGTCTTGAGATGGAACGTAATCGCTCTCACAGCCATAAAATCCCATTGGAAACTCAAAAGGCTATTATATCAAAAGAAAAATGCTCAAAGACTCTTGGTAAAGTTACAAGCTCTCCTTCAAAGTTTTCGTCGAGGCACATCAATTGCAAAAGCTAAGCAAATCGTCGTTGTACCTCGAGGGGGCATTTGTTGACAACAAAAATATCACTTTGCCTCTTCAACATCAAAAGCTACATGGAGCTGCATCCTACTACAAACAGATAAAGCTGCTTCAAGCATCAGATCTTGTCAGAATCAAACAAAAACTGCAAGATCCTTCAAAATAGCGAAAAGAAGGGTACACATGAAGTTTCGGGCCATTTCAACACCATTTGGCCGAACTTCACTCCTCCAATGACTGAGTAGGAGCTCCCCACGGTGACATTGTCGAATGTATCAAATCTTTCAATCAGAGCCTACGAATGGTCTCAAAATATTTCCAAAAGGCTCGATGTCAAATTTCAAGTCAAACTGACACCGTTTGACCCTCCATCAACTCTCAAGCAGCAAAATTAAACCTCTCGGCGGTGAGAACCACCGAGGCCACCACTCATCAAACAAAGCACGTGGATGGCTTCTACATGCTTCCAAAGGCCTACACGTCAAATTTCAGGTCATTTTGACAACGTTTGACCCAACTTTGACGCTTGGAAGCAAAATCTGGCCTCTCGGCGGCGGAGCTCCCCGGGACCATGGCATCCAAATCGGAGCTAATGGATCTTCTCAAAATGACTCCAATAAACTCTCTGTCAAATTTCAGGTCAATCGGACATCGGTTGACCATATATCAAAGCTCAACATCTTCCTCACGGTGAAATCAAGTCCAGCATCGACGAGACCCCAAACAGCTTTAAAACTCAAACGAAAGACCATGGTTGGTCCTATTTATTGTTCAAGAAGCTTCACCTCAAATTTCAGGTCATTCCGACATCGTTTGACTCAGTTTTGACTCTTGACGGAAAATCGGCTACAAAGTCTTCGGCTTTTCCAAACAATAGGAAACTTTGTGCTCTGATTTGCACGGCTTTCGTCAGGTTTTCTCCAGAGAAATCAAGTCAATAAGTGAGGAAAAATGTCAAGAAAAATACAGGAGAAAAAAGAAACAAAAAAGACCGAAAAACGGCGACCAAAAAGGGGAAAAATCCCCATGGATGCCGGCGACCATAGGATTTTAGGTCGCCGGATTTCGCACGAAAACCCACTTTTCTGGGTATCTTTCGCATTTCAAGATGATTGGCCCCTGTGATTTTTTCAAAATCTGATTTTTTTAGCATGATATCCGTCGATCTTCGTCAACATCACGGATTCGCCGTCGAAATCATGGAATCATCATCCGACGCTTCAAAATCGCCAACCGGCCTACCAAGAAAGCACACTTTCTGCCCGATCGATTGAGAAGTCGACTGGAAAGATGTTGCCGGCCCATTGGTGTCAACCAATGTCTGAAATTGCATCGCCATTCGACATTAAACAACATGTGGATCCATCGGCGATCATCGTAAGAAGAATTCCAAAAAACGCGGCGCGGCCCATGACTCTTCGAGCGACTTGGCGACCAATTAATGTTGTTAATTGACCCGTTTATGACACGTTAATGCAGTCATTAACTCATTATCTTGAATGGCCCAATCAGAAGCAAGGAAAAAGGAGTTACAAATCCAAGCAATCATGGCATTAAACCATGTAACTCCCCTCATCATGGAGATTAAAGGCGATTAAATGCCCATCATTCTCCATCGGCCAATCAGAAGTCAAAGAAAAGGAGTTACAAAATAAATGAATTAAAACTTGCAACTCCTCCCTTTATGTGGCTTTATGAGAATTAAAGCCCATAAACCCTCCTAAATGGCTACCAAAGGCCTATAAATAGGCAGTCATTCTAAGGAGAAAGGGTCCTGAAAAATTGCCCAGAAAGATCGTTTGAAATCAAGCGATCAAGAATCTCCAAAAATCCAAAAGCTCTCCTACTTTGAAGAAACTCTGCAACAACAAACACCACAATGTGATTGAAGTCCCTTGGAGGGTCATCCCCCCAAGGTCCCCTCTCCTCTTATCCAACATGGCCAGATGTGGCTTTTCAGCCCGTCTACTCGTTTTTTTATTAGATATAGGACCTCCCCTTGGTCTTTATCCTCTAAAAATCTGAGGTCTAAGCCAAGCCAAGTAAACCAAAGCATCATGTGTTCTCATCTGAAGGACGGCGGCAGAGTCTATACATGACTCGCGACCATCGATCTGAACGAGTCCCCACAATCTCCTGAGAAGTTAGATCCATTTTCTTACATTTTTTGTTGTATTTTGTATTTTTAAATAGACAAAAAAAATCATAACTCTTGTCTTTCATTAGTGATGAGATTTGTAAATCACCTTCTACGGCACAAAATCACCTTTCACGGCATTCAAAATCTGTCTCTTTTCCTAAAAATATATGTGCAATGGAAAGTTAGAAAAAAGATTGATTTTCTTTCTACTTGTAAAGGTAGATCTCCGGATAACCATTTCTAAATTCTATGTAGAATAGAAAATCTAGCATACCCGTACAAAAAAGTGTTGATGCCCACTTTTCATCCGCCGGACCCCGGCAGACCCAAGTCGAAGGAAGGCAAGAGCCGGGTCCATCAATAAGGAGACGCTATATCAGGAAATGAAGAAATGGTGTGTAAGCTCAAAAGGAGTTTATACGGTTTAGAGCAAGTCCCAAGACAATGGTATATCAAATTTGATAGGTTTATGTGCAACACATGTTACAAACGGTGTCATGCAGACCATTGTTTCTATTTCAAAAATTTTTATGACTGTTACATTATTCCAGTTTTGTACGAAGATGATATACTTGTTACAGGTCCAAATATGCATGAAATAAACCAAGGTCCAAATATGCATGAAATAAACCACTTGAAAATACAGTTGTCACGGGAATATGAAATGAGGATTTGGGTGGTTCAAATCAGACTCTCGGCATGAGAATCAGTAGAGACAAAAAATCATACATTGAAGTACTCTCAGGCATAATATGTTGAAAAGGTTTTGAACAGGTTTAACAGACAAGGTGCGAAGCCATTTAGCACCCCCACTGGCCAGCCACTTCAAACTCTCAAAAGGTAGTCTCCTAAGACAAAATAGGAGAAGGAGAAACATGTTCAAGGTCCCATATGCTTCAAGTGTTGTGTCACGGCCCGGGCCCGAGATTAAGGTTACCTCGGCCAAACCCCGAGTCGCGAACACCATACTTACTCCCGTAAACCTCGCATTACCGAAGCCAATACGAGATTCACAAGGGATCTTACATATACCTGTCAAATGTACATTTTGCGGAAATATATACATACATTGACATCCAACTTTAATATGTACAAGTCCTTTACAGAAAGTAAAGTTTACTTACACATCTCATTTCCTATTGAAATCAACCATGCATATTCAAATACAATGCATGTGATTACTATTTACATCAAAATGAATTTATTCAAAATGTTTCCAAAACTCTCTAAACCGGTCGCCTCCGATTCACGTCCATTCATTCAATCCTCCTGGAGGAACCAAATTGGTCTCCTCCGTTGGCGGCACGGTCTCGGAACCACTGGAACGGGCAACTTGGCCTGTAATGTCATCAATAACACTGTGAACACAACGATTCAACAATATATACACAATTCTATGATAATCATATGTTTAGCAAATTGGTTCCAATGTATAACAATTCCATTAACGTCAATTCAATTCAATGCATATAGTTCTTCCCTGAAGGAAGAATTCAATTCATGTAGTTCTCCCCTGAAGAGAGCATTCAATTCATTATATACACTTTATCAAGTGTCTTTTCGTTGTCCTCTGGCATGGCGGAAGGCGCACCATTCACAACCCAGCCTTTCAAGGACTCATTTCATTTCAATATTTCTCACTTTATTAAGTGGCTTTTCAAATATGTGGGATTTACTAGTGTCTTGATCAGAGATCACCGGCATCACCACGGAGCTCCGGAACGCTCCATCTACTGCAGCAGATTAATCTTTTATACATTACAGTGTTTTTCATTTCAGTTCTTTTCTTTTCATTTCATTACATTTCATTTCATAATTCAACACATTATTCAATGATAGCTCAACAAGGAGCATAAATGTAGTAAACGAGAGAGGACAAGCCAACTCAAGTCAGAAACAAGTAAATTTCCTAAAACAACATTCAGGTGAAACGTTCATTATGTAATGTAGGTGTTATTTTAGATGACATCACTTTTTAGTGAAATTTACATTCACATAAGTTTAGCTAACACCCATGAAGGTTTAGGAAAATATCAGAAAGCAATTCTGATATCCCCTCAATTTCGATCACCTCGTCGGTTACCTAGCGGTTAGCCGCATTAGGGATTTCGGCTGACTGAACCACATTCAGTCAGCTTTCCAGAATTTCTCAATTTACAGGATAATTTGCTCAATTCGGTCACCTATTCGGTCACCCTCTCGGCTGACCGAAATTCAAATTTCGGTTAGCCGAATTTCTTCGGTCAGCTCACGATTCGTTTTCCAGAAGCTCAACTTCTGATGGAAAACCCTGACAAGATTTTCGGTTACCTTGTTGTCAACCCTCGGCTAGCCGAACTCACAATTTCGGCTAGCCAACCCATGTCGGTCAGCTCTCGGTCAGGTGTCGGTCAGCCTGGCGGCTGACCGAATTGTGCCCAGAAGGTCAGAAAATTCTGAACCGAATTTTCTGTAACTGAACTCCTGGAGTTCTAACAAGTCACTTAACATTTGAAATCAACATAACTGAGTATACTTGCCTTGTTTGGAAACTAATCAGCAAGAATTCCCTTGTCTAGCTTGAATCCAAGATGAAATCCTTAAGCCAAACCTTTTTTTGAACCTAAGGACCAATCAATCCATTCAAGAAAAGTCTAATGAGTTTCTTTTGTAAGAAACCATTCCAAATCACCAAAGTGAACTCAGAAATCCTAAAACCAACATAATTCACTTACTTGTAACCTCTTTGGTGGAAATCTTGAGATCTTCTCAAGTTCAAACTCCAAGAAAGTAAGAAAAGAGATGAAGATGATGGTGGTGAAGATGGAGTCCCTTTTCACAAGAACTTGCCAACTCTCCCAATCATCACTCAATGAAGAGAAATTGGAAGAATGAAGAAGAAGAGAAAGAAAGAGAAGAAGGGAGATCGGCTGGGATGAAGGAATGAACTCAAATGAGTTCATCCACATCTTATAAGCCCTCAATTGCATTAAACCCCCTCCTATTTCCTCTAATTACAACTCAAGTCAAATGAATGGTCATTTAAACCAATTCACGCCGGATGGAATCGTTACATTTAAGGAAGTTAACGTACTCCTCGAGATACACGTGTGAGTATCAAGAGTTTCCGTATTCGACGAAATACGCGTAAATTCGTATTCACAAAAAAGTCCTTACATTACTTGATTTAGCCTAAAACCATTTCAATTCATTCATACTATTCCCTACTCTTTTCCATTAAGCTCAATTTGTCCATCTGAGCCACATTCTACATCAATTTAGCCATTAATCAACATTAATTAATCAACATTAATTCAATCTAACATGTTGAATTAGCATTAATCCCGATTAATTAGAATTAATCTTAATTAACTCGGGACAGGGTGTTACATGTTGGCAGCTTGATGCATGCAATGGTTAGCACCAAACCAAACATTTTTCATGCAGTGGAAGTTGTATGTAGATTTATGAGCAACCCTTTAAAAGCATTGGGAGGTAGTTAACTAGATTATTAGATACCTGAGAGGCACCACTAATGAAATATTGTATTTTGGAGAATCAAATATCAGATTGCATGGCTATGTTGATTCGGACTTCGCAAGATATCTAGATAGAAGTAGGAGCACTATGGGATATGTCTTCACATTGGTTAGTGTAGCAATCAATTGGAAGTGACAATTACAATATGCCGTTGCACTTTCAATCACAGAAGGATAGTATGTTGCCGCTATAGAAGTTGGCAAGGAAATGATTTCGTTGCAAGAATTAATAGAAGAGTCGGGTAAGAACCAATAAAACAACAGACTTTATGGTGAGAGTAAGAATGACATTCATCTTACGAAGAATTCGGCCTTTCATCGAAGAATAAAAAACATTCGTATTAGATATCACTTCATATGGTGGCTTGTGGAAGAAAAGGTGTTGAGATTTGAGAAGATCTTATCAAGTCATAATCCTGCAGATATGTTCACAAAGGTGGTGACTACAAAGAAACTGAAGCGATGCTCAGCTTCTATTTCTCTTCAAGCATGAAGACAAGGCATCAAGATTCGTAGTCGTGTTTTGCTATTGTCAAAGCCATTCAGTATGATTATCAGTCTTCAAGTGGGAGATTGATGGGTTGGTGAAGCTTGATCTAGACATTAATTAGGTTTATAGGGGTTAATCAATAATTTGTCCGTTTAATCTGGGCCATCTGCTAAAAGGCTAGATCCAACACTTGTGTGTATTTAGAGGTTTAGGGTTTCTTGAACTTATATTGCGTGGTGAGAGCATTGTTATATGAGGTTGATTGAGAGACTCTGAGATTGTCAGAGAGAAAGCAAGAGAGAAAGTAATGGATTATACTCTGGTGTGCTGATCTCCAAGAATAGTGATAGGCGTTAATTTCCTATGGAAGTAGGGAAGTTTGCCTGACCGCGTAAATCTGTGTGTCATGGATTGGTTGCAGTGGCGACTCCAGGAATTCAAGTCAGTGGGGTCGACAAAAGACTTATCTTCCGCAAATCGAATAAATTTATTTTCCCCTTTATCAACATCTGCCATCTACTTTCGATAATTCAACAAGTATAATATAAAATTATCAAATAATTTATTTCCGATAATCCGGAAAAAATAATATTGAATTCTCAAAAGTAAAAAATTTAATTATTAATAGTTCTTAATCTAAAAAGAAAATCCAAATACATAAACTCCTACAACTGCCCTCAATAGGTTTTTATGTGTTGAAATCGTTGCATAATCGCTTCATTATCAACACTGGCAACCACATTTTTTAAATATATGTGACCAAACAGTTATTCATCAATTGATCTCACATTCGGTTACGCAACCTGTTATTTACGTATTTCATTGCTAAAAATGCTCTTTCTACCATCGCAGTCGCTAGAAGCAAATAAACCAATTGGCATACAAAATCTTTCTTTTTCTCCACTAGTTTTCTAGCAATGTCACAAATTCCTTTACGTTCTAAAAACTCGTTGCTAGAGCACGGCCCATTAATTTTTTTTATATTTTGGTAGACAGTTGGCCTATTAACTTAGGCGGTAAGAATTTTATGGTGACTTTTGTTCACTACCATAGCAGCAAAGGAAATGAGTAAAGTTAGTTAATGTGGGGGTGAAACTTTTAAATTAAGTGGGGTCAAACTAAAAAATTTATGTGCGGTCAAACTCAAAATCTCGATTCATGACAAAAAGTTAATTTATTTTTAAATATTCTTTCAGATCTCAGTGGGCTCAATTGACCCTACTGAGATCACTGTGGTCCGCCCTTGATTGGTTGGTGTGTGCTTGATTGATTGTGCTCTTGTAGATTGCGCTTGTGCTCGTTCCCTAACACATCATGATGTTCAAAGTGCGTTTCATGAGAAAATTTGTGTGAATCTTTTAAATTGCATGCTTTTCATGAAGTTATTCTGTTCGGATTGTCCTCGCAAAGATCTTTTGGATCTAATCTTCTTTCAAACCTTGGTGTTGTGGCCTGTGGGTGAGTTCTCTTTTGACATCTCGGAGGCGAGGCATTCGTTGAGACACCAGCAACTGTAGACTTCGAGTGGGGCGCCGGTTATATAGCCTAATCACATCAACGGGTTGAGTGCGACAATGTTGGCCTTGTAGTTGTTGATGGGATGTGATAATTATTTGGTCTTTACATTGGAACTTTAACATTATAGTTGGGACTTACACTTCAAGATTTGATATAGGATGTGCATACCGATATTGGATCTATGTTTCATATTGCATCCACTTAAATATTTTATATTAAATGTTATAAAAGTTTTAATTGGATCTCACAGCGAACGTAGGTTCCGGAAGTTCGCGTCCCCAAACTCGGTGTCTTGTGTGGTTTTCAATATTTTGAATTTTTATTTTATTTTATTTTATTTTTTTTGGGCGGGGGGAAGGGGGGTTTGACACTTTCTTTACCATCAAAATATGATGCATCCTTACCAAAAGTTTCCTAAAATAAGGTTCTTTACCCAACAAGGCTAAAACTGGGATATTGAAATTACAGTGAAGACCTTACTGTTGCCTAAAATTACAAACTACCCTCCTAGGCATCAAACTTGGTCCAAATGCTATCAAAACAAATAAACCCCTAATCTATCACACGAAACCACTTAATTAATAACTAAATATGATTAATTAACCTAAAACACAATTAATTAGGTTGGGGTCTTACAGAAATGACCCTTACATTGATAGAAAGATGTATCTTGATGAAAACATGCCAAGGCAGTAGACACCTCCTCTTGGCATCGCAAAGGCCAGTATAGTATATACATATTATTTCTACCCCTTTTCACCTCATCTCGGCATTTCTTGAGTAACAAAATTGGATTTGAAGACGATTTTGCATTGCATGCATCATCGTGGGGTATGTCGCCGGACTCTTTGGCAATATGTCTTAGAATTTAAATTCATAGATGGTGACATTCTTGTATTAAAGCTCGAGAACCTCTCAAAACCATACTAATTTCCACTGTGCCTGTATCCATCGCTTTAGGAATTGGATTCGAACTTTCCCCAGCCCCTTCTCATCAATGGACTCCTGTCGTATGCTAAGATGTGCAATTCATTCCACAAATTCCTACTCTATATCTATCTCTAAGATATTTTGATTTTTCACATCTCCATGGACATGCTAGCAAGTTTTGAACATGCCAGATTAGGGGTATAGTCGACAATTTTTCCTAAGAACACCTTATTAGCATTATTCCCTAGAAAAAAATGAGGATCTTTAGCTGACTTGACCTGGTAAGAAGGTTTACTAAGCAGATTGAATGGACAACTTCCTTTTAAAATCAGCTAATGAATGGAATGTCATTATCCCAAGCAGCGAAATCCCCTCAAAATATGGCCATGTTGCGACTCAACCAGCTGCATTCCCTTGATATGGAGCATCATAGAACGAGATCTCTATATGCTTGATTTTTTATTATTTAGTTTCTTTTAAAAATATTTTTTTAATTATTTAGTGTCTCTTACTTTCAACCCATTGCTCTTTTGTATTCTCTCTAATTGATTCTTTATCTTACTCTACTCCGCTCTGATTCAAATAAATAAGTTTAGGCATCCAGGTGGCCCACCCATGTTCCCAGTGACCAGGGTTTAGTCATTACTGCACCTGCACCTGGTAAGCAATTATGTTGTCTGGTTTGGGTTGGGGCACACTATTGAATGATTTTAGATTGAAAAACAATGATTTAAGATAAACAAACAGATATCTCCACGTGGCACTCTGCAAGCCAAAATACGCCCAACAAAATATGGACAGAAAATTAGGGCCCCACACACGACGAGTTCCAACTCTTTTTTAAAAGACTGCCTCATGGCAGATTTGGTTTGTCCTGAATGCAGATCCTCCAAGGCTTTGCTAATGAAATTTGAACGATTCAAAGTAAATTTTCTCATCGTAAACATGAAATCCTTAGAATTTTAGCTCAATTCGAGTTTATTCCATTGGTGTATTAAATTTAACCACTTGATAAAAATTTGATCAAAACACAATTTTATGCATGCTTGTTATCACCTTTTTTTTTATCAATCAAACCGTTAATTCAATGATTGAAAAAAACTCCAATATCCACGTATGTGGAAAAGGTATATCCTCGTATGTGCAAAAGGGATTTATTAGATGGTCCCGATATGGAGTTACACTGCTTCTAATAAGCTCTCTTGGCCAAAGCTTGAGACGATCCGGACTCGTCGGACCTGCTACACGTGGAGTGCCGCTAGACGTGGAGGACCTCTTTTCTGTCGAACGGACAAATATGATAATTGCTCCACATGGAAGTGACGTGAACAGTGGGACCCACACCTATCACGTGTTTGGAAAGTAAGAGTTCAATGGTACTCACAATAGTTGTAAATAGGATAAACGAAGGAAGAATACAAATGAAAGGTACAGTCACTTGAAGACAAGAAGACCCAAAATCTTAAGAATAGTCAAGTGGCATCCACCTCGAAATTGGTGGAGCAGCGCAGGTATCCAATTACTTCGTGCTAGTTAATCAACGACCCTGCGTCTCAAGAAGTGAAGAAATCTCATGTTGGATACTTATTTTTATTGGTTACCTCTCATAATGATATTGGATATGAGGGTTTTCATATATCTCAAGAAATTAGCCCTCAGCTCATGGGCTGGGCTCGTCGGGAGATACCCAATGCTATTAATAAAAGGTATCTTTGATATCTTTTACACAACTGCGCCATCCACGCGAACAGATGCTTGGAAAATGTAGTGGGATTTTCAGCATGAGACGTGTGGGAACAAACTCAAGCCAAAGGTCACTCCACCAATTCCAAAGTGGAAAACAAGAAAGGTTACGTCAGCTTTCTAAGATACCCAAGTGGAGGACTTAGCTTTCCCAATCTATGTGTATTTTTTTCTTGTTATTTAGCATTAGGATCTTAGCCATGTAGCTAGAAATATTTATAGTAGTAAAGAGTAAGGATAACCACTAGAATTAAGGCCATGCCCCCACGACTCTTTCAAAGAGTTGTTTGGATTTGGACAAAAGTGTGGAAAAGGAACAACGTTTGGATGAAGAAATTTCCAGGAAATCTCCTTTCGCTTGGATATAATCTTTATGAGAAAAGTGATTCTTACTATTGACAGTATTTTGTAAAAGTTTAAGAGTACATGAATCTCTTTCCAAAAGGAAAAGAAGAAAACAATAACTCTTTGTATGATAAAAGTGTGAGGAAAAGAACAAACTTTGTTTGTCTATAGCTCAGCTGTTAAGAACACCAAACATCTTTGACTTTCTACCTTATCCTTTTACTTTCTTGAGTCCAGCTTCACTGCGCTCTTATGTCTTAAAAACTCTTAAGAACTTCCTTAGTTGTTATTATTTATTTGAGGATTTTATCAAGAAAATCACCTCAGATGGAGACTACACAAAAAAAAAAAAAAAAAACCCTCTTAGTTTTCCTAAAACGGACCACTTCCTTTTCTTTTTTTTTTTTTTTTTCCCTTGTGAAATGAGGTTTGCATCGATATCGACCCTCCATAAACAGGGGAGGGTCAATATCAACCCTCTGTCTTTTAAAACGCAAAAAATCCTAGTTTTTCCCTTATCTTCCTCATCTCTTCCCTAAACCCAATGGAGCTTGTAAGTCAAATTAGGCTATTTTTTAAAACTTTTTTCTCTTTTTAACATCACATATTCTTTCTTTTCTTTTTTTCCTTTTTTTTTTCTTTTTTTTGCGCTTTGACGAAAGAAATTTAATATGAATTTCTATCTCAATTCACCCACCTGAGATATCTTCTCCTTGAGTTGAATATTTGTGCAATTTTCTTCTTCCATTGAGCCATACTTACAATTGAATATTCTTGCTCTTTAAATTGAAGACTCCTTTGGTGCTGGCTTTGTTTGTGGAGAACTATTGTGCAGCAATCCAATTTGAAATGCTTGCTTCGGGTGAATTATAAAAATTTAATAAAAGAAAAAAAAACATAAAGGTATGAATCACTAAGGAATAGTAAACATCAAGTGTCCCTCTCATCATTCCATCTCTAGCTATGGAGTATATTACTTCATCCCCCTCTTGGAGGATATGCTAAAAATAAACATTTTAATTGGGAAACTACCTTTGCATGTCCCTACACCTTGGGATAAGCCTCTATTCTCGAGAAGAAAACCCAACCAAGTTTGTTTACTAAATATGAGATGAGAAACAATGGATGTGTGGCACTTCACTGTAGTGAGAGTTTCATAACTTGTCATGTGAGTTGTACAATATATTTCAAGTTTTAAATGCCACTATCATAAACCACATTGTTACCATTATCTACAATCATTTTCATCATGAAAAATGTAAAAGAAAATAGCCTAGTTTGACTTATAAACCCCCATTGGGTTTTGGGGATAGAAGAGGAGGAAGATAGGGGGAAAGTATTGTTTTTCGCATTTTAAACGACCCAGTGAAGGGTCGATATTGACCCTCCCGTGGATCACTTCCGTGCGAGGAAAATTAAGAGGGCCTTTTTGGTGTAATCCGTATGTAAGGTAATTATTCTGGTGAAATCCTCTATTTATCTTCTTTATATATGCTTATTCTTTGGGAAAAAGAACGATAACAAATGAATTGATCTGAAGTGTTGTTTGTCTATTTATGATTTAATAAAATTCTCTTTCAAAAAAAGAAAAAAAAAAGAGATGTTTTAGTATGGCTTTTAGCTTGAAATCTTTTATTTTTCTCCTTCTGAAAATGAGAGCATCCAAATATTTTTAACCTTAATCATCTGCGCCTCGGATTCATAATTACTATGATCATCTGTTAATAGGGCCCACTTGTAATCACATGTGGCAGGGCCCAGACCAAAAGAAGAGACACCCTTCACGTGGAAAGAACCAAATAGTCTCGTGAGAGGGAAAGATATTATAAATATCCTTATTTTTCTCCCTATCTCACCTCTCTTAGTAGTTGGAGAGATTTCTCTCTTTTCTCTCTTGATTAGAAGCTCTAATTACTTAAAATACGAGGGAACTCAAAGGCAAAAAGGGATAAAAGAGAGAGTGTAATTGTCCTACTTACAGGTTTGATTTGGTGGACCTGTACCGTCCACCACCTCAATCAATGATGAAAGTGTTTATTCTTGCCCTTGGATCACGTGGAGTGCCATTTCTAGTAGACAATCTCATACAACATTGGATGCTTGATCCAAACTGAGTCAAGTACCATGACTGCATTTATCTGCTTCACTAAGAGTAGTGGTATAATTAAGAGCTTTGTTTGGTTCCCTTAGGCAAAGATGGGATCAAGTTTGATTACAATTAAGATAGTCTAATTTGAATCTAAGTCAATTTGTTTGATATGAAAATGTGTAAAACTTAGGAGGGTTTTCGTATTGTCCGAACTATTCCTTTAGAAGGTCAATTGTGAGCATAGTATCCCAAATTTCTTAGATTCTTCCCTGCACTGAGCTTCTTTTTCATTTTCTTAGGTTTCTTTAATAATTGAACCAAGCCCTAGCCCAGGCCTCCCACACATGGTCTGCATAACATGCTAGCCTGGGTGGCTAGATGTCACGACCCGGGCTTGAGATCTGATTACTCCGGACAAACCCTGAGTCGCGATCCATACTTACTCCCGTAAACTCCGACTTAACTGAAGTTCAAACAAAATTCACAAGGAATAAACAAACATTCATACCTGTCAAATGTGCACAGTTGCAGAATATATACATTGACGATACAATTAAAACTATACGAGGCCTTTACATAAAAGTAAAGTTTATATACACATTTCACTTCACTATCTATGTCAACTACTACATATTTAAATATAATGCAGGTGATAACTATTTACATCTCAAAATGAATATACAAAAGTATTTTTCATAATATTCTAATTTCAAAGTGTTTTAACTCATTTCATTCAAAAAGTTCTATCTTAGTTCTCGCACTCAGATATCAATATCAAATGATATCCTATCAAATACATTCTATCAATCCTCCTAGAGGAATCTGATTGGTCTCCTCCGCAGGCCGCGTGGCCTCTACAGGACCGACACGGGCAACTGGGCCTGTAATGTCATCAATAACACTATGAACACAATGGTTCAACAATGTATAACCAGATCTATAATGGTACATGCTAATAACACAATAAACATGTTTATCAATTCTACAATCAATAATCAGTTCTAGACAATTCAAATAAAAAACAATTACCTCTGCATTAAGAATCAAGTAATGACAATTACTAGATGACAACTACAATAGTATTAATTTAATTTCTTGCAAAATGAAGCAGTCATTGTATTTGTTAATACAAATACTAGTCATTCACTCATTCATTTATATTCAGTCAGTACGTTACATTCAGTAACTTTTCATTTCAGTAATTGTAGGATCAGAGGTCACGGCCATCACCACAGAGCTCCGGAACACCCTCAATCCATCTACTGCAGTAGGATTGTTCATTAATTCATTCATTAATTCATTTAAGCTCTATTACGAGCTTAATAAAATTACTATGTAGTACCAGACTCAGGAATGAATTTAATTCAATAAATTCCATTCAAACTATTGAAAGGAATAAGACTGGAGATTAACAATATAAACTCAATTCCATTTCATAGAATTAGACCATTCAACAAGCATTAATCCCTATGATTTTCACACTTCCAAACCAATTATTTAGGTGCGTTCGTTATCTAATGTACATGTCATTCTCGTTGAACATCACTTTGTTTGTAGCTTATACATTATGATATCCTTAACTAACACCTATGAAGGTTAGGTACAAATGAACGATTAACACACACCAAACGAGTTTTAGATTCAATTAGAATCTCCTTTGTTGGACCCAACTTTGAGTCTTCTAATCGCGAGGATACATAGACCATTAGATTCTACATCCCAAGAGCTTTCCAACGATATGTGGAAGTCCAAAATCTGACCACTGGATAGAAAGTTATGGCCGTTTGAAAATCTACCAAAATTTGGCTAAGTCTGCTAAGAGTTCGAACTCTCAGTGCATGATGTTCCAAAGCCAAAAACCAGCAAGACTAAGAGTTCGAACTCTCAATGCGGGATTTCTCAGAATAAAACTTGTAAAGTTATGTTTTGCACTGATTTTTTCCCCACCTTTCCTACTCATTAGTTTCAAGGTCTTTCCGAAGACCATTTAAACATGATTTGAGTCTCTAATGCTCCATAAACAATTTAATCATCATACTATAACTATTTCATATCCCATAACACACTCATATGACATTAAATTCTAAAACCAAATGGAAATTGTTTACAAAACCGAATTAATGAACATTTACAAGCATATTTACATAAGAACTGATTATACTTGCCTCCCTAAGAGATCAATTGACAAAAACACCTCTCTATTAGCTTCATTTGATATGATGATCCCCAATTCAAAACCCTTTTTCAACATAACATCCAAAAGACCATTTAACATAGAATTTCCATGAGTTGGTTGTGCTAAAAACCATTCCAAACCACCTAATAGAGTTTGGAAATCCTGAAACTCTCAAAACTACAACAACTACTTACTTGTATTGAGCTCGATCTCTCCAATCCCAACTCCAAGGTGAAAGAGTTTGATGAAGAAGGTGAAGAAGATGAAGTAGCTCCAATCCTCTTCTAAAACCACTTGTAACCTTCTAATCTAGACACTTAATGAAGGAGAAATGGACGGAAGTAAGAAGAATGAACCTAGGGTTTGCTCTCTTGGTACAATGATCGATTACAATGAACTTAGGGTTCATTTAGAAACTTATAAGTTCCATTTTGCACATTAACCCTCCTCACTTATCTTGTTTCCATTTTAAGTCAAATGAAGACTCACTTGTTCCATTTCAAGCCAAATGTAATCAAGCCTATTATGAAAATTAATGTACTCTTTGAAATGCACGTGTTGGTATCAAGAGTAACTGTATTCGATAAAATACGTGAAAATCCATATTTACGCAAAAGTCCTTGTCTCTCTTTGTTTGAGTCTAAAATCAACTCAACTTCCTTAATCTCATTGAAATTCATTTCATTAAGCTCAAATCAATCATTTGAGACTAATTAGATTCGATTTGGTCACTAACCACAATTAGCTTAATTAACCATAGTTAATTGGCATTAATCTCAATCAACAAGATTAACTCGGAACGGAGTGTAACATTCCCCTAAACTTTTAGAACCATTCGGTCCTCCGAATGTAACATAAATAAATGAAAGTAAAATACGAAATCAAAATTACCTGAATGGATAGCTATGGATACTTTTGAGCCATTTGCTGCTCAAGTTCCCACGTAGCTTCATTGGGTTCGTGATGAGCCCAAAGGAACTTAACCCATTTGATCGTCCTTGTACGCAGAACTGCCTCCTTCGTATCAATGATTCTGATTGGCTTCTCAACATATATGGTATTTGGTAACACTTGGTTCTCTTCATGACGAATGACATGTGAAGGATCTACCACATGCTTCGGAAGTATTGAAACATGAAATACATTGTGGATACTAGAGAGTTCCGGTGGAAGGTCTAGGCGATAAGCCACATCTCCAATTCTGCTTTTAACCTTGAAATGTCCAATGAATCTTGGGGAAAGCTTACCTTTCTGCCCGAATCGAATAGCGCTTTTCATTGGAGAAGTCTTCGAAAAGACTAAATCATCAATGGCGAATTCTAGATCATGTCTCTGTTTGTCAGCATAGCTTTTCTGCCTTGATCTAGCAATTTTCAGCCTATCTTGCACCATTTGAACATTCTCTGCTATTTCAGCAATTACAATAGGACCGTGGAAACTTCAAATTCCAACTTCTTCTCAGCTTACTGGAGTGCTACATCTTCGACCGTGCAGTACTTCAAATGGTGCAATTTATATGCTAGAGTGATAGCTATTGTTGTACGCAAATTCTCACAACACTAGGTGTTCATCCCAATCACTCCCAAAATTCATAACACTGGCACCAAGCAAATCTTCTAAGGTCCGAATAGTTCGTTATGATTGTCTGTCAGTCTGTGGATGATATGCGGTATTAAATCGAAGTCTAGACCCATAGAACTTTGAAATGACTGCTAAAATGTGGAAACGAACCGAGTATCCCGATCGAAAACAATCGAGACCGGTGTTCCATGCAATCAAGTCACTTCCTTGACAAACAATCTGGACATATCACTGAATCCCATATCCTTTCGAAATGGAAGGAAATGAACGGACTTCGTAAGACGGTCAACAATAACCCATACGGTATCATGTTGCTTTCTCATTTTCGGTAAACCAAACATAAAGTCCATCGTAAGATGTTCCCATTTCCATCTTGGTATATTCAATGGATGAAGCAATCCAAGTGGTTTCTAGTGCTCAAACTTCACACGTTAACAAGTTGGGCAGGAAGATACTTAACCTGTTATCGCACGCTTCATGTTATTCAACCAAAACCCGTCCTTGAGATTTCTATATATTTTCGTACTTCCTGAATGCATAGAATATCTAGTGTGATGAGCTTCAAACATCACTGCCTGTTTCAAATCTTTTTGTGCTGGTATACACAATCTGTCTCTGAAATAGAGAACTCCTTCTACCAACGCGAAGTCTGGTCTCGTTGCAATGTTGTCCTTGATTCTCACTAATTCAGGATCTTCAAACTATCTATCCTTGATCTGTTGGATAAGAATCGGTTCGAATTTGGACATTGATGCAACCATCACCGTATCGTCTACCATCTCAATGGGCACATCCAAATCTCTGAATTCTTCTATCAGATTCCATTCAACCACTAGCGAGGTCAAGTCAGCAGATTTCTAACTCAAGGCATCAGCTATGACATTACCTTTTCCAGATACATATGTGAATGGAAAATTGTAGCCCTTGATGAGCTCTAACCAACGGCGTTGCCTCAAATTGATATCCTTCTGAGTAAATTAGTACTGAAGGCTTCTGTGATCAAAATGGACTTCAAAAGTCTCTTCGTACAGATAATGCCTCCATTGCTTCAAAGCGAATACAACTGTCTTGAGCTCCAAATCATGTGTAGCATAGTTCTTTTCATGCTCTTTTAATTAATGCGATCAGTTGGCAATTACCCTACCATTCTGTATCAATACACATCCCAATCCGATACCTATGACATCTGAGTAAATCTTAAATCCTCCTCTTCCTTCAGGTAAAGACAAGAATGGGGCTAATATCAATTTCTGTTTCAAATTCTGGAAACTAGACTCACATGTATCATTCCATTGGAATGGAATATTCTTTCGAGTCAGCTTCGTCAACAGAGCTGCTATCTTAGAGATGTCATTTACAAATCTTCTGTAATAGCATGCCAACCCTAAGAAGCTCCAAACTTCTGGTACATTCTTCAGACTTTGCCAATTGGTAACTGCTTCATTCTTAGCTGAATCAACAGCTAATCCATCTCCGGTAATTATATGACCCAGAAATGTAACCTGCTGCAACCAAAAGTCGCACTTTTCTAGTTTTTCATACAACTGGTTATCTCTCAATAACTACAAGGTTGTTCTCAAATGATGTTAATGCTCCCGTTCTAGCTTCAAATATACCAGGATGTCATCAATGAAGATCACGACAAACTAGTCTAGATACGAAGCAAACACCCTATTCATTAAAGCCATAAAAATTGCAGGTGCATTTGTTAAACCAAAAGGCATTACTAAGAATTCATAGTGACCGTAACGAGTCCTGAATGCAGTCTTCTACACATCTTAATCCTTAACTCGAATCTGATGATATCCAAATCAAAGATCATTCTTGGAAAAGTACTTTGCACCCTGCAGTTGATCAAACAACTCATCGATTCTAGGCAGTGGATACTTGTTCTTGATTGTCATTTGATTTATCAACCTATAATCGATACACATTCTAAGGGTGCCATCCTTTTCCTTCACGAACAATACAGGTGGCCCCCATGGTGAGACACTAGGTTTAATAAAACCTTTGTCTAGCAAATCATGTATCTGTTTCTCCATTTCATACAACTCTAATGGTGTCATTCTGTACAGTGCCTTGGATATCGGTACAGTACCGGGCACAAGTTCGATAGTAAAGTCTACTTCCCTTCTTGAAGATAGACCTAGCAGGTAGACCTAGCACTTCATTGGGAAACACGTCTGGGAATTCACAGACTATAGGAATATCTCTCAACTCCTGTATAGGCTTCTTCTCATAGATGAATGCGATATAGCCCTCACAACCACTACGCATCATTCGTTCAGCCTTGAGTGCTGAAATTAGCCTGGTATCATATTTCTTTTGGGCTCCTTCAAAAAGTACACTGGCACTACCTTCATCAACTCTGAAAGTAATGATTTTGCGGAAACAGTCTAAACAAGCCATGTACTTCGCAAACCAATCCATGCCAAATATTACTTCAAATCATTCATTGCTAATACAGCCAGATTAGCTGGCATTTACACTTCCCCAATTTTAACATTACATTGGAGGATATACAATTCACATACTACTATTTTCCCTAAGGGAGTAGTTACAGTAAAATCATATGATAATTGCATTATTCGGTTTCGCATATCATAAACAAATGAATGTGCAATAAATGAATGCATAGAACCGGGATCAAATAATGCAATTGCAGGTCTATTATCTACAAGTATTGTACCTTCAGCCATGTTGGCTACAACGTCAACGTTAGCTTGTTCTCTGTTGATAGCATAAGCCCTTCCAGCCATCTGTGGCCTATTTGGTTGTTGTTGCTATCTTGGTTGCTGCCTTTGCTGCCACTGACGCTGTTGACTTTGACATTGAGGCTGCTGCTGTTGTTGTCTAGGAGGAGTTGCCAAAGCCAATCACTATGGAAGAGCAGGAAGTGCTACTTTTCCTTGAGCAGGCTGATGATATAGAGCTTTGTCATCTCTCCTTGCCCTTGGACATTGTACCATTATGTATTCCAAAGAACCACAGACTAGGCAAGCTCCAGTAGTCTTCCAACAGAATTCAGTCCTGTGAGCTTTACCACAAGTCTCATAGATTGGCCTACTCTCATTCCTCTCATTCCTTGCAACAAATCTTTGTTTTTGCTTCTTATCCATAGGCTGTCCTCCCTTCTTGAACCATGAATCACCACTTTTTTTGGTGTTCACGCTGTCTTCTCTCTGTGTATTTCCTCAGCTGTAAATGCCCTATTAACGGCATCATCAAACGTAGTAGGCTTCTGACCAGCCACTACTATCATCTTGTATTATGTATTTAATCCATTGATAAACAGTTTAATCTTCTTGGCCTCAGTATCTACCAAGTCGGTAGCATACTTAGATAGCTGCAGGAAAATGTGGACATAAGCAGACACAATCAGTTGACCTTGTTTCAAGTTTAAAAACTATGCTTCCTTCAATTGTTGCACATGTTCTGGGACAAACTTCCTTTGAAACTGTTTCTTGAAAGTCTCCCATATAGCTGCTGCAGACATTGCTTTGAATGCATCTTTGACTCTCTTCCACCATGTCTTTGCTAAACCTCTCAACATAGTAGAGGTAAGCAAAACCCTTTGCTTGTGAGTGCAGACGATCGTATCAAACACATCTTCAATGTGTTCTAGCCAATTGTTAGCTTGCATGACTTCTTCAGTGCCATGAAACTCAGTCGCTCCTCTCTTCCGTAACTGTTCAAAAAGGATATTAGGATCCTTCTCTTTCGGCTGTACCACCATCTGTGTCCCAACATTATGATGTTGCTGGACTGGCGATACCGGTGGAGTCCATAATTGAGCCAGTATCTGGCTCTGGACTTGCAACATGGAAGCCATTTGGGCTTGCATACCCATTTGTGCTTCATGGCTCTTTGCGATCTGTTGATTGCTTCTGGCTAACTACTCCATAATAGCAGTAAATCTAACATCAGCATCCGATATCAGAGGGGAAGGTGTAAGACTTTCATTGACAGCCTGTATAAAGTCATCATTCCCCTGATCTTGATCCTGATCCAGACACCATGTTATAAACAATACGGAAGGTAAGATATACATCTCTACACTTCCATCACATATATATCACATATAGTGAAAGCAATAAACCACAACTCCAAGGGTGGATTTGTATGCAACTTAACGCTCCTCACAACATTCTTACATTTTTCTAAGTCTTAAAAAAACATTTCTAACTAGCTGTGATATCATACAATAAGTATGTCACGACCTGGGCCCGAGATCTGATTACTCTGGACAAACCCCGAGTCGCGATCCATACTTACTCCCGTAAACCCCAAATTAATCGAAGTTAAAACGAAATCCACAAGGGATAAACAAACATTCACACTAGTCAAATGTACACTATTGCAAAATATAACGATGACAATACAATTAAAACTACACGAGTCCTTTACATAAACGGAAAGTTTATATACACATTTCACTTCACTATCTATGCCAACCGCTGCATATTCAAATACAATGCAGGTGACAACTATTTACATCTCAAAATGTATATACAAAAGTATTTCTCAAAATTTTCTAATTTCAAAGTGTTCTAACTCATTTCATTCAAAAATTTATATCTCAGTTCTCGCACTCGGATATCAATATCAAATGATATCCTGTTAAGTCCATTCTATCAATCCTCCTAAAGGACCCTAATTGGCCTCCTCCGCAGGCGGCGCGACCTCTGCAGGACCGGCACGGGCAATTGGGCCTATAATGTCATCAATAGCACTGTGAACACGATGGTTCAACAATGTAAAACCAGATCTATGATTGTACATGCTAATAACACAATAAACATGTTTATCAATTCTACAATCAATAATCAGTTCTAGACAATTCAAATCAATAACAGTTACCTCTGCGTTAAGAATCAAGTAATGACAATTACTAGATGGCAACCACAATAGTATTCATTTATTTTCTTCCAAAAGGAAGCAGTCATTGTATTTGTTAATACAAATACTAGTCATTCACTCATTCATTTATATTCAGTCAGTACGTTAAATTCAGTAACTTTTCATTTCAGTAATTATACTTCATTAAGAGACATATCATTTCAGTAATTGTGAGATCTACCGGTGTCTGGATCAAAGACCACGGGCATCACCACAGAGCTCTGTAACACCCCCAGTCCATCTACTACAGTAGGATTGTTCATTAATTCATTCATTAATTCATTTCAGCTCTGTTACGAGCTTAATAAAATTACTTTGTAGTACCAGACTCATGAATCAATTGAATTCGATAAATTCCATTCAAACTATTGAAAGGAATAAGACTTGAGGTTAACAATATAAACTCAATTCCATTTCATAGAATTAGACCGTTCAATAAGCATTAATTCCTATGATTTTTACACTTCCAAACCAATCATTTAGGTGAAACGTTCATTATCTAATGTACGTGTTATTCTCGATGAACATCACTTTGTTTGTAGTTCGTACATTATGATATCCTTAGCTAACACCTATGAAGGTTAGGTACAAATGAACGATTAACACACACCGAACAAGTTTTATACTCAATTAGAATCACCTTTTTTTTACCCAAATTTGAGTCTTCCAATCATGAGGACACATAGTCCATTAGATTCTAAGTCCCAAGAGCTTTCTAACGATATGTAGAAGTCCAAAATCCGACCTATGGATAAAAAGTTATGGCTGTTTGAAAATCTGTCAAAATTTGGCTAATTCTTGTAAGAGTTCAAACTCTCAGGAGAACAGGTCAAACTCTCAGTGCAGGAAGTTCCCAAGCCAAAAACCAGCAAGACCAAAGTTCGAACTCTCAGAACAATAATTCAAACTCTCCGTGCGAGATTTCTCAGAATAGAACCCGTAAAGTTTTGTTTTGCACTGATTTTTTCCCCACCTTTCTTACTCATTTCAAGGTTTTTCCAAAGACCATTTAAATATGATTTGAGTCCCTAATGCTCTATAAACAATTTAATTATCATACTATAACCATTTCATCTCCCATAATAGACTCATATGACATAAAATTCTAAAACCAAATGGAAATTGTTCTCAAAACCAAATTAATGAACAATTACAAGCAAATATATATAATAAGAACTGATTATACTTGCCTCCCTAAGAGATTAATTGATAAAAACACCTCTTTGTTAGCTTGATTTGAGATGATGATCCCCAATTCAAACCCCTTTTTCAACATAACATCCAAACAACCATTCAACATAGAATTTCCATGAGTTGGTTGTGCTAAAAACCATTCCAAACCACCTAATAGAGTTTGGAAATCCTGTAACTCTCAAAACTACAACAAATACTTACTTGTATTCAGCTCAATCTCTCCAATCCCAACTCCAAGGTGAAAGAGTTTGATGAAGAAGGTGAAGAAGATGAAGTAGCTCCAATCCTCTTCTAAAACTACTTGTAACCTTCTAATCTAGATACCTGATGAAGGAGAAATTGAAGGAAGTAAGAAGAATGAACCTAGGGTTTGCTCTCTTGGTATAATGATCGATTGCAATGAACTTAGGGTTCATTTAGAAACTTACTAGCTCCATTTCTCACATTAACCCTCCTCACTTATCTTATTTCCATTTTGAGTCAAATGAAGACTCACTTGTTCCATTTCAAGTCAAATGTATTAAAGCCTATTATGAGAATTAATATGCTCTTTGAGATATATGCTTTGGTATCAGAGTAACTGTATTCAACAAAATACGCGAAAATCCATATTTACGCAAATGTCATTGTCTCTCTTTGTTTGAGTCTAAAATCAACTCAACTTCCTTAATCTCATTGAAATTCATTTCATTAAGCTCAAATCAATCATTTGAGACTAATTCGATTCGATTTGGTCATTAACGACAATTAGCTTAATTAACCATAGTTAATTGGCATTAATCTTAATCAATTAGAGTTAATCTTGATTAATTCGGGACTAGGTTAACACTAGATTACCCGTCCATAGGCTAAGTGTTGCCCTTGTGCAATTGTGCAACTCGTGCAATACCCATGACTCGACCATGTGCCTACACTAAAAAGGGCACTTATGTACTTAGTTTGTATACAAAGTTATAATGAAAAGTACAACTAATAATGATAATGACAACACTTCTATTTCAAAGTTATAATGATCATAGTCCATGGTGAGGTCCAATTTATAACTTTTGAAACGATATAGTGATCAACTGTTAAGTACGAAAGCATATAGGATAGCAGAAGCAAACTCATATAATAGCTGAAGCAATTAAATGTATCACAAGTCATGAAGCAAATGTAGCAGGGCTGAAGTCCAACCTAAATCTCAAAGTATGGATAAACAATACATATCAGTCTAACTCCCTTCTCACAACTGATAACACTCTAACCCCAAAGATAAGTGCACTCAACCCCCATGTGTAGGCACTCCAGTTTCCAGCTCGACCTCCTAGTCCGGTCCCCATTAGTACTCATCCACTAGAGGCGCCTCGACCATCATGTCGTCCTCGGGGTCGAGGATAATACCTAAGCACCAAATGATGGGTCAAATCCAAGGATCTGGCAAGGCAGAGTTTACAAGTAACATAGGATGTATGCATCAAAGAGAATAGAGACGATCACGGTATCATAGAAATAGCAACGACACAAATGTTAGGCAATAAAGCAAGATATAATCAAATAGAATCGGTATGGAAAGTAAAACATCTAGTCTAACCGACATCAACGTAGCACATTTACATGAGCTGGTAACTGCAAGATATTATGCCGCGGCCCTCCCATACTGCAAACCTCGTGACGAGGAAAGTAAAGTAACCATACAAGGAATGAGGAGCCCCACCAATAACAACAACAATATCAACACTCTCACGCTCAATAGACCAGAACTAGGATCACACTATCCGTCTAGCCATAGCTCATCATGATAGCTCTAATCCATAACCAATATAGCTCTCACCGGTGATGATCAGTCCAAAGGCTAAGCTTATACCAACTGAGAGAATGTTAGTGCCGACTCAAGTATGCAAGTAAGGGTCCATGTTTGTCTAGGCACGCAAGGCCCTATCAAGTCCATAAGAGGTCCAAGGTATATGCTCAATCCACAATTACAATCCAAGTCTAAGTCCATCATCAAATCCATTGCCAATGCCCACCAATGCCATGGTCTTAGTCTAAATTAGTCCAAGTATAACATCCATATTCCGTCCAATAGTATTCAATCCATTCCCATTCATAAATGGGTCATAAATCCGCAATAACCATCTTTTTCATTCTAAGGTATCATAACCATCCATTCTTAGGCCATATGATGGCCCGCCTAGCCACAGACAAGGGTCAATGATCACCAATCCATAACATTGGAGAACCACTAGGTAATCCTAAGTTCAAGTCATCCATTTTTCATTTAATTAATATGTATAATCAATAGAAAGGATGCAAGAGTGACAGCAATGAATTAAGTATATTAAATCTCTAAAACCAAGCCAATCAATGGGAAATAGCAAAGGTCCAATCTAAGTAATGGCCTCCTTTCATGTCTAGGTCCAGCTGTTTGACAGTTTGCCTGAACCATTGTTCCATCCCTTTCAGCAACTATCTGTGCCAGTTTCTAGCAGGAATAATGTGCATATGAGGCTATACTGTTTAGGAGTATTTCACATCATCAAGCCAATCACTTAAAATGCTGGCAGCATACCTGAACCTTTTCCCTATTGACAGTCAAGTTGAATTAGTGGATGTGGACTCTTTTTCCCTGCTGATATATATGTTCACAGTGGTCGCCTCCCTGTGTCAGATCAGTCCAACACTTGTTTGTAAGCCTTGAGGATACATTTTCTTGTTCATATTTAGTCATGGCTCTCACAAAGCAAACCTTCAGGCGTCCAAGTAAGAAGGCCAAGACAGCCTAAGCCTCTTCTTCTCGTAGAGATTGATCTCCTTCTCCTTCAACCTCTCCCCAAGTTGCTCCTTGACGAGTACTTCGTGCTCAAAGGACATTCAACCCCATTCCTTCACCATCTTCGATTGTAAAATCATTTCAGGAAAAAAAGGATAATTGTGGAGAAGAAGTGCGTTATTCAAGATCTTGTGGATTACAATGTCCCCGCCATCTTAGAAGCTATTGGTTGGGGTGGAATATTGACTTGGAGTGGCAACACCTATGCCTCATCTGTCTATGGCTTGTATGAGTCCATTTGTGCCTCCACCGCAAACTCTTTCACTATCAGATTCTCAAATGGTGAAGTGGTTGTTACTAGAGAGAATATCTCCTCCGTTATGGGCATTCCTAGGTCCAATGGGCCAAGATTCATTTCATATGTCCTTCCTCTTGATGAGAGAGACTAGGCCACCCCAAGTTCTGCGGTAAATCTGTAAAGTGGTCTGCCAAAAACTATCTTCCGGCATCTTCCTTGATTCCTTCCCTCAACATAATCCATATCTTATTCACACATAGCATCTATCCGAGGAAAGGGAATAGGATAAGAGTCACCCCCTATATGGCTAACCTCCTACACAAAGTAATAATGGGTGTTCCTATGTGCGTACCATCAATTATCATGCATCAGATCATCTAGATTATCACTAGCTCTCAGCCATGTGCATCGATCCTTTTGGGTTTTTGATTACCCAGTTCGCTAGATCTTATGGGGTGGTTGCTCCAGTTTCCGAGAGACCTGAGCCTACCACTATCTTCAACAAAACAAATATTCTCTTGATGAGATTACCTCCACCTCAGTGAGTGAATCCAGTTGCAGAAGAGGATGCAGACATAGAGGCTGCAGAGACAGAGGTAACAAATCCCTTAGTAGATGATACTCATCCTCATCAGTTAGCATCCACACAGCCAAAGCATACTCAGCCCCCCTCTGCAACGCAGTTTGGAGGACAAAATGACCTCTATTGAACAAGTTGTTTCTACTATTCACACAGAGTTTCAAGAGTTTAGAGAAAAGGTATCAGGAATCAAGAAGCTCATGAAGAAATCCAAGAAATAACTCTCGAACTTCTCCAATACTCGCCGGTGTCATGATCATGCGATGCCCTCGTCTCCTACAGATTCATCTTAGATCTTAGGGGTGCATTCATTTTGGGAGAGTGGGGGGGGGGGGGGGGGGGGGGTGGGGTGGGGGGGGGGGGTAGTGATTGACTTTCACCTTTTGTTGAATGTTTATGTTGCTTTGAGCGATATGTTCTTATAATTAATATCTATTGTCTTAGCTTCATTCAAACACACTGCATAGACAACCAACATATATGATAACCTGTTTTTACATTCTATTTTCAATTTCATTTGGTAACAGGTGTTACTAAAAGGTATTTATTTTTTTATTATTCATGTATATAAGTTCCTCTGCAATTGGTTGTCAAAGGGGTAGAGAAGATCTAACTAAGGGGGAGAGCTCTTGAACACGAAAAGTTCAAGCTCAAAAGTTCAGAGAGAGAGGAAAGCTTAGAGAAAGGGGCAGAGCTCTAACAAAGGGCGAGAGAGCTTGAAAGAACAAAAGCTCATGCCAAATCCGTCGTTTGGTCAAAGCTGCATTCAAGAGATTTCAAGAATAGAACAGTTCAAAAGAGCTGAAGACCTAGACTGTTATGATCATCTTAGTTGTCATCAATTTGCAAAGGGGGAGATTGTTAGGGTTTTTGTATGTTGCTAATTTGATGGATGCACTATCACTTTCACTGACAACTGATCACACACTCATGCATTGGATTTAGGATCTTGAAATCTGGATTTTAGACATGCATGTGCATTTGACTTTCAAAGACTCTACCCTACATGTTTTCATCTTAAAAAGCTCTTTCAAAAGACTAGTTAATTTATGTGTGCTCTTGTTCTTTTAAGTTAAACCTTTTTTGGCTTCTAGGTTTATGATTTGCATACTTTTCTCATTTTTAGAATCTTGAAGATATGCATGAATCAAATGGCCCTAGGTTCCCAAATGAAAAAAAAATCAGAATCTTCAAAATATGAATGGAACCTCAGCCAGGCCAGTGTAATCGGTCGACCATATCCATCAGGATATCGACCGGGTAAAGTAGCCATTGAGATTATGATCGTTGGATCCGGTCAACCCAAGGATCAAGGATGTTGACCAGATGAACTAGTCGTTGGGATTTTCCTGTATAAAGCTCCAACTCATTCCACACTTTAAGGTAGGGGAATGAATCTTTGGAATTGTTTTGAAGTCTAAGGAAGGGGAATGAGCTGAGGACGCTAGAGGAGAAATGAAAATCCAAAAAGCTTGAGATACAACGCATATATGTCCAAGGTAAGCTTTAATTTCCATCCTTTTGAAATCCATGCTTGTTCAAATCTTTGAAACTTTATTTTAGCATGATTTCTAGATTTGACTGAATTGTTTTGCAAACATTAATCACATAAGTATATTAGATTGTTTTGCACACATTCATGTCACAATCACATGTGTTTTAGTCTTTAAAATCTCATACAACATGTGCATTTTGATAGGAATGTCATTGCAATTTATTCTTCTTAACTCATGTGATTAGTTCATCAATTCATTCATTCATTATGTGCTTTAACTTTTAAATGCATCAAGCATTCATTAAAGAGCATTAATTTTAGAGTTGATTGAAGTAAACATTCATACACCTTGAGCACTCACCTTAGCTACTTGTAAGTGTATGATTGTATCTTGTTTTAACTTTTATATCAGCCTGTGTTAGAGGCAAATGTAATGAGCTAAAACACTGTATCTTCTTGAGTGTATTCTAGACACTTTTGAGAGATCAAATCTTTAGTCAAGTATAGGTTATTGCTTAGCCTTAGTAAAGCATAAGTGTAAAGGTTAGGGGTGAACCTTAAAACCCAAGAGGTTATTGCTTAGCTTTGAAGAGCACATTGTAGAGGTTATTGCTTAACCTTAGAAAAGCATTTTCTAAAAGTTATTGCTTAGCCTATTGAAAAGTAAAGATAGTGGAAATCCGGTGGGGTATAGGATTACAAGCATGTAGGATTAGAAGCAGGGAGTGGATGTAGGCATTTGGGCCGAACCACTACACATGGTTGTGTCATGGTGATTACTCTTTTTAATTGTTTCCGTAGATTCATATTGCTCATCACAAGTGACATTTTGTTTAAAGAAAATTAAAATTGGATTAATTGGCATTATTTGTATAACTCACCCTTTTCACACCCCCCCCCCCTCTCTCAAGTTCGGATCCCGGAATTTTAAATTCCACTCCTAAAAGGTGTTTCAGATGCCAAGGGATAATGTATTTTGGTGCTCCAGAAGTTATGGGCATCTTCGACAATGTTTAAGGATCGAATCGAATTCCATTTAATACACTAGACCCTACTTTGGTGGTCCCCATGAGTCAAGGTTGAGCCAAACCATCAACTCATGCGTAACACATCAATAGAAGTCCATTTGGATGGTCAATGGGCCCAATAACAGATCAAACACAATTCAGAGACTGAAACCAGAATTCAGTTTCTGCTGTGTGGCAGGTCGACCTGGCAAGGGTAGGGTCGACCTGATACACAAGGACCAAAAGCTGGGACCTGACTTGGGTCCTGAGATTTCCAGTGCATCCGGTCGACCAGGTGGCTAGCTGGTCAACCTGGTACTAGTACACTAGCCTACCTTAATTAACCAGTACCCAGTCCAAATCTCAACTCCTAACATTCTGAGTGCATCTGGTTGACCTAGCTAAGGTCCAATTGACCAGGAACATTGGAAGTAGTCTAGAGTCATCAGTGTATCTGGTCGACCGGGCATAGGGTTGGGTCAACCGAGTACACTGCCTCTGTAAATTTCCTAGGAAGCTAACTGGGACTTGGAGTTTTGGATTTCCAGTGTTCTCGGTCAACCCGACTACAGGCCAGTTGACCAAGTACACGCACCCTGTAACTTTCCAGATTTCAGGAATTTCACCCAATTAGTCCAATTTCCATCCATCATGGAAACATACATAAACATAAGAAATAAAAAAAAAATACACTTCAATCATCATCCAACCATCGACAATTAGGCCATTGATCTTCTAAATGAGGAATCTCATCCATCAATGACTGAAAACCATGAAAACAAGCTCAAAGGGGTAGACTATGCAATCAAGCATCCAATTGAATTGAAATTACAGAATCAAATGACAAGAGACATCCATGCCATGTTAAATAGGTATATTGTACTTGCCTCTAATCCAAATACAATGAAATAGTAGAAATAAGAGAGATCCAAGCTCCAAGGTAGAATTCCAAGCTTCTAAGGTCTTCAATCACTCATTCAACCCAAAAACTCAGATCTAAGTAGATATAGAACACCCAATCCCATATCCATAAAAGAATTGCATTAAGGAAGGGAATCTAGAGAGAGAGAGAATTTTAGGGAAATTGAACTAGAGAGTACCTTGATTTATAGAGAGGTGAGAGATCTATAATTAGAGAAGGCAATATTAGTAGCTTGTAGAGATCATCCTCTTCTTTTTGCTATGTTCTTAGATCTAGGGTTTCTAGAGAGAGAAAGAAAGGAAATACTTGGAGGGAAATGAAGGAATTTGAAGGAAAATGAGGGAGAATAGAGAAAATATAGGGAAATAAGAGAGAGAGAGAGAGAGAGAGAGCGCATGAAGGTTCGTTTGGGATGGGAGGGGTTGTTTTATAGTTTGTGTTGGAAAGGAATGTCTAATATGTCCTCCTTTGGTTAGTGATAAACTAGGATAAGTACATGGGCTATTTGGTCTTTTTAGGTGGAATTGAAATATTCTCATGTGGAAACCCCTCATATTACTTCTAATTACTAGTAAGGGCCTTCAACTAAGTAACAAACTACTACAATTATAATAAACACCCTAAAGAGCTTAGATACAAAAGGAGACTAAATGCTAGGAAAATACTATACTACCCTTACTAATCTTTACTAATTAGCATAATTAGATATAGGATACTATGATTAACATAACTCAAACAAAAGTGAGGGTCCACAAGGGTAGGGCCTTACAATGAGGAGGTCTTATATCCAATAAAAATCTAAGTAGACAGGCTAAAAACCTGCATCTAAGCCACGGAGACAGAAGGAGATGACCTTGGGGCGGGTGGCCCCCCAAGGATCTTTGGTCACCTTGTAGTGGTGGTCGCTGCAGAGCTTCTTCAACAAAGGAGAGAACGTTGTTGAATCGTCGTAGCAGTGATGTAGAGTTTTAGTTTTTGGATTTGCATGTCATGCACACCATAATGTCTTGGAATGGTGGAAATGACCTCCTTTTATAGGCTTTTGGTGGAGTTTATGGGCTTTAAATGCATTTATTGCATTAATGCTCTATGATGGGAGGAGTTACATATTTTCATTTATGTTTTTTGTAACTCCATTCTCTTGAGTTTTACTTGGTCGTTGGATAATAATGGGCTTTTAATTGAATTCAAACTCCATGATGGGAGGAGTTACATGGTTTAATGCTATAATTGTATTGGCTTGTAACTCCCACTCCTTGGCTTCTGATTGAGTCGTCCACAAAAATGAGTAATCAACCACATTAATTTGTCAGAAAATGGGTCATTAACCGCATTAAGTGACCGCCAAAGTACTTGAAGAGTTACGGGCCGCACCGCTTCTTTTGGAATTCTACCTGCGAAGTAGGGAGCCTTGATCGTCGGTGGGTTTTTAATGTCGATTGTTGTCGAATGATGATGCAATTTTAGAAATTCATTGCTACCAATGGGTTGGTATAATCTTTCCTATCGATTTCTTGTTCGGTCAAGCAGAAAGTGTGCTTTCTTGGTCGATCAGTTGGCAATTTTGAAGTGTCCGATGACAAACCCATGATTTCAAGGGTGAATCTGTGATGTTGTCGAAGATCAATGGATTTCGTGCCCCGAAAAATAGTTTTTTGGAAAATCACATAGGCCAAATAGCTTGAAAAGGGAAAAAAAGACCCAAACATGGGTTTTCGGCCAAAATCCTACGACCCGGATTTCCATGGTCGCTTTTTTTAGCCGTCTTCTGGTTTTTTCTGATTTTTCCTTTTTTAGCAGTTTTCTTGGTGTTTTTGTACAATTTTTGGAATGGTTTTTCCTATAGAAAACTTGATGAGAAGCTATACAAATCAGAGGGCAAAGTTCCTGATTTTCCGGGAAAGCCAAAAACTTTGTCGCTCTTAGGTGCTGATTTGCCATAAAAAGCCAAAACGGGGTCAAACGATGCCGGAATAACCTGACCTTTGAGGTGAAGCTTCATGGGTAATAAATAAGAACAATCACAGGCTTTCGTTCGAGTTTTGAAGCCGTATGGGTCCTGTCACTAGTAAACTTGATTTGGTCGCAGGGAAGATGTCGCGCTTTGATGTACAGTCAAACGATCTCCGATTGACCTAAAATTTTACAAGGAGCCTTTTGGAACCATTTTAAGATAATCCATTAGCTCTGATTTGGAAATCATCGTCCCGAGGAGCTCTAATGCCTGAAGGACTGATTTTTCTTCTGGGAGATCAAAGTCTGGTCAAATGATGTCGAAATGACCTGAAACTTGACATGTAGCCCCTTGGAAGTATTTTGAGGCCATCCATGTACTTTTTTTTTGGATGAGCGATGGCCTCAGTGGTTTCCACCGCCGAAAGACTTGGTTTTGCCGTTTAAGGGTTGATGTTGGGTCAAACGTTGTCGGTTTGACCTGAAATTTGACATTGAGCCTCTTAGAAGTGTTTTAAGACCATACATAGGCTATGATTGAAGATTTGATGTCTCCAACGCTGTTGTCGCTAGAAGGGCTGACGTTAATGCATGGAGAGTGTGACTCCTTACAATTTGGGCCAAATAGTGTCGGAATGGCCTGGAATTTGATGCAAACCTTTTTAGTGGCATTTTGAGGCCAATTGTGTGCTCTATTTTGTGAAACAAGGCCTCTAGCTTCATCACTGCCAAGAGTTCCTATTCAGCTATTAGAAGAGTGGAGTTAGGTCAAATGATGTCGAAATGGTTCAAAACTTCACGTGTACTCTTCTTTTGGCTATTTTGAAGGATCTTGCAGTTTCTGGATGATTCTGTCGAGATCTGATGCTTGAAGTAACATTGCCTATTGTGGTCGAATGTAGATTCATGTGGCTTCTTAATGTTTGAAATGGTATGAAGAGGCAAAGTGACATTTTTTGTGTCAACACCCATGTGTAGTCCAACATAGAATCCATTAGGAAGAAAATGCAAAAACTTCTCGTGAACCACGGAGGTGACTAAACCCTGCAACGAATGAAGTGATTAGGTCGAAAGTCTTGAAATTTCTCGATTTTGGGGTGCTTTACTCCATATTTGATAGTGCATGGGTGAGCTTGGTTCAAGTGGTAATTAAGAAATCAGGGATAACAGTGGTTTAAAATGAGGGAAATGAATTGGTACCCATTAGAATACAGACTGAGTGGAGGGTATGCATTGATTATAGGAAGTTGAACTCGGTCACTCAGAAAGATCATTTCCCCCTCCCATTCATGGATCAAATGCTCGAAAGGCTAGCTGGTCATGCATATTATTATTCTCTTAATGGTTATTCCGGCTACAATCAAATTCCAATTGCACCTGAGGACCAGGTAAAGACTACCTTCACCTGTTCTTTTGGCACATTTGCTTACGGACGCATGCCCTTTAGGCTATGCAATGCACTGGTCACCTTTCAAAGGTGCATGATGAGCATATTTTCTGACATGGTGGAAAGATTCATTGAGGTTTTCATGGATGACTTTTCGGTCTTTGGAAATTCTTTTTAGGAGTGCTTACATCATTTGTCCATTGTGCTTGAAAGATACAAAGAAAAGAATCTAGTCTTAAATTGGGAGAAATATCATTTTATGGTAAAAAGGGGCATAGTTCTGGGACACGTTATTTCTAATAATGGAATTGAGGTGGACAAAGCAAAAATTGATTTGATCTCCAAATTGCCACTACCAAAATCAGTTACGTAGATTTGATCGTTCCCGAGCCATGCTTGTTTTTATCGTAGATTCATCAAGGATTTTAGCAAAATTACTAAACTGCTGACAAAAGAGGCCCCGTTTGAATTTAATGAGTAGTGTCTAAAGGCTTTTGAGAGCTGAAAAATGAACTTACTTAAACCCCTATAATTCAGCCACCTGACTGGACTATTCCATTTGAGCTAATGTGTGATGCATCCAATACTGCTATTGGAGCTGTTTTGGGTCAACGGGTTGGGAAATTACCTCATGTGATCTACTACGCGAGTAGGACCCTTAATGATGCACAGCTAAATTACAAAACCACTAAAAAAGAATTGCTTGCTGTGAATTTTGCCTTAGAGAAATTTCGGTCCTACTTATAGGGTCGAAAGTCATCATCTACATGGACAATGCAGCCCTTGGATACCTTTTGTCCAAAAAGGATGCAAAAGCTCGTTTGATCCGGTGGATCCTTCTGCTACAAGAGTCTGATTTGGACATAAGAGATAAAAAAAGGATGTAAGAATATTGTAGTAGACCATCTTTCGAGGTTATCCTTAGAGCCATCAGATGAGGTCCCACTGAATGAAAATTTTCCTTATGAACAATTGCTCAGTATTTCCCAAATCCCCTGATTTGTAGATATAATCAATTACCTTGTTACAAGGGAGAAGCCCACCCATTGGTCAAAACAGGATCGATCAAAATTTCTAGCCGAGGTCAAGTACTTTTTTTGGGATGACCCGTATCTTTTTAATTACTGCCCAAACCAGATCATCAGGAGATGCAATCCTAATCGTGATCATTACTCAGTTATTTCATTTTGCCATGATCATGCATGTGGGGGCCACTTTAGTTCGAAAAAGACAACTGCAAAGGTTTTGCAGTGTGGATTTTACTGGCCCACAATCTTTAAAGATTGTCATACTTTTTGTTTGAACTGTGAGAGGTGTCAAAAGCTTGGCAAGCTCAATCGGAGGAATATGATGCCCCTTCAATCCCATACTTGTCGTAGAAATTTTTGATGTGTGGGGAATTGACTTCATGGGGCCATTTTCGAATTCCTTTGGAAATCTTTATATTTTGCTGGCAATAGACTATGTTTCCAAGTGGGTAGAAGCCATACCGACAAAAAAGAATGACCACCATGTGGTGATCAAGTTCGTGAGAGATCACATATTTTCTCGCTTCAGTACTCCTAGAGTGATCATTAGTGACAAAGGGACTCACTTTTACAATCGCATCTTTAAGAATTTGTTGAGAAAATACTCTGTCACCCATAAGGTTACAACGCCTTATCAGCCGTAAGCCAGTGGCCAAGCGGAAATTTAAAATAGGCAAATTAAACAAATTATGGAAAAGACAGTCAATCCCACCTGGAAAGACTGGTCTTTGTGATTTGTTGATGCATTGTAGGCCTATCGAACCGCTTACAAGATACCTATTGGGATGTCCCCATATAGGTTGGTCTACTGGAAGGCAGGCCACTTGCCTATTGAATTGGAACATATAGCTTATTGGGCCATTAAGAAGTTCAATTTTGACTTACCCACTGTGGGTAATCTGTGCAAACTACAACTCAATGAGTTGAAAGAACTTAGAAATGATGCTTATGAGAATCCCAAGATCTACAAGGATAAAATGAAGTTGAATCATGATAAGTCAATTTTAAGAAAATCCTTTGAACCGGGTATGAAAGTCCTTTTGTGTAACCGAGAGTTACACATGTTTCCAGGGAAGTTACGAACCCGGTGGACTACTCCATTCATTGTCAGGACTATTTACTTTCATGGCGCTGTGGAAATTGAAAGTCCCAAGAATGGGGATGTTTTCAAAGTGAATGGTCAACGATTGAAACCGTTTCTTGATTTAAAAGACAAACACATTGAGGAGATCCTGCTTCAGGATCCCATTTACTCTAAGTAGGCAGCATTACCATCGCATTCATCCCATTGCATTTTTTTCATTCATAACATTGAGGGCAATGTCACGTTTAGGTTGGGGGGTGCGCGCGACTTAGTCGCTTGTTGTTCAACATCTTTTGCAAAAAAAAAAAAAAAATCTTTGGAAAAAGGAAGTTTTCAAAGGAATTGAGACGAATTGAAGATATTTAAGAAATTCTGAGTTTTTGAAGTTTCGGAAGGAAGTAAAAAGAAGGTCCATTTTTTTCTGAATGAAGAAACCTATCAAGGGAGTATCTAAACTTGTCCTTAGATACACACGTATACATTTCTCAAAGTTTTGGATAGGACGCTAAGATGTTACTTTCGGTCTTTTCTAGAAAATACAATGTGAACCAACGGTTTAGTTCAAGAGTATTTTTATCTCCTGGTTCAATAAAGAGAATTAATTCGTGCAAATTGAAAATGGTCACCTTTTGTTCAGGGTCTGATGAGCTTCTCCCTATTGTCTCAAAAAAAAAAAGAAAATTTGTTGAGTTAGAAGTCTTGAAAAGAATAAAGTTTTGTAACTAGTTTGGGTTCGTAGCCTTTTTAACCTGAGCCAGTAAGCCTGTAGGGGGATTTACATACCTAGTGTCCAAAAGACATCTGGTTTTGGAGTCATTGGCCTAATGCTTGTTACATGGGTTAATAAAAAAGCTTATGGTACCTAGGCATTGCACAGTCACATGTGTGTGTTTGAAAAAATATATATATATATATAGAAAAGAAAAAAGCAAAGCGGCGACTTAATGGAGAAAATTTTCAGCTCTTAACCGTAGTGTGCAGCCATAATAATAGCTTTGAGAGGAGGAAATCTATTTTGGCTCGATTTTCGGGAACTAGACAATTTGAAGGAATTTCTTGTATCGTGGCATTGGTGTGGAAAGTTCAAAACCGATTAGTGATGTGTACTTAATCTCACCATGCACACAAGTCTCGGTATGAATTTGATAAAAAAAAAAAAAAAAACCCATAAAATAGAATAGTGGACTGGATTTTGAAAAGTCTGCATTTTTTATTATTCTAGATTTCAAAAACATCCGAAAAGAGTAGATTTTCTTTTAAGAAATTTCTTTTGCCTTGGATATATATATATAATAAAAAAAAAGAATTTTATGTCTTTTTGAGGGTCGGGTCAGGCCGCCTCATTTAAGGGCCAGATTTGCAGGCCTAGTTGAAAGACAACTTTCATTTTCTAGTTCTGACTATTTTAGCTTTCGAAAGCAAGATCTTCTTATCCATTTGTCAGATTATATTATAGATCCTTGGAAACCTCTATTTTGTGAGGCTCACAATGATATATTTGTCCAACCCATCTAGAGTTAATTATATGAATCAAGCCTTGTTTATTCAAGAAGCTTTTCTCCACAGCAAATCAGTCCATAGTTCTTTTATAATTTACAAACACTGGTCTAAATATCAGTCACTTCAAATTTTATCAAGATAATATTCACTATATATAACCATTACATTTTGATGACCCAGTGTTAAGGACTTCAACCATTTGATCAAACTATTGTTGACCTACTGTTAAGGACTTCAACCATTTGATCAAACTTTTGTTGTGGAGACCCGGTTTTGTGTGTGTGTTAAAAAACCCTAATATATATAATCTCTCTCTCTCTCATGATCTCCACGGGCAATCTCCCCCAGGAGATCAAGTGGGGTCCACAAGAGGGGAGGGATGGGGATGGACATGGCTTCGTTTGAATATGGGGCCATTCAAATTTCAAATCCAAATGATTTGAGATTGTTAAGATATAGGCCCCTAAAAACCTATCGGCCAAAGAACTTATGGATCTCAAATTCAATGGTTTGATGAATGTGAATAGGCTTGAATTTGGGTTTGGTGGCAATTCGGGAGGGGTGTACCCAAATAAATCCGATATAACCATACATCTACACCATACATCATTACATTGTGCTGGTTGAGCGATGTATTCACCCTTAATGTGAGTGACAAACCCTATGAGGCCCACTGAGTGTTACAATAGATATGAGTCGGACAAAAACTCAACTTAATTCGATATATTATGGCATATGTATGAGGGCCTCAAGATCAAGGATGGAAAAGATACAAAATCTTAAATGTAAAATTCAGTATGGGATATAGTATTAATGAATACTATATTAAATTGGATCCAAGATTGGAAAACTTGGTGAGTTGACTCTTGATTATGTCGAATTACCTCATTTTTATGAAAGGCTGATTTAAATATAGGGTAAACTTGGCCGTCAAATGTAAGTAATTAGTACTTGAGGTTTAGAGTTAGCAATTTAAAAGTGACTGATTGAAATGTAATAAATTTTCTAATTTAAATTTATTATTATTAACACATGTAAATACATGTATATTTAAATTTTACATGTATTTGTTCTATTTTTACATATTCTTAAAATATTTTTAAAGAAATCATGATGACTTTCTTGAATCATCGAGTTGACTCTCTCCTAGTCAATACTTAAGAGCCAGACGAGTCGAATCCAAGTCATGAGTTTTCCAGCCTTGAATTTAGATCTAATGTCAATTCACACAAAATCAGAGGTGTGGGGGTATTTTAGGAATGGCGGGTAACGGACAAGAGGACCGTACGTGGACTTAGAAAATCATGAACTACGTAGCTCTCGCCTGCTTGATTATGAGAAATGTTCGCCTATGAGAAGATTGCATACCCACTTATATGCAAGTTTACCAATGAGAAGAGGGCTGATTGAAAAGTCTCCTCATGGATAAAGGAGATCCAACAAATGAGCCCCGCCAAATATCGTAGCCCCTGATTTAATAGCCTTAAAATTTAATAGCATCTTAACCGTACATTGTTTTGGATTCAGTCCAACGGTGAGTGAAGGTTCAGTCCGTATAAAATTGGGCCTGATGTCATTTCATTGGATGAAAAGACTCTTAAAGGGGCTGCACTGATGAAAGGTGGGCTGCACAATGTTGGACTGCACTTGCGGTTGCTCATAGGAGAACATTTTTCCTTGATTATATATATATATATATACATAGAGTAACAATACCACCACCTTTAAGTGGACGGTAACAATTAAAAGGCCCCTGATTAGAAAATTTAGATGAGGATTAGTGGCAGCAGCGGAAAATGAGGACAGATCAAATATCATCCTCAGCAGGGAATCACTTCAAGTGGAGAATCACCTCTTTTTTCACACTTTACCCATATGCTATGACAGAAAAGTAGCGAAAAAGAAAGAGAATATATACCTATTTTTAGTAGAGTTGGGAGGGGAAACCTAAATCTATTTTATGATCGAAATTCCTATATAATTTAAAAGTCAGCCGCTGAGATCAAACCGACCAATGGGGCGACCAAACTCTAATTGGTGCAACTATAGTCTTGTACCAATTGAACCTTATCATCAATGTGAATTATGTGGTGTCAAAGAAACCATTCATATCACATATTTGTGATATTGCCAGACCCACGGAAAAGTGGGTCGGTAAAGAGCTGGAAAGGAGGGGTGCAGCTATATGACATTAATGTCTTGCATCAGTAATTGCGATGCATCAATTTAGGATGTTCCAATGACTACAGCTTTTCAACAATTGCTCATGGTGGGCTCAGGAAGTGAAGTACCCATAAGTCCCATGTGAGTCACATGCATGAGTCAGATTGAATGTTGAGAGGCACCAACCCTTTTCATTTCGCCGACCCTCCAGTTCCTATTTGGAGCCATTAATTAGTCATGAAGGTCGAGTCGACCTTAGTTGGACGAGTAGTCTTTGGGATTACTCAGCTCGGAGATTGGGTTGAACCTAGTTCCCCGAGCATATGTCACTAGTTGTCAATGACCTGATTGGCCCACATGTGAGGGGCAGTTTTCGCTTGTTATAACAAAACTTTGGCCTCATGGATTAGACCCAATTAGCAATAGGAATTTTTTAGGAGTGGACCCAACCTGGTCAAGAATTTATAAGTGGATTTATATAGAGTCTGTGGTAGGGGAACCAAGAATTTGTCCTTCAGAGGGCATGCATCCAAGTGGTTCCACAAGGAGTTCATGTTTTAACCTGTCTGAGAAACCTAGAGTAAAATTTATCCCACATTTGTCACAAGCTGTTGCTCAGTTCGCGATGAACACTATACCAAAAACGGGAATTTGGAACGGTTTGGGAATGGTTTAACGGATTAGGAACGGTAATCCGTTCCAATTTCCTGTTTTCCGTTCCTAATCCGTTAATCCATTCCAAAAATAGAAAATTGGAATGGTTTGGGAATTGTTTTACATATTAGAAACGGACGGATTAAGAACGGTAATCCGTTCCAATTTCCCCTTTTTGTGTAGTGGAACATGGGTGTGGGTGGGTGTGCGTGGGATTCTCAATGTAGGGAAAAAGTAATTAATAAATAATACCATGAATATGTAAACAGGAAAATAATTTTAATGATTTTTCTAAAACTTTGACCCCGTCTAGGCCAAATTAACTAGATTTTGGCCAAAACTCATTTCGGGATTTTTTTTTTTGGGATTTTTGTGAAAAAAATTAAATTTAAAACATAATTAAACGGTTTTATGAAGAAAAGCCATACAATAACAAGATAATTGTCCGTACATATCTTTGGACGAAATTACCCTAGCTAGTTGACAATATCGTCAATCTCTTTCAACTTTTATTCTTCTTGTTGGAGTACTTTTCTTCTTCTTGAATGATTCTCATACCTAATTGTCTTAAGTTTGGAGGGAATTCTACTAAGATTTGGCGGAAGATGAATATCCATTTCAAATAAATGAAGAAAAATATAAAGGAAGTGATGAATGCATCAAAGAAGGGTTTGACAAGTCTTTTACAAATCACATAATAAAGTGTGTTCAATCCTTTCACTATCAAATCCATTCTTAAGCCGATTCGAAGATACTGAATTAAGGGAACAAAAGGCAATTTTGGGATATAAAAATCCACACAAATAATACAACACCTAGGTGAAAACCTCACATTTACTACATAAAGACTGCCCAACATGGCTCACTATATGTTGCTCACAAATATCAAAACCTATGAATTTTTTCCAAACAAATGGCTTCAAACTCTTAATGTTCACAAAAGCATATCCAAATTCATTCCCTCCAGCCTCACTTCGAGAGAAAATCCTCATTATGCATTTCACCGAACACCTTGCACTCCAAACTCAAACTCTCAAAACTCATGTGAAGGAGGCGACAAATGTGTAGAAGCTAAGCATGTCACCCACACACCTAAGGGAGATTGTCAAGACTGCTTAAGGAAGATCACTGGGACATAAAATACAATATTTTTCATAATTTTTTCATCATAAGGTAGGAGAAGATAGATAAAACACCTTGGAGTCCCACATCGACTATAAAGAGGAAAGTAACTGTGATTATATGTAGAACTTGCACCCTTACCTAACATAGGGCCTTTTGGTGGGTTGATACTTACAAGAAATAAAACCGTGAGGCTCGTGGGCCAAAGTGGATAATATCATACACGCGTGTAGGGTAGGGCGTTACAAATGGTATTAGAGCCGACTCTCGACTATTTCGAGCTAGTGTGGGTGCCTACCGTGGCTTGGTGTAAGTGAGCGGCAGGTTTCCATGTGGGCGGGCCAAGAGTGCTGACAGGCTACTGCATAAGGACGTGGGATTATATGTAGAGCTTGCACGCAATATCATGCACACATGTAGGGTGGGGTGTTACAATAGAGAATATCGTTTTTCGCCATAAAAGTTGATGATATCGGCAACTGAAAATATTACATCCAAAAAAATGTACGAACAACTATTTCGTCATTTTATATTTTTTCTTCTTAAAACCATTCATGAAGGTTGAAGCTCAATTATTTCGTAAAATTCCCTCTCTTTTTTTCTCATTTACATATGTAAATGATTCGATGCATGATAGATACACACTTGTCATGCTGTTTTGCCGAAATTTACAGATGTGGTGCATAGATGTGTGAAATAGATTCACACCGTTGATGCAAGAGGGACCGGTATAGTTTGGCTAAGCCTAATTTTTTTAGTTTCTGTGGGTCCCTAATTCATTATCTAAACCATTAATCTTCTTTTACATGGCTTAAAATGGCTTGGGGTGTTAAACTTTAAATGTTAATTCTTCATGCGTTTTGAGAAAATTATAGAAAGAAGCCCAATCTATTAGATCTAATTTTCTATACTTAAGTGGGCCACCAATTCAAAATCCAATGTTCAGCTTGCTTATATAGCTAAAAGCATCTAAGTGATAAGATTTTTATCTTAGTTCTTTATGGATTTTGAGTAATTTGTGAGGAATTTTCAAAAGATCACCGTACTTCATCTACCATTGGATGTACATATTTACACATGAAAAATAGTTATTTTAGCAAATATTGGAATGTATTTCACGTATGTGTCATTTGCATATGTCAATATAACACGTGTCATGTACATATATAACATTTACATTTATAAAAAAACAAATAAAGGACCTAGTTTTTCGCTGAGTGTTGTGAATTTTCTTGGCAGGACTCATGGATTTTAAATGCTCTAAAAAGATCCTGCCATAATATTTAAAATTGTTTTGTAATTTTCAAAAAAGATATCTACAAGAAGATTTTGAGAAATGTCAGCAAGAAGTTAGATATTACTCATCAATGTCAAGGACCACAAAGAAAAACTGTGACCAAGAGCTGACAGCTTACCCCACTGTATATAAATAGGCAGGGTCCGTAGTGTACTCAGATTCCTAGAAGAGGACAAAGGTCAGACCCAGGATCCTTCACTTCTTTATAAAATAGGACCTACGCACCTACACACATAATATCTGCCTTAAAAACCTACCCTACTTAGCACGGCAAATATAATTTGTGATAATAAATAATAGTTTTTTAGTTTTTATAATAGTTGAGATTTTATAATAGAGGATTTTAGATAAAAGAAAATACTTTAGATGGACAGTAGACCAAAAAGGTCCGTTTACATTTCCTCACACCAAATGAGAAGAAAAGGTCGTTGCAGAGAAAGAAGAGGTAAGAATAAGAGGTTGAGATCGATAACCAACCAGAATGTATTCAAGGGTGCCAAGGGTCGATATCTATCCTGCACATTCAACAAATTGCTCAAAGACCTGGTTAATCTCAGCAAAAAACACCATAAGCTTGTAGGTGCTATTTTTTTTTTCTCCTGCAGCCAGGTTCCCAGTATTTTTGCAATAAAAAAGAAAAAAACTTAGAGAGAAAACGAGAAAATAGAAGGGGTTGATTAGGATAACAGGAATGCAACAATGAGGCCTCCATGGTGCCACATGAGTAACGAGTAGGAACCGTATCACAACCATTCACAGATTACTAGACTTGGAAGTAAACCATTTGCCATCATATGCATCTATTATCGGTGCATCGAGAGGGTCTGCGGAAAGAGCAGTCCAACCATGGCCCATCCATATGGCCTAACACATGAACTACTGAAATAATATATCTGAAACATCTAGGCTAAGACCTACAAGCTTGTGGTGTAATTTGCTCAGATTACCCACCTCCTTCAGTAATTTGTTGACTGCACAGGGTCGATATCAATCCTCCCTAAATCAGAGACGGGTGCCTTTGAAGATTTTAGTTGAATACATACCGATTGGTTTATTGATCTGAGTGTCTGATTATTCCTCTTATTCCTCCGTAGTGGCCTTTTCTCTTCATTTGGGTCTTCCCCGTTAGATTGGATTTGCATTTGGGTAAGAGAGGAAGAGAAAGACAATGGGAAAAACTTTTTTTTTTCTACGTAGGATTGATATTGGCTCTCACTTGTTTCGAGGAGGATCGATATGACCCTAAAAAAAAGGGCATTTTGGGCGGGAAGGCCAGTTTGGTGTGACAATGTAAAGTGACCTTTTTGGTCTACCGTGCATCTAACATGTTTTCTTTTCTTTTTTTTTCCTTTTTTTTTTGTAAGATCCTTTTTATAATAAAACCGTTTATTGAGTTATTTAGATTTTGTGTTTAGATTATAGCAATCTTTCTCAAAAGTGAAAATAAAAAATAAGCATCACTAAAATGCATGTGATTGGTATTGATGTTCAAAAAGAAGAAACATATAATAGAACAATGTAAAAGCTCTATGAAAATTAGAAATTAACATAAATTTCCGTCGAAAGTTGTCGATTTAAAAGAAATTGAATGTATTACTTGATAATTAATTTAATATTTTTTATGTTTCGTATGATTAGGAATAAAATAGTTATAAATATTAAGATTGATATGTGTGTTAATATATTTTCTAAATTGATGTCCAAGATACATGGAAAATATAATTGAATATAAATAAGAAATTGCAAGGATTGCAAGCCAGAGGATCACAATAAACAAATTACAGGAAAGAAAGTTATACCCTAACCTTATTGTCATTTCTTCGACTTCGACTGAGGAAAGAAGGAGAGAAAAAATTAAAGCCCTTTCAATTGCATCAATGTCATAGAAGATAGCACAAGAGTATTCAAATGTAAAGTAGTAATGTGGGTGGTTACATTAGATAACAGATAATATGTAAGAGAAGCTTATTCCATATAATGTAGAGATAATAACAAATAGTAGTTGGATAAGAAGTGAGAAGTTGGGGAGTGGAACAGAATATACAAGATCTGAAAAAGAAACTAAAGTGGCTTCCACTCAAAATTGTAATCCAAATTAAGATAGAAAATGTTTGGCTTTAATATAGTATAATGGGACCTAAATACTTGATGTGTGTAATTGCATTAAAGCCCGTGCGATGACAGGTTAAGTCTCATTCAAATCGAATAATAGAATAAAATTAGCATTCAAATCAAATAATAATTAATAAAAGTACATGAATTGGTTGAGTTGTAAACTCTTCGTAACCATAATAAAATAAAATCATATTATAACACAATTAATTAAATAGAAATTCAAATATAGTCCTTCAGTAATATTAGTATGTACATAGTTGTATATCAATTCTCAATTCTCCTAACTTAAAGTACTTGTATATTTAGTTGAATTGATTAAATTGTAAACACTTCTGTGTAGCCATCATAATAAATTCATATTTTAAAATAATTAGTTAAAAAGAAGTTCCTATATAGTGCTTCAAGAATATGTGCACATAAATATTTGTAAATCAATCTACAATTCTCCCAACCTAAACTACTTGTATACTTATTTAAGTATTTATACTTAAGTTTAAACTTCTGAAATATATTTAATTGTATGAGAAAATGACTTCTGAATTACCTATCAATCCAAACCTTAAGGTGGACCTGCCAAAATGACATAATCATTATGGATCACATATAGTGTAATGATAGTATTATTATGATAGTGGATCAACATGATACCCGCTAGATCCAACTAATCTATCTACCTATGGAAGCTTGGATGGGTTGGATGTGATGGGTCCATTTATATTAAGATAAACGATGTGCCACGCCCCCGGAATGGGTTGATCCCTAATTATCCTGATAACTCATGTATTCAGGGGCGTGTGATGGCCGGATAAAGTAGGGACCGATTTAAAACTTTACCCTAAAGTCAGTTGTTTCCCACAATATTTTGCAAAATGAGATTTGATAGACATCCGGATTGCCTAATCGGATTTCGAATTGCAGATGCTTGAGTAAGCCCATCACCATACAAGGTAATAATAAGAGATAATATCAGAGAATTCGCAACATTCCCAAAATAACCTTAAGCATTAGAGTTGCCAATAAAAAGAAAAATTACAGTTTAATTACAATTTCCGACATATCCAGGCCATAAAAAAGCAAGACCTCGAACGGAAAGAACAAAATATAAAAGTATGTTTTTCCCAAAATAATAAAGCTCAAAAGGAAGTGTGACATGCTCTCAATGCCAGTATGATGCATCATTCTACATCGTATGCACCCACTCAACATAAATATGCGGTTCCTCTAAAACCACCGGATCTTCCTACTCAAAGGGAGTGGTGTTGTCACCTACAACACCAAGCATAGAGTTAGCCTAAAGATAAACTAAACAATGTGATCAAATGAATAGCATCAATAACTGCATCAATCTTGAATAATAATGAAAATATATCATATGAAGGAGAATAAAGACTGAACTAAGCAGATCATGCATGAATTGCAGTAAAAGAATGGATTCATAATAAACATAACTGTAAAGAATCATAGTAATCAGCTCCCGACTTCATGGTGACTCCAACGTGACTATGGCAGGGGGCTTCTCACACATATCCAAATTAAATGGCACCCCATGTCGCTATATTCTCCCAATGGTGACTCCAACACGACCGTGGGAGCAGACAAGAGGTGAACTAGTACCAAGGTGAGCTCTGCGACATCTCAATTATAATAGTACAATGCAGTGAGTTCACTAAATGCACACTCAACTGGTTTTAACCTCAAGGGATCGAAGTTAAGTGGTGTCAACTGTTGTGATTTTAAATTCAATCCTTTAATACTGCAAGTGCACAGTTGTCTTGTTGAGATAGTGTCAATTACAGGTCGATCCCACAGGGAGCACTACTAAGTTAAAATTTAAAATCTGATTTTTTTTTATCAATGATAATGACAAGAGAGATAATAAGAAACAATAATAAAATTAAGAAAATTCTAGATCTAAAGTGCAGAAATAAGATATAATAAAAAGAAGATCAGAATATCATGAATCCATTAAGTAGTCCCACCATCATTCTATGCAATTGATAAAATAAATTTGTCCCAAAAATCCTTCAAATCAGAAACAAATCAATGTTTCTGATTTGGATAATTTGTCTATCAAAGAGCACAATTTTTCACAATTTATTTAAGGCAAAAATCCCCTTCACCTAATGAAATTATGAACTTAACTAAATATCACATATTAATCAAAGATAGATTATCAAAGAATTTCAATCTAAGAATAATCTATTAAGAAAACATACATGATTAAAGCATTGTTCAAATAAAAAAATTAAATAGCATAGGTTGTTAATGACAGAAGGCAGATTTATTATTATAATTAATACGCAAGAGACAAAAATATCACATAGATTAATGATAAGAAAAACTTAACTTCATCTGATACTCTGATCCAGGGATCTACTCCTCCATTGCAAAAGATGTGATTGTCATTGAGAACTTCATGGCAATTACAATCTTCTCTCACACTCTTCTAACCTAGTTCTGGAACAGGGCTCCAGAATACCCAAAAATAACTCTAATTCTATTAATTAGGAAAAGAAGAGAGAGAGGAGAGAGAGAATGTAGTGGACGTCCAAGTGGGGGTGAGTATCTCTCGTATGCTTTCTTTTGGTTCCTTTTATAATTCCCGGTTATCTTACAGATACATTGAATCTGGACACCTTCTCTGCAAATTTGGTTTATCTTCATTGATAAGGTATATCTCTTTATCCTTTTTAAATTTGAATGAGATGGAAGCTTCTGGAAACCTCTGGATGGCTTGGCTAATCTTCAGATGGGGTCCCACAAGAGATATGCAGCAATGGATTATCAACGGTGTGGATTTTAGTGCAATCCCGTCTAAAAATGAATATGAAAATCTCCAGGCCCATAACTTTGTCGATTTAGCTCCGATTTGCACAATCTTGGGCTCCACGAACATCTACTCTGAATAAGCTTTCCAACAGTAGGTAAATTACATCGATTTGACGGTCGGATTGAAAGTTATAGTCATTTGAAGATGAGTTATCTTGAGAAAAATATGATTAACTTTTAAAATTTGATTTGTAATGAACTCTATCTCTGCACAACTTTCATTTTTGAAAGGATATCAGATGTGGATGATTCAAACTCTTCTTCTTTTATTCCAATCAAACTTTTACTCTTTGAATTATCCATTAATAGTTTCAAGTCTGCAACAACTGCGGACCCTGCCATGTGGGACATTTCATCTGCTTGAACAGTGGGCCCTATGAGAAGTCTTCTACTGTAGTTAGGACTCTTCAATTGACATGATGAGTGGACCCCTCCTTTCATTGATTTGCATATGGCTTGTATGTGGGGTCCACGTGGTGAATTATTCAATTTACTTCTTTTTAAGCTTCAATTTAGCAATGTAGGGCCCAGGATGACTATGTATGCTTGAAAGTGGTTTCGTGACAGAGGCCTGCAATTCTCATTTTCTGCACATTCTAATTCAACACATCAAACACTAAAGAGCCCATATTGAAGTGGGACCCATCCGGATAGAGTTTTACTCCAACTGGGACTCTTCGAAGAAAAATTGCATAATGTTCTAAGTTAATGCAGAAAATATATGAAAAATATAAAAGTTCAGGTTTCTAGGTGAAAATGCATGAGATGATGGAATTAAATAAATAATGATGCAATTCACCAAATAAAACCCCTAATTCATCCTAAAATGATGCATAAATATGCAAATTTATGAACTTAACATCAACTCTAATAGCCATGATGACATGGACAAACAAAATGAAATTGTTCAATATATAGAACAAAGTCTTCTAATAGGGCTCTCCAACGAGCTTTAAAAGGAGCTCTCCAACGAGCTAATCATTGAAATGGCATACACTTGTTGTGAGACCCCCAACCCCTAATTTTCGGGATTAGTGTTGATTTATTTGTGGTTTACTTTTCTAAGTGGGATTAGTGGTTGTTTGGTTGAGTTTGTGAGTTAGAAAGACCTTTCATTAGCTTTGGAAAGTTTTGAGAGCCAATGAACCCAGTTAATGATCGTAGAGTCCTATTTGTTTTGCGTGGTCAACATGGGCAGGTTCTGTGTGATTCCAAAAATCTTTCATTTTGGCTTTGCTTGACTAATCTCGTCATTTCCTATAACTTTTGTGTTCACTCTGTACCCATTTGAAGCTCTGAAAACCAATTTTTCCTGCCCTGGGGGCAAATCGGTCTTTTCACATTAAATCTGGACCCAAATTTCAAAATCTCAGAGCCATGCTAAAATTATACTTTTTAAAAAATAGGTTTTATGAGAGACATTTTTCTCTTCTTCATCAATCGCGTCCGAGGCACATAAATTGATGTTTTAATCCCTACAAGTTTAAGTAATTATGGGACCTACACCCACCCTTTTATAAAAGGACCAGCCCCCTTCCTTCTTCCCCATTTGTTCTAGCAGAATGAGAGGGAGAGGAGCTTCAACTCCTTAAGGTTTTTCCCCTTTTCTCTTCTTCTTCTTGTTTTCTCACAAAGCCCACCTCCAAGTCTGCCAAAATGAGAGATTTGTGCTCATCTTCTTATTCTCCTGATCTCAAGCTCTCTATTGATGCCATTAGAAGAGAAATCGAGCCGCATTGAGGTTCTCCTTGAGCTAGTCTTGTTCATTTGAAGCACTTCCAAGTAAGCAATCCTTCCAATCTCCTAGATTTGAGTTTCCTTAGCTCTAGAGAGTCTCTACCTCCACTATTGGGAGCTCTCTTATTCTTGTTCTTTAGTTTGGCTATTTAGGGTTCTAAATGGGTTTATTTTGGGGTTTTTTTGTAGTAGGTGTGCTAAGGTCTAATTGGCTGGATTAGAGACTTATTTGGGAGCATTGGAGACCAAGGCAAGTGGATGATTGGATTGTTTTGAATATTAGCATATTTTGTGAGAAAATATTGATTTTTATTAATGATTTTGGTGATTTAATACTTGCTCATTACTATGATTTTTATGGGTTTTGAAATGGCATATTGATGAGTTTTTCCCTCTTATTTAATCTCTTAGAAATGTATGTATTGTTATTTTTTAAATCTTGCTTTATGTATACATATGGATTTCCATGGATGATGAGTCTCTTGTGATGAATGAGGTTGAAATGAAAGTGATTTGATGAATCTTGTGGAATGTTTGATGGAGGATTAGTTGGGGTTTTTGAGAAGGCAATGAGACCCACATTGTTGTGACAAAGTGGTGACTCAAAGGAGATTTGGAAGAAGAGAATGAAGGAGCCCGAAATGCACAAAACGGATAATTTCTGAAGCAGTCCGCTCAAGCGAACCCATGTTCGCTCTAGCGGACCACTTCCAAAGGCTAGTTGGCTCGAGCCAACCTTTAGGTTCGCTCTAGCCAACCTTACTCGGGCGAGTCCGCTCGAGCAAATGTGGGTCCGCTCGAGCGAACCCTCCTAGAGAGCCATTGGTTCGAGCGAACCTCTGGTCCGCTCGACCCAACTGCCTATGAGGCTTGGGTCCATGTCTGGAGATGAAATGTGATGTTTTAATGCTTAGGGATGTTTGGAACCCTAATGCAATGGTGGGACTTGGGAAGTGATGAATGGAGCCCAGTTGAGAAAGAAACCCCATCACGAAGATACATTGAAGGCTCTTGGACTTACCAAAGTGTGTAAAACACATGGAATGCCTTGATTTTTGGGAGTGCCAAGCCAAAACACAAACTTGACATACGAGTGTCTTATACACTTTGATAAATTTTGAAGCCTCTATGTATGGTCAAGAAATTATGTGGAAATCCATTTGTGTTCGCTTTTACTCGAATTACATATGTACTTGTCCATTTTCATGTATCTTTGCTAGTTTCTCTTAAAAACTTTTGATACATACACTGAATGTGTTCTGCCAACTCTGTACATGCATGACTAGCTATTGTTGTGATATATGTGCTTATGAGCACCCTGTGCCGCCTGCCTGGGTGTTATACACCAATATAGATATGTATATGTTTTGATTTTCGTGTGACTTATGTGCCGGCACTACTAAGCTTGGACGACATTGTCGGTTTGATCCACCGACTTGGAGTCCCCTTCTTGTTCCTGCCAGCTACAGTCTGGGTCCTGTCATGTCCATTACCTGGTTTCGCGGCCGTGGTCTTATCTAGCTATATGTATAGATATTTAGTTGGCTCTCGTTACTCTGCGTGTCTAATATCAACGCCTTCAGTGTGTTCTCATCACTTTAGTGATGGGGGATTTAACTTTGTGTGGTTGCCATTTGTCCTCACGATTGTGGCTCCTATGAAGAAAGGCAATTTGCAGGTTCTGCCTATGGATTGGGTTTGCAATGTGAGGAATACCTGTTTTGCAAGATATCAATGTTTTACACTTATTCCAAATGAATACATGTTTTGCTAGATATCCATGTTTTACCCATGCTTCAACTGAATACATGTTTTGTCAGATATACACATTTTACACAGGTTTTAAATCTATGCAACTTTTGATCAAATGCCATGATTTATCATATGTTTTATTATTCAGAATATTATTTGTATCTTTTCACCCACCTACCAGACCATCGCGTCTGACCCATTCTTTTGGTACTCAGGTCTAGACTTCTTTGCCCTGAATTGAGTGCATGTGTTGGCCGTGGAGCCATGAGTTTGCAGGTTGTAGTGTAGGCTATGTCATGTAGACATTGAGCTTGACATTGGAGCTATGTCATATTAGGATAGTATTTATTTAGCTTGATATTTGTATGGCTTTTATTAGCCTCTTCTTTGAGATTTTAATTAATGCACATTGATATTTGTAACTTCAACATATGTGGGAATGAATTATCTTGTTACTGTCAGCTCTGCATTTTATTGTGATGGTCTGTTCTAGTCTAGTATGGCCTTGATATGATAATCATATGCTAGCGATTGAGTGCGACGTGGAATCCGATGGCCACGGACTCCAGGTCGCAACGCCACGTAAGCTTCAACAAAATATTCAGAGTGTATCGGAGTTTATCATCCTCACACACGCGGATCCTGAGAGAAACATAATTGTACTTAATCTCTCATTTCGCGCTTCCCGAGGTCGGGCTGCTGCAGGGTTTGGGTTTGGGGGCGTGACACTTGTCTTAGAGTGACTAAATATGAAATGAGTGCAGAAAGCAACCATATACCGAATTCCAAGTAGAGAACCGGTCACCCACGGCACAACGATTGTCAATGGACTAAACAATGCTAACCAAAGCAAACTAACTGAAACAGATTGTTAAATTAACAACACTAAGGTCTAACCCGATTTGGGCAGCATTTCGGTGCAAAAAGGGAGGTCCCAAATGGGTAAGGAGAGAGAGGTTAGGCTTAAGTAACTTGGAAGGCAGACGTGCAGTGAATGCATGCTAGCCATCCTAAGAAATCCACCAATGATCCGGTCTATCCTAGGAAGAAGAGGGCCAGAATACTGCACACTAAGTCCCATGGTGACCCATATAGATCAAATTAGATATCAATTGAGGAGCCATTACTATCATCATCCTAAGTCTTGGATTATCTTAGACATGCAAGTACAATAATATTCTGTTGAGGTCAACGTCCATTCTCTCTCCTGAGCTATCATAATTTTGGTCGAGCCCTCGCCCTCACTATAAAACCATTGGTGTGTTGTTTTCCATCACCAATTGGTTTTGGGGATAAGTAGTAGCTCAATGGAGTGTAAGATCCTACAAGTGGTATCCAAGCCTAGTAGGTCGGATGTTCGAGTCCCGGGACACATGTTTTGTGAGTTGTGTCGTAGGAGTCTTGACGGGTGTGCCGTTAAGGGAGGGATTGTTGAGGTCAATGCCCACCCTCGCTCGACTTTAAATCCATTGTTGTGCCGTTTCCCACCACCAATTGATTTTTGGGATAAGTGGTCGCTCAGTGGGGTGTAAGATCCTACATATTCAACTCTAAGCGCCCTTAGGATCCGCATGTTAGGTTTTCATATCCTTGTTGCTTCAGAAGGTGATATACATCCAAATTCGTAAGTTTGAATACCGTTGACTCATTATTGTGCTCCACATGCCTTTGGGCAATCTAGGGAGTGAGTGTAGGTTCATGGTATAAGGATCCACCTAATTTTAAGTTTAAAGTCCCCAAAACCAAGGGAGATCAGTTAATTATTTTTGCCAACTATTCAGTGACCTAAAATTCCTCCAACTAGGCCCATAGAATGTCCACAATTTGGCCCTAAGGTCACAAGTTGAGCGGAGAAATGGATTGGTAGCCCAATGGCTAATATATCATCATAGGATTCAAACACTTGAGAGGCTTGGTTTTTGTCGAAGGGGGTGAAGTTTGGTCATATTTGGGCTCCACCTACTATGTTTTTTTAATGTCCAAAAGTCCTCAGGAAATCCTAAGAATCAAGGGTTAAAACAGGTTTAGACGTGGTATCGCTAAGTGAAACAGGCGGATCACCGAGCGGCCACACGGCAAACTGCCTATTGCTTCACGGTTAGCCTCTCAGCTAGTCGTGACTGTGCTCTCGACTAGCCTTGTACACTATACGGCTAGCCATGAAGCTTCAGAACAACATTTAACGGGTCATTTCTAGGGAATAGTTTTTATTTTCTTCTCCCCTTTTCTTAGCCCACATTTGGGAGATCTTTGGAACACTTGTTACGGCTAATTTCCTTATCAAACTACACCTTAGTTACTAACAAAACATGCTTAAAACTGCAAATCAAACAATGAGCTAGAAATTGGGTTTTTTAACCTTATAACATTGAATTGAAATTGTGAATCAATAAGTTTTCCGATGTGTGATGAAATTTGAATTTGATCACTTGCCGAGGATTCCCAGACTTCTAAAAATAGGGGGAAACACCTAAAGCAATATTGAGACCCATGTACAAGGCCAAATAGCCAACATCCTGTAAAACGCCCAAAAGTTCAAAAATGGGTGAGAAGTTGGAATTTGGCCACGAAAATCCGGGTACATAGCTAACAATCTACCCTCTATAACAGACTAAAAATTAGAAGTGATCTATTACCTCAAAGTGCTTCGAAATCGAGGAGTTCTCCGCAGGAGAGGTGGTAAGTCCATAAAATTGCATCTCATTGTCATTATCTCATTGTCATTCTTTCATGTAGATTTATGGACTTATGTAGGGTTCATTGAATTTCATAAATTCATGCATCATGGTGTTCAAAGTGCATTTCATATAAAAATCAGTCAAAATTCAAAGAATTACATGTTTTCAGTGAAATTATTTTTTCTATTATCGGATTATCCTTGTAAATAACTTTTAACTCACACGTAAACATGCATGATTTCTTCACACCACTACATTCTTCACAAAATTCTGAGCAATATGGTATACTCATATGCATCCATACGCCTTGAATTCCCCATCGTAGTAGTCAATTCGATTACATTACGACCGGAATGGCTGGAATTTTTTGTTCCGTTCCTTTGGCCAAAACAGAATGGGGGTCAAGGAGTTTTGGCTTGAGTTTCGGTCCAATCCGGTCCATTTTGGCCAATTCGGTCCATTCCGGTTGTCCATTCCAACCCATTTCGGTTAGTAGCAAAATTTTCACTAATTTCTTTTTATATCTTTTTCTCAGTATCCATATCAGAAAACATGCATAATTTCTATTTTATTTTTATTTTTCTATTTTTTACATATATGTATATTTATTTTTTAATGTTTATTATTCCAAGAAGATACTCTAAAATGTGTTTCCAAAATTCAAAAATACTGAAATATTCCATCTTGGAGGTTAGACCAAAATGACGACCGAAACGGAATTGACAACTATGGGCTCCATGCATTGCATTATTATTTTATGCATAAGAAATTACTCTTTTGATTATTGTTAATCTTTGTGTAGAGAGTTTTTAGAAACATTAAAGGAAATCCAAGGGAGGAAATTCAAGGAAGTCAAGAAGCAAAAGAAGAAGATTTTTTATTTTTTTTGAAGAGGTCCATATTGTGGGACCCACATATCTTGGGCGTGAATCCCAATGTATGTTACAGCGAGGGGGTTCCACCATTATGTTATTGCAATTCAAAAGATTACACCCCGCCCCCCCCCCCCCCCCCCCCGGCCCACTATTTGTTTGGAGATTTAAAAATCCAAATTCAAATTAGTAGTCCGAAAGAAGAAGGAAATAAATAAACTTTGGGAGCAAGAAAGCTAAGCAAGGAAGGAGAGGAGAAAAATGAGAAAAAGAACGAAAGAAAGAGAAGCAAGAAACAAAGCCATGCTTTTGATGTCCATATGGGTCCAATCCAAGGTGTTGCACGCCCAAGGGGGCCCACATCTCTTGCATAAATTGAAAAAATGCAATTCTTTAAAAAAATTTCAAGTCAAGTGGGGCCCAATGATGGAAGATTTTCAAGCAACCAAAGAGTCTACAAACACTATGTCAAGAAGGCCGAAAAATGACTTGGAAATTTCTTGCTCACCAAGGAATCGAACTTGGAAACTATTTCAAAAAACCCCTTGATTCTCTCCAAAACTTTCCTAAGACCTACCCAAACTTGGAGAACAAGTCAAAAGGCTTCTAATTTCAATCAAACTTGGGCAAGAAGAGTTGCAAAACTTCATAAAAAGACTGCCCCCCCCCCGCCCCCCGTCATCCTTCCATCTTCCTCCCTCCTTTTCCTCTCCACAACTCTTCACCTAAGGGCCACACCCACTTGGCCAACCACCCACATGGGTCCATCCATCACTTTTGGCTGCCCACCACCACCACCACCTGCTGGACCTCGCTTGGCTTCTTCTTCTTGTCACGCAAAAGTCGGTAACACTAGAGTTCTCAAGATGATCTTGATGTCGGTTCCAAGGAGTTTTTCTCAAAAAACACCCTCTTATTTGGGCCCATTCTTATACAAGACAACCATGGAATGCCGTTGGATGGAAAGATATGGATAAGACCAATTTCAACTCCATTAGATCATACTAACACCTTGATCCATGGCCCTAAAGTTTAATGGTTTTAAAGGCATCCTTTTCTTAGGATTTCAATCCAACGGTGATCAAAACTTGGATGAGTGTCAAGTTTAGAATTATGACAATTCATGGAGGGGTGGTGTGTGTGAAAAGATTGGATTGGCTCAAGATGGGCTCCATGGCCTAGAAAAGTAGGAGAGCAAGGAGAGTTTTTAAAATGGGGAGTTTTTTAGAGGGAGAGTGTCTCTTTCTTTTTAAGGCCGACTTGAATTTTTACCAGCCATGAAGGATAGGAGGGATTGAAAGTATCATGATGGGAACTAGGAATGAGCAAAAAATTAGCCCCATCCAATGTAGTTTGATGTGTCAAATGAGGTAACTTATTTCAACCATTGCAAATGTGGACCGTTCAGATGAAGGGGTTAGGATGATTGAATGGGTTCCCAAGTGGGCCCCACTAGGTGTATATATATTATAAAATGTGTTAGGATTTTATTTGTGCTGGCTAATTCATGGGTTGGACAAAACTCTAGGCCCATTGAGTTATATTTTTTTATTAATTCTAGAATGGATCGTGGTTGTGTCACTGAAAGAGCTAAAGCAAAGTTAGAGAAAGAAAAAGGAAGAATTTTGGGTGAACCAGCGAGGCCCGATCGATCGGATGTGGTTGACCCATTCAATCGGATGCTTCACCTAATCGATCGGGCCTTAGGCAAATTCCAGAATAGGCTGTGTGGATTTGTTTTCTTTTGCATTTGGTGTTTCCCACTTTGAGTCCTATTTGTATTCTAATACTAAGGCCCGAATTTAGGGCTATAAAATGGGTGTTTCTCTCAACCCTAATATATACATACATCAAGTAAGTCCTTATTGTTCTGAGAAAACCCTATGAGAGATTCTTTGACTCTCTAGAGTCATCATTGAGAGGTTATGTTGAAGATCTGCTTTAGAAGGTTTGTCGCTTCTACTCTCTTATAAAAGATTGGTACATCTTAGTTCTCAAGGTGCTGCTGGATCAAGTGCAAGAAACGGTGCTCGGCGGGGAAGTCGTGGCAAGAAGAGAAGTTGTGCAAGAACAACTACAGTCCTTAGGTCGATGTACTAACTAGGAAAGGGAGCTGTGAGTATATCATGTAATTGTCCAATGGTAATTTTCAGATCGTGGTTCTTTTCTCTAGATAGGGTTTCCACGTAAAAGATTGTGTCTGCCTTCTTGTGGTGTGTGATTAGTAGATCGATTTGCTAATTTTTTTAATTTAGTTTATCTATTCCGCTGTGCATTGGTTTTTGGACTAGCACCCATTCTAGTAAGGCCACTTTCAATTGATCAAAGCGGGTTGCACTGTTTGTGGTGTTGATACAAATTTTGCTAGAATAGAAATCTACCGCGAAGCCACTTCAACGAATAAACCCCTTTGTTGGATGGTACTTACTATGCTTATTGGAAAGCGAGGATGGTTGCCTTTTTTTAAGCCATTGATATTAAAGTTTGAAAATCTATTGTGAATGGCAATTCATTGCCTACTATTACTGCTAATGGGGTAACTGTGCCCAAACCTGAGGAACAGTGGAGTAAGGATGAAGAATTAACTACTAGTTGGTACTCTATGGCTATTAACGCTATTTATAATGGAGTTACTATGTCTGAGTTTCAAAGAATTTCTACTTGCACTACCGCGATATTTTGCTGACTGTGCATGAGGGGACTGACACTATCAAACAGTCGAAGCTTCAAAAGTTGTATAAAGCCTTTAAAACCATTAATATGGAAGAGGATGGAACCTTTAATGAGTTTAATGCTAAGCTAAACGCAATTGTCAATGATTTTTTTACTTTGGGAGGACCAATCCCTGAAAATATAATTGTCAAAAAGATTCTGAGGTCTTTTCCAGAAAGGTTTTATGCAAAAGTTGTGACCATAAAGGAAAATAAAATTTTGAATATTTTAAAAGTTAATGAGTCGGTTGGCAACCTTCAGACTTTTGAGGCAAACCTTTAGATCTACTAGGAAATTAAAATCCAAAGGTGTTACTTTGAAAGCTTCCAAGGAATCATTCAAGAAAATTGCAAGTGATTTAGATTTTAATTCTGAGGAAATCGATCCCCAAGTGGTTGTTCAATTTATGAAGCATTTCAAATTCTTTATGAAGGATGAGAATAGCTAAAAATGCACAGAATCAGAAGCACAAAATACCTCCCTGGATGATGAATTATTTGAAGCTCTTGCAAATGTGCATCAATTGGAGGATGAGAATAATAGTATGGCTGATAAGTTGACTGTAGAATCACAAAAGTGTGACTTGCTAGATTTTGATATGAAGACCTTGAAAGCTGATAGTGTTGACTTGCAAGGAAGACTCAAGATGGTTTTGTCTGAGTTGGATACAGTCAAGGCTTCACTAAATAGGATGAAGACTGGATTGAAAAAGCTTGATGACATCCTATGTAGTCGAAAGGCAAAGATAGACAAGCAGGGCATTGGCTACACTGATGGAGCATCCACATCTATTGCCAAAGGTAGAAGCTATCTTGTTAAAAGTTTAGTCATTACTAATCCTGCTGTCAATGTTGCACACCCAGCTGCTAAAAAGAAGAACGTGTCACGTCTTGAATGTATTTCCACTTGCCATTATTGTGGAACCAAAGGACGTAGTCGACCCCCATTGCAATAAGGTGCAAAGTTCTCCGAATCAAAAGCAATAGAAGAAGCAGAATGAAGAGTCATCAATAAAAAAACAAAGTTGTTTGGGTCAATAAAGAAGACCTCCCTTCTGTGTTGGTACACACTTTGCTGAAATGCCTAAATTTGTAAATGTGCGTATCTAAGCCTCATCACCCATAATCTGCAAGATCAAACCCCACCCTAGTGCTGAGAAGAAGATGGCATTCAGGGGGAGTCAAAACTGAGGGGAAGCTGCTGCATCTAGATTGACTGAAGCTGCATGATGATAAGTGTTTGTCAATTATAGATAAAAAGGGGGAGAGGAATGAAGCTAAGGGAGAAGTTCAAGCGAAGACAGTGCAAGATCTGCAGGTTATGCAACTTTTTTTTTTTTTTGCTAAAATTTCAATGTATTTTGAGTTTTTCTTTTGGATAGATCATATTGTTTATATTGTTCTACGGGAGTTTTGTCCATGAATTGTCAAAGGGGGAGATTATTAGGATTTTATTTGTGTTGGTTAATTCATGGATTGGACAAGACTCTGGGTCCATTGAGTTGTGTTTTCTATTTATTTTAGAATGGGTCATGGTTGTGTCACCGAAAAAGCTGAAGCGAAGTCAAAGAAGAAAGCAAAAGAATTTCGAGTGAACCTACGAGGCCCGATCGGTCGGATGGTGATCAGATCGATTGGATGTGGTTGACCTGATCAATCGGATGCTTCACCTGATCGATCGAACCTTGGAAAAATTCCAAAACAGGATGCGCGGATTTGTTTTCTTTTGCAATTGGTGTTTCCCACTTTGAGTCCTATTTGTATTCTAATACTAATGCTCGAATTTGGGGCTATAAAACGGGTGTGTCTCTCTTTCATAATATATACACAAATCAAGTAAGTTTCTCATTGTTCTGAGGTGAGAAAACCCTAGGAGAGATTCTTTGATTCTCTAGAGCCATCATTGAGAGGTTGTGCTAAAGATCTTCTCTAGAGGATTGGTGCATCTTGGTTCTCAATGTGCTGCTAGATCAAGTGCGGGGAACGGGGCATGGCGGAGAAGTCGTGAAAACTAGAAAAATTGTACAAGAACAACTACAATCCTTAACTGTTCAATAGTTCTTGATTTTCATATCGTAGTTTTTATTCCTGAATAGGATTTTCAAGTAAAAGATTGTGTTTGTCTACTTATAGTGTGTGATTGGTATATTAATTTGCTCGTTTGCTTTGACTTGGTTTATCTATTCCACTGAGCATTGATTTTTGCACTAGCACCCTTTCTAATAAGGCCACTTTCATAATGCTTTATTTTTAAAGCATGCATTTCGTGGGATATTCCATTTCAAAAGAGACAAACATTGACCTAATAAAAAAATATGAGTCAATGGGCCATACAATATCATATTCCTATATATATAGCACAATAAAATGATTCTCTCTTTCTAAATTGCTCTTGGTGGCTCTCATCATATTTTTTTATAGTATCTTATATTTATTTCACTCTGCTGCTACTGCTAGGGATGGTGTGGCCCAATTCATTAAATTAGATCACTCAAAATATGAGATCGTCATTGCCCCAAATATCACAACCAAGGTTGGCCGGCTGAAATTTGTGAGAACCATCATTGGAAATTGCAATGAGACTTCTCAACCAAAACCAGTCTTCACTCACACCTGCTCCAATCTATAACCGACCCATGCCCGATATGGATCGGGTCCAATTTTAAGTCGGTTATATTTCAGTTTTGTTTTTTGTTCTTTTTAATTTGGTATTCTAGCCAAGGAGGGTAGGACACAAGAGAGAGCCTGTATATATCCGGAAAAGTAGCCCACTCAAGTAAGAAGGAAGCTCATACATGCAAGAAGAAAGCACACACAAGTAGGAAAGGAGACCATACTATCGAAAAGAGTTGACGTACACGGGGTTCGAACCCCGGGTAGCCAGATAAGAACTAACGCTCCTTACCACTCAAGTAAGGAGCCGTTGTTATATTTTTGTTTTCTTAATAAGTTAGCGGTCCCAAGTTGTCAAAATCTGCTTGACATTCATTAGTTTTAATTATTTTAATTTCTGTGGCCTTTTCTGATAATGTCCAAAGAATAATAATAAGTTTTGAAAAATGATTGGAAAAGCTCCATTTATGATAATAAGTTATACATAGAATTACAACTATGCATTTGCTCGTTCTCTTTTCCTCCATGTGTGCTCAAATACATGTGTTAACCAGCTTGTTTGAAGAGCCTAACTGAGCATGGCTGCCGAAGAAAATGTTGAAAATAGGGCTACAGTTCTGAAAAGAAAAGCTGAAATTAAAACAATGGTACCAGTTTGCAGATTGTGAAGAGCGTTGTATAGGCGGAAATCGATCGAGATTGGGGCTGAGGCACGTCTGACGACGCTTTCTTTAGGACGAGTTCCGCCCTTCCGGGATGAACCCAGATGTGAAGAGGATCTCTGCAGGAACTGTCCCCAGGATACAACGGCCTTCACAGATGATCAGGCCTGGTCGCACACCAAGTCCAGATCAAGCTCTAAAAACCACAGAATGCTCAAGAGAGAAAGGAAGAAGAACAGAGCAGTTTTTTCTAATTTTTTCTGTTCCCGGACAAGCTATTTTATATCTAAAAATACTGTCGTTGGGCTTTAAGATTAGCGATTAATCACAACATTAATGCATTAATAAAAATAATTAAGTGTTTTAAAATTGAAAGTTAAGTGTTTGAACGTTGATAATTAAAACAGTAATAAAACAAATATTAGAAATTTTTGCAAAAGTGAGCAATTTCTATATCAGAATATGGGTCCTTCTAGGCCAGGTGGCCTGGATTTGCACCCCCCTGCGCGCGATATACATGCAGGATGCGCTTCGCGGTCGCACGCCCGGTCAAGCCCGACTCGCGTGCGCGCATAGGGCCCATGACAAAATGTTCCAAAACTCTTTACGGCATATGGAAGTGAAACCACATATAAAGGCATCTCAAGACTTGAGTTTTAGCAAGGTGGGATGCTAATAATTCTAGTAGTATATACTACCCACAAAAAGTAAAAGCACAAAGGACAAAACACCTTTTCAAAAACTTCCAAAAAACACCTTATGAATTTTTGAAACACCCAAAAAACCCAACAGAAAAGAGATGGGATTTTGACATTCCTTAAACCTGATTTTTCTAATTTTAAGATCAAAATATAGATAATGTCACCAGAGTCGCTAGACTATGGTCAATATTATTTTAACTTTTTTACACCATATCCCATAATATCATAGGATAGCCACATGATATTATGTGATTTATCAGTTTCTATACCATACACTTTCTGCAACCAGAATGTGAATTTATTTATTTTACATTACACAAAAGATTACAATTTTCATTTTAAAAAAAATATACATCTGACAAACATTTTTCATGTTCTGTCATTCAGAAGTTATTTTTCTGAGATGCTGTATAAAATCTATACAATCATTGGATCCCATGTTATCATGGGATTTATCTATTTCTTTGATACCCAACGTTTTCACCGTATGATGAGATTTATCAATTTCTCTTATATACGCCATTCCATGTTATTATTGGAACCGGAGAGAAGCTGAATTTGAAGAGGATTCATATGTGAAAAGCCCAAAAACACTATCATAAAATAAAACCGTCCAATGCATATGATGTGATCTTCCGCAATTGTCATTTGAAAATAGGAAGAGGATCCCCTGTTTGGTCCAAATAGGAAAACCCTGTTTGGACTAACGAGGGGGTGCCACGTGGAGAAAAAAAGTCCAATCACCCATCCAATCTCTCCCTTAAAAAATAAATAAAATTTTTCACCCCCACGTGGCACCCCCTGGTTGGTCCAAACAGTTTCCCTGTATGGACCGAACAGGGGATCCCCTTCCTTGACAATAGCTTTGAACAAGGTACAGATGTGGCAAAGGGTAATAAGCTAATTAATAGCTGGCAATATTTTTAAGCAGTTTTCATTTAATCTTTTATTTAGTGGATGCGGACAAAATACTTTGTTATGCCATCCCTATCACTATCCTTTTGCTAGTCATGGATTGAATTGATGGACTTTTGATAATTCTAGATGTGACGGGTCACTTTCAATTCATGCTGGTACATAGGCGATGTCGGCAAGTTTAAATAGCCTCACTGTTAATTGAAATTACAGTTTTGTTTAACTCAGGCTTCTAGTTAGGTTCGGCAACGCTAGTGAAATCCCAGGCCGGCAAATTGTAAAAATCAGCCCATTAAAACCTTCATAGTCCTTAATTTAAGGGCCTTAAATAATAACTGTTTATTTTGCTAGGCCTACGAGCATTCCGCATATTGCTCATGTGCAGTCCAGTTCATGTGGTGCGCTTACATGTCTTCTTTAGCAGTCGGGACGGGACGGGACGGATGGAAGGTTCTCCGTATGGATATCCGTTTCAAAAGGGGAAAATAATCAGCCTCATGAGATTATCATAATCATTGATTTAACAATTTTAAAATAAAATGGTCTTTTAACAATAGGTTTCTTTAACATTCAACCCAATAGTAGATAAAAACTTGATGAGAGTAAAATTGAGCTTGGTACAACATCTTGAGGGGATGAAAGTTTGAAAGGGCCCCACACCATCTTTTTGCTAAGTTATTTTGGATCCATTTTGGGTTTGAGTCGAGTCTACTAAGTAGAACTCAAAGGTTATTAGGCTCAAGAGTGCGTGTTGGTGTCCGAAATATGTACATGTCTGTGTGGTTACATATTATACATATACTAGCGAAATAAGGCCAGCATTGTAAGAATAATTATATATTTCTTAGGGGGTGTTTGGAAACCATATATTTATATAGATTTTACTATAGTATCTCGTACTTTAGAATATAATCTATACACTTAAAAACTAGGTGCTTGGATAACTTAGAATGTATCTTACAATATCTCACTCTCTTATAAAAAGCCTTTATATTAAAATATTCAAATATATGCTGTATAAAATAATATTCTTTAGTTAAAAGAAAAAAAAAACTATCCAAAACAACGGTTAAAGTTTTTGTAATCTCTCAAAATAAGGGTATTTTTTTATAAGAGTTCTACTATGACTCAATATAAGATGGACTCTTTAGTGTTTATGAATTTTATATGGGCTCCATAGCCCTGTCATTAATTACATAGTTCTCTTGTTGATTACTAATATTGGTGGGTCCTACAAATATCACATTAGGTAACTTCTACCATGATTATCAACATTAATTGGGTCCCATATTGTCAACATTAGGTGGGTCTTATACTAATTGTCAATATTGGATATTGTGACTAATTATTATTTTTCCATCATTAAATGAATCTCATTGTTTAATGGTCCTCTGGTGATTACTATAATTAGTGTGATTAATATGGGTATTAACATCAAATGGGTCCCACATTGATGTTTTTTAAATGGATCCCACAATGGTGTCTGATTCTTGTTACGGCCCTATCATAATCATCATTGTATGCATTATATTGTGGTTAACAATATTTGGTGGGCCCACAATGAATAAACAACATTGCTCATTGATTTTAACATTTAGTCCAATGATTTTCTAATTAAATGGGCCCTACCATGGTTACCAATATTAAATCACTTGAGTGTGACTAACAGTTAGTGGATTCCCATTGGGTCAATCATCTATATTTCTCTCTTCATTTCCTATTTTGGTGCATCATTTGGCGAAAATTAATAAATTGCCAAGCACTTCAAGGGTATTTTGAAATTTTTAGATATTGCCAAACACCATAAGTAACACAGTATTATAATACTAGCAACAAAGGCCCGTGCTAAACAAGTGAGGATCAATATCCCACTACTTGATGCTATCCAACAGATTCCAGCCTATGCAGAATTTTTGAAAGACCTTTGTACCTTCAAAAGGACTACCAATGTGCCCAAGAAGGCTTTTCTAGCTCAACAAGCTAGCTCAATCATTTCCTGTCCAACCCCGATCAAATATAAGGACCCAGGGTGTCCTACAATTTCTTGTCAGATAGGGGACCATCACATAGAGAAAACTTTGCTAGAGTTGGGTGCAAGTGTGAACCTTCTTCCGTACTCTATTTATGAAGAATTAGGTTTGGGGGATTTGAAAAAGACCAATGTGACCTTGCAATTGGCTGATGCATCGATTCGATACCCCAAGGGGGTAGTCAAAGACATTCTGATCAAAGTTGGAGACTTTGTGTTTCCTGTCGATTTTGTTGTCTTGGATACCAAACACACATCTGGGGCTGAACCCAAAATTCCAGTAATTTTGAGGAGACCGTTTCTAGCAACCTCAAATGCCTTGATCAATTGTAGAAATGGAGTGATGCAAATTTCTTTTGGGACCATGACAGTTCAAGTGAACATTTTTAATGTCAGTAAGCAACCTCCTGAGGATGATGATGGGGTTTTAGAAAATAGTTACATTCATGAATTGGTGAAAAATCACTTACCCCAATTGAAACTTGAAGATCCATTAGAGGCTTGTCTGGCCCACTTTGGAAGTGACTTTGATGTAGATGGACATATTGAGAAAGTCAATGCACTCTTAGACTCCACCCTATCCATGGACTGCTCCAAATGGCAACTGAAGCAGGAGATTCTGACTCCATCTGCTTCCCCACCTGTTCCATCGATTGTAGAGCCCCTTAAGTTAGAACTCAAGCAATTGCCAGATACCTTGAAATATGTGTTTTTAGGCCCACTAGAAACCCTTCCAGTGATTATAGCTTCAGACTTGGACCCTGTCCAAGAGGAAAAACTTAGGAAAATTTTGGATAAACACAAAGAAGCTATTGGATGGTCCATCGTAGATATTAAAGGAATAAGCCCATCTGTGGTCCAACATAGAATCCATTTGGAAAAAAAAATGCAAAAACTTCTCGTGAACCACAGAGGCGACTGAACCCTGTAATGAAGGAAATGATTAGGTCGGAAATCTTGAAATTACTTGATGCATGGGTGCTTTACCCCATATCTGATAGTGCATGGGTGAGCCCGGTTCAAGTGGTACCAAAGAAATCTGGAATAATAGTAGTTCAAAATGAGGGCAATGAATTAGTACCCACTCGGACACAAACTGGATGGAGGGTGTGCATTGATTATAGGAAGTTGAACTCAGTCACCCGGAAAGATCATTTTCCCCTCCCATTCATGGATCAAATGCTTGAAATGCTAGCCAATCATGCATATTATTGTTTTCTTGATGGTTATCCTGGATACAATCAAATTCCAATTATACATGAGGACCAGGAAAAGACCACCTTCACTTGTCCTTTTGGTACTTTTGCTTACAGACGCATGCCCTTTGGGCTATGCAATGCACCGGCCACCTTTCAAAGGTGCATGTTGAGCATATTTTCTGACATGGTAGAAAGATTCATTGAGGTTTTCATGGATGATTTTTTGGTCTTTGGCAATTCTTTTGGGGAGTGCTTACATCATTTTCCCCTTGTGTTTGAAAGATGCAAAGAAAAGAATCTAGTCTTAAATTGGGAGAAATGTCATTTTATGGTAAAAAGGGGCATAGTTTTGGGACACATTATTTTTTATAATGGAATTGAGGTGGGCAAATAAAAAATTGATTTGATCTCCAAATTTCCACCACCAAAATCAGTTAAGTAGGTTCGATCATTCCTGGGCCATACTGGTTTCTATCGTAGATTCATCAAGGATTTTAGCAAAATTGCTAAACCTTTGTGCCAATTGCTGACAAAAGAGGCCCCGTTTGAATTTGATGAGAAGTGTCTAAAGGCTTTTGAGAGACTGAAAAAGGAACTAACTTTAGCCCCTCTAATTCAGCCACCTGATTGGACCATTCCATTTGAGCTAATGTGTGATGCATCTGATACTGCTATTGGAGCTGTTTTGGGTTAACGGGTTGGGAAGTTACCTCATGTGATTTACTATGCAAGTAAGACCCTCAATGATGCACAGCTAAATTACACAAGCACCGAAAAAGAACTGCTAGCTGTGATTTTTGCCTTGGAGAAATTTCGGTCCCACTTGATAAGGTCCAAAGTCATCATCTACACGGACCATGCAGCTCTGAGATACCTTCTGTCCAAAAAGGATGCAAAAGCTCAATTGATCTGGTGGATCCTTCTTTTACAAGAGTTTGATTTGGAAATAAGAGATAAAAAAGGATGTAAGATTGTTGTAGCAGATCATTTTTCGAAGATACCCTTAGAGCCATTAAATGAGGTCCCACTGAATGAAAATTTCCCTGATGAACAATTGCTCAGTATTTCTGAAATCCCTTGGTTTGCAGATATAATCAATTACCTTGTTACAGGGGAGATGCCCAACCATTGGTCCAAACATGATCGATCAAAATTTCTAGCTGAGGTCAAGTATTTTTCTGGGTTGACCCGTATCTTTTTAAGTACTGTCCAGACCAGATAATCAGGAGGTGCATTCCTAATGAGGACCATCGAAGTGTTATTTTATTCTATCATGATCATGCATGCGGGGGCCATTTTAGCTCCAAAAGTTTTGCAGTGTGGTTTCTATTGGCCCACAATCTTTAAGGATTGTCATGTGTTTTGTCTGAGTTGTGATAGGTGTCAAAAGATCGGAAAAATCAATCGTAGGAATATGATGCCCTTCAATCCAATCTTGATAGTGGAAATCTTTGATGTTTGGGGGATCTATTTTATTTGACCATTTTCAAGTTCCTTTGGAAATTTGTATATTTTACTTGCAGTGGACTATGTTTCAAAATGGGTGGAAGCAATACCTACCAGAAAGAATGATCGCCATGTGGTGATCAAATTTGTGAAGGAATACATATTTTCTAGCTTTGGTACACCCAGGACAATTATCAGTGATGGTGGAACTCATTTCTGCAATAGCACCTTTGACCATCTGATGAAAAAGTACTCTGTTACTCATAAGGTTGCTACGCCCTATCACCCGTAGACCAGTGGCCAAGTAGAAGTTTCGAATAGGCAGATTAAACAAATCTTGGAGAAGACGGTCAATCCAAATCGGAAAGACCGGTCTTTGCGACTATTGGATGCATTATGGGCCTATCGAACCACTTACAAGACTCCTATTGGAACGTCCCCTTATAGGCTGGTCTATGGTGAGGCTTTCCATCTTCCTGTTGAGTTAGAACATAGAGCTTACTGGGCCATCAAAACTTTCAATTTTAATTTGCCCTTGGTAGGGAACCATCGTAAGTTGCAACTCAATGAGCTTGATGAGTTGAGAGATGATGCTTATGGAAATGCCAAAATTTACAAGAAACGGATGAAGTTGAATCATGACAAATCAATCCTTAGGAAGTCGTTCGAACCTGGCATGAAAGTTCTCCTCTACAATTCCCGGTTACACCTGTTTCCAGGGAAATTGAGATCTTGATGGTCTGGCCCATTCATTGTGCATACTGTTTATCCTCATGGGGCAGTGGAAATTGAGAATCCAAAAAATGGGGACAATTTTAAGGTTAATAGTCAAAGGTTGAAACCTTTTCTGGAACTGAAGGATAAAAATATTGAGGAAATCCTTCTAGAAGACCCAATTTACCAGGACTAATAATTTTTTGTCACGTCGGGCTGACGATATTAAACTTAGCACTATTTGGGAGGCAACCCAATTTTGGAAGGTAATTGAGCTAGTTGATCACATTCTTTTGCAATCACCCCACCTGGTAAGACGTTCCAATTTCTCTTATTGTTCATTTTCACATCACACATGCATTCATAACATTGAGGACAATGTTGGATTTAGGTTTGGGGGTGTGAGTTAGAACTTGACATGTAATCATTTGTTCAATTTTCATTCTACATTTTTCTTTTTCGCTTTTTTTTTTATTTTTAGGTTTTAGGAGACTTAAAAAAAATTGATATTGTTAGGATAGTGGTAAACTTTCGAGGGAATTTTTATTGAATGAAGATATTTATTTTAGGGCAAAAGAAAACAATGGTTTACTATTTTATTTATGTAAAGGGTTTTTGGAAAAGTGCTGAGTTTTAATCCTTCACTTTTACACAGGTTGTATACATTTTCAAGGTTTTGAATGTGAAGCTATTATTTCCATTTTTCTTTGATAATTGAAAAAAAAAGAAAAGAAAAATTGACCCCAACCCTTAATGTTACAATGCTTCTTGGGTCAACGAATAGATACATGGAAAGGGCTGCTTATTGTTGGGGATCACCAAAAGAAAAAAAAAAAAAAGAAGAAGAAGAAGAAAGTGTTTAGTTAGAAGTCTTGAAAAAAAATAAAAAGTTTGTGACTAGTTTGGGTTCGTAACCCTTTTAACCCAAGCCAGGAAGCCCGTAGGAGTATTTGCAAACCTAGTGCCCTAAAGCCATCTGGTTTGGGAGTCATTGGCCTAGTGCTCATTACATGGGTTAATTAGAAAGCTTAAGGGACCTAGGCATTGCATAGTCACATGTGTGTGTTTGAAAAAAACATTGTGGCCTTTGAAAAAAAAAGTAGTGCGAAAGCCGTCATTATCGCCTTGAGAGGAAGACTATTTTTCTTTGCTAAAGTTAGGTGGCCCAGAATAAAAAAATAAAATAAAATAATTTTCATAGAAATTCTTGGTGGATCATTTGATGCTTATTATGTATACATACTTATCACCGTGCACGATCAATTTAGCATGATTTCGAGAATTTCTAACCAAAAGATGGGATAGGTGACCCGAATTTAAGATTTGTCTTTGAAAATTCCGAGAACTGAGAATAGTCGGTGTCTATGGATTTTCTCTTAGAAAAAGTTTCCCTGGATTTTGTTAGGTTTTAATTGTTTTTTTTCTAAAAAAAAAGAAAAGAATTTTGTGGGTAAATTCACTTCAAACCCTCATGAGGTACAACTCGTCCACTAAGGGGAACCTAGGGGTTTAAGGGCTTGTTGCGTATGCTAAATGCAACCGAGAATACCAGCGAAAATTGTTTTGATGTCATATTTACTTGGTTTTCTTAGATTTGGCCAAAGAACTTCAAATCTTTTTGCACGCAACTTTTTCTAAGGCACTAGCAAAATGCTAGTTGGGGGGGGGTGTGTTGAATTTATGGATTTGCATATTTATGCATCATTTTAGGATGAATTTGGGGTTTTATTTAGTGAATTGCATCATTATTCATTTAATTCCATTATTTCATGCATTTTCACCTAGAAACCTGAACTTTCATATTTTTCATACATTTTCTGCATTAACTTAGAATATTATGCAATTTTTCTCCGAAAAGTCCCAGTTGGAGTAGAACTCTATTCGGATGGGTCCCACTTCAATATGGGCTCTTCAGTTTTTGATGTATTGAATTAGAATGTGCAGAAAATGAGAATTGCAGGCCTCTGTCACGGAACCACTTTCAAGCATACATAGTCATCCTGGGCTTTACATTGCTAAATTGAAGCGTAAAAATAAGTAAATTGAAGAATCCACCACGTGGACCCCACATACAAGCCATGTGCAAATCAATGAAAGGAGGGGTCCACTCATCATGTCAATTGAAGAGTCCTAACTACAGTAGAAGACTTCTCATAGGGCCCACTGTTCAAGCAGATGAAATGTCCCACCTGGCAGGGTCCGCAATAGTTACAGATTTGAAACTATTAATGGATAATTCAAAGAGTTAAAGTTTGATTAGAATAAAAGAAGAAGAAGAGTTTGAATCATCCACATCTGATATGCTTTCAAAAATGAAAGTTGTACAGAGATAGAGTTCATTGTAAATCAAAATTTATAAGTTAATCTCATTTTTCTCAAGATAACTCATCTTCAGATGGTCATAACTTTCAATCCAACCGTTGGATCGATGAAATCTACCTACATTTGAAAAGATTATTTAGAGTAGATATCCGTGGAGCCCAAGATTGCACAAATCGGAGCTAACTTGACAAAGTTATGAGCCCGGAGATTTTCATGTTCATTTTTTGACGGGATTGCAATTAAATCCACACCGTTGATAATCCATTGCTGCATATCCCTTGTGGGACCCATCTGAAGATTAGCCAAGCCATCTAGAGGTTTCCAGAAGCTTCCATCTCATTCAAATTCAAAAAGGATAAAGAGATATACCTTATCAATGAAGATAAATTAAATCTGCAGAGAAGGTGTACATATTCAATGTATATGTAAGATAACCAGGAATTATAAAAGGAACCAAAAGGAAGCATACGAGACACACTCCCTCCCTTGGACGTCCACTACATTCTCTCTCTCCTCTTTCTCTTCTTTTCCTAATTAATAGAATTAGAGTTATTTTTGGGTATTCTGAAGCCCTGTTCCAGAACTAGGTCAGAAGAGTGTGAGAAAAAATTGTAATTGCCATGAAGTTCTCAATGAAAATCAGATCTTTTGCAATGGATGAGTAGATCCCTAAATCAGAGTATCAGATGAAGTTAAATGTTTTCTTATCATTAATCTATGTGATTTTTTTGTCTCTTGCATATTGATTATAATAATAAATCTGCTTTCTGTCATTGACAACCTATGTTATTTAATTTTTTTATTTAAACAATGCTTTAATCATGTATGTTTTCTTAATAGATTATTTTTATATTGAAATTCTTTGATAATCTATCTTTGATTAATATGTGATATTTAGTTAAGTTCATAATTTCATTAGATGAAAGAGAATTTTTCCTTAAATAAATTGTAGAAAATGGTGCTCTTTGACAAACAATTTATCTGAATCAGAAACGTTGATTTGTTTCTGATTTGAAGGATTTTTTGGGAAAAAATTATTTTATCAATTGCATAGAATGATGGTGGGACTACTTAATGGATTCATGATAGTCTGATTTGCTTTTTCTCATATCTTATTCCTGCACTTTAGAACTAGAATTTTCTCAATTTTATTATTGTTTCTTATTATCTCTCTTGTCATTATCATTAATAAAAAAAATCAGATTTTAAATTTTTACTTAGTAGTGCTCCCTGTGTGATCGACCTATAATTGCCACTGTCTCAACAAGACAACTGTGCACTTATAGTATTAAAGGATTGAGTTTAAAATCACATCAGAGATAATAGTAAGGCTCAAATCATTGGGAAAGATGTGTGAAAGGAGATCAAATGCCAAACTTAAGTGATGTATTTCTTATGGAAGGATTACAACATAATCTTCTAAGCATAAGCCAATTGTGTGACAAAGGAAACAAAGTAGGTTTTGATAGTCAGTCATGCAAAGTGATAAATGATAAATCTAATCAAAACATTCTCACTGAATCTAGGAAAAAAGGGAATATTTATATCAGTGAAGAATGTGGTGAAAATGAGTCTAGATGTTTGATTACAAAAGATCAAGAAAATTACCTATTGCATGAAAGGATGGGACACATAAACTTCAAATTGATGAAAATCTTGTCAAAAAATCAAATTGTTAAAGCGATTCCCAAGTTGAGTGATGAAAAATATGAACTTTGTAAGGTATGTCAATTAGGGAAACAAATGAAGAAAAGTTTTAAGGGATTAAAGGATATGTCGTCTTCTCATCCTCTTGAATTAATTCATATAGACTTGATTGGGTTTGCACCTGTGTAGAGCATAAGAGGAAAGAAATTTATATTAGTTATGGTAGACGATTATTCTCATTTTGGATGGATCGCTTTTCTTCATGCTAAATCAGACGCTGTAGACAATATCATAAGAATTTTCAACAAGATACAGGTCAAAAAAATTGCAAAATTTGAAAGATTAGAAGTGATCATGGAGAAGAGTTTGAAAATGAGAAATTTACCAAGTTTTGTGATAGCCATGGCATAACTCACCAATTTTCTGCTCCTAAAACTCCTAAACAAAGTGGAGTAGCTGAAAGGAGAAGTAGAGTGATCCAAGAAATGGCTAGAACCATGCTTAATGAGAAGCACCTCTCTCGAAATCTATGGGCTGAAGCTGTCAATACTGCATGCTATCTGATAAACAAAGTTTATTTAACAAAGAATACCAACAAAACCCCGTATGAACTTTATTTTGGAAGAAAACCAAATCTGGGGAATTTGAAAGTATTTGGAAGTAAATGTTACATTCTAAGAGATAGAGAGCAGTTAGAAAAATTTGAGCCCAAGTCAGATGAAGGAATTTCCTTAGGATACTCTGATAGAAGCAAGGCATATAGAGTATTCAATCATAGAACCTTGACTATAATGGAATCAGCTCATATTGTTATCGATGTAAAAAAACAAATTGGAAGATCTTTGCAGGACGATGATGAAGCTGAAATCATTAGTGAACAATCTATGCCTAAAGAAAATGAAAAGAGTATTCAATCTACTTCTATTATACCATCCAGATTGTTGAAGAATCATACCTTGGATAATGTCATTGGAGATATCAGAAGTGGGGTCATGACACGAAAACAAGTTCAAAATTTATGTGCTCATTATTCACTTGACTCTGAAATAGAGCCCAATAGTTTTTCAAATGCTGAAACTAAATCTGAATGGATAGAGGCAATGCAAGAAGAGTTGAATCAATTAAAAAAGAATGATGTTTGGGATCTTGTTCCCCTATCAAATGAGAAAAATCCAATTGGCACTAAATGGATTTACAAGAACAAATCAAATGAATCTGGAAATGTTTTAAGGAACAAGGCAAGACTTGTAACCAAATGATACGTTCAAATAGAAGGAATTGATTTTGAAGAAAGCTTTGCCCCGGTAGCACTATTGGAATCCATACGAATTTTATTGGCATATGCGACTAGTTTGGGAATCAAATTGTTTCAAATGGATGTTAAAAGTGCCTTCTTAATTGATGAAATTGAGGAAGATGTGTATGTTACACAACTTGAAGGTCTTGAAGATCCTCATCATCCAGAATATGTTTATAAACTCAAAAAGGCTCTTTATGGTTTAAAACAAGCACTAAGGGTATGGTATGAAAAGCTTACAAGTCACTTGATTGAAAATGAGTTTAAATGTGGGAAAGTGGATAAGACTCTTTTTATCAAAAAGATTGATCAAGACATCCTCGTAGCTCAGATTTACGTTGATGATATAGTTTTTGGATCTACTTTATATAAACTTGCTCAAAGATTTTCAGAGTTAATGAGTTCCAAAATTGAGATGAGTTTGGTCCGTCCTCTACAATTCTTTCTTGGTCTTCAGGTTAATCAAACTGAGAAGGGTATTTTCCTAAGCCAATCCAACTTTGCTCTAGAAATTGTCAAGAAGTTTGGTCTAGGAATCTCTAAGGCTAGTTGTAACGTCATGGGATCTACTTCAGAACTATCTAGTGATCCTCAAGGTAAGAAGGTAGACCAAAAACTCTATAGAAGTATGATAGGAAGCCTACTCTACCTTACAGCTAGCAGACAGGATCTCTCCTTTAGTGTTGGAATATGTGCTAGGTATCAAGCTAATCCACGTGAGTCCCATCTTAAGGCTGTCAAACGTATAATCAAATATATTCATGGGACTTCTCACTATGGTATTTGGTATCCTCATGACTCTACATTGCAATTGATTGGCTACAGTGATGCTGATTGGGCAGGATCCATGATGATAAGAAGAGCACAAGTGGTTGTTGCTATTATATAGGCAATTGCTTAGTGGCTTGGCATAGTAAAAAATAGAACTCCGCATTTTTATCTACTGCTGAAGCTGAATACATAGCAGTAGGAAGCTGTTGTGCTCAATTATTGTGGATGAAACAAAATCTCTTATATTATAATGTTCCACAACAATGTATGCCTATCATGTGTGATAATTCTAGTGCCATTAGTATCTCTAAAAATCTTGTTCAACACTCATGCACCAAACACATAGATATTCGTTATCACTTTCTGCGTGATCATGCTGATCAAGGAAACATAGAGTTAGTCTTTGTTCCCACTTATATGCCCAACTAGCTGATTTCTTTACTAAACCCCTTGGAAAAGATCGTTTTACCACACTACGACATCAATTGGGCATTGGCCCATGCCCTGAATACTAAACCCCTTGGAAATGACCGTTGAAACATCTTTTTCTGCTTTTCATTTTCATCTTTATATGATAAACATGTGCTACTAACAAGGTATGTGTTTTATTGTTTCAAGGGCATAATACTTTGTAATTAGATGTCAAAGGGGGAGAAAAATAGAGAAGTTGGTTTTAATTAAGGGGGAGAGGAGCTATGGTCTTCTATCAATCAAAGAAGGAGGAAAGCTTTATTGGTATATTTTTTTTTAGTCATGCATATGTGGAGGGGGAGAAATGACTTAGAATTTTCAAGACCGCTCCCGCAAGAAAATCCAAATGCTCCCTTATATCCAAAGCTCCTTAAGATAAAAAAAAGAAGATGTCCAAGTATCATTGAAGAAAGAAAGAGAGTCAAGCTTCAAGAGTTGCCATCAAATTGCAAAGGGGGAGATTGTTAGGGTTTTCATTAGTTTGCAATTTGATTGGATGCATTCATTTTTATTTAGCTTGAACTCTCATGCATTTTGAAATCTTCATGCATTATTAGTTTTTAATCATAACATCAAAGATTTTGTAAAGGCATGATCAAATATGTTTTAAATTGCATTTTAAAAACTCATTTCTTCAAGCATGTTAGCCTCTAGTCAAGCTTAGCTCTCCAAGACCAAGTTTCCTTTTAAAATTTAGTTTTCCAGTCTTAAAAAACAACAAGGAAAGTTCGGTCAGCCGAACTGGGCTTGGTCAGTGTCAGTTCCAGTTCCAGAATATAAAAACTTGTTTTATCAGGGAACTTCGGTCAGCTGTCGGTCGACCGAACTTTAGTTCGGTGAACCGACATGTATACCTTGGTCCACAAATTTCAAAAATATGACCGTTGGAGTTCGGTCGACCGAATCCTGGATGTTAGCTAACCAACGATAGATTCGTTGGAGAAATTCTTTCTTATAAAAAGAACCCTTCCTTGGGATTTGTGCCAACACTTTTGAGACTTTTGAGGGCCAAGGAAGGTGGGACATCCATGCTAGGCTAGAGGGAAGCTAAGAGGGCAAATCACTCATTTCAAACCTTTGATTCTTCAATGGGTTTGCCTCTCTTAACTTATTTTATTCATGCTTATTTTTAAATCTTTGATTTCTTCAATGGCATGATTAAAAGTGTTCAAAGTGTTCAAATGTTGATTGTTTAAACATGCTTTGATTTTAAAATATATTTAACTTTTAAACTTTATCATTTGAATAGTATTTCACATGTTAGTCATTTAATGTTTCTTTCGAACAAACTTGCCAGTTGCATGATAAGCCTTTTCAAAACAAGTTTGTCATTGTTTCGAAAACATGTGTGAATCTCTTCTACCTCACATTTGCATCATTTATGAGCATTGAATTTCAAAGAGGTAGAAGAAGTCTTTAAGACATATGTATCTCATACAAATCTTTGCATTCATCATGCATATGTCTTAGATAGGATTTCAATTTCATTATCAACCTATGTTAAGAGGCATCAACATGTATTTACTTGAATCTCATCTTATGCTTGTTTAGGCATAGTTTATTGAGATAAAAATCTGATGTTGTAAAGGTTAATGTTCAGCCTATTGAAAAACATATGAGATTGTAATAAGTTATTGCTTAGCCTTGTATAAAAGCATATGTGGTTGTAAGGTTGGAGGTTAGCCTAAACCTTAAGTTGATAGTGGAAAAACCGGTAGGAAAATCGGGAGTGGACGTAGGCTTGTTTGGCTGAACCACTATAAATTTGCTTGTTGTGGTGATTGATTGTGGATGTTATACTTATGATCATGATTCTTTTTAAATGTCTATCTTGAATGTTCAGTTGGGTGCTCTACTTATTACTAGAAACCCCTCTTATAAACAAGATGATAAAACTTCAAAGCATAATTAACATAAGTTTTAAAAAGAAGGGGTTTAGGTTTTAGAGCTCACCCTATTCCACCCCCCCCCCTCTCTAGGGTTCGATTCTGGTGTTTTACCAATCAGTGACCATTGCATTTTAGTAGCAAATTTACTAACATAAGTATAAATTTTTATATTATGGAATAATAAATTCATTTAATTGTATGCTAGCAGTAAGAATTTATGTTTGGTTTTTATAATCTTAAATTCAACCTTCTAAAGTTTTCTAAACCACAATAGGTCCATCTGCATATACTCCTCTATCAACCATTAGCATTTGTTAAACCGTAGCAAGGGCGTGGGATGTGAGTTGGAGCACCTGAGTCCAAATTTTCAATGTTTAAAAATATATTCATAACAATTTGTTTTAGCTAATATAATTCCTCTTTATAGGTGTTATAAATATGTTGCCCGTAAAAGGAATAGACGAATAGGGAATCTTAACCAAGATGCAAACCAATCACATTAAAAAGAAAAACAAAAGATCTTAGTTAAACAGTACGTGAACCTCAATTCACAAAAAAAAAATGAAGTTCACATTCCAGCATTATCTATTCCAATGAAAAATATGATTAAAAAAAAATCTATGAATGATGAAACCAATAGATTATTAACTCGTGATTTTCTTTTCAACAAATTAAGGAAACTCGAACTTCAATTTCTTCATTACTCAAATCCAATGACAACCTCTTTAGAAATTTATGCACCACCATTAAAGAGTACAATACAACGAAAGCTAACTAATAAATAAAAACATCAACAGAGAGAAAAAACTGATAGAGGAGCAAATGGAGAGATTTAATTACTGGCGCCATTTTCCTTGGGACGATAATGGAGAGAGGATTTGAAGTCTTTGTTTGTTTAGAAAAAAAAGTAAGATAGAAAGGAGAGGATGAAAAGAGATGTGGGAATATATAGAAAAGAAAACAAAGAGTCCCTGGGTTTTGAAAAGATAGAAGATAATGGAACTGATTTTTTGCATGACCAATATATGTAAAAAGACGTTCCATCTATTCTACATAGGGCTGCACAAAAAATCTAGTATCATTGTAAAACCGGACCGAACTAAGCGGTTCGGATCGATTTTATGTAGACCGGTTTGGTCAACGGTTTGAAAATTATAGAAACCGCCTTATATAGGTCGGTTATTGGTTTGAACCCACGGTTAACCTCCTAAACCGAACCGACCATATATATATTAACTTGAGTATTGACCTTTGACTATTTTAGCCTTAGGGTTTCGTGCTTTCATAGTTTCATAGTTTCATTCAACAACTCATATGAACTCAATGCTACGATTTTACTTTTAGCATTATCGGAAGTGTTATGGCTTATGGAGTTGTTGTTGGAGTGCCGATAGTTTGGAGTAAAGTTGCCGCTTCTTTGGTTATTTGCTTTAATTTTCTTTGGGATATGTAATGGCTTTAAATAGTTATTATGTTTTATGTTGGATTTAATTGGGGATGTGATAACTTTAAATATATATGTTTGGTTGTTTGGTTAAGACTTAGTCAGTGCTTGTGCTGCTACTATTTGCAGGCATTTTGATGATTTCTCTCACCAATTGAAATGCCATTTTTTCGTGAAAATAAAATAAAATAAAAAGACAAAAAAGCCGTAACCCAACCTAACCGAACCAATTCCTTTCGGTTCGGTTTGAGCACATGGGCAGTTCGGTTCGGTTTTGGAAAACCAATGGGTTTGGTTTGGTTGATGGTTTTCCCTCTAAACCGATCCGAACCGCCCATGTGCACCCCCGTAATTCTACCCGAGTAATAAGAATGCATCTGGTGGGCCCCACGAGATGGACAGCACAAATCTCTCTAAGTATACTATGTTGTTATCCTTTTTATTCTAGATTCTATTTCTATCTCCACATATTTCTAGTGCTACCATGATTAGCTATTGCAAATATGAGACGTGATAGCAAAAACCCTACTCTAAGAAATGCATTGAAGAGGAAAGAGGAAGGAGGGTTAGGACTTGGGAGAGAACTTCCACTCAGAATTTATCTTTTAGATCTCATTGTTATGGCTATTTAGAGATTCTAAGATGATTTGGCATCTCTATTATTTGGTTTTTGAAAAAACTTAAATGGATGGACTTTATTTATGAGATAAGATAGTCTATGGATTTGATTCCATTGGGAGAAATATATGCTTGGGTTGTCTAACCACATGAGTTACGCATAAGGATTGGGTGTGTCCATGTTTTAAAATATCGGACGATACTGATCCGATAGCTTGCTCATACTCGGTTTCAGACTCGAGAGACCAAAAAAGCACCAAGAAACCGGTCCGTAAACCGATATATCGGCCGATATTTTATAAATATCGGTGGTGTCACTCGTTCTCAGTTCCCTAACCCTTCTTCATTGAGCTTTCTTCTTGTAAGATAAAAAGGAAAAAAACACCATGTTACAGTATATGAAAACAGAGATTGAAGGAGAGGATGAGGAGAGAAAGCATCTATATTCCATAGCCGCCCTTTGGCTCCGAGACTGCTACCAACTGGCCGCTCCGCCTTCTTCTTCCCCTCCTCCTCTTCCTCTTCTTCTCCTCCTCTCCTCTCTTTCCTTTCTTCTTCCTTTCCCCGTTCCCTTTCCCTTTCCCTCTCTTTCTCCCTCTTATGTTTCCCACTTTCCCTTCCTCTTTCGTTTTTGACTTTCCCTCCTCTGTTTCGGGCAATTGTCAAAATGAAAGGGCGTATGAAAAGGGGCAAATGCCCTTTTTAGGGTTTGTTTCCTTTTCTAATTTGAGTATGTAACATTAAACGATGCCACCTTATGGGTCTCACAATGGAGCCCAGCTACATAAAATCCAAACCGTTCAAAATAACTCTCCCTCCCTCTATTGTGCCCTGAGAAAATCTCACTTTAATTGGAGATTTCCCTACCATTAGATTAATCAATCAACCAATTTAAAAAAATCAATCTAATAAGAACACATCTCCTAATAAAATGAAATTTTAATTAGGGCCCATGCAAGAGAAGGGAAACTATTTTGAGTGATTTGGGCTTTTGTAGGTGGGTCTACTATGAAGAATACAAGATTCTCAAACTATCCTCACTATTTTTTAATTATACCTTACTAAAGGAGCCTAATTATCTAAAATGTAAACCACTCAAAGATAAATGGCCCTTCCTGTTTTTTTCCTTTAAGATTTTTTACTCAAATAGGAGTTGGGCCCGGTGAATTAACCACTTATAAGACATCTAGGGTAATGATTTAAATCATGTAGCATGACCAATTCAATTGTGGCCCAACTATGATTCGAGTAAAATGTTTATAAATCTATTACAAGAGGTGATAGTTATTTTTAATGGTTAGGATTTTAGATATGGCTACATTAATGGATTTATAAATTATAAGAATGGACACATATATTATACATAAAAAATTGACATATTTAATAATTAATGAATAGTCGGCAATACATGATCTTATGACTTAGGGGGACCGATATTTTGACTTATAGTTGTTGCTAATGGAAAACAAGTATTATTTTCTAATATTATGTATTTCTTGGATTTTGTAATTTTTTTATTTAAAAAACATTCACACTGCGACAACTGCAATGGACCAATAACGATATCGTATTGTTTTTCTGGCCCAACCGAGACCGCGGTTTTGAACCATGTGTGTATCATATGTCATTGCGAAACCCCAAATCAAATTGTGTGAGGCCTGTTCCCAACACTGGCGAAAAGAAGAAAGAAAATCTTTAAAAAAAAAAGAATTGCAGGGGAAACAAGATGAGGGACGGAGTGAGGGAAAGATTAAAGATTTGGAACAATTAGGTGGGCCCATAATGATATAGTTCTGGCCTAACGGTCAGGAATAAAAACACAATAATACTATGCTATAGAAAACTTTCAGGGATGTTGGCCCAACTCAGGCCCACAGGCTTGATCAACTAAGCTCAGAATCTAAATTATTTTGTTTCAATGCAAAATAACTAAATTTAAAACCAACTGCAAAGTAAAAGGATGGAAACATGTAACTTATGTATTAGAAGTTAATGGGTCGGATGTGATCCAGTACCGATAATTTTTCAATAAACAGAACATAGAATATAAAATAAAAATAAAATATATAGATGAGCAATGTTCCGTAAAAATGGTAGAATATCATATTAGTAAATGGGTACCATGAATATTTATGGTCATAAAACACCTTTTTTGGGTAGAGTGGTCATAAAAAACTTGATTTTGATTAAAAAAATTTTACAGGGAATAATGTGGACCCCATAAATGAGGGGTCTAAGTGCCAGGTTATAAAAATTCTAAGTGGGTCAACTTTTATGGGTGAGATTTGATTTGGATTCACAAAAAATGATGTCATTAGTTTTATTGGTTTAGATATCTTTTGAAAGTGGGCTCAATGAGGACACATAGAAGATGGGTCGATTCAGGAGTATCATGAATTTGTCATTGATCCACATAGTGCTAGGTTAGATTTTATGTAGGCCAAACTTTTATTTAGTGAAATTTGATTGGACCCATAAAATATGAGCCCATTTATTTTTATTGGATCAGGTTTTTTCTAATGGACCCAATGAGGAGTGTTTTGGGAAAGAAACTTCTTTGTAAATTTTTTAATTTTAAGAAGTAAAATATTGGGTATGAGTATATTTGGAATGGATGAGTATCAAGATATTTGAATTAACAATTAACATTATCAAGAGATCTTAGTAAGGTGATTTTTTGTGTATGTCGCGTCCTATAGCACCCATAACAACATTTCTTACCTTAAGATGCTAACTGATGAAACTTAGGGAAAGAATCAACACTAATAGGAGAGAATTTAGGGAAAGAGTCTGCTTTAGGGGAGAGATGATCGAGATGCAAATTATTTGAGAATTATAATAAGGATGGGTTGTGCCACATGTTATTGCAAAACCCCAAACGGGAGCGCCACGTGTCGTTCTCCCACGAAGAGGGTTGCTGCTTATATATATATATAATTTGTATTGTATAAAAAGAGAGAAATATAGAAAGGAGAGGAAGAAAAGAGATGTGCGCATATATAAAAATGAAAAGAAAGAGTCTGTGGATCTTTGAAGAGAAAGAAGAGAATGGAAATGATTGTTTTTTTTTTTTTTTTTTTGCATAACCCATGTATGTAAAAAGACCTCCCATCTATTTTACCCGAATAATAAGAATGCATCCGGTGTTGGAAATAAGCTACATAACGGATTTAAGAGAAAGAATTGAAATAACAATACCGATCTGGAGAATGCTATATGGGCAGAAATCGATCGAGACCAGCGGTAGCAGCTCGTGGCCGAGGCACGACTGGCGATGCTTTCTTTAGGACGAGTTCCGCCCTTCCGGGATAAACCTAGATGCGAATAGAATCTCTATAGGAATTGCCCTCAGAATACAACGGCCTTCACAGAGGATCAGGCTTTGTCGCACACCAAGTCCAGATCAATTCTCTAGGAAACACAAAATATTAAAGAAAAAGCATTTTTTTGAAGAAAAGGGGGATTTGAAATTTATGCAAAAGCAGGCCATTTCTTTATCAAAAAATGGGGCCCTCCAGGCTAGGTAGGGCTGGATTTGCACCCCCCTGCGCGCGATATACATGTAAGATGCGTGTCATAGACACGTGCCCGGTTAAACCTTTTTCGGACCCTGAACACCGGGTTGAACCAGACTTGCGCACGCGCATAGAGCCCGTGGTAAAAGGCTTCAAAAGTTCTTGAAGGGCATAGGAATGGAAAAACATATAAAGCCTCCTCAAGTGATGAACTTTAGCAATGTGGGATGCCTTGTTTTCCAAAAAAAAAACCTACACTACCCACATAAAGCAAAAGAAGAAAAGGACAATGCACTTTTCAAAGAAAGTCAAAGCACCTTTTGAATTTTTTTAAACATTTAAAAACCGAACAATCTCCCCTCTGTTTCATATTATGGTAAGGTGACAGAGCTTGAACCTTATCGTCATGACATATTTTTCAAACCTTTAGGAGTTAAAGTGACCAGAGTCTTGAACTTTAACTCTTTATATCAACTCAAAATACATCAAGTTTAATATACATGGGGTCTATAGTTTAGCACTTTAGGGCCATGCGCTTAATCTCGGATTTCATGAGTGCTCTAGAGAATTTTCCCAAATTCTCATAGGAAGCAGCCCCACTTCCACACTCGTATAGGTGAGTCTATCAAGAGTGTTACTGCAGCTTTGCACCCCACCATATAGGCAATAGATCTGATTAATGATTAAATCCAACCTCATTCGCTACAGGTTATGTACGTACCAACAATTAATCTCACACAATAGAGATGAGTTCTCTAAATGTCAGTACTTCACATCAGCGAGATAGCTTGTTTTTCCCATTGAACCTAGTTCTCGGGCTCTCCAGTCATTCGGTTGGGTTACCGCTATTGATGGTTTATGGGCTTAAGACCCATCCCTTTGGTTGTTTCCTTTATTTTTTTCTCTTGCAAGGCCTTTTGTCCAAGGATTTGCTAAATTGTCCTTTGATTTCACATAATCAATTGAAATTACTCCTCCACCGAGTAATTGTCTCACATAACTATGTTGCAATCTAACTTGTTTAGACTTTCCATCGTATGTGGCACCGGGTGCATTTATAATTGCTGCAGTGTTATCACAATGAATAATACTAGGAGGAATTGGTTTAGTCCATAGAGGAATATCAAATGATAAATTTTTAACCCATTTGGCTTCCATTGCGGTGGCTCCCAGAGCTAGGAATTCCGAATCCTTAGTGGATTGAGTAATGGTAGTTTGTTTCTTGGATTTCCAAGAGGTTGCAGCACCTCCCAAAGTGAAAATATAGCCACTGGTAGACTTAGAATTGTCTAAGTCTGTGTTCCAATAAGCATCACTGTAACAATCAACTATAGCTGGAAAACTAGAATAACACAATACATAGACTATAGTATGCTTTAAATATTAAGTACTTTGGATACATCATTCCAATGTTTAACACCAGGATTACTAGTGTATCTACTTAATTTGCTCACAGCATAAGCTATATCAGGGCGAGTACAGTTCATAGCATACAGTAAACTACCAATCACATTGGCATAATCAAGTTGCATTACATTATCACCATTATTCTTTACTAATTTAATACTTGGATCAAAAGGAGTGGACACTGGTTTACAGTTAAAGTGATCAAATTTTCTCAACACTTTTTCAATGTAATGTGATTGGGACAATTTAATCCCAGTGTCATCTCTAATCATTTTGATTCCCAATATTACTTTTGCTTCTCCCAAGTCTTTCATATCAAAATTATTGGAGAGAAGTAACTTTGTTTCTTTGACACAATCCAAGTTAGTTCCAAAGATCAAAAAATGACCAACATATAGGCATAAAATTATTGTTGAATCACCATTAGATTTATTGTAAATACATTTTTCAGCCTCATTTATTTCGAAGCCATTTGAAAGAATAACCTCATCAAACTTCAAATGCCACTGTTTTGGTGCTTGTTTTAGTCCATACAAGGACTTTGACAACTTACATACCTAATGCTCTTGTCCTTTTATTGCATAACCTTTTGGTTGATCCATATAAATCTCCTCCTCTAAATCACCATTTAGAAAAGAAATTTTTACATCCATTTGATAAATATATATAAATTATGCACAGCAACTGTAGAAATCGAAGTCAAAATGGAACTTATTCTTGATACAGGTGAAAAAGTATAAAAAAAGTCTACCCCTTCCTTTTGCCTAAAACCTTTGGCAACTAGCTTGGCTTTATATTTCTCTATTGTTTCATCAGGCTTTAGTTTTTTTCTTAAGAACCCATTTGCATCCTAAAGGTTTGGTACCTGAGGGTAAATCAACTAGTTCCCAAGTATGGTTTGCTAAAATGGATTCTATTTCATCATCTAGTGCTTCCTTCCAAAATTCAGCATCACGAGCAAACATTACCTCCTTATAAGTAGATGGGCCATTTTCTATTAAATAGGTCTCAAAGTCAGGATTGAAACTAGTGGATGTCCTAACTCTCTTACTTCTCCTAACTTGGGGTTCCTCTTCTTTTGGAATTTCCAGAATTGTTTTAGATGAGGAAGGTTCAGATGTAATCCTACTTTTAAATGGAAAACATCCTCAAAGAAGTCCGTATCTGATGTGATCTTCATCAATCATAACCGCAAGTGCGCGGCTGCCTAGATGAGACAGTGGCAAGAACAGATAGATTCCGCGGGGAGCTAATCAAAGAAACTTTTAGATTAAGAAAACTAATTAACTAACAATTAAGGAAAGTTTTGAGCATTTAGAAATAAAAACAAGCAACTAATTTAGAAATATGAAATTTACCAATTAATGTAAGTGATTAGAGCACATGAATCCAATAAGCATCCACAAATTATTTATCACGTAACCCTAATTTGTTTCAATTTTTACTTCAAATCAAAGACAAATCAATTTTTTTAATTTAGAAAATCTAACTTTTAAAATCCATTTTTAATCGTAAAAATTCAAAACTCAAGACTTCCTCGATCTCATAAAAGAATAAAAATAATTTAAGCACTACCCATCAAAACTAAGAATAAACCATCAAAAGATCTAAATCCTAAGCATGGCCTATCAAACCTAAGCATGAATAGTAAAAAATAATTTTTATTTTTAGAAATAAAAAAATGGAGATTTGCCTAGGGCACGGAGACAAGCCTATTAATAATTATGCACAAAATCAGGGAATATAAATTAGAATTACTAAACAAATAAAAAAAAGTTACTTGTCTTCATCCATTGCTCTAATCAATAGAATTAGCCCGCCATTGCAAAGAATGATTCTTGATTTGTCATTAAAAATTGCATCTTTACAACTCCTCCTTCACAAAAATTCACCTTCAAAATAAATCCTTGGACATGGCCCAAGGCTACCAAAAAAAAAAAAAAAAACTAATGGAAAAGGGGGAAAAAAAGGAGAGAGAGAATGAGGAGAGAGGACGTCCAAGGGAGGGTCTTTTGGTTCCTTTCTTTGTATGGTTCCTTTTATAACTCCGGTTATCTCACAGATACATTGAACCTAGATACCTTCTCTACAGATTTGGTTTATCTTCTTTGATAAGGTATATCTTCTTATCTTTTTTGAATTTGAATGAGGTGGAAGATTCTAGAAACCTCTGGATGGCTTGGCTGATCTTCAGATGAGGTCCCACAAGGAATGTGCAGTAATGGATTATCAACGGTGTGGATTTAATTCCAATGAACATGAAAATCTCTGGGCCCATAACTTTGTTTATTTAAAATTTCCTTGATCCGACGGTCGGATTGAAAGTTATGGCCATTTGAAGATGAATTATCCTTAGAAAAACGCGATTTGATTTTTTAAATTTGATTTGCATTGGACTTTATATCTATGCAACTTTCATTTTTAAAGGAGATCAGATATGGATGATTCAAACTTTTCTTCTTTTATTCCAATTAGAATTGTACTATTTGAATTATTCACTAATAATTTCAAATCTGCAACTACTACGGACCTTACCATGTGGACATTTCATCTTCTTGAGCAGTGGGCCCTATGAGAAGTCTTCTACTATAGTTAGGATTGTCCAACTAACATGATGAGTGGACCCCCTTTGATTGATTTTAGTGTGTGTGGGGTCTACTTGTAGAATTGTTCAATTTACTTCTTTTCAAGCTTCAATTCAGTAATGCAAGGCCCAAGATGACTATGTGTACTGGAAAGTAGGTCTCGTGACAGTGGTCTTCAATTCTCATTTTCTACACATTTCAATTCAACACATCAAATACTGAAAAGCTCATATTGAAGCGGGACCCATCCGGACAGAGTTCTACTCCAGCTGGGACTCTTCGGAGAAAAATTGCAAAACATTCTAAGTTAATGCAGAAAAAGTACAAAAAATATGAAAATTCAAGTTTCTAGGTGAATAATCATGAAATGATGGAATTAGATGAATAATGATGCAAGTCACCTAATTAAACCCCTAAATCATCCTAAAATGTTGCGTAAATATGGAAATTCATGAACTCAACACGCCCCCCAACCAGCATTTTGCTAGTCCCTTAGCAAAAGTTGCGAGTAAAAAGGTTTGATGTTTTCTGACCTAACCTAAGAAAAATAGGTAAATATGAATACAAAACTAGTTTCGCTGGTCTTCTCGGTTGCATTAGCATATGCAACAAGCCCTAAAACCTTAGGTTCGCCATAGTGGACGAGTTGTGCCTTGTGAGGGTTTGCAATGAATTTACCTACAAAATTTCAAATTTTTTTCATATATATATCCAAGGCAAAAGAAATTTCTCAAAAGAAAATCCACTGTTGTAGGATATTTTCAAAATCTTGAATAATCAAAAGTCCAGACTTTTCAAAATCCGGTTGACTATTCTACTTTCAAAATTTTTATCAAATTCATACCAAGACTTGTGTGCACGGTGAGATTAAGTACACATCACTAACCGGTTCTGAACTTTCCACACCAATGCCACAATTCAAAAAATTCCTTCAAATTGTTCAGTTCCCCAAAATCTAGCCAAAATAGATTTCCTCCTCCCAAAGCTATTATGACGGCTGCACACTGCTGTTAAGGGCTAAAAAATCTCTCTATTCCTTTCTTTGTCTTTGTTTTCTTCTCTCTCTATATATATGTTTTTTCTTTCAAACACACACATGTGGCTGTGCAATTTCTAGGTCCCTTAAGCTTTTTAATTAACCGATGTAACGAGCATTAGGCCAATGACTCCTAAACCAGATGTCTTTAGGGCACTAGGTACGTAAATACCTCTACGGGCTTATTGGCTTGGGTTAAAAAGGCTACGAAAGCAAATTAGTCACAAAACTTTTTATTCTTTTCAAGACCTCTAAATAAAAACTTTTTTTTAGAGAGAATAGGGAGAAGCTCATTAGACCCCGAACAGAAGGTAGCCATTTTCAATTAGCCCGAATTAATTCTCTTTACTGAACCAGGAGATAAAAATACCCTTGAACTAAATTGTGGGTTCACAAGTATTTTCCAGAAATGTCCGAGAGTAACATCTTAGCTTCCTATCCAAAACTTTGGGAAATGTATACGTGTGTGTATGTGAGGACAAGCTTAGATACTCCCTTGATAGGTTTCTTAAAAAAAATGGACCTTCTTTTTATTTCCTTCCGAAAACTCGAAAATTCAAAATTTCTTAAATATGTTCAATTCCTTTGAAAACTTCCTTTTTCCTCAGTTTTTTTTCTTTTCTTTTTTTCTTTTTTTATTTTTTGTAAAAGATGTTGAACAACAAGTGACTAAGTCACATGCACCCCCTGTTGACACCAAAAAAGTCACTTTGCCTCCTCAACATCAAAAGCTACATGGAGCCGCATCCTACCACAAATGGGCAGAGTCGCTTCAAGCATCAGATCTTGTTAGAATCAAACAAAAACTACAATATCCTTCAAAATAGCCGAAAAAAGGGTACACATGAAGTTTCGGGCCATTTCGACACCATTTGGCCTAACTTCAATCTCCAACGGCTGAGCAGGAGCTCTTGGCGGCGACAGTGTCAAAGATAACAAATCTTCGATCAGAGCCTATGGATGGTCTCAAAATACCTCCAAAAGGCTCTACGTCAAATTTCAAGTCAAACCAACATCATTTGACCGTCCATCAACTCTCGAACGACGAAATCGAGCCTCCCGGCGGAGAGAACCACCGATGCCTCCACTCATCAAACAAAGCACAGGGGTAGCTTCTACATGCTTCCAAAGGGCTACACGTCAAATTTCAGGTCATTTCGACAACGTTTAACCTAACTTTGACGCTCGGAAACAAAATCAAGCCTACCGGCAGCGGAGCTCCCCAAGACCATGGCATCTAAATCAGAGCTAATGGATCGTTTCAAAATGACTCCAAGAGGCTCCCTGCCAAATTTTAGGTCAATCGGACATCGGTTGGCTGCACATCAAAGCACGACATCTTCCGTGCGATGAAATCAAGTCAAGCATTGACGGGACCCCAAACGGCTTCAAAACTCAAAGAAAAACCCATGGTTGGTCCTATCTATTGCTCAGGAAGCTTCACCTCAAATTTCAGGTCATTCCGACATCGTTTGACCTAGTTTCAACTCTTGGCGGAAAATCGGCTACAAAGCCTTCTGCTTTTCCAAAAATAGGAAACTTTGTGCTTTGATCTGCACGGCTTCTTGACAGGTTTTCTTCAGGGGAATCAAGCCAATAAATGAGGAGAAATATCAAGAAAATTACAGAAGAAAAAAGAAGCGAAAAAGACGGAGAAACGGCGACCGAACGGCGACCGAAAGGGGACAAAAGCCCCATGGTCGCCGGCGACCATGGGTGAATAGTCGCCGGCGACCATAGGAATACGGGTCGCCAGATTTTGCCCGGAAACCCACTTTTTCGGTTACTTTTCACGTTTTGTGATGTTTGGCCCCGATGATTTTCTTAAATTCGGATTTTTGAGGCATGATATCCGCCGATCCTCGTCAACATCACGGATCCTCCGTCGAAATCTTTCGATCATCATCGGACACTCCGAAATCGCCAACCGACCGACCAAGAAGGAACACTTTTTGCCTGACCGATCGTGAAATCGACTGGACAGATGTTGCTGGCCTATTAATACTAATCAATGTTTGAAATTTCATGGTCATCCGATGTCGATCAACGTGGAAATCCATCGATGATCATCGCGAGAAGAATTCCAAGAGGCGCAGCGCGGCCCGCGACTCTTCAAGCGACTTGGCGACCAATTAATGCTGTTAATTGACCCGTTTATGACAACTTATTACGGTCATTAACTCATTATTTTGGAAGGCCAAATCAGAAGCCAAGAAAAAGGAGTTACAAGTCCAATTAATCATGGTAATTAACTATATAACTCCTATCATTATGGAGTTTAATCATGGTAATTAATTATGAAACCCCCATCATCATGGAGATTAAATGCCCATTATTCTCCATCGGCCAATCAAATTTAAGGAAAAAGGAGTTACAAAATCAAGAATTAAATACTTGTAACTCCTCCCATCATGGAGCATCAATACCATTAATGCCCATAAACCCTCCTAAATGGCTACCAAAAGCCTATAAATAGGTAGTCATTCCAAAGGGAAGGGGTCCTGGAAAATTGTCTTGAAAATCTTTGTGCAAAGAAGCTCTCCTACTCTGAATAAACTCTGCTGAAAACACTACAAGGTGATTGAAGTCCCTTGGGGGGCCACCCCCCCCAAGGTTTCCCTTCTCCTTCTATGCAACATGGCCTAGTTGTGGCTTTTCAGCCTGTCTACCCGGCTTTTTTATTGGATATATAGGACATTCCCTTGGTCCTTGTCCTCTAAAAATCCGAGGTCCAAGCCAAGCCAAGTGAATCAAAAGCATCAAGTGTTCTTATCTGAAGGCCGATGGCGAAGTCCATACATGACTTGCGACCGTCGATCTGAACGAGTCCCCACAATCTCCTGAGAAGTCAGATTCATCTTTCTTTCCTTTCTATTGAATTTTGTATTTTTTAAATAAAAAAATCACAATTCTTGTCTTCATCATTGATGAGATTTGTAAATCGCCTTTCATGGCAAAATTGCCTTCTACGGTACAAAACCGCCTTTCACGGCAAACTAAAGAAAATTGCCTTTCTTGGCATTAAAAATCTTGTCTCTCTCTTAAAAATATATATGCAATGGAAAGTTAGAAAAAATTTTTGATTTCCTTTCTACTTGTGAAGGTGAATCTCCGGATCACCATTTCAAATTCCAAGTAGAATAGAAAATCTGGCATACCCGTACAAAAATGTTGATGCCCACTTTTTCTTCCGCCCCGCCGCACCTCGGCGGACTTGGGGCGGAGGTAGGCGAAAGAAAGCCGGGTCCATCAAGTTGGCATACCCGGTGGGACTCATTCATTTGACCACACGAAGCTTAGACTCCTTGGCTCCTTTCTAGTTGGTGGCCTATGTTGGATCTTGCATCTTAAAAAAAATATGAGATGGGATTCTTTGGAAATTTCTGTCTTTGAGTTTATTTCCGTTCTTTCTCTTCTCAAACAAAAAAAAAAAAGTTTTTTTTATCATTGGGTTCAGATTTGAGAAATTCTGGTTTCTTCCCTTTCGGATTTAGTGCTCGTGGAAATCGCTGAGCCTTTGTTCGGATTGGAACACCATTTCTTCTCTTTTGTGAATCCAATCTTGACTCTTTTTTTAAAAAAAAAGAATTTTCAGATTTCTCTTTTTTGGATTCAAATTAGAGAAAACTTTGGTTCTTTCCTTGTCGTACAATGGCTCGCGGATATCGCTGAGCTAGCGTTCGGATTGGGAGGGGCCATTTCCCTCTCTTTGATGGGTCCATTAGTGATCTTTCAAAAAAAAATCAAATAAAAAAAATACATTAAGGTTGCACCAATTGCATTCTTTGACCTAAGTGAATCTAAGAGAGGACTTGTCCAGAATGTGCAAACTAAGTCAGCTCCTCAGCCACCAAAGAAAGCTGAAAACAAAGTTGCAGGTAAGAGGCCTGAACTCTCTGATGCCTTCAAAGAACGAGTAGAGAAGAAATACCCGTTCAATGAAGGTGTTGAAGAAATATTTGGGGCCCTCTTAGCAAATGGCAAACTTACTTTGCTAGACCCCAAAAGACCGGGAGATGTTGGCAAAACCAATGATCCCCGATATTGTCCATACCACCAAATGGTCTCGCATCCTCTCAATCAATGTTTATTTGTGAGAGAGAAGATCAACGAGATGTGGAAAAACGAAGTCATCACCTTTGACAAGAACTACGGGTTTGCCTCCGTTAACATGGTGTCATATGGACAAACATCAAAGTCACCAAAGGAAAGAATCACCACTTCCTTCAAGGTGATAAAGATGACTCAAACGTCCCAAGAGCTGGTGCCTTACCCGATACCAGATGGACAGCCCATATGGGTGCATCCCGATCTCCTAGAAGATGAAAATTGGGAGATCGTCAAAACAAAGCCGACCGCTCAACAACGAAGGCAAGCCAAGAGACAACTCCACAAGCTCAGATAGCAGGAGAAGGCTCAACCCAAGCAAGAGGTCCCTGAAAAGGTAGAAACCTCCTTTACCGCTTCACTGTGGGCAACAGAGGAGTCTTTTCCTAAGACTTCAAGAGTGGTAAAAAAATTCACCCTCCGTGATTTCATGCCACCACGGCTCAGAAATGAAACTACGCAGGGGGCATCATACTCTTACAACTCGGTAGTTGGATTCTCCATGGATGGATACGAGTCCAGTGACACCGATGAGTGGGAGGAATCCCTTGAAACAGGAGAGTATCTCTCCAATGAAGAATGGATTCTCGAATCTCTTCTTATGCCAGTAATCTGGTCTAACCCCTTACAGCCACAAGGATCCTGGTTTGATGATGAAGAAGACCAAGAGGCTATTCAAGAAAATGCTGTCAATCCAGCACTTGCCGATGCCCCAGTGGAACCCAATGGTGTTGAACCACAAGGGGCAGACGAAGAGGAATATTTGGCTCCTATGCCCGATTTCGAAGAATATGCGAGGATCTTGTAGCGTCTAGCCATAGAGCAAGAGTAGGATCGCATCAATCAGCTTCATCAAAGTCTAGAACCGAAGTCCCAAAGAATCTACAAGCTTCTCCTCCAGTAACTCCGAAAAATGAAGAAGATTGCTGGGTTGATGATCCTCTTACATCAGAGGACGAGTCTGATTCCCAACAGTCCATCATGGAGGCATCTTCTATCGAAGTTGCTTGCAATGTGATAGTTCAGGATGATAGTGCCTCTAAAGTTTCATCTGCTGAGGCCACAGACTCTCAAAATACATCTGATAGCATATCTTCTAGAGCCACATCTTCTCGGGTGACTTCCATCGAGATAGCATCTTCTCAGCCTTTGTCCCCTGAAACGGTGACATCGGAATTCAAGCCTCTTCCAACTGGTCACCATGAAGAAGCTCTGGCCAATGAAATCTTCAAAGAAAACTCAGTCAATTGGTCTCAGATACCCAATCTCATAGGAGATGTCTGGACTGATGAAATACTCCACAAAGAAGGAAAGTTGTTGGAAGCTGTCCAGGACTTGTTCCCAGAAAATGCTCCATGCAACGCCATCACTGAAGACGTCAATGCTGCTGCAAAAACGTTTTCAGCAAATAAGAAGGATCAACCCCTTGATCCCGAAGAGGGTCTTCCAAAAGAAGAACCACCTCTAAAATCTTTTGAAGTTGGGAAAGGTACCCGCTCTGGCCGGGATTACCGCAAAAACTACAACCAACCTTTTTCTTCTTCTCATGTAAATCCTTCGGGAAAGCAAGCTGTAAATACTCCAAACGGCAATGATAATAAAAATGCAGGCCCCAAGGAGGCTTTCAAGTATGACTTGATAGAGCGCTTCAAACACATACCTGCACGGCTACACATCCTAGACTTATTACGAATGTCACCACAAACTCGTGAAAGTCTCATTTCAGAACTGCAAAGGCTGAATGTGGATGTCGACAAACATGCCCCACAAGTCCTACAAATTGAAATGGACTATAGGGTCAAAAAGTAAAAAACCTCCCTAAAGGGAGAAAAGAAGAAAACTAAGGGACTTTGCACTGAATGCCTCTCGGTCCAAAAAGCAGCAAGTGCTACCATCGCCTTCAATAAGGAAGACCTCCTGCTAGGTGAGATAAAGCACAACCAACCTTTGTACTTCACAGGGTACATCAAGGAGATGCTAATACACAGAGTCCAGATCAACCCAGGTTCTGCACTCAACCTCAACCTCATCTCTACTACGGCACTTGAAGAGCTGGGTATCCCACCTAGCAAGCTGAGCCACACATTTGGGTCCATCTTTGGATACGATAGGAGTACTCAAAGGTCCATTGGCAAAATCAGGTTCAGGTTGCAAATCGGTGATCTTATCTCTGAAGTCACCGTGTATGCAATAAAGACCCCTTCATGCTACAACATCCTTCTCGAACGCCCCTGGATACACGAGAATGGTGTCGTCCCTTCGACTCTACATCAGTGCATCAAGTTTGTTGGTGACAACGGCTTGATACATCGAGTGTTTGCAGACAGAAAGCCCTTCAAGGGCAAAGAAGTCAATTTTGCAGACTCTCAGATGTACAAGGACGAGAAAGAAAAGGAGGAGGAAGAAACAACATCCTTTGCCGGCAATCTCCAAGAAGATAAAGACAAGGCGCCTTAGCGATCATCAGAAGAAAACAAACCTTCTGGAAAACCCGAAGAGAGCAACCCGTCTCCCTTCGTTGTCTCCATCAAATCCTCCAAACCTTTGACAATCACTACCAAAGCAAAGAAGACAAAGCAAAAGACTGGGGGCAAGTTTGCTATCTCCTTCGTGTCTATCATACAAGACATAGATTCTAATTCAGAGCCCGAAGATGATACATCGTCAAGCTAAGCCGATAGTCAGCAAGTTCGGCCTGCTCTCACTCCATTGGAGACACCTGCTGACATAGAAAATCCTGCGTCTGCTACCTTCATCATTCTGGCAACATCGGCAAAAGAGAAACCAATCTTTTTCCATAGATCGGATGCTTCTTCATCAAATTCTTTGCTTGAACCTTTCCAAAATGAAGGTTTGGGAGGTGGCCATGGTATCTCACGCCATTGGAGCCCACTCTGACCAGAAGTCAACTAGAGGATTGGAAACGCCACCGTCACATAGACAAGTCTTCATATGGGTTGAGGTATGATCCTGACACTCATTTGAGACAGTTGACACAAAGGCTGCAAAGTCGTTTTGCTGACCAGGCCTCAACATCTTGTGTCGATGAAGACATTGATCTCCCTGGATATCTCTTTGAAGAGTTACCCGACAAGGACCCAGGAAGCTCATCAAATTGGTACGATTTCTCTGATGATGAAGAGGAATTGTCCGATGACACAGACATACTGTTTTCTGACCCAGAAGAGCCATTGTCTCCAAAAGAAGTGCAGTACTTCGACCCAGTTTTAGCAGGTGATTGGGATCATCTCATAGCAAATCTTGAGAAGAGTACCGATCAAGAAGATTTATGGAGAGAAGCAGAGCCATGGTCTGAAAATGCTTCTGAAACTCCTGAAGGTCTTGTTGAGTTGGAAGCCTTTGAAAATATTGTGGAGGAACCACCTTCAAACCTTCCAACAGAAGATTCTGTTCAAAAGATAGACTTGGGAACACCAGATAACTCACGTCCTATATTCCTAAGTAAGAATATAAAGGATGATGAGTTACCCGATTATATCGCTTTTCTTCATAAGTTTGTTAATTGTTTTGCATGGTTTTTACGCTGAAATGCCTAGTTTAGACCCCAAGATAGCAGTCCACAAACTCAACCTGCAAGAAAACACCAAGCCTGTCAAACAAGGCCAAAGAAGATTCCGTCCTGACGTGATGGACAAAATTGAACAAGAAGTCCAAAAACTAAAAAACGTTGGCTTCATCCGCGAGGAACAGCATCCTGAATGGTTGGCCAACATTGTCCCCGTGACAAAGAAAAATGGGCAAATCAGGGTTTGTATTGACTATAGAGACCTGAATAATGCATGCCCCAAAGATGAATTCCTGCTCCCTATACCGAAGGTAATGATTGACAACACCTGTGGGTTTGAGCGAATGACTTTCATGGATGGCTTCTCTGGCTACAACCAGATAAATATGCATCCCGAAGATGAGAGGTATACATCATTTCGGACCCCATTTGGTGTGTATTGCTATACTGTATGCCATTTGGTCTGAAAATTGCCGGTGCAACATATCAGAGGGCTATGATGAAGATATTCCAAGATATGCAGCACAAGATGGTCGAATGTTACGTTGATGACCTCGCCGTCAAAAGCCAAAGAAAAGAAGACTATCTGAAACATCTTCGAGAAGTCTTCCTCCGACTTCGCAAACACAAATTACGGATGAATCCCCTCAAATGCTTCTTCGGTGTTTCATTGGGTAAGTTCCTTGGATTCATAGTTCGGAAAGCTGGAATAGAACTTGACCCCACCAAAGTCAAGGCTATCCTAGAAATGCCATCTCCAAGAACCCTAAGAGAACTCAAAGGGCTTCAAGGGAGGTTGGCATACATCCGACGGTTGATTTCCAACTTATCAGGAAAATGCCGTCCATTCTCTCGATTGATGAAGAATGGTGTAGACTTTGTTTGGCATGCTGAGTGTGAAGCTGTATTTCAAGACATCAAGTTATACCTGACCAAACCTTCAGTGCCGGCTGCCCCCACAACTGGAAAACCATTCATCTTGTACACAAGAGCTCTCGATTATTCTTTGGGCGCTCTACTTGCACAAGAAAGTGATGGAGGAAAAGGGAATGCTCTATACTACCTCAGCCGCATGTTGGTTGGTGTAGAGCATCGCTACTCTCCAGTCGAAAAGGAATGCCTTGCAGTGATGTTTGTTGTACAAAAGCTACGTCACTACCTACTGTCCAACACAGTATACCTGATTTCGAGGATCAATCTCTTAAAGGCCCTTGTCACAAAAGCAGGTTCCCTCAATGCTCAATTGGCAAAATGGTCCATCCTTCGTCACAATTTGATATTAGGTATGTACCACAGAAAGCAATCAAAGACCAAGCTCTAGCAGACTTTCTCGCGGAGCATCCACTGCCTAAGGATTCTCCGCTCAGGGATGATCTCCCAGACGAACCTATCTACAACGTGGAGACTTCCTCGCCAAATGCCTCCTTGAACATGTACTTCGATGGTGCAACTAGGACAAATGAAAGAGGAAAGCTAATATCGGGAATTGGCATTCTCTTTGTTAGCCCCGACAAATACATAATTCCACGTGCATTCTCGCTATTGGAACCATGTTCAAACAATGCAGCTGAATACCAACCCTGATCATAGGATTGGAACTTGCCCTCGAATCCGGTATCACCATGCTGGAAGCCTTTGGGGACTCCCAACTGATCGTCCACCAAATGAATCAGAAATATGAAATTAGGAAGCCTGATCTATTGCCTTACTACAACAAGGCGCAATCACTTCGACAAAAATTTGACATCTGTCACATCACCCACATCCGCAGAGGTGAAAACATCCATGCAAATGCCCTAGCTGGACTTGCTGCATCTATGGCAATCCAAGAAGGGGAAAACATGAAAATTACTGTGTGTCAAAGAAGGATTCTCCCTCCTCTCAACACAAACCAAGCAGTTGCTGAATGCTACCAAGTGGTCAGAAATCGGATTTCCATCCTTAGACATCCGAGCGGCGACTAGAGGGATCTGTTCATTGATTATATTATGTTCGGAATCCTACCCGAAGATCCAAAAGAGCAGGTAAGCATCCAAAGACGAACCCCAAACTTTCATTTGGATATTCCCTCCAAAATGCTTTATAGAAAATCCTTCAACGGAGTACTTCTACGCTGCTTGTCACAACAAGAGGCAGAAGAAACTCTAAAAGAAGTTCATGTTGGTCGTTGTGGAGCCCATCAGGCTGGTCCTAAGCTCTACGATCAGATAAAAAGGTTAGGTTACTATTGGCCTACCATGGTAGTTGACGCGATGCAATTTGCTAAACGCTGCCAACAATGCCAAGTTCATGGAGACTATGTCCACATGCCACCAGAATGGCTACACCCTACAACTATCTCATGGCCTTTCAAAGCCTGGGGTATGGACATCAAAGGTCCTATCCCTCCCCCATCGAGCAAAGGTCATTGCTTCATCTTCGCCGCTATGAATTATTTCTCCAAGTGGTCAGAAGCATTTGCGTTCAGTGAAATGAAGACTTCATTAGTCCTTCAATTCTTGCGCACCAACATCATTTGTCGCTTTGGCATACCTAAAAGATTCGTCCATGATAATGGACCACAATTCCGGGATCATAGATTCTACAGGTTCTGCGATAAATACAAAATCCAAAGTTGTCATTCGACTCCGTATAATCCGACAGCAAATGGACTAGCAGAAGCCTTCAACAAGACACTCTGCAAAATTCTCAAGAAAATGGTCTCTAGTCACAAAAGAGACTGGAGCGACAAACTGCCTGAAGCTTTATGGGCATATCAAACCACCGTTCGAGGACCAACCCATAGCACACCATTCTCCTTGGTCTATGGATGTGAAGCAGTTGTCCCTTTAGAGGTACAAATTCCTTCCTTAAGGGTATCTCTACAAAATGAAATGACGCAAGAAAGCAATGTCAAATTGAGACTCCAAGAACTGGATAATCTCGATGAAAGATGGCTCAAAGCCCTACAAAGCGTTGAGCTTTACCAAGCACGCATGGCAGGATCTTTCGACAAAAAGGTCAGGCAACGCGCCCACAAAAAGGGTGACTTGGTTCTTGCGGTGAAAAGGCCAATGGTTTTTTCTCACAAATCCAAAGGCAAATTTGAACCAAAATGGGAGGGACCCTTCATCACCGACAAAGTCTTCTCCAATGGCGCATATGCTCTTCTAAACATGAAGGGTGACAGATGTATGCTGCCCATCAATGGCAAGTTCTTGAAGCGGTACTACCCTTGAAGACTTCCTACAATGGGTCAGAGCGATGCCTGCATTGCCAAAGCCTATTCCTAGGTACTTGCTCGTCAAACCCACCCCTTTTAGAGTTTTCATCCCTATGTTGAAATTTCGAAAAACCCAAAACAATGCTTACTTTCAATGTTTCATTATTCAAAAAAAATAAAATAAAGTCAATCCCCAAAAATCCAAGTTTGAGAGTCTCTTCTCCAACTTGACCAAAACTTTTGATCTTTGAACCCAAAATTCATGATTTGAAACAAAGATCAGGACTCAGGGATTTCCACCCTAGTCCGCCCTGACGTTTAGTCGATACTAACACAAAACCCAAAAATCGGAAGGATGCGAACCCCACTGAAATACTTCCAAAACCTCAAATCCCAAGGAAGCGACACCTCGTCAATACTTGCAAAATTTCCAAAAGTCATGGAGACGCAACGTTTCAGTTGATATCCACAACCCAAATTTCAAAACAAAAACAAAGGTTCGAGAAAACCTCAAATTTAAAAAATTGTGGGGAGGCGACATTCCATCGATACCCACAAAATAAGATTTTTGAAAAAGAAGGGGGGGGGGGGGCAGGGAAGCGACATTCAGTCGATACTTGCACCAAAACCCGCAAGGAGACGACATTCCATCGATACTCGCAGCCGAATGAGCAAGGAAGCGACATTCCATCGATACTTGCAATACCATTCAGCAGGGAGGCGACTTTTAGTCGATACTTGCATTTTGAAAACAAAAAACCTGGCTTTCACGCAAAAAATAAAAAAATCCAGCTTTTATGCCAAAAACCTGGCTTTCATGCCAAAACCAAAAAAAAAAAAAAAAAAAAAAAAAATCTGGCTTCCATGCTAACAAAACAAAACTTGGTTTCCAAAAACTCGGCTTCCATGCCACAAAATCTGGCTTCCACGCCAAACAAACAAAAAATCGACTTTTAAGCCAAACAAACAGAATTTTGGCTCCCATGCCACAAAATCTGGCTTTCATGCCAAAAAACAAAATTTTGGCTCTCATGCCACAAAACCAAAACTTGGCTTTTCGCCACAAAAATCAGCTCTTATGCCAAAAACCGGCTTCCATGCCAAAAACAAAATTTTGGCTCCTATGCCACCAAAACTCGGCTTCCATGCCACAAACAAAACTTCGGCTCCCATGCCACAAAATTTTGGCTCCTATGCCACCGAAATTCGGCTTTCATGCCATTCAAAACTCGGCTTTCAAGCCATCAAATAACTAGGCTTTTTGCCACAAAATCTGGCTTTAATGCCCAAAACAACCATTTGACAAAAGATTTTCATAAAATGACAACCTTTTGATCAAATTTTTAAACAAACATTCCCATCCAACTTTTACTTATTTTCATCAAAAAAAGAAGAATTTATGCGAAACGAGAGAATACAAAAAAAAGAAGGTGCCAAAAATGTTTATACATGGAGGTACCAGAAGAAAAGAAGAAAATTTTGTTACAAAATCAGGAGACTAGTCTGACATGGTCTTCAGCCAAAGACTTGACTCCTCAAGCAGACTCTTGGCCTTAGCCTCCAAAGCTCCCAGGCCACGTTTCTTCATAATCTTCCCATAAAATGCGGCAGGCTGTCGCGATCCATCTTCATCACGAGGAAGGTCTTCCCAAAGAATTTGCCATTGTTCATATTCCTGAGTCTTCCTCCGGAGATTGCTTTCAGCCTCCTCAACTTGGCGAATGAGAGTCCTTTCTCTATCGCGAGCTTTCAAAATAGCAGTCCCCTTGGCAGCGGCTTATTCTTCCAATAGCTCAAGGCACTGTATGGCCTCAATGACCTCCCTATCGAGACGGTGTTGGTCATGTGTTAGCTCAATAATAGCCAGCTCAGTGACGTTCCTCTCCCGAACGAACTACTTCCGAGTCCGCGACATCTCATCTAGTTCAGATTTGACCTCGCCAGAAGGCTTCAAAAACATTTCGTTGAAGAAGTCACCGTCTGGAAAGCTCTTGGTCTCAGTCCATTTGTTGCCTAAAGCAATGACTTCACCGACAAAAGCCTTGGCACTTGCAATGTCCAGACCAACCTCTTCACTATCAGCAAGAATGTCCTTCACATGCTTAATCATGCCGAAGCCAGCTTCCAAATGGCCAGAAGAAAGAGTCTCGACCCACGAGCTCAAGACTCTCTTCAACACCTTCCTCGCAAACTGACGGGATGGCTCAGATGAAGACTCGCCATGCTCCGTTGGTCGACTGCCCATGTCATGCACCGTTGGAAGAGTAATCAGGAAGCTCTTTCTAATCGGAGCTGCTGGAAAGGGAATATCAGCATGCGTACTCGCCTCTGCCTCATCAAAACTGGAAGAAAAAGCCCCTACTCCTGGATCAGCTGCAGGCACCCCCTGCTCTGGCTCTGAGAATGATAGAGGAACTTCTCCTGTTGCCTCATAACCTGCCAATGAAAGATGAAAAAGGTATGAATATGAAACTGTCAAAAATCAAATATCAAGACTATTACTAAATACCTTCTTCGATGACCGGCGGAATGCTTTCTGCCTCCATGAGCTCATCCGAAGCATCGTCAAAAGTTGCATCCATGGATGCTAGAAGTCGTCAGAATCCTCTGGCAAGTCAGCTGGCAAGTAAACAAAAAATATGTTAGCAAGTGGCGACAAAGAAAAACAAAAAGAAAAAGGAATATCATACCATGAGAAGATTCTGGATCTACTCTAGAGTCCCTTGGTGCTTCCTCATATGCCACAACCGGATTCGTCACTGCCTCAGGCACCATCAAATCATCATCTTTTGCCAAAAGAAAGAAAGCAGTGGATCAAAGCAAAATCCTCATAAAAAAAAGAAAGAAGCGGAAAAAGAGAGAAGGAGGGTCATACCATCACTACTGATCTTTTCTCCTCGGCTCCTCTTCTCTAGAGGCTCATCGTCATCCCCTGATGCTTCCTCAGCAATGGTGAGAGGGACTTCCAGATCAGGAGAGTCTTCGTGCCGTCTCCTCTTACTCCTATGAGACGATTTGCTGGAAGTACCCGCCCTACCATCAAGATCTGGCCTCTCGCTTAAGTCCTCACTGGATGGTCTGCTCTTGCCTGTAGACTCCATGGAAGCCTTTGCCCGCTCTGCTTGTATCCAAGCATCGACCTCAGCCTCCTCCTCTGTGAGCTGTTCCAAGACCTCCCGATCTGATGACGTCTCGATTATCGAGAAAGCGTATTTTGTGCTTTTCACCTGAAAGGAAAGCTAGAACTTCCTCTCGGCGGATGCCATCTGATTTTCCAAGACCCTTCCCAGAAGACTGCTTTACATCGAGCTCCTTCTTGGAAAGCCCCCAGTGCACTGAAAAGCTCTCCACAAACCACTTCGTGAAGCCAGCAGTCCGGAAGGTGGGCAACTCAGGATAAGGAATCATGGCGGTAGTGTCTTCCGCGCTGTAAAAGGCCCATGCATTCCTCCCGTCCTGTAGACCTCTAAAACGCTTTATCTTGCTCGAAGGCGCTCCAACAACGCCTTCGGAGAAGCCCAACTGCAAAGCAAAACGCGAGGGAACATACGGCGGGATGTCGATGAAAAGATGCCTACGGTACACCATCGTGTCGACACATATGTTGAAAAGCCACGCTTTTTCCACATTGGTCAAAGAATAGTGTCTCCCCGACCCAGCCCTGGTAGAATCTCGGGAGACACCAAAATCAAAAGCCTTCTTCCGCAAGCCTGAAGAAAGCTTCACTGAAGATTGCCCCATGTCGACGTCCCTAAATAGTCGGATCCTCAAACGGGCAGATAAAAGAGATTTGAAAACAGGCTTCCCTCCAGCCAACCGAATCATAAACGGGTCATCATCCTTTGCAGCACCCAATTTATGGAAACCAGGACAGTGGTATACAAACCACGAATAGAAAATATGCGTTGAAAATACCCTGTTCATAGGGAGCCCAAGCCGAACCACAAAAGCAGCAGCCTACAGTTTAGTACACAGATAGGAGTAAAGAGCAGGTACCAAAGCAAGCCGCTCACCAAATGCCATCTGACAAGCTGGAAAAATGCAGTGTGGCCTGATGTGCGTTCCATCTCCTCCGGTAAAAATAGCCTCACCCAGCCAATAAGTGAGGTAAACAGCGAGATCTCTCCGCAGCGCAATGTTAGAATGAATGGCGTCTGTGTTTGCGAAGAATTCCTTCAAATTTTCTCGCATGGCGGAGATCTTCTTCGTACCCGGGTTCTTAGCACTAGCTTCCTAGGCCGTACTCTCAAAAGACTCCCCACTGTCAAAGAAGTTGGAAGACAAAGAGCTACCACTCTTCCAACTGCTACACCAAACTTTCACGCCCTCCTTCTCCTTCAAGAAATCATAGAAGGCAATGAGTTGAAAGTATAAGAGCCTGAACTCCTTAAACTGCTCTTCAAGAATGCTATCAATAGGCATAAACTCCTCATAGAGCTTGCCGAGGATAGGCAGTCCAGTGATGGCGCTCAGTTCCTTTAAAGAAAAACCAATCTCACCGTTCGTGACAACGAAGGTGTTGGCTTGTGGAAGGAACGACTCCAGCATGGCCATGAATGCTTCATCGGAGAAAACCACGGTTTGCCGAAAAGCACAAACTGCGTCAAAGATCTCGGCCTCCTTCAGAATGGCACCGCCGACCTGCAGGATATGATCAGTCCATGACTCCCAGCTCGAGTTAGCATTGAAACGGCCACAAAGTCGAAAAGGCTTCACCCAATTGCTACGATCACTCTTGAAAATACCAAGGCCCACATGTCTCAAATCGACCGAAAGATGATCTGAGCCTTGGTAGCCGCTAGCCGGCATTAAAATGTCCATACGGGCAGGCGACTTCTCTGCGAAACCAGAAGGGCCGCCAACAAAAATCCCGGTCTTGATCACATTAGTCCTCTTCACCCAGCTTGGAGGATCTTCCCTCTTTGAGCATGTGGGAGAAAGGCTCATGATCAAGATAGTCTGATCAAAGGTTAACCGGGTAGAAATAGTTCTCTCCTCACCATTAGTTGTGTAAGAGAACTGAAAACATCTCCTTTGGTATGTTGAATCGTCAGGGACAACGTCACCAAAGAAGATGGTAGGCTTGGCCACAATGCTCTGATCGTCCGTGACCCAAGGACGACTGCTTACCAGAATCCTATAAAACTCTTCATCCTTGAGGGCGATCAAATGTTGCCTTATCTCATCTCGGTTGAGCGAGTCACACTCTTCCAAGTTCCTTTCAACATACTGGACCTTCTCCCAGGACTGCTGTACGGCCACATTAAAAGATCTGGTAGAATGGCGAGGCGCATCGGTGACAGGCTCCTTACCCTTATTTGTTCTAGAGGAACTACCTACAAAGGATGGAAAAGAGAAAATCAATCATGAAAATGACAGAATTTTGCTAAAAAGATTCTAGCGAAATTTTGGCATGGTTCCGAGGCAATTTCGAAGAAAAGGGAAATGAAGAATTCTCAAAGATGGCTCGAACTCAAACATTGCTGCGAGATCAAGCCAAATCTTCTCAAATATCAGCAAGATTGGAAAATGGCTTAACATTGCTGCGAGCTACAGACTCCAAAACTTGCAAAAGCTCCTCAAAAATCCCTACAAGACTAGGAAAGAGCTCGACATTGCTGCGAGCTCCAAATCCCAAGACTTGCAAAGATCTCCAGGAGTGCACTATTATACTTCCAATTCCATTTACAAAAAAAAAATGCGTAGAAGGAAAGTTGTCATGCATGGGCATCTCGAAATCCGGGAAAGAAAGAAAAAAGAAGAGAAGAAGAAAATCTCTTTTCTTTAAAAAAAAAATTTTCCCACAGGCAACGTGGCCGTACGGACACAAAAAAAGGAAAGAAAGAAAAAAAAGAGAAGAAAAAAAAAGGTAAAAAAAAAAAGGAAACCGTGAGAAAAGAGAGAAAAAACAAGAAAGAAAAAAAAAAGAAAGAAAAAAAGAAAAGAAAAGAAGCGTATAAAAAAAAAAGAAAGAGAAAACACGTGAAAAAGAAAATAAAAGAGAGAAAAGAAAAAGAAAAATAAAAAAGAAAAGAAAAGGAAAGAAATAAACCTTTCTCCTACTTCTACATGGAGTTTCTTAAGGAGGAAGAAAACTTACTTGAAGCCATGAAGGAAGAGACAGAACTTGGAGATCCTTGAAGAAGAAGAAGAGTTCTTGATCTTGGAGCACTCTTGAAGATTTTTGCAAAAAGAGAGCAATAGCAACAAGAGATCCAACCTCCTTGCTTTTATAGAAGAAGAGCAAACCAAAAGAGGAAAGAAGGAAAGAAGTAAGAAGGTAAGTGCTACAAATTAGTAACCTTCCTAAAAGAAAGGGATCTTGAGATATTCCTTCCCAAGGAGGAGATCCTTTGCGAAATTCTCTCCGAAAAGAGAGGGATTGTGAGAAACTTTCTCCCAAAGAAAGATGCTTTGAGAAAATCTCTCCCAAAATCAAGGAAACTTGAGAGATTCTCTCGAAGTAAGGATATTTTTAGATATTCTCTACCCAAAGGAGATGTTTTTAGATATTCTTCACAAAAATGACACCACATGAGATCTAAGCCATCTTTAAAGCTTAAGGTCCCATGGGCTAGCCCACATGAGCCAGGTTTCACCACCTAGGCACTAAAAGTGGCTTTTAGTCAAAATCCCTCTTACCAAGAGCATACAAAAATGGTTTCATGCCAAAACCAAACAATCCCACCTCATGAACCAAATTGAGCCAAAACCTTGAAATTGACATTCCACAAAAACCCAAACCACTGCAATGGACCCGAAATTGTCCCAAAGAGTGACCAAAAACCAAACCATGGTCCCCTAACTTGCCACATACAGCTTGTTGGGTCACAAGACCAAAACCAAAAACCAAATCCTGGTCCCCTAACTTGCAACATACAGCTTGTTAGGTCACAAGACCAAAATCAAAATCCAAAATCTCACCTCCTAACCTGCCACATACAGCTTGTTAGGTCACAAGGTCAAAAACCAAAACCCTTCTTGACCGCCTAATGCGCCACATAAAGCCTTCAGGTTCACAAGGTCAAAAAGAAAAACCCAAAACCCAAAAACCCAATCCAAATGTCATTTTCAAAATTTTTCCTTGAGATGGTACGTGATCTCTCTCACTACCATAAAATTCCCTTGAAAACTCAAAAGGGCTACTCTATCAAAAGAAAAATGCTCAGAGCCTCTTGGTAAAGTCAAAAGCTCTCCTTCAAAGTTTTCTTCAAGGCACACCGACTGCAAAAACTATGCAATTCGTCACTGTACCTCGAGGGGGCATTTGTTGACACCAAAAAAGTCACTTTGCCTCCTCAACATCAAAAGCTACACGGAGCCGCATCCTACCACAAACGGGCAGAGCAGCTTCAAGCATCAGATCTTGTCAGAATCAAACAAAAACTGCAAGATCCTTCAAAATAGCCAAAAGAAGTGTACACATAAAGTTTCGGGCCATTTCAACATCATTTGACCTAACTTCAATCCTCCAACGGCTGAGCAGGAGCTCCCGGTGGTGACAGTGTCAAAGATAACAACTCTTCGATCATAGCCTATGGATGGTCTCAAAATACCTACAAACGGCTCCACGTCAAATTTCAAGTCAAACCAACACCGTTTGACCCTCCATCAACTCTCGAACGGCGAAATCGAGCCACCCGCCAACGAGAACCACCGATGCCACTACTCATCAAACAAAGCACATGGGTAGCTTCTACATGCTTCCAAAGGGCTACACGTCAAATTTCAGGTCATTCCGACAACGTTTGACCTAACTTTGATGGTCAGAAACAAAATCAAGCCTACCGGCAGCGGAGCTGCCTGAGTCAATGGCATCCAAATCGGAGCTAATAGATAGTCTCAAAATGACTCCAATAGGCTCCCTGCCAAATTTCAGGTCAATCGGACATCGGTTGACCGCACATCAAAGCGCGACATCTTTTTTTGTGCGGTGAAATCAAGTCAAGCATCGACGGGCCCCCAAATGGCTTGAAAACTCAAATAAAAGCCCATGGTTGGTCCTATCTATTTCTCAGGAAGCTTCACCTCAAATTTCAGGTTATTCCGACATCGTTTGACCTAGTTTCAACTCTTGGCGGAAAATCGGCTACAAAGCCTTCGGCTTTTCCAAAAATAGGAAACTTTGTGCTCTGATGTGCACGGCTTCTCGACAGGTTTTCTTTAGGGGAATCAAGCCAATAAATGAGGAGAACTGTCAAGAAAAATACAGAAGAAAAAAGAAGCGAAAAAGACAGAAAAAGGGCGACTGAACGGCGACAGAAATGGGACAAAAGCCCCATGGTCGCCCGCGACCATGCGGATCCGGGTGCCGGATTTTGCCTGGAAACCTACTTTTTTGGGTACTTTTCACATTTTGTGATGTTTGGCCCTTGTTATTTTGTCAAATTCTGATTTTTGAGGCATGATATCCGTCGATCTTCGTCAACATCGGATCCTCCGTCGAAATCTTTCGATCATCATCGGACACTCCGAAATCGCCAACCGGCCGACTAAGAAAGAACACTTTCTGCCCGACCGATCATGAAATCGACTGGACAGATGTTGCTGGCCCATTGGTACCAATCAATGTCTGAAATTTCATGGTCATCCGATGTTGATCAACATGTAAATCCATCGATGATCATCGCTAGAAGAATTCAGAGAGGCGCGGCGTGGCCCGCGACTCTTCAAACGACTTGGCGACCAATTCATGTTGTTAATTGACCCGTTTATGACAACTTATTACTGTCATTAACTCATTATTTTGGACGGTCCAATCAGAAGCCAAGAAAAAGGAGTTACAAGTCCAATTAATCATGGCAATTAACCATGTAACTCCTATCATTATGGAGTTTAATCATGGTAATTAATCATAAAACCCCCATCATCATGGAGATTAAATGCCCATTATTCTCCATCGGCCAATCAAATTCAAGGAAAAAGGAGTTACAAAGTCAAGAATTAAATACTTATAACTCCTCCCATCATAGAGCATCAGTACCATTAATGCCCATAAACCCTCCTAAATGGCTACCAAAAGCCTATAAATAGGCAGTCATTCCAAAGGGAAGGGGTCCTGGAAAATTGTCTTGAAAATCTCTGCGCAAAGAAGCTCTCCTACTCTGAAGAAACTCTGCTGAAAACACTTCAATGTGATTGAAGTCCCTTGGGGGGCCACCCCCCGAAGGTTTCCCCTCTCCTTCTATGCAATATGGCCTAGATGTGGCTTTTCAGTCCGTCTACCTGGCTTTTTTATTGGATATAGGACCTTCCCTTGGTCCTTGTCCTCTAAAAATCCAAGGTCCAAGCCAAACCAAGTGAACCAAAAGCATCAAGTGTTCTTATTTGAAGGACGATGGCGGAGTCCATACATGACTCGCGATTGTCGATCTGAACGAGTCCCACAATCTCCTGAGAAGTCAGATTCCTCTTTGTTTCTTTTCTGTTGTATTTTGTATTTTTTAAAGAGAAAAAAATTCACAATTCTTGTCTTTCATCATTGATGAGATTTGTAAATCGTCTTTCATGACAAAATTGCCTTCTACGGCACAAAACTGCCTTTCACAGCAAACTAAAGAAAATTCCCTTTCATGGCATTAAAAATCTTGTCTCTTTCTTTAAAATATATATGCATTGGAAAGTTAGAAAAAAAGTTTGATTTCCTTTCTACTTGTGAAGGTGAATCTTCAGATCACCATTTCAAATTCCAAGTAGAATAGAAAATCTGGAATACCCGTACAAAAATGTTGATGCCCGCGTTTTCTTTTGCCCCGCCGCACCCCTGCGGACCCGGGGCGAAGGTAGGCGAGAGAAAGCCGGGTCCATCACCCCCCCAACCTAAACCTAACATTGTCCTCAATGTTATGAATAGAAAAAATGCAATGGGGTGAATGCGACGGTGATGCTGACTACTCAGAGTAAATGGGATCCTGAAGTAGGATTTCCTTAGTGTGTTTATCTTTCAGTTCAAGAAACGGTTTCAACCATTGACCATTCACTTTGAACACATGCCCATTCTTGGGATTTTCAATTTTCACAGCACCATGAAAGTAAACAGTTCTGACAATGAATGGACCAGTCCACCGGGTTTGTAACTTCCTTGGAAACAAGTGTAACCAGGAGTTATGCAAAAGGACTTTCATACCCGGTTCAAAAGACTTTCTTAAAATTGACTTATCATGGTTCAATTTCATTCTTGTAGATCTTGGCATTCTCATAGGCATCATTTCTAAGTTTTTCCAACTCATTGAGTCGCAATTTGCGTAGAGTACCTGCAGTGGGTAAGTCAAAATTGAACTTCTTAATGGCCCAATAAGCTCTATGCTCCAATTCAACAGGCAAGTGGCATGCCTTCCCATAGAACAATCTATATGGGGACATACCAATAGGTGTCTTGTAAGCCGTTCGATAGGCCCACAGTGCGTCGATTAATCGCAACGACCAGTCTTTCCGAGTAGGATTGACCGTCTTTTCCAGAATTTGTTTAATTTGCATATTCGACATTTCCGCTTGGCCACTTGTTTATGGGTGATAAGGTGTAGCAACCTTATGGGTGACAGAATATTTTTTCAACTAATACTCAAAGGGACGGTTGCAAAAGTGAGTGCCTTTGTCACTAATGATCGCCCTAGGGGTATCGAAGTGAGAAAATATGTGGTCTCTCATGAACTTGATCAACACATGGTGGTCATTCTTCTTTGTCGGTATGGCTTCTACCCACTTGGAAACATAGTCTACTTCCAGCAAAATGTAAAGATTTCCAAAGGAATTTGGAAATGGCCCCATGAAGTCAAGTCCCCACACATCAAGATTTTCTATGACAAGTATGGAATTCAAGGGCATCATGTTCCTTTGATTGAGCTTGCCAACCTTTTGAAACGTCACACAGTTCAAATAGAAAATGTGGCAATCTTTAAAGATTGTGGACCAGTAAAATCCACACTGCAAAACTTTTGCAGCTGCCTTTTTCGAACTAAAGTGGCCCCAACATGCATGATCATGGTAGAATGAAATGATCGAGCAATGGTCATGATCAAGAATGCATCTTCTGATGATTTGGTCAGGGTGGTACTTAAAAAGATACGGTTCATCCTACTAAACGTACTTAACTTCAGCTAAAATTCTTGATTGATCATGTTTTGACCAATGGATGGGCATCTCCCCTGTAACAAGGTAATTGATTACATCTGCAAACAAGGGGATATGGGAAATACTGATAAATTGTTCGTCAAGAAAATTTTCATTCAGTGGGACCTCATCTGATGGCTCTAATTGTAACCTCGAAAGATAGTTTGCTACAACATTCTCACATCCTTTTTATCTCTTATTTCCAAGTCAAACTCTTATAGCAGAAGGATCCACCGAATCAAATGGACTTTTGCATCCTTTTTGGACAAAAGGTATCTTGGGGTTGCATGGTCCGTGTAGATGATGAATTTGGACCCTATTAACTAGGACCAAAATTTCTCCAGGGCAAAAATCACAGCTAGTAATTCTTTTTCAGTTGTTGTGTAATTTATCTGTGCATCATTAAGGGACCTACTTGCATAGTAGATCACATGAGGTAACTTCCCACCCCGTTGACCCAAAGTAGCTCCAATAGTAGTATCGGATGCATCACACATTAGCTCAAATGGAATGGTCCAGTCAGGTGGCTAAATTATAGGGGCTGAAGTAAGTTCATTTTTTAGTCTCTCAAAAGCCTTTAGACACTTCTCATCAAATTTAAACGGAGCTTCTTTTGTCAGCAATTGGCACAAAGGTTTAGCAATTGTACTAAAATCCTTGATGAATCTATGATAAAAACTAGCATGGCCCAGGAATGATTGAAGCTACTTAACCGATTTTGGTGGTGGCAATTTTGAGATCAAATCAATTTTTTCTTTGTCCACCTTAACTCCATTATCAGAAATAATGTGTCCCATAACTATGCCCCCCTTTTACCATAAAATGACGTTTCTCCCAATTTAAGACTAGGTTCTTTTATTTGCATCTTTTAATCACAAGGGACAAATGATGTAAGCACTCCTCAAAAGAAATGCCAAAGACCGAAAAATCATTGATAGACCCGGCTTTTGCTTTCCTCCGCCCCGGGGCTGCTGGGGTCCAGCGGACGGAAAGCAAGCATCAACATTTTTGAGCAAGTATGCCCGATTTTCTATTCTACTTGGAATTTAGAAACGGTGATCCGGTGATCCACCTTCACAAGTAGAAAGGAAATCAATCTTTTTTCTAACTTTCCATTGCACGTATATTTTTAAGAAAATAGACAGATTTTTTAATGCCGTGAGAGGCGATTTGTCATTTGTTTGCCGTGAAAGGCGGTTTTGTGCCGAAGAAGGCGATTTACAAATCTTATCAAAATGTAAAAGATAAGAATTATGATTTTTTTGTCTCTTAAAGAAAATACAAAATACAACAAAAAAGTAAGAAAAGAAATCTAACTCCTCAGGAGATTGTGGGGACTCGTTCAGATCGACGGTGGCGAGTCATGTATGGACTCCGCCATCATCCTTCAGATGTGAACAAATGATGCTTCTGTTTGTTTGGCTTGGCTCTAACCTTAGATTTTTAGAGGATAAAGACCAAGGAGATGTCCTATATCCAATAAAAAACCGAGTAAACGGGCTGAAGAGCCTCATCTAGCCATGTTGGATAGAAGGAGAGGGGACCTTGTGGGGGGGGGGGGGGTACCCCCCCCAAGGGACTTCGATCACCTTGTGGTGTTGGTCGATCAAAGTTTCTTCAGAGCTGCAGCACTTCTTTGGAGATTTTTTTCAGACAATTTTGGACCCGTCCTTCTTGGATTGACCCTCCGTTTATAGGTAGCCATTAGGTGGGTTTATGAGCATTGATTGCATTAATGCTCCATGATGAGAGGAGTTACAAGTTTTTAATTCTTGATTTTGTAACTCCTTTTTCTTGGCTTCTGATTGGCCGATGGAGAATGATGGGCATTTAATCACCTTTAAACTCCATGATGAGGGGAGTTACATGATTTATTGCCATGATTGTTTGGACTTGTAACTCCTTTTTCCTTGCTTCTGATTGGGCCATCCAAAATCATGAGTTAATGACGGCATTAACTTATCATAAAATGGGTCATTTAATTGCATTAAGTGGTCGCCAGGGCGCTCGAAGAGTCGCAGACCGCGTCTTTTGGAATTCTTCTTGCGATGATCGCCGATGGATCCATGTGTTGTTTGATGTCGGATGGTGATGCAACTTCAGACATTGAGTCAACAACATCTGTCTAGTTCATTTCTCGATCGGTTGGGCAGAAAGTGTGCTTTCTTGGTCAGCTGATTGATGATTTTGAGGCATCCGATGATGATTCAATGATCTTGGCGACGGATGCGTGATATTGACGGAAACCAACGGATTTCGAGCTCCAAAAATCAGATTTTAGGAAAATCACAGGGGCCAAACAGCTTGAAACTCAAAAAATACCTGAAAAAATGGGCTTTTGGGCAAAATCCGGAAATCCGGATCTCCATGGTCGCCGGCGACCATGGGCCAACGTCATCGGCGACCATGGGGTTTTTTATCCCCTTTTGGTCGCCGTTTTCCGTCGTTTTTTGGGCTTTTCTGATTCTTTTTTCTTCTATATTTTTCTTGAAAATTTTCCTCATATATTTGGCCCAATTTCTTAAAGAAAACTCGACAAGAAGCTGTGCAAATCAGAGCACAAAGTTTCCCATTTTTTGGAAAAGCCGAAGACTTTGTCGCTGATTTATCGTTAAAAGCCAAACTAGGTCAAACAATGTCGGAATGGCCTGAAATTTGAGGTGAATCCTCCTGAGCAGTAGATAGGGCTAACCATGGGCTTTTGTTTGAGTTTTGAAGCCGTTTGGGGTCCCGTCGCCAGTAGGCTTGATTTTGCCGCGAGGAAGATGCTGCACTTTGATGTACGGTCAACCGATGTTTGATTGACCTGAAATTTGACAGGGATCTTGTTGGAGTCATTTTGAGACAATCTATTAGCTCCGATTTGAATGTTATGGTCTCAGGGAGCTCCACCGCCAGGAGGCCTGATTTTGCTTCTGAGCGTCAAAGTTAGGTCAAATGTTGTCAAAATGACCTGAAATTTGACGTATAGCCTTTTGGTAGCATCTTGAAGTCACCCATGTGCTTTGTTTGATGACTGATGGCCTCGGTGATTCTTGCCGCCGAGAGGCTTGATTTTGCTGCTTGAGAGTTGATGGAGGGTCAAACATGATCAGTTTGACTTGAGACTTGACATGGACTGTTTTGGAGGTTTTTTGAGACCATCCATAGGCTTTGATCGAAGATTTGATTTTTTCGTCATTGTCGTCGCCGGGAGAGCTGACTTCACTGCAGCTGTTTCCTTTTTGGGTTAAACCATGTCGGAATGGCTCGGAATTTTATGTAGAGCCTTCTAGTGGCATTTTGAGGCCAACTGTGTGCTCTGTTTTGTGTGTTAGGGTCTTTAGTTTCACCGCCGCCGGGAGCTCCTGTTCAGCTGCTGGAATGGCGAAGTTGGGCCAAATGATGCTGAAATGGCTCAAAACTTCATGTGTACCCCTCTTTTGACTGTTTTGAATGATCTTGCAGTTTTTGTTTGATTATGACAAGATCTGATGCTTGAAGCAGCATTGCCTATTTGTGGTAGGATGCGGCTCTATGTAGCTTTTGATGTTGTATGGGCAAAGTGACTTTTTTTATGTCAACAATCATCTATGAAAACCTCAATGAATCTTTCTACCATGTCAGGAAATATGCTAAACATGCATCTTTGAAAGGTGGTTGGTGGCATTGCATAGCCCAAAGGGCATGCGTTTGTAAGCAAATGTACCAAAAGGACAAGTAAAGGTGGTCTTTTCCTGGTCCTCAGGTGCAATTGGAATTTGATTGTTGCTGGAATAACAATCAAGAAAACAATAATATGCATGATTGGCTAGCCTTTCGAGCATCTAATCCATGAATGGGAGGGGAAAATGATCTTTCCGAGTATTGAGTTCAATTCCTATAATCTTCCCTTAGCTACATTGATTCCAAAGTATAGACTCTTGCACAACTTATTCACCTTCAATGTCTATCCTCGTAAGGGCAATAGGACCGAGTTTAACTCATATGGTCAATGTCCTTCATAAAGTTGTTACAGGCGTTCCCATTTGTCTTCCTTCCCTTATTTGTCGTACCATTGTGCAGTTTCACCTCAAATGCTACTAAGACTATTGCTCCGTTTGGATTTGTTATGACTCTGTTAGCTCGTACTTATGGAGTTCCTCGCCCTAATGAGACTCCTATTTTCCATACATCCTTTGGCAAAGCTAAGCTCATTCAAATGAACCTCCAACCAAATGCTGAAGTCGGGCCCGTTCCTCATCATGCAGATGTTCAAGGATCACAACAGGCTCCTTCTGCTTCACACAGTTTGGCTACTCCTTTTGTTGTACCGTGAAGCGTTGGAGAACGATTGGATGCTGTCAAGCGACGGCAGTCCAAGACAGAGAAGCTACTAAAAAAGACCCTGAAATACTTGAGTGGACTGTTAAAAGGCTGTCGACGACATGATTTCAAAGACATGCCTCCATCTCCATCTCCTCCATCTGACTAGCTTTTCGTGGGCCTCTTAGCCACATTTGTTCTATTGGTTCTCTTCGTTTTGGTGGTGTTGTTCTGGCATGTGGCTGCCCCTCCTTTGTTTTTGAAAAACACTTTGTGTTTACTGTGTATGGATGTTTACTCTAACTTGGAATGGATCTCTTTCATTGTCTGAATGTTTCTATGTCATTATTGATGAATGCTTTTATATTTTCATGGTCTATTCTCTATTGCTTTATTGTTTCTCCTTTATACTTTCATGATCATATCTTTGTCAATTTGTGACAAAAGGGGGGAGAGAGGTTTTCCAAAATTTGCGGGTACAAATTGAGGGGGAGAGGAACCCAAGATTAAGGGGAAGGATTTATCTCCATATCTTAGGCAATTCAGAAGTAGAATCTGAATCTGTCATTTTTATTCTAACAAGGGAGAAGATTCCCATATTTTGGCTTGTGTTTGTTAGTGTTGTGATTCTACAGGAATATCCTCTCAATCCCAAATTAAAAAACCAATTCACAAGTCTTGATTCCTTTTTGTCATTAAATTTGTAATTTTTTTGTTAAAGGTCATAAACTATGTGTATGCTTATATCTTGAGTTATATTCAATATCTTCATGTAAAGATGTATACCTTAGATGGTTTTGTCATGAAATTGACAAAGGGGGAGATTGTTAGTGTCACATATATGTGAGCACTATGTTTGAATTGTCAATTCCGTGCCAATGTGTCCCGAAGACCTTCCCCTCGAAGTGTGTCAAGGAAGACCTATTTTAAGAGGTTCCTCAAGCTTTTGGAAGGCCCGGATTTGTTGAGAAAGTTTCCATTTGTGTTCCAACCATCTCAGGTATTTTGAACCCAAAACCATTACGTTCTCTGGGCCCTAGGACCCTTGGTAACCTTGGTTTAAAACATGTTTTCAAACAAGTCTCTACTCATTCTGTTTTTTCCAGAAAAAGGAGGTTAGGTGACCTTTCGGTCACCTGGAGGCTAGCCTCTTTGCAAAAAGCAGCTAACCACCAGGTAACCGAAATCCCTCCGCTACATTTCAAGAATGCTATTATCTGTCAAAGGAGTTAGGTCACCCAGCGGTTTAGCCCACGGCTAACTACCAGGTAACATAATCCCAAGGTTACATTTCCAGAATGCAAACCTCTGAGCTGGTAAGGGAGTTCGGTCACCCCGCTGTTACGTTTTTGCATAGTAGCTAGCACAGTTTGAAGAGCTTGTCTAGTTTATTTATCCGTATCTATTCTAAGCTCTCAGACCCTCCTCCAAACACACATAAACCTTATCTACAAAATGTATGAGTTGTTTTAGCTCCAAGATAAGTGTGAATGGAAGAAGAACTTCTAGGTTGATTTTTGAATAGAATATCTTTATGTAATCCTAGAACCCAAACCTCTTAAACCTTGGTTGTGCAACACAATGGAGGATCTACATCTACACCTAGCTTGCATCAAGAGGTTGAAGCTTCAACTTTGGTTAGAGCTTCACCGAACACTTCCAGTCTTTAACAGAGGCAAGTGTTCTCCTTTTCATCAACATCTACAATTTGTTATTCAGTGATAGTGGTTTGAATATGTGTGATTCAACCATCCTAAAATATGTGTGGGGGATTAGATCTTTGTGATCGAACCTCGTTACCAAAATTGTGTTGTGTAAGTGATTGAAATCATTATTTCTATAATTTTGATTCATCATAGTGGAACCAAGGGACTGTATGACCCTTGTGAGTGGATGTAGGACATATGGTCCAAACCACTATAAATCTGTGTGGATCTCTTAATGTTGCTTGGCTCATTGTCTTGATCTTGTTTCATATGCCTTCTTTAACATTGAACATTGCTTAATGCACACACTTTGTCCACACATCACTTGTTTACTTTGAAACCTTGATTAATAAATTAAAAAGTGGCAATGAAATTTCGTAGTCCTATTCAAAGGCCCCCCCCCCCCCCAGGGTGTACTTTCATTATTGTCATACATAAAAATAACAACAGAGAACCCACCTTTAGAAATTATAATGTAGTACCCACATTTAAAAATTAGAACATGGGGCCCACATTCATAGGATTTACAATATGGGCCCACCTTTATAGGAATTATAATATGGGGTCATGTTTTTGTGAGTGTAAATACGAGACTCACCTTTAAAATTTACAACATGGTGCCCCCCTTTAGAAATTTGGATATGGGGCCCACATTCATAGCAATCATAATATGAGTCCAGATTTTGTGATTGTGACCATGTGAGCCACCTTTATGAATTACAAAGTAGCGTCACCATTTTGGTGTAATGGACACAGGACCCACCTTTGGAAACTACAACGCAATGTCTACTTTCTAAAATTAAAACAAGGTGCCTAAATTCATAAAATCTAAGATGTGGTCCCACCTTGATAGGATTTATAAAGTGGGCCCGCTTTTTTTTTTATTGTGACCATGTACCCACCTTTAGGAATTACAAAGTAGGGTTTCCTTGTTTGAGATTGTGAACACATGACAGTGACGTCAAATTGATACTAGAAAAACATGCCCTTGCCAATATAATCATAATATCAAAATTTATAAAAACAATCAGTTTCTTTAAAATCAAATGCATATGGTTATGGTCCGAGAAGGGGGAAAAAGTTCGTAAGAATTCAATACCTAATATCATATAATTTAAAAAAAAAAAAAACACATGCCCATGAAAATTGAAGTTAACGACCAAGAAAGCTAAAAAAACAAAGCAAAAAAAAAAAACAAATAATATAAACTATTAATAAAATCCAATAAATTTTGAAAGCCACATAGAAATGAAAATCCATAATCAACTCATCAACATAAGCAATTTAAAAGAATCAAACACCCATGAGAAGAAAAACTCGAAAATGGAGCACAAAAGGGCAAAGACAAAAGAACGCACAAATTCATAAAAAATAAAAAAAAAATGTCACAAGTGAGAAACAATAATAAAATAAATAGAAAATAAATTTTTTTTATTAAAAAATGCTATAAGAATATATAAATAAAGAACCATAGACAATACAATGATAAAAGAAATTTAGAAATACCAAACCAACTTATGATAGTCTAATATTCAAAAATGAAAATCTGAAGCCACAAAAGAAATATGAAAAATCCATAAAAATATTTCACAAAGAAAACTAAAAGAACTCAATGGAAGTTAAATAAACAATTAACTCATAATGAAATTCAATAAAAAAATAAAAAAATACAACATAAAAATGAGAATTCACATAAAATCCCACGATAAAAAGTGATTTAAAAGAAAAAGAAAAACCAAGGAGAGCCCAATACTTAAAAATTGAAACAAAAGAGGGGAAAAAAGAAACTCACAATCTATAAAAACCATACAAATAAAAACCATAAAAATATTGCAAATCTATAAAAGATTTAAAATGATGATTCTTTTGTAAGAATTATATTAAAATAACATAATTTAAATTGCTCAAATAAAATATGATGAGCTCAAAAGTAAATGAATTAAAAATGGTTTGAAGGACCCGTCTTTTTTTCTTCTTGCCTTCCTCCGTCCCCGGTCCGCCAGGGTGCGGCGGGGCGAAGAGAAAAAAAGAGCAAGCATCAACATTTTTGTACGGGTATGCCAGATTTTCTATTCTACTTGGAATTTGAAATGGTGATCCGGAGATTCACCTTCACAAGTAGAAAGGAAATCAAAGTTTTTTTTTCTAACTTTCCATTGCACATATATTTAAAGAAAGAGACAAGATTTTGAAATGCTATGAGAGGTGATTTTGTTTATTTTGCCGTTAAAGGCAGTTTTGTGCCATAGAAGGTGATTTTTCCATGAAAGGCGATTTACAAATCTCATCAATGATGAAAGACAAGAATTGTGATTTTTTTGTCTCTTTAAAAAATACAGAGTACAATAGAGAAGAAAGAAAGAGGGATCTGACTTCTCAGGAGATTGTGGCGACTTGTTTAGGTCGACGGTCGCGAGTCATGTATGGACTCCGCCATCGTCCTTCAGATGAGAACACTTGATGCTTTGGTTCACTTGGCTTGGCTTGGACCTTGGATTTTTAGAGGACAAAGACCAAGGGAAGGTCCTATATCCAAGAAAACACCAAGTAGACGGGCTGAAAAGCCGCATCTAGGCCATGTTGGATAGAAGAAGAGGGGAGATCTTGGGGGGGTGGTCCCCCAAGGGACTTCGATCACCTTGTAGAATTTGCAGCAGAGTTTCTTCAGAGTGAGAGAGCTTCTTTTCGCAGAGAATTCTTCAGGATAGTTTTCAGACAATTTTTCAGGACTCTTCAGATGATTTTTTCGGACCCTTTCCGTTTGGAATGACCGCCTATTTATAGGCTTTTGGTGGCCATTAGGAAGGTTTATGGTCATTAATGATATTAATGCTCCATGATGGGAGGAGTTACAAGATTTAATTTCACAATTTTGTAACTCCTTTTTCTTGGATTTTGATTGGCCGATGGAAAATAATGGGCATTTAATCTCCATGATGATGGGAGTTTCATGATTAATTATCATGATTAGTCTCCATAATGATAGGAGTTGCATGGTTAATTATCATGATTAATTGGACTTGTAACTCCCATTTGCTTGCTTCTGATTGGGCCGTCCAAAATAATGAGTTAATGACCCTAATAAGTTGTCATAAAAAGGTCATTGAACTTCATTAATTGGCCGCCGAGTCGCTTGAAGAGTCGCGAGCCGCGCCGCGTCTTTTGGAATTCTTCTGGCGATGATCATCGATGGATCCGCATGTTATTTGATATCGGATGATGATGCGAATTCAGACATTGGTTGATACCAATGGGCCGGCAACATCTGTCCAATCGATTTCTCGATCGGTCGGGCAGAAAATGTGCTTTCTTGGTCGGCGGGTTGGCGGTTTCGGAGTGTCCGATGATGATCAAATGATTTCGATAGCGGATCCGTGATGTTGACGAAGATCGACGGATATCATGCCTCAAAAATCATATTTTAAGAAAATCACAGAGGCCAATCATCGCAAAACGTGAAAAGAATCGAAAAAACGGACGTTTCGGCGGAAATCCGGCGACCCGGACTTCCTGGGTCCCCGGCGACCATGGGGACGGCGACCATACGGCTTTCGCCCCCTTTTCGGTCGCCGTTTCTTCACCGTTTTTTGGGCTTTTTCGCTTCTGTTTTCTCCTGTATTTTTCTTTGACATTTCTCATCATTTAATGGCTTGATTCCACTGAAGAAAACCCATCGAGAAGTCATGAAAATCAGAGCACAAAGTTTCCTATTTTTGGAAAAGCCGAAGACTTTGTAGCCGATTTTCCGCCAAGAGTTGAAACTAGGTCAAACGATGTCGGAATGACCTGAGATTTGACGTGAAGCTTCCTGAGCATTAGATAGGGCCAACCATGGGCTTTTATTTGAGTTTTGAAGCCGTTTGGGGTCCCGTCGATGCTAGACTTGATTTCACCGTGCGAAAGATGCCGAGCTTTGATGTGTGGTCATCCGATGTCCGATTGACCTGAAATTTGACAGGGAGCCTATTGGAGTCATTTTGAGATGATCGATTAGCTCCGATTTGGATGCCATGGTCTCGGGGAGCTTCGCCGCCGGTAGGCTTGATTTTGCTTCGGAGCGTCAAAACTGGGTCAAACGTTGTCGGAATGACCTGAAATTTGACGTGAAGCCCTTTTGAAGCATGCAGAAGCTACTCATGTGTTTTGTTTGATGAGTGGCGGCATCGGAGGTTCTCGCCGCTGAGAGGCTTGATTTTGCCTTTCGAGAGTTGGTGGAGGGTCAAACGGTGTCGGTTTGACTTGAAATTTGGCGTGGAGCCTTTTGGAGGTATTTTGAGACCATCCATAGGCTCTAATCAAAGATTTGATGTCTTCGACATTGTCGCCGCCGGGAGTTCCCACTTAGCTGTTGGAAGATTGAAGTTAGGCCAAATGGTGTCGAAATGGCCCGAAACTTCATGTGTACCTCCGTTTTGGCTATTTTGAATGACCTTGTAGTTTTTGTTTGATTTTGACAAGATCTGAAGCCTGAAGCAGATTTCCCTGTTTGTAGTAGAATGCGGCTCCATGTAGCTTTTGATGTTGAGGAGGCAAAGTGACTTTTTTTTGTGTCAACAAATGCCCCCTCGAGGTACAACGACGAATCGCGTAGTTTTTGCAGTCGATGTGCCTCGAAGAAAACTTTGAAGGAGAACTTCTGACTTGACCAAGAGTCTCTGAGCATTTTTCTTTTTGATAGAATAGCCTTTTGAGTTTCCAAGGGGAATTTATGGCAGTGAGAGAGATCACATACCATCTCAAGGCAAACTTTTGAAAGTGACATTTGGATTGGGTTTTTGGGTTTTGGATTTTCCTTTTTGACGTTGTGGACCTAAAGGCTTTGTGTGGCGCATCAGGCGGTCAAGAAAGGTTTTTTGGTTTTTGACCTTGTAACCTAACAAGCTGTATGTGGCGAGTTAGGGGGTCGGATTTTGGATTTTGATTTTGGTCTTGTAACCCAACAAGCTGTATGTGGCACGTTAGGGGACCGGGATTTGTTTTTTGGTTTTGGCCTTGTGACCCAACAAGCTATATGTGGCGAGTTAGGGGACCATGGTTTGGATTTTGGTCACTCTTTGGGACAATTTTGGGTCTATTGGAGTGGTTTGGGTTTTTGTGGAATGTCAATTTCAAGGTTTTGGCTTAATTTGGTTCATGAGGTGGGATGGTTTGGACTTTTGGAAACTCATGAGGCTTGGATTTTTTTTTTTATGGTCCAATCAACTCAAAGGAGGCATGAAACCATTTTTGTATGCTCTTAGTAAGAGGAATTTTGACTAAAAGCCACTTTTAGTGCCTAAGTGGTCAAACCTGGCTCATATGGGCTAGCCCATGGGACCTTAAGCTTTAAAGACGGCTTAGATCTCATGTGGTGTCATTTTTGTAAAGAATATATAAAGATATCTCTTTTTGGTAGAGAATATCTAAAAATATTCTTACTTGGAGAGAATCTCTCAAGTTTCCTTGATTTTGGGAGAGATTTTCTCAAAGTATCTTTCTTTGGGAGAAAGTTTCTCATATTCCCTCTTTTTTGGAGAGAATTTCTCAAAAGATCTCCTCATTGGGAAAGAATATCCCATGATCCTTTTCTTTTAGGAAGCTTGCTAATTTGTAGCACTTACCTCCTTTCTTTTCTCCTTCTTTCCCCTTTTGGTTTGCTTTCTTCTATAAAAGCAAGGAGGTTGAATCTCTTGTTGCTATTTCTCTCTTTTTACAAGAACCTTCAAGAGTGCTCCAAGATCAAGAATTCTTCTTCTTCTCCAAGGATCTTCTAGTTCTTCCTCCTTCTCCATCAATGGCTTCAAGTAAGTTTCTTCCTTTTCCTTAAGAAACCCCATGTAGAAATAGGAAAAGGTTTTCTTTCTTTCCTTTTCTTTTCTTTTTTCTTTCTCTTTCTCTTTTTTTCTTTTCCATGTGCATTCTTTTTTTCTTTTTTTTTTTCACACGTTTTTTTTCTCTCCTTTTTTTTCTTTTTTTTCTTTCTTTTTTTTTTCTTTCTCTCTTTCTTTTCCTTTCACGGTTTTTCTTCTTGTTTTTTTTTACCGTATTCTTTTTCTTCTTTTTGTTTTTTTTTTTTTTTCATCTTTCTTTTTTTATTTTTTTTCTTTTTTTTTTTTTCTGTGTGTGGCCGTACGGACAAGACCATACGGTCATGGCTGTACGGCCACGTGGCCTGTGGGTGATTTTTTTTTTTTTTTGTTGTTGTTGTTTGAAACAAGAAACTTTCTTCCTCTCTTGTTTCCCTTTTTTTTTTTGGATTTTGAGACGCACATGCATGACAACTTTCCTTCTATGCATTTTTTTTTATGAATTTGGAAGGATGATAGTGCAAACTTGGAAATCTTTTCACAAGTCTTGGGATTTGGAGCTCGCAGCAATGTTGAGCCCTTTCTTGGTCTTGTAGGGATTTTCTGAGGAGCTTTGCAAGTTTTGGATTCTGGAACTTGCAGCAATGTTGAGCCCTTTTCCAGTCTTGCAGATATTTGAAAAGCTTTGGTTTGATCTCGCAGCAATGTTTGAGTTCAAGCCTTCTTAAAAAATTTTCCATTGATTATGAGCTTGCAGCGATGTTGAGCCCATCTTCAAGCTCCTATTTCTTTCGGGGTGTTTCCCTTTTCTTTCGGAATTGCCCCGGAACTATGCCAAAATTTTGCTAGAATTTTTTAGCAAAACTCTGTCAATTTGATGATTGATTTCTCTCTTTCCATCCTTTGCAGGTAGTTCCTCTAGAACGAACAAGGGTAAGGAGCCTATCACTAGTGCGCCTTGCCGTTCTACCAGATCTTCTAATGTGGCCGTACAGCAGGCCTGGGATGAGGTTTAATATGTCGAAAGGAACTTGGAAGAGTGTGACTCGCTCAACCGAGATGAGATGAGGCAACGTTTGATTGCCCTCAAGGGTGAGGAGTTTTATAAGATTATGGTAAGCAGCCGTCCCTAGGTCACGGACGATCAGAGCATTGTGCCCAAGCCTACCTTCTTTGGTGATGCCGTCCCCGACGATTCAACATACCAAAGGAGATATTTTCAGTTCTCTTTCACAGTTGATGGTGAGAAGAGAACCATTTCTACCCGGTCGACCTTCGATCGGACTATCTCGATCATGAGCCTTTCCTCCACATGCTCGAAGAGGGAAGATCCTCCAAGTTGGGTGAAGAAGACAAATGTGATCAAGACCGGAGTTTTTGTTGACGGCCCTTCTGGTTATGCAGAGAAGTCGCCTGCCCGCATGGACATTTTGATGCCGGCCAGCGGCTACCAAGGTTCAGACCATCCTTCGGTCGATTTGAGACTGATGGGCCTTGGCATTTTCAAGGGTGATGGCAGCAATTGGGTGAAGCCTTTTCGACTTCGCGACCGTTTTAGTGCTGACTCGTGCTGGGAGTCGTGGACTGATCACATCCTGCAGGTTGGCGGTGCCATTCTGATGGAGGCCGAGACTTTTGACGCGGTTCGCGCTTTTCGGCAAACCATGGTTTTCTCTGATGAGGCCTTCATGGCCATGCTGGAGTCGTTCCTTCCACAAACCAACACCTTCGTTGTCACGAACGGTGAGATTGGTTTTTCTTTAAAGGAACTGAGCGCCATCACTGGGCTGCCTATCCTCGGCAATCTCTATGAGGAGTTCATGCCTATTGACAGCATCCTTGAGGAGCAGTCTGAGAAGTTCAGGCTTTTGTACTTTTAGCTCGTCGCCTTCTACGACTTTTTGAAGGAGAAGGAGGGCTCGAAAGTCCAGTGTAGCAGTTGGAGGAGTGGTAGCTTTTTGTCTTCCAACTTCTTTGACAGCGGGGAGTCTTCTGAGAGTACGACTCAGGAAGCCAGGGCTAAGAACCCAGATTCGAAGAAGATCTCCGCCATGCGAGAGAATTTGAAGGAATTCTTCGCAGACACAGACGCCATTCATTCTGACAATGCGATGCGGAGAGATCTTGCTGTTTACCTCACTTATTGGCTGGGTGAGGCTGTTTTTGCTGGAGGAGATGGAACGCACATCAGGCCGCATTGCATGTTTCCGGCTTGTCAGATGGCGTTTGGAGAGCGGGTTGCTTTGGTGCCTGCTCTTTACTCGTATTTGTGCACCGAATTGCAGGCTGCTGCTTTCTTGGTTCAGTTTGGGCTTCCCATGAACAGGGTATTTTCAGCCCACATCTTTTATTTGTGCTACGTATACCACTGTCCCAGTTTCCACCGATTGGGTGCTACTCAGGACGATGACCCGTTTATGATTTGGTTGGCTAGAGGGAAGCCTGTTTCCGAATCTCTCTTATCTGCCCATTTGAGGATCCAACGATTCTGGGACGTTGAGATGGGGCAGTCTTCAGTGAAGCTTTCTCCGGGTTTGAGGAAGAAGGATTTTGATTTTGGTGTCTCCCGTGATTCGACCAGGGAGGGTCGGGGAGATACTATTCTTTAACAAATGCAGAGAGGTGTTGGCTTTTTAACATACGTGTCGGCACGATGGTGTACCACAGACATCTTTTCGTCGACATCATGCAGTTGGGCTTCTCTCAAGGCATTGTTGGAGTGCCTTCAAGCAAGGTGAAGCGTTTTGGAGGTCTGCAGGACAGGAGAAATGCATGGGCCTTTTATAGCACGGAAGACACTACTACCATGATTTCCTATCCTGAGTTGCCCACTCTCCGGACTGCTGGCTTCACGAAGTGGATCGTAGAGAGCCTTTCAGTATACCGGGGGCTTTCCAAGAAGGAGCTTGATGTAAAGCAGTCTTCCGGGAAGGGTCTTGCGAAGTCAGATGGCGTCCGCCGAGAAGAAGTTCTGGCTTTCCTTTCTAGAGAGAAGCACAGAGCAGGTTTTCTCGAGGACCAGGACGTCATCAGATCGGGAGCTGCACAAGAGATTCCTGATGAGGTCTTGGAACAGCTCGCAGAGGAGGAGGCTGAGGTCGTTGCTTGGATACAAGCAGAGCGAGCAAAGGCTTCCATGGAGTCTACTGGCAAGAGCAGACCATCCAGTGAGGACTCTGGCGAGAGGCCCAATTTCGATGGTGGGGCGGGTACTTCCAGCAATTCGTCCCGTAGGAATAAGAGGAGAAGAGGACAGCGCCGAAGTCAAAGACGGCACAAAAACTCTCCTAATCTGAAAATTCCTTCCACCATTGTTGAGGAGGCATCAGGGGATGATGATGAGCCTCCGGAAAAGAGGAGCCGAGAGGAAGAGACCATTGATGATGGTATGCTTTTCCCTTTTCTCTTTCCGTTTCTTTTCTTTCATGAGAGCTTTTGTTTTGATCTACTGCTTTCTTTCTTTTGGTAGAAGGTGATGGTTTGATGATGCCTGAGGTTTTGGCCGATGAGGCGGTGATGGATCCGAATGTGGCATCTGAGGAAGAACCCAGAGATTCTGAAGTAGATCAAAAATCTCCTCCTGGTATGATTTCTTTTTTCTCTTATCTTTTTCTTTACCACCATTTGCTGACACATATTTTTTGTTTCTTGCCAGCTGACTTGCCAGAAGATTCCGACGACTTTGAGCCATCCATGGATGCAACTTTTGATGATGCTTCGGATGAGCTCATGGAGGCAGAAAGCATTCCGCCAATCGTCGAAGAAGGTACTTTGTAGCGATAATCTTGATATTTTGATTTTGAAAAGATCATATTCATACCTTTTTCATCTTTCATTTGCAGGTTGTGAGGTGACAGAAGGAGTTCCTCTATCTTTCTCAGAGCCAGAGCAGGGGGTGCCCACGGCTGATCCAGGAGTAGGGGCTTCTTCTACTAGTTTCGATAAGGCAGAGGCGAGTCCGCATGCTGATATTCCTTCCCCAGCGGCTCCGATTGGAAAGAGCTTCTTGATTACCCTTCCAACGGTGCCTGACATGGGTAGTCGACCAACGAAGCATGACGAGTCTTTATCTGAGCCATCCCGTCAGTTTGCGAGGAAGGTGTTGAAGAGAGTCTTGAGCTCATGGGTCGAGACTCTTTCTTCTGGCCATTTGGTGGCTAGTTTCGGCATGGTTAAGCATGTGCAGGACATTCTTGCCGATATCGAAGAAGTTGGTCTGGACATTATAGATGCCAAGGCTTTTGTTGATGAAGTCATCACTCTAGGCAACAAGTGGACTGAGACCAAGAGCTTTTCGAATGATGACTTCTTTAATGAGATTTTTTTGAAGCCTTCCAGCGAGGTCAAATCTGAACTGCATGAGATCTCGCGAACTCGAAAGCAACTCGTTCGGGAGAGGAACGTCACTGAGTTGGCTATTATTGAGCTGACACAGGACCAGCACCGTCTTGATAGGGAGGTCACTGAGGCCAGACAGCGCCTCGAGCTATTGGAAGAACAGGCCGCTGCCAAGTGGGCTGCTACTTTGAAAGCTCGCGATAGAGAGAGGACTCTCATTTGCCAAGTGGAGGAGGTCGAAAGCAATCTCCGGAGGAAGACTCAGGAATATGAACAATGGCAGATTCTCTGAAAAGAGCTTCCTCGTGCTGAGGATGGATCACGACGGCCTACTGCTTTTTATGGGAAGATTCTGAAGAAACGCGGCCTGGAAGCTTTCGAGGCTAAGGCCAAGAGTTTGCTTGAGGAGTTAAGCCTTTGGCTGAAGACCATGTCGAACTAGTCTCCTGACTTTGTAACAAACTTTTCTTCTTTTGTTCTGGTACCTCTATGTACAAACGTTTTTTTTTTTTTTTGGCACCTTTTTTGTATTCCCTCGTTTCACTTAAATTCTTTTTGATGAAAATAAGTTTTGAAAATTTGATCAAAAGGTTATCATTTTGTGAAAATCTTTTGTCAAATGGTTGTTTTGGGGATGAAAGCCAGATTTTGTGGCAAAAAGCCTGATTTTTGGGATGGCATGAGAGCCGAATTTTGGTGGCACGAGAGCAAAAATTTTGTTTGTGGCATGGAAGGCGGTTTTTGGCATGAGAGCCGATTTTTGTGGCGTGAAAGCCGAATTTTGGTGGCATAGGAGCCAAAATTTTGTTTGTGGCATGGAAGTCGGTTTTTGGCATGACAGCCGATTTTTGTGGCGTGAAAGCCGAATTTTGGTGGCATAGGAGCCAAAATTTTGTTTGTGGCATGGAAGTCGGTTTTTTGGCATGAGAGCCGATTTTTGTTTGTTTGGCGTGAAAGCCAGATTTTGTGGCATGGAAGCCGAGTTTTTTGAAAACCAAGTTTTTTTTTGTTGGCATGGAAGCCAGATTTTTTATTTTTGGCATGAAAGCCAGGTTTTGGCGTGAAAGCCAGGTTTTTGGTTTTCAAAAATGCAAGTATCGACTAAAAGTCGCCTCTCTGCTGAATGGTATTGCAAGTATCGATGGAATGTCGCTTCCTTGCTCATTCCGTTGCGAGTATCGATGAAATGTCGCCTCCTCGCGGATTTGGGTGCACATATCGACTAAAAGTCACTTCCCTGCCTTTTTTCAAAAATTTTGTTTTGTGGGTATCGATGGAATGTCGCCTCCCCATAATTTTTTGAAATTTGAGGTTTTTTCGAACCTTTGTTTTTGTTTTGAGATTTGGGTTGTGGATATCAACTGAAATATTGTGTTTCCACGATTATTTTTTTTTTGAAAATTTTGCAAGTATTGACGAGGTGTCACTTCCTTGCGACTTGAGGTTTTGGAAGTATCGAATGGGGTTCGCATCCTTCCGATTATTGGGTTTTGTTTGAGTATCGACTAAACGTCGCTTCCCCACGGTTTTTTTGAAAAATCATTTTTTGTTTAAAGACACGAGGGTCGTAAATTTTGACTCAAAACCATTTTTGATGGTGAAAGTCGGGATGGACTAGGGTGGAAATCCCTGAGTCCTGATTTTTGTCTCAAACCATGAATTTTGGGTTCAAGGATCGAAAGTTTTGGTCAAGTTAGGGAAGAGATTCCTAAACTTGGATTTGGGGTTTCGATGATTTTTTGAACAATGAAACATTGAAAGTAAGCATTGTTTTGAGGTTTTTTAGAAATTTCAACATAGGTATGAAAACTCTAAAAGGAGTGGGTTTGACGAGCAAGTACCTAGGGATAGGCTTTGGCAATGTAGGCATCGCTATGACCCGATGTAGGAAGTCTTCAAGGGAAGTACCGCTTCAAGAACTTACCATTGATGGGCAGCATACATCTATCACCCTCCATGTTCAGAAGAGCATATGCGCCGTTGGAGAAGACTTTGTCGATGACGAAGGGTCCCTCCCATTTTGGTTTGAATTTGCCTTTGGATTTGTGGGCGAAAACCATTGGCCTTTTCACCGCAAGAACCAAGTCACCCTTTTTATGGGCGTGTTGCCTGACCTTCTTGTCGAAAGATCCTGCCATGCGTGCTTGGTAAAGCTCAACGCTTTGTAGGGCTTCGAGCCGTCTTTCATTGAGATTATCCAGTTCTTGGAGTCTCAATTTGACGTTGCTTTCTTGCGTCATTTCATTTTGTGGAGATACCCTTAAAGAAGGAATTTGTACCTCTAGAGGGATAACTGCTTCACATCCATAGACCAAGGAGAATGGTGTGCTATGGGTTGGCCCTCAAACGGTAGTCCGGTAGGCCCATAAAGCTTCAGGCAGTTTGTCGCTCCAGTCTCTTTTGTGACTAGAGACCATTTTCTTGAGGATTTTGCAGAGTGTCTTGTTGAAGGCTTTTGTCAGTCCATTCGCTGCCAGGTTATACGGAGTTGAAGGACAACTTTGGATTTTGTATTTGTCGCAGAACCTATAGAATCTGTGATCCCGGAATTGTGGTCCGTTATCATGGACGAATCTTTTAGGTATGCCGAAGCGACAAATGATGTTGGTTTGTAAGAATTGAAGGATTGACGAGGTCTTCATTTCACTGAACACAAATGCTTCTGACCACTTGGAGAAATAATCCATAGTGGCGAAGATGAATCGATGACCTTTGCTTGACGGGGGAGAGATAGGACTTATGATGTCCATACCCCAGGCTTCGAAGGGCCATGAGATCGCTGTAGGATGTAGCCATTCTGGAGGCATGTGGACATAATCTCCATGAACTTGGCATTGTTGGCAACGTTTAGCAAATTGCGTTGCATCAACTACCATGGTAGGCCAATAATAACCTAACATTTTTATCTGATCGTAGAGCTTAGGACCAGCCTGATGGGCTCCACAAAGACCAGCATGAATTTCTTTTAGGGTTTCTTCAGCCTCTTGTTGTGACAAGCAGCGTAAAAGTACTCCATTGAAGGATTTTCTGTAAAGCATTTTGGAGGGAATATCTAAATGGAAGTTTGGGGCTCGTCTTTGAATGCTTATCCGCTCTCTTGGATCTTCTGGTAAGATTCCGAACATAATATAATCAATGAACGGATCCCTCCAGTCACCGATTGGAGGTTTAAGGATGGAAATCCGATTTCCGACCACTCGGTGGCATTCAGCAACTGCTTGGTGTGTGTTAAGAGGAGGGAGAATCCTTCTTTGACACACTATAATTTTCATGTTTTCCCCTTCTTGGATCGCCATAGATGCAGCAAGTCCAGCCAAGGCATCTGCACGGATGTTTTCACCTCTTCGGATGTGGGTGATGTGACAGACGTCAAACCTTTGACGAAGCGATTGCGCCTTGTGGTAATAAGGCAAAAGATCAGGCTTCCTGATTTCATATTTTTGATTCATCTGGTTGACGATCAGTTGGGAGTCCCCAAATGCTCCTAGCATGGTGATGTCGGATTCGAGGGTGAGTTCCAATCCTATGATCAGAGCTTAGTACTCAGCTGCATTGTTTGAACATGGTTCTAGTAGCGAAAATGCGTGTGGAATCTTGTATTTGTCGGGACTAACAAAGAGAATTCCAATTCCCGATATCGTCTTTCCTTTTTCATTTGTCCTGGTTGCACCATCGAAGTACATGTTCCAGGAGGCATTTGATAAGGAGGTCTCCACGCTGCAGACAGGCTCGTCTGGGAGATCATCCTTGAGTGGAGAATCCTTAGGCAGTGGATGCTCTGCGAGAAAATCTGTCAGAGCTTGACCTTTGATTGCTTTCTGTGGTACATACCTAATATAAAATTGTGACAGAAGGATGGACCATTTTACCAGCCAGGAATTGAGAGAACCTCCTTTTGTGACAAGGACCTTTAAGAGATTGATCCTCGAAATCAGGTACAATGTGTTTCACAGCAAATAGTGACGTAACTTTTGTACGGCGAACATCACTGCCAAGCATTCCTTTTCAACTGGAGAGTAACGATGCTCTGCACCTACCAACATGCGACTGAGGTAGTATAGAGCAGCTTCTTTTCCTCCATCGTTTTCTTGTGCAAGTTGAGCGCCCAAAGAATAGTCAAGAGCTCTTGTGTACAAGATGAATGGTTTTCCGGTTGTGGGAGCAGCCAACACCGGAGGTTTGGTCAGGTATGACTTGATGTCTTGAAATGCAGCTTCACATTCTACATCCCAGACAAAGTCTACACCTATTTTCATTAGGCGAGAAAATGGACGGCACTTCCCTGATAGGTTGGAAATGAACCGTCGGATGTACGCCAACCTTCCTTGAAGCCCTTTCAGTTCTCTCAGGGTTCTTAGAGATGGCATTTCTAGGATAGCCTTGACTTTGATGGGGTCAAGCTCTATTCCAGCTTTCCGAACTATGAATCCGAGGAACTTACCCGATGAGACACCGAAGAAGCATTTGAGGGGATTCATTCGCAGTTTGTGTTTGTGAAGCTGGAGGAAGACTTTTCGAAGATCTTTGAGGTGGTCTTCTTTTCTTTTGCTTTTAACGGCGAGGTCATCAACATAACATTCGACTGTCTTATGCTGCATATCTTGGAATTTCTTCATCATAGCCCTCTGATATGTTGCACCGGCATTTTTCAGACCAAATGGCATGACAGTGTAGCAATACACGCCAAATGGGGTCTGAAATGATGTATGCCTTTCATCTTTGGGATGCATTTTTATCTGGTTGCAGCCAGAGAAGCCATCCATGAATGTCATTCGCTCAAACCCGCATGTGTTGTCAATCATCACCTCCGGTATAGGGAGCGGGAATTCATCTTTGGGGCAAGCATTATTCAGGTCTCTATAGTCAATACAGACTCTAATTTGCCCATTTTTCTTTGTCACGGGGACGATGTTGGCCAACCATTTGGGATGTTATTCCTCGCAGATGAAGCCAACGTTTTTGAGTTTCTGAACTTTTTGTTTAATTTTGTCCATCACATCAGGACGGAATCTTCTTTGGCCTTGTTTGACAGGCTTGACATTTTCTTGCAAGTTGAGTTTGTGAACTGCTATTTTTGGGTCTAAGCCAGGCATTTCAGCATAAGACCATGCAAAACAATCAGCAAACTCATGAAGAAAAGAGACATACTCGGGGTAACTCATCATCCTTTATATTCTTACTAATGAATACAGGACGTGGGTTATCTGGTGTTCCCAAGTCTATCTTTTGAATAGAATCTTCTGTTGGAAGGTTTGAAGGTGGTTCCTCCACAATATTTTCGGAGGCTTCCAACTTAACAAGACCTTCTGGATTTCCAAGGGCATTTTTAGACCATGGCTCCGCTTCTGTCCATAAATCTTCTTGATCGGTATTCTTCTCAAGACTTGCTATGAGATGATCCCAGTCACCTGCTGAAACTGGGTCGAAGTAAGGCACTTCTTTTGGAGACGATGGCTCTTCTGAATCAGAGAACCGTGCCTCTGTGTCATCGGACAATTCCTCTTCATCATCGGAGAAATCGTACCAATTTGATGAGCTTCCTGGGCCTTTGTCGGGTAACTCCTCAAAGAGATATCTAGGGAGGTCGAAGTCTTCATTGACACGAGATGTCGAGGCCTGGTTGGCAAAACGACTTTGCAGTCTCTGTGTCAATTGTCTCATCAGAGTGTCAGGATCATACCCCAACCCGTATGAAGACTTGTCTATGCGACAGTGGAGTTTCCAATCTTCCAGCTGACTTTTGGTCAGGGTGGGTTCCAATGGTATAAGAATACCACGGCCACCTCCCAAACCAATTGGATTCTGATCGTCATAGCCCATTTTCTTAATGATAGCTTGTGCCATTGGACTATACAAGGATAGTTGAGGCATACCTTCGTTTTGGAAAGGCTCAAGCAAGAAGTTTGATGAAGAAGCGTCTGACCTATGGAAGAAGATTGGTTGTTCTTCTGCCGTTGTTGCCAGAACGATGAAGGTAGCAGATGCAGGATCTTCTATGTTAGCCGGTGTCTCCAATGGAGTAAGAGCAGGCTGAACATGCTGAGTATCAGCTTGGCTTGACGATGCATCGTCTTCTGTCTCTAAATCCGAATCCGTGTCTTGTATGATAGACACGAAGGAAACAACGAACTTACCCCCAGTCTTTTGCTTTGTCTTCTTTGCTTTGGCAGTGATACCAAAGGTTTGGAAGATTTGAAGGAGACAACGAAGGGAGACGGATTGCTCTCTTTGGGTTTGCCGGAAGGTTTGTTTTCTTCCGTTGATTGCTGAGGAGCCTTGCCTTTATCTTTTTGGAGATTGTCGGCAAAGGATGTTATTTTCTCCTCCTCCTTCTCTTCTTTTTCATCCTTGTACATCTGAGAGTCTGCAAAATGGACTTCTTTACCTTTGAAGGGCTTTTTGTCTGCAAACACTCGACGTATCAAGCCGTCGTCACCAACAAACTTGATGCACTGATGTAGAGTTGAAGGGATGACACCGTTCTCGTGTATCCAAGGGCATCCGAAAAGGGTGTTATAGCATGAAGGGGTTTTTATTATATACACGGTGACCTCAGAGATAAGATCGCCGATTTGCAACCCGAACCGGATTTTGCCAATGGGCCTTTGAGCACTCCCATCGTATCCAAAGATGGACACAGATGTATGGCTTAGTTTGCTAGGTGGGATACCCAGCTCTTCAAGTGCCGTAGTAGAGATGAGGTTGAGTGCAGACCTCGGGTCGATCTGGACTCTGTGTATCAGCATCTCTTTGATGTACCCCGTGAAATACAAGGGTCGGTTGTGCTTCGTCTTGCCTAGCAGGAGGTCTTCCTTATTAAAGGCGATGGTAGCATTTGCGGCTTTTTGGACGGAAGGGCATTCGGTGCAAGGTCCTCCAGCTTCTTTCTTTTCTCCATTTGAGGAGGTTTTTGACTTTTTGACCCTATAGTCCATTTCAATTTGTAGGACTTGTGGGGCATGTTTGTCGACATCCACATTCAGCCTTTGCAGTTCTGAAATGAGACTATCACGAGTTTGTGGTGACATTCGTAATAAGTCTAGGATGTGCAGTCGTACAGGTATGTGTTTGAAGTGCTCGATCAAGTCATACTTGAAAGCCTCCTTGGGGCCTGCATTTTCATTATTGTTGCCACTTGGGGCATTTACAGCTTGTTTTCCTGAAGGATTTACATAAGAAGAAGAAGAAGGTCGGTTGTAGTTTTTGTGGTAATCCTGGCCAGAGCGGGTACCTTTCCCAACTTCAAAAGCTTCTAGAAGTGGTTCTTCTTTCGGAAGACCCCCTTCGAGCTCAAGGGGCTGATCCTCCCCATTTCCTGAAAACGCTTTTGCAGCAACATTGCCGTCTTCAATTATTGCGTTGCATGGAGCATTTTCCGGGAACAAGTCCTGAACAGCTTCCAACAACTTTTCTTCTTTGTCCAGTATTTCATCAGTCCAAACATCTCCTATGAGGTTGAGTATCTGAGACCAATTGACTGGGTTTTCATTGAAGGCTTCATCAGCCAGAGCTTCTTCATGGTGATCAGTCGGAAGAGGTTTGAATTCTTATGTCACCGTTTTAGGAGATGACGGCTGAGAAGACGCTATCTCAGTGGAAGTCACCCGAGAATATGTAGCTCCAGAAGATATTCTACCGGATGCATTTTGAGAATCCGTGGCCTCAGCAGATGAAGCTTTAGAGGCACTATCATCTTGAACTATCACATTGTAGGTAACTTCAATAGAAGATGCCTCCACAAGGGACTGTTGGGAATCAGACTCATCCTCCGATGTAAGAGGATCATCAATCCAGCAACTTTCTTCATTTTCTGGAGTCACTGGAGGAGATGCTTGTAGATTCTCCGAGACTTTCGGTTCTGGATTTTAATGAAGCTGATTGATGCGATCCTGCTCTTGCTCTATGGCCAGACGCTGTAAGATCCTTGCATATTCTTCAAGATCGGGCATAGGAACCAAATCTTCTTCTTCATTTGCCCCTTGTGGTTCGACCTGGTTGGGATCCACTAGAGCATTTGTTTGCGCTAGGTTGACAGCACTTTCTTGAACAGCCTCTTGGTCTTCATCATCATCAGACCAGGATCCTTGTGGTTGGAAGGGGTTATACCAGATTACTGGCATAAGGTGGGATTCTTGAATCCATTCTTCATCGGAGAGATATTCTCCGGTTTCAAGGGATTCCTCCCATTCATCTGTGTCACTGGCAGTGTCACTGGACTCGTATCCATTCATGGACAATCCAACTACCGAGTTACAAGAGTATGATGCCCCCTGCGTAGTCTCATCTCTGAGTCGTGGTGGCATGAAATCACTGAGGGTGAATTTTCCTACCACTCTTGAAGCCTTGGGAAGAAATTCCTCTGTTGCCCCCAATGAAGATGTAGAGGAGGTTTCTGCCTTTTCAGGAACCTCTTGCTTGGTTTGAGCCTTCTCCTGCTATTTGAGCTTGCGGAGTTGTCTCTTGGCTTGCCTTCCCTGTTGAGCGGTCGGCTTTGTTTTGACGATCTCCTAATTTTCATCTTCTAGGAGATCGGGAAGCACCCATATGGGCTATCCTTCTGGTGTTGGGTAAGGCACCAGCTCTTGAAACGTTTGGGTCATTTTTATCACCTTGAAGGAAGTTGTGATCCTCTCCTTTGGTGATTTGGATGTTTGTCCATATGACACCATGTTAACGGAGGCAGACCCGTAGTTTTTGTCAAGCGTAATGACTCCGTTTTTCCACATCTTGTTGATCTTCTCTCTCACAACGAAACATTGGTTGAGAGGATGCGAGACCATTTGGTGGTATGGGCAATATCGAGGATCATTGGTTTTGCCAACATCTCCCGGTCTTTTGGGGTCAGGCAAGGTGAATTTCCCATTTGCCAAGAGAGCCCCAAAGATTTCTTCAACATCTTCATCGAATGGGTATTTCTTTTCTACTCGTTCTTTAAATGCATCAGAGAGTTCAGGTCTCTTACCTGCAGCTTTGTTTTCAGCTTTCTTTGGTGGCTGAGGAGCTGACTTGGTTTGCACGTTGAGAACCTCTTTTTTCTTTCGCTTGGAGGTCGGAATGGCGGTCGGCTCTTTCTTTGATGACTCCTGACTGTTGAGGTCTTTGATCACCGTTTCAGCCTCCATAGACGCTTCCAGGAGTTCCCCCAGGTTTTTTGATTTATTGCCGATGATCATGGAGCGGATCCTTGCTCTCATGTTGTTTCGGCAGATGTCGACTAACGACGCTTGTGGCAGCACATCTGAGCATTTGTATGCCATTGCTTTCCACTTGTGAATGAAGTCGTATGTCGACTCATTCTCTCCCTGTTTTAGGCTGCAGAGTTGAGCCATAGTAACAGGATGATCCTCACCTTTGAAGGTCCAGGTTTGAATGGAGTCCTCTGGCAGAGTGGAGTACCAATCAAAGGCCGTACCTTTGAAGGTAGTTACAAAGAGACGGATCTTGAGGGCATCTTGATCCGCAATAGTTCCCATCAGGATCTTGAAGTGGATGACATGTTGTCTGGCTGAACCTTTCCTCGTATATGTTTGGAGAAGAGGTTGTTTAAACTTTGGAGGGAACGGAGCCAAGTCCATCCATAAGGGATATGGTGGCTTGATTCCATGCTCCTTCAGTGTATCCTCTTCTTTTGCTTTGGCGAGGATATCGTCAACGTCCTTTTTAGTAAGGGCGCGTGACTCATCTTCTCCACCGTTTGCCTCATCTTGTGGAAGAACCTCATCATTGTTTGGTGGATGCTGGAGAGTGAGAAGGAGGTTTTCCATCAAGACCTTTATTCTCTGCTATCCTTGCTCTAGCTGCTGTATGCGTAGAGCCATGTTATCGTCCAGTGGAGGTTGCTCAGAGTTTGTGACTAGGACATTCACTCTTCGTGAGTCGAAAGAGGATACTGTCTTAGTGATTGAGCTGGAGCTCATTCTTCTAGATGAAGAGCCCGAGGAATGATCACTCCGATGTCCCTGGCTTGAAGGAGTGGGAGAGTCTTCCTAATGCCTTCTCATCCAGGGGACGCTGTGGGTCACCGGTCGTCTAACATGTATTTTTGTTGCTGATTTCTGCCGTAATTTGGTTTTACCAACTATGTGCACAGCAGCAACTTGGTCGGGTCTTTCTTTTTCGACCCATTTTTGGGAGATTTAAAGCTCAGAATACTGGGTTCTCTATTTCTCTGATCTCTTCTGTCGATATGCCGCACGGCGACGTATACGACGAGCAATTTGAGCTTCAGTTAGCTCAGGCTGTGCTCTGGCAATGAAGGATATGGTCCCTCGTGCGCAGCAACCAAGCTTGTCTTCCTCGAAGACTGGCATGGACAGGATATAGAAGCGGTCCTTAGCATGGCGCAGCGAAGCTTTAAATTTTGCAAGCTCAGCCCCTGTTGAGATGAAGGGTCGAGTTGCAAGAGAGCAGGCCCTGGCAGATTCTTGTCGAGGCCTTGTGATGCACGACTTGATTTTGGGCTTATATGAGGAAGCCGGCTCGTGCTGAGTTGTTTTGGTTATCCGATGGAGGGTAGGCTTCTCCCCTTTGATGTAAGCGAGAGGATAGAACCGATTCTCCTTGAGAGGAGCCAGGTATGCTGGCTTTGCAGATGTCTGGGACCTTCTTTGTTTTGGCGAAGATCGCAGGGACCAAGTCTTGGGGCATACCTGGTTTTTTGTAGGTTGAGGCCTGGTGGGATTACTATGAGCCTCAGGTTTCTTGGTGACCGCCTTTGGTGTCGGGGCAGCGACACGTTAAGGGGCGGTCTTCTGCTTCTTAGCAGGCACCGTCTCTTCTGCGGGTAGTGAGAATGGACCCAGTGACCCGAAGATGATGGTCCGAGGAGTGGAGGTCGACCAGGTGTTTTGAGAGTTGCCGAGGGAGGTGACGCTTCGGCAGCTGGCGGGGCGCTTGAAAGTGTGCTTGCTCTGCTTCTCTTGAAGCATGACTTGGTACTTGTTCTCATCAAAGGTGATGGTCAACGAAGCTGCCATTGTTAGTTTTGGAAAACTTCTGAAACAAGACCACATCCATTAGTAATCACAAGAATATGGTGATCATAAATGGAAAACACTATGGTTTTGTCTTTTCAAATCGCTCAGAGAGCATGGCCGATTCTGAGCGTAATGAAGAAGGCAAAAAGCCATAGAGGGTACAATTGTTCTGAACGCAAGTATGGTCGGCTCGAAATGAGCGCTCTAGTGACTGCTTATAAGCAATTGTAAACCTTAATTCAAGTTACCGAGAAGAGAAGCTCACTCGAGGTAAAATGATATAAGGTTGGAGATACAAATGTGTCGGTCGTGAATACAGTAGACCCGAAAGGGCGTACTAGCACCGTTAGGCACAAATGTTGTAAATCGCATCCTTGGAAATGACACGAGATGGGATTTTTGAAAGGTCAAGATCAAATTCGCAAAAGAGAGCAAATGGTAATCCAATCCGAACAAAGGCTCATCGATTTCCGCGAGCCCTAAGTCCGAAGAGGAAGGAACCAAGATTTCTCATATTTGAATCCAATAATGACGAAAGCTTTTTTTTTAAAATCCAAGATTGAATTCATAAAAGAGAGCAAATGATATTCCAGTCCGAATACAGGCTCAAACATTTCTGCGAGCACTAAATCCGAAAGGAAAGAACCAAAATTCCTCCAATTTGAACACAATAGTGATAGAAGTTTTTTTTTTTTTTTTAAGAGAGATTTGTTTTCAGTGTTTTCAGAGTATACATAGGTCTTCCAATTCGGTCTTATGAAACCTTAGTGGATAGATTGGCCCCCAGGTAAGGGTAAGATTACTTAATGGACCCGTTTGAAGGACCTCAAACAGTCTAGCTGCCTCCACACTCTGGACAAGGCTTTTCTTAGATCCACTTTGGTCAAAGAATGCAATTGGTGCAACCTTAATGTTTTTTTTTTTTTTGTTTTTTTTTTTTTAAAGATCTCGAATGGACCCATCAAAGAGAGGAAAGTGGCCCTTCCCAATCCGAACGTTGGCTCAAACATTTCTGCGAGCCATTGTACGAAAAGGAAAGAGCCAAAGTTTCTCCAATTTGAATCCAAAAGAAAGAAATTTGAAAAAAAAAATTTGATAAATTTTTTTGAAAGATCTCCAATGGACCCATGAAAGAGAGGGAAATGGCTCCTCCTAATCCGAACGTTGGCTCAAACATTTCTGCGAGCCATTGAACGGAAAGGAAAGAACCAAAGTTTCTCCAATTTGAATCCAAAAGAAAGAAAATTGAAAGCTTTTTTTTTAAAAGATTTTTTTGAAAGATTTCCAATGGACCCATCAAAGAGAAGGAAATGTCCCATCCCAATCCGAATGTTGGCTCAAACATTTCTGCGAGCCATTGTACAAAAAGGAAAGAACCAAAGTTTCTCCAATTTGAATCCAAAAGAAAGAAACTTGAAAACTTTTTTTTTAATAGAATTTTTTGAAAGATTTCCAATGGACCCATCAAAGAGAAGGAAATGCCCAATCCCAATCCAAACGTTGGCTCAAACATTTCTGTGAGCCATTGTACGAAAAGAAAAGAACCAAAGTTTCTCCAATTTGAACCCAATGGAAAATAACCTTTTTTTTTTGTTTGAGAAAAGAAAGAATGGAAACAAGTTCAAAGAAAGAAGTTTCCAAAGAATCTCATCTCATTTTCTTTAGATACAAGATCCAACATAGGCCACCAACTAGGAAGGAGCCAACGATTCTAAGCATCGTGTTCTCAAATGAACGAGTCCCACAGGGTGTGCCAACTTGATGGACCCATCTTTTTTTTCTTCTTGCCTTCCTTCGTCCCGGGTCCGCCGGGGTGCGGCGGGGCGAAGAGAAAAAAAGAGCAAGCATCAACATTTTTGTACGGGTATGCCAGATTTTCTATTCTACTTGGAATATGAAATGGTGATCCGGAGATTCACCTTCACAAGTAGAAAGGAAATCAAACTTTTTTTCTAACTTTCCATTGCACATATATTTAAAGAAAGAGACAAGATTTTAAAATGCAGTGAGAGGCGATTTTGTTTAGTTTGTCGTGAAAGGCTGTTTTGTGCCGTAGAAGGTGGTTTTGCCATCAAAGGCGATTTACAAATCTCATCAATGATGAAAGACAAGAATTGTGATTTTTTTGTCTCTTTAAAAAATACAAAGTACAATAGAGAAGAAAGAAAGAGGGATCTGACTTCTCAGGAGATTGTGGGACTCGTTCAGATCAACGGTCGCGAGTCATGTATGGACTCCGCCATCGTCCTTCAGATGAGAACACTTGATGCTTTAGTTCACTTGGCTTGACTTGGACCTCGGATTTTTAGAGGACAAAGACCAAGGGAAGGTCCTATATCCGATAAAAAACCAAGTAGACGGGCTGAAAAGCCGCATCTAGGCCATGTTGGATAGAAGAAGAGGGGAGATCTTGGGGGGGTGGTCCCCCAAGGGACTTCGATCACCTTGTAGAATTTGCAGCAGAGTTTCTTCAGAGTGAGAGAGCTTCTTTTCGCAGAGAATCCTTCAGGATAGTTTTCAGACAATTTTTCAGGACTCTTCAGATGATTTTTTCGAACCCCTTCCCTTTGGAATGACCGCCTATTTATAGGCTTTTGGTGGCCATTAGGAAGGTTTATGGGCATTAATGATATTAATGCTCCATGATGGGAAGAGTTACAAGATTTAATTTCATAATTTTGTAACTCCTTTTTCTTGGATTTTGATTGGCCGATGGAAAATAATGGGCATTTAATCTCCATGATGATCGGAGTTTCGTGATTAATTACCATGATTAATCTCCATAATGATAGGAGTTGCATGGTTAATTGTCATGATTGATTGGACTTGTAACTCTCATTTGCTTGCTTCTGATTGAGCTGTCCAAAATAATGAGTTAATGACCCTAATAAGTTGTCATAAAAAGGTCATTTAACTTCATTAATTGGCCGCTGAGTCGCTTGAAGAGTCGTGGGCCGCGCCGCGTCTTTTGGAATTCTTCTTGTGATGATCATCGATGAATCCGCATGTTATTTGATGTCGGATGACGATGCGAATTCAGACATTGGTTGATACCAATGAGCCGGCAACATCTGTCCAGTCGATTTCTCGATCGGTCGGGCAGAAAGTGTACTTTCTTGGTCGGCCGGTTGGCGGTTTCGGAGTGTCCGATGATGATCAAATGATTTCGATGGCGGATCCGTGATGTTGACGAAAATCGACGCATATCATGCCTCAAAAATCAAATTTTAAGAAAATCACAGGGGCCAAACATCGCGAAACGTGAAAAGAATCAGAAAAACGGACGTTTCGGCGGAAATCCGGCGACCCAGACTTCCATGGTCGCCGGCGACCATGGGCGATGGTCGCCAGCGACCGTGGGGCTTTGGCCCCCTTTTCGGTCGCCGTTTCTTCGTCGTTTTTCGAGCTTTTTCGCTTCTGTTTTCTCCTGTATTTTCCTTCGACATTTATCCTCATTTATTGGCTTGATTCCACTGAAGAAAACCCATTGAGAAGTCATGCAAATCAGAGCACAAAGTTTCTTATTTTTGGAAAAGCCGAAGACTTTGTAGTCTATTTTCCGCCAAGAGTTGAAACTAGGTCAAACGATGTCGGAATGACCTGAAATTTGAGGTGAAGCTTCCTGAGCATTAGATAGGACCAACCATTGACTTTTATTTGAGTTTTGAAGCCGTTTGGGGTCCCGTCGATGCTAGACTTGATTTCACCGTGCGAAAGATGTCGAGCTTTGATGTGTGGTCATCCGATGTCCGATTGACCTGAAATTTGACAGGGAGCCTATTGGAGTCATTTTGAGATGATCCATTAGCTCCGATTTGGATGCCATGGTCCCGGGGAGCTTCGCCGCCGGTAGGCTTGATTTTGCTTCGGAGCGTCAAAACCGGGTCAAACGTTGTCGGAATGACCTGAAATTTGACGTGCAGCCCTTTGGAAGCATCAGAAGCTACTCATATGCTTTATTTGATGAGTGGCGGCATCGGAGGTTCTCGCCTCTAAGAGGCTTGATTTTGCCTTTCGAGAGTTGGTGGAGGGTCAAACGGTGTCGGTTTAACTTGAAATTTGGCGTGGAGCCTTTTGGAGGTATTTTGAGTCCATCCATAGGCTCTGATAAAAGATTTGATGTCTTCGACATTGTCGCCGACGGGAGTTCCCGCTTAGCTGTTAGAGGATTGAAGTTAGGCCAGATGGTGTCGAAATGGCCCGAAACTTCATGTGTACCTCCTTTTTGGCTATTTCGAATGACCTTGCAGGTTTTGTTTGATTCTGACAAGATCTGAAGCCTGAAGCAGATTTTCCTATTTGTAGTAGGATGCGGCTCCATGTAACTTTTGATGTTGAGGAGGCAAAGTGATTGTTTTTGGTGTCAACATGGTTTACCTCTCAAAATTGAAACATTTAATAATTGCACCAATTGTCTCAGGATGCTCACATTTTAAAATGGGTTGAACACTAATCTAAACTAAGCATACAAATGAAACATGAGCGAGTACTAAAATGAGATACAAAGAAACAAAAGAAATATTGAAGTTGCTCTAATCAAATACAGTGAACTCAAAAGTAAATGAATGGGAAAAAATAAAGTTCTCTTGTTGACACAGAGAAATGGAATTATATTGGAGAAAGTAGAAAATGATGATAATAAGAATGAGCTTAATTCTTTACCAATATTATTGGGAGACTCTTTTTACCATTAGTTCCACATTCTTAAAAAGAAAGTGTACAATCAAAATCAATGGATAAAAAAGAAACCAGGCAACCTAGAACCGAGAGTAGATTAAATAAACACAACTAAGGATTAAATAAACCAGACAACCCAAAACTCAGCATTTCACATTCTAAAAAAAGTAAAATCATATAATCAGAACAAACAAAAATACTTAAAACTCCTTATATTAGTGGCACTTGGACACTGGGACCTATTAATACTCAAATGCTATTGCGTTGTTAGAAATAAGATGCTTTGGGAGTTTCTTAATAGACAAAAGGCATGATGGAGAGTCCATATCATTGAAAAGACTTTATTGAGAAAACTCCAGTATTTTATTTTCTTTATTAGAGGATAGATTTGACCATGGAAATAACCTAGATTGAGGTGGAAATTTGGGATATCTCATAAATAGCAAGGATGTTTGTTTTAATGATTTTGATTTTTAATAGATGGAGTCTATCTTAATGTTCCACTCCTTTTGCATCACGATTTATAAAAGTTAAAGCAAAAAAAAAAAAAAAATCAAACTCCACCCTTTCTCCCTCAGCAAGAATGCATGATAGCACATTAGTTACATGGAAAATTTCCCGCCTCCTCTTTAGCTCTACGTAATTGTCGCGATTTATCTTTTTTCAATAATGTTGTCATTTCTTATTAATTATGAAACTTGTTATTTGTGTTGATCAATTCCATATATTATATATTCATTTGGATTTAGTTTTATTGTAAAATGGTTATCATAGAAAATTAATGACTATATAGGAAACCATATAAAATAGTTATTTCAAAAGTCTGAACATCTATACCTAAAGTACAATGCATAAGTGTGAAAATAATATCAACAGTATTTATAAGGGTCAATATTTAAAAAAAATAGTTACTTTTATAAACACCTCGTAGATAAATCCCAACTCCCTATCAATATTCTAAAGTGGGGCTGGGTCCCTTCCTCATTAACTAATTTTAAGTTTTTGTTGATAACTATTAGCAAAAGGATTTTCTATGGTGTAATGGTAGGGTCACCCATTTGAAATCCAAAATGTCCTGAGTTTGAGTCTCGGCCTGGGTTTGAGTCTCAGCATGATTAATTTTTACCACATCATTAAAAATACACGGGCCGGGTCGTGTTTAATGCGGGCTAGATGGGTTAGCCTAACCCGAGACTTAATGGGTGCAGGTTTCAGGTTTCCAAATCAGTTTCAGATGTGGGTCGGTCATGGGTTGGTGGTCCAAAAAGTGTGCTCTACCTCTGGCTCGACCCGATTTACCCCAATCCGACCCATTTGCCAGGGTCAAACTAAATTAAATTGGATGAGTCAAAATCAATTAGAGCGAATTAGAATTGATTTCAATTTCAAACCAGTTCGCTTCATTATATATAATGGAGGCTCATACCCAAGCCAAACCTAATATAAAAGATGAACAATTATTATACGGCGTGTATGCATATTATAATGCACATTTCATTGAAAAAGTCTACATAAAGTAGAACCATGTGTGTGAGAAAATGAGAATATAATGGTGGATGTATATAAATAGCACATAGATCAAAACACATGCTACAATAAATATAGTTATATAATTGAAGCATACTAAAACAACAATTATATCACTTTGGCCAATCGCCCACAAGTTTTACAGTCCAAATCAAGTGAATAGTCGAACCAATGGTCCAGTCCATTCGGATTCCAATGGTCCAGTCCATTCGGATGGGTGCCAAACCCCAAGAGTCAGGACTATTAGGAGGATCCCTACTTTATGGTCTACTGAGATGAATCATAAGGTGGCCCATCCATGTGTTTAAGAGCACCACGCAAGGGGTTCCCAGGTATTTTGGCAATTGTGAAAAATGTGTAGAGATTTGTGGAGTATTCTAGAAAGGAAGGGACAAGTCTAAAATGGTAGATTAAAGTTCCTAAGGTAGGGTTTGGAAAGTTGTCATCAGTTGGATGAGCACCAAATGTCAGAATACTGATCATTCATTGTACATAATTTAATTATAAATATGGGTCTTTACACTCATTTGTGACCATTTCCCTACGTTCCGCCTTTTCAGTGTGCAAGTGTGCAAATTAGTTTCAGTGTTGCAGTAGGGCTAGATTGACATAGGAAAAGGCAAGCTTTTTGGTTTTCTAAAAGTGCAGAGAGACTTCAAATGATTTGTAATATAGGGGGGAGCGACATTATCTTCTAAGGACATTCCTTGTGCAGATTGAATAACTAAAACCCTTGAGAGTTTAGGGTGCGAGATCTCTATATTAGTCCACTCAATTATTCAATCCAAAAAGTGTGCAAAATCAGAAAATATGCAGCGGAAATAAAATCACAAGCACACACCACAAGGACACCAGATTCTTACGTGGAAAACCCTAACTGGGTGAAAAACCACGGATCCAAACTAGATCTAATCAAGCACTATGAATCTCACAATTACAAGAAACTCAAATTTCTTCCCCAGATATCCCCTACCTAAGGACTGAAGTTACCTTGCGTCGCTTCACGCTTCAACGACTTCACACCGCTGATTGCAACAGACCCAATCCAGCGCTTGACTCCTCAAATCTTCTCGCAAGAAGAAAAATCTTCTACAAAAGATGCAGAAGAAACTGGCTTTAGAGAACTTGGCAGCACAACACCTTAATAAAACTCTAGAAAGGAATTCTCTCAATTGAATCTCCAAATCAGAACTTGAGAGGTGAGGGATGCTTTTAGAATAGCCCTTGAGTCCTTTATATAGCCTTGGATTCATGCTAAAGTCTTCTAATCATAATCCATTTCAGAATAGTAGTCCATCTGAAATTTCATTTAAGAGTATGGATCAAACTGCACTTGCTGCGCCACCCTCGCTATAGCGAGGTCCCATTCTGCCTCGTGCCCAGTTTTCCATTCTCGCTATAGCGAGAAGGAGTTTCGCTATAGCGAGGCTACATGCTATCTCGTTTTATGTTAGCAGCTTTTGTTGACCCATCTCTCTTTTTTTTACCTTACAATCTCCCCCTTTTGGCAATTCTCGGACAAATCTCTCTAGAACAATATAATATGATATACCCAAAAGAAAAACTCAAAATACATTGAATTTTAAAACAAAAGAAAAACAGCACGGTAGATCTTGTATGACTTGTTCTTGAACTTTTCAGATCGTGAATTGCCTTGGCTTGTAAAGCTCCCCCTGGCTTCACTCTTCTCCTATGTATTTGTCCGTAATTGACAAACAAAAGTCATCGTGCAACTTCTGTCAATCTGGATGCAGTTAGCTCCCCCTCAATTTTAACTCCCCCAGAATGTATCTTCGTAGCAGCATTGGGGGTGGGAGCTTGACCTCCTTGATCAGGGCTTTTTATAATTAGCCACCCAACATTTGTGTAGTTTGAGCTTTCAACACAGTGTGAGCAAACTCCTTTGGCAAATCAGATTTTCTAACCCAAATTGGAGTTGTCTTGGGTGGAGAAAAATTCTTCCGCCATTGCTTGATCTTGGGTAGACTTTGCAGCTTCTTGTAATGGGGACGAATGTGTTCTTTCTTTCCACAATGATGACAAGTGGATGTGTGTGCAGTGCGTGACACATTTTTTTCTTGAAAATACTCGACACGTTAGTAACATGTGCAGTATGTGGAGTAGTATGTGCAACACTTGAAACAAAAATTGTTTTACCTTTAGCATTTGAAGTGGATGCACCATGATCATAATCGAGACCGCTTCTGTCAAAATGAGACTTCTGACTGCACAAGATGTTCGTAAAAGTCTTCGAACCAATGTTCATCTTGTTTAGTGAAGCTTGTTTCACTTCTAGTTCAGACAGAGTGATCTTCAGTCTTCCTTGCAAGTCTTGATTTTCAGCTTTTATCATCACTATCTCTTTCTTTAGATTCACTATTTCTTTTTCAGCCTTCTCAAGTTTTTGACCATCAGTAGTCAAATTTTCAGCCATGAAATTTTTCTGACTTTCCAAGAGATGAATATGTTTCAGCGCTTGCTCTAATTTAATCTTCAATGCAGAATTTTCTTCTCGAGCAACCTTGAACTTGATAGTAATCTTGTTGCCATACTTTGTCATCCTGACACAATCAGCATATGTAGTATGATACAACTCTTTATAATCTTTCTCTTGATCTAACATTTCATCATCATTATCTTCATCAGTTTCATTGTCAGACAAAGACTTAGCCATGAAAGCCACAAACTTGCCATTTACAGTTTCTAAAGAATTAAACTCAGGATCTTTTTCTTCTTCGGAAGATTCCTCATCCCAAGTTGTGTTGAGAGCCTTTTGCTTTGTACCATTTTTCTTGTTAGCACACTCATTAGCATAATGACCATAGCCTTGGCACTCAAAACACTTTGTTCCTTTCGCAGAATCCTTTTTTCCAGATTTAGAACTCTTCCACTTGGCTTGTTTTGACTTCATATACTTCTTGAAGTAATTTAACAATTCAGCTATATCATCTTCAGCCTCATATTCAGAATCAAACTCTATTTTCTTTTCAGGCTTCTTGCTAGATTTCAAAGCAATACCTTTCTCTTTAGATTTTCCTTTATCCAAACGGTTTGCTTCAAAGGTCTGAAGATTTCCAACCAGCTGGTTGACCTTGAGGGTATCGAGATTCTTATTTTCTTCAATGGCATCAACTTTAGAATCAAACCTCGAAGGTAGAGACCTTAGAATTTTCTTGACAATCTTGTTTCCTAGAATTTCCTCACCTAGAATGAAAGCGGAACTGACAATATCATTCAGCTTCGCATAGAATTCATCAAAGGTCTCATCTTCGCCCATCACGATGGTTTCAAATTCTTTAGTCAGCCTTTGCAATTTAGATTGCTTCACCGTGTCTGTACCCTCATACACTGTCTCTAAGACTTCCCGTGCTTCTTTTGCAGTTTTATAAGTGGAAATCCTACAAAACTCTTCAGCAGACACTCCATTGTATATTCCATTCATTGCCTTGTTATTACAATTGGAGGCATGCTTATCATCCTTAGACCATTGGGCTCTAGGTTTAGGAATAGTTTTCCCATCAGCCACATTTGTTGGTTTGGAGTAGCCCTCCTCAACAATATCCCAAACATCATCATCAATGGACTTAAGGAACCCAATCATCCTTTGCTTCCAATATGCATAATTAGAACCATCTAGCAAAGGGGGCTTAAAAGTTTATGTCCCTTCTCGATTGAGTACCATTCTAGAAATCTCTTTGGATCAAACACAACAACTTAGTGCAACCCGCTCTGATACCAATTGAGAGATTAGGGTATGAGATCTCTAGATTGGTCCACTCAATTACTCAATCCAAAAAGTGTGCAAAATCAGAAAATATGCAGCGGAAATAAAATCACAAGCACACACCACAAGGACACCAGATTTTTACTTGGAAAAACCTAACCAGGTGAAAAACCACGAATCCAAACTGGATCTAATCAAGCACTATGAATCTCGCAATTACAAGAAACTCAAATTTCTTCCCTAGATAGCCCCTACCTAAGGACTGAAGTTACCTTGCGTCGCTTCACGCTTCAAGGACTTCACACCGCTGATTGCAACAGACCCAATCCAGCGCTTGACTCCTCAAATCTTCTCGCAAGAAGAAAAATCTTCTACAAAAGATGCAGAAGAAACTAGCTTTAGAGAACTTGGCAGCACAACACCTTAATAAAACTCTAGAAAGGAATTCTCTCAATTGAATCTCCAAATCAGAACTTGAGAGGTGAGGGATGCTTTTAGAATAGCCCTTGAGTCCTTTATATAGCCTTGGATTCGTGCTAAAGTCTTCTAATCATAATCCACTTCAGAATAGTAGTCCATCTGAAATTTCGTTCAAGAGTCTGGATCAAACTGCACTTGCTGCACCACCCTCGCTATAGCGAGCTTCATCCTCGCTATAGCGAGGTCCCATTCTGCCTCGTGCCCAATTTTCCATTCTCGCTATAGCGAGAAGGAGTCTCGCTATAGCGAGACTACATGCTGTCTCGTTTTATGTCAGCAACTTTTGTTGACCCATCTCTTTTTTTTTTACCTTACAACCCTCTTCTCCAAATCTATCAAGATAGGGTCCTTTGTTTGAAGAGATCAAAGTTTTATTGAATTGCTAGCTATACATTGTAAGACCCCGCCCCGAGAGTTTCCTTTTAGTGTTAATTAAGACGCATTTTAGCAATAAGTGTGATTAGTGGAAATTGAGTAAATCTGGATTAGAATAGCTTTTTATAGCTTTGAATAATTTTGGGGACTCTTTTGATCTAGTGGGGCCCTTTGGGGGTTCCTTTTTATTGTGTCTTGGTTAGTTTTGGGATCTAGTTATAATTCTGGAAATCGGTAATTTACTCCGTTTAATGTATTTTATGATTCCCGACAACTTTTGTATTTGCTCCGTTTCCATTCGAGACCTCTAAACCCTACTTTGCCATTGATAGGGGTAAAACAGTCTTTTTACACAAAATCTGGACACTATTTTCAATGTCTCCGAAACTCGTAAAATATATACTTTTTGGAAAGTAGAAATTTCGACGATCAATTCTTCCTTCTTCGTCGAATCCGTCCGAAGCCCGTAGAGCGACGTTCTAGCCCATTTTAGACTTTTAAGTTGTGGGACCCATAGCCATTGTCTATATAAGGAGGAGTTCTTTTCCCTCCTCCTCTTCTTGCAATTTCTGGAGAACAAGGTATCCCAGCCCAGCCTAGGGTTTTCTTCAACTTCTTCTTGCTCCTTGCTTCTCCATCTCTCAATCTCTCTCAAATCTAGTGCTAAAGACAAAATGGAGGTGGTGATCTTCTTCCCCTCCATGAGAGCTTCTTCTTGATACCATTTGTAGAGAGAGCCTCCCATTCCAAGCTATCTTTTGAGCAAACTCTTGCCATTAGAGGACTCTTCATGTAAGTTCTTCTTCTCATCTCTTGATTGTGTGTTCATCTAGCCTATGAGGTGCTTCACCTTGATTATTGGAAGCTATCTCCATCTATTTCTTGGTTTTGACATTCTAGGGTTGTAATGATTGTATTTGGGGATTTTTGTGTGGATTGTAGATTTAGAGCTTGATAGAAGGATTAGAGCTTGACTAGCATACTTGGAGACCAAGGCAAGTGGATGAATGGATTCGATTTGAATAAGTTCTTATTTTGGTTGAAAATGTGGATTTTTACTATTCCTATTTCATTTGATTCATTATGTTTATAATGCTTTTGGAAATGTATTTATTGTCATGGTTTTCTCTTAGTTAGTTCTATGAGAATATATGCATGCATTCATGAAAGTTTATTTTGGGTTAGTATGACTTCTTAAATGAGATTTGTATTTGCATTGAATGAGATTTGCATTGGTAGAAGAAATAAATGCATTGATGAAAGGGTGGTTGGTGGAAAGAATTAAATGTTGAATGGAAGGGAATGGATCTATTTCATGTTAGGAAAGGGTTGGAGTTGAGGTGAAATAGTTTGGGAAAGAAAGTACTGAAATCTGCACCTGATGTGTAGTTCCCGCAGCTGGGCGGTCAGCGGGCGGTCACCTCGGCGGCTAGCCGACCCAGATGCGGTTAGAAACACAGAATGCTGTATTTTGACAGGCGAACCGCGGTCAGCCGCGCGGTCAGCTCGCGGCTAACCGCCAATCCAAAAACCCTGTGACCGCTAGGTAGCCGAGATGCGCGGTTAGAAACACAGAATGCTACATTTTAGCAGGGTGAACCGCGGTCAGCCCCGCGGTCAGTCAGCGGCTAACCGCCGATCACATCGGCGGCTAACCGCCGCCTGACCGACAGGTGACCGAGTTTTACCCAGAATTCCTGAGTCTTTTCTATTGGTTTCAGATATGGTATTTAAAGGTTTGGATGGGTTGTTCTGATGCCCTACCGCCTTGGAAGGACCCAGGGGATGACATAAGGAGATTGACATAGAAAGAAAAACCATTTCGGAAAAGGTATTGGGACCTTTAGATTCATCAACGTGCATAAGGAAACTTAGTATGTCCTCTATCATTTGAGTACCATACTAAGGGTAATTTAGACATACAAGATCCTTATACAGGTCGTTTGAATATAGATGCCCCAATACATAGTCCCTAATGGCATAAGGACTCATTGCATTGTTTTATTCAGTTATTTGTATAATAACCCGAATCTACTGGTTTTCTCTCAAATTCCGATTTGTACACCCGATATGTCCTGCCAGCCCGTGTATACATGAACCGAAAATAATATGAAATGTGTGCCTTCGAGCACCATGCCCCGCCTGCCCGTATGTTTTATATTGATATAGTTTTGTATATGTTTTGATTTATCATGTAACCTAAGAGTCGGCACCACTAAGCTTGGACATCCTTGTCAGTCTGATCAACTGACTTGGGTCTCCCCCTGTGCTCCCGCCAGTTGCAACTTGGATCCTGTTCTGTCCCGTTACCCGGTTCCGCGGCCGTGGTCTTGCCTAGCTATATGTATATGTATATGTATATAATGTTGGTTCTCGTCACTTCGTGTGCTCGAGCCCAACGCACTGAATGTGCTCTCATCACCTTAGTGATGGAGAGGATTTAGCTCTAGTGTGGTTGCCATCTAGTCAGTTCCTGTACCTTGAATACCCCGCATGATTTATATTGCATCTGTACTTTAAATGAACTATGCATCCTGTTTTATGACAGTTTTCGTTACGTCTAAGATATGCTTTGATTTCTTTATTGGTATTATCTATTCACCCACCTGCCAGACCGTCGTGTCTGACCCATTTTTGTGGTACTCAGGTCCAGCTCCCGTCTTTGCCTTTGAAGAGGAGCCAGAGGAGGCGGTCGGTGAACCGCAACGATTAGTAGAATGGCAAGCTGACGATGTCATGTAGACGTTCAGTTTTGCTTTGAGCTGCGAACATTTTGGGGAGTTCATAGAATGTTACTGATTTATACTTTGGTTGTACTGGCCTTTGTTGGCCATTATTTTTGGGGAATGTTAATTAACTTGTTCTTTTGTTTAAACTTTAACTTAATATTTTGGGAATGCTAATGAGATCATTGCTCACTCTGACATCATGCTATACTTGTTTATTAACAGCCTTATTTGATGTGATTGGATTAAGAGTTTGATTTGCTACACGCTTCCGCACCAATATAAATGTTCTATGAGTGTATGTGGAATCCTCACCGCAGAAACCTGTGGGAAATTAAGGAAATGTATAATAATCATTATTAACAAGGGGTGGTTCATTATCCACACCACCCCGTCGCGGTCCCGGGCCCCGGTTCGGGGTCGCAACAGACTGGTATCAGAGCGAGACGTGTTTCAGGTAATTAAAAGAAACTAGAAATCCTAAGGACGTGGCGAGGATCCGTTAGACTTTTCGTTAGACTTTTCGTTAGTTAGACTCGTGTGAGCAATGTGTAACCCTTATATGATTTTATGTGCTAACAATTTGTTTTACAGTGATATGCCACCTCGAAAAAGACCCGTAACCGACAATCCCACCGCAAGCAATAGTGAACACACCGGGCCACTAGGAAACGGTACTCCGGATCCAAACATGCAGAATCAATTTCAACAGATGATGCAAGCTATGCTTGACCAGCAACGTCAAGCCAATGAAAATCAGGCAAGATTGCAAGAGCAAATGGCCAGGAAGGATGAAGAGCATGCTAGGGAGATGGCTACAATGCAAAGACAGTTGTTAGAAGTGTTGGAAAGGAGACCTGAACCGGCACCAGCACAACCTCTAGGCACTCAGATTGTCATTAACAATAGGGAACATGATCCCAACGCGTTGTATGAAAAGTTTAGGAAGAGGGGTCCCAAGGAATTCACTGGGCATGAGGACCCATTAGCTGCAGATGACTGGTTGGAGCATACAGAGAACATCTTTGAGATATTTAGATGTACCGGTCGACAGCAAGTGCAACTCACCGCTTCCATGTTCACTGGCCTAGCGGATATATGGTGGAAAACAATCAAGGCTGAGTATAGAACCATAGCAGACGCAGAGGCTTGGACAAGTTTCAAGAGGCAATTCGGTGACAAGTATGTACCGACACATGTGAAGAGGCAAAAGGCCATCGAATTCCAGCAGCTCGTACAAGGTAACACGACCGTGCAAGAGTACCTCACGAAGTTCGAAAGGTTGTCTCGATATGCCCTCGAGTCGATTGACACTGTGGAGAAAAAGATAGCGAAGTTCCTTGAAGGACTTAACCCGATCATTGAGAGGGATGCCACGGGTGTTGTACCACCTATCACCTTTGAAGAAGCTATGAGAAGAGCCTACAAATTCAAGAACCTGAACAACAAGATCCTCAAGATCCAAGGAAAGGCACCAGCTCACCAACAGAATCACCCACCAAGGAATCATCAGAACAAACGACCGAGGCATGAACAAAACGTGCAGAATGTTCTAGTTTGCGTTCACTGTGGTAAGAACCACGAGAGTGCTCAATGCCGTACGATTACGGGAGCATGCTTCAGATGTGGATCCATGGCACACCAGCTCAAAGACTGCCCAAGACAAGCTGGACAAGGTAACAACAGACAGACCCAGCAACAACAAGGAACACAGCGCCAGGCACCACCTCAGAATGCACTAGCCGTACAGAACCAGCCCAGGCCACTCCAGCAACAGGCTCCACAGCAACAATATAGACCTCCACAACAGCATCAAGCTCATCAGCAAGGACAGAATCAGAATCAGCGTCCCCCTCAGCAGCATAGGAATGCACAGCAAGGAAGGCAACAACAGGCTCAGAACAGGCCTCAGCAGCGAGGACAAGTGTATGCAATTAACCAAGCTGATGCAGAGGCGGCAGATAACGTGGTGGGAGGTACACTCCTAGTTTGTGGATTTGAAGCTAAGATTTTGTTTGACCCTGGCTCTACGCACTCCTTCTTGTCTCCAAAATTTTCTAAGTTGATTGATATGCCTGCTAGAGAACTTGAGTATGTATTGACGGTGTCCACCCCCGTAGGCAAACAAGTTGTGTGTAGGAAATATTATCCTAGATGTGCTATTAAGATAGGAGATGTGGTGTTACCGGCGAATCTCATTTTGTTGGAGATGTATGATTTTGATGTCATTCTAGGAATGGATTGGTTAGCAGGGTACCATGCTACGATGGACTGTTTCAATAAGACCCTCACGTTCAAATTAGAGGAGACCCCAGCAGGCGTTTTGTTCCATGGGGAGAGGAGAAATTCTTGTCCAAGATTCGTCTCAGCATTGAAGGCTGATAGACTAGTGAGAAGGGGATGTGAATGCTATTTAGCGTTTATCACGGAGGATAAACGGTCCCAAGGGGTGGAGGAGATCCCAATTGTTTGCGAATTCCCAAACATTTTTCCAGAAGAAATCCCAGGTTTACCACCTGTTAGGGAGATTGACTTCACCATCGAATTGTTACCAGGGACCGCTCCGATATCTATCGCACCATACAGAATGGCTCCAGTTGAATTAGGAGAGTTGAAGATTCAGTTGCAAGAATTGTTGGATAAAGGTTTTATTAGACCGAGCGTCTCACCTTGGGGAGCTCCAGTTTTATTCGTCAAGAAGAAAGACGGTTCCATGAGAATGTGTATTGACTATCGGAAATTGAACCAAGCTACCATCAAGAACAAGTATCCATTGCCAAGGATAGATGAATTGTTTGACCAATTGCAAGGTGCTGCTTACTTTTCGAAGATCGATCTAAGATCAGGTTATCATCAGCTGAGAGTTAGAGATTCAGATGTATCGAAGACGGCGTTCCGGACGAGATATGGACACTATGAGTTTCTAGTGATGCCATTTGGACTGACGAATGCACCAGCAGTATTCATGGCTTTGATGAACAAAATATTCGCTGAGTACTTAGACCAATTCACAGTGGTGTTTATTGATGACATTTTGGTGTACTCTAAGTCTAGAGAAGAACATGAAGAGCATTTGAGGATAGCATTGCAACTCCTAAGAGACAATCAATTGTATGCGAAGCTCTCTAAGTGCGATTTTTGGCTTGAGGAAGTCGCATTTTTAGGTCATATCATTTCCAAAGAAGGATTATCTGTGGACTCAGCCAAGATAGATGCAGTTGTGAAGTGGGAAAGACCGAAGAACGCGTCAGAAATCAGAAGTTTTCTTGGATTGGCGGGTTACTATCGAAGATTTGTGCAAGGATTTTCGTCGATCGCAGCTTCATTGACAAAGTTGACCAAGAAGAATGCACCTTATGTGTGGACAGACCAATGCGAGGCCAGCTTCCAAGAGTTGAAAAAGAGATTAACTTCAGCACCCGTCCTCACTTTACCATCCGGGAGCGGCGGTTACACCATTTTTACAGATGCTTCGAATATAGGACTCGGTTGTGTGTTGATGCAAGATAGAAAAGTCGTTGCTTATGGATCCCGTCAGTTGAAGGACCACGAGAAGAACTATGCAACGCATGACCTGGAGTTAGCAGCGGTCGTTTTTGCGCTAAAGATGTGGAGACATTACCTCTACGGAGAGAAATTCGAAGTCCACTCCGATCACCGCAGCTTACAGTATTTGTTCTCTCAGAAGGAGTTGAATATGAGACAAAGAAGATGGATGGAATATATCAAAGATTATGATTTTCTGATCAAGTACCACCCGGGAAAGGCAAATGTAGTAGCCGATGCCTTGAGTAGGAAGTCAGCAAGTGTGGCAAGCCTAAGAGTTACGTGTTTCTTTCAACAATTTGAAGAGTTGGGGGTAGATTTTCAGCCCCTAAGCGAGGGAGTGATGTTAGCCAACATGTCAGTGTCTGAACCCTCGTTCATTCGGAAGATCAAGGACAACCAATTGCAAGATCCAGAGTTGGCCAAGATTTCAGAGCATATAGCAGAACGTCCTGATTTTCGTATTGTGGATGGAGTCTTATTCTATCGTGATCGTCTATGCGTGCCCAACATTGAAGATTTGAAGAACGACATTATGACAGAGGCACACAGTACGAAGTACTCTATGCATCCGGGTAGCACGAAGATGTATCAGAACTTGAAAGGCAGATTTTGGTGGAACAACATGAAGAGAGAAATAGCAGCTTTCGTTTCACGATGTATGACGTGTCAATTGGTGAAGGCAGAGCATCAGAGACCTTCAGGGTTATTGCGTCCATTAGAGATCCCAAAGTGGAAGTGGGAACATATCACCATGGATTTCATCTCAGGATTGCCAAGGACCAGAAAAGGGAACAATTCCATATGGGTCATTGTGGACCGTCTTACCAAATCAGCTCATTTTATTCCTATGAAGACCGGAGAGAAGATGCATATGTTACCTCTCGCAGAGTTATTTGTCAACGAGATTGTCAGCCGTCATGGGCAGCCAGTCTCCATTACTTCGGACAGAGATAGCAGATTCGTCTCGAGATTCTGGAAGACTTTGCATGAGTCTATGGGAACAAAGCTTCAGTTCAGCACAGCGTATCACCCACAAACAGATGGTCAGTCGGAAAGGACAATTCAGACCCTTGAAGATATGCTTCAAGCGTGTGTACTAGATTTCAAGACTCAATGGGATGAGTCCCTACCGCTTTGCGAATTCGCCTACAACAACAGTTATCATTCGAGCATTGGGATGGCGCCTTTTGAGGCATTGTATGGTAGGAGATGTAGAACTCCAGTTTGTTGGGAAGAAGTAGGTATTCGCAGTTTTCATGGACCGACTATGGTGAGTGAAACCAGCGACAAAGTCAAGTTGATCCAAGAACGTCTGAAAGTAGCCCGGAGTAGACAGAAGAGTTATGCAGACTCTCATCGCAGGGACTTACATTTTAAGGAAGGAGATAAGGTTTTCTTGAAGGTGTCACCTACTAGAGGAACTTTGAGATTCGGACAGAGAGGCAAATTATCTCAGCGATACATTGGACCCTATGATATCGTGAGCAAGATTGGTGACGTGGCTTACAGATTGGCCTTACCACCTGAGCTTTCCAGCGTACACAATGTGTTCCATGTGTCTATGTTGAAAAAGTACGTCCCCGACCCGTCACATGTACTCCGTCATGAACCATTAGAGATCAGAGAAGATGCCACCTATGTCGAGAAGCCTATTCAGATCATCGATACGAAAGAACAGGAACTGAGGACAAGGACTATTCAATGGGTGAAAGTGCTTTGGGAGAGTCATGGATCGGAAGAGGCAACGTGGGAATTAAGGGATCAAGTTCAGAAGAAGTATCCGCATCAACTACCCGAGGTTAGTTATTTTATTTCATTTGGTGGACCAAATGCCCTAAGGGGTGGAGGATGTAAGACCCCGCCCCGAGAGTTTCCTTTTAGTGTTAATTAAGACGCATTTTAGCTATAAGTGTGATTAGTGGAAATTGAGTAAATCTGGATTAGAATAGCTTTTTATAGCTTTGAATAATTTTGGGGACTCTTTTGATCTAGTGGGGCCCTTTGGGGGTTCCTTTTTATTGTGTCTTGGTTAGTTTTGGGATCTAGTTATAATTCTGGAAATCGGTAATTTACTCCGTTTAATGTATTTTATGATTCCCGACAACTTTTGTATTTGCTCCGTTTCCATTCGAGACCTCTAAACCCTACTTTGCCATTGATAGGGGTAAAACAGTCTTTTTACACAAAATCTGGACACTATTTTCAATGTCTCCGAAACTCGTAAAATATATACTTTTTGGAAAGTAGAAATTTCGACGATCAATTCTTCCTTCTTCGTCGAATCCGTCCGAAGCCCGTAGAGCGACGTTCTAGCCCATTTTAGACTTTTAAGTTGTGGGACCCATAGCCATTGTCTATATAAGGAGGAGTTCTTTTCCCTCCTCCTCTTCTTGCAATTTCTGGAGAACAAGGTATCCCAGCCCAGCCTAGGGTTTTCTTCAACTTCTTCTTGCTCCTTGCTTCTCCATCTCTCAATCTCTCTCAAATCTAGTGCTAAAGACAAAATGGAGGTGGTGATCTTCTTCCCCTCCATGAGAGCTTCTTCTTGATACCATTTGTAGAGAGAGCCTCCCATTCCAAGCTATCTTTTGAGCAAACTCTTGCCATTAGAGGACTCTTCATGTAAGTTCTTCTTCTCATCTCTTGATTGTGTGTTCATCTAGCCTATGAGGTGCTTCACCTTGATTATTGGAAGCTATCTCCATCTATTTCTTGGTTTTGACATTCTAGGGTTGTAATGATTGTATTTGGGGATTTTTGTGTGGATTGTAGATTTAGAGCTTGATAGAAGGATTAGAGCTTGACTAGCATACTTGGAGACCAAGGCAAGTGGATGAATGGATTCGATTTGAATAAGTTCTTATTTTGGTTGAAAATGTGGATTTTTACTATTCCTATTTCATTTGATTCATTATGTTTATAATGCTTTTGGAAATGTATTTATTGTCATGGTTTTCACTTAGTTAGTTCTATGAGAATATATGCATGCATTCATGAAAGTTTATTTTGGGTTAGTATGACTTCTTAAATGAGATTTGTATTTGCATTGAATGAGATTTGCATTGGTAGAAGAAATAAATGCATTGATGAAAGGGTGGTTGGTGGAAAGAATTAAATGTTGAATGGAAGGGAATGGATCTATTTCATGTTAGGAAAGGGTTGGAGTTGAGGTGAAATAGTTTGGGAAAGAAAGTACTGAAATCTGCACCTGATGTGTAGTTCCCGCAGCTGGGCGGTCAGCGGGCGGTCACCTCGGCGGCTAGCCGACCCAGATGCGGTTAGAAACACAGAATGCTGTATTTTGACAGGCGAACCGCGGTCAGCCGCGCGGTCAGCTCGCGGCTAACCGCCAATCCAAAAACCCTGTGACCGCTAGGTAGCCGAGATGCGCGGTTAGAAACACAGAATGCTACATTTTAGCAGGGTGAACCGCGGTCAGCCCCGCGGTCAGTCAGCGGCTAACCGCCGATCACATCGGCGGCTAACCGCCGCCTGACCGACAGGTGACCGAGTTTTACCCAGAATTCCTGAGTCTTTTCTATTGGTTTCAGATATGGTATTTAAAGGTTTGGATGGGTTGTTCTGATGCCCTACCGCCTTGGAAGGACCCAGGGGATGACATAAGGAGATTGACATAGAAAGAAAAACCATTTCGGAAAAGGTATTGGGACCTTTAGATTCATCAACGTGCATAAGGAAACTTAGTATGTCCTCTATCATTTGAGTACCATACTAAGGGTAATTTAGACATACAAGATCCTTATACAGGTCGTTTGAATATAGATGCCCCAATACATAGTCCCTAATGGCATAAGGACTCATTGCATTGTTTTATTCAGTTATTTGTATAATAACCCGAATCTACTGGTTTTCTCTCAAATTCCGATTTGTACACCCGATATGTCCTGCCAGCCCGTGTATACATGAACCGAAAATAATATGAAATGTGTGCCTTCGAGCACCATGCCCCGCCTGCCCGTATGTTTTATATTGATATAGTTTTGTATATGTTTTGATTTATCATGTAACCTAAGAGTTGGCACCACTAAGCTTGGACATCCTTGTCAGTCTGATCAACTGACTTGGGTCTCCCCCTGTGCTCCCGCCAGTTGCAACTTGGATCCTGTTCTGTCCCGTTACCCGGTTCCGCGGCCGTGGTCTTGCCTAGCTATATGTATATGTATATGTATATAATGTTGGTTCTCGTCACTTCGTGTGCTCGAGCCCAACGCACTGAATGTGCTCTCATCACCTTAGTGATGGAGAGGATTTAGCTCTAGTGTGGTTGCCATCTAGTCAGTTCCTGTACCTTGAATACCCCGCATGATTTATATTGCATCTGTACTTTAAATGAACTATGCATCCTGTTTTATGACAGTTTTCGTTACGTCTAAGATATGCTTTGATTTCTTTATTGGTATTATCTATTCACCCACCTGCCAGACCGTCGTGTCTGACCCATTTTTGTGGTACTCAGGTCCAGCTCCCGTCTTTGCCTTTGAAGAGGAGCCAGAGGAGGCGGTCGGTGAACCGCAACGATTACTAGAATGGCAAGCTGACGATGTCATGTAGACGTTCAGTTTTGCTTTGAGCTGCGAACATTTTGGGGAGTTCATAGAATGTTACTGATTTATACTTTGGTTGTACTGGCCTTTGTTGGCCATTATTTTTGGGGAATGTTAATTAACTTGTTCTTTTGTTTAAACTTTAACTTAATATTTTGGGAATGCTAATGAGATCATTGCTCACTCTGACATCATGCTATACTTGTTTATTAACAGTCTTATTTGATGTGATTGGATTAAGAGTTTGATTTGCTACACGCTTCCGCACCAATATAAATGTTCTATGAGTGTATGTGGAATCCTCACCGCGGAAACCTGTGGGAAATTAAGGAAATGTATAATAATCATTATTAACAAGGGGTGGTTCATTATCCACACCACCCCGTCGCGGTCCCGGGCCCCGGTTCGGGGTCGCGACATACATGCTCAGCTTCTTAACGATATATTGATTTGGTGGTACTCTACCCTATACCTGATTATGAAATATATATATAATTGTTGATTCTATGTTGGCATCTTAATAATATTTTTAGAGAGACTTTCTATAAAAAAAAAAAAAAAAACAATGCAGCAAATAAAATTACTTTAGTGCATAATTTATGTATGATGGTAAAATATTATATAAAACACTTCCTTTCTTGTATGCTTATAGGTTTTTTGAGGTGGTGAAATAACAAATATGCATCAAAGAATCATTACACAATCAGAATAGCAAGGATACATCAAAGAATCATTACACACTCAGACTATCAAGGATTTTGGTGTTTTTCTGTTAATGTTTTTTTATGATCTTGTGATTTTATGAGGATATGGGTCGTTATTGTGGTTTTCATAGAAATCTTGAGATTTTTAATGATTATTTTTAGTGACTTTTTCTACTCTTTTTTTAATTCCTGATCATGTTTCTTTATTACATTGGCTAGTTTTGATGTAATTCGGTTATGTGAAAGGAAATATGTCCTACTATATTGTTTGGATTTGGTATAGGGAATAAAAAAATAAAAGAATTGGCTTTGACCGTGGACACTACATATTGATGAAAAAAAAGTAAGGATGAAGCCCACATTTGCTGGGAAATTCGTGGGGCCCATTGAAGAATCGAGATCAGAAGAATCAAGATCATATGTGTGAGATAAGAATGATTTTTGAGAGGGTCAAAGATAAGTTAATGATGCTCGAAAGAGAAGTAACCGTCATATGATATATTTTAGGGGGAGAGTATTCAAGTGCATCTATCCCTCACCATAGGGTGAGGGACCCTCCCCTTTTTGGGAAGGTTTAAGTACATAAGGAGTATTCCTATATACTTGAAAATTCACTTTTGTACTTGAAACTTCCCAAAAAGGGGAGTGTCCCTCACCCTATGGTGAGGGATAGATGCACTTGACTATTTCCCTATTTTAGGAAGGAGTCCTAGGAGGACCAACAATACTTTTAAATTTTGGAAACCCAAGATAACTTTAGAAAAGATTTATACCTCCCAAAAGTTTTTTGAGAGTATTTGCAGGAGACTTATTATTTAGAATGTCATATGCCACACACTCGCAATGAGGGATGTTGGTTTAATATATATAATAAGACAAATCTGTCTATGAGAACTCGTCTCACCGTATCATAGTGAGAACTTCTAGTGGGCCCATTTTACGATTCATCTAAACCATTCACACATATGAACCCCTCAATAGTCACAGGGCACCCTGAGTTTGCACCTAATGAATGGACTGGATTGTTGGATCGATGATCATTTTTTTAATATAGGGCCATTAAATTTGTGGGCCACATATCAAGGGGTTAGGGGCATTAGATTCAAGGACAGAGGGAGGTAGGGTCGAAGAGGGACAATCGTCCCTCAAGTTCTGCTTTGTTTTGTTTAAAATGGAGAAGTTTTAGGAATTCAAATGGGATTTTAACTTGGGACTTTTACGAAAGAATTAAGCTTAAATCTTAATTAAAAAACTTTATGAAGAAAAACTAAGAAATGAAGATATAATTGTTCGTACATTTTTTTGGACGAAATCACCAAAGTTGACGATATCATCAACTTTCATAGCAAAAAATGATATTATGCTCTATCGTCTTCTACCTAATGATGGAAAAATTATCAAAATCATTGCATTTTGTGTCCCAGTGATCTTCCTTAAGTAGTCTTGGCAATCTTCCTTAAGTGTGTGGGTCACATTCTTAGTTTCTACATATTTTTTGCCTCCTTCGCATGAGTTCTGAGCATTAGAGCTTGGAGTGCAAGGTGTTCGGTGAAATGCCTAAATAGGGATTTTCTCTCAAAGTGGGGTTCGAGGGAATGAATTTGAACATGCTTTTGTGAACATTAAGGTCACGTTTGGCAACAAAATCCTCAAGGAAAAGATTTCTTCTTTCCATCCACTCATGGAAAATCCATGTTTGGTAATTGTAAATCCCCGAGGATTTGTACCTAAGGAAATCCCCATTTGTTTGGATTTTCAAATCTGACCTGCCCCTATAAGATTTGGAAATCCCCACTTCTACAGATTTGAGCTTAAATCAATTTTTCTCAGATATATGCATCAATATGCATCGATATTGATGTGAAATCTTCCACTATATAAATCCTCAGCAAGGAATCATTGATCAAAGGGTAGTAAGAAGTCCTTGAAAGACCAGAATCGAACCCTAGAGGGGGGGTGAATAGGGTGAGCTCTAAAAACTAGACCACTTCTTTTTAAAAACTTATGTCAATTATGCTTTTAGTTTTATCATCTTGTTTATAAGGAGTTTTAATAACAAGTAAAGCATCCAACTAACCATTGAAAATAGACATTTAAAAAGAAGCATGAACATAAGTATATCATCCACAATCAATCACTACAACAAGCAAATTTATAGTGGTTCGGCTAAACAAGCCTACGTCCACTCCCGGCTTCCCTACCGGTATTTCCACTATCAACCTGAGGTTTTAGGCTAACCTCCATCCTTACAACCACATATGCTTTTACACAAGGCTCAGCAATAACCTATTACAATCTTATATGTTTTTCAATAGGCTGAACATTAACCTTTACAACATCAGATTTTTATCTCAATAAACTATGCCTAAACAAGTATAAAAGGAGATGCAAATGAATACATGTTGATGCCTCTTAACATAGGCTAATAATAAAATTGAAAACATATCTAAGACATGCATAATGAATGCAAAGGTTTATGTGAGATACATATGCCTTAAAAACTTCATCTACATCTTTTGAAAATCAATGCTCATAAATGATGCAAATGTGAGGCAGAAGATATTCACACATTTTTTTGAAGTACTAACATTAAATGACTAACACATGAAATACTATTCAAATGATGAAGTTTAAGTGATAAACATATTTTAAAATCAAAGCATGTTTAAACAATCAACATTTGAACATTTTGAACACTTTCAATCATGCCATTTAAGAAATCAAAGATTAAAGACAAACATGAATAAAATAAGTCAAGAAAGGTAAACCCATTGAAGAAATCAAAGGTTTGAAATGATTGATTTGCCCTCCTTGCCTCCCTCTAGCCTAGCATGGATGTCCCACCTTCCTTGGCCCTCAAATGTCTTAAAAGTGTTGGCACAAATCCCAAGAAAGTGTTTTTGTTTATAAGAAGAATTCTCTCCAACGAATCTATTATCGGTCAGCCGACACTTGGGGTTCGGTTGAACGAACTCCAACGGTCATTTCCCAATGGTCATATTTTTGAAAATTGCGGACTAAACTAAGCCTGTCGGTTCACCGAACCAAGGTTCGGTCGACCGACAACTGGCCGACATTGAGCGGACAGCTGACTGAACTTTCCTGATAAAATTGTTTTTACATTCTGGAACCGGAACCGACATCAGTTCGGTCGACCAAAGGCTTGACCAAACTTCCCTGATAAACTATTTTTACATTCTATATTCGGAACCGACAGCTGACCGAGCCCAGTTCGGCTGACTGAACTTTCCCTGTTTTTTTTTTAAGACTTAAAAAATGAATTTTAAAGGGAAACTTGGTCTTGGAGAGCTAGGCTTAACTAGAGGCTAACATCTTTGAAGAAAAGAGTTTTTAAAATGTAATTCAAAACATGTTTGAGTATGCCTTTACAAAATCTTTTGATGCTATTGATTAAAAACCGATAATGCATAAAGATTCCAAGATTCTAAAAAGTATGAGTGCATGAGAGTTCAAGCTTAATAAAAATGAATGCATCCAATCAAATTGCAAACTAATGAAAACCCTAACAATCTCCCCCTTTGCAATTTGATGGCAACTCTTGAGACTTTACTCTCTTTCTTTTTTCAATGATACTTGGACATCTTCTTCTTTGGATCTTAAGGAGCTTTGGATATAAGGGAGCATTTGGGTTTTTCTTATGGGGGCAATCTTAAAAATTCTAAGTCATTTCTCCCCCTCCACATATCCACGACTTAAAAAAATATACCAATAAAGCTTTCCTCCTCCTTTGATTGATAGAGAACCATTGCTCTTCTCCCCCTTAATCAAAGCCAACTTCTCTACTTTTCTCCCCCTTTGACATCTAATTGCAAAGTACTATACCCTTGAAACAATAAAACACACACCTTGTTAGTAGCACCTGTTTATCAAATAAATATGAAAATGAAAAGTAGAAACAGGTGATTTAACCAAGGAACTAGTATTCAGGGCATGGGCCAATGCCCAATTGATGTCGTAATGAGATGAAAAGATCATTTCCAAGGGATTTCGTGAAGAAATCAGCCAGTTGAGCATTAGTGGGAACAAAAGCTAACTCTATGGTTCCTTGATCAACATGATCACGCAGAAAATGATAACAAATATCTATGTGTTTGGTGCGTGAGTGTTGAACAGGATATTTTAGAGATGCTAATGGCACTAGAGTTATCACATATGATGGGCATACATTGTTGTGGAACATTATAGTCTAAAAGAGTTTGTTTCATCCACAACAGTTGAGCACAACAACTACCTGCAGCAATATATTCAACTTTTGTAGTAGACAAGGATACAAAATTCTGCTTTTTGCTATGCCAAGCTACTAAACAGTTTCCTATGAAATAGCAGCAGCCACTAGTGCTCTTCCTGTCATCTATAGATTATGCCCAATATGCATCACTATATCCAATTAATTGCAAAGTTGAGTCACGGGGATACCAGATACCATAATGAGAAGTCTCATGAATATATTTTATGATACGCTTGACAGCCTTGGGATGGGACTCACGAGGATCAGATTGGTGCCTTGCACATATCCCAACACTAAAGGAAAGATCCAGTCTACTAGCTGTAAGGTAAAGGAGGCTTCATATTATGCTTCTATAGAGTTTTTTATCTACTTTCTTCCCTTGAAGGTCACTGGATATTTTAGTAGTAGATCCCATGGGATTGCAAGTGGCCTTAGAGTCTCCTAGACCAAACTTTTTCACTATTTCTAGAGCAAACTTGGATTGAGTAAGAAAAATTCCATGATCAATCTAACTAACTTGTAATCCAAGAAAAAATTGTAAGGGTCCTACCAGACTCATTTCAAAAGTAGAGCTCATCAACTGAGAAAATCCTTGAGCAAGATGTTCTGATGTGGATCCAAAAACTATGTCATCAACATATATCTGAGTAATGAGAAAGTCCTGATCAACTTTCTTAGTGAAGAGGGTCTTGTCCACATTTCCACAATCAAAGTTATTTTCTAATAAGTGACTTGTGAGCTTCTCATACCAAGCCCTAGGAGCTTGTTCCAGGCCATAAAGAGCTTTCGTTAATTTAAACACATATTCCGGGTGATGAGGATATTCAAAACCTTCCGGTTGTGTAACATACACATCTTCCTCTATTTCACCATTTAAAAAAGCACTCTTCACATCCATCTGGAACAACTTAATTCTCATGCTAGTAGCATAAGCTAATAAAGTTCGTATGGACTCCAGACGGGCCACTGGAACAAAGGTTTCTTCAAAATCAATTCCTTCAACTTGAGAATACCCTTTAGCTACAAGTCTAGCCTTGTTTCTTATCACATTTCTTGATTCATCTAACTTGTTCTTGAAAATCCATTTGGTGCCAATTTGACTTTTGCGTTTAGGTAGAGGGACAAGATTCCAAACATCACTCTTTTTAAACTGATTTAACTCTTCTTGCATTGCATCAATCCACTCAGATTTCGTTTCAGCTTCAGAAAAGTTCTTGGGTTCTATTTGAGAGACAAATGAATAATGAGCACATAGATTTTGAACTTGTCTTCGCGTCATGACCCCACTTTTGATGTTTCCAATGACATTATCCAAGGTGTGATTTTTCAGTAATCTGGTTGGTATAATGGAAGTAGATTGAACAACCTCTTCATTTTCTTTAGACATAGATTGTTCACTAATGATTTCAGCTTCATCATTGTCTTGTAAAGATCTTACTATTTGATTACTTTCATCAATAACAACATGAGCTGATTTCATTATAGTGAAGGTTTTATGATTGAAAACTCTATATGCCTTGCTTCTATCAGAGTATCCTAAGAAAATTCCTTCATCTGACTTAGGCTCAAATTTTTCTAACAGCTCTCTATCTCTTAGAATGTAACATTTACTTCCAAATACTTTCAAGTACCCCAGATTTGGTTTTCTTCCAAAATAAAGTTCATACGGGGTTTTGTTGGTATTCTTTGTCAAATAAACTCTGTTTATTAGATAACTTGCAGTATTGACAGCTTCAGCCCATAGGTTTCGAGAGAGGTGCTTCTTATTAAGCATGGTTATTGCCATTTCTTGACTCTATTTCTCCTTTCAGCTAATCCATTTTGTTGAGGAGTTTTAGGGGCAGAAAATTGGTGAGTTATGCCATGGCTATCACAAAACTTGGCAAAATTTTCATTTTCAAACTCTCCTCCATGATCACTTCTAATCTTTCAAATTTTGCAATCTTTTTCGGCCTGAATCTTGTTGCAAATTCTTATGATATTATCTACAGCATTTGATTTAGCATGAAGAAAAGCGATCCATCCAAAACGAGAATAATCGTTTACCATGACTAATATAAATTTCTTTCCTCCAATACTCTGCACGGGTGCAAGCCCAATCAAGTCCATATGAAATAATTCAAGAGGATGAGAAGACGATATATCCTTTAATCCCTTAAAACTTTTCTTGATTTGTTTGCCTAATTGACATGCCTTACCAAGTTCAAATTTTTCATCACTTAACTTGGGAATCCAATTTCATTCTTTGACGAGATTTTCATCAATTTGAAGTTTATGTGTCCCATCCTTTGATGCCATAGGTAATTTTCTTGATCTTTTGTAATCAAACATCTAGACTCATTTTCACCACATTCTTCAATGATATAAATATTCCCTTTTGTCTTAGATCCAGTGAGAATGATTTGATTAGATCTATCATTGATCACTTTACATGACTGACTATCAAAAACTACTTTGTTTCCTTTGTCACACAATTGACTTATGCTTAGAAGATTATGTTTTAATCCTTCCACAAGAAAAACATCACTTAAGTTTGGCATTTGATCTCCTTTCACACATCCTTTCCCAATGATTTGAGCCTTACTATTATCTCCAAATGAAACATTTGCTCCATCATAATCCTCAATAGAGCGAAATCTAGATCGGTCTCCCGTCATATGTTTTGAGCAGCCACTATCTAAGAACCAAGTAGGGTTTTCCTTAGCCTTCAAGGCGGTTTGAACTAAAAGACTCTTAACAGTTTTTTCTTTTTCAAACCATCTAGTTAAGGGAGATTTGGGGGAATTGAACTTGGGGACAAACTTAAAAAGAGCTCTAGAGGGATTTTGTAGAGACAATCTAATTTTGTATGGGCAATTTGGAACTAAATGTCCACTATGATTGCAAAAGTGACACGTCCATCTAGAAGTAAAGTTATTTCTAATCAAGGGTTTGTGAAAAGTTCTAGTGATCTTTTGAAAGTTATTCTTATTGTTACTTAAGGAACAATCATAACCTACCCCACTCATGTCACCATAAATTTTATGCATGCCCAACATTTGATAAAACTTATCATTTTCTAGTGTGAATTTATCAACAACAAAATTTCTTTTCATGAGCTTCGTTTGAAGAGAGTTAGTCTCAAGTTGACTGGATTCTAGCTTAGATTGTAAATTATGGACCTCCTCTTTGGCTTGTGCTAGATTTTCATTTAAAATAGTCAACTTATGATCTAAGTTCTTTTTCTCATCAATTTTTAATCTCAGCTCATCTTTTAAATAATTGTTATCAATTATAAGCCTTTTGGATTCTTCTCTTAGGACTTTGTTTTTATTTATCTTGTTTTCCCAATTTTCATATAGCTCATCATAGGCTTGTTGAATTTCATTCATTTCATTTCCATCATTTGTTTCCTCTTTCCCTATTGTGTCATCTATTAATGTATTATGCTCATTACTTTCTTCAATAGATGTAAATAGGAGCCAATTGGAAATATTTTCATCTTCATCATTTTGGGACTCATTGTTGTCACTACCTTCATCTTCCTCATCCCAAGTTATATTCAACACTTTCTTACCTTTCCTATCTCCTTTTTCAGATTCTTTGGGGGTGGAACAATTTTGAGCAATGTGTCCAAATCCCTTGCAATTGTAACATTGCACATCCTTTTTAGTAAAAGATCCTTTTTTATTTCTTTGAAATTTTGGACTCTTGATTTCTTCAGAATTTCTACTATTTTTGTTGTTCCCAAAGAATTTCTTAAATTTCTTTGTAAACAAGGCACTGTCATCATCACTCTCAACATCACTTTCATTTTCCTTCAATTGAGAGGAAAAGGCTACTCCTTTCTTCTTGCTAGGAACTTCTAAGTCCAATTCATAGGTAAGAAGATTTCCTCTTAACTCTTCAATTTTAATTTTGTCAACATCTTTGCTTTCAGCAATAGCTACAATCTTGGGTTTGAACCTTTTGGGAAGAGATCTTAAGATTTTCCTAACAGCTTTGGATTCATCCATCTTCTCTCCTAGACCTATGAGGGAGTTGACAATCTCCATAAATTTTGAATAGAATTCATCAAAGGTTTCTTCCTCAAGCATTTTGATATCTTCAAACTTAGAAGTTAACATTTGGATTTTAGCAATTTTCACTTGATCCGTTCCCTCATGTGTGGTCTCTAAGGTATCCCAAACTTCCTTAGCCGTGTTGCAATTAACTATCCTATTGAATTTTTCTTGAGATAGGGCACAATATAAATAGTTTTTTGCCTTAGCATTCATATTTGCCCTATCTTTTTCTCCTTGAGTCCACTCTTTCTCAGGCTTGAGTTTTATGGATATCACATATCCTTCCGAATCTTGTTCTGTGATAGTGGGTGGATGATAACCTTCCTCTATGATATTCCACACATCTAGACTTTGGGATTCCAAGAACACTTTCATTCTAATTTTCTAATAACGATAATGTATTGCATTAAACAATGGAGGTCTATTGGTGGCATTGCCTTCTCCCAAATGAGTTTGTTGTTGACACCAAAAATGTCACTTTGCCTCCTCAACATCAAAAGCTACATGGAGGCCCATCCTACTACAAATAGGCAAAACTGCTTCAAGCATCAGATCTTGTCATAATCAAACAAAAACTACAAGATCCTTCAAAATAGCCAAAAGAAGGGTACACACGAAGTTTTGGGCCATTTCGACACCATTTGGCCTAACTTCAATCCTCCAACAGCTAAGCGGGAGCTCCCAGCGGCGACAGTGACGAAGACATCAAATCTTCGATCAGAGCCTATGGATGGTCTCAAAATACCTCCAAAAGGTTCCACGTCGAATTTCAAGTCAAACCGAACCGTTTGACCCTCCATCAACTCTCGAACGGCGAAATCAAGCCTCCCGGCGGCGAGAACCTCTGATGCCTCCAGTCATCAAACAAAACACATGAGTAGCTTCTACATGCTTCCAAAAGGCTGCACGTCAAATTTCAGGTCATTCCGACAACGTTTGACCCGGTTTTGACGCTCCAAAGCAAAATCAAGCCTACCGGCGGTGAAGCTCCCCGGGACCATGTCATCAAAATCGGAGCTAATTGATCATCTCAAAATGACTACAATAGGCTCCCTGTCAAATTTCAGGTCAATCGGACGTCGGATGACCATACATCAAAGCTCGACATCTTTCGCACGGTAAAATCAAGTCAAGCATCGACGGGACCCCAAATGGCTTCAAAACTCAAATAAAAGCCCATGGTTGGTCCTATCTAATGCTCAAGAAGCTTCACGTCAAATTTCAGGTCATTCCGACATCGTTTGACTTAGTTTCAACTCTTGGCGGAAAATCGGCTACGGAGTCTTCGGCTTTTCCAAAAATAGGAAACTTTGTGCTCTGATTTGCACAGCCTTTCGACAGGTTTTCTTCAGAGGAATTAAGCCAATAAATGAGGAGAAATGTCAAGAAAAATACAGGTGAAAATAGAAGCGAAAAAGCCCGAGAAACGGCGACCGAAAGGCGACCGGAAAATGGACCAAAGTCCAAGGTCGCCGGCCCCATGGTCGCCGGCGACCATGGGTCCATGGTCGCTGGCGACCCTGGAAATCCGGGTCTCCGGATTCCCGCCAAAAGTGTCATTTTTCCGTTCTTTTTCGCGTTTCGCGATGTTTGGCCCCTGTAATTTTCTTTAAATCCGATTTTTGAGGCATGATATCCGTCGATCTTCGTCGACATCACGGATCCGCCATCGAAATCATTTGATCATCATCGGACACTCCGAAACCGCCAACCGGCCGACCAAGAAAGTACACTTTCTGCCCGACAGATCGTGAAACCAACTGGACAGATGTTGCCGGCCCATTGGTGTTAACCAATGTCTGAATTTGATCGAATCCATCGATGATCATCGCAAGAAGAATTCCAAATGACGAGGCGCGGCCCGTGACTCTTCAAGCGACTCGGCGACCAATTAATGAAGTTAAATGACCTTTTTATGACAACTTATTAAGGTCATGAACTCATTATTTTGAATGGCCCAATCAGAAGCAAGTAAATGGGAGTTACAAGTCCAATTAATCATGGCAATTAACCATGTAACTCCTATCATTATGGAGATTAATCATGGTAATTAATCATGAAACTCCCATCATCATGGAGATTAAATGCCCATTATTCTCCATCGGCCAATCAAAATCCAAGGAAAAGGAGTTATAAAATTATGAAATTAAATATTGTAACTCCTCCCATCATGGAGCATTAATACCATTAATGCCCATAAACCTTCCTAATGGCCACCAAAAGCCTATAAATAGGCGGTTATTCCAAAGGGAAGGGATCCTGAAAACTATCCTGAAAAATCGCCTGAAAACTGTCCTGAAGAATTCTCTGCAAAAAGAAGCTCTCCTGCCTTGAAGAAACCCTGCTGCAAGAACTACAAGGTGATCGAAGTCCCTTGGGGGGCCACCCCCCCAAGATCTCCCCTCTTCTTCTATCCAACATGGCCTAGATGCGGCTTTTCAGCCCATCTACTTGGTTTTTTATTCGATATAGGACCTTCCCTTGGTCTTTGTCCTCTAAAAATCTGAGGTCCAAGCCAAGCCAAGTGAACTAAAGCATCAAGTGTTCTCATCTGAAGGACGATGGTGGAGTCCGTCTATGACTCGCGACCGTCGATCTGAACGAGTCCCCACAATCACTTGAGAAGTCAGATCCCTCTTTCTTCCCTTTCTATTGTGTTTTGTATTTTTAAAAGAGACAAAAATCACAATTGTTGTCTTTCATCATTGATGAGATTTGTAAATCACCTTTCACGGCAAATTAAACAAAATTGCCTTTCACGGCATTTAAAATCTTGTCTCTTTCTTTGAATATATATGCAATGGAAAGATAGAAAAAAAGTTTGATTTCCTTTCTACTTGTGAAGGTGAATCTCCGGATCACCATTTCAAATTCCAAGTATAATAGAAAATCTGGTATACCCATACAAAAATGTTGATGCTTGCTTTTTTATTTCTCTTCGCCCCGCCGCACCCCGGCGGACCCGGGACGGAGGAAGGCAAGAAAGAAAAAGACGGGTCCATCATTTGCATAATGGCAACTAATGAAAATACTCTCTAGGATTCTAACTCAAGGTTTGTTAGACCTAACACGAGAGCACCTAAGCTGTGATACCAATTGAAAGACCAGAATCGAACCCTAAAGAGGGGGGGGGGGGGAGGGGGGGGGGGTGAATAGGGTGAGCTCTAAAAACTATACCACTTCTTTTTAAAAATTTATGTCAATTATGCTTTTACGTTTTATCATCTTGTTCATAAAAAGGACTTCTAATAACTAGTAAAGCATCCAACTAACCATTCAAGATAGACATTTAAAAAGAAGCATGAACATAAGTATATCATCCACAATCAATCACCACAACAAGCAAATTTATAGTGGTTTGGCCAAACAAGCCTACGTCAATTCCCGGTTTCCCTATCGGTATTTCTACTATCAACTTGAGGTTTTAGGCTAACCTCCAACCTTACAACCACATATGCTTTTACACAAGGCTCAGCAATAACCTATTACAATCTCATATGTTTTTCAATAAGCTGAACATTAACCTTTACAACATCATATTTTTATCTCAATAAACTATGCCTAAACAAGCATAAGATGAAATGCAAATGAATACATGTTGATGCCTCTTAACATAGGCTGATAATAAAATTGAAAACGTATCTAAGACATATGCATAATGAATGCAAAGGTGTATGTGAGATACATATGCCTTAAAAACATCATCTACCTCTTTTGAAAATCAATGCTCATAAATGATGCAAATGTGAGGTAGAAGATATTCACACATGTTTTTGAAATACTAACATTAAATGACTAACATGTGAAATACTATTCAAATGATGAAGTTTAAGTGATAAACATATTTTAAAATCATAGCATGTTTAAACAATCAACATTTGAACATTTTGAACACTTTCAATCATGCCATTTAAGAAATCAAATATTAAAGACAAGCAAGAATAAAATAAGTCAAGAAAGGCAAACCCATTGAAGAAATCAAAAGTTTGAAATGATTCATTTTCCCTCCTTCCCTCCCTCTAGCCTAGCATGGATGTCCCACCTTCCTTGGCCCTCAAATGTCTCAAAAGTGTTGACACAAATCCCAAGGAAGTGTTGTTTTTATAAGAAAAATTCTCTCCAACGGATCTATTGTCGGTCAGCCGACACTTGGGGTTTGGTCGACCGAACTCCAACGGTCATATTTTTGAAAATTACGGACCGAACTAAGCATGTCGGTTCACTGAACCAAGGTTCGGTCGACCGTTATTGAGCCGACAGCTGACTGAGCTTTCCTAATAAAACTGTTTTTACATTCTGGAACTGGAACTGACATTAGTTCGGTCGACCAAAGGCTTGACCGAACTTTCCTGATAAACTGTTTTTACATTTTGTCTCCGGAACCGACAGCTGACCAAACCCAGTTCGGCTAACCGAACTTTCCCTTTTTTTTTTTTTAAGACTTGAAAAATGAATTTTAAAGGGGAGAGCTAGGCTTAACTAGAGGCTAATATCTTTGAAGAAAAGAGTTTTTAAGATGTAATTCAAAACATGTTTCAGCATACCTTTACAAAATCTTTTTATGCTACTGATTAAAAACCGATAATGCATGAAGATTCCAAGATTCTAAAAAGTATGAGTGCATGAGAGTTCAAGCTTAATAAAAATGAATGCATCCAATCAAATTGAAAACTAATGAAAACCGTAACAGTCCTCACATCTATGGATATCTCACCTGTTGCCAAACATGATCTAAGAGTTTGAAGCCATTTGTTTGGGAAAATTTTGTAGGTTTTGATATTGTGAGCAACATGTAGAGAGCCATGTTAATGGGTAATCTTTGTGCAGTGAATGTGAGGTTTTCACCTAGGTATTGTATTATTTCTGTGGAATTTTAGATCGCAAGAGTGTCTTTTGTTCCCTTAATCCAAAACCTTTGAACCAGTTTTAAGAATGAATTTGATAGTGAACGGATTGAACATACTTCATTATGTGCTTTATGAAAGACTTATCAAACCCTTCTTTGATGCATTCATCACCTTCTTTCGATTTTTCTTCATTTTTTTGAAATGGATATTCATCTTCCGCCATATATATCAGTATCATCCCCTCCAAACTTAAGACAATTAGGTATAAAAACCATCGAAGAAGAGGAAAAGTCCAAGCAGAAGATGAAAAGTTGCAAGAGGTTGACGATACCATCAACCAAGTTGATATCGTCAACTGGATTGATGACACATGTATGAACAATTATCTTGTCATTTCATTATTTTTCTTCATAAAACTATTTAATTATGCTTTAAACTTAATTTTCTCATAAGAGTCCCTTTTAATTTTATACATTTTTGCCCCTCCTACACCTTCTTTGCTCTTTATAAATAGGAGAGAATTTAGAAAATAATATGGGCATTCTTGTCTTTTGAGTTCTTATGTAAATACAAAAGGAACAACCATTTAGTATCCCCTGTCTTTCAACAAAATGTTCTCCTTGTCATCATCCTTACACTGGCAAAGTGGTGATTTCAAATCCGAATACCCATTCTCTTTCTATTTCAATTAAATTTATAAGACCCTCCAGGTGCAAATCCTCTAGGGCTAATTTTCAAAGCGTGATTTTCAAAGTGGTCCATTAAAAAGTATCTAAACCTTACAAAAAGAAATGTCATGTTCTCTCCAGAAATTAACTAAATATGATATGGGCCCAACGTCAAATTAATTTATATAAAAATTTTGAGTTATTTATTTTTTCAATAATTTGGATGTTTATGAGTGGGCCCACGATCGAAGAACCCTTCCGTGATTCAATTGACGTTTCTTTTTCTTTTTTTTGCGTAGGTACTTTGATTTACCTTAAATGAGAAAGTTCACTCCAATATGATGTAGGCCAATTAAAAGATCTCTACAAATATTTATATTTTATCTAAATAGTATAGGGGGAAGGACCTTTTTTATGTATAATTTAGATTTTTCATAAGTAGGCCATTGATATTCTTTATCGATTATCCATCTGCCCCCCAAGAGTAAAATCCTGACTCCGCCACTAATTAGATTGGTCTGAGATTTGATATTAGGGTCAATTATGATTGGATCTTTCCATCCTCACATGTCCAATGATCTTTGGGTCTGAGGACACCAACAACCGGTATGCATACATTATAAGACCCTACACACCGGATGCGCAAAACTATTACCCCATATATAACATGCATCTAACACACGATTAAATTACATTTTACATAATACACAGTCTCTCAAGTCTCAATCTCTCTACTCTTCGTTAGACACAAATTGGACTTCGTCTTGGATGAAAGCTCTGTGACTTTACTAGGTTTAAATATGGGAGCAATTATTTGCACATCCCTTCTTGCTAGGTGCACATCCATTCGTGGTCGGACAATATACTCATTTGCTCAGCCCCACGTGGCCGAACAAAAGAGGGACGGCGATCAGGGAGAAGGAGAGAGGGAGAGAAAGGGGGAGATGGAGAGAGACAGGGAGAAGCAAACGAAGAGGGGAGAGGGCTGGCGGAAGTGGGCACAGGGCGGAGTTGACTGGCGAGTAGGGAGAAGAAATGGGAGAGAGGAGGGTTAGGAAGAGAGACAAGATAAGGAGAGGGAGATAGAATGAGGGAGATGGAGAGAGAGAGAGGGAGAGAGACAGGAGAAAGATAGGGAGAGAGAAGGAAAGAGAGGGAGGGAGGAGGTGGGAGCCGGGCTGCGTCGAGCAGGGAGAGGGAGAGAGGGAGGGGACAATGGTTTTTTGGAAAGGCTCTAAAGAGGTCCCATGAATGGATGTGCACCGAGCGAGAAGGGATGTACAAATAGTCGCATCCTTAAATGTGCATTCTAGGATTGAGACTTGAGCTAAAGATAGTTCCATATTGGTTTTTTTTTTTTTTTTTTTGTTTCAATTTGTGCATGAACTTGGACCGAACTGGCTGATCAAGGGAATTTGCCTTGGAGGGCTGCTTGACAATTCTTTGGGTGGAAGGGTGTCATATATAAAATCTGTATAAAATCTTCTAAAAGCCTAAGGGTGCTTTTTTTCTTTTTGGGAGGGGGTGGGGACCCCTGCCCTCCTCTGGTTCCACCACCGGAGATGGCTTTATTATTTTTTCAGAAATGGGAAAGGAATAACTTTAATGGATCTTTGTATGTGTTGTCCAACTTTTTTTTTTTTTTTTTTAATGTTTTTTGGCTACATTGGACTAAAGCCTAGTAGTCCTTTAGTGATGCTTTAACTTGATAAACACTAGTATCAATCCCTAGCCATGTTTGTGAAACTGGGTGCCAATACCACTCAACCATGAGAGTTTCATTTATGGATGGTGACCCACTGATGGATCAAGACAAGGCACATCAATTTAAGCAAGACAACCATGGTTGCATTTCTTGTAGTTTGGTCAGGTTGGCAAAATCTCTCTCTTGCTAGTGTGGCAATAGCACCCAAAAAAAAAAAAAAAAAGGGGGGAAAAGGGAAAGAAGGGATCTTGCCATACATATGTCCTTAAATTTGGCTTTTCCTTGGGAATTGTTGACTTTAAAAAAATCCCTACAGAGCAATTCATATAAGATAAGACAATGGGAAATTATTTTTCGCCTTTATTATGTGTGATATCCTGTATCTATATGATCGATATTGCATAAACTCACATTTTACTAATATCCAAAAACCCCTTTATCTATATCATCTTTGCTTTCCCTAAACCCTAACCGAGCTCCTGGAATATTATTCTCGTCTCCTCCGTTTTGTCTATTTCACCCGTCAGAAGAGGTTTGTGGGCCTTTAACTCATCCTTTAAGACATAGAAAAGGGAGTTTTTTGTTGTTTTTATAGAGTATACCATTTATTTTAGTTTTCCATGAATGGAAAATGTGAGATCTCATAAAATGAAAAAACGTTTTCCATCCATGTGAAGTTTCATAAAATCTCTTTCTTATTTCTGTTATTGATTTTTTACATTTTCCTATCATGAAAAAACAGAGAAAAACTTTTAGACCACATAAAACTCCCTTTTCTATGTCACGAAAGGATGAGTTAATTAAGGTCCCGCATACTTCTTTTGAAATGAACCGAGTAGATGAAAGGAGAATAATATTCCAGGAGTTCAGATCATGGCTTTTACAAAAATAACAAATGATGTTGAGAAAATGTTTTTTTTTTTTTTTTTTTTTTTGGGGTGGGGCGGCAGTAAAACAGTAAATAAAATAGGATATCACAAATAATAAGGACCCAATGACAATGTAATTGTTTTACTATCTTATCTTGTACGAACCGCTTTTAGAGGTCGTTTGTTTATGAGTGAAAATGATACATATACAAATCATTTATATATGCAAATGATACACATGTTAAACACATTTCACTGTTTGTTATTTCCATCTCTTTTCATGTGTGTATTTGATCACATTGCATTATTCTACATTATTTTATAAATTTTTCAAAATCCATGATGAGTTAAGACATAAAATTTGATTTTCTAACTATTTATAGTCCTCTATAGAAAATGAACAGTTCAAATTGTGAACAAGGTCCCATAAAAATCTAAAAATTAAAGTAGATTTATAGGTCTGGAGTTTTTCACAAAATTCTCAAAATCCATGATGTATTAAGATATAAGATTTGACCCCTATCCATTTTTAACTTCCTAAAGGACATGAATGGTACCTGTCCTGAATGGGGGCCCACATGATTTTTAAAAAAATGTTGCAATTTGATGGGCTCCATGGTACGTTAAAACCATATCAATGTCATTGTAGCACACACCTCTTCTTAAGGTGTAAATGAAATGCATAAATTTTGGTTCCAAAAGGGTCTCATTCTCACACCAATTTCACACTTTATTTATGCATGCGATGCGTAAATAAGTGAATCCAATGTAAATGTAGGTAACCACTACGTAAGTTCTTTATTTACATACATAAATTAATTGATGCACAGAAATGACCCGTTAACAACCTACAGATTTAATTAAGGACGCCTACATGATGAAAATACGATGAAAATTTATTTTCAAGCAATAAATGGCATACCACGATGATAAGTCCCACTTCACAGATCTGCTAAAGAAAGTGATCATATTTCCATATACTCATTGAAGATAAACTAGTAGGGCCCACTTTCGGTGACCCACAATGTGAAAATCTTCAGGGGCAAGGAAACAACTGTCGATGGTTGTGATTTTCCAATGTGGGCAATAAGCTATCACATGTGATGTGGCCAGTGGAAGATAAGCCATTTTCTTCTCCCTGTAAATTTCTTGGAAGAGGATTGCCGCATTGCCCATGAAAGAAGATGGAAGAAAGAGAGATTCTTCTCCAACTGTCTAACATTGATCGATTGTTGGATAGCTGAAGACTTTCATCAATAAAAGAAACAGGATGATTCCTCAAGATTCCAGAGCTCTAACACGTGGCTTGCAGGGCTTCAAAGACGGCACCGAAATAATCATACCCTTCAGTTGTTAAATTTACGATACACCAAGATAAGACAAGTTCATATAGAAGTGAGATAAGAAAAAGTCATTTCGGTTAATGAGATCCACCATGCACTTGTGTTAAATGACTAGCAACAACCCCATACTTAGCCGGGCAAAAAGTAAAATATTATCTTTAGAATTTAAGAGATATCAAAATTAATTATAAACATATAAAAATATATTCATACATATTTATATAAAAACAGTCAATAAATCTTCAGTTATAAACACAAGTGGTCAACATCAACAATAAACTATTACAAAGATAAAACTAAAAAATCCATTCAACAACAACATAAAAATAATAATAACAACAATAATTATTAAAGAAGATAAAGAAAAGCGAATTTTGTTAATATATATAACATTAGTAATAATAAAAGCATTCAAGCTTTTTGTTACCCATTGATAATTTCAAAGCCCAATAAAACAAAGCAACCCCATCTGAACTTGTTTGTGCAATAAGATGATTCTAGTTTATGCAGATTTTTATTTTCTTAAAAGAATGGAATTTTATATTTTCATAAAAAATCAAAATCCTCTTTAATAAGAAAAAATAATTTATTTTTTTCTACTATGCAAAGAAAATACATTACACCAAATTTATAATACACTAAGATAAGACAAGTTCAATATACAAGTGAGATAACAGAAAATTATTTCTGTTCATGAGATTCACCACGCACTTGTATTAAATGATGTAGTGGAAAACCAACCAGTGGAATGGGTTTGTGGAAAACCGTTACATATTATTACTTTTTACGAGGGTCGTTCGTCTGCCACATGCAGACCCCGCAATGCACGCTAAGTTCGGTTCCCTATCACACCCATGAATACGCACACCCTCCTGCCCTCCTGCCCCCATCTTAATCAATGCATTCATACATACATATTATATTGTGTTTCGGTTGCGTTTGAAAACATATCATGAACGAGAAGAAGTGGTCACAGATATCGGCCATCTACCCTTACATATTGATATAATGAATGTTCCTGTCTGGAGTAGTGCTCAGCCTGAGATTGACCCAATAAAACCATGGGGCATGTGATCATTCATAAGCAATGGAATAAGTGTGTCCCCATGTGATGTAATTAAGAAATCGTGTCTACAGACATGGGCCCACTCAAGGTTAATCATCCAATAACCCTAATCCTGATCCTATTGGAGTTAGAATGAGATCCAACTATGATTGTGTGGAGTGGTGGGTTGTAATGAGAAATACTCGATTATATGGAGTGGTTGATTGGAATAAGAAGACTGTCGGGCATGTGAATCCTTGGCTTAAGTAATTTAGAACGTTTTGAAGAGACCACCTCAGTCAAATCCATCTTAATTATAGAAGGTCGCACGTAGAACTATTGGACGGAACCCACATGCGACTAGAATGTGATTGATTCACATCCTAAATGATTGAAAGCTCTGGATTTTTACTTTTGATTTTTTTGGTATCATAACCTTGGGTTTGGGACCTAGACACAAAGGAGCCCCAGGAAGAGGAAGCCACACGATCGAGAAGACAAGCTCACACATGTAGGAAGGGTGGCATAACCACGAATTGATCCATGCAGGGCTGCCAACCAAGTAACCCCTTTTTGTCGAACACTTTGATTCGAAAGACTAAAAGGCTAAATAAGGATGATGTTTTATAGAAATCTAATTGAAAGTTCCTTTACTAGAATGAGTGCTAGTCCTATTACAAAAGAAGAAATAAACCAAACCAAATAGATCTAGCAAATAAATCTACCAAATAATTACCACAAGAAGACATACACAATATTTTACGTGGAAATCCTATCCGGAGAGAAAAACCACGATCTAAAATCAAGAACTATTGAGCAGTTACATGATATACTCACAGCTTCCTTTCCCAGTCCATCCGTCGACTTAAAGACTGTAATTGTTTTTCCACAACTTATTCTCTTGCTACGACTTCACCGCCGTTCACCATTCCCCGCACTTAATCCAATAGTACCTTGAGAACAAAGATGTATCAATCTTCTACAAGAGAGTAGAAGTAGCAAACGTTCTACAATAGATCTTTAGCACAACCTCTCAATGATAGCTCTAGAGAATCAAAGAATCTCTCATAGGGTTTTCTCACCCTAGAACAATGAGAGAATTACTTGATGTATCGGGTTGAAAGAAACACGATCTATATAGCTTCAAATTCTTGTCTTAGTGTTAGAACAAAAATATGACTCAAACTTGAAATTTTCAGTCTCAAAAGGAAAAAATTCGCGTAGCGCCGGACAGAAATGTTCCGCCATCTGATTGATCGATCATCAAGTCCGATCGATCGGTCCTCGCCTGTCTCCCAGATTTTTCATGTCAGTCCTGCTAACTGGGAGGCTCTACACATCCAAACTTCATTCGATCAATCGGGTCCCTATTTGTCTTCTGGAATTCTTCTGTTTTCTTATCTTTCTTCACTTCAGCTCTTCCGGCGACACAACCACGGTCTATTCTAAAACAAATAGAAAAATACAACTTAATGGACCCAAAGTTTTGCCCAACCCATGAATCAGCCAACACAAATCCATCAAATTCTCTATTGTGTTATGGAACTTGTGAGTCCCACCAAGTATTACACAATTGATCCTCATCTCAATAGAAATAAGGAATGAGAAAACAAAGGGTTCCCTGTTTGCTTGACAACCCCACCTCCCCCTCTTTCCCTCTCAACACGCTTACTAGGAATCAATCCCTAGGTCTCTACCACCTCGCTTGTGTAAGTATTCCCTCCTCATATGTGTGGATATCTTGTCCTCACATGTGTGTGCCCTCCCTCCCTGCCTATGTGGGGCACCTTTGGCTGGGTTCCAAAAAATATATAAATGGAGTACTTACAAGCTAGCATCTTCGTTTTGAGAGAGAAAGCATATTTAGGCATTCGACATGTGGTAAGATACAAAGTTAGGTACGATATATAAATTCAAGATTAAAATACAATTAAAAATCTGCGCATTATTTTTTAATGTCAAAAGGTCAAACATGAATGCATTTAGATATAATATGGTTCTCTACCAGCAGAATAATGTCATAAAGTCTAATATTCACCATGCATGGATGTTCCTATATACCCATGACAGATATCTGTTATGACCGAGTTCTTGTGGGTTTTTTTTTTTTTTTTTTTCCATTTTTGTGAACAGTATTTGGTGTTTTTTTAATATAATTATTTCAATCTAGTATTTAGTTAGATTTTATATTTAAGACCATGTGTCTAGAACTTTATATTGTGAAAGTATTTTTTAAAAATAATATTACATATTAAACATATAAAGAAAATTTGAATGATGTTTTTTTTTTTCTCGAGGGTGCATTAAAATTCAACTTAATAGCTGCATAATATGCATGTTACTTTTACTCATATAATTTATGTACAATTTCACTCTAATACCATTAGTATCTGTAGGGATCTTTTAGTGTTGGAAAATTCATTGGGCGATGGACAAAATTGAGAATTATATTTTTAATGTATTTTTTATATGGACTGTGATTGGACTTCATGATTGAAGAATGAGCAGAAGCTGACTGAAGACGAGCAGAAGCCGACTGAAGACAATCAGAAGATAAGCAAAACTGAGTGGAACCAGGCCAGGGACAAAAGATCTGCTCGCTCGAACGAGCCTAACTCTCGCTCAAGCGAACAAGGCGGTGTGTTGCCCGAATTAAAGTCCAGTTCTCAAATTTGAGACAAACTTCTATTCTTAGTCCCATCCGAATTGACACTATTTTCCACTAGTTTTGGCCTATAAATATACACTTCTTGCAACACTAAACCTACTTCTCCCCGACTCTAAACCTTAGAAAAAAACTTGAGAGATCCATCATCCTCTCTAGAGTCATTATTCTGCAACGCTAACGATATAAGCCTACTCTCTCGTAGTAGATACACCTTGAAGATGTGTTCAAAGTGTTGGTTTCAAGCACGATGAAGGTTTACGGCGAAACGTCGGCAAATCGAGCAGTCCTTATGATAAGTTGCAATTGGGAAGGCTACTATGAGTTTTGTAACTTTCAATTATTTTAGTGCTTGGCTGTCTGTTGGCCTAGGCAGTAAGGCCCGTGGTTTTTTCCCGAATAAGGTTTTCCACATATAAATCTTCTGTCTCCTTCTCTTGTGGATCGATTGTTTATTTACTGGATTTAGTTTTATGAACTAGATTAATAATCAAAGTTGAAATCTAATAGAGATACTGATTCAAGTGACCTTAGCCTATACTGTGGCTTAATCCCACAAATGTTACGTGGTATTAGAGCGGGTTGCACTAAGTCATTGTGTAATCTTCGAATCATTATTTTCTAATGGAATTCAATAGAGAAGGAACATCTACAACTAAGCCCCCACTTCTAGACGGATCCAATTATGCTTCTGGAAAGTAAGGATGATTATATTCCTTAGGGCAATTGATGATCAGGTTTGGGACATCGTTGTGGAAGGATATTCTGACCCCACCATTGTTGTAGAAGGGAAAACTGAATTAAAACCCAAAGCACAATGAACCAAGGCTGAGAAAACAAAGTCTAACTGCAATAACAAGGCCATTAATGCCATCTACAATGGAATTACCCCAACAAAATCTCATAGGATCTCAACGTGTCCTATGCCAAGGCAACATGGGATTTCTTACGAACTGCCCATGAGGGAGCCGATACTTTAAAGCAAACAAAACCCTAAAAGCTGACTACTGCCTTTGAAACGATGCAGATGAAAGAGTCCGAGACTTTTGATGAGTTTAATGCTAAACCGAGTAAAATTGTGAACTCAAGTTTCAATTTGGGAGAACCTGTTCCTCAGCCCAAAATTGTTAAGATGATACTAAGGCCTCTCCCAGAGAGATTTCGTCCAAAGGTTGTAGCCATTGAGGAGTACCAAGATCTTAATTTCCTCAGTATAGAAGAACTGGTTGGAAATTTACAAACCTATGATGCCAACCATTGTCAAGACAAAAAGAGTAAGGACATTGCTCTTGTGTTCTTTAAATCTACGGAGGACAATTCTAATGGTGAATCGGATTGTGACTCGAATGATGCTAAGTTTGAAGAATTGTTTGTTAAAAAGCTCAGAAAGTTGTGGAAAAACAAGAAAAACAATTTGGAAAAGAACTTTCAGAACAACAAGGCACCCAACAAATCTAAATTTGTGCCTAAGTCCGATAAAAATTTGGTGAAAGGATCCTCTAAGCCAATCTAATGCTATGGATGCCAAGGATATGGTCACACCACTGCTAAGTGTGCCAATCGCAAAGAGAAAAGCAAAGGTAAGGCTTTGAACATTTCTTAGGATAAGGATTCAAATGAGGAGAAGAGTGAGCCTGAGTCTCCTACCCATGAGTCCGTGAAACATGTTGCGTTTATGGCATTGTCTAATGTTCCATCTATACAGGGTTTGTCTGACAAAGAGTCCAAGTCAGACGAAGACATGGATCATGATGATTTTTTCTGACTAGGAATAGGTCACCGAAGAAGATTACATGAGATTATTGCGAGAGTCAGCAAGAGTGTCCAAAATCAGTGAAAAAAGAGCTTTAAAGATAAAGGCTATGGAATCAAAGAACGCATCTCTGCGAGCTACCTTGGAAGACTCAAATCAAAGGCAAAACAATTAGAAGAATAGTGTGTGATATTATCTAACAATCTGATTGTTGCAGGGAAGGAAAACGAGCTACTGAAGAAACAAGCACAAAAGGCTAAAACTGAATTAGACAGTTTGCGAAACGAGTTGAGCATGTGTAAATCTAAAATGGATGACTTGGCTAGAAAACTAAAGATGGCTCTTTCATAACTTGATTCCGCCACATCATCAATCAAGCAGATGAATACTGGGACTAAGAAGCTCGATGAAATCCTTGGAAGCCAAAAGACTGATTCGTCAAAAATTGGCATTGGCTATGTACACAGAGCTCCAACACCAAAAGATAAAGGTAAATATGTATTTGTTCAAGGACCCACTATGTACTCCATGACAGCCATTACTCATAATTCTCCACCTAGGAGATGTGTGAATGCAAATTATAAGACTATGCCAAAGCCTAAATTTGCACCCAACTGTCATTTTTGCTGGATTAAAGGGAACATCAGACCACACTGCAATAAGATGAGAAATCATTTGAAGAAACAGTAGAGGAAGAAACTTGATTCTCCTTAACATGTCAAGACAAAGTCTGCCTGGGTTCATAAGTCCAACTTGTGCTATAATGTGGTCCACACTGCACTGACAAAATTAGTTGAACCTATTAAGTTTTATTACCGCCTAAGCCCCTAGGCATTGGCCTTCACCCCTAATCCTCAATTCATGTTTTGATTGGCACAAGAATACTTTTTTAGGATGATTTTATGATTATCTGGCATGTGATACACCTTATTTGCTTGGTTTTGGAACTGAATTTCTTTGTTCACGGTTCAAGGATTTTGTGCATGTCCACAAGTACACAATGACTCCCATGGACACTCACTTAGGGCTAATGTGACACCAGAATTGATAGAACTCACGATCTAACTCGTTTTGTACTTGTTCGGAGCATCGATATTGATTTTCTCATTCTTCTATGCTCTCTTCTTAATGATTATATATGAATATATGTGGCCCAATGTGCGTAGAGATTTCTGTAGACCAACATGTGGAAATGAATAATGACTAGGTCTGCTCCCTATGTCTTATTTGTGTCTATCTTATAGGGTTCAAAAATTTCTGCATTTAGAAATGAACAAGTGAAAATGTTAATAACTAGGTCTACTCCCTTGATTTTAACTTTTCTTATAGCATTCCAACTAGAGCATCTTTACATGCGAAGAAGTTCATGAGAGAATTTTATATTGGGTCAATATGGTTTCAGAAAATACTATGGCATTAAGCGGGAGCTTCACATCTCATTGTTGATCAAATCGAATGTTTTTTAAAGGTGTGAATCTCACCTTTGTACCTGATGAATGTTAATTTCTTGTCGATCCAAGACTTCTTCATGTTTTCCATTTGAGATTATCCCCCACACAATTTACACACACGTCAAACTCTTCAAAATTGTGTTGTCTCATCCATTGCAAATTATCATGTTTGATCATCTAAGACTTTCCATTTTGGATTGACTGAGTATTGCATCTATGCATTTTGCATCGAGGATAAAATTCTCTAATTAAGGGAGAGTATTCACTTTGTCAATTCTGAACAAAAAAGGGGAGTGTCACATCCCCCAAACCCGATTAGAGAATTAACCAGATTCGAGGAGTGAAATTTAGGACTAATTAAAATTTTTGTCTTTTAGGCCCAAGGATCATAAGTCCGTTGTGAGGATATATTACATTTCAAACCTTAAGAATATAATACTTTACGGAAATCATACAATTCAAGGCATATATGGATATCAACAATGAATAATAATCTCATTAAAATTAAAGTTGACAAAGGAACAATTAAAACTAATCAAAGAGTTAAATTATTTACAATGGCCATCCCAATAACTAAGGCCATTAAGCAAAATGAAGTCAATGAATAAAGGTCCAACGATGAATAATAAATGAATAAATAAAAATCTAATGAAGTCTCAATTAGGCTCTCTAGTGCCACATATGATGATGCTACTCTACGTCATCGGCACACCGCTCTCGCTTCTCCTCTACTGGTTGGAGATCCTCTGGGATCTCCTCACCTACCTGTTTCTCATAGTAATCACCTTAGGAGTCTGCACACCAAGGAACAAGGTCAACGACATGTTGAGCAATAGATAAACAGGCTATAATGAACATGACATGCATCAAATATAAGAGTAATGACAGGATATAGTCAAGTGATTACAAGGAACAATACTAGGCATAAAGTATAAATAAATAATCATCAGAAACAATAATAGGAATCCTAACAACACTACTAATCACCACTATCCATGCAATACAATGCAAGTGTCAGGAGGGAGACTTCGATGATGTCCTAGCCATCTCCCGAAGAATCAGTAACAATCCAAACCAGACCACCGATACCAAAGTCCGGCTCCAGGGGGATTCTAGCTCCCGGTCCTGGGAATAGTAGCACAGTCTCAGCCCGTTCCCAACTATTCAACGCCATGGACGTCGTCCAAAGCCGACTACCCACCCCAATGTCCGAGTAACTGGCCCATCAATAAACCCCAAACTGCAGTTGGCCATGACATACAAATGATAATGAAGTAGTATTGACGCAAGGAAAACCAAGACAAACAAGTCTGGCTAGTTCAACACACAAGACGTGTCATAGGGATTATCTCATTCAAGACAATACCAAAACAAGTCAAGCTATATGATAATCCCTTATATGCTAGCCAATCATGTTCATCAATACATGTCACAGGATCCTAAGATACACTCTAAGTTAGGTCCAAATCCTTAATCTACAAGAATTTATGTTTCGTAATTCATTAGATGTTTTAAGCCGAGAAAGTGTTCAAGGGATATTAACGACGGATACAATTAACAAGTCAAGGAGGAATTACAATCCAAACCTAAGCAAGTGTTGTCATCCATGTACCACACATGTCCTAACGGAGTACGTGTGGAAATTAGGTTAATGATGCTTCTAAAGAAATTTCTCGGTGTACAATCATGTTAAGCATCGATTGATTCAGTTCCATACGCATTCAGTTACCCCATGCGAAATACACGAATACCTAGACAACCCATTAAAGCACATCAAGCCACATACTTCTATGTTAACCCTATTAATGGTCATGAGAGAGTAGGTTTATGGTTTCCCACATCTAAAGCCCAAACCTAGGTCCACAGTCTTGTTTTTAATAAAACATGGTCCGGTTTATAAATCTTCATCATTACTTCATTTCCCACCCTCTAATCATCACAAAACTTATACATTGGATTCTACACTCCAATATCTTTCCAACGATATATGGCTCGCGAAAATCCAACGAATGGTTTAAAAGTTATGGCCATTAGAACTCTGCCTATCATTTGTCAGATGCCGAGAGATCGAACTCTCAAAGGGAGAGATCGAACTCTCATTCCAAGCCAAATCAAACATTCGGACATCTGGGTAGAGAGTTCGAACGTTTGTCGTCTCACTACATACTCCCGAGAGTCCCAAAGTTCGAACGTTTGGAAAGAACGTTCAAACGTCCATCGTTCCACACCATTCACCCAAGGATTCCAACGTTCAAATGCCTAGAAGGAGCGTTCGAACTTTCATCCGAGCCATTCTCCCGTGGGGTTGAGAGTTCGAACGTTCAAAAGGAATGTTCAAATGTTCGAACACAGAGAGTTCAGTTTCACCCCAAATGGTTTCCGCTTCGTTCTAAACTCTTCCAATGGTTACACCTACACAAAAATTGAGCCACCATGCTCTCCCAACAATCCATCATTTACATCCATTCTAGTAAATTAAACATATTAGGATTACCAATTATGAATTAAACAACTCCAAATCCCCAAGAAACCTAATCTAACATGTTATTCCACAAATCAGAATCCAAACAACTTAGCATTTGGGTATTCTATCATTTGATCAATATCAATCAATAAAACAAATCGTTCATGTTGGATTATAATTTTCATATCTACTTGCCTCTACCAAGAAGAAGATGGAAATGGGTAAAACTTGCAAAGAAGCTCTACTACCGCGAAAACCATGATCTAACCCAACCGAACGCTACCTAGAATGTGAAGGAGAAGAAAGAAAGGAAAAGGTCAAGAACAACCCAAATATAACCAAAGAGAAGATGATCGAAAAGACAAAGATCAGAAAGGCTTACCTAAACTAATATCAAATGAAAGAGGAGATCGAGAGGATGAAGATGATTGGTTCGAATCACGGAAAGGATCTCTTCCAGAGGGAGTTTCTAGAGCTTTGAGAAGAGGAAAAAGAAGAAGGGTTGTTGTAGCTTTTGTTGTAGAGATCAGAATAATACAATTAGGGTTAATCTCTGTTTAAGAAGAGAGGGGAAGGGAAAAAGACTGATTTGCCCTTAAGTGGGTTTCGAAAAGAAATGGACCATTAGAAGGGTTTATAATCCTCGGATCGCGACGAGCCAAGAGACAAAAATTATCAGCGCGACAAGACCTTTTCAACGAACCCAAAATCTCAACAATTGGATTTTCCAGAAAAACACTCAATTTTCCCTAAATTGCAAACTACCACAACCAACACCCCACCCCAACCACCCCCCCCCCCCCCCTCGCGCGCCCGCCAGGATCAAACGAACTCAAAATCGTATGAAACTTCTTAGTCACTATTCTAACAATAAAAGAAACTCGTTCATGATCTAAACCCACCTAATTATCTAACAATACAATTAATTATAATAATAACAAAATAAATAGGTCGATGGACCTACTACTGGGCCCAACCGACCCAATAAGGTCGCGGACCTTACAAGGAGAATAGTATGAATATAAGGTTGATTTGGTTTTAATTAATCCAAATTCATGTTGACATTGCACTTGATCTATTGTCAAGTTTTCATGAACAGGAGTTGCAGGGGTTGCAAGATGATTCTGAACTGAAAGAAGCGTTCTTAAAATATTTCTATGTGGATCGGGTTATTTTGTCTAGGTGGATTTTATTGTAACTATGAGTTTTGTCCATGAATTGACAAATGGGTAGATTGTACGGATTTTTTAGTGTTGGCAAATTCTTTGGGTGATGGACAAAATAGAGAGTTCTATTTTTAATATAGTTTTTTTAGATATGGAATGTGATTGGACTTCATGATTGAAGAATGAGTAGATGCAAACTGAAGACAACCAGAAAATAGGCAAAACTGAACTGAACCGAGCCAGGGACAGAAGACATGCTTGCTCGAGCAATCCTAACTCGCGCTCAAGCGATCCCGGCCAAACTACCAAACAGAATGCTTGCTCAATCGAGCAAACGAGGCCATGTTCTGCGCGAATTAAAAGTCCAATTTCTGAATTTGAGCCAAACTTCTATTCTCAATCCCATCCAAATTGATACTATTTTTCACAACTTTTGGCCTATAAATATACACTTCTTGCAACCCTAAACCTACCTCTCTCTAACTCTAAACCCTAGAGAAAAAACTCGAGAGATCAATTATCCTCTCCAGCCAGAGTCATTATTATGCAGTGCTGAAGATCTAAGCTTTGGAGTTTTGTGCCCTACTACTCTCTCCTACTAGATACACCTTGAAGATGCATTCAAGGTGTTGGTTTAAAGCACGGTAAAGGTTTACGGCGATGCGTTAGCAAATCGAGCAGTCCTTAGGCTGAGTTACAGCAGGGATGGCTAGTATAAGTTTTCTAACTTTCAATTATTTTAGTGCTTGGTTGTCTATTGACCTAGATGGTAAGACCCGTGGTTTTTTCCTAAGTAGAGTTTTCCACATATAAATCTTACATCCCCTTCTCTTGTGGATTGATTGTTTATTTACTGGATTTAGTTTTTTGAACTAGATTAATAATCAGAGTTGAAATCTAATAGAGATACTGATTCAAGGGACCTTAGCCTATATTGAGGCTGAATTCCACAACTTTCAGTATCTTTTGAAAGATAGAACATAAGCTATATTTCTGGAAAAAAAAAGTCCCCAAACTTTCTATCAGGCGTGATATAGACAGGGACGTAAACGGGTTAGTTTCTGTCCGGGTCCATGGTGGACCCAGAACCGGAACTGTTAATGAGGAGGTGAAATCGGAACCGATTTTTTTGGATCTGGAACTGGAATCATTAATGAGAAGATGGACTCGGAACCAATAATTGGACAATCTGTGTCTAGGTAGAGAACAATATGCCAAAAAAAAAAAAAACCACTAGTTTTCAAGAGAGATTCTCTAAAGTTAAGGTAATATGTAGGGTCTCGTGTCCATGGGTCGGAACCAAGGTGGAACCGGACCCTGACCCTAACCCATTTGCTTATTGGGGCCTAAATGAGGACCCAAACCCGATTTTTAATGTGTCAAAACCTCCAAATAATCGGAGAATCAGGGACCCATTTACATCCCTAGAAATAGACCATAAGAGAAGTTTCTATTTTTCCCTTCCATTTTATGATATTTGTACTATTTTTCTTAGGATGTTCTATAATATAGTGTCCTGCAGTTTATTCTTAAACGACTCTTGCTGTTGGTATTAATGCAGGCCCACATTAGATCAGGGCTGCTTTCAAACAAAGTCCAACAATTTTAAATACCTGATCAGATGACTGGTTGCGATCACAAAATGTGGACCCCACATACATTGTTTCCTGTCATCTAGATATATAAAAATAAAATAAATATTTATCGGAACCGGATCCCCTGTTTCGTCCAAACAGAGGAGCCCTGTTTGGACGAATCAAGGGCGGACATGTGCGGGGGCGAAGGGAGCGGAGGAAAGAAAAAGTGCTTTTCCTCTTTCCTCCGCCCCCCTTCGCCCCCGCACGTGTCCACCCCTGATTCGTCCAAACAGGGCTCCCCTGTTTGGATGAAACAGGGGATCTGGACTCATATTTATCATCATGTGGTCACATGCAATGAAAATATACTCTACTTTTATGTCACATGTTCCTATGTCAAAGAAGGCTGGGTAATGAAATCATGTGATGCTCATTTAGCAAAAAGAAAAGAAAGAAAAAAAAAATGTGATCCTCGGCCCAAGGATTTCTAATGTAAGCTCCAGCTTTAAGTAGCGCTCCTACTGTTTGATCAATCCTTCAGACTAGGTAGAATTAATGAACCGTTCAAATGTTTAACCATCTACTTTAGCTTGAATTTGAACCATTGATCACTTTCTTCTTAGTTCATATCACTTAGAGTGTTGGGATAAATGCAAAATATAATATCAACAACTTTAAATATTGTAAGATTTCATTATCATAGAATAAAATAGTGCCATATTATTATATTCTATCGCTTATGGTGTTTGACAATTTTCACAAATTTCAATATACCTTTAAAGTTTTTGGTAATTTATAAAAGAACTCACAAGAAGATATACCGAATAAGAAATGGAATGAAAGTAATCAATTGATCCAATGCAGGACTCACTAATTTGTAATCAAATGTGTTAATAATCATGATGGGACCCACTATTGTTAAAATATCACAAGATTAAATGTTAAAACCTTGAGACCCAAGCAATGTTGTTTAATTAAGATAAGTCCACCAAATGTTAATAGCCATAGTATAATACATTTAATAGTGATTATCACAAACTTATCTACCTTTTTATTTTTACTTTTATTTTATTTTTATTTTTTTATAAAACCTTATCTAATGTCAAACATCATTGATGAATCCATATGTGAAATCATTGTGGGAACCATTTGATATTGGTAGTTATATTAACACAATGGGTGCTATTAAATAGTGTGACCCATTTAATGATGACAAATTGATATATAATTGCAATCACACAATTCAATTTTGGTAATTAATAAAAAAACCGGGGTGGGGGGGGGGGGGGGCGGGGGGGCTAATTTTGGTAGTATGGGACCTACCAAATGTTGGTAATCACGATGAAAGCTCCCTAGTGTGTTATTAGTAAGACCCACATAATATTGATAATCAACAAGGGCTATGTAATTGTGATATGGTTATAGGACTCCACATTAAACTTGTAAGTATTGTGGAGCCAATTTAATATTGGGAGTCATAGTTGCACGCCTATAAAGATCACTGATGTTAAAACTTATACTGGGCCACTATAATTAATGTTCGCCCATAAACTCTTTTGTATATAAGAAAGATTTTGTAGTAAACGATTATTTTATGCAGCACATCCTTGAATAATGTAATATAAAGGTTTTCAGAAGAAAGTGATATATTGTAATATACTTTCTAATTTATCCAAACAACTCCTTTTTTTGTGACATTTCAAATTTGTAGCTTTCTTAGAGATATACTTATTTAAAGATTTTATAAAAAAAAAAAACTTAAATTAACTAAAATAATAAAATGAAGGAAAAAATGATTTAGATAATTGATTTTGTAATATCAAATATATTGCTTTCTTTAAAAATATCATGGGAAAAAAAGAATTTAGAATGAAGATAATATATTGTTATAATCATTTAAAAAATTCAAAATAATTAAATTTATTCAAATGGGAAAAGGTATCCTAGATTTACACAATACACGTGAATTACAACTGAAAAATAAAATTATGCATTTTCACTTATCTTGATTTCTCATAAACAAAGAAAAGAGAGAAATAAACAAAATGATTAATTAATATCTTACCTCATTAGACATTACTAGAAGGAAAATTAATTAATACAACTCTTAAAATATATAAATTCTTATATTATAAGAAATTTCGTACACTCTTACATGCTTGTCATTATTAGTTCTAATGATAAAAAGTGTCCTATTTTCAATTTAGGGCCTGTTAATTTGTTTGAATTAAATTGAATACGTAGGAATTCAAGGTGAAATGTACTCAACCAAAGGATCACTGAAGAGATAGCATCTGAAGTAGGGTAGCAAATCGGACATTTCCAGATCGGAACCAAAGTGGACCCGAACCCGTTTCTAAACAACAGTTTCGGTTCCGGATCCGATTTTGATTTGGAACCTATTTTGTTGGTTCCAGACCCAGTTCCAATAGAAAATCCCGGATCCGTTACAGAACCGGGTCCACCTAGAGGACTGGAATCTAGTTCAAAAATCGATTCTAATTTCTTTTTATTTTTCAATTTCTTTCTTAAAATAAGCACACCATTCAACTTATCACAGGGCATCAAGTATACTACCTCCACTATTATATATAAAAATGTCCAGAAAAAGTTATTTTTGAGGTACAATTTGCAGTATCAAAGACTCATATGCCGAGTCCCGAGTCCACGGGTCGGAACCTATATGGACCGGGAATAGGACCCGTTTATCAATTAAAACCTAAATTGGGTTCCGGGCCTGGACCGATTTATGAATCGGAACCTAAAATAGGTTCCATACCCCGGTTTTTTGCTGGTCGGAACTTCCAGGTAGTCGAAGAATCAGATACCCATTTGCAACCCTAGTATGAAGGATATAAGGTGGAGATGTGGATAAAACCTTAGCTTTCTTATTAACTAAATTACTAGGGTGGTGACTACGTATTCATTTCCCATTTTCTTTTTACACTATCTTTTTTTTGTTTTCTATTCTCATTTTTGAAATTCACCTTTGATATTCATTTTAGCCACTTATGGTTTAAAATGGCTTCAGATTTCCTGGGTTTGACCCTCATCCAAATTTTATAAACTCCAACAAGATTGATCATGCAAATCTGGCACCCATTCAACATAGCAACTTAATTAATTGCACCTCGCTGGATGCCCTTTCAGAACCCCTACTCTCTCATTATTATCATGCCTAATGAGCATTTGGAAACTCTAAAAATAAGTCTTGAGTTAATTATTTAGAGCTTATTGACGAATTAGAGCATTTGTAACCTCTCACTACATTTTCTAGTTTTAGAGCTTTTTTTTTTATATAAATTAGAGATTCTTCCTTTAAAAAAAAAAGAATTGGAGAGTTTTACCTAAAACGGATAGAGATGGATAATTCAAAATTGACTAGTGTCTTGGACAAAGTGACATGATAAAATTTTCAAAATGACAAAAATGGTGAGTTATGCATTGTAAGTTTTAAAAGGTAGGCCCCGATTACCATAATTCCTAGAGGTGGGCCCCAACTACCTAAAGAAATAAGATACTTTTTAATAACTTTACCAAACAGACTAATTATAAATTAGAACTTAAAATCTTAATCTTATTAGCTTTTATTAATTAGACTAGAGTTTCCAAAGGGCTCCTAAATATTGAAACACACACCATGCCCTTCCTAGAGTATTCTGCTAAGTGCCTTCATCCAATAAATGGACATCAGAAGTCCTGAGCAGACAGCACTTTGGTTTGACTACAAGTTAGAATGGGAAGATATTAGGCCATCAGTATCTTAAACATGGTTATCAAGTCAGCTGGTTTGAGTCAACTCAGACTCTGCCCCTATTGGTTCAAGTCGCTTATTTGAGTCAAACTTGCAACTGATTCCCTTAAAAAGGGAAATTTTAATATTTTTTAGTATGGCGTTCAGGCCCGTTTGGATGTCTACAAAATAAAATATTTACAGATTTAAATATTGCAAGAATAAAATAGTATAGGATATAATAATGCAATATTATAACAGTATAATATTTTTACTGTTTGGCAATTTTCTAAGAATATTACAGATTTCAAATTGAGTAGTTTGGAAGGTGTAATGATTAAAGTAAATTACATTATAAGAATATTTTTGTATTAAAATTTTTAATTTATATGTAATTTATCACATCTAGATAAAAAAGTAATGTGGTAAAGTAAAATTTAACTTTCATGTTTTTACCATAAGTTACTTTTCTTTTATCACATAAAACCATGATAAAGTATAGTAAAGTAAAATCAATAAAAAAATAACTACTTTATAACTCTCTCTCTCCCAGTTTACTTTACCACATACTTCATCTGACCTTACTTTACCTCACCTTTAACTATGATATGACATCAATCTTTATTTTACTTTACCACACCCGTAAACATGTCATTTTTTATTTACCATATAAGACTACGATAAAATATGATAAAGTAAAGTAAAGAAAAGAAACTACTTTACCATTCCTTCCCACTTTACTTCACCATGTACTTTATCTCACATTTACTTTACCACACACCATCCTGTGAGATTTACTTTTACTTTACTTTACCATATATGTAATCATACACATTATAATAGATTTGGTGAACTAAATTCTTTACTTTACTCTACCACTTTGTAATAGTCATTTTTAAAGATTCTTATCTTGTAGAAAATTTTCTACAGGAGGGAGTTGTAGGAGAGAATATTGAGCTTTTTGAAAGAAAAGAATATTTTCTTTAAATTTTTCTTGAGTTACCAAATGCACAAGATTTTCTTCTTTAAAAAATGAAAGATTATATTCTATAAAATATTATTTTCTTGTATTTTCTTGTGCATCCAAATAGGCCCTCAATCTTATGAAAATATGTGATGTTGGATGATCAAAATCACAGTTTTTGGAAGATTTAGCATTCAATGATTCAATATACTATTAATCAGCACAATAAAACATAAATACGGACACTTACTACTACTTAAATATTTTTAATGCTAAGAAAAGGCCTTAAAATTTTAAATTCATGGGACCCATTTATTATTTATTATTTTTACCCACTTTTATAAAGTTGGTTCTTCGGATTCAAGGCACGACTCAATCTAACTTGATCAAATTCCTATACGACTTGGCCAAGTCAGATGGGCTCAAAAGAGTCTGAATTGCCTTCCAACTTTGAGTTTTAAATGTTGATGTTAAAATAAGGGGATTTTTATCAAAAGCACCCTTAAATATCCCTATACCTCCAAAAGCATCCTTAAATACATGTAATGCCTAAAAGCATCTTTTACAGCCGACTTCATTTTTTTTTCTAGGCCAAATTGCATGCCCTTTACTTTATCTCTCACGAGTTCGAGACATAACACTCGCAAGATCAAAATATGACTCAGGAGTTTGAGACATGTCATAGAATGAGGATCTTATGTCTATATATGTCATGTCTAACATCATCCGTGATGTCAAGAAGTATTAACATGATTAAGTCGTGATGTTGAGAAACAACTTGCGATGTCTAACAATTCAATAGCTAAAGTTAACAAAAATATGATACATGGAGGTGCATTTAGATTGACTAACAGTTCAACCATTCTATTATGAGTTCTTTCAATAATGAATGTAGTCACCACGAGTATTCTCATGCTACAATTTGTGGAGATTTATCTAAAAAAATTAAAAGTTTTTTTATTTTTACAAAAGGAAAAAAAATTTTTGTAATCCACTCCATTCCCTATTCGTAACCACTTTCTCGCGACATTAAGACTCGACCACATTCGTGCATTGAAGTATTTCAAAAATTGTTACTTTTGTTTCAATTCTTGAACTCACTAGTTTATTTAAGACAGCATAAGTAGTTAACATTTATTTTAAACCAATATTCTAAATCAATAAACGTCAAGGAAAAACATCCTCAACTTTAAAGGAAATCCTTTCCATGACTGTATTAAAAGTAGGGTTACAAATAAGGAATAGAGCAGAGCGCAAATTTTTGTATTTTTTTTGTAAAATTGAAAAAGTTAGATTTTCTTAGCAAAGTCTCCACAAATTGTTGCAATAGAATGCTCACGGTTACTATATTCATTGTTGAAGAAACTCATAATAGAATGGCTAAACTCATACATCTACATAAATCATTGGTTTAGATTCAAAACTGTTAGTCAATCTAAGTGCACCTTCATGTGTACATTATATTTTTGTTAACTTTAACTTTTGAACTTTTAAGTCTTTTATCGACATCCGAAGTTGTTTTTTGATATCGCGACTTAAGCATATTTATACTTCTCGACACCGTAAGTTGTTTCTCGATATCGCGAATGATGTTGAACAGATATATAGATACAAATTCATAGGCTAGCAAGTGTTATGTCTCAAACTTGCGAGTGTCAATAGTCTCAAACTCGCAAGAGATAAAATAATAGGCAATTTGGTCTAGAAGAAAATAAAGTAAGTTATCATGTTTTTGGACATTACATGTATTTGAGAATGCTTTTGGACGTATAGAGATATTTGAGAAAGTTTTTGGCAAAGATGGATTAAATCAAATTGATTAAAATAAGGATTTAGAAAGGGTTTGAAAATAATAAGAAAAAGCATATGCACAAAAAACAACCCTGGGCACACCCCCATTGTCCTGTTCTATATGTCAGTCGATTTTCACGTCAACCATTACATTTTGTTCTTTCCATGGCCTTTTCGAGAATTTCATATATCTATGAATATTGCTTTTGGAGGCATATTTTGAATTTGTGCATCCATGCAAAATGTTTGTGGACTTCTGTGGCCTACTCACTTGTATCCATCTCTTTCTTTTATTCTTGCAATTTCTCTATCCTTTTTGTCGTAGGAATGTACACCGAAGTAGCATGCAAGTTAGCACGGATTAGCTTATGCACAAGGTCGAGCTTCCCTCATACAAGTTGTCTCATTACCTGAGCTCAACGTTGATCCTCTTAAACTTGACACGTCGGATTCTATATTTTACTCATATAGATAGGCAAATGGTCCTAGAATCTTACCTCATACAAGTTGTCTCGTTACCTGAGCTCATGGTAGATATCCTATTCAACTCGACACGTCTGATTTCTATCTCTTACGTATTTTTTATAGGGGGGTTTTCCTATGCATACTTCCCTCACTATATGGTGAGGGACACTTCCCCTTTTGGGGATTTTCAAGTACATAGGGTGAGGTACACTTGTACTTGAAAATCCTTAAAAGGGGAAGTGTCCCTCACCATGTAGTGAGGGAAGTATGCATGAGAAGACCCCCTTTTATATAGAGATAGATAGGCAAATGATCCAATGAGCACGGCACTCATCTTATTTCTATATATTATGGTGAACACCACCTATTGGGGTCCACCTTATGATCCATCCGAGTGGATCACAATGACTCCCTTAATAGTCGTGGATCCCTAAGTTTTTCACCCATCTAAATGAACTAAACCATTCGATCTAGGGACAGTTTTTTTCATATGGAGTCGTGAACTTGTGGGCCACAGATCAAGGTGATAGAGGCATGAGATTGGCTTCAACCTTCATATCTAAGGTGGTCCTACTTAGATTTTTTGTTCCTTCCATAGTCTTACGACCCCAAGTGGGCCCTAACAACAAGTGCACACCATACTCCTGTGAGCACGGGCCACTTTGGATTATGGATTGCCTTAGGCCAAGTCTAATCTCCTCTAGAAGTGTTAATCTACTTTAGAGTTAGATTGGGATACTACTGTGGTTTGAATTTGATTTTGAACTACCAAACCTCGAGGTATTAGCAGAGGCATCATAAATACTTGTTAATACTCCCTTGGGATGGAACCCACTCCTCAATAATATGATCCAACTCGAATGGCAAATCTTGTTATCCCAATCAACAGATACGAAGTTTCTTGGTACAGTAGACTTCCACAGAAAGCATAACTCTTCTAGATTACTCATTATATTTTATATATATCTATATATATATATTAAATCAAACAGGGAAGAGGGCTGTGGAGGGTGCCACGTCAACAACCCAATAATTCTCCTTTCAAATAAATATGGAGAAAAAACATAGAGTGCTTTAAGGTGCCATGTCATCACATGCCACAATTTTTTCTCCAAAAAAATCACTTTGTCCATATTCTCTATCTCCTAAAGTCTCTCAATCAAAGCTATATTAAAACTTCTAATTAGGAAAATTAATGAAACAATCACTTTATTTTCATAAAATGAAGGGGTGGCATCCTTTTATTATAATGTATATTCTCTCTCAACAATCTATATCATTGAGATTTTAATGTATATTCTCTCTCAACACCATCTATCTTATAGGCATCCTTTTTTTATCTGATTATATAGACATATGACCATAGGTTTGGCCCACCATAAATTACACTTCCATGGGCCCAATGGACTCATAATTAAGAGATATATACATTGATCCAAGGTGGGCTAATTATTATTGGGATTAACTAACACTAGCCTATGGTTTTAAAGTTGAGATGTTTATACTTTCTTTTTTTTTTAAATCTAGAGCTAAAAAACGGTTTGATCAGTTCAAAAATGATATTGGTGCTACTTCAAAGCGGTAGAGAAGAAATTTGTGCGGAAGGATTGAAATGACCATTGGCCTATGTGAAAATAAAAAAATGGTGCATTTGTGCATCGAGAGGATTGCACATTTTACGATTTTCTTTGTTAACAATACTATGTTGTTTGGTGTGATGTATTTTCCTTGCATAGAAGAAAAACATGAGTCATTTTCCCTTAATAAAGAGGACTTTGATTTTCTAAGAAAACACAAAATTCCATTTTCATGAGGAAATAAAAATATGCATAAACTATAATTGTAAGACCCCGCCCCGAAAGATGTCGATTAGTACCAATTAAGGCGTATTTTAGTTCTAAGTGAGATTAAGTTTGGGATTAGAATAACTTTTATATAGCTTTAGAATATTTTGGGAACCTTTTGATTTGTGGGACCCTTTGGGAGTTCCTTCGTAGTATTTTTGTGCGACTTTGGGAAATTATTTGATATTATGGAAATTAGTGGTTTTAGCTCCGTTTGACTTGTTTTATCATACCCTACAACTTTTGTATTTACTCTGTTTCCGTCCGAAACATCGAAACCCCACTTTCATCATGATAGGGGCAAAACAATCTTTTTACACAAAATATGGATACTATTTTCAGTGTCTCCGAAACCCGCGAAATACATACTTTTTGGTAACTAGAAACTTCGACAAACATTTCTTCCTTCTTTGTCGAACTCATCCGAGGCCCGGAAGTCGATGTTTTTAGCCCAACAAGCTCCTTAATTGTGAAACCCACCCTTGTTTTCTAAAAAAGGGGTGCTCTTCTTCTTCACTTGTTCTTCTTCTAGCTACTTTATTGTGAAAGAGAGAAAGCTCCAGCCCTAAGGTTTACTCCCTCTTCTTCTTGCTTCTTCATCTCCAAATCCATATCGAACTATTGCTAAAAAGAGAATGGAGCTCATCATCTTTTTCTTCATCTTGAAAGCTCTTCATGGATGCCATTTGTAGGAAAAACCACACATTCCAAGAGTCCTTTTGAGCTAGCTTTTGTATTTTGAAGCACTTCCAAGTAAGCTCTCCTCCTAATCTTCTAGATTATTGTTCTTCTAGTTTTAGAGGAGCTTCACCTCCATTATTGGAAACTCCCTCATACTATTTCTTGGTTTTGACTTGTTAGGGTCTGTAATGGGTGTATTTTTTGGGGTTTTGTGTAGATTGTTGATTTTGAGCTTGCGAGTGTGATTAGAGCTTGATTTGCTATTTGTGGAGCTAAGGCAAGTGGATGAATGAGTTTTTTAAATGATTTCTTACATTTGTGTAAAATATGGATTTTCATTGATGGCTTACTTATGTTCTATGATTTACATTGAATTTAGAAATGTGCACACTTATGAGCTTTTCCTTTCTTAATTGCTTCCTTAATGTGTTATGCATTAATGTATTTTGTCAAATGATGGATCTTCATTAATGGTGGATACTCTTGTATTAAATGAAGTGGAATTTGAATGATTCTTAATGGTGTTAATGGATGGTTGTTGGAAGTTATGATGGTGGTTTGAGTAGGTGGAAATGCTATTAATATGATTTTCAGATGTAGCTCTAGGAGAGATTGGAAGAGAAGAGAAAAAAAGCCCAAAAATGCACAAAATGGGTAGTTTCTGAAGCTGTCCACTAGAGCAAACCCTTGGTCGCTCAAGCGGATCCTTCCAGAAGCTTGGTGGCTTGAGCTAACCATTGCTCCGCTCGAGCCATCCTGACTCGGATTTGTCCGCTCGAGCGGACACTTGGTCACCGAGTGGACCCATCTAGAACCTTGTTGGCTCAAGCCAATGCAGATATTCGCTCGAGCCAACCCTCCCAGAGAGCTATCCGCTCTAGCGAACCCATGTCCACTCGAGCGGACCCTCGCAAAACCTTGCCCGCTCGAGCGAACCTTCCGTCCGCTCGAGTGGAGGAACTGTCATGCCTGGAGTTATGTTTAAAGCTAGGAAATGATTGATTGGGATATGGAAAGGGCCTGTTTGAGGCCCCACTTTAGTGGGAGACCTAGGAAGTGATGTATAGAGATTGATGGAGAAAGATTCACCATTTCCGGAGATTTATTGAGGATGTTGGACCTATCAATTGGTATAGGGAATTTGGAATGTCTCAAATCTTCCGACGTACTAAGTCATGAGCAAAAACTGACATACGAGATCCCGTTACACGTTGTTTAAATCCTATAGCCTCAATTCATGTTTGGAATTATGTGGAGATCTATTGTTTTAAGTTTTCACTGAATTTTATATATTTTAGACAATTTTCGTGTGTCAGTACAAATGACACTTTTATCTATTAAAATATGTAATCTGAATATTTGGTCAGCCTTATGCACTTTCAATAAGATACTATGGTAATAATTGTGCTTTCAAGCCTTCTATTCCGCCTATTTTGGGTGTCAGACACCCCATTTGATATGTATATGCTCTGATTTCATTTTGACCTATGAGTCAGCACCACTAAGCTTGGATGACCTTGTCGATTTGATCCACCGACTTGGGATCCCCCTTTAACTTCTGTCAGCTGCAGTTTGATTCTGTTCTTTTCTGTCACCCTATTCGGCGGCCATGGTTTTGCTCAGTATATATATATATGTACGTATATTGTTGTTTCTCGCCACCTTGTGTGCCTGAGACCAACACCTTTAGTGCGCTTTTATCATATTAGTGATGAAGGATTTAGCTTACATGTAGTTGTCATCTTGTCAGTTCCTGTTCCTTATTACCCTACATGTTATATATGCCAAAAATAGAGAAATTCATGATTTTATGTGAAAATGCAATTTTTGGATGAATTTTGACTCGAATTCAAACTTTGATGCTCAAAAACATAAAATCATAATTTTTTACTAAAATGGTCCATGATTTGATGATTAAGTCCTTAATTACTCTAAAATGATGAGGAAATTTTGCATTTTTAAGGACTTTTCAATAAACGAGCTTGGAATTTGGGGAATTCTAACAAGAAAACATAGTCAGTCAATAGAAACATACATTCATGCTTAATTATACAATGCAAATCTACTTGCCTCAACCAAGAAGGTGATTGAAAATTGGGAAAACTTGAGAAGAAGCCCTACTACCACAGAAATCCACGAATCTAATCTGTCGCGACCTCGGACCGAGATCCGGGCCCACGAGTATGAGTAGTGATGTGAACACTACACCAAAAACGAGAATTTGGAACGCTTTGGGAACGGTTTAACGGATTAGGAACGGACGGATTAGGAACGGTAAAGCGTTCCAATTTCCTGTTTTCCGTTCCTAATCCGTTAATCCGTTCCAAAAATAGGAAATTGGAACGCTTTTGGAACGGTTTAACAGATTAGGAACGGGCGAATCAGGAACGGAAATCCGTTCCAATTTTCCGTTTTTGGTGTAGTGAACATACATTAACAAAGATCATACATTCACTTAGTTTCCCACAAGTTTCCGCGGTGAGGATTTCACACACACTCACAAAACATTTACACTGGTGCGGAAGCGTGTAGCAAATCAAATTCTTAAACCATCCTCATCATATAGGACTGATAAGTACATATGTGTGACATGATGTCAGAGTGAACAGTGATATCAATGGCATTTCCCAAAATGAAAAGTTATAAGTTTAACAAAAGATGAGCTAAATTAACATTCCCCAAAACAGAGGCTAACAAAGGCCAATACAACCCAAAAGTATTTCTCAAAAGTAAACCAATAATCCCCCAAAATGTGTTCGTAACTCGAAGCTTAGGCCAATGTCTACATGACATTATCAGCTTGCCACTCGACTAGGCGTTGCGGTTCGCCGACCGCCCCCTCATGCTCCTCCTCATAGGCAATGATGGGGACTGGACCTGAGTGCCATAAAAATGGATCAGACATGACGATCTGGCAGGTGGGTGAATAGATAATACCATTTAAGAAAACAGTGCATAACTGAAAACATAATGAGAACTTACTAAAACAGCAATTGTAATAAAACAGTATGCATTGATTATATAAAGTACAATGCAAGAAAAATCATGAAGGTACAAGGAATAGGAACTAACAAGATGGCAACCACACTAAAGCTAGATTCTCCATCACTAGTGTGATGAGAGCACAATAAAGGTGTTGGTCTCGAAGCACACGAGGTGACGAGAAACAACTATATACATATAATATACTGAGCAAAACCACAGCCGCGGAACCGGCTGACAGGATAGAACAGAATTCAGACTGTAGCTGACAGAAGCTAAAAAGGGGGACCCCAAGTCGGTGGATCAAACTGACAAGGTCGTCCAAGCTTAGGGGTGCCAACTCATAGGTTAAAACACATTCAAAACATATACATATCTAAAGTAGTACATAACACTCAAAACAAACTGAACTGAGGGCTCGAAAGCTCATTTAACATAATAATGTCTTATCAAAATGCATAAGGCTGATTACATGTTCAAATTACAGGTTTCAGTGGTTTTGAAATGCCACTTATACTAATATACGAAAACTGAAAAAAACGTGTGAAGTTCGATAAAAGCGGACACTATGAACCTCCACCAAATTCCGGACCAAACATTGAAGTTTCAAGATTCCAACAATAGGTATAAGGGTCCTGTGTGTCGATTAAAACTTGATGGCATGGTACTCCGAAAGGTTTGAGACATCCCAAGGTCCCTATACAAATTAATGGATCCATTATTCTCAATAGAACTCTGGAATTTGGGGTTCTTTTCCAAATCAGTCTCCACAAATCACTTCTTATTCCTCCACCTCATATTAGGACTCCAATCCAACCTCACTGGACCTTAAAACAACCTTTTAAACGTGTTTGGAATTAACCCAGAAATTCTACACAGTTTGCTCGAGCGAACTAAAAGGTTCATTCAAGCGAACAGTATTCTGGGAGGGGTTCGCTCGAGCGAACTGGTCCGAGTCAGGAAGGGTCGAGCGAACAGCCAGGATGGCTCAAGCGAACAACTCTCTGGAAGGGGTTCGCTCAAGCGGATATGATTTCGCTCAAGCAAACTACTTCGAATCAGGAAAGGTCGAGCGAAGAAAGGTGGAGGCTCAAGCGGCCAAGGTTCTGTAAGAGGTTCGCTCAAGCGATGATGAGGTCGCTCGAGCGAACTGCTCCGGAACAGGTAGGCTCGAGCGAAGGAATGGGTTGGCTCAAGCGAATGAGGTTCTGTGAAGGATTCGCTCGAGCGAATAGAGGTTCGCTCGAGCGAACTGCTTCAGAAACACTCCATTTCAGCAGTCTGAACCTTAACTTCTCTTCTACTCAAAACTCCTTTCAAACCAACCTCCAACACAACATTTATGGCATTTTCATCTACTCTATTCACCATTTACTTCTCCAACAACCATCCATTCAAAAACCATCAAAATCACATCCATTCTCCCATCAATTCTCATTCAATGAACCACCACCAATAATGGAAATCCAACATATTAAGTGCAACTTAAGGTACAAAAATTGAAGAGAATATTTAAAAAGAGAAAGAAGCTCATGATTATAAACATTTCTAACCATCAATTTGAAGTACAAAACACATGCAAGATGAATAGTGAAATGAAAACCAAAATGACATTAAAACATAAAATCATTCAAAGAAACCTATTCATCCACTTGCCTTGATCTCCAATAAAGCTAATAAGCTCCTAATCACCCTTTCTCAAGCCAAAAATCAAGATCTACACAAAAATCCCCAAAATGACACAAATCATAAACCCTAGAATCACTAAACAAGAAAGAGAGAGAGATAGCTTCCAATAATGAAGATGGAGCTTCTCTATGGCCATAAGAACACACATCTAAGAGATGGAAAGGATCACTTACTTGGAAGGTCCCCAAATGGGAGAATGTAGTTCAAAATGGGCTCTAGAAGAGGTGGATTTCTTCACAAGTTGTATCAATGGAAGACTCTCAATGTGAGGAAAAAGATTGTAGGCTCCATTTCTCCTTTAGCACTAGTTTGAGAGAGGTTGAGAGATGGAGAAGTTTGAGAGAGGTTGAGAGATGGAGAAGCAAGAGACTTGGAGAAACCCTAGGGTTGGGCTGGAACTCCTCTACTCAAAGAAAGTTGCAAGAGAGGGCAAAAAGAAAGGGAACTCCTTATACAGAAAATGGGGTGGGTCCCACAACTTAAAAATCCAAATGGGCTGAAACATTGCTCTATGGGCTTCGGACGGACTCGACGAAGAAAGAAGAATTGATCGTCGAAATTTCTAGTTTCCAAAAAGTTTATATTTCACGAATTTTGGAGATATTGAAAATAGTGTTCAGATTTTGTATAAAAAGACTGTTTTACCCCTATCATTAACAAAGTAGGGTTTAAGGGTCTCGAACGGAAACGGGGTAAATATGAAAGTTGTCGGGAATAATGAAATAAGTCAAATGGGGCAAAATACAGATTTTTCCGAAAAACACATAAATTCCGAAATTACACAAAACACCATAAAGGAAACCCCTAAAGGGTCCCACTAACTCAAAAGAGTTCCCAAAAATAATTCAAAGCTATAAGAAGCTATTCTAATCCTGATTTAACCCAATTCCACTAATCTCACTTATAGCTAAAGCATGTCTTAATTAACACTAATCGGAAACTCTCGGGGCGGGGTCTTACATAATCCAACCAAACGCAACCTAGAACGCAAAGGAGAAAAAGAGAGAGGCAAAGATCAAGATCAAACCTAAATCTAACCAAAAGAGAAAACGATTGAAAGACGAGGGTGAGGGAAATCTTACCAAACAAGGATCAATGGAAAGAGGAGGTTGCGAGGAAAAAGATGAGCGGTTTGGATCTTTGAGATGGTCTCTCCCAAAAGTTCTGGGCTTGAGAAGATGAAGAGGAAGAAGGTGAAGGCTGCTGTAGCTCTTTCGTTGCAGAGATCAGTAATGAATTAGGGCTAATCTCTGCTTAAGAGAAGAAGGGAGAGAAGAAGACTAAATTGCCCTTAAGTGGGTCCGGTGAAGAAATGGGCCACTTGAAGTTGAAGGGTTTCTGATCGTCGGATCGCGACTAGCCAAGAGACAAAAATGTTCAGGCCAATGAGGCCTTTCCAACAAACCCAAAATCACTGCAATTGGAATTTTCCGGAAAAACACTCAACTTTCCCTAATTTGCAAACTATTCCCTTGCTATGATCAAACGAACTCGGAATCGAACAAAACTTCGCTGACACTATTCTAATGCTAAAAGAAACTTTTTCACCATCTAAACCCACCTAATTATCTAACAATACATTTATTATAATAAATACACAATAAACGGGTCAACGGGCCTACTATTGGGCCCAACTGACCTAGTAAGGTCGCGGACCTTACACATGTTCTAGGAGGCATTTGACGAGGAAGTCTCCACGTTGTAGACAGGTTCGTCTAGGAGGTCATCCTTGATTGGAGAATCCTTAGGCAGTGGATGCTCTGCGAGAAAGTTTGCTAGAGCTTGGCCTTTGTTTGTTTTTTTGTGGTACATACCTAATGTCAAACTGTGACAGAATGATGGACCATTTTGCTAGTTTGGCATTGAGGGAACCTGCTTTTGTGACAAGGATTTTTATGTAGTTGATCCTCGAAATCAGGTAGACTCAACTGGCAAGAAGCTAGTGACGCAGCTTCAAGAACAACGTCGAAGAAATTTATTATGCAGCATAAACCTGTCTCCTTCGAAATTAAAGAAAGCATATACTCCATTGGAGTAGGCTTTGACAATGATATAGGGACCTTTCCATCTTGATTCATCGCTGTTTTTAGATGTACAAACGAGAATCAATGGCTTTTTAACTGCAAACACAAGGTCACCTTTCTTGAATGACTCTGTGGGGTTTAGATCATCGAGAGCGATGTCGAGATCCGGTATGTGATGGATATTCTCTATCAAGGAAGACTCAACGTCGTCACCTTCTTGTTTGATGGGTTTACATACTATGTTGTCAAGAGAGACATTTAGGTCTGGTACAAGATGCCTTCCTTCAAAAGGTTCAAGTGCTTGACGTGATGAAGATGCTTCAGAATTGTGGAAGATGGAAGACGCAATATCTTCTTTTCTTTTTCTGAATCAGAGTTAGCGTCTTGCATGATTGACAACAAGGAGACAGTGAACTTGCCCCCAGTCTTTTCTTTTGTCTTCTATTCTTTGGTTGTGGTGACCAAAGGCTTTGATGTTTCGAGAGAGATCATGAAGGGAGCTCGACTGCTTACTTCGAGTGCTTCCTGAAAAGGGTCTTCATTTGGAAGATCACCCTCGGAATCAGAGAGTTGATCTTTCTCATTTGCTGAAGACGTTTCCATAGTAGCATTGCCGTCTTCAGTGATTGAATTGCATGGAACATTTTCCGGGAACAAGTCTTGAACAACATCCAGCAACTTTTCTTCTTTTTTGAGTATTTCATCGGTCCAGACATCTCCTATGATATTAGGTATCTGAGACCAATTGACCGGTTTTTATTGAAGAACTCATGGGCCAAAGCTTCTTCATGGTGACCAATCGAAAGAGGCTTGAATTCCGATGTCACAGTTTCAAGAGACGAAGGCTGAGAAGATGCTATCTCAGTGGAAGTCACCCGAGAAAATGTAACTTCATAAGAGATGCTACCAGATGTAGTCTGAGAGTTTGTAGCTTCGACAGATGGAGCTTCAGAGGCACTATCATCCTGAGCTATCGCATTGCAAGCAACTCCAATAGAATATGCCTCTAGAATGCACTGCTGGGATTCAGACTCATCTTCCAATGCGAAAGGATCGTCAACCTAGCAACTTTCTTCATTTTCCGGGGTTACCAGAGGAGATTGTTGTAGGTTTTCTGGGACCTTCGGTTCTGGATTGTGACGAAGTTGATTGATACGATCCTGCTCTTGCTCTATGGCCAGACGCTGCAAGATCATTGCATATTCTTCAAGATCGGGCATAGGAGCCAAATCTTCTTCTTCGTCTGCCCCTTGTGGTCCAACATTATTTGGTTCCACTGGGGCATTAGCGAGTGCTGGATTAGTAGCATCTTCTTGAACAGCTTCTTGGTCTTCTTCATCATTAGACCAGGATCCTTGTGGCTGTAAGGGGTTATACCATATTACTGGCATAAGGTGAGATTCGGGAATCCATTCTACATTGGAGAGGTACTCTCCTGTTTCAAGGGATTCCTCCCACTCATCGGTGTCACTGGCGGTGTCACTGGACTCGTATCCATTCATGGAGAATCTGATTACTGAGTTACAAGAGTATGATGCCCCCTACGTAGTCTCATTACTGAGCTGTGGTGGCATGAAATCACTGAGGGTGAATTTTCTTACCACTTCTGAAGTCGTAGGAACGGACTCTTCTATTGCCCCTAATGAGGTGGTAGAGGAAGTCTCTGCCTTTTCAATGACTTCTTGTTTTTGTTGAGCTTTCTCCACTCAAGGATGACCTCCCAGACGAACCTATCTACAACGTGGAGACTTCCTCGTCAAATGCCTCCTGGAACAAGTGTAAGGTCCGCAACCTTACTAGGTCAGTTGGGCCCAATAGTAGGCCCGTTGACCCGTTTATTGTGTATTTATTATAATAAATGTATTGTTAGATAATTAGGTGGGTTTAGATGGTGAAGAAGTTTCTTTTAGCATTAGAATAGTGTCTGCGAAGTTTCGTTCGATTCCGAGTTCGTTTGAACATAGCAGGGGAATAGTTTGTAAATTAGGAAAAGTTGAGTGTTTTTCCGAAAAATTCCAATCGTAGTGATTTTGGGTTCATTGCAATGGCCTTGTCGGGCTGAACATTTTTGTCTCTTGGCTAGTCGCGATCCGACGATCAGAAACCCTTCAAGTTGCCCATTTCTTCACCGGACCCACTTAAGAGCAATTTAGTCTTCTTCTCTCCCTTCTTCTCTTAAGCAGAGATTAGCCCTAATTCATTACTGATCTCTGCAACGAAAGAGCTACAACAACCCTCATTTTCTTCCTCTTCATCTTCTCAAGCCCAGAACTTTTGGGAGAGACCATCTCAAAGATCCAAACCGCTCATCTTCTTCCTCGCAACCTCGTCTTTCCATTGATCCTAGTTTGGTAAGATTTCCCTCACCCTCATCTTTCAATCATTTCTCTTTTGGTAGGTTTGATCTTGATCTTTCCCTCTCTCTTCTTCTCCTTTGCGTTCTAGGTTGCGTTTGGTCGGATTAGATTCGTGGATTTCTGTGGTAGTAGGGCTTCTCCTCAAGTTTTCCCAATTTTCATCACCTTCTTGGTTGAGGTAAGTAGATTTGCATTGTATAATTAAGCATGAATGTATGTTTCTATTGATTGACTATGTTTTCTTGCTAAAATTCCCCAAATTCCAAGCTCATTTATTGATAAGTCCTTAAAAATGCAGAATTTCCTCATCATTTTAGAGTAATTAAGGACTTAATCATCAAATCATGGACCATTTTAGTAAAAAATTATGATTTTATGTTTTTGAGCATCAAAGTCTGAATTCGAGTCAAAATTCATCCAAAAAATGAATTTTCACATAAAATCATGAATTTCTCTATTTTTGGCATATATAACATGTAGGGTAATAAGAAACAGGAACAACATGGCAACATGGGATCCCAATGACGTCCCATTTGCGACATGAGCATGACTTGTGTTCAAGATTAACTACATCGACGTACTCTGCAGATTGCACTTGAAATCCATTCAGGCCGTTACCCCTACGAGTAGCTTGCATGATTCTTCCATCTCGTTGCCGAGATACTTCACCACGTACGAAGTTAGTCATGAAGTAATGGTTTGTACTAGAACTGACTGTATCAATTTTGCCCATATCTCTTCACTTGCTTCATAATTGGGAACACACAGGTATCTTTGAGAATACTATTTGTGCAATCTGCAACATTACTAGTAAGTATGTTATATCTACGTCCATGAGCACATGCCATTGCCCAGAATTAATGCCCAATTGAATGGATGAAATTATATGCACGCTCGTCTATAGATGTTATGCGGTCCACCCTCGTTGCTCTCCAAAACTTTCTTGTAATGCCAAGATCATTGAAAGTCGCCTTTATATTTTCAACTATATGATGGTAGCAGAAGCAATGTTGTGCACTTGGGATCATGGTTTATACCGAAGGAATCAGACCCTTCCAATGGTCGGATACAATTGTGAGATTGTTTGGCTCGCCTAATGACAATGACAAGTATGCAAGAAACCACTCTCAACTATCACACTGCTCCGCTTTGGCAAAGGCAAATGCAATGGGAAACAATTGATGATTTTTACGGCTACCATTATTACTCCAGGGTATTTGCCACGAAGGTGTGATCCATCTACCGCTATCAATGGCCTTGGAGAAATTTGGAATGACCTTAAGCATGGACAAAAGGACCAAAAGAAACGTCTGAACCGGTCATCCGTTGTGATGTCCAACGCAGTGTATGACCTGATGTTGGTTCTATGGAGGTCATTTCAGTAGAGCAGTAATATCTTAAAAGACTCCTCGTACGATCCCAGCACTTTGCGCAGTGAAAGTTCCCTTGCCATCTGTGCTCTCATGTATGTAATACGGGTTCCAAACTCAATCTGACATTCATCGATGATCTCCTTTGGTCTAAGATAGTTATTGCATTGTACCTTCTCTTTAATGAACTTCACTATCAACTTCGTGGATGCTTGCCGATGCGCCATTTCCATTAGTTATTTAGAATAACAATGCTTGGAATTGTACTTTTGAACCTTGAAATTTAGACCAGAATCTACCATAGAGGCATGTATATGCCAAGGACAATCGACGCATGTACATCTCGATGTGACCATCTTCATGTTAGTCATCTCATGTCTCAAGGTGAAGTTGTATATTGCATACTTTGCTATAACTCTTTTAAAAATCCCACGACAAAAAACTCCCTACCTAACCACATCTCCTTAGCTAGATTGTTTCCTTCTTCAGGCGCAATGTAAGACCCCGACCTCTAATTTTCGCGATTAGTGTATTTTTAGCTGTGGGTTAGTTCTCTAAGTGAGATTTGAGCCTGATTGAGCTAGATTGTGGCTTAGAATGTTTTTCCTTTAGCTTTGGGGAATTTTGAGAGCGGTTGGACCCAGTTTGACAGCCATGGGGATGCCTTAGGCTGTACGTGTCAGTGTGGGGGGTTGTTATCGATTTTTGAAAAATTACATTTTGGTTTCTTTTGATAGGTCAAATTAACCCCAACAACTTTTGTATTCAGCCCGATCCCATTCGAAACTCAGAAAATCAGTTTTTCAGCCCTAGGGGCAAAACAGTCTTTTCACATTGAAATCTGAGCCCAAATTTCAAAATCTCAGAACCATGTCAAAAATATACTTTTTGAAAAGTAGAATTTATGAGGATCATTGAAATCTTCTTCGTCGAGTCCATCCGAGGCCTAGAAAGCCCAGTTCCAAGCCCATGAAGAATTTTAAGTTGTGGGCCCCACCATCATCACCTTATATAAGCCCATCTCTTCCTTTCTTCTCCATTTTCTTTCCCAAACGAGAATAGAGTTGCAGGCTCCCAGCTGAACTTCACTCTTCTTCTTCCTTGCCTCTTTTCTCTCCCAAATCCCCACCAAACTCTACCAAATTGAAGATTGATCACCACCACTCAACTTCATGCATTGAGAGCTTCCTATTGGCCATTTTCTCGCCGTTTCGTCACTAATGATCTCTCCAATAGCGATTAGAATTGTTGTAGGGCTACTTTAGAGTAAGCCTCTTGCTCTTATCCTTCAACATATTGATCTAGGTCATAAATAAGCCACGAATTCCAACATGCATGATCAAATTCCATGTCTTTGTTATTTTTCTAATTTTGAGCCATTTTTTAGTATGCTTTGGGGGGTTTTGTGTAATAGATGTGCTTATGTCTAAATGGTGAGATTTTTGGGTAACCTTGGAGTGCTAGAGGCAAATGCAAGTGATTAATTTAGGTTTATTGTTCATGCATGCAATGTTTTATGGATTTCTAACTTGATTTCTTGATTTCAATCTTCATTACTTAATCTTGTTTTGTTTTGGAGTTTAGCTTGCTCAACATATGTTTTAATGCTCATACTTTGTGATTCATTTTATTGAATTCAGATATGAGATTGTCTTTTGTAAAAAAATTGACATTTATGAATGATTGTTAGAAGTAAATCTTGAAATTATATGAGGCATGGGTTGATGAATTTTAGATATTGATGTGAATGAGTGGTTGATGAAATTTGGAGGGGCATGTAGGCTCATTTTCGTGCAAGAAAGGAGGGGTTATAAGGAGAAGCGATGGAGGAAAGAAAGGACTAAAAATAGCTTTAGAAATGCATTCTCGTAGCTGGTCAGTCAACTGTCGGTCAGGGGTCGGCTAGCCGACAGGCCAACCGATAGGTAACCGAGCCATCTCGGTTCCATTTCCAGAATGCTGCATTTTCCCAAACTTTGGGTGTCGGTCAGCCGACAGGTGACCGAACCACGTCGGTCCCAATTCCAGAATGTTGTTTCCCTGTCCTGATGGGGCGGTTAGCTCTCGGTTAGCACTCGACTAATCGACCTGACCATGGTCGGCTAGCCGACAGCCAACCGACAGGTGACCGAACTTCAAATTTGACCTAATTTTGAGGGATTTCTTTAGGAATAAAAACCAGAATATGATTAAGGGCTTTTAGCTTGACATTGTGCAATTGAAATCCGAAATGTTGTTTAGCTTCAGGGGCACCAATCCGCTTTTAATTCTAACATTTAGGTTTCAATTACACAGGAATCAAATGATGGACTTAGCATATGCTTGAAAAGTTTGATTTGAAAACCTTAGGGTTGATGTGAAAGGCATTAGGTTGCAATAATGTGGATTTGTTTAGGTTTTGACTTGAAAATGATGTTTCCAAGGTTTTACTTAAAAACCCCATTTTTGGTAATCATCGCGTGAATCGTGTTCTCATTACATCGTGTCGGGACTACTAATTCGTGAGTTCTAGTGAACAAATGTGCGTGGCCATGATATTGTGTGAGTAGTTTCCGAATTCTCGTGTATCAAGCATTGTTTTGAAAGTTCGTGTGTATTTATTTTCTTGCTGGCACCACTCAGCTTGGACGACCTTGCCGGTCTGATCAACCGCCTTAGGTCCTTAAATACTTCGTGCCAACTGCAGTTTGGAATATCGTGCGTGTTTATTTAGCCTGTTCAGCGGCGGGACTCGTGAGTGATGCCCATTTATTCTGGGTCATGATTGTATGTGCTCCCTTCACCTTGTGTGACGGAGAATTATTATCTTGCATGCTCTCGCTACCTGGTGTGACGGAGAATATAGCTTCATGTGGTTGCCATTCGTTCAGTCGGTTTTATCACAGTGGTTTCTACCTTGTACATGGATTTCAATGTTCTTATCTTGCAAGCGTGACATGATTTCTCTGTGACTTTCAAATGTGCTTTGGTATTGAAAAATGGATTTAATATTCATTCTAATCTCGTTTCATATATTGTTCATACATTGTTTTAAACTCTGTAAATCTGTTTTAAATTCAGTAAAATTGTTTTAAACACGGCTTCTTCTAAACTCAAGTTTGTTTATGCTCATGCCTAAATTGATCACCTGCCAAACCGTCGTGTCTGATATACTATCTTTGGTGCCTTAGGTAGCAGGTTCCCATCTTGAGCTAGTGCGTGTGCAGATGGCTATAAAGTCACGAGTTTTGCAGGATAGTTGTGGTTAATGATGTCATTTAAACGTCAAGCTTGACACCGGAGATTCGTTACACACCTAGATAGTATTTTGTTCTTAGATTGTTATTTTGTAAGGCTTCTATTAGCCTTCTTCATTGGGATTGTAATTAATGTACTTTTAAATTATAACTTAAATATGCTTGGGTAATGATTAGCCTGTTACTGTCAGCTCTGTATATTTTGATATTGTGTTTTGTTCCAGCCTGGTTATGAATATCGCTATGACAGCTTTATGCTGACAGGTTGGGTGCGACACAGAATCCGATGGCCACGGGCTCCGGGTCGCAACGCCACGTAAGGTTCCGCAAAATGTTATTGAGGTGTTTGGAAATTTTGCCTTCCTCACATACGCGGATCCTGGGGAGAAACATTATTTTATCACTTACTTCCCAATTCACGTCCCCGAGGTCGGACCGCTGCAGGAGTCTGGTTTTGGGGTCGTAACACGCGACATCTCCAGGGACCATTGTGTCCATGAACGGAGATTCTGGAATGCTATCTTGTTGGTTTGTGCTTCTATTATCTCTTTGGACACTTGATTCAATATATTGAGCATCTATTGAACTTCCATTCACATCCATGTTAGTTGCGGGAGTACCTATGAAGCCGTGCACACTTTCGAATACATTCACATCCAGCAGTTCTACATTGATTTCTTCGAACATGGACTCATCATCGTCTGCCAGATCATTCATTGTTGTTGAGAAATTGATATCACGATCCTCCTATAGATCGATCATCGTCTGCCAGATCATTTATTAGCATCACGCATTTTAATTTAGTATCAGACTTTCCAATGCTCGGAGCGTCTCGAATGGTTTGGTTACTTTCCTTATGCACAGACCTACAATACGGAGTTATGGAAAAACATTTTAGTTACGATACACAGTCAAAAGGGTGCAATAAATATCAATTTCATCACATACCTATTGCCATGAGAATGTTGGGAAGTGCCTTCCTCATCTTGCCTTCTTGAGACGAATAATAATATCCCTTTTGCTTCACTACTTGAGGCTTTCAACAAACCCTTGATATCATTGTCATCATCAATATCTAAAAAAAAAAAAACTACCATTGTGTAGATGTTACTTTAGAGTTGTGTCCTCGGAATTTATTGCCCAATTGACGCGTCTAGGGCAATATTGGACAGCTCATTGCACGTGACATTGCTTGAGAGACATCTCATCTCCTCCCTTCCACCCTTGTATTGTGGACGATTGAGCTCAAATTCAAACTCACCATAATAGTGAAAGATTATTAGGTGCTCAACGTCTAACATTCTATTACAACATAAAAAAAAAAAACTTAAATTAGTGAAATGGTAGTGAAAGATTATTAGGTACTCAAGAGCTCCTTCACATAAGTAGTTCAATTGACATGTTTCAATGAATTAAAGAGAAAGTAATGCTGTTTAAATAGAAAAACTTCATTAGAAGATTCAAAAATACATCATGTGATGTGGTATGAGAATATTACTATCATCTTCGAGGTTTCCCATACTTTCCTATACTATGAAAGTGTCACGACCTCGGACCGGGACGCCATCCTAATCCGGCACTGTTGCGCGGTGGGCCAGAAAATTTTGCCCGCTCACGCTAGTTTCCCACAGGTTTCCATGGTGAGGATTCCACACGAATCGCACACAAAGATTGATTTGCGGAAGCTTGTAGCAAACACATGTGTGAATTACACCTTAGAGAAGAAGTATATATGCACATAGACTTATATCAGAGAGAGAAACATAACTATCATACCCACAATTTAAGTTAAAGCTTACATCATGACAAGGACAAAGTTAAGTTTTACAATTTCCCAAAAGATAAGCCAACAATGGCTATCAATAAAAGTCCCCAAAATAAAAGCTGGTTAATCCCCCAAAATGATGCGCATCTCATGCCCCAACCCGATGCCTAAATGACATCGTTGGGCTGCCACTCTCGCCCAACAGGCGGCTCAACTGTTGCCTCCTCCTGCTGCTCCTCGGGGGCAACGTTACCTGAGTCTGAGCACCAAAACGAAGGGTCAGACATGACGGTCTGGCAGGTAATTGAATCAAGTATAATCATGCTATAAATCAGATAGTTTGCAATTTGTAAAACATGTACAATAGAAAGAAACCAAATAGAATAAAGAAATCAAGACAGTATCATTTACGAGATCAATTGATAAGTCATGATGACCATTTGAAATAAAACATTGGCAACCACACAAAGCTATATTCTCTCTCACACAAAGTAATGAGAGCACTCACAATATAAATTCTCCATCACACAAGGTGAAGGGAGCACACGATCTTATAATTATAGTATCCCAATATAGCTAGGCATCACACATGAGTCCCGTCGAGGAACGGGCTAAAAAAACACGCATGATATTCCAAACTGCAGTTGGTACGAAGTATTTAAGGACCCAAGGCGGTTGATAAAACCGATGAGGTCGTCCAAGCTGAGTGGTGCCGACAAGAACATAAATACACACGAACTTTCAAAACCATGCTTGCTACATTTAAATTCGGGAACTACTCACACTATATTATGGATACACACTAGTTCAAGAGAATTCATGAATAGCAGTCCCGACATGATGTGTATAAAAACACGGTTCACGCAATGAATCGTAAAACGAGGTTTTCTGTTTAGAAATCACAAGTCCATTTCACAAATCTTCATCAATACCTTGGGACCATAACCGTCAAGTTAGTATACACTTTGAGGTCTCATGTCGTTCATTCATTTAGATGGTACCCATTTTTAACGACATTTAAGATATCAAGATGTACACATCGACTAGGAAGGGTCCAAAAGGAATTGGGATTGGAAGCCCCACTTTTCTTTTCATTTCTAAAAATCTTGGTGAAGTCAGTCACCTGTCGGTTGGCCGTCGGTTAGCCAACAATGGTCATGTTGGCTGGCCGCATGCTGACCGAGAGCTAGCTGCCCCATCAAAAACAGGGAAAACAACTTCTGGATTTGGAACCAAAATTGTGTCGGTCGCCTGTCGGTCAATCAACACTTCAAAATCTGAAAAATGTAGCTTTCTGGAAATGGAACCGAATTGGTTCAGTCGCCTGTAGGTCACCTATCGGCTAGCTGACACCTAACCGATAGCTGACTACCCAGCTGCAGGAATGCGTTTCTGAAGCTGTTTTCAACCCCTTCTCTTCTCCATCATTTCTCCTTATCACCCCTCCTTTCCTGCACGAAAATGAGCCTACACCTCCTCTTTTCATCAATCAGTCATTCGCAACATTACTTCAAAACTCATCAACCAAACCTCTTGCAAATCCAAGTTTTCAATCCTAACAATTGAAGCATAAAAATCCCAACTTGAATGAAACAATTCCAAAATAGAATTCATGAAATAAATCATAGCATATGAGCATTAAAACATGTGTTTAGTAAACTAAACATCAAAACAAAACAAAATTAAACCAATGAAGATTTAAAAGCAAGAATAAAGCTCAAAATTCCATAAAACATTGCAGGCACAATTATATTCCATTCAATTACTTGCCTTGGCTCAAAATGCACTCAAGAAAGTCTCCCAACACACCTCCCTATAGCTGAACTCCAATCTACAAGTAGCCCCATGAAAAGAGTTGAAAAATCCAAGAAATTCTAAAAAGAAAAGTGTTTCTCCTTAGGAAACGTTGCATGCATGAAGGTTGAGATCTAATGGGCTCAACAAAACCATGGCTTGAAGAAGGAAGCCATTGCTTACCTTTTGAGGCTCTAACAATGGAGAAAAATCTCAAAGAGAAGATGAGCCTAGCTGGAATCTTTTGAAAAAAGGTACCAATAGGAAGCTTGAGAGATGGGGAAGAGTTTGGCACACTCAAAACTCCGTTTTTGATCAAGAAATCCAATATGCAAGAGGGGAGAAGTGGTGAAAAACGACTGGCTCTCTCAGGTTCTTGACTAGTTTTGAAACGGAATGAAGAAGAAGAAGGGAGGAGCACACGTGAGTTCCTATTTAAGTTGGGTGGGGTGTGGGCCCCACCAGGCCATATTACTTCAAGGGCTTAAAACTCCCTCTTGTGAGTCCCGGATGAGATCAACGAAGAAGAACAAAATGATCGCCGAAATGTCTAGTTTCGAAAAATATATTTTTCACATGATTTTGCAAACATTGAAATTAATGCACAATTTTCGAGGTGAAAAGTTTGTTTTGCCCCTTCTGCTGAAAACATGGTTTCTGAGTTTTGAGAACAGACGGAAAGAACATGAAAGTTGTAAGTATCACTTTGACAAATCAAAAGAAGTAAAAATCATAATTTTTCCGAAAATCAAGAATAAATTCTCCCCACGCACACATGGGTCACACAAGCCAACCCAGGCCCGTGTCAAACTAAAATCAACGGCCCTTAAAATTCCCCAAAGCTATGAAAGTCTATCGAGCTCACACTCTAAGCTAAACGCCATCTAATCACACTTAAGGTCTAACCTCGACTAAAACAACGCTAAACCAGCAAACCTGGTTGGGGTCTAACAGAAAGGTTATATTTCACAACTCCTTTTCACACTACAATGTATGGGGTTTAGATTAAAATTGTGAAAGTTCCCCTCATTCGTAGAAACTATTACATATAAAGTACTTTAGTTGTTGACATGATGAATTTAGTCATGTGTATTACATTATGGGTGTATTATGCCTAAGAAATAGTTGTCCAAGCATTAAATAAGAGGATATGTATGATAAGGTGTCAGTGTCAATAGAAAGAGGATATTGATTTCTATGGTAGAGAATGTGAAGAGAAAATTTTACATTACCTCCTTTGTGGAAACCCAACTAATAGAAAGAGGAGATTAATACATAGCTAATAGTGAAGTCAAGGGTGGAAACAAGCAACAAATATCACTTTTGGCACCAACACAATGCTTAAGAAATTGGCCTCTTTGCGATTTAGAGAAATTGAAAGAATGAAGCTCGAAATCGCGTTGTATAGCGTTTTCGGATAAGGTCGGCACCAACCTTAGGTGGTGTAAATTAAGGTCAGCACCGAGCATATGCCAAATTGGCTAAAAAAATGTTTTTTATGACCCAATTGCTCTAATTGGTGCAACAACATCTAAAGTGCTTGATTGCGTCTCACGTGCACATTAAATGTTTTTTCAGGTAAAATCCTCTAATAATAAAAAAGTAAAAAAAAAAAAAAAAAACACACATACATACACAAAACTAACCACGAAGAGAGTTCTTATCACTTGAAATATTTCTTGCATTATTATATGCTTTTATTATATTGAGGATTTTACCCGAAAAAATACTTTAAATGGCCACTAGACTAAAAAGAGCACTTTAAGGGACTTCACACCAAAGAGGCCCTCTCACCCAAAAACCCTTGTTTTTTACCCTTTTTTTAGTGGGTCAACATCAACCCTCATTTTCCGTGTTGTGGGTCAACGCCGACCCTCATGTCCCTCTTACTTTTTGTTTACACTATTAATCCGGGTTTCTTCTCTCATTTGATTTCTTTCACTATTGCGGACATATTGGCAAATGTACATCCTATGGACATTGGTGGGAGGGTGGAGGAGGAAATGCTTCTCCCCGGAGATAACAGCGTAGGGGGTCTTGTAGTAGTCCTTGTGGAAGTATGTCTCGGAGTGATCGTTGTCCACCAGAGGTTGACCGCTTCGGGTAGGCACCTGAGAGCCTCAGATGCCCATGGGATGTAGCTATCCACATCTGGGGCCAAAGCCAAGTACTCAAAGGGAAAACAGTCATTCTGCTCCTGAGCATAGGCCACAAAAGAAGAAGAACCAGCATTAGCAATGTGTTGAAGGGCTAGAGAGAAGGGCATGCACTTCACGTGTACAGAGGCGAAGCAGAAGAGGGAAGAAGTAATGTAGCCATCATCATTAACGACCACATAAATACATTCTCATTCGAGATTAGATTGATCAAGGAATTAAGTTGTGACATAAGATCAATGTGATTGAAGGAAACAAGACTGGAAGTAAATGCAGTATAAAGACTAAATTGAAATATAAAACTACAACCTGAGCAAATGGAAGTTAGAGACAACAACTATAAAAACACTGAACGAAATAGGTTCTTGCAAGTGGGCAGAAAACAAGACAAAAGGATGGGAATAGTATATGGCCATAATTTTGGTGACATTCTGGAACAGGATCGGTTCTGCTAGGTGCTGCAGTAAAAATGGGACATATAATCGGGGACTAACATTCTCACGGCAGATGAGGGAAGAGAAGACAAAGATAGAGAGAGTTGAAAATATTATGATAAACAAGGACAAAAGAGAAATTAGACAAATGAATAAGATGGTTACAGGTAGATAAGAAGAATCTGGTTTCTTCTCTCCTTTGATTTCCTTTATAAAACACAACATCATTTGCCCTCAATTGTTTTTCATTCACGAAGCGATTCCACCCTCTGGTGAACACAAAGCTCTGGCTGCTTTTCCAGGAACAAACCGAGACTTCTTGGCTCTTGGGCAAGATGGGTTGGGTCGATGGATTCCTCCAGCCGGAGAAATGCCCCAAGCTTGAGCAGCTCCTTGGACTTGCCGGGGTCGATAGTGAGGTAGGTACTAACATTCTACCTTCGCAGTCAGGGTCAACGTCGACCCCGGTGCATTATAATGAGGGTCAACGTTGACCCTCGAAAAAAAGGGTAAAAAAGAGGGATTTTGGGCGGGAAGGCCAGTTCGGTGTGGGTTTGGCTAAAGTGACATTTTTGGTATAGTGGCCGCATAAAGCAGGTAAAATCTTCTATTATATTTAAGATACTATAAATGTCTATTTCAAATAAGAACATATTGGATTAAATTCGGATGGAGACTAAAAAAACCAATGTGTCCAAAATAGGTACCTAAAGCCATATACCCTTCTTTCATTTCTCCCATTTCAGTAAGAGTATAGGAGTATAAAACGGGTGGTGCCGACGCAATTTGGCCTGTCCAGTTGTGCCTGGGCCGCCAGCTAGGGTTGGCCCAACATGTCCCATGGCACTACAATTGTTGTGTCGTGCTGGGTCATGTAATCCCATGTGCCATAGTCCGGGCTGGCCCACGGACCCCTCCTAATGTTTAAAAACAAAGTAAAAAGATCTTTTATAAATTGAAAGGGACTTTATAGACTTTTAGGGTTTTCAACTTGAAATAAAATTAAAGTTAACAAAATAAATGCACAAACATTTATGCTACTTTATAAATGAAAAATAAAACTTTAATTATTTTTTATTTCTTGAAATAAAGTTTACAAAAACTTCGATGATAATTTTCAACTTCAAATAAAATTTACAAATTTGATGATAATTTCAACTTTAAAAGGTTGAAAATAAAAAAAAAAAGAAAAATTAGAAGTATGACAATTTTCTAAAAATAAAGTTCACAACAGCTATGATGATAATTTGTAACTTGAAATAAATTTTAAAATTTTCGACTATGATGACTTTTTAATACTATGATATTTCTAATGTTAAAAGGTCATCTTTCATTTCTTCTTTTAGTATCAAGTTTTGCTTTCTCTTCTCTGCCAAGAGCTAGTCTTATAGGTACATGCATGTTTCCACTGTTTCTTCTGATAGCATTATCCTCCTTATGTTAATAGTAGCTCATCTGCACTAAAAACTTGCTCCAATGTAACTATAAACAGTGGAACTATTTTCTTCCAATTTTGTTTTCTTGAGAAGATGAAAAAATGTAACCTACAATGTATTTAATCACTATTATATAGGGTTAATAAATCTTAATCTATCTTGTACTGTAAGATTTAAGACGTAACATGCACATCGATTGTGAAAACCATCCCATTTAAATTAAGTAGGAGAGTAGGTGTTATCATTTCAACGGCGCTACTATTGGAGCTTGCATTATCTAAAGTTATAGAAAATATTTTATTTTCAATATTATACTATCTGGATTCTTTCTAGGACAATGAACCATATCCTAGTAATATGTGAGTACTCAAGTAAAGAAAATGAAATAGTTCATTTCTGCATAATTCAGTCAATATCAATATAATGTATAGTTATTGAAATATGCCCAGCATTTTGTTTAGAGGTCTATAAATCCAAAGTTAATCCTATTTTTCTGCGTATGTCTTGAAGAGCAACTTTTAAACTCTCTCGTTCTTTTCTAAACATTCTTGTTGCATTATTTCTAACAGAATTTTTTTTAAATGACGGCATGAAGGCATACAAATTCTCCAAAGGATTTACTCTCACTAATTAGAAATTATAATTGATAAATTACAATAAATTTTATAAGTTAGTATCTAGCATTAGAATGGTTATAATTAAAAACTCCTAAACTACAAGATTAAGAGCCGTGAGAAAGTAGAGTCGGCATGCCCCTACTATGTGCTTCCGAATCAACATTCCCTCCTGCATGTTTGATCATACACACTCTCATGTGTCAATTAAGGTGGCCAGTGTCACTTGATAGCTTACAACAGTAACATTCTTTACAAAATGTGCAGTGTGCCTTTTCCACTGTATTTCCATTGAGATCTTTAATCTCAATTAACTCAAAATATTCTCAAACTTCAAAAGTCAATTTTCTTTTCTTTTGAGTTGGCGTTAGCAGCAGACTGAGGAGTGCTTTCTACCTCTAGATCTTGATCTAGATCCAAAGTTACAGCATCTGAATCATTTAGAATAAAGTAAAAGTTGATCTGTTGTAATGGCTTAGTAATTTCCCAAAAATATAATTTATAAAAAAAAAAACTAAATAAATAATTATATATAAATATTGAAATCTTCTTGTGATAATTTTTATAAGAAATGCGAGAAGATATGATTTATTATATAATATTACTGCATATAAACTAAATAAGATTTGAAATCCAAATTAATAAATACCTTACAGAGAAAGAGACCTATAGAAAAGTTCTTAGACAGAGAGAGCTCCTTGATTAGTCGTAGTCCCCCACAAACTAATTAAACCTTTGAGAATATATAGAAAGCTTTTGGTGCTTTAGAGAGCACAGAGAAAGCTTAGATGAATGTAGAGAGCTTAAAGAGAGCCTATAGCGTGTGTAGATAAATGTTGAGAAATAAGGAAAAATGGGGTATTGACAAATCTACAAAGTGTCGAGATGACCCAAAATAAGTGGGGGTACCATGGGTGGCTTTCCTGGACCTTAGGGCTTGTTTGGCCACTTTATTAGTAGAGTTGAGTACAGTAAAGTCCCCATTTTTAAAAAATAAGTCACATCAAAAGTACTTTATTTCTCATTTTCCACCATATTCTTCACAAAAAAGTCAAAAGGCAATCATTAAAAGACAAAAAAACTCCATCTCCCAATAAAAAAGTCAAAAAGATTCATCACAAACAACTAAAAGTAAAATACCATCATAACCCACTTATATTTTATTATTCCTTTAAAATAATATTTACTCCACATAACTCTACAAGTAAATCCCCCAAACAGGCCCTTAGGTAGGCCGTGCCTGCCACGATTACCTAGCACGGGCCGTGTATTGGGGGAGTCAATGTGCCGTGCCGAGCCAGGCAGGGACGCACGCCTGAGTCAGACCAGCATAAATCCGTTTCCATTCCAAACCCAGTACTCATTTATGCCCTGTTTGGCGTATCTTATCTATATGAAAGAGATCTGTATAAAACAGATGTGTTTCAAATGATCCTGTTTGAAATAGATGGTGTAGAAATAGTTTGTTTGGTTATATATAAAAAATGATTGAAATAGACATTTTAAAAACAATGGTTGAAAATTTTTCTTAAATATTTCAAGATCCATGAGGATTCAAGTATTGAAATTTGATGTCGTAGTTGTGTTAAGCCTTACAAAGAGAATTAATGGTTTGGATCTTGCATTTGGAGGCCATGATTTAAAAAAAAAAAAAAGTGTATAAAAATGTTTGTAGTTTTTTGTAAATATCTCAAAATCTATAATGATCCAACGGCGAAAATTTGGATCTATAGTCCTGCATAATCTTCTGAATATATCCAATGGTTTGGATCATGACTTTTGGTGGTTGAATTTACCAAAAAAAAAAAAAAAAAAAAAAAAACAAACTGCCTGTGTACAATTTTAGTGCCCAGCCAAAAATCATGATACATGAACGGTCAAAAATGTTTTTATAAATATCTCAAGATCCACTTGGATTTAGCTGCTAAAATTTGGACCTATGGCTGTTTTTGGCCATCTAAAGAGAATCAACAGATCAGATCATGATTATGGGCCGCACAATGTCCAGAATATTAGATCAAATGACTCACGTTTTTTTGCAAATATCTCGAGATTCGAGAAAAATCAACGATTGAAATTTGGATACATAGCCGTGTTGGACCTTCTTCACATTCCTAACGGTGTGGATCGTGGTTGTGGGTCCCATAAGGTAAGAAAAAAATGAAAAAAACATTATTGGGATGGTTCACGACAGAATTACTGTACATAGGCATGTCTTTCCGCTTAAAAACAGTTGTGTCTATTTGAAATCCTCCCAATTTCTTGACTACATGAAAAAGACATATTATGTCTTATCCTCTTTTCAAATGGACATAGTAACTTGCATTTCTAAACACTCTAATGTCTATTTTGAACCGTTTTAAGACAATAAAAGATAAATTTAAGAGTTGTCAAACCGAACCTTAGCTTTTTCAAAACCAAACAAAACTCAATTAAATATGGACGGTGGCCGGTTGGGGAGTAGACCCGCGCCGGCCGAAAACTTTTCGTTTCTCCTTCCTACCTTAACGAAAACGGCTTCGGCCTTTTCCGTTACATTCCGCAACGCCGTTTTTGTGGCTAAAATTGTAAAAGAAGGTAAAAAAAAGTAGAAAACCATGGATAAATCTCTGCACGTGCCGTACGTCTTCGAGTCCTATTAAATGCGCGTGTCTCCCTCCACCACTGGCGCATTTTATTCCCAATCCTTTCCATCTTCAGCTTCTTCTTCATCTTCTTCTGCAACTCCTTCCCCTTCCCCTAATACAATTCCAACGGCCCTGATCTGCTTCTCCTCAAACAATCCTCACAAATTACTATGGTTTTAGACCATTAAAATCCGTTCTAGTTGAGAGAGAAAGCTTCATTTCTAGGGTTTACGCCATTGAAATCCTATCTGGTTGAGAGAAAGCTTCATTTCTAGGGCTTTAGACCATGAAAGTCTAATCTTGGTTGAGAAAAAGAGAGATTCAAACCATCAAAGCTCACTAAAGAAAGCTTTTCTTTTTTCTTTTTTTTTGGGCTTGCTCTTCCTGCTTGACTTCAGTCTGCTTTTTGTCAGACCTTTCCGAAAAGGGCTTCATATCTCTTTTTTCGGGTGTTTGCTTCTTGATTTGAATGCATTTGGCGGTTAAAAGAGAAAGAAAGAGGGGTATCGGTTTATTTGTCGAATCGTATCGGACGCGATACCAAGTGTTATGATCGAATCATCTTCGATTTCAAAGAGTAATCACCTTTTCTGTCCATGAATCCTTCTTCGATTTCTCTCTTCTTCTATATATGTTGTTGTTCGCTTTATGCGAAACTGGGAATATCGGTTTCGGTGTCTTGGATTCCGAAACCGAGTCATTTCTCTTTGGACAAGAAAGAGGTTTTCGAGACTAAGATGTAAATTTCTTTGTTTTTTTTTTTGGTTTTTTTTTTTTTTTTTTTTTGGGAAGTTTTAGATAATCTTTCGGTTTTTTCTGATCGAATTTGTTTAGTGGTGACGAGATGTTTTGATATATCACGAGAAATGCCGAGATTTTGCTGGTTGCGGTATTTTCTTTTTTTACCGAGAGGATGAAAAAAATGCTAAACTCTGTGTGTGACCGAGTCGACTCGGTGTGAACTGAGTTTTAGTTTTTATTCTCATATCCTCATCTCTTCCTACATGAATTATTACTGCTATTATTATTATTATTATTTTTTTTTTAGTATTTTGGTAGTTGAAGTTAGTTAGGATTGAAGAAGGCAAAAAATAAGATTTTATTTGTATTTGATACTTTTTCAGTAATTCTTCTTTTATTTTATTTTATTTTATTTTATGATTCTTAGTTGAAACTCTCCATGTTAAAATTTCTTGTTGTTGCAGAAGACTATGACTGCTTTGCTAGCTCGAACGGGGAGGCATCGACAGCGCTATGCCGTTGACAATCACCGGCTTGTAGCGGGGTAATTTGGGTGTTATGTTTCACTGCCATTTGAATTAGTTAATTGTCCTGAATTTATCTTATTGTAACAGCAAGAGTGGAGGAGCATCAAATTCCAACAAAATATTCAAATTGTGCACGCGATTTTCAGTACATCTGATGCTAAAATATAAGTTTTGATCCGTCTTTACAACTAAAAATCTCATCCCCTCTCTCCGCTTTGCTCTAATTGAGCTTGGGATGATCTTTAATCTCTGTTTTCTTATCTGAAATAACTTGAGAAGATTATACGTATCCATTGGTATTTGCATATAGTGATCATTTCAATTGTTTTGGTTTTTTGATGCCGTCGCAGCTTTTTGTCATTTTCCCATTGTTGTGACTTGTGATTGAGCTTCAATTTATCTTTTACCAGGGATGTTTTAGAAGATTATAGGTATTTGTAGCTGTTTGAATATGAAGTATTGGAAATAGATATCTTCATTATTTCAGCAGATTTGTTTTGTGATGGTTTTTGTGGTTCCATGTCTTTTACCCTTTGCTCTGATTGCGCTTCATTTGGTCCTTTTCTGGGGGTCTTTTGGAAGATAATAGGTATTCATAGCTGTTTTTGCCTATGGAGAATTGGTTTGGTTTTATAATGACTTCTGCAATTCCTTATCTTTTCCCCTTGCTGTAATTGATCTTGGGAAAGTCTTCTTCTTCTTGGCACATAAACAAGAGCCTGTGGCATAGTGAAAGTTTCTCAAGATTGCAACCCTTGAGGTTGTGGATCTTCTTCTTCTCCTCCCTTGGGTTCGGCAGTAGAATATTATGGAAGATTATGAGCACATAAACAAGAGTCAATGCCACAGCGAAAGTTGCTCATGATTGCAACAGTATTAGATTATTAATTTTCAGTATTTCATTCGTCAAGTGTTTCTATGCTCAATATTGGGTTGTTGACCTGTAGCATCTTTCGGTGGTTTTTTCATGGTGATACCTAAGTCAAGTGTTTTATTGGCTGGTGTGCGTCATGCCTTCCCCCAACCCCTTCTATCTGGGCAATGCTAGAAAATACCCAGGTTATTTTTCGAGAAAAACCCCCCTCTAGATATGACCTACCAAAATACATGATGATCATGGAAGTTCATTGGATGGTAAGATCTCTGTACAAGACCTACCTAAGTGCAAAACTTATACGCCATAAGATCATCCTAACCCTTTTATTCATGACCCTAAACTTTAATGGTTTTAGAGGCATCATTTTCTTATGATTTCAATCCAATTGTGAGAAAAAGTTGGATGAGTGCTAAATTTGGGATTAATTCATTTTTTATTTTTTTTTTATTTTTGGGGTGGAGGGGTTGTGAAAAGACCTGATTGGCTCAGGTGGGCCACTTGCCCAAAAAAAAGAGGGGCAGATAGAGGGGCGTTTTGGAGAATTACTCACACACATGATTAGATCCTAGCAACACAGATATGTACTGCTTAAAAACAGCAATGATGTGAATTTTCCTGTGGCTTATCTGCATCCATGTTGAGTCCGGTATCTGTTTAATGTGGCTATATACTGGTCAATGCATCTCAGATTCAGATGAATCTGAAAACCATATTCTCAGTCATGTCTGTCTAGTGGTGCTCAAGGGTTGGGCTGGGGTTGGCCGCCAGGTGGGCTTTGGGTCAGGTTCGGGCCTTGAGGTTTAGTACTTATTCCGGGACTAGATCTAAATTTTGGGCCTGATTAATATTTGAACCGGGCTTGGATTAAGTGATGTCCGGCCCTGCCCTGCCCAAATAAGTAGTGCATGCAATTTAGTGGATGATTTGATCAGACAAATGATTGAAAGCCCGCCCGGCCCAGCCTGGCCTGATTGACTTACTGGGTGGGCTCAGGCTTGACATGTTTGAAGCAGGCCAGGCACTTAAGGCCTTTGGCAGGCTTGTGCTTGATACAACTGTCTTTCTAAAGTTGGGCAGGGCCTGGATGTGTCTCAGCCTGGTCTGGCCTGGCCACGTCTCTGTCTGTCAACTTAATCATTACTGATAGCCAAATGCTGTCAACATCGATTTCAATGCCGAACTAAGGCGTGTGAACATAAATTTCAGCCCTTAGTTTGGATGCCTCATAGCAACTGCATATTATGTCATTTTGTATATGAACCATCTTAAAAAAAGAATTTCTTTTTAAATGTACTGCTCATTTTAATTGGCTTTGTATGAGTACGTTCAGGACTTGAAGTAGAAAATATATATCACCATTGATAAGAGGCAAAATGTGCTATGTAGAGTATTTTCCATCATAAACAAATATTTTGTATCAATCTGGGTTTATTTTCTCATCCATCCTCTCTTGCAACACAAACAGGTGTATTCCCTACAGGCTGAAAGAAAATGTTGACGATCTAACAGTCAATATGGAAAATAGGTTGGAAGTCCTTATGATTTCCACACCAAATCGTGATGACCTTGTGTTTCCAAAGGTAACCGGTGTGACCCCTATGTTCCATTTAAATTCATTTGAAGGCTGAAGCTTTAAAGTTCACACTGTTCATTGTCTTTATTTGATTATTAGGGTGGGTGGGAGGATGATGAGAACGTGTTTGAAGCTGCTCGCCGTGAAGCCTTGGAGGAAGCAGGAGTGAGAGGCATACTTAATGTATGTTCCATGTCTTGCTTGATGCTGTAGTTCTTCCTCTCATTTCCTGAATGCTATTGGTCAATGCGGCTTGTGCTAGTTTTTATCTGTTTCATCTCAGTGTTATTGCACTTTTTTTTTTCTTCACCGGTAAAGGAGAGTTCTCATTAGATATAATTCCATTCATTAGAAAAGGGAGGGTGAAGAGAATTTAAGTTGTTATTAAATGTTTTAATACTTTCAGGAAAAGGTATAACTTGGCAATGTTTGTGCTACCTTCTATTGTGCACAAGTGAATAATTTGAGAGCATATCATTGTTCCTGATGAAAAAAAAAAATTAATTCCATCTGCTTCAATGAGCAATTGTTTACGGTTGCAGAATTCTGTTAGAATGTGAGGCCTTTCGTCAATTAAGTTTCTATTGGGCATGGTTAGTTCAAGAAGAGTTGCTTTGATGGGAGTGTGGGACACATTACTTGCTTGCATAATATAGTGCTCATCAAGCTGATAATCATCTTTGATATTATTCTTTGTCTGTAGCTCTAGATGATCTAACCAAATTGTTAGCTTGCACTATTTGTATACGAAAATTAGTTAGATGTTTCAGAGATTTGAATGTACCAGCTTGCATAATATATTTGATCAAGTGAGCTGGTGATGAGTTGATATAATTCTCCGTCCTCAACTTTAGACAGTCTAACCATCCAAAAATCATCTGCTTTATTTGTGTAGGAATTAATTAGATGTTTGAGATCAGAAATCCTACCGTGTCAATAGGGAATGCAACATGCTTGCAAAATAATATATTTGTCAGGCAAAATGATGATGGGTTGATGTTATTCTGTCTCTACAGCTTTAGGTAGTCAACCGTCTAAAAATTTATAATCTGCTTTATTTGTGTAGGAAAAGGAATTGGGTGTTTGGGTATTCAGAAGCAAGAGTAAAGAAAACAGTTGCAGCACAGAAGGATATTGTAGAGGATACATGTTTGCATTGGAAGTTACAGAGGAGCTCGAATCCTGGCCAGAGCAATCCAGCCATGAAAGGATATGGGTATGTGTACTAGGTAGAGATGAAATATGCAATATTCAGTTGAATAATTTGTTTAATCCTGCATATTGTACATGTGGGACCCACTTTATTTGGTAACCTGAACCATTCATATGATGCACATGTCTTGGATGTTTGGAGCGCCAATAACTTATTCCATTCCATGATTATGTCCTTCCATTTTTCTTCTCTCAATTGTTAGATGTGTGCCATTGAAAAAAAATGATGATGGTGTCAATTTACCAAAACGATTCGTAGAGCCATCCCATGGGGAGTTGCTAAACAATTAGCAAACCCAATAGGAATCACTTTCGATAATTGTATTTGGGTCACATCTGTTTCATTGCTGATTGAACCCAAAAAAAAAAAAATGCAGTTTATTTCAACTGTGCTTCATAAAATGCCTTCAGAATAAAAGTCACTTGTTTTCAACGAATGTGCATGTCTGTGATGCCGCTACGTGCAATCCAGCATCATATGATACCTCCCAAGAGAATTGTTAATACTTATTTTCTTGCATGGTGCTTGGTTTACTTTCTCGAGATTTATTTTTTCACTCCAACAGCTGTCGGTGGAGGAGGCCTTCAGGCTGTGCCGATATGATTGGATGCGTAGGGCTCTTGAAGAGTTTTTGAGGGCTTCTCCAGGAGGCAGAAAACATAGGATGATGGAAGATGCGGCAACACCCATTCCGGAGGTGACCGTTCGACCTGAATTCATTGAGGCCCAATGCTTCAATGAGTCCGATAAACGCCTTGTGACAGTCAGTTGATCCCTTGAGGATTACCTTCTTCCAGCTTCAAGCCTCATCGTCCTTGTTGCCTGGTTTCTCTGCTATCAACCATTTCTGGCTCAACTTTTGTATGTGTGTCGGTCTGTAGAACTGGACTGGTCATGGTAGCTTTGTTACATGTAACTTTATTAACCGCTGCAAGAACACTGTTTCACTTCTCTTTTTCTTGTTGAAAGACATTGATGGATGGCATGGCTCTATTGGATGAATGAATTTGTGTTCAAGTCCCACGAGTGTCCCCATGGCGACACCAAAGTGCCCATTTGGGTCTTCACAAATTGAGTGCAGGTAACTTTGTTTACGAGTAAATGAGGGTTCAGGTGTCTGGCTAACTGAAATTAACTGCAAGTGAGAGTTGTTTTCTTTGCAATAAGCTCTTACGGGTAAACAGAATTATATAGATGATTAGAAAATTCAGGTAACTGAGCGCAGGGCAACTGAGTTCTAAAGATCCAAACGGGAGCAACTGCAGTAGGTTTGAGTATCATTTTTACACAAATCAGAACCAACTCCGATACGCAGGATATCCAGACAAGGTTGGCTCTGTCATTCTGGGAGAAGATTAAAAGATGTCCTAAATTGTGGAGTTGCGCTAGGAAAAGTTCCACCCAAAACCAGTAAAAACTTAATCCTCCCGAACTGGCAAGGACCCAACTATATTCTTTTTACGAGGCAAATTCACTTTTCAAAACTGTTTCGAAAAGCTACTAGCAACCTAAGAGCTAGAGAATCCTCTGCTGTGCATTTCACCGGGAAATGTATCTGTGCGCTTCACTTTTTAGTTTCCAGTGTTTGGTGTGAAAAATGATCTTCCCGTTCTTGAATGTGCTTCCATTGCTACTGTGAGGATCACAAAAGATGGTTTTCCAACTGTTGAGTCTGAATATGTTTTTTTTTCTAATTATAGAAAATGACCCCATAAAATGAAAATTGCAAAACATTGTAGCATTGGACATTGAAAAAAAAAATCATTTTATCTTGAAAACAATTTTTTATTTTTTGCGAAAAATGTGGCGCACAAACATACCATTCAATGTTGGAAATAGAATATAAAAATGGTGAGAACGGAGTTCCATTACATTTTAGGTATCAAACTAAACCTAAAGGGAATCAGTATCTGGGTTTGTTAATTTACGACTAACATCTTACATTGGATCTACGCAACAATGGGATTGATTTGATTAACATACCTGAATGACTATCTTTGATTGTGGATTTACTACTCCACTACGGCCTTTCATTGGTGTATAGCCAATGTATTGGTTTATGAGACAACTCCGTTGCCATCACGAAGTCCTTATTTAATTAGGATTTAGATTCCTCTAAACATATGAAACTCTACAATTTTTTTCTAAAACACCAAAATATCTCCGTAAGGAGACTTACAAACCCAAATGGGCAGCCACACTAAAACCCAATAATTCTAACAGGGTTGGGCCAGAATTTTAGTACCTTGCAACCACTCAATGGAGTTGGTTTCCCAAAAGAACGATCATTCAGATCAAGAAATGTCTTGGTCTTCTAAGAATCTTTTCTTGTACCTTTTGTTTGTTTTTGAGACCATAGGTGAGGAAGACTCGAGTGGTATTGGACATCAATATCTCCATGCTTGGGTAGGATGGAAGGAAAATCCCCATAGCTTTGCATTTTGTGGCCCATTGTCACAGAGCCGAATCCAAACAGATGGGATAAGGAGATGATGATGACCCAATGACCTCGACCGACTTCGTGTTATGGACCTAACCAATAGGACACATGACCACGACAACTTTGTGTTACGCCCATAGTCACAAAGTCGATTCCAAATAGATGCGATAAGGAGATGATGATGAGCCAATGACCATGACGACTTTGTGTTATGGACCTAACCAATACACCAGGTAGCTCTTTTCCTCTCTTGAGACGGCTCACACCCTACTCAACGTACCCCTCTCCGCAGCGGCTCTCACTCTGGCGGTAGATAGCCATTTTTTTCCTATTTTTTAATGGACGGCTCTTACTCTACACCAAGTAGCCATTTCCGTGACTAAAACCCGAGATGTGGAGGTCGTTTATGATACGAAATGTTATGGACCTAACTAATACGCCAAAAGCCTTTCAACTGATGAAACGCATCAAATTAAACCTTTAAACACTTTGCTAGTGCCTCGAACTATGATTATAGATTGTGTGTTTTAGTAGAACACATCATGGCAACCCGGACTGATGTCTCCACTGGCAGACCCAGGTGCAAGGTTCTGGGGGCAGAAGCCCCCCACCCATACATGAATAGGACTTAAAGAATTTTAAGAATTCCCCCATAAATTTTGAAAATTTATGTACATATTTTTACATTTGCCCCTTCCTCCAATATTTCTTTTATAAAAAGCCCCCCAAGTTCAATTTCCTGGGTCCGCCACTGGCCCTCCTTGACATTATGAATGTAATTTTAGAAAATCATAGCATCAAAGATAGTTTCAATAAAATGATTTTATTTTCAATAAAATGATCTTCTAAACAAAGGCAATGATGATTTTACCTGATGGGTCGTCTAGTTATTTCTCCGTTTTCATTACATGACATGGTTAAGAGCTTGGCTTTAAAAAACAGTAAAATAAATTGATAAATTAGTGATATCATCCTAAAAATTTTGGCTGATGTGGGTGTTCAAAATGACATCTTGTAAATCTTATTTTCTTCTAATATTATAGATTCATGTAAATCATGAGAAACAGTAAAAAACTCAATTAACTATAAAGTCTAAAAACGAAGGAGATCAAATTTTTTTTCAAATTAGGCCTTAGGCTTTTGCCTTATTTAAAAAAAAAGACACAAGTTTTAAAACTTCTCAAATTAGTCCTTAAGTTTTCTAGGAAGTTCTCAATTAAGAACTTTCATCCATTTAAAGCTATTTTCAGGAAACTTCTTTCCTTTTTTTTTTTTTTAAATACCCAAATTAACGTTCTTTATATTATTATCATTTCCTTCATTGGCGTCCTCACGATGATTAAAGACAACCAGCATCCCCATGGCATTCGGTTGTATGTAATGGCTGTTGAAATCATGTCATAGCTTTAAATGTAGGGTAATTTGGATATTTCAAAAAAATTGTGGGGAAAAGTTGTCAGAAAGTTACCTTTAAATAGCAAGATGTCTTTAATTGAAAACTTACTGGAAAAGGTACGGACTAATTTAAAAAATCTTGACACTTGTGTCTTTTTTCATAAATAAAGCAAGAATTTAAAGCCTTATTTGAAATTCTCCTTTTTTATCTGAGCCGGCTCCAGTGCAGCGGGGCTGCAGCGCAATAAGCTGCATCTCCCCTCGCCTCCTATCAGCACATGACACGATTCCAGTTTTATTGTTGCAATTCGATACAGATTTCGAGCTTATTTAAGACTTCCCTGCAATATGATATCTTCCAAAACTACCCTTTATATCTTTATGACTCGCCAGCACAAGGAGAGGTCACTTGAGGATAGAACAGCAAATGGGACCCATTACTATATAATCTCATTTATAAAATAAACTAATAAAAAGCCATTTTTCTCATGAAGCAGCTTCCTGGATATAAATATGTTTGGGCTGTTCTATTTAAATTGGGGCCCACCGAATTAAATATATGATGTGGATGCATGGATGTATAGCTTGGGGTATCGGCTGGCATGATAATAAATGTTGACGTTTTAGAAAGTAATGGGTCCCGCTAGTTTAGTTTTTTTAATTGGCCTCACTTTTGGGTCTAATAAGTGACCACTGAGGAAAACATAAATCATCTGATAATCAAAACGGTCTGGAGAGGGACCTGGCACGTTGAAGATGTGGCACGATACGTATTTGTATTGATTGAAGCAAAGAGAATTTTTACACTCGGAATTTCGTGTTGTTTTGAAAATTAGATTTCACAATAACGGCTCCTGTTTTTCTAAGGTGGGCTCACATCTAAAATTACACCTTTCTCACTTTATTAGTTTTCACGGTTTACCTCATTATTAAATAATAATTAAGAGAAAATTTTATGAGAATCTGATGGTAGGCCCCATGTATAATCAAAGTTAAATCAGACCCAAGAAAAAAGGAGGTCCGCTGCTACCATTTGAAGAAATGAAATGGTGGGGCGTATTATTCTCTAAAACTTCATCATTTATTAGCATGCTGATATCCTAGGGTTGTAAACGGGTCGGTTACGGTCAAAGTCTATGGTGGACCTGAATCCGTTTATGAGCCAATGGAACTGGATCTGGATCCGTTTTGGAACCAATTTCTTGTATCCGAATCAAAACCGTTAATGAGAATATCGAACCGGACCCGATAATGAGACGGGTCCAAATTTGGGTCCAAGTCCAGTTGAGAATTATTTAGAAAAAACTAGCTAAATAATTTAAAAAAAAAAAAAAACTAGCTTTTAGGAGAATTTTTTCTGAAACTTGATTTAATATGTTGGGTCCCGAGTCCACGGGTCGGAACGAACATGAAACCGAACCTGAACCCATTTAGGTCACGGGTCCAAAAGTTGGACCCAAACCCGTTTACTCATCAGAACCTAAATAAAGAGCCAAACCTCATTATTAACGGGTCGAAACCTCTAGGTAATCAAAGAATTGGGGACCCATTTACATCCCTATGATATCCCAAACTGTACATTTATGCATACACATTATAGATTTTATTCAATGGGCCCCAATTGCAATAGAATGACCCAAACATATTTATATTTAGGAAGCTAGTTCCTTAGAAAATTGGGGCCATTAGTTTATTTTATAAATGACATTATATAATACGGGTCACATTTGTTGTGCTATCTTTAAGGGTGGCAATTCCGTTCCGCCCCGCCCCGCCCCGCACAAGTTTTCCCCGCCCCGATCCTTAGGTGGGGTGGGGACAGGGAATAAAATAGTGTCCCGAAGGCGGGGCGGGGAGGGAATGGGTTTGCTCTTTTCCCCTCCCCGCCCCGCCCTGTTACCCCGCCCTGTGTCCTGCCCCGCCATTAAATAAATTTATATTTATATATATATATATGTATATATTAATATATATATATATATAATATAGAGGGTTATGTTTATTTATATATATATATATATATACACACAAACCTATATACATATGTGTGTGTATATATATATGTATATGTATGTATATGTATATATATGTATGTGTATAATATGTGTATATGTATGTATATGTGTGTATATATATGTATGTATATGTGTGTAACAATTTTAATTATATGAATATATTTTAAATAAAGTAAAACATTACAAGAAATGAAGTTTGATCTAGTGGTAAGGCAAACATCTAGTTATTCTCCGTCCCCGATCCTCCCCGTTGCCATCCCCACCTATCTTCGACTGATCAGCTCTTTGCGTTGGCAAGCCGGAAAGAGGGCAATTTTGGAAAACAAATATTTTCAAAAGAAGTTTCAAATAGACTTGAAGTGTGGGTTGAAATGCAACAACAAAAATGAAACGTGGCATACGTTTATACGACGAGTGGGGAGATTCAGCTTCTGCTGCACCAGAGCCTGCCCCTTTTTGTCTTTTGCAATCTCTACCGCCTGTTTCTCTGCAAAAGAGTTAAGTAAAAGAGGGTTGAATAAATTCCAACAGTTGGATTCTTTAACTCATGTGATGTTTGTTTACTCCAACTTTCCTTTTTCTCTCCCACGGTTGTTGCTTTGAGATACCATAATAATAAAGTGGGGGTAGAGTAACTCATTTGCGGTTCTTTTTATCTAACCAAATGCAAATTTAAATCATTTTACTTTACACCAACCATCCAAACTTATAAAAAAGTAATTCTTCTCCTGATTTATTTGAAGCCACTCCTCTTTTGAGAACGGCTCCTTACCCAAGTGCGTCAATTCTTACTTGGCTGTCCAGAGTTCGAGCCCCGAGTACGTCACCTTTTCCGGGTTTGTATGAGCTTTCTTCCTGTTTATGCGGGCCTCCTTCCCACTTGAGTGGGCTACCTTCCCGTGTGTTTGAGGGCTTTCTCTTGGGTTATGAAAGTTGCTTTGAGCACCGTTACTGGAGGAGGGACAAGCCTCGCAGTTATTTCAATGGAAGTTACTTTGAGTTCTTTGTCTTTCCCATTGGTTTGTGTGATTGCTTCCAATGATTTGAAGACTTAATTGGCAATGAATTTTGCAATCGTGGGTAAGCACTGTACCGAGTTCTCCTTGTTATTTTGAATTCGTTACAGTTGATTTGAGTTAGAGTAGAGATTTTGGCTTTCCAATCAATGAGGTCTCTCTTTTGTCGTGCCCTATTGGTTTGTGAGCTCCCTATTAAAGAGTGGGCTCCACCCAAAGGGGGAATATTGAAAAATATTTCCACTGCCTCTACTAACGCCTTGAGGTTCTGGTATGAATGGTTAGCTAAAGAAATTTAATATGGTATCAGAGCCAACCGGTCGTGAGTACGAATCTCAGGAGGAACGACTCGGCGCAAAGAAAAAAAATGTGCGTCGCCAAAAGTACACCGGCCAGGTTTCACCTGAGGGGGACTATTAAAGAGTGGGCTCCATCCAAGGGAGGACATTGAAAAGTATTTCCGCTGCCTCTACTAACGCTTTGAGGTTTTGGTAAGAATTGTTAGCTAAAGAAATTTAATACTCCCTCCCTTGAGATAGAGATTCCGGAGTTTTATTTTGCCTTTTTCTGTTGGGTGGTGGAACTGCAGATGATTTTCTTGTCTTCTGTTTTCATCCATTGCACAGACAAACCTTCAGTATCAATCTCTCTGGATTTGCATTTTCTGATGCACATTTGATTCCATTTCATTTCTCTTGTATTGTTTTCTTTACACATAGTTAAAGAGTGTAGGCTGCTTCGTGATATGGAGATGAAAGAGAATATTCCAATCTAAAATTGGCAATTAGACTTACAAATGTCAACATGCATTTTTTTTTTTTTTTCAATTTTAGATGGAGATGTGGGCATTGTTGTTGCTACTATTGGAATAGCAGATGAAAGAGAGCGAGCAAAATCAAATAATGGAGTTAGAGGTTTTTTAAATTGGTGTTGGGGTTTTGGGGCAGTGCAGAGATCTGAAAAGTACATTTGGCGCAATACTGTTTTCTTGATTATTTTTTTTCCTGTTCCAGATATTAGTGTCTCTGCCAATTGTGGGTACTGATTTGTAAAGAAGTTAGAGAAATGTGCTCTCTTTATTAATTTATTTAATTTTTCTCCTCCATATTGTGGAATCGTAACTGCACATTAACCAGAGATATAACAAGACTTGTTTGTGATTTGGGGTACATCCAAAGGTATTTTTAGTGTTACTAAGTGCAAGTATTCTATTTACCCAAAAAAAAAAAAAGTGCAAGTATTATTTTACAAAATGAAGATAAGCTCATCATACTAGTGTCTAACATCTACTCCGAAGAATTGTTAAGAGCATTGTGCATCTCTCTATTAGTTAGTAATTGTCACAACGCCAAAATTGATTAAGGGATTGCGATGCATGTGGAAGCTGATTAATAAAATTCTCCACACGCATTACCCACAGAATTCTGTTATGTGAGGATTACGAGGGATTCATGGCATAAGCTTGTGCGAGCCATTCCAAATAACAAATGCATAAAGAAAATCATCACATGGCATCTGGTAGATTGTATAGTAGAAAGAAACACATTTCCATTCATTGATATTCAAGTTTTGCAATTTTAACAAAAGTAAGTTAATTGCAACCCCCAAAATAAGGCCTACAAAAACCACAGCCATATATACACAAAAAAGATAACTTCCAAAATAACCCAAAAGATGTAATGTCGAACTTTGGTTTGTTACCTACAACACCAAGTGTAGAATCAGACACGAATGCCTAGCAAATATCTAAAATAAAGAGCATATCATGTATATCAAAAGGAATAGTGACAAGTAAGATCATATGATGTCAAGCAAACTGTACAACTAGGCGTTATAGTGCAAAGTGAGTAAATAACATGAGAATCATATCTACACATTATATATATATATAAATATATATATATTAAAGCAATAGGGAGAGAGGTTGTACAGAAAGCCACATCATTAGCACAAGATTTCTCCTTTCAAAAAAATTTGCACAAAAATTATACAATGCTTCAAGGTGCCACATCACTTTTGGACCAGTTCAGGAGTCCATACGTGTACCAGCCGAATCTAGCAATTAGCCTTAATCTGTTGCTCAATCTTAGCTTTAATCCGTTGCTCAATCTATCCGTTTCTCTTACTTCTTATCTTCTTCTTTTTTTTTCTTTCTTTTTTTTTTTTTAATTTGTTATTATCTTGTCTCCTATAAATCAGGGATTTATCCTTAATTATTTCGCCCCTAGCATTGAGATCGTAATCTACATAATCGGAATCCCAAGTCAAAATACTCTAAAACTGGTATAACTCATAATAATATTCTAATTGGTTCAAACTGGTTCTTAGCAAATCCTTAATTTCATGGGAATTATGCTAATCTTTAGGCTTGGTATCATGATTTAACTTTCATATATTGATCTACTTTCCAAATATAGATGGACTCTATTCAAATCATCTCATCACCAACAACCCATCTCGCATAATCCATTGGAGGTCTCGTCTTCCTCTCCACAAGAAACTCTCTCAGTAATAAGTTAACAACTAACTTCCAATATCAATTCTATTATTTTGCATTACTGTACTCCATGTGTTTTGTAAAATCGCAATGGCTGTCAGCAGGTTCTTGGGTTCAAAGACAACACTAAGGAGGTCTACTCTATTATGCTCAATATGAGAAATATAAGCTTGAGACTATGGTGAGTGTATCGATGAATCTTTTCCTTTCCTATTATTTTCTCTTCCTTTTACTGTGTGATACCCCAAATATTATGGCATAATGGATTGCTATTCATTTTGTTGAGTGCTTTCTAATTAAAAATAAATAAATGCCCGTCGTCTAGGATTCTATTTTATAGCTTCTTTACCTGAAATGAAACATACATTATAATATTCGTATGATTTCTTAGAAATTACATAAAAAAACAAATAGCAAAAATTTATAAACTCAAATTTGATGTTATAAAATATTAAAAACAAAAGATGATACATTTGTCTTTTTAGATTTTTTTTTTCTCATTTAGCATCTCAAATGATAGTCTTTTAGACCTAGGCTAAGCACGGGCCTGCATTGCTAGTGTATAATCATAACAAAATGACATTCACATGACTAAAACTCCACTAGTCATCACATGGGCATACGACTCGTATCCGGGAGCACGCGGCGCAATATCAAGGGCACAATATCAAGGGCATACTACTCTTAAACAAGGCAGCAATGTAGTAAAAGGGCATACTATCCTTACTGGGAACAACAGCGCAATATCGAGGGCACACTACTCATACTGAGAGCAGTAGCGCAATACCAGGGCATACTACTCAACCAAACGCAGTAGCGCAATAACCAAGTAAGAATGAGCTAATTGATGCCGACTCCAAATAAACCGTACAAAAGAGCCTAACTAGGCTTTGAATCGGGGTAAGAACTCAATAATAGGGTGACTGCTCTGAGCTGAGCACAGAAGAAAATAGGTAAAATCAATATTCCAGACTTAACCTACCTCAAACAAGGCTAAATTGGTAGAAAACTAAAGCTGTGCATCGAGTACACAAAATTATTAAAACTGGTGAACTAGGTATGATCAAATAAAGGTCAATAGCTCTAGGGAACTTTAATGAAAACCGGGTAGCATTTTGGTTAGAAATGAGTAGGCCCAAATGAGTGGAAAAAGGCAAGGTGATCAAGGTAACTTAGGAGGCAGCCGGGCAACGAGTGCGCACTAACCACTCCAAGAAACCCACTAAGGATCCGGGTGCATCCAAGGGAAAAGTAGGGCAATAAAATATGCGCTAATCTCAAGGAGACCCATAAGTCACAGTCACTAAGGCCAGGTAAGTCCATGGTCATGACAGGGAACGATAATTACTAGAAAAGAGGATGAATGTGCAATGCACGGATTAATGTATACACATAATTAAGTGACCTCTCCCAAGCCAAACAACGTTCAAGGATCCATTACAATTGCAATCCTAGGTCAAGAGTTGCCTTCGACATGCAAGCACGACAACATTCAATTCTATGCCCTCTTAGGGTCCGGATGTCGAATTTTACTATTCTTTGTGCAACCAGAAGGTTGGGACATTCCAAAACCCTAAGTTCGAATACAATGACCATTACCGTGCTCCACATGTCTCCAAGCAATCCAGAAAGTGCATGTTAGCTCAAGACCTTTGATGCCCAGATACGAATACGGGTACGGACGCGGATACGGGGATCAGGGATACAACTCTGCACTTAAGTAAGTCTAGGACACTGATGCGGATGGACCTCAAGCCACATGTGTAGGGCCCAAGTGTATTTAGGTTTTATTTATTATTAGATTTCTAATTTTATTTAAGAGTTGTGATTAGGATTTAGTTTCCAATTCCATTGGGATTCTTATTTTATTTCCTAAGATAAGTTATTAGGTTTCTTAGCCATCAAGATTTCTTTTCTTATTTATATGCTTTGTAAGGGATTTATTTCTCAGAGAGTTGATTAATAGAATTGTGGGCTTTCCCATTGAGGCGCGTCCTCGCTTATCGTCTCTGCGGAGACTTTTGAAGTTTCTTCGGACATGCGTCTCGTCATAGATTGTGCATCGCCACTTCCATGCACGCCCTAATCCTAAGGCTTGCATCAGTTGGTATCAGAGCGAAGATCCATAGCGCTCCGATCTTCGATCTATCTTCCATCGGAGCCTATCCGCCATCCATTGTCACCCCTCAATCCATCCCTGCCCTATCCAAAACTGTCACCAGTCTTGTACCGTCATCCTTCCGCGACCATCACCAATACCTGAAATCCCATCAAATCCAATACCACATTGTCTACCCACACCTCTCCAAACCCTCGACACCTTCCAAACACGAGAATCCATCAAGACCAACAATCCAGAAATCGTCCTAAAGCCCACCTTCGTTCCATCAAAAACATTCCCACAACAAAATCACCACAGTCTGCTAGCACCCTCTGCCAATACCCCCAACCAGTCCCCACCAACTCCGCTTGAAGTTCCAGAAGGCAAGCCCCACAACCCAGTCCCACAGCCGACCCACACCCAAATCCCTGTCGTCACCCCAGCTTCGTTGAAATCCATCCCAGAAAAAGAAAACGAAGAAGAAGAATGGAGGCAGAGAAGGAAGTGTGTACCTAGCACCCGAGCTCAGGCCACACAGCATCTCCGCACGCTGTCATCGTCACCACCGCCATCACCCATCTCCAGCTCCACTTCGTTGAAGCAGTAAAAGCAACTTAAGTGCAGAAGCACAGAGTCCAAAGCATACCAAAAGCAAAGGAGAAGTCTCTGGCACGTGTCTCTCTTACGCGACACCTACTGTGGGCCTGAATTCAATTCGGGTCAGGTCAGGTCAGTTCAGTTTTGACCCACTTGCAATTTGAAGCCCAGCAAATTACACCCCTAGCATTAGCAAACTAGTCAAACGGTAGATTTGACAAGATTGGAGGTCAGGATCTTTCTTTTTCCCGATTGCAAAGTCAGATTTCAAATCTATTTTTCGCCAGTATGTTTGTGGAAACAGATCCAACACTTTAGGTTAGTCAAGATTTTTAAATTTACATTAAACAAATGCCTTCTAAGAAGCAGGTAAAAGTGGAGTCTTCATCTACATCCATGGAGGCATTTACTGGAGCCATTTCTCAATTATCCATATCTGTCAAGCAGCTATTGCAAGAATGGAAATCAAACTTGGCAATTTAGAAAATGGTCATTATGGGGATAATTATCGAGGTGAAGGTCAAGCAATAGAGGAGTGAAAGGCAAATTTCGATGCAACCGCCTTTAAACATGAGAACAACATCGATTAAATTGAACATGTAGAAGAAGATCAACCTGCTGAAGATGTAAAGGAAGAGGAAGGCAAATCAAACATTGAAGACATGGATTTGACAACTGGTGTTTAGTGCTTTCAAAAGAAGATCTATCCATTGACAACCCTTATATTGACTTTATCTTTGGGGATCAACCATGGAAGTTTGAGATGAACAACAAAGGATAGTCAAAGATTATGATTTAATGATACTGGTTCTACAAGTAAGCCATCCAACAGTTCAATTGCATATCAACACAATTTTCAGCCATCACAAGCACCTATACGTGCAGCTAGCTATACACGGAAGCTGCAGATGGACCAACTAATCGGAAGTTTGTCAAATTGATATTCGACCCAGGTGGACTTTTACTGAGCTCGAGATCGAGTTCTTTCCAAGCCAGGGAGAATGATGCAGATGGACTTCAGGCCACATGTGTAAGGCCCAAGTATATTTAGGTTTTATTTGTTATTAGATTTCTAATTTTATTTAAGAGTTCTAATTAGGATTTAGTTTCCAATTCCATTAGGATTCTAATTTTATTTCCTAAGATAGGCTATTAGGTTTCTTAGCCATCAAGATTTCTTTTCTTATTTATATGCTTTGTAAGGGATTTATTTCTCAAAGAGTTGATTAATAGAATTGTGGGTTTTCCCATTTAGATGCGTCCTCACTTATCGTCTCTGTGGAGACTTTTGAAGTGTCTTCGGACATGTGCTTCGGCGTAGATTGTGCTTCGGCACTTCCATGGACACCCTAACCCTAAGGCTTGCATCAGACACGGATATGGATACAGGTGTCCCACCTCTTCCTTTAAGTCATGTTTGAATCAATGGAATTATCATTATCTATGTTTCTTTCTAACATTTTTTTATGTTGAGAAGTATAAAAATTTTAAGAGCTAAGTGAAATAACAAACTTGCTAAGTAGGATATGCTAAATTTATACCCTAGAAGTATCTGTGCAGTATTGGGCACCAATACAAGTATTGTATCAGTCCGATACAGATACGTTGGGTTTGCACAAGTAGCCAGGTATCATAGCTCAAGACACCACTTTACGTAAGTTTCGAGTAAAAACAGTGTTGGGTAAGGTTCGGGTACAAGGTTTCACTAAATTCTATGTTCCGGTCCCCTAAACCAAGGGTACCCAATTATAGTTGTTTGGTGCAATTTCTAGAACCTCAAAAGCCCTTAAAAAAGGTCTTCTAGATGTCCATCACTCAACGTAAGGGTAAAGCCGCCCCTCGAATGGCCGGTTGGTCATGGAATGAGCCAAACCGCCATGAGGGTGGTTCAAGGGTATATGGGTGTAATTTGATCACATTTGGGTCCCACGTAACATGTTTCTATGGTCCACAAATGGTAAAGGAAGATTTGGGATCAATTTCCAAGGAAAAAGACCCAAAATAGGGCCCAATATGAGGACCGCCGGGTGGCCTGAAGGGGACAGCCGGCTGCCCAAAGTGGAGGTGCCGGTTGTTTGGTGCAAAGTTGGGTTCCAGGCCCTGAACAACCGGCTATTCACCTCGGGATGGGGTGTTTTGAGTTTTTTTCCAACTTTTTGGGATTCTCCAAGGCCTGGAAGGTTTCTAACATAATTAGGTGACAAATTAAACTTCATTAAACATGATAAACATAAGAGCTTGACTTCATGGGTAAGCTACACATGTAAAGTAGAAAACAAGAAACAAGAAAATACACCATGCGTGCTATGTCTTCTAAGTAAAACACTTACCTTCACTTCAACATGCTCCCAATCAAACTCCAAGACACCTAAGAGCTTGCCAGAGCTCCTCAGACGAAAATCCCCAAATCTACAGCCATAATTACCCCAAATGTAAAAAAAAAAAACTATGCAAATGATTGAGACAGCCCTTGCATACGGGGATCTTGGGGTAAAAGGGCTCCCAAACGCAAGTGATGAAAGAAGCTGAAAATTTCACCTCTAGAAGGTCTATACACAAGGAACCCACGAGCTAGGGGGCTGCCCTTCACTAGAACTGCCGATCCAAGGTGCTGAAATGTGTTTGGCTATGAGATGAGGACCGTGAACTGCCGATGATGCTCTGAAAATCGCTTGAGCAGAGATGGAGATCGAGAGAGGAAGAAGAAAGGAGGAAGGGAGGGGTCTGCCTTATATAGGCCTTGCCATGTAGGTCCCACTGATTACTAGAACTTGGGTCGCAAAAATGGAGGCAACTATGCAGCGAATAAACAGCAGTAGCTCCAAAAGAACCAATCAATAGCCAAATCCAATACTTCATGTTCAAACAACCATTTTGTATGGTAGTCAAGCAAGAAAATAACCATCTTTTTATTCATCTCTATCTTTATCATTTCCTTTGTCTTCCCCATGCCATCCAAACCCACATAAAAAAAAGACCACACACAAGTAAGAACAAAAATAGAGAGACGGAGAGAAGAAGAGGTATTGCGGAGGAAGAAAAAAATCACCTTCTTTCTTATTGCAGTGGCCTAAAAAATGAGATTGGAGAAGACTGTTGGAGTTCCATCACAGTTCCATCACTGCTTTCTATAATTTATAGCGTTTCTCAAATCCTCTTGCATCAGATTGGATTTCAGAATACTAGGTTTTCGCAATTTGGGAATGCCATAATTTATGGATTCTCAGAGTTTTGATAGAGAAATGGGGAATTCCTTATGGGAATCCCAAATTCTTAGATAAATTCTAGCAAAGAAACGGCCCCTGTATCTTTGTTGGAATTTTTTTACAGTAACTGCACTTTTTTGGGAATTCTAAAATTTCCATAGGGAATTCCTTGTCTATTGAAAGGAATTCTCAGACTTTACGAAATCCATCATTTGAGAATGTTGAAAACCTAGCATTCTAAAATCCTAAAATCCTTGCCCTTTCTCGAGGATTTGAGATTTCATGTATGATTGGAATTTCGGAGACGCATCGATGGAACTTCAACATCCTCAATGATAATCTCCGATCTCAATTTTTAGGCCATGACAAGAGATAAAGTGACTTCTTTTTCCTCTATCCCTATTCTCTCTGGTTGTGTTTTTTACCCTATTTTCTTTCTCGTCTTTTTTTTTTTCTTCATTTAAGGTTTTGGATGGAATGGGAAGAGAGACTATGAAGATGAAGATGATGGTTAAAGAAATTCTAAAGAAACTACATTTGCATAAAATCAATTGTACTTTATTATGAGAAGAAGCCTCAATTTATAGACAAGAGAAGTGAATAGGTTAAAGACTTCATTAAAACTTAAAATTATTTGTTACAGAATGGACGTGTTAGATTTGGTTACTGCTATTTGTTCCACTGCATAGTATGTTCCATTTGAAACTTCAGCAACAACCATGTGTGTTCCACTTCTGCAACCATTTGCAAGACATAGGTGAGATGTTTGATATTTTGTGTGGATTGTTTTATATGGGTTTGGATAGAGGTTTTAAGGAAATGGATTTTTTTTTTTTGTGACTTTTCTCTGCCTAGTTGTGAAATTATGATCATGCATTTTTTAAATTTCATCTTTGTGGAGAGATCATTCTTTTTTCCAGATCCAAATTATTCAAACACACCTTTTGTAATTTTCTTTTCTCTCCTGAATGGTTAGGGTCTGTTGTTCTTTAATGTAACTCAAAGAAACATATGTTTCTGAAATTTTTCTTAAACATGTGTTTCTGAAATTTTTCTTACATTCACTTTAGGGTGCATTTGGTAAAAACCATGGAAGAGGAAACTGTGCGTTTCCTATTCCGCTGAACTGGTTTCCTACCACCCCAGGTAGGAACTCCGGATCCTCTCCATCCCGGAAATGCCACACTTTTGAGAACTTTCCTTCATTAATTTCTCGCTGCACCAAACGTCAACGAGGAAGGCGCCTGAAAATCATGCACTTTGTCTCCTTCCCTTTCCACGGTAAACTCGGCTGCACAAACGGCCCCTTAATCTTTTTTGGCTGAGATGTCTTCGTTGGGTTTATTGATTCTTAATAACAAGGCATTACAATTAAGTAAAGATATTTATTTCTCTATTATGATTTTTCTTGTTCTTCATGAGATTTAGAGTTAGATGCTTTGTAATTTAAAAGGAATTGATGCTAAACAATTTTTTCTCGCTACTAGAACTTATTTCCTTTTTCTTTTTTCATTTTCTGAGTGTTTTTACTCAAGGAGTTAAGTTCTAGAAAAGATTTTTTTTTATAACGGTAAATTTTATTACTCCAACGGGAGGAAGAACAAAGGACACACCCAAAACAAGGGACAAAAACAAAAGCCTCCAACAAACAAAAAGAAACAAAAAATCAGCTAAACATCAAAAGAAGTCCTAGAAAATATTAGTCAAAGGCTCTTTCAATTTATTTACCAAACAAAAGGAGTCTTAATACTTTTCATTGTTTTTGGTCTTTCTCACTCATCTTTTACATATGATTGACTCTCTCTCTCTCTCTCTCTCTATATATATATATATATATATGAAATAATATCTAAAGACCTATTACTTAATGCTAAAAACGTAAGACTCCACACATCAGCTGGTAGCTCGGTGAGGCGCCTCTCTTCCACAGAAACAACCAAAGATCAATCCCTAGTTGTAGTGATGATAGTGAGAGACTTGGGTGAGTGTGTGTGATTTGGGTGTGTGAGCACTTACCATTCAAAAAAAAGAAGAAAAAAAAAAACACATAAGAATTCCATAAGGAAGTCCATATGATGGGCTGTGCCAAACATGACATAAAGCATGACTTGTGCTCCCCATCCCAACCTTTTTTCCCACTCCTACGGCTTCTAAATCTCAAGATATATGAACGCCGAATTTGTATAGGATAAGTAATCATATAGATTCCGAATCTCATTCGATATAATGTTGAAGATCTAAGACAATTTAATGAAAGTGTGGATTCTAGCATTTCTTCAGAAATATATTTATATTAGTTTCTCTAGTTGCCATTCCTCTGTGCAACCAGTTCACAAGATTGAAGTTGTCAAAAGAAATCACTAATAAAGCAAGGGAAGTGCATTTGAAAATCATGTCCAATTAATATAATGCAGTTTCTAATAATTGAAATCTAACACAAGGTAAGGGCTTTAATGCATTAGTCAAACAGTACCACTTGCATTATTTTTACAGTAACATAAACTGCAAAGTTCTCTTTGCTGTTAAAGGGAATAGCTTAGTTCATCATATCTAGATCCACTGACTCAAAGTAACATGGCATTCCACCTATAACCAGGGTATGAAAAATCGTCTGAGTCCGTCCAAGTCGACTCGGCCACTAACGTCCAAGTCCCCCCGACTAGGGGTCGGTTTAGGTGGACTCAGCCGAGTTCACTCGTTGATGGCCATTTCTTTTGTTTCAACTTGTGGGAGATAGGAGAAAACAGCCTCCAAAACTCTTTTCTCGCAACTAACCTCCTCAAATCCGTCTATTTTCAAAGATCTAGCTCACCAAAGAATCACTCCACTATTCACATCAAAGAGGGTTTTTTTATTTGTCAACTTTGAGGTTTGTTTTCTTGAATCTACAAGCATATATGGTTTAGGGAAGATGCTAAGCTGAAGAAATTGCTTGAAGGTGGTTTGGAGGTCCATTATTTGTTCCAAAAATGCGTTTTTTTTTGCATTTTAGAGTCCTTTTTTTATTTAATTAAAAATCTGATTTTTTTTTCATTATTTACTTATGTTTTTGGCATGAGATTATTATTTTGGGTGTGTAGAATATGGATCTATGGTTCTAACCCTAGATCTATGCATGTTTGTGCGATAATAATATTTTCTTTACTTTTTCTTGTTAAAATAATTATTAATAATATGTTTTTTTTTTCTTTTTACATTCTTAAATTGTGTAGAATAGATGAATACAAGTGTGTGCTGTTTGTAGATGATATTTCAACACTTGTTCGGTCAAAAGAGTGTGGCTTTCTTGATTATGACGTAATTTTTTTTAAATAGTAAGAAATCCGAATTTTATTTCATTATTTACTCATGTTTTTTGCATGAGACTATTATTTGGGTGTGTATAACATGGATCTATGGTTCCAACTCTAGATCTATGCTTGTATGTGCAAGAATAATATTTTTTTTCTTCACTTTTTTCTAGTTAAAAGTATTATTAATAATATGTTCTTTTTTTCTACATTCTTAAATTGTGTAGAATAGATGATTAGAAGTGTGTTATGCTTGTAGATGATATTTCAACTCCTGTTTGGTTAAAAGAATGTGATTTTCTTGATTATGATGTAATTTAGTTTTAAAAATAATAAGAAATCCGGATTTTATTTCATTATTTACTTATGTTTTTGGCATGAGACTATTATTTTGGGTGTGTATAACATGGATCTATTACTCTAGATCTATGCTTCTATGTGCAATAATAATATTCTTCATTACTTTTTTCTATTTAAAAGTATTACTAATAATATGTTCTTTTTGTTTCTAGTGTAGAATAGATGATTACAAGTGTGTTATGCTTGTAGATGATATTTCAACTCTTGTTTGGTTAAAAGAATGTGACTTTTCTTGATTATGATGTAACTTTTTTTTTTATAATAAGAAATCCAGATTTCTTTTCATTATTTACTTATGTTTTTGGCATGAGATTATTAAGGGTGATGTTTTTTAAACATTTCTTGTCTTAAAGCTAAATCTAGAATCTTGATTGTGCAGATTAAAGTCACTTAGTTAGATCACAATGGCACCAAAAAAGAAAGAGAAAGAAGTTGATCCCGGATGGGAACATGGGGAGATGGTTGCACGAGACTGTCATAAGGTCAAATGCAAATGGTGTCTTAAGACTCAATGGTGGGATCCACAGATTTAAACACCACCTAGTATGTATACAAGGGGAATCAAAACCATGTGCAAATGTCCCCACTGAAGTGAGGAAACAAATGAGAGATATTTTGCAGGGAGAGAAGAATGAGAACGAAAAGAAGAGAAAATTTGATGAAAGGTTGCAGATATGCAGCGGATTAACAGTTATGATGATGAGTCCGATGGTGGTGGTGATGATGAGGAGAGGGAATTAAGGAGGGCTATGAGAGCAAGTCGTGAAGCGTATGCTTCTAAGCATGCTCCTATGGATGAGTTACAGGGTGGGGCCGGTTCTTCAAGAGCTCCTCCCAACCCTTATGAGGACACAGCTAGGATAGGGACATTGGATCCATTCTTACATAGGTCCCAAAGTATGAAACAATTAAAGATTTCTAGCTCTATCATGGGTGATATGAAAGCTAAAGCGATGAAAACGAGGAGAGCCATCTCAAAGTTCTTCCATTATTATCAGATTCCACCAAATGTCGCTAATTCACCATACTATCGGGCCATAGTTGATACTATAGCTGAGGTGGGGCCCGGAGCTAAACCTCCATCCGCTTATGAGATTGGCAGAAAGTATCTTGACATGGAATATGACGATTATTGGAGATACTTGGAAGACCACTTCAAAACTTGGGAGGAGTATGGGTGCACGCTTATGTGTGATGGGTGGACAAGCAACAATAGGAGGCACATTATTAATTTCATGGCTTACTATGTAACGGGCACAGATTTTGTTAGGTTTGAAGATACAAGTGGGCATAGAATGGATGCCAATATTTGTACAGTTTGATTGATGATACCTTGTGTATGATTAAAAACTGGCACAAATATGTTGTTGCAATTGTGACTGACAATGCGGCTAACTTTGAGGCTGCGGCCAAGAAATTGCGTGAAAAGCATGGGAGTATTATTTGGGTGCATTGCGCGGCACATTGTATTGATCTCATTTTGGAGGTCATTGTCAAAGTAGATGATGTCCGTGATACTATTGATGAGGGAAAAATGGCGAAATCCCTGATCTATAACCATCAGTTCATGACCGATCTACTAAGAGAAATGAATGAGGGTCATGAGATTTTGAGGCCGGGGTATCACACGCTTTGCTACACAATTCGTGACCCTTGAGAGTCTTTGTCGTGCCAAAGCTAAAATAATGCAGATGTGGACAAGTAAAGCATATGTGAATTCAGATTTTTCATGTCAACCTTTGGCACAACGTTTACAACAGATTGCCCTTGGAGAGGATTTCTGGAATAGGGCAAAACGAATTACTGACTTACTCGAGCCTCTTGTCTTGGTCTTGAAACTAGTGGCGTCATGGCATCCAGCGTAGTACTTAAACCCAAGCTACTTCTATAGAAAACACTACTTCTCCAAGCAAGAAGAAGTTTTCCATGGCTTGAAAAAAACGTTAAAGACCATGACACGTGACCCGCAACAAGAAGTTATAATTCTTAACCAGGTAAGATGTCATATCACATGACATTGTCATTTATCAATTTATGGGCTAACTTCTAAATTTTGACTTTTATAGTTGAGAAACTACAAGGGTGCTCTTGGTAGTTTTGGATCAAACACAGCCATATTGAGTCGTAAGCAGATGGATCCATGTATTATTTCAATACTTCTATTATTGAAATATAGTACTTTATGAATTATATTTATGAATTATGACAAATAAATGACTTTATTATTTTTATTTTTTAACACAAGTGAATGGTAGGCTACATTTGGTGATGAGGTTCCCCATCTAAGAGCTTTTGCAAAAAGAATATTGAGCCAAACAACCTCATCTTCAAGATGTGAAAGGAATTGGAGCACATTCAATTTGATCCACACTAAGACCCGTAATCGCCTTACTATGCAAAAGTTGGAGAAGTTAGTCTTTGTCCATTACAACATTAGGTTAAGGGCAAGGAATCTAACAAGAAGAGACAACGGAGACTACCAACCAATTAATTTGGATTATATATTTGAGGAAGATGACCCTCTTGGTGAATGGTAGGCTATAACAGAGAATCCAACATTGAATGATACAGAATTCCTCTATGAAGCAATGGCTGATGTTGATGACTTTCAGTCAGATGAAGAAGGATAGAATTCCCCACCACAGCCTCCCACTCGCAGATCTGCTACGCCTACTTCTACAGCGCCATCAGCGCGCGATAAAGGCAAGGATGTAGCGCCGTTAGCCGTGAGCCAAAGTTGACACATTCTACTTCGGAGCATGTTGCGGGGGCTAGAGATAGATCAACATCACGTTCAACTGGTTCAAGTGGCCCCATCTCTAAAGCCAAATAATGGATTAAAAACCCAACTCTCCAATACAGGTGAAAGTCAAAGGATAAGAGCACCCATGCAAAGACTCAAAGTCAAAGCCAAAGGTTGGCCACTCATGAAGAAGAAGAAGAAGAAGAACACAAAACATCATCTTCTACCAAAAGGAGGTGACCACGGCCAGAACGAGGCATACGAAGGTAGTGATTGTGGTGGTGGTGGAGATGACAACATTAATGTATATGACTCGTTACATGGTGGTCCAAGTGAGCCTACTGGTGGGTGGGCAGAGGTGAAGGAAACAAACCATCGGATGAATATCCTCAGCCACAGCAAATGGCATTAAGTCCTTGGATCACAAGTTCTGATAGTTCATATGGGTATGAGCAATAGTATGGACACTCACACCATGATCCTTCGTATGAGTATGGGTAACCGCAATAGTATGGTGGGTTTGGTGGTCCTTCGCATGAATATGGGCAACAACAGTATGGAATCTTTGTGGTACCCGGACCCCCACAAGCGAAACAACCACTATGATATGCATATCCTCAACTTCAAGTTATGGCTCTATCATCAAACTATGGAGAAGGTCCTATAACTCCAAGAGCAGGGCGAGGGTTCTTTCGTTTTGACATTGCTCAATACTATCATCAAAGTCAAAATAACGATGATGATGAAAATCTAGAACCCGCAAGGCATTCAACATGGAATTAGAATTTAGATTTTAAGCTGAAAGAGTTAACGTATGGTTTTACATTTTTTTTTTTTTTAATAGTTACTTTCATTAAAAGCAGAGGTATGGTTTTACATTTTTATATGCTATAATTGAAACTTAGTTACATCTTACCAGTTGATAATTGATTTGGAAATTGGAACATGGATATTGTCTTTTCTACTTTTAAGTTTTAAATTTTAATTGCAATTAAATTATAAAAGGGCTTGTCTTAATGTATCTATCGCTAACGTACAAGAATAAAAAGAGTAAAACTATCTACATGCATGGGTGGAGGGAATAAAAAGGCCAAAATCCACTTATTTTCCTTTTTTTTTTTTTTTTTTTGTCTTTTTTAGGGGACTCAGGCCGACTCGGCCGAGTCGAGCCCATAGTCCGTTTTTCAAATCCTTGCTATAACAGAGCTTGGATGTGCCTGAATTCAATAACATGTCATAGACATTGCTAATGGCAATGAAATTCTACCTTCGTAGAAGATGGAATGTCACGTTGAAAGGTCCATAGAATGCAATATGAAAACCTATCCCCTTAGAAGTTGTGAGAATTTTATGGATATGTTTTTGCAAATGTAGTTAATTTGTGGATAATGTTTTCTTGTTGGTGAACATCAAAGCATAAGTACAGTGGGGATGTCATGTTCCAGCTTGATGGGATGAAATGCAGTGTCATTTACTCCTGTGTTAGCAGAATTTGTGGTTTGCAAGATGGTGGATTTTGGTTCCCATCTCTAGAGGAGGGAAGAGATTTACTTGTTTGATAATGATTTTTGTGGGAACTATAATGAGCAGTCTGTGTTTTTTAGTTCTTTTTCTATATGGTGTAGCTGGTTAGTTATCTGTGTGGATAAGATACATTTGAATTTCACTTACATGACAGTGCTCGTACATGGTTGAATTTTTCACCTTTTATTAGATTCTTTAGAGTAGGAATTAGGCATAGAAAAATTTTCACTTGGCTTGACAGTTGAGTTTTCTTCAAGGTCAACGGCTAAGTTTCCTTTGTAGAATTGTTTAGATGATTTTGACTAACATTTCGGTTTTCCTTAAGTTTGCTTGAAAAGAATTGCCAGTATTGAGTTCATCTAATATGAGATACGAAGAAGGAAAGAGAGAAATTCCTAGGTGAATTGGAGCAAAAATATTTTAGGAGTCTGCTGCCCTGTTATAGATGGATGCACCCTTAGAGAGCTCCAATAGCTTGGGCCTTTCCCAGTCGATTAGAGGACAGTTTTGCGAGAATTTAATGCATTTAGGTAGAGGTTTATGTTCAAGCAATCTCTGGAAACTAAAGGGAGCAGACCCGGATGGAGGCTTCGCACTTCAAATGTAGATTTGAAGCATGTACATTTAAGATTTGGGCCAGAAAGCAGCAGAAGTCTTCCCGTCTTTCAACTTTAGTTGCTAACTCAGGAGAGGAAATCACTGTCATCAGAGAGGAAGGTTTATGTTGTGGCCCTTAAAGCAGGCTGCTTTGGTTAAATAGCAGCAGAGGTCCAATGGAGTATTTTATGTGAAACCAGAGGTGGTTCTTCCTGGTACCATGCAGAATTCAGTTACATGTTAAAAGAATCAACTCTGAGCTAAAACCTTTAACCTTCTAGTATTTGTCCTCCTTTGTTGGTAAATATATACAACTGACTTCAATTTCTCTAGGTTTTACCTAGAAACCCTCCTTCTGACTATAGAGAGACGACTGGCCATATGGGCATTATATGGTAAATTATCCAGATCTTTTGTTGATCTTTCTTAGTCTGCTCAATACCATTGTTATGTTTCAGCTTAAGGAATTGCGTCATTGCCAATCCTTTGTTTTTCTATAGTCTTATTTTAACCAAAGTTCCCTTTGGCATGAAATCTTTGCAGGTTTGGGTTTTCTTGCTTGAGTACCATCAGATACAGGAGAATTTGAGGAAACAATTACAAACTCTATGAAGCAAGGATACGGACTTGACTACTTCCATTAGAAAATTCTGAGAGAGAGAGAGAGAGAGAGAGAGAGGATGTTTTAATTTTATAGTTTTTTTAATACATTTTTTATGTTAAGAATTCTCATCATCATCAAGGCCTTGTCTCAATTATGTTGGCATCAGCTACATGGATTATTTTCACCATTCCAGTCTATCCCAAATCCTTGTATATATTGCACTTCTTAAAATCTATCTTTACAATTGACGTCAATGTCATCTTTGGACTTCCATTTCCATGATGGGTCATCAACCTACATAGAGAAACTTTTCCTCACCAACACCATTGTTGGCTTGTGTTGAACATGTCCAAATCATCTTAAACGAGTCTCAAAATTTAACACCTATTGATTTTAGCCCTAAATGCTCCCAAATGCTCTTATTTCTGATTTTATCTTGCTCTTATTTTTAATTTTATCATTCATAGTTCCACCACACATTCATCTTTACAATTGACGTTAATGTCCTCTTTGGCCTACTCCATTTCCACGAGGGGTCATCAACCTACATAGAGAAAATTTAACTCACCGGCACCATTGTTGGCTTGTGTTGGACATGTCCAAATCATCTTAAACATAAGTTAACACCTATTGATTTTAGCCCTAAATGCTCTCAAATGCTCTTATTTTTTATTTTATCTTGCTCTTTTTCTGATTTTATCTTTCATAGTTCCACCACACATTCATTTTAACATTCTCAACTCTATTACACTCATTTTTGTAGAGGTTGTTTCTTAATTGCCAATGTTTTGCTTCATAGGTCATAGCTGCTATAATCATTATCTTGTATGTTTTTCCCTTCAATCTTTTCTATGTGTTGGCCAAAAAGCACTTTAGAAGCAAGTCTTCACTTCAACTGTCTAAATCTTGTCCTATGTTCGACATCATCTTCAATTCAATCCTTACTAATTATAGAACCAAGGTATCGCAAGGACTCTTTTTGCAATATCTCTTGAGCTTCAATTTTTATTGGATTTACATCTCCCTGCAGATCATTATTGAAGAATTCATATATTTTCTTTTTGCACAACTTGTTTTAATGCCCTTGGATTCTAAAGCCTCACCCTTCTCTAAAGATTCGCATTCACACAATCTCTTGATTCATCCACCAACACTTAATAATCTGCAAACAATATACATGAAAGTACTTCCTCTTGAATATGGTCAGTTAACTCAGCTATAATCAACGCTAATAGATAAGGACACTCATTATATCAAAAACCTATATCCCTTGAAAATTCAACTGTCTCTCCGCAGATGGTTTGCACACTCATTATTACTCCTTCATACATGTCTTTAATGATGTCAATAAAAACTTCTTAAGACACTCATTTTATCAAAAACCCACTAACTTAAACATGTAAGTACCATATGGACTGTCTGAAGAACTTTCCTCATATCTTGGTTTGTTTCATTATCTAAGTGAGAACATAACTTCCATAGTTGACCTCTCTAAGAGCAACTTAGCCATTTTACTGCCTGTTCCAAGCCCAGATAGGAGGGTTGCATTAGGTGGACAACCAGCAGGAAACTTTTCTCTCATTTAAACCATAAATTATGTAAGAATTCTACAAACCACACTTCTTTTCTTGATTTCTAAAGGTGGGCTCCAACTTTGAGTGTGCTTTTTATGGGCCTCCAGTTAAATGGTGATTTTGTCCATGGATTCGAAAGGTATATGGGACTCCTCCATCCTGTAATAGTGCATAGTCCACATGTGCTCCCATTGATGTGAAGAACAACATTGAGTTATATGCCCTCATTGACTTTTTAAAATGAAGTGCATGATCATTGTTATTCCCCTCAAGTAATGCCTTTAAAGGAGGGGGTGGTTCGGACAATAATGGCAATGATACTAATCCATCTCTACAACATTGGTTGAAGCTATTGCATCCGTGATTTTTTTTTCTTTTACTGGATTTCTCCTCGCCACATAATTGCACCACATTTTTTACATTCATGATTTGGAGGATCAAAGTCAGTCGCCTATCCAATTGTCCTATTATACTATATTAAGCTAAAGGGTTTTCAAGCTAATTTTGATTGTAACCTCTAATTTTGACCATTAGTTATAACTACTCTATAGCTTACCCGCATTTCCCTCCCACTACCAACATGAGACCACTCAAGTCTTTATCCCACTTTTCACTCTTCTCAACAACGTCATTTTCATCCCCAATCTCTTGTACCCTTTCTCAACATATTCTCCTCTCCTTCTCACCTCAATTCTCTAACTTCATTTCTACTCTGTGCTCTTGGATTTAGAAAAGAGGTACCTCTATTCTTTTATGCTCTATCTATACTAAATTGTTGTTAGTATGTACTTGAAGATGATTTCGTGATTTGAATTTCTTTGTATTGATCTTTACACATATTGCTACAAATTTAATCGGTAAGCCCGTGGTTAGCACAGGTTATTGTGCTAGTTATAATATATTAAGCTAGAAAGTTTAGGAATTGATTTTGATGGGCGGTTATACTACTTTATTTTAAATATTTCATTACTCTCCCCACTTACCAACTTTTCCCTTTTTATCCCACACCCCCACCTATTTGTTTCTTTTAATGCAACAATATAACTGCTCACTCATATAACTACATGTAACTACGCATTTCTAAACATGCTTGTCTTCTTCTTCATAAGATGAAGAGGTTTGTGTCCTTGGCTTCCTTGTCCTTGACGAAATGATGACGACGATCAAGGGTAGAGTTTTTTTTTTTCCACTAATTTCTTTATCATGATTCCCTAACCTAGGGTTGTTGTAATTAAATTTGAAAACTTTTCATTTACATGATGTCCTAGCTTATGCATTTTAGGGATATATTTAAAAAAATTTAAATCCTTAACTTTTGTCATAAATTTTGTTAATTAATTACTTCTATCATAACTTTCACATTTACATTGGCACGGGCACATTTTACCAGTTGATTTTTATAATAGAATGTTAGCCTAACATGAATACTATATTATATAAGAGTAGAGAATTGTATTTGTTTAATGATGTAACTAACTTGTGCAGAGTGATCTCTGCTGCATATTTGAAGAATCTCTTATGTTGTTACCTACAGTGGATCCCTCCTCAATATGCACATTTAAAAAATGTTCTCTAGCATTGTATCACTATAAGGTGTTGTGACAACACTCTTGTGACTTTTATGATCGATGGGCCTAGTAAAGATGGTTTCAGGGATTCCAACATTGATTTGCACATCTACCAGATTCTCTACAGCCAGATCATTTGTAGTAAAGCTGGTTCAGTAATAGTTGTAGTACGTTGATCTACAAAGTCAATACTTTGTTAGCATTTTTTATGTTGATACATATATATGGGAGATGCTCCTATGAGAGCATCCCTCACCTTACTATGTGAGATGAAGGTGGGGGCCCTCACATTTAAGTTGTTGAGATAAGGGTGGGGGCCATCACATCCATATCCAATATCAATAACGTAGATGTGAGGGCCCCTGCCTTTAGAGATGCTCTCATAGGAGCATCTTCCTACACACATACACACATATATGTTGTGTGTAAGAACATGCTTACTTCTTCGATTTTGCATGCTGGCTGTAGGACAACATTCCAATGGTTTGTGACCTTATTAAAATTGAGGTTGACAGGAAATATTTGGTTTAGAGGTAATAACCTCTGTTTTAAAGGAGATTATCTACAATATCCATATATACAGATCCATCACATTAAGTTTCCATACTACTAATGTTGATGGTTTAGTTCTATTTTTTATTTGTAATTAAGACATTAAATTTCTTATATAGATAACTTTTTTGTATTTTTTTGGGCAGCCATGAAAGAAAGATCCTTCTGCCTTCAAGATGGAATTCATACTTAGCACTTATTTTAAAGCAGTATATTTAATGTCTAAGTCCAATTATCTCAATACATCAATCTAATTTAAATAATGGTTCATATATAAAGGACCTAATACATTTCCACAATATAAAGGTACTAAACTTCTCTACAGTGGGAACAATCACCCAAGTGACCCAATGATTAGACGATTAAATACCCAAGTGCTCCAGCATGCAATCTATAATAAAGAGCATAGAGTAACTTTTGAAAGAAAATAAATTAAGGGAGATAAATAAACATGGAAAACATAAAAAGTTAATCAAAGAAAATATATATTTAGAAAACCCATGCTCAGAGAGACGTGGAGAAAGGAAAAGGCAACCTCTGCTACCGGCTAATCATATAAAGTTTTTAACCATCCATTTTGCAGTACGGATACATCGACTGCCCTAACAAGGCATAAAGAATAGACTCCGTATTTGGTGTAACAAAAAATATAGACTTTGAGTTCACTTTTTCCTTTGGTTCCACCATGTTTTTCCCTTTGAACTGAATTTCGTGTTTGGATTTTCAAAAGTTAACTTTTGGGCAGCTTCTAGTTGGTTCTTCTGTATGGGACCATCATAATTGATATGTTATGTCACTACTCTTTAAAACTTAATCATGATTCATATTGTCTCATATTTTTATACTATATTATCCTCAATCCTACTGGTTTATGTAACCACTCAAGTCTTTTTCCCACATTTTCACTCTTCTACAACAACATCATCTTAATCCCTAAATTCACATTATCTTTGTTTATCTATTGTCCTGTTTCTTTGGACCTCACTTCTCCTGGCATATTCCTACTCCGTGGACTCTTTCACTGAGAAAAGAGGTATTGTCATAACCTTCACTTCTTATATTCTCTTTTTAATAGTTTATGCTCTATCTACCGCCTACACCAAATCATTGTACACAAGTGTTTGAGGATTATTTTTCATGATCTGAATTTTTGTTTTCAGTGGATCATAGGACATGTTTTTGTAATTAAGAGGTGAACATACCTTTGCTTACCACCGCTCATTGTGCTTTTATGGAAACTGGGATAATGAAGGAAGCCTGTATCATATGACATATAGTTAGCTAAAAGTGAATGTTAGCATGATGAAGATACTATTTGGGAGCATATAACAGATTTGTTGCACATGATGAAATCACTTGTGTGTATTTGAAATGGAGGTTAGCCAATGGAATTGGAAATGCAGGCTGGCCCTTGTGTGTATTTTTACAGGATGTGTTTGGTATGAATTTGCGTCCCAGGTTTTTTTCGGTCGCATAAGCCATTGTTTTTCAAAATGTGCCAACATAAGCCCGTGTTACGTGATGTGACCAACAGGCTGTGTTTGGTCACATAAGCCACTGGTTTTCAACATATGCCAACATATGTTTTTGCAGGCTGTGTTGAGTTACAGTCAACATATGGATTTTCAGTCTTTCATGCAAGGAAACATATGAATGACTGGCTTTTACCCGGCCACCACCCTAGAGTCTGGAACCATATCAGGCTGTGTTTGAATCTGCAATCTGTAGCAATCAGGGACTCGTCTATAGGCAGCGCGTAGAGATGTTGATGTTTGGTTTATACGAGGACAAAATTTTGTCTAATTATGTGCATTAGAGATATATATATATATATATATGGTTGTAAAAACATGCCAAAGTAAGAGCGCTGCTCATTCGACCATTACATCAAACAGTGTGTGGGTACATTTGAGAGTGGAAAGCATCAAACAATTGTCAGGCATATTTGATATTAATGAATGAAAATAATATGGAGAAATCAAAGGAGATTTGGGGTGAGATATAGTGTTATAAGTTAATGGAACAATAACTAAGAATCGGGGTAAAAAAGACAGAGACATAATTGGTTTTCAGTATGATTCTTTGAAACCACGATTCATTGACACCATGACACACAGACATACACCCAGATACATGGATTAATTAAATCAAATATAACAAATCCTATAAATATAATCAACTCGGGCTTCAAATCAACTAGTCTAATCTACAAAGAGTAATTTCCATGCCTAAATGCAGAGTAATCGATGTGGAAACATCCACCCTCCGCATCTGTACGAGAACTAACACAGAAATGTAGGAAATATGAGGCTGCCACCAGCTTCCACACCACAGAAAGATGCAGTTTGGCAACTGAATGGAGTTCCCACTCCTGTGCAACAGGAGGAGGACGACAGAACAATTGTCTGTAGAAAGTTGCTAGGCACGTTCATGTAGGTGGAAACTTATTTCACTTTTAGAAGCAAAGCGAATAATGTCGTCCAAAGAACATCATTCTTTCTTGATTCTAGGACATAATTTTTTTCATTTCAATCAACTTTTCTCAAGCACGTAAAGAACACTTGCCTTCTTAGGCTACTAAGTACTTCGAAAGGTTGACTGGGATCCGCCAGATCAAACATGATATTAAGGGAAAAAAAACTTATGGCGGGTGGGTAATGGAGGCCATGAACCTCACCACCAAATCGTGGATCCCCGGTACTATGTTGGCAACATCTTTCATCACTTATACAGTTATCCCATATATTATGAGTTAGCACTCTTATACAGCAACTTTTAATAGTTGCTGATTCAGAACCCATTTCATCATATAAACACCACATAGGGCTTTCTCCAACTTCAAGTGACATAAGGTTTGGTCGGAACCAATAAGGAACCTCCTGATAGTCACTAATCCCAAGGATTGGCACACATCGAAATGAACTGAACCGTTGGATCGAGGGTTGAATATTTTTTTGAATATGAAGCCATTAAACTTGTGGGCCACGGATGAAGGGGCTAGGGCCATAGGTTTGGGGCCAAACTTGATACGTGGGGTGGTCTCACATAGATCTTTCCATCCCCTCAGGTCCCATCCCCAAATGGGGCCCACAATTGGGCCCCACAAAAAAGTTCTCACATAATATGTGAGAACAGTTCCCACCTGAATATTACCCATACATACACACACACACACACACACACACACACACACACACATATATATATAACAAATGATAAAGCTTATGATGCATTGCCTAAACAACAAGTAGCCATTCATTTCTATGAACATTAAGGTCAAAAGTGGTTCCTTTCCATTAACATCAAGGTCAAAAGTATAGAAACCAAAGTAACGTCATCGCAGCTCCCTACTTCAGCTTAATGGTCAAACATAAATGTAAGATGTGCTCATGTGATTTGAAATTCATATGTAAACAGAAATTTTTGCCTTAGGGGGGGCAAATATCTAGGCACATTAACTTTTGGGCAGCTTCTGATAAAATATGGGACGAACCCAAATGAAAGGTAACTACTTCAATAGTAGCCTCTATATCTTACTCATAGTCATGTATACTATCAATGACCAGACAGTGAGCCTGGTTGAAGACGTAAAGCAGAACAACATTGGAAGCAGCTAGTGCCAGCTACAACACCTGGCCCTGATAGACTGTAAAATTCTCAAGATCTATAGGTAAGTGAGCCTCTGATGTTACTTAAAATGGAACTCTTAGATAATTGTTGTTTAAAGCAAAAACCCATTTCACTCTGGTAGATAAGTAAGCCTATGATGTTACATAAAGTGGGACTCTTAGATAATTGTCATTTAAAACAGAAACCCTCCTTCAGATCTTACACAGAGGAGAAAATATAGTGCTGGGTTTTACAATATTTCCTACAAGCTTTATAACATACATTTGATACGCATATAAAGATGAAACATTACAATCTATATTCTAGATGGCATTGATTAGAGGTATCCACTTGAGGAGCAGGGACTTTGCTGAAGGCTAGTCGGGTTTTTGCTGTTAATTGGTCTATCTTTGTGTATTTAGCTCTCCTTTAGCTGAAAGCTTTCTTTTTTTTCTTTTCTTTTGGTTGTATCCCCTACTTTGGGCTTCTCATTGTTGAGTCCTCGGATGTTTTGTCATTTTGGGGGTTGATTTTTTCAGCCCATGTATCCTTTTGCTTTTAATACAATCTACCTTAAAGCCAAAAAAAAAAAAAAGAGAAAGATGGCATTGATTAGAGATTGATATAATGCTTCAGCGCCATACATTTGACAAGCATTAGATCAAATTGCAGTCAACCATACCAGAATAGAGATCGATAGGTATTTGCAGAGACAGAGAGAGCTGTATGAAGTAACAGCCTAATGAAACCCAAATCTGAAATCAATGACTCCAAACCAATACCCAAATGAAAAACCCATCTCCGAAATTGGTACATCAATCACTAATCTTATACCCAAATGTATATTGAAATTTGAAATTAATTCCTCAATATCTGCTCACCACATCATGGATGGCCAGATTGGTATCTGAATCCCAGAGCGAAAGATTCACAGAGAGAGAGGAAGATAAAACATCGAAATCAATGATTTGGGCAGTAGTTCTTTTCCTGTATGAAGGAAAAATTTTCTGTAAGGTGATCATCACCATGCCATTAGTTAGTTATTTTTCTTTTTTAGCACTAGAAAAGATCGAAATTTGTATGGTGGGCACATGTGGCGTTCAAAAACATGAAATAGTTGGCAGGCGCATATGATAATGATCAATGGATGGAAACGTACAATCAGAAAAAAAACATCTTCATGTGAAAAAATCTAAACTAGGGAAGTACATTTTGTCACCTTTCCAGAGAAGACAGAGTAGAGAGGAAAATGGAGAGCCTGGTGAATAAGGAGCAGAAGAAGAATTTGCAGCAATGGAATAAGATGAGTGTGAGTTCGAAGAAGAGATGTTGCAGAGGTGGGAGAAAATGGATCCATCTGTCGTTGCATCATTAGGAGGGAGTTGCAGGGAAGCAGACGAGGGAGAACGCGAGTGTTGGGTCACATGAAACAACTAGTGGGATAGATGCTACGCAATTTAAGAGGCAGGAGGGGGAAAAAAAACTCACTCTTCACACACACAATTTTTTGGGGATTTTACCAGAAAAATCCTCTAAGATGGGTTGAAGATCAAAAGGGGCCCACAAACTTTTCATGTACCACAATGGTTCAACAGGTCTGATCAGGTGTATGTTTTCTCACTTAACCTTGAATAGGGATATCGCTACTTATATTGTCCTTTTTAGAATCGATGCTACCCATTCCCCTTTTCATCTTCCCCCTTTTCCGTTTCCCTACTCCATCATTTTTCACTCGACTGGTCCCCATCTGCTTCAATGCTTCCTCTTCCTCCTATCTTCACCTCTTTCCCAGTTGGCTTCTTCCTCTTCATTGTCTTCTTCCTCTTCGTGGGCCCCAAGTTCAAGATTGAGGAGGATTTGTGCACAAATCAAAATCCAATCATATACCACACTGCCCCCACGTCATGGTAAACCACGTATGTATCTTGCATATATTCCAATTTCTATTTTGATTTTGCTCTCAATATCATGTAGGTTCCATCCCTTTGTTTAATGTATTTGATTTTAGGTTTAAATGTGTTTGATAGAAGTGGTTTTCCATTATCTTTTTCATATGGAGGCCACATACGTACCTTGCATGTAGGTTTGAATGTGTTTGACAAAAGTGGTTTTTCATTGTACTTAGGTTTTTCTCTCAATCATATATGTTCTTCTCTGTTTAGTGTATTTGATTCTATGCTTGACTGTGTCTGATAGAAGTAGTTATCTGATACAAGGGAAAAAAAGAAGGAAAGGACAGGAAATAATCCCCATTCAAACTCTCCATCTCACATTTTCATTATTATCATGAATTCCGATATTGCGGGTTGGGTATGTTCTGGCATAGTAGCACTTCTCGAACTAAAGCCCCTCGTGCATGCCTAAAAAAGTATAAAAGGGTCATGTGGAAGTATTGAAGTAGATGGGGGACCCTTGATTTGCACATTTCACATATGAATTTGCATAGTTTTTGTAACATTTTGAAAAACGAAGCAAGATGTATATGGGTTAATGTGAATGATAAAAAAGCACCATTTTGTGTCGGGTTAATGCGAGTTTTTTTTTTTTTTTTTTTGTTGTGATTTTACTGGTCTATGTGACTCTGAACTTGCTCAAACTAAGTGGAATTGTGAAATGTAGGTGGAGGATGTGAATGTGGAAATGGTTGTACAAATGGTGGAGTGTAATGGTGTAATGTGGGTTTTACCAAAAACAAAAAAAACAAAAAAAAAAAAAAAATGGTGAAATGTGGGTGGATGACATGTCGTGAATACCAGATGTGTAGTGTCCCATGGTTGATTAAGAATGCCAAATCCGGACCTAGCGTGGTTTATTAAGCTGAAAGTTGAAAAGGATAGCAGTTCTGTTTTAGTTTGACTATGTTCCAAAAGTGCGCAAGTTGAAAATCAGGAAAATGTGATTGTTTTGTCCTGAAAAATAGCAGATTTATAATGTATAATAAGAACCTTGAGACCCCAAAATTTCAGCCAAAAAATACCTTGGAAAGTGGGTCAAATAGTTGCACGAATAGGGGTATTCAGCAAGGCAGATTCGGATTTCAGCAGCACTGCCTATTCAATTAGGCATCTTTAAATAGTCATAACTTTCTCGGTTTAAAAGATTTTTACTCTCTATGATTTTATTGGATTCATGCATCATCAAGGTTTAAATTCCAGCCATTATATTAAGGTTTAGATCATTTTAGGCAGGTTGTACAATTCAGTGAAAACAGGCATGTGCATAGTTTTTTTCATACTAAGAATTTTTCAGCATTCATCAAATTTGATCTGTTTCTTGAACAAATAGTGTATAGAAAACTTTGACATTTAAAACACCTTCAACACATCAATGGTGGCCTCCCAACAGGATTCATATGCAAGAAAGTGAATGAACAATGAAAAAAGCAGCATGATCTATATGGGTTAATGTAAATGCTAAAAAAGCACCATTTTTGTGTCAAAATCATATGATCTTTGCTTTTTTTTTTTTTTTTTGTGTGATTTTACTGGTCTATGTGACTCTGAACTTGCTCAAACTAGTGGAATTGTGAAATGTGGGTGGAGGATGTGAATGTGGAAATGGTTGTACAAGTGGCGGAATGTAATGGCGTAATGTGGCTTTTACAAAAAAGGAAAAAAATGTTGTAATGTGGGTGGAGGATGTGTTGTGAATACCAGATGTGCAGTGTCTAATGGTTTAATGTGAGGGGATATCACTGATAAGTTTTTCTAAGAGATGAAACTAGTCATCTTCATCTGATATGTGAGGGATATCCCTGCTCAATATGTGAAGTTTATATCTGAGGAGCGGCGATATCCCCTCCCATGATAGGTTCTTCTAAGAGATGAAACAGTTGGGAGGGGATATCCCCACTCAATATGTGAAGTTTATATTCGAGGAGCGGCGATATCCCCTCCTATGACAGGCTTTTTTAAGGGCTGAAACAACCACTTGGGAGGGGATATCTGCGTAATTTAGTGAAGTTTATATTTAAAGAGTGGTGATATCCCCTCTCGTGACCGGGTTTTTCCTTGGATGAACACACAACTGGGAGCTTCATCTATTATGTGAAATATGGTCAAAGCTTCATCGTCTGGCATCCTATTGATACATGATACAAATCATTTGACTTATATTAGCAACCTTATAAATTGAAATAACTTCATACCTTATAATGGAAAAAAAAAAAAAAGTTAAAAAAACCAACGAGGACATACCATTAGCAACTTAACTTTTGATACCTTTAAACTATTCGCTTTTATGTATCATGGATGGATCACTTTGTATATCAAGAGTTTATGACAAAAAATAAATAAAACTTTCTTTACATGGTAAATTACATATTCTAAATTTCTTTGGTAGAATTAAATATTCTTGTGGAAACACAAAAAAGGAGGACTAAAACAATATGAAAAAACAAATGAAAACCAAGTGGGATGTATTATCCATAATAAGACCTGTGGAAGTGGTATTGAAAGAAAGATGTGTTATTTTAGTAATAGTGGAACCTGGGTTTGTAGTGTGTAGAAGATGAATAAACGTCCAGTAAACCAGGGTCTCCATGCCTATGTGAAATGCTACCAATGGAATTGACCAAACTCCTTAGTGGAGTATAAACTATTGACTAATCAACAAAGAAGTTATAGGTATGAATACAAAGTTTAAAAAAAAATGATTTGAAACCGTTAAACCCACATATTATGTTCTAGGGTTGTGTATCTACCAACCTCTTTAATAGAGTCCAATTTCCCCTTTAATAGAGTCCAACTTCCCCTTTAATGAAGTAAAATAGATTAAATACCCAAAAGGTCAAATGGAAGAGAAAGGAGTTACAGACAAACCTCGTTCTAACTAGAAAAAGGCAGAATGGGAAAGGAGGAAAAGGCAGAACGAGAAAGGAGAAAGGAAACCGTAAGATATATATGAGAAAACACGAGCGACGTTATCATCGTTCATTTGATATAAGTAGTGGCGCTAGTGCTGGCCATGAAAAGCAACAAACAAATAGCCCAAAAACGGCCCTTGGGACCACTCCAGGCCATAGAAGTCTAATGTTTCCTTTTTTATCTACACCATAATTAGGGGGATTTTTTTGGTAAAATCCTTTAGTTATTTTTTGTTTTGTTTTTTTTTTTTGCCTAAAACTACCTTCCTGTGTCTCCCTCTCTCTCCTCCCTTCCCCTCCCCCACTGCCAATCACCCCACCCCCTTCACATACCCAACCCCTTCCCCCTTCCACCCTCCTCCCCGTACCCAACCAGTCACCCCAATCCCCCCATCAGGGGCGGACACACATATACGGCCCCAATTGGAAAGTTTTTCATGAGTTCTCTAAAGCCCAACCAGCCCAGGCCCCACTTAAAAATTTGTCCAGCCCCCATCTGTTTCCGTAAACTGTCTCTCTCCCTCTTAAAAGTCCCCAAATCAGAAGAGACCCTCAAATCACACTCCGTATTTGGCATTGGCATGTTGTCGTCGACCCTTTCTAGGTAGGTATTCCTCGGGGCGTGGCGCCATTGCAGCTTCCCATTTTTCCTTTTTGTTCTTGAAAACCGCTTGCTACGTAGGTACCCTCATTTGTTCGGTTTCTCTGCTTTCATGTGCTCATCGCCAATTTGCTTATCTTTTGCTAAATAATTTTTGTCTTCTTAACATCTAGGTATTTCTTAACATCTAACATTTTCGTCTTTGCATTTTCATATTTTGCCTAACTCTGTCTCCTATCAGCATGTTGACATAGAGTCTTTGGGGGCACATTTGCCTAACATGAGGAAAATCGCTCAAATTTTCTATGCAGCTCATTTTCCACTGCTTGGTGCAATAGTTTTCTACCTAGAAAAGACATATTTTTAAAATGATTTTTTTACATTAGAAAGAAAACAATTGCAGATGAACACAAACTGGGTGGCTCACCTCAGATCTACAATTGAGTGTTGACTCTTTATGTTATATGGTGTTATAAAAAATTAATATGATTTTTTTAATATCTCTTAAAATTCACCCAACACGTATCATCTTGGCCATTACTAAAACTCATCTTTCAAGTTATCGTTTTGAATAAAAAAGATTATTTCTCCAAGCCCCCCTCAAACTAAAATCCTGGGTCCGCTACTGCCTCCCTTGGAGGAGGAGAAAGAGAAAACGAAGAAAGAGAGAGGGAAAATCGGAGAAATAGAGAGAGAAGAGGAGAGCTTGGTGGTGGCCGGTGGTGGTGGTCGCTGATGGCGATAGTGAAGGCGCGGTGACATGGGACAGTAAGGGGGAGTGAGAAAGGAAGGAAGAGAAAAGGGGAAATGAGAGAGTGATGGGGTGGCAGTGAAGTGGAGAGGAAGAAGCGGAGGTTCAGGTGGTGGCAGTGGCAATCAATGGCGACGCGTCCAGTGGCAGCAGGAGGCATGGGGGAGAATAAGAAGAAAAAGGGAGAGAGAGAGGGAGAGGGTGAGGGAGAGAAAATAGGGGGAGGAAGAGGCTGGGGCCACCGCTGCGGCCGGGAGGGCGGGCGGGCCTGCCAACTAGTCTGCCTCCTAGTCGGCGACTGGGAAGGGGAGGGGGAGGGGGAGTTTAGGGAAAAAAATTTTGAAATTATGTGAGTGAAGAGATTTTTCTTGTGTGCCAGTAAAACGTCCCTGAGCTATATTCAAAATCGGCCAGAGTAATCAAAATCACCTAAAGAACCTTTAGCTTAATATTGTATTTATAATTATAACGGGAGTCATCATTGGATTGAAATCCAGAAAAAAAAATATGGTGCCTCATAAAACCGTTAGAACTTTTAGGACCATGGATCAAAGGATTAAGATGATCTGATGGACTTGAAATCTTGCATATAGGTAGGCCTATCAATTGAGCCCCTTAAAATGGGTCCAGACCAAGCCCTAAAAATAAGGGCTTTTAAGAAAATTTGAGCCTAATAGGTTGAGCTTGGGCAATGGTTTTAAAGCTCGACAAAAATGGGACTCGGGATGGGCAAAACAGGCTCCGACCCGCTAGCACATTTCACTCATTTTAATAAATTTACCAAAACTATCTTGTGAGATTAGGTGCTAAAAATAGTGATAAGACGGTAGATAAAAATGATGCAACTAGTAGGCAATCTAAAAGAAAGGCCGATGATGATGAACATGGGGTATCGAAAAGAAATTACCAATAAGGGGGTTGTAGAAGAAAAAACGGAATTAGATTGTTATTTTGATGACAAGTCTGTAGAAAAAAGTTAACAGAGTAGATATATTACAATGGTGGAAACTGAATTCGGCTAAGTATCCTATTTTATGTCATATGGCTCGCAATATTTTAGTTATTCCTGCGTTCACAGTTGCTTCAGAGTCGGCATTTAGCACTAGATGGAGGGTACTTGACCCACATAGGACTTTTTTTAAACCGTATACAATAGAAGTATTAATTTGTGCCCATGATTGGTTCGATCATGACCCAGCTACTGATTATTATTCATACAATAATGGGAATGCACTAAATAATCCTTTAGATATATTAAAAGAAAAATGATTTCTTTTGAGTTCTTTTAGACGTTACTTAACCTACATAAGATACTTAGTTGATTTATGTTAATTTCTATTGATTTTCTGATTTTCTACTTTGTCACTGGCGGAAAAAAAATTCCATCATGTTGCTTGTTGCATTGCATTGCCGGTCCCAAGACTGGAAAAAAGGAGGAGGGTTTAAAGTGCGGTTCACACCCAGTGTCCGATGGCAATATAGGAATAATTAGAGATTTTTTTAGCTTATATTCAAGATCATGCTAAGCTTGGGCCCAACTTGCCGCACGGGACGGGATTTGACATAGGCCCATTCAATTAAGGGCCGATATTGGACAACCCCATAAGGCCTGCCCAATATTTGGGAGGGGATTGGACATCCCAAGCCAAGGCCCGATCCATCCCATTGACAGACCTACCACACAGGTGGGCACATTTAGATTGTTTGACCCCCACTTTCACATGATTGGTGAGGCCCAGGTGGGCCCCGCAGGGTGTCTTGCATGGTAGCTGCGTGTGAGACATCGTTATAGGACTACCACCATATGTTATATATACACTTGAATATGTACATAAACAATGCATACACATGTATAATTTCAGTAAGGGATTCTATTAGCTATGAAATTCTGAATGCATTAAATTCTCAGCTAGGAATTCTTATATGAATGAATAGGAGATTTAGTAATAAAATAATTCGACAACATAAATCTCAACTCTCTAAATGCACTAGACATGTGAAAAACCAAGAGGGTCAATTTAGACCAACCCTAGGGTATAATAAGGTCCCAACACAGATTTCTATATGGAAAATAACAAATCAATAAATCTAAGTTACCAATCAATTAACCACAACTATCTAAAGAGATGGACACACATTTTTTACGTGAAAAACCCTAAACAAGGAAAAAACCACGGGACCTAACACCGGTCCAAAAAGATTAAGCACTATGAATAACAAAAATTACAATAAGCACTCACTACCCTTTCCAGTTGAACACAACCTAAGGACTGTAGTTGATCTTGCCGATGACCACGCCGTTCACGTTTTACAGCAATTAGATCTCCAAGCCTTGCACAAGACGAATCTACTTGGAAAGTAGAGAAAGGAGCTCCAGAAGAAGAAAGGTTCAGCACATAGATCACAAGAAGGCTCTCTAGAGAGGAGAAATCTCTCTAGGAATTTTTTAGGGCTTACAATAATGAGAGAGGTAACGTTTGTAGAGGCTAGAGGCTTATTTATAGCTTCAAGGTCATGTAGGAGAGTTTGGGCTTGAAAGAAATTAGAACGGCATAGTTTGAAAAGGAATGTATACTAAAAACAACAAACCCATCGCCATCCAATTGATCGCACAGTCCAATAAACAGGAGGCCTTCGAGGACCAATCAATCAGATAGAAGGTCTGATGGATCCAACAGTCAAATAACTGGGAGGTGTCCTGGCATTGATTGATCGAACAGATGATCCGATCGATCGGATGATTTGATCTAATGAAAAGTGACCTGACGCTTTGAACCTTTGGATTGAACTTTGATCTCTTGCATGCTTGATCTAGTTCTTCTAAAATAAAGAAAAATACATTTCATAGACCCAAGTGTTGTCCGGCCTAGTGAATTTTCCAACACTCAAATCCTAACATTCTCCCCCTTTGGCAATTCATGGACAAAACTTCCTAATACATGCAATCTACACAAGATAGATTCCCACACAACAATTCTTCAAGGTCTTCAATAGGCATGACATGTATGCCTTGAATTGGAATAAAACTAACCTGTATGCCCTGAATATAAATTGAACCTGCAATACCTGTCACTACCATTCTTAACACAAGATCATTTTAAATAATCATGAAATGAAAGACATACACACTACACTCCCCCCTTTTGGACATAAATTGGCAAAGGTTGAAAATAGATATTATCCGATGATGCAAAGGTGTTACAAAAATGAGTTTAAAACTCGGCATCATATACATCCAAGATATTAGAGCTAGACAAATGAAAGAAAGGAACATGCATCATCTAAACTAAACAAAGAAAGCCAGTCCTAAAGTAAATATGTAATAGAAGCAAATAAGAGCAAATAGCATAGAAACAGGGCCATAAGCAAAACACGATAAGCCAAGAGACTACTGTGGAGGAGGGAAGCGATGAAGGAGGGTGTCAACTTTGTCTTCAATACGGTCTCTCCTGCATGTCACGGGAATTTGGAATGAGTATGGTAGGAGAACTCTCATTCTTTTTAGGGATTAAAAAAACAATTTGAGAATGGGATATCTATTTCTCGAACTAAGTATGCTCTCAATCTATTGAAGAAATTTGGAATGAACACTTCAAAACATTCCAACACTCCTATGAGCACCTCTGTCAAGTTGAGTTTAGACCCTATAGGCAAATGTCTTGATGAAAGACTGTATCAGAGCATAATTGGCAGTTTGTTGTACTTAACTGCAAGCAAACCAGACATTGCCTTCAGTGTATCTGATTGCGCCAAATATAAGTTAAAACCCAAGGAGTCACATGTCAATGATGTGAAGAGAATAATGAAATATGTGAGTGGCACTGCAAGATTTGGGATATGGCTTTCAAGAGATACCAATATGAATCTAGTTGGTTATTTAGATGTTGACTACGCATGATGTGTTCATGACAGAAAAAGCACATCCAGTGGATGTTTTTTTATTCGCAACAAACATCAACATCTCTGTCTACAGCTGAGGCAGAATATATAGCCGCAGGAAGTTATTGCACACAATTAATTTGGATGAACCAAATGCTTTCTGACTATGGAATTAACCAGAAGACAATGATGGTTTATTGTGATAATGAGAGTGAAATTGACATCTTAAAAAATCTAATACAACACTCCAGGACTAGGCATATAGACATCAGGCACCATTTCATCAGAGACTTGGTTGGAGAGAAAATCCTTAGCTTGGAGCACATTGCTACGGAGAACCAATTGGCTAACATCTTCACAAAACCCTTGGAACTTACTAGGTTTGATTCTCTCCAAAAGTCACTTGGTATTTGTCCCTATCCTTGATTCTTTTACCATATTTGATGCTAATGCACACTCATTCATTAATCATGATTTGATTTCCCGGCATGTTATTCACTTAAGTCTGCGAATTTGTAGATACATAGTCTTATAGGATCTCAAACTCTATTGAGCTATCACTTATCCCAAAACCAATTGGTGATGGGAAACAACATAACAATGGTTTTATGGTCTATTGGTTGTGTTAGAAAGGTATTCGAGCATCACTCCACAATGGGTGCACATGAGGGTTGTAATAGGTACCTAACAAACCCCACCTCACTGGTAGCACCTGTGAGGCCCCACCCCTTGTGGACCCTCACTTTTGCTTTAATTGTAGTAATTATAGTATTCTATATCTAATTATACTACTTAGTAGGGAGTAGTAAGGATAGATAAGTATTTTCCTAGACTTTTAGCCTATTTTCTATGAATTAGTCCCTCTTTGTATTTTATAGGTTCCATAGGGTGTTTATTAGACTTCTAGGAGTTTGTTAGTTAGTTAGAGAGCTTTATTAGTAATTAGAACTAATAGGAGGGGTTTCCACAAGGGAATATTCCGACTTCACCTAAAATGAGCAAAAAACCCTTGTACTTATCCCAATTTTCAATTAAACGAGGGGTGCTTTGGACTTTTCCTTTCCAACAAAAATCTATTTATACAAGCTACCCTCCCTCATTTCCAATGACTTCTCCCTCTCATTCTCTCATTTCCCTCCATTTCTCTCTTCTCTTATTTTCCCTCCATTTCCCTCATTTCACTCTAAGAATTCCCTCCCTTTCTCTATCTAAAAGCCCTAGATCTAAAGGTCCTCGCTAGAAGAAGAAGATGATTTCTACAAGTTGTTGATATTATCTCTCCTTAGGATTTCTTTCATCTTATAGCTCTCTCAGTTCTCTACAATTCAAGGTAAACCTTTTTTCTTAGCTCAATTTCCATGTATTTTCCTCTCTCTCTAGAATTTCCATCCCTTATTGCAATTCTCATGTGGATCTGGGATTAGGGGTTATAGATCTCCTTAGATTTGTTTTTTGGGATTAATTGAGAGTTTGAAGACCTTAGGAGCTTGGTTTTCTCTACTTCTAGGCATTTTTATTGCTTTTGGATTAAAGGCAAGTACAATATACCTACTTAACATGGAATGGACGTTTCTTTTCATTTAATTCTGTAATTTTAGTTCAATTGGGTGTTTGATTGCATAGATATCTCATTTTGAGCTTGTTTCCATGGATTTTTGCCATTGATGGATGATATTTCTCATTTGGAAGATCAATGGCTCAATTGGTGATGGTTTGGGGATGAATGAAGTGGTTTTGATGTTTGTGTATGTTCCCATGATGGATGGACGAGATTGGATGGATTTTGATGGAAATTGGATTGAATGGAAAAAGTTCCAGAAATCTAGATTTTTGGATTCCCAGTGTACCCGGTCGACACTCTAGGTGTGATGTCGATCGAATACAAAGGAAATTCAAATAAATAACTAGGAGCTGGATTTTCTCTCAATCACAGGAAATTCCGTGTACCCGGTTGACATCCAAGCCACGATGTCGATCGAACACACTACGAAATTTAGTAAATCAGTATTCTGCTTGCCAGGCGGTTGCCCAGCAATCTCTATGTGCGTGGTTGACTTCCAAGCCACGATGTTGACCGGACATACTGCACTGGATGTCAACCTCGGAGTCAAAATCCTGACTTTCCTAGTGTACCCGGTCGACCGCCCTTGGAGGATGTCGACCGGATACACTGCTGTTGGCATGCAAAAAATTCATTCATCAACATATCATATTTTCCAAGGCAAAATACTCATTTTCCATAAAAGAGGGTATTTTATGACCATTGGATCTAACCGGCTATAGTGGCAGCATCCCAACAGCCGATGTCTACAAAATTCGCTGGCTGCTCCAGTCTTTCAAACACCAGTTGCTCAGGGCAATAAAGCAGCCGCTGATCTTCTCTTGAGTAATGGCCGCTGGACGCTACAAGTCTTCAAGCATTGGCCGCCGAACCTTTTCTTTCCCAGCTACCTGTCGCCCACGATCTTCTACGATCCATAGCCTGTTACTTCTTCCAATGGCCGTTGAACCTGCAAAGAAAGAATAGTTACACTTCCCAATTAGTGGCAATTTCAAAACTACCTCCACTCCTCCATGATTCATGACAGTTATGGCTCCTCAAAGGTTATAAAATGAAGACTTGAGAGGACAGAAAGAAATCTATGATTCAGTGCAAAAGAAGCCTAAAAACCCTGCCATTTTCAAAACTCTCTTATCCTTTATCCGCAAGGTGAGAATCAGGCAGTAGTGAACACTTCTCCTTAGACTTGAGCGATAGCTTCTGAAAGCCAACCTTTGTTCCTCTCACCATGGAGGAAGGACAGAGATTGTCTCTGCTGTTTTGAAGCAGACTTCTCTGAATAATCCTTCTTCCTAAACAGTGATGATGAACTACAAAGACTGACAGAAGAAGCTAAATTGCAGACTTCCCCAATTCCGTCTCCAGCAAACTCTTGAAAACAGTAGACTTTTCCTCTCTCCCTTCAATCCAAATTTCCATTAATTTTTTGTCTCCTAAGCCTGACGAGGGGGTTGTATAAAAAATTGTAAACAACTTGCAGTCATAAAGTGAAGCAAAGAAGAACCCATGTAAATAAAAGTGGAGATGACTCTTCATGTCCAATCAAGCATTCGTGCAAGTCATTTTCACATCTTTCTGTAATGTTCAAAGGATGAAATAAAAAAGCTTCACCAAACTTTCATTCTTTCCTCTTTTGGGAGAAACAAAAGATTGGCGCCGTCTGTGGGAATTCTTCATACATTGTCAGTAATGCTTCGTTGATCAAAATACTTGGGAAGAGCTTGAAGAGAGTTCCTAAGTTGCTGCTGTTCTAAAAAAAAAAAAAAAAGAGAAAACATATCAGAGGAAATGCTGATAGAAACAGAATGGAGAAGAGGCATAATGCCCAATGGCCAATGAAGAAAGGATACGGTGGCCACTAAAAATGGTGTTAATGGTCCTACTGCGTGCATCCAACGACCGTCACAATTCAAAGCGGCTAATGTCTTTTAAAAGTCAGTGCATCCCAAGGTGGCCACAGCGATTGACTAAGTCTCGCGGCCAGTGGATTGCACGCTAAAAGATATTATCTACTTAACAGCTATAAGGTGGAAAGCACGTGCGGTCAGCTTGAAGTTCTTTGCACCAACGGCTAACCAGCGGCCTTCATCGGCTAGTACCAGTAGCCTTCACTGGCCACTCCATAGGAAAAGTGGCCGTTGGACTTTTTATACATTTTTCTTCTCTTGGACGTTCTGTCATGAAATTCTAGGCCTATGTGCTGATTGAATACTCGTTGTATAGAACCCAGGACTCCCCTAAACTGTACTAAACGGAGAATTGAAAAATGGTGACAAAAAATTAAATATGTCACAAAATAATATGGCCAATAGACTCTTTCTTATGAAGTTGTCTCAATTTATAAGTCCATATTGATCAGTCTATTTTCTTACATACAAAGTCAATTTCCTTTGGTTGATAGCGAGCATTTACTACCCTGCTTATGGCCTACAAAACTTGATGTGATCCTAGTTAATCAGTTCATTGGTGTATGTTGGTCAAAATCCAAATACATCACCATGAATATGGTTGAATCACAAATCATTTTGTCACCCATTTTGCGGCTATGTTTATTGTACCAAAGTATTCATCGGTAGCATGTACATAAAAACATAGAAGTAGAAAATGAAATAAATTGATAAAGGATTGAGCAAATAAATATGCTCTCCTATCATTCATTCATTGTTGGTCTTTTATGTTGCAGATCAATCATGAATTCTCTTGTCATTACTTTCGATGAGACCAAGGAATGCCTGTACAAGGTTTCCATTCAAGAAAGCAAGACTTGTAGGGGCCAGAAAAAAAAAAACCCGCACTAAAAATAAACTCCTAGTTTGAGTATCTGTTTTCCAATGGATAACTTGTAAGACCCCACCCAGAGAGTTTTCGTTTAGTGCTAATTAAGACGTGCTTTAGTTATAAGTGTGATTAGTGAGTTTTGGTTAAGTTTAGATTAGAATAGCTCTTTTATAGCTTTGGTTTATTTTTGGAACTCTTTTGATTTAGTGGGACCCTTTGGGGGTTTCTTTATCGTGTTTTGCGTGATTTTGGGATTCGTGTGGTAATTGAAAAAATCTGTATTTTGCCCAATTTGACATATTTTATCGTTCCCAACAACTTTCGTATTTACTCCGTTTTCATTCGAGACCTCTAGACCTTACTTTGCTAATGATAGGAGTAAATCAGTCTTTTTGCACAAAATTTGGACACTATTTTCAATGTCTCCGAAACTCGTAAAATATATACTTTTTGGAAACTAGAAATTTCGACAAACAATTCTTCCTTCTTCGTCAAATCCATCCGAGGCCCGGAAGTCAATGTTTTAAGCCCAAGTAGTTGGTTAAGTTGTGGGACCCACCTTCATTCTCTATATAAAGAGGAGCCCTTTTTCCCTTCTTCCTCTTCTTGCAATTTCCATTAGAAGAGGAGGGAGTTCAGCCCTAGAGTTTCTTACAAGTTTTCTTGCTTCTTCATCTCCCAATCTCTCTCAAATCTATTGCTAAAGGAAGAATGAATGCTCCAATCTTCTTCCTCACCTTGAGAGCCTTCCATTGATGAAATTTGTGAAGAAATCCACCTTCTCTAGAGTTGGTTTTGATATACTTTCTCCCATTTGAGAATCTTCCATGTAAACTTTCCTTTCCATCTCTTAGATATATATTCTTATAACCATAGAGAAGCTCCATCTTCATTATTGGAAGCTCTCTCTTCCTATTCCTTGTTTTACCATTTTTAGGCTTTGAAATGAATGTCATTTTGGGGGTTTTTGTGTAGATTGTGGAATTTGAACTTGGGAGAAGTGCTTAGAGTTGTTTAGCATTTTTGGAGCCAAGGAAAGTGGTTGAATAGAGTAAATTGATGATTTCATATTTTATTTGAATCTTCATTATTGGTTTCATTTATGACCCATGGTTTATACAAGCATGCAAGGAATGTTCTGATGAGCACCTCCTTCTATTTAGTCTTTTGGAAACATGTGTATGCATTGCTTTTGATTAAAAGTCATTTTTATCTTTCTTCACATCTTCATTTATGTTAGTCATTTATTGCTTTGAATGGAGTTTTTATTATTATGAATTGAATGAGATGTGATAGGAGGATGGATGTGATTTTTGAGTTGTAATGGATGGTTGTTGGAGGATTTATGTGGATGAAGTGGATGATAGGAGAGTCATAAATGTTGTGTTAACAGTTGGCTGAAATGGGGTTTTAAGTAGAGGAGAAGTTGAGGTTTGGACTGCTGAAACGGAGTGTTTCTGGAGCAGTTCGCTCGAGCAAACCTCAATTCGCTCGAGCGAACCCTTCACGGAACCTCACTCGCTTGAGCTAACCACATACTTCGCTCGAGCTCTCCTGTTCCGAAGCAGTTCGCTCGAGCGACCTCTTAATCGCTCGAGCGAACCCCTCCCAGAACCTTGGTCACTCGAGCCTCCACCTTTTTTCGCTCGACCTTTCCTGATTCGAAGTAGTCCGCTCGAGCGAACTCAACTTCGCTTGAACGAACCCCTTCCAGAGACTGGTTCGCTTAAGCCATTCTAGCTGTTCGCTTGACCCTTCTTGACTAGGACCAGTTCGCTCGAGCAAACTTATACTTGCTCGAGCGTACCCCTCCCAGAATGCTGTTCGCTCGAACGAACCTTTCAGTTAGCTCGAGCGAATTGTACAGATTTATTGGGCTGATTCCAAACATGTTTAAAAAGTTATTTTAAGGTCCAGTGAGGTTGGTTTGGAGCTCTAATATGATGAGGAGGAATAAGAGGTCATGTGGAGATTGATTTGGAATAGAACTCCAATTTCCGGAGATTTATTGTGGATAACGGACTTACCAATTTATATAGGGGATTCGGGATGTCTCAAACCTTCCGGAGTACTATATCGTAAACTTTAATTGACATACGAGACCCTCATACCTATTGTTTAAATCTTGGGACCTCAATGTATGGTCCGGAAATATGTGGGTGTCCATAGTGTTTGCTTTTATCAAACCTTATACGTTTTCGACAGTTTTCGCATATTAGTATAAGTGGCACTTCAAAACCACTGAAATTTGTAATTGAGTAATTGATCAGCTTTATGCATTTTGATAAGATATTATTGTGTCATATGTGCTTACGAGCCCTTTTGTTCAGTCTGTTTTGGGTGGTATTCACCTCTTTAGATATGTATATGTTTTGAAGGTATTTTAACCTATGAGTCGGCACCACTAAGCTTGGACGACCTTGTCAGTTTGATCCACCGACTTGGGGTCCCCATTTAGCTTCTGCCAGCTGCAGTCTGAATTCTGTTCTGTCTTGTCACCAAGTTCCGCGGCCGTGGTTTTGCTCAGTATATTATATATGTATATAGTTGTTTCTCGTCACCCCGCGTGCTCCGAGATCAACACCTTTAGTGTGCTCTCATCACATTAGTGATGGAGGATTTAGCTTAAGTGTGGTTGCCATCTTGTCAGTTCCTGTCCTTTGTTATCCCTCATGATTATCCTGCATTTGTACTTTATTTCAAACTAGGCATCATGTTTATAACAATCATTGTTTAATTATGTTTTATTTTCTTAAACTGTATTATCTATTCACCCACTTGCCAGACCGTCTTGTCTGACCCATTTTTGTGGTACTCAGGTCCAGTCCCCATTTTTGCCTACGAGGAGGAGCTAGAGGAGGCGGTCGGTGAACCGCAACGATTAGTGGAATGGCAAGCTGACAATGTCATATAGACATTTGGTTTAGCTTCGAGTTACGAACACATTTTGGGGGATCATTGGTTTACTTTGGATTTACGTTTTGGCTGTACTGGCCTTTGTTGGCCATTATTTTTGGGGAATGTTAATTTAACCAATCTTTTGTTAAACTTCTAACTTCATATTTTAGGAATGCTAAGGAAATCATTGCTCATTCTGACATCATGTTATTTGTATGTATTTACCAGTCTTGTATCGTGGAATGGATTACGAAATTAGTTTGCTACACGCTTCCGCACCAATGTAAATGTTTTATGAGTGTGTATGAAATCCTCACTGCGGAAACCTGTAGGAAATTAAGTAAATGTACGATCATTGTTAAATGTAGTTTATCCACACTCACGGGCCCGGATCTCGATCTGGGGTCGCGACAAACTGGTATTAGAGCGAGACGTGTTTCAGGCAATTAAAAGAAACTAGAAATCCTAAGGACGTGGCGAGGATTCGTTAGATTTTCGTTAGTTAGACTCGTGTGAGCAATGTGTGACCCTTATTTGATTTCATGTGCTAATAGCTTGTTTTGCAGTGATATGCCACCTCGTAAACGTACTGTAATCGACAATCCCACCACAAGCAATAGTGCGCATACCGGACCACTAGAGAATGGAACTCCCGATCCAACCATGCAGAACCAATTTCAACAAATGATGCAAGCCATGCTAGACCAGCAACGTCAAGCTAATGAGAATCAAGCCAGACTATAAGAGCAAATGGCTAAGAAAGATGAAGACCATGCAAGAGAGATGGCATAAATGCAAAGACAATTGTTGGAAGTCTTAGAGAGGAGACCTGCACCGGTAGCTCAACCTGCAGGAGCTCAATTTATCTTCAACAACAGAGGGCACGACCCTAATGATTTATATGAGAGATTCTGGGAGAGAGGTCCAAAGGAATTTACTGGACAAGAGGACCCTCTAGCTGCAGACGATTGGCTTGAGTACATGGAGAACATCTACGAGATATTTCAATGCACCGGTAAGCAATGAGTAAATCTTGCAGCATCTATGTTCACCGGTCTAGCTGATATATGGTGGAAAACAGTTAAGGCAGAGTATAGGATAATGACAGATGCAGAAGCTTGGGGTAATTTCAAGGTTCAGTTCAGTGATAAGTATGTACCAACGAATGTGAAGAGGCAAAAGGCCATCGAATTCCAGTAGCTCGTGCAAGGTAGCATGACAGTCCAAGAGTACCTCACAAAGTTCGAGAGGTTGTCTCGATATGCCCCCGAATTGGTTGATGGACCCGGCTTTTTTCTCTTGCCTTCCTCCATCCCGGGTCCGCCGGGGTGAGGCGGGGCTAAGGAGAAAGCGAGCATCAACATTTTGTATGGGTATGCCAGATTTTCTGTTGTACTTGGAATTTGAAATGGTGATCCGGAGATTTACCTTCACAAGTAGAAAGGAAATTAAAAGTTTTTTTCTAACTTTCCATTGCACATAAATTTTAAAGAAAGAGACAAGATTTTTAATGCCGTGAAAGGCGAATTTGTTTAGTTTGCCGTGAAAGGCAGTTTTGTGACGTAGAAGGCAATTTTGCCATGAAAGGCGATTTATAAATCTTATCAATAGTGAAAGACAAGAGTTGTGATTTTTTTTGTCTCTTTAAAAAAATACAAAATACAATAGAAGAGGAAGAAAGAGGGATCTGACTTCTCAGGAGATTGTGGGACTCGTTCAGATCGACGGTCGCGAGTCATGTATGGACTCCGCCATCGTCCTTCAGATGAGAACACTTTGATGCTTTTGATTCACTTGGCTTGGCTTGGACCTCGGACTTTTAGAGGACAAAGACCAAGGGAAGGTCCTATATCCAATAAAAAAACCAAGTAGACGGGCAGAAAAACCGCATCTAGGCCATGTTGAATGGAAGAAGAAGATAAACATTGGGGGGGGGGGGGGTGGCCCCCCAAGGGACTTCAATCATCTTGTAGTGCTTGCAGCAGAGTTTTTTCATGGCAGGAGAGCTTCTTTGTGCAGAGAATTCTTTAGGATAATTTTTAGGACCCCTTCCTTTTGGAATGACCACCTATTTATAGGCTTTTGGTAGCCATTAGGAGGGTTTTATGGGCATTAATGACATTAATGCTCCATGATGGGAGGAGTTACAAGATTTAATTTCTTAATTTTGTAACTCCTTTTTCTTAGATTTTGATTGGCTGATGGAGAATAATGGGCATTTAATCTCCATGATGATGGGGATTTCATGATTAATTACCATGATTAATCTCCATAATGATAGGAGTTACATGGTTAATTGCCATGATTAATTAGATTTGTAACTCCCATTTACTTGCTTCTGATTGGGCCGTCCAAAATAATGAGTTAATGACCGTAATAAGTTGTCATAAAAAGGTCATTTAACTTCATTAATTGGTCGCCGAGTCGTTTGAAGAGTCGCGGGCCGCACCACGTCTTTTGGAATTCTTCTTGCGATGATTATCGATGGATCCGCATGTTGTTTGATGTCAGATGACAATGCAAATTCAGATATTGGTTGACACCAATGGGCCTGCAATATCTATCCAGTCAATTTCACGATCGGTCGGGCAGAAATTGTGTTTTCTCGGTCGGCCGGTTGGCGGTTTCGGAATGTCCAATGATGATCGAACGCTTTCGACGGCGGATCCGTGATGTTGACGAAGATCGACGGATATCATGCCTCAAAAATCAGATTTTAAGAAAATCATGAGGGCCAAACATCATGAAACACGAAAAGAACCCGAAAAAGTGGGTTTCTGGGAAAAATCTGGGGACCCGAATCCCTATGGTCGCCGGCGACCATGGGCTTTTGGTCCCATTTCGGCCGCTGTTCGGTTGCCGTTTTTCCGTCTTTTTCACTTCTTTTTTCTTCTATATTTTCCTAACATTTCTCCTCATTTATTGGCTTGATTCCACTGAAGAAAACCTGTCGAGAAGCCGTGCAAATCAGGGCACAAAGTTTCCTATTTTTGGAAAAGCCAAAGACTTCGTAGCCGATTTTCCGCTAAGAGTTGAAACTAGGTCAAACGATGTCGGAATGACCTAAAATCTGAGGTGAAGCTTCCTGAGCATTAGATAGGACGAACCATGGGCTTTTATTTGAGTTTTGAAGTCGTTTGGGGTCTCGTCGATGCTAGACTTGATTTCACCGTGCGAAAGATGTCGAGCTTTGATGTACAGTCAACTGTTGTCCGATTGACCTAAACTTTGACAGGGAGCCTACTGGAGTCATTTTGAGATGATCCATTAGCTCTGATTTGGGTGCCATGGCCCCAGGGAGCTCCGCCGCCGGTAGGCTTGATTTTTCTTCAGAGTGTCAAAGTTGGGTCAAACGTCGTCGAAATGACCTGAAATTTGACGTGTAGCCATTTGGAAGCATGTAAAAGCTACTCATTTGTTTCATTTGATGAGTGGCGGCATCGGGGGTTCTCGCCGCCGAGAAACTTGATTTCGCCGTTCGAGAGTTGATAGAGGGTCAAACGGTGTCGGTTTGACTTGAAATTCGACGGGGAGCCTTTTGGAGGTATTTTGAGACCATCCATAGGCTTTGATCAAAGATTTGATGTCTTCGCCATTGTTGCCACTGGGAGCTCCCGCTTAGCTGTTGGAGGATTGAAGTTAGGCCAAATGGTGTCGAGATGGCCTGAAACTTCATGTGTACCTCCTTTTTGGCTATTTTGAAGGATCTTGTAGTTTTTTGTTTGATTCTGACAAGATCTTAAGCCTGAAGCAGATTTGCCTGTTTGTAGTAGGATGCGGCTCCATGTAACTTTTGATGTTGAGGAGGCAAAGTGACATTTTTGGTGTCAACAAATGCCCCCTCGAGGTATAGCGATGAATTGCATAGCTTTTGCAGTCTATGTACTTCGAAGAAAACTTTGAAAGAGAACTTCTGACTTGGCCAAGAGTCTCTGAGCATTTTTCTTTGATGAAGTAGCCTTTTGAGTTTCCAAGGGAATTTTATGGCAGTGAGAGAGATCACGTACCATCTCAAGGCAAAATTTTGAAAATGACATTTAGATTGATTTTTTGGGTTTTGGATTTTCCTCTTTGACCTTGTGGACCTAAAGGCTCTGTGTGGCACATCAGGCGGTCAAGAAAGGTTTTTGGTTTTCGACCTTGTGACCTAACAAGTTGTATGTGGCAGGTTAGGGGGTCGGGTTTTGGATTTTGATTTTGGTCTTGTAACCTAACAAGTTGTATGTAGCAAGTTAGGGGACCGGGATTTGCTTTTTGGTTCTGGCCTTGTGACCCAACAAGCTGTATGTGGCAAGTTAGGGGACCATGGTTTGGTTTTTTGTCACTTTTTGGGACAATTTTGGGTTCATTAAAGTGGTTTGGGTTTTTGTGGAATGTCAATTTCAAGGTTTTGGCTTAATTTGGTTCATGAGGTGGGATGGTTTGGAGTTTTGGAAACTCATGAGGCTTGAATTTTTTTTTGTATTGGTCTAATCAACTCAAAGGAGGCATAGAACCATTTTTGTATGCTCTTGGTAAGAGGGATTTTGACTAAAAGCTACTTTTAGTGCCTAGGTGGTTAAACCTAGCTCATGTGGGCTAGCCTATGGGACCTTTAAGCTTTAAAGATGGCTTAGATCTCATGTGGTGTCATTTTTGTAAAGAATATCTAACGATATCTTTTTTTGGTAGAGAATATCTAAAAATATTTTACTTGGAGAGAATCTCTCAAGTTTCCTTGATTTTGGGAGAGACTTTCTCAAAATATCTTTCTTGGGGAGAAAGTTTCTCATAATCCCTTTCTTTTTGGAGAGGATTTCTCAAAGAATCTTCTCTTTAGGAGAGAATATCTCAAATTTCTCCTCTTTTAGGAAGTTTGCTAATTTTTAGCACTTACCTCCTTTCTTTTCTCCTCCTTTCCTCCTTTGGTTTTCTCTCTTTTATAAAAGTAAGGGGAGGTTGGATCTCTTGTTCCTATTGCCTTCTTTTTGCAAAAGTCTTCAAGAGTGCTCCAAGATCAAGAATTCTTCTTCTTCTCCAAGGATCTTCTAGTTCTTCTTCTTTCTCGATCTTCTAGTTCTTTTTCTTTCTCCATCAATGGCTTCAAGTAAGTTTCTTCTTTTTCCTTAAGAAGCCTCATGTAGAAATAGAAAAAGCCTTCATTCTTTCCTTTTCTTTTCTTTTTCTTTCTCTCTTTCTTTTTTTTTTCTTTTCCACGTGCATTCTTTTTCTTTTTTTTTCACACGTTTTTTTTTCTTTTTTTTTTTCATTTTTTCATTTTTTCTTTCTCTTTCTCTCTTTTTTTTCTTCGTCTTTCACGGTTTTCTCTCTGTTTTTTTTTTACCGTGCTTGTTTTTTTTTTTTTCTCTTTTTCTTTCTCTCTCTTTTTTTTGTGTGGCCGTACGGACAAGAGCGTACGGCCACATGGCCTGTGGGCAGAAAAATTTTCTTTTTTTTTCTCTTTTTTTTTTTTTGAAAAGAGACTCTTTTTTTTCTTCTTTCTTTCCCGGATTTCGAGACGCGCATGCATGACAACTTTCCTTCTATGCATTTTGTTTTTAGAAAATGGAATTGGAAGTATGATAGTGCACACCTGGAAATCTTTTGGAAGTCTTGGGATTTGGAGCTCGCAGCAATGTTGAGCCCTTTCTTGGTCTTGTGGTGATTTTTGAGGAGCTTTGCAAGTTTTGGGTTCTAGAGCTCGTAGCAATGTTGAGCCCTTTTCCAATCTTGCGGATATTTGAGAAGCTTTGGTTTGATCTCGTAGTAATGTTTGAGTTCAAGCCTTCTTCAAGAATTTTCCATTGATTATGAGTTTGCAGCGATGTTGAGCCCATCTTCAAGCTCCTTATTTCTTTCGGGGTGTTTCCCTTTTCTTCGGAATTGCCCAACCATGCCAAAATCTCGCTAGAATTTTTAGCAAAATTCTGTCATTTTGATGATTGATTTTCTCTCTTTCTATCTTTTGCAGGTAGTTCCTCTAGAACAAATAAGGGTAAGCAGCCCGTCACTGATGCGCCTCACCGTTCTACCAGATCCTCTGATGCGGTCGTACAGCAGGCCTGGGAAGAGGTCCAGTATGTTAAAAGAAATTTGGAAGAGTGTGACTTGCTCAACCGAGATGAGATGAGGCAACGTTTGATCTCCCTCAAGGATGAAGAGTTTTACAAGATTATGGTAAGCAACCGTCCTTGGGTCACGGACGATCAGAGCATTGTGCCCAAGCCTACCTTCTTCTTTGGTGATGCAGTCCCTGATGATTCGACATACCAAAGGAGATGTTTTCAGTTCTCTTACATAGTTGATGGTGAGAAGAGAACTGTTTCTATCCGGTTGACCTTTGATCGGACTATCTCGATCATGAGCATTTCCTCTACATGCTCAAAGAGGGAAGATCCTCCAAGTTGGGTGAAGAGGATAAACGTGATCAAGACCGGGGTTTTTGTTTGCGGTCCTTCTGGTTTTGCAGAGAAGTCGCCTGCCCTTATGGACATTTTGATGCCGGCCAGCTGCTACCAAGGTTTAGATCATCCTTCTATCGATTTGAGACCAGTGGGCCTTGGTATTTTCAAGGGCAATGACAGCAATTGGGTGAAGCCTTTTCGACTTCGCGGCCGTTTCAGTGTTGACTCGAGCTGGGAGTCGTGAACTGATCACATCTTGCAGGTCGACGGTGCCATTCTGAAGGAGGCCGAGACTTTTGACGTAGTTCGCGCTTTTCGGAAAATCGTGGTTTTCTCTTATGAGGCCTTCATGGCTATGCTGGAGTCGTTCCTTCCACAAACCAACACCTTCGTTGTCACGAATTGTGAGATTGGTTTTTTTTTTAAAGGAACTGAGAGCCATCACTGGGCTGCCTATCCTCGGCAATCTCTACGAGGAGTTCATGCCTATTGACAGCGTCCTTGAGGAGCAGTCTGAGGAGTTCAGGCTTTTGTACTTTTAGCTCGTCGCCTTCTACGATTTTTTGAAGGAGAAGGAGGGCTCGAAGGTCCGGTGTAGCAGTTGGAAGAGTGGTAGCTTTTTATCTTCCAACTTCTTTGACAGCGGGGAGTCTTCTGAGAGTACGACCCAGGAAGCCAGGGCTAAGAACCTGGATTCGAAGAAGATCTCTGCCATGTGAGAGAATTTAAAGGAACTCTTCTCAAGCATAGACGCCATTCATTCTGACATTGTGCTGCGGAGAGATCTCGCTGTTTACCTCACTTATTTGCTGGGTGAGACTGTTTTTGCTAGAGGAGATGGTACGCACATCAAGCTGCATTATTTTTTACCGACTTGTCAGATGGCGTTTGGAGAGCGGCTTGCTTTGTTGCCTGCTCTTTACTCCTATTTATGCACCGAACTACAGGCTGCTGCTTTCCTGGTTCGGCTTGAGCTTCCTATGAATAGGGTATTTTCAGCCCACATCTTTTATTCGTGGTATGTATACCACTGTCCCAGTTTCCACCGATTGGGCGCTACATAGGACGATGATCCTTTCATGATTCGGTTGGCTAGAGGGAAGCCTGTTTCCGAATCTCTCTTATCTGCTCGTTTGAGGATCCGACGATTCTGGGACGTCGAGATGGGGCAGTCTTTGGTGAAGCTTTCTCCTAGTTTGTGGAAGAAGGCTTTTGATTTTGGTGTCTCCCTTGATTTGACCAGGGCAGGGTCGGGGAGACACTATTCTTTGACAACTGCGGAGAGGAGTTGGCTTTTTAACATACGTGTCGGCACGATGGTGTACCGCAGACATCTTTTCGTCGAGATCCAGCCGTATGTTCCTTCGCATTTTGCCATGCAGAAGGTGTTGTTGGAGCGCCTTTAAGCAAGGTGAAGCGTTTTGGAGGTCTGCAGGACGGGAGGAATGCATGGGCCTTTTATAGTGCAGAAGACACTACTGCCATGATTTCCTATCCTGAGTTGCCCACTTTCCAGGCTGTCAGCTTCACAAAATGGTTTGTGGAGAGCTTTTCATCATACCGGGGGCTTTCCAAGAAAGAGCTTGATGTAAAGGAGTCTTCTGGGAAGGGCCTTGGGAAATCAGACGGCTTCCGCCGAGAGGAAGTTATGGCTTTCCTTTCTGGAGAAAAGCACAGAACAGGCTTTCTCGAGGACCAGGATGTCATTAGATTGGGAGCTGTACAAGAGATACCTGGTGAGGTCTTGGAACAGCTCGCAGAGGAGGATGCTGAGGTTGCTGCTTGAATATAAGTCGAACGAGCAAGGGCTTCTATGGAGTCTACTGGCAAGAGCAGACCATCCAGTGAGGACTCTGGCGAGAGGCCCGATTTCGATGGTGGGGAGGGTACTTCCAGCAATTCGTCTCGTAGGAGCAAGAGGAGAAGAGGACAGCGCCGAAGTCAGAGACGGCACGAAAACTCTCCCGATCTAAAAATTCCTTCCACCATTGCTGAGGAGGCATTAGGGGATGATGATGAGCCTCCGGAAAAAAGGAGCTGAGAGGAAGAGACCATTGATGATGGTATGCTTTTCCCTTTTCTCTTTCCGTTTCTTTTCTTTCATGAGAGCTTTTGTTTTGATCTACTGCTTTCTTTCTTTTGGCAGAAGATGATGGTTTGATGATGCTTGAGGTTCCAGTAGATGAGGCGGTTACGGATCCGATTGCGGCATCTGAGGAAGAGCCCAAAGATTCTGAAGTAGATCTAGAATTTCCACTTGGTATGACTTTTTTTTCTTTTTTTGCTTTTTTCTCTACCGCCACTTGCTGACATGCATTTTTCTTCTTGCCAGCTGACTTGCCAGAAGATTCCGACGACTTTGAGCCATCCATGGATGCAACTTTTGATGATGCTTAGGATGAGCTCATGGAGGCAGAAAGCATTCCGCCAGCGTCGAAGAAGGTACTTTGTAGTGATAATCTTGATATTTTGATTTTCGACAAGATCATATTCATACCTTTTTCATCTTCTATCGGCAGGTTTTGAGGTGACAGAAGAAGTTCCTCTATCTTTCTCAGAGCCAGACCAGGGGGTGCCCGCGGCTGATCCAGGAGTAGGGACTTCTTCTACCAGTTTTGATGAGGCAGAGGAAAGTCCGCGTTCTGATATTCCTTCCCCAGCGGCTCCGATTGGAAAGAGCTTCTTGATTACTCTTCCAACGGTGCCTGACATAGGTAGTCGACCAACGGAGCATGGCGAGTCTTCATCTGAGCCATCCCGTCAGTTTGCGAGGAAGGTGTTGAAGAGAGTCTTGAGCTCATGGGTCGAGACACTTTCTTCCGGCCATTTGGAGGCTGGTTTCGGCATGGTTAAGCATGTGCAGGACATTCTTGCCGATAGCGAAGAAGTCGGTCTGGACATTACAGATGCCAAGGATTTTGTTGATGAAGTCATCACTCTAGGCAACAAGTGGAACGAGACCAAGAGCTTTCCAAATGATGACTTCTTCCATGAGATGTTTTTGAAGCCTTCCAGCGAGGTCAAATCTGAACTGAATGAGATCTCGCGGACTTGGAAGCAGCTCGTTCGGGAGAGGAATGTTACCGAGTTGGCAATTATTGAGCTAACACAGGACCAGCACTGTCTTCATAGGGAGGTCATTAAGGCTAGACAGCGCCTTGAGCTTTTGGAAGAACAGGCCGCTGCCAAGTGGGTTGCTACTTTGAAAGCTCGCAAGAGAGAGAGGACTCTCATTCGCCAAGTTGAGGAGGTTGAAAGCAATTTCCGGAGGAAGACTCAGGAATATGAACAATGGCAGATTCTCTGGGAAGAGCTTCCTCATGCTGAAGATGGGTCACGACGGCATACTGTTTTTTATGGGAAAATCCCGAAGAAACGTGGCCTGGAAGCTTTGGAGGCTAAGGCCAAGAGTTTTCTTGAGGAGTTAAGCCTTTGGCTTAAGACCATGTCGGACTAATCTCCTGACTTTGTAACAAACTTTTCCCCTTTTGTTTTGGTACCTCTATGTATAAACATTTTTTGTTTTTTGTATTCCCTTGTTTCACTAAAATTCTTTTTGATGAAAGTAAGTAAAAGTTGGATGGGAATGTTTGTTTGAAAATTTGATCAAAAGGTTGTCATTTTGTGAAAATCTTTTGTCAAATGGTTGTTTTGGGCATGAAAGCCAGATTTTGTGGTAAAAAGCCTGATTTTTGGGATGGCATGAAAGCCGAATTTTGAATGGCGTGAAAGCCGAATTTTGGTGGCATAGGAGCCAAAATTTGTTTGTGGCATGGAAGCCGGTTTTTGGCATGAGAGCCGATTTTTGTGGCATGAAAGCCAAGTTTTGGTTTTGTGGCATAAGAGCCAAAATTTTGTTTTTGGGCATGAAAGCCAGATTTTGTGGCATAGAAGCCGATTTTTGTTTGTTTGGCATGAAAGCCAGATTTTGTGGCATGGAAGCTAAGTTTTTTGAAAACCAAGTTTTGTTTTGTCGGCATGGAAGCCAGATTTTTTATTTTTTGGCATAAAAGCCAGGTTTTTGGCATGAAAGTCGGGTGTTTTTGGTTTTCAAAGTGCAAGTATCGACGAAGAGTCGCCTCCCTGCTGAATGGTATTGCAAGTATCGATTGAATGTCGCTTCCTTGCTCATTCGGTTGCGAGTATCGATGGAATGTCGCCTCCTCGCGGATTTTGGTGCAGGTATCGACTGAATGTCGCTTCCCTGCCTTTTTTCAAAAAATTTGTTTTGTGGGTATCGATGGAATGTCGCCTCCCCACGATTTTTGAAATTTGAGGTTTTTTTGAAAACCTTTGTTTTTGTTTTGAAATTTGGGTTGTGGATATCAACTAAAACGTTATGTCTCCACAATTTTTTGAAATCTTGCAAGTATTGACGAGGTGTCACTTCTTTGCGATTTGAGGTTTTGGAAGTATCGAATGAGGTTCGCATCCTTCCGATTTTTGGGTTTTGTGTGAGTATCGTCTAAACGTCACTTCCCCACGGTTTTTCGAAAAACCATTTTTTGTTTAAAGACACGAGGGTCGTAAATTTTGACTCAAAACCATTTTTTATGGTAAAAGTCGAGGTGGACTAGGGTGGAAATCCCTGAGTCCTGATTTTTGTTTCAAACCATGAATTTTGGGTTCAAGGATCAAAGTTTTCGTCAAGTTATGGAAGAGGCTCCTAAACTTGGATTTTGGGTTTGACTTTTTTTTTTAACAATGAAACATTGAAAGTAAACATTATTTTGGGTTTTTAGAAATTTCAACATAGGGATGAAAACTCTAAAAGGAGTGGGTTTGACGAGCAAGTACCTAGGGATAGGCTTTGGCCATGTAGGCATCGCTCTGACCCGATGTAGGAAGTCTTCAAGGGTAGTACTGCTTCAAGAACTTGCCATTGATGGGTAGCATACATCTATCACCCTCCATGTTTAGAAGAGCATATGCACCATTGGAGAAGACTTTGTCGATGACGAAGGGTCCTTCCCATTTTGGTTCAAATTTGCCTTCGGATTTGTGGGCAAAAACCATTGGCCTTTTCACCGCAAGAACCAAGTCACCCTTTTTGTGGGCGTGTTGCCGACCTTCTTGTCTAAAGATCCTGCCATGCGTGCTTGGTAAAGCTCAACGCTTTGCAGGGCTTCGAGCCGTCTTTCATCGAGATTATCCAGTTCTTGGAGTCTCAATTTGACGTTGCTTTCTTGCGTCATTTCATTTTGTAGAGATACCTTTAAAAAAGGAATTTGTACCTCTAGAGGGACAACTGCTTCACATCCATAGACCAAGGAGAATGGTGTGCTATGGGTTGGTCCTCGAACGGTAGTTGGGTAGGCCCATAAAGCTTCAGGCAGTTTGTCGCTCCAGTCTCTTTTGTGACTAGAGACCAATTTCTTGAGGATTTTGCAAAATGTCTTGTTGAAGGCTTCTGCCAGTCCATTCGCTGTCGGGTTATACGGAGTTGAATGACAACTTTGGATTTTGTATTTGTTGCAGAACTTGTAGAATCTGTGATCCCGGAATTGTGGTCCGTTATCATGGACGAATCTTTTAGGTATGCCGAAGCGACAAATGATGTTGGTTCGCAAGAATTGAAGGACTGATGAGGTCTATATTTCACTGAACGCAAATGCTTCGGACCACTTGGAGAAATAATCCGTAGCGGCAAAGATGAAGCGATGACCTTTGCTTGACGGGGGAGAGATAGGACCTATGATGTCCATACCCCAGGCTTCGAAGGGCCATGAGATCGTTGTAGGATGTAGCCATTCTGGAGGCATGTGGACATAATCTCCATGAACTTGGCATTGTTGGCAACGTTTAGTAAATTGCATCGCGTCAGCTACCATAGTAGGCCAATAGTAACCTAACCTTTTTATCTGATCATAGAGCTTAGGACCAGCCTGATGGGCTCCGCAAAGACCAGCATGAACTTCTTTTAGAGTCTCTCCCGCCTCTTGTTGTGACAAGCAACGTAGGAGTACTCCATTGAAGGATTTTCTGTAAAGCATTTTGGAGGGAATATCCAAATGAAAGTTTGGGGCTTGTCTTTGAATGCTTACCTGCTCTTTTGGATCTTCAGGTAGGATTCCGAACATAATGTAATCAATGAACGGATCCCTCCAGTCGCCGATCGGAGGTTTGAGGATGGAAATCCGACTTCCGACTACTTTGTGGCATTCAGCAACCACTTGGTGTGTGTTGAGAGGAGCGAGAACCCTTCTTTGACACACTGTAATTTTCATGTTTTCCCCGTCTTGGATTGCCATAAATGCAGCAAGTCCAGCCAAGGCATCCACACGAATGTTTTCACCTCTACGGATGTGGGAGTTGTGACAGATGTCAAACTTTTGTCGAAGTGATTGTGCCTTACTATAATAAGGTAACAGATCAGGCTTCCTGATTTCATATTTCTGATTCATCTGGTTGACGATCAGTTGGGAGTCCCCAAATGCTTCCAGCATGGTGATACTGGATTCAAGGGCGAGTTCCAATCCTATGATCATAGCTTGATACTCAGCTGTATTGTTTGAACATGGTTCCAGTAGCGAGAATGCGTGTGGAATCATGTATTTGTCGAGACTAACAAAGAGAATGCCGATTTCTAATATTGGCTTTCCTTTTTCATTTGTCCTAGTTGCACCATCAAAGTACATGTTCCAGGAGGCATTTGGTGAGGAAGTCTCCACGTTGTAGACAGGTTCGTCTGGGAGATCATCCCTGAGCGGAGAATCCTTAGGCAGTGGATGCTCTGCAAGAAAATCCGCCAGAGCTTGGCCTTTGATTGCTTTCTGTGGTACATACCTAATATCAAATTGTGACAGAAGGATAGACCATTTTGCCACCTGGGCATTGAGAGAACCTGCTTTTGTGCAAGGACCTTTAAGAGATTGATCATCGATATTAGGTATACTGTGTTTGACAGCAAATAGTGACGTAGCTTTTGTACGGCGAACATCACTGCCAGGCATTCTTTCTTGACTGGAGAGTAGCGATGCTCTGCACCTGCCAACATGCGACTGAGGTAGTATAGAGCAGCTTCTTTTCCTCCATCATTTTCTTATGCAAGTAAAGCGCCCAAAGAATAATCGAGAGCTCTTGTGTACAAGATGAATGTTTTTCCGGTTGTGGGAGCAACCAACACTGGAGGTTTGGTCAGGTATGACTTGATGTCTTGAAATGCAGCTTCACATTCAGCATCCTAAACAAAGTCTACACCTTTCTTCATTAGGCGAGAAAATGGACGGCACTTCCCTGATAGATTGGAAATGAACCGTCGGATGTACGCCAACCTTCTTTGAAGCTCTTTTAGTTCTCTCAGGGTTCTTGGAGATAGCATTTCTAGGATAGCTTTGACTTTGATGGGGTCAAGCTCTATTCTAGCTTTTCGAACTATGAATCCAAGGAACTTACCCGATGAGACACCGAAGAAGCATTTGAGGGAATTCATTCGCAGTTTGTGTTTGTGAAGCCGGAGGAAGACTTCTCGAAGATCTTTGAGATGGTCTTCTTTTCTTTTGCTTTTGACGGCGAGGTCATAAACATAACATTCGACCATCTTGTGCTGCATATCTTGGAATATCTTCATCATAGCTCTCTAATATATTGCACCGGCATTTTTCAGACCAAATGGCATGACAGTGTAGCAATACACGCCAAATGAGGTCCGAAATGATGTATGCCTTTCATCTTTGGGATGCATCTTTATCAGGTTGTAGCCAGAGAAGCCATCCATAAATGTCATTTGCTCAAACCCGCAGGTGTTGTCAATCATTACCTTCGGTATGGGGAACGGGAATTCATCTTTGGGGCATCCATTATTCAGGTCTCTATAGTCAATACAAACTCTGATTTGCCCATTTTTCTTTGTCACGGGGACGATGTTGGCCAACCATTCAGGATGCTGTTCCTCACGGATGAAGCCAACGTTTTTGAGTTTCTGAACTTCTTGTTCAATTTTGTCCATCACATCAGGACGGAATCTTGTTTGGCCTTGTTTGACAGACTTGATATTTTCTTACAGGTTGAGTTTGTAAACTGCTATTTTGGGATCTAAGTCAGGCATTTCAGCGTAAGACCATGCAAAACAATCAACAAACTCATGAAGAAAAGAGACATACTCGGGTAACTCATCATCATTTATATTCTTACTTATGAATACAAGATGTGGGTTATCAGGTGTTCCTAAGTCTATTTTTTGAACAGAATCTTCTGTTGGAAGGTTTGAAGGTGGTTCCTCCACAACATTTTCGGAGGCTTCCAACTCAACAAGACCTTCTGGATTTCCAAGGGCATTTTCAGACCATGGCTCCGCTTCTGTCCATAAATCTTCTTGATCGGTACTCTTCTCAAAACTTGCTATGAGATGATCCCAATCACCTGCTGATATTGGGTCGAAGTAAGGCACTTCTTTTGGAGACGATGGCTCTTCCGAATCAGAGAACTGTGCGTCTGTGTCATCGAACAATTCCTTTTCATCATAAGAGAAATCGTACTAATTTGATGAGCTTCCTGGGTCCTTGTCGAGTAACTCTTCAATGAGATATCCAGGGAGATCAATGTCTTCATTGATACGAGATGTTGAGGCCTGGTCGGTAAAACGACTCTATAGGCTTTGTGTCAACTGTCTCATTGTAGTGTCAGGATCATACCCCAACCCGTATGAAGACTTGTCTATGCGACGACGGAGTTTCCAATCTTCCAGCTAACTTTTGGTTAGGGTGGGTTCTAATGGTGTGAGAATACCACGGCCACCTCCCAAACCAATTGGATTTTGAGCGTCGTAGCCTATTTTCTTCATGATAGCTTATGCCATTGGACTATACAAGGATAGTTGAGGCATACCTTCATTTTGGAAAGGTTCAAGCAAGGAGTTTGATGAAGAAGCATCCGATCTATGGAAGAAGATTGGTTTCTCTTTTGTCGTTGTTGCCGGAACGATGAAGGTAGCAGACGCAGGATTTTCTATATCAGCAGGAGTCTCCAATGGAGTGAAGGCAGGGTGGACTTGCTGAGTATCAGCTTGGCTTGACGATGTATCGTCTTCTGTCTCTGAATCCGAATCCATGTTTTGTATGACAGACACGAAGGAAACAATGAACTTGCCCCCAGTCTTTCACTTTGTCTTCTTTGCTTTGGTAGTGATTACCAAAGGTTTGGAAGATTTGAAGGAGATAACGAAGGGAGACTGATTGCTCTCTTCGGGTTTGCCGGAAGGTTTGTTTTCTTCCGATGATTGCTGAGGAGCCTCGCCTTTATCTTTTTGGAGATTGCTGGCGAGGGATGTTATTTTCTCCTCCTTTTCTTCTTTTTCGTCCCTGTACATCTGAGAGTCTGCGAAATGAACTTCTTTGCCTTTGAAGGGCTTTTTGTCTGCAAATACTCGATGTATCAAGCCGTCGTCGCCAACAAACTTGATGCACTGATGTAGAGTTGAAGGAACGACACCATTCTCGTGTATCCAAGGGCGTCCGAGAAGGATATTGTAGTATGAAGGGGTTTTTATTTCATACGCGGTGACCTCAAAGATAAGATCACCGATTTGCAACCTGAACCTGATTTTGCCAATGGGCCTTTGAGCACTCCCATCGTATCCAAAGATGGATACAGATGTGTGACACGGTTTGCTAGGTGGAATACCAAGCTCTTCGAGTGCCGAAGTAGAGATGAGGTTAAGTGCAGAACCTGGGTCGATCTGGACTCTGTGTATCAGCATCTCTTTGATATACCCCGTGAAGTACAAGGGTCGGTTGTGCTTAATCTCGCCTAGCAGGAGGTCTTCCTTATTAAAGGCGATGGTAGCACTTGCGGCTTCTTGGACCGAGAGGCATTCAGTGCAAGGTCCCTTAGTTTCTTTCTTTTCTCCCTTTGAGGAGGTTTTTGACTTTTTGACCCTATAGTCCATTTTAATTTGTAGGACTTGTGGGGCATGTTTGTCGACATCCACATTCAGCCTTTGCAGTTCTGAAATGAGACTATCACGAGTTTGTGGTGACATTCGTAATAAGTCTAGGATGTGCAGTTGTGCAAGTATGTGTTCGAAGTGCTCGATTAAGTCATACTTGAAAGCCTCCTTGAGGCCTGCATTTTCATTATCATTGCCGCTTGGGGCATTTACAACTTGTTTTCCCGAAGGATTTACATAAGAAGAAGAAGAAGGTTGGTTGTAGTTTTTGTGGTAGTCCCGGCCAGAGCGGGTACCTTTCCTCATCAACCAGAGCTTCTTCATGGTGATCAGTCGGAAAAGGCTTGAATTCCGATGTCATCGTTTCAGGAGATGAAGGCTGAGAGGATGCTATCTCAGTGGAAGTCACCCGAGAAGATGTGGCTCCAGAAGATATGCTTCCAAATGCATTTTGAGAGTCTATGGCCTCAGCAAATGAAGCTTCGGAGGCACTATCATCCTGAACTATCACATTGCAGGCAACTTCGATAGAAGATGCCTCCACAATGGACTGTTGGGAATCAGACCCATCTTCCGATTAAGAGGATCATCAATCCAGCAACTTTCTTCGTTTTCCGGAGTCACTGAAGGAGATGCTTGTAGATTCTCCGGGACTTCCGGTTCTGGATTTTGATGAAGCTGATTGATGCGATCCTGTTCTTGCTCTATGGCCAGACGTTGCAAGATCCTTGCATATTCTTCAAGATCAGGCATAGGAGCCAAATCTTCTTCTTCATCTGCTCCTTGTGGTTTAACCTCGTTGGGATCCACTAAAGCATCGACCAGTGCTAGATTGACAGCATTTTATTGAACAGCCTCTTGGTCTTCATCATCATCAGACCAGGATCCTTGTGGCTGGAAAGGGTTATACCAGATTACTGGCATAAGGTGGGATTCTGGAATCCATTCTTCATCGGAGAGATAGTCCCCGGTTTTAAGGGATTTCTCCCATTCATCTGTGTCACTGGTATTGTCACTGGACTCGTATCCATTCATGGAGAATCCAACTACCGAGTTACAAGAGCATGATGCCCCCGCATAGTCTCATCTCTGAGTCCTGGTGGCATGAAATCACCGAGGGTGAATTTTCTTTCCACTCTTGAGACCTTGGGAAGAGATTCCTCTGTTGCCCCTTGTGAAGCGGTAGAGGAGGTTTCTGCCTTTTCAGGGACCTCTTGCTTGGTTTGAGCCTTCTCCTGCTGTTTGAGCTTGCGGAGTTGTCTCTTGGCTTGCCTTTGCTGTTGAGCGGTCGGCTTTGTTTTGACGATCTCCCAATTTTCATCTTCTAGGAGATCGGGATGCACCCATATGGGTTGTCCTTCTGGTGTTGGGTAAGGCACTAGCTCTTGGGACGTCTGGGTCATTTTTATCACCTTGAAGAAAGTAGTGATTTTTTTCTTTGGTGATTTGGATGTTTGTTCATATGACACCATGTTAACGGAGGCAGACCCATAGTTTTTGTCAAAGGTAATGACTCCGTTTTTCCACATCTTGTTGATCTTCTCTCTCACAATGAAATATTGGTTGAGAGGATATGAGACCATTTGGTGGTATGGACAATATCGGGGATCGTTGGTTTTGCCAACATCTCCTAGTCTTTTGGGGTCAGGCAAGGTGAGTTTACCATTTGCTAAGAGAGCCCCAAAGATTTCTTCAACATCTTCATCGAACGGGTATTTCTTTTCTACTCGTTCTTTGAAGGCATCAGAGAGTTCAAGTCTCTTACCTGCAGCTTTGTTTTCAGCTTTCTTTGGCGGCTGAGGAGCTGACTTGGTTTGCACATTGAGAACCTCCTCTTTCTTTGGCTTGGAGATTGGAATGGTGGTCGGCTCCTTCTTTGATGACTTATGACTGTTGAGGTCTTTGATCACCGTTTTAGCCTCCATAGATGCTTCCAGGAGTTCTCCTAGATTCGTTGATTTGTTGTTGATGATCATGGAGCGGATTCTTGCTCTCATGTTGCTTCGGCAGATGTCGACCAGCGACGCTTGTGGGAGCACATCTGAGCATTTGTATGCCATTGCTTTCCACTTGTGAATGAAGTCGTATGTCGACTCATTCTCTCCCTGTTTAAGGTTGCAGAGTTGATTCATAGTAACAGGATGATCCTCACCTTTGAAGTGGGTCAGGAAGTGTGTCTCTAGCATGGTCCAGTTTTGAATGGAGTCCTCTGGCAGAGTGGAATACCAATCAAAGGCCGTACCTTTTAGGGTACTTGCAAAGAGACAGATCTTGAGGGCATCTTGATCCGCAATAGTTCCCGTTAGGATCTTGAAGTGGATGACATGCTGTCTAACTGAACCTTTCCCCGTATATGTTTGGAGAAGAGGTTGTTTGAACTTTGGAGGGAACGGAACCGAGTCCATCCATAAGGGATATGGTGGCTTGATTCTATGCTCCTTCAATGTATCCTCTTATTTTTCTTTGGCGAGGATATCGTCAACGTCCTTTTTAGTAAGGACGTGTGACTCATCTTCTCCACCGTTTGCTTCATCTTGAGGAGGAACTTCATCATTGTTTGGTGGACGTTGGAGAGTGAGAAGGAGGTTTTCCATCAGAACCTCTATTCTCTGTTGTCCTTGCTCTAGCTGTTGAATGCGTAGAGCCATGTTATCGTCCGGGGGAGGTTGCTCAGAGTTTGTGACTAGGACATTCACTCTTCCTGAGTCGAAAGAGGATATTGAAATGCATGGCATAATATAAATAACTACCCTTTTATTTGAATTTGCTAGTTGTTTATTTTGTCCTAAATGTTTTACTTATAGTATTTTTCTTATTATGTAGGAATTAGAAGGAGCTGAGCATATTTGAGCTTAATTCAGAGAGGTTTAAAGATAAAACCCCATTTGAGAAAAGTTATACACAAAGAGCATATAGGCTTGTTGGAGGAGAGCTAGAATTTCAAGTTAGAGGTCATGAGTTCAAGACTTGGCACAATCAGTTTTTATTTTTATTGAAGACCGAATTTGGTGGCACCCACCATATCTAATGCTTGGTAATGGTTGCTAAAACTTAGCAATCAACTTTGCAAGAAATGGAAGGAATCTCATGGACATCAATAAGAAAGTTATTGTTTAGGAAGTGATCAAATCATGAAGGAAAGAAGATTTTCGGATTTGTAGCCATCTTGCGCAAGCTTTACTATTTTGACCATAACTTGTGACTCAAAATCCGATTAAGGCAAGGTCAGATGCGTTGGAAAGAGGACTCAAAGGAGAGGAATATCATGTCTCACGAGGATCTCCCAATTATGACGTTTTGGGGGTCAAAAAAGGATGTCAAGTGGAGGGATATGAGGGATGACGAATTTAAGTGATTTCTCTTTCTCTTTCTTCTTGTATTTTTCTTCTTTTTAAGGGGAGGCTCTCTTTTGCTCTAGAGTGAATTTTATTTTTCTTTAATCTTTGTTAGAAATTGAAGGTGGAGATTGAGTGGTGTAATAGACAACTTGAAGGCTTTCAATAATGACAATTTGCTTCATTGTTATTGTTTGTTCTTCAATGCTTGGCTAATCCGTGGATTAATGTGGAGGAGGAAACCCAAACCGGTGAGTTCGTTCCTTATTATTCTTCTATGTCTTTCCCTCATTATGCTTAATGATTTAATAGGTTCTCCTTCATGAATGTTATTCAACTTCTGGTTTTGTAAAAGTTATTTGGAATGCCTTTTACTTTTTATGCTTGATCTTGACATATCATGTTTAGGTTAAATCCCTTTAATGGTTTGTGCTTGATCTTGATAAATAGCTATTAGAGTTTCAACATATTGAAGTGAAGGGAGTCTTATGTACTATTTAGAGAATTGGATCTTTTCGAGAAAAAGGGTTTTCAAAGCTAAATCTTTCGATCCAAGGCAATTGCTTACACATTGGATTGAGTTTTATTAGGATAAGACTATGAAGTAATTTTGGAATGATTAAATTTGTTTTGGTAAAATCCGATACTCTAATCTCTTTTTCTCTGATCAAGTTTGTGTTTAGATTTCTTTTGATATCAGTTTAGTTATTATTTCCTTGACTAATTGTGGTTTTAAAATCTCTAGTGTGAAAACTGATTGAGGATTTTTGGATCTTGTTTCTATAAATCTCTGTGGATCGACCCGTATTTTCCATTATCTACTTAATAGAAATTTGTGCGATTGCGGTTAATTATTTTGAGCACATCAAAATTTGGCACCATTGTCGGGGATTTGTTCTTGAAAATTGTTTCAAAAATCTGATTTCTGATTTTTACTCTAGTTTAGTTTAGGATTTTATTTTATTACTTTTCTTTAATTCCTTTTAGGATTTTAACTAATTAGCATTTTTTTTTCTTTTTACACTTAAGTATTGTTGATTTTGCAGGATTGAAAAAAAGAAAAAGAAAAAAAAAAAGAAGGAGCATTTGTAGCAAGGAGTTACCAGATTTGGAGCACAAAGAATCTTTGATTAAGTTACCAAAAAAAATAATAATAAAGAGAAGAATCTTGCAAAGAAAGCAACTCAAAGCGGGAAAGAAATTTTATTTTTAACAGTAGTATCTTTTTTTAGATCCATTGTAGTAGGACTTTCAAAGTGTAATAATTTTAATTATTTTTAAATTCTGGGAAGGCCCGGATTGTAATAGTTAGGGGCAGGGAAGGACGACAGTTGGACGATACTGTCTCTGCACCTCGGGTTGGTACACTGGGTCTAGGTATCAGTGGCCCGAGTCGACTCAACCAGATCTTCCCCCATCTTGAGTGGGACGTGAGTACTGAAACCTTACCCATGCCTCTTTAGTAAGTGGGTTAATTCATGGTTGTTTAATTTTGGAAAAAGTGTGATTGATTGAATGTACACATTGATTAAATTGGAATCACACACTTAGTAAGGGCAATCATACCCCCAACAAGATAAGGATTGGATTTCATCACCATTTCCTTGCCCATAGGAATTTATTTTCCTCACTACTTAGGAATCCTTAGCCTTTAATAAAATTTGAGTAGAAACGTGACCTTAGGACACGAGCTTATTAGGAGAAGACCATCAAAGGCTGTACCATTTGCGCTCCTTGACGGAAATCGGTACCTAGAATAGCCTTATCCTTTAAGGGAGACAGTTCATCTGTTCTAGGTGTTTGGTATTTAAGCGGAACCTTTGCCACACGTATCGTGATCCCACCAATCCCCTGGGGGCTTGCCTGGCTAACTACGTTTCATAGGACCGGATTGGAGGCCTAGGTGTATTCTTCACAGTTAGGAGCTGTCTAGTTGACATAGGCTAGCCCATTAGATTGTTGGTGTGTTAACATTAAGGTGTGCTTCTTAAAAAAAAAAAAAAAAAATTTAAGGTGTACTTGGTTTATGCAAACTTGGACACGTGAGAGAGGTCGTCTAGCCCGAGTTCAATTATTTGAGGTACCCATCACATTTGTAGAAAGTTTCTCAATTGATCCCAAAATGGAAAACCGAGAGAGAACTCTGAATGAGATGTTTGCACCCGCTTCTGCTACCCCCACCCACTTGCATAGTTCTACCTGCAACCACTGCAACCTAGTTTGAGATTAGAGCTGCTACCATCAACATGTTTCCTAAGTTTCATGGTTTCGAGAGTGAGCAATCGTACATCCATTTGAACAAATTTCTAACAATTTGTCAGACATTTAAAAACCAGAACTTAGATGAAGATAATGTCAAGTTGAGGCTCTTTCCCCTATCCTTAGAAGACCATGCTGCGGCATGGTTGAATTCTCTTACTCCTAATTCCATAACAACATGGGATGGGTTGTCAAAGAAATTCATGGCAAAATTTTACCCAATGGGCAAGACAGAGAAAATGAAGGATGCCATTAGGAACTTTAGGGGACAACCTGACGAAGAGTACTTTTCTCAAACTTGGGAAAGGTTTCATGACTTTCTTGTCAAATGCCCACACCATGGGCTTGACAAGGCTCAGTTGGTCCATTTCTTCCATAGAGGACTAGCCACTGCACAACGTACCTTGATTGAGTCTATGCACAAAGGGAAATTTATAAATCAAACTCCCAATCAAGCGTATGACTTCCTCGTAGAGCTGGCTGAAAATTCCCAAAACTGGAGTAGCAATGGTGGAGGATATGAGAGAGAAGAGATAGAGTCCAGAAAGCAAGGACTTTAAGAGATGAAAACAGACCCTGATCTTAAGAATGTAATGGCTAGTCTGGTCCATGGGGTGAACAATCTAAGTAAGAAATTTGATGCCTTTACAGTGATGGCCAACAGGAACCCCCACCAAGACCAGGATTCTTTGATGAATGTTGCATCTGAACCAAGTGCAATGTGTGTCCTTTGTGATAGTTCTGAGCACATGGTCGAGTGCTGCCCAAATTTGTCGGTCGTTAAAACTGAGCAAGCCAATGCCATCAATGGATATAGTACCTTTAGGAAACCTACACCAAATTCTTTTAGTCAGACTTACCATCCTGACAATAGGTTTCACCCGAATTTCTCCTATAGGCAGAGTGAACCTATTCAGCAACAAAGTGGTGGTCCTCCAGGTTTCCAAAGGAACTTTTCAAGGGAAGGCTCTTCTAAGTACCCTCAGACAAACCAAGCTTTGGTTCCTCAACAGCCATATGTTGCTCCTCAACAGCCCAACAACTGTAGAACTCTAGTTCCTGACCCAATGACAAATTACTCTCCTTCTGTCCCACAACAGTCTTCATCCTTGGAAACTATGATAACTGATATGATGAACCTGCAACAACAATTCATCCAACAACAGCAGCAAACCAACACAGCCCAAGCCCAGTTGAATCAAGCTATCGCCCAGGCCATCACCAAGATGGAAGTCCAGCTTGGCCAGTTAGCAGTATCAGTGGGAGGGAGAGAGAAAGGGCAGTTTTCCAGTCAAATAGTTCCTAATCCCAAGGTCCAGCCCAATGCTCAGAATGCTCTTAGAGGCCAATTTGGAATAGATAGTACTCCAGGACTACCCCATGATGAGGTACAAGCTATCCACACCTTGAGGTCTGGCAAGCAAGTGGACAACCAAGTCAGAATGCCTGAGGAAAGGAATGTAAATGTGGGTGAACCAAATAAGGACAAGGGGCAAGATGTCCAAAAGAAAGGGGAGATGAACCAGACTCCTATAGAGAACCATCCAGTGACACCCTACATACCTAAGGCTCCTTATCCCCAGCGCTTGCAAGACAATAGGAAGAATAAACACTTCGAGGGGATCTTAGAGGTGTTTAAGAATGTTCAAATCAATATCCCTCTCTAGGATGCCATCAAGCAAATACCTTCCTATTCCAAATTTTTGAAAGATCTGACCACTCTTAAGAGAAAGACTTCTGTCCCTAGGGAGGCTGTGATGGCAGCTCAGGCTTCAAGGTTGATCCAGCAAACAATTGTTCCCAAATATAAAGACCCTGGATGCCCTACAATCTCTATCAAAATTGGAGACACAATGGTTGACAAATGTCTTTTGGATCTTGGGGCAAGTGTGAACCTTCTGCCTTACTCGGTATACAAACAATTAGGTTTGGGGGAGCTCAAGCGTACAGATATAACTTTGAGTCTAGCAGATCGGTCAGTCAAGGTTCCCAAGGGAATAGTGGAGGATGTCATAGTAAAGGTGAATGAGTTCTATTTCCCTGTAGACTTTGTCGTCCTAGATACCGAACTCGTCATAAATCCGGGCCGTCACATTCCTGTGATTTTGGGCCGCCCATTCCTTGCCACTTCCAATGCAGTTATCAGATGTAAGAATGGAGTAATGACGTTGGCCTTCGGTAACATGAAATTGAAGTTGAATATCTTCAATAATGGATTCCAGTCCCCTGAGATGGATGCTGAGGAAGAAGTGAACATGGTTGATGTCCTAATAGATCCCGACAATACAACAATCTAGTTATCAGGACCCTTTGGAACAATGTTTAGCCCAATTCAACTTTGATATTGACATTGATGAATCCATTCGCGAGGTCAATGCAATGTTGGACTTAGCCTATCAAATGGATATTGGCTGTTGGAGAGAGAGAATAGAGCCATTACCGATTTCCACTTCGGTACATGTGCCTTCCATTGTCGAGCCTCCTAAGCTGGAGCTCAAACCATTGCCTAAGTCCTTAAAGTATGCTTTCCTTGGTAATGGCGAGACATTACCTGTCATCATTGCCTCTGATTTGGAGAAAGCTTCCCAGGAGTCCCTCTTAAATTTTGATTCTTTCACAACAATGGAATCATGTATTGTTGATTTCCAAGAATTTGATATCAGTTTAGTTATTATTTCCTTGACTAATTGTGGTTTTAAAATCTCTAGTGTGAAAACTAATTGAGGATTTTTTGATCTTGTTTCTATAAATCTCTGTGGATCGACCCGTATTTGCTATTATCTACTTAATAGAAATTTGTGTGATTGCGGTTAACTATTTTGAGCACATCAGATATTATCTTAGTGACTAAGCTGGAGCTCATTCTTCTAGATGAAAAGCCCGAGGAATGATCACTCTGGTGTCCTTGGCTTGAAGGAGTGGGAGAGTCTTCCTGATGTCTTCTTGTCCGGGAGACGCTACGAGTCACCGGCCGTCTGACATGTATTTTTGTTGTTGATTTTTGGCGTCTCTTGGTTTTTCCAATCATGTGGACAGCAGCAACTTGGTCGGGTCTTTCTTTTTCAACCCATTTTTAGGAGATTTGAAGCTCAGAATGCTGGGTTCTTTACTTCTCTAATCTCTTTTGTCGATATGCTGCGGGGCGACATATACGACGAGTGATTTGAGCTTCAGTTAGCTCAGGCTGCGCTCTGGCAATGAAGGATGTGGTCCTTCACGCTCAGCAACTGAGCTTGTCTTCCTTGAAGACTGGCATGGATAGGATCTGGACGCGGTCCTTAGCCTGTCGCAACGAAGCTTTAAATTTTGCAAGCTCGGCCCCTGTTGAGATGAAGGGTCGAGTTGCAGTAGAGGAGGCCCTAGCAGATTCTTGTCGAGGCCTTGTGATGCACGACTTGATTTTGGGCTTGTATGAGCAAGCCGGCTCGTGCTGGGTTGGTTTTGTAGTTCGGTGGAGGGTAGGTTCCTCTCCTTTGATGTAAGTAAGATGATAGAACCGGTTCTCCTTGAGAGGAGCTAGGTATGCTGGCTTTGCAGATGTCCTGGACCTTCTTTGTTTTGGCGAAGATCGTGGGGACCAAGTCTTGGGGCAGACCTGGTTTTTTGCAGGTTGAGGTTTTGCAAGATTGCCACGAGCCTCAGGTTTTCTGGTGACCACCTTTGGTGTCGGGGCAACGACACGTTGAGGGTGGTCTTTTGCTTCTTAGCAGGTGCCGTCTCTTCTACGGGTAGTGGGAATGGTCCCAGTGACCCGAAGACGATGGTCCGGGGAGTGGAGGTCGACCCGGTGTTTTGAGAGTTGTCGAGGGAGGTGATGCTCCGGCAGCTGGCAGGGTGCTTGAAAGTGCACTTGCTTTGTTTCTCTTAAAGCATGACTTGGTACTTATTTTCGTTGAAGGTGATGATCAATGAGGTTGCCATTGTTAGTTTCTGAAAAACTTCTGAAATAAGACCACATCAATTAGTAATCACAATAATATGGTGATCATAAATGGAAAACACTATGGTTTTGTATTTTCAAATCGCTCAACGGGCATGACCCATTCTGAGCGTAATGAAGAAGGCAAAAGGCCATAGAGGGTACAATTGTTTTGAACGCAAGTATGGTCGGCTCGAAATGAGCATTCCAGTGACTGCTAGAAGCAATTGTAAACCTTAATTCGTGTTACTGAGAATCGAAGCTCACTCGAGGTAAAATGATATAAGGTTGGAGATACAAATGTGTCAGTCGCGAATACAGTAGACCCGAAAGGGCGTACTAGCACCGTTAGGCACAAATGTTGTAAATCGCATCCTTGAAAAGGACACAAGATGGGATTTTTTTTTGAAAGGTCAAGATCGAATTCGCAAAAGAGAGCAAATGGTATTCCAATCCGAACAGAGGCTCGGCGATTTCCGCGAGCCCTAAGTCCGAAAAGGAAGGAACCAGGATTTCTCATATTTGAATCCAATAATGACGGGAGTTTTTTTTTTGAAAGGTTGAGATTGAATTCATAAAAGAGAGCAAGTGGTATTCCAATCCGAACAAAGGCTCAAACATTTCGGCGAGCACTAAATCCGAAAAGGAATGAACCACAATTTCTCGAATTTGAACACAATAATGACAGATGTTTTTTTTTTTTTGAGATTTTTTTTGAAGGTTTTGTTTTTTAGAAGAGTGCAGTTAGGTCTTCCAATTCGGTCTTATGAAACCTCGGTGGATAGATTAGCCACCAAGTAAGGGTAGGGTTACTTAATAAACCCATTTGAAGGACCCTTGCCTCGAACAGTCTAGCTGCCTCCATACTCTGGACAAGGCTTTTCTTAAATTCATCTTGGTCAAAGAACGCAATTGGTACAACCTTAATGCATTTTTTTTTAAAGATCTCCAATGGACCCATCAAAGAGAGGAAAATGACCCCTCCCAATCCGAACGTCGGCTCAAACATTTCTTCGAGCCATTGTACGGAAAGGAAAGAACCAAAGTTCCTCCAATTTGAATAAAAAAAAAAAGAAGTTTGAAAACTTTTTTTTTTTTTTGAAAGATCTCCAATGGACCCATCAAAGAGAGGGAAATGGCCCCTCCCAATCCGAACGTTGGCTCAAACATTTCTGCGAGCCATTGTACGAAAATAAAAGAACCAAAGTTTCTCCAATTTGAGTCCAAAAGAAAGAAATTTGAAATTTTTTTTTTGTTTGAGAAAAGAAAGAATGGAAACAAGTTCAAAGAAAGAAGTTTCCAAAGAATCCCATCTCATGTTTTTTTTAGATACAAGATCCAACATAGGCCACCAACTAGGAAGGAGCCAAGGATTCTAAGCATCGTGTTCTCAAATGAACGAGTCCCATCGGGTATGCCAACTTGATGGTCCCGACTTTTTCTCTTCCCTTCCTCCGTCCCGGGTTCGCTAGGGTGCGGTGGGGCGAAGGAGAAAGCGAGCATCAACATTTTGTACGGGTATGCCAGATTTTCTGTTGTACTTGGAATTTGAAATGGTGATCCGAAGATTCACCTTCACAAGTAGAAAGGAAATCAGAACTTTTTTTCTAACTTTCCATTACACATATATTTTAAAGAAAGAGACAAGATTTTTAATGCCATGAAAGGCGATTTTGTTTAGTTTGCCGTGAAAGGCAGTTTTGTGCCGTAGAAGGTAATTTTGCCATGGAAGGCGATTTACAAATCTTATCAATAGTTAAAGACAAGAGTTGTGATTTTTTTGTCTCTTTAAAAAAATACAAAATACAATAAAACAGGAAGAAAGAGGGATCTGACTTCTCAGGAGATTGTGGGGACTCGTTCAGATCGACGGTTGCGAGTCATGTATGGACTCCGCCATCGTCCTTCAGATGAGAACACTTTGATGCTTTTGATTCACTTGGCTTGGCTTGGACCTCGGACTTTTAGAGGACAAAGACCAAGGGAAGGTCCTATATCCAATAAAAAAACCAAGTAGACAGGATGAAAAGCCGCATTTAGGCCATGTTGGATGGAAGAAGAAGAGAAACCTTGGGGGGGTAGCCCCCCAAGGGACTTCAATCACCTTGTAGTGCTTGCAGCAAAGTTTTTTTAGGGCAGGAGAGCTTCTTTGTGCAGAGAATTCTTCAGGATAATTTTCAGGACCCCTTCCTTTTGAAATGACCACCTATTTATAGGCTTTTGGTAGCCATTAGGAGGGTTTTTTGGGCATTAATGACATTAATGCTCCATGATGGGAGGAGTTACAAGATTTAATTGGCCGATGGAGAATAATGGGCATTTAATCTCCTTGATGATGAGGGTTTCATGATTAATTACCACGATTAATCTCCATAATGATAGGAGTTACATGGTTAATTGCCATGATTAATTAGACTTGTAACTACCATTCGCTTGCTTCTGATTGGGTCGTCCAAAATAATGAGTTAATGACTGTAATAAGTTGTCATAAAAAGGTCATTTAACTTCATTAATTGGTCGCCGAGTCGCTTGAAGAGTCGTGGGCCGCGCCGCAGCTTTTGAAATTCTTTTTGCGATGATTATCAATGGATCTGCATGTTTTTTTATGTCGGATGACGATGCAAATTCAGACATTGGTTGACACCAATGGGGCGGCAATATCTATCCAGTCGATTTCACGATCGGTTGTGCAGAAATTGTGCTTTCTAGGTCTGCCGGTTGGCGGTTTCGGAGTGTCCAATGATGATCGAATGATTTCGACGGCGGATCCGTGATGTTGACGAAGATCGACGGATATCATGCCTCAAAAATCCGATTTTAAGAAAATCACAGGGGCCAAACATCACGAAATGCGAAAAGAACCCGAAAAAGTGGGTTTTCGGGAAAAATCCGACGACTCGGATCCCTATGGTCGCCGGCGACCATGGGCTTTTGTTCCCATTTCGGCCATCGTTCGGTCGTCGTTTTTCCGTCTTTTTCACTTCTTTTTTCTTCTATATTTTTCCTGACATTTCTCCTCATTTATTGGCTTGATTCCACTAAAGAAAACCTGTCGAGAAGCTGTGCAAATTAGGGCACAAAGTTTTCTATTTTTAGAAAAGCCGAAGACTTCGTAGCCGATTTTCCGCCAAGAGTTGAAACTAGGTCAAACGATGTCGGAATGACTTGAAATTTGAGGTGAAGCTTCCTGAGCATTAGATAGGACTAACCATGGGCTTTTATTTGAGTTTTGAATCCGTTTGGGGTCTCGTCGATGCTAGACTTGATTTCACCGTGCGGAAGATGTCGAGCTTTGATATATGGTCAACTGATGTCCGATTGACCTGAAATTTGACAGGGAGCCTATTGGAGTCATTTTGAGATGATCCATTAGCTCCGATTTGGGTGCCATGGCCCCAGGGAGCTCCGACGCCAGTAGGCTTGATTTTGCTTCAGAGCATCAAAGCCGGGTCAAACGTCGTCGGAATGATCTGAAATTTGACATGCAGCCCTTTGGAAGCATGTAGAAGCTACTCATATGCTTCGTTTGCTGAGTGGCGGCATCGGGGATTCTTGTCGCCGAGAGACTTGATTTCGCCGTTCGAGAGTTGATGGAGGTTCAAGCAGTGTCGGTTTGACTTGAAATTCGACGTGGAGCCTTTTGGAGGTATTTGGAGACCATCCATAGGCTCTGATCGAAGATGTGATGTCTTCGCCACTGTAACCACCGGGAGCTCCCGATTAGCTGTTGGAGGATTGAAGTTAGGTCAAATGGTGTCGAGATGGCCCGAAACTTCATGTGTACCTCCTTTTTGGGTATTTTGAAGGAGCTTGTAGCTTTTTGTTTGATTCTGACAAAATCTGAGCCTGAAGCAGATTTACCTGTTTGTAGGAGGATGCGGCTCCATGTAGCTTTTGATGTTGAGGAGGCAAAATGACATTTTTGGTGTCAACACTGGTCAACACCGTGGAGAAGAAAATAACGAAGTTCCTTGAAAGACTTAACCCGATCATTGAGAGGGACGCCCCAGGTGTTGTGCCACCTGTCACCTTTGAAGAGGCGGTAAGAAGGGCGTACAAATTCCAGAACCTAAACAACAAGATCCTCAAGATCCAAGGAATGACTCAGACTCATCAACAGAACAACCAACAGAGGAACCATCAGAACAAGAGGCAGAGGCAAGAGCAACAAGCTCAGAGGCAAGATCAGAATGCCCAAGGACAAGTGATTTGTATGCATTGTGGCAAGAACCATGATGTTTCTCTGTGTCAGGCAGTGACAGGAGTATGCTTCAGATGTGGTTCCATGAACCACCAGCTCAAGGATTGTCCAAGGCTAGTTGGACAGGGCAATAATAGGCAGAATCAGCAGCACCAAGGAGCACGGCATCTAGCACCACCCCAAAATGCACTGGTTGTTCAGAGCCAGCCAAGGCCACTCCAGCAGCAGGCTCCTTAGCAGCAGTTTAGACCTCAGCAGCAACAAGCCCGTCAGCAAGGGCAAAACCGTCCTCCTCAGCAGAATAGGAATGCACAGCAAGGAAGGCAACAACAAGCTCCTAACAGGCCACAGCAGCGAGGACAAGTGTATGCGATCAACCAGGCTGATGCAGATGCTGCAGATAACGTGGTGGAAGGTACACTCCTTGTTTGTGGAATTAAAGCTAAGATATTGTTTAACCCTGGCTCTACACACTCTTTTATGTCTCCAAATTTTTCTAAGTTGATTGATAGGCCTACTAGTGAACTTGAGTTTCTATTGACGGTGTCCACCCCAGTAGGCAAACAAGTTGTGTGTAGAAAATATTATCCTAGTTGTGCTATTAAGATAGAGGATGTGGTGTTACCAGCGAATCTTATTTTGTTGGAGATTTTTTATTTTGACGTCATCCTAGGGATGGATTAGTTAGCAGGGTATCATGCTACTATGGACTGTTTCCATAAGACCCTCACGTTCAAGTTAGAGGAGACCCCAGCAGGAGTCATATTTCAAGGAGAAAGGAGGAATTCTTGTCCGAGGTTTATTTCAGCGTTGAAGGCTGATAGACTTGTTAGAAGTGGATGCAAAGCTATTTAGCGTTTATCACGGAGGATAAACAGTCCCAAGGGGTAGAGGAGATCCCAATTGTTTGTGAGTTTCCAGACATTTTTCCAGAAGAAATTCCAGGTTTACCACCTGTTAGGGAAATTGACGTCACCATCGAGTTGTTACCGGGGACCACTTCGATATCTATTGCACCGTACCGAATGGCTCCGGCTGAATTAGGAGAATTAAAGATTCAATTGCAAGAGTTGTTGGATAAAGGTTTTGTTAGACCTAGTGTCTCACCGTGGGGAGCTCCAGTTCTATTCGTCAAGAAGAAGGATGGTTCTATGAGAATGTGTATTGATTACCGGAAATTGAACCAAGCTACCATCAAGAACAAGTATTCGTTGCCAAGAATAGATAAATTGTTTGACCAATTGCAAGGTGCTGCATACTTTTCGAAGATTGATTTGAGGTTCGGTTACCATCAGCTGAGAGTTAGAGATTCAAATGTATCAAAGACAGCATTCCGGACTAGATATGGACGCTATGAGTTCCTAGTGATGCCATTTGGACTGACGAATGTTCCGGCAGTATTCATGGCCTTGATGAACAAAATATTCGCGGAGTACTTAGACCAATTCACAGTAGTGTTCATTGATGACATTTTGGTGTACTCCAAGTCCAGAGAAGAACATGAAGAACATTTGAGGATAGCACTGCAACTCCTTAGAGACAATCAATTGTATGTAAAGCTCAGCAAGTGCGAATTTTGGCTTGAAGAAGTTGCATTTTTGGGACATATAATCTCCAAAGAAGGATTATCAGTGGATCCAGCTAAGATAGATGCAGTCGTAAAGTGGGAAAGATCGAAGAATGCATTAGAAATCAGAAGTTTTCTTGGATTGGCAAGGTACTACCGAAGATTTGTGCAAGGATTTTCGTCGATTGCAGCGTCTTTGACGAAGTTGACCAAAAAGAATGCACCATTTGTGTGGACAGATCAGTGCGAGGCCAGCTTCCAAGAGTTGAAAACGAGATTGACTTCGGCACCAGTCCTCACCTTACCATCCGGGAGTGGTGGTTACACTATTTTTACCGATGCTTCGAATATAGGACTCGGTTGTGTGTTGATGCAAGATGGAAAAGTAGTTGCTTACGGATCCCGATAGTTGAAGGACCACGAGAAGAATTATGCAACGCATGACCTTGAGTTAGAAGCGGTCGGTTTTGCATTAAAGATGTGAAGACATTACCTCTACGGAGAGAAGTTCGAAGTCCACTCCGATCACCACAACTTACAATACTTGTTTTCTCAGAAAGAGTTGAACATGAGGCAGAGAAGATGGATGGAATATATTAAAGACTATGATTTTCCGATCAAGTATCACCCGGGGAAAGCAAATGCAGCAGCTGATGCCTTAAGTAGGAAGTCAACAAGCGTGGCAAGTCTAAGGGTTACTTGCTTCTTTCGGCAGTTTTAGGAGTTGGGTGTAGATTTTCAGCCCCTAAGCAAGGGAGTAATGTTAGCCAACATGTCAGTGTCTGAACCCTCGTTCATTCAGAAGATCAAGGATGACCAATTGCAAGATCTAGAGTTGGCCAAGATTTCATAACATATAGCAGAATGTCCTAATTTTCGTATTGTAAATGGAATTTTATACTATCATGATCGTTTATGCGTGCCCAACATTGAAGATTTGAATAATGACATAATGACAGAGGCACACAGTACGAAGTACTCCATGCATCTGGGTAGCACGAAGATGTATCAGAACTTGAAGGGCATATTTTGGTGGAACAACATGAAGAGGGAAATAGCAGCTTTTGTTTCCCATTGTATGACATGTCAGTTGGTGAAGGCAGAGCATCAGAGACCTCCAGGGTTGTTGCAACCATTAGAGATCCCAGAATGGAAGTGGGAACACATCACCATGGATTTTATCTCGGGATTACCAAGAACCAGAAAAGGGAATAACACCATATGGGTCATAGTGGATCGACTTACCAAATCAGCTCATTTTATTCCTATGAAGACCGGAGAGAAGATGCACATGTTACCTCTCGCGGAGTTGTTTGTCAACGAGATTGTCAGCCGTCATGGACAGCCAGTATCCATTACTTCGAACAGAGATAGCATATTCGTCTCAAGATTTTGGAAGACATTGCATGAGTCTATGGGTACGAAGCTTCAGTTCAGCACAGCATATCACCCACAAACAGATGGTCAGTCAGAAAGGACAATTCAGACTTGTTGACACCAAAAATGTCACTTTGCCTCATCAACATCAAAAGCTATATGGAGCCGCATCCTACTACAAACAGGCAAAGCTGCTTCAAGCATTAGATCTTGACAAAACCAAACAGCAGTAGCCAAAAGAAGGGTACACATGAAGTTCGGGCCATTACGACATTATTTGGCCTAACTTCAATCCTCCAACAGCTGAGCCGGACCTCCCGACGGCGACAGTGTCAGAAACATCAAATCTTCGATCAGAGCCTATGGATGGTCTCAAAATACCTGCAAAAGGCTCCATATCAAATTTCAAGTCAAACCGATACCGTTTGACCCTCTATCAACTCTCGAACGGCGAAATCAAGCCTCCCGGAGGCGAGAACCTCTGATGCCGCCACTCATCAAACAAAACACATGAGTAGCTTCTGCATGCTTCCAAAGGGCTGCACGTCAAATTTAAGGTCATTCCGACAACGTTTGACCCGGTTTTGATACTCCGAAGCAAAATCAAGCCTACCGGCGGCGAAGCTCCCCGAGACCATGGCACCCAAATCAGAGCTAATGGATCATCTCAAAATGACTCTAATAGGCTCCCCGTCAAATTTCAGGTCAATCGGACATCGGATGACCGTACATCAAAGCTCGACATCTTCCACACGGTGAAATCAAGTTAAGCATCGACGGGACCCCAAACGGATTCAAAACTCAAGTAAAAGCCCATGCTTGGTCCTATCTAATGCCCAAGAAGCTTCACCTCAAATTTCAGGTCATTCCGACATCGTTTGACCCAGTTTCAACTCTTGGCGGAAAATCGGCTACAGAGTCTTCGGTTTTTCCAAAAAATAGGAAACTTTGTGCTCTGATTTGCACAGCGTTTCGAAGGGTTTTCTTCAGAGGAATCAAGCCAATAAATGAAGAGAAATGTCAAAGAAAAATAAAGGAGAAAACAGAAGCGAAAAAGCCCGAGAAATGACCAAGAAACGGAGACTGGAAGGCGGCCGAAAAATGGACCAAAGTCCAAGGTCGCCAGCCCCATGGTCGCCAACGACCATGGGTGCATGGTCTCTGGTGACCCTAGAAATCCAGGTCGCCGGATTTCCGCCGAAACGTCCATTTTTTCGATTCTTTTCGCGTTTCGCGATGATTGGCCCCTGTGATTTTCTTAAAATCTGATTTTTGGGGCATGATATCCATCAATCTTCGTCAACATCACGGATCTGCCATCAAAATCATTTGATCATCATCGGACACTCCGAAATTGCCAACTGGCCGACCAAGAAAGCACACTTTTTGCCCGACCGATCAAGAAATCGACTGGACAGACGTTGCCGGACCATTAATGGCAACCAATGTCTGAATTTTCATCGTCATTCGACATCAAGCAACGTACGGATCCATCGATGATCATCGCAAGAAGAATTCCAAAAGACGCGGCACGGCCCGCAGCTGTTCGGCAGCCAATTAATGAAGTTAAATGACCCTTTTATGGCAATTTATTAGGGTCATTAACTCATTATTTTGAACAGCCCAATCAGAAGCCAAGAAATGGGAGTTACAAGTCCAATTAATCATGACAATTAACCATGTAACTCCTATCATTATGGAGATTAATCATGGTAATTAATCATGAAACTCCCATCATCATGGAGATTAAATGCCCATTACTCTCCATCGGCCAATCAAAATCCAAGAAAAAGGAGTTACAAACTTATGAAATTAAATCTTATAACTCCTCCCATCATGGAGCATTAATATCATTAATGCCCATAAGACCTTCCTAATGGCCACCAAAAGCCTATAAATAGGCGGTCATTCCAAAGGGAAGGGGTCTTGAAAACTGGGTCCAGAAAAATTGTCTGAAAACTATCCTGAAGAATTCTCTGCAAAAAAGAAGCTCTCTCACTTTGAAGAAACTCTGCTGCAAATTCTACAAGGTAATCGAAGTCCCTTGGGGGGCCACCCCCCCAAGATCTCCTCTCTTCTTCTATCCAACATGGCCTAGATGCGGCTTTTCAGCCCGTCTACTTGGTTTTTTATTGGATATAAGACCTTCTCTTGGTCTTTATCCTCTAAAAATCTGAGGTCCAAGCCAAGCCAAGTGAATCAAAGCATCAAGTGTTCTCATCTAAAGGACGATGGCGGAGCCCATACATGACTCGCGACTGTCGATCTGAACAAGTCCCCACAATCGCTTGAGAAGTCAGATTCCTTTTCTTACTTTTCTATTGTATTGTATTTTTTTAAAAGAGACATAAAAATCACATTTCTTGTCTTTACATTTTGATGAGATTAAAAATCACATTTCTTGTCTTTACATTTTGATGAGATTTGTAAACTACCTTTTACTGCACAAAATCGCCTTCTACGGCACAAAACTGCCTTTCACTGCAAATCAAACAAAATCGCCTCTCAGAGCATTTTAAAACCTTGTCTCTTTCTTTAAAATATATGTGCAATGGAAAGTTAGAAAAAAGTTGATTTCCTTTTCTACTTGTGAAGGTGAATCTCCAGATCACTACTTCAAATTCCAAGTAGAATAGAAAATCTGGCATACCCGTACAAAAAAAAAAATGTTGATGCTTGCTCATTTTTTTCTCTTCGCCCCGCCGCACCCCGGCGGACCCGGGATGGAGGAAGGCGAGAAAGAAAAAGACGGGTCCATCAAGACCCTTAAGGATATGCTTCGAGCTTATGTGTTAGGTTTCAAGACTCAATGGGATGAGACTCTACCGCTTTGCGAGTTCGCCTACAACAACAGTTACCACTCGAGCATTGGAATGACACCTTTCGAGGCATTGTATGGCAGGAGGTGTAGAACTCCAGTTTGTTGGGAAGAGGTAGGTGTTCGCAGTTTTCATGGACCGACTATAGTGAGTGAGACTAGTGACAAAGTCAAGTTGATCCAAGAACGTTTGAAGGTAGCCCGGAGTAGGCAGAAGAGTTATGCAGACTCTCACCGAAGGGACTTGCATTTTAAGGAAGGAGACAAGGTTTTCCTAAAAGTGTCACCTACTAGAGTAACTCTGAGATTCAGGCAGAAAGGCAAGCTATCTCGAAGATTTGTGTGATAATCGAAAAAATCTGTATTTTCCCCCATTTTACGTATTTTATCGTTCCCAACAACTTTCGTATTTACTCCATTTTCATTCGAGACCTCTAGACCTTACTTTGCTAATGATAGGGGTAAATCAGTCTTTTTGCACAAAATATGGACACCATTTTCAATGTCTCTGAAACTCGTAAAATATATACTTTTTGGAAACTAGAAATTTCGACGAACAATTCTTCCTTCTTTGTCGAATCTATCCGAGGCAAGGAAGTCGATGTTTTAAGCTCAAGTAGTTGGTTAAGTTGTGGGACCTACCTTCATTCTCTATATAAAGAGGAGCCCTTTTTCCTTTCTTCCTCTTCTTGCAATTTCCATTAGAAGAGGAGAGAGTTCAGCCCTAGGGTTTCTTATAAGTTTTCTTGCTTCTTCATCTCCCAATCTCTCTCAGATTTATTGCTAAAGGAAGAATGGATGCTCCAATCTTCTTCCTCGCCTTGAGAGCCTCCCATTGATGCAATTTGTGAAGAAATCCACCTTCTCTAGAGTTGGTTTTGATCTGCTTTCTCCCATTTGAGAATCTTCCATGTAAGCTTTCCTTTCCATCTCTTAGATATATGTTCTTATAGTCATAGAGAAGCTCCATCTTCATTATTGGAAGCTCTCTCTTCCTATTCCTTGTTTTACCATTTTTAGGGTTTGAAATGAATGTCATTTTGGGGGTTTTTGTGTAGATTGTGGAATTTGAACTTGGGAGAAGTGCTTAGAGTTGTTTAGCATTTTTGGAGCCAAGGTAAGTGGTTGAATAGAGTAAATTGATGATTTCATATTTTATTTGAATCTTCATTATTGGTTTCATTTATGACCCATGGTTTATACAAGCATGCAAGGAATGTTTTGATGAGCACCTCCTTCTATTTAGTCTTTTGGAAACATGTGTATGCATTGCTTTTGATTAAAAGTCATTTTTATCTTTCTTCACATCTTCATTTATGTTAGTCATTTATTGCTTTGAATGGAGTTTTTATTATTATGAATTGAATGAGATGTGATAGGAGGATGGATGTGATTTTTGAGTTGTAATGGATGGTTGTTGGAGGATTTATGTGGATGAAGTGGATGATAGGAGAGTCATAAATGTTGTGTTAACAGTTGGCTGAAATGGGGTTTTAAGTAGAGGAGAAGTTGAGGTTTGGACTGCTGAAACGGAGTGTTTCTGAAGTAGTTCGCTCGAGCGAGCCTCAATTCGCTCGAGCGAACTCTTCACAGAACCTCACTCGCTTGAGCTAACCACATACTTCGCTTGAGCCTCCACCTTTCTTCGCTTGACCTTTCCTGATTCGAAGTAATCCGCTCGAGTGAACTCAACTTCGCTTGAGCGAACCCCTTCCAGAGACTGGTTCGCTTGAGTCATTCTAGCTGTTCGCTCAACCCTTCCTGACTCGAACCAATTTGCTCGAGCGAACTTACACTCGCTCGAGTGAACCCCTCCCGAAATGCTGTTCGCTCGAACGAACCTTTCAGTTCGCTCGAGCGAACTGTACAGATTTACTGGGCTGATTCCAAACATGTTTAAAAAGTTATTTTAAGGTCCAGTGAGGTTGGTTTGGAGCTCTAATATGATGAGGATGAATAAGAGGTTATGTGGAGATTGATTTGGAATAGAACTCCAATTTCCAGAGATTTATTGTGGATAACGGACTTACCAATTTGTATAGGGGATTCGGGATGTCTCAAACCTTCTGGAGTACCATACCGTAAACTCTAATCGACATACGAGACCCTCATACCTATTGTTTAAATCCTGAGACCTCAATGTATGGTCCGAAAATATGTGGGTGTCCATAGTGTTTGCTTTTATCAAACCTTATACGTTTTCAACAGTTTTCGCATATTAGTATAAGTGGCATTTCAAAACCACTGAAATCTGTAATTAAGTAATTGATTAGCTTTATGCATTTTGATAAGATATTATTGTGTCATATGTGCTTACGAGCCTTTTTGTTCAGTCTGTTTTGGGTGGTATTCACCTCTTTAGATATGTATATGTTTTGAAGGTGTTTTAACCTATGAGTCGGCACCACTAAGCTTGGACGACCTTGTCGGTTTGATCCACCGACTTGGGGTCCCCCTTTAGCTTCTGTCAGTTGCAGTCTGAATTCTGTTCTGTCTTGTCACCCGGTTCCGCGGCCGTGGTTTTGCTCAGTATATTATATATGTATATAGTTGTTTCTCGTCACCTCGCGTGCTCCGAGATCAATGCCTTTAGTATGCTCTCATCACATTAGTGATGGAGGATTTAGCTTAAGTGTGGTTGTCATCTTGTCAGTTCCTGTCCTTTGTTATCCCTCATGATTATCCTGCATTTGTACTTTATTTCAAACTAGGCATCATGTTTATAACAATCATTGTTTAATTATGTTTTAAGTTATGTTTTATTTTCTTAAACTGTATTATCTATTCACCCACCTGCCAGACCATCTTGTCTGACCCTTTTTGTGGCACTCAGGTTCAGTCCTCGTTTTTGCCTACGAGGAGGAGCCAGAGGAGGCGGTCGGTGAACCGCAACGATTAGTGGAATGGCAAGCTGACAATGTCATATAGACATTTGGTTTAGCTTCGAGTTACGAACACATTTTGGGGGATCATTGGTTTACTTTGGATTTACGTTTTGGTTGTACTAGCCTTTGTTGGCCATTATTTTTGGGGAATGTTAATTTAACCAATCTTTTGTTAAACTTCTAACTTCATATTTTGGGAATGCCAAGGAAATCATTGCTCATTCTGACATCATGTCATTTGTATGTATTTATCAGTCTTATATTGTGGAATAGATCACGAAATTAGTTTGCTACACGCTTCCGCACCAATGTAAATGTTTTGTGAGTGTGTATGAAATCCTCACCGCGGAAACCTGTGGGGAATTAAGTAAATGTACGATCATTGTTAAAGGTAGTTTATCCACACTTGCGGGCCCGGATCTCGGTCCGGGGTCGCGACATAACTCCTACTGCTTCTACCATCAAAGCCTCTCCAGTATAGGCAAAGCCTTACAAAAAGGCTACGCCACACTGGCTATGGGTGTCGAAATACGCCCAAAATCCTTTTAGCATCCATCCCAAAGAACACCAAGACCCAAAGAAGGCAACACCAACTCGCCTTCGCATCACCGAAGAAATGCAGGAAGAAGGATGGTACAAACAGTTGGTAATACCCCTCACTCCAAAGTGGCAAGCAACAAAGTCAAGACCTATAAGGGTAAAGACTTGCACCATGTGTTGGAAATAAGTTGCGACAGAAGGAAGCAATTCCCGGCTGGCATAGTCTCCAAAACCACATAAGTTTAAAAAGAGGACTTGCCAGGATACAACCCTGGCATCACTTGAAGAGAACACCTTCTATCCTCTTACTCAGAGAGAGGGGAGAAGGTATGGAAGACGGCGTCTCGCCTCGGTCATAGTAGGGCCCACACTATGCCTTCCAAAGGTGCATACAAAGCACTCGAAAAAGAAACAACAGCATTTCTCTATCAATAATGTTGCGGAGCTTACACAATTCAAAGACCTTCTGAAAAAGAATAAGAAAATTGAGGTGAACATCCTCACATTATCAGTTCACCAGCTAGAAGGGGTAGACCCCATCACCAATCATTCGGCGCCCATGGTGATAAAGAGGAATGATAAAATGTTGACCTACAGTCAAGATAAAAAGAAGATCCTGACTCTTCATCAAACTCAAGGCTAAAGAAGATTTACTCAACAATGGGTAATAAAAGAAGATGGCCCTGATACCGCCATGGTTTGCATGACCGGGGCTCGACGTGGCAGACGTACTACCAAAATCACTGCCTGCAGTTTAAACCCCGTCGAAGGTGAAGAATCAGATAATGCCTCCAACGGTCATGAAATTCCGGTTACAGATGAAGATGCTCCTCTAATATATAAAAAAAAAAACACAGGGGGCATGGCTTCCCCCGTACTTTGGGCCATCGATGATGACGCTTCATTAACCACTCGAAGTCTCAAGAGCAGCTTCTCACCCCATACTGGAGTAGGCAAATACTCTGTCTTCATGGCTTGGGAAACTAGTGCTCCAGTAAATGTCGAAGAAAAGCTGAAGGCAAAAATTTGGCAGAAAGTATATAGGATTTGGTTAAACAGCAAAATGATAGGATTAACCAAATTGCAACTCAGCTGCATTTTCTCATAGAACGGATGACTGGTCCGAACAATCATCCGCCTGTGACTCCATCTTCTTCAAATAGAAGAGATCCACATACATTTAGAGCGAGAATCGATCAGATTGCAGCACGAATGCAACAACTTTCACAAAGTTTGTCTAAGCGAAGTGGTCAATTCTCGGATAGTAGTCATCAAATAGATCTGGAGAAACCCGTGACTTACAAATATGTAACAGACATGCTGACTAAAACCAGGGATAATGGGAGACTTAGGAAAAAAGGGGATCTTGCCAAAATATCCACTTGAAATGGATTTGGTTCCCTATCCTCCTAAGTACAAACCTGCAACCTTCCAGTCGTACATGGGCAAAAGTTTTGCTTATCAATACATAGTCCACTTCAAGTCCCAACCTGGGGGTATGCCTGATATAGATGCCTTTAAGATTAGATCGCTCATAGGCACTATGAGATGAACTTCCTTTGATTGGTACAAACAATTCCCAGAGAATTCCCTCACTTTATGAGCGATTCTGGAAGAAAAGTTCTTACCGCACTTCCAAGAAGAAGATCAGTCAGTCAGCTTAAACTCACTCACTCAATCCAAGCAAAGAGAAAACAAATTTGTTCAGGGCTACATAAACAGGTGGAGAGCACTGGCTTACAGATGCAAAGAACCTATCTCTCAGAAATCAGCAGTAGATATGTGCAAGTCTAACCTCAGACCTAAGATTAAACAGATGGTAATCAGTGTTAAGACTAAATCTATGTGTAAACTGCTAAAAGCAGCCATCGATGCAGAAGACTGTCATAAGGAACTTGATTAGAAAAACAAGTCCAAAAGGATTTAAGTTTCCACACCTTCTACATCCAAAGGAAAGAAAAAAGAAGGAGTCTTTAATATTTAGACTTCAAAGACTCCTAGAAAGGCACAAGATCCTAAAGATGAAGCTGCTAGGAAGGAGGAATATGAAAGGAGGAAAAAACGCCAAGTACTCCTTTGATGAAAATATTGAAGATATTTTCAGGACTCTACTGGAGCATGGGAAGTTGGAGCTGCCTTGTTCCAAAAGGCGCAGCAAGGAAGGTGGAACGGATGATCCAAACTACTACCCCTATCATCAGGTGATTTCTCATCCTTTGAAAGAATGTTTCATCTTGAAGGAGAAAGTACAAAATATATTGACTAAAGGAGTTATACAACTCGATCAAAGATGTGATACTACATCGATCAACATGGTGGCATTTGGATCGTTTAAACCTGCCAATATTGCGCATGTCATATCAAAGACGGTGGAGTTTTGGTTAGTTAATAAAATCGAAAATAGTGATGGACTCGTCTCGGTCACCACAGCATCTGGAGAAGTGATATGGGTGCATCCTGATCTCATAAATGATGACAGCTGGGAAACAGTGGGGTCAAGGTCTACTTTCGAAAAAGGAGGAAAATGAAGAAAATTGTTTCGTAACTCTTACCAAACAGTTAAGGCACAGCCTATAAAAGAAACAAATGAGGAAATTGAGCCTGCACCAAGAAAAAAGGCACTAGCAGAATCTTCTGAACTAATGAGGAAACCTATTACTTTGGTGGACTTCCTTCTCCCTCTCACCAAGGAAGAAGATGAGTTGCAGATTTCAAATTGCAATCGAGTCTCCAGATTAGGACACCCTCCTCTTTCAGATTCGAAGGACTCAGATGATGAGTGGGTCCCCCCTACAATGCCACCACTAATGGATGATGATGACTATCAGGACAGTGATCAGGAATAAGATCCTAATGAAGAAGAATGCCTTTCAGATGAGGTATTGAATGAAAATGACTTCATCACTGATCCCTTCTTATATCAAGAGAATATTCCGGAGATAGAAGTCCAAATTTACAATCCAAGACTCCTTGAACTTGGTGACTGGCCTATGGACCCTCCTTCATTCCCTATGCCTCCAGAAATTCATCCGGATCCTCTACCAATCATAGATGATAATGAACCCTGTCGTCAGGCACCTGTAAATGCACCTATAGCACAAGACACTTCTAGCTCATCAATACCAGTCGAGTTGAAAAATGGTCAAGACGACAACTCAAAAAAGTAGGAGTGCCTAACTACCAAGAAGGACATCCCTAACAAGGTGTCAGTTGTCTTTACTTCCAATGGCCCTTCCACCCCGGTGACCTCCACATCAGAAACCAAGGATGATCGGTGGAACACCCTACCAAAGGATGTGCCGGTTGTCACAATCAGTGACACGTCTTCAAGATCTGATGGAGATCATTGTGTGAAGTTTAAAGAAGCTCCTGACATTGTGCCAATCAATTCCTCGAACAAGTTCATCATAGAAACACACGAGGTTATCGCCTTGGAAGATGAACCAACAGATCCTGGGAGTGAACCGGATGTGACGTCATGTCACGTGGCCGCTAGTATAAGAGAAGAAACCACTGCATCCTCTTCATCTGCCAACGTGGAAGATGTAGTTGAAGGAATGGAAAATCTCTTCTCCCAATAAGAAGAAGTTCTGGCTAACCAAAGCAGCACTGGGATTGGCTTCCGATCTGGAAGAAATTATAAAGTTAATTATGATAAACCTTCCACACCTACTCCTTCTATTCTTCCTTCTACTTCTCCTTCACTTGTAGTCCCCACAGAACAAAATGTAAATACTAATGTAAATGAAAGGTCGATAGAGCCATTTAAGTATGACCTTGTCGAACATCTTAAACACATACCTACACGATTGCACATTCTTGATCTGTTGCAAATGTCAAAAGAAACTCGAGACAGTTTCATCAGGGAATTACAAGCACTGGATCCTAATAATCAAGTGCATGTGGCTCAAGTGCATCAAATAGAGAAGAAGCATCAAGTAGCTAAGTCCAAAAGACCTCAGAACCAATGTAAAAAGTGTTACTCCATCCAGAATGCTTTTAAGGCTACTATTTCTTTCTCTAAGGAAGATATGTTTCTAGGCAATGTCAATCATACAAGGCCTCTATATGTCACAGCATATATCAAAGATGTACTAATTCCCAGGGTGCAAGTGGATTTGGGGCCAGCTCTTAATCTTATTACCATCACGGCATTACAAGAATTGAGAGTTCCACCAAACAAGCTCACCAGTTCCAATGCTGCTATTCAAGGGTATAATGGTGAAATTCAAAACCCCATCGGGAAGATTCGGATCAAATTTCAGCTTGGGAGTTTGGCTTTTGAGGCTACTTTGCAAGTCGTCAAAACTCAAGCTTGTTATAAAATTTTGCTTGGAAGGAGATAGTTGCACGACTACGCTATTGTGCCATCTACCCTTCATCAGTGTTTCAAATATATTGATGATGGTGGAAAAGTACATCGTAATTTCGCTGATAAGAAACCTTCAAAGGAAATGAAGTTTACTTTACCGACGCGGCTATGTATGAAGAAAGGAAGCCTAGTGTGAAGAAACCTGTGGTGGAAACAGGCACAGCTGAGTCAGCCAAAGTTTTAAGCCAGCAACAAAAGAAGAAAATAGTGGTGCGGTTCATGGATACGCTTGAACCTTTCATGATCAAGGTGAAACCTGACATGAAAAAGAATAAACCCTTGGTCATTTTCGCTAAATCTTCTAAGTCAGTTAATGTGGCTTCTCCAGTTAACCAGCTAGAACAAGAAATCAGTTGGTCTGACCTGCTATGGGCTCTTAATGCAAATAGTCAATCACCCCAAGATAGCAAAGGAATTGGATATCATGAAACTATAATGTATAGTCCAGCATCTCAAAGGATATTTAGACTCATGATGGGCGAGGCGGAAAGTCGTCGTCGAATCTATCCTACTTTAATGGCCTTCTCTCATAACTGAGGAAGTCGGTAGAAAACAAAATTCAGACGACTGGAAAGCGAAACTTGCAGCCTAGTCCGACGAGATGCTTTGAGGTGTTCATTGGATTTTATGTGCATCTTAGAGGCATATCATTCAGTAGAAGAAGAAAAGATCACCATATGGCAATTGGTTCTCACGTGTCAAGGACCGGGTGAGTCTGTTGTTAGTTATATAAATCGATGGTTAGAAATGGCCTACATATGTGAAGATCCCCCTCCTAAAAATATGTGGATCACACTATGCCTTTATAGTTTACATCACAATTTCAGAATACTCGCAATTGGAGAAGATTTTAGAAATTTTGAAGAGTTAGTTATGTTCATGGAGACTATTGAAAATCATGTTCTTTTCTCTCTAAGGAATATGACAAGAAGAACACGCGCGGCAAATGTGGTGTCCCTGTTTCAAGACTTTGATTCTAAATCAAACTCGGAGGAAGTTAGCAGCGTGTTCACAAATCCACATCCACCAGTAGGATATGAACCTCCTCTCTACTTGTATTCATATCCATATCCAATATTCAAGGTTGAAGGGTCAACTTTCCTTATACCTGCAAAAAGACAATGAAAACATGACATGATATTCCATCGAGCGGAAGATGCCTGCACTTCATCTCCACCTGGGAGTTTTATCAGTGAAGGCAAACCGAACTTCAAAACCTACGGTCAGCAATCTCATAACATGATAAGAAACATGGGTTACAATCTCAAAAAGCCTACCGGATTAGGGATGACCGAAGGGATACTAGTACCTTATACCGGTATGACAATTGAAGCAAATAGTGAATTGAATTGTAATCACCGGATAGAAGAATCTCGGTTGGGCATCGAATACACTCGTTACCAAAGCATACCCCATGTTGCAAAAAACTTCAGGGCAAAAACTGTGGTATACACCAAAGAATATGATTCTGATGATTCCTTGGAAGCAGATATACAGGATCCAGCAAATTTGGCCATCTTCCAACACCCAGAAGGAGCAAGTGATAATGATGACGCGGCGTCTCAAGCCATTGATCACTAGCAACCGGAGCTTGATGAAAACCAAAATTCACACAATTCTGGTTCTTAGGACCATTTGGTTCAAAATGTGCAAACCAATGAGCCTTCAAAACTGAATCCTTGGAAAGGGATCAAGCCTTGGTTTAAATCTCCAAATGATATCCCAGAGGGATTTGTGGAGTTGGAAGCCTCTAAAAATAATGTGGAAGAACGTCCTCCTAATCCTCCAATCGAGGACAAAGTACAAGAAGTAAACATGGGAACCCCGGACAATCTCCGTCATACCTTTGTAAATGCTCATATTAAAAGAAATGAACTAGAGGATTTTGTGTATTTATTGCATGAGTTTGTGGATTGTTTTGCATGGACTTATGCAGAAATGCCATGAATGGACCCAGAAATAGCTGTACATAAATTGAATATAACGAAATATGTTAAACCAGTAAAACAAGATCAATGACTTACTAAGCCGAAGATCATGAAAAAGATTGAAAATGAAGTACGAAAGCTTCAGGATGTTCGATTTATTCGGGAAGAACGACACCTTGACTGGTTAGCCAATATTGTTCCTGCTACAAAAAAGATGATTTTCCGCTGCCTATCCCTGAAATCAGGCTATGTATCGATCTTCAGGATCTAAATAAGGCTTATCCCAAAGATGATTTTTTACTGCCTATCCCTGAAATCATGATTGATAATACATTCGGGTATGAAAGAATGTCAATCATGGATGGATTCTCAGGATATAACCAAATCAAGATATCCTCAGAAGATGAAAAGCACACCTCATTCAGGACCTCATTCGGGGTAAACTGTTATACAGTCATGCCTTTTGGCCTCAAGAATGCATACAGGAGCCACATATCTAAGAGCCATGATGAGAATCTTCCAAGATATCCAACATAAGACGGTTGAATGTTACAAATATGATTTGGCCGTTAAAAGCAAAAAGAGGAGCACTCAATTTGATGATTTACGCAAAGTCTTTAAACGATTGCGGAAATTCAAACTACGTATGAATCCTCTCAAACATTTCTTGGGAGTATCTTTAGGAAAATTCCTTGGATTTGTAGTACGCAAAGGAGGGATCGAGCTTGATCCAATCAAAGTTAAGGCAATATTAAAGATACCTCCACCAAAAACTCATAAAGAACTCAAAGGCATACAGGGTAGATTGGTCTACATCAGGAGATTCATCTCTAACTTATCCAGCAAGTGCAGACCCTTCTCTCGCTTGATTAAGAAAGGGGTTGATTTTGTCTGGGACAAAGAACGTGATAAAGCCTTCAAAGACATCAAAAGGTATTTAACCAATCCACCTGTATTGGTAGCTCCAAGGTCAAACAAACCATTCATCCTATATACAAGGGCTCTAGATCATTCTTTGGAGGCGATACTAGCTGAAAATAATGATAATGGCAAAGAAGTTGCCTTCTACTACCTATCTCGAATGTTAGTGGGTGCAAAACACAATTACAAACCAGTTGAAAAAGGATGCTTGGCTCTTATGTTCGCAGTACAAAAACTCTGACACTACTTACTGTCAAGCCTTGGCAGATTTTCTGGCAGAACTTTCTTTGTCAGAAGATTCAGAATTCAAAGAGACCTTTCAACTGAACCAATATTCTTCACCGAAAAGATCATTAAACATACTGTTGATCCTGATCTTCATTGGATTATGCATTTTGACGGAGCTACGCGAACCTATGAATTTGGTGAAGCTGTATTAGGAGTGGGAATTATCTTCTGTAGTCCAGAAAGAGTATTTATACCTCATTCTTTCTTATTGCTGGAACCATGCTCCAACAACGCAGCATAATATACAACTCTAATTATGGAATTAGCATTGGAATTCGACATTGATATATTAGCGGTATATGGAGATTCCTAACTGATCATAAAACAAATTAATCTCGAATATGAAATGAGAAAGCCAATCTTGGTCCCTTACTCCAACAAAGCTCAAAAGCTCAAAAAGGCCTATTCAAATTGATTGAATGCCATCATATACTGAGCTATGAGAATGTCAAAGCAGACGCTTTAACTGGATTAGCTGCTTCGATGGCCTTACCAGAGAATGATATGGTGAAAATTACTGTTACGAAACGGAAATTATTACCACCTCTTGATACCCATCAGGCTATAGCAGATTGCTTCTAAGTCTCGAGAAGTAGAACCCCCTCTTATGAAAATTCATTTAGAAACTGGAAGGAACTCTTCATCAACTACATCCTACATGGCATTCTACCTGACAAAATCAAAGACCAAACTAGTATTCAAAGGCGTGCGTCCAGATATTATTAATCTTCCATCTAAAATTCTATATTAAAGATCATTCGATGGAGTTCTAATATGGTGCCTATCTCAAAAGGAAGCTGAAGATACACTAAGAGAGGTTCATGCAGGGCTATGTGGCGCTCATCAAGTTGGACCAAAATTACATGACTGAATCAAAGGTTGGGATATTACTGGCCTATAATAATTGCGGACTCCATACAATTTGCCAAAATATGCAGAGAATGCCAAATTCATGGTGATTACATACATCAACCGCCAACTTATTTCCATCCTACAACCGTATCTTAGCCTTTTGAAACCTGGGGTATGGATATCATCGAAAATTCATCCTCCATCAAACAAAGGTCACCCTTTAATTCTGGCGGCCATGGACTATTTCTCTAAATGGTCTAAGGCAATTCCACTAGCCAAAGTAAAAGCTAATACCGTGATCAACTTTGTAAAAAATCATATTATTTGTCGTTTTGGTGTAACAAAGTGCCTATACCAGGATAATGGACCCCAATTCTTCGACAAGTATGGTATTCATTATTGTCCTTCCACCGCATACAACCCTACAGCGAATGGATTACCAGAGGCTTTCAACAAAACAATCTTCAAAATTCTGAAAAAGATGGTGTCTAACAATAAGAAGTCATGGGGAACAAAACTCTATGAAGCTCTCTGGGTTTACCAGACCACAGTTAGAGGCCCGACTAAATCAATTCCATTTTCTCTCGTCTACGGGTGCGAAGCAGTAGTACCCTTAGAAATTTAGTTACCTTCACTTAGAGTGGCAATTGCAGTGAAAATCATTGATGATCGAAATGCTGAGTTGAGACTTCAAGAATTAGAAAAGTCTTGACAAAAAAAGGCTTGCAGCCAGGCAAAGTATTGAAATTTATCAAGCTAGTATGGCAAGATCTTTCGATAAAAGTGTGCGAGAAAGGGTTTTAAAAAACGGAGACCTAGTCCTTGCAGTACAAAGACCTATGACCCTCACTCACAAATCTAAGGAAAAGTTTGAACCCAAGTGGGAAGGACCATACGTCATCGACAAAGTTTACTCAAACGAGGCATATGTTGTTCTTACCGTTGAAGGAAAAGGATGGATGATGCCTGTCAATGGAAAGTTTTTCAAACGTTACTATTCCTAATTCAATTTTAGATTCAGTCTCATTGTTTTTATCAGGATAGACCTCCTGGCACTCCTAATTGAAACGCAAGTCATCTAGCCAATGTCCCTTTCTATGGACCCTAATTGAGTCTACTCTTGTCATCTGGCCAAAGTATTAACAAAAAAAAAAAAAAAGGAGAGACCCCATTTGAACCCTATATACACCAAATTCCTCAGTTCTGAACAACCAAAGCCGAACCCCGACTAATGCCCTTACAAGGGAAAGGCCCATATCTAACCCGTTGGTGACAGCCATGTAGAATTGCAAACCATCTTGCTCTCTAAGACAGTGAAGACCATGGCAATGGTACACAAACCATGCATAGAGGAGATCCTCACCAAAATACCCATTATATGGCTTGGAATTGCGCACGAGAAATCCAATCATCTTTAACCGTGTGCACAAGTAACTAACCAGAGTCGGAGCTAAGGCGAATCTTGTTCCAAAAGCCATCTTACAGGCAGGATAGATGTACTCCCCTTGAATCTCTTTGCCCGCTATGGGGAAGATGACTTCGGATAACCAAACAGCCAAATAGGAAGCAGCAAGACGTCTCTTTGGCATAATACGAGAACAAGTTCTCTCCAAATAAGGGAGGAGATCGGGGCAGTTAGCATAAGATGTGATGTGCTTATGCGTCTTTCACCTAGGACTTAACGAAGAAGGGTCCACAGTCACCACCTTCTTCTTAAAGACCTTCAGATCTTCTAAGAACGTTATGTTCCTGATTGGTCCCTTAGGTAGCATGGTCTTTATCCAAGTCCTGGCCTTGAACTTGTGGCGGCTATCATGGGACATCTCTGCCAAAGCGAAAACTTGATGGAAGACGGTGCGGAATTCTTCGATCTCCCTCTCTAAGATAAAATTGAGGGCGACGAACTCTTCATAGAATTCCCCAAGAATTGGGAGACTGAAAACATCACGCATCTCAATAAAAGAAAACCCTAACTTTTGAGTTAGGGGTGATAAAGCTATTGGTGGCAGGGCATAACAGCTCCATTATTACCCGACATGACTCCTTTGCTTTTGAAGGGATCCACCGAGATGTCACTCTCATTGCTTCAAGCACCCCGGCGTCTGGGAGGATGTCGCCACATTGAGATGCAACTTCGCTGGTCCATAATTCCCAATCTTTGAAAGGAGTGAACCATCCTCTCGGGTTGTACCTTTTACAGACCCAAGCGCTACCATTGCCCGACAAAACTTCTAAACCAATAGTTTAGAGTTGCGGCACATTACAACCAATAGATAGAACTATTCTACATGGAGCTAGCATGTCAAACTTCGCTATAGCAGACTCTTGAAAACCCGGAGCATTGTACTGGAAAAATACCATTCTTGAAAGTATGCTCGCTAGTTCCCTAAGAGATTTTGCTGTCATCCTTGGCTGTCATAGTCGGCTTGAGGGCCAGAGCGGAAGAGCCTGTTTTATACGTATGCTCGGTTGATACTGTGATGGTTTCCTCGGTAGTATCAACAAGTGAAAAAGTGATGTGCTCAGTGGAGTGACATTCCTTGCAATCACTATTATCGTTGAAAACGTAGTCAGGTTTCCTCAAAGACCCTCGATTCCCGTCACTCCAAGCACCGCTAATCAGGATATCGCGGTATAATTGTTTAGTTCTTGGGGAAGTCAGAAGTTTACCCTTAAATTTCCCCATCTCATTCTAGGCAATATAGTCCACATTCCGAGAAATATGCTCCATCCTTGCACGACCATCTCCCATAATGCTGCGAGGAGAAAGAGGAGCTTGTGTAGTCTCAGTAGCTGGAACTTGCGGAATCTCAACAGCAAGCTACTTGCCCTTAGCAATGTCAGCAGCATCAGCAGCAGAGGAAGAAGAAGCAACATTCTTGTCTGTTGAAAATAAAATAAAAGATGTTAGTCTCAAGAATCTGCAGAAGTTTCGACAGCATTTCCCCTTACTTTAAAGGTGGGCAAAAAACCCTAAAGTAGAGAAGTATACTTGATTCTCAATCTCGGTAGGGCAACAAAGTACGCGCTTAAAGGTTTTTTCAAATCAAGGTCTCCGGTTAAGCAGGGCAACTAAATGCACGTTAAAACCATAAAAAGACATGCATGAGAATGGATGAATGCAATAAAGATGTGCACTTAGCAAATTTTGCCATTCCATCGGCTAAGGATAAGCATTAAAAAGTCAGCAACTATGATTCTGCCACTTCAGTGCTCGGCGGCCAAAATTCAGATATTTCTGCCATTTCAACAATCAGTGATTAAATTGCGCTCAGTGGTCAGTGGTCAATGTTCGCTCAACAAATCTTACCGGCCATTGTTTTGCTCAGCGGCTAAAACTAAAATTTCCCACGCTTGACGGCCATTCTTTTTCAGTACTTGGCGGCTAAAGCCAAATCCTTTGGCAATCAACTACAAAAACCTAAATCTTTCGCAGCTAAAACTCCCCACTTGGTGGCCTACATCAAATCATGCTGCGGTCAAACAACAGGAACTCTAGCAGCTAGAAGTTTATAATTATTGAGGCTTACTGGCCAAGTAACCGTTCCGGAAAAAGCTCAACGCCTAGCGGCTGTTTTGGAAACTCTAGGATGACTGTTATTAAGCCTCTGCTCTGAACTTGGTAGCCACCCCACTCAACAATCGACGGCCGTTATTCAAATGTGGCCGAAAATTGCCAAGCCATTGTTCGTAATTCATTTATCAGGTCTCTATTCCATGAGAATCAAGAAGGCAAACCTCTGAAACCATTGTTCTCCATCTAAAAGCAAGAAAGAATAGCCGAGACTCATTCATCTTCTACTGATTGAGTATGGAATCCCCCATATACACTGAAGCAGCGGGATGCACATATATATATAAAAGAGGAAAACAGAGGAGAGAAAAAGAGGAAAAGACTCTAAAATCATGTTCTTGGCAAAAGGAGAAAGAAGAAAACAACCAAGATCCATTCGGTTCCCACATGATGATTACAGGACTTCACATTTAGCAAAACAAGAAAATTGCCCTAAGATTCTTGTCCCCCCCCCCCCCCAAAAAAAAAAAATGATCAACACTCAAAAGGTGGGTTCTATTCCTAGTCCCAGTCAAAGAAATCCATTTGAACTCAAAAGAATCCTTTCAGGAAATCTTTAACTGAGATCGAAGTTACCCTGATGGTCCTCGAAAGGAAAACATGTGAACACGGTGAAGAAGAAGAAAATAACAACAAAGATAGAAAATAAAATCTGCATTCTTTTTCAAAGAGAGGTTTTACTGGCCATGGTTTCTAAAACAGGAGAGAAGAAATCACAGAAAACTCGAAGAAGAAGGAGAAACGTCCGAATGGAAGCTCTGAACATGCTTTAGGGTTCTGAAAAGCTCTGGCAATTCAAAAGGTTGAAGTAAAGAAAAAGAAAATAAAACGCAAGCTTTTATAAGACATTTAGACCTCGATATTCGCAATAGGCACCGATCGCGGATTTGATTGCTCAGCGGCTGCTCCAAAGATGAAACAACGCCTAGAGGCTGTTTCAAAGGTGCATTAGCGGCCATTAACCAAAGCAAAGAATAACCAAACTTAGCCGTTTAGCACACAGTTCGAGGAGACGTCGTTTGGACTTCTAATTGCTTTTCGAAATCCATGGAGCCGCCAAAATTCAAAAGTGACATCATCATAATGATCCATTTGAGAATGTCTTCAAATAGACTAGTCATATGCCCTATTTGGAGTCAATTTGCCGACCCAATCACCCAATTCCAACAAAAAACACAATCAATGCCATAAATTTTAAACCCTTTTTATTCAATCCCGACAAAATCATCACTTTTTCATCAGCAAAGAGAAAATTCTTCAAAAAGTGGTTCTACACCTCCGGGATTCTTCCTTGGGCTTTTCCCCATAATCCCCGTAAAGGTGCAAATACTTGATATTTGTGAAAAGTAGGGCATGAGCAGCTTTTAAAACAGGTTTTCTATACCTTTCAATCAAAAGTGCAAATTTATGGAATTCTCGAGGCACAATAATTACCATGACATATTTTAACCATTGTACCTCGAGGGGGACATTTGTGGGCATACAAAAAATTCATTCGTCAATGTATCATATTTCCCTAGGCGAAATACTCATTTTCCATAAAAGAGGGTATTTATGACTGCTGGATCTGACCGGCTATAGTGGAAACATCCCAACAACCGCTATCTACAAAGTTCGTCGGCCGCTTCAGTCTTTTGAACACTGGCCGCACAGCGCAACAAAGCAGCCGCTGATCTTCGCTCAAATGATGGCCGCGAACGCTACAAGTCTTCAAGCATTGGCCGCTGAACCTCTTCTTTCCCAGCTACCTATCGCCCACGATCTCCCACGATCCATGGCCAGTTACTTCTTCCAATGGTCGTTGAACCTGTAAAGAATGAACAGTTACACTTTCCAATTAATGGCAGTTTCAAAACTACCTCCACTCCTCCATGATTTACGATATTTATGGCTTCTCAAAGGCTATAAAATGAAGACTTGAGAGGACAGAAAAAGATCTCTAATCCAGCGCAAAAGAAGTCCAGAAACCCTGCCATTTTCAAAACTCTCTCATCCTTCATCCGCAAGGTGAGAATCAATCAGTGGTGAACTAGTCCAAAACAGTCCAAGTACATTATCAATGTTCAATCTATTAGTATTCAGTCCATTCCCATTTGTACATGGGTCACAAAACCACAATAACATTTCTTTTTGTTCTAAGGTATCACATTCATCCTCTCTTAGGCCCTATGATGGCCCACCTAACCACAGACGCGGGTCAATGATTACCAATCCATAAATCTAGGTACAAGCAATGAGTGATAACAAGAGTGACCAGAAATGAAACAAGTATATCAAGTCCCCAAAACCGAGCCAAACTAGTATATCAAGTCCCCAAAACCGAGCCAAACAATGGGAAATAGCAAATGTTCAACCTAAGTAATGCCCCCTTTTCAGCTCCAGGTTCATGTTAGCCAATTCAATTCCTAAATGAAGTTTTAGATGCCAGTGAAGTGTATTTTGGTGCTCCTGAAGTTACATGCATCTCTAACGACATTTAGGGATCGAATTGAAATCCAATTAATACACTAGACCCTACTTTGGTGGTCCCCATGAGTCAAAGTTGAGCCAAATCATTGACTCATGCTTAGCACATCAATAGAAGTCCATTTGGATGGTCAATGAACCCCACAACAAATCAAAACATAAAAAATTGCAAAACTGAAAACTCACAGTCTATAATTGTTTCGCCCAAAAGAGGAAATAATGAAAGTCTAGTGAAGAAGCTTTTTTATTTCATTCTTTGAACATTACAGAAAGATGTGAAAATGACTTGCACGAATGCTTGATCGGACAAGAAGAGTCATCTCCACTTTTATTTACATGGGTTATTCTTTGCTTCACCTTATGAGTGCAAGTTGTTTACAATTTTTTATACAACCCCCTCGTCAAGCTTAGGAGACAAAAAATAATGGAAATTTGGATTGAAGGGAGAGAGGAAAAGTCTGTTGTTCTCAAGAGTTTGCTGGAGACGGAATTAGGGAAGTCTGCAATTTAGCTTCTTCTGTCAGTCTTTGTAGTTCATCACCACTGTTTAGGAAGAAGGATTATTCAGAGAAGTCTGCTTCAAAGCAGTAGAGACAATCTCTGTCCTTCCTCCATGGTGAGAGGAACAAAGGCTGGCTTTCAGAAGCTATCGCTTAAGTAGGAGAACATTCCCCATATATAAACAACTCAACACTTTACTTGAGATATGAGATGGAAGCCTTTTTACAACTTTAATAGCAAATCTCTTTAAGTCAATTTTAAATTAAGAGGATAAAGGAAGAAGACAGTAATAAAAGCACTCACATGCTTAAGAAGAGGATAAGGTAATTTGTGAATGCACCATCCACAATGGAGCCCATTATATCAACAATTCAAATCAATGATACACATAAACCATTAGCACACGCAACGCTGTAATTCTGTGATACCGGAAGTAAGTGATCCTTATCCCTCAAAGAAAATGGTTTTCTTATAAATTGATGAAAAATGGTTCATTTTCTCTTTCTATATGGAAAGTGCTTCACCGGACTGAGAAATGCCATGCATGAAAAATGAGAGGCTTTTCCTTATTACTGAAGAATGCATTGAACAAATTATTCTAAATTTCAGACAATGCTTTCGTTAATAATCATATCATATTGTCTATTCAAACGGATTCAACAGTCATCGTTCTCATAAAACTCTAATGTTTAACTGATTAATATGACAGGCCAAAGGTTGATCAAAATTGATTTGTAACCTATAAACAATAACAAGTGAAGTTTAGCCAAATGAGCTAGAAAATGTGGTGTATCCGAGAGATCTTCATCATTACATTTCCCACTTTTTTGGTCCAAATTATTAAATCGAACTCTCCCACAGCGAATGGCGATGCGCTTGAGTACCGCACTTATTTGGAGTGACATCCAACTTTGGTTCGAAACTGTGTTGATAATGTGATTGCTCACTCATCTAAACAATCTAGATTTGTATGTTACTTTGATCAAAGTAGAATTTAGTAATGACTTCTCTAACCATTAGGTTAGAAGTAAGGTTCCAAACGGCCTAGTCAGGCTGGAGGTTGTCCAAGCCCTATGCTCAGCTTACGCAGGCTAGGCAGGGGTAGGCCAAAGCCCTAGGATGGACTGCACTACCTAGGCTCTTACCCAGCCCTTGTGGGCTTGGGTAAGGCCAAGGCTTAAAGAAAAGAAAACCAAATTTTTAACTTTTCATCTGCGCTATCATTCGGCATAAGGGTAAACCTATTGTTAATCTTCTTTTATTTGAGCTTGATAAAATGCATTACATTGAATTATTATCAATTGAGTACCAAATAAACAAATGGATCTTACATAAAGAGGAAAAAAAATGTCTTGTAATTTCCTCTACAACATGGGATTGGGATTTTGGAGCACTAGTTTTACAAGTTGTGGCCCATCAAATAGGAGGGGCATTGGAGTTGAATCTTAATATTAGGCTGAACATTAGACCGAATAACTAAAGAGGAGTGATCCTATGCTCTTAAGAACCTATGTAAGAATCATGCTCAAATAAACCCAAATATATGCTTAAATGGGTAGATGATCCATTATGCGAGGGGTGCATTGTGCAAACCTACTAGTGGGGCTCACCTAATCACCGATTCAAATGGACTACATCCCCCTCTCCCCAAATGTCACCAGTCCTTTTTTTTTTTTTTAACACCGATCTAAATGGATTGAACCATTGGACCATTGGACCAATTAATATTATTTTTTATATAAAGCCATTCAACTTGTGTGCCACGGATCAAGGGGTTAAATGATCTAATGGGCCTAGAATTTTACATAAGGTAGGCCCATCTAGATCTTTCAATTCCCTCTTCCCATTGATTGGTGGGGCCCCACAACATGGGGCGCACAGGGCGTGCATCATCACTGCCTTGCTTAAATAAATCCACATATAGTGCATGTACATGTAAATAAGCCTAGTAGTAGTAGTAGTAGTAATGCATTTCTTATTTACATGAAATCAAATAGGAATCACATGAAAATCACATAACAATCATATTAAAAATTAATATTAGTATCACATCAGAATCATGCTCAAATAAACCACCATGTATGCTCAAATAAATCCACATAATCTAAATAAGAAAAATATGAGGGCCAGGCTAGGAGGGCCTAATAGTGTCCAAGCCCAGCCCTCAAATTGGCGGGCATGCAAAAAAGCTGTCCCAACCCCGCCTCACTTCGCAGACTTTTTGAGGGCCATGTCGGTAGTAAGAAGGCCCAGTTGACAACCCTAGTTAGCGGGTCGTCCAATGGTTCTTATTGAGAAAAGTGGGCCGCGGAGATAAAGCTACATTGAATCATTTTGTATATATGTCATTCATTGTCCAATCTCAATTCTTAAATGAGATAAAATCTATAGGGCCTATTTGGGTTGGGAGCAATTCCGAGATAAGTTCCTGTTGTTTGAAATTCCTAACACAAGTATAGGGAATTCCAAATTCCCTGTTTAATTAGGTTTTGAGGTCTAGAAATTTTTGAGCTTCACTTTAGGCCAACTAAATTCTCTTAATTATGAAATTCAAGCAATCTTGTCATTGTCATTTGGAATTCTACTTCTCAAGGACAACATTTGGAACTCTTTGAGTTCTCTAGACATGATATCCCCTAATGCTTGCAATCAAATATGCCCTTGAAGAGAAGATCTAAGGTAATCTAAATACAGCAAATCACATAGTGCCTCCCCAAAAGTAGCCACCATTGGGCTTAAGGCCCGTTTGTCTCGTGTCATTGAATTCTTAGGAACTCTGAGACTTGTATTTCTAAAAGTAGTTAAAAATGAAGAAACAAAGGTGAATATTAAAAAATGGCCATCAAATAATCTCCCCTATAATACAAAATGAATGAAGAGAAGATGGGAAACGAATACCCCAGCATCAACCTAGTAATTCAATTCTTAGTGACGTTAAGATCTCATCTAGCTCTTACCACATCACCTCTTTCATAATTCTTTGTTTGAGCCATTTGACTTGGATTTCCTATAGGTTTTTTCCTGCATTTGATTGGTGATACAGTATCGTGAATCTAAACTAAGATATCAGGATCAACCTCTCTCATCTCTGGGAAACTGAAGAGCCTCTACTACCGAGATATCAATGGTTCAATTCCCATGTGTCGTCTCTGACTTTCACGGAAAGTGAAGTGCCTCTACCACTGAGCTATCAATGGTGCAATTTACATGCAAAAGAACAGGCCAGAGAGAGAATTTTCCCTGTGAGCACTCCAGTTTTATGTGGGTCACTTGGGCTCACCTATGCAAGTGTACCCCATAAATAAACTGTCATCAAGCCTAATCTGATACTCATCTGACCTTTACTCAACACTGGATTGAATGTAAAAAAACAGTAGAAAGACAAAAAAATTCTGAAGGCTTTTAATTCAAGGGTTAGGATTATATGATAGATATATGGCTGATTTTTGCCAAACCCTTGTCTGATAGGTATGCACCTTAGTGGGCCCATGATATGGACTGTATTCGGAACTGCTTCTAGTTTGGCGAAAAGTCCTCTTCCTGTTAATCCCTCTGCTTTTAAATAATGCTGTTGACAGCATACATAGGATTGGAACATTACAAATCACTTTTCTCGATCTCTTTGTTCAAGAATAGAACTTTCTCATTTGAGATGTGCCCACCTTCCCCTTTTGGATTGAAACACACCCAATCACCCTTGCTTGCACTGTTTCAATCTGACTGAGATATTACCAAAAACAATGTTTGGGCATTTCTTTATTCCCTCAGGAATTCATTTAACTTTTTGGATAGCAGAAAACAGTGAGATCTTTTTATAATCCACGTACATTGGTTCAATTCTCATTGTATACACGAATTTTTTATCTAAATCCTTTGTGGCCCGCTCTCATAGAACCCCAAAGGCTAGAACTATAGGTATAACTAAAAAGGTCCAATCCTTGAATTTAGGCCGCTCAAAATCAGTTCTCCCGGTTTATTGATTGTTGGCCATATTTCCCACCAATCATTGTTGAACCCACCAACAAATGAATCAGGTTTGTTTTTTCTTTTAATTTTTTTTTTATTCTAATCAAACATTTTACGTGTAATCAATCTAATGGACCTCTGAGCCGAGTCAACATCAATCCATAAGGGGAAGAAGATTGATTTTGGGGGGGGGGGGGGGGGGGGGGGGGGCGGCCTGGGGGTCTAACAAAAAAGTAATGCATTTTCATAGATTCTCCAATATCTCCCTCTTTCTTATCTTCTGTTTCTCTCAACTCTTTTTAAAAGTTTCTCTCAACTCTTTTCATCCATTACGAGTCTCAGGATCCGACTTGGAAACCGACCCGTTTAATCGCCGGGGCTATCTTTGTCTTTTCATATCTGTTTCATCGTCCGTCCGTTATAACGGTTCGGTCCTTTTCCTTTTCTCTTTTTCTTTTTCTGTTCTTTTTTGCAAAGGTGCGTTTCTTCGTTCCCACCATTTCCACGCATTTCCATGCAAATATAGAGAGAGCTCTCTTCTCTCATTTTCCCTGGTAACATTTTCAAATTCTCTGAAACTTGTGTGCTTTTCAAGTAATGGCATCGATTTCCTATCCATTTCCCATGAAATCTCATTTGGGTTGGATTTTCTGCATATGCATTTCATCCCCTTCATTTGTTACAATCTCTTCATTTTCTTGGAAATGTAATGAAAATCTTTTGTGGGGTTGGTTCTAATGGTTTTTCTGCTCATTTCCAGCTGCAGATCGCCGATTTTAGAAGGCTGAAATGAAGTATTTGAGTTGAATTCTAGAGGGTTCTCTCTCTTTCGAGTGTCGAGATCCCATCGCAATGCAGGAGAAGAGAAAAGCGGCATCTGGGACGTCTGAGCTCTCGGAATCAAATCGAAGAATCATTGATTCCAGCGGCCAGGCCAAACGGGTCTATCAAGTCTGGAAAGGAAGCAATGTAAGCTTCTTTCTTTTCAAATTTGAGTTTTTTCTTTTTGGAATTTCATGAAGAATTTGCTTATTTCAATAGTCTTGAATTCGAACCAGTGTTGGGGTTTGTTTTGATGTATTTGAAATTCTATGGGGTACTTTTGGTAGCACAGATGGTTATTCATTTCACTATGCATTTGGGGGCATGGAAGAAATCAAATCTACATTGGGAGGGTTACTGTTTCTCTCTCTTTTTTGTCCTTATTTTTTTCACCATGTCAGATTTTCCTGTGGCCCAAATTGAACATTTTCATGGAGAACCATTTGTTCCTCCAAAATATTAAAACCTGGTTTGTTGGTTTTGTTGATCTTCTATGATGGTAATTCATAATGCCTTCAAATTTGTACCATATTGGATTCTTAGTAGTAGAAATTGTTATTCAGTGCTCCGACATATTGGTTTTATCAGATGTTTCACTTTCAGTTTCAATTAGCAAAACAGAATAAAAATATACTTAACTTGGGGAACTTTTTGAGATACTAATTAATGAGAAGAATATAAATCTAAAAAATATATCACTATCATTTTTTAAATATTAAAATTTAAGATTTTTTGAAATGTTTTAAGAAACATAAATCTAGAAGAGACAAACATATTATCTAATGGAAAGATAAAAAAAAACCTAAAATAGTTTAAATTGAGAAATTAAACTATTTTAAATTAAGAGAGCACGACAAAGATAAAAATAAAAAATAAAAAATAAAGGGATTATGGAAATAGAAAAGAAAAAACCACATGCATGTATTCTTTACAATCATCTAAAGTTGAGAATGCTGAAAGAGATTTGTAGGGGTCTATATCAAGGGTCTACTTCTGATGGGCCATGCATATCTTCTTCTTTCGACATGGAAGAGAGAGGATGCATGACATCTATAGGTCTTGGTGGATCTTTATTATCCACCAGATTACTCTTTTTTGGTTTAAACTATTCCTATCCGATTTTAACTCCAATTGATCAAACACTTTCTTGGTTTAAACTCCAATTGATTGTTAAGTAGTTAGTTTTCCAGACCTTTAATGCCTAGGCTTTTTGGGTGTATTGGTTAGCAAATTGAGATGGTATCAAAGCCAACACATTCCAGGTTCTAATCTGCATGGAGCCAAAAAGGCCCTATGCCGCATCTTTTGCAGGCATGTGCTGCAAATCTGGATGGTATCCCGCCCGAGGGGGGTTGTCAAGTAGTTAGTTTGCCGCACCTTTAATGCCTAGGCATTTTGGGTGTATTGATTAGCAACTTTGAGGTTGATAAAGGTCGAGTCAAAATTGAAATCGCAATTGATATCCAATTTTGAAATCTATTGCGAAATCAAAGAGAGAAAGGTCTACTGGAGAGATTAAAATTTTAAATTTAAAAAGGGCAGTGCCTAATGGGGATAGCTTGGATAAAGAAGTGAAGGATAGATCAACTTTTTAGAATTAGAAAATAGTTGTCTCGCATTCAAACTATATATGATTCTCAAGATTAAGGAAACCATATATTCATGGGCCCACTTTGATTGGTAACAACATATACATGGCCAACTTTGATAGAAAACCATTTTTCAAGATTAAATATATGTTTATAAATGGGCCCACTATGATTAGAAACCATATAAACATCCATGGCCCCTTTTACCAAAAAAAGGGCCCCACTTCAATAGAAAAACAACTATGATAGGAAACTTTATAGACACGAACACCACTTCGGCAGAAGTCCATCATCTAACAAACAAATTATTCTAAGATGAGGGAGAGATTTAAGATGAGTATAGTTGTTGGATGAGAATGTGGTCCATTATAGCATAATCTAGGAAAGGAATCCAACGATAATGAAATTGTTTACTCTATTGGAGATTCTTTCATCGTGGGTTAATGACGTCAATCATCTCTAGTAAAATGTTTTACTGTCAGATTTTTAAGGTATTTAGGGAAAGGAATTTCTTTTGTATGAGAGATAAGATGAGATCTGAATAAGAGAATAAAAAAGGGTCTTTGTTAGAGAAATTGATATCCAAATTGAGCTGCATTTTCACAATCAATTGCAAAATTGAGCTCAATTTCGCCAATCGAACTTGCGTCTTTCATAAATAATAATGTGTCTATGTCTTGTTGTTTTTGTGATGATTTTTCTTGTTCTTTTGAATTTGTGTCATCTCTCTTGATATCAAATGGAAGTACCAAAAATATCCTACGAGATGGTAAACAAGAAAAGAAACATCATTTGGAGTGATGGCACTTGCTATTTCCAGCAATGGCTAACTTGTTCTCTGCAGTTCGGTATTGATTTTATCTACCACAGTCGTGTGTGTATAGGGGACGAACTAATGATGAAGAGTTGAGCTAGACATTTTCTAGATTGAATTGTGGGATACTGGGATTATCAAGTAGGACTGTGGAATTGCATATTAAGTAGAAGACTTGAGCTACCTTCAGTATGGCTGGGGCTATGGTATGCACAAAACCGACTCTTGAAGGAACTTGCTTGACTCTTGTAATTGGGATCTTAATAGAAAACAGTGTTTTTCTTGTTTAGCACCATCTGCTTTGGGGTTATTCACTGATTTCTTCATTTTAGTTTCTACTTCCTGATCCACTTTGCAGCTTTATGTTCATCTACACTATATTATTATTATTTGCCATTTAGAGGTGATGGTACAGTACTGGAGTGTTAACCTACACACTGAGGGATCGATCCTTGGGCGGGCTATGTGAGGATGAGATGCCTCTTTCACTGAGAAATGAGTAATCTCCTTGTATACTCTTCAATATAGAATGAATTATGTGTGTTGTGTGCGCGCGCGCGTGTGCGTGCGTTCCTGTAGAGAGAGAGAGAGAGAGAGAGAGAGAGAGGTTTGGCTCAATATTTTTGCTTCATCTCCTTTCCACCCAAAGTTCCAGACATTGCAACAATTTGTGACCTTTTATCCTTCCAGTATTTTCCATCACCTTGCAGCCTTTTCTTCATAGATATGGAAAGTGTATAGAAAATAAACAGCATGAGTATTGACTTATTATACATGTAATATTCTTACATTGGTAATTATGAAAAGAACCCGTAGCACAGTTAGAAGGTGCTCATTTCCTCACCATGAGGGTGCGTTTTCAATTCATGTCACCAATAAAGAAGAAAAAGCAGAAGAAGAGACTGCTGGAAGAAGAAAACATATTGGGTGACTACTGGTATCATAGTATGCCTGCAAGAAATCTGGCATTACTTTCTTTAATTGGCTTGGGATAATTCTTCACGTGTTCATATTCTGTGGAAACTGGAAAGGTAAAGCCAAGTTGGCACAGCTCTTGAGATCCATATATAACGATCAAATATTTGATCTGCTGCAGTTGGTAACATGAGATTAAGAGTTTGGAAATTTGCATATCTTAATCACATTCTTCAGGAGGCAAATTCAGTAACAAATGACCTAGCTAAACTGGCAGTACAGAGTTTACTTTTATAAATTGAGCCCTTTTGGGTTTGGATTTTCAATATGATGTAGTAGATTCTCAATCTTTATGGACTGATCCTGTTTTTTATTTATTTATTTATTTTTGTATATTCTTTCTCTTAGTCCTTGTTGCCTCTGTTTTTTTCTTTTCTTTTTTTACTCTTTTCTATATGTTAATTTTATTAAATAATATTCAACTTTGCTTAAAATAAAAGATCTCTGTACGCTTGAGAGTTTTGAATACTATTGATTTGTCGTATTATTACTATCTAAACAATAGGTTACAGTTTTCAAAAACTATTTTGTCTTCAAATTGTGCTGAAGCTTTGAAGTCTTAATGTATGTTTTACATCTAGAAATTGGTTTCTGTTTGTTCTCTATTAAGATTAGATTAAAAAGCCAGAGATAGGACTCCCACATTCACTAAACCACCGAGGGCAGCTGGGATTAGGTAGTCCCACTTTTCCACTAGGCCAAGAAAGAAAAAATTAATTAAAAAATTAAAATAACCCAGAGACCTGTTCAAACTTTGGTGTTCTTTCTTGTACTTGATTAGAAACTGAAAAAATTATTTGTTCAAAACATTTTGCAGCGATTTTTCCTTGGAGGCAGGCTTATATTTGGTCCAGATGCAAGGTCACTGGCATTTACTGTATCTCTTATTGTAATTCCAGTGATCTTGTTTGCCGTTTTTGTTTCTCAAAGGCTGGTTAATGAGTTTCAGCATTATCTCGGCAATTCAATTATAGCTATTGCTGTCATCCTTACTGTATATGTGAGTTTCTTCTTTCTTGTTTCCATTACTTTCCATTATGAAATGCTTAAAGCCACTTTCCATTGTTTTTTTCATTTTTTATTAGTAACAATAATTTACTAATGTTTATTTTTTTAAAGAACTCCCCCTAAGATACCCAAGAAATTGTCCAAAAAGAGGAAAAACCTACACCCACAACATCTCTATCTACTCCTGCTTTTGCAAAAGCATCCACCTTTGAATTAGCTTGTCTATTCATGGGCAATGGAAATATGAACCAATTTGCATACGCTCAATCACATTAGGTAAATAAGCTAGCCTCCATGGCAAAGAAAGGGGATTTTGCCCAGCTAATAGCATTTGCAGAGTCCCCCTCCCTCGCTTACAGTTCTCCTGAGAATGGCACTGAGAAGAACATTATAGCCTCTCTAATAGACAATAACTCTTACCTCATTGGATTCCTTGAATCCAATGGGCCCCAGAGAAGGCATTAAACACGACATTTGTGGTCTCTAATATTCCCTCCAATACTCATTGAACTAGTTAAACTCAAATGGAGTTCTGGAGGGGAGGAATCCATTGGGGCTTAGAAATAGAAATATTTTCCTCTCTAGCCAAATATTTTCCTCTCTAGCCAAAAACCCATCCCAAATAAGAAGGATATCCAACGCCACAGTATTTTAAATCCCTCTCTTCCAACAATCCATCTTGCAGTGCTTATCTTTGCACAAGAAATGGAAGGAGGAAATAGAGGCGATGCTCATCAAGCATATGGCAGTACATTGCCCTTTGTAGTATTGTAAGTTACATAGTACAAAACTAGGAGTGATTGTAAATCAAACAGATGTGGAGTCACGTAGTGGGATCTGAAAATGAACATTTTACTTGTTCAAAATTTTGAAAAAAACATACAAACATCACTAAAAGTTCTACTACTACATTCATCGTCAACATTCAGTTTGCAAAAACTTTGAAGGATGAAACTTTGAGATATTTTTATTATAATGCTGTGTTCTACAATTAGATGCTCATTACAAGTCACTATTACAAAATATGGGCTTGATGTGTAATAGATCTTCAAGATTCGTATAGGGTAGGGCTCATAACTGATTTACTCTACTATTGGAGAAACATCTGGTTCTTTCCAATGATCCAGGAAAGCTCTAGAACTATCCTTCGAAGCGATTGACAGTGACAAAAATTCCTTGAGTAAATCAAAAGGAAATAAAATGTTTACTTAGCCCCAGCTCCAATTGTACTGACCACATTTGCATACCTTGAGTAAGTTTCATAAGCATCTGCATACATATAAAGTAAAATATTACTAGTAAGCAAAATACATTAAATATAATGCATGTGCATTAGCAACCACGCAAGTGAAACCATCAACGACTAATACGAAATTGATAGATAAAACCCTTGGAGATTTTAAAACTTCTACCTTAGACAGGACCTCCTCATTTCAGAAAGAAATTAGGCCTTCTGAAGCCCCCTCTGAAGGAACCATTCCCAGCCACACCTCCTTGAGGCCCAAAAATTGAACACAACATAATGAATCTGTTCATGAATTTTTGAACCATGTGAGAGCAACATATCCACCTTCTGAGATCCGACCAATTTCCTAACTGCTCCCCGAACTCCTGACATTCCAATTAACGATGATATTATGAAACTGAAAGAAGCATATCCCCTAAGATAGGACCCTTCAGACCCTGGGTTCCACCTCTGCCAACCTTGAGGCCATCGGAAAACTCTGCTCAGGAACCCATTTGATAAGCAAAGAAATTATAAGCCCGTTTCAAATTATTGGCTTTGCTCATCCCAAGGAGAGAGGTGATAGTGAAGAAGAGATGGAGCAGGGTTTCTGTGAAGCGGACGAGAAGAGAACACAGAAGGGGAAGGTAGTGTGGAGATACTCCATTAAAAGAGCTTATATAAAGAGGGGCATTCTTACTTTCAAATTTTGAGAGACTTATATTGAAGATACTCCATTAAAAGAGCTTATATAAAGAGGGGCATTCTTACCTTTAAATTTTGAGAGACTTATATTGGTACTAGTGAAGCCTTGCACGTGCAATATCCGAACAAAATATATGAAGAAAAGTATCATTGATGTTGAAAACCTGCTCACATAGCATCATTCCATCATTCCACATTTAATTGCATAAGAATGCTCAAAAAGGTGCTCAAATAAGTATAAAGAACACATTCAACAAATTTAACCGCAAACCTTGTAGCACGCATCAAGAACGCATTTAGTTGAACTCGTTCTAATACTTGTATATAACATGAAACAAATGAGATGATTGGGCCCCTAGCATGAAAACATGTGACATGAAAACATCAATTGAATATATACATTAATGGCTAACACCATTTCAAATATGTGGAAATTTAAGAATGTCTTAGTTGCTAAAAACAAAATAAACGAATGACTTTAGAATAGATTGTACAGAAAGAATTTTCAAAGTAGTTAAATTTCTAGAAACAGATTGCACACTAATAAGCTGCAAGCAATGCTCATGTCTACAGAGCAGAAGAAAAAATATTGAAAGGACCAAAACCTGGAATCTGTGGAAATGTAAGAATAGAATATTTGTCTCTCAGTAGGGCTCAAAGATTCTCCCTCATTGTCTTCGAATCATGAACAATCTCTAACCTGCCATATCACCTAACAAAATCAACCTGAGCCTCTCATCTCCAAATCTCTGATTACACCATTTAAAAAAAAAAAAAAAAAAAAAAAAAAACTAAAATTAAAGTAGCACAAGAAATAATCTCTTACCAATGACCCATCAAACAACAAAAAGGAAATTCAATTTTTAAATAATGGAAAGAAAAAAAATCAGATGTAAAAGAAATTCATATTTTAGGGTTACAATTCACATATATTCCCATCTACCACGACATGAATTTTTTTTTTTTTTTGGAAGAGAAAGGCTTACCTTGTGACCTTGGCTTTTTGTCAAGGATGGATAAAGGTCACGTATGTGGGGTTGGGTGCAGAGAATTTCATTAGCAGCTCTCGTTTCTCTATTAGAATGTTGTTGTGGAATGTTTTGGAGTTGCGGGCATAGCAGAAGAGGTGGACACTTATTTCTCCCAAATATAACAGAAGAAAGAATTCCAGAGATATAAGAAAAAATTTAAGGAAATCAAACAAAATGCTTATCAAGATGGAGCAATGAAGGAAAGAAGGAAAAAATCTCACCTTTGAGCAAGGATTCTTATGAGTAATGCTATTCTAGGTTAGATTATCTAACATGTAATGCTTGCAGGTTCAGTGGTAAGGGTAAGAAAAATGAATATTGCTAGGGAAGTAGCCCCCCACCCTCTAGGACTTAAAAGCAGTCTTGCAATTGCGACTTTGTATCAAGGTCCTTGATTATTATGGTATTCTTGCTAATGTGGATTGGTTTATTGGTTCAATATGAATTTTTCTTTTATGTTAGTATTAAAATTATTGCTACATTTTAGTTTCATTCATTTATATGAATAACAAAAATTTAGAGACTGTGCATAAAAAACCTAGTTGGATCTCAAAACTGCAAACAAGATACTAAATGATATGGGTAGTCACAAGACAAACTTGTGATTTTAATGCTCAACAAATCTGAAGAAAATACAGAGTGCGAAAATTATTTACCTTCTATATAAATCAAAAATAGGTTGAATAGGCTATAGCTACATAATCAAATCAGTAAAGACTAGGGAAAAAAGGCAATGCATAGTATCAGTCTGATGGGTGGAGAAAAATATACCTTCAAACCATCCTGCTGTGGTGAAAGAAGGGTCTCATTGCAACACTCCTTAAAAGTTCAAACATTCCTCAAGAAGGAATTCACTGCATAAATATCAAAATGAATAAAATAATTAAATTCATGGAAAAATAAGCAAATAAACAGAATATAAGCAATCACCTATTTAGGAGAAACTTACTGAATCCACTCAACCATTTGTGATGCTTCCCATCCGGTGCCCCTTCAGAGTTGAAATGCTACAGAGAAGGAAAAAGGCATATTTTTTTATGTTACAATCACAGAGAATAATTTAACCATCAGGCAGAGTCTTTCTTCAATTCTTCTCATTACACTTGACACAATCGAAAACAGTCCATTTACTTATTATTGATTGGATTAGTGTTTCTTGGAATGATTACACCAATCAAATCCCAATATACAATTCATTCCCTAAACCCTCACGATCGATTGAGAAAGAGCCAAACCCAAACAAAAAAAATTAAGAAAATGAAATAAGAAGCACATCAAGACGGAATAACGAAGAAAATAAGGAATTTTCGTAGAAGAATCTTACCTTTAAGCATCGGTTCCTACTGGGAGATGGAGAGATGATGAAAGGATTTGCGCCTCTTGGCTTCCCATTTTATCCGGATCTTGGATTAGTACTTCACGTGTCCCTTACCAGAAGAGCGACAGGCTAAACGATCATGCAAGTGGGACCTACTATTGTGTGTAGAGAAAGGGAAGAAGCAGGACACTTCTTCCCTTTTAGAAGGCTGTATGTATGTATAGAGATGTGAAATTTGGTATTAATAATTCATAAAAATCTCAAAATGTGGTATTATTTTGGTAAAAGACCTATAAATAATTCTAAAGAAATATGACGTCCTTATTATACATAGATGCATTTATCCTTGCACAACTTTCTTTATTTTTAGTTTTGTTTCTCCAAATTCATTGTGAACGATACCGAGTTGTGTTGGATTTTCTATTCATGTATAAATACAAGAGGGACTGTTGGCAGTGGCAGACCCGGGATTTTCATTTGAAGGGTGTGAACCTTAACAAATAGTTTGGTTTTGGGGGCAAATTGAGAATTTTCATGTGGATTTTGAAGGTGGACCACAATTTTATTGGGTTTTTTAAAGCATACCATGGTCTATCTAGGCCCGCTCTTGACTGTTCGGCTCTAGGATCCAGAGATCCTAGAGCATTGTACTAGCACTCTACCAATGTGATTATCCGGCAATTCACACTTTATTATTTCCAATCTGCCACTCTTTCCCGGAAGTATCAAAAAGTTTCCTTACAAAAAATTGATCATTCGGCATCAATTTATCCCTCTTTCTTATTTCTTAATCCTGCCATCCTTTCTTTTGTTGTTTGTTGAGGAAAAAGTAGCTGATTATCTTATTGCTTACTAACCTTCAAGTGTTGAGCAATCTATCTAGAAATTGACCTTTATCACACCATGTGCTCCACACTCTGAAGACTATTAGACCTCCGAACTGACACCACAGAAAATGGGCATCTTGATTGGATTCTCTAAAATGGTAAATGTACCTAGTTAGATTTGCATGATTGTGGGATTCTTCACAGATTCTTCTATTGCTAGATTAAACATTATTTGTAGTTGCTAAAGTATTATAATACATCTTATTTTGAAATCCAATTAAAATATTGAAAATTCTATTACTTGATTAGTTTCAGTGAGACTTGTATCATCATCATTAAAAGTTTCCTGCAGCTATTTCCAGTTACAGTAAGACTTGTTTTCTACCATGTATTATTGTTTTTCCTGCATCAATTTATTGAAAAGTAAGACTTGTATCATCACCATCAAAGCCTTGTCCCAACCATGTTGGGGTGCAATAAGACTTGTATACTATGTATTATTGTTTTTCCTGTATCATTTTATTTAAAAATAAACAGTTATTTAAATTTATTTGAATGTTATGATGAATCTATAAACCCTTTTCTTATTTGATTTGATGAGTCAAACACTTTGTTGCCAAGTATCAAATTCCGGCAACATACACTCATACTCATCCAGCTTACGAAATATCCTTTCCACTTAAAAGTCTATTGTTGATGCCAAGAAATATATAGTGTAATAAACCATATACTAACCCAAAAGCTTAAGCTGATAGGTGGAAGGCCCAAATAGGTATATGAAGTCCTGTCCAACTTAGGACTTGGGCGATGTGCGATGTGGGACTTCCCAACATTCCCCCTCATGTGCAGGCCCAACAAATTCCATGGACAGGTGTGTCACGTGGGCTACACTACAACGACAAGAGCCACGTGGGCTACACAAGAACGACGGCATCGAAACCCGCCTAAAACCATGTAAAAATCCATGTAGGAATGTGTTTTTGACATCCATCTGAAGAATAGGCCATTCTTCGATAGCTGCAACTACCATTAAAGTGTGAACTGTAGTCATTTAGTCAACCGGTGCTAATGTTTCATCATAATCCAATCCGTATTCTTGGTTATTCCCTAACCATGAAAAAGTTCCTAGTCAGTAATTCCAAAACCAATTGGTGATGGGAAACTGCACAAACAACTATTTAACACCCCACCTCGAGGGGGATACCACCCGGATCCAAACCACATGTCCGCATGAGACTAAAATGCGGTATGGGGTGTTCTTGCCCTACACACACACAAACACACAACGATGCATGGGGCATTTTTGCCCTACGTGGTTTTGAACTCGAGACCTTTGGCTCTGATACCATGTAATAGACTATATACCAACTTAAAAACTTAAGCTGATATGTGAAAGGCCCAAACATGTATATGAAGCCTTGTCCAACTTAGGACTTGGCGATGTGGGATGTGGGATGTGGGACATCCCAACATATATCATAATGATAATGATGCCAAGGTATTTGTCCTTTAGGTTAAAATTATCATCATCAAACCAAATTTTAAAAACCTTAGTGTGTATTTTTCCTTTCACTTTTCTTTTTCTCAAAGAGTGGCTAAAAAACTCAAAATAAACCCAAAGGAATTTCTCATTGTATGGGTTGAGGGAGGAGAAAAAATCACCTTATCAAACAAGGGAATGTGAAAAAAAAAAAAAAAAAAAAAAAACAAATAAAATGAGAGCTTGGGAAACATTGTGGAAAAAAGTTGGGCTGTCTTATGCAAATGGAAATGAAGATTTGTTGTTGAAGGGATATTTTACGGATAAGAGTCAAGCTTCAAATTTTGAGGGCACAGGGGCTGGACACGGGAATTAGAAAAAGTATAAGGAAGGTCCTAGAGTGTGGAAAGACATGATGAAATTGGGAGATGTCTCTCATACGGTGGGGAACTTTTGCATTATTCAATATTTTTGGTTGGAGGTGGAAGTAGAGTACGCTTTTGGAAAGATCCATGGATAGTTGAAACCCCTGTGGCTTGATAATTTCAAAGATTGTACATGATCTCAAAACATAAAGGTTCTCTTATTGAAGATTTCATGGAAGGAGTAGGGGGAAGGAAGATGTGGAACCTAACTTTTAGGAGTTAAGAGATTTCGTATTTACAATGGTTACCAGAATTGATGGAAATTCTTTTGGAAGTGATACTGTTGGGAAGAAGTAGACAAAAAGACTTTGGACAATGGATTCCCTTGAGACTTTTTTAATAAAACCAGACTTTCCATTTTTACTTATATTACTAAGATTTTGGCTGTTACTTCTCCAGATAAAGTAAAATAAAATTTTCGCTGAGACTTCTCAGAAAGAAAAAAAAAAGGCCAATCCAATGTTTATCTATCCACTGCAATGGCTTGCGAAAAGGTGAAAAAAATAATGTATAAGACACTGAAGCCATTCAATTCTGCACAGAAATTTTCAATAAGTTCAAGAAAAATAAAGGCAACAAGAGTTTCCAACCATCAATGAGTCTCAAATTACAGGCACTGGTGAAAGACTCTAATACGCTTCTTTTTCCTCCAAAAATTGAAATATTATTTTCTATTTGGGAATTGGGATAACATTTTCTTTCGACAAGCATTTTAAATATTTGATTAAATAGAGAGAAGTAATGACAAAGACATGTTAGGTTCTCCTGTGACTTCCTTCTTGCATTTCTCAGTCCTCTTCCAGTTCAAGTGACGACTCTGCTATTACTGTTGGTTGGTCCTTATGCATGCAGGATATCTGCCTTCTTTTTCTCACTTCTGGAAGAGATCCGGGCATTATTCCTCGTAGTACACATCCTCCGGAACCAGAATGTGGTGATGTCCCCACTTCAGGGGCTAATTGGGCAGGAAATCAGGGGACCATTCCAAGCATACCACCCACAAAGGAAATCCTTGTCAATGGGGTAATAGTCAAGGTCAAGTACTGCCACACATGCATGTTATATAGGCCCCCGCGATGCTCCCATTGTTCTATCTGTGATAACTGCGTAGACCGTTTTGATCACCATTGCCCCTGGGTTGGGCAGTGTATTGGAAAGGTTTGATCTTCTTGTCAATTCATTCTCCTTAAAGTTGAGTATTGATTACATTTGTTGTTGAGAAAATGGGTCTGGATAGAACTTGCTACTTGCCACAGAATTTTGTGGATATTTGGTTTGAGTCAGTAACTTCATTATATTGCCTGTCAGTATATATGTATTTATGTGTTTGCATGCCACGATTGCTATTCTTTTAATGCCTTTTGAAACTTTTTAGCCCTAATAAACCAAAAATGCCCTTACAGTGAAATTCATGTCTGCTGCTGTACTTTTGTAACTTATGTGAAATACTATGTTGTTTCTACTCATATTGTGGTTATCTCATTATTTTATAGGAATGCAAGTCTATTCATTTGATAATCATCAGACCAGTGTCGCTACTTTTGCTTGCCAGAATTCATAGATGAAATAAAGGTTGCTTTAGATCCATAAGTTTTGAAAATGTTGAAACTAAGCTTACCACTGAAGTGAATTCGGTTGTTTAAAAAATAACTCGTAATTCTCAGTATCTTTCCGATGATCCAAAAGTTAATGGATTCACTTGCTTGCCGTTGAAGCTAGATTCTCAACATGCAGCTAAGCAGACATCTTCTTGTTGTCTTTATTAGAATAGTTGGTATGGATTTGATTTTAGTGAGTGCACAAGCTGACTATCTGCATTTATCCCTTTGTTTTTCTTGGGTTGAGGTTTCTGTATTAAAATATACTAGCTGTTACTTGGGTTAAGTTTTCTGTATTAAGATATTCTAGCTGTTATTGTGGTATCACATTAACATGTCTAACTAATACTACTGTTGCTGCTGCTGTTTCTACTTCTACTACTACTACTAATAATAATAATAATTCTTGTCTTTTTGTATCATTTTAACCCTTGGCTCATCACTTATCCATATTCTCTTTATGCAGAGAAATTACCGATTCTTTTTCATGTTTGTATCCTGCACCACTCTACTGTGCTTGTACATCTTTGCCTTCTGCTGGGTAAATATCAAGACAATCATGGATGAATATGACTGTAGTCCCTGGAGGGCTTTTATGGAATCACCCGTTTCAGCCATTCTAATCTTATACACATTCATAGTTTCTTGGTTCATCGGAGGACTCACAGTGTTCCACCTATATTTAATTTGCTCCAACCAGGTTCTGTTGAATTGCTTTGCTATATCCTCTTAGATATCCCCATACACAGCACACACGCCATTTTATGCTGCTTGTGCATGATCAAATCCACTCATTAGTGGGCCTTCATGGAGATTTCCTGGCCCAAAAAACAGGAGTTTGGGGTATTAACTGCAGCAGGTGCACACGAATCATGTACTGCTGTTAAAAGAAAATAGGCTAACGTATTTGCATTGTCATCCTGAAGATTAAATTTGGACCAGGGCCATGGACCCTGCTTGATGAGCAACTTGGATTTTAACATGTAGCACTGGGGTTATTCAGCGGGGCTGATTATTTTAAGTCAGACCAGGTTTGTCTGATTGATCATCAGGTCAACTGTGAGTCAGCTTCGCTATTATACAGCCAGAGCTGAACTCAGTCAGATCAAGGTTGGACCTGGTCATTGATCAGTTTCCATACCCACAGGCTCAAACTGAAGGACCTCCCTAATTTGGTCTGAATGTGGACCCAAGTCAAACCCAGTCCACCAGGTTCATTGACCATCCCAATCATTGACACAATGCTGGTATGCTAGTACTCTCCTTCTACTTCATGGGTTATTTATTGTAACATATCCTCATTAATGATGGTGCAGACAACTTATGAGAATTTCCGATATCACTATGAAGGTAAATTAAATCCATATAACCGTGGATGCACCCGGAATGTCATGGAGATCTTCTTCACAAGGATTCCCAAATCTAAGAACAATTTTCGAGCGAGGGTGACAGAGGACTCCTCCACCTTCAACCCCTCAGCCTCTGTGACCAAAACAAGCTTTGACATAGAGATGGGGAGGAAAAGGCAGGCAGTCTCTGCAGAGGAGTTTGAAGACATACAGAATCAGTTTGGGTTGGAGAGATGCAGGCCTCAGCCTGAACACTCACGCTGGGGAGAGAAAGGGAACTGGGAATTCACTCCCGACATACTAGCATTGGCAGCAGAATATGAAATGGAACTTGGATTCAAAGACAGGGACAAAACTCATGGAAGCCATTTAAATGGGCCTTGATTGAGGTATCTGGTTCATCAAGAGAGCAGATGATCACTAATCTGGCTAACAGGAAACCGGGGCAGAAGTAAATTTGTTGGAAGCTGGAAAGTAAAGATGCCTGGAAACTGGCATAAACAAAGAGTTTCTGATACGAAAATGGACTTGAGGGATGTGATTTGGTTGTTCAGACTTTGTAGCATTTGGCAGCTGGAAAGACTCATTGGATGAAGATAGTTGCCAAATGGGTATGATTGTATGTATTTCAAGTGTTGTTGATATTTAATTTTTATTAGCCTCTGCATAAATCAAATCCCTTTTGGGACGAAGTGCTGCTATTGTTCAAATGTATTTTACTTCTATATGAGGTTTAACAGTCTGTCATACCAAATCATAGATAATGGGGATTTTTCTCATTTGTGAAATTTGAGAATGTTGTGTAAGATTCTGATTTATTTGGAATCATCTCAAGAACTGGATTGGAAAGATGTTTAATTCATTAGAGCTTTTATGGTGTTAATGTGATTTTTTTTTTCTTTAGTATGTCTATAGAAATGGATCAATTTCCACAAGCCCATTTAATGAACAGATTTTTTTTTCCTAGCTTACGTTACATTGTCGTGGGCATATATGATATGGACTGCAAAATTGAATCATTGACCCACTGTCAAACAGGCCATCTCCAAGAGTTGAGTTCATAAATTCAGGCAACTGATCTCGATGAAACCAGCTATTTTTCTCAAGCCAACTTGAAATCTAATTTAGTCAATTGGGCTCAAATCATTTATGATGGTTTAGTGAGCTCAATGATCTGCTTAGGCATTTAGTACCTAAAATGGTTTTTGCTTCACTTTCAGAATTTTCAGATGCATTATGCTCCATAGTCCCTACCCACTTAAATCAGGTGATTAGATGGTGTTATTCATAGAATTAGTTATGATGATTTGGTGTTTCAGTCCAGAGTTCTGCTTATGCATTCAGTACAGGTTTTTTTCTTATTTACTTCACTACCTAATATTTTTAATATATTATGTTTCCTGCACACTTTGATATCATTTTATCAATTGTTGAGGAAATTAATTATGATGGTTTGGCGTTTTATTCTGATGCTATGCTTCTGCTTTCTACATAGAAAATGGTTTTTCTTTTCCCTTTTTCCTTTTTTCCCACTTGCAAATGTTTCAAATGCTTATGTTTCCTATGCACTTGGACCGATGTATTTTTTTGGCGTAGTTCTAGAATTGGGGATTTGGCCTGCAAATTCATACGGCAGTAGCACTTGACATAACAGACTTTTCTTGACACTTGCTAAGTTAATATGCACCCATGAGCATGCTTATCATGTCTTAGGATCAAGATGATTCTTCGTATGCGCATTGTCTTGCATCACAGACATGCATGCATTTAGATCTGTTTAAATGCTCAAATCAGGCAAAGTGCAAAAGATATTCTGAGAGGGAAAACGCCAAATCCTTAAGATTGAAGTTACCAATGACCAAATTGGCATGTGATGAACCCTAAAAGGAATGTAAGAAGACAATGAGTCGTTCATCAAAATGAAAAAATATTAACTTATTCCTACCTTTTTCGTAACTCTTGAGAAAGTTGTAGACTTACTAGTTAATGTCCTTGTTAGTTAAGGGGGGGAAACAAGTCTTCCAGATGCCCCCTTTGAAGTTCAACTTTAGAGGCAAAAGCATCTTAACTAGGACACTTCGTGTACCTGTTAGGACATCCATCAATGGATATTGAGGATCTTGTTACAGCAATTCCTGGATGAGATGAAATGTGGGTCCCACCGACATGTATTGGTTTGGTGGATGTCCAAAAAGATCCTAACTCAATTGACAAACATCTTGTAGGATGATAGTCTCCTACTGTCACGACCCCGAACCAGGTTAGCGCACCAAGGGCGCTCCTAATCCGGGATCGGCGAGCTAATGAGAGGATAAGATGATTACAAAGATACATATATTTAATTTCCTATAGGTTTCTGCGGTGAGGATATCACACAAACACACAAATCGTTCACATTCAGAATGCGGAAGCGTGTAGCAAACCAAGTATGCAACTCATTCCATGATACAAGACTAATGCCACACATATACAAAACCTAACGTCGAAGTGAGCAATGAACATTTGGCATTCCCAAAATATAAACTTAATGTTTATACAAAAGATGGATTTAGTTAATCATTCCCCAAAAATAGAAGCCAACAAAGGCCAATACAACCAAAAGGATCACAAAATGTGTCAGTCACTATCCCAAGATGGTGTTTCGTATCTCAAAGCTTGACCAAACGTCTTAATGACATCGTCAGCTTGCCATTCTCCTACTCGATGCGGCTCTCCGGCCGCCTCCTCGGGCTCCTCCTCAAAGATAATGGGATTTGGACCTGAGTACCAAAAGAATGGGTCAGACACGACGATCTAGAAAGTGGGTGAATAGATATACCAATAAGGAAATTTAAAAGAATAACTTAGAAAACATTGAAAACCTGTTAAACACAATAATTTCCATGAAATAGGAGGCATCATTGATTTAGAAGTACAAGTGCAATATAAAACATGTATAGGTACCAATGAAAAGGAAATTGGCAAGATGGCAACCACGCAAAGCTAAATCCTCCATCACTAATGTGATAAGAGCACACTAAAGACGTTGGTCTCAGACACGCGAAGTGATGAGAGCCAACTATATACATATACTAGACAAAACCATGGCCGCGGAACCAGGTATAGAACAGAACAGAACAGAATCCAGACTACAGCTGGCAGAAGCTAAAGGGGGATCCCAAGTCGGTGGGTCAAGCCGACCAGGTTGTCCAAGCTTAGTGGTGCCGACACATAGGTTACAAAGAAATCAGGATATATACATATTTGTATAGGTGTATGACACCCAAAACAGGCTGAACAGGAGGCTCGTAAGCACATTTCTCGCATTAATATCTCATCAGGGATGCATAAGGCTGACAAAATACTCATATTGCATATTTCAGTAGTTTTAAAGCATCACTTGTAATAACACACGAAAACCGACGAAAACATATGAAATTCAAGTAAAAGCTAACACAATGGATTTCCACATAAATCCAGACCATACATTGTGGCTTCAAGATTTAAATCAATGTGTATAAGACGCTCGTATGTCGGGTTATTTTTTTGGCTTGGCACTCCTGAAGGTCAAGGCATTCCAAGTGTTCCATACACTTTTGTAAATAAAAAAGGCCCCCAATATATCTCCACGATGGGGTTTCTTTCTCAACCGGGCTCCATTTATCACTGCTCGGGTCTCACCATTGCATTGGGGCCTCAAACAGACCTTTCTTAAATATTAAAACATCGTTTCTAAGTCCCCAACACAGCCCCAAGCCTGATAGACAGTTGACTCAAGCGGACCAGAGGTTCGCTAGAGCCGGCAAGCTTTTGGGAGGGGTCCGCTTGAGTTCGCAAAAGTGAACTAGCCCGAGTCAGGCTAGCTCGAGCGAATCAACGGTTGGCTCGAGCCAACTGGCCTCTAGATGGGGTCCGCTCGAGCGAAGTTAGGTCTGCTCGAGCGGACTGCTTCAGAAGCTGCCCGTTTGTGCATTTCAGCTCCTTCCTTCTCTTTTCCCAAATCTTCTTTGAGCCACCACTTTGACAAAAAAACAATGGTGTCCTAACCTTCTCAAAACCACAATTACTCCTCCAACAATCCCTCCACCGAAACCATCAAATCACATCCATTTCCAACCTCATTCATCACAAAAACACCCACTATTCATGGAAATCCACATGTGACAAAACAAGCTTTAACAAAATATAATGCATACCTTCTCAAGAGATCAAATAAGAGAAAAAGCACTTATCAATATGCACATTTCAAAATCCTTATAAGCCATAGGGGAAACATAGGTGAAAGCAATTAATGAAAATCCAAATTTTCTCATAAACATGAAATCATTCAATCAATCCATTCATCCACTTGCCTTTGCTTCCAAGAAGACCAAACAAACTTCTAAACTGGGGAGCCTCTACAAATTATATCAATGGGAAGCCTTCAAAGTGGGGAAGAAGATGATGGAGCCTTATTCTTCATTTGAGCAAATGTTGGAGTGGATTGGAGATGAAGAAGCGAGAAGGAGAGGAGAAGAAAACCCTAGAGTGGGTACAACCACTCCTTCCACAACAATAGTAGCAAGAAAGGGGTAAGTGAAAAAGGGCTCACTATATATACCAATCAGAGATGGGTCCCACAACTTACAAGGCTTGTTGGGCTTAAAACATGGTTTTCCGGGCCGCGAATGAGTTCGACGAAGAAGGAAGAGATATTCGTCGAAAAATCTAGTTTCCAAAAAGTATACATTTCAAGGGTTTCGGAGATATCGAAAATTGTGTCCAGATTTTGTGTAAAAAGACTGTTTTGCCCTTGAAATTAGAAAAGTCAGGTTTCGAGGTCTCAAACGGAAACGGAGTAAACACAAAAGTTGTAGGAAATGATAAGACCAATCAAACGGAGCTAAAACATGAATTTTTGGAACTTGCGAGTAATCCCCCATGCTCATGCAAAGTCACTAAAAAGGAACCCCCAAAGGGTCCCACTAAATCAAAGGCTCTCAAAACTCTCTAAAGCTATATAAAAGCTATTCTAATCTCAACTTAAACAAAATCCACTAATCTCACTTAGGGCTAACACATGACTTAATTAGTGCTTAATCGCGGTCACTCGGGTTAGGGTCTTACACCTACCTTGGGAGATTTGGGCCCCTAATATTTGCAAGAATTTCTATTTCTTCCTATGTTTAAAGTTTGAAATGTCTTCAAGCAGTCCTTATGATGGACTAAGCTTTAAGTAATATATTGACAGCAGAAAGGTCTATTCTAGATGTCTAAAGCCAGCCAACATAATTCAGCAAACGACACCAATAAAGAACATGACCATATCCTTTTTAACATAAAGAAAGCAACCAAGGAATCCATGACATGTTATGGACCGAAAAAGCAAAGACCCCTCATCTTTACCTTTATACACCAGTTCTATCTACCTCATGAAAAAGATTAACCATTTTTACATCTTCTAGTGTTCTCCAAATTGGACATGAAGTCAAATTGCATAGAATCCACAAGAAACTCTACCATATGTGAAAGATGAAGAAGAACCATATCTGGATTGGCCATATGCTGAAACAGTACAATTTTCCCATTTTAATTACTGAGGGTGTTGCTTAATCAACTAGTTTCAAATAAAGAGGAAAAAAGTCCCGAGTCTACTACTAGGTGTTTTCATGGGTGATTCTGCCTCTCATCACTGCCTTGAAAAAATAGGTTAAGAGCAGGAGGTTGTTAATGATACAAACCCCATAAACAGTGAATAGATGAACATGATGGTTGATCTAGACAGTCTAATCAACCCAAAAGATCACACTAATTGAAGGTTCATATCCACCATTATCATACTTTTTGATGGTTAGATAGTCTAAACGATGGAAAATGGATAGAGAAAACCGTCGCAACAATTCTTTTAAATTGGCTCATCGAAGAAGTGTCCAACCCATTGGTTGTTCTGGATGTCAGATATTTAAAGAGATATCTAGATATAATATGATGATATTAGATGATAGAGTTGAAATAGGTTTGAATTAGATTTGTGATGACATTAAGCTTCCTTTTTTCTTTTTATCTTTTTAACTGCTATTCAAGTATGGGTGTTTTTGTTAATGACAATTAGTAGAGTCAATTTATGAAAATGTAGACCCTTAAGTTTCATCATGGTATCAAAATCATGCCAGTGGCCTGCCTCCTGCTTCCATAATAATGGTCAATCCATCCCTCTTCTCTCACCCTCTATATTTCATCCACTTTTTCATATATAAATATTAGACCTTTGTATATCCATCTAGAATCCTCTCTCATCCTCTATTTTTCATCCTCTCTCATTTCTTTTATATAGTCCTCTCCAATAAGAGCTATGAAGCTACATGATCCAACTTCATATGCTTGTGGAAGAGACCATGACAAATCTGATCTAGTGGGTCATTAGCTCCAATTGACTCAAAATGAATGGGATGCGATAGTGATAGACTCTGCAGACAAACAATGACCACCAGCAAAGCTCGATGGACTTTCTGGAGAGACATCAACCATTTATTTTAATAGATCAAGGGATTGCATTTAATGCAACCAATAGCAAGGTCCTTTCACGAAAGGACCATACTGAGATTTCTTGAAAGGACCTTCAGATTGACAGATAGTGTTAGATATGTTAAGATATATCTAGTTATAAGATGATAATATTAGGTGGCACATTTGAAATTGGTCCAAATTAGATTCACGATAAGATTAAGTTTCTTAATTTTGTCACATTCAATACTACATAAGTATGGATGTTTCTGTTAATGAAAATTAATGACAGTCAATTTATGAATATTTGCCCTTAAGTTTCTTCACTGGATTGATCTATGAATCCATCTCTATTGGATTTTATAGGCAGCCATTCCTCAAGCACAAGTTTAAGTTCCACTTCAGTGGGTAGAGCACCTAATTCGTGCATCTTCACAACCAAGCGAACACTTTCTTGCTGTTTCGGTGGGTAGACTTCATTTCCAAATTGTTTTCTAGAATCATTCATGGAATGGATTCTATAATGCTTACTCAACATTCTCTTGAGCCTTGCATTAGGCAAAGAGTCAACAGAGATGCCTGCCCTTTATTCTCAAAAGGATGATGTCAAAATGATCTCTTTTACATTGTTTAGTCATTAGTGAACATGTTTTACAAGTTAATATATTACATACTGAGAATGTGTCACAATACATAAATGATCTGTAAACATTTCCATTTGATGATGCTTGAAATACTGACAAAACTTTACACAGTAACTGCATTTGCACTCCTTTTGAGATTATATATGTTGCAGAGGCATCATATAAGCAGACGTGAATCTACAAGTGCCTCTATTTGATTGAATATCAAAGAATCTAGACAATGGCCACAATCGACATAAGATTCTATGAGGTCTAGAATGTTTAGAGAATTGATGGCTATATAAATCCAAGAGGTTTGCTGATTAGTACATGAGTTGGAAGAGTAGTATTAGTAAAGACTAGAGAGGGCAAGCTCCCAACTTCCCTCAAAGGCTTCCAGTGCTCTAGCTTAGGAATAGCAGAAGCCTAGTGTTTTGGAAGCCCGAGAGGGAAGTTGAGATCTCACGTCTCTTATGTCCTCAGCCCAAGTGCTGTGAAAAAGGCTCAGAAGGGCCAATCATGCTACGGAGGTGTGAGCCTCGTTCTCATGACCAATTGATGAGCTCAATGGACTGGCGAGGGCCAGGATCATAACCTTTTTATAGTTGTAACATACAAAACTTAGGGTTGAATTAATTCCAAAGGAAACATGGATATGGCTCAGTATTGTCCTGGTTCAAACCGAGCCTCACCTGTTAACACCTGTTCTCTCGGCCTCTCAAATTGGATTGGATATGACAATGGAAAACAATGGAACATGAGGTGTTTTTTTACTAATCTCCCTCACAGGCCTCCAATGCCGGGGAAACGGCAAAGCCCTCATTTTCTTTTATATTAGCTCTCTAACACACGTACAGGTTCATTTAATAATCTAGGATAGGACTTTTCAGTAGCTCAGCGGCTCGAAAACAGATACTGATAGAGGGGAATTGAAATAATTCCCACATTGTATGGTTGATTTTTTCCTGCTGTTCATCTAACAGTCCTCTGAGTAGGAAACAGAAGTTCAAAATTAAAAAAACTCACTAGCAAGATCTACCTGTTTCAATGGTTTTAATCCTATGATCACATCCTACTTTTAGATATAACAAAACTATCGGAATCTGGATACTCTTAGAGCATTGATGAATCATAAGCCCTTTTCCATGGCAAATTCATTGGCGTTCATGCATTTCTTATTGACAGAAGCACACCTGTTAGTGCATTCATGCTTTAATTTTTATGATTTAGACCAGTTAAGAGTGCAAAAAAGATCATGAATGTGAACTCGTTTAACTGTTTCTTTTTACAATAGTTGGGATCTCCTGAAGCAAGGCACCAAGTAGAACAACTAAGTGGTCTTCAACCAGAATGAGTTGGTGATAATCATTGTCTGCAAGACCTACGTGCATTGTTAATTCAACAGCTAATTCAACACAGTTTCATCATATGCTATATGGGCTTTGATGCTCTAGTTCATACCTTAACCCAATACTGTTACCAATGCAGTCTTGAATGCTCCCTCCGATGCCTGATCTGACCCAAGCTGAAGAAAGCAATCAGAAGTAATCATGTGTACTGAATTTATTCACCAAAATGAGCAGATCAAGGAGCCTCCTTTTTCTAGAACAATAGAACATGGCCTCAAATTTCTATTGCATTTGGGCTTCTTAATTGTATAAGTTGTCATCTACTGCTTCATATCTCAGTCCCACAGTACAACTACTGAAAGGCTACCTCAGATTATCAGAACTCTTTTTGATGCACATGTGGTCATACCAATGCTATTTGACTCACTTACCCATATTATCCAATGTAATGCTAGCACAGCAGCGCTCAGGCCCTCTGAGAAGAACATGCAACATCAAATTATCAGAACCATTCTGGCATAGAATTCAAGGATGCCTTATGGGATGAAGCGCGCTGCAAATCCAAGCTATGCCTCACATTTGAGTCACGGGGTATATTTTGTAGGCCTCATCCAAGGTAAGCATTGAAGTATGAGTCCCAAACACTTCTCAGAACATTGATATAGAGCACAACTAATTGGCTACTTCATAAAGATCAAAATAGTAAGATTTTTCTATCCAGCCAATTGTCTGCTTTTTTCACAATCAAATATGTTCCAAGCTACATTCATCCTAGGATGGTCAGATGTTTTATATTGGCAAAGCACACAAGTCATGTGATGTAAAGGAATTGACAATTCAATAAAAAAAAAAAAAGAGTTAAATTTGATCATATATGCAGGTAATGGAATCAACATAAACTGTTAAAAGGGAAAATTATTACTTCTTATCCCATTTTAACTAGGCCAGAGGATTTGGATGCTACAGTAGACTTCTTGCAAAAGGGATTTTGTTCCATCCCAATTTATCTGCTTGCTTTTGAAGAATGGCTTCCTTTTTTTATCTTCTTGGAAGTTACATGACCTTCACCCTAAAAGTATGCAATTTGCATATTATCTTCAGGCCTTGTGCTTGCACAGTGGGGCACAGATTACTTATCCAGATTGGATATCTGATGGGCCCCTACACTGACAGACCATGCCTCAAATACCGACAGACAGTTTCCAACAACCATGGATCCAACTGGATCATGCAAAAGCAGTAAACACCATGTGCAAGTTGAGGGCATTGTGTTGCTTGGGAAACGTGGTTATTCAATTGAACTGATTAAAAAAACGTGGCTATACATATAAAACAAATACATCTTTGTTTTGTTTAAATTCTATTTTGGTTTCTTAATACATGAAACGGTAGCACAGATGTTGTCTTCAATCATCAACTGTAGGCAAAGAATTTAGACTGCAATCTGATTTTCAGCCAAAGCGTTGGTGCTCCGGGTTGTTTTTTTTTTTTTTTTTTTTTTTTTTTTTTTTTGCACTTCATCATTCAGCTACTTTCAGTAACTGGCAAGCAATCCGTGTATCTGTCTATTTAGATACAAGTAATGCTCAGTCATCAAAGCTCTATCCCATATATCTGAGTGGGTTCATCTTTGTCAGTCCTTCCTACTTCTGCTTCAATCATCTATGTTGTTGTGATTTGAATGTAGGATTTGCTCTTCTGAGTGAGATTGAGATTCAAAAGAAAGAAGATTGCTTTGAGATGACATCCATTTCACTGAGCACCAAAGCAGCCTTTTTCTTGAGAACGTCATCCTGGAGGAGTTGGATAAGAACACTTTCAGAGCGGCGGAACTGCCGCCTGATGTCCACATGTTGGGAGATCTTCTGGAAGAGGTCAAGGGCCTTGCTCTTGGCGGGCAGCGAGCCTCTTTCTAGCACATCAAGAATCGCTGACACACCTTGGTTCTCCACAATGGTGGAGGCCGCTCGTGAAAGCGTGCTTTGGTCATTGAGAAGTGTCTCAAGTGCTAAAAGAGCGGCCTCCGCAGCATCTGTCTCGGTCAGTGCCTGCACCAACGGTCTGACGGCATCAGCCTTCACTAGGCAGAAGGTGTCCCTTGATGAGCAAGCCAAGCCATGGACTGGGCAGGAATTGCTCCAGTGAATTGCTGCTGCAGGTGAACCGCAGCACCAAAAGGGTATGGGGAGGAGCCTAGATAGCCATAGTGAAGGCGGGGTGTCAGCCATCTCTGTGGCTGGCAGGACAGTTGGCTGTGATAGACGAGCCAGTGCAGTGGCAGCCCACTGCTTGGCACGAGAGCTGCCATTGGACAGAACTCGGATAAGTGACGGATACAGTTCAAGCTCACTGAGCTGCCTCCGGAGCTCCGGTTTGCTGGGCTCTGTGTAACGTATTAGCGCTGCTAGTGCATTCTCCAGCAGTGATCCTGCTTGGGAACCAGCAAAATCCAGGCTGCTGCTATCTGCAGTGCATATCACCCCACGAATGGCTTTCAAGGCCTCAGACCGGCAGAGTATATGGTCAACAGTGGGGTCATCTGCTGGTAGCTTGCTGATGATTCCAGCAGCAACTGATCTGTCTTGGACCGCTGGAGAGCTGGTGAGGATTGTCACTAAGGCATTGATGGACGATTCCTTTGCTGGTGATGGAGGAAGTGGAGTTCCAGCTGGGTGATCTTCTGCAATGCAGTATATTAGCTTCAGTGTGTGCTGAATTACCTCTTGTTGGCTTCCTTCTAAAGAAGAGAAGAGGCGGGTGATAGCAGCTTCATTGGACCGAATCAGTTCTTGTGCCACCTTCGATTTATTTCCAATTGCGAGCAACAGCAGCAGGAACTGAACCTTGGTTTGGGAATCCGAAGTTTCAGCAGTGACAAAGTCAAGAAAAACACCGATGTTGTACAGGGATTGAACCTCCTGGAGGTTTGGATTGCTCTCAAAATCAGAGAGCTGGATTGGTTCAATCAGTGAAGTTAGGATCTCTGTGGCAGTCTTCCGCCAATGTGGGTCAGAGCTGACAAAGGAAATATGGCTAAGCAAGGCTGGGATTGTTGCAGTTTCGGCCAAAAACCACTTTGCCATTGTGGGGTAGGCAGAGAGCTTCTTGATGCACTGAAGACAAGCAGATCGGTAGGCTGGAGAACTCGAGGAGAGCACTCGTACAAGAGCACTGACAAACTGTTTGTTCTCAAACACCTTCACTCTCTCTTCACTTAGCTGCATCTGTACTAATTGTGTTGCCATCAAAGCTTGTGTCTCCAAGGGCCCTATGATATAATTGAAGAACTGAAATCATTTCTTTTGGAGTGCAAACTCCTATTAAATATATAATCAACTAAATGACAGATAGAATTGTTAAGACTACAATACATCCACAACAACTGAGGCGTTGCAAATAGACTGGACTCCATTAACTGCCACATGGATTAGAATCTAGAAATTTGCTACAAAAAAACAAAACACAACCATTTACGTGGTTTTAATCTTTCTTACCTTGGTTGAATCGGGCAAGGAATGGCTGAAAGTACCCGGCTTCTGCCATCTTGATTACAAAATGGGTGTTAAAAGAGAGGTTCTCCACCACCCTCTCGGCCTTCTGCGATACATCTGGGTTACGGTTTTGGAGCAGGGAGACCAAGTAAGGGATACAGTCTTTGGTATTTCCAATCTCCTTTGCGAACTCTTCATTCTCCGACAGCTCCACCAGGACCGCAATGGCATCTGGTTGTGCCTCCTCTCTGCGAAATTGCTTCTGAATGTAGCGAATTGCTCCTGCTTCTACGATTGCTTTCTGCGAATTGTCAAAACAGCACCAATTCAGTGAACTAAGGAACAGGATAAATTCATTAAGCACTATTGCTTTTTTTCACTGTTCTACTGTGTAATCCATGTCAGATGATTTGAGCAGGAAAGGTACAAATTCAGCGCACTCCATTTAAGATTACCACACTGCTTCAAACACATGACGGAAAGGATTACTATTTATTCTTCATAAGAGAAATTGCAATTTGATTTACATCTAACACATACTTGAGCTTGAGCTTACCTTGTTGTCTTCGCTGTGATTGGCGAGGTAGCAGAGGCATTTGAGAGCAGCCTTGGTATTTGCTGTGCTTAGGGCTCTCAGCGACTTGACAATCTTGGGAACTAGTCCTTGTTCTGTTACTACATCTCTGTAACAAGGTATTTCCATCAGAAGCATCAAGTCCTCCAAGGCTTGGCTTACCTTGTTGGGGTCGTCCGAGGTGATGTTCGACAACGCACTGGAGAGTTTCATGTCCATGTTCCTCTTTCTCCACTCCTGAATTATGCTTCTAAGGGAGAAGTTCGGTGTTAGATCCAGAGAAGAAAGCTCTTCTTGGCATTCAGGACATGTTCTTGCCCCTCTTCCAAAGTGCTCCAGAATCGCCCCTCTCTCGAAGCTGTGTCCACATGAGATGGAGACGGGATCCTCCATCACCTTGCTGCTCAACGGGCACTTGAATGGGCTGATCAGGTCTTCCTGCCGGTTATTAGCATTCACGATGACTACTGTCCTTTCCTCTTGTGAGACTTGTCGAACTTCATTCCTCAATGCTGCATCAGTCATTTCCTCCACTTGATTTGAGACCATCTCGCTCCCTGTACTCGACGACAACAGCCTGATCAATTGCGACAGCTGAAGCGCCTCTGACTTCTGCATCTTGGCTTCCATCTCTGCCTTCTCCCTCTGCAGCAGCTCCAGCTCCTCATGCACAACTGAAGTGTTTCCCGCTGCACCAACCGCCTGTGCTACCTTTTGAAGAAGTTGCCTGTTGTGCTCCCTGTTTCTACCATTCTGCACCATCGACTTCTCGATTTCCAACACGATGGCTTCAGTAGCTGCTGCGGACCGGAACTCCAACGACCGTAAATTGTCCGCTATCTGGTCAGTCTTGGATTTAATGGTGTGAATTGTGTCATGATTCGCAACTCCCAGCATCATCACAGTCTCCGAGATCTCCTTCGCTGACTGCTCCATTTGCTCAAGCAGCAAGCTGAAGTTCATCAGCAGCCGAACCCGGCTCCCTGACTTGTGCTTCTCTATAATCTCGCAGGCTGTTTTAAGCTGTGAATTCAAGTGCTGCAGCGCGTTCCGTGTAGTTGTGGACTCTATGGACTGCTCAATTCTTTTGTTCTTTAACGCTTGAAGAAGCATACTTATTTCTGATACATATCTGGAGAACTGTTGCAGGCTCTTCTTTTCGATCAGCACATCTTTCCTTTCTGTTTCAAGCTCCATAACCGCCCGCGCCACTCGGTTACAAAGCTCTTGCAGGGCCCCAATCAGAATGTTTAACGGATCGATAGACATGTCAAAACTCAATGCCATCTATTCTATCTGAGTGTCTATCTACAGAGATTTTGTTTTTGGCAGTTTGTTGGGATGAATTAACAATTACCCAGTTGCAAAAAGCTGCAACAAAATGCTATTTCTTCGAATTACATGACATGGTCTAAACTTAACACCATTTCTATCTCAGCATCTACAGAGATTTTTTGCAGTTTGTTTCGTTTAGCAATTACCTAGTTGCGAAAAACTGCCAAAATTCCTACTTCTATGAATTATATGACATATATCTATCTCAGAATCTAGAGAGATTTTTTTTTTTTTTTTTTTTTTTTGTAGTTTGTTTCGATGAATTCACGATCACCCAGATGCCAAACCTGCCAAAAATGCTAATTCTGTGAACTATATACCATTATAATCTAAACTCAACGCCATATCTCACTACCTACAAAGACGTTTTGAAGTTTTTTTAGCTAAATTAACGATTTCCCCTTTGCAAAAACTGCCAAAAGAATGCTAATTCTATGAATCATATAACATGATCTATACTCAAAACCATATATGTGTATCCCAGTATCTACATAGATTTTTAGCAGTTTGTTTCAACGAACTAATGGTTACCCAGATGCCAAAAAGTGCTGAAAAATGCAAATTCTAAGAATATATTTTACATGATATGAGAAAATTAATGCACCCAAACAGACGCAAGAAACCAGACCTGGTAAGAGCCAACGGGCCTGAGCTTCCCTCCAGAAGGAAAGTTGATCCTGTTCCACAAAAATTTGGAGCAGAAAATCACAATTGCAAGCTGCTTTATGGATTAAAATTGTGAGGAGTTTCACGGAAGGTAGTCACAGAGCCATTCCATCTTCTTCTCTGAGTATAGTCTTTACTTTAGTGTGGACCACAGGTCAAGGAGTAGACATTTCAATGGTATTGTTTTTTTTTTTTGTTTTTTTTATTTTATTCTTGGAGAGCAGAGGTTTGGACCGTTTGGTGGTCATCTGGGCTCCACAAAATGACAAACAACGTTGTACTTGGACATGAGTGCAACTCAGGTGGGTCGGGTATTGGCTCAAACAAAGTCCAATCCCAAATTTTTTTTATTTTATTTTTTTTAAAACCTAGCTTAGGGGCTCGAAGGAAAGATGTCTCTACCTAGGTTCAAAAGATAAGAACTTGCATCTCTTACCACCAAAATAAGAGGCATTTTGTTAAGTCCAAACCCACCTATATGTTGGTAAAGTGGTAAACCCAAACCCCAGTGAAACTCAAAAGTAAAAAATATGAGAATAAGGTTTTCTTTTTTTTTTAAGGACAAGGTTTGCCCGGTTGGTTGGGTGTAGGGCACCCCATTTCTCACATAATCCCTGATTTCTCTAATCTCTTTCCTTACGAGCAAGCCTCTTTCCTCATGGCCGAGGCTTTTATTCTTATTGAAGCAGAATCCTTTTCTCATTGTTAGATCTCTGATAGGTCCCAGCCCTCTTGGCTTATAAATTCCCTACCTGAGCGCTTTTCAGATTTTTGGGCTTGGCTTACTCTTCAAAGAGTCTAAAACTTAGGATGTGAATATCCATCCTACTATAAATTGGTGGGTAATCAGGTGCAGATGTCTCACATTATGTGCAACATCTTGTGGCACTCACCTGCGGCCCCACATGTTCAATTCAATCTCATTAAATGTGATGGCCACAAATCAAGGGGTTAGAATGATGGATTGACTTGAGATTTTATATATGGGTTGTTCCAATTTGGATCTTTCAATCTCCCACCACATCCATGATTGGTGGGGCTCCATAGGTTGTCTTGCATCATCTCCCATGTAGGACATCCTCACCAAAGCACACCCCTTATAATATATTATATATTTTTTATGGTAAACTTATAATATTGAGGATTTTATGGGTAAAAGCCTTATAGGACCCCATGCCACTAATGAGGTCCCAGAATCACCGTATAGACAGGAGGAGTCATCTTGGTGTGTTTTTGTCTTCATTTTTTTGTCATTTAGCAATATGGTCGATATCGACCATTATAATGGTGGTTGCTCCCAATTTATAGAACTCAAATAGAAACTGGGTTTTTCCCTCTTGGTTGCTGGTGCTGCTCCAGAGCAGTGGATGGGGCTATGATTGTGGGAGAGAGCATGAGATGGAAGGAGTGAGGTGCGTAGGCGAAGACGTTAAGGATGTGAGTGAAGCCGCAGAGAACGATGAAGGCGCCGAATTAGAGGAAGATCCATCGAAAGGGGAAGATGGAGGAGCAGGAGACAAAGTAGAAGAGCTCAAGAGAGATGGAGAAGTAGGTAAGGGAGATGAGGAAGTCGCTCGATTTCTAGCATTGGAGGATGTTGTTGAAGGACTAGAGGGTTTGGGCTTCTTCGTCTATGCAGACGCAACGAGGGGATGAGAACATCAAAGACGACATGTTCGATGAAATGCCATTGAGAGAAAGGGAGGGAGGGGAGAAGAAGAGAGAGAGAGGAGAGATCCAATAAATCTAAACAGGTAGAGGAGAGAAAGGGAGAAAATGAAAAACTATGAATTCGATTTGTCTAACACGATCTAAAGGGAGTGAGAGGAGGCAAGGGCGGAGGATTTGCAAGTGGATCTGTAGATTCGTCCCTTTTTTTTTTTTTTCTTCAATATAGTAGATATCGACCATTCTGTTGTATTCAGTAAATAAGATAGTTATATGTTGAAGAAAACTTGACTAACAGAATGGTCGATATCGACCATATCGCTAAATGACAAAAAAAGAAACAAAAACGTACCAAGAGGACCCTCCCATCTATATGGTGATTCTGGGACCTCATCGGTGGTATGGGGTCCTCTGAGGCTTTTACCTGTAAAATCCTCTATAATATTTATACATAGTATGGGTGTATATGAGTTGGCCATGTGGTATCAATCCCTACATATAGCGCTAACAATGAGGGACATGTGTGGGTACCCACCTTCTATACGTGCCACACATTGGGTGTGCATGCGCACTGGGCTGTGGGGCCCACCCGAGGATGGGACTGGTGGGATTTCAAGATTGGGATGGGCCCTATCTACCTATAATGTCTGAGCCCATTTGATCACCCTATAAATTTAAAGGCTTCATGGTCCATTTGGATTGATGTGCAATCAACTGCGGACCTAGTCCAACCAATTCAAATTTCGTCCATCATAACTCATACTCACGTGCTATCTATAGTTTTAGTGCTATACTTTATCCTAGCTAAGCTTGTGATTGCTTCTATTGTAGATATTTCTTTGAGGATTCATTGATTCACTTCTAAATCATAGTTTATTTCTCCTGTATATTCCTAATTAAATACATCTATTCCTGACCTCCTCCACTTTACCAATTCATTCTAATTTCATCAGGACCAATGCCTCTAACTTGTTTTTCTCTTGATCTTGGCAAGCTTATAATTCCTAGATAATTTTCTCTCCTTCTTTAGTGCCACTATGAGAAAAATTGAATCAACCATTATATCGTTATTAGCTAGTGCTTTATTAATGGCTTTTCCTTCGATCAAAAGGTGAATACTGATTTCATCGGAGAACGGCTAAAGCTTGATGTAGGTAAATATGTCAGGCCACAAATTGAACTCAGTTGAAGGTCGCCCCACATTTTTGGTTGAATTGAATCTTACTTAGTCAAAAGGTGTGGTCAATGTTATATATTCACTCTTAAATCTTCAAGCAAATCAAAGACTAGTAGGGCATACGTGTTCCCCCTAAGACCAGTTCAACCCTTTTATACTGCTTCCATGAATTAGCACAACCCAACTTGACATTGATTTAAATTTCAATCACTCTTACATTGACCATGCAAAAATCACATGATCAATTGCTCCACCTAATGACTTAAACTTGTCATAAGATGACGCCATAAATCAACTTAACACACCTATGTTAGAATTAAACCTTCCCATCCCGTACCTCTCCTTGCTTGGTGCGCATCCAAGTGGGCCCCAATATTATTCTGTTCATAGTTTAAGAACAGCCTGGCCGTTCTTAATAATAATTGGGCATGCACACATACAAATAAGCCATGCTACATAATGCACCATATCCTGTGTGTTGCGCCTAGATACATAACAATTAAGAAGATGCGAATAGAGATTTGGACATATTTGAACTTCATTAAAAGAGTGCTCGGTTTTAGTCTAATGAAATGCTCCTAAACATTAATTTAGGGTCTCAAAGCTTAAAAATTGTATATCATTCAGATATATTATGATTGAATCTAGTGTTTCATTGATGTCCAAATCAATGTCAAATTAGGATGAATGTCAATTTATAGGGGAAGGTATACATGAAGAGATTGGGTTTATCATAAGTAAGCCTTTTATAGGAAGAGGAAGTAAAGGGTTCATTTTAGAGAATTTATTTATGCTAAACTTATAATACATGTAATTAGGGTACTAAAGACCCTAGCTCAGGCCCAACAAGAGTTCTTCAAACTTCAAAATCAAAGCCCGTGCACAAACCCGAAAAAGCCCAGCCCAAATTGCAATCTCATGTTGACTAGGACATGTGGGCCCAATCTTGGCCTGGCCCATATTGCATCTCTATTTTGAGAAATGTAGTAAAGAAAAAGATACTAGTTGGAAAGAGTTGGGAAAGAGGAAAAAAGAAAGAAGAAATGGTGCATGGACTAAGAAGCGGAGAGAAGATGGTGTTTTATAGCTCTCAAAAACAGTATCTTCCCAAAGGCCAGATAAAACATTGCTAAAAACACCTGCTGCACTTAACTACAAATCAATCATATGGTGGGGCCATGTAGAATACCTATTATGTGTGATGGATGGTCAGATGACAAGGACTTTCCACAAACTGCCAATGGGTAATAAATCTTCTTCATTTATTGATCATGACCGTCCTCTGAGTGGGCCTCTAATGTAACAATTCTTTCAGCCGTTCATTTTTGCATGATCTTGATCGAATGGTTATGATCACTCGACATACCTAAAGTTTAGTTCATATGTGATCAACATTGTATCATTTATATCGGACTGTTGACTATGTTTATGGGTGGCTTAAGTGGGCGCCATTATGTGGGCAAGTCCTGACCTACTTTGGTACAACCTGTTGGATTCGATCATTTAGAGGACGCGTGGAAAAAGTCCAACCGCGGGAGTTGAACGCGGCTTGGGGCCACATGAGGTGTCCTTCTGGGCTCCTGGATTTGGGAATCTAGAGGGGCCTGCTTTGCGTGGAAAGTCAATTGAGAGGGCCCCAATGTACATCCACGCGGCTGTATGGCAGGCCATATGTGGGCCATGAATATCAGTATCAGAACCTGGTCAAGAAATGCGTAGATTAGATACAAAATCCACACAGGTGATTCCATGTTCAATCAAAGACTGGAAAAGGCTATCTTTGTGTACCAAGTGGATTTCATTCGTCTTGGATTTTCATTTCTGCAGAGAAGAAAAAAATCTCTGTTCTGCTTTTATATGGGAATTTGAAATCCTCTCAAGTGTAGAAAGTTAGTTATTAACCTTTTTTTTTTAAATGTCACATCAAATGGATTAAAAAACTATTTTTCAGGATAATAGATACAATCTCATCTATAACATGAGATTTCAAAATTTTATGTTGAGGTTTTTATACAAAATATTAAGTTTCTTTTAGAGGATTTCTAAATTAATAAAATATCATTGTGTATATTCCTTTTTTATATCTTTTAGTTTTGGCTTTGGAAGGGACTCAAACCTCACTCACGTTCCACATGCAGCTAACCATCTTAGCAACAACTACTAGGGAACTTCTTAGACATCTTTATATTTTCAACTAGGTTGAGTTAAGGGTATCGATTACCCCATCACTCACAGGTAGGGTTTAGAAGAACTTGCAAGTCTGATGACACATGTGTAGGGTCTTACAGTCCATTGAGTTGTCACTTATCCCAAAACCAATTGGTGATGGAAAACGGCACAACAATGATTTTATGGTGAGGGCGAGGGTTCGACTACACTCCATTGAACTACCATTTATCCCAAGACCAATTGATGATGGGAAACGACACAATAATAGTTTTATGGTGAGGGTGAGGGCGAGAGCGAGGGCTCGACCACAATTATGACCGCTCAGGAACAAAGGTGGACGTTGACCTCAATAATCCCTCCCTCAAGAGCACACCCGACCTACCAGGCTCTAATACCACTTGTAGAATCTTAGACCCAATTGAGCTACCACTTATCCCAAAACCAATTGGTGACGGGAAATGGCACAACAATTGTTTTATGGTGAGGGCGAGCTCTCGACCACAATTATGACCGCTCAAGAGCAAGGGTGGACATTGACCTCAACAACATACCCCAATATGCGTAATGCAATAACTCCGCAAGGACATCATCTTATCCCGATTACCCCAAACGGTAATCGGGAAGTCATACAAAGGAAACCAATTCACTACTGCGCAAGCATATCACCACAAGCAACCACTCTTAGCTTTTATCATGAGCAAATCAAATTTACCCAAGGTGTAGATCATCCAACGAAAAATACCCGAGTCTTTGAAAGTTTAGGGTATGAGATCTCTAGGTTGGTCTGCTCAATAAACTAGTCCAATAGCATGCAAAAAACAATAATCTATGTAGCGAAAATAAAATCACACGCACACACCACAAGGACACAAGATTTAGCGTGGAAACCCTAACTGGGTGAAAAACCACATATTCGAACTGGATCAACAATCAAGCACTATGAATCTCACAATTACAAGAAACTCAGATTTTCTCCTCAGATATCCCCTACCTAAGGACTGAAGTTACATTGTGTTGCATCACGCTTCAACGACTTCACATCATTGATTGCAACAAATTCAATCATGCGCTTGTGATTATGCCCCAAGTATAGGGTCGTCACGATATAGTAATAACAGGTGAAACGGGTCGATCCACAGGGAGCCAATGATCGCGATGTACATGTCCTATTGGAAACCTAGTGCTAGCCTAACAAAAATCTATAAAAATCACAATTCCTACTGTAATTAAAAATTAATTACAGATCTGAATAAAATTAATTACAATCCTAATTAAAGAAAATTCCTAAATTAGAAACCTAGTCTAATAAAACTATACGAAAAACTGCATCCACCATAAAAATAATCAAAAAACCAATTGGAGATGTTAAAAATTCAGAAATAATTAAATTGAAATTCAAAATTGAATGAAAGCATTGCAATCTAAGGTTCAGGGTTCAGTTGTTTTCTAAATACTAAAAATATGGGCAATTTCATTCAAGACCCAAAATTTGAAAAATCAGATTTATTAATATTTGAGAAATCTCAAAAAGACTCTAGTCTACTTTGAGTATTTTTAGTATTTAGCGTCGTTTAAGCATGCAATATATCATTTGAAAATAAGGTATAAAAAAAACATAAATAAAGAAAATAGATTAATCAATTAAAAATCAGATTTTGAATTAAAATTGCTCACCCATAAAATCGATCAATAAGAATAAATCAACTTACACCCTTTCTCCTTAGATTACAGGTAGAAAATCTACCCCTCCATCCTTCTTCTTCTTCCTTCACACGTCAATTTTTTTTCTTTGGCCTCGTATAATAGGTGAGTGAGAGATGTAGGAGATGGAGAGAAAGAATGGAAAGAAGATGATGGGAGAGAGAAAGAGAATGGACGTGAGATAGATGGGAGGGGGTGGGAGAGAATAAAGAGAGAGAATAGGGGGATAGAGTGATTCACGTGGGGGGAGAGTTGTGTCATGGAGTGTGACTCCTTCCATGGACAGATTCCATTCAAGCTTGGGAGATTTTTGCTCATTTAGATAATATTTCCTCTTTAAGATTTTTGCACAACTGCTCTTTCCAAAAAAACTGGGCTCCACCTTTATCTCCTTGATTTGTTTGCTCTTCTAGCAAAAGGGTCCCACTTTGACAAAATAATTTAAATATGAAATTTCAGATTTTGTTGCAACTTGGGAGAGGAAGTGTTGGACGTATGATGCATTGGAATCATGTAAGTTGGACGTCCCTTTCCCGATTATCCTCTTGACTTGAAAGATTTCAAATCTTGGGCAGTCTGGAGTCTTGGTTGGATACATATGTGGAATACCTAAATACAATGAACTGCGACTCTTTGGATGACATCCAAGATTCTGCTATCTTTCAAACTCTCATTCCGACTATCTTCACTTGGGCCCACTTCATCCTAAGAATAATTCCCGAGATTTGAATTTTTGCAACTCCATTGGTTCCCACCTTATCTTAGGACTTGCACCCAATGTGGGTGGGTCCCATGGTGGGTCTTCTTCAATTATTCTTCTTATTTGATGCTCTTCTTAATTATTCTTTCTTGTGGGTCCTGGTTTCTGAATTTCTACAAAACAATTAAAAACTAATTCAGACACAATATTTTTTATCAAAAAGAATGATGTTATGCATGGGGCCCAAAAATGTAAAATTTGATAATTTCACCAAGACATGCATTTTTATGAGATTTTTACTTAAATTCAACCAAAAGAGTCTAATTGCATGATTTTGCGAAAATCTATGAATTCAATGCATTTTGTTTTAATAAAGTCCATAAATTTATGTGAAATAAAGAATTAATTATGTGATAATGTGGACTTATCAGCTTGTCTCCTCAGATTTTCTATGCAAGAAGATGATCTTCTACAAGAGATGCGGAAGAACCTAACTCTCTAGAGTATTTGGTAACACAACTCTTCAATAAATCTCTAAGAAAAATTTTTCTCAATTAGATTTCTAATTCATAACTTGAGAGATGATCTATGTCTCTTTGGGCTATGAGAAATACCCAATATATAGCCCAAAATCCGTGCATAAGACTCCTAATGATAATCCACTAAGAATATTAGTTTGTCTCAAATTTTCACTTAGAGTCCGAATCCAACTGGGCTCTTTGCACCATGCTCGCTATAGCGAGCCATGAGACAGCGCCTGACAAATTTTGGCCTTACAATCTCCCCCTTTTGGCAATTCTTGGACAAGACTCTCTAGAACAATACAATGTGATCTATCCAAAAGAAAAGCCCAAAATACATTGAATTTTAAACAAATAAAAAAAGCAGTACTGTAGATCTTGAATTGCCTTAACTTGTAGAACTCCCCCTGGCTTCATTCTTGTCCTCCTATATTTATCCATAATTGACAAACAAAAATCATGCGACTTTTGTCAATCTGGATCCAGCAGCTGCCCTTAATTTTCACTCCCCCTGACTATAATCTTCGTATCAGCACTGAGCGTGGGAGTTTGGCCTCCTTGATCAGACCTTCTTACCCAAATCGGAGTCGTCTTGGGTGGAGATAAATTATTCCACCATTGCTTGGTCTTGGGTAGACTATACAGATTCTTACAATATGGATGAATGTGTCATTTCTTTCCACAATGAAGACATGTGGATATGCGTGCAACAGGTGACACATTCTTTTTATTGGTATTACTCATTACATTATTAACATGTACAACATGTGGAGTAGTATGTGCAATACTTAAAATAAAAATTGCTTTACCTTTAGTACCCGAAGTGGATGAACCATAATCATAACCGAGACTGCTTCTGTCAAAAAGAGACTTCTGACTACACAAGATATTTGTAAGAGTCTTCGAGCCAGTGTTCATCTTGTTTAGAGAGGCCTGTTTGACTTCTAACTCAGATAGAGCGATCTTCAGTCTTTCGTGCAGGTCTTTATTTTCAGAATTCACCTTTTGTAACTCTTTTTTCAAAGTTTCAATCTCTTGTTCAACCTTCATGAATTTCTGACCCTCAGTAGTCAAATTTTCAACTATGCAGTTCTTCTGACTTTCCAAGAGATGAATTTTTCAAGTGCTTGCTCTAATTCATTCTTCAATGCAGAATTTTCTTCTTAAGCAGCCTTAAACTTGATAGTAATCATGCTCTCAAACTTGGTCATCCTAACGCAATCAGCATATATTATATAGTACAACTCTTTATAATCTTTCTTTTGATCTGACATCTTATCATTACGATCTTCATCAGTATCATTGTCAGACAGAGACTTAGCTATGAAAGCAGCAAACTTGTCATTCACAGTTTCAGAAGTATCAATTGAAGGTTCTTTTTCTTCTTCTGATAACTCTTCATCCCAAGTTATGTTGAGAGCCTTTTTCATTGTACCATTTTTCTTGTTGCCACACTAATTAGCATAGTGACAATAGCCTTGACACTCAAAACACTTGGTTCCTTTCCCAGAATCCTTCTTTTTAGATTTAAAACTCTTCCACTTGGGTTGTTTTGGCTCCATGTACTTCTTGAAGCGATTAAACAATTCAGCCATATCATCTCTAGCCTCAAATTCATGATCAGACTCAATTTTCTTTTCAACCTTATTTTTTTATTCTGAGATGAATTTCTAAGCAATACCTTTCTCTATAGATTTTCCTTTATCCAAACGGTTTGCTTCAAAGGTCTGAAGATTTCCAGCCAGCTGGTTGACCTTGAGGGTATCAAGATTTCTATTTTTTTCTATAGCATCAACTTTAGAATCGAACTTCGAAGGTAGAGACCTCATAATTTTCTTGACAATCTTGTTTTTTAATATTTCTTAACCCAGATTGAAAACATAATTGACAATATCATTCAGCTTTGCATAAAATTGATCAAAAGTCTTATCTTCTTCCATCATGATGGTTTCAAATTCTTTAATCGGCCTTTGCAATTTAGATTGCTTCACCTTGTCTACACCCTCATAAACTGTCTACAAGACATCCCATGCTCCTTTTACGATTTTGCATGTAGACAGCCTACGAAACTGTTCAACAAACACTCCATTGTATATACCATTCATCGCCTAGTTATTACAATAGGTGGCATGCTTCTCATCCTTAGTCCATTGGGCTTTAGGTTTATGAATAGTTTTTCCATTAGCCACAATTGTCGGTTTGGAGTAGCCCTCCTCAACAATATCTCAAACATCATCATCAACGGACTTAAGGAACCCAATCATCCTTTGCTTCCAATATGCATAATTAGAATCATCTAGCAAAGAGGGCTTAGTAGTTGATGTCCCTTCTTGATTGAGTACCGTTTTAGAAATCTCTTAAGATCAAAAGCAACAAATTAGTGCAACCCACTCTGATACCAATTGAAAGTTTAGGGTATGAGATCTCTAGGTTGGTTTGCTTAATAAATCAGCCCAAGAGTGTGCAAAAAATAATAATCTACGCAGTGGAAATAAAATCACAAGCACACACAACAAGGACACCAGATTTAGTGTGGAAAACCCTAACCGGGTGAAAAACCACAGATCCAAACTGGATCGACAATCAAGCACTATGAATCTTGCAATTACAAGAAACTCAGATTTCCTCCCTAGATTTCCCCTACCTAAGGACTGAAGTTACCTTGTGTTGCTTCACGTTTCAACGACTTCACACCATTGAATGCAACAGACTCAATCTTGCGCTTGACTCCTCAAATCTTCTACGCAATATGATGATCTTCTACATGGGATGCAGAAGAACTTGACTATTTGGAGTAGTTAGTAGCACAGCTCTTCAATAAATCTCTAGAGAAAATTTCTCTCAATTAGATTTATAATTCAGAACTTGAGAGATGATCTGTGTCTCTTTGGATTGTGAGAAACACCCAATATATAGCCCCAAATCCGTTCATAAGACTCATAATAATAATCTACTATGAATATCAGTTTGTCTAAAATTTTCACTCAGAGTCTGGATCTGACTGGGCTCTCTGCGCCACGCTCACTATAGCGAGCCATGATTCTGCTGCCTGACAAATTTTGGCCTTACAGTCTCGCTCAATCTTCTGGTCCTCATCACCCACACGTAATTAGGACTTAGTCACCATATGATATAGAATGTCAATATGGCGCCTCATTCTATGAGCCACAAGGACATCAAGCGCAATCTATTCCAAGCGAGGGGGTGGCCATATATATATATATATATCCAATGCCACGCATGCAGGGTAGACTCATGTTATAAGGACCTAGGGAGGTTGCCCTAGGTCAAAATAAGAAATTACCAAAGAGTTGAATGGGGCCCTAGCTCATGCCCTGCTTATGTGACAACTGTCACCCCACCTTTCTTTTTGTTGGTGAAAAGAAACACCAGTCTCTTCCTCTTATTTCTTCTTTTCGTTTGTGAAAAGGCGCGAGATCTCTTCAACATCGATTGAGCCTATCTCTTCCCTCGACGAAGTACTCCTAGTAACCCCTCCGGTTCTATAACAACTCAACTCCATCAAAACCCCATGCCCCTTCTCTATCTATCTATGTATGTGACATTCCTAATTCCTCTTTATTCTTTCCCTCTTCCCAATTTCTAACAGATTCTGGAGCGATTGGATTGAAAGATTTGTTGACCTTATTTTGGTATTTCTTTTAAATTTGATATGATTGATTCCTGAGATTTCTTTAATAAATTGGAATATAACAAGAGAGTGACACTAGGAGAAACCTTAACTGGACCCTGGTTCTCCCTCCCCTCCCCAAAATCTAGTATAATCCTACTCCATATCCAAATCCGAACTCTTAATCTCCAAATCCTAATTCTAAACCCTAAATGCCCAAATGCTAATCCAAACCATAAGCCCTAAATCACCAAATTTTAAATGGAAGCCCTAAGCCTTAATTCCCCAAATTTCCTTGATTCATGAGCGCTGATTAGGATTGTTTGGATTGTCTATGTGAGTGAGCTCTTTGGAGCTTGAATATTTTTCTTGTAAAGAAAAGAAAAGGTAGATAGCAACAAGATTATCGCAAAAATTGAGAAGGGTGAGGAACTACTAGGATATAGCATTTAACTACTTATGTTTTCTTTTCTTTCTTTTTTTTGGGAATTTATTTCTTATTACAAAGATAAGTGATCTCATTTGGATTGGTATGATAGACAAACTATTAGAAGCTTAAGGAAAGGATAAGGCTAAAGAGGTATTAATTTTCACATGATAACTCTCTAGAGTTTCTTTATTATTGTTGGAGTGGGGTTGCTAATTGATGTGCTAATTTCTTGAAGAATTGGGATTTTGGTGTTGTAGTTTAAAAGCTTATTTACGAACTAAGTGTTAGTAGCAGCATTCCCTACAAAAAAAAAAAAAAAAAAAAAAAAAAAGAATTGGTGAAAATCATATCTTTAATCTATGCTATAAATGGAGATTATTGTTTGTTGGTGATGATTTTGACGTAATTGACTTTTTCTTTAAATTATATATGAAAAATATTTTAAAAAACTAACTGCCTCTTTACCATCTCCAACTCTAGAGAATGACAAAAATGATCAGGTCCCAATCTACTATCCGTCCTATCTAAATGAAAATTCCAGGTCCGCCACTGCACGCATGCAACAAGTGTTCATGTAAAAGTGTGCTTGTTGCCATTAAAGCATATATATATATATATATATTTATATATATATAGGGAGGTGCTCCTATGAGAGGCACTCTCACCAACTTAAATGCAAGGACCCCCAACTTAAATGTGAGGGCCCCCACCGATCTCTCACCAAGTTGGTGAGAGTGCCTCTCATAGGAGCACCTCCCATATATATATATATATATATATTATGAGTAATGCTCTCCTAAGCTCAAGTTTAGGATAAAATCTTGTAAGCTTATACTTGTGGGGGCCACCTTTGGTCCATCCAAATGGATCAAACATATGAACCTCTAAATTGCACATGTCCACCCATTTTCGGTTAGATCCGAATTTACTGGACCGTTGGATTGACTATGTATCGACCCGAATAGACTATTGACCATTAAACTTTTGGGCCCATATGGAGATGATAGAAACCACATTTGTAGCTGATTTTTTGCAGAGATGAAGATCCTAGGGAATCCTTAAAATCCCCCCCCCCCATCCTCATGTGGGTCCCTAGGTGGGCCCCATCATACACTTGAGCTTACATTATCTTAAGCTTGAGCTTAGGAGAGCTGGCCCCTATATATATATATTTATATATGACATACATATGCATGAATATGACAAACACACATGTATATATCCACAAAATAATAGCTTTCAAAATGTAAATGAGTTTCTTTTAGAGGTAAGTCCTTTATTTTTAATGAAACACAAAATATAGGAAAGGAGATTCAACCAGTGCATTCGATACACTCCCACTAAATTGAAGCAACATTGCATGTTATTCAAGTCCATATAATTGACATGTGAAGCAAAGAACTCCCTTGTTAAACATTTAGTCATTTTTTAACAAACATCTATGGTTGAAATGTGAAGAAATACTTTTTTTTCACCTCGGCCAAAGGGGCTGGGACCCAATTGAGAGCCCGCACACATACGAGAAGACAACCCACTCAAGTGGAAAAGGTGCCCACACAAGTGAGGAGTCAGCGTGCACACGCGGGAAAAGGTGGCTTGCCTAGGGTTCAAGCCGTGGGCATCCAGGTGAGAACTGCTACTCATTACCACTCTAGTAAGAAGTCGTTCTCATGTGAAGAAATACTTACACATCATGATTTGCCAACACAGGAGATCATTGGCCACATACAACACCATGAATAGTCAATGTAAAGCGCGAGTCTATCAGGAAACCATGAGTCCATATAACCCCCATGTCCACAGCCATGCACCCAAGATATTTAACATCTTAAGTTGCAATGGCTATAGGGTATAGACTCCTATTTCATATGATGAGACCATCAGATGCTTCCCCCACCTAGTAAAATGATGTATCCTAATGTGGTTCTCCATCATAGGGAGAGGCAGACCCAAGTAGAACCGTCTGGAGTTGAAGGCCCCACCCATTTCTAAAAACAGCTTTCAAAATTTTAAGAACCCCTCTACAAATTTTGAAAATTATTATAGTCTTTTTTTACATTTGCCCCTTTTCCCAATATTTATTTACATAAAGCCCCACGAATTAAATTTCCTGGGTCCACCTATGATCACAGGGGTCACTCAAAGCAAATGAATGGTATTTTTCAGTATGCCAATATAGATACCTTGATAGCAAAGCGTCAAGTCCTAGATCCCATACACATATTTGACAATCCACGTGATGGTACCCTATGTTTCTTTCTTTGTCCTCTTAATGTAAGAGCCCATTTCTTTATTTTAGTTTTTACATTTGCTACTTTTGTTTACTACATCTTATATTAAGCACTTCTTCCACCTGCAGGAGGCCTGCGCAAGGGTAGTATGAGATTCTCAACCTCTATTGCCAACAAAGAAAGACCCTGATGTAAAACAAGTGGTGGCGCGATTTATGGAGCAAGAAGATCGTGAGAAATCAAGTTAGAAGGCTTAATCAACAGTGTCGACTTCTAATGGCAAGTAACTTTTTGTCGGGTATCATCAGGAGATGATCACATACTTAGAGGTGGCAAAATATGATCGGACCCGCCAAACGAACCCGACCCGACCCACGTATTACCCGCTCAACCCGACCCATTTGATAGGCGGGTCGGTCACGGGTCAAGTATTCATGACCCGTAATTAAACGGGTCGGGTTAGGGTTGACTTACTCGACTCACAGAACCCGCAACCCGCATTAATTCTTGTCTTTAAGATAACCAAAACTTATTTAAGAATGTATGTGGGTAGGCATTAATTTAACTCTAGGGTTATTCCTCACGGTTATTCCACTTCCATCGTTCCACATTCATCACCTTCTTCCTCATAGTTATCACTCAATTCTATAGTATCTTTTTATTTTTATGGAAAAAACTATTTTATTTCTAACAGTTTTGTTATTCCATTTTTATTTTCATTATTTAAAATATATATTATACTCAAAGAATGGACCTTAACCAATTTAACCTCTCCCTTTTTATTAATGGAAAGCTAGGTAGTGTGCATCAAATGATTGTTGAAATGAGATCAGACCAAATTTGAACCTAAAAGTCAATTTTTATCAGGCAGGAAACCATGATTGAGTAAATTGATTCACTAGATGGATGTGGGTTAAGCGAGTTGACTTGACCTATATAACCCGCAATGGTTATACGGGTTAAAGTGGGTCGGGTCGGGTTGACCCGTGGTGGGTGTGGGTTAGGGGTTTCCAACCCGTTTATTAACGGGTCGGATGCGGGTTAGGCTTGTCTAACCCATTTAATAAACGGGTTCGACCCGTTTAGCACAACCTGACCCGATTGCCACCTCTACACGTACTTGTTTCGAAGATGTAGATGTACTCTATGCTTTAGACAACTACCAAAGGTAGTTGGCATCATCAAAGGCAAAATGAGGCCGTTTTGAAGGTCAAATATAGTTTCATGCAAAACTTACTATTTATGGTAAGTTTCTGTTTTTCTTATTTTAGGGGTTTTTGAGTATGGTGCAGTCTAAACTTTTATGGAAGGTCTTAGAAAGTAACTTAGAATTAGTCTGGGGGCTATGATGTAATTTAGAGTTTTTACTATTTTTAATAGCTTTTACTATTTCGGGAAGGAAAGGTCTTGAGTTGCTATATAAGTCATTGTTATGTTTCTATTGCAAATATAATATGGATTTTAGCTTCTCTTTAGAGCACGTTTAGTAACAAGTGATAAGTCCACAGATTGGAGAAATCCTCACTGCCCTAGAGAGCAGGGACTCCTTGCCGAGGATTTGTATAGATGACGATTTCATATTGATATCAATGTTTATCAATGCATATAGTATTGAAAACTACTTTTGGTGTGGTTAGGTTTTTAAGTGTTGGCTAATTCATGGGTTGAACAAGACTCTGGGTCCATTAAGTTGTAATTTTTATTTTTAGAAAATGACTGTGATTCTGCTTTACATTAAAGATAGAAGCCTGGAAGAATTAGAAGTGAGAGGTCAGGCAGAATTAGAACAAGGAAAAAGAAGTTAGGAGGAATTAGAAGTACGCTGAAGGAAGAAAAAGAGTGCTGCATGAATTAGAACTATTATATCTATTGTTTATCAAACTGCCTGTTTGAATCTAAATTATCTTAGGTAACCCTAAGCACGTCCATAAGCCTATTTAAAGGACTCTATGGCTGACATAAAGAGTGACAAGGAGACCAACAAGACCACATCTCTCATTATTCTGAGTTGGAAGATCTAATTGAGAGAATTATTCTCTAGAGATTTTTTTGAAGGCTTATGCTGCAGAGTTGATCTAGAGAGCAACTTCTACTACTTCTCAAGCAGGATCATCTTCTTTTTATTGCAATTAACGATGTGAAGTCATTGAAGCGCGAAACTACACAAGAGGTAACTATAGTCCTTGGGTAGGGATTATCTAGAGAAGGATTTGTGAGTTTCTTGTGCTTGCGAAATTCATATTGCTTTACTGTTGATCCAATTCGAATCCGTGGTTTTTCACCCAATTTGGGTTTTCCATGTTTAATCTGTTGTCCTTGTAGTGTGTGCCTTTGTTATTTTATTTCTGCTGCATATCATATTATTTTTACACACTATTGGGCTGTTGAGTTGAACAATCTAGAGATCGAACTGGCAACTTTCAGGTGCATAAATCCATAGAAGTAAGGATCTTCAAATCCTAGTGGGGAGGTTGTACTTGAAAATCCTAAAAAATGGGGATTTCCATTGCTCTAAATCCTCAAGGATTTACAATTGCAAAACATGGGTTTTCCATGATTTGTGGAAAGTGAAAATCATTTCTACAAGGATTTGGTTGCCAAATAACGTTTGGTAAACAAAGAAGAATCCATTATCTAGAGGATTCCTTCATTCCGCTAAAACCATGCTATCCTCTCTCAAGACTACATTCCAGGTTTGGAAAAACCCAAGAGTCATTCATTGTAATTAGGTGCTTCTCTGCCTCTATAGACTTTCAAAATTCGAAGGGTGGAGGTGGAGACCAAGGAATCAATGGAAGAGAGGATTTTTATGGGGTTGGGAGGATTCGAAAAATCCTCTCTCGATTTTCCTCTTTTCACCAAGACATGGATTTTCCTTATAATCGAGGTCAACCAGAAATGATTCCTCTCCAAGGACGTTGCCTAAACATAGGTTTTTACTAGTTCTTCCTTGTGGATTCGGAGTTTTGTAATAAACACCCCCTCCCCGCCACCCCCCCCACCCAAAAATATATAAAAAAAAGACCCCTGTAAGTATGAAAGTAAAAACATTAAAATGGAAAAAAAATGAAAAATAAAGAAAAGCTAACTTGATCTTAGAGTTTGAATAATGAGGCTCATCTTTGACCTTTTTTTTTTTTTTTTTTTTTGCCACACAAGGACTTAGACGTACTCTTACACTCTCGTATAAACCTATGTCATAGCCAGGGCTTAAAAGTCATTAGTGTCCATGGCCTGGGCTAACTTTCTATGGAAGGGGATATATCAACTGTTCAATTGTGATGATCTCTTTCTTGCTGATTGAAAGAGTTATTTTAGAACTTTCCTTTTCCCAAAAAATGAATCACCATGGAACAAGTCTAGTGTTGGCTAATAGTGGACGCAAATAACCAGTCAAATTATTTTGACACTATACCAGCATGATCTCCCCCAACACCTAATCTATTAGTCAAATATCTTGACTCTTCATCCTTTTGTGCTCTACAATCAACTCTAAGGACATGTTTGTATATTCGGTTTTCTACAGGAAAAAGTGAGGATTACAGGATGTTAAATTATGTGCTAAAGTAAAATTCATATTTGGTGTGACCCGGGCCAACTCAAGACAATTTGAGGCCTGAAGCAAAAATCCTAAATGAGGCCTTTTTATTTTTTTATATTATTATAAATATTTTATTTAAAATCTAATTTTCTTGCCTTTTGTAATGCAAAATTACTAATTAAGTCAATTTTTTTTTTTTGGAATTTAAAAAGATTGTAGTTGCTATTATATGGCTTTATATTTTGCTATTAGTAATTAAGTCACAACTCTCTCGGAAGCTAAAGCTTCAAGCATTGGTCAAACCTTTTTAAAGTGGACAGAGAGAGGCAAATATATATATATATATATATAGAGAGAGAGAAGGCCCGGAACACAAGGAATGGACAGATATTTATGGGATGATCTGGCGAATTGGTTGGGAAAGAGAAAATAAAGATCTTGATTGTATCTTCACAAGAGAAAGTTATTATGAGTCCTTATTTTTAGGGACAGATAAAAGGATGTCAGTTGTTGTTTTGGAATTTAAAAAAATGCAAAGTTGTTATTACGGGGACTTATGTTTTGCATTTTTGGGGCCATATTTTTTGGAGCATGAAGCAAGGACTTTCCTTGCTTCATGGTAAAGCGGGCCCTGGGTGTGACCCTTTTTATTTGTGGAAAACACAAAAATGGGCTTTATAAGTTTTCCGCTATTCCTCGAAAAATATATTTCTTTGGGGGATTCAAGAAACTTGTTTTTCTACGAAAAGAAAAATAATTTGTAGAACCAATTTTCCATGGCATGTACACAAATGTGCCCTACGGGTATATTTCTGCACAATCCGTAAAAGAGAACATCACGAGTCTGACCTATGAGCTGGACCTAAAAAATCCTATCTCCATATTTAAATTACAAAAGAGAGCAATTCCGTGGTTTTTCATCTCTGCACCAAATAGCTGATCGATAACTTTTTCATCGTGTTCCAGCGGCAACCTCCCTGCACAAACGTGTCCTAAATAAATGAATATGTTTAGAAGATATGATATTGTCTTTAAGCAAATGAGAAAGCATCTTTCAATACTTAATAGAGACAAATAAATATGCTATCATCAATGTCGCATATAATACTTTGTGATTTTGAATCATATGAGAGCGAGAGATGTATATATCATATACTATCAAGATAGTTACAAACCAGTCAAAAAATATTTATCCAATGATGGAAGAGGTTATTAAAAATAAAAAATGGTAAGAGTTTAAAATAATCACTTAAAAGGCATAGGCTTAATGGTAGAAGGTACGCGCGAATATAACATCTTTTAACATATCAATGTTGTAAATTAATAAGCAAAGCTGAACCAACCAAAATTAAGCAAGACCTAGCTTGATCTTGACTTGTGAGACTACCTAACTCGATTTTGAGCCCAATCTATGGCTCAAGTTTGTGGAGACCTTTCCATATTCCCACCTCTTACCCTGATGACTGGTGTGTAAACCTTGATTACCTATCAGCTAACATGGTCACATGATCAAGGCGTTCAAATTACTTGAAATTGTAGTATAGATTAATTAGCACATCCATTGGTTGACATTGGCTTTCTTTTGTTCTCTTTATAGTTATGTGAAGATTATGGCTGTCTCAGGCAAAATGTGAAGAGGAGGGATCATACAACCCTTAAATAATCATACCTTGAGATACCATGATCCATCAAGGTTATTAAATTTGTAAATAATTCTTTATTGCAATACGTTGTAGTTTTTTTTTTTTTTTTTTTTAATCTTCGAAGTACAAAACCTAGTTATCAAGTCCTCTATGCAGAAAAGTTAAAAGAGAAAGAAAGTTGAAGAAAATTATCTACAGGCCAAACCATAGTGATGAATCTCTGCCTTGTCAAGATGGTGTAAACCTATGGTTCAGACCATTAGGTCATGGGTTCGAGATATGGCACCAACAAAAAGAGGGAGAGAGAAATATATATATATATATATAAATATAGTGATGAATGTTTTATTCACCTTTTTCTCTACTTTTTTTTCTGTGCCTACATGAGGTGCCAGCATTGGTCACAGAATTGTTTGAGGCATTTAGTACCATTTACTATATGTAGCTTTACTTGCTGGTTCTAAACAGGCCCTACAATGATGTTCTCAACATATTATGGCAGGTTAATAACAGCCTCTTACGCTAGTGGCAAGAGGCACCCGTTCTTGCCTATCTATTCAGGATTCACCCAAGGCCTCCCTCACCTCACTCGAAGTCTACTCTCCTCACAAGGTTTGGTAAAAGAGAGCAAAAAGGAAGAAAAATAAGATAAAATTAAGGGCCATTATTGCTATAAATGGGTTGTGTTGGACCAAAGACCTGACTAGACCCAATCCCAGAAAATGCCAGCTTTGAGAGTAAGCTTATATCCAATGTGCCCATATTTCTGGCCCAAAACACATGAGTGTGGACCCAAATTAGGCCCTGAATGCGCCTACAGGCCTACTGGAAGACGTGACGAGCCCAAAAACTATAAAAATGGATCCAACTCCATATTCATTGTAGTAATTATGATTATTACAATGATTATAATTAATGACAATAATAATACCAACAGTAATAAGGACAAAAATGGTATTTAAGTTTTATTGTGGCATGTGTGTGAGACAGCCCAAGTCCAACCCGTTTGCTAAAATTTACTAAAATCTAAGCCCAAGTTTGATCCATGACTGGATAGGCCAGGTTCAAAACTGCAGCCGAGCCGTAGGCCTGGTTGACCTGACTAGCACCCATTTTAAGCCCAAGACTAGTGCGAGTTTGTTTAAACTTAAATGGGGTCAGGTCAGCTTCAGTCAACAAGTCAGGCAAGTGTTTCTACCCGAAAAATAAAAAACACAAAAAAAAGGGATCCGGCAAGTGGACAGATGAAACCCGTTTTCCAAGACTGCTGACCGTGACACTACTTGAAGTATATGACGCACCGGTTACGGGAACGATGAAACGGAAATAAATAAAAAGAGCGTAAAGGTTACGTTACGTGGAAAGAAATAAAACAAAAGGGCGTGGACGGCAGGATTCGAACCTGCGCGGGCAAAGCCCACATGATTTCTAGTCATGCCCGATAACCACTCCGGCACGTCCACCTAATCACGTAAATTCTCTTTATTAAATACTAGAGCAATATATCTTCTTTCTACCACACGTGGCTTCATTAGTTGGCGAGTCAAGCTTGAGTTAGGGCCTCTTTAGATTGGGTCGGTTGAGATTGACTCGAGGTCATCTTTGATGAGATTAGTATCATATTTGAGCCGGAGCCCAAACTAGAGAGCTTAGCTCAATCTCATTCCGAGTTGTGTTATCGGTCAAACTTGAGCTTTTAGCTTGAGGTTGGCGAAGCTTGGCCCGATTTACGTCCCTACTATTTTAAAGTTCAACCATATGGGAGGAAACGTGTAACTTTAATTTGCCCAGGCTCAAACCTGCATGGCCTAATCTTACCAAGAATAAAATCTAGGTTGAGCTTATTAGGAGTGTCGATGGGTGGGGCCGGCCTTCTTTGAGCCCGGATTGAACTTTATGTTTCAGTATTCGGGTTGGGTCCAAATTTCTAAAAGTAAAATTTAGGTTGAGCTTAGGAGTGCTAATGGACTGGCCAGTCTGCTTTGATACTAGTTTTGAAGCTTATGTTTTTAGTATTTGTTTCGGGCATGGATTTTAAGTTTGAACCCATTCACTATTTGGAAAGAGCTAGGATTAAGTGATAGAAAGCCTGAAGATTGACCCGACCCTGCCTGAACAAGTACTTCTTATAGTTTAGTGACTAATTTGTCCAAAAAAAATGATAGACCAAACAAGCCATTGAAGGCCTACGCCCAACCCGAATGACTAAATATGGGTGGATCAGGCCTAATATGTTTTAGGCGGGCTGTAACTTGCAGTTGTTTTAGACTTGGGCCAAATATGAGCATATATTTGTAAAGTTGGTTGGATGGATGCGCCGAAATACAGACAGTATCAACCTGACCATCCAGACGGTCTGTATCCTTAGCATAGGGACCCTCCTGCCTCATCCAATTAAAAGTGGAAGTAGACTCTATCGCGGGGCCGACGTGACGGTAATAACCTCACCCGTTCATTGAATCCCATTCCCTGGGCAGTATATTCTAAATTTTCAATTTCAGCTTAATAAGAGAGGGCCCCACTATCAAACTGATCTTTCCTTCGCCTGGTCAGTTTGAAGGTCGGACCCATTTCCATTGAACTAAAATTTGAGGATATACCATTGAAAGGGATGAGATTCAGATGAACGATTTAGATTTCTTAGCCCAAATTCAATATAAAACCTTTCCATCACTCTATCCAACCATGAGTGGCATGAATCTTTGATTTTAAATCATTTTCTTAAAAAACTTATTAGAAAATTTTATGTTATTAATGAAATTTTTTATAAAAGAAATATGAAGTTGAGGAAAATGATGAAGGGCGCAAACACTTCATTACAGCATGCAGAGGGCTTCCGGCCACTTTCTTTTTTCTTTTTTTACTTTTTACAAGTCTGCCCCATACGATCATGAAATGTCATTTTTTTCGTAAAATTTGTATGTTGGATGATTCTATTATGTGATATCAATGGAATATTGGGTTCATGGAAGGAGGCCCTCCGTCCGTTATTATAAATTGTTTGGTCCCTTTGAAGTTTTTTCTGAAATTTAAAGGGGTTTTTTTCATAAAAAAAAAAAAAAAATCTGTTATTTTTATTCATTATAATTTTAATTTATTTTTCCCATTTTGTTTTCCTAACGTTAGCTTAAAACTTAACGGTTTTATTCCAAATTCCTCCCCATGTTAGGCTGTTTGGTCCCTTTCCTTCCACAAAATCCTTCTAACAGCCTTTTCTACATACCACAATTTGGCATTGCATCCGTTAATTCTCGTTAAGGTATTTGCCTACTATTGTCTCGCTGAGATCTCTTCATTTCCTCTTGTATACACGCAAGGTAGGGATTAGGGTTTCAGAGCTTTTCCCCTAATTTGTTAGGATCCTAGGGTTATGACCTCCATATTGATACAAAAATGAATTCCTCCTCATTTTCTACTTCTTGTGATCTCATGCCTTGTGTTCAACTTCAACCTTTGCGCTTATTATACGGTGGGACCATCTCCTTTTCTTCCTCTCTTTGTGTTTTGTGTTTTTTTCCCTACTATATTGGAGAAATTTGGGCTGATTTCTTGATCCTAAAACTGATATATGATCTTGTTTTTAGCTGTTCTATGAGCTTTTTGATGATTTGTTTTAGGATTGACGGATTGAGTCAGAGAAGGAGGACTATAAAGGCAAGGTTTTAGATCTTGACTCACTTTCTCCACTCGTTTGGTAGATATTGTGCATGGTCCTTTGTAGAAATTGCAAAAAAGTTCGTTCTATTAATTGTTGAAAGGAAGTGATGGTAAAGATCTTCTGATTGCTAGTAGATTTGTAGTTATCGGAGTTCGAAAGTGGAGAAAATGCAATTTCAGAAGAAAATTCAAAAAAAAATTTAGTGTGATATTTGTTTGGTTTTATGATCTTGAAAGATAGCAAATAGGAAAACCTAGGATTATTTGAAATTGTGTTTTGATTCTTATGAAATACATTTTCTTCACTTCTTCTCTATTTAGTCTACAATATTATGAGAATGCGTCTTTTTACTTGGATATAGGAATTGATTTTGGTAGATAGGATTTGTGTTCTTGGCATTGATTGGAACAGGAGGCTGGAGGAAAGGGAAATGAAAAGAATTGAATAGTGAAATGATAGATTTGGGTATCGAGACTCTGACAAGCGACCAGAGATCTATGTACGTTACGGCGATTAGGAACCTTCGTAGATCTCTTTGCATCTGTCTAACCTATGGGAATGAAGTGTATCCAACTCTAGGGCTCTCTATCTTATATAGACAAGTCCTAAAGAGTCAAACTTACTGGAGACTTCTTCACAAAGAAACCCACATCCACTTATCATATTAGGAGTCTTATTTGTGGGGATATATTAAGTCTTACATTAAGTGGGGTTGTATTCTCTGCAAGCACCTACCCGGCTTGATCTGACATAGGACCCGTGGCATGCGAGCCATACAATTTCTTATAATTTTCTGCTTGGCACGAATGTTACGTACATAAACCATTCATCATCCGTCCCCATACACATCTCATGCCTGACTATCTAAGCATTAACTTAGGATAAACCAATAATCAATTCCACAAGTAGGACACAGGAGATAATAATCTCATTATTTCTGACCTATATCTTAGATACTCTAAGATCTTAGTTTAATTGGGGGACTGTGGCTCCTAAGCCTAACGAGGGGTTCATATTAAAATTTTGTAAATGACCTGCACTCAGAAGGTGAGACGAGTAGAACCCATGTAAAATTAAAAGCAAGAATGATTTTCAATGCACAGTTAAACATGTAAGTGCGAATCATTCTTGTGTCTTGATGTACATTGTTGAAACTAAAATTACAAAATTCCCTTTTTTTTTTAATTCTCAACAAAATAATCCTTTGATCATGGTTCCACACATTAGAGTAAATTAAAAGCCATGCAGAGCATTTATCCACTCTCACTGCTTATTATATGATCAATTAAATGGTTCTACTATCAATGTCAAGGATTAAAAAAAAAAATTTTCGTTGGATTTCATCGCTATAATGTTGCACATATCCACCAAAAGCACCAAATTAACGTCTTGACACAAGTGTTGGATATCATGTCTCTTGCAAGGTAATGCAGTATTATAAGACATCTTCAAAATTTAAATTAAAAATGAAAGTTTAGATACGCTGATCGTTCAAGGGATTACCACCCTTTTCTGAACCATTGGACTGCGTTTTTTTTACTGCTACTACGTAGGTCTCCTCACAACGAATCCACATGGGCAAACGAATCAACTATATATTGTCAAGATATCATGATCTGAAGTTTCAATGGTTGAAAATCCACTCTGCCTGCATCACTGCTAATGTCGTCGCCCGCATCAACGTTGCTGGCATCAGCTCCCCTCCGCCATAGTTGTACTTGTACCTAGGGGTGTTCATGGGTCGGGCTGAGGCATATCCTGGCGTAGCCCGAGTTTTTTTTAAAAGGACTAAGCTCGGCCCAGGTATGCCAAAATTTTTAATCTACTTGAAAATAACAAGCTGTGATCCGTAGATCAACATTTTCATGCAAAAAAGAAAATAAACTTTTTTCCTAACTCTTATTGCATATGTGTTAAAAAAGAGACATAATTTGAATTTTGGATGTTGTGAAAGGCGAATTCATTTATTTGCCATGAAAGGCAATGTTTTTGCCTGAAAGACAATTTTGTGTTTGCCATGAGAGGCGATTTTTGTTGCTGTGAGATGCGATTTACAATTCTCATAAAAAAAAAAAAGAAGACAAGACTTGAAATTTTGTGTGTAAGACCTCGCCCCAAGATATTCTGATTAGTACTAATTAAGTATTGTTTTAGCTCCGTTTGATTTGTTTCATCATTCCCTACAACTTTCATGTTTATTCCATTTTCGTTCGAGACATCGGAACCCTACTTTGCTAACGTTAGGGGAAAAACAATCTTTTTACACAAAATCTGGACACTATTTTCAATATCTCCAAAACCCGCGAAATATATACTTTTTGGAAACTAGAAATTTCGATAAATATTTCTTCCTTCTTCGTCGAACTCATTCGAGGCCTTGAAACCCATGTTTTAGCCTCTTAAGTTGGTTTAGTTATGGGACCCATCCTCACTTCCCTTATATAGTGAGCTCTTGCTACTTTCCCCTTCTTCTTGCTCTTGTTGCTAAGGGACTCTTGCTCCAGCACTCTAGGGTTTTCCCTCCCCTTCTTCTTGCTTCTTCATCTTCAATCCATTACCAAGCTCTTGCTAAAAGAGAAATGGAGGTCATCTTCCTCTTCCTCATCTTGAAGGCTTCCCATTGATGCAATTTGTAGAGGAAACCACCCATCCTAGGGTTCTCTTTGAGCAAGCCTTGTCTATTTGAAGTACTTCTAAGTAAGCTTTCCTTTTAATCTTCTAAAATTGTATTCTTCTACTCCTTGAGATGCTCCACCTTCATTATTGGGAGTTCTCTCATTCTATTTTCTTGGTTTGGTTATATTAGGGTTTGTAATGGGTTACTTTTGGAGGTTTTTGTGTAGATTGTTGATTTTGAGCTTGAGAGTGGTAATTAAGAGCTTGTTAGCTAATTTAAAGTCAATGCAAGTGGATGAATAGGTTTGATTTGAATGATTTCTTGTTTTATGGAAAATATAGATTTTTATGATTGCCCCCACTTAGTTTTATCAATGGTTTAATTGACTCTTAGTAAAGTGCATATTAATAAGTTCATTTTTCTTATTTGGTCTTTTGAGACTTGCATGTTGACACTTTTGTGGAAATTTACTTTTGTCATGAATGGATTTGCCATTAATGTGGGTATTATTGTATTAAATGAGATTGGAACTGAAGAGAGAATTGATGTTTTGATGGAGTGGTTGTTGGAGGATGTAAATGTGGTTTGAGTAGGTGGAAGTGCCATGAATGTTGTGTCAAATATTGGCTTTAAAAGTGTTTAGAAGGGAAAAGAAGAAGAAGCCCAAACTGCTAAAACGGGTAGTTTCTGAAGTAGTTTGCCCGAGCGAACCCACATTTGCTCGAGCGAACCCCTTACAAAGACTGGGTCGCTCAAGTCAACCTTCTAGCTCGCTCGAGCTAACCCTCCCAGAAGCCATACAGCTCGAGCGAACCATTGTACGCTCGTGCGGACCTCTTCCAAAGACTTGGTCGCTCGAATTGACCCTCTCCTTCGCTCGAGCCCACCTGATTCGGACCAGTTCGCTCAAGCGAGCTTGTGTCCGCTCGAGCGAACCCTCCCAGACAGCCCCTCACTAGAGCGAATTTCTAGTCTGCTCAAGCGAACTGTGCAAAATTCCTGGGTCTTCCCTAGTGTTTCCAAAAAGGGTGTTTTAAGGTTCGGTTGGTTTGGTTTAAAGTCCTAATGCCTTGGGAAGACCTAGGGGAAATGTATTGAGTTTGATCGAGAAGGAATCCCATTCCAGAAATGTATTGAGTATCTAGGACTTATTAATTATGTAGGGATCTTTGAATGTCTTTTACCTTTCGGAGTACCAAGTCATTAGTAAAAACCGACATACGAGATCCTGATATATATTGTTTAAATCCTATAGCCTCAATGCTTGTCCAAAATTATGAAGAGATCCATTGTGTTGGTTTTCACTTGAATTTCATATGTTTCATACAGTTTTCGTGTGTTAGAACAAATGACGCTTTTAAACTGCTAAAATATGTCATCTGAATATTTGGTCAGCCTTGTGTACTTTGATAAGATATTATTACAATAAATGTGCTCACAAGCCTTTTGTTCAGCCTGTTTTGGGTTTCATACACCTCTTTAGATATGTATATGCTCTAATTTCATTTTGACCCATGAGTCGGCACCACTAAGCTTGGACAACCTTGTCGGTTTGATCTACCGACTTGGGGTCCCCCTTTTTACTTCTGTCAGCTGCAGTCTGAATTATGTTATGTTCTGTCACCCGGTTCTGCAATCATGGTTTTCCTCAGTATATGTATATATATAAAGTTGTTTCTCGCCACCTTGCGTGCCCGAGACCAACGCTTTTAGTGAGCTCTCATCACATTAGTGATGGAGATCTAGCTTACGTGTGGTTGCCATCTTGTCAATTCATGTTCCTTGTTATCCTACATGTTTTATATTGCATATGTGCTTTAAACAAATAATGCACCATGTTTTATGGAAATTATTGCTTTAACAGGTTTTCAATATGTTTCTAAAATATGCTTTGAATTTCCATATTGTTATATCTATTTACCCACTTGCCAGACCATCGTATCTGACCCACTCTTTTGGTACTCAGATCCAGACCTCGTTGTCTTTGAGGAGGAGCCGGAGGAGGCGGTCGGTGAGCCGCATCGATTAGTAGAATGGCAAGCTGATAATGTCATTTAGACATTGGGTCGAGCTATGAGATGCGAAACATTTTGGGGGTTATTGTTTTACACATTCTGATTCTTTTGGTTGTACTGGCCTTTGTTGGCCATTATTTTTTGGGAATGTTTAATTAACTTACATTTTGTATAAACATTTAACTTTATATTTTGGGAATGCCAAAGGATCATTGCTCACTCTGACATCATATTATTCATATATGTGTTATCAGTTTTAAAATGTTAAATGGATTACGAATTCGGTTTGCTACACGCTTCCATATCAATGTAAATGATTTGTGAGTATGTGTGAGATCCTCACCGCGGAAACCTGTGGGAAATTAAATGAGTGTATTCTTATGTTTATTATTGTTCCATCACATCATTAGCTCGCCGATCCCGGATTAGGTGCGCTAACCCATTCCGGGGTCGCGACATTATGTCTCTTTTAAAAAAACAAATACAATAAGAATAAAGAAAAGGGAATCTGACTTCTCAGGAGATTGCGTGGACCCGTTCAGATTGACGGTCGTAAGTCATGTTTAGGCATCGCCATCATCCTTTTGATGATAATAGTGGATGCTTTTGATTCTCTTGGCTATGCTTGAACCTCAGATTTTTAGAGAATAAGAATTGAGAGGAGATCCTATTTCCAATCAAAATTTAAGTAGATGGGTTAAAGAGCCGCGTGTAAGCCATGGAGATAGAACAAGAGGGCCTTAAGGGGTGCCCCCACCAAGGGTCTTCAATCACCTTGTAATGGTGGTTGTTGCAAAACTTCTTCGAAGGAGGAGGGACCGCCGTTGGAGCGTCATAGCAACGATGGATAATTTGTATGGAATTGTAAAAAATATGCAACATTGGAAAAACATGCCTTGGAATGGTGGGGGAGACCTCATTTTATAGGCTTTTGGTGGGCATGTGAGGAGTTTATGGGCTTTAAATGCATTAATGCTCCATGATGTGAGGAGTTACATTTTGAATTTACGTTTTTGTAACTCCTTTTTCTTGATTTTTGATTGGCCATTGGAAAATAATGGGCCATTATTTGCATTGATTCTTCATGATGGGAGGAGTTACATGGTTTAATACCATAATTGCTTTGACTTGTAACTCTCATTTCTTATATTTTGATTGGTCTGTCCATAATAATGGGCAATTAACTGCATTAAGTGGCTGCCAAAGTATTTGAAGAGTTGTGGGCCAGCTCGCGACTTTTGAAATTCTACCTACGAGATAGGGAGCCTTGATTTCCAACGAATTTCTCACATCAACTGTTGTCGGACATTCATACAATTTCAAACATTGATCGTCACTAGTAGGGCAATGCCATCCGTCCTGTCAATTTCTCGATTTATTGGGCAGAATGTATACTTTCTTGGCTCGCCGGTTGATGATTTCAAAGTGTCTGGTGACAAATCCATGATTTCGACGGCAAATCCATGATGTTGTTGAAGATCAACGGATTTCGTGCCCCGGAACTCAGATTTTCATAAAATCACAAAGGTCAAACGGCTCGAAAATGCAAAAATGGGTTTTCGGTGAAATTTGGCGTCTCGAATTTCTAAGGTCACCGACGACCATGGGGCTGTTTTGCTTGACTAGTCGCTTTTTCAGCCTTTTTCTGATTTTTCTTTTTGACATATTTTTTGTGGTGTTTTGTAAATTTTTTGGCATGATTTTCCTATAGAAGACTTGAAGAGAAGCCGCACAAACTAAGGGGTGAAGTTTCTAATTTTTTTGGGAAAGCCGAAGACTTTGTCGTGCAGGAGTGCTAATTTGTCGCCAAAATCCAAAACTGGGTCAAACGATGTCGGAATAACCTAAAATTTGAGTAAAGCTTCATGGACAAGAAATGAGACCAACCATTTGCTTTGTTTGAATTTTGAAGCCGTTAGGGGTCATCAAGGAAGATGTTGCATTTTGATGTACGGTCAAACGATGTCCGATCGACCTGAAATTTGATAAGGAACCTCATGGGATCATTTTAAAATGATCCATCTGCTCTGACTTACAAATCGTGGTCTCGATGGGCTCTATCACTGGGAGACCTCTTCAGCTATCGGGGGGTCAAAGTTTGGTCAAATGATATCGAAATGGCCTGAAATTTGATATGTCGTTCCTTGGCAGTATTTTGAGACCATCCATGTGCTTTGTTTGAAGAGTGATGATTTCAGCGGTCTCTGTTGCCAAGAGGTCTAGTTTTGTTGTTTGAGGATTGATGTCGAGTCGAATGTTGTCAGATTGATCTGAAATTTGACATAGAACCTTTTGGAAGTATTTTAAGACCATCAACATGCTTTAATTAAAGATTTGATGCCTCCGATAATATTGTCGCAGGCAAGGCTGACTTTATCACAAGGAGAATGCGACTTTGCATTTTGCACCAAACGTTGTCAGAATGGCCTGAAATTCGATGTGGAGCCCTCTAGTGGTGTTTCAAGACCAACTGTGTGCTCCGTTTTGTGAAACAAGGTCCCCGGCGTTACTATCACTGGGAGCTCCTATTTGGTTGCTAGAAGAGTAAAGTCAGGTCGAATATTATTAAAATGGCCTAAAACTTCAAGTGTACACTCCTTAAGGCCATGTTGAAGGATCTTGAAGTTTTTAGATGGTTTCGACAAGATCTGGTGCTTGAAGTAGCTTCATCCATCGTGGCCTAGTGTAGCTTCATGTGACTTCTATGATGTTGAAAGTATATGAAGAGGCAAAGTAACATTTTTTTGTGTCAACAATAGTCACTGCCAAGATTAAGTTTTATGGCCAAATTCAAAATAGATAGCCAAGCTTGCACCGCTAGGAGTTGTTCTGCATGTACATAAACAATGTAAGAGTGGGCAAATGATCTCAATCATTGATCCTATAGGATCCCACTTTGGATTAGTAGTCTTAGCGATCAATGATCATCATGATGGAAAAGGTGTTACAAGCCTGGGGTTTGAGCATATTAGGCTTAGGCTCACTCAACATTAATCTAAAACTTGAACCCATTATAGGTCTCAATGATGGGGCCAAGGTAACACCATCTATATGCATATTAATTATTAATAATAAAGCAAATAAATATTCTCCATCAGAAATAGGCCTCTCTATATAGATGGACCAATATAAGAAAAAGACTTCAATGCACAATGAAACCTTATATGACAAGAGTTGATTGCATGAAATTTATACAATAGTCAATTGCCCACCAACCATCAAATAATATCAAAATATAAAGTAAACCACACGAATTATAAACATCAAATATAAAGATTTACAAAACTTCTCTAGTTACTCCGGTCCTTGTGAACACGTGGGAATTGTCAAAAGATTAATGTGAATTAGAAATTTAATTATTAAATTTATTTAATATAAATCATAAACAAGAAAATTAGAAGAAAAAAAAAAACAGTTACTAGAATTGTAAATCAATTCACAATGAATAGATTGCACTCTAATATATATTTCATTAGCGTTGCTGAAGGAAAACCATTCACAGGAATAATGTTAAAAAGAAGTAAAGTAATTCTATGATAAATAAATAAAAGTATTTTCAAATTTCATGCAATATAAATATAAGCACCTTAATTAATTACCTCCAGATTAATATCTTCTTCAACATTATCATCATCTGACATATTGATGAAAGTACAATTATCTTCTAGCGAATCTTTCATATATATATATATTAATGCATCAATTGTGCTTGGAACTAGCCTGCTTCTATATTGATCAAGCACTCAACCTCATGTACTAAATGCAAATTCTGATGCAACTATCAACATAGGAATTGCTAAGATAATACGTGCCATTCTTGCCAAGTTAGGGTACTTTGAAATATTATTTTTCCACCAAATCAAAACATCAAAATCAAAACTGGTAGAACAAACATTTTCAACCAAGTATCCATCTGATCCTGACTTTACATGTCGAGATGAGATTTCTGCATTAACAAGATTGAAATACTATTTGTCTATGTCAAGCATTGCAGAGTCATTTTTAGCAAATACTCTTGCTGAACTACTAGTCTCAGCTATTTGACTTTCACTTGTTTCTGAATGTGCAGGATACTCTTCGTATAATGCATTTGTCCAATTATGAACAAAAGTGACATGTTCTGCAACATTGTTAGGATAAATTTTGGAGAGAAAAAAATTCTAAGTACCTCATTTTATATCTAGGAACCAAAACAGCCGCCAAAGCTAAGACTAAGTTGCAATCTTTCCAATACCTCTCAAATTTTTTTCGCATCCTTTTAGACATTGAAAAAACTGATGGATCCATACTTTTTTCAAGTACAATGATATAAATTTGTGTCTTATCAATTCCAAAGAAAAAAAAAAGATTACATATTGTATATTTTGTTCCCGAGAACAACTTTATTGCATTATAGAACACTTTTAGGAACTTGCATAGCAATTCAACACTTTTCCACTTAAGAATATCTAGAGCATCTTTAATATTAGAATCGCGAGCTGCAAGACAAGAGAATACTTGTTTCTACTCCAAAGCCGACTCTAACATCAAATATGTGGAGTTCCATCTTGTGAGTATACCCGAAGACAAACCGTTTTTACTTGTTATCAGAAGTAGTTGAACAACTTCATCGATTTTGTTTTTACGTGATTGAGATGTTAATATATTTTATAGCCTCACAAACTTTATCAATCACATCTTTAACTTCATAAAGCCCGTATTGGGCAATCAAATTCAAAACGTATGCACAACAACGAACATGAAAAAACAATCCATTCAATGATAAAACACCATTGCTAGAAAACTGGTCCTTCAATAGAGCAGTGGTACGATCATTTGTTGAACAATTATCTAGAGTAATCATGCTTACCTTAGTCTCCAACTCCCACTCTAAAAGGCGCATTGCTACGACATCAGCAAGTCCTACTGCAATATGTAGAGGCTCAATCGTGGAAAAATTTTAAGATTTTCTTTTCAATAGATCCAATTACCAGTAACATAATGTGTTGTCAAACACATATGGCCAAACGTTTGATTTGAAGTCCACATGTCCATTGTGAAAGAAACTCATTTGCCTAAAACTTTCAACTCATCTTTCAGTTTTCTCTCTCTCTCATTATATATCATCAAACAATCTCTCCGTATAGTATGACAGAGAAATGGGTATCTAAAGTGGTTGTGCATTTCTCATGACATTCCTAAACCCTTTACTCTCAACAAATTTAAAAGGAAGTTGTTCGGTAATAATCATTAATGCAACATCACGTCCTTCTGATCCTGTTCAGATTTCCATACCTTTAGATTTCCTTTAGCACCTTTCATAGATACTAAGCTCAATTCTGGCATTTTCATATTACGATGTTTATATCTAGGACATGTTGCTTTCAAATGCCTTTGCATATGGCTTGTCCCTCCATTACTTTTGCATTAAAAAAAAAACATGATTGTTGTATTTGCATTTTGCCTATGTTAGTTTTCCATCAATTTGTTCTACGTCTAAAAAGTGATCCCACAGCCTTGAAGTTCTTTAATGCTTTTTTTTTGTTGGATTGATTGAATCTTAGTAATTGAATTATCAACCATATCTCTAGAGATCTAACCAAAAAGAAAAAAAAACAAGTATTACATTTCAGGCACAATCATAGATTTAAACTTCAAACCCTATCTCTAACAAATAGTGAAATGCAATATATGGGGCTAGGCTAGACGATTTGTATACCCCTTATAAGGGCTGTACAAATCAAATGAGCAAACGACTTCCCCCTACTCACTTGTGAAGAACACAAGTTGGGTCAAGCAAATGAGTTTTGTAAACTGGCCCTTGTTCGGAAGATATGCTCATCTCTGTCACCCATCCAAGCCATTTGATTTGGGGGTGTTGAGTTAGATGGTTGAAAACGGCTTACAGTCAACAACTTAGGGCTTACCCAACAACTAGAATGATCTTGATGGGTTTACTATTCTCTATTAAAAAGAGTTATTTCATCCGTGGAACCTTGGAAATTAAAGAAATCATTTATAATTGTCAACACCATCCCCTGCTTAGAGCCAATCATGCGTACTGCATGTCAATGAGGGTAGTAAGCATTTGTAACTATTGCAAAGTAGTAGTTAACAATTTTTTCTCACCCAAATCCTAAGCCAAAAATCCCAATATCTCTTGCCCACCTAAATAATGGAATTCAAAGTAAATCCCTATGTTTAATGAAAATAAAAATGGTGACAAGCCTACTACATTTTTACAAGATTACCTGCAAGTTCTGCTCGCAAAGGATTTGTGCAAATCTTTTTTGCCTCAGCAATCGCACAATCTCGATGTTTGATCAAGAAAAGAGGACAGTGAAAAGCCCCATAGGATTATTGAAGTTTATGAGGAGATGGGAATAAAGACAATTATAATATATGAAGCTAACTGATTTCAATTTGTGAAATCAGCCCAATTTGTGCAATCAATTTTGACATTTTTAATTTGTGTCAACCCCTCTCAATCCCCTCTCCCACGTTTCCCTCTCTTCATAGTAACTCATTACACAACCATTCCGTAAGCCTCTCCACAAGATTTCAAGCATGCAACCCCTACGTCTTCCTCTCCTCTCTCCTTCAATTCCAGTCTCTTTTCTCCCTCTCCCCGGATCTCCTATTAGGCTCTTTTCACATTGTCAATAAGAAGCAAGGCTGTGAGCCCATGACTCCACAAGAACCTCCGTGACTCCTCATTTTCAAGGGCAAACTGATTTCGATTTGTGAAATCAGCCCAATTTGTGTAATCAATTTTGATATTTTTAATTTGTGTTAACCCCTCTCAATCCCGTATCTCCGACCTTTTCCTCTCTCCATAGCAACTCATTACACAACCGTTATGGAATCCTCTCCACAAGATTTCAAACATGCAACCCCTATCTTCCCTTCCTCTATCAGTCAGTTCTGATCTCTTCTCTCCCTCTCCTTGGATCTCCTATTAGGCTCTTTTCACATCGTCGATAAGAAGCAAGGTTGTGAGCCCATGCCTCCACAAGAACCTCCGTGGCTCCTCATTTTCATGGGTTAACTGATTTCAATTTGTGAAATCGGCCTAACTTGTGCAATTGATTTTGTCGTTTTTAATTTATGTCAACCCCTCTCAATCCCCTCTCTCCCAAGTTTCCCTCTCTCCATAGTAACTCATTACACAACCGTTCTATAACGCCTCTCCATAAGATTTCAAACCTGCAATCCCTACGTCTTTCTCTCCTCTCTCCGTCAGTTCCGATCTCTTCGCTCCCTCTCCCCGTATCTCCTATTAGGCTCTTTTCACATCGTCGATAAGAAGCAAGGCTGTGAGCCCATGCTCCACAAGAACCTCTATGACTCCTCATTTCCCAGGGCTAACTGATGTCAATTTGTGAAATCAGCCCAATTTGTGCAATCAATTTTGATACTTTTAATTTATGTTGACCCCTCTCAACCCCTCTCTCCCCCGTTTCAAACTAGTGCACCTCACGGGAACATGCTAGGTCTGATGAATCCCTTGTCCAACAGCTCCCGCAGCTGGATCTTCAACTCTAGTAACCTTGTCGGAGCCATACGATAATGAGTTCTAGATATCGGCGCTGTACTAGGAACAAGCTCGGTGGTGAAGTCAATCTCTCGAATTGGAGGCAGGGGTGGACCCCCGTGTATTCACTTGGGTGCACAGTAAATTTTGAAAATCCTTTTAAAGGAATATGGGTCATGCACCCTTGCCCCATTTAACAATCCATCTTTGACCCCCTTTTTTAAAGCCCAATGCTAAAATGCACCCACCCACATCAGCAATCGAGAAATGCTCTCAGTTCCCCCAAATCGAAAACCCTTGTGTCTCTCCAACCCTTCTCCCTCTCAAATGTCTATTGGAAACTCTTCATCAACGCACCAAATCAACAGTTCTTCTCTCTCCCTCCCTCCCTCCCTCTCTATTTCTCTTGCGTGCGGTTTCAAGTCGATGACTGACGAGGCTAAAAAACTTGCAATCTTACTGATGTAGAGATGTAGAAGAGGATAAGATAGACCCAACTCATAGTGATATTTCATGCTTCCGTGCGCACCAAAATCACCCACCCTGCCACCCATAAAGGGAATCCAGTCCCTATCTTCCATTCCCTCTTTTTGAACTGACTTGGGCCTGTCCCATTACAACCCTAGTTCCCATTGCCCCATCTCCACTACCTTTTTCTCTTCTTTAGACACAAGAGAAAGCTTCTGTTGTAGGTTCCCATTGCCCGAATCCATTGCAATTGCAAAGGCAAGAGTTCTCGAACTCGTGGTCGTCGGTGCTACTCTCTTCTTCGGTGATCAGGTTTCTCCTTTTCCTCCGTACTTTCCCAAATTCAGTTTTTGGGTTTTCTGTTTACATGATCCCAATTCCAATCTCTTCTAAGTTCTAATAGTAAGTGTTTGCAATTTGAAAAGGAGCAATACACGAGGAATGTATGTGCAATTCAATTTTTTGGGGTCCACTTGGATAGTTGGATTTACCTTTTATCATTGGCTCATTGCAGCTCCTTTCACAGCCTTATCCCTTAATCATCTAACTCCACATCTAATTTTATTGTAATCGACTCTAATAAAAAAAATGTGATTAGAAATCAATAAACTTCAAGCTTTTGAATCAAGGGCTAAGATAATTGTGATGGGGTTAATTGTTAGCATGACCCTTATCCATGAAAAGATCTTTCCATCCATCCTAAATTCCTAATTACAATGATAAAAATGCATCCAAGCTGACCTAACCAGCTAGACCATGTATGCATGAGCATGATTGTAGGTTAGGATGCATGATTTGTTTAATATGGGTGATGACAATTGACCAACATGTGAGTTTCTTTTTTCTTTTTTTTTTTTGGATTACACGTACCAGTGGCCTCCTCTCTCTCTGTTTTTTTTTTTTTTTTACATGGATTTCTTTTTTCATTATACACAGGAGAGCCATCTAGCTATTGATCGAAGGTGATGCATCATCTAATAGTTCTACAGCTTTGGTGGGCCCTCTCTCTCTCTCTCTCTCTCTGGCAGTTTAGTGCAGGTATTCTCCCTCTCTCTCAATCTTTTTTTTAATTTTTATATCATATTCAAATTAAATAAATTGTGGATTTGATGTAGAGCCTTTTTCTTTTAACTCTATGCTGACAATTTGACGAAAAAATGTTCATATCTCTATGATATTGTTTAGTTTAATGGATGTGGTTTACATATGTGTAGTCATGACTGATTTGTGTCTTAAGTATTTTCATATGCCCATGTGTTTGTGCCCCAACCTTGCCAATAATCAATTAAGTTATGTGCTCGAACTAAGTTATGGTCCAATCAAGTTATGCATTTCTACTAAGTCATGTGTTTTTAGACAAGCATTGATTTTGATGAAATTTTCTTTATCTTTGAATTAGATATGGAAAATTATTTCAAAAGAAAATCAACTCCTAGCCTACCATGTCCGGCTTTAGAGAATGATAACAATGATCAAGTGTCATCGGCTTTGAAGAAAAGTCGTGTAGAAGTTAACTTGGAAGATCTTCCTGCAGATCCTGGTTACGAAATCCAATCTTGAGTTATCATCCTATGAATCAAGACCAAATCAGAAGAGTGTATCTACAAAAGGATCCTTGTCATCCTCATGATCATAAATTTACTTTCACGGAGTCTGCACAAGATAAGAGGCGATTTAATCCGGTTTGGTTTAATGATTATGGTAGTTGGTTGGAACACAACATAAAAAAAGATGTTGCATTTTGCTTATGTTGTTATCTTTTTAGAGAGCATGCACGTCATGATGCCCTTATAATAGAAATTGAAGGAAAAAAAGAAAGAATTGGAGATCACGCGGGAGGCCCGATTAGCGCTCACAATCAAACATATGAGAAGTGCCAAAATCTATTAAATCACAAGCAACACATTGAGACAATTATTGTCAATCATTCGGATCAAGCTTGAACTGAGTATCGAATCCGCTTAAAGGCAACGCTTGATGTCATTCGCTATCTTCTACACTAAGGGTTGCCTTTTCACAGTCATGATGAAACTAAGGATTCAAATAACATAGGTAACTTCCTTGAGCTTTTGCAAATAATTGTCAATCCAAATGAAGCTATTAAGATAGTCATTTTGGAAACTTCTCCTGAAAATTTGAAACTAACCTCGCTTAAGATTCATAAAGATATTGCAAATGCGGGTTCTATGGAGACCACTCAAGCTATCATTTCTAAACTTTGAGCAAATGCCATTGTTTTACGCTATGTGGATGAGAGGGGACGTCTGATTGAGCATTTTTTACTAGTAGAACATGTCACAAACACTATTGCTCAATCATTTAAAATGGCCATCGATGCAATATTTTCCAAACATGGATTGAGCATAACAAGTTTGCGCGGGCAATGTTATGATGGAGCTAGTAATATGTGGGGTTATCTTAATGGTCTCAAAACACTCATTCAAGATGAGAATCCTACTGCATTTTATGTTAATTGTTTCGCACATCAGCTTCTATTGGCACTCATTGATGTCGTAAAAAAGCACATACCAATTGCCATGTTCTTCGAATCGGTCTGCAATACGTTGAATGTCATTGGAGGCTCTTGCAAATGCGATGACATGCTCCAAAAAATACAAGCTGCTAAAGTTGTTGATGCACTCAATACTGGTGAACTGGAAAGTGGACAAGGTTTGAATCAAAATACTAGTCTCAAACGGTCGAGAGATACATGATCGGGCTCGCATTATGGTACATTAGTTAACTTAATTCACATGTTTTCCTCTGTGATTGATGTGCTTAATATTATTGTAAAAGATGATACAAATGAAGATGTGGGTACTGCGGCTCACTCATTGCTTCAATTGGAATCTTTTTATTTCACATTTAAAATGCATTTGATGACAAATATTTTAGAGATCACAAATATCTTATCAAAGGAATTGCAATGAAAAGATCAAGATATTGTCAATACCATAGAAATGGTAAGAATATCAAAACAAAAATTGCAAATGATGAGAGATGATGGGTGGGATTCTCTCCTCTCTGTAGCTCATTTATTTTGTGATAAATATGAAATCTCCATTCTGAATATGGACAATTTGTTTGTTGATCGAAAGCGATCACGATGCAAAGCTGAAGTGACAAATCTACATTATTACCGCATTGAAATATTCTATACTACTATTGACATGCAACTTCAAGAGCTTAACGATCGCTTCAATGAGGTGACCACTGAGTTGTTTTTTTTTTTTTTGTGCGGCATGCTTCAATCCAAGTTATTTTATTCTTTGCCTTCAACAAGGAGAAATTGATCCACCTTTCTCTATTCTATCCAGATGACTTTTCAGACTCAGATCGATTGATACTTGATAATCAACTGGAGATTTACATTATTGATTTGTGGACCAATAGCAAGTTCTTAGAAGTGAAAGGAATTAGCAGCCTTTGCTCAGAAGATGGTTGAAACAAAAAAGGACATTCTATATCCTTTGGTTTTCTTGCTTTTGAGATTGGCGCTAACTCTACCAATTACTACTACGACTGTTGAGAGGGCGTTTTCTGCTATGAAAATTATGAAGAGTCGACTACGTAATCGAATGGAAGATGAGTGGATAAATGATTGTTTACTTCTATATATCAAAAGGGATATATTTAACAGCACCGACGATGAGACAATCATGCAACGCTTTCAAAAAAATGAAAAACCGTCAAGGGCAATTGTAAAAACTTTGTTGTATAGTCGATATATGACTTTTGATGAGAAAATACTAGTTGATACACTTGAATATTTTGTAATCATTTAAATGGAATACATTTTCTCTTTTTTCGTTATTCATGTGAAGAAAGTATAACAAAATAATAATTTTGGACTTTTTCAATTGCCATCATTCCGAACCCCTCAAACGAAAATCCTGGGCCTGCCAGTGACTGGAGGTAATCCTGAAATCTCATCAGGAAACACATTTGGAAACTTGCACACCACTAGAATCTCCTCCACCCCTTTGGACTATTTATCCTTCATGATAAACGAGATATAGCCTTCGCATCGTGCCTTCAACATCCTCTCTGTAAGGACCCGACCTCTTAACCCTATGATTAGCACTAATTAAATGGTTCGGGTTACCAATTGAGATTAGAGGCCAACAGTGTGTTTTGAGGGTTAGAACTTGGCTTGGGTCAATTTCGGAGAGTTTTGAGAGGTTCCATAGAGAGTTTGACTTTTACCAGGCCCAAGTTGAAAATTCGGGTAATTCAAGAGTATTTTGAGAATTGCTTTAAAATCATCATCTTTAGCTCAAAAGTTCAGTCTTCACCTGCCCACACCTGCACAACAATTTTTGCATTCAACTTGAATTCATTTGAGGCCTTGAAACCCCTCCAAAATGATAATTTCCGTCTTAATTAAAAGACTTTGACCAAACATTTGACTTTTTCCTCGGAGCCTCGAAACACATCATTCTTGGACTCAAAATTTAGTTCTCGACCTGCCTAACAATATTGATGTTTAGCTCAAACTCATCCGAGGCTCAGAAAGCCCAGTTTGCTGACACCCTTTTCGAGGTGTTTACATGTATTCCCAAAAGTCACAACTTCTACCGGCGATTTCCAAAAATTGATCTTAGACTTGTTGGAAAGCTCTCCTCATGACCTACAATTATTTTTCTTTGACCAAATCCATCCAAGGTCCCGATGACCTTCGTTTTTTAGTTACAAATTCAACTAAACATATAGCAAACTCACATTGCAACTCAATTATACTTTTCATTAAATATCTTCACATAACCCCCTCCCCCTCCATTTCTTCTCTCTTTCTTCTCTTTCTCATTTCTTCTCCCCTTCCATGGTGGAAATCATCGGCTAGTGGGCCCTGCTTGCAAAATCCAACCCTACTAGGCGATTCTATATCATCTCCTTCACAACATACATCCTTCTCACAAAGATCCATGACTGAGATCCCCTTAAACCCTCCTCCCTTCCTCACTTGAGCTTCTTAGATGTGGGGTCTTCCTTTCAATCTAATGTTTTCATGATCTAAGCCTCCATTTATATCATATATGTTGCATACATGGGCGTTTTTAAGCGTGGTAGGGTTTTCGATTTTTAGGTTATTTGGAGTGGGTTTTTGGGGGTTTTTCTTAAAGTGATTTCATCTGGATTAAGAGGTGATTAGAAGGTTATTAAGGTTGCTGTTGAGTTCATAAATTTGCATATTTACGCATCATTTTAGGATGAATTAGGGGTTTTATTTAATGAATTGCATCATTATTCATTTAATTCCATCATTCAATGCATTTTCACTTAGAAACCCGAATTCTCATATTTTTCATATATCTTTTGCATTAACTTAGAATATTATGCAATTTTTCTCCGAAGAGTCCCAGTTAGAGTAGAACTCTATCCGGATGGGTCTCGCTTCAATATGGGATCTTCAGTATTTGAAGTGTTGAATTATAATGTGCAGAAAATGAGAATTGCATACCTTTGTCACGAAACCCAATTTCAAGCACATATAGTCATCTTGGGCCCCACATTGCTAAATTAAAGCTTGAAAAGAAGTAATATGAAGAATTCACCACGTGGACCCCACATACAAGCGATGTACAAATCAATCAAAGGAGAGGTCCACTCATCATGTCAATTGAAGAGTCCTAAGCACAGTAAAAGACTTCTCATAGGGCCCACTGTTCAAGCAGATGAAATGTCCCACATGGCAGGGTCCACAGTAGTTGTAGATTTGAAATTATTAATAGATAATTCAAATAGTACAAGTTTGATTGAAATAAAAAAAAAAAGAAGAGTTTGAATCATCCACATCTGATATCCTTTCAAAAATGAAAGTTCTGCAGAGATAGAGTCCATTGCAAATCAAATTTCAAAAGTCAATCTCGTTTTTCTCGAGATAACTCATCTTCAAATGGCCATAACTTTCAATTTGACCTTCAGATTGATGAAATTTACCTATCGTTGAAAATCTTATTCCGATTAGATGTTCGTGGAGCCCAAGATTGCGCAAATCGGAGCTAAATTGACAAAGTTATGGGCCCGGAGACTCTCATGTTTATTTTTAGACGGGATTGCAATTAAATCCACACCGTTGATAATCTATTGCTACATATCCCTTGTGGGACCCCATCTGAAGATTAGCCAAGCCGTCTAGAGGTTTCCAGAAGCTTCCACCTCATTCAAATTAAAAATATATAAGAGATATACCTTATCAATGAAGATAAATCAAATCTGCAGAAAAGGTGTCCAGATTCAATGTATTTTTAAGATAACCACGAGTTATAAAAGGAACCAAAAGAAAGCATACAGGATACTCCCTCTCATGAAGTTCTCAATGAAAATCACATCTTTTGCAATGGAGGAGTAGATCACTGGATCAAAGTGTCAGATGAAATTAAGTGTTTCTCATCGTTAATCTATGTGATATTTTTCTCTTGCGTATTGATTATAATAATAAATCTGCCTTCTGTCATTGACAGCCTATGTTAATTAATTTTTTATTTGAACAATTCTTTAATCATGTATGTTTTCATAATAGATTATTCTTAAATTGAAATTCTTTGATAATCTATCTTTGATTAATATGTAATATTTAGTTAAGTTCATAATTTCATTAGGTGAAGGAGATTTTTGCCTTAAATAAATTGTGAAAAATTGTGCTCTTTGATAGACAAATTATCCGAATAAGAAACATTGATTTGTTTCTAATTTGATGGATTTGATGGTGGGACTACTTAATGGATTCATGATATTCTGATATGCATTCTCTCATATCTTATTTTTGCAATTTAGATCTAGAATTTTCTCAATCTTATTATTGTTTGATTTTTTTTTATCTCTCTTATCATTATCATTGATAAAAAAATCAGATTTTAAATTTTAACTTAGTAGTGCTCTTCTAGGATCGACCTGTAATTGACATTGTCTTAACAAGACAACTGTGCACTTGCAGTAATTTTAATGGATTAATTTAAATCACATCAGTTGCTAAGAGACTAAGGCAAGTGCTCAATTTATTTATCATAGCATATCTTAATGTTTTAGTTGATTGCCTATTTTATTTCTCAATGGTTTGATTAAGATGACAATGCTTGAATTATTAATTGGATGTAATTAAGTTTTTTTATTAAAGTTTTGAGTGTTAGTATCCCACAATTATCCATATTTCAAGTGGGATTAAAATCCCAAGTGGACCCCAATTAACTCCCCTGTGTTTCCCCCTCCTCAGCAACCAACAGCCGCCAACATTGGCCTGCAACTAGCAACCAGCGGCTAGTGCGCCCAGCAACCGGCCGGGCGGTGAGACTTGCAGCGATTGGTGAGCCTGCCCATGGCCCCGAGAAACTGATTTTTGGACCACCTATTATTTATTGATTTTAACCAAAGGACCACCAATTAATTTCTAAAATCTTGGGACCAAAATTGATATCTTTTGAAAAAATTTATTTCAATGGTTTTAATAGCTTTTACCTAGGAATTAATGCAATTACCGCCCATCCCCCGATGCAAACATAAACCATAAGGGGGTTACACTAAAACCTACCTCTACATAATAAATAAGTGGTACCAAAGCACACTTAAATGCCTACAAAAGGTGGAATTTCCTTGGGTACCTGGCTACCTTAGGAAATGAATCCAAACTGTCGGTGAGCCAAATTAAGGTCTTTGAGAACCCTAACCTAATTGCAACCCATTGAACTTGGTCGCTTTTCATAAAAGAGACCAAAGGCCTAGGATTAGGTTGTATCTTATACCCGAACATTGTCTAACTTTGTTTTCACCTAAAATTTGTAGGAAGTGATGTTTTAATTTATTTTACACTTATCGGTTTATCCGAAGGCGTGTGGAGTGCGGTGATAACCTTTCTATCCGAACTAAGGGCTTGTATACCCCCACCATCCGAATGCACCAAGTGTGGGATTTAATATGATATCCGACCCTTAGAGCGTATCGTTACGGGTATTATAGTACTTGCATGTCCAGGGTAATAAATATCTAAAAGACTACATTGTGAACCTTCTTCCATACTCTGTTTATGAAGAATTAGGTTTGGGGGATTTGAAAAAGACTCATGTGACATTGCAATTGGCTGATGCATCGATTCGATACCACAAGGGGGTAGTTGAAGACTTTCTGATCAAAGTCGGAGGCTTTGTGTTTCTTGTCGATTTTGTTGTCTTGGATGCCAAACACACATCTGGGGCTGAGCCCAAAATTCCAGTAATCTTGGGGAGACCATTTCTAGCCACCTCAAATGCCTTGATCAATTGTAAGAATGGAGTTGTAGACACGTCTTAAAATCAAACGAAGAGAGCGACCCTTGATGCAAAAGCCAGACCTTTGAAAAGAAAAAGGGAGACTCTCATCCAACCAAGCGGGGAAGTAAAAGGGGAAGCACCATGCCTCCGCGTTTAACAAAGGCAGGGGAGCGAAAGGAAAGGAGGATAAAGACGAATTTATCCGACCCCGAAAGCCCTGCCTACGTTTGAGACAGACGAAATAGAGATAAAGGCAGGAAAAATAAGAAAAGGAAGATAGGCGCCCTCGCCTCAAAAGGGGGTTAAGTCTCATTCATCGACAAAGGCAGGGGCGACACGTGCCAAGATGGCTATAAAAGAAAGGGGCGCTAATCCCAAGGAGGGCAACAAAAAGTGAGGGAAAGAAAGGAATGGAAGATGGAAACTTCTCTCTAGGGAAAAGGGAAGAGGCTGAGCACGTCCTCCATTATCTTCCCTTCTTCCCCAAGGGAGAAAGCACATCCTCTTTAATTTCTTTATAAAAAGGAGTACTAGTAGTCCAAAGATTGGACAGGCCAAAAGCTTAGTGTAAGCCCGGGGTTTTCTGCTTATGAAATGAAAATTGCCATATGCACACACTCTCCACCTGCTAACTACTAACTTCTTTTTTCGTTTACATTTTCTAACGACTCCACTGGGGACCCGGGACCCGGGGCTATCACCATTGTTTAGTCTCTAGCACCACAAAGAAATTAGAGGGGATGACGGTAGTAGAATATTTTCCACCCACGAGGAAACCCCACTCCTTCGACGGCGCCCGACACCAAACGGTGGTTCGACCAATGCCCTTTGGCACTCAAGCAACAACGCCAACTGCTAAGAGGACATCAGTCGAGCCATCACTCGGGAGGGGATCAGTCGTCCCTGAGAAGAACAACCCTTGTCGTTCCCACTATCAAATGATGCTTTGTCCGAGTGACTCCATTACGGCAGAAATCTCGCATGTTAAAGGGTCCTCGGCCGAAATGTCACGCGAGAAGGGACCACTCTGCATGAGTGAACGGAAGAGTTCAGAAAGCTCGAGAGCCATGGCTAGAAGGGCGCTGGCACAAGAGGTATTCACCGCCTTGCGAGCTATAGCGTGTGCAACATAGACCAAACAAGCATGCAAAAGTAGCCGGAGGGCTGACCCATACCGTGAAGAAAGTACCGAGCCTGATAGCCCCAGTCTTGATTGGAAGAGTGTTCTTAGGGTATAGCCCAGAAGGAGCCCTTCCAGACTCGATGCCAGTCAATTTGCCTTACAAGACGAGCGAAGCTTGAATGGACCCTTTTCTGCAAGAGGGTCCAAAACGATACCCATCCGCCGAAGAAACGAAAGCACTGGGGAAGACCGTTTCGCACAAATGATCAAATCATCTACGCGGACACTGACCCAGAGACGGAACCACCGACGGCGGAGAAGTCGGCGGCAGACCCTGCTCGTCCTAAGGCAGAGGGGTATTCCGAAGGGACTGTATCCCAAGAGCAGAATGATACAAATACAGACGCCAGAAAAGGGATCCTATAAAAAGGTTCCAGAGGATATTCCCACGATCTCAAGCGGGGCACAGTCCTTCAATGTTTGTATGGCCAAGATAGATGGGGAAGACAACCACGAGAGTAGCCCAGGGAGGTACCAGCAAGAGGAACCTCTCCAGTACAGCCTGGAAAGACGACAATCGAATTAGAAACCTACTGGGAATGTTAATAGAACTAAAAAAGAAGCTGGAGAATGCCGTAGAAAAAAAGACTGTAGAAAAAGGATTTACCGGGTCTGATAAGGGTCTCACCAAAGAAGTGGTCCCAGAACAGAAGACAGAACCCTTTCGTACCCGACAATCTGATGAACACGCTAGAGGATCGCAGAATATGGAAGGGAAAGCGATGGCATCAAAGGCAGAGGTCTAGGCCGAGGTACATAGGATTATGGCAGAGGTTGGGGGATATCACCACTAAAGGAATGCCTTATCCGGAATGCTTGGAGAACGTACAGTTTCCTAAAAAATATAGGAGATTGAACATACCTACCTTCGATGGATCCGGACCGGCAATGCAACACCTATGGCAGTTCTCCATGAGAAACGGAGGGCTACTTGAAAAAGACGCCCAGCTGATAATGTTGTTCGCTAGCACGCTGGTTGGAAATGCATTCATGTGGTTTGAAAGGCTGCCAGAAGGATCAATCCAATCGTTCCAAGATCTCCAAACGATCTTCACAATGCTGTTCCAAGCCAAAGTCAAAGGTGTTACTGGAGACCTATCAAGGGAAAGACGAGTCAATCGAGGCATAACTCGGTCAATGGAGGAATCTCTCCATGCAATGCCAAGAAATCAATCAAAAGACAGTGTTCGACATCTCCGTACGAAACTTTAGAACGGAGTTTCAAAAGTACTCCGTGACTGTGAAACCCATCTCGTTCGCACAAATATCAGAGGTAGCCACGAACGTGGAGGCGATAATCAAAAGAGAAAAGCAGGAGACTGAGCATAGGAGATTCTCATTCCGAACCCCCGTAGTCCCTTCAAGTAAGAGGAATGATTCCTTGGCGGCAGCATCCACCTAGTATGAAAAAGAAAAAAACAAAAAAAAAAAGAGATAATCATGAGTACGGAAGGACGACCGGCGGAAGGAAAGGCCCAAGTAACAGATAGCCCTAGAAGTACGACTTCGAGGACCAAGAGATGGACAGAATCTACGACGAGCTTCTGAGGAAAGGGAAGATCCAACCCCTCGCGCCCAAGAGATTAGGGGAGGTAAGGTGAGTGCATGACCCAAAGTACTGTAGATATCATCAGATTGTGGGGCACCCTACCAACGCCTGCGGTACTCTGAGGATTGCCATCTAGGATCTCGCCGATAGCCAGGTCCTCACGTTTAAGGAGGAAGGATCCCTACACGCAATGAACACCATCTACCTTACATCGGAAAAAGGAGCTTCCCAGAAGGTGCAGCGGTCCCAACACGTCACGAGTGAACAGTGCCATGTCACTAGCGCACAAAGCACTGAACAGGAAAACACCCTTGGGCAAAAGGTACATCATACCCGCTCTGGGAGAGATTTCACCAAAGACTACTCAGAGAATGCAACTACGTAAGTCAGCCAATCTCATGTTGATGAGGAAGTACTGCCCCGTCAGAAGGAGGACTTTTGGTATGACATCATTGATCATCTATTGCGTGTTCCAATAAAAGCGTCGCTGTTAGACCTGATCAAGATGGACAAGAGTGTAAGGGCGTCCTTACTCGAAATGTTGACAGAGCAGAAATACGAGCTGGAACCAGCGAATGTGGGTTGCCTTGCGACCCAGCTAAAAGAAAGTATCCCTATCACTTTCGATCAAGAGGACATGCTGTTAGGAGATTGTAAGCACAGTAGACCCCTTTACTCCACAGTTATGTGCAGGAAATCAAGGTATCCAAGATACAGATCGACCTGAGTTCAACTGTCAACATACTTCCAATCCAAATAATAAACCATGTCAGCCTGACGCCGAGGTCACTAAATGAAACCAATGTGAAGATTCACAAATATGATGGCCAAGGGAGTAGGGCATTAGGGAAGATCAGAATCAAATGTCGGATCGACGACCTGATAGCGTATCCGGATTTCTATGTGGTCGAAGCTTGTACCACCTATGGCCTATTGCTGGGAAGACCATGGATCCATGAGAATCATGTGATCTCGTCCATGCTACATCAATGTTTCAAATATGTGGATAGTAACCTTACCGTCCGGAGGCAGTTCGCCAACCGGAAGCCATTTCATGGGGAAGGCGTATACTGTTTGGACGCAGCACTCTACAAGGAAGAGGCACGACTGCCAGCCTCCCAGGAGGAATAAGAAGAAGATCTCATTGATAAACCCCAAAAGGGGATTTTGTAGATTATCGAAGGACAAATTAAGCTCATCAACGAGATCGAGCCCTCGCCCCTTGCAACCGAAGGTGGCATTGAAAATAAAAGATTCAAGAAAGTCTTGTCCTCACAGGAGGCAGAACCTAAGAAAATAGGAAGGAGCAGGGTTTATCTCTGTAATATGATCAGGATGGAAGAGACAGCCATACCAGAAGAAAACGAAAGGGAACCCCCGACCGAAGACCGGATGGATAAAGTAAACCGAGGAGGTGCGAAAGATCCAAGATTTGTCCTGATAAGCAACAGTCTGAATGGCGAAGAAGGGACGCCTATGTAGAATTGCTTAAAGAATTCAAGGATATCTTTGTTTAGAACTACAAGGAGAAGCCAGGATTGAACCCGTCAATAGCGATTCACTGTTCGAACATACGGGCAGAATCTCGTCCTCACAAACAACCCTAGAGGAAACTCGCCCCAAACCGCATTGAGGAAATAAATGTGGAAGTCCAAAAACTACAGAGGGTCCGATTGATAAGGGAAGAACGACATCCAGACTGGTTGGCCAATGTTGCGTCAGTGCCTAAGAAAAATGGCAAAATCCCGGTTCGCATTGATTATCAAGATCTGAATATGGCATGCCCGAAGGACGACTTCCTATTGTCCCTCACGAAGATAATGGTAGATAATTCCTGCGGATTCGAAAGGATGACCTTCATGGATGGCTTCCCAGGGCATAACCAAATCAAGATGAACTGGTTTGACGAAAGGCATATGTCGTTCAGAACCCTTCTTGGGATATACTGTTATACCGTCATGCCATTCGGCCTCAAGAATGCTGGGCCATCTACCAAAGGGCGATGATGGAAATCGTCAAGGACCTACAACACAAAATGGTGGAAAGCTATGTGGACGATCTGGCGGTGAAAAGCGGACTAGGATCCGATCATCTGGGAAATCTCAGCATAGTTTTTTTACGTTTAAGAAAATACAACCTGAAGATGAACCCACTCAAGTGTTTCTTCGGGGTGACCTCGGGAAAATTTCTAGGATTCATAGTCCGCAAAAAGGGAATACAATTAGATCCAGGCAAAGTGGAAGCCATACTCAGGATGCCCAGCCCATCGATGATGGGGGAGCTGAGGAGCCTGCAAGGAAAGCTGGCCCACATCGGCAGATTCATATCCAACCTCGCTGGTAGGTGCGTTATGTTCGAATGGAACTTTGAATACGAGGAGGCCTTCAGATGCTTGAAAGAGTAGCTCATGAAACCTCCCGTTCTGATGGCACCCATCCTTGTACGAGACCTTATCCTTTACACCAAGGCATTAGACCATTCTCTGGGCGCGCTATTGGCCCAGAAAAATGACGGTGGACATGAGGTAGCTCTTTTCTAACTAAGCCGGGTCATGATTGGAGTAGAGCACAATTACTCTCCCGTGGAAAAGGAGTGCATGGCCCTGACAATCGCCTTAAACAAGCTGAGGCATTACCTGATGCTACACCAAATGCAGCTGGTGTCAAGAGTCAATCCAATTAAAGTGTTGATGACCAAAGCAGGCTTGCTCAATCCTAGGATGGCCAAATGGTCACTGTTGATCTCCCAATTTGACATAGTGTATGTCCTACAAAGGGCTGTGAAAGGTCAGGCACTGGTCGATTTCTTGGCAGCACACACGATACAAGAAGGGTCCCAGCTCGCGGGACCATTGCAGGACTAACTCCCTCCTTCGGCACAAGTGCTGCTAACTCAGGAAGCATGCTGGTAGTTGTTATGCGATGGGGGCCTCTCGTACGACAGAGTACAGGATAGGAGTGTCGGGAGTGGGCATCCTCTTTGTATCCCCCCAGGGCGATTTGATACCCCACATATTCACCTTGGCAAATCACTGTTCCAATAACATCGCAGAGTACCAGTCTGTAATCATGGGAATGGAAATCGCGCTTGCAACGAGGATCAAGCGTTTAGAGATATTTGGAAACTCTAAGCCGATAGTGAATCAAATCAATGGGAAGTATGAGGTAAGGAAGCTCGGCATCCTACCCTACCATCGACTGGCAAAAACATTGATACCACAGTTTTCATACATAACAGTCACACATAGCACGAAGTTTGAATGCCAAGGCTGACGCCTTGGCTGGCAACGCGGCTGCTATGGCAGTCCTTGCAGGCAGCCACTGTGAAATCCTTATTAAAGAAAGGTTACCGATGCCAGACCTTGGGACCTAGGAGGCAATTGCAGACTATGTCAACAACAACCCCACAGCTGCCAGGATCGGAGTACTCCCCGCCGAAAAAGACTAGAGGCAGTCGTTTATAAGCTTCTTAAAATATGGAATCCTCCCCGAAGTCATTAAAGAAAGGACTAGTTGTTGGAAGTAGGTAGGCCTCGTGGATAGGTTTTCAAAACTTTTGACCCACTTGACTCAGGATCAAGTATCCATAAAGCAACAAATCCCAATCCAGGATCCATAGCCTCTTTCTCATGATCATGTACAGTAGAAAACCTATCTAAAAGATAGAAATAACAGCATACAAGCAACCACAAAATCCACAACATAGAAGGAAGTAGATTATACTTTCGGAGCTTAGTAGTGCTCTAATGGGGAATTTGATTAACCCCTTTGATGAGAAATTCTTTCACAAAGCAAATCTGAATCTCCAATACCCAATTTTCTTCCATGCTATGACCCCCTTCAGATCTCTTTTCTCAAAGAAGATGGTGGAATCTCCAAGAGAAAAATTAACTAGAACCTTAACGAGAAACCGAAAGAGAAACTAGAATAGAGAAGTAGAAGAGGGGAGTGCAACTCTTGCACAAGGGGGTCTTGGGCGTGAATCCCTAAGATGAAGCAAACATGGGACGTCCAAGCCCTATTACTCCTCTATTTATAGCTTGAGCATCCTCCTCTTTGTTTATTATTAGAAGTCTCACTTCCATAATAATTAGTAACTCTCTATTCCTACTATTATCACTATTAGAAATCTCACTTCAAATAGAAATAGTAGCTTTCCCTTTTGAGTTCAAATAGAATTAGTAATGATCCAATCTTGGGCTAGCGTGGGGACCACAAGGGATTCCATAGAAAGCTGGCTCCAACTGGGACACCGCAACCCCACATCTTATGTGCAATCTGAGCCCGCAATTTATTTTAAATAACTCCACTATATAAATACAATTGAACTCCAGTCTTAAGAATAAATTACATGAAGACCCTAAATTTCCCTACCACCACAAGTAGGCCCCTCCATCAATATCCATGGATCAATTGGATAAACTGTCCCACCAATTTATATCCATATCTTGTTATCCTTGACACCCAATTAATCACAGTGATCATTTATACCATCCAATTAACTCTTAATTGTGATGGGTATACACTTACTAATGATAAATCCATTAATTGGCACAAGGGGATAATTAGGATAGATTCCATCCTAATCATTAAATATTTCCACAATCCTACTACCACGTACCCAAGACGCCGAAGTGTTGACCTACAGTTGGCCTCACTCATTGGTGACTCAAAGCAAATGAATAGATAGAAACTTGAATTCATCAATGTCTCAAAATTAAGAGCCTATTGCTAGGGAATTATGAGAGCAAACCTTAAAGTAAAGATAGTGTTCTTAAGGTGCTTCTCATGGTCCTTCAATACATCCAATGTACCAATATGATGATCCAGAATCTTACATTCCGATGATCGGGACAAATCACACTATCTCATAGTGATCATAATACTGCAACTTTATCAAATGAAATGCCCAATCTCATCACCGGTTATGAATCAATTTAAGTATAAGATTTGCGACACATGTCTCTTGTATGTGGATTTCATCCACACACGTGTTACATCTAATAATACACTTGTGGACTCCGGTTCATCTTATGAACCATCATGTCATTCGTATTGGTTATGTACAACTAAGTAAATAAAACACCATTCATCTCATGAAAGGAAAGCATGATTATATTCGATAAATAAAGAAATAAATCAATTTGTTACATCATCAACTAGATTGAGACCATATAATCTAGCACTAGTATTAGAAGGAGGTCCCCCCCCCCCCCCCCCCCCGGTTTTATTTCAATGAAGCATTGGGACTCTTATACTATAGATCACACGACGAAATATTGCTCAAATGCCTCTCCCACGAGGAAAGAAAAAGGTTGTTGACAGAAATGCACAGCGGAATGTGTGGGGCTCATCAGCCAAGGCCAAAACTCTACGAAAGAGCGAGAAGACATGGTTATTATTGGCCGACCATGGTCCACGATTCAATGGAGCTTGCCAAAAGATGCGAAGAGTGTTAGAGGCACGCGAACTACATACACCGGGCGCCGAAACCATTACACCCGACCGTTCCCTCCTTGCCTTTCGATATGTGGGGGATCGACGTCATCGAGCCCATCACCCCACCTTCTAGCAAGGGTCACCCATTCATACTTGCCGCCACCGACTGCTTCAGTAAATGGACCGAAGCCGTCCTTCTCACTAAAGTAAAGGCGACCAACCTTATCGATTTCGTGAATAAGCATTTTGTGTAAAGATTCTGAGTACCCCCAAAGAATCATACATGATAATGGTCCCCAATTCCGAGACTATCGCTTCCAAAGGCTGTGCAGAAGGCTCGGAATCGAGAGCCACCGTTCCACCCCCTACAACCCAACTGCAAATGGTCTCGCGAAGGCCTTCAGCAAGACCATATGCAAAATCCTCAAGCAGGTGGTATCCAGAAATAGGAGGGAGTGGAGTGAGCGGCTGCTAGAGGCACTATGGGCATATCGCACAACTGTGAGAGGGCCAACGCGCACAACACAGTTCTCTTTGGTATATGGAACAAAGGCAGTACTTCCTGTCAAAATACAGCTCCCAAGCTTGTGCGCAGCCATGAACACCCAGTTGACCGAGGAGGAAAAGGACTTATTGAGGGTAAGAGAACTTGACTCTCTAGATGAGACACGGTTATAGGCAAGGTGGAACATCGAACTATACCAAGCAAGGATCTCTGCCTCCTTCAATAAGGTGGTCAGGCACAGATCCTTCAAAAAAGGTGACCTCATCCTCGCAGTCAGGAAACCCATGAAGACCACATTCAAGCCAATTGGGAAATTTGAAGCTAAATGGGAGGGACCCTATGTAGTGGATACCGTCATACAAATGGTGCCTACCACCTAAGGGATGTAGATGGGGACAGGCATGAACTGCCCTTTAACGGCAAGTTTCTCAAGAAATAATATCAGTAAAGAAAGACATTTCGAAGAGCCAATTCACTTTCTTTTCTCATTGCCTCTTCGTCATTACTCATGCATTACATCATATAAGAACCACGGGTTGATCATACCCAATGACGCCTAACCAAGTCAACCCGCCTAAAGGTGGCGGTTCACCTGAAAAAAAGGCAATCTGCCCAAAGAGGCACGTCTCCTCAGAAGGCCCCGGGCGGATAATGCCAGAAGAAGGGGAATCCAGCAAACTATGACCCCTCTAATCGGATAACGATAAAGAAAAGACAATGAGTCAAAAAGAAAAAAAAAAAGAAAGGGGAGGAACGAATACTTTTGCCGGAACACAGCAGCCCTAAACAAACAACGATGAACAAAAAACGATAAGTCACTAATGCACCTAAGACTGAGGCCGAAAATGCCCCGAGGAAAAGGGGGGAAGAGGCACTCCCATCATGACCCTGCGACTATCTAAGCACACCCCTAGTGCCTATTTAAGCACGCCAAAGAATCTCAGAACTCAGCCTCACCCAAGCGCCAAAAGTACCCCAATAAAAAAAAAGAGATATATATATATATATATATAAAAGGAAGCTCATTATCACAACGAAAAGACAAGATGGAGCCACAACTATACTTGCTTCATTAAAGAAAAGTGGTGGGGGGGGGGGGGGGGTACATGCCTTGGGAGGCCTCAAAAAGAAAAAGAAAAAAAAAAGGAAAGGAGAGAAAAAATTTTCAGAGGAGGAAAAGAAGGCATCACAACCACAAAACAAAACAATGGGAAATGGGGGGAGGGGGGGGGGGTGGGGGGGGCGCAGTCAAAGGATCCGGCTGGCCTGGTCTAGAAGAACCCTAAGGCTTCTCTCAGCATCCCGATGAAAGCTCCGACCAATGGCAACATCAATACCAACCCCGACTGACGGTCTGAGAGGAACTCCCCAAGACGCAGAGCGGCGCGACCCATCAATACGACAAAGTAATCCATCCATCTGGTCAGACATTTCCCTCTCTCAGTCCTCTGTTGCCGTTAACCGCACCGCATAATTGTTGCGATCTTGGCGTTGGACACGAAGCCTCCGTAACGCTTCCCACGCCTCAGTCAACTGTCGCTCCGCAATTGCAAGGGTGCGATTCAACTCCACTAACTCGAAGTGAGAGTTCAGGGCCTCCTACTGAATCACGTGGACTGCCAGGGGCTCGTCCATCATCCCTTCCATCACCCCGACCACACTTGCCCAATAACTGATAAGCCTAAAAAAGTTCTCCTCGTGAAGAGTGCCATACCCAGTCCCCCTCAATAGGCCAAGGTAGGGAGTCAGATGCTCGGATGAGCGGTGAAGTTCGTCTATAGACTAGTCGAACATATTGCGGAAGAGAGTCCGCGTGTGGTCAAGCAAGAAGTCCTGGGAAATGTACCCAGGAAGGGCGGTCAACAGGGCACCCGGTCATTCCCCTCAGGCCGAGTTCGACCTACTTTCAAAATGGGTGATGTCTCCAGACCCAGCCATGAGAAGCAACGAAAGCAACAAGTGCCTATGCTGAGAAGAAAAAAAGTAAATGTAAAATAAATAAAAAAACATTTAAAGCTACCAATTTTTTTGGGGACAAAGATGCTATAAATGGCCCTTCTTTTATAAGGGAGTTTGACTAGCCTGACTACGAGGAAAAAGAAGAAGAAGAAGAACCATCCTTGCCTCCTCTACTTCCTCAAAAGACGAGCGTTTCCCTGCCTACCCACCTTGCCTACGAGCATTTTAAGAGCGCCTCCTCAGCTTCCTCGAAAGACGACGTCTCCTCGACACTCACGCGCAGAGGCAAAGGCACTAAGATGATGGAATACTACCCTGCCTACGCACGTTTTAAGAAGATGGAATGGTTCCCTCCTTGCTACGAATGATACCCTACCTATGCACGTTTTAAGGGGCCAAACGGATCCCTGCCTGCACCAAAAGGGACCCCGCCTACGCACGTTTTAAGAAGACGGAACGGTTCCCTGCTTGCGCCGAATGATACCCAGCCTACACACGTTTTAAGGGGCCAAACGGATCCTTGCTTATGCCAAAAGGGACCTTGCCTACACACGTTCCGCAGTAAAAAAAACCCTGCGGCAACTTGGCTCGGAGGTAAAGTCCGTGCGCCTACGGCAATCGGCCCTGGCGGCAGAGGCCATGCGCCAGAAAGGCATCGGGCCCATGAGACCCCTGACCAAGAATCTTGCGGAGGTAAGGGCTACGTGCCTAACCCTGTGGCAACCTAGCTCGAAGGTAGAGTCTGTACGCCTACGGCAATCGGCCTTGGAGGTAGAGGCCATGCCCTAGAAAGGCATTGGGCACATGAGGTGCCCCCGGCCGGGAATCCTACGGAGCTAAGGGCTATGTGCCTAACCCTGCGGCAACCTGGCTCAGAGGCAGAGCCCGTGCGCCTACGGCAACCAGCCCTGGAGGCAGGGGCCATGTGCCAAAAAGGGGTAGGGCCCACGAGACCCCCGACCTGCGTGCCTAACCCTGTTGCAATCTAGCTTGGAGGCAGAGTCCATGCACCTACGGCAATCGGCCCCACGGGCAGGGGCCACGCGACAAAAAGGCGTAGGGCCCACGAGACCCCTAACTAGAAGTCTAGCGGAGGACAGAGCTATATGCCTAACCTTACGACAACCCGGCTCGGAGGCAAAGCCCATGTACCTACAAAAACCGGCCCCTAAAGGCATAGGCCATGCGCCGAATGGACGTAGGACCCACAAGATATAAGGACCCGCAGGATGGCCCCCTTCACATACTCCCAAGAAGAAAGGTATATAAAAACAAAGAAGAAGAAGAAAACAAATAGTAAAGAGGAAGGGGAAGTCCCGCGCAAGTCAAGCACGCTACCAAATAAAATTCACTGGCAACAATACCCTGAAGGTAGCATACATTGACAATTACAAACAACTGTGACAACCGCGGAGGCAGGAACGAAGGAAAGAATATATACAAACGATGCGAAAATACGGTTGTGTCACAGCACCACAACCACAAATGATGCAAAAAGAGAAAAGAAGAAAAAAACGAGAAGAAAAGAAAAATAGGAGTAAACAAATTCATTCTCTATTATTTAAATGTTTGTAAACAAAGCAGCACATCGTCAATACAACAGCGAGCATTAGACTCCACAGAAGATGTATAACTAGCTTTCACTTCATTAAGGAAAGCAGGATCAGAGGATAGCTTGTGCAGATCAGCATCAACTAAGCTCAGCGACTGCTCAAGACCTTTCATTTTAGAAGAATCAAGTTCTAAAGAACATCGCTGATCTTTTACTAATACGTTAAGGTCGGCGGTCTCTTTTTCTAGAGTTGCCCGACAAAGTTCAAAGACCTCGGCAAGGCTAGATAGCTTTTGATCAAGGTCTCCGAGGCGGATTCCAACCGAGGGGTAACCACAGCTACCCGGTCAAAAACAATGGCATAATCCGACTCTAAAGCTCCCTTCTTGGCAAGAAGGAGCGGCTTAACCACATCCAACACAAGACCTCTGGAAAGGCGCGTCCTGTCGCGACCCCGAACCGAGACCCGGGGCCGCGACGGTGTGGTGTGGATAATGAATTACTCCTTAATAATAATTATACATTTCCTTAATTTCCCACAGGTTTCCGCGGTGAGGATTCCACATACACTCATAGAACATTTATATTGATGCGGAAGCGTGTAGCAAATCAAACTCTTAAACCATTCTCATCAAAAAGGCTGATGATACACTAGTATGACATGATGTTAGAGTGAGCAATGATTTCATTAGCATTCCCAAAATATGAAGTTAAAGTTTGGACAAAAGATCAAATTAAATTAACATTCCCCAAAAATAAAGGCCAACAAAGGCCAGTACAACCCAAAAGTATAAATCATAAATCAGTCTATAATCTCCCAAAATGTTCGCAGCTCAAAGCTAAACCGAATGTCTACATGACATCGTCAGCTTGCCACTCCACTAGTCGTTGAGGTTCATCAATCGCCCCCTCTGGCTCCTCCTCAAAGGCACTAACGGGAGCTGGACCTGAGTACCACAAAAATGGGTCAGACACGACGGTCTGGCAGGTGGGTGAATAGATAATACCAAGAAAGAAATCAAAGTATATCATAGTTATAACGAAAACTGTCATAAAACAGGATGCATAGTTCATTTAAAGTACAGATGCAATATAAATCATGTGGGGTATTCAAGGTACAGGAACTGACTAGATGGCAACCACACTAAAGCTAAATCCTCTCCATCACTAAGGTGATGAGAGCACATTCAGTGCATTGGGCTCGAGCACACGAAGTGACGAGAACCAACATTATATACATATACATATACATATACATATAGCTAGGCAAGACCACGGCCGCGGAACCGGGTAACGGGACAGTACGGGATCCAAGTTGCAACTGGCGGGAGCACAATGGGGAGGCCCAAGTCAGTTGATCAGACTGACAAGGACGTCCAAGCTTAGTGGTGCCGACTCATAGGTTACATGAGAAATCCAAACGTATACAAAACATATCAGTATAAAACATTCGGGTAGGCGGGGCATGGTGCTCGTAGGCACACATTTCATGTTATCATCTGTTCATGCATAAACAGGGTTGGCAGGACATATCAGGCATATAAATCAGGATTTGGGGTAAAACCAGTAGGATCGGGTAATTACACATAAAACCTGAGTAAAACAATGCAATGAAACCTTATATCATTAGGGACTATATATTGGGGCATCCATATTCAAGCGACATGTATAAGGATCTTGTATGTCTATATTACCCTTAGTATGGTACTCGAATGATAGATGACATACTAAGTTTCCTTATGCACGTTGATGAATCTAAAAGTCCCAATACCTTTCCGAAATGGTGTTTATTTCTATGTCAATCTCCTTATGTCATCCCCTGGGTCTTTCCAAGGTGGTAGGGCATCAGAACAACCCATCCAAACCTTTAAATACCAAATCTGAAACCAATAGAAAAGACTCAGGAATTCTAGGTGAAACTCGGTCACCTGTCGGTCAGATGGCGGTTAGCCGTCGAGGTGATCAGCGGTTAGCCGCTGGCTGACCGCGGGGCTGACCGCGGTTCGCCCTGCTAAAATATAGCATTCTGTGTTTCTAACCGCGCATCTCGGCTACCTAGCGGTCACATGGTTTTTGGGATTAGCGGTTA